>BTCW01000011.1:3812500-13812500 GCA_033239725.1 Echinochloa phyllopogon
CCATATGTTTCGGAGGCTTTTTTCTCCAGGTACTGGTACTAAGCCGCTTTGCCATCTCTTCATCTTCATCTGCAAAGAATTCTCGACGTGAAAACACAGAGACAAAGTTCTGATCTTTGAATAGGAAAAAGAATGGATCCGAAGGGTCCCAAATCAATTGGCTTATTCGAAAAAAGCCCTCTTCTTTGAAAGATATATCTCGTGTCTGGTACTGCATTGTTCCACTCTGCAAGAAGTCCGAATCAGTCTCTTGCACCTCCTCCTTTTTATGATAAATATACCAGAAATAATTCGAATAAATAGCAGTCTCTGACAACTCATCCTCTTTAATCTGCTTGGACCCGCTCCAATACCCATAGGAAAATCCCCAGTCATATTCAGCGTACCTGTCCCTGCAATCAAATAGATTGTCCCAAGGGCCCCATATTCTAGGAGCCCAAGTTATGCTATTGAAAATTCGTTCCTCTAGCAGTTCCGGTTTGACCATTCCGTTCCCTTTTTCAAACTCCACTTCTTTTCATATAGCAATCCCTAATCAAAGAGAGAACAATATCCATTTCAAAACATTTCTAACGGATTCCTTGGTTCGGACCGACGAAGTAATGGCACTCGATTATTATCAACCCGAGTGCAATCTTTTTCTGTCAGTAAGGATTGCACCAGAGCACCTTCTACTTCTAATAGGCCATGAACTATAGATAGAGAAGAATCATTCTGAGCTGAGTCCATAAGAAGTGACCCACTTTTTCATCGGTTCCGGGGGAAGACCAAAGATCTTGCGCGACCGGTCCGCCAGAAAAACTCAAAAGAGAAAGAAGTCTTGTTAATCTCTTCATGCTCGTTCCAAGTTCGAAGTACCGTTTGGCCAAAGAAAAAGCCGCTTCCTAACACGATTGCCTCTTTATATAGATAGATATAGGATCTATGGGGTTATTACTTAGAAGTCTATTTTGTACAAGATCCCCTCCTATCTGATAGAAAAGGGTCCCATGATCCCGAATCGGTCTTATCTTGGCTTGCAAACCCCAAGTTTGTCTATGAAGAGCTAATCTAATTGTATTAGTTTCTATAATGGATTTCTTATGTGGAATACTAATGGATAGGGCCTCGTTGCTAAGTGCTACAAGATCTAGTGCACTGGAACTCGTGGTTATGGAGCCGAATCCTTTAGTATTCCACATTGTCTTTTCCAAGTAAAAACCCCTAGTATATGAAAGAATGAAAAGGTGCTTTCGTTCTTGTGGAATAAGAAGCCCTCGTACCTTAATGAAAGGAAAATAGGAATTTTTCGTTAGGTATTTGACCAAATAGGATCGTCCAGTTCCTATAGAACCTATCACTAAAATACCCGATAGGGCTAAGCGGAACGAAAAGGGTTTTCCATGAGATGGTAAATGAAAACGATTAGCCCCACACGAGGGAATAAGTGATTGTCTGATAATGAGCAATGAATATACGTCTTTCTGCTAAAGAGGAGAGGATCTATTAAACTCATAATTCATTAGATCCTTGTTAGCAATGTCAACTAGGTATCATAAGTAAATGGATCCCGGTTGTTCAATCCTTTGATAACCAGGGTCATTCTTTGCTAAAGAGAAATGATCACTATGGGTCAGACTCAATAGAATTGGATCCATTCCAAATAGCGAGAATTAGGATTCTTGATCCCTCTCAATCTCTCTTTCAATTCGAGGATCCAGAGAGGTGTTTTCATAGTCATCTCCGAATATTTGCCATCTCCGAATATTTGCCATCTCCGAATATTTTTGATTTCATTTTTCTATGATATGTCTTTCTATATGAAAATTGGTTATTTACGATGTACGATGATCCCTGTTAAGCATCCATGGCTGAATGGTTAAAGCGCCCAACTCATAATTGGTAAATTTGCGGGTTCAATTCCTGCTGGATGCACGCGAACGGGAACGTTCCATAAGTCTATTGGAACTGGCTCTCTATCTATGGAATCTCATCCATCATCCATACATAACGAATTGGTATGGTATATTCATACCATAACATAAGAACAATAAGAACTCGAATTCTTATCGATACTGGAACTCAGAGCATAGGAGGGAAAGTCGATTTATGGATGGAATCAAATACGCAGTATTTACAGAAAAGAGTCTTCGTTTATTGGGAAAGAATCAATATACTTCTAATGTCGAATCGGGATTCACTAAGACAGAAATAAAGAATTGGGTCGAACTCTTCTTTGGTGTTAAGGTAGTAGCTGTGAATAGCCATCGACTACCCGGAAAGGGTAGAAGAATGGGACCTATTCTGGGACATACAATGCATTACCGACGTATGATCATTACCCTTCAACCGGGTTATTCTATTCCACTTCTAGATAGAGAAACGAACTAAAGGAGAATACTTAATAATACGGCGAAACATTTATACAAAACACCTATCCCGAGCACACGCAGGGGAACCGTAGACAGGCAAGTGAAATCCAATCCATGAAATAAATTGATCCATGGACGGCACCATTGTGGTAAAGGTCGTAATGCCAGAGGAATCATTACCGCAAGGCATAGAGGGGGAGGTCATAAGCGCCTATACCGTAAAATTGATTTTCGACGGAATCAAAAAGACATATCTGGTAGAATCGTAACCATAGAATACGACCCTAACCGAAATGCATACATTTGTCTCATACACTATGGGGATGGTGAGAAGAGATATATTTTACATCCCAGAGGGGCTATAATTGGAGATACTATTGTTTCTGGTACAAAAGTTCCTATATCAATGGGAAATGCCCTACCTTTGAGTGCGGTTTGAACTATTGATTTACGTAATTGGAAGTAACCAATTAGGTTTACGACGAAACCTAGAAATCGATCACTGATCCAATTTGACTACCTCTACGGGATAGACCTCAACAGAAAATTGTTGAGTAACGGCAGCAAGTGATTGAGTTCAGTAGTTCCTCATAGAAAATTATTGACTCTAGAGATATGGTAATATGGAGAAGACAAAATTGTTTGAAGCACGCACAGAACCGGAAGCGCCCCTTGTTTCAAAGAGAGGAGGACGGGTTATTCACATTTAATTTGATGGTCAGAGGCGAATTGAAAGCTAAGCAGTGGTAATTAAGACCCCTGGGTGAAAATAGGGATGTCTCCTATGTTACCCATAATATGTGGAAGTATCGACGTAATTTCATAGTCATTCGATCTGAATGCTACATGAAGAACATAAGCCAGATGACGGAACGCGGAGACCTAGGATGTAGAAGATCATAACATGAGCGATTCGACAGATTTGGATTCCTTTTCTATATATCCACTCATGTGGTACTTCATCATACAATTCATATAAGATCCATCTGTCTAGAGATCGTCATATACATCTAGAAAGCTGTATGCTTTGGAAGAAACTTGTACAGTTTGGGAAGGGGTTTTTTGAGAAAAAAGAAGAATCTACTTCAACCGATATGCCCTTAGGCACGGCCATACATAACATAGAAATCACACGTGGAAGGGGTGGGCAATTAGCTAGAGCAGCAGGTGCTGTAGCGAAACTGATTGCAAAAGAGGGTAAATTGGCCACTTTAAGATTACCATCTGGGGAGGTCCGTTTGGTATCCCAAAACTGCTTAGCAACAGTCGGACAAGTGGGTAATGTTGGGGTGAACCAAAAAAGTTTGGGTAGAGCTGGATCTAAGTGTTGGCTAGGTAAACGCCCCGTAGTAAGAGGGGTAGTTATGAACCCTGTGGACCCCCCCCCCCATGGGGGCGGTGAAGGGAAAGCCCCCATTGGTAGAAAAAACCCACAACCCCTTGGGGTTATCCTGCGCTTGGAAGAAGAACTAGGAAAAGGAAAAAATATAGTGATAGTTTTATTCTTCGTCGCCGTAAGTAAATACGTAACTAGGAATATGGAAAATTGCATTTTTGGGATTTGCAATAATGCGATGGGCGAACGACGGGAATTGAACCCGCGCATGGTGGATTCACAATCCACTGCCTTGATCCACTTGGCTACATCCGCCCCTTATCCAGCTAAAGGATTTTCTCTTTTTTCCATTCATCATTATTCTATTTATTCTGACCTCCATACCTCGATCGAGATAGTGGACATAGGATGCCACTCTTTAAAATGAAAAAAGGAGTAATCAGCTGTGACACGAAAAAAAACGAATCCTTTTGTAGCTCGTCATTTATTGGCAAAAATAGAAAAGGTCAATATGAAGGAGGAGAAAGAAATAATAGTAACGTGGTCCCGGGCATCTAGCATTCTACCCGCAATGGTTGGCCATACAATCGCGATTCATAATGGAAAGGAACATATACCTATTTACATAATAAATCCTATGGTAGGTCGCAAATTAGGGGAATTCGTGCCTACTTGGCATTTCACGAGTTATGAAAGTGCAAGAAAGGATACTAAATCCCGTCGTTAACTGAATTCAGAATAGAAAGATTCAGAATAAACAAAATTGAAAAGAAATACCCAATATCCTGCTGGCTTTCCTTCCTTCAAATATTCCTATATGTTAGTAGAAAAACCTTATCCATTAAGAGATGGAACTTCAAGAGCAGCTAGGTCTAGAGGGAAGTTGTGAGCATTACGTTCGTGCATTACCTCCATACCAAGATTAGCACGGTTGATGATATCAGCCCAAGTATTAATAACGCGACCTTGGCTATCAACTACGGATTGGTTGAAATTGAAACCATTTAGGTTGAATGCCATAGTACTAATACCTAAAGCAGTGAACCAGATCCCTACTGCAGGCCAAGCAGCCAAGAAGAAGTGTAAAGAACGAGAGTTGTTGAAACTAGCATATTGGAAGATTAATCGACCAAAATAACCGTGAGCAGCCACAATATTATAAGTCTCTTCTTCTTGACCAAATTTGTAACCCTCATTAGCAGACTCATTTTCAGTGGTTTCCATGATCAAACTAGAGGTTACCAAGGAACCATGCATAGCACTGAATAGGGAACCGCCGAATACACCAGCTACACCTAACATGTGAAATGGATGCATAAGGATGTTGTGCTCTGCCTGGAATACAATCATAAAGTTGAAAGTACCAGATATTCCTAAAGGCATACCATCAGAGAAACTTCCTTGACCAATAGGGTAAATCAAGAAAACAGCAGTAGCAGCTGCAACAGGAGCTGAATATGCAACAGCAATCCAAGGGCGCATACCCAGACAGAAACTAAGTTCCCACTCGCGACCCATATAACAAGCTACACCAAGTAAGAAGTGTAGAACAATTAGCTCATAAGGACCGCCATTGTATAACCATTCATCAACAGATGCAGCTTCCCAAATTGGGTAAAAATGCAATCCGATCGCCGCAGAAGTAGGAATGATAGCACCAGAGATAATATTGTTTCCATAAAGTAAAGAACCAGAAACAGGCTCACGAATACCATCAATATCTACTGGAGGAGCAGCGATGAAGGCGATAATAAATACGGAAGTTGCGGTCAATAAGGTAGGGATCATCAAAACACCAAACCATCCGATGTAAAGACGGTTTTCGGTGCTAGTTATCCAGTTGCAGAAACGACCCCACAGGCTTGTACTTTCGCGTCTCTCTAAAATTGCAGTCATGGTAAGATCTTGGTTTATTCAAATTGCAAGGACTCCCAAGCACACGTATTAACTAGAAAGATAATAGAAGGCTTGTTATTTAACAGTATAACATAGTCTATATACCAATGTCAACCAAGCCAGCCCCAACGATTGGATTTCCATATAACTTAATTTACCAAATCCAAAATTTTTGGAAATGAGGTGAGTAAAAATTCAAAACTAAGATTGTTCTTTTCTATTTTCCATATGGGTTGCCCGGGACTCGAACCCGGAACTAGTCGGATGGAGTAGATAATTCTTCCTTGTTACAATAACAAAAAACCCCTCCCCAAATTGTGCTTGCATTTTTCATTGCACGCGACTTTCCCTATGTAGAAATAGCCAATTTCTATTCCGAAGAGGAAGGCCACTAACTAAATTAATTAGTAAATTGATTCACCTACTATGGAACATTTCAGAATGGAAAATGTGCAAGTTTTATCTTGATATCGATCTTTTCTAGTTTATTAGTTTTGTCTAATGATTAATTAAAAATAAGAGGATTTACCAGGTCATTGATACGGATAATATCAAAATACCAAATACGCTCACTGTGTGATCCATTGAAAGAAAAGTGAGTTGTTTTGGTGAACATCAAAGAAAAAACTCGCTCTTCTTCCGTAAAAAATTCTTCTAAAAATACGGAACCTAATCGTTGCATAAAAGTTCATACCGTACTTTTATGTTTACGAGCTAAAGTTCTAGCACATGAAAGTCGAAGTATATATTTAAGTCGATACAAAGTCCGTTTTTTTGAAGATCCACTATGATAATGAAAAAGATTTCTACATATCCGACCAAAACGATCAAGAATATCCCAATCTGATAAATCGGTCCAAACGGGTTTACTAATAGGATGCCCTGATCCAGTACAAAATTGAGCTTTTGATAAAGATCCAACGAGGGAAGTAGCAGGAACTGTGGTATCGAATTTTTTCATTCGAGTATCTATTAGAAAAGAATTCTCCAGCATTTGATTCCTTACTAACAAACTATTTTTTGGTACACTTGAAAGGTACCCCAGAAAATCGAAGCAAGAGTTTGTTAATTGGTTTAGACGGATCCTTTGTGGTTGAGTCCAAAAGGAGAAAAAATATTGCGAGAAATTGACAAGGTAAGATTTCCATTTTTTCTTCAAAAGAAGAGTTCCTTTTGATGCAAGAATTGCCTTTCCTTGATATCGAACATAATGCATAAGAGGATCCATAAAGAGCCATATGGTTTTCCGAAAAAACCCAGGGTACATTACCCAAAAATGTTCCATCTTCCAAGAAAAGTGGATTCGTTCCAGAAAGGTTCCAGAAGATGTTAATCGTAAGCAAGAAGATTGTTTACGAAGAAACAACAAGAAAAATTCATATTCTGATACATAAGAGTTATATAGGAATTGAAATAGTCTTTTATTTTCTTTTTTCAAAAGAAAAATAGATTTCATTGAAGTAATAAGACTATTCCAATTCGAATAATAGTTGAGAAAGAATCGCAATAAATGCAAAGATGGAACATCTTGAATCCGGTATTCAAGGAGTTGCACCAGGATTTCTAAATGGATAGTATCAAGTATTCTTATCGGATTCTAGAGTGAAACAAACATGTCGGCTGGGCTGACTTATCTCCCAGTAGTGCGAAAAGCCACCGGCCCACCACCTTTTCGAGCGAAAACGACATGTGCTTTGCGAGGGAAAACGCACCTCGATCATCATCCTGGAGGAGAAATGCAAATTAACAACCAGCCAGAAGATCATCTAGCTAGCCTAGAAGCAGCTAGATGTTCCAGTTCCACGAAATACAAATAAAATGGATGTTATAAAAACTGAAATGAAAAAAAAGGATCAATCTTAGTCTCAACTCGTCACCCTCATGGATAAAGTTGTACTAATTAAATATCGGATGCCTCGCCGAAAACCAACCAAACACAAATGAATGTTGTAAAATCTAAAAAAGAGAGTAAAATTAAAAGGGATCAAAAGTCAGTAGCAGTTTTACTATATTCGGCTAAGCACGGCCTCGCAAACTCCATTAGTTCTAAGTTCTATGGATATACAGTTAGAGCATCAAAGCTGTGTGCATCGTTGAATATTTAAGTGACAGAGGACGCACCTCGCGATAGCAAAGTTTTTGGGAAGACTTCGTCAGTCTGCCGACTCATAGGTAGAATGCAAGTGGGTACGTACATTTATACGAGGGAGTGTACATTCCGTTGTACCATGTTTTTTTAAAGGAAAAATAGAGTCAAGAATGATTTTATTCCTTTCTCTGAAAAGAAGGATTCCGCATGATACAGTATAGTACCATTCTGTGTTGCACTCACCAATGTGCCAATTTGGCCGTGGGCCGACTTATCAGTCCCCACTTCCTTGCAACTTAGCGTAGCTATCAAGCTAAAGCATGTTAAGCTCGTAATTGCAAAGCTGATGCGGCACACACATACTCATATAATGCGTGATCAGATGGACAGGATTGGCCAGTGCCGTACTCAAAGCAGGTCACCACACAAGCATACGAGTATGCAAGTTGCACAGGCTCATCATCAACTTCTAACTCCAAAAAAAGAAACAAATTAAATGATGATAGAGGCCCCTCTCTTATGCTGATGAAAATAAGGGCTGCTTTTTTTTTACAAGAAACAAGGACTGGTTTGGTATGAAAGAATAGTGGTTAACGTCTAATTCCCCTTCTGATGCTAATTGATCCAGGTGCTGAATATATGTCAAATTCTTCGACACTTTCACGGAAAAAAAAGGAGGCAACTTGCCACTTCCGTGACACACTTTCCGTCCGATTGGGCGGATCGAAAGATCCAACGGTCAGAACTTAGTCCCAAGGTTTTGCTATAGGTACTCTCTCTGTTCTAAATTACAGATCGTTTAACTTTTTTTATCCAAGTTTGACCGCTTGTCTTATTCAAAAAATTTGTTAAAATATAGTCAAATTTAAGATATTTTTGAAGATTTTTTATTAATAAAGCAAGCCACCATAAAAATATGTTAATTTGCATAAAATTTTGAATAAAACGAACGGTTAAATTTAGAGTAAAAAAAAGTCAAACGAATCCTAATTTGAAACAGAGGGAGTACTCACCCTCGCTGCTAACAATGGCACAGCTGCTTACGTCATTGACATCATGCATGATAGAAATAAGACAGGCATATATCAGATGCAAGGTTACTGCTGCCGTTGGATGGCTATATAAGAGGCCCTAAGCAGTGTTGCAGCTCATCAACTTAGCTTCCTTCACTCCCTGTCTTCCAAATAAACTCTCCCACAACCCGTGCGTGCCACTGCCACATAGATATGCCAAGCATGCCCGCAGTTTCCGCCGCCACCGGGGCGGCGCCGCCGGCGGCGAGCACCGTCGTCGAGGACATCTACGGCTTCCTGCGCGTCCTCGACGACGGCACAATCCTCCGGTCGCCGGCGCAGCCGGTGTTCCGCCCGGCCACCTTCCCCGACAGCCACCCGTTGGTGCAGTGGAAGGAGGCCGTGTACGACAAGGCCAAGAGCCTCCGCGTCCGCATGTACAAGCCGGCCGCCGCCGCGCCGGCGGGGAAGAAGCTGCCGGTGCTCGTCCACTTCCACGGCGGCGGCTTCTGCCTCGGTTCCTGCGCGTGGGCCAACGTGCACGCCTTCTGCCTCCGCCTCGCCGCGGACGCCGCCGCCGTCGTGCTCTCCGCCGGGTACCGCCTCGCCCTCGAGCACCGCCTCCCCGCGGCCTTCGACGACGGCGCCGCCTTCCTGCGCTGGCTCCGCGACCAGTCCGTGAACACATCCGCCGGCGACGGCGGCTGGCTCACCGACGCCGCCGACTTCGGCCGCGTGTTCGTCACCGGCGACTCGGCCGGCGGCACCACCTCGCCGTGCGCGCAGGCATGGCCAAGCAGCCCGGCGAGCCGCTCGGCCTCGACCCGGTCATCACCGTCCGGGGCTACGTCCTTCTGATGCCGTTCTTCGGCGGCGTCCGGCGAACGCCGTCGGAGGCGGAGTGCCCGGCGGAGGAGCTCCTGAACCTGGACCTGTTCGACAGGTTCTGGCGCCTGTCGCTGCCGGCCGGCGCCACCAGGGACCACCCGGCGGCGAACCCGTTCGGGCCGAACAGCCCGGACCTCGCCGCGCTGGACCTGCGGCCGGTGCTCGCGGTGGCCGGCGGCCTCGACATGATGCGCGACCGCGTCGTGGACTACGTGGAGCGGCTGGCGGCAATGGGGAAGCCGGTGGAGCTCGCCGAGTTCGCCGGCGAGCCGCACGGGTTCTACACGCTGGACCCGGGGTCCGAGGCCACCGGCGAGCTGATCGGCCTCGTGAGCCGATTCGTGCACAGATGCTGCGTCGCGGCGGCGCCCAAGGTGCCTGCACGTGCCACGTAAGCTAGCGTCGAGGGTCGTGTCGTGTCGTGCTTGATACGTGCATGAATCTGATCGAAGTACTCCAGGGTTTATGTACCCGTACGTAGTCGTGATGATGCCACGTGTCAATTTGAGAGGAGATCGAGCACAGATAGGCAGGTTGGTCAACGTGTTTGTGTGCATGGCTGGTGGGTTTTTTTTTTTGGTTAGGGCAATGGCTGGTGTAGTATGTTGTGTCGCTTGTATTAATCCGTGCTCATCTTGTTTGTGGTTTGCCACACCTAAAATTCGGGTGAGAATGTTCCTTCCTCCATTGATCATGAAAAAAGTGTGCCCACGCACGTGTTGGATATGTTGATGGTCTCATGGACACTTGCATGCATAGTCCCTGCATATGCGCCATCTCTGTTTGATGGTCTCATCGCTCTGTTTTTTCACGTGGATGGCCCCACATGAAAAAAAATTATATGAATAAGTTTTATATACACTTTTTTAGTGGAATGGTGTTTTCTAAAAAGTTGCTTGAACAAGCCTTCTTAGAAACTTATTTTTAGGGCCCCTTTCCCCTTTGTAACAAAGGAAAAGTAGAGCAATCTTTAGAGGATTTGGATCCGACAAAAAATTTTCCTATGAAGCCCTTTGAAATAGAGGATTTTCTACTAATCCTATGAAATTCCTATGGAATGGCTTGTTTCATAGTAATTTTGAAGGAATTCTACCAAGAGGTTGAACCTCATAGAAAGTTTCCTTTGTGCCGCTCACTCTCGTCCAATTCCTTTACTTTTTTTTGTTCGCCATCTAAATAGTCATTTGTGTAAACTTTTCCTACAATTTTCTCATTTGTATGTTTTGATAATCCTATATTCTATACAGAGCCTTAAAGGAGTTCTTTGAAAAGTTTATTTTTAAGAAGTTGTCATGAAAGACCGGACTCATTGCTTGGCCAAAAAAATGCTGTCCAAGCCTATCCACTGACACAATCCACCCAGTGATTTTTGGGCGACTTGGGTTGAACCAAGTCAACCTCTACATTTACACTATATTTTTTAAATGCTTTGCTCTAGGGATTATGCTAGGACGGATTTGTTTCGGGTCTATCAGCCCTGATCGAGCTCCTCCAATAAATAACTCCTGTACGGGTCTCTATCAGCCCTGCCGCCCTCTGAATTAAGCTTTAGCATGCTGAATTACTGAATCTTAATTAGCTTGCTTGACAGATGTACAGTACGTATGGCAGTACAGTATGTTTGCGGATCCGGTCAAAACGGTTTGCGCGTTGTGTGCTTGATCCTTGTGATCTGTACGCGCTTTAGCACAACTTTGTATGTTGGCCGTAATTTACATCAACATAATGTACAAATTATGATGCAACACGGCCACGATTCTGTTCTTTTTCTTTTCCGAGCGAATGAAACTAGATCAGCAATAGCATCTCTACTCTCTAGGCAGACATATATGCATGCATATATGAGCTGGCAGTTTGGTCTTACATGATGCGGGCTTGCAGATGGAGATAGGCACATATCACAAGTCTTTAGATGACCTTTTCGTTGATAAAGATATATGTGTAGATCTAGCCGCAGTCCAGATCAGCAAGAATTTGGTTGTATATATACTCGAAAATACAAGAGTATACAGTCTCCTGCTTCCTCGAAAATATTCATAAACATTGCCTTCAAGATGTTGTCGGGTAGCTTTAAATGGTGACAAGTGTATCCTTTTCTTGAGGATTTTGTCAAGACATGGTCGCATGGATCTGGTAAGCCTTGGCGAATGCTATGGTGGTAGGCAAGTTCCTCTTTGGAAGTGATGGCAGTGGATGGGAAGCAAACATCGAGGTCTTCAATATAGGTTCGCCATAGATAGATTTCAATCCTAACTCCACTACTGCTCATGTGTCCAACCTTCAAGTCAGCCCTTGCTGGCGTGTAGTTACGAAGAACATGGGCAGAGCCTATAGGTAGCTAAATAACCAGGAAAACAGAAAGTCAAACTCGATGGCCTAGAGAGTAGAGACAATATATGATATATGACATAGTAAGTTGGTACCAGTGTAGTAACTTGCAGCCAAATTTGGTTAAACACTTATAACTGTATAAAAAGCTAAAGCATGAAAGACTAGATGCATGGTTCGTTCCACACGTTCATGCATGTAAGCAGGAAGCGTGTATCAGTGTATGTTTCATAACTCTTCTACTTAATAGCAGTAACATGCATCCAGCTTTGTTAGGCCTGAGTTAGTCTTGTCGTGGCACGAACATTGCATGCAGAGAGGTCAACAGCTACTTAAAAAAAAAGTAAAGATCTACACCGACCTGTGGATCAAGGTAATCCACCCTTACCCAACGAGCATCTTCTTTGTCACCTTTGGCGAGCTCTGTCTCTCCACTGCTGCATTGTTGACTTCCACTCGGCCTCCCCACACTATCAGCTAAGTTGCAAGTTACCACAGCCATCCTGCTTTGACACACCTTGACAGAAATCCCTAATTCTAGCAAGGAAACCTCCACCGCACCAACCAAGATATTTAACTACAACAAAACTCTTAGAAGCAAAATTAAAAGATCTTGCATGTATATACTTCAAATAAACACATGTTTTCAATTCTTTTTCAAGAAAACACATGTTTAATATAGGGACCACCACGAGCACAACTAAGACCTTGTTTGGATCCATCCAACTAATGGTTAGATAGAATTAGCTGGGTTGGACCAGCTAATTGGATAGTTGTTATTCAGCTAATAAAATGGGCATTAGTTGAGAATTAGCTTGTCCTATTTGAATCCACCACAACTAAAATTAGCTATCTAGCAATTAACTGGTGGATCCATACAGTATCTAAACATGGCCTACACCCGTGGACATAAACAAGAAAACTCATACACGATAAGTTTCTTTTTAGAAAAAAGACATAATATAGGTGCACACACTCACATATGCGAACAAACACTTACTCATCCGAGTACATCTGAAAAAACTTAATCATCGACGCCTATAGATTAACTTAATCATACATGTGCACACACTCTTGAGATTAACGAAGTACGTCATTGAACTGGACGCCTCCTAACACATCATCATCGACGGATGCATGGTCGTGTTCATAAGCTGAGACGTATAGGGTATAGGATCAACGGAGTACACGCCTGAATTCACACGTCAGCATGCGACTGATACCACAAGCAAAGTTATTGAACTCGACGCCTCCTATAGGGACGTGACAGACACACAAGCACCGAGTAAATTAAGCAGCAGCCTCTGACGCCGCGACGACGCAGCCGTCGACGAACCGGGCCACGGCCTGGATCAGCTCGCCGGTGGCCTCGGACCCCGGCTCGTGCAGGTAGAACCCGTGTGCCTCGCCGGCGAACTCCGCGAGCTCCACCGGCTTGCCCATCGCCGCCAGCCGCTCCGCGTAGTCCACGGTGCGGTCGCGTATCAAGTCCAGGCCGCCGGCCACCATGAGGACCGGGGCAAGGTCCACCGCGGCGAGGTCGGGGCTGTCCGGCCCGAACGGGTTCGCCGCCGGGTGGTCCCTGGTGGCGCCGGCCGGCAGCGACAGCCGCCAGAACCTGTCGAACAGGTCTAGGTTCAGGAGCTCATCCGCCGGGCACTCCGCCTCCGACGGCGTTCGCCGAACGCCGCCGAAGAACGCCATCAGAAGGACGTAGCCCCGCACGGTGATGACCGGGTCGAGGCCGAGCGGCTCGCCGGGCTGCTTGGCCATGCCTGCGCGCACGGCGAGGTGGTGCGCGATGGTGCCGCCGGCCGAGTCACCGGTGACGAACACGCGGCCGAAGTCGGCGGCGTCGTTGAGCCATGCGGCGTCGTCGTCGTCGGCGGCGTTCATAACGGACTGCTCGCGGAGCCAGCGCATGAAGGCGGCGCCGTCGTCGAAGGCCGCGGGGAGGCGGTGCTCGGGGGCGAGGCGGTACCCGGCGGAGAGCACGACGGCGGCGGCGTCCGCGGCAAGGCGGAGGCAGAAGGCGTGGACGTTCCCCCACGTGCACGACCCGAGGCAGAAGCCGCCGCCGTGAAAGTGGACGAGCACCGGCAGCTTCTTCCCCGCCGGCGCGGCGGCGGCCGGTTTGTACATGCGGACGCGGAGGCCCTTGGCCTTGTCGTAGACGGCCTCCTTCCACTGCACCGACGGGTGGCTGCCGGGGAAGGTGGCCGAGCAGAACACCGGCTCCGCCGGCGACCGGAGGATTGTGCCGTCGCTGAGGACGCGCAGGAAGCCGAAGAGATCCTCGACGACCTCGTTTGCCGGCGTAGCGGCGGCGCAGCAGCCGGCAGCGGAGACGGCAGGCATGGCTGGCAACTTCGGAGAAGAGAAGTTAAGAAGATCAGAAGGCTCAGTTGAGCTGATGATCTCCAGTAGTCTTAAACCCTCTCTTATATAGCCGTCCCGTGGTTTAAAAAAATTACCATAAATTGTGCATTAATGTACCAATGGTTCTATGGAGCATGATGCAGGCATCTTTAGCAGCCGCATGGTGAAAACTTCCATGAAACAACGTCACCGTAACTAAAACATTGGGCAGATGTATGTATCTTGTGATGATCATCCAATTGACTTGACCGTTGGATCTTGTCATCAGTTCCAACCGGACAGCACAAGTGCCGTAACCATGTTGGTTGGACAGAAGATGGCCCCACGCAAGTGACCTCAATTAGCATTTCAAGCACTAACCCATCATCTTTTGCTAGGTCTTTTGTGGTAATGAGTTCTTTGTATCAGCATATAACTAAGGGTAAGCCTCCATTATCTTTTTATTCCTTTAATTTTCTTTTGCGTAAATTGGATTTTAAACAATAATGCTTCGATTGTGTGGTGGCGATTCGAGTTGATCATCATTGGCCAAATCCTTCCTATCAGATCATAAGCTATGTGTGTGCACGCCATGTCAGGTAAGCAATTAGCATGGGTTTGCTTTAGCTTGATAGCTACGTTCAGTTGCAAAGAAATGGGGACTGATCGATATCAGTTGGCATGCCGTCATTAACTTCGGTATTTCTTATGAAAAATCAGGGAGTTACAAGTTATTTTTATTCTTGTCACTGTTTTTTCTATGAAAAACAAGGGGGAAATGCACCTTCCTTATTGCTGCCCTCCTTGATTCGACCAGAATCATCGAGAATCCATTTTCATGGAAATCAATGAGGCAAACAATTGAGACAAATGTTTACCTTTACCTCAAGCAAACAACGGCTTAATTTACAAATGGGGAACATGTGATTTATTCTATTTCAACTTGATCTGCAAAGAAACAATTATAAAGGAGCTAGCCAATAGTACATTACTACCAGTTCGGTCCAGTAAGAACCATGGACTGAAAATGAAAGGTCAGACTAATCCCGGATAGGCAGAGGCATCTCTTTCTTGATGACACGTTCTGAATCCTAAATCCTGCAAGGAAATCTGGGTGATGACTGACAGCTAAAAAGTTCTCAGAAAATCTGTCTGGATAAGTTTGAAATCAACTTTAAAATATTTTGGGAGACGAATTCGCGTGATTGAGATTGTGTTTCATACCAGTATTGATGACTAGACTGCTTAAAAACTGAGTGGGGTATGCTAGCGCGAGAGGAGATGGCCACGTTGACGGAGATGAAATAGAAGAAACGTAAACGTCATGGACTGAGAAGAAATCTGTCTGGATATAATTGATTTTTTTTCATTTTCCTTCCTTTTCCTATTGATTTTGTGATCAGACCACCTATGTAACAGTAATTATTCAAGCATATTGATGAACCTGTGCTCTCCATCACGAATGCAACTCCACCAAATGTCATCAGAGAAGATCGTAACTCATGGTTTACCATCAATTGCCTCTTTGTTCCATCCGGATCTCAAATTCCTTTGCACCATGCCATATAGGACTTGAATCTGGATTACTAGGTTTCCACTGTAAGGACCTAATCAGATGAGCTACTCTTAGTTCGCTAGTAAGTGCTTGTTTTGTTAGAAAATTAGCCATCGCAACGATGAGTCGCCTGCTAATTTCGTCCCGCAGAAGCGCCGATTAGATCTACCGAGACAAACTTGTAAGATCACAGACGACACCGGAGACACGATCTTTGTTAACGGACGCTCCTCCCCAAACTGCAACACCGGTCGCTCCGGAGTCTTGGCAAAATGTCCCCCCCCCCCCCCCCCCTCCGCGAGTCTGTCGCTATGTCGTCATGGTTACAACAACAACCACCCTCTCATATTTATGAAAAGGCTCATATTACAGAGTTTGACACGAACTCTACCATATACTGCTAAATATAACTTCAAGTCATATCGTAACCGGACTCGTACAAATATTCGACACAATATCTAACGTGTTTACCAAAGGATTTTGCATGGTTTGATGAGAATCACCAGTATATGCAGTGCACATATGTTGAACACGGAGATGTTAAACCAGTATATATATGATCTAATCAGATGAGTTATTCATGTTCAATTTTTTGTCACGTGTGTAAGGAAAAGAAACTAACCGCTGGGCCATAGGGCGCACTGTAAAGGGACTGTTTATTCTTTCTTACATATGGGTTTCCTGCGTATCTGAGAGGAAAAAAAAGGCATATTGACATAGTAGATGTTTATGTGGACTTTTTTGTAATGGCCCTTGTTTTTACCATCATAATTGAGTATATTAGGCTATCAGCAGCCCTAGGGCATGCCTGATAACCTCCTGCTTTGGGGGTTTAACAATCTGAGTATTTTGAGGTGAAGCAGAGGGTAGTTTTCCATTTTGGGATTTTATAATGGCCAACTTGTTTCACAACCTTTGAGTCCATCAGTGCCATATCAACTTAGCATAAAAAAAACCTTAAAAAGGTATCACACTTTATCTCGATAGCGAAGTTGAGCTGCAAACAAATGGGGATTTATTAAGGCCATGCCAGATGGCGAGTAATTGGCACAGTTGTGAGCTATAATGGCATGATCATGGTCACTGTAGTAATCGTACAGTATATACAATATAAAATCATGTGACGTGAGTTGTATGTGAGAGGTAGCTTTCGTGAGGTAGTAAGTACAAGTAGTGGAGTTGGTGTTGATTGATACTTAGCCGTTGGATCATAGTGAAGCAGGGCTTAACATAACACTTACTATCACAACCCTTTTCCTTTTATCTGTCATCACTGTCACTGGATTTATCTACCCAACATTTCATGCTTTTTTGCAGTGCATGATGTTATTTCCGTCTACTTTTTGGGGTGTTTCAGTGACTCTCTCCATATCGTTGAAGAAATGTGTAGGATTTTGTTCAAGTTTGTGTAAAATCGCAAATTTTCCAAGAAAATACTACCAGTTGGTTTGGGGTTTGGGATAATGGGATCCAACTCCTTAGGATCTAGTCTAAATTTATTAAACGAAGTCCAAAAAATGCAGATCTAAATTCTCAAGCAACAACATGAGATATTTCAGTCGTGTTGTACTTTTCACTCCTATCGATCAACTCTGGCATACAACCATAATAATTTTGATGTGGAGCGCGTGATTAGCTATCCAATTGCAGGTTGATGTGCAAAGAAATAGCTATCAATAGGACAATAATACCTTTTGTTTAAGAAATAGGACAATAATACCTTTTGTTTAAGAAATAGGACAATAACACCTTCTGGTCCATCAACAGCAATGAATATAATGTAGGATAGGCAAGAATCGTGTGGATGTCTTTGTTGATGACTAGTAGGTAGTAAATCTTGATGGAAATATGCGTGATGACTGAAAGCTACACCTCAATAACAAAAAATGTCTAATAAAACTGACTGGATCGATGAAAGAGTTCAGAATTCAGATCAAAGTCTTTGTAAGATGAACTCGTGCGTGACGGAGACGTGCTTAATTTATCCAGAGCAGATATGTATCGAGTAGGGACGGGGATCATGAACTGATCACAAAGTGACAAATCAATTGGAAAGGGAAGAAAAGACGGATCCTTTACGGTGAAAATGGATCAGGTACAATGTCTGGTGTCAACTGTGTAGATAGACTGATGAAGTGTTTAAAATGACAATTGGATAATCACAAAGATAGCTGCACGGACAATTGATCCACATGTTCATTTTATCCTTTTATAATTTTTTTTGGAACCTTTCGGTCCCAATCGTCCTGAACTTGTCTTTCGGTTCCAAATCGTCAGCTTCTAGGAGAACTAGGTACCGTTTTTCCTAAAACAAAACTGCGGTAGGAGTTGTGTCACATTTTATTGATAGTGAACAGAAATTAAAGATGGTGGTACCATTTTTCTTAAAATAAAACAGTGGTAGGACTTGTGTCACATTATTATTTTTTTGATGAAAACTTCTGTCACATCATATTGATAGTAAAGAGAAAGACGATGAAAACGCCAGACGCCAATGCCAAAATAATAAAAGCCTAAACAACTAAAAGGAACACAATGAGGTTTTCCCTACCTTCTCCATTGTACTGTCACTGGCCACAGCCCACAGGTGTCAGTGAACTGATTGGGTTATGCATCCCGTGCACGGTATCGCTAGGTACTCGTCATCACCTTGACGGATCACCTGGTTAGTTTTAACCTTTACCTGGAATTATCAAAATACTTTTTCAGAAAGCTTAACGACTGGTAGAACAGTGAGTATAATCTCAGCAGGGCCAATTGGCCCACTTCTAACTTTCTAAGGCCCCAAAGAAGGCATGGGTAGAGCTGAGCTACAATCAGCAAGATACTGGGCCTTGCCCCCCAGCCCACTCTGTTCTGAGCACACGATGGAGCCCATTTCTATTGTCGCTGCGATGGAACATTCGACTTCGGTACAGTTTGAATTTAACGGGATTCGAAAGAAAACTTGGGATGGGAACACTTTGATCTCAACGGAACAAACTTAGTTTAAGATTACAGACCTTTTCTGTCAGATCTAGGCTAAACCTAGAAACAGGAATGAAAATAGCCAATATAGTTTGAACGGGATTTTTTTTCTTTTCCAAACACCGTTTCCTCTCAACACACATTGATTGGATTGAAAGCTAAGCCCTTCTTTAGTTCCCAAATTTGAGAGCTAAACTTTGGCTTTTGGGGTACGTGCGCCACTATAGCATTTTGTTTGTATGTGTAAAAAATTGTCTAAAAATTGATTAATTAGGCTCAAAATGTTCGTCTCGCAGAGTACAACAAAATTGTACAATTAGTTTTTGATTTCATCTACATTTAGTACTCCATACATGTGTCGATATTTTAATGTGATGGGAATATTCTTTTTGCATAGTGAACATTGGGTGTGGAATTTGGGCCGTATTTCTTTCCCACGGGAAATATATTTTCAAAGGGAATCTTGCATGCATGAAGTATTAAATGAAGTATATTTACAAAATCTTTTTAGAGATGAGTGTAACTTTACGCGAAGAATCCAATGAGCCTAATTAATCCATGATTTACTACAGTAATGCTACAGTACCATCCTCTAATCGGACGGTCGAAGACCTCATTAGATTTGTCCCGTGAATTAATCCGAGGTTGTGAAGTTAGTTTTATAAACTGACTTTGTTTAATACCATTAATTATTAGTCAAACGGGGTGGAAAAAGAAAACACATGGCCTTGAGATCTAAACAAGTCCTAAACTAATTTCTCTTGTCAAACATCCGTGTGAGAACGGTGTGTTTAGTTCCCCGAATTTCAAACGAAAAAGTCACATCAACATCACATCGAAACATTAAATATAGCAAATAACACATGCATGAAATACTAAACGTGGGTAAATAAAAAACTAATTGCATAGTTTTGATGTACACGACGAGACAAATCTTTTGAGCCTGGTTAAGTCACGGTAGAACAATGTTTACCAAAAACAAATGAAAAGTGATACGGTGCGCTCCGATGTAAACACCCCCAACGAGGTATGGTGGGTGGGACTGTCGGAGAGGGCCAGGTGGAAAAATGATGGTATGCATTGAATGTGACTTGGTGGTAGTTGTGCCTCGTCAAGAACAGGTTAGCATCGTGGAGGTGAAATTTATGTGAGATTTATGTGGAGGTGAAAACGTCGACGGGGTTTTAATGCAATGGCTCACAATTTCTATATATGAAGAGATGGAGGACTAAAATCACTTGCAGAAGCAGAACATAAAAGAAGAGACACTGAATTTGGACTCATGAACAATCACTGACATTCACCACATGCATGCCACAACCTAGCCAACGCAACAATTTTGGTCTCTCTAGATCTTAACGCTAGAGCTCGACTCCGATCCATATGTTTTTGTTCCGTGGATTTTCCACCACGACTCTTGAGGATTCAGCTCGCCTATTATACGGAAATTAATAAACCAAGGAAATAGATGACGCACCCACTACTCCGGCTAAGTCCTGAACCGCTGTTACTAACACGCGGCTCGATCGGTACGCGCCGGTTCAGTCGTCGAGCCGGCCGTCGGAGTCGACGAAGCGCTTGATGACGCGCATGAGCTCGTCGGAGGCGTCGGACCAGGGATCAATGGTGAAGAAGCCGTGCTGCTGCCCCTCGAAGTCCCTCACCTCCACAGGCTTCCCCATCGCCTTCAGCCTCGCCGCGTAGTCCACGGCGCGGTCGTGGAGGATGTCGCCGCCGCCGACGACGACCAGCGTCGGCGCGAGCTCCACCCCCTCCAGCGCCGGCGCGCCGGGCCCGAACGGGTTCGCGACCGGGTGGTCCGCCGTGGCGCCCTCCGGCAGCGAGAGGCGCCAGTACCGGTCGTTGAGGGCCCGGTTCAGGAACGCGTCGTCGGGGCACTCCGCCTCCGACCGGGTGGGCTCCACGCCGCCGAAGAAGGGCATGAGCTGGACGTAGCCGAGGACTGCGGCGGGCGCGAGCGCCGCGCGCCCGGCGGTGGAGCCGAAGCGCACGGCGAGGTGGTGCGCGATGTTGCCGCCGGCGGAGTCGCCGGAGACGAAGACGCGGGCGAGGTCCGCGGACTCGGCGACCCACGGATCGGCGGCGGCGGCGAGCCAGAGGAGCGCGGCCGCGGCGTCGTCGATGGCGGCGGGGAGGCGGTGCTCGGGGGCGAGGCGGTAGTCGGGGGCGACGACGAGGGCGCCGAGGCCCGCGGCGAGGCGGAGGCAGTAGTTCTGGCAGTTGGGCCAGGCGCGGGAGCCGATGCAGAAGCCGCCGCCGTGGAAGTAGAAGAACACCGGCAGCCGCCGCCGGCCAACGCTGTCGCGGGGCCGGTAGAGGCGTAGCCCGAGCCCGTTGGCCGCGTCGAACGCCGCGACGTCCTTCCACTCCACGGACCCGTCGTCGCGCACCGGGGTGGGGAACCCCGGCTGGGAGCGCCGCGACACCGAGCCGTCGCTGTACACGAACAGCACGCCCCGGCACTCGTCCACCACCACCGGCGCGGCCTCCGACGCCATGGCTGACTGGCTGGCTGGTTAGCTGGCTAGCTTGCTGGCGACGATGCGAGTGGCAGGTCACGAGTGTGGTGAGGGGTCAGGTGATATATAGCGCGAGGGTGGCGTGGGCGCGGCGCGGAAGAGCAAGTGGTGGGTGGGAGGCGTTTTGTTTTTGTTTGTCGTGTGAGATGGTTGCGGTGGAGTGGCGCGGGCCGTTGGTTTGATTGGGCGGAAGCGACAAGGGGTGGGGACGTGGCGCGGCCGTCGGGTGATGGAGGTGGGAGGTGGGTGCCGAGCCGGCACCGGGCAGGGTGGGTGTGTCCAAAGCTCTGCCGTCCAGCCACCGCAAGATGGCCAATGCGTGCTTTCGCCGTCTTGTTCGAGGACGTACCAGAATTGACAGACTCCTCGCTTCGATCTAGCAACACGCCTACGAACAAGGTTTTACAGTACTACAGTACTAGGGGTAGACTTAATCTGTACCGTAGAAGCAAGTAACTGTACAATCATTGGGATATGTGTAATGGCAGGGCATGTGGATTTATGTCACATCAGGTAGAGGTTTCTGTTTTACACAGCATACGGTTTTAATTAAAAAATGTGGTGGCTCTTCGAAATCCGTTCCACCGCTCCTCCCCGCTCCTCCTATTTAACACTTCCAGATCCGTTTTTAAAATTCAAAAGCCACCACCGGAGCTTTCGTTTTGCTTTCTCTCTCCACCCAAATCCGGAGGCGGCGGCGTGTGCTCCGGCTAAATCCGGCGCCAGCGACGTGCATCAAGGCGTTTCGGCACACCATCGAAGTCGACCTCCCCGGCGAGCGCGACCTGTGCGCGCGCGTCTTCTTCGGCGAGCACGCCGGCCTCGGCCGGGGCATCTTCGCCGACCTCGTGCACGGCGCCGTCCTCCACATGCTCAGCTTTACGGAGGCCGTGGTCCTCACCAAGCGCAGCGCCGAGTAGCTATTCGAGGTGCTCGACATTTACGAGAACATCCGCGACGTCGCGTCCGTCGTGGGCGCGTTCCCCGCCGTCGGTGACGAGGACGCAAGCGGCGGGAGCGCGGCCGCCACCGCCATGGCGGACCTCAAGTACGAGCTGGCGTCCATGCGCTCTCGGTTGGGCGAGTCGGCGATGGCCATCTTCTGCGGCCTGGAGTTAGGTAATCTGCAGAAAAGAACTTTTATTTAATCTTGTTCCTAGCAGCTCATCTGTTCTTGATCTATTCGTTTTGGTTCCATAGATTCCTTCGTCTCAGAGGGACTAGGGAGGGAGGGGATGTGCAGTTGTGTGATTTGAGGAGAAACGGAGCAGATGGAGGAGCTGCTACTTCTGCTGGCTTGATGTCGCTGTGCGTGGAGAATGAATAGCTGAGAGAAAGAGAGGAGATTGCTCCTGTGCTTGCCGATTTCTTCTACCGTTCTTTCTTTCTACTAGCAGTCTGATAAATATATGCTTATCACATGTCAAAAGCTAGTGCATCCATAGGGATTAGTGTAGAAATCTTATGTCTAACGGAAGTAGCGTGAAATCGACTTATTGTTTGGCTTTGTTTTTTCAGATTGACTTGTTTTCGTAAATAAAACATATGTGCGTGTAGTAGAGCGTAGTTAATTTTATTTCTGTAATTCAATTTCTGTTGAATTGAGCAAATATGTCCTTGTACCATAGAATTTTGGGAGCCGAATGTACACGATCCACATAATTTTATTTCTCTCTAACTCACACATAAATTTCTTATTTGTTTTATTTGCTCTTATAACAGGAAAACACGTCATTTGATCATTGTACATAATCATCTCCAAAAAAACTACCTATACTTATTTTATCCCAAATTCGAGTTGGTACTGGTGCCCATTCTGAGTAGGTACCGGTACCCATTCCAAGTAGGTACTGATACAGTGACTACAAAAAAATTACGTGTACTTATTTTATCCTAAATCCGAGTTGGTACAAGTACCAATTTCGAGTGACGATATGTTAGGTAACAAATTATCATGTACAATGCAAACGAACTCGTATATTTAGATCTGTGAGCTAGTATATTGGTACCGGTACCGATTCCTTCCTTTTCGTTGTTTTTAAAGTAATTAGTTGACCAACTTCCTTCCTTTTCGTTGTTTTTAAAGTAATTAGTTGACCAACTACGACAAAAGATATTATTCAAAAACATTTTAGTTTTCAATATGGTACATCTTTGAATTTTAATTACTTAATAGTATAAAGCGTATTTAGAGTTTAAAAGTGTTCAGAAACTCTTTTTTTCTATAGCATACATGGCAAGCACAAAAAAATAGCCTATTTGCGATTTTCATTAGCCATGTGCAAGTAAGAAAATTTTCATTCACAATTCAGTCATGCTTTCTACAAGAATCTCAGCATAACATGTACGGAGTACCTGTATATGGAGACAAAATGTTTATGTTTCTGCATCTGCTATAACGTGTGTGTCGGTTGTCATATAGTTTGTTCATAAATCATTTTGATATGTTCATACAAGACATGTGTTAACTTGCTATTAGTCATTGTCTATTGCATCTTCATGGTGCCCCCCCCCCCCCCCCCGGCCCCGCACTATTGTGAGCACCTAAGCATTCTTCCTATCTGAACTTGATGTTTGATCATTCAGTAGTTTGTCTGAGACAATACCTGTTACTAGAGAGTTGTGGATCTAGATGATGTTGTTGCTTTATCGGATGGTTTTCCTTGTGGCCGAGAACGATGAGGACATGTTCTAAAGGTGTACCAGATATCGAACAGATTACAGATAAGAATGACCGAGTATATATATATATGCTAAACATAAGAAATATATAATATAATACTGCAACATGTCAACATTTAATGTTGCATGTTCCAAAGATGAAATAAAATACTCCTAGAGCTCTTCCTGACCGCACATCATAAAGGCATAAAATATATAAATATTTTGCTCTGCATCCGCACTCCGGCAGACACGTAGCGTGGTCAACACTTAAAACATTACTTCAAACAGAGAGCCGAACAACTTTATGTCAGTGACTAATATTATTCGAGACGTACCAAAATGTACTGACATCTCCTAAAGGTGTACCAGAATGGAAGAGAGTGCAGATAAGACTAGGTGAGCCCAACATAATAAATATATAATATCAGTACCGCAACGTGTCAACAATTAGTGGCACATATTCCTAACATTAAATAAAATACTCCTAGAGCTCTTCCAGACCACACGTTCCAAACGACTCTCCATATATAAAAAATTCGGTCTGCCACGCACTCGCGCAGCCCCAACAACGGTCAAATTTTAAACATTACATCGAACAACGCATAGAACAGCTTCATGTCATGTACGTCTGGCAAGATTCTTACTTTATATCACATCAGTATAGAGAGATTCTTTATGACACAGTCTCATACGGATAGAAAATAAAACTGATACGATGAAAATACACACAGATAAGACAATAGAACACGCATCTCGATACCAACCCACAGCCACGATTGAGGCTCACACGATGGCCGGGTCACACAAGCATTTTTCGCACGGTAGGTGCACACTCGAAAGATTCCTACTTCCAAACCTAGACTCTAGGGTGCGCTAATAGACACTCATTCCTGCTCCCTCCGTCCCTAAATAACCGTCGCCGTTGGTTTTCGTGCCACAACTTTGCTTCGATTCGTAAAAAATACGTGCAACATTTTAATCTTCAAATAAATTTATTTAAAAACTAGATTCAAATATCTATCTAATGATATTTATTATGTACCATAAATATTAATATATATTTTGATATATTCGGTCTAAGATGTTTCTCAGATATAGGGACGGATGGAGTAGTTCCAAACATAACATCACCGCTAATAGACTCCTAGTTCCAAACATCACCGTCTCATCCTGGTAGGATTTCAGTCAAGTCGTCTGTGTGGTTCGGGCAGACATGCGCGTTCTATGAATCTTTGCCATCGGCGTGGCATACTTCAATTTATTCCTATCGGGGTGCTTGGTATCAGGAGAAGAATGTCTCTCTATTATTTGACCCTCATGGGGCATTTGGGTTTTGTACCAGTACAATCTTGATGCGCTGCGGCACTGCCTACGTGTATTTTACCCCTCCAACAAATCATGTGGTAAAGTCCTGAGCTGCTCAGCGCATTGCATTTATTGGCAGCAGTTGCACACTGCGTCACGCCTTCTGAAATCATGCTTGGCAGCCAAGCTCACTCGCTCGTGAAAGTCATATGCAGACGTGAGGTGGAATCAGCTTCCCCGGATTCATGATGTTGTTGGGATCCAACGCGGCCTTTATTCTTTTCATGGTCCGGAGTGACTCGATGCCCAGTTCCTTCTCTAGGTACTGCAAAGAAAAAAAATAAAGTTTTCATCAATAATGAGGCGATAGCATCTGTTAGCCAGTAGATAATGATAGTGTCTCATAAGGAAATTCTAAACAAGCAACAACTTGGCAACTTAAAGAAAGGGTTTGAAAACTTTGTCCTAAAATGTATGTCGCAGTAGATTAGAAATATATATCTACATGGTGAATCATGTCATTCAAGTGTTATCACATTCGGTTTCAACCAAGTGTTTCGTGTTCAGTAGTTCTAAACATATTATGCCATCACTTTGAAAAGAAGAGAGAACGAAGTAACAACGGTAAGCTTTTGCATCTGTAGGAAACGGGAAGCTGATACTTGCCTTCATTTTCCCTGTACCAACACCATGCTCTCCTGTGCATGTACCTGTTTGATACCAGACACGTTAATATTATTGACCAGTTCAAGTCTTATAATAGTGACTGAGAAGGGATATAAAACAGAAAGACAAATCGCATTTGTTGTGTCTGCTATATGAGACAACTCTAGACAGACAGTGGTTCAAGACAGTTAGTTATATGTAAAGAGCAAGTGAACTCCATAGACAAGAAGTAGACTATTTGTACCTTCCATAGACAGAGCTGTATGAACCATGAAATGGTTTAGTCTCTCTGCTTCCTTCCGTTGGTCTTCTTTACTTGGATCAAACAGGATAATCGTGTGGAAATTTCCATCACCAGCATGAGCAATAACCAGACTGGAAACATAAATGATCAGAGATAAATGTCTTCACAACCAATAAGAATACATATCCAAATCTTACTGAAGGTACTATAAGAAAATGATATCCCATATTTTATCAAACAGCCTCTCTTTCCTATATTTATAATAGTGAAAGAGGTGTCCCTTTCTTGCATTAGATGCATGGCACCACTGATAAATTGGTAGTAGTACATTTGAATGAGAGGAAACACATACCAAGTCAATGGTGACGCATCAAGCAGCTTCTTTGATGCAGATATGCATTCAGCAAGTCTGGACAAAGGGACACAAACATCCTGCACACACACACACACAAAGATAGGGTGACATTAGGAGACCCATTACAGATCATGCACCGGTAACAGACATGTTCTGTTATGGTTGCCTCGATAACAATGACATTTTGGACAAGCTACACAAGCATAGGAGAAGAAGATAACAAATTGCTAATGGGAAAACAGAGCTCTTTATTTATTCAAACAAGGGCATGTCAGGAAATATCATCACCCCAACGGTGTGCTGTTAAGACTCAGAACTGAGGAGCAAGTATTAAAGCACATTATATGGCTCCTGGTTATTACGATGGCATATATATGATTAACAAGTGGTAATAAAACGAACCGTTATCATAGCTTCATGATCAGGTTCCATAGCAAAACCAGCCCAAAGTGCCTCCTTCCTGATCTGCACTTGAAGTGCTAAGTATTGTTACAAATATATTCCAATAGGATAGATAATTAACACAAGTGGAAGCAAATCAATTGTGCATGCAAAATTCACGTGCGCGCAAGATCACACAGAACCAAAAGGAAACATCAATATATTGGATAGTGGAAAATATACTGCCTCTTCAGATTAGAAGCTCTACTGACCTTCCATAATTCTGCTTTAGCATCTGGCTCCTCAACAAAAACAAAATCTGTTCCATGGTGTTCAGTGGCAATTTTTTGAACCAAGAGAGTTTGTTCAAGTGCATATGCTTCTGGATATTTGCAAGGGGAAGATGTTAACAATGAAAACAAGTAGTCAGTTACTGACCACAGACTGTAACAATGGCAGCAGCTTATCAAGTTGTGTGAGTTCAAAAGAGTTTCTAATTAGCACTGTCCGCTAAGATAACATACATCACAAGCTAGCAAGCTATGAGTCTATATCCTTGAAAAATACAGGGGGTATCATAATCATATAGAAAAAAAACTGGACATGTATAGTTATTATCAAATAACTTCACTACACCTGCTGATACCACTCCAAAATATAATGTCCTGAAAGTTGTTTGGATGGTAGCATGTACCATGGGCAGAATGAATTTGTTTATTAGAGAATATATTCCAAGTATGTACAGCCCGGATCCTAAACTGCAAGAGTAAGCCTTTGCTAATTGATGCCCCGAAGTACAGAAAAAGGCATAATGATGCGAGTCATGCGACTGTAGTTGTATTATCATTATTTACCCATTATTGTTGATCCAAATCAAGTCAAATTCCTTATCTGTAAGCAGATGAGAAATATAACTGTTACAATTTCCAAAGTTTGCTCTGTGGTTGGCAATTGCATATAGAAGATTTTCAATTGCCTGGCTACATGCAAACCTCTTGTTCATCTGACCGCATTCATATGGCAGCTTATTCGGGCGTACCCAGTGCCGTAGGCTTCCCGCACCGTGCGGGGTCTGGGAAAGGGTTGTAATAGCGCCCAAACCTTACCCGCATAAATATGCAGAGGCTGGGGCTTGAACCCGGGACCTTCCGGTTACAGACGGTAGGCTCTACCGCTGCACCAAGCCCGCCCTTCATATGGCAGCTTATTCAAATAAATAAATTTCAGAGGAATAAGCACTGCCACCATAGATGTGTAATGCTGATCAACTGATCATATAATAAGTTGCATTACCTGTCCCTATGAATTCAAACATCAAGGTCGGCACTTCAGGCAAGCTTTTACCATTTGCCATGTTTATTGCCCTTATCTGAACCTCATCCAACAATTCCACCCTTGAAACCTAGTCATGTATAGAAAAGAAAAACATTAATATTCACAAACTGCAACAGCCTTACAGGATTGCCACTGATACACATAGATATAGGTTCCATGAAAGTATTTTATTTCAAAGTTCTCTTAACATCTATAAAAGCTTAAATATATCAAAGATCATGACCATGATCTATGAGACTATGACCAGTCAACTTGCAACATAATATTAACCGCATGCAACAACAGAGGCCAAAGCCTGTACATTCACCACATTTTTTTCACACTGAGTGTCATGGTTGTTGCATAGAAAGAAAATCAGCAGGAAAAAGGCAAACCTGTATCCCAGAAAGCATTGTTGCAATAGCAACATTAGCAGCATCCTTAATTGTTTTAAAATTGCACATTGCAACCTGAAATAGCAGAAACATGTAGGCTGAGTGCCTCCATAGATAAAATGATAACAAAAGAGGTGCATAGTACAGAGAGAGAAGATAACAGCACAAATCTAGCAAAGTTCTGTTCTGTCTTCTATGTATATGCTTGCACAAATCTTTCTACAACAGCGGTGTGTCATAACATGAAGGTGGTGCCTCTTTAGAAAGAATAAACAAAATTCAAAAACAAACAGCAATATACATTAGGGTTCCTACACAGAGCAGTATGTTGATATTCAAGCCAGTACAAACAAGTTTGCAGTGGTAGCAAAACAGTGAGTTTGGTATTAACTGAATCAAAAGATACTCACAACAGAATGAGATGGAAGCTTCTGAAGTCGTAAAGTTACTTCTGTAATTACACCCAAAGTTCCTTCGCTTCCAATGATCAAACGAGCAAGATCATACCTGACATTCAACAAGGCACTGGTTAAGAGATTTCCAAAACCCGATGGCAGGAACAAAATTACATATTTATATAACGCATATATGGATAATGCAAGCACCAAGCAGTGAAAATAGATTCACTTCCAAAAACAAGACAAAAAAGGATTATTCTAACAATTAGGGGAGTGCCTTGCATACCCAGCTGCACTCTTTCGAGCCCGGGAGCCTGTCTTGACAACATCACCATTCGGTAAAACAGCCTGCAGGTAGCAAGAAAACAGTTACTATTTGTATGTGGAACTAATACAGAGTAGTTTTTTTTATGATAAGGGGAAAATACCTTCAGATTAATCACATTATCCCGCATTGTTCCATACCTACAAACTAGGAAGGAAGCCATAAAAGCCACTTAAAAGTTATAATACAAAGCTAGCAAATAAATATATGCGTTGACATATCGCTCTTATGGTTGCATGTTCTTGTGTGATTTGAGGATTTATGGTTATACTACAGAACCTTGAATATAGCGGTATAGCCTGAAAATACAAGGAGTAAGTGAGTAATTACCTCACAGCTAATGAACCAGAACAGCGAGTAGCACACATTCCTCCAATTGTGGCCCCAGGCCCTGCAAATCAAAAAAAAAAATCAGCTGAATCACCAAGTATACACGAGTGTTTGGGTTCCATAAGCATGCAAAACTTAACAAGATCATTTGACTTCTAGGTATGATTAAGGGCTTAAGGCTTTGCTGATAGAATGATACTGGGGATCAAACATACATATGAAATCATAGAGGCAGTAAGAGTAAAAATGGAGTTACTATATGTGGATACATTCTACAAATACTTCAAGACAAGTACTAATTACCAGCTGAGTTTCAAAATAATGCAATGAACTTACACAAATCGATAGAGCATTATGGCTTACCAAGTGCAATGAAGTTAAATTGGATGCAATTCCTTGAGTGATTACGTTTAGAAGTTCATAACAGGGTGCCTCGAACAAATTAATGATAAGATTAAAAAGATTCTACGAACAAGGAACAAGGACCTTTCCTGGATCAAGAGGGAAAAAGAGGCCATATGGCTTCAGGTATTCATTCAGCTCTATCCATCCAACTCCAGGTTCAACAACCACATCCATATCCTCAACATGCAGGGATTTGATTTTCTGTAAAGAACTTATGCATGATTTAACCACACCCCACGTTAAAAGAAATGCAACACAGTAGATAGTGAAGGCTCAAATATCCCATCACTTTTTATCTAACTCATTCACAAACAGTTTGCTTTTTTAACATCATTAGCACTTACTATAGCTATATTGTTCAAATTATATTGCTTAATGTGTACCTTCATCAAGGTCATGTCGATGCAAACACCACCATGAGGTGCCAGTGTGTGACCCTCAATTGAGGTAGCCCCACCATATGGTACGATCGGAACCTGAATGCAAGTAAATGAACATAAAATAGATCGATTATGGAACCTTTGAAAATTCACTCTGCAAATCAAAAGGTCAGAATACATGCAAAAAGATCCTTACAGACTGTAGCAAGAAACTCAATAATCATGCTATGGAGAAGTCGTGAAAATTAGTTTCTCTATTTATGAAATGGAAGCATATCTTTTTGCATGTCCTGGGAGAAGTCATTTCTATGTTTCTAAACAGGGTATTATTGCATTCTATAACAAAAAATATATCAACTCCAGCATGGAGAACTTCTTGAAGTTCAGTTATACCCTTGTAAGTTCTACATGTGATTAATTAGTAAGCACGGAGCAGCACCAAAAACACATATTTGAAATGGAAAAAAATGACAGCGGTGTAGTGGATACTAGACAGTCCTTGAAACTGCCAAAAAATGGTAAAATCTAAGGCAGCAATTGTCCCGGGCAGGCAAGTCTTCGATTCTGTTTTGGATCCTATTTATTTGCACCAATAAGAAGGGTAGCATACCTTGTACTTGTTACAGGCCATCACAATCTTTTGTACCTCATCTTGTGAACTGCAAATAAATGAGGAAGGCATCACGTCACTATCAGAAAGATCATTTGATGAAGACATGCTTGAGATATGGAACAGGTTCAGGCATGTCCCAACATCAAGGGCTGATACATGAATTTGTAAGATGCGGCATTGCAAGTCAGACAACCCATTTTAGGAAAAGAACCTGAACACCATCTCTTACCAGCCCTTAATTTTAGCAAAGCATGGTCAGTGGAGTTCCAAGTAAGCATCATCACCTCGGGAACACGACGACATCGGGCACGTTGGCTGCCTTGTGGAAGCTGTTCTGCGGCGTGCCATGGAAGCTCCTCTCCTCGTAGTCCACCGTCAGGTTATCCTACCAAGAACCCACAACTCTCAGTCAGCCAGCCGTCCACTCACCCGGCAGCAAAAACATCAAACACTCGGCGTGCACACGTCATGGTCATCGCCACACGCAATCTCACCCCGAGGAAGGACGCGAGCTCGTCGATGAACTCCTGCGGCACGCGCTTGTGCTCCCCTTTCACGACCAGCTCCGTGCTGTCCTTGCCCCCGACCCTGAACCGCCAAAAGCAAGCAGACAATCAACACAACCCGGTTGGCCGGGCACTGGGAACGGAAGCGTGGAGCAAGAGATTGGACGCGGGCGCGCACCGGTGGCCGAGGCCGGCGTCACAGAGGGCGACAGTCGCTCCCCCGGCGGCGGCTGCGGCGGCGGCGGCGGCGAGGAAGGAGAGGAAGTGCGGGAGGCTGCTGGTGGCGGAGGACGGGGAAGGGGCGGTGGGTGTGGGTTGCGGCTGGGTGGAGAGCGGGAGGCGGAGGGACGAGAGGGGGAGGACCGCGCGGCGTGGGCGGGAGAGCCGGAGGAGGGAGGCAGCCATGGCTGCTGCGGTGGCTAATCGGGGTGAGACACGGGAGAGGCGACGCGCGGTGGCTATCAGGAGAAGGAAGCCGGCAGTGAGCCAGAGGCCACAGTGCGCTTCAAAAAGGCCAGAACCATCGACAAGCGCGCAACTTGTCCACGGCTTCGGCTTGGGCTCCGTGCTTTGTGCCTTTGCTGGAACGCAGAGCCACGGCACGCTCTTGGGAATCTTGCTAGCCTCAAAGAGGAAATAGATATTAGTAATAAAGATCTTACAAGGTATCGTCAGCGCGTTTGTAGTCCAACGGTTAGGATAATTGCCTTCCAAGCAATAGACCCGGGACGCATCTTTTTCTGTACTGTTTTTTGGGTATTATTATGTGTTTTCTCTTAATTTTTTTCACTCTCTCAAATTATTGTTACTGGCTCTCTCTCAAGTTGTCACTGGGCAGATAAAAAGGAAGTGTTTTATTTACTGAACCATATAACGAACTGTTTCCGAGTTGCTGTGAACTTTGCTGTAACGGTCAGCCTGTTTCCAAAATAACGAGGGTTACAAATATATAGATCACCAACCATATCAATCACAATCGACCTAACTTATGGAAACAGGATCAAACGGTTGGGATATAGTGGGACCACGCGTGATGGCGTTCAGACTGCAGAGCACAGCCGTGCGCCCGTGCGTATCAGGCGAGGACTAGCCTAACAGGCTACACTGTAACTTGCTGACATTTTAGATCCTACTCCGTAGATAGGCATCATGTACTAAGATGATTAATCTCATTTTGCTTGTTGCCTTTCAATTTTTCTGGCCGGTAAAAGAGACCCGCATGCGTGCTCTTTGCTATCAGCGCTGCATACTTCGATATACTCCATCCATACGATGTCTAGAACAACGACACGGTCTCCAAAACGTAACTTTGACTTCTTATTCTTACAAAAATATTTATTAAAAAATAATATATGTATATTTTTATAAAAATATTTTTTAAGACAAATCTATTCATATGGTTTTCACATTTTCAAACTCAATGGCTTAAAAGTTATTCATGATTTATATTCTCAATGTTTGAATAAAATCTTATCCAAAACATCATTCTTTACCGATACGGAGGAAGTATGTTTTTTCCTATCGAGACGCTATAAGAATGTCTCGCTCCATTAATTCACCATCCATGGGGCATTTGGGTTTTGTACTTTTGTACCAATACAACTTCGATGCGCCGCCAACGTGTAATGTGTTTCCCTCCAACGCATGCTACCTCCGCCTATGAAAGAATAGAACTCTCGCATCTTGAGAAGTCAAACACTTTGAAGTTTGACCAAATTTATATAAAAAATTACTAACATGTATAATATAAAATAATTGTTATTAAATTAATCATAGAATATATTTTCATACTAAATTTATTTTGAGACATAAATATTAGTACTATTTTATATAATTTGGTCAAAATCAAAATTGTTTGGCTCCTTGATAAACGATAGTTGCATTCTTTTTTGGACGGAGGAAGCGTGGTAAAGGCCCCGTTTGTTTCCCACGCGCTAAACTTTAGCGCCGTCACATCGGATATAAATATGTTAATTATGAGTATTAAATATAGATTAATTTAAAAATCCATTACATAAACAAGGAGTAATTTAGGAGACGAATCTATTAAGCCTAATTACACCATGATTAGATAATATAATACTACAGTAAACATATGGTAATTATGTATTAATTATAGCAAAATTAGGCTTGTTAGGTTCATCTCGCGAAATAGACATGACTTATGTAATTAGTTTTATAATTAGTTTATGTTTAATACATCTATTTATCGCTTATGTAAAGCGCTAAACTTTAGCACCTGGATCCAAACACCACCAAAGTCCCTGGAAGCTCAACGCTGCATCACGCATTTTGGAACCAATCTTGAACTAACCAAGTCCACTCAGGGCCGGCTCTGGGGCCATGCACCGGAGGCGACCGCCCGGGGGCCCAGAAAGCAGGGGGCCCAACATCGAGATCGAATAGCATTATAGGAAGTAGCAGAAATTAGGCCCAACCAGCCATCCGTGCAAAGGCCCATGAGGCTAGGAAGAGGAACCGTTCCACGTTTGCCCGCGCATCGTAGAGATGAGGCTCGTCACGTCGATTAAAATTGTGTCGTGAATTGTGATTCGTTGATTTGTTTCCTGCCGCCCTTGCCCTCCTACGCCTGGCCGCCTGCCGCATGCGCCGCTACGCGGCCGGCCGGCTGCACACCTGTGCCTGCGGCCTGCGCCCCTCTCGAGTCTCGCCCCCTCCCGGCCTCCAGTGCCGCAGCGGCGCACGGCGCAACCCGCAGTGCTGGTGCTACACGTAATGTTGCTGCATGCGGCATCGCCGACGACTGATGTAAATTGCTAATGTCGAAAGAGGTAATCACTGATCAGTCAAAGTTAGATATTTATTAAGCATGTCGGATATTTAGGTCTAGATTTTCAATTTTATTGATAATTGTTTACTTTTCTGTATAATTTAGGTGATTAGGGTTTAGATGTTGTCGAAAAATTATTTAAGGTCAACTATGTTAACAAAGATTGAATGGCTTGGCTATTTACAGTATTGAGAAGGATATTTTTGACAACATTAATCTTGATACTATTATTAATGATTTTGCATCTACGAATGATTGAAGGAGTTTCTTTTTAAAGAACCGAAGCAATTATTAAGGTAATCATACTCGGGCCTTGTTTAGTTTCCAACTTTGATATGTCAAAGTTGGGACTTTGCTATAAATGCGACACCGTAGCATTTCGTTTGTATTTGTGAATATTTGTCCAAATATTGATTAATTAGGCTCGAAATGTTCGTATCACAAAGTACAACAAAACTGTATAATTAGTTTTTGATTCATCTACATTTAGCACTCCATGCATGTGCCAACATTTTGATGTGATGGGAATCTTCTTTTTGCATAGTGAAATTTGGGGGTGGAATTTGAAAACTAACCGGGGCCTCATTTTATTTTGCCACTCTTTTAGTTTGTATTATAGACATTGTTCTTTAAAAATTATGTCATGTACTATTATTTTCTTTATCATCTTACTAGTTAGTTAAAGGGCCCATAATATCGGGTTCGCTCGGGGGCCCTCAGAATCATAGAGCCGGCCCTGAGTCCACTCGTGGAAGCCGTCAGTGGCGGTTGAGAGCGTTATATGCAGACGGTGGGGGTGGAGTAGGGTGCGTTTGGTTCACGCCGTCACTGTGTCTAAGTTTATACGCCAGAACTGTGGCACCGTGCGGCTGGTGTTTGCTTGCCGCCGCAGCTTAGGCATGCTACCGAGCTGCTGCAGGGGAGCTAGTTCATTTTAACAGCCACAACGTGCCGAAGGTGTGGCGGACGAAACGTCCGCCGCAAGTGTGGCGCGGCCGCCAATTCGACGTGGCAACCTTACGGCATGAGCCAAACAGACCCTAAGCCTCCCCGGATTCATGATATTGTTGGATCCAACGCGGCTTTTTATTATTTTCATGGTCTGGAGTGACTCGATGCCCAACTCCTTCTCTAGGCACTGCAAAGAGACAAAAGTATATACATTACTAATGAGTTGATAACGTCAGTTAGTAGGTAGCAAATGATGTCTTATGAGGAAATTCTAAACAAGCAACGACCTGGCAAGTATAAAGGATTTGATAATCTTATCCTAAAGCGTAGGATGCAGTTACCTTGAATGATGGATATCATGTCATTCAAGTGATATATATCTGCAACAACACATTCAGTTTTAACGAAGTGCCTTCACTGGACATTGAATCACTCGAGACCATGAATGTGCAGTTTACGTACATGCACATTCCGTGCTTTGTTGGAACGCGTGCCCTGCAAGAGGATAATTAAATAAAATTCTTTAGGTTGACAAATTGCGTTTGTAGTCCAACGGTTAGGATAATTGCCTTCCAAGCAATAGACCCGGGTTCGACTCCCGGCAAACGCAGTCTTTTTGCACTGTATTGTTGTTTTAATATTTATTTATGTGTCCCCCATCCTCTCTTTAAGCTTTTCCCTCTTTCCTCTCTTTTAAGCTTTCCATCCTCTCTTTAAGCTTTTCCCTCTTTCCTCTTTAAGCTTTTCGCTCCACTCTCATCAAATTGTCACGGGTCAGAAGAAACTGAGAACCGTGTTTTTGTCTACTAACCATGATGAGAATCGTTTTAATGAAATAATGTATGATTTTTGTAATTTTGTATATGCGGCATGCTCTTATTCTTGGGTCATCTGAATATTGTTTCAGTCCGGGAGAAAAAAGAAGCAAACTTCTAATTTTTTAAACATGAGAGCACAGTCGGCCAATTTAAATCTATAACCAACAATGAGCCATATTAAAAGCTATAAATTTATCGTATAATTTTTCTATATATCTTACAACCTCAAATAACAAGACTAGCAACATGATGAAACCTTTCTCGTGGGATGTGTTTGATGTCGATTTGAAATAAAATGGAATTTTATTTATGTTATAACATAATTGTAACTTTGTGTTGTGACTACACCTACTCTATTCGGTCTATTAAAAAGTGCAATTCTACTTTTTAAGATAGATGAGTGTCTTAAGGCCAGTTCTAATGCAAGGTTTTATAGAGTTTCATACACATTAAATATGTGTCAAATCAGTACTTTAGATGATGTGGCAAAGAGTTAATGAGGAGAGAGATGATATGAGTTTTATCTAGATGAAACTCTGTATACACAGTTTCTAACAACTTTGTTTCTTGCATGCATGGCCTATGAAACATCAAAATGAAACAATGCATTGTATGAACCATTTCATCTATGAATTAATTGTCTACTCGCTTATGTGGCATTCTTGGAAACGCAAAAATGAAATCCCCACTGGGAATAGCCTAACCGTCTTAATCTCAGTAATTTAGACACGAGATTAGTGGACAGATTGCTGCTACTAGTAGAATTGTATTTTCTTTACAAAAATTAATATTAAAAGTGTACTCTTTATGAAATGAAGGCAGTATACATTATCATTACTGGCATCGAAAAATATGTTTTCGGTTTTCGTCGCTGTTCCATTCCACTTGTCCCCCTCCGTCCCCGAGCGGCCAAGCCAACGCACAGGTGCCGTGCGCCCTCCCAGTCCCAGCAGGAAAGCATCAGTCCCGCGTTATCCTCTTCCTCGTCCTCTTTCGATTCCAATTCCAAATCCAAACCCCTCCCATCCGGCGGCATCTTCACTAGGGTTTATCTCGAGCGAGGCCGCGCGGCCGCGCCACCAATGGCGCTCGCGGGCCCATCCTCGGCGCTCCTCTCCTCCTCCTCCTCCGCCTGCCTCCGCCGCCTCAACCCGCTCCTCCTCTCCGCCGCCTGCCGCCGCCCGGCGTGGGGCCAGCGCCGCGCCGCACGCAAGTTCTGCGCAGGTAACGGCCGCCCGCGTCGAGCTTGCTACTCCTGCTGGGAATGGCTCGTCAGCTGATTGGGTTGCTTGGGTCTGTTCCGCTGCAGCGGTTGCCTCCGACACGGATGTGTTCACCTCCCCGGAGGTCGCGAAGTCGTTCGACTTCACCAACGAGGAGCGGATTTACAAGTGGTAATTTCGCGTGCCTGCGACCGATTTTTGCTTGCTTATTTGTTTTTGGATTCGCTTAAGGGCGTTCTCATCAAGTCATGATAGCCGCTGATTCAGATTCCAGAAATTCGGCACATGTGCACAGCCTTTGATTATTTATTCTATGTAGATTTTTAGCATTAATACTTAAGTTTTCAGAGTGGATCAATGTGTACTTGTTGCTGGGTAGTGGTTTGCACAGACCATTTGATACTTCGCCTGTCCATTTCTACTTTTTTTTTGATACTTTTGTCCATTTCTACTTGTGCTGACAATGAACTGTGACGTGGAGGGCAAATTAGTGGGTATATGGAATTCATTGAAGTCCTGATGTGCTAGCGCATTGTCAGCTGTTCCTGGCTTTCAGCAAAGTGGCATTATTTTTTTCTTCATGTTTGTGAATTGCCATTTGTGTATTGGTACATTGATACCTTACATTGGAGCAGTGCATGCTTAAACCTATTTCAGTGAACTATGAGTTCCTGATGTAATACACTACGCTTGTTTCTGTGCTATAAAGAACTTTTCTTATACATGATGCTCTGTTAGGTGGGAATCTCAAGGATTCTTTAAGCCTAACTTTGACCGTGGAGGAGATCCATTTGTTGTCCCGATGCCACCCCCAAACGTTACTGGATCACTGCATATGGGCCATGCTATGTTCGTCACCCTTGAGGTTGGATGATTAAATTCCAATGCTATTGGGCTTATTCTGTTAACTAACTACACACTGATTTGGCTTAACAATTGATCTAAAGACTAGACACCTATAACCTTATCAACAAATCATTCATTCAGTACATTCTCATCATTTTATCTTATTTACTCTGCTTTTATCATACTTTGTTTCTGAATTTTTGTTACACCTTTGAAATACTCCCTCACTTTCAAATTATAAGGCATATAGTTTTCTCTACCTTCTTTTAAGATATAAGGGTCGCATATAAATTTATTTACCTACGCCCCCACCTGGTGTGCACTCACTTACTATTCTGTCTCATGTTTTACAAAGTGATTAAATAGTCGTAGCTTGTCCTTCCCTCCCTCCTCAATGGGCACATGAAATGAGTTACAGATACTAAATAGTAGTAAAGTGAACAGTAGCCATTATTAGCTGGATTAAGAATTAGTGATTTATGAAGTCTGTCTAAAACCTCTGCAAGTGTTGTCAACTTTCATGTAACAGTCAACCTGATTAAGCTCATTGATGTACTTTAGATAGCATCATGTACTATGAAAATTGATGAACCTGAATTTTACTTCCTTCTATATCGTGGTTTGCTCTATGCTATTTTTCTTACTAAAAGAATCCCCATTTCTTTAAGTGACTCAGGATATAATGGTTAGATATTTCCGTATGAAAGGGAAACCTGCACTCTGGATACCTGGCACTGACCATGCTGGGATTGCAACTCAGGTCTGTACATCTTCTCGCACATTTGATAACTCAATTTGTGTTCAACAAATATTTGTGATTTTTTCCTCCTAACCTTTTGCATTTATGTTTCAGTTGGTCGTGGAAAAGATGCTAGCCACTGAAGGTGTCAAAAGGACAGATCTGACACGAGAGGAGTTCACCAAAAAAGTTTGGGAGTGGAAAGAGAAGTCAGTCCTTTTAGTCCGACCAATTTGTGACTGTTTTCTTATACAACTTAAAGCTATGGGATCTGAATCAATCTTTGCTGTTGGTTACTCTGATTATTTACGGCATCTCTCGCTCTCTAGTCATGTTGGGTTTCGTTTGCCATAATCAGGATGTCCAGTTATGTTTCATTGTACTTCTAAACTAATAAACTGTGAAGTTAGTGCCATGAAGTTGTAATCAAATATGATCATGATTGGTTTTTGTTTACACAATGTCAGCATTGGTTGTTCTAGACCAATTATTATGATTATTTTTTTAGACCTTGTGATTGGTGTTCTTAGGCCAAATATTATGATTGTTTCATTTGCTTCAGAAAGATTTCCATCTGTGACTCGGCAACTCTTTGTAAAGATGGATTGCCACGATGGATTGTCTGCAAAAACAATGTGTTCTCATTCCCATAACTGTTTCCCTTTCAGATATGGGGGCACTATCACTAACCAGATTAGGCGATTGGGCGCTTCTTGTGATTGGAGTCGTGAACGTTTCACTCTTGATGAACAATTAAGCCGTAAGTGTTGCTGCGATGCTGTTTGCAGTCAGTTCTTCTCCATATTATCATGTCATTAAGTTAGCTGAAAGGTACTAGGCTACTAGATTGTTCCCTGATTTTAATGATTTAACATCTATAGTTGTATGTTGCCTGTCTTCTCCTGAAATTATCATTTGATGAGGAAACTGATTGCATGATGCATCCATTGTGTTGTCGTGTAACTTGCATATAGTCAGGATCATGATGATGATATGGGGCATTCCTTTGTTCCCTACCTTGCCATTTCTGCTTACTTTTAAGTATGAGAACAAAGATTGAATGCTGAACAAAGTACTCCGACCTTCTGTCGGCTAGATCTGAAGTTTCCTTGTGTGATTAAGGACACTTGTAGGATTTTCCCAGTGTCATAAAAGGTCTAGTAGGATGTATACAAGGAACAAATGCTCCCTGTTACCACTTGATTGCCAGTTAGGCTGGTTAGGTTGTATAATACACTACCATGTGGTTGACCGAATGAATACTGATTACTGACTTTTAGGACCTTCCTTTGGCCTAGACTTTGCAAAAGAAGCATTGATAGGCTCTGTTGTCATTATATGATTTAAACACTACAGTGTTGGTTGATTTCCCCCCTTTAAGCAAAATGTTGGAGCGATGGTTGTCTCTACATTTGATGTATTAGCGGTTCCACTTTGCAGGTGCGGTTGTTGAAGCATTTGTTAGGCTTCATGATAAAGGGCTTATATATCAAGGTACAATAACTTATCATGGTTTTGTTCTGTCCTACTCCATTGTTTGCCTGGTCACAGTTTCTTCCTGTCTATATTAACATGCTTGGTGCTGGCAGATTAACTACTAATAGTGTTTGAAAAAACTTTTCTGTGCCACTAGATTTAGCAGTAGCTAGACACATACACTTATGAAGTAGAGCCAGTATGCATCAGTAACTTCTATGTGCTTTTCTATTATTGATTACAACAAAAGATTTAGAAGTTACCCAGATCCATGCCTGCTACAAGCAGTTGAGCTTAATGCTTTGGGCCCAGCATGTATCCAACACATTTATTTTCTGCTGGTTACTGCCTTACTGCTGATAACACTGCTACATTGCGGAATGCTGATCTTGTGAAAACTCCTGACTTCCTAGTTAGGCTTGCCTCCTTCAGTAATCTCATAACATTCTTTTGAATCAGAATCATTGTATATCTTGGTTGAAAATCCACTTGGCCAAAACTTTCTGAGTGTGCTGCTGGACTTTGCAAATTGTGAAATGAACCTTGTCAGTGTGTACTAGATAACCTAAGTCTTATCCTCTTTATCGTATTCAAAGCAATATTAGTTATGAGATTTCCTCAAACTTGTATCCTGAAATGTTTTGTTATTAAATATCACTAGTTTCATTGTGCTTTTTACAGAAAGTGACTTATATGTTATGTGTAAGGTCTTACAACTACTTTGCACTTTACAGCATCCGTATATTCACAAGATATGGGGTCTAACCATTGTCATTTAATGGTCATACTTGATGAGTAAAAGTTTAGAACAAATATCTCCACCAAATGGCAACTCAGTGGATGCAAATAAGGCACCATTTGTTCCTTCCAACATAGTAAAACATGCATTGATCTGATAAAAAACATGCTATAGGAAGTTCTTACTGTACCTGTGTAATCATTAATGTCATGTATGGTTCCTTTTGTTACGTTTGGGTGTCATGTTGATGATGTCGATGTTTATCATCCAATTCTTCTTGGCCGGCAGTGCTTGCTGGATAGAAATTTAGGAACCTATGCTTCTGTCTTTTATGGTACAGTAGTTTTACCACGAATATTAGTTAATGATTTGTTTTTCCATTCGCAGGATCTTATTTGGTCAACTGGTCTCCTAACCTGCAAACTGCAGTGTCTGATTTAGTACGTTTATCTAGCCTTTTTTAAATTAGTTAATCATCTGTCTGAGCAGATATTTAGTGTAAAACTAAACAAAATTTAATAACAGCACACATAAATGTAGCAAAAGTTAAAACACATCATCGATGGTTCTGCATGAGCAAACCCAAGATTTGATTATGACATGTGTTTTCTAATCAGGAAGTAGAATACTCTGAAGAACCTGGAAATTTGTACTTTATCAAGTACCGTGTTGCTGGAGGGACGAGGTACTTTTCACTACAGCATTTATATTGCGTTGAGATGTTTCATTATTTGACTGTAAATAGACATTTCATTATCCAGTTCATTTGCCACCAGAATCTTGTTTCCATCATGTTATATTGAAATTTACAGTTTCTGGAGAATGACTTTCCATGATGTACAATTACCCTTTCATCACCTTATAATATGAGAAATCATGCAACATGACTGACACGGCTATTGATGAAAATTGCTTGCAGCCTTGCACATATTTTGATATATATAGTTATGGTGCAGGGATGATTTTGTGACTATTGCAACCACAAGACCTGAAACTCTGTTTGGTGATGTTGCAATTGCTGTTAACCCAGAGGTATGAGTTCTCTAGTGTTGTGCAAAGTTATCTTGCTTTTTGTTACAACTAGTTTAGTAGAAAACCTTATCTTGTATACGTCAATTGGTAATGCAGGATAAGCGTTATGCCCAATATGTTGGCAAATTGGCTATTGTACCCTTGACGTGTGGGAGACATGTCCCTATTATCGCTGATCGGGTATGTATGGAACTGAATATTCTATGTATTATTCATATGTTTCAAGCAATTTCACAAATGGCATTGCAACTTTAATCAAATCATAGCAGCTCAAAATGCCAAAAACAACTCACCGACACGGCTCTAATGTTCTCTTATTTTATGCTATTGCTTTTTTTTTGAAGTCAAGGAAGCTGATACTGGTATTTTCTGTAGCTAAGTTTTAACTTGTGCCAATCATTTCATTAGCTTGGATGAAGTCTTTGCTTGATGTGCATGCTTTATATAAACATATTATGCTTGTATCTTTTGACAATGTCTTTGCTTGATCTGCATGTTTTGTATAGTTTATGCTTACATACCCTTATCTATGTTTGAATTCTGGATGCCCACATCCAATGCTACGTTGAGAAATTCAGTCAATTGAATCTAGAGATATTTGAAAGGAGTGCTTTAAGGAGGTAGTGTAGCCTTCCTGATGCTATAAGAGACAAACGGTTGTTAGAAGTGCTCGTTTTTATCTTCTATGAGTTGCATGATTCCTGTTAATAACTGTTGATTCTATGATTTACAGTATGTTGATCCAGAATTTGGAACAGGGGTGTTGAAGATTAGCCCTGGACATGATCATAATGATTATCATATTGCTCGGAAGCTTGGGCTGCCAATTCTCAATGTTATGAACAAAGATGGTACGCTAAATGACGTTGCTGGATTATACAGGTATGATATTTTTGTTTCTGTGCAACCTGTTCTTTCTATTCGATGTTACGCCATTTATGAGTACCCTGAATTTTAGCTACTTATAAACCCATATAAGCTGCCATGTGGTTTTAATATGCCTTCTATTTAATGGCACTGAAATAAGGTTCAGTTTAACATAACCTACTGGGCTTAGTGTTCTAGAAAGTTTGAGAGAGAGTGAGGCACCCTATCTGTGGCTTTGACCTTGTACAAAAGCTGTCAGTAGCTGGTTCAACTAATGCATGTGGGAAGGAAGTGATGTATTTATGCAGAAATCCTTCTGACTTTTTGTGCAGCATGTTTCTGGTATTAACTTCCTTTCTTCTCCTTTTTCAGTGGTATGGACCGATTTGAGGCACGGGATAAATTGTGGTCTGACCTTGTTGAGACTAACTTGGCAGTAAAGAAAGAACCTTATACACTTCGAGTTCCTAGATCTCAACGGGGTGGTGAAGTGTGATATTTTTTCCTGTTCTTAGTGATACTTTTTTGTTATCAATGTTTTCCGTAGGGCTTGATGAACCTACTTCTGTTTGATCCTAGGTGATAGAGCCTTTGATTAGTAAGCAATGGTTTGTCACAATGGAGCCATTGGCTGAAAAGGCCCTCCGTGCTGTTGAAGAGGGGCAATTAACCATCCTTCCGGAGAGATTTGAGAAGGTACTGCATGAATTCACTTCTTATACTCTTTAAAGAGAGTTATCTGACCATTATGAAAAGGCAAAAGGAGGCCTGTTGCATGTATTTTTACAGAAACTATTGACTTTTCCCTTTTTTTTGTGTGCTTCTGCTGCAGATATATAATCATTGGTTAACAAACATAAAAGATTGGTGTATAAGCAGACAATTATGGTGGGGTCATCGTATACCAGTTTGGTATATTGTTGGAAAGAAATGTGAAGAAGACTATATTGTTGCTAGAACTGAAGAGGAGGCACTCGCACAAGCTCATGAAAAATATGGAAAATCAGTTGAAATATATCAAGACCCTGATGTTCTTGATACTTGGTTCTCAAGGTCTGTCTTTCTATGCAAAATTTGTGGTCCCAATTATTTTTCTGTGTTGTTAGTTTATTGCACAACTATTTTTTTATTTGTGAATTGTTTTTTGGCAAAAATTATTACTTTTATTGGGAAATCTATTTGGATGCATGACTAAATTTATTTGGATTCATGACTAAGCATCATTTTTATAATGCATTTCTTGTAATTTTTCAAAGATTTAGTTTCTTCATTGAATAACTGTAAAGAATTTACCACCTGCATGGAGCCTATCTTTAAGAACACTGTGGTGTATGCCTTTTTCTCCTTTCGTCTACAGTCTATTCAGCATGGGGCCTATTTTCACCCAGTCTCGCCATGCACCTAGTCCTTTTTACAGATACTTCATACATAAAGTACTAAAGGTCCAGGATTTTAGATCCTCCATGCCTTCGTGGCTTGTTTCTTTGCCTGCTCATCTCATGTAGTGTGTTTCACCTTTTTCACTCATATTTTGCCCCTTCTTTTTTGTTCTAGTATTACATGATATAATATGAATACTGTAGTAGGGATCAATAAAACGTACTATAGCTTCTTTTTTTTCACTTGTTGCTATTGTCCTGCAGTGCTCTGTGGCCTTTCAGCACACTTGGTTGGCCTGATCTTTCCAAGGAGGATTATAAGCATTTTTATCCTTCAACTGTTCTGGAGACAGGGTAATAGTTCAATTTACCTTTTCTTCTTTCAGTGGAGCAATATTGTGTTGTTGTTGAGTTTGTGTTCTTTCCATTGATGCATGACCCTTTCCTTCACAGCCATGACATTTTGTTCTTCTGGGTTGCACGAATGGTCATGATGGGAATTGAGTTTACAGGGTCAGTGCCATTTTCTTATGTCTATCTTCATGGTCTTATCCGAGACTCTGAGGTGAGATGGGGCACAGTGATAATTTGTTTATGGTTTGTTGTTTTAAAGGTTCAGTAATCAAGGTTAAAATTTTCTTGTAGATCAACATGACCAAACTTCTAAATCCGTACGATTATGAAAAAGGCATACCTATTTCTTGGAAGCATGTTATAAATGGCATCATATCATATTACTAGGATCTACACACCTTTCAGGATCCATCAAATGGTTACAACTTTTGCAGATATACCTTGCAGAAGACCCCACCAAAAAACTAACATAACTTATTTGAAGAATAGTTTTTTTAGTTTGAATTAAACCCTAACTGTACAAGGGATGCACTTTTATGTGGGCCTCATGTTTTGTCTGCTAAAAGGCTGTAGATGCTCCCTAGCAGTTCAGTACTAGCTTTATCTTCGTCCCTCTAGATTTCAGGTCCCAAAAGAAATCCTGTTATATGTTGTGGCAGCAACATCTTATTTGTCCTGATGAACATGTAGTCACACCAGTTAGACCAATTGGGTAGACCATTGCAAAATATGTCGATATGGTCCAAGTCTACATAATGTTCCTCTGAGATGCCAAATTACAAACTGCTTTTCAGGGTCGGAAAATGTCTAAGACATTGGGGAATGTCATTGACCCCCTAGATACCATCAAAGATTATGGAACGGATGCTTTGAGATTTACACTGTCTTTGGGCACTGCAGGCCAGGTTTGTCTTGCCATATAGTATTTTTGTTTTGGTATTTGTTGTCCCTTTTTTTTTCTTCTCTGTCGTTAAAATACCTTTGCTTCAGGACCTCAATCTCTCTACAGAAAGGTTGACATCAAATAAGGCTTTCACAAACAAGCTTTGGAATGCGGGCAAATTTTTGTTGCAGAATTTGCCTGATAGAAGTGATGTCTCGGCATGGGATGTCTTGTTAGCAAATAAGGTTCCTCACTAAACTTTTTTTTTCGAAAACTCAGGAGAGCTGCGCTTCATTGTATTAGGGAGAGGAAATGGTCCCCATACAACTTCCCTCCCTCATACGGGGCCCTCACTGAACTTCAATTTACACACATGATGCATTCACTAAATCTATTTGATGTTTGAAACTGTTGGTAATACTTTTGCATCTCTGTCCAGTTCAACACAGAAGCATCACTTCAGAAACTGCCATTGCCAGAATGCTGGGTGGTAAGTCCATTAATATGTTACATTATTTAGCTTTTATGCAGTTTATTGATGTAAAGAATAAACTATATCTATACTTTAGGTTACAGAACTACATGAACTCATTGATAAGGTCAGCACAAGCTATGACAAGTTTTTCTTTGGAGATGCTGCCAGAGAAATATATGATTTCTTCTGGGGGGATTTTGCTGACTGGTAAGATTATGGAGAACCCTAGAGTGAACTAACTAGCTCTACTTTAGAACTGTTTGATATGGGTGCCTCTAAATTGAGCAATTATTAGCCCATTGACAGTGATAAGTGAGGATAGAATGGATCTGGGGAAAAACATCGGCACTGCTAAATATCCCCTATTCATCCTGTGAAATAGAGGAGAGCTTCGTATTGCTCCTGTTGGTGTTCATTTCTTATTACATGGACCTGTCCACTAAGTTTTCTAGTTCCATCCCTTCCTGTTGATGAGAAAGATGTATATCTAATGAGATAAAAACAAAAAAAAATTTACTAACTTCTCTCAGAGTTGCTTGAAGCAAATCTAATGAGATAAAACATACTAACAGTGACCAACGTTGGTCTGCATTTCTTGGTTCCAAATGGTCAATTGTTACCAGCTATCAACCAGGAACTGAACTTATATGTGGTTTGATACAAGGGCCTCTGCCCATTTATGGATTTTATTTTATTTTTGCGAAAACCCATCTATGTAATTATTTTTCCTAGTTATTAACATCTTTAATAGTTCTTCTGTCTTTTAGTCATTTTTATGTACCATCATTTTGACACAGTGCTTTATGAATGTCATGTCCCTGCTCTTTAGGAATGGACGGAAAATGGGTTTAGCTTTTGACTATTTTTGCTCTAAGTCAAACTTCTATAGCTTTGATCAAGTTTATAGAAAAATGCACGAGTATCTACGACATCGAATGAGTTCCATTAAATCCACCATGAAATATGTCTTGATGGTGCATTTAATTGGTATTGTAGATGTTAATATATTTTTCTATGAACTTGGTCAAAGTTAGAGAAGTTCGACTTAGAACAAAACTTCTTACATTTTGGAATAGAGGAAGTATTAGTGAATTATTATGTTCTTTGGTAAATCTTGGATTCAAATACAACAAATGGAAGTAAGCTTCATTTGTTGGTACGGAGAATTCATCAGTTAATTTTCATTCAGGTACATTGAAGCTAGTAAAACACGGCTCTACCACTCAGATAACAAGTTAGCTTCTGCTACAGCACAAAGTGTTTTGCTGTACGTGTTTGAAAACATACTGAAGCTACTGCATCCCTTCATGCCGTTTGTCACTGAAGAATTATGGCAGGTATCGAAACATAACTGCTGATTTATTACTTAAACAAATCTATCACACCCTCATCGGCATCATCACTAGAATTTCATTATTCTTATTTCAGGCATTTCCGTACAGAAAGCACGCACTTATGGTTACTCCCTGGCCTACAACTGATCTTCCTAAGGATTTGAGGTCCATAAAAAGGTTCCAGAATCTGCAATCACTGGTAAAATTTTGCACTTGAGTTTCGTAATCTCACTTTGAGAGATTCTACAGTTAATGGTAACAATTTATCTGATTGTCAATATAATGACAGATAAGAGGAATCAGAAATGTTCGAGCAGAATACTCTGTGGAGCCAGCTAAACGGATATCAGCTTCTGTTGTTGCTGCTGCAGATGTTCTGGAATATGTATCGGTAAGGCAATTAATTATATGATCTTTTTTTATTTGCAATTTGTCAAGCTGTTCCAAGCAGATGTTTCACAGCGGGAGCCATGATTATTTGATCTATCCTGGTACTCAACTCAAAGTTGCTAAAGCAAATAAACATGAGTAGCTCTAACTTTAGGCAAGCCTTTGCATTTTCACAGCTTCTCTGCATCTTGATTGTGGAAACCTTTTAAGGCTGTAAGTATTAGAAATTAAAATTGAACATTAACATCCTGATATATTATTATTTTTTCTCACACACGGTTTGTATCCATATGCCTCAGTCTCAGCAAGCATTAGTTCTACCATCCTCTTAAGTGTTCCTTTCTTTTTCATCATGACCTGTACTTTTATGCCTGCAGAAGGAGAAGCAGGTCCTGGCTTTACTTGCAAAGCTTGACGTTCAGAATGTACATTTTACTGAATCAACACCAGGTACATCCCTTGTACCTATTCAAACATAACCTTTCTTTATGCAGTTTGCTGACAACAATCTGTATCCGTGATTGCCAGGTGATGCAAACCAGTCGGTTCACATTGTTGCTGATGAGGGTTTGGAAGCCTATCTACCTTTGGCTGACATGGTTGATGTGTCTGAGGAGGTTAAGCGGCTGTCTAAGCGCCTCACTAAGATGCAGTCAGAGTATGACGCTCTTGTGGCTCGCCTCAACTCCCAAAGTGTACGTGTCCATTTTGGCTTGAGTGCTTGTTTCACTTATATATTGTTCAAAATACACATTGCCATGCTAATCATGTACTTTCATTGTGTAGTTTGTAGAAAAGGCCCCTGAAGAAATTGTCCGTGGAGTTCGTGAAAAGGCGTCTGAGGCTAAGGAGAAGATCTCTCTCACCAAGAATCGCCTTACTTTTCTGCAATCAACTGTCTCCACTTAGATACAGAGTAATGAAGGCGGCAAATGCTACCGAAATGCCATTTTGATCGACGATGGGTTCTGGATGACAAAACTAGTTGTTAATAGTACTAGTGGTTAAAGGATTTCACAACTTACCACCAATAGTCATGTACACTGGCCCAGATTGTGCAGATATTTGGTCCAGCAGCTTAAAGAAATACTTGCAGTTTACTTTTTTTTTGAAACTGCATTTTTGTTACTAGCTGGGCTAATTGCATTCTTCTGTCTTGTGGCATTAGTTCCTCTTCGGAATGTCCATAGTCGAGGTGATTTTGCCCGATCGTAATATTTTCTTACATTTCATCCCGAGTCTCTTGTCCACCTCATGCTAATCCATTTGTAAAATATTTCATCGAGGCATTTTTTTTGCATGTTCTGATTTTCGTCGTGCGGTAGTTTGAAGAAATAACTGCGGCATTAATACATATACACCATTGTACGAGGCGCTTTACGTACCATTATCGCGAGACCCAAACCGGACAGCATTTTACGTTTGCTCACAGGGTCTCACGCGACCAACCGTGTGATTGTCATTGGGAATTACAAACACCGTGTGATTGTCAACGACGAGGCTTTACACTCCGCGTCAATAATATACAGCAGGAAAGTACACTCTTAACAGCACCAGGCCTCCTAGTACCCAACTACTACTCGACTGTATGAAGTCACCTAACCGGAAATACCGGCTTATCTACTGAAAGACAATGGTTCGGTGGGGTCATCTCTGCACAACTTTATATGTCCGGGGCAAATCGGGGAAAGGTGAGGAGAAGCTGCCCCCGATCATCACTAAAAAAAAGCCTCCTCTGAAACTAGCTCAACAGCTCCATCGAAAACCTGAGCAACACGCCCGCGCTATGGCACACTTTATTTCAAGCCAGCAATTTCAGCCCTTGCTTGGTACCAGGAGGCTGCTCGTTGCTCAAATTCCTAACATGCCTAATTATAAATTTTTACAGGTCTCTCAAATGAATGCCGGTTCTGCACAAACGAACACATAATAAACGTTACAGCCCACCCCCAACAAAAACTATTATGAAATCAGTAGAAATGCTAAGAATGTGAAACAATGTGCTGAAGGTACCTGATTAACTGTGTGTGCCTTCCTAGGAGCTGTGTCTGGGTGTTCCAATCCAAGATACTGCTCCCAAGCTCCATACATGTTTCTCTAAACAAGGTTAAATATGTGAAATAAATAAAGTTCACAAGTTAGCAAAATAAAAGCTGCAGACAATAGTTGCTTCAGCAAATAAAGAAAAAAGCATGATGGTACCTGAAATTTTGTAGCTACAATATCCGAATCTTCAAAATAGTCTGGACGACCAAGCGAAATGTATGCAAATTTCCACTGTCCAAATAGTGAACAATGGTTAATAGTGAATCTTAACAACTGTACACATTTAGGTTGGTATTTGAGCTGTCAAACTGTTCGTGTAATTGAACAACTCTAACCAGATGGTTCTGGCTGGAACTAATAATATTAGTCATGGATAATTGCAGACTAGTTCAGTAACTGTGAACCAGCTGCGCAACAATTGAACAGTGGACCAGAACTACAGCAAAACTATGGTTACCACACGCAAAAAATAACCAGAAAGCAAGATAACACCACAATCTTGTACACCGCACTGTTGTATGATAGCACATCTTTATCCATTTTTATCCCATTCTTAGTATTTTTTTTCTTAAGTTCCAATGATCACAAGGGCACAAACTTAGAAATCTAACAAGAAATTCTACTGGAACATAGAGAAGTGGGTGTGTGACATGATGACTTCTAGTGCGGCCATCATGGTCTATGTGGGACAAGCAAGTGCCTTGGCAGCCTAGGCGGTCAATTCTTCAAACAGAACTGAAAACTTGAAAGCTTGCATGTTCCAACAACATCAATTCTGAACTAGATCAACAGGCAAATCATCAAATGCTTATCAAAAGATATTACAAATTTACCTACAAATATGGAATTATGGACAAAGAATTACCTTTGAGAAATCCTCATCTGGAACCTTAAGCTTCTTTTGTATACGTTCTTTGATAGAAGATAGGGTCTCATCCTCACGAATAACCATAAAGAAAGGCTCTCCAAAGTTCTGAACTTGCTGTTGAGAATGAGGCAAATAGTCAGCATATTTTAACCATATAAGAAACTAAGCTATTAGATCAAAACAATGAAGGTAGACAATTGTGTTGACCATTTTTCAGAAACTTATGCAATGACTTCCAGAGCATTATGACGTCAAACATAGTACAACAAGGCATAGAAAACCTCAAGATGTTCCAAAAGTAGCACTCTGCCTATTCCCAGTACTAGTTCTTAAAAAACTATGTACTCAGGTATATAACCCAAGGGAAAAATTAATAGGAACATATATGTGAACGAGATGAGAAAAATACTGATAGATAGTACTTATTTTAATAGATATCAAATAAATAATAATCTCAAGTGACCATTGAAAACAGTCAATTTAGGAATAAGAGAAAATAGATAGATGGCGTTGTAAATAAGAAGATATAACACAAATTCAAGTCAAAGAGAGCCTGAATGTGGGTGGTGGGGGGTGTACAAACACACTTACAACAAGCTAGATCATTTCCAAGTAACGACCAGTCTCAAAAGAGCAAAAGACAGCCACTATTAAACACACTAATATACTCATGCGACCATAACGTTCAGAACCTGCTTATAAAGGAAAAACTCTGACAACAGCACAACAAGGTACAAATTTAGACGGCACAGTACTCAGGGATGACAGAGGTTGCAAAAGAAAAGGGAAAACTAGACATTTGAGCGTAAGATGTGACGAAGTCATTTCTTTCAGTTCGACGTGACTTGAAACTATTTTGTATATGTACACGACAAAACAGTAAGACAGTAATGGCTGGTGGCATTCAGATGAATATTTGGCAAACTTTCATCATTACCGTTTGGTTTTGAGTATCTTTTGTAAAATGGTATACATGAATCAAGCGGTCAAAGGGGCCAAGGTTTTTCTCCTCCTCTGGAACCTAGAAAGGCAAGGCAAAAACAGCCACTGATAAATATGAATGAAATCTTAAACCTGTCAACTCGGTATGGTTGTGAAGCATGAAACAACATACCTCTTCTGCACGCAGTGTCCAGTACTGATCATTAATGTTTTCTATCTTTTCATTTGGTGCAAAAATCTGCAGGAATTAAAAGTTAATAACGCAATTGACTCTTAAATTTGTTAACATGTGTACTTAGCTAAGTATACATACAAAGCATACTGTAACAGAAATAAATGCACTAAGAAGCTGTTAAACTAACAAGGGTAGTACCTTGTATATCTTGTGATAGAAGACCTCAAGTAATCTTAGTTCAGCATTGGCATGAGATAACTCAACCTGATTTGATTTAAGACATAAGTTAACTTCACAAATACAAAAGACCCCATAATCAAAGTACGTCAAATACAGACCACAGACTAAGGAATAGTAAATATATACCTTTGATTTGATATCATTTAGCACATCACCAACAGTGCTGTTTTTGGGCAATCTTATACTGTGAACTGACACCTGATAAAAACATGCTTTAGGACTAATAAACACAGAAAGATCTACTCCCAAGATTGATAAGAGTTCAGAAAATAACCTCATCTTTTGTGGCATGATGATATGTAACTTTTAATGTCTTCAGCGCTTGTAATTCTGGAAGTGGTATGTCCAATACTTCATAGTACAGAATATCAGAAGTCTGATACACAAAAGTCAAGATATGTCATTCTTCACTTGATAGAAACTGATTTTAACATTGATAAAAAAAATCAGTGCAGTCACCTGGTTATAGTGAATCAGCATGTCCAGAAGACGTTCAACACCCCTGTACTTTATTGGTTGAGGCTTAGGTTGTTGCGAATAACAATTATGTGATGTAAGCCGAATTTTTGATGGGTCATCCACGCCAAGTTTTTGAGCCACTTTTTCCACAACCTCATCATAGGTGAAAATCTTTGACCTATACAAAGAAAGGAGAAAAGAAAAACATTCAGTACAATTACAGAACATCACAGTTTGATAATCAAAGCATATCCACATCCTTACATCTCTAGGAAAAAATCATCCTCCTTGGGCTTCTCCAGCGAACGAAAGTGGACCACCTAAATATATTACAACAGGATTTATAACATGAAAAAAGGTAGTACAATGTAGGATGATGGTGACAAGATGTAAATCAGACTCATGGGCCGTGTTTCGTTGGGGATGAAAAAATTTTCACACGTTTGACCACTAATTAAGGGTATTAAATAAAGTCAGTTTACAAAACTACGTACATAACCCCGGATTAATTCGCGAGACCTATCTAATGAGGCCTTTGACCGTATGATTAGAGGATAGTTACTGTAGCATTACAGTAGTAAATCATGGGTTAATTAGGCTCATTAGATTCGTCGCGCAAAGTTACACTCATCCTTAAAAAGGTTTTCCAAATAGACTTTATTTAATACTTCATGCATGCAAGATTCCCCGGGAAAAAAAATCGGGGGAACAAAGAAACACGGCCATGGTTTAACATTAAAGCACAGTACTAGAGTACTAAAGCTATACACAAAATATGTCAAACAAGGTCACAGACAATATGTTACAAAATATAACAATCACAGAGATGCTGTACAAAGTGTTATTTTCTTTTCTGTAGAAATGTTGCATTGTTAATACAGACTTGCTGTAATTAATCATCGACCACTTAGTGAGTGTAAGCAAATAAGCAAACAAAATTCTTTACAACAATGCTTTCTTTTAGATCTTTCATGTACAATGTGGGCAATTAAATTTCAAGTAGCATGGAACTGAAGGTTCTAGTAAATGGGACATTCTACATTACCTGTCGGTTACGTATATATACCAAGAAGGACGGGACATCAGCGAACCTATATCGATCAGCACTATCTGGTTTTGGAGATTTTTGAAAACAAATTATGTCCCCATCTTCAAGCTGTCAGCACAAAATAGTCTCCAGGTAAGAAAGCATATAGGAAACAAGTAGGATATTAAGTTAAAACAATTTGACTGGGCATTACCTGGCAAGATCGAAACAGAAGCCTGTTATCAATATATTCACACATCACATTGGGCTCAAACTTAATTTCCTGGTGACAACAAATGCATTAAGACAATAAATCATAATAAGCAAACTAAATAATATTATCAGGGAAAAATAGTAAGATAATGAACCAAAATGATATGCATTCCACATAAAGACCTGCTAGTGTAGGCTTTCTATGGAAATAGACTAACCTCATAAAGTTCAATATCATCGTCTTGTGAAAAACCTGCCAACATTCTTAACTTAGGCAGAATATCCTGTGGTCTCCCTGAAGCCTTTACAAAGAGCCTACCAACATACCTGAACAATCCATTCAGCAGACGGGTGAATATCCAACAAATAATCAAGTATGAGTGTATGACAGACAGTGTAAGTTGGAAATACGAGTACCGCAGCTGTTCCTTTTCAGGATCATAAAGTTTGAAGAAAAGAAATATATCATCTCTGGTCTTCTCTGGAAGAGGAAGAGGCTTAAGATCCTACATTACCCGCAAAAAATTGAGAACAGATTTTTATCAGTTTCAAAAAATATGAGCAGATTGGTGAAACAAAAAGCATGAAATGTAGGCCAGTTTGTTTCATATCTAACGCCAAATATATTTTCTGCTTCACCTTCCTACGGTGCAGTGAGAAAATTGGTGCCACAATCATCCTTGCCCATGGAAATCCACTAGTCCCTGTGCCTATTATGTGTGAGGTAAAGCAGGAAACAAGTTCGGGTGCCTAACTTATGACTAGTAAGTAAACACTAGACCAGTAAAAACTTGCCTAAGGGAGATGTTGCAAAATGTGGCAAGGTTTGGCTTGAAACCGAACACTCTCCACACTAAACAGTAAATTTGCTCACAGGAGAGAAGCTATTACCGGTCCAAGGTCAACTTCCAAGAACAACTTCAATTCAGCATTGTGGGCCTTGTTCACCAGTTCCTTTAACTGCCCAACCTGTATAAAATGCTCTCCTTTAGAACTGGCACATGGAAAACTAGAGCACAACTCAACATATGCCAAATAGTGATGAAGAGGCAAAGACGTATCAGCTCAACAATAAATACCATGGTAAATTGAGTTCATGAAAAATCATACAGGTTTTACAATGATAAAAATATAATCAAAATAGGAAGTATCTTCATCGCAATATAGGAATTCTTAATGTCAGTCTGAGTGGCAAAGCTTTATCTAAAAAGAAAGACACCCAATACATATACTGATGGGTGTTAAGCAGTCGGACAAAACTACAACCTAACTGACTGCAACATGTTGTGCAGCTAACATGCCCCTCTCGTATACCATTCCAATAACTGATGATACATTAGCACTAGTCAAGCCCAACCATAGGTGGCTCAACAAAATAGAAGGGCAACTGAGCTGAATGCATGATAGCATCACTTAATCAATATTAACCAAACTTAGAAAATCATGAACTTAACATCCAAAATAAGCTCATTTCTACAGACAGACATGTGCCATCATCAAATGTATGATGAGTAACCCTAAAAACAGTATGAGAAATCAATAACTCAGAAACGTATTTGTAAAAATTATCAAGAATCATGCAATTTTCACAAGACATAAATGGTTTGAAAACAACAGGGTAACGAACTGGGGGTGATAGAAAGCATTTTTACAATACTATCCTGTCCTTTGCCAGAGTGTGCAGCAGAATGTATATATACACAAAAGCACTAGGAGAAATAACTATGTCTAGGCATCCTGTTATCCAACTCAATGTGCAATGAAATCATCTTACAGTGTGAGCTTCGTCTTGAGGAGACAATGGTCTGTTGGGTCGGTAAGTATGGTTTTGCCGCTTGGCCCACAGCCAAAATCGTTGAAACTGTGTAGGAATACCAAACTCTTTTGCTACCTCCTCCTGTAAAGCACTTAATGGATGAGTAATTGGTATGAAACTATAAAATTCTATCCTATAAGCAAGGAAAAGTTAGGTATTTCTAACAGCAGTGCACACGAATCGCACATGGATTGGCGACAAGCTCAGACCAACCATCAAAATAGTTTTTCGAGGCATGAAAACGAACAACAAAACACACTTCTTAAAGAACAAAACCCTAAAACACTATTGCACCATTTCAAGCTTATGTGCACCTGGACCTGCCTGGGCTGAATTTTTATGTCTGTGAGCTAAAAAAAATAATCAAGGGTTGAGTTGGATTGTGAAAGGGCACTAAGGCCAGATCCATTATCACCATTATGTGCACCTCTTAAATCTTGTTAGTGAACCATGAACAGCAGTTGATCTACCAGTGATATAAGTGTACATTTACCTACAAGCAACATGTGGCACTGGTAAGCCTACTTTAGTCCTTAGTACCAATCAGTAGACTGATGAAATATCATATTCCTTAGATAGGAATATGCTAAGTTACACCATAACATCATGCAATTACCTTGAATTGGGTAAATGTCATCTGCTTTTGGATACGGAAGCTTGGGACTTTATCATGATCAACAAGATCAAAGTATATGTCTTTCCCTATCTGAGCTTTTAAATCATCATCCCTTGCAACCTAGGTAATAGGAATATGCATAAGATAATAATGAAACAAAAAGAAATAAAAAGATGATGAAGCTACGACAGTTCATTCTCTATGCACAGAAGACTCAAACACCTTGATGATGGTATAGAGGTGTGCCTCAGCTTTCTCCTTTTTCCGGCGCTCTTTCTCTTCACGGTCTTTTTCCAATCGTATCTGAGAGCAGGCAGAAGTATTAGAACCTACAAAAGAGAAGACCCCAAAACAAAACTTGGGGAAAATCTTACCCGAAGATGCTCTGCTATGTCTTTCTCATCCACATTACAAATAATTTTGTCCTTGTCACTTTCACGAATGTACACAAGCATGTATGCATTTGAATATTTAGTAAACTTGAAAGGGGTGTTGTTTAAGCCAGGATTTGTCTGAGGTAGCTGCAAACAAAATTGATTAGCTCAGTGTTTATGAGATATCGAACAGAATAGTTGCAGCCACATACCTCCTCCTCACCACCATATTGCTCTTCCAGTGCCTTCTTTGCATCTTCTTTTGTTACACGCTCATCATCAAACTTCAACCTGGAAAATTTAGCTCCAGTGAACACTTAACATGAACAGACAGAAGTTGTCAAAAACATATGTGCAATATATTTCCAAGAGTGTTACTTTCATATAGAATCAAAGACAACCATATTCTTTCTTATGTTTCCAAGAGTGTTACTTCCAGATATAATCAAAGGCAACCATATTCTTTCTTTAAGAAAGTGAAGCAGACATACCATTGATCAGAAAGCGTAGGTCTTATAAAAGCATAATAATGTCCACCATGAACACCACCACTATGGACAAGAACACTGCAAGAAAAAAATATATTATGAGTTGCATTGAAATTGAATATATATAAAAAAGAGAGAGAAATGCATATCATGAATATGCATTCAATTAACACCTTTTTTATAAAGCTCACATATTGCCATCATGAATTGCATTCAGTTAACACCTTTTATGTCTTAACTACACCGTCTAGCATTTCTTTTCATTGTAGCATGGGAACCCCCATTTCTTTAACAATGGTTGTTCATCTGATCAACAAATAGACATCTTATTGCTTGAATTCAGCTAAAAATTATAGACACCTGACAAGACTACGAAAACCATGGAACATGTGATAATATCTACGTTCTGGTCAGCATAGAGCATGAACTACGTTCTGGTATCTTTGTAACTAGCAGAGTCTAGGACAGGTCATATGGTAAGGCCAGAAATTCACAGCCATCACTTTTGGGAGCTAATAGTATATTAATGCTTGGCGTCTCCCATTACTGAGATTTGAAATCTTAATGCATACAAGTAAACAGAAAATCATTTGAAAAATATCTAATTGACCTGTGAAGGGTGTAAAGATTCCGCACACTCCTGTCAGCATCAGGAGATAAATATTTCCCATCATCTCTATCAAGATCCAACTGAAGTGGGAACTCGTAGCGATCATTTATCTGTGGGTCACATGGTAAGCAAGCATCCTTAGCAGGTTACAGATTAAAATATACTCCCTACGTTCTCAAATATATGTCGTTAGGACAAGCGGTTTATAGTTCAAAAATGAACTAATACGATTGTCCTAAACATCATATATTTAAGAACAGAGGTAGTAAAAGGATAGACATCATACAGTCACAATACAGTTCAACAGCAGTGCACAACACATTCTTGCTTCTGCATTTTTGCACGTGATCTCATGTCCGCACTTAAAAAACAACAAATAGGAAAATGTATAGGATATTACGAAGTATATAAGCATAAAATAGTTTTTTTTGCACTGTGCACATGACAAAATTTAGCGAATTGCAATTATGTGACCTAACATGTTTTGTATCCTTGGATTTTAAGAGGTTTTATTCCACCTTTTATTGCTCTCATTCTGTATCCCATTTGACCACCTATAGTCAAATCTCTAGCCTACCCCAACTTACTGTGACACTTGTTGATGTTATTTAAAATGTTTAAAATGCACTTTTTGCAAAATCAATGCATTTGAATAAGGTTATATTATTGCAACTTCAATTTTAAGCATAATATTTCTTGATGTCATCTAAAACATATCTTAAGGGATAGTTAAGCTCTTTCCAATGCAAGGCTAATGTGGATTCCAAATGTAACAGACTGATGCATGTATTAGTATTTAATTGGCACAGATTTTCCAGCTAAAATTGACTTAAACCCAATTTTATCAATCACCCTAGAAGATATAATTGTTACTTGAAAATGGCATTTCTACGGCAGCCAATGTTTGACCAACACAGTTTAACATTATCCAATAAGTAGCTAATAATTTTGAATATGTAATCATGGAAAACTGCCAACAAACTTTGCTCAGTCAAATGGGTGACAACAGATATATATATAAAAAAGGCACCAGATAGATTATACTGGAATAAATGCCCACATGCACAAAAGAAAACACACTATGTGGTACATCCATTAATATTAAGTGCCTCGAGATTTAGCTTAAGCTAAGACTACATATAGTCATATATCATATCATGTTCAACTGAAAAGTTTCTGAGATCCTGAAAAACAAATTATAATTGATGGAGGAACGCTAATTAGTGCACTGATACAAACCTTCACCATCGTGTCACGCATGAAATCATATTCAAAACGTTTTAGCTGAAGTTGCAGAACAGGAGGGAAGTCGATGAAAAGAACTCCTTTCTTTGCATCCTGAAACAACATAAGAGTTTCGCTAAAAAAACCCAAACAGCAAAATAATAAATGAACTTTTTTCGGTCACCCCTTGTCAGATATCCTCAGGATGGAATGAAAGTTACTTCAACTTATAATGACACGCAATAGGATTAAGGTGGTAGAACAGACAAATAAGGGGGATTGCTCAGAAAAAAAGGGGATTCATTTAGGAACAAAGCCTAGCTCAGTTGGTGGGAGGCTTTGGTCATCTTCAACTCGAATTTGGGTGTCTATTTCTTCTTTCTTGCAATGCCCACCCAGTTCCTACAAGGTTGCTCAAGTTTTTTAGGGTGGATTACTTTGAGAATTTCAGGTCTTAAGACACCCTGTGCACGCACTCGGCAAAAATTATGCAATGGAGCGTTCATAGGGCCCAAGGACTATGATTACACTACCCCCCCCCCCCCCACACACACACACAAACCGATTAATATCATAACCATCTCATACCAAAGATGGCAACAAGTAGAAGCAATTGACATGATCATACTATCCCAGAAATCTAGCCACTAGATGATTTTACCCTTCAGTTAACTCTTTTGCAAATACTTATCATTTCAATGTCCCCTTTTACACCTGATATGCATCCTACCACAAAACGGTCTAACTTTCCTATGAATAGGATTTGAATGAACAGTGGTATCACGTTGAGTAGCATTCGATGGTTTCTTTAAGAACAAAGTTTGTCCTTGTCTCATCTATTCTATTTCGATTTTAACTGTTAAATAAATGCAAAGCTTAGTTAGGTTCAACTCGAGGTTATTTAGTGGCCCCGGTTATGCCGTCCAAGGTGAAGGTGGGTTAAACTATCACAAGCTCCATTAAACTAACCTGCAGTCCGTGTTGTTCAGCATGATACTTATTGTCACCTTCCAGACGCTCCACTTCTACATATTTATCGAATGAAGCATAGACATCCTGGCAACCTTTGACATCAAGCTGGAGATCTGCATTGGAATATACTACAGCTAGGTTAAACAATTGTCAGATGTAAATTTTGCTACCCATGTATAAATAACATCATCACTTGCCATAGAAGGATTCCTTTCTTGTTGATTTGAAATCCACATTGATACACTCGATGTAATTCATGTGGTGCCCTTCAAACAATTGTTGTATTGTGCCCTCCACAACAGTTCCCTTAATCAACATTTTACAAGCATAATTCAGTCAGAGCTACAACAGTTCAGTAAACAACACCGGAGGATATAAAAGGAAAGACCTTACAGACGTCAAACCTTCATCTTATCTTCCAACTTCTCGGAAAGAACTCTATTTAATTCTTGAACATCATGTTGCATAAATGAATCATGCATGTCCCACCCAAATGATTTTGTGAGCTCCTTTGTAGAGACACTGCTATCATTATACTGCAACTTATAAAAGAGTGACTGTAGAGCTAACGGAATGCTTCCCGAGGGCATATCATTCTCAGTGGTGGGCATGTGATAAACAGCCTGGCAAGAAATATCCATAGTTAGATATATCCGAGCAGGTTGGGTGGAAGAGCAACGACATGTCAATTTGTCATTTGTACCTTTCTGAAATACGGAATGTGGTACAATGTCTGAAGAAGAGAATTCATGTAGCAAGTAGCACCTTGATTTTTAAGACCAACATAACCAGTTTCCTTTTTAGAGTCATAACTCCAATAGTCAACAACTTTACACACAGCGACTTCAGCTTCCACTATACAAGTATCATTTACAAGATAACCTCTACTGGGGTTGTAGAGTTCACCCAGCGGCATAAATGAAGTGAAACCCCAATCACTTTCTCGAGCAGAGAACTGATGTTGTGTTTCTGCCAGGATTAAAAGTCAGACACCTAAGTTACTTACTGAAGCCTCAAATACAGAATGTGATCAATATCTTGACAGGTACTAGGTTAAAAAAAATAAGGGTGTGACAAAAGGAGAAACCTTTTCTTATCGTGAACTTGTTGTGAACTTGATTAACCACGGAGAGGCTGAACTGCGCATATCTAGTCCATCCATAGGGCAAAACTCCAGAATCGGCCACATCCAAATACATAGACAAGAACTCAACATTGTTTCCCCTAGGGAAAATCAAAATTCGCCTGCAAAACAGAAAGTATTCCATCATTTACAGAAAAAAAAGTAGAACAGTTAAGTTAATTAGATAATAGATATACTAATTCAGAGGAAAAATGGCAAGCAGTAGGCAATTACCACTTGTAGCCTCCGACAACAAAAACTTCGGAGTAGAGCTTCTTCGTGCTAACTCTTGATAGGTTCTCAATAGTCCAAGTAAATCTCGAGATTGGTGGATCCTCTATCTGTTGGTTTTCCACAGTAGCAGCTGGCTCTGCCGGCACAACTGGCATGGTGAAAAAGAGAAAGCATAAATAGCTGGTAAACTCAAATACTAGATCAGAAAACAAAAGCAGCAAATAAAAGAACGCTTGTTTTTAAGTTGATAGTGCATAAAGCCCCAAAATTGTGTTGTATAAAGAAAGCAACCAAACACTACTCAGCCTACTTCAAACAGAAATGGAAAATGCACCCTTTACTATAGAAGTATTTCATGTTATTGTGATTATGCACACAAAAATACAACTGCAATTACTGTATAACAAAAAAAAACTTACATTGGCATAAAAGTGTTGGATATTCGATCAAGCGCACACTGGCACAGTTCTAACACAAGTTAACTCCTCAGGAATAGTACTTAGTAGCACCCGTATATTTACTTGTAAGCTTGAATGAGTATGGGTATATATATTAAAAAATGACATATTGCAGATGACCATTAAAATTCAAAATAAGCAGCAATACCAAATCATAGAACAAGCAAATAAACAATCATGGTGCGTAAAGATTACTATATACAGTGATAACGCTGACCACAACACTAATAATAAGGGCACCATTCTGCACAAAAGATTAAAAAAATCATGCTATAGAGCATCAGTAACGCCAGACAAAAAGATCACAACAAATAAGAGACCAAAATGCAGCCTATCCAGACAGCTGGTCTGAGTATCTACACACCACAAGCCACAGAACAACCACTAAATAGCTGGCATGCCATATAACACACAATGACGTGAAGCATCAGTGAGATGAGAAGGACCAATCGAACCTTCCATTGGCTGTGTTCCGTTGGGCAGCTCCTGGTGTGGCACGAGCACCTCCTCTTCCTCCTGCTGTTGCTGAGAGAGAAAAAAACACGGGAGAGACACATCTCAGATCCATTGCTCCATTCTTCAGGGAAGGCATAAAAACCTCAAACCCTAGAATTCCGTACGCGCACGCGGCGACACGCCCAGTCCTACACGCCACACCAGAACCCGACCCGGGAGAAAAAGAACCCAGAGACCTAGGGCGAGGGCGCGCGCCCCGCCCGACGGCCGCGACGCGCGCGGCATCGCGGCCTGACGCGGCGGGCAGGGGCCCCGCGCGAGGAGGAGGGGAGGAACAAGGGGGCGGGGGCGTATCTGCCCCCTCTCGCACACGCTTACCTCGGCTGGCGGCGGGGGCGGCGGCGAGGTCGTCATGGCCGGCGGGACGCGTGCGGCGCGGGGCGTCGGGCTGGGAGGCGAGGGCGGCGCGAGTCGCCGGCGGCGATGTGGGGCCCCACCCGGAAGTGGGTTGCGGGGGCGGTGGGGGAGGTGGAGATCGCGAGGGGGTGGGGAGGTGGAGGAGAGAGAAAGGGAGAAGAGAGAGAGAGAGGTTTTGGACCCGTGGAAAGTTCCAGGCCTTGTGCGGAGGCTTGCGGGGCAAGGACGGTGCGGGGATGGACGGGTAGGATCGAGGGATGCGATGGGATGGACGGCCGAGATATTATGGTCTCGACGCGGCGGGGTGCCGGGTAGAACGGGGAGAGACAGACAGGTCGTAGCTTTCGCTTCCTTCATGTAGCCCAGGTTTCACGCCCCGGCACGGAGACGAATGATGCAATGTGAGGTACTCGCGCCCGTGGCAGGTAGCTTCGCGTTATATGGTTCCTCCGTTCTGAAAAAACTGACGTTCAGGACAGCGATACGGTCTTCTAAACACAACTTTGATCTCTTGTTATTATAAAAATATTTATCAAAGAGTAATATATGTATACTTTTATGAAAGTATTTTTCAAGACAAATCTATTCATATAGTTTTCACATTTGCAAACTCAACAACTTAAAAGTTATTGATGATTTATATTCCCAATGTTTGACCCAAACCTTATCCTAAACGTCAGTTTTTTTAGAATGGATGGAGTATATATATATAGAGAGAAAATCCATTCTACACGCGCGTGTAGTTACTCCTACCTTCGGTCCTGTAGTTTTTCAATCGGTGCTTCTCCCTACCAAGCGCGGGTTCCTGTTTGTTTTATCGGGCATACCCGATAGTTCGTCGTTCCGTTTTAGTCGGCACCGTCCGTGAGGCATTCGATCCCTTTTATTTCGGATCCAGACTCCGGTGCAACGCCCTCTCTGGCAACCATCTGTCGGCGCAGGCGGAGCACCGCTCTGCTCGTCCATCCTGCCATCGGGCAAAGCGACGGTGAACAGGTATGACCACATATATTCCTCCGAATCATGGTGCCTCTACAGATCATCATCGCCTACATGCTGTACTCCTATGTGTTCGTTCTTTGTGCTTCCTGTGGAGATGTCTGGAGATGTCGCTCGACGGTGGTGACGCTCCTCGATTTCATTGCTCGTGCAATTCTTGTGCTGCAACATCACGACGATCGAACAGGTTTGTGACCAGACATCCTCTCGATTTGAGTACCCGTGCGATCTGATCCTTGGCTGCAAGTGTGAGGAAGGACGGTAGTCTAATGATCTGATCTTTCTCGTGTCTTCTCAGATCCTATTTTGTCGTCAGGTTGCATGACATTTGAATTTCCTAGAACGAGATGGCGTGCTTGTGGGCTGCTGCGATCATTCTGAGAGATACTAGATTTGTTATTCATGATATTTGTCTAGCGTTAATTTTGTTTCTCCACAACCATTTCATACGTGCTCGTTGGGCAACAATAATGCAGATCTTGTGCTGGGTCGTCAGGATTTCTATCCACACGAGGAGGTGCCGGCGAGGATGCCGGTAAATCGTGCTCGTGGGGCACCATGCCAAAAGCGCGTCCGATACAACAGAGAAGGTCGTGATCGGTGACCACCGCACCCATGGCTACAACCAGATGGCATCGCCGTGGCATTGGATACTCCTTTTCAAAATGCATATACTCATGTATTTAGTCTCTATACATGTATGTAGTCATACTACATGCATGTAAACATCATGTATCTACTCATACTACCTATAAACATATGTATATATTTATACACATGTATGTAGTAATACTTCCCTATAAAGATGTACGCAGGCCCGTACATCGCACGGTGCAGTCGGGGCGACCGCACCGGGCCCCCAAAATTAAGGGCCCCGCTAATCAGTAGTTTATCCCTAATTGTGCTAGCAATTTTCACGTAATGGGCCAATAGTTCACGCCGGCCCACAGGTTAGACCGCCAGCTCCAGAGTCCAAAGTCCAGAGAGCAACTTAAGTACTTAACGCAAGGTTTCGGATGAATTGAATCGACGGCCGCCAGGCATCCAGAGACGCATTGCCTTCCACTTTCCAACTTCCAGGCCTGCAGACTTCGACGTGATCTCCGCGACGTGCTGCCCCGCCGGCTGCCGACTGTGATTTGTCGTTGCAGACTGACGCCGTTGCGGTCTCTCCGAGTACAAGTACTACCCATCCCCAATTGATGCACTCTCAAAATCTCAATCTCTTATTCTCAAATCTATTTTTTTATTTCAATTAGGGTGTGCTGGTGTTTAAGTGGATCTGATGATGATTGGGCTTTAATTCTATTAATTCTGCAGAGCCTATTTTACATCAAGACTTGATCACAGGTAGTTTTTCTATCTATAGCAGAATTTCACCATCTTTATTATTTAATAATCTAACTTTAGCTTTTGTCCTATTTGTAATACATAGTGAAGTAAAAAAACATTTTATTTATTTTAATCTTTTAAATATAGGGGCCTCATTTTATACTTCGCACCAGGGTCTCAGAAACTTAGGTACGGGCCTGGATGTACGTGCTCATACTATACCTATAAAAGAGAGTATATAGTCGTAAAATTGACTCCCTTCATCAAAAAGAAAAAATATATATCGATTCCCACATGAAAAATTCTCCGGCTCTTCAAAAATAGTAAATAGTACGTAATCATACTTTCAAAGTTAACATACTCACTACAATTAGTATATACTCATACTCTTACCGTATACACAGATTAATATACACAATGAGATCTGTATGCATGCAAGCGCTATATATATATATATATATATATATATATATATATATATATATATATATATATATATATATATATATATATATATATATATATATAGTACTACGGTTAGTAACTAGCTTTAATTCACTTAACAGCAATCACGGCAACAGAGGCGGTACTCACATATATTATTTTATTCATTCCTTAAATTAATGAAATAAATCCGGCAGTTGTATATGCATGCATATGCACGCGCTCGGCCAGGGCCCCTACCGAAATATTAGCTGAGCCGACGGTCGTTTGCTAGCGGGCGGTGTGCTACGCGTGCAAACCCGGTAGCAGACGAGTGTAACTACACGCAGGTGTAGAAAAAACTCGTCATATATATATATATATATATATATATATATACACACACGCGTGTGTTGCATGTGGGTTTTCAGTTCGAGTTATTATCATCCAAAAATGTTCCAATATACAGAGTAATCACATTCACGTACACATGTACTCATCCTCATCAAAGTACGTCGTAACTCGTATGCATATATGTATTCAAACTCTAAAATGGCATAGCTGGGACTGTCTGTCTCTTGATATTAACAAGATTACTACATGCATATTATTATTATTTCTCTAATATCTTTGTTGTGTCCATTGTTAATATCTTAACCAGATGTATCATTAGTATTGTCATAGGTGAGCATTGTGGCGTTGTTAGTGTTAAGAAATCTCTAATTAAGGGATAATTGTGGGCTCATACCAAATATACCCCTGAAGGGTTCCCCCACATCTATATAATGAACAACCTTTATTCATCTAGATTGAATGAGAAAGAGACCTGAAGCTCCACCATATCTGTGTCCATGTGTTCTTTGAGTATGAGATGGGAAGGGAAACAGGATTCAATCTACAGCTTCTCACGCCTCGTTCTTGGATTGGATTGGGAAAACCGGATCAGGGATCCGATTCTTAACACGTTATCAGCACAAAAGTCAAACTGAACCTGTTGTTTAGTGTATACTCCTTTATATATGGAGTTTGCCAGAAAACCATTTGATTCATTGAGGAGTAACCATAGTGGTCTAAACATAATGTAAATGCTTCTACCTGAAGTAGATGTGGATATACCCGGGATTAATATTATATCCATATTTGACTTATCGGTACGATCTGTTTCTGCGGGGACGCCTGCGAATGTGATCCAACGCCCTTAGTCAAAGCATATGCTCTTGATGCAAATTCACGTTGTATGTGAAAATCTCCTCCAATGAACTCACCCTGCTGGTGATTTGCCTCACGAAGAGGTCCATCTCGAAGATGAAATTCCTAGTGATGCGCGCAATATAATAGTGCTAGGAATACGGAACAACAATGGATCTTTCGTTTTAGGAAATGACGAAGATGTTAATTGAATATTGTGGGAAACGAAAGTGTTGACACCTATCTTGGCCCTCTAATTGCAATGATTCTCCTCGAGAGAACCCGGATCCGGAATAAAGTCCTATGCACGAGTGCTTGAAGCTCTCTTATCGGGTCAATGAAAAATGCAATTGAGGCTGAACCAAAAATCGCAAAGTGAAAGTTCTGAACCTGAAGTTTGGACAATTATGGGTCATTATTGATATAATAGGTAGTGAATGTGATGGTTCTAGTGGTTTTGAAATGGACCAATCCCCATGTGTGTTGAATAAACACGGTTCCGTTATATATCTAGCAAAGGCATGAATCAAAATATGCAGTTAATAGGATTCTAAAAATCCATCATGAGATCTCGGTAGGACTCATAATCCACAATTTAAATAAGCAACATTGAAATCTCATACCAATATTACATTTTCAAAGAAGTTTGTCTTCTTGAATAAAAACTACTCTCTGTAGAGAGAATACCTCCCTGTTGAGAGAGAATACCCCCTGTTGAGAGGATATTTCCCTGAAGGAATTTTCTTAAAGAAATAAAAATTGGTCTGAGTTGAACACCAAAAATTTAATTTGTATAGGAGTACAAAGACCCATATAAGACTCGAGAAAGTATGAAAGGAGGAACCAAAGATCAGAACATCGCCATATTTTCATATGTGCATTTTAGAAGTACGTTTGAGTGTACTGATGTATTTTCCACCAGAAGATTTGGATTAGCGGTATCCTCTAATACCCAGAAGGTAGAAACACAGAAGGTATGGTGTTACTGGCAACTATATCCACATTGTGCCAGTATGACAGACTCGAAAGGTGTATATGATCAATTGAGATTATTGAAGGACTATAGATGGTCTCTGATGGACCTTTGCCCTTTGCTACACCGTTTTAGAACTGCAATTTATTAAATATTAAATAAGTTTATTGTATTATACAATTATAGATATATTGTGGCTTATGATAGAGATGGAAACATGACACCCCAATTTTCCTTCTCGTTATTCTAGAAGAATAATACATATCTTGAAGAATATGTTAGAGTAAAAGCTTCAACGAATATTGTCGCTAGGGGGAGCGAATATTGATCTTAATCCATGAGACATTGAGTGTCCTAGAGTATGCCTTGAAGGCATCAATTTGATCTGAAGGATCTATCAATAGATTACTTAGGATTCAGTAGAACGATACTGCGAATCAAAGTGGCTTACCTATACTTACCTCTTGTGTTCCAGAAGTATTTGAGGTGAAATTTCTGAATTGATCCTTGCGGTGACATGCGGTTTATTTGCTAAATATTAATACACATATGCTTCCAGAAGAAAGCGTTCTTGCCATAGTGAAATGATTTTGCTTGGTTCAGGGGGAGTACATCTCCTAATAGGTAGCCATTGTCAAATATTCTATTGAGTATAGAACATTATGATCCAGAAGATTATAATTTGTTAAATAGACAATTGTTGTACTCTTTTTCCCTTAGTGAGTTTTCCAGAAGTTTCTCACATAAGGTTTTTAACGAGACAACAATGCGTAAATGCAACTTGCGACACTATGCACTCTTTCTCCATTTTTCCCACTGGGTTTTTGGAGTTTTGATGAGGCATGAGTTTATCGTGGTATTCACCCAAGGGGGAGTGTTAAGAAATCCCTAATTAAGGGATAATTGTGGGCTCATACCAAATATACCCCTGAAGGGTTCCCCCACATCTATATAATGAACAACCTTGTATTCATCTAGATTGAATGAGAAAGAGACCTGGAGCTCCACCATATCTGTGTCCATGTGTTCTTTGAGTATGAGATGGGAAGGGAAACAAGATTCAATCTACAGCTTCTCACTCCTCGTTCTTGGATTGGGATTGGGAAAACCGGATCAGGGATCCGATTCTTAACAGTTAATATCTCTATTTTTTTTGTCATTGAGTTGAACAAAACTTAGAAAAATAAACTAAAATGATATTACACGTAATTAATTTAGAAGATGAAATAAACTAGATTGTCTGACCCAAAAAAATACTATAGGTTACCCACTTGCGTACCTAGGCGTTGTCAACGTCTAAGTATATAAATGAAGAAGAGGCAAAAGATGACATGATAAGCTTGGGTATTATTATAGCGACCATAACTCTGACATATCATCAAAACAACCTAGACCTAACACCACGACATCAAAACTGATTATGGTTTAAAGCAAAAGATTACAAAGTGATTTAATTTTAAGAGATAGGAGGGATTTAGGGATGTTAAATAGACAATCTTATTGTTTGGGGAGATAGCTGAAATTAGAACAAAACTTGGAAGAATGATTTGGTCTTCATCATCTCTTTAATTCCTAAGGGGAATGATTAAGGATGCAAGTATGCGCCCAATGATGTTGTTTGAATCGATTAATTAATTACATTAACTTGCTAGTTTAGTTTATTTATTTTTTAAATTAATTACCTGGTTGTCATTGTAGTTCATTTTACCAAATTTTAGATCAATCCAATTATCCAAAAGAAATAAACTTGGATATTTAGGAATGGGTTTATCCACACTAGCCTTTGGCCCATTTTAGTTCCAAAAAATTCTCTCTCCAAACTTCACTACTCACCTATCACATCAAATCATATTAAATATCTCTCCTCATGCATAGAGCATTAAATGTAGGTAAATAAAAAAACTAATTACATAGTTTTGATGTACACGACGAGACGAATCTTTTGAGCATAGTTAGGTCATGATAGGACAATGTTTACCACAAACAAACGAAAAGTGTTACAGTGCGCTACAGTGTTCGATTTGACTTTTCTACCCACTTTTCACCCCAGCTAAACACCCCCTTTGTGTATATGAAAACTATAAACGAACTGTCAATCTTGTTCTACATTATTCCGTCACGCATATTTTAAAGCTTGGGAAAAAGGCAACTCTCTTCTTTTTGCCAAAAAAAAGGCAACTCCTTTCTTTTTCGCTTCTGGTAGTACATTTGGAAAAAAAAAGAACAATGAAGAAGGTCGAACTTGTGAAATCAACGCAATGCCTTCTTCAACCTTGATTAGCTCTCTGAAGCAACAAGCGACTCCGGCTTATTCAAGTTGGAGCTGTGTTTTACTCAGGAAAAGATAGTGCTTGCTTGTAATTGTAAGGCATCAATGATGTACTGTCAGTATATGTTCCGAGTATTTTTTTGGCAATCCAAATAGGAAATTTGGAATATCTAAAAGAAGACACTATTTGCTTACGTGCTCCTCTATGCCTTTATCTATGAACCTGTAAGGATGCTGGCAACCAACACTGTTCCGTTAACCTTTCACAATAAAGCTGGACAACTTGCCTTCGCAACCTTTCACAGAGCACACAGCAAATGTACAGTTAACACTAGCCTCAACTTGTCTGGGGTTCGGTTCATATTTTTCCTCTATCCAGATGTGTGTACTTTCCGGCTATTCGCTGCAAATATGACTGTTGGTTCACCGTGGCATTGATCCTTTTAGCCGCCCATATGTCTGTACGGTTGGCTGAACATTCTACAGATGGTAAGAGAACCATGCAACGGTCAAAAGGAGCACACTTCCATTTCATGAAATGAATAATATAATAGCAGAAAACATATTTGATATTGCAATTTGCTAGACTGTGTTCCTTATTCCTGGATAAATTCAGAAGCACCTAGTTAAGAGCTGCTACAGAAACAATAAAAATTGTCAAAAGAAAAGAAAAGAAAAACATCTTGCCTGGGAAGACACCTCAGCTACCTCAAGATCAAAACCAATGTCAAAGTTCATATAAGTGAGAATCGAAGTCAGTTGTGGTTATCCATCATAGAGCACAACTGGTCGAATACTTGTTTGAGTCAATGATTTCTTTGCTCAGCTTCTGCTAAAGGTGCTGCAATTCTGGGGGGCATGAATAGTGAATTAATTCTGATTGCAATGTAGTGGGAAGGACGAAAAGATGGTGGTTGAGTTGCAAACTCTGCTTCTCCTATGTCCTATGAGGCCTTTCCGATCAACAGCAACGATAATCTCTTAAGAACTGTTGAATGCCTAGCAGTGAAGCAAGGACACTACCAGATCGACGGCTAATACCAACCTGAAAAATAAACATCTGGTTATGAAAAAAACATTCTGCTAATGGTAACTAGGGGCCAGTGAGAAATTAGCATGCAGCTCATTGATGTGTCAGATTGCAAATTTATCTCTTTGTATGGATAATAGAGGATTGAACAAGGTTTATAATCTTTTGATGGTGGCAAGATAAAAAATCCTAGGAGGCAAATATTCCCTTACCTATCCTTCATCACCATGAAGCAGTATGATTTATGCAAGGATGACCTGTGGACCGGCAAAACACTTGACCATCAATATGTGTAAAGGTTGCACTGCTTTCATGTTTTTCCTTTGATGTAAAGTTGTATGATAGAAATGATCCAACTTCATCACACATTTTTCAACCATTGTCCTGAATCTTGAGAATTACCGTAAAAGACAAAGCACATTGTTGAGTTTTGTGTTCAGCTGCTTGAAATTATTATTGAACCAAATCATGACTTTTGATGCAAAATTCTGAACAGCATGAGATTGCTTGCTTAAAGTGTCAGCTTACTTGCATTAAGACTGGGGTCCTGATAACCTTTGAGAACAAAGATATTGTTGAGAGAGGTAGGCCATAATATGATAATTAAGTAAACCTTCAGGCAAACATTTTAATCAATGCGGTCAACTCACTATTTTGTCTTCTTTTGCTTTACAGTTAACTTGTCTTTTCACAAGATTCTATTAGACAGATATCACACCCCATGAGATAATGCTGTTTTTTTCCAGAATCTTATGCTGATGGTACCTCTTGCTTCAAATACATCATGATGCTAGGTTATTCATCATTGGCTGCCTGAGCAAACAATATAAACTGAGAATCAAAACAAAAATATAACAAAAAGTATCTTTTTTATCATCAGGACAAACTGACTGTAAACTTTACTTTAGAAAAATTAAAATACCTCTTATATTTGAAGCCGTGAATTTGGGAGGAGAGGCCTTATGTGGAATCTAAAACGGCATATTGGGACCTGTTGTCAATCACCAGTTTGTCGAGTCCATAAAAATTATGGGCTAATTTCCACATCATAGTCGAGAACAACACATATCAAATGATTAATCACCAATAATCATGGCAGGAACACTTCCCATCTTTCATATGATGAAACCTACTACCATCCCTCACAATAATTTCCCTGCGAAAAACCTTTGTCACCATCTTGCTGAACTCATGGCAATCACCACACACACTAAGGTTCTTGACAATACGGATTGGGCTACCAGCTTCAACAACAACGAACCCATAAGCGATTGCGAGCCGTTCACTGTGCACCTTAATGGCATGAACCTTCTCTTCATCCCCAATGTCATGCAACACAGATGACACGTCTGGTACATACCCTGCCTCAGCCAACCTTCTGTCAATCATGCCAAGAATGTTATATATCTGTACAGAATCCTTGTGATCCATGTCCCCTACTAGAAACCTGTGCACGATTCCATGTGCCTCCATCAAACTCCAGCCAGCTGACTTTCTGGTGCCACCACTAGACATTAATTTCCTAACTTTCCTGACTTCATCCCATTTCTTTGCTGTCGCATATATACTTGCAAGGAGAACATAGTGTCCATCATGAGCAGGTTCCAGTTCAATTAGCTTATTACCAACAGCTATGCCCAAGTCCACGAGGCCATGTCTCTTGCAGGCTGACAGTATTGTGCCCCAGAGAACTGGGTCAGGTGCAATGTGCATCCCTTCGATCAAATCAATGGCCTCTTGAACAAGACCAGCACGGCCCAGAAGATCAACCATGCATCCGTAATGCTCCATCTCTGACTCAATGCCATATTTCTCTGACATCAGTCTGAAATACCACCGTCCTTTATCAACAAGGCCAGTACGGCTGCAGGCATTCAGCACCCCCACAAATGTGATGCTTGATGGGCAAAATCCCTCAGTGACAAACTTCTCAAAGAGCTCCACCGCATCATGCCCCAATCCATGGGCAGCAAGCCCGCAGATCATGGAGTTCCAAGCAAACACATCCCTCCTCGGCATGGCATCAAAAACTTCCCTTGCTGCTGCTATGCTTCCGCACTTGGAATACATATCCAACAGAGCAGCACCTACATTCACACTCACTGGCATTCCAGCCCTCTGGACCACCTCATGCACAAACTTCCCCTGCTCAAACAGCCCCAGCTGTGCAGCTGCGGACAGTGCCGTTACTATAACTGCCTCATTCGCTTTCACCCCCTGCCCCACCATGTTTCTAAACACTCCCAGCGCCACCTCCAGATCCCCTTCCTTCACATACCCACCCACCACCGTGCTCCAAGAAACCTCATCCCTTACCGTCATTCCGTCGAACAGCTCCCTTGCATCCACCATCATGCCCGCTCGCACGTAGCCAGCGAGGACGGCATTCCACGTCACCACGTCCCGCACGAGCGGAAGCTCGTCGAACACCCTCCTCATCGCCGCCACGTCGCCGCAGACGCCGTAGAAGTGGACCAGCGCGTTCCGCACGTAGAGGTCGCCCGCGGCGCCAGCCTTCACGCCCAGCGCGTGCACGTGGGAGCCCAGGTAGCGGGAGGCGGATGATCCGGCGGCGGGGTCGACGTCAAGGTGGTTGGAGAGCGAGGCGAGGAGGAAGGTGAATGAGTGGGGGTTGCGGCGCGGGAGGCGCGGGAAGAGGCTGAGCGGGTGCGGGTGCGGGAGCACGCGGAGGAGGTGGTTGGACGCGAAGGCGGAGGCGGAGGTGGAGCTACGGAGGAGGGAGAGCGGGTAGGAGTAAGAGGCGTCGGCGCCGCCGGGCGGGAGGCGCGGGAGGGCGGCGAGGAGGTACGGGAGGGCGCGCGCGGTGGCGAGGCCGAGGACGGCGAGGCGGGCGTGCGCCTGCAGGACGTGGCGGAGCGCCGGGCGCGGAGGAAGGAGCGCGCCGAGGAGCTGCCTCGCGTCGGCGACAGGGTTGGCCTGGAAAGTGGGGGCGCGCCGAGCGGCCGGAGGCGGAGGCGGCGGCGGCGTTTCGAACTGCATGGAGGCGGCGCCGGCGCCAGGCCGCCAACCACCGAGGCACCGAAATGCGCAGCCACGTAGTTCCCCATTAACCCATGGGCCGATGACTGTTACAGCCCAACAATGGTCCATGGCCCGTAGCCCCGTAGGCCTTGTCATGAAAGGTAGGCACACGGTATATGAGTAGTAGCATACACACGAAAGGTATGCTACTACTCAGTTGGGCCTCCACCAAATCGGCATCTCCTCTTCCTGCTCTAACGGCCTCCTCCCCTGTCGTGTCTCCCAGAGTTCGCGAGACACCGTCGCGGCGGCGCTCATGGAAGAGCAAAGCCTCGTAGCGGCGCGCGATGGCGAGGAGGACCAGAACGTGATCGGCGACGCGGACGAAGAGGAGACGTACGAGCACTCGGTGGACCTCACCGCCGCCGGGGGCGTCCTCGACCCCGGCCGGTATAGCCGCCCCCACTCCCACCGCTTCAGACCTGCTTCATGTCATAATATTGAATTGAATTGAATTGTCTAGGTTCAGTACACTAGTGATATTGTGTCTTAATAACATGATTTGTTTCCTTTTTTATGTTTTCTTTGTAGGATTGATTGATGTTGCGATGTGGCGGATAATGAAATGCCTTTAGATACTAATGTGTTCTTTCGTTGCAGGGCTCTGGCGCGATATAATAGTATTAGTCCGCAGAGTAACATGTGGATTCATACACACAATTTACGTTCCAGTGCAATTCATCACCTTTACCCCCCGAATGCTAAATTTAGCGTTATTTTTTAAACTACGGTCGTACTAGCGCCCGAGAGGTCCGATAGAATTAAAAAATCGAACGCTGACCTAACGCAACAAGCGTTCCATTCTCGCGGGAGTTAAAACGGAAAAAAAAGAGGGTAACATAGAGCAACCATAGCCAAGTATTTCTCGCCGACGGTACCGTAGCACAGGAAAAATCCCCCCGCAACATGGATATGATGTCGCATGCAATATGTAAAATTTTTACAACATCCAAGAATAGCGTGTGCAACATCAAACAATAATATCTGCAATATAAATAATCATCGTTTACAACGCAAGAAACACACGCTCACAACTCTCATCCACGCACGACAGTAGTAAAAAAACTCCCAATAAAAATGCAACATCCGGATGAAACGTTTGCAACATGCATGCGAAACGCAACATCGCAAACATCCCAGATGTATTTTTGAAACATTCACATCAAACAGTTGCAACATTCTTCTAAAACATCCAAAACACGTGAAACATGCTCTTACAACATTGAGCAAGACCCTAGAACATCTCAGATCTACTTTTGCAACATTCACATCAAACAGTTGCAACATTCTTCTGAAATATGTTAAACACGTGAAACATACTCTTGCAACATGGAGCAAAACCCTAGAAAAAAATGAGAAGCGAAGGAGCGGGGAGGAGGAGAAGAATGGCGAGCAGGGAGCACCGACGTGGAGGAGATGACCGTCGCCGCAGGCGGTGCCCGCGGAGGATGGCGCCGCGGCGGCAACGGCGTCCGCGGCGGTGGCGGTGATCGCGACGTGGAGACGAGGGAGGCCGGCCTCGACTGGAGGAGGGGCAGCGGCGACGCGAAGGAGGGACGGCGACACAGAGGAGGAGGCCGATGCGGAGGAGCTCGACTCAGAGGAGGGGCGGTAGCGGATGAGGGGCGGCGGCGGCGACGCGGAGGAGGAGCTTGATGCTGAGGAGCTCGATCCATGGCCGGTTCAGCCTACGACAACGAACCCATGGCGGTACGAGCTCGACGTCCGTCTTCCCCACTGCCAACAGCATCCTCCTCACCTCTCTCCCACCATGAAACTCCAGCTGATGGTGGCGCGGAGAGGATGGCGGTGGCACAAATGGGCGGAAATAAGGGGAGCCGCGGCGGCGTGGAGGAGAGGAGCCGGCGACACGGAGGAGCGGGGATGAGGAGCGGCGGCGGCGCGGATGGGCGGAGCACAAATGTATTTATGGACCCATACAGTAGAGCGTCCGATACGTGGATAAGGCGTCGGACGTTCTATCCTAAGCATTATCGTTTAAACTATAGGCGCACGTACATATTTGCTTACTGTTGTTTTGCACCGTTACATATGTATTCTGCTTTTTTTCTATCTTAAAGATATTAGATTTGTTTGCCTATGGAGTAGCGCATAGAGTTGTCGTGCTTAAGGCGCTGTTTGGCAGAGCTCTCAGAGCTGATTCTCTGGTGAATCCAGGAGGAGGTCTGCCAAACAATTTTCCAGCGAGAAGTGATTCTCTGCTGATTCTGTGAAGTGATTCTCTGAAATGAACTAAGGAGTTGGGAGCTGAAAAAAGTAGCTTCTCCTGATTCTGTGAAGTGATTCTCTATCCTGATTTGGAGAGTTTATGCTAGAGAACCAAAGAGAATCATTTTCAGCCACAGAATCAGCTCCCATAGAGAATCAGATGGACTCTACCAAAGAGGCCTTAAGAGTGATACCTTTGGGTCGAAAAATAGGTTTGTATACAAAAGTTCAGACGTGATTACTTGATATCACGACTTCCCAACCCCGATTGCATAATGACTGCTGGATATCCAGAATTCAGATGCAGGACGAATTTGGCACATTATTTTCGATTCGATAAGGTTCTATTTGACATGCTTGGCGTAAGTAACAATATGAGAATTTGGGGTTATACACCGTTCTTTGGAGTCATATTCATGATACCTCCCAAATTCGATCAAATGGAGCGGGTTTACATAGCACACCATAGTAGCGTGGATTACCTCATCGACTATTTGGTTCTACACCTGGGGCATGCCTATGAATCCACCTCAGGGTAGCTCACAGGTTAGTGCCAGTCTTCTCTCCACACCTCAGTTACAAGCATGAGGGTGAAGAGTTATTGTGCATTTCCACAGGGAAGCATTAGGCTGATCCTGATCTTCATTAAGACATATTGCTTCCAGGTTGCGTGCCATTCTTCTGAAGACAGCAATTTGGGAAGCGTAGCCAGGTTCCTCGCCTGAGCCGCCGACGCCACAGAACTCCACGCTGTAATTATGCTTCACCGCAAGGTCAGTAGCCCAGCACTGGAATTGCGCTCTGGTCCATTCAAATTTGTGGTCATGGTTCCTGAACTTGCAGGGGCCAGTGTTTTCTTCAGGATCTTCTTCCTTGTTGGGCATCGCTGACTTTTGGAGAATAGGGTTGTACTCGTAGTTGGGTGTGGAAACACTAAGCACCATCGGGCGGAATGAGCTCAAGACGACATTGCCAAATAAGCTTGCTTGGTCCTCCTCCATATGTTCAATCACCTGCATTGTGTTTTGAGTTAGGAATCATGAACTTCCATTCTAGAATCTAGAGAAACGCTAAAAAAGCTTAATGCTTACAGAATTAAGCATAATTATGTCGCCACAACATTATCTCATAGGTTAATTAGAAGATTATCCTAGTTTATGTAGATGAGCATCCTACAGAAATGTGGTTTTAAAGATGTATCAGCAGCACGGTACTGACAGTATGATCCTAGATCCAAGAGATTAATTGCAAAGTGTCGTGTTTGGAACTGAAACCTTATGCACTAGAGGTAAAGAATATAGTAGAGCAGTCCAAGCGAGAAGGTCAATCACCTCAAGACAAGTGCCAATGTCAAAGCCATACAAGCGAGAATCATAATCTGTTATTGATCCATAATAAAGCACAGCTGTTGGAACATTTGTCTGAATCAACAATTTCTTTGTCAGCTTTTGATGAAGGCTCTGCGATTCCGGGAGAAGCAAAAAAAAAGGTTATTTTTTAACACATTTGGAAAGGTCAACAAGATGGAACATTAACATTAACAGGGATATGCTCTGTACCTTGGCTGCTCATGTGAGGCCTTTTCGAGAAATATCAACACCCACAAGCTTTTCTAGCGTTGTTGGATGTTCTAGCAATGAATCAAGAAGGCTACCAGATCCACAGCCAAAATCAACCTGAAAATGAACCTTCACAGTGAAAAGGCAATGATTTTCATATAAATAAGGAACAAGAGAATGAGTGGGGGAGTTTACAAGTGTGGTAGCATGCAATTCGTTGATGTGCTGGACAGCAAATTCAACTCTTTGTTTAGACAATGGAGGACTGAACAAGGCTTTCTCCATTCTATCTTCTAATGGTTCAGTTACCTGCAAAACCTTTACAGAGAACTCCAGGAAGCAGCTCTCTGCAAGAATGTTTAAAATATGTACATGTGCTGCAGCCTGCTTTAAATAAGGTTGCTTAGATTGGGTGGCTCACCTCTAGAAACATTGTAAAGGTCATGTGAGAACTCAGAAGCTGCAGCCAGGATCAACTCCCTGGGAGGCAGTTCAGCTACAAAACATGCGGCTTGATTGACTGATAGCTGAGTTACACATGATTCAAGCTGATTACTAACAGCACCTGTCCCTATCTCAAACTCAAACTCATTGTTGCTTTTCAACAAATATGTTTTTGCTTTATCCTTCATCACAAGGGAAGCAGTATAACATATGCAAGTCAATGATCCATGGGATGGGAAAACACCAGAATCTGGACCCTCGATGTGTGTTAAAGCTGCGGTGCTTTCAAGCTGCTTCTTTGGTGTATCCATAGAAAACGGTCCAACTGCACTGTGCATTCCTGAATCATTGCATCCAGTATTGCCATAAACAGATAAGCATATTGCGAATTCTGGCAGAAAAATACTTGGATGTATCTTGAAACCATCAGTGCACTCAGAAAGATATAGCTTGTCCATTTTTGTGTTTAGTTGCTTGAAATAATTGTTGAACCAAATCAAGACCTTCAATGCAGAATTCTGAATAGCATCAGATTCCTTGCTCCAAGTGTCAGCTGTAGAATACTCTAGTAAAATTTGCTGCTTCCGAGAACATATTTTCACTTCACATTTGAAAACATCTGGGTTTTCCTTGTCAATCCTGACATCATTGGTGTTCTGATTGCCTACAATCTTTGCTGGTGCTCCTCTTTCTTCAGAGCTGACCCTACTCACAGAAAGAAGGGGCTCTGACAATCTCTGATGCCGACAGAACGAACAAAGGAGATCTCGTGGAGAGAGACCTTTCCAACTGAAACGAGAGTATACAGATGGAAGCTCTGCTGCAAGAATGGCGTCCCTAGACATCTTGCAATTTCCATCAGGTAACTTGCCCAAAAGTATCCTGATGAACCAAAAGTATGCCAGTGTGTCACTCAAAAGAACTAGAACTAGAAATGGGAGAATATGATAAAGTTTGGTGCCTAAAAAGTGGATAAAAGAAGTCCAGCATGAAAGGAAAACAGTGTGGGAGACCAACCTCTACAACTATACGACAATTGCTATGAAAATAAATATTCATATACCAATAATATAAAATAGTCAATCCATATTTCTATTTATTAGCATAGTGAAATACTGAACAAGGATGTACCTGTAATAGGTACATAAATTGACATCTTCAGTTTGAAGTTCCGAATCTCTCCTCGTGTACCCAATATTTGCCAAAAGTGCATCTCCATAGATTGTTTGACCAGAAATATAGGAGGCTCGCTTATTTACTCGGCAGATGATGTCACCATCTCCATGATAAGCAAGCGTATTTTTTGATATATCAGAAACAAAATCTACATTTGGGGATGCAAAATACAGCCTTATCTCGGAAGATGCTTTTCCAATCGTTCTGCAGTGAGACAAATGTTTCAAAATTGGAAAGGCTAAGAAGTCAGTAATTCACTGCTTAGTGCTTTTCCTACCTTGATACAAGAACATGAGAGGAATCACTCGTTGTGAGCTTTTCTGCAACATAACTCATATAATGTTCATCATTTCGTAGATTAATTCTTACTATCTTTGGTTCATCCTCCAACACTTGGGGAAGAAGAATTGCTTCTACTTCTACAGGATCTGATGTACCAGACCAACGCTTAAGTGCCAAATCAACAGCCTCTGGAGAATAGGGCTTTTGACTCTGAATCCAGAAGTTGCTGTCACTGACTGAGACTCCAGGAGATTGTTTTGCAGCATTGTACATTAATGCCAAGACCAAGAGAGGATCAAATTCTGCCTTAGGGTCAATTACTTTACACAATGTATTGACCTTCACATCACATGCAGCAATAGACGACAAAGGTACCCTCCCAATGAGGTCTCCAGTTGTCCTGAGAGTCACACTCAAGTGGCCAACAAGAGGATGGGTAGATGATAGGAAGTTCTGAAATGAAGTACAGTAGCATGGCCATGTTAGAAGACTTCTAAAAAATGAAAAACACGCCAAATCTCAATGTACAATAAACAATAGCATGCTTCAAGTGGTAGTCAGAATGATTCATATTTGGAGAATTTTACCCTGTGAATCTTATACATGTACTAACATTGTAGGGAACTGAGTCAGCCTAAAATTACAGAGGCAAAAGATTAGCATAAAAATGTCAAAATAAAATTGAAACCTTATGTTTGATTGACCTTTGCTGCTACCTACAAGATGTCAGTCACAGTACAATAGGGGTCCCCATTCTTAGATTTTGAGGAAAGATTCACAATGGCTAACATATGCACTGTCAAAGAGAGACAACCTAGCAATCCAAGAAGGACTACTGCATTTCTCAACAGGCTGAAGAGCAGCAGTGTATATACCTTTATTCACAAATTAGGACAGACATAATATCAAGATGAAGCAAAAGTACTCACATCGTCTATGAAGAAACCAGATATGCGAGAGATCAGTTCATCCCAAGCTTCTTCTGGTGTACTGGCAATATTTGCTGTGGGTTGAATACCAAGCTGCAATTGGAGTATAGTAATCAACACAGGCCGATAGCACGAGAGTATGATTACATGGTAAATAGCTACCTTATCTATGCAAAGGGGGAGTAACTAGTAAGCAATGGGCAACATTTGTCACAACCTTGTTCTATAAGAGCAGAAATCAGAAACCGGAGGACACTATCAGTTAACAGGATAACAGAAAATGTGCAACATAACTGTCTTTACAGTCAAGGATGGATTGCCAAATTAACCACATAATCAGAATTCCAATTCCTAACTATCTGATACTTTAGCTTATAAGCACAACACCAAAGGCCATTCCATGCTTCAGCACGACGATTCTATTTACAGAAGCGCTCAATTCAAATCTCTTGGCTTCTAGCACCTATATTCAATTATCGACTTCTAGTGGCAAATTGCAACCCCCGCCCCCCAATTCCGTGCCAACCAAACATGCACCAACTGACAATTCACGCAATGTCACCCGCTACAGGCTCAGCGGCGCACCGCAACACACCGGACCTCACCTTATCAAGCGCGATCTGCGCGGCGGCCTGCTCCGCGTCCTTCTTCCTGACGAAGGTGCCGGGCGTGGCGACGGAGAGGCCCGGGAGCTCGAGCGCGCATCGGTAGACGCTCCTGGTCTGCGGCGCGAGGCCCGGGCAGCCGCCCACGGCCTCCCGCACCTCCTCGACCGTGTACCGCGCCTTGGCGCCGAACCGCTGGTGGAGCACCGCCTTGGGCGTCGGCGCCGCCGTCGGCATCGCGCCGCCGGCACCAAACCAAACCAAACCAAACGCCTCGCGCGCGCGGAGGGAGGGAGACGCCGGCGCCGGCGAGCCCTGCCGGAGCGGAATCGGCCGGCGAGGGTTGTGGGGTGGGGGAGCGGGGAGGGGATCGGCGGCGAGGGGCTGGGCGATCGCAGATTAGGGGGAGGGGTTAACGCTTTAAACCCCGAGGCGGAGTGGTTGGTGATGGATGGCGCTGCCGCAGTGCGTTGGGGCTCTTTCGGTTCTCGGAACTCGGAAGTAGGAGGGAGACGGAGACAAGGCTTTCCTATTTTTATTGGGTTTCTCCTTATATTTTGCCTTAATTAAAAGAGGGTTTAACGTTGGGTTCCTATTTCCAAATTCCAACGTTATGATTCCCAATATTTTAGGCAACGTACTGTACTCATCGCACATGTAGATTGCGTTTATATTTTTTGAGTTGTCACGGTTCCTATTTCCAAATTTCCAACGTTATGATTTCCAATATTTTTTGAGTTGTCACGGCCGTGGGTGGATTCAGCCAACATATATACCTCGGAGTCCCAACTCACCCGAGGGGGTGAGCGAGTGCTAAAGCAGAACATATTTTGTATGCCGTGAGATCATGTTGGCTGAGATCAATTTCATTTTTTTCAAATTAGGTGGTGTTCATAAAATTAATGTCTTAAGAAAATTAATAAGAGGTGAGAGATTAAAAAAACACAAGAAACAGTTGTCTCATACAAAAACTCGTTTTAGATCGATCTCCAACGAGCCGAAACACGACAAGAACCGCGTTGGCCCCCATCATCCCCTTCCTCCCACGCGGTTTGTGGGATCCACACCGAGACAATCGTCGTGACAATATCGAACATGGACGGCTTACCTCCTGCACTTGGTCACCCCTTAGTGTGTGACTGTCGTCGTTACTCGATGGGCTTTGCCGTGAGTGGCCGCCATTGATACCCACAAACCCTAGCGTACATGTGGCCGCCATCTCCGTCCACACCTGGCCAACCAGACGCGCCTGGTCGTCCTGTGCCACCATGTCGCTTCCCATCAAGGCTACCGTGAGGTAGATCCGAGCATTTTGCGGACCGGACAAAAAAAATCTGAAACGTTTTGGGCCTAAAATCCATGTTCAATAGCATTCTATGGGCAGTTGCGGACCTACCATTTGGACCGGGCTCAGGATTTCCGTATTTTTAGTTGAAAACCAATTAAATTAAAATGACTAAGCGGGTTTGATTTGGTCCTGGTTTTCTCTTACCATCCCTAGTCCCGCGATAGTTGTGGATGGGCCAAAAGCCGGCTGGCTCCGATCGGGCCAAGTCGAGCCTCAAATGCTCAATCTACACCAATGTGGCATGGCTAGCTGACTTCGGGTCGTTGTAGTGACCTCCCATTGAGGCCATGTCGCACGTGGCCTCCACTGAGGCATGACTAGCCGACATGGGCCATTGGTGTGGCCACCCCTAACGCATGGCCGCCGGAACCCAGGAAGGCCAGGATGCTTAGTTCCAATTTTGATCCTCTGAACCATTTTTTTCTTGACTGGCTTTATCCATGGGTAATAAGTTTCGATGAATTGGGTGTTTTCGTTTAAAACAGAAGCTTTTTCATGCTTGCTTGCGAGCATTAGAATGGCCTGAATGGAAAACAGAAACCACCGAAAAAGCTATCATTCTTATATTAATTTCCTATATACTGGACCAAACAACTTTGAATTCCGTTATTTCAACTACACCAAATGATCTTTTGAATTGACGGACGCTGGGATCTATCAAGAGAGGGAGACAATGCGAGAGGAAGGAGAGAAGCGATGTGAGAGAAAGAAAACTTATGGGCCACACACAGATTGGATGCATTGGAAGGAACAATTGCTAAGTGAACGTGTTGATGATGTGGCATCACACGTATTGTCTATGGAAAATATAAGTTAAGACTGTTTTAAGAGCAACTATAGCAGTAGCCCTTTATTACACCCTCCAAATGTTAAATGGTGACTGTCATTATTTGTTAGGATCTTTATTCAGACTCCTACAATAGCCCTCAACTATAACTTACAATAGAGGTCTCCTTAGAGTCCCCTTTGAAATGAACAGTAGAGGAGGGAAGTCATTCCAACATTTTTTGAGAGTCAAACCATCTCAAGTTTGACCAAGTTTATACCAATAAATATCATTCGATTTTTAGACGCCAAGAAAAGAAAGATATTCTTGGAGAGTTACTATTGTTCTTAGAGAGACAACAACAAAGAAAGACGCATGGGAACCCTCAGTTATAACTTATAATAATATAGGTCTTCTTAGAGACCCCTTAGAAATGATAGTGGAGGAGCGAAGTCATTCGAACATTTTTGGAGAGTTAAACCATCTCAAAATTGACCAAGTTTATACCAAATAACTATCATTAGATTTTTAGACAAAAAAATAAAAGACATTCTTGGAGAGTTAATGTTGTTCTTGGAGAGACAACAACAAAGAAAGACGCTTTCCCGTCAAAAAACAAAGAAAGACGCAAACAAAGAAAGCAAAGGGACCCTCAATTATAACTTATAATAGAGGTCTTCTTAGAGATGAACAGTAGAGGAGGAAAGTCATTCTAATATTTTTGGAGAGCCAAACCATCTCAAGATTGATCAAGTTTATACGAAATAACTATCATTAGATTTTTAGACGCCAAGGAAAGAAAGACATTATTGGAGAGTTAATGTTGTTCTTGGAGAGAACAACAAAGAACGACGCAAAGGGTTCACACCACACAACAGTAACTATCCAAATTTCTAAAAATGTTAATTTAACGCACCTATAAATGCATACATTAGCAGAACATAATTCGGGCGGGTGAAGTCATAAGCTTAAAAGTGCAGCTCATGATGGAACGCTGCATTCATATGCACATCTGCGAAGGATATATGAGTACATATTTCCACAAAGCAAGATAATTAGGCGTTAAATATTATCATATTGGACAAGAACGAGTGGCTCCATCCTGCTCAAGCACCAACGGTGATCACCTCCCGGTTGCCTCAATACCTCTGGTGTACTGATGAGCTGGTGAACATCGCAAGACAGTACTACAGTGCCAATCAGTTTGAACAGTGAGAGAGACTGACAGCCAGTGATGGATGGTAGCTGAGGGTTCATCGCTGCAGATCAGAAGTAGACACAAGATTCTGCAGGAGAAGTTACTGCCGTAACATGCAGCAGCACCTCTGCAGCAGATGATCAATTTCCTTTAAAACACCACAATTAGCTTCATGCTTCGGAGACGAAAATCCCATACCATCAAATACACAGTAATAGAAGCTAGAGACAGATGCCATTCCCAATCGTCAAGGTTTTCCCACAGATGATCAGCTACATACATCGATGACACTCTACGGGAATGCAGACTCCAATCAGGTTATGTTGCTAGCGACGGGGGTTAAATTCTGGTATGGTACGAACCAGACAAAAAAGGGGTAGCATAACACATTGGCTGAAACACCATGCATGTCAATAAAACGGGTGTTGCCGTCAAACTTCATCTAAAACGGTTGATCACTACTGAAGTAACCAGTCAAAACTTGCTCCAGCTAAATGCATAAATGCATACTACCCTGCTTTAGGAACCCCAGTCAGACAACTACGATGTTCATGCCTAAGAAGATCAAACAGTTAGGCGCTGGTATCATCTAAGGCAGTGCTGAATCAATTGATTTTCCTTCTCCAGACACCTTGATCTTCCTCAGACGGCGTCCCTCATATAGCGCTTTGAACAGAAGCCGTTTGCTTCCAAACTTCCACCAGAAGGGCCGCTTCTTTTTCATCAGCTCATTATCTTTGTTAACTATATACAAAAAAAGGAAGTATATCAGATACTTTCTAATCAAGAGATACTAGTGAGTAGTTGAACAAACATGTGAAAGAAAGAATATATGCTCAGATCATAGCCTCCATGACATAGTACCATTCAGGAGCACACAAGAAAGATTCGGTGAAAAATTGTTCCTTGGCACTCAAAGTTCTGTGCTAAACACTTGAAATAATGCTTGAGTATTTTATTTTGCAATCTAGTGTCCCAAACCTCATTCGGATTTCTTCCAATCATGTCACCCATTCAGATCATCACTTCTTATTAAGCAATTGATATAGGGGAAAATTTGCTACAGGACATCCAAAGTGACATCGATTTACCGGAACACACCGTTGATCACGTTATTGGCTGGTGGACACTCGCATTTTGTGTCAATTTGCTGGAAGACACTGCGTCGATTAGAATAATATTTTTCGGCTGAAGAGGAGAGAGAAAGGGAAGGAAATATCATTTTTACCCTTGGTCCCACCAGTCAGTTCCTTCTTCCTCCTTAGGCGCCACCACGCGATACCCCGCTGGCCATCCCTTCCAATTCCTCTCCCCTCCGAGCTCCACTTCCCCTACAAAAACCACCCCGAGCTCCCACCGCATCCCCTTTGCCATCCCAGCGCACCAACACCGCTCGTACTTGCCTCTCCTAGTGCCAATTTGATCCGCCTCGCCGCCATTGTCGAAGCTCGGGAATCCATGGCCGTCGTTGTCGTTCTCCACGGTAAGGCCGCTCCTCACCCTCTCCTCTTTTCCTCGGCATCGCAGGATGACCCTGAACCCTCCTCGACACCCAGGAGCCCACGCTCGAAGCCGCTGCAATGCCCACAGCAAGCACCCGATCCGCCACCCGCCCCACACCGCCGTGCGCCACCTCCGGCACGTGGACCTCGGCGGGGGCCCCACTATGAGCTTTGTCGTTACCTCCTCTCTCTCCTAGTCCAAACCGCATGGGAAATGGGGCTCTGTAGCATCCGGGCCGCTCAACGCCGGTGAGCCACCGCCGCGCCCGACCTCGGGAAGCTCGACTCAAGAAGGTCCAGATGCCGCAGAAGCCGTCCCTGCCCGCGTCGTCGTCGGCGTCCCCCGCGGCGTCCAACTCCTCCGCCGCCAGGTCGCTGAAGCTTCTCCTCCTCCACTCCCGCTCCGGCACCCGCGCGCGCTGCCCACAGCCCTGGGCGCCTGAGGAGGAAGAAGGAACTGACTGGTGGGACCATGGGTAAAAATGACATTTCCTTACCTTTCTCTCTCCTCTTCAGCCGGAAAATATTATTCTAATCGACGCAATGTCTTTCAGCAAATTGACACAAAATGCGAGTGTCCACCAGCCAATAACGTGGTCAACGGTGTGTTCCAGCAAATCGATGTCACTTTGGATGTCCTGTAGCAAATTTTCCCTTGATATAGTTGATTATAAAATAGGAAGCCTCAGCACAGTTCTTAAATATCACTGCTAAAGGTAACTGGCCAAGTTGTTCTTGCCATGTGGTTTCATGATGTTTATGTAACTGTGATGTTAGCTTTGCATTTTCGTTACTCACAAGATTTGGAAGAAACGGACCCCTGCGGTGCCTGCAGTGATGCATAGATTGGACCTAATACTGGCCAAAATGGTTGCTGAATCTTCAGGACTTGTAAAACGGTCTTCAAGGCCTCTTTTGATGGTCCAGTTACACCATCAAAATTTGTGATGTCGCCAACTAAGACCTGCAGTTGTAACAAAAGCAAATAATGATCCTACAGCTATAATGACTGACAGCATCAAAACGCCAAATTATCTGCAATGACAACACAATCTACAATGTAGTTGTGTGCACATTTTAGCATGTCTATGACCAAATAACTGCTCAAGCCTGTTTGCATCTTCATATTACAGTCTTGCTTAATGCTAAAAACAAACAGTGCAACGGATTCCTAAAATTTAGGCCCCTGAACTATAATGTTTATAGGCTATTTCTTTTGTTTTTTTAGAGAGCTTATTGTCATATTTATACATCCCATTCTCACATTACTGCTGTTATTAGAAATGATACAGACCTTAACAACTTCAGTAGCTGATGAGGCTATCGACCGAAGATTGTATCTGCAAATCGCAGGTAGGACAACAACAAAAACAATCTGTGAGTACTGTCGGGGGCTTCTCTAATAGATATGCTTACCACCAGAACCACTCATTAGATTAAGATAATTTTTATTTAAAAAATCAGGCATCATATCCTAGAAATTATAACCCTAAGGGTATCATGGTAGTTTCCACATGGACAGCTTGAGCTTAGTTCCAGTACAACAGTCTCCAGGCAATCATTCCTTTTGATCTAGATGTGGCAGCTTGCATCACCCATTTTTAACATAGCAATCTAGATTCTTTTTTGTTTGGAATTAAGGTTGAAGTGCCAGACTCAGACAGGGCTAAAGATAGACGTTATTCCTTTTTAAAATTTGTTTGAACTTTCTTAAGTTAAGAAAAGAACCAGGTACGTACCCTCCCTCAAGTATCACCAACAATCTTCCCTCTGAGCAAGCAGTTAACATGGATGTCATCATAGCGTATCCCGTCGGAGTGACCTGTCATTGAAGAAGGAAAGTTATACAAAACTACCATAGTACCATGAATCGACATGATCTGTCTTCTGCATTTAATACATCTCAATCATTACAAAGAAGCATCTGACACTCTGCAGGAACAACCAACTAGAACACATGCACAGCAATATCAATCAAGGGATGCACTGAAAGTTTCGCTTCCAATATATTTCCAATTGGGAGCTTCAGCGAACTTAATTGTTTAATTTTGACAGTGCTTTGGACCTACCACCACCACCAAATACAACAAAAGGAACAGGACAGTGATGCATCTTGCAACTAGGCCTGTGCATGGGTGGGTTTACACGGTCTGGATCCAATTTCCGATCCACCCGTGAATGATTTAATTAAATGGGTTTGGATATGGTGGATTTGGGTGGGTTGTGTGGGTTATCACATCGCTACCTAGTTGGCCTGATCCAGGCTTCCAGCACTGCATTCGCGCACCAGCAACCAGGGGCACCGTCGCCGGCAGTGAAGAGTACCTCAGGCAGTCCAGCTCTTGGACCACACAACGTCAGCAATGGCGTCTGAAGAAACCCATGGGTCTAATGGGTCATAATCCAGACTCACCCAACCCATATATCAACCATTCTCATGGTTTGGATGGGTCATGGATGGGTGGATTGCAAAAACCATGCACACCCCTACTTGCAACCATACCATGGTAACAAGTTCTAGATCATCCCTAAAGTTTGAATGGTACATGAGGTTGTACCCTTGACAGAATCTAATGCTTCAAAGCTTCAAGTACAAATAGGATGGCTCTAGATGCAGATCTTGCTTCTACAGGTGAGAAAGCCCAAATAATTCAATTTTCTGTACAATGCAAAAATGAAGGTCAGCTTAACTTCCAAGAGAAGAAAGTTATCTGGGGTCTGGAGTCTTAACATCCATTTTAGAAAAGTACTGTGTATAAATGGCAGGTGGGCAGCAGGTGCATTTTAGAATTTAGCAAACAAAATTAGGAGGAATCTTACATCACAACAACCCAGAGGGTCACCTCTAGCTGCATCAAATCCTGCAGATATTATTATGATGTCTGGGGCAAATTCTATAGCTGCACAAACACAAGATTGACAACAATAAAAAATGCAGTAAGTAGCGACAGGACAATATTGCAAAAGATGTCAATGAGGGCATGAGCATTAAATTGTTTAAATACTATAAGCAGGCATGCCTTTATCCCACAGGAAACAAAAAAGGACACCACCATATCAAAGCAAACACATCAGAGTTCTGAATTCTGATGCAGTAAATATATTACTTCTGTGCCTTTCTAATAAGGATTAAAAATACCAGGTACAAGACAAAGCACGTATATGAATAAAGGAAAAACTGAGAACAGTATGGACTTCCTTTGACTACTACAAATTACCTATTATTTCACTAGTAACTGCCGAGAATAACACACATCTCAATGTTACTATAGCATTACCTATTGGAAGCACCACGGTCTGAAAAGCAAAGACATAGTCATTGTCTCCAACACCACCACAGCTCCAAGGTATATTAACCGAGAAACCTTGACCATCAAGAATTCCAACCTAAGGTGATATTAATGCAAAAAAAAATTATTTTGGAATACAAAGTCCCCAAAGCTTTTGGGATAAAACATTGAAGAAAGGTGGTATGCCAATTGCAAAATGAAACTGCACAACCATTCCTACATTTGGTTCATCAGATGTGGTAGGGTCCAACTGGACGTATTACACTATTACAATAGTAGAAATGAACTTCCAGAACGTGCTAGATAGTCATTACCCTCAAACATGATATATAGAATTCAGACTTTGGTCCTAATGCCCTATATTTACAAGGTTGTTAGATCTAGCCAGATCTGGGCAACTAACAAACAAATGAGAAATTTGTTAATCAATTAGTTATAACTCTAAAACGTTCCAAGTACTGTTGATAAGTGAAAAGGAGCTATTCATCATGCATGTTGTTCCTACAATCTATCATGTCAAATTTTTACTCAAGGATACAGTTTGAAGAAATACTCCAATACTGCAAATTTGTCAAAGATAGTCACCTCATGCGCTGCTCCAGTTCCAGGATAGAAGTTTCCATACTCATGACGATGTAATGATATGTACAGGACCTGAAATAAGAACAGGGAAACAGACATTCCATATAAGACCTGCAAATTTGGACAGCTAGCAAGCTCGTGACATAAAGTATACAGAAAGCACATAAGTACAGTGCTGGAGGTGCCCAAAGTTGATCTGTAAATCAACCAAAGAAAATGCGACACATGGGCATATTTGGACTCAAGTTACTTGGATAGCATTCCAACTGTTGTGTGATAGACAGATAAAGATGCTAGCTACTTAGCTCTAGAAGAAAGCTGTAGCCTATAGCTACATATCCTTGTCTCTACTTGAATGAAGTCCACAAAAGAAAATAATTTTGAAATGCAAAGCGCAAGGGGTTAGGTATTTCCAGCTCTACATTGAAGCGGAAAACCATTTAACCTGCCTCTGCTATTAACTGTTCTATGTGATACTAAATCAAAAAAATAAATAGAGGGTGAATCTGAGAAAAACAAACATATAGAAGGAAAAAGAGAAATAAAAGAATAGGTCATTATCAAGAAAAAGAATACATGAAAACACGACAAAGTCAACGATATATTTCAATTTTGCTATTTTGACATATGAAGGCCCCAAACATAAAAGGAAAGGAGTCAACTCACTGATCTGTCCCCGTTGAATATCTCCTGTGTGCCATTTCCGTGGTGCACATCCTGTAACAATAATTGAGAATATTACTGATGAGACAACTAGCATTAATTTGCATTAATTGGCTATAGAACAGGTTTAGAATAGAACAAATTGTGCAAAACCATTACCCAGTCAACTATGAGGACTTTCTTGGCACCTGCTCTTTTTGCAGCTAATGCAGCCACTGCTGCATTGTTGTGAAGACAAAAACCCATTGCTTGCTTCACCCCTGCATGATGCCCAGGAGGTCTCACCTGTCTTCCAGCAGACACGATCAGTATTGTTCAAGTTTTGTCTCAGTTCTGTGCAGCATGAAAATTTAGATGAAAAATTTAAGATACAAGATCATCAGCACAGTACCAATGCAAAGCCATTGGGAACACGCCCAGATACTATCAAACTGGCAAGATCAGCACATAGTCCTGCCGCAAGTTTAGCGGCACATGCTGAGTGTCCATTTGCATAAGTATCCGAAGTGAAGTAACTGCAAATTGAGTAATTAAACCCAGAATGATGTTCTCACAAAAATACGAAGATATGCTAAGCATGCATTAATTATAACCAAAACAGATACCGCTCAACTCAAATATCATTATTTTTTAAGTAAAAACTAATCAAATAATAGTACCTGTAAAGCATGTTCTTTGTCTGCTCAACACTTTCAATGTGGTCTGGAGTATGAACCTAGAAATTACCAAAATTTGACTTAACAGGGAGATTATGAAATGAAAAATCTATACCGGGGGGATAACACCTGTGAACCTCTCACTTACCATTAGGAGTTCCTCCTTGGTAATTTCTCGAGGGGGTACCAATGCACATTTTGAGGGAAAGATTCCTGAAGGATATAACAATGAATTTGTAGTGTGTGCTAATGACAACCAGAAAAGAAGGAACGCTCATCAAACCATTTTTTGACATGAAATCTTTTTTTTGTATTTGCTACAGGACCACAATCAATGTAGTTACTGTCTAATAATCATCCATATTGTTTTGCTAAAATGGAAAGATAATTATATCATCAGATCATAATATCACAAGAAATATTGCAGAGTTTTCTTGCAATAGATTTTCCAAAGTGCATAAAATGATATTATTCTACTAGAACTTAAATAACACCTTAATACCAGAAATGAAACCCTGTACTTTGCATGTGTTAAAATACATCGGAGGCTATACACAAAATAATAGAGGTAAACAAAAGTATGCACCTGCAGCAGCAAGACTGGCAGCAATTGCACGAAGGCGGTCCGGTCTTTCTGGATGTGGATTTGGTTTATCTTCTACCTTATATCATAAAAAATACAATACATCAGTTCAACAAAATCAGGAAAAATCTAGAAAACATAAGTATTGTTCTTATATCACTTTGTTTGGGTGCATAATGAGAGAAAAAAAGAATTTGCAACACTCAAGTGATCTTTTAGAAAACAGCACAGCGGAGAACTTATGTTATCACATTTAAATAAATAAGGAAGGTATTTTAAACACAAAAAATAATACAAAATTGTGCATATAAATTCTAATTTTTGCTCTTCAGTATGGTACTGAAGGTGTACATAAGACGCACCATCCAATCAAACAAAAATGGTCACCAAAGTGAACAACAATTAAGATGGTAAGCATACAGTGTAACATCCTTCCTGTTCATAAACTTAGAGCTACCACCATTGATGCAAGAGCTCCAATCCAAACATTATATCACCGTATCTGCTAGCTCAAATTACATTACTCGTGATTTACCTCACAATGGAGTAGCATTTTTTCATCAAAACCAATGGCTGTAGACACTTGCGTCAATTCTGTATAGAATAATAGTGTGAGCAAATCAGAAATTTGAAACAGAATACACTAGGCAATGAAAAAATAGTGCAGTGGCAACCATTCAGTTTTTTCAAACTATTGTGTGATGGCAAGCATACATTGTGTTATTCAGTGTCACACCATTTCTATTTCCTTCTGTATCTAGATTCCAATGATTTAGATGGTTTCGATGCTTTGTTGATTCATGCACATATAAAATTTTGAGCTAACATGTGTTAACTGAACTTAATCACCAATTAGGAAAATGGAGCAAGCAAACCAACCACATATTTGGGAACATGGGGCAGGGCTAATGCGCAGTTGTGTACCGGTCTATGCATGACTTTGTGTTTGACCATATCACTTATCCAAACTCTAAACCATACACATATCACATGTATGGATCAAATCCCTACTTGAAAATATTCCATGAGAGAATTTTTGTTAATATGTTGCCAATTTTCAGTAGCATTCTCACATGGCCACTATCTGAATTCTGTATTAATTATAATTTTCTTTGGTTGAAACTTAACTAGGTCAATTAACCTGTTTTTTCCCAAGCTTCTCGTGTTTCTATCTTTCTTTCTTTCATTAACTTTAATTGGTTAGTACCAATCTTGATATCTAAAGTAAGAAACAAGCATTAAAATTGAAACAAATATCTGACACTTGATAATTTAAAGTAATGGCAAAATATAGCTATAAATGCAAACAACACCTGTGTCAGCAGATACCAAATCTGCCTGTGCAATTTGAGTTTTGAAAGCATCATATCCACCTACACCTGATCCCTTGAGCTCATGGCAATTCTAGAATATGAAAACAAGCACCAAGAAGATGAGTCAAAACAATAATAGTGGATGTATTGAAATAAAAATTAGTCCTGCTGCTTTCCTAGCACCCAAAAAAAAAACTTACCAGGCAATAAGTAATCTCGTCCACATTTGGCATTGTGCAGTTCAAGCAAAACCACCTACTCACAACAAGGCTGCTAGCAGGTTCCCAGTCAATGTCATCTTCCTCTTCATCATTAGAGAAAAACAGATCCTCCAGTGTAGCGCCAGCTTGTTCTCTTTCAAACTCCTGTAGTAGATCATCAGCAGCCATGCAACTTCCATTTTCGGCATTCAGACAGCCATCAGGATCAGCACCCTCAACATGACCTGACCTTGCTACGGAACCCTTGATATCTTCTACCAACGCATCAGCCTTCCCATCAGTATGACTCTCAATCAACGAGGAAATTACATTCACTTCAGCACAGAATGGTTTAACATCACTGTCATGGCTTTGGCATTTGCCATGACAAGCTTGATCACCACAGTTCTCCACAACATGGGAAGTTATCTCAACCTTTTGGCCACTGACTGGTTTCGAATCAGATGCCATAAGAAAGTATCTAGTGTGAGGCTCAAATCTGCAGATAAGTAAAATCAGCAGATAAGAAAAAAAAAGCTCAAGAAACACACTTTAGCACACAGCATTATTAATCATGCTAATCATTACAGGGCGCCAAATCTCACTATGAGCCAGCCAGCCTACTCCCATACCACCTGCAACAGAGGTCATGGCGACTGCCCCTGCCACCGCCGGCCTCCCCCACTGCCCCCGGCCACCGGTAATGGCGCCGCCGGCCACACCACCCACAAGCCGACCTCCACACCGCCATTCTCTAACTGAGGAAGCCGCACGCCCCCCGCCATCGGCCCTTCCCGCCGGTCAGCGGCGCTCACGCCACCTCACCCAGCCACCCTCGATTCGCCACGGCCGCCATGCCTACCGCGGCCGCCCGACGCTCCTATAAGCCCTCTAGCCATGGAGCCCTCCCCCGACAGCCACGGACCCAAAACCCTAACCCAGCCGAAACCATGCCTCAATCCGAGAGAGGGATAAGGTGCAGAAGCAGGAGTAGAAGGAATATTACCCACCTCGTCGCCGGCCGTCTACCACTACCCACTAGAGCTGGACGAGCACGACGAGGATAGCCGATTCAGGGGAGGAAGGAAGGAACGGGGCGGTGAGCCGCGGGGAATTCCGCGGGCGTCAGAAACCGGCGGCCTCACCCCGAAGAGACACCGAAGGGGGAAGGAAGGGAGAGGGGAGGAAGAAGGGAGAGGAAGAGGTCAGGCTCAGGCTCAGGCAGGCGGGGCCCAAGGGGCAGGCGGCCGTGTTTATACTACTTTCTGGCTTTCTGCGCGGTGTAGGGATCGTGGAAATGAACAAATTTTCGGGTTCTTTTTACAAAAAGCTCACGCGCTCAATGGCTTCAGTTTCGCTGTGACGTGGAGTTTGTTGCGAAAAAGGTTGAGTGAACGGGCCTCGCAACGTATACTTTTTAAAAAATCACTCAGGGCGTGTTTTTCTTTACTTTTTAGTTCAAAGTGCAGCATCTTCCATATATATTACATCATAGTACTAAGACTTGTTTAGTTCCTAAATTTATGAGCAAACTTTAGTTTTTTGAGGTGCGTACGTCACTGTAGCATTTCGTTTGCATGTGTGAAAAATTGTCCAAAAATTGATTAATTATGCTTAAAATGTTTGTCTCGCAGAGTACAATAAAATTGTGCAATTAATTTTTGATTTCATCTACATTTAGTACTTCATGCATGTGCCGACATTTTGATGTGACGAGAATCTTCTTTTTGCACAGTGAACTTTGGGGTGGAATTTGGGACCTAAATGGAGATGTATTGAGAGTTGGATGTATACGCACTTAATGAAGAGCGGAGAGAGTTGGATGTTAGGTACTTAATGAACTTGACTAATTTTCGGCTCTAAGTTGGGCTTCTCATTTGTGAAAAAAGGTTAGAGATACAAATAGCTCGTATTTAATCAATGAATTAAACTGGTGGCAGCCTAGCTCTTCTCAAAATCCTAACAGCAATACAGAAAAATATAGTCAGCAAGCAGAAATTAAGCCTTCTCCAATAGTGCTAAGTCACCTAGTTCATAATTATATCACATTAGATTTTTCTCCATGTGGAGGATAGAAAAAGGAGAGTTATCTCTTGTTTAAAATTAAAATAATGCTCTTTCAGTCACATGATGAATGCAATTCTATATTTTTTTTAGACAGATCAATGTAGTTGTCAAAAGATCATCCTACATAATTGTCTCAATTCCACCAATTTAGACATGGAGATTGTTACTGTACGCAGATTATTATCTATTTAGAGCAACTCCAGCAATAGCCCTAAAATTTGGTCCTCCAAATATTAAATGTGGGCTAATTCTATTTTTTTGAGGGCATCAGAATTTGTTCCAACTCCAAAAATAGCCCATGGTAATTGAGGGCTCCCTAGAGATCCTCAGATATGAAGGATGAGGGGATAAATTTGGAGGCCTTCCCAAAATAGGGGGTCAAGTAGATAGCCTGTTGGAGTGCAACTTTTGTGTTTGACCCTCTAAATTTAGGTTTGGGGTTTTGTTTGTAGGGTCTGCTAGAGTTGTTCATAGAGAAATAAGACAAGTAGTTATAACAAGAATTGCACTCTTTTTCTTAAGACGGGGTAGTCTCATGCACACAACATAAAATCAGATAGGACTAACACATGAGTTTGTGTAAATGTAAGAGCTATGTCTGACTCATAATTATTGGAAGACATATCTATTACACTATCTCTTAGTCCTATAAACTAGCATATATGACTCTATGATGCCTTAGCAATCAACGAGTTCACAGTAATTATATTTACACTGTGTTATATTAGACTAATTAGTACTACTATAAATAGAAGTGTTTAATCCTAATTAGGAGCGGTACTTCTAGGAATTTGGTATGGTGTATTTCATAGATTGTGTCGATGCATTTGTTAGCACACAAGAGATTTCTTTGTATTATTAGTGCTAACTTTTCACCATCCACATATAGTTCTCTCACATACAGTATCCGGGTCACATTAAATCTATGTCGATGATGGTACCGCAGCAAATCAAGATGCCGATAATGGTCCAACCCCTCAGAGACTTCTTAGCAATCTTATCACACGGGAAAGAACTCAATCGAGGTGTAAAAGTATCTTCGTCAGACCTTTGGATGGCCATGGCCTGAAGCCTTCTGCAATTCCATACGGCTTCCGGTGAACACTTCATGGGTTCACGGCCATCTTGCGGCGGCAACGGCCGTCGACCTAGGTTGATACATAAGTTGCTGGCGGCTTGCAGCTCACCTGTGGAAGGTTGGGAGATTCACGAGTGACCGAAAAAAGAAAAACGAAAACACCATGAACATGAAAGAGAGCATTTGGCCATTGATGCGTCATTTTTCACAAGCATACGATTGCAGCGGCGTTTCACAGAGTTTGGGACCCTGTAGGACAGTCATTAGCCAACTATCCCAAACAGAATGAATCGAAATGCCCAAAAGGGCAGGCAGAAGCTTCTGTTGTGACGACCATAGGTACAACGATAAATCACGAATCACCCACATAAGCTACACATATTACACAAACAGAAAAAGCAATATATGTATCCCGCGCTCCCCGCGTTTGGAACCACGCTATTTCTTCCATGGCTGGATGACTGCCACCACAATGATGATCACTATCACCAGCAGTATGATGATGGCATAGCACATCCACTTCCTCGAATTCTTCTGCAGCTTCTTCGCATTCTGGAGCGCGCTCACGCCTTGCTGTATGTGATTCGTAGCATTCGAAACCTTGAAATAGAGGAAGGAAAGGGACAAGTAAGTGATTTCATCTAGCTTGCTATAAAGAACAATTTGATGCTTGTTCTATGAACGACTAAACAACAGAAGTAGGAAGCTCTTACATGTGTCTCGATGTTGTTGATCATGTCTCCTTGAGCCTCAACAAGAACTGCCATGTCCATGAAAATCTAAAAGGCAAAAACAAGGAAATGGCATAAAGGGACTTTAACTTTTGATGCTCAGAGAGAAGTTACTGCAAACGCATGTACTTTTATGTGTATTCTTAAAAGTGTTCTAAATTAATCCCATCACCCAGCTCCAACATTTACTTCCCTCCACAACAATCACATCAACTAGGGCGTAGGGACACAACAACTCCACCGGTTTAGTATTACTCTTTTGTTGGAAGCAAGGCATGGTATAATGAGGGGAGCTCTGTGTTCACTGAATGACCATCACTAGGCAGTAATGTTCCTTATAAAAAAACAATAAATGCCAAAAGTGATAATGCAGCAAAACCTCCTTTTACTACATGTGCTCATACCCAATTTTGCAAAAATACTAGTGTATTACATAGAATAGCTTGTGCAAAAAAAAGGATCACCTGCTGCAACTCAAGTAGCTTCCTCTCTAGATCCCTTACAGCATCATGTCGCTCCTGTATTTCAGCAACAGTGTCCAGAATCTGCAAACGACAAAAAAAAACGTTAGTTACGAACTGATGCTGTAAACAGATATGGCTAGACTTGCTCATGAAACCTATGTCTCATAACTAGTAATGACCTATGCTACATCACATACCTGGCCTCTTCCCTGCTGTTGGATCGCATCCTTGAAGATTTGCTCACTTTTTCCAGTCTCTATCATGTCATCAATTGTCTGCAGGGTTCAAAGCAACACTATGAGAAAAATTATGAAGTCAGCCACAAGGTGAAAAGTATGGAGTACAGTAGTTACCTCTTCATCTGGACGATTGCCCGTTACAGTAAAAACCCTTCTTTCAACAACCTCCCGGTACTCCTGCCGGATTGCTTCTCTCAAAGTCTGCACCAGTTATTAACAGGGTATTACTTACATGATACAGACAATATATCTAAGTTTTTCCACAGGTTTGTCAGCAATACTATTGGCAGGTGTTCACAATGATTAACTAACTTGAGGCCCTTCTGGAATCATACAATTAGCTAACTAATGGTAAAAGGCAGACCAAGTAGCTAAACATAATGTTTATCTTCTCTTAAACTAAAATAAAGCACACAACCCAATATAAATACACATCCCCTACTTATAATGAGACAGGCATGAAGAATTCTTATACTTGGATGTCTCTTAGGCATGGAAAAGCAAAACACTTCTTCTCTGCTACTCTAGAAAGCATATTCAATCTTCCAAGGAGCAAAATGAAATGCCGAAGCAGTTAACTCTATATTCATATTTTAAGATCTCGTATTCATATTTTAAGATCCCGTATGTTATAGGGATCTTAATATCACAGAACAGCGGGATTATTAAGTACATGGAAAGGCAGGCATACCTGAAAATCATCCATCCGCTCCTTCAATTTCTTTTTCACTGCTATGTAGAAATTGATAAACATATTGAATGAACAACAAATCTATGCCAACTACATAACAAAGAAACTGGGATGAACTGCAAATTTACCCAGTAGTCTGCTCTCTTGACCGGTCCACAGCAGACCCCTTTCCGCATCCAGGTTTTTGCCTATTTGATAAGTTCTGTTCCACAATTGCGCAAACAATATAGAGTTAATTGTTGATAGCAGCACACAAGTCAGCATGATTACAAAATTAAGTTTACAGACTTATTTATATAATTCCAACCATAAGCATGGACCAATTTGATTTATATAGATATTGCTAGGCCTAATAATGTTAACTTTCAAGGTCAAGGAAGAGCATACATCTTTTTCCAGTTCATCAACTTTTGTCTTTGCCTGACGAGCAATTTTCCCCACTTCATCAATATCTTTCTCCATCCGCTGCTTAATTGCTACAAAAAATAATTGTTGTATCTAAACATAAGTATTGTGGTATTACCAAAATAATGCACATGCATTTCAGATAAGGTTAACTCTGCCAGAATAAACAAGTACTCTCACCTTTCATGGCACTTGCTTTTGTAACTGCCTTCGATTCCTCATTTGCAGTCTACAAACAAAAGTTAGGTTCATTACATAAGATTTACAGGTCCAAGGTAAATTCATCAAGAAAATGGGAACCAAACACAGTATTAAATTCTAGGCATTAGCATAAGATAAGGAAAATAGGAAATAATGAATGGGGCCTGGGGAATGAATGTACCTGGAGCTTATTCAATAAATTTGTCAGCTTTGCAATTAGACTCTCGATTGCATCAACCTGTTATGTCACCGATCATTATGTTACTAACCAGAAGGGCAGAAGTTGGAATAACAGTGTAAATGTGGTAAAATGATGTGCATAGTAGAGCTTTTATGTACTATGATAAATGTGGTAAGATGAATAGATGCACACAGTAGAGTATTTATGTAAACAGCACCTTTTTCAAGAAATCCTTTAAGTTGTCTGAAGCATCAGCCTGATGCATCCCCATTTCAATGTCGGCATCTCTTGAAGAGTCCCGCCGAGGGAGCTCAAAGGAATCCTGTGCAAAAGGAAAGTTCATAATATGTTACACATGTACTGCAGCAACTTCACAGAAGATGGTTATATTATAAACCCAATACGAAAAGCCAAGCACATCCATTCTACATGCAGCAGCATAGGCACAATAAATATCAGCACTTCATTCCCAACAGAGCAGATAGATTTCCATTTGCGAATTGTATGAGACTGAAATGCAGCATGCACCGGAAACAAAAAGATCTAGCATATCGGATGTGAAAATGATCTTTACAGCACATCTAACTCCAGTAAATAACCAAATGCAAATCCTGTGGGCTATCACTTCAACAGCAGCACTTAACACAGCTAGTGCTAACTCGATCATTGCCACTGTTCAGTTAAACCAATTGCACCACGAGCAATTAATGCAATTGTGCATTGAAAATGGCTCTAACAGCACAGTTCACTCAAAAGCTAGAGAATAACTCAGACAAAACAGAACCTCTCCATCCTTGGTACAACCCAGGAAGGCACAAAACCACTAGCCAAAAGCTCAAAAAGCCCACTTTGGTCCCAAGGCAATTCAACTGCCTCCGAACCAATCCACACAGATCTAACGCAACCACCGAAAGGCGGCTACCCTACCGCACGCAGCCGAGAAACGTAGGCCGGTTCCTTCCACCCCTCGCTCCGCATTCCGGCTCGCCGCCCCGCTCAAGCAATCCCTTTCCCCGCCGATCACTCCACCTCTGCTACCGCCGGGAACCAAAACTTGGCTCCGGCGGCGGTCCCTCCCTCCACTCGGGAACCCCGTGCGGAAGGGGGGCGGCACCGACGAGCCCACCCAGATCTCGTGCTCGCGCGCCGGATCCCGGCGAGCGGTTGAGGAAGCGGGAGGAGCCTCAGGGGGCGGAAGGAGAGGAGACGGGGCGCTTACCGAGAGGAGGTTGTTCATGGCGGCGATGCGGCCCGGTGCGGCGAGGAGAGAGAAACGAGCAGGCGGCGAGGAGAGAGGGGAGGGTGCGGAGCGGAGGCCGGAGGAGGTGTGGCCGTTGCGCCGCAGAGGATGTTAAAGCAGAGGAGAGGTGGGGGCTGAGCTGCTGGACGCGGCGGGTGCTGAGGCTGGCAGGTGGGCCACCCGGGATCTTTTTAGGCAGGCTGGCAAGTGTCATGGAAAGTTTTTTTTTAATAGGGAAAGAAGGGTGCCGAATGGAGTTTATTTTATGCCGATCCACCAGCTAATGATCACATCGAATGGTTTTGGTTATTTTTTTTGAACTGAAAATGGTTTTGGTTAGTGTGCACTGATGTAGGGTCAAGTAGGTGTAGTTTTTCATCCTGATGCTATCTTGAACTGTAATGTCTGCTTTTGCAATGTGTATTTAGCTTGAATTGTCGTCTGTTTTCAGCTCCTTATGTTAAAAAAATATGTTTCCGCTCTATAATACTGTTACTTTATTTTTTCCGAAAAAGATGGACCGTTAATATCGTCTATAGCTTTACTAGTTGTGCTATCTAAAATATACATTTACCAACTAAGAGCATCTCCAAGAGACTAGCTAAAAAAACTAGTCAAATTTACTGATTTAGCTACTCTCAAAAATAGATTTGACTAACAAATAAAAAAATAATCCAACAGATTCGGTAAAGATGGCTAGTGAGGTAGGCTAGCTAAAAATGGCTAGTGAATGAGGTGGGATAGAGAGCCACTAAATTTGGAGAGTCATTTACAGAGTCTGTTGGAAACGTTTTTTCTCTAATAACAGCTAAATTTATCTTTAGAAAATGATTTGGTTAGTCTCTTGAAGATGCTCTAAGAACGGTTGACTAGGACTTGTATAAAATAAGAGACCTTGTAAACGTACTCATTGAATTAGGCTAACCACGTCGCTAAAGAGCCTTGTACCGTACCTAGACAATTTGTACCGTCAAAGTGTTTTGATTTGTCACCGTATTTTTTGTCTTGCTTACTTGCATTCCGCTGAATTTTGCTTGGATCGATGACATAGGAAAGGTCGTTATCATCAAGATCCATGACTCCAAGTCCAAACGGAGCAGTGCCTGCTTGAGCAGTTGAGCGCCTTGCTTCCCCTGCCGAGAAAGCGAGTTCACTGCGGTGTGTAGCCGTAGCAAATTTTAAACTTTAGTTCTCAAAATTCCACCCAAAAAAAGTCGTATTACATCACATCAAAATGTCAATCGTAAATAAAAAAACTAATTACTCCCTCTGTCCCACAATACAAGCATTTGAAGCATTCAAATGCAGAAAATAGTAGAACTGCTAAAAGACCTCTATACCTCTCATTTTACATTACCCACCAACTCTCCACCCACCCCACCAGCTCATTTAATTTTATCCTATTCCTAGAAATGCTTACATTTTGACATAAAATTTGAACCCTATAAATGCTTAAATATTAGGACGGAGGGAGTACATAGTTTGATGTACACGACGAGATAAATCTTTTGAGCCTAGTTAAGCTATGGTAGGACAACAATTACCATAAATAAATAAAAAAGGTGTTATAATGCGTTATAGTGTTAACTTTTTTATCACCCTTTTCATCGTATCCTTTGTGACCATCTGGAGAAGCAGCAGCCAGCAGGTAGAGCACCAGTGCTGACCCTTTTCTATTCCTCTGCGCTGGAACACCGCGTCGAGTCGGCTGCCAGAGACAAAAACAGCGGCTGCGCCGGGCCCACCGCGCCCCTGCACCGGGGTCGGCGCGCGTGGTGGCGGTGGCGCGCCGGGCCCACCTGCCGGTGATCTCGCGGCTCCGGTGCAGGTAGACGGCACCCACGGAAGGCATTTTGGTGCGCGGGGCCCACTGGGGCAAGCTGTGCTGTACGAGCTGGTGGACAGCGGTGTGTTGGGCACGCAAGTGTTTGCTGCGAAATCCAAGCGTCCAATCATGTAGTATGATCCAATCATAGGCCGCGTTTTTTTTAGCTTTTGGAATTTTGTTTTAAAAGAAATATTGCTTACACGGAGTATTAAATAAAATATATTTATAAAACATTTTTACGAATGCGTGTAACTTTACGCGACGAATCTAATGAACTTAATTAGCCCATAATTTACTACAGTAATGCTACAATATCCATCCTCTAATCGTACGGTCAAATGTCTTATTAGATTTGTCTCGTGAATTAACTTAGAGTCGTGAAGATAGTTTTGTAAACTGACTTTATTTAATATCCTTAATTATTAGTCAAACGCGTCTAAAAAATTTCTAAAATTCAAAGAAACGCAGCCATAGTGCTAGTCCACCACATTCGTGCGCTGGATTAAGCTACTGTGCGAAAAAAATGATTAAATACTGGCACTAACATACTCCGGATATCGTTGGATCATGTTGCTGTGATTGAGAGAGCATGTTTACAAGATAACAACAATCCTTTCTTCTGCCGACGGCAGCTAGGTGGCATATTTGTTGACAACCGACTAGAACGAGTGGTCATCGCCAAAATTATCCAGTCCATACCTCACAAATGGGGAGGTTTCGCAGTTTGCATTGGACGATCAAGTCGTGAATAAAAACACAATTGATTGCTGGAATGGCTACTAAGTCTGAAAATTGGGAGTTTCAGTTTCACATAAAATTGGACCACTACAACCTGACTCACCGCTAGGGATTTCCTGCATTAGGGCAAGTACATTGGTACCGTTTGATATGCGGTCTCCCTGCAGCGACACGTAATCTTGAGTCGACTTATTAGAGAACCTATACAATAGGTTGTTTTAGTTGTCTTGTAGTAATACAATATCCCTTAATTTATGAAAAAAATAAAGAAATATTATTGATTGCATGACAACAAAACTTGTACAATGGTGGAGTTGTTTCATAGTCCTAAAATTTAACCCATAAGATAGTTGTTTCGTGAAACAACGACCTCCTTTACATCGCTTTCTCTCTTCCACATCAGCAAAAATCATATGTGTCACTATATGGGACGACCTATCCGACCGATAACGTGTAGCAATATAACTGCGGTCGTCGGAAAACCATTTCGACCATTGGCATTTGACGTAAATCTGCGCGGCTGCCATGAACCCATCACCCCAATCAAAGGCCCACGAGAGGCCCGGCCGACACAGAGAGCGCGTGCCACGCGGCTACACCGTCGCACGCCAGCCACCCCCGCCCGCACGAACGCGCTCGCCGACGCACGTCCCCTTCGGCCGCGGCCTTCTTCTCCTTCTCCTTCCTTCCAGGCTTCCACTCACCTCTTCTCCCTTCTTTATTTAAGCCCCCTCCCGTTCTCGAAGCTGCCGCACTCGTCCTGCTCTGCTCCGCTCCGCTCCCAGATCTTACCGACCTGCTGAGGCCGAGGTGACACCCCCCCCCCCACCCCACCCCGCAGCGCTCCGGGAAGGCCAACGCCGCCGCCAGATCGCTGGCTTCGCTGCCTGACCTTTCAGCAGAGGCGCCGGAGCCTCACCGCCACCAAGGTCAGGACAGAAGAAACCCCCTCCTGTACTGTACTTGAGTTCAATCGATCGGTTTGCTAGCTCTTGTTCTTGCCTCTGTTCGCCCCCGTGACTGGTTGCTGTAGCCTGGAGTAGCAGCAATGGCCGGCTGTAATGTGTGTGCCTGCCGGCGTCCCTGAGAGCGCTCAGTTTATGCAAAAAGTTCGACTAGATTAGCCGAGCCAGTTCTTCAGATATTTGCTTTGTTCTAATCCAAATTACTTCTACCTCCTGGTCCAGATTCCATTAGCCTAATCCAAGTTTGTATTATATGGCGATTGCTGGAAAAAAATTTACTAAATGCCAACTCCGTGTTTCATGGACAGCATGTCCAAAGATCATTTAGTTATCCTTTGGATTTGTCGCGTTATCTTTGTGTGAATATTGCGAAATGGTTGATAGCAGAATAGGACCACATATGGGGGCCCATATCACCGAGCTCAGCAGATTCTCTTGTGGAATAAATTGCTGCCAATAAGTCAGTGTCCTCATGGTGTAGCGAATTCATTTGATAGTGACTAAAAGTTGTAACTGCAGGGGGTGCTTGGTTGCATTCAAGATGGGAAAAGATAAAGAATCCGCCAAGCTGAAGGAGGAGGAGAAGAAGTCCAAGGATGAGATCCATCTCAAGATCAAGGACAAGTCATCTGGAGACGAGGAGAAGGAGGAGGTCGAGATCGAGATCGAAGCCAAGTTCGTGGAGAAGGAAGAGGTCAAAGAGTCGGTTGATAGTGCAGGGTCTGCAGGCAAAGGTAAAGAGGTGAAGAAAAACAAGGAGGAGAAGAAGTCAGAAAAGCATGAAGACGAGCATAAAGGTGACGAAGATGGTGAAAAGGTGACTAAGAAGAAGGATAAGGAGAAAGATAAGAAAAAGAAAGAAGAAGTTGATGATTCAGGGAAGGCAGAGAAAGATAAGAAGAGTGAAAGCAAAGAGAAAGACAAGAAGGATAAGAAGGCTAAAGATAAGGAAAAAGAGAAGGATGAATCGGAGTCCAAGGGTTCAAGTGATGAAAAACAAGAGAAAATCAAAGATAAGAAAAAGAAGAAAGATGATGAAGATGTCGGTGAGGAAGAGAAACATAAGAAGAGTGAAAGCAAAGATAAAGATAAGAAGGATAAGAAGTCCAAAGACAAGAATGAATCAGAGTTGAAGGTTTCAAGCGATGAAAAACAAGAGAAAGGCAAAGACAAGAAAAATAAGAACAAGAGCGACGAGGCGAAAGAAGGTCAACTGGAGAATAAAGAGCTTGCAGGACCTGCAGACTCGGGCACCCGGGAAATCAAGCTAACAAATGATGAACCACAGAAGAAAGAGAAGGTAGGTCACAATGATGGTGAAGAAGACGAGAAGAAAGATAAAGAAAAGAAAGAGAAGAAGAAGGACAAGGGTGACAAGAAGGAAGATAGTAAGAAGGATGAGAAGGATGGTGGTGAAGATGACGAAGGCAAGAAAGACAAGGAGAAGAAAGACAAAGAGAAGAAAGATAAGAAGAAAGACAAGGGTGCAAAGGAGAAGATAAATGATCCGGCAAAGTTGAAGGCGAAGCTGGAGAAGGTTGACGCCAAGTTGCAGGACCTACACGCTAAGAGAGAGGACATCATCAGGCAGCTGAAAGAGCTGGAAGAGGGCGGCAAGGGAAAGGCCAACGAAGAGAAGCCTGCACAGGTGCAGGAAGACAAGGGAAAGAACACTGAAGAGGTGCATGTACAGGTGCTGGAACATGGTGGCGAGAGCAAGGTCAAGGAGGAGAACCCTGTTGCTTCAGCCTGATGTTCTGGAGCCCCTGTGGCTGTTCACGTAACAATAACTCTGATCTGGATCTATGCACACGTCCGTTTCATTGTGTAAAGGAACATATATACATCTTGAGCTGAGTTGTAAACGGGTATGTAATACCTGGGCACATGTGTATGCTGGAGTGGAGCGCGAGGGTATAGGGAGTGCAGTGCACCCACCTCCAGAAAAGAAAATAGCTCTGTAATACTTTATTACGTTAATAAGAGAAACACACGGTTGTTTTTATTAGTCGGTTATATGTTTGAGCTGATACATATTAGGAAGGCAAAAAACAGTGAAGATGTATAGTCTAGTTGTATGATATGCTATGATATCGCTTAATCGCTGTCTGAAGCGTACACACGTGTCACCAAGGAAAGATATCACCAAAAATCTACACTCGAACAAAGTCTCCTTAAAAAGCTTTATTGCTATCCCTAGAGGTAATCCACGTTGATGTAATGAAAGCGGTAAGACGGGGGGGGGGGGGGGGAGCGGTAAGACGGGGGGGGGGGGCAAGTGTTCTTCGGAATGACTGGGCGTAAAGGGCACGTAGGCGGTGAATCGGGTTGAAAGTGAAAGAACAAGGAACATAACCAATACGGGGAACAAGGGAATACCGGACCATATCTGCTTTTGCGTTCTGTGCGGATTGGAAAGAATAAAAGATAATATTTTCCCAGGCAGAAGAAAAAGGACAAACAGAAACATCTCTAGCAGTCCCTGTTTGCCTGGCTTATCAGCAGACAGCCAGCAGTATTTTTCTCTCTACACAGATCAGCACCGGCCAGCCAACGGTTTCTCTCTACACAGACCAGCACCGAACGGGGCGCTTATGTCTTATGATGCCCCACTATCTACAGCTATGAAACCCTCTTCTCTGTTGAACTCTGAAAAAATGCCGAACCGTGCAATAACCTTATGTAGGTAAGGTTTTACAGTGCCAAGGAAAGTTGGGAAAAAAGGTGCTGACTTGGTTTCGTTCTTCATTTGGAGCTTAGCAGGCTCTCCAAGTACCTCTCCACATTGTCCAAGCCGCACAGCTTCTTCACCACGGGCATGATCGCAGGAACCTCCAGATCGAAATGGGATAGCATAGAAGTTCCGGAACCAGAGCAGTGGGGTTCCTTCCTTGCTGCTCTAATTGCTTCTCTTGTCGCACAGTGCACTGAAGCGGCAAGAAGCAAAGGCGGCTCCCCAGATGCTGCAAAACATGACTCCAGTCAGTGGCAAGTATTCCAAAATCCCAAAAACATACAAATGCAGTGCAGTATCCAGTAGGGAAAATCTAAGAAATTTGCCAATTTATTTTGAACCTACAAAGCATGTTAGCTCAGCAGCAACCTATTAAAAGCATAATAGCAAGTGTCCAGTCAGTTTAAGACCCTAAGCACCTTTTGAAGAGAGCACCCGTTTCTTGTGGAATCCACTGTTAAACAGCTTAACATTGAACTGTTTTGGGATAGTGTCCATAGTTGGGATCTTGTATGTCCAAGTCCCATCCGAGATAACCAACCCATCCAAGTTGGTGACATATTCCTCGCTCATGAAATATCCGATTCCTTGAACAAATGCCCCTTCAACCTGAAACATGAAAGTAGACCGCAATTATAATTGTAGCTCTGCTGTCTCTGAAAATATTGACATTTTTTCTAGTTGAATGTAAAGATATTATATCTGCAAGTGACTGATACTTCAAGATCAACAAAAGAAACAGAAAATAAAAGTGAGGAGAGCAATATAAATAGTCAAATACATTATACCCACCTGCCCCAAGTCCATGGCAGGGTTTAAGCTCTGGCCACAGTCGTATATAATATCACTTCGCACAATTGTGGTGGCCCCGGTAAGAAGATCAATCTCCACCTGCAATGTTGAACAAACATCTTAGCATAGCCATACACGTTTCAACTGTTTCCTATCATCATTCTATCGTCTGGAGTAGCATGTCTTAAGCCACACTTAAGTGTAAGACAATGATACCTCACTGGCAGCAGCTCCATAGTTTAGATAAGAACCAGAAGGCCCAGGAATGTAGTATTCTCGTGCTGATAAGTCCACACCAACCATGTTTGCCTGCATATTGGCGAAAGCAACAATTCATATGTTGAACAAATTTTATAGACATGCAATAGCACTTGTATTGTTAAAATCTGGTAATGTGTAATTTCCTGAGCATCGCCCTTTTTCATATGAAGAAGACAGAGATGATCAAATTCAGTAACATCAAGGGGATCAAAGAAGGTAGTTCCCTACAACTGGTGAGAAAGGAAGTAGCCAATGACCTTGGAAATAAGTTCATCCCATGAAAGGTTCGTTTGCTTTTCTTGAAATTGCTCCTTGACTGATTTCAGCCTGTCAACCAAGACATTGCAGGCAAGACGAACTGCTTCACAGCTTGATTCTGATGTCGTACTCCCTGTGGTCCACCCTCCCTGAACATTACTCAACGTATCCGCTTGAATAACTCTTATTCTGTCCAAGAGCTCTTGACTTCGATCAGTCCACAGTTGTCCAAGACCAAACGCTGTCATCTGCTTCACTTTTGTCCAAAGCCCCTGGCCTAACTCAATGCCTCCAACTTCAACAGCAATAGACCCATCATTAAGGATAGACACTTTTCCAGGTGTTGGTCGAGATAATACTTTGTGCACAATTGGCACAAAAGAGAGGCCTCGTTTTTTCCATCCGTTATTTTTGTTGAAAGACTGGACTATTTCCAGACGGTGCTGGTAGGTTTCTGATGCAGTCAATTGACCACATATAGAAGGAAGTGTATAGCCCATGTCATCTTCAGCGCACTCACTGTGGAACAAAGCAAGGCTCTCAACTGTGTGAAGATTTCTATGCCTAACCAAATTAGCATCAGTGGAGAGAGCGGACGCAACATGCTCAACTATAGCTTCAGCAACATAAGAGCCTTGTACTTCCCCAGGCCCCCGCATCGCAGACTTTGTTGCGGTGTTTGTTTTACAGACCTTTGCTTCATAAGAAAAGGCACCCCAATTATATTTCTTCAGTGCGTCAATGAAATTGTGAGGAATTACCGGGCTAACATCTTTTGTCATTCCTGCATTTATGAATAAATCTAGATGCAAAGCAGTGATCTTTCCATCTGATTTGAATCCCACTGAATAGCATATTTTCATGGGATGCCGACCTCCACTCACTATCATATCAGTCTTGCGGTCAAGATACATTCGAACAGGACGATTCAACTTAAATGCTGCAAGTGCACAAGCAGTCGCCACCTGTTGTAAAAGAAATTTATAAGACGAGTGCTCCATTGAAAAAATTTCTAGGTTAAAGTGAATATAAATGATATTGAGCAGACCCATTCAACTTTACCACTCAGCATAACAGTGTCTATGGCTTAGAGGGCATGAAATAATTTTTTTAAGAATTACATGTAATACTTGTCTACTTTTTTGCTATGTTTGTCAATTATCAAACATACTAGACATGAACATAAAGCAATACTTGTTTGCTCACCATTTATGCTCTGTAATAGTGCAAACAACATAGACTGGTAAAAAGAAAGAAAAGGAACATTGTTTCCAGCATTTTATGCACAAAAATGACTATGGCTTGACACACTTACAGGCAATGATCTGACAGATTTTCCTCCAAAGCCACCACCAACTCTTCGGGTAATAACACGAACATTGTGACAAGGTAAACCAAGGCACTTTGCAATGACATTTTGTGTTGTCTCAGGGCATTGGCTTGAGGTATACACTATCAAGCAGTTATCCTCATCAGGTATCGCCAGAGCAGTTTGTGTTTCCATGTAAAAGTAGTACTGAGAATTAAGCTTCACCTGCAAAAAGTGTTTCTTAGTTGCTAAACATTATAGTGCCAATGTCAAATATATATATATATATATATATATATATATATATATATAAATTCCCTTTAAATTGTGCTCCCTTGTTAGGATCTATCATAGGGGTTATGTTATGTATGCCACACAGAAAAGTTAGCCAAGGTAGGGCAGAACTAAATCAAAAGAAAAGGAATATAAAAGGCACAAATACTCCACAAAAGCAGCTTAATCTAACTAACTTTAGGCACCAATTGTGGGCCAACACAGAAGTAACATGCTATATTGCAAATTTGTCAGTTTCATGCCACATGGGACCAAATGCCCAGTGGAAAGCCACTCGAAGATATTTATCATTTATGTAACCAATGGTTACCAACTATAGTGTGCAAGCACATACTTTCTACTTTAAATTAAAATATATGCATCCACAGCTCAAACTGACGCAGGAAGTGTACCTCAGCTGAGTAGATTTTCTGATCTGCTTCTGCCATCCCTTTTGAGAAATCACCAATCTTTTGTGGAAGCAGAAACAGAGGGGTTTCAAAATAACTGCCTCTTCTTACAGCATCCTCTATCGATAAAATTGGAGCATCTAAGTTCTCAGTACTGTAGTCAATAACAGCTCGTTTCGCAGCTATATTGGCAAATCTTTGTGTTTCTGCAATCTATGCCAAAAAGATTCAGGATAGCAGAATATAACTGTAGCATGAATTGTCATAAACAAAACTTTCATTATAGTGGTCTCTAAATCCAAAATTATTACTACAAAAGTCGTACCACAATACCAAGAGGTTCCCCAGCACACTGAGTAATTGAATCACCAAACAGAGGTTCAGGTCCAAAGATGGTGTTTGCTCCAACATTGCCGCCACCATCTGGGATATCCTTAATAGTGACAACTCCCAATGTATTAAGCTGCTTGAGAGAAGGGTCGAGTTCTATACTATTCACATGTGCCAAAGGTTTTGTGCTATATATAAATGCTCCATAAAGACAGTCCTTGGGAGAGGGGATGTCATCCACAAATACAGCCTCACCTATATATATTGGTTTTGTATCAGCACTCGGAACTGCAGTATCACTTTCCAAAAGAACAGATTATAAAAGCTTGCCAATGATTAAATAAGCCACATTAGTAAACTTGAAAAGGAGACTATGAAATATGAACTATTTGTTGCATATGTAATTCAAAAGGGGGGGGATAAGAAGATAAAGCAAGCAAATAAATAGCATGAACAAGGCTGCAAGCAAATATAACATGCTACATAATCTAATTGCTAACTAGCCTTTTAAATAGATAATTACCAATGCTATTCCACAAAAGTAACCTCTAGAATAAGTAGTGTTTTGAAAGTGTGCAGCCAAACATTTAAATCTTGCTTATTGATGTCTACACTATTTTTTGGATTGGACGTGTGGAAATGAAATGTATATATATTTGTCTCCATAAATACTTCAATAAATATGATAAATGTTACCAGGTCTCATACTATTATATTACACAAATTCGTGATGGAAGTAGCATTTTCAAGACTAGTTGTATTGTATATGTCAAATGCCACTTATGCATCTCTGGAGGGAGTGATTATTTAATAGTATTGCAAAGTGCATACCAGAGGCTTGGAGTTCTGCTCCAACTTTCTTGGTTGGTATGCCAACTGGGACATAGTCTTTATTGGTTTCAATAATCTGATTTGAATATTCAAGCATGCAATCATTGCTATATGAACCGGATTTCACATTATTTATCTTCTTCAATGAAGCATCAATATGTGCATCAGGTCCACAATTTGGATTTCCATTGGTGCCAGAAGTTACGGAGACATTAAGATGAACTGCCTTTACAGGCTTCAAAGTTTCTTTGGTTACTGGGTATATAAAACTAAACAGAAATGCAATTGCCAAGCTTGATCTATACGCAGCATGTCTTGTGCCTTCTTTAGGAATAATTGTTTTCTTGAGAAGTGTACATGCTTCAAGCAGTACTGAAGAAGTAATGGGTTTACCCACTAACAGTTTCTCAACACTGCTAGCCCTGATGGCATGTTGGGTTCCATATGCACCAAAAGCCAGACATAACTCTCTCAATATTAAGCTGCTTGAAGTTCCATCTGAAGCAACATGAGCCAAGAAAGCAGCATTAAGATATGCAACTGCGTTGCCAAGAGGGCGTGGAGCAGCTCGGTATGTCTCAAATAGCACAATAGTTCCTCTTGCACTTGCTGTCCTATCCATGGTTCCATCGCCAGGTAAGACACCACTGAGAGTCGAACAGGGAATGCGAATGCTTAATAGAAGTGTCTTGTAGTCACAAGGTGGCATCTGCAGGAATTCCTCCAGCGTGAAAGTAAACCTTTTTGAAGATACCTGGATGCATATCGACGAACCGGCAGCAAGAAGGATCGTTGCGATGTCAGAGGCAAACTGGTCCCTCTGCGCCATTATCAGATTTCCACCCAAGCTCGCTGTGTTCCGGACAAATGGAGAAGCCACCTTTTCCATGTGATCAGCAATCTTGCTAAATATCACATCATTGCAGCCACCAGCTTCTCTCAAAGCCTCAATTGCCTTAGAAATAGATACCGCAGCTCCAATTTCAACACACTTGGCTTCCATACTAACCGAATTCAGTTCCGGGATGCATCTCAGGTCAATGTACCTGTCATACACCTCTGCGTCTCTGTAAATACCTGAAGCAGTGTTGCCCACAACCACCTTTGTTCTACTTTTGCCAAGCAATTCAGAACCTACCAGATTATAGTACTCCTCCACACTCCGAGGCCGGTGCCAAGTGCTGCCACTTCCGACCAATGCCGGTGGCGTGCACCCTTCAATACCAGAAGAAGCTCTGATCTCAGACTTCAGGAACTCCGGGAAGACACCAATGCTCCCCTCATCGTACCGCGGCAGCTTGGAAGCATGGGCGTCCCCTTTCCTCCAGAAGGAGTTGAGGCCCAGGTCCTCCAAATCCACGTCGGCCGCGAAGCTCTTGCAGGCGTCGGCGATCGGTCGGTACCCCGTGCAGCGGCAGAGGTTGCCCGCCACCGCCCGCTCCGCCTCGGCTGCCGTGAGCCTGGCGAACCCGTCGCGCGGGGCTGGCCTCCCGTCGCCCTTGGCGGCCTCGGCGCCCGCGAGCGCGGCGGCGAGGGACATGCACACCCCGGGCGTGCAGAAGCCGCACTGCGAGGCGTGGAACCCCACGAAGCGCTCGTGCACCGCGTGGAGGCTCGCCCGGCCGCGGCCGCCCCCGCCCCCGAGCCCCTCAGTGGTGGTGACCGCGCGGTGGTGGAGCCCGTGCACCAGCGTCAGGCATGAGCTCGCCGCCGCGTGCGACACCGCGCCCGACGCCGCGTCGTAGGTGGAGAGCAGCACCACGCACGCGCCGCACCCGCCTGCAGAAGAGCCACGCAACCCCAGCCGTCAGCCGGCGGCGCACTCAGAAACCAGAACCGGAGAGGAGGAGAAGGAGGAGGGAAATAATGGAGGTGGAGGGAGACGGTGGCGTGCCTTCGCCGCAGCCGAGCTTGGGGCCGGTGAAGCGGGTGCGCGTGCGGAGGAACTCGAGCAGGGTGGCGCCGGGGTCCACGTCTCCCTCCCTGAGCTCCACGCGCTCGCCGTTGACCGCGAAGACCACCGCCGCGGCGGACGAGGGCGTGGGCGAAGCAGCAGCAGCGGCGGCGGCGGCGGCCATCGCGGCGCGGAGAGATGCGCGCGCGCGTGAGTGCGTTGCGGGAACCGGATTCCCGTCTGGGCGGCGCCTCGCAGCTCGCTTATCTACTGGACAGACTGGGGGTGTTTTCGGCTTATTTTCGATTTTCAACTTCGGAATTTAAAAGTAAGATGACTCTCGTAATTCATCATCAAGAATCTAGCTGGATTATGAATTCTTAATTATAGATTATACTAGCCATCTTACTTTTTATTCTCCAGCGAGCGTTTAAAATCAGCCGTGAGCTGAAACAAACACCTCCTGGAGACGGTATACTCTTATCCCACGCTACCAGGCCACCGCCACTCCGCAGCTTCGCAGGCGCCAGCGTCGCTGTCGCCGCGAAATTCCAAGCGGTCGGAATCGGAAACGGCCGACGCTGACGCGGCCGGGCCGCCGTGTCGCGCGCTCACGCCTCACGGAGGAGCGACACGAGGGTGACGCGAGAAGGGCCCGGCCCGGGCTAGCCGGCACTTGCCGCCGACGAGCGGGGCCCGCGGGTGCATGGCGCGGAGTTAATGGGTAGTTTACGCGAGTGGCTTTCAGAAATTCGGGGTTGGCAGCCACTTGGCCGCGTGCGTGGGTGTGGGTCGGCGACCGGTTGATGCGGCGGCGACGAGGGGGGCGGCCGCCTCCCGCCTGGGCTCGGCGGGCCGGCCACGTGCCGGTGCTCGAAGCTGGAGATATTTTGATGGCCGACCAACCCAACGCGATGGGGACACTCCCGATCAATTCTTGCGGTTGGTTTCTAGTAATAAACGAACTTTAAAATGTTCCAGCCATGCGCCCTGCACCCTGCTGGTTATGCTAGAAACGAACAAAAACAAGCCCATGTTTATTTAGATCCTAAAGTTCACTGTAAAAAAAATTCCGTGTATGGAGTACTAAATGTAGATGAAATTAAAAACTAATTGTACAGTTTTGTTGTACTCTGCGAGACGAACATTTTGAGCCTAATTAATTAATTTTTGGATAATTTTTCACACATACAAACGAAATGCTACAGTGCCGCGCGCACTCAAAAAATCAAAGTTTGGCTCCCAAATTCGGGAACTAAACAAGGCCCAAATCTATAAAAAAAACAACCTTGTTTAGCGGTTACTCTATTTTAGTTGCAATATACTTCCTCCATTATTTGAGGTTGCTCGGCTCAAATTTAAACCAGCCGGCGCGTTTGACGTTGCTAGCTCAAATTTAAACTAGCCAGAACAGAGAGGTAGTATATTTTATAAGTATAGCTAGTATGAATCTAATATTATCATGAGTCTTTAAAAAAATGTTATCACGAGACTATCTGGCTATCATTTCAAATAGTAAAGTGCCAAACAGCCCAATAACTTTTCCTAGATTCTTATATATGTAGGCCCATGAATTATCAAAGTGAGCATCCGGTTCTAAGTAAAAAATCCATGTTCACAATCGGACATAAAAATAAACTTAATATCGATCCGGTTGAAAAAATTTAAGACCTCCACGGTCACTTTGGTAGTTTGTGAACCTTTCTGCGAATCTAGAAAAAAAGCTCAAGGATCCCATATCTTCAATCAAATATTTAAACTCGATGAATCGCACGTAGTGTGATCTAAAGATCGGTTGGCGTGCGAACCCTATCTTGCAGAATTTATCTCATTATCTCATTGGAATATTTGACGAAATGTTTCGTTACACGCTTTGGCAAAGGAAGTAACCTTTTCACACCAAAAAGATCCAAGAATACAATTTCAGTACTATAATTGTACAATTGTACAATATAACAACTTGAGTCACCAAATGTTGCCGAACAAAATGTAGATTGTAGAGATTGTTTCCATTTAGTGCCTAGGTGTCCGGAAGGTATCAACAAATTCAGAAATCTTGACTCCATCATCTCAAAACATCATTCGTTACATCTTTTATGCACGTCTTATCTGAAAACGTATCAGTACCTCCTGTGTTGCCTCCATTTTAATGAAGAAAGAAGGGAATTGAAAAAGGTTCAGAGAAGAAGGGGGGAAACAAGAGCGACTCCAAAGTAACATAACAAGTCAAACCTGGCGAGTGAGGATGTCAAAAGTAATGGCCCTTTTGTATTCCTCTCAGAAGTAATGATCCCTTTCTCTGATTCCTTTTTATTTTTCTAATCATAGTGTCTGATGACAGATCTAGATTGCTAACACAACGGAAATTCAGAAGATTACAATGATCCACTATAAAAATAAACTTCTTTACTAACTGATTCTTGAGCAAAAAGCAGCGCTGATAGAAATACTACAATATGAGAAATTCACATCTATATAACGAGCAACTAACTACAGATCCTGAAAACACCTGCTTCAATGACTTGGATCGACCTCCAGCCTTATCTTCCCCATGGTTTCCTGAATTTCACATTTAAATATACTCATTGTGCAACTACCTTACAGATCCTCAAAACCCGGCTTCAGTGACTTGGATTGACCTCCATACTCCAACTTTACACCCAAGCTCGCAGTAATAATTCTGAACTTCAGTCTTATCTTTCCCATGATTTCCTGAACTTGTTCACTCTCTGGATCGTCTATAGGATAGCTGCTCACCAGTGCAGCCATCTGCTCAAGGTTCTTCTTCATGCGATCCGAGAAAGTACCGTGGTTGATGTGAGCTACTGAGATCCAGATGTCTAAGCAGCTCCTGTAGAAGCCCAATTCCTCGCCTACCTGGAAACCCATATTCAGACCAAGCTTCCTCCCCTCTTCCTTTCCTGATACCAAGCCAGCAGTGTAGCCATTCCAGAAACCCTCTTGGTAGTGTGTCTCATCTAGGAGCACTGATGGTTCAAGGAAATCATAATATTTCTGATTCATGGTACAATCGACAATCTTCTGAAAGGATTGATTCCGGGAATCCTGTTTTGTAAACAAACAACTCAAGCATTACGCTTGAAATGAAGAAACATTCAAGTACAGCAATGGTATGAGATAAATACTTACAAACTTCAGTTTCAAAAAAGCTTACAAACTGTAGCTGTAAACCCTGCATGATGCATTTTTCTTGTTGACTATGATGCAGTTCCATATTTCGACCTTTCAGCCTCACTTTACGTACCCCGAAAGACAGTAAAACTAGTGATACCAAATCTGTATTACAATTTACAAGATGTAAGGACGATGTACCACACTGAGAGATAAGCTTCCCAGTCCAGAAAAAAACTATATGACCAAGCAGTGGCCTGATAAAATAAGATCGGCGTAGACTTTCTGATCTCGGATCTGGGATGGGAATAGACTAACTAATCACTGCCAAATGACAGCACATTGAGGAGAATTGTTTGACGCTAGGCTGCTAGCTTATCAGTAGGAAACGAAACTGCATCCAGATAGTGAAGACGCAGGATGCAACGATGCGCTCGTGCCGTTCTGGTGAGTTCGCAAGTTTCGAAGCGTGGAAGCAAACAGTGACTTGTCAGAGACAATTCTTGCGACGGCCTATCCCTATTTATTTCAGTAAGGAAAAAAAACACGACGCTGTTCCCATCTCACTCTCCACACCTGAACCCCTCCTGGACCGAGCAGTCAAGCGTCAAGGTGGAACCTGACCGGCCGACCGCGAGAGAAGAGAGATGAAACCCCACTACCCCAGGAGTGCAAAGAAGCCATGGGACTTACAGCTGCAGCGCGGAGAGAAGAGCAGCAAGGCAAAGATGGCGACCGAAACCCAAGCCACCTTTCTCCGCTCCCCCTTCTCCCTCCCTGTCCCTCTCCCCTCGCTGAGCCTTCGTCCTCTTCCGTTCCGGCGACTACAAGGCGGCGGCGGCATTTTTTTTTTGAGAAACTCCGGCGGCGGCAGTTAACCGGTTGGTAGGTTCCAGTAATTGGGCTTCGGAAAACAAAAGGTGATGGCCCAACAAAAGGCCCATCTCAGCCCAACCCATTAAGCCTATTCGGCTAAAGCACATGGATTTGCAACTTTGCACAGGCACAGAACCCCCCATCCAGGCAATCCCCCAATGGCGTCGCTGCTGCGCCTCCCCTCGCTGCTCTCGCCGTCCAAGCCCCTGCTCCGGCGCCGGCTGCGGGCGGCGAGGCTCGCGGCCTCCGCGGCGTCCAGGGGCCAGGCCTCGGCGACCGCGGGCGCGGCGGCGCCGGCGGCCGCGGAGACCCGCGGCGGGGACAGGGAGGGGCAGGTGACGCCGCGGTCGGTGGACTTCAACGCCTGGTACACGGACGTGATCGCCGCCGCCGAGCTCGCGGACTACGGGCCCGTCAGGGGCACCATGGTCATCCGCCCCTACGGATACGCCATCTGGGAGGCCATCCAGGTCAGTGCTCTTGTGCCATCCTGCCATCCTGCCTGCCTGCTCTGTTTGCACGCGCGTTGATACCTGTGGTCGTGTGTTTGATGTTGACATTTCTGATGTCGTGTTTGATTTTAACATTTCTGATGTCGTGTTTGATGTTAAAATTTCTGATGTTTAATGGAATGAATGCCTGCGTAGTAAAGATCGAATCACTGTGGAATTCTACTCACTCATGTAGTCCTGGTAATCTACATTTCTGCAGTTTGACAAGTAAAGCATGGTTGTAGTTATACTGTTATAGATACAATAGAGTGGATGCAACTTAAGTACGGATTTACCAGAAGCCCCCCCGTTTAGCATTTTATTGTTGCCTAGTGTTTTCGTCGAATGGTGCTTGGAAGTTCGGCGTGAAGAGCGTGTGCACTTGTGCTGCTTACATTTCTGTACGAAATGGGATCCTTCCTTTCATGCAGTGCATCTGTGGACTATATTGAATTAGAGCTTTGCTATCTGTAATTTGACAAGTTTTGATTTACTTTTTGGATTGAAATCCTCCTGTTCTATGATGCTTTTCAGTGTTGTACTTTTTCAACGCCTGAATGTTTTCATTGTTTATTTATTGCAGGATTATCTGAATGTGAAATTCAAGGAAACAGGGCACAGCAACATGTACTTCCCTCAGGTTTGCACATCATGACCCATCTGTTTCTGCTATTCTTTTTCTGGGCAGGGCTGAGTGATAACAAAAATGTGGTGATTGATCAAATAGTGATATTGTTTGTTGCAATGTTAGGTTGTGATTTTTATGGCTATACTATTTGTTCACACAACAATTCCAGCTTGCATTGCTATTATAATTTGGAAGGCTTGTGCCTAAATGAAGTCTGAGAAAGTGTACTTTCTGCTTGAGGGTGACATATACTGCAACCTTCTGTAGAAGTATCATATACATGTACAAAAATTCACTCTTGAAGTGTTGAATGGTAATGCTAGCTGCTGTTAACATGCTTTTGGATACAAATGGATACTTAATTTGAAAAGGAACAAAATAGCAAATAAAAGCTGACTTTTGACATTGTGATGTTGATACTTGGCTAGAATCCATGATAGTAATGGAAGTACATTCTTCGTGTAAAGTAGCATACGCCCATGCAAATGAACTCTAGTAAAGTCAGTTATACATTGTCTTGTATTCAATGAGAGTGTTTACAAATGTCAATGTTTGATTCTGTAGATCCATCTGTGGTCATTGTCTTCCTTTAACTAGGTGTCTTTGTTGTACATTTTCCTTGATTCAAATTACTGTTTTTTAATTAAGGGATTGCCTCATTCTTTATCTGCATTAGACTTCAAATTTCTACTTCCTTATCTGTAGCTTCTTACGCCTGTCTCTTTTATTGTATCAGTTCATTCCCTACTCATTTATAGAGAAGGAAGCTAGTCATGTTGAAGGGTTTAGCCCAGAGCTTGCACTGGTCACCATTGGAGGAGGAAAAGAACTAGAGGAAAAGCTTGTGGTAATACGTTGCTCTAGTCTTATGAGTAAATTAGGTATAGACTACATTTTTTTTGAAACAATGATTATGAATATTGATGGTTAATGACTTGATGGTATGACTATTTGACTAGACTGCCTCTAAAGCTGAACTTTTTGAACTTCTGTTCTTGAGGGCTTTGTAGGTAAGACCAACAAGTGAGACCATTGTAAACCACATGTTCACCAAATGGATTCAGAGCTATCGTGATCTTCCTCTCATGATTAACCAGGTAACTTTGTTGGCAAACTTAGATTAGGAGAGGTCCGGTATCACTCACAGTACTGAATAGTTCTTATTGTGCTAGTGGGCTAATGTGACAAGATGGGAAATGAGAACAAAACCATTCATCCGAACTCTTGAATTTTTGTGGCAAGAAGGTCATACAGCCCATGCTACCCTTGAGGAGGCAGAGAAGGAGGTATGTTTTCTCTTTTCCCAAGTCATAGTCATTGAATTTTCAAAACCATGCATGCAATGGCGCAATGGAAAGATTCTAATGTACTATCTCATCTGTTCCAATTTTATTGCTCTGCAGGCGATGCAGATGATTGATGTATATACCAAGTTTGCCTATGAGCAAGCTGCAATACCAGTCATTCCAGGTAGGAAATCAAGAGTGGAGACATTCGCTGGTGCTGATTGGACCTACACTATAGAAGCTATGATGGGTGACAAGAAGGCCTTACAAGCTGGGACTAGTCACAACCTTGGCCAGAACTTTTCACGAGCTTTTGGAACACAGGTTCCTTTTTACCAACCATCTTCATGTTCTGTATACTCCATGTGCTGGATCTATTTTATACAAATAGATTTTTATGTTATGGCTGTTATAGTCAACTTCAATTCTCAAAATTAGAAGGAATCATTATTGGCAGGGATTGTATTAGGTTCATTTTAACTATTTCTTGTTTTCCAGATATTGCTTTAGCAATTGACGACAATTTTGATACTTTTTTTGTTGTCTGCAGTTTATGGATGAAAATGGCCAAATTGAGCATGTCTGGCAGACCTCTTGGGCTATTAGTACCCGGTTTGTTGGTGGGATTATCATGACCCATGGTGATGATGCTGGTCTAATGCTTCCTCCAAGAATTGCACCCATTCAGGTCTCTCTCTCTTTTTCCTCCTGTTGATCATTTACTTCTACATGCACAAAGCCCTTTTATCTGATTAACCTCGTCTTCCCTTTTTTTGCTTCTTGTGCTACTAATAAACTTTTGAAATGGTTTAAATGGCCAACTAATTTTTTTTGTTCTGTTTTCAAATCCATACACACAATGGTGCGTTCTAAGAATATTCATATTTAATTCAGGTCATAATAGTACCTATATGGAAAAAGGGTGATGAGAAGGCTGCTGTTCTGGAAGCTGTAGATTCAGTCCAAAAAATACTCAAAGAAGCAGGAATTAGAGTCAAAGTGGATGACTCAGAACTGCGGACACCTGGATGGAAGTTCAACCATTATGAGATGAAAGTAATTGCCTTTTCTTTTATAGTGAAAACCTGATTCTTTGTGCTCATTCTGTTTATGCAAATTAAGATTTGTATGCTTCCATAACGAAAATCCTTATTGATCTTAATTTGATGATTTATTAGTCTGTGTTGCATGGCTATGGCTGATGTACATCAAAATCTGATTGAGATCATTACTTTATTTTGGTATCACAAATCTACTTCATTCATTTACGAAAAATGTATTTTGGCTATGCCAATTATATTGTGATAGGCATAATCCAATGCAATTAAGATACTATAGTTCACTTTCTGTATGCAGTCTTGTTTTCTTAGTGGAACTTGGGATTCGTTATAAATAAATCAATCTTGATGGAGTTTATTTCTCTACATGTTCATGTAAACTTGTTTCTCATATTTCCTTGTATTGCTTTTGACAGGGGATTCCTGTAAGAATAGAGATTGGCCCTCGTGATGTCACAAATAAGAGTGTTGTGGTTTCTAGGCGTGATGTCCCTGGAAAACAAGGCAAGGAGTTTGGAGTGTCCATGGAGCCATCAATATTGGTGAACCATATAAAGGGCCGTCTAGAGGATATACAGGCATCCCTTTTACAGAAAGCCATCACATTCCGTGATAGGTATTTGTTTTCAGTTCAAGTATATCTATCTTAAATAAGCTTTTTCTTATATTATGATTGGCATCTGCATAGGAACCTTATCCATGGACACTAGTGTTTTAGTGCCACTGTAATTGTTGCTTACATAAAAAGGACACTATCAAGCTGGTTTTAAATGTTAGAGAAGGTTCATTTATATCGCTTCCTTTGCAGTCATCCATTTCAATTACTCCAGTCTGAACCAACAGAGTTCCTTTTCACTCTTGCAGTAACATAGTCGATGTAAGCTCATATGGAGAGCTGAAGGAAGCCATTGCGGAAGGGAAGTGGGCTAGAGGCCCTTGGTCAGCTAGGTAGTCTACCTTCATTTTTTATTCTTGAACACTGTTATCTCATTTTCATGTTATATAACATACAGTAGTCATTATCTGTTGAATATTGGCAATTTGACTGATTTGTGTTAAACTTCAGTAATGCTGACGAGCTGAAGGTGAAAGAAGAGACCAGCGCCACCATCAGGTGCTACCCGTTCGAGCAGCCAGAGGGCACCAAGAAATGCTTCATGACTGGCAACCCTGCAGAGGAAGTTGCAATTTTTGCAAAGTCATACTAGGTCATCTGTGTCTATCTACTCCCCAGAAACCAAAACAGCCTTTTAGGATTTTACCCTGTCCGACTGTTTCTATAAAGTCCGCATTAACCACGGTTCATGTACTAGCAGATGGAATGATTGTCCTGCTGATATTCTCTTGTAAATTCGATAAACAATAGGTCAATTTTGTGCCATGATTGCAATCCGATCTAAGAAATGAAGTTTGTTGCAAGTTTGACATATTTACAACCCGTTTGTTTCGCTGGTGGCCGGTGTTGATACGTGCTGAGAGAAAAAAACTGGGCAGGTGATAGATGGCTGTTGTTGATTCGTTGTGAGAGAAAAATACTGCTGACTGGTGCAGGCGAACATGTTAGTCTCATTTGTTTCCGACAAAAAATACTGTATTCTGAACATCAATTACATTGAATCGGATCCAAAGTTTCTACTGCGAACAAAGGGTTAAACAACCAAGAAATAAGTGTACATCGAAAGGAACATTGCTTTATTCTGTTCTAGCATGGAAATTAGAAGAGAAACATCGACATGTTGCTGCTAAAGTACAATTGCTACTTCATATTACGCTCTGTGTTATGGTATCTTGCCGCTGCTGCCCCTCCTACATGATTCGTTCAGACATGGAAGGCAGCCGCCGGAAGAAGTTGATCGCCGGCGCCGGCGTCCTGTCCCGGAACATCGGGTGCCGGAGGTAGTAGAACCCGCTGACCACGGCCACCATCTTCATCGGCACCACGTACAGCACCATGGCCACGAGCACGCACAGCGCCACAAACAACCCCGTCGCCCTCGGGTCCCGCCACGACACGAGCGCCTGCAGCCTCTCCGCCTGCGTCGCGACGTCGCCGACCATCTGCTGCAGCCGCGCCCCCACCAGCCTTGCCCTGTCGTACCGCGCCCTCACCACCTCCGGCAGCCTCGCGCTCGGGACCGTGTCGAACTCCTCGTCCAGCTCCTCCCTGTCCGGCGCCTCCGCCATGGACGCCCGCACGCACGGGTGCAGCGCGGGCGCCCGCGGCCGGCGCCTGTACCTCCACACGCCCACGGCGGCGGCGTGGAGCGCGGCCGTGGGCACGACCACGTCCGGGTGCCACGCCAGGAGCACCAGCACGGCGTGCGCCATCGCCGTCGCCGCCGGGTTCCGCCACGACCGGGTGTCCTCCACCCAGCGCGCGGCGGCGGCGACCCAGGACAGCGCCGCCGCGGCGCGGTTCCAGTTGGCGCGCAGCTTGCGCATGCTGAACCCGCGCGGCTCGCCGCCGGCGTCCAGCATCCACGCCGCCACCTCGCGCCGCAGCGGCGGCTCCGGCGACCGCGCCAGGTGGGCCGCCGAGACGCGCGCCGCCGCCAGCCGCAGCGCCTCGCGGTGCGCCGCCGGGATGGGGCTCAGGTGGTGCATCGCCGGCAGCGCCGGCCGGGCGTACGCGCGCAGCACGTCCAGCGACGGCGCCGACGTGGCGAACCGGACGGCCAGCTCGACGTCGCCCATACGCTTCGCGCCGGTGGGCAGCATCATGATGAGCGGGTACAGGCCGCGGTACACGCGGCCGCGCTCCAGCGTGGACAGCCGGATCCTCACCTTCCCCATCGGCCGCGAGCACGCCGCGTCCTTCCCGCCGCCGCCGCCGTCCGCCGGCGGCGGGTCGTCGAACACGCCGACGGTGAGCACGGTGCAAGGGTCGTACACCGGCCACGTGTACTGCTCGTTCCAGGCCGGGTCAAAGCTGTCGGCGATGGTGCGCGTGCGGGCCCACTTGGGCCCGTATTTCGCCACGGCGTACGCGTCGGTGCAGCCCTTGCCGTCGGCGGCGCGCATGGGGAGCAGCTCCTTGCAGCCGACATGCCGAGCTCCACGACGCCGATCGGCGGGGGCCAGAGCTGCCGCGCCGACGGCCGGAAGTCGCTGCACCCGTACGGCGGCTCGTCGGCGACATTGTAGCCGCCGTCAAGGCACACGCGCAAGTGCAGCCGCCCGCCGTGCACGTGCGCCGCCGCCGCCGCCTTCTTTCCGGCCCTCCTCGCGGCCTCGTCGGACGGGACGAGGTCGAGCCATTTCGACGCCACCCTCCTGTCGTCGACGCGCCTCTCGACGGCAGCGAGAGAGATGCTGGCAGAACCGACGGGGAAGGCCTCCTTGCCGTGCCGCACCTCGAGGGAGATGACGAGGCGGTCGTCGTCGGTGAAGGGCTCGGCGGCGACGAAGAGCAGGTCCTCGTTCCACGCGGGCCCGCCGTTGCGCGCCACCGGCATCGTGCGCGTCTTGAGCGCCTGGAACCCCAGCGCGGCGCGCACCGCGACGCCGGCGTCGCGGGGCGGCGGCGCCGTCAGCGTGTCCTGCGCCTCGATGACGGTGAGGCGGAGGAGCCAGAGCCTCGGCGAGACGTAGACCTTGGCGCGCGAGACGGCGGCGGCGGAGGTCGCCGCCGGGGAATCGGCCTTCCACGCGTCGGCGAAGGCCTCGTCGGCCTGCGTGCCGGCCCACGTGGCGACCATGAGGTCAGCGCCGGCGAGGCGGCGGCAGCCCTCGAGCCTGTACCACTGCGTCGCGAGGGGCCCGTCGGGCGGATCCCGCGCGTGCACGTCGGCGGTGTCGAAGCAGAGGCCGCCGAGGAAGTGGCGGTCGTCGGCGGCGGACACGTCGGCGTCGGGCGGGAGGTCCCAGACGGAGACCTCCAGCGTGGGGCCGGGCGAGTCGTCGCTGTCCGGGTCGCGCACGAACGCGAAGGTCTGGTCCCACTCGAAGAAGGCGCCGCGGCGGGCCTCCCGCGTCGACGCGCTGTGGCCGGCGGCGGCGACGCGCACGTGCGGGTGCGCGCCGGCGGGGAGCCCGCGCGCGCGCACCACCCGGACGAACAAGTACGGCATCTTGTCCACCAGGTCGTGCTTGCTCCGCTCCATCGGCTCCTCCGGCGGAGGCTGCGGCGCCAGCGGCCGCCGCAGCACAGGCATAGACACCTGCCGCGGCATCGGCGTCGGCGTCGGCGTCTGCTGCGGTGGTGGGCTCAGCACCACCGGCTCATCTTCCGGCGGCTTCTCCTCCGACGCTGCTGCCACCGGCTCTGCCGGTGCATCTTCCGGCGCCGGGGTCGCCGCTGCGGGATCAGCCTCCGGTGCCTTCTCCGTCGCGGACCCGTCGCCGGCTTCTGCCTCTGCCGGCTCCGGCTGTGGCGCCGGAGCTGCGTCCACCGGCGCCTCCTCCGCCTTCGGCGGCTCATCCGCAGAAACCGCCGCCGCAGCCGCCTTAGGAGTATCAGCCGCTGCTGGCGGTGGTGCTTCTGCTTCCGCCGCCGCGGAATCAGGAGCAGCGGGCGGATCCGGCTGCGGCTCCGGCTCCGGCGGCGCGAGCGGCACGTCGACGTAGTAGACCTTGAGGCCAATCTCGCCGCGGACCCAGCCGAAGAAGCTCTTCTTCTGTAGCGGGAAGTAGATGAGCGCCTCCTCGCCCTTGCGCACGAACTGGCGCGCGTCGAGGCGGACGCGGCCGAGGAAGTTGCTCCGGCTGCTGGGCCCGACGCGGACGTCGTGGAGCACGGCGACCTCGAGCGGCTCATCCCCGGCGGCGGCGCCGCCGGCCGGGAAGAAGTCGAACTCGAGCGCCTCGTTCCACGACGGGTTGAGGTCCTTGGTCACGGTGCGCGTCTTGCGGCGCTGCCCGTCGAAGTCGGCGCGCGCGTAGGGGCTCGACGTGCCCGTGCCGTCCTTGGGCAGGAGGTCCCGCGCCTCCACCACCTCCACGATCAGCTTCCTCGCCGTCGCCGCCGCCATCTCGATCGACGGCGGTGGACGCCAACCGCCGGTCGAGCACCTCACGCGCGCTTATCTATCTATCTACTGTTCCGGCCGGTGCAGACACGCCGAGGCACCTCGGAGCTTCAGCTGCATGGAGCTATAGAGCGAGATGTGTCAGTGTGTGTGAGTGAGTGTGAGGGTCTGCGCGCTGCGCGTTAAAAGTGAAATGTTATAAATAGAGAATGTTTGGTTGAGAGAGACGCGGGTTTAGAAATGATTTAGAGGAATAGTTTCGGCAGATGCTAATTCCTTGCCTAATCTTTGCGTGAAGAATGAGTTAAAGCAGCTTAGAGTAGTGTAGGGTGCTTACCTTCATGTGCAAGCAGCTGGCTTTTATGTATTGTAAAGAATGTTATTCATGCTAGAATAAAAAAATTACGTGTGGAATTATTCGACCCGACATTCTTTCACGAAAAAAATGCATGCGTAAAATAGTGTGGCGACAATTATTTAGGGTGTTAAGTCACCACTAACATGTTTCATTTTCCCTTATTATTAATTATTTTCTAGTGTGGTCTCTAAAAACAATTTATTTTCTAGTGATGCACAGCATGTTTTGTTGCACTGAAATAATAAGGTTTATTTTAAGTAAATGTACAGATGTGTGCGAAGTTGCAAGTGGAACCTGTCCACTCGTACTCGAGTCCTGGACTCGGAATGGGTGTCATATTTTCTTGAATTTATTTCAGGAACTAACACACCGTTATTAGCGGTAGGCAATGTTCCCGTCGACAACGAGACGTCTTTCGTGACTTCGTAAATCTTGAGACTTCGTAAATTTTAAGATTGGATCTGCCGGCCTAGTCTCTCGAAAATACTCGTGGGATAGGGTTTGCGATCCATAAGAGTGAGTATGCGCTTGCGTGAGCGTTATACTGGTCTTTCACGAAAAAAGATGTAAAGATATATATTTTCCCCCTATATTGAGAGCACCCTCACTCTGTCTATCCCGTCTCTCAGAAAATAGGTGGGCTCCCCCGTCAATGAAAATTCATTATGTTTCCACTAAATTTAATTGTTTTTTAATTCAAGTCAAATAGGATTACAACTTGGATGATGGATGAAAATTTGTTCACTATTAAACTCCAATATAAACCATTGAACTTCCCACTTCTCAATGTTCAAAAGAAAACTTTCCAATTCCCATACCACGAAAATCACTTAATTACATGCTCATGAACACAAAGGTCCTATCTGGATCCACCCCAAATTGTGAAAGCTAATTTTACAGATTATGGATTTCGTCAAAATCTAGTAGATTGTAACAGATGTGTTGTTTCTTGAATCCACCTAAATTGTGAGGTTGCCTCATAACCTGCTAGAGCTGGAGTGAGGTAGATTGTGGTATGCCGCAGTCTAAATTTGATAAATTGTAAAATTTAAACCACACTCTGAAGTATTTGAATCACATATTGAATAGTAAAAGCTGGACATCGTGGTGGATCTAAATGGGGCCCAAAACAAAGTTCTTATGAGCAGATCAACCCTGAGTTAAAAAGAACATCCCCACACGGGATCTGGAATCTAGCAAGCAATACACTTTGCCACCTTTTGTCCATGGACACACCACCTTAAAGTTGAGATGAAGATGAGAATTGACGTGGAGATGGAGTGATGAACAGCTCGATCCATCAAGATTCCATGCCCTCGTATGAGTGTGAAACGATCAGGCACTTCGTAGAACGCCTTTGCGTTGCAATCCTTTTGGGCTCTTCTTGTTTTCGGCTGTAAGATGAGAAATGGCACAAAGCTGCTGTGAGTCACAAAAGCGAAAAAAGGGCGGCAAAAGGTGAAGGTCATCCCCACCGACCATTCCCTTTCGTTGTCCCCATCCGGCCGCCCATGGAGATATATAGTCATCTTGCTCCGCACGTGACGCGCACATGATGAGTGACTCAACCGCGTATAATGGTGCCCAAAATCGACAAATATAGCACCTGAAGAGATTTCGCAGAAATTCAACAGGAACCAGTTTAATTCTGATGCAAAAGGTGATAAAAGTTCTATGAGCTAAGAATAGCTTTTGGTTAGTTAGGCTTTTTGCATCTGTATCTATGCCACTTACCTAGGTGACGTGCTCATCAATTTGTGTATATGAGTGTTTGTGTCTGCATAAAATGCTTCGTCTCCTAGCTTTGGGCTCTTGATGATGGAACGATAGCTCTTTCATGAGATTTTTGGATCCACCCCAACTAAAGATTAGCCAGCTAATTGCTAGAGCTAAATTTTAGCTAGCTAAAACTTTAGCACCTAAACTTTAGTTGGGGGTGTTTGAATCCTCTAGCTAATTGAAATGATTGGACCATACTACCCCTAATGACAATAATAGAAAAAAGAGGATGGTGGTTACATTAATTTTATGAGGGGCAATTATGAACCCAGCTAAAGAAATCATACATGTTTTAGCCTGTAGCTAAAGTTTAGCTGAGTTTTAGCCGCCCCCGTTTGGATCCTAATATTTAGCTGATTGATCTAAACAGGCCCTTAAGCCAGATCGATTAATTGTGTTTGTAGCCTAGACATCATTGTTAGTTGAAGGGATGGGATGATCATTCTGCCATATTCCAAAGAATGACAGGATGATCGAGTCAAAAGTATGAGCTGCAAAAGTTCTAGCAGGATTTCAGCGTGTAGACAGCGGCAAATTAAAGAAAACAGTTTTGATATATAAAAAGGTAAACCGTAAAAACAACCCCATCGATATCATCTGTATGCAAGAGTATGGGAGCACATGACCTTTGATCCTCATGTCTACATATCCATACTTTTACGACAAAAGCAACACTATTGGCACAGCCATAGCCCATAGGCCTTTTTGACTATTGAATAAATTAAAGCTAGCAGTAACCTATACAGTATGTGTAAACATCTAAAGAAACAAAATAAGGGCACCATGGCAATGTAACAGCTAGCATTTACTTACACTTGCACTAGTGACTCCACACAAACATTACAAAAATGTTGCACACGAACAGTACAGTTGCACATATGTTGTGTGAAGAAGAGCTAGAGGAGAGTGTAGAAATATAGAGAGTACGTAGGGTGTGAAGCATGGTGCTTACCTTTGTGTCCAAGCACCTTCGTTTTTAACATCGTAGAGCATATTATCCTGAAAAAAATAAAATAAAATCCAGCTGCCGCGCTATGTTAAAAGAATCATGTCCTCTCACTTTGGATCTGAATGTACCAAGCAAAATACCTTGCTACTTTTCTCCACGGACACGCCCTAAAGCTGAGGAGAAGAAGAGGATATTGACGTGGAAGATGGACAGCACGATCAAGGTTACAAGTCCTTTGCGTGTGAAATCCAGCTGCAGCTACAGCTAGCCTGCTCTAACATAGTTGCATGCCTTTGGGGATCTTCTGGTTTTTTTTTAGGGAAATCTTCTGGTTGGATGGATAAAAGCGGAAAGGAATTCCAAGCGGAAATAAGAAATGTAAAAGGCCCCCAATCCTGCCATCCACGGCCCACGGCCCACACCTGCGCCTCTCTCACTCACCACCTGGCAAAGTAGCATACTGGCATGCCGGCGACCAAAAAGTTTGTGAAAGCAAAAACAAATAATTCACCCCAAGATTGACCACAACGTGCAGGGAGCTGCAAGGAAAACATTTGTGATAGGCAAAGCTAAATCATGTCCCCATAGATATCATCAGCATGCAAGGGTATGAGAGCACATGGCCTCTGATCCTCATGCCTAGTGTTGTATCTTTAGGGCAAAGAAATATTGACACCTCACCACTAGCCCTAGGTGACAGGTCTTGATCTTTTTACTATTGAACAGAGCTGCAGTACATGCTACCAAGAATACCAATAAAACACGAAAAAAGTAAAGGCTTGGGAAAAGAACGTTTCGCAGAAAATAGTAAGTAGATAGCATTTTTCAAAACCTAGAAATTAAGTTTTCAGATAGGCACAAATAACTTGCACCATATGCCTCTTTGAAATATATCAGATTTTAAACAAACCAGTCAAGAAGACGATTATTGCGCAAATTCTGAGAAGTAGATCAATTTTTTTCTCCAAAAGTAGAATTCGCACTAGTACGCCGCTGAGATATCTACCAAAATTTCACACCAACCACAACCAAACAGAGAAGCATTGGGCTAGCGCCGAAGTGAGACTCTGAAATTAAAATGTCAAATGCCTGAGTGCGGACGCACCACAGTTTGAGCTCTGATTGCAACAACCAAAGAGATTTTGGTGGGAAAAAAGACATTGGCTGAAGTTAAACCAAGCCGGGTGATCTCACACGACCTATACATCCATCTGTTATAGCTAAATGAGATCACTTCAGCGAAAACAAAACCAAAGGTTGCTTTGGGCTTTTATTCAGCTAAAGGAACCTATGGTGAACGAAACTGACTGTTCATTTCAATGTACAATGAACCGGTAAAATGGGAGGTGAGACTAAAAGGGATCAGTAACTCTTCGGGGAGGCTGCTGCCATCACTAGACCTGCGGCTTGACGATCCTCACGCTGCTGTAGAAGCGCTTGAAGTCCTTCATTGCCTGCTCCTCGATCTGTATTGAGCGGATGGAGGACGGGGCATCTGTCTCTGGCTTGAACCAGCGGTTGGGTACATTGTCCTTCACCTCTGGTGATCCACCCTGGGGTGGTATAGCAAAGCCTGACGTCCGGGTTTTTGGGCTGTGGGAGATGCTATGGTGTCGCTTCTCCTGATAAAAAAAAATCAATTGATTCTTAGTATTTTCATCAAGGGAGAATCCATTCAGTTCTGGGTGAAAAACACTACCTGCTGCATCTGTATGTCCCTGAGTGAAGGCCGTGACACACTGGGTGAGGTAGCAGAAGATGACCACGGTGGTGTGCTCTTGTCACCTTCAGAAGAAGGCACCGAACGAGCAGGTGTGACAGTTATTGGACTTGAACGCGCATCTGGGATGAATGAAGAAAGGCGCATGCGCCCAGCACTGTCAGGTGAGTTCTCAAAGTGGTCTTTTGCTTTGGACATGACAGGCTCATTTGTTTTTCTCTGCTCGCTCTGGATATCACGAAGGGAAGCAGGTCCCTTTGTTATCTTTGCACCACCCCAGGCAGGTCCTTCATGCTTCGGGGTGACAGTCACAACAGGGGCAGGGAGGCTTGGTTTTGGGGTGTCATCAAGAGCACCACTCAAAAACAGCGACAGGCCACCTTTCCTATTTTTCTTTTTTGAAGAGGTCGGTTGGGAAGGTTTCTTGTCTAATGGAGAAGCAATGTCTTTTGTGTCGCTGAAAGCGGCATCCTCTGTGTGTTTGATTGGATCAGCACCACAAACCTCCTGCTTCAGTGTAGATACAGTTTTGTCAGCAATTATGCTTTCTGAACATAGTAGGGGCGAAATCCGATTAGCAGAATAGCAGCTCGAAGCATTGTGGATGTATGCAAATTGTAATGTAATCGAAGCTAAGAGCTACAACGAGATACAATCCTACATTGAATTAAAACAAAGGAACAAAATTCCATACAGGGACCAAATGCTTGGCCTTCCATGCAAGCAAAGCACAGAACATGATCCAAAAGAATAAAGCAAGCCACACCCTATCATCTTTAGGTCTTATTACTTGTATTGTAAGACCATAAGCAGTCCCTAGAAAGACAGGGATGCAAAATAATAGTCAAATAAGAGCCTAAACTAATACTTCGAATTGACAACAGCTACAACACAGACATCAAAGCATATCTCCACAAAAACAAGGAAAGAAAGAAACTACGCAAAGCATGAAACCATATAGAAATCGTTCTAAAAAACATATAGAAATCATACGATAAGAGTGCCACCATGACAGAATCTAACCTTTTCTGCAGAGACATTGGTTGGTAGGACTTCTTGGATGTCCTTAATGGGGATTTGTTGCCCGGACTCACTTTTCACAGAGGCAGAAGGAGTATTGGACTGTGGTGCCTGCTTATTTTTTCTCTTCTGTTTCTTAGAAACCTCAGGTTTTCTGTTTGTCCTACCTTCTGGTGGACAGACAGAGGAAGTTCTAGAGTATGCCTCTGAGGGAACACCAAGTTCAGCAAGTTCACCTTCAAGGGCAGCCCTAGACTCGAGCTTCGCTAGCTGCTGATTGTCAAGTTGATGGCCTGCAAGTTGTTTAGCCTCGAGAATCTCAATTTGTTGCAGCTTCTTGCGAAGTGCCCTGATCTGCTTAGAGACAGCCTGTTCAGCAGTGCAGTCTTTCTGAAGGAAGTTCTCGTTACTTGACACTCCAGATGGCCTTGATGCAGACTTCCCACATTTGCGGGGAGTAAGGAATTCTCTTGTTTCATCTTCCTCTCCGTCACTGTCAATGACAGCAGGATAGGTAGCTGTCATTGTGGGAAGACGGCGCTGACTCCAGGGCTCAGAGGATTTCTCATCCAGCAATTTCTCTAAGTTAGCAAGAATTTCAGGAGAGGCGTTCATAACTGAAGGAGCTCCCACTGTGAAAATGTAATCGAGGTTGCGAATAGCTAAATCCTGCAGGATGTTTAACAATTGAGCATCAGTAATATGTGAACAAGGAATGGTTGCATTGACGAAAGATAACTTTGAAACATATAGAAACAGAAGCTGCAGCAGACCAGTGGACTATGCCATTACCTCACAATGCTTCTTGAGCTCCTTGGCTTCCAAGGAATCAGCAACTTCAAGGAGTTGTATTGTGTTTTTGGGCTCCAATAAATACTCAATAGCAACCTTCTCACAGAGGTTTTTCAAGCTAGGTACGCCTTTGCTCATTTCACTGCTGCTTCCTGATAAACCACTATCTGGCTGGACATCATTAAACAGGACATCTTCATCCAACTCTTCCATCCCACTGTTCCATTCTGACATGGATTTTATGCCTTGGATTTTAGGTTTGGGTGGATACTCAGGATGGTATATACTAGAGAGCACAAGCATATGTGTTTCACCAACGCAAACTGACGTTGCTCGCTTAACACCATGCACCCGAGTGAAAAGTGGCATTTCATCCTTACGCTTCTTTGCATCCCACATGAAAACATCCCCAGTTGATGTAGCCACAGAAGTCCAGTACTTTCCAGCTGAGATACTCACAATATTCCTTCCACACATTGAAAATATCTGCACAAAAACAATGTTATGAAAACATTAACAAAATATTGTTGTACCAATTAATATCTTTTTAGCAAGTAAGAAACCAAACCTGTTGGCATTTTAGATCAGGATCCGATGAAACCCAGTAGAAAAGAGCACCATCAGCTGTTAAAGCAGTACTGTGGATTGTTCCAGCAGCCACTGAAATCACTTGAAGTCGTTCCATACGATGAAACTTCAGATTTGTATTTCCACCCTTCTTAAGGCATCTAGCTACTACAACACGCCGTGGGGTGACGAGACGATGACCCCAAGTGAACACCTGAAAAGAGGATGACACAACAGATCTGTTCAATTTTCGTAATGTTGAACGATGTGCAAAAATCAAGATTTCAACGAATACCAACTTACCTCTCCATCAACTCCTAACACTAATGTATGGTATTTTGCTGCAGATACACCTCTAAATGCTTTTCCTTTCAAGTACTCCACCATTCTTGGAATACAATTAGACGCCGAGTTTGAGGTGCCATATCCTAGCTGGCCCTCCTTATTGCAACCCCAGGTGAATACTTCACCGGTATCAGCAACTGCAGCAGAGTGCTTGTTTGCAGCAGCTACAGCAATTATCATTTGTTTGAGGGAACTAACACGCCTAGGTGTTGGTTGGGTATCAACAGAAGGGTAGCCAAGCTGACCCTCTGCATAATTCAGAGCATTTTGTTACAGTCCATAAAGGGGAAATAATAATAGTAAGGATAAAAAGGACATGAAATGTGTGCTAAGGTTCATGTTGTCTGAAATGCATTTGAAGTGCATGATATGTACCTCTATTCGATCCCCAGGTAAACAATTCCCCCGCTTCTGTAGCAATCACAGTATGATGTTTGGCTGCAGCCACAGCATTCACTCGTTTACGGCCTAGTCCTACTGTCACTTGGCGAGGGGTGATCACAGCAGTTGTCTGGCCACTGTAATCGAAAGGGCAGTTGTCATAACTTACTCAATGATGAAATTTTAATACAGAAAAAAAGAGGCATTACTGCTCAACTACTGTTGGCTTTTTAACAGCTTTAGTCTTCATTTTCCCATTTGAGAAGAAACAGCTCATCTATAACGTCATGTGCTTGCTCACCTCTGAATATCCGGATGACCAAGACGACCACCTCGACCAAATCCCCACGTGTATAGCTCACCATCAGAACTAACTGCTACACTGTGGAATTTTGATGCAGCAACTGTTTTGATATACGACCCATGCAAGGTATCTACTTTGCATGGTAATTTTTGTATATGGGCATTGCCAGTTCCCAGCTGATAATTTGTTCCACTTCCCCAGCTGAAGACTTCCGTTGCAACTAACATGAGAAAAAAGATATGACAGATTTCATAAAACAAGCCCTAAACAGATATTGCCAGGAGGGAATCAGCATCAGAGCACTAGATAGATTAGGAGAAAACCATTTCCTTGAACACAAGAAAGCTACCTGCATCAGGAGAATCTCCATTGGCCTGTGATACTGGACAGGATATCAGGTCAACAGGTGTGCGGCCCTTGGTGTCCTCCAAAGTGAGGGAAGCACCAAACTGCAAAAGAACCCCAGCAATACACAGGTGACCAAAGTGAAGTGCCCTATGCAGGCTACTCCAGCCAGATTCTCCATCCTGCAACCATGGAAACTTCAGTGAGAATTCGCATATAAAACCTAAAAGGTCATTAAACAAATCAAGAACCAATATAAAGAAATTTAGTAGAGAAATGTTGATAATTAAAATGAGCTTGTCTGTAAGATATCATATATAAAGCACAGGAAAGCAAGCTACAAGGTATAGTGCATACCCTTGCATCTGGATCAGCACCAGCATCTAGGAGCCTCCTCACGATAGGAAGATGATTTCTCCATGTTGCAAGATGGAGGGCACTAAGGCCAAATACATTTCTACCATCAATGTTCCCACCACTTTTTTTCAACAAGGCCAAAGCAGATTCTACTTCAGCTATTGACCCTTGCTTGGTAACAAGGTACAGATCCTTAAGAGAGCTTCCAGGAGAAGGTTTGCGTGCTGATTGCTTTGATGTGCCTGGCGGAGATATCGAGGTCTCCATGAAATTTCAGGAACACACACAATATCTACAGGGTTACTGGGACAAATCAGTAGACTGCTCCATCAAAATAACATTAGAAATCACAATTGTTCATTTAAAATGTTAGGTACCTGAAAGAGCAGGGCAGCTACTGAACTTCTTGGCACACAACCTTTCAAGACAGCAACACTATATGGACTGTATTACTAATGTTACAGCTGGCGTCGTTCTTAGAAATACAAGTCTGGTATAATTACAATTCTGTCTCTGCAGGGAGAAATGCTTGAGTGGACATCAACTCCACTATCTAAGATTGTTTTGCTATCCTAAGAAACTATCCAAATATCCTATGATAGCATGATGCTAGAGCTTCATTATGAGTAAAATTAATCTTATCAGAGAGCCAGGAGGGGCTACGAGGCCATTGCCATGTTAAGAATTGATGCTAACTGAAGAAACATTATATAGTAACATCAACCTGCACAATGAGTAGAGCAGGCACAAATGAGCAAAACAATATAATGTCGAAAGTACAATATTATTAAAATAATACGTGCTCTAAGTTCTATGACTGAAAAACTTAAAAATGAACCGGTTCTTCAAGAAATGCAAAAACAATGAATAATACAAAATATAAGTTGATATCTCCAACTTTGAATGCACATCAAGTTTCAGAATCAATTTGCACATGGAAAAATTTACTAGTGGATGATATTGCTAATTGTCAAGAATGAACACAGCGTTTCGGATAAGAAGTCCAGCTTCAACAAAAAGACTTAGCCTTCAAGTCTTGGGATTCTTATGCAATTTTATATTTTTTAATCAAAAGTTGACCTACCACAACAAACTTTTAAACACACCCAACTTGGACAGAGAAATAGAACTTTCCCTTGACACCGACCTCTGCCATTGCAATCATGTTCTAATTTCTGGGAAATGGAATCATATCTAGAGCTGATGTGAATGATAAACTAGCATATCATTATAGTGCGACTGTGGAACAGCACAGGGGGAGGCAGTGTAACATCAGTAACATTTCTTAGTCTATATCATTGAACACGCCAGCAAATGAAATCTGGATGGACGATGCCTGTAAAATGCCCCAACCAAAGTTAACCGAGTGCTACACATTTACATTGGCAATCTAACAATACTAGTAACGTTTCTTAGTCTACATAGATATACGAACATGCCAGCAAATAGTATCATTGAAAAGAACAAAGGAAGAAATCTGAACAGAAATGGAAGATGCCTGTATGTAAAATGGCCCCACCCAAAATTAGCCAAATACCACACTTTTGCATGTAAGACAAGACATGACACTAACACAAAGAAGGAATGTCTAACAAATACTTAAAATAACAACCAATTATCGATATCGAACCATCTAATTCCCATAGACAATAATCTGATACACACTGCCTCAATTCTTCTCAAGACAAACTTATCAAATCCGCGCGAATTCCAAAAATTAAACAGTACTAATACTCCATCGCGCAGCAAAAGAAACCCGCAACAAACTAGACGACCGGGAGCATACCCCATCCACGCCGAAAGATTTGATTTTGAGCGCTCGTATCAACAGAAAAGGTCCCCAAAACAACAGGAGCAATCCGTTCAGCAAAGATAGGGCTTCCTTACCAGCAAAAGGAACCCGGATGGCTGGATCTGAAGAGCCTGCAAAGGTTGGGGAAGGAAGGAATGGCGGCCTCTGGATGGGACCTCCCCTGCACAGGCTCCTCAAGAACACATCTTTGGCTCTTCGCCCCGGCTCTCTCTACCTATCTCTCTCTCCTCTCCGGGACGGAGGGTACCAGTTTATCAGGGGAGGGGAGGGACGACGGGTACGGGATCTCCGGGCCGGGAATATGCCTCCGGGCGCAGCAGCTGCTTCCAAACTCCACCAACGCCTCTCTCTCTCTCTCTCTCTCTCTCTCTCTTCCTCTGTTTTCCCTCGTGTCTCTCTCTCTCTCTAGGGTGGGGAGTATTTTGAGGAGAGGGAGAGAGAAAGATACCATGAAATACGTGAACGCAACTGAAAGAAAAAAATGGAAATTGAGATTTTACACGGTACGTGATCGAGGAAAGAGGTGTGGAGCGGGGAAAACGAGCTTGTTGGTTGGATTTTTTAGGGCATTTCTCTTTTGCGCAATGGCCCCTTGGTTTATTGACATTAGCGCGGGAAGCCTCAGAGTAGGATGACCACAAAGGCTAGATTGTTGTACAGGTGCACTATTTGCTGGTTGGCATTTGAGACTTTCTTCTTCCCATCTTTTTTTTATTTGTACTGCTACTGCTCTTTCAGCAAGAAAGGCGCGAAATAAGGGTATATCATCTATTGCACTACATGATTCATATTTTCGAAATCAGATTACCACCTAGGTACTACTACATCCTAGCAAAAAGGAAATTGGAGGTAAAACTAGGTAAAAGTAAGAAGAAAAACGATGTTTTATTTCCTAGAAGCGTGTGGCTGCTGACTAATCGTCGCAATTAATCTATCAATTGATAATGGAAGTAATTACAAGATTAATGTTGGAGCATTTAAACAGATAATATGTATTTCCGTCTGAATAAACTGATAAAGAGTATAAGTATCAACAACCAACGAAAAGCTGGCATTCATAAGCGTGGGAAAATATAATCAATATTCTTCTGTCCAACAATAAGAAAAGGAGATGAGAGGAAGAAGTTTTCTCTTCTCAGGACGTGAGGGACAACAAAGGCCAGAAATCTCCAAGAATGGGTCAGGTTGAATTTATGAAACAGCAGTGGCTTGCACGTAAATGGTTTCCTACTTTTCGTTCGTTTCACAGGGAGAATCTGCTATGCAAGACACCAAGGGCTGTGGCCACTGGCACGTGTCACCCTTTGATTGGTCCTGGCACGCCAACTTTTGCAATATGGGTGTGTTGAGGTCCGTAAAAAGTGTGGTGAAAAAGTCATATCGGACACTGTGGGGTATTGTAGCACTTTTCGTTTGTTTGTGGTAATTGTTGTCCTATCATGACCTAACTAGGCTTAAAAGATTCGTCTCATCGTGTACATCAAAACTATGTAATTAGTTTTTTTTATTTAACTATGTTTAGTGTTCCATGCATGCGTTATTTGTTATATTTAATGTTTTGATGTGATGTCGATGTGATGGAAAGTTTTAAATTTGTGGAGAACTATACCACTCAGCATTTGAAGATTTTGCACAGTGAGCCCCGGTGCACCCTTGAGAAGGGTTCGACACAAAGCTTGCACGAGCTCCACGTCCCCTCACATGCGCCTCGCGTTCTTTATGTTTAGACAACAATTGCAAGGCAGCTTATAAAAATTGAAATTGACTTACAAAAAATTATGTCAAGAGTTGCAGCTATATGTCGCTATTAATAAGCATCATGATTAATGTGCAACCGTAGCTGCCTTCGCTGATGATTGTGCAATAGGAGTATTTTTCTTGGCTAAATTTAGTACATACGGATCTAAATTTGGTCTCTAATATTTCTAGATATTAGCTTGTGATATATAAAATATGACATGTGTTATATAAAAAAAATACCCGTAGCATAATTATACAAGGTTTAAATTATATCATGGAAATTTTATCCACGTCCAAGCTGACTACTGTACATCGGTATAGCCGCGTCGTTTCATATCATTTTGGCTTTCTTTTGCTCATGTGGATCCCAATCTGAATCTGCAATCTGGGATGGACAGGCTGAGCAGGCAGGCATGGAGGGAGGAATCATCAAGATCAACCGAAGAAGATGCCATGGTGGATTGGTGGTTATGTTCAGCTAAAATGTGTTAAATATGGCCTTAATAAGAGTACTTAGTGTGCCTAGAGCACTTAGATATATCAGTAGGCATATGCTGCCTAATCTCAACAGTCACACATGCAGTGGTGTGGTGGTGAAGGGAAACAGGTGAAGCAAGCCGATAGAAAGTTTTGGCTTCAAGTCATGGCATGACAGGGTCAGAGTCTGATAGATGGTTGTGCACATGGCCAAACTGTACATGCACGGACGAGTTGTGCTCTACCACTGATAGTAGCATTAGGCCTCGTTTAGTTTCGGAATCGGGAGCTCCCGATTCGGCACAGGCTGCGCAATAACTGTAGCATTTCGTTTATATGTGTGAAAAATTGTCTAAAAATTAATTAATTAGGCTCAAAATATTCGTCTCGCAAAATACAATAAAACTGTAAAATTAGTTTTTGATTTCATCACTCCATGCATGCTATGACATTTTGATGTGATGGAAATCTTCTTTTTACATAGTGAATTTTGGGGTAGAATTTGAGATCTAAACAAGGCCTTAACTTAATTCGCGTTGATGTGTACATAGATCGAAATACAAGGACGCTGAGAACCATGCTATGACATTTTGATGTGATGAAAATCTTCTTTTTACATGGTGAACTTTGGGGGTAGAATTTGAGATCTAAACAAGGCCTTAACTTAATTCGCGTTGATGTGTACATAGATCGAAATACAAGGACGCTGAGAACCTTGTATCTCCGGTGTCAAATAGAATTCCATGTAGGTTAGTTCTAAGGCCGGTCTCAATGGAAGTTTCGTGGACACAATTACCTAGAGTGACACATCGTCTAAAAATGTTTGAAATTAGGATGAAACACCCCCCTCTCAATGCATAGTTTCATCGATTGTTGTTTCTTAGGTCACATGCAAGACACAATCTGTCTAGGTAACCATGTACATGAAGTTTCATCACCATAAAACTCATTTCACCTCTCTCTTAATTAATACAGTGACACATCATCAAAAATGCTTACATAGCAGTCAATTTATTGTTCATTAAACTCCCACTAAGACTGACCTAAGACAAACTTCTCTATCACCAATTAATGGATAGAAAAATCATATATGCTGCGTACGAACCCTTCTATAGCGGAACTGAATAAAGAAGAGAGAAGAACAGAGCAAAAAAACAAAAATCAAATAGAACAGGGATCGATGCACATCCAGGTCACAGTCAAACAAACGCGCAGAAACTAAATCAAACTTGCGTGCATGGATGATATATGTATTGTCACGCTGAGACTGGGTTATACTTGCAAATATTGCCGTGTGAATACGGCACTGTTGCTACCTCCAAGGCTACCAAAGAATTTGAGGCAATTTGATGCTTCGTTCAAAAACAATGTGGAGCGACTTGATTACAATACAAGAGGCATCATATTACTCGGACATTTTTAGATAATGGAATAAATCCAGCCTTGACCATATTTGGCTACGGCCTTAGTTACAACTCCGCAGCACTTCCGTCTGCGACTTTAAAGTTAATCAAAATAAATCACACCAAATAGTTTGATAGGAGGATTACAAAGCAATTCTATTGCTAAACCTCCATCCATGGTGAGCAAAGAGACGCATCGCCAATACCTCCAGTGCATGACATGCATCCTTTATTGCTTGTTGTTCCTGTTCACGCCGTTGTAGTTGTGTCCAGTACCGCAACCAGTAAGTTCCTCTGAACAGTACCTACAAGCAAGTTTTAATTGGAGACTTGTCAAAAACCACATCATTCCTACTGAGCCATATTGACCAGCATAGAGCAGCAACACCAACAAACATTTGACCCTTTAACTTGCTATCCAACCCCACAAGCCAATTACTGAACATATAATTAAAACTGTGAGGAATTTGTAAGTTAAAAGCAATCCGAACAGCCCTCCAAAGGAATTTGGCCATATGACAATCAAAAAACAAATGTTGAATTATTTCCTCTTGTGAACAAAAAGAACAGAGTTTACTCCCTTTCCAATTCCTCCTTACTAAATTGTCCTTCGTGAGGACCACCCCTCTTTTTAGGTACCACATGAAAATCTTAATCTGCAATGGTACCTTTAGCTTCCAAATTATGGATTGTCGTTGTATATTACCATTGCTGATAAGAGCCATATACATTGACTTAACAGAGAACAGACCGGATTACGTAAGATTCCATCGAAAAGCATCGGCATTCTCATTTAGTTGTATATGTCCAATACGACTTACCAAATTATGCCATAAATTTAAATCCGGTCCTACTAGTGATCTTCTAAAAGACACATTAAGAGGGATCCTTGAAAAAACTGTGACGAACCGGATTCTCACCGACGAGAACCCGACTCCCTGTACCATTGAGATAGTCCCAGGAATAGTAGCTATCTCGTACAGAACTCATCTCAGTCGAATATCACATCCATACAACGATAAAAGATTCATTACATGACTCATATAAAGACAAAGCGACTGATACAAGCCCTCTGGGCTAAAACGACAATGAGAAACATCTGCGCAGCGGTAGCTAGAACAACAGGGACCACTCCTCCACAGGCATCCTTGAGCGTAGCGCACACCCTTCAGTCGTACCACCCGTCCTGGTTGAACTCGCGGTCGGGGTCTTCACCTGAGAACCCAAAGTCTGTCCCCAAGGAAATGGGACAGGTCCACGTCACCAACCATAATATGATGCAAGCTTTAAAGGTGGCCTATTCTAAGGATAAAGAATTAATCAAGGTTTAAGCCAGGGTTTCTTATGCAAGCAGCAGCAATAACCCAAATTCATCTCAGCACCAACTCCTGCTCACACACACATCCATCCGCTCCCCAAAACCAACCATCAGCCTCACTTTTCCCATCGGGCTCGTCCTGCCACGGCAGGTTCCCGCAATTCATTATCCACCAACACCTTTCACTCTCTAGTCGACTCGGTGAGCTCCCTCCCCACCTCGTCTCAACAGCCTCAGCTGGACCAATCTCTCATAACCCAATTCAAAGGAGGAGGTAAGAAAGCAGTTTCCCATGCTAGCCGGGGCTTCTCAGAAATGGGTCGTCCGTAACCGTGGACACGGCTATACGTATAGTTTACACTCTACAGAGGTGGCACTCCAGGAATCCATCCGGGCTGCAAGGCTAGTCCGCAACCAACCTGAGACACAGCCCACAGCAAAGACCCTAAACAGTAACGGCGCCAATCCTGTCTCCCTGGGCTCGGGAAACATCCGATCTAACATCTGCCCCAGGGTCGTGAAACCTTCCCACCGGGGCCAGTCGGGGGCCGTGGTAAATCAGGGAGATTACGCCGCAACGAATCCCCCCTACACATATCAAACTCGATTCTCCTACAGTCTCGGCGCCGCACTAGAGTAGGCTTGCTGGAACCCTCCCCATACTGGGTAGATGGTGAGCACGGTAATTCCCAAGTCCGAAGTGGGGGCACGACTCGGTCCTTAATTGTTCGGTAAAGCGAGTATCTGCATCACAAGCGATCCGCCGCAACGGTCCGCAATCGGCACCCATAACAGGTATTGCCGCCCAAACTCCTCAGGTACTCACCGAGTACCAACCCCAAGTAACCAGTAACCATGTACCCGCAACAGGTACCCCATAGGGACTGCCCGAGTGCAGCCCCTCAGCACCTCGATCAACGATCGAGTTGTTATTTACTCGCTTACACCGCCTAGCTGCACTACTCCTCCCAAACCACCCACAACTCACGCCAAGAGGATCAATCACAACCAACCCAACACATGCATAGCATAGCATATTTATAAAGTGAGTAGTAGGTAGCAAGGTAACAGGATAATAACAAAGGCAGTGCAGGTTTATCATGCGAGTAAAGTAAAGCGCTAGCATACTAGTTTGCATGTCTAATAGGTATTTCAGAGATGGTCGGGCGTGAACCTGGGCAAAGGTCTTCGTCCTCGTCAAAGCAGTTGTTGTAGTAGTCCGGCTCCTCCTGACTCTCCGGAGCTCCTAGGGGCGCGGAAAGAAAATAAGACGCGGCTACTAGCAAAGAAACACTAAGACAGCGACGAAAGAAGACTCAAATAACACCAAACTCTACACTAACGCGTAGATCATGATTTTAGAAAAATATAGAAACTGGTTTCATATTTTTCTGAGCTACGGTTGATTTATTATTAATTTTCGAAGTTTAAATCATTTTCTGAAAATATTAAATAATTTCCGAAAAAGAAAACAGACAAATAATTAGCCTGCTGACGTCAGCATGACGTCATGCTGACGTCAGCAGTGGGGTCCGCCTAGGATAACGTCAACAGTGGGCCCTGCTGACGTCAGCGTTGACCGGTCAACGGTCAGCGGGGTCAACGGTCAACGGTCAGCGGGTCAACCCTGGTCAGTGGGCCCCATGTGTCAGTGACTCGCAGAGTATGACAGGTGGGTCCCATACGTCAGCGCTGTTAAAAGAAAAAGAAAAAGAATAAACGATGGCTGGGCTGGAATTGGGCCGAAAGCGAATGGGCCGGAAGAGTTCAAGGGTGTTAAACAGACTTAACTTGCGAGATTCAGCCCACGAAGGGGTGGCCTCACCACGGCGCGACGCAGCGCACGCGCGGCGCGCTCCGGAGCGCGACCGGCGGCGACGGTCGGCGGCGGAACTGGCCGGAGAAGGCTCGGCTCGGGTCTAGGATGGCTGGAACAGCTTCGCTAGGGTTAGGCGAACACGCTCGAGGGGAAAAAGGCCATGGCTGGGTTCGGATTGGGGCTTCCCGACGTGCGACGGCGGCGACACGGCCATGTGCGCCGGCGAGCACGACGGCGGCTCGGGTTTTGGTTCAAAAGCGCTCGGAAAGGGGCTAAGCGAGTGCGCGTGCGGCTCCAGCAGCGGCTGGGACGCACCTGGGTGCACACGCGCGGGCACGTGGTCACCCACGGCCGCGCGTGGCCTCGGCGTTCGCGCGCGGGGCGAGCAGAGCTCGGCCGCGGCGGCCTCGGCTGCGGGGAACAAGCGACGGCGGGTTGCAAAGGGTTTAGCGGCGACGGGAACCTGCACAAGAAGATGCACAGCACGAAGGCTGGCTCACAGGGGCTTGGCTTGGCACGGCGAGCACGAGCGGCGGCGCTCCGCCGGAAACAGAGAAGAAGGGGGGCGAACGCGGTTAGCTCACCTAGGGTCACGTAGAGGTACGCTGCAGCTCGGGGTAGACTCGTCGTGGCTCGGCGGTGCTCGTGCGCTCGCTCCCGTCCCTGGTCCGGCTCCTCGTCGGCGAGTTCACGGACGGCGGCGCTCCGGTGCTCGGCGGCTTCGCGGGGAAGGCGACTGGCTTCACTTCTTCTTGCTCCGACTGCTCCACACCCTTCCCTACTCCTCTCCCTCTCCTCCCCTCCCACGAACTGGATCTGGATGGAACCCCGAAGGGCGGCGCGGCTTGGGGAAGAAGACGGCCGGCGGCGGGTTAAATAGGCGCTAGGGCTAGGGTTTCGCGGCACGGACGGCGAGATTGGGATGGCCAGGCGGCTGCGGACACGCGGCGCGCATCGGACGGGCCGCACAGGGAGCGATGGGGCCGGCCGGGTGGTTGGGTTCACGGGCGGCGCGCTCGGGAGAGAGGGAGCGGCGTCGCGAGGAAGGAGATGACGCGGGGGAGAAGAAAGCTGACAGGTGGGGTCCGGCGGTCAGCGAGAGAGAAGGCGACGCGGCGGGAACGCGGTGAACGGCTGGGCCGAGCTGGGCCGAAAGGTTCGCTGGCTCGGGTAGAAGAGTTTAGGGTGGAAAGATGGACTTTGGCTTCGGGAAAACGGCCCACGAACAGGAATGAGATTTGGAAATTAGTTTAGTCAATTAGAGTTTGAATTCAAATCTAGAATTTGAATTCAAACCAACCAAAAATCCAAATAAATCCAAATAATTCCAAATCACACTATTTCATCCTTAGCACTTCAAATTGATTTTAAATTTGAATTTAAATTGCCTAAGAATTCAGGGAGCAAATAGAAGACACTCTTATATGTTTGTTTGCATGCACACAATTTCACCAAAAATTTTTAAATTCGAATTTTTTTTGCACTCAACAAAACCTATACGAATTTTGGGTTGTTACAAAAACCATGGCTACAGTGTTGTTTTTCTTCCTAGCAATATGGTAAAGTGACGGGTACTGTTGCTTAAGAGTGAAATTACCTAACCATTTATCTTCCCAGAACCTAACTTGTTTACCATCGTTTAACTGGAAAGAACCAAAATTGGTAAAGGTTTGCTTCACTTTCATCAAACCCGATCGTTTAACTGGAAAGAACCAAAATTGGTAAAGGTTTGCTTCACTTTCATCAAACCCGATCGTTTAACTGGAAAGAACCAAAATTAGTAAAGGTTTGCTTCACTTTCATCAAACCCGATCGTTTAACTGGAAAGAACCAAAATTGGTAAAGGTTTGCTTCACTTTCATCAAACCCGACCAGAAGTGGGACATAGCCAGCAGATAACTTTGATATCAGCATCTTTCGCAAAAAAAAAATGATATGAGCTTAATTATATTTTGATTTGTATGGTCGAGATCGGCCTTGCTTTCTCCAAACAAGGTCTAGTTCACTAAGTCCAACTCAGCTGGTAGCGAAGCGATCAAGTAATGGCACACTATGCGTCGCATCCCCTAACAAAAATACGAGAAATATACACAGAACACAGCGGTCACATTTGCACGCGGCTGGCTAATTAATACATACAAGATCTGATTCCTCTAGGGTTCTTTTTCATCCACTCAGTATATATTCTTCTTCTTTATTTGTGTGTAGTGTGTCCAACAAAAGTAAGTGCCCCTCCATTGTAAATACTAGGTGATACCCCGCGCGTTGCTGTGGAAATTTGTTAAACAAAATTTTAAAGTGAAATGTGAAAGTATAAACACCAAAGCGATTGTATTGTAACGTTCTTTAATAAACATTATACATGGAAGTATGACTGATCATACATGTATTTTTTACTCCTGTAATTTGTAATTGCTACTCACAAAAATGTGGCCACAGAAAATCGATTGAAGAATAAATAGATGGTCTAGTGGATGATGACATGGCTTATAGTGGATAGTGATATGGCGCATAGTGGATGATGACGTGGAATGATTGCATGTTGAGAGAAATCCAACCATGACTTGATAGTGGGTACCAATTATATAGGTTATATAGATATGATCTCTTTTTAAAAAATGCAATAAAGAATAGTTAGTCTCATGCGTTGACACGTAATGTTAAGACGGCTTAATAAACAACACATATCTATCTATATAATACTAAAAGGATCGAGTTCTTTTGAAAACATTTGTTACCAACGAAAATCCCCGTACCCCTCACGCCGGACCCACTTGGACCCACGATGTAGGGGGAAAAAGGAAATATTACGGAAGAATTTCTTGATAGAGCGAAAAACTCCATGTGAGTTCACCTCTGGCTCTCTCTTTTTTCACCGGTGTTTTTGTACCTATTTTTTTGGAAAGGAAAAAAATCATGGAAACCATACGACGTGCGTCCGGCAAAAAACCTAATACGACATCCTCTATTTTTTTTCCTCCGTTATCCCCCTCCCTCGTGGATTGGAAAATGAAGGCGTAATTCTCAGGGGCAACAGAGGAGTCAAGAACCAAAAATAAGGTTTGTTGTCGGAGTTTTCCTCTTTTTTGTTGTGGAATGCCAAAGGTCTTCAATTCTCTACGTTTTTGCAATGGCTGAAATAGTTCCTTGTGCTGTGATATTAGTTACACCACGAAAACCTTCTTCATTACTCTTACCTTCTTGGAAATGAACCAGTGGTGGTTTCTGCCACTCTCTGAATCCTTATTCGAAATACCTCAGGTTGTGACATATTGTGGTCATCAATGATATCCTTTTTGTATAAGAATAAAATTAGGATACTGTCTGATTGATGCCTTTTTTCACTAATGTCATCGGATGAGTTGATGAGATAGATATACATAGATGAGCCTTCCCGAGATGATAAAGCGGTGGATCATGGTTAAGGCTCAAGCTAAGAATGATTCAGGAATTAAACCAAATCCACAACTCATAATGGTGGAAGAGTTGTCCTGTAATCATAAATTATAGCTCAGGAGGCGGTGGCTTCACGAACACCAACTTCTTTCTCCCACCTCCCTCTCTCTCTGCAAAAATGTAATTAAGCTCACAACATAAGTAGCACCTCCAAAAGATATGTTGAGATTGACGAAGTCGTCAAATGTGTCTCGCTGTCCACAGACACATCGCTTAATCAATTGGTTAAATATTGAAATAAATCTAGAAAAATGTGACACCGTTGCTTAATCGGGGACTCAAATCTTGGTGCGCAACTGACCTACGATCACTTCGCCACCTCCCTCTTTCTTTCTTTACATTATCAAAAATTCTAAGTGGTGGTGCATTAGATGACATTTCAAACCACTGATGTGTAGCAATATACTTGACATAACTTTGACTATTAATTTATATAATAAAAAATGTGGATTGAGCATACAACGGATTAGTCATGAGGCATGTTTCATAATATAGCAATTCACCGTTTTATGTCCATTTTATATTGGAAACTATATGATGCCCATAATATCATACACAAATCTACGATATTGACTTGTTTATATATGCAAACGAGAACCCAGCAAAATTATGCTGTCAAACTCCCATGCATTGTTCACAAACCGGTGGACTTTTCTAGAACATAGAGGGTGCTTTCAAGAAAAAGGAACGTGTCCCCTTGACTTTATTCAGAAACTTTATCAACCCTCGGTAAGACACTAATGATGCGTGGAAATCAACCTCAGCTTTTGTTGTCCCAGTTGCTGTCGTCGGCATATTCCAGAGAGCCAGGAGAACAATCCGATTAGCCCATGGCTGTCTTCGATAGAGACAGCTCGAATTGATAGGTCAACACAAACTATGCCAGAACAACACAAGAACAATTCTCCAAGAAAAAGAAAGGCTAATAGTTGTTGCGTGGGATATGCGCGTTCGAGGGCCACTAAAATGATCGCCTCTTGTGCGCCATGCATGGAAAATAATCCATTTTATTTGAGAGCAAGAGTGAGTACCTTAGGGCAAGCCCAACCCAGAACAATGATAACAGTAGCCTCAAGCAAAAAGTAGATTCCACGTGCCTCAAAACAGGTTGAAGCCTCATTCTTACCGCCAAAGCCACTCCCATTACATAAAAATGTCAGCTTTTACTTTTTACTGCTACCGTCGTTTTTTTGCCCCCTTCGTTCTTCTTGTGTCAGCCTGGAGCACCTTTGCGCTTCAACTACTGCCTCGTACTTTTGTCAGATGAAGCTAGTGTTACTTCTGCAGGTCTCTTAGGGGCTCTGCGAGGCTACTAGTTTGCGTGACATGGATCCTAAATGCCGACGTGGTAGTTGGGGCAGTAGTCCAGCGAGGTGCGTTGGGCCTGACCTTACAAAAAAGAAGTTGAGCTAGAAGAGGCCCTACCCTTTGCTTGATGCTTTGCGAGTTGCATCATGCATGCAGGATCGTATGGCAAAGGACAAAAAGGTATGATTCCTGCGTCATCCACCGACTCCAAGTATATGTCTATGAAAATGATTGGTAACTGAAACGCGGATATTCTTGTTGGGTCGTGCACTTGATCGGTTGATCCACACGACCTCACAAATGGAAGAACAGAGAGTTCGAAGTCATGAACACGATACCTCATGCGCAAGTACTAAAATAAAGGACAGCATCATATCATAGATGTTTGTAACTTAGTTGCGCACCGGTTACTAGACCCGCACCACTGCACCAGCGCCATAGGCAATTGTTTGAAACAAAGTTCAAAGGGCTATGCAGACTGTTAGACCGAGAGCAAGGATGATTTAAAACCCAGTACAAGCTGCAATTCAAGCATCTTTTCATTGCCAAGTGTACAAATTTCTCAAGCATCTACAAAAACTGGCTTATCCTGTCCAGAACAACAAGAACGTCTAACGGGGAACACACCCAAATAGCTAAAGATTAAGCCAACTCTCCGAGCCTCACGAACAATCAGCACCAACTGAGCCAAAAAAGTAACTTTGTTTCTGTTGGGTACTCTTGAATACAACCTGCAAAAGAGTATCACAGGATGAAGATCATCAGCACAAACATGACCTTCAGTGTAATAGGAATTGCAATATACAAGCACGATTCAGTACATCCTGAATTGGAATGAACAGGAGGAGCGCAGGGGCGGATGTTCAGAAGGCAACGATAGAGATTATAGGGATTTCAATATTGTCCGTTGTCAAAGGAGGGTGATACAGCTGGGTATTTGCACAACAAGCCAATATCTCATTAAAATTTCCACTTGCCAACCAATTACTTATAAATGTAGTGGTTAGTTTGCTAGAAAATATTTTTGCAAGAACGAAGTGATAAAGAACAAGAAATATCCACTACCTAAAATATGGTTTTACATCAAACCAACTCAGAGATCTTCATTATTTGCAGCCAGGGGAAGTATTACCTCGGATTAGTTTGTGATGTCCTTTATCTACATCTTGATGTTGAAGTAGTCAGAATCAAAATGGTGCAGCCTTACATATCCATCTTCACCACCACTTGAAAAGCTGATAAAAGAAACAGCATTAACAGAATCAGAATTCAGCAATGACAACGGTAAGTGAGAAGAGAAGCACAAATCCAAAAACCCTTTTGCTCAACAAGGTGAATTCAGACAAAAAGAAAAAAAATTTGTCTACAACGCATACTGATATGGTCCAATGTAACTCTCATAAATACTATTTTTCAGCAGCTGCAATCAGAATAGCGTATATAACCAGAGTGACTGGTAGAAATCATTGAGGTATCGAACCATCAGACGCATGAAATTACTAAGAAAATATAGAAGGGCATGATTCTGCAAGAGCTACTTTGGGTAGTATGTAGCTCTCATACTCAACTTTTCATCAAACTGAGGTCAGCATAGCGTATATTGCCAATGTAAATGGCTGCAATCACTGAGCTACATATAAAGATAGGTAGAAGAAATCCACTCATCAACACATAAAAGGAAGAAATAAATGGCTTCAGAACTCAGCTATGACCAGATAAAGAAGAAAAAGAAAAGAATGTTTTGCAGGGAAAAATGAGATGCCAAATCTACAGGTCTAAAAGACAAAAGCAGATGCGCTAAAGATAGAGTGCTATAAAATGCCAAATGGTGTAAATCATCATATCACCACACAGTGAACGAAGTATATAAACCAATTTCAAAAAGAAGAATTCTTTTCAGATAAACTTCATGTACAACAGATAGATCAAACAAGAAAAGCTATAAAAAAAGGTATGAATATCTATACAAATATGCTCTCATAAAGTTTATGGCATCCTCATGTGGCTCAGAATAGCGTATATTACCATGATTAACATGGTTGAATCATTGAGCATACAATAAAACAAATATGAACATAGAAAAGTGGCCAAATGTAATATTGAAATTTGTGATTGGAAAGACAGGTTGAACAAAACCTATTACCTCCGCCCATCAGGATTAAATGCCAAAGCATTAATCGGTCCAAAATGTCCTTTAACACCACCGATTTCCTCTTGCAAAATCTAAAAGATACACACACAAAATCAGCAAAACAGAAACACAAAGGAGTAATGATCTTAACATTGCAACTAGAAAAGAACTTACCTTGTGGTAGAATTTAGCCTCAAATTTACCAGCACGCCGGTCTGTCATAGTCACATTCATTGCATCCTGACCACCTCCCAGAACCACCTAAAAAAGAAAGTTCATGTAAAACAAGGAAATGAACAGATAATTGGAAATAACTAGCATCACTGCTTAACTTGGAATCCGTACGATGTTATGAAGAATGGAGCATACATAAACAATGTTACAAAGACATAATTCCAGTTCAATCATTACACATAAGCATTTACCATGTGACACGAATAAGATAGTCTGTGAAGCACACACACACAGCCATAACGAATTCAAGATAACAGAGGCATTTTGTGCTTTTAGCAAGCTTCAGTAGGAAATAGAACAGGAGGAAATAGAACACAAGATGTGTATAGAGGAACATACGGTGTCATGAGTTGGAGAGATGTCAACAGCATTAACAGGTCGCTCCGTGACATAGGTCTTGATCAGGGTTAGTGTTCTTGTATCCCATAGCTAGGCAAGGAACTTGTCAGGGGAATCCACAAAAAGAGAACAAAATATAAATATGTGTATGATGACCACTTAAACATGTTATCACCTTAGCAGATTTATCCAGGGAGCCTGTAATGAAATGAGACCAATCCGCGGATTTTGACAGTGATGAGATCGTCTTCTGATGTCCAGACTCCTTATCCGACTCTTTCAGCAGCTTTCCGGTCTACATACCGTTCAAAGAGCGGATCCCATGAGTGATGTGAACGCTAGACCATTGTTATTAACAAATAATTGGAATGTTTAATATATGCTTCTTTCATCATTACAGGTGGATAAAGATAACTTCAGCAACACTGGATCCAGTAATCAAGGATTGTGCTAATTTCTGCATATACTACTACCGATATAGATTACTACAGTAAAACTGGATCCAATAATTTGCCACTCTATTTTCTAGCAATAATAATCAGGACTGTTTAATGTAACATATTAACCATTTGACAACGTAAATCATGACAGAAAAAAATTTGCATCAATAGTAAGACTGCCAAAACAGCAGCATCGATAGACCAGATACCCTATTCCTAGTGGCCATCAGAATTACACGCAGACATGTGACAGCATGCTAACCTCCGAGTCCCAGATGCGAATGGTGGCGTCCTCTCCGGCAGTGATGATGGTCCTGTTGAGCGGGCCCCACACGGCCCTGTTGATCCTCCCCTTGATGCCGGTGATCACGAGCGCGGATTCATCCGTCTCTGCATCCAATAACACACACCTCACGTTAAATCCCTCACATACACAAGATCTCAGGGCTGGGCATCTAAACATCAGAGGAAACATAAAATGTTCAATGAAACGAGCACTCACGGTCGTCGAGGTCCTCGGCGATGTGCTTGACCTGGACGGTAGGGGTGTGGTCCATGAAGTTGTCGGTGGTGATGACCGCGAGCGCGTCCCCGATGGCAAACTCGACGGACCTCGCGGGCGCGTCGAAGCGGAAGCTGAAGAGCTCCCGCCCCGTGCTGACGTCCCAGAGCTTGGCGGTCTGGTCGGCGGAGCCCGTGATGAGCCGCGCCGAGTCGCGGGAGACGTCGCAGGACCAGACCGCTCCGTTGTGGCCGCGGTAGGTGCCGAGGCGGTCGCCGTTGTCGGCGTACCAGACCGTGGGGGTGTGGTCCTTGGCGCAGGAGAAGAGGAGGTCGCCGTCGCGGTTGTAGCGCAGGAAGGTGAGAGGGCGCTCGTGCCCCTTCATCAGGATCGGCCTCATGGTGGCGCGCTGGTGGTGGTGGTGCCGCCGCTCGCCGCCGCCGGAAGTGGGGAGGGTGGTGGTGGTGGATGGGGAAGGGTTTGATTTGTGGGTGCGTCGGCGGCGGAGACGAGAAAACCCTAGAACGTGGTTGGGGGTGTTATAGGCCGCGATATGCGGACAGAATTCCAGCCATGGCTGTTATAGGCCCGCTCGTCCGCATTCTGTCCAGGCCCAGTACGAGCCAGTGTCCTGGGCTTCGAGGCCCGCGCTGTTTCGCCTGGCCGAGCGCGCTTTTGAGGTGTAAGGCCGGGGCCCGCGATATTTCTCGTTGGGATTTCGTTTGGTTCGGCTATTACACAAGTTCAAAACGATGTAAGAGTGCTTGCCTTCAAAAAAACAATTTAAGAGTGCTCGAGTAAACTTTGAAATGGAATTCCCCTAAAAAAAACTTCGAAATGGAATCCCTCACCTGGCCAATGCCTTAAAAGCTAATTTGGATGGAGCATACGAGGCAGAGCAGGGCTATTTTGGCTGGGGTGTAATCATTAGAGACAAGCTGGACAACTTGTAGATTTTTAGCTGCAGGAGCAAGCAGATGTACGTGATCATGCCCTCGTTTAGTTCTCAAATTTGAGAGCTAAGCTTTGATTTTTTGAGGTGCGTGCGTCACGGTATCATTTCGTTTATATACGTAAAAAATTGTCCAAAAATTAATTAATTAGGCTCAAAATGTTCGTCTCATAGAGCACAATAAAACTGTACAATTAATTTTTGATTCCATCTACATTTACTACTCCATGCATGTGCTGACATTTTAATGTAATGGAAATCTTTTTTTATAGTGAACTTTGAGGTGGAATTTAGGATCTGTTTAGCCCATGTTGACAACGGAAGCACACCTGAACTTCAGGCCATCTGCCCATCTTGCAGGCGATCTGTTTAGCAGAAGAGCTGGGAACTGCTTATTTTGTTTTGATCATCGAGTCAGATGCGCAGGTCCTTGTGCAAGCGATTCGGAGAAGGGAATGAAGCAGACCACTCGACGGCGGGAATGATCCTCCAAGAAATCATACGAGAATGTTGCCCTTCCACCACACTAAGGCCGGCCGTAAGGCGTGAGACTGACTAACTCTGATCGAACTGGCTAATTAAGTCCGATCAGGTCTTTCATTGGAACTTTCTTCATGGATCGGTAGAAACCAAAACGATCGATATGCACCAGGCAATATCTTTCCCCGTTTCCTCGACAAGACATTAAACGCGAGAATATACCGACGGGCGACGTCAGTAAACGATCACGCTCCTGTGTGCCGCCTGCCGCTCTACACGTTGTCCGGCCTCCTATATAAATAAATAGCAGATGCGAGTTTCAGCGGAGCAAGCTAATTAAGCTAGACTACACCCGTACTCGACCCATGGCGTCCAGCAGGCTAGTGCTGCTCTGCGCCGCCGCGGCCGTCGCCGCCTGCCTCCCGTCACCGGCCTCCGCAGAGGACTGGATCGTCGGGGACGCCGGCGGCTGGAGGGCCAAGTTCAACCAGACCGGCTGGGCCGACTTCAAAACGTTCAGAGTCGGCCACACCCTCAGTGAGCACGCTCACTCTCAGAAACCGTTGCATATATACTTAGGTCTTGTTTAGATTCTCTCGTTAATACGTCACTGTAGCATTTTATTTGTATTTATAAAAAATTATTCAAACATTAATTAATTAGGCTCAAAATATTCGTCTCATAAAATACAATAAATCTGTGCAATTAGTTTTTGATTTCATCTATATTTAGTACTCCATGCATATGCTGATATTTTGATGTGATGAGAATCTTCTTTTTACATAGTAGAATTTAGGGTAGAATTTGGGAACTAGACAAATGCTTATATATTTATATATATTATTAAAGCTGGTTGGCGGCTCTGTTCAGTAATTTGCTCTTCCGATCCGTCGCAGCGTTCATGTACCCCAAGTGGAACCACACGCTGGTCGAGGTCGGCGAGGAGGACTTCGTGGCGTGCAACCTGCAGGGGAATCGGCTCGGGTTCTGGAACTCCGGCTACGACGTCGTCCACCTCGACGAGCCCGGGAAGAAGTGGTTCTTCTGCAGCGTCCCCGGCCACTGCGACAACGGCATGAAGCTCGCCATCAACGTCGAGGACGCCGTCCCGCCCCCGGCGCCGTCGCCGGCCCGGTGGTTCTAGTGGCGCCTGTCAAGTGTGTGAATTGCAGTTTCTGCAAATCTTATTTTCCTCGCTCTCGTCTTTTATTAGCGGGATTATTAGCACACCCATCGAAGAAACTCTTTGTGTACCACAAACAAAGTTTCATTCCTTATGGATGAGAAGCAACTCCATTCCTTCAGTTACAAAAACTGGCGAATGATGATCGGAACCTAATTACGATTCGTAAGCATAGCTAGCACATCATACGTACATATGCAACCGTATGTCTTCTCACCTTTGATACCGGCCGGCTCTTTCTCACATTCACTCCCTAACTTTGACAAGTCAGGAGTCAAGACTCCCCTGACCAAAACCGTTCGTATTTTTCTAAACATTCCTGCCTTTTTTATTGAAAAAAAAAACAAGAAACGTCACCACATAACTGAAGGGAAACGCCTTAATTTTTAGGCCATGGTGATGCGAATCTTCGCAGGTTCTGCGGCAGTGAGCCGAGTGTGATTGTTTCACTGAGGGCACTACTGCAGAGTTGTTTCCAAAATTCACTTTAGAGAGGCGGCTTGAGATTGTTTCTCTCCACGAGTAAGCCAATGGTTATTGTGTTCTTGTAGTAATAATTAACTCGGTTTTGTGCATCCTTCAATGATCCTGTTGTTGGAATAATTCTAAATATTATTTTTATTAAGAAAATCTTTGACAGAGGCGCAACTAATAATGTTTAACACCCAAAACAAAGATCTTCTAAGCAACAAACAACTGAGCTATATATTCTGAGGATAATGGATAATCAACAAACAACTGAGGTATTCTGAGAATAATGTATTTTAAATACCGTATCATTAATTTTGAACACGACAGTTATTAAATTGCTAAGGACAAGTACATTGGTGTCGTGTGACACGTAATCTTGAGAGAATTATACAATAGGATGTTGTTTTAGTTGTCTCATATTAATATAAAATTTCTTAATTTATGATAAAAATAAATAAATATTATTGGTTGCATGACAACAAAAACTCATACAACGGTGAAAAGAATTGTCTCATAGTCCTAAATTTTAGCTTATTAGGCAGTTGTTTCGCGAAGCAACGACATCATTCTCTCTCCTCCATGTCTATAAAAATCCTACGTGACACTGCATAAAACGACCTACCACTGATGTGTAGCAATGTAACTGCCTACAAGGACCGCAACTACGACTTGTACGACAGAAAGCTCAAGCTCAGCACTGTGAAGTTCGTCACCTTGTTCTAGACGAGAATCCGATTGTTTGAGAACCTTTAAATATTCACCATGCTAATGCCCACGTTTGCCCACAAGAGGCAACATAACTCGAAATATCCAAACATGTGTACTCCAACAGCGTTGCGCTGAATTATGAACGAGACCAAAACAACTAGCTATTCTGTGTACCAATAGCATAAGACGACATGTCCAATCAACCATACAAACTTAACTATACATTTTTCATAGCGACATTATTGATATCAAAAGTCCTCCACATGATCCGGCAAAAACCACCAGAGAAGAGGCTTGATTCATTGCATAAGTAATTCCAGCCCGGATAAATTAAACTTACATACTGGAGATCGGATCCCGGCATGTAAGGTTATCACTCAAGAATAACAGCTTATAAGATGCGAAAAAAGTAAAGCATAGGTGCCTCATCTGGTGTCCTCAACGCCAACTATATACTAAAACTAGACCCATTTGTCTCAATACTGTCACCATTTGCCTCAACTCCCGATTTGAGAATCCTCTTGGGTAGCAAAGAACTGGCAAGATTCACAGCTCACAAGCATATTGGATCACTCATTAGTTCTGCAAAAAAAATGTTCAGAGATAATATGATTAATCCGCAAATATAAATTGATGCGCCATGTGTCATTCTGAACTGAAAGCAGCCAAAGCGCAGCCCTGAGGAGACTATGATGCAGTGCAACATTCACCCAATTAGGTCATAAGCTCCAGGTTGGATAAATAACCTGAAAACCGCAATAGTATGTTGCATAGAAGGAGGTGTTTTTTTCTCTAAGACCAGTAATAAAGAGTATAAAGCTCAAAGACTATTTAAGGGGTACCATTCGAACACATATAAATCATTAAAGTTCACAGATCAAACAACAAGGAAAAGCACCAGCAGTTGATTAAAATGACAAGTCAGTGTCACACCTTTGTCTTTTAGAATTAGGCTCATCGATTTGGTCACGGTTATGTTGATGAGAACTCGTAGAATCACTTGGGCCATCCCTTGCTCTGTTTGCGCTACCAGATGCAGCCTGAATCCAGTACCGATGTTACAGACCAATTAAGAGATCAAATGGTTTACTAAACATAATAAGCAGAAATAGAAGCTGTGCTTGCCTGTGCAGGTGTGCTGTTACTATCTGGTGGGGTGCTTTGATTCTGTGTTTCAGCTTGAGAGATAAATGGCATAATTTGTCTGACCATGCTAGCAAAGCGTAGTGCCTCCTCACTGGCTCCTGATACTTGTGGTGTTGCACGATTTCTACCATCTCCCTGCTCAGTGGAAGCCATTGGTGCTTGCTGACTCGAGCTATTTCCTCGAACATTTTCTCCAGTGAGCATTGATCCAAGAAAGTCCATTATCTGAGAAAGAGTGACCAGGCCATTCTGCTGCCCAGGTGAGGACTCAGAGCCATTTCCCACACCAACCACAGTTGGAGATCCCAGAATACCTGTAAAAGAAACCAATTGATGATCTACAAAAGGCTCTAGTTTCTTTTGGGAGACCAAAAGATCAGCAAGTGAACCACATATATCAAACACCACAATGAAGAATAGTTCGATAATACCATGATATTTATTGAGAAAAGCATCTAGGAAACAAAGTATGGACAAGAAAAGGTAGCGCATACTAATGTAGAGGCATGTGTGCAATCAGATTGAGTAATTGGATATTGTTTTCATCAGATTAGGAGTCAGAAAAAGAGATGTAATGTTTAAGTACTAATCAACACATTTAGTATACAAGTTATTCGAATTTTAAAAACAAAAAAGACAGAATAACATAAAGACTACGGCACTGCCTCAGCACATCGCTTCAGTACTTGGATAATATTAAATTGGACATGTAGATATCCTGCGTCCAAAATGGGACCTAGTTGCCGATTTCTCTCCTGTACGTCTGCTCCTCGCATTTGTAATTCTGTAGCAGACACCTTAGCTGCCATAGATGGAAGCTCATTGTCAAATGATCCCATGCTACAGCAGGATCATGTGCCAGATTGTCTATGCAATGGCTGCCAGCAATTTGACTTGAGTCATCAAGTGATGAAAGTTTCTTTCAAAAGAAAATCTAAAACATATCTTAATCTCATTAGTCTGCTAAATAAATAAGTCACTGCCAAATCAGATTCAGTATCAGTTCGACTTAACCAGGACCTGTCCAACCCTACTGTGCCCCTAGTTGGTTTATTGAATGAATGCAACACATTAAACAAGGTAGAAAAAGGAAGTGAGGAAAACTCACCTGCTTCATGAGCTTGAGATGACTGGGGAATCAGTTGTTCATTAGGATGGGTGCTACTACGAGCAGGTTCATTTGGAGATTGACCATTTCGTTCATCACTACCATTAGTGCTGGCTCTTTGTCGAACTCTGGTGATCAGTGGATAGATAATACCAAGACCTCCACTGGAAGACCCTGATGGAGCACGACTGATACCAGCAGGCATGGTAACCACTGTTCTAAGTGGCAATAGTCTAACTCCAGACTCAACAGAAAAAGGAGTGCCACCTGCAGATGCTTCACCAATATTTGCATGCGAAGCATCTCCTGTCCTATTCACATGTTGCTGTGCTTGTGCACCAGCCGGCTCACTTGGGTTAGTACTGGCTACAGGTGCAGACCCACCTAGTGACAAGTTTAACAACTGACATAAGCCCATAACCAAAACAACAGGATAAATGTGCACTCAATATCAAGATAAATCAAGTTTGGTATAACTAGCCCCATAAAAATTTCAAACATGTTAGCTGTTACTTGTGAAATCTAAATAACTTCCACAGAAAACCCAACCTAACCCTTCTTTAGGGGGAACACACGAAAATGTTATGGTAGGCCAGAGAAGACCTCATATTGAAATCATCCAAGATCCACTATTAAAAAACCAGGCATCTCCACTGATTTCAACCATCTGCTAGCAATTGTAACATCCAAACTTTCTATTGGCAGACCCACTATTCTTGTATTTATTTATTTGGGGAATTTTCAACCATACCACCCCCTTGAGGGGCACTATTCATACATACCACCCAAGCTAGTCAATGACATGTGGGGTTGGTCCTACATGTCATTGACATGGCTGGCGGTCTAGATGAAGGTTCACCCCAAACTATAGATGGAAATATTTATATTTGTTTAATATTCTAAACACTGAATCCAAAACTCACAACCCTGATTGACACTGGTCTTAAAAAAGGGACAGTTCAGTGATATACAAAATTTCGCCATACTTAGAATCAGACGCGATGTGACCAATTTTTATGTAAATTTAGCAAAAGAAATGTGATGAATGCTGCAAGATGATGGCATCCCAAGAGGAGAATTTAGGTAACATATGATAATATCATTACTCACTTGTACGGACATGGATATCAACATCTCTTGGATGTAGAACAGACCCTTGCGGACCAAGACTAGAAAATAGCGTACCCATTTGGACAGACCTGCCTGGAAAAAATGGAACAGGCTGAACAAAATAAGTTAGCACACAGGCAAAAATGAAAAGGGGGATAATAGTGAATGCTAAAATTAAAATTTTTAATAACTCACTTGAACCATAAGAGGATTTGGCCCTGATGGGGATATATAAAGAGCAGGTCCAGAGTTTACAACAGCTTCAGACTGAAAGGGTAAAATAAATCAATACAACAGAACATAATTTCCAAGCGGAAATGGGGTCAACGCGATTGTCTCAAAAACTTACAGATGCAGGATTTATGCGCAGCAGCATTGTGGTGCGGCCAAGTTCCAGAAGCAAAGAACCAAGGTTCTGAAGGAGAGAACCGAAGCGAAATGCACTACTTTGAAGGTCCCTTCGCATAGCAGGATCAGTTAGATTCTGAAGATCTCCCAATTGAGCTGAGAGTTGCTGGATTGATTTAACAAGGTATTAACTTCAAGCTTTACAATTCAGTGATGTTGAATTGAAAATGACAAGAATGAATAAGTAGAGAATTAAATAGATGCAATGAACTCTATAGCAATAACCAGAAGACATTAAACTAAGCATCAAATAGTTAACCGGTGCCAGCAAGAGTTTGAAAGATGTTACTTACAGATAGCAAGGCACCAGCCTGTTCAACAACAATTTGCCTAGTAGAGTGCATGGTTTCAGCTAGCAATGATGCAGTATGAAGCCCAAGTGTAGAAGCTGATTCAGGGTGGCTTTCCTGATTTTGAGTAACACCAACACTAGTACTTCCTGCGGTTCTGTTTTCCACATTAACCTCTTTGTCCTGTAGAAAAATAGAAATGGAGGTAAATCTTAAATCTTAAGTGGACTACATAAGGGATGTCGCTCACAGAAGAACAAAGTCAGACCATTATGATTAAAGCCTTCGCTCCTAAATGAGTCCCTCATAAAGTCAATGTACTGAGACATAGTTGTCAAGGCATCAGGGATGACCTACAACAAAGGAATATGAGCTAAATATATCCTGATATTTTAGAATAAAGGTGAACATGTGACATCGATCAAATGAATATTTACATTTGGTTGTGATGGCCCATGTGCTGGTTCAGACTGGAAAAGCTGTTGTTGGTCAAGTTCAACCCTTACAGTATTTGGGATGGAAGATTGTGTAGGTTCTGAAGGTCTGGTGTCAGAAGACGCTGGAGCGTCAGAGAAGTTATTTTCAAATAAGGTACTTTAGTTTCCATCTAAATAATTTAAATTAATTTAAGATCATTGGATTACCGAAGATTGTGCGCTGATTGATCCAAGCACGCTTTGGAGAATCTATAAAAAAGAATAAGACAAATTTGAATATTATTAAGCTATATGTCAGTCAAACTTATAGGTTCTTCAGCAAAAGATCCATCGGGGTTTCCAACGCGACCAATCCATTGATGTTGTCTACCGAAAATCCGTCCCCAATATTTCTTCTCGAGGGTTCCACTTGTAAGAGCACCTCCAAGAGACTAGCCAAATCGTTTTCTAAAGTTAAATTTAGCTATTGTTAGAGAAAAAACGTTTCCACAGACTCTGTAAATGACTCTCCAAATTTAGTGGCTCTCTATTCCACCTTATTCGCTAGCTATATTTAGCTGGCCTACCTCACTAGCCATCTTTACAGAATCTGTTGGATTACTCTGTTATTTGTTAGTCAAATCTATTTTTGAGAGTAAATTTGACTAGTCTTTTTAGCTAATCTCTTGGAGATGCTCTAAGTGAGTTATTTTCTTTAAGGCGGAATAGCCATTTTCGTTCCTGAACTATCAACCAAAACTCAATTTCATCCCTAAACTACTAAAATGGCCGAATTTAGTCAATCCATCTTTTCATATGGCTCATTTTCGTCCTTCGTCCTACATGTCATGCCACACTGGCACGCTTAGTCAGAACTCATGCAGCTATATCTTTTAAATACCCTTTTTACCCTCTAAATGATGCATATATTTGTATTTTTCTACCGTAGTTGCTTATGATTTATGGCTAATATTGTAATGTTTGTTTGCTATTGCATTACGATGAAAACAAACATATCTATTCACATAATAAAAATAATTGTTCATACAATCCTTCCGGTTTAAAATGACATGCCATGAGAATATTTAATACAAATGACTCTGCCATGCATTGGACACTCAAAATGATACTTAGCTGACTGCTAACATGGCATGCTAATATGGCGCAACACGTAGGACGAAAATAAGCTCTGCAAGAAAGTTGGAGGACTAAAATAGTCGTTTTAATAGTTTAGAGATAAAATTAAGCTTTGACCGATAGTTCAAGAACGTAAATGGCTATTCTGACTTTCTTTATTAACTCACATCCGTATAAAACCGCATGCCTTCCTCTCCTAACCACTAAAAAATAATATAGATAAATTAAGTCACAAACAAAATAAATAATTTATATAATTTTTTGAATAAGGTGAATTGTTAAAAAAATTGATGGAACGAAGGTAGCTAGTATACTACTTCGTATCTCTTTGCTTTTGGCACCTTACCCTGTTGTTGTGCTTGTCAACTTTTTCAATTGTACCCGGTAATCGATCCGCTAAAGTAGTAATGGAGATACATGATGGATTCCCCTTGCTTTTCTTATAGTATCTCTAATTACAATCTAAGTCGTGACGAAATCAATTGTACCCGGTAATCGATCCGCTAAATTAGTAATGGAGATAGATGATATGGTTGCTAGGAGAGTGCCAAGTTTGGGCTAGACCGGTGTACGTTCACAGACGTCGGTACGTGGCACCTGTGTACGTACGTGCGCAATACTAAACATGGTACGTGCCCTGGTTAAAAACACATCTCTTGCTTTCTCGGTAGTGTTCACATACCCCGTGCACAACCACACGCACGGTGCTCGAGGTCTGGAACTCCGGCAAGAAAACAGGCCCCCTTTGGGTAGAGCTCGTTGGAGGTAGAGGAGCTGGTTTTTTTAGCTCCACCAGCTTCATTTGTGTCATGTATAAAACAACTACACCTCTTATAACCACCCACAGAAGTGATTCTCCGTTATGATCATTTGGAGCTCTACCAAAGGTGGCCACAGTCAGGCTCGACAGGCCAAGGAAGAGGATATGGTTCTTCATTCCGCAGCGTTCCCGGGTCCCGACCAGGACGACACAATGGCATGAAGCTCGTCATCAACGGTTGTTTAGTTTCACAGCTAGATCTATCTGGCTAATTTTGGCTCATTCTGGAAAAAAACTATTTCTAGGGCTACCTGATTCAAATAGTTTTAGCTAATTTTATAGCTACCTAATATAATCATTGTCCAAAAATATGACTTTTCCAGAAATGTTATTTGAAATTTCTATGAAAAAACATTTGTATGTGACTTTTTATATAAAATGTATGAAAATATGTTTTCCTATTTCGATATCTAAAGTTGCAGGTACATTTTTGTGTGCATCCTATATATCATAATTGTGTGCGCTACCTTACTAGTGGGTCCGCATAAAATTAGTTGTTCCTATATATTAGAGCATCTCCAACAACATATATAATTGACATTTCTTCAATTCTCAAATCCACAAAGTAATGAAGCGACGACGATGACGATGACTTTTCAAAGCTACATGGAACCATATGCATAGATACACATGCAATTCAATCCAAACGGTGACATGAACAAGGTGAACCTGGAGCTAGATGCATCTTTATTTGTCTACACACGTCTAGTCAGGTTAGGCTCGGACGGCTTCAGTTTTGTTCACTTCGCTTCCATTGCTTTATCGACACATGTCACTGCTTTATTGATAATTTCAAAGTCACAATCGCACAAACACTATCAATGTCTGGCTACGTTGATGGAGATTATTGCGACAGCAGCGAGCACGTAATGTATGGACACATGCACGATGGCTCGACCAAGATAGAGGCCCTGGCTCTTCGCATTATCTAGCTAGGCCAGGATCCATATACTGCTGGTTTTGCCACTAGTTCATTAAGTGCTTCCGTGCTTGCCTATATCTTTTCCGCTTTTATTTTTAGGTTAATTAAATATATATATATATATCTCTCATTGTAATTTTTACGGTTTTAAAAAATACAATTACTATTCACGTATTCGAATTTATGCCATTACAATATTGGACTCAATTGCCCGTCTTCCTCCTCTCCACATCCTCTCTCTCCCGTGTTCATCTGACTATGGCTGGTAATGGCGGCGAGGTCGAGGCAGCTGACCCACCAGAGCTCGACCACGACCCAGCACCTGGCTTCCCCGCAAGGACATCCCTCTCCGCCCCCATGGAGCCTGTGGATTTGATGGGGAAAGAACAGAGCAAGGAAATCGAAGGCAGGACCGATAAGGCTCAGCGACGAGATCTGTGGCGCGTCCTCTCCATCGATGGTGCATGCATGTGGTTAACATGCTGCAGCTCCAAATGTCAGGCACCAAAAGCAGCTACTACCGTTTCTCTCTCTCACCCACAAAATCCTTGAATCGAACCAACTAACCAACAGCACCACCGGCCATCGAGCAGTGGGCATCATGCACACGCGCGTAGGAGCAGCGGCCATTTTGCAGTCGGAACACACCATCGTGTATTCGTGTTGCAGGCGTCGGCAAGGCATGGAGCAGATGAACAGGAGAGTGAACAGAGGTGGGAAAATGAGAGGGCAATTTAGTCTAATATTTATCAGAAACATATGGAAGGGTAAGTAATGGTATGGTATATATTAAACAAATGTAAAATTGTAATGGCACGAATGTGAACATGTGAATAGTAATAATATTTTTTTAAATATGAAAGTTATAATGGTATATATCTAATTAATCATTTATTTTTTGAAGGGAGAGAAGCTGCTTGGTTTGGCTTTGCCACTTTTGTTTCTGCAAATGGATGGGAGCTGGTGGTCACCTGTCTCGCTCAATCGGCACTCGAGCCGGGCTTGCCTTATCAACTGTCCATATTTTCATAACATTTTTTACATGCTTTCAGACAAAAGCAAGCATTGTGGTGTTCATTACAAAAAGAGGTTGGGGACACCAGCTAGGCCTGAAGCTCCAACTAGCAAACTTGAGGATAGTAAATCTCATGAAACTAAAACTATGCTTTCAAGACAGGAGGCGACTACACGAGAGGGCGAGAGCCCCCGCGTGTAGGGCCCACTCTACCTTATCTCTTCCCCCTTCGCATGTTGTCTTGCTCTTGCATCTTCCCGACGGACCCGCGCCCCGCGGCCAACCCGCCACCAACCTCCACCACCACCCGTGGCTGGCGGCGGCCTCGCCCCCGCGCCGCGCCGCCCACCTCCCACCACCGCCGTGCTACCCCGCCTCCGCGCCCGCACCTCCTTTCTTCTTCCTCGCTCCATCTTCCTTTCTTCTTCCTCCGTCTCGCCGTGCTGCCCGCCGCCGCCGGCCTCCAACCACCCCCCACGGCCGGCGGCGACCCTCATCGGCGCGCCGCTGCCCATCTCCCACCCCTCCCCTTCCACCCCGCCCTCCGCTAACCAATATGATATCTGGCCCCCGCCGCACCGCCACCGCCAGATCCGCCCCCTCGCCGGCGTCGGGCGAGGACCGCACGCCTCCCACCCCTTCCCCTTCCCCCTCCCCTCCCCTCTCCTCCCCTCCCCTTTGCCTGGATCTGACATAGTGATGACGCTGCCACCGTCGCCTTGGTCATCTTCTTCGTCTCCGGCGAGCTCCCCCGCCCACCAGTTGTCCCCCGCCGCCCTCGATCCGCCACCGCCGCCGGGCCGGCCGGCTTCCCAGAGCTCCCTCTAGGTCGGGGGAACAGGTAAACCCCCAAACCCCGAACCCTAACCCTAACGGACCACACCGGAGTAGATCCTCGGAGAATAGGCTCGTCGAAGGTGCTCGTCTTCGATTGTTACTTTCCTATTTGCATTGTTACTTTCTTTTTTTTCTTTCCTTTTTTGGTTCCATTATGTTTCGATAGTGGATTTCTTTCCAAATTAAGCGGGCTCTCCATCTAAGCCTAAATGGAGAGGGCTCTCCATCTAGAATTTGGGTTCAAGATAATGGTACCGCGGGTTTCTTATAGACTTGAACTTTGATGGAGCAATTAGTATGCAACTAAATATTTCAATATATAAGAATGCAGGTTTAATTAGTTGAAACAACGCGCGCTTGGCCCACCCAAATAAGAGATGTCACATCATTTAGCGGCTGTTGCCACAGACTCATCACGTGCTCCTCTCGGTTGACACATGTGTGTTGGAATTTTGCAACACATATATATCCATCGTGGTCATGTATTAGAGCCAATTTCCTCATTTTCATAGAAATTAACATAGTTTGATTTCAATCACTCGGTGCCATATTTTTTTTCGAAATTCCCTCACTTCCAAAAGCTTCAGAATTTTGTCCCCACAATGCCAATACCATTAGGAATCCGTTACATTTTAACACAACATCTCTAGAAAGGGGTTGTAGCATGAGGGGGAATGCCCTCGTGCCCCTAGGACATAAAAAAACATCAGCCCGTGACCAAACTGCAAAACTATGATTTTTGTTGTGTCCATTTTGGCGACAAAATTGATTTTACTGTAAAATCTTTTAAAAAAGTCTAACCAACTCAGTGAAGGACTCTGCTTATTATTGTGTTCAGTACCAATGTTGTTCTAACTTCTGCCGGTCTAAGAAAACAATCCAATAATAGTATAGCAACTAGAAAGGTGGCCCGCGCAAATTGCGCGAGTATCTAGTATTTTACCAATCTTTATCTTTCTATTACTTAAGAAGTGATGAAAATATTTTTTTCATAATGTATTTATTTTTTCCGAACAACCCAAATTAAGATATAGGTCGTCTATGTATTTTCATCAGTTATGTTTTTGAATTCATAAGAAACAATACCTTAAATAACAACTTGTTTTTGAAATTAATGTAAAATCTATATTTTTAGAAAATTGTTTGACCGGCGAGGTAGGCATTTAGTTATTGTGCACAATAAATATGGCTTAGATCTTTAGAGAAATATCTATTGATTGGTTGAATGTATAAAATCTTTATTTTATTTATTTGTGCTCCAATCTCCATATGATATAGCCTTATATATGCATAGTCCCATATCGCCTAAGTCTCTTGCATCTCTGTGCTTGTCTTTTCTTTTTCATGCTTTTGCTCCCAAGGATATTTGTCCGTCATGCCATCATCATAGAAGATACATCCTTGATACCTGATGATGTGCGTTGTTCATTCTTTCGAAACGCTAACTATCCCTAGAATTCAGCTCGATTTGTAGGGGTGGCTCACCCTATGAGCCCACACCAAATCAATGGGGAGGCAAAGTTCGAGGTGTCAAATTGATTTATTTTTACATGAATCCCATGCACACCCACGTCTCCCAAGATCTCCGTCGTATCTTCTCTACTCCTCTTATGTTCTCTCGTCTTATCCCATTTTTCTCCTTGGTGCATGTGAGCGAGTGGCAGGCCGTCTAGCAGTGCAGTCGGCATGGTGCCCAGCCACTGTGGCCGACGCAACCAGGGTCACGGCCCCATGTGCGAGCGGCATAGCCATGGCCAGAGGAAGCGGCGCAGATGACACGCCGGGGGCATAGGCAACACTGCGGCTCATTGGGCAATGCAGCCACAACCGAGGCACATGCGTCTGGATTGGCGCGGGTGGCATGGCATTGCCACGACAGCTCAGCGAGGCATGGAAGTGTGACCACGACTCGATGGATGGCACATGCGGAGCCACGACAACCATGTAGAGCATCGTTGGTGTCCGCACAGGCCAGTGTTGGATGGACCGTGTAGAGCATCGTTGATGGCCGCACGGGCTGGTGTTGGATGGAGACGACGGCAGCAAGCATGCCCTGCCACTACGGACAGTGGATTTGGTGTTGGAACCTAGTGCATGTAATCAATTATATCTAACCTCTCTCCTCGTTGTTGGTTTGTTGCGATTTTGTATGCTACTACCTCCATTCCAAATTATAGGTCGTTTTAGCTTTTCTAGATTCATAGATTTTGATATGCATCTAGATGTAGGCTATGTCTAGATTCATGACAAATAATATGAACCTTAAAATGCAAAAACGACCTACAATTTGGAACGGAGGAAGTACATAAATTTATTGTTGTTTTGACGTCTTGTTAAGTTGGCCAATAAAATCAGTTAAATGTGGCACCATTTGTCTCCCTATAGTTTTGAAAGAAAAACAAAATCAAATACTAATTTGTTGGTATATGCCTAACCGTTATTGTTTTTTAGAAGAATGTAGATGATACGTGTCACACCCGGATTTTCACAAAAACCCGAATTCGGCCATATGTGTGCCCAGGAAGCCTTAGTACACATATAGCGAACAAATATGATAAACAGAGAACATATGTTGGAATAAATTCTTCATTAAATAAAATGTTTACATCAGAGTGCTTCATAAATGATCTAAACAATAACAGCGGAAGACTAATAAAACTCTCAACTAATGGAGTCGCAATCCACAGGGACTCTGACTGGGAGATCACAACTCAGTAGTACGGTAAATCTTCTGGAAACTCAGCAGCAGACTCATGTCCAGCCCAATCTGTTTACCCATCCGGGATTTTGTTGAATAAAATAGTAAGTGTAAGTAAACAATTACTTAGCAAGTATAGCACGGGAATGAAGGCTCAAAATAGGCTAGATACGGCTTAACTGCATTAGCATTTTTAGTTGGTTCATTTTAACATTAACCAAATTACTACAAGTGGATGAAACCCCATTGTAACCCAATTAATAAAGTATAAGTGGCATTAAACATAAATAAACATCATCTTATAATCAAAAAAGGATCCAGGTTGCTCGTGACCCTGAGCAAGGCTATCATGATAGATTGTACACTCTGCAGAGGTTTCACCCTTTACCCACCAGTCGCGTAAAAGTGCAAAAGAACTTTGCACCCAACCACGCACATCAACACTTCCGAGGTGTGACTGCATAGGGACGCTACGAGGTTTTTCATAAAACACCCTAACAAGACAGTGACCGCTAAGGTACAATAAGGTGGTGAGACTCTAGGCACCGAGATCGACGTACGCCTACAAAGTCACACAATAGGGGGGTCGATGGCGTCCAGAGCGCGGGCATCACACCCAACAATGCACAACGTGCGGAGTTCCCCGTCGCAGGGACTCCCAACACGGGACTGGGTCTAACGAGACCTAGCCGACGGGGCTACCGTCCTCGGTGGAATCAAGAAACACCTCGCGCCTTACTTCCCACAACGCCGTCGGCCCCACCGGTAACCAATGGCAAGCTAGAGACGTACAAGTTACTTGACCAAGACCAGAGCCATAATAGTTCTAGCGGTGGCGACAAACTCCTGGGTTTCCGCTTTAAGAGCCAGACCTTACGGAGAGACACTGGAGCAAAGCACACAGCACATGCCCCAGCTCCCTAAACCATGTTGCTAAAAAGCAAGTTTTATCATTAATGTTGAAGTGAACCTTTAAGTCAAAATTAACAGTTAAATAAAGGTGACAGTAGTTGCGCATAGCAAAATCTACCCATATGCAGAAACTCAAGGTAATCAAAGGATAGGGGTAAACAAACTAGGTACAACCTTAATATGACATCAAATTTAGACACATGCATATGAAAGTAAATGTAAGTAAACATGTTTGTTTAGGTAGCAAGGATTGTCCATGCTATAACTTGCCTTCCTCGAAGGGCGGCTGCAGCTGCTGTGGGTCCTGCTCCGGAAAGTCCTCCACGTACTCGAACTCCAAAGCGTACGGCTCACCGACTGGACACGAATCACCATACAAGCGAGCACGCACACCAAAACATGCAAACAAATAATAATCTATTAGAACAGTACACCAAACAGTAGAAACAATACATAAAAAGGTTCTAGAAATAATCTACGCCGCACTACGAACACATGAGCGCGAAAATCACACTAATCGGAGTTAAAACGAAAAAGATATGGCTTTTCTAAGTTCCAGGGACCTACTGGTAAGTTTTAAAAGTGTCCAGGGGCTTATTTTTGAAGAAACCAGGGACCTATGTGTAATTACGCATTAAAACCAGAGGGTCTACGTGTGAAAATGTTTAGATAGGACTGCGGGTTCTAATACTTAAAAGCTCAGGGGTTTTTTCAAAGAAAACAGGACCCTATCGTAAATACTTTTAAACTAGAGTGGATCGCGGGTTGATATCGGAAAAACAGAGGGGCTCTTTAGAAAAATAACCATGCTGACCGGTATAAGGAAGTTTGACTCGGGCTTGGATTGAATGTGGGCCATCCGATTTAGATCGGACGGTGGTTAGATCGAGCGAGGGGGGGGATGGCGACGCTGCTCGGACACGGCGGAGCTTCGCCGGAGCCAAGCATAACTCGCGCTACGAGCCTCCAAAAGCGACGCGGTCAAGCTCTACGGCACCAGCGAGGAATGGTGAGTTCACCTGGGGAGTTGGGGTCGTCCGAGGAGCGGCGGAGACGGCGGCCAACGTGGCGGGTTGCTCCGGCGGCACTGCTTCACTACGGTGAGCGATTAGGCGCAACTTGGAGGGGGAAATAGGGGCTGGGTTGGACCGGGCGGGTCCCCTGTCCCCTCCGAGTGCTCTGGGGCGGGGTTTCGTCGGAGTATGGGCGGCAGCGGCGGAGTCCGACGGTGATCGACGAGGGGCGGCGGCGATGCGAGGCTAGAGGGCGCATGGGGGGCTCCGCTGGGCTTGGGCTTGGCGGGGAGTGCTTGGTGGGGGTTGTGGAGCTGCGGGGGCTGCTTAAATAGGCGGGAGTGGGTGCCCTCGGCGTGCGGGCTTGAGGGTCGGGGTGGTGGCGGCGCCGCGGTGCCCTTCCTTGTGGATGGGCATCTTTCCTTGCAGGGGGCTCGGCATGGAAGGAAGGAGCAGGGGAGGGAAGCTTCGGGGAAGCTTCATGGAGGGCCCACGGCGCGGGGAAGGGCCAAGGCGGGCGGGCGGACCGGCGAGATGCGCGCCGGGGAAGTAGGTGGCTCGGGCGCGAGGAAGGGGAGACGCCTGACAGGCGGACCCCGTCTGTCGGCGAGGGAAAGAGGGGGAAGGGGGCGAGCGCGAGGTGGGCTGGGCCGAGTCGGAGCTGTGCCTGCGCAACTGGGCCGAGCGGGGCGAGCTGGCGGGACGCGTGGGAGAGAGCTGGGCCGGCTCGGGGGAAGAGGGGGAGTGGGCCGGGGGAAGGAGGAGCTGGGCCAACGAGCTAGAAATGAGTGGAGGGTGCGAAACCGAACCAAAGGAAAAATCCAGGGAGCGAAAACGAACTATGGGCCAAACAACTTTTCTAAAGCTCAAAACAAAGTGATTCAAATTTGAATTTAAATAAATTTAAATTCTCGTTTGATTCACAAGCAATACAATAATAAATACAATAACATTAATGCAACAAAAATATTTCTACAACTTATATTTGATTTTAATATTCATAAATAATTCATTTAACCTATTAAATATGAACAAATTTAATAAAAGCTAATTAATTACTAAAAATTTTAAATAGGTAATTTTGGGGTGTTACAATATGAGAAATAAAATTTGTATATCTTATTACTCGTATATTATTTTCCTTTTTATATTTTATTATATGCATATTTTTCTTTTTCATGTAATAACATAATATCTTAAATCATATTTGATATATGCTCATTGGATTAATCTAAGCCGTTGGATCTTCATAAAATTCAATGGTTTATATTCTTTTGTTTTTTTATTTTATATATACTCTTTGGATTAATCTAGACCGATGGTGTATATTCTTCTATTTTTTAGATTAACGTGAAATGTTTTTGACGCTCTCGACGAACGTTGAGGCTCCTTTTAATACTATTGTATTAATATAAATAGACGGATTATCGGTACTGACCAATCAGCACCAGGTTCGACACTGTTAGGATCGGATTCATACAAGTTGCAGCCTGTCATTTCGAATACAAAGCAAGGCCGTTAAGTTGTTGGCAGGTATGGTGTCGGTTTTATCTCGGCGATGCTTTGAGATCCTTGTGGCTTGTGGGTTACACTCCACGATGCAAGAGTTCATCGAAAGTTGTTGGCAGCTTGCCCATCCATCCAAAGTTCCATTAACAATGGAGCTGCTGCTGCTACTACAGTCATCCAGAGCATCCTTCCTCGCCGTGTTGCTCGCCACCGCTCTCTTCCTCGCATCCATTCTCCACCACCGCCGCCGCCGCCGCCACTCCCGGAAGTACAACCTCCCACCGGGCCCTCGCTCATGGCCGGTGATCGGCAACCTGAACCTGATCGGCCCTCTCCCACACCGCTCCATCCACGAGCTCTCCAAGCGGCACGGCCCGCTCATGTCCCTCCGCCTCGGCTCCATGCCCGCCGTCGTCGCCGCGTCCGCCGACATGGCCAGGCAAATCCTCAGGACCCACGACCTGGCCTTCATCGACCGCCCCAGGACGGCCTCCGGCAGGTACACCGGCTACGGCTACTCCGACATGCTGTGGTCCCCCTACGGCGCCTACTGGCGCCAGGCGCGCAGGCTGTGGAAGGCCGAGCTCCTCATCGCGGCGCGGCTGAGGTCGACGGAGCACGTCCGCGCAGGCGAGGTGCACGCCATGCTGCGCGGCCTGTACGACCACGCGCCGGGGCGCCGCCGCGCCGCCGTGAAGCTCATGGACCACCTGTTCGCGGCGAACATCAACGTGATCACGCTCATGGTGCTGGGCAACAAGTTCGTCCACGGCGGCGGCGCTGGGCCGCCGCCGCCGACGACGCCCGAGGAGTTCAAGTGGATGGTCGAGGAGTTCTTCCTCCTGTCCGCGCCGTTCGCCAACGTCGGGGACGTGATCCCGTGGTTCAGCTGGCTAGACCTCCATGGGTGCGTCAGGAGGATGAAGAGGCTCAGGGAGATGTTCGATCGGTTCCTGGAGCGCGTCCTGGACGAGCACGATGAGCGGCGCCGGCGTGAAGGCGAGAACTTCGTTGCCACGGACATGGTCGACCTGCTGCTGGAGCTTGCCGACGACCCCAACCTCGAGGTCCCCATCCAGCGAGATGGCGTTAAGGCATTCACGCTGGTAAAAAAAACAGAGAGGAGGAGGAGGAGGTTTCTTCACGGATTGGAGCATGTACGTTCTATATCTAATTAATACACGCGCTTGCATGCACGCAGAACCTCCTCGTGGGCTTGCCGGACACGACGTCGGTGACGGTGGAGTGGGCCATGTCGGAGCTCCTCAAAAACCCCGACGTCCTCGCCAAAGCCACGGAGGAGCTGGACCGCGTCACCGGCGGCGAGCGCCATGTCACGGAAGGGTACATCCCGAGCCTCCCGTACATGGAAGCCGTCGTCAAGGAGACCATGCGGCTGCACCCGGTGTCGCCGCTGCTGGCTCCCCGGCTGTGCCGCGAGGACGTCGTCTTCGTCGGCGGCGGCCACGACGTCCCGGCGGGCACGCTCGTGTTCGTCAATGTCTGGGCCATCGGCCGCGACCCCGCCGTGTGGGGGCACGACGCCGGCGAGTTCCGGCCGGAGCGCTTCGCCGCCGGGGGCGGCGGCGTCGACGTGAAGGGCGGCGACTTCGAGCTGCTGCCGTTCGGGTCCGGCCGCCGGATGTGCCCCGGCGTATCGCTCGGGCTCAAGATGGTGCAGGTGCTCCTGGCCAACCTGCTCCACGGCTTCGCGTGGAGGCTCCCCGACGGCGTGGCCAGCTGGGAGGACTTGAGCATGGAGAAGTTTGGGCTGTCCGTGGCGCGCAAGGTCCCGCTCCAAGCCGTCGCGGAGCCCAGGCTGCTGGCACACCTATACGCCGGGCCATGAATCCATGATGCCGCGCATCGGTGATGCGTGTGTATGAAACTATTTTTTTAGAATACGGAAATCATCCGGTGTGTATGAAACTATGAAAGTAAGTATGCTTGTGTCGTCTCTGCGTAAATGTGGAGTGTGGTTTATGTGCTTGTAGTGCCGAAAAAAACAAGCAAAGGGTGTGTGTGTGTGTGTGTGTGTATGTGTGTGTGTAGCCACACAGTGGGCCGGTTTAATTAATTAATTTATGCCCTGTTTTTCTGAAATCTGCATTTTGTAATTCATCTGCCTCAGCTCTTGGTTTGTAGTTTCATGTCGCAACCAATATATTGTGAAAACATATATATGTTTATAAAGTCTGATTGCATGCCATATTCATTTTATTATATTGGTGGTCGGCCATGTTGGACCAGGCAGTAATAATGACTTGAATTCCGAGAGAGAATAGCACACAGTAGATGATGAATAATATATATAACTCGATTGTACTTTGCGAATTAAGCGTGGTAAGATTTCTTGCGTTGGAATCTACCCACCGTGGTTTCAGTCCTTGACTCGGCATGAGTAATCGTATTTTTCTGATGAATTTATTTCAACATATTTAAGCGGTGCTATTTTTTAGTAGAAAATCTTACCTCAAGAATCCAAATCCTTTACATGAGTGTGGTATGCTCAACCACAAGAATGAATAAAAAAAGTTATAAATTAAAAAAAACAAGAGTGACTAATTCAACTTGCTTCGTTCTCCTAGATAAATCATGTCAAGAGTTCCACTTCAGTCACGCCTCACACGTCTTTCCTAGCTACGACCTACGACTTAGCGTAATTGTTTCCCTCCGAGTTTTTTTTCTAGCTTGGTCGTGTGTTGATGCTCGTTAATGATACAATCAGATTATATTTGCATATATATTGTGTACTATATAATGTTTTATTTTCACATGAACTAAGTTTAATTTGAAACACTAAGAGCAGCTTCAGTAGACCAAACAAGTCACTATTCTAAGTTTAGAGGACTAAGCCTAGCAAGCTCTCTATTTAATTGCACCGTATTTCAGAGAGACCTCCAAACCATCCCTCTACTCTCTATTTCCGGGGATCCTAGGGATGCCTCTATTTATGAGTACTATTGCTAAAGTTAAAATAAAATTTGATGCTTCAAAAAATAGAGACAACCCTAATTAGAATTTGAAGGTTCTGATTTAGAATTATTGCATATAATGGATATAAAATAATCCAAAAGCCAGGCCCCGGTCCTGGAGGGGGGCGAGCGGGGCAGCCGCCCAGGGCCCGATTCCAAGGGGCACCTCCAGGCACCCATACAATAGCTAGTATTTATTTCTTGTGTACATATGTATGCAGTACTGTATACGCGGAACGAAGTTAATTAGAAACAAAACGTCGTGACTCCATTTCTGGTGACTCCTAGCACCAATCTAATCAGTGGACAGCGTCCGTTGCCTCGAGTTCTCGGGATCTTTTTTTTAGCGGAGATATGGAAGTCCTCATGCGACACCAGCAAATACGAACACGACTGATGTGCTGTGGATGCTCGTCTATGGCGACTCCGGTGTCCGTCCAAACTCCAGGGGTTAGATCGATCTAGGGAAGTTCTGCCTCCGTGCGCTGTGCACTTGTGCCGATCTGCATCTGCTGGACGCTCGTACGGCCGCTGCGGAGCAGCTAGCCCCACTGCCTGGCGTCTGGTGATAGGAATTTTGCTCTAACGTGCTAAGGAGGAATTGTGAATTGATGTAGGAATAATCCATTGATTGTATTGGACATCGATTATGGTCCCTAATTTAGGGATAAGATAATATCAGTATTAAGCGACTTCTGCTTGATAATGTAGGTGATATTTTCTTGAGTTCATTCAGTACTTTGTAGATTTGCTCTAGATTTTGTTTGCTTATTGTTTTTTTAATTTCATAGAACCATCGTATTGTCTAGAAAGTATCCAATACGATGCTAGATGGAACAAGTAGAAGAAATTATTTTAAGGGATTGAAATTGATATTTGTTGGTACGTATTCTCTCAGTCACGATACGAACCAGCAGTGTAAATGTAGATTGTATTTTTCGATCCTTTCAAAAATTGAAAGCTCCCCTCAAAAGGAGGGCTAGGCCCTGCTTTTATAGGGGGTTACAAGGTCGCTATTTTACAACAATACCCTCTTGCCGTGTCCCACTTGCAGGCTACTCTATCCGTACTTTATAATATTTGGGGACGGACAAAAGGGTAACTTCTTATACAATGTCGTATACCATTTTATTTCCTCTTCTAACTAAGAGATAACCACTAAGGTGATTGGCTTCGCAGCACATTCGGACCCTGAGCTTCGCGACCTTTCTTGTTTGCTTGATCATTCACCCCATTACCGAAGCCTCGTAATGACGAGCGAAGGTAGCCTCCCGCTTAAAGGCACTCAAAACATTCCCTGCTGACCTTCGCTCCAGATGACTTGTAACCATAGCGTACTTACATGGGTCAACAATCATCGACCTTCGTTCGACTTGCCCTTTCTACACCTCCGAGGATGTCGAAGGTCCTGTGCGTCTTCTGTTGTTCTGTTTGAAGATGACCTTCGATTCATTCAGAGAGAACTCCTCTTCCCGCTCCTCATGCCAGCTCCTAGTGATCATTCCGGAGGTGCGGTTCTCAGAAATCAATAACCCCAACAATAATGATACCATTATCTCTGTAACATCGCATCTACAAATGTTAAAAGAACATTTTAAAGAAAAATGTGTATAATTATTTGCAAATATTTTTGTTCATGTCTTGAATATTGCTAAAATTTATATAAAAATATTATTTTTACTACTACTATTAGTAGTAGTTTTTTTTGGTTTCGTCCTGGATCCTAAAATCTCAGGACCGGACCTGTCAAAAGCAAAGATGAGCACCATAATAAAACAAAACAAGCTCGCATGGGCAAGATAGACGCAGGAGGCTGCTGTGCGCCCGTGGCCCCGTGCTGCCTTGCTTCATGGGCCGACGGTACAACGGAAGCCCAAAATGTTTTATGCTACCCACAACTGACTTTTTTTTTGTTTTCTAGCCTTTTTAGTGAAAGATGTTCACAAATACGTCCATGGTGGAAAGATTTTAAAAAATGGACCCTAGGCTCGACGACATGAATCGTGGCGCCGAGGTTACACGTCTTGGCGCCATGATTCCTGACGCCGAGGTACCAGCATCGAAAGATGATGTGGCGTCTACGTGGCATACTTCGGCGCCACAGATCTCGGCGCTGAGCTCGGCGCCAAAGATCCACGCCAAGATCCACGGCGCCGAACACGCTGCCTCGGGCTGCATGCGCGCCGCGTCCTGCCGCTGCATGCCGCGCGCGCCTGCCCTGCCGCTGCATGTAATTGAATGTTAATGGTGAAAACTATTTGGACCATCCCTACCTACGACCTAGATATAGTTAGCTAGTATAATATGGGGTGCACGCAGCTGCCTAGTTCTAGTATAGGTGGTGTTCCGATCCATGCGCTAAAGTTTAGATGTATTAAATGATAATTAGATGTATTAAACATAAACTAATTATAAAACTAATTATATAAGTCATGTTTATTTCGCGAGACGAACCTAATAAGCATAATTTTGCTATAATTAATACATAATTACTATATGTTTACTGCAGCATTAGATTGTCTAATTATAGTGTAATTAGGCTTAATAGATTCGTATTATAAATTACTCCTCGTTTATATAATGGGTTTTTAAATTAATCTATATTTAATACTCCTAATTAACATATTTATATCCGATGTGACGGCGCTAAACTTTAGCAAGCGGCTAACAACGATGCAGCATGCAGCGGCAGGGCAGGCGCGCGAGCGGCATGCAGCGGCAGGACCAAGGCGGCGCGTATGCAGCCCCGTGCTCGGCATCGTGGATCTTGGCGCCGAGTTCAGCGCCAAGATCTGTGGCGCCGACGTATGTTACGTAGACACCACATCATCTTTCGATGGTGGTACCTCGGCGCCAGGAATCATGGCGCCGAGCCTAGGGTCCAATTTTTTGAAATCTTTTCATCAGGGGTGTATTTGTGAACATCTTTCGCTAAAGGGGCTAAAAAATAAAAAAGTCGGTACCCACAACGTGTATTTCCCGCCCCCTGGTGCCTCTCTCGCTGACACGACTAGGGCCTTGTTTAGTTCCCGAAATTAGTAACCAAATTTTGGTCTTTTAGAGTGCGTGCACTGCTGTAGCATTTCGTTTGTATGTGTAAAAAATTGTCCAAAAATTGATTAATTAGGCTCGAAATGTCCGTCTCGTAGAGTACAACAACACTGTGCAATTACTTTTTGATTTTATCTACATTTAGTACTCCATGCATGCTATGACATTTTGATGTGATGAGAATCTTCTTTTTGTATAGTAAACTTTGGAGGTGGAATTTGGGACGTAAACAAAGCCTAGATGTTGAATTTGGAAGGCCGAATTTGGAAGTTTAACGTCACTTCATAATCATTACGTCACTGTAGCATTTTGTTTGTATTTGTGAAAAATTATCCAAAGATTAATTAATTAGGCTCAAAATGTTCGTCTCGCAGAGTACAATAAAACTGTGCAATTAGTTTTTGATTTCATCTATATTTAGTACTCCATGTATGTTACGATATTTTGATGAGACGGGGAATCTTTTTTATAGTAAATTTAGGAGTTGATTTTGGGATGCCAAGAAAGCCTAGGCCGACCGGGCCGATATAACATCATCAGCAGGACACAAAGCTGTCATCACCGCCTGGAAAACTTTAATAGACGAAAATCTTCGGGGGAAACACCGATGCGCCACACGTTGTCGCTTGCCCTGTCGCAGCGCCTTCGTCCGCTGACAACACCGATGCGGACCTGGATCGATCGCCTCTCGTCTATCAGCGTGAGATCCATCGAGGCAGTACTTCCATTTGGCGCTTTCTCTCAGACACGGCCGGCCAATGCCGCCTTCGGCCAGCTCTCCCGCTCCACGCTGCGCCCCTGTTGGCTGTTGCCAATGCCAACCTAACAGACGACTGAACTCTCGATCTCAACGAGAGGACTCGTCCGATAGATCCGGTCCTGTGTTACCACTTCAAGGCTAGATCTATCTACCTTCTGTGTATAAATAGGCACGACTCCTGCTTGCCAGGCCACAGCAGCACCAGCAGCCAAGCTAACAAGAGCATCAGGAACACCAAGCTAGCTAGCTTGCATTGCATTGCATTGCTAGCCGGGGAAGAGCGAGCGAGATCAGCAATGGCTTGCCAGCGGGTGCTGCTCTTGGCCGTCCTCGCCGCCGCCTGCCTCGTGTCGGTGGCCTCCGGCAAGGACTGGATGGTCGGCGACGACAAAGGCTGGAGGGCCCAGTTCAACCAGACCGGCTGGGCCGACGGCAAGACCTTCAGAGTCGGCGACACCCTCAGTAAGCACAAGCACAAGCACGGCCCCTGCTGCGGGCTTAGCTATTCTCTCCCAGAAACCGTTGCATACTTGCATATATAAATATATATATCATATATGTCACACACACACACACACACACACACACACATATATATATAAATATATATATAAAGCAGCTGGTTGACGGCGCCTCTCCTCCCTGGCAGCGTTCATGTACCCCAAGGAGAACCACACGGTGGCGCAGGTGGACAACAAGGACGACTTCGCGGCGTGCAACCTCAAGGCCAACTCGCTCAAGTCGTGGGACACCGGCAACGACGTCGTCCGCCTCGAGAAGGCCGGCAAGATGTGGTTCTTCTGCACCAAGCCCAACCACTGCCTCAACGGCATGAAGCTCGCCATCAACGTCCTCGAGGCCGGGGCGGCGCCGGCACCGGCACCGGAAGCGCCGGCCCCGTCCTCCGCTCCGGTGACGATGATGAGCTACACGGTCGGCGGCGCGGTGGCCGTGATCGCCTCCGTGCTCGCGTTCTAGGGCGCGCTCGCATTTGCAGCAGGATCGTCGTCGTCGTTACTTGACTTCATTTTGTGTGTGTGGTCGGATCGATTTTTTTTTACTTGTTTGGATTGGAGTTTCTGTTACGTATACAGGGCCTGCCTAGTCATGAGTTTCGATCAGGTGATCCGAGTTTGCCGTCGGCTATATCGCCGGCATTAATAATAAGTTGATTCTAATAAAGTTGTCTCTACATATTCCATTGACAGTTGACCACAGATGTAGAAGCGGAGTAAATAATTTCTAGCGAGAATAGCTGCATCGTATTTGGGCATAATTCTATGACATTGCAACCATACGATTTGCTTACAGTTCGTTGAAATTGACAATCGTTAGGGATGCAATTATCCTGTACTCCGTCCGTTTCTTTTATAAGACACGTGCATATATATGTATGTTAAGATTCAAACATTGTAATCCTCAACCAACAATTGGCTTGCAAGATGTAAATTTTGTTGCACAAAAGTGAAATAACTGACTCGTATATAAAATTACAATCTTATGGTAGCGAATCTTTGTTGTCGCCACTAAAATTATAGAAGAGAAGCGAGGTCACATAGCAAAGAGAGAGGGGGAAACTTCTTTAGTTTATGAAGTTTGTGAATGTAATTTCCCAAAAATGGTTTGGAAAGTCTGGGCGCCCTCTTGGTGAAAGGTCTTCTTGTGGCTCATGTTGCAAAACAGGATTTGCACTGCGGATCGTCTCCTCCTGCAAGAGTGGCCTCACTCATATTTTTGTCCAATGTGTTACAGAAGTCTTGAGATTGCCAAGCACCTATTCTCGGACTGTCCAGCAGCCACCTGTTCGATCTGGCGATAAATCTGTTATTGGGTGGCATGCCCCAGCTTGGAACCAACTGAATGGACAATAGATACACTGACTTGGTGAGTTGGTTTCATGACTTAGCTGGAGGATCCACGGGCGCGGTGGCTCAGGGTGCCATCCTGGTGGTTTGGACAAACTGGTGCGAGCGCAAGGATCTTCAACAACCAGGAGAAGTTTGTGAATGTTATGACCATGACATTTTATTTAGTGTTTTGTTTCATGGTACAATTAATAATCTTAAACGGATTTTTATGAATTAGAATGTAAATATGTTAATTAGAGGTACTAAATATAGATTAATTAAAAAACCTATTACATAAAGTTAATTTGCAAGACGAATTTATTAAGCCTAACTAGTCCATATTTAGACAATATAATGCTATAGTAACCATGCGATAATTATAAAGTTAATTAGGCTTGTTAGGATCGTCTCGCGAAATAGCCATGGCTTATACAATTAATTTTATAATTAATTTATATTTAATACTTCTAATTGTTATTTTTTTAAGGGACTGAATTTTAGTCTCTTGAATCCAAGGTTTGGGTGAGTGGTGACAAGACTAGACCGTGAGTCCTTAACTTTTATTTATATAATAGGCGGCATGAGAGCTTATTAAAGAAGAAGAAAGGGCACGCTGGCCGGATGCCAATCGAATGGAGCATTCACATCAGCAACGACGCTGTCAGGAAGTTTCTGCAAAGAAATTGCCAAGAAACTGTCGAAACGCCCGGGCAGGGGGAAACACGTACCGATGCGCCAGATGTTGTCAATTGCCACACGTGCTCCTCCGATCCCCTCGCAGTGTTCATGTAGCCCACCCCAAGGGCGCCCACACGGTGATCCGGGTCGGCAAGGAGGGCTTCAATTCGCGGCGTGCAACCTGCAGGGCACCCAGCTCGGGCGCGAGGTACTCCGGCGAAGACGTCGTCGCGCTCGACAGGCCCGGGAAGATGTGGGTTCCTCTGCAGCAAGCCCGGCCACTGCAACAACGGCATGAAGCTCGCCATCAACGTCGAGGCCGGGCCGAGCGCCGCCGGCACCAGCAGCTCCGGCTCCGGCCACCAGCAGCTCCGGCCCCGTACGTCGTCCGCTCGCTTGAGCCACACGTAGTCGTTTTTTGACTTCGTTTTGTGTGTGGTTGGCTCATTTCTTTCTTTCGTTCGTTCGGCGAATTACTGATCACCACCAGACAACCTCACGTCCGCACCGGTTGGGAACGGACTTTAGCACCGGATTCCCAACCGGTACTAAACTTCCGGCGTTAAAGGGGTACCCTTTAATACCGGGTAGAATAACCGGTGCTAAAGGGGGCCTTTAGCACCGGTTCTAAACACCAATCGGTGCTAAAGGCCCTGCCTACACAGCGGGCATAGGACGGCCTTTAGCACCGGTTGGTGTATACAACCGGTGCTAAAGTGCCTGGATTTTTTTGGTACGTTTATATATGTATTATGATACGTATTCAAACATGTATTCAGCTGCCGTGTATGTAGTACTATATATTCATATTAGGTAGACATATAATTAAAATAGAAGATATATATATTATAATTTTGAACGGTATATATATTTTAACTGTATATATTTGAGCTGTATATTACAAATTAAGAAATCCGACTAGAGGAACGACTTGACGGCGCATCCTCCAGGGGGAGATGGAATTCTCCACGGGGATTAACAACCTCGTCCCAAATCCATCCAATGAGCTGTTCTGCAATTGCGTCTATTCTCTCTTCATCGAGTCTATCTTCTTGCAGCCTCATCATCTATAATTTGCAAATAATTGGAAATATTAATTCCATGGAATTGAAGACAACAAATGTGCAATTAATAATCATTTAATATAAAATAAATGCTTTACTTACAAATACAAATGTCCGTCTATATTTAAATAATCATTTATTATAAAACAAAGTGTTTTTCTTATTAATACAAACATAGTAATTATTAAATAAAGCCCTATATTTCTAAATAATCATTTGTTTTAAAACAAAGTGCCTTACTTATTAATTCAAATTTAATAATAATATTATTTAAATGAATCCCATTATCAATAAAAGAAGCCGTATATTTCTAAATAATATAATTTATTACAAAATCAAGTGCTTTTTCTACAAAAATAGTAAATATATCAAATTAAAACCTGAAAATGTGTTACGTACCATAACATCATGGTGAGTCATCTTTTTCGTCGACCGATTGAGTATGTTATCACAAACATAATATGCACATAGATTATTTCCCGACCCCTGTTGGCAACACTATCGATCAAAAAATAAAGTTAAGTAAAATTCATATAATAGGTTAGCGGAGACCTACACGTATAAATTACTTGCTTACCGGAAAGTCAGTCTTCCATGTGAGTGTTTCATAGATCATACCAGGGTTATCTTGACGAAATTGAATCCACGCCCTGTGAACCAAAAAGTTGTGTTAAATCATTGTGATTGTAAGGGAAGAATTGAGTTAAATGGGTAAATATATGTCACCTTGTAAACATGTCGATGATGTTCTGGTAAGCATATGTTGGCCTCTTCAACGAATCAAAGACGTGGACGATACCCCGGTCAAGACACAATATGATTAAGATCCAGTGAAAAATGTATACATGTAGACATTATAATGAGAAATAAAATTGAACGACAATAGTATGGAGTCCATAAAATTTTGTATATGCACTATAAGTAGATACATGTATAGGTACTCACCCGAAGTTGTACGGCAATAGTATGGAGTCGCAATAATTTTGTTTTTGGAGATACTTGTATAAATTTTGATAGGTCTCCTCTGGATTGATCAAAATCATTTTGTCACTTATCCTTGTCGGGTCCATGTAACCAATATCAAATATTCCTTCACTCCGACATCTTTGAATCTCCATTCTGCATTGTTAAGCAATAAAGGGCGCGTCAGCAAAGATTAAAGTTTTTTCAAGTGTCAAATATAAATAAGAACAAAGCACTTACAATACCCAACAGGTGATCAAAGACACGTCCATGGCGTCTTTGTGGTACACCTCATATATATCCTTAAACTCCAACCAGAGGGTTTCCTCGCCATTAAAAAAATCATGGTCCTTTACACGAACTCCAAACATGCGCCTTTTGCTTCTTGATTGTTCCAGATACCACTGATGGAAACGACGCATCTTTGTTTGTAGCGTGCTCTTCATTTCTGGACCGACCAAAGGCTGGCCAAGCTTAAATGGCCACTTGATGTCTGTGCTCACAGGGATTTCTTTTTCTCCCGTGATTTCCTCTCTCGAGAGTCCTGTCTCGGCCATTTGTCATTGCACATTCAGCTCATACTCAGATGCCAACTGAGGCAACGACTCCTGAGGTTGGTTGCCGAGCTGAGCAACAGGTTTGGATGCCGCCGCCTTCCTCTTCCCTTGAGATTTCAGTAATGAGCGGTCATAGTCTGATACATGTGCCCTCTTCTGTTGTCCCCTAGTCAAATTTTGGAGGAAGGATTTTGCCGTGGCGGTGTCAATCTTCGGCTCTGGTTGTTTTCTCGTGAAAAGTTTCCTCTTTACGTCTTCTTTAACAGAGGCATCGAGCTTTTCTTGAGTCAGGTCGTAAGCTTTTTTCGGTGGTGCAGGCTTCTCTTTGACCTTCCGTGGCTTCTTTTGTGGTGGAGGGGCCAAGCTAGCTAGTTTAGAGCGCTTCTTTGGTTCAGGCTTCTGCCGCGGTGGAGACAGAGACTTCCGCCGTGGAGGAGATGGAGACGGAGACGGGTTTGCGTCATGAGCTCCCAGAGAATCGTGATCCGGTGGACCTCTTGGAGACGGGGGATCTGAAGGAGACTTGGTGCTACCAGGTATGGCGATGTCTCGCTTGCTCCGTAGAATGATCCCGTGAGAACACTCCCCGAGTTTTGTTTCTCCGTCACCTCCGACGATGTCAAGTTCCAAGTCATTCCACTGGTCAACGACTTGCTCCACCTCAACGGGTACGTAACCATGTGGAATCTCCATGCAATGTCATCCTTGACCTGGTTCCACTGGTTTGGTCATACCGTATGCGACCTAATAAAATAAGTAGAAAGGAAGTTAGTAAATGAATAATATTTATGATGATATTTACAAAATATACAAACTAATGTCGCATACGTACCACCACGAATATGTTCTTCTGGACACTAATAAACTTCCTCTTTAAAACCACATAAATGCATAACAAATACACGATGTCATTTATATAAATATGAATTTCTGGAACATAGTGCAATTAAATTACACGTCATCATCGTTTACTCGGACACTAATAAACTTCCTCTTTACGAATGTTCCTTGATTGTGATCACGTCGTAGATAGGGTGTCTCCTCCGCCGCTAACAGGATGCTTGGGTCAACGGCCATCGAGAATGGAGGCAGCCCATTGAGCATATCATAATCTTCATCTGTCTTGTCCTCAACTCCTACGATTTTTCTTTTTCCAGGAAGAACAATATGACGCTTTGGCTCGTCTTGTGGTGGGTCCAATTGCTTACCCACCCCTTTCTTATCTGCCCCTTTCTTTGGTCTGCTAGCCATGTCCTTTACATAAAAAACTTGTGTGACATCTTTGGCTAGGACGAACGGTTCGTCTAGAAACCCAATCTTGTTTAGGTCCACTAACGTCATTCCATACTCATCAACTGTAACACCTCCAACAGTCAGTTTCACCCATTGGCACTTAAACAATGGGATCTTCAAAGGTCCGTACTCTAGTTCACATATCTCCTCTATGACACCATAGTATGAGTTAGTATTGCCATTGGTGTCTGTCGCGTCGATTCGGACTCCACTGTTTTGGTTGGTGCTCCTCTTGTCCTGGGCTCTTGTGTAAAATGTATACCCATTGATGTCGTATCCTTGGAATTTTAAGATCGTGGTCGATGGACCCCTAGCTACAAAAGCTAGCTGCGCATCAATGCCCTCGACACCCATCAGACGCTCTCGCAACCAAGCGGCGAAAGTAGTACTGTGCATCCGCTGAATAAAGGCTGCAGACTTTGTTGGATTTTCGTCCCAGAGAATCTTCATGTGCTCCTCGATGTACGGAGCAACTAAGGTTGATTGTTGCAAAACTGTGAGGTGCGCTTTACGAAATGTCTCCATGTCCTTGATTACCATCGATTTTTTCCCTAGTGTGCCCTTTCCACCAAGTCTCCCCTCATGATGTGATTCGGGCACACCAATCGGAATAAGATCATTGACAAAGTCAACACAGAATTCAATGACCTCCTCTGTTTCGTATCCCTTAGCAATGCATCCTTCTGGACGAGAACGATTACGGACATACTTCTTTAGCACAGCGAAGAACCTCTCAAATGGGAACATGTTGTGTAGAAATACTGAGCCCAGTATACGAATCTCTTTGACGAGGTGAACCGATAGATGTGTCATAATATTGAAGAAGGATGGTGGAAATATCATCTCAAAGCTGACAAGACATTGCACCACATCGTTCTGTAGCTGATCTAAATGGTGTGGATTGATCACCTTCTGACAAATTGCATTGAGGAATGCACATAGCTTCACAATGGCTTTCCGCACATTAACGGGTAGCACACCCCTGAGTATGATGGGAAGCAGCTATGTCATCAACACATGACAGTCGTGAGACTTGAGGTTTGTGAACTTGTTATCTTTCATATTTATTATTCCCTTAATATTGGAGGAGTAGCCCGACGGAACCTTGATACTGTTCAAGCATTCAAACATGCTTGCCTTCTCTTCTTTGCTGAGAGTGAAGCTGGCAGGACGCAAGTACTGGCGTCCGTTGTCTCTCTTTTCTGGATGTAGATCATTCCGTTGTTTCAATCGTTTCAGCTCTTGTCGTGCTTCCAGTGTATCTTTTGGCTTCCCATAAGTACCCAGGAAGCTTATCAAGTTCACGCAAAGATTCTTCGTCAGATGAATCACATCAATCGCGTTACAGACCTCTAAATATTGCCAATAAGGTAGCTCCTAAAAGATAGACTTTTTCTTCCACATCGCGGCACGACCATCGTCGCCAGTCGGAACAGACTGGCTTCCGTCTCCCTTTCCAAACACCACTTGTAGGTCCTTTAACATATCAAATACATCTTGTCCACTCCGGTGTCTTGGCTTTGTATGGTGGTCCGCATTCCCGCCAAAATGCGGACATTTCTTTCGTAGCTCATGCTTCGTAGGAAGAAATCGACGATGACCCATGTAAACAACCTTCCTACAATGTTTCAAATACATGCTTTCGGTTTTCTCTAAACAGTGAGTGCATGCTTTATATCCTTTGTTTGATTGTCCTGATAGGTTACTTAGTGCATGCCAGACATTGATGTTTATGAAAAGCAGTGCTCGAATGTCAAACTGCTCCTGCTTGTCCTCATCCCACATGCTAACACCTTCTTCCTTCCATAGCTGCAAAAGTTCATCAACCAATGGTCGTAGGTAGACATCAATGTCGTTGCCAGGTTGCTTTGGCCCTTGAATAAGCACTGACATCGTAATGAACTTGCGCTTCATGCAGAGCCAAGGGGGTAGGTTGTAGATACATAAAGTCACGTGCCAAGTGTTATGACTACTGCTCATTTCACCAAAAGGGTTCATGCCATCAGTACTTAAAGCAAGCCTCACATTACTCGCATCAGCATCAAACTCTGGGAATGCTCTGTCGATGTTCCTCCACTGGGATCCATCAGCGGGGTGTCTCAACATGCCATCCTGCTTACGTTCTTCTTTGTGCCATCGCATTAGTTTGGCATGCTCTTTGTTCCTGAACAAACGCTTCAGACGGGGTATCAGAGGAAAATACCATACCACCTTCGCAGCATTTTTTTTTCTTACAACGCTCCCCCACAACCTCACCAGGGTCATCCCGCCTTATCTTGTATCGTGCGCAACTGCAAACTGGACAACAATCCAAGTGTTCGTATTGTCCGCGATAGAGGATACAGTCATTTGGACACGCATGTATCTTTTGCACTTCCAAACCGAGAGGGCAAACAACCCGTTTTGCTTCATACGTTGCCGATGGCAATTTGTTACCCTTGGGCAGAATCTTCTTTACGAGTTTCAGTAGCTCATCGAAACCCTTATCAGTAACGCCATTTGCTGCCTTCCACTGCAGAAATTCAAGTGTACTACCCAACTTCGTAAGCCCCTCTTTGCAATCTGGGTACAAGTCAGTTTTGTGGTCCCGCAACATGCGTTGTATCTTTTTTAGTTCCTTATCATTACCCAAGTCTTTCTCAGCATCACGCAACATTTGCCCAAGTCCATCATTAGGGTCATCTTCCTGAGCATCATCTTCCTGAGCAGCATCTTAATGATCGGCATCACCCACTGCAGCATCTGCAAAGGCCCCGTAGTATTCAGCCAATACCGGAATGTCGTTATCCACCTCGTCTTCTTCATCTTCATCCATTAGAATTCCTCTTTCACCATGCTTCGTCCAAACAGAATAATTGTTCATGAAACCGTGCCTCATCAAATGCACCTGAAGAGCTCCTCTTTGTTTGTACGATTGTATATTTTGACAATTAGTGCATGGGCAGAACATGAAACCTGACGGTGTCCTGTTGGCCTCGGCGACATCGAGAAACCCCTTCAGGCCATCACGAAACGCCGTATCGTGATTGTCCCCGTACATCCATTGCCTATTAATCTGCATTAGTAACCAATAACAATTATTTGTATAATTTAATATATAATATAATACAAAGATAATATATAAGACAATACAAATTTAATATATAACTAAATATAAATTTAACATATAATAGATTACAAAGTTAATAAATAAGACAATACAAACTAAACACATTTCTAAAACTATAATTAATTTATTCATTTTCTAAAATCAAATATACTTCCATTAAAAAATAATTAACTATTCCAACTTTAAATAAATAACTAATAAATACAATACATAAGCTCTCACTCTCCACTATGAACACAAGCTCTCTCTCCACCATGAACACAAGCTCTCTCTCTCCACCATGAACACAAGCTCTCTCTCCACCATGAACACAAGCTCTCTTTTCATTTTGATTCACAAATTTCTCTATTTCTAAAGCATATAAATAATACAAGTTAATAAAAAACATAAGAGAATGAAAGAATGTACCTTGTAGTGCCCCTTGGATGAGTGAAATCTTCACAAATTTTGAAAAAATTTGGCAGCACCTCCTCTGTCCCGAGCACAACATGAACACAGCTCCAAGTGTTGATGCTGGCTCGGGCGAGGGGATGTAAGGTATTATATACGAGCACATTAGCACCGGGTCTTGCGACGACCAGGTGCTACTGCTCTCACATTGGCACCGGTTGCAGCCAGCAACCGGTGCTAAAGGGCCTTGGGCACATTAGCACCGGTTGCTGGCTACAACCGGTGCGAATGTGAGCACATTAGCACCGAGTCGTCGCAAGACCCGGTGCTAATGTGCTCAGCCTGCCATCCCTGCGCGCCGCCCCCGCTCATAGCCGTTGGACCCGGTGCTGATGCACCCTTAGCACCGGGTCCAAAATGTGCCGCGGCCTATGAGAGGGACGGATGTGAGGTTCTCTGGTAGTGGATGTTGCAGTGTTGCTGCTAATCGTGTTTGAACATAACAAGAGTTAGCTCAACGGGTTATGCATACAGACATCGTGCTATACCGATGACACGCTTTCATGTGTTTCAGGTGCCGCCCGCTATACCGTCGGCATATATTATTAAGTTCATTCTAATAAAGTTTGTATCTACACATACTATTGACCAAAAATTTCTAGCGTGTGTACGTGCTCGTGGAGCGAATAGCTGCATTATACAATTGACACTTATCCGCCAATTGTAATAGAGCATGTAATTATAATAGCAAATGTCAACTCAAATTCAAGGAGATAAGCGCACGTATCGGCACAGAAATAGGGTGAACCCCAAGAATCGACTTACCTAGAAGTCTTACCCAAACGAGAGCGAATCAGCGCGAAAAGGACGGCATTATATTGACGCAACTCAAACCTAAAAAACTCAAATGAATCAAATAACTATGAGCAAACACAATGTAAGTAATCTAACGAAACTGAAAGTCTGAACCTATTCAACTCGAAATCAATGGGACGAGCAGTTGGAAATGGGAGCTCAAGAGGCCTTACCTGGATGAGAACGAAAAGGGCGAAGTCGAAATGTTAATGGGCTACTTTTACCGAACGATCCACAAAATGCAAGTATGTTTCCAAAAGATTAGACGCTGACAAGCGTGAACCACAAACGGTGAAAACTGAAAACAAACTGACTCACAGCCGTCCTATACTAGATAAAAAAAAATGCAGGCTAGGCCGATACTGCCAGAAGCCCAGAACGCTAAACTACCAAAAAAAAGCATTTCGGGCCGGGCTCAGGCTAGGCCGAATCTATTTTGGGCCTCTGAGCCCGACCAAATAAGTTTGGCCATGGGCGAGTCGGGCCTAAAATGCTCACGTGACACGTCTTTTTAGGTTTTTATTAGGTTGGGTTAGGCTGCTGCTCCCCCTCCTCCGCCGCCCCATCCGCCCTCCTCCGCAGGCGACGACGGCGAGCCGTGCCCCGTCTCCAGCCCTCCCTATTCGGCTGCATCGAGTTGCGACCGCCAACGTCAACTTCGCCCGCGGCGAGCTCGCCGCATCTCTTCGGAAGGTACCAATCCGAATCAATCTCGTTTCTGTGCTTTTGGATTTGCCCGCAAAGGAAGCCGAGGTTTTAGAGTGGATTCGGGTTCTAGGGTTTGGTTCGCGGTGGATTAGGTTACACGTGGTCAGTTGTAAGGCCGATTTGTGTGTTCCAGAGTTGGATTGGACGGAGACTGTCGCGTGGCGTTCAGCTGGGTGATTACAGAACTAAGGTTAAGTGGGTGATGAGATGGGGTTGAGTCATTAAGCCAGGGGAGGTGGCGTGGTTGAGGAATTATGCCCAGCTGAAACATGGGGTTATATTTGCAAGCCTAGGAGACATGCGCCTGCAGTTATCCATTTGGTATAGTGGTTTGTGGATGGGCTCTCAGTTCTAGCCATATATGTTTGGTAAGAACCTATCATGCTCTAATTTCAAAATGAACACCACATGCTAGCTACTTATGAACTGATGCCACCTGCAGATTTATTGAGTTTGAATGAACAGGAACAATTTCTTCATAGTTAGAGCTGCTACTTATGCTGTTAGAACCACCTTGATTTTATAATTTCTCAATTTTATGAGAACTAATGAAAGCTGTAAGTTGGAGATGTTTAGCCACAATATAACTTAATTACTGTTTGAGTAAGTGCATGAACCCTATATTAGCTCACTGACTGTTGCACATCTTTTTTTTCAAGGAAGTTTTAAACTTTGAGGAAAGTTGGAAAATGAAATATAAGGGAATTGGAACAATAGCTCATATTGCCTCGTGGTGACATACTTGCATTAAATTGGCCCCAGTAAATAAGAAACTTTCGGTTGCACTAGCAAATTATAAAGAGCCCGATACCTATATAATTACTTTCATCTCCATTCCTACATAACTAGGACAGCTAGCTACTCTGAATCTCAACACTAACTCTATATGTGAATTTGTTCTGAATCCTATTTTGTCTCATATCAATGATCATTCTTTCCTTTAAGAATTCAAAAGACAATTCCAGTAATACTGTATTTCTCATAAATGAAAAGGAGCTGAATTGTTATATGTATGCTGTACCTTGAAAATGACGTGCCATGTTCTTAAAATACTTATACAAAAGTACAAAAATCCAAGGTCTCTAGAATTTGTTATCTTTTTGCTTAATCACTTAGTCTCCATCAATTTTTTTCATTGAAACAAATTTTTTGTGCTAATTGCTACTCTTATTGTTCTGTCATTATATAGAAGAGTTCTAATTCAGTGGCATTGTGTCATTGTTTTGTTTACATGTACGGAGTTTTGAACATGCTTCTTTGGTTGGGTTATTTAATATTATCAGGGTCAGCATAGCTTGCACATCATTTTATCAAAATTTATTGAACTGTTTGAGAAGGTTTTTGTCCATGCCTAGGGTTTGCTAATGTTGTGCCAACATGGTATTTCTTTTAGCAGCTAGCATGGAACTTGTTTGGTTACCGATGCCAGATGAAGCTGTGAACAAATTTCTTTATGTTTACTTTGTCTTAGTATAGGTGCATGTTCCATGTCACTTGGTCCATAATATGTGATATGATAATCATGTATTAATATTTGGGCGAGATAGTTTAATACCACCGTATACATGTTTTTTTAATTATCTTGATAGTCGTTGAAACTCCCGTCTAACACGGGTTCAATGTGAGGCATCTACTTTAAGACAAAGCGCAGGGAGGCTTCTTCCTTTACGGCCGAGTGTTTTTTAGAGCCCAAATTTATATTGCACCATGACCGTGCAAATTCTTGAAAATTTCCAATCCATTGTTTCTAATTTATAGGGAGACCATTCAAGTTTTCTTTGTGCATTGTTGTGCCAAGATGATATTTCCTTTTTGCAGTTAGAACAGAAATTATTTTGGCTATTGATATACTGGGTTAATCGACACTATTTTTCCTTTTGATTTCAAATTTTGTGTGGTTGTTGATGCCAGATAAGTTGGGAAAAAAATCTGTGTGTTTATTTTGGCTTAAGTAGAGTCCATTGCACCAAGGTTGTGCTATTATTCATCCTCAACATTCCTTTGTTTCTATTCTATAGGAATTTCTTCTGTAGATAGTTTGATGGGCCGAGAAGATATCATGCTAGCATGTTAATAAATGCCTAAATTACTTTTTGGCCATTTATGTGTCAGTACTCACTAGGAAGTAGTTGCTATTTCTCTACATTTTTGTTTCTGAAATTGTGGTACCCAACTTGCACGATTTTGTGGTGGCTCATTAAATTATTTCTTAGTTTGTTCTTTTGTTTGAATTTCAGGTGCCGCCAACTTGGGAAGATGGCAGATGAGGAAGTAGCTCCAAGCTCTAAGAAGAGGGTTGCAGATAAACAAATCAACAAGGATAATCCTGAGCCTGATGATGATGGATCAGAGCAAGAGATGGGCACATTTAAGAAAGCTACTGAGGAAGTAATGGCAACCCGAAGGATTGTGAAGGTTCGGCGCCAGCAGCCATCATCAGCCCCTTCTTCTAATCCTTTCTCTGCAATCAGATTTGCCCCCACTGATTCTAGTGCTCAAGCAAGTGCCCCTGTCCCAGAGCCTCAGCCTTCAAATGTCAAAGCTGATGAGGGCAGCAATGGTAGTGGGAAAGATACTTTGTCTGTACCAGACAAGAATGCAGGCTCTGGTGAGGTACCTGAGATTCAGAAGGATGAATCAGCTGTAAATACCGACTCTGCTGCCACAACTGAAGCACCACATCAACCTGTTGAAACCAATGACAAGGCAGAAGACACAAAGGATGGATCCGGTGGAGACAAAGTGGTAGTTGGAGAACCCAACGAAAGTAATAATATGGCATCTGAAGTCGAGGGCAAAACAAAAGATGGAGATGCTGAAGAAAAGGAAGCTGCAGATGAAGCTGGAGATAAAGATAACATTAGCAAGGATGATACTGAGAAGAAAGATGGAGGTGAATCAGATACCAAAAATGGGCTGTCTGATGAGCAGAAAGAGACTGATAACAAAGGGCAGACATCATCCACAGCATCCCTTTTCTCCTTTAAGAATCTTTCAAGTGGTCAGAATGCCTTCACAGGTCTGTCTGGAACTGGATTTTCAAGCACATCATTCTCATTTGGCTCAGCCTCTAAAGATGGCACAAGTGCTGGTCCCCTATTTGGGTTGAAGACTGGTTCTTCGTTCCCTTCTTTTAACCTTGGTGCTAACAACAACTCAGCGCTTGCTACTTCAGTGGAGGCACCCAAGAAATTTGCTATGACAGAGGGCCCTGTTGAAACTGGTGAAGAAAACGAGAAGGCTGTATTTACTGCTGATTCCGCGTTGTATGAGTACTTGGATGGGGGCTGGAAAGAAAGAGGAAAAGGTGAACTGAAGCTGAACGTCCCTGTATCTGATGGTGAGAGAGCGCGTCTCGTCATGAGGACAAAGGGCAACTATCGTCTGGTCCTGAACGCAAGCCTCTACGATGACATGTCGCTCAAGGACATGGACAAGAAAGGCGTGACGTTTGCCTGCATGAACAGCATCAGCGAGTCACAGAGTGGCCTCGTCACATTTGCTCTGAAGTTCAAGGACACTGCCACCAGGGAGGAGTTCAAGGACGCCGTGGAGGCTCACAAGACGAGGAAAGCACTTGAAGTGCCGCTGAAGACACCTGAGAACTCTCCGAAGGCAGCAGAGGTCTGAAGCTACACTAGCGTCGCGTTGACGCATCCTATGTAGGTGTCGTCGAGGAGGGAGCCGAGAGATACTGTCTGTGTCATCACGGAGTGTTTAACTATCATGCCATTATGTCCTGAGTTGTGGTTTGCATACGGTTTCCTGATGCTGTTTTTGGAACAGTGGGTGGCCTGTCGAACTTTGATTATTACAGTCATAATCTTAGTAACCTGGAGATGAGACTCTTTTGGTCTATATGCTTCTGTATTGCGCCCCCCCGCCCCCCCCCCCCCCCCCCCCCCCCCCCCCATATGTTCTGTCAGTTAAGCCATGCGTGCCGTGCTATTATCTATATTATCTCCTGAGAATGAATATACGCATAACCTTCCATCGTGGTTGAGCCGTTTTCACTGCATCCAGCAATGTGTGAGGATCTCTTAGGAGTCTCGGAGCTATTGAACCTGCAGTAATGCACCATCGCTACCAGTTCGAAGGCTACATCTCTGCTGGTGTTTAGTTCTAGAGGCAACGGTTTTTTCTTCCTTTTCTATTCTTCACTAGGCTCAGCAGTACTGATCCAAGCTCTCATCAAGAAGATGCCAAACCTGAACCTTCGTATTCTTGCTGCTACTATGTGCCAAGGGTACAAACGATGCAAGCATTATTGTCTTTTTGCTGTGCGCGGCTGATGTTCCAAAGCAAAACTTCACTCCATTCTTCAACAAAGGCACGTGCTGATCATCTGTCATACAGCATCCCATTGGGTACCCCAAACGCGGAGAGCACGATGATGCCGGCGCCAATGAACACTGTAACACCCTAAAATTCCATCACAAATAAATCATAGCAACTTGGTTTAATTTAATTTTCTAAAGACTTAATTAAATTTTTAAATTAATTTGAGCCTAAAAATATTTAAACATCATTTAAATAATTTTGGAGCAAAAAGTGCATGTGCATCATTTTTGGTTTGCATGTATTTTGTTTGATTTGTGTGTGAATTTCAAAATCATGAAAAAGTCCGGAAACGCCCCCTAAACTCTCTCTCTCTCTCTCCTTCCGGCCCAACAGCCCTCGCGGCCCACTCCTTTCCCCCCTCTTTTTCCCCTTCCAGCGCAGCCCGTCCCCGCTTTTGGCCCAGTTGCGGCCCAAGCCGCCTCCCCTTCCCCTTCTCTCACGCCGCCGCCACCGCCGCCGACAGGTGGGGTCCACCTGTCGGGCCCGTCTTCCACCTCCACCGCCCCCTCCTCTGCGCCGCCCGACCGAGCCGCCCGAGCTCCCCCGCGCCGCTCCCTCTCCCGCACCCTTTCCTCTCCCCCTCCACCGAGCTGCGGTTAATGCCTAGTGGAGAACCCACCCACAACCCCTCGCTCTCCCCTCGAAACGCCGCCCCACCGAGCTTCCCACTGCCGCTCGCCATTGATGGCCGGCCCATCCTTTCCCCTCGACACCGAGCCCTTCCCCTCTCCTCTTCGCCCTTTAAAGAGCACGACCGAGCCCCGAGAACCCTCTTCGACCCCTCTCGCCACCCAATTTCCCCGGAGCCACTTCAATTTCCGCCGCCGCCGCCGCCCGAGCGCCGCCGCCTCGTCAGACCGCCGCTCCAGGACTGCTCCGCTCTCTTCTTCCACTCCAGGACCTTCGCACCGTGGTAACGATGCTCCTGAACCCCTTCTCGTTCTCTGCCCCGCTCTGTTTGTGCCCCGACGGCTCTCGCCGGCGCTCCACCGCCGCCGTCCGTCGACGAGCACCACCACCGAAGCAAATTGACCAACGAGAACCCCCTGATCTTGTTCACCAGCTTGTCACTCACGCACAGAACCTTTTCGCGCTCGAATCCGCGGCTCCGAACTCTGGTTCGGGTGAACTCCGGCGAGTTCACCGCCGCCCGCCTCTGTTCGCCGACGAACACCGCCACCGTGGCCAATTGAACGACTAGAACCCCTTAAACACGTTCGCCAACTCCCCAGCAACACATAGAGCCTCTTCTCGCCTTCTCTCTCGTGCGCTAGCCCCTCCCCGCACCTCGTCGGAGTAGCGCCGCCGCTGTTCATCGTCGGCCGCCGGCTCCGCCGCGTAATCCACGACGAGACCACCCCCAACGAGTTCGCCAGCTCACCCCGGTCCTTTAGCGCCAAACCACGTCCCAACCCGAGGCTCGTAGCTCGAGTTCGAGCATCGCCGGCGTGTTCCCGGCCCGGCGCCGCCGCTCGCCGGCGTTCTCGCCGCCGCCCGACTCGGCCCCTCTCTGTCAGCCGTCCGATTCATATCCAACGGCCCACGATCACCCTGACCCGAGTCAACCAGGCCAAATAACGGTCAACCGAGGCCTTTTGCAAAAGAGACCCTGCCTTTCTCGGAAATTAACCCGCCGTCCTGATTAGTTCAAAAATAATTAGATTTAGGTCCTGAATTTTACAGAAAGCACCCCAAGCTTCTCTGTTTTTATATCCCGAAGCCCAGCCCTTGTCTTTTGCGCGTTAGCCCTCGGGTTTAATGCGTATTTATGTTTTAGCCCCTGGTTTTCTTCAGTTTAGCCCCTGTAACTTTAGTTTTCTTGCCAACAAGTCCCTAAAACTTGTTTTGGCCATATCTTTTCCGTCCTAGCTCCGTTTTTAGCGTTCTTGGTGTCCAAGCGTTCGTCTTTTCGAGCTTATTAGTTTTAGATGCTTGTTTAGTCTGTTAGAAATGTTTGATGTACTGTTTTCTTATTGTTTTAATTGTGTTGATCGTAGACCTCGTGCCAGTTGCAACCGAGTCGCCCGTCGACGCAGATCCAGAACCACTCTACGAAGAAGAAGAAGATCTTTTTGTAGACCAAGGCAAGTGGCCCTCCCCGCATACTCTTTTTATCCTAAACAATTGCATGTCAAACTAAAATTTACTATTATTGCATTAAAATGATGGGAATACCTTTTTAAGGATTTATCTAGTCTTTTACCATGCTCCCTTGTACCAACCCTTGTTTTAAATAATATTTTGGGTTAGTTCATGCTTAGTGTTGCAATACCTTGGGAATGGTTTAAACGAATCTTTATAAAATTGCTGATCATGATAACTTTGATAATAAATGTCGGTTAATACAAGAGAACAATTATTTAATCGGAACATGGAGAACCACCCAAGAAAACAGTGCAACCATGGTGTCAAAATGGGCTCTGACCTTAGCCAATTAATTAGATGTGCGATTGTACTGATGGCCTTATCCGAAAGGAGCAGAGGGGGTCTGGGGTTGCAGGGGTCACAGCCCGGTCCTCTTGGGGTAGCAGCCTTTGCTAAGGTGCTGACCATTAGGGAGGTTTGTGGACCGCCCTAGCTGTAACTCTTGCGGGTTGTTGGACTTTTGCATACCTTTGTAAAGGCTTCGAAGTGGACCCCTAGCCACTCACCTCGGAAGTGTTTAAGGGCCTTGCAAACCCGGGCAACATGGGGAACACGAGCTATGGTGAAAGTGTACGACCTCTGCAGAGTGTAAAACTGATATATCAGCCGTGCTCACGGTCAAGAGCGGCTTGGACCCTCACATGATAATTAAACTTAAAGATGGAATATAAATCGTGGTTTTACTCGTGGGTTTTGGAAAGAGATGTTCTTTTAAATGCTTAAGCGGGATGGTATAAACTTACATCTAGTGAATAGGAAATTGTTAATAAAACTTGATCAACTCTAAAAAGCTCACTGCTGTGAACCATAGCCTATCCTTGTGGCCTTGCATTTTCACCCCGCTTGCTGAGTACCTAGTTAGGTGTACTCACACTTGCCATTGCTGAATCAGAAGAAGGAAATGGAGAAGAATACTACAGCGACTACGATGAGTTCTGAGGCTTGCGTTTTCCCCCAGTCAGGATGCCTGTGGAAGATGGAGGCTGAAGACGCTTCGTTTGGCTATCGCTTGTTCTGCGATAAAGACCTTCGTGTCTCCCGAGAGTGTAATATGAATATTATAATAAATCTCTTGTAATTTAGAACATTGTGTTTCGATATTACACTCTTTTGTCTATCATATGTGTGTAAACATGATCCTGGCGCACATATGAAACGCACTTGGTTTTCCTTCGAAAACCGGGTGTGACAAACACCGGCTTCGTACGGACGTAGTGCGTAGCTCCCCTTGCGCCACTAAAGCCCTAGCGTTCTTCCTTTTTTTTCCGAAAGAGCATTCTATATAAATTAAATGCACGGTGTTCCCATCTCATGCTGGTCGCACAAGGTATCGCCGCTGAGAGACAGCACGAGATAATATAGATCCCACCAACACTATCAATTGCTTCCAGCAGCAGGCAAATAGCTTGGCAACTGGCTGGAACCTGAATTTACCCCATTGGCCGCAAAATCTAGGTACAAGTACAAACGGCACCATGTAATTTTAATTTTGGCAAAATAGCCATTTTAGCCTCCCAACTTTTCTCGAAGCTCAAATTCGTCCCTCAACTTTTAATTGACCAACTTAATCCCTCAACTTTTATTTTTAGGTCAAACTAGTCCTTCACCTAATGTGGTGATTCATAATGTTAAAGTCATTTTTGCCTTGACTCCTCATCTTAAATTTTTGCTGTATATAATTTCTTGCAAATAGAATGCAATGAATTGAAAACAAAATAAATGTAACCTTTTGTGATATTTTCATTAAGTGTGACAACAAAAAGACTTACATAACTTTTTGAATATTCTACTAGACCAAACTTCTAATTTATCTATAGACAATCGAGATCATATATCTCTAAAAAATAGTTTTAAATGCGAACTGCATCATAACTGTTCAAAACTGATGTATTTTAGATGCTAGTCAGCTCCAGGTACTTATGCCCAATACATAACTGCATACGGTAGAAAATAAGGAGGGAAAGAAACACTACTACAAAAACTCACATTCGTCCACGAACTTTAGTACCAGACATAAAAAGAACCAGTACTAAAGTGGTATGGAGGTCCCGGAGAACTATTTAGTACCGGCTGGTAACACAAGCCGGTACTAAATGGTCCTCCACGGGTTATTTCAAAAGGAAAGCGTCGATGCATAGGTGGGATGGTAAGGAAGCAACGCGCGAGGCTGGAGGTCGTGGGTTTGAATCCTCGTGGACGCGTACGTGTATTTACGTGTGACTTGTGGCTTGCGACGTGCGCGTATGTGCAGGCCTCTGGATGGGTTAAATATTTTTTTCTTTTTTGGCTTGCACGTTAGTGTCGGTTGGGCTGGGCGGTATTAACGCTGCCCCCTAACAGGTGTAGATAACCATTTTTTATAAGTGAAAGAGCCAAGGGTAAAAATGACTTTTCACATTAGCCTAATGCTATGCACTGCCACGTCAGCACAAGGACCAATTTGATCTAATAATGAAAGTTGACTATTTTGGTCAATCCAAAAGTTGAGGGACGAACTTGACCATCAGTACAAAGTTGAGGGACCGAAATGGCTAGTTTACCTTTAATTTTCAGTATAAGTTCATTAGATCAGGATCCGTACATGAAAGTTGTTTAAAGGTAATAATATAAAGCCATCTAGCTCAATTGATCGATGCATGATCGATTGGCCTCCTATCTGCCGCATTCGTGCAGTGTTCGACTACGTCAAGACCGCCCCAGCGCCGCGTCATCATCGGCGTCCGGGCGGCGCTCCTTCACCTACCACTGCTCCTCCTCCGGCGGCGACACCGCCGGTGTCCCCGGCGGCCACTCCAGATGATGCTCCCCATTGGCCGCCGTCCGCCGCCTTGAACTACTGCAAGATCGACGAGACCGTTGCCCGGGCGGCCGTCGTGGCGAGCGCCATTGCCGCGGCCGTGCTCATGTAGTTCGAGTTCGAGTAGATATGTATGTGTCACCGTCGAGCTGTGACCATTTGGCTTGTGGGCGCCAGAAGCTAACCGACTGTTTAATACTACCATGCATGGCATTTTTCTGGACCGAAGTTTGTTGGCTTAACTTTCTATGAACTACGATGTGAGCATGACTTTTTTTTTTGTTTTTTGCGAGATGTGAGCATGATTTAATTCAAATCTGAACTCGTCCTAATAAACGTTTAGCAGATCAATCATCCATTCAACGTGAATCTAAATTTGAAGTTATATCCTAAATTATTACCTTAATGTTTGGGCAACAAATCAAGCCTCTATGTTGGCTCTCAACTCCTGAAATTACCAAGATAATCATAAGAAAAAAACGCTATAAGGACAATTTAGATGTCTATTTGGCCCTAAACCCTGTATGTCTGATATTTAATATATATTATGGTTAGTGTTGTTTTACATTAGAGCACAGATCAAAGCAATAGACGAGATAGTAGACAACAACACACTCTTTTCTCATTTAATGATGACCACGACAGCTCATTTTACTTATGTGGACTTATACATACGACTGTTATCTAACCGTTGTGCGTGCCCTAGTACAAACTGAAAAATTGTCCACGACTACGGGTACAAAGAAACTTCTGGAAACGTCATTTATTTCGGACCAGAGAGTAATACCTTTACATACATCTTATAATATAGATGGAACCTCTTGGAGTCTCGGCATCTCTTGATGGACTCTCATTGCTAGTAAAAATGAAAATACCGTCAATTTCAGGTCACTCCCCAAACCGATCAGTCGACATTCTACTGGTACAAAAAAACATATAAAAAGAAAACCTTGGCATCGTTCTATCAAGAAATTTAGCATGATTTGTACCTGGATGAGATCCCCGTATCAAGCTGTACCGTTGGAGTATCATCAATCGTGCTCGCCAAAGATCGGAAGCTCCCATGCTCGCCATCTTTACCACCGAAATTTGATGATTAACTGATGATAAACCCAATGCAGGTTGAGACAAGCGCGCGCAGATGGAGATCGATCGATGCATCCGAGGTCAACATCACCCTATGTGCGATGATGATGCACGCATGGATTTATTCCTCTCCAGATATCAGCTGATGATAACAAAGCTTCTAACCATCTGCCAACCACGCGGTAATTTACTTGTCCAATGGCCCTTAATTAGCTTGCCTTAGCCTTGCTTGACGCCGTAGTATAAAACTACCGCATGGCTCATCAGCTGCTCAGAGTTGGAACTAATTATTTGGTGCGTAGCTAGTGCAGCAATGGCTTCCAAGCGGCTGCTGATCGTCGCCGCCGTCGTCCTTGCCGTCTTTGCGGCGTCGCCGGCGCTCGCCGCCGATCTCGTGGTCGGCGACGCCAAGGGCTGGGACCTCAACGTCGACTACGACAAGTGGGTCGACGGGCACGAGTTCATCGTCAACGACACGCTAGGTATGCATGCATGGTGCATCTACAGTTAACCACAGTTAACCGGCGGCTTATTATTAGTGATTGAGTTAATTTGTACCTAATCTCTCTCTATATTATATCCTATATGCTCGATCCGTACGTGTGCACGCAGTGTTCAAGTACACCAAGGGCGAGCACTCGGTGGTGAAGGCGACGGCGGCGGGCTTCGCGGCGTGCAGCGGCGAGGGCGCCAACAGCCTCGGCGTCTGGAACTCCGGCGACGACAGGGTCGCACTCAACGCGACGGGGCAGTGGTGGTTCTTCAGCGGAGTGGGAAAGGACTGCGCCCAGGGCATGAGGCTCAACGTCACCGTCGTCCCGGCCGTCGAGCTCTCACCGTCGCCGCCGTCGAGCGCGCCTCCTAGCGGCGGAGGTCGCGCGGCGCCGGCGCTCGCCGCCGCCGCCGCGGTGGCAGTGGCCGTGCTCCTGTTCTAGCCTCTAGGTATCATGGCGTTCGTCCGGATTACAAATGACGAATCATATATATCGCTCCAAATACGTGTGCCCTGGTTTTTTTGTAATTTGACGGATTCTTCGGAGTTGCTGTGGAAATGGGAGTGGCCAGTGCCGAATTTTGGCATACACCGTAGTGATTTGTGACAAAGCGAAATATAGAGAGCAGTATCAAAGGTACAAGTTTAACACGTTGGTTCAATTTTCACTATTCCTTATATTCAAAAATATAATCATAATTGGTCTTTTTTTATCAATTAAAATGCAAGGAGCGTGTTTCTTTCCCATGGAAAATATATTTTTCAAAACGAATCTTGCATGCATGGAGTATTAAATGAAGTCTATTTACAAAACATTTTTAGAGATGTGTGTAACTTTACGCGATGAATCTAACGAGCCTAATTAGTCCATGATTTACTACAGTAATGCTACAATAACCATCATCTAATCATGCGGTCAAATGCTTCATTAGATTTATCTCGTGAATTAATCCGAGGCTGTGAAGGTAGTTTTATAAACTGACTTTATTTAATACCCTTAATTATTAGTCAAACGGGGTGGAATTTTTTTTTTCACCCAGAGAAACACGGCAATCGATGATGCATGGTTTAAAAATCACGTCATTTTGTGTTGTAAATCCGAAATACAACATAGTTATTGTCGCTAAACAACTTGTGACACATAAGTACCAGGAACCGACCAAACCAAATACGGGGTATCCATTTGCTATTTAGGTCAGTCTTAGTGCACAGTTTCACTACACAATTATCTAAACCAGAAACTAGTTAATTAAGCCAAAGAAGTTTCATCACATACCATGAAACTCTTCATTCTCTCTCATATGCCACATCAGCAGCTGAATGCCATGGAACTCCCCAAGAAACCCTTATTGAGACTGGCCTTATGGTTGTTGTTGAAGAATGAGTATATATCCAAGCACCAGACATACATGATTGGTATATATCCAAGCACAATACCGCTACTATTTACATACAAGAGATTATGATTAGAGATTTTTCTTGTCAAATTTTCTATATCAATGGACAACCAGAACTGAAGGGAAAATGGTGTACTAAGTGCTACTTCAGTAAAACTTTATGGTTCAGTGAAATTTTGAAACAGAATCTATGGCAAACTTTGATTTTGTTTGATAATGTCTATTGTATTGGTACATTATAGTATGCCCATTTGAATTTCCCCATCGTAGTGAGCATAGTGGCTGCAACTTTTAGTTGAAATTTATTAGTTTTTATTGAACAATTCAGTACATGCAAATTTTATTTGCATTCCTTTTGATGTTGCTCTTCATGACAAGCATACGCCCACAACGTGTTCGATGAAAAGCTCAAGCGGAACCGCGAGCCTGCCTCGCCTTTGTTCCAGCCTCTGGTGAGCCATCCCTAGCGCCGCTCTCTTTACCAGCTGCCTGTGGTGCCGGCCTTCGTGCCGAGCCGCCGCCACCGCCGCAGTCATCTTTACATTATTTATCTTGATTATATAGTAGAGTCACATGAGAATATAATTCATAATATTTTTGTAATAATGTTAATACTAGTCTTATGCATCGTTCATGTACATATGATGCATCTGGTTTGTTGTACTGGGATGGTATTGTTTAATTAAGTCATGATGTACCGATGTATTACAAGAATAAATAAATTACTGCTTCATGTTGATTTATTTGCTTTGGGATGGTACATGTACAAGAGCTATATATGTGATATCTTGATAAAGATATTTGTGGTAATATGGATTTGATGAAAGCTAATAAATGAGTGTTTTTGTAGTTGTACAAGGCCTGTATAAAGAGTGGCACATGTGATTAAAAGATTTTGTGTAAAATATTTCTATATTGTTTTCTGTGGCACACTTAATTTGAGTAATTTTAAATTGATTAGTACAAGCTTCATGTACATGTGTCAGCATGGTACTCTTTGTTTGAAATATATCTACATGTTTTGTGTAGTGTAGATCTTTTTTTTTGATATTTCAACCATTTAAATTAATTTAAAACTACTGGAATAAAGATCGATAGTTGTCTTACTCAGTACCATTTGTTGCCCTGCAAAAGTCGAGTAAAGTATATAATATTTAATATTAACATAAAGTGTGGTACATGTTCAAACATAACTTATAATCCTTTTATCAGCCATGTGGTGCTTAATATGTACAATGGTAAAATTTTGAATTTAAGCCCTTGTTTAGTTCCCAAATTTGGTTGCAAACTTTGGCCTTTAGGGTGCGTGCGCCACTGTAGCATTTCGTTTGTATGTGTGAAAAATTATCCAAAAATTGATTAATTAGGCTCAAAATGTCCGTCTCGCAGAGTACAAAACTGTGTAATTAGTTTTTTTATTTCATCTACATTTAGTACTCCATGCATGTGCCGATATTTTGATGTGATGAGAATCTTCTTTTTGCATAGTAAATTTTGGGGGTGAAATTTGGGATCTAAACAAGGCCTAAATGATGTACCCAACATCGTGGTACATTTAGAGATGAACGTTGGTACAGAATATCCCACCATTATGGCCATAAACGTTGGTGATAAGATATTTTTTTATTAATGAGAGCATTTGAAAGTGCATCTAGGCACTTATGTGTTTTGGTGATTTGTATGACAACATGATTAGCGATCTAACTTGTTTGCTTAAGCATATGAGCAGGTTTTATTCTTATGAATGTTCGCGCAATATAATTGTTGATAAGAATATGTACTTGACATTGTTTCTAAATGACATAAAAGCAAGCAAGTATGTTTGATCCCATGATGCAAAAGATGAGCAATGGCAAAAGAATAGAAATGACAAATGAGACAAGGTTCTTATGCATATTGGTTGGTCTCATCTAGTAGAAGCTTGTCAAAATAAAATGGGACAATCTACATGAAGAAATTGGAATTCCTTTGATCTTGGTCCATAGTAGTGGTTATAAATAAAATGAGATATAATTCTATGGATAGTATATGGTCTCATCTAGTAGAAGCTTATCAAGACAAAATGGGACAATCTACATGAAGAAATTGGAATTCCTTTGGACGTGGTCCATGGCAATAGTTACATTCATAATGAGACATGATCTTATGAATATTATATGGTCTCAAGTACATGGAAGCCTATGGACAAGTGATTTGACAAAGACAACACACAAGACAATATTGAATATATTTCGGGTTAATTGAATACATGGATTTCAATGTGGTTTTCATGATGATGCAAATCAAAGCGAAACTTAAAGTGGCAAGATTTGATGAAAAGGATCAAGCTAGACGGGAGTGACATTCCTAGCGAAGATAAGGGCAAGTTGGTCTTGTAGCCGAGGGACTTTGTTAGGGAAAAGTCTAGCATCTTAGTTTGATCTCTATACTTCAATCAAGCCGTATCAAGTGAAGCAATGTGAAGCATCTAATCATTTATGGATCATATATTGGAGATGCTTATGAATTGGTGTGACACCCAAAAATGACCCATTTAAAATTTTTAGTAATTAATTGGCTTTTATTTTAATTGTTCATATTTAATATAGGTTAAGTGAATTATTTATGAATATTAAAATAAAATATAAGTTGTAGAAACATTTTTGTTGCATTCATGCTGCTGCACTGTGTTTTGGTTGTTGGCAATTTAAGTTGGAATTTAAATACTGTTTAAATTTGAATTTAATTTGCATTTGTTTGAGCCCTAGAAAAGTTATTTCAAACCGAGTTCACTTTTGCTCCCTAAGCTTTCCCTTTGGTCCTCTCTTGCTCCTTTAACTTTTCCCCTGAGCACAGCCCAACTCCCCTCCCCTCCTTTCCCAGCCCAACTCGCCCCCCTCCTCTTTTTCTCCTGGGCCAACCCTGAGCCGGCCCAATTTCCCGCGCCGGCCCAACTCGCCCAGCCCCCCTCCCCCTCCTTTCCCCTCACCCGAGCCACTGACTGCGCGGGCCCGATAGTCAGGGCCGTCCCCTTCCTCCCGCCGAACACCTCCCCCTCCCCGGCGCCAATTCGGCGCGCGATTGCCGGCCGCCCTGTCCTGCCCGCGCCCCGTGGGCCCCTGGGGAACCTTCCCCGCACCTCCCCCGACCCACTCTTTCCTTTCCCGGCGAGCCCTCGCATGGAATCCCCCCAATCCGATCGGAGATCCCCGATCGCCGGCCGTCACCCGATTCCCGGCAAACCTTCCTAGTGCGACTCCCCTATGCCCTATATAAGACGCCCACCGAGCCCAGGAACCTCACCAACCCTCACCCAAGCCTCTCGAGCCCCTCATCGTCTCCCCCGCGTAAGATCACCGCCAGGAGCTCCGCCGAGTTCGGGACGCCGCCGAACTCCACCTCCGGCGCCACTCCGAGCCCCTCGTCACTTCGAGCTACCTCGCAGCGCGGTAAGGATCCTCTCCACCCCACCAATTGGCCAATCCGCGCCCCCAAACTGCGTCGGCTCCGTCCACCCGAGCCGCCGGCCCTCGTCGGCCGCCGCCTCGGTGCCCCAATCCTCAAATTGAACCCCACCAGCATGCTCGCCATCCCTCCCCGGTCGTGTAGGACCAAACCCCGTGGTCAGAAGGGCTCTGCAGCGCGAGAACGCCCCTCTCCGGCGAGCTTTCGCCAGCGCCGCCACGTCCCTGTGCCGCCGGCGAGCGCACCCCCCCCCCCCCGAGCCACCCTGGCCCTTGGATCGTTATCCAACGGCGCTCAGCGCCCGAGCCCCCGAGTCAAACCAGAGGCGTAACAGTCAGCCGGGAAATTTTCCTAAAGAGCCCCTCGGTTTTAGCCAAATCAACCCGCGCTCCAGCGCAGTTCAAAAATATTCCAGATAGATCATGTTTTTATTGGAAAACCCCCTGAGTTTTTAGAAAATAGAACCCGTAGGCCCCTGGGTTTTTATACAAAATTATGTTTAGGTCCCTGTTTTCTTTAAAAATAAGCCCCTCAAAACTTAAAAAAATTGCCAGCAGGTCCCTAGATCTTAGAAAAGCCTTATCTTTTTCGTTTTAGCAACGATTAGTGTGATTTTCGCGCTCTTGTGTTCGTAGTGAAGCATAGAATATTTCTAAAACCTTTTTATGTACTGTTTCTACTGTTTGGTGTACTGTTCTAATAGAATATTATTTGTTTGCATGTATTGGTATGCGTGTGTGCTTGTATGGTGCTTCGTGTCCAATCGGTGAGCCGTTAGCTTTGGAGTTCGAGCTCGGTGAGGACTTTCCGGAGCAGGACTCGCAGCAGCAGCAGCACTTCGAGGAAGGCAAGTTATAGCACGGACAATCCTTGCCACCTACACACACCTGTTTACATGCATCTACTTTCATATGCAAGTGTCTAAACTGTTGTCCTATTAAGGTTGTACCTAGTTTGTTTACTCCTATCCTTTGATTACCTTGGGTTTATGCATAAGGGTAGAATCTTTTGCTATGCGCAGCTACTGTCACTGGTACTTAATTGTTAATCTTGACTTAATGGTTCACTTTAACATTTATGATAAAACATGCTTTTTAGCAACTTGGTTTAGGGAGCTAGAGCATGTGCTGTGTGCTTTGCTCTAGTGTCTCTCCGTAAGGTCCGGTTCTTAATGCGGCAACCCAGGAGCCTGTCGCCACCGCTAGAACTATTATGGCTCTGGTCTTGGTCAAGTAACTTGCACGGCTCTAGCTTGCCAGTGGCTACCATTGGGGCCAACGGCGTTAGTGGACACAACGTGAAAGGGTGTTTCCGGATTCCACCGAGGACGGGCGATCCGTCGGCTAGGTCACGTTAGACCCAGTCCCGTGTTGGGAGTCCCTGTGATGGGGAACTCTGCACGTTGCGCATGGATGGGTGCGATGCCCGCGCTCTGGACGCCATCGACCCCCCTATGGTGTGACTCCGTAGGCGTACGTCGATCTCGGTGCCTATGGTCTCACCGCCTTGTTAAACTAGCGACTACTGTCTTGTTAGGGTGTCTTGTGAAAAACCTCGTAGCGTCCCTATGCCGTCACACCTCGGAAGTGTTGATGTGCGTGGTTGGGTGCAAAGTTCCTTGAACTTTTACGCGACTGGTGGGTAAAGGGCGAAACCTCTGCAGAGTGTAAAATCTATCATGATAGCCTTGCTCAAGGTTACGAGCGGCCTGGATCCTTTTTGATTAGAAGATGATGATTATTTATGATTATTGTCACTTATACTTATTAATTGGGTTACAACCGGGTTTCATTCACTTGTAGTAATCTGTTAAATGTTAAAATGAACCAACTAAAAATGCTAATGCAGTTAAGCCGTGTCTAGCCTACTTTGAGCCTTCATGTACCCGTGCTATACTTGCTAAGTAAATGTTTTACTTACACTTGTCAATATTCAACAAAATCACGGATGGGTAAACAGATTGGGCTGATCAGGAGTCTGCTGCTGAGTTCCCTGAGGACCTGCCGTACTTCTGAGTTGCGCTCTCCCAGTCAGAGTCCCTGTGGACTGCGGCTCCGCTAGTTGAGAGTTATAGACTTCCGTTGTAATAATTATTATTGTTATACTCTGATGTAAACTATTTTATTTCGAGCATTTGTACTATGTTTATCATATTTGTTCGCTGTATGTGTTCTGTGGACTTCCTGGGCACACATATGGCCGCATTCGAGTTTTGTGAAAATCCGGGTGTGACAGATTGGTATCAGAGCCGTGCTGACTGTAGGATCGCAGCCTAGATAGAACGGTCGGTCTTAGCCAAGTTCAGTCTTCACTATTTTACCTATAAAAGTGTTGAGTTTTGCAAAATAGTGTTCAGTGTCTCCTCTACCTCAGTCCTTTGCAAAGTTTTTCTAAAATTTTTCTTTGTCTTCTCTCTGCAGTAGATGGCTCGCACGAAGCTGACCGCCCGCAAGTCCACCTGTGGCTACCTTCCGCCCCGTGTTCCGGAGATGGACTTCGGCGCCCCCTACCAGGATGCTTTCCAGGAGTGGGAAGAGATGCAAGAGGAGGAGCACCTGAGGCAGGAAGAAGAAGAGGCGGAGCAACAGCAGGGAGAGCCCGAGGATGAGGAGATGGAGCTCGCTGAAGAGCCAGAGGAACAACCCGAGCCAGTTCAGCCAGGTGGCGGGAATGCTGCCGGAGACCCAGATGGTGATAACAGCGGTGATGATGATGATGATGAAGATGGTGGTGATGATCCGTCAGGTGGCGAGGATGAAGACCCTGAGGAGCCCCCAGCACCCCAGCCACCTGCACCAGCCGACAGGTGGACTGTGGAGGACTTCGTCAGGGACGCTGGAGACAACTTCTACCACTGGCGCCTGAGGCAGATACTCCGCTACCACTACGGCACAGGCAACGTGGGCATGGAGTACCACAGTGAGAGGTGGACGCACCCCCGCTTCCCCACCTTCTGGAACACCTCCCTGAGGATCCGTACAGCTGACCACGAAGCCAAAGCTGCCAGGACGAGGTCGATTCACTACGCCTCCAGTGAGAGATCCACCCAGGAGGCAGGGATAGCAGATGTTGCTCGCCGTGCCCTTTACTACTACAAGGACAGGTTCTGGGCAGAGATCCAGGAAGGGCCAGATAGGTGGTACCCCTGCAGGAGGAGTGGGGAGACAGCTTGCACCATCACCCCCATCGGAGACATCGACGACCCCCGGCTTGCTGCTACCGTGGCACTGGTGGCCACCCTCAACACTGACCTGGAGGCAGCTACTGATGAGATCGCCGCTTTGAGGGAGGAGCTGAGAGGGACTCGGGAGGAGACGGAGCAGCTGGACCAGATGTTGGGAGCACCACCGGCACTCAGCCCAGACTACCGTGCAGAGTCACCGCCTCGCAAGAGGCACCGCTTCGGATCTGCCGCCGCCACCACCACCATCCAGCAGGGTCCTTAGCAGTTTACCATGAGTCTGTAATAAGATCTAGTAGTCATCGCTTTTCTTTTCAGTCGAGTCAAAAACCAGTGAGTCGAGTCAGTGTGAACCTTGTCTTTTAATGTTTGGTTTGATTATCATTATGCTTATGTTTGATTTGGATTTTTGTAATGATTGTGATGGGCGCAGACGCAAGTCTACTACCATCTAGATTTTGGATTAAGGCATAAGGATATTATTGATTACATAGAAGGGGTTATTTGCTTCACTTGTTGTTTATCTACCTTATGTCCTATCATAACTAGTTCAACGTTCTCAAGTACTTCTGTTCCTAAGTTACTTGGTCTTGAAGTTTATGGGGATCTCTTGTTGATAATAGATGGTGAACACAAGGAGCAACGCCGGTGCCAGTGGACTGCCACCACCACCTCCCACCATTGAGCAGATGATGCTCACACAAACCCAGCTGACGCAACAGATGGCTCAGACCATGACTATGATGCAGCAGAACCAGCAGAATCCGCCGCAGCGCAACATGCCGCCCCGTGACAGGAGGGGTGAAATCTGAAGGGACGCCTGCCCACCTTCAACAAAGCAACTGATCCCTTGCATGCATTGGATTGGCTCAAGGCAGTGGAGCGACAACTCGACATCGCACAGTGCAACGATCGGGAGGTGTTGTACGCAGGAGAACAGCTTCAAGGACCAGCCTTGGACTGGTGGGACTCGTACCAGTACGCTCACCCTGATCGTACTCAGATCACATGGCTAGAGTTCCATGACAGCTTCCGCTCGCACCATGTGCCTGAAGCCCTGATGACGTTGAAGAAGAAGGAGTTCCTGTCACTGAAACAGGAGGGGATGAGCGTCACAGCTTACCGTGATAAGTTCATTGAGCTTGCCCGCTATGCTCCGGAGGACGTGGACACGGACAGGAAGAAGCAGTCCCGGTTCCGCGATGGCTTGCAGGATGCCCTGCAGTACCAATTGATGTGCGCCAAATTCCCCAACTTTCAGGAACTGGTGGACGGCGCCCTGATGCTAGAACACAAGCGCCGTGAAATGGAGGAGAAGAAGCGGAAGTTCCAGGGTCAGCAGCCTGGGAGCAACAACCGTCCTCGCTTCAATGCTCCCCAAGGCCAACAGATGGTGAGCCAGCAGCGCTTCCAAAGCCAGTCCGGCTCGTTCAACCGTGGTCAGAACCAGCAGCGCCCCCAGTACCCTCAAGCACCACAGCAACAGCGCTTCCAGAACCAGCTGCAGAATACCTCAGCTCAGCGCAACCAGGCACAGCAAGGGCCCATTCAGCGCCCCAACAACGCCAACAATGTGCCAGTGGGCCCAAGGGCGTGCTACCACTGTGGTGAGCAGGGTCAATATGCCAATGTCTGCCCCAAGAAGGCTCAGAATGCTGCCGGTCAGAACAACCCCCAGAGAGTTGGGCAGAATGGGAACCAGCCACAAGCACAAGCGGGCAGAGGTCCTCAGAACCCCGTCAGGGGCAAAGTCAATCATATGGGTGCTGAGACCGCAGAGGGAGCTACCGACGTGGTTGTGGGTACGTTCCTCGTCAACTCGACCCCTGCAACTGTTTTATTCGATTCTGGAGCTTCGCATGCTTTCATCTCTGCTGCATTTGTTCAAAAGAATATGCTGGCCTTACGACCTATGGGGAATACTATTCTAGTTAGCTCACCAGGGGGGAGCAACGTGCCACTCTACGTTGCACCCGGACCCTCATCACAATAAGGGGGGTAGACTTCGAAGTATACCCCATAGTCCTGAACTCTCTTGGGTTTGACTTGATCCTGGGAATGAGCTGGTTAGCCTACTACGGAGGAGTGATCAAGTGCGCTGAAAGGATGATACAGCTGACAGCCACGACTGGAGAAAAAGTGGAGTACCAGGCAGCCAAGCCCACTGAGCAATGTCAAGTCAATCAAGCTGATGAAGCAGCCCCCGAGGACATCCGAGTGGTGTGCGAGTTTCCGGATGTGTTCCCAGATGAATTGTCAGGTATGCCCCCGGAACGCGAAGTTGAATTCGTTATTGAGCTAAAACCTGGCACTGCACCTATAGCTAAAAGACCATATAGGATGGGAGTGAAGGAACTGGAGAAACTTAAGGAAGAATTAAGCTCTTTGCTAGAAAAGGGTATATTCGACCTAGTTCTTCACCATGGGGGGCACCAGTGTTGTTCGTGGACAAGAATGATGGTTCGCAAAGGATGTGCGTTGACTATCGAGCACTCAATGAAGTGACGGTCAAGAACAAGTATCCCCTGCCAAGGATTGATGATCTGTTCGATCAATTGAAGGGAGCTTGTGTGTTCTCCAAGATAGATCTTCGATCGGGCTACCACCAGATGAGGATCCGACCATCCGACGTACCCAAGACGGCCTTCACTACTCGGTATGGGCTATATGAGTTCACAGTCATGTCCTTTGGACTAACCAACGCTCCAGCATACTTCATGTACTTGATGAATAGCGTCTTCATGGACTACCTGGACAAGTTCGTGGTGGTGTTCATTGATGATATTCTGGTCTTCTCCAAGAATGAAGAGGAACATGAAGATCATTTGAGGCTGGTGATGCAGAGACTCCGGGAACATCAGCTATATGCCAAGTTGAGCAAGTGTGAGTTCTGGTTGAAGGAAGTGGCATTCTTGGGACACGTGCTGTCCAATGGAGGAGTAGCAGTTGATCCGAAGAAGGTTAATGATGTGTTGAGCTGGAACCTGCCTCGGGATGTCAACGAGATCATGAGTTTCCTTGGAATGGCCGGGTACTATCGGCGTTTCATTGAAGGATTCTCCAAGATTGCTAAACCCATGACGGCGTTATTGGAGAAGAATGCCAAGTTCATCTGGACAGAGGAGTGCCAAACCAGCTTTGAAGAGTTGAACAAGAGGCTGACAACAGCACCTGTACTGGTATTGCCCGACATAGCCAATAGCTTCTCTATCTACTGCGATGCATCCCGTCTAGGACTGGGATGTGTGCTTATGCAAGAAGGGAGAGTCGTGGCATATGCATCAAGACAGTTGCGGAAGCATGAGCAGAAATACCCAAGCCATGATTTGGAGTTGGCAGCTGTGGTACATGCTTTGAAGATTTGGAGGCATTACCTGATTGGCCACAAGTGTGACATTTATACTGATCACAAGAGCCTGAAGTATGTCTTCACTCAGTCAGAGCTGAATATGAGGCAACGCCGATGGTTGGAGTTGATCAAGGACTATGATCTGGAGATCCATTACCACCCTGGCAAGGCTAACTTGGTGGCAGATGCTCTGAGTAGGAGAAGCTATGTGAACAGGATCACCGGCCAGTGTCTGCCTGAAGAACTCAGTCGGGAATTTGAGAAGATGAGTCTGGGGTTCGTGACCAGCATCACAGAGATGACGGTAGAACCGACTCTTGAACAAGAGATCCGGAAAGGACAGCTTGGTGATGAAAATATCAAGGAAATTGTGGAGAATGTTGCCCTAGGAAAGGCACCTGGATTCCAAGTTGATGAGCAGGGAACCTTGTGGCACGGGAAAAGGATATGTGTACCCGATATAGCACATATCAAGGACACGATCCTAAGAGAAGCGCACGATTCGGCATACTCGATCCACCCAGGAAGTACCAAGATGTACCAAGACATCAAGGAAAGATTCTGGTGGTATGGATTGAAGCGCGACGTGGCGACACATGTGGCACTATGTGACACTTGTCAGAGAGTTAAGGCTGAACATCAGAGGCCAGCCGGATTACTCCAACCCTTGAAGATACCAGAATGGAAATGGGAAGAAGTTGGTATGGACTTCATAACGGGGTTACCCCGCACACAGCGAGGATTTGACTCCATTTGGGTGATTGTGGACCGCTTGACCAAAGTGGCACACTTTCTCCCAGTAAAGACCACCTACACGGGAGCCAGACTAGCAGAGCTATATATGGAAAGGATTGTGTGCCTGCATGGAGTGCCAAAACAGATAGTGTCTAACCGAGGTACTCAGTTCACGTCACACTTCTGGCAGAAACTACATGAGTCTATGGACACCAAGCTGCATTTCAGTTCGGCTTATCACCCACAGACAGATGGACAGACAGAACGAACCAACCAGATTCTGGAGGACATGTTGAGAGCATGTGCTCTGCAGTATGGTGTTAGCTGGGACAAGAGTTTACCCTATGCGGAATTCTCGTACAACAACAACTACCAGAAGAGCCTGTAGATGGCACCATTCGAGGCTTTGTATGGCAGGAAGTGTAGGACTCCACTATTCTGGAATCAGACCGGAGAAAGTCAAGTTTTCGGTCCCGAGATACTCAGGGATGCAGAACGCCAAGTACAAGTGATCAGGCAGAACTTAAAAGTGGCACAGTCCAGGCAGAAGAGTTATGCTGATGTCAGACGGAGGGATCTCAGCTTTGCAGTTGGAGATTTTGTGTACCTCAAGGTGTCACCGATGAGGGGCGTGAAGAGGTTCAATGTCAAGGGTAAACTAGCACCTCGATACATCGGACCTTTCCAGATACTTGAAAGGAAAGGTGAAGTGGCATATCAGTTGGGACTACCCGAGGGATTGGCCGGAGTGCACGATGTGTTCCACGTGTCACAGCTGAAGAAATGTTTGCGGGTGCCCGAAGAGCAAATCCCGATAGATGAGTTGAATGTGCAAGAGGACCTCACTTATGAGGAGTACCCGGTTCGGATTTTGGAGGTGTCGGAGAGGATGACGAGAAACAGAGTCATCCGGATGTGCAAGGTACAGTGGAGCCGACACTCGGAAGATGAGGCCACTTGGGAATGGGAAGAAGATCTCAAGACCGAGTACCCACAGCTCTTCGCATCTACTTCTGAATCTAGAGGACGAGATTCATCTTAAGGGGGTAGGTTTGTAACACCCAAAAATGACCCATTTAAAATTTTTAGTAATTAATTGGCTTTTATTTTAATTGTTCATATTTAATATAGGTTAAGTGAATTATTTATGAATATTAAAATAAAATATAAGTTGTAGAAATATTTTTGTTGCATTCATGTTGCTGCACTGTGTTTTGGTTGTTGGCAATTTAAGTTGGAATTTAAATTCTGTTTAAATTCGAATTTAATTTGCATTTGTTTGAACCCTAGAAAAGTTATTTCAAACCGAGTTCACTTTTGCTCCCTAAGCTTTCCCTTTGGTCCTCTCTTGCTCCTTTAACTTTCCCCCGAGCACAGCCCAACTCCCCTCCCCTCCTTTCCCAGCCCAACTCGCCCCCCTCCTCTTTTTCTCCTGGGCCAACCCTGAGCCGGCCCAATTTCCCGCGCCGGCCCAACTCGCCCAGCCCCCCTCCCCCTCCTTTCCCCTCACCCGAGCCACTGACTGCGCGGGCCCGCAAGTCAGGGCCGTCCCCTTCCTCCCGCCGAACACCTCCCCCTCCCCGGCGCCAATCCGGCGCGCGATTGCCGGCCGCCCTGTCCCGCCCGTGCCCCGTGGGCCCCTGGGGAACCTTCCCCGCACCTCCCCCGACCCACTCTTTCCTTTCCCGGCGAGCCCTCGCATGGAAACCCCCCAATCCGATAGGAGATCCCCGATCGCCGGCCGTCACCCGATTCCCGGCAAACCTTCCTAGTGCGACTCCCCTACGCCCTATATAAGACGCCCACCGAGCCCAGGAACCTCACCAACCCTCACCCAAGCCTCTCGAGCCCCTCATCGTCTCCCCCGCGCAAGATCGCCGCCAGGAGCTCCACCGAGTTCGGGACGCCGCCGAACTCCACCTCCGGCACCACACCGAGCCCCTCGTCACTTCGAGCTACCTCGCAGCGTGGTAAGGATCCTCTTCACCCCACCAATTGGCCAATCCGCGCCCCCAAACTGCGTCGGCTCCGTCCACCCGAGCCGCGGGCCGCCGGCCCTCGTCGGCCGCCGCCTCGGTGCCCCAATCCTCGAATTGAACCCCACCAGCATGCTCGCCATCCCTCCCAAGTCGTGTAGGACCAAACCCCGTGGTCAGAGGGGCTCTGCAGCGCGAGAACGCCCCTCTCCAGCGAGCTTTCACCAGCGCCGCCGCGTCCCTGTGTCGCCGCCGGCGAGCGCACCCCCCCCCGAGCCACCCTAGCCCTTGGATCGTGATCCAACGACGCTCAGCGCCCGAGCCCCCGAGTCAAACCAGAGGCGTAACGGTCAGCCGGGCAATTTTGCTAAAGAGCCCCTCGGTTTTAGCCAAATCATCCCGCGCTCCAGCGCAGTTCAAAAATATTCCAGATAGGTCCTGTTTTTATTGGAAAACCCCCTGAGTTTTTAGAAAATAGAACCCGCGGTCCTGAGTTTAAGTTTTTACGCATAGGCCCCTGGGTTTTTATACAAAATTATGTTTAGGTCCCTGTTTTCTTTAAAAATAAGCCCCTGGAAACTTTAAGAAATTGCCAGCAGGTCCCTAGATCTTAGAAAAGCCTTATCTTTTTCGTTTTAGCTCTGATTAGTGTGATTTTCGCGCTCTTGTGTTCGTAGTGAAGCGTAGAATATTTCTAAAACCTTTTTATGTACTGTTTCTACTGTTTGGTGTACTGTTCTAATAGAATATTATTTGTTTGCATGTATTGGTATGCGTGTGTGCTTGTATGGTGCTTCGTGTCCAGTCGGTGAGCCGTTAGCTTTGGAGTTTGAGCTCGGTGAGGACTTTCCGGAGCAGGACTCGCAGCAGCAGCAGCACTTCGAGGAAGGCAAGTTATAGCACGGACAATTCTTGCCACCTACACACACCTGTTTACATGCATCTACTTTCATATGCATGTGTCTAAACTGTTGTCCTATTAAGGTTGTACCTAGTTTGTTTACTCCTATCCTTTGATTACCTTGGGTTTATGCATAAGGGTAGAATCTTTTGCTATGCGCAGCTACTGTCACTGGTACTTAATTGTTAATCTTGACTTAATGGTTCACTTTAACATTTATGATAAAACATGTTTTTTAGCAACTTGGTTTAGGAAGCTAGAGCATGTGCTGTGTGCTTTGCTCTAGTGTCTCTCCGTAAGGTCCGGTTCTTAATGCGGCAACCCAGGAGCCTGTCGCCACCGCTAGAACTATTATGGCTCTGGTCTTGGTCAAGTAACTTGCACGGCTCTAGCTTGCCAGTGGCTACCATTGGGGCCAACAACGTTAGTGGACACAAGGTGAAAGGGTGTTTCCGGATTCCACCGAGGACGGGCGATCCGTCGGCTAGGTCACGTTAGACCCAGTCCCGTGTTGGGAGTCCCTGCGATGGGGAACTCCGCACGTTGCGCATGGATGGGTGCGATGCCCGCGCTCTGGACGCCATCGACCCCCCCTATGGTGTGACTCCGTAGGCGTACGTCGATCTCGGTGCCTATGGTCTCACCGGCTTGTTAAACTAGCGGCTACTGTCTTGTTAGGGTGTCTTGTGAAAAACCTCGTAGCGTCCCTATGCCGTCACACCTCGGAAGTGTTGATGTGCGTGGTTGGGTGCAAAGTTCCTTGAACTTTTACGCGACTGGTGGGTAAAGGGCGAAACCTCTGCAGAGTGTAAAATCTATCATGATAGCCTTGCTCAAGGTCACGAGCGGCCTGGATCCTTTTTGATTAGAAGATGATGATTATTGTCACTTATACTTATTAATTGGGTTACAACCGGGTTTCATCCACTTGTAGTAATCTGTTAAATGTTAAAATGAACCAACTAAAAATGCTAATGCAGTTAAGCCGTGTCTAGCCTACTTTGAGCCTTCATGTACTCGTGCTATACTTGCTAAGTAAATGTTTTACTTACACTTGTCAATATTCAACAAAATCCCGGATGGGTAAACAGATTGGGCTGATCAGGAGTCTGCTGCTGAGTTCCCTGAGGACCTGCCGTACTTCTGAGTTGCGCTCTCCCAGTCAGAGTCCCTGTGGACTGCGGCTCCGCTAGTTGAGAGTTATAGACTTCCGCTGTAATAATTATTATTGTTATACTCTGATGTAAACTATTTTATTTCGAGCATTTGTACTCTGTTTATCATATTTGTTCGCTGTATGTGTTCTGTGGACTTCCTGGGCACACATATGGCCGCATTCGAGTTTTGTGAAAATCCGGGTGTGACAATTGGTCCATACACTTGGAAATTCTAAGCCCAACTCAAGATTGGATTTGCTCAGCAATCAAGAAAGGTTGTGTGCCCTCAAAATTGAAATTGACAAGTATGGCATGATTGTAGACATTGAAGCTCAAGTGGAAGACTTAATTTGTTATTTAATTTCTTGAGTATAGAAATGTCGTACTATCAAGAGGGATGCAACAAGTAGTTGTATAGACAACATCAAAAAGTGCTCAATAGGTCAACCCATGTGAGATAGCCTTTGAGAGAAGTCGTTTTGAGACTAAGTGTGCTGACTGGTCCAAAACCGGTCTGCCGGTTTTAGAGCTCAGAGTGCTAACAGCTAGTTTCGTTTGAAAACCGGTGTGACCGGTTTGGGAAACCGGTCTGACCGGTTTTCGACTGACATAACGGCTATTTTTGGGTGTGGGGTATTTATACCCCTTGGCCCTCTCCTTTGAGGGCTGCTGGTTCCCTTGCCTCTCTTGTGCGCCCAGAACCTTCTTGAGCACCAGCAAGCTCTCCCCAAACATCTCTTTGTGAAATTGATAAAAATTTGATTATATCTTTGGATTTGGGTTGAGAGGCTAATTGTGTGTGAGCTATTGCAAGCTAGTAAGAGCTAACTAGATCAGTGAAGAGCAAATCCTTAGCTTGAGCACTTCCGGTGAAGTCTAGCAACCATTGAAGCATTCGTTACTCTTGGAAGTGAAGCCTCCTAGACGGCTAGGCGTCGCCGGTGAGCTATCGTATTTGTGGTGAGCCACGGATTGTTTGTAAAGGCTGGCCCTGCCTCCTTCGTGGAAAAAGGTCACAAGTTAGTGGAATTGAGGAAAGTGGCTTGGTGTGTATAAGCCCGCCTTTCGTAGGCCCTCAACGGAGACGTAGGATTCATCGTGCCTTGGTGGCAGCCTTAGCGGCAGCGGTGAATCTGAACTTCGGAAAACAAATCATCGCGTCTCTCATTTGGTTTGCCTCGAAAGTTCAATTCTAGCATTTACATTAGTTTCCGCTTCGATCTACTTGGTCGTGCTTTATTTGTGTACAGGGACATAGTGAACCTGCTAGAAATCATCTACAAAAGCTATTCACCAAGTTTGGTTTGTGCTAGAACTCGTAGAGGAGATAAATTGCATTGTTGTGTTTCTCTGCCAGAAACCGGTCTGACCAGTTTGGGAAACTGGTCTGACCGGTTTCAGTACTGATTGTGTGTAAAATTTTGATTAAGTGCAGATTCACCTATTCACTGCCCCCTCTAGGTGACATCAAGTCCTTTGAGCATTGACGAAGAGATAAGAACGGGATGGGTACATAACCATCGCGGCAGTACAGAACCAGAGGACGTATTGGTGTTGTCAAAAAATGAATCAGCTTTCCTAGTAATCGCGGGCTGCACAGGACATAAAGTTACTTTATGTCAATCGAACACCAGCAACACAACACGGGAAAAGTAGCTTTGTGTCCCATCCGCTCCTGTGCAGCCTGGGCGTGTACCTGACACATGTGATGAAAAAAAAAGAAATAGTAAGGGAATACGTGAGAAGAATACAACAAAGCACGAATCTTTAGACGATCTCAGTGATCTGGATTGATGGAGTTGCAGCTCGCAGCTGTAGAATCCGTTTTTCGGTTGTTGAATATAGCTTGGTATGGATAAAAAATATAGTTAAAATTTGGATTGTAACCAAATGGAGGCCAAATTTCCTTGAGTATGGACAAAATTTGACTTTGGCCTTGCTGCCTTACAATAAACCAAATATACTCGTAAAAAATAAAACAATACACTCTAGTTTCTATGTTTCTAAATACAAAATTGTTTTACTTTCTTTTAAAAGTTTATTATCTTAGAGCATCTCCAAGAGACTAGTCAAATCATTTTCTAAAGTTAAATTTAGTTATTGTTAGAGAAAAAACGTATCCAACAGACTCTGTAAATGACCCTCCAAATTTAATGGCTCTCCATCTCACCTCATTCACTAGCTATTTTTAGTTAGCCTACCTCACTAGCCATCTTTACAGAAACTGTTGGATTACCCCCATTGAATTAGATGACTTTCTATTTTTACAAATGGGCTATAATATCTATATTTAGCTAACACAATACAAAATCTCTAGGAGATGCTCTTACTCTTTTTTGGGCAACAAATTTTACTTGCTACTTCAGAAGTTGACTGAGGTCAAGAAGGCCTAGGCATCTTTTTGTTCCTCTCCCTCACGGGCCCAATTCTAACCGACATTACAACAGGCCCACCAGCCCACGACAACACACCGATTCTCCGAGGCCAACTCAAACGGACAAACCCCCTCGAAAACCCTCTCATATTCATCCCCGCCGCCGCCGCCGCCTCCTCCACCTCTTCGCCGAAACCCTAACCCTAGTCGCCGCGGCGTCCCTCCCTCCGGCGACGCCGCCATGTCGAACCCGAAGGGCTCCAAGATGCTCCAGTTCATCAACTACCGCATGCGGGTGACGATCCAGGACGGCCGCCAGCTCGTGGGCAAGTTCATGGCGTTCGACCGCCATATGAACCTCGTCCTCGGCGACTGCGAGGAGTTCCGCCGCCTGCCGCCCTCCAAGTCCTCCAAGACCACAGGCGACCGCGAGGAGCGCCGCACGCTCGGCCTCCTCCTCCTCCGCGGCGAGGAGGTCGTCTCCATGACCGTCGAGGGCCCGCCGCCGCCCGACGAGTCGCGCGCCAAGGCCGCGGCGGCGGGCGGAGCCCTCGCCGGCCCGGGTGTCGGCCGCGCCGCCGGACGCGGGATGCCCACCGGCCCGCTGCTCCAGGCCGCTCCGGGGCTCTCCGGCCCTGTTCGGGGCGTGGGTGGACCCGCCCCCGGCATGATGCAGCCCCAGATCTCGCGGCCGCCAATGCCCAACCTTTCGGCGGCGCCGGTGGCGTACCCGCAGGTCGTGCGCCCGCCGCAGGGGATGCCTCCTCCGCCTATGCGGCCTGGAATGCCCCCGCAGATGCCGATGCAGTTCCAGCGTCCGCCTGGGGCGCCGCCTGCTCCGTTCCCTGGGCCACCACCGCAACAGTTCATGAGGGGTCCGCCGCCGCCGATGGGGCCGCCACAGATTAGGCCCGGGATGCCAGGGCCACCTGGGATGAGGCCTGGAATGCCTCCGCCGCCGTTTGGACAGCCCAGGCCAGGGATGCCGCCTCCGCCGCCTGGCCCACAGCAGCCTGGACAGAACCCCCCGCAGTAGCTTCTTACCTGTAAGTTCGAGTACCCTTGCATCAATAGTTGTTAATTGGTCTTCAGGGTTGAATTTTGTTTCCAGAATCGGTGTCATGGTTATATGTGCCAGATTTTTATTGTCTCGTATGATGCTTAGTTTATGAGATCTGTTTGTTTATTGCTTATTGTTGGTATAGTTGAATGTGTGGTTCTGACCTATGACAGTTTCGTGAGTGGGGTGGCATGATACATTGATACTTATCAGTCATACTTTTTGTGCCCTCAAATATACACGCCGGTAAACATTATCACCTGCTCACAATCAAATGACATCTAATTTATCAACAATGACTAGCTGATACAATTCCGCTGGTACCTTGTGAAGTCAACTCTGATGTGTGATGTCTGACCTTAGAACCATTCCCGTTACTACAATCTGCAATTATCTCGTGGAACAATTTTCCTTTACTCTCTTACAGGATTTGTGAATTTGCTTGCTGCTCTTGTACCTCTATGCTTATAAACTCTGTTTTTAGTACCTTCTGATTTGAATTTTACTATAAGTGTAGTTTGCAAGTGCCACATTGAAATGCCATTGCCAGCTAACATTCAACTAAACTAGCGATTGCTGGTAGTTTTAGTTTGCTGCTAGCTAACTTTGAGTTCATCTGTATTATTTAAGTATATGCCTGAAGTGCCTGAAGGTAGTTGTCATGGTGGTTTCATTAAGGTGCTGTCTTTCTGCCTTTTGTTTCTGGGCAGCTTGTACCGTGCGATTTGATGGAAAAGTATGCGTTATCAATTAGGTCGTCACTGAAATTCTTGACCAGTTAACTTTTGGTATCATGTGTGTGTTTGAACATGAACTATGTGGAGGACTACTATAATTAATTATTTTATGAAATAAGACTACATAGTAAAATATATACAGTTATACAGTGCCCTTTGCCTAATAATCTTGCCAGCGAGATAGGTCTGTTGGATAGTTATACAGTTATACTGTGTGATGAAAGTCTTTGAGGACACTTTCTCAGATATGTTTGATTTGAATGAAGATGCTGGGCGTCCTACTCTTCATGGCATAGGAGCTTATCTTGCATTCAGGCATTATCATTCATCACACAAGCTTATTTGGATCATTCATTTTACTCTGATAATCTGATTAAAATTTGGCATGCTAGGATTAGGTCAGCTCTTTGATTTAGTGTTGACTCTACTGTAACTGTTTGGAATTTAGAATTTAGGGCCATATCTGATGTTAGTAGCACAAAATTACTCTTAATATCTCTTGTTAGTCTGCACGAGCATTTATTACTCATCTTTTTTATTATCACACAGTGCTGAACCGTTGTATTTGAATGACCATACAGTTTCTGAGTAGTTATATGTCTAAGCAGTATGGTGAACTGACAGGTACCCAATGATTCTGTCCATTGTAACTCTAGATCAATTTCTTGTTTTGCCTGCCTTTTTATGTGTGCAGTATTCATGCTTATGTATGCTGGCATATCTTCTGTCCAGATGCAGTTCGTTGTGCATGAACATAAATTCTAGAGGGATCACATGACAATATTTAACCACATGATATAGTTTGTGTGGGGATGCTTTAAACCTTTATGTTCTGTGTGGATATAGCGGCCTGCGGTCCAAACATCCCATGAAAACCGTGTGGTCTATGACTTCCTGTTTGTTTCAGCTTCCTGAGAGCTTTTGGACCTCGGCTTTTCAACCTTCCAAAAGCTAAAAAGCTCCCGGAACCCAAAAGCCAGAAGCTCCTCAAAACGTGCTTTTGGGCTTTTGGCTTCCGGGAGCTTTTTGGCTTTTGGAAGGTTGAAAAGCCGAGGTCCAAAAGCTGAAACAAACAGGCCCTAATCTGTGGCTGTAGGTTAGGTAAAACAGCGTCCAGCTGCGTCTTTTGGGTTCCTTGTACCTGAACCTAAACAACAATTCTACTCAAACTTGAATCTGGAGATGATTGAGCAAATCCATGGGATGCCTAGTATTATTAGTTTCTTTGCATCATCTGTTTATTTGCAAGATATACTAGCTTTTCAGTTGCATATAATATGATAAAATTATGTGCGCGCTTGTGCTGACTTTGCGGATTTTCTGCCCACAGGGATAAGCTTCTTGCAGATGCACTATGGAAGATTTTTCGTATCGCGAGAAAGTACTGTAACCTCACCTATGGAAGAACTGTCGGTGTCTCATATCCAGCATTAGTTTCGTTTCAGTATTGTGAGAGAAGAGAACCTTGTCAGCGTGTACCACTCATCCTTTGATGTGAGAGGGAAACTTTGTTCTGATGCAATGTACGTAAAGTGGCCAGGGCTTTGTCTTAACTGTTTGGTTGTCAAGTTAGATATGAATAGCTTTTTTCATCTGTCTGAAGTTTGTACCCTTTGGTACCGGATGTGCGAGCACTGCACTCGGCTTGTTACTTCGGTGACCTTCTCTAGGATGATTTGACTGATCTCGTGAATTGATTCAAGTTGCTTAAGGCCTTGTTTGTCTCGAAGCGCTATATTTTTGTGATTTTCATCAAGCGACATAACTTAGAGAGGGTCTATTAATTATATACAATTATTGCAAACACTACAGTATTAGTAGAGCCTACAGCGATGCGTTGAGCCAGAAAATACTCTTAAGCTATGAATTACAGATAGCTCGTAGTAAGCGCATAACTGATGAAGGTAACTGTCGCAAAAATCGGTGTCCCTCTCGAAGAAGATGGCCACTCCAGCAGAGGCGGATGTCGCTGAAAATGCCCTTGTCCCGACGATCTGCAGCAAACACGCGCACACAAGCCGGACATTTGCCATTTTAGATAGGTGCTGTTTCAAAGAAGCAGCGAGACAAATCTGCTAGGCAGGTGCAGAGCGTTAGGCCAAACTGTTGAATCCCCTTCCCACACCGTTTCTTCTTAATGAGGAGTACGTTTGGACTTGTGAAGCAACACATGCTGCAACGGTGATCAGTTGAAGATCCTTTTGGCCTATCCCCAAATCCCTAATAACATCCTTTCCGTACGTTTTACATCCTTGCACGCTTGTTTGGGCAACTCGATATGTGTCAATTGTGCATTTTCGTTCGCCGTTACAGAGAAACTACTCTGCACGAGGCAACTTCCGTCCATTTCAGCTACCGTAGGTGATCATTCCATCTTCGGGAGAAAAAGTTTGTTAGAGAATAGGAAACCCAAGATTTGGTTTGTTTCTTTGGATTTTCAAAAAAAATTTTCCGGGAGAATCTTGCATGCATGAAGTATTAAATAAAGTCTATTTGTAAATTTTTTTAAGGATGAGTGTAACTTTACGCGACGAATCTAACGAGCCTAATTAACCCATGATTTACTACAGTAATGCTACGGTAACCAATCTCTAATCATACGGTCAAATGCCTCATTAGATAGGTCTCGCGAATTAACCCGGGGATCTGTATAGTTTTGTAAACTGACTTTATTTAATACCTTTAATTAGTGGTCAAACGTGTGTGAAAAATTTTTCACCCCTAAAGAAACACAGCCATTGTTTCGTTACAGTCCACGGCATTTTCTTTCCGAGTGCACGGCGTTATTTTTTAGGGTGTTTCATTTTCATCTACTATTAAAATAGAGTTTAGATGATCTGGAGGCGATTCAAAGTCATTCTATCACAAAACAATAGTCGTCCCATAACGAGAGAGACAAGTTACAATATGCACATGGGGGACGTATTGGCTTGAGGGATCAAGGGCGATGCGAACCCCTCGTGCAACTGTATATCTTTCTAATTTTCTCTGTTAGCTACTCTCTCCGTCCTCGACAAGACAGTATTCAAAAATTATTCTCAAATACAAGACTATACATTCAAACAACTATTTATTTATTTATTTTCTCCATTAGCTTGATTAGCCTGGTGCCCTGGTTGATTGGAGTATTTGTTGAAATAAACTCATTGTTATCCGCAGACTGATAACAATCAAACTGAGTATGGTATTCTCATCTTTCTCAAAAAACCAAATTGCTCAACCTATCTTCATGGAGATCGTCGTTTTAATGTGCTGGAGCATCTGGACAACGCACAATAGAGTCAAACCACAAAGCTGCCACCCACAATAGAGTCATTTGAACCTTTCTTCAAGCTGTTTTCAGAAAAGAATTTGTCATGGTTATCCATCCTACAAAAAAATACGTACTTCGCGCAATCAACGTTTGGTTGGATATTGTAATCTTCTTCTTTTTTTCTTTAGTAGTGATCGATGCTATTCTTCCATTTCTTTAGAGAGCGAGGCAGACGAAGGGAGGCTGTAGTGGACTGGTGGTGATAAAAATGCAGAACTTTTGGAAAGCACGGGGGTGCACGTTCTTCGGCGGTACGTGATCTCTGGATGAACCGTTTAGACTGGTCGCCTAGAGAATTTCTTGCTTATTTTCAACAGCATCTCCATTTTAACGACGGTGCAAATTCACAAAAAAAAAGAATCCTAGAAAAAGAAACACCTTCAAGTAGGTAACATTTTGTTTAAGGTGATCATCGGCGCCACACAGGACCTCCGCGCAGCAAGTCAATCGGGGGTGTCTGGCCCGCCCCGATCGGCCCATGTCAACTACCTTACCATCATCTGTGTGGCCCGTCATCCTGGGCCGCCCGCGCCCACGGGGCTTCGTCCGCATCGCTGTCTCAATTCCATCATGGCCCATGAATGATGGAGGTGGCGACGGGCGAACGAACGGGGGCGGCGACGTCGATTCCTTCTCCCGGTCTTGGGCCGGCCAGGCCCACGCAAACTGTGCGTCCGTGTCGATGCTTTCATTCATTCATTGTTGGCGGCACACATGATCTGACGTGACCTGGAATGTCGCGCAATATCCTACTGTAGTAGTGCTGCGTACGTAAGAGCGTGTCTTAACCCGTAATAATTCAAACAAAAAAAAGGCCATGATTTGGCCAGCCAATCGTGAATTTTATACTGCTATTGAACATCTCCAAAAGACTCTTTATATATTTTCTATCTTACAAAAATATAGACTTTAGTGAAAAACACCCTCCAACAACCTCTTCAGTTGAATATTCAAATATAGATATCCTCTATTCCGGATTTCTCGCTAGCCAAAGAAGGAGAGCGATATGACTCTATGGACTGTGCACAAGATATAGAAAGCCGTTGAAAAGATAAAAATATAGAAAATAATTTTTACTTGCTCATGATATACGGAGTACTTACCATTTCCAAAAAAATACAACTCTTATTTTCTGATGCATCACAACAGTCTCAAGTTTAAATAAATTTATACAATATAAATTACTAATATTTATTTATATCTCTAAATATATTTAGTACGAAATTTTGATTAATCTAATAATATTTGTTTTATATAATAAATTGTATGCTATTTTATATAAATTTGATCAGACTTGAGATGAAAGTTGTATTTTTTAACGAAGGGAGTAGATACTTGCAATTTGGGAATCAGCATCTGTGTGTCACATGGTGTGAATGATCTTTCATTATTTTTGCAAAGCACATTAGGTACACTTTCTTTCAAAAAAAAACATTAGGTAGACGCCCAACGCCAATCACTGGCACGGTTCTTGATGCCGATGACACTGTTAGCTCGTACCGTGCCTAGACGGCAGCAATCCGAATCGTCCTCCTCCAACCATGCGCAAAGGAAAGAAGCTGTGATGTGCTGCCAGTACAAGATTATTCAGGCTACCGGAGGAGGGGTGTTTGGTTCCATGACTAAAGTTTTAGTCCCGTCACATTCGATGGAAGAGTGCTAATTTGAAGTATTAAATATAGATTAATTACAAAATGCATTACATAAGCAAGGACTAATTTACAATACGAATCTATTAAGCCTAATTATTCCATGATTAAACAATATAATGCTACAGTAATAATTGGATAATTATGTACTAATTATAGGTTAATTAGGCTTGTTAGGTTCGTCTCACGGAGTAGATATGACTTATGCAATTAGTTTTATAATTAGTTTATGTTTAATGCTACTAATTGTTAGGGACTAAACTTTAGTCCATAGGATCCAAACACAGCCAGATCGATTCAGCTATTGCTGCAAACCCATGGAAACAGTACACAAAAATTTAATTTACAGTCACTAGGTACACGTACACTGACAGCGGCCTATTTTTTGCATCCTTCTTGGCAGGCACACATCGTTTTCGTTGGCGTTGAACGCTGCCGACCACTCTCCATCGACCATCTGTACGGTACGGTGTGCCACGTCATCGTGTGTTGATTGATGAATGAAACCGTGTACCACTTGCAACACCTCGTTGCAAAACGTACGAGTTCACCTACAAAATTTTACAAGTTCATCATGCACGTAGCGGTCTACTGGTTGTACGTGTGCAAGGACAGGTCGTTATCTCGAGTACTTGCTGCACCAAGGGAATGCATGCTTGCAAGTATTGCATGCATTAATTTGTTCAATAAAGGGATGGATGGGCACTCATTTTTCTTGTGAATCTCCACTTTAGCAATAGACTCTCTTTATTCCAAAATGTTATTTATTTGTGACCAAAGTGACACCAGTAGAGAATCAGGCTTTAGTCCCGATCATTACCCCCTTTAGTCCCGGGCTTGGGTCCCGATAGTCCCAGTCTCTAAAAAATATTTGCGTCCAGTGGGATTCAAACCCACAACATCTTGCATGGTGTCACGCACAACCACATAGTCACTCCATCTACGTAGTACACGTGATGAAAGGTGTGATGCTTTCTCTTTATTATAACCCATGAAACACCTTCACCCTGGACTAAAGACCCTTTAGTCCCGGTTAGAGCCACCAACCGGGACTGAAAGTCACCCTTTTAGTCCTGGGTGAAACCATCACCCGAGACTAAAGGTTGAGACCTTTCAGTCTCGGTTGGAGGCTTCACCCGGGACTAAAAGGTCCTTCTGGACTCAGAAAAATGCGAACCGGATCTAAAAATTTATCAGACCAAAACTTAATCAGGATTAAAGGGTGGATGTGCGAGTAACGGCACCGTATCTAAATGGCATGATAACACAAAATGACCCGTGCATGACGTAATGCTCCGAATCTAGCCTCTCATAGTGATATCATCTAGAGTCCCTAGACCATGTTAATTTATTTTTTTTATTTTTTTGACACGATGTTAATTTATTTATGAGATGACCATCAAGGTTGTGCGGCTGGCGCATGCACACAAGAGGTGCCGCACCGGTATGCTGTACGTACGGGTGGACCGGGCCGGACCAGACCATATGGGCCCGTAGAAGCAACACATGCCTCATCTTGTTGTTTTTTCCTCGATGGGATCACGCATCGACCAGCATGCGCCGCTCGCTATATATTCTGCAGGCTATCATTGGATTCGGAATGGACGGACATGTATAATAGTGGGTCCAAACGCCTATTTTTCCAAATATATATATATAATATGGGGTGCCAGAACTAAGCCGTATGTGTATGTACATGATGTACATATGTACTGTACTAGCTCCGTACTGATGTGCATATATACCATATATGTATATGCATGCACGCACCGTACGTGCTGATTGATCAATGGTAATCATATGGGACTATATACGTACACTGCTGCGTGCTAAACTTTTCTTCTCCTCTCTCCCCCACGTGTCTCTGTTCGGCTGGCTAGTGACTGGTGCTGGTTTGTACAGAGAGAAAAATACTACTATGCGTGTACAACTGCCGTTAAAAATGGGCACACTGACGGTGACGCGTACGCAAAAGATGGTGTCACACATACACATGCAGATCCTTTGTATGATTGTATCTAGGCATCTATCTGGCTACGTACACTATTGTTGATTATTAAGAACATCTCAAATGGGATCCTTGCTGAATACAAATATTATTTCTTTCTTTGGACCGACACGAACTAATAATTCTTTTTTAGAAAATATGAGTTAATAATTCGATCTCTCCAACTGGTTGGTGTGCTCCACTAGTAGATAGATGCTGGATATATTGATCGATGTGGTCTCGCCAGTAGTGTAAGGTTGGATTTATTTATCATGCACGCACGCGTGATCATCCATCTGACCATCTCCATCCATCGTGGTGTGTATACGTACATGTCACCTGTATACACTTGGCCAAATAAACAACATACTGATGATCAGATAAAGTGAATGTGTTCTACTTTCTTTCTTTCTTTAGACGTACTGCTGATGGAATTAATAACATTGCCATTGTTAATTTGTTGTATGACGTAACAGTGGCAGTTCAGTGCTAGCTCGTGAACAAATAAAGCTGGTTCTTATATAAAACTTCCTCACTAAAAAGCTACATATATAAGCCTTGTGCAACATATATAACACCTTCAAATAGGCACCTTATTCTCCATATGTGGCCCGTTTCGAAATATTTGAATGCTAAGCGTGCCAAACGCGCAGTGGCGACTTTCTATTAGTTAATTACCAACCTAAGCTACCACTAATTTCTCGATGCCATATCTGAAAAAAAACTAATTTCTCAATGCCACTGACAATGCACATCGTGGATGCCCAATAACTAGAGCTGATAAATGATAATATTCTGAGCCTATTAGCTCCATCCAACGTAACCACCACGAGAGACAATCAGACAAAGAAAATGTGGAGCTGCTGCACGTTCGATCTCTGCTGCCACATATCATCCAGCTGGCCGGCCAGTGACAGTGTGACACTAGCTACCAATTAACGAGTGATCATTGCTGACAAACCAAGGAAAAGCACTACGAAGCAAGATCAACAGGCAGGCAAATCGCTGTCCATCTTTTCCTAGGTATTGAGAGCTTGCTTGGTTTGGTGCCAAAATTTTGGCATACCAAGATTTTGGCAGGCCAATTACGTGGTCATCATTTGGTTTGCTACTAAATTGTTGGCGCTCTCTCACATTAAACTTGCCAAAATACTGACAAGTTTTCTGCCCATATTTTGGCTTGCCAAAATTTTGGCAAGCCAACATTTTGGTAGGGAACCAAGCAGGCTCTGAATGCAGCGTGTCTCCGTCTACACACGGTGGTATGGTAGTGTAGCACGTATCTTGTGACTCGATCCATACTCGTATGCTCGATCTTGCGTGTCCTTGAGAGATGCCAAGTAATTATGTGTGTATATATATACATATATATGTACGAAAACCAAGTCATAATAATGAAATAAAAAAACCAAGTCATTATGCAAGTGTGTACATATATTTACAAAAATCAATCTTTGTTTGTCCTATTTGATCGAGATCCGGCTGTGCCTATTAGGAATGCAAGTATATCTCTATTTTTGGTTCATTAGGTCGGTCCAAATTTAGAAAAGTGAACTAGAATAGCATAACACGTAATCAATTTAGAAGATAAAATAAACTAGACTAACTGACCCATAAAATACTATTGGGTACCACTTGCATCTGTGTTTAGTTCCCAAACTTTCTCTCTCCAAACTTCATTGTTCATCTATCACATCAAATCTCTCTCCTCATGCATGGAGTACTAAACGTGGGTAAATAAAAAAACTAGTTGTATGGTTTTGATGTATACGACGAGACGAATCTTTTGAGCTTAGTTAAGTCATAGTAGGACAATGTTTACCACAAACAAACGAAAAGTGTTACAGTGCGCTACAGTGTCCGATATGACTTTTTCATCCCATTTTCACTCTCTTTTCAAAGAACTAAACACACCCTAGGAGGCACCGCAAGGGATTCCATAAAATGATCTACTGTTTGTCAAGGGATAGAAATTATTGTAGTACTGCTGCCGCTTTTGGGCTAAAAAAAATTACTATACAGCAATTCTTGGGTTAGATACACAGATGGGACAAATGGGAGAATCAAACAAGAGATGGCGCGAATTGAAGGAGCTGCCCACCCGCCGTAACAGAGACGCGGCAATGTGATAATGGCGCCACGTACTCATCTCGGTGCCAGTCTAGTTCTTCACAGGTCGTCAGAGCAAGGCCTTATTTAGTTAAAAAAGCAACTCTCAAGTTTACTATAAAAAAGAAGATTCTCCGTCACATCAAAATGTCATAACATGCATGGAATACTAAATATAGATGAAATTAAAAACTAATTGCACAGTTTTGTTGTACTCTACGAGACGAACATTTTGAGCCTAATTAATCAATTTTTGGACAATTTTTCGCACATACAAACGAAAATGCTACAGTGACGCAATGATTACAAAGAGACCCCAAACTCCCAAATCCGGAAACTAAACAAAGTGAAAAGGGGTTTCTTCGATGATGTCTGCGGTCTCTTCTTCTTTTTTCAACTGAAAATGCAGTAACTTTCTTCTTCTGGTGAAAACGTATGCTTGCAAGTGGTTGTTCTAGGCCTGTTTAGATGTTGAATCTGGGAGGTCGAATTTGGGAGTTTGATGTGGCTTCGTAATCATTGCGTCACCGTAGCATTTCGTTTGTATTTGTGAAAAATTGTCCAAAAATTGATTAATTAGGCTCAAAATATTCGTCTCACAGAGCACAATAAAACTGTGTAATTAGTTTTTGATTTCATCTATATTTAGTACTCCATGCATGTTATGATATTTTGATGTGACGAAGAATCTTCTTTTTGCATAGTAAATTTGGAAGTTGCTTTTGGGATCTAAACAAAACAAGGCCCAGTGGCTTCTCGGATAAGCGGAAGCTTATGCTACTTCTAAAAGCCATCTTGTGCAAAAAGTAAACGATGATACAAAGCTAGCTAAAATATAATCCTCGATTCCTTTAATTACACTTCTCACCGTGACATGCATTTGAGTATTTTATATATTTTTTACGCTTTACACTTTCCACTGTGAAATCTACTTTTCATTTTTTTTCATATTTACACTTTTTTAAAAAAAATGCAAATTTTCACAGTGAAATGCATCTGAATACTGTTCTTGTTTGTGACATCGGAAGATACTGACGGAATGGATGTGATTTTTTTTAAAAAGAAACCATTTTTAACCTATACGAACAATTTCCTATATAATCCCTAAGGCATAATTATTTAATTCGGAACGCTGTTTTTTTATTTGCTCCCAGCACCACCCGCACATGCACGCGCACGAACATTACAAGAGGAAAGGAGCTGAACAAGGGATCCGGTTCAGAGAAGTTGCGTGCTACGGAGTACATGACACGCACATGAGTATTATTCTACTGTTAACCACGCTTTTAGCTATATAAGCCTCTGGGAAAGCTTTGCAGACGCCATCATCAGGTTAGCTAATAGCTAACCAGGCCAGCTTCATTAGCATCCAATGCTTGGAAGTTATTGTCATTTTTGTCTCACTCGGAGTCACATGATGAATTGTGGCTTTTGTGGGGTGAGGCCTTGTTTAGATCGGGGTGGGGATTTGGGGGTTTGGAGTCACTTCGTAATCATTGCGCCACTGTAGCATTTCGTTTGTATGTGTGAAAAATTATTCAAAAATTGATTAATTAGGCTCAAAATGTTCGTCTCACAGAGTACAACAAAACTATGTAATTAGTTTTTGATTTCATCTACATTTAGTACTCTATGCAAGCTGTGACATTTTTATGTGATGGGAATCTTCTTTTTGCACAGTAACTTTGGGGTTGTTTCTTGGGAACTATATAAGGGCTGAATTTCCAATAGGACATTTGATTCTACTACATTTCTACTAGAGTAGGGTCCAATTAGGGGGGCCGGTGGTTGAGAAATCCAGCAATTATTTATTTCTGATGGCTACACTGTGTGGGCACCAAAATCTACACGAACATCCAGGTCAATGTGTGAGCACAACACACATGCTCTGCAGTCTGCACTACAGATTCCAAAGTTTTCACATGGATTCTTAAAGAAATGCTTTCATAGGCCAGATCTATTATCCATCTGTCTTACCAAATTCCACAATATATTTATGCAGGAGTACTTATTTGTGTGTTTCTTAAATCTCCTGCCTATGAAGTGAAGGGTTGGTGCATGTTTGCCACCTTAAGTGAAAGCGACGCACCCATTGTTTTGTGTGCTTTATGTAAAGAAAATAAGATGAATAGAAGCAAGGGCAGAAAAGATGAAACTAGTAAAATCAAAGGAATGAAAGATAGGCTGTATGGAGCCCTACCAATGTTGAACAGAGATTTTTGAAATAGGCCGGTTCGTGTAAAATTCAAGTCATTGGGCCACCCTAGCATTAAAATTGTCTACTTTCCAGGAATCTTGATTCTATTATTTATTTTAAAAAGTTTCTTTTAAATGTCCGCAGAAGCTCACAGCAAAACAGTGCCCAGCTTAGTATTCTCTCTGTCCCTGAAGAAAGCTGGGGCAAAGTAATCAGCTTCTGTACGTTCAGAACACTAGATAAACTACTCTAATCAATAAACCTACTCTAGATCACAGTTTGTTCAGATGTTGTTCTGCCACCGACCCAACTTTTATATGCTGACTGATTACACTGAAACATTTCATATCAGAAAAAGATGACACCGGAAACATTTTCAAGGGAAAAAATTTTAAAAAGGTTGTGTCGAAAACGTTAACCTACCAGAAAACAACATGCGGTTAGTTGTTACACCCTAGCTTTACCAAATCTTCAGAATGAAGAAGAGGGAAAGCACATAATTTAAAAAGCATAACTCCAACAAAGAAAGGCACAAATCCGAAAAATACAAGCAATTTCCCTGATTGATTCCTACACTGGACTTTTGTATGATGGGAGAGCAAAAGGTAGCACCGGGCTCACGTCTCATTGTCCTTTTGCCAACCTCCATCCTCCAGCTCAAACTTTGGCCCTTTGCCTCATGCCTCAAGCCAGCCCGTGATGCTCAGAGACAGTAGAGTGGTAGCCGACACACTCGGCATACGATTCCCTCACCCCCACAAAACCCCAGGAGAAAATAATATGAACTGTCGATGCTGCTCCCACTCCCATTCAGAGCTCGAGCTCACCTGCATCTGCATTGCATTCATCTGCACATGCTCTCCGAGTTCCTTGCAAGCTGGCCTCTGCATCCTCAGCAGTGACAGTCAGTTCTGCTCAAAGGTAATTGGAGTTCCTGCAGTTCTGTTCTTTCATTTCTTGGGATGAATAGTAATTAGTATTGAGTTAAAAACAGTGGTTAGTAGGTGATAGTGGTAGCAATCTTGGTGCAGAGGTGATGCTTGGGTAACCTGACGATACAATTGTTCTGCAGTTGTGTTGCCAGTTCCTGAAGGAAGGGAGCAAATCTGGTGAGGTTTGCTGCAGGGGGAGGAAGAGGCATTAGCATCCAGTGCTTTCTTGCCGGGGGGTGAAAACAACTGGTGGTCTACCACTCAGATCCCTGTGCAGGGTTGGACATTGTGGGCTTGTGGCACAGCACATTTTCTTTTCTGGTCACCAGTAGCTATCTCCAATAACTGCAGATCTTCTCAGCTCCTCTGAGTTCAGTTAGTTGCTGCCTTCGTTTTGCTTCCTGCATCCAGAGCTCAGACAGAAATCTTTCTTCCAGATTCTAGAGGCATTTCTGCTAGCGTTCTTGATTAAGAGAGCTCAAAGATTAACAATAGGAGGAAAAGCTTCGCCGTTTCTGATCATTTGCTCATCATTTCTGCGCTTGCCGAGTTGCTGTCCTCCATCAAGCTGCTGTCCATCGGTTGCACAGTTGCAAAGCTAGCAATTATCGGGGAATCTTCAGAAGACTGACGAAATTTCCAGCAATTTCCTTCTTTCCTTTCAAGAAAGAAGAAGAAGAGGAATTCTTTGTGGCATTTCTATCGAGGTACAAGAATGGCTACAAGAAGTTTCAGGCATTCTCTGCTCATCTTGCTGCCATTGCTGCTAGCAATGGTGCCTGAATCGACGCAGCTGCAGTCCTCGCAGACATGGTCTCTGCTCAAGATCCAGCAGCTGCTCAACTACCCTCCCGTGCTCAGCACCTGGACCAACCACACCGACTTCTGCTACGGCGGCGACTACAAGACCGCCTCCGCCTTCGTCGAGTGCTACGGTGACAGCGTCACGCAGCTCCACATCATCGGCCCCGACGGCGCCGGCGCGCCGCCGCTGCCCAAGACCTTCAGCATCGACGCCTTCTTCACCACGCTGTCGAGGCTCCCCGACCTCCGGGTGCTCACGCTCACCGGCCTCGGCCTCTGGGGCCCGCTCCCGGGGAAGGTCTCCCGGCTGGCGTCGCTGGAGATCGTCAACGTCAGCGGCAACTACCTCTACGGGCAGCTCCCGGACGGCCTCTCCCGGCTCGGCAACCTCCAGACCTTCATCGCCGACGACAACATGCTCTCCGGCGAACTCCCAGTCTGGCTCGGGAAGCTGCCGTCGCTCGCCGTGCTGAGCCTCCGCAACAACTCCCTCCAGGGCCCCCTGCCGGAGTCCGTCAGGGACATGGCGTCGCTGCGGTCGCTGACGCTCGCGTCCAACAACCTCACCGGCGGCGTGCCGGACCTGAGCGCGCTCAAGAACCTGCAGGTGGTGGACCTCGCCAACAACTCGCTGGGCCCGGCGTTCCCGCGGCTGGGGAGGAAGGTGGCCAGCGTCGTGCTCGGCGGCAACCGCTTCGGCGACGGGCTCCCCGGAGAGCTCGCCTCCTTCTACCTCCTGGAGCGCCTCGACGTGTCGCGGAACCGGTTCGTCGGACCGTTCCCGCCGGCGCTGCTCGCGCTGCCGTCCATCGAGTACCTCAGCATCGCCGGGAACCGCTTCACCGGGATGCTCGCCGCCAACATGTCCTGCGGAGAGAACCTCCGGTTCGTCGACGTGTCGTCCAACCTCCTCACCGGCACCCTCCCGTCGTGCCTGACCAGGGCCAAGGCCGCGCTCGTGGCTGCGGCGGCGAACTGCCTGTCCGCCACCGCCGGCGGCGGCGCCGGCTGGCAGCACCCGTCCCTGTTCTGCCAGAACCAGGCTCTGGCCGTGGGCATCGTGCCCGACCAGGCCCACGGCAAGAGGAGCGGCGGCGCCAAGGCGGGGTTCGTGGCCGGCGTCATCGCCGCCGCCATCGCCGGCGCGGTGCTCGTCGGCGTGGCCGTGTTCCTCGCCGTGAGGAAAGTGACCATGAGGCGCGCCAAGGCCAGGCCCCCCAGGCGGCTCGTGGAGCACGCCTCCAGCGCCTACCCTTCGCAGTTCTTCGCCGACGCGCGTACGATACGATACGATCATAAAATCCTCCAAATTTTTCAGCTTCAAATTAAATTTTCAGTGCCACTGACTTGTTCTTGCCTTCTTGGACGATTGTTACGGACGATCAGGTTACATATCGCAGACGGTGAAGCTGGGAGCACTGGGAATTCCGGCGTACAGATCGTTCTCCCTGGTGGAGCTCGAGGCGGCGACCAACAACTTCGAGGTGTCGTGCCTCCTGGGGCAGGACGCTCACGGCCAGGTAGCTGATGAATCTCCAATCCTCCATTGAAACCGAGCTGTGAAATTCCTTCAGGTTTCTGACAGTGGTCAATGATCTCTGATCTGACTGGCAGATGTACCGGGGGACGCTGAGCAACGGGACGGCGGTGACGATCCGGTCGCTGCGGGTGAAGCGGAGCCAGACGTCGCAGAGCTTCAACCGCCACATCGAGATGATCTCCAAGCTCCGGCACCGGCACCTGGTCAGCGCGCTGGGCCACTGCTTCGAGTACAACCTCGACGACGCCACCGTCACCCAGCTCTACCTCGTCTTCGAGTACGTGCAGAACGGCAACCTCCGGAGCAGGATCTCGCGTGAGTCACTGTTATCCTCTGCCTCTCATCATGTGTTCATCGATCGGTAGGACTGTCTGATCAGTGATGACTGACAAGTGATGGATTGGATGCTGTGTGTTGGCTTGTTCAGAGGGGACGGAAGGGAGGAAGCTCCCCTGGGTGCAGAGGATATCGACCGCCATTGGCGTGGCCAAGGGCATCCAGTTCCTGCACGGAGGGATCATGCCGGGGCTCTTCGCCAACAACCTCAAGATCACCAACATCCTCTTAGATCAGAACCTTGTCGCCAAGATCGGCAGCTACAACATCCCCATCCTCGCCGAAACCGCAAAATCAGAGGTAATAGAACAGTATGATGCAATTGATTGTAAATATCTAATAATGTCGATCTGTTCTTGCCTCTGAATCTAAATCAGGGTGTGCTTTCAACTAATGATGTTGTTTTCTACCATCTTTTTCTTGGCATCAATGCAGGGAGGAGGAGGAGGAGGAGGAGGAAGCAAGTATCCATCTGACAGGTAGAGTAGTCATCAACAATCACCTTTCTCTACTAATCTAATCGATGGATCTTGCTCAGAATTGTTCTCTAAATTGAAAAAAAAAACACATGTTGAATTTGCAGGGTGCCGAACGGCGACAAGATTGACATCTACGACTTCGGCGTGATCCTGCTGGAGGTGCTGTCGGGTCGTCCGATCACGTCGGTCCACGAGGTGGAGATCATGCGGGAGCAGCTGCAGTCGGCGCTGACGTCGGAGAACCCGGCGCGGCGGCGGGCGCTGGTGGACCCGTCGGTGGGGCGGTCGTGCTCCGACGAGTCGGCGCGGACGGTGATGGAGATCTGCCTGCGGTGCCTGGCCAAGGAGGCGGCGCAGCGGCCGTCGGTGGAGGACGTGCTCTGGAACCTCCAGTTCGCCGCGCAGGTGCAGGACGACTGCCGCGGCGGCGACTCCCGGTCGCAGAGCAGCGAGGAGTCGCCGCTGTCGCCGTCGCAGATCCCCAGGGAGTCCAACACCAGGCGGGCGGACGTCGCCTAGGTACACCACCACTCCATGCAGCAATCAGCATTGACGGTGATAGTGCTTTGCAACTGCTGGAAATCTCAAATGGCACTGCTCCATTGTTCTAGGAGTCGCAGGTCGGAAGGAGGAGAACAAAGGACATTGGCGCGAGCGATCAGGAGAAGGTGTGGAGATGGAGCAACAATTTTCGTTTGATGATGATATAAGTTCGGTTGATCAGCACGGCTGCGTGGTAGAGAACTGAACAGAGTGATGTCAGGCTAAGTGTATAGCAGATGCAGCTCAAGCTGGAAACGCTACGTACTCCGTATTAGTTATTATATATATTACTGCTTCCCCAGGATGTGTACAGTGCCTTCTTGGGGGGTTTTTTCGCTGTGCTCGTGGCTTCAGTTTTCCTGTTTTTATTTGCCCTTTTTTCGACATGGGGTCTTTTGACTTTGTAATAACCACTGTGTTAACACAAAGGAAATTCGCTGTGATCTCAAACATGTACTGTTCGTCGTCCTCTGAATCCCTGCATTATGAGGAGAGCTGGTTCTCTGAATCCCTGCATTATGAGGAGAGCTGGAAGGCAAGACAGACACTGTGGGTCAATAGGTGCTCTGTTCTTCCAATAGTAGCATCAGCTGGCCGTGCTGGGCGGCAATAGCAGACAGCCGCTGCACTGTGAAAATGCCGGGTCAGGTGGTCCAGCGCACGCCCCATCTTGTCATCATTACGTGCATACCATCGCGAAAACCAGGACAGAAATACGATCACAGGATCTCGTCCTGTTCGTACCCAGCGCGGATCATCTCCACAATCAGAAGCATTCGATCACGACACCTCCGCATTCGTTACACAAAATTCAAATAATATCACATTCAGGTATCATTTCAGGATCAAGCCTGTCCTCACTGCTGGCGCCGACAATAGTGGCCACGAAGGGGTGAAATGCCAACCACCCCCAGTGCTCGGTCCCTACAGTAGATGGAGTCTGCCAAACCACAAGTCCGCAGGCAAGGGCAAGGGCAACGATATTTCAGCAGTCCAGCAAACAACCATTCACACGATGTAACTCTGTACATAACCAGCATCCATTTAATTCATGAGCAAGATAGGTCAACAACACCGCTACATTTAAAACAGGGCCACCACCATGAGCACAGCGGGGGTGCTCCGGATCGGGACACAAAAACCACGACGACGACCGACTACAAGCAATCACGGGAGTTCTTCAATGTTTCGACGGACAAGTCTGGCAAGCCAGAAACACAAGGGTTTGGTTTTTTCTTGCTTATTGCACCCTTCCAAGGCGCAGCCTGGGCACCCTGCACTAGTCAGCTGTCCAGCTCTGCTCCACAATCTCACGGACTTTGCGGTTGTACTCCCGCTTGTTCTCACTGAAGAGTCTGGCGGCTTCAGAGTTTGCTGGAGAATTTGGGTTTGGATCACACAGCAGGGACTGCAAAGTGAATTCAGCGCAAGCCGGTTAGTTCAAGCAGTAGCATATTACAGACATAACTTGCAGGCAAATTTCATCGACAGATGGCAGTGTGTAAATTGTAAAAGGAAAACAACACAAATGGGTATCATCAAAATGGCTCTACTTTTCATACTTCCATCATAGTTTGAAAACATGGCATCACTGCTGGCCATTCATTCAAAAATTGTGCAGCAAGGCCAGGACCAGTGAGACAGTGAGTCACTGACAGGCAAACGCAGGTCAAATCCTAATAATTGGCCTATGCTTCTAGGCCTACAAGTTCCCTTCACAATTAAGCCCTTAAACTAGGTCCAGCATTCTGTCAACAAGTTATGACAAAAAAAACCTTTACCTATTGTATAATTTCACAAAAAAAAAACATTTACTTCTAAATGTAGCACCTAATGTTGACCAACAGAACTTCCAAAGTTTAGTACATATAAAAGAAGCCTAACAATGGCTCAAAGAGACAATAATGTACACAAAAGTGTCACTCCCAATTTTATGAAACAAAAATAAAGCTGCTGGCCTGGAAGCTATAAATTAGTACTACCTCCGTTCCAAATTACTATTCGTTGTTGACTTTTTTTCATGATCTTTGACCATTCGTCTTATTCAAAAATTTTGTCCAAATATAAAAACCAATAAATTATACTTGAAGTATATACGATGATAAAGCAAGTCACATACAAAATAAATGATACTCGTAAATTTTTTTAAATAAGACGAATGATCAAACGTTAAACGAAAAAGTCAACAACGAATAGTAATTTGGAACGGAGGTAGTAGAATAAATTAGTAGACTAGATGGTTTTCCAATTTTGAGCCACTGATTCAACACATTTACAAGACTTGAAATTTTAACCGTTCAAGTATTCACTTCAATGACATTACACATGCATTTTTGCCAAGAAAGAAATCTGCTTTACAGTTCAAAATCTCATAAAGCTGGACTGTGCGACCAGTGTTATAGCGTGGGGTCTGGTGTCAATCTAATCCCTACTCTGAACTCATTGTACAGTCTGATCGCACAGTCTATGTCATGCATAGTGGGAGTCTACAATAAAATCTGCACACAGCATGATAAAAACTTGGCACCATTCACTTCAATGGACATTTCACATGCATTTTCCACCCAACAGAGAAGTCTGCTGAAGTAAGGTACCTGAATAGAAGTCAATATAGCAGCAACATCATATATAGGACTCCACTGATTTTGCAGGATATCCAAGCAGATGCTTCCATCTGCGTATACTGCATGAATAGTATGATGTCAGGTCACTTTCCAACAGCCTCACATTAGAGATCGATGTTAACATGCACTGAGAGGGAGAAAGAGGGACGAGGGAATATATGAGAGTAGGGAGGGAAAGAGATATTACTGTTTGGGTGAAACATCCTAGAAACAAATCGAACAGTCGGTGGCTTGTTCGGATAATCTTCTGTAAACTGCAAGGTAAGCTTGAACGTGCCTACAAGAGTGAGAAAATCAGCGGTCAGTTAACTTTCCAATGCCACCTCAATATAGCACAGCTGTTACAGATGCAAAATGACCAAAAAGACATCATAATCATATAATATATAAGAAAACATACATTGATTTTCAAGGCTATATAAACTGAAATGAAGCATCAAAGCCATAACGAAAAGAACCAAACTGAATAAATAAGAGGATATCCTAGATACAACTGACCACAGCTTTCATAGGTGCAAATCCATTTAACTCATATTGGCATATGCTATATATTAACAGGGCCAATTGCTACAAAGAAAGTGAATTGAGATGACAAAATACAATAGACTACTTGCAGCCATGAAAAGACTAAAATAGATGGCTACGATTTGCTATAAACTTTCAGTCCAAGGTTTAACCATGCTACTTAATCAGGAATAAATTATCTCTTGAACTGGAAGGATCAGTACCAAACCTGATCTGGTAAAGCGACTCAAGATTTGGCCTGTATAGGATCAGAAACCGATTCAACCAGCAAATAACAATTCTAGCTTCTGGATCTAGTTCTCAAGAAATAATCAAGGAACATACAATGGTTCTCATAAACAAAAATTCCTACAGCTTGAACCCAGATAAATTTTAGTGAGTGAATACAGTTGCTATATTTGTTTGTTGATGTTGGGGAGAAAAACCAATTCCATCTGTAGTGCAACTGTAATATCGAAAATACTCATTTCAGTTTGCCATGCGATTCATGATGTTAGAAAATTTAGTACTATTAATTTGAGCACCAGTGAAATTTTAGTACTATTAATATCGAAAATACTCATTTCAGTTTGCCATGTGAAACTATCACTGCAGGCCATGCTAAGAAGTAAGAAGACACCTAACCAAACTAGCACCACCTAGACACTAAGTGCAGCGCAGTGCCTAAATAGGCCTTAGTGCTTAGAACAAAGTGGAGGAACTAAAAAATATTTGCAATCAAGAAAACAATACATAGTAGTTACAAATTGATGCAAGCATCCTGCTTAAGTGTTCAAGACTACTTAATCGGCTATGGCCCAGGTCCAATGCCCGTGCAGGATATGGTAACACCACCAGGTCCTGAAGGGAACAGTGTGCGTGCATGTGTGACTATGCATTTCCTCTAATAGGCAAGGCAAGCAGATATCTAACAGCATTCATGTTCAAGGGCCAGCCTTACAAGGCCATCATACTAGTTTCAGTAATATATCTGAGGTAATCAAATCCCTTGGTCACAATCCAAGTAACATGATATCATACTGTCTGACGGAATCACACCCTAAAGTGTACCTTCATCACAAGGTTCAGATTGCATTCCACTAAGAAGCTATACAACGCAAAAATAGTAACAAGGACCCCTTTTAGCAGAGCAAAGGGATAAGGGAATACAGGAAATCATATCATCAACATAGCAGAAGCTGTAGAAGAATCCCTAGCAAGTTGGCATAGGCTCAATCACGTCTAACAGGGGGCAGGAATAAAGAGGGTATAGAAGCCAACACACAATATGTGTTAATACTTAGAATGTTTCCATAGCATTAGAATGAAAGTACAAGGAGGAAAATAACAGAGCATCACAATTCTCATAAGAATCAGATATTCCATATTTGCTTTCAATATAAAAAAGATGTACAAGAAAATAATTGGAAAATGACTAAACAATCACAAGTGTGGTTCAGGGAACCATGTGATGAAAAATATGCACAATAGGTTACATGCATGATGTACCAAAACTGCCATGAGCTAACAGGTCAAACAAATGCACGGTTACTTTTGGTCAGCCATCGACCATTTGCTCCACCCTCACAGGTATATGGGGATTAAACAGTATTGCATTTTTCTATGCATTCTGGTCCAGCTATCTATACCCAGGTCCTGGGGGTGAAGACAGGGAATGGCTGGAATGGCTCAGATAGTATTCATACTTCCGTTATGAAATCCAAACAAAGTGCAAACCACTAACATCTATATGGCAGTTTCCACATGTCATATGTGAGACTGCTTACTGGGGATACCACGTACATCTATATGGCAGTTTCCACATGTCACATGTGAAACTGATTCCGTTCTTCTGGTATACCACGCAAAATTTGCAGCTCCAGCCTAGTGGGTGCTATCAGTATTGCCATGCAAAACTTGTCAATTTCTTATTTAAGGGAAGACAAAGCCATTAAAGAATTTGCAGCTCTAACCTACAGTTAAACATTTGATCTGCGACTGCATGCTCCAGAGAGAAATCTCAATGGATAACTAATAAAGAATAAAATGCATAACAGAGTTTTCCCCGCAAGACGGACATCCGCAGAATAACCAATGGAAACAAGCTAAAAAGTCCCGAGCTACCTACAGGGTCTCAGTTTGGATAGCTACAGAACAAAATGCATAACATAATTTTCCCCGCAAGACCGACTTTCCGCAGAGTAATCAATGGGAACAAGCTAAAAAACAGTCACGAGCTGCCTACAGAGTCTCAATTCTAGCGCAAACCGAATCCCTAACATCAGACGATTTACTTGCAGTTAAGCTTGCATGATTCCGAATCAAACTATCATACAGAAACCACACAACAAGCACTAAAATCAGATATAGATCAGAAGGGGAACGAAGCTGCGAATCTCACCTCCGTCCCACGGCGTATCATCCGGCCTGCAAACCCACGAATCCGTAATCAGCACCATCGCAAGCACGAGTAAAACAAAGCCATATGTCTGCCTCCCCCGAGATCCAGAGCCCCCAAACCCTAGAACAGGGACGGGACCAACGTTCCCCGGGGCGAGGGAGGGAGAACGAACAAGCTCCGAGGGGATCACTCACCCGAATATGACGGCGTTCCATAGCATGATGTTGTTGTCGTGCGGCGCGCCGCTGATCCCGGCGGGCGGGTCCTGCTGCAGGCGCTTGAAGTCCCGCATCAGCCGCTTCCTCGCCGGCGTCGACATCTCGCCGCCGCCCGGAGCCTCAAACCCTAGCTAGGGTTTGGATCCCCCGCAGCTCGCTCGTGCCCTCACCCGCCGCTTCTCTCGCTCTCTACCTCTTATCTCTCCTGACCCCGGGCGGTTGCGTCTGGAATGAGAGAAGCTTCGGGGCACGACACGAGAGAGAAAAGGGAAGGAGGCGCGGGGATGGATGGGTGGGTGGGTGGGGGTGGGAATGGGTGCGCGTGCGCGTGAGAAAAGTTTCACGGGTGGAAAGAGTGGAAGCCGCGACGCCCACGCGGGGGGGGGGGGGGGGGGGGGGGGGCGGTGGGGCCTTTCCCCTCCCGCGACCTCGCTTCGTTTCCACGCGCGACTCCGCTCGGAGCCACTGACCCGTGGGTCCGTTGCCTCGATGACCCCACATCCCCAACGGCCGACGTCCACCGCGCAGTCGTCCAGGTCACTGACAGGTGCCGGACCAGGGCCCGTGTGTCAGCGAAAGTGACGCAATAACATGCATTTTCAGTCAGCTGACGCGCGGGAGACGAGTGGGGATGGGAAGGCAGTGGACTCATGGGTAAGTGACTTCATTTAATACTCCGCGAGAAGAATATTTTCGCTTTCGCTCGATTTGACGTGGCAACCAATTTACCCCAACCCGAGTCGGTCGGTAATATTTTCGGGGCTAAAAAATCCCAGTAGCAAGAGGCCAAAAGGGTGACTGACCATGAGGTCATTGGCAAGTTCCATGACCAAAGATGACGACAGTATTGTGAGTGTGTAAGATTACAAAATATGATGACATAATGTTGAGTGTGTGTGAACCATCGGAGAAGGTTGAACGCATCGCGATGATGAGAAAAAAAAGAAAACATGGTGGTACGCATTACCTCTCATCATCGACAATTGCAGATACTTGCCAACAGAAATGTAAAATCCATGTCGATAACACTTGCTAACATAAATGTTGAATCCATGTCGATGACACTTGCAAACAGAAATGAAATCCATACCAATAAAACTTGCCAACAGGCTAAAAAATTGTTACCTATCTCTCTCGTATTTCCTATCTGAATACCTTTCACTCGGGTGAAGAGTACAGCTAAATGAATGGGTTAGGAGCAGACAGCTGCTGCAAACCCCAGTTGAGTTGCCAAGACATAAGAGCACCATTTATCGTGACTTTGTGAGATCTTGCAGGCTGTGGCTGTCTACACATCGATTCAGCAACTGTTCCGGACCAAATAATCAACTAATTACAAACAAGATGCCAGTTAAGATGTAAGAAGCATGTTAAGATACAGCTAGTCACAGCTATTTAAAATTGTTTTTCTTCACATACAGGACGAATTGTTGTCGTCATTTACAGAGCAAGAGATGGCTAACCATGTCAGAGTTCTGGGCTGGTCTCAGATTCTTGGCCTCACCCTTCGGACACTGGTGTCACCACCGTCCGAGAGCTGCGCCCAAACGCTCTGGCTCTTCCCGCCACTACTGCACTGCTCCTCACACCCTGCAACAGTTTTCAGTATCTCTGACTGCAGAGATGGGCAGTTGTCCCTCAGATAAAGGAACCCCTCACTCCGGATTACAGCTGCAGAGACATAAGGGTATCTGGAATGTGTTATGGAGCTTTGCAAACCTAATTGAGCAAATAAAGAAATCTAAAGTCTAAAAATTGGTATGTGGAGCAATAATTTTCTTAGTGGTATCAGATGGAAATCACTGGAATCCAATACTGAAATGGATAGGTTGACAGAAATCAGAATTTTAACAAAGATGTGGATGTAGCAATAATGGAATTTCAAGCACTGAAAAGCTAGGTACTTGTTCAACTAGCCGATCTCCATTACCAAACATATCATTAGTACTGGGCCAATCTTTTTCATTCAGTTAATTTTGTTAACATAATCTAGGTTGTTATTGAAAAAATTACTGGGCCAAAAAGGCACTCCGATGATGTATAGAGCTGATTATATGAATGCCTAGCAAACTATAATAATGTAGGTGACTGATGCATACTGTGCTTAAAAGAAACTTGGAATAATCTATAATGGTAAAATGCATAATTCCACAAGAAGTATAACAAAGTTTTAACTGGCAAAATCAATAGGTTTTTCCATGCCAGAATAATAACAGTAATGAACACGCAAAGGGGCATACACTCATATATAGAAACGAAAAAAAAGTTTTTGAACACTAGGGGTCATCTATGATCACCTATGAAATATTTGGTTTGAGATGTTGGTTTAAACTGCAGATCCAGGAGCTTAGATTACATGCTTGACTCATGTTTAGTGCCCAGGTGAAAAATTAGGTTCTACCAGCCTTTTCTCCTTTTTGCTATCTATGATGTATTTTCATTATTTCCAATAACGGAAATGGGGGCGAGCCTCATATAAGGAAAAGGGGGCGAAATAAAGTTTTTTGCTATTTTTCATGTTTGCTCTCGTCTTTATGCCAGAACACACTGAATATTCTAAACTGACAAGAATTTTCATATAAAATACTAGCCCACTTGGATTTAATAATCATAAACAGCATTTGATATGAAAAGTGGTAGTACCTGAAAGATTTTCTGCAGCAAATTTTAGGCAAACAGCTTTAAGCTCCATAGCATGGTGACGATCAGCCAATGCTAGCGTACTCGCAACTGAGGCTACCGATATGCCCTTGCACAGGTAAGATTCACATAGCAATCTTAGCCTTCCTAAGTCATATTTGTCTGCTGCAGCCAACAACTTCGCTGCCAGAGTATCAAATACAGAACCGTCAGAGCCTGATGCACCCAACTCGCTATCATCAACAAGGGTATCTCTATAAATGAAATGAAGAAGCGCCTGCAACAAATATTCACACACAGTAAGTACTTGTTAGCCATTGTTGTACTGTAAGGTAAGCTCAACATAGTAACAGCAACACACCTTGAAAACCTTTGGCTCCATATCATCAATAGAAAGCTCTTTTAGTTCATCGCTCTCATCAGCCTCACTCTTTTCTCCATCAGATTCATCATAAAAAAATTGAGATCTGAATACATGAGACCGTGCAGCCAACACCAGCCGATGGGCATGAAACCTCTCTCCTCCCACATTAAGAATGACATCAACACCTTCCTGATTGTCCAACAGTGAACCAAAATGATAACCAATGTCTGAGTCTGGAACCTGGATAGAGTGTGGTCTGGAGTAATCAATAGTTGACACAACAACACCCACAGTGCAGTTTATCTTCAGGCAATCGTCTTTAAGAAAGTCTGATGTCTCAAGGGCAGTTCGCCGAAAGAATCGTTTGTAACCCCTGAAACAAAGAATGATGAATCAAATTCAATTCTCTGAGGCTGATAAGCTATCTTCCATGGAATGACAGAATTGAAAGACGAGAACCACAATTTCACACAATACAGTTCCCAAATGTAAAGAAACATACAGCAAGATTTATCCTTATCCATCTCTCAATTTACATTATCAATGCATGATAACAGCAATTTTTGTGCAGTGAATGAATTGGTTCCGTAGGCAATATGAATTCAAAATAACTTAGCAGATTAAAGTAACTACCTGATGCTTTACACTGAATCAAATACCATCCAATGAACCCAAGTATTGAGGTGCACATCTAATAAACAATACAAAACTCAAACTATACCTGTTAACATACAATCACTGATGCTAGTTACAGCATTGCACTACCAATAAACATGCCAGCATGACAAAATAAACAAGCAAAACAAAAATATCAAGTCCAGGGACTTTTTTTAAAAAAAAGAGGTATACATGTGTCAAACCAAACAAGATTCCAGGCAAGATTCAAGATTTCTTTCGCTGAAAGAGAGGGCCACCAATTCAATGGAGCAGGGACTGGCAGCCAACCATCCACACTCATAAAAATTGACTTAACATGTATCCTAGAAAAACTAATGGAAACAAACATCAACTGTGTAATTCTGACTTTCAATTCATCACTTGACGACAATATAATTCATGAATAAAACCTGCACAGGTAAAATTAGATAATGTGCAAACATTAATGCCCCTTAAGCAGGCTTTCAGGGAAACAGAAAACTCAGAACTTACTCGAATGTGAACATGACCAATCGCCAATATGTTTTAGCACAAAGGCAGTTAAAAAATAAAAACATCAGTGCACTGTTACACTACAGCACCTAGAAACAAACCACAGCGACTGAAAACATAAATTCAACAGCATCATTAGCTTGCTGAAAGCACCCATAATAACGATAGAACCAGCCAGCCTCATATATGTGCATTTCAAGCATGACCCAATAACTCCAGTGACATCTATGTGCTCTAATTTCAACAGTGGAAAAATTATCATTGCACATGCCAATTTTTCAGTGAAGCATAAAAAAAACTCATATCCAAATCAAAGGATCGGAACAAAGTTGCAAATGAAAACCCATATCCCCACACACATAAACACTGATATTCAAACAGAACTACAAAGGGGAATCCATATGGCTACCCCTTAAAACCAAAATGGGGACCTAATTACCACCAAATAGATCCTTGTGCACAATAAATTCTCCATGGAGTTATATGCACACCCACAAGCACATAATCACAAATATACCAATTAACCACCGCTCAACCATTGGAATCTGGATACTGATTCAGAGAGTAATGTAAAATTATAACTAACTCATCACGACACCAGAGCCATACCAACCATCCACGCCACCCTGGGCCTGTTTGGTAGAGCTCCATCTGATTCTGATTCTCTGTGGGAGCTGATTCTCTTAGAGAAGTGATTCTGTGGCTGAAAGAGATTCTCTTTAATTCCCTAGCATAAACTATCAAAATCAGGATGGAGAATCACTTCACAGAATCAGGAGAAGCTACTTTTTTCCAGCTCTCAGCCCCTTAGTTCATTTCAGAGAATCATTTCTCAGAATCAGCAGAGAATCACTTCTCGCTGAAAAATTGTTTGGCAGAGCTCCTCCTGGATTCACAGGAGAATCAGCTTTGGGAGCTCTGCCAAACAGGGTTAGTAATGTTGAACACTAGGCTGCAATCTACTACTGAACAAACCTCTCTGGATGCTAATTCGTCACAACTGAATCAGTCTCATATACTAGTTAAAACCTAACACAACCACATCAAACCTAATTGAACATTGGAGTACAATTCTACTGCCAAATTAAATCTCTGCAGGCGCTAATTCATCACAGCTGGAGCAAACTCATACTAACTAGTAACGATCCCAACACGGCCGAATTGGCCAAGCACGGCAAAAAATGGAGCAGGAGGGACCCGCGCGGAGCTTACCACATGGACCCGCGGTACTTGAGGGTGTAGGGTCCGGACTCGAGGGAGCGATCGAAGTGGGAGTGGACCTTGTGCTTGCCCTTGCCGCTCTGGTCGAGGAGCGTGAGCTCGAAGAGCGCGCGGACGTCGGTGCCCTCGGACGCGAGCGCGATGAAGACGGAGACGTAGGCGGAGTTGTCCTCGGGGTTCTTCCCGTCGGGGTAGAAGTAGACCGCCCACTGGAACCCGCCCACGGAGAAGGTCTCGCTGGCGATGTGCTTTCCCACGCCCATGCCCTTGGCGAGGGAGTAGCCCTGGATCACGAAGCGGTGGGAGCCGTTCACCGTCTCCGTTACGGAGCGGGAGCTGGTCGGGGACGCCGACATGTCCCGCTGCGTGGGGGCCGCGGCGGGGGGGTGCGGGGCTGGATGGGGCGGGGGCGCCGGCGGCGGCGAGGCGTCGCCGGCGTCCTCGTCCATGAGGTAGGGTTAGGGTTCGGGGGGAGAGGGGAGGGCGGGGGGAATTGGGGAATTTTTGGTCTCGGCTCGTTTGTTTGTTGCGGGGTTCGGGGTGACGTGAGCGTGGTGGAAGTGGAAGTGGAAGTGGAAGGCGAAGCTGGCGGTGCCGGCCGGCCGGTCGGGCCGGACTTGGTGGGTGACGCCCCGTGCCGTGCCCGGCGGTCGGTTTCGTCGTGTCAACTTGGATAGGTCAACCCAACTTGGTATATGTACACGTGCGAAGCGAGACGGAGCCGACGCCGTCGCGGTGGCGATGACAAAGGGTAGGTGGGTCGCCCCCGGTCAACGAGAGCGAGGACGATTGCTCGACTCCGGCGCTGACGTGGCTCACCCTCTAGGGCCCAGCTTGCTCCCGCTGGTGCTCACCGGCGACCGGCCACCGAGGACTCTCACCAACTTCATGCTTTTATACGACCGGTAATAAAAATGGAAAAGAGCTTTAATTTGGTTCGTCACCTCGCTTCAAACCAACGGCACCCACGCCAATAGAAAAATATGTCGCAGACTCGAAGTATACACATGCTATAGTTTTGTTCGTGTCACGTGCAAATATATATTGCTTAAAGAAGTTCCTCAACCAGTGAAACGAATCACATGCCTCAAAATATTATGGTCTCGTATGTCAGACCTTTTTCAATATCAATCTCCATCCTCTCTCGACGTGGCGCCCCCTGTTGTGGCCCCTCCGCGCTCTCCACGTCTGTGGCGGCGGTCTCAGTCGTTCGGCCCGTTCGCTTGGCCTCGTGGAGCCCAACTTTGCTTTTTTTGGGTGCGTGCGCTACTGTAAATTATTTAAAAATTGATTAATTAGGCTTAAAATGTTCGTCTCGTAGAGTAAAACAAAATTGTACAATTAGTTTTTTATTTCATCTACATTTAGTACTCCATGTATGTGCCGACATTTTGATATGATGGGATTCTTCTTTTTCATAGTAAACTTTGGGGGTGAAATTTGAGATGGCTTATTAGTAGCTAGACAGCAGTATTTTTATCTCTGCACAGACCATCATCAGCCACCAACCACCAGCTGGCCAGCAGTATTTTTCTCTCAGCACAAACCAACATCCGCCACCAGCTAGACGATTAGGCCAGTTGATGACAGCCCTGCATATATGCCCCGTTCACGCCTCATCTTAACCTCGTTGCGCCCGCATCAGTAACCTGATGGCCACACTCCGCATCGCTTTGCACCGGTGCTGGTTAGGGACCGTGCCGTCACTTCACCCATGAGTGCTCGAGCTGAAATCTTTTGATATTTTTGTAACTTCAAAAGGGCTCAACTTAAATGGATTTGAACACTTTCCTTATGTAAATGGCTTATGGACCAAAAAAATGCACCACACTCAAGAATAAAATCTTCGTTTTTATTATTATTAAATATGAAAGATACTCACTCTATCTTTCTATATGTCATATTTGGTTTATCTTCTCTACCTAATTATAAAGCAATGATTGATTCAGCGGTACGTCATAATTTTGTAGAAAGCCCATTAATACTTATAGGAATCAACCCACAATCGTTTATCTTTTATAAAAAATATAAAACCAAACCACCCTAAGGGCTAAATTTGCACGGTTTTGACAGTTGGATGGCCTTTGTTATCCGGTTCTGTAGTTTAAGATTGAAAATCAGACTTTTGTAATAGTTGGAGGTTGATCAGCATAGAATTATTTCTCTATGGTCTCAGCAATTTTTTTTAACATAACTCTTTCCGGATTCAGTCTAGAAGCCACCGTTGATCAAGTGGGCATTTCTAGTGAGTTTTTGTCCATTAACTCTAATAAATTGAATTTCTCCTATTTGTTTTTTTGTGAAATTCCCCTATTTGTTATTGACCAGTCTTTTCTTTGCCTTATGTTGCTATCTGCAACTATATTTGTTCACCATTTTCGATCATCATGCTAACACGGCTTTGATAGGGTCCTCCATGATGCCACTGCTCCATGCCTCCATCACCTCTCAACCGGTGAAACCATCCCACCCCTCACTGCTGCTGACCTGTGTCACCCACTCCTTCGTACCACATGCCGAACTGCCACCAGTGGTCTTACCTTTGAGCCTTTGAAAACCAACAAAAAGATTGCCACTGCTAAGCAAGAAGGAAATAAAGCCTGACCATAGAGAAGATTGGAAACCAACAATAATAGATCTTGAGGGACTTAAATCACGGTGGAAGTGTAATTTATTAGCTTTTTCTTTTTTTTTCTTTACTAGCAAATGTGCCCGTGCGTTGCTACGGGTGAAGGAGTCTTCATTAGCGAAGGCGCATATGAGAGCCATGGACGTTACCAATTCTACATCCGATGTGAAGCATGATAAAGGAGAGATCCTTAGCGGATACTACGCCCGAAAATGCGTCCACGGCGGATCGATAACAGGGATGCAAGTGATGCGAGACGATGAATGTTGATTATTTTCTTAATAAAAAATATTATTGTAAAATCTGTATATGCATATATGCTGCTACGGGTTAAGAATCAATAGATATATACCATCAGACTATAATTTGTCTATAAATTTGATAATTCTAATTTCATTCCTTTATTCATTCATTTACTAAACTAATGAAATGTGCGGATTTAGGCTAGTAAGCTGGAAATTGTAACACTTGCTGACCTCGTTCCTTTGTCTCCTTTGGTATCTTTAATCCAGAACCCATGCGGCTCCTCTCTTCTCCATCAATCCCCCTTCAGCCTCCGTTCCTCTCCTCAGGCCTTGTTTAGATCCAAAATATGGGGGTGGGGATTTGGGGGGATTGGGGTCACTTCGTAATCATTGCGTCACTGTAGCATTTCGTTTGTATGTGTGAAAAATTATCCAAAAATTGATTAATTAGGCTCAAAATGTTCATCTCACAGAGTACAACAAAACTGTGTACTTAGTTTTTGATTTCATCTACATTTATTACTCCATGCAAGCTATGACATTTTGATGTGATGAGAATCTTCTTTTTTATAGTAAACTTTGGGGTTGCTTTTTTGGAACTAAACTAGACAAGGGCTCGATCGAGAAAGAAGCAGCAGCAGCAGCTGGCTTCTTCCCGGCATGCACCAGCTGGCCGTGGCGGCTTGATTTGATCACCTGCCTCCTGGGTACCCCATGTGTAGCTTGGGCTTAATGGTGGTCATCTTCTTCTCCTCACTGGCGTCAATGACAACGGCAGGCAGCCTAGTCTTCCTCTACTGCACTGGGACAACTGTTGGATTCCATCTTGCCTTTTTGCTGGTAGCTTCACGCTACCGGCGGTGACACGGCAGCTGCAGACGACAGCTGTCTGGTCTACGGCCCTCACATCGGTGACCCCTCTAGCGATTACGTCTACGGCATCGTGGGCACCATCGAGAGGACGGGGGCAATCCTCTGCCCTTCTCCGTCTGGCATGCGGCTGTGTTTAGTTGTCGAAAAGGGAATGTGAAGTTTGGTGAAAATATCACATCGGACACTGTAGCGTCCTGTAGCACTTTTCGTTTGTTTGTTGTAATCGTTGTCCTACCATGACCTAACTAGCCTCAAAAGATTCGTCTCGTGTACATCAAAACCATGTACTTAGTTTTTTTATTTACCCACGTTTAGTATTCCATGTATGAGAAGAGAGATTTGATGTGATTCGATGCGATAGGTGAATAGTAAAGTTTGAAGAGAGAATTTTTGGCTTTTCAAGTGAACTAAACAGGGCCGGCAGCGACATGTGCCACGTCGAGGTCAGGTACATGGCCTCCGGGTCCGGGAAACTCTTTGCCACCGCCTTCCCTGCCTGGAATTGCATGCGGCGTTTCACGAAGTCACCTGTGAGGCACTCGCGTGGGCCATCAGCGCCATCGCGACGCCGTGCGCGCGGCGGCCGCGGCATCACCACTACCAGCAGCGCCACCCACCGCCATGGCGTGATCCCGCCATCATGCCACGGTCTTCCACTCGCTCACCACGTCAAGCGCGAGCTTGCGGATCCGCTCCGAGCCATGCCCCGTCGCCAGTGCACTGACGGCTTCGACGAGATCGCCGGACGCTAGCATGCGCCGCAGTCCTCGGCGGAGGCGTCGCATCTCACTCCATAATCTGGATCCCTGCGCGGCAAAACTCATCGCGGGAGACACCGCCGTCGTCGTCAGAGGCCTCGATAGCGGAGTCGATGGGCTGGAACTGGAACTGAGCCTAGCAACGGCTTCCAACGGCGGAGCTAGCGCCATGCCGCCGACCGGCTTGCGTGCCGTGTGCGATTGATCGAACTACCATCTTCTGGATTGATCCGGTGGAAGAGATGGGGAGAAGACATACCAACATATTAAAGGACGAAGTGTTGATTTATAAAAATATTAGGGGTTATTTGAAAAAATACAATGTAGATGGTGGGTTGATTTCTATACATATTAGGGGGGTTTTCGCAAAATTATGACGTACCAAAGAAGCAATCCTTGCTTTAGAATTACTAGCAAAAATACACGTTTGTTGCTACGGATAAAATCTATATATAGATTATCTTACCATAATGATAAACAAAGGATGAAATCTATACATATAGATTATCTCACCATAATGATAAAACAAAGTATAGTATATGATAAACTATTAATGTTGGCAGGGACATAGGATTGTGGATCAAATATGGCTTCGTTGGCCCGGTTGATCCGTGAGTAGCATAGGTTTGATCCGAGGGTTGCTCGGGGTCGAACTTCGTACTCATACTGTTGTGATGCACTTGCAGTGCTGGCTAGTCATCCGCATAAATCAAATGAGCTTTCTTGGCCCACCGTTCATACATTCCAGGTAAGCTGAAGCTCATCTATCAACGAAGTCACCCATACCACTGCAGGCGAGCTAATGTCCAGTTGTTGAGAAAGTTCTCAGAGATTAGACGACAGCGGTCTTCGACACCGTTTTGGGTTGGTCGAGATGTTTCTCGGACATGCAATAAATTTGATTAGATAGGGGTGAGGCGCTGACGTCAAGAGAAGATGGACCATGTGGCGTGGAGGCGAAAGGAGTGGAAGCGACAGTGATCGATCCGAGAGTTCCTTGGGGTGGAATGGGTTATGAACCTTGCCCCTCTAGCTTTTTGGGTCAGCCTGCTTCAAACTATATGTTGATTCCAGGATTGGATCTATTTGATAAGCAGATCGCTCTGCACCATTTACTAGCTTACTGCTTAATTCCTTGGATATAGGATGAGCCATTTGCAATTAATACAACTATTAGCTAGTTAGATCAATGTTAAATCCATTTGAGGGTGTAGGAGTACTACAGAAAACCAAAAGCTCACCCAGCTCGCTAAATTAGTCATAATATCCGTATTTGGCTATCCAGGTCATAAGATTTCTTCTCCGTATTTCTACGCACTCCATCGAACTCATCAAATCAAACCAACTATGTTTTTTTTTAATTCCAATGTATATACCATTTCTATAGTCTATATACTATATATATTCAAAGGGTTATTATTTTAAAGGTCAAAATGAATCCATACCACTTAGTTCATACAACAAAATAAATTGCACCTCTTGTTTGTTTTAGAAAGACCACATCATCTAATTAATGCCACCACCTTATTAATTGCAGCTGGCACATCCTAGCCCAAAGCAAAAAGTAAAGTCATGCATAAGCTTGAATGTACATTTCATCGAGCAACGTACGCTAAAGTGTATGCAGTAGCGGCACTAACCAACGAGCAGCATGTCAGCAAGAGCTAACACACCACCGAGCAAGCAAATTATTAGATAGGCACACTGCAGCTAGTAGCACAAAGTAACATCCAGAGCAAGCCGTCAGACCTGGTGTGGGCGGCTACGGCCGTCGGACCACATAATCTAGCATGTCGTGCGGTGACCAACAAGCAACAACAAAGGATCCAGGCAGTGGATACACGCACCTTGCCTTTTAACAACATACCGGACGTACGTCAGGCTACGAGGGCTTCGCACCGTTGCCGTGCCAGTGCGGCCCTGCGGGGTGGACACCTGGGCGATGGTATATATGTTGGAGGGCCGGAACAGAGACGACACACAGCGAGATACAAACCGTATGATGATCTTATACGGTGGACACACAGCGTTCGAGAGGGAGTCCAGTTCGGCGAAGGATGAAAAAATACAAAATATCAAGGGGTTTTTTTTGTAAATTTATGACGTACCGCAGAATCAATCCCTACGCGGGCGTCCGAGAGGGAGTCCAGTTCGGCGAAGGATGAAAAAATAAAAATATCAAGGGTTTTTTGTAAATTTATGACGTACCGCAGAATCAATCCCTACGCGGGCGTCCGAGAGGGAGTCCAGTTCGGCGAAGGATGAAAAAATACAAAATATCAAGGGGTTTTTTGTAAATTTATGACGTACCGCAGAATCAATCCTTACTTTAGTATTAAGGTAGAGACTAGCAAATATGTCCGTGCCTCGCTACGGGTGAAGACGATATACTGTTTACCGATATTCTATGTATCGAGTCTATAAAAATTAATCTATATATTTATTAAAAGAGAATAATGCAATACACATATCATTGGCCCAATTGTTGTGCTTAACTTTTTTTTAATCTGTGGGGGCTAAGGGCATTGGTTAAGAGGTACAAATATGTTGTTCCGAATAATTTTTTTGATAAATCATCGTACCAATTATAATCAGCGTTCCTAGAACTTCAGGATGTGAGTGAGTACATATCCATCAAACACACCGCGTAGTCACCTCCTTGAATCCTTGAATCCTGCGTCCGGTTCTTGAGGAACCACAGACAACTCTCTTGTTCTTGCTCTTAGTAGTTGTGTTGTTGCCTCCCATTAATTATTTGTCTCTGATGACATGCATAAAAGGAGTGGACAGGCGCATGGGATGGAGCGCACCATGCAAGGGATGACGGCTAGGAGACGTACGTGCTAACTTGCATATACTTGGATATCTTGTGCACCGAAGTGATCCTCTAAAAGACTAAATAGCACGAGAAGCAAGCAACCAATGACCGAGATGGTCTTTGGATGGAGCAGAGCTAGCACGCCATGAGGTCGGTGCCAATAAACTCGGTCATGTCCTTGCCATTGCCCTTGAGATGTCGAGGTCGACGTCGTCGGAGAGGAGCATGTCCCTTGCCGTGGATGCGGAGGATTTTCGCGAGGTGGCCGCTGGCCTCATCTCATCTGGCATCATGCAGATATTTCGATCTCCTTGTTAAAATTGTCAGATCATACCTCCTGCATGCGCTGCCATGAACTCGACGATCTCACATGCTGAAGTCCTTCCGGCTGGTTCCCACCGTCGGCCTCCATGCATGCTGCTGCTGGGCATAGTAAGATTGAGGTTGGTTTCAACGATGATGACGCCGGCCGATTGGTTTTGTTGGTTTTTTACAAGGGCTACGATGTCTGATAGGAGACACGGTGTACCAGATCAGATGATGTACGAAGGAGACGAGGAGCTAGTCGGTGGTCAGTTGGAGTAGAATACGGGAACAATATATTTAGATAGACACAAGATCTTTTTTGTTAGCCCTGTTGATTGCAATTGTGGTGCACAAGCAGGTTGACAGAAGCATTTCTCTCGGGATTTTGAGGTCGGCGCGAATTAGAAAACGACTGACGAAATTGAGGGGCAGAAGCAATACTGACTGCTTTAGAATTAGGAATATAATAGATTAGGTAAAGATACATTATGTTTTTTAAAAAATACAACATAATAAAGGATGGTGGGTTGATTTCTATAAATATTAGGGGGGTTTTGTAAAATTATGACGTAACGCGGAAGCAATCCTTGCTTTATAATTAGGTAGAGACTAGCAAATATGCCCGTGCGTTGCTACGGACATAAACATGGATATGTATTGAGATATTTAATAGGTCATGTTCCATGTAAATTTCTTTCCTTTTTCTTTTATGTTTTAATTTAATTTCAGCTTAGTGTACTTATATCTTGTCTCTGTAATGGACGTGATTATGGAAACACGTGAGGTCCACGTGTCGGCATTATGAAAGAGAAGGACCAAACAATAATTGTTTTAGTATTATACAGAGATTTTTTGACCTTGTAAAATGGACTAATAACAAATATAATTTTGGTCGAGAGAGACACAAAGAGAAGCTAAATGAGACATCATTAGATAAAAATACTTCGAAAATACAAATTGAATTGGATCATAGAGCTTGGATATAAGTCTTAAATTGGATCATCATAATTACGTGCATGAGCTTTTGTCGGATTCCCTAAACAACAAGCAAAACACTTGGCCACGCAGCAAGGAAGCCGGACTTCAGATGCGAGGACCACGTGGCCCTTGTTTTTTTATAGTATGTCACCCCGTGTTTTTTATTATATCAACGTGTTGAGCAGGCCTTGCGCGAGTCCTTGTTTGTGCATGTATACCGGTCTACTGGGGCTGCTCTACTCTCTCCATCACGGGCGGTCAAGCCCAGCGGTGCGACACGCACCAAGCCACCAGCTCAACAACGCTAGTGGGTCCACTACCAGCGACGCGTTGTGTTGTGCATCGCCCATGCATCTGCTCAACCTTATCCTTTCGCTTGCTTGTTTCTGTTTCTTTGTCCGTCGACGGCTTGCTTCAATTCTCCTTCCCCGTCTCTAAACCGCAAGCTGCCGAGCTCTACTCCCCTCCTCTGCACCTCACTCGGCTTCCTCCCGTACGCGTGCAAGGCGCGCGGTGCTGAGCTCTGCTTTGGCCGGATAACATCTGCCGCTAGTGGGTGGCGGCGGCTATGCATCTGTCTGCGGCCGTCATCAATCCTCCAGTTCATAATCCGACTGAGCATTGGTTTTGTCTCCTTGGCCATTTTTTTCCCGAGCTCTCATGTGTTGGAGCTCTCAGAGCTCTCAGAGAGACACAAAGAGAAGCTAAATGAGAAGCAACGAAGCGTTGAGTGGTTGGGAACTCGAAGGTTGGAACTGCTTGGCCTCCGGATAGCTCGAGGGGTTGCCGCGGTTGCAAAACCTCACACGACTCGTGCAATCTGACGGCGTCGACCACCTTGTCGCCATCAGTTGTTCTCTCTGTCGGAACATCGATGACTTCGATCCGATCCGCCGCTCTTTGACACTGCATTGCTTAAGTACCTTTGCCCCTTCTCATTTTTCCTGACGGGACAAGCGCGAGGCCGGGGGGCTTTGTTTAGATGTTCTTCGCTTCATCATCTCCGATTTATATGTGGAAACAAGAAAAGGCCTGCCCCTTTTCGTCCCCTTCTTTTCTCTATTCCTTTTGATCTTGTTGGAACCGAGAGCTTGTCTTCTTTTTCTCTTCAATTTAAGTAATCGAGGTAGAGATTTTATTATCTGGATCCAATCGAGTTAAAAGATCAGCCAATGCTCTTAGCGTTCTGTTTTTGGATGGTGCTATGCTTCTTCCAAATTTTGTTTTTATTCCAATTCTGATTCAGAATCGATTTTACATACGACGGACGACAGATTCTGAATCGATTCTAACACATACGATGGACTCGATTCTAACACATACGACGGACGACGGACCAAGGACCAAAGGGCAGAATATTATATACTAACGGTGGGTTAATTTCTACAAATATTAGGGTTTTTTTGTAAAATTATGACGTACCGCATAATCAATCTTTGCTTTAGTATTAGGTAGAGACCAGCGAATGTACAATCCTTGCCCTATGCAGAGCCTCAGCTGTCAGCTCTTTGTCCTCGGCTGTATAGTCACTAATTTAAAATTCAAATTAGCGATTCTGATTAAGTTAGAAATTAGCAATTCCAATTATTAAATTAAGTTGGTTCAGCCAGTGCATTGTAGAGCGGACCTTGAGGCTGTCTCCTGGTACTCAGTATGCATGCAACTCCAGTTTTAGCTTCCAGCATATAGATAGAAAATAAACTGCAAGGATAAAAATAAATGATCAACCCTCTGATCGATTATAATTTGCTCGGCCATATATATATATTTCACTCCTAAAATCAAAAGTCACACTGCATGCAAATTAATCTAGCAATCACCAAACCAGCAGGACAATAGCCTTTATCTTATGTTCTTGATCATCTATTTTCCCTGTGCCTCAAAGTGGCAGCGAGCAATCAAGGCAGCACCACTGCACCGGTAGCGTCAGGCATCGATGGAGACCGGTGTTCAGCGCCCGCAGCAGGCAGAAGGGTGGTGATGCCGCACATGCCGAGAGACCCAGACTCCGAATGAACTGCAGCTCAGCCAGCAGTGGGAGCCAGCTAGCCATGCAGCCACACCCCACATCGTCTCGAGGTGCTCAGATGTGTCGCGCTTGCAAAGAGTCCAAGATTGATGTAACCTGGCTGCGGCTGGCCATCCACCCGCGTCTTCTTCTAGCTCAGAATCGATCAGATCAACCAGAGAACGAATTTACAAACTTGATATCGAGATGGGAGCAGCGTGATGGGTCCGAACCAACTAACTTCGACAATGAAGACGAAGACGGCGACACTACCGCTACTGGGCTTCAAGGGTTCTCGTGCTAGACTGCTGCACAAATTTATATATGCGACATCATGGCTCCCTCAGAAAAGCGGCCGGAGTCCTCGACATATACGATTTGTCGTTGTCGTATGCGATTCGATCGCTGTGTAGGGATCGTGTGTAGCTCGATCGCAGCTTATGGAAAAAAAGATGGCTTCCTTGCTTTAGAATTAGGGAATAAATTAGGGGGCTTTTATAAAATTATAACGTACCGCAGAATCAATCATTGCTTTATAATTAGATAGAGATTTGATCTTGTCCTTATCTACTCCAACTTTGTTTCCTATCCCAATTGAGGCTTGCCGATATGTACTTTTTTAGGTTTTCTCGTGCTTTTGGATTTCGAATCAATCTCTCACATGCATAGCAGGAGGAGGACCGTATCTGTTTAGGCTGACGTTTGGACCGTATCCTGAATCAATCGTTGCTTTAGTATTAGATAGAGACTAGCAAATATACCCGTGCGTTGCAACGGGAGAAAATATGGATGAGTATCAATAGAACTATATGCATAACACATGCAAATATCATAAATAGTAAATATGTTTGTGCATTGCTATGATAATATACAATCATGAATCATGGTGATGGTGGGGATGGCGACCTGAAGAACAGGGCAAATTCACGGAATAAAAGAAAGCATCCTTGTTTATATCTTCTCTTAAAAAAGTTCACTAATTTCAGCATGATAAAAAATGAAACTGTATAAAATTAATTAGCCAAAAAGATAGCCCAAGAAATATCCTCTTAACTATAATTATCTATATGCATAGCTTTTCTACGATAGTCGGGAAATATCTTAACGGCCCAATATTTCCATGGGAGTCAAAGTGAAACCAACGTTTAGTACTACCTCCGATCCGTTTTATATGACGTTGTCGACAAAAATTTTAGCCTACGCTCAAGTCTTTTTTTCTTGTCTGAAACGAAAAAATATAGTGAATTGGAGGTAGTAGTTTCTCTTTTTCTAAATTTTGAAAGTGAGCCAAACTGCATGCTTCTAAATGTCATCAATTGTCATAAAATGGATGCATTATTTGGAGCACTTAACATTATCTTCTAATACATTGTTAAGCAAGTTTTTTAAACGTTTCAATATGAACGGTTGGCATATCCAACATAATCTCACCTCCTATTGCCTTTTATTTGTATCCACGGCCACAACAGGGGAGGCTGCGATCGAGTTGTGTCTTTGGTTTTGTGCAAGTCAGGGTGAATCAGCTTCGGATGGCAGTGCAGCATGAACGGTTACCCAAGGCTACTCTAAACCGAGGGGGGCCACGTGAAAATAACATAATTTGGTCTTGGCTCCCGTAGTCCCGTCCCTTTCGTCCACTCACCGCGTCACGCGAGGATGAAATATCATTTTCTTCTCTTCCCTTCACCAGAGGTCCAAAGCTCCAGCAAATTCTCACTCGATCTCTCTATTCCAAACCAAATCAAGCTTTCTCCTGGATCTTTGTTCCCTAGCAGTTCAATTGCTCGGATCCGTTGACATTAGAAGGAGAGAAGCGCTGGAGTAGGTACCCTCGCGAAGAACAATGGCATATATGGGGTGTGGTTGGTGGCGAGCTGCGCTGCAAGAAACTGGTTTGCGGATGACGGCAAGCCTCACCGCTTGTGTGGTGCCGTCCTTGCCTTGGCCGCATGCGCCGATGAGGACGAGTAGCACCACGCGGAGGGGAGGACACCTCCACGACCGTTGGAACGCCGATGTACGACTATTACGGTGAGTCACCCGACCACTCTGCGGTTGTTCTCCATGGTTCCCTTCAGCTCACATCTAGCTGACATATATATGTCCTACGCATATATATGTTCCCCTCCTGGTGCACGGTGAATCATCCGCTGCCCCTCTTGATTCATCATCTAGGGAGACGATGGTGGTGGATCTATTGAGGAGACTATGTGACACAGAGCTCGGGTGCATGGCCGGCGACGCCGAGTTGCTTCACGCGTCACCGCAGCTCATCTGCACGGTAATCGAGTGAGACGTTGCTGTGGCGAGGGAGCGGCCCACGGATAGCCTCGGCAGCGGCGTCTTTCTCCATGGCGGACGATGGTAGAGGGGAGAGGAGCAGACCTGATCCAATTTGGGTCGGCGCAGGGGCGAAGCGGTGGCGTCACTCAGGTGGAAGACGACCAGTGGACCGCGGGTTGATTCGTGGGAAATTTGAAGGCACTTTTTGCAAATCGCGAGTCACGCCGCAAACATTAAAACGTTTTCAGTGGACTGCGCGTTGATTCATGTGAAAGTTTGGGCCTTTTTGTAAACTCTACACCGTAAGACCGAGGCTTCGTTCCGTCGTTTGTTTGCAATTGGACTACTAGAAGACCACGGGTTAATAATAGAACTTTCAGGGTATTTATTACAAATTTACGATGTAGCGCTGAATCAATTCTTACTTTAATATTAGATGTAAAGGTAGAGATTATCAATCGTGCATCCCAGCAATACTATGGAATAATTGAATTTAGCTAGATATATTGGAGAGATAAGTAAACGGAGAGAAGAGATAAACATCGTTTTTTTGGCTAGACAACTGCGGAGGTCGTACGGTTTGTCAACCCAGTGTGTAGGGTTCGGGTTCGAGTTCGAGGTCCCAACGTTTAGGGTGAACGGGAAACGTATAGTATCTGCATCAGATTATGCGTGTGAAGACGCGCGAGCCGAACGATATGATCGATCGCGTAAGCGTAGCGCGTACACGACGTCCTGCACTTGGCGATGACGAGGCATGTTTCGGTAGCCATCGATGACCACCGCTGCCGCTGCCCGCCGCCGGCGGTGGACGCGGAGCCGAGCTCCGACTCCGACTCCGACCACGACCATCCGCTGCAGGAGCCGGAGTTCGTGATCCACGCCGTGGACGACAACAACGGCGGCCGCCGTCCGCCGCCGGCGAGGCGGGGCGTCCCGGCCCAAGCCCAACACCCGCCGCCACCGCCCGCTCACGCCGCCGGCGACGACCGGCGGAAGGCGGCCAGGGTCGAGCGCCTCCGCTCATACATGCTCATGCCACAGGTAAATTATACAACGGTACGGTCATTGCGGTTGTTCTCTTCTCAACGCGATCTGACGATGGTTAATTAATTCCTGCCTTTTAGTTCATCCTGTGCGGTTGGACTCTGGTCTTCTGCTCCATGATGATCTACTTCGCCAAGAACCCCGACATGTGGCCTGATCTCACCTGGGTGATCGTCTACTCCGTTCTCATCATGGTGGTCGCGCTGGTGTCGGCGCTGCTCTCCTACCTCGGCGTTTATGTCTACGATAGCTAGCTAGCCACTTGGCCAACCAATATACTTTTTCCCTTCCAAATTATAATTTATTTTTATTTTTATATATGTAGCAGCGTGTACTTATACGCATAATAAATTTTATGTTTCTAATAAAAGAACAAATTGAATACACACTTATTTTGATATATAATCTCACTTTTCGTTCAATTGATCGACGCCTCCGTAAGTTAATACAAAACCATGAACTAATTAAATTGAAGCAAAATTTAACCTGGTGAAATAGGATACATCACGTCGGGTGTTCCGCTCAGTTGGAAGCTACTCCGTATGAAACAAGAATGTGATAGTTTTAATAACAAAGCAACTTTCCTGCACCTGGCGGTAGATTCACAAGCCATCGGATCGGTGCTGCATCTAGATTCGAGCTTGTGATCACCAGCTGAAATGTGAGTTAAACTTTTCGAGTTTTGAAAGTTTGGGGCGGCAACTAATGGACCCACGGTATGGGGGAGGAGCGCATGTCCCCATGGTTGAATACAGTTGTTTGAATGGCAACTGTGAAGTCTATAAAAACTGTAAAAAGAAGGACGAACCTTGATATTTGTGATTCACACAACACGTGCTTATCTTTTTTACTGCATTGCATGAATATCGTAGTTCGAGTAATCCTCATGCCACATTGATCGTTTTCCCTAATTCCCTCGTATCCTGCATCGTAGAAAATGGCTAGTGCATTTGGGATCAACGCGAAAAGAATAAACTGATTGAACACATGTGATTTCCCTGTGCATAGTCCTGACTAGGCGATGATGGAGGCACGGAGCACTTGTAGGTAAAACGAAAATGGTTGAAGTTGTACACATGTATTTTTGCTGTACGCGCATGTGATCGATTCTCCTACTTGGGGTTAAAGTACATTACTTGCCGGCCAGTGGTCGGACAAAACCACTGAGTAAAAACCACTAGAGATTCATGCACAGTAAACATGACAAAAGAGGCAAGAGCCATGCCGTGTCACTGGCAAACAAAAGGGTGCCGCGAGGTCAAGTATACAGTACGCGTGCATGCGTCAAGTTTCCTGCTCTGAGTTTGTCTGATCCCGCGGTGCACATGAACCTCCTTCGCAAAAAGACGATACCCGTTCACGGCGAGCTATTAACATGATTGTCCTTAGACACGTGCTGCTTAGGTAGGAGCGTATGTTTTTTTAGGGTGTTTGGATCCTCCCGCTAAAGTTTAGTCCCGTCACATTGAATGTAAGACGTTAATTAGAGGTATTAAATATAGATTAATTAAAAAATTCATTACGTAAATAAAGATTAATTTACGAGACGAATTTATTAAGTCTAATTAGTCTATGATTAGACAATGTAATGCTACCGTAAATATGTGATAATTATGTATTAATTATATCTTAATTAGACTTGTTAGGTTTGTGGTAAAATAGACATGACTTATCTAATTAATTTTATAATTAGTTTATGTTTAATAGGTCTAATTATTATTTATTAGCCCCTTGAATCCAAACACCCCTTAACACAAAGCAAACTGGAATTATCAGCACAGAAACGTCTTAAGGTAGTTTGACGTATCTTCCAGCCACGATCGGAGGAAAAAAAATAAAAAGAAAAAGAAAAGGAAGGAAGCAGAGGATGCAATGAGTCGGGTCAGTGGCGTCCGATAGAATCGCCTGGATGCTACAGTTCCCTCAGGGCCTGTAAACCTGGAATTATGGGTGCTTATATATAGATGTATAAAAGAATCAGATCAAAACTGCATCAGCACAAACTGCTACCGAATGCAATATGTGTGAAACAATGCCACAACAGATGCTAACCTGGGTATATATTGAATAAAACCCAATTCTTATATCTGTGGATAAAAAAGACTTGATCATGATCATGATACATGTTCTTTTACTTACACATAAATCTGCAAGTTTTGTATTTCATTCTACAGCCGGAACCAGTTGCAGAGAAAAAACTATAGAAAGAAGGAAAATGAAAGAGAAGACCCCAACAGAAAAACAAAGTCGCATGAAACTCCCCCATCAGGCAAGGAACTGGTGCTGAAGAACCAAACCAATCTGAAGTGAAGCTCTGATCAATTTATTATGGAGCCTATCATTTGCATCTGACCTTTTCCTAAATCTCCAAAGATACCCATACTAGGTTAAAAAAAACTAAACAGAACTACAGAAGACAACCTTTGGGTATCTCCACACACTAACAAGAATAGATGAACACAACCATGCTATTCATCATCAAGAAATCTTACATATCCAGGCCACAGTTCAACATTCACCAGAGGTAATATCTAACAAAGAAACAGGACAAGTTCCAAGCAAATTAAAGTTGAGGAACCTTAGCACCAGAACACATTAGCCCATTTTCAGAAGTATGAGTGTAACTATCCACAGCATTAGAATCTATTAATTTCTCATCCAGTGAATCATGATGTAATGCACGCTTGCCTCAGTTTTGTTTGTCTACCTGCATCAGATAATATGCAAGCATATTAGAATCGTTGCTAGCCATAGAAAATAACAAGATATGATGAATTCAGTGATGATTTCCCTTCGTCATGATAACCCATACCAAAAGGCTACAAATTCTACAAATTTTATTCATTTTGCATACACCCAGTAATCAAGATTAGAATTGTTCATATAGATTAATCCAGCTTCGCCACCTCCACCACCAAACAATAGCTATTGGACAAGGAAAAGAAATATGGAAACAACAATTATACAGTTATAAGATTGGAATTATTCCTATAGATTGATCCAGCTTCACCATCTCCACCAGCAATCAACAGCTAGCTACTGGGCAAGGAAAAGAAAGGTGGAAACAACAATTATACAGTTAAGAAATGCTTACCAGCTCTTACCATCCAGACAACAAACAAAAGATCAGGATAATGGCTATCAACGCTCCACAAGTAGTTCCACAGATAGCCCTGTACCATGACGAATGAAACATCGCACATAGCACGGTGGTAAAAAAATACCAACACGATACCAAATGATGTGATAGTGGCAATTCTTGTATAGCGAACTGATGCAGGTGTCGTGCCGAACAGACCAGAAGCTAAGCCCGAAGATACAACGAAGACACCCAATGTAATCCCACCAAATGCACATAGCTTCACAAAGTTTGAGGATGCATGAAGTAGACCATATATTGCAGCGGACGTGGGCATTGAACCGCCAAGCATGGGCCCCAACAAAGCTGTGTACTTGCTAGCCTGCGAGAAATAATACACAACATTACTAGTTAATACAAAGGGCTACAAGTTAGTGGCCAATTCATTCTCTACTATAGGTGATCCAACAAACATTTGACAGGCATACTGCTTAGCATTTCATTTATAATTTAAACTTTCCAAGAAAGAATGCAGGCAGGTATAAGGGTGTCCATGGCAAAGTGTCAATCTTTCACTATATATTACTCGGTCGCAGTTTTATTTATGGCAAAGTGATATATGTAGCGAGAAGAACTAGTCTCCACTCTCCAGTTTCCATTTAGTTGGTGGATCTAATTTTACCGTACCAGTTCATTCCCTACCTAGATGATATGTTCCTAATGCCAAACTACTAGCTATTGTTTCGGAAAACTTACATTTGACGCGGGGGTGAGATTTGTCTGCGCAGAGACTGGACAAGCAATCCAAGCCCCCGTACCAGCTGCTGCTGCTGCAAGCTCCAAGATCATCACCTGCAATTGATCAGAAAAGCATTTTATAATGGATTATCAACTTGAAAGAAAAAAGGTTCCACAGTTAATTGCCGCTTGCCTAACCAGCCTAATTAAGATATAATTAATACATAATTATCACTAGGGTGGCAGCGGCGCGCGTGAGGGCACGCGCCCGCGGCGGTCGGTGGGTTGAGAGGATTGCCGCTTGCCTCCCCGGTCCCCACAGCAAGAACCGCCGCGCCAAGACTTCCCAAGGGCGGACGGATCGGCGGACGGCGGAAGCGCGTGCGAGGGCACGAGGCGGCGGCCGATGAGCCCGGAGGATTCGTCCGCGCGGCGGCGATTGGGGTCGGAAATGTGGGATTTCTTCGTTTTGAGTTCCGGTTAGTCGGGACGGGCGGGGGATTTGAAAGACTTTTTTTGTTTTTTATCCCTTTTCGCGAAAGAAGTTCACAGATACGTCCCTGGTGGAAAGATTTCAAAAATAGACCCCGGGCTCGGCGCCATAGCACGCGGCGCCGAGGTCACACAGCTCGGCGCCACGGTGCATGGCGCCGAGCCATCGCGAGCCGAGCCGGCGTGGCGTCCGACGTGGCAGGGGGCTCGGCGCCATAGACCATGGTGCCGAGCTCGGCGCCGTGGATCTTGGCGCCGAGCCTTTGAATAGGACTCGGCGCCGAGCTCCTCCCGCGCGTCCGCCAGTCCACCTCGCCCGCTCGTCGTTGCCCGTCGCCGCTCCGCCCGCCGCCGGTCGTCCTGCCGCCCGCCGCCGGGCGCCGTTCCTCCCCCGGCCGCCCCCACCCCGCCCCCGGCCGGCTGCCGCCCGCGCCCGCCTGCCGCCAGGCTGGGCCGGCCAGGGCCCGACGCCCCTGGCCCCGTTGCCCCCCCCCGGCCGTCGGCGCTCGTGCCGCCGGCGCCCGTGGCCCGGCGCCACTGCCCCCGGGCGCCCCTGCCTCCTGCCGCGTCACCCCTGTCGTGTAAGGTAAAAAAATTAGAGAAACAGTTAGTGATGTTAGTAATTTATCTGATAGCTAGAATTATATATAGTAATTTAGTTACTATAGAAGTAGTTAGTGATTTTAGTTTAGTATATGCATAGTGATATTAGTCAGTGATAATATTTACGGTAGTGTTTTAGTTAGCGATATCATTGGTATACTACGTTAGTATAATCAAGATTAGTGGTAGTATAAAGTAGTATATATTAGTATATATTTGTAGTGATAACTAGTGGTAGTTTTGAAGAATAGACATGACTTATGGGGTAATGAAAGTTTGTTTCGATATTTGCATGTAGTACTAGATGGACAACCTAGTGAACATATATCATGGTGGCAGTGTGGAAAGAGATCATTATGGATACGTTGAGTTTGTTGACATGCAAAGTGTACCGGTTCTATTCAATGAAAGGACATCTTTTAGTGAGTTTGTTGTAAGGGCTCGTGAGGAGATACGTTCCCATGGAGACGTTGATGACATAGAAGTTGACGGTGTTATCAACCTAGGTGCTCCCCCCAACATCTTGAGGCGGACCGTCCGAATTGACAGTGAGAACCAATGGGACAATTATGTGAGAGTGGCAATGAAGAGTCAGTTGCAATGTTTAGATGTGGTGGTGCGGCCGGTGTTTATTGATCCCACCCCTAACATGTGTGGCCCAGTAATGGATCATCTCCCACATGGTGACTCTCCGCCATGGGAACTTGGTAGGAGTTTTGATGAACCTTTGCCGAGTGTCCCCGATGCTCAATCTGCTCCTGATAGTAAGTATCGCATCCACATATGTTGTTGGAGCTCATGCAATACCATTTTATCATGATATCCTTATCTTTATGCCTTTTGTTGTATAGGGGACATTCATGATAATGTCGGTGTTAACTCGTTGCCCTATGGTGTCCGAAATGAAGAGGAAATTAGGGCCTCCAACAGTGTGGAAGTTGAAGCTGCAGTTATGCATCATGATAATGTCGGTGCACACCGAGTCTCCTCCTTTGTCCGAAATGAAGATGAAATTAGGGCCTCCAACAGCATGGCAGATGTGGCCGATGAAGCTCAAGTTATGAATGATGATGAGCCTTATGAGTGTGCGAGGGCCATTGACTCTGATGATGACCAGCCGGTTGGAGAGCTTACAGAGAGTGACATTGAGATGATGAGACGTATCCTGCCTGGTCGTGACTTAAGTGTTCATGCATTCAGTGATCTTGCACGTTCAGATAAGGCTCGTGCAGAAGGTCGTGATGAAGACCTTTTAGACGCTCCTGAGGTTTCTTGGAGCATGACAGTTGAGACGGGGCGCATTTTCAATGACCTTCCATCATTGAAGAGGTGGTTGCAGCATTTTGCAGTCCTTCGCAAAAGGCCATACAAGGTCCTCCATTCTTATGCTGAGCGGCGGTACACAGTTGTATGTGACAAGGACCGTTGTGATTGGAGGGTATGTGCAAGGAAGCAAAAGAACACCGGTAAGTGGAAGATCACAAAAGTGGTTGGGCCACACACATGTTCAGAACATGAGTTGACAACTAAGCATCGACAGTTGAGCTCAACCTTAATTGCGAAGCGGCTAATGGGAATTCTGAAGCAAGAACCCACCATGAAGGTGAAGACAAGTATCAGCACAGTTAAGGAGGTTTATGATGGATACCGGATTACTTATGGTAAAGCTTGGAGGGCTAAGCAGTGGGCATGGAAGATGATATATGAGCAGTTGCCGGAACTTTTAAATGCAATCAAAGCGGTGAATCCAGGGACAGTTTACGAGTACATGCCTAAACCAAATGAGTTGATCAATGGGCGACAGATTTTCTTCTGACTCTTTTGGTGCTTCCCTTAGTGTGTTGAGGCCTTCAAGTATTGTCGTCCCGTCTTCTCAATTGACGGCACGTTTCTTCTTGGCAAGTATGCAGGGGTGCTTCTTATAACCATATCTGTTGATGCAAACAACGAACTGGTTCCTTTGGCATTTGCCTTGGTTGAGAAGGAGAACAAAGATAGTTGGGGATGGTTCTTGAGACTCGTCCGGATACATGTGGTTGGTCCCGGTCGAGAGGTTGGTGTCATATCTGATAGGCACCAAGGCATACTGAATGCTGTGCGTGAGCATATACAGGGGTATGTCCCTTTGCACCATCGTTGGTGCACTCGACACCTTGCCGAGAACCTCCTCCGTAAGGATGGTGTCAAGGACAACTTCAAGCTATTCGAGGAGTGTGCACGTCAGCTTGAGGATAAGTACTTCCGTGAGAAGTTGGAGCAGATCAGAACAGCCACCAATGCAGAGGGTAAACAATGGTTGACAGGATTGATGAGAGATTTGGAGAAATGGACTAGGTCCCATGATGTTGGAGGATGGAGGTACGAGTTTCAAACCAGCAACATGGTGGAGTCATTCAATGGCCTGCTCTTGGGGATACGTGGTATGCCTGTGAATGCTATTGTTTCCTACACTTTCTACAAACTTGTTGCGTTTTTCAATGATAGGCATACCAAAGCTAGAGAGTTGCAGAGTCGTGGAGTGAGATGGCCTAAAAACCCAACACAACACCTGAACAAGGCAAGAACGGGGACACATGCATGAAGTCGTGTGTTTTGATCATACTTCGGGCACTTATGAGGTAGTACAGAGGGGTGGTACAACATCCGATGGCGAGATCCGAGAGTCCAGAAAGCATGTGGTTTGTCTACAAGAATTTACCTGCACTTGTGGTGCACCAAAGCAATATCACTTCCCATGTTCTCATTTGGTGGCTGCAGCAAGAGCTCGGAACTACGACATCGAGAGTAGGATACCTCGTGAGTATAGTGTTGACTACCAAGTGCTCACATGGAGTCCTAGATTCGTACCTTTTCGGGACTCGGGAGAGTGGCCTCCATATGACGGCCCGAAGTACATTGCAGATCCAGCTTCCCGTTGGGACAAGCGTGGGTCTAGAAAGAGGACGAGGTACAAGATGGTTATGGATCAGATTCTAGGAAGAACTAGGCGAGGTAGTGGAACTCCATTTCTTAATGACCCCGATCAGTATGAATGTGGCAAGTGTGGTAGACTGGGTCACAATTCACGCACGTGCCATTGGCGTATTAGTCAGGTGACAATAAATTATGTACTTTGTTGCATTTTGTAAATTATTTCCCGCATTTTATCGGTTACTTGCATACATTTGTTGCAAATATTTTTTTTGTAATATTTATTGTTAAGATGTTAAATTTTCTAACTAATCTGTCTCTCTATTTTAGGATGGCGCTACCCCACCTGCTGGATCCGTACTACGACCAGAACCACCGAGGACGACTCACGGCGGAGGGGCAGGTAATGACATACTCTCGCTTCGTCAATCATATTACATTTCTAATTGCTACTAACTTTGTTAATCAAAATTTTAATTTTGTGCAGGAACTGCCCCTTCTTCGTCCTCGAACCCATAACGGGTTCGTTGACATGCGGTACGACGACAGGTATACTCCTCTCTTGAGGATGGCTGGCCTGGACGTCGTATCGTACCAGGTTCGCCGCGGGTTGCCTATTTTGAACCCAGCGGCGATCACAGCTCTTGTTGATAGGTAAAATCATAGTCCCACAAATCCGGTCTCTTTTTTGTTTTCAATATATTGGATGATTCATTTCAGTGTATCATTTATGTAGGTGGAAGCCGGAAACTCATTCTTTCCACCTTCCTTGTGGTGAGATGACAGTGACACTTGAGGATGTGCATAAGCTTCTTGGACTCAGTGTCAGAGGACGTCCGGTTACACGCCAGTGCAGCCCTGAGGGTTGGAGGGATCGTGTGCATGCCTTTCTAGGGAGAGAGCTTCCTGCCGTGGCTCCGGGTACACGGACCTCTGGGGTACCTATTTCTTGGCTCCGACAGAACTTTGGCATTTGTCCGGGAGATGCAGATGAGCAGACAGTTACCTACTACTGCAGAGCTTGGATCCTTCACTTGTTTGGGTGTGTTCTCTTTCCAGATGGCACTGGTGACGCCGCGTCTTGGATGTACATCCCTTGCCTGACAGACTTCTACACTGCGGGGGGTTACAGTTGGGCGTCCGGAGTCTTGAGTTTCTTGTACCGGCACCTTTGTGAGGCTTGTCAGTGCACCCGGCAGGGCAGTTCTGTTGGGGGGGGGGTGTGTGTACCTTCTCCAGCTTTGGATGTGGACTCGTTTACCTGTTGGTCGGCCCACAGTTCTTCCTCCACGTCTCTGGTTCGTGGAGCCCGATCCTCGACTTCAACCGACGATTGCTTACCTTTGGGACCAGGTGACACCTCCACATGCCAGGTCTGTGCGAGCATACGTCGAGTATGCTAATGAGCTGGATTGCTTCACACCCTCTATGGTGAGCTAATTTCATTCCGTTACCGCTTGTACTAGATTGACTCATTTCATTGAACTGTTGTAAGCGATACTAACATACAAAGTTTTTCTAGGTCTCTTGGCAGCCGTACACAGATCCGAAGGTGGGACAGTTCCAGTGGAGCAGCATGTGCTTCACTGATGAGGATCTATATAGGATGACGTGCCCGCTGATCTGCTTCTACGCAGTTGAGTACCACCTACCGCAGCGAGTTGCTAGGCAGTTTGGTTTGCGACAGGAGTGGCCCGTACCACCGTTCTCGACGTCCATCAGGTTGCACAAGTAAGTGCATTCACTTGTCCATTTCGAAATTAAAAAAATCTAAGTCAATTTCGATTATGATTCACCTCTCCATTTCGTTTATGATTGTGCATTTGGATTAATGAAAAAGTTGTCCATTTCGATTATGATTCACCTGTCCATTTCGATTATGATTCCCTTGTGCATTTAGATTAATGAAAAATTGTCCATTTCGATTATGATTCAAACAACCATTTCGATTATGATTCCCTTGTGCATTTCGATTATGATTTACTTGTCAATTTAGATTAATGAATAATTGTCCATTTCGATATGATTCACTTCTTTTTAAATCATTGTTGAAACTGTTTTTACAGGATTGATCGTCAGAAGCATAAAAAGACTACCGATTTCGAGAGACTTCACCTCGCTTACATTGAAGAATGGGATCTTTTTGATGAAAATGTGTATGAAAATGAGGACGAGCATACGAACTACAACTTTCGGGCGTACCTTTCTTGGTACTTAGGTGTGACTCGTCCCAGATTGAAGGTGCAGTGGACAGGTGCTGACTACGCCGACATGGATTCGTCTGATGAAGAAGATACGTCCTATGACATTGCGACCCGGGAAGGGACCGTTGTGGAGGCTGCGCCAATCTTGGATAGAGTGGTACTGGAAGCTCTGGAATCATATTTTAAGAAAGTTTAATGATTGTTGACGAGTAACATCTTGTTTTCGTTTGTGATTTGCAGGGCAACGCGCTAAGGCAATCGGTGCTTGATATTGAGCGGTTTTCGACGACGGATGTCGATGAGAGGACGGCTACCTTTCTTGGGGTAAGTTTGCAATGATTTTCAATATTAACACATAAATATATAAATGTCATCGAAACATATCCATTGACTAATAATTGAACTTCAGAGACTTGCACACCGGCTACGTCGTGCTGCAGCTCGTTGTGGTTGTAGGAGTAGCGCGGCGAGGGACGTGCGTGGCGATGCGGCTCGGCGAGGTGCAAGACAGGCCACTGCTTCGCACGACAGGTCAACAACGGATACTTTCGCTGACGTTGCAGTTGAGGGCGAGGAGGAGGATGACCACGAGGAGATTGGACCGTCTCAGATCCCAGATGCTCCTCAGCCTTCGCAGCCTGCCACACGTAGGCAGCGTCGCCCACGTGACTGTTACACTCCGGGCACCGACGCTCTAGGTAAGGGCAAGGGTAAGGCTAGGAGGCACTGATGGTTGTGGGTGACTTGTAATGGTTGTGGGTGACTTGTAATGGTTGTGGGACACTGTGATGGTGAATGTGTTGTATGTGACTTGTGATTGTGGCTTGTGTATGTGACTTGTGATTGTCGGGGGCTTTTGATGCTCAAAACCAAGGGAAGTTATGGCAAAAAAATTTTGTGACTTTTTGGCTATGGACTGTTGTTATGGACTGTATGGATTAATTTTATGGACTCTGTTTATGTCGTGGTAAACTTGTTGTGTCTATGTGAACCTATGATATATGTGCCTTGTAATTATTCAGGATGGAATAAAACAAGGGAAGTTCTGCCAAATTTTTTGGGTGAAAGGTTACTAATTTATAAAATTATTGAATGTCTGATATGTAACTACCACTGTACCAACCACATATTTCAAATAAATAATTAAGACAATCAAATTGTAAAGAAATATTATATACTACAGATTCTGTAAATATATGAAATGACATGTCACTGGAAAGTCTAGATTCCAAATAGCCTTTTCAGCGTCCTTCAACATAGCATTTTCAGTGTTCATTAGAATAGCTTTTTCAGCGTCCTTCAACGTAGACTTTTCAGACAACTATCCTAGCCTTTTCAGATGCATTAACCACATCACATCATGAGTAATTACATGCCTCGGCCTATATACACACACTGATGAAACCACACCACATCAGTAGCAATGTCTGGAGGGTCATCTAGTGGGAAGGGTTTCGGCTCAGGGAGAGGAAAGGGGGGGAGGAAGGGACCTCCCATTGTGTGGGAGGGGTCTCTTGGCCCAGATGAGTATGGTGAGGCAGTGTATGAGTTGCCAGTTAAGAGTAAAAGTGATTTCGGTAAAGAGTGCCCTCTGAGAGGATACGATAAAATGAGAGAAGACTGGCCGAAATGCATGCACGGGGAAGATTGCTTTTTGCAAATGATGGTTGAGGGCACAGACGGAGGTCGTCGTTTCTTCAAATGCCCACGAGCATGGGTAAATATTATTGCTCTTCGCTTTTAATATATTTTCATATCACTTTCTATCTACAACTTACGATAGCTATTTTTAATAGTCCTCCAAGGCGCCAGAAAATTGTGGTTTTGTTAGGTGGGTCGATCCTCCTCCTATTCATCCATATCAGGAGTACATCTACTACTTGCAGAATCGCATCTTCGATCTAGAAATGAACATGAGCAGCGGTAACAAGGATGACAGTTCAGAGGAGGCAATGTGCACGGACCCAGATTGCAGCTGTGCATGCCACAAGAAAGATGGACCTCCAACGCCACAGTCTCCACCCCCACCACCGTCGCCGCCTGTAATGAGCGGATACTATGGAGAAGGTGCAACACAGTTTGCTATGTGGGGACACTACTAGAGTACCATATCATAGTCATTTCCTACATCCATATTGTTATTAGTGGTTTTAATTACCTAAGGCATGTTAGGTTTATTGGAGGACATGTTTACCCTTGTTTGGTACAGGTCCTCACATGCCACTACATGTGTTCTGCATTTCGATTATCCACTGCACTATTTCGTGAGTTTTTTAATTCATATTCTTTGCGGCCAAAACAAAAAATGCACCGCTTGACAACCAACCAAAATAAAAAATGCAACATTGTTCTTGGATTAACCGCGCAAGAATAAAATGTGCATTACATGCGAACTAGCATAATAGTCAAATACTCTTAGACATTGTCCATAACTACTTCATTAGACATGCAAATGTAGAGTGCTACTGAGTACAACGCGGCCACTTTCCCTTCCTCAAAGCATCGGGATTTTCCTCCAGTGCTTCTTTCACACGACGAGCACGCTCAAGCTTCTTCTCTCTCTCCTCCCTTGCCTTCGCAGCACACCTCCTTTGCAGCTCCTCTTCCCGCTCCTTTTTTTCCGCCTCCTGTTTGCGCCTCATCTCCAACCTTTCATTTATCTCTGCATCCCACTGCTTCATTCCATCCCAAAAGTCCTTGTCTTTATTCTTAATCTCAGTGTCGATCCACTGCTCATAATCGCATAGCGGTGGTGGAGTCTGCAAAAAATTATGAGTTAGATTGCTATTACATGAAGTAACGAATCAAAAATCACTATTTTGACCACTAAGTTCTCACCATCACGCCAATACGGATCTGCTCCAGTGTTGGATCGAATGCAAAGTTCGCACACATCCAGTACCTTTGTCTAAAAGTCTCCTCTTCCTCTGTGTCGGTGCCGGGATTGGTCGGTCAGTCCCCGGCGCCTAAACAGAATGCGCTGTGTCCCGTCCCTTGACGGTTGATGCTAGAGCTTAGTACAATGAGGCGGTGTTTATCCTGGTTCCGACCGTGGGGGTCGTACGTCCAGCAGAATGCGCTCAAGGGCGCTGTACTATCTTGCACCGGAGTGCTTGCAGAGGGGGGCTACAAGCAAGGCGGGAGAGGAGGAGTCTCCAAGTCCCTGAATGTGATTGAAGGGAGTGCCAATATCGTGTCTCTGGTCTCCGCCCCCTTCCCCCTTTTATAGATCAAGGAGAGAAGGGAGGGAGGAGTTACAAATGCGATTGTGACGTGTGCTACAGGGGTGCGCTCTGGAGAGCATGGCGTCGGGCCTGTCATCGTCCTTGACCCTGGCGGAGGACTCATATCGGGCGCTGTCTTCTGCGGGCGTCGTGGCCGTCCCTGTGCTTGTTCTGTAGCGGTTTCGAGGGGTGCTGCTGTCATAGTCCATGTCCAGCTGCCCATCGCTGATTGACCTCGAGGGTGGGGCAGGTGGAGGAAGGACGAGAGTCGGCAGCACAGGTCCTGGGTTGGTCGTCGTCGTCGGCCACAGTGCGCGGCGTGCTTCGTTCGCCAGGGGATGGCCGAGAGTTGGCGGACTCGACCTGTCGCTTGCCATCACCTGACCGGGAGTTGGTGGAACAGAGGCGCGGATTGACCCCTGAGAGTCCGCACAGTGCTCTGTACCGCCGCGTGCGCTTTCACAGTGGCGGTGAGGGCGGATGGCGACTGGAGCAGGTGGAACAGTGGGCACTGATGATGTCCGGCGCGGCATGGGGAAGATTGCCCTTTGACTTTGGCGCTTGGCTGATGGGGCGGGCATTAATTTCCTTCGTCGGGTGGTGCGCCGGAGTGTATCGGGCGGAGGCTGCTTTGCCCGCTCGAGGGGGTTCGCTACCCCCGAGCGAGGCGGAGCTTGTTTCGCCTGCTCGAGGGGGCTCGCGACCCTCGAGCGAGGCGGAGCTTGTTTCGCCTGCTCGAGGGGGCTCGCGACCCTCGAGCGAGGCGGAGTTGTTTTGCTCGCTCGAGGGGGCTCGCGACCCTCGAGCGAGGCGGAGACGCGGTTCTTTTGCGGTTGGTGTGTTTTTATGTTTTTGCAGGGTGATTACCCCGATGGTTAGGGGACCCCCTGGGTTTGTCCCCGACACTCTGAAACCTCTACCTTACAAGTATCACCACAAAAGCACATCGGCACGGGAACACCGCTAGGTAATGGGTAAGGTTCGAAGGCATTGCGAGGCCTTTGTTGAAAGTTATTCCTCCTACTCAACAAAAACATATTTGGACTAAATTTACGACTCTACTAACAAAATCGGAGAATTTAATATTTTCGACGAAGATTACCTTGCTTGACCACCTCTACCTCGCCTAGGCATCCTAGTTTTCAATATCACACGTACACATATTAATCATCTAATAACTCATAAGAAGTTTCATATCTAGGGTTACAAAATACACATAATTTAAACCAAATCAATCCGAGAAAAATAGAGGACATGACAGAGGATACCTTGCTCTCGAAGATCTACGGAAAAAATCAAAGTTTCCACGGTCCAATAGATCGATTCCGGACGTTGGTTGGATGGGGGAAATAGGAAAAACCGAGAGCAACAAAGAACAAATGGAGCAGGCAGGGACACGGCTGAGGTTGAAAATGGAGGCTCGGCGCCAAGATCCACGGCACCAAGCTCGGCGCCATGGTCTATGGCGCCGAGCCCCCTGCCACGTCGGACGCCACGCCGGCTCGGGTTGCGATGGCTCGGCGCCATGCACCGTGGCGCTGAGCTGTGTGACCTCGGCGCCGCGTGCTATGGCGTCGAGCCCAGGGTCCATTTTTTGAAATCTTTCCACCAGGGGCGTATTTGTGAACTTCTTTCGCGAAAAGGGCTAAAAACAAAAAAGTCGGGGGATTTGAGGGGCAGTCGAGCTCAGCTACTCGAAATGGTGGGCCGGCGGCGCTTGGGCTCCTTCCGTGCGCTAGATAAGCAACTCGGTTTAGATGCCCAATAAAAACCTAAAATTTTAGAAATTAGACGCCCAATACTATCCATGATTATCTACGCGCATCTTTCTACGAGATTTTTTGGTTCCGTTGAAAACAAAGCCGCGCACATAATCATATTCAAATTATTTTTTGGGTGCGAAATTCTATTAGCCTCCAACAGTTTCATGTGCTATCAGATTCAACATTCTTATCAACGAATTCAAAATTCTAGAAATATTGATTCAACACTTAGAAAACTAATTCAATATTTTTATTGAAATAGTATATTAAAAATGGTGAGACGGTATAAGAAAAATATTGAAGTAGTATATTCCTAATGTTGAACTAGATTCAACTAATAATTAACATTTTTGAAAATAATATTTCAATAGTTCTTACATTAAATGTTGAAATAGTATAACAAAAATGTTGAACTAGTTTACTATTAATGTTGATTTAAAAAAGAGTATTAAAAATATGAAATATATTTAAATTGGAGCTTGTTTTGTTGCATAAATTCTAACTAACACCACGGTTCAAGCAGATTTGAAAAAATAATTTATAGTTTGAAAGAAAAATGAATTCAAAGTTTGAAATCTAATTGGAATCGCATCCGACCAACTCATGCATGCTACCAACCACGTGCCTCCAGCTGTCCACATGCACCTCTCACGTTGTTGTTTGCTCTTCTCCCGCATCAATCTAATCCGTTCATCCGATCATCACAAATCTCAAACAGTGAAAGTCATGTAGTAAAAAAAACTTTAGAAAGCTATATAGGTTTCTCGGGCGCTGGGCAAGTTGGCCCTTTGAGCCCAATACAATTTATTGTCGTGCTCCGGTTGGAAAAAGTCCATTTTGCCTCCCTCATCGGTTACGGAAGTCTGATTTATCATCTCCACACCGGACAAGTGACCTCTATCAACTTTTAATACCAGAACAAATTTCCTCCCTCCCCAATTTTGATCCTGGTTTATACTGTTTTGGCTGCCACAATGAATCGACACGTGGGGCCCATACCCACTCATCTTTTAAGGCCTTCTCCAAAGGTTGTCTAGACCGCTAGTACAGAGACCACGTCGAAGAGAGAAGGTGCTCAAAATAAGCTTGCTAGCGAGATAAATCTACTCTCTCTGATCTCATGTCCTCCTGACTCTGTCGCCTGCTAATTTCTTTTTTTATTCTCTCTCTCATCCAGGTAAGCCGGCGACTTCGTCAAGTCCGTTGAGGACGGCCTAAGAAAAGCAAAAGCTCCTGCCCAACCCAACGAGGAGCACCCTCCCGTCCATTCCCCGCTCCGCTCCCGACGCCGCAAGCATCGCCCAGCAACGGACATGGGGTTGCCAAGCTCGAGGAGCAGTGCGTGGGTCTAGAGCGCGAGCTCCACGACGAGGCTAACACGACACCTCCTGCAGCGCGAGCACGACGCAACCGCGGTGGTGGTCGTAGAGCGTCCCTGCTACGCGCTGGCCGGGATGCGACGCCGCGTCGAAGAAGGACGCGCCGCCACGACGATGACGAGGCCGCTGCCAATGATGACGCGGTGGCGCTGTGTTGGCTGCTGCTGCGGTCTTGGCCGGCGTCCCGACCTGTAGCCGTGCATATTGCACTGTCAGATAATGCACTACCAGAGAAAGCTCACATCCACTTCGTTCAAAAACCGCGGCATTGTTTGGACCCGATGCTAAATACGCATTAGCCCGGATTCAATGGCCAGGAGCGGGGCGGCGCGCAGGAGTGATCGGGTCGTGGTAATACCTGATGCTAAAGGTCCTCTAATAACATCAGTTGCAGCCAGCAACATGTCTATTTAGCACCTGTTAATGGCTACAACCGATGCTAATAAGCAGGTGGTCAGGCACTTCTCCGTCTCCTCCTCTTTTTTACGTCCTTCTCTCTTCTTTTTTGAGTCTTATCTCTTCTTCTCTTCTTTTCTCTCTTTCTCTGCTCACACTTTGTTTCTTCCCTCCGCAGGCTAGAGGGCAAGGAGCAGCCGACGCGCGGGCGAGGAGCTGGCGCGGCGCGGGCGGGCGCCGCTAGCGGGCGGCACGCGGCGCTGGCGGGCAGGCGCCGGCTGGCAGTAGCAGTAAAATCGTGTATGTGTGTTCTTGAATCGTGGCGCTGGCAGTAGCTGTAGCTTCGTGGTTGCTCTCTTGTTTTTTTTTCATGTTCATGCCTTGTCAAATCGTATATGTTCGTGCCTTGTCAAATCGTGTTTTTCTCTTCCTTTGCTCCCACGAAATTAATTAAAGCTTGAACTGTATATTAATCTTTGGGGATTGTGACATAATAGTATTGTTCTTCTTACCGTCATGCTGTAATGTCTTTTTTTCTAAAAAAATAAATGATAGATCAGATGTGCAGTAGTGTTCTTTCTTTGTTCTAGTCTTCATCTTTGTTCTTCTTGTTCTTGAAGAATATAGAGATAAGATATCATGTCGGCGAGAAAATAAAGGGGAGGAAAAATGCTGCAAAATGTAAAAAAAAATAAATACAGGCCTTTAGCATCAGTTGTGAACACCAACCGATGTTAAAGGTCCTGCTACCTATGCTGTGGTGGCAGAACCTTTAGTATCGATTGGTGCTTATAATCGGTGCTAAAGGCTTCATTTAGCATCATTTATTCTATCCGGTGCTAAAGGGTGGCTAAAGGGTACCCTTTAGCACCGAAAGATTGGTGCGGATGCGAAGATCTTGATAGTGTTGCGGCGTCACGGCAGCACCAGGCAGCGCGCCACAACCGTCGTCTCGGTCAGCGCGGATGTTTCAGAAGCTGCAGCACACGCTCCCAGCCCTTGGCTCTAGAGGGGATGAGGATGTTCCATCAGTTCGGACCAGAGCTTTTGTTTTTCTTAAGCGCTGAGTCAGCATGAGGCTACATGTCAGATCCAACGTGGCAGCCAAAACGGTCAAAACCTGGGTCAAAACCGGAGAGAGGAAAGTTGATTTGGTACGGTGGAGGTCACCTTGTCCGGTTTCGTAGCTGAGGACGATAAACTAGACTTCTACTATAGATGAGGGAGGCAAGATAAACTTTTTCCGCTCTGTTTTGGGTCCAGTTCAATTCTGTTTGATTTTTTTTCTTCTCTGATCCCCACGTTGATTTTAATGGGAGGATAAAGCAAACATGTAAGGTTCTGTTTGTTTCCCACACGCTAAACTTTAGCACCGTCACATCAGATATAAATATGTTAATTAGGAGTATTAAATACAGATTAGTTTAAAAACACATTACATAAACGAGGAGTAATTTACGAGACGAATCTATTAAGCCTAATTACACCATGATTAGACAATGTAATGCTACAATAAACGTATAGTAATTATGTATTAATTATAGCAAAATTAGGCTGGTTAGGTTCGTCTCATGAAATAGACATAACTTATGTAATTAGTTTTATAATTAGTTTATGTTTAATACATCTAATTATCACTTATTTAAAGCACTAAACTTTAGCACATGGATCCAAACACCACCTAATACTCCCTCCGTCGTGTATATAAAGTATTCAAGGATTCTAATTATATCTAAATATAAGGCATTTTAGATTAGTCATTCCTTTTTAGGTTACTAGTTGGTATGCACGTGCCTGTGGCACATGTTTTAAAAATGACACGGGAAAAATCTTAAATTCAATAGAAAGTTGATTGTAATTTAAAGAAAAAAATGTTCAATTTGCAAAACACACGGTACAAGTTCTATAAACTTTATGCTCAACGCTTCTTCTCTTTTTGCGAATTCACAAATTGAAATCACAAACTCACAAACATTCGCTTGGAGCTCACCTTTCAGTGGCTCAGTAATCAACTGTTTCAGCACTACGTCAAATCAGAGAAACCGAAAAGAGAGAATAATGGACAAAATATCGAATTCAAGTGTATACTATAATATATAAATATAAGTAAATATTGCAAAGGCAAATAAGTAAATATTCGAGACCGAAATGTTCCAAACGACAATATAAAATAGAGACTAAACGTGCAATTGGCACATCTACTCTAACTCAAAGACTTCCGGAGGAGGAGGTACCATTGTGTGATGAAGATCCAAATAACTATTTGAAAGCAGGTGAAAATAGTCATATCTACAGAACTTATCATATTGTACACTGCAAAAATGGAAAGGAAATGTAAAATTATTGGACTTAAATCCAAACGTAATCATTAACTACCATCTATTTGAAAACTTACTTAGGCTATATATACTAAATATGGCAATATTAAGGATACGACATTGCAAAAAAATTACCATATTTTACACTGCAAAAATGAAAAAGAAATGTAAAATTATTAGAGTTAAATCCAAACATAATCATCAACTACCATCTATTTGAAAAATTGCTCAGATTATACATATTAAATATGACAACGTAAAGGGCGCGGCATCGCAAGCAGAACTTACCATATTGTACACTGCAATAATGGAAAGGAAATGTAAAATTATTGGACTTAAATCCGGACGTAATCATCAATTACCGTCTATTTGAAAACTTGCTTAGATAATGCATATTAAATATGGCAACATAAAGGGCGAGGCATCACAAGCTGAACTTACCATATTGTACACTGCAAAAATGAAAAAAATGTAAAATTATTAGACTAAATCCAAACGTAACCATCAACTACCATATATTTAAAAACTTGCTCATATTATACATATTATATGTGGTAATATAAAAGGCACGACATCGCAAGCAGAACTTACCATATTTTACAATGCAAAAATGGAAAGAAAATGTAAAATTATTGGACTTAAATCCAAATATAATAATCAAATACTATCTATTTAAAAACTTACTCAGATTATACATATGAAATATGGCAACATAAAGGGAGTGGCATTGCAAGGAGAACTTACCATATTGTACACTTCAAAAATGGAAAGGAAATATAAAATTATTGGAGTTAAATCCAAACATAATCATCAACTACCATCTATTTGAAAAATTACTCAGATTATACATATGAAATATGGCAACATAAAGGGAGCGGCATTGCAAGGAGAACTTACCATATTGTACACTGCAATAATGGAAAGGAAATATAAAATTATTGGACTTAAATCCGGACGTAATCATCAACTACCGTCTATTTGAAAACTTGCTTAGATATTGCATATTAAATATGGCAACATAAAGGGCGCGACATTACAAGCTGAACTTACCATATTGTACACTGCAAAAATGAAAAAAATGTAAAATTATTGGACTAAATCCAAACGTAATCATCAACTACCATATATTTAAAAACTTGCTCATATTATACATATTATATATGGTAATATAAAAGGCGCGGCATCGCAAGTAGAACTTACCATATTTTACACTGCAAAAATGGAAAGAAAATGTAAAATTATTGGACTTAAATCCAAATATAATCATCAACTATTATCTATTTAAAAACTTGCTCAGATTATACATATTAAATATGACAATATAAAGGGAGTGGCATTGCAAGGAGAACTTACCATATTGTACACTGCAAAAATAGAAAGGAAATGTAAAATATTTGGATTTAAATCTAAACGTAATAATCAACTACCATATATTTGAAAACTTGCTCATTATATATATTAAATATGGCAACATAAAAGGCGCGGCATCGCAAGCAGAACTTACCATATTGTACACCGCAAAAATAGATAGAAAATATAAATTATTGAACTTAAATTCAAACGTAATCATTAACTACAATCTATTTGAAAACTTGTTTAGACTATATATATATATATATATATATTAAATATGAAAATATAAAGGACGCGACATCGTAAGCAGAACTTACCATATTGTACACTGCAAAAATAGAAAGGAAATGTAAAATTATTGGACTTAAATCCGAACATAATCATCAACTATCATCTATTTGAAAACTTGGTCAGATTATACATATTAAATATGGCAACATAAAGGGTGCGGCATCGCAAGCAGAACTTACCGTATTGTACACTACAAAAATAAAAAGAAAATATAAAATTATTGGACTTTAATCTAAACATAATCATATATGTCAGTTTTGCAAATATACTGGTAAATTCCTTTTGACCATGATGTATATATGACAGCATACGTACTGTATATATGTTCAGAAATGAAGTATGAGCTGCCGAAAAAAACACATCCAAACAGTGTCGCAAAGCACGTAAACATGCGGATCTAACAACTAATTTTATCAATTCGATAGTTGCATGTGCCGCGGTCGACGCAATAAGTTCATCCTATCAACAAGTTCATCAAACTATCTAGTCTAGTATCCCATGATACCGTGGCCGACGCAGGAGAACCTAACATGGCCGACGTGCGGCACCAACTTCGACTCACCCATACCATCACAAACAACCCCACCATCTGCTTGCACGCCACCAGGTAGTACCTCTCGCGTCGGCTCAACGCCGCCGCCGCAGGGCTCTTCGTCACGTCGAACATGGCGAAGCTGCTGGTTCTGACCTCGTCGTCCTCCTCGTCCGACGTTGTCGTATCGCTGTCGACGGCACCGGCGTTCTTGCCTCTACCCATCATGCACGACGCCCTGTAGTACAGCCTCCGATGCTGGAGACGCTCCGGCGTGCAGGTGCACATATGTGTTGAGCCGACGGCCGCGGTGATGGCAGAGCGGCGGATCTCTCTGCTGGAGGATTTGTGGAACAACCACATGTGGAGGGGGGATAATGAGAAGTGACGGTTGGTTGGCGTGATTTATATAAGTCCTAGCTAGTCTAGTATGGTAATTATGACTTCAATTTGGACACAGTCATCGACTAAGGAAACCTATCATATGTTTGAAAGCCTCCTCAGATTGTATATATTAAATTTGGATAGTCTAGTATGGTAATTATTAGATTTCAATCCGGACACAATCATCAACTAAGGAAACCTATCGTATGTTTGAAAACTTGCTCAGATTGTACATATTAACTATGGCAACACATTGGACTTAAATCCAAACGTAATCATCAACTACCATCTATCTGAAAACTTGCTCAGAATATATATATTAAATATGAAAATCTATCGTCTGTTTAAAAACATACTCAAATTATACATATTAATTATGGTAACAGATTGGATTTAAATCCAAACATAATCATCAACTACCATCTATTTGAAAACTTGCTAAGATTATACATATTAAATATGTCAACATAAAGGGCGCGTGGGTAGATTTAGGTGGACCCAATTTAGTTGAAAAAAGTTCTGGGTTTGGGGGGGGGGGATTATCTTCCGAAGGGCGACAAAATGGGTCTCCCCCTCCCCTTTCATAGTCCTTTTTTCATGACAAATGGGTCCTCTGTGAGGTGGAGGGTGGGCCTAATCTTGGTGACAAGCGTTTTCAAATCTAATTCTCTTTATAGTATAGATTCTAGATTAGTCATTGTTTATTTAAATCTTTGTTAGAGTTAGTAGAATTACTTTGCTGATTAACTTCTTGTTATCCGCAAGTATCATTAAATAATTAGACAGCATAATTTTTCACATTATAACTCAGGAATACAAGTGTTTTTTGCCGGCTTGCCTATTTTGTACTAAAAATCTAGGATCCCTTGTATTCCAGGGTAGAAAAAGTAGTTACGACTTGGCCTCACACTAGGCTATTCAAGATGTTGACTTATTTTTCCGAATGTTAGAATTCATTATCTTGTATAGTGATTGTGGTAGTGATGGCGTCAACTATTAAACTCGTTAAAAGCCAGAACTTTATATAGACAGAAGACATTTCACCTCATAGATACGTAGCACAATGGAGAATGTCTTATAGGCTCGAGCACGTCTGGACCTATACTTAGAGTACACAATGCTAAGTAGCTAGATTGAATCTAGATAATGGTATATTGTAGCATGGGTCGGTATTTTAATTAAGGACGGCGTATAATAAAAATTATATATTGTAGAAAAATCTCTAAGGTCTGGAGAAAAAACTATGATATCACCAATGCTTTATCTCTTCTTCACATTTACATTCTGTATTTACTTATTGCACTTTTATTTATGTATTTATCTTATTTTTAAAAATTCTTTTATGTGTGGAGTAAAAATTTTAAGGTAACAATCTTTTCAGGGAAATGAAAGAAATGGCTCTAGAGTTTAGGGCATGTACAACAGCGAGCCGACTGTAGTCGACTCGCGTTCACCCGAGAAAAAAAAATAGCTAATGTGGCGGGGATTAAATGAGGACAAAGAGAGCTGTCGTCACCTCGTTCGTCGACGGCACGAGCGTGTGCTCCGATGCAAGTCGCCGACTCACGACACGCATTGTAGCACCCGCTGCGGCTCATCGATGACGGCGGAGATCCGATGCGCGGGGCGCATGCGGGCGGAGTTTCACTTTGGCGGCAAAGCTTCACGCCCTCCCCCAAAGCTGAAATCCATGCATCCTCCTCCTCCACAAATAGCTCCATAAATAACTGTTGTGCCACAAATAGACACCAAATCGATAAAAAAAATATAATTCAATCATCCGAACCGAATCCAAATTGACGTATCCAGCCCTAAGATTTACTCAATTTCACCTAAATCAACATGAACTTGCCTTTCCTGCTAGCCATAGATGAAATCGGAAGAGCTCGACTTGGTCATCCGCCATGGCAGCATGCCAGTACTTAAACCCACGATCTTCAGAACTTAGCCGAGGATAGCATGCTCCACTGGGTGAGCGACGCCAGCATTAGCTTGGGATCATTCGAGTAGAGAACTGGATTCCATCGAGAGAAAGAGCCCAGAAAACAGAAGGGAGAAGTGGATAAGAACGATGTGTTCGTGGTGATGGTACTGCGGCGAAATTGAGCAATGGAACATGCATTTCTTTGGACCCACCTATCATTGGTTCATGCATAAAAGTATTTTTCTTGTGTTCCTCGTCTCGGCATATAATATTAGAGAGAGTGTTGCCATATTTTTTAACAAATTTACAATAAATATTTGTCTATAATTATAAATTGAAATACGTGCACTAAATGATATACAAAAATGATGTGTATACTTGATCATGATGTATCTAGACATTAAATAAGTTATAGACAAGCTAATAGACAAAGGGAGAATTAGACCTTAAATAATGATTTTATTATATAATATTATGTATTTAGAGAACCTATTATATGAATATATATTATATTTATGCTTTTTTAAATAGACTCATAAGAATTATTTGAATATGTCATGCATCCTCCTTTCTAAGCAATAAAATGGCTACAAAGGTCAAATTACGTACAAGAACATCATGATTTATGTGTCAAATGATGAATTAATTATCTTACAGACAGCTAAATAGACAATCTTTTATATAAACTGTTTATTTAATTGTCTCTATACTGTAAATAGACAACAACTGACTGTACTGTTGTACTCGCTCTTAGTGATGTACTGGTATTTTGAGGATTTTCATTTATTGTGTCTAGAATTTTAGTCCCTTGTATTGCTCCCGATGAGTGAGCTCTCTTCTTTATTTTGGAAAAAGTGTTCGGGAAAATGTAATATCTCGCATTTACGCCTCTGTCCCTTCCGGTTTCCTCTCCACCTCTCCGCAGCCACAGCCGCGCCTTCTCCGGCGCTCGGCCGCTCTCTGTTCCTCTCCTCCGATTCCTGCTCGTCCAGCTCTAGTGGGTAGTGGTGGACGGCCAGCAACGAGGTGGGTCCTCCTCCTCCTCCTGTTCTTCCTCCCTCTCTTGGATTGAGGCACGGTGGTGGCTGGGTTAGGGTTACGGTTTTGGGTTCGGGGTTGTCGGGGGTTGGCTCCATGGCCGGCGGGCTTAGAAGAGCGTCTGGCGGCAGTGGTAGGTACGGCTGCGGCGGCGGAGGCTGGCGGTGGCAGTGGCAATCCGGCGTCCGGGTTCATTGAACCAGGACTGTGCATGCCGTCGCCCAAATCTTGCATGTGCAGGCGTCAGTAAAGACCAAAATCTTTAACTCTGCACTTTATGCTACAGGGTTTCTCCTAGCTTGTTAAATGTAGTTATTTGTTTGCTGAGATTGGCGCAGAAGATTCATAGCTTAGTCTTGTAAGTGTCCCCCATGAATGAGAGAAGAAAAGAAAAGAAAAAATCAATCATGTTGGCATCCAACCCACTGATGCTGCCATTTGGGAAATTTTGGCAGCGTGGGGTGCTGAGGCATTGAATTTGCCAACCAACATTTATATCCTACTTTTCCCTTCCTTGGTGCCTCCTCAACTTCACTGCCATCAAATTCTAACTCATGCAGGTGCGGCCGCCTCCATTTCCAAGCTATTTGATGCCCTAAACCCAAAACACTGGCGCTGTCTACCTAGGTCATGCCCAGGTGCCCTGCTGCCTCACACCATGCCCCTTGAAGTTCACTGATTTTGTGTTGCAAATTAGTAGTCTTGGGGAGAGGCCAAAGATATTCCAGTGAGAGATGTGCTCGATCTTGGTGGTAGAGAGTAACTTTGATGCATTAAAGAATATCTAAGAAATATGGATTTTGGGTAATGAAATGATTTCAAGGTGTATCTTGAAGTTGCATCAAGGTTCCTCTTTTCCCCCCTGCTTATAGTTTGATCCTCTAAACAATTTTAGATATATGATATGTTTTGTTCTATACCTATTCCTTTGTTTATCAGATAGGAGTTTCGATCCTTTAGCTCTTGCTGAAGATGGCCATCGGATTTTTAAGTGGTGCTTAATATTACTTTTTTGCCAGCACTATTTTACTAGGCCCATCGATGAGATGTGTCGAATGTGCAACTGTTCAGATTTTTTTTTGCTAGCAAAAAACTACTGTTCAGTTTTTTTTTGTTAGTGCAAAAGTACTGCTGTTCATTCTTATTGTTGGGTCTTTTTAATATCTGGTACCTTCTCCCGTCTCAGTTTTCTGTATTTCTGGGAAATGTCTTGGCATCAGTTGAATGATCACAGATAGGTTTTCCTTGGAAGTTAAAAATTATGCCGTCTCCACTTCTAGAAGCAATGAAGTTTGATATCTGTTATTTGAACCTTTTGTGACATATGAACTGTGGGGTTGGTAGTCTGTTGGTACATCCGCTAATTGCTTCAAGAAAGAAAATTGGTGATGAATTTTCATTGTCACTTGCATTATCTTACATGGCTTCATGAATCTTCGTTAAAATTTACTCTCTTAACAGACTGGAGCTACAAATATCTGAAGATCTTTATTGGTGATTTCCAGTTATGTTCCCTGCTTTTATTCGAGATTCTCTGAGGTGATGACAGATGCCTACTCATCATTCTCCGGAGGTGCTAGGTTGCAGCCAAGTACAAGCATGAATACTGAGTCATTCATGCGTGTTCCAGCATCCCCAGTATCATTTTCATCAAATAACATCTCTGGCTCTTCAGTCATTGATGGTTCAATTGTGCAGCAAAGTCCACCACAAGACCAGGTGCAAAAGCGGAGGTCTTCAAGTGTAACATCACATCCTATGATTGAGGCTGGTGGTGCATTGCATGCTCAAAAGAAATCAAGAATTGATGTTAGGCAAGGTGATATAGTGCAGCATCAGCTGATTCAGCAGCTGCTTCATGGTCAGAGTTCTCTTCATCTTCAGGGGCAGCAGAACCCACAGCTTCAAGCTTTGATGCAGCAGCATAAGCTGGCACAGATGCAGCAGCGGCAGCAACAGTTGTTGCAACCGTTTGCTCAGATACAACAATCTCAAATTGGCATCCCTCGTCAGCCTCAGCTTAGGCCACCATTAGCACAGCCTGGAATGCAGCTAGCTGGACCTGTTAGGACTCCTGTCGATAGTGGGCTTTGTTCCCGCAGGCTACAGCAGTACTTGTATCACAAGCGTCATCGTCCAGAGGTATGCATTGTATACATTGATCATGAGATTACAAGATACAAGTCCTCAGCAGTACAGTTTACTTGCATGCTGTCTTGTAGAATAATCCCACAACATACTGGAGGAAGCTTGTCGAGGAATATTTTGCACCACGAGGAAGAGAAAGATGGTGTGTGTCTTCTTATGAAAAGAGAGCAAATGGTTCAATTTCTACTCCACAAACAGCTCTGGTTAGTTAACAACTTACATTTCACATTGGCAAATTTACTTGCGATTTATTGTTCTTGACCAGGTCCAGCATCACTTTCTTTTTTATTTCAAAATAATATTGATTAGCTTCTTCTTAAACTTCTGTTGGATCTTTTGAACACCACATTTAATTTAGTATCTTTTAATGGCCGCAGAATAGAGTTTGTAGGTATAGCTTTTGGTACTAAAGAATTTTCTTGTTGCAGTATCTAAGTAGAAAAGGCTAATTCTTTCTCTGCTACAAATTTACAGTTAATGTGAAGGAGAATATTTCTTGACTTTTTTAAAAAACAAAATGTGATGGATATATTTGTATAACTTTCATACAATCCTATTTTATCCATTACAGGATTCATGGCGGTGTGACATTTGCAATACACATGGTGGGAAAGGATATGGTTAGTTAATTTCTGTCAAATCTGGCAAACTATATTCCTGATGCTATTTTCATATTCAAACTTTTAGTTTCCTTAGTTCATCTTTGAAACTTCTTGATCACTTGTTAGCCAAACTCAACACTTCCCATAGATATCTTATGGTTTATAAAAGGCTTTACAGTTTCAGGCCAGAACAAGATGCAAGTATGTGATGTTACAAACTGTAATAATACATCATGCATAGGCATCAAGAATTGATAAAAGTTATCTCATGAATTATGATTTATGAATATGCTGAGTGGTCACAATCATACTGTGAACATACATTTGATTTTTGAATGACTGATCAACCACAAATGAAGAACTTTTGAAACAGCATGGTGGCATCAAAGTGTTGCACACCTTTTCACATTGAATCTGTAGTAATGCAAGATTAGCTACAACTTTGCTAGATAACCTTTATCATCTGTGCACCATGCAAGTGCTATTGCCATAATATAGATAGATGCACATCATGCAAGTGCTATTACCATGATATAGATGCACATCTTAGCATCTCTAGTTGAAGTAGCTTTCTGATTTGTTCAGTTATCCTTTTTATGTCTGATCCATCTGGCAGAGGCTACCTATGAAGTGCTTCCGAGACTGTGTCAAATCAGATTTGATCATGGTGTTATAGATGAATACCTATTCCTTGACATGCCTAATGAGTTCCGGTTGCCTAATGGTTTAATGCTACTGGAGCATACAAAAGTTGTTCAAAAGAGTGTTTATGAGCATCTACATGTTACACATGAGGGGCATTTGAGAATCATATTCACACCAGAATTAAAGGTATATTGCTTTGTATAGTACCTTGCACGCGCGTTTGCACATTTTGTAGCTTGTCCATGTTATGTGTAGTATTTGTAAACATAGAAATGATCCCAAGCAAGGGTCAATAATCATTCTTACCTGCTTATTGCCTGTGCATTATGTAGATCATGTCCTGGGAGTTCTGTTCACGAAGACATGAAGAGTATATCACCCACAGGGTTTTGGCACCACAGGTGGAGTTCGTAGAACTGCACATTGGTCCACTTTAGTTTGTCTACAAAATTGTTAATTTAAGACTTCCCCTTGCCTAGCTATATGGTTATATAGTTATTGTTCAGCAACCTAAGGTCTTAGGTGATAAATCATAGGGATTTCTTTGGAAAGGTCAGGAGCAGGCCAATGGAGGCAACTGTTTGGTATCCTGGGAAAAAGTTCAGCGGCCTCTTGAGTATGGCGGTCTTGGAATACTTAACCTAGAGCTGCTAGGGTGGGCTCTGAGGATTCGCTGGCTGTGGACAGAAAGAACTGATCCGTTAAGGCCCTGGGCTGGCCTCCCAGTCCAAGTGCCCCACAAGGCCCGGGCTCTCTACCAGATTTCAGTTGATGTAGTACTCGGAAATGGGGAGGCAATATTATTCTGGACAGATAGGTGGCTCAATGGACACACCATGGCTGAACTAGCCCCCAACCTTTTCAATGCAGTTCCTAAGCGCACAGCAAAGCGACGAACGGTTGCTCAAGCGCTTCAGAACAGAGGGTGGGTGGCTGACATAAAAGGGGCGCTTACAGTTCAAGTTCTTATCGAGTATCTTCAAACATGGGACATGGTCGATGGGTTAATTCTGCAACCAGAGGTACCTGACCACTTTACTTGGAAGTTGACCCAATCTGGGACATATACCAGCAAATCTGCCTATGCTGCCTTCTTTGTGGGATCCATCAAGTTTGGCCCCTGGAAAAGAATATGGAAGAACTGGGCTCCTCCTCGTTGTAAATTCTTCATTTGGTTGGTCTTCCAGAATCGATGCTGGACGGCGGATCGTCTTGCAAAAAGGGGTTTGGCGCATCCTTTAGCTTGCCCTCTATGTGACCAGGCTGAGGAGACCATCCACCATTTGCTGGTTGGCTGTGTGTTCACCCGCCAAATTTGGGCATTGATTCTCCACCAGCTGGGCCTATCCACTCTGTCTCCCGATCCTACAACCTCAAGGTTCACCAAATGGTGGTGGACAGCTATTTCTAGTGTGCCCAAGGAAGAGCGGAAGGGCCTCAATTCCCTGATAATTCTGGTGGCTTGGGAAGTTTGGAGTTTGGAAACATCGGAATTCATGTGTGTTTGACAACACCAGGCCGTGCATTCAGGAGGTCCTTGTGGCTGTCAGAAATGAGGGCAGCCTCTGGTGCAGTGCTGGAGCTAAAAAACTCCAGGAGCTCTTGCATAGGTCGCCGACCTTAGGCGTCTAGGCGCTATAGGTCTTGGTCAAGTGCTGTGGAAGTGTGTGGCGCGTCTGTTTTAGCTTAAAAAGTGTGGGTGTGTGGTGTTTTTTGTGTTTCGCTGTACTCGGGTAGGGTCTAATCAGACTCGTGTACTTTTTTTCTCTCTACCTTAATGAAATGACACGCAGCTCTCCTGCGTAGTTCGAGAAAAAAAAATGTGATAAATCATATGATGTGGTAGAAATCTATTATTATCAGATAGCTTTGTTGGATTCTTCATAATTGGGGGAAATTTGCTTTATCACGACTAGACTTCTCCACAAACTATTTTGATTTATTTATTTTATCAATGTACTGGAGTTCAAAACTGCTTCACAAAACCCCAAAGAGAATCAAACCTTTTGAACTCATTTTCATGACACTTTCATTCCAATCTGTACTCTTTAAGGGCATTCTCTAAGTGCATATTCATGTTTTACTGAAGTGTAACTATCATTGTCTGCTATGATATCTTATATTTTACACATGATTCTGCCTTTCAGGTCAATAATCTGCTACAAGTTGCCCAGAAATACCAAACAACTGCCAGTGAAAGTGGTCCTGCTGGGGTTTCGAACAATGATGTACAAACTAGTTGCAACATGTTAGTGAACAGACTACGCCTTAAATGCTGTGACGTCCATTATATAGTAACCTTTTGCCATGATAAATAGAAAAACCTGTATCACAGAGCAATCTAGTTTTTTCTCATACTAAAACAAGGGCACCGTTTTTTTTTGTTCTGTTAGGTTTGTGACTGCATCGAGGCAACTAGCGAAGAATCTGGAGCACCACACCTTGAATGAACATGGCCTTTCTAAGCGATATGTTCGCTGCCTGCAGGTAAATAGACTGTTCCCATAGCATTATATACCTCTTCAATATTATCCTATAAATCCTGCTTGGATTTTATTAATACATTATGCAATTGTGCCTGTCCATCATATGCATCAAGCACTTTGTTGATCATTTGTCCTTGTCAGATATCGGAGGTGGTGAATCATATGAAGGACTTGATTGAGTTTACCAACAAGAACAATCTTGGTCCTATAGGTATGATCATGTGCATTTACATCACTGTCTTCAGTTTATACCCAGTTGTCAATTGTTAGCTGTGTCGGTGAATAATGTTTTCTATAGTGGGTTCATGGCCAATATTTTGCCCACTGTTTCCGTGAGGATGGTTGGGCATATTATTAAATCGATATACCTTCTTTAGAAAAGTTAATTGCTAGTCCAAATTCTGTCGAACCATAAAGGGACAAACCCAGACGATGCTATATTTTAACATGGTAAACTCAGTTGTTTTTGGGCCTGATGAAGCGGAATATTATATATGATCTATATTGCAGTTAGTTCATTTGCTTTTCCTTCTGAGAACAGCAAAGCTTTGAGCTATATGACATGCACAGTAGCAAAAAACAGTAGATTATTATAATGCAATATCATTTTGATATAAGTTGCACTTCCTGCTTCCTGCATCAACCTTTGGTGCATTTTTAATGTGCTCTGTGCTCATATGCAGAGGGCCTGAAGAATTATCCAAAACCAAATTTACCGAAGCTTCCAGGACAGAATACGCAAGAGGCAAAACAAATAATGGCTGCTGCTAACCTTCCCAATGACCAGAACACCACCAAAGTCATGGGTCTCAAAGAAGAAATAAGCTCTCATGTGGACAATGGAACTTCTGGTGCTGGAGCTGTTGGTAATGGTACTCCACATAGTGCTGCAGCATTAAACAGTTACCAGAATATACTCCGAAGCTCCAGTGCAAATCAGAGTCTGCTTCAGCAGGAGGCATCCAGTGTCTTCAAAGGTCCTACAGCAATGCACAATGGCATACAGCTGGAAGCATCTAGATCGTTCCGTGCACCTAACCAAGTGCAGCTTGCACAATTACAACGTTCTGCATCATTTCAATATCCAAGGCCCCAGCATAGCAATCTCCAGGGCTTGGGAATGCAAAATAATCTCCAGGGATTGGGAATGCAAAATAATCTCCAGTGTTTGAACCCACAATATCAGCAGCATGTTTTAAATCAGCTGCTTCAGGAAGCTAAAAACACTAACAACCATGCTTTGGTGCAGCAACCACCTCCAGATAACCCTAATGGAAACAATGGTCTCACATCAGGAGCTGCTAACACAAACAGTGCTGCTACTGGAGAGCAGACACAGCATATCAATAACAGCGCCGTAAAGGGTGCAGCTACAATCGGCACCGGGCCGAGCAATGTGATCAACAACAGCACAGCCAGCATTGTCCCCAGCAGAAGCAATAGTTTCAAGTCGGTAAGCAGCAATCCAGCTGCTGCAACTGGAAGCAATGCTGCGACTTCCAAGGCCGAGCCCTTCCAAGAATTGGAGGATCTTGACCATCTCATTACCAATGAACTGGTGGAAAGTGGGCTGTTCATGGGGGACCAAAGCGGCAATGGCTTCTCGTGGAACATGTGACAGTGTACATAGAATGTCTCACTGCTCTGTGAGCTTCACTGTAAGCATTGAGCAACAGTCTTGCTAGGCTACTTATAAAAAAAAAGTCTGTTAGGCTGCTTAGTGTGGAAACTAGCGAGTGGTGATCGAAAGTTGCCCTAGATTCTAGTTTCTCTTTCTTTTTGGAGCTTTTGTATTGCCGTTTAAGACAGTTGACCATACTCTCATGTAACCTAATATGTGAGTTGGATCTGTGGGGAATGGGGATGCAAGAGCAGCAACCGATAGTTCTTGGACTGGTAGTTCTTGGAATGTATATCATTGTTGTGCCATCAAATGTATTGCTGTGATTGTCACATCATTCCAGAGTTTTCATCAGTCACCTTTGTGCTATGATTCAGCTCTGTTCGGTTTAGTCCAAGCCCCAAGTAGATACGAAACTGTATCTAGCATCAATCAAGCATTGCTCTAGGTGCCCATGCCCGCACGCAAAATGCCGTCAAATTTGCATTACTTGTGCACTCCTAAGTAGTTGAGAAGCAAAGCTAGCAGCCTATTTTATTTTTTTTTAAATTAGGAGAAGCACACTTGATAGTTGACACTTCATGATCAAAACTCCCAGCCTCAAACCTCTTGTTTGTCATTTGTGTATGGCCTCTTGTGGCCCTAAAATCATTGCTGCTTTTTTATCTGATAATTTTAAGATATTTTCAAATTTACTAAGAAAAAAATAGATTAGTTATAAATATGAAGAGTTTAATATGCTTGGTTAGAGAACCAAGCAATACCCTTAAATTTGATGTTTTACCTGTCTCATTTATATAGTTATTTTATTTAATGGTAGACAGATGTGCCACTGATAGTGCAAAACTTCACGCTGAGTTCATCAATCTCCTCCCAAATACAAAGCATAAAATGTTTCCTTCATTGGTAAAAAAGAGCAGGTGGAACCGGAAAAACAATTAGAACCGCTTCCATGCAAAAAAACAGAGGAAAACCTGGAAAACTAGCACTGAACCAGACTCGTGCGCCCCATAACGGAAAACCAGGTAAAAAGATACTACATCCGTTTCAAATTATTATTCGTTGTTGACTTTTTTTCATGATCTTTGACCATTCGTATTATTCAAAAATTTTGTCTAAATATACAAACCAATAAGTTATACTTGAAGTATATACGATGATAAAGCAAGTCACATACAAAATAAATTATACTTGTAAATTTTTTTAAATAAAACGAATGGTCAAACGTTAAACGAAAAGGTCAACAACGATTAGTAATTTGGAACGGATGTAGTATTAGCCTCTAATCTTTATGTCAATAAACCGAGAGTCCTAAGAGGACTCAAGCATGTCACGGATAGTTTGCACAAAAGACTACAATTTACATGAATATAAACCCACAGTCCTAGGTGAGTCAGCATGCATGTCATATATATAGTTCAAAAAACCCTCTAACCACTCACATGAATAAACCTGCAAGTACCTTATAGAAATTCCTCTATTGGCTACTAAATTTTTGTTTTTTGTTTTTATTTAAGCCCTTATGATATTTAGTAGCTAATATCTTTTATTATTTAGCTCCAATTTTAGCACTTTTTGGCTCATGGGATCATAGTAGCGAGTGATATTTTTTAGTATGCTTTCATAATCTTTTTATTTTAACCAATGTAGTGTTCCTGTAGATATGCATATAGTATATTATGTGTTACACTTTTATAAAATCACAATAATTATCATAGTATAATTTTAAGTTAAAAAATAAAGATAACAACAGTCAAAAAATAAAAATAACAATATATATGGACATATATATATATATGTCGCCTGTAGTAACACATGACATATTTGCTAGATTTAAAAATTTTCTGAACTAATTTTTCATACACATTCTTATAAGCAATATTTTTATATGACAATCACCCATCATTGTTTTCCTATGCTCCCAATTTAGATCTTGTTGATCGAATTCCATAAGTAAGCCTCCATGTATATATTATATTTTTTTCAGAAAAGAATCCGAACGTATCAATTGTGAAAAATTATATAAACACATAAGTTGTATTCTTTTAAAACCATGTATTATCGTTTATGGTGGTGAGTGCTTTGTTTTATGCATTCAAATAGAGTCAAACATTATATTAGTGGAATATCCTTAGTGTATGTACCCATTTTGTAATTTTACCAACACTCCTCGTTTCAATAATTATCCTATAACAATTGTTTGAAACCATGATATCAATGGAGGTTACTCATGAACTACAATGAAGCGATAGTAAATAGACTTTTTTCCCTAAAATAAATAAGAATTAAAGTTAAGATTTGTAGACTAATAAATAAATGACAATTAGGCCCTAAAATAAATGAGAATTAGAGCTAAGAGTTGTAGACCAATAAATAATTGAAAATTAGGTCTTTTCACTAAATAAATGACAACATTTTCACCACCATAAAGTTGATCTTTTTATAAATAGTGTAGAAGCTAAGAGTTGTAAACCAATATATATACATTAGGTACAAACTCTGTGAAAAATATATCATCATATCATATCCAAGTTAATAGTTTACCATGAAATCTCACTATTTTTGAGCCATCAAGATATCACGACAAAAGTCCACCGGATGGTATCAAGAAGTAACCACCAGAACAGTTCACCAAGTTAGTAACTACCACAAAATTCACCTTCAGCTATTAAGAGCTTGATAGTGCAGTTATATCATATTCAATAGTATGCATGATGAACCAGCAGTATTACTCAAATAATTGGAGTTTGACTGTTCAATAGAATACAAGAACGAAAAAATGAATGATGAGTGGATGCTATTGAGACGTAAACCGAATGCAACTTAAGTCTCTACACGTTATTATGGAGAAGTTATGAACTTCAGGCAGAAATGCAGAGTAGTCTGTTAGCATAGCATCGGTGAGAAGGAAGAGAAAAGTCAGAGCTCACTTGGAGTTGTAATGAAGATTAGAAGTTCATCACCAACTTGTAATGAAGACCAGAAGTCCATTGCCCACATTTTGAGAAATATATCATCCTATAGCCAGGGTTATAGGTTACTTTATTATAATCAAACGGCCATATTCACTCTAGTAATTTGCTGTAATTTTGGTGTATGTTTGGGTGTTTGATCCGTGACACGGACCAGAAAGCGTTACACTCGAACAACATTTATGGAATTGTGCGATTTGGGCCCAGCCTTCTTCATTTACGCGCCCGGGGCCGCATGGCGAAGAGGCCGGCCGGATTGTTTCCTTTTGCTTTTTTTATAATTTTTTTCTATGGAAACTTTATTTCATTTTTCTCACACCTTCCAAATTGTATTAGGTCGGCGTGTCCATACAACAATCATCCAATGCAACAAGTTTTGGCTGTTTAAGCTTAGGCGAGTTACGAAATCATTGGCAAATTGTATAACAACCGTTTAAATCCTAATTAATAGTTGAATGCCTGGGATTGGCTAAATAACAACTTATTAACTAACTGTAAGACTAAAGTCTGCATCAAAATATACAAAAAGAGTAAACGATTTCACAAGAAACAGCAAGAAATGTCTCTACTAAGTATATATTCAGATTGCAAAGTTTGTAGAAGTTCTACATAACATTAATTATCTAACCAGAATTCTATCTCAATGAAGTACTTTTCCTATAACCATTGCAAATTAAACTCTGAATTCTCGTGTGCGTATCTAAAATGGAAGAGCCAAAGTGTTCAAAGACGTCGTTATTCCTTGTTAACAAACTAGCCAAGCAATTGTATAATTTCTACGAATAAGGAGCACTGCATGCATTTCAATTTTGCAGCAATAGGCCATCTCGATCGATGGAATTACTGCTGATATAAATTACAGATCGCATTGATGGTGCTAGCTACATCAGAGTTGCAGACACGGTTTTATTACAATTTACAATGCATGAAATTCTTGTGTTGCTTAGTTGAATGAACTACAATTTTCCTTCCCATAGAATGGTAATATAATCGAGGATGTCAAAGAAATATCGAAGGTCGATGTGGATGTTTTCTGGAAAAAAAAACAGGCATCAGATTAATCCAAGGACTCTTGGTTGTGACTCTATATGTGCTAAACAATTATTTATAATATTTAGTTGACTAATTTTGATACCATCAAGACTCGCAGGATACACATTTGTTCAGCTGTCAATCCAGTTTCGCAAGTCGACAACTGTTCCAAATGCTAGACGGATACACCACATAACGTAAACAAATTTGATCTTAGTGACGACAAAATTTCTCAAAGTACAATGAGTCAAAATAAATCCCTAACGTGCTAATCTTTTCTGGAACTAACACGCAAAGAGCAATAGCTACTCGTTGCTGCAGAGTACATATCACTCTTGTAAGAAACTACAGCGTTGGTAGTGTACAAAAATTACCACGATGTGTATCACATTCTAAAACACTGCATTATGAAGCAGCAACTACCAAATACCAGAAAGGTATTTCACAACCTCTGCACATTGTGCATGTCATCCGGCATCAGCCATCTTGAGGTCGATCAATCGACTCTTCTGTATAATCCAATCTAGACTTCTTTCTGAACCATTGTCGTGGACGGCCTGCCGTATGACCTGTAGTCAGTTGATATGTGTATCCATTTAACTCGCCCAGTCAAGTGAAGCAATCGTCTGATTAAGGCACCAAATTGTAGTTGCCTTCCTACTTTGCAGCTTCGCTTCCTTGGGATGTAGCTGGAGCAGCAGTGCTTTTCTCAAGAGTCTTTGTTGTGGCATTTTCAGCTCCTGACAGCTCAGACTGTTTCTTACGCCTGGGTCTTCTTGTTGTCATCTTGATAACATCATCTTTCTGTGCCGCCTTTTCTTTTGTTGAACCACTTGATTGCTGCTTGCTGTTGGATTCTGAATCCGCATCAGGAAGCAAAGCTCGAGAACTTAGTCGAAGTTGACCCTTGTCATTTATCTGGTTCAGACAATAAAGAAAGCAAAACATTCAGAGATGGCACTGGAGCTTGGAATTGTAGCATCAGCAAATTTACACTATAAAGACCTACAAACAGACACAAAGTTTAACTGTTACCTACAACCAACTTAGATAAACAGCTAAGAGCCTAAGATCACTTCTATTTGGACTTCAAGGCAAGATAAGAAATTCAAACCAGCTCAATCTATGTTGAGCTTAAAAGAGAGCTACCAACCTCAATAAGTTTGACGTCTATGCGATCACCGACTTTAAATGCCTGCACAAATGCAGTGGGTTGGATTACTTAAACAAACAGGGAAAATTCAAAGCAAATGAAACAAATTCATGACATTTACTCACATCCTCAGCCTTGGCCAACCAGCCGGAACTTAACTCACTGATATGGCATAAACCCTGCACATTGAGTTAAGCAATAACAAATTATGGCAGCAAGACTATCAAAATTAAATGGGAACAACTATTCATGAGAACATCCCTTTCTTTCATGAATTATATACATGTGATAAATATGTGCAAATGCTGAAACTAAATAAGTACTCCGTAAATTTTAAATTCTGCTCACCTCACGCCCTGGAGCAATTTCAACAAAGACACCGTACGGAGCTATTGTTTTGATCTCACAATTCCTGGAAAATGGGTTTGCAAGACAAGGGAGTGTTGATTAGTAATGCAGAAAAATGGTTAGGAGAAAGCATTGAACTAGAGGAGAGCATATACTTTGAGAAAAATACTGTACATAAAATCCAAGGTGACAAACATTGATACCTGTAAATTTCTCCAACTTTTGGGACCATGGTAAGGTTAGCAATTATAGTTTTTGACTTTTCTAAGCTTGATAAGTCCCTCGCGGTAATTTTTACCTACCAAAAGCATTTGTAAGATAGTATTTTAAGGCTAAGTGGCAAATATCACTAAGCTTCTCATACCGTGCCATCGTCTCCGGTGTCAATAGCATCTACTCCAGTCTCCTCAATTATGCTTTTTATTGTCTTTCCACCAGAACCAATTATTAAATTCACCTTGTTAGGTTTGACCTTGAAGATCAATAGTAAAAAAACATGTTAGAAAATATAGTTGCAACATAGCATACATGGTGTACACACTTCATGAAGAAATAATAACCTTCATGACATGAATTAAGGGAGCATGTCGTGATAGTGCTTTTGATGGTGGAGGTGAAGATTTTGACATTTCATCTGAGGAAGATAAGCAAAATGAAACATCAGATGGGGAAAAAATCTATGCAAGAGAATCATGCAGAAAATGACAGTTTCAACACGAGCATTCTGTGGAAGACAGGAGACACTTATCATTGCTGAGGATCCAAGGAAAACTTTAATATTATTAAGGAAAGTTCCAACCATCTTGTGACTGATATTTCAGTAGCAACATTAGTGCCCACAAATTTAGTGGGATGTTTGTGAGTGGTATCACGAAAATGGATCAATTCAAGAATAAGCACGTACAAGCAGCTACTGCATAGGTGCGTACCTATTTTGCATGTTTTTTTATTAAAATGCTGGAAAGGTTTCAAAATGAACTCAAAACTGAACTCCAGCAGTTGCTATGCTTATTCATTTTAACCTGAAACTTAGTTATGATGTATCAATTACCAAATATTTGCAGAAAGCTAGGGTAGGCGCATTAAAATGCAATAATGTCTATGCTCAGTTTAGCGCAGGCTTACTCAGAATATGCTGTCTACCATCCCTAGCCTGAAGAAGTGCTTGTTCCATCACAGGTAGAGTTATCCCAACTACCTGCCACAACAAATTTTACATACAGCTAATGTAAGCATTGTAGCGATGTCTAGCAGCAAGCTATATGAAAAATACTTGCAAATCTACATAGTCGTTACGACCTTGATGTCCATCTGGAAAGCAGTTATACCACTTTCATTACCAGCAACCTGCAACAAGAGTTGATTGGTAAGAAGCCTGAAAGATGTAAGTAGCACTATACTAACCTCGCTAACGCTAACACATTTTCAAAGAACGAATTCAGGATACAAGTCACACCTTCAAATCCATGTCACCGGAGGCATCTTCGGCCCCAGTAATATCAGAAAGTATAAGTGGGCTACCATCTCCACCAAATTCTTGTGTATCAAGAACCAAGCCCATTGCTATTCCAGCAACAGGAAACTTTATAGGAACCCCAGCATCTTGAAGTGCTAGGCAACCTCCACAAACAGAAGCCATGCTGGTGTATCACAGAAAAAAGTATTAGCAACTGCGAATACTCAAAACCTTATTTGTCTACAGTGTGGAACAAAGAAAAATGGCCGATTATTAAAATGTGTAGGAAATGTTTGGTGAAAGTTCAGGCACTCCTGGACCAAATATGTTAATTTTTGCAGCTGACACCTAGCATAATCTATATACTCCCAAGCAGGAAAAAAATAAAGAAATTTATGCAAGCTAGCAAACAGAAAATAAATTTTAAAGCAAGAAAGAATAATATTACCTGGACGAGCCATTACTTTCAGTGATAGTACTCTCAACACGAATAGTGTAAGGAAAATCCTCTTCCGGAGGTAAAATTGGCTCCAGTGCCCTTTCTGCAAGCATCCCATGTCCAATCTCTCTCCTACTAGGTGCTCCAATTCGACCAACTTCACCAACACATGATGGAGGAAATGAGTACTGCAGAGCATCACGGAAATAAGTTAGCAATGCAGAGTAATCAAATTGTCTAACTTTGTTGAAAACAAATGTCCACGGTAGAACGGCAAACTACTCCATATTTGGGACGGCTTCACAAGTCAGCGATGAAAATAGTAAGCATGTAGCCTTCAAAAGAACTTCACCAAGTGATCCTCAAAGAACAGTAAAGAGCTTGGATAGATACTCATAGGATCATGAATAAAATCTCAATGACAACTAAAATACAAAACATAATATCTACACACAAATGACAATTAAATAGACGATAGCATCTTGACAGCTCATATTTACTTGCAATCTACAAATGGTAGCAGCAATAATGCCATCCTATCAACTGCATATACCATGTGTTACCCTTTACATAAAAAATGTGAAATGTGGTAATATACTATGGCACCATTACTTGCTACCCATTCTATTTTCAGACATCATGTTCAGAAATATGAATCAGACGATTTCCATTTTTTTCTCAAAAAAGGAGTAGCCAAACGATTCCCAATGCATAGAGCCATCAAAAAAAAAGTACAACAAATGAGAAACATAGTAGGTGGGAATTGGCCTAGCAGGGTGATGTAGCATTCAATCAGCAACTACCTGAAGATAGAAGCTTTTTGATTCCTCAGTGTCAACAAGGTTGTCAATTCGTTGTGCCATTTGATAGCCACCTAAAGTGACCACTGCCAGTGACTGCATGATCAAACAATAGAAAAGGAGTGAAAAAAGGAAGATACAGATAACAATATTAATGCATTCGACTGGAGTTGAAACAGCCTCTAAAGTATACAGCTTTAAAATACAGTTAGTGGTTGTTCTCTCCAAACAAATTCGTCAACATTAAATTCATCAGCTTAAGTTGTAAGAGTTAATGGTTGCAATAAGAAAGCTTGTTTCCTACAGATGAGGCGCGTGTGAAAAAAAAAACATGAATTTCTAGAAACATCATAAGGTGTTGAGCAAATCAGCAAGACAATAACATAAGCAGCATACGGCAAATAAAGTTATAAGACAAGGTCATACTGTGAGAAATCATAAACCCCAGTTACAACAATCTCAAATAAGTTGCATTACCTTACCTGTGTTTCTCCCCTTGTGAACAAAGCACTACCATGTGCTCGTGGAAGTAACCCACATTGAGAATTAATGGGGCGAAGTTCCCAAGGACTCCGTCCATCGCTTCGCTTTCCGCCCTGAAGTTTGAGACGTTGATATTCAGTGACAAAAATTTTCATACTCAAACACATGAAAAGTTCCAAAGAACTGTGGTTACCAAACAGAATGATAAATCTCACTAGGAAGTTCAATTAGTTAGAAAGAGTCAACGGATAACATTACTTCTAAAATATAACCCTAATTATTAAACCTGCATTGAAGAACAAAGGCATGTACTGCAGGCATTGCTGCACATACCAAAATGCTACATTGTGTGAGAGTATCCCTTTACTGAACTATATATTGTGTCACTCAGTACTGCTTGTTTCGCCATAGCGGCATTTTCTCCTAAATATGACAACTAAATTTCTATTTCCATTTTTCGTTTGGATGGCCAGTGGGAGGACTAAAATACCTGTCACATCTCACACCTTTATTGGCTTCCTGTTGCTAAGCTACATTGCTACATTCTACAAAGGATTTCCAAGGAACCTTTGAAAACCCAAAGTGCACATAGGAAGAAAGCCAGAGATCTTTTATAGCAAGAGCTAGAAAAGTTCATCTGATATTTCTTAGTTTTTACACATCTGCAGTCAATTGAAAACCCAAAGTGCATATAGGAAGAAAGCCAGAGATCTTTTATAGCAAGAACAAAGAAAAGTTAATCTGATATTTCTTAGTTTTTACACATCTGCAATCAAATATGTTAGAGAAGAATGACCAGACGACATGTATTCCAGTGAATTAGGGTTACAAATACAATGTATGGGCCATACGGCCTACATGGGCTGAAATATAGAAAACTACGTAAAGATTATATACATATTAACAAAAAAAAATATACTGCACAAATGCACATATTGCAAATCCATGATGACTCATGATAGCTGATTATCAAGACAGCAATGCACCACAACATTGCAAATCAGAAGTCAAGTAATATGAAAGCTAAATCTCTAACAAGCTCTTTTGAGCAGAAAACCCTAACAAGCTGACACAATTGATAACAAAATAAAAATAAGAAAAAATACAGGAATTCAGGAAGCATCCTGCTATGCTCACATAAGCAAGAAAATTAAACATTTAAATGACAAGTGCGATCAATACCTCTACAATGCGCCGTCGTAAATATTTAGATGAAACCTCCTTGAAGACTAGCTTGACATCAACTTCTGCAAATAGCTATATAGAGGAAACACAATGAAACTCAGTATTTGGTCATCTGATAAATAGGTATGAGATGCTAGATCAAAATTGTCAAGAAAAGCAGGAAAAATAGTGGGAAAACAGTGTCTACTTATTTAAGAGATTCTAAAAAATTCCTAAAACCTTTACAAGACAAAAACAAAGGCTTATAAGATATCATATCCAATGTTTTAAATAAGCATTTATGTAAACCATCTTTTCCACACAAAACGATAACCATTACCTGACGAGGGGGCTTCCTTGAAACCGGCTTGATGTGAACATCACCTTCATCTACTTCTCCATCCACTATGACTTCATCCTCATCTTCATCCTCAACAATATCATCCAAACTTTCAGCAACTCCATATGAGCTATCTTTGGAAACATAACCCTGCTCAGAAAGTATAGTTATAACTTTATCCTCCAATGCTGAAAGAGCTTTCCTTCTGGGAATCTTTTCTTTTATTTGCAATGCCTTCACCAACTCATCTCCAGAAATATCCTGAACAACATTAGCAGTTGAAATCAGCAACAAAAATCAAGAAGATGTAAAGCAGACTCTTTGTTCAGATGTCATGGGCAATGCATAAAGGCAATGCACACTTGAATGGAAATTGATGTTGCCTAGTTACCAACGTATGTTTTCAACTCAAAAAAAGTATAGGCTTATTGTTACAGTAGTAATAATTAAATAAAGAAATGATTGGCTGGTTTCATAAACTGTCAGTATGATTTACGTAACTGTCCAAGAAGAATGTATGAGAGCAGAAATACTATCTGTACAAAGAAGTGGCCACTGGAACAAGCATACCAGCAACTAAAAATCATGAAACATATATGAACTAATGGGGGTATAGAAAACAGCATTTCATCACCAATCAACACAAATTCTAGACAGTTATGTTATTGTTTAGTTACAAACAAGCCTATTAACTACTTTTAGTTGCAACTATCAATTTAAAAAGATTGTACAGTTGGTAAAATAAAGAGCTGTGGTATGTTCATACTTCAACATGCCTGTAGAGTTCAGGAGGCGGTAAGTCGATAGCATCGACCATCTTCTTCTTTCCACAGTTCTGGACAAGAACATCAATTGCCTTGCAGATTTCTCGAATCGCCACCTGATTTCTAAACTATGTCAGAATCACAAAAAAGGGATAGACCACGACAGAAGTTGTGTTTCAGACTTTCAGGCGCCTGAACTAGCATTTAAGTAAGAACTGGAGTAAAAGCAGGTGGGAGATGAGAATTAAACAAGTACTAGCGATAGCTGCTCTTCTTAAAGGACGTCTATAAATGACAGAAGTTCTGGATCTTAACAAATTTCAAAAAAGAAGGAAGAAAGTTATGAACATGTCAATTTTGGCTTACTTGTGCAGAGTAATATGAGAGGTAGTGTAAAAAAATACAAATTATAATGAACTCAATCTATCATTAATAGCAACTAGAAAGCATTGTTAAACAAAACGAGGAAACAAAAAAAATAGCATGTTATATTGATAAGATATAAGCTAACCTGCCCTGCCTCCACAGCTTCAAGCAGCTTCTCCTCAGTCAGAAAATCACAGTAGCCCTATCAAAGACTAGTCTGAAATTAACATATGACCTCAAGTATAAAAGGTATGACTAGCAATACTAGGAAAATAATCAAGATAATTGAGGTAATTTGAGGACTAGAAATTCAGTTTAGCACATGAACCTAACACAAGATAAAAGTGTAATTTTGTGTAATAAAAGAACAGGCAGAGGAATAATGTACACTAATTTTGAGTAAGCTACCCAGAAGCTAACAACCCTTGTAGAGCACCAGAACCAAAAGGTATGGCAATAAAAAAATAGATATGTAAACTTTTATCAGATCAATCATTGCTTAAAGCCTCAAAATGTCTCGGTTATCACAAATGCACAAGCATTGTTGTTATTGTTCTAGTGCAGTACAGGTAAATGTGAAATAACAAGCATGCATGAAGAAAGCATCAACAAGCAACAGATTCAATTCATGGAGCTTGCTACAAATATTCTGTCAAGACTAATTACTATTGGCATCCCAATTCACCTTGATTTCAAATCTTAGTCAAAGTATAAGTAAGCCAACTTTCACACAATTTCAGTAGTGCCAAGTTTCGCACTGTTGGGTACAGAAATTTCTGCCACCAACCAAGCAAGCCCTGATATAGCTGCTGGAAGTCTGTTCCTCTAAGGATTAGAATAAACAAGTGAAGCTTACACCTTGGATGGCCGCATACTTCTAAACCAATGCTAAATGAATAGATATTAATTTCTCATATCTAAAGTCAAAAACTACCGCCAAAAATAAACTGAGGATTCAAATATATATTGGCAAATGCAAGTATCACATGCAAAGATGTCTTTATTAAGTGGAAAAATGCTGGCAATAGGGTGAAGCATGCATGCAACCAAAGCTTCAGCACAAACCTCAATCATCAATATAGCACTATCAGTCCCGGCCATCATCAAATCCAACTCTGAATTCTCCATTTGTTCAGTAGTTGGGTTAATAACAAACTGGCCATTAATCAGGCCAATTCTTACTCCAGCAATTGTTTGTTTATTTGGAATTTCAGAGAGGGCCCTGCAGTGAAAACTTTGAGATAAATAATAGTATCTTTGAGATGAGCAGAATCTACACTCGCACAAAAAAAAAGAATGGATCATTTTGATATTTTGATTAGACCTACACGGCTATACCAGCAGCTGTGATAGCCAAGCAATCCGGAGAGTGAATGCCATCATAACTGAAGACCTGTAATAGTCAGACAGGCTATCTCATCTCATCGAGTCATTAATGCAGGTCATCATGAAACAATCAAGAAATAGGCAGAAAGTAGAATAACAAAGTATGATGATTGTTTAAAGCTGGCCCATTAGCCACAAAGGTATCAAGAGAAAAGGAAGCCGATCATGGTGTTTTTGTTGCTGGGCATTCATATTTATTTTGTTTGTTGCCAAAGTGGAATATTAACAGGTGCAGAAGATCTTGATGAGGGGACAACCAAAACAATTGTACTTGCAAATAAACATCATCACAACTGAAGCTGTGCCATGCCTGGCTTCTATGAAAAGATTCTGTATAGGGCATCTTGCACAAAACCATAGAACAGCCAGCTATGAAGATTGAATTATGCAGCATGTCAATTTCAAAATGAGGAACAATGACCTTTCTGTGTAAGTCAGATCTTATGGTTGAAGTTTCTTAATTTTCCAATAGAATTATCAATAACAGGCATCTGAGCTTTATAGGTTGAAGTTGAACCGTGATTGGGATTGTCCAAGTTATGAATTCAGAACCCAAGCTACATGACGTTATACATAAACTGGCCATTAATGAGAAAAGTATCATGTTATTACCACCATTTGTAGTATTATGAGATTACTACAGGAAGTTGCTGTTTAGAAAAATACTAGGACAGGATAAAATATTACAATGTACGGAAAGAAAATATGCAACTGATAATGAGCTACTTGTATAGCTTTAGCTCATGTTGCAGGAAAAAGCTAGAACATGCAACCAAACTCGGGGAACATAAATGCAAGTTAACTTTTAAAGATTACCCATGATAGAATCTGAGTTTCATAGTAAAAACCCTTGGGCATAGTAGGTCGTAGAGGCCTGTCTATCAATCTGCATACCAAAACCTGCAAGGAAAGTAGGAAATAAATTATAATAATCCAACAAACATAATAGATCAACAAATTAAAAGTTCTTATAGTGAACCTCATGGTCTTTTGTCTTGCCTTCTCGTTTGAAGAAACCACCACTGCAATCAGTCAAAATATAGAATAAGGTTGCATAAAATACGTTAGCTAAGGATTGACAAGAATGGCAACAACAGTTTTAGGTTTCTGTACCTAGTTCTTCCAGCAGCTGAAAGGCGCTCTTGATAGTGAACCGATAAAGGGAAAAAGTCAGAAGGGTCATTTGGACTATCTGACAGGCAAACAGAACAGTAGAGAATCTGCCAGCACAGTTTGAAGTTCCAGTTAGACATAAAAATGTCTACAAGTTGAAATAATGAAATAAAAAAAATTGGGATGCTTCAGTCTTCATCGATTGCACTGGAGAGCACTGATGGAAGAAATAAAATTCAGACTACAACCTCCTGTAGAACTTGGGGAAAAGGCAGAATTATGCTATGCATAGGCAACATGCTGGCCTCCATAAAGGTACTACCTCCATTCCAAATTACTATTCGCTATTGACTTTTTCTCACAATGTTTGACCATCTGTCTTATTCAAAAAATTATGCAAGTATCATTTATTTTATTTGTGACTTGCGTTATCATCAGAAGTACTTTAAGTATAACTTATTTTTTCATATGTTTGGACTAAACTTTTGAATAAGACGAATTGGTCAAACGTTGTGCAGTGAATAATAATTTGGAACAAAGGGTGTATTCATGAATTATGGTAACCATCAGCAAGGACAAAAGAATCAAGGTCAAACCAGGTCAATATGGTTGCCACGCACATAGCAAACTTACATATCAGAAATTCAGAATAGCGGCTGAGTCATGCAACCTAAATCATTGAAAGCAACAAAAATGCAGGATCTGATCTTCTGACAGAATGACATGGGCACATTGTATAACTACAAGTCTGCCACCCCTATATTAATTTTGCAGAATTTTTTTATGGAAATTAATTTCGAAGAATTACCAATACCATTCAAATGCTTTGCTCTGAGGAAGAATTCTGAGAATGTCACCCATACTATCAAATATATCCAGCATGTAAAGTTTCTTAGGACAGGTATCTAGTAGACAGTAGATTTTTTTTTCCCACTAAATTCTCACAACTTACTGTTTCGCCATCAGTGACCATTACAGAAGCACTGGCTTGCCTCCCAATGTGGCCCGTCTCCACCAGTATCTGCAAAACAAAAATGCACTTTATTACGGTAATGCGCGCACTGTGCCATCATTCAACGAAACCCAACATGATGACGATTAGAGAAAACCAATGTGCCTATGCAATGCAATTGGCATGGGCGCACAACCAGGCACAGTGGGTGCTCTTCACTTTTGGTAACAACAGGAGCCAAATCGCACGTGGGAGCCCAGCAGCTACGAGCGCGCTCAAGCGTACAGCGTACGCCACAATGCACCGTGCAACACTACGCTCCGACACAACCGCTGCGATTCGCGGCGCGTCAACAGAGCAGCGCGCCACAATTGTAGTTCATCGCGGCGCTCACCTCGCGGTCGCCGACGGGGATCCTCACGGAGAACTTGGCCGGCCCGGAGCTGCTCGCCTCCTCCGCCACCGCGGCGGATGCCCTGGCGACCCCATGCCTCTGCGCCGCCGCCCCCCTCCGCGCGCGGCGCGAGCACGACGCGGCGCGCGGGAGCGAGGCGTGTAGCGGCGGCGCGGGGTGGTGCGGGAGCGCGAACGCGAGGTGGTGCCCGTGCGGCGGCGGCGCCGGGAGGAGGAGGTGGAGCGCGGCGGGGCCCGCGAGCATCTCGAGGCGGAGGCGGAGGCGGAGGCCCGACGGCGAGCACGGGGGTGAGACGAAGGGGGGCGGGAGATTGAGAGGGTGGCGACGAGTCCACGAACCTTATCACTTCCTCCGCGTTCTCTTTGCCTTCAGCCCGTGTGGGGTTTAAAATCGGGGAGATTTTGCATCCGGCTGGCCTGACCCTGGGGTTTTGGGATGCTACCGTTTCGAATTTTTAGGGCAGGGTTTTCCAGGTTTTAGGACGGTTGATGCGCATTGAGATTCGTACCAACAAGTATACGAATACCAAAAAGGAAAGGGATTTCGTTCTATTTGAGTTATATAGTTGTTCTTATAAGAGAATGTCAAGACCACTTTGTTTTTGCAAAAAGAAAATGTCAAAACTATTACGTGTATATTCCTAGGGCAGCTTTGGTGTGTATATTCTTAGGGCAGCTTTGGTGCGTGCAAAAGTCAAACGATGATCGAGAAAACCAAACATTACATTTAGTGACTGATGACTTTTAAGGTGCTAGAAGCAAAATCGATCTCCAAACAGCGATTGAACTGTGAGGCAACAATAAATAGAATATGTTTTTATACATGATAGAGTGTTTTAAGCTAATAGTTTGGCAGCATAATACGGTAAAAGGGAGGGTGACCGGCCCTAGGATAATTCACTCATGGGCTTTTCTAAGTGGCCAAAGTGGATTCAATCATCTGCATTTTTCTTCCTCTAATGGCCGACGGTGTCTACACGTGTGATTGGACCATTTTCTGTAATAAGTGGAAATAAATTCCCTATCAAGAATTCACCGACTAGAAAAATCATAGCAGATACACAAATAAACGATAAAACAAAGGCCTCGTCACCCACTGCTGACATCTTTCAGCAAAAGTCTCTAAATTTTTGTAGTGAATAATATTTGTATTGTTGTAGGATCAAGGAAAATGGCATATACGCTGCAGCTACCACGATTGTTCCACCATTCGGGTAGCAAAAGTCGGAGAAGGACCGGATCTGCCCTTAAAAATTATAAAATAGCATGTACTATTTTATAGCAATTTCATATATCTCATATCGTGTTTATCTACCGATAAGTAGATGGAATGGTTTGAAGTTGCTATTGATACAGTTGTACTCTAGCAAATTTTTTTTAAAAAAATCAGTGGTCGCAGCTCTCATTGGATCTTTAGAATACGCGGGGCTTTTCTAAAGGTTAATATTATCTGAATTGCTTGCGTATGGTCCAATTTCAATCCACTCTTATCCATAAATGAGGTATCCATTTATCGTAAACTCATACTCATTGTGGTATGGCAGCCCATTTTGTGAAGCTTCTAACTTTCCTAAGCGTGAAAACATCGAGTAAATGGATCAACTAATCAACAATACTACTTTATCTATGAAGCTGGCTTCAGCCTTGAGAGGAACTAATCAACAATACTCTCTGAAGTTTATCTTTCACAGGGTTTCTTTTGAGGGGAGAGAACTGACGTGATTTCGTAGGGAAGGTCATTTGTGTCCGACAGACTAATAGTCAACCAGCCCCCTCGCTTATGTCATAGCCTCGTAGGACAACAATTTGAGAGGCCTTTACGATCTACAATATCATATAAACTTAAAAGAAAGAGAAAAAATACTAGCACCAAAGCACCAGTGGTCTAGTGGTAGAATAGTACCCTGCCACGGTACAGACCCGGGTTCGATTCCCGGCTGGTGCAAATTTTCTTCCCTTTTTGTCTTTTTTTTTTGAGAAAACCCTTTTTGTCACTTGTCATTTGGAACCTCTGTTTAGCAAGAACTTTGAAATCTCCCGAATGCCAAGCTGAGATGTCCTCAGGGAGAACAAATCCTGTACTTAATCGGCATGCTATCTCAGTTGTATTCCCATTTCGACTGTACTACCACCCACACAATCAGAGCGGCGCATGTTCAGACGTGCTTCATCACGGTACACGTTTTTTTTTCGCCTGCAATCTTCCGGTTCTTGCATTGCATGCATCATGTTTTGGACGAGGCTGTGGACAAGGGCTGTGTATAATTTCTCCCAACTTTCTAAACTTTTCATCACATCGACGTCACATTGAAACATTAAATATAGCAAATGACGTATGTATTGAGCATTAAATGTAGGTAAATAAAAAAATTAATTGCATAGTTTTGATGTACACAACGAGACTAATCTTTTAAGCCTAGTTAGATCATGGCAGGACAACAATTACCACAAGCAAACAAAAAGTACTCGACCAATTTAGGGATCTAAACACAGTCAAGGGTGAGTAGGTGACCCTTGCATTACAAATTGGTCCCCTTTGTAAACAGAGCGCACCGGTCAGTGTTTCTAACGACGAGTCGAGCAAAGCTTTTACCATCTCTCAACAAAGAATATAATTCTGGCTATATTTAGAATTACATTCTCTGTTAGGATCGAGGAATTACAATTTGAGCGCTCTTGCTAACTTGCTAGCTATGAATAAGGTTTCCACTTTTTTTAGAGAGAGAAGGTTTCCAAATTGGTAGTGCTTCATGTGATTGCATATACAGTCGCACCAGTGATCTAGTGGATCCTTTTCGTACGGCTTCACCTCCTCTAGTCAAATACTTAACCATTTTTCTTAATTTTTTTCACCGACCAAGGATAGCCAACTAACCAAGCAATCGTATTTTTTTGACATGCAATAAATCAATCCAAAGGATGAGTCGTAACAAAAAGAAAGCCCTTTAATTTGTGACTTCATTCACAAGCACTTGCCGGTTTCTTTCCTGGAATGTCCTCTCTTTTCCTGCCAACAGCTACCCTTTTGTTACAAGAGTCCATCTCATCTATTAATCCTTTTATTCTCTCCTTCTCAAGTCTTCAACCACCACCTTTGGGCTCCATCTTGTGCTATTGCCCAAATTGTTTCGCCAAGGCCTTGTTTAGTTCCCAAATTCCTCCCCAAATTCCACTATGCAAAAAGAATATTCACGTCACATCAAAAATGTCGGCACATGCATTGAGTACTAAATATAGATGAAATCAAAAATTAATTGTACGGTTTTGTACTTTGTGAGACGAACATTTTGAGCCTAATTAATCAATGTTTGGATAATTATTCACAAATACAAACGAAATGCTACAGTGACGTATTTATGACAAAGTCCCAACTTTAACATGTCAAAGTTAGAAACTAAACAAGGCCCAAGACTTTTTGGCTGCTCCTCTCCTACGAAGAGGTAACCCTCTAGCGACTTTTCAGACGACACCATTGCTATCCACGGTTGACTTAGCTTGGAATTACAAGTTGAACACATAAGTTTGGAATTCTTAAATTTTTAAGCTGATCGAGGAGTTCTCAATGGAAGACTCACCTCGTCATCCTTGCTCGTGAAACGAAATCGAGAACACTCTTGCTTTAACAGGGGAGATTCAGAGGTTATCATCAGTGCGATAGGAAATAGATTCAAAGATAACGAAAGAGAGCGAGAGAGGGCTAATGCCAAGGCATTTGCAAACCAACCATTTAAAATACAACCCACAGTCCTTGTCGTCATTTGTCACTACCATCACACAGACATGACATAAAGTGTTGGTGTGGAAAGATTGGGTAAGGATAATCGATTGATTCGAAGTTAAACTTATCATGCAGCATGCCTATATCCTAATACACATTGATGGCTCATTTTATTTGTTTTGTATAAAAATTGGCAGGCGTGGCATGAGTTTTCTACTCCGTGGTGTAGAGTGGCTCGGAAGGACACGCTCGTGTAATCCTACTCTTCTCTTCTTGTTAGTTAATAAATAAGACCGGTTAATATACGGTTACTTAAATCAAAAAACTAGGTAATGGGTCAAAAATGAAACCCCTCTCGCATGCCAGAAAACTCTTCATCATCTCTTCTATATATATATCAGCATATTTAATACAATAAAACTCTCCATAAAACTCCGCTGAGATCGGCCTAAGGGACGGAGAGACCCAATCGGACACCCTTATCCTAGAAAATAAGTGGAGAGACGTAGGGGTGTTCTCGTAAATGTATCAACGCAACGGGGATATAGTACTACTGTAGGGCCACACGCAGACACCTTCCAAAAAAAGCACGTGAAAATTGCTTCTCACAAAAGCCACCCCGAAATCTCTATTCCCCTTTCCCCACGGCGGAAAGTCCCGCGTCACGGCGTCTCAGGCTACCACCAGCACGAGCGGCTTACCCACACGCTTCGCTCAAAAATGACCGAAACGCCCTTCCCCTCCCCCAGCCACAGCCAGTACAAGTGTACAGCAGCAGCGCAGCCTTCGCTTCGATGCCCAGGCCAGCTGAGCTCCACTCTGCTCTACCCCTTGCTTCGACAAGAACCACCAGCTCGGATTGGTCGCCGCGGCCTGCCGCTCTGCCTCTGCCTCCTCCCCACCCCTCGGCCCCCGTGCCGTGCAGGTGCAGCAGAGCACCATCCCCTGCTCGCTCGATTCAAAATTTCGAATCTTTACTGCTCTCCCTATCTCAATCCCGTTTCGTTGTCGTCCTCGTCTCTTCTACTCCGCAGTTCTTGGCCGCGAGTTACAGTATTCAAGGACGCCACCTTTTCCGCGCTGGATTTCTAATTTCCTGCTCCCCTAGTTCTTGGAGCCGATCGAGCTCCGCGAAATCCACCACGAACTCCAGCGATTTCTCGCCAAGCTTTGCTGTGTCGTCGTGTTCGGCAGATTCCGGGCGAGCGGCGGCTCGCATTGGGCTAGCTGGGTGATGGCGAGGCTGGCCGCGGCGCTGGTGGCGGTGGCCTTGGCGGCGGCGGCGGCGCTGGGCGCGGAGGCGCTGGGGATGAACTGGGGCACGCAGGCGTCGCACCCGCTGCCGCCCAAGGCGGTGGTGCAGGTGCTCCGGGACAACGGCATCAAGAAGGTGAAGCTCTTCGACACCGACCCCGCCGCCATGAGCGCGCTCGCCGGCACCGGCATCGAGGTCATGGTCGCCATCCCCAACATCATGCTCGCCGGCCTCGCCGACGACGCCGGCAAGGCCAAGGACTGGGTCAAGAAGAACGTCAAGCGATACGACTTCGACGGAGGTGTCACCATCAAGTGAGTCATCGTCTCACCGACCCGCATGCTCCTCTCTCTCGCCGCCGACGCGGCACGCCATGCCTGTCTCTCTTTTAGCTTACCAGATATGGTAACAATGCTTTACGATCGTGTTGCCTTGAATCGATTCCAGCACAAGCACTGTCAGCTTAGCATTATTTAGCATCGCACCGAGCAGCATTTGCGACAGTGACGTGTTCCAAATCGTTGTGCTCCTTGGCAACGAAACCATAACGCCAATCAATCAATCGTTCACGGTAATCGGATAACGAAATGTTGTAAATTTCTGCCTGTGTTTCTGGTGCAAAGTTATCGCCTTGCAAATCTGAAGAACTTATCATCTTGCAAATCTGGAGACCTATCACTCAACCATCAAGCTTGATTTGTTTGGATGAGGGTGGTTGGGTAGTGGGGACAGAGTCAGTGGAGGAGGCTGTTGGCAAATTCGGATCGCCGTGCAAGGCATCGCATTCCTCTCCATGTCCTTTTCGAACAAGGATAATGTCAGGACAATGGCTGTCGTTGTTTGAATAATATCAGTTGATTGGCACTATTAGATTATTTTTTGAGTTACTATTGGCACTATTAGAATTTTTTTAAGGCTGTTCGGTGACGGCCCAGTTGTGCCAAGCATGGTCCATCTTCATATGATCAACTTGCTTAGGGCATGTTTGGAACATGGGTAATGTCAACATTGTTGCCATTGTCTGAACATCAATTTATTGATAGCACATTAAACTAATTCATTGTTCGATTACGGGTCAGATGTAACAAAGGATGGGCAAGGTTGGTTCAATTGATTCATTAAGGTCTGAGTTTGAAAAAAAAAAGATAAGAGAAATCTTTCACAAAGATACTGGGTCCTACGGATTGATTGCGATAATGATTGAGGTTGTTTTGGGTTTTATGGACAAGTTGAGCATATAATTGGAGATTTTGGGGGTATTGCTTAGAAACACGGCAACAAAATCATAAGCTGCAAGGGATCTCAGATTGTCATGCATCTGTTGAACTTTTGATCCTGCAAGCCCACTGAAATCTGCCTTTGCCCTTTACACCCTGCAACTGGTTGTCATGCATCTGACCTAACCTGATCATATCCAACAACACAGGGCTTGTTTAGTTCCAAAAAGCAACTCCCAAATACACAATGTAAAAAGAAGATTCTCCATCACATCAAAACGTCATAACATGCATGAAGTACTAAATGTAGATAAAATTAAAAACTAATTGCACCGTTTTGTTGTACTCTGCGAGACGAACATTTTGAGCCTAATTAATCAATTTTTGGATAATTTTTCACAAATATAAACGAAATGCTACAGTAGCGCAATGATTACGAAGTGACATCTTACTCCCAAATTCAACCACCCAATTCTAACATCTAAACAAGGCCTGTGGGGAAGCCTGACACTCGTGTCTACTTCTCATTTCCTCTGAAATTTTGTTTGGTGATGATCATCATGTATTCTGGGACTTTTTTTGTTGAGGTATCGACACAAAATATTCTGTTCCACACAACTCACAAACAAATTCTACCAACATTGCCCTTACCGAGTCTCATGACATCAGAAGTTCTAAACCGAATTTACTTTCTCTAAGTTCATAATTGCCAGGTGAGCATGAAAGATGCTACTAATCCGCAACAGTCTTTGACTAATTAAAAGCAAGATATTTCTTCTTCTATGCTACAAGCTTGTTGTGATCAATCCATTAGAGAAGTAAGAGCTTATAAATAGCTTATTGTGATCCTCCTAATTTGCAGGTACGTGGCCGTCGGCAACGAGCCGTTCTTGCAGTCCTACAACGGCTCGTTCATCAAAGTCACCTTGCCGGCGCTGCAGAACATCCAGAACGCACTGAACGACGCCGGCGTCGGCCAGAGGATCAAAGCCACCGTCCCTCTCAACGCTGACGTGTACAACTCCCCGGCCAACCACCAGGTGCCGTCGGCGGGCCAGTTCCGCACCGACATCGCCGGCCTCATGACGGACATCGTCAACTTCCTCGCCAAGAACAACGCGCCCTTCACCGTCAACATCTACCCGTTCCTGAGCCTGTACCTCAACAACAACTTCCCCCTCGACTACGCTTTCTTCGACGGCGGCGCGGCGCCGGTGAACGACAACGGCGTGCTCTACACCAACGTGTTCGACGCCAACTTCGACACGCTGGTGGCGGCGCTGAAGGCCGTCGGGCACGGCGACATGCCGGTGATCGTCGGCGAGGTCGGCTGGCCCACCGACGGCGACAAGCACGCCAAGGCCTCCTACGCGCAGCGGTTCTACGCCGGGCTGCTCCGGCGGCTGGCGTCGAGCACCGGCACGCCGGCGCGGCCGGGCCAGCACATCGATGTCTACCTGTTCGGGCTCGTCGACGAGGACCTCAAGAGCGTGGCGCCGGGCAACTTCGAGCGGCACTGGGGCATCCTCCGGTACGACGGCCAGCCCAAGTACGCCATGGACCTCGCCGGGCAGGGCCGGGACACGGCGGCGCTGGTGCCGGCCAAGGGGATCAAGTACCTCTCCAAGACGTGGTGCGCGCTGAACCCGAACGCCAAGGACCTCGGCAAGCTCGGCGCCAATATCGACTACGCCTGCACGTTCGCCGACTGCACGACGCTGGGGTACGGCTCGACGTGCAACGGCATGGACACCGCCGGGAACGCGTCGTACGCGTTCAACGCCTACTACCAGGTGCAGAACCAGAAGGACGAGGCATGCGATTTTCAGGGGCTCGCGCTGCCCACGGAGAGGGACCCGTCCACGGCGGCGTGCAACTTCACCATACAGATACAGACCGCGGCGGCGGCGGCGATGGATGGCCGGAGCGGTGGCGCGGCGGCGGCGGCCGTGGTGCTATGGGCGTTGCTGCAGCTCTTGGCGCCGTGGTAGCGTGCTGCGAGCGGTGACTGTGTTTACGTGTCCGGCCGGCTGATCTTGTTAATGACTTGTGGACAGGATTAGATGCCTGTATTCTAGTAGGATGCATCGCATGTGATTAATTGATTGGGCATGTCTTAATTTTTGTTTAGTAATTGTACACGACTTTCTTGCACCATCTGTTAAAATTGTCGGTTAACAAAGCCACCACCTTTCACCCGAAAATAAAACCCCCACCACCAATGCTGAAATTTCGAATGGATGTAGAAATAGAATATACTGTACAGTGTTAACTAATAACACCCTTTTTTTTGTCTAGATGAGAAACTATCTAATCAATGAGCATTTTTTGAAATGGCTGAAAATTCACCGTCACGATTGTACCTATTGAATCGAAAAAATGGGCACAGCCGCCGTTGATCCCTGTGTTTAGGCGGTAGACACACTATATCTAATGTCTTGGGTTAGGACTGGCCTAAGGCATTCCATCAATTTGATCGGATGATCTGTCGGAAACCGGCCACCTTATATAACTAATTACTCACGTCCGTTTCAAATTATATATAGCTCGTTTAATTCAAACATATATAACTTTAACCAGTTTTATTATAGAAAAATATATTTTAAACAGAGAGAGTACATCTTTATTTCAAAAGTTTCAACGGGTGCATCCTAACTCCAGAGATTATTATTTACTGAAAACTACAAATTACATATCTGAATTTATTTTAGTGGGATCTAAAAACAACCAACGGCCCATTTCCTCCATGGACCATGGGCCGTGGTACGTACAGACCCCGCGCGCGTTTGCCGAAGCACGTGCACGGGCCGTCGCCGAAGCAGCCCAAGTGCAAACCCTATACGACCTCAACCCGCTCCGACGCCTACAAATGCTAGCGCCCCAGGCTCTCTTCCATCCCATCTCCGCCGCCGCCGCCGCCGCCGCCGCTCTCGATCTCGATGGCAAGTTAGGGTTCATCGCCGCGCCTCGTAAACCCTAGCCTGCCGCCAGCTTCCTATCCCGATTCGCGCTCGTTCACCTCGTTGCAGTTTGGTTCCGTTCGTTTGCGTTGTTGATTTGCTGCTTTGGTTGTTTGGTTGGTTGAATGATCCTGTTTGGTTTGCCTAAAATTGCAATTGTCCGGCGCTGCATCCGGTGCGGCGGGTAATCTATCCTTAGGCGAGATTGAAGCAAAAGGGGAGGACGCTTTCCTAGTTCTTCCCGCCTGCTTTTTAAGCTCCGGCCGTCCTCTGTTTCTTCCCAGGATTCGCCGGTGACAAAGCAGGCAAATTTCTTTTCATTCTGTCGCAATAGTTTGGTGTTTATGATTTTTTTTGATCTGAGCGATTTCGTTGGGTAGTCAGTCACCAGTGGGCATATGACGAGGATGACGAAGAAAATCAATCGGATTCCCATTGATTTCTTTGAGAAAGATGAGATCTTTAACCAGCTACTTCTGACTCGCCATATTTATGCCATTGGATTATTGATTTCTTAGGACAAACCATTCTTTTAGTTTGTGATCCTGCTTTGTGTAAGTGATTTCTTTTATTTCGTTCGGGCCGGTGATGTGATCAAAATATTTGCTACTCTTGATGGGGCAATAGCCCTGTCTGATGATCACGAACCACCAAGATCTCTGAGGTCCTCATTTATGCTCTTTTGCTTTGATTCATTTTTAACTAACCGTTTGATTTGCAATAGCGGACAGGGCCATTAAAAGAACTGCTTCAGAAGTATTTGACATTACTGTGCTCACGAATAACTAACACCACGGATTTCAGTTTGGATTGTAAAATGGTCACGACTTTTGATATATTTTTATTATCATTTCTTTCTTGTAACCTAGCACCAGTGGTAAAGGTGAGGATGACGAAGAAAATCAATTGGATTCCCATTGATTTCTAAACGAAAGATGAGATCTTAACCAGCTACTTCTGACTCACATGACATTGGTGTTCTGCTCTTTTGAAAAAAAGATAATTTTCGTTTCGTTTGCATCTATGTAGCTAATATTATTTACATACCTTGATGAAATTGTTTGCTACGCCTGATATTTTTTTAATTAATGCTTCGCGCCTGCGCCTGATATCATAATCACCAAAATATCTTGCTGAATTTATAACATTTAGGCAAAACAAATAGTAATTGGGTTTGGAAAACTTCTCGTGCTCGCTTGGACCCCATCAAGTTCCTGAATGACAAGAACACCGATTCAATATTCGAGAAACAAATAATGTATGCTCGCTATAAGTAACTCTGAATATATCCTTTTCCAGAAGATGGTAAAAGTCATTTAAAAAAAATAAAAAGTAACTCCATAACAACAAGGGACATTGTACTGCTTTCTACAAGTGAAGAAACAGCGCACAACTAGGAACTCACAGCTCGTAACTCCATAACAACAAGGGACATTGTCCTGCTTTCTACAAGTGAAGAAACAGCGCACAACTAGGAACTCACAGCTCTTTGCTGCATAGCCAGGCAGTGTGCAAAAATAGTTCTCCTGTCTGCTAATCTTGACCATCTGAAAGGAAGCTGGAAGCTGAGCAGATAGAAATCTGAAATTAAAGCTCTCAGTCGGCCAATTTTCACTTCGCGAATTGCCTCCAGGTCTTCCGGCCAATGTGACCATCTGAAAGGAAGCTGGAAGATGAGCAGATAGAAATCTGAAATTAAAGCAAGCTGAGCAGATAGAAATCTGAAATTAAAGCTCTCAATCGTCCAATTTTCTCAATCGGCCAATTTTCACTTCGTGAATTGCCTCCAGGTCTTCCGGCCAATTTTCACATTGCGAATTGCCTCCAGGCTATCTGAACAGAAAGAAGCATGTTGTATCTGCAAAGCAGGCACCGTCTTTGCTGCAAGAGCCAAGCAGCAACATTCCCCATTAGCACTGAGTTAGGGGGTGTTTGGATTCCTGTGACTAAAGTTTAGTCCCTCAAATATATGATAATTAGAAGTATTAAATATAAATTAATTATAAAAATAACTGTATAAGTCATATCTATTCCACCAGACGAACTTAACAAGCTTAATTAATCTATAATTAGTGCATAACTATTACATGAATACTGTAGTATTACATTGTCTAATCATGGTTTAATTAGACTCAATAGATCCGTATCGTAAATTAGTCTTGTCTTATGTAATGTGTTTTTTAATTAATCTATATTTAATACTTTTAATTAGCATATTTAAATTCGACGTGATAGGAAAAAGAGTTTTAGTCTGGAACCAAACACTGCCTTAACCAAAGAAACTCCGAGAGCTGCTTGCTACTCGGAGAGTCTCACTGTCCGGGTCGAAAGGGGCATCTAGTATATGGCAAATGAGTATCAGTTCCGCTGACTATAAGTTGTTAGATGGATATGTAGATCTGAAAAGGTCCGGTACTCCCCTCCAGTAGCCGGTAGCCTTCATGGGGCCTGAACAGATATGCACCGGTTAGAATTGAGGTTAATCATGGAGGCTGGTTAGACAACCACCCATAAGAAGTTCGCTAAGCATGGAGGCTTTCCACACTAACTATTCCTTTTCATATTTACACCCTATTCGTCTGGTTAATGGTTGGTGTTGATTTATTCTGTGAGAAAAATACTACTTATTGGTGACTGATTTGTTCTGGTAGAAAAGTACCGGTGGCTAATAAGTCCAAGAGGACGTTGGTTTATTTTCCTCTCCATGGATTGCGAGCGAATGAGTTTATCCGAACGAAGCCTCGGGAACAAAAAAACAAGTGTACTTCACCATAATGAATTTTAGTGATCCAGCCCTCTTGTTGCCTCCTTCCTCCGTCTTTAAATAACTATCACCGTTGATTTTCATGCCACGACTTTACTTTAATTTGTAGAAAATACGTGCAACATTTTAATCTCTAAATAAATTTATTAAAAGACTAGATTCAAATATCTATCTAATGATATTTATTATGCTATAAATATTAATATATATTTTTATATATTCGGTCAAATATATTTCTCGGAAAGCGAAAACGAAGCGAAGCTGTAACTGGCAGACAGCATGAAAGGCCAGGCTGCCACTGTCAGTCGATTCCTTTTTTCTCTCCAACAATTATACCCAAGTGTCATCCAACGTACTAACTTACCAAACGCTCTGCTGTACACATACACATTGATCTTTGAGTGTGACAAGATGATTTACAGCCTGTTTGGATGTAGATATTTCGGCTCAGAATTTAGAATTGACATTGGTACACTCGAATTCTATTGTTTGGATGGTCTTGACATTGATGGACGGAATCACAGTCCAATACCGAACGGCATTCAGCGCACTACCACACCCCCTCCCGCAATGTCGAGCCAAACCGCTCCGTATTGAGCGTAAATGGCCCTCCCCGCTCACCCGCATCTCTCTCGCACATATCTCTCCCCTCTCCGTCTCTCTCACGCATCTCCCCGGCGGCGCGGCAGCCTCAAGGCGGTGGCCGCCTCCGGCGCGGCAGCGCGACCTCCTCCACGCGGCGGCCTCCTCCGATGCAGCGGCGTGGCATCCTCAAGGCGGTGGCCACCTCCGGCGAGGCAGCGCGGCCTCCTCCACGCGGCGCCCTCCTCCGGCCCGGCCTCCTCTGGCGCAGCGGCGCGGCCGCCTCCAGCCGGCGCCTTCCTCCAGCGCACCCTCCTCCAGGCGCGGTGGCCTCCTCTGGCGTGGCCCCACCTCCAGCGCGCCCTCCTCCAGGCGGCGGCTTCCGCCGACGTGGCGGCGCGGCCCCTCCTCTGGCATGCCCTTCTCTAGGCGGCGGCCTCCTCTGGCTAGGCGGCGCGGCCTCCTCCGGCTTGGCGGCGCGGCGGCCTCCTCCGGCGTGGCCCCTCCCTCTCCTCTGGAGGTGCGCACGGTTCTGTGCCTAGGGAAAGGGGCACGATTCTGATCCACAATTCAATCCTATGGATCCAAACATTAATCGAATTGGATTGCTTGATAGGATTCCAAAAGGCAATGTAATGTTCATCCAAACAATAGAATTGAATTGTGGCCCAATTCAATATCATGGTTGATTTGGACTCAATTCAATGCCATGCCCTCCAATGTCGGCATCCAAACGGAGCATTAGTCAATTGCATCCTTACATGTATGATCTGCATACCCAGCAAAGAAGATCACAAATAAAACAGACTAGACATGTATATGCTTATCTATCACTTCATCTGATCACATGATCACGGTAGTAGCAGGATCAGATAAGCTTCAGACTACCAGCACAACAAAGGTGATAACATACAATGATACAAAACCGGTGACATGTCGATACACCACTAGGGCATTCGGGACCAGAATAAACAAAACTTGATGTGCAATTTTATCTTCTCAACTTGAACAACTTCCAGAGGACGCGACGACGCAAAACCACGGCTTATTTGCAGCTGAAGCTTCCAGAGTAAAAGCTACACCTACACCAGCCGCCATCCTTTCACTACCGGCAAAAGACCAGGCTGTCATGTTCAGGATCCTGACTGAATTTCAACCTCTGGACATGCCCGGAACCCGGATAATACGACGCCACATCAAATCCACGATCGACGATAAAATATCCAATCCACTAAGTAGGAAGCAATAGGATTAAATTACAGTTTGAATATATTTACATTATTACACAATCGAGAGGATGAATTCAGACCCCCTACTACCACGCTAACCCAACCACCACCTGGAGGAACCTATCCGACTGGAATGAGCTTGAAAACTCAGGGAACCCAGGCATGAATTCAGAGATACCTTCAGGACCATACATCAAATCTTGTTGATCTTCTCAGCCATCACAACTGGGTTCTGCTTGGCTATCTGCTCCCTCGCCACCTTCTTGTAGTCAAAGGTGCACTGGTGGGAGTCAGTATAGCGGTGCGTGGAGCAGAAGGTGCCCCCGCAGCGGCACTGGAAGCCAGTCAGCCCGACCTTCTTGCGGCAGGTCAGGCACCGGTTGCTGGGTGGCTTTGGGGGCTCCTGCTCTGCTTGCTTCTCGGACACAGCTTCAGTGGCGGCGGCGGCGGCGGCCGGCGCATCATCTTCCTTTGCTGTTTCCAGTGATGCAGCAGAAGAAGATGCTGCTGTGATCACCTTCTTCTCCACCACAGGGGCTTCCATCAACTTGATGAAGTCCCGATAGCACTTTGAGCACATATTGTTCGTCATGCTGCTACCGAAGAAACCACAGTTGTTTATGCACAGAATTGGGGCCTCAGGCGCATGGACTCCAGTCTCATCGGACTCTTGTTTCCAGCTCTCTTGTGCCATTGCTACCGATAGGCTGCGGAGACAGAAGTTCCATAGCTCATTAGCAAGAAATGGGAAAACAGTACGGGTGACAAATGGTAAAAATACATGATTCAGGTTCAGAAAGAAACACAACATATTGTTCAGCACCGGAACTATATAAGGTAGAATAGAATGATACTAGAGGAAACTAGCAATGCTGGATTGAATAATGAAAAGTATTACAGCCTATTTCAATCCTTGTTCTCTTTATGGGATGTGACTGTTTCAGACCAACTGCTGAAAAACAAATCTGGCTTGCAACAAATAGCAAATAAATAATCTTTGGAAGCTATGTCAATTTTATCCAAATGTGTCATTCTGCAAAGTCCTTAAAATAGTTAGCTGATAAACACTGCCCAAATTTGTTCACATAGGCAGTAGCTGCAGCCCGCAGGCAAAGGGCATGTTAACAATTAGCAACCATTGCCAAATTGATTCAAAAACCAAAGTTCTACCCATGATTCGACCTTCAGTGCCTTGTAAGTTGATGCAAACATCAAAGGTTGCTACACATGATTCTTTCTTCCTGATCAGACTACTTTCTACTAGCATATACCATCAGGTTTCACATTAAGCTGTAATACTGAAAACAATGAGAAACATCAACGCATCTGTCGGCTTCCCTAGGAGAACAAAATTAGGACAAGCGTGTCGAACCTGAAGAGCAGCAATGGGATCGTTAGCCAACAATCTGCGTCACAGGTCTTCTGTACAGGCAGATTTAGCTGTGCTGGACCCAACCCGCTCTATCTCATCCTTATTGAGCACTCTATATAAAACAATTGAAGCTCTGCACCCTTGGGTTAATCAACTGCCTCACACAATCATAGCATGAAGCCAAGGCTTTTCTTGGTTGCTCCACAAGTAAAGATAGCTTATGCAGAACCAGCACAAGGCAGGCAACCAGTAGCGTACAGGCGAAGCAATCTACGCCCCGGTCCGCAATCTGCCAGATGCACAGCCAATTCATGCAGTCAGGCTCCATATACACGCTGAAGCAATTGACCTTCAATTGGTCAGCAGGAAACCTCCAGCCGCAATCCCTCGCACAATCATCAGGGTTATTTACGCCAAGCACAGCAAGGAAGCTTGCTGCAAGAGACCTTCCTTATCAGCACACATCTCTCTTGCTCCATGATTTGGAGCGAAGCTTGCCTGTTATGCGAGGGATGGAAGAGCCCTGCCACAAGCAAGCAGCCACGACCGCAGCGCGGGGCTAGGATGAACCGACTACCCCATCCACCACCGGCGACCACAAAAATTTGTTCATCCATCACGCCGACAGATTCGGTGTATCCTTCACTGATCCACTCCTTCTTCTGTTCCTAAAAGGTTAAATCTCTCGCCTCGCGGCACCACAAATGATTTACGAAGAATCAAAAGAAGAAGAAAAAGACATGTATCCAAAGGCGAACCCAAATCCTCCTCCCAAACCGCCCAACGGAGCACACAGACCCAATTCTCACAGATCCGATCCAATCGCCCGCTACCCCTCGACCAAACCAATCCATCATCATCACCAACCTATTCACAAAACAACGCCCAAAATTCTTAAAAAAAAAAACCGGCACCCCACGAACCCGTCAACGGCGAGCCCCGGCCGGGCCAGATCGGCCTGCGGCGCGTGCGGGGGCGATCGGATCTGGTACCGGGGAGGCGGAGGAGGGGGAAGGGGGAGGGAGCGGCGGCACCAACCTGTGGGCGAGAGGGCACGCGACTTTTCCCCCACGGAGAATTTCTCTCTCTGTTTTTTTTTTCCTTTTCCTTTTCCTTTTCGGTTTGGGGGGGCGTCGAGAGGTAGGCGGAGGAGGAGGCGTTGGCTTATTTCAGGCGGGCGCGGTGGTGGCGTGGCGCTTATAAAGGCAAACCCTTTCCCGATTCGCCGCCGGTGCATTAGATTTGTGATTTGATTAATCGGGGGTGCTAATCACCGTGTTAGCCGGGTGGGATTAGCGTGGACCCTTCCAGACGCGAGGAGATGGAGGACCACGCACGCGGGGGACGCGGCCGGCAGGCGCCCGTGTGGATGCGGGTGGGTGGGGCCGGGGGAGGGGGTGGGGCGGTGGCAGGTCCCGCGTGACAGCGGGAGGTTGGCAGGCGGAATGGAGGCCGTTGCAGGAGTGGGTTTGGGTTCGGCGTGGAACGTGTCCACGGTAGACTGATGGGTGGGGGCCACTGGCGGCTGTGGCGGGTGATGTGGATCCGGTGGGCCCACCTGGGGGCGCGTGTTAACTTTACAGCGATGAGGATCGAGCCGAGCTGAGTGCGGCTTCTTGTTTGAGGATTGATGCTTCACCTTTTTTCTTTCTTTCTTTTTTGAGAAAGATTGGGCTTCACCTTCTAATCTGTTTGTTGCATAGAAAAAAAAACCCAACTGGTTCATTGATGGAATCGAAAAAATTGTAAAGGGGTGGTTGTACTGGTTCGGTTCAATAAAAAAATCGGCCATGCAATTAAACCGTGTGAACCGACCGATTTCCTATCAAACCGGTGAACCGGTTTTTCCAATGAACCATTGATCAATTTGATGTTTGGATATTGGTTTCAAACTTCGAATAATAGAATAATATGATATAATTATGTTATGTCATCTATTATGTCATACATGATATACTTTGGTAATAAAACTTACATATTATTTATATAAATCATGAGAAATAAATATTATATTAATAGGGTTCGACCAATAAATCACCGGTTGGACCGATGAACCAATGAATCAGTAGTCTGACCAATTCTATCTCCGGTCCGACCTTTCGTTCTATGGTTTGTTGTGGTGTCTGGGATGATGGAGTGATTTCAACTTTCAAGGAGAGTGAGGTGTGGCAACCGGAGCATGGTTTGCAGCAGTCGAGCTCAATGCAAGGGAATTCTAATGTAGCTTGCTCGGGCTTGGCGGTTTGACACTTGGGCTGAGGAGAGTTATCTAGGTTAACATGTATATATACTATGCATAATAGGTTTGTTCACAAAAGTCTTCGGTATCCATATGAATACAGGCAGATATGTCTATGCCCCTGGGTGCACTGAAGAGTTAAATAAGTTATGAATATGATAGATTTGGGTGAACTTCACAAGTATAGTAAGTTTCACGTCGTGTCAAGCTCAATCCTTAAAAATAGGCCATTGGGTTCGATTGACTTGGGGATTTGTCGAGCTAGGGGAAGTAGTGGAGGAAGTAAGAGCGAAACTCCTTCAAGCTTTAGCGTGTCTGGAAGCCTGCTAGAAGACAGTAGATTATGATGAATGTGTCTCTTCTTTGTGGTAGAGAAAAAACGTTGAGCTGGGAGGAGAGGGACGTAGACCAAGAAAGAGTTTTGATCATAGAGTGTTTTTGTGGTTGTGTCTTGAAGCAAGAATAACGCGAGATAATACGGGGCTAAGTTCACAACGTGTCTCTGACATTCAAATGCATGTGCATGACGAGACAGGGTATCAGAGCCATATTGATATCGATGGTTACATTTCAAATTAAACAAAAAAACGTAAGGTGAACCAAACCTTCTCTTAAAAAATGATAGAAGTGAGGGGTTGAGAGGGGCCAAAGCCCCCCTCCCCATCCCCGTCCCCGCTTGGGGATTCCATCCCAGATGGAGACCCCGTACCCAGTTCCACAATGGGATACAAGAAGAAAAAGAGAGGAAAAGGATAAGAGGATGAACGACATGGAGCAAGAACTAACGAATCATGTCGTGCGCTAACCTTTGCACCTCCTCACGTTGCCGCTCGCCTACATCGCATGCTGGTCCGCACAGTCGCCGCCCTACGCACATCCTTGGCTGCCTGCTCACACTGCCACCAGTCTACGTCATTGTCCTCCCTCTCGTCTCCTTGGGCGAGTAGTGAATAGCGAGCGAGCGCGAAGCAAGAGTCACAGTGGGATCTGTGTTCGCGACGAGCAAGTAACAACAGGACTTATGTTGTGTCCGGGAGGAGGAATGAGTAGTTTACGAATTATTGTTTTGTATATAAGTGGTTGGAAGGTCGGATGGGCCCTATAGGCTTCTAACTTGGGCCATATTCATCAACGTTGCTGGGCTAAAATTCTGAAAATTGCTAGCCTACGCGGGGAAACGGGGATGGGGGACAGATTAACGTCCCTGTCCCTGCCATTCCGGACGGGGAATCTTTTCTCCGTTAAGATCCCTGTGGGGAGAAAAACTCTACCATCCTCGTTCCCTAATGGGTGATTTTCCCATGGGGGAATGGGGATCAGGGGCCCATTGCCACCCTTCAAGCTTTAGCGTGTCTGGAAGGGTGCTAGACAACCGTGGATTACAACAAATATGTCTCTTTTTGGTGGTAGGGAAAAAATGGTGAGCTAGGAGGAGAGGAACATCAACCAAGAAAGAGTTTTGGTCATAGAGTAGTTTTTGCGGCTGTGTCTTGAAGCAAGAAGAATGCACGATAATACAAGGCTAAGTTCACAACATGTCACTTGCTCATATTCATATGCATGTGCATGACGAGACAGTGTATTAGAGGCATAGTGATATTGATAGTTACATTCCAAATTAAATAAAAAACCTTAGGTGAACCAAAACTTCTCTTATAAAATGATAGAAGTGAGGGATCGAGAGGGGCCAATGCTCTCATCCCCCAGTTAATTGGCGCACTCTAATTATCCACCTTTATTTGAATCTTAAATTGTTTGAGCTTGCATACTCTCCTCTAAAGTCTAGAAAAATTCATCTAACTTTATAAGTGCCTAACTGGTAATCTATTATCTGAATTCAAGGCCCATGTTTGTGTCCATGAACATGGCGCGATGTGACACCTAGCAACGCGGGATGGCTCCCCACCATCGGTGGACGGTGAAAATATACCCTTTACAAGTTATGAAGCAACCGATCGATAGCAATATTCATCCGCCGCATTCTTGAGACCGAAGGAAAACTTGTTCCCCGAGCGATCCAGCGCCTGCTCGGAAAGAGGAATGCATTTTGCCAAAGTGGCGTTGATGCGATCCAGCCCAGCGACGATCTCGTCGGGTGGTGGGACTCGGCCTCAGGGAAGCAGATTTGAGATCCGTTCCCGGAGGCTGAGTTGCTCAACCTGCTGCATGAGCGGGCTAGCGACGTCGGGGGAAGCCCTCGAGCTTATGGGTGAGGATTCTGCTGGCGCCAAGTTGTCACTGGCTGAGCTGGAGCTGCTGGAGCCGACGAAGAAGCTGATGCCCGGCAGGTGCTTGGGACTGTCCTTCATGCTTGCCGGAAAGGTGACGCCAGATCGATCTGCCATCAAGCTAACTGGATGAAGAAAAACTCAACAATCACCCCCACCTGGCGCGCCAACTGTCGGATTTAAGACCCGACAATCCACTAGGGTATACCCAAGTGGTAGATTTGTAGGAAGGGGATCGTCAAGTTGAGTAGCTTGATGGTGACACAGGAGACAAGATTTAGACAGGTTTGTGCTATCCGGAGGTATAATACCCTACGTCGTGTGTCGGTGGCGGTTTGTATTGCTTATGCTCGACAAAGCTTCATGAAGCAACATCGAGCTTTGTGGTTACAGAAGGTTCAATTCCCCTCAACGAGTTCCCCTAGACCGCCTTATATAGGGTAACAGACTAGGGTTTACAGGTCAGTTCCGATCTAAACCTACCAAAATGTAAATCTCTATAGATCTCCTAAATTTTAGGAGTGGAGCCAACCACGTCTCCACCAAACTTGCCCGATAAGTCACAGATTCCTGGTGGACCGCCTAGGGGTCGGCCCACAACCTTGTCAGGCGTGGGCCCAGATTGACAATTATCTCCTTTGATAGTGGGCCCAGTAGTACTCATATCCTATACTCTTGTTTAAGGCAAGCCCCACCCAGTGGCTATGATGATTTATATATCATCAAATAGTATGACACATAAGCAAAAAGGTGACATTGCAGTAGAATTAAAAGAAAAAAAAGAAGGAAATGGTTTCTCTGGCGATAAACCATGTCTACACATGAACCAAGGAAGAAAAGAAGAGAGGATTTGTAGATAAAAGGAGAGAGAAAAGAAGGGATTGGTTGGGAATCTATTTTGAAGAAAGTACCCATTGGCAATATATAAACTATATGTAGCGTATATATATGATGTGACTACGGGTTTGTTTGGATCATGTCCAAACACACCACATGTAGTTGGTGTTTGCTTCGTGGCCAGAGTTGTGGTGTGCCACAACATGCTTAGGCACCGCTTGTTCATTTTTTGTGCCACGGCTCGTGAAGAGTCTGGTGCTGCTTTTGGGTGGCGCGGCGTGTTCAAGTAATCATCCAAACATAGCCTACATGATGTTATCTCCATTCTAATATGCAGATTTAAGCCTATACAAACAAGCCTAAAACTTTCACGGTGTCTAACTTAGATAAACAATTGTTGGCCTCATGTCATGCTAAGGATTTTTAGGTTGTGACATGTATAGCTAGCCGTCCATGTCCATACCATATATGTTCGTGTTACCATGTCATCTGGCCAGAGTAGCCCGTCAAGCAGATAGTGTCGCCTCGCCTGCATCCACCAGTGGGGTTCATCTGCTGCAACAAGGCCAATGAAGCATCAGTCCATAAAGGCGGGTTGGCCCCGAAGAGTTTTTTTTGAAATAAAAGGCAGGAGAAGTGCCACATCATATAAGAAGAAGAGTAATCGTACATAACGCGCCAAAGCGCACACCCCACCACACAAACAACGCACACAAACAACGCACCCAACATAACACTACACCACCAAAAACTAGGAGAGGAGCCGAAAGAAGGCACTGCGCGTTGCGCCATTGTCGCCAATGCTGTGCCACACCAAATGTCGCGGCCCGCTGCAAGGTAGAGCGGCACCTCGAGCTCCTCCACCATGAGAGTATCACCCTCCAGCCACACAGAAGACCGCCAATCTCCTAGTAGAGCATCAGCAGAACACTCACGTCGCAACGCCGATGAAAATCACTGATCCTGACCACTCTGCGTGGGGGTCTCGCCTCTTCCACTGCCTCACACTCCTCTGTCAAGGACTCAGATATCTGAAACTGCTATGAGCGTCACCTCCGCCCGCCCGTCACCGGAGTCACCACAACCCCATGCGTGTCTCAAGGCCTCTAGCACATCCCTACCAGCGTGGACCAAGCGCACCTCCTCTGCCACTTCGTGGGCAACACCACCAAGCGACCACCACCACTGCCTAACCAAGGTAGGCCTCAGATGTGGCGCCTCCAAGAAGGGCACGATGCCAAAAGCGTCGTCGTCGCACGTCCAGAGATGGAAAGGGTCCACACCCTCGAAAGCCCCGTGAAGTAGGGACATGGTTCTTCGCAATGGTGCCCCCAACAGGGAGAACGACGCTACAAGGGCGCCGCCAAAATCGCCACTGACAGAAACGTCAGTGAAGGCTTTCATCTGACTCAACACCATGCCTACCGTACGTTCTTGACAAGGCAAGTAGCCCGCTCCTCATCGCCTCCACCGGAAGAAGCCCGACACAACCCGAAGCACCACTATGACGCCACCAGCATGCACCAGCCAACCCCCAACCCCACCACCAAGGCGGCGCCAGACCAACGTCGTCGTCGAGAAGCACCAACCACCTCGCCTCGGATCCCGTCGCCCAAGAGCCGACTACGGCCGGCAGCGACCCCGGCCGGCGCGGCCAGCCACAACCGGCCGCGTCCCTGGCTAGCCACGCCCGGCCGCTTGCCCATCTGCGCCGGCATCCACCGCCGCCGCCGCTATAGCGTCGAGCGCCCCCCTCCGCCCCCCACGCACCAACGTGCGCCCCCACCAAATCCGGCCGGGACGACGCCGGATCTACCGACATTCACCGCCGCCGACGAAGGAACTTCGGTGAGGCCTCGGGGGCCGCGTCCGCCCCAAGCCGTCGAGGAGAGGGGAAAAAGTCCTGCCGCTGCCTTCACCGTGGGCCGCGGGAGCATCCGGTGGCTAGGGTTTGGAGGGAGCCGCGCGGGGCGACGCGAGCCGCCCAAGCGAGAGAGTGATCCCTTCGTGTAGCTTCCACCCCACACCGCCCCGAAGAGCTTTCGCCGTGCGGCCCATCAAGGAAGAGGCAGCCCAGCGCGCAACAGAAGTGTGCGGAACACGACAGGCGGAGCCGTGCGTGGGCGTGGCTTCTTGTTCCTCGTGCTCCTCAGTCCTCAATGCTCATGCTGTCTGCCTGCAGGGCACCGTCCTGAGGCTCCTCCAGGTCGGGTACCAAGGCGGCTGGATCCGCGTCCGCGTCCCGCCCCTGCCCTACGCCTTGTCGTCAACTTCGGCCACTACCTCGAGGCCACCTATAATGGTGTCATGGCGTTTTTTTTACCATCTCGATCCCAAATTCTTCCCGACGCGATGCAGATCGCGACGAACGGGGTATGATGCTGAGGAGCGTGGAGCACAGGGCGGCGGCATTCGTCATGCCCACACGGAGGACTGCGGAGCTCGTTCGGCGGCGAGGGCGAGAACCCGCCGCGGTACCGCGCCGTGACGTTCAGCCAGTTCATGCCCGTGTACATGGCCGCCGGCGCGCGGAGGGAGAGCGTCGAGAAGGACTTCAGCATCTGATCCTGATCCGCCGCCGCTTACTTAATTAATGTTGTTCAGAAGAAAAGATCTACCTCGATCGATGTGGCTGCCGGTCAGCAAATTGCTGCTGTATGCTTACAGTTTGTCATCACGAAATTGAAAACAATAAATATATAGGCAGTGCTCCTGGCAGTTGTTAAAAAAAAAGAAATTGAAAAAAAGACATGAATAATGATCTTCTGATCGATGCGACACGAAATAATAGAGATTAGACGCGTCGTTGCTACGAAGTACTCGCTCCGTTCTAAAATATAGGTCGTTATTTAAAATTTTATATAAATTATTTTATTTGTTACGATGACTTATTTTATTAATAATTTTTTTAAAAATATTATAAATTTGACTATATTTTTATAATTTTTTAAATAAGACGATCGGTCAAATTTGAAATTAAAAAAATCAAACGATCTATATTTTAAAACAGAGTAGTAGTAAACGAGATGATCACGGTTTGCGACGACGGACGAGTTTATTTATGGGTGCCATGCGAGCAGCATGCTCTATCTCAAAAAAAAAACTGCATGCTGTATCTTGGTGTTGTCGCCGTCTCGGCGTGGGTGGGTCGCTCCGCCTCTCGCCGGCCACCGGTCTAAAAGGCCGGGATGGCAGGCTGGTTCGCCGCCGCAGGATACGGTGGCGGTCGGCCGCCTGGGCCTGGCGACATATGCTCAAAGTCAAACCGGCAGGCTATCAAGCCTCCATCCAGCTCCAGGCCTCCAGCAGCGTGAATGGGTCAGGTTGATGACCGCTTCGGTTTGGCCCAACTGGGCCCATCATAGCCTGCTAAGAGTACCTGGGCTTGTCGAATGGCATTGCAGAGCTCTCAGGAGGCTCTTCGTTGAATTGTTGTTGACTACCAAGCAAAATTTGAAACCCAAGCATGAAGATAGCGGACCTTTCAGATCCAACATCTTTGGGAAAGAAGGCAATGCAACCAAGAGTAGATTATCTATTCAGGTCATACACAGTGATTCAGTGAATATACTTCGGGTGATTCCTTCATATCCATGTACAGTAAATACATGCTTATCGCCAAGCAACAGGATAGACACACAAATCCTGTTTCCAAGTTCCAACTCCAACCAAAGTCTTGTTCCTAAAAAGCAACCCCAAAGTTCACTATGCAAAAAAAAGATTCCTATCACATCAAAATGTCATAACATGCATGGAGTACTAGATTGAGATGAAATCAAAAACTAATTGCACAATTTTGTTTTACTCTGCGAGACGAACATTTTGAGCCTAATTAATCAATTTTTAGATAATTTTTCACATATACAAACGAAATGCTACAGTGACACAATGATTACGAAGTGACCCCAAACCCCCAAATTCCCACCCTGTTCTCCATCTAAACAAGGCCCAAATCCTTCACACAATGTCCAAACAAAAGCTGGCATGCCTTTACTGCCGTTACCACTCGCCTAACTCCACCGATTTCATGCTTTAGACAGAAACCCCACTAGCAAGAATCGATGAATTCAGACGAGATAAGCCACCTGATTAGCAAACTGGATTTACACCAGCAAGCATCATCAGCAAAACCAAATGCTTCACACAATGCCCAAACAAAAAGCTGGCATGCGTTACCACTCACCCGACACTATCAGTTTCATGCTTTACAACAGAAACCCCGCGAGCAAAGCATGGAGGAATTCAGAAGAGATTATCCCTGACTCCTGATTAGCAATAACTGGATTCAAGCCAGCAGCAAAAGCACATCAGCAAACGCATTCTGAATGCCTTCCAGGAGGAGATTACGGTGATTTTTTTTGCTTTGCGCCCGTATTTAGCTGACGACACCCTTTTAACCCTGCCCAAAACGAGAGCCACCGCCTCTATATATGGCCGCACCTGCCGGCGCCGACGAGCCCACCACCACCGCCGGCTAGCTTCTTCGCAGCGTCCAGCCAGCCTCAGCGAAAGCCGCCTGCAAGCATGGCCGTGGTGTTCGACGCCGAGGTGCTGAGCAAGGAGGAGCGCATCCCGGCGCAGTTCGTGTGGCCGGCCGAGGAGCGTGCGCCGTCCGCCGCCGGCGGTGGCGGCGGCGGCGGCGTGGAGGAGGTGGACATCCCGGTGGTGGACCTCGCCGCGTTCCTGCACGGCGGCGAGCTCCCTGGCGGCGTGGCGGAGGCGTGCGAGCGGCACGGGTTCTTCCAGGTGGTGGGGCACGGTGTGGACGCCGCGCTGATCGCCGGGGCCTACCGCTGCTGCGCCGCCTTCTACGCGCGGCCGCTCGCCGAGAAGCTCCGCGCACGCCGCCGCCCCGGGGAGAGCCACGGCTATGCTAGCAGCTTCACCGGCCGGTTCGACTCCATGCTGCCGTGGAAGGAGACGCTCTCCTTCCACTGCTCCGACGCGCCGGGGAGCCGCCGCGCCGTCGCCGACTACTTCGCCGGCGTCCTCGGCGAGGACTACCGCCACATGGGGTATGTACGCACGTGCCGGCGGCCGCCCGTCGTATGTCAAAACCCCTAAAAATGATGCTTAGTGTATTTCTTGGTCCAAACATCAAATCTTGCTTAGATTTTGCAAAACCCAACAAAAAATGCAGTAAATCCTTGCAATCTGAAGTTCTGAACGCTGCATCATCTCAATAATCTCATCAGTTGAAAAATGGAGTAACCTTGTGTGCATGATATGATGCACGGATGGATGGGATGCAGGGAGGTGTACCAGGAGTACTGTGATGAGATGACGCGGCTGGCGCTGGACGTGACGGAGTTGATGGCGGCGGCGCTGGGGCTGGGGCGCGGCGAGCTGCGGGGCTTCTTCGCCGGCGGCGACTCCATCATGCGGCTCAACCACTACCCGCCGTGCCGGCAGCCGGAACTGACGCTGGGGACGGGGCCGCACCGGGACCCGACGTCGCTGACGCTGCTGCACCAGGACGACGTCGGCGGGCTGCAGGTGCGCGCCGGCGGCGAGTGGCGCGCCGTGCGGCCCCGCGCGGACGCGTTCGTCGTCAACATCGGCGACACCTTCGCCGCGCTCACCGGCGGGCGCCACGCCAGCTGCCTCCACCGCGCCGTCGTCAGCGCCGGCGCCGCCCGCACCTCGCTCGCCTTCTTCCTCAACCCCGGGCTCGACCGCGTCGTGCGCCCGCCGGACGCGCTCCTGGACGCCGCCGCCGCCCCGCGCGCGTACCCGGACTTCACGTGGCGCGAGTTCCTCGAGTTCACGCAGAAGCACTACCGCTCGGACGCCGGCACCATGGACGCCTTCGTGTCGTGGATCGAGGGAGGCCGCGGCGAGGGCGGCGGCCATGGTGGACAAGGGAACTGATCGACCTCTCAGACAGCAATGGCCGGCGACGATGACGATGCATATCCATGGACGCATGAACTAGTTGTGTGTATGATAAATAAGATACTAGATCTCCATGGACGATGCGTAGATCATCTTGGATGTAGTCATGTACATGCGTGGTGGAATAAAGACTTCGATGGGGATCTGAAATAAAGCTTGCAGTTTTAGCCAATCTTGCTTGCGTTCTTGTGCCGGCGATGACAAACGATTGACGGTGAAGAAGGAGTGCATGAACGCATGCAAATGTTGGTCATTGTCATGGCACAGCGCGAGTGTAGCTCTACTGCTCTAGCGCAACAACGTGCTAATTTCGCGTGGTTCTAGATGAAAAGATCATCCTTGATCTGACAGCTGCTTCCTAGGTTGCCGCCAAACATACTAGGTGCAATCACAAATTACATCCCAAGACTTTTGCTAAAAAGGGGAAGAAAAGGTCACAAGACTACAAGCGCCACCAACACTTGAACGCGCTTCCCCCTCACGTCATTGGTTACGGTACCACAATTATATTTCAGACTTGCTACGTCTGTAGTACTTTTGTGTTTTTGCATCCGTAACAAGTGGACCCACTGCCAAGTAACTGATATAGAATATAAAATTTTATAGAATATAAAAGTAGTCTGATTGAATAAAAAAGTGTTTCAAACCATGAAAACTTGAGAAGTACTAGTTCTTAAACAAGAAAAAATGTTATAATAATGGAGCAGAAATGTTCCACCAAGGTCCCATTATATTAGAAATTTTGTTCTATAGAAAAAAAAAGAATGTCCAATTCGAACAAAAAACGGTTACATTTGCATGTCTTAGTCACATGGTAGTTTTATCTGAGGTGTCTCTAAAACATGCAAATGAGGCTAAAGGATTGCCGAAGAGCAATTCTAGTAGTTTTAGCTGTGGGTGCATCTCAATGTCTTCTCAAGAGAAAATGGCATAACTACTATATACTACCTCCGTTCTTAAATATATGTCATTTATGACAACCTATTTAGTTCAAAAATAAATTAATTTGCTTGTCCTAAACGTCATATATTTAAAAATGGAGGGAGTATATTTTTAAATCCACCCCAAGAAATTACAGTCATCAATATTTTTTCTTAAGAAAAAGCTCACCCGTAGCTTTTTCCTCTTCTTAAGATAAAACATGCATTTTTTAACCCTAGAAGGACAAAATATGTGACTTATGACAACTGACAAGTAAGCTTGACTCCACAAGGAGAAGAACACAGTCCTCTCTTTGCAACTTGTGCTGCACTTGAAAAATTATCTCCTATATTAGTCGAAATTAGTAAAACTATACCCTTGATGGGAGGGGCCATCTTGTGTTGGCAAGTATCATGGAAAATATCTAGCTAGGCTTAAGGTGGTCAATCATGTAGCCTAGGTGAGTGTGACACCAATGGTTTCACCTAAATCCACCCTTAAATAGATGGAGCCATGCATTCAGTAGACTATTGTGAGTGGCAGGCTGTGGCATGTTGTCTCTTTTAGTGTAGAATGTGTTAGCATGCGATTTTGGCTCCACAGTTTGTAACAAACATGTTTTTTCTCTCTTTAATAGAAAGATGTGCAACCCTCTTGCATATTCGAGAAGAAAAAACCCACCTTGAAGCATCTAGGTACCGTTCCGTTCAATTTCATGTGTAGCCGTGGGTTATTATTCATCTACCATTTGACAAGATGAAGCCCTCTGTCATCAGCTTGAATTTGGAGCAAAATAAATAGTTAGCCCAGAGTTTTCATAATTTAAAAGTTCATCTTTAAATAATCAGATTTGATGCGGTCGATCGACAATTTTACCTCCAACCAAATAGCTGATGCATTAGGTCATCTACTCATCTTGAAAGCTGTCATAGAGGTTTCCAAAACCTATATTCGGTCATCTTGACAAGTTGTCACAACCCACAATGGAACAATAACTAATCATATGCTTCTTTGTTGCAGTTCAAGTTCAGATGTTTAAAATACCTCTAGTACATTTTTTGTGTGAAGAATATTATAAATGCTCTTAATATATACGCCATCTAGAGGAAGCACATCATATCGCACATTGCATGCCGTCTTAGACGTGGGAGAAGAATGAACGAAAGAAAAGCTTATTCGATCTGCACAAAGGTACCAAACAATAATAATGTTCAAACCATCCTAAACCCCAAACAAGCTAGTTTACACAATGTATGTAAAGCAAAATATTTACACGGCAGCTAGCTACTGCGCCGTTGATGCGTTGATGTCGGTGAGGACTCCGGCGACCCTCTCCAACATGTCGTCGTCGAAATACCTCTCTCGCATTTTCATGAACGCGTGGCAGGTCAGCAGGCTGTCGGAGCCAGCCTGGTGCGCCTCGCCGACGGCCCTCCCCACGTCGAGCTTCGCGGCGACGCTGTCCAGCCCGCCGCGGAGGTCGGCCGGGCAGAGCCGCGCCATCTCCTTGACGTCGAACAGCCGGCGCCGGCTCAGCGCCGCCGCGGCGACGCCCTCGAACTCCTCCGCCAGCCTGGGCATCGTGAACCCTGACCCGAACATCGCCTTCACCAGGTACGCGACGTCGTAGCCGCCGCTGAACGTGACGACGCCGGCGCGGCCGAGGCCGGCGCGCAGCCACTTGCGCAGCCGCGGGCCGAACGCCGCCGCCGCGCCGACGCCGTTCCGCCGCGTCCGGTCGAAGTCCACGCCCTTGGCACGCAGCATCGCGATCGACTCCGGCGCGTGGCGGTGCCGCCGCACGTCGAACTCCCGGAAGTTGAACTCCCACACGCACCGCGTTGCGGTGGTGCCGCCGCCGTTTCCGGTGGCGAGGCACGGGAGCCGACCGCCGGCGTCGAACAGCGTGAGGCCGAGCTGGATCAGGTCAAGCTCGTTCACATTCAGACGCAGCAGCTCGTAGCGCTTCTGCGGCGTGAGCGTGTACGCGCCGCCAGCCGGGCGGTACACCGTCCCCGGGAACTCCGTGTCCACCGCCGCGTGCCGGAACTTGGGCAGCAGCGACTCGATCAGCTTGGCCTCCGCTTCGAAGTTGTGCGCCCAGACCTGGCGCACCTCCACCCGCGGCGGCGGCGGCGGTGGGAGCGGCGCCATCGCAGGCGCGCACGGCGCGGCCGAGTTCGACGAGAAGGGCGGCAGCGGGCCGCGCGGCGAGGGCGTCGTCTCCAGCGACGAGCAGACGGACGGCGTCGAGGGGGCCGAGGAGCCCGCGTCCATGACGTCCGCCGGCGGCGGCTGCGGCTTGGGCACGTAGCGCAGCTTGATCGGAGGAGGCGGAACGGGTACGGCGGTGCCGCGCTTCGCCGTCGTGGGCGGGACCTGCCGCCTGTTCGGCTTCGCCGCGAACGGGAGCCGCTGCGGCATCTGCCGCGTCGCCGCCGCCGCCGCCAGGCACCACTCAGCCTCCGCCATCAGCGCCGCGTACGCCGCGGCCGGTTCCGTGGAGAAGACAACAAACGTCTTGTCGTACTGCGGCGCGCCCGTCGTCTCCGACGAGGAGGAGCCCGACGGCGTGTAGGGCGGCGGCGAGCCGGCGACGTCCATGACGTCCGCCGCCGCCGCCGCCGGCGGCGGCTGTGGCTTGTACGCGAAGCGCGTCGCGATCGGAGGGAGAAGAGGAGCGCCGCCGCACATCATCGCCGAGGAGGCCGTCGCCGGCGGGTTCGATCCTGCACGCACGCGCGCGCGCCAAAAGGATCTAATCTGATTTGACCTGGTGATTGGTCGGGTTGTTACGGGGACGAGCGGTCTGGTGGTCGGGATTTATAGCGCGGGCGTTCGTGGAGTCTGGGCGCGCTCGACCGTGACGTGTTCGATTCGATGCTCTACGTCACGATCTACATGGAAACTTTAACGGACGCGATAATTAAGGCGGTACGTATTTGTAGCCGGCTTCCCGTTTCCGAGGCAAGGAGTATACATGAATATGTTGACGTGTACAGATATACTCCGTATGCATTTATTTTTGGTATATATACTCCGTATATATATAGTGGTATATACAATCGGAGTCCATCATATATCTCTAAGTACTTGAAGTATACATATAAAACAGATCTACTCTTTTGGATTAGAGTCTCTTATTCAAATAATTCCTATCATGTAGATTCTGATTTTGAATTCTCACGAACGCTATATTGCAGTCATGCTCAAAGTAGGACAAATCAGGGGGAGCCAGTCTAATTTAACCAAAATCTTATAAAGTCCATATAAGATAACTGTTCATAGTAATGGAGAAGGTCCCAGCCCTTTGGATTCCTGGCTCCACCCTTGAGACAAATAATGATGTTTTATATGACTATTCCCTTATGATAAAGACAAACTGTTTTATATGATCTATTACCTCTCAACCAGATTGATGATAGTCCTCGCCTCCTCGCATTGGCGGTGGGAGAGCTCCAATGAATAATGTGTAGGATCAAATCTAATGTCAAAGAGCCAAAGAGGAGAGAGATGGGGCATCAACAATTTCTGTATGTTTAACTGGAAGAATTAAGTGATAATGCAATGAATCTTCTACATAGGGGGGCATGGGAACCCTTCGGCCATTACTAAGCTCCATCCGCCCATTCCAAAGAATGCTTCCACTTCTACCATTACACTAACCCGTCTAGAGCAAGTCTTGCTTGTGCACTACCCCTTCCAAAAGGAGTGATTGGAGGTTTATGACATCCTACAAGATTATATTGGAGGAGTAGAATTGAGGTCCATGAGAAATATTATTTAGATGGATGCGTACCTAGTTATCTGCTATGTCCAACTTATTGACACATGTTTTGGAGACATAGGGTGAACAACTGGACACAAGCTGATGGATCATGGCGTAGGTTACTTGATTGAGAACACTTTTTAGGCATGGAGCACGACGGCTAGCATGGGCCACAAGATGGTGGACCACGAGAATATGCTTGCTGGAGTATAGCAGCTTTCAAATTTTAAATTTAGAGGGACAAAAATAGTCTTTTACTGGTTTTGTTAATTCGTTCTAAGATTTTAAGAGAGAAGGATACAACTTAGATAATATTGAGTATCATGTATGGCAACGTATCATGTGAAAACCAATCCCTACGCGTAAACTTTGAAAACCACGATCTGGTCCACACGACGTTGATCCAACGAGCCTCCCACCTCTCATGCATGTCCCCATCCATGTTGGTTTTCCCAATCCCACCTCAGACAGAGGGGTTGGTTTGCACTAGATATGTCCCCATCATGTATTAGTCTCTTGCAATCGCCACAAAACTTATCAAACTTTCATACATTTTTTTCAAAAGGACGGTAAGAATTTTGCCGCATGTTTATGTGACGATAAGAACTAAAAAAAAGAGAGATGACTAGAATAATTTTTTAGTTACCTCATATTCGCTCCATGCATGTCTCTTTAATTTATGAAAATGCATACATCCTAACGGCATATGGTAGAATGAGGTGTGAGTCGTATTGTAAGGCTAACGTTTGCATTATAAGACTATATCGTGCAAAATATTTTGATGAAGATAAGAGTTCTCACGTTAGTAATGTTTCTTCTGGTGAAACCTGCCCATCTAATTTAAGTCCCCGACTCAATACCGGTGTCGTATTTTTGTGAATTTATTCGGAAATTAGGTGCTAGGTGCTATTCTTATAGTGGTAGTCGACGTTCTTGCGGCGAGGGAGCGACAAAACATCCTAAACATGCCTATATATTATGAAGTGGAGGAAGTGTACGCTAAACATACCACTTCCAAATCACTATCTACCTCTCCAGAACAGAAAATGAGTCAAGCACATGCTTAGGTAGATATTCAAATAACCAATCACAATCGCCAAATGAGCACGTCATGTGTGGGAGGTAACTTCAACTGTCGACTAGAGGCACCAATTGCTGGATTCACCATAGCCAGGCATATAAACTAGCAAGGCTGGAATTTCATCCCAAATTATGAGTAATATTCAACATGGTTGCCCTGCCAGAACAGTTCCCACCACACACTTGATGAGAAGGCGATAACCATTAGTGACGAGTGGCCCATAAGTCAGTGACTGCATCTAAGACACGTACAATACGCGCCGTTGTCGCGGATGACCTGGACATTGACCCACTCAGCGGCGACGGTTCAGAGGAACCCAAACCAACGCTGGGGACATCATCGGGCTCCGTGATGGGACTAGGGTTCCCGATCTTCCATCAGGTGATGGATAACTCGTTTGAGGCGGAACGCAACACACCGATCCGGCTTCAAGTCAGCAACTCGAACCCTGCAATCTTAACACCACGACTCCTCTGGTTATCAACCGTGTCACAACCCGATTGACCTCGCGAAGAAGGCTAATCCCTGCCTGTGAAATGAAAAACACAAGCAAGAACTCGAAAGAAACAACTCTCAATATGAAGTGACATTGCAGATGTATGATTAAGATCAAAAGTTAGGGTTCTACAAACCGATAACGGCAAAATTGTTCTAGACAGATTAATCTAAGCAAAACCCGAGTCTAAACGACGGCGGCTACTGAATTTAATAGTCTAGGGTCGAGCTAGGGTTGAGGGCGCACCAGGTGGGCGTCCACAACATGGGCCGAGAGGCCCGACACGATACAAAACCTGAAAAGGCCCAAAACAGGTGACACAACACATTTTTGTGGTCACACGGTATGATCCACGAATCTTCTGGAGCTAGGACCAGAACCAAAAAAAGCGTCTCGTCGTCACGATTCCAACGCACCCAAAAACGCCTTGTTTGGATATCGTATGAAAGAGAAATTACAGTTGAAGCACAGACATGTTGGCTGAAACCGAACCGAAGATGATGTCCGACATGGCGACGACTTGTAACTCGGAGACGAGTACGGCTCGTGTATGTGCAACGTGGTGATGTCCTCATCAATCGGGTTCACCTCCACGGCACGAAGCTCTGTCATCGACAAGGAACATGTCGATGGCGACGGGCCCTGGCCCGACGCAGTTGGCCATGACGCGGCCGACCGACTCCCCGGCCACCCGGCCGGCCAACGACAGTGGCTGGGGCACTGGCGGCGAAGAGGCCACCGCCATTCAGAAGAGCTGATAAGAGTTCCTGGAGCGTCTCATGCTCGTGCTCGTGCACTTGATTTGATTTTGTCATTTAGATGCTAAGCAAACGCCTGCATGGACCGGTGAAATGAACTTATAAAGTTGAGGTTGATCGTGGGAATGCCGTGGGCGCATTTGAAGTAAACAAACCTAGTTTGGGCAATGTCGCGCTGAGAAATTGCATCCAAAAGAATTTGGGGCAAATGGAGAAGAACAACGAGGGCGCTGAAAAAAAATGAAAATACCTTTCCAACAACGAGGGATCGATTCCCCCACTTTTCCGGATGCAAATGGCCGAATTTGGAGGGGATTTGGGGGCCGGATGGTGGGTGGGGGCGACCACCGACCAACCTATTTGGGAGGTTAAATAATCCTTTAAAATGAGTTCGAATTTAAAAGATGGTGAAACAATGCCTAACAAAATAAGATAATCAACAACAGCATGGAGAAGGCAAAGATGGTTAACAAGGGCAAGATCATAATATCCAAATTATTGACCAATCACACATTCACACATAGCCGCCGTTGGCTCGGATGACCTGGCCGTTGACCCACTCGGCGGCGTCGGTGCAGAGGAACCCGACCACCGGCGCGATGTCGCCGGGCTCCCCGAGCCTCTCCATCGGGTTGCTCTCCACGATGCGCCGCACCATCTCCTCGCTCTTGCCGGAGAAGAACATGTCGGTGGCCGTGGCCCCGGGGGCGACGCAGTTGGCGGTGATGCGCGTGCCCTTGAGCTCCTTGGCCATAGTCCTCACCAGCGCCTCCACCGCCGCCTTGGACGCCGTGTACGCCGCGTACCCCGCTGGGAACCCGCCCACGACGGACGACGTCACGGCCACGATCCGGCCGCCGCCGCCGCGGGGCAGGCGGTTCGCCGCCTCCCGGAGGCACAGGAACGCGCCGCGCAGGTTCACGGCGACGACGCGGTCGAAGGAGTCCGTGGCCGTGCCGGCGACGGAGGGGTACGTCTCGTCGATCACGCCGGCGTTGGCCACGATGATGTGCGCGCCGCCGCCGCCGCCGCCGAACGCGGACTCCGCGGCGTCGAACAGCGACCGCACGCCGGCCTCGTCCGAGACGTCGGCCCGCACGGCGACTGCGCGGGGCAGCGACGCCGCGAGCGCGTCGGCCTCGCCCGAGCGCGACGCGTAGCCCAGCACGAGGCTGGCGCCCAGGGACGACAGGTGCTCCGCGATGGCGCGCCCGATGCCCCGCGACGCGCCGGTCACGATGGCCGCGCGCCCCGCCAGCGGCTGCGCGCCGCCGCCGGCGGCTATGGCTACGGCGGCGATGTCAGCGTCTGCCATGTTATCTTCTCCTGGCTCAGGGGTCGCTGGCGCCTGTCGTGCGCGTGCGCGTGCAGCGCTATCTAGTGGCTGGCGATCGATGTCTGCCGTCGTGTCGTGTGGCGTTGCGTGGCGCGCACAAGTTCCACGTCTCGTCGGCGCTCGGCGGTTGCGTCCAGAGCACGACGTGGTGGCGCCCGGGGACCGAGTGCTGCCCAAACAGGCCGGGTCACTCTCGTGAGCATCGCATGCCTATCCTGTGCTGCTGGTATGCAGGTTTTGTGGCCTGCGTTTCTGTTTTGGAGCTAGGGGAATCAAATTTGTTAGCGAACACCGAGAAGCATCATATAGTGATAACGGGAACTGTAAACCGAGGGACTCTGCAGGAGTAGTAGCTTATTTGGAAACAGACAGGATGGAGAAAATCCAAAAACGAAAGAAAATAGGGGACGATGAAGAAATTGGAAGGAGGGAGGATGTAAGATGTAACAACAGATAAAATTCAACTTCAGATGGGAAGAGGAGGAGAACCCGGGCGGGCAGCAGGCCAGCCTCTATTACAAGTGCTCCTGGTTCCTTCCTACTGCATCCGTTTCAAATTAGAGGTCGTTTTGAATTTTTCAGACGTCTAGATACACACCAAAATCTATGAATCTAGAAAAGCTAAAACGACCTACAATTTGGAAGAGGTAGTAGCATCCAAATGACACGGGAAGCTATCGAACCTCTGTCATCTAAAATTTTAACTTCATACCTGTCAATAATGATGATGTTGTGGCAACCTACACTTAGGGTTCCGAGTTAGTCTTTCAAGGTTTTGGGTTGGGAAGTAGCTATCAATGGTAGATTTGGGGGGGGGGGGGGGGGGGGGGGGTTGGGGAGGTTCCCCGCCCCATGATGGTGGTGAGGTGTAGATGGTCAGCGAAGTGGCAGCACCGCCGCGTACCTCAGTGGCGGGGGAAGGCATTTAGGAAAGGTTAGAGGTTAGCGAGCTCACTTGGTTGCTTAGGGGAGGGTGGGGCTAGTAAAGCAGGACGACAATGGCTGTGGACCTCGCGTAAGTTGAGGACACACTGCTGGCCACCGGTGACCTTTAATTACGCCTAGAGTGATATATAATTCAGCGTTGGATATATCTTGGAGTTCTATGCTATCCCTATGAAAGCCAAATCTTTCATTACTCTGTTATAAGAAACGTGGATGGACCTTTCAAGCCCATTGCAGGGCTAGGTGGAATTTTACTACTCATAAGGTGAGGTCGCAATATCAAGAACCTGGTGCCAAAGGTGAGCTAGTGGTATTACTTCACCTACACCGATAGAAACGTAATACATAGTTGCATGACAATTACATCATTTGAGCCCTGCAATCTCTCTTTCCGACTACTTTCTCAAATTATAGCACAAAGAAGACGTAACTATTGCTCCTCTTTCTCTCCCTCTCCCTCTCCGATCCCTCACTACTCCCCATCTCTCTCTATCGTCTCTCCGATGACTTTCCCAACAAGATGATCTTTTCACCAAGGAGATTATTATCACTAGAGGGGCAATGACCCCCCCCCCCCCCCAACCCAACCTGACAAAATGTTTACAGTCTCTGTCATTTTTTGTAGTCACTGGGCCTGGTGGAATACAGCTAAAGCTCCGCCACTCATTATCACCACAAAAAGGGAGGTAAAACTAAGAAGGTTAGCAAGTAGGGTGGGCATGAAGCTACTTCGGCTTGGCTCATTTTAGCAAATTAGCCTGACGAGTCAGTTCACCTCGGCTTGTTAAGAAAATGAGCAAAAATATTGGCTTGGCTCAGTTCGATAACAACTCAAACCAGCTCGTTAGGCTAGTGAGTTATAAATAAATTTAAAATTACCACCATAACATATATTAAACACAAAAAATATAGCAATCATAACATTTTTATAATCCTGAAATTTAAATTTTTATGCTATAATAGCAAACTATAGCCACACTATCGTCTAACACCACGCACGAAGAATATATGTCACAACTAATCAATAGTTTACTCGATGGCCTACTAAACATTATGGCTCGATTGGCTCATGAGCTTGCTCGAGCTAGTTCGTTAATGAAATGACAAAAAAGTTGCTTGGCTCGTTAAAAAAAATCCACCAAGCAGAGATAAGCTGAACCGAGCCAACTCGTAAGGTTTGAGTTTTTGTGCAATCCTAATAAGGTACTACAAGGCAACATAATTGCAAAAAGACACCTTATAAGCCACTTCAAGTTGCAAATACTCAACAAGTAACATAGTTGCATTTATCACCCTCATAACTTGCAAAATTCCTTCCTCAGAGTTTTCTTTTTGGTCACGGTTACATTTGACATGATATAATCGTGAGTGCTCCATATAGATTGCCGGTGTGGAAAGGATATGTCTGAGGATTTAATTGCATACTAATACCCATTAGCCTTCTTGGGACAGATTTAATCTGGTAGGCGTATTTGGTTTGGTAGATTGCTGCAAATGGCTTGAAGGTCGTGATTCGTGAACGCGTTGCGACAACATTATTCGAATTATTGGGACGGTATGCAGGGAACATTTGAATTTAAAGTGATTTATTGGGTGGTATTTTCCAATTTCACCGTAATATAATTGACTGGAGTAATCCAGTAGAGAAGCATCGATCAAACGTAGCCTCCGTTGGCCCGGATGACTTGGCCGTTGACCCACTCGGCGGCGTCGGTGCATAGGAACCCGACCACCGGCGCGATGTCGCCGGGCTCGCCGAGCCTCCCCATCGGGATCACCTCCACGTTGCGCCGCACCATCTCCTCGGTCTTGCCGGCGAAGAACATGTCGGTGGCGACGGGCCCCGGCGCGACGCAGTTGGCGGTGATGCGCGTGCCCTTGAGCTCCTTGGCCATGGTCCTCACCATCGCCTCCACCGCCGCCTTGGACGCCGCGTACGCGGCGTGCCCGGGCTTGAGGCTCCCCACCACCGACGACGTCACGGCCACGATCCGGCCGCCGCCGCCGCGGGGGAGGCGGTTCGCCGCCTCCCGGAGGCACAGGAACGCGCCGCGCAGGTTCACGGCGACGGTGGCGTCGAAGGACGCGGTGGTGGTGTCCGCCAGGGACGGGTACGTGTCGTCGCAGACGCCGGCGTTGGCCACGAGGATGTGCGCGCCGCCGAACGCGGACTCGGCGGCGTCGAAGAGCGACCGCGCGCCGGCCTCGTCGGAGACGTCGGCGCGCACGGCGACGGCGCGGGGCAACGACGCCGCGAGCGCGTCGGCCTCGCCGGCGCGCGACGCGTAGCCCAGCACGAGGCTGGCGCCCAGCGCGGACAGGTGCGCCGCGACGGCGCGCCCAATGCCCCGCGACGCGCCGGTCACGATGGCCACGCGCCCCGCCAGCGGCTGCGCGTTGGCCGCCGGCACGGCGGCGGCGGCCACGGCCACGGCGGCGATGTCAGCGTCAGCGTCTGCCATTCTATCTGCTGTCTCTTGGGTTGCTCGCGTCTCGTGCGCGTCCAGTCCAGTTTTATCTTTTCTACGGCGATCATGTCTGCCATCCGGTGCTGCGTCCACGTCTGACGTCTCGTGGCGCTGTCGGCGCTTGCGTCCAGAGCACGGGTGCGTGCACGACGTCGTGACGCTGGGGACCCAGCGCCGTTGAGACATGCATGTCCCTCTCGTGACGCTATCCGAATCGGTATCTGAGCGTATTCGATCAGCTCTATCCCTAGCTGTCCTTGAGTACATTACGCAGTACAGTGGCATCAGATATTCACATCTCCTGCAGCTGTACAAAGGATAGTCAAAAAATCTTTGAAGTCCATGCTACACAGTGTTTGGGTGCAGGAGGCTCAAGTCCGGAAGGATAGGGCGCCAATTTATTTCAACTGTATATTGTTTGATAGGGGGCAGGCATATACTTGCAGAACAGTTGTTACATTTTCATTTTGCAACTGTATTGCTGTGATGTTACTCAATAAGCTGTTTGTGGCCATGCATGCATATGTTGGCCAGCAATGTAAAAATTGCATATATGTACATGTACATATGAAGAACAACAGAGGCTTTATATTTGCTATCATGGAACATGTCTGGCAGTAGCTTGGTCCTGAACTTCAGTAATTTACAGTTGCTTTTATGGCGTCCAGGACCTGCAATACACGTTGGGTTATACATTACATGCAAAGCAAAGGATGGTAAGCTGCTGATCAAAGATCCTACCTTGTTCTTTGTGGGCATGTAAAAAGGCTCGTAGACGAGAGGAAAAGGAGTGTCCAGCCCGCAGACTCTTGCGACAGGCGCTTCTAGCTGCAAAAGAGCAATTCAGAAATGTGACCGGATGATCTTCGAGATTTTGTAACGAACCATTTCTTTTATGTGTTCCATTGAGTCATATTATTTGAAGATTTATTACCCTCAGGAAGCAGCGCTCAGCGATAGATGCAGCAATTTCCGCACCGAATCCCCCTGTGATTGGAGCCTCATGGCTGACCTGTTCCAGTATTTTTGGGGGAATGTTAATACTATTTTGTACTTAAATAGTAACTGTTTAATATAAATAAACATGAGCAAAGAGCCTCTCCTGCATGCTCGAGAAAAAAAAACATAAGCGAAGAGCTACTTACGAGGAGTTTTCCAGTCTTCTTTACTGAGGCTTCTACTGTCTCCTTGTCCCATGGTATCAGCGTTTTCAGATCAATGAGCTCACAAGATACCCCTTCCTGCCATATACTAGTGTCAGCTGTAGTCCAAGGAGAAGTAAGGAACATCATGCAAAAAAAGGGTACCATTTTCAATTAATTGTCACAAAGTATTCTTTTATTAAACGAGATGATGTCATCTCCAGAACTGATGCAGGCAACATCACTATGTAAGAATTGCCAGGTCACAGTTTCAGGTTTTATTTTGGTCTGACTTAGTCCCTAAAAAAGTAAAATCTGTCCAGTGACATACCCATAGTATGTGGTTCATGTATAATCAAGAAGTAGCAATAGCCTTTCTTTGTCATTGTTGAGTCAAAACGTAGCAAAACAGAATCTTTGGTTTCATTGTTCACCTGAACTATAATAAGGTGGAAATAACTGACCTTTGCTGCATCTTCACATGCTTCTTTAAGCACTGCAAGTTGAGCTCCCCAGCCAATAAGTGTTATATCACTTCCTTTCCTAATCACCTTAAGTACATAAGTTGCATAAGAACTTTGATTTAATGATGACCAATACAATAGTGCAATAGAAATATACTCACTTCTGCCTGAGATAAGGGCAGCATATAATCCTCCTCAGGAACTTCTTCAACAGCCAAACGATACAGCCACTAGAGAAAGACGTTAAAGGTTGTTTTAGTTTCAGCAAAACACTGCAGATATTCTGATGCAGCTGTTATAGAACTTAAGAGTTTATAAAGTTTCTCCACCTTTGGCTCAAAAAATACAACTGGATTTGGATCTCGAATGCTAGCCAACAGTAACCCCTTAGCTTCACGTGGACTTCGTGGTATGACAACCTGAAAGACTTCATTTTCTTAGTAGGCAGGAATAGTAACACCCAGAAGAGGAAGGAATATCATGGAGGGGGTTGTGGTGTTACACGAAACGATCCATGAACTCCACAGGAAAAACAAGGGTGCAGTAATTTTTAAGATTGATTTTGAGAAAGCGTATGACAAAGTAAAATGGCCATTTGTTCAGCAAACCTTGCGCATGAAGGGATTTTCCCAAGTTTGGTGCAACTGGGTTCAAAACTTCATTCAGGATGGACATGTAGGGATTAAAATAAATGACCAAGTTGGGCAGAATTTTCGAACATTGAAAGGTCTCAGACAGGGTGACCCATTGTCACCAATTCTTTTCAATATTGTGGTTGATATGCTAGCAATCATAATTAATAGAGCCAAGGAAAGTGGTCAGATATCCGGGGTTGTGCCGCATTTAGTTGATGGAGGACTCTCTATTTTACAATATGCTGATGATACAATTCTGTTTATGGATCATGACATAGAAAAGGCTAAGAATATGAAATTGGTGCTATATGCTTTCGAACAATTGTCTGGGCTCAAGATAAATTATCATAAGAGCGAGATTTTTTGTTTCGGGCAAGCTAAAGATTGTGAGCAACAGTATACACAGATTTTTGGATGTCAGTCAGGGTCGTACCCCTTCAGGTATCTAGGAATTCCAATGCATTACCGGAAATTAAGCAACTCGGACTGGAGGTGTATAGAGGACAAATTTGAGAAGAAACTGAGTAGTTGGAAAGGAAAGCATATGTCTGTGGGCGGTAGATTGGTGTTGATCAATTCTGTCTTATCTAGCCTGGCGGTATTTATGCTATCATTTTTTGAGGTTCCAAAAGGAGTGTTGGAACGGTTGGATTATTATAGGTCACGGTTCTTCTGGCAATCTGACGAACATAAAAGGAAATATAGACTTGCCAGATGGAATATCCTATGCCAACCAAAAGAAACTGGGGGGTTAGGCATCAAAAACCTAGCGCTTCACAACCAGTGTTTGCTAAGCAAATGGTTGTTTAAGCTTATAAATGAGGATGGTTTATGGCAACAACTGCTTACACAGAAATATTTAAAACATCAGACCATCACTCAGGTTGAGCGTAAACCAGGGGATTCTCATTTTTGGTCTGGATTGATGAAAGTAAAACAAACTTTTCTTAATTTGGGTACTTTCCATTTAAATGACGGTAAACAAGTCAGGTTTTGGGAAGATAAATGGTTAGGTAACTATACCATCAAACAACATTACCCATCGCTATATAACATTGTTAGGAAAAAACACGATACGGTTGCCACGGTTTTGTCTAGGATTCCTCTTAATGTATCCTTTCGCAGGGCTTTGGTTGGTCAGGACTTAAATTTGTGGCATAATTTGGTTAGCCGTATTTGTTATGTTCAGCTGAATGATAGATCAGATTATTTTAGTTGGAATCTAACTCAGTCTGGGTTGTTTACAGTTCAATCTATGTACTCGGCGCTTATTACAGGAGTTAATGCACCGGGATATAAAATAATTTGGAAGCTTAAATTACCCTTAAAGATTAAAGTTTTTTTGTGGTATTTGAAACGTGGGGTGGTGCTAACGAAGGATAATTTAGCCAAAAGGAACTGGAACGGAAGTAAACTGTGTTCTTTCTGTTCACGAGAGGAGTCAATTCAACACCTGTTTTTTGATTGTCATATGGCACGTTTCTTATGGAGAGCGGTGTTTGCAGCTTTTAACCTGCAGCCTCCACGTAGTATTAACCATATGTTAACTACCTGGCTGGCTGGGATAGGAGGGAAGCTTAAAAGAATGCTGTTAGTCGGTGCATCTGCATTATGTTGGGCATTGTGGCTAAGTAGAAATGATATTATATTTGACAAATATCCAATGAAAACTTATTTGCAGGTACTATTCAGAGGAACATATTGGTTCCGGTTTTGGGCGCAGCTACAAAGGCGTGAACAAGATGGAGATGAAATAAAGAAGGCATGTCAGACACTGGAGGTCCTGACAATGCGCTATTTTGCACACCATCGATGGAGATTTAGCAATAGAATTACATGCTAGTGTATCTTCAAACTATATGGTGTATTTTTGTTTTATTTATTTAAGTTAGCAGACGGAAGTGCTGCTCGTTTGTAAACTTGGCCGTAGCCCTTGAGGTCAAGGCCGGATTAATTTCCATTATCTAAAAAAAAAAGATACACCCAGAAGATAGAATATTCTGAGGCATATAATTTAAGTTTTTCTTCTTTTGCAATATAATAATAGTTACATTTGAACCATGTCAAGTAAGTATTGCTGCTACAGTATATCAAGGAGGTATACATTCAGATTCAGGAAAATGTTGGTTTGACATTTTCCTGGAAAAGGATAATTTCATGGAGTACGCTAGAGCCACAGATTTAACCTTGAGCCCAGGAACATGACAGAAGAAAGCCTCTGGTGATTGTGAATGGTAGTGACCACCATGCCCAACAGCACCATAAGGAGTTCGAATCGTTAAGCCTAGAAAGGACAGATATTCTGATTAAGAATCCAACATGAAATTTATAATAGTCCATCTGATTCTAGAAAAGGTGATAGGCCATTGAAACGTTGAGAGAGAAGAAATACCTCCACAGTTAAATTCATTTCCACTCCGATATCTGAATTTAGCTGCTTCATTGACAATCTGCAACAAAAGTTGTATGAATTAGGTCGAAACAAAACATAGATCAAACAAACATATGAATTGAATTTGGCAATAGTTTATATTGAAAATAAATAGGCTCAAATAAATAGCAGAGAGTTGAAGTGAAGCCTTTCAAAAACTTCTGCAGAACAAATATTTGAATGCGAAAAAAAGAAAGTTCAACAATTGCTTGGAACAAAAAAAATTAATACACTTCCTGAGATGAGATAGTATCATGAGGTCCAGCAGAGCAATATTTGAATGTGCTAGTAACCATCCAGAATGACAAAAGGAACTATCATTTGTAAGACAGTACTGAATGAAATCAGAGACATGCCTGATCAAAGGCTGGAAAGATATAGTCCGCAAACTGGATTTCTGCAATAGCTCGATTACCCTGCATCATGGAGGAAAATATCTTCAGATTGTCTAGGTTGGTTACAATTGTATTCATTCATATATTAATGCAAAGATGTTTGAAAGAGAATAAGTGAATTGTAATTATCAAGACAGCTAAAGTCTGAGTAGGTGCCATAGCAAACTAGAACCATCCCCTGTTAAAAAGTAATCAGGCTGCACTGCAATCATATGCCCTAAAAACTGTCAAGGTGTTCATAGTGAAACTTTGCAACAGGCACAAAGCCTACCATGGGCCATCCAGTATTGAGTAAATTAATTTCTTTTGTATTATGTTCGTGTTACAGACTTAAAGGCTCTCTTTCTCCTGTGGTATAAGTTGTCTTAAATTTACAAATATAGAAGAGTTAAACATTGTAGGAACTCACCATTGCTGCAAGGCCAATAGCAAATCCAGCAATACCCTGTTGAGCAGAAGTGATCAGGAAAAATGAATGTGCAGTAGCAAAAGTAATAACTACGCTAGATGCAGTCCCTACTACTGAAACCAATCAAAGTTCAGTGAAGTAATTTGGAATCATGAATAGCATTTCTTCTTTCATAAATAGGTGGCCCTACTGAATTTTCAGATATTACAGAACTGTTGTTCATATATAAATACTATTCTAAATATCCCTACTGAATTTTCAGACATTGCAGTAAAATTGGCATAAGCATCAGCAGATATATCAAGCAAAAGGTTCACCTGTTCACATAGCGGCGTATTGAACACTCTGTTCTTGCCAAACCGATCGGCGAGCCCCGTTGTGCAGCGAAACACGCCGCCGAAACCCACATCCTCCCCGAAGACATAAGCACTGTCAGAAACGAAAATCTATCTTCAGCTGACTAAACTGCGCACATAACACCCCCGGGTGGAGGTGGATTGGAACTTTGGAAAGGAGGGGATTTCATTCAAAAACTGAATTGGGATGTTGCGATTCTCAGGTTTGTCATCGAGATGATATCTGAACCGACAGCCCAGCTGAAACTTGACGAACAGAGGAGAGGATCGAGAAGCCGCCGGCGGCGGGCTCACTCACCGGGGATCGGTGTCGAGGGCGATGTGGAGCGCCTGGTTGACGGCCGTGAACAGGTTCACCGCTTTCCCTCCCCCTTCACCTCCCTCCTTCTGCTCCGCCACCGGCGCCCCCGCGCTCCCGCCGGAGAAGCACCGCCGCCCGACCTCCGCCGCCCAGGTCCGCCTCCTCCCCGCCTCCCTCAGCGCCTTCGCGGCCATGGACCTCCAAGAACCGCACTCCCCGAGCTGAGCCGCGCTCTCCGGACAGCCGGGAGTGGGAGCAATTCTTGGGCAAGCAGCTCACGGCGCTGCTGCTGGCTGCTGCTTCTTGGACCCGCAGCTGGGAGTGACGTGGAGAGATAAGCTCGCGCCCATGCCCAGCTCGCTTTCGTATTCGTACGTGTCTCGCCTTGTCTTCCAACTCCAACCTACCAGAGAGGCAGAGAGTGGGAGCAATTGAAAATTTGCAAACAAATTTAAGAAACGTGCCTTACCATTAATTTAAATTTTCAATTCAGTCGTTTGTTCATTTCTTTACTTGGTAAACTCGTCACGTTTTGGGTCATGTGGATCACGCTTTGCTGATCCAATTGTTGTACTTTTCTCTCATTTTTTTTCAAGTACAAGTGGAGCGCATTTTGCTGTTGAAAGAAGTCGCATGTTATGTGCGTTTCGAGCTTGGATCTCAAATAAACATCTTCAGCCCATGTAAACGAATAGATTCTACAACAAAGAGCACATGATATGTTCTCCTACCATAACGATGATAACCGAGTCATCACACTTTGCGCTAAACGTAGCACTAGAGTTGGAAATTATACCGTAGACTAGCAAATATGTCCGTGCATTACAACGGAAAGCAACGATGTTTTAATTAATAATAATATTATGACATAAAATAAGAAAAACTGGTGATGTAATACTTCATAACATTTTGCTACATAAATATTAACCTTCAAACCATATTTTTCAGTCTTACAAATACAAACAAAGCCGACCGTGTTGAACCTAACTTGCGGCAAGAACATTGCTTTAAGCAAGTAAACATACTAAGGAATGGCCATTCCTCACCGCCTACACTGCACGTGCATCGTTCCCTGGCTCAAACATCCGGCACCCTTCCAGCTCTCTTTCTTTGTAACACTTTTCTTTTCCCGGCCTCCCGGCAACAACATTTATATTTTACCATTCTCCGTTTTTCCTTCTCGTATTTCCCCAGTGGGAGTCCCACTGATGAGAGCGTGAGCATAAGAGCTTTTGCACGAACAATTGATACGCAAGAGCGTTGGTGTGATTTTTTTTGGCTCCTATGTGTGAGGACATCAGGCGCTCGAGCATGGATAGTTCTCCAAGGCATCAGTTGTCGTGAAATCGTGATCTTCACATCTCTCTTCTCCGTCGATCTCAAGCTTTGAGCACACACCATCACCTGGGATGTCGCTCTTCCTCACGTGAACGTGATTTTCTTCTTGTACCTGAATATAGGGTTAGTTTGGATTGGCTTTTATTTTACGACCAATAGTAGAATTCGATTGCAATTCTAATTACAACACTGTTGGGACTCTGACGACGGACGAAACAAAATTTTCGACAGAACACGTGAAGACTTTCTTCCGTGCTTTAGAATTAGAAAAATATATTAGGGATAAGAAATACAACGTACTAAAGAATGGTGGGTTGGTTTTTTAAAAATAAATAAAGGTTTTTTTATAAAATTATGACGTATCGCTGCATCAATTCTTGCTTTAGTATTAGATAGAGATTCATAACAGTCACTTTAGTTTGGTTCTAAGTCGAATTTATCTAATTTTAATCAAGTTTACATAAAAATTTAAAAGTATTTATAATACCAAATAGATGCACTCTCAAGACATGTTTTATGGTAGAGTCATTTAAACTAGTTTGGTGTTATAGATGTTGATGTCTTTTTCTATGACATTGGTCAAATTAGAGAAGTTTGACGTGGCATGTTGGCATGGTAGTCACACAACTCAAAAGGATAGCATTTTTTAATATTATATGTGTTATGACGGATTTAGTATGGCTCTTGTTGATCCTTCTCATCCCGATAGATAATCTAAATGCACGGCTTGTTTGTCTAAAAAAAATAGCATGACAATCACTCAACATTGTAATATATTTCTTGGAAAAACAAATATCACATATATATATATATATATATATATATATATATATTACTTCAGGGAGCATCATGGAAGCGTGGAGGAATCTATGCGATGCGACTTATGAAATGCCAAAATGCTATACTTTTCTCCCTGTTTCCATATACCTAAATCCTCGGTTTTGAGAGCCAAGAAAAACCTCACCTATGCCATGAAACAGGTCGAAAAAATAATACAACATTTTCTAATTCAAGGATCATCATGGAAGCCTAGAGGAATCTACGCGACTTATGAAATGCCAAAATGCTAGTATATATACTTTTCTCCCTATTTTCGTAAATCTAAATCCCCGGTTTTTAGAGTGCAGAAAAAACCTCACCTTTTATTTCCTCTCGAGAAAATGCCATAAAACAGGTCAAAAAAAATATAGAAGAGAGAAAGATATTTCTTGCATGCAGTCTCAAGAACCAGTGGCTCTGGGCATTCTACCTCCCCAACACTCCACTTCCAACCAGCAAACAAACAAAAACAGCAGCAAAAAGATCAAACAAGCAAGCTCACCGACCCGCCACTCGCGTCCCGCGATCACACGGGAATCGATCGAGCTCGAGCGCCGGATCAATGGCGGCCAAGGTGGCGGCGCCGCTCGCGTTCCGCCGCGACGTGCGCGGCCCGATCGGCCGGCCCCGCCAGCTGGGCTCCAGGAGCGGGCTGCAGGGCGCCCTGTGGCGCAGCGGCAGTGGCGCCGGCGGTGGGAGCAGGCCCGCGGCGCCGGTGTGGCTGGCGCGCGCGCGGGGGAGGAACAGGTCCGGCGGCGGCAGTGGCCGGAGCTCGACCAAGGACGAGGCGGAGGACGAGGAGGAGGCGGAGGTGGTGATCGTGGACGCCGGGGACGAGGAGGAGTTCGCCGCCGACGAGCTGTCCGGGTTCAGGGGCCTGGTTCTTGATATCTCCTACAGGTAGCCGTAGTAGAGCTGTTCTTCTTTCTGATCACATACACAAACTGATCTGATCGTATAACTTGCGTCATTTGTTTTCTGGGTCCACACATCAGGCACAGTTTAGTCTAGACTCCACTATTTTCAACCCCTTTTTATCATCAAAATATAGCTCACGAAAACAATCTAAATACTTGTATCCTTATAGGTAGCAAATCAAAATTGTGAAATATTCTGCAGATGTATTAGAAGAATCAACTCCATGGTTCAAAGTTAATTACAATACTAGTGTTTTCTTCCATACTTTGGGGGCCTTTCTTGCTCCAATGTCTTGCTGATCTATTGCCTTTTTTATACTTATATAACCTCAGACATATTTCTGCACTATATGATCCTGAAGAGTTCTGAAACTGTGCCCTGCAGGCCTGTCAATGTTGTTTGCTGGAAGCGTGCGATCTGCCTGGAATTCATGGAGAAGGTTAGCTTCCCTGATACCACCGGACGCTTCATCTTTGTTCCATGTTCATCATTCAGACATATGCTGATCAAATTGTGTGCTTTTTTTTCTTGTATTTCGACACATAACGTGATGATTGTTTTAGCTATGCAGGCCGACGTACTGGAGTACTACGATCAGACGGTCTCTTCGCCTAGTGGATCCTTCTACATCCCTGCAGTTCTAAGGGTACGCATCTGATGTACATTATGGCTTTTGTTTCTTGAGTTGCTGGCGTCATCTCCTCACTGCAATGCTCCTCCTCTGTTGTTTCTTCAGGTTCCACAGCTCCTGCAGGTAGTGAAGAGAAGAAGAGTCAAGCAGAGCCTCAGCCGTAAAAACATTCTTTACAGGGATGAATTCACCTGCCAGTAAGTACTGCATCATTGCTCAAGTTTTCACTTGTATTTCCTTTGGCATATTTGCAAATGTTTACAGGTCTGTTTATCGCCGAACAAGATGTTTTTTTTGGTTCAGTTTTCAAGTATTCTATGGTTATTTCTATTCTGCCATCTGGTGGTATTTTTGCTGGACAAAGAGAGAGACGATTTTTTAAAGTGAGATTTGGGCTTGCATTGCATCGGGAAACCTCTCTTTTTTTGAAGTGGTCAGATATTTGATTCACCGCATCACCTGCAGATATTGCTCTTCTGGGGACAACTTGACAATTGACCATGTTATTCCAATCTCGCGTGGCGGTAAATGGGAATGGGAAAATTTGGTATGCAAATCCAATGCTTACTACATAATTTAATTTCGGTTTCTAAATCCAGCCGTGCAAAATAATTGTAATCTCTTGCACTTTTGTGTTCATGTTTTATGTGAAATTGTTCAGGTGACTGCCTGTTCGAGATGCAACTCCAGGAAAGGTCAGAAGACACTGGAGCAGGCAAACATGAAGCTGCGCAAGGCACCCAGGGTAGGTGGACGTTCTACTTGCTGAATCCTGATTACTCCCAAACCCAATCAACTGTAACTATGGACGAACAAATAATTCATGGCAAATTCACTGCAGGCGCCCAAGGAGTATGACATTCTGGCTGTGCCGTTGACAAAATCCGCATTCAGGACGCTCAAGAGGAGCCAGGGGTTGCCTGAAGTGTGGCTTCAGTACCTTGCCAGGCCATCTCCTTGACCAGTACCTCCAGACCTTATCAAACAGCCATCTCATTGTATATTACTAGGCTATACAGCCAATGAGCCAAGACTCAAAATTCTGTATTATATCGAACTTCTGTACATGTCAATAATTCTCAGTAGTAAAACATCATGCTGACTGTAATATATACATGGCCGATTCTATGACAAGTTCTGCACATAAAATAGTCCACAATCACTCACAGAACTGTTCTGCAAGAATTTACAGTGTGAAGCTGGTGCAGAAGCCAGCCATCTAAATGCATCCACATCTTCTCATAAGCAAACATCACAAATCACAGCAAAATTGTAAAAAATTGCAAGTAGACCACATAACAGAGAGGGTAAAAATTACAACGAACCTGTCTCTACATACTTTGGATTGCAACAGGGCAGAAATTTTGCCCGTAGAGTCATCCACGAAACACAACTCACAAAAACTGATGATATGTAAATTGCTAGATTAAATTCCCAGGTTCATTTCAGGTTCTTACACCAGCCAACATTAAAAAAAAAGAGCTACTCTTGTCCAGAATTTAGAGAGGTAGGAAATTAAATTCAGAAACAGGCAGAAAGTAAACGAAAATACCCCAAACCCAAAAACCCAGTTAATCATCCTTCTATCCCTAAATACCTGATACGCCAGAACACAGACCACAACTATCACCAAACACAAGCAACTAGCTAAACCTCTAGCCCCTATCAACTATACTCCTAACTGCAAGCTATGGGGAAGCAGGAGAAAGAAATAAGCCTAATGGGATCTCAAATTGGCTCTAACCCAAACCCCACAGCCTATTGGTTTCGCCCATACCACCAGCGACAGCTGAGCTGATGACAAAAAAATTAACAGCCATTTGCACCTGCCAACTTCTCAGCTGGAGATTTCAGGTCTTCTGGGGCAACACCATTTCCTTTTGCATCAATTTTTTCTCCTGCTTTGTCAAGTGAAGGCTCTTTGTCCAAGACATCAATCTCAACCTTAGAGAGTTCGGTTGATCCAGCATCCCCTTTGAGAATTTTCTTCTCCACGTCAGCAGCATTAGGCAGCTTCACATCGAAGACCTAGAACAGCACACTAGTGTCAGCTAAATAAGTAATAATGTTGGGGTCAGAAATGATCAAGTGTTTTATTGTTCAAAAGGAACTAATTAGGAAACATGATATACACTGAGAAGATATTTCATATTGAACACAAGAAAGCAAAATAATATTGCAGTTACATGCTCATGCACTCATCAACAAGCGCATTCAAATAGTTTGCCGAAAGCACGTCTGAGCATACGCAGTTATGAGAAATGTACAACAATATGCAGAGTATCAGCATACAATTTTAGGACAATAGCAAGCAGTCTGTCAAAGCAAGCTAAGTTACTCCATACCTTCTTCAGTGACTGCTGCTGCTTTGCTTTCCTCTCTTTCATCATCTTCTCACGATTATCATAAAAACCAAAGTCATCCAGTATGGATGTCTTGCAGACATGATCCTTGAAAATCTTAAGGACCTGAAGGCCTGGCTCAAGCTTCACCTGATATAACCACAAAAGAAACACAAAACCAAATGAGGCAAGATACAAATAGTAAATAAAAAAGTATCAAGCATTTGATTCTAGGGCAGTGCTAGCTATTGGCTGGTGCAAACAGCTGTAAGTGCAGACAAACAAGCAATCAAGGAAAAATATAGGTTGGCCTACAAACAATCTGTGATGAAGCTCTAATGGCAATGTGCACTGCTGTCGTAGACCCCAGATTGGGGTAAATAAAATCAAACAAAAATTGGCAAGTGATTCTTCTAACCTCATGTGTATCTCTGCTGTTTGTCACCGGCTTGTTCTCGTTGTTCTCGAGAATGATGTGCTTCAGCAAGCTGTTTGGAACATCCTTCACAATGTGCCACTTCACAGGGAAGCAACCAGTCCACTTGTCCTGTTGCCAATGCTCCACTGTCTTGCTAAAGTCAACACGACCGACCATCTCAGCGAGGCCAACAAACTGACCGCTTGCATTCACCTGCAAAATGAGAACATATTGCCAGCATAAGCACAGTGAATAGTTTCAAATCTAAGAGCATCAATAAAAAGTTGAGTTATTCTAAAACGAAAAACATTACTTACAGAGAAAAGAAGGAAGACAGGAGATTCACTTGATTTTTCTTTAGCCTCTTGATAGGCAGCATCAAGCTTCTTATTACCATTGGGAGTGCTAGCCCACACGTTGTACTTAATGCTTTTGTGAATGTCATCCTCACTGTATGATTTAATAATGAAGAATTTAGCATCTGAATGCGTTTCGGCAAAATCAGCCAGGTTATACTGATCCTTCATGGCAGCATCTGGCCCATTAATAGCCAAAAGGTCCTGGTCTTTTGCAGGTACTTCTGTAGTAGCTCCAAGCCCCTGCTGACTTTTGTACAGGCCACTTCTTGGCCCTCTTTTCAGCTCATTGAAACCATCTATGCTTCCATTGCCATAAGCATAATACCCATTATCTCTTCCCCTGGGCCTGTACTTTCCATCGTACAGCCCATTCCATCCACCATATAACCCAGAACTATACATGTGGGATCCATACCAAAGGTCAGGCCCATATGAGTCATACCCATATATTCCATTAGCTGAGTAAATCGACGGGGATCCCATTGGTGATGTTGGCGCCTGCAGACCCATCAAGAAACAATCTTATGTTTAGAAAGGTGTAAAGTCCAATACAATAAATCCCAGCAATTGCTTGGGATCAGTAAAGGCGACAACTACAGTACCTACAACCATGCAGTGATAGCTAACAAACTAATGTAAAAGCATTCACCCCCAAAAGTAACAGTCTTTAACCAAGAAACAGCGGAGATTATGAGCAAGATCAAACAGAAATATATACCAATAAAACAACTGAACTCAACATGTCACGACAACAAGTCTATCCTGAATGGACTGAATTTTAGCAGACATCAAGAACAACAAAGCTTACCATGAGATGAGGATACTGTCTCGTGGTTTGATTCCTAGACTGCCCCTTGGTTTTAGCATTGGAAGCGGTCGAATTGCGATTGTTGGGAAGTTTTTGCTGTTTGTCAGAAAACATCTCACTACTGTAATATGGGTAGGCTGACCAGTTAGTCTGATTCTGGTAGCTACCAGAACGCCCATTAGATCGGCCATATGAGCCATTGGAAACCGGCCGGTCTGACTTCAGTGACGAGTTTGAATTCTTAAGACTTTTCACCCCATCGACACCATTAGTGGAGAGATCCCCTTGCGGCGATGGAGCCAGCTTTTCACTTTTAACATTGGATGACAACTTGGCAGTGGAATTCTGCTGCTTGTTGTACGTTGATGGGTACTGGTAATTCTGAGACCCATAAATCTGACCATCATGCCCCAAAGTTGCAACACCGTATGGAGCATAGCCATAGTACATGTCAGCATAGGCACCCTACACATTCCAATGAGCATAGCATTATTATCAATCCAAATACACCCAGACAAACGAAAATCAGAAAGATTGTTCAGTCTGAATTCAGTTCAAAGTTCAAACACATAAAAATCTGGAGGATTATTTAATCTGAATTCATTCAAAAGACTAAACACAATACATCAGATCATTAGGTCCCCAAACAATATATCAAATGAAGATCCACTCACAGAAGTTGGTGTCTGTGCTCCTTCATGGCTCAAGTATGTGGAGTAATCCCCCCAGCCACCATAAGCTGCAGATTATCAAAACAACAAAGGACATAAACAAACCATTTGCATAGTGTTTCACTAGGAATCCAAGAACTGAACATCAAGAGCCAAAAAGACCATTACCTCCATAGGCGTAAGCCGGGTAAGCACCATAGTACATGCCCCCGTCCTTGTAGTCCTGCACCTGCAAAGTGTCCACCCCTTGCTGCAGGTTCCCTACAGCCGCCACCACGCCCTTCGCCGGAACCTGAAACAATTGCAAGAATCAACATCACATCAGACCAACCGGCCTAAATTCTAATCGACGCACGCAAAACGCCAAGGCTAACTATTGATAGGAGAAACTTGCGTGGACCTCACCTTCTCCTTGGTCGCCAAGACGTCGCCGGCGTCTGCAGTCGCGTCCAGAGCCAGCTTCTGCAGCAAATCCGTAGCCTCTGGAGGAACAAAGGTCAAGGGAAACCAACAACCAACACATCGAGAAATGTATTTCACCACCCAAATCATGCTCCAACCAACGAAACACGCGTGAATCATATTACCGGAAGAACAAGAGCCATAAACATCCAAAAAAATCCATTTTTTCACAGAACACCAGAGCATCGATCCCAAATACAATGGCCACGGCAAGGAACGCACATAAACACACGGACGGGGGGATCAAACGCCTCAACCACCCGATCCCACCCGAAACAAAACCAAGCACAGAGCCCAAAAGATTCGAACCTCTTCCACGAGCAAAACCCTTCAAAAACACCGAGAGGAAAGGGGGCGAAAAAGCCATGGACCGCGAGATCCGCGCGAGCATCAAGAGCCCCGAACCGAGAAACGCGAGAGAGCGGCGAAGGAAGAGAGGAATCACAGTAGTGTTTAAGGATACGGTCGGCGGCGGCGGTGGCGGCGGCGGCCATGGTGGGAAGGCTTGCTAGGGTTTGGGTGGGGGCAAGACGGGGAGGGGGGAAAGAGAGGGAGGGAACCGAGAGGGCGCTCTTAAATAATTAGCGGCCCAGATCTGATCGCCCCCTATCATTATTAGCCTTTTTTATTATCCTTTTTCTGGCTCTATATCTATATTTTTCCCTTTCTTTCACAGGAGTATTGCTGCATTATTAGTGACGATGGATTTATTTACCAAAAAAATAATTTTAAATATGGGAACTAATCCAACTATAGTATCCTAGTTAAGTAACTATGTTATAAATATATGTGTTTATATATCTTCTACAAAGATATTTTATTTGATTAATATTTATATTTTTTCTTTATATTATGATGAAGAATGACTTAATAAGACGACAACCATGACTTTGAAACTTTGATAGTAGGAACATGAAAAGTCTCTCGGTATATAGGCACTCCACACAGAGTGGAAAGTTCTAGAAATAATGTCAAATGAATTTTCCTAGTACATTTGGTCAACAATTCAAATCAAGAAAAAAAGATTCTAATTCAACTTTTTGTCCTCTCACATCCAAAGGATGATCAAGATGAACAGTACAGGCAGTGTCCTTTCAAACCGTCAGTCAAACTTGATGGGCACCTCTCTTGTTCGCTTGCAGTAAGCCTCCCGGCGACTAGTCAACTCACTTAGCCACGAAGCATTTGTTTTGGCCATCTAGCTTGGATTAAAATAGGAGCACAACAAATGTGGACTTCCACGGAATCACCGGCACCTAAAAAATACAAGATACTTTCTTGCAAAAGATATATTGGTTTACTTTTCCTCAAATTTGCAAAATAGTTTGTTATAAGGTATTTACCTCGATTTATTGAGACATCTATACAACATATGGTAATATAACTTTCACACTGAAAAAGGTAGTCCCTTCTTAAAAAAATATCTTAGAATATAGCCAGGATGAAAATGGTTAATAAAAACATAAAAAATACGAGTTCACCAACTTCTGTCCTCAAATTAAAACCCTGCAGCAATCAATTTGGTTGGCTGCCACATGGTTGTGCTGCAGTACACTGCTATCAATTTGAATGATGGTGGGTGATAGACCGCATGCATAGATTTTCTCATCATGTGGAAGGCGTGCAAGTAAAAGTTGGGAATTGAAGCGGCTATGAAAATTGGGACCTTCTATCGTAAAAAAAAAGAACCTCTAGAAATGACGAAAGATAGTTGTGTGTATTATCAAGAATTAAAAATATTTCTATGTACTGAAGTCCATCATATTAAGGCCATGTTTGGAACAACAGTGGTGAGAAGCGTTTTTCAGATAATCTGTATAAATATAGAAATAACGCTTATTTAAGAAGTGGGTAAATGAGGGCGGTGGGGAGAAGCGCGGCAAAAAAAACTATAAAAAAATGTGTCGTTTGGCTTCTAGTTTGAGCTTATTTTGACAATAAGCTGAAATTAAGCTGTTTCAAACAGAACATGCATGTACCAAGCCCTGAGTTCGAATTACAAAGATGTACTAATTTTTACGAGGTCTGCCAATCAATTGAAGGTATCACATCATATAATATTATCTTAGAATATATGTATGCTGAAATTAAAGTGGAAATTCTAAAAGGAGGAACTAATTGACTGGCTGCGGTACAAGTGCCGAAATTTCAAAAAGCCACGCATGAGCTTCGGAAACAAAAATAGAGGCAGGAATGAAGAGTAATACACGAGTACATAACCATTAGACCGTGTCCTCGTCCTCTCTCAACTCTAAGGCTGTTAGTTCCTAAATTTCACCTCAAATTCTACTATGCAAAAAAGAAGATTTTCATCACATTAAAATGTCGACATATATATGGAGTACTAAATGTAGATAAAATCAAAAACTGATTGTACAATTTTGTTATACTTTGCGAGACGAACATTTTGAGCCTAATTAATCATTGTTTAGACAGTTATTTACAAATACAAACGAAATGCTACCGCGCCGCATTTATGATAAAGTATAAACTTTGCCTTCCCTAAATTGGGATCTAAACGAGGCCTAACGCAAAAACATCACCACTCTGGCCTGCACTCCTGTACTCCTATTGATGCTGACATGATGCACGCTTCTTTTCCATCTTTTGAGAGAGTCCTACCCTTGAGAAAGAGCCGTGCTTTGGGAATCTATATCTGAGTATTCCTTTGAAGAATATTATTGTACGTAATCGGCTTTGCCCATTGCACATGTCAAGATCGAAAAACTGATTAGGGCATCTCAAAGAGTTAAGCCCAATATAATCTAGAAAACTATATACTGTAGTACACTTATAATTGAATTAAGTAAGTCTGATGTTGACCCTTAAAGGACACCCCATCCTAGACTTCGATGACGGCCTGAAGAAGGACAAGAACTTGCTGGGCCGAGGCCGTGGGCTCACCGAGTCACCGTGCACTTTTGGTGCCGCGTCGTCGACGTCACTGACCAAATTATATTGAATCCTGGGCCTGTCCTAGTGTCATGACTCGGGCTGGGCCTCTACTAGGTGTAGGGAAGTGTGGGAGTTCGCATTGGGCCTACTTGCCTGTTTTTGCGCCGATGAGTAGCTACTTAGGTGAGATTATTTTAGCAGTGAGATAATCAGAAACCCGACTAGCTAGGTCTAGCCGTTCAGACTTTTCAGAGGCCCGGCCAGTACGTGCTACGTCTGTGGGGCAGTGCCACGTGTGCAAATATATTCACCTTTTACCTAATGACTTACCCTGAATGAATGGAGAAATTATACTGGATTGAAGTGAAAGATAAGTTGCATAACTTTCTGTTAACAATGGCAATACCACATGTTCAGTATTTACTACTAATTTAATCACAAACGGCACACATCAACGTACTCTGTTCTACTCAATTATCGCCCATGTGCATATATCCTTCTATGTGGATCAGGACAGACCTAGGAACTTGATTTTTTTTCTTCTTTGTTGAGAGAGACCACTAGCTAGTCCACTATTACTAGTTTCCTCCCAAACAAAATTGCCTTGAATTTAAAACCTTATATAATTCTGTGGTCCATACCCCAAACAACTCGCACCACCTTGGGTACTATTTTTTTTAAAAAAATAAATACCTTGATTGGGTACTATATATATAGCTAGCTTTTTCGAAAGAACTCGCAACCGGCTGTGTAGAAGGGAGCCATAGCCCCTCGAGATACTCGAAGACATGTACTCCGTAGCAGCCAACAACGATATGGGACTGGGAAACATCAGGAAATGGGATTAAAGAATGACCATCTGCTCTTGCGAGGCGCTAGCAACAAAGGTAGTTCAGAGGCACCAAACGAGAACAGGCTCCTGTTCGGTGCAGCTAAACCAACTTATCAGTCGTTAAGTGCCTCGTTTAGCGATCCTCGGATTCCACTGGCCTCTCGCATCAAATTATGGGTCCGGTGAATGTTGATGAATGATGACGATGAGGGCACCAGCTAGGCTTTTGGCCTTTCCCAGTTGCTAGCCTTCTCCAAGACTTGTGGAGCAAATTAAATAGCCATGGTCGTCGTCAGGCAGAATGGAAGGAAATGAACGAACCCGTGTTGGCTCGAGGTACACGCCGATGCTTGCTTGTGATGTTGTGGTTGTGGGTCCTTATTAATTACCGGTTACCACGACATATGGATCAATGTATATATCCAGATGATGAGTCACCGGAGTGATCACAATCCAGCTCCAGCAGATATGTGTGCTGCAGCGTAGTGGCCGAGCCTTGTTTTTGAATTTGGGTCTTACCATTTTTGTCAACAAACAAAAGCAAAGTCAAAAGTAAAAAAGAATCACAATGGTGACAATTAAAGGTAAAGATAGATTGCTTAAAGATAAGATATAAAGTTAGAAAAACAGAATATATATAGAGTTTGAGTAACATCTCAGCTCAGAAACTAGCACTACTTGTGAACAATGTGAAGAACATGCATGGAACTCCATGATGTCGCTATTCATGAGAAAAAAAATATCACCAAAACACTCTTACATTAGATTGCAAATCTATCATACAAATTACTGATATTAGCCCAATAATTACGATAATTTCGTCTATTTTGCATCTCAGTATGAGAAAGAAAAATACACAATCAACAAAAATGTTGTCACGTGGGCATTCCGCCGAACAAGTTGCGTGCACAAGAGAACCAAATTTGAACATGAGACCGAGAAGCTGAAACTAAACATTCTGAACTGAAAACGTAGGATCACAAGACGGATAAATTAATTTAGTGAGTTGCTCCGCCAATCGCCCAAGACCTCCGACATTAATAAGGGGGTGTTTGGTTCCCCGGACTAAAATTTTAGTCCCGTCACATCAAATGGAAGAATACTAATTAGAAGTATTAAATATAGATTAATTACAAAATACATTACATAAGCAAGGACTAATTTACGATACGAATCTATTAAACCTAATTAGGCCATGATTAGACAATATAATGCTACAGTAATAATTTGATAATTATGTACTAATTATAGGTTAATTAGGCTTGTTAGGTTCGTCTCGCGGAGTAGATATGACTTATGTAATTAGTTTATGTTTAATGCTACTAATTATCACTTATTTGAGGGACTAAACTTTAGTCCATAGGATCCAAACACAGCCTAAGTACAGGAACAAGAAGCAGTGGCTTTGAACTGAACTGAGCGTGTGGATGAGTCGGTGAGACCCGAGAGCGAGACGTTGTCAGTTCGTCACGCTGAGTCGATTTCACGCTATTGGTTCCGGGGCAGGTACATTGCTATACATAGGCCGGCCAGGCTCCCGAGATGCCACATGCATCACCCTGTTCACGGTTTGGTGTGGACCCGTCGAAACCGGCAAACCAGACCGTGGAAACCCAGCTATGCAGTTTTGATTGGGTTGGGCTAACCCGCGGTTTAGACCGGTTAACCCATTGCTAGCCCCTCGATAAACTAGTCAGAAATCAGAGTGAATCAGAGTGACAGAGTGGTTACGGCATCTCGCCCCGCAGCCGAGCCAAGCAGCAGCAAGCAAGGTGCCGAGCAAGCATGCAAGCAAAGCTGGGAGGATGCGCATACTGACATTTGTTGCTGCCGTGAGACTGTTCGTACTGTCACCGCTGAAGATGTCAGGGCCGTCCGCTGTTGGCGGAATAACTTCAATTCCCTCGTGGAATAAATTTGTTGCTGTTTGTGCCTGAGGTTGCCGCGCTCTCTCTCTTTTATCGTGAATTTGCGATTTGCACGTACAAATACGTTGTGATCTCGAGCGCTAGCGGTGATCTAATTTGCCTCCGGTTCTAAACCACTTAACCCGTTGAACCAACCCACCTAACCCGCACTCATGCGGTTTGGTTTAGGAAACCATCTTGAACCGTGTTAACCCGCCGTTGAACGGACTGAGACATGCACATGATTGGATAGCTGCAACGGCCTTTGAGCCCCGGTCTAAAACCTCGCGATGCAAAAAGCGTACCCCGGCCTGCCTCCGTGGATACATAGAATGGGCGTTTTCTATGAGGGTAGTGTAAGTTGCGCACGAGACGTGAAGGAAAAATGGCTGGACGTGTTCTTATCCGGGTATCCAATCACGATCTTGCGGCAGCCAGACGCTGTGGAGACAGGAACCGATCAGCATGGCGCTGCACGCACCTAGCCTAGCCGGTGGGGCCTGGCTCCTAGGTATGAGCCAGGCTGGCGTCCTGTTCGTTTGGCTGTTGACTGATGGCTGATGCTGATTTGTTCTGAGAGAAAAATACGGTTAGCTTTTTTTAGATAGTGACTGATTTGTTCTGAGAGAAAAGTACTCTTGGTGAACCAATCGCGCCCATAGGAGAGTTTCTGCGTTCGTGGGCTGTGTAAGTGGGCCGGTCTGATTGAGGGAGGGAAGCTCGCTGGCGTGTTTGCTCTCTTGGTTTGATTGGGTTGCGCGTGGGCCGAGTTACGGTGCAAGGTACAGATATCTCGGCCCATTGTAATCTGTATATCTGTATATACTCCTTACTTCATATATACTATACACTTGATATTTGGGTGTCCGAAGCCTGAATGAACCCGGCTTTCTGAAGTCTTGATGTTGAACTTTGAAGCCTGAATGAACTACCTCGAATGAATGGAACGGAGGATCAACGAAAGATAAAAGTATACACTACCACTGCATTGTTTTATTTTGTCCTCGTGGTAGGTGCCCTGTTAACAATGGCAATTAATCCATGTTCATTAGTACTATATATTATATTCTACTATATTCTATACTTCCATTGCCCGTGAGATTTCATATATACGTGTATTGTATATAAGTACCCCCTTACCTTGAGTGTACGACTGTGTACACGCTAGTAGCTAGTGCTGGAGCAGTGGAGCTAGCTAGGTTGACCCATATATAATTCCATATGAATACCATTGCCAATATAATCACTCATATACAGTCAAGGCCACATAATATACCACAACTCCACAACAAAAATGGGAATAGGAAACATCAGGAAGGTCCAATCCCTAGCTGGCTCGGGGGACGCCCGGTCGCTCTCGGGAGAGAGAGCGACGCGGGCGGAACCCTAGCCCGCCACCGCCGTCGCAAGCCGCCCGCCACGCTCTCGTCTGCCCCGTCGTCGCTCGAGCCGCCCGGCCGCTCGACAGTGAGGACGGTGGCGGCGGGGCCCTGCCCCCTCCCCCCCTTCTTCCTTCCTCCTCGGTGCTTCCTGCTCCCGTGCAGCCGCGCCACCGCCGGCGTGGCTCCCTCACCCCTCCGCGCGCGGGCCGCTCAGGCGCCTGGCTGCGCGGCCGTCACGGTCCTCCTCGGGCCGCCGCGGTGCTCGCTGGGCTGGGCGCTCCCCGGCGCGGGCGCGCCTCCCTACGCCGGATCCGGCCGCCTGGGCCTCGTGGCGGCGACCCGCCACTGCGGCTCCTCATGCGCGCTACTGAGGCTCCTTGCCCCCGCACACCTATGCGCCAGGCACTCTCCTGGGCGGGCCAAGGGGTATAAATACCCCACACCCAAAAACTAGCCGTTATGTCAGTGGAAAACCGGTCAGATCGGTTTCTCAAACCGGTCACACCGGTTTTCAAACGAAACTAGCCGTTAGCACTCTGAGCTCTAAAACCGGTCAGACCTCTTTCCATGGACCAGTCAGCACACTTAGTCTCAAAACGACTTCTCTCATAGGCTATCTCACATGGGTTGACCTATTGAGCACTTTTTGGTGTTGTCTGGATAACTACTTGTTGCATCCCTCTTGATAGTACGACATTTCTATACTCAAGAAATTAAATAACAAATTAAGTCTTCCACTTGAGCTTCAATGTCTACAATCATGCCGTACTTGTCAATTTCAACTTTGAGGGCACACAACCTTTCTTGATTGCTGAGCAAATCCAGTCTTGAGCTGGGCTTAGAATTTCCAAGTGTATGGACCAATTCATAAGCATCTCCAATATATGATCCATAAATGATTAGATGCTTCACATTGCTTCACTTGATACGGCTTGATTGAAGTATAGAGATCAAACTAAGATGCTAGACTTTTCCCTAACAAAGTCCCTCGGCTACAAGACCAACTTGCCCTTCTCTTCGCTAGGAATGTCACTCCCGTCTAGCTTGATCCTTTTCATCAAATCTTGCCACTTTAAGTTTCGCTTTGTTTTGCATCATCATGAAAACCACATTAAAATCCATGTATTCAATTAACCCGAAATATATTCAATATTGTCTTGTGTGTTGTCTTTGTCAAATCACTTGTCCATAGGCTTCCATGTACTTGAGACCATATAATATCCATAAGATCATGTCTCATTATGAATGTAACTATTGCCATGGACCACGTCCAAAGGAATTCCAATTTCTTCATGTAGATGTCCCATTTTGTCTTGATAAGCTTCTACTAGATGAGACCACATACTATCCATAGAATCATATCTAATTTTATTTATAACCACTACTATGGACCAAGAGAAAAGGAATTCCAATTTCTTCATGTAGATTGTCCCATTTTATTTTGACAAGCTTCTACTAAATGAGACCAACCAATATGGATAAGTACCTTGTCTCATTTGTCATTTCTATTCTCTTACCATTGCTCATCTTTTGCATCATGAGATCAAACATACTTGCTTGCTTTTATGTCATTTAGAACCAATGTCAAGTACATATTCTTATCAACAATTATATTGCGCGAACATTCATAAGAATAAAACCTGCTCATATGCTTAAGCAAACAAGTTAGATCACGAATCATGTTGTCATACAAATCACCAAAACACATAAGTGCCTAGATGCACTTTCACATTCCATTCTCTTCCCAACTACTTCCTCTCACTCACTCTCCACCCCGTGCGGCTATTTTGGAGTTCAACCGAAGGATTGTTAATCTTTGTGGCTCATTCGATTCTCCCCATCTTGAAGAACTCAATCCCCTTCGGATCTTCCGAACTTTTCGCGGAAAATCTCAAAGATATCTCATTCAAACTTCCCGTCGCCCGATCTATCAATGTAGAAGGTTCTAGTGGATTTCCCTTGGTGAATATCTTCATATACATGTCTAGAACACTTCCCTATGATCTCATAACTTTTGGTGGGCTAGAAGTCCGATTCCCAAATTTTTAGGTCATCCTCGATTTTGTCGGATCATCCGACTATGCGTCGGAAGATCCGAGCCTCGGATCATCCGACACATAGCCGGAAGATCCGACAGACCTGGGGCACTGAATTGTTAATTTGAACTCTCTCTTCATCATCTATCTGTTCATCCTTTCTTGTTGTCTGTCTAGATGGGTCGTATGAAGCACACTGAGAAGAAGAAGTCAACTTTGCAAGCTCGGCCTAGCTATGGAAGAAATATTGGCTCACCTTCTAACACCGAGTCCGATTCTAACAATGGGACAAGAGAGCAAGGAAGGGGCAAACGAGTAAAGAAATAGCTTGCTACAAGGACTGTTAGAGGAAGGGGGCCTTCTAGTGGTAAAGGGCGAGGAAAGGAAATTCAGACCACCTCCTCTCCTCCACGTCCAAGGACCAAGAGAGCTAACCGTGAGGAACATACTGGGTTAGAATACAATGATGACATTGATCTATCTACTCTTGCTCAGAATTTCATATCCACTACTATTCCATTTCATCATCCGAGTGATAGAGCTTTGATAAACTTCAAGTCTGCAGCCAATAGCATGAAACCACTTCGGTTTAGTGCACATGAGGACCCTAGATCCATCATCTCCAAGCAATTCAAGGGTGATCCTCATTTTTTGGCTGTCTCATCAAGCGGATTGGTATGAGTCAGTGATTCTGAAGATGGGTAGGCTGTGTACACCCATGTATTGGGTAGATTGGAATTATTTGAAGGGCATGCCACCGCCACTGAAGCCAGTTGTTGATGATGTTTATGAGCGGTGTGTTGAGATGGATGTGGCCAACATCATGGCCTTTGAGTGTGCCTACAATGAAGAAGTGATTGCTCAGTTCTATGCCACCCTATGGATTGATCAGGAGAGGGATGAGATGCATTGGACTCTTTGTGGCAAACACCTATCCATTTACTTACATGCTTTTGCGGGGCTGTTTGAGTTAGCTGAGGAAACTGCCTATGCTCACACTATCAATGATCACAACAAGGTAGATCTTCATCAGGGGCATGAGATTGATGATGTAAAGCTCGCTTTCATTTATGATGGGGCTTATGGAGCTGTTGTCTTTGGGAAGTACAAGGGTCTCTCTCCGTTTTACAAATTGCTTAATCAACTCTTTAGGGGAACCTTGTATCCTAGGGCAGGTGATGCCGATAACATTTCTAAGAGGGCCAAGAACTTGCTATTTCAGATGGCCCCCGGCAAGCCAAAGTTCAAAGTGTTCAACTTCATTTGGAATGAAAGTATCTTGTGCTCCCATGAGTCATCTAGTGGCTGCCACTTTGCTCCCTACATCTTCCATATGATTAAGCATGTGACTGGAGTAAACATTATAACTGACAAGCCTCACTTCCCATATCGCTCCCCCCAAGGCAAAATCGAGCAACTGTTAAAGATCAAGGTCAAGCCCTATGAAGGCGTCCGTTGTGACGAACCGGATTCTCACCGACGAGAACCCGACTCCCTGTACCCTTGAGATAGTCCCAGGAATAGCAGCTATCTCGTACAGAACTCATCTCAGTCGAAGATCACATCCATACAACGATAAAAGATTCATTACATGACTCATATAAAGACAAAGCGTCTGGTACAAGCCCTCTGGGCTAAAACGACAATAAGAAACATCTGCGCAGCGGTAGCTAGAACAACTGGGACCACTCCTCCACAGGCATCCTTGAGCGTAGCGCACACCCTTCAGTCGTACCACCCATCCTGGTTGAACTCGTGGTCGGGGTCTTCACCTGAGAACCCAAAGTCTGTCCCCAAGGAAATGGGACAGGTCCACGTCACCAACCATAACATGATGCAAGCTTTAAAGGTGGCCTATTCTAAGGATATAGAAATATTCAAGGTTTAAGCCAGGGTTTCTTATGCAAGCAGCAGCAATAACCCAAATTCATCTCAGCACCAACTCCTGCTCACACACACATCCATCCACTCCCCAAAACCAACCATCAGCCTCACATTTTCCCATCGGGCTCGTCCTGCCACGGCAGGTTCCCGCAAATCATATCCACCAACACCTTTCACTCACTAGTCGACTCGGTGAGCTCCCTCCCCACCTCGTCTCAACAGCCTCAGCTGGACCAATCTCTCATAACCCAATTCAAGGATGAGGTAAGAAAGCAGATTCCCATGCTAGCCGGGGCTTCTCAGAAATGGGTCGTCCGTAACCGTGGACACGGCTATACGTATAGTTTACACTCTGCAGAGGTGGCACTCCAGGAATCCATCCGGGCTGCAAGGCTAGTCCGCAACCAACCTGAGACGCAGCCCACAGCAAAGACCCTAAACAGCAACGGCGCCAATCCTGTCTCCCTGGGCTCGGGAAACATCCGATCTAACATCTGCCCCAGGGTCGTGAAACCTTCCCACCGGGGCCAGTCGGGGGCCGTGGTAAATCAGGGAGATTACGCCGCAACGAATCCCCCCTACACATATCAAACTCGATTCTCCTACAGTCTCGGCGCCGTACTAGAGTAGGCTTGCTGGAACCCTCCCCATACTGGGTAGATGGTGAGCACGGTAATTCCCAAGTCCAAAGTGGGGGCACGACTCGGTCCTTAATTGTTCGGTAAAGCGAGTATCTGCATCACAAGCGATCCGCCGCAACGGTCCGCAATCGGCACCCATAACAGGTATTGCCGCCCAAACTCCTCAGGTACTCACCGAGTACCAACCCCAAGTAACCAGTAACCATGTACCCGCAACAGGTACCCCATAGGGACTGCCCGAGTGCAGCCCCTCAGCACCTCGATCAACGATCGAGTTGTTATTTACTCGCTTACACCGCCTAGCTGCACTACTCCTCCCATACCACCCACAACTCACGCCAAGAGGATCAATCACAACCATCCCAACACATGCATAGCATAGCATATTTCATAAAGTGAGTAGTAGGTAGCAAGGTAACAGGATATTAACAAAGGCAGTGCAGGTTTATCATGCGAGTAAAGTAAAGCGCTAGCATACTAGTTTGCATGTCTAATAGGTATTTCAGAGATGGTCGGGCGTGAACCTGGGCAAAGGTCTTCGTCCTCGTCAAAGCAGTTGTTGAAGTAGGCCGGCTCCTCCTGACTCTCCGGAGCTCCTAGGGGCGCGGAAATAAAATAAGACGCAACTACTAGCAAAGAAACACTAAGACAGCGACGAAAGAAGACTCAAATAGCACCAAACTCTACACTAACGCGTAGGTCATGATTTTAGAAAAATATAGAAACTGGTTTCATATTTTTCTGAGCTACGGTTGATTTATTATTAATTTTCGAAGTTTAAATCATTTTCTGAAAATATTAAATAATTTCCGGAAAAGAAAACAGACAAATAATTAGCCTGCTGACGTCAGCATGACGTCATGCTGACGTCAGCAGTGGGGTCCGCCTAGGATGACGTCAGCAGTGGGCCCTGCTGACGTCAGCGTTGACCGGTCAACGGTCAACGGGTCAACGGGTCAACGGGTCAACGGGTCAACTCTGGTCAGTGGGCCCCATGTGTCAGTGACTCACAGAGTATGACAGGTGGGTCCCATACGTCAGCGCTGTTAAAAGAAAAAGATTAAACGATGGCTGGGCTGGAATTGGGCCGAAAGCGATTGGGCCGGAAAAGTTCAAGGGGGTTAAACAGACTTAAACGCGAACAATCGGCCCACGAAGGGGCGGCTGCTGGATCTGGCTTGGTGGACAGAGTCCACGGTGCACCGTGAGTGTGGTCCACGTGAGCCGGGTGCACGAGATCATTCTGTGGCCGACTCGGGATCTTCTGCGGGTGCGCGTGTGTGATGCTGGTGTGGTCCAGGGTGTGGCCTCGCCACGGCGCGACGCAGCGCACGCGCGGCGCGCACCGGAGCGCGACCGGCGGCGACGGTCGGCGGCGGTTCTGGCCGGGGAAGGCTCGGCTCGGGTCTAGGATGGTCGGGACAGCTTCACTAGGGTTAGGCGAACACGCTCGAGGAGAAAAAGGCCAAGGCTGGGCTTCGGATTGAGCTTCCCGACGTGCGACGGCGGCGACACGGCCATGTGCGCCGGCGAGCACGACGGCGGCTCGGGTTTTGGTTCAAAGGCGCTCGGAAAGGGGCTAAGCGAGTGCGCGTGCGGCTCCAGCAGCGGCTGGGACGCACCTGGGTGCACACGCGCGGGCTCGTGGTCGCCCACGGCCGCGCGTGGCCTCGGCGTTCGCGCGCGGGGTGAGCAGAGCTCGGCCGCGGCGGCCTCGGCTGCGGGGGAACATGCGACGGCGGGTTGCAAAGGGTTTAGCGGCGTTGGGTTCCTGCACAAGAAGATGCACAGCACGAAGGCTGGCGCACAGGGAAAGGCTAGGCTCAACGACGGCGAGCACGCGCGGCGGCGCTCCGCCGGAAACAGAGAAGAAGGGGGCGAACGCGGTTAGCTCACCTAGGGTCTCGTCGTCGTACGCTGCAGCTCGGGGAAGACTCGTTGTGGCTCGGCGATGCTCGTGCGCTTCCTCTCGTTCCCTGGCTCGGCTTGGAGACGGCGGTCCACGGACGGCGGCGATGGCTTCGGCGGCGGCGCTGCGGAGACGGAGCCTCGGCTTCTCTTCCCTCCCTCTTCTCCTCCTCGGACCCTCCTCTGGTTCTCCTCCTCCCTCTCCCCCACTCGAATTGGATCTAGGAAACCCCAAAGGGGCGGCGCGGCTTGGGGAAGAAGACGGCCGGCGGCGGGTTAAATAGGCGCTAGGGCTAGGGTTCTAGGGCTCGAACGGCGAGATTGGGTGGCTCGAGCGCACGCGGACACGCGGCGCAATCGCGACGGGCCGCACGGTGCGTGGGTGGTTGGGTCACGGGCGGCGCTCCGCGGGAGAGAGAGAGCGGCGGCGTCGCGAGGAAGGAGATGACGCGGGGTGAGGGGTAAAGCTGACAGGTGGGGTCCAGCGGTCAGTGGGAGAAGGCGGCGACGCGGAGTCGACGCGGCGGGGAAAAGGAATGGGCCGCTGCTGGGCCGAATGGCCGAGCAGGCCGGCTGGGTTGCTGGCTCGGAAAAAGAGTTGGAGGTGGTTTCTTGGACTTGAGCTTCGGGAATTTGGCCCACGAGCAGGAATAGGATTTGGAAATTAGTTTAGTCAATTAGAGTTTGAATTCAAATCTAGAATTTGAATTCAAACCAACCAAAAATCCAAATAAATCCAAATAAATCCAAATCACACTAATTCATCCTTAGCACTTCAAATTGATTTTAAATTTGAATATAAATTGCCTAAGAATTTAGGGAGCAAAAAGAAGACACTCTTATATGTTTGTTTGCATGCACAAAATTCCACCAAAAATTTTTAAATTCGCATTTTTGGCACTCAACAAATCCTATAGGAAATTTTAGGGTTGTTACAGTCTCCCCCCCTCACAAGAATCTCGTCCTCGAGATTTGTGATTACCTATGGTTTAAACAAGTGGGGGTATTTCTCCTTCAGCACTGACTCCTTTTCCCAAGTGGCTTCCCTTTCTGAGTGATTGCTCCACTGTACTTTGCAAAACGGGATAGCTGTGCTTCTGGTCTCTTTGACTGCTCTGTCTAGTATCCTCTCTGGGTACTCCAGGTACTCCAAGGTGTCCTGTAGGTCTAATGCCTCTGTCTTAATCTCATGTTCTGGTACTCTCAGACACTTTCTCAGCTGAGATACATGGAACACTGGGTGTACTCCCGCTAGTTCCTCTGGTAGGTCTAGCTTGTAGGCTAGCTTTCCTACTCTCTCCAGTATCTGGTATGGTCCAACAAAACGGGGTGCTAGCTTTCCTTTCACTTGGAATCTCTTATGCCCTCTGAGGGGTGACACTTTCAGGTAGACGAAGTCTCCTACTTCGAACTCCAGATCTCGTCTCCTTTTATCTGCATAGCTCTTTTGTCGGCTCTGAGCTGCCTTCAGGTGCTCTCTGATCTTGGCCACATTTTCTTCTGCCTCTACAATCATATCAGGTCCAAAGAATGTTCGTTCTCCCACCTCTGACCACATTAGAGGTGTTCTGCATTTTCTGCCATAGAGTGCCTCAAAGGGTGACATCTGTAGGCTGGCCTGGTAACTGTTGTTATAGGAGAATTCTGCATAGGATAGACTCTTCTCCCAGTCTGTGCTGTATGCTAGAACACATGCCCTTAACAAATCTTCAAGAACTTGGTTCACTCTTTCAGTCTGCCCATCTGTCTGAGGGTGGTAAGCTGTGCTATACTCCAAGGTTGTCCCGATGGCTTGATGTAGGCTTTGCCAGAATTGAGCCGTGAATTGGGGTCCTCTGTCTGACACAATACTTTTCGGTGCCCCATGCAGCTTAAGAATGTCGTCTATGTATAACTCTGCTAATTTGCTTACTGAGTGTGTGCTTTTGACTGGTATGAAGTGGGCTACTTTCGTCAATCGATCAACTATGACCCAAATGGCATCATTTCCTTTCTGAGTGCGAGGTAGGCCAACCACAAAGTCCATGCTGATATCTTCCCACTTCCACATTGGAATTTCCAGTGGTTTCAGCAGCCCTGCTGGTCTTTGATGTTCTGCTTTGATTCTTCGACAAGAGTCGCACTTGGCTACATACTCTGCTATGTCCTCTCTCATTTTCTTCCACCAGAACTTATCCTTCAGATCCTGATACATCTTGGTGCATCCTGGGTGTATCGAGTACTTGGACTCGTGAGCTTCTGAGAGAATTGTTCTCCTGATTTCCTTGTCCTGGGGTACACAAATACGGTCTTTCAGCCATACTGTCCCTGCTTCATCAATCCGGAAGTCAGGTGCTACTCCTCGTTGGATATCTTCTTTTACTCCTTGGATTTCTGGACACTTTCCTTGTGCTTCTTTGATACGGTCTTCTAGGTTATACTTCACTCTCATTTCCTGGGGTTTTCCTTCTTCTACTAGCTCGAGTCTCAGCATGTACAACTCTTTTGCTAGTTCTGGCTGACTTTCTTCTATCATCAAGTTGTTGCAATAATTCTTTCGGCTCAAGGCATCTGCCACAACATTAGCTTTGCCAGGATGGTAGTGTATCTCCAAATCGTAATCTTTGATCAGTTCTAACCATCTTCTTTGCCTCATGTTCAGTTCAGATTGGGTGAAGAAATACTTCAAACTTTTGTGATCTGTGTAGATATCGCACTTGTTACCAATCAGGTAGTGCCTCCAGATCTTCAATGCATGTACCACCGCTGCCAGTTCCAAGTCGTGCATGGGGTAGTTTTCCTCATGTTTCCTCAGCTGCCTTGATGCATAGGCAACAACCTTGCCCTCTTGCATCAGAACACATCCCAAACCCTGTCTTGAAGCATCGCAGTAGACTACGAAGTCTTTGCGAATATCTGGCAGGGTCAATACTGGAGTTGTAGTGAGTTTGTGCTTGAGTTCTTGGAAACTTCTTTCACATTTGTTCGTCCACTCAAATGGGACATTGTTCTTGAGTAGTTCTGTCATTGGCTTGGCAATCTTGGAGAAATTCTCAATGAATCTTCTATAGTATCCTGCCAATCCCAGAAAGCTTCGGATTTCCGTAACGTTCTTCGGCTGCTTCCATTCTGCTACTGCCTCAATCTTTTCTGGGTCGACTGCTACGCCCTCAGCTGTCAACACGTGACCCAAAAAGGCTACTTTCTCCAACCAAAATTCACACTTGCTGAACTTTCCGTAGAGTTGATGCTGCCTCAGCCTCTCTAGTACAATCCTCAGATGCTTCTCATGCTCTTCGGCTGTTTCTGAGTAAACTAGTATGTCATCAATGAACACCACTACGAACTTGTCTAGTTCTTCCATGAATACCTTGTTCATCATGTTCATGAAGTAAGCAGGTGCGTTGGTCAATCCAAAAGACACAACGGTGAACTCGTACTGCCCGTACCGAGTTACAAAAGCTGTCTTGGGAATGTCACCTTCTCTAATCTTCATTTGGTGGTATCCCGATCTCAGATCAATCTTACTGAAGTATTTGGCTTTCTTCAACTGATCTAGCAAATCATCAATTCGAGGTAATGGGTACTTGTTCTTGATCGTCACTGCGTTCAAGGATCGATAGTCTACGCACATGCGCATTGATCCATCTTTCTTCTTCACAAACAACACTGGCGATCCCCATGGGGATGCACTTGGTCGAATCACACCGCTTTCAAGCATCTCTTTCAGCTGCTTCTTGAGCTCTTCCAGCTCTTCCACTGACATTCGGTACGGCCTCTTAGCAATAGGCCCTGTGCCTGGTTGCAGTTCGATTATGAACTCTACGTCTCGGTCTGGTGGTAGTCCTGGTAGTTCTTCGGGAAACACATCGGGATATTCACACACAACAGGTACTTCTTCAATCGTCATTTTCTCGATAGAGTATACCAACTGCCTTAGAATACATGTTCTAGATTTCTTCCCTGTTCTTCTTTGTGGCTCTGCTGTTACTTTGACTCCACTAGGGTGTGTCAACTCAACTGTTCTGGGTGAGCAACTGATTATTCCTTTGTGCTCTGTAAGCCAATCCATTCCTAGTATCACGTCAATTCCATCCGATTCCAGGACTGTCAGGTTTCCTTCGAACTCCTGGCCTCCTATCATCAGTCTAACTGCGGGGCACTCTAAAGTGCACCTAAGCTCTCCTAAGGGAGAAGTAGTGACTATAGGTCTAGCTTTAGGTATTGCCGGGGGTGATTGCTCTCTCACAAACTTTGTCGAGATATAAGATCCAGTTGCTCCAGAGTCAAACAATATCAAAGCTGGAATGCCATTTACTAAAAACTCACCGAGCACAACGTCGGGAGCGTCCTCGGCTTCTTCCTCTGTCAAGTGGTTGAGGCGTCCTCTCTGCGCTGTTGCTGGCTGCCTGTCCTGTCCTCCAGATGCCGGTGCCTTGGCTGGGGTTTGTTTGTTCTTCTTCTCCGGACAGTCAAAAGACTTGTGACCGGGCTTCCCACAAGCAAAACAGACCACTGTGGTCCCTACACCAATTCTGGGTGTGTTGTTCGGCTTCCGGTTGGGGTTTCCCTGACTTGAGTAGCTGCTGTTTCTGTTACCAAAGTTGTTGTAGTTGTTACCTCTGCTGCCAAAACTGTTGCTGTTACTGCCTCGGTTACCCTGGTAACTGTTTCTGTTGAACACTGAGCTTCCTTGGTTGTTGCTCTGCTGAAAGCTTCTCCTGTTCATGTTGCTCTGGCCACTCCTCGGCCTCTGACTTAGCCGGTGGTTGTGCAACTGTTCAGCCTTTCTTTTCTTCTCTCGCCAGGTATCTTCAAGTCCCACTCTTTCCTTCTCAACTGCGATAGCCCTGTCAATCAACTCTCTGAGTGACCTGTGTGAACTCGCTGCGAGTGCTGTCCTCAGACCTCTGTGTAAACCACGCTGGAACCAAAACTGCTTCTTCTTCTCAGTGTTGACGTCTTCAGGAGCGTACCTTGACATCTTAGCAAAGTGTCGAGCGTACTCAGCTACAGACAAACTTCCTTGGGTCATTGTCCTGAATTCCATTGCTTTATGCACCATGACTTGTTCTGGTATGTGGTACTCCTTGAAAGCTTCACAAAACTCTAGCCAGGTGATCTGAGCTGGGTTCGCGTGAGAGTCACAGTAGCTCTCCCACCACGCTTTCGCTGCTCCTTCAAGTTGGTGTGCCGCAAGGGCCACACATTCCTCTTCAGTGTAGTCTGTCAGGTCCAGCTTCATCTCGATGGTACGCAACCAATCGTGTGCATCGAGTGGTTCGTCCGAGTAGTCGAAGGTGGGTGCTTTCAGCCTGATGAACCTTTCAATCTTCCTTTGTAGGTCTTCCTCACGGTGTCCCTGACGGTTCTGGTTCTGGTTTCCCTGCATCTGTTGCATAGCTTGCATCATCTGTGCGTTGGCCTGTGCCATCTGTTGCATCAGCTGTGTCTGAGTGGTCATCACTTCTGCCAAGTTAGGCGGTGGCGGTGGTTGCTGGTTGTTCTGCTGGTTCTGCTGAGGTTCCACTGCTGGTTCTTCCATTTCCACTTCTTGTTCTTCTCCAGGTGCGTTGTTCTCGGGCTGGAGCACGCCTGCTGCGCGTCCACGACCTCTGCCTCTAACTGCAACTGCTGCTCTTCCACGACCTCGACCTCTGACACGTCCTCTGCCTCTAACTGCCATTTCTGCCTCCTCTTGCTCAGCTTCCTCAAAACGTGCAAGCAGTCGGTTGGATCTTCGGATCGACATCTTGCTGTATATTTCATTAAGCAGATTTAGTGGCGGTCGGTAATGGTTAGGTTAGCGCAACTAGAGTAGGAGCTGCACACATGAAATAGACTCAACACTAAAGTACACTCAAGATGAACAACAATAAAACTGCAAGAACAGCCAACAAGATCGATCAATCATTACAGCATTACACCCTAGACATGTGTACTATCCCGAGGTCAGCTCCTGAAACCCTGAGGATAGTACATCTAAGCGAACGCTACATCGTGGCTGAGCCAAAAGGTGGTCATGATCTACTAAGTCTAAACATCTACTCATGAAGATAGATACAAGTCTCATCATCTGCTGACATCTGCTGATACTGTCTACTGCATCTGTCTCTTACTGCTGAAAGTGCCTGTGAGGCGCGCTGCCAACCTCACGGCCTCAGTCTTTGTCTGCTGCTTGATCACTGCCTGTTGTCTTGGTGGGTGTCCGTGAGGCGCGCTGCCAACCTCACTATGTCCATCTCAGGTTCTGTCAACTGCTTCTCTAAGTGTGTCAGTTCTTGTCTCAGTCTTGTCATCTCGGGAGTAAGGGTTCGAGCCTCAGGTGGTGGTATCGGCTCAACTCGGCTTGGTGAAACTCTGTAGTTCTCTGTCCTGGGTTCAACTCTGCGTTCTTCTGGTAGTCCTTGGTTCACTGCGATCATTTCTGCCACTCTCTTCCTGTCTGATCTTACCCAACTACTAAGGGTCCTTCGAGCTTCATCCTTTGCCATAATCTGTTGAAGACTCAGGTACTTCATCAGCTGGTAGTTTCGTCCATTCTTCTCTTTGTAGCTATCCACCTCTTCTTGAAGTTCTGAGTTGAGACTGTCCAACCAGTATACTTCTTCCTTCAGACCTTCTATCTCTTCTTCCTTGGCTGCTAGTTCCTTGACTTTTTCTGTGAGCTGATCTTCCAGGCGGACATCTCGAGCATGGTGAGTTGCTCGGATCAGTCCTGCCAACTGCCTGTTGTTGCGAGCTTCGTATTCCAAGTTCCTGACTTCCCTTGTTTTAGCTCTGAGTTGCTCCTCAAGTAAGGCGATCCTGTTGTCCTTCTCCATCAGCTGGAGGTCTTGCTTCCATACCTTCTCTTTCAGCTTGGCAACTTTCTCTTCTAGGCCAATGTTCAAGTATTCCTGCTCAATCATGCACTGAACTGAGGTCCGCAGAGTCACGTTCCGCTCTCGGTCTGCTGCGTGAGCCTGCAAGCTGACTGCGTCTCTGTCTGTCGGATCTTCAAGAGCTCGCGGTAGGTACCGGAAACGAGTGTGGCTGAGCTGACTCTGGTACACAAGTGTGGCAAGTCGGAGTATCCTCATAGCTATAGTCTGCACTGCCCGACTGAAAGTGCTCTCGCTGGTAGCTGCCCGTAGCATCAGTGACCTTGGTCGTCCAGGGATATTGGGTACAACCATCTGCAACCGGGTGTGTACTCCCTCACCAGGTCCGTAGGTCCATCCCTCGTAGAAGACGTTATCCACATCTATTCCCACTGTACGCAGCACCTCCCTCAGTAGCACTGCCAAACCTCCACAGTCTGCTCCTGTGGTCCTGATCTCTCGTCGTTCATCTGCTGATCTTCCTTCCATCTGCCAGACAGTTAGTGGGTTGTTAGTAAGTTAGCAAGTTAGTAAGGTAAGGTAAGGGTAAAAGTTTTGCAATTAGATGAGATGTACTTATATAGTTTTCAAATAGTCCAAGGGGTTTCATATAAAATAGAGGACTCAGTTAGAGCTTCTGTCCTAAGTTTCCGTTCTAAGGGTTACGCGCTACGGTCAAGTATGGCTCTGATACCAACTGTGACGAACCGGATTCTCACCGACGAGAACCCGACTCCCTGTACCCTTGAGATAGTCCCAGGAATAGCAGCTATCTCGTACAGAACTCATCTCAGTCGAAGATCACATCCATACAACGATAAAAGATTCATTACATGACTCATATAAAGACAAAGCGTCTGGTACAAGCCCTCTGGGCTAAAACGACAATAAGAAACATCTGCGCAGCGGTAGCTAGAACAACTGGGACCACTCCTCCACAGGCATCCTTGAGCGTAGCGCACACCCTTCAGTCGTACCACCCATCCTGGTTGAACTCGTGGTCGGGGTCTTCACCTGAGAACCCAAAGTCTGTCCCCAAGGAAATGGGACAGGTCCACGTCACCAACCATAACATGATGCAAGCTTTAAAGGTGGCCTATTCTAAGGATATAGAAATATTCAAGGTTTAAGCCAGGGTTTCTTATGCAAGCAGCAGCAATAACCCAAATTCATCTCAGCACCAACTCCTGCTCACACACACATCCATCCACTCCCCAAAACCAACCATCAGCCTCACATTTTCCCATCGGGCTCGTCCTGCCACGGCAGGTTCCCGCAAATCATATCCACCAACACCTTTCACTCACTAGTCGACTCGGTGAGCTCCCTCCCCACCTCGTCTCAACAGCCTCAGCTGGACCAATCTCTCATAACCCAATTCAAGGATGAGGTAAGAAAGCAGATTCCCATGCTAGCCGGGGCTTCTCAGAAATGGGTCGTCCGTAACCGTGGACACGGCTATACGTATAGTTTACACTCTGCAGAGGTGGCACTCCAGGAATCCATCCGGGCTGCAAGGCTAGTCCGCAACCAACCTGAGACGCAGCCCACAGCAAAGACCCTAAACAGCAACGGCGCCAATCCTGTCTCCCTGGGCTCGGGAAACATCCGATCTAACATCTGCCCCAGGGTCGTGAAACCTTCCCACCGGGGCCAGTCGGGGGCCGTGGTAAATCAGGGAGATTACGCCGCAACGAATCCCCCCTACACATATCAAACTCGATTCTCCTACAGTCTCGGCGCCGTACTAGAGTAGGCTTGCTGGAACCCTCCCCATACTGGGTAGATGGTGAGCACGGTAATTCCCAAGTCCAAAGTGGGGGCACGACTCGGTCCTTAATTGTTCGGTAAAGCGAGTATCTGCATCACAAGCGATCCGCCGCAACGGTCCGCAATCGGCACCCATAACAGGTATTGCCGCCCAAACTCCTCAGGTACTCACCGAGTACCAACCCCAAGTAACCAGTAACCATGTACCCGCAACAGGTACCCCATAGGGACTGCCCGAGTGCAGCCCCTCAGCACCTCGATCAACGATCGAGTTGTTATTTACTCGCTTACACCGCCTAGCTGCACTACTCCTCCCATACCACCCACAACTCACGCCAAGAGGATCAATCACAACCATCCCAACACATGCATAGCATAGCATATTTCATAAAGTGAGTAGTAGGTAGCAAGGTAACAGGATATTAACAAAGGCAGTGCAGGTTTATCATGCGAGTAAAGTAAAGCGCTAGCATACTAGTTTGCATGTCTAATAGGTATTTCAGAGATGGTCGGGCGTGAACCTGGGCAAAGGTCTTCGTCCTCGTCAAAGCAGTTGTTGAAGTAGGCCGGCTCCTCCTGACTCTCCGGAGCTCCTAGGGGCGCGGAAATAAAATAAGACGCAACTACTAGCAAAGAAACACTAAGACAGCGACGAAAGAAGACTCAAATAGCACCAAACTCTACACTAACGCGTAGGTCATGATTTTAGAAAAATATAGAAACTGGTTTCATATTTTTCTGAGCTACGGTTGATTTATTATTAATTTTCGAAGTTTAAATCATTTTCTGAAAATATTAAATAATTTCCGGAAAAGAAAACAGACAAATAATTAGCCTGCTGACGTCAGCATGACGTCATGCTGACGTCAGCAGTGGGGTCCGCCTAGGATGACGTCAGCAGTGGGCCCTGCTGACGTCAGCGTTGACCGGTCAACGGTCAACGGGGTCAACGGTCAACGGGTCAACGGGTCAACGGGTCAACTCTGGTCAGTGGGCCCCATGTGTCAGTGACTCACAGAGTATGACAGGTGGGTCCCATACGTCAGCGCTGTTAAAAGAAAAAGATTAAACGATGGCTGGGCTGGAATTGGGCCGAAAGCGATTGGGCCGGAAAAGTTCAAGGGGGTTAAACAGACTTAAACGCGAACAATCGGCCCACGAAGGGGCGGCTGCTGGATCTGGCTTGGTGGACAGAGTCCACGGTGCACCGTGAGTGTGGTCCACGTGAGCCGGGTGCACGAGATCATTCTGTGGCCGACTCGGGATCTTCTGCGGGTGCGCGTGTGTGATGCTGGTGTGGTCCAGGGTGTGGCCTCGCCACGGCGCGACGCAGCGCACGCGCGGCGCGCACCGGAGCGCGACCGGCGGCGACGGTCGGCGGCGGTTCTGGCCGGGGAAGGCTCGGCTCGGGTCTAGGATGGTCGGGACAGCTTCACTAGGGTTAGGCGAACACGCTCGAGGAGAAAAAGGCCAAGGCTGGGCTTCGGATTGAGCTTCCCGACGTGCGACGGCGGCGACACGGCCATGTGCGCCGGCGAGCACGACGGCGGCTCGGGTTTTGGTTCAAAGGCGCTCGGAAAGGGGCTAAGCGAGTGCGCGTGCGGCTCCAGCAGCGGCTGGGACGCACCTGGGTGCACACGCGCGGGCTCGTGGTCGCCCACGGCCGCGCGTGGCCTCGGCGTTCGCGCGCGGGGTGAGCAGAGCTCGGCCGCGGCGGCCTCGGCTGCGGGGGAACATGCGACGGCGGGTTGCAAAGGGTTTAGCGGCGTTGGGTTCCTGCACAAGAAGATGCACAGCACGAAGGCTGGCGCACAGGGAAAGGCTAGGCTCAACGACGGCGAGCACGCGCGGCGGCGCTCCGCCGGAAACAGAGAAGAAGGGGGCGAACGCGGTTAGCTCACCTAGGGTCTCGTCGTCGTACGCTGCAGCTCGGGGAAGACTCGTTGTGGCTCGGCGATGCTCGTGCGCTTCCTCTCGTTCCCTGGCTCGGCTTGGAGACGGCGGTCCACGGACGGCGGCGATGGCTTCGGCGGCGGCGCTGCGGAGACGGAGCCTCGGCTTCTCTTCCCTCCCTCTTCTCCTCCTCGGACCCTCCTCTGGTTCTCCTCCTCCCTCTCCCCCACTCGAATTGGATCTAGGAAACCCCAAAGGGGCGGCGCGGCTTGGGGAAGAAGACGGCCGGCGGCGGGTTAAATAGGCGCTAGGGCTAGGGTTCTAGGGCTCGAACGGCGAGATTGGGTGGCTCGAGCGCACGCGGACACGCGGCGCAATCGCGACGGGCCGCACGGTGCGTGGGTGGTTGGGTCACGGGCGGCGCTCCGCGGGAGAGAGAGAGCGGCGGCGTCGCGAGGAAGGAGATGACGCGGGGTGAGGGGTAAAGCTGACAGGTGGGGTCCAGCGGTCAGTGGGAGAAGGCGGCGACGCGGAGTCGACGCGGCGGGGAAAAGGAATGGGCCGCTGCTGGGCCGAATGGCCGAGCAGGCCGGCTGGGTTGCTGGCTCGGAAAAAGAGTTGGAGGTGGTTTCTTGGACTTGAGCTTCGGGAATTTGGCCCACGAGCAGGAATAGGATTTGGAAATTAGTTTAGTCAATTAGAGTTTGAATTCAAATCTAGAATTTGAATTCAAACCAACCAAAAATCCAAATAAATCCAAATAAATCCAAATCACACTAATTCATCCTTAGCACTTCAAATTGATTTTAAATTTGAATATAAATTGCCTAAGAATTTAGGGAGCAAAAAGAAGACACTCTTATATGTTTGTTTGCATGCACAAAATTCCACCAAAAATTTTTAAATTCGCATTTTTGGCACTCAACAAATCCTATAGGAAATTTTAGGGTTGTTACAGTCTCCCCCCCTCACAAGAATCTCGTCCTCGAGATTTGTGATTACCTATGGTTTAAACAAGTGGGGGTATTTCTCCTTCAGCACTGACTCCTTTTCCCAAGTGGCTTCCCTTTCTGAGTGATTGCTCCACTGTACTTTGCAAAACGGGATAGCTGTGCTTCTGGTCTCTTTGACTGCTCTGTCTAGTATCCTCTCTGGGTACTCCAGGTACTCCAAGGTGTCCTGTAGGTCTAATGCCTCTGTCTTAATCTCATGTTCTGGTACTCTCAGACACTTTCTCAGCTGAGATACATGGAACACTGGGTGTACTCCCGCTAGTTCCTCTGGTAGGTCTAGCTTGTAGGCTAGCTTTCCTACTCTCTCCAGTATCTGGTATGGTCCAACAAAACGGGGTGCTAGCTTTCCTTTCACTTGGAATCTCTTATGCCCTCTGAGGGGTGACACTTTCAGGTAGACGAAGTCTCCTACTTCGAACTCCAGATCTCGTCTCCTTTTATCTGCATAGCTCTTTTGTCGGCTCTGAGCTGCCTTCAGGTGCTCTCTGATCTTGGCCACATTTTCTTCTGCCTCTACAATCATATCAGGTCCAAAGAATGTTCGTTCTCCCACCTCTGACCACATTAGAGGTGTTCTGCATACCAGAGGAATTCTACCAAAGCGAGTCAGAAAACGAAGAAGCCGGTGACGATGAGGACGATGACGGTGGTGATGATGGTGAGGACGATGATGGTGGTGGTGCCGGGGACGACGACGAAGCCACCGAGTAGCTCCCTTTTTGGTCCTTGATGACAAAGGGGGAGTGAATTGGATAGAGGCCCATCATTATCTTTTATCCTTTATTCATGTTTTAGCTTGTGCTTGTGGACTTGTAAGAACTTTATTTGGAGTTATGTGTGGTGTGCCAAGTGAGAACCTTTATGTTTGTAAGACTTGTTTATAATTCATGCTAGTGTGATGTTGAACTTGATGTCATTTTCATGTGATGCTTATGGATGGTGTAATGCTATTTCTCTCTTTAATGATTGTGAATATATGTCATACACATCACGGATTTATTGTCACACTTGAGCACATGGATGAAAAGGTTGATTAGGAAAGTTTTGCTTAAATTTGTGCAAAAGCATTTGAGGCTTTTTAAGTTAAAAATGCACAAATTTAGGGGGAGCTTTTCTAGCTATTGTTGGATGTGAAAAACATGAATTTTATTCTTATCTTGTAAAACAAATTGATATTGTCATCAATCACCAAAAAGGGGGAGATTGAAAGTGCATCTAGGCACTTAATCTATTTTGGTGATTAATGACAATAGAAATTTGGATATAATACTTTGAATGAGTTGTGCAGGAATAAAATGAAAGAAAAGAAAAGAAATGTGAAAAGAAGGTCCCCAATTCAATTTCTTATGGTGGTGGACTCGATCGAAGAATTTAATTTGATTTTCGGTTTGAATTTGAGTATAGGACCACCGTACTATCAAGGGGGACGTGTTCGACAAATTCTAGTTGTTTTAAGTGCTATGCTTGAGATGAAAATCCACTTGAGAGACACACAAAGTCACATTCACATGTTGTCTGCTTGGTCGGAACTTAGGCCGGAAGATCCGACCGGAAGTTCCGGCTGGCTCGGTCTCGGGTTTCCCATCGGAAGATCCGATCCTAGCATCGGAACTTCCATCGGAAGATCCTACACTGTGTCGGATCTTCCAGGACTTAGCCAGATTTCAGCCTTTTCTGTGTGTCACATGCATGTTCCGACCCCTGGCCGAAAGATCCGACCGGAAGTTCTGGCCAGCTCGGTTTGGATTTGTTCCGGGCCGGAAGATCTGACGCCTGTCAGAAGATCCGACAGTGTGTCGGAAGATCCGACGCCTGGAACTGTTCTGAGGGCTTTCTTGCTATGTTCTGTCATTTGCCGGAAGTTCCGGCCCTCATCGGAAGATCCGACACTATGTCGGAAGATCCGACACTATGTCGGAAGATCCGATGCCTGGAATTTGTCTGGGGTTTTCTAACACTAATCTGTCATTCTTCGGAAGATCCGACTCATGGTCGGAAGATCCGATACCCCTTCGCAGAACACATAACGGTCACATTTTGGGGGTTGGTATATATACCCCCTCACCCCCTCATTCATTGCTGCTGCCTCCACTGACCTAACTTGTGACAAGCACCCACTTGAGCATTCATTTCACTCCTCTACTCCTTCCCAAGCTTGATTCTTGCAAGGATTCATCTAGGGTTTGAGTGAGAGAGAAGATTGAAGGTGTGAAGCTTGTGCTAACTTTGAGCCCTCACTTGTTTATCTCTTGAAGCACTTGAAGTAACTTTGATTCGTCGATTCACGTTTGTTACTCTTGGAGCTTTGCTCCTAGACGGTTAGAGGTGTCGGTGAGCTCCCATTCCTTTGTGGTTGAGGCCCGGAAGTTTGTATTATCCCTCTCTTTGTGAGAGCCAATAGTAAGTGATTCAATCTTCCTTTGTGGTTGATTGAGGGAGACTTGGGGCTAGTGTGACAGCCCGGCTCTTTGTGAGCTTCTCAACGGAGACGTAGCTCCTTTGTGGAGTGAACTTCGGAAGTAAATCCATTGTCTCCTTGTGCTCATTTGTTTTATTGTTGGATTTGCTTGATTTGATCTGATCTACTTGCTTGTTGTTATTCTATTGCATTGATCATATCTAGAAGGCTCTATACACTTATTGTCACACTTCTATTCAAGTAGAATCTTTAAAAAGTGTACTAGAACTCAAATTACGAAGTAAAGTTTTTATCCCGTCGGAAGATCCTACACAGTGTCGGATCTTCCGAGGATCGGAAGATCCGAGACTGCATCAGATCATCCGACGTCTGACAGTTTTCAAAGCAATTTTGCAGAAATTTTTACAGGGCCTATTCACCCCCCTCTAGGCCTAGTGTTGGTCCTTTCAGTGGTGCCCTCTCGGCTTTGTCCCCGGTGCTCCCCCGACTCCGTTGTGCAGGGCTCATGGACTCCTCGCCCCAACTGGAACCGCGTGGTGGAATCCCATTGAGGGGGTGAAGCCGGGAGTTGGCGCCTCGTTGGTACACCCGGGGCCGTCCCCAATTGAGGGGGGCGCTCCCTGGGTCTTAGGCGAGCCCCTGTTCTGCCATTTTCGATGGAGATGGTTATGGTTCTAGTTTCTTTGGGGCCCTGTAGGGTTGGGTTGGCGGTGGCGTGGCTGGATTTAGTTGAAGGCAGTAGTTGTTTAGGCAGGTGCTACTGGTTCTTTGGGTAGTGATTCTTCGACGAAAGCTGTGGTCCTGCGGTTCTGGACCAGCGACGGTTTTTCCTTGCTGGGGGCGTTGCTTGGGATCACTCCTTCGGGCGGTTCACTGAGATCTTCGAGGTGAAAACCTGACGTTGGTGCCGACTCGGCGCCTTTGCCTTCCTGAAGGCGTTGTTGTGTGGAGTCTCCCTCGGCCGTGACGATGGCGCTTCAGACCCCGTGGCTGACCGACCTTGCAAATTCTGTAATGGAGTCATGCGTTTTAGGTCTTCCTCCTAGAGTTGCCCCCGGTTGTCTCTGGTGTGTAGCCTAGAGGGCACTATTGCGGGTCTGTAATTAGTTGGTGTCGTCTTGGGACTTGTACTTTATTGTAAAACTGGTAACCCCAGTACTCTTGCTTTATCTATAAAGCAGCCTTTGCGGCTTTTGGGGTAATAGGAAACATCATGGAACGTGATTTCAGTCTGTGGACCGTGCATAGCCGCATACAAGATAACCCTAACTAGAACGGGCTCATGCTACTCCTACGTACTACCTCCGTTTTAAATTACTATTTGTTGTTGACTTTTTTCCATAATGTTTGACCATTCGTATTATTCATAAATTTTGTCCAAATATGCGAAAAATAAGTCATATCTAAAGTATACGTGACGATAAAGTAAGCCACAAATAAAAGAAATGACAATTGCATAATTTTTTAAATAAGACAAATGTCAAACATTACGAGAAATAGTAATTTGGAACGGATGGAGTTAGCTGTGCCACCGCCGTAGGCAAAACCGCAGGAGACGAGCGAACTCGCATCACAGACACATCATACTCCGGACGAGCTAGTGAATGCGCAACAAGTTGCCACGGCTAGGGGATGTTTATCTCAACAAACATGCAATGTTCAGTTTGCTCCCCAGCCGTGCAACTGTTCAATATAGAATTTGCGTGCTGGTTGAAATATATTGGTTTCACACTTATTGCAAAGCACATTATCTGTGGAAAGCCCTATATCTGAGTTATGAAAATACTGAGTATACAAATTTTGTACTTGGGCTGCCTGTCAGTTGAAGGCATGCATCATTAAATATAATATAATCATAGAATACATGTCCGCTGAAATTCAAGTGGGAAATTCTTGAAAGAGGAAATAACTGTTGCTGTGCTGTATCAGCTTGAAATTTTTGAAAAAGCAACACAACGACGCGTAAAAAGCCATCACTAATGACAGTAATTTGGTGACGGCTCTTCACAATCCACGACCGATGATGGATACAATGACGGCGCCATGTTTACCTGCATCACTGATAGCAGATATAAGTGACGTATTCTAGTACCAGTCACTCATGAAAGATACCAGTGACGGGTCCTAATGGCTCACGTCACATGATTCTTACCATGGACGTGTTTTTTTACCAGCCGGCCGTCACCCAAGACGAAAAAAAAATAAAAAAAAAGGATTGGAATATCTTGCTAATTGCTTGCTGATAATCAGAGGCCAGATGATTTCAGGGGGCCAGCACATATAGAAAACGTGGCCTATTTTTTGTTGTCAATGAGACACACGCATATGCAGTTTGCCTTTCTCCTCCAGCTCAGCCTGAATGAATGAAGAAATTATTAAACTAGACTGAAGCGAAAGATAAAGGCATCGGTTCTGTTAACAATGGAAATGGGCTCGGCTAAGATACACTTTTTTACCTCCTATGAGGTAAGAGATTTATAAGAAATCTAGACCCCTAATTTTTTAGAAAAAATAATTAAAGATCAGAAAGTATAAAAAAATACCCCATCCGTTCTAAAATGTAGGTCATTTGACTTTTTTAACTCCAAGTTTGACCACATGTCTTATTCAAAATTTTGTACAAATTATCATATTTTTTATGGTGGCTTACTTTATTAATATATAATCTACAAAAATACCTTAAATTTGACTATATTTTCATAAATTTTTTGAATAAGACGAGTGGTCAAACTTGAGATAAAAAAGTCAAACGACCTACATTTTGGAACGGAGGGAGTAACTGCTTGTGGTAACCTTCCCAAGATGGAGTAACTACATTTTGGAACTTGAGATAAAAATTGACTGTGGCAATTTTTGAATAAGACAAATGGTCAAACGTTGTGGAAAAAAAATCAACAATGAATAGTAATTTGGAATGGATGGAGTAGAATATAGCACTAGTTAATTTTTTTCTTCAAATATGTAAAGGTCAGGTGCATGGCAATAATTACGCACATGTCACGTTAGAATTTATTTAGAAAGCTCAAGTCACTGGAACACGGACAGGAGAGGCCGACTCGGCAGTTGGAAGATGTTGCGACCAGGAGCCAGTCGCGCGCAAGACCGGCCACTCGAATTTATAACAGTACATTTATATATGGCATATTCTGATACTGGCCAGGCACAATATACGTCAGAGCGTTTACTTTGCATACACAAAATAGACCATCACGATCATGTGCGAAATACATAGAGATAGGCTGCACCCGTCCAACACAACAAGTCGGCACAAAACATATTTATCAAAAACAAAATCATGGAAGTGCACACACACGTACACCAATATACACACCGTCCAGCAATCCACGCACACGAGGCACAACCACGGCTACCATATCATGTTTATTTATAAAAAAAGCACACACACGTACATAAATACACATACGGTGCACCAACACGACATCAACATCGCAGTCATGCGCGCAACGCACGGGCCGGGGCCACGTCTAGCATATATGCCCACGTCCAATTTTTTTTAGTTTTTTAAATCAATGAATGTATTACCTTCTAAGAGGTAAGATGTTCTCAAATCAACAGTTTATATTCATCTTGGAGTACTTTAACAATTGCCAATGAAAATACCTCGTGTTCAGTATTTTTTCTGATCATACCCCATAACTTTGTCTTATTATATATATCTTCCTCTTTGGTCCATATATAGGAGGCGCACCAGCTGGCTGGGTAGAATAGTAGAAGAGAGCGATATAGTCGCATCTCGCGTGCATGAACTCGGCGAGTGTACTAGCGATATTTTCGGCTGGCTAGCAGCCACCAACTAGCCAGCGGTATTTTTCTCTTGGCATAAATCAGCATCAGGCACCAGTTACCGGCCAACCGAACTGGTTGTAGATAGGTTTCTCGATCGCTATATTGATATTGATATATAGATAAGTTATATAAGGCCACAACAATGCATGTAGACAACCGGGATGGGATTGGGAAACATGAGGAAATGGGAATTTAAGCGAAAATGCTGCCATGGCGAGCCGTGTACACACACAAACATGGAAGGCAGTTTCCTCATCCTGCAGAGGCTCCAAACCTAGAATTAGCTTATGTTACTTTCCACAAGTGGAGGTGCCATGGCCATGCCGAATGGAAAGCAAGAAGCCCAGATTTGATCGAGCTACAAAGTGCACAGCTCACATTTGTTTGTGGAGTAGAGTGACGTAGTTACAACAGGAGTGCAGTGCTCGAGTTGCTGTGGGCGAGCAACAGTCAAGTTCACATCGTACCAGTGAATATGGTTAAGTGTTTGTTTAGCTCCAAAAAACAACCCAAAAGTTTACTATGCAAAAAAAATTCTCGTCACATCAAAATACCGGTCCATGCATGGAGTACTAAATGTAGATGAAATCAAAAACTAACTGCACAGTTTTGTTGTACTCTGCGAGACGAACATTTTGAGCCTAATTAATCAATTTTTGGATAATTTTTTACACATACCAACGAAATGCTACAGTAGCACAATGATTATAAAGTGACATCAAACCCCTAAATCCCCACCCCCTATTTTGCATCTAAACAAGACCTAAGCTTCTGGTTGCATTGATTTTCCCACCTTTTGCCATCTCACCTTTAATAATGAGCTCCTTTACGGTACCTTATACCACTGATTTAAAGGACTAATATATAAACATCCAACGGTTCAGAATAATTATATACTGGTGTAATATTCACCAGTGGTATAGGTACTATATGGTGAGTAGTATAGCTAGCATAAGGGTATCATTGGAAAAAATATAAATGGTATTACTGTAATTTAGATATATTTTATTTTTTCATTCGATTATGCGTCTCAGACCGGCAATCAAGGCGCGTCAGCAGGATGGGTCTCGGGCCGGTGATGCGCGCCGCCGCCAATAACTAGGAGAATAATGTTTAGTTAATATACTTGGTATAAATTACTATATTACCCATTCTTTATATCATATGCCACCAGTCAGTGGTACAAGGTACCGTAAAAGAGCTCGTAATGATTGGCGTACTCCGTATATACTTGCTTTCTTCCCCAACCAAGTCGATCTACTCATAACTCTTTTTTGTTAAAACACGGTACACAAACACACAGGTACCCTACGATACACGCATGCACACCGTACTCCCTATGAATATGCTTTGTCTACCGCTAAAAGATGACAAATATGAGATATGCACAGAAGAGATTTTTTTTTAACGAAACAGGAGGGATTGCCCCTACTGATTTTCACAGAAGAGATTCATCGGCCGACATGACTGGCTCTCCCTCTACGTGCACTCCACGGCCGTATGTTCCGAAATTTGACTCGATTGCAATCGAACAGGCGGAAGGCGCATGCGCTAGCTAGCTGCAGCATAATCGTCGTATCATCAGTGCATCGCTTTATTTTCTCCGCCTCTCATGTTGTTGGTAGCCGTCCCGTTAACAATGGCAATTAGCAATGTTCAGTGCTAACCGCCCACCATGGGGTCCACACATATGCATATAGGGAGTGTTTGGTTCACTTACCGCTCAGCCTGGCTCCTACATACCTTGGAACCAGACCCTCGTGGAACAGGTTAGTCTAAGCTAGGTTGCTGATACTATTGCAAGTACTCATGTATAGTCAAGGCCACAAACCACAACAATGGATTGGGAAACATCAGGGAATGGGATTTCAGCTTGCGAGAAGCAAATGGTGTTGGTGTAAACGTGCATACAACAGAACAGGACAAGGCACCAAACTAGAACCGGCTTTGCTACCCTGCAAGCCGAGGAGCTGCCATGGCTGTCAGGCAAAACGGAAGGTAACGAGATCGTGTTTGTTCATAATGGTACTTGGACCATCATATGCGTCGTGGATCTTCGCATAGTACGAGTACCAGTAGCGGATCCAGACATTTCTCGCAGCCTGGACAAATATAGCTGTAGACTACCTATGACTCACGATATTTTTCTTTGTCACCACAGGCTGGCTGCCGACCTCTACAGGTCGTTGTGGACGCTCGCCAAGAGGAGCCCGGGCGGTTGTCCAAAGTTTGCCGGGCCTTGGATCCGCCACTGACGAGTACCATTAGTGCGACCCCAACGAGTGGAGTGCTCAGCATATTGTCGCCGCCTTCTGTTTGAGCATGCAATGTTCGATCGATCTGCAACTGACGGGATCAAACTTTGTGGCACCCGTGTTGAGATATTACATTATATCTGTTTGAAACTTTATGTTGCTTCTCACCTCGAGTGGATATTGACAATTAGATGTGTGCGCGACAAGTGCGATTGAAGGGACGATCAAAAATGAATTTCTAGTTCTGCTAATTCCTCAAAAAATTCAAATAGGTAGCTAGCTAGCTTCAATAATTCGTGCAAATAATTTCAGTATGCTCACCTTGAATTGACATGTATGTTCCCTTCTATCACAACCAAGTCCATGAACTCCTCATTTTTTTAACACAAAGACACATGCACGCACAATCATCCTGTGAATGTCACACACACCCTGTGGATATAATTTCCTTCTTCCACAATGTGGAGTTGTTATATATAAATCACTTCCGTGTCTTGAAAAATATTATAAGAACATAGTTGAATATACATTAAATATTTTGTGAATATAGTGACCATATGTGCGCTTTGCCCAACATGTTATAGATTCATATACATTGAACAATTTGTGCAAATAATGTCAATATGTGCATTTTGCAAAACAAATCATGAAAACATGTCTCTTCTTTTCTCAAGAGATAAAATGTGTTTCCATGGCGTAAATGTATGAGTTTTTTCGAAAGTTTCATAGACAACACCAAATGTTGTATGGAGTGCTACATTTTCTTAGTACTTCATATATCATATTGATCGAGTTACTGGCGATTTTCGTAGACCACACCGCTATATGGAGTGAACTATTTCTTCCATGTGGAGCCAAGAAAATAATGGCACAATTACTCAATCTTCATTACCGATGATCACATATGACCCGAATGGGTACCTTTCAGGGTAAGCGTGCATAGGGATTATATTTTTTTTAGGAAAAAAAGCTAGGGACTTTTAGTAGTGGGTGCTTGGACTCTTGTGGGGCTTGGGATGACAAAGACGATCATCATATCAGTGACAACCTGAAGATAAAGCTGCTCTATACCATTGCCAGGCAATCATATATAGTCAAGGCCACACACCACACCAAAAATGGGATTGGGCCCAAATGATGTGCACCCTGCATACACACGAGGAAGAGAATCCTAATAACGTCTCGGACAACAGACACTGAACAACTAGTCAACTACCATGGGTTGTAAGGAAGCTGTATATGTAGAAAACATACAACGAGCTACACATGATTGGGAGGCATCAGGGAACTGCAAATTGAACTTGAAAGTCATTTGTGCCTCAGTCATCGCCACTCTGCTAAGTTCCACAACCTTCAGCTCCTTCGTTTCTAGGATAGCACCTAGAACTTCGAAGTCAGATCAGATCAGTGTGGCGGATGGTCCCTCCTGCTAATGCTCTGCACAAGTGTGAGCGTTTATACAAATGGCTTGCATTCCCTGAAAATTGTCAGAAACATTCATATATGTATAACATGTTGTATTCAGTAATGTGTGCAAAAAGGGCTATCTGTGCACTTGGCGAAGAAGATCAAGAAAACAGGTCTTCTTTGGAGTGAACTATTTCTTCTGTGTGATGTCAAGAACACAATGGCGCAATAACTCATCATCATTATTGGTGGCGCTACCTTAAGAAGACTTATTCATCGGCTGAAGACTGACCTCGCGGTGCAATTCGCGGCCAACTGGTGGAGTGGAGTAGTCATTGAACTACTACCTGATTGCAATCAAGGAACAGGGCTGCATGCCTGCATGGGTTGAGCTTGAGCAGCTGATCGATGGCACTATGGATCCGGTCGGGTTAGGTTATCTGTCGAATTGCGTTGGCCAGGAACATATCAGGAGACGCACATGGATTTCAGACAAGCACGACCAACCTTGCTACCTGAAGCGTGAGCTACCCTGAATGAATGAAAAGTGAAGAGCAGTGTAAGATAAATCTGAATACTTCTGTTGTCCTTTGTCCTCATGATCGTTGATGTTGCATTAACGTACAATGGAATCAACCCGTACGTGTTGAGTACTATGTCCTAATTAATTACCGCCCAAGTGTACATTTCTCTACTATCCTCCATCCTTTATCTGAAGTCCATATGTATATAAGAGAGGCAGAACTTGCAGCTGGTTGGCTACAAGTACAAGAGAGCCATAGTCCCTTGAGCTTGAGTGTGATAGTGCGTGCTAGCCAGCTGCCGGTTGATCAATACGTACTATTGCCTTGCCGACAACAGCTAGCAACGGGATTGGGAAACATCAGGGAACATAACTCAAAGTTGTAGGGTAGCTGTTGTGAGCATACTTGTAAATTCCATTCCGGAGGTCATTCCGTTTTTGCTCTTGGAACGGAACATTCCGGTATCGGCCGATACCGGTGTACCGTTCCAGACTTTATTATATTAAAAATATATGAATATACATATACATAAATATTCATATAAATATATACTTACGGCATAATTACGCTTCATCACACTGACATTTTTATCAAACTCACATATAATTCATTAAGTTCACCTGACCATAACCATATTTCATACTCCATAACTCATACATGGAAAATAAAAACACAATCATTTGGTTTTAGCCCGGTACCGAAATGAGCGGAACAGGCGTTTCGGCCGGTATTGGCCGGAATGGCCGGAATTGACCGGTATTTGACCCGGTACGGGATTTCAGCCCTTCTATGTCGGTTTAGGCACCGGAACGGGGCATTCCGGCCGGTACCAGAATGGAATTTACAACTATGGTTGTGAGTGTGAACCGTATATACACGCAAGGAAGCTAGTAGAATCGGCTCATGCGCTGCCTCACAAACGGACCGGCCATAGGCATCGCGCAAAACGGAAGAAAAGTGGAGGTCTCAGTGGCGCAAGGTACTAGTGAGGTGCTTGCATTGCTGCCGCATCAGTGTACCCGGACGAGCTGAGACGCTGAGTGCAATATCCTCGTAAAGGTCCTACCACCAGGAGATTATATATCAAGCACAACTGTTCTAGCTAGATAGTATTCGCCAACTGGTTAAAATATTGCACACACTTCACTTTCTTCTCACCTTGGGTCCTTGATAATTAAGATCGATGATGTGCGTCAGCCGTCAGTTCTCTTCTTCCATAACAAGTTCAGGCATTCAGTTGAGGAAGCATTCAGTAAACTGATAATTCAGGATCTTTTTTGAGCAAATACAACAGGTGCTCTGCCTTTTCATTTATAGTAGAGTGAAGAATAATTACAAGATGTAAGTGTGTCTGCCTCTATTCGGTTTACATGGATCTAATTACACTACTGAAAGTGAAGAAACATCTGCCCTCTTTCTCTCATGTGACACTGTGTCCCATGTGTTCCTGTAGATAGCATGCAACATCATTCTTGATTATGGCCAGGAGCTGCGTTGAGTTGTGGGATTTGTTATCAAACACCCGCCTGCATCTTTCCTTCCAAATATTCCACACTGTGTGGATCAAGGTTTACAGGTGTTTAGTTAAGTGTTTCTGATCGGCCTGCACTAGAGATTCCCACCACTTGCTTACGTTCAGGCCTCCCCCATTTCTGATTGGCATCTGGAAACCTGCCCATTGTGCAACCTTACGTCAGATGGCCTTTGTGAAGCTGCAGGTCGCCACCATATGAGTTATTGTCTCTTGTCTACACCTGCAAAGCTTGCAAATTGGATCAACCTGTCCTCCTCTTTTGTTGATACGGTCTGCTGTCTGCAGCCTCTGTTGCAGCAGCAACCACATGAAGAACCGGCACTTATTCTCCACCTTTGCATGCCAAATTTGATCCCACTTGCCGTCAGCAAAGGCCCCTATGAATTGGACAGTGTAAGCAGATGCAGCAGAGTACTGTCCATCTATTGTTAGTCGTCAAGTGATTGTATCCTCAATGTCTTCATGTAGGCTTATCATCTGAATTTGTTCCCACGGCTGCACAAACTAGGCGATCAGATATACTGAAGAAAGAATGTGCAAATACTAACATAAAAGGACATGGGCAATTTTGCTGCCTACCATCAGAGGACGACGCTTGTGTCGTTGGAAATCGATCAGCCCATGTCACTGACTATACACCTTTAGGCTCTAAGCCCCCCCTAGCAAAATATTTGTTTCAAACTTGTTTCGTCCTCCTTTTTATAGTTGGACCTTGGAGTGTCAACAAACACAAAATGCGACTTTCTTCTCTTCTTTCTTCTTTCTTTTTGGAGCTTAGAAAGTTTGTAAAACAACCTAGTGTATCCCATGTAAGCTGTGGAATTGTTTTTTAAGAGGCAATGATACCGGGAATTAGCTTTAGGATATAATTGTTTCTAAGCCTGAGGGGAGGAATGCTCTGTGCAATGCTCCTTGAAAGCTCTGGTGTTGCAGTGCGCACCAGTTGTTTTGACATACCTGTGACCCATGTTAACTGTTGAAGGCAGTTCATGACTTGGTCTGATTCATAATTCAGGATCTGTGAACGTCAGTGGCATGTAAAATCACGAAACAGTTTATAACTGATGATTCAGGGTCTGTGAAGTGTGAATTCATTCGACGGCGGTGCCTCCGGCACGGCGACCAGCTAGGGATCTGTGGAGTCCAGGAAAGCACGGACACATGCTGTGGCAGGACGAAGATTATGATCCCCGTGCGACCGCCGGCGTGTGCCGCAGCAGATCGTGTGTCTGAATTGGACGGCGGCGATGCTGTGGCGAATCACGGTGGAGGTCACGACGAGCGCATCATAATTGGCGCGCCGCCGCCGGCGAGCGGCAGTGCAGCAGAACGTCAGTGCTTGAGGAGCTCGTCGTCGCAGTAGATGTTGCTGTGGGAGCTCACGCTCACGGCGGCGCCGACGAGCCGCACCGGCCTGTGCATCAGCACGGTGGACGTGTGCGGGGCCTGGAACGCGCACCTAGCAGGTTTTGGAGCTCGCTGTTGAGGCCATGGCGGGGAGATTCTGGTCTGCCGCCGCTCCCTAGGGATATTTGCAAGATAGCGAGGTCCTTTCCCCTCCCTTCTCGACTGAGTTGCCGTTCTCCTCGACGATGCGCTGAGCTCTGATGAGCGATGACCCTCGCGCCGCCCAACGTGGCCGGAATCCGGTAGCCTCAAGAATCTCCGCCTGATGCCTACGAGGGATGCTTGACCAGAGGAAGGTACGGTGGTTGCCATGGCCGGCGTGACTCAGGCGTTCGGATCAGTTCGATCGTTCTACGGCGCGTTTGTCTGTGGGCAGTGGCGAGACCGGAGAGAAAAATTAAAGGGGCCCAACCGGTAAGATAAATATTTGTAGCTTCAGAAATTTGGCAATTCACCTCAATTTTTTATTATGGACACAAGTATACAGTAGCAAGTCAGGTCTATATAGTATTTAATTAAGCAACAGCAAAGCAAAAAAAACAAATAGTTATTAAAAATGATCCATATATCTTACCTGTCTATTTAAATTTTAGTATGCAATTCTAATTCATTTTAATCTACTTGAGGATTTTGATCAACAATATTAACATCGGATCCCGCTTCTTAGTTGCCTTTTATTGGAAATAATAAAGTGTCTTTCTTTTAAGTTTTACCTTTGGTTTTCTATTAAAGTTTGACATAATTTCATCAAAAAATTATATACTATTATAAGACAAAAAAATTAATAAATAAGGAAAAGTTTAGGGAATTGAGGGATATGAATTAGTGAAATAGATATTGCTTATATTGGTTTGAGTTGAAGTAGGGTAGTACAAAATTTTCATTTTGTTGGGGGTGGCCATGGCCCCTGCTGGCCACCCCCCAGTCCCGCCACTGTCTGTGCGTGGACGGCGAGTCGGCGACGGCGACGGCGACGGCGACGACGTAAACCATCACAAGAATCACGAGGAATGTACGTACCGCGTCTGAATTCAACGGCGATGTTAACTCGATCGTATGCCTCCGGCGAGGAGTCCAGGAAGAAGAAGACAGCAAAACAACTGATCCAGTGTCCGTGGGCCTCCGGACAATGATTATGACGAGGGCGCGACCGCCGGCGAGTGCAGCAAAGCTTCAGTGCTTGAGGAGCTCGCAGTCGCGGTCGACGTTCCGGTGGGAGCGCACGGCCGTGGAGGTCACGACGGCGCCGACGAGCACGCCGGCCGGTGCACCAGCACGTACGATCGACGTGGGCGGGGTCTGGACCGCGCACATACAAGGTTTCGAGCTCGAGTTTGAGGCCATGGCGGCGATGTTCTGGTCCAGGTTCTCGGCCAGGCGGCGAGCGGCGCGAGGCAGGTGACCCCTGGGCACCCCTGGGTAAATCGTAACCGTCAAATCAGACATGTACGGACGCGATCGCCTTGAATATCTGCAGGTTAGTGAACGAAGGCCCCTTCTCCTTCCTCGATTTGACTGCCGGCGTTCTCCTCGACGACACCACTTCTTCCATTCATCAGTATTCATCTCTACATTTACAGTCTGATTTACTTCTTCAACAGGAGTTGATGCATTTGTTTTGCCTGCTGATCTGACTCCACGACCACGAGTGCCACCATGCCCATCAAATGAACGTCCCCGACCTCTACCTCGCCAATCTTGGCCTCTACCATGACCTGCACTCAACAACTCAGGACAAAAGGCCTTTAGATGTCCAGGTTGTCCACATCAAAGCATTTTCTCTCTAGGACATTCATCCCTGTACGTTGGTAATTTCCACCATCCATAGCAACTAACGTTGATCGCCTCTGTGACATCCCTTGTGTACCAAGTTCGGTAGACTCCAATCTTAGACGGGTTTCTTCACTGATTATAGCTGAAATAGCTTGTTCCAGAGTAGGCAATTTTCCACTGCCATATATTGCTGCCCTTCTATTCTCAAACTTTGGATTGGGTCCATTCAAGAAATCCCTCACACGCCTCTTCTCAGTCCACTTACTAAACTTCTCAATGCACTTACCACACTCCAACTCCATTGGATCATAGTAATCCAGGTCACTCCACAACCTTTTCAGTTCAGACACATACTCGACTACAGATTTCTCACCCTGAGACGGTCCTTGCAATTCTTTCTGAATTCTACAAGCCAACATCTCATCCCCAACCCATGTCATGACACTCATTGCATAAATGTTGGTTCTCTCATGAATCCAATTATGTATGATGGGGATTAAAATGAGGATAACCATATTCCTGTACCGCATCATAGATAATTGGATTAATTAAAGAACCAACATTCATGCGATGAGAGTTATGACTTGGTTTTCCTCTTTGGATGTGCATGACTTACGGTTTCTCCAGAGGCCTTCGCTACATAGTTGGCATGATCAACATTGTAACAATGGATGTAGTATCCTAACAGGTGAGTTGATCAAGCACAAATAGGACAATATTTTCCTTATCTTCGTATTCTAGGTTTAGCAGGTACATGGCATTTCTAGAATCCACACCGCAGAGCCTCACAGGCTTTGTGTCAACAACACTGCACTGTAGCATGGTCCAACCGACTTATCATAATTGCCTAGTGTAGCACGTACGCAAATTAAAACAAACCATCTAAATGAATTATGCTTTAGTAGTCAAGAGTTAACATTCGGTGCTACGTATACATGTCAATAATCAATCGAAGGGAGGGAACTATAATATACGTAGTGGGTGATTCGGCTCATATAACTAATCATTGGGAATACATAAGTATATACTGCCATACAGACTTTCAGAACTGAATTCCAAGAGAGACGCAAATGACAGCCAGCATATCAAAAGACGTGCCATAGAAGCAGAATTGCCTTTTCTCCTTCCAGGTACTATAGTTAGCACATTGTATTAAAGCAAAGCTCTGTAATGAAGAATGATGTTGGTACTGGTAGGCTATAATATAGTTCCTGGAAGAAATAATATAGTTGTTGTTGCTTGCTACTGCCTGGCTATTAGGCTATTATATAGCTAGCAGGCAGCCACGCGTAGCGTAACAAACAGGCGCATGTTAGGATGGAAATCAGCTTCCCTCGGCAACAAACCAGGTAGAATATTCATGTTTAGTTTGTTGCCCTTTCCAATCATCTACGATCCGTTCAATCAATGGAAGTAATGTTACTGCCGGTGATTCTCCTTTCTTATGGCGGTGGGCCGAGAGGCGGTGGTGTTGTGGCCCGATGAGTGACGTTGGGCTGGGCTGGTTTTGGTCGGGCCGGAAAGGAGAGAGAGAAGAGGCCGACTACCTAGTCACGTAGTAATAACTTGTTTTGATCACCCAAAGTTCCCAATGCAAAGTATTAAAAAAAAGTTCTTTGAAGTAGTAGACATCACTAACCTGTCCGAGCACACCGTACTGTTTCGTCTTCATCACTCATCAACGAAACAACAAACTGTACTTAGCATCCGCTTCTTATATACTCCTTCTATATCACATTTAGATCGAGGTCGTTTTGAACAACAACACGGTCTCCAAAATGTAACTTTGACTTATCATTTTTACAAAAATATTTATTAAAAAATAATATATATATATATACTTTTATAAAAATATTTTTAAAGACAAATCTATTCATATAGTTTTTACAGTTTCAAAATCAATGACTTAAAGTTATTCACGATTTATATTCCCAATGTTTGACTAAAATCTTGTCCAAAACGACTTCTAAATGTGTTACGGAGCGAGTATATTAACTCCTTCCACGCACTAGCTAGGTCCTCCTTGACATACAGATTCCACTATGCCAACCAGAGATTCTACTACCCGTATACAAATCTTTGAGGCTGAGAGGCATCAGGGCAAGTATTATTCAGAGTTCGAGCGGCACCACGTATGCCTGTGTAGGCGGGCGCACAATGTAGGGCGTCGGGCCCTTGTGGAGATGCACGAGGCAAACCGTCGGCGAGGGTTGTTCTTCGGGAGAAGAGCGATCGATAGGCAGTTGAACCTGATCTGCAAGGCCCGCTTACAGACTCTCAATGCAGCATTCATATGTAATTGTGTTTTTCTCGGTTTAATTTGTGTCTTGCAGATTTGAACTATCTATGCATATATCACTAGTTTGAAACATACTCCATATATGAGGTTTTAAAAAAACATTGAGCTTACATCCGTATATATTATTATGACACTACGTGATGCACCTTTGGAGGAGAGCTAGCTAACTCCTATTATGTCATCAGTTATCCCTGGCATGGCCTCGTTGGAGAAGCCCTTAGATGTTCGAGGAAAAGAAATGAGTTGGTGTTAGAAATTCTTGAAGCCCGAAGAGTTGCTTTCATCTCAACTATGGGTCTGTTTGATAGAACTCCATCTGATTCTGATTCTCTGTGGGAGCTGATTCTCTGAGAGAAGTGATTCTGTGCCTGAAAGTGATTCTCTTTAATTCCCTAGCATAAACTATCAAAATCAGGATGGAGAATCACTTCACAGAATCAGGAGAAGCTACTTTTTTCAGCTCCCAGCCCCTTAGTTCATTTCAGAGAATCACTTCTCAGAATTAGCAGAGAATCACTTCTCGCTGAAAAACTATTTGGCAGAGCTCCTCCTGGGTTCACCAGAGAATCAGCTCTGAGAGCTCTGCCAAATAGGGCCTATATATTGGTGTGGTGTGTGTTGCTGTCGACAACCAAGCTTTGAGATATGCACGCTTGAGAGATTTGTACACCGGCAATAAAAAGATCCTTCAATTGCATCCTATCCAAGGGTCTTGCCTCATGTGTAATTGGCCGGGATTAATTGCCACATATATGCATGCAGATAGTTGGCCAAGAGCAGATGGGAAGCTAGCGTGATAATGGCCTTGTTTGGTAGAGCTCCATCTGATTCTAATTCTCTATGGGAGCTGATTCTCTGAGAGGAGTGATTTTGTGGCTGAAAGTGATTCTCTATCGTAAACTCTCTAAATTAGGATGGAGAACAACTTCACAGAATCAGGAGAAGCTACCTTTTTCAGCTCTCAACCCTTTAGTTCATTTCAGAGAATCACTTCACAGAATCAACAGAGAATCACTTCTATCTAAAAAACTGTTTGACAGAGCTCCTCCTGGATTCACCAGAGAATCAGTTCTGGAAGCTCTACCAAACAGGGTCAGGCTGCCTCCAATATTTGGCCAGTGCACCAGCTCAAAAGCATGTTCAACTCGTAGAAGAGATAGCAAAAAGATTGCATGTATACGCAATGATGTGTCTAATAGCACATTGTTCAAATCATTTTGGATCCCACGGGCCACGGCCTCTCTCACACCAATTAAGTAGCGTGGAGCCTATTTATAATTTTTCTTAAAAAACAAGTTGTGTAAACAAGGGACCTAATTGGTATGAAATATTAGACCAAGTTGTGTAAAAGAGAAAAAAAACTGAGGGCATAACTATGAGAGAGAAGTCATGACAAGGGCACAAGTGTCTATGGGGGGTGCAAGAAGCGGTTGTGTGGCTTGGCTGGCAAGAGCTGCGACGCTTATAAGGCAATAGAGCTAGAGTGCGAGGGCGAAAATGTGATAAAAGTTGAGCAGAAGGGCTAAAATGAGAGGCTCGTGGGCACATCTGCAAGTGTAGGGAAAAGGCGGACCTAACCGTAAAATTTTAGGGTTTAGGGGGGTGCAAGAAGTGTCTATGGGGGTGCAAGAAGCGGCTGTGTGGCTTGGCTGGCAAGAGCTGCGACGCTTATAAGGCAATAGAGCTAGAGTGCGAGGGCGAAAATGTGATAAAAGTTGAGCAGAAGGGCTAAAATGAGAGGCTCGTGGGCACATCTGCAAGTGTAGGGAAAAGGCGGACCTAACCGTAAAATTTTAGGGTTTAGGGGGGTGCAAGAAGTGTCTATGGGGGGTGCAAGAAGCGGCTGTGTGGCTTGGCTGGCAAGAGCTGCGACGCTTATAAGGCAATAGAGCTAGAGTGCGAGGGCGAAAATGTGATAAAAGTTGAGCAGAAGGGCTAAAATGAGAGGCTCGTGGGCACATCTGCAAGTGTAGGGAAAATACGGACCTAACCGTAAAACTACAGGGGTCACGTTGTATATCACTCCAAAGATTGCAGGGGGCTAAAAAAGAAGCGCCCAGGGGCATATATGTAAGAAACAAGGGACCGGCACGCAAAATCTCAAAAAAATTTGGACCATTTCTCGATTTGTGCGTGTCATCCTTGCGCAGGGGCCATGCTAATCTTCTCACATCTGCAAGTGTAGGGAAAATACGGACCTAACCGTAAAACTACAGGGGTCACGTTGTATATCACTCCAAAGATTGCAGGGGGCTAAAAAAGAAGCGCCCAGGGGCATATATGTAAGAAACAAGGGACCGGCACGCAAAATCTCAAAAAAAATTAGACCATTTCTCGATTTGTGCGTGTCATCCTTGTGCAAGGGCCATGCTAATCTTATCTATATCGTTCCAATTTTATTAGATGTCTCCGGAGAGATAATGCTAGTGCGTCTCCTCCCGTTATAAGCTGTGCTTCGTCTTCGTAAATTTCCGAGGCGGGACTAAACTTGGCTGGCTTCTTCCTGCCCCGCGCGTCGCTTAGCAATTCGCATCACCCGCAGCCCAGCCCGTCGATACATCCATCCTACTGGGCCGTGGGCCGTCCCTCCCGGCATCGGCCTTGTCTCACCAGGAACGACAGACGCGTAGCCTGACAAGTGGGCCCAGGAAGCTGACACGTAGGACCCTCCTGGCTCCTGGCAGCCTCTATTTCTCCCTCCCCTGTGTCCGTGCTGGTGTGTGGCCTCCATCTCCCGTCGGAGCTCAAGCGCTCTTGGCGCCACATAGCCCAAGATGAGCCACAGAAGCGTCTCCTCCTCATCTGCACCACCAAGATTCGCTCCAAGAAGAAGAGGAGAAGCCGCCCCTCAGCTGACAAGCGGAGAGCATTCGAGCAAGCAGCGGCAGATACCTCACGCGCGCAAGCTTCCTAGATAGCCATGGCGGCGCTGGCTCACCAGGTGGGCGCCAACCAGCCGCCGCTGCTCACATCCCCGGCGCGCGTCCCCAGAAGCGGCAATGCGAGGCTGGTGGTGCTCCCGGCGGCGGCGTCCCTCGGCGGCCGCGGCATGAGGCTGCTCCCGCGTGGCGCGCGGAGGGCCGCCGCCGGCGCCGTCGTCGTCCGGGCGTCGTCGGAGGCGAAGGCGGAGGCGGAGGCGGAGGCGAATACCAAGCCAGAGGACGGCGGCGAGGAGGAGGAGGAGCGGCCGTACGAGGAGTACGAGGTGACGATCGAGAAGCCGTACGGGCTCAAGTTCACCAAGGGCCGCGACGGCGGCACCTACATCCAGGCCATCTTCCCCGGCGCCGCCGCCGAGAAGACCGGCCAGTTCACCGTCGGCGACAAGGTGCTCGCCACCAGGTTGGTCCGTCCCTCCCGCCGTACGATGCAGCAGCTGCTGCCTGCCTTTGAAAGCATCAACTGATCAAGAAACGATTTCTCTGTCGCCGATGGCCTGACCGTAGCGCCATGTTCGGGGAGGACATCTGGCCGGCGGCGGGGTACGGACAGACCATGTACTGCATCCGTCAGAGGTCCGGACCTCTCTACATGAAGTTGGAGAGAAGATTTGGTAAGAAATAGTTAGTCCATCCGTTTTGCAATACTCCATGGAGTAGGACAGTCAAGTGAAAGTTGCTTATGAGTTTATGATTCTTGATTTCGTTCATCTTTGCAACATAGATTGTGACTGAGAATTGTTTCCTGAAACTGTTTGCGGAATAACCCCTGCTAATTGTGATTGCTAATTGGTTTCAGGTAAGTGGGACGGTGCTGATGACCTCAGTGAGAAGGAGATCATAAGAGCTGAGAGGAACTCTGGAGTGGTCAGCGGCAGGGTGAGGGAGATCCAGGTGAGAATAGACATCAAGAAGCATGAATTATGTATCTTCAGGTCTCTCTGTAGAAATTTGCAGAATGATCATAGATAGCCCAATGGTTTTTGGCTCATGGCAATGTCTGAAAAACTGCGTGCAGTTGCAAAACTACCAGAGAAAAATGGAGCAGAAGATGCAGAGGGAAGAGGACCTCCGCCTGGGGCTCAGGCTGTACAAGTCAGTGAAATGATTCGTAAATTGCTGACAGTGCAATGATATTGCTTCAATTTGAAATCCATCTAACTTCTGGAAACTTCAGGGATGGGAAATATGAGGAGGCGTTGGAGAAGTTCGAGTCGGTTCTAGGATCGAAACCGGAGAGCAACGAGGCTTCCATTGCCAGCTACAATGTCGCTTGCTGCTACTCAAAACTCGACAGGGTCTGCCACTTCCCACAGTCTGAATATGATAGCATAGCAACTCTGCTACTGAATACTCGTATGGTTGTTCAATTCTGCAGATACAAGCTGCCCTTTCTGCACTGGAAGATGCCCTGAAGGCTGGATATGAAGACTTCAAGGTAACTTGATAATAGCTCTCTGCGTTGTACCATGAACCATGAAACCCATCGTGACACACATTACTTGATTTCCTGAAGAGGATTCGCACCGACCCGGATCTTGAAAACTTGAGGAAATCAGAGCAATTCGAGCCCATGCTGAAGAACTACGATGAGTCGTTCATCAATGAGAACGCCCTCAATGCCATCAAATCCTTGTTCGGTTTCGGCAAGAACTGAGCAACTGAAACATGGTGGTAGCAGCAGCAGGCAATGCCTCTCTTCTCTGGCCTTGCAGTTTTGCATACTGCACGAGCCTGCTGTATTAAGCTCATGCCCATGCAGTACAGTTCGTTCCCCTCGCCGTCAGTTGTCAGTAGGTTGCAGTTCACACCTGTAGCTTAGCTATTGAGTGAAATACACGAGCGGTCTCTAAACTTGTCTCGTAGTGTCATCTAGGTCCTTAGACTCTTAGAATGCACATTTGAGTCCCTAAACTTGTTAAATTGTGTCATCTAGGTCCAAAGTTCTAAAAATACCCCTATGCATGATGACATCACTGCTAATTGAGCATGATTTTCTATACTATTTCTCTACACAAATCAGTTGTTCACATCACAATACTTAGAGATTAAAAGATGGATAAATGTCAGTGATATAGGGATACTTTTGGAATTTTGGACCTAAATGACACATTTTAGCAAGTTCTGGGATGCAAATGTGTATTTTGAGACAAGTTTGAGGACCGTCCGTGTTTTGTACTCCTTAGCTATTCTTGGTGAGACTTGCACTTAACGATTTGATGAAGATATTATTCTTGGTGAGACTTGTACTTAACGATTTGATGAAGATACAATATGTACATCCAAATGACACATCTGTGTATGTAAAGGCAATGTGCAGTAGTTGTGCTTGTAAGGCATGCCAATTGCGAAATATGTTAAGCATCAAGCAAAATGCAAATATATTTTTCGACAAACACATGAGCCAACTATTGACAAGTTGTTGCTTCGGTATTTCGATTTCAGGTAATTTACAATGTCCGAAACCATCAGTTCATATTGGCTCACCAATTTACACGTGGTTGGATAAATTAGTACAAACATTCCATACTAGACCAGGAATACAGCCATGTAAATAATACCTGATGGTCCAACATCATCATCAGGGAGCTATACCTAGGTTGACAGCTCGGAATACTAACATCTATGCAAACAAAAAATCAGGCTGCTACACTCATTTCATATGATAAACCAAGTTAAGTTGCATATGCATCGCACCAGGAGTTGTAAGATAGAAAGATATCGACAGTTTATTAGTTTGAAAAACTCTGTTTTTAACCAATTGTACAATCAACATGCATTCATCAACATCAAGCCAAAAAGAAGCCAAACTTGCCATGCAGGCCTGACAAGAGCGATTTGGCAAGGGGTTTATATTTTTAATAAAACACCCAGTAAATCATCCTCGCCAAAATAGGGGGCCCTGTTACATATCATGTTAACTGTCCGCTTGGATTATTAGCAAGCTATTTTTTCTTTCGAGAATAGTATTTTGAAACCTATCCTCTGTTCCTATTTAGTGAACAATCAGATGCCAACCACCAGCTAGGTTGAACAGTCGAGCTCCCTCAGAATCTTGGCAGCATCTTCAGGAAAAACTGGATTGATGTAGCACCCACTTCCAAGCTCAAATCCACCTACAACACTTAACTGGGGCACGATCTGGAGGAACCAGTGTGCGTAAGGTAGGCAGGATGATGATTGTCCAAAGGGTGCACTGTGGATCATAAAATTGAATGGTGGGTCATTGAGCTGCTTAGACAACTTTTGCAGCATTGTCTTCAACAGAGACCCAAGATCCAGTGCCTGCAGGCAATGTAGCAATAGCTTAATCTTAAGAATTAGTAGAATTAAATAATTAATAATGCAAATAAGCCCAGTGTTCCACACATCGTACACCCGCTAATGCACAAGAAAACAGTAGAATGCAACAAAGCCCATAAGCATAACAGAGTGCATGGAATAAAAGAAGACAATTAAGTGCTTCAGAAAATCACAATGTGAATATGGTTCAGTATGAATGTGCACAGAGCCAGTTAACAAGGTTACAAATTTCCCAGTGGAAGGAACAGATTTTTGAGAGAACAACAAGGCACAGGTGGTACAGCTACCAGCTAATGCAAAGTATATTTTGAGGCCAGAGCCACAACATGGAACAGCAATTTCTCCATATATTAAATAGAAATAGATGTAACAGCGAAGGCAGGCATAAATTGCTGAGTTTAGGCATGCAAGCCAAATCAATAACTAGCGGCAGATGCGTTGAACTATTGGCACACAAGTTTGTCTATAACTTAATGGGAACTCCAAAGGTAGAGCAAATATGAAGGGAAGTTTGAACTTCAAAACATATAGTAGTAGATATCTGCATAATTCTAAGCTGCTATGGGTGTATACAAAAAATGAAACATATAACCAATTGAAAGACAGTCAGTACCTTATCCTGATCAATTTCATGGAAATAAGTAAGATGTTGTCGAGGAATAATCCATATCTCAAATGGATAAGATGCTGCAAAAGGAACAATGGCAGAAAAATTGGGTGTCTCACTGATCAGGATCTCTTTGGAACTAATCTCGCAAAGGCTGCATTTCCCTGATCTATCAAAAACCTCCTTCATGCAGTTAAACCGAGATGTAACAGAGGGAGGGACAAAGGGAGTTCCCAGCATCTGGCTGTGTGAATGTGCCATTGACGCCCCAGCAGATGCCCCATGGTTCTTAAACACCTAGGCATTTTTATGACAGAAGGAAGTTATTCACCACAAGAGGATATTAACAAAGATATTGTACCAAGGTTAAGTAAAAGATGCAACTTGCAAAGTCAATAATAGAAATAAATAAAGGCCATTACTTACTGGCAACAATGGACAGCAGAGGACAAAAGTAGTACGAACACACAAGTAGTGGGATGGGTTGTCAGGCAACTAACAGGCACTTGGTTTGTAAGAGATGAAAGTACCATTAACAGCTTCATCAATGAGCAGGTCTTACTTAAGTCTTCATTTAATCAGTTTAGTTTCAAGGAATCAAACAGTTTGTATGAGACAACTAAACAAGAGATAAACATGTAATAATACTTTTTTTGTAGATTGCCATCCACTTGCACAGTAACAATGCAATGCTCAACCTTACTGCCTCGGTCCTTGTGGCAAACATGAGAAATCCGCCAAACAACATATCTACACAAAACAGACTGTCCAGTCCTCGCAGCTCATTATGAGCTTGCATGGCTAATGAATAACACAGCATGAATAATATGCACTGATAGTGATGTATAAAGAGGGTAATGCTGATATTTTTTTCCTTAGTGACAAGCTACCTTGCATTGTTGGCCCCCCCAAAAAAAAGATGTCTCAGCAGGTCAAACAGGCACGTTGCATTCCCACTGTGGCTTCACCGGTGAGAGGCATTCGTGTTTGGGAAGATAGCCCCGGCAGGAAATTCTGGGTTGATTCAGGATCGAACCTTAGGCCCAATGGGTTCATAACAACACATCGCATCCACTGAGCTATTCTCAGGTCCTACCAATGAGATATTGCAGTTTCTATCTACTAGCCCATAACTACCATATCTCAATGTCAGGTTGTCAGCTAACGACTCCTACAACCATAGATGAAATATGTTGCATGGACCAGTGCATGGAAAAGGTCAAAGCATAAGCAATGCACTAGACAAAGGTTCTAACAACTGAAACTACATGTTTTCTGAGTGAACCATAAAGCACTTTAAGTCTTCAACAATTTTCCAATCAAGAATCAACAGATTCAAGTTTATGCTAATGAACCATAGAGAAAACTCGACAGAACAGACAAATTCACCAATTCAGTTTTAAAGAAAAAGGTGATGTTCATTGTCCATATATGTGTTATAATGAATCGGAATGGTTGACATAAACAGGGTTCTAAAAGGAAGGGGCCAGGAATTGGAATCATGTAAATCCTAGAGCGTTGACCGCCACTATGCATCCTAACAATCAGGACAAGCATATGTTATATATAACATGACCCGGCAAATTTGCAAACTTTTGCAGAGCAAGATTATCCATGCAAATAAAAAATTATGTGTATTTATAATCTCTCTCACACACACAGTGTATAGCATGATGCTGCAAATTTTACATTGTCTGTGCCCAAACTGACCATCTCTGTACCAAGATAAATGAACAAACAAGCCACCAAAATTAACAGAAGATACCCTGAACCAGATATGGCAACAGTCTCAAGGAAATTCACCAATTAGTTTGTATGGGCCAATTAAATAACGACAGCAGATAACGACACTAATAATTCTAGCAAATAACAGCATGCATCGTATGCACTAATAATGACAAATAAGGAGTGCATTGTTGATTTTTACCCCTTAGGGACTGGCATTAAAAAGGTCCAAGGGTAAGCAAAAAGCAATGCAGTACGCGACAAATGTACTAACTACCGAAACAGCATGTTGCCCAAGTAAACAACAAAGCACTTTTAAGTCTTCAAAATTTCACCAATCAACAACTGACAGATCCATGCTTACGCAAATGAACCATAGACAGAGCTTGATAAAACAGACAAAATTACCAATTTGCTATAAACTGAAAAGTGAATGGTCATTGCCCTGTGCTACCCCATGAAAGGTTCTTGACCAAAGTATGGATCCAAACAGTAAGTGCCCAGGAAACAGAATCCTGTAAAGCCTATAGGCCACTGGCGGAGCTTGACCAAGGATTCGGAGGGGGCCAGCATATGTTAATTAAGCTATAAAGCCAGCAAACAGTGCTAAAAATACTGTTGAATCAATGGAAAATTTGTGTGGCAAGTGGGGCCGGAGCCCACTATGGCCCCTACATAGCTCCGACCCTGCTATAGGCTATAACACTCCTCGCCAATATGCAACCTAGTCTCGGCAGCAAGCATATGTCAAGAAATTTAACCTTATCCATACAAAGATAAAGGTATGAATAAATTACCCAAACTTACAATTTCATTTGCACACAATATTAACATGATACTGGCATATTTACAAGGTGCCCAAAATGTCCATCTCCCTACCAACATAAATAAGCACGCTAAGATATGGAAATTACAACTGATGATGCACTGGACGGAAAACATAGTGGAAATAGAAAGATGGCATGATATATTTGACTACGAGATTGATTTTTTTCCCTTTAACAACTATATCCAGCGTTTAACATTTCCTAAGTATAAGAAGTTTTTAGTGGTTACCACGCATCAATTCTATCATCCAAGAGTGAAAACATTTAACATTCCCACTTTTTTTATCATATTAACATTCCCATTTAAGCAGTACTCTCAGCATCTGGTTTTTTGCTATGATATTTTCATTGTTATCCAAAGTATGGGACGTCCCAGCCATCTGATCGTGAAATTCAAGCAGAAATGCCACACACACGACATGAACTCTACGGCTCTCTACCTGAACATACTTCACCGCGGGGTGCTCCCCAAGCTGCCCCACGCGCGTCGCGTAGGCGAGCAGCACGTCGCGGACCCCCTCGGCATCCAGGTCCCAGAGCCGCACGTCGTGGCGCGGCGTCTCGATCACCACGTCGTGGAACCCGAACCCGCGCACGGCGCGCTCCCCGGGGTCCTCCGCCTCCCCGTCCCCCTCCGGCTGCGCCGGGGGCGGCTCGAGGTCGCGCCGCAGCGCCGGGTAGAGGTTCTCGATGACGCGGATCCGCCACGGCAGCGAGTCGTCGGGCGGGACGCGGAAGATCTGGGGCGCGCACTCGGATTCGCGGCCGGCGCAGAAGGGGCAGGACGGCTTGGGGGCCTCGGTGCCGGGGCCGGGGCTAGGGTTGGTGGGGTTGTGGGACTTGAGGTCCGTGGGCCGGCGCGAGCGCGCCGGCGAGAAGAGCACCCACCGCCCGAACACGGCGTCCCGGCGCGCCTCCGAGGTTCTCGAAGCTTCCGCCATCGCCTTCTAGAAGCTTCCAGGCGACGGAGCGGATGGCCCTGTGTTCTAGAGGGGATCCCGTTCTAGAGAGGACACTTGCGCAGCTGCGCTGGAGCTGGCCCGCTCATTAGGTGGGACCCAGAAGTCATTGACCGCAGAGCCCGTCTTCGTTTGGTTGGTCACTGCAAGTGGGGCACAAAGAGTTTGACCGTTTTCTATGACTGGTTTGACCGCGTCGTTTTCAGCAATTCAGCGTGGACGTCAACACGTAGTCTCACTGAAAGGTGGGGACACGATGCGGAGGCCAACTGTAGGACCATGGACAACTGAACAGTGGGACCTTTTGTTTACGTCTGAACAGCCGTAGAGATAATCCGGCAAACTTTGCCTGTGGCCATTTCTTTTACCATTTATGTTCCCTTCGGCAGAATTTACCAGCAGTTAGTTGAAAGCCTCTTGGCCAGTGAATAATCCTCTTGGCCCAAGTGAATAATCCTTGTGGCGGTCTTGTTCGGCTGGTTGGTGCTGAGAAAAAAATACTGTTGGTTGGTGGCTGATAAACCAAACGAACGGGTTGCGGGGGCGGAGACAACATGATTCTGAATTTTGCCAAAAAAAAATCTAAGCCTACCCGCACGTTCGTACTTACTAGGTGAACTTTGATTCTTGTTTGAGCCAAGCAAACCAAGCGCAATTTTCCTTGCCAAACCTAAGTAGCTCACCCGCATGGCCATCCCAAGGCCTAGGTTCAAGCGACCAAGATGATTAGATGAGGCCAATGCCTGTAGTCTACTGACTAAATTGATTCTTTTGATATGCTTTTAACGAATGCAACAATTGTGAGCGGTGTGTTTCAAATTATAGGTCAGTTTGATTTTTCTATATATATTCGTCATCTTCGTCTAGCTAGTGCTCATTTGTTCTGAGAGAAATGATTTATTCTGAAAGAAAAGTAACCGGTGGCTAGTGGCTTAGCCAAACGAACATGGCGATTGTCTTTACTTATGTACCTAGACGTGACGTATAATTTCATGGTAGAGCAAAAGCTATTAACTTAGAAAAAACAAAACAATCTATGATTTGAAACCAAGAGAATAGTATTTAATGGATGAAACAACTACTTAGTGGTGTGTTTCAAATGCTCTATTTTTAGAAATCAAATGATTTGAAATCTGTGGGAACTAGCTGTGAAGGCACATATGTTTGGCCCTTTGAAGCTTAGGAGTGATCCGGGCCTCTCGTGTGCAGACCCCAATCTAACCCAAGATCAGCAAGAGCAGGGCATAGAACCCTCACAAATTCCTACAATGCCACATGACACATTTCAACTCAAGTCCAAAACACTGCGGTAAAACGAACCACTTATCAGCCAAACGGGGGACCATAAACACGAGATGCAAAATTATAATAGCATCTCCATCATTAAGGGCAAGCAATCATCATAAGACCACAGCAGGAGGCAGCATTAGATCACTAACCATTCGTTGTCTGATAACACAGGCAAATTGCAAATTGTTCACGACATATGCTCCATAGTAGACTACTAACATAGTTCCAAGTGCTCAGAACACAAGTAACAAAATTTGAAAAATGCAACAAAACACAGCCAAAGTTTTGCTTGGGATGGTGGGTTCCAAAGCAACAAGAGTATCCAGGCACAGAGCTCAACGGTAGCAGCGGAGGGAGAGGGTCTGGTTGCGCTTCCAGGTGGCTCTCCTTGAGGGCCTGTTCTTTTGGTGGGAGCTGCCCTTGCCCCGCAGGCCACGGTACTTCTTGCCAGCCGAGGTGAGACCACGGAGCTCACGGTGCTTGTGCACATCCTTGCATAGCCAGTTGATCCTTGGGTCATTGCGGATGGCAGTGTGAGCAACATCAACCAGGATGATCTCAAAGTACTTGTAGGTACTATCCTGTATTTAGAGACAAGGACAAATGCAGGCATTAGCACAAAACAGACTCAACTAGAAAACTTGCATGATCCTTGCAGCAGGAAATTTTCACAATAGAATCCAGCATACCTCATTCACCCAGTAGGAGTTGAGAACCCTCAGTCCACCAAGCTTACGTCCAGCCCTCTCTTCAGCAACAGACCTCTTGTTCCTCTGGAACTTAAGCTGGGTGACACCCTGGTGCTTGGGCTTGCCATAGACAATACCCTTGGGCACTGGCCTCTTCCTGCCACCACGCCTGACACGGACACGGTAAACAACATAGCCCTGAAGACAATAGAACAATGTAAGGACCAGGCAGGTAACAACAGCTAGCCAAACTTCATTAGAGTAGTACACATACAAGAGCAAAAGTTATATACAGGAAAATTCATACATAAAATCTATAAATCATATAGCTACATAAAAAACTAAGTTAGGAACCTGGTGACAAAGGGAACAGATTTCTATTGAAATTGAAACAAACTGAAATCCTGAACATAATACTAGCCAAATGGTTATATATTACTTCACCAAAGAACAAGCCAACCAGGCTAATCACGAAGTTAACATGACCTATCACTACAGATTCTTAATTTCCTGTTCATATTACAGGGAAGCAACAGAATGAAGAAATGTTCTCTACAATGATAAGATGTGGATGCAGTGAACAGCAGGCAACAAAAAAAAGGGTGTAAAGTTAGCTGCAACAGATTCAAAACAAACGAGTCTTTAGCGCAGCATATTATAATCGGAATTTAAGCACTATAAAATCAAACATCATACGAGTGCCCAAACAAATTGCATTTGCTTCAAAGGTGACTACAAAGGTTAAAACTAGCAATTCTACATTTCGCACACAAAAAACAAGCATTCGCCTGGAACTACGTTACCAAAACAAAAGATACCGCCTGAAACTACAATTTCATTGGGCCTCCCCAACGCTGGCAAACTAATGAATGGAAACTACCAAATGACGATATCACTACACAGAACAAATCGTATGTCACTGCAAAACCTGAAATGACCAAGACAACCCACGCATCTCTATCACCATGGCAGGACAGGCGAGAGAAAAAAAGCGCGAGGCGGAGATCTACCTGCTTGGCCTTGAAGCCGAGGCGGCGGGCCTTGTCGGGGCGGGTGGGCCTGGTGAGGCGGACGATCGCCGGCTGCTGCCTGTACTCCCAGCAGCGGACGCGCTGCACGAAGCGCATCACATCGGACTGCTTCCTCCTCCATAGCTCCGACACGTACTTGTACGCCCCTGCGCAAATAACACGCCATCAGAACAAGCCGGCGCGGAAAGGATCCACTGCACGGGGAGAACAGATCATCGGCGGGAAGGAAGGAGCAGGATGTGCTAACCCATGGCGGATGCGGCTGCGTGCGGCGGCGGCGGGGAGGGAGATGTAGTGCGCGGAGAAGCTCGGGGTTTGGGTGGGAAGCGGGCTTATATTTCGGCGATGGGCGCCTCGTGGCCGTCGGATGTGCTAGGGTTTTGGAACGGTGGGCGGAGGATGGTTGGGGAAGTGGGCCGGGTAAGCTGGGCTTGCCACGGTACATGTGCAAACGGGCTCTAGTTACTGTGCTAGTAAATGGGCTTCCGTTGCTCGGCTTGTTCTGATGGGTTTCCTTCTTTTTTTTTCAATTTCCATTTGATGGAGAGTACAGCCCATTTTTCTCTTTCTTTAAAGAAAAATCGTATTTTTCTGTTTTTAAAATATCTTTTCCTATAATCCGAAGTTGGCATTGGTGTATCTCGTTGCATTTTGGAATAATGCACAATCTCGTAGTGAGAGCGAAATTCAACAAAATTACATGTGCCGTCATGGCTGTCTCTTTACATTTAAGGCGACTTGCCATCTATTTTCATCTAAAAATGTTGTCGAAAATGCAAGTTCGTACTTAGGTGCACTTTTACATGGATTTCTTTCCCCCAGAACTATGTACATTGAAAGTGGTAAGAACCTTTTAAAAAACGCATACACTGAAAGTGGTATGCACCTTTTTAAAAAAAATGCAAATAATAGGATTTAGTAAAGAAAATGCGCATTGTGTTGAAGGACCATGTACTCTAGAGAGAGAGGTCACCACGAAGGTGTGTTGCCCAGTCTTACCTACACTTTAGACTTGTAGGGAAACTTGTGTGGAGGGGGGAATTCATAACATCGGTATCAATTCCCGTAAGTTTATCACTCTAGTAAGTGTTCATACAGGGAAAATGTGACATTCAAAAAGGTGCACCGTATGAATTGAGTAGAGTAGAAGTTCATGAATATTCAAACGCGTGACTCCAATTGGACGAGGTCTTGGTCCTAATTTTTCAAACACGTGATTAGTATACAAAGTACAGTTGGAAGTCGAAGCAAGACTTTAGTAAACATACATATCTTGGTAGCATCGCTGCATTAGGGAGTTTTATTAGGATTCCACCCCATGTAATGGGGATTATTAACATGGTTACAAGGGTCCGAAACAAAAAATCCGTCATGTCCTGTAAACATTTAATCTGGGTTGACCTCTTATCTTGACTATTGGTTGGAACTTTGAAAGTTAGGAACCCTGAAATTTTTGCCGTGGCTTCGTGAATAAGGCCTTGTTTAGATCCAAAATATGAGGGTGACGATTTGGGGGTTTGGGGTCACTTCGTAATCATTGTGTCACTGTAGCATTTCGTTTGTATGTGTGAAAAATTATCCAAAAATTGATTAATTAGGTTCAAACTGTGCTATGACATTTTAATGTGATGAAAATCTTTTTTTGCACCGTGACTTTGGGTTGCTTTTTGGAAGGTCTAATTACGGTCGGTCAAGTCTGACATGGGGAAAAACCTGGTGACCATAAATTACGACCCCGTCTTTTTCTCCACGTCGTACACCGACGCTTCATTATCCGCTAGCGGCTGGCGAGAGCCTGACCACTGACGTACCGGCCCCACCCGTCAGCCTCACGCAAACGACGCCCCCACTCCACTCCACTCCACGGCGCACGCCCCCCGCGAGCACGAGGGTGGGAGCCGAGCCGAGCCGAGCGCCCGAGCCGAGCCGAGAGCCAGAGCCGAGCCGCGTTCCCAAACCCAAAACGAAACGCGAGACGGGGACGAGCAGCTCCACAACGACACAACGCGAGGCTCTCCTCTCCTCTTCCCTCCCCCCTCGGTTCTCCGCCGCCCCCATCCCTCATCCCCCAACCCACGCGCGCGCGCGGCGCCCGAGGCGACGAATCCGGCCTCATCCTGCGCGCGCCGTCCCCGCCGCCGGTCGCCGATGTAAGCGCCCGCGCTCCCTCTCGCTCTCCCTTCCCGGCGCAGAGCGCCTCTCTCGCGTCCTGTGGAGTATGCTTTTTTTTTAATTTTTTTTGCGGTCGCCGGGTGGCGTTCGGGGGCCCGGTTCCCGCGCGATCGGCCGGCGCGGGGCCTGGCCATTCGCGGGGACGCGTGATCCGGCGGGCCGCGCGCGCGAGCGCCGATTCGGCCGGGCTCCCCCGGTGGGGTGGGGTCGTCGAGGCGCGGTCGTGAGTGGGGGGTGGATTTGGGCGAGAGCTGGGATTTCCGTTGTGTTTTGGGATGGAGATTGGGTGTTGGTTGCTGGGAGGTGGAGATTTGGTGCCCGATTGGCGGTAATCTGGTGCGCAAAGGATAGATTTTTTCCCCCGTCGATTGGAAATCGACGTGTTGCATCCGGTAATGGGGATGCGATGCTTGGCTCCGTCTTCTTTTTCCGTGCCGATTGGCGCATTCGGTTCCTTGACGAAGGGTGTGGGTGTGGTGGGTGGGCAAACTGGCCGTCTGCCGATCCAGCACGGCTGGTTCTCCCTTCCTTTTACCTGGATTGGCCGCCGTCGCGGGCGTGCCCCATCTTAGTTTGATGTTTTGTTTGGGGATATTGGTAGATGAGGAGTGGAGAGATTTAGATTCACATTGATGTGTGTTCTTTGCAGTATCTGTTATTGTTCTGTATATTGATCGATGATTGTAACTCTGACTGTGCATGTGGAGATTGGAAGGAGCTTGGAGGGCTGGGACACTGACCCGAGTTTTATGGGGAGAGGATGCCAGAGCTGCGAAGCAGTACTCGTCAAGCACGCCTGAGGTCTAAGAAGCTCGACAACCCACAGCCAGGAGGGCCGCCTGTCAAACCGGTGCCACCTGCTCCGCCGAGAGCAGCGAAGCGTGCTCCTACTCGTGCTGCCAGGGGCAGGAAAGCTGCTACCGGCAAAAGAGTGTCTCCGATACCCAAGATTAAAAGAGGGGACTTGGCAATTGTCGATTTGGGAGCCGATCCAGCTTGTGAAGACCCCCCTAAAGCAGTAGCTGTACTGAAAGTTCCTGCTGGAGCCAAGAAACTTTCTTTGAACAGGATACCTGAGGTTGGTGTTAATAAAGGTCTGAAAATGGATGGTGAAAGTGGGGAGAAGATTGTTGGGAATGAAGATGAAACGACAACACCTGTCCCAGAGAGGGTATTACTTCCTCTTTTGCATTTCGTTTCCATGCACCGCTATTTGCCTTCCTTATTTCCTAGTCTTCTATCTGTTTGCAGCTCACCTAACGTAATTACATAAACAAAACTGGAAATTAGCTTTTATTGTATTATCATCTGCTATGTTACCCAGAAAAAGGATAAAAATCATGTCGGCTCTCCATGATGCATTGAATGGAGAGCCCGTCTGTCATTGTAGTCATTGGGATTGTATGGCATTTCTATGTTATGCCATCAAAATCCCATAAATATATATATATGGCCGTGTTGCGGCTCAAAATAAGGGTTTACCAATTTGTTAATACGTAGTAAATCCCAAAGGAATTTCTTATCAAACACTAGAGGGGTGAACACACTTCGGCTCTAGTTAGATGCTATCCAAAAGATGAGCCCATTTATAACAACAGAAAAGGACCAACCACATGCCTACTGACCATGATTGCCATTTTCCAGGGAATTTTTGCGGAATGGGGAATATTTACTTCTGTACAGTTCATTGCCTAGAAATAGATAGAACAATGGAAAGCCTACTGTCTTTCTTTGTTACATAAAATCAGAAAAGACTGTTATACAATCGTTCTATGTAGAACTTGGACATGATTTCTTATTTGCAAGAGTTTTTAGGATATTCTAATCCTATTCCATTTCTGCAGGTTCAAGTAGGTAACTCTCCAGAGTACATAACTGACAGGAAGTTAGGGAAAGGGGGTTTTGGTCAGGTCTATGTTGGCCGAAGGGTATCTGGTGGAACTGCTCGCACTGGTCCTGATGCCTATGAGGTTTGTCACTCACACCTTTTATGTAATTTATTTATTTTTCCTCTTGCATAAATCCAATCCATGGCAAATGTTTTGTAGGTTGCCTTGAAATTTGAGCATCGGAACAGTAAAGGATGCAATTATGGCCCCCCGTATGAGTGGCAAGTTTATAAGTATGTTGCTTATCCTGCTATCTTTCTCTTTTTGTGGGACTATTTCTCTGTCTTGTAGCTTTCTGACAATTGACATTCTTAACCAGCACTCTCAATGGTTGCTATGGCATACGATCGGTTCACTACAAGGGTCGTCAAGGTGACTACTATATTCTCGTGAGTTCAGTAATTATCACTCAAGATTTCTTTGCAGCTAAACAAATTTCATTCACTTATCTTGTTTTTTTTTCAGGTAATGGACATGCTTGGCCCCAGCCTTTGGGACGTGTGGAATTCAATGGGGGCAGGCGTAAGTGTCTTCCATTCTTTTTTATGTTACCTTTCGTCCCTCATGTTTCAGCTTGTAGACTAAATGGCTCATCATCTCGAACAGGATGTCTGCGAATATGGCTGCTTGCATTGCTGTAGAGGGAATATCAATTCTTGAGAAGCTCCATTCTAAAGGGTGACCTGAAATTTTCTCGATCTTCTACTGAATGTCCTTAGATATATGGCCATTGATTTATGCTAAAGGATCCTCTTTTTTCAGGTTTGTGCATGGTGATGTGAAACCAGAGAATTTTCTGCTTGGTCAGCCTGGATCGCCTGACGATAAGAAGCTTTACCTTATAGATCTTGGTTTAGGTATGCATTAAACTTTTAATCACGGTCTTTATCTAAATCTTTACTATTCCATGTTGCCATAGTTTTTCTATACTAAATATATTTTATTATCTTACTTGCCTGGTTTTTCCCCTTTGCTGTTATTGATATGTTATACCTAAACTGTGCAGCATCAAAGTGGAGGGAGACAAATGGTCATCATGTTGATCAAAGGCCTGATATCTTTAGGTTGGTTACTTGGTTATATTCTCCCTGCAGCAGTTTCCTTTTGTCACATGGTCTTCCTTTACCTGAACTCTTGTTTTTTCTTTTTGCAGGGGAACAATTAGATATGCGAGTGTCCGTGCCCATTTGGGGCGCACTGGTAGTAGGAGAGATGATTTGGAGTCACTGGCATACACCCTTATTTTCCTAATAAGAGGTAGATTGCCTTGGCAAGGCTACCAGGTAGGTTTTTTTAAATACACCTATTGATTCATCATAATGGTATTTTGGAGCATACTTCAGCCTGTAACAATGTTTGCAGGGAGATACCAAGAGTTTTCTTGTTTGCAAGAAGAAAATGGCTACTTCTCCGGAAATGCTTTGTTGTTTCTGTCCAGCTCCATTTAAACAGTTTCTTGAGATGGTCACAAATATGAAATTTGATGAAGAACCAAATTATGCTAAGCTTATTTCACTCTTTGATGGTTTGATTGAATCACCTGCCTCGAGACCGATCAGAATTGATGGTGCTCTCAAGGTCTGTAGTATTTATTCCCTACTTCGTATAATAGTTACACTTGTTTGTCCTTATCTTGTCTTTTCCTGTATATAATAGGTTGGTCAGAAACGTGGAAGGTTACATGTAAATCTGGAAGAAGATGAGCAACCTAAAAAGAAGGTTAGGTTAGGGAGCCCCGCGGCTCAATGGATTTCGGTTTATAATGCCAGACGACCCATGAAGCAGAGGTAATTACAATGACCGAATCATACGCTACAAGGCGTGATAAATTGATAGCAGTTTGGTTATACTTGCTGCATTTCTCTACTAAATCTGAAGTATCCTATCTTTTTACTTGGCTTTGTATAGTATAAACATGATCACTGAGATGTGATGATTGCTACTAATAATTTGTTGTCAACTTCTATTGCTTGTTTCTTAGGTACCATTACAATGTGGCTGACTCAAGGCTAAGTCAACATATATAAAAGGGTAACGAGGATGGGCTGTACATTAGTTGTGTGGCGTCGTCAGCAAACCTTTGGGATCTCATTATGGATGCAGGAACTGGTTTCTGTTCTCAAGTTTATGAACTCTCACCAAGTTTTCTGCACAAGGTACAGTTCTATCTGAGACAACCATGGCCATGCTCAATAAATGGTCTAATGAGGAAGCTCAACTCTGTTTCTGTACACAGGACTGGATAATGGAGCAGTGGGAGAAAAGCTATTACATAACAGCAATTGCTGGATCAACCAATGAAAGTTCATTGGTTGTTATGTCCAAAGGTATGAAGGTTATTATTTCTTGTTTTTGTTTGTGCTTGTGGCTTGAACTTCCATTTTCTGACAATTTTCCATTTAGCAGTAAATATCCTAATGTTTCTCTTGGACTTTGCCTGTTAATTTCCATCTTTATCCCCGTGGCATTGCTTATTAATCATCAGGGCTAGCTTTATAGTTTTGGGTAATATATTTTCACTATCGCAGGAACTCCTTACACTCAGCAATCATACAAGGTTAGCGAATCATTCCCTTACAAGTGGATCAATAAAAAGTGGAAAGAAGGTTTTCATGTAACATCTATGGCCACTGCTGGAAATCGCTGGGGCGTGGTAATGTCAAGGAACTCAGGGAATTCTAGCCAGGTTATAACGATTGCTTGACCATATGCATTATTTGTTCCATATGCTTGCCTGTTTATATTCCTCTGAGCTTTCCAGCAATTGCAGCATGAATACTTACAAAACATTTCTTTCTGCTACTGCCAGGTTGTCGAGTTGGATTTCCTGTACCCAAGCGAGGGCATCCATCGCCGATGGGAGACAGGTTACAGGATAACTTCCATAGCGGCCACCAATGACCAAGCTGCTTTCATCTTGAGCATGCCAAAGCGGAAGCCGGTGGATGAGACGCAGGAAACCCTTAGGACCTCTGCCTTCCCCAGTGCCCATGTGAAGACCCGGACATCTTTTTTGCATTGTGTTTATATTCTTCAGATTTTGTTGCCATAGTATAGGCTAACCTCGCAACGAACTTGGCAGGAGAAATGGGCGAAGAATCTCTACATAGCTTCGATCTGCTACGGACGAACTGTGTGCTGACCGCCGTATGGAAGTTGAAGCGAGGGTCTTTTGTTCAGAATGATGGCATGAGCTCCAAGAGATATGAGATGGACGTGAAACCAATCCCCATCATAGGATTAGTAGATCTGAAGATGCGGTATCTTACCCTACCGTAATTGTAAAGAAATGTTGTATCCAATGCGGGCCGTGAGACCTTTCCTCCCATGAAGCTAACGCATTTCGGCATGAAGTTCGCTGTTTTCGCCATGTCTGGTTGAAATTTCTCCTGGATCGTCAGTTAAGTTAAATTTGCGCTAATATATTTCATGGGTTTTTGAGAAAACGTAGCAGGACGTGCAGGTCAAATCATCGTGTTCTGATTGTACTATCAGGCACCCGTTTTAGCGTTCAAAAAGGTGGTATCGTCGTCTAACCGATTATCTTTTACACAGGTCAGGCGGTATGGTCAAATTTTCGATGTGATTAAAAGCAAAACATAAATTAAATGTCATTTTGATGAGGCAAATCTGGCCTAATCAATTTTGGGCCGTGTTGCTGCTATTCACTACAGCCCACCCAAGAATAGTCACTTGGGCTATAGGGCCTTTTGTAGACATGGTCACGGCACGGCAATTTTCTAGAACGTACACATAACTACACTTTGGTAAAAGATATTGCGCGCACGGTCGCGCTCGCGTCAAAACGCGCGACTGCGTGCGGCCCGTTCATTATTCATATGGGTGGTGGACTAATTAGGTGGGCCGTGCACATACGCTTCGCAGCCCGTTTGATAGGTTACATTAATTAAAGTGTGTTGGTTACATTAAATATATAGCCTGCTAGCTTGATAAGAGACTAATCCATCTATTTTTCTTAAAACCATCATTATTCTTTTCATCTTGTATATATTTTTAATTCTATTTGCACCACTATATTACTTAAGATTAGATCTACGAAATAAGATCCACATTATATATATTTTTGACGTTAGTTTATTAGTTCTATCAACCTACATACAATGGTACTAACAACTTATGTATAAACGCAGTGACATATCTTCTATATAAGTTGATAGCAGACATTATAAAAATATGTTGACACATAGTTTACAAAAACGTTCGAGAAAAAAAAATAGTTTACAAAAAATGATACAGTGTCTCTACGTATATTGTTAGGTGTTATCTATATATGGTCCTTGTGTCTTCTTTTAGATGAAGAATTATTAAGTCCCGATGAGCCAAATCTTACCCCTTGTTGTTTCGGTGTGAATAATCCGGGCAGATAATAGATAATTCATCCGTAATTACCCTTGAAGTAGTATCCACATCAACTGCCTCCAAGTAGTGTTAACTTGCATTGCCCCGCTCCTCTTTTGCAGGTATTTTTGACAATTTCGTTGCTCTGCGTCACAATCAGCAGCGCTGTGACTGCGATATATATATATATATATATATATATATATATATATATATATATGTATATATATATATATATATCCTTGGTCATGGACATGGAGTCGAGGATATCGTTCATGCTTATAGCACTTTCTTCTTTTGGTTTCCTTATTGTAGTCGCATACTGCCGCTTTGGTGTTGGTGGTTCGGAGTTACCGAGCAGGGTAGTGCTGCCTTGGACAAACCTTATTCGTGAAAAAGATTGCTAGGACACATACCGTTTCTGTACTCGTGCTGGCTAATTTAAAAGAAAAGAGACCCCAAAATGGTAAGAAAATTCCGATGAAAAACCAACGGTGCACATACCAATTAGCTGCCCTGTGCATCCCTGCTTTGAAAGCATGCTGCTGAGTGCTGACACAAGTCTAAGCCAGGGATAAGGGCAAGGTCAATGTTTATAGACTGGACCAAGTAGTCCATAAGGATGGGTCTTGCTCCCTCCATACTGATAAAGAAAGACGTTTAGGACAGCGACACGGTCTTCAAAGCACAACTTTGACTTCTTATTTCTATAAAAATATTTATCAAAAAGTGATACATATATACTTTTATGAAAGTATTTTTCAAAATAAATCTATTCATATAACTTTTACAATTTCAAACTCAACAACTTAAAAATTATTCATGATTTATATTCCCAAAGTTTGACTCAAACCTTGTCCTAAACGTCTTTCTTTACCGATATGGAGGGAATACCGATGTGAGCTTTAGTTATTTCTGGGCTGTCACAATGATGAGACATCTATAAACTATAATATGAGCCCGTTATAACAAATAAAAAAAAGGTTGCAGCAACATCCACACAGAAAGGGAGGAGAGAGAGGATAGAGAAGAGAGATATTAATATTATATTTCTTATGGACGGGATTTAAGCTTATGGGTAGCTGCAACTACGAATTGCTATAAGAGACTAGGTGTACAATGATGAGCCATATAAGTCTATAATGACCACTTTTTCCTCCCATTACGGCTGCCCTTACACGCACAATTAAAATCATCACAGCTACTCTTGGCAGCTTAAGGGAACACCCGAGCTGACTGTCATCACAGCTACTCTTGGCAGCTTAAGGGAACACCTGAGCTGACTGGTGGCTGATAAGACAAACGAACATGATGTGGCAATTCGCTCTTTTCGCCGTGTCTGGTTTCAATTTCGTCCGGATCGTCGGTAAAACTTGGCGCTCGTGAATAAAAGTCGGGCGGCCTGGTCATTTTATACAAAAGTGAATAAAAGTAAATAAATCAAATGTTTTGAGAGGGTAGGAGCATCTCCAAGAGACTAGCCAAATCGTTTTCTAAAGTTAAATTTAGCTATTGTCAGAGAAAAAACGTTTCCAACAGACTCTGTAAATGACTCTCCAAATTTAGTGGCTCTCTATCCCACCTCATTCACTAGCCATTTTTAGCTAGCCTACCTCACTAGCCATCTTTACAGAATCTGTTGGATCACTATGTTATTTGTTAGTCAAATCTATTTATGAGAGTAGCTAAATCAGTAAATTTGAGTAGTCTTTTTAGCTAATCTCTTGGAGATGCTGGCCCGGTCTAATCAACCAACTTTGGGCCGCGGTGCTGCTATTTACCCAGGCCCACCCAAGAATAGCCACTGGACTAGAGAGGTCTTGTTTGTAAATATTATCACTAACGGCAACGGAATACTCTTTTAGAAATAACAGATTCTCGAGGGCTTCATTCGAAAAGAGCCAAATTCTTCTTGGGTTTAACACCCGCAACCGCAACGGATTCGTGCTAGCTCCATTTCCCCTTCCCCGCCTCGCCTCGCCTCCGTCTCCGGCAGGCGGCGATCCAGCGCCGCGGAAGAGGCGGTGGCCGGCCACTCGTACAGCGCCTCGCCGACGCCTGGAATTCTGTACGCTCGCCCCCATGAGCAGCACAAGCGGGAGCCCGGGCACTCCCTCGCGGCGGCGCCCCTCCGCTCGAGGCCACAGCGGCGGGAGCCCGGCCACTCCCTCGAGGCGGCGCCCCTACGCTCGAGGCCACAGCAGCGGAAGCCCGTGCACTCCCTCGAGGCGGCGCGCCCCCGCTGGTGGACGCAACGGTGGATTCGCGCAGGAATCTGGTATCCGTACTCCCCCTGCTCTTCCCTTTGATCTCTCGCACTTCACGAACTCGGATTGGGGTATTTGGGATGGCTGTGGTCAGGTGCTGCGGTTGCGGTTGGAAGCTCGAAACCTCGGCCCCGCCTTGCCAAGTAGTTAGCTAGTGTGTGAGGTTTAAAACTGAGATACATGAAATTTTCGTCTGCGATCATTCTTAGTTTTGCTGGGTCCCCATTTCGGAAAGCGATTAGGCTTCGTGGCGCTGAGTCGTGCTCTGAGGCTCGATCCTCCTGTGAGTCCGCAACGCAATGTTGATCCTCCTTGTGGCTAAGGCATAAGGCCTGGCCACCACCAACTAATCCTGATTCGTAATCAGAATTTTTGTTATTCCAAATAACTGCAATTGTCAATTCAGGATTGCTGCTGATAGGTGTGTTTCCTGTTTCGTGTTTTCCTTTATTTCACATGCACAATCAAAAGTTATTTCAGTTTGACAGAGCAAAACTTGCAGTGCTGCTACCACTTTGGTTTCTTATGTGAAGTTGATTTATGAAGGGTCGTTAGAGTTTCTGTGTCCTTGCTTACCAATATCAAGATTGTAAGCATATAACACGAGGGTTCATGTTCCTCTTTCTTGTAAGCATAGAATGTCATGTTTTCTCTCAATTAATTTCAGTAAACCTTCAAAACGTTTCTTCCATATGTCAAATACAGCTATTGAATTTTGACAGCGATGTATAGAAAACAATCCAAATTTAGTTGCAATCTAATATGTATTCACCAAGATACAAGTGTCACCTTGTATCGCCTGTAAAACACAAGATTAGAGGAAATGCATTACATATCTGAAACACAATATTAATTTGTCACCACTTCCACAGGAAAACTAAATCCAACCATACAAAATAGGTCAAGGTACACCAACATAAAGGCTCGGGATAGTAGAGATGCAGACTTCCTAGTTGAAGTCTATTTTTGTTAGACAATGAGAACATTGCAAATTGCATGATACTATGGCAAAATCTTTTCTCTTTTTTTTTTGCTTAGTTGATCATCTGCTTCTATTTACATGGCAATGTCGTAATCACAAGAATCCTAAACATTTATCTCATCATATGTTACATTAGTTATATATAACTGTTGAACCTGAATTATCGTGGCAGAGGCCAGTTCAAACTGTTTAGCATGTTCTGGAATTAAGAACTTTAAGCATCATGCAAACTACCTGCCAAAACTGAATCAACTTGAAACTCATTTCATATTTATTTGAAGCTTCCAATGTGCTAAAGTAATAAATCTGGTCTGGATGTGAGCTGAGTACAGATGACCGTTTTTCAAGTTGCCCACTTAAAATCTTTGTCCTATTCCTAGAGTTCATATATTTGGTCTGACTTCCACTGTCCTTGAGCAGCGCATCTTCCAAAATTCATGAAGTTTGGACTACATCTTCCAATTCGTTATGGCATCTCAAAAAGCCTGCTGAAAATGTAGAAATACCGTGTAGCCTGTTTTGTTATTGCATAACTGCTTGGAGTGCATTTGCTTCTCCTTTCTCTGAGTCTCACAGATCACAACTACAATGGCGGAGCTGTGGTTCCACCACGACTAGGGCTACAAATTAACCACTTAAAACCATATGTTCTGGGTCGCACACCGAGGCACTCCATCAACTATGGAGATGATACTTTGACTCCATGCTTGACAAGATAGCAAGCTAGATAAAAACACTGTAAAACGGTGTGATTAAACCTTGGATCAGTGGCAATGTCATTGGGATTAAGTGTAAATGGGGCTTTACTTTGCTCCACTTATCATGCTAGCTATGGCTCCTGTTGTTTCTAGTTCTAGAGGCTATTGGTTTTGAACCGTAAAACTCTAAAAGTATTGTGTTACAGGAACAAAGTAAGATGACAATGCAATATCTTGGTTCTCTTTGTTGGCAGACTCACAAAAAATTTACAAAATGCGACATAAATAATTTAAGATTAAATTGAACCCACAAATTATTGATATTTCCTTGTGGGATTGAATTGGAATTTGTAAAGGAGGGAAAGTACCACCGGGAGCTTTAGGGTAGTGGGGCACTTGAGCTTGAAGGGGCTCGGTCATCACCTCGTCATTTGTCATCGTTGCATCAGCAGTTTGCCAGTCAGACTATAGTTCCATATTAAGGCCTGCTGCCCCAATTCGGCATGTCCTCTCTTGCTTGGCATTGGCCTTTAGGCATCATCAGCAGATGTCCATTGTCCAAAAGAGAGGAGGCGGTGCAACTGGGGCTGGAACTTCTCTAAGAGTGAGAGAGATGGCACTGAGATGTAAGGCTGTGTAGGTTAAGGAAGAGAGCATGGAGCTGGCCCATCTATGGTAGGGTACTCTGGTAATTGGGCTGTGATCTAGTGGTCCTAGGCGTTCCTGCGCCCCTGCACAACTATAATGATAGGTTTGCTTACCAGTATTGTGCTTGTGCAAGCATCAATGCTATTAGCTATTTGTAGGCCACGGCTAATTTATGTTCCACACAATGATAATTTCTTAATTGATTCATCAGTTATAGCCTTAGGCCACGTGCAATGCATCTACCTGGGCTGGCGCTTAAAGGAAGTTGCTGAATACTTGGACCATGGTAGAACCAGCAGAGGGCGCTTTTGGGAGTGGGATGGAATCAGGGGACCCTTGGAGAGGAGTGTGGAGACCGGTAGTTGGGATCTAGTTTAAATTTTGTTGCCAAAACATGTATTTGGATAGGGCTCTTAAGTTTGACAAACTATTTAAGCATTTGTAAAAAGCTATTTTGAACTGCAGATTAGAATTCTTATATGCAGGTGCTTGATGATGAATCATTAATTCTCTCTTTAAGCACCTATTTAGGAGCCATTGCTTTGTACATACCCTTCTAGGTCTGGACATATAGTTTTTGCATCAAATCTCACAATGATTGATCTTAACATCATTTTTTTTTGCAGATTCGAAAATGGAAGAGGAGGCGGCAGTGCATGCCCAAGAGCAAATAGAGAAATTGAAGAGGGTGGCGAGGGTTGTGGCACGTGCCCGAGAGGCAGCGGCACGCGTTCGAGAGGCAGCAACACGTTCTATGGATAAGTCAGCAGCTTATGCTGAAGGTGCAATTTTGGGATCCTTGAATGAGTCACTCCTTATGCCCCAGTCAACACGCAATACAAATGCGACACCCGTTCCACCAAGTACCCCTACTCCAGCAATAGGTACGGGGATGGCAAATCCACCAATGCCTAAGGTGAGTTAAGGTGGTGAAAGTTTGTTGATCCATGTTTTGAACCTCCTGAACCTATTTCTTAGCTGCTGATATTTTATCTCATAAATCCTATCTGCTACAAGGAAGGAAAAAAAAACAGCGGATATTGTTATTATCACTTTTTACATGAACATGAGAACTTGGTCTCCTGTAATCCTCCCTAAATGATTTCGATGACCAAAATTCTGCTAGCTGACCTTTTTCTTTACTTTCCTAATCATAGCACCCAAACAACACCCTAATCATAGCACCTACAGCACAGTCGAAATTAACCAGGAACACGAGGCATTACATTTACAGCCGATCTGCCAGCCAGAGCCCGAGAGACCGCCAGGTCAGGCGCGCGCTGGCACGAGTATAAAATGGAAACGCCAACGCCAAGTGATTAAATTAAACGGGCAGCCGTTTGGTTTTCTCGCAAAGGCGGCAGGCGGCAGGGAACCTCAGCTCCTCCATCTCGGGTCGTCGTCCTCGCCATGCCGACCCTGGATAGGAGGCTGCTAGCGTGGATCAACTCCGACACGGAGGACGAGGACTACTACTACCTGCTGGCGAGCCGGGGCCTCGCCGTGGACGGCGGCTCGTACGACCGGTGCGCCTCCATGGTCGACGACGTGCTCGTCGTCCCGGCCGGAGCCGACGACGAAGACGGCGGCGGCCGCGCCGGGACGCGCAAGGTGAGTACGCACGCCGGAGCGCTTGCGCCTTGGAAACCAGCAGCCGCTGCTGCGTAGATATTTGATTCAATTCGCACAACGCGTTGCGTGCAGGCTTGCGCGGCGGCGGGGCTCGTCGCCGTCGGCTGCCTCTGCGCTTATCTGACCTGACGGTACTGCGGCAGCTAGCTTGGGCGACATATGAATATATATATGATGCCTGTGATATGATGATCCGTACGTGTTTTCTGAAACTGATCGTGCATTTCGCATCGTTTACAGTTTTAACAACAATATGAATACGAATGGACATGAGGTTTCGATGATTTTTACATGGCCCGCGCACGAACGTGATGATGATTCCGATTCCTTGTTTTGTTACGCCTTGCGAACGAGGAGACGTACTTTGCAGAAAGCGCCTTCAACAGACGCATACATTTTCCAGGATTCTAAGGCACCCTCTGATAGATGAGTCATGGTTGAGGAAACTATTAATATTCAGATAACCAAATCTAGGCAGCCGAGCAAAAACCTTGCAGGCCGGTGCCATTCCAAATTCCATGGCATGCTGTGGCCTAGCAGAAGACAAACAAAGTTACCAGCAAGCCACAGCACCCCTCTATATCTGGGGCAACTTCTTCCCAGGATGACCTTGGCAAGACCAGGTTGCAAGCAATTGCAAACACAAACCTTGAAAAAACGATTATTACTGCTGAAAGCGAAACAGCGAAGGTAAGTCAGCAAATAACTGAAACTAAAACAACCTGAGATGTCAAAGTTGAACTCTGAAAGATATTTACGCCTGAACGCATTAGGATTCTGAAGAATCTCACAGAGATGTACAAGACCTCAGTACAAGGATATCTTCTATAATTCCTATAAACTGCAACCATGTCAAAACTGGAACCGTTCTGGAAGTCCCCTATTCTCTGCAGGAACATTTCCCACCCCTGAAAACGTGGAATCCAGACGAGTCTCTGACCGAGATCACCCTACCGGTGGCGTCGGAGGCGTGCTCCAGGAAAGAGTGGCAGTCACCACACATGCGGATGTTCTTCACGACGCGGACTGTCTGCCCGGGGCGTGCCATCAGGAGGCCGTACATGGCCGCCAGCTTCGCGCTGTGGTACATCAGGAAGTGCCGCTTCTGGTACTCCTCGACGTCGTGCAGGACGAAGGTGGTGTCCGGCTCGTACCCGGCCTTGATGCACTCGAGGATCAGCACGTCCAGGCCGGCGTAGATGTCCTTGGACTGAGGGTGGGATCTGTCCCGTGCAAAGAATAAGTGGACGGTGTTGTCATGGAACGTCCAGCTCCGTGCTGGGATCTTGCGCATGCCCTTCTCGCGCATCTCCAGCCTTGTGTTCTCAGAGGAGTGCCACCTTGCTGTTTCGGACAAGAGATTTGATGTTAATATGTAAGTGGACGGATCCTGCGGTTCCAATGCAAGCAGATGCTTCATAGCTCGTCTTCGCACTGTCATATTGGAGCGCTTGCTGCAGCTATCTAGCAAAGACCGCCAAACTACTGCTCCAGGCTTGAATGGCATACCACCTATAAGCTGTTCTGCCTCATCAAAATGACCCCAGCAGCCAAGGGCATAAATAAATGCTGCATAGTGCTCCATGGCTGGTTCAATTCCATATTTGCTTGACATAGAAAGGAAGAGTTCCCTGCATTGGTCTGTAGAGTCTGAGCTTGTGTGACTGCAAGCTGAAATGACCATAAGAAAGGAAATGGAATCAGGCCTGATGCCTGATCTCTCCATCTGGCCCCATATGTCCAGTACATCTTCTCCCTGATGGTGAAGATGGACAGTGATAAGTGCATTCCATGTCACCAAGTCGCGACAAGGCATCTGCTCAAACAAATTGATCGCATCTTCCATTTCCCCACATTTGCCATACATACTGATAATTGCATTACCAACTCCAAGAGCACGCAAAAGCCCAGATTTTGCAGCAAAGGAATGCATTTGCTTTCCAAGTTCAGCAAAACCCAGAGCGCCGCATACTCCAAGGACAGCAGTCAACATGAACTCATCGATGAATTCTACACCACTGCTCCTAAACATCTGAAGGAAGGTTGAAAGTGCTTTCTCATACTCGCCATCCCTGACACTAGCCAGCAGCAAAGAATTCCAAGCAATATGGAAGCTCTCTTGATGGTGCCATTGCTCAAACAACAGATGTGCATCCCCAGAACGGCCACACTTGATGCACATATCGATCAATGCGCCATCAATCCAAGGAGTAGAACCACAGCCACACTTAATCACAAAAGCATGAGCCTGCTCACTCACCTTCCTATCCGCAGCAATAGCGCAGGCATTCAGGGCACCGGTCACCGTGACATCCGAGATCTCCAGTCCATCCTCCACCATTCGCCTAAACAGCCCCAGGCCCCGGAGCCCTGCCTTCTTCGCGAACGTGACCCGCACGCCTTCCTTGTTCTGACAAAACCCAGTCAGGACCGCATTGTATGTCACAAAGTTCCTCTGCGGCATCCGATCAAACACGTCCAGAGCCATGTCGACCATGCCGAACTCCATGTACCCATTGAGCAATCCAGTCCACGAAATTACATCCTTCGCCGGCATCCCCTGGAACACGCTCACCATGTCCTCAACGGAGCCGCCGTGCTCGGCGTAGAACCCGATAAGCGCATTGCCCACGCTCAGGTCCGTCTCCAGCCCGGACTTGAGCGACAGCGCGTGCACGGCCTCCCCCTCGGGAAGGCCGAACCCCTCGCCTGCCGCGGCCAGGAGCGCCGACAGGGAGAACCTGTCGGCGCGGACCCCGCCGGCCCGCATCTCGCCGAACAGCTCGAACGCCTCGTCGTGCCGGCCCAGCTCGACCAGGCCGGCCAGGACGGCGTTCCACGAGGAGACGTCGCGGCGCTCCATGCCGTCGAACGCCCTCAGCGCATCCCCGAAGCGGCCGCACTTGACGTACATGCCGAGGAGCGCGTTGTCGACGAGGAGCGACCCGGGGCCGGAGCCGGAGCCGGAGCACGAGCACTGGCCGGACTTGGCGGCGAGGGCGTGCACCTGGGCGCCAAAGCGCGGGTTGCCCCGGCGGGCGCAGGCGGTGATGAGGCCGACGAAGGTGTACTCGGTGGGGTCCAGCGCGTCCGCGAGGCGCATGCGTGCGAGCAGCGCGGCGGCGGCCGCGGCGGGGGAGCCGAGGCGCGCGTGGCCGGAGATGAGCGCGCTGTAGGAGGCGGCGTCGCGGGCGGGCATCCGGTCGAACACCTCCCGCGCGTCGGCCAGGCGGCCCGCGCGGAGGTACGCGCACATGACGGTGTTCGCGGCGCGGGCGTCCGGGGAGGCAGGGCCCAGCGCGCCGGACTTGACCGCCACCGCGTGCGCGGCGCGGGGGTCGGCGGCCGCGGCAGCCACCGCGCGGAGGGGGAGGCCGGCATGGGTGGAAGGCGGGGAAGGCGGCGGTGGCGGGAAGGAGAGGAGGGAACGGGGTGGGGGTGAGGGGCCGAGGAGATGGGGAGGGGAGGAGGGGGATGAGGTGGAGATGGCCATTCATTTCACTCCGAGCTGCGCGGACCTAAAGGAGCTCTGCTCGCTTCGGCTTGACAGTGTCACACAGAGGACGAAGCAGATCAGGCTCCGGGCCATCAAAAGGTTGGCCCCAGGCCAGGTTTATTGGGCCTAATGGACTCTATCCGGCCCATATAACTCTACTATCTTTATTACTTTTTGGAAATTTGTTGAGTGGCCACTTATTTCCTGGAAGTCAGAACGGTCGAGCTGGCGCCCGGACGTCCGACGGGACTAAAAAATCGAATGGTACTGTAGCATAGGAAAAATCCCTCCGCAATATGGTTATGATGTTGCATGCAACATATAACATTTTTGCAACATCAAACAATAGTATCTGCAACATAAGTAGTCATCATTTACAACACTAGAAACATGCGTTCACAACTCTCATCCACGCACCGCAGCGGTTAAAAAAATCCCAATAAAAAATGCAACATCCGGATGAAACACTTGCAACATGCATGCGAAACATATGCAACATCGCAACATCTCCGGATCTATTTTTGCAACATTCATATCGAACGGTTGCAACATTCTTCTGAAACATCCGAAACATGTGAAACATGCTCTTGCAATCATCAAGCGAAACCGTAGAACATCCTAGATCTATTTTTACAATATTTACATCAAACAGTTACAATATTCTTCTAAAACATCTGAAACACGTGAAAGTACTCTTGCAACATGGAGCGAAACACTGAAAAAATAGGACAACAATGCACAGGTGATGCAGAGAAGGATGAAGAGAATGGCGCGGGGAGCTCCATCACGGCAGTCATGACGGCACCAATAGCGCAACACGGGGCGGTGCGCGGACGCGGCGGTGTCTCCAGCGGCGGCGCGCGGGGTGGCGGCGCCTGCGGCGACGTGCGGAGCGGCGCACGCACGGCGACGGGAGAGGCAACGGCATCCGCGACGGAAGCGACACGAGGCTGCGGCGGAGGCGGGGCGGCGCACGAACGGAGCAGGTGGGAGACGCTCGGACAGCGGCGAACGAGGCGGCGGCGTCCGCGGCGGGTGGGGCGGCGGTGTCCGCGGCGGAGACGGCGGTGGCGTTGGTGTCGTCGCGTGGAGTCGGAAGCAGATGCGGAATGTTTTTTTTTGGAAATATCGATGGGGATCGGGGAGTTAAATATGAATGTGAAGCGGAAATGGCGTCGGACGCCAGATACGAAGCATTACCGAAGTCAGAAGTGCAAGATCTCAACCAAAAGAAGAAGAAAAAAGAACTCCTGAAGTACGTGATCTGAAAAACGCCTGACATAAATGATTTCAAAAACGCTATTGAAGTACATGCATCGTAAAAATACCACATTGCACTTATTTTTATACTTGGTGAAAAAAAATTGTGTCGGTTCTAGGTGGGAGGAAACTTGAAACAAATTTAGAAGGGGTTCGACTTCAAGTCCCTTTTAGGCTTCTACATTGGAAAATTATGCGAGATACTCGTCAGTGATTACACGTGGTTCCAGAATCAAACAGGAAGGATACGTTCATGTATGTTGTCAACGTTTATATATTAACGATTGGTTTTGACATTTTACATTTGATATGAATACAATAAATGATTTCCATTCAAAAATATATAGGACATTAAGTTCACAGCAACATGTAAGACTGTCTCCAACAATGGATATCTAAATTGGAGACCCATTTACCACTTTAGGTTGCTTACAATAAAAAGATGTGTGACCTATAAACTCATTTCTCCAACAGAAGACCCAAAAGAGAATCATTTCTGTAAATGGGTCATGAAGGAAGATGATATCCAGATTTAAGTTCTCTCATGAAAACTCATTTTAGGTTTGGATATAAGTACTCCGTTGAAGGCTGAAATAATACAATTGGAGACCCATTTTAAATTTGGGTCTTCTTTTGGGTCACTTATTGAAGATAGCCTAGGTGGAGATGAGTCCTTCACATAGGATAGAAAGAGATGCCCTTCATTTCTTCCGTCCTCTCTCACTTGCCGATTCTTGCTGGAGCATCACGAACCGGCATCTTCTGTGCCAATTCCAATTCCAGCCTGCTGCCCCATCCCTCACCATGCCCATGAGCAAGGGCTAATAATACATCCAGCAGTGGACTGTATGTTATTGTTACGTTACTTATAGCCAATTAAAAGTCTATCCATATAATAGGTTGGCTAAAAAATATATTGAACCATTAATATTTGTCCCACCATCATTTCTCACAAAATTTTTAGAAACATGTGCCTCAGCTGACTGGTAACAATCTCTCTTTTCTCCTCTCTCCCTCTCCTCTATACGGTATTTGCTTACGGCCCTGTTAACTTATATACTCGCTGTCTCGCCCGTCTGGTGACTTGGCATGCTCGCCAGAACTAAAGACGGCATGCCACAACGTCTTGCATGTGTTTTCTCCCCCGACCAAAAATGCGTTCCGATGAAAGAAACCATATATCATGCAGGGGCAGGGCAGTAGCCTGATGATAATTCCAAGAGCCATGGCAAATGCTGAAATGGTATCGTACGTAATTGATACGATGGCACGAACCTAATTATTTCTATATAACTTTCGCAGGAAAAAAAACTATTTCTATATAACCCCCCCCCCCCCCCAAAAAAAAAACATGGTATGCAGATAACATTGGTTTATGCTTTTCATTCATGAATTGGAAAAAAAAAACGACATCTCCTGGTAGAGTACTCCTACGCTGAGGTTAGGTTCACGGGTCTGTGTACAGAAATGTGGACATGCGATCTGATTAGTATCTAGGATAATGGTGCTTAAGCACCATGCATCTAATTAAACAAATTCGAGTGGCTGTGTCACTGCCTAAACCGAAATGTCCACGGAATAATTGCCCGTTCAGGTAGCCCTCACATCCAAGGGCGCGAATCCATTATTGTGGACGCGATGCACATGTTCTATCTAAACAAATCAGATCTCGTATCCTGCATGATTAGTTCCAAGCAATGCAAGTTGTTTCCGAGTGCCTTTCAACATATCTTTTTTTTTCAAGTTGTCAAGAGAGAGCGCACAAAAGGAAAATTTCAAGCATCTATGGTTTTACTTGAAAAAAATAGAATGCAGTGACATGTTTTTAAAACATGCGAGCAAGTTTTTGTGTCTCCGTTTTGTTATATACCTTATTTATCTAAGAAAGATTCGGTTGAGAATGAGAAGGAATGCAATATGACAAGTCTTTTACAATGATGATTGAAATACGCCTACAATGCCAAATACTAATATGAAATAAAAATACCCCTATAATAAGCGCTTTAAAAGAAAAATACTCCTATGAATATTTTGATAGTAGATAAAATATCTCTTGTTCCATAAAGGTAAAACCAATATCAAATGTCAATAAGTAGAAAAACCTTTACGGAAAATTTCCTGGTAGTAGCTAAAACATGCTCTCATTTTGAAAGCCAATATAAAAAACATGGCTCAAGAAATAATCTAACATGCTTATGCGTATAGGCTATAGCTAAAAATACATATTCCTACGCCAATATCAAATGCGAAGACAAAAGTTCGGTCGTGTTCTTGTCAAAAACCGAAAAAAGCTCCGACGTTCTAAATATGTGTTGCTTGCCAATCTACATCAAATATCGACATACAAGAATAGCTAAAGTATGTCCTGTTTTGTAACGATAATACTGAAATACGTGTATGCAAAGATGTTGTAAAATTACTTGGTTAATTTTCATAGAGTATGGCGGTTTGATAAAGCGTATATATAGCTACAAGCCAAGGCAGAAGATAGCCATCAGCGTTTTCTTTAAAAAAAAAGAAGAAGATAGCCATCAAAATCACCACAGTTCCACGTAAACAAAGAAATTGGTTGCAGGTAATCCTGGGCCTTGTTTAGTTCCCAACTTTGGGTGGTTAAAGTTGAGAGTTTATCATAAATGCGACACTGTAGCATTTATGAATAATTGTCCAGCATTGATTAATTAGGCTCAAAATATTTGTCTCGTAAAGTATAATAAAACTGTGCAATTAGTTTTTAATATTATCTATATTTAGTACTTTATGCATGTGCCGAAGTTTTGATGTGACGAAAATTTTCTTTTTATATAGTGAAATTTAGGATGAATTTTAGAAACCGGCCCTGGATGCCTTGAGTCTACTGCGGTGAAAAACTGCCTGGAGCCCCAAAAAAGAAGGCCAGCTCAGACAAACGCAACAAAATCCACGCTGTTTATCTCTCTGCAGTTGTCTTCTTCCATTGGAGCAAAACCGGTGATGCTACCACTCCAGCACTGTAGACCGCCACAATTATGCATTTTCCACTTCTATAAGACCACCACTTGATCTCTACCTCCGCTCCGCTCCATCAAGAATTCCATTTCTTCCGAGAGATTTCTCCGATTTTTTCCTCGCTCGGTTTCTTGTGGGGTAGGCTGCGAGCCTTCGAGGTTGGGCAAGGCAAAGCACAAGCAGCGCAGCGAAAGTTGCGATCTTTTATCGGCTGGATTCCGGCCCCCCCCCCCCCCCCCCCCCCCCCCCTTTCTCTCTCCTTCGGCTTCCTTTCTGCTTCGTTGTTGAGACCCACTTGCCTTTCTTCTCTCTCATCCCCCCTTCCAACTCCTCCTGGTCCCTGGAAAAAAAAGAGATCTTTTGGTGCAAGATTCGATCTGCTGTTGCCGTTTTGCTGCACAGAGATTTGCTCCTTTCTTGGCCGGTTTGGCTTGGTGGTTTCTTGGAGTGGCACGGCTTTCTGGTGCGGGCGGTTGCAGTTCTTGATCCAGGTTCAGATTGAAGCAGCGGATGGTTGCCCTGAGGCCGGGATTGCTGCTCGTCGGGTGATTCCTTGGTCGTTTCTGGTGGCGGTGGCCTTGTTCGATTCGTTTCTTTGGGAGATTTTGGTTGATGTGTTGGGTTTCCTCGGAGTTCAGTTCCCCAATTCGCCATTTTGATGAGGAGTTCTTCCTACTGTGAGAGCAACTGCGCTCCTCCCCTGTGCTACCTGCCCTGCCTCCCCAAATCCAAAGACGAAGAAGGAGGTGATCTGGCATCCGGGTCTCCGGGCTCGGCCGCTGTCGCCGAGGACAAGCCGCCCGTGGTCCAGAAGATTGAGGAAGCTGTGGCGGCGACCGGCGGCGATGACGATGATGATAAGGGCTGTAAGGAGGTGGCGGTGGCTTCCAAGAGCTGCTTGAAGAGGGCTGATTGCGTGGACAGCAGTAACAATGTGGTGAAAGGCAATGTGAAGTGGAAGGATTTGCTGGGGAAGGATCTCACACAAGTCAAAGAATTCGAGCCAAGGTACGTGCCATATTGTTACCATGTTTCCGTTCCAGTACTATTCAGTTGAAATTGTGGGTGAATTCGGTGATATTGTAGAGTAAAATTTTGGGAATGTTTGCCATGTGATGTGTGTTGTTCACCAACTTAGGTAGACGTCAATTCTGCTAGTGGACATGTGGCATGCGTCCCCTTGATCTTTAGAGGAATGTTCTGGTTTTAGGTCTCCGCGATGCGCATTTGCTCTAAGTCATGGACACTTGCAGTTGTGCTGACATTGGGAAAACACTATCTAATGGCGAAGTCAACGGTTTGTTTTACGCCTCATGGCCCTAGGTAATGGCGGCCATCTTTTGTTGTTCCTAGGTGGCAGGTTAATTAGATAAGGTTGGAGCAGGTCATCATGTTGCAATTCTACTATATTTGGCCTTGGTTGGAGTGTGCAAGTATTGCTGTGGATGCATTGAGCTTGCTTCCATGTGGTCACCATCCGATCATTAATTAGAATGAGTTAGTTGTTGTGAAATCCAATTTCTTTCTTCAATGCGTCAAGGAAACAGTCAAACAGTTTTGTTTTATCCCTATCCAGATTTAGGTCGGTCCGCCTAAAACAATTTAGGCTTTTTCGCCATGCTTGCTAAGTCAGCTTAAGATAATCTGCTAGTTACTTGGAGCTTGTCTTGTGATGGTTATATGTAGACCGAAAAATTCTTTCAGTTGGGTATGTTCTTTCGAAACCACAAATGTGCACTAGTTATAGTTATATTTAAGTTGTTGAGTGGACATGATCTTCGTGGATGGGGCTAAAGTCTATCCATCTGTGAAATGTTTGGGATGTGCTTCTCAAGTCATCAATAATATTTGGTGTGTCGGGGAGGCTAGTTATTTACAGAATTTGGATATCAAATCGGATTTGCCACTTGCCAGCAGTTCATGTTTTACATAATATAAACCATGGCCCTTTTAGTCTTGTTTTAATTGTTTCCATGTTAACATTAAAAGGGAGATTGTGCTGATGTTTTTGTCAATAAATCTTCTGCAAGCCAGGCGGCTGATTCAATATGACCTTGTGATGATCCTTTTTCAGAAACAAATAAAATGCTTACATACAGGCCAATCAGTGTTTCAGTCAAGTCAGCACATATTTTTAAAGAAATGAAATCACAATCAGGGCAAACGAACTTTCATTTTCAGATGGTCTCTTTACTACTGGTTGCTTCCAGTTTCTATATAGGACCATATCATGATTGGATAGGTTGAATTTTGATTAGGTTCGTCGCAGTCCCATCACTCATTTAAACCTAGTAATTGAGCATTGACACAGTATTACTGACATCATTGTTGTTCCTGCTGGTGATGGGAGTAAACATACGGGTATAGTCTTGCATCCTTGTTATGTGTTCGTTCCAATTTAGTGTTAATCTCAATCATTTTCTGTTATGTGTTCATTGCAAGTTTTTCCATGCTAGGGTTGAAGAAAACCTAGCTTTGATGCTTACAGAACCCTTGAATCCTTGACCGCACAACCTCTTTACTGTCAGAATAAAAAGAGATATCACATGTCTAACCTTGATGCTTACAGAATATTTTTTTCCACGCAGCGAATCTGAAGATTCAGACGACGACGATGACGCCGGCGCCTGCACATGTGTCATCCAATGAGCCCAGGGGTCTCCACTGTAAATTCTGTGAAGAAAAAAAAACGAAAACAGAAGAGAATTGTCTGAGTCAGCCATTAGTCATTGTCAGTAGAGGCTAGAGAGCAGCGGGTCCATTGATGTGTGTGGGTATGAGGGTGCCATGGCTTGTGTTGTGTTTCATCAGCAGCTTCAACTGTAAAATGTTGTTACAAATGCATAGCTCTAGAAGATTTCTGCCAAATGTGCCATCCCTCCTGTCTGATGAACTCTCTGCTTGATGCTTCTTGTGGCTGAGCCATTCTGTCTGTGATTTTGCCCCCTTTTTTTTACTGAGGGAAGCTGGGCCCTTCTGGTGGGCTGGTAAGATCTGTCGGTAAACGGGCCAGACTGAACATGACCAACCCGGGCTTGCGGCCCGAATGTTTGTCTTCATATTTTATATGCTATTCGACTGCTAAAAAAATGCTTTATTCGAAGGAAAAAAAAACTACCAGTGACCGGAATCACAAAGCAAGAAGCTCAGCTGAGCACGAACTGTTCGTGTGGGCCCACTTTTCAGAGGGAGAAACACAAGTCGCCAGGCCCCACAGGGCTCCCCAACTAACCAACCAAGGGTCAAATTCTAAGCCTTCGTCGTTAATTTGATTTCATCTATATTTAGTACTCTATGCCGATATTTTGATGCAAATCTTCTTTCTTTTTGCACAAGAATTAGGGGTGGAATATGGGAACAGAGCGCGTGAGTGCCGCACCCAAATTCTAGCTTCCAACTTCTCCGGCCCCGTGCTCCGCGGTCTCCGCCAGCCAGCGACCTCCGCCTCCGGCATCCTCTCTCGCCGGAGACCCCGCCGCGGCCCGCGGGCTCAGGGAGCGCGGGATGGCCTCCGGAGGCTCGGCCGGCCGCGACCCGTACGACGAGGAGGCCGCGGGGCGCCGCCCCCTCGAGCTCGACGGCCGTGACGCTGCCGCGGCGGCCTCGTCCTCCGACCTCCGGCCCGGTAAGCTCGAGATTATCTCTTCTATGAGGCCTTAGACTTCTGGTTACGGGGGATCTGGCGCGGGGTTGGGGAGATTGCTGCGCGTCGTCGAGATTTCGTGCGGCGGAGCAGGAGATCGAGGTGAATTGGGGATGGGAAATGGAGGCGGAGAGAGCGTGCTGGGGTAAGGTAGCGTGTTGTGGCTTCGAGATGCGTTGGTTGTGCGTGTGTGGTCGTCGGTTGGCGCAATGTAGTTGCTGCGTGCAGGTGCGGTTTGGTAAATTAGAGCCGGGTGAGCGTTGCATCGTTACCTGGCCTACCAATGTGTAACAAGGTACACGGAGAAGATCTGCTGGGAGGTCAAGGCCAGGTTGCGGTTGAGATGCTGCACGGTGGAAGTTAGTTAACTAAGGAAGCTTCTAGTAGGATGTTCGTGTTTGCCATATTATGTTTTCAAACTTCAGGCCATAATGCATTGCTTAAGGGTATGTTTTTTGTTTACCTACGCATCAGGATCATCTCAAATGCTCATCCATGTCGTGTTATCCGTTGTAGGGAATGCCATGCCCAGATATCAAGTGGGCTCCACGAAGGGTGATACAAGTAGTAGAAACGTTGAGGGGTCACGGCAGCCCAGTACAGATGATTTGCGTAAGAGCAAGTCTGGGTCGAGATACTATACAGCATTTGGGGTGGATCTGTCCCCTGATAATATGGCAGTTGCCATTGTATATTTTGTGCAAGGGGTTTTAGGTCTCGCGCGACTTGCTGTGAGCTTTTACTTGAAAGATGATCTTCATCTCGATCCAGCTGAGGCATGTTTCACTCATTTCTTTTCCCGTCCTCCATTTACTGTCTTTATGTTCCTAGCATTTAGATCTTAGAGTTCATCTCTTATTACACGATGCATCTTTTTAATTAATAGGTATTGCTAAGTGACTAAGATAGTTTCTTTTATATAGACGGCAGTTGTATCTGGTTTCTCATCCTTACCATGGTTGGTCAAGCCCATCTATGGCTTTATCAGGTCAGGTCTCACGAAACCTCCCACGTCCATTTCTTTCTCATGTATGTGTACACTTGATTTTGAATCCTCTGCTCTCAACTTTCAGTGATTCCATTCCACTGTTTGGATATCGAAGAAGGTCATACCTTTTTCTGTCAGGGTTACTTGGAGCACTTTCATGGAGTTTGATGGCCACATTAGTGAGCAGTAAATACAGTGCAGCATTCTCTATTCTTCTTGGATCACTTTCTGTTGCCTTCTCAGATGTTGTAAGTGCAAGCCGAATATTTTACTCTCAAGTTATCTTGGCCTATCCTTTATGCTGATGATCAATGATATTAAGTCCTGTGCACCTCATTCATTTGGTCTTTAGACAATATGCTCCAATTGTTTCTTGATTCTTTCATGTTTCCTTTTCAATAATCATATTACATGCTAGTAATTTCTTAACCTGCTATGCGACTAAATCTACTTTATGAATGTGAGAAATTGGTTTCCTTCTATATTGGGCTCTGTATTCTCCTGGTGGAACTCTGATCATTGTTGGTACAATATTTTTACCTTTGTTGGCATACTTTACTTTTCATAGGGCAAAGGGATAGTGCAAACTTGCATTGAGTTATTTACTTTTCATAGAGAAAAGGTTACAGTGCAAGTTTGCATTGAGTTATCTCACAACTCAGTTAATGCTGCACATTTAAAAGGTTTTTTTCTTTTCTTGATTCCAATTTCTTTTATACAGAACTTATCTTCTTTCACGATGCAGCTTACAATGCATACTTCTAGCTGTTGACATAATACAATCATACATTTTGTAAAGTTTAGTGATGGCCAATGGGAGCATCCAAGTATAAATAGTCACTATCCTCAAAAGTCAAAACTACAAATAAGATACTAGCTCCCATTTTAAGACTCATTATTACCACAAAAATTCTCTCCTGGGGTTGTTACAAAGTGGAAGCAAATTGGCCAATTTTGGAATCAGCGTGGATTGTTTTTATTTATCTTTCTTGAAACAGCTACTGCATACTATGATTCCAGTTCTACTAGGCTTTTGTTCTAGTTGGCCTTCTAGTTTGCATGCTAATAATGCACCATTCTGGCAACCTAACACTGCTCTTTCCTATGTCTAGTTGGACTTTTACACTGTAAGGCTGACCATTCGAACTCTTTTTTCATAGTGCAATTCAAACTAAACAATTTATTCTGGGTCTGTCTAACCTTTTTGGATGCATCCATCCAAGTGTGCCAGTGATTAAATTTTATCCAAATTTATCATTCTTTATAAAAAGTACTCCCAAATTACTACTCACTGTTGACTTTTTCTCACAACTTATGACCATTCGTCTTATTCAAAAATTTAGTCCAAATATATAAAAAACAAGAAAACAAGTCATACTTAAAGTACCTTTATATTTGATGAGGTAGTATCATCTAATCATTTTCATCGCATTCTGGGACTTGGGAACAAGAACTTCTGCAAGTATATTGCTTAAGGTTTGTCTTGTAACACATGTGGGAACACTGTAGGTAGTGGATTCTATGGTTGTTGAGAGAGCCCGTGGAGAATCACAAAGTACATCTGGATCTCTCCAGTCGCTCTGTTGGGGATCTTCTGCCTTTGGAGGCATTGTGAGTGCCTACTTCAGTGGTTCACTTGTGGATACTTATGGAGTAAGGTTTGTCCTGTAGTACCAATTAAGCTGATCGCACCCTATTGTTTTGTAGTTCACTCTACTGATGAAAGTATTCCTGTAAACGCAGATTTGTCTTTGGTGTTACGGCATTTTTACCCCTGATGACATCTGCTGTTGCAGTTCTTGTAAATGAACATCGCATACCTTCTGGTGAACGTACTGTCTTACTATCTGGTTCAGGATTCATTGAGAGCTCTAAGCAGCATGTCAGGCAGCTTTGGACTTCAGTAAAGCAACCTAACATTTTCTTGCCAACCTTGTTTATATTTCTTTGGCAAGCAACACCACAGTCAGATTCTGCTATGTTTTTCTTCATGTATGTATGAAGTCTTTGCGGTATTAATCTGTGATGGGTCTGTCATTTTTATGGCTTATTCAATTACTATTTGACTGTTGCATTGGAGTTTGTCGCAACTGAATAACTATAGCTTTCATGGACTGGAGGAAAGGTCTTAGTTCATGGAGATTTTTGGATGCTTCCTCTAGCTCATTTGGATCACAACAAAGTGTTGCTTTTCATTATGTTTGGTCCCTTATTCACTAGTTTTGTTTTGGCAGTTTGAAGATATGTAATACTATGATCTCAAACTTTTTGTTTGACTTAATATGATCTCGAATCTTTTATGCTCATTCACATATTAAATAATTAAGCAAGTATTGCATTTAATGACATGTAACCTTTCCCACTTTTCATTATGAATTACACCAGCCTGATGGGAGCATGCAGGGGACCTGTCCTTGTTAGGAGTCAACTTTTTTCGGATGTCCCTTTTTTTTTCCGATTTGGAGTCCTTTGTAGTTTGACACATATTTATAGATGGACTATTGTTATATCCATGCTTGTGTTTCTTTTTTGGACCCTCACTTCTGTGCACCTGTAGTCTTTTACCTGGTTGGGTTTTTCCATGCTAAATCTGTTTCTTGTCTGATTGATCATGTATTCATGTTCTTTATTCATTGTCCACTTTGGCCGTGTTTAGTTGGGGAGTGAAAATTTTTACGCACACATTTGACCACTAATTAATGGTATTAAATAAAGTCAGTTTATAAAACTAAGTACCAAACCCCCGGTTAATTCGCGAGACCTATGATGATGGTTACTGTAGCATCAATGTAGTAAATCATGGGTTAGTTAGGCTCATTAGATTCGTCGCATAAAGTTACACTCATTCTTAAAAAGGTTTTGCAAATAGACTTCATTTAATACTCCATGCATGCAAGATTCCTTGCGGAAATAAAATTACGCACCCGCAACGAAACACGGCCTTTATAATGAAAAGACACGATTGACTTTTGGTTTTACCAGTGTGATTTAATTTAAAAGTGATCGTTTTTTTGTCCTTCTATAATTTATTTCAGCACAAATAAGCTTGGATTCACTCCAGAGTTTCTAGGGCGTGTGAAGCTTGTTACCTCTATTGCATCCCTACTCGGTGTTGGGCTCTACAACTATTTTCTGAAGGAAGTTCCTCTAAGAAAAATCTTTCTCGTGACAACCATCATAGGTTCAGCTCTTGGGATGACACAGGTGCTCTTTCTGCCATGTATTTGATTGGTGTTGCAATTGTTTTCATCCTTTAAACATACTGCATTGTATATATTTAGGTGCTTCTCGTAACTGGGCTCAATCGGCAGTTTGGGATCAGTGATGAGTGGTTCTCTATTGGCGATTCATTAATCATCACAGTCCTTGGTCAGGTATGTAACATCACTGCAATGCTTTACAGTAAAGCATTTACATGATTGAGGTGCATGGAAAATGGAATGTATGTTCGTCCATAAAAAAAGGCAGTTAGCCATTCATGTCCCTTTTTTCTTTACATACTGACACTGCAACTTAGTACTTTTATATGCCCATAACTGAGGTTGACCACTGACAAGTCCAGGATCAGCAGATCTCGCTTGTGAGATCGATATATATCTATTCTCAGGAATATGTTGACCTGTTTTGAGGGGAGCATTATCAACAGCTCATATGTACAATCATTGAATCAGAGCATCATTTATATATTGATTATATCTAGCTTAGATTTGTGCTTTGAGACCTCCTGCCTTCAGTTACTTCCTTGAATGCAAGCTTATGTTGCCTAAATTTTTTTGTAGGCTTCATTTATGCCAGTCTTGGTGTTAGCTGCAAAATTGTGTCCTCCAGGAATGGAAGCCACTTTATTTGCAACTTTGATGTCCATTTCCAATGCTGGAAGTGTTACTGGTGGTCTTGTTGGTGCTGGTCTAACTAGGATTTTTGGGGTCACTAGGGACACCTTTGGAAATCTACCTCTCTTGATTGTCGTATGCAATCTTAGTTCGCTGCTGCCCTTACCTCTTTTAGGTCTCCTGCCAGAGGAATCAGATGGCACAGCTAATGGAGAAACAAAACATAACTGACTTACTGAGGGTTTTATCTTCAGGTGTTTCGGTTCTTAAGTATCACTACCACTGTGCACAGCTCCAACTCAGATATGGCCTGTCCAGTTGGAGTTCAGAAAATCAATAGGGAAATATGAAAGTCGCGCTGGATATAATTTCAGTCGTCATTACTTTCATCAGTCAGGTTCATCTACTGTGACTATTTACCTGTGTGATGGAAGTGATTCATGATTGTCTGAAAAAGATCTTGGATGCTACGGTACTCAGGTACTCGCCCCTTATAGGATCTAAGTTACCTTGTATATTAAGACAAGGTAGGCTTTGTTTTTCTCTCCAGACTTTGTTAGTTAATCCAACCCCATGAAAATTAGACTAGGGGTTGAAGATTAGTAGTTAGATTTCCCTGCAAAATTCAATGCATTGTGCCCAAAAAAGAGGGAATATTTATGCTTTATGGAAACCTGATATGTGGACATGTAAAGAACAAATACTTGCACACAGACACAGTTCAACTTGTGATATAATATAGGTTCTGCTTGCATCATGCGGGCCAACAAAGTGGAATCACAGACAGAGAGGACGATACAGAAAACTACAGGCACGACAGAAACCGAGCATCCGTCATCTGTAACAACTCACTGAATATTTCAGTGCCAATAGACAGTGCGTGCTGTGTATCGGTTACAATTGACAGTATAACTATAGACGTTCCCTTTGCTGTCTGTTTCGAGGTAGTTGGAATATGATTCAAATTATTAGCAAGTTGAATCAGAGTTCAGTAACAAGGTACCGCTGTAATCAGTGCAATGTAAAAGAGTAAAAGACAACCTGAAGAAAAAGGATCCAGGAACCTGTGTACTTGTACGTTTTTTCTTCCTTTTGACTTGAGGGGGTGTGGTCCTACTACAGTTGATTCTTATTTCCAGTAAAAATAGGCTCAGTTAAGTTATATCATGAGTGCAAGTCACTCTTGCTATTTCTCTTTACAAAATATGTAGCTGTTTTTGTCTGGTCCATTATTGAATTTTGCCATGAATCAGTTCAGATTTCAAGATCAGGTAGAAATACATGGTCTATGCTGTTTCATGCATGGTAACAGATAGCAGCATAAATGATCATATACTCTGAATATTCTGCCTGGGTTGCTGTTGGGAGTCTTGAGAGGTCAGACTATAAACAATGCCACTTGTCTGATAATGTATTCAGTGTCAGCGCTCCAGCCATATGTTTCTGTCAGCATGATGCATCTCCAAGGGCAATGCACTCAGGTTTCAGTCAACATCATCTCCACATCATGTTCTTGCATCAGTGTAATATTGGTTCTATATCACTATTGGGCCCACGTAGGCATTCGTGTCTGCATTCCAGCTTATGCTTCCGTAGTTTAAGTGCTCGTCTAATCAGCATGGTTGGATTATTCTGCCATATGAAGGATCCTGACTGACTTCTACTTCCGTTTCACTTGGGCCAGCATTGAACTGGATCATTATTGTTTCTTTTTTCTTCTTCTGACAAAAAGGCTGAAGAGTTCCCATCCGATTTCTGATATCAGACCTAGGCATCCAGCCTTTGTAGCCATAATCTGTCCATTTATGTTTCTTTATCTTTTTTTTCTGTGAAATCATTTTTCTCTGGGTCATCTTGAGCATCTTGAGATGCTTCATACGGAGTAAGATTTGATTGGAAACTCCCATCGTGAACAAAACTATGAATTTGAGTACTAACTGTAGTGGTACAAGTGGCACTTGTTTGTAACTTTGTATGGATGCTGCCATTCAAGTCCGGACGGTGACAAGTGGCGAGTCAAGCTGTTCCATTTTGCTGTCATGCATTTCTTTTTAGCTTCTGGATATATTTTTTTATTACTCTGTTCCGTACTAAAGCATTTTAAGCTATGTGTGCGCAAGTTTTGATCAGTGATTCACTTACAACCACAGGTAGGTAGCAAGACCAACTCTAACAATAGTCTATAGATAAGATCTTCCAACGGGAGCTGCCTCTTTTCTTTGGAGTCTTAAATTTTGTTCCAACTCTAACAAAGCCCTCAATAGATAGAGGGTTTAAAACTTCTCAATCTCCAGCAATAGAGAGCCTAGTAGATGGTTTGCTGGAGTTGCTATGGTAACTTACAAGAAACTGTAATTTTTGGTTACTTGTCTTTGATCGGGCCAGAGTGGCAGTTTTGGACAAATGGATCCATGACTACGTCAAAATGTTTACTTCCTACACTTGTCCGGTATATTTAGAACACTAACATATTCATAAGAAATCATTCAAGTCCTTTAAAAGTCACCCGTTTGCTGAATCACCTTATCGATTCAGGCCACGGTTGCAATTTGTGTTCAATAATTGATTTTGGACAGCGGTATTAAGATTCAGGCAAGATCTTTTCCTTTGGACAGCGGCATTTAGATTCAGGCAATATGTTTTCCTCACTGACTTCGTAGTCCTTGTATTAACTCGCCAATAATACTGCGAACACCAAGCTAGTCTCCACAAGCCTCAGTAGCACCAGACAGGTCCCACGTTCTGACCCCTTCGGAAGCCCATTTTAGAGGAATTATTTCAGAATTTTTCTGGACGGCAGTAGCTCGTGTCTATGGCCATGTTTCTTTATGTTAGAAAAAAAAAATCGAGGAATCTTGCATGTATGAAGTATTAAATAAAGTCTATTTATAAAACCTTTTTTAAGGATGAGTGTAACTTTGCGCAACGAATCTAATGAGCCTAATTAACCCATGATTTACTACAGTAATGCTACGGTAACCATCCTCTGATCATACGGTCAGGGCCTCATTACATAGATCTCGCGAATTAACCCAGAGTTTTTTACGTAGTTTTGTAAACTGACTTTATTTAATACCTTTAATTAATGGTCAAACGTGTACCTAAAAATTTTCACCCCAAGAAAACACGGCTACGGATAAGTTCAGATGCTATCATTTATACTTTTAAGCGAGCCTATCTCAGAAAAAAAATGGACCTGTCTCTAGCATGTGGGGTCCATGCTGTGGTGGCCCCCTCCACTTGGGATGTGTGACGTGTATGGCCCTGCGTGGACGAGGGCTGTGAGAATGGGGCGCACGTCACATCGTAACGTGTGCGCATTCTTTAGGTAGTGTTTGGTTTGTCGTATGTAGTCATTTATGTATGAGTTGGTCCTGAATCTGACAGCTTCGGTATGTTTGGTTGCTGGAATTGAATCGATTGATCCTGGATGGACTGGTTCAGATTCTTGGAATATTCTTGTTCGATACTGGACCGCATCGTGCGGGAGAAAACGTCGAATGAAACCGTTCAGGCACCGCGCGCCGCGTTTCTTTTCACCGCATGGTCTGGTCCACTCGTTTTTTCACCGGCCGCTCCCTTCCACACGTCCTTTTCACTGTGGGCCCTTCTCTGTTTTTTTTCTCTCCAGCTCATCTCAACCCCTCTCACGTTTGTCTTTTCTACATGAACCTTGTGTCTTGAGAATTTTTTTTTCTAATCACCTTATGTCTTCAGGTTGTAATAATCATTTGCTCTCGATTTATTCTTATGGTAACCAGTGTCAAATCAAATTAATATGCATGATACATGAGGCGGTTGCTAAGTTTTTCAAAACAATGTATCATTCCACTTATTTCCACTTATTATATATAAAAAATATTTAGATTTATATGATGTTGAAATATACGATATACAGGAACAATAGAAGATGGAGTTATTGAGGTAAAGTTACCACCTATGGAGAGGAGGTTACTGTACTCGAATCCATTCAGCCAAGCAAACAGGAACTTGTATCATCCCGCATCACTCCGTACAAGTAATCAAACAAAATCATGTATCATCCCATACAACTAACCAAACACCTTAGTTGTATCATCTCATCTAGAATCATTCCATCCAGGTGAACCATATCATACATGTTCAACTTGATTCGAGCAATCACCACCTAGGCATCACCACCTCCCTTTGTTTTCTTTTTTTTCCCTCTCACTCTCTTTCACCTCGTGCAATCTTTTTAGAATAACTCGTGGTTGGAAATAAGTGTAATGTCACATAAAGGAAAATGATTTTCCAACTTCGGTGCTTCTTTGGGACGGTGCCAGAAAAAAAATCCCGACAAGTGACCTTTCAGTCATAAACGGCCGAATGGACCGTTTGTTTGGCCCGATTAAACGTTAACAGTAAATAATTAGCTCCCATTTCTATAGCGTTTAGTTAAATGCTAAAATTGGCCTTGAACAAGGATCATGTTCCGAACTGATCGATTGGTAAGGTTTCTCTTCGTCTGAGTTTGAGTCACTGACTCATCAAGAGTGTTTGAATTTTTATTGATTTATTTTAAAAATTGACTGGCGCTATGGTTCGACGATAGGCAATGTCTCCATCAATAGTATGAGATACCCCAGTCAAAAAATAGTATGAGATACATATGTTGACTTCGTGAAAATCAAGATCGGATCTGTCGGTCTAGGTTTTTTTTAAAATGCTGACAGAGATAAGTGAGTATGTGTGTGTGAGCATATATTTTGAAAAAAAAAGAGAGATGGATCTTAATCTTATCACCCCATAATTCTTAAAGGTTTGTACTCAAAATTCTAATCACAAACCTTTTGGTAAGACCGAACCACTTGAGCTTCAATACTAAATTTAGCATTGGTGGTCTTAAGTAATTGACAATTTAGCATTGATGTTCTCAAGTAATTGATATTAGTACTTTCCAGTAGAAAGTTTGTGTGACCGTCGATAACCAGACGATTCCATTAAAATCTCTCTAACATACTTAAAAATTTAAGGTGCGTGTGCTTAATTGCTTATAGAGAGGGTGCGTGTGTGGTTACTATGGAAATATTGGACTTTCGCTAAAAAGAATTTAATCATGATTCACGAGGCATATACTCTGTTTGATTTGGAGGAGCTTATTATAAGCCCCATAAACCCCTCATATAGAGAGGGCTTAATAAGTCTCAAGAGATATTTGATTTTTTATACTTAATAGTGAAAAGTTGGGTCATTTTTATGGATTCATGATAAATAAGTCTTAAAAGCATCTCTCTAGGGGCTTATAAAAGACTTATAAAAATAAGCCTCTATAAGCATATCATATTTGATTAGAAAGAGACTTATTTAGATGGGTCCCTTCAAACTAAACAGGTCCGTAGCGTTGTGTATATCGTTATTACTCGATAAAATTCCTAGCGGTAAGAATAATAAGATAAGTCAAATTCTAATCCTGATCCGAATCCAAATCTTGTTTCAACCCTCTAAATCCTAGTACTTTTGGATCCCAGTATCTTTTTTTTCAAAAGAAAAACAAAAACAGCCCAAATTAAAATCACGGCACCACCCCCTCTCTCCCGTTCCGTTCCGTTTCACCTTCCCCCCCCCCCCCCCCCCCCCCCCCCCCCCTCCCCTCCCGCAATTCCCCAACGCACAAGCACGGAGGAGCTTCTCCGCCCGCCCCGCTCGCGCGAATTCCGAGGCGCCGCTCCGATCCGCCCTCCCCCCACCGCGCGCGCGCGTCCCTAGGGCTAGGGCTCCGCGCCCTCTCCGGTCTCCCCCTCCCGTCGCGGCCCCGCCATGAGGGTACACCCGGCCCCGCGGAAGCGCACCATCGCCGTGCAGCGCTGCGCGGCGGCGGCGGCGGGCGCGCTGGGAGGGAAGAAGCTGCGCCGCCTGCCGCACATCTTCGCCAAGGTGCTGGAGCTCCCGTTCGCGGCCGACGCCGACGTCTCGGTCGAGGAGGACGCGGCCGCGCTGCGGTTCGTCGCCGCCGCCGTCGACGGGTTCTCCCCCGCGGGCGCCCGCGCGCACGCCGTCGAGATCCACCCGGGGGTCACCAAGGTCGTCGTCCGGGACCTCGCCTCCGGCGGCGCCCACGGCGACGACGACGACGACGGGGCCGCGGCGTTCGAGCTCGACCGGTGGCGCTTCCGCCTCCCGCCCTGCACGCGCCCCTCCATGGCCACCGCCACCTACGCCGAGGGCGAGCTCGTCGTCACCGTCCCCAAGGGCGCCGGCCCCGATGACGGCGACGGCGACGGCGACGGGGCCACCGTCCTTGGAGGCACGGAGAGCGTCCTTGTGCTTGTATAGTATATTTATATTTATGCCATGACTCCACTGTTTTGCTGGATCGCCTGTTTCTACTACTACTAATACCAGTATCTATATCATGCGAGATGATGGTGGTAATATGCTAATAACAGAGCCGTAAGAGTATGAACAATGGTTATGAATCACCATTTGCTGTGAATTCTCTGATCTGCTCATGCGAGTCGTGTTCAGTTCTTGCAAATCGTTTGCGATATAAAACCATACTTTTGAGTTGGTTAGGAGGGTAAAAGGTGAGCATGAATTAGCATTCAGTCATTTGTTGCAGTTTGATTGGCTCGGTGAAATTGAAGCATCAAATGATTTGGGTTAGAAATTGGGATCTGTTAATTTGGTTTGTCAGGGATTGGGAGGTTGCCTGGAGAAATGGTTTCATGTGAGATGAGAGCCACAACCACCTTTGTAGTTAGTGATGTTTTGTAGCAAGTTAGTGGTTCTGAAGATCACAAGACTAAGAGTTGACTCTGTATTTCACTTGATGCTGGAGTGCTTTTAGCAATATTTCGATCTCTTTGCATCTGAGATATTATAGATGATTGTAATGTGTCTAGTTGCAGTTGTCTGGCTACCTGTCTAGTTTAGTTATGTGCTATGCTAAATTGATGGAAATGCTTGTCTTGCGATTTGGAGGTTAAGATGTCACAGTTTGATTTGTCAAAAGTCTTCCTTTTCTTATCCAGGTGCAGGGGTCATAATCTTCGGCTGTATTTTTTAAGCCCCTAAACTCCTAAAGGTTTCGGATTGATGATGCTGATCAATCAATCACCAATCCATCCAAAGGAGATATCTAGTTTGTTTTGCATGCATCATAACAGAAATTCGGCATGTATCCTCTACAAAACATGTAATAATTGCATCCTCAGAGCAATATAGCATATCCAATCAACTATTGAGCATATATCGGCCTAGATTTCCTTGTCAACTTTATCCTAGTTTTGTTCCAATGTATTCACTCCCTTTTATCACATCTTTTGCTTTCAGAAGATGCCCAGCTTGCTTGTCAAACTTGCTCACTTCTACTTGAGTCTTAACCCCACCTGAATTCCTTTCATTTTTAGTGGTTGGATGATTACTGTTAATCGATGTCGTTGTAAAATTGTTGGACTATCTTGTGCAACAAATATATTTGACCACTTGGAGAAACACTTTTCTTGAGTTTCTTTTTGTGTTATTTTTCTGCCGGTATAATTTTTGTGCAAGCTGAGGCCAAGGTATTATCGTAGCATTTTACATGTCGCCAATTTTGTTCAAGGTGGGTTGAAGGCCTTGATGCTTGAAGCTTAATATTTTTGTTCAAAGTGGGTTTTCACTCAAGACTGTTTCTGTTTCCTTACCTTATTAACCCAGTGTAGGTGTAGCATCTGAAGCATTTGCAAAGATGTGAAATATCAGGGTGCTCCTTGTTTCTGTAGAGACTTGGAAATTTCACTCTTATTTCTGTAACTTTTGGAGTGAAGCTGAAGGAACAAGAATTTCAGAGAAACATACTGCATGTTTACCCGTCTGTTCTTGCAACTTTTGGAGAAACATCCCGCATGTTTACCCCGTCTGTTCCTGCTACTTTTGGCGCGAAACGAGGAGATATTTTCTGGTTGCGTTGCGAGACTGCAAGGCAAGAGAGCATCATGTCGTTTCCTTCCTGGGAGGAAAGTGATGGGGTTTTCCTTTCCCAGTCGCCGTAGACGCTGGAGAGAATCTCGAATTTACCTGTAGTAGAATGCTTGATTTTTACAGGGGTTGAAGTCCAGGCGTCTCGCGTCCGCCAGGAGCAGATTCTTTTAGTTTTCACCGTGTGAAGACCGAGAATGATGACTTCGTGTTGTGGCGTCGCTTTTTGAGTTCGTATTGTCATTATTCTGATTTTCTGAGCAGAGCATAAGCCTGCCAACTCAACAGAGCAAGGCTGGGGAACACGAATCAACGGGTGCAGGTCGTTGGTGATTCCGGGGAGCATGTGTGTTGGGGGGCAATGACCAATGAGACGCTAAAGCATCTTTGCCATCCTGCTTCTCTGAACAAAACGCTTGTAAACAGGTACTTTTGAAACCATAACTATATGCTTAGGGAGTGCTCATATGCAGCACCGTCAAATCAAGATGGCCATCAACAGCAAAGCAGTCTCGCCATCTGAAACGCTGAGAAGATGAAACAAGGTAAAAGAGCAATCGATGGCCAAGATGACCATCAACGGCGAAGCTGTATCGCTCTCATTGTCTTGACAAATTTGATAGGCAGATGACTATGTTTATGAAAAGGTTCGTGTGCCGTGGTATTGTTGGATCAAAAAGGTGAGCAAGAGCAAAAAAAAAATGATATCATATCATCGAATGAAATGAAATGCCATCAGCAAAAGAAGAGCCATGGAAGAACATGCATGCATGATATATCTGCTAGCCTGCCTGCTCTTGGCACTACACTGGTACCGAATTGAACAGGCAGAGCCATGTGACGGCCACACCCCACACTCATTATGATCCAACATGCCCATCACCTTCAGTTCACTCACAAACCTTCCCCCTTCCAAACCAATTCCAGCCGACTGAAACAGTTGGAACATAAGACAATCATCAAACCATAAACAGACTCACCAAACTCAAGTTAAGTCCCCAGACCATAATGATCACACAGCAAGGTAAACTAAAAACATTAAGTCCATGGTACATCCAGTTTTAATAAGGATTACATGCTGATTTTTTTGGTTTTTTTCCCACAGTTCCAAATAGAATTACATAAGGCGACGATGAGAGTCTCCGCTGATACCATACATAATTTACATCCAGGTTCCTTAGTAGTAGTAAAAAGTAGTGGTCTAGGATGAGACGAGTGCTAACACAACAAAATGCATCTAGTAGTAGGGGTGGTGGTAAGAACATATGAGCTGAGATACCCAATCTACCGTTGTAGTCAGTCACTACAAAATAGGGCCATTACGCGATTGCAGTCGTTGGCATCATCAGTTGTTGTCATGTCATTCATCAGCGACATTTTTTCCTGACTGAACCTACCGGTAGTAAGCCTGGTGGAAGGCAGGAGCCATTCCACTGTTGTAAGCTGCCATACCGTTGCCATACCCACCATAGGGGGCAGGGTAGCTCATGGGTGGGGTGGAGTATGGCAACGCAATGCCGACATTTACGCTGGCTACTTCTTCAGCAGGGTAAACATATGGCTCTCTGAAGGCCGGTGGGCTCCGGTTGCAGTATACATGACCAACCGGCCTGTCATATGGGTAAGGGGAGGCAGTGGCGTATGATGCATGGGAAGGGGAGGCTGTGGCGTATGATGCGTGGGAAGGGGAGGCAGTGGCGTATGAGGTGTGGGAAGGGGAAGTGGTGGCATATGAGGTGTGGGAAGGAGAGCGGGCAAATGTGGTGGGAGCTGGGAAAGAAGACACGGACGTGTTGTTAGTTCGACCTGCCTTGGCAAGAGGCATTGGGCCTCCATTGCTTGCACGGATACGCTTGGTTGCAGGGCCACTGCTGCCGCCACTAGAAGCACTTGATGCTGCCTTTTTCTTCTCGGTCTTGGCCTTCTCCAGTTCTTCGAGCTGCTTCCGGAGATCCTCCAGTGGAAACTCAGCTTCCAGCTTACGGTCCTCAACACACTTTATAACAGCTCTCAGCGCAGACTGCTCTTTCTTGTTCACATTGCTCTGCAAGATAAATATTGTCAGACCGCATTGGGTTCCATATAACAAAGAGGGGCACAATAGAATCGAATTAACAGGCAATCTGATAAAGAACTGAAATTAGAAGTAACAAGTGGAGGATGGATAGCACTGTGCGCATGCTAGAACTGTTAACAAGTTAACTAACACTTTTCTGGAAAAAAATTTGTCATCAGACATACCCCTGATTGGCCACTGCTAGTGCTCGAACTATCTGAAGCAATAGGTGATGCCTTCTTAGAGTCTTCCAGGTAGGACTTCAGAAGAGGAACTGGAAGGAACTTCTCCTGAAGGCCAGCCTCATATGCGAAATTCACAGCATTAAGCTGCTGCCTCTTAGCAATTAGTTCCTCAATGATATCTGCAAAGAAGGTATATTAATACAGAGTGACTGGCATACTTAAGTCTGAACAAGACAATCAACGATTATGTCATTGTGAAAACACACCAAATTTAACCAAGCAAAAGGAAATTGTCCATTTGTAAGCATCATGTATGAACACAGTGAAGGTGCCCAGGAAGCAAAACCAAACCGCCATGAATTTAGCAGTAAACACCATTCTAGTAACAGAAATAATTGGATACAGCAGTGCAGAGGCATAGGGTTATCAGATTTGTGGTGGCATAACAAATTAACATGTACTGTGAGTAAACAAGGTTGTGTGGCACTGGAACCTGAGAGTCCATAAGCTTGTTATTAAAAGATACTGCAACACTGAATTGCCTTTCACTCTAAGGCAACAGTACTGTAGGCACAAGAATCTGACGACATCTAAAGGTTAAAGCAATGCCCCCCCAGGACAAGCGCCACTAAGAATGATGGCCATCAGGAACAGAAGACACAGTTATCCTGAGCACTTGATAAACACTAGACAACCTTTTCTAGCACATGGCTATGACAGAGACCACCCAGCCCAGGAAAAGTCGTGCCTTACTCTAAAAAGACATACTCCAATCTAATCATAGTACAACTATCATACCCTTGCACGGTAGAGTAATTAGCAGTGCAGCACCACTGGTGATTTTTTTTCCTCCTCATTTTGCCTGGGTGATCCTTTTTTACCTCACTCAAAAGCTCTGTTGCTCCTCTGATCTATAATTACCTGTGACAACCACTTAATCCTACTGATGGCAATTTAATGCTAGATCTAGAGCAATTTCTACCACTGCACACTTAATTATCCCCAAATCGACCACCTGAACTCCCAATGTTCACCATTTCAGCACTTGCTTGGCATAGATAACGGCCAAAGAACTAGCAGAAATAATTGTGTACCAAACAGGAACAAAAAAATGCTGCTGAGCAGGCAGCAGCGACGGAGGATAAGGCGCACATACCAGCCATTTCCTCCTCGAGGCCGAGGGTGAGCGCGAGGCGCGGCATCTGTCGGCGCCAGGAGAAGCTGACCACAATCCTGCGGTACAGCGGGCGGTCCTCCCTCTCGGCGACGGCGAACGTGGCCACGTGCTGCAGGAAGGCGTGCGCGTCGGGCGGCTTGGCGCCCTCCACGCCGCCCTTCTTCTCCGCGGCCTCCTTCCACTCCCGCGCCATGCCCCGCGCGCGCTCCCGCGCCGCCCGCGGCACGAGCGGCCGAGCGGCGCCGATCTCCGGGTCCGGGTCGGCCAGCGCCGGGACGGCCGCCTCGAGGATGAGCACGCACGCCCAGGCGAGGTCGGCCGGGCTCCTTACCTCGCGGCGGTCGACGGGGAATACGTCCGCGACGGCGTCCATGACGAACTTGGCCGGATCCACGCAGAGCTTGAGGGCCGGCGGCACCTCGGCGCGCAGCGCGTCCGCCTCCTTGCGGCGGGCCACCACGAAGCCCAGGAACGCCGCGGAGTCCATCCGCGCGCACAGCGCCTGCAGGCTCTCGGCGAGCCCCGCGTCCGCCGCGTCGGCGCCGGCGGCAGCTGGAGCGGGTGGGGCCCCTTTGCCGGAGGCGGCGGAGATGGAGGAGAGGTGGTCGAGCGCGCGCGCGACGGAGCCGTCGATGGACGCCTCCCTGCGGTGGAGCGAGTCGAGCGCGCGGTGGGTGCGCGCGTCGAAGGCCCGTCGCCGGACGCGGAGCGCGTCGGAGCGCGCCGCGAGCCCGCGCTCGAGCGTGCCGAAGTGGTCGGAGAGCTGCTGGTAGAGGCGCGTGCAGGTGGCGAGCAGCTGCTGCTGGCGCTCGAGCTCCGCGAACCCCGCGCTCACCATGTCCCCCGTCACCGCCTCCTCGTCCTCCTTCCCCGCCGCCGCCGCCGCCGGGGAGGCCATCCCGGGCCCGCTTCCCGAAACCCTAGCCGCCTTCCCCTCTCGATCCGCGAAACCCTAGCCGGAAATTCCCCCCGAGGCGTGGTTGGAATGGGAGGGGAAAGCGAGAGGAGGGGGCGGGAGAGAAGGGGGAAAGGAAGAGAGGGGGAGAGTGAATAAAGAGGTGGGTGGGGGAGTGGGGCCGTGGGCCAATCGCCGCGCGACGCGTGGCGGTTGCGGCACTGTAAAGTGGTCGCGGCGAGCGGGAGTGGGTACGCGGGGTGGGGACGGTGCGCGCCGCGGGCGGGTGGGGCAGGGGCGGATGTGGGGCCCAGGGGTCAGTGGCTGGGGTGGGAGGCGCGGGCGTGGGGGTGGGAGATGGCGGGGAAAGCTGGCGGCGAGGAGGAGGTGGTGGTGGCGGGCAGCGTGGGATGGCGGGAACAGGAGGGGGCGTGCAGGGTGCACCCCGGGAATGTACCCACCGCCGGCGAGGGTGTCCGCCGCCGTGGGTGGCTGGCTGCCGACGCTGCCTCTGCCGTGCCGTGCCGAGGCAGTGGGCACCAATGAGTAGTGCCACTAGGGAGGGAGCAGGCAGTGTCTAGGTCCCCATGGCTTGCAATGGCAGCATATGCCACCCATGGCCGTCCTATACGAGGTAAGCACACCGGCGTTTAGGCAAGGCAATGAGCGAGTACCACGGCTACAGCTGCAACTTCAAGATTTTTTTTTGTAAACAACAACTGCGAGAATTGGCGAACAAACAACTTGGTTTCTTTTCGAAGTCCAGTTGCCACCGGCCTTTGAGGATCTTTTGTTTGGCTGTATTAATTTTGCTTGGCAAAGCAAGCATGCAATTAAACGTGTTCTAGTCGTAAGAAATAGGCAGTGGCCCAAATCAGGCTCGTCTACTTTTTTCTTTCTTCTTCTTCCTCTTCCCGTGGCTGAACAAATTTGTGACGATAATCATAATTTAGGAATAAAGATAATTATCTCAACTTTGTTGGGTCACAGACATTAGGACACAACTTGTTGGACTACTCGCACCGGGCTACGGGACCCCGCACGGTATGCGTCAGGTGGCGTGCATGCCCTGTGGGATCCCGTTTTGGGACCTACAGTGGGAGACTGTAAACAACTAATCGGTATGCTTCCGTTCGGGCCGGCGATCGGTAAATCAAGCGGCGTAGAGATCCACGCGCTAAACGCCACGTCTGTCCGCCGCATCGCGCGCCCTGCCCCCGCTGCTGGAGGACGGCTACAACAGGCAGAGGACGCGGTGGAGGTGTGGTCGTCGTCATGAAGGGCGTCGAGGCGGATGCGTTTGCCGTGGCGCCGGTGGTGCGCCGCGACGGAGGAGGAGAAGGGCGCACCGCCGGTCGGGGAGGGGCGGGGGGGGGGGGGGTGTCTTGATGCGAACAGCCTTACCTGTTAAACAGAGCTGTACATCGCCTTGGTCCTTGGTAACAACCTTATTAGTTGTGGCCTGTCCCAAACTCGGCCGATTTGAATTCGCAGCTTGGATACGCTCCAGGCTCGTTGGACTGAATATTACAACAGATTTAGTTTGGCACTGTCGGTGAGCCAACTGCCTCGGTACGTTGGTTCGTATAAACCGGCTGGCACCGATGATGCTTTGGGATGCATGATTAGTGAGTACGTTTGGTTTGCTAATCAAAAGGTGTGCTCCAATGCACATCATCATTAACAAATTAATTATAGTCCTCCAGACCGACCTGGTGTGCTTGCGTCCACAGCTAGTTTGGCTCCGATAAAGGAAAAAGCAGGGAGGTAGCAGGCATGCGTGCAGGCTAGCCCGCAACTACCGGGGCTTTGTTTCCGGCCACAATAGTACCTCGCTAATGAATGGAATTAAAAGTAACGTTGATGCTGATTGAATGTCTATATCTCAAAAAAGAGGACAAGGATGTTGCCTGGAGTAGTGGAGGCTAGAATTCTTCATAGGGTTTACATCTTCTTTATAATACTTTCATACACCAGTGAGCAGGTTCTCTATATGATACCATGGACGATGTTTTTCTTTGAAATTCTAGCAAGGACGGCGCCGTCAAAAACTTGATATTTGAACCTATGTTGCCTAGTTCAAAGGTCGGACCAATGACCAGCAAGTTCTTGTCCTTTTCCTGGACAAGGATGTTAATAAATAATATTACTTACTCTGTATAGGATTTAGATGTCGTTTTAGACAATATTTCAATTAAATATTGGGAATATAAATCACGAATAACTTTTAAATCGTTGAGTTTTGAAAATGTGAAAATCATATGAATAGATTTATCTTTAAAAATATTTTTATAAAAGTATACATATATTATTTTTTAATATATATTTTTGTAAAAAGAAGAAGTCAAAGGCCGTGTTTCTTTGTTCCCTGGAAATTTTTTCCCGAGAAATCTTGTATGTATGTGTCGGGGACAGACCCAGGGGTCCCCTAACCATCGGGGTAACCACCCTAAAAAAACGTTAACCACAGAGGGCCGAATCACCAGCAGCCCGAAAGGGCCACCAAGGCAGCACGGCCCGTCACAGCTTATCACGGCCCAAAACAGCCGACCGAGCTCACCTGTCGAGGGGATCCAAGTGACGACCCCCGTCTCCGCCTCGCTCGAGGGCCGCGCACCCCCTCAAGCAGGCGAGCCAACTCCGCCTCGCACGAGGGACCCGGACCCCCCGGGTCAGGCGCAACGCCAACTCCGCCTTGCTCGAGGGCCGCGCACCCCCTCAAGCAGGCGAGCAAGCTCCGCCTCGCTCGAGGGCCGCGCACCCCCTGAAGCAGGCGAGCCAACTCCGCCTCGCTCGAGGCCACCCCTCTACTCGACGCGGCGCGCCCCGGCGCCCCGCCCGACAGCGGCATTTAATGCCCGCCCCATCGGGCGGGCGCCGAAGCCAAAGGGTGATCTCTCCCCACGCCGCGCCGCTGATACCACAGAGCTCGCTGTTCTACCTGCTCCGGTCACTATGCGTCCTCACCGCTACTGTGCGGACGCATGCGGCGCTGCGCAAGGCCCTGTGCAGACTTGCAGGCGTCATTCCGCACCACTATTCTACCTGCTCCTGTCCTCCCCCCCGGTGCAGCCCTCGAATGGGCGTGAAGAACCCTCGAACGAATATATGAGCAGCGACCGAGCACGGACTCCGGTCAGGCACGGCCCGGTGATGACGAACGCCGGGTCAAATCCACAAACTCTCGGCCATTCCCCGGTAAACCGGGCACGCCGCGCACTGTGGTCAACAGCAACCACCATGCCGACCCCTGTGCCGCCAACTCCTGTCCTTCCCCACCTGCCACGCCCTCGAACCAACCAGCGGCGGACTGCTGGGCGCGGATTACGGCGGCACCACCCCTCGAAACCATTCCAGGACAAGCACAGGGACGCCCGTGACACCCGCAGAAGCCGGAGCTCGCCATAAATCCCCTGCCAGGGTCAAGGACGACCGCACGCCCGGCGCCATGCTCTCCAGTGCGCGCCCTGTAGCACACACTGTACTTGTACTTGTAGGCCCCCCCTCTCTCCTTGGCCTATAAAAGGAGGAAGGGGGCGAGAGACGGACACACACGATCACCGCCTCCCACGATATTGACACTCTCCTCAATCACTTTCACATCCATTTTCAGGGACTTGGAGACTTCCTCTCCTCTCCCGCCGTGCTTGTAGCCCCCCCACTGCAGGCACCCCGGTGCAAGATAGTATAGTGCCGCGAGCACAGTCTGCTGGACGTACGGCCCCACGGCCGGAACCAGGATAAACTCTTGTGTCATCGTGCTAGCTCTTGCATCAACCGTTAGGGGACGGGACACAACGCATTCTGTGTGGTGCTGAGGTTGGGCGGCCAATCTCAGCACCGACAGTATGAAGTATTAAATAAAGTCTATTTGTAAAACATTTTTAAGGATTAGTGTAACTTTGCGCGACGAATCTAATGAGCCTAATTAACTCATGATTTACTACAGTAATACTACAGTAACCACCCTCTAATCATGCGGTCAAATGCCTAGTTAGATAGGTCTCGCGAATTAACCAGGGGTTCTGTACGTAGTTTTGTAAACTGACTTTATTTAACATCCTTAATTAGTGGTCAAACGTGTATGAACAAATTTTCATCCCCAAAGAAACACGGCCAAAGTTATGTTTTGGAGATCGTGTCGTTGTCCAGAACGACATCTAAATCATATACGAAAGGAGTACACTTTTGCTTGAATGCTTGTCATAAGCCATACTCCCTCCGTCCCGTGAAGAATGCAATTCTAGTTTTTCTCGGAGAGATTAATGACATTGGTAAATGACCATGCTATCCTCAGTGACCGTCTCAATCCTACTAAATTTAGCATAGAGGTTGTTAGTACATGCGGATAATTATCTATTTTAAGAAATAAACAGTTGGTTATAGCTAGAATTGCATTCTTTTGTGGGATTTTTTTTGAATTTCAGGATTGCACTCTTCACGGGACGGAGGGAGTAAGCCCGTATTAGAAACAGGTTATTTATTTATGCTGTTCGCCTTTGAACCGAAACCAAAAACAAAAGTTAAGAATACTATTTTTCCGATGGTCTTGTATAAGTTGTCAATAATTGTAGTGCCTTTTTTTTATTGATCGACAGTTTTTCTAATGTAGTTACTATTACTGGCGTATGACTTATTATTTCCCAACAGTTTTATAAAATTATCCACAACATAATCCTTGACAAACTTATTTTTAAATTTATATGCTATATAATTATCTAAATACACAAAATAAACCTTTGACCATTGTTGGAAATGGAGGAAGACTCGTGTTATACCTAAAAAATAGGGACAATAATGTTAATAATTAGTTGGCGTTCGCTTTTCAACAATTTTTACTGATTGGGAAAAGAAGGTGCTGACTTTGTGAGAAAACAAGTTTGGAAGAATGTGGCTCTCAAGGAAGCGCATTCCAGTACCAGTGGCTGTGTGTGATGCTCAGCGTGTTGATCAAACTTGATTTGGCTGGCTCAATGCTACCTTTGACCATTCTGGATTTCTACAATGATGCACAAAGCTTACATGAGTAATCTTAGCTCAGCTAGCCGTAGATTTCTGCAACACATTGAAATTCGAATCCTCCTTGATACAAATTTGAGTCTCCATTTCTAATTTATTAAGTACATATAAGCAATATTTCTCCTCCTTTCGTATGTTTCATCTTTTTTACTTGTCCTTTTTTGTATTTCTGATCAACGCTCCGACCACGCTGTTATTAGAACGTGACGATCGCTGCTTTATGAGACAGGGTACGGCGAATTTATTGGCTACATTGTGTGTCGAAGTATGAACAAATGTTTGATAAAGATATACGTGTGCATAACTTTCAAAAAAATATATGTATACATCATTTTCTTTCAGACTATATCGTATACAGTACATCGTGTTTTTTAGGCAAATCATTTGGGATCGAAATGAGACATGGGCCATCTGACAAAATAGAAATGAGACACGGGCCTTAAGTGGGGTCCACACAGCCCAATAATGCTCTCGCCCGAGCCAAGCCCACGCATTTACCAGTGACGTCATTTTTATGTGACAAAATCTAATTATTTTATGTCTAACTAAGTCTGTTTTTTATTTTTCAGTACTAAACGGAATTCTACAAGTAGTGAGGACGATAGATTAGTCCTTTGATCCAATAATCTCCAAAAAACTTTTTTTCCCTTTGGAATAGCATAAAGTCCCAATTTCTTTTCATTTTCCCAAGTGGCCCTTACTAAAGTGAGCAAGCAACTTACCGGTGTGGCACGATTTTTTTAATTTCATGAAGCTTGATCGGTAAACATGACACCTGGCAGAAACAAGTTTAGGATGCTTATTTTATAAAAATATCGTAGTTGTAGTATGCAAAATATCGATTTTCAGCTGGCTCCATTGCACAGGTTCTCCAATGCTTTACTCCAGGATTTATAAATATCCTTTCACTTTGGAAGAAGGGCTATGAACCTGTGACGAGCGATGTTATTATTATCAGACCAAAAAAATCAGACCGCAAGGTGTTAATTACTTTTAGCAATTAACAGCCAATAATCGCTGCAGGCTTTTGATGGAGGGGGTAAATGCTGATCATAAAAGCCATCAAACTGTTAACTGCTAGCTCAATCACTATTTGTCTATTTTCATCTAATCCTGCTGTCCAGGTCTAATTTTCATCTGGAAAATCATCTGGCTGGGATCCGAGATCAAGGTCACATGGTATACCACAATCTCGTTGAACATGTCTAATCCACTCCATTTACCATCTCCTAAAGGAAGAAAGAAGTGTTTTCCCCACGTGTCCCCACGTGTCAAGGGTAAACAGACACGTGCCGAGATGGGTCTAATGGAGTAAAGTGAAAGATGAGTCCATTTAAGGCAGATACTTTACTACACGTTAACCGTATGATAGATTGTCTCATGCAGTGTCACGTCAGATTTTTCTGATGTGGAGGAACGAGAGTGATGTGAGAGAAGAGATCGCGAAACAACCGCCTCATGTTCTAAATTTTAGAACTAGCGAACCATTGTACGAGTTGTCGTTGCCATGCAACCAATAATATTTTTTTTCACTAAAAAATTATTGTACATGTTGTCTGATAAGTCATCTTAAAATTACGTGTCATAAAACCGCATGTTAGATGACACCAATGTACACATATTGGCAAAGATTATGACTAGATTAGTTTTTAGTATTTCAAGTAATTTAGACTAAAAAGTTCGAAGCCGAGCTTTATATATAAAGCAAGTCAAATACTGAGATTATCGGTTCACAATAACGCGCATTCCCACATATATTTTAAGTAATTTCCAAATCAAACATCTATCTTTTTGAGCATAAACTTTAACCAGGACATTATGACACCAATAGAAACACGCATTCTTCTTAGCTCTTACCACTAACTGTACATGCAAAAGACGCTACCAACTTTCCATAGAATTTTTTCTGCAGTTTCGTGATAAAACCCCTATCCTTGCTTTGACCATATATATACTCCTGTTTTTAGAGGAAATCTCCATTCGTCGGCTATGGTATTAACTTATCCTACTTTTACACATGTAACAATCGGATAGCTAGTCTGTGATTGTTTTGGTTCAAAAGTTCGTCCCTGTATTTTTTGAGACCAGTTCATCTCTGTATTTTAGCCGTGCATATTGTTTTAAGAAAAAAAAAGACAACAAACAAAACGATTAAACGAAGGCCAAGCAAAACCGAGCCCAAAGCTGACACGCAAATCACCTGTCCTACAGGGAGTTAACTGCAAATACTGACACCGCACGGGAAATTATCAAATAGACCCCTCTCCGATCTCCCGTTTAATCCGTAGACCCCCCCGGCCCCTTCCCGACGACGAGCACGAGAAGCAGCCGAGCCAATCCCGTCGGCTTCGCCCAGTCTCACCCCTCAAATCCCCCGCGATCCCCGAAACCCTAGCCCCCCGCGCCGCAAACCGACCGCTCTGCCGCCTCCGCCGCGCTCCGGCAATCCAGGTGATCCCCGACTCGCCCCCCATCGCGCGGAATTCCGCCCCCGGAAACGGCCTCCCGGGCGGTCGAAGGCCGCGCCGCCAGCGGGAATTTTTTTTTTCGGCGTTTTTATCTCGAGTTGCTTCGGTTGGGGGTTGGATTGAGATTGCTTGGGCGCTCACAAGCTGAGTGTTTTTTTCTTGGTTCTTGATCCAGGGCCGCCCGGCGATGGTTTTGGAGCGGGACGTCTGAGCTGTTTGGGATTGGTTTGGGAGGGTCTTTTTGATGGGTTCGGACGGAGATGGACGCGGCTCGGCGGCCGCGGCGGCGGCGAGGAAGCCGCGGAAGAGGCAGCTGGTGATGGAGTCCAGCGACTCCGAGGCGGACGATTACTGCATCTCGACGCGGCAGAATGCCGGCGCCGCCGCGTCCGTGGGCAATGCTGATGCCGGAAGTCGAGATGATGGTGATCAGTTGGGGAAGAAAGCCGTGTCTGTTAGTTCTGATAAGGTTTCAGAGGTTAAGTCCACTGATGGAGAGGGTTCAGAGAAGAACCAGGGAGTTGAGCTTGAGAGCAGCAGTCCACAGCCTGTTGCTGAGAAGAACAAGGGAGTTGAGCTTGAGAAGAGCAGTCCGAAGCCTGTTGCCAAGAAGATCAGAGTTGAGGCCGTCCATGGTAGTGGCAGTGGGGGTGCAGCTAAGGGTGGAATTGGTGGGAAAATGCTGCCCCGGGGGCTCCCGACATGGCGGTTTGAGAAGCCAGAGGTAAGGGGAGGGCGTGTTTTTGATGAGAAAGGTGGGGTGGATATCAAGGCAAGCAGTGTTTCAAAGGTGAAGGAGCAGTTATTGAGTTTGGATGATAAGGGGGGACGGGTGGAGCTGCATAAACATGGAAAGCACACAACATTGAAGACTGACCAGAGCAAACCTGTTGATTCTGGCCAACAGGAGGTTATTAGATTGCAAGGGAAAAGGGGTGTTTTAAAGATATTGCCGAAGAACGATAAGTCGGTCAGGCATGCTGGTGACGGCAAGATTCTGTTGAAGAAAACTAAGGTGGATGGGGAGACTGGGGATGGCAGGATTCTGCCGGCAAACATTAAGGCAGATGCGAAGACTGGTGATGGTAGGATTCCAACAAAGAGAGGTGTTTTGAAGCTCCTGCCGAAGAACAATGGTGCTATGACAGAGACTAATGATGGCAAGCTTCCGCCCAAGAACACTAAAGTGGATGGGGAAACTGGGGATGCCAGGATGCTGACAAAGAATTCCAGGGTGGATAAGGAGTCCAGTGATGGCAAGATTCTTACAAATAAAACTAAGTTGGATGGAGAGTTGGCTCACAAGATGCCGATAAATAACTCTATCATGGACTTGGAAACTGTTCCTCAGAAGTTTCAGCCAAGGAGCAGTAAGGTGGATGGAAAAATCAATGAGAGCTATCGAGGACATGAGGAGAAAAGTGGTAGTGGTACACTTTCAGAGTTCCAGAAGCAGGATGCAAATGGTGAGAAGCGAGTTATGGGAAAGCTAGTCTCTCCCATCATGTTGAGGAAAAGTGATCCAAGTGTAGTGGGAGTTTCTTTGGGCCAGAGAATGAAACAGCAAAATTCAAAGCAACAACTGAAGAAATCGTCACTAAATCATCATCAGCCTTCTCTAAGTCGGAAAGATGAGGACACTAGATTAAGTGAACACAAGAATCTGAAAAAGAGATTGCTAGAGCATAAAGGATTGCCGGGAAATATATCGAAGAAGGCAAAATCAAAAGTCATTGATCTGCAGAGCACATCTGGCCTTGTGCTCAGCAAGCTTGAAATGAAGAAGCCAAGGGGAGGACCTCGCAACAAACTCAAGCAGGATGTCAGGAACCAGATAAAACGCATGCTTCTAGATAATGGATGGAAAATTGAACTAAGACTTAGGAAAAACAAAGATTATGAAGACTCTGTCTATGTTTCTCCTGAAGGGACTGGCTATTGGTCAATCACTAAGGCTTATGAAGTTTACCAAGAGCAGTTTCAAAATCCACGCGGTGATAATAAAATGGGCTGCTCATCTAAACTTGCTTCAGATGCCATATCAAAGGATGATCTAGCAATGCTAAAAAAGAATATAGTTAAGAGAAGGACGAATAAAGAAATGTATGGTGCTAAAAAGAAACCTGGGGGTAGCAAAAGCAGAAGCTCAAAAGATATCCTTGCTAATAGAAGTTATAGAAACAAGCATCAGAACGGGGAGGATGGGGTAAAAATCAAGCATCGGGGATGTGGGCTTCTTGTCCGTGGGAGTACTCATAATATGGAGGATAACATGGATGGCTACATTCCATATGAATGGAAGCGGACAGTATATTCATGGATGATTGATCTGGGGATTATTTCTGAAGACACAGAGGTCAAATACATGAACAATAAGAGAACAAGGGCAATGTTGGAGGGTAAAATCACCAGGAAAGGTATTTTTTGTGGATGCTGTTCCAAGATTCTCACAGCCGCGAAGTTTGAACTTCATGCTGGTTCGAAAGAGCATCAGCCCTATGCAAACATCTTTCTAGAAGATGGTAGGGTTTCTTTGTTGCAATGCTTAAATGATGCATGGGAGAAGCACATACGACATGAAAAGAAAGGATTTTACAAGATAGATCATGGTGAGGATGAACATGATGACACCTGTCCCATTTGTGGGGATGGTGGTGATTTGGTGTGCTGTGATCACTGCACCTCAACTTTTCACTTGGATTGCTTGGGAATTAAGGTAACCATACAAATATACTCTTATTGCTTATTCTTTAACCCCTACACATTTGATGAACAAATATCTGAATAGGGGGATCATGGTACGATATGTTAATAATTTAGTTTCTTATCTGCCTGTAGCCTTCCTTTGATGAACATGAGATTTTTCAAATAGCTGTTTGCTAGGATGGTGTGCTAATTTGTTTGATTTTCTTATATCTAGAATGCTTATTTTGTGGTTGCATGAGTTTATGTTATTATATTTATGCCAATTACCTCTGCAGATGCCCCCTGGAGATTGGTATTGCCGTAGCTGTTTATGTAGGTTCTGTGGTTCTGCCCAAGAAAAGACATCATCTTCTCCTGAGATACTGTCTTGCTTGCAATGTTCAAGGAAATGTAAGATTTTTCTACTACACGCAACACAATAAATTTCACTTGTACATTGCCTTACACAATAAATTTGCAGATCACCAAGCTTGTTCACCTGGGGCCGGAAGCGACTCCGTTTGTACCAAACCCAGTACCGCAATTGATTGCTTTTGCAGTCCAGGATGCAGAAAGGTACAAAGGTTTTGTTTTTTTTTTCTGTTGCAACTTGCAAGGATCTTATTTAGTATTTTCCTGCATTATTTGTGTGTCATTCTGCCATAACATGCATGTATATGCACATGATTCGATGGCTTAACAACACACATCATATGACTAAATTTCGAGACTGCACGATTTTCTGCTGTTCTATTTTTGGCAATTCATATAGAGATGAGAATACCTGCAATTACTATTGTGTTAATCTTTTTCAGTCTCATAAGTAACCTACACTCCTACTAAAAAAAAGTAACCTACACTAAAAAAAGGTTGTTTACTTCCGTATGATGGCCTGAAGGGAAAATTTCATGTATGGAACTAAGGTTTTACCTGGATGTGTGGCCGTTAATCTGAGAAAGCAACAAGTTTAATCCTGTTGTATTTCTGGGAATAAAGTACATATCTTTCCGGTTGCATTCCAATATCCTATGCCCATAGTATGCAGTTATGCTTCCACATTCGGTGCTTTATTGATGCTTGCTAGTGCTAAATGGCTTAAGCGATTTACTTATGGATCCTAGGTTTCGCTGTTATGCTTGGCGTTTTATATTTTCTTGGGTAGAATATATTAATATTCATACTTCATTATATCTGGATGGTGTTTCTGAGCTACGGTTTAAGGGTTATATTAAAGCACAGTGTCAGTAAATCTCCAAGAAATTTGTAGATAAAGCAAAAAATGCTGCATATATATTTATCGTGTTGTAAAATTTTGCCTTAGCATTCATAATGCAGCTGTGAAATTTTCCACTTTACATACATCTCAGTTAATTATGGTGTCTTGAGAAATGTATGTATTTTCTGTTTATTACTTGTATATGTTTTTTTTAAATGCATGGGCACTAAAAAAAACTGTTCTGTTTGTTGAAATAACGCAGGTTTATAATCGACTAAAAAAGCTTCTTGGGATAAAGAATAACATAGAGGCCGGATTTTCCTGGAGTTTGGTTCGCTGTTTTGCTAACGGTCAGACCATACCACCAAAAAACAAAGCACAGTCGGTCAATTGTAACTCCAAGACAGCCCTTGCTTTCGCAGTTATGGATGAGTGCTTTCAGCTACACATTGATGAGAGAAGTGGAATTAATATGATTCACAATGTTGTATATAACTGTGGGTAAGTATGTTTTTGTGTTCATGATTCATTGTGGTTTTAGCTCTATCAACAATCAAGATGAATGGTTTTCCTCAGTTAGTTGCAATTCTAATGGAAGCCCAACAATTCTTGGAAGCTAGGAATCTTGTTTGCTTGACCTTCACCGTTCTTTAAGTTTGCAAGTGCATGTCTATATGAAAGTTCATTCAGATTTGGGTTCATGGGCTCTAGGAAATACCTATTTGGGGAGCAAGTGGTAACATTCCTAGAGCAAGTTTTTATCTTAGTATTTCTTAGACTTCATGTTAATCATCATTTTTACATGTGACATTTTTCATGCCCCCTCCCCCCCAAAGAAATGTAATCACTTATTGAAATTCTGTAAATATGCCTTTTCAGATCTGATTTCAGTCGTTTAGACTTTAGTGGCTTCTATACATTTATCCTGGAACGGGGTGACGAAGTAATATCTGCGGCATCTGTGAGGTACGTTTGTACATGCATATGCTGTTATATTATGCTTCAGTCGTTTAGACTTTAGCAATGTATTTTGAGTTTCACATGTCTACCATTTCACCATCAAGATTTCCTGAAAGTAACTTGTATCTACTGTACAGTTAAATCAACTATTGTTTTTGAAGTTTGTCATGATATTGGTTTCTCATTCATACGTAACCAGCTGCTACCAGTGACGCATAATAAACTTGCCCCCCTCCCCACTCTTTTCTTGTTGTGAATATGAATCCTGACATAATTTCAGTTCTGAGACACTCCACTTATTTTTTCTGCATGAATCAGGATTCATGGAACTGACTTGGCAGAAATGCCATTCATAGGCACAAGAGACATGTATAGGCACCAAGGGATGTGCCGCCGACTAATTAGTGGAATCGAATCGGTAATTTGTTTTCTCTTCTCAGTTGTACATTCATGTAGCTTACATTTGCTTCCTGTCATTCCTTGTGTGTTGTGTACTCGTGTCATAATTCCCAAGTCGTGCTTCTCGTCTTTTAAAGATATTTCTGCGTTTTTCTATTCCAGTTTAACCTTCATGTGGGCTGTGGATGTTTATATGGATTGGTTAAACAGTTCTAGTATGCTTGCAGATTTGATCTTAATCACGTACTGGCATCGACATGTATCTGAGTCTTTCTTCAAATGATTTGAAATAGTCAGATGTGAGATGTTTCATCTCTACCCTAGTATGTTTAATGAATGGACTGGCACTGATTAGCAGAAGCAGATAATTCTGCGAATTATGTATTGCCTTTTAGGCTTTTTTTGATAAATGTATTGCCTTATAGTTGAGTTTATTGCAGTATTTGAAATGGGCATATGTAATGTGAAATGGCATGAATTCTATCGTATGCTATGTCAGAATAAGGATGTATTGTAGAAAAACCTACCCTCTAGTTACTTGTTTTTCTGTTGATATTCAGAAGAAGAGATCCACAAGCTGACTTCAAGCTTTAGCCTTGTGTCTGACCTCACCAAATTTGGCGTTCTTGTTTTCAGTTCTTCTGACATGTTTTGGATTTATTTTATTGTTTCGTAGGCCCTTTGCTCTCTCAATGTTCGAAAACTAGTAATATCTGCTGTACCGGAAATGGAAAACACTTGGATAACTGTTTTTGGTTTCAAGCCTGTTGAACCTTCCAAGAAACAAAAAATCAAGTCGGTAAATCTCTTGATTATCAATGGGACCTGTCTACTAGAGAAGAGGTTGCTGCCAACAGGCACAGTAGATGGACAAACTACTGCCAGGCCAGGTTGCAATACCAAACTGTTCTAAGATCAATTACTCTTGTTCTTGTAATGCTGTAGTTTCTTTTTATTCTCTTCTTTTTATCTGGTAATGTTGTAATTTCATGTCTCAACGATGATTGTTTCATGCAGCTAATGCGGTTGGATCTGACAAGGTGGATGTTAAAATGTATGGTGAAGCAAGTGGATCTGCCACACCGGTCCACATTTCTCGTGAACCTGATGTTGTTAATGATCTTGAAATTAAGGGTCCTGAGAGTCCTCGTCTTTTAATTAGAAGCACAGCAGCCTTGAAATCTGACCAGCCTCCTGCTCCTGAAGACGGTGATGTAAAAAGAACTCTGGAAAGGACATTGCCACCGTCAGTAGGTGAAATTAAGTTGCATACACTTCCAGGAGTTAATTGTGGAGATAACATTCAGTTCAAGGCTGAAGCAGACAATATTGAAGAAGAGAAGTGCAGAGAAATGAATGGAAAATCGATTGCTGAAAATACTGTTGCTAATGCAGAACAGAAGTGTGAAGATAAATCTAATCCCCTTCATTCAAATTCAGATGCTACTCCGGTGACCTTGGATCCGTATTCTTGTTTATCTAATGAGGCTGGGAAAGGTGAAAATTGTCCATCTAGTGAACTTTCTGTTGGAGCTGCGCCTATAACAAGCAAAACTGAATCTAATCTGACATCCGATTCTCCATCTGTGCACTGTATCAACAAAGAGTATGAGAGATCTTGTGTGGCTCCTGTTGACACGAACACACCTTTAGTCACTGTGGATGAAAAACCTGAATACCATGAGCTGCAAATGACTGTTGCTGATGGTTGTATTCAGAGCTCAATGGAAGCTAAAGGTTTGGAAGTTGCAACTAATACAGTAAATGGAACATCAATAGATTCCTATATGGATAAAGATACTAGTGAAGATCACAGTGCTTCTGCAGTTGACAATGGAATTTCCATGAAGGGCTCTGTTCAGCAAACTGAGATTGTCGAGGACAAAGTTGGCTCACTTTTACCAGATTTGAAACATCCTGGTTGTAAAGATATGCTGGAGGAAGTGACCAAGTTAAAGTCGCTTACAAGTGATATGGTTGAAACGGATGATGCGGCTATTAAAGTGGGAATGGCAGTTGAGAGTTTCAATGAAGCAGGAATACCAGATCCAGTGCTCGACATTTCAAATGCCGTTCGTAAAGTTGTGGTTAAGCCTACTCAAACTTGTGGGGAGGGCCAACTTTGTGGAGAGGATGTCATATGCAGTAATAACAGGGAAAGTGACCTAGCTTCTAGAGAACCTGTCAATGCATGATAATTGTATTATCTGCAGTGAAAGGTATTATTCTAGAGAATAAGATATATCTATCATTCAGATTATCCTTATTTACAAAATGGTTCCTTGCATTTGCGGTTTTCAACTTTTTGTTTGGCTAATGCATTGGTTGCATATTTGTCCCCAGTAGCTATAATTTACATGCTTCTGTTGTGGCAGCAACTTTGTGAAAGACATGCTTCTGATGTAGTTATAGAACTCTTAGCTATGAATTGATGTATATAACTCTTGGCTATGAATTGTTGTAGTTACAGTTAAGTCAAACATTTTCTGAAGTCAGTCATGAGTCATGAAAGATGTCAGTTGTCACAGTTATGATCCATCATTTTTGTTGTATAAGTCGGACAATTGAACTAAAACGCAAGGGCTAACAAATTGTAGTTTGACTGTCCACGTTGGTGCTTAGGCATTGTTTAGATAATGCTGTGATAGCTAGTCCGCAACAGTTAATCTACAGTAAGTATTACTACTTCAGTTAGCTGGATATGCATTTAGATGGAAACAAAATTAGCTAGATCACACTGGCTGTTTAAATTTCCCTTAAAATCTCATCGAACTATTCAATAAAGTTACTAGATCACTCTGGCTGTATAAACTTCCTCATTTTATTTGTATTCAATTCTGAGATTCTCCTTTTGCTGCCCGCCTGCTCCCTTACACTGTTACCATTAACTTAAAATGACAGTGTCCAGATCAATGTTGGACAGTCTGGTTATCTGCGAGAAGCATGCCACAGTTCGTTCGCACTTCTCAACAGCTATAACTGAAGCAATGGAATAACTGCATTTGCAGATGTGGCTTGTCGATGTTTCAGAACTTTTGGTTGTTCTTCGGAGGCTGTAGATCATCAAGACTTTTTGAGTAGTAGATGTTAGACCGGAGAAGCTTGACCCGCAAACTGGGTCAAATTCTTGCTGTACATACATGTGGGGTGTTGTCCTGATCCACCTGAAAACTCTCTGAAGATGGTATATGGATGTTTAAGAATGTAGACATGCGGACATGGACATTATCCTTTGCTACCTATCCTGTACAGAGCTTAAAGAAACATCCTTTTTATATGGTTCTCGTGTTGATCTGGTCAACTCGTGGTAACATTCAGCGTTGAGGTTGCCAGGGTGCCTGCCATTGTTGTGCTTGTGCAGTATCAGTAACTAAGTAGCATCATGCGTCCGTCGGGAATGGAACGCTGGCTTGAGCCCTTGATCCGATGAATTTAATGGACTCCTCCGTTTTTCGAACAAAACATCCCCTTTGCTTATGTGCAAAACATTCCCTTTGCTCGCATTCGTGATAGTGAAAGTATGTGCCCTGTGTTGCACAATTCATATATTTTAGTGCTCTGGCTATGCATTCTATCCAATTAAAATTTGATAATGTAGTTTTTAAACCAAGTCACGTTCAAATCTTATATATAGGTACTATTTGGAACGAATCGATTTATGCACGAAAATAAATGAGAATCCCACCATACATCCTACGTATTTTCATTTATCCTTACTTTTGTGATAAGCTCCTTACTTTTGTGATAAGCCGCTTCAGAGATTTATACTATAAGGAAGAGATTTATACTATAAGGAAGAATAAGTGAGAATTTTTTTTGCTTACCTATCAATGTAAGCATTGGCTGAGAGAAGGTCACAAATAAGGCTATTTGCAGCGGTTGCCGCTAAAGCTTCCTGGCCGCTACAGTACCGTTTGTTTCCCCCAAGTCACATCTGCGATGGTAGCCGGTACAACCTCCTGTACTATGCCGATCCGTCGCCTCCTCCCCCAAATTTCCCGGATGCGGAGGCCTCCTCCAAATCTGCTCCTCGGCGCTCCTCGTCCGCCTTGCGCTGTCTCCCCGCGTCCTCCGTCTCCCCTGCCCCGCGCCACCCCTGCGCTCCCTGCGCCTTGACCGCGTCGTGGCGCCGTCCCTCTCCGCCACCACCGCGCCTGACGGCCTCCTCGCCGCCGCAATCGAGCACCTGGAGCGCGAGCCGGCCTCCGCGGCCGCCGACGAGGCCCCGCTGGCCCCGCACGGTGGGATCGGCCGGCGCGCCCTCGAACTCGAAGAGCTGCTTCCTGAGCACGTCGTGCAGGCCGTCGAAGAGCTTCTTCTTGACGGTGTCCATGCCCACTCGAGCCGGTTGAGCAGCTCGGTGGAGTTCTTGTTGTACATGAAGAGGCCATTGTAGAGGTCGAAGCTGTCGTTGCAGGTGTTGTCCACCAGCCGGAGCAGCGTCTCGTACCCCCTGGTGCTGATTGGTGTCGGCCGGAGCTCCAGCAGCGCTAGCGTCCGCCCCACCGTGTGCGTCAGGAACTGCGTCCCGGCGGCATGCGCGTCGTGCTCCGCGCAGCTCATCTCCACCATCCGGCACCCCTCTCGGGCGAACACGCCAAGGAAGGCTTCGGCACGGGCGCGGCGCGTCAGGCAGCCACCGACGCGGACCTCGTCGAACACCAAGGGGAGCCCCGCCCAGCCGCCGCACGCGGACTCCGGCCCGAACATGGGGTGCGTGCAGATGATGTCGAACTCCTCCAGGAGCGCGCTGAGGAGGAGGTTCTTGGGGAACTCCTTGACAGAGAGCACGTCGGCGAAGAGGGTGTCGCGGCGAAGGCGGTGCAAGGGGAGCGAGCGGACGACGGCCTCGGCGGAGAGGATGGACGTGGCGAGGAGCACCACGTCCGGGTGGCACTCGCAGAGGTCGAGCAGCAGCCGCCGGGCGCCGTGGTGGCGGTCCCCGCCGCTGGCGTCGCGCACGCCGACCGCCGCCTCTACCAGCTCATGGCGCCATGGCGGGCATTACTGTGGACGGCGGCTCCCAGCGTGGCAACAGCGGCCGCCTCCAGCACGGCGCGGCAGCGACACGGGCGGTCGGCAGCCTCCTCCACCATGCGGCTCACCTCGTCGTCGGTCGCCACTAGCTCGGAGCGTGAGATCTGCCCGTCGCCGTTGGCGTCGAACTTGCGGAAAACACGCTCCATCTCGTCCGCCTCCCACGCGCGCGTGGTCGCCGTCGGGGAGGGCGGCGCGCTTGTCGCGGAGGGGGAGGAGGAGCCCACACGGAAGCTGTTGGAGTCAGCGCGCTTGCCGCTGCGGGAGAAGCGGAGGAGACGACGGGCGGGGAACGGGGAGGGGTTGGGGTAAAAAAAAAGAAGATAAAAGAATCTAAGGAGAATATTCTTGTTGAGGAGGATATATCGAGGACAGTGAAATAAGATTTAGGGGATTAAATTTTTTAAAGATCCTCCAAACAGTCTTTTAGGGTGATTTTTAGATGACACCGTTGCAGTTAGTCCAAGGCCATAAAAAAAAGCAGACAACGCTGTCACACGGCCAAAATAAGGCAAGAAAAAAAAACCCCCGGAGCCCTGCTACGGGAACAAATAACAACAAAAAAGTTAAAAATCATGTTCAAAGGGCTACAATGTTAACGCCTCAAGGCCCGTTCCAGCCCAAACTGAAACAAAAGAGCCCGCTAAGCCCACTGCGATCCACTCCCCCCAATCCCACTCCGCATCCATCCCAGCCGTCGATCCGCCGGGGTTACTCCCACCTGGTCACACCTCAAACTATAAAGAGCTCCCCACAACGCCGCCGCCGCTTCCGAGAGGAGAAACCCTACCCCGCGCAGCCGCAGCCCGCCGCCGCCGCTTCCCCGACCTCCGGCGCGTGCCCGACCTCCACCAGCTGCTGCCGCCATGGTAAGCCCCGTCCTCCTCCGCGGCCACATCGAGCCGTCACGCGTCGGTGGTTTCGTCTGACGCGCGGTTGGGGTTTGGTTTCGCAGTCGCTGATCGCGGGGGAGGACTTCCAGCACATCCTGCGTCTGCTCAACACCAACGTGGACGGCAAGCAGAAGATCATGTTCGCGCTCACCTCCATCAAGGGTGTCGGCCGCCGCTTCTCCAACATCGCCTGCAAGAAGGCCGACATCGACATGAACAAGCGGTGAGTTTCTAAATGGGATTTGGCGTTGGTTCATGTAGTGGAAGCCTAATTGGTAGTTTGATTTGTGGGGTTGGGGTAAGATCGCCACAGTTTTTAGTAGTGGATTGGAGAGTGCCAAGTAAGAAGTTCCGCAGCTGCAGCTTGGTAGGTTGGAGTAACTGTCTTCTGGTTAAGAATTTGAGTCTAGAAGCTAGTCTTTTCATTTGATGTTAGGCCTCTGACAAAAGTGACAATAAGGGTGTCTGGATCCTGTTTATAGTGAGTGATGAAAGATGAATGATTGATGCCGTGTGATGGATTGAATTTACATAGATCGGATTTGCTGTTAAATTGTAATTCACCTCTGCGAGCTTGCATATGTGTAACTTTAGTTTAGCACACCTAAATTGCGATCTTAACTGGAAGAGTAAGTAGGTCTATGTTAAGTAGTTTGTAACTGAAGCTTTTTACTGATTTGACAAGTGGATTAAAATCACTGCTAATTTAATCAGAAGTGTCATACACGTCACTGCAATGCTCTCATTGTGGTACTGAATTTTTTTTGTGCTGTAGTGGTATAATATTAATGCAATAGAGCTATGGTTTTGATCAGGTGTGAAATTTTTTCAAACACCACTCAAACAGTGATGCAACATGTTTAGATATCCTCAATTCATGCTTGGTTTGCTTTCTGTTAATTTCGGAAAAAGCTTCTTTGCACTTGGGACTTGAATGGCTCACTAGTTTTCTCCTTTTTCGTTCCCATAGGTGATTGGCTCTGTTATTTTAAGAAATTGTGGCCATAGGTCAATTTGGTTTACCATGGAAACTAGGAAATAAATATCTCTGATTGTTCATGGTCATCAACTCTTATCGTTAATTAACTTTTCTGAATGCTACTGTGAGAATGTTCTGAAGCCCATTGGAAAAACGTGTTTTAAAGAACACCTGCCATCTTAGGACATACCCAATGCAGAAGTCTTGGCATTTTGCAACTATTTTCTGAAGTTTGTTCGTTTCTTAAGTTTGAAATGCTGCACCACCTTCCCATTAATATCCATGTACAACATTTGCTAGTTTTCCAGTATGTAAAGTCTATGTTGTATGTTACTGCTAGAATTCCCATTGAATGAAGTTCAGCTCTGATGACTATTATTTGTGCAGGGCTGGTGAGCTGACCCCGGAAGAGCTTGAGCGCCTCATGACTGTGGTTGCCAACCCCCGCCAGTTCAAGGTCCCTGACTGGTTCCTGAACAGGAAGAAGGACTACAAGGATGGTAGGTTCTCCCAGGTTGTTTCCAATGCCCTCGACATGAAGCTCAGGGATGACCTTGAGAGGCTGAAGAAGATCAGGTCAGTCTCTTGGTGCATCTTGCTTTGCATTCACGCAGGTTCATCGTAATGGCACATAATACTAGCTCATTTTTTTACATCAATTGCTGATCATGCCATTCCTATTCTTAATTGTATGTAGCCAGTCTAATTGTGTCGAAAGCTTATTCATTTGTGTCCAAAACTTTCAGCTGCTCTTTGCAGAGAATATGCTCACCAGTGATTCATATAATTCTGTTACTTCTTTCATTATATTGCTGTCTTGTAACAAAAACCTTGTGTTATCCAGGAACCACCGTGGTCTGCGTCACTACTGGGGGCTGCGTGTGCGTGGTCAGCACACCAAGACCACCGGAAGGCGTGGAAAGACTGTCGGTGTGTCGAAGAAGAGATAAGCCCCTTATTGGCCTAGCCTGTGTCTTGAGTATGAGTATGTGAACCTTCGAGCTGTGTTTTACTGGAGGATGTTTATCTCTAGGATAGATGATGAGCTGTTTGGGTTCATTGGTACTTGTAGCAACCTTTTGGTGCCTGTGTTTGAAGCGCGTATTGGATTCGGTGTTCTGTGAAACGATGAAGTTTTGCCAGTTTCGAAAATGCTATGTCAATGTCCTTTGGTGCCGTGTTATTTGTTAATCTACCGAGGTTAACGAGTGCCGTTTCAATTCTGATCAGTTTTCCAAGCTAACAGTTCAGCGGATTCCGAACCTGTCCTGCTCGGCTGGCTGGTGCTGGTTTGTGCCGAGAGAAAAATACTACTGTTTGACTGAGTGGCTGGTGCTGGTCTGTGCAGAGAGAAAAATACTGCTGGCTGGCGCTGATAAGCTGAACGAACAGGGCAATTTCCCGGGCTAATTGAAAAGACTGCTATCTAGATCAAAAGTCACTCAATGTTTGTGTGATTCCATAGTGACCGCTCAAATTGAAACTGTTTGCTAGACTATAACGAACGAGTGCCAAGTATGATGTAACTTAGGTAATTTGGGCTGCCTGTTCTTTTTTTTTGGGTAGCAGGAGCGTCTTCAAGAGTGCCTAATAAATCTATTCATAACTAATTTTGACAAGGAAAATAGAAAATAATGCTTCAACAAGTGTCTAATTTCGTGTCCAATATTTTAGCATGCCTAAAATCAGAGCTATTGTAAGCCAAATATAGCCTCAATTTTCACGCTCCCAATCCTGCCATGCAGTTTCTTTTTTTTTAAACAACCAAGAGAAAAAAGAAAGGGTTTTTTTGGGAGAAAAAAAGGACCCCACGCTACTAGTTTTTTCACGTAGAAAAAAATAGGTGGGCCATGGACTGCTGATGTGGCTATATATAATTTTGTTTGGGAACAATTTTTTTGGAACCCTTAAAGAACGGTTTATTTTTACTCCCAATAATTTTTGATAAGGTAGTGAAACTAGTATTTTAGATTTTTATTTTTTGGACACTTTTGGAGAGCTCTAAGAAGCCCCTCAGCGATCCAAATCCAGTACAGTTAATGGCTCGCTCACAGCCTCAGGTGAGTGGCATCATTCCGTGAAATCCGTCTCAGGATTTGCTAAAATGAAAGAACTCGCTCACAGTCATAGTTGAGTGGCAACAGGCATCATTACGTGAAACCCTTCTCACGATTTGTTAAAAGAAAGAAAAATAATAAAAAAGGCGAAGGCCCTCGGACTCCGCGTGGCGATTGAAAGTTGAAACTAAAATGGCACCCCCAGTCAACTCGGACTCCGATTCGGACTGGAGGGAGCACGCTGTTCCGCGCCCTACGCCTATGATGAAGGCGTCTCATATCATGTAATTAGGCTAACGAGGGTTAGGAATGATGTGAAAGATAAGTGAACTAGTGAAGGCAAAAAAATCACCCTAGAAATCGCCCGATCACGGAGAAAGAGTCACCGTAGAAAGAATCCGGCCCCTTCCGATAAAATTCCGACAAAGCTTTTATTTGCCGTCTGTTTATAAAAATTAAAATAAAAAAATGGGCCGATGATCGCGGAGCAAGATAGGAAATATGTAGTGACATTGGGAGCCCAACTTGTTACCAATTCTTCACTACACGTATCAGCAAGAAATTTTATACATATTTGGTACTTGAGTTAAGAAGCTAGTTTACCATCAACTATGCAGCTTCCCAATTGATCATCCAATGACATCAAGTATTTTGCCAAGGCCTACTTCATTATAGTTGCATTGTTGTCCTGAATCCTGATTACCCTTGACCATTCGGCTTTCCATTAGATTGTTGTTGTGTTCAACCCTCAAGTGCATCGTGGTTTTGCCCCAACTTATGATGCTTGAGTCTGATTTGTCATAAAACGCGCGGCGGAATTCCGCCTAGGCCACAATACCCACGCGCCAGCGCAATATAAGCCTAGGTCCAACAGAGCTACAACCACCAATGCTCAGGCCTAACTCAACCCAAAAGACTAGTCTGATAGGTGAGGACTGCCCCCGCCTTATATGTTGTGCTCCTCCATTATCGATTTTCGATGTGGGACTAAACCTAACAATCTAACCTAACTTGATTGGTTGTGAACTTGTAGGCTATATGATCTTCAAGTAGATGGAGATTGCACTCACAAGGTCAAAGAACTCAAGTAGAGATGTCAGCATAAATCCATCCAGGATCAGATGTCTTATATTAACCCAAAGTGTCTCACAGTTACACTTTCTAAATGCACAATTTTGCTCCTTAATGAAATGCAGTTCTCGAAAAAAAATGCACAATTTTGGATCATTGCAGTTAGAACCATCAAATTCATTTAGCATACTCTGAAATACTGTGAGAACACCAATGCAACCTAGCACCAGAAGTTTGGCAAATTAGCATTATGAACCATCAAGTTGAACTGAAAGTAAGATAAAGCATTTTCTGGCGTGGATTACATCATCGCATATATACATTTGTACCTCGAATAAACACAGAAGCTGTCTGAATTCTTGCAGATTGGCGGCATTTGCAACTGGACACTGATTGTCTCAGTGCTTGCTTTCACCAGTGTGTTGGTGCGACTCATTCAGATTTGGACTCTTCTCCAAGTCCACCACCACCTTACTCATTTTGTTGGTGCAATTGCTGTTTTATGGATGCTTGGCAGCATAGCCTTTTGCCGTCGACTCCTTGGGACATCTAGGACCACAGAGGGTTTCAGCCGTCATGTTGCACGGCTCCTGCGTGTGTGCTTCTTGCTCCTTGTTCTGTATGCCTTGTACCTCATCTCGCGGCTCGTCGGTGGTACCTTTGCTGGTGCGTCTCCTTCATTAGCAACCTCTCTGACATTCTCAGATCTTCGTTATTTCCTAATACTTGTCTCTTTATGTTTGTTTCAAATTGAATTCTCTTTATGGAGCTGAACTAAAATGCCTTTTCTTTTCTGCAATATAGGTTTGCTTGTCAAGCGTCCATAGAGATGTGGATGTGCACTTACACTTCATCTTAGGTATCATTCTACCATTCAAGCACTTCTTTCTCACTTATGTTTCCAGTTATAGTGATGAATTGTATTGGTTTTATAGATATTCTCAGCTTAATTTTCTTATCTCCTTTGATGTTTTACAGGCTTGGGCCCGAAGGGAGTGGAATGCGTTTGGGTGATGCTGCCATATGACTAATAGTACGAGGTGGTGGATATTCTGATGTCTAAGCTAGATCAGTTTATTTTTTTTTCTCTGATTCCTGGACTATATTAAGTTAGGCCCTATCTAATATTGGCCGATGCTAATATGCTATCACTCATCTTTGCGAAGTTAGCATGTCTACTTGTATATTCGGGTAAACTACCTTGCAGCACTGGATCTTAAGCAACCTTTCACTCCCTAAATGAGTAACTCTTCTGCTTCGTTCGTTTCTGATGCACTGGAACTCTCTCTCATTGCTCTATTCGCTTGGCTTATCTGCACCAGCAATATTTTTCTCTCAGCACAAATCAGCACCAACCATCTGTCACCAACTAGCCAGCAATATTTTTCTCTTAGCACAAATGAGCATAGCCAAGCGAACAGGATGCATGTTGTTAGATTTTCCCTCCTGTTTTGCCGGCATTTCGTGTGTTGCTTGCTATAAATTAATTTTGCAAATGTCCCCACGGGCAAAAACTTAAAGTTGAATACGTGGATCAAACAACGTTCTCAAATGGTGCGTGTAAACCTGATGAAACCCTTGTTAGCTATCATCACCATCAATATATAGACACTGATTCCACCCCTGGTACCTCCATGATTCATTACCGTTTACGCTACCATTACCGGACCACCAACCAAACACCACCTAAGTGATTAGCACGGTTTGCACCCCTATTTCCAGCAAGATCGAGCTAGCCACTTGTTGGAAAAAGGTTACACTGCAAAATCAATTGCCGGAGAGGATGCAACAATTTCGCTTGAAGATCTGTAATTTCGCTTGTCTCATCGTCAAGACTTGGCCAGTCACAACTATCAAGGTGCAAAACACTACCCCACGAGGTCATCAACGATTCTTACAATAACAGAACAGTTCAAAGGAAGGCTTTTCATTCCTTTTTTTTAGCACGATGAAGGCTTTTCATTCAAGAACACAAATTATTCCAAGGCCGTGTACTTGCAATCTGCATGTAGACCGCTGGGCCGACCACATTTGTGGGCCGGGGCTCATGGGCTTGTGCAAGGGAATCCGTTGTACCTGCCTGCCCTGGTGACATAATCCGCCACGGAGTTGGCCAACCATAAGAATCCAAGTTACCGGTGCCACCAAACCCTTGCTAGTTTGCAAATCCTTTAGCTATTCTGCATTCACCAATTGACATTCTTTTTATATATGTGCCGGAGACTATGTTATATATTAAAGATCGTTCATGTGAATATAAAAAAGTCACTTGTACTTGCTCAGTTGGTAACGATAATCTAGATCTTCCATTTCGTCAATGTGATGTCAACTAGTTGCAGGTAAGATCGAAGAGGTAGAGATAGTTTGGCCACCTATCCATCCAAACAGATCATTCCTCTCCAGTCACCTCCTCTATAAAAAGCCATGTGCTTTTTCCATGAAATAAACTCAAACACAAATCCAACACACGTACGTACTCCACAATCTCCATTGTCATCGATCGCAGGTAGAGAAGAAACTTCAAGCTTGGACGGATGGCTCGGGGGTCGTCGACTGTGCTCGGCCTGCGGGGAGTTGCCGCCATGGCGGCGGTCGCGCTGCTCGCCGTCGCGGCGGCGCCCAGGTGCGCCGCGCAGGGCACGACGACGGGGTGCGCGACGTCCATCATCAGCCTGGCGCCGTGCCTCTCCTTCACGGCCGGGAACTCGTCGGCGCCGAGCGCGTCGTGCTGCTCGGCGCTGGCGGCCGTCGTGCGCGACGCGCCGCGGTGCTCGGCGGCGGCGCCGCCTCGCTCGGTGTCACCATCAACACCACGCGGGCCCTGGAGCTCCCCGGCATGTGCAAGGTCCAGACGCCGCCGGCCAGCCAGTGCAACGGTAAGAATCCTCCCTGCGGCGTGCGTGCTAGTTGTGGAAGATCGAGGGCTAGCTACTAATCGTTGAATCTCTGGGCATGGCAGCTGTCGGCGCTCCGGCGGCGGCGCCCGGTGCCGGCCCCGCGTCTCCTTCAACCCCGGTGGCCACCGTCGAGGCTCCCACCGTGCCGCCGCCAGTTTACAACGGCACAGGTGCATGATCACTGACCTGACTACATTATTGTTCTGGGTTCAGATGCTGCATGACACGTTCCAATCCAATTAAGCACGTTATTAGTGAGTGAAGCCGTGTAATAAGTTTGCTCATGAGCATGCCGCTGTGTCTGTGTGTTTCTCCACGCAGGAGCTGGATCCAAGGCGACTCCGGCGACTGGTGCCGCCTCGTCGGACGCCGGCGGCATCACCGCGGCGGTCTGCGTGTCTTTCGTCGTCGCCGTCGCGTCCCTGATGGCTTTCTAAGTTCAGTATATATCAGTAGAACGTATCTTTAATATGTTCATGGTTTGCTTCCCTGTATGGTGTACGCTGAATGGATGTTTTAAGAGTCGATGGGTCGTATGTTTTGCGTCTGTAAAACAGTTGTTTGGTGTAGATGAATTCAATGTTGTCTGATGTTGCATTAATTGCTTGGCCTTTATTGTTTCTCTGTGTATGAAGACACCGGTTGATTGGTAATTACAGCACACACTTGCATGTCACTCAGGAAGTGCCATCCGAATGTACCATCAGTGATCAGACTGAAGTCCATCAAGAGGTGAAAACGGACCTGCCAATCTTGGCAAGTTCTAAAAACAATTCAAATAACAGCTCCATAATCACATGTATATCTTCTCAGCATATGTGTTACAGATTTAATGAGAAATTGACAACCCAGACCCAGGAAAGAAGGGGTGGAGCTGACTAGCTGAGCTTGAAGCAACCAAACTCTTCCATTTATGCATGAGCACAGAAGCCTTTCCATAAATAGGATCCTGCAAGCAAAGGCCACTTGGATTCACCAGCCATGGCCAAACACCTGTGTGGTCAGGGAGAGGATGGTAGCTTCCAGGTATAGTCTGATTCCAATAATCCCGGCATCAACACACCATTGGCCTCCTCCTCCACCGTCCTCACAAACCACTTTCTACCGAGAATCCAAGTTTGGACCACTTTCCACCAAGAATCGAAGTTTTCAACATATCTTCGTGCAGCCTGAGAATGGCTGCGCGAACAATGGGGACCGGCCTGGCGATGATAAGTCTGGTGGTGGTGCTGGTGGCGCTGGCCATCTCCCAGGCTGCAGCGCAGGGAAACGGTTGCTCGAGCGTGATGATGACCCTCTCCCCATGCATGGACTTCATCTCGAGCAAGTCACAGGCCCCAGGGATTTCCTGCTGCTCCGTGCTTGCTGGTATCGTCCAGACCGATCCCCGGTGCCTCTGCATGGTCCTGGATGGCACCGCGATGTCATTCGGCATCTCCATCAACCAGACGAGGGCACTGGAGCTCCCTGGAGTCTGCAAGGTCCAAGCACCACCAATCAGCCAGTGCACAGGCAAGCCAGTGTCACGATCCAATGCAAATAATTATTGGTTTCTACTGCCACCTAGACCTGATCGAATTCATGGACATCTGATTTCAGGCGTCCCAGGCGCACCAGGAATTGCACCTGCACCAGCACCTCCCAGCAAGCCAGGGGCAACAGAGGAGGAAGCAGCTGATGCAGCTGCAGATGCACCTTCAGGTGAAATCATTAGTAAACTTAAATGTGTTCATTTCAGATGCTCCAGAGTCCAGACAAAACAAGAGTTTTTTTTTTCAATTCCAGTACAGAATGGAAGACCACGCGTAACATTAACCACAATGACCCTCTATTGGTTAAAGGAAAAATATGGCCTATCCTGCTGCAAAATAGATGAGTTTTTTATGCTGCTTTAGGACTTCAGAAGATAGATGGCCATGCAAAGAATCCTTACACTCTGTTCCAAGTGCCCTAGATGATAAAACTTATCAACACTTCAAAGATTATCTGAAGTAGTTTGAATGCTCACAAAATTGAAGTGGCGCCTGATACAGTCCTGTAATTTCAACTCGATTAGTGTGCTAATAGACATGGATGACTGATTATCAATTGAAAAGTACCCAGTAACCTGACAAGCGTATTTGATTTGATGCAGGAAAAGGAACCTCAAGCTCAACAAACTCAAAGAATGCAGCGAGTTTAGTTACCACAATGCTTATTCCCACCTGTGCATTGCTCTATATCTTCTAAGTGTTGTTACAACTTCTTTGTTGGATATGTCACCATGCTGGAATTAGATGTTTCCTGAGCTTGCACATCGTGATTCTTCATTGTGGTACATTTAGGGCGATATGCCTTTCTGATGTGTCTCAAAATACATTGCTCTTTCATCCAGTGACAAAAATCAATGCTCACCAATGTCAGTGGAATTGGCAATTCCATATTGTCTAGGATAAGGGCAGATCCCACCAAATTCCAGTGAAATTAACATCTGTTCACAAAAGTTTTCTCGCTGCTTTAAGCTAATAATTTGGATTGTGGTATATTGGTATCAAGCAAGCAGTTTGCCATGGACCAAGCTAATTCTCACCAATTTCAGAGAAGCTTATTTATATATTTACAAAATTGTAGTCCTACTTCCTTCCAAAGAATACTATGTTGGAACGTGTTGACAAGTTTGTGTCGGCCTGCTTGGTTTGGTGCCAAAATTTTGGCATGCCAAAATATGGGCATGCCAAAATTTTGACCACCATTTGGTTTTCTACCAAAACCAGCCTTTGTCTCACATTTGTTCTACCAAAATGTTGGCAACTATTTTGCCCACCTTTTGGTTTGCCAAAACTTGGGCATGCCAAAAATCTGGAAGCAAACCAATCAGGCCCTAAAAGCAAAGAGAGACTTGGTCTAGAACCAAAATTGTGCCAAACATGGATTTATACATAAAAGAAAACCATAGTGAGTCAGCAACAATTTTCTAAAACAGCAGGTATTCTACAAGTCAATATAGCCAAGGATTTGCATTTCTCAAACTCATGGTATAAAGTCCAGGAAAACAGAGCCGCATTTGCAGTTAATCACTTAATACTACATGTGACTAGCTGACATTAACTAGAAAACAAGTAAATAAAAAGACACAGGATTGTCAGTACTTGCTTCAACAAGAAATAGACTGAACATAGTATTATTTAACCCACAGCTCAAACACAAACACACACAAAAGATCAAAATAAAGCATTGTAGTTGTGTGAATTTAAATATAACTAGCGCGGCTCAGACTTTGAGATCAACATATAAGAGCTTATTATGGGATTTTATACTTCCACCAAAAATGCATAAGTACTAAACAATTTGGTGCTAAACAGTCAGGTGAAAATTAACTTCTCAACCTCATATCTACAGACTACAGATGCAATTTTCTTTTGTAGGTACAAAATGTGCTTTCACGGTTAGTTCCAGACAATGTAAGGTTTGCCTGATAAAAACAGGTGGATAAGGTTATCCGTGGTTGATTTGGAGTGTTCAGAGTTAGATTGTCTGGCTATTTAGGTGGTTGCCTTTGGTTCCTAAGAAATCAGAATCACTAGTACTTGAGTGATGCTCTATTTCTGTTGTACTAAGGTAGGCTTACAGACAAGAGATGTATTGGGACTCACCACTGATACGGAAAAAAGTTAACCAACCTCCTGTGTACCTAATCTCAAAATCAGAGAAGTCCAGGAAAAACTGTGAGTACATTTAGGGAATGGACTCACCTTCCATTTTGTCTGATCAGAATCGGCAGTCAACAGCAAAATAAAGTAATCTTCCTAATCTCCAGTACCTACAAGAGCAGCAAAAACACAGCAAGTAATATGAAAGCCTACTGAATTAGTACATCACCAATCCCCTGAGGCAACACATCTTTGGACTTTGTGACGATTGTATTCATTCTTATAAACATGTTGGGCTTAGGAGAAGGTACAGGAAAAAGTTTATCATAACTTGTTTAGTACTTACTACTTAAAATAGGATTTGATCATGCCCTGATGCAGGATGAACACAAAGGAGAAGAGGAGCTGGCAAAACTTCATTCTCATGTGCTGCCTGTAAGTCCCTAGCTGCCATTTCTTGTCTTTCTGTGTATCTATGCACCAAAAATTTCCATATGTGTTGGCAACCATCATTCAAATGCTTTTCAAACTTTATTATTTGCAAGAGATTGGCAATGAATTTGGAGATGCAGTTTATTATATATTTTCAGTGCAGGTCAATGCAAAATCGCTTATGCTTATTTGGCTTTTGGTTGAAAACTCGCAAGTAGAGAGCAATAAAGATTGTAAACAGTTTCACTTGACTGGATATTAGCATGTTCTGTTCAAGCAATAATGTGGTGAAATATTCTTTGCATGCAAATAATTAAAGATGAAAAGAGGATAAAAGTAGTATCACAGACTGGACCTGTGTTGGTTTTAACGAGCAAATTTAAATAATGAAAATCTACTAAACATCGCTTAAAGCATTAAATGCACAGAACTGCTTACATTAGAAGATTCAGTTTTAGTTCTTGATAGAAATTACAGATTACGATTGAGAAGCATACAAGATAATAAAACTATATGATTATTGCACCTGTAATAGATTTCATCAGGCCTTAAAAAGTACTGACAAATTTCGAAATCGAGTTACTTATATTCTCTACTTGCTTATCGGGCTAATCAAACAAAAGTTTGATTTGTCTCATACACATCTCTTATAATGAAATCAAGATCATGCGATATTTAGACCAACTTAACATATTTTGGTCAAGTTATGTAATTTATGCTATATATGACAACACCATAAAATTCTAGACCCTCTTATCATGTTCTTATCATAGTGCGGAATTCATGCAATCAAGTTCAGGCCGTCTCTAACAACAAAAAATCTCACCGTACAAACAGTGACCTTGTAATCATCCTAAAATAAGATGCCAAAACATTCAAAAAGTTAAATACCAGTTACCAGATCATTTATGAATTTCATTACATTATGCAACATCATGCTACCGAACACAACGCGGACTGGCATTACCATGAATCATGAGGAACATAAACCCAAGCATGAGGGTTAGTTCTTGAACTTTTCCAACTACCTATTTGCTAAAGTAACAAATCATCCAATTTCTGGAGAATCTTTACTGGATTGCACCCAGCAAATCTTGCTACAATAATGGAAACTAGGGGAATGAAAAAAGGATCGAAGATGCATCATCACAACCCCAGCAATACGGCAAGCCAACTTAGTTCAGTTGCAGATATACTTGGGAGCTTCATTCTGGATATGTGCTGTAATGTTCTCTCTCATTGCTTTGCCATTAGAATCCACCTGCTCGCAGTTTTCTTCGCTGTAGCCAGTATCATGATGGTCTGGAAGCTGAACACTCGGAAGCAATTCATCTTTGGAGTCTATAAGGATATTGTGAAGCAGGCAGCAAACAAGAATTATACTTGGCAACTTGTTCTTATCAGGCCTCCACATGACTTTGTGTAAGATTCTCCAGGATCCCTTCAGCCGTGTCAATGCGTTTGTTCCCAGCAGCCTTGCAGCTTTTTGGCGAGCATTAAAGCTGAGCATTGGGGCAGACAGATTCTTCCCTTCATATGGAGTCATAAGCCATGGTAATAGAGGATAACACGAGTCACCAGCAATGTATTCCCTGATCTCTGCATCCTCTGCTGAAACTTTGACAGGGCCATTCAGGCGATTCCCAGCTTCGCAGAGCTTGAAAAAACCAGAGCATTTCATCAGGCGTGAGAACGTCATGCTGCCAGGCCAACCAGTAACAATATCAATAAACCTCATTTCATCATCAACAATCCCTTGCAGGAACATACTGTAGTTCTTGGCTGGATCACACCAATCTTCAGATGACTCGACAGCAGGAAGCGTCATGATTATGTGGGTGGCATCAACAGCGCCACAACAATTCGGCAGACCATAAACAGCCTCCAGCGTAGCTTTGATCTCCTCAATTTTCTCTTGGTTTGGCCAAACCAGATGACGCCGAGCCCTCTCTTCCATCGACTCGATAAACCTCCATGTCACTTGCGAAACAGTAGACTGCCCCACACCAAAAGCAGCTCCCACCGACACCTGCGAATCGCCAGACGCCAGCCTCCTCATGGCAATGGCCACTTGCTTCTCCACACTGAGCAGCCTCCCCTCGATGTTGATCAGCCCAGACGGCGGCCTCGAGATCAAATCCTCCCTTACGATGGAGCAGATGTAGTCGAAAGTCTTCCTCGAGGTCCTGAAGAAGTGCCTGAATGCTTCCCCCTCATCTGAAGGGATGGCATGACCTGTCCAACAGAGCAAATCGAAGCTTAACCACACACACAGCCAGGCCAAGATTCTTTCACAGCATAGCAGCATCGCATTACAAAACTCACAATTTCGCGCAGAATCAAGACAAAAGATTCAGACTAAGGCTTGCCTACCCCCCAAATCTTGCCACATTCACACGGATTGGCCTCTAGTCAAGGAAATCGGAATCCGCTCCCCTAGATCGAGTAAAATCCCCCCACCGAGTAACCTAGCCCCCAAAACATACGGGCTGGAGCGGCCGCCGGTGCAGATTTGGGGGAATGCAGCAACCACGGACGAGAATTCACGGGAACGGCGCCGGTGCGGGAAAGGGAAGGAATCGGGCGGCGCGTGGCATACCTGACTCGGCGTGCTTGTTGAGGAAGGTGTACCACCACTCGGTGTCGAGGCCGCGGAGCTCCGGCGGGAGCGGCGGCGGCGCGCTCCGGGTCCTGGCGACCTTGAGCTTGCCGGACTCCTTGGACTTGCGCTTCCCCTTCTTGGACTTCTTCATCGGCGGCATCTCCCCCCGCCTTTCTCCTCCCCTCCCTTCTCTCAGTCTGCGCTCGGCGTCTCCTCCCGGCCTTGTTTTATCATCCAGGATTTACCTGCCAAGGTGAATCAGGGATGGAAAATCTTACCATCACAAACTGACTGACAAATGGGACCACAAATTTGTGGACGCACATGTCAATATTGCTTACAGGGAAAAAAAATCTCTGCTTGGATTTTTGGTATGTATATGTATACATCACAAAATGCTATTTTGTTACGGCATCATCTTCGTAAACTCATAACGATACTCGGTGTGCTTGTGAGTTGTGACAGTTTTGGTTCACAGGAGTTATTGTTAACCAAAAAAGAAGCACCGCTGCGACATTCACGGATGCGCCGTCCGGTGTTACTACGGATCATTGACCATTTCTTATCGCTCAGATTAATAAACACACAAACGACTACTCCCTCTGTCCCGTTTCATGTGTAGTCGGGAGCCATGCACTTAGATCAAGGCAACCCAGTATACACGCTAGGGACAGGCTCTCTCCAATACCAATTGCTTAGATTCCCTGCGAGTGGGTGAGACCGTGAAGAGGTGTATGGGCCGCATTGGATGGACTGACCGGTAACAGGATAAAGCTGCATGCAGAGCTATTTGTGGCAGCGAATATAGTAGTCGGGACAAGATACTGAGCTGGAACAACATATAAATAGGGACGGAGGGAGTATCTCGTTCACCTACATTTTCACGATCCTAGCAGATCTTGCCGCAACAAACATAAAAAATGCAAGATCCACTGATAACTCATGCACACCATACGCATATAACAGATCTGGCTGCAAAGACAAGAAAAATGATGCAAGATTCCAGATCTGGAGGGATCGAAGAGAGGGGGATTCTAAGAGAGAAGGATTCGAGTGAGAGAGAGAGGGATCAATCAGCCCAATGCATACCGCAGGAAGAGGGAGACGAAAGCTTGCCTCTTCGGTCTTGCAACGACGGCGGGCAGGGAAGGCACTTACCTCTGCCGGCGGCGGAGGGGAAAGCGGCGAGAGTGAGAGGAGCGAGAGCGAGGCTGCGCTGACCGGGGGCGGCGCAAATGAGAGCAGTAGCGTGGTAACCCTAACGCACCCCCGCCTTTTATACGCTGGACACCGGTGGCTAAGTTAGACCCGCGCCCGTGGCCCAAAAGGGCGCAATGCAGCCTGCATAAGCGGGGAACGCAGCTCCCTCATGTTCCTAGCTATGCAGGCCGTACATGCCCTTTTGGCTCCCTGGGCCTGGCTAAGGGTCCAATGCAGCCATCCAAACAACGTCAGGCTGCATTATGGGGGTCTAGCTAGCCCCTTAGCCACCCAACCAATCACCCCTTACGTGTTTGGCTGCCAGCCAGAACACAGCTTGTTGAAGTCGCAGCATCAAAAAATAGGAAAATACAGTTTATGTTTTTGGACCCGCCTGTCAATATTGCTTACCGAAAAGTGGTCCCACATGTCAATATTGCTTACCAAATAATTCTCTACTTGCATTTTTGGTATGTATATGTATATCACCACAAAATGCTATTTTGTCACGACATTATCTTCGTAAACTCGTAATGATATTTGGTGTGCTTGTGAATTGTAATGGTTTTGGTTCAAAGGAGATATTGTCGACCATGATGTAGTTGTCGTGATGTCATCACTATAATGGTATTTGGTATATAAGGCGTGTTTGGCTGCCAACCAAAACACACCACACTGAACTTGCAACATCAAAAAGTAGAAAAATGCAGTTTATTTTTTATCTATAATTGTATAGCTACTAACTCTTGCACGACAACTAAGTAGCGGACGGCAAATACTATGGCATCGCCCCACCTACGACGTGGTAGGTGGTGGCCGGCAACCAATCGCACTCTTATATATGTTACCAGATTTGGTACTTAGAAATTGGGATGCACTTCTATAACGACTATAGTTTGGCATCTGAAGCGTCCCCTCGAAAGAGAGAACTTAATGTGATACAAATACCAGTCCCAGGATGCTGGTTCACATTATTACAACAGATAGTTTAGTACAAAAGCAACATTACGGGAGACGGTGGCATTGCAGGGCCACAACAAACAGGACTAACACTAAGCTCCAGATAAAAAGGTTGATGACATAGAGGTCTTCATCAGAGTGGCAACGCATGCGGCTTCCAGCGGGTGACCCTACACACAGGCAAAGGTTGGGTGCAGAACGAACCCCTCTAAACGACGTCCTCAGGGACAAGGTCCGGGTCTGCTTCTGCAACAGATTAAGCAAGGGTGAGTACTTACGTACTCAGCAAGCGCAACCACAACCACGGAGGGGTATAATAGAAATATGCAAGTATTGAAATAAGGATGGCTCATGTCTTATTTAGCAGCAAAGCAGATTTTAATACACATGCAGGGGGTTAGTTTTCGCAAAGGGTTTTCACAATGGTTTCTTTTGATAGTAAATGTAATACTCTTTCATACAAGATTTTGTTGGTACCAGATTTCCCATCTGTCGTAGCCACAGTCAAAACGTTCCTCAGCTCAATCAAATTCCAACACCTTCTTACACCGAAACAGGGGACTAGTGAAGTGACCAAGCCGTAACTCGCCCAATACCGTGGACACGGCTATCCGGATAGGTTTTAACTCTGCAGAGGTGTACAACCACAAGTAGGCTACTACAACACGAACACCATAGTGCCAGTGTAGCTCCTATCAAAGCCATTACCCACCATAGCTAAACCGACAAGTTATCACAGACGCAACCAGGGGGCTAGCAACCTACCAACGAGGTTCTACCCAGGGGCATACCTCACATAGACCGTATCCCCGGCTCCATGGCCCTCTGTTGCTCACCAGCACACCACATAACCAGCAGCTCAACTAGTGGGATTTATGCTAGGCCGTTGCCACATACAACGGTCGAGTGGTGGTACAGTGAAAATGGGTTAGGCTAGATGACACATCAACATCATCCCAAAACTTGTGATAGGATAGACAGCTCCCACCATGCTCAACCATACCGGTTCGAGCTTACCTCGGTATTTCACGCGGAAATACCGTCTGTCTCATCCCACACGGGTACTCATTTTATTTACACAAATCATCTCTTTTATTTTAAAGTACGCACACGGTTGCTTTTGTAAACACCAAGTATTTGTCATGGGGGGGGGGGTATAATGGTAAAATGTTCCTAAGCATTTCTAGCAGTGACTAATATTCAAATAGAACATTGTCATATTTAAATATTAATCTAGGTTGTCAAGGAATCAGTCATAGTAATCAAGGTATGGCTATCCAACCGGGTTTAGCAGTAAAATTATGCAAGTTTTATAAATCAGGCCATGGGGGTGTGTTTATAAAAACTGGGACAACAGTATGCATCAAAGGGTGGGATTGCACTTGCCGTTCTCCCAACCCTCGGGGGATTCCTGCCCGGGGTCTTGGTCTCCAAGTTCCTGCTCGTAGCCCTGCTCCTCCCCGGGTCCTTCCTCGTTCACAGCGGAGTCTACGGCACACACAACAAACATCCAATAAATAAAAGAAAAAGTTTTTATGGAGCTCTGAAAGAAAGAACGGAAAAAGAGAGCTGATGATGATGACACGATTATTTTTGAGTATGGACTGGTTGGATTTGGTGAAAATGTATTGGTGAATATTGCGGTGGAGCTTGGGGTCAAACGGGATTAATTTGGCGCATGAAATGACGAGTTTGGTGGAGTTTAGGGGCTGTTTATAAAGAATAAGGACCTTTCTGTAATTATGGGATAGCTCAGGGGCCTCAGGCGAAATAAATAGAGAGAGAGAATAGTGCCAGTGGACTGCGGGTTGATTTGGTTAAAGTTCAGGGGGTTTTGTGCAAAGTGCCAGAGAGAGGGGTTCATGTTCATTTGGACCACGGGTTATAATAGGGAAAAAGGCAGGGGGTTATGGGTAAAAGTTCTTTTCTTCCCCGCGGAACAGTGCAGCGGGAGGGGGAGAGAGCGACGGCGGCCGTCGGCGGTGGAATCGCCGGTGATTGCGGCGGCGAAGGGTCAATTCAACCTGGGGAAACGAGAGAGGGGAACACGGCGAGTCCACTCGTGGTCTTACCCTAGGCAGAGGTGCAGTGGGGAGGGCTGCCCACGAGGGCCAGAGGCGGCGGCGGCGCTGGCAGTGGGGGCGGCGGTGCTATGGCGGTGGAGGGGGCGATTGTGGGGGTGGGTGAGTGCGAGGTGGTGGAGGAGAGGCCGACTGGCCAATTTATAGGCGGGGAGAGGCGGCGAGGAGGTGGGTCGACGAGAGGCCGCTTGGCGGGCCGGTGGCGAGGGAGTTAATGGCGCTCGGCGTGAATCACGGCCGGCGACGGGACGACTCGTCGTCGTGGTGTCCTCCGGGGTGTACGGTGGTGTCGCTGTGTTTGTCGCGCGCGAGCGTCGGGACGTGGCGTGCGCGCGGTGTGGTGGTGACAGGATAGCGGCGGGGCCGGCGGTGGCGTGCACGCGCGCGGAGAGGGTGCTGCGGCGGCCGGCGTGTTCGTGCGGTGTGCGTGCGTGGGTGGTGCAGCGGGAGGTCGGCTCGGTGGTTGTCGGCGGCCCGAGCGGAGCAGAGCGCGCGCGACCGAGCCTGGCGGTGGCGTGCGGGTGGAGCTGAGGCGGCAGCGGGGCAGCGACGGCAGGCGTGGGCGGTGAGCCAAGCAGAGGGGCGGTGGGGCTGGTGCGGTGGCGGGCAGGGTAGCGCTGCGGTGTTCGGCGGGACTGCGCAGGGGGTACGGCGGCGCAGTGGTGGTCGGTGTCGCTGGTGGCGTGCGAGCAGGCGGCCAGCGGTCGGACGACGGTCGGGAGGTCACGACGGCGTGGCCAGCGGACGGCACAACAGCGAGGGTGGCCGGCGTGGAGGGGGTGAAGCGGCTGTGGGGTTGCGGAGGAGGGGTGAGCTGGAGGTGGGCCGGCCGGCGGCGAGCAGAGCGTGCACGATGCCGGTGAGCTGGGCGGCGACGTTCGGTGCCGGGGAAAACAGAGGAAGCAGGGGAGGGGAAAGGAAGGGAAAGGAAAGAAAGAAAGGAAAGAAAAGGAAGGAAAAAGGGGGGAGGGGGAAAAAGAAAAAAAAGGGAAAAGGGGAAAAAGGGAAGGGAAAAGAGAGGGGAGAGCCGGCGGGATTCGCGGCGGAAAGCCGACGGCGACGGAGTTGGTCGGACCCGGCGGTCGACCCGAGGGCGGGCGACGCGGGATGGGACGGAAAGGAGAGTGGTGACAAAGAGGCGAACAGGGAAAGGAGGGGGGGGGGGGGCGGTGATAACAAGGCGGGAAGATTTGGCGGGAGAGGGAGCTCGGGCGGTAAAAGATTTTCACCGGGTGATTTCTTTAGTGATTTTCCCAGAGATTAACACACGGACGTGACAAACCTACCCCACTTAAAGGAATCTCGTCCTCGAGATTCGGCTGGCTCCTAAAAAGATGGGGGAACTCTTTCCTCAGGGCATCTTCTCTCTCCCACGTAGCTTCCTTTACACTGTGTCTGCTCCACTGTACTCTGCATATTCGCACTTCGGAGTTTCTGGTTCTCTTGGTGACTGTGTCCAAAATTTTGACCGGTACCTCCTGATAACGCAGATCCGTCTGTAGGTCTATTTCTTCTTCCGGTATGTGTTCTTCCTCAGGTACCCTCAGACACTTTCTTAACTGTGAGACATGGAATACTGGGTGTATATCTGACATTGCTTCGGGTAACTCCAATCGGTAGGCCACCTTCCCAACTTTCTTTTGCACCGGGTATGGTCCGATATACCGGGGGGCTAACTTTCCATGGACTTGAAATCTACGGGTTCCCCGGATGGGTGAAACTTTGAGATAAACAAAATCCCCTGGGTTAAATTCCAGTTCTCGTCTCTTCTTGTCTGCGTAGCTTTTCTGTCTGGACTGAGCTGCTCTCAACTTCTCCCTAATTTCAGCCACTTTTTCTTCGGCTTCTTTTATGAGTGCGGGTCCCACTAGTGTATGCTCTCCTACTTCTGACCACATTAAAGGAGTCCTGCACTTTCTCCCGTAGAGGGCTTCAAACGGGGACATACCTAAACTTGCCTGATAACCATTGTTGTAAGAGAACTCTGCATAGGGTAAACTCTGTTCCCAATCCTTACCATAGGTAAGGACACACGCTCTCAGCATATCTTCCATAATTTGATTTACTCGTTCTGTCTGGCCATCAGTCTGTGGGTGGTATGCGGAGCTAAAATCCAACTTGGTGCCCATAGCTGTATGCAAACTTTTCCAAAATCTCGAGGTGAACTGGGTCCCTCGGTCTGAAACAATTCTACTGGGCACTCCATGCAACTTTACCATGTCCTCCACATAAAGCTTGGCTAATTTCTCTCCACCATAATTCGTCCGTACAGGTAAAAAGTGAGCGACTTTAGTGAGTCGGTCCACTATTACCCATATAGAGTCATGTCCCTTCTGTGTTCTGGGTAGTCCTACCACAAAGTCCATTCCTATCTCATCCCATTTCCAAACTGGGATAGGCAAGGGTTGTAATAATCCTGCCGGCTTCTGGTGTTCTGCTTTAATCCTTTGGCAGGTATCACACTGAGCGACAAACTGGGCTATGTCAGCTTTCATTCCTTTCCACCAATAGTTCTGCTTTAAATCCAAATACATTTTGGTGGATCCTGGGTGAATGGAATATGGCGAGTTGTGAGCCTCGTCCATGATTATCTGTCTAAAGTCTCCTTCCTTAGGCACACAAATCCTATCCTTGTACCACAACGTTCCTTTGCTGTCGACTCTAAAGTCTGGTGCCTTATTTTCCCCGGTATGCTTGCAGATCTGCACTAAATCCTTGTCTGTTCCCTGGGCTTCTCTGATCCGATCCTCCAGAGTGGGCTGGATTGTCAGTTGGTGGCTATTATTTCGAGGGACGATGTGCACATTTAATCGTGCCATCTCTTCTTGGAGGTGGGCACTTTTGGTTTTGTAGGACTTTCAGCTCAGGGCATCTGCCACCACGTTAGCCTTACCAAGGTGGTAATGAATTTCCACATTATAATCTTTAACCAATTCTAACCACCTTCTCTGTCTGAGGTTCAGATCTGGTTGGGTGAAAATATACTTTAAACTCTTATGGTCCGTGTATATTTCACACTTATTCCCAATTAGATAGTGTCTCCAGATTTTGAGTGCGTGCACCACGGCTGCAAACTCTAAGTCATGCGTTGGGTAATTCTGCTCATGAGGTCTAAGTTGTCGGGAGGCATATGCCACAACCTTCCCATCTTGCATGAGGACACATCCTAATCCTTGGCGGGACGCGTCACAGTAAACGACGAAATCCCTGTGAATATCTGGTAGGGTTAAAACTGGGGCAGCGGTCAGCTTTTTCTTTAGCTCTTGGAAACTCCTTTCGCACGACTTGGTCCAAACAAATTTCTTTTCTTTCTTAAGCAATTCTGTCATGGGTCTAGCTATCTTGGAAAATCCTTCAATAAATCTCCGGTAATACCCAGCTAAACCAAGGAAACTTCTGATCTCACTCACATTGGTTGGTTGTTGCCAGTTTGAGACTGCCCCTACCTTCTCTGGGTCTACTGCTACCCCTTCTGCGGTCAGAATATGGCCAAGGAAGGCTACTTTTTCCAGCCAGAATTCACACTTGCTGAACTTGGCATAGAGCTGGTGTGCTCTCAACTTTTCCAACACTACCCGCAAGTGTTGCTCATGCTCTTCGGCACTCTTGGAGTAGATAAGTATATCATCAATGAAGACTACGACAAACTTGTCCAACTCATCCATAAATACTTTGTTCATAAGGTTCATGAAGTAGGCCGGTGCATTGGTGAGTCCAAATGGCATCACTGTGAACTCGTACTGACCGTAACGGGTGACAAAAGCGGTCTTTGAGGTGTCACTCCCCTTAATCTTCAGTTGGTGATACCCAGTCCTTAAGTCAATCTTGGAGAAGTATTTGACTCCTTTCAACTGATCAAAGAGATCATCAATTCTAGGGAGTGGGTATTTGTTCTTGATAGTGACATCATTTAGTGCACGATAGTCGATGCACAATCTCATGCTCCCATCTTTCTTCCTTACAAAGAGTACTGGGGCTCCCCAAGGGGACGTACTGGGCCTGATAAATCCCATTTGTTGCAACTCTTCTAGTTGTTTCTTTAACTCTGCCAACTCTGAGGCTGCCATCCTATAGGGTCTCTTGGCTATAGGAGAGGTTCCAGGGACAAGTTCAATGGCAAACTCTATGTCCCTATCCGGTGGCATTCTAGGTAGAACTTCAGGGAAAACATCAGGATATTCTCTGATTACTGGGACTTCTTCTATGGTTTTTGTTTCCATACTAAAGATCATAGGGTCTGGTCCACTTCCCTTGGTGTGACAGGTTACTTGCATTCCATCTGGGTTGGTTAGGTGCACTATCTTGTCAGCACAACTTATAAGACCATTGTGTTTGCCTAACCAGTCCATTCCAAGGATCACATCTATTCCTTTGGACTCTAGTACTACTAGGTCTGCTAGAAACTCTACCCCACTTAAAAGAATCCGCACCCGCGAACAACCTAATTGGCACTTAAGATCACCTCCAGGTGTTCGGGTTAGTAGGGGTGTCTTTAGTAGTACTGTAGGTATTTTGTGCCTTTCCACAAAACTTGATGATATGAACGAATGAGATGCTCCAGAATCAAATAATACCGTTGCCAAAACTGAACTGACTAGGTACTCACCGAGTACTACTCCTTGTGCTCCTTGAGCTTCCTGCGCGTCGATGTGGTTGACGCGGGCTCGTCCATACGATTGCTGGGTGTTGTTGTTGTTGCTGCCGGTGTTGGTGCTGCGGACGGGCACACGGTTGGCTCCAGACACGGGCGGCTTGGGTCCGTTCACCGAATTGGAGTAGACTGATATCGCAGGCTTGCTCCTAGGGTACGGGCAATCGGCGATGTAGTGCCCAGTCTCACGGCAGTTGAAACAGGCTCTTGCATTGCTGTTGCTGGCTGTGGCCTGACTGACCTTGCTCTGTGGTGGTTTCGAGGTGGTCTGGCTCTTGAACTGGTTGTTGGGAGCCTGGGAGCTTGTAGCCTGAAATTGGGTCCTATACTGCACGGGAGCCTGGGGTCTAGGTGCAGCATAACCGGAGCTCCTGGGTTTCTGCGAGCGATCCAGCTGACGGTTCTTGCTCTCCAAGAACTTGCACTTGTTCTCTTGCCTTGCCTCCATTCTAGCCTTTTCTGTGACAATGGCCTTGTTCATCAGTGTATTGAAGTCAGGGAAACTGTGGGTGACTATCAGGGCTCGAAGATCTGGGTGCAACCCTCGGATGAACGCGTCCTGTCTCTTTGCATCTGTCTTCACTTCATCAGGTGCATAACGGGCTAGCTCAGTGAACTCGTGGGTGTACTCTTCCACGGTCTTGTTCCCTTGCTTCAGTGCACGGAACTCATCAGCCTTGCGCCTCATGGTGGCGTCGGGGATGTGGTAGCGGCGGAACTCTTCTTCAAACTCCTTCCAGGTGATTGCAGACTCGTTTGGGGAAGCTGCACAGTAAGCGTCCCACCAAGCTAAAGCAGTTCTAGTGAGTTGATGGGTAGTCAGGAGAACTTTGTCACGGTCTCCGCATCCAAATGGTTCCAGCTTTCTCTTGATAGTTCTTAGCCAGTCATCTGCTTCCAAGGGGTTGCTGGACCCTCCAAAGGTGGGCGGCCTGGTTCTCAGAAAGTTGGTCAGCTTATCACCCGCATTGGGTCTACGGGCTGTCTCCTGACGGCGGCTGGCATTCCACACATTTTGCATGAACAGGGTGTGGTGGTACAGAGCTTGTGCCAGGTTGAAATCTGGTGGGAGTGGGGGCATAACAAAAGATCCCTCATTCTGGCTTCTGGGATGGCTTGCTTCTGGTCCGCCTCTTACAGGCGCTTGTCCTTCAGGCTGGTTCTCTCCCATAGGATCCTGCTGATCCACTTCCTGGTTCTCAGGCTTCTCTCTTCTTCCTTCTGGTTGCTCTCCTCCAGCAGGAGGGGCGCGTCTCTGAGAGGCGCTAGCACGAGTGTTCACCATCTGCAGTTGGAGCAAGGCCTTCGTGAGATTGGGTTAAATGATGTTTAAGTTGATTAGTTCGCATTTTAAAACAAGGCAGAAACAGCACACGAGCTAACGAACAAACACACAAAGTTTCATTCCAACAGCTGAGGGCTACAACACTTGGGGGAGGGGTTACAACAAGGCTCGCACTTCAGAGAGGGGTACAGGATATGGTAGGGAAAGCTACTGCTAGGGATACAAGAGTTCTTCGGACCAAGCTGGCTTCATTCCCATCTGAGTGCTTGACTCTGGGCCTACTCGCGAGGCGAGCTTTCCTCTGGCGGTGTGTCACACCCGGATTTACACAGAAACCCGAATGCTTCTATATGTGTGCCCAGGAAGTCCACAGAACACATATAGATAACAAATATGATAAACAGAGTACATATGCTCGAATAAAATGGTTTTTACATCAGAGTTTGACTCAAATAACTAATTAACACAGCGGAAGACTCTTTATTAACTCTCTCTAAACGAAGACGAAGACGAAGCCGAAAACCATAATCCACAGGGACACCGACTGGTTGAGCACAGCTAGTAGAATGGTAGATCTTCAGGAAATTCAACAGCAGCAATACCATCTGTTACCCATCCGGGATTTTTGTTGAATGGCAAGTGTAAGTAAATGTCTTACTTAGCAAATACAACACGGTAATGAAGGCTTAAAAGAAAGGCTTGACACGGCTGTACTGCATTAGCAATTTTAGTTGTTTCATTTTATCATAAACCAAGAATTACTACAATTAAGTGAATCCCAGTTGCAAACCCAATTAATGAAAGTAGAGGTGAACATTAAACAATAATAAATATCATCTTCTAATCAAAAAGGATCCAGGCCGCTCTTGACCCTGAGCAAGGCTATCATGATAGATTATACACTCTGCAGAGGTTTCGCCCTTTACCCACCAGTCGCGTAAAAGTTCAAAGGAACTTTGCACCCAACCATGCACATCAACACTTCCGAGGTGTGACTGCATAGGGACGCTACGAGGCTTTTCACAAGACACCCTAACGAAACAGTAGCCGTTATGGTACAACCTAGGCAGCATGACCCAAGGCACCGAGATTGACTGACGCCCATGTCGCAACACGAGGGGGTCAATGGCGTCCAAGCGCGGTAATAAACATCAACAACAAAATAAATGGCGCAACGTGTGGAACCCCCGCCATACGGAAGCTCCCACACGGGACTGTGCCTCGCGGGGACATAGCCAACGGATACTCCGTCCTCGGTGGATCAAACCATACTCTCACCCATGCTTCCCATAACGCCGTCGGCCCGTCGGTAACTACTGTCAAGCTAGAGACGTACATGCTACTCATCCAAGACCAGAGCCATTATAGTTCCGGCGGTGGCGACAGGTTCCTGGGTTGCCGCTTTAAGAACCAGTCCTTACGGAGAGACACTAGGGCCAAGCATGAAGCATACGCCCTAGCTCCCTGATCCATGTTGCTAAAAAGCAAGTTTTACCATTAACATTGAAGTGAACCATTAAGTCAAGATTAACAGTTAAACATTGGTGACAGTAGCGGCGCTTAGCAAAGGTCTACCCAAATGCAATAACCCAGGGTAATCAAGGTATAGGATAAACAACGCTAGGAATAACCTTAGTAGGAACAATTTAGACACATGCATATGCAGTAAATAGTGTAAAGGTGTGTTTAGGTAGCAAGGATTGTCCGTGCTGTACTTGCCTTCGTCCAACTGTTGCTGCTGCTCCTGCTGCTGCTGTTGGTCCTGCTCCTCGTAACCCTCGAACTCAAACGCGTACGGCTCACCGACTGGACTCATACATCAACACACAAGCATCCATACAAGCCAGTACATGCAAACAATATTAATCTATTAGAACAGTACACCAAACAATAAAAACAGAACAAAAGAAGGCTTAGAAACTAATCTACGCTTCGCTACGAACACGTGAGCGCGAAAATCACTCAAATCGGAGCTAAAACGAAGAAGTTATGGCTTTCCTAAGGTTCAGGGACTTGCTGGCAAGGTTTTAAAAGTTCTAGGGGCTTATTTGCAAAAATTCAGGGGCTAAAACATAATTTTATATGAAAACAGGAGGGTTTATTTGCAAATTAACCAAAGCAGGACCTCGGGTACTATTTTTAAATAAATCAGGGGGTTTTCTGTAAAAATCAGGACTTACTCGTAATTATTTTTGAATAGATTTGGACTGCGGGTTGATTTTGAAAAAGGGCAGGGGCTCTTTTATAAAACGTCCACGGCTGACTCAGTTGACCGGTACAAGCTGGTTTGACTCGGCTCGTTGACTCGATCTGAGCCGCAGGATTAGAATCGTCCGGCTGAAAATAGATCCAGAGGGGGGGGGTCGTCGGCGGTGAACGGAGCTGCGGCGGCGAGTGGCGGCGCTTCACCGGCGTAGCTCGGAATCGAGCTAGGGGGCTCGATTCGGGACGGGAGCGGGTGCTACGTGCGCGCGGGGTTACGGCGAGTCGAATGGGATAGGTCTCGTCGTCGGGGACACGGCAGCGGCGGCGCGACGAGGAGTAATGGCGGCGGCGGCTCCGGCGAGGGCGGTCCAACGCGGGGACGGCGTTACAGAGCACGGGGAGGGGCAAGAAGGTCAGCTACGGCTTCAGAAGGAGGAGGCGAACCTAGCCAGGGGGTCCTGGAGGATGAAAACGCGGCGGTGCGAGCTCGCGACGCGCAATGGCGGCGGCGGCGCTCGGGTGGTGCTGGCGAGCGAGCAACAGGGGGAGAGAGAGAGCAGGGAGTGGCTCGGGAGCACGAGTACCTGCTGGGGAAACTCCTTGGGCAGCTAATTCGGTCGGAGCGACGGCGAGACGACGGGTCCGCGGCGGCGCAGATCTCGGGCGGCGGCGGTTCGAGCGGCGGCCGTGCGGGGAACGAGAGCGAGGGCGGCTAGGATCTGAGGGAGTTCGGGAGACGGGGCGGCGGGTATTTGAAGGCGCCGAGGGGAGAGTCCGGGCATCCTTGGAGTCCGGGCCGTGGCGGAGTCGAACTCCGACGCGTAGCCGAGAGGGACTCGGTCGCGAGGTAGGAGACGGCCTGACCGGTGGGTCCCGCCTGGCAGTCGGCAGAGGGGCGGGGCGTTGCGGCGGGCTGGCGTGCTGGGCCGCTAGGTGGGCCGACGCGGGCGGAGCAGGCCGGGGAAGGGGGCAGTGCGGGCCGCGGCTGGCTGGCGGGCTGGGCCGCTAGCGGGGCGCAGGAGCTGGGGCGAGAGCGGGATGACGAGCAGGCCGGCAGCGGGCCAAAAGCGGAGCAGGGGGGAAACTGGGCCGCTTCGAAAAGAAAAGAAAAAGGGCCAGGTTCAGCCGAGGAAAATAGTTAAGGGAGGAAAAGTGGACTCGGGCCGCAGAAACTTTTCTAGAGCTCCAAACTCAGCGATTCAAATTTGAATTTAAACAGAATTTAAATTCCAACTGAACCACACACAAACAAAACACAATGCAGACAGCATGAATGCAACAAAAATGTTTCTAACCTTATATTTAATTTTATTTCTCATAAATAATTTATTTTTCCTAGATAAATATGAGCATAAAATTAAATAAAGGCAATTTAATTACTAAATTTTAAAATAGGCATTTTTAGGGTGTCACACGGTGCAAGTCGTGCCTGCTCAGCCTCGGTCAAGGTCCCATTCTCCCGAGGCGGCTCAGACGGTCCTTCTTCAGCGGGTGGTGATCCTGCCGAGGTTCCCGATAGTGCCTGTGGGTTTCCCACAATTTCTCCCCATGCCAAGATCGGTGTCCCAAGTAGGACATGGGGTTCTCCAATTGCCGGAATAGGCGTTCCACTTCTGGTCCAATCCTGGATACGCAGGTCCCGAGCCTACCTGAGGCTTTCTTGGGCGACTGCCTCATTGCTGATGGCAGCAGCAGCTCTTGCTTCAGCTTGGGCCACCTGGACTTGGTGCATGCGGACTGAGAATTCCGCTTGTTCAGCCCGGGAGGTTTGTTCCCTCAGGCGTTCAGCCTGCTCGTCAAAGAGTTGGTCCAAGGAGTTGAGGTAGGTGACCACCTGGTACAGGATGGGTTCCTCTTGATGGCGCTGCTCCAAGTTCCTTATGCGGGCTCGCCAGACTGCACTTCTGACGACCGGCGGAAAATACCTCATTGGAGTGGGGACCAGGTGCCTTTCAAAGATTCCGCACATGAAGTGGAGGGCTTTCCTGAGAGCCAAGGGGTAGGTGTCCTGGTGCCTGTACCCTGTGGCGGTCGTACGCCATGCTTCGATAGGGTGGAGGTCACTCTTGGCGACAACTATGATCACTCTGCAGCGTTGGGTCCCATGGTGCTCATACTCCCTGCTGTAGTACCTCGGGTGTTCAGATACACCGAGGCGTTCTAGCGCGGGGATCAACAGGCTAGCGAAGCCCGGTGTGACTGGGCAAACTCCCTGGGTCCATCCTTGTTCCGCCATCTGAAACCAGGGGAAAAACAAAAATTGAACAGATGTAGGATAAAAGGTGATCTTTATTGCATAACATGGTGGTGTACAAAGGTCATGGATACATCGATGCTAAGCTGGTAGTGCTACTGGAAACAACAGACCCTATTCTAGGAGAGGCTAGACTAAGTGCTAATCTACTCTAGACAGACTCGGCGCTTCTTCAGGGGGAGCTGATACTCTGGCACTTCATCTTCGGTCTGTGTGCCTGCATCCATGTGGGTCATCTCGGGCTCTCCTTCCAACAGCCCATTCTCCCTTCTGTAGGCTTCGAGCCTATCCATGTACTCAGAGTAAGCCTGGCATCTAGCGTGCTGAGCCGCTAGGGAACTGACAGCCTGAGTAGCTGTCACCTTCTGAATCTCCAACTCTCTCTTCACTTCTTCCAACTCCTTCTCCGCTTTCTCGGCTCTGCGGATCTGGTGCCTCAGCTGTCCCGATGTCTCTCGGTACAGCCTGTCCAAGCCAGTGAGGTAAATGGACAAGTGGGATACAGTGTCCTCCATATCTTCATCTCTTCCAAGGTTCCTCATCTGAGCAATCCACTCGCGTCCTCCACTCACCAGAGGTGGGGTAAAACCTAGTGCTGTTCCCATGAGGTACTGCCTGTAGAGGGTGCGGAGGCACATCAGGGCTCTTCTTGCGGCTTTGCGGTAGGCATTGGGGCGGTCGTAGCCGGTGGCGTGGACAAACCAAGGTGCTACTTCCTTGTACAACGAGCTTCTCCCCACAAAGATGAACATCCGGCACCGACGGGTACCATTGGTGGTGAACTCCCGGCAAAAGTACTCGGGGATCTCTGTGACTCCAACGTGCTCCAGGCTGAGCAGCAGCAACTTGGGGAGGCCAGGCTCTGCGGGGCAGACTCCTTCGCCCCAACCCTCGTCAGCCGGCTGGGCCATCTGGAACAAGTCAAAAAGTCGTCGGTGAGTACTTGTGTGGGGGAAAAGGATTAGGCAAGCACAAACTAGGGTCAAGATCCTAGGGGTTACGTCCTATGGCCAACCTATCGGCTCTGATACCACCTGAAGCGTCCCCTCGAAATAGAGAACTTAATGTGATACAAATACCAGTCCCAGGATGCTGGTTCACATTATTACAACAGATAGTTCAGTACAAAAGCAACATTACGGGAGACGGTGGCATTGCAGGGCCACAACAAACAGGACTAACACTAAGCTCCAGATAAAAAGGTTGATGACATAGAGGTCTTCATCAGAGTGGCAACGCATGCGGCTTCCAGCGGGTGACCCTACACACAGGCAAAGGTTGGGTGCAGAACGAACCCCTCTAAACGACGTCCTCAGGGACAAGGTCCGGGTCTGCTTCTGCAATAGATTAAGCAAGGGTGAGTACTTACGTACTCAGCAAGCGCAACCACAACCACGGAGGGGTATAACAGAAATATGCAAGTATTGAAATAAGGATGGCTCATGGCTTATTTAGCAGCAAAGCAGATTTTAATACACATGCAGGGGGTTAGTTTTCGCAAAGGGTTTTTGTAACAACCCCAAAATTCCTATAGGTTTTGTTGAGTGCAAAAATTCGAATTTAAAAATTTTTGGTGGAATTGTGTGCATGCAAACAAACATATAAGAGTGTCTTCTTTTTGCTCCCTAAATTCTTAGGCAATTTAAATTTAAATTTAAAATCAATTTGAAGTGCTAAGCATGAGATAGTGTGATTTGGAGTTATTTGGATTTATTTGGATTTTTGGTTGGTTTGAATTCAAATTCTAGATTTGAATTCAAACTCTAATTGACTAAACTAATTTCCAAATCCTATTCCTGTTCGTGGGCCGTTTTCCCGCAGCCCAAGTCCATCTTTCCACCCTAAACTCTTCTACCCGAGCCAACTCACCGAACAGCCCGCTCGGCCTTTCGGCCCAGCTCGGCCCAGCCAACTCCCCGCCGCGTCCCCGCCGCGTCGCCCCCTTCTCTTCCACTGACAGGCGGACCCCGCCTGTCAGCCATCTCCTTCCTCCCCGCGTCATCTTCCTCGCCGCGCCCCCTCTCTCTCCCGAGCGCGCCGCCCGTGATCCCCCTCAACCACCCGAGCTCCGTGCGGCCCGACACGATTGCGCCGCGTGTCCGCGAGCGCTCGAGCTCCCTATCTCGCCGTCCGTGCCCGCCAAACCCTAGCCCTAGCGCCTATAAAACCCGCCGCCGGCCATCTTCTTCCCCAAGCCGCGCCGCCCCATTGGGGTTTCCTAGATCCAATTCGAGTGGGGGAGAGGGAGGAGGAGAACCAGGGGAGGGTCCGAGGAGGAGAAGAGGGAGAGAAGAGAAGCCGAGGCTCCGTCCCCGCAGCGCCGCCGCCGAAGCCATCGCCGCCGCTCGTGGAGCTGTCGAAGGGGAGCCGGACCAGGCACAGGAGGGAGCACACGAGGATCGCCGGACTGCACCGAGCCTTCCCCGAGCTGCAGCGTACGACGACGAGACCCCTAGGTGAGCCACCGCGTTTCGCCCCCTTTCTTCTCTGTTTCCGGCGGAGCGCCGCCGCTCGTGCTCGCCGTGCCAAGCCAAGCCCTCTGTGAGCCAGCCTTCGAGCTGTGCATCTTCTTGTGCAGGTTCCCGAGCCGCTAAACCCTTTTGCAACCCGCCGTCGCTTGCTCCCCGCAGCCGAGGCCGCCGCGGCCGAGCTCTGCTCGCCCCGCGCGCGAACGCCGAGGCCACGCGCGGCCGTGGGTGACCACGTGCCCGCGCGTGTGCACCCAGGTGCGTTCCAGCAGCTGCTGGAACTGCACGCGCACATGCACATCCCCACTCCGAGCACTTTTGCGCCTAAAACCCGAGCCGCCGTCGTGCTCGCCGGCGTTCATGGCCATGCCATCGCCGTCGCACGTCGGGAGCCCAAGCCAAACCCTAACCGAGCCCTTGTTCACCCTGTCCGTGACCTCTGAGCCCTAGCGAAGCTGTTCCGACCATCCTAGACCCGAGCCGAGCCTTCTCATGCCAGAACCGCCGCCGACCGTCGCCGCCGGTCGCGCTCCGGTGCGCGCCGCGCGCGCGTCGCGCCGCGCCGAGGCCAAGCCACACCGTGGACCACACCAGCATCACACACAGCCGCGCACAGAAGATCCCGGCCAGCCACAGATCGATCCCGTGCACCCGGCTCACATGGACCACTCTCACGGTGCACCATGGACTCTGTCCACCAAGCCAGATCCAACAGCCACCCCTTCATGGGCCGAATCTCGCAAGTTAAGTCTGTTTAACCCCCTTGAACTTTTCCGGCCCAATCGCTTTCGGCCCAATTCCAGCCCAGCCATCGTTTATTCTTTTTCTTTTTCTTTTAACAGCGCTGACGTATGGGACCCACCTGTCATACTCTGTGAGTCACTGACACACGGGGCCCACTGACCAGAGTTGACCGCTGACCGTTGACCGTAGACCCCCGTTGACCGTTGACCGGTCAACGCTGACGTCAGCAGGGCCCACTGCTGACGTCATCCTAGGCGGACCCCACTGCTGACGTCAGCATGACGTCATGCTGACGTCAGCAGGCTAATTATTTGTCTGTTTTCTTTTTCGGAAATTATTTATTATTTTCAGAAAATGATTTAAACTTCAAAAATTAATAATAAATCAACCATAGCTCAGAAAAATATGAAACCAGTTTCTATATTTTTCTAAAATCATGATCTACGCGTTAGTGTAGAGTTTGGTGTTATTCGAGTCTTCTTTTGTCATTGTCTTAGTGTTTCTTTGCTAGTAGCCGCGTCTTATTTTCTTTCCGCGCCCCTAGGAGCTCCGGAGAGTCAGGAGGAGCCGGACTACTACAACAACTGCTTCGACGAGGACGAAGACCTTTGCCCAGGTTCACGCCCAACCATCTCTGAAATACCTATTAGACATGCAAACTAGTATGCTAGCGCTTTACTTTTCTCGCATGATAAACCTGCACTGCCTTTGTTATTATCTTGTTACCTTGCTACCTACTACTCACTTTATAATATGCTATGCTATGCATGTGTTGGGATGGTTGTGATTGATCCTCTTGGCGTGAGTTGTGGGTGGTTTGGGAGGAGTAGTGCAGCTAGGCGGTGTAAGCGAGTAAATAACAACTCGATCGTTGATCGAGGTGCTGAGGGGCTGCACTCGGGCAGTCCCTATGGGGTACCTGTTGCGGGTACATGGTTACTGGTTACTTGGGGATTGGTACTCGGTGAGTACCTGAGGAGTTTGGGCGGCAATACCTGTTATGGGTGCCGATTGCGGACCGTTGCGGCGGATCGCTTGTGTTGCAGATACTCGCTTTACCGAACAATTAAGGACCGAGTCGTGCCCCCACTTCGGACTTGGGAATTACCGTGCTCACCATCTACCCAGTATGGGGAGGGTTCCAGCAAGCCTACTCTAGTGCGGCGCCGAGACTGTAGGAGAATCGAGTTTGATATGTGTAGGGGGGATTCGTTGCGGCGTAATCTCCCTGATTTACCACGGCCCCCGACTGGCCCCGGTGGGAAGGTTTCACGACCCTGGGGCAGATGTTAGATCGGATGTTTCCCGAGCCCAGGGAGACAGGATTGGCGCCGTTACTGTTTAGGGTCTTTGCTGTGGGCTGCGTCTCAGGTTGGTTGCGGACTAGCCTTGCAGCCCGGATGGATTCCTGGAGTGCCACCTCTGCAGAGTATAAACTATACGTATAGCCGTGTCCACGGTTACGGACGACCCATTTCTGAGAAGCCCCGGCTAGCATGGGAATCTGCTTTCTTACCTCATCCTTGAATTGGGTTATGAGAGATTGGACCAGCTGAGGCTGTTGAGACGAGGTGGGGAGGGAGCTCACCGAGTCGACTAGTGAGTGAAAGGTGTTGGTGATTATTGATTTGCGGGAACCTGCCGTGGCAGGACGAGCCCGATGGGAAAATGTGAGGCTGATGGTTGGTTTTGGGGAGTGGATGGATGTGTGTGTGAGCAAGAGTTGGTGATGAGATGAAATTGGGTTATTGCTGCTGCTAGCATAAGAAACCCTGGCTTAAACCTTGTTTATTTCTACATCCTTAGAATAGGCCACCTTTAAAGCTTGCATCATTTTATGGTTGGTGACGTGGACCTGTCCCATTTCCTTGGGGACAGACTTTGGGTTCTCAGGTGAAGACCCCGACCGCGAGTTCAACCAGGACGGGTGGTACGATTGAAGGGTGTGCGCTACGCTCAAGGATGCCTGTGGAGGAGTGGTCCCTGTTGTTCTAGCTACCGCTGCGCAGATGTTTCTTATTGTCGTTTTAGCCCAGAGGGCTTGTACCAGACGCTTTGTCTTTATATGAGTCATGTAATGAATCTTTTATCGTTGTATGGATGTGATATTCGACTGAGATGAGTTCTGTACGAGATAGCTGCTATTCCTGGGACTATCTCAAGGGTACAGGGAGTCGGGTTCTCGTCGGTGAGAATCCGGTTCGTCACAGTTGGTATCAGAGCCATACTTGACCGTAGCGCGTAACCCATAGAACGGAAACTTAGGACAGAAGCTCTAACTGAGTCCTCTATTTTATATGAAACCCCTTGGACTATTTGAAAACTATATATAAGTACATCTCATCTATTTGCAAAACTTTTACCCTTACCTTACCTTACTAACTTGCTAACTTACTAACAACCCACTAACTGCCTGGCAGATGGAAGGAAGATCAGCAGATGAACGACGGGAGGTCAGGACCACAGGAGCAGACTGTGGAGGTTTGGCAGTGCTACTGAGGGAGGTGCTGCGTACAGTGGGGATAGATGTGGATAACGTCTTCTACGAAGGATGGACCTACGGACCAGGTGAGGGAGTACACACCCGGTTGCAGATGGTAGTACCAAATATCCCTGGACGACCAAGGTCACTGATGCTACGAGCAGCTACCAGCGAGAGCACTTTCAGTCGGGCAGTGCAGACTATAGCTATGAGGATACTCCGACTTGCCACACTTGTGTACCAGAGTCAGCTCAGCCACACTCATTTCCGGTACCTACCGCGAGCTCTTGAAGATCCGACGGACAGAGACGCAGTCAGCTTGCAGGCTCACGCAGCAGACCGAGAGCGGAACGTGACTCTGCGGACCTCAGTTCAGTGCATGATTGAGCAAGAGTACTTGAACATTGGCCTAGAGGAGAAAGTTGCCAAGCTGAAGGAGAGTGTATGGAAGCAAGACCTCCAGCTGATGGAGAAGGACAATAGGATCGCCTTACTTGAGGAACAACTCAGAGCTAAAACAAGGGAAGTCAGAATCTTGAACCACGAAGCTCGAAACAACAGGCAGTTGGCAGGACTGATCCGAGCAACTCACCATGCTCGAGATGTCCGCCTAGAAGATCAACTCACAGAAAAAGACAAGGAACTGGCAGCCAAGGAAGAAGGGATAGAAGGTCTGAAGGAAGAGGTATACTGGTTGGACAGTCTCAACTCAGAACTTCAAGAAGAGGTGGATAGCTACAAAGAGAAGAGTGGACGAAACTACCAGTTGATGAAGTACCTGAGTCTTCAACAGATTATGGCAAAGGATGAAGCTCGAAGAACCCTTAGTAGTTGGGTAAGATCAGACAGGAAGAGGGTAGCAGAAATGATCACAGTGAACCAAGGACTACCAGAAGAACGCAGAGTTGAACCCAGGACAGAGAACTACAGAGTTTCACCAAGCCGAGTTGAGCCGATACCACCACCTGAGGCTCGAACCCTTACTCCCGAGATGACAAGACTAAGACAGGAACTGGCACACTTGGAGAAGCAGTTGACAGAACCTGAGACGGACATAGTGAGGTTGGCAGCGCACCTCACGGACACCCACCGAGACAACAGGCAGTGATCAAGCAACAGACAGAGACTGAGGCTGTGAGGTTGGCAGCGCGCCTCACAAGCACTTTCAGCAGTATGGGACAGATGCAGTAGACAGTATCAGCAGATGATGAGAGTTGTATCTATCTTCATGAGTAGATGTTTAGACTTAGTAGATCATGACCACCTTTTGGCTCAGCCACGATGTAGCATTCGCTTAGATGTACTATCCTCAAGGTTTCAGGAGCTGACCTCGGGATAGTACACGTGTCTAGGGTGTAATGCTGTAATGATTGATCGATCTTTTTGGCTGTTCTTGCAGTTTTATTGTTGTTCATCTTGAGTGTACCTTAGTGTTGAGTCTATTTCATGTGTGCAGCTCCTACTCTAGTTACACTAACCTAACCATTACCGACCGCCACTAAATCTGCTCTATGAAAAATTCAGCAAGATGTCGATCCGAAGATCCAACCGACTGCTTGCACGTTTTGAGGAAGCTGAGCAAGAAGAGGCAGCAATGGCAGTTAGAGGCAGAGGACGTGTCAGAGGTCGTGGTCGTGGAAGAGCAGCAGTTGCAGTTAGAGGCAGAGGTCGTGGACGCGCAGCAGGCGTGCTCCAGCCCGAGAACAACGCACCAGGAGAAGAACAGGAAGTGGAAATGGAAGAACCAGCAGTGGAACCTCGACAGAACCAACAGAACAACCAGCAACCACCGCCGCCGCCTAACTTGGCAGAAGTGATGACTACTCAAACACAGCTGATGCAACAGATGGCATAGGCCAATACACAGATGATGCAAGCTATGCAACAGATGCAAGGAAATCAGAACCAGAACCGTCAGGGACACCGTGAGGAAGACCTACAAAGGAAGATTGAACGGTTCATCAGGCTGAAAGCACCCACCTTCGACTACTCGGACGAACCACTCGATGCACACGACTGGTTGCGTACCATCGAGACGAAGCTGGACCTGACAGACTACACTGAAGAGGAATGTGTGGCCCTTGCGGCGCACCAACTTGAAGGAGCAGCAAAAGCGTGGTGGGAGAGCTACTGTGACTCTCACGCAAACCCAGCTCAGATCACCTGGCTAGAGTTTTGTGAAGCTTTCAAGGAGTACCACATACCAGAACAAGTCATGGTGCATAAAGCAATGGAATTCAGGACAATGACCCAAGGAAGTTTGTCTGTAGCTGAGTACGCTCGACACTTTGCTAAGATGTCAAGGTACGCTCCTGAAGACGTCAACACTGAGAAGAAGAAGCAGTTTTGGTTCCAGCGTGGTTTACACAGAGGTCTGAGGACAGCACTCGCAGCAAGTTCGCACAGGTCACTAAGAGAGTTGATTGACAGGGCTATCGCAGTTGAGAAGGAAAGAGTGGGACTTGAAGATACCTGGCGAGAGAAGAAAAGAAAGGCTGAACAGTTGCACAACCACCGACTAAGTCAGAGGCCGAGGAGTGGCCAGAGCAACATGCTCAGGAGAAGCTTTCAGCAGAGCAACAGCCAAGGAAGCTCGGGATTTAACAGAAACAGCTACCAGGGTAACCGAGGCAGTAACAGCAACAGTTTTGGCAGCAGAGGTAACAACTACAACAACTTTGGTAACAGAAACAACAGCTACTCAAGTCAGGGAAATCCCAACTGGAAGCCGAACAACACACCCAGAATTGGTGGAGGGACCACAGTGGTCTGTTTTGCTTGTGGGAAGCCCGGTCACAAGTCCTTTGACTGTCCGGAGAAGAAGAACAAACAAACCCCAGCCAAGGCACCGGCACCTGGAGGACAAGACAGGCAGCCAACTTCAGCGCAGAGAGGACGCCTCAACCACTTGACAGAGGAAGAAGCCGAGGACGCTCCCGACGTTGTGCTCGGTGAGTTTTTAGTAAATGGCATTCCAGCTTTGATATTGTTTGACTCTGGAGCAACTGGATCTTATATCTCGACAAAGTTTGTGAGAGAGCAGTCACCCCCGACAATACCTAAAGCTAGACCTATAGTCACTACTTCTCCCTTAGGAGAGCTTAGGTGCACTTTAGAGTGCCCCGCAGTTAGACTGATGATAGGAGGCCAGGAGTTCGAAGGAAACTTGACAGTCCTGAAATCAGATGGAATTGACGTGATACTAGGAATGGATTGGCTTACAGAGCACAAAGGAATAATCAGTTGCTCACCCAGAACAGTTGAGTTGACACACCCTAGCGGAGTCAAGGTAACAGCAGAGCCACAAAGAAGAATAAGGAAGAAATCTAGAACATGTATTCTGAGGCAGTTGGTATACTCCATTGAGAAACAGACGATCGAAGAAGTACCTGTTGTGTGTGAATATCCTGATGTGTTTCCCGAAGAACTACCAGGACTACCACCAGACCGAGACGTAGAGTTCATAATCGAACTGCAACCAGGCACAGGGCCTATTGCCAAGAGGCCGTACAGAATGTCAGTGGAGGAACTGGAGGAACTCAAGAAGCAGCTGAAAGAGATGCTTGAAAGTGGTGTGATTCGACCAAGTGCATCCCCATGGGGATCGCCAGTATTGTTTGTGAAGAAGAAAGATGGATCAATGCGCATGTGCGTAGACTATCGATCCTTGAACGCAGTGACGATCAAGAACAAGTACCCATTACCTCGAATTGATGACTTGCTAGATCAATTGAAGAAAGCCAAATACTTCAGTAAGATTGATCTGAGATCGGGATACCACCAAATGAAGATTAGAGAAGGTGACATTCCCAAGACAGCTTTTGTAACTCGGTACGGACAGTACGAGTTCACCGTTGTGTCCTTTGGATTGACCAACGCACCTGCATACTTCATGAACATGATGAACAAGGTATTCATGGAGGAACTAGACAAGTTCGTAGTGGTGTTCATTGATGACATACTAGTTTACTCAGAAACAGCCGAAGAACATGAGAAGCATCTGAGGATTGTACTAGAGAGGCTGAGGCAGCATCAACTCTACGGAAAGTTCAGCAAGTGTGAATTTTGGTTAGAGAAAGTAGCCTTTTTGGGTCACGTGTTGACAGCTGAGGGCGTAGCAGTCGACCCAGAAAAGATTGAGGCAGTAGCAGAATGGAAACAGCCGAAGAGTGTTACAGAAATCCGAAGCTTTCTGGTATTGGCAGGATACTATAGAAGATTCATTGAGAATTTCTCCAAGATTGCCAAGCCAATGACCGAACTACTCAAGAACAATGTCCCATTCGAGTGGACGGACAAATGTGAAAGGAGTTTCCAAGAACTCAAGCACAAACTCACTACAACTCCAGTATTGACCCTACCAGATATTCGCAAAGATTTCGTAGTCTATTGCGATGCTTCAAGACAAGGTTTGGGATGTGTTCTGATGCAAGAGGGCAAGGTTGTTGCCTATGCATCGAGGCAACTGAGGAAGCATGAGGAAAACTACCCCACGCACGACTTGGAACTGGCAGCAGTGGTACATGCATTAAAGATCTGGAGGCACTATCTGATTGGCAACAAGTGCGATATCTACACAGATCACAAAAGTTTGAAGTATTTCTTCACCCAATCTGAATTGAACATGAGGCAAAGAAGATGGCTAGAACTGATCAAAGATTACGATTTGGAGATACACTACCATCCTGGCAAAGCTAATGTCGTGGCAGATGCCTTAAGTCGAAAGAGTTATTGCAACAACATGAGGATAGAAGAAAGTCAGCCAGAACTAGCGAAAGAGTTGTACATGTTGAAACTCGAGCTAGTAGGAGAAGGAAAACCCCGGGAAATGAGAGTGAAGTACAATCTGGAAGACCGGATCAAAGAAGCACAAGGAAAGTGTCCAGAAATCCAAGCAGTAAAAGAGGACCTCCAACGAGGAGTAGCACCTGACTTTCGGATAGATGAAGCAGGGACAGTATGGCTGAAAGACCGTATCTGTGTACCACAGGATGAGGAAATCAGGAGAACAATTCTCTCAGAAGCTCACGAGTCCAAGTACTCAATACACCCAGGATGCACTAAGATGTACCAGGAACTGAAGGATAAGTTCTGGTGGAAGAAGATGAGAGAGGACATAGCAGAGTATGTAGCCAAGTGCGACTCTTGTCGAAGGATCAAAGCGGAACATCAAAGGCCAGCAGGACTGCTGAAGCCACTGGAAATTCCAATGTGGAAGTGGGAAGATATTAGCATGGACTTTGTGGTTGGCTTACCCCGCACTCAGAAAGGGAATGATGCCATTTGGGTCATAGTTGATCGATTGACAAAAGTAGCTCACTTTATACCAGTCAAAAGCACACACTCAGTAAGCAAACTAGCAGAGTTATACATAGACAACATTCTCAAGCTGCATGGGGCACCGAAAAGTATTGTGTCAGACAGAGGACCCCAATTCACGGCTCAATTCTGGCAAAGCCTACATCAAGCCATCGGGACAACCTTGGAGTATAGCACAGCTTACCACCCTCAGACAGATGGGCAGACCGAAAGAGTGAACCAGGTTCTTGAAGATTTGTTGAGGGCATGTGTTCTAGCATACAGCACAGACTGGGAGAAGAGTCTATCTTACGCAGAATTCTCCTACAACAACAGTTACCAGGCCAGCCTACGGATGTCACCCTTTGAAGCATTATATGGCAGAAAATGCAGAACACCTCTAATGTGGTCAGAGGTGGGAGAACGAACATTCTTTGGACCTGACATGATTATAGAGGCAGAAGAAAATGTGGCCAAGATCCGAGAGCACCTGAAGGCAGCTCAGAGCCGACAAAAGAGCTATGCAGATAAAAGGAGAAGAGACCTAGAGTTCGAAGTAGGAGACTTCGTCTACCTGAAAGTGTCACCCCTCAGAGGGCATAAGAGATTCCAAGTGAAAGGAAAACTAGCACCCCGTTTTGTTGGACCGTACCAGATACTGGAGAGGATAGGGAAGCTAGCATACAAGCTAGACCTACCAGAGGAACTAGCGGGAGTACACCCAGTGTTCCATGTATCTCAGCTGAGAAAGTGTCTGAGAGTACCAGAACATGAGATCAAAACAGAGGCATTAGACCTACAAGACACCCTGGAGTACCTGGAGTACCCAGAGAGGATACTAGACAGAGCAGTCAAAGAAACCAGAAGCACAACTATCCCGTTTTGCAAAGTACAGTGGAGCAATCACTCAGAAAGGGAAGCTACTTGGGAAAAGGAGTCAGTGCTGAAAGAGAAATACCCCCACTTGTTTAAACCATAGGTATTCACAAATCTCGAGGACGAGATTCTTGTGAGGGGGGGAGACTGTAACAACCCCAAAATTCCTATAGGTTTTGTTGAGTGCAAAAATTCGAATTTAAAAATTTTTGGTGGAATTGTGTGCATGCAAACAAACATATAAGAGTGTCTTCTTTTTGCTCCCTAAATTCTTAGGCAATTTAAATTTAAATTTAAAATCAATTTGAAGTGCTAAGGATGAGATAGTGTGATTTGGAGTTATTTGGATTTATTTGGATTTTTGGTTGGTTTGAATTCAAATTCTAGATTTGAATTCAAACTCTAATTGACTAAACTAATTTCCAAATCCTATTCCTGTTCGTGGGCCGTTTTCCCGCAGCCCAAGTCCATCTTTCCACCCTAAACTCTTCTACCCGAGCCAACTCACCGAACAGCCCGCTCGGCCTTTCGGCCCAGCTCGGCCCAGCCAACTCCCCGCCGCGTCCCCGCCGCGTCGCCCCCTTCTCTTCCACTGACAGGCGGACCCCGCCTGTCAGCCATCTCCTTCCTCCCCGCGTCATCTTCCTCGCCGCGCCCCCTCTCTCTCCCGAGCGCGCCGCCCGTGATCCCCCTCAACCACCCGAGCTCCGTGCGGCCCGACACGATTGCGCCGCGTGTCCGCGAGCGCTCGAGCTCCCTATCTCGCCGTCCGTGCCCGCCAAACCCTAGCCCTAGCGCCTATAAAACCCGCCGCCGGCCATCTTCTTCCCTAAGCCGCGCCGCCCCATTGGGGTTTCCTAGATCCAATTCGAGTGGGGGAGAGGGAGGAGGAGAACCAGGGGAGGGTCCGAGGAGGAGAAGAGGGAGAGAAGAGAAGCCGAGGCTCCGTCCCCGCAGCGCCACCGCCGAAGCCATCGCCGCCGCTCGTGGAGCTGTCGAAGGGGAGCCGGACCAGGCACAGGAGGGAGCGCACGAGGATCGCCGGACTGCACCGAGCCTTCCCCGAGCTGCAGCGTACGACGACGAGACCCCTAGGTGAGCCACCGCGTTTCGCCCCCTTTCTTCTCTGTTTCCGGCGGAGCGCCGCCGCTCGTGCTCGCCGTGCCAAGCCAAGCCCTCTGTGAGCCAGCCTTCGAGCTGTGCGTCTTCTTGTGCAGGTTCCCGAGCCGCTAAACCCTTTTGCAACCCGCCGTCGCTTGCTCCCCGCAGCCGAGGCCGCCGCGGCCGAGCTCTGCTCGCCCCGCGCGCGAACGCCGAGGCCACGCGCGGCCGTGGGTGACCACGTGCCCGCGCGTGTGCACCCAGGTGCGTTCCAGCAGCTGCTGGAACTGCACGCGCACATGCACATCCCCACTCCGAGCACTTTTGCGCCTAAAACCCGAGCCGCCGTCGTGCTCGCCGGCGTTCATGGCCATGCCATCGCCGTCGCACGTCGGGAGCCCAAGCCAAACCCTAACCGAGCCCTTGTTCACCCTGTCCGTGACCTCTGAGCCCTAGCGAAGCTGTTCCGACCATCCTAGACCCGAGCCGAGCCTTCTCCGGCCAGAACCGCCGCCGACCGTCGCCGCCGGTCGCGCTCCAGTGCGCGCCGCGCGCGCGTCGCGCCGCGCCGAGGCCAAGCCACACCGTGGACCATACCAGCATCACACACAGCCGCGCACAGAAGATCCCGGCCAGCCACAGATCGATCCCGTGCACCCGGCTCACATGGACCACTCTCACGGTGCACCATGGACTCTGTCCACCAAGCCAGATCCAACAGCCACCCCTTCATGGGCCGAATCTCGCAATTTAAGTCTGTTTAACCCCCTTGAACTTTTCCGGCCCAATCGCTTTCGGCCCAATTCCAGCCCAGCCATCGTTTATTCTTTTTCTTTTTCTTTTAACAGCGCTGACGTATGGGACCCACCTGTCATACTCTGTGAGTCACTGACACACGGGGCCCACTGACCAGAGTTGACCGCTGACCGTTGACCGTTGACCCCCGTTGACCGTTGACCGGTCAACGCTGACGTCAGCAGGGCCCACTGCTGACGTCATCCTAGGCGGACCCCACTGCTGACGTCAGCATGACGTCATGCTGACGTCAGCAGGCTAATTATTTGTCTGTTTTCTTTTTCGGAAATTATTTATTATTTTCAGAAAATGATTTAAACTTCAAAAATTAATAATAAATCAACCGTAGCTCAGAAAAATATGAAACCAGTTTCTATATTTTTCTAAAATCATGATCTACGCGTTAGTGTAGAGTTTGGTGTTATTCGAGTCTTCTTTCGTCGTTGTCTTAGTGTTTCTTTGCTAGTAGCCGCGTCTTATTTTCTTTCCGCGCCCCTAGGAGCTCCGGAGAGTCAGGAGGAGCCGGACTACTACAACAACTGCTTCGACGAGGACGAAGACCTTTGCCCAGGTTCACGCCCAACCATCTCTGAAATACATATTAGACATGCAAACTAGTATGCTAGCGCTTTACTTTTCTCGCATGATAAACCTGCACTGCCTTTGTTATTATCTTGTTACCTTGCTACCTACTACTCACTTTATAATATGCTATGCTATGCATGTGTTGGGATGGTTGTGATTGATCCTCTTGGCGTGAGTTGTGGGTGGTTTGGGAGGAGTAGTGCAGCTAGGCGGTGTAAGCGAGTAAATAACAACTCGATCGTTGATCGAGGTGCTGAGGGGCTGCACTCGGGCAGTCCCTATGGGGTACCTGTTGCGGGTACATGGTTACTGGTTACTTGGGGATTGGTACTCGGTGAGTACCTGAGGAGTTTGGGCGGCAATACCTGTTATGGGTGCCGATTGCGGACCGTTGCGGCGGATCGCTTGTGTTGCAGATACTCGCTTTACCGAACAATTAAGGACCGAGTCGTGCCCCCACTTCGGACTTGGGAATTACCGTGCTCACCATCTACCCAGTATGGGGAGGGTTCCAGCAAGCCTACTCTAGTGCGGCGCCGAGACTGTAGGAGAATCGAGTTTGATATGTGTAGGGGGGATTCGTTGCGGCGTAATCTCCCTGATTTACCACGGCCCCCGACTGGCCCCGGTGGGAAGGTTTCACGACCCTGGGGCAGATGTTAGATCGGATGTTTCCCGAGCCCAGGGAGACAGGATTGGCGCCGTTACTGTTTAGGGTCTTTGCTGTGGGCTGCGTCTCAGGTTGGTTGCGGACTAGCCTTGCAGCCCGGATGGATTCCTGGAGTGCCACCTCTGCAGAGTGTAAACTATACGTATAGCCGTGTCCACGGTTACGGACGACCCATTTCTGAGAAGCCCCGGCTAGCATGGGAATCTGCTTTCTTACCTCATCCTTGAATTGGGTTATGAGAGATTGGACCAGCTGAGGCTGTTGAGACGAGGTGGGGAGGGAGCTCACCGAGTCGACTAGTGAGTGAAAGGTGTTGGTGATTATTGATTTGCGGGAACCTGCCGTGGCAGGACGAGCCCGATGGGAAAATGTGAGGCTGATGGTTGGTTTTGGGGAGTGGATGGATGTGTGTGTGAGCAAGAGTTGGTGATGAGATGAAATTGGGTTATTGCTGCTGCTAGCATAAGAAACCCTGGCTTAAACCTTGTTTATTTCTACATCCTTAGAATAGGCCACCTTTAAAGCTTGCATCATTTTATGGTTGGTGACGTGGACCTGTCCCATTTCCTTGGGGACAGACTTTGGGTTCTCAGGTGAAGACCCCGACCGCGAGTTCAACCAGGACGGGTGGTACGATTGAAGGGTGTGCGCTACGCTCAAGGATGCCTGTGGAGGAGTGGTCCCTGTTGTTCTAGCTACCGCTGCGCAGATGTTTCTTATTGTCGTTTTAGCCCAGAGGGCTTGTACCAGACGCTTTGTCTTTATATGAGTCATGTAATGAATCTTTTATCGTTGTATGGATGTGATATTCGACTGAGATGAGTTCTGTACGAGATAGCTGCTATTCCTGGGACTATCTCAAGGGTACAGGGAGTCGGGTTCTCGTCGGTGAGAATCCGGTTCGTCACAGTTTTCACAATGGTTTCTTTTGATAGTAAATGTAATACTCTTTCATACAAGATTTTGTTGCTACCAGATTTCCCATCTGTCGTAGCCACAGTCAAAACGTTCCTCAGCTCAATCAAATTCCAACACCTTCTTACACCGAAACAGGGGACTAGTGAAGTGACCAAGCCGTAACTCGCCCAATACCGTGGACACGGCTATCCGGATAGGTTTTAACTCTGCAGAGGTGTACAACCACAAGTAGGCTACCACAACACGAACACCATAGTGCCAGTGTAGCTCCTATCAAAGCCATTACCCACCATAGCTAAACCGACAAGTTATCACAGACGCAACCAGGGGGCTAGCAACCTACCAACGAGGTTCTACCCAGGGGCATACCTCACATAGACCGTATCCCCGGCTCCATGGCCCTCTGTTGCTCACCAGCACACCACATAACCAGCAGCTCAACTAGTGGGATTTATGCTAGGCCGTTGCCACATACAACGGTCGAGTGGTGGTACAGTGAAAATGGGTTAGGCTAGATGACACATCAACATCATCCCAAAACTTGTGATAGGATAGACAGCTCCCACCATGCTCAACCATACCGGTTCGAGCTTACCTCGGTATTTCACGCGGAAATACCGTCTGTCTCATCCCACACGGGTACTCATTTTATTTACACAAATCATCTCTTTTATTTTAAAGTACGCACACGGTTGCTTTTGTAAACACCAAGTATTTGTCATGGGGGGGGGGTATAATGGTAAAATGTTCCTAAGCATTTCTAGCAGTGACTAATATTCAAATAGAACATTGTCATATTTAAATATTAATCTAGGTTGTCAAGGAATCAGTCATAGTAATCAAGGTATGGCTATCCAACCGGGTTTAGCAGTAAAATTATGCAAGTTTTATAAATCAGGCCATGGGGGTGTGTTTATAAAAACTGGGACAACAGTATGCATCAAAGGGTGGGATTGCACTTGTCGTTCTCCCAACCCTCGGGGGATTCCTGCCCGGGGTTTTGGTCTCCAAGTTCCTGCTCGTAGCCCTGCTCCTCCCCGGGTCCTTCCTCGTTCACAGCGGAGTCTACGGCACACACAACAAACATCCAATAAATAAAAGAAAAAGTTTTTATGGAGCTCTGAAAGAAAGAACGGAAAAAGAGAGCTGATGATGATGACACGATTATTTTTGAGTATGGACTGGTTGGATTTGGTGAAAATGTATTGGTGAATATTGCGGTGGAGCTTGGGGTCAAGCGGGATTAATTTGGCGCATGAAATGACGAGTTTGGTGGAGTTTAGGGGCTGTTTATAAAGAATAAGGACCTTTCTGTAATTATGGGATAGCTCAAGGGCCTCAGGCGAAATAAATAGAGAGAGAGAGAATAGTGCCAGTGGACTGCGGGTTGATTTGGTTAAAGTTCAGGGGGTTTTGTGCAAAGTGCCAGAGAGAGGGGTTCATGTTCATTTGGACCGCGGGTTATAATAGGGAAAAAGGCAGGGGGTTATGGGTAAAAGTTCTTTTCTTCCCCGTGGAACAGTGCAGCGGGAGGGGGAGAGAGCGACGGCGGCCGTCGGCGGTGGAATCGCCGGTGATTGCGGCGGCGAGGGGTCAATTCAACCTGGGGAAACGAGAGAGGGGAACACGGCGAGTCCACTCGTGGTCTTACCCTAGGCAGAGGTGCAGTGGGGAGGGCTGCCCACGAGGGCCAGAGGCGGCGGCGGCGCTGGCAGTGGGGGCGGCGGTGCTATGGCGGTGGAGGGGGCGATTGTGGGGGTGGGTGAGTGCGAGGTGGTGGAGGAGAGGCCGACTGGCCAATTTATAGGCGGGGAGAGGCGGCGAGGAGGTGGGTCGACGAGAGGCCGCTTGGCGGGCCGGTGGCGAGGGAGTTAATGGCGCTCGGCGTGAATCACGGCCGGCGACGGGACGACTCGTCGTCGTGGTGTCCTCCGGGGTGTACGGTGGTGTCGCTGTGTTTGTCGCGCGCGAGCGTCGGGACGTGGCGTGCGCGCGGTGTGGTGGTGACAGGACAGCGGCGGGGCCGGCGGTGGCGTGCACGCGCGCGGAGAGGGTGCTGCGGCGGCCGGCGTGTTCGTGCGGTGTGCGTGCGTGGGTGGTGCAGCGGGAGGTCGGCATGGTGGTTGTCGGCGGCCCGAGCGGAGCAGAGCGCGTGCGACCGAGCCTGGCGGTGGCGTGCGGGTGGAGCTGAGGCGGCAGCGGGGCAGCGACGGCAGGCGTGGGCGGTGAGCCAAGCAGAGGGGCGGTGGGGCTGGTGCGGTGGCGGGCAGGATAGCGCCGCGGTGTTCGGCGGGACTGCGCAGGGGGTACGGCGGCGCAGTGGTGGTCGGTGTCGCTGGTGGCGTGCGAGCAGGCGGCCAGCGGTCGGACGACGGTCGGGAGGTCACGACGGCGTGGCCAGCGGACGGCACAACAGCGAGGGTGGCCGGCGTGGAGGGGGTGAAGCGGCTGTGGGGTTGCGGAGGAGGGGTGAGCTGGAGGTGGGCCGGCCGGCGGCGAGCAGAGCGTGCACGATGCCGGTGAGCTGGGCGGCGACGTTCGGTGCCGGGGAAAACAGAGGAAGCAGGGGAGGGGAAAGGAAGGGAAAGGAAAGAAAGAAAGGAAAGAAAAGGAAGGAAAAAGGGGGGAGGGGGAAAAAGAAAAAAAAGGGAAAAGGGGAAAAAGGGAAGGGAAAAGAGAGGGGAGAGCCGGCGGGATTCGCGGCGGAAAGCCGACGGCGACGGAGTTGGTCGGACCCGGCGGTCGACCCGAGGGCGGGCGACGCGGGATGGGACGGAAAGGAGAGTGGTGACAAAGAGGCGAACAGGGAAAGGAGGGGGGGGCGGTGATAACAAGGCGGGAAGATTTGGCGGGAGAGGGAGCTCGGGCGGTAAAAGATTTTCACCGGGTGATTTCTTTAGTGATTTTCCCAGAGATTAACACACGGACGTGACAGCATCGCCCCACCTACAACATGATAGGTGGTGGTTGGCAACCATTTATGTTTTTTTTTGAATGAACCGCACAAAACAGTGCGTGTTTCATTGATATAGCAGAAAAATACAAATCTGCGATCCTGGGAGGCCATAGGCGGGAAAACAGAAAAGAAAGAAAAAACAACTATACTCGCACGGTTGGATTGAGACATCAACGCGGGATACCACTTACAGCCACTCACCGGCCGGTCGGATTGAGTCATCAACACAGCCGCATTCCTACACAACGGAGAAAAACCAAACCGCAACAACCATTTATGTTCAATAGGACCTAAATTTGGTACTTAGGCCTTGTTTAGTTCCCAAAAAGCAACCCTAAAGGTCACTATGCAAAAAAAAGATTCCCATCGCATCAAAATGTTATAGCATGCATGGAGTACTAAACCTAGATGAAATCAAAAACTAAGTGTACAGTTTTGTTGTACTCTGCGAGACGAACGTTTTGAGCCTAATTAATCAATTTTTGGACAATTTTCCACACAAACAAACAAAATGCTACAGTGATGCAATGATTGCGACGTGACCCCAAACCTCCAATTCCCCACCCCTATTCCCCATCTAAACAAGGCCTTAGGAATTGCAATACACTCGCAAGCCGTGATCATGGTACATTTATCATGGCATCACGAGCGTGCTGGTAAGTCATCATATACATGTGAAATTCAGTCGTCGGTGTGTGACATCATTAATACAATGATACTTAGGCTATCTCTACCTTGTACCTCTAACTTAGTTTATCGAACGCGCTACTGATTATGATCACCACTCTAACCAACTACCGGGGGCAAGAGGGATCGGTATGGCAAGGTCGGACACAACTATCCCTCACTCTTCCACATCTTTATTTTGTCCATGGCCTACACTGCCGGGTACTACCTAGAATCAAGCATTGGCGAACATGCCATCTTAAAAAAAATGTTTGAACCAAACGTTAGGGAACAGGGGTGGACCTAGAACCAAATATTGAGTGAAGACACACATTAAGACCAATTAAATTAGGAAAATTTAAATATGGTGAAATTTTGCTCTTCGTATTGGCATCTAAAAAACCTAGTGAGAGCATGACATGGATGTAGCTTAGCCTTTGCCAGATGTGGTAATATATTTTTTGAACTTAAAATAAATCAACATTTTCATCAAAGGATTCAACATTTTTAATATCATATTTAGCTTTAGCTTTATGACTACACCGTTTTAACATTTATCATAGAAATGTTGAACTAGAACTGAAGGGACGTTAAATCTAGTATTTCAAAATATTGACTATGCTTATTCAATATTTTAGACTGAAATGATTGAATTTCAATAGTAAAAATTTTGAACCAGGTTTAGCATAATATTTAATCAAGTCTTCTCAAAAGTTGAAAGGCACAACTTCATGCATCCCCAATATATCACTAGGCTTTCAGAAACAAAAAAAAACACAAATGGAAAATAATTATCTGCAGCAAAGTTGTATTGTTAAGCAAGCAGTCCTTTGTGGTTCTAGTACAAAGGTTTGGGGTTACTGTATAGCAGACCATATAACTCCCTAAGTACAGAACATAACATCGATATTTCAAAGGTCATTTGTGCTACTACTAAATTAGAGACAAAAGGAAACTTAAAAGTACTGTTCCCATTCCCAAACTAATATGCAGGGAGCCTTAAGGTGTCGGATTGATTGAAACCAACAACCTTTCTAGTCTCATATGTACAATAAAAAGCATGCCTACAGACATGAGCCCAAGTAAATTATACAGTAGTTCTAGAGTAGCAGTTGCCCCCCACATGTTCAAATATTACTGACAATTGCATTCCATCATGATTCCTGAACTATGAATGATGATTGATTTATATACGAAATAGTTACCTGAATGGAATGAAGATAATCAGCATTCCCAAACAAGGTCGCACACAGCCTTTGCTCCCACTGTGCCCATTCTTTAGCATAAGAACCTTTTGATGGCTCCGCTCTGATTTGACATTGTTTTGTAAAAATCAGCCAGTATATATAGACATGTAAATTTAGAAATGAAACACCAATTTTTCAACATTATGAGACAAAGTGACACTAAATTAGATCAACTGCTCCAGAAAAGAGTTGTACAGAATGTTCAATTACTATGTATTCAAGAGGTGCTATTGTATAAAGGCATGTTTCGCCCTACACAACTTATTATGAAATTTCTTGTGTACAATGTGCTCAGATAATGTTGGGGTATATATCAAAGTGGTTACAGCTTCATACCTTCCATGTCTGCTCTGATGTAGTCTGAACAAGCTAATCCCCTCATCTAACACAGCTTTCACAGTGCCTGGCAATGGAGCTCTGAAATCAACAGAAGATCAAGTTACTAGTTTAGACTTAAGTCACCTCATCATGACTTTCTTTTTGTTGCGAATTATGAAAGGCTGTCTCTTTCTTGGAAATTGAGTGGATTGAACATCTCCCTGAACATTTTCTCTAATTGCATAGCTCAATCTGGGATTCTGGGAATCTACTGGGAAAAAACAAAGGGACAAAACAATAAAAGAAAATAACCTACCTATCTGGCTTCAGGAGAGGCATCTTAACCAGGGAACCAAAACACTCATACAATTCATTTTCGACTTCTCTTCGACTCTGAAATTGAGAGTACTGGTGATTTGGTGATTTCGAGGAGCTGGAAACAGATTTACATGATATGTACATACCTTGCCATCATATAGGTGGTAAAACATTAACAAAACATAACCCGCGTTGGGCGACGACTTATCCAAATGTCCCTTTTCAATTAAAGGTTAACAACATGTCAGACATTTCACAATATATACAAGTGATTCCATATTTGCATGAGCAACTACACACCGGATGATTGACTCGCTGGAGGACACGGAACATGAAAACAGCAAGAGCATCAAGAGAAAAAGGATTTGAATCAGTGCCTGCAAAATCAAGAAACCAGAAAAAAGTAGCACAGCACGATCAACATAATGATGCAAGAAAGCACAAGATGAGTGAGTGATAAATCATGAAGCACATCTACCTTCAGAGTCTGGAACCACAGGAACAGCAGCCGCCTTTGTGGACCCACACATGTCCTCAATCTGGAAAGGATGATTTATTTTACTATCAAACTAGTCTTCTCAAACAACCATGAATGAAATATCACTAGGCATTGGCATAATGAAGATATGTTCTTGAACATAGAAAAATCTTAGCAAAACCAAGGCTCAGTTGATACAGTAGAACATGATGCTCAAGACAATATTTTGGCAGGAACAAAGCATACATCGGTACGCCCATAATCATTTTTGCACAATAGGATGGTCCTATAGCAGCCACGAAAGCAGGTAAATGACTGGATGCTGTTAGATTAGCTCAATTGAATGTTTCCCACATAAATTAAATTGCACCCACATAATGAACATTTTATTCTTTGTTCAGGAGAACAAAGAGCAGCACTGTCCATCACTGCTCACTGAAACCATATTGTACTGCACTACTGCAGTAAACAGAGTAACCTTATAACACAAATAATGTATCAAATGCCACATACCTTTAATAAGATCTCCCATCAAGCTATGAAGAGGACGATTATCACCAAGGCCACCAGGTGTTTAAGATTTCCTTACATAAAGCTGACTTTGCACAACCAGGTATACCTGAAAGGAAAATACAAAATCAGCATAAATAATCGTTTCCTGGATGGCTACCAGCAAGGTCTGCTCCTCCCTTGTCCATGCTCTTCTCCTCTCTCCTTCCTGAAAATGTGGATTTGTTTAGCTGTGCTTCCCTACATGTGTCCTTGTGCGGTTGTCCTCTCTCAACGTTCTCTGCTTCCTCATCCATACAGACTAGATGCATATGGATGTGGATTTGCTGATGTGCCCTCACCTGCATACACAGGACGCAATGGGAGGTGTCTGCTGCCCACCACCTGGAGCCTACTGCTCGCCGAAATTTGCCGTTCCCCCAAGGTGAGGAATGAGCTCTGCTATTCTATTTCTCTTCACTGGACAAAAGTTTTTCCTCATATGCTGGGGCAATCTGTTCTGCTGTTATAGAAGCAAATCAATTTGTTGTTAGATTAATTGGGCCTTGGCCCATTTAAGTCTCAATTAATCAAAGAAAGTCCACTAATAAGTGCTAGGGAGTTAAATCCCGGATGGAAAGTCAACGAGAATCCTAACCAACCTAAATAGTGGACCAACTGTGGACCAATTGTGAAGTTGGTAAAAGGAGATGGGCGTGCCACACACGCGCGCGCTCGCTCGCCTCGCCGAGCCGTGGCCGTGCCGCTCGGCGTGTGCTGTGTGATGAACCTTTTGCCACAAATGACATTGATTGAGTCTTAAACGTTATCAGTAACTGCCGTTTTGATGGCTGTGAGTAACTGATGACGTTTAATGGCATTATTGGGCTAACCAATAACTGACGTCATTATGGCCATTGCTGCCTCATGTAGTGTCCAGGTTCATCCCCCCTCCTCCTCTGGTTGCTATAGGGGCTCTCTCCCATAGCCAGAACACACAAGCACTCTTCCTCCATTGGTACTCCTTTCAGGAGACCTCTCTCTTCTCCCTGTTTTTGCTGCTCTCCTACATTCCCAACGCAAGCCCTGCGCACACTCTGCTTGCGTGAGCAGTTGCCTCCGAACCTCCCTGTCTAGTGATCCTGCTCGGGATAGGCGGGCGATAAGATTTTTGGGGAGTAGTACAGGTTGACGAAACCGGCCACCAGGAAGTAGTCGTACGGATGATGAAGTTAGCCGCTGGGAAGTAGTCGTTCACAGCAGCGAGCAGGCGCGTACTCGTACGCTCCCCAAAAACCTTATCGCCCGCCTATCCCGAGCAGGATCACTTGACAGGGAGGTTCGGAGGCAACTGCTCACGCAAGCAGAGTGCACGCAAAGCTTGCGTTGGGAATGCAAGAGAGCAGCAAAAACAGGGAGAAGAGAGAGGTCTCCTGAAAGGAGTACCAGAGAGGGAGAGTCTGCTTGTGTATTCTGGCTATGGGAGAGAGCCCCTCTTATATAGGCGACCAGAGGAGGAGGGGGGATGAACCTGGACACTGCTTGGAGGCGGCAATGGCCATAATGACGTCAGTTACTGGTCAGCCCAATAATGCCATTAAACGTCATCAATTACTCTCAGCCATCAAATCGGCAGTTACTGGTAACGTTTAAGCACACGCAGAGCGGCTCGGCACGTCACGTCACGTCACGACTCGACTCGGCACGGCACGACACGGCCCGGCCACGGCCCGGCCACGGCCTGGCCCGGCTCGGCGAGGCAAGCGAGCGCGCGCGCGTGTGGCACGCCCTTCTCCTTTTACCAACTTCACAAGCGGTCCACAGTTGGTCCACTATTTAAGTTGGTTAGGATTCCCGTTGACTCTCCATCCGGGATTTAATTCCCTAGCATTTATTAGTGGACCTTTAATTCTTTGATTAATTGAGACTTAAATGGGCCAAGGCCCAATTAATCTAACAATCCCTACCAAGAATTTCGAGGTACACAAGAAAATACTCTCGACTCAACTGTTGTTTTGATATACTGGCCTCATGGCGGGGACTGTTAAGTTGAACATCCACCTGGGGCAAAATCTACACTTGTTCACAACTGACCAATGGACTATGCCTTGAATTGATAGTTTTGTGCAAACAAGCTTGACTAGAGCCCCTTTGCCAGTACTAGGCTGCTATAAGCATCCCCTCGGGTTGGAGCGTATAAGTCATACTCCGTGCCTTTCATGGGTATCTAGAGATCACCCTATCTCATAGATTGTGACTAGCAATCGAACCCATATAGGTGTAATCCTTTGAGATGTTCTGTAGGTCAACATCTTTGCCCTCGTTGAGCCACTCGGATCACATTAAGGTTTTCACCAACCTGTCATACAGACTTAGAAGAGAAATGCACCTCCATTGGAATGAGCCCTTTTCAAAGGTTCTCTTCTCTCAGTTAAACAGTAGCTTGTTTCACCATCCTAATTCACGGGATCTCCGATCACATAGGACAGGTTACCACTACTGAGTAACACACATGGGTCTCAAGCCCAATTCCCTGGATGCATTGTCTATCACGTTACGTGAAAGACCCTGTGTGAATTGATCTGTCAGGTTCTTAGCCGTTTTGATGTAGTCCAAGGCTATCACTCCGGAGTTTCTCATTTTCCTGACAGATTTCAGCCGCCTCTTTACATGCCTAGATGACTTCATGTTATCCTTTGAACTGTTCACCTTGACTATCACAGTTTGATTATCACAGTTCATGAGGATAGTCGTTATCGGTTTCTCAACTACCGGCAAATCCATAAGGAGATCACGAAGCCATTCGGCCTCAACAGTGGCGGTGTTCAATGCAGTGAGTTCTCTGGGAGTATCTCAGCTGATCTCTAATTATGCTTTTGTTCTTCCGTAATATTTTACTAGCATCATAAGATGTTGGAGCTGGCTTGCAGTCATTATATCTAAAACGACTCGAGACCTTCTCCACATAGTGGGATTGTGTGAGAACAACCCCACCATCACCTTCTCTCACTAGCTTAATATTTAGGATCATATCAGCCTCTCCCAAATCTGACTTCCTTAATCACATTAAGGCTTGTCCCAAATATCAGTATGTCATCTACATACAGACACAAGATCACTCCTTCGCCCCCACCATAGCGATAGTACACACACTTGTCGGCTTCGTTCACAACAAAGCCAACTGACGTTAAAGTTCTGTCGAACTTCTCATGCCACTGCTTAGGAGCTTGCTTAAGGCCATACAAAGACTTTATCAACTTACACACCATTCCTTCTTGACCTTCCACTACAAAACCTTCTGGCTGATCCATGTAGATCTCTTCCTCCAACTCTCCATTTAGGAAAGCTGTCTTAACATCCATCTGATGAACGAGAAGACCATGGAAAGCTGCCAGAGAGAGGAGTACTCGAATGGTGGTCAATCGGGCAACCGACGAGTAAGTGTCAAAGAAGTCATCTCCTTCTTTCTGAGTATATCCCTTAGCCACTAGCCCGGCCCGGCGAGGCGAGCGAGCGCGCGCGTGTGGCACACCCTTCTCCTTTTACCAACTTCACAAGTGGTCCACCGTTGGTTCACTATTTAAGTTGGTTAGGATTCCCGTTGACTCTCCATCCGGGATTTAATTCCCTAGCATTTATTAGTGGACCTTTAATTCTTTGATTAATTGAGACTTAAATGGGCCAAAGTCCAATTAATCTAACATTTTGTAATCATCTCTTGCATTCTCATGCAGGAAAAGAGAGGAGAACTCAGCTGAGCCTGTCACTACTATTACCAGCACCGCCAATAGAAGGGTGCTTCCTCTGAGATCAGGGGCACCGAGCAATGGAAAGTTAAATGGCCCCTCCCCAACAGCCAACGACTCATTTGATGGAAATTCTTCAAAGTCGGAGGACTACCAAGAAAGTGACGGTGAACAAGAAAATGAGGCACTTGATCGCAGGTACCTATCTTGTTCTATGATGTTTGTCATTGCTCTACTCATGGTAACGGGCTCATGAGCATTTGTGTTTTGTGTCACAGCAACCGGCGGAGGAAAAGATCTCAGAGATACACACAAGACTTTGTTGAGGCTGTCTCGGATATTGATCCAAACTTTGACAGCGATGATGATATCATGGGAGAGGCAGTGTCTGATGAGGAATACCTGAGAAATCGCAAACATCAGAAGGCATTGAGTGCTTCTGAAGAGGATGAAGAGTTCCGGCTGGAAGAAGACGCTGAAGATGAGGATGATGAAGAGGAGGAATATTCCCTGAGTACCAGTGATGATATTGAGGAGCCACAACGGCAAAAAAAAAAAAAAAATTGGAAACACGTGCGCGTGGCCGGCGAGGTACGCGCTCCCTCCCTCGGCGCCCGCACGCGCGCGTCGAGCGCGTCGTTGCCTCCAACATCCCGCGTGTCGTCGGGTCCGTGTCCGTCGACGCCGCGCTGGGGACCCTGCAAAAGAGGATGGCCACGGAGCTCGACGCCGTCCGCGCCCTCCTGAGGAAGGCGGAGCTCTTGTCCGGTGGCAAGAACGGCCAGTCCATGGCGGCCGCCAAAAAACGATCTCCTTTCCACCACGCGGCCCACCTCGCGTCGCCGCCCCGCCGCCATGTGGGCGGCCGAGCACCTCCCCTCTCCGTCGCGCGGCCTGACTCCTGCCGCCGCCCCGCCGCCATGCGGCCCATAGAGCGCTGCTCTCTTCGTCACGCGGCCGGCATCCCGCCGTCGTCTCTCCGCCGGGAGCTCAAGCACCGCTGCCTCTACACCGGCCTCTGCTGCCTCGCTTCCCGCCCTCCACAGCCACCGAGAGCCTGCGGCCAGGCCACCCTCCGCTCGAGACCAGGTAGCTCCACCTCGTCGGCGTGCCTCGTTGCCGTGGCTAGGCCGCCTTGCGCCAGTGCCGTCGCCGTGCCGGCCCCGCACTGCCGCACGCCGCCAGCTGCCCCTGGGCCCGTGCGACACCAGTGGTCGCGCACCGCGTCGATGAGCGAGCCCCTGGACCGCACTGGCGCCGACGAGCGAGCTGAGGGGCCCTAGCCACCGAGCGAGAAGAGAGAAATACATAAAAGACATATTAGCCAGTGACAGATGGCCCCAGTTGCAAGAAAAAAGGAAAGGGAGAAGGGGATCTGCTGAAGCACCTCTCCCAGTATGATGAAAATATGAAAGAGATTCCCCTATACTAGAAATAAAGGGAAAAGGGAAAGTAAACTGTTGGAGTTGCTCTTATCACCGGTATCTCTGCCCTCTCTTCGGGCTGGAAACCAATTGACTTTAAAGCTATGAAGATTGGACATCTTGGGACTTTTCGATTTCCCATATTTGATGTGGTGAAGCCGGACAATCAATCTGATGCCTGTTTCGTTGCTGAGATTGAACACCGAGTGAATGATATACATTGGACGAATTTGAGGCCAGCGAAAGTATTCTGCGTCACAGTGGTCGCCTCAATCATGTCTTTTCTGTCATGGGTGTAGAGTATCCCCCTCGAAGCCTGGGAGACCCTTGCGACGTGAGACTGTTTAGAGACTTGGCATGGCATCAGGCTTGGCATGGGTTTTTTGTCCATAGGTGTGCAGCTTTGAAATAATTGGATGGGAACACATCAGGGCCGGTCCTGAGATTTCAGGGGGCCCGGGGCGAGAAAAAATGAGGGGCCCTTTATTAAATACCTAAATTTTAGTAATAAAATAGTGAGTGATATGAGAAAGTTAATTATTTTTAATTTTAAAATTATATATGTTTTATTTCTAAATACGGAAATAAATTATTGATCATGTGATTTTTTACAAAAAAAATACTAGGACTTTATGATAAAAAGATATCGATCTTGAGGAAAGACCGGAAATAAAAGTGAGAATACAATTATATTTCTTAAAGAATAAACGTGTTAAACTTTCTTTTGTTTTCTTAGTTCAGGCACTAACACATAAGAATTTGATAAGTTTGTTTCGTCACTGGACACACCCAAGCTTCTACGTAAGTGTTCATCATAAAAAAAAGCTTCTAAGTAAGAGTTAAATTCACCAACAACTCCTTCATTTTATCGCATTTTTATTCCTAGCATGTTCTTTATATACTCAAGTAATATTTAAAATATACTTTCAAGTGACTTGCGCCAAAGCACAGAACCATTTGGCCAGAGTAGCTTCTAGGTTATATATCTTCTTCTCGTTACCAAATAATAATGAAAAATAAAGAAGTGTTAAATAGAAGTGAAATGGTAGCACAAACATGATGAATTATCATGTGCCAACAGACAGATTACTGTGGACTATTTATCTCTCTAGTAATGTTTTTACTTGCGGGGCCCATGATCCATACGCTTAACTCATCTGACCGCAGGGGCAAGATGCAAAAGCTAATCGTATCCTTCCGTCATGTCATGTTCTCATCAACAACCATCAATTCAGTACTCGACCGAAGTATCAAATATATATAAAAAAGCTGCTAGACCAAAATATTTCGCAAATTGCAATGTATAATGGGTGCATGCGATGGGGCCCCTTGCTCCCGGGGGCCCGGGGCGGCCGCCCCGCTCGCCCTGCCCCAGGGCCGGCACTGGAACACATACTTCTTCAGTCAGTTTTTTTTTATCTTCATTGACATTGTTCTGCTGAAACGGTATCTTCGTTGACATTGTTCTGCTGAAACGGTAGCAGAATCCTGAGCAGAAGTACCTGCTCCCTCCGTATAGAATTTAGATGCCGTTTTGGACAAGATTTCACGAATAACTTTTAAGTCGTTGAGTTTGAAAATGTGAAAACCATATGAATAGATTTGTCCTAAAAATATTTTTATAAAGTATACATATATTATTATTTTTAATAAATATTTTTGTAAAAATAAGAAGTTAAAGTTATGCTTTGGAGACCGTGTCGTTGTCCAAAACGACATCTAAATCATATACGGAGGGAGTATTTTTCTTTCGACAAAAAAAAGAGCAAAAAAACAGACGGGTATAATTTGTACGGAGTACCTCATTCCAATTGGCACTTGGCAGGGGCACCTCAAACCCAGCCTTAAGAGATGAAACAAGGGTATATAAAAAAAATGCACATTTCTCATAGGATCATCTGACTGCAACTAAGTTGAAGGAGCACCAAGCAGATAAGACCGATCAGCAATTCTCATTATCATCGGTTCCGACCACAGAGAAAAAAAACAGCGACAAAACATGGATAATATTGGTCTGCACTGATTATATAGGTCCTTCCGTATCAAAATTTCTCACAAGAGAACAATGATTTGCCACTCAACAATCAACACACAGGCTCTGCTAAAATTCAGGGTGAAGATTCATGGCTTCAGTTTCACCAATGCGTCAGGTGAATCACCAACTCCAAAGAGCACCTCTTCATAGTGGCATTGGCTGCTGCAGAATTCTCTCTCACCCCTGGAAGATGAATCAGTAAAAGGATTGTTATAATCCGAGGAACACCATCATGTCAAACTGTGTCATAAGTAATATTTCAGTCATTGTGTTGTACATCCGTAATATGGCACATGTCCTAAATGTAAAGCATAATTCAGGTCTAGTTCTAAAGTGTAATGTGTGATTATAAATCGCTATCCTCCAAAACGCGCCTTGTTCACCCGGTACTAATACTAGAACAGTGTGTCTACATGTTGGGAGAAAGTCCAAAGGAATATGGATTATTAACCCGATTGTTTCCCAGAATTGAATGATTAGCAGACAACCGTGCTGGCAATATCTATGGTCCATCTCAATCTCACCAGGGATCCCAAATTCAAGGAGACGAAAATGTCACTCTTTAGAGACAAATTCAGGGCCGGCAACAATGACCGACAAAGATAGGGGACCCCAGATCCACAATCTGTATATCAATGTTATGTCATGGTTCATGGACCACAAAAAAAGGGTCAGTTTTGAATACATTTTCTGCAACCTGAGACTGCCTGGGATCAATTGGTGTCACTCAGTCACAGGCTCACAAGCTACCCGCTGCAAATACTTTACAAGCTACTTGCTCCAAGCTGAAGTTTAAACTATTTGCAGGAATCATGTTGCTTTCAGGCCAGATGAAAATGAAATTCTGTTGGAGTGGCTGGCAATAGACCATGAACACTGCGGTTGCCGCCAAAGGCGTCAGTTTAGACTAAGTAGGTTGACAATAAAATACGACCATGATCTTATCTTGTATCCTACTTCAAAAGCATTTCCATTATCTCTGAATAATAGTTACCATGGAACTAGTCCAAGGCACCTAAACCGCTAGTCAGAGAACTCCACTAACAATGATTTCAGTGCTGACTAAAACTTACAGAATTCACCCAACTTGAAATCTGAATGACAAAATAATGAAATCACTCAAATAAAGACTGATACTGAAACTTAGCAATTTCGGGTAAATTTACCATACAAACAAGTATGGAATTTGTATGCAGAGTGCAGTTCATCAGGAATGAAGGATATTTGTACCTATGCAGCATGAGAGCATCCTTCTTGCACCCAGAGCAAGAGCTCAGGAAGCAGCAGGCATCGCCACCGCCGCCGTCTCCGGCGCCGGCGCGGCTCTCGACGACGCGGTCCTCGAATATGTGGGTCATCCTGGGGTTGGGCCCCCGGGCGATGATACAAGTGTAGTTCTCCTCGGCCAGTTCCTCCACCTCGCTCCTCCGCGCCAACCTCGCCGCCGCCGACGACAGCGGCGAGCGCTGCACCGGCGAGAGCAGCGCGAGCTGGGCGTCCCTGTTCTTGACCCCGAACTCGATCGGCGAGCCCAGGAGGTCGCTGCCGCCGCCGGGGCCCTTACCGGGCGGGGGCAGCGGCGGCAGCTGCACCCTGAGCCGCATCCCGAGAAGCACCCTTCCGTGGTTGCGGTACCCACCGTCGTCGGCCTCGCCGGTGACGAGCACACCAGCGAGGCCGGCGGCCGGGCTGCCGATGCCGCTGCAGTGGGAGGAGACGGACCTGCCGATGCCAGAGCAAGGCGGGTTCTTGGATTGCTCAGGCATGGGTCCGTCCGTGGAGAAGAGGCTTGGGAGTGACCTTGTGGAGAGCAGCCGGGAGGCCGGCCTGCCGCCATCGGTGACCTTGGTGGTGGGAGGTGAGGGCGATCGGGGGTCACCGTACCCCATTGCCGCTGCAGCTCCTCGTGATGCCTTCTTCTTCAGCATTGCAGTAAAGAACCCAATCCCCTAAATCCAATCTTAGCTTAAACTAATCCGGTATCTGCAGAGTGGGCAAGATGATTGACTGAATCGATCCTAGCAAAGTGAAGCTGAGATAGGAGAAGAGCAGCAGAGCAAGAGCTGGGCAGTGGGCAGCTTACTGCTGTTCAGTAGTGATCTGATGAGGTGGGTTGGAATAATGGTGACAGATGAACAGGGAATGGAACGAAAAATCGAAACTAAAGAAGCAAAATCAAATGCAAGGGAGCCATCATTTGCATCAAAATATGGAAACAAAATCCAGCGGAATGGTTTGAGAAGATTGATCCCCAACTGGCAACTGATCTAGCTAGCACGCAACAAGGCCGATTGGGGTAATTTTGCTGCTTCCTATCAGGAGAAAAACTGAAACCAGATTGCTTGAGCGAAAGAACAAGAACAAGAAGGTTGTGGAGTTCAGTGAAGGGTGTGTCTCTCTCACAGTGAGCGCAACACGCTCTGGTGTGGGCAGTGATGACGAAGACGATGGTGTGCAGACAAGGGAAGGGGCGTGTACGGGCTACCGGAAGGAGATTACGCCGCTCCCCGAGGGACGCCAGAATCCGAGGGCCTTATTTAAAGTCACCCTTCTCAAAACTAGGCCATCCACGCATCCTGTATTTGCATCCATGCCCAGCAACAATAATATGACATATTTATTTATTTTAAAAAATAATTACATATTTTCATGAATAGTGGTTACTTCTCCTAGCGGCATACTATCCCTATCTCTTTCTTCACGTGAGTTTTGAGTTTGTACATCTTCCATCGTCTTTAATTCCAAATTCCTTCTTTATTTTTCATTAATATTCTAGCATCAATGTTAGTCTTGTAATATCTACTTCACTACTGTTCTTGCAGGTCCATAAGCTTATAAGGACGTCCCCAGCAAGAATGGGGCGTCAGAGCATAGAGAAGTGACATGTAGAGAGAGCAAATTATCGATTTTCGTGCGAGACTAACTAATTATCGAGTTATTTTTCTTCTCTCTCTTTCTTCCATGTCAACAACAAGCTAGCTCTGAGCTACCTTGTTGGGACACCTAAGTTTTTCGGGCCATCACGTTGTGTTGTATGTATCTATATTTGTGTAACCTCTATATAAGTTATGATGTTGTGTGTGTGATAGATGTTGCCTAGTTTGTTTTAATTTATCATGTCATCTTGCATTACTCTATCAAAAAGAAGGCATCATCTCTATATTGAATATAAAAGTGTTGAGTAAAAATATTAATAATTTTGGTTTTTCAAACACAAAGTTTGGATAAGAAGATATGTCAATATCATGTTCTCCATAGGTTCTAATGCAAAATGGCCTCTCGTCACCTCTCCACCAGTAGATGAGACGAAAGCTCCGCTCAATTTACAAGGACGTGGATGGAGTGCAAGTTGGAGCAGAACAGAACCTGTGCAAATCCACGCACAATCCTTTTCCACCTTTACTGAGCCCTTGTTCCGGAAGCGAGTTTGCTGAGTTTGCCTGGAACAATTGTGCTCTACCCCGAGTACAGTTCTTCGGTTGGTTATTAGCGCAACAACGGATCCAATGCAAGACCAACTTGTTCCGGAAGAACATTGTGCAGGATGACAAATGTGAGGTCTGCCATCTGCACCCAGAAACAGCGAAGCACATCATGTTTCAATGCACCACGGCAACGACGTTCTGGACCCTACTGAAACTAGATCCTCTTCAGCTCCCGGAGGTGACATCCATCTAGACTTTGCCGCGTCCAGACCACATCCCGTCCCCCCACTTCAACGTGTTCATCCTTCTGTGCTGTTGGAACCTCTAGAAACATAGAAATGATTTGGTGTTCAGAGGGGAAGCCGCCTCACTCCCGAAGCTAGTCCATGCTTGCAAGGAAGACGCTCTTCTTTGGCGTCATCGCCTGCCTTATGCCGAGATGTCTGTAGCTCATGCTTGGTGTCAAGCTTTCCATCCAATGTAATAAGCCAAACAATGTCTAGGTCTCAAAATGTAACAATCATTCCAATGGAGTACCATGTTTTATTGCTACTCCCTGAGCAATTAAATCAGGTGGGGATCCCCCCTCCCCCCCCCCCCCCCCCGGTTGAACCTTCAAAAAAAACTGAGCCCTTGTTAGTTCAAAAGTTTAGGAAGCCAAACTTAGAATTTTGGAGTTAATGCGCCAACGTAGCATTTCGTTTGTATTTATGAATAATTGTCCAAACATTAATTAATTAGGTTCAAAATGTTCGTCTCGTAAAGTACAACAAAAAATGTGTAATTAGTTTTTGATTTTATCTACATTTAATACTCCATGTATGTGTCGATATTTTGATGTGATGAGGATCTTTTTGCATAGTGGAATTTGGGGTGGAATTTAAGAACTAAACAAGGCCTTAATGGAGTCATGTAAACCTGTGGGCCATGTCACATGTGGGACCACATGTCATTGAAACTGTGGGTTATGCATAGATTCAGATGAGGGCTTGTGCGGCACCGCGAGTCTGCGACTGCAAGAAAAGTCACATCGATCCCTGAGGTAGCCGATTGTGGTTAACTACGGGTTCCCATTTTTATTTTAGGTGCTTCAATGGTCCGAACATCCATTCCAAAACGCCCGGTACCAAGACGTACTAAGTAAAAAAAAATCAAACAAAAATATATGGTAAGGAGAGTGTGTATCAGACAAAATTTAAGCTTAAATAGCAGCTTATTGGAAGAGAAGTAAAAGTAAAAGAATTACTGTAATGAATAGTACTCCCTCAGTTTTAAATTATAGTTTGTTTGACTTTTTGACTTTAAGTTTAACCGCTCAGCCATTCAAAATTTTATATAGATTATCATATTTTTATGGTGGCTTTCTTTATTAATAAAAGTTCTTCAAAAATAACTTAAATTTTACTATATTTACACAAAATTTTTGAATAAAACGAGCGGTTAAACTTGTGGTAAAAAAAGTCAAACAACCTACACTTTGGAACGGAGGTAGTACATGGGAACAAACTTATCAGAGATCATTTGCTAACCGGTAAGGTGTCCAATGGTAAAACCTACTGATCTGTGTTTTAGTCCTCCATTCGGTATGGATGTTTATTTTTCTAGATTTATTTTAGAAATTAAACATCACTATTCTTTTAGTAGTAGGTGACGTCACAATTAACACACGAATGTGGTGACTTTACGAATCTCAAGATAGAATCTCCCGACCCACTCTCTTAAAGTTACTCATAGGGGTAGAGTTTGTGTATGTGTATTTAAAGGGGTGAGTATATGAGTGTCTACGTGCCTTTTGAGAAAAAAAAGAACAAGAATTGTTTTTTAAAATAAAAGAACAAGACTTGTGAACCTTTAAATCTACTCGGTCTGTCCCTTAAATCTACCCTAATCTGTATTAATCTATCTATATAACCTATATAATTGGTACCCACTATCAAGTCATGGTTGGATTTCTCTCAACATGCAACCATTCCACGTCACCATCCACTATGCGCCATATCACTATCCACTATAAGCCATGTCATCATCCACTAGACCATCTATTTATTCTTCAATCGATTTTCTGTGGCCACATTTTTGTGAGTAGCAATTATAAATTATAGGAGTAAAAATTACATGTATGATCGGTCATACTTCCACATATAATGTTTACTAAAGAACGTTGCAATACAATCACTTTGGTGTTTATACTTTCACATTTCACTTTAAAATTTTGTTTAACAAATTCCCGCAGCAACGCGCGGGGTATCACCTAGTAGGATAGATTATGTTAACCATTTTTTTGAATGCTAGAGTGACTTCCTTTTAATGATAAATAGAGTATAACTTTTTCGTTCTTTTTTTAAATGCTATAGTGACCTTCTTTTAAGGATAGATAGAGTATATATTTTCTTTATTTGTTTTTGAATGCTACAGTAAGTTGTTGATTGAACTCATTTTTTTAATAAAAGAGATGGTACTATGCTTGATACTACTATTTTTAACTATTTTTTAATGACCAGTACAAACGCAGCATTCACATGTATGTACACTTAACCCTATAAATACACATAAATTCTACTTATATTAGCACATCTGAAAGATTAGACCGGTATATCCAATTTGAAGATTCACGAAGTCAACATTCTCAGCATGGTTTTGGAGGTCGGGAGCACCCGAGCATGAGAAAGCATGAGATTCTTTTGGTCCATATATACAGCAATTTTGTCCCTATAAAGTAATCCATATATTCAACATCAGGTGTCACGCCAGCAATACATCAGTTACTGCTGCCATCACACCTTTGTTATTACAGTTGATCAGATAGTTCTGTTTCACATTTAATTAAGATCGACTAGGCAATGCTACTCCCAAAGCACTGACCACCCTTTAAAGGCTCCGTGCACTGTCAACGTTTCCACATAACCGGCCGGCGCAGCATCTGAGCATTGCAAAAGCACACAAAGAAAAAAGCAGCTCCACCTCGTCCATGCATGGCGGCCTAGAAATTAAAGAGGCCACGGCTGGTCCTGATGGTTTCGCCGTGGAGCCGGCCGCCGGCGCCGATGACCAGTCTCCCAGGCAAAAGCGCCGCCGCGAGATGGCCCGGCGATCCGGTGGCCGCCGCATCTATCGATCGGCTGGACGCAACTTTTGATGGAGAAGGAGGGGGCGATTTGACGCGTCGTCGGCGCCGGCCATCCGTCTCTCGTGACCCGACCCGATCATCGATCTTGTTCCTGTAGCTTTTGGAATATTTAGGGCTCCATTATTGGCTCGCCGCATAAATGTCTGGTTTCGCTTTGCAGCAACCCATGCGCAATGACAAGACCCTTCCTTCCGATGGCTATAATTTGATGAAAAATAAATTATTATTAAATATACTGTGGTAGTACCGGTCGATCTATCCATTGGAATGAATGGACATTTTTTTGTCTTTTCGCAATTTTCGGTAAATGTTTGATGGAGAAGGAGGAATTAAAGGCTTCTAGCGTTTCCTAATTATTGTTTTATTGTATTTTGTTTCAGAGAGTTTGTTGGAGCCAAGGAGATAATTAAGGTCCCGTTTGGCAGAGCTCCCAGAACTGATTCTCTGTTAAATTCAAGAGGAGTTCTGCCAAACAGTTTTCCAGAGAGAACTGATTCTGTGAAGTCATTTTTCATCATGATTTAGAGTTTATGATAGAGAATCACTTTCAGCCATAGAATCACTTCTTTCAGAGAATCAACTCCCCTAGATAATAAGAATTTTGTGAAGCTCTACCAAACCGACCCTAAGAAGCTGAACAATTGATATGTTTACTGCAGGCTACTGTCTACTGCCAAATTGTTTTTTAATTGACTGTTGTTTTTTCCTCCGTTTTCTGCAGGTTACATGTTTGTGTTCATGCCATGAAAGCTTAACTTGAGGCAACTTCTTATATACTCAAGGAAGAAAAAAGAACAGTTATATGACATGGCAATGCGCCTGACATTTGTTTTGTAAAAAAAATTGCCATGATGGCTGAGGCTTTGCAGCAATCTGACGAACATGGTAGACCCAAGGAAGGACAGGAACCATGCCGGGGAAACATGCATGATACACCACACGACGTGGATGGAGTGAGGCCATGAATCTAGGGAGCCACGGGCACTCTGAGGTGACAACAGGGCACCAAATAATACACGTCTTATGCATGAGGGATTAGGACCCTACACTACACTTTTCCAGTGCAAAGGCCCACAAGATAGATTGATCCATGTATGTTGCTCATCCATGTGGGTGGATAGATAAATAAATAAATATATATATATATGGGCTAGTGGACAATGTATAGTATTGAAAGAATTGTTTTTTTATAAATGACATCAACAAGGACATGTATATTAACAAAGGAGTATTAGAAGAATTATTATATCGATATTGTTATAGGCCTTCCGCCACAAATGGAGGATTTTTATAGGTATTTTAGAGTAGTTATACGATGCTTCCTGTAAAATTACTACTCCATTCGATCCAAATTATAGGTTGTTTTGATTATATATAACGTTCTTTGTTGATGGATCTGATCGAACCACAGTGCCTTTTGAACCGGTCTAATGGTGACAAGCAGGTGAGCAAAATACTTAGTCTAGGTTGGAGTGCCATGAAATAATTAAAATAAAATCAACTTGGATTGCGACCGTTGATATAAGCCCACAACAATATTTTCACCGGCTCTCAACCATGACAGCGAGGGTCCTCAATTAAGTCATCGATCGTTCTTATCTTGCACTATCCAATTCGATGTAGCTTTGCAATTTCCGGCAACGTATATCTGTTCATTTGCCACTTGTCAGCTTTGATGTCGATTTGAAGCGAAACCCAGCAACATATATATGTTAGTAAATTAATAACTACAGCCGTGGAATAGTACCCAAATTTATCCCGATAAGAAAAATGCTCAAAATGAATTCAATGTCTAAGATGGTTTCACAACTTCACAAAGTGATTTGAGAAACAACATTCTCTCAATTGGATTGTATATTCATCGACGGAGTTGACAATACTCCTATAGTCCTATATGTGGTTTTAGACAGTGTGGTGTAGGGTTTGAATGCAAAGTTGTTCTTACAATATACTGATCAAACCAAATATAGTTCATGTATTATGAGAGCAGCTGTATCCAAAATCACTTCTAAATATTTATAGAATAGTATTGACAATCATTTTTTAAAGTTCAAGTTTCTATACATCAAAAGCAACACTTGTTCTAACCTAAGGGAGTATAATAACACTTTTCAAGATTAATCAGACAGCCATACTCTTGATCATTATTGTACGTTTTGAGGAAATTTAGAGCACTAGTGGCCCATCTAAAATATAAAGAATTGATAGAGCAATGATTCATGAGCAATGATCCATTTGGCCTGCGCACACAGAATGCCAGGGACTTTTTCAAAAGCCATGCACATAAAACTGAAGCAATTAAGCATCCTCTTAGAAAAGGAGAAATTGAGGAAGATGACACCATCTTCACTCGAGGGACTTGGCATGTACTCCTTGCTTCAATCTGGGAGCCAAATGATGATAACCCTTTTTGTTTGACTAATGATTACCCTTGCCTCCTCCTCTAACAAACGCATTGAAGGAAATTATTTTAATGTGTCAATTAAGAACTCAAAACTGAGAGGATGGAAGCATGGGTTATGCATATGCATAGTGATGCAAATTATTGTTCAAGATTATGATGATACGTATATCTATCTAGCTATCTTCAATCTTATCACATAATTTCTGGCTTGTCCGTGTATGCTAAGGTGCATTAGGTCAGAGGATTAGGAGATAAGGGGACAGATTAATTGTGGACGCAACACGTACCAAAATGAGGTTGCTTTCTAGTCAAGGCGTCAATTGGATGGGCAGAGCAACACATGACATTCATGGACAGCCTTTGCCCAAAAGCATCACTAAGAGATTAGCTAAAAAAACTAGTCAAATTTACTGATTTAGTTACTCTCAAAAATAAATTTGACTAACAAATAACAGAGTAATCCAACAGATTCTGTAAAGATGGCTAGTGAGGTAGGCCAGCTAAAAATAGCTAGCGAATGAGGTGGGATGGAGAGCCACTAAATTTGAAGAGTCATTTACAGAGTCTGTTGGAAATATTTTTTTTCTCTAAGAGCATCTCCAAGAGCTCTTTTATATCCCATTGGCTAGCTAAAAAAAGAGAATAGCGAGAAAAAAAATCGCATCCAACAGACTAGCCAACTAGATGGCTATCTTTCCACACTAGTTATCACCTCCCCTTCACTAGCTATCTTTGTCTAGCCAGGCGCGCTAGCCTGTTTTAAATATAGAGAGTCCAGTTTTAGAGAGTGTGTTGGTTTACCCCTGCTTTTAGGAACCTTTTTATTTTTTTAGCTAGCCTATTAATCTTCAAATTTAGCTAGGAGTCTCTTGGAGATGTTCTAACAATAGCTAAATTTAACTTTAGAAAACGATTTGGCTAATCTCCGGGAGATGCTCTTATTTACATCTTTTTTTCTGACAGGCGCTTAACCGTTCTTTTAATTCACTCCAAATTTAAATCATAAATGACATATGTTTAGTCCCTATTAAAATAAAATAAGAAAAATCCCGATTTACCCCATCGGACATATACTTAGATGTTACTCCCTTTATATTGGTATTAGATGACGTTTAGAACAACGACACGATCTCCAAAACGTAACTTTGACTTCTTATTTTTACAAAAATATTTATTAAAAAAATAATATATCTATATTTTTATGAAAATATTTTTTAAGATAAATCTATTCATATGGTTTTTATATTTCCAAACTCAACGACTTAAAAAATATTTACTATTTATATTTCCAATGTTGACTAAAATCTTATCCAAAATGTCATCTAATACCAATATGGAGGGAGTACTCGCAATAATAAAGGCCCCATTTAGAATGAAGGTTCTATTCTCACTAATCTAGCAAAACTTGGGGTATACCTCTAGGTTTTAAAAAATACATAATTTGGTAGAAGGGACACAAATTTGAACTTCAAAATCCAAAGCAAATTGTCTGCTTATTTTTCCACGTGGAGAGCCAGGAAAAATATTGTCTTGTCCTTCATGGATATTACCAAGGATAGAGTGGTACGTCCATGTATGCAAGGTTAACAATTGATGGGCCATCAAGGAGGCATGCATGCTTCGTGTGTCTGAGATCACCTCCCTTATCCGCTTATAAGAATATATAAAGAAATGAGCACGGGGTGAAGAGTCAGTAAAAAAATATTGCAGAAATAAATAGCATAAATGGAAGATTAGTGACGATATTTTGATCACCTGGTAACTAACCGGTTAATCGCTTGAGATTGTGGTGGATAAACAAATGGATTCACAATTGATTTGTTTTAATGGAGACAAATAGAAGAAAAAAAAACGCAACATTCATTTCAACAGTGTGTACGTGCTAAACCTTGAAATAACTTGCCCGGTAAGGCCCAAAGCCCAACCAGGCCCAGTTGCGCGATCCGCGAAGCAGACGAGACTGTCACTCCCGCCGCGCGCGCTGCCTTCTTACTAATTAAAGCGGCGCGCTCGAGGAAGCGGATCAGAGCATGCCTGCCACCATCTGGCCGCCGCCGCCGCCGACCACCGTACGTGACGGCGACGCCGGGGACCTGATCGAAGGCCACCGTAACGCACGCCGCGCGCGCGATGACGCTGATCTGCGGGCCGTGTTGCGGCGGCGGTGGCGGCGGCGGCGGCGGCGGCGGCAGCAGCAGCTCGGGGCTTGCCGACGGGGCCAGCGGCCGGCACAACGCCACGATCCGGGTGCTCCTCCAGTCGCTGGGCTCCCGCGGCGGCGGCGGCGGCGGCGGCGGCGGCGGCCGGCGGCCTCGTCTCCGGCGGTGCATCGTGTCCCCCTACGACCCGCGGTACCGGTTCTGGGAGCACTCCCTGGTCCTGCTGGTGTTCTACTCGGCGTGGGTCTCGCCCTTCGAGTTCGGCTTCGTCCCGGAGCCCTCCGGCGGGCTCGCCGCCGCCGACAACGCCGTGAACGCGGCCTTCGCCGCCGACATCGCGCTCACCTTCTTCGTCGCCTACGCCGACCGCCGCACGTTCCTGCTCCAGGACGACCACCGCAAGATCGCCTGTCGCTACGCCACCACCTGGCTCGCCCTCGACGTCGCCTCCACCGTCCCCACCGAGCTCTCGCGGCGGATCCTCCCGCCGCAGGCACGCACCTACAACTTCTTCGGCATGCTCCGCCTCTGGCGCCTCCACCGCGTCGGCACCCTCTTCACCGAGTACGCTACATTCTCCGTCAAAAGCTAATTAACATATATACATATATATGTATATATATTAAAAACATTGCTTGAATAATCAATCCTCCTGATTCCTGAACATTGGTTGATCTGCATGCAGGCTGGAGAAGAACAGGATGTTCAGCTACTTCTGGGTGCGATGCACGAAGCTCATCTGCGTACGTGAACTCGCTAGCTCCGGCATCATTACTCTTTGCTTCAACTCCATTGATTGTGCCCTCCGTCGCCGGTGTCGATCTAATCCTTCTTCTTCGTCGCCGTCGCCGCCGCCGATCGATCTTGCAGGTGACGCTGTTCGCGGTGCACTGCGCGGGTTGCTTCTACTACCTGCTGGCTGACCGGTACCCGGACCCTTCCGACACGTGGCTGAGCTCCTCCATGCCGGACTTCCACGCCGCGAGCATCTGGCGGCGGTACGCGGCGTCGCTCTACTGGTCCATCACCACGCTCACCACCGTCGGCTACGGCGACATGCACGCCGTGAACACCGGCGAGATGGTGTTCACCACCGCCTACATGCTCTTCAACCTCGGCCTCACCGCCTACCTCATCGGCAACATGACCAACCTCGTCGTGCACGGCACCAGCCGCACCCGGAGGTACCGCGACGCCATCAAGGCGGCGACGGCGTTCGCCGTGCGCCACCAGCTGCCGGCGAGGCTGCAGGAGCAGATGGTCTCGCACCTCAGCCTCAAGTTCAGGACGGACTCCGAGGGGCTCCAGCAGCAGGAGACGCTGGACGCGCTGCCCAAGGCCATCCGCTCCGGCATCTCGCATCACCTCTTCTTCGCGCTAGTACAGAGCGTCTACCTATTCCAGGGCGTCTCCAATGACCTCATCTTCCAGCTGGTAACTAATTAACTGTCTGAAACATTGGCAATTCCGTCCATTTTTTGTTTTGCAACATGCAAGCTGAAGGACTTTACTAATTACTACTGTCCTGTTTGGTTGACTGATTCGATGTAATGTGATTATGTGAAGGTCTCTGAGATGAACGCTGAGTACTTTGCGCCCAGGGAGGACTTCATCCTGCAGAACGAGGCGCCGTCGGATTTCTACATTCTAGTCACTGGTAGTGTGGTAAAAGAAACACACACACGCTCTCTTTTTCACGGTTAATTCGAGGTTATTTGAGAAATAGTTTATCCAGTATGTATAGTTACTAGCTAATGATCACTGAGGAAACAAGAAATGACACTGACATGTGGAAGTGGTGCATTGACAGGAGCTGATAGAGCTCCAGAACGGTACAGAGCAGGCAAGTCCTTCGCCATGCTCTGTTGTTTCTTCTATAACACATTCATTCAGAGATTCATCCGTCGAACTGAGTGGCCGTGCAATGTAATATAGATTGATCTTGGTATGTGATCTGCAGCTGGTTGGGATGGCTAGGGCAGGCGATGTTGTCGGCGAGATCGGGGTCCTGTGCTACAGGCCCCAGATCTTCACTGCAAGAACAAGGTCCCTGAGCCAGCTCCTGCGCATGGAACGCACCGCGTTCCTCAGGATTGTTCAGGCCAATGTTGGGGATGGCACCATAATCATCAACAACCTTATTCAGGTCAGTCTATTCACCTTCACAATACATCGAACAGTTGGGGGAAAAAGAAAGAAAACCAGATTATGCTGTCCAATTTCAATCTCTGAATTTGTACTGATTTTGCTCTGATGAGCTTGTGAATCCCATGACATTGCGTTGCATTACACCATTGCATTGCAGTACCTCAAGGAGAAGAGAGATAGCGTCGCGATCGCCGGCGTCGCGGAGGAGATTGAGTACATGCTCGCCCGGGGTCAGCTGGAGCTCCCTGTCACTCTCTGCTACGCTGCATCCAAAGGAGATGACTTCCTGATGCATCAGCTCCTCAAGCGTGGCGTCGACCCGAATGAATCTGACAACTACTGGCATACAGCACTGGTATATCCTACGATTCAGCACTGATTTTACGGTCGCAAAGAAAGATTTTTTTTCAATGTGTACCATCTAAATTACAAATTCACAGTGCTAAATGTTCGTGATTTTACAGCACGTTGCAGCTTCCAATGGACACGAGCAATGCGTCAGGCTTCTTCTAGAGCACGGCGCCGATCCCAACGCTAGGGACACGCAGGGAAGGGTGCCCCTGTGGGAGGCCCTGTCCCGGCGGCACCACGCGGCGGCACGGCTGCTGGCGGACGCCGGCGCCGACCTGTCCTCCGGCGACGCGGCGCTCTACGCCCGCGCGGCCGTCGACGCCGACGACGTCGCGCTGCTCGAGGACGTGGCGCGCCACGGCGGGGACGTGACGGCGGCGTGCTGGGACGACGGCGGCGCCACCGCGCTCCACCGCGCCGTCGTCAACGGGAGCGCCGCCATGGCCGGGGCCCTGCTCGAGCGCGGCGCCGACCCCGACAGGGAGGATGGCGCCGGCCGGACCCCGAGGGCCCTGGCCGAGGAGCTCGGCCACCGCGACGTGCTGCAGCTGTTCGGCAGGCCGCGGCAGGAGGCGGCGGCGGAGAGCCCGGCGCGGTGGCAGGGCTCGGCGGCGCCGGAGCATGGCGGAGGGATCGGGGTCCAGCTGGTGACGAGGTTTAAGAGCGCGCCGGCGGCGAGGGCGGCCCCGCTCCCGCAGCGCGACAGCGCCGGCTCGTCTCCGGTGTCATCGTCGAGGGCGTCGAGGCACAGCACACCCCGGCGGATGGTGAGCTTCCGGAACTCCCTCTTCGGCGTGCTCTCCTCTTCGCACGCGAGCCGGCACGACGGCGGGCTCAGCCGCCACGAGAGGCACGCGCACGGCGGCGGCAGCTCGCGTGTCAGGGTGACCGTTTCCTGCCCGGAGAAGGGCGGCGGCGCCAGGAAGCTGGTGTTCATGCCAGAGACGGTGGCGCAGCTGGTGGAGCTCGGTGGGAGCGCGTTCGGGTTCGCTCCGACGAGGGCGGTGACGACGGACGGCGCCGAGGTTGACGACGCGAGGCTCATCAGGGACGGCGATCACCTACTCCTTGTCAGTGATCAGTGGGTTCCCGACATCGGCATCGTGGGTAGGAATCAATAGTAGTCGCAGTAGATCGAGAACATATTAGAGCTGCATCGTAGATAGTGCTGACGAAGGCGAGTTATTTCGAAAAAAAAAAGCTGCAAATGATTCTTTTTCAGTCAACTGAAATCTGGACCCTTTTTCAGTTATCCAAAGAAAAAAAAGTGTGAATAATCCAAAATGAGAAGTCCACAATATTTTTTTTGGCATCCTAACGTTTCAAAAGAAATGGCATTCTGAATTATATCTGAGTGTAATGAAAATTGTTATGTGGTCCTTTCTAGATAAAAGGGGTTGCTATGTGATTGACACAAGTTCACGTAAGGGTGTTGTTGACATTTGACAAAGCAATCCAATCACACAAAACCACGCCAAAGAGGAGATGTTTTCCACTTGAGTAATTCATTGACACAAGATGCATTATCGAAATCTTTATTTCATCCCTGGCCCTACCTATACATGTGTATTTGTGCAGTACAACCTTTTAAATTATGACTGAATCATGCATTTTATCAACAGAGTAATTGTTTTGGGGTTGGGATAAGATGAAAACTATTAGTAGTTTAATTGATAAATCACTCAAGTTCACAAGAGTGCTAAATGTGATTGACAAGAGATTAAACAGTTGGCGAAATTTGTTCCTTTGCTCATCAATTTAAATGGTCTACAATGCTAGGTCATCGGCCAAGCTGTCATTGCGACAGATTGGAAGACATTGTTGAGCTTTACATCTTGACATTTATTAAACAATAGACTGATTAGACATGACTGATTGGTACTCTCATTGAATTTGTAGTTGGACCTTATGATTCTCTGTTTGCTGCTATGGAAGAAGTGAAACAACATTGTGGGATCCAACCGAAGAGCCGAGAGCTATAAGTTTGCACAGTATGGCTCAACAAATATCTTATGTTTCATTGAATTTGTGTTGTATTCGTGCTGAGTTGCATTTATGTTTCATGAGTGCTAAGAGCTTTTCAAAATGCATTTATAAGATGCTTAGATTTTTCCTAGGAATTATCTGGATTTTTTTGGAATTTATTCCTCCTTTTTTGAAGGCTTAATCCAACTTTTGATACTTCTAGAAATCTTTTCATGAGCTCCAAATATCTTATTTGGATTCATGGTGTCCAACTAAATACCAATGACAGTTTCCAGCACTTTCGGAAACTTCTTGATATTTCTCGGCGTTCAGGTGGGTTCTCATGTCAGTCTACGCCGTTGCTGCTGAGTGGAGGCTGGCCTCGACACTTGCGAGGAAGATGAAGTTGGGTTGATCTTCCATCGAGCCTGCTATAGAAAACCTGACGATCACCCCTGCCTGGTGTGCCAACTGTCGGACCTAAGTATCGGCAATCCACAGGGGGTTACCCGAGTGGTAGATTTGTAGGAGGATCGTCGAATCGAGAAGCTTGATGGTGACACAAGACGGAAGGTTTAAACAGATTCGGGCTATCCGAAGGTATAATACCCTATGTCCTATATCGGGTGGTGTTTGTATTGCCTGTACTCGACAAAGTTTCAGGAAACTAAGGCGAGCTTTGTGGTTACAATGGATTGGTTCCCTGTCGGTCTGCCAATGTCGGTCTGCCAATCTAGAGACTCCTGTCATTCTTTATATATCCTAGGAGGTAGGGTTACATGACAAGTCTCCTAGTTAGTTACATTATGACTTTGTTTGTTAGATTTGACAGTTTGTCCTCCACGGTCGCCACCAAGGGCACATTCATGAGAGTTCGTCAATACATGTTGCATTACGAAGAACAATGGATGCATTGTGTGCTTAGATGGGACTTGTCTCATGTCTTTAGTCGTTTCCTATAGTGCTACTTTTTCCCCTTCATTGTCCAATATGTATTCCGTTGTGGAAGTGATTTCATACCGATCACATTGCATCATGTTACATTTTACCCTAATCTGTTGAATCTCTTGGCATCAAAATCACATCTACATTGTAGTTAAATATATACTTCCATTCTCAGCAGAAATGGATATCTACAAGTTACTTGAGACCTTTGCATTGTTCAATTTCACCCAAATCATCCTTAATTTAAGCCAAGGTTGAAAAGTGAACTGTTTTAGTGGTTTTGAAAAATTCACAGTTTTGCAGTTGAAAAAAGTCTACTTTACCCCCTAACCTATGAGGGGTGGAACACATCACCCCCTAACCTATGAAAGTGGATTTTTTTTACCCCCTGAACTTTCTAAAACCGGACAAACCACCCCCTTGAAAAATCATAATAAATCACAGAAAAATCATAAAATGGAAAATCAAATTGTGTTAGACTCCAAATGAGTAGATCTACGCAGTGAATATATAACATGGTATGCTTTAGTACATTTTTTACACCTATGAAGAAAAGCATAGATCTAAAGTTACAGAAAAAAATGTACTAAAGCATTCCGTATTATATGTTCACTGCGTAGAATACTAATTTGAAGTCCAACACAATTTGATTTTCATTTTATGATTTTTTTATGATTTATTATGATTTTTCAAAACTGCTTTAGAGGGTGATTTGTCCGGTTTTAGAAAGTTCAGGGGATAAAAAATTAATTTTTATAGGTTGGAGAGTGATGTGTTCCACCCCTCATAGATTGGGGGTGAAGTAGACTTTTCCTTTTGCAGTTATAGTAGAAGGAAAAGTTTGCATCCTGAAACGTGGCAACAAATAAAAAACGTGCCCTAGATACTTATCATTTCCGCCCATTGGTCCCTTCTTCCAAAACTAATCCATCCATCCGCTCCGTTTGGATAACTTTGGACGGCCGGCAGCGCCTCGTGCACATCTGCGGAATCCACCGCCGCCGCCGCCGCCGCCGCTCCACGCTCATCTGCCGAGAGCGCTGGCTTCAATCACTGAAACCTGCTACAAATAATTGTGTTTTCTTTCTCTTGATCAGTGTCTCCGCCGGATAGATCGCCTGAGTTGAAGAAGATGATCCAGCGGCGGTTTGTGAATCTGGTGTTTGACTGCATGCGCAGCCGCATGCATTCCCTTCACCGCCTTGACGTCGCCAAGCATCTCTTCTACCCATCCACAGCCGAAGCAGAGGCGGCAAACGCCAAGGAGAGCAACAATGGCGGCGGCGGCGGCGGCAAGACGAAGCCACCGCGGATCAAGAGGCTGCGGCGGCTGCCGGAGCCTAGCATGCGCTTCTTCCAGTTCCCTTTCCCTGACGCCGACGAGGAGGAGCCCGACTCGTGGCCGTCCATGGGCGACGCGTTCATGCTCCTCAGCCCCGGCACAAGCGAGGCCACGATCCTCCACGCCACCGAGGAGGGCCGCGCCGTCATCTACGACGCCGACGCGCGCGCCGCCAGCGCCGCCGTGCCATGCTTCCCCGAGCCCATGGGACGTGACCCCATCTCCTTCTCTGTCCCCGGCTCCGGCCGTTTCATGGACGATGGCTTCTTCTTCGACGAGAAGGAAAGCCTCTACGTGATGCGCTCCGGCATCAAAAAGCAGCAAGGCGGCGGCTGCTCCGGCGACTTCGTGGTCGTCGACTTCAACCAGCCCTTCCGGTGGCAGCGCCTCCCACCGCCGCCCTTCCCCGCCGGCTATTACTCCGACGACATCGGCGTCAGAATCACATCCTCCGCGGTGGTCGACGGCGGCCGCACCATCTGCGTCTCATCGGAGGGCAAGAAGGGCGCCGCCGAGAGCACCTACTGCTTCGACACGGCGGCGCGGCGATGGCGGCACGCCGGCGACTGGGCGCTGCCGTTCGACGGCAGAGCCGAGTACGTCCCGGAGCTCGAGACATGGATCGGGCTCTCCCCTTACCCGCGCTGCAACCTTTGCGCCTCGGACCTCTCCTCCGCCATGGACGACGACGCTCACCAGCAGGCACCCACGCTGCAGCACGTCTGGGATGATTTCACGCCGCCGCCGAAGAAGACGTCATCGGTCGTGCTCAACCGGCGATTCCCGCAGTTCGTTCTCCGGAGATGGAAGCAGTGGTCGGGGCCGCGAGGGCGCCACCTGGTGAACCTGGGCTCCGGCAGGTTCTGCGTCTTCAAGGTCTTCGAGATCAACCGGGGCGAGCAGGTCAGGTCCCATGTGGACGACGACGTGCTCGCCGGGGAGATTTTCGCGGTGCTCATCGGCGTCGAGGTCGTTCGCGGCGGCGAAGGGGAGCTCCGGATGGTGAAGCACAAGGCCAAACGTTGCCCATCATTGCCCGGCTTCGACGCGTGGGTATTCTGACTAAATAATAATCGAATTTCAACTCTCAAAGTGGGGTTCAATTCGAAATGTTATTTGAAGGAGGCAGCCGTGTTGTTATATATCGTTTCCTTGTTGATCTCATCGATCTATCGTTCAGGTTCGTCATCAAATTGTAAGGATCGAGTTAAATTTTAGATGAATTCTGAGTTGTCAAGGTTCAAACTTTGTTTCGAAAAATAAGCATTTGTAACTGGAAAACAGGAAGAAGATCAGATTTGACGAGATTCGAATCAAATGTGAGAGTTACATGTCACATTTTTAGTTGAATTTTGAGTTGACAATTTTTAAACTCAAAATCTTACCAGATTTCGGCGTTGGCCTTTCTAAACATTTGCATCTGGGAGAAAAAGAACAAGGTCTGATGATGTGACGAGAATTTAGGTGCACATGATTCTTTCTTTATTTTTAGTGAAATATTTGTTAGTTTGCTGCGTAATTGCTTTGTATAGTCCTTCACAAAAGTAGAAGGAACATAGCACAACAAATCCAAACCTACCCAATGATCTTTACATAAGATTATTTTCTAGATAAGGTCAGTAATAAAGTCAACCTCCACTTAGTCTTACTCTACATAACACTATTTGTACTGCCTCGAAATAAATAAAATTTAGGACAATCAAATCAATTCATTTTTTAATAATTAGCTCCTAAATATCATATACTACCTATGTTCTAAATTATAGGTCGTTTGACTTTTTTACCATAAGTTTGACCGCTCGTCTTATTCAAAAAAATTTATGTAAATATGGTCAAATTTAAATCATTTTTGAAGAATGATTATTAATAAAGTAAGTCACCACAAAAAATATGATAATTTGCACAAAATTTGAATAAAACGAGCGATCAAACTTGTGATAAAAAAGTCAAATGATCTAGGCAGTATTTAAGGACAGAGGTAATAGGATTTTTTTTTCTTTTCCACCATTGCAGAGGCAGCGGTGTTTGGTACTCTTTTGATTTTTCTTTGTTTCTAGTGATATTTCACAAAGCTATTGCCGTCTTCCCAGAAAAGTGGCGGCATTAGTAGGTAGAAGCCTAATATTTAGGAAAATTTGCATAGGTAGAAGCCCAATAAAATAGAGAGAAACGGAATGATTTTGTGCTATAGTTGGACCCAGGAAATATGAGTTTTACATAAATATTATTGGGTATCAAGTAGTAGAGGTAGGTCCACGCGCGTACAATTACTTATTATTAGCCCATGCCGTATAGATGGTGATGAAAGTCAATGCCCATAACAGGTGTCGTGGAGGAAACAATCAAAAAATAATTTGGTGACGAACCCTTCCTACCTGGGCTGAACCGTACGTGTCCCCATCATTCAGCACTTTGACAAGGGAATTCATATAAGGATATTGGTTACGGTAGTTATGCTACCATGACCAACCTCTGAATTCTGATCAACCAACACAACACCTCACGCGGATCACAAGTCGCAAGCGACCACATTCTGCTCATGCGTCACGCATCCAATTCCCTTCTCTCGCTATATAAGCACGCATCGATCACATCATCGCTGCATGCAGGTACTACAAGCAGAGCTACGTATACACTCACTAGCTAGCCTAGCTCGCTCTCAGCAGCGTACGTGTACCTGAAAGCAGCTAGCTAGCTAGGCTGATATCGAGGGATAATCAAGATGGGTCTGAAGGCGTTCAGGCTGCTCGGCGTGGCCATGGCCGTGATGATGGCGCTGCTGGCCTCGGCGCCGGCGCCGGTGTCCGGGCAGGTCGGCGTCGCCGGGGCGGTGTCGTGCACGGCGTCGCTGGTCACCAGCTTCGCCCCGTGCCTCAACTTCGTCATCAACAGCACGGCGTCCCCGACGGCCGACTGCTGCCGCTCGCTGGGGGCGCTGATGGAGGCCAGCACCGGCTGCGCCTGCCTCATCCTCACCGGCGGCGTGCCGCTCGGCGTGCCCATCAACCGGACCCTCGCCGTCACGCTGCCCAGGGCCTGCAACAACGCCTCCCTCCCGCTGGAGTGCCGCCGTGGTAATGTGTCACTCGACCGAGCACTAGTAGGGTTCATATATTAGGTTTTAAATTCCTGTAAATAAATTTTTTTGGTCCCGAATTGAACGATAAATCGAAAATATCAGACCTAATTTTTTTCTCAAAAATTATTTTTGCATGATTTTATTATAAATGGTTTCTAAACCATCATACATCATGGTTATGTATATAAGAACAAAGAAATAAAGCAATATATCATATGTTTAACATGTTATTACATAGTTTCAGTGGACAAAATTTAGGTCTAAAAAGAATTTCGGACCCTACCGATAAACAACAAATTTCAAGTTTTCCGGTGAAATTTTGCCGAAAATGTAAACCATCATTGCAGCATTTGATGACTGACGATCACGGTGACGAGACGGGTAATAATCCGGTTGCTTATAATGTGGTGATTCGTGCAGGCACGTCGGCTCACTCCCCAGCTCCGGGTCCCGTCGCAGACGCGCCTGCTCCCTCCTTGTCCTTGGCCCCGTTGGCCGGTAAGAACTTTGCGAAAACTCGTGTAATTGGTGAGACATTTCATTCTTTTTGGTAGAAATTTTACTGATGAACGCCGTCGTGGTTTTCTTCGCACTCTGCAGCGCCACCCGTGACGCCGGCTGCGGCGACGCCTGAGCCTGAAGCGCCGGCGCCGGCGCCATCTGTGGTGCCAACGGCCACGGCGCCGGTGAGCCAGGGGCAGACGAGGCCGACGGTTGTGCCCAGCGCTGCCTGGAGGCCGAGCGCCCACGTGTCCGCGGGACCTGCAGTTGGGTTGCTGCTTGCAGTAGCTGGAGCCGTCCTGGTCTGAAATGTGATCCCCTATCACTAGCAGAGTGGTTATATTACCTGAATAAGCGTGTTGGAATAGTATTTTCAGGATTGTTCTCGTGAGTTTTTCAGCAGCAGATTGGCACACCGATTTTATTGATGTTTATTTGTTAGCGATTTGGTTCTGACTCGCGGTGAATGTAATTAGATTATATTCTTTCAGGCTGGTTGAGCCAGACATGATTAATGTACTGTTATGGTGCAACATTTTGTACTGCCATCAAAGTTGACTATTGTGTTGGCTCACGAGTGGACGTTTATCATGTACTCCATCTTTTTGTTTTTACAAGGCACGACTTGACTTGGCACGTTCTTCTAAATTACACTCTGATAATTTATTTATCTTATATTTTATTATTTATAATTATAAATCTATAATAATTAGAAAGCATTTTTTTATTACAAATCTAATAATTCTAAATTTTCACTATAAAAGTTAAATTTTATTACTTAAATTATTGGTCAAAGTTTATAAAATTTGAATCTTGGTATATGTGCGTGGCTTATATATAAATGCAAAAGGAGGCAGTACTTATCTAGAAAACACTTAAGCCAAAAGTCTTGTTAGGTCTTAAGAAATTGTTGAAAGATTATTATAGATAGGTTTAAGATAATGTAAAGGGGCTAGAGGTTAAGATAGCCACCTCCGTCACAGGCTAAATTACAAATATTCTTACATCCGACCTGTTCTCCACTCTAGTGAGTATAGCTAACGAGACTCGAACCCAGGACGCTATGATTCAAACTTCAAAGTCTGGCCCTCCGGCTGCGATAATGATTAATTAGTTTCCAGCTGCCATTTTTCCAAAATACAGCACTTTATCCTAATAGGCATTGTTTTAAGTCCCTCATATGAGATAGTACTTCCTTCCAACCAACTCTGATTACAAGCTAATATGGATTGCTATCAATTTACAAGGCACGACTTGACTTGACACGTTCTTTTAAATTACACTGATCATTTATTTATCTTATATTTTATTATTTATAATTATAAATCTATAATAATTAGAAAGCATTTTTTATTACAAATCTAATAATTCTATATTTTCATTATAAAAGTTAAATGTTATTACTTAAATTATTGGTAAATTTGAATCTTGATAAATGCGCGTGGCTTATATATAAAAGCAAAAGGAGGGAGTACTTATCTAGAAAACGTTATAGACATTTGTAGAAAAATTTGAAGTATCAAATATAATCATATTATTTATGTAAATTGTATACAAAAGTCATACTTATGCCTATGATGTGGCCTCTAAATATTGCAGTTAATTTGCAGTCGACCATCATCGTCTAGCTCTCTATAGATCCCTTCGATGCCGTGAATGGTATCGTAGAGGGTCAAATGCGATGAGTGGTGTCTCAAGATCATCTCCTTAACCTTTAGCTCGTTGTATGAGTTTTTGTTATCATTTAACTCATAATATTTTATCTGTTCATAGATTAAGGGATATGTTATTACTATAAAACAACTAAAATGAACTCATTATATGTATGGATTATCTAATAAATTACTTAAGATTATACGTCAATATACGAGACTACCTATTAGACGGTGTGAATATACTTGCCCTTAAAAAATGTGTAGAAAAACATGTCGGTTCCATGGTACGTACACGGACGGAGGGCATGACGTCATACCGTTCGGTGACGAACCCTGCCTGCCCGACCGCGCGCTGAACCGTATCACAAAAACGCCATACGACACTGACAGCAACAGAGAAGAGAGATTAGCTGGGGTAGTTATGCTACCATAACCGATTCCGTATCTACCAACGCAACATCTCTCAAACAGACGCTCCCCCCGATGCATCACTTCAATTTAAACACGAGCACATTTCCGGTTCCAAAGAACACATGCAACCCATCCATCCATCCCAATCTTTCCCCTCGATCTCCATCAGCTCGGTGAGAGGCAGCTACTAGCTTATCAGAGGACATCATATCGATGTCGTTAAACCAGATGATCATCAGGCTGCTCGCGGCGGCCGCGGTCGTGGCGGCGCTGGCGTCGTCGTCGCCGGCGGCAGCGCAGGGCGGCGCGGCGTCGTGCACGGCGTCGCTGGTCACCAGCTTCACCCCGTGCTTCAACTTCCTGACCAACAGCACCAACGGCTCCCCGTCCCGAGACTGCTGCCAGTCCCTGGCGTCGCTGGTGAACGCGAGCACCGGCTGCGCGTGCCTCATCCTCACCGGCAACGTGCCGCTCGGCGTGCCCGTGAACCGGACCCTCGCCGTGACGCTGCCCAAGGCCTGCAACTCCATGGCCGTCCCGCTCCAGTGCCGAGGTCTGTCTGATCGCTAGCTGTGATGATGATTGCAATATTAATTAGACAGTCAAGGTCACGATTACAATGATATATATATATGCTTGAGCTTGATCCGGCGAACTTGATGCAGACACGTCGGCTCAGATCCCAGCTCCGGGCCCCGTCGCCGGCGCGCCGTCCGCCGCCTTGCCGCCGCTGCGTAAGAATAATTAAGAACCTCGCTAGAATCATTTGGCTTTTACCATCTCTTTTACTGACGAGCTAACAAAGTAACAACGTGATGGTTCTGTTCAAATTTGCAGCTCCAGCGACGCCGGTGGCAACGCCCGCGGCGGACCCGACCGCGACGGCGCCGGTCAGCCAGGGGCAGACGAGGCCGGCGGTGCTGCCCAGCTCCGCCTCCCGGAGAGCGAGCGCTCACGCGACAGCGGCGGCGTTCGTGCTGCTGCTCGCCGTTGGAGCTGCACTGGCGTGATCAGCAAGCAATTCAGCACTTCGGCGGATAGCATTGGTTGCCTTCTTCATGCCTTATGGAGAGTTTTAGATTCGTGCTTGTTTAGTTGCAGGGTGGTACACATATTGGTGTCAGTATTGGTTTGTCGGTTTGTGAGTGATATACTCCCTCCGTTTTTAAATATACGACGTTTAGGACAAGCAAATTAGTTCATTTTTGAACTAAATAGGTTGTCCTAAACGACATATATTTAAGAATTTATTTATTTGGGGCACTGCACATATTGGCCCATGCATGTAACTATTGGTGCATTCTTTCAGGCTTCTTTTTCTGAGCATGAGTTGAATAATGCTGACGTTGAGGTTACGTACACTGAGCTTGTTTCTTCACTGGACGCACGATAGCATCACACGTCTTTTGTCTCGGCTGATGACGAAAGCGTTCATGGAATGGTCTAAAAAAATTCTAGCTCTAGAAAGATGCAAGGTGATAGATGATTCTTCTAGTCCAATTGGTTGCTGCAACCAACTTCACCGACTGAAGAAACGGAAGGCTTTTTATTTTGTCCTCGTTTGGTTTGCTGCGCAAACCGGTTAGCTGTTCTGTAACTTTTTCTGCTCTATCGATGAAACATGCATAATCTCGTACCATTCGTAAAAAAAAAAAACTGATGTACGCGTGTACAAAACTTTGCTGATTGATTTGAGCTACTGCGCAGTCAGACTTGCCTGTACTGGATCTGGCCGATGGGCTCGGGAGGTATTCCATAGCTCTGGCAGTAACGGATTGAGCACAGCAGAATCATTGTCTGCAGAAATTCAGTCGGAGAGCTGGCTGCAAATCCCGATCAGGCTCTGTAGAACAGGCTGGTCAACGCAGCCCTTCTAACGTTGCTCCACTCCGACAATACATGATGCATGGTTTCGCCAAATATCATTAAAAATATTGAACGAGCTGAGCCGATTAGTAGTGAGTGTATCAGTCAGGACGCAGGACACACTCAGAGGGCGATCAGATGATTATTTCAGGGCGATACCCTATGTAATTTCAAATGGAGGGGGTCATGATCCTTTGGTTGAAACCCGATTGAAGTATTAACAAGCGCTGATCATGCTTTTTATTATTAGGAAAAGTCCAATTTTTGTCATCAAACTATCGCATAAGTATGATTTTCAACCATAAACTATGAAACCGGACGCCTAGAGTCATTCAACTATCGAAATCGGAAAAATTTGACCCTTTGATGGTTTCAAAGATGATTTTCTATTTTATAGACATTTAAAGGAAAGTGGTTTAACCTAAAAATTCATAACTAATTCATTTCAAACCAAAAAATATGAAAATGATACAAAGATTTTGCTAAAAATGTAACCTATATATTGGTGCTCTTTTTTTGAGTTGTTTGCATCTTATTTTTTCTATTCCTAGTGTTTTTAGAAAAAATAATAAAACACTAGGGACATAGACAAATAATATCCAAATGACTGAAAGTAGTGCACCAATAGAGAGGTGATATTTTTGGGAAACAATTGGTGTTGGTTTCATTTTTTTATGATTTGAAATGAATTAGTTATTAATTTTTTAGATTAAATTGCTTTTCTTTAAATTTCCATAGAAAACCATTTTGAAACTAGAAAGGATCAAATTTGTCTAGTTTTGATAGTTGGATGTCCTCGGTGTCCGATTTTATAATTAAGGCTTTTGGCCAAACGGTCGAGGCTAAGCTTTATAGATAAAGGAAGTCAAATACTGTAATTATCAGTTTACAATGAAGTACAAAATTGCAAGAGGATCCAACACCAGCCCATCTGCAATGGAACCCTCTAGGTCACGCATCAGACAGCGAGAGACTACTCTAGATGAATAAGCTAAAAAGCCATGAAGCCATTACAGAACTGGATGGACCAAACCTTCAGCGGGGCATGGTGCCCCATCACTACGACCACAGAAAAAGCTCCAAACAACTTCTTTAGGAAGGCAAAGGCGCATCAGCGCCAACGTTAGGTTTTCACCTCAGAGATCTTTCACCGGTTGCCGCCAAATGAGACCCCAAAAGGCAACGCCCTCAAGAGAGGAACGGGAGCACCATTGGCCGACCCGAAGAAGGATCAGAGCTTACGCCCGAAGATCACGCCCGACGAACTGAAAGTGCCTGTTCCAATGTCACTCGCGTCCATCCACAACCCACACTTCGCAGCCACCAAAGCTTTCCACTAGGTTCCATATGCAACCGGCAGCACCACCCGACACCTCGGGGAGATTGATTCTCTCAATGATACGTCAAATCTCATATCACCCCGTAAGGGCGGCACCTGACCAAATTGAGACTAAATTCATGAGCCAAATGGGGGGAACTTCATACTACCCACATGACGACGTTGTAGGCAAGAACTCCTCCCTACCCCCCCCCCCAATCCCCTCCGCCCACAAGGAGCAGAGCAGACACGGAGGGTCAAGGCAGGGCCAAAGGTGGGGCCCGCGCCGTCCCAACGCCGCCGGGCGTTGCCGTGGCACCACCCCCGCTGGAGAACCGGTCCCCCGGCAATCACCCGCAAGATCCCAGCGCTGCCAGGCTGAAGCGGCAGCACCACCATGGATCCGACGGGCGCTGCCACGGGCACGCCACCATCAGATATATATATATAGCTAGATGAGTTCTTAAACTCAAAAACTCAGACCAAGAAACAAATAAGATAGACAGCTAAAAGACTAAAAAAAAGCTATAAAGAGTATGCTTTAAACTTTTTTGACTCTTGGCTTTAGACTTCTTATCTTCATGTAGCAGCATCTCTTCACATTGTTTTCTACTTAGAAACTTGATGTTGGAATCATACTGCTAGAAAAATAGTCATCAATGCCTGACGATCTATCTCATGAAACCGCACTGAGTCGATCTCAATCACAACATCAAGCAAAACTCCTTAGCACACATGAGTAGCTGTCGTCATCTCCCTGTCGGCTAAAAATCACCTGCATCATCGAAAAACACTCCCAATATGACGCCTCCTAGAAGGAACATAACACCGTCCACAGAGATGTTATCCTCGTATGACCGATCAAAATGGTGCTAGATTTTCACCTAGAGAGAGCTACACCAATGCAGGAGCGCCACAGAGAAAGGACCGGTCCCACGATGATGCTTCCAGCAAGGGGAGTGGCGCCCACAAGTGTTACCATCGTCAAGCTGATGCCGACCGCACCAGCGAAGCCGTGCCAAGCCTCCGTGCACCTCCCAACGGCCATAGTCGCGTTGAATCTAATTCTTAGCATAAACAGGATCTTAGCTTAACCTAGATCATGATTAATCAATCTAATGCGAAAAACATTATGGTGTAACTCATACCAGCGTTAGTAGCCTCCATAGGTGCTCCTGCCGTAGAGGAAGTACTCGTACTTGTCAGTGTAGGCGTGATGCATAGCGCCAAGTTAAGAACAAAATCTGTTCTTGATCGGCAAGATAAACTTTGGGATTCTGCTCTCCTCCAGCTCTCTTAGCAATTGGTGTTTAGAGTTTTGGGCGAGTTTCTGATTGTTAACGTAAGAAAATAAGCCCAAACACCTTCATCACATAGTCCAGAGCTGTGGAGGCATGGACGAGTCCTAGTAGAATATGTTAGGGATACCTACCGATCACGGTGTCAGAGTTCTTGCCCTCTACAGGTGAAAAACGTGGAACATAATTTACTTATAGAATTAACCGTGAAAATCACGTTTAAGAAATAATTTCCAACAAGTCGCTGATGATCAATTTGAGCCAGTGCGCGTTTATCGGAACCTTGAGAAAACGCAGTAACCACAACTTACGGATCTCTCAAGTCTCAACACGCAGAAATGTCATCAGGCCCGGATCATGCATGGCATTTTGATTTTATATCCACATTCAAATACACACCACGTACACCAAAGTAAAAAAGGGAACACTGAACACATGGACACGGTTGCATTTGTCTGCACAAGAACAAAGTGAATGCTACAACCACTCAAAGCCATCATCAACTACTGCGTAACTACTTTTGACTGACTGACGATGAACAAAAGGGACATCCGACCAGCAGAAAACAAGCGCGGCGAGACACCACCCCAGTCCATGATTCCATGTTTTATGGATTCCTCTGGCTGTCAGTTTGTAGAGACTTGCATCCATTTCCCGTGCAGCTTCCTGAATCACCGCTGCCCGGTTTGTTTATTTAAAAGACAAAAAAAGGGGCTCTCTTTCTTTTTGTCTGAAGGGCTGGGCTGATAAAGCCAGCCGGCTAGTCATCAGGTATTTTAGCTTTGCAAAATCCAAAGATCATGGCATACCATTTTGTTTAACTGTGGTCTCGTAAAGTAGACTGCTTTGTCATTGTCATATACAGGTATGAGTAGTTCACCTTTTTATTTTTCCTTCAAAAGGTCCATGACAATTGTTGTTCCACCTGTAATAAAATTCAAAGCACTTGCTCTTCACGGAAGTGGTGTCTAGAAGCAACCGTGTCAACTCAACTCCAGGGATAAAAACCCCCAATGTTGTTTGCCAATCACACCAACCAATTCTGCACGTCGACTCTCGTTAGCCGTCAAAGACACTGACATGGACGCAGCCATACGCGTGCATACCGCTGCTGGTTTACCTTCGTTTCAAATTACTATTTATTATTAAATTTTTTCAGAACGTTTGATCATTCATCTTATTCAAAAATATGTCTAAATATAAAAAATAAGTTATACATAAAATATATGTGATGATAAAGTAAGTCCCGAATAAAAGAAATGACACTTGTATAATTTTTAAAATAAGATGAATGGTCAGATATTATATGAAAAAATCAACCGAATAGTAATTTAGGACGGGGCAGTACTCCCCTTCCAACACGGCTGTGTTTGCAGTTTGCAGAGAGATAACGGCACCTGGTCTGAAAAGCCTGGTCAGTCTGAATCCGAAAACTGAAACGGTGATTTGAAACTTCAAACAGCACAACTGCAGGAGACAAGACTGCATGGCCGAATACCATTCTGAATTCTCTGGTACTGATGGCTGCTGAACAACTCATTTTTCCTTCTTTTGAAAAAGAGAAAATTATTTCACTTTTGCTGGAGTAGGAAAGTTCAGCTCACCTACTTAACCACCCTGTCGTCTTCTTCCTTAGCCACCTCGATTCACATGCCGCCTCAAAACCACCTATAAAACCACTCACAATCCACGGGTCCTCTCAGACCCAAATCATCAATTATCAGCAATCCATCACAGAGCTGTTTCGATCAGGCGTCAGCAAGGCAAGAGCAAACCAAGCCCGCGAGCTCAAGAAAAGAAAAGGAATAACAATGGCTGCAAGCAGCAGGGCGGTGGCCACCGTCGCGGCGGCGGCGCTGATGGCCGCGGTCCTCCTTGCCGGCGGCGCGTCGGCGCAGTCCCCGCCGTCGAGCCAGTGCACGTCGGTGTTGGTGAGCCTGTCGCCGTGCCTGAACTACATCTCCGGGAACGAGTCGACGGCGCCGGCGTCGTGCTGCACGCAGCTGGGCAAGGTGGTGCAGTCGGACCCGCAGTGCCTGTGCGTGGCGCTCACCGCCGACCCGGCGTCGCTGGGGCTCTCCGTCAACCGCACCCGCGCGCTGGGGCTCCCCGACGCGTGCAAGGTCAAGACGCCCGACGTCAGCAACTGCAAGGGCGCCGCCGCCGGAGCCCCGGAGACCGCGCCCGCGGGGCAGACGCCGGGCGCCACGGGGTCCAAGACGACGCCGGCGACATCCGTGCCCGGCGCCGCCGCGTCGCTTCGGGGGTCGTCCGCCGGCGGCCTGGTCGCGGGGTTCGTCGCCGCGGCCGTCCTCGCCGTCGCCGCCGCGTGATCGCGCATCCGCCGGTTTCATCGAGCTCGCCGTGTGTACGCCGGGATTATTGTGTTTGTTTCCGGTTTGTAATTTGTTCCATGAGAGAGAGCCATATTCTTCGACTTGATTCATTGCTGCATCTTTGCTTCTGAATAAAGATAGTATGCTTCATCAACTGTTCTTCTCAGTTTTTCTTCGGATGAGAATTTTTTTTCTTTTTTTTGCGAATCCGGATGAAAAATATTTCAATACTCCTAAGTCTTAAATCAATTGTAGAAAAATATTGTACGAACAGTTAACTCTTTTCAATGAGTGGACGCACTTTTGACGTGGTAGTATAGCCTAAGACTCTATTGCATCCACTCAGCTAAAAAATTAGTGGAAATTAGTTGGATTGTACCAGCTAATTGAATAGCTAACTTAAAGAATACTACATCCGTACCGGTAAAGAAAGACGTTTAGGACAGCGGCACGGTCTTCAGAACATAACTTTAACTTTTTATTTTTATAAAAATATTTATCAAAAAGTGATACATGTATATTTTATGAAAATATTTTTTAAAATAAATCTATTCATATAACTTTTACAATTTCAAACTCAACAACTTAAAAGTTATTCATGATTTATATTCCTAAAGTTTGACTCAAACGTCTTTCTTTATCAATACGGAGGAAGTATTAGCTAAGAATCAGCTGGTCCCATTTATATTCACCTTAGCTAAAATTAACTTGCTATTTTTTTTGAACGAACCGGCAGGAGAGGCTATCAATTATATTAAAAAGAAGAAAAACCCAGAAGGGTGAACTACAAACCGAAGTATTTATAAAGGAATGCTAATTACAAGAAGCGGTAAATAAGAGGCAGAGGAATTGAAAATCAACATCGCGCCAAGAGTTTTGACATGTCTTTTGCCCAGCCTTCATCCAATTTGCAGCTTCTTGTTGTATCTTGGCGAAGACTTTGCTACACGGCAACTCCTTCCGATCAAAAATTCTAGAATTTCTCTCTTTCCACACCTCCCAGGAAATGAGCATGATCAAAGAGCAGAAGCCTCTTCGTGATGCAAAGAGATGCAGCGCTGTTTCCGGGCAACGGCGACATAGAGGGCAGACAGTCTGATTCGGCCACCCCCTTCTTTGCAAGCGATCCGAGGTCCAGAGCCTGTTCTGAATCGCCAGCCAGGCGAAAAGCTTGCAAGACATTGGTGCCCAGGTTCTCCATATTAGAAGCCTGAAGTTTGTTTTGGTCGATCCGATGAATTGTGCCTGATATGCTGATTTTGCCGAGTATTCTCCATCAGCCGTAAATTTCCACACAATGTTGTCTTGGATGTCCTCACTTAGTTGTGTGCTTTGCACTGCTCGCCAGATAAGGATGAATTTCTGGAAGTGCTGAACAGAGAAGTCTGCATGTTGGAGATTCAGGTCCTTGATCCAATTGCGATTGATAATAGCATCAGCTAGCGTTCTTTTCCTTTTTTTCGTGAGATAGCAAAGATGTTTAAAGCCACGTCCTTCGGCCGTTGGCCTTGCATCCATCCACTATGCCAGAACGATATCTGCCTTCCATTCCTGCCAAAGCCATCGCAGCCTGAGGCTCCTAGCAAACTTGGTCAGAACAAGTATCCCCAATCCTCCTGATTGTGTCGGCCTTGCAGAGCGTGGCCAATTTACTTTACACTTGCCACCGGTCATGGCTGCAGCTCCGGCCCAAAAGAACTGCTTCCTATATATGCTTGTCGATTTCCTCCGGTATCTCTTTCGGAGCATCTAGGGCCGTGAGGAGGAGAGTACTGATTTTGCTAGTGACATACGTCCTGTTGGGGCTATATTATTCCTGGCATTCCATGTTGTGAGCTTGCTGATTGATTTATCCACAAAAGGTTGGAAGTCCACGTTTCTCAGTCGTGTTGTAGTAAGAGGAAGGCCTAGGTACTTAACTGGGAAGTGAGTTTTGATTGCCGGCAAGTCAGTGAGCACATGATCGAGGTCTATGCCTGAGCAGCGGATCGGGACTACACTCGACTTCTCAAAGTTCGTTATGAGCCCCGTCGCATCACCAAACCTTTTTAAGATATCTGTAAGAGCACTAATGTCCTCTTTGATGGGATAGACAAAGATGGCAGTGTCGTCGGCGTACATGGACACTCTGATGTTCAGGATTCTCCCTCTTAGCTTGCTAATAAGGCCTTTTTCAGTTGCTAGCTCGAGGAGATTTCGTAGGGGTTCAATGGCAATTACGAAGAGGAGGGGTGGTAACGGGCAGGGGCGACGCCACGTTGTCTCACCGTGGTGCACAGGCACTATGGTGCAAAATAATTTTATTATATACTTAACTAATATTTACCCTATAACATAAGAAAATCTTATATGCTACTTAATTGGTGCACCACCTTCATTTTGATGGTAGCTTCGCCTCTGATAACGGGTCGCCCTGTCGCAGTCCCCGTCCATGTGATATGGGTCGAGAAGGAATGCCGTTGAGAAGAACTCTTGAGGAAGAGGAAGCGAGGAGAGAAGTGATCCAATCTCTCCATCTAACGGGGAAGCCTAACCGTTGGAGCAGTGTAAGGAGGTAATCCCATCTTACGGAATCGAAGGCTTTGGCGACGTCCAACTTAAGAAATAAGGCTGGGGTTCGAGTTCTATGAAAGCGGCGTGTCATATCTTACTATTACTAATTGGAGGCTCATTTTAGAGCATCCACGTTAATCCTCATAAGATGCGCTAGAAAAAAAGATAAATGATAGAAATTCTCACGTAAATCAGAAACATCCTGCCATCAATATGAAGACTCTAATTATCATATCCATTGGATCTACTGATTTTTCTAAAAAATTACACACCCTACCATTACAAAAAATAGTCTAAAATAACCCCCCAAACTATATTTAAATTACCCACACATGCCATTATAAAAAAATAGCAAAAAAAACTCCGTAATCTTTATGAATACGCCGTATAGATTTCCTTGCTCTCTCCATCGTATCTCGTGGTAGCCCTAGCGACTAGCGCCGCCGGCAAGGAGTACCATGACGTGCGTTCCTCAAAGAAGGTGCTGGCCATCGGTTGTTAGTGATCTGCAAACTCCATGATAGTTCATGCTTATGCACCCTAATTGCTAGCAGATCATGATGGATGTACTCACGTTGTGATCAGCCAACGTCTCCATCACACGGTTGATGAGCTAGGCTACGATGTCGTCCAGAAGAAGCAGAAGGGAAGCACCTCCATGTATGCATCGGAGAGAGACATGATCCAATCAGAAACCATGCTCATCTATGGCCGACATGAACATCTATATCTTCTTCTTAATCCGCTGATTTCTTTCCATGGAGCGTCACCGCTTGCCAGGTCTCTGGGTCTCATCCGATGGAGTGAATGCCTGCAATGATCAAGAATGCCTGACACAGAGGCAGCCATGAACTGATGACAAGAAGCGCTAAGTTGTGCGTGCACATGCAAGTGAGAAAAGTCAGAGAAACATCGCACCTGGATAGATGAATGATATGTGGTGCAGCAAGCAAACTAAACAGACATGCTCATGTCAAGATCTAGATTGCAGAGCATTACATGGATGGATCGTGGATACTTTTGATGCTACATGTGTCTGATATAGATGCGTATTCGATTGATGTCATAATAGTAGAAGGGAAGCAAAGGAAAGAAATAAATTACAATATGACAAGACGATGTGAATCAGACTGCATCTTCGAAGTAGGATCAGAGTGCATCTTCAGAGTAGGAGATGGAGGCAACTAGAAGCATAAGAACGTACTACATTGCTAGAAGGATGGTGCCAGCATGCATAGCTTTCTTTTGATTGGAAAAGAAAATCAAGGTAAAAATCTGTCTATGAATATGTCAGAGGTATTATATCTTGAAGACTGAATAAGCTGTTATTCTCCGTTCTCTTGGTGCTCGAGATCGGTGGCTTTGTCAAGGTAATCAAACATACCAAACCCTAGATTTGTTTTGAACGGTTAAAACTACCATATTAGAAACTATTTTACTGATCTTGACCATAATAATTTAGATTCTTCATGTCTCTAAAATTGGGTGATTATACTAGAGGATACCATAATAACCAAGTATAAATGTCGCTTAAAGCTCGATCCACTTGATCCATAATTTAGATTTCTCAGGTGAATATTAGAAACTTATGTGTACTAAGAGTCTATCCTAATAATCAAATATAATGTGTACGAAAATTAGGCCTCAAACTAAATGTTAGAACATTGATTTGGTTTGTGAAGTTATACGCAATGCAAGTAGCCACACCAAGCAATAAGTAATATGATTTACCGTTTACATTTACCCATACAGTTAGGTGGTTGATTTGAAAGTGGACAAATGAGGACTGTATTGTGAAAAAAAAGAGAGATTGAGAGAATAAAAGAATATATGTACCCCTCCTGTTCATACCATCCACGTAATTACTTCTTAGGATAAGAAGTAACCGCCCCATCTTATCAAAGTATGTAATATGTATTTCTAATCTACATCAACAAACCCCAGATCCTCTTTTTTCTCCAAATATGTGAGATATTTTCCATTAAACATCAAACACGCGTATTAGTCTTCAAAGATTACTAGCCGTGCAGATGCATGGGTTGATGGACTAGTTCCTTACGGTAAGGAAGTTACCATGGATACTCCGTTTTTTAATGAAGGCACTTTGGGATGGAGCAACCAGAGCTTTCATATGTGGTGCTAAATGCATGGCCATGACCTTTGTAATTATCTTGACGAAGGAGTGTATTAGGCTGATTGGCCTATAATCAACGATGGACTCGGCTCCCTCTTTTTTTTGGTATAAGAACTATATTCGCCGTGTTGATCAACGCCAAGCTTGAGACACGCAGATTGTGGAAAGCATTGGCTGCCTCTACCACATCATTCTTTATAATCTCCCAGCACTGCTTGTAGAAGGTCCCTGTAAACCCATCCGGTCCCGGCGCTTTGTCTGAAGGCAGCTCGTTTAAGTTTGCGCCTCAACGCTTGCTCTGCCGCCGTGAGGCTTCTATTCTCCTGTGCCATTTCTAGTCTGAGAATAACATCCGAGGCCATGAGGAGTTGCAGCTTTGCTTCTGGGAAGAATGCCCTGCTCCATTCCCTGAGCTGCTTTGCCGTTGCTGACATTTTGTGGTAAAGCCGGTGAATGTAAATTGACTTGCTATCAATTGTCCGGTAAATCCAAACAAATTTAGCAATGAATGAAATACATGGTTGGCCCTTGAATTTGTCACAGGCTGTGAGTCGTCCTTATTAAATTTGTCCTCGAGTAGGTCAGTGTTTGGTAAACCAATTTTTCTTTTCTAAAATTCTGACTGAAATTTGAAATGTAAGCGAGTGAAAATCGAAGTTACCTGTACCGGTATATCCACCGGTGAGCGGTAGAAGCGAAATTGGGGTTCTGTGATTTTTTTTATTTTTAGAAAAGGGAATATTCCGATCAGGTGACCTGGGGAAGAATTCAATCTTGTGGGTTGTGACCGGTCTTGGTAGATGTTAGTACTAGATTAATTAGTAGACTGTAGGTCAGTAGGTAGGAGACGCGTCTTATAAGGGAAATGTGTGTCCAGTGTCCTACAAAATACTTTAGAGGATAGAACAGAAGGGTGTAGATGGAGCAGTTCCACCGAACACAAGGACCGGACATGATACGGTCATCGCATGGGCAGTACATACACACGTTGGAGACGCAACGTTGCTTTTACAGTCGACCGCACGGTGCGGTCGATCGGAGAGGAGAGAAGATGAGAGGAGGAATTAGAGAAGAGGAGAGTAGGAAAAAGAGGTTAGGATTTCGGGGCGGCGGATGACAGCCGATGGGAGGGCCGGCGGTAGGGGCGACGACTGGAGAGGTTCGGAAGGACGGGGCCAGCCGCGGTGGGCGGGAGGAGGGCGGCCGGCCAGTGACGGACGCCGCGAGCGGCGGGGGAGGAGGAGGTTGGGCACGACCGCCGGCCGAAGAGATTCGGAAGGGCGGGACGGAGAGCGGGGGTCGGGAGGTGGGCGGAGGGCCGGCGGCGCTCGCCGCAGGCCGCGGCGGTGGGGGAGGTGGATGGGGGCGAGAGGTAGACGGTGACCACAAGTGTGCTAACTCACGGCCGATCTAGTGGCGGAGCCAGCTATCTGGCTAGGTTTGGTGGTGGGAGCCCGACGCCTGGCTGTTGGGTTGGGCGCATGCACTGCACGCTGGGGCAGGCAGGGTTCGTTCCGCGGAACTGGTCCTCAGCTCGCTCTTGAATACTGGGGTTGCATAGGTACATGTACCCAGTAGCATACAGTATACGGAGCATGCGCTAGCTAGGACTGAATAACTGCTATTTTTTGTACACAGTAACTGCTAGTTGGTATATTGATGCATGCATGTATGCATGCAGCGGTCACCAGTCACCACCACCACGACACGACATTCTTTTGCATTGCCTAGGTACTCTCCGCTCTCCAGTCGGTCGCGTCTCCGCACAGAGACAGAGACAGACGAGATGACGATGGAGGCACTGTTGCTGCATCTGCACGCCATGCATGGATATACGAGTACGCATGCATGCCCGGCCTCCTCTGTTGCGCCCAGATCGAGCCCAGGCTGGCCGATTACGCTTCGCTTGTCGTGGACCGCTTGTCGTCACCTTTTTGCGTATAGCTAGCTGCTGCATGCCCTCTGCAGACGACGACGTCTGTAGGCATGCACACGCAGCAGTCGCTGAACCACTGATACCAGTGTAAGCTGATTCCATTGCCGTTTGCATTACCACTCGTTGAACCAAACACTACCTCAGCTCGTACACGGCTACACACACCCGTCGTGGTCGCTACTACGAGTTGACACGCCTGACGCACACCGACCTGCTCGCCATGCATGGCCTGCTGCTGCAGCGCTCTCTCTCTCTCTCTCTCTCTCTCTGCAGATGGCCGGGCCGCAGCGGCGGACAGGGCGCAACGTGCACAGACGCAACTTGCAGACGACGCCCATGGCCTGGGGCCTGCATCCACCTCGTAGGGCGGGCGTGCAGTGCGGAGCTGCAGCTGCAGGCAGCAGGCACGTGACATGAGGCGACCGAGGCAACCTGCTGCCACATGTCGCAAGCGTGTCTGCGTTGCTATGTTTCATGCTAATAAGTATGGTTTAGTAAAACCGCAGTTCGTTAAGCGGGGATAGCTCAGTTGGGAGAGCGTCAGACTGAAGATCTGAAGGTCGCGTGTTCGATCCACGCTCACCGCAATTCAGTTGTTTTTTTTTTCTTCTTTCTCCCCTCCCCTTGTTTGAAGCATGCGCTCGTCGACAGATATTCAGAGGAAGCATTCAAAAGTATTGCAAAGCTGCTAGGCCACGGGTCTGCCTCCTTGCCTGACGCCTTCCTGTTCATCTCCACATCTCGAGCACCTCGCCAGCTTCAGCAACTGACGGTCTGCCGGCTGCCGCTGCCCAGGTTACAGCTGCAGAAGCTCTGCAGCCTCCGTCCCGTGCAGAAGCTCTGCAGCCTCCGCCTTCAGAGCATCGGTCGTTACTCGTTATACAGTTCATTACTTGCTGAATCCTGATCGCTTCACCAAGCTCGTGCATGCAGTACGTGTAATTATATTACAACCCCATACTATACACAACAGAAACCCTTGCAATATAGGCAGCACTTGCATCTTTTACTGTTAGGCCCCTGCATCCACCGCCCATGTCAAAGAGACGAAGCAATAATCAATGCTCTGAACTTCTGACCCTCAAAATGGTGCCTGTGTGTCTGCCTGCAACACCAATGCAGCAACTTCACAAGCAGCATATATAGAACATTATGTATATATATACAGTGACACCATATCGATGGACTACTGATCACAACTTCACAAGCGGAAACCGCAACAGGGTGCATGCATGGTACTGTACTCTAAGCACAAAACAAGCCGTCAGTACGCCAGTGATTATGTATGTTTGGGCGAGGACAGAAGAAGAAGAAAGCCAACTGTCAAGAGACTGTCAGCCAGTTCAGAGATGCTTATGCTTTGCTTGTATGAGCACTAGCTAGCTTTGGGCTGGGTTAATTAGATGTGACGGTGACCGTGACTATTGCTCTCTCTTTCGTCCACCGGCCAACAGCTTTACCTTCTTTATCTTTTACGTGCACCGCACTGTTGGATTTGGTCCTAACCGTCGTCTGGAACAGCGTCTCCGCCGTTCTCTCCTGCTTTCGCTTTATTTTTCTGCTGGATGCCCCCGGTTGCTGCACCGAGCAGAACGGCATCCCAGCTCACGAGTTCCCGTTGAAACATGCTACAAAAAAGATGAACCTAGCCGTCTTAGCCGCAGAGATTCACACAGGCCTTGTTTAGATGTTAGAATTAGGAGGTTAAATTTGGGAGTAAGATGTCACTTCGTAATCATTACGCTACTGTAGCATTTCGTTTGTATTTGTGAAAAATTATCTAAAAATTGATTAATTAGGCTCAAAATGTTCGTCTCGTAGAGTACAACAAAACTGTGCAATTAGTTTTTAATTTTATCTACATTTAGTACTCCATGCATGTTATGTCATTTTGATGTGATGGGAAATTTTCTTTTTGCATAGTGTATTTGGGAGTTGATTTTTGGAACTGAACAAGGCCACAATTCTTTTGTGGGGGGGGGGGGGGGGATCAGATTACACGCTAGGGTTCACATGCAGAGCAGTGCATCAACACAAAACACACGCTAAGTATTGCATTGGACCTGAATTTTGAAATTGTTGGTAGGCAGAACGACATTTTGTTGATACAATACAACTGCTCGGCCTAGCTAACTAACAAGTCAAATTGGTGCACTGGGAACTGCATGATATGCCGTTTCTGTAGCGGCGGCGGCAGCAGAGACGATGAAAGCTGTTGGGTCGAATGCCGTGGCAATGGGAATGGTGTATGTGTGCATGAATGAACCAAACATGGGGAGAAGATTTAGATATCACAGTATCTCACACTAGCATGTGGCTCCACCTCGCTACACACCAAAATGGGGTTGGGGCCAGTCACTTGTGCTCCCAATGATAAGTTCACAATACCATAGGCGTGCAGAGGTGTGCCATTATCTCCACACGGTTTAGGCAACAAGACATCAACAAGAGGTTAAGGACACTGGCAACAACTTGATTCAAGAACCATGCATTTAGCACAGATGAGATGGGATGGGAAAGCCTCTCTTCTTCTGACCATTGGGTGCATGAATCAGACCAAGTCATGAACTGCCTCCAACAGTTAACATGGGTCACAGGTATGTCAAAACAACTGGTGTGCACTGCGACACCAGAGCTTTCAAGGAGCATTGCACAGAGCAAAGCTTCCATGGATTAATTGGAGAAGCATCATGGAGGGTGCCAACCCAATCCTTTTGTCACACACAGATGCAGCAATGAGTGCAGCAAATGCATGCCTCACTGGGCTGCTCTCAAGCACAACAGAAAAGGCATCCACATGATTGTCGAAGCCATGCAGGCCCCTCTCACACCCCATCATTCCTCCCCTCAGGCTTAGAAACAATTATATCCTAAAGCTAATTCCCAGTATCATTGCCTCTTAAAAAACAATTCCACAGCTTACATGGGATACACTAGGTTGTTTTACAAACTTTCTAAGCTCCAAAAAGAAAGAAGAGAAGAAGAGAAGAAAGTTGCACTTGGTGTTTGTTGACACTCCAAGGTCCAACTATAAAAAGGAGGACGAAACAAGTTTGAAACAAATATTTTGCTAGGGGGGGCTTAGAGCCTAAAGGTGTATAGTCAGTGACATGGGCTGATCCTTTTCCAACGACACAGGCGTCGTCCTCTGATGGTAGGCAGCAAAATTGCCCATGTCCTGCATCAGCACAATTAAAAAAATACCATTAGCTTTCATTCTGCGATGAAAAAAAACAGCATTTGCTAATTAAGTTTCCGGATGAAAGAACAGTACCTTTTATGTTAGTATTTGCACATTCTTTCTTCAGTATCTGTCATCAAGGACACAAAACAAAGAGAACATTAGGTTTCAGTCTATAATGATTGACAGCCATATCTTTGACAGTAAGCATGTCTCAAGTTGGCAAACAGATCGTCAAAGGTAATTTATTTAAGCATATACTCACATCTGATCGCCTAGTGAGCTGAATCTTGAACCCTACATATAGAACATTTTGGTCAACCTCCTAACCTGCATGAAGCACGGAGGAAGAATAAATAAACAGTGGAGACTTGGAGTACAAATACAAGTCAACTTGAATAAAAAAACAAATATAAGTCAACCCCTTGTAGAGAAGGGGAAAATTGAATGCACAGTCAACAAGGCACAGAGATGCATGCATTTCTAGGCCTTAATGTAACCTGAAAAAAAGGGTGGATAGTATCATTGGGAACTTTTCAGTGACCAAGAGATTTTAGCTTACCTTATATCATGCTATAAGTCAACTCAGTAAAACTTTAATTCTCTGTAGCTCTGAGAATGCGGCAAGAGCTCTTCAACCTCGATTCTAGAACCGAAATAACCCATGTTTCTCCTCCTCTGGTGTACAATGTCAACCTCTGCCAGGAAAATACTGTACACCGGCCTGTGGTCGGAGAAACGAGACTCTCCACGAACATAAGACAGCTGATTAAGGCCGTTGCCATACCAGAGAATGCGATCACACCTGTTAGTTCATAAGCCAGTTATAAAAAGGAATAATATCTTCAGGAAAAAAAACACAGTGAAATATATCAGTGTTATCGATGTTACAGTATATAGCTAAAGAAAACTACCACGCCGGTGTTCTCCTCTTTTCTTTGGGGTGCATGCCCTCTCCAGCGTACCGATCTGAGTTGAAAGAATATTTGTATGTGGGAGGAAAATAGATCCTTCCTTCTTTCCAACCCTGGAAAACTCGTCCATACCTTTGTTGCATGCGGAGCTGTTTCATAAGAGGTGAACGAGATGAACTCAAAGGTTTGTCACAGTCTTCATAATACCAAAAAGGAAAAGGGGACAAATAGGAATAACGACATAGAATCCATTTTCAATCCCTTTGTTATCAAACAACTTAATTTTCGAATTTTTTCGATTTCTAAAGTGCAATTCAGAACCTCTACAATTGAACAGCCATTTGGCATAGAGCTGAAATGAATACTCCACAAATTACCTGATCTTTCTCCAATAATTGCTTCCAGTTATGCATTTCCACAAGAGCTTTTGCTGAACAATATGACAGAGCAATCCGATAATTCAAATCTCCAAGCCATATAATACGACTGCAATTTGTAATTAGGTGCACAAACAGTCAAAAACAAATTTGCATTGGCTTCCAGATTAATCTGCCGAATGACACAAATAGAGTCTTACTCATGCTCAAGAATTGTTTCAGGTGACTTAACATCACCAGCACCACGAACCCGTGGGAACCTTGTCTTCCTTAGAATTTCCAGAACATCAGAATTCCTGCGCAGTTCATCACCTTCCTTTTCCCCTGAGGTCAAATGACAACAGATGAAGCAGAATCTTGTCTGGTGCAAAGACATGCTTATTGAAATTGAACCCTGCAATAAAAGAGAGTGCCTTACTACAAGAAATTTACAACATCGAGAAATACCAATATGTTATAGTGAGCGACATCTACATGCTTATTGATTAAATAATACCTTATTTCCAAGATAACCCATCAATCCTCTGCCGACACATGAAACTTTCAAGTTTCTCACATCGTCTCTTATTTCATTGCGCACCCAAACAGTGAGAAATATGCCAACCATTTGCTTGCTGGCAATCAAGCAATACCTGAAGAGCCAGACACATATTCAATGAGTTAGTTCACAGGAACTGAAGAAGCATAAATATGCAGTACAATATAATGCCTCATGAAGTATTCACAATACCTAGAGTTGTTTGATTGCTCATCGTTTTGTTCAGAAGGTGCAGATGCACTGAAGCTATGAGGGACTGGCGAAAATTGTGCAGCATCACTCACTTCCACATCTATGTTCTCCTCATCAGGTGATCCAGGGCATCGCAAATTTCCATCAAAATCACTTGGTCTGCCTCCCAAGTTGACTGGATCGCAAACACTAAACCTGCGATCCAGTCTTGGTTGTGGGAACGTGAAGTCCCCATCCATTCTTAAACTACGGCTGAGATTGTGAAAGGACCGCCTGTGGAAGAAAGAGAAATTCTCCTGCCTTCTCGCAGACCCCTCAAAATCAGCATCTAATTCTACAACTGGATCCAGGACAGGTGAAGGGGTATGATAGCCACCACAACCACTAGAACCAGGATTCTTGTTTAGCGTCCGCCTGATAAGGGACACCCATTTCTTGGCTGGAAGGTTATCTTCAGTGCCAAGAACATTTCCAGCATTTAAGGGGACAATTTCCTGAAATCTACCAAAGATTGAAAGATCAAATTAACTGAAAATGCCCAAAATGACCTCCATCTAAGTCAAGAGAGATGTCAGCAGGAAAGGCCATTTGGCACATACCCTAGTACATAGATATCGGCAGGAGGAGAAGTATGGAGCCATTCATCTAAATTCAGCCCCCTTGGTGGCGACTTACCACCAACATTCCACGTCGCAGCAAAGATCCTACATGCAAATGAACATAATCGAATGCTCAATCAGATCACCTTTAGCATATTGTTTTCTCAAATCCTTTAGCATATTGTCGCGCAATCAAATTGCATTAACTACCTAATTGCAGTAGGGACAATGATTAAAGGACAGAATATTCTGTCCAATCTACTAAACTATTTTTTTAATTATACAACAGACATGATGGCCCTAGAAGATAAACACGCATGGTGAATCAATGGTACCTGTAATCTTGGACTTCAGTCAGGCATGCTACATCGAAATTATTCTTCCCTCGGCGAGCGCGCTCGGCACTCCGCTTGGACGAGGACCGGTCTACAGGCCCACAAGGAACAACAAGCAAGAACAATCATTTAACATGGCAGAAGAAAAGAGATGATGCAGAACAAAGATTGAAAATAGCTTAACAAAGTGGAACTGAGCAGCAGCCAGCATCTGTGGTGGGGAAAGAAAGCTCCATCTCTGGAGCTGCGGGAAGGGAAAGAGAGGGGTGTGGCCCAGACGGTTCAGTGCACCATACCGGTTCTGCTTTTCTTAGCCGTGCTGGCGCTTGCGCTTGCTTCGCTCGCTGAGCAGCTGGGCCTCCATGATCCACCACCTCTATCCCTTCCTAGAATGGATAATGCCAACAGTTGAGCACAAAAGAAACCAAGGAACCAAACAAAAAGGAAAAGGTGCTTGCTTTGTTTGTGATCTTTGACGAAATCTCTCTCCGGTAAAAAAAAGTTGACAAATACACAGGAAAAGAAATGGGGGTAGATATGAGGAACACACATACAGATGAGTCACTCCAGGCAACATCAGCCAAACATTTCTACATGATCTGTGGCAAAAAAGCCGTTGGTTGGTTGGGGGTCTTTACAGGGTTTCTGCATCACTACATCAAAATTGGAAACTGGAATGCACTAGCGGATACTATCGATGAGTGGGAACTGGGAACAGATGCGTTTGACAGGGACATCCCACTTGGTTGCTCATCTACTCCCTCTGAATCAACACTAGGAATCTAATGTGGATAACTACAAACACAGCTGGATGTTAAGATAATCAATGGAATGGGCAAGTTGGATCAGGCAAGTTATTTGCCCAAACCAAACACCAGCGGCAAAGACAAAGCATGCATGCCATTTGGGGGAACACTGGGATGGGGCTCTCTCATCATGTTTAAATAAATGCAGAAACATAAATAAACCAATCCTAACAAGGAATGGGCTGCAATTACTGAAGTGGGAACAGCCAAAACGACGCATTAACCATACCCTGGCCGGCGGCGTCGGAATCAGCATGGAAGTCATGCGCCTTGCTCCGGATGTTGAACCACTTCCTCACCAGGGACTTGGACCATGAAAGCTACACGCATGAAAAAGATGAGCGGCGGATCACGAAATGGAAAGAACACCTACAACCTGACACAAATACAGCTCAAATGGAGCGGCAACAACAACACGGAAAGCGATCTGTCCGATCGAGAAAAATCATGGAACGTACCTTGCTCTTCTTGGCGCTCTCTTCCGTCGTCATTGTCTCATAGCTCCTGCTCCGCAGGCCGCAGACAACAAAGAGGGATCTACCACCCCGCCGCCGCCGCCGCCCAAGCCGGAAGGAGCCTCAAATCCGAGATCCAATCCTCACCAACGGCGGGGTTTCCACCCGGGATCCTGGAATCTCTGACCAAATTAGCCACGGACAAGGCCCAACCGGCCGGCCGGCCGCCACGAGCAGCTCCAAGATTGGATTTTCCGGCGGCGGAATCACCAACCCTGCAAGCAGTGGGAGCCAACACAGAAGAACCCGAGAAACTCCCCTGCCGGCAACCTTATCCTCTAGGCAAGACGGCGCGGGAGCTGGGCCGAAGGCCTACTACTTGTAGCCTTGTAGGAGCAGTACTGAGATGATAGATACAAGGGGAAGCTGGGAGCTAGGACATGGGGTGGCAGAGGAGGGAGGACGACAAGGGGAGAGAACGGAATGCTTGTGCGCAGGTAAGAGAAAAAGGGAATGGTGGAGGAGAGAGAAAGCGAGGCGAGGCTTCTTGTTTTGCTCTCTCTCTCTCTCTCTCTCTCTCTCTCTTCTCTCCTTTTGCTTGTGTTGCTCTCTCTCCACACTAGCTCGCGCTGGCTGCTTTGCTTTGGGCGTCTCTCTCCTCTAGCTTTTCTCGACCTTGTCGCCTAAATCCATGGAGAAGAGGAGACAGGGCAAAGCTGCGAGGGGTGGTGGTGGTGGTGAAGCACAAGGAACAGGGTGCACAAATGGCAGTGGACTCGAGTGGTGTGGACAAAGCAGTTTGCTGGTCGCCCCGAGGGCAATACGGGAACGAATGAAAAATAGCCGGCCAATTTTTGGGTTCCTTTGTATGCTATTTGCGGAAAAAAGAAAAGGAATTTGGCCAATATATGCCAGTGGCAACCTTGTTGTTGCCATAGTGGTTAAAAACCAACCAACATATATGCAGATATTATATTAAAAACATGTTAGCGCTGGCATTAAAAATTATCGCGTTACATATCCTCACGCCTCTAGACATGTAACCGATATGTCAATGAGTCTGTTCGTTGAAGTTAGCGCGGTAAATGTATAAACATATAATGCTATCTTTAAACTTGTGGAGATATGTTTTTAAAACTTAATATTTCATATTAGCCTTTTATATAAATTATATTGCCCGCCTTTACGTTATTAGATTTAGAGGCATATATTCTTTCAAACAACTTAGATCTATACTTTATAATTTGTAATAAAAAAGGTAATTACCCATAGTATTCATCCGTATGTTAGGCCTACGAAGATCTATGGACTTATATAAAAGAACAATTTGATTTCTAGAAAAAAATGGAAAATACGTAGTAGTTTCATAGGACTTGGACTAAAAATCAAAGGAAAGCGATTTTGATAATGATTAATAAAATTATAAAAATATTATTTGTTTTTTAAATTGCAAGAATAAGAGGTCGTTGTCTTCTCGATTTAGAACGCGCTCTATGCTGGTATTTTAATATTCTTCTTCTTCTCAGCGAAATATCGACATGCTCTAGCAATACTGTTGTTTGCAATATAATATCATGATAGCATTGTGAAATTTTTTAAAAAAAACACAAGCTTTTTTTAATAGTCATTTCAATGACCCCGAGCATTTTTCTTATGGCCTTGCAGCAAACAATGAACAACAATGTGGCACCGCAAAACCATCGACCACCAGTGACCTATATGGCTATTTGCCGTAGTATAGCCACACAAACCCCCCAAAAACCAGCAAAGGCATGGCTACCAACATTTTTTCCAAAAAAAAAAATCCCTACCATCATTAGCTAATAGCTAGCCACAAAACACACTGTTACAAGTGACAATGAAGCACACCCATGGGGGCCTGGGTGGTGGGCCCGGGGCCCACGCGCAGCTGCCCCCTGGTGATGGGTCTGGCTGCAGTGACTGTGCACACCCCCTGGCCCACTCCCTGACAACGGTCAGCCGGTCGTGCGTACTGCTGGACGGATTCGGTCTCGCCCAACAACAGTGCCGTCACTCTGCCACTGCGACTCCGCCTACGTGCGCGGCACCGTGGAGTACCCACTGACATGTGGGGACCACAAGTGTGGGTCCCACAGGTCAGCGTGCGCGTCGGCTCATGGCCGGGTGGGTGTTGTGTTGGTGTGGGGAGGGAGCTTTGCCCTGCCCTGCTCGTTGGGGTTGCTGTAGTTAAAGGGAGTTATTAAAGTGCTTAAAGATTGTGTAAGAGAGAGAAGAAAAAAGAAAAAGAAAAAGTAAATGTTGAATGAATCTTGGTCCTGATCCACGATGAACCGAGCCTTTTCAACAAGCACAGTAGCCTCAAAAAAATAAAAATAGTTTAACTGGCGTATAGATTTTTATTTTTCTCTTCCACATGCTGCCCAAGAAACTATAGCCACCCGGACTAACCTTTTTTTTCTTTAAAAAAAATAACCACCCGGACTATTGCATCTGATCCTATACTTATAACTTTTTTTCTCGGCGGTTTTACCGGACACGAACTATTTTATTATTGTTTACCCTGTATGGTAGGGCCGGTGAGAGTGAGAGTGCCGTGAGCTGATATTTTTCTAAATTTGACCCCAAATTTCACTACGTAAAAAGAAAATTTTCATCACATCAAAATGTCGACATAATAATGAAGTACTAAATATATCAAAAACTAATTACACAGTTTTGTTGTACTTTACGAGACGAACATTTTGAGCCTAATTAATCAATATTTGAATAATTAGTGACATATTAATGATAAAATGTTAAGTTTAACACGTCAAACTTTAGAAACCCTGGTGATTTTTCTTTAAAAAAATAACCGGCCACCCGGACTATAGCATCTGATCCTATACTTTAACTTTTTTCTCGGCGGTTTTACCGGACACCGTATTGAACTATTTTATTATTCTTTACCCTGTATGGTAGGGCCGGTGAGAGTGCCATGAGCTGGCCTTTAGTTTCCAAAATTTGACCCCAAATTTCAACTATGCAAAAAAAATTGCATCGCATCAAAATGTCGGCACATGCATGGAGTACTAAATATAGATGAAATCAAAAATTAATTGTACAGTTTTGTTACTTTGCGAGATGAACATTTTGAGTCTAATTAATCAATGTTTGGACAATTATTCACAAATACAAACGAAATGTTACAGTGATATATTAATGATAAAAATATTAAATTTAACGTGCCAAACTTTAAAAACCCTGGTGATTTTTGTGGCGTGTGTCAGCGTCTAAGCACATTGGATAATCGCCATCGTCTTGGTGGCCTGTGGCGCGAGAACAGTGAAGAAAGGACTCGGCGAAAACGGCGGTAGCGTGCTGGTGCCGGCTACCACCTTTGTCAAGCTCAGCTCACTACACACTTATTACTCGATCAGTCACACACGCATGCACATCAGCTAGCACAGTAAACAGAGACGACTTGATCGCATGTTCCACAGTGTTCTTGACGGTATGTACGGTAACTAGCTAGCACAGTAAACCTCGAGATAATTTTGGTTGAGTGGGCAAAAGAGAGGCTACGTGGCTCATCTCTGAATTAAGCCAACATCAGGTCGCTCACGGGATGGGCATATATACAGATATACAGAACGATAAATTGAATATTGATCATGACTGCTGGATGTGGGGTTAATTAATTTGATCTCCATCATATATATATTTGCACATATGTATATCTTGGGTTTTCGAATGAAGTGTGTATTTTCCGCCATATGTGCATACGGAGGAGGCATGAATTAATTGGTCGCTATCAACACGTACGACTCTGTAGATATAGATCGCGATGATAACGTGCAGAGATTGGGACGACGTACTACGATACGGCATGTAGTAGTAGTAGTAGTGTGACAATATATATGTACGTACACACCTGTAAACACCACAGGTGCAACGGCACACATTTGTACGTAGACCCTGGCTGGTACCAATTCTGAGAAACGATTTGCACGAGCGACCTTGCTTTTCGTACACATCTGCGTGGATCGGTGGATGATACGTAGTACGCCGGTCGTGAAGCGCTGCCGTAGCATATTATATATACACGCTGGAACATACTGCACGTTGTGCTTTGTTTGTTGCCGTCAGCAGTCGATCTCTATGCCCGGTCGTATATGTTTTTTTTTCAAAACAAAAAAGATATCTATATATGCCCGTATAGCCTTTTTCACAAGCATGTTGTATGTACGGGCTAGGCACACACCTTGCAATAATTGCAGCTGCATTTACGTACATATATATACTACATACGTTGATCATGTCGTTAACGCGTACGTGGATCGGCAGTAGCATAGTATATGTATACGTACAAGGTCGATGCTTGATGCCTTGATATGTGGTCCAGTACGTGTAGCAGCCCAATTAACGTTGCTGTCGATCTCCAGTGTACGTACGTAGCCATCGAGATCGATTACGGTTACGGTCCCCTACCACGCACTCTACGTGGAAAAGGAGTATTATTGTACGAACCTACTGTAGTCATTATATTACGAGCAACAACGATGCATGAGATGAGACACGGCATGGCTTTGCATGCATTGCTTCATTCCGTACGTCCCTGCACGAATTTGTTTCCTTGCTACCTTGCTTCATTATTGCTGCTTGCATCTGTCGCTCCGGGTGTATTCAGTTTCCCTGGAATTTCAAACTTTCCATCGCATCGATATTACATCGACATCACATCGAAACATTAAATATAGCAAATAACGCATGTATGAAACGCTAAACGTAGGTAAATAAAAAACTAGTTGCATAGTTTTGATGTACACGACGAGACGAATCTTTTGAGCCTAGTTAGGTTATGATAGGACAACGTTTACCACAAATAAATGAAAGTGTTACAGTGCGCTACAGTGTCCGATGTGACTTTTTTATCAATTTTCACGAATCTAAACACACCCCCTCTCTTAGCTCTCTCTTGGATCGAGAACTAATATAACCAGGCGTGGCGTGTTCATGTGCTACGATCGATTCGGCGACGGCGATCACACATATCACCTCGCTCGTGATGATTCTCGCCGGCCCCTCTGGCTTTTCTACGTACCTTTGCACTTCTCAGCGTGCAGCAGCTAGCAACGGACGACACGAGCCAGCGATTGCATATATGCACACACGGGACCGTCACTGACACGGTGGGCCCCACCGCAGCCATCGTGGCGTCTCGCTGTCCCACCAGCGCGCAGGAAAAAGGGGCGAATGAACTAGGGCCATCCACACCGTACGTCGGATCGAATCAACGGTCACGACGACTTGCATGTGTCTGCATGCATGCACGCTGCCTAGCTAGGCCTGGGCGCCTCGCTGGCTGGCTGCTGCATATGTATATGGCCTTGTTTGGTTGTGAGCGAAAATTTGTTCCTCCGAGAATCTTGTATGCACGAAGTATTAAATGAAGTTTATTTATAAAATATTTTTAAAAATAAATATAACTTTATGTGACGAATCTAATGAGCCTAATTAACCCATAATTTACTACAGTAATTGTAACCATCCTCTAATCATAGATCTCGCGAATTAATCCGGGGTTTTGTACGTTGTTTTATAAACTAATTTTATTTAATATCCTTAATTAGTGGTTAAATATGCGTAAAAATTTTCACACCAACCAGACACTTCCCGTGGTGAGGATTCCATGCATCTCTTCAGGAGCGTTGAATATGTTGTGCTATGATCTGACCGGACATGCTCACCAACAAGACAGCAGCAGCATATAAATATATATGCATCCTCATCCATCCATGCACGCGACCAAAATGTGGTTGGTAGAATGTTGTCTCTTCCTGCTCTCTCTTTGATTTTCGAGTTTGGATTCAAGTAAAATTCAGTCCCTTAAATAAATAATAACTAGACATATTAAATATAAATTAATTATATAAGTCGGTTCTATTTCGTGAGATGAACCTAACAAGCTTAATTAAGCTATAATTAATATATAATTATTATATGTTTACTGTATTATTACAATGTCTAAACGTGAACTGAATAGGTTCATTCCGTAAATTAGCCCTCGTTTATGTAATAAATTTTTTAATTAATTTTTATTTTATACTTCTAATTAACATCGTTACACGGTAAGGATAAGAATGAAGTAGCCATATAACATAACACTGTGTGTGTACGTGTCATCCGAGATGTGCTTACGCGAAGAGTGACAGACCGCAATTGTCACACCCGGATTTACACAAAACCCGAATGTGGCCATATGTGTGCCCAGGAAGTCCACCGACACATATAGCGAACAAATATGGTAAAAATCAGAGTACAATGCTTCATTTATTCATCATATAGTAGCGTTTACATCAGAGTTTTGCATAAATGAAATACATGGACAGCGGAAGACTAATAAACTCTCTCTAAGTGTAGCCGCAATCCCACAGGGACTCTGACTGGGAGAACGCCAACTCAGAAGTACGGCAAATCCTCTGGAAACTCCACAGCATAATCAGCCTGACTCCAATCTGTTACCCGTCCGGGATTTTGCCCAAAAATAGTAATAACAGCAAGTGTAAGTAATGGAAATTACTTAGCAAGTATAGCACGGGTTATGAAGGCTCAAAAAGGCTAGACTCGGCTTAACTACATTAGCACTTTTAGTTGGTTCGTTTTATCATTGTCCAAGTTACTACATGTGAAAGAACACCCGGTTGTAACCCAATTAATAGTGTAAGTGACATTAAGCATTAATAAACATCAAGTTATAATCAAAAAGGATCCAGGCCGCTCGTGACCCTGAGCAAGGCTATCATGATAGATCGTACACTCTGCAGAGGTTTCTCCCTTTACCCACAAGTTGCAAATCGGATCTAAAACGTGAAAGTTATAGCGTTTCTAAGGTTCGGGGGCTTGCTGGCAAAGTTTTAAAATTTCCAGGGGCTAAAACGAATAAAACAGGACCTATCTGTAATTATTTTTGAATTAAAAAGGACCGCGGGTTAATTCCCAGGAAGTCCAGGGTCTCTTTAGCAAAAGAGCCAGCGCTGACCGGTATTGACCGGATCAGGACGCGTGGCGGCCGTTGGATCTGAATCGGACGGCTCAGATTTAAAACGCGAAGGGGTATGGCTGGATCTAATCTCGCGCATTGATCTCGGATCGGACGGCCCTGGGCGATTGGCTCGCCGGAGATGACGACGGCGCGGCGGCGCCGCTTGGCCGCGGCGAAAACTCGCCGGAGTTGGCCATAACTCGCGCTAGGGGGCTCCGTTTTCTACGGGATCTGGTCCTACCGACTCAGGGAAGCATGGCGAGTCGATCTGGGGGCTGCAAGTCGAGCGTCGGACGGCGTAGTGCGCTGACGACGACGGGCGGCGGAGTTGAACTCCGGTGCACCGCGGGAAGTGAGTTTTGGGTGCATTTAGGGGCGGGTTTTTGGCTCTGGAGCAGCTGGGGAGCGCCACAAGTGCAACCGTGGAGAACAAGTGCAGCATGGTGCGGTGCATTGGCCGGACGGCTGTGACCGGCGGTGGATTGCCGTCGGCGGCCGAGGGAAGCGGCTCTACGGTGCGGCTACGGCAAAATTGAAGGGGGGGAGGCTGCTTTACCTCCCGAAGAAGCTTCTGGCGAACGGAATTGGCCGGGGATGGTTCGTGAGGCGTGAACGGAGGCGATCCCTTCGCGGCGGCGCTGTGGACGACGGGGGAAAATTAGCCATTACCGAGGCGTAAGAGGGGACGAGAAGTACTTGGGGAGCTTTAGTACCTCCTGGCGAACTGCTCGGTGGTGATGGCCGACCGGGAGACCCGCCGGTGCGGCCTGGCGGCGTGCGGCGGTGCTTCACGAGCTCGGCGACGCACTGGCAGGACGGTGGAGGGCTCGGGAGAGCTTGGCGGCGCTGCTAGGGTTGGGCGAGGGGTGAGAGAGAGCGGAGCGGTAGTCAGGCCGGGTTAAGAAGGCACGGTGGGGGCGGCCTCGGCGTGCGGGCTCTGCCACGGCAGGCAGCGCCATTAACGGAGGAAGAAGAAGGAAGGTGGGAGGGGAGGCTGACGCGTGGGGTCGGGCTGGCAGCGGGGGAAGGGGGAGACAGGGGCGCGGCTGGCTGGCGGGCTGGGCCGCTGCGCGCGAGGGAGAAGAGGAAGAGGGAAAGAGGAGTGGGCCGGCTGGGCCGAAAGTGGAGCGGGGAGAAGGCGGGCCGCGGAAAAAGAAGAAAGAGAGGAGGGGCTGGGCCGAACTGGGGGAAAAGAAGAGGGGGCAAAAGTGGACCGAGGGAAAAGTTCAGGGAGGTGAAGTGAACTATGGACCTAATAACTTTTCTAGAGCTCCAAACAAAGTGATTCAAATTTGAATTTAAATATATTTAAATTCTTGTTCGAATCACAAGCCATACAAAAATAAATGCAGCAGCATGAATGCAACAATAAATGTTTCTAACTCTTATATTTGATTTTAAATTTTAGAAAATTATTATTTAGCCTTTATAAAATAGGTGAAAGCATTAAATAATTAGTTAATTGCCAGAAATTTTAAATTTGAGTATTTTGGGTGTTACAAACTTACCCCCCTTAAGGTGAATCTCGTCCTCGAGATTCGGATGTAGAAGCGAAGAGCTGTGGGTACTCGGACTTGAGATCTTCTTCCCGCTCCCAAGTCGCTTCATCTGCTGAATGCCGGCTCCACTGCACCTTGCACATCCGAATGGTCTTGTTCCTCAGCACTCTCTCTGACACCTCCAGGATCCTGATCGGATACTCCTCATATGTGAGGTCCTCCTGAATATTCAACTCCTCAATCGGGATCTGCTCTTCTGGCACCCGCAAACACTTCTTCAACTGGGACACATGGAACACATCGTGTACTCCGGCTAGTCTCTCAGGCAGATCTAGCCGATATGCCACTTCGCCCATCCGTTCCTGTATCCTGAACGGTCCGATGTAACGAGGTGCCAACTTGCCCTTGACATTGAACCGCTTTACACCTCTCATGGGTGATACCTTCAGGTACACAAAATCACCAACTCTGAAGCTGAGGTCCCTCCGTCTGACATCGGCATAACTCTTCTGTCTGGACTGGGCCACCTTCAGGTTCTCTCTGATCACCTGCACCTGCCGCTCTGCATCTCTAAGTATCTCCGGACCAAAGACCTGACTCTCTCCAGTCTGATTCCAGAACAATGGGGTCCGGCACTTCCTGCCATACAATGCCTCGAACGGTGCCATCTGCAGACTCTTCTGGTAGCTGTTGTTGTAGGAGAACTCTGCATACGGCAAACTCTTATCCCAGCTGACACCATACTGTAATGCACAAGCCCTCAACATATCCTCTAGTATCTGATTGGTCCGCTCTGTCTGACCATCTGTCTGCGGATGATAAGCTGAGCTGAAGTGCAGCTTCGTGTCCATGGACTCATGTAACTTCCGCCAGAAGTGTGAGGTGAACTGAGTACCACGATCTGACACAATCTTCTTCGGCACCCCGTGTAAGCACACAATCCGCTCCATGTACAACTCTGCTAGCCTGGCGCCTGTGTAGGTGGTCTTCACTGGCAGAAAGTGGGCCACCTTGGTCAGACGATCAACAATCACCCAAATAGAGTCAAATCCTCTCTGAGTGCGGGGCAGACCAGTGATGAAGTCCATGCCAACTTCTTCCCATTTCCACCCCGGGATCTTCAACGGCTGAAGCAATCCAGCTGGTCTCTGATGTTCTGCCTTGACTCGCTGACATGTGTCGCACAATGCCACGTGAGTCGCCACATCACGTTTCAGTCCGTACCACCAGAATCTCTCCTTGATGTCCTGGTACATCTTAGTGCTGCCTGGGTGGATCGAATAAGCTGAGTCATGTGCCTCTCTCAGAATCATCTCTCTGATCTGCGCTATGTCTGGCACACATATCCTCTTCCTATGCCATAGAGTTCCCTGATCATCAACTCGGAATCCAGGGGCCTTTCCCAATGCAACATTCCCCACAATCTCTCTGATCTTCTCATCCTGCAGCTGACCTCTCTGGATCTCCTGCTCGAGTGTGGGTTCCACTGCCATCTCTGTGATGCTGGTGATGAATCCCAAACTCATCCTCTCGAACTCTCGGCTGAGTTCTTCAGGCAGACAATGACCAGTGATCCTATTCACATAACTTCTTCTGCTCAGAGCATCTGCCACCAAGTTGGCCTTCCCTGGGTGATAGTGAATCTCCAGATCATAATCCTTGATCAGCTCTAACCATCTGCGCTGTCTCATGTTCAGATCTGACTGAGTGAAGACATACTTGAGGCTCTTATGATCAGTGTAGATGTCACATCGGTGTCCAATCAAGTAATGTCTCCAGATCTTCAGAGCATGAACCACAGCTGCCAACTCCAAGTCGTGCGTCGGATAGTTCTGCTCATGCTTCCTCAGCTGCCTGGACGCATAAGACGCGACTCTGCCCTCCTGCATAAGGACGCAACCCAGTCCTAGACGGGATGCATCGCAGTAGATGGAGAAGCTCTTAGCCAAATCTAGCAATACTAGCACTGGGGCTGTAGTCAACCTCTTCTTCAACTCTTCGAAGCTGACCTGGCAAGCCTCTGTCCACACGAACGGGGCATTCTTCTCCAGCAATGCAGTCAACGGCTTAGCAATCTTGGAGAATCCTTCAATGAACCGTCTGTAATAACCGGCCATCCCAAGGAAACTCCTGATCTCGCTCACATCTCATGGCGGATTCCAGCTCAATACATCACTGAATTTCCTCGGATCAACTGCCACTCCTCCATTGGACAACACGTGTCCCAGAAACGCCACTTCCTTCAGCCAGAACTGAAAGTGCATCTAGGCATTTAATCTATTTTGGTGATTAATGACAATAGAAATTTGGATATGATGCTTTGCATGAGTTGTGCAGGAATAAAATGAAATAAAAAGAAGACAATACTAAAGGAAGGACCCCAACGCTTATTCATATGGTGGAGGACTCAATTGGTGGATTTAAATTTAATTTTCCGTTTGAAATTGAGTATAGGACCACCGTACTATCAAGGGGGACGTAGTTGATAAACTCTAGGTGCTAAAAGTGCTGTGCCTGAGATGACAAACTCTTGAGAGACACAAAAACACTTCACAAACACCCCTTTTTGCTCGGCCGGAACTTAGGCCGGAAGATCCGACCGGAAGTTCCGGGCGGCTCGGTCTTGTGTTTCTTCGGGCCGGAAGTTCTGGCCTTTGCACCGGAAGATACAAGACTTAGCTGTTTTTCGAGCTCACGAGTGTCCTGTTGCAAGTTCCGACCCGAGGCCCGAAGATCCGACCGGAAGTTCCGGCCGGCTCTGTCTTGGTTTTCTCCGGGCCGGAAGTTCCGGGGTCTCCCGGAAGATCCGACTACCTGTCGGAAGATCCGGCCCCTGGAACTTTTCTGGAGGTTTCCTAACACGTTTCTGTTGATTATCGGAAGATCCGACCAAGTGTCGGAAGATCCGGTACCCCTTTGCAGAGCACATAACGGTCATTTTTTGGGGGGTTGGTATAAATACCCCACACCCCCCCTCATTCATGGTTGCTGCACACACTGACCTAACACGAGACAAACACTCCCTTGAGCATTCACTCCTTCTCTCTACTCCCTTCCAAAGCTTGATTCTTTCAAGATTCAACTAGGGTTTGAGTGAGAAAGAAGATTTGAGGTGTGAGACTTGTGCAACCTTGAGTTCTTCACTTGTTCATCTCTCAAGCACTTGAAGCACTTGGATTCATCGATTTGCGTTTGTTACTCTTGGAGCTTGCTCCTAGACGGTTAGAGGTGCCGGTGAACTCCCATTCTCTTGTGGTTTGAGTCCCGGAAGTTTTTATTACCCTCTCTCTTCGTGGGAGCACATAGTAAGTAACTCAATCCTCCTTTGTGGTTGATTGGGAGAGACTTGGGGTTAGTGTGACAGCCCGGCTCTTTGTGAGCATCTCAACGGAGACGTAGCTCCTTTGTGGAGTGAACTTCGGTAGAAAATCCTTTGTCTCCACTTTTGTTCTTGCTCTTATTATTTCTATAACTTGACTTGTCTCGATCTACTTATTTGTGGGAATACTCTGATATTGATCATATATAGAAGGTTCCTTACATCATTTGTGAGCTTTGTATTCAAGTAGAATCGTCAAAAGGTGATTAGATTTCAAATCTCGAAGTACCCCCAAATTGCCTGTCGGAAGATCCGACTTATTCTCGGATCTTCCGGGGATTCTGTCCCTGTCGGAAGATCCTATACAGTGTCGGATCTTCCTGGCCGGAAGATCCGAGACTGTGTCGGATCATCCGACCCTCTGATATTTTTTCTGAGGATTTTTGCAGGATTTTTTAAACAGGCCTATTCACCCCCCCTCTAGGCCTAGTGTTGGTCCTTTCAATTGGTATCAGAGCCTAATCCCTTGTTTAGGCTTAACCGCTAAGGGAAAAACACTATGGCCAGTATGGGGGATGTATCCGAGATGGCTTCCGCTCACAAAGATAAACATCCGACACCTGTCGAATCAGGCTCAAGTGATGATGAATTCAACATTAGCGATGTTGATGAGAGCTTGGATGAACAAGAAAAGAAGAAGCAAAGAAGGGAGAAGATAAGGAAGAAGATCAAGGAGAAGGCCGAAAGAGAGGCACAAAAGCTTTTCAAGAAGAAGATACGAGAAAGAGACGCTCTCGACGGACTTCACTCGGTGTCTTATCGATATGAGACATCTTCTTCTAACAAATCTTTTGACCCTTCTAGTCTTAATTTCTCATCCATTCCAATGGGCAAAGTCCCCAAATTCAATGGGATTGACTATGCCCGATGGAGTGATGATCTGAAAATTTACTTGCATGGTCTTCATCCATCTCTTTGGACTATTGTGAATATAGGTGTTGACAAGAGTGCAACGCCAAGTCGTGAACAAGAATACGACATCTTCCGCAACTCTCAAGCCGTGACCGTGCTTAGGAGTGCTCTAAGCACTTATGAGTACAACAAGATTAGAGGAATCGATAGTGCCAAAGAGCTATGGGACACTCTTCGAATGGCTCATGAAGGATCGGAAGAAGTCAAGGAAGGCAAGGTGGATCTCCTACAAGGAGAACTAGAAGCTTTCGTCATGAAGAAGGATGAGTCCTTGCAAGAAATGTATGATCGATTGAAGCTCCTAGTCACCGAAATTAGGATGCTTGGAAGCAATGATTGGGGCGAGAACAAGGTCACAAAGAAATTGCTTAGAGCATATGCACCAAAGAACCCAATGCTTGCCACAATGATTAGAGAAAGTGACAAGTTCAAGACAATGGTGCCCATGGAGCTATTCAACAAGTTACAATATCATGAGATGAATAGCTTGGATGTGACAAGGTCTATCCAACAAACCGAAGTCAAGACCATAGCTCTCAAGGCCGAACCAAGCATGAGAGTTGAGTCAAATGAGAAGACTTCAACTTCCAAGAAAAGTGAGGATTCAAATGACCATGAAATCACCGATGAAGAAACCGCTATGATGGTTAGAAACTTCAAGAGATTCATGAAGGCAAGAGGTGAAAAGAAGAGCTTCTCTCAACGAAGATGCTATGAGTGTGGGGAGAAAGGGCATTACATTGCCGATTGTCCCCGCAAGAAGAATGACAAAGATAACAAGAAGTCCAAGGACAAGAACGATGACAAGGACAAGAAATACAAAGAGAAGAGTCGAGAGTACAAGAAGAAGTTTGGAAGCGCCCACGTTGGTGAAGGTTGGAATTCATCAAGTGATGACTCCGGTGATGAAGGAATGGCCACTTGTGCCATTCAAGCTCCTACATCAACTCCACGACTCTTCAACAACATCGATGAAAGTGATGATGAAGCTCCCATGTGCCTCATGGCTCAAGGGACTAAGGTACTTGACACCACACCACTTTCCTCATCCACTCTATCATCATCTAGTAATATTGAAAATGAACTAGATAATGAAGAAGCCGAACACGAGAAAAACATGATAAAAAAGTTCGGCAAAGACGGTTACAAACTCATTAAAAAACTACTAGAGAAAATTGAGAAAAGAGAGGAGTCTCTTGATAGGCAAGAAGAATTGCTCATCCTTGAGAAGGAGAGAAACCTTGTCCTAGAAGAGGCTCTAGTTGAGGAGAAACTCAAGGTTGAGAAGTTGGCATGTGAGTTATCTCATGCCAATGACTCACGGGAGAAGGTGTCAAAGGAATTGTCTTTGACAAATGACTCTTTAACTAACCTAAAGAGTGCTAAAAGTGAGCTTCAAGAAAGGCATTCAAGCCTAGAGATCAAAAACAAAGATCTAGAAGCCAATTTTAGCTCACTTTGGGAAAGTACCAAGAACAACTCTAAAACAACTCTTGACTCAAGTGTCTCTACTAGTGAAGGTTGCTCAAGATGTTATAAAATTGATTTAGATGCTTGTGCAACTAACATTTCTAAGATAGAGAAGAAAGTCAAGGCTAAAGATGCTCAAATCCAAAAGTTGACCGAAGCCATTGGCCAAGACCAAGGTAAGGGCAAGAGTGTATTCGAGACCCACCCGGCATATAAAGCCGGTAGATATGGTACTATCAAGGATGGGCTTGGATACACTCGAGGTGGAAAGGCCAATGGGACTAAGAAGATAGGAGGTCGTGATGTGACATTGTTCATCAAGGGGACCAATTTAGGTGAACTAATGGATGCGACTCATGGAGTGGTAAGCTCCATGGAGCCCTTGCCAAAGGCAAAAGCATCTAGTCAAGATGTCAAGATCAAGAACAAGAAGGAAGAGAAGGTCGTTGAGCACAGGCCATCACCAAACCACTCCATCGACTATATGGTCACTTGGGACCAAAATGGGAAGATGGTTGTAAAGTATATAGGTGCTCATACTAGGAAAATGATGAGAAGTGTGTGGGTGCCTAAAATGTCAAAAGCTAACACTCAAGGACCCAATCACTTTTGGGTACCTAAGTCCAAGGCTTAAAACTTGTTTTGTAGGCATATTCCTCCGGTGGACCTTCGTGGTTATTGGATAGTGGATGCTCAAATCATATGACCGGAGAAAGGAATATGTTTGCGAAGCTACAAGAGTATGACTCACCCGTTGAGAAGATCACATTTGGTGACAACAATCATGGTGATGTCATAGGTCAAGGTGAAGTAGCCATCTCACAAGATTCATCTCTTTCCAATGTTTATCTTGTTGATTCTTTGGGATACAATTTGTTGTCGGTCTCACAACTTTGTGAAAAAGGTTACAATTGTCTCTTTACTAATGAGGGTGTGAGCGTCCTAAGAAGGGAGGATTCCTCTATTGCTTTTACGGGTCGACTCAAGGGAAAGCTTTACTTAGTTGATTTCACAACTAGTAAAGTGGAACCGGAGACTTGTTTAGTGGCAAAATCTAGCTTGGGTTGGCTCTGGCATCGCCGGCTAGCTCATGTTGGGATGAGGAACTTGGCCAAACTTCAAAAGGATGAACACATCCTAGGACTAACTAATGTTGTGTTTGAGAAAGATAGATTGTGTAGTGCTTGTCAAGCCGGGAAGCAAGTTGGTGCTCCACATCCACCCAAGAATATTTTGACTAGCTCAAGACCACTCAAGTTACTTCACATGGATTTATTTGGACCGGTTGCATATGTTAGCATTGGCGGGAACAAGTATGGACTTGTCATTGTAGATGACTTTTCTCGTTTCACATGGGTTTTCTTTTTACAAGACAAGAGTGAAGCTCAAACAATCATCAAGAAATTCATTAAAAGAGCTCAAAATGAGTTTGAGTTGAAGATCAAGCATATAAGAAGTGACAATGGGACGGAGTTCAAGAACACCAATGTTGAAGAGTTTCTTGATGAAGAAGGAATCAAGCATGAGCTCTCTGCTCCATACACACCTCAACAAAATGGCATTGTTGAGAGGAAGAACCGGACCTTGATTGAGATGGCACGGACCATGCTTGATGAGTACAAGACTCCGGATAACTTTTGGGCCGAGGCGGTTAGCACGGCTTGCCATGCCACTAACCGTCTCTATCTTCAAAAGTATTTGAACAAGACTCCATACGAGATACTAACTGGTAACAAACCAAAGGTGCACTACTTTCGAGTCTTTGGTTGCAAATGTTACATTCTTAACAAGAAAACCAAAAGCTCAAAGTTTGCACCTAAGGTTGACGAAGGCTTTCTACTTGGTTATGGTACTATCGAACACGCCTACCGTGTTTTCAACAAAACCACCGGTTGCGTTGAGATCACGGTAGACGTAAAATTTGATGAATCAAACGGCTCTCAAGTAGAGCAAGTTGTAAATGACCTTGTAGATGAAGTCCCGCCAAGTCAAGCCATCAAGAACTTGAGTTTAGGGGAAGTGAAGCCTCAAGAGTTTCCAAATGAAGATGAAGAACAAGACCGAGATCCGGAAATCATGTTCAACATCGATCCATCACCATCAACAAGAGTTGAACCACCAAGCTCATCACAAGATCAAGTCCAAGATCATGGTGACGATCATGACCATGGCAATGATCAAGGGGGAGCTCAATGTGAAGATGCTCAAGATGTTGAGTCACATCATGAAGAAGATGATGATGGACCCATCCAACGTCAATCAACATTCTCACATCCAAGAGTTCACCAAAGTGTTCAACGGGATCATCCCGTTGACAACATTCTAGGGAGCATCCAAAGAGGGGTAACCACTCGTTCACGTTTAGCAAATTTTTGTGGATTTTACTCGTTTGTCTCCTCTTTGGAACCTCTCAAGGTAGAAGAAGCTCTTGGAGATGCGGATTGGGTTATTGCAATGCAAGAAGAGTTGAACAACTTCACAAGAAATGAAGTATGGGAGTTGGTCCCAAGACCCAAGCAAAATGTGATTGGCACCAAGTGGGTTTTCCGGAACAAACAAGATGAAAATGGCATTGTCACAAGAAACAAGGCTAGGTTGGTTGCTCATGGCTTCACTCAAATTGAAGGGTTTGATTTTGGTGAGACATATGCTCCGGTGGCAAGGCTTGAGTCAATTCGTATCCTTTTGGCCTATGCATCTCATCACAACTTCAGGTTGTATCAAATGGATGTGAAGAGTGCATTTTTGAATGGGCCTCTTGGGGAGCTAGTATATGTGGAGCAACCACCGGGATTTGAAGACTCCAAGTACCCCGACTACGTCTACAAACTCCATAAGGCGCTCTATGGGCTTAAGCAAGCACCTAGAGCATGGTACGAATGCCTTAAGGATTTTCTACTCAAGAATGGCTTTGTAATGGGCAAAGCCGATTCTACTCTCTTCACTAGGAAAATAGACAAAGATTTGTTTGTTTGTCAAATTTATGTTGATGATATAATCTTTGGTTCTACTAATGAAAAATTTTGTGAAGAGTATAGTAGGATAATGACCAAAAGATTTGAGATGTCAATGATGGGGGAATTGAAGTTCTTTCTCGGATTTCAAATCAAGCAATTGAAGCATGGCACGTTCATATGTCAAACCAAATATACAAGTGATATGCTAAAGAAGTTTGACATGGCCAATGCTAAGCCCATCAAGACCCCTATGCCCGTGAATGGCCATCTTGATCTAAATGAAGAAGGCAAGTCCGTCGATCAAAAGGTATATCGCTCCATGATTGGTTCCTTACTTTACCTTTGTGCATCTAGGCCGGATATTATGCTTAGTGTGTGCATGTGTGCAAGATTTCAAGCCAATCCTAAGGAATGTCATCTAATGGCTGTTAAGAGAATTTTTAGATATTTAGTGCATACTCCAAACCTTGGCTTGTGGTATCCCAAGGGCTCCACTTTTGATCTACTTGGCTACTCCGATTCGGATTATGCCGGTTGCAAAGTAGATCGGAAGAGTACAATGGGGACTTGCCAATTTCTTGGTAGGTCTTTGGTGTCATGGAGCTCTAAGAAACAAAATTCCGTTGCGCTATCCACCGCCGAGGCCGAGTATGTTGTAGCCGGTGCTTGTTGTGCTCAACTACTTTGGATGAGGCAAACCTTGAGTGACTTTGGCCGTGAGTTCAAAAATATCCCACTCTTATGTGACAATGAGAGTGCCATAAAACTAGCAAACAACCCCGTTCAACACTCAAGAACCAAGCACATAGACATTAGACATCACTTCCTTAGAGACCATGAAGCCAAAGGAGATATCGCCCTATGCCATGTTGGAACCGAAAAACAATTGGCCGATATCTTCACCAAGCCTCTTGATAAGCAAAGGTTTTGTTCCTTGATGAGTGAGCTAAATATCTTGGATTCTCGTAACTTGGCTTGACTTATTGCATACACAATTGATTGATGCCTAGACTAGAAGAAAAATGATTTTCTTTTCTATTTTTTTTTGTTGTGTGAGTTTTTCAAAATTTTGATCTTACGATCGTTGGATCTTTTCTTGTTTCAAGTTGATCATGGTTATGTGTTGATTGTTTGTTGCTGATCAACTTTGGGACAAGTTTCTTACATGTTCATAAGCTAGTTCTCTCAAAATCGCCAATCAAATCTCGTCATGAAAAATCATCTTTGGGACACATCCTCTCCGGACCGGATCTTCCGACAGACCCCCGGAACTTACCCCTGGAAGTTCCGGGCGACTCTGTCTCTCATCGCTCTCTCTGAATTTTTGCCGGATCTTCCGGGACGGCCGGATCTTCCGACAACTTGTCGGATCTTCCGGACCTGGGAGCTGGCGGAACTTCCGACTCTCTCTCTCGGATCTTCCGGCCTGTGCGCGAATATATATATCTGGAACGAACCGTTACTCCTCCCATCCTTCTTTCTTCCTCCACCAACGCCTCCTCTCTTCCAAACTCCACCCCATACGGCGATTTGAAGATTGGATCGTGGATTTCTTAGTCAAGTGACATCTTTTGATTCCCCAACACTCCAAGACTCTATTCCTCTCGGATCTTCCGGAGTTTTCGTGGGAAATCTCAACGGTATTGATTCAAAATCCCCTTTGCCCGATCTCTCAATGTAGGAAGTTCTAGTGGTTTTCCCTTGGTGAATCATCTCATATACATGCCTAGAATGCTTCCCTATGATCTCGTGTCGTTTGGTGGGCTAAATCTTCGGTTCCTAAGTTTTTAGGGTTTGGCCCGACTCTGTCGGATCATCCGACTATGGGCCGGAAGATCCGGACCCCGGATCTTCCGACTCAGTGCCGGAAGATCCGACCGAGTCGAGTTCTGTCCTATCAACTCAGTTACCAATCTTTGATCCTTTCTCTAAATTTATCCTTGCATATCTTGTCAGATGGTTAAAGAGAAGGTCACACAGAAGAAGAGCACTTTTTTGACGGCACACCCAAGTACCGGTCGCACCAAAAGCTCCTTTCACCCACCTAGTGGTTCGTCCTCTGAGTCGGACACCAACTCTGAAGGGGGGATTAGAGAAGTTGGCAAGGGGAAGCGCTCAGAGAAACAGACAACTTCTCGCTCTGTTCGAGGTAGAGCTCAGTCAAGTGTGCAAGGGCGACAGATTCCTCCTCGTCCCAGAGTCAAGAGAGCTAACCAGGGAGAAGGACCAGGGACACAGTATAATGATGACATTGACATATCCTTTCTCGCTCATAATTTCATAAGCACTGCCATTCCTTTCCGTCACTCTCAGGACAATGCCTTGGTTAATTTCAAGTTAGCCAAAAATAGCATGAAGCCTCTAAGGTTCAGTGAACATGAGGATCCAAGGAGCATCCGATACAAACTCTTCAAGGGTGATCCTCGGTTTTGGCTTCCACACCAGGCAGATTGGTATGAGTCTGTGATTCTGAAGATGACCCGGATTTGTACTCCAATGTATTGGGTCGATTGGAAATATTTGAAGAGCTTCCCACCACCGCTCAAGCCTGTTGTTGATGATGTATACAAGCGATGTGTGGAAATGGATGTGGACAAGTTGATGGCATTTGAGTGTCCATACAATGAAGAAGTCATTGCCCAGTTCTATGCTACTTTATGGGTTGACGAGGAAAGGTATGAGATGCATTGGACTTTGTGTGGGAAACGTCTTTCCATCTCATTGCATAACTTTGCTGGTTTGTTTGATCTTGCTGAGGAGACTGCTTATGCTCATACTAGCAATGATCGTAGCAAGGTTGATCTTCACCTTGGGAGAATAATAGATGACACCAAGTTGGCATTCATGTATGATCATGCTTATGGAGAGGTGGTTTATGGGAAATACAAGGGTCTCTCTCCGTTCTACAAGTTGTTGAATCAACTCTTTCGAGGGACTCTGTATCCTAGAGCAGGAGATGCCGACAACATCTCAAAGAGGGCAAAGAATTTACTCTTTCAAATGGCCCCCGGGAAACCCAAGTTCAAAGTGTTCAACTTTATTTGGAATGAAATTATCTACTGCTCTCATGATGCTTCTAGTGGCTGTCACTATGCTCCCTACATTTTCCACATGATCAAGTATGTGACTGGGATCAACATATTGACTGACAAGCTTCATCTCCCATACAAATCTCCCCCGAGCAAAATTACCCAACTCCTCAAGATCAAGGCCAAGGCATATCAGGGTGCTCCAACCCCATCTTCTCAAGGTGCTTCATCTTCCCAAGTTCCTTCATCACATGCTCCAGCTTCATCTAGTGGCCCCTCCTTCACTCCCAAAGGCAAGAAGAGTAAGATTGATTTTCTGCTTCAAGGCATGTTTTCTTGCTTCAACATGTGCAAATATGAAGTCAATAGGTCTCAAGAGCGTGAGAGACGCGCCGAGCATGATAGATACATGGCGGATAAGCGCCATAAGGAGCTTCTTGATAAGTTAAACATGCCACATTCTCCTATTCATCCACTCCGAGATGTCACTCCTCCACCTACCTTTGCAAATCCTTGGGAGGACTACTCACAGGAATATGTCTTTGGTGCCTCTCAACTCCAAGGGCAAGGTGAGGAGGAGATAGTGGAAGAAGAAGAAGAAGAAGTAGAAGAGGAAGAAACTAAGGAGGAGGAGGAATATCATAGTGAGCCAGAGACGGATGAGGATCGTCGCAAGGGCAAAGCAGTCGCAGCCGCTGATGATGACGATGAGGACGACGATGATGATGACGATGACGAGGGTGGTGATGATGACGAGGACGACGAGGACGAGTAGCTCCCTTTTTGGTCCTTGATGACAAAGGGGGAGTGAATGTGGCCATTGGAAACTCATCACCTATCTATCTTTTATTCATGTTCTAGCTTGTGAACTTGTGAGAACTTGAATTTGTGTTATGTATGGTGTGCCAAGTGAGACTTTTATTTGTAAGACTTAATTTGGTTATTGCTAGTGTGATGTGGATCTCGTTATCTATTTTATTGTGAGTTGCTTATGAATGATGTGATGTTATTTCTCACTTTATTGATGTGTATATCTTGTCATATGCATCACGTTTATTTCATCACACCAAGCACTTTTATGCAATCTTATTTTGAGAGACTCTTGCAAAATATGTGCACAAGCATTTGAGGCTATTTAAGTTGAACATGCACATATTTAGGGGGAGCCTCTCCAAAAATATTGGATGCAAAACATGAATTTTATTCCCATCTTGTGAACCCAAATTTGTGTTGTCATCAATCACCAAAAAGGGGGAGATTGAAAGTGCATCTAGGCATTTAATCTATTTTGGTGATTAATGACAATAGAAATTTGGATATGATGCTTTGCATGAGTTGTGCAGGAATAAAATGAAATAAAAAGAAGACAATACTAAAGGAAGGACCCCAACGCTTATTCATATGGTGGAGGACTCAATTGGTGGATTTAAATTTAATTTTCCGTTTGAAATTGAGTATAGGACCACCGTACTATCAAGGGGGACGTAGTTGATAAACTCTAGGTGCTAAAAGTGCTGTGCTTGAGATGACAAACTCTTGAGAGACACAAAAACACTTCACAAACACCCCTTTTTGCTCGGCCGGAACTTAGGCCGGAAGATCCGACCGGAAGTTCCGGGCGGCTCGGTCTTGTGTTTCTTCGGGCCGGAAGTTCCGGCCTTTGCACCGAAAGATACAAGACTTAGCTGTTTTTCGAGCTCACGAGTGTCCTGTTGCAAGTTCCGACCCGAGGCCGGAAGATCCGACCGGAAGTTCCGGCCGGCTCTGTCTTGGTTTTCTCCGGGCCGGAAGTTCCGGGGTCTCCCAGAAGATCCGACTACCTGTCGGAAGATCCGGCCCCTGGAACTTTTCTGGAGGTTTCCTAACACGTTTCTGTTGATTATCGGAAGATCCGACCAAGTGTCGGAAGATCCGGTACCCCTTTGCAGAGCACATAACGGTCATTTTTTGGGGGGTTGGTATAAATACCCCACACCCCCCCTCATTCATGGTTGCTGCACACACTGACCTAACACGAGACAAACACTCCCTTGAGCATTCACTCCTTCTCTCTACTCCCTTCCAAAGCTTGATTCTTTCAAGATTCAACTAGGGTTTGAGTGAGAAAGAAGATTTGAGGTGTGAGACTTGTGCAACCTTGAGTTCTTCACTTGTTCATCTCTCAAGCACTTGAAGCACTTGGATTCATCGATTTGCATTTGTTACTCTTGGAGCTTGCTCCTAGACGGTTAGAGGTGCCGGTGAACTCCCATTCTCTTGTGGTTTGAGTCCCGGAAGTTTGTATTACCCTCTCTCTTCGTGGGAGCACATAGTAAGTAACTCAATCCTCCTTTGTGGTTGATTGGGAGAGACTTGGGGTTAGTGTGACAGCCCGGCTCTTTGTGAGCATCTCAACGGAGACGTAGCTCCTTTGTGGAGTGAACTTCGGTAGAAAATCCTTTGTCTCCACTTTTGTTCTTGCTCTTATTATTTCTATAACTTGACTTGTCCCGATCTACTTATTTGTGGGAATACTCTGATATTGATCATATATAGAAGGTTCCTTACATCATTTGTGAGCTTTGTATTCAAGTAGAATCGTCAAAAGGTGATTAGATTTCAAATCTCGAAGTACCCCCAAATTGCCTGTCGGAAGATCCGACTTATTCTCGGATCTTCCGGGGATTCTGTCCCTGTCGGAAGATCCTATACAGTGTCGGATCTTCCTGGCCGGAAGATCCGAGACTGTGTCGGATCATCCGACCCTCTGATATTTTTTCTGAGGATTTTTGCAGGATTTTTTAAACAGGCCTATTCACCCCCCCTCTAGGCCTAGTGTTGGTCCTTTCAATTGGTATCAGAGCCTAATCCCTTGTTTAGGCTTAACCGCTAAGGGAAAAACACTATGGCCAGTATGGGGGATGTATCCGAGATGGCTTCCGCTCACAAAGATAAACATCCGACACCTGTCGAATCAGGCTCAAGTGATGATGAATTCAACATTAGCGATGTTGATGAGAGCTTGGATGAACAAGAAAAGAAGAAGCAAAGAAGGGAGAAGATAAGGAAGAAGATCAAGGAGAAGGCCGAAAGAGAGGCACAAAAGCTTTTCAAGAAGAAGATACGAGAAAGAGACGCTCTCGACGGACTTCACTCGGTGTCTTATCGATATGAGACATCTTCTTCTAACAAATCTTTTGACCCTTCTAGTCTTAATTTCTCATCCATTCCAGTGGGCAAAGTCCCCAAATTCAATGGGATTGACTATGCCCGATGGAGTGATGATCTGAAAATTTACTTGCATGGTCTTCATCCATCTCTTTGGACTATTGTGAATATAGGTGTTGACAAGAGTGCAACGCCAAGTCGTGAACAAGAATACGACATCTTCCGCAACTCTCAAGCCGTGACCGTGCTTAGGAGTGCTCTAAGCACTTATGAGTACAACAAGATTAGAGGAATCGATAGTGCCAAAGAGCTATGGGACACTCTTCGAATGGCTCATGAAGGATCGGAAGAAGTCAAGGAAGGCAAGGTGGATCTCCTACAAGGAGAACTAGAAGCTTTCGTCATGAAGAAGGATGAGTCCTTGCAAGAAATGTATGATCGATTGAAGCTCCTAGTCACCGAAATTAGGATGCTTGGAAGCAATGATTGGGGCGAGAACAAGGTCACAAAGAAATTGCTTAGAGCATACGCACCAAAGAACCCAATGCTTGCCACAATGATTAGAGAAAGTGACAAGTTCAAGACAATGGTGCCCATGGAGCTATTCAACAAGTTACAATATCATGAGATGAATAGCTTGGATGTGACAAGGTCTATCCAACAAACCGAAGTCAAGACCATAGCTCTCAAGGCCGAACCAAGCATGAGAGTTGAGTCAAATGAGAAGACTTCAACTTCCAAGAAAAGTGAGGATTCAAACGACCATGAAAGCACCGATGAAGAAACCGCTATGATGGTTATAAACTTCAAGAGATTCATGAAGGCAAGAGGTGAAAAGAAGAGCTTCTCTCAACGAAGATGCTATGAGTGTGGGGAGAAAGGGCATTACATTGCCGATTGTCCCCGCAAGAAGAATGACAAAGATAACAAGAAGTCCAAGGACAAGAACGATGACAAGGACAAGAAATACAAAGAGAAGAGTCGAGAGTACAAGAAGAAGTTTGGAAGCGCCCACGTTGGTGAAGGTTGGAATTCATCAAGTGATGACTCCGGTGATGAAGGAATGGCCACTTGTGCCATTCAAGCTCCTACATCAACTCCACGACTCTTCAACAACATCGATGAAAGTGATGATGAAGCTCCCATGTGCCTCATGGCTCAAGGGACTAAGGTACTTGACACCACACCACTTTCCTCATCCATTCTATCATCATCTAGTAATATTGAAAATGAACTAGATAATGAAGAAGCCGAACACGAGAAAAACATGATAAAAAAGTTCGGCAAAGACGGTTACAAACTCATTAAAAAACTACTAGAGAAAATTGAGAAAAGAGAGGAGTCTCTTGATAGGCAAGAAGAATTGCTCATCCTTGAGAAGGAGAGAAACCTTGTCCTAGAAGAGGCTCTAGTTGAGGAGAAACTCAAGGTTGAGAAGTTGGCATGTGAGTTATCTCATGCCAATGACTCACGGGAGAAGGTGTCAAAGGAATTGTCTTTGACAAATGACTCTTTAACTAACCTAAAGAGTGCTAAAAGTGAGCTTCAAGAAAGGCATTCAAGCCTAGAGATCAAAAACAAAGATCTAGAAGCCAATTTTAGCTCACTTTGGGAAAGTACCAAGAACAACTCTAAAACAACTCTTGACTCAAGTGTCTCTACTAGTGAAGGTTGCTCAAGATGTTATAAAATTGATTTAGATGCTTGTGCAACTAACATTTCTAAGCTAGAGAAGAAAGTCAAGGCTAAAGATGCTCAAATCCAAAAGTTGACCGAAGCCATTGGCCAAGACCAAGGTAAGGGCAAGAGTGTATTCGAGACCCACCCGGCATATAAAGCCGGTAGATATGGTACTATCAAGGATGGGCTTGGATACACTCGAGGTGGAAAGGCCAATGGGACTAAGAAGATAGGAGGTCGTGATGTGACATGAAGTATGCAGGAGCGTTGGTCAATCCAAAAGACCAGAATGTCATCAATGAATACCACCACGAACTTGTCCAGATAGTCCATGAACACGCTGTTCATCAGGTACATGAAGTATGCAGGAGCGTTGGTCAATCCAAAAGACATGACCAAGAACTCATACAACCCGTACCGAGTAGTGAAAGCGGTCTTAGGAATATCCGACTGTCGGATCCTCATCTGATAATAACCCGACCGGAGATCTATCTTGGAGAACACACAAGCTCCTCTCAACTGATCGAACAGATCATCAATCCTCGGCAGTGGGTACTTGTTCTTGATGGTCACTTCGTTGAGGGCTCGATAGTCCACACACAACCTCTGAGTACCATCCTTCTTGTCGACGAACAATACGGGTGCTCCCCACGGCGAAGCACTCGAACGAATGTACCCCTTGGCCAACAATTCGTCCAACTCCTTCTTGAGCTGCTCCAGCTCCTTTGCTCCCATCCTATACGGCCTCTTGGCTATAGGTGCAGTGCCAGGTTTTAGTTCAATAATGAATTCAACATCTCGTTCTGGAGGCATACCTGGCAACTCGTCAGGGAACACATCCGGGAACCGGCTCACCACTCTGATATCTTCGGTTGTCGTCCCTTCAGCTTGATTGGCTTGGCCTTGCTCTGAGGAACTGGCTGCCTGATACTCCACCTTGTCACCGGACTCTGCTGTCAGCTGAATGGTCCTCGTAGCACACCTGATCACTGCATCATATCTGGTCATCCAGCTCATACCCAGGATCAGATCAAATCCAAGGGTCTCCAGTACTATCGGACCTGCCTTGAACTCTACCCCCCTTATTATGATGAGAACATGGGGGCATCGTAGAGTTGCCCGCTGTTCACCTCCTGGTGAGCTTACTAGCATAGTGTTCATCATGGGTTTCAGAGCTAATAAATTCTTCTTCACAAAAGCAGCAGAAATGAAAGCATGCGAAGCTCCGGAATCAAATAAAACAGTGGCGGGGGTCGAATTGACGAGGAACGTACCCACGACCACATCAGTAGAGGCCTCAGCCGTCTCTGCACCGGTGTGGTTGAGCTTGCCCCGAACAGGAGCCTGCGGAGCATGACCTCCCAGCTGCTGACCCTGCGGCTGCCCAACTCTCTGAGCGCTGCCCTGCTGGTTCTGTCCGGCGGTGTTCTGGATCTTCTTGGGGCAGACATTGGCGAAGTGTCCCTGCTCGCCACAGTGGTAGCACACCCTCGGACCCACCGGTGTAGTGTTGACTGGACTGATGCGCTGGACTGGACCTGGCTGCACCTGGCTGCGCTGAACTGGACCCATCTGTGGCTGACCCTGAGGACGCTGCTGCTGTGGCGCCCGAGGAAACTGAGGACGCTGCTGCTGGTACTGGCCACGACTGAGCATGCCGGACTGACCCTGGAAGCGCTGCTGGCCTCCCACCTGCTGACTCTGTGGCGGTGCGAAGCGTGGACGACTGCTGCTGCCCACCTGCTGTCCCTGGATCTTCCTCTTCTTGTCCTCCATCTCACGGCGCTTGTGCTCCAACATCAGGGCGCCGTCCACCAGCTCGTGAAAGGTCGGGAACTTGGTGCACATGAGCTGGTACTGGAGAGCATCCTGCAGACCATCACGGAACCTGGCCTGCTTCTTCTGGTCGGTGGCCACGTCTTCTAGAGCATAACGGGCCAACGCGACGAACTTGTCACGATAAGTCGTGACACTCATCCCTTCCTGCTTCAGAGCCAGGAACTCCTTCTTCTTCAGAACCATCAAAGCCTCCGGCACATGGTGTGCACGAAAGCTGCTGCAGAACTGCTGCCAGGTGATCTGCGTACCGGCCGGGCATGAGGACTGGTATGAATCCCACCAATCCAATGCCGGCCCCTGAAGCTGCCCTCCGGCGTACAGTACCTTCTCTCTGTCATCGCACTGGGCGATGTCCAACTGTCTCTCCACTGCCTTGAGCCAGTCATCTGCCTCAAGGGGGTCGCTAGCCTTGCTGAAAGTCGGCGGGCGTCCCTTCAGAAACTCGCCCCTCTTGTCTCTGGGCGGTGCAGCTGCCTGGGGGTGATGCTGGTTCTGCTGGATCAGCCTCATCGTCTCGGCCATCTACTGCATCATCTGAACTTGAGCATACATCAGCTGCTCAATGGTGGGGATCTGATGGTTCGGATTCAGATTCGGGGGCGGATTCTGGTGCGGAGGCTGTCCGCCCGCATTGCCCCCGGGGTGAGCCATCTATAATCACAAAGGTTAGACGTCAGAGGGTTAGTAGGAGAAAAATATATACATACCCCTGCTATCTAAACAATAAAGTCCTTAAGCCTTATACCCATATCTAGATGGTAGCAGACAGGTGTCTGCGCCCATCACAATCATTACAAAGAACCAAATCAAACATATGCATAATAACAATAAATACAAGCATGTAAAGACATAAATTCACGCAAGACTCGACTGTTAGATTTTTAAGTTTAAAACATGGAGGAATCCTAGTAATTTGTCAACCGTACTATCTAGGCTGCGTTCCTACAGTCAGCACGGCTCTGATACCAATCTGTCACACCCGGATTTACACAAAACCCGAATGTGGCCATATGTGTGCCCAGGAAGTCCACCGACACATATAGCGAACAAATATGGTAAAAATCAGAGTACAATGCTTCATTTATTCATCATATAGTAGCGTTTACATCAGAGTTTTGCATAAATGAAATACATGGACAGCGGAAGACTAATAAACTCTCTCTAAGTGTAGCCGCAATCCCACAGGGACTCTGACTGGGAGAACGCCAACTCAGAAGTACGGCAAATCCTCTGGAAACTCCACAGCATAATCAGCCAGACTCCAATCTGTTACCCGTCCGGGATTTTGCCCAAAAATAGTAATAACAGCAAGTGTAAGTAATGGAAATTACTTAGCAAGTATAGCACGGGTTATGAAGGCTCAAAAAGGCTAGACTCGGCTTAACTGCATTAGCACTTTTAGTTGGTTCGTTTTATCATTGTCCAAGTTACTACATGTGAAAGAACACCCGGTTGTAACCCAATTAATAGTGTGAGTGACATTAAGCATTAATAAACATCAAGTTCTAATAAAAAAGGATCGAGGCCGCTCGTGACCCTGAGCAAGGCTATCATGATAGATCGTACACTCTGCAGAGGTTTCGCCCTTTACCCACCAGTCGCGTAAAAGTTCAAGGAACTTTGCACCCAACCACGCACATCAACACTTCCGAGGTGTGACTGCATAGGGACGCTACGAGGCTTTCACAAGACACCCTAACAAGTCAGTAGCCGTTGGAGTACTATACGGCGGTGAAAACTTAGGCACCGAGATCGACGTACGCCCACGGAGTCACACCGTGAGGGGGTCAATGGCGTCCGGAGCGCGGGTATCGCACCCATACTGCGCAACGTGCAGAGTTCTCAATCGCTGAGACTCCTACACGGGACTGGGTCTAACGTGACCTAGCCGACGGGGCTACCGTCCTCGGTGGAATCGGAGAACACCCAGCACCGTACCTCCCACAACGCCGTTGGCCCCTCGGTAACCACTGCCAAGCTAGAGACGTACAAGCTACTTGACCAAGACCAGAGCCATTATAGTTCCGGCGGTGACGACAGGCTCCTGGGTTGCCGCTTTAAGAACCGGTCCTTAGAGGGAGACATTAGAGCAAAGCACATAGCACATGCTCTAACTCCCAAATCCATGTTGCTAAAAAGCAAGTTTTAACATTAAGTTGAAGTGGACCATTAATACAAGTTTAACCGTTAAATAATGGTGACAGTAGCTGCGCCTAGCAAAATACTACCCATATGCGAAAACCCATAGGAGTACAAGGACAGGGAAATAAATGCTAGGAATAACCTTAATGGTAAACAATATTAGACACATGCGTATGTAATGAACAGTGTATTAAAAGTGAGATAGGTAGCAAGGATTGTCCGTGCTATAACTTGCCTTCCTCGGAGTACGGCTGCTGCTGCAAATCCTGCTCCGGCACGTCCTCAACGTACTCGAAGTCCAACGCTACGGGCTCACCGACTGGACACGATCATCACGCACGCATCCAAAGCAATCATTACATACAAACAAAAGTAATACTATTAGAACAGTACACCAAACAGTGAAAACAGTACAAAAACAGGAGCTAGAAATATTCTACGCTTCGCTACGAGCACATGAGCGCGAAAATCACGCAAATCGGATCTAAAACGTGAAAGTTATAGCGTTTCTAAGGTTCGGGGGCTTGCTGGCAAAGTTTTAAAATTTCCAGGGGCTAAAACGAATAAAACAGGACCTATCTGTAATTATTTTTGAATTAAAAAGGACAGCGGGTTAATTCCCAGGAAGTCCAGGGTCTCTTTAGCAAAAGAGCCAGCGCTGACCGGTATTGACCGGATCAGGACGCGTGGCGGCCGTTGGATCTGAATCGGACGGCTCAGATTTAAAACGCGAAGGGGTATGGCTGGATCTAATCTCGCGCATTGATCTCGGATCGGACGGCCCTGGGCGATTGGCTCGCCGGAGATGACGACGGCGCGGCGGCGCCGCTCGGCCGCGGCGAAAACTCGCCGGAGTTGGCCATAACTCGCGCTAGGGGGCTCCGTTTTCTACGGGATCTGGTCCTACCGACTCAGGGAAGCATGGCGAGTCGATCTGGGGGCTGCAAGTCGAGCGTCGGACGGCGTAGTGCGCTGACGACGACGGGCGGCGGAGTTGAACTCCGGTGCACCGCGGGAAGTGAGTTTTGGGTGCATTTAGGGGCGGGTTTTTGGCTCTGGAGCAGCTGGGGAGCGCCACAAGTGCAACCGTGGAGAACAAGTGCAGCATGGTGCGGTGCATTGGCCGGACGGCTGTGACCGGCGGTGGATTGCCGTCGGCGGCCGAGGGAAGCGGCTCTACGGTGCGGCTACGGCAAAATTGAAGGGGGGGAGGCTGCTTTACCTCCCGAAGAAGCTTCTGGCGAACGGAATTGGCCGGGGATGGTTCGTGAGGCGTGAACGGAGGCGATCCCTTCGCGGTGGCGCTGCGGACGACGGGGGAAAATTAGCCATTACCGAGGCGTAAGAGGGGACGAGAAGTACTTGGGGAGCTTTAGTACCTCCTGGCGAACTGCTCGGTGGTGATGGCCGACCGGGAGACCCGCCGGTGCGGCCTGGCGGCGTGCGGCGGTGCTTCACGAGCTCGGCGGCGCACTGGCAGGACGGTGGAGGGCTCGGGAGAGCTTGGCGGCGCTGCTAGGGTTGGGCGAGGGGTGAGAGAGAGCGGAGCGGTAGTCAGGCCGGGTTAAGAAGGCACGGTGGGGGCGGCCTCGGCGTGCGGGCTCTGCCACGGCAGGCAGCGCCATTAACGGAGGAAGAAGAAGGAAGGTGGGAGGGGAGGCTGACGCGTGGGGTCGGGCTGGCAGCGGGGGAAGGGGGAGACAGGGGCGCGGCTGGCTGGCGGGCTGGGCCGCTGCGCGCGAGGGAGAAGAGGAAGAGGGAAAGAGGAGTGGGCCGGCTGGGCCGAAAGTGGAGCGGGGAGAAGGCGGGCCGCGGAAAAAGAAGAAAGAGAGGAGGGGCTGGGCCGAACTGGGGGAAAAGAAGAGGGGGCAAAAGTGGACCGAGGGAAAAGTTCAGGGAGGTGAAGTGAACTATGGACCTAATAACTTTTCTAGAGCTCCAAACAAAGTGATTCAAATTTAAATTTAAATATATTTAAATTCTTGTTCGAATCACAAGCCATACAAAAATAAATGCAGCAGCATGAATGCAACAATAAATGTTTCTAACTCTTATATTTGATTTTAAATTTTAGAAAATTATTATTTAGCCTTTATAAAATAGGTGAAAGCATTAAATAATTAGTTAATTGCCAGAAATTTTAAATTTGAGTATTTTGGGTGTTACAGCAACCTATAGCTAGCTAGGATGTACATTTAAAAATCCTTATTACAAAATATTATATTTAGGTTAATGCAATAAATTCATTACCAGATTTCGAATATATTCGAGTGTTCTTGTCAAATGCTCGATATGATGGTTATAGTTCTCCGCAATCTATTATTATCAAGTGGTTGGGGGGGCTTTCTAGTCTAAGGTCCTATTTGGATCCACCCAACTAAAGTTTAGCCAGCTAATCTGTAGTGGTTTATTATAGCTAGCTAAAGAGTACCTACCTAAATTTTGGTGGGGTGTTTGAATCCATCAGCTAATGAATTAATTGGATTATCTTAACCTTCATCAATTATGGACAAAATCATGTGACAATAGAAAATTTTCATAAACATGTGGGAGTATTTTGGTCTTTAAACTCGTTTAGCTACGTTCAGCTAGACTCAACTAGCTAAAGGAATTGTGTACCTTTTGACGTGCAACTAAAGTTTAGTTGAGTTTTAGCTGCTCCCGTTTGGATCCCTAACTGCTAAACTTTAGCTTCTAAATTTTAACCTAATTTGGATACTTTCGAATTAGGGAAAAGAAATTACTAATAAAAAATTCCCGACCAATATTTTGTCCAACAAAAAAGCCAGCCACACGATAAATAACCCTCGGGATTGCCTCAATTAGGACATAAAGAGGAATATATATTCTCCAATGATTTTCTTATCAACTTTCTTCGTTCAGATGCATAACTATCATCCAAAAAACCATAAGATCTACGAAGTAGTGCACAAATTAAGAATTCTTCTCCGGAAAAGACATGCAAGAGCTACTTTATTCCTACAAACTAGAACATCTTCAAAAGATTAGCTAAAAAGACTAATCAAATGTATCGATTTAGCTACTATCAAAAATAGATTTGACTAACAAATAACAGAGTAATCCAACAGATTCTGTAAAGATGACTAGTGAGGTAGGCTAGATAAAATAGCTACCGAACGAGGTGGGATGGAGAGCCACTAAATTTGGAGGGTCATTTACAGAATCTGTTGGAAACGTTTTTTCTTCAACAATAGCTAAATTTAACTTTAAAAAAATGATTTGACTAGTCTCTTAGGGATGCTCTAAGATCAATTTCCAAATTCAAATGAGACAGCCGGGCGTTGAGGAACTGTGAAAGTATGGAGTTGATGCTTTTCCTTTCAGTGTGGATTTCTCTAACAATATCCTTGATTCCTTTCCTTTCAGTATGGAGTGGATGCTGCGCGCCGCCCATGCCCGCCACCAGCTCTCATATTCATTTCACCAAACAAAGTATGTCTGAGAATTATTATGATGTAAATAAAATACAAGTAATATTATGTACAGATAAAATATATGAACTCCAAGCGCGCAACATGCATGAGGACACATGTGACATGCCCATACGAGGATACCAATGCAGCATGGTGGTATTGTTGCTTGGTTGCATATACATACATATATGATACATGCATATCCCTCCAATGGCTTGCATCCAGCGTGTAGATCCAGATCCCTGCCCCTGCTGCCGTGGATGCACACAGCACTGTGCCTTCGTCCACTGGCTCGAACAGACAAGTTCTTGGGCACTTGCACTTGTCACTTGTCTAATTTAATCCCAAATGCTCCCGCGCGCGCGCCAGTTCAGGATCTTGCTTTGGGAGACTTGCCTCTGTGCTATAAGATACTGAATCCCATCTGCCTCCAAATTACATTTGTGTTACTAATCTAATAATGCAATACTCCCTCCATACCGGTAAAGAATGATGTTGAGAACAACGACACGGTCACCAAAACGTAACTTTGACTTTTTATTCTTACAAAAATATTTATTAAAAAATAATACATGTATGCTTTTATAAAAATATTTTTTAAGATAAATCTATTCATATGGTTTTCACATTTTCAAACTCAATGGCTTAAAAGTTATGCATGATTTATATTCTCAATGTTTGACTAAAATCTTGTCCAAAACATCATTCTTTACCGATACGGAGAGAGTACACGGTTGATAAAAAAAAAATTAGCCTTCACCAGCATGCATTGCCATTGGTCATCCATGTGTGACGTGGAGGCATAGGAACCCCGTGCTAATGCAAGGAGGATCAGATCGTGGCGCTTGTGATTTTGTACGTTTTATTCCTTTAGAAGGGTTTCGAGATTTTGTTCTTGGGTGGTGTTGAAAGGCTGAATCTTGATTCGCAGCTGATGCATCGGTTACTTTGGGGTAACACTTTGATCTAATCATCGGGCTCGGCTTTCCGAAAAGGCGGTACAATCCTAGATCCACCCCTCGAGGGTGGGGCTTTTTCGCTTTGTAGGGTAGTGAAATGGTAGATGCGATGAGAAAGCGAGGACCGCCTTGAACAAGGTTAATTACAGCACCAATAATCACTTGTTATCAAGTGTGTGCCTCCTTCTCATCAAGCATGCATGCATGCATGGCCTATGGATTATTTGAGCTGCTATCAAGAGTTCGTTGAGAATATAATGTAATGTTGGTATAGGCACAGGCATGCCAGTAAAGAAACATAATGGTGTTGCATCGTGTCGTCAACAACATTTTGTGAATGAATTTGGATACGCAGAAGGAAATCAAACTAAGAAATCACGAAAAGCAAGTTAATGCTAGAGGACATGAGTGTTTTGCTAAGAAATCCAGATTTTACAATATTTTCGAAAAATTGCTAAGTCACTCGCATGAGTGTTTTAATGGACTCTCCAACACCTGAGTTTTGATGTCTCGCGTGCCAATAATGCAAGGTATTCTTTAGTGATCAGAAAACTTTGTGTTTATTTTAAGGCCTCCTAACACCTGAATTGTTTAGAGCATCTCCAGCAATAGCCCTACTCGAGGCCCCAACTTTTCTGAGTAGGGGCTACCCTAACTTTTTGGGACTCTAAATTTGTCCACGACTCCAGCAATAACCCCTACTCGCCACCTCCTACTTTATTTATGACATGTAGAACCCGCTCGTCAGTGAATCAATCGTATATTTGTTTCTCTCCCGCAGTCATCTCTCTCTCCCTGCTCGTCTCCTCTCTCGCACAAGGTCGTCAATGGAGCTAGAGCCTTGGAGCAACCATCTCCTACCAAGCAGGCCAGTGCTCCTCGTCTGCACGCTCCACCTCCGGCCGCTTTGCTCCCCTTCTGCTCGCAGCAGCAGCAGCTGTCGAAGCCGTCTGCGCGGGGTTGGGATGGCGGAGCTTGGCTCGGTGCGGGCGACGGATCTGCTCTATGTTACACGGATACTTCACTGGAGGTCCGTATCGCGTATCGGATACGTATCCGATACGGATACGTATCCGATACGCGTCCGATACGTATCGACGGAGTATCCGAAATTCTTTTATTTTTCCAATTATCCGATACTCCTGCCGATACGTATCTGGCTTATAGGATACGGCCCAGCCCAATAATCCATCGTAAGACCCCGTCGCCCTGTAGTGCGCCGCACCCGTCCCCCAATCCCGCAGTCCCGCACACGCCCGCCTCGCGCCGCCTCCTCGTGCGGTGACGCCGCGCCCCCGGTCGCCGCCCGCCGGCCACCGGCGACGAGCCTCCGCCGCCGCCTCCGTTTGCCGGTGAAGATTGACGCGGCGTCCCTGTTCGCCTGCTCGCACCCGTCCGCCTGGCGCCGTCTCCCCGCGAGCAGGTGACGCCGCGGCCCCTGGTCGCCGCCCGCAGGTGGCCGGCGACAAGTCTGCGCCGCCGCCTCCCTGACTCTCTTCCCGTGAGTTCCCCATCTCGATCTCCTCTTCAGCTCTTCTTCTTCCGCGTGCACATCCCTGATTTGTGATTTATTTGCTCCCCAATCACCAGTCCGGCAGTCCACTCCCCACTTCAACTGCATACTAGATGGCATCTCCAAATCTGAGCAGTGCTAGTGCAAGTCCTAGTGCAAGTACTAGTGTAGGTTCTGCAGCCCCAAATACAACAGACATCAAGGCTCCACTTTGGGACCATGTCACCATTCTGGAGAGGGCTAAATCCGGTGGAGGAAACACTCTGTGGCGCTGCAAGTATTGCCCAATGGAAAAATTGAGTAGTTACACTAGAGTTGAAGCACATTTGCTGCAGAAGGGAGGAAAGGGAATAGGTAAATGTCCTAATGTTACATTTGAGATGCTGAGTGCAATGAGGATTGAAGTTGAAAGGTGCAAGAATCTGGTGGAAAGGTCCAAGTCAAGAATGGTTTCTTTGCCTACTGCTCCTTCCTCCAATACTGATGACACCACCAAGAGGACCAAGAGGGGGCCTGCTTCTGCATTGGAAAAAGCTTGGGCATTGGAAGACCGTAAGCATTTAGATGCTTTAATCTGTAGAGCAATTTATTCTGGAGGGATATCTTTCAATTTTTTGAGAAATCCATATCTTCGAGAAGCTTTTGCCTTTGCTTGCAGTCGCAATATGGTAGGCTATATGATTCCTGGTTACAATAGGGCTAGAGAGGCACTTCTGAAACAAGAAAGGAGGCACATAGAGCATTTGTTGGAGAGCACAAAGAGCACATGGCCAGATAAGGGAGTCACAATCTGTTCTGATGGTTGGTCAGATCCTCAGAGGCGCCCAATCATCAATTTTGTTGCTGTTTGTGACAAGTCACCTATGTTCTTGAGGGCTGATAATTGTGAAGGTGAATACAAATCCAAGGAATATATTGCTGAAAAGTTGAGGGGGATAATCGAAGAAGTAGGTCGAGATAATGTGGTACAAATCATTACAGACAATGCTGCAAATTGCAAAGGGGCTGGTCTTATCATTGAGGCTGAGTATGCTAATATCTTTTGGACACCATGTGTTGTGCATACCCTCAACCTTGCTTTGAAAAGTATATGTGCACCTAAAATAGGAAACAATCCTTCTGATGAAGAGATGTTTGCTTGGCAGCAGCTTGAGTTCATGTATAATGTTAAAACAGAGGCTGATATGATAAAGAACTTCATAATGAATCATGGCATGCGGCTTTCAATGTTCAATGAATTCAGCCGATTGAAGTTACTCTCTATTGCTGAAACAAGATTTGCCTCTGTTGTATGCATGTTGAAGAGATTTGTTGAGGTAAAATCAGCCCTCCAACAAATGGTGATTAGTGACAAATGGAGCATCTACAAAGAAGTCAGAGATGATTCTCCAACTCCAACAGCCCAAATTGTCAAGGAATTGATACTAAATGATGTATGGTGGGACAAGGTGGACTACATTCTTAAGATTACTACTCCTATATATGAAATGATCCGTATGGCAGACACCGACACGCCATGTCTTCACTTAGTTTATGAGATGTGGGATTCCATGATAGAGAATGTGAAGAAAGTCATATATCGATATGAGGGCAAGCAAGAAGATGAGGTGTCAGACTTGTACTCGGTTATTTATGACATTCTGATTGCTAGGTGGACAAAAGGAAATAATCCACTTCATTGTTTAGCTCATTCACTTAACCCAAGGTACAAACTACAAATTGTCATTCTTTATAGCATTTAGTTCACTTGTGCCATTCAGATTATTTCCATTCACTAAATCATAAAGCCAAATTGACAATTGCAGATATTATAGCAAAAAGTGGCTTGAAGAAGGTGTTGGCCGTGAACCACCTCACAAGGATAAAGAGGTGTCAAAAATGAGGATGCTTTGCTTCAAGAAGTTCTTTCCCATGCCAGAAGACTTAGCTAAAGTAAAGGAAGAGTACTCAAGGTTCTCTAGTTGTTCAGGTGATTTTAATGATCCTGACTCAATACATGATAGATGGGCTGTTTCCCCTATGACTTGGTGGACCAATCATGGACATGATGCTCCCTTGTTGATGAGTATGGCTATGAAATTGCTTAGCCAACCAGCCTCATCTTCTTGCTGTGAGAGAAACTGGAGCACCTATAGCTTTATTCATAGTGTGAAGAGAAATGCCTTAACTCCGGAGCGTGCTGAAGATCTGGTATTTGTCCACACAAATCTGAGGCATCTGTCCAGGAGAACTGAGGCGTACAAGACAGGAGAGACAAGGATGTGGGATGTAGGAGGGGATTCTTTTGATTCACTTGGTGGTATTGGCATTCTTGAAGTAGCCGACCTGTCCCTTGATGAACCTGAATTGCAAGCTGTGACTTTTGGTGTGGATGGTCTGCAAGTTGATGTTGGGGATGAGAATGCTACAAATGAGGAATAGGAACTTGCTGCAATGTGCCTCTTATTAATTTCCTATATTTGAAACTTTCGGACATGTTGTTATGTAATAAAGCTTTAAATTTAGACCTACATTATTATTTTTTTATTTTATTTTTTAAATATTAAACGTATCCGCGTATCGGGTTTTCTGGAAAATTGCCGTATCCGCGTATCCGTATCCTTCCGATACCGATACGCGTATCCGTATCCGTGCTGCATAGGATCTGCTCATGCTTGGCGGCGGCGGAGCTTGGGCTCAACTGCAGCATCGGATCCGCCCGCTCATGCTCAGTGGCGGCGGCGGAGCGGCCTGGACTCCGCATGGGAGAAGGAGAGAGATGGAGGAGAGTAGGGGCCTCCCTACTCCACCCCTGAGAGAAGGGCCTGGATGGGGGAAAATAGGAGCCTCCTAGAGTAGAGGTTGTAGCATGGTTCGTGCAGGAGTGCATTTTTAAGCTCTAGGTCTCTACTTTTTTAGTAGGGTGCTAAGTAGGGGCTTTGCTGGACTTAGCTCTCCGGGGTTGGTTTACACAGCAGTTATAGTGATAGAAAATTTTCTTTGGAACCTGACCCCGCCCGTCAGCCTCAGAAGCAGAGTTGAGTTGCACACAAATATAGCCGTTTGCAACGTCACACACACACACACACACACACACACACATATATATATATATATATATATATATATATATCTTCTTACACAATTTCCCGAGGAAAACAACACCACGCTGGGTCACTGGCACATCACCGTCCCCATTATTTCATCATGTGCGCCCACGGTTCCCTGCTTCCGGCATGGATATATATAACTGGATAGATCCTCTCGCTGTCATCAATCCATGGACACAGACTTGGCTGGACACTCTAGCTACTGAACACACCAGTTCTGTTTCCATTGACACTGACGTCTGAACTTGAAAGATCGAAGTGCCCTACAATTCGCACGTACGCCGATTTTGTAGTTTTGCTCAGGGGTTCTTGCATTGTTGAGCACTTGAGCTCATCCGTTGTCCTGCTGGTCTTCTTGCACTCTCATGGCCATGACAACAGTGGTAATTTCCGGTCAAAAAGGATGAGGAGACGAAAGGAAAAGGTTGGACAGCCAGGGGATAAGCACAGCACACAATTTGCCCTAAAAAGTTTAGATGAGAATATGGGATCCAACAACAGCTGAATGGTGGGGGCCAAAGTCTAAGGAAAATAGTAGAAAGTGCAAACAAACCATGCATTGGAAGTGACCGGCCTCTCTCATTGGAAATTTGCTAATTTTTGAATGCTGATAAATCCATTTATATTTGTGCTGTGCTTACCTAATGGTGTTGAGTCCTGATGATTGATGACTTCTTAAGTATTATGTTGAGACGCCTTCTCTAGTACACACATCATTAGGAAAGTCGAAACATTGAAGCGTGATACATGATGCACACCATCCCTGCATGCATGCATAATGTATGCATGCAGCTTTACTGGATCTAAAGGGGACAACATCCATGGCAGTGGCGCCAATAATTCGAGCACACATATAGCATTTGGCCTTATCCTTTTTTAGGGCTGATGTTAGGAGACCATGGTGCAGTGTCTTAACATATGGAAAAAATTAACATAAAAATAAAGAAATGCAGAAGACACCATTTTCTTGGAAGAGTATATTTGCATCTGTAAAAATGTGACCATTTTTTGAAAAAAACACTTTCACAAAATTAATTAGCATATTGATAACTATCTGACCATATGAAACTGAGGTATGCAAAGTTTCTTAAATTACTCAACCATTATTGTCGGTAAATCATAGCACAATGATTATCTATTATTGATCTACAGTGAATTGATACAGCTAAATTTCTATCATTCGATCTAGTTGAGATTAAATTCAACTTCTAATTAGCTGTTATCATTCAAGATGGAACAACTGATCATCCAATCTTCCATGCTCCCTTCCCTCAAAAAGAAAAAAAACACACACACACAACTTGATTTTGGGACCAACATACAACCATGTCATGTAGCAGTTTCCTAGCGATGAAAAATTGAGTGAATAAGAAAACAAAATCAGCCGATTCCTAAACGAACAGGCAACAGGAAAAGCGTGTGATCAGTCGTTTCCTTCTGTTTGGAGAGAGTTTGTGTTCATCCCAATAAATACTTGAAAAAGGGAAAAGAATTATATACACTACTACTGCCACAATATAGTTATTGGATTGAGGAATGGGATCTGGTAGAGATGGTCTGTCTAATGCCGAATCAACTCTAAAGGATGTCTACTGGGGGTTTCTGAAACTGACGGTACCCAACTATGGTGTTCAGAATTACGGACGAATATCGCCGATTTTTGGCGAAAATCGGTCTTACCGGTAGTGACCGGTAAATGGTTATACCGGTATTACCGGTCACTTTTCGGCCAGATTTCGTCTAACATTTCGAATTTTCAGTCAAAATTTGTTCAAAATTTAAAAAATTCAGCCGAAAATCGGCATAACGGTCTTACCAGTCCCCTCTAGGTTTTTTTTTGTCAATCCGATAATTTGAACACTGCCCAACTATTAAGACTAGCTAACTAGTCGAAAGCGCCTTGAACAGACGGTTTCAATTACTAAGACGGCCGATTAAAAGATTGGCAACAAGCAGTGCTAGTTACGTTCAGGCTCCAAGGACTCGCACAAGCAGTGCATCGGATTTCAGAATGAAGAGCTCTGGTGCTTGTGGACTGGAGGCACCAGGTTTGTGCTGTGGATTTCTGGCTCGCTTCTCTTACCTGGCCGAAAACGTTTGGTTTCCATTTTGTCTTGGGCCGGCCCACGGTTGGTTGGGGCCAACAAACAGTCACGCATTCGCGTTGGATGGCCCAGCAGCAGCCATGCATGCAGTGTGAAGAAGAAGAAGAAGAATGGGCGTGAGCAGCCCAAACTGTAACTGGGCCGGCCACAGAGAGAGACAGAGTGAGAGAGCCATCGGGCCGCGCCGTCGCATTCGTGGTGCCGGCCCAGAAACGGCACGGGGAGCACGGCAGCCCGGCAGCCCGCCCCGGCGGCCAGAGAGCGGCGGCGGCCGGCAGGTGGGGCGAGGGAAGGGAACCGAGGCCGAGGCGGGAAGAAACTATGTCTCGTTTAGTTCACAAATTACACCCCAAATTTCACGGTACACAAAGAATTCTCGTCATATCCATCACATCAAAATATCAGATAAATATTGATGAAATTAAAAATTAATTATACAGTTTTGTTGTACTTTACGAGACGAACATTTTGAGCCTAATTAATTAATGTTTAGATATATTTCTAAATACAAAGGAAATGTTACGTATTTACGGTGAAATCTAAAATTTGCCGCTTCCCAATTAGGACGGGCTAGGCTAGGCTTTCCGTTTGAGTTTTCACCAAACTTTTGTTGGGTGGCGGATCGGCGGCATGCGGCCGGCGATCATTCGCTGTCAGCGAGACCTGCACCGAGACCTGCAGCGCGTGGAAATGCGCGCGCGGTGGAGAGCTCACGCCTTGTTTAGATACTAAATTTGAAGATCAAATTTGGGAGTACGGTGTCACTTCGTAATCATTGCGTCACTGTAGCATTTCGTTTGTGCGTGTGAAAAATTATCCAAAAATTAATTAATTAGTCTCAAAATGTTCGTCTCGTAGAGCACAACAAAACTGTGCAATTCATTTTTAATTTTATCTACATATAGTACTCCATTCATGCTATGACATTTTGATGTGATATGAATCTTCTTTTTACGTAGTGAATAGAATTTAGGATCGCGCGCGAGACGACCTCGCTCGCCTGCGACCTGCGTAGACTCGAAAGCGCAAGAAAGGCCTCGCCTCGCGCTGCTGCATGCATGGTCAGAGAAAACAATCCACGTTTCAGCGACCAATGCCAATGCCAATGCTCTCCCCACTGGGGCTGGGGCAGGGGCAGGGCCTCCTCGCTTCTTTTCTTTTTCCCTCTCCTTCTTCCTAGGTGTCTTGTCTTGTGCTCTGCTCCCTGCTCCTTTCACTTTGGCGGTTCTTGGCGGCACTGGTCGTTCGTCAGTGCAACTGGTCAAGTCAAACGACGATCCGCGCCTAGTAGACTCTACGCAAAAGCCTCCTCTCAACTCGATCCACATGCTGACTTGTTCTAGTATAGTACCGCACTACTATCAGTATAGTGGCAGGCCGGCAAACCGTGCGGGGAGCACGGCATATGCTACGGCGGTTATGTTGTACTACTCCAGTTTAGTAAGAATATATAATCCCCTGTATTGATTAAATTAATTAACTACTGCTTATTAGGACGACAATCTAGCGAGCCCATCGGCACGACGCGGCTATAGTTCGTTTGGCTTATTAACCACCACACCCGGTAGTACTTTTTCTCTCAGAACAAATCAATCACTCGATAACGATACTTTTCTTTCGAAATAAATAAGTACCAGCCACCCGCCACCGACCAAACAAACAGAACGACTTTTATCCGATCAGACAGGTAACAGGAACACTATGCGGCATTCAGGTGCAGCGATCCAACATGCACGTAGGCACACGCACGGATCGATCTGATCTGATCGGACGGAGCAGCTAGAGTGTACGTAGTACTGTACTGCAAGTAGGAGTGGTACCTTCTGCGTCAGTAGCCAGGTTAATTACACGCGGTCGGAGCCGATCGGATCCGATCCACGGCAGGGGAATAATAAAATCACGGTCGTCTGGTAGCAGTAACTTCTTCTACGCCTCCGGCGTCGTTTAGATCCAAATTTTAGATCCAAATTTGGGACTTGACGTTTGTAATAAATGTGTCACGGTAGCATTTCGTTTGTATTTGTGAAAAATTGTTCAAACATTGATTAATTAGGCTGAAAACGTTCGTCTCGCAGTACAATAAAACTGGACAATTAGTTTTTGATTTCATCTATATTTAGTACCATATATATGTGCCGATATTTTGATGTGATAAGAATCTTCTTTTTGTACAGTGGAATTTAGGAGGCAAATTATGGATCTAGACAAGAGCTACACCATTATTGTCAGAAGCAGGCTAGCGAGTAGAGACGCAGTCCGTCCGTCCGTCCGTCTCGACCGCTCGTCACGTCACGTGATGTACGCCGTCCCGGCCGCTGCGCATCATGTGGCACCACAGTTATTTCTTCGCCAATAAACTTTCCCTATCTATTATAGTACTCCGTAGGCTCTGAGCCTCTGATAACCGCAGCGCACATCTATCCGGTTCAGCCTCCTGCTGCTGCTGCTGCAGATTAATGGATGGATGGTTCCTGGCGGCGCGGGAGAGGCAAAAGAAATAAATTGACGCGCGGCCGGAGGAAAAAAGACGGACGGATTCGTTGTTAAAAAAATATTATTGGCGACGGCGCCGGACACAGGACGCGCGGGGGACGTCGGGCCGACAGGGAGCGCCCATTAAACAAAGCGGGCCCTGCCGGCCTTTGCTGATTTCGTTACAGCCTTGCGGGCCCACGGTGATGCTGGGGCCCGGGAGTCAGTGGGACAAAGGAGGAGTTGCCGAGGGAAAGAGCCCCACGAACCAAGGGAGTTTGGGCAGTTGGCACGGTTCGAACGCGGTTAGCGCCGTGCGAGCCCAGCCGACACATGATTGATTTTGATTGATTAACCGCCGCCCCGCCCTGGTTTTCACCGCGTGGATCCATGACTCGATGGTAAGAGTAAACTCGTACTACTACTAATCATGCATGAGGCCCCATCAAGGGTGAGAGTAACTACCGCGTGGATCCATGACTCGATGAATAAGCCGGCATCTTTAGCCCTACGTACTCGATCTACGTAAATGGTTATCACCCAGCAACGCTCTCGTGATGATGCCAGCCTTTTTTGTTTTTGTTTTTGGACTAGTACTAGTACGTCAACCGCCGGAGCACACAGGGCAGCAGCCAACGGGCCCACTGTCAGTCACCAGCTCGAACAGGGAGGGCGCGCCACCGGTGGTGGATGGATACGGATGAGGTCGCGGGCCGTGACAAAAGGACAAGGAAGAGAAAAAATAAAAGGAAGGGGAAGGCGAAAAGAGAGGCGCTCCCCCCAGTTTCCCGCCCTCGCGCCGCTTGAAAAATTGACCCCCCACCCGTCGTCTCCGCGCGCGGCGTGGCGCCCCCTGACCCCTCCTCCTCTTCTTCCTTCTCTTGCTACACTATAGAAAGTAGAAACGGACACCGCGACACGGCCCCTGTCCTCCCGCTCGCTCGCTCGCTCGGACACCACTGCAGCGGGTAAGCGGGAGCGGAGAGCAGCAGCGAGCGGCGCCGGCCGGAGATGGACACGCCAGACCGCGCCGCCGCGCAGCCAGCGGCATCATCGCGCGCCGAGGTGACCACCGCATCCTCCTCCCTACCCCTCCCCCTTTCCTCCTCAATCGCGGCGGTTCCCTCCCTGCCGCCCCGGCCTCTCGGGAAGCGCCGTTCCGCCCGATTCCACGCCGGTGGCCGGCCGGCCGGCTAGGGCTCTGCTCCGTCCGACTCCCCCCCTCTCAGTCCGCTAAACGTCTCTATCTCTCTGCGGTTCCTGCCGTCCGCGCCGCCGCCAAAGCTGGCCGCTTTCTCTCCCGCTTCGCCGGGAACACGGGGGCTTGGGGCTCGCCGTCGTCGCCACCCAACGCCGCCGCACGGATTCGCGGTTCCTCTCCCCACGCGCCGTCGGGCCGGCACGGGTTCGCGCACGCAAATTTGGGGGCTTTATTTCGCATTCCCTTCCCCGGCGGCTTGGCTGCACTTGCACCCCCACATAATGCTCGGCTCCTCCTCTTCCTGATGCTGCCGCGCGCCTGCACTGGCCTCATTGCCACGGTTTCCTGCTTCCTGCAGCGCGCGCGTACGCGTCCCGCTCCAGATCTGCTGCCCAGCTCGCCGGCCGCGGCCGCAGGCGCATTGCCCCGCCTGTTTCTTGCGTCGTGTTGGCCACTTCGGGGACTCTGTTCTGCAGGACAGAGTTAGTAGTAGATAGTAGATCCCTGTGAATATACCGTTGCTCTGCAAACCGCCTGCCTTCTGCAGAGCCAGATCCATTCCACTCCTCCATGGTTTGACCCGGGATTTTCATTGATTAACTAACTACTATTGGCGTGCCGTTTTTAGCGCATTTTAGAGCACATGGTTATTATGCCTCCCCTGCACACTTGGCGTTTCCCGTGTGAATTCGTCAACATTGTGATTCTACAGAAAACAAATCCACCTGCACACTGCAAACATGTGTGGCGCGGTCCTAATTAACTGCTACTTATGTGCTAGTGCCTCTCTTGTGCTGAGTGGATGAATACGCAGGGTTATTTTACATCCAGTGAATCTCTGTTTTCTAGTATTTATTTGCGAAACCAGGGCGCTAGAGGAAATTTGGCGCCTTGTCCGTCGGTGATATTTCTACTATTGCTCATCATAACCCAGTGTTTTGGTACTTTCTTGGTGCAGGACTCACCGGTTTTCAGCTTCATCAACAACCTGTCTCCGATTGAGCCTCTCAAGTCGGCTTATAACGCGAATAGCCTCCAAGGATACCAGTCAATCAACATCACCTCCATTTCCTCCATCTTCACCTCCCCGCATGACAATGTGCACAAGGAAACAAGACTGCCAAAGTAAGTTTGGGCATCTTCCTTTCAGCCATACATGCTGGTGTCATGTGGAAAGGTTGAACTTGCCACATAATAAGGTTCTGATGCTGTATTTTTGCCTTTCGCAGGAGCTCTCTCGGTGAAATTTCTGAAAGTGAGGTCTGTGCTGACGACAGCAACACAAACAAGCCGGCCAAGTCTTCAAATGCTGTTAGGCTGTTTGCCTGCACTAGCACTGTCACTCAAGAGACCCACACAGTTACATGTTCAGATTTGGTTGATCCTCCCACTGGGCCATGCGATTTGGCTCAGCCTGCTCAATTTGATAACGGGAGTCCAGACCATAACACCACGCCTTGCCATGGTGTCAGATCAGACCTTAAACAGGACAAGGGCCGGAAACTGGACGTTGTCCATACCGTAAAAAATACAGTGGAGAAAAGGAAATGCTTGTTTTCCACTGAAATCCAGCTCCTGGATGGTGGCCAGCCTGTGAATGACACCCATGAAGTCTTGGGATGTGAATGGTCAGATTTAGTCTCCACAAACTCGGGTGAGCTTTTGGCCTTTGACTCCACCATGGATGAGCATCACAGAGGAGTGCATCTGGCAGCTAAAAATGCAGAGTCTTGTGGATATTTACTGTCAAAACTCACAGGAGATGGTGAAATCTCAGACAGAGCACATCCTAGTGCATCAGGTCAACTATACTATCAAGAACTTGTGATGGGAGAAGATCAGACAGAAAATACTAAAATACTTCAGGATGGTCAACAGACCATCTCAACCGAAGAAATTCAGGATAATATTTATGAAGGAAATGGATGTATCCCATTAGACTACAAGGTACTAGAACACAATATCTTGACCTACCATTTTCATGTGCTATTAAAATGTTGCCCATGCCTATTAAAAACAATTGTCGCCCATGCTCCTTAGGACTGTTTCTCCATAAGGTCCTTTAACTTGGCATGTTAGAGCTGTCTACTACCATTATGCTCTCTCATTCGTTTTCTTCCTGTTGACATGTTCAGGTGGAGAGCCAACAACGTGGCATACTTAGACGTTGCCTGGTATTTGAGGCTGCTGGGTTTTCAAATAGTGTTGTGCAGAAAGAGACTGTTGAGAATCTCTCTGCCAAAACATGTAAAGGCAAAAGCCATATACAAAGCCAGCCACGTGGATTGCGTGGTATAGGTCTGCATTTAAATGCCCTTGCATTAACACCAAAAGGAAAAATGGCCTGTCAGGATCCAATGGCTTCTGTTTTGCTTCCTTCATCGTCATCTGAAAAGGATGTGCATGGCAAGTTGCTCTCTGCAGGAGAGAATTTTCCACATTCAGTTGGTGAGCTGTTGGAGTTTCCCATGGATGATTGTTCAGCTGGAGGTTTTCCTGTAAATGATCATGTTTCAAGTCAAAGTGTCAGCCCTCAAAAGAAGAGGTTTGTTTGCGTTTCTGATTTGTCTTGGATGGTTGCATGATGATCACTACTATGTTTCAGTACACTTAACTGACAACTATATGGTTGAAATGCAGACGAAAAACAGATAATGGTGATGATGGCGAGGCATGCAAGCGATGCAGCTGTAAGAAGTCAAAGTGCCTGAAACTGTATGTGTTCTTTACATATTATTAAGATTATCTGAACCTAGTTACATGAATAGGCTCCTTCTGAAATGTTTGGGCTTGTAATTTGAAGGAATCACTTTGTGTAAAGTTAATGTATGTTACATTATTCTCATAGTTTTTTGTTCATTGTTGTAATGTGCAGTTATTGCGAGTGTTTTGCTGCTGGTGTTTACTGCTCGGAACCTTGTTCATGTCAAGGATGTTTGAACAAACCAATACATGAGGAAATTGTTCTATCCACTCGGAAGCAGATCGAGTTCCGTAACCCCCTAGCATTTGCTCCAAAAGTGATCCGTATGTCTGACGCTGGTCCAGAAACTGGGGTAGGTGTTCCATTGGATATTCAGATAGACTTCTGTTTGTCGTTACTCGCAAACTATGTGATACTTAAATTCTATAATGAATCACAGGAAGATCCTAACAGCACGCCAGCCTCAGCTCGTCATAAGAGAGGATGCAATTGCAAGAAGTCAAGCTGTCTAAAGAAGTACTGTGAATGCTATCAGGTACTTAAAGTTGCTCTGGAACTTGTGTTGCCGATGATGTTATCTGAAATTGTATGTGGTTCACGTTACTTATGCTTTAAATGTTTGATTGAATTAAAGGGAGGTGTTGGATGCTCCACCAACTGCAGATGTGAGAGTTGCAAAAACACTTTCGGCCGAAGAGATGGTGAGCACTTAACTTCTGTAGTTTCTTCAATTGTTCATAGTTGTCCAACTTTCAGACTCAAAAACTTTTTTTTCCTGGAAACTTGCACAAATCTTGTTGCTTCCCACTAAAATGTATTCATGTGCACTGAACCACCATAAAAGTATTCGATAACCTTGCTTATGATTCTTTGTTGAACAAGTTACCACTAAAATTTATAAGTAGAACACTCGAAATAGTTTGCTAGTTCTCTTCCTTACAATGGGTACATAATGACTTCAGTTGAAAAACTCAAACGTGGGCGTGCAGACACAGTTGTACCATGAATGTATAAGTGTTGTTTTACATAAAGCAAAAGCACATCTGATTGAGAGAACATTTCTTGTCTTTACAGTCTCTTGTCGTTTCGCTTTTCGAATAATCAACTTTTGTTCCTGGACTGGAGGCTGGATATATGCTACGTTTAATTTGCTTATTTTCATCTCTTAAGATAGATATAGATTACCTAACACAATGAAAATATTTTGAATCCTGAAATGAACAATGCTCCATGTTTTTAAGTTATTCCTCTGAATATTAATGTTTTGTTGTCACATGCTGCATCAGCTGACACAGAACTCACTGAAGAAATGAAACAAGAAGGTGAACAAACAGAAAACTGTGGAAAAGAGAAGGAGAATGATCAACAAAAGGCAAATGTACAGAATGAAGATCATCCCCTCCTTGATCTTGTTCCAATAACACCTCCATTTGATCTTTCCAGGTTCGCTTATTACATAGTCCTCCCCTTGAACACGTTTGATATCTTTGCCTCTGCATTTTATTAAGTAATAACTGATTAACCTTTTCCAGTTCTCTGCTCAAACTACCAAATTTCTCAAGTGCAAAGCCACCAAGACCTTCTAAAGCTCGCAGTGGGAATTCCCGTTCGTCTGCTTCAAAAGCTACCACAGCAACAGCATTACAGTCTTGTAAATCCTCCAAGGTTGCTGGCAGTGGTATTGATGAGGAGATGCCGGATATTCTAAAAGAAGCTAATTCTCCTAATAACCTTGTCAAAACTACTTCACCCAATGGAAAACGAGTCTCGCCACCACATAATGCACTCAATATTTCCCCAAACCGGAAAGGTGGTAGGAAGTTAATACTGAAGTCAATTCCCTCATTTCCGTCACTTACGGGAGACTCAAACAGTAGTTCTGCAATGAACAATAGCGATAACACATTCAGCGCATCGCCTCTCGCTTTAGGTAAGGATTGTTTCTGCATGTGTGATAGCTCATTCATGTTCTTGAGTTATCTTGAAATCGATGGCAGCATCTCATTCATTTTCTTGTCCACTCAATCAGGACCATCTTAAAGCTGTGAAGTCGAATATGGGACCGGAGTACGACTTGTAGTCCTAATATGTGCCTCACGTCCTACGCCTGTGGCAAGGCACGGGGTATTGTCAGAGAATAGTAAGTAGATTTAAGCTGTAGTAATCTGTATTTGTAAAATATGTAGCCTCAATAATCTGTATGTAAGATACAATGATGCTTGTACCTGTTACCCTTATTGAATTGTAGTAACACTATAAATCACCTCCTGAGGAGGTTCCACAGTTCCATTACATGTTTTTCATCTCAAACTGTCTGCAAGTCTGAAGCCACCCTTATCACTGAACAAAATAAACCCTTCATCGGACAGCTCATGTGTGAGCGTGACATCTGTTCAGCCTGGGCCGTGTTTGAGGTTGGTCATGTATCTTTCCTGCAAGCATGTGCCTTCCTAATCTCATTCATGTATAGAGCTATGGGTGATACTCTGAACTGTCTTAGAATAGTTGCAATGGGCGTTGAGACGTCGGGCTCCCCATTCCTGAACTGGTACTACCAGAGTTACACCTGCTGCACCGCATGCCTGCATCCACATCTGCATCTGCATGTGCATCCATGGTCCATGAGAATTCAGAGCAGCCAGCTGCGTGGGGGTTGCTGAAAGCCTCCCAAACATTTATAGAACGGTTACCAAATGGCAGATGATGGTTGAAGAGAACTGCACCGGCACCAACCATCAGTACATATCTGCTGAAGAACTGCAAAATGTGTCTGAAGAATTGTGGGTTGGGGATGGGGTTGCTGATCGGCCATTGTCAGTCCCTTGGGTGGGCAAGGGCAAGCAAGTACTCCTCGTTTCCTTCCCTGCTGCATCATCCCTGCCAATTAGACAGTGCATTAGGCTTACCTGCTAGCCTGTCTGCCTTGCATGATTGGGTACCACAACTATTAAAGCCATATACATAGATATAAAGATATGCATAAATATATCAAGAGATATATGATGGAGATGATTATGTGTGCACCAGCACCTCCCTCTCTACCTGCCAAAACTGATGCCTTCACCAGGGAGGATGCTAAAAGTGATCCATCATCCTGGCTTGGCATCTTGTTTAATGTCAAGTAGCAGGCAGGCAGGCAGGCATGACATAGCACAAACACAGCACAACAAATACCAACAACATGTCCAGGATGCATCATGCCATGGCGGCCCCAGTGGCAGACAGACAGAGAGAGTAGCTAGAGCGCAAAGGTTTGCTCATCAAAACTGTGTCTCCCTCATACTGTAGTAGGTCATTTGCCCCAAGTTGATTCCCGCCAGGCTGTCGCGCAACCGGCCGCCCCGGATTTCAGCAAATTCAGACGGCAATTGCTCCGCGCCTTCTTCTCCTTCAATCCTCATCGTCACCACCGGCGGCCGCCCCCCACCCTGCATGCCCATGCACGTTGCCGTCAGGATCTCTCACCTTCAGCGCCGTCGCCGTCGGTGGGTCGCCGTCGCCGGAAACCGTCTCACCGCCGTGTTCCACTGGGCACTTGCCTATATAAATAAACTTGAAAACTGAAAGTAGTGGTACTGCACTTGCACATATATATATATATATATATATATATATATATATATATATATATATATATATATTGATAAATGTATATGCCCTGTTTTATCAGGCTGGTGAGTGGTATGTGTGACAGGGACACTGGCAGCTAAACATATATGCAGCAGTTGAACAGTAATCTGAATGAAGGTGTACCAGTGTAATGTAAGCTGGAGCCAGCCAGGGTGATGTGCACATGTGGAGGGGAGGGAGGAAGGTTGGAACTTCTTCTCCTCTTTGGCAGCTGGATGCCATGGATGGGCATCTGCAGCTTTTATTTAATACAACCAGTCCTTGTTTGACCCCATCCTAATCAGGATGTGCAGGCCACTCATTCCTCTCCCTACCATTTGGTGTGGCCCTGACCTGGATTATTCCAACTTTGTTTACTTGCTGCTTAATGATATGCTAGCGCCTTTCTTGTGGTTAGCAACTTTTTTTTGTTCTTGGATTGATTCATCCGGTGGTTGTGGTATCATCCATGTTAGCTTTGCTCACTTTCAAGCCAAGGCATAAAGTGAAGAAAATTTTAGAAGTGGTACTTGCAAGAACTCACTGGTACGTACAGAGATTATTAGTACTGGTCAGTCGGTAATTGAATTAACGCTGTGAAATCAATGCACTATCATATCCCTCTACAATTCCAACATATACTCCAATACCACTCCTGTGAAAAGAAAGCGAAAAGAAGAAGAAGAAGAAAATTACAGAGTATAATATATACGGTCGCTGTTTCTGTTTACCCATTTTACCCTCTCGGTCTCCCTCCACTCACATCCCAATCCCATCACCAACCAACGGATTTTACAAGTGCGGCGCGGCGGCGCGCCGCCGTCCGGCCGGCGCCGGTCTGTCTCCCTCCCTCCTCCCACCGCACTACGGCGAGATGGCCGGCGAGCTAGGTGGCCGCCTAGTAGTGCGGCGGGCCGAAGCAGCCGTGCTCGTCGCAGTGCGGCGGCGGGCGGTGCAGGAAGGCGAGGCACTGGTCGCCGGGGCGCTGGTCCGGCCTGCCGGCGATGCAGTTCTGGCGGTCGTCGACGCGCCGGATGTCGAGGCACCGCCGCGGCTCGGTGCAGAAGTAGTTGTACGAGTAGGTGAAGTTGCGGAGGCTTGGCAGCGCGCAGATGCCCTCCGGGATGTGCCCCCACAGCTCGTTGTGCGCCACGTCCAGCTGCTGGAGCTTGTGCATCCCGGCCATGGACTCCGGCAGCATCCCCTGGAGGCTGTTGAAGCTGAGGTCCAGCACGGTGAGCTCCCGCAGCCAGCCGACCTCCTGCGGGATGCAGGACCTGACGCCGGAGTTGAGCACGACGAGCTCGTTGAGCGTGCCGGCCATCCGCCCGATGCTCTGCGGGATGCAGCCGCGGAGGCGGATGTTGGCGAGCACCACCACCGACGCCGGCGAGTTGCCCAAGTTCTCCGGCAGCTCGAAGTCGAAGTGGTTGTCGTTGAGGAAGAGCGCGTCGAGGGGCTTGTCGAAGATGGCCGGCGGCACGGGCCCGCAGAGGTTGTTGAAGCGGATGTCGACGTACTTGACGTTGGGGAGACAGAGGATGTGCTGGGGGAAGCCGCCGGAGAGGCGGTTGTTGCTGACGTCGAGCTCGTGGAGGAGGTGGAGCTTGGGGAGGGACTCCGGGAGACCGCCGGCGAAGCGGTTGGAGTTGAGGTGGAGGAGCGCGAGGTCGGAGAGGAGGCCGAGCTCCTCGGGGAAGGTCCCCGCGAGGTCGCCGTGGTTGAGGTCGAGCCCGGCGACGGTGAGGGCGTGCGGGTCGTCGGGCGCCGCCGCGCAGAACACGCCGAAGTAGGCGCACACGTCGGGGCCGCACCACCCGCGGGTCAGGTTCTTGGGGTCGTCGGTGATGGCGCGCTTCAGGGCCTGCAGCGCCACGTACGCCTTCTGCAGCCGCGGGTTGTTCGCCGCCGTCTGCTTCACCGGCGCCGCCTGGCCGGAGACGGCCGCCAACGCCGACGAGAGCAGCAGGGCCACGACCACCACCGCCGCCGCCGCCGGCGACTTCATCGCCACAGCAGCCGGACGCGCTCTCGCTTGCATTGCCATTTGCCAAGCTCTCAGAGTCTCTCTCTCTCGATGTATTGCAGTTGCAGGCAGCCGTGTGATTGTGTTGATGATTTGGGTCGGGGTGAATCGGGGTATATATATATATATATATATATATACAAAGACGACGGCTCCGTGTTTGGGAGTCGTGCACACGCTTTCTTTCTCTCTCTCTGTTTCGGCTTCGTGTATGCGCGTTCGAATTAGTTTACTGTGAATGCTATCAAAACAAAAGTTTAATTTATAATTTGTTTTTAAATTTTGTTTTCGGTTACTACCATTTCAGGGTTGACTGTTCATTTTAATTTTTTGATTTTTGTTTTGTAATAAGGTGGTTGTTTTCAGCTGAATTTTGAATGCATTTTCTTGGGGGGTGGAGAGGTTGGCGTTTTGTGATTGGTTCATTTTCATGGGTGTCTTGGTCCAGCTGATGGCTTATCTTGGGGGATTTGGACGGCTACTGTAGGTAGTAGTAGGGGTCATGTGGTTAGTTATGATCATTGAGCGTATGATTAAATCTTTCTTTTTTGCGAGTAATATGATTAAATCTTTGGCCGTTGGAGACGATTGATTGTCCGGTACAAATGGCCATTCAAAAGCGTACGTATGTATGTATGTATATTTATCTGAAAGGAAAAAAAAACTTGTGTTGTTGGTGCCAAGTCGTTTTCGTTGATTTTGTTTATAGTCTTGTAACCGCCTGCAAATGATGATGTGGTTTCCAAAGAATGCGGTTGGTTGATGCGTGGGTCATGGAACATATTATTCTACATGCATGAATCCAATGGTATTTGCTTCTTTAGGATTTCGAAGAATTGATGCTCCGACGTGTGAGAATGACGCTTGGCTTTCTCGCCGATTCGATTGCCGGTATCGTGGGTTGATCGTGTACGTATTGATCAATGGTCTGGTGAGAAATCTCAAACACACTTTTGGCGAGTTTCACTTTCACCATTTTCCAAGTGTAATGATCAGTTATGGTGAAATTGATTGTGATCCTTGTGAAGAATGTTCAAGTGCCATTGACAAAGTCCATTTTACCAAACTTTGCTCTCTCTTTTTTTTTCAAAAAGAAGAAGAAGATTGTTACATGATTATTATAGCTAATCTGTTCCCTTTCCTCTCATAATTGCCCCCCGTGGTAGCAGACGATTCAAATTTGACAAAATGAGGTCGGGTGTGAGGATGATAAATCACCAAAATTCTAAAGCCCCATCACCTTAATTTTTTTTTGGTGTGTAACTGCTCGGTGCATGCAGCTAAGTAACAGCATATGTGTTTTTTCTTTGTTCATGTTTGTAAGAATTGGCGTCAACTTTATCAGAGGATGACACCCCATTCCCCCACTGATTCACGGGAATGCAAACGCCGTGCGTGATCAAGCAAATCGAAGTGGTACCCCTTCTTTCCCATTTCCAATTCAGACCAAATGATTACTGCCTAAGCACTCAGGAGGCAGAAGGACCAATATAATGCAAGCAACTCCACTACTACTCCTTTAACAATCTGCCAAGCACACTGTCTCCCTCCCTCCCTTCTCTGAATGAAAGAACGAAAAAAAAAGAAACAGAAAAGTGATAAACGCACTTTCCCATTTCCATTATTCATATTACCCAAAAGGCCGAGAACAAATCAAAGATTAGAGATGCGCCTGTGCCTTTGCATCTTATAGAGTTGCAGTGGCCTGGCCACAGCTTGTGCTTTGTTGGCTTGCTGGCCCCCTCTGAATTCTTCCTGTTTGGCTCTACATACTGCTATTCTTTCCCTAGTTTGCAGAGCAACGACGCGGTTCTGTTCTGTTCTTGATTTCTAGGCTGCTGTTGAGCCTCTCTCTACCAGCAAGGAACCCAGGCCAGGAATGATGATGATCTTTCTTTGCTTCCTGTAGCTTGTTAGTTTGAACAGCATAAAGGCCGCCGGCCGGCCGTCGCTCTCGCCTACGCTAGCTAGCTGTGGGTACCAGCCCCAGATTCCTATTCCTATTCCTATTCCTTAAGGCTAGCTAGCTTCTGGACGTTTCATTTCAGAGCATCGACACACAGCGGCCTCGTCATTTCAAGGGAAATCCAATTCCTTCCCCATGCATGGTAAAACAAGGGAGTGCAGCTTCGCTGTAAAAAAAAAGATGGCATGCAGCACTAGTGTACATTGTACAGCAACAGCAGCCGTAGCTTCACTATCTGTAGAAACATTTTCAGTGAATTTCCTTACAATCTGGCTGGCCTGTTTGGAACGCAGAAATCTAATGTAATGTAAATGAGCGTAAATCTAACTTCTTGTGTGAACGAATGGATGAATCCTAAAATTCGCATTGCATTTAGCTAGCTGAACAATCTGACGAGATTTTATAATCCAGGAGTTCAAGTATGACATGTGTGATGTGATCCGCACTCCGTTTTTCACATGGCCTGTTGCATGCATCTGCACCGCACGTTGTCCTTGGCCTCTCCCGTTGCTGTCGCCACCGCCGCCTGACTTCCTACCTGCATCCACCGCCGGCGGTCACCCCAGCCATCCTCACATGCCAGATATAGCAGACAGCGGCGGCTGACGGCTATCCAGCGCTCATCGATGAAACCGCGTGTTGCAGGCTCGCAGATATATATATACTCCCTCCGATATATGGTAGGGTTCAAATTTTGTATCAAAATATAAATATAAGGTCCTAGAGGGATAGGACAAAACTAAATGAGGTTGGTGGGTGGAGAGTTGGTGGGTAGTGTAAAATGAGGGATATAGATGCCATTTCCTCTCACAGTTGTTTTATGTGTTTGAACCCTCCAGGGCCTTATATTTTAGGACGGATGGAGTAGATATCAAGGCTTTATTTAGTTTTCAACTTTGTCACGTTAAAATTGATATTTTATCATTAATACTTTACTGCAGCATTTCGTTTGTATTTGTGAATAATTATCTAAACATTGATTAATTAAGCTCAAAATATTCGTTTCAAAGTACAACAAAACTGTACAATTAGTTTTTGATTTCATCTATATTCAGTACTCCATGCGTATACCGATATTTTGATGTGATAAAAATATTCTTTTTGCATAATAAAATTTGAGGATAAAGTCGAGTAACTAAACAACGCCCAACCAAACCATCCATGGGCGGACGGACCTTCGTCTCTGAACTGATCTGAATGCAGAACACCATCGTTGCTTGCTAGCTTAGAGAAAGCTGGCACCCACAAACATGCTTGCATTGACCAGCAAGCTAGCCATTACATATGTATCTGCAACCAGACAAGACCAAGGAACGAAAAATAAACAAAGATTTGACCAGACAAGCAAGATGATTAAAGGCGCCAATTAAGCCCATGCCATCGCCAACAACCATCTTTATTTGTTGGGCATAAATAAAGATGATTAAAGGCGCTAAATATATATGTAATGCGTCTCAGCTGGGGCGCTGCAATCCTATACATTGCGCCATTAATCTGGGTCACAAGGACAGATTGGTTAGCTCGCGGCAGCGGTTTATACTACTGCATTTTTTTAGATGCTGGTTTAGTGGTGGTTTGTGTGGCTGTCAAAGGACTATTAGTTCTTGGTAGAGAGGAAGAGAGTATTGTATTGTACTGTACTGTACTCCGTATTGTATTCCTGTGATGAGCTAGCAGATTGCTGCTGCTAGGGCTGCTAGTGCTAGCTGCAAGACACTTGTATCTACCTGGAGGATCCTGCGCGTGCGTCCAGGCCAAGCTTCGGCAGTCATGCGTTTGCCACGTCATCCGCGGCTCTGTTTGCGTCACTCGATTAGGCTTTATTCGGTTCAAAAAGCAACATCAAAGTTTACTACTCCCTCTGTCCCTAAATATATACGTTGTTTTCGCTTTCCGAGAAACATATTTGATCGAATATATAAAAATATATATTAATATTTATGGTACATAATAAATATCATTTGATAGATATTTGAATCTAGTTTTTAATAAATTTTTTTGGAGATTAAAATGTTGCACATATTTTTTATAAATCAAAGCAAAGTCGTGGCATGGAAACCAACGACAACGGTTATTTAGGGACGGAGGGAGTATATAAAAAATAGATTCTCATCGCATCAAAATGTCGGCACATGCATAGAGTACTAAATATAGATGAAATAAAAACTAATTGCACAGTTTGGTTGTACTCGACAAGACAAACATTTTGAGCCTAATTAATCAATTTTTGGACAATTTTTTCATAAATACAAATAAAATGCTACAGTGGCACATTTATGGCGAAGTGACATCTTTTCCCCAATTCTCCACCCCTTATTTTGCATCTAAACAAGGGCTTATATATATAGCAAATGAATCAAAAGGCCAGCGTCGTTAATGTAAGCTGCTGCTGCTGCTTTTATCAGAAGGAGATGCATGTAAGAACAGATCTAGTGGCCAATGGCCATGGTAAAAAAACAAACAAACAAAAACAAATGGGCTGCTGTTAGTTGCAACTTGCAAGCAGTGTGAGAAAAAAAGAATTGGGTTTGCTCAAGTTAATTACATGGTCAAGGGGGTGGTTTTGTCCTTTGGAAGTAGCCGGATTGGCGTCCCACCAAGTGAGATGGTTGGTTATTGGGTCAAATTTGCCCACTGTAATGTATGCTGTGCCTACATGTAGTACTTGCAATCTCATCATATGGTGGCTCCGCACTATTGATTGATTCAGATTCCTATTTAAATAAAAGTGTCATTTGCGCCATTCTTACTGGTGGGGCCCACCATCCTTTCCCTTTGACTGGCTGTCTATCCTTTCTTCAACTCAGCACACAGAGGCCGAAATTAATTGACCAGAGAAAATAAGGTGCACGTCGAGTTCCTTCAATTTCACTTACATTTTTTTATAATGTATTTCACTCGCAATTGAAAAGACAATGTGCCCGCCCAAGTCCCAATGGTATATCCTACTAATAATGAAAGCCATCCTTCAGTCGATGGTTGGTGCTTATGAAAAATAAAAGGCCGCTTCAAAGTTTAAGAGAAAACTCCTCTTTATTATATTGCAAAAGAAAAATGACAGAAAATAATTGTGTTACTTGTCCTTTTTGCCTACATGCACTTGCTATCTGATCATAGTGGCTCCACACTTAATTTTCCTCATCTCAATTTAAGTGACACTTGCGATATTTTTTTTAAAAAATCTTGGTCCACCTCCCTTTGTAAACTCAACAATGACAACAAGGCTAAAATTAACTAAAAACCCCTATGCTACGATACTAATTTCAACAATTTGACTCATAACTGGGAAACAAATGTGAGTAAAATTGCAGATATATATAGATCCCAAGTCCCATAGAACCGAGAAATAAAAACCGTTTGATTATTTCAAAAAGTAGGGACCAAACTAACTAACCTTCATCAATCAATTATCTAAACTTCATTCAATGGCCAAACAAAACCACAACTATTGTCCATGGGAGTGTCTAGACATCACGCTAGCGACAGGGCGCACCTGTCGCCCGAAGAATCCCATACGCTCTTCAATTTTTCTATTGGGCCAATGTTGGGCTGAATGTTTGGTCCACTTTATGTACTGATTGCGCGCTTTATTGAACATGTCAATTATTTTATTCGCAGCTGAACTGTTCACAGTTGGACTGTTTTGTTCGTATGTAAAGTTAAAAAAAGTCATTGCTCCTAAACAAAGCATCCAAATTAAATTTCGATCACACCATAATGCTTATTGCGATAAAATTTTTAAAATAAGATCTCACTTGACTATATTTAGATGATATTTTTTGTGAATATTTTTTATCAAACTAGAACGAATGAGTCCACGTTGCGAATAAATTACTGCATATAGAGAACAGAAGAATTCACGTTGCGAACAAATTACTGCACATGGAGAACAAATCAGTCCACATTGCAAACAAATTACTACACATAGAGAACATGTAAGTCCATATTGTGAATAAATTACTGCACATGGAGAACAAATGAGTCCACATTACGAACAAATTATTGCACATAGAGAGGAATCCACGTTGCGAACAAATTACTGTACATAGAGAACATGAAGTTCACATTGCGAATAAATTACTGCACATAGAGAACAAATGAGTCCACGTTGCGAACAAATTGCTCCACATGGATAACGAAAGAATCTACGTTGCGAATAAATTACTCCACATGGAGAAAGCATACAAGTGCAATCTGTGCGTATCATGGACAAATATATACACATGGTGAATAAATATATACACATGGCGAACAAGTATATACACGTAATGAACAAAGAAGGGTAAGAACAAATATAGCTAATAAAATTAAATAGAAAAAAGAAAGAGAAAAGAAAATGAAAACAAAAAAAAAGAAAATGGGAAAGAAAAGAGAAGAAATAAATAAAAATAAAAAGATGTGTGTTGATCCTCACGTAATATACGTAACATGGTGTCCTCCCGCACGTGAAAGAAAAAGGAGTCATGGAGACCCACCACCACAGTCCACAGCTCACGATGTACCGAAGCGGACCTGGCTAGTTTGATGGGCCGATTTGCCGGCCTGCTCATGCGCGCGTGGGCAACGACAAGCGTGAATACATCACGCGCGTGATGTATAGTCGCGTCGATTCTCCATACCACAAAATACCCAAAATCCCACGAGAGCCAAATCGTTCTTCAATATGTCTAGCTCAGATCACCACGCATGGACACATAAATCATAAGCCATTACTGTTCACAAGGAACAAGGCTCCCCCTCACGCACTGCCGGTTGCCGGAGGAAACCTCACATCGTGCTTGCCCCCGGCCCGGCACAGCACAGGGCCCCGCCGTCGCCGGAGATGACACCATTGCTGTCCGTTCGGTAGCACGTCAGGCTCACCGTCACATGATCGATCTGCCAGATGACACACCGATCCGGCCGTCCATCATCCCCGATCGATCGATCCACGATCAAGAGGTCTCCGTAGAATCGATTTGAGGGTGAGTGTACGTGCGTGTAAGCGAACGAACGGTCGGGATCCGCCGGATCGCGGCGCGGGTAGGTGTCAGCTGAGAGAGATGGCAGCGTGCATGAACGCACGGTACGCTGATCCATTGCCGGCTGGTCACGCGTCAGTTTCGTTCCATGGATGGATCGATGCGATGCGCCCCGTGATCTTTTCTTGTTTCTTTTATTTATTATTGATCTATGCCCCTGTAGCTTGGCTGCTTATTGGGATTATCACTGATGATCAGAGACCGTCGGCAAGCGAGAGAGAGAGAGAGCACGGCAAGTTGGGAACAAATCCTGGCTGGCGTGTTCGGTAAAAGTAAGATTAATTCTTGTAAGTGAATGGACAAACATCTTTGCGTTTCATATGTGCTGCTAGTTTCAAAAAAACTGGAATTTTAGTGCAGTATAAACTATATACTCCAGTAGTAAATTTAAGTTCTTTTGGCATTTCGCCACGGATCAAGGAGGTGAATAAAATTGATCATATCATATACGTACCCTCTACTTGTACCACTGTAGGGAAAAGAACTCACTAGCCATATATGTAACTGTAATAAGGGTCGTAAAATTGAAAAAAAGTGATATAATTGTAGAACAACTTATATTTGTGTGGATAACAAGAAATGGCAAAAGCAACTTTTATCTACGATCATAGAGGGCGGCTGATATATTTTTTCATAATGAAATAAAATGATCCCAATCTTGACATAAAGGTGGAGATGCGTTCATTATTGATATGGTCATAGACCAACACACCGCACCAAGTAGTCTAATCAAAACAAACCATAAGAAAAATCTATATGATATATATAAACTCCAAAAGAAATTCTAGCTAAATCAGCAAAGAAAGCTCTAAATATATCATGCCGTCTAGTCATCATAAGTAACATATATAGCCACAAATTAATGAGATGTAACGTAAAGGATCATGTGTATCCATTTCCCAAAAAGGAGGTTCGACTTCTTCATATATCTCTTGGCACTCTAATCCCGCAAACCATGCGCTGCTTAAGGTTTTGAGCTATATATAGTTTTGGATTTGACATTCGGTTCAGTTTAGTGCACACGGAATTTCCATCTTTTTGTCTGATTTAGTGCACCGCCTTTACAGTTGAGGTGCAAAGGCCGGAATAATATATATCTTATTTCAAAATAAAGCTTCCTTCGCAAACTAAGCGTGGCTCAGTTGGTTCGGTTCCTTTCAAGGTAGGCTGCATGAGCCTTCTGCAATTTTACCATGCATGCTCAGCCAGTCAGCATCTTTGATCTTAGCACACTGGCATGTGGCTTTCTCTTTCCCTTTTGGTAGCTATATATGTGGATTTAATGTGATGGCAAATTGCTTTCATCCAAGGAGAGTAATGAGCGATTGGTATGATCTTATGATTTGAGCATTTTTCATCTAGCCGAGCCAACATTTGGACATAATTTAGGAGGGTCTAAGTTGGGCCATTCCCTTAGAACTACTACTCTGTAGGAAGTAGCTAGATAGGTTGTTGATACTAACCACACATCACCTGACAGTTGTCTAGCTAGTAGAGTCTCCAGGATAACTGCTTCCCAACAAATTGTTCGAAAAAGGGAAAATTAATTCTTCCCAAAATCATTAGATTGTACTACTGCAACAGTGTAACAACTGCTGCTGCGCAGAACGAGAATTTCTTCACACATGCATGACTTGACAATGCCCATGCGCCAAGTACTCCATCATTTTGTTTGGTAACGCGTCAAATTCTCAGGTCTGGTCTCGTCACCTGTCTTTCCAAAAGGCATTTTATATGCATGTTCCTTTGACGTGCATAGTATTATTTGTGAGGTGGTAATTTTCGAGTTACTGATTTCTTTTCTTTTTTCATAGCGGTGCAGATGACAATATGACATGTGGACGGTTTGTACTAATTAATAAAGACGATATCCTGTATATCCTTGATCCCTAATTATTTACTGCTGTATATATCCTTGATCCCTAATTCTCGATCATGCAAATAGTAAATATATATATATATTGACGTGCCTACGCGACTGTTTTGCACCATTTGTATTGTACATGCTCTTTTGCACGTGGAGGATGATGGCTCTAGCTAGCTAGGGCACCACCACAAATTGTTCCCTCTTCATTTGCACCCATTCCCACTCATGGCAGGACACGATGACGTGTCAGATCGACAAAGACGATGACTACTGCTAGGTGCTAGACTGCTAGCAGCTGCCCATGCATATCTTTGAGCGCTTCAAAAAGTCTGCGTGCTCATCACTATCGACCAATCAACTACCATCAGACATTCAGACGTACTACATGCTCCTGTCAATTCGATCATGCAGGTCCACATCTACCAGTACGCACAACAAAAAAAATTACTAATGACTTTTTCTACGTACAGTACTCATTTTCTATCTTTTGTGAAGTTTGACTTACCTTAAATTTACCTTACAAGATGTGCACAAACGGGTGGGCCTGGCTGACGTGGATGCGCGCGGTTTCTCGCGCGTGCATGAGCATGACGCTGACCTCGTGTCGCCTACTGCTTGAAGCTTTGAAGGTGCCATTTGTTTGGCTCCAAAACAACAACCAACAAAAAAAAACAATCTTGTTTGAAGCACACAAATAGCCACATATATTGGTGAAGCTTCTATGTGAGAAACCCAGACTGTCGGACCGACCTATATAGTTCAAGCCACGAAAATCACAATCCATCTGGATCTTAAAAAAGTTCAAGAATTTATGTGAAAAAAGCACCATATTTGTTGGGATCTAGTCTACTCTTGGTTGGCTTTCCTATAGAACTTCTTCAGAAGCAGAAAAAAAACAGAGGAAGAAAACAAAAGACCTCAGGCAGTATATGGAGATAATCTATATGGGCCTCAAATCTAAAGGCACGTAGGCCCAAGTTGGTCCAGTTGACCCGTATGTCCAATGGGCTACGGATTGGCCCATCCAGCCAAGATGCAAGCGGGCCCACTAGTCAGCGCTACGCGCACACGCCTCTTCCGTCTTCCCGGGCGCCTCGTCCTCTCCACCACCTCCGGCGAGGATCCCTCCCCTCCGGCGAGCTCCCTCCAGTTCCGCTTCCGGGTGAGTCTATTCGCAGCTTCTCCTCCTCCATCCGGATCCCAATCGATTGTGTCGCGCGCGCGTCTCTCCTCCAGCTTCCCCCCTCCGCGCGATCCGTGGATCCGGCGGCCGGATCTGCGCCGGCCGCACTGCCGGCTCCTCCCATCCAATTGCTTCGGGACTCGCGCCCCCTACTTCCCTGTCTTTACTTCTGCACGTGGAGGCTAGGGTTTACCCTCATAGCTGCAGAGATCCTCATCCTCTCCCTCCTCATATCTTCTTCCTCTCTCTGCAGGTCTTCGAGGAAGTGCCGGCGAGCTCCCCTCCGTCCCCTTCGGCGAGCTCCCGTTCCGAAGCTATTAGGTGAGCCTGCCCATTCCCTAACTCCCTTGTAGCTTGTAGGCTCCTTTAGGTAGTAGCTCTGGAAGTAAATCTCGCTCCTTTTGGCTATTACAATGATGCGGAACTACTACAATGGGTATACACTTCCGTTCACTATAAACTAGACATGGATATTTTTCGTTTTATATAAAAAGGAAACCACTAGCTTGGTTAAAATGGTTATGGTTAGGTGTCTGCTAACTTGAGTTCCATATGTGCTCTGAAGAATTGCTAGTAGCTGGCGATTACGAGGATGCAAAACAAGAATAGTCATGTGTACACTCATTAAACAGAATGTGGATACATTATTTATTGCACACATGCTAATATGTAAACAGAAAAGAACATGGTTGTCTTTATTCTTCATCAAATGGCCCAGCTTGTGAATCCTAATGAAAGGGGCCGTAGGAGATTTACTCAAACTCAACTGAATCAAGTAGCTGCAGATGTGACTGGAAATTTTGGTGATCTTATGATTTAATTGTTTTGCCTCAAGTATCTCATCTTTGTAACAGTGATGTATGGTGACTGTCTTCCTGTATGTTATGTCCTTAGATCACAACATATTAGCATGTGTGTATGCTAAACTCTACGGAATTGGGTCTCTTGAACCGAATCCTGAATCTGAGTTGTTTCTTAGTGCGATAGCCTTGTACTTATGCATGCAAATTTTATGGTATATCACGTCAATTACAATGTTGGAAGCAACACTGTATGTTTAAGTTTATAATCTGTTCTAGTTACCAGGATTTTGCTGCCTTTTGCTCTAACAATTAACAAATTAGTGCATATGGAGTAACATGTTACCTTTACAATATGTTTAGTGACCTGCGTGTGTAAAGAATGTCTTTGAACTAAAAGACGTTTGGTATGCAGGAATGGGCCTGTGGACGTTGCTGGAGGGTTTTCTGCTTCTCGCAAATGCTTTGGCGATACTGAACGAAGATCGGTTTCTTGCTCCCAGGGGATGGAGCATGTCTGAGGTGTCAGGAAATGGGCAAACAAAGTCGTTGAAGGGCCAGATTGTGGGGCTTATCTACGCTACGCAGTTTCTGAGGATGCCCTTGATAGCCCTTAATGTTCTTATCATTGTTGTGAAGTTGGTGTCGGGCTGAGCCTTGCTGTCTGGTTTTGGATGTTGGGTTGGATCATATCAGTTCCAGCGTTATGTAAAACTGTAGAAGTTAATTAAGTTGCTGGAAATATGTTCATGTTGACTCTAATGTGGATTTCTGCCAAATGTCCTCGTAAATTAATTCTGGTCCCAAAATGGTTGTGTGCTAATGTGATCAATTTGTTTGAAATGTGTCTTATGCACTATGTGAGGTTATATTTGCTTTGTTCTTACACATTTGTGGCTTATGACATATGAGCACGTTTTATGGTTGTATCTCCCCATTTTAGTGCTCAGTGTTGTTTGGCAGTTGGATATTGCTTATGACCAGAGGCATCTGTCTCCTATGGCAGGCTGAATGGCGCCAGAAATAGCTGGATTTCAGACTTAAGTTATTTGGTAGTGCAATTTCTGCTGTACCTGAAATTTCAGATGTTCTTGAGGTGCCAATACATTAATTGTTGTAGCAGAAAATTGGGATGTCATGTTTCCCTTACTTGAGATGATGGGTGCATTTTTTGTGTGGGACACTGTAAAAATTGCTATTGAAGATTCAATAACATGGCAATCAAGAAAAGCCATTCCTATAATACCTGGGGACTAAAGGTAATTATTGGTTGATTAGTGGGTACATGCTAGTGTAGTAGTGTCATTATTGCTGGTGTTAAATGACATATGAAATAATATAATTGATTATATATTGCAGTGATTTGAAACTGAAGCCTGTTGGTACACTGGAAATCAAAATTGTGCAAGCAAAAGATTGGACAAACAAAGATCTGATAGGAAAAACAGACCCTTTTGCCATTGTGTACGTCTTCCCATTGCCAGATGAAATGAAGAGAAATAAAACAATTGTAAGCCTAGTTTCTTGTTGTGAACTGTCTTTTGGAGTTGTTTCTAGCTGCTTTAATCAACTACTTTACAGAACAACGATCTTAACCCAATCTGGAATGAACACTTTGAATTTATTGTTGAGGACGCCAATACTCAACTGTAACCACGAAGATTTATGATTATAATGATTGTATTCAGGAATCTGAATTGATTGGCTATGCTCAAGTTAGGTTAAAGGATCTAACACCTGCCCACTCAGTGAACTGTGCTACAATATTCCCACTCACACCTGCCCACCGCTTATCTTGCAGGTACTGCACCGGATCCGTTCACGGAAACACTGTTCACAGAAATACTTTGCGCTGCTGTAGCATTGGATCTGGACCGTCTATCAAAAGATCGGACGGCTGAGATTGTGTGCAGTCTTAAGTTGCAGTGGCATGGTTCATCACTTCCATTTTTCAGGTGCAGATTGATCTGTTGCACATATACATGCGATTGTGATATTGTGATCAGATAGCTCGAGCTCTGCTAATGTCGTACTCGGCTATCGCAACAGTGTATGTGCATATCTTGTTTGTAAAACCGTGATCAAGTAGAAATGTGTAGATCAGAAACCTAGTGGAAATAAATTCAGCTGCCGAAGCAAGCAATGCTTACCATCAAGTTCATTTTGCTTACCCAAATTTTCTAAGATGGGCCTGGTAGTGGTAGTCGGGCCGTGGTGCTTACAAGTTTTTGTTGGGATAGGTGCCTGGCGGCGCCAAATCGTACAAATGCATGGACAGTTGCCAGCCTGCAATCCGCCATTTTTTTCCAAAAAAAGAGAGCATATATCCAAGAGGTCCTAATAAACACTCTCAATAATTAATTTTGAGAACGAAGTGAAAAAACAAGACTCCAACTGTTGTCTAAAGTGTTTCACAATTTTTTCGTGTGCCAAATATTGACTCCATCTTGAACTAAATTTACCTCTCGTTCGTGCATTCCCAATCCAAAAAAATGTCGGAGAAAAAAAATGACGAAGAAAAAACTGCCCCCGAGTTAAATCAGCTTTTGGGCCCACGAATGAATGATGTAGTAGTAATTAAATCTTTTTGGGGCTAATTTTTTTTAGAACTGTTGGGTGGAGGGATATTTTTTTACTCCCAATAGCTTTTGATAAGGTCCCAAAATCAGTTTTTTAGCACCTCATTTTTTAGACACTCTTGGAGATAGTTGCCAGAAGACTCAGTGAACTGTCATCAGGCTTCATAACACATGACAGCCCAACACGTTGCTACAACATACTATGAGAAAATTGTATAATTAAACCACGCACCTGAAATTTACCCAAGTTTGATTCCCCTAGATAAATGTTTCATTGCAAAGACCCACTTGGTATAAACCTCCTCACTGGCCATTCTCAATCACCTTGGTAGAATGGTAGATATAGGGCAACCTGAAATTTACCCCAAGTTTGATTCTTCCCTCTAAAAAGTCCAGACTAGGATTTGGAGAAGATCGACGGAGGTAGCAGAGAAAAATTCGGTTGCGAAGGGAAGAAACAACTCGAGAAAATTCGGGTAGGACACTTCCATTCAATTCTACTGCTTTTGCAGCCGTTTTTTTTTTCTGTTTACTTATGTCAGAAGCAGCTCGACATTTCTGTTGATGGGCTATGTTGAATCTTAACTCTAAGGGCACGTACAACAGTTTAGACAGCTGCTGTCTATTTAACACATGCATACAGTTAAATAGTCAGCTCTACAATAGTTTAGACAGCTGCTGTCTATTTAGCTGTCTGTGTGATAATAAATACGCACTCTGGTTTCTGATGTTTTGCATGGGAGCACGAGCCAAAGCAGTAGACGAGATAGTAGACAACAACACTCTCTTTCTTCATTAAATGATAGCCACATCAGCTCATTTTATCTATGTGGCAACAAAAAGACAGCTGCTGTCTGTGGGTTGTACGTGCCCTAACGTACCTCAACTTGTTTAGGACTAAAAGACTTTTTTTTGTCTTGTTATTGTTGTTGTATATCAGAAGCTCTAGCGTTCACGAATTCTCTCATCTATATCAAGCGCTCGGTCCCTACCCACATTCCTCCTGAATTCTCTCATCTATTTAATCTTTTTTGGACTTCATGTCTTCCTTCAAAATGCAGGAATTGCACGGGAGAAAACAAGTGCGATCAACGTGCTCTGGTACCTAACAAACATTAATTGGCTAGTAAACACAGGCCAACGTCATGCTGTGATGCCACGTCACATCACTAAATCCGGTATGATCTGCACCTTCTTTTTAGTTATAATACATGCAAATCTATTCCCGAATTGAAACATGCATGATGGATGCTTATCTTGAACAGACGACGACGGCAGAACAGAGAGACTGGTAGGATGGCCTTGTCGCCCCAACAGAAACCATCCCTGCCCTACTCATTACAAATTATGCATGAATCCATCGGCTGATGATGATTAGCTTAATGAGCGCAGCTTTCAAGGCATCCAGTCTATCATATGCATTCAAGGAATCGTTTTAGGGCATTAACAACAGATTAGACAGCTGCTGTCTATTTAACACATACAGACAGTTAAATAGTCAGCTCTACAATAGTTTAGACAGCTGCTGTCTATTTAGCTGTCTGTGTGATAATAAATACGCACTCTGGTTTCTGATGTTTTGCATGGGAGCACGAGCCAAAGCAGTAGACGAGATAGTAGACAACAACACTCTCTTTCCTCATTAAATGATAGCCACATCAGCTCATTTGATCTATGTGGCAACAAAAAGACAGCTGCTGTATGTGGGTTGTACATGCCCTTAACGCTTAAACATCGTCTTTAGAAAATGCATTTTTTGCCTGAAAACAAGGATGCAGTGAACGAGCCATGTGCCACAGTAGCATAGGGTGCCTTGGTGGCATTAAAGTGCATCGAAAATTGTATAAAATATGAATGGATAGACTATATCATCATCTAGTACCATGTAAAATTTGAGCTTAACAAAAATTTACACGAGCCTAAACAAAAATAGAACACCACAACATAACTATTCATGTCTGAAAACCTGCAAATAAACCGCTATTATTTGTTTTTTTCCTTCTTGTACAAGTTTTTGTTCAATATCAATTTTTCATCATGATATAGACGATTATGATCTATCCATCTATATTTTCAATAGGATTTTTTATTCACTTTTAAAGGTGGTATCGTGCATCGTTACTTCGTTAGCATAGTTGCATGTAAACCCGTGGTAGCACTGAGTTGCTCCTAGATGTGCAATATTCAATCGTGTTAGTTCAGAGTTCCTAGTCAAGAAATAAAATCTGCGCCTGAAAATCTTCACAGAGACTGCAATATTCGGAAATGCTTACACACGTGTGTCCTTCACGGATGCGTGTGATGTGGTGGGAGTGGAGAATGTGCCAATTGGAATGCCAGAATTCTCTTGGTCTGAATGAGAATAAATTCTTTTTTTAACATGATGAAAGAAACATTTCCATTAAGTAAGGGATAGAAAAATAGTTTGATTGGGGACCAGGAGAAGAAAAGCTGGATCCTCCTGGGCACTACCAAGCAAAGCGACGTGTGTGGCATCTCTCACGCTAAAGGAAGCCTCTAATTGCTGTATTAAACTAACTTAAGCAGGCGCCGCTCATCCATTAGTTCATTCAGAAGTGGAAAAAGAAATCGAAGAAAATAAGGGAGTTCATAAAGAGAAGGAAAAATTTTAAAAGAGTAGAGGGCATCAAGCAAAATCATAAGATAGGGACTTTATCTTTCTTCAGTGATGATCCTGATTCAGGGCATCGAACTCTTCGCAAACTTCACCAAATCTTTCTATATAGGAAAAGGTCTACTTTGCCATCCGAACACTCCACTTGATCCGTTTAATCCCTTGATCAAATTTTGACTCCATTTGCTCTCCAACTATTTAATTTGTTCAATCTACCCATAATGGAATTTTTCTTTTTTGCTTTTCAAGTTCAAATTTTGTGGGGGTGACAAAGGACATCGTAACTTGTGGTAAAAAATTATCATCGTCATTATTTTATCACTTGAGTATTAAAATTTGAGCTATTGTATAAGAACTGTTTTACAATGATGGAAGAGGTACCCACCGGTACCTGAAAATACCTAGTGCAAATCAATGGTCGGTCCCACTATTTTTAGTATCTGGTCCACGAATTTGATACCTCTATTTAGGTACCTCTGGGTACTACCTTTGTTTCCACCGTCCGATTTCTCGGAACGGATGACTCTAATTAATCCGAAGCATTTTAAAATTACTCTTTACATTTTAGGAAATCAACTAGTGGCGATTAGAATGAAGAGGAAATATCAACAACTATTCACACAAAAAACATCCGAATTAAGGCTTGTATGGAATGCAACATTTTCACCGCATCTATCATATTACCAGGAACACTCAAATCCGTACAATATTCAGGTGAAATTCCCAAACGGGGCACCTACATACAAATTAAAACCCCTCCTGATGCCATGAGAAGAACAACACAAGGGGTCCTTGTTTGGCCATTTAACATTTGTTCAGGTACTGCCGATTGGGTGACAGGAAACCGTTAATTCCCCTGATTAGTTATTCGGTTGGTGTCGTGAGAATCAGTACGATCCAGCCACCAGATTTCGGCATATTTCCACTCGCAAACTCTGCACTGGGACGATCAAGCTCGTCGAAGAATTTCTTGCTGGGCCTTTATGGCCGGCCTGTACAACGAAACGCGTATGAATTCCGCTATCACGGGGCGGCGATACGAATAAGGACATAAAGAATGATCGAGTACACGGAGCACTAATCAGAGCTTTTTTTTTGTTTAGTCAAATCTCTCTCTCTCTCTCTCTCTCTCTCTAGAGTGTGTGTGCTTGGCTCCCACCACTTTTCTCTCTCTGCACTTTGAAAACTTTGAAAGCCTCTCGCAAGCACAGCCAGCCCTCCATTTCGTTGTCGGCATGTCAACCCTCTCTCTCTCTCTCTCTCTCTCTCTATCTATCTCTTTCTTTCTCCCGTGCACTCCATCAGCCATACTTTCTCGCTCTAAAAATGGGAGCGGAGCAGTGAGGGCGAAGAACAGGAACCAAAACCAGGTGCCTTTCATCATCCATTAGCTAACCCGAGGTGAGGAACCCATTCTCTCTTCCTCCACTATTTCGATTCACGTTTATCAAGAATTGATTCGATAATCACTAAGTTGATCCATTGCAATTTAAGTCCTCCATGTGATAAGTTCTTGCATCGTCGTTCCCTTCAAAATTTCTTTTTCAAATGCTCTCTCTCCATGTTGTTTTCAATTTGGGAATCGCATAGGTTCTTGAGCCGCCGTTCAAAACCGCACTTCCCAAATTTGAAGCCGGCTCTGAATTTGCTTAGGACATCTCCTTCTGATAACTTCTCTTTTAAATTCCGACCACATTTCCTTTCCTTGAGCAGTTAACTCCCTTACAACAGAATTCTTGCGATTCCTCCTCAAAAACATCCTCTGCTCTGCAGGTGATTTCTGAATCAGGAGCACCACAGGAATGGAGCAGTACGAGGTGTTGGAGCAGATTGGGAAGGGTTCATTTGGCTCTGCGCTCCTGGTGAGGCACAAAGTTGAGAAGAAGAGGTGAGCCGGCCGGCAGATGGTGACACTGTCCTGTGCATTCTCTGGACTGATGCATGGGTGCTTCCTTCCATGGTGTCACTCCTCTGAAACCTGGCTCATTTTGTTTCAGGTATGTCTTGAAGAAGATCCGCCTCGCCCGCCAGACCAACCGGTGCCGCCGATCAGCACACCAGGAGGTATGTTTACACTATCTGTCCAATTGTGCCTTGTAGTGCCATAGTTTGAAATTGTCTAACTATGCAATGTGAAATAAAAGGAGATTTAAATTTTGATGCTGAATTGGACAATAGTACCTTCTTGAAGCACTCCTCAAAGTTTATCTACATTCCATGTGGTTCCATTTCTGATGAACAATTTGAATTTGACTCTGAACAGAATGGTTACAAATATTGTAAAAGGGAGAGAATTTGAGCTCTAGAATGGGTCAAGACGTCTTTCTTTCCTTGTAGGGAATGCTTGACTTCTTTCCAAAACAGAATTTGTTCTGTTGTCATGATCTTGTGCTAATACGAATTCTGAGGAATACGTGTTGGCATGGCACCAGCTTGTTCTGTTGCCATGATCTTCTGAGAATTCACCAGCCTGTTGATTTTTTTCATACAGATGGAGCTCATTGCAAAAGTAAGGAACCCTTACATTGTGGAGTACAAAGAGGCTTGGGTAGAGAAGGTGAGCATGGTCCCCTGTCCTTGCTGTGGACAGTGGCAGCATCCTAAGGGCAATCTCTAGTCTTGTTCCTTTCCTTGACGTTTCAGTGGTCCTGATGAAGGATGTATATGTTCATAATTGCTTGAAAAGGAACGGTTTTTGTTGTTATCAGGGTTGCTACGTGTGTATTGTCATCGGTTACTGCGAGGGAGGGGACATGTATGTCTAATTGTGGCAATTCATCTCTGAACTGTACCTGGAATATTCATTGTAAGTCTAATCATTTAAAAAAAATCTGGTCTATGCAGGTCAGAAGCCATTAAGAAGGCCAAGAGTAACCATTTCTCAGAAGAGGTGCTTAAATAGTCTGAATTCTGTGATATAGTTTGTTCTATGTCCACACATTCTGCTTACTGAAATTTACATCTTTGTTGTGTTCATTTCTTTTCTGAATGCAGAGGCTTTGTACGTGGCTTGTGCAGCTCCTGGTAGCACTTGATTACTTACATGTCAATCATATCCTCCATCGTGATGTCAAGGTTGTTAGATTCATAACTTCTATGTTATCCTTGCAATGCACTAATACTGCCTGAGTGATACTCATCATACCTTGTATCTGTTTTAGTGCTCAAATATATTTCTCACAAAGGACCAAAACATACGGCTTGGTAAGAATCCTGTTGTCAAGGAGCATGTTTTTGGAAATTACCATGTATTATAAAGTTCTTGGTATAAATGATAGTAATGCAATGCCCTTCTGTTCTGAACACGTCGTCTGAAACAGGCGATTTTGGTCTTGCAAAAGTATTGACTTCTGACGATTTAGCCTGCTCAGTGAGTTCTCTTACTCAACTATTATGTGCTTGACACGCTCTGTCGATGCTGCTTCTCATTTTTGTTATGTGCTGCTACTGAAGGTTGTGGGAACTCCAACTTACATGTGCCCTGAACTTCTTGCTGACATTCCATATGGCTCCAAGTCTGATATATGGTCCCTTGGTAAGGTTCTATACAATAATATTCAGTTGCATCCATTCTTCTGAACAATGGGTATCTGTCGTCTTGGCTAAAGTCCTGCAATGTCCATTCTTAAGGCTGCTGCATCTATGAGATGGCTGCTTTAAAGCCTGCATTTAAAGCATTTGTGAGTAGCATCTCATATTTTTTTCATGAAAAGTAAATCTACCGTAAGCTATATCTTCATTGGTGATTTTTTTACTATTACAGGACATGCAAGCACTGATAAACAAGATTAACAAGTCTGTTGTAGCTCCTCTACCAACTATGTACTCTGGTGCATTGTAAGTCCTTGCCCTATACAACTTACATATAGTCCTTGTGAATTTTTTATGACAATCCAGGATATAATTCTTTTGGCTTTAGTACGAAATATTCATGAAATCTTTATTTCTGACCAACAGTAGGGGACTCATCAAAAGCATGCTGCGCAAAAGTCCAGATCACAGACCAAGTGTATGTGCTGGTTCACCATCACCCCATCCCTTCAAATTAGGACCTCACCTGAATTCTGAACTTATCTATGCATCACGTTTTCTTTGTTTCAGGCTGCAGAACTGCTTAAACATCCGCATCTTCAGCACTACCTGTTTGAACTCCAATTGAAGTCGACTCTTCCTCGCAATTTGTTCTCTGCTAAGCTTCCTATCAAACACAACACAAACAAGGCGGCGCTTTCCAACGCAGAAGACAGCTGCAAATTCAAATACAAGAGCCATTCTTTTAAACTAGAGAGGGCTGTAAAACTTGACCAAGACACTGATGCACATGGTCCTCCTAGTTCTACCATAACTGGGAATGATTGTCCAGAATTGCTAAGTGAACAAATAATGGAGGAATTGTCAATCCAAGTTACCAAGAATGTTGTTGATGAAGTGATACATGAGAAATATTCAAAAGCTACGAGACATCCTGCTCCTACTCCAAGAAGGTCATCATCGACACCTAGAAGACGACTAGAACCTTCAAAGACATTTCATGCTAGAACTGCTCGCAAGGAGGTAAAGTACCTGACTATTTGAAACGTTAACATGGTGTTGGTAGCCTTAACATTCAGATTTTCACCGCATAATTGTTAATGTTACCAGTCCCTATCTAGTAGACACCTTTAAAGCACAAACCAACATTTCATAAAATGCATGATATATCCCCAAACCGAATATTAATATCTCAAACTAAAATGATGTAAAACCATATTTTGTTGTAAGGTTACTTCTATCTGCGCCTCTGTAGGTGCATTTCTGAAGAATTTTTTAATAACCGCTTGTTAACTGTGAAGTATTTTGCATAGGTGAAGAAAATATAATTCATCTAACATTTGAATTCTGACCTCCTGTTGTTTTGACTTTTGATACCAACAGGAATTGCTTTTAATAGCAGCTTATAACTTTGAAATATTTAGCGTAGGTGAAGAAAATATACTTTGAAGTACTTTACATCGGTGATGAAAATATTATTCATCTAAGATTTGAATTATGACCTTCTGTTGTTTTGACTTTTGATATCAGCTGCCCCCACCGTCAAGGTCTTCACCGGATCAAACAGATCAAGCTACTCGGCGAGAATCACTGCCCCTGCGCATGATCAAAACTCCTGAAAAGAAGAAGGCCACCAACATTCTCACCAGATTGAAATCTCCTGACATTTCAGTAAACTCTCCTAGAATCGACAAAATTGCTGAATTCCCACTGGCATCCTTTGAAAACCCATTACATCACATCACAAAGCTGACATCGCCATCTATCATCGATCAGTCCATCACCAAGGACAAGTGCACTTTCCAAGTGCTCCGGAGTGACAGCGAAAACTACACTGACTCTCATGACATCGACCTTCTTGGTGCTGATAATTCACCCAGAAGCTCATCAGATTGGAGGCAGAAGAGGTTCGACACAAGGTCTTACCAACAGAGAGCTGAGGCTCTGGAGGGCCTACTTGAGTTCAGCGCACAGCTGCTACAGCAGGAAAGGTTTGAGGAGTTGGGGATCTTGCTTAAGCCTTTTGGACCTGGCAAGACATCTCCAAGAGAGACAGCCATATGGTTGTCCAGGAGTTTGAAAGAAGTTGGATTATAACCAGAGGCCTGTAAGTGCAAGACTAAACCTGCAATGACTTTGTGCCTTCACAAGCTTCAGGCTTGAGGCGACCCTGTACATTACATATATTTGACAACACTCTTCTATTGACCTGTAATAACATCTTAGATAAATTTATCAATTAGATGATACCTTAGATTCATGTGACATTGTATCCCGAAACCGTGTAGACCAGCAAGTTGACATCTGGAGTGTCATCTCTATGGTGTGGCCTGACATTGTTCATTGTCTTTAAATTTTGTATTCTATCGCTGATATCAGAAAAGGATTTATGATTCTTCAATTCTGTTCTTAATCTATTGTCTTGTATTAAAATAACTGAGTCAGAGTTGCTCATTGCTGCTCTCCATGATCCATAGATAAACAATTAATATTTCTTCTCCAGATTTGAACCATACAGCTTTTCACAACCACAGCAAAGCTCTGGGCATGTCTTTGTACTATAAGGAACTGCTGGTGTGAGAGTGGAAAGCATGCCGTCTACAATAGCATGTCTGCTTGTGTTTCCTGGGCTCAATATGCATTTGCCTGCTGTTTGTTCTGCCACTTGTCACAGCAGAAACAATAAAATATACGTTGCAACTCCTAACTTCTCTCTGTGTCCTTGTCATTCAGTTCAAGCTAATGAGAGAATACTATAGCAGTAAAATCCTCTAAATCTTCCAATATTGTCAGTTTCCAAACAATTCAACAGTAAGAAATTCATGACCAAATATGGAAATAATTGCTGTTGGCCAGTTGCATCCAAGTTCTAGTGATTTGGATTCTGATAAGCGCTGAATATTGCAGTGTTGAAATCAATTGATCCTTTCACAACTCAAGATTCACAAAAAGGTCAGGAAACTGATGTCGAATTTCTGTTCCAAACAACATAGTCTGGAAACACCAGAACTTATTTGCTTTAAGTGATACAGCACATTGAGCTCTAATATCATCAGCAAACATACACAAACATCTCGTGCAACATTCATGCTCACTTTATTTACCAAGTACTGCATTCCAAGAGGCGAAGATTGGCATCTTATTTCGATGTTTTTCCTTAATAAAAGCATCTAAATTTTCCTCTTGTTATGATAAACATTTTTTGTGTCAAATGGTCATTTCATAGTCAATTAGATAACTAGGATCCTGTTTGGGAATTACAATCAGCTTATCAGCGAAAATAAGCAGCAAACCCACCCAAACGCCTCGCTTAATTTTCACTTATCTACTAAGCCGATTACTAGGAGATCCCAGAAACAACATAAACTTCGATTTTTTTCAACCACCGCCCCGACCTCGCTTATCCCTAGCTCGATTTTCCATCAGTTCCACAGGGCGAACAGGCCTATCCAAGCACGCCTCCCTCACCATCAGCAAGCAAAGTCCTTTCTTTTTTTGCGGATAGCAGTAAGTTTTTATTTTCCCTAACCATCCCATTTTTTTCCAGTAGTTTTTCTACTGGATGGTTATGTAATATTTATCTAGAAATATGGTACTGGTAAAGTGATGCTATTGGTGCTGCTATGGTTTCTTAACTTCATTGTTGTACCCATCATTGATGTATTCAGACTTAGACCGGTTTGTATGCTATTGGTGCTGCTATGGTTTCCAAACATTTATTCATTTTATATGCATTGGATATTATTGTAATATAATTTCCATTTAACAAACTCAAAATATATTAGAATTATTGACTTCTTGTATTCAGAACAAAAATGAGCTATTATCAGCCTAGTAAAATGGCTTTTATCCCACACTACCACAACAGGCAATATTCAAGAAGACAAACCAAACCCAGGAATGTGAACCAGTGGAACATTGGGGAAACATATTTATTGAAGCATGTTATTGACTGCTTTTACACCAATAGCTTATACAACAAAAAAGAACCCGTCAATTCAACACCAAAACAACAAGTAAACCAAAAACTCACTTCGTTTTGACACTGACACCGTCTGAACCAGCAATGATCACTGAACTCGCCATGTTCAAGAACAGCCCATGGTCAACAACTCCTTCAAAAGCTGCAATTTCCGTCCCCGCTGCCAATGCATCCTTGATTGGCGTCTTGAAGTATAAATCGACAATGTAGTTTGAGTTGTCAGTAACGTAGGGTTTGTCACCTTCCAATCTTAGCTTTGCCTCAACTCCTTCCTCCTTAAAGAGTTCCTGCAATCTTACTAGGTTGTACTTCCAGCAGAACTGCACAACTTCCACTGGCATGGCTAGACCACTTCCTCCTAATCCATCAACTAGTTTTGTCTCGTCAACAACAACAATAAACTTGTCTGATGCAGCCTCAACCATCTTCTCACGGAGAAGGGCACCACCCCGCCCTTTCACAAGGTTAAGGTCTGGGTCAACCTGTTTTAATACCAATTAAATTTAATTAGTTAAGAAATAACAGTTTTGAATACAACAGGAACAAAAGTCCCAAATACCAGTACAAAGTATTTGGAGAAAGAGTTCTATAAAGTTAGGGAAATATTGAGTCACTGACCAAAATTGCATGTTTGGGTGATGATATTTCATTAGATGGTACGGGATGTAGTTCAAAGCTGGGCTAACTACAATACATTCCAACGAAATGCCACTCACCCAAACACTCCATTGAATCTGTTATTTGCAAGCATGTATGAAGTGTAATCTTTACCCTTTCTTTTAATTCACCAATGAAGTACAATATATATCCATGTTTTGTTAGTTGGTTACTATTTACATTCGAGAAAGGTTAACCAAGTGATTAGTACAGCTTGAGGCTTCATTTTGCATATATAGCAAAATGGCAGACCGGGGGCATTAGAAATTCAGATAGCTATGGTTAATTCTGCATGAGAAAAAGGCATGATAGCCTCGACACTGAGGCAGATGGTTGGGGCAAAGCAAGGAACAAGTTGTGCAGCATCATTGAGGATAAAGGGCAAAACAAGGAGAATTATTCAGCTAAGTGTGCCACTAAACTTCTCTAGGAACTACATCTCTTCTCCTTGGAATAATTAACTATCTGCCAAGTCTAAAAGGACATCTAAAGTGACTCCTCAGTTGCCAGTAAGTTCAAGAGCCAGAGGCGCCAAGAATCATCACAACTTTATACTTTCACCGGAGGGAAAGGTGCCTAAACAAAGACAACAGGATCCGTTTTCCTCCACTGATAGCACTGCCAAGATGACATAACAAACGGTCTCTTCTTTCTGTAAGAGCAACAGGAGAACGTATGTGCAAAAGTCAAACCTTCCAGTGGCGTTTGGATATATGGAAATGGATGCTGGGATAGGGAAATAGAGGTAGAGGTAAAACATTTCTGGATTGGGAAATAAAGGAAGTTCTGGATATGGATAGAAGCCTTCTTATCCCAGCGTTCAAAACCCACCGGTGGGGATGGGTTTGGGCGGGATACGTGTGAAATAGATGCGAAATTACCATTTTGCCCTTGCTGAAGAGATAAGGTCCTTCCATCGATGTCCACTGTTCTTCCCTCTCCTCATTGTGGAGTGACTGAGAACGACGCCACGCCGCGCCGGCGAGCACTCCCACTCGTGCCTTCAGCTTTCGCACCCTCCCTTTCTCTCAGATAGCCTACTCCAACCTCCTGCTCTGACCCCCGCTCTCTCTCTCTTTCAAATAGCCCGGAAAATCATCAACTCCAGGAGCTTCGTCGCGGCAGCCAACGACCGCGGCCAGCTCGACCAGGTCGATTTCTTGTTTTGTTTTCCTGCAATTAGCTTCGTGATGCGACTATTCGCTGATGCACTATCTCAGCTTCTCAACTCATGATTAGTTTATTGCTCATGGTTCTTGCTTTTGTCTTTTTGTCGTAATGTCTTTCGGGTGCTGAAGAAATAGAAAATTTATTGTATCTCCTGCCGAATCTGATCTTTGCTCTGCCTTCCTACACTGATATGGTGAGCTCGTGTACAGTAACATTGGGACAAAAGAATCGATGTTGCTTGGTCTGTCCCCTTTATTTTAAATTAGTCCCTAGTTAATTAATAAGTTTAGGTGCTTGTTTAGTTACTATGGCCTAGTGCGATGATCCTAAATAAGATAAATGAATTAATTTGTTCTTGCCTACACCATGGAAATTACACAGATTATATAACTTCAATTTCAATGGACAGTTTAGCAGGTTGTTTTGCTTAGCTCAGCGTTCAATTTGGCTAACTTACCCCTACTTGTTTAAATAGTTTGCATCATTTGGGTTACGCATTTTTCTCCTAGCAGTAAAAGAATTAGCTAGTATTTTGTTACATAAATAATTATCTATTGCTAACATTAGCTCTGTATGGGAAGCCTTTTGTGAATTTTGATAAGTTAATTGAGATTTATGCTAGTGACTTGGCAAAAGGTGCAAAAGCAAAAGGGTCTGGAGATCAGTTTGAAGTGCATGAAGAAATATCCTCCGCGGATGTGACTGAATTCACCCAACAGTATGATAGTGCAGTTGACTCCCATTCACAACCACCATGCCAAGGTAGCAATCCATCAAGTGGAGTTAAGTCTTTATCTGGTCGTAAGAGGGTGCTTGTAGATGATGATGTCTTTGCCTCACAGTTTTCTAAAATTTCAAAAGCACTCAACACTTGGTGGAAGCTGAAACAACAAATGCAGCTGCTATGAATGCAATTCAGACTGCATTTACCAAAGAACTTGAAGCTTAGAAGCAGACTGCTAAAAGGAGGGAGCAATTGTTCAGTGTGCTTAAAAAATTAACTGGGTTTAGCAGCGAACAAATTGAAGACTGCTCTACTGATTGGTCAGAATGAAAAACGATTGAATCTGTTCTTTACCATACCTGATGACTTCAAATCTGAGTTTGTTTGTCAAGAGCTAAAAGGGTCTAAGAAAAATTTGAAATAGGCAGTATATGTTCTAGTGTTCCCTTTTATGTAGTGTAGTATAAAATATTACCATGATGCCCAGGTGCTTGGTACTTGTCGACCATGGTTGATCGAAACATCTTATTTTGCAATGGGGTTAGTTATATATTTTGTTGCCATTTGTGGTCAGATTCGAAATTGAGTTCCAGCCACTTGGAACATGGTGGAATTTATGTTGCCACTGAGATATGTACAGTTATGGAGTCTGTATGCATATGCATGAACTCGATGCTTCAAGAATTATGTTTGCCATATTTATTTACGTGCATATGTGACATGTGTTCAGAGTAACCGTGAGACTGTATCTGTGTTTTTTCTGTCATGCACATGGGTATTTTGGTCACTTGGATTTTTATTTTCTTTCCCTATACTATGTCATGCCAAACATTTTTTAGATAATGGAAACAAAGTTCCGGCCTCTACACAAAGTGTACACAGCCGTTCGATACAATAAGGAGTTCTAGGCTCAAACCTCACATGAGGGACAAAACCATACAAGAAACAACAAAAAACCATGTCATGCCAAACATGGGTTTGGCTTTGAACTACATATCCCTATCCCTAACTCTGCCTTTCTTATCCCATGTCATTTCCCTTTCCCAACCCCCATCCAAACGCCACCTCCATGTCCAAATGGACAGGATAGCTACTTGCTCGGTGCTATACTACCAAGAACCAATTGAAAGCAGATGATTTATTTTGTGCAAAAAAAATCCACGGAATAATCGAATAACTTGATTGATTTAATATAATATATGCACAACGAAACAAGAAGCAAGAATGGGGCAAGGCGGGGGGGGGGGGGGGGGGGGGGGGGGACCTCGTCGGCACCGTCGATGGCGAGGTCGATGCGCGGGTGGTCGTCGAGCGTGGAGAGCGGGATGCCGAGCGACTGCGCCTGCTCGAAGGTGCGCTTGGAGGTGGGCACGCCGACGATCTTCTCGAGCTTGCCGGCGGCGAGGAGCGCCCCGATCTCGGCGACGGCGAAGGCGGCCGTGGACCCGGTCCCGAGCCCCAGCACCATCCCGCTCTGCACCTGCTCCACCGCGCGCACCGCCGCCAGCCGCTTCAGGTCGTCCTGCGTCAGCGCCGTCGCCGCCGGCGCGGACTGTGCGCGTACGGCCCCGAGGCGGGCGCGGCGCGCCGCCGTGACGTGGCGCGCGGCGGCCGGGTGGAAGCGGACGGAGATGGCGGTGGCAGCCATGGTGGTGAGAGGCCGCTGGAGCTCGGAGGGGGATGAGGTGAGGTGGGGAGTGTGGGGAGGAGGCGAGGCGATGGGGAGTTGGTGCCTTGGTGGTGGGCTGGTGGAGGCGGCGATGGTGATCGTCACTTCGTCAGAGGTTGGGTTGGTGGTGGCTTGGAAGGCCAGGGCTTTTTCTCCAAAGAACTATTTTTTTTTCTTTTCGTCAAAAAAAAAAGTTTTTTGGCTGCCACGTAGGACAGCAGCATCAATCAAATCAAATCAAAATTTGTGTGGACATCACACTTCACAGCAAAGATAAACTTCTTTTGTGAGAAAAATATGGAAGCGGCATTTCGTCTGTCCAAATCATACTGAAATCTCGCAATGCCATACTGAACCAACAACATTCTGTCATACTGAATGCCATACTGAACCAACAACATTCAGTATGTATTTGAAAGAACACGTAGAAATTGCGATAGTGCCACATTCTATACAGACAAAGTTTGTTACGAATTTCCTGCAGAGGAGTTGGTGTGGGAATCCATGAACAAAGAGAATTATGCAACCGGTCAGGCGTCTATTCCAATAATGATGATCTCATAATTTCTAATAGGAGATAATGGTGCTTCAGTTTCTCAATGAGAAAAATTCTGAACATGAACATGGTACATTGCGTGCCCATATGCTTAGTCACTGATCAGGCTGTTCACAGCTGATAGGTACCACCGTGACAAGCACATCAGACATGCTTAACTACAATTCATATGCTCATCTTTTGTTCCCCATATGACGGCCATATCAGATCGTTACAACACAAGCCAAATCACACTTGGACAAGAGGCCATCTCAGTTCCAATTTAAGCCAGCATTCATCACAATTAACATAATGCAAGCACAAGCCATTGCCACGACATCATACTCCCGGCAATTCATCAAGAGGCCATGCGAACAGCTTGACAGCTCCATCTTTCTCCATCACCTCTTCTTGAACCCATACTTCTTGCGTTCATAGAACAGATCAGTCTTGGCGCTACCGAGGTTGACGATCTTGGGGCAGCCGTCCCGGTCCTTCTCCTGCTGCGTGCATTCCTTGCAGTAGTACGCGTCTGAGATGCCCACACCACCACAGATGACGCACCGCCCCTGGAATGACCCATAGTTGCACTCGTCGCAGACACGGACCAGTGTGCATGGCCGCACATATGAGTCACAGACCACACACTTGCCGTCACACTTCTCGCACAGCCGCCCGATGGCGATGCCGGGCTGCTTCCGGCACATGATCAGGTCAGGGTGGTGTTTCGCCATGGCGGTCAGATATTAACCTGAGAAACAGAATGGTTGATACATTATAGAAAGCAGTACCATAGTTAGTCAGTGATAGGGAAAAAAAAGTTGAGAAAACATATTGATAGTGAAAAACTGAAATGGTGCATCTCCATGTGAAGCAATTCGTCAATTCAGTTATTTATTTGTGTTGACATCACTAGAGAGTTTTGATTGCTTTGTTTTTGCGACTCTACCATTAGGTTCTTTTTTCTTCTGCCAATGTCGTCAGTCTGACGTTTGACAAAACTACAAAGATATCCTACAAAAGTGCCAGGAGGAGCACTTTTAAGTTTACATCAATGTTCAATGCTGCTCCCTACCATTAAACTATCTTCTATAATTTGAATATGCCCATCTTATGTCCCCTAATTGACAGAATTGATCCTATAATAGCAAAGAAAAATGAGAGCAGAAATTCCTGTGTTGTAATTAGTATATACATATTGCTTCAGCAATATTAGGTGACCATTACAATAAAAATGATGTGGTCAGTTTTCTACTTTGAAATTAGCAGGCAATTCAAGCTTCACCACAGGAAGATAACATTGCAATCTATATTGCAGCTTAGTAAAAATACCCGGTGTGCAAAGATGTTACTGTGCTTTTTCTTACATTATTATGCCCTGACACAAGACTAGACTAACTGTATTATGAGAAAATGAAAAATATGACTACTGCAAGTTTGGTGTGGTTACTTGGTGGCTTCAAAGTATACAACATTGCATTTGTCTGTGATATTTCTCTTTAAAAGATGCCTCACAGACATATATTAAAATATTTCTCGATGTTGCTAAAATGAATATGTTGGACTGAATCTGGTGGCTTAAACTTTGGACTCACAGCAGCCATTTGTGCCGATCTCGATTGAATTCACAAGCATGGTAAGCACCTAGATAAAGGAGGAGGAGGGGTTTTTTTTCTTGGAAGGAGGAATTATTTGTTCTAAATGAGCCACCAACATTAGCATCAAATACTCCCCTGATAGAAACAAGCAGCCCAAACATGGTTTACTTCTATAGGAGATACTTTATGCAATGCAAGATAGGTACGGAGTACTTGTTAGGAGATACTTTATGCAATGCAAGATAGGTACTTGTTAGTGTTTGCAGAAACCAGCTGAATTAACAGCCTGCTTCTATTCCAGACAAAGACACCCATCTTGAAGCTGCTACTGCTACTGCTACTGCTACTATACAATGCAGCAACCAATGTGAATGAGCAGCCAAACCAGCAAATTGCTTTATACGCAGATACTCCATTCCACCAGAAATCAAACCAACAGTGGCGGAACCAACACGGCGCCTATCAGCAGAAATCACACAGAAGGGGCCAGGGGCGGACCAAGCATAGGACATGGGTGTACACATGTACACCCGATAATTTTGCAAACAAAATCGAAGTTAGTAATAACTGGGTCAGATCCGAATACGTTTAGCATGTGTTAGGGATTCGGGTGCTCCGTTTCGCACAGCAGGAAGTGAAGACAAGGGGCGGGAATACCTGGTGGGTTCTCGTCGCCGGCAAAGGCGGGGCGAAGACGCGGCAAAGGGCGCCGCCGCTCGCCCAGTCGTCGGCTGCTCGTCGGGGGCTGACTTAGTAGCGGTCGGCCCCGTTTTCGGAGGAGTATCTGAGAGGCTTGGGGTCGACGCGGCGGTGGAAGACGCGGTCGGAGGTAGGGTTTCGGCGAGAGGAAGCGGCGGGCGAGACGGACGGGCGGAGCGGCGCTGCGGCGGCAACCGCGGATGGGAATTAGACGGAGACGAGGCGCACCGAGATCTTGTTTTTTAATTAGGGCCGTGTTTATTTTGGTTTTTGAAATTTTTTCCGAAGGGAATTTTGCATATATATATATAGAGTGAGGAAGTATACTTTAAAAACTTTTCACAGATAAGTGCAACTTTATGCGACAAATCTAATTAGCATCATTAATCCATATTTGCTACAATAATGCTACAGTAATCACTCTCTAATCGCGTGGTCAAAGGCCTTGTTAGATTCGTCGCGGAAATTTACCTACAGTCGTGGAGTTAGTTTTGTAAACTGACTTTATTTAATACATTTAATTAGTGGTCAAAGATGCATTTAATACCTAAAAAATTTTCACACCCCAAAGAAACGATGCCGACTAGTTAATAATGTCATGTGTTGCTATTCTTATCTATACTATAAAGATCCAAAACTTTCGACAACCTACGGACCCACAAATCATTGAAACACTACCATCTCAACGATCCCACCATATGTCAGGCCTTTTTTCGTCAAACTTTTGACAAACGACGGACCCACCAATCATTAAATAATACCCCTCATGTGGTATGCAATCGTTGAGTTCGTAACCAACACGGTGCCCGGCCAACTATTTGTCATGCAATCGTATTTTTTATTAAACATACGTGTCGCACGTGCATTCTTGCTAGTATTATTATACTATAAAGATCCAAAATTTTCGAGAGTCGATAGACCCATAAATCATTGAAACATTACCCCTCCTGTCAAACCATGTTTGACGAAACAGTCCGTGAAGAAAAAAACACGCACCTGTGTGAAATAGTCGAGTTCGTAATCAATATGGTCTCAGGCCAATTATCTGTTATATAATTTTATTTTTTATTAAACGTATGTGCCGCACGTGCGTTATTGCTAGTGCGCGATAAAACATTATAAGATATGGTCCTTTATAATTAATTATATTTTATTAAAATATCAGACATAAACTATAAACACTTTATATAACGATCTAAAATAATATTGATTGAAAACCATGTTGGGTAGTCTATATAAGTGACAAATAAGAAACCATTACATAATCATTCGAGAGAACATTGATCTAAAAACATCCACAAATAGAATTAATCTGCACAAAATAAAATAAATAAGAAATTTAATAATAAATATCCACTTTCTCATTGCAATGTCAACTGATTTTTCTTTGTTCTTACTCCCTCCGTTCCAAAATATAGGTCGTTTGACTTTTTTAACCACAAGTTTGACCGCTCGTCTTATTCAAGAAATTTGTAAAAATATATTCAAATTTAAGATATTTTTGAAAAAAATTATTAATAAAACAAGCCACCACAAAAAAAATAATTTACATAAAATTTTGAATAAGACATGCGGTCAAACTTAGAGTCAAGAAAGTCAAACGACCTATATTTTAAAATAGAGGTACAAGATCAAAACTTTACTTAATTGCATGGTTGGCTGGTTATGGAATCAATATCAGGAGAGCAGGCTTGGTGGTCTGCAGACATCGTCATTATTGGGTACTAAAATACGGTTATAACCATACAAAATATGAGCAGATTACGGCCGGGCCGGCTGAAGCAGGGCGACTGATGCAGTGGCCGGGCGAGGTTAGCATGGCGGCGGATGCCGTACGTGACTGGAGAGAGAGACTGGTGGGCGGATTGGCAGGCCAGCCCACTGAAGCGTGGACCCAGTTCGGGATCTCGGCCCAAACAAAGCCTCGGATGGGCGTGCATACATTTTTCACCAAACCTGACAAACCATCCGAAAAATACGTCATAACTGAAAAAGAAACAGCATTTACATTCGCAGCGATCATCATCTTCATCAAGAGAGCAACAGATTCACAGAAGCATTTGCTTGAAGGACAGAATGGAACAACGAAAAATCTTGGGAAATTAAGCAAATGCCCAGTGGTTACTAGTAATAAACATCTCAAGCCTCAAGGTTACAGAAGACGACATTGATGTGAATTCATCAGAAAGCGGCGACCGAAAGATGCCGTTGTAAATAAGAATAGATTCACTGTGGAAAACACACACAAAGGCTGGGAATCCTGCTTCGTTCTGCTTGATGCAAATGAAGTTATCTGGACGATCTTCGCAACAAAAGAGTCTTCAAGCCTAGCAAATGGGAAAGAAGACAGAAGGGCATCAACACTAGTTGTAAATTACCAAAAAATAATAATATGTGATGCAACTGGACATGTAATGACTGCCCAGATAGCACTTATTTCATTCATTGTATATATTTTTTATCGTTATATGTACACCACATCGCAGAGGATGGAAAAAGACCAACAAAGATATATTCTTTCTCCTATTTCAGTATTTGCTATGAGATGTTGCTGTATCAATGACTATTTGAGAAGGAAAAGAAAACAACTTTAGCAGCCATGATAAAACTAAGGACATAGGTTCAACTTCAACTCATCTGTCAAGCTATATCACGCAGGACCAAGACCTAGGTTCAGTTGATCACAATAAGATGTATTTGCAGAATGAAATGTTATTGTTAACTAGACAGAGAGTTATTCAGGACAAACAAAAACAGCGGCAACCACCAAGCTGCCAAGCAGCATGCAACTAAACTGAAACATGTTAGCTGTGTAGTCATATGGTTTCAAGTTTCAACAGCAACAGATACCAATGTATTTTGGAATTGTATCTAACTGACGGATTAGTACAGCGCTTCCATGCCCTTTGCAAATACGCTATGCTAAGTCAACAGATTATCAGCAAAAGAACAGCCTAGCAAAGAAATGACAGTTACATTGCAACAGAAATAAATTGAAAGCAAGACTTACCCCATATCTTGAGCTCCGCATCGCCCACCATTCAGGTTCTGCCTTGAAGCAAAACATCAATCCTTTGTTCCTAGCAGAATGAATGAGCAGAGTGAATGAATACTTCAATTGTAAAAACATCAACCCTTTGTTCCTAGCAGAATGAATAAATACTTAAGTTGTAAAAACATCAACCCTTTGTTCTTATCGGAATGGATAAGAATGAATGAAGACTTAAATTGTCAAAAATGGCATTTTGGCAACAGTTCAAATTTATGCTATACTAGGGACTGGTGAATTAAACAAATTGAAATACAACAGTACATAACTTATAAGGAGGAAGTAACTCTCAACTGCTAAGATTGAAATAGGAAACGAGAACTCAAGTCCAACCACATTTTCTAATACTTCGAAAGAAATTTACATCGAGTAGGTTAATTCTTTGTCATGTATAATCCAGATCCCATGCTAATACTGAAAATTTAGCTATAAGACTGTCCACAGCGTTAGATGATGCTTCAAAACTTTAACCTGCAATCTGTCAGATCAATGCTTCAAAACTCTTTGGGTTGCAGCGTGCAGCATCGGTGTCCCAGCTCATAAGAGCATATTTTTGTCAGAACATTGTACTGCGGCCTCATCATTTTCATGGCACAGAAAAATTTCCCTTCCCCTTGTGTATCATTTTTTTATTCCCAAGCATCAATGCATGTACATGACCCGGCAGCCTCATTTTTTATCCTCATTTTTTATCTCAGCATCGCAACTTGCAATGGCATGTACCGATGCTTGAAGAAGAAAGAGAAGATTCAGGCATCGATTTTTGACTACGCTGTGGACAGTCTAACAACAATTGTAAATGCAAACCATTATAATGCAGCCACAACAAAACAAACTTTGTAAATTATTATCTTTTTTTCTTTCTCAATCAAAGAAGCATTCCTAGGAAAAAAAAATCTCTCCTTGATTTTTCCAATTGAAAGGTCATTAAAATCTCCTGAATCATACGGATGTCCAAGGGTGGATGAACACCCTCCCTACCCATAGACTGTTTTTAAGTTACTACTGTTAACTGAAGCAGAGACGGTATCACAAATGAAAACTCTGGAAAAATAAGCATAACATAATTAGTGGAAAGAAATGAAGCTGCTCACCAGAATTGCCTATCACAACAGGTAAAGATGTGATGTAAGAGGCCACAGGGACGCAGTGGAGGTTTAAGCATGAGAGGCGTATCGCAGGCCGGTGACCAGGTGCCAGTACTGAGATCATATTGTGCAAGATAGTTCTCTCCAGCATGGAAGCATACAATGGAGTTCCCACCAATGGAAGGCAGCCAACTGGATGAGATGCACAGGCTCCGTGCACCAGCAAAGAGGACATAATTATCTATGCTTGTCACAGGCACAGTCCTACCCAACACAAGATCAGCAAGCTTGAGAACCAATATACGCGAAAAGGAGCTGTCATTGTAGCCAACAAGCATGATCTCTGAGTCAAATTCAACCAACGAAGGCAGGTGGATTTCGTCGCTTGAACATGTCACAATTGTCTTTGGAGGAGGCAGTTCTGGCACAGATGGCGATTCATCTCCCTCACACCGCGGTACTGGTGGCGGCGGATCGATCATCCAGACATGTGTTAGCCCATCTTCCCAATCCACAACATACAGCTTCCCCTGGTATGACAGCGCCCTGTCCAGTTGGTTCATCTTCCAGCTGCTAATAGCCCACTCAACATCACCATCCGACGCAAATGCCACACGCCCAATCTTATGAAGCGCTAGCATCACGGTGACGGCCCCCGTGGCGGTGACACCGACGGCAGCACAAAGCTTGCGGGCTTGATGCAAGTATCGCGCGGTATTGTGCAGCCAGCTAGTGAAATTATACCAGGCATCGACGGTGAGCTCGAACTCCAGTTTGTGCAGCTGATGGGCGAGGCACTCGATGTCCGGGAAGTCAGCGACGTCGCGAGTGAAGGGGTGGAGGAGGCGGAGGGCTTTGTCCCCGTCGCGCTGCAGGAGGAGGAGGCCGTCGGGGGAGTCGAGGACGCAGTGGTTCTTGAGCTCCGGGAGGGGGACGCGGACGAAGGCGCCGGCGGCGGAGAGGTCGAAGAAGCGGGCGTGGCCGCCGTCCGCGCGGTGGCCCGGGAACCGGCCGAAGCCCTCCGGGAAGAGCATCCAGCGGCGCGGGTGGAGGCGCGGGTCGGTCAGGCCGCGGCCGCGCGGGGAGGCGGCGGCGGCGCGCCAGGGGGAGCAGACTGCGCGGAAGCGGACATAGTCGAGGAAACCCCCCGTGGAAAGCACCCGCGCCGCGATGAGCTGCGTCAGGTCGACTTGCAGCGACGCCCAGTCCGGCGGCGCTGCCTCGCGGTGCTCGCCACCGACGCGCAAGGAGGCGCCTTGCCGCAGCGGTATGGCGGCGGCGGCCATCCTATGCCGCGCGCCTGTGTCCTTGTGAGCAACCAAATCAAGATCACTGCGAGGAGGATAAACCGATAAAGATCAATCAAGAGATCAGACAAAAGGTTGAAGCCTTTTGAGATCGAGCTATCGAAGGAGGCAAGCGCGCTGCGGATCTGGGGCCGAAAGGCTGAGGCTTTTTTTTTATAATTAACTATTCATGATCCTCACGGAAGACACACTTTTTTTTTTTACGCCTACAGATTTGCCACCGCCCCGCGTGGAGAGATGTAAGCGCGACAACATGAAAACAAGCTGGCACACACATAGAAATTGACCCAACTGCCCCTGCCTTGTCCACTCATCTTGCACAAACATTGTAGTGCGACTGGGAGGAGGTCGAGGGGCATCGCCGGGGGAGCGGATGACGCCCGCAAAGTCGAGTGTGTGGAGGAGGCGGAGCACCTCGACGTGGCGTGGAATGGGCTTTGTGCAGGAGGTGGACGCAGCCACAGCGAGGGAGAGACGGCCACCCGCCGCGGCGAAGGGGGCAGGGGACCAGCGGTCGGAGAGAAGGGCAGCGAAGTAGCGAGAGCGGAGGAGGGACGTGGACGAGACATGCAGGTCGAGGAAGGTTCCGGAAAGCAAATGAGAGCACGTCGGTGGGGGGGCGTCGGTGAGGGGACCTTATTCAGATAGCTGGGGGTAAATGCGTCCATTCCCCTCGCCTGTCCACGCTGGAAGGAAGCCGTGGCGTGCCAGCTCAGCGAAAGTGGTAAATCTGTTGTCTTCTCGTCGTGGCGGTGGCAAATTTATAGGTGTCATTGTAAAAACCCAGTGCCTTCTGTAAGTATGTTTTTTTTTAAGATGGATGCATACTCGTTGCGTTTTACAATGGCACCTATAGATTTGCCACCGCCACGATCGTTAAGATGGATGCATACTCGTTGCGTTTTACTGAGATAATTTTTTTATATATGCAAATATTTGCTACATATAGTTCCATTTTTATGGCTCGGGCTCACCTATCTCATAAACTCTGACAGTTTTGCCACATGCTGTACTTATGTTTGATACTGTTTTCTTGCCAAGAAGTAATGAGAACTAAAAGAAACTTAGTAGCTTACATTATATGTAATTTATTAGGAACACAGGAACACCGAACACAAACTTGTAGAGGAGGAGCCAATTCATATATTCAGCCACAGAACAGATGGATTCGGCAAGCAGTTCACAAATACACAAACTCAAAGGCAAACTAACCACTACTACTTTCAGAGCTGAAATTGGGGGGAACCAGAGTGTTGTTCATATGAAGTATTCAGAGTACCAACTAAAGTACCAACTCAAAATTTTTCTCACTGCAGACCCTTGGGATGCCAGTAAGTCATCCATTAATGAAGAGGGCATAAACTCAACGCAGACATCCTTAAGCATATTGCAATGAGATTGATTGGCTAGAGCCAACATAGTCACCACAATTTGCACATAGAGATCCCCACAAGGTATGATTTGGCATACCGGCTACTTTTAGCCGATCCAAGGCATACCTGTCTGAAGCCATAAGTATGTTCTAAATCATTTCATTTGATATCAATATATGGCAGCAGACAATGGGTCGGAGTAAATTAGCAGGTCCTTGAAGACAAGGTTGCATTTCTCTGATGGTTATCAGTTGAGTTTGGTTCTCCTTCAGCAGTAGTACCTTGGGAGTTAGGACTAACTGCAATGACCGCTAGTACCAGGACGAGAGGATATAACAAAACTGGCATTCTAATCATACAACTTATGAACCATAATCCACCCTTGCATTAATTCAACAATCAACAGTGAGCTGCTTGTCAACATATTCAAGTTAGGGTGAGCTGATCAGGCAAAGGCTGGCAAGCTACCAACAACAGAAGTTTATTTTTTTTGAAAGTTTTCCTTCAAAAGAAGTCAAATTGAAATGATGCACTCATGCTTTACGAAACCTAGATGTCCTCTCGAATGCTTCAATTACATCAGGTGGACAAGTTCTTTTCAGGTTCCTGTAACCCTGGGTCTTCTTCACAGCATCCATAGCAGTTGAACAAGTGATAAATTCCAAGCAAGCATCCTTCAGCATTTCGCAATGGTGCCGATCAGCCAAAGCAAACGTGGTTGCCACGGTCTGCACACAGAGATCTTCAGAAAGCATGCTTTGACACATCAGACTTAGCCTCTCCATGCCATATCTGTCCGCAGCCACAAGCAAGTGACGGATCATATCGGTACGGGCATCCGCCTTAAGGGAATCAAAAGGGGGCAAAGCGTCGGTGTAGATGAAATGGAGCAGCTCCCTAAAAACAGCAGGCTGAATATCCTTGATGGTTACGGGCACTGCTTCTCCCCCTCCTTCCCTCATAGGCCCAAAGAGCTGTGCTTTGAAGACAGGCGAGCGCGCAGCCAGCACAACCTTGTGCGCCGTGAATTCCTCTCGTCCTACCCTGAAAGTAACATCCACTCCCACCTTCTCTTCCAGCAGCTGGGCATAATGCCCTCCGATGTCTGACTGCGGCACCTGAATTTTGGGCAAAGGTTTGGTTTCAGTCCTCCATGGCTCCTTGTAGACAGTGACGATGCATTCCATTGTGAGGCAATCATCCCGAAGGTAAGTAGGCGATTCGAAGATGCTCCGATTCTTTATAAAGACGGTAATGAAGCTGCCAGGATCTTTGTCGACGAAGCGGAACTCCCTCGGCGCCTCCTCGTGCACCGAGACGAACGACCCCGTGCTCTGGTCGACCAGCCGCAGCTCGTAGGACGCCCTCACCTTGACGCGATGCTTGGACGCGAGCGCGAGCCCGGCTAGGATGTCGTCACCGGATTTCGATAGGACAGGGCGGAAGAGGACGGCCCACTCGCAGCCGCCGACGGGGAAGCTGCTGGACAAGAGGGTTTTCCTCTTCCCGCCGGCGGCGGCGGCACTCCTGTGCTGGCTGTACCCGCAGATGTGGAAGACATGGGTGCCTTGCTCCCTCTCCGAAGCCCAGGTAGACATCGTCTTCGGGTCCTGCATGGTTGTTGGCGCCGGCGACGACCGGAGGAGGATGGGCCGGCGCGACGGCGGTGTCAAGCGCGGGCCTCCTAGGCCCCGCGATCCGAGATCTGGCGATAGCGAGAAAGAAATCTCAAAATTGGAAGAGGCGGGACGGGAGGGGAGAGGAGAGGATATTGCGGAGGGGATCGAACCTTCTGCGGGCGAGGTGGCCGGAGATTGGGGCGGCGGAGCGGAAGAAGACGGAGGAGTTGGGCCGCCAGGGCTGACCGGCCTGAGCCTGACGGAGACGAAGAGGAGCGCCGGCGACTTGGAATTCACTTGTCACTTACATGTGGGGCCTGAATCATATGTCCCACATGTCAGTGAGTAAGTCACAGAGATCCCGTCGCTTGCGGCTACTTCGAGGGGGAGTTTTGTTTCGGCCCGTGCGATGGTTTCATTTCATGGGCTGCGTGATCGTTTTCATGTAGGGCCAGGCTTTTTTTTTGATTGGGTAGGGCCAGGCTTAGCCCGGACTGAGCCAGACGGGCTAATAAGCCTGGCTAACGCTCATGTAGGACCGTGGCTGGCGCTTATTTGGGCGAGGCCGAAATAACAATTTACGCCGGCCTGCACACTCATTTTAGGCCCAAAGAAGTCAGGCCTTTTAGTCGGCCCGGCCTGCCCATCCTGTCCGAGTTGCCTTCGTTGTCAACTCGTTACGCCGCCTCGCCGGACTGTCGTCATATCACATCGCGCCGTCCTCGTCCCCGGCGAATCCCGATCGCGGCGGATAGATGGGGAGATCTCACAAACGGCGGCGGCGCTCCAGCTCCACGAAGCGAGATTATCCCGCAGGCCGCGACGACTACATCAGCGCCCTACCGGACGAGATCCTGCTCGCCATCCTCCAGGACCTGGACGCCAAGGCCGCGGTGGGCACGAGCCTCCTCTCGCGGCGGTGGCGGCACCTGTGGGCCTCCCTGGAATCCCTCCGCCTCAGCGAGGTATCCCTCCCCGGCGACCACACCTGGGTGCGCCTCGGCCCGATGCGGGAGGAGTACCTCAAGGCCAACAGGCTCCGCCACTTCGTCCCCTCCATGGAGTGGTTCGCCGGGATGGTCAAGAGACGGCGGGACGGCGGCGGCGGCGCGGCGGCTCTGAGAGGACTCTCCCTCGTGTTCTCCGGCGGCGCCGAGTACGCCGACGCCGTCGATGGCGCGATCGCCGCGGCGGCCGAGACGGGCGTGAGGGAGATCGACGTGGCGGTCGTCGGGAAGGCGAGGTACGAGATCCCCTCGTCGCTGTTCTCCGGCGACACCTGCTCGTCGCCGTCGCTCGCCACTCTACGCATGAACAATTGCAAGCTCTCCGTCGGCGCCGGGTTCGAAGGGTTCCCTTCTGTGACGAAGCTTGTGCTCGTGGCGATGCACATGAGCCTGAAGGAGACGCAGGCTGTCCTCAGCAGCTGCAGGAACCTGAGGAGCCTGTGCCTGATCGACATGCCGGCCGAGGTGAGAGCCCTGGAGCATCGGAAGCTTGAAGAACTGGTGTGGCTGTGGCCTCACCCGCGTGGTTTTCTCAGAATCGATGCGCCGGCTCTGCGAAGACTGGAGTACTGCGGCGCCGGCGAGGTTCTGCCGGCGTCGACGTCGCGGTCCTCGCCGTGCCTTGAGCATGTGTCCCTGCAGTTTGTTGTTTATGCATATGGTGATCATCCTGAATATCATGCTAAAAACCTAGGGGCCATCTCTACTCGATTTCCTCACCTGAAGAGCCTACACCTGCGGTATCGAGTCCCCAAGGTGATCGAGCTGGGCAGGGCAATTAATCGAACATTTTCTTGGTATTATGCTTTGGTAACAATGTGTTGTTTCACTGCTAACCAGTCTGAAATTTTATTTTTTCAGCTCTTCGTCAGACCTGGAACGCCAGCCATTTTCTCTAAGCTCGGAGTTCTAACTTTGAGCATCGAAACCAAGCCCTCGGATGATCTTCTTTGGATGGCTATGTTTGTAGTTGCTGCACCTTGTTTGGCCACCCTGCAAACTAATGTAAGAACTTATTGTTTTTTAACGCTCTCCTACGTATTCTAGAACTTTTTTCATGCATTTTATGAATTGTCTTGTTCCAACTTTCAAGTACTACTTGTCATTTGGAGGGAGTGCATGAATTAGCTATGCATGCATGTTTTGACCTTTTTTCCATTATTAATTCCAGGTGCGCTACTTATCATTTCTTGAATCTCCTAATGGTGTCGTGTGGGATGATGATTCCAACTTTGAGCACAGAAGTTTGAAAGAAGTAGAGATGTACAATTTCAAGGGGAGAGACAACGAGATTGGGTTTGCTAGACTGTTGCTTCGCAGAGCTCCAAATCTGAGACGCATTGCTTTCAGCCAAGTTCGTCTGCGTGAAGATGTGGAATATCAGTGCATACCCCCTGACTGGCCTAAAGCTCAGGAATTCAGACCTAGAGACAACCAGTTAGTTATCTCCAAGTTACTGGACGGAGTTTGTACCGTTGCTCACGTGTTGTTCATGTAATTTTCCTTTGGAAGAACCAGATACAATTGCGCTGCCCTTGACGCAATATGTTCATGTATCATGATTGTAAATGGCAAATAAGTTCACTAGTGTCGTAAATGGCAAATAAGTTCACTAGTGTTGTCGGAAAAGAAAATCATTACATGATATTTGGATATATATGGTGGTATTTAAAAACATCAGAACGTTCTGTAGCAAATCTTATACATATATGGTGGTATTTTCAAATATATTATAACATATTTGGATATGGTGGTATTTTCAAATATATTAGAATTAACGTTGAGAATACTTGTAATATAATGTTTGTGCCGTAGCAAATCTTATAAGATGATGATGTTTGCGCTCTGTAGCGATCGATAATATAATGCAAGAGAGGACATGGAACGGGCTTGCTTTGGAAGTTGGGATGGAGGAGAAAAAACATATAGGAAGAAGAAGTACGTGGGGGAATGACTTGATTCAAATATCTTGAACAGTATGTTAATGAAGGATTTTCAAAATCATAGAAATTATAGCAAGCTGTACAAGTTCAGTGAACTCAAATTATAAATGGTTCTATAATGTCTATCTTCTACAAGACAAATGTTTGACAAACTGGAGAAAAGAGAGAGCACTGCCACCGGTGGTCAATTTCAGAGAAGAAATTTCTTCCTTGTAAATTACATTGATGCCACTCGACACTTGAGTGCACCACTCCAACAGTTCGAAGACACCGACGCGGTCAGCGGCGACGTCTCGCTGCCCCCCTATTTCTCCCGTCTCATCGATCGATTGCCCCCAATTCCGCGAGGTGCGTTGTCTCGGTCCACGATCTCTTGTAAAGCTAGGATCTTGCTCGTTTCCTTGATTGATCCTTGTCTTCATCACCGTGATATATCTTGGCTTCGTTTCTCGGTGGAGAGCACAATACAGGAGTAGCATGGCCGCCGGAGCACTGTGGCAAGGGTCCTCCTCGCACCGTGGCGGCGGCAAGGAGGCGGTGCCTTGCTGGGCGTCGCTGCACCTCGACCTGACACGGCTCATCGCGGCGCGGGTGCTCGCCACGGGGGATTTCCTGGACTACGTCCGCTTCCGCGCGGTCTGCTCCCCGTGGCGCGCCGCCGCCGCCTCCCCGCGCGGCCGCGGCCTGACCGACCCGCGCCTCCACCCGCGCCGCTGGATGCTCTTCCCGGAGGGCTTCGGCGAGTACCCGGGCCACCCCTCGCACGGCGGCCACGCCCGCTTCTTCGACCTCTCCGCCGCCGCCGCCGCCGCCGGCGGCGGCTTCGTCCGCGTCCCCGTGCCGGCGCTCAGGAACCACTGCGTCCTCGACTCCCCCGACGGGCTCCTCCTCCTGCAGCGCGACGAGGACATCGCCGTCCGCCTCCTCCACCCCTTCACCCTCGAGGCCGCCGAGCTCCCTTCGATCCAGTGCCTCGCCGAGCAGCTGAGCCGCTTGGAGAATCTGCACGGCGACGACTCCTGGTATTACAAATGCTTGCCGCTGGTCCGCAAGGTTTGCGCCGCCGTCAATGTCACGGCCGCAGGGGTCGTCACGGTGATGCTGGCCCTTGAGCGGATTGGGCGTGTGGCATTTGCGTCGGATGGAGATGATGAGTGGACTATCAGCAGCTGGAAGGCACAACTGGACAGGACATTGGCGCACCAAGGGAAGCTGTATGCGGTGAATTGGAAGAACGGATTAACCCATGTCTCAGTGATCACCCCACCACTATCGCGGCAGGATGGGGAGGGATCATCATCTATACCAGAACTGCCTGCACCAATGACAGTTGCGACATGTTCAAGCGATGAAATCCACCAACCTTCTCTGGTTGAATTGGACTCAGAGATCATGCTGGTTGGCTACAATGACCCCTCCTTTTCACGCATTTTGGTTCTCAAGCTTGCTGATCTTGTCTTGGGTAGGATTGTTCCGGTGAGGACCATAGGTGATCATGTCATCTTTGCCGGTGCGCGGAGCCTGTGTGTCTCATCCAGTTGGCTGCCTTCCATCGGCAGTAACTCCGTTATATGCTACGATGCTAGAAACAAGTATCTTGCGCAATACCATCTTGGCACCGGCTCTTGGTCGGCGGCCAGCGATGAATACCTCATGGCTGGCACCCCAAAACGTCCCTGTGGCCTCATCAATCACATTTTTACCTGTTGCAATCGGCAATTCTGGTAATCATCTTCACTGTTCCCCCACATATTGTTCCTTTGTTAATACATCCACTGTACTGCTCACCGTTGGTATTGTCTCTGGCTCACCTAAACAGGAGTAACTAAACCAGTTTTTAGTTTTGTTTAATGAGAGTTTGAAATGATCTCAATCAACTGGGTTTATTTAAGGAGCCTCATAAACCAGATAATTCTAAGAAAAAAATAAATACATCCTAGAAAATGCTCATGTTAATTGAGATGAAACCTAGATTATAATGATACAAACTATAGATGTTTTAGTTGAATATCATGTATAACTGTGTTTTTTTATCAATTGGCATTAGCGAAAAAAACTTTATATTTTTTTTGTGAACAAACTGTATATTTGATCAAAGGCATTAGAGTTTTTTATCTGGCTGCTATTATGTTGGCTAATCTTCTAGTAAGTAGCTAATGTGTATTTTAAGCACCTGGAGTTCTGAAAATATTCACTCTTGGTGTTTAAGAAGTATCATTCTAATGTATCTATCATTGTCTGGTAGTCTTAAGAATTTAACCTATATGTTCAAAAGGGATCACGGCCTCACGGGATATAAAGCACTTCTAGTATTACAAATTACATAATCACTTTCTGCTTAGTGACCTGGGAGTAATTTTCTCCTCTACAAGTTGACTATCACTTTACTTTAGTTTCTCTGTACTTATTGTTTTGTTTCACCTTTTCAGCATGCTAGTTTTAGCCGTTTCTTGTTTTTTTTAATAATTTCATTATACTTTTCATTCAAAACTGTAGGAACAAAGGATTCCTGTTTTGCTTCAAGACACATGTACCTAAATGGCAGGGGATGCAGATCTGGAGAGTCGGGGTATGTGTTGATTTTGATCATTTGTTATATTCTATAAGAAGTAATTGTAGTGTCCTAGATTGCTGTTTTGTTGATAGACTAGTGATCTTACCTTGGTGCTGCTTGCCAGGGGCTCACTGCAGTGCCTCACTCGAGCTCTGACAGCAATGCATTTATCCTTTCTGCTTGCCCTTGAATTACTGGATTCGTTCTTTCTACTAAGCTGATTCTGCAAAGTCACTAGTTCAATAGTTGGACTCAACTGAATCTGGGTTTGCTTGTGGTGATATAACACAGATATGGCTAGAAATTATGTCTTCAACTTTGTTATGCGATGCCACATTTTGCTCTTCTCACTTTGCCATTGAAACAACAATATCCTATAAGGCTATTAGGAGAAGAACAGTACGATGTTGGGTCTTTGGGTATTTGTTGGCCTCTCTTTTGTGCATTTCATTAGGAAAAAGGAGAAAATCTGTATATGAAGTGTTAAGATACCTTAAATAAGCACTTATATTATGCAGCCGGTTTTGTCATAGGAGCATTTTTTTCTGTGATTAATAAGGCTTTATTTTCCTTTCTACTATTGGCCAGGCATAAAATTGAAAGATCCTCACTGAGGCTGTCCAGATAACAAATCAAGCAGAAGTAAAATGTTCAGTCTGTGTTTTATCTCCACGGTGAATCTGCTCTTGCTGCGTTTCAGTAACCTTGTGGCAGCTTTTCTGATCCTGATGAACTCAGTGAAAAATGGCGCCTTGTTACATTGAAGTCTGCGAGCAACTGATTAGTTTATCTCAGTTTCTTTCTTAGCCATCCCTTGTACAATGTTTTGGTGAAACTTAGACTCTGGTTGATGGTGCCAAGAATTGTATTCGGACCAGAGGCTACTCTTCATGGAATCCGTATTTGTAGCTCACGTTGATGCTGCAAGTTCTGACATCTGGATCAGTTTGTATTGCTGCTGCAACTTCAACCACTTTACATATGTAATTCATTCTTTCGAGATTTTTTCAGAAACTCACAGATACTTTAGACGCAATTAAGAAATTTATCCACCCAAGATTAACATTCAATTCCAAAATCCGAAATTTTCTTTTAAAACTTCATCACGATATGGTTTCATGTAGGGATTAAAACGATCGGAAGAAGGCTCAACCATTTTCAGTTTCATATTTTTTTTATCAAAAACAAAAACGATACAATATTATCGGAAACAGAAATGACGTCGGTATTTCGATATTTTCGAAAACGAAACTATATGATCGAAAACACAACGATAACGATCGAAATCCAATAAAACAATATTTTAAAAACGATAAACATGTTAAACCGTGAAGCATTACACTAGTAATATAACTTACTCGTCTCATATTCTCATATAACATAAGCAAATACCAGACTATAAATTTCTTCCAAAAAAAAGCAAACTACATATTGAATTGCCTTAACAAGAGTGATTACAAAACTATAAAAGGTAACAAAATCAATTTAGTATTTTAAAACCAAAGCAAAAGAAAAAAACTTACCTGCCACGGCCAACATGTTGGTTCTCCTGTCTTCCCATACGTTGTTGTAGTGTTGTGCTGCTCAGTTGCTGCCTCTCTTGTCTGGATGTGATTGGGCTATGGCAGGATTGGTCGATGGGCCGTGGTGGGCTGTGTGATTCCATTGTTTCAGACACATGAAAGATGTATGAGAGCCTGAGAGTCATACTTAACTCAGTAATTATTGGCGGTAATTACCTGCTGAAATCCGATATTTTTTGAAAACGGTCAGAAGAGACTTAAATTATTTTCGTTTTCGTTAACGATAATTTATCGTTTTCGTTTTCGTATTTTCGGTAACCGATATCGTTTTGTTTAGCTCTAATTTTCGGTAAAATCTGTTTTCATCCCTAATTTCATGTGCAAGTTCTAAAGACACCTATACCCATTCTCGTGAATTGACATCCAAATTCCGACATCCCAGGGGTAGGAACGGAATTCTCTTCGAATCCGGTATAACCTTCTTACGCACGTGCCAACCGTGCAGGGAAAAAAGAAAAGAAAAAGGAAACAAAAACCCACCCGCCTCCGCCTCACTCCGGCGCCGCGCCGCCGCCGCCGCAGCCGCCGTACTTCTAGCCGACGAACCTCCACCTCTTCACGCTCTCCCGCAGAATACATCCCCCTCTCCCGTCCTCCTAGGCTCTCCCTGTTCGCGCGTCACCAGAGCGGCAGAAGTAGAACCCTAGATAAACCCTGGTGGAGTGGTGGGGGAGCGAAGCCCCGGCGCCGCTATCTCGTACCCGGCGGCGGCGATGGCGAGGGTCCCTCCCGGCGAGTGGGTTCCCCACGTCGAGGCTTATGTTGACGTCTCCCGGCCCGCCGCGGAACACGTACGGTCTCCCCCCTCGTCTCTCTCCTCTTGACTTCCTTCTCTGCGCAATTGGTTTCTCTGGGCTTGCAGGTTTGGTTCAGTTAGCTTATGTTCTCGGCAATTCGGTTGTAATAGCTGTAATGCGAGTTAATTTTGGCTACTATATGACACATTCGGATTATCTGAGCAGCTTGATAGAGAAATTTCAGCCTCAGATTCTGTGTAATTCTGCTGCAGATTCTTATGATACTGGTGCTTAGTTAATGTATGGGCTGTTTGACTAGTAACAGGTTTCATACTTTCACATGGGCGATAATGCTGTGACAATAATGAAACAATGGCACCTTTTGTTAGACTAGTAACTGACTTTGTGTGGATCCTAATGTTGTAATGATATGGCCACTCAACAGTCTGCCAGTGTGGGTGCGCTTGCGGCCCTGGTGAACAAGGACAAGCTGACCCTGTTCGATTTGGTATGCCCGTCTCCAAGATACTGTCACTTTGTAATGTGCTTCACCGTGACTGGTGAAATGAGGTTGACTTTGTGGTTTTTCTAATTGGTGATTTTGTTCAGGTGTCCAAGATGGAGATGTATTTGACGACAACAGACCACATTGTGAGATCAAGAGGTTCTTTTATCTCTTTGCTCTGTTGTTGTTATCTTCCATGTTATTTATCATGTTTTCTTGAGAAATAATGCAATGCAAGTAAAAGTTAGAACCTTATTTCCAAGTTGGGTAGGAGGTATGGTCTATGCCTAATCGCCTAGTTGTAAGGTGCTACAGTCGCGCCTAGTCTTAATTGTTCTAGAAGATGAATTAGTCAAATCATTTTGTGTGTGTGTGTGTTGGGGGGGGGGGGGGTGTCAAGTTTGCTGCATCTCTATCTATTTAAGGGGCATGCATGGTCACGCACTGATTGCCAGTAGGAACTGATAATGACAACACTTCCTTGGATTAATAAGGACGGCAGTTTCGAAATATGTGAACTCAATTCTTTTATTATCTTTTAACACAACCTGCCAAACTTCTCCCTGTTGGCATCCAGTCCTGATAGATTTGAACTGAATAGCATTAATCTTCTACTGGAATATGCATATTGCTTGGTGGTTTTACTTTTAAGTTTTTATTTTACAGGAATACTGCTTCTGGGGGAAATATTGTCTCGAATTTCAGCTAAATGGTTAGATGTCAATACCATCACAACGCTGTCAGATTTCTTTATATCAAGATTGGTAAGTTTTACACTTTAACCATGTTAATCATTATTATTTCCTCTCAAATAATGTCCAAGAACTTTAAGTTTAAAAAGGGCGGAAAGAAAGAACGAATCATGGTTCTATTAGTATGATTTATGTATGGTCACAATTGCTTGAACAATAGGTTGACATGTTTTTATTCCCATCTGATATTAAGTTAGAAAATATCGCCTTCTGTTCTTGCAACTTTTTTGTTGCAAACATGGAGCGAGATGAATACCTGTGGGTGGTAAGGAAACAACTAGGGAAGCTAATGTGTTTTGACCTATCCAAGTTCTTATTAGACCAAGGCGTTGTTTTTTATAATATAACATTTTCAATAAAGCACCTTTATCCCAAGTATGTTGGGGTACCTAGCGGTGAAATCCAACAAGAGCTGAAAGCGAGGAGAATATGAAAAGTGAAATGGGTCTTGCAATATAGATTACAGATGGCGTTATTTTGAATAGACCAAAATATTTTTCTTTATTTGGGGTGCTTACCTTGTCTTCATGACACAGCCTTTTTGTCCCAATCAAGTTAGGGTAGGCTAGAAATGTTTACCATGCCTTTACATTCGAAAAAAATCACAATGACTATCATTGTTTTAATGTTATTAATCCTTGAATGCAATCATCAGTGTTTGACCTGACACTTTGTTTAGTTTCTAAGGTATGAGTTAATGTTTCATTCGTATGAGTTGTGTATAGCAGAACTGTCAAAATTATGATTAAAAATTTATGTTTTGAAAATTATGGTTTCTCAGGCTGTTAAGTGTCCATGGAGAAACTGACAATAAATTAATTTTTTGGATAAGCAAGGTTTTGCATCTTAGTGGGATGTAGTAAACCAACTGGACGATTATTTTACGTAGCAGGCTGCTTAATTCTGTTGTACTGACTTCTTTGTTTTTTTTTTCAAATCAGTCAGATTGGCAGGCAATACGGGGAGCACTTGTTGGTTGTCTGGCACTATTGCACAGAAAACAAGGTGTTGGCTGCATCGTGAATGCTGATGTTAAAAGACTTGTTGAGTCTTTCTTCCAGAATGTCCAAGTTCAGTCACTTGCAGCTGCTGACCGCAAGGTTGATTTGATTCTTCAGTGCAAAGATTCTTAGATAAGTTTTTAGATCTTAATCTTATATACTGATACCTTTTCCATCTTTATATTTGCCTCCAGCTGTGCTTCCAAATCCTGAGCTGCATACTGGATCGGTACCCAGAACCTATCAAAACAATGGTGTGGCGATTTCTCAATACCCTAACTACACTGAGTCACTACCATAATGTCAAAAGATAGTTGCTATCCTTAACGGAAAAAAAACATCAATTCTATTTGTCCGACAGCTTTCTAGCTGTTAGAGTACTATTGCTCTCTCTGCCTACAATGTCTGTTCTCTTCTGTTAGATGTTTGAGGAGTAATTTTCTTTCTTTGTTTGTTTTCCTTCTTTTTTTTGGCAATAACTTTCTGATCTATATGTTTTTACAATCACACTATAGCATTTACTGTATGCTACATTCCATGAGACCCAGTCTCTTTGTTTTTTAGTTCCTATAATGGCTGGTTTAGAAGAAACAGAGCAAAGTGGTTTTTAATATTACGTTTATTCCTCTTTATAATTGCATTTTTCTTTAATAGCAAGCACATGTACCCCTTATGTTCTCAATGCTTGGATTTTTTTTTCCAATCATGCAAATCTGTATGATTATGAATTAGTTGTAATATAGTTCTCTTTTGGTTTAAATTTGACGACGCCTATTGTGAGCACAAACAAGGTAGCAAAGTAAGCCGAGATGGTAGAGTTTAATAGGGGGTACTTGTGAAGTATACCATGGGAAGGGTAAAAGGCAACTAGGCATGTAATCGTAAACTTTTTTTTCCCCCGGAAGTGTTAATTATTTTAGAGAAGACTGGGTATCATTACATCTTAACATGGAGGTTTACTGTCTGTTTTACTGTTAGTTTGTTAGTACGTTCATGTTTCCCATTCTTTAGATTTATTTAGAGATGGTTTAATATAATGACAAATTTACTTGATGTTTAGGATGGTGAACAGCTGTACTGGATCTGCGAAGCAATTGATGAAGAAAAGGACCCAGAATGCTTGAAGCTTTCTTTTCATGTAGTGGAAGTTGTTATGAAGCTAATTTCAGATCCATCTAGTTTGGCAGAACAGTTTGCAAGCGAGTTTTTTGAGATTCTGAGCAAGTATTTTCCTGTCTACTTCACACACGTACGTTAATGAACCAGTTTAACTTCACCATTTTATTTGCTTTATTATTCTGTTGTTCAGTAATTCTTGACCTTCCATTCTCCAAAGTGGGATCATGATTATATGTGTCATGTATTTATGCAGGGAGTGGGTGACGATTTAAATGCTACACGGGATGATCTTTCCAGAGCATTGATGGTATGAATGCAATTTTCTACCTTATATTTCAGGAACATTTCTACTTTTTTAATAAAAGATATACCTTAGCATTATAATGGAGTAGTTAAACTTTTCTGGTACTAGGTCTGCTTGTCTTCTTTGTAGGCGAGGAATGCTTAGCATTTTCTTGGCTAACATTATGTTTAAATTCTTGCAGTATGCCTTTTGTTCCACCCCATATTTTGAGCCATTTGCCATCCCTTTGCTTCTTGATAAGCTTTCTTCCTCTCTTCCGCTAGCTAAGGTAAACAACAGCACTTACTGCATGGCTCTTTCAGCAATTAACTTACTGCATTGCTCCGTCAGCAATTAACTTACTGCATTGCTCCGTCAGCAATTAACTTACTGCATTGCTCTGTCAGCAATTTGCCATCATGAAAATTCTGCTCAGAACTTCTCTCTAATCTTCTTTACAGCTTGAATCTTTAAAATATCTGGAAAATTGCATCCGCTTCTATGGAGCTGATAGAATGGTTAGACATGCATCGGCTGTGTGGTTTAAGTTGAAAGAAGTGATTTTTAGCCTTTCTCCAGAGCAGCTTTTATTAACATCAGGGTCTCCTAAAGATGCAGAGAAGAATAAGAATCAAATGGTCTCAGAGGCTCTGAATTGTTTGAAGACTGCTATTATGTATATTGATTCTTCAGATAAAGATCTTTTCATTAATTTGATCTTGTTGGATGAGGACATTGTGAATAAGATACATTCTATATCAATTGCAGAGAAGTCCATATTGAGTTCATTGGAAGATCTTGCTCAACTACATGCACTTGGAAGTGTCATTTCTATTGTTACTGAATCATCTACATATTTCTGTACTAGAGTTGTTCAAGAACATTTTACACACTTGGTAGATGTATTGGGAACCTCAACTGACTTGGAATCTCGGCAGTTGAATACTTGTAATGGATCATCTTCTGCTGCTGTCAACTATGGAGCACTCTATTTATCTGTTCAAATGCTTACATCATGTAGAGAAGTGGCTTTGGTATCTTATAAGGATTGTTCTTCTATTAAATTAGAGAAAGAGTCTTGGTGGCTTATCTTAGAGAAAAAGTTGGATCAGCTAATCCATCTCCTTGGATCATTTTTACCTATAGATTCTCAACCTATGCAGTCAATGTTCAGACAAGAATATGTCTCATGTGCTGGTATGTTTAATGTCTTATTTACCACAGGCCGCATTTTGTGACACGTGCTCCTGTTTGGCATTGTGACATCTCTTAACTATGTTGGTCCATGCATGTACTCAATATTGCCATACTTGTAAATTCGCAAACACCAAATACTCATGGGGTCCGCCTTTCCGTCCTTTTCCAGTTTACCTATTTGTGTCAGTTTTCACTTATTGCCATTGCCAATTAAGTTATCTATTCTAATTTGGTTACTTCTTTGTTTCCAGTGAAGGGCTTGCTAACACTAGCAACATTCCCGGAACAGTGCTCACCTTTACAATCAAATACTTATGAGGACATTCTGATTATGCTTACTTCAGTAATTATAAGCAAGTTTGAAAACGTAGATCTATGGAGATTATCATTGAAAGCATTGACTAGCATTGGTTCATCTATTGTGGAGTTCCATGCCTCTCAAAAGGAAGTGATTTACTGCAAAACAGTTGTTGACAAGATTGTTTCTTTGGTTGAATCTCATGATAGTAAAGTGCCTCTCAGCCTAAGACTCGAAGCAAGTTATGAAGTTGGAAGTGCTGGGTTGAACTATATGTTAAAGGTTGCTAGATCACTTGAAGGAGCTGTTGTCACCAATATTTCTCAGGTCTGAGGTCTGCTCCCCCTGTTATCTTCTTATTTCGTGCAACTTTTGTTCTTGTAAGCAACTGAACAAAGTTTTATTGAGATGCAGGCTAATGGAAGAATAGAATGTGCTGAACATGTAGCCCATTTATTTGAGTGCTACTCTGGTCGGGTCCTTCCTTGGTACGGCAACCTTGTTTTTAGTATGTAATTCTATTTTAAGAGAATCTGAGGTATTGAGGTCTAAAAACTCCTGCCTAGGATTGTGCAAACCAAACTGTAAAAAAAAAGTGCCCCAGAAACTTGAACATTAAATAGGTGTGACAGGCCATCGTATTCTGTGATAGGTTTCTCAAACATGGACTGGTCTGATTGCTACTCCAGTTATGTTTACATGATGCTGGGAGATTTTAGAAATAGTGCATGATGACTTTATGTTTTGCATGTCCGAAGTGTTTGTTCCAACTTTGCTCGAATGAGTTGCTCAAATAAACTTTTGCAACGTGTTGAGTTAGTTTAGTGGTATTATTGCATTTTCGAGAAAGAAAGAAAAAACTGTCGCATGCATCCTTTCAGAAGTCCCTTTGTTGACTGCTGCACACATGCGCCTTTGATCAGCTAGATAGTTACTAGGGACCAAAGAGTAAATCACCTCTCTACATTAATTTCTGCTAAGCTTAATGAAACATCATATAAATGTGACTGGAGGTATTAATGTATTATTATTTTTGGCGTGGTATATGTTGGGTAGTGATCCCTTCTCCCTCAGTAATAATCTCCTTTATGGCAGGTTGTTTACTTCTGGTGGTGTCAATGAACTTGCATTGAGCTTCGCGATGCGTCTCTTGGATGGGATTAAGGACTTAACTATGTTAGATAGTATCAATTCACAGGTAAAGCTCTATCAAGTAGCATTTCTGTTAATTAAGTAACTTATAATAGTACCTGGTGCTTTGATTACATCTTGTATACATAAAGTATTTTACATATAATATTGTTTGCACTATAATCTCTCTTTCAGGGCCTTCTTGACTCACTAATGACAGGAATGAACCTTTTAGTTGGAATATGTACAGAGGAGCAACAAACACTGATTGTTCAGAAAGCATATAGCATGGTATCATCAGTGCTGCCACTCCCACTGAAATCGATGACACACCAACTTTTAGCTGTAGATGAGTTAGTACCTTCACATTCTGTTCAAGAAACAGTTGTCATTGGCATGCTTTCATCAGTTATAGTTGGCCTTCGGCCTCAAACCCCTGCACCAGATATGATAGCGATGATTAACCTTTTTACAATCTTTGTACTGAATGGGAAAATGCCAGCTGCTTATGCATTAGCTTCTATCTTCAACAAGTATCTACACAATCCAGAATTTTCACAGGAGAATCAACTGGATAAAATACTTGATGATATTCTTGAGAGGTGTTTCTCAACTGTATTAGCCAACAGCTACTCAAAGACACTTCACTCTTCTGATGACACTTCAGATGATGCTAATTTCTCATGCATCTCCTCTGGGAACATACTTTCTAAGATTGATATCTTGTCTGGCTTAGCTTGGATTGGCAAAGGATTAGTTATGAGAGGAGACGAGAAGGTGAAGGACATTTCGATGTTTCTGCTTAAGTGTCTATGCACAGATGAGACTTTGGTTAGTATTCCATCCCACAAGCAAGAATCTTATGGCAGTGATTCATCAGATACTTCTATTGCCACAAATGCAGCTGCTGCGTTCCATGTAATGTTGAGTGATTCAGAAGTCTGCCTAAATAAAAAATTTCATGCAAGAATAAAGCCATTATATAAGCAGCGTTTCTTCTCGATACTGATGCCGATCTTCCTCTCTAAAATCAAGGAAGCAACTTCAATAACAACAAAGTAAGTATTGGCATCCCCATTATCTTATTCCTTCAAATCCTTTGATGATTACTATTTTGTTTTCCAGTTACATGCTTTTCAAATATTATCCTGCTCCAGTGTATCATTGATATTCTCGTATGGGATATGTGATATATGTAATATATTCTGCCATTACAGTGGGAAAACCATAACCTATTTTGTTCTGAGATTCTGTTGATGAGCCTACACGCATCCAGTTGTGGTTTGTTCTGTGTAAAATGCCAATGGTTTTGGATTCTTTCTTTCTGTTCCTGGGCATGCATATATCTGCACTAGCATTTTGGTGAAAGAAGTGACACAGTGGCACCATTTCTAATACTGATATGTTAGTTTAGCAAAAAGTTGGTGCTGACGACTTGAGACGGATTACATTGGCATGACTTGAGAAATGGAGGAATTCATTATGCCATGCATATCTGGACATGTTGTGTGTTAACCTTAGTAATGAAAATTTGTAACCTATATATCCTTGCCTTGCATAATCTGAAAATTTGTGCTTCTCCTTATGAGTTATGTCTTCTCATGTAAAGAAATATATATTTAATTAATGTTGGTTGTTATTGCTTGGTGATGGCCATATATTTATGTTTTAGTTATGAATATAACAACTGCTTGTAGATCATTTTGTCCCTGTTCAATTCTAACTCTCTTAAAATGATGGAAAAAATTGCCACCAATTGCAGATTGGCACTGTACCGAGCTTTTGGGCATATCATTTCCAATGCTCCGGTACCAGCAGTTATAACTGAAGCACATCAGGTTAGAACTCTTTGATTATGATACACATCCTTATATCCTTGTAATATTAGCATTTAGCTAGTAGTCTTTATTGGGTCAGAGCTTACTAATTGGCCCATTATTTTATTTCCAATATTGCAGATTTTACTTGTGATGGTTGATAGCTTAGCTAAATTAAGTGTGGATATTCAGGATAAGGATTTGGTGTACAGTTTGTTATTGGTTCTGTCTGGAATGTTGATGGATGAAAAGGGTGAGATCATTTATATTGCTTATCTTTACATTCTTACCACGCTTCTAGTTTATAGGTATTACGCAATAAGTTTGGATAAATTGCTGGGCGTTCTTTTATATGATCCTTCAAGTTCCCCTTTTGTTATTTTCGTCTGCAAATTTATATCCAGACAATGTATATTGTGATACTAATCTAATGCAACTTATTTGATCAGTTATTAATTTCTTTTTTCCCTATCCAGGCAAAGAATGCATTTTGGACAATATCCACATCACCATCAGCGTTCTTACCCGACTTGTTTCCTATCCTCACATGATGGTAAGTATTATTTGTATTTATCCATTTGTGCCAATTGTCCTTTTTCTATATTTGTGAACTAATATGTTTCATGACCCTTTCCCTTAGGTTGTTCGGGAGACAGCATTACAATGTTTAGTAGCATTTTCTACTTTTCCTCACTCAAAAATTTTTCCTGTGCGGCTAAAGGTTAGTTTTCTATTTTATCTATATTTTTTATTGGTTACATGTGTAATATGGTCATAGAGTAACCATATGGTTGCCCAAGTCTTGAGAATATGATCATCGATCCAGCTTCATGCTTCCACTGTTCACTTTTAGTGCGAAGGATAAATGAGATGCAATGAATCTTGTGACAAGTTCATGTTGTTAAGTTTAGGGCAGAATTCAGCGGGAAGTTATAAGGGGTCGAGGGTGTCCTAATATAGCTAAACTGTCATTACATGAGAAACCAAGTTGTCCTTTGGGTGTACAAAATATCAAAATCTCTCAAAAAACTCATATCAGATGATACATGCAGGTTGTACAAGCAGCAATCAAGGCTCTTGATGATAAGAAAAGGGCTGTTCGTCAAGAGGCTGTTCGATGTCGACAAACATGGTGCATACATTTTGCTGGCCGTCCATTATATAAATTTTGTACTCCCTAGCAAACAACTCTCCGTTGCCTTATGAATTGTTTTCTCTCAATACATTCAGGCAGTCGTTTGCTTAAGGAGGGGCTTCTCGCTGGTGTCACATAGTTCGAAGCTGATGAGGGTCTTACTAGGAAATCCTGTTGGTACTTGATGAGTATACACGATTGGTGCGTCATGCTTTGGTCTTTTGGTTGTTTGAACTTTACACTTGTATTTCAATACCTTTCTAGGTTGATTAACTTTCTGCTCGATGCACATACACAGGATCATCGTGCATGCATAGGGTGAGAGTGGACACCGCGGCTTGGTTCATGTCTGAACTCTGTTCTTTGGATCAGCAGCCAGGTTCCGGGCTGGATAATTCTATGAATATGAAGAACAAGGAACCATGGGAGAAATGTGCCTGGAATCTGGGTTGCCAGCTCTGTCCTCTTTTCCATGACCCCGAACATTGCTTTGTAGGATACAGTATAGGATCACTTGAGAATGTAACCCTGGTCCCGCTAATGCATTGCATGTTCTCCCTGATGCTGGGGAATACAATCACGACAAATGTCAAAACGTGCTCCATGTTGCCAAGGCATGTCTTAACGGTTTAGTTTGCTTTCATGTTTCGAGCGGACCTCAAGTGTGTCTCATCAAGCATTGCTCACACACTGTTGTAAGAGATACTTATAGCACTGACCAAATCGTGGTAGGTTGTGCAGTATGTAGATTATTGTCTCATATATTTCTGCACTGTAACGTTCATAGTCTTTAACTCAAACAGACGTTCATGGTCTCCGTCTGAACTGCACAACTATGTTCTCTCTGACACCGGTGCCATAAAATGGGTTGGGAGAGGATGTGATGCCTATACCTCCATCGCTACTTGGTACTAAATTGAAATTTGTTTTGGGTTTTCTATATGCATAATTTTTATTATGTATTTAGATAGATCCCTCCGTCCTATGTTTTGGCTATATATATATATAAGAGTAAATTACATCTACCATACAACAACTTGTAATGCTGTATCACTTTGATCCATCAAATTGTAAAATGTGCAACCGCATGCTACAAGTACTTGTTTGCTACGTGCATATACAGTCTAAAGTACACCACACCCAAGTATTTAACCAAGGCGGCAGATTACCCATGGTTTAGTGGTCATGTATGAAATATTACAGGTGGTAAGGCTAACAGCACCAGAGGGATATGGTTGAGAAATTAAAGGGCTACAGGAGATGATGATAGTACACGAGAGCAAACTGCCGAGGAGGTCGACATGTCACAGTACCGTCCGGATTACCTCAGTCAACAATAAGTTCAAAAATAATTCTATGTTTATTTTGTGATTTTAATAAGAATAGACATGAACTTATCTACTGTCAATCATAATTTAAAGTAGTACACTTTCGGTCGAAAAAAAGTAGTACACTTTACTTTTGTTGTATATTTAATTATCCAATTCTAGATTACAAATATTTTTAGAAAAATATTCTTGCTTAATTATGGACTAGACAATTCTTGTCTTGTAGTATCTTTGAACACGGATTATCTGCTCATGTACGAGATGAATACATACTCCATGGAATAAAAGCAACGGATAGCGTTAGGATTTATTTGCAAAAGAGCCACGGTACAGGCAGTCCACACATGTCATCAGCTAAACCTGAACCATCCCAGCAATCAACGTCATATGTTCACCGTGACAAAATAATACACTGATGTGTGGCGTACTGAGACCGTATATACACACAACAAACTACTTCTAGCACACAATTGCACGTTTTGCAACTTAATAGACTAAAGTGATACAACGTTATAAGTTATTGTATGGTGGATGCAATTTACTCTATATATAAATTATGTATCTATGAATGATAAAATGGATTCTTTTTTTTTGAGGGAGAGCTGGGAAATGATGAGTATTTTGGTTTCTTCTGCTAGAGTGCCTGACTTCCGTGCATGCCCTGTGGGCCAAGATGGAAGCTTGTGCATGCCCTGTGGGCCAAGATGGAAGCTTAACCACACACCTATTTGCACTGCCCATTTGTCGGCCCACTTGCTTCTTCAGCCCGCTCTCAAATTGATGAGGCACGCCGCGGCGAGGAAGGGCCCCAGGAAGCTGAAGTCTTGGCCTCTCTTGGCCGCCCAGAACGTGTACAGGGTCAGGCCGACGATCACCACCAGTGTCAGGGACGCCGCTTCGATTATGATGATACCTGTTTGCATGCGTACGTATGCGTTGGTTGCAGAGAAAAAACACTTGGTATTTAGTAGTGAGTAGCGTTGCAATCAGTAGATGATTATATTGTTATTTGGCTGGTCTGGTTAGTGAGTTTGTTTCTGGGGATTTTGCAGGTTAAGGATTTTGTTAGACTAAACAATGTGTGGTTGCATGTATTAGACTAGGCACCGTGCGGTTGCATGTGTGTGTCGCGTGTGTGGCTGCATGTGTGCAGAGGTTGTATAAATATGTAACCGATGCGATCAATAGAACTATCCCTTACATTCTTTCATGGTATCACAGGGGGTTACGATCCCCGCTTCCGCAACCCTAGACGCCGCCGGTCCTCACGACCGACGCGGCCTCGCCGTCGCTGGGCCTCGCGCTCGCCGGCCGCACGCGCGCCCCTGCGCCGTGCCTTCCCTCCGTCGCTGGGCCAAGGCTCGCCGGAGTACCACACGTGCGCCGCCACGACGTCGTGCGTTCTGATCGCGCCGCCGACCGATCCATCCGCGCCGGCCGCCGATCCCGTCGCCACGTCGCGCGCCGCCACGACCGATCCGTCCACGCCGCCACGGTCCGTCCGACGCCGTGAGTTCTGATCGCGCCGCCGACCGATCCATCCGCGCCGGCCGCCGATCCCGTGCGCCGCCACGACCCGATCCGTCCGCCCGCCGCCGGTTTCCTGCCTCTACCCCAACCATGGCGGAGACCGCGGCCGAGCGCGCCGCCCGGGAGGCCCAGGAGCAGCGCGACCGGGAGGCGGCCGCCGCTGCCCGCGCCAAGGCCCTCGACGAGTACGAGGCCAAGTACGCCGACGTCCACGCCGCCGCCATCGCTGTCCTCGACATCAAGGTGCTCGTGCCCGTCGTCCTGGATCGCGTCGCCAACAACTACACCCGGTGGCGCGCCCTCTTCCTCGTCGTCTTGGGCAAATATGCCCTCACCGATCACGTCCTCACCGATGTGGTCAACGATGATCGCCCGGCGTGGCTGCAGATGAACTGCACCGTCCTCACGTGGATCTACGGCACCATCAACCCCGACCTGCAGCAGTCCACGATGTTGAAAGAGCCCAACGCGCGGGTCGCATGGGTACATCTGGAGGACGAGTTCCTCGGGCAGCGCGAGTCGCGCGCCCTCTTGCTGTCCGCCGAGTTCCGCACCGTCAAGCAAGGCTCCTCCTCCATCACGGACTTCTGCCGACGCCTCGAGACGATGGCCGCCTCTCTTCGCGAGTTTGGTGACCCCATTGGCGACCGCACCCTCGTCCTCACCCTGCTGCGCGGCCTCAGCGAGAAGTTCCGCCCCATGGTGACGAACATCAAGCTGCGACAGCCGTTCCCCAGCTTCTCGGAGGCGAGAACCCTGCTGCTCCTCGAGGAAATCGACCTCAACGACTTCGCCGGCGACGCCGGCACGTCCTCCAGCAGCACCACGCCGGCCGCGGGTGCACCGGCGCTCCTTGCGGCCACGGGCTCCACCAACACCGCCTGGCGCCCCCCTGCCGGCGGCCTTGCTCCTCCTGGCCGCAACCAGGGTGGCGCGCCCACCGGCCAAGGCAACGGCAACCAGGGCGGCCGCTCCGGACGCCGTCGCGGACGCAACAAGCAGCAGCAGCAGGGCGGGCAGCAGCAGCGGCAGGCGCCGCACGGGCAACACCAGCGCCCGCCGGCGCAGTACCAGCCCTGGGCGTACTGGCCACCGCCCGCTCCGGGGCCGATGTACAGACCGCCTGCTGCAGGGTACATGGCCGTGCAGCAGCAGCAGCAGCAGGCGCCGCACGGCTACCAGGCCGCTCCACCCGGCTTCGGCCTGCCACCAGGCTTCGGCGCACCATCCGGCTACGGCTACGGGGCGCCTGGCTACCACGTCGCCCCGCCGCCACCACAGCAGCAGCAGCCGTGGACGCCCATGCATGGAGGCAGCTTCGACACGTCCTCGCTCGCCAGCAACTTCAGCACCATGACGCTCTCCCCTCCCGGCACGGGCGAATGGTATGCTGACTCGGGCGCTGGCTCCCACATGGTCAACAACGCCGGTATACTCACCACCTCTCACCCTCCCTCGTCATCGCATCCTTCATCTATCATTGTTGGTGATGGGAACTTACTTCCCGTTACTTCCGTTGGATCACACTCTTTTTCGAACACTGGGCGTCCTCTAGTTCTTTCTAATGTTTTAGTTTCTCCAAACATTATTAAGAATCTGATTTCAGTTCGCCGGTTTACTACTGATAATAATTGTTCCATTGAGTTTGATCCCTTCGGCCTTTCTGTGAAGGATCTTCAGACACGGAGCGTGATCGCCAGGTGCAATAGCACGGGAGACCTTTACCCGTTCTTCACGCCATCCAGCACCACTGCCCTCACTGCTGCTGCATCTTCCACCACTCTATGGCATCGTCGTCTCGGTCATATCGGTTATGAGGCTTTGTCCACGCTCATTAGTTCCAATGCTATTCCATGTAATAAGCGCCATGATACTCATATTTGCCACGCTTGTCAGCTTGGTCGCCATGTGCGCCTTCCTTTTAGCATGTCAAACTCTCGTGCCTCGCACGCCTTTGATTTAATCCATTGTGATCTTTGGACATCCCCAGTTGTTAGTGTGTCTGGCTACAAATATTATCTTGTTATTTTAGATGACTGCACACACTACACTTGGACGTTTCCTTTACGCCTCAAATCCGACACGTTTGGTGCCATTACTCACTTTTTTTCCTATGTGCGTACGCAGTTCGGCTCCTCCATCAAGGCAGTCCAGTGCGACAACGGCCGTGAATTCGACCATTCTTCGGCCCGCACATTCTTCCTCACTCATGGAGTCGTTCTTCGCATGTCCTGCCCTTACACTTCACAGCAAAATGGGCGGGCCGAGCGCATTCTTCGCACTATAAATAATATTGTGCGCTCCATTCTTTTTCAGGCTAGTCTTCCTCCCGTTTATTGGGCTGACTCCTTGCACACTGCAACATATCTTCTCAATCGTCACCCCACTAAAACCCTCGACGGCCTCACTCCTTTCTTTTCCCTATATGGCACGCAGCCTACGTATGATCACTTACGCGTTTTTGGCTGTGCCTGCTATCCCAACCTATCATCCACAGCTCCGCATAAACTTTCACCTCGATCCACTCTGTGTGTGTTCCTGGGATACTCCACTGATCATAAGGGTTATCGGTGTCTTGATCTTCACACAAACCGTATCATCATCTCTCGCCATGTCACCTTCGATGAGACGGTTTTCCCCTTCGCCGATATGTCCTCTTCCCCCCAGGACGACACCACACTTGAGTTTTTGGATGCTGATGATTCCTCTTCGCCCGATGGCGCAAGAGCTGTGCTTGCAGGTACCCGCCTCCCCGGCAGCATGGATGCTGCTCCGGGGGGTCATACCGACTCTCTGGCCACGGGCAGCCTCGACCCCACCGCCTCGGCCCCAGGCGGCCACGGCCTGGCCTTGGGCGGCCACGGCGCGCCGGCCACGGGCGGCCACGGCCCGGCCATGGCTCCTCTCTAGCTGAGCCGGCCACGGGTGCTGCTGGTGGCCCCGCTTCGACCGCGCCTGGTGCCACTGCCCCTGCGGATGGTCCGTCCCAGGCTGCTGCCAGTGGCGCCGGGCGCCCAGCCGGCCGCACCACCGCCACAGTTCCTCTCCAGCAAGCACCTGTCGTCAACGCACACGGCATGCGCACACGCGGCAAGGACGGCATCCGGCAGCCCATTGACCGTCTCAACCTTCACGCGGCACCACTGTCCCCTGTGCCTTCCTCAGTCCGTACTGCCCTGACTGACCCCGCATGGCGCCGTGCAATGCAGGATGAGTTTGATGCTCTGCAGGCTAATGACACATGGACCCTGGTGCCTCGACCGTCCGGTGTCAACCTTGTTACTGGGAAATGGGTGTTTCGTCACAAGTTCAAGTCTGATGGCTCTCTGGACCGTTACAAAGCTCGTTGGGTACTCCGCGGCTTCACACAGCGTCCAGGTATCGACTATGATGAGACTTTCAGCCCAGTGGTCAAACCAGCAACCATCCGCACAGTTCTTACTCTGGCACTCTCTCATTCATGGCCTATTCATCAGCTTGATGTGAAGAATGCATTTCTCCATGGCATCCTGAATGAGACAGTATATTGTGTTCAGCTTGCCGGTTTTGTTGACACCTCCCGCCCAGATTATGTGTGCCGGTTGAACAAGTCACTCTACGGTTTGAAGCAAGCACCCCGAGCCTGGCATCATCGCTTCGCAAGTCATATCACTTCTCTCGGATTTGTTGAGGCGAAGACTGACAGTTCTCTGTTCATATACAGCCGGGGTACTGATGTGGCATTCTTGCTTCTCTATGTTGATGACATTGTTCTCACAGCCTCCTCTACGAGTTTTTTGCAGCGGATCATCCATGCTCTCCGCCAAGAATTCTCTATGACAGATATGGGGGCTCTTCACCACTTCCTCGGCGTCAGTGTGCAGCGTCAGAGTGACAGCTTGTTCCTCTCCCAGCATCAGTATATTCTGGACATTCTTGACCGTGTTGGTATGCTTAGCTGCAAGCCTTGCAGCACACCTGTGGATACTCATTCCAAGCTTTCTGCCGATGGAGCTGCCGTCACCGACCCCTCCTCCTACCGCAGTATTGCTGGTGCTCTTCAGTATCTCACTTTTACTCGTCCAGATATTGCTTATGCTGTCCAGCAGGTGTGCCTCTACATGCATGACCCCCGGGAGCCTCATCTGTGCGCTATGAAGCGCATTCTTCGCTACCTTCAGGGTACCTTGGATCTTGGTCTTCATCTTCACCGGACCTCACCAGTAGATCTGACTGTCTACACAGATGCAGATTGGGCGGGCTGTCCTGACACGCGCAAGTCCACTTCTGGCTATGCGGTGTTTCTCGGGGACAATCTCATCTCGTGGTCATCTAAACGTCAGCCTACAGTGTCCAGGTCCAGTGCTGAGGCGGAGTATCGAGCTGTGGCAAACGGCGTTGCTGAAGCCTGCTGGTTACGACAACTACTGCAAGAGCTTCATCATCCTCTTCGCCGTGCTACCGTGGTCTATTGTGATAACATCAGTGTTGTTTACCTCTCCAGCAATCCTGTCCAGCACCAGCGGACCAAGCATATTGAGATTGATTTGCACTTCGTGAGAGAGCGAGTCGCCCTCGGTGAAGCACGCGTCCTGCACGTTCCCACTACGTCTCAGTACGCCGACATCTTCACCAAAGGTCTGCCGACATCAGTCTTCACGGAGTTTAGGTCCAGTCTTAATGTTCGCGGTGCTCCCAGTTAAAACTGTGGGGGAGTGTTAGACTAAGCAATGTGTGGTTGCATGTATTAGACTAGGCACCGTGCGGTTGCATGTGTGTGTCGCGTGTGTGGCTGCATGTGTGCAGAGGTTGTATAAATATGTAACCGATGCGATCAATAGAACTATCCCTTACATTCTTTCAGATTTATATTTTGCAGGAATTATATTTTACAGTGATTTGGTAGGCGTGGTTAGTTTGGTTGTCACCTTTCTTGGAGAGGCAGCACAGCCCGACGGCGAAGCTCATGACGATGGTGAAGAGGGCGAGGAGGATGAGGTTGATGGGGTGCCGTTTCCGGAGAAAAACCATGGGCAGCAGCACTGCGAAAACGCAAACGATCGATCACTACCAAAATGTTAATAAATGTATAGAACAAGCATCGATGATTCATATATATATATATATATATATATGAGAACAAAGATGCATGCATGCGGTCACGGCGTACGGATGATGGGGGCGACGATGATGGCGACGAAGGCGGCGAGCGACGCCGGCGTGCGGGCGGCGAAGAAGCGGCGGATGGGCGGCGCGAGGTAGACGGCGGAGGCGACGGCGACGGTCGCCAGCAGCTGCATCGCCACGAGCGCGTACACCTTGCGGATGAACGCCCACCGCAGCTGCGGGCTCTCGATCACGTACGGGCACGCGCCGCCGCCGGCGCTGGTGCCGGCGGGAGGGAAGACGCCGGGTTCAAGGTCGCGGTGGTGGTCGCCCTTGCCCATCGCCGGAGGGTTGGTTGGGATCGGAGACGTCGATCTGTCGATCTGCCTGCGGAGTTTGGACGGCGGAGAGGCGGCGACATGGCGGGACGAAGGAGAGGGTGGGTCGGGTGGCGCGGGGTTTTCTATTCTCAGTCGGTTTCTGCGGTTTTCCAGTGGTTGCTCTTGCTCACATACACTACACCTCCTTTCTTGGTTTTTTTTTTTTGCGAGGAAACACATTTTAGTTTCGACAATCAGGTATGGCCAAATTCGCCCTCGATGGTTGTTTAAAAGTACGCATTTTACATATTCCGATCTGAGTTATTAGCGATTAATCTGGTAAAAGTATGCTGCCCGTGACCGTGTCGATGTCTAAATTAATAGTACCTTCTTCCTTCGTTTGGAAGTACTGAATTTGATATCACGGTAATGTTTATACAGCAACATAATGTCACATGATCAATCAAGCTACTCAGATATCTCGAATCAAATTAGCCAGCATCAAAGAATGCATTCTCCTGCGTGTCGCCAGAAAAAAATGCATACACAAATGACACAAGCAAAGAAACAGCAAACGGAGACAAATAAAGCAGACGGGCATCCGAACTCATTCAAGGTTAACCAACCAGTAAACCACCATGTCATAATACGCAACCAAATCCAGCACCACGTCTCCACTCACAGATTCATCATACGATTTATCTGTGATCCCTACGCAGATGATACCGACTCAACTCAGAAGACGACCATACTAGTAGTTCGGCAACGCAGCTATACAGTTCTCGGTACCGGCATTCTGGACAAGGAGATTAACCGGTGAGCGTTCATGTGCCAACGTAGTATTCACACAGCTGGAGACCCCAAGCGTAGATAGGACGAGCGCCTAGTCCGCTGCCCTGAACAGGGTCATCAGGGACAGGAAGAGGTTGATGACGTCCAGGTAGAGGGAGACGGCGGCCCAGACGTACTGGTCGTACGTGTACCGCTTGATGATGTTGTCCGTGTCGTAGACGATGTACCCACTGAAGATGAGGGACGCCAGACCGCCGTAGATCATCTGAGAGAGCTTGCCCAGTGGGAACAGGATCTGCATCGCCGCCAACAAGGTGTCAGCACCCGTTGTCAGTCGAAAAAAGATTTTAAGTACTGTCACATCACATAGAGAACACAATGATGCTGCAGTGACACAAATCTCTCACCTGGATGAGTGCGAACACAAGCAGCACTATGAGGGAGGCAAACAGGAAAGGGCCCAGGAAGCTGAAGTCTTTGCCCCTCCTCACAGCCCAGAAAGTGTAAGCAGTCAGGCTAACCACAACAACTGTTGTCAGAATGGCAGACTCCAGAATGACCTTGCCTGTTCACACAGCAGATTGTATTAGCAATCAGTAGACCTTAAAGAACTAAACTAGAACTAAGAGCAGAGGACTTAAAGGGTTAGAAGATGAATGTCAACTTAGAGGATATTTGATCTCAATAGATGTTTATGATCAAGATGTAACCAAAACCAAGAGCAGAACAGAAATAAATTACAAGCATCGAACAGAGATAAATTACAAGCATTCCCTAAATTACCAAGTAAATAATTGAAAGATTACTTCAGTTTTCAAGACATGTTATGTGCACATATCTTCATCAAAATAACTCTTTATGTAGTTTCAACATCCGAAAAATATAGATTTATACATGTTAACCCAGCTGGGGATAACCAAAAGTAACCATTATTTGTTTCAGAAGAAAAAAGTGACTACATAATTCAATATCCTAATTATTGGCCAAAAACTTCAGATACACAAGACCAAAAATCAACCAACCACATCGTGCACCAGCTGTTGTTGCCAGTGCACATGATAGACAGATCATAAAGTTTCCGGAAACAAAGATTGGTCCACAGAGATAACATGCATAACGAATCAGCGTTACTTAAATCAAATGAGCACAACCCAACTGGGGATGACCAAAAGTAGGTTTATATGAAGCATCACATAGTGCACATCATATACCAATTCAATATTCTATAAAAATCCAGGTGTTTTGTTTTTTATTTCCAGCTGAAACCCAACATAAAAAAATAATCTCACAGAAACTGCAGTTAAACAGTTACTACATAACAAAATCACACAACATATAGTAAGAAAGGAAATAGAACCAGAAACAATAGTAAGTAACATCTAAAGTTCCACGTCTCAGCCAATGTTTTAAGTTACTGGAGAGTAACGCTTTATTAATGTACAAGTGCAAAAAGGCAGAGCGCAGTCAAAGGTCAACATCACACTGGGCAAAAGAAGAAACAATAGGGAGAGAGACATATGCAAAGGTGATGGTAATCTAAGTGCTTTACGAGAACCAAAAAAATTTGACAAAGTCCACTAGAAGGTGATATCTCAATTGCTTCTGACTCAGACAAGCATATCAAGCCACTAGCACCTACAGCTTGGCCATTTGCACGGACTGGGCAAATGCTTTATCACATGGTCGCCAGCACATGTTCCTTTAAATTTCTCAATGACCCTAACACAATAAAGTTCTTCTTCCAAAAAATAGAACTGTATTGCATACTATGTGACGGTGCATTGCACAACTCAAGCTAAAACTAGTGGTAGGCAATTCAAAAGTAGTTGTCATTGCCAGAAATGTTTACGTGGATATTTGATATGCGTAAAGCATGGGACACAGATAAACAGATCATACAGCCACCAAACCTAAAAGTTAGCTCTACACATAGAGTGAGCAAATGCTCCACAATGGCTACCAGGACAAGTTCCTTGAAACTTCTATGTAACCCACCACCCAAAAAAAAAGCTATTCCAAAAACTAGGATGGTCACGATCACGACAAGAGGAATTGCTAATTCGAATATTTGAAGAGGAAAAGACGTTGCTAATTTACACAGGAAGACACACAAAGCAATGGTGAGAGCGGACATTAAGAGCAATAGAAGAAATGAGGGTGAGAAGGTTACCACTGGTGAAGGCGCATGTCATGCCCACAGCAAAGCTGATGGCAACGGTGAAGAGGGTGAGCAGAATCAGATTGACCGGGTGCTTCTCGTGGTAGAAGTACAGCGGGCAAAGCACTGGGCATAAAAAACAAGAACAACCATGTTATGCATTGAATCATTAATCCACGATTAATTACACATACAATCCGGTCACATTCCAACGAAATCGTAATTACATCGGGTTAGGGGGTCCTTCCTGCAAAACACAAAGAGCCCCACGCGTGTCAACCCACCCACCGACGACTCTTGCCACAAAGTGACGGCACTGATACGTGCACGCATGAGAGCACGCAAGGATCCTCCAGTTTCACTTACAGCCAGACCCTCCAGACTTACGCAATTGACCAACAACTCGCAGCATTTCACTGACACGAAAGGCATCTATCGCGTAGGAAATCGGCATCCAATTCTGATTCTAACTGCAACTATGAAGCAACGCACAGAATATATTCGACGAAATTATGGAAACACCCACTCGAAACCCATCTGCTGCCCTGGTATCCGATAAAAAAATCCCAAAAATTGATGCGGAAATTAACAATTGAGCGAACTCTAGCCACACAGGATGTTGCGATTCAGATATTATAATCGCAAAATTGCGCGTAATCCTCATCCAAATTATAACTAAACCCCAAGTATCGCCGAACACATTAGGCACGCGAATTTCACAAAAATGTTCAAAACCCTACTACTTTCCCCACCAATCCGACCGAGAGAAATCGTCAGAAAAAAAACTAGGGCGGCCACAGAGATCGATCCAACGGGACGGGGGCAGGCGGGGACTCACCGATGAAGGGCAGGATGATGAGGAAGATGTAGAGCCCGAGGCCGGCGCTGGTGGTGGTGAAGAAGTGCGGGATGGCGCGGACCTTGACGACGACGGCGGCGACGACGGCCGTGAGGAGCAGCTGGAGCGAGAGGATGACGTAGATCTTGCGGATAAGCGCCCAGCGCAGCTCGGGGCTCTCCTGCATCCCCGGGTACAGCACCCGCTGCCCCGCGGCGCCCGAGGTCCCCGCCTCGAGGTCGACGCCCTTCTGGTACCCGAACATCTTGCCGCCGCAGCCAACGACGACGACAGCCCTCCCACTCGGTGGGGTGGAGGCTAAGTTTCGCGGGTGGCGCTGCGAGGAGGAGGAGGAGGAGGAGGAGGAGGAGGAGGCGACGGCGGAGACGAGGGCGGCGCGGCGCGGCGCTCCCAGTGGTGGGGAAGACGAAGCCGAGTTGGGCCTTTGCTTTGGGTCTGTCGGAGAAGGGAGGGGAGGGAATCGTCTTATACTAACACCACCACGCGGTCGTTCGCCTCGCCGACAATGACATGTGGGTCCGGTACGCTGGGTCCCACATGTCACTGACGGCGCAGGGGCTGAGCGCGTCAACTTGCAGGTGGGAATGAACGAACCAACCAACGAACGCGTCGCGCGTGGCGGGCTGACAGGTGGGGTCGCGGCGCTCCTCCTGGGCCCACGCGCCGGGTGACTGGCTCTGGCTGTTGGCGATGATTGGGCGGGGTGGGTGTGGGACCCGGGGAGCGGCGAGCGGGGCAGGCGCCAGGCTGGAGCGCCGCTCTCGTGGACCGGGTCCAGCGCGGCCGCAATCGAAAGGACACGGCCCACGGGCGCGTGCGCGTCGGATTTTTTTTTTATTTTTTTTTAGGGCGCGTCGGATTGGTTGGGTGGAGGCCTATCGGCCATTCGGCACGCGCGCGCAGCAGGCCGGGTCAGTCTTTTCTTTGTTTTTTTCGGAAGGAAAAAGGAAAGCTCGTTGAGGTCAAGTTTTTTTTTTTTTGAGAAACCGGGTTTCTATTTCATATGAAATTCTGGTAGTTTACATCATACAACTTACAAAGACATCTTTGGAAAATAGAAAATTGCAAACAAGTCCTTGTAAGAAGCTCTCGGTCGTTCTCGCCACCGGCGGCCGGAGGAGACGCCCTGAAGCTGGCCACCTTCCCGACGAAGCAACTTCAACGTTGAGGTCAAGTCAATGCCTCAAATGGGACGAGAGGGGGCCCATGTGGGCAAGTCTTTGGTCGTGGGCTAGGGCCCAGTGGCCAGGGGTGTAGGACCCAGGAAGGCGAGACGAAATAGAGAGGCAGCCCGCGTTGCATCGTTTCGTATATTCGAATCCAGCCGGTCAGTCTTTTCTCTCTCTTTTATTTTTTTTGAAAAATATAAAATCGTCTCCGGGACCGTTTGGCAAGTTGCGCTTCGTGCCGAGTTCCCGCTAAACTGCTAAAGCAAGTTTGTTTGGTTCGAAAAAACAGAAGTTTATATATCTAGATAGAACAAAGTTTGCCTCTAGATTTGTCCAAGTTGTAGCCGATGATGACATATGAGGGAAGCATCGCAACCCTGCATGTAAAAATTTATCTTCCCACAACTTCAACGTAAAATGTTAACTCACGGCCATGAAGATGACACAGCAGTTTTACACTTTTACTTAGTAGATTGCCCGTGCTTACAGTAATGACAGAGTCCAGCCAGCCGAATCATCGCCTTCAAAACTGACCTCCACTTTTTTTACTGTATCTCCGAGCGGCATTTCACGAACGCACCGGGGAAGACTCGGGCCTTGTTTAGATGCTAATTTGGCATTCCAAATTTGGGAGTTGGAAAACTGAGGTGCACTGTAGCATTTCGTTCGTATGTGTGAAAAATTGTCCAAAAATTGATTAATTAGATTCAAAATATTCGTCTCGTAGAGTACAACAAAACTGTGCAATTAGTTTTTAATTTCATCTACATTTAGTACCCCATGCAATATTTTGATGCGATGTGAATTTTTTTTTTTATACTGAACTTTGTGGGCTCAAGTCCTCTCCGTGATTGTAGAGCTGCCCTCTTCCCGGACTCGAATCACCAACTTCATAAAACGCGTCGACAGCCAGGACCCTGACACGTTGTGGTGCCATATTTGCATATTGTATACCACAATATGCCACCTCAATGCGCCTCGTGATAGCTTCGACCTGATTCATTTTTTTCATTTTGTTGTTAATTAATCAATGTAATATGATGTTTTTATCAAGAAAGCAAAAAAGAAGAGAGAACTAGTTCACTGAATTGTATCCTGAAAAGGAGATTTCGGTGCGTAGCGTGATATTCGGGTTCTATTCTCTGTATCTGTTTTTTTACTGAAATTAGTCTTGACATCGTACCTTGCTCGATCTAAAGATCTTCCTGCCTGTGCTGTTACAGTGGTGTTGAGCATATATATATAAACTCTACTATACATGATGTATCTTGCTTTATATTAAAACCGAAGTACATTTTGTTGGACCTACTAGAGCTGTAACCGCGTGCTAAAAATTTCATTAACGTTTTTCCTCTCTTCATTTGTTTTCGTGACATATAAGTGTAGTGCTTATAATGACAGTAAGCCCCCGTTTGGAAGTAGATATTGGGGGGTAAGAATTGGCATTGGCATTAACCAACCCCCAATACAGTTGTTTGGGTGGCTTAGGCTTTGGAATTGGAATCTGTCCTCAATGCCGAAGCGGTATTCACTTCACACCGACCCCTCGCCCTCAATACGGAGCCACGGCCCTCTGTATTGGGCGGAATTGGAGATGAGGCGAGCGACGGTGCGAGGCGAGCTCCCTCTTTCCCATGTCCGACGGCTCGAGGGCCCCTTCCCCGTCTCCGACGAGATGTGAGCGGCTTCTCCGTCGAGCTCCCCACGACCTGCGCCGAAGCCTGCCGCTCCCCTTTCTCCTTCTCTTCACGGACGCGAGCGCCCACGAGCTTCCTCCGTCTTCCTGCCCAGCGTCCCTCCAACGCGCCGGAGCGGGAGAAGGCTAAGGTCGCGGGGCGAGCCAGGATCCGCGTCGCCCTGCCCTGGCACCTTCCACGGCGAGCCCCATGCTGCCCCTCCCCTGTCTCCTCCGCGGCGAGCCACGCGGCTCCTCCCTTGCCCCTTCCGGTGCGGCCCGCCCTCATCTCCCTCGCCCACGGCGGCGCGGCCCCCGCCCTCCTCTCCCTCACCCGCGGCGCCCCCTCCTCTTCTCCCTCGCCGACACACCCCTCTTTTTCTCCCTCGCCGGCGGCGGCGCCCTCCTGTTCTCCCTCGCCACCCCTCTCTTCTCCATCGCTCGCGGCGGCGCGTTGCCCCCTCCTCTTCTCCCTCGCCGGCGGTGGCGCGTCACCCCTCGTCATCTTCCTCACCGGCGCCGGCGGTGGCCCCCTCCATCTCGCTTCGCCGCAGCCCTCCTCTGTCTCTCCGGTGGAGAGCAATAGCCAATGCCAAATCCATTGTATGGACATCCAAACAAGAATTGATTTTTAAGCTTTCTTGAATTCCATCTAGCAGTACATCCAAATAATTGTTTTGGCATTATGAATCATTTCCAAAACCATGCTACATTGGTATTGGACCCAATTTAATACCAGGCCCTCCAATATCGACATTCAAACGGTCATTGAGTTTGAACCTGCAACTTCTATTCACCTTTTTGATGACTTCCAAACAAATACAGGTCCACATGAACACATGTTAACTAGAGTTTCCTTGCACATATCTGCTGTAGGTATAGCCGCTCTGAACATAGACCAAAGATGTCCTACAGATTTACCAGGAATAGCAGATAAAAATATAGCTTCAGTGAACACATTTGGTATAGTTGCACTGCACATTGTGTGATCATATCATTGTCCTGGACATGAGCTTGTAATAACATGCTAGTACTCGTTTATAATATCCGTTTGAGAAAGTGACCCATTGTGACGTTGGACCTCGTTTAGTTCCAAAGTTTGGCACGTCAAAGTTGGCATTTTATCATTAATGCGTCACTGTAGCATTTCGTTTGTATTTATAAATAATTATCCAAACATTGATTAATCAGGCTCAAAATGTTCGTCTCACAGAGTACAACAAAACTGTGTAATTAGTTTTTGATTTTATTTACATTTAATACTTCATGCATATGCCGATATTTTGATGTGACGAGAATCTTCTTTTTATATAATGAAATTTGGTATCAAATTTGGGAAACTTTGATTGACACCTTCCATGAGCCACTTGTCTGCTTGCTGCTGCAAGGCCGTGTTTCTTTACTTCCCCGAAATTTTTTTCTAAAGGGAATCTTGCATGTATGGAGTATTAAATAAAGTCTATTTGTAAAACCTTTTTAGGGATGACTGTAACTTTATGTGATGAATCTAACGAGCCTAATTAGTCCATGATTTGCTACAGCAATGCTACAGTAACCATCCTCTAATCGTGCGGTCAGAGGCCTTATTAGATTTGTCTCGTGAATTAACCCGGGGGTGTGAAGATAGTTTTATAAATTGACTTTATTTAATACCTTTAATTATTGGTTAAACGGGGTAGAAAAAACCAAAGAAACACGGCCACGTGCACGCTGGGGAGTGGAGATGATGGCGATGGCGTTCGGGTCGACGCAGCCGGGCGGTGCGTGCTACTGTTCACGCAGGTTTGTGATAAAACTTGTTTTCAGGATAGTTTAATTTTGCAACGACCTGGTGTTTTATGGCTTCTACGGCCACAGAGATCCCAACCAACTGCAGTAAGCCTGTAACAAATGTAGGCAGTCCCTTTGCACAGGGCTTCTGCCCTGAGATCTGGCTTGCTCAGCTCGGAAAGGATAAATTAAATTAAAAATAACAAACAAATACTTTCTATAATCCAGACCTAGCTGTATTGGATGCATCCTATTTTTAGCAGTTTTACTACGTATATCCTGCTGCGTAACCGGTCCGCCCTGTTCGGCTAGCTGGTGGCAGGTGACTGCTGCTAGTTTATGTTAAAAATACTGCTGGTTGGCTGGTGACAGGTGACTGATGCTGATTTGTTCTGAGAGAAAAATACTATTGTTGGTGGTTGATAAACCAGACAAACATGGCGTTTTGCTGAGGTCAGTGCGAGTGTGTTTGTTCAAATGTACCCTATGCTTCCTCCCTTAATAAAAGTTAAAAGTGATAGACGTTTTATAAGTTTGAGGTGAGGATTGAGATGATAAAGACGCCACTTGTACGAGCATTTTTATTTATTTCCCATTGGCTGGCGACATACTAAATGTTTTCTGAAATATTTTTCCTCTAGGAACAGCATTCTGAAATCACAAGTAAAAAATACGCAACTGCGTTACGACGCAGAGTTCCCTCGCTTCGTTTGTTGGCAACATAAAAACGCCGCGTACAAATCTCCGTAACACCGTACGGAGTCACTCTCAATTAAATATATGCTTTTTTTACTATATTCGAATTTCCTTTTTTTGAAAAAAAAGTAACAAATATGTTGGAATTTCCACAAAATAGGTGGTGCAGTAAACTCACCCTCGTGCGCGTGCGCGAGCAGCTCCACCCCCAACGTTCCCAACGGCTCGGGCACGGCGACACCTGTCCCCGGAGGCCCATCAACGGCCCAGGCCCAGCCCATCCCCGCCACGTGCCCCGCCCTCCTCCACCTCACCGACCAGCAGCGCAGCCAGCGGCGACCCCGTCTCTCTTCCCCACCGGTCCCCGCCGCTTCGGCCCCATCCCCTCCCCCCGGCCCCGCCTTCCAGAACCTTCGTTTCCCGAAATAGCCATCCCTTCCCTACCCACCATCCCCGAGCCACATCTGGTAGGCCGCCGCCGCGCGCGCGCTCGCGACCGCCCGTTGAGCTGCTCGGGAGCGCCAAGAAAGATCCCGCCTTGGTGGCGACCGCGAGGTCTATCTCGCCCAAAAGCTCCCGCCTTTTTCCGCGCGAAATTTCTCCTCCCCCGCCTCTGGTTTTTCGCTCGGTGAAAGCTCACTCGCTCCTTGCTGTGTTCGTTTCAGGCTCCCCGGCGTGGTGCTTTGGTCCCCGGTTTGTCGGCTGCGCCTTTTCTCCGCCTGTGCCTGCAGGGTGGGGAAGATGGTGAGGTGTTCTTGCCAGGATAACGCCTTATCCTGTTCCCCATCCCCGTGCTAGATCGATGCGCTCGCGCGCGCGTGGGGCGTATTTGTGTCCGGCGTGTCAGGTGGAGCTGCTTGTTATTGTGCTTGGCTTAGAAGGGAACTGCTTGTTAGTGACACTCTGAAAGTCTGAAGTCTGACCAACTGACCGTTCCATTCCATTTCCGGCGACAGAGTAGAGATTGTACTGTTGTTTCTTAGCTGGGAGGGTGGGATTTGTTTATGGACTCAATGCTGAACCCGGTGAAGGAGGAGAGCCATGGGGATGGGGGTGCGGCGGGGGATGTGCCGTCCACTGCCGTTGCCCCGGTGGCGAGTCCAATGGAGGGGCTGCACGATGCCGGGCCGCCGCCGTTCCTGACCAAGACCTACGACATGGTCGACGACCCATCCATCGACCCCATCGTGTCATGGAGCGCCACCAACAACAGCTTCGTGGTGTGGGATCCGCACGCCTTCGCCACCGTGCTGCTGCCCAGGCACTTCAAGCACAACAACTTCTCCAGCTTCGTCAGGCAGCTCAACACCTATGTAAGTGCTTCTTTCCCCCATTGTGATTCAGAAAAAGTGCTGTGCTGTCCGAGTGTCCGTGATGCTTGAGTTTAGAGCAATGAATGTAGCTTATTTTTCCCTTACTCAAAGTCCCCAAATGCAATGCTGTTGACTATTGTGTACGTAGTTGATGTAATCCTTGAAATTACCATTTTGTATTTTGTTGGTAAGCAGTAGAACAGCAGAGAGGCCAAATTAAGCATTGAGGATTGCTAGGCACTCTTAACTTCTCGGATTGAGTAGTGGTCTAGTGGGAATCCTATTTCCTGTTTTTCGTGATAAGGATATTTTGTACTTCAGACAGCGACATTGGCAAACAATTGAACAAGCAAGTCTAACTTGCATCATATTCAGGTAGATGCAAGTTATCTTGCATCATATTCAGGTTTCTGTGTACAACTGCATAGAAATCCCAGACCAGTTAAATTAAATTAAATTAAATTATGAGGAACATATGCACGCACAGTTTGCTACATCCGCTCAGTTGTCCTTAAGGGAAGAAAATAAAGAAGAAAATCTTGCTGGCATTTGGGAAGATGTTGCTGCTGTGTTTTCAGCACAAATTTATCTGTAAACAGCAATATGTCTTTGGGTTATTTTTTCTTACGGCGGTCAACAGCAAACGTTACTCTACATGTGCTGTACTTCATGTATTGATGTCAGGGCTCCTTTCCCTGAATTAAGAGCAGCTGGAATACTGTTGCATGCCACAATGCCACCTGTTGGAAGCTATATGTAATCATGTGCATGGCACAACAGCGACGGCTTTGGTCACCTGTCACTGTCAATTGCAAAACTTCATGCAATCTTGCACTGTGCACGAGTGCATCACTGCATTTGTCCTCTGTTGGACACATTTCTCTCTGAATAAAGTCAATATTTCAACTGAAACAATATTTTCATAATCATGACATGAATCTTTTGTTAGGCTTTATTGTCCATGTTTGCTTTTGAATGAGAGATAAATGACCGGCCGCCAAAACAGTATAAAAGGATGATGATTGAAGCAAACCATTAACAATTAAAATGGAGAAAGAACTGAAAACATGCAAACTGAAGCTGTGCAAAGCAAACTGGAACATATCCTAATGAGGTTATATAGGGCATCCTTTTTGTTTAATTACACATTAGCTGTTAATGCTGGGATACAAAAAGAAAATATTAACCGTCCTTTTTATTGCCAATAACCAGTCATGTCCTTTTGCATTGAAGTCTTTGCTGATATACTGTCTTTTGGACTACTCAGGGTTTCAGGAAGGTGGATCCTGATCGGTGGGAATTTGCGAATGAGGATTTTTTACGGGGACAGAGGCACCTCCTGAAGAACATTAGGCGTCGAAAACCTCCTGCTCAGAATGCCTCAAACCAGCAGTCTCTTGGGTCATACCTTGAGGTGGGGCACTTTGGATATGATGCAGAGATTGACAGACTGAAGAGAGACAAGCAGTTATTGATGGCAGAAGTGGTGAAGCTAAGGCAGGAGCAGCAGAACACAAAGGCAAATCTCAAAGCCATGGAGGATAGGCTACAAGGCACTGAGCAGAAACAGCAGCAGATGATGGCATTCTTGGCGCGCGTCATGCGGAACCCTGAATTCTTAAAGCACCTGGTTTCCCAGAATGAGATGAGAAAGGAGCTCCAAGATGCTATTTCAAAGAAAAGAAGGCGCCGCATTGATCAGGGACCTGAAGTTGATGACTTGGGTGCTAGTTGCAGCCTAGAGCAAGGTTCACCGGTCCTATTCAGCCCCCAGGAGTCGGTTGAATTCCTTGTTGATGGGATCCCAACTGATCTTGAGAGTACAGCTTTCGATGACCAAGGCCTGGTTGAGCCACAGGATATTGATCTTGGTACCTCTGAGCAGCAGCAGCAGCAGCATGACATGCCCCAGGAGGACTTGACTGATAACTTATGGGAGCTGTTGCTGAATGAAGGACTTGGTGAGGAGAACGACAACCCTGTTGTTGAGGATGATATGAATGTGCTGTCTGAGAAGATGGGCTATCTCAACTCAGATGACCTGACATCCAGGAAATAATTTTATTTTTCATGGCCGCCACCTTTTGTCATTTGCAGTTTTCTAAGTTCTGTGGTGTCAGCAAAATGGCAATTATTCCGAGGCTAAGGTTCTCTATGGCTGCTGAACTCCTTGTCATGGGAGAGCTTGGTTCCATGAAAGCACCATGGTTTCTGGGAGGTCGGCAAGTTTACCGATCTGATTGACACTAGTGATTTCTGATTGCCACCGCCGTTGCTTTTAGATAACAGGTGATTTGTTGGTTGGTTTAGAGCTTTATATGTCCATCAGCATGTGCAGCAAGCGGTTTTGTTGATCCCTACATGTTTCGGTCTGGAGATGTGCTAATTGTCTTTTGTGGAATTTATGTAGTGTACGTTATACTTTGTTCTGTTGATATTCTTATGCTAAAAGGTGTAGACTTGTAAATGGACTCGAAATATCTCACTGTAACTGCAGCTTTGCTAGGTGCAATCCTAATTTCTCTGGTATCATCCGTGCTTCACTAGTACAATCAGTTTGCTTGTGTGATGTGCGGCCTGTTCGGTTGGTGCTGGGTTGTGCTGAGAGAAAAATACTGCTGCTAGTTGGTGTTGATTTCTGCTGAGAGAAAAATACTGGCGGCTGATAAGCCAAGCGTCTCTCTATATCCAAAGTTCTCCTGCAGTATATTCAGTTGGCTTGTGCGATGTCCCTGTTGGTAAAAGTCTCGCATTATTGCTCGTAGTCAATACACATCTTCATGATTTTTTCAGTAATAAGACAATAAATATAGGAACATCTTCAGGTTTTGTTGAAAATTTCCGACTTTTAGGGCTGCGAGCCATTAGGGGCACGTGGATAGTCCGAGGATGTGACCCTCGCCTGGGTCTTCGCATCCCACGCGGCGGCCGCTCATAATCTGTTTCGTTATATCTGTTGAACTTAATTTGTGTGCACAGAACATCTGTTTTCTTTTTTTTTTACCAAAGAAAATAGAAAAACAAAGTCAAGTGTCTCCTCCTGGGTCTATTGTGCTTGTGCACATAACAATGTTATGTGTTAACCTACATTGCATTTTGTTTTGTTTTTTCAGCTCTTGTATCAAGCTTTTGTTTGCTACTGCCGGCTGGTGAGTAAGCATAAATTCAAGATGGAAAGAGAGTTTCCCTGATGCTTGCTGGTACTTTCTGTGATCTCTTGGGTTATGATCTATATAAACCGTAAGAAAAAAAACAGAAATACTATAGCAAGTATGTCGTATATCTGCCAACGGATTTAGCCCAGACGTATCGAATTGTTGACCGTAGAATGGTGACTGGGACTCGTGCTTCACCTCTGTAGCATTTTGAGCTTCACAATTAGGAACCATGTGTAAATAAATCACTTAAATGTTGAAAAATTGAAACAATTAAAATACACGAGTTAGCTTGAGACAAGCATGTCAAATTCACTCCAAGCTTTAATTCAAATTCAAATTAGGAAAAAAACATTAAAATGTTCATGAGACATGTGGGGGTTTTATTGGCCTTTTTTTGTGCATATTTGAGTTGCCAAACTGGGTTTACATATTCCTCCCATAATATCAACATCGGAATCACTTTGATACCGTCAGTCAAATCCAAGGTTGCAAATAGCCCGCTATAGCTTTTTGAGACAAATGCCGCTATGATATTGCAAATATTACCGCTAATGTCGCTAACTCCGTTATATCATGAAATAACCCCACTAAATTCAATAGCTTAGCTCCGCTAACACCGCTATGTTTGACTTATAAACTTATATGCTTGTGATTTATGAACAACAAGGTACGATTTATGATACATCTTGTGAATTGCGGCTCATTTTCTTATGTATCCACTAATGTTTGCATGTACTTACAAAATATGAGCTGAAAATCATAAAATTGGTAATGTTTAGTGCTAAATTTTGATAGTTTTTCGCATACCGCTAAATGTTATAGCTTCTGCTATAGCTGCGCTATAGCCCCTATAGCTTTTTTAGAAGTACTCCGCTACAACATTGGTCAAATCTCTCTCATAATTTTCCTTTTCTCTTGCTTTCTTTCTTCTTCCGGGCCTACCCGTGAACGTCGCCATCATCGCACGCATCACGTCGCCACCACGCCATCCGCCCGCACCACCGGAGCTGATGGACGAGCTCCTCAGCGAGATACTCCTCCGGATCCCGCCGGACGAGCCCGCGCACCTCGTGCACGCCGCCCTGGTCTGCAAGCCCTGGCTCCGTGTCCTCTTCGAGAAATTTCAGAATTTGGGATCCAATCCGCGCCTTCCGTAATAAGGGATTCAATTCATGAGCCTTTCAGAATTTAACCCTCTATACATGAATTCTTTCACTTCATAGGTTTTCAACGTATTTTCATCTTTTCATCTATTTTCTGTTTTCTTTTCCTATTCCAGCCCATATGAGATGACCATTTTGCCCCTCCCTTGCATGTGGGCCCCACCCGCCATCCCCTTCTTCCCCTCCATCTTCCCTTACTCCTCTACGTAGAAGAGTGTTGTTGCCACTTCTTCCGACGCGGCGGCCCAGCTCGCACAAATCGGAGCCGGGGCGAGCGACGGCTATGGCGAGCGTGTGGCAGCAGCGGGGGCGAGTGAGCGGCGGCGGCTGAGGTAGCTGCGCGGGGGGGGGGGGATGGCGGCCGGGGCAAGCGGGCGGCGACGGTCGGGGCGAGCCTTTTTTTCCTATTCCAGGCCACATGAGATGATCATTTTACCCCTTCCTTGCATGTGGGCCCCACCTGTCATCCCCTTCTTCCCCTCCCTCTACCATGGCCCAGGCTTGACATCGTGCGAGGCGTCAATGGAGATGGATAGGCCGCGGAGCGAGTCAGAAAGGGAGCCGTCTTCGCCGGAGGCGCGCGAGCTGGCGGCAGCGAACAACGCCTCGGTGGAGCACCATGCGCCGCCGGCGACGCCCGCCGGAGCCGCCGTGGACGGCGCGCGCCCACCCAGCCGCAGCCGCTCGTTCGTCCTCCCACCACACGCACGCCCGGCCGACGCGGGTCCGCCCCGCCTGCCGCTGCGCTCGCCCTGGCTTCCGCCAGCCCGACCGTCGCCGGCCGCCATCCCCCCCCCCCCCCCCGCCCGCGCAGCTACCTCAGCCGCCGCCGCTCCCTCGCCCCCGCTGCTGCCACACGCTCGCCATAGCCGTCGCTCGCCCCGGCTCCGATTTGTGCGAGCTGGGCCGCCGCGTCGGAAGAAGTCCATGAAATTGCTGAATATGATGCAATTTATACTGGGCCCACTAATTTTTCTTAGTGGGAATTCTTTTCTAGTTTTTGGTGATAAAAACTTTTTGTACTTTAGAATGACACTGGTAATCGATTAAACAAGCAAGTATAAATTGCATCATATTCAGGTATGACGCAAGTTAATACTATGGAACAGGGGCGGATCCAGAATCAGACTTCAGGGGGTGCTGGGCCTCTAGTAGTTAAGCTAATTTCATGTTTTATAGGTGAACTTGAGAGCTAGAAGACTAAAGTTACATGGACATGCATGAGCTGAGGGGGTGCTGCAGCTGAGGTTGAACTGAGCTTGTTCCAGTGTCACTCTGTCCTTGGAATACCACCAATTGCATTTGTCTTTCATTGGTAGATGGAGTAACAATCTGTGGCTCAGCTTGTTTCTTCTTTGCGGCACTTGTTTGCAAAAAATGCCTCAAATCAGTAGTAAGTAGCACTACTGCCCTTCTTCCTTTTCATGATTTGAACCTAATTCGCGATCATGCAAGTTGTAATCAGAAACAGATGGCTCCCGAATTGCAATCAAAATTAGTAAATCGCCACTAGCAATCTAAGCGTCTAACAGTCTAGTGACTACTAACTATTGCTCTGTACTCACCTTTCTTCGCAGTTCGCACGTGCTGCCTTGCCGCTTGCTGGCCTGCCGCAGGCCGCCGCCGATCGCCTTGCTTGCTTCTGCTGGAGTGCTGGGTGCTGGCCACCGCCCCACGCCCCCACCGGCCCGCCGCCTTGCTGGCTGTCGCGCGCCGCCCCCTGCCCCTGCCTGCCTGCGCTGCGCCCTTGCTGGCAGCCGCGGCCGTGCGCCGCCGGCCCGCCACCCTTGCGGCCTTGCTGGCCGCCGCGCGCCGCCCCCCTGCCTGCGCCTTGCTGGCCGCCGCGCGCCGCCGCTAGGGTTAGGTGCCGGTGCCGCCGCCTGCCGTGAGTCCGTGACGTCGAGGAGGAGCGAGTCGCGACTCGCGAGCAGGGGCCAGGGGGAATCGATTTTGGGCTGGGTGGGAGTTTGGGTCGTTGGGCCTTCGGGAAGAGGAGGGGGAGGTGGGCCTTTTGCCTCAACGGGCCACAATTGAGTAGAAAGGCCATTTTACAGTAGTATTTTCATTTTTTTTACATACACTTGATATACACTATATATAAAAAATTTACCAAAAATAATGGGTATTTCAACTGAATACCCTTGAATACATGTGGGCCCTCCCCGTGAGAAGATGGGCTATATAGCAAGTAGTGCTGATGAATGATAATGCACTGCATGTTTCAGTCAATGTGGTGTGCTAATTGTGTCTGTGCAGTTTGTGAAGTCATAGGCTTTGTTCCGTTGACATTCTGAAATGCTGATGCATGTGAAACAGAGGCCGTGGATAATCTAAGAAATGTCTCTTTCAATGCTTCATATGCTTTTCTTTTTTTTGAAAAGAGTAAATTTCACCAGTGGCCCTTAAACTTGTCTCGAGTTTTCATCCCGTCCTTATACTCTCAAAATGCACATAAAGTACATAATGATCCTTAAACTTGTCCCGTATTCTCATCCCGGTCCATAAACTTGTCCCGAGTTCTCATCTCGGTCCCTATACTCTTAAAATGCATATAACAGTCCTTAAACTTGTCCCAATCTCTCAATCAGATCCATATACTTTAAAAATGCATTGAGTTATTTTTATATAGGGAAAAAACTTTTGTGAGCTATTTAAACTTTCAAGATTTCAAACCAACTTTAAAGTTAAAGGGGCAGTCATCATCACGAATTGAGCGTGAAATATCAAAATCTCTAAATTATCCATTTAAAATACCAAAATTAAACAGTCTTCACATCTCTTTGTAATATCAAAAATAAAATCAATTATTTAATATGTGTGTTAAAATAACAACCCTAAAATTCAACAAAACTTGTATCAAAGGTTCTTGGACATCCATATATTACGATGATTACCCCATGAATTTTGGACCAATTTTGAGTGAATTCAAATTTAGTTTGAAACCCCAAAAGTTTGAAACGATTGTAAAAGAATATTTCTTAAACAAATCAATGCATTTTAGTAGTATATGGACTTGAATGAGAGCGTAGGACAAGTTCAAGGACCAGGATGAGAGCATGAGACAAGTTTAAGGACCCTTATGTGCATTTGGAGAGTACTGGGACCTGAACAAGCACCGAAGATAAATTTAAGGATTGATATGAGAGTGCGAGACAAGTTTAAGGACCATGCTGTGCATTTTGAGAGTAGCGGGATCAGGATGAGAACTCGGGAGTTAGGACAAGTTTAGAGACCACCGGTGAAATTTACTCTTTTGAAAACTTCATATGCTTTTCCAAAATCGGACGATGAAGCTTGGCCTGTGGCCTGTGGACCCGTCGGAAGCTTGGGCTGTGGACCCGTAACCCGTTCCCCTCTCCGTGTCTCCTAATTAGTTATTACTAGCAAATATGCTCGTGCGTTGCAACGGGAAGAAAACTATATACGCCTAATAACCATGTTCTAAGATCCCCACTCAAGCTGTTTGCCCGTATCAGCTGGGTAGTGGGTGAAGACCGTGTTGAAGAACCATACTGTAGCGCGTGGAACCAAGGAAACCAGTGCCTATGCACGCGGCCCAGCTAGCGAAAATGCATGCGAGGCAATCAGCACGAGCAGGGAAATCCTCGGGAGTGTTTTTCTTTTAGTTTTGCTGGTTGTGGTAAAGCCATGCTTTTTTCTATGTTTCACGTAACGACGGGGCTTTTCGATTTTGACGGGTTTTTTCTCTCGGGATTTTAAGGTCTGCGTGAATTAGGAAACGACCGACGAAATTGAGGGGTAGAAGCAATACTACCTGCTTTAGAATTAGAAATAGAATAGATTAGGTAAATATACATTATGATTTTTTTTAAAAAATATAACACAAAGGATGGTGGGTTGATTTCTATAAATATTAGGGAGTTTGTAAAATTATAACATACCGCGGAAGCCATCCTTGCTTTATAATTAGGCAGACATAGAGATTATTATCAAACCGCGCGGAGCCGGTGCAAAACGGAAGTGTCTACGTCAGCGTAAAACGTGCCTTTCATTGGATTTTCATCCCGCGGTTAAAATCTTTCCCCTCGTCCCCTCGTTCCCATCGACTGCCGCTGTTAAAAAAAAAATCCCCGTTCCCATCTCATTCCCATCGGCTGCCGCGGTTAACAAAAAAAAACCCAGTCCCATGGGCTGCCCCGGGAATCCTCTCGGCCTCCGACTCGCCTCCTCCGCGACGGCGGCCGTCGCCCAGCGCTGCCCCGCCCCGCCTCCACCTCCCTACTGCTCCACTGCCCCAGTTGCATCTCCCTCCATGGTGCGCCCCCGCGTTGGTTGGTGCCTGCCGTAGCCGCTCGCACTCCCCATGCCGTTGCCGCCGCCGCTCGCCGCCATGCCGCTTCCCGCACCTGCCTCGCCGCTCCCGCTGCCCACCCCATCGGCCGCCGCGGCCGCTCGCCCGCGCTTGCGCCCACCGTGACATCGATTTCTCCCTCTTCCTCTCTCAAGCAGGGACTTCTGTATTTGCGCATTAATTTTCTTTTTTGGTACACCGTTTTGCTTGACGAGAGGAACAGGTCCTGTATTGTAGTAGATTGGTCTCTCGATGAGTCGCTCCGACGACCAATTTGATTCGCGGTGATGTCTTTTTACACTGCCGGATATGATGATGCCACTAATCAATTGTTTCTCAGCAAGCGTTTCTTGTGGGTCTCCCATTCAGTTGGTTGTTTGACCAATAAAAAAAGTTTCTCCTGGTAAGTGCTGGTAAGCAAGAAACAACCTGGTAAGTTTCTACATTTATTTTAGTAGCATATTCTATGATGTATTTTTCCAGATTATTGTTTTGTTAATTTTGTCTTAGCTTGTTTTTCCCTGTTCCTTCAGTTCATCCTAATTTGGTTAGTGCTTTAGCTGCTCCATTTGCTGTGGGCTTAATGGTGGCTGTTCCTTACTCCTTTTAAGATATGCTGCATGTCTGATTTACCTCTTGTTGACTATATCTATATGCGGTGTGCTGTGTGCATTAGGTGAATTCTGCTCTACTATGTTACTCCTGATGGTATGGCAGTATATGGTACTAATTGCTTGTGTTAATATAATTCTTGTTTCCCCCTATGTAATAAACTGATTAGATGATAATCGATGTTTTGCTAGGCTTAGCATTCTATTCAACTCAAGCTCCATTTAAAGTCTACATTTGCCATCGAACTGCTCATCTGGTAAGCCTGTATTGCTGCTTTTCTTTTTAGGCATGCACACTGTTGCGTAATGAGTGTTTAGTCTGTTTCTTTTAGAAACTCTTCTTCTCAAATGTACATACTTATGTGTTGTGCTGCTTCATTTGAGATGTGGCCTTTTAGTGTTGTTAAGCTTGATGCTTGGATGCTCTGCAGCATCGTGCTATTAATGTTGTGCTGTTTTGAGCCCCTGCGCATCGTGGCCTCTCAGTAGTTTAGTGCTGCTCCTTTACTCTTTGTTCTGCAGATAAAAATGTAGACTTCGGAAAAAAGTCTGTTGTCCCTTTGCCTAGGTCGGTAATCAGCTGCTTGTGACGTGTTGTCTGTGCAGGCGGTGCTTTGGCTGACATTTTGCCACTGGAAAAGCTGCTTGACTTAAGCAAAAGAGCTGGCGAGGTGCCATTGGACGATGCTCCCTTTTTTTGGCGAGGTGCTGGACCATGTTCAGCCAAACTCCTTCGGTTCAGTTTTCTTATTTGTTGATATGCCGTGTTATCCAATTTTCCCTTGCTGTCAGTGACATGCTACGATTTCATTGCAGTAAGAAATAATCATGTTTGTAGTTCTATTAAATACTGCTACTTTCTTTGCTTAGGATAATTCCTAATGATGCCATTTCTTTCTTTGATTTCAAATTTATTTATGCAATTTTTTTGTATGGGAGGCACCCAAATTTGTTCATTGTGGTCATATCAGACTTTATGCATGAACCATCTCCTAAGTAGGACACATTCTTCTCATTTTTGCTAGAGACATCTTATCCCACATGCTTTCTTTCCCATGCTGATATTAAGAAGTTTACCATCAGGCAAGCAATTCTACGGGAACAATGACATGAACTTTGGTAGCCTGCATAGTGATGGACGGAAATATAGTAGGTTACTGTAACAGCCTAGACTAAGAAAGCACAAGCTCTTTTTTGTTTTGGTTCTTAAAATTGTAGCTCAAATATGTCCTTTAGGCGCAAGGTTGTTCCTTCCATTGTATTGTTCTCTTTGTTTGTAATTATCTGAAGTATATATGCAACTTAAGTTGGTTTTTTCGAGCTATGGTTTTATAATAGCAACATACAGTAGTGCCTCTGACAATAGCTCCTCTCTGAGCTTCACTACCACCTGCATTTTCAGTAGAAGTGTAAGCATCGTCTAGATGATTTAAGTGCTTTTTTTCACACCGTAGAGTAGATGTGTTAAAGGGCAATTTAAAATGGTAACACAAGTTTTTAACATATTCCCCATCGCCTCTCCGCCCAACATCAGTTGTTTCGTTGTATAGCCTGCAGAACATATTTATTTGTGATAATGTCCTCATTTGCAGGTATGATGTTTTATATTGAATTTTTTACCTTTTCAAGGATGCAGCAGTTCTCTCTAGCTAAATGATTGCCTAGCACATCAGCCAGCAAGTCAGCGGTCAATACGCATGCAAATGATGCAAGCCAGTCAGCCAGAGGTTGTAGGAACACAAACGAAGATGGAGCAAGAGAATAATAGAGAGCAACACCCACCAGCCTAGCATGGCACAAGGGCACAACGAAGATGGCCCAAGAGCGCAACAGAGAGCAACACCCACCAACCTAGCAGGCAACAATAGCTGAAGATGAAGCCCATTTAGCCATTCATCAGCTCTCTTCTAAACCCTGTTCTCTAATCTCTCATGCCCATTGACCGACTGTAGATTGGAAAACCAAGCGATTGATTTGAAATCCTCCAGAAAAGGTAAATAATGCACATACCTGAATGCATACCCTTGCCCTTCTCGACATGCATATATGATAGAGATTGGGCTAGCTAGCTACATTAAGTGATAAAAAGTGCAGACTACTTAGCCTCTTATTAGCTTTAAAATTCTTCAAATTCGGCGGGTATGTTTTATAATGTATTCCATTTCGAGCATCTGTACAATACATATGTCGCAGTATTCCATTTAGCTATTTTCCAAATGGGCCAAGTGTTACTTCAATCTACATAGCAATGACCACTTATGCTGTTTGAATACCATTGTTGCAATTGTCGCAAATGTTTACTCTGATTTAGCAAATGCCACCCTTGGATTTTCACATGCTCCACCTGTATTCTATCTTGTGTTCTTACAGGCTGCTAAAGAAAGCAAATTCCCATACAAGAAAAACTTATTTTCTGAATGAGGGCTAAAAGGAACCATCTTTGAAAGGGTGAACTCCTGAATATAAAAGAAGTGCAAAGAAGTCATCTAGAGATTGTCTTTGTCGCTTCTTCCTTTAGGTTTATCCGTTTTCCTGAGCTTTTTAGTATCAATGTATTTGAGTATGTTACCCTTCCTACTACTCCTATATTCCAAGTGGAATTATATTTTTTCTGTTTCAGCTATCACTACAGATGAGGAGATGGCCAAGGGATCTTTTGGTGATATATCAAAAAAAATGCTGATCATGAGAGAAACACTGTAATGTGTTAGGAGTGTGTAGTGTGGCGTGAGTAATATGCCTTGAGCAAAAAGAATGCAAGTGGGGGGGGGGGGGGGGGGGGGGGGGGAGAAGCATGTACCTAAAAATTCGGTCCATTTGTTCATCTACTTACTATGTGTACTTCATTTATATGATTAGTCAAATTTCCCCTACTACAAAAGATATAGTTTGACAAGTTATTGTTATGTTGAGCCTGCTTGGTTTGATTCTAAATCTTGCGTGGCTAAAATCATGGCTTGCCAAAATTAGGGTTTGCCAAAATAAGGGCAGGCCAAAACTAGGGCAAAAAATCTAGGTACTCAGTTAGTGCCAAATTATGATGACACGTATTTTTCTCCTTGTGTCTTTTAAAAAGTTTTTAGTTAGTTGACACGATTTTGGCTATAGTGCCAATTCCTTAGTAACGAACCAACTAAGAGTCAAAGTTTTTAAATATGCCTTAATTTTGGTTAGGCAAAAATCGGAACCCCACTAAACAGGCTCGTTGTAATAGACAATACACTAAGGGGTGTTTGGTTTGCAGTGCTAAATTTTAGCATGGTACTGTTCACAAGTTAGCACTCTGACCACATGATCAGATGATGGCTACTGTAGCATTACTGCAAATCAAAATCAAATCAGGGATTAGTTAGGCTCATTAGATTCGTCACGTAAAGTTACACTCATCTTTAAAAAAGTTTTGTAAATAGACTTTATTTAGTACTTCGTGCAAGATTCTTTTTAGCGCTAAAAAATTAGCGGAGGAACCAAAAATGCCCTAAATAAAATGGCTAAGGCTCCAGAACACCTGGCGAGGGGAAAAACCGCAGGCAACGGTGGTCGCGCGATCCCCACCCAAATTGAAACAAGAATCGCCGACCGCCGACCAGCCCCCGCCCCGACCGCCGGAGCAGATGGTTTCCTCGCCGCCGCCGCCGCGGCGTCCTCGACGCCCGGTCGGCCGTATTGATGACGAAGATTGCACGGCCGGCCGTCTTCGGCTCCGCCGACTTGAGTCCCCCGCGGAGCCCGGCGCCCGTCTTCGCCTCCGCCGACTTAGTCCCCCGCGGATTCATCGACCGCTTCCACCGCTCCGGGGACCAGCACAACTCCTCCCGCCGCCGTCCCGTCCTTCCTCTCGCGCTTGCCCGTCGAGCGCTTTTTTTCAAAGAACGCCGACCACCCGCCGCCGCCGCCTCGGTGTCCTCCCCAGCGCTCTTCTTCGTCTCCGCCCCCTCAACTCGCCAACGGATTCTTCTGAATCCTACGCCGCGCCAGGGACCGCTGCTCCCCGCGCCGGTGCCTCCAACTTTGTGCCAGGTTCCACGGAGCACTTCTTGTCCCAAAAAAGGGGCCTTCCGCCCCCTTCAGTCTGCCCGGGCGCCCGTACCTACGAGGACGACTAGCCGCCGCTTGTCCGTCGTCGGCTCCGTCGCGTGCTGTTCCCCGCGGACACTGCGTCCTCATCCACTGTGGCAGATGAGATCTCGGACATCGGCGGGGGGCGCCTCCGCATCGCCGGCGATGGGCCTGCTGCCAAGCCTCCGTTCGTCTAGTTCCCGGACCGGATCCCTGCCTCCGGCTTCACCACCGCATTGTTCTGCACCGTCAACTTCTTACTCGCAGGTATTTTCCAGTTTGCTCTCTATTGGACTGGCGAGGTGAATGCTAATTGGAGGGGAAAGTTGGTAGTTCACTGCAGCAACCTGAAAACTTGAAATGACTAAAGAACACTCTTCAAACCTGAAAAGTTCAATTACTGTCAGTCAAGCACTATTGCCATGACAATGACGAGGATTCCATGGTTAGAAGTGCCAGTTGTTGTTTTCTTTTATTTTGCTATGTCATCACAAGATAGATAAACATTAGGAAATAAACATGATCCTCAGACATTACAATGCTGCAAGTATTTGGTAAGTTGTGTGTGATCTATTCTTCACTTTGTGAAAGGTAGCACCAGTCTATGCAGTATGCTTCAAGGTTGCAATAGGAGTTTCTACAAATCTTAGTGCTCTGTTTTAGGCTTTTAGCTGCTAGTGCGGCTCGACGGTGGTGGCTTTCGTTTTTGTTTCACAGTTTGCCGATTTCCCTATTAATAGTTTGTGATATAAACAACTGTTAAAAGAAATTCTTTTGAATCAATAGGGAGTGCGTTGGAATGGTCCAGGACTTCACAGATTCAGTGGAATGGCAAACCTTCTGCAAACAATTCGTGGGGTAAACAGGTTTCTTAGGCGCCGCGAAGAATTATGTATACTCCAGAATGCCCCTTTTTTTTCCAGCAAAGGGGCATCATAAACGATGCGTGTGACGACCCATGCCGTCCTGGTATGTACATATACAGTGTTACCCTTTTATCCTTTTTTCCCAAGTATTTGCTCATTAACAAATTTTTCTGTGTTGTAGACTTTTCATTCTTTGTGGTCAGCCGCCGCCAATATTTGGAGATGGCTTCTCGTGCAAGAGCATTACATGAAAGATTCTGGCTAGGCTACAAGGAGAATTACTATGAGATGTCAAAGGAGAAAAGAATCTCAACGTTGAAGGTATTTTCTACTTAGCTTCGTAAACATATGAGTTTGTGATTTTAAGTCGTCTTTGTTTGTCAATAGGTTAATGATAATACATTTTTGTGGAGGCATGAAGTTAGTGGATCCCGACTCCTAAGACGACGAATCTCCTTGTGAGTCTGCTCACCAGCTAGCAATGTTTATACAGTATAGTTTGATTGAAACTTTACTGATTTTTTCTTGATGTCAGGGATAGTGATATGGGACCTTTTGAGGATGATTCGAGGGTGTTTTACATATTACAATATCACAAGCTTCCTCGTATGAAGAAAGAAAAGAAAGCAGCTGTCTTGGCTGAAAGAGCAAGACAGGGGTACTTTTAGGTTAGTTGATTTCACCTGTTGACTCTTCGCCTCTAGATTTTGTTTCATGCAATTTTATTCATGCTTAGCATCTCTCTTATAATAGTTTGTTAGTTCATTTTGGATTACAAATGAGCCATTTCTGCTAAATTCTCGCAAGGTATTCTGTATGAAGCAGCTATATGTTACTTGGATCCTGTTAGTTCATTTTGGATTACAAATGAACAATTTCTGCTAAATTCTGACAAGGTATTCTATATGCAGCTAGAAGTTGGACCTGAAGGCTGACTGTGCTGTGCGCTCATGATGGCTGCAACCGTAGAAATCCAACACTGAGCGGTGCATTGTAACATAGATTCTTTAGTTTTGATTCTCAGATTGAACTGTTAACACTGGTTGCCCTCGATGATGAAACACATTCAAGATGTGTAACACTACAATAAACGTGGATGCTACTGCTGGTGATAATCTGCTGTGAAGTTTTGTGGATGCTACTGCTGTTGCTATGTTCCTGTTCTATGTGCATGACTTTTCTTTAAGTGGATGGATTGGATAGTTCATCCTGCTTTTATTCTGCTTGTAATGGTCTGTGCCGACAGTAAAGATGCTTGGCTGGTTCAAGTTTCAGGAGCTGGCGTTCTTTTGGATGGGAATGAGATAGTTATTTGATTAGTATTGCCTTTCAGGAGCTGGCGTCCTTTTGGATGGGAATGAGATAGTTATTTGAGTAGTAGTCTTGTAGTAGCTTAATTTGCATTTGTGTCTGGTAACTCTACTAAGGAGAAGTAGTCCTGTTTGTTCTTACCCCTCTCCTAATTGATTTTGCATAACTTTAGCTCCCATAGACTGTAGATTTTGCATGAAATTCGGAACGGACTGCTTAACCTGATGTTTACGCACCTTTCTGATGATTTGATTTTACATGTGTCATAATCTACTCACAATTTTTTTTTAAAAAGTTGCCTGACATTTTATTCCATTTTGTATATGTTTAGCACTGAGTTGTCATTCTTGAATTACAAATAACAGCAATAACGGAAACCCTCCATGAATCGGTGCGAAAGAAACACAGACCAACCACTTGTGACAGAAGATATCTCAACAATTTCTTTACTAACAACTGCCATCAACTGCAGACGTACAAAATTATGCAAGATACAAGACAGGGTTTCCACTTGAAATTATTCCTGAAATTTTGTTCCTTGGTTAGCCGTCGTTTAGAAAAGTTACAGCTGGACACTTAGGGCTGTACCACAGTTGACATCGCCAGATAAAAGTCGAATGGAGTGAAAATCCCAGGTCGGCTGTACTTTTCTACATCAGCGATGGCAGCACCTCCGCGAATCCTCATCCAACCACTACCAACCAGTGATAACCTGCACGGGATTCAAACTTCCAACATTAGCATTTGACTGGGTACAGCAAGAAAGTATGACCAATGTACAATAGGATGAAATTCAGCCATACCATTCCAGCGAGCAGCATTGACAAGAGTCATGCAATAGTCATAACCCAAGAGGCTACAGAGAATCAAGTAGAACCAAGCATCTGGGAGGCTCTAGCCTTCTTGCATTCATGCTCACCAGACTGCCAATAGCAAACAAAATGAGCAATGGTCTTATTTGGTGAGAAATCCATTCAGTCAGTCAGGGTGAAATAATGTACATATGATTATAATTTGTCAGATTTTCCGTGACTATCGCTGTAGAGTATTTGACCAGGAAATAATTCAAACCTAATAAGTAGCAACAATGCCAGGAAACAGCATATTAAACAGAGTTTGAGCTCACTTGACATGTCAAAATTTCAGGCAAAACGGAACATGATGAGATTCAGAGATGAGGTACAAACTACCTCCATCAAGTGCAAACAGACCCCTACTTGTGATGAACTCATATATAGTACATTGTTGAATCTTGAATATAAAGAAATGATTATTGAATATAAAGAAATGATTATGTCCTTTGGTTGTTGGTTTCTACGAGTGGAGTAACTTTCCTGATAATGATTATTCAGAGGAAAACAGGCTCACCTGTACTGTAATGGTGGAATACAATAACAGGACACCAAAGATCAATACAGTACTATCTATCTGAATACAAAATAAATGCTAGACAGAGGGAAACACAGAACATTAGCATCAGGAAGCCCAGCATTAGACACCAATTTCTGAACCTTAATTAAACAAACAACAATCCGATTTTTCTTTTTCTCTCTTACTATTTCTAATATGTTTCATCCTCTACTTAATACAAAATCTCAAGCATATCCTCCAAAAAATTTTCTAGTTGAAGCAGATGAGACAGTTCCTGAAGCAGATGTAACAGCAATAGCAGCAACCCTCCATGAATCAATGTGAAAAAGAAATCTATATTAGCAGATACACATGCCAGCTTTTGGTCATGAATCAAGTATAACGTGCTACTTGTGACAGAAATATCTCAACAGTTTCTTTGCTAGCAACTGGCATCGACTGCTGATGAACGAACTATGTAAGAAGCAAAACATGGGTTCGGCTTGCAATTATTCCTTAATTTTGTGCTGTTCGAGAAAAAAAAGTTCCTTAATTTTTGTTGTTTGGGAACAGTAAGCTGCACTGTAGTTAACTTACAACTGTACACAAAATTTCCGCAATAGGACTATGGAACAATTTGATATTGCAAAACAAAATGAAATCAAGGGCGAGAGTCCCAGGATGTCTGCACCTTGTCACGACAGCACCACAACCACCAATCATCTGACCAGTGCCAATGGTACCAGTGATAACCTCCACGAGATTCAAACTTCCAACATTAGCATTTGACAGGTACATCAAGAAAGCTTAAGTACTGTGATCAATCATACCATTCCAGCAAGCAACCTTACAAAAGTCATGCAATAGAGATCATTTTTGTTACTCAAACGCACATGAGAGCTATGTGTCATTTCATTAAGATATAATGGGACTGAGATCATAACCAAGATACTACAGAGAGTCGAGAAGTAGACTAGCAGTAGCACCAGGGAAATTCTTGCCATCTTGCATTTATGCTTATTCACCCACCTATCAGCAGCAAACAAAATGAAGAACAGCATTCAGTCAGGGTTAGATAATCTGCATATTATCTAATTTGCCACCTGTGGCTATTACTACAATTCATTTGGCCAGGCAATGGTTCAAACCTAGTACGGAGTAAGTACCAATGCTTGAAAATGGACTCATGGAGTGGTGTTTTAAACAGAGTCTTGCTCACTTGGCATTCCAAAATCTTAGGTGAAATGGAACATGACGAAATTAAGATGAGGTATGAATTATCTCCAAATAAGTGCAAATAGGTTCCTAGCTATATCATGATAAAACCCAGATACAGTAAATTATGCTCTTGAATATAGAGAAACAAACAAGTGATTATGCCCTTCAGTTGTTGGTATCGACAAGATTTTAATTAACTTTGTACTGAATTATTATTTAATTCTATGGAAAACATGCTCACCTGATGCCAATGCCTTCTTTAGTAATGGTGAAATAAAGTTACAGAACATAAAAGATAACATCTAGCTTAAAACAAAATAAATGCAACAGAGGATAATAAATATCATTGCCTAGGCACAAGCAGACAACCCAAGGGGAGCCACTTAATCCCTTTTATTCATTTTCTTTTTTGGTAGTTAACAACGAAGTTCTCAAACTCATCTGGCAATGAAGCAAAAACCAAATGAATGATGGTACTCTCTTTCAAGTCCTCATCCATTGGCTTGAGCTTATTGTTTATGTGAATTAAGCGATGTATGTGCTCTCTGATGCCGCCTGTGTACTTGGCGTTGATCAACTGCTTGATCAACTGAGAGGCGTAGGTCTTTGAAGAGCCAGTGTACTGACTCTTTAACTTCGCCAAGTACTCAACGACATTATGACAATCTTTAATTGCCCCAAAAACAGCAGGCTCTATGGTGTTCTTGACCACTGCCAAACATTTCTTGTTAGCAGTAATCCATTTGGCATTCTCTGTGTCAAATTTCTGTTTGCTGACCGTATAGGCCTGCTCTGTCTGCTGCCAAACAGCATCTGTCACATGAGCCCCTCTGACCGGCTTCTCAGGCTCAGCTGGAACCGGTGCAGTGAGGACCCAGTCCAGCTCTGTCATGGTAAAAAAGAAGTCCACCTTCTTATACCATTCATTATAATTATCTCCTTTAAGAATGGGAATGTCCTTGATGGAAACCATCATGGAACCCGCAGCTGAAATTAATTCATATTAAGTGAGAACATTATAACATAATGACAATGCCTTATTACATTAAACTTCATCACCTTTGGGCAGAAAAAGTAATAATGCAATAATCAACATCTATAAAATTATAATATTGTTACTATCAACTTTGGTCAGAAATATAACAATATCATAATATTCTGAAATTTTATCTATGACTTGAAATCAAATTATCCCTTTAGTTCAAATTGAAATGCAAGTCAAAATAAATATCTAGCAGCGGAAACTTTAAATAAATTCACATGGACAGTAGCAAAATACTCTATTTACCCTCTGAAAATTATTCCTTTGGTTCAAATTTAAACAGGGGCAAATTCTATTCAAATTTCTATTCAAATTGAGCAAAATTTGACTGAAATCAATTCAAATAAATGCGAAAAGCTACTGTGCAGAACTGTTTCTGTTGGGCCAAAATGCAGCTCGCGGCTGCGGCCCAATTCTGTTTCGGCCTGCTGGGCAAACCTCTCGCGCGCGAGGGCCGCAACCTGGGCCTGGGCCGCCAATTGAGCCCAGCGCCGCAGCCGCGCCCCCGCCCGCGTCAATCTCGACCGTTCATCAGATCCGACGGTCGAGCGCGAAGATAGGAGGTATAAAAAAACCCGCCGGGTCGCGCGTCGCCCAAACCCTAGCTCATTTTCTCTCCTCCGCGCCGCAGCGCTCCTCTCTCTCTCTCGCTGGTGAAACGGCGCTCAGCGCCGCGCCGCCGCGCTTCGCCATGGCCGGCGGCCACACGCCGCCGTGCCGCAGTCCTTGCGCCGCCGCGCCATGGCCTATGAGCCATGGCCAGCGGTGCTCCTTCTCCACCCCTCTCTGTTCCCCTCTCTGTGCTAGCCGTAGCTAGGTCTACGCGCGTGCGCGCGCGCCGTCGGTGGCCTACCGCCGGCGCGCCGCCGGAGCTCCGCCGCCACCATGGCCGGCGAACTCCGTGCGCTCGGATCTGTGCGCGCGAAGACGGCATCGTCACGCCGTCGCCGCCGCTCTGCGCCCTTGCGGGCCTCCTCGCCGGAGTCGCGTGCGTCTCGCGCGCGGCTCCGTCGAGGAGATCTGTAGGGGTGATGAGGGTGGTGGTGATGCCGCCCGTGGACGGCATACCGAGGTAAGTTGACTCTGGATCTATGGTTAGGGTTAGGGTTTGGGTTCGATTTGCTTTCTTTTTCTCGGATTTCTCGTGTTTCCCGAGTGGATCTACTAACTCATGGCTAAACTGATACCATTGTTAGATCTGTAATGTCGCTAATACATTGTAGATGTGCGTCTGGGTGTGTGTGTTCATGCATATGTGCTGTGTGTTGTATGTAAAAGAGAGGGGATCGAGTTCATACCGTCCCCGCCGGTCGCGGCAGCTCCCGTCGCCATGGCCTGTTCTGTTGGTGAAGGTCTGCACAAGGCAGTGTCGCGCAGTGTAGTTGTAGGAGTACGTCGCGGTTGGAGATCCCGCCGGCCTTCGGGTCGCCACCGGCACTGGCCCGGAACGGCGACGGAGTCCGGCGTGGACGTCGTGGCAGCGGTGGCGGGTCTTCCCGTCACTGCCCGCGCTAACCCTAGATCGGATTTGTGTTGGTGGTCCCTGCGGTTCCGGTCAACCTCGTAATTGGAGCCGATGGAGGCCACCTCTTTTTGTAGCGCGGGGTGACAGGGGCCCTCCAACCATATGGGTTGGGCGCCCCCGATCAGGGCGCGGTTCGGATCAAGGCCCACGGCCTTTGGGCCGTGAAGGACCGGGAGATCAACCTAACAATCTCCCCTTTGATCTCACAATCGCTTTTCTTTTCCTTTTACAATTTTCCTTATTTCATCCTAGATTTGTATACAGAGCATATTTCATCGTCCCGACTCAATTGTCAATAGAATCAATAGCTACCATACACGCCTCTATTCAGAAATAGATTCTTTAATCTATGGGCCCTGTTAATCCAGAGATCGTAGGCAATACCTTAGCCCCATGCCGGCCACGTGTTCTTTGAACACGTTGGGCGGTAAGCCTTTCGTTAGCGGATCCGCGAGCATCTTCTCTGTTTTAATATGCTCGAGACTTATGGTGTGATCCTGGATTCTATCTTTAACAGAATAAAATATTATCTTTATCGACTTGGTAGCCGTACTTTTCTTATTATTATGAGCATAGAACACTGCTGGCTGGTTATCGCAGTACATCTTTAGTGGTCTTTCTATACTGTCTACCACTCTCAATCCTGGTACGAATTTCTTTAGCCATTCAACTTGGCAGGATGCCTCGTAACATGCTATAAATTCAGCATACATCGTAGATGTTGCTGTCACTGTTTGCTTGGAGCTTCTCCACGATATAGCTCCCCCTGCGAGAGTAAAGATGTAGCCTGTCGTGGATTTACTATCATCTCCATCTCCCGCAAAGTCTGAGTCTGAATACCCTTCAATCTCAAGGGAATTAGTTCTTTTATATGTTAACATGAGGCCTTTTGTGCCTTGCACATACCGTAAAGCTTTCTTCACTAATTTCCAGTGCTCGAGGCCTGGATCTTTCTGATATCTGCCAAGTATGTTGGTAACAAATGCTAGGTCAGGGCGTGTGCACACTTGTGCATACTGTAAGCTTCCGACAGCTGAAGCATATGGAACTGTCTTCATTTGTTCCCTTTCATAACTGTTCTGAGGACTCTGAAAATCCCCAAATCTATCGCCCTTGACTATTGGTGCAGGAGTAGGCTTACTCCTTTGCATACAAAACTTTTCTATAACCTTTTCCAGGTACGTCTGTTGAGACAATCCTAATACCCCATTTGGTCTATCTCGGAGAATCTCAATTCCCAAAACGAATGAGGCTTCACCAAGGTCTTTCATATCAAAGTTCGAGGACAGGAACTTCTTCGTTTCCAATAATGGGTTGACATTGTTACTTGCCAGTAGAATGTCGTCCACATAAAGGATGAGGAAAATGTAATTTCCTTTCTGAAATTTTGCATAAATGCAATTGTCCTCAACATTTTCAGTAAACCCGAAACTCTTTATCGTTTCGTTGAACTTCAAGTACCACTGTCTCGAAGCTTGTTTTAACCCATAAATGGATTTCTTTAGGTGACATCCCATGTGTTCTTTTCCTTCCACGACAAAACCTTTGGGTTGAGCCATGTAAACTTTTTCTTCAAGATCCCCATTAAGGAATGCCGTCTTTACATCCATCTGGTGCAATTCAAGATTGAAATGTGCCACCAATGCCATTATGATTCTGAAAGAATCCTTACATGAGACCGGAGAAAAGGTCTCATTGTAATCTATTCCTTCCTTTTGTGTAAAACCCTTCGCCACAAGACGCGCTTTAAATCTCTCTATATTCCCTTTGGAGTCACGTTTTGTCTTGTAGACCCATTTGCAGCCTACTGTTTTGGCTCCTTTAGGAATTTCTTCTAAGTCCCAAACTCGGTTGGTATTCATCGATTTCATTTCATCTTCCATGGCCACAAGCCACTTGGATGAATTTTCGCTTCTCATGGCTTGTTCGAATGAAATAGGATCATCTTCCATTCGAAACTCTTCTGTGTTATACACTTCATAATCATCAGGAATTGCTGACCTTCTTGCTCTTTGAGACCTTCTAGGGGCCTCTTGTTCTGGAATATTTTCTGTTTGGGGCTGTTGATGCTCCCCCTGATCTACAGCAACATTTTCTATAGGATCCTGAGGGACAGGTTCCACATTTGCATTCGGTGTTGCCACAGGAGGGACTATCACAGGAGTTGGAGCCGCAGTGTCTGGCACCGTCGGCGTAGGCTCATCAGGTAGTTCGAAATATGGCTCCTGAATCATTGGATTGGGTGCACACACCCGCCTCTCCTCGAGATCAATCTTTCGAGCTTCCATGCTCCCCCGTATCATTTCTTCTTCAAGAAAAGCAGCATGTCTCGTTTCCACAAACTTTGTGACGTTATCTGAACAGTAGAAACGATATCCTTTTGATTTTTCTGTGTAGCCAATAAAATGGCAGCTCACTGTCTTGGGATCTAGCTTCCCAATGGTCGGGTTGAATATCTTTGCCTCAGCAGGGCTCCCCCACACCCGTAGGTGATTCAACGAGGGTACTCTGCCCGTCCACAGCTCATACGGTGTCTTTGGCACCGCTTTACTGGGAACTCTGTTGAGAATATAGGTGGCGGTTTTTAAAGCCTCCATCCATAAACTCACTGGTAGTGTAGAGTAGCTGATCATGCTTCGCACCATATCCATAAGGGTACGGTTACGTCTTTCAGCGACTCCATTCTGCTGAGGATCGCCCGGCATAGAGTACTGGGCAACTATACCTTGTTCCCTTAGGTACCTCGCGAAAGGCCCTGGAACTTGGCCATATGGGGTGTGCCGACCATAGTATTCCCCTCCACGGTCGGAACGGACTATCTTTATCTTTAAGTTGAGTTGATTCTCAACTTCAGCCTTGAATATTTTAAACTTATCCAACGCTTCTGACTTTTCTTTTATTGGATAAATATATCCATAACGGGAATAATCATCGGTAAAAGTAATGAACGAGTCAAAACCATCTATACTTTTAACTGAAAATGGACCACAGATGTCTGTGTGAATTAACTCTAAAACACCTGCGGTATGTTCAACATTTTTCTTTGTAATTTTTATGTATTTACCTTTTATGCAATCAACGCATTTATCTAAGTCTGAGAACTCCAGAGGAGGAAGAATGTCATTCTTAACCAGCCTTTCTATTCTCCCCCTCGAAATATGGCCTAAACGACAATGCCATAATTTCGACGACGTGTCTTGAGTTCTCTTTCGTTTTCTATTATGATCTGTAGGTGGGGACACAAGCGCATTCACATCACATACGGAATTCACACGTAGCGATAACAAATAAAGATCATTTCTCTTAAAAGCAATAGTAGTAATTGTATCTTTAAAATCTATCACACACATGCCATTACCAAAATGACATCCATATCCATCATCATCTAGACGAGAGACACTTATTAAGTTCCTCTGTAAACTAGGCACAAAGAAAACATCTCTAAGAAATAAATCAAAGCCGGTGTCAAGCTCTAGGATAAGGTCGCCCACCGCCTTCACGTCTGCTTCGACTCCATTCGCGACTTTAATTCGCCTTTCGTTTCTTTGAGTAGTTCTCGTGGAACGGAATCCCTGTAAAGAGTTTGCAACATGAATTGTTGCTCCTGAGTCAATCCACCAAGTAAATGTGGAATAATCTATATACAGAGATTCATTTACGAATGAAATAACATTCTCACCTTTCTTTTCCATGATCATCTTTAAGTAGGAGGCACAATTTTTCTTGTAGTGTCCCTTCTCCTTGCAGAAGAGACACTGATCTTTCTCCACTGTTGTTTGCCCCTCCTTAGGTCTGTGCTGCTGGGAGTGCTGAATGCCTTTTCCCTTAGAGGAGGGATTTCCTTTTGCGTTGTTAGACGCATTGTTGTTATTTTTCTTCTTTTACACGTGGTTAACATTGTTACCACGTGCTATCTTTATCCTTTCCTCCTCTTGAGCCAACATCGCTATGGTCTTTTCTATGTCCCATTTCTCAGAACTAACATTGTAGTTAACAACGAAGTTCTCAAACTCATCTGGCAATGAAGCAAAAACCAAATGAATGATGGTACTCTCTTTCAAGTCCTCATCCATTGGCTTGAGCTTATTGTTTATGTGAATTAAGCGATGTATGTGCTCTCTGATGCCGCCTGTGTACTTGGCGTTGATCAACTGCTTGATCAACTGAGAGGCGTAGGTCTTTGAAGAGCCAGTGTACTGACTCTTTAACTTCGCCAAGTACTCAACGACATTATGACAATCTTTAATTGCCCCAAAAACAGCAGGCTCTATGGTGTTCTTGACCACTGCCAAACATTTCTTGTTAGCAGTAATCCATTTGGCATTCTCTGTGTCAAATTTCTGTTTGCTGACCGTATAGGCCTGCTCTGTCTGCTGCCAAACAGCATCTGTCACATGAGCCCCTCTGACCGGCTTCTCAGGCTCAGCTGGAACCGGTGCAGTGAGGACCCAGTCCAGCTCTGTCATGGTAAAAAAGAAGTCCACCTTCTTATACCATTCATTATAATTATCTCCTTTAAGAATGGGAATGTCCTTGATGGAAACCATCATGGAACCCGCAGCTGAAATTAATTCATATTAAGTGAGAACATTATAACATAATGACAATGCCTTATTACATTAAACTTCATCACCTTTGGGCAGAAAAAGTAATAATGCAATAATCAACATCTATAAAATTATAATATTGTTACTATCAACTTTGGTCAGAAATATAACAATATCATAATATTCTGAAATTTTATCTATGACTTGAAATCAAATTATCCCTTTAGTTCAAATTGAAATGCAAGTCAAAATAAATATCTAGCAGCGGAAACTTTAAATAAATTCACATGGACAGTAGCAAAATACTCTATTTACCCTCTGAAAATTATTCCTTTGGTTCAAATTTAAACAGGGGCAAATTCTATTCAAATTTCTATTCAAATTGAGCAAAATTTGACTGAAATCAATTCAAATAAATGCGAAAAGCTACTGTGCAGAACTGTTTCTGTTGGGCCAAAATGCAGCTCGCGGCTGCGGCCCAATTCTGTTTCGGCCTGCTGGGCAAACCTCTCGCGCGCGAGGGCCGCAACCTGGGCCTGGGCCGCCAATTGAGCCCAGCGCCGCAGCCGCGCCCCCGCCCGCGTCAATCTCGACCGTTCATCAGATCCGACGGTCGAGCGCGAAGATAGGAGGTATAAAAAAACCCGCCGGGTCGCGCGTCGCCCAAACCCTAGCTCATTTTCTCTCCTCCGCGCCGCAGCGCTCCTCTCTCTCTCTCGCTGGTGAAACGGCGCTCAGCGCCGCGCCGCCGCGCTTCGCCATGGCCGGCGGCCACACGCCGCCGTGCCGCAGTCCTTGCGCCGCCGCGCCATGGCCTATGAGCCATGGCCAGCGGTGCTCCTTCTCCACCCCTCTCTGTTCCCCTCTCTGTGCTAGCCGTAGCTAGGTCTACGCGCGTGCGCGCGCGCCGTCGGTGGCCTACCGCCGGCGCGCCGCCGGAGCTCCGCCGCCACCATGGCCGGCGAACTCCGTGCGCTCGGATCTGTGCGCGCGAAGACGGCATCGTCACGCCGTCGCCGCCGCTCTGCGCCCTTGCGGGCCTCCTCGCCGGAGTCGCGTGCGTCTCGCGCGCGGCTCCGTCGAGGAGATCTGTAGGGGTGATGAGGGTGGTGGTGATGCCGCCCGTGGACGGCATACCGAGGTAAGTTGACTCTGGATCTATGGTTAGGGTTAGGGTTTGGGTTCGATTTGCTTTCTTTTTCTCGGATTTCTCGTGTTTCCCGAGTGGATCTACTAACTCATGGCTAAACTGATACCATTGTTAGATCTGTAATGTCGCTAATACATTGTAGATGTGCGTCTGGGTGTGTGTTCATGCATATGTGCTGTGTGTTGTATGTAAAAGAGAGGGGATCGAGTTCATACCGTCCCCGCTGGTCGCGGCAGCTCCCGTCGCCATGGCCTGTTCTGTTGGTGAAGGTCTGCACAAGGCAGTGTCGCGCAGTGTAGTTGTAGGAGTACGTCGCGGTTGGAGATCCCGCCGGCCTTCGGGTCGCCACCGGCACTGGCCCGGAACGGCGACGGAGTCCGGCGTGGACGTCGTGGCAGCGGTGGCGGGTCTTCCCGTCACTGCCCGCGCTAACCCTAGATCGGATTTGTGTTGGTGGTCCCTGCGGTTCCGGTCAACCTCGTAATTGGAGCCGATGGAGGCCACCTCTTTTTGTAGCGCGGGGTGACAGGGGCCCTCCAACCATATGGGTTGGGCGCCCCCGATCAGGGCGCGGTTCGGATCAAGGCCCACGGCCTTTGGGCCGTGAAGGACCGGGAGATCAACCTAACACAGAACACTCCGAGTCTCCTAGGGTTTCCTCACCGCCGCCCGCCAGTGGGTCTCGGGAGAGGATGCGGCTGTCTGGGGCTCAGCGGAGGCGAGCCGCCGGCAACATGCCGCGCCCCCCGCCCAGGCCTGTGGAAATGAGTGTTTTTTTTAGCGAGCTGCCGGCCGTACTTTTTGCATTCTGGTCCTTTTTTAGCATTCTGGTCCTTTTTGCATCCGAACCCCTCTGCTTCATCAGGAGCAGCAGATGTACCTCTGACAGATGGGCCCGGCGGCCAGCCATTCCGACCCGGCTCCCGCGCCCTAGCCGGTGCTTATGACATGCGGGGCCATCCGGCCACCACGTCATGTCGCCGCCTCCGTCCACTGGTAGAATATTTTTTTTATTGATACGCCGGAGGTTTTGGATAAGTTCAGAGTACGGACGCTGGGTTTTTATGGTTAGTTCCTAAATTCCACCCAAATTTCATTGTTCAAAAAGAAGATTGGTATTGCATCAAAATATTGACGCATGTATAGATTACTAAATATAGATAAAATAAAAAAAAACTAATTACACAGTTTTGTTATACTTTGCGAAACGAATATTTTGAGTCTAATTAATCAATGTTTAGACAATTATTTACGAATACAAACGAAATGCTACAGTGCAGCATTTATAATAAAATGTAAAGTGTGAGTGTCACTTTGCATCTAAATAAGGCCTAGACTGTTCTTGATCATGCTGGGTTGTTTTCAACTTCTCGACTTTTGTTTCGATGTACCGAAATTTAGTACGGATGGCTTATATATGTACTGTAATACTATATAAAATATTATGATTATACTCAAATTCAAAATTAATCCTATTTTTTAATATATTATGATTATACATTTATAATACTATATAAAATATGTATGTTAATATACTCAATGTATGCTTACATATCCAAGATATATTTCATCACAGATGGTCTAGTATCATCCCATCCTACATGTACGTACTCTTCGTTCGATCAGATTCATCTTGTATCATTAGATACCCATGTAGGTGTAGCTACACGCACGTATAGAATGGATAAAATATTACATCCAATCCAAATAGAACGTAATAGTCGCTTCTCAACCAATCAACCAACTTCAAAGTTAGTCAAATTTATAGAATATATGTTATTTTTATGATATAAAATACTGTAAATATTATAAAATTAACCATAGATATATTAGAGACATATAATGTTTTCATATACTAAATCTATTAGAGGCATACTCCGTAGATATTAGTATTTTTTATAAAATTATCATTGTAAAGTTAGTGACTTCTTAGAAAACGAGAATTCCTCCTACTTGAAATGGAAAGTACGAGACCCCTCAAGATGATTTCGTCCCCTTGAACTGTCCACATTTGGTGCGGGGTCGCGGCCCCGCTAACAGCCCTTGTCTGCCAGCACTAGGTTGCTCGATCACTATCCCTAAAATTGGTTGCACCTTGTAGACAACTAAGGCCTTATTTAGTTTCAAAATTTGGGAAGCCAAACTTTGGCCTTTAAAGTTAATACGCTACTGTAGTATTTCGTTTGTATTTATAAATAATTGTTTAAATATTAATTAATTAGGTTCAAAATGTTTGTCTCCCAAAGTATATATTTAGTACTTCATTCATGTGTCGATATTTTGATGTGATGGAAATCTTTTATTTACATGGTAGAATTTGGTGGCTCTTTTTTGTAAAGTAAACAAGGCCTGAAGATGTGCACCCACCGAGGATGTGCGTTGCAGAAGAAGCGAAGTGAAATTGGCATAGATTTCCTCTCTACTGGTACTGGGGAGTTAATTGTTTACAATTATATATGTTTTCCTGACAGAAAAAATTCACCAAGTGTTCGATATGCAATGTGGGTACCCTATCTAGCTAGTGTGTGTTCTCTGCCCAATCATTACATAAAAGAGGATACTCAAAACACAAGATTGCAAAGCTAACATATCAAATTGATGGGATCTCCTTGTATTCGCATTCTCAAATGAGAATGGAAGAAATTCGACTTTCATATAATATCTTAATAGAATTCTATGTAATGATCAATGCATTTTTTTGGATTCTATAAGCATTTTCCCCACATGCAACTCTCCGAAGTTGAATTTCATCCTGCTACATTAGTAAATTTAGTGCTATCAATCTTCTCATGAAACTTGCATGGAGATTGGTCTCAGTGGCATGACCTTAGTAGCAGGAAATCGAGGACCTACTCACTCTCTCGATGCTCTTGGCAACACCTTCCACGAAAACCTTGAGTCTACACACTCCATATATAGTGCGTAGTGGGGTCCAGCATGTAAGTGTGGCTCAATCTACGGAGTAACTGAAAAAAAAAACTTTCTCAACTTAAATGGCCAACACAATAAGAGACGTTCGGTGTTAAACACAGGTGTTTCATCGGGGCTTCTATGCGCCTTTCGAATGGCACGCACAATGTACGGACAATAACTGTTTTTTTGTTGCCATATAAATTAAATGAGCTGATGCGGCTCTCATTTAATGAGGAAAAAGAGTGTTACTGTCTACTATCTCGTCTACTACTTTAACCCGTGCTCCCATGCAAAACAACAGAAACCAAAGTGTGTATTTATTATCACACAGACAACTAAGTAGACAGCGACTGTCTAACTGTCTATTTAGCCGTCTGCATATGTTAAATAGACAGCAGTTGTCTAAACTGTTGCACATGCCCTAATTAGTCTTCACATAAGAAACATAGCTTAAAAGTCCATTAAAAAGTAACGAGGCCTAATAACAAACCACAGTTTAATTAACCTCACGAACGCATGTCACATTTATCAGTAGCTTTAAAAGCCCATATCACCCAAATTGAAAACTTAAATTAAAATTTCAATAAACTAAATTCAATATTTTCTAAAACTTTAATCAACATCTTAAAACAATAGACTCAATAACCATAGATCAATATTTTGAGGAAAAATACATTCAACATTTTTATGACCTATTTCAACATTTTGAAACAATGAACGCACATTTTTCTAAACAAAAATCAAACATTTCAGGTGATTGTTCTATCTTCTTTGATGATGGTGGTGTGCGACTGCGGCGAAGACGATGTGCAGTCACCAGCGTGGCGGAGGTGACGAGAACGGCGGAGGCAACCACACGGGAGACAAGCTTTGGCAGCGGCCAGAGGCCATGTGTTGCCCACGAGCCCCAACACATGGACGACATACACAAGGGATAACGAGAGCGGTAGCATCGACGACGGGGTGGGGGGATGCAACATTGCCAATGGCAGGGGCGCACAGCCACACGGGGGGCCATGCCGTTGCTGGCGGTTACGGGGAGCATGTGACGCGACGGGGCCGAAGCAGCATGGAGCAGGAGAGGGTGTGGGTAAAAGGGCATGGAGTGGAATCTAACAAATAAAGATATATGCACGAATCTCATACACTAGAAGCTATGAAAACAAACTTTTGGAAGCTATATAGAATTCCTAGTGTTTCTGATGGTTGGCCAGAGGATCTAATCGGGATTACAGTTAGGGTTGGCTAGAGGATCTAATCTGGAGGCTACCCGTTACCAGACAGCATGCACAAACCATGTGCATGTGCTTTGAGTCCGTTTGTTTCAACACATACTCCATATATGAGTGTTTTAGCCGTTCCGTGTTCCTCAAGGGCGTTTCCTCCTTACAAATGAAATTTTCAAATTACTATTCGCTGTTGATTTTTTCTCTCAACGTTCGATCATTCGTCTTATTCAAATTTTGTCTAAACATACAAAAAAATAAGTCATACCTAAATTATATATGATGATAAAGTAAGCCACGAATAAAGTAAAAAAATAAGTCATATCTAAAGTATATATGATGATAAAGTAAGCCACGAATAAAAAAAATGATAAATTTTGAATAAGACGAATGAGCGAATAGTAATTTGGAACGGAGACAGTACGAGCGAAAAAGCACGAGCGAAAAAGCACGAGCTAGCTCCCCGCAAGAGGATCACTATGGGTGGTGCAGTGACATGACATGTGAAGGATATATACGGTCCGGTCCATCCAACATGGAGTTGGGGGAGATTGCCGGCAAGATCTAGAATCACACGAGATGACAAGAAGGTTTGCATTTTCTCCATTCTTCATGTTTTCACGTTTACTTGTTGCTATTGCACTCTTGTCCTAATTTACCTTCTCTACAATTTGCAACTTTTAAGGATTGTAAACTTGGACGCTGAGAGTCTCTTCGGAACAAAGGAATATAAGCATAGGATGTGATGGGAAAACAGAGGAAATAATTTTCACACGAGGATGTGTTTGGAACGTAGTAACGAAAACGATGGAAATTTGATTGAGCGGCTTCCACAGGAAAAAAGCAGACAGCCACGTAACATCTATTCTACTTTCTAACACACACAAATCTCAGGCACTATCCGCAATGTTTAAAGGGCTATAAACTAGAACCGAGCAAATTCAGCCCTGCCGCCCCGAGAACCTACAAGGCTAAAGACTGGCCCACGTCTACGGGCCAGGCCTGCCATTGATTTCCTGCGCAGAAGATGGCCCGAAACCTCAAGCCAGACAGCTCACGATGGGCCGACCTGGGCACTCTTTGGAGCCCAAAATGTCTGGACTTTTTGTAGGCCCCGTTCGAATTTTGCTCAGGACTAGGCTAAGCATATATATATATACAGCAGAAAATGGAATAAGACGGGCAAAATCGCCATGATATCACAATTAAAAAAGCAAATGCAAAAAATGAGCAGGTACTCGTCGTTCCTACACACCGGGTGATCCGGTCGAAATACAATCATATGAAGAGAAGTTTTTTTTGAACGAACGACGCTCGACGAGTGTGTTTCTATTGATATAGCAGGAAAATACAAGACTACGGCCCTGAAAGGCTATAGGCAGGAAACAAAAAAGAAAAGGAAAACAAACAACAACAACTCACACGGTTGGATTGGGACATCAACACGAGTTACCGCTCACTCACTGGCCGGTTGGATTGGGAGCTCAACACGGCCACACACTACTCGCAACGACGACAGAGGGGACAAAGCACAACCGCAGCTCCCACCTACAATCGCACACCTGCGGGTATCGACACATCTGAAGCGATCCAGCGCCGATAAAGGAGCCGAAGGGCAGACAACACCACACCTAGAGGGCCACTGCCGTGCAGGACCCACCGCCGTTGTGCCGCTGCACCCCAAACCAACCACCCGACGACATGAAAACCATCGAGTCCGAAGCAACTCAACACGCGGGGGCCTCGCCACATCCGCCGTCTCTCGCGTGCGCGGGGACCTCCAACCCGCCACTCGGCACGCCTCCTCGTGCGCGGGGGCCTCAACCCCGCCACACGGCTCCACGCTCTGGACTCGTTTCAAGAATTGCCATCAAGGTAGCGAGAAGAGATGCCCCGCCCCCGGGGAACCGTCTCAGGCCTCCGGACCACCGCTGAGGTTCGAATCATCACGTTGCTTTCCCCCTCACACAAGACACCGCCATCGGATCAGAAGACTGAAGATGTCGCCTACGCCATCTTCCGACGATGTACCGCACCAGGTGGTTCAGCCGTGATGAACACCCCGCCGCAATCCGCTGCAGGCCAAGTCATCACCGGTTGTCGTTGCCGCGAGCGCCGTCCTGCAACGATGCCCCGCACCGCACTGGAGGTTGCCAAACAACTCCAGGCGCCGCGGAACGCTGCACGCAGCCGAACAACACCCGAGTGAAGACCGTCGTCCACCAACCGGAGAGTAGGTGTCTTGGCGTGAGGTAGACAACCCCCTGTTTGCATGCTATCCGACAGATTTGTGCCCACCAGCCGGAGCAATCGCGAATAGTAGGCCAGCCGCGCCAATCGAACGTGTCTCTAGAGACGACGCCTCCAAGGAGGTCACGACGCCCACAGGCGTCGCCGTCGCTCGTCCAGGAGCTGGACCGGATTTTCACCCAGAGACTTCATGCAGCCGGGTTGCAACTCCAAAATGATGCCCTCAACAGGGAGAGCGACGCCCGAAGGCGCCGCCGCCATTCCGCCAGAGGGAACTGGCGAGGGCTTTCGCCCGGAGTGCAATAGCCCTGCTGCATGTGTTCGTCGCGGTAAGACGACACCGCCGCTGCGACCGTCCCAACCGGGGGGCGTCACCGTCGTCGCACCACAAGCCAGTTGTCGTATCTTCATCTCCCCGCCGCCCGTCGTCGCACCCAGCCGGGCGTCGGCGAGCTCACGCGCCTGCACCCACGCACCTCCACCTCCCGGCCTCTGCCTGCCGCACGCATTGCGCCAGGCCACAGGCCAGAAGACGCGCACCGCCGCTCGACCCGCGCCACACGCCTGTCGACCAGGCCGTCCCCTCCTCCATCGGGCATTCCTCCCGCACGCCTTCACCGACCCGCACGCAGGGCCTCCACCGCCGGCCATGCGACTCGCCGGCCCGCGCGCCTCCACCGGCCACACACCGCGCCGTCCCACACACCGCCGGCCTGCCGCACGCAGGGCCTCCACCGCCGGCCGCCGGCCTTACACCAGCCCACGCGCCACCGTCGGTTGAGCGCCCGCCGCCGTCGCCGTGCCCAGCCTCGCCGGATCCGGACCCCAGGACACCGGATCCGCGGCCTGGTGCTGCTGGCGCCGCCGTGGCCGTCGTGGCTATGCCGGGGTCCAAATCCCCGCTCGGATCAGGAATCCGCGGCCGCCGGCCTTACACCAGCCCACGCGCCACCGTCGGTCGAGCGCCCGCCGCCGTCGCCGTGCCCAGCCTCGCCGGATCCGGCCCCCAGGACACCGGATCCGCGGCCTGGTGGTGCCGGCGCCGCCGTGGCCGTCGTGGCTATGCCGAGGTCCAAATCCCCGCTCGGATCAGGAATCCGCGGCCGCCGCAGGGCAGGAGACCCCGCCGCCACCGTCCTAGAGGCCAACGTGGGCTTCCGGCCGGCTCCTCTGGTGGCGGCGAGGCTGGGGCGCTAGGGATTTGGGTGGCGGAGGCGGGGGTGTGCGAGCCGTCCGAGTCGCCGAGCGGGGCGACGCGGACTGGAGAAAGTTAGTTTGAATGCTGAAGAGAAGTTGTACAATAACAAATCTATGAGAGGAAAAAACGAAAGGGGACCATTCCGATCTTAGCAGAGCCAAACACGTGCCAAATCAACCTACTACGACAATAAGGGTGATCGGATCAGCTGGCTGCAGTCAGCCAGATGCATCTATGCGGCTTCAGGCAATTTGATTGCTGCAGGAATTAAAAAACGGCACCTGTAACAATTTAAAAATGACGGGAACATAATACAAAGCAATGCAGCGCTCGACACAAAGATGCTAAACAAGTCATATATTGCACTGAGAGCATACAAGGCACAAAAGGCAAGTCTGAACATCCATAACAACAAAGAGCACCTTATAAATGAAGAACTATGAAACAGCCCATCTTGGACTGTCGGCATGGACAGAGCATTTCAAATGATAATTACATGCAGAATAAAAGCAGGAGAATTAATAAACTCTGTATATCTTCGTATGCATCCCCTTCGGCTCTCTCTCAATCTTATCTCTTACTCACCTCCCTTAAATCCTCTCTCTCAGGCAGCACAGGCAAGGACCGGTGGCCGCTCGGCGGCGTAGCGGCCGATGCGAGGATCAACGCGGGAGCCCGATGTCGCAGGGGATCAGCATGGGCGGCCGGCGCGAGGACTGGTGGTTGACCGACGCGTGAGCTGAGGTGGGGAGGGGGTGTTGCCTACCATCAGTACGGAGGAGCTCGAGAGGTGGCAGAGTCGTAGAGAAGAGTCAGTTTTCACGACGACCCTGCCGCATGGCCATTTTGCGGTTTAGTTGCTGAATCACTCTATCTGACGCATAAAGTCCGTCTTATTAGTCAAGAGGGTTAATAATAAATTATCATGTTTATTGAAAAAAGTAATATAAATCTTTGAATTTTAGATGATCTAGGGGTCTAAATTAGTTCAAAGGGTCCATATCAAATAAGATGACTAGATTACTTAATTTGGAGTCCAAAATTAGTAAAAAATAATATGGTCAGTATAATAGTTGCGATCATATGTGTTGATTAAGTCATGCAAATTCACATAGAATAGCTAGCTTCTTGACTTCTTGAGATCCTTTTCCAATATGGTAATGTAACTTTCCATAGATAATCAAACACGGTCTCTTTGGAAAGAAATACAACTTTCTATCTCTTCTCTTACAATATCATGGCTATAATGGAAGACACAGGTCAAGCTAGCAGAAGGAACAAGGCAGACGGAATGAAACCACAATGTTCTTGCAGCACCGGCGATTGGGAGCATCCACATCGATGGACCGCCCATCTGCCTACCAGACTCCGTATGGCTATCGTCAATTACAAACACACATATCGATGTGTGACTACCATAATCATGTCAGATACAGTATGAGGAAGAAATGCAATATGCAATTGCACATAGTTTTGCGATGTGAAGGAAGTCCTAATATCACACAAGCCACATCCCAATATCACAAAAGCCACATCCCAATGAATAACATCGGGTGGGTGGGATGAACAACAAGAATGGAACATGAGAGAGAGAGAGAGAGAGGATGGTCCTATCAGCAATGCTTGGGTGGTCATTTGGCTAAGGAGTAAAAGGCGTGATAGAAAAATAGATAAAAGTTTATATCTAGATTAGTGAGACAAAATAACGACATTGGATCGACTCATCAAAATTTTGTTGAACAAGTAACTTAAAATCATAGTAGACTATTACTAAAAATTATGTTAATATAATCTCTTATATAACAACATAATATTGTTACATTTGTAACGTAAAATATACTATTTTATGATAAGTATGCATATTTTTAAAATTAACTATATTACAATCATAAACAAAATCTAAATAGCAAATTGAATACGGTTATATTCCTAAAAGTTCACAAATCACCAGTAATTTTACGAAAACATAAAAATATGAAATCCTGGAGGAAATCTAAAGTGCAAAGGGATCTATCAACTATTTAACCCAATAGATAGAAATTGCTATATCGCCCTAGGAGCAAGGAGCTGGGTACAGATCTTGGCAAAGTCAATAGAGAATACGAGGTCGTAAGCACACCACACAATACAATGATAAAAAAATACCTTGATCTGGGGACAACACAAAGACAATGAAACAATGAAAAAAATTAAATAAATTTATGTTCAAATGAATTATAAACATACAAAACTAGCTACCCATGCTGTTTGCACGGGCCACCTTCCTAGCTAGTTTGGGATACACAAAGTTTTTTTGTATACTCTCTCTGGTTTAGTAAAGGAAGTCGTTTAGGACAGCGATGCGGTCACCAAAGCATAACTTTAACTTCTCTTTTCTATAAAAATATTTCTTGAAAAATTATATATGTATATTTTTATAGAAGTAATTTTCAAGACCAATCTATTTATATAATTTTCACATTTCCAAACTCAACGACTTAAATAATATTTATAATTTATATTCCTAATATTTGACTCAAACCTTGTCCTAAACGACCTCATTTACTAAACCGGAGGGAGTATGTGGTGGATGCACACATAAATATAGCGTGCATATATGTTCTATATGTGCACATCAGTTGCGTGTGTCCACGGACAATGTTGCTCACGATTGCTGGTAGGAAGTACGTCCAAAAAGACCTTGCTTGGCAGGAGTTGAGGAGCATGAAACACTAGTGGAGGCCGAGTTCGGACTTTGGAGTCGGAATCGGAAGAAGCGTCGCGGCCTATATATATTTATTTATTATGCGAGATGGCATAGATCGGAGGACATACGGCGGCACCTGGCCTGGCTAATCTTTCGCTCTTCTCCCTAACCGCTGCGCGCAAAGCCTGCAGTTTGCCTTTCGCATTGATTTGGATCTTCTTCTTCTGTGATGGCTAGCCGGCGGCGGCCTCGGCCGGCGGCGGAGGCAGTCATCCCTCCCTGCGACTGCGAGCAGAGCACCAAGCGACGCGGGCGCGGCGCCGCCACGGCCTCCTCGCCTTGGTGCTCCCTGCTGCACGAGGACCTGGCCAGCAACCGGTGCGAAATGGCCTCGGCACATTAGCACCGGTTGCTTGCTGCACCCGGTGCTAAAGGAGGCGCATTAGCACCGTGTCTTGCCACGACCCGGTGCTAATGTGTCCGCCCTGACACCCCGCAGCGCCGCCCCCGCTCCTAGCCGTTGGACCCGGTGCTGAAGCCCCATCAGCACCGGGTCCAAAAATGACCGAGGCGGAGGAGGCGGGCGGATGTGAAGCATTCTGGTAGTGTGGTTGCTCGCATCGCGGAGCGGGTGCTCGCCGGAGATCTGCTCGACTACGTCCGGTTCCGCGCCGTCTGCCCCCACTGGCGCTCCAGCACCGTGGACCCTCGTGGCCGCGGCGTGGCCGACCCTCGCTTCCACCCGCACCGGTGGACGATGCTCCCGGAGGGCCACGGCCTGCTCCCGGGCCACGCCAAGCTCCGCGGCCATGTCCGCTTCTTCAACCGCGACACGAGCGCCTTTGTCCGCGTCTGCATCCCGGAGCTCAAGGATCACTTCATCCTTGATAACCCCGATGGCCTCCTCCTCCTCCAGCGCGACGCCGACACCGCCGTCCGCCTCCTCCACCCCTTCACCGGTGACATCTGTGAGTTCCCTCCCCTGACGTCTCTGATCCCCCAGCTCGACCACCTCACGGGCCATCGGCCGCGGCTCGACCTCGACGAGCACAAGGTGCAGTCCTTCCGCCGGATCTTTTCCGCCGTCGCCGTTGCCCCGACCACCGGCACCGTCACGGTCCTGCTCTTCCACGAGCACATCTGCCTCTTCTCCCACGCGTCCCCCGGCGACCGGAGCTGGAAGCTCACGAGCTGGAGCATGAACAGCGTGGCCAGAACGGTGGGGCTCCATGGCAGCCTGTACCTGGACTGCTGGGGTTCGTTCCCGGAGCACTCGAGCATCATGCGCCTCGACCCACCGTCATCGTCGTCGCTACTACCACCGCCGCAGACGATCGCCACGGTCCCGTCCAAGCTGATGATCTTGCCGGAGCTGGTGGAATGTGACTCGGAGATCCTGGTGGTCGGCAGCACCGACATGTCCCGGTCACACCTCGTCGTTGTTAGGCTCGCCGACCTCCCCCTGTCCGGAGACGGAGAGCCAGTACCTGTTCCCTTGACAAGCATCGGAGACCACTGCCTCTTGTTCGGCATGCGAAGCCTGGCCGTCTCCTCCAGGGGCCTGCCTTCGGTCGCCAGGAACTCCATCATTCTCTGCGGCAGCGTAAAGGATCGCCTGATGCAGTACAACCTCGGCGACGGCGGCACCTTGACGCCGGCGTGCGACGGAGACATCGTCCGGACTCCACCGCCGAGCCCGCACAGCATTGTCCACCACCTCGTCACCTGCTGCTACCGCCACTTCTGGAATAAAGGCCTCATATATTGCGCCAGAACAAAGCCTACATGGGGGACCAAACGAAAGTGGAGGCTGGGGGCTTGATGACCTCAGATCATATTACTATTATTAGTTTCAGTTTTACTTTTACCTCCCATGTAATGTAGATGTACTGTGTTTATAAACTGATCTATCGATGAGCATATATATTATTGGCCACGTCCATTGTGCTATCCTGTTGCGTAGGACAATGTCTAAACTAGACAAGTTGTCGCCGTTAATTGCCAGCTCAACATACGCCCATGCTTAATTTACTTTTGTTTACGGATATTGATGCTTCCCAAAACTGACTATTTTAATTTGCTTCCTTCTTCTTCAATTCTCTTTTATTTGTCTATCTATAGAATCATTGTATTGGCCAGGAAGCAACTCAGTAATCAGTGCATGAATGCATCCTTCACAATAACAACAACAACAAAAAGAAATAGCTAGCGATTGTTCAAATGTACTACTAGATCTATCTCTATACACAACTTTATTTTATGGCATTTTCAAGATGGACCTAATTAAAGGAAGGCATTACCATATACCAGTTGGTGCAATTGAAATTTGGCTTTCGGTACCGGTGCCCTCAGAGCATCTCCAAGAGATTAGCTAAAAAGACTAGTCAAATTTATTGATTTAGCTACTCTCTAAAATAGATTTGACTAACAAATAACAGAGTAATCCAACAGATTCTGTAAAGATGACTAGTGAGGTAGGCTAGCTAAAAATAGCTAGCGAATGAGGTGGGATAGAGAGCCACTAAATTTGGAGAGTCGTTACAAAGTCTGTTGCAAACGTTTTTTCTTGAACAATAGTTAAATTTAACTTTAAAAAACGATTTGACTAGATGCTGTCAAATATCGGATGCTGCATCAGCCGTCTAGAAACATGCATGGTCAGCATCTGATGCGCCGACGGCACCCCGTGACCCCTTCACACAGCCAGCATGTCGCCTCCTTTTAGTGCAGGCCAGATTCATTTTTTGCAAAGCCGCTTCTGCTCTCCGCCGATGCCACTTCTGCTCGCACAATTGTGATCTTCTGGGCCGACGAGGAGGGCACCAGCTGAGACTATCAGCAACAACTCACTGTCCTCATGTGCTACGCGCAAGTCGTCCAATTATGGATTTGGTATGTGCAGCAGAGATCGAATCATAGGCTCCAACTGTCAATGGCTGTGTCTGTTGCTTTGCTTCACTTTTGTGGCTTTTTGATGTGGGATGGTAGCTAGGGAGATCGAGAACGGTGTCGGCTTTTATAGGTGGAGCGGCGGTGCTACCTGCCGTGACGGGGTGAGCGGTGGTGCTGGCGCGGGGGGGGGGGGGGGGGGGGGGGGGGTTCACGGCTGTAGACCGAGCCGGTAGATCCGAATGGAGCAGTAGGTGCAGCGTCGTCCAGGCTGGAGACACGCGACGTGGAGCGAGGCAGCATCACAGCGAGCTGAGCGACATCGTCGCCATCGACGTGGACGGCGAGCCCGCCGTGCAGATAGATAGCCAGGCACGGGCGGTTGAGGTGGCCCCGCTCCGTCGCCAAAAAGTGTCAGTGGCGACTGGCGAGTAGCGACATTGTTGACAGAAGCCACCAAGCCAAGCAGGTCGTCGCAGGAGAAAGCAGTTTGTCGTGTGGCTATAACTCGCGATTACCGTCGACGTGTACGTAAGTTTGCGACTCCCTACTGGCCGCGATCTAGCTCCAGCCGCCGGCGACCTCGTTCCGCCGAGGACTAGCTAGCTACAAAAGTTCTCAACGTGGTTGGCGTCTACGATCGTCTTGCATCGGGGCCTGTGTGGGTGTGGTCAGGAGCGGGCCAAGTGTTTGTAGCAGACATGGCGGTGTTGAGTCGGGCAAAAGACTTCACTGGCGATGCCGGTGGCGATGGTGGCGGCGTTCATGTGGTGCCGTTCTTTCCATTGGGGGCACCATTGCGAGTCACCAAGTTCCTACTATATCGGGAGCTCGAGGGAGAAAACCCCACGACGGCAGCGCCATTGGCGTCGTGGAGGAGGCGTCGCATTTGAAGACCCGACTTGGCTTGGCGGTGGAGCTTGGTTGGTGGTGTTGCCCGTGCGTAGCGGCGCAAGGTGCGTGTGGCCCGTGCTGGCAGGAAGGTGTAGAGGATCTATGGTTGCTGGAGGTCTTGAACTGGCGTGCATGGTGCGGTGGAGTTTTCGGTGTCGGATGGGCAGAGATTTCCCTCTCATAATGATTCTCAGGTATCTGAGTCCTTGGTAGAGAAGTGTGAAGCGGTGGGTGAGGCGAGGCCCCCATGCAGTGTAGCCAGGATTAGTGGTCTTCATTATTGGTACTGCGACGTGAGTGTTCTACTGACGGACCACTGGAGCAAGGGCTTCGACGAGCATGTGTGTGCGGTTTAAGGGTGATAGCCCATGGTGAAGGTGTTCGAGCTGCGCGTTGGTGACGACGGCGTTGTGGTGGTTAACCTTTGTCTCCTCTTCCAAACAATGGGGGTGTAGCGTTTTGTTGTGTGCGTTGTTTGGGTGGTGGTGGTGTTTTTCGCTTCAGCGCGTGATGTAACTTTGCTACCTTCTTAAATGACAAGGCAGTGCTCCTATCCTTTATTTTAAAACAAAAGTGCTCGAATTTTACCGCTTTAATAATGTGAGTTGTTCTAGCAGTGTCGAAGATTTATCTCCGGCGTATCTGTCTAGGGGTATCTTAGAGAGTAGTATTGTGGGTCTCGCCGAGTTCTAGGAAGGATGGTGCACACACAAGACAAAGATTTAGACAGGTTCGGACCACAAATTATGTAATACCCTACATCATGTATGCTTGATTGCTTTGTGTATGAGTTGAGTTGTTTTAGAGGGGTCCCTGCTCTGCCTTATATGTATGGGGAGCAGAGTTACAGGTCAATTACATGATCCTAGTCGTATACAACGAGGAGTACTACAACAGGGTACTTTAGGGAGTCTCCTAACAGTACACAACTAGTTTTTCGAGTCAACTACGCTGTCTTGCATCATAGCCGACTGCTTCATGGAGTACTCGGCTAGACTCCTCTACCGAGTAGTTTAGTCCTGTAAATGAGTGACCCTATGGCTCCTGGTCCCACAACCGATTTCAAAGGTGTAATACTCACCCGTCCTAAAAATATAAGCATTTTCAATTTTATACTAAGTCAATGTGTCTTTAATTTAGAATAATTACGTACTCACTCTGTTTCAAATTATTATTCAATATTAACTTTTTCATAATATTTGGCCATCAATCTTATTTAAAAATTTAGTCCAAATAAAAAAAATAAATTATGCTTATAGTATCTTTGATGATAAATTGATTCACAAATAAAATTTACATAATTATTTGACTAAGATGAATAGTGAAACGTTGCATGAAAAGGTCAAGAACGAATAATAATTTAGAATAGAGGTAGTACAAACAAACAAAATTACTACACCCAAGAATTAACTTATTTATGCTGGATGTTTGGGCACCCAAGAACAACAAATCAATTTTCACCATAAGCACAAATAGTTGTTATATTGTAATTTGATCCGTTATGAAATCTATCTATCCAACTTAATATTTAATGTGGTAGATGTGGATTCTCTTCTATATAAACCCAGTAAAATCTAATATAGTTTGACTTAGAAAAATTTATAGGAATGCTAAAATTTTAGGAGAAGTTGTAAATTTATCTAACTTTGACCAGTAAGTTCATAGAAAAAGTATATGGTGTACTTATTTAAACTAATTAAAAAATTATACTCCATCCTCAAACGTAAGCACTTCTATATTTTTAGGACAACTTTAGTTGGAAGGGAAATTCATATGTATACCCCCTCAATTAAGAACATAGTGCAGTTAGATCCTATATATTTAGAGAAAGCGCTAGAAATCGGAATAGTATGTTTAAGAAGTTGGGTTGGAAAATATTCTCGTTAAGAAAATGCTATTTCACATGTGTTTTCCGCCTAACGTAGCCATTAATTAGAGTCATTGGTTAAGAGAACAGTTTGTAAATGTCAATACTACCCATGTGTTGCTATTCTTCTCTATTTGGTTGTGGGCTCCATCTATTTTTATTTCTAGCAAAACCTTCTGAACAATGCTTTTTGAGCTACTGGGAAACTGCATTGTGACATTATTTTAGAACTTAGTAAAGTAGTCTATTTATTTTAGATGTACTAGTTGATTTTATTTTCTTTAAAGTTTCCACAAATATTTGAAAAGATATGGAGTTTGACCAAATTATATTAAAACATTTAAAATGTTTAAAATCACAATAATCACAGTTTTTTATGAAGCACCGGGGTCATAGTAGATACTTCTATTACTCAACTAAGAAATGAGTAGAGCTCTAAATAAACCAAGTACCATTGCCAAACATGTAGAATTGTGATTTTGCAGCATACAAATGCTTTGCTAGTAGTGATGCAACCTCCCAAGGAAAATGTGTGGAGTGGCACCTGTGTGGTGCATGCATTGTTGTTTTTAGGGCCCATGTTCATTTTGCTATCCCATGGACATGTTATAACTGGAGCCTTGCAGTTAGTATAACATTGTTATGACTTACCCGCAAAAAAACATTGTTATGACGCTCGGTGTAATGGATTTATGCAATATATTGTGATATTATGCATTATTTCTGTTGTTTTAAAAATGATATTTTAGTTTGATCCGATATTTTTGGTATATCTGATATTTTGTGTTGATTTATGGGTCCACAAATTTTTTAGTTTTCGGAGTTGTGACATATTTTGCGGACAGAATCGATTATTTTTTAGTTTTCGGAATTGTGACCTATTTTGCAGATAGACTCGACCAGTAAATTTTATCAAAAGAATTTTTTTAATATTTCATCTTAATTTTTTGATAGGAAATCCAACAATATTTGCTGGCTACTCGCTTAACAAATCAAGCTCACCGTACTCCTCCCCATACATACATACATACGTATACGACTAACTCCTCTACAGTCTACAATCACACGCTATCTTCTTGATCTAAGGTCCTTCCAATATGCAAGCCAACAATTTCGCCTGTAGTTATTGGCTTTGTCGAGGGCACAGATACCATTATATTGAACACATATGTTGCTACTTTCAGCCTTGAGATCGAGTCAGGGAAGACGAGGAAGTTAGCCGAGAGAGATACAGTCATACCCTTCACTAGCTTCTGCACCCTAGGTAGTTAGCCTTAGCTTGTAATCATGTTTATATATACATTTGTGGCCTATCACGTCTTGTGCCTAACGATAGCACTGCTATAAGTTAATATATTATATCTTTTCAGTCCATATTGCGGATTGATCGTCACGCATTTGAGGACGCAATGATCCATCCACTGCCAACCTTCTGATTATGGTCTCCGATGGACCAAACGCTTTAGAAAGCTTGCGATTGTGCAGTTTAAAATGTTAGTAAACATGGTCAATTTAGTAAGTTTTTGCTTCTAGTCCAGCAATTCTATAAAGAAAGATAAATGCTCTGGATATTTTTTATATTGTCTTGTTCCAATTGTCGGCATGATGCTAGGTTGTGGAAGGTTTACATTGATGTTTTTATGTTATGAGATCTATGTGCCAGGCTGAGACATTTGTGTCATTAATGATTTCATGAGTAAAAGTTCGGTTTCATACTTAGTATGACTACATACAATTAGTGTATTAAATATATCCTTCAGTTTTCCCCTGAAAAATAAACATATTTGATTAGTGTTATATCATTCACACAGGTATTTATGTAATTTTTTTATAGTTTCAATGTACATGAGTTATTGATTTTTAACCAAATTTTCATGATCTCATCTCTCTTGTTCTATCATACTTCCAGTCTTTTTGTTATTATCTTGATTCGATCTATGTTTAATTTTTTTTTTGTTTTTCTCTTCTTTATTAGCATATTAGTTCATCAATTATTCTTCACTTTTATTTTATGGTTTGGCCACAAAAGGCAAAATCGTTATTGATACAATTGTGATGTGAATGATAGTTTGTTTATGTTATGCTTGATGGTTTGAAACTATTTGCTATGAGCGGTTGGTTCTAGTGTAGGGATTCACAAGTGGAATATATATTTAAATCTAAATAACATTACTACTGCACAAATATATGGTATTTTAATGTAGAAAATTTAAAAGTGTGATAATAGTTATGGTATGAAATTTTTATTTCATGAATAGCATGAAATTTTGTGTGGGATTCTAAAATGGCAAATTTTGAATGAGAAGCGGAAATAATTTGGAGTAAAATTATAGGTCAAAGGATATTTGTTTCTGTTAGAAGGATGTGCTGGTTATTAACCCAACTTCTCAAAATAAGAAGGGCCCAATATTTATCACCACACAGAGAACTATATGTATCCTACCTTGTGACATTATTACCTCATCAAACTATAACCCCATTACCATAAATATCTTCTCTTTAGAAATATCATACTTTGAATAATTGTTCAAGTTAATATTGTAATAAAAAGATAATAATCGGTGTTGCATAGCTTTATAATTCTCCGATAACACTTGTATTGTTTTCTATGAAAAATATTTTAGAGAACAAGACATTTTATAATAAGATTATATTTTCAATAATGCAAGAGGGATATTTTAAGTATTCCACATCAAATGGTTGGAAAATCCATCTAAAAAAGGTTGGAAAGTTATGAGATATTGTGGCGTGTTCTATGGCTTATCCCACAGTTACCATTACGATAATATAAATAATACTAATGCTTTCTGACATGTTTATAAAAGAGAAGAGTATATTTTATGGATATTAGAAAGACGGATTCTAGGCATTGTGGTGTATTTGACGTGGTTCGTCTCCTTTTGTAATTTCACTTGATTCAAACTGCACATGCATTAGAACAACTCCATCAAGTCCCCTACTTGAGCCTCTACTCAAAAAGTAGGGCCGCAAGCAAAAAAAAAAACTCCAGCAGAACCCTTACTAGGGCCCCTACTCTACTTTTCCTCCTCCATCCCCTTCTCCCGCGGGTGCGTAGGGAGGCCCCTACTTTTCTATTGCATCAGTTTCTTGCCCGCGCCTGGTTCTTCCGCTTCCTCGCGCCGCTCCTTCACCGTCGACAGCTCCTTCATCGCCGCCGCCCGTGTCGCTGCCGCTACACCCAGCTAGAGCTAGCGAGCCGCACCGCCGACGCCATGCCCGAACTCGGGACCCGCCGCTGCCGCGGCCTGCAGCCACCGTCACCATGCTCGAAGTCCTCCCATGGTCGGGTGCGGCTGTGCGAGCGGTCGAGCGCCACCGACGCCGCTTGATCTTGACCAGCAGCAACAAGAGAGGAGGGGCCACTGGCGACCATGAGCCCCCACCACCGCCGTTGACCTCAAGCTCGGGCTCCCGTGCGGCGGGCGAAGCTCCGCCGGCGGCCGCGCCCCTCCCAGCTGTAGCAGCTTGAGGTCGAGCAAGCATCCCGCGCTGTCGCCGACGCGCGCGGCCGGAGCTCGGGCTCCCCATGCGGTGGTGCACAGGCAGCGACGGTTGTGCAGCGCAGGGCATGGGCGGCGGTGTGGCGTCGGGCACGGGGGCCGCTGTGCGGCGCAGGGGCGATGTTGCACGGGGGGCGGAGGGCAGTGTTGCGGCGCGAGCGGCGATGCTGCGCAGGGCGTGGGGGTGCGCGAGCGGCGGGCGGGGCGGCGCGTGGGGGCGATGCGGTGCGGAGCGGGGCGGGGGCAGTGCGAGAGAAGAGATAAAGAAATTAAAAGTGGCCCCATTTGTCATAAAAGAAAAAATAGACAATGACAGATGGGTCCCATTTGTCATAATAAAAGTAGGGGCTTAATTGTTGGGGCTACTTCTGGAGTTGAGGGTAGAAAATGAGTTCCAGAAAAGTAGGGACCTTCGTATAGGGGATATTGCTGGAGTTGCTCTTACACTCCTCCCTGTTAATATGCTCTTGACCGTTAGTTGGTTCCAAGTAAAAAGCATAACCATTGATTAGGCAAGTGTGGGTGCTCTTCATGGCCACTAAATCACACTTTGACCATCAACTTCTTAGAAATAAAAAATGAATTCGCACCATGTTAGATGTATATTTTAAATCAGTAAAGTCCCGCAAGTTTTGGTAAGTATGTGTATGCAGGAACAACCAATAGCAAAGGCCACACAAAAGGGGGCAAACCCCTGGCCGGCCGGCCGCACCTAGACCAGTCGGCCATGAGACGTTACTACTTCGCCACGTCAACAATGTAGGTGTAAGGAAACACAATTACCTTGCCCCTAGATTGTGGATTGAAGGTTGATTCCATTCAATGGACCAAAAGGCTTAACCCTTGGATTGCATAGCCCACAACTAAAGTACACATATATGCTGAATCCATCAAACCTACTTGTGTCTGTGGGTGACTATTCTCAAGCGTACAAAGCAGATAGTGGTAGATCAGAGCACCAGGGATGTGAGTCCCTAGCAGATAGTGGTACATTTTTGGATTGATATTATGCCTTTTCTACATAAATCAATTCTAGCTATTAGCATATATTTCCGGTTTGAACCGATAAGAAATGTTTTCATTACACAAACAATATGCTTCAAGGGCATGTGAATTTTTTGCAAAGAAAAGGGCATGCGTATATTTTCCTGTGTCAAATATGAAAGAGTTACTCGCAAAAAAAAAATGAAAGAGCTAGCACTCAACTAGAACACACCTGATGTTTTGATGGACACATCCAATTCTGAGGTATATTTAGGACTAGACAAAATATCTTATATTAAAGGTCTTTAAGGTTGAGCTCCAATAGATGAATTCTTGACAGACATATATAATTAGGCATGACGGATATAAGATGAATTATCCTACCATGAGGTGTGCTCCAATAGAACAAACACTATGTCAAGGCCGGGTATGCTTTATATTGTGATGGAAGATTTTATTTTAATGGGATATGTGACCTGAATATGCTTTGCGTGGTTAGTATCTCTCTATGCTTACGTCATAAGTATGAAACCAACAAGAGTCTTATGATTACGTCATGCATAACTATGCATCGTCCCTTTATGATTCTGTGAAAAATATTATATAAACCTAATCAATTTTAACTTATCCTTCCTGAGAATCTGAATGGCTTCAGAAGTCCGGCCAACAATGGAATGTCTGATTTTGACATCTTCCCAGCATATAGCGGCCTGTGTCAGAGGTTTCAACAATCTGTAGAAAGGTGTTTAGATCCCTAAAAAACTCAAACTTTCCGTCACATCCACATCGCATTGAAACATTAAATATAGCAAATGACGTATGTATGGAACACTAAACATGAGTAAATAAAAAAACTAATTTTATAGTTTTGATGTACACGACGAGACGAATTTTTTGAGCTTAGTTAGGTCATGGTAGGACAACGATTACCACAAACAAACGAAAATTGCTACAGTGCGGTACAGTGTCCGATGTGACGTTTTCACCCAACTTTTCGTGGATCTAAACACACAATATCCATCTCATGAGCAGGTCCGTAGCGTTGTATCTTGACGTGTTTACTCGGCACTGAATCCAAGGGGCAGAAAGAGTGGTGACAAAGAGCATGTCTCTCTCCATCAGTAGCTGAGTTGTCACAATGTCGAGTGAAGCTCAACACCACTGTAGAGGGTTGAACTTGCCTTTCAAGTTTGTTTTTTTATATAATATACAACAATTCATTTGAAATGTGGTTGTCAAGACTAGTATAGTTGCCCTTTTTTCAAGAGAAATTGAGGCTTGAATGTTGAACTGCAGGCCTTCTATGCTGTCGAATTTTGCAGGCTCGATCAATCCAATCTTGCCAGTCCTATGATTGTAGTGGTTGATGACAATAAATGTCACTAATTTCATTTGAGCTTCCTTACCATCCTAAGCTTATCTTATAAAACAATGATCACCAATAAAGACTAGTGTATATAGTTTTATAATATACTGAATTGTAATCAATTGAATTGTGCAGCGCTGTCAGATTTGCAGGTCTATCTCTGTACTTCAATTTATCTGATGATGGGAACCACCTCACCTTGTACCTGAAAATGAAAACGAGCAAATGTCCAATGATCTCTGAAAGAGTCTGCAGACTTGGTTCAATACACCCTTCCATCAATGATTCAGGGAAACGAGCGCTATCAGAGCCGATGCTTCTCCTGGCAGCCGTACAAGTACAACACGCGTTGGGTCAATTCTGCTCGTCTCATGGTCGATTTGAAAAGAGAGAAATGACAGTCTTTAACAGAAAGGCAACCCCACCTTGGGTCATAACAAACACCATTTTGACTGAAGCCACTTGTTGGATTGATGCAGGTTTCGTAGTTTTATCGGATTTCGTCAGTATAGGTCGCAAAACCGGTTTTATGTAATAGCAGTCTAAAGTCTGTTTCCCTCGCCGGTTTCTCTTGATCTTTGACCATCTCTTTGGTCGGAAATCAATGTGTAATCGGATTGTAATCTCTCACTTCCTCTTAATGAAATACGCGTTCAGGCGCGTTCTCAAAAAGTACAACAAGCACGACACCTGAGGTTGTGACGTCGACAGGGCACAGTGAGATGCTGCTGGCATTGATGCATGCATAGACCGATTTTGTTATTTGCAACGCGTGATGCTTCAGTAATTCCAACAAAATGATGGCCAAACCTACCTGGTACAAACGTCGCATGACATGAGAGCATATCGAGTAGCCATTTTTCTGCATCTTCTGTGCTCTATACGCTGAAGATTCAAACGATATCACGCACAAAAAATTCAGTAACGATATCTTCGGTTGCAGCCTTGCAGAGGGTCCATCCAATCCCCAAGCTGGTTACTCATTCCACTCTGGGACTGTTGGGGATAATTTCCAATTCAACCTTAATCCCCTTGCTAACTCATATGCTGCGTTCGATAGGCAGAGACCAATACATGCAGCCTTAATATATTGTGCTCGTGCTAATACTGATTGTACTCAATAGTCTATCTTAAATTATTATTCAGCTGAATAATAACCCTTTTTAACAGGAAAACACGAAACCACTACATCCATACAATTTGATCCCATACATCCCAGTACTATAAAATATGACTTGGGTGTAATTCTGTAAAATTGTAGTGTTGTACTATATATAATCCCAAATTGAGAGCAGACACATCCGGACGCACGGTACAATCCAAAGATGACATGCCTAGTCTTAATAATAATTTAACAAACCAATAAAAACTCTTTACTCGCATCCTGACCCCCTCAACAAGTGCACCAGCTCTTCATGTGCCCGTCACATTTTCTTGAAAACAACAAAACGTCAATGCATCCGTGAGAGTACTATAATAAGAAATTAATAAGGCACCACTGTTCCGTAAACACTGAGATAGCTCTATCATTATGAGGGTCCCGAGCGACCTAGATATTATGGGCCCTTTTGATTAAATATTTTGGTCTTTTTAATTAAATATTTTTTTAATTTGTACTATGATAAAAGAGATAATAGTACTAAATATATATAATAAATTCTAGAAGAACATTATCTTATGTCCATGGTAGAAACTAAAAAAAAGGAAAATAAAACGAGTATAATTAATTAAATATAAGGGATGGATAGGCCCCTTACCACCAGCGAGGTCCTCCCAAAAAATGTCACTAGGTGATATTTGGGTGAAGGACGTGCGTGCAGGGAAGAATGAGGTTGCCTCAGTATCTAAGATACGTTTGTCAACCATCCTGGATGCCCAGCTGCCGGTTGCGGCGCTCGTGGCGTCGGCGTCGGGGAAGACGAAGGTTTCTGTCTCATATGCAGATGCAGATTTCGAGTTTCAAAATGCAGTGTCGATTCAGCTATCCGGCTCGGGCTTTTGGGCTGGGCCGCGACGCCGGGGGGCCCATGGGGTCTTTCGATGCGCAATGGGTTTAGGGCTATTGTTTAGGAGGGGAGGTAAACCGCTCAGCCTCCCAAACAGCCGCCCTTCGTTTCGCCCTGCGTTTCGTCTCCCGAGCTCCGCGGGTGTGTGTGGAGACGACAATGGCTGGAAGGCAGAGAGGAGTAGACAGACCACATGGCCATCCCGATCATTTTGACAGGGATTTGCCCCATGAAAGAGGAGAGCAGCAGCGGCCCTGGTTCGCCGGCCCTAACGGCCAGGGTGAGGGACGACAGCAGGAGGATAAGCTCAGGGGAGCGTGGCGAAGAGAAGATTTTGCTGGCCATAGGGGTGGAAGGTTTGGAGGCCGTGGTCGTGGTCATCCTAGGGGGGCCGCCGCGGATGCCGGGAGAGGATGGGAAGGAAGAAGATGGCAGCAAGGCAGAGACGTGGGGAGACGCGGGTTCTCGGATGGCTCTCATCAGAATCCCAATAGTTTGCAGCATGTGAGGCAGAAGAATGGAGGTTTTGTGGCAGGTGCCCCGGTCAGGAACGACAACATTCACAAAGAAAAATCAGTTCAGGCAGAGAAGGTGAAAGTGGTAGGGGGAGATGTGGAGATGGCTACAGCTACAGAAGGTAATAAGCGGGAGGAAGAGAGCTTGAAATCTGGAATCAGGTGTGGGAGGTGCAGTAAAAAAGGCCACATTGCGGCCAGCTGTTCCTCAGAGATTTATTGTGTCATTTGTGATAGTCAGGAGCATGTCAACTATAAGTGTCCAGTGCTCAAAATGCCCAGACCGGTTGCTCATGCTGTGGGTTATGCTGTACACGGTTTGGGTTTCTATCACATCCCACACCCACCTTTAAACAGAGCCAGGAAGGACTCCAAGAGGGCGCTGATTGCAGTGGAAGGGGGGAAGGTAACAAAGGAGGAAGTGAAAATTCAACTTGAGCGATTATTTCCAGGAAAGTGGATATGAGAGCTTATTGAGCATGATAATAACTCTTTTATCACAAAGTTTCCATCCAAATTGGAGCTGCAAAGGGCAATAGCTTTTGGGGGTGCGGTTGCTAAAGGTGAAAGTATTCCGGTTGGGGTTAGAATAACTTTTGATATGTGGCATGAGAAGGAGATTGGCTACTTACTGCCAAAGGTTTGGGTTCGAGTGTTTGGTATGAGGAAAGAGTTGAGGGAGTTCCTGGATTTGTGGGCGGTGGGGTCTATGCTTGGCTCAACGCAAACGGTGGACATGGAGGTCACAAGGAAGAATGAGTATGGGCGCATTCAGGTTGCTGTCCTCAATCCTGCTCTCATCCCGGCTCAGCTGGACGTGGTCATAGGTGACCATTATTTCGAGTTGGAATTTGAGGTGGAGAGGGTTGGGGTGGATGAGAATAGTGAGGAAACAATTGTCGAGTGGAATGGAGATGGCGACAGGGAGGACAGAGGGGTGAATGAGGGGGCGGAGGAGGAGGAAAATGAAAGGGAGGCCAAGAGGTCAAAGTCGGAAAGGGATGCTAGGGGTTTTGAATTTTTGACTGGTGGTGGAGCTCCTGTTGGGACAGATCACTCGGAGGGTCTAAAGGAACTTGTACAGAACATGAGTGAGGAAGAGTTTAAGCAGTTTTTAAAGATGAAGGCTAATGAAATACTTGATATTTCGGTGGATCAAGTACTTGACGAGATAGCTGACAATGCGTTTGGGGAGAAAGACGATGAGGTGATTAAGGAGACAGAATTAGAAGAGGAGAATGGTACTGACATACTGCTGGAACAGTCTGTCCCGGACGGTGAACGGTCTCCTTCAGCCAAGAAACACAGTCTGAGTTTGGAGGAGGCGACTCTAATTTCGGAGGCGGCCCACGCGGGTATTCGATCCAGCCTAAGGCTTGTGCGGTCTAGGGACGAACACACCCTTGTCAAAGCAGGAGAAAGGATGGCAAAGAAAAATCTGGAGCGTTTGGGAGTTGGTTGTAGTGATGAGGAGAAAAGCAAAGTGTTAAAAACTTGGTACATATAGCTACCGGTAGGGGATTAGGTGAGTTTGAAAGCACGGATCAGAGATGGCACCTTAGTGACAGTGAAGATGAAACCATGGAAGCCATAGAGGTTAATGCCTTGAAAAGCTTCTGTGGCGAACTAATGGAAGAAGGTTTTGATGAGGAGTACTTCCCTATGAATAGTGAATTAAAGGGAACCTCCCGGAAGAACAAGTCTCATGCTAAGACATGTTTATACAAGACTTGTAAATTGAGGAAGAACAATTTAATAAGTAGACGTAAATGAAAGAAATTTTTTGGAATAGCAGTGGTCTTTGCGACTTGGCTAAAAAAACTTTTCTAGTGGACACCTCCAAGGAGCGAAACTTAGATTTCATTGCTCTTTTGGAGACTTGTAAGAAAGATTTCTCCCAAACAACACTAGATAATTTTAGTGGAGGGAAGAATTTCATTTGGCACTGAACAGCTCCACATGGAAGATCGGGTGGCATCCTGTTGGGGGTGAATTTAGATGTTTTTGACATCGGAAGCATAGAAGAATGAGACTTTTACGTGAAATTTAGGCTAAGAAATAGAAAGGATGACTTTAAGTGGGTGTTAGTGGCAGTATATGGAGCTGCCCAACCCGAGTTTAAGGAGGCCTTCCTGGCTGAGTTAGTGCAGACCTGTAGTATGGAAAAGACACCTCTTTGTGTGGGAGGAGATTTTAATATTATCAGAAATGCGAGTGAAAAGAACAACAACAAATTTGACTACAGATGGCCTTTTCTCTTTAATGCAATAATCGATGGTCTCGATTTGAGAGAGATTGAGATGTCAGGTAGGAAATATACGTGGCCTAACTCGTTACCAGTTCCGACTTACGAACGCCTGGACAGGGTGTTGGTAAGTTGTGACTGGGAACAAAAGTATCCTTTAGCCACGGTGGATGCACTAAGTAGAGAGATCTCAGACCATATACCTCTCCTGCTGAGTACAGGTGAGGAACCCAAAAACAAGAACCAGCCTCTCTTCAAATTCGAATTGGGATGGTTACTAAGGGATGGTTTCTTTGAGCTAGTCTCAGATGTGTGGCAAAAAGAGAATAGAGGATCTTCACCTCTACAGAGGTGGCAAAATAAGTTAAGGAGGTTAAGACAATTCCTTAGAGGATGGGCAAAGAATATAAAGGGTGCTTATCATAAGGAGAAACAAGAGCTAACGCGGAAAGCCGATGCGTTGGATAAAAAGGCTGAGACCATGCTGCTAAGTCAGCAAGAAATGGATCTAAAGCAAAGTATCAAAGAGAGACTGGCACAGCTCCTTAGAGAGGAGGAAATCTGTTTGTTTCAAAGAGCAAAAACAACGCAAATACTAAAGGGAGATAGTAATACTAAATATTTCCAGATGATTGCTAATGGCAAGAGACGGAAAACTAGAATTTTTCGGCTAGAGCAAGACGAGGGAATAATTGAGGGAGACGAGAACCTTAAAAAATATATTACTAAGTATTATAAAGGTCTCTTTGGACGGCCAGAGAAAAATAGTTTCTCACTGCTTGAGTCCATGAAGGAGGATATTCCCCAAATTACTGAGACAGAGAATGGGGTGCTGACATCGGTTTTCTTAGAAAAGGAAGTAAGAGACGCTATATTTCAAATGAAGCATAACAAGGCCCCAGGCCCCGATGGGTTTCCGGCTGAATTCTACCAAGTTTTTTGGAGTCTCATTAAGGATGACCTAATGGCCATGTTCCGAGAGTTTCATGAAGGCGATCTGCCTCTGTTTAGTCTCAATTTTGGGATTATAACTTTAATACCAAAACAACAAGAGGTGAAGAAGGTACAACAATATCGACCCATTTGTATGCTAAATGTCAGTTTCAAGATTTTCACGAAAGTGATGGCAAACAGACTTGCCCTAGTGGTCAGCAAAACAATTGGACCATCACAGACCGCCTTCCAAGTGGGGGAGAAACATCTTAGATGGGGTAGTGGCCTTGCATGAAACGCTTCATGAGTTAAAAAGGAAAAGACAAAGTGGAATAATTTTGAAAATTGATTTTGAGAAGGCATATGACAAAGTCAATTGGAATTTCTTACAACAAGTGTTAAGGATGAAAGGTTTTTCAGAAAAATGGTGCAAGTGGATTGAGCAGATAGTCTCAGGAGGGAGTGTAGGGGTTATGGTGAATGATGAGTTGGGACATTTTTTCCAAACCAAGAAAGGGCTAAGACAGGGAGACCCGCTATCACCTCTACTCTTTAATATTGCAGCGGACATGCTTGCAATTCTGATAGGGAGATCGACTAGGCAGGATCATTTCCAGGGTCTAGTGCCTCACTTAGTGGATGGAGGGATTTCGATTCTTCAGTATGCCGACAATACTATTCTTTTTATGACAGATGATTTTGAAAAGGCCAAGAACTTGAAACTTTACTATGTGCATTTGAAAGGTTATCTGGCCTTAGGATCAACTTTCATAAAAGTGAAATATTCACTTTTGGTGCGGCAAAAAGAAAAGACCAGTGATTACGTAGATTTGTTTGGATGTAAGGAAGGGGCTACGCCCTTTAGATATTTAGGCATACCTATGAGCCCACGGAAAATCTCGAATAAGGACTGGGGATTGGTTGAAGAAAGATTTCAGAAAAAGCTTGCTAGCTGGAAGGGCAAAGTTCTCTCATCAGGTGGTAGGCTTGTCTTGATTAATTCAGTACTCTCAAGTCTGCCTATGTTCATGATGTCCTTCTTTAGGATTCCTAAGGAAGTAATCAAGAAGCTCAATTATTATCGGTCCAGATTTTTTTGGCAATGCGATGAGCACAAGAAAAAGTACAGACTAGCAAAATGGTGTATTCTATGTAAACCCAAAAGCTTTGGAGGTTTGGGCATTATTGATCTGGACACACAAAACAAATGCTTGTTAGCCAAGTGGCTGTTCAAACTTTTTAATGAGAAGGGTATGTGGCAAGATCTGTTAAAGAAAAAATATCTCCAAAACAAGACTCTGACCCAAGTGGAAAAGAGAAAAGGGAACTCACAATTCTGGAATGGTCTAATGGAAGTTAAAGATCAATTTCTTGAAAACGGTAGAATGACCGTTCACGATGGGAATCAGATCCGTTTCTGGGAAGATTTGTGGTTAGGGAATGAGCCTTTCAAGACTAAGTTCTCCTCGCTATATAACATAGTTAGGGAGAAGAATGACACGGTGGCAAAGGTGCTCGGCTCAATACCTTTGAATGTATCATTTAGGCGGGGTCTAGGGGGAGAAAACCTGGTTAGGTGGAGAGAGTTAGTGGGCAGCGTGATGGATGTGCATTTGGATAACCGGAATGATTCGTTTACATGAAACTCAGGCAAAAAATTCACTGTCAGCTCCATGTACCACTCGCTAATGAGAGGAACGGCTTTACCGTACATGTGTCGATCATGGAAAGTGAAAGTACCTCTTAAGATCAAAGTGTTCTTGTGGTACATGAAACATGGTGTGCTATTGACAAAGGATAATCTGGCTAAGAGGCATTGGAAAGGCAGTACGGTATGCTGCTTTTTGTGATAGTGTAGAAACAATTCAACATCTGTTTTTTGAATGTCCAATGGCTAGAATGATGTGGTATGTGGTTAGTATGACGTTTAGGTTTCACCCACCAAGTAGCGCTACTAATCTGTTTGGTACATGGATTAACAGCTTTCCTCCAACACTTAGAAACCAAGTCTTAATTGGCTCGGCTGCTTTGTGTTGGGCCTTATGGCTGTGTAGGAATGATGTCGTTTTTCAGAAATCAGAACCTAACTATTGTTTGCAGGTAATCTTCAGAGGGACGCATTGAATCAGAAGTTGGGCAATCTTGTCTAAAGAGGAAGAGAGAGACCGGCTGAAGCAGGGCTGTCATCAGTTGGAGACAGTCGGCTTGGAGATCTTTGCCAAGTCAGGGTGGAATGCTCTGAGAAGACTTCAGAACTAGATGTGTCTGTGCTGTGTGGTTTGATTGACAAGACGTTCCTGTTATGGGTCTTTCTTGTTTCGTTTCAGTTGTAAACTGCGGCAGTTTAAAAACTGCAGTGTGTCGTGATGTCGTTTACCGTGGCTGTAAGTGTCAAACCTTGTTCCGGATTTATCTTTAATCTAAAAAAAATTATCTCAAATAATAACTAAGCCTCATACTCTATCAACAATAATGTTTTACTTTTGTAAAGAAACTCCCTCCGACATTTTTTGTTGCAAAACCATTAAAAACAATATCAAGTTCAATAGTCATTGGAATTGAAAGTTCAATAGGCGTTGTAGTTGATAGTTTAAAATAAATAAAGATTATGATTGTATGAAAAATTACCCGGCGTCTCCGCATCTGCGCCTCTTCGGTTTCTCATCTGGGGGCTGCGGGCTGGGGCACTGCAGCAGAGCAGAGAGGAGGGCGGAGCCGTGCAGGCAGGGCGGCATGCCCGCGACAGTGGCCGGCGCCCAGCGGGCAGGGCAGCCGGGCGATTTTCAGCGAATCGGACTAAAATAGACGGGCGACATCTTTGTGGATCAGACTTCAATCGGGCCCAGCCAACCCAAAACAAGAACCGAACTGGCTCCAGCCCAACCCCCCGTCTCCTCCTTCCCCACCGCGATCCCTTTGAAAACCAAATCGCCGCCGCCGCCGCCGCCGCGCCCATCCTCACCGCCACCCTGCAATCATGTCGCTGATGGATGACGTCGTCGGCGAGATCCTCCTCCGGATCCCGCCGGACGAGCCCGCGCACCTCGTCCGCGCCGCCCTCGTCTGCAAACCCTGGCTCAAGGTCATCTCCTGCCCCGCCTTCCGCCGCGGCTACCGCGAGCGCCACCGCAGGCCACCCCTCCTCGGTTTCGTCCACAACCTCTACCAGAAGGGCCCGATCCCCCGATTCGTCCCCACCACCGCCGCCTCCCCCTGCTCCTCGCCGGCGCTCGGCTGCTCCAGCTGGTGGGCGCTCGACTCGCGCCATGGCCGGGTGCTCATCCATCGGTTTGGACCCAGCGACTTCGTCGTCTGGGACCCCATCACCGGGGACCAGAAGCACCTGCCCTTGCCCCCCTACCCGCATGGTTACTGCACCGGCGCGGTGCTCTGCGCGGCGGCAGGCTGTGATCACCTGGACTGCACCAGCGGCCCCTTCCTCGTGGTCTTCGTGGGCACCGCCACCGACAACCATGGGGACGTCACTTGGGCAAGCGTGTACTCATCGGAGACCCGTGGCTGGAGCACCGTGGTCACCACTGATCTCGATACCTCCCTCATGGTGGTCCTCCATTCCTACATCGCGATGAAGCCCAGCATTCTTATCAGGAATGCGCTCTACTTCACACTTGAGTCAGGGATGGCCATTCTCAAGTACGACTTGGTCGGACAGTGCTTCTCAGTGATTGATGCTCCAATGGTGTGTGAGCAGATGGGTATCGTGATGGCTGCGGAGGACGGGGGGTTGGGATTTGCCAGCATGGAGGGCAACAATCTCCACCTGTGGTCATGGCTGACTGATGATGGCAACTCTGCGGGATGGACTTTAGGCAGGGTTATCCCACTTCAGAGTCTCCTTCCAGTTGGAAACCCCTCAATTTTGACTGAAGTGATTGGCTTTGCTGAAGGCACAAATACCATCTTTTTGAAAACAGAAGTTGGCGTTTTCACATTTGAGATCAAGTCAGGGAAGACAACGAAGGTAGGGGAGAGACGCGCCTACTGTACTGTACTACCCTACATGAGCTTCTGTGATCCAGGTACTAAGCCTTAGATTGTGCATGTTTTTCTGTAAACATCTGTTGTTGCCTACTGTGTCTAGGTATAGCATGGATATAAGTTACGGGAAAGCTAAGTATTGGGTGTTTTTTAAGTCCTCTGCCACTGATTTTGTGACCGCTTTATTTATTTATTTATTGTTGAGAAAACACAGCATGATCTGTTTTTGAGATGTCTGCTGCACATATTCTGTTTTGTTGTTTTGGGCTGTTGTTTCCAGTTCTGGTGTAGCGGGCTGCCTTGGGTTGTAGCAGGCTGTTCTGAGATGGTTGGCTCTGTAAGGAGTAGATAATAGGCAGTGGTGGTAGGACCCAATTGCCTCATATGCCCATTTCTTCATCAAGACAGCGGATTTAAGCGAGATGAGTACTTGTTGATAGGGTTTTCGTGGATTTTTTCCTCTTCTGCTGTGTGGTGTTCGGATCTGAATGTGGTTTACGCAATTTGTGTATTTATGCAATCTAGATTTTGTTTTCCCCATTTCATCATCCTCATGGTGTATTCAAGTGGTGCTAGTTGCTACGGCTTTGTTGATTGCAATTATTCTTCCTTCCTTTCTATGGAATCTAATTCATTGTGATACAATTAGAACATGGTATGTTTGTATCACATAGATGTGATTTGGTTTGCTTTATACCTATTTCATCGATCTCTCCTCGGAGATGAGGGAGGTCAGTGTGATTGTGCTAGGGCTTATTTACTTCTTATCGGTTCTCCCTTCTTTCTTTGTTGATCTGAATCCATTGATCATGGTCAATTTCCTTCTGATTTATGTGGTTCGGGTTCTGTTTTACACATTTATACAAATGCCTGCTTATGTGAAGATTGCATGGTGCACTAATCACCGCCTGTAGATCAACTCATCTACAGACAGGTGTGAGGAAGCCATTTTGATATTATTGACAAAGAAAAGAATGTAAGCATATGTGTAGTTAGCATCTCCTGGCCTGTGTGTTGCTGCACCATTAATTACTGCTCAACATCGTGTTGCTACAGTGTTGCCTCCTACTTGTAGCAACTAGTTAAGTGGTTCTGCATCCGTCTTTTTCCTGTGTTTCTGGTGTAGAGGCCATAATGGATTGATTGACTGGAAAACATTTTTAACTCACCTTTTAAGCATAAGCTCTCATACAAATAATATGGAACATAGTTGATTTGAGTTGCTCACAATAAGTCACATTCAAGCATGGTCACCTCTTGCAATTGTAACACAGATGGAAACACCAAACAGTGTGATACTAGTTGAATCTAGGTCAATGCATTAAGATAAATATCATGTATTGTTGACTGGAGAAGTTGTCCTGTAGTTGTAGTTTGATATAGTACAGCCCTGCATTAGCTATCTCCCTCTAATTTGGCTAGTTGTCAGGACAATGTGCTTCCTTCGCTAATACCAAATAAATATTTGCATTTGAAAGTATAGTAAAATGTTTTCTTTTCTAATTGGGCATTTACCGCGCATACTTGATCCTCTGAACTACTATTGTAGAGAGAAACAGGTTCTTCTCACTTGACATTTCTTCTAAATTCACATCTCATTTTGTCATATCTGCATATGCACTAAAAGAAGGGAGTATGTGAAATGTGCTTTTGTTGGTTGACTTCAAAAAATTTCAATATGTTCTCTTCATTTTTTGCTTGCTTCATGTTCTCAATTCGAACTTCTCCTTTGTTTGTTTTTTCATGCAACCATATGGCCTGCAATCCTGCAAGACAATTCAAACCATGGAAAAAAATAGCGCGCTATTTTCGCGCTATAGCGCCGCTATAGCGGCCAGAAGCAAATGCCGCGATGCTATTGCTCTTTTCCACGCTATGCGTGCTATTGGCGCTATTTAACGCTAAAGCGCCGCTAAATGCAAATAGCGCCGTAGCGCCGCTATTGGTGGCTAGCCCAAACAAACCAGTGCGGCCCATTAATTTCTTAAAAAATGATGGCCCAGCCCAAATCTGCTCGTTAATTCCTGAAAAGGCCAAAAGCCAATTATGATTTATGATATATTGATATGTCATATGTGAAGAATAGAAGATCATCATAGTGATTGAGGAAGTAAAGACAAACTTATTTTTATATTTTCTGGTTCCAAACAAATAGCGCGCTATAGCGTGAGGAGCCAACTGCCGCTATAGCGCGAAGCTGCCGCTATAGCGCGGCTATAGCGCGGCTATAGCGCCGCTATAGAGGCAAAAGCGTCCAGAAAAGGAAAACGCTATTTTTCATAGCGCGCTATTTTTTTCATTGATTCAAACAGTAGAAAGTTAGTTTCATCGTATTTAAATAGCTATTGTTGCAGTTTCAATTACTATGTAACTATAAGCTGTGTACTATGTAATACCTTTTGTTACTTCACTTTTACCGCTGTTATTTACCATATGCTTGCATTCATCATGCAATTGAAACTCTTTACTAATTGTTCCCTGCCTGGCACCCCTTAAAACCTGTAATCCACAGCAGAACTCAAAATCTTTGTATTTGTGAGACAACAATAATAACCCCCCCCACCCCCCCCCCCCCACCCCCACCCCGGCGAATTTTAGAAGAATTTTGTGGTTTGAACTTGTGCATTTGTGGGAATGCACTTGCACTAAATGTAACTATTTCCCTCAGCTTCATAATTGAGCCCCATACCTTCTGATAAATTGTGATCATTTTCTGGTTACTCCTAAATTTTATTCGATCACTTCTTTTTCCTGCCTGCATTTTTAGTATATTTCATTGTTATAGGATAATAAATAGATTTCTTCGATCCAGCTTAAATTCTAATTTTGCATATGCTATGTGTTCTGAAACGTGGTTGCTAATGATTTAGCTTGATATCTAATTGTGTGTGCTTCTGCTCTCTCTCTCTGTTATTCCCCCAGTGGTTTTAGTTTAGGAATTATTGCTAGATTGAACTTTTTTTTTCCTGTGTGAAATTTGTTAAGCACACATCTTGATGACATCTCTGCATCTATTCTTGTTGCAGTTTCAGCGATGTCTTGTTGACTGCTTGCTGGATGCTGGTTGACCTTTACTTGCTTACATAACATCTAGAATCTTGAATTGTGCTAGAGGGAATGCGAAAGATCATGGTGTTATGCTGTGGTTTTATCTTGAGCTAAAAATTGGTAAGGGAGAGTGTTTGAGCTCATATGAAGTTACAACACCCAGACACCCAGTACGAGGCCACAGAACATTCTGTTACTTCTAGGTTTTAAGACATCACGAGCTTTGTATATGGAGCATCTGTTGCGTCGTCAATGCAGGAACTACATACTGAGGAACCTGACATAAACTGGTAGCACTATGGTAGCAGGCTGAATACTGTTCGTTTCTTCGGCCCACTACGATGAAGGTTCTGGCCCATTGTGTTTGACTTGTTCAATTTCTGGGCCCGTTAACGAGGAGCTGAGTACACCGCACCCGCATTTACGGAAAACCTACATGTGGCTTCCGGAAGTTTTTTAAGTTAGATGGCTTCCACTGTTTGAGATCCGTACACATCATATGAACGAATCAGATTATCGCGGAACAAAAATCGACAACGGCGAGAGAGGTGCACGCGGACAGCTGGAAGTACGCGGCTGCTGCATGCATGAGCTGATCAGACGTGATTCTATTTAGGTTTAGATCTTTAAATTCAATTTTCTCTCAAACTGTAAATCATTTTTCAAATCTGTTTGAACCGTGGTATTCGTTAGAATTTATACGACAAAACAAGCTCCAATTTGAATATATTTCGTATTTGTTTATAGTTTTTTAAAATCAACATTTGTCGGAAACTAGTTCAACATTTGTAATATACTATTTCAATATTTTTTTAGAAAATATTGAATTAGCTTTCTATAAATGTTGAACCAACATTGTCAAAATGTTGAATTAGGTTGACAAAAATGTTGAATCTAGTATCATATTAAACTGTTGGAGGCTAATAAAATTTTGTACCAAAAAATATTCGTATACAGCTACGTGTGTGACTTTGTTTTCAATGGAATGAAAAAAATCTCGTGGAGAATGCGCATGGATACCCATATGTGGTACTAGTGTGTTGGGCCTAATTGGGCCTCTAAATCATGTTGCTTAACTAGTATCTACGGGGATGGGCGAAACATGTGAGTGGTGTGTATAAAAAGGAGAAGGCGACTTTGCTAAACAAAATAGATGAGTTAGATAAAAAAGCTGAGTTAACTGGTTTGAGTGAGGCAGAGCGAGACTTCAAACATGTGTTGAAAGAAAGGCTAGCTGAGCTGCTTAGAGAAGAAGAGATTAAATGGTACCAAAGAGCGAAAGTGAAACACCTTCTGGAAGGGGATGCGAACACAAAGTATTATCACTTGTTAGCAAATGGTAGACATAGAAAATCTCGAATCTTTCAACTTGAGGATGGTGACAGTATTATTACTGGTGATGCTCAACTTAAAGATCATATCACTAGTTATTACAAGAATCTATTCGGCCCGTCTGAGGAGTCTCTAATTTCATTAGATGAATCCCAGAGGGCGGATATTCCTCAAGTCTCAGATTTAGAAAATGAGTTCTTGACTAAGCCTTTTTCTGAAGATGAAGTAAGGACTGCTATCTTCCAGATGGAACACAACAAAGCTGCAGGGCCTGATGGCTTTCCACCAGAGTTTTATCAAGTCTTCTGGGGTTTAATTAAGGACGATTTGATGAAACTGTTTGCTGATTTTCATCAGGGAACATTACCATTACATCGACTTAACTTTGGAAATATAATCCTATTGCCCAAAAAGAAAGATGCAAGAGTCGTTCAACAATACAGACCCATCTGTTTGCTGAATATCGCTTTCAAGATCTTTACAAAAGTGGCAACAAATAGATTATTATCCATAGCCCAAAAACTAATAAAACCAACGCAGACTGCCTTTCTGCCAGGAAGAAACATAATGGAAGGTGCAGTTATCTTACATGAGACAATTCATGAATTACACACAAAAAAGAGAGATGGTGTCATTTTCAAAATAGATTTTGAAAAGGCTTATGACAAAGTAAAGTGGAATTTTCTACAACAAACTCTAAGGATGAAAGGATTCTCACCAAAGTGGTGTGAATGGATTAGGCATTTTACACAAGGAGGTAATGTAAATATCAAGGTCAATGATCAGTTAGGTCCCTATTTCCAGACAAAAAAAGGTCTAAGGCAAGGTGACCCCATGTCGCCCATACTATTCAATATAGTGGTCGACATGTTGGCCATACTAATTGCTAGGGCAAAGGAAGCCGGTCAGGTAGATGGGGTAATTCCACATTTATTAGAAGATGGTTTATCCATTCTCCAATATGCGGATGACACAGTGATCTTTATGAGACATGATGTTCTGAAGGCTGTAAATATGAAGTTTTTACTTAGTACCTTCGAACAGTTATCTGGTTTGAAGATTAACTTCCATAAAAGTGAAATATTCTGCTTCGGAAAGGCGAAAGAAGAAGAAGTGTTCTATTCGCAATTGTTTGGTTGTAATGTTGGAAATTACCCATTCAAATACCTAGGCTTACCAATGCATTTTAGGAAACTTCTTAATAAGGATTGGAGAATTATCGAAGAGAGAATAGGGAAAAGACTGAGTGGTTGGAAGGGTAAATTGTTAACGGTTGGCGGTCGTTTAGTCCTCATAAACTCGGTGCTCTCTAGCTTACCAATGTTTATGATGTCTTTTTTCGAACTACCAAAAGGTGTGCTAGAAAAAATAGACTGCCTTCGTTCAAGATTTTATTGGCAAAATGATCAACATAAGAGGAAATATAGATTAGTCAAGTGGGAGACCATGTGTCAACCTAAGGACCAGGGAGGTCTAGGGATTCTTAATATAGAAATACAAAATAAATGTCTACTTAGTAAATGGTTATTCAAGTTACTGAATGAAGAAGGGTTATGGCAGGAATTGTTGAGAAACAAATATATCAAAACCAAAACATTGGGAAGTTGCGTAAAGAAACCTACCGATTCTCACTTTTGGAAAAGCCTTATGAACATTAAAGATACTTTTATGCAATTAGGACATTTTGTTGTCAAGGATGGGTCCCAAACAAGATTTTGGGTTGATACCTGGCTAGGCAGTAAACCTCTGAAAGATAAGTTCCCGGGGTTGTTTAGTATTGTAAGAAGGAAACAAGAGACAGTTGAAACAGTCATGAGCTCACCAGATTTAAATATCTCTTTTAGGAGAAATTTAGTCGGAGCAAATTTGACAAACTGGAATCGTATCGTAGCCTCATTACAACAAGTTGTATTACTCCAGCAAAGGGATGTGTTTCGATGGGGTTTACAGGCTTCTGGAATGTTCACAGTCAAATCAATGTATGCTGCGTTAATTAACAATGGTGTTAGGATGTCACAAGATATTTGGCAGACAAAATTGCCAATGAAAATTAAAATCTTCATGTGGTATTTAAAAAGGGGGGTTACTCTAACCAAAGATAATTTGGCTAAGAGAAACTGGATAGGGGATAAAGGTTGCTCTTTTTGTCATCTACCAGAATCAATTAATCACCTCTTTTTCAATTGTTCATATGCAAAATTTTTGTGGCGTGCTATTCATATACTTTTTGGGTTACAACCTCCGCATAACATTGAGGATTTTTTTAATGTTTGGACAAAAAGAGGGACTAAAAAGTATAATACATTGTTATTAACAGCAGCAGCAGCACTACTTTGGACAGTTTGGCTAACACGAAATGATATGGTTTTTGATAAATGCAAACCAAAAACTTTTTTGCAGGTACTATTCAGAGGAACTCACTGGCTTCGTCAATGGGCGAACTTGCAGCGACATGAAGATGTTAAGGGTCAATTGGCCGCTGCAGCGTCGCATCTTGAAACTTCGGCTTTAGCCTTTTTCAGTTCCAATGGATGGCTTCATCAAAGACATATTGGTTTCATTTAGTCATGAGCTTTTTTCTTTTCTTTTTTAGCCATTTGTGCCTGGTGTGCACCAGTAAACTTAGTATTTTGAGAGTCTGTAATAAAGGCCTGATTCTATCCTCGGATAGATGAAGCCGGATATTTTTTCCATTATCTAAAAAAAGCACATGGAAGCCATATAGGAGCCCCGCATTTACATGTGTGAAGAAACGAGCGAGTCCGAAATCCTTTCCTGCCGTCGATCAATCCTCCTCTCACGTCAATTTCTATTCCATCTCATCACGCTCATCGCCTCCACATTTCTGGGCCAAGTCTCGTACGCCCACCGGCTACATCGCCGTTCCGTCCGCGACTTCGAACCGATCGTCTTCCATTGCACGTTCGGCTGGGTGGCGGCGGTTGTCTGATAAACCAAACGAATAGGACAACCCAGTGAGCCAAGTGATGTTTTACTAAAAAAAGGTGAGCCAACCCAGCGAACCACACAGTCCAGTTTAAATGGCTCACTAGTGGCCCGTGACTTCATAAATGTGGGATGTATATATTTAGTGTTATTTTGATATTTTAGTACGGATGAAGTCAACTTATAAGTTATTATTTATAGAATCTTTGTCGTATTAAAAATAATTTTTAATAGAGCGACGGGCCATCCGTCCGCGTGCTGTCGGGTGGCCGTGGCCTCTGGCCGAAGGCCCGAAGTCCACAAACTGGAGCCCACGGCAGAACAGCCAGACAGCGGCTAGCATTGACTGACTTAGTAACAGTGACGGCGCTTAATTCGTACGGAGTACTCTACTAGTATAGTGATGTTTGCCCAATAGTTGAATGATATGGCATGCGTGGTGTTCAGATTGCCAAGGCTCTCCGGCAGCGATTGCGCATAAGCTGGTATGCACAGACGCCTTGTTTGCTTTAGAATCTTCTCCAGGGCTGTAAAACTATTAATAACTTTTAGAATATTTATTTTGAAGATATATCAATCATATATGAAGATTTATCTTACAGTACTTTCATCATATAATATGCTTGCTTGTTTATATAACACATTCTTATTGGAAAGAGTGGACACAGATGTGTTATCATATCCCAAACATCTTTTTGAGGTAAGTGGTTAAATTTACACTACTGTAGGATCATATATAATAACCAACGTGTATGTTTTTACTTTTTATTACAGCCCTGTTCGTCTGGGTGGTGGCTGGTGGCTGGTGCTGATTTGTTCTGAGAGAAAAGTACTACTGACCGGTGGCTGATTTGTTCCGAGAGAAAAGTACTGCTGACTGGTGGTTGATATGCCAAACGAAAGTCAATCCGAAGACTTCTTTTCTTTTACAGATTTAATCCATTTTTTAAATAATTCAAACTAATAGTAGAAGATTTTGTAACTGTGGGTAAGGTTATTATAAATATTAGTTCCAAGCGAATTTATATTTTAACCTGGTTTGCTGGTCTTCCTCCGTGGTCAGCGATCAGCTGATCCTTGCATGAGCGGAGGAAAAAACCCACCAGCCGGGCGGAGCAAACAAGAATTGGTCATATAGAAAGGTCGGAAACCACAAACCAGTAGCAAAATGGCTCGCCTCCACAACAACTTCCTCCTGCTCTTGTTCATAGGTTGCCTCTTCACAGATGCTGCCGCCAAGCTTAACACCACAGCACCTTGCCTCCCGGATCAAGCTTCCTCCCTCCTCCACTAAAAAGTTCTTTCATCGGTGACAATAATTTACCATCATGGCAAGCTGGAACTGATTGCTGCCACTGGGAGGGCGTCACCTGCGACATGGCCTCTGGAAGAGTCATTTCTCTTGATCTCGGTGAGTTCGACCTGATGAGCAATCGTCTTGATCCTGTGCTCTTCAACCTCACCTCTCTCAGGAACCTCAGCCTTGCATTCAATGAATTCAGTGGAGCTTTGCTCCCAGCTTTTGGGTTTGAGCGGCTCACGAATATCATCCACCTCAACCTCTCGTGCAGCAATTTTTGGGGTCAGGTCCCAATTGGAATTGCCTGCCTCAAGAACCTTGTCACCATTGACTTGTCTGGTAATTATGAATTGTATTTTGAACAGCCAAGTTTCCAAACCTTCATGGCCAATATGAGCAACCTGAAGGAGCTTTATCTTGATGAAGTGGGTTTAGGGAACAGTAAATCGACTTGGTCCACTATTTTAGCAGACTCAGTTCCCCAGCTACAGATTCTTAGCTTATACGGGTGTTATATATCAGGTCCTATCCACCCTTCCTTCTCAAGGCTTCACTCATTGACGGTAATCATCTTTGGATACAATGAACTCACCGGCAAAGTCCCTGAGTACTTTTCTGAACTATCATCCCTGACCACTTTAGTCATATCAGGAACTTATTTTGAAGGGAAGTTTCCAACAAAAATCTTCCAGCTAAAAAGTTTGAGGACGCTTGATTTGTCCGGTAACCCCATGCTTTCTGTGAGATTAACATATTTCCCAGCTGGAAATAATTTGGAAATACTATATCTAGTTGGGATTAACTTCTCTTATGGCTTGCAGTCCTCATTTGCCAATCTCGAGTCTTTAAAGACTTTGGGGCTTAACACGATGGGCACTGATAACGAACTCCCCTATATGATACATAAGCTTCCATCATTGGATTACCTGGAACTCATTGGATCAGGTTTGCAAAACCCGGTATTACCTTGGGTCAGCAATCTTACCCAATTGGAAAATCTAGTGCTCGATGGTTACGACTTCTCTCAATCTATTCCCATTTGGATCGGCAAACTCACAAGGCTGAAAGGTTTGCATATAGTTGGGTGCAATTTCCCCATGCCTATACCGTACCAGATTGGTAATCTTTCAAAATTGGCAGAGCTAGACTTCACCAATTGTGACTTCTATGAGCAGAGAATACCATCATGGATAGGCAATCTTACAAAGTTGACCTCTTTGAGCATTTATAGAAGCAAATTCTCTGGGCCAATACCATCAACGATTGGGAACCTGATCCAACTTGAAGAGTTGGCGGTCTGGTATTCTAACATCAACGGTGAGACTGTGCCTGGACTTCATAGATGTTATACCTCTTTTCTTTTTCAATTATAGAAAGGTGAATAGATCTTACACCTGGTATATGGCATGCCATGCATACACCGTTAAGAAAATAATAACGAATTTTAAGTGAATAAGAAATCCCCTATTTTCTTTGACACTACAAAATCAATGGAGCGACCTTCAGAAAAAAAAGCTTTAATTTTTGGAATGTTGAGAAAAAAAACCATGATGTGCTTCACTTTGAGTCTTTCATCGATTTTCATAGTTTAATACGTAGTAGTAGTGAGATACCTTTAACACATGTATACGACTCTCTCTCTCTCCCTCTCCCTCTCCCTCTCCCTCTCTCGCTCTCTCCCTCCTCTCTCTCTCCCCCTCTCTCTCTCCGTACATATACCTAGATACGGGTACAATATTGGTCAATCACATAATATACCAAGGAATATGTTCATTATTTCATTTGGACCTTTTCGTATTTTGAAAAGCTTTACACGGCAATTAAAGGTTCTCTCAACGAGAAATCAAATTTAGCATATATCATTTGTAGCATTGAAACACTGCATTTGTAAAATGTATACCCAATATGTTGCGTTAACATTGTTCACACTTTCTCCGGTCCAAAGCTTATTTAGAAGGATTAGAAAAACACATGAATAAGGTAGGGGTACGGTGGTATTTGGTGACAACTTGTGTATAAAGCTAGTGAAAGAACATGCGAAAGTCTTGTGCGAGATGACTTACCTGAAGCACACGCGAGATTGCCGATAGGGGGTTGATTGTTTCACGACTAGATAATAAAAAAATAAAACAACCGGACAAAAGAGTTGCCTATTATATTTAAAAAGAGGAGCTTGACGGCCTAACACGAAACAAATAATAAATTCCATTTCGCCATGGAAGAAATAGATGAAATGAGCTGGACCCCTCCACCACCACTAGGACCGTGGATAGGTTCTCTCCGTTTCTATACCATCACAACCCAAAACACAAGATGTATAAGTGGAGCAATCTTATTTATATTGCTGTATTATAATATGTGTAGTACAATGGAGGTGCTCCTCTAGGAAAAGGTGCTGTATTATTGGCACAAACAAAACTTGGTCGTACAAACAAGCGCAGCGATAATGAACATATAAAATAGTTTGGTGCTGAGCTTTTTTGTAAATACATTTCATTGTATCAAAAACTCTACAGTATAAACATTTCCCATATTTAAATGTAGACAAGTTTAATTTAAGCATTCTCAAATGTACAAATCCAGAAACAAAGATCAGTTGTCTATTCCTAACAGGTGATATATGTTTAGCACTTTAGCTCCAATGGAGCGAGATACGTTAATAATTTGGTTCGTGTTCTTACTGTTGCTTTCAGTGTGTCAAGGCACTGATAATAAAGACTGCAGCATTCTGACTAATTTATACCCTTATGGCCTTATATGCAGGAAAAATTCCGAAGTCTTTGTTCGCTATTCCAGTCCTGCAAAGACTTCTATTAATTGGGAATCAGCTTGCTGGCTCACTGGAAGACATTCCTGCTCCTTTATACTCACAATTGAGGTTGATCAATTTAGATATTAATCAATTGGCAGGCCCAATACCCAAATCATTTTTTCAGCTTATGAATCTTCAGGGTCTCAGTCTTTACTCAAATAAATTGACAGACACAATAGAACTTGGCTCTATCTGGAGGTTGAAAAGTCTCACTTATCTTGACCTGGGTAACAATATGATATCACTCACAGAAAAAGAAGGTGATACAATATTATCTCATTCCGTTAGAATCCAGGCCCTATGCCTTGCATCTTGCAACCTTAAAAAAATTCCAGCATCATTCAAATATCTTGACACTATTGAGTATATCGACCTTTCAAATAACCAAATCAAAGGGTCCATACCAAGTTGGGTATGGGAGAGTCGCCTTGGTTTTCTGAACCTCTCACGCAACATGTTTACTACTTTAGAGAAGTCTCCTGTTGTTCAGATAACATATTTATATTTTCTTGATCTGAGTTTTAATAAACTTCAAGGAAGCATATCAATACCATTAACCTTATCTGACCAGTTTGTGTTGGATCTCTCAAACAATAACCTCTCTTCCATCGAACCTAGCTTTGGCAGGCATCTGAGAAATGCCACCTACATCAATTTGTCAAAAAATAAATTAAGTGGACATGTACCACTTTCCGTTTGTAGTTTAAACAACCTTCAGATCATGGACTTATCTTACAATTACTTTAGTGGACCAATTCCGTCCTGTCTTATGGAAAGAGTTGGCCTGAGCATATTGAAGCTAAGAGAAAACAAGTTACATGGTGTGCTACCTGAAAATATTAGAGAAGGATGTAGGCTTCAGACAATTGATTTGAATGGAAATCGAATTGAAGGTGCACTACCAAGATCCCTAGCAAATTGCCAAAACTTAGAGATTCTTGATGTTGGTAATAATCAGATCATCGATTCATTTCCATCATGGATGGGTACTCTTCGCAAGCTTCGAATTCTTGTCTTAAGATCTAACCAATTCAATGGCACTTTAAGGTATCTTCACAATGGCTACCAGCACTTCACAAGTTTGCAAATAGTTGATTTGGCCTCCAACCATTTCTCTGGCGACTTGCATTCAGAATGGTTTGAGAATTTGAGAGCAATGATGAATAACAGCAAGGATGAGGGGGAAATATTAGAGCATCGCACACAGATACCAGGGAAAGCATTGTATCTTCAAGATACTGTGACAATCACATTCAAAGATGCCCCTTCCAGTTTAACCAGAATTCAAACTGCTCTCAAGGTAATTGATTTCTCAAATAATTCATTTGAAGGTTCCATTCCGGGTTCAATTGGAAGGCTTGTTTCACTTCACGGACTTAACATGTCACACAACAACTTCACGGGACAAATTCCATCACAACTTGGTAACTTAACGAGGTTGGAATCAATGGATCTCTCTTTCAACTATCTCTCAGGAGAAATTCCGCAGGAGTTTACCTCTCTAACTTCTCTTTCCTGGTTGAACCTTTCGTACAACAACTTGACGGGAAGAATACCGCAAGGAAACCAATTATTGTCATTTCCCAGCAGTTCATTTGAAGGCAATCCTGGCCTATGTGGAATTCAGCTTTTTAAGGAATGTGACACTCTAGGTCCAAATTCAACCACCCCAAGCGCACTGGCTGCAGAAACCAATACTTTGTGGCAGGACAGATTGGATGCCATCATATTGTTCATCTGTGCTGGCTTGGGCTTTGGCATGGGTTTTGCATTGGCAGTCATATTCCGACCCCTTTACCACATAGAAGGATGGCTTTGCAACCATATGTAATACTAATTTAAGTTTTCAACAAGAATAATCATGTATATTTGTGTTGTACTCGTTATTAGATGGGACAGCTTAAATCCACTCAGTTGTAACAAGGTTGGTTTGCTAGTTCAGTCGATTTCTTATATGATCCAATCCAGGCTGGTGGGCTGGAGGTACGTCATAGCAGGAAGAAACGACAGGAAATTGTTGCATTGAAGTATTATTATAAGCTAGAACCAACCAACGGTATATATAACCCTTCCCTGTTACCTACTTACCATTAGGCAAATTGAGGCTGTGTGATAAGGAAGCCTTTGGGAATTACCAAACGCCTCCACGTCGCCCCGTTGGGCGACTCGGGCGGCTCCCCAGGCGCTCCTAGCCTAACCCCGCGCCACCGTTCCCCTCGCCTCCGCTGCCACCGGAGATGCCCGTCGGAAGCCCGGCGCGCGGCGAGGAGGGTGGCGGCGGGGCCATCTCCCTCGTCCTCCCTTTCTTCTCCCCTTCCAGCCTCTCCTTCCTCCTCTACCCTTCCAGCTCCATGGCATCACCATCAGCCAGATCTACGGCAGGGGCAGCCAGATCCGCGGCATGGGTGACCGGATCCGTGGCATGGGTGGCCGGATCCGAGATATGCAGGTGGGTTCTGACCGGTTCCAGCAGTTGGCCGCTGTTGGCGGCGGCGGCCTGATGGCTCCATGTGGAGGCGGCTGGCTACTTCTCAACTCGGCGGCCTGTGGCGGTGGCGGCAGTCCGTGGCTTGGCTCGGGTGGCGGCGGCGGCGACGTCTTTGCCCGGCCGGCGGCGGTGGCGGTCCGGGCCGGCGGCGGCCCAGGGCGTGGCCAAGGGTGGCCGCCCCTACGGGCGGCTTGGCCCAGTCCCTCGCTGGTTGTGGCTGCCTCGCAACCGCCGGGGGCGTGGCGACAACGACGGGCCGGCAGGAACGCCGGTGTGCGGCTTCGTGCCATTGGCTGCCAAGGACACTCGGGTATGTGACTGCATGGCTTCCTTTCGGGAGGTTGGCCTGTGGAGGTGCGCTTTGGTGGCATTTTGGTGACGCGTTCGGCGGTGGCTTGCTTGGGCTTGTGCTTGCGATGCCATGGTGGTGTGGCTGGCAGCAGTTGGAGTGACGGTGCACCGAAGACGTCATGGTGGCGTAACTGGTTGCCCCGGGTGATGAAAATTGGGGTTCCCGATCTTCCGTCAGGTGAAGGATAACTTGTTTTGGGCGGAGCACGACACACCGATCCGGCTTCAAGTCAGCAAACTCGAACCCTGCAATCTTAGCACCACGACTCCTCTGGTTATCAACCGTGTCACAACCCGGTTGACCTCACCAAGAAAGCTAATCCCTGCCTGCGAAACGAAGAACACAAGCAAGAACTCAAAAAAAGCAGCTCTCAAAGGAAGTGACACTACAGATGTATGATTAAGATCAAAAGTTGGGGTTCTACAAACCGATAACGACGAAACTATTCTCGACAGATTAATCTAAGGAAAACTCAAACCCTAATGTGGCGGCGACTACTGATTATACGAGGGTTGGGGCGTGCACATGGCGCGTCTAGCCATCGCATCTATCGCCCCAAAGATTCCCGCAGGGCACTTAATTATTAAGTAATATGGGCTTAATGTTTAAATTGTTGTTTTGCGGCCCAGCTTCTCAACGGTGCACGGATATATTTATTGCAACTATACTACTAGTCAAAATCGGTGGTACATGCGAGAAAAGATGAATCGCTGAGGTCAGCTTACATGCAAACGGTTTCAAACTTAAAAAACTATAAATCATAAAGCGAACATCCAAATAAAATTTCGATTACACCATTATGTTTCTTACTACATGATCTACAAAACAAGATCTCACTTGGCTATATTTAAAATAAAAAATTTTACGAACATTTTTTTATGATGCTAGAACATTTTTATGATACAACACGAACAAATTAACCTACAAAGTGAAAAAATGGCTCCACATGTGAACAAATTATTGTACATCAAGAACAACCAAGTCCAAATAGCGAACAAAATATTCTTATAGTTGAACAACTTAGAATGAACAAATAATTTAATATCACCAAAAAAGTGAATAAAATGACCCTTGTAAACAAATACAATATTCTGCATGCAGAACAAACATATTCAAGTGAAGAACAATTTATTCTTAAGGGCGAACAACTCAATCTACATGGCGAACCGATAATTTAATATCGCGAACAAATTAATTTACATAGCGAACAAAATAATTACACGTGTGAACAAATTATTCTATATGGCGAACAAATTATTCTTAAGCGCGAACAATTCAGTTTATGAAGCGAACAAATAATTTAATATTGCTAATAAATTGATCTATAAAGTAAAAAAATAACTCCACACATGAAGACATTATTCAATATGGCGAACAAATTATTCTTAAGGGCGAACAATTCCATCTACATCGCAAACCGATAATTTAATATCGTGAACAAATTAATCTACAAAGCTAACAAAATAATTCCACATGCGAATAAATTATTCTATATGGTGAACAAAATATTCTTAAGTGCAAACAATTCAGTCTACGAGGCGAACAAATAATTTAACATTGCTAATAAATTGATCTGTATAGTAAACAAAATAACTCCACACACGAACACATTATTCTACATGGCGAACAAATTATTCTTAAGGGCGAACAATTCAGTCTATAAAGCAAACAAAGAATTTAAAATCGTAAATAAATTGATCTATAAAGCGGACAAAATATCTCCACGCACAAACAAATTGTTCTATATGGCGAACAAATGTGTCCACCTTACAGAAAAATTATTCTTATAGACAAACAAATTATGTTCACGTGTACAAGAATAATTTGCCTCTGGATTTAAGAATACCTAAAGCTCTCTATAAATGAGAGTGCGAATATAAAGTATATTTAAAAGCGCTTCGTGTGACTAGTATGTTTACCTTGGTCCAGTCAAGTGACATTGTTTTAATACCTATGTGTCATCAATAAACGTGCGTGTCGCACGTGAGTTTTTGATAAAAGTAAAATAAACACTAGAATAGGTTAGAAATCATAATAAAGAATATAACCAATCATAATAAATAAATTCAAATATTATAGAATAAAAAATTATACAAAGGGTTGGAAACCAAAAGGGAAACTAAAAAATAAACATAAAAATGAAGTATTGTACATAATTTAGTTCAAGTGAATAGTTAAAAGGGAAAAATAGAAATAAAAAAGAAAAGACAAAGAAAGGAAATAGAAAAAGAAGATAATAATACAATAATAATAATAATAATAACGTAAATAAAAGAATGAAAAAAAAGGGGATGGACTACAACCAAACTGTTGCTGGGCCACGGTTAGCTCGTGAAACCACGGACAGACAAGACAATATACAAGCTGTTGTTGGGCCGAAAACAGCAAACTAGGCTGCAGCAAAACAATTAAAAGCAAACTGGGCCGCAGCAAAACAATAAGGAGCAGTCCGCGTGGACGTTGGCGACAGAACGCTATCTATCGCGCGCGCGATAGATAGTTGTTCCGGCGTGCACAACCCCCTAACCACGTCCATAATGGACCCAACACGATACACGGGCCAACAGCCTAAAAGATGGCGGCGCAGCACCATGGCAGATTCTGGATGTCCACTTGTTTCGACGATTCCCGATGACTCAGAAGGAATTTTGAGGTGGGACCAGTGCCATTGGAAATCTTATCTCCTTAGCTTTCCAAGCATATGTAGAACGTAAAAAACCGAGCCCATATGCGACCTGGGTGACGAATTTAGTGCGGGCTGCTCCTGGACTCCGAGGCAGACTCGAACTTAAGTTTCCTTTGGCCTCCACCTTGGGGACTCGAATCAGATTAGCCTTGGGCCTTCTTCTTGACTTGAAAAACCTTGTTGGTCTCCTTCTTCTCCACCCCATGCACCCCTCATGGACATATATATGGGTGTCATGTCCTCATCACCGGGCTGCCTTCCTCCTGCGGCGAAGGTGTTGGTGGTGCTGTGATGGTATGACCGATGACGGTTCGCACGGATGTTTGCCGGCGGCATCGTGGTGGTGCCGTTGACAGCGATCGTGCGTAGGCTCCCCAGCAACACCATGGTGGTGAGGTTTGTGGTGCCAGCCGTCTCGTCGCTTCGCGGTGAAGATGCAAGTGAAAACTTATCCTTTTATGGGACGACGTCGATGACGCTTCGAGTGTCATGTCCTTCCTGGAGGCGACGTCGATTATCTCCAGCGCGGACTTGCCTCCTGCAGTGGCAGCAATGTCGTCGGGCTTCTCCGTCTTGGTGCTTCGACATTGGTGGCTTATGTGAGGGCATTTTTTCTTTCTTGTCCTTTCTTTTGTTTTCCATTTTCTTTGTTAAAAAAGCAAAAAAAAAGAAGAGTAGAGAAGAAGAGAGGTTTCAGTCCATGACAGCGGTGACTCGTGTCGACGTCTCAATCCGACCGAGCGAATTTTAGTGGAGACCCGGGTCGATGTCCCAATCCGACCTGGCACATCCTTTGAAGTTGTTTGAGTTGTTCAGAGTGGTGCGTGTTGACGTCCCAATCCAACCCACCGAGTTTCTTCCTAGTTGCACGGACCGAAGTGGTTCGGGATTCTCTACCCCTTGAGTTGTGCGATCCTTGGATCGGAGTTGTGTGTGAGATGGTACGATACCTCTCTCTAGTTGTACGATCTTCGGATAAAAGTTGTATGGTTTTTGAGTCCGATTTTCCTTATAAACAGGGAACTCTTTTGTTTCCCTGAGTATCGTGGTCATGAACCAACCTACTTTACAGTACTCAATAGATTATTAAAGCGTTCGCCGTTGTCTCGGGCATGTCGTAAATTATTAGACTCCTGTGCGCCGCCTTCGCTGCCCCATGTCGTCCCTGCCACCACACCGTGTTTCCATGCAAAGCGTTTCGCTGCTCCCGCTGCTATATCCCCCCCCCCCCTATAAAACTCATTTGTTTTAAGATGTTCAAATAGATTATTAAAAATATTGAATATAGTTTTTTTCTAAAATATTGATCCATGTTTCAGAAAATATTAAATCTATTATTTTAGACGTTAATTTATTTTTTTAAAAAAATTATTAAATCTTGTGCATTGAAATATCGATTTAAGTTTCTAGCTTAGATCTAAAATGAGCTTTTACAGTCAGTGGTAGATACGCCATAAACCGTGTGCACGGTTAATTAAACTAATAGTTTATTATGACCCCGTTGCTTCTTCTTAAACTTCTAAGCAATGTTTGTTGTGTGGCTTCTAGAAGTCACGTAGGAATCAAGGCGGTGTTTCTTTGGAGTAAAATTTTTTATTTGACCACTAATTAGCATTAAATAAAATTAGCTTACAAAACTACGTATAAAATTCCTTGGTTAATTAGCGAGACCTATCTAATGAGGTCTCCAGCTGTATGATTAGATGATGGTTACTGCAACATTAGAGCAAGGCTAATAATACAGCCAGCAAGTGGGTTGTATGTTGTTGCCACATCACTTACAGCCCATCCATATAATAGGTTGGCTAAGAAACATACTACTTGGCCCACCATCCACTCTCACAAGATTTCTATGAACCTGTGCCTTAGCTGACTATAAGTTTACAACCCACTTTCTTCTCTCTCTTCTCCTCTCTCTCCTCCACATAGGATTCAGCCTGCTTGTAGCCTGTTATTATACTTGCTCTTACTGTAATAAATTATGGGTTAATTAGGCTCATTAGATTCATCACGTAAAGTTACATTCATCCTTAAAAAAGACTTTATTTAATATTTCATACCTGCAAGATTCCCCGAAAAAATTTATTTTGGGGACACAAAGAAACATGGCCTAAGTAACTTGTTTTTTAAAAGCTATGTATGAAAAAACTTATTTTTAAAAGCTTATAGACTTCTTCAGAGAACTGATGGACAAGAATTCACATAGATATTACATGGGAAATTAAACTTTTTTATGTTTGCAAAAACAGGGAAATGGACTAGTAAGATAGGAGGCCTGCAATGTTTTTGGAATGATATTCTAGCTTGAGACTCTGCGCCTTTTGCAGATATTTGAATGAATATCTGATCAAATTAAACGCTTTTCCTGTTTGCCCAAATTGGGAAATGAAATCTAAATATCTTTAATGTTGCTGGAACTGGAATGTTATAGTGCTGAATTTTCAGCTGTTTGGTTTATCATCAGGACAACAATACAAGAACTACACGGTCGTCCTACCAAGCTACTGCATGCATCCAGTTGTCACAGGTACACAAACTGAACGCATCATCTAGGCGTTGATGAAGGGAGTGCCGGTGACAAACTCGGTGAAGGCGAGCGCGACGAGTCCCAGCATGGCGAAGCGGCCGTTCCAGAGCTCGGCGTTGGCGCTCATGACGCCGCCGCTCCTTGCCTCGGCGCTGTCCCCCTTGAGCACCGGCACCAGCGACGCCACGGAGAGCACGGCGGCGGTGGCCGCGAACCAGGCCAGCCCGGACCCGCTGCCGGCCTGCGAGAGGAGCCCGTCCCCGTGGGACGCCTCGACGGCGAGCGCCGACACGAAGCCCACCATGGCGAGTCGCCCGTTGATGCGCTCCGGCGCCGGCCCGCTGAACGCCAGCGCGTCCCACAGCCCCGGGCTCTTGTTGGTTGCCTTCGGCTTCGGCGTCGGGGTGGCCGGAATCGGAGACGACGGCGCCGCGCTCGTCTCCGCCGTCGGCTCGGCATCCTCAGCCTGGGCCCTGACGACCATGGCGCGCCGCCGTGGCGCGAGCACGAACGCCGCCGGGACCCTGACGGAGAGGCCTTCCGCACGCGCGCCGGCGCCGGCGGTGGCGAAGGCGAGGGAGCCCACTGAGGCCATCACCGAGGTTGCCATTAGATGTGTGTGCAGCAGGCCAGCAGATCGAGATCGAATCGTAGTTCGCAGCGGGCAAAAGGCTCGCTGTGGTGTCGAACTGTCAATAACGGCAAGATCGAGATCGAGCTCTGCCTGTTGCTTCGAATTTGCTTCGCTTTGCTGGCCTTTTGCTGTGAGATGGTAGGGAGAGAAGGGTGTCAGCTTTTATAGGTGGAGCGGCGGTGCTACCCCTCCCGTGAACGGGGGTGGGCGGTGGTGGCGACGGCGAGGGCCACGTCGGCGGGGAGATTCACGGCCGTAGACGACCGAGCCGGTGGAGTGGAGCAGTAGGTGCAGCTGGCGTGTAGTGTACATGCGCGCGCGCGACGTGGAGTGAGGCAGCATCACAGCGAGCGAGCTGAGCCATCGACGTGGACGGCGAGGCCGCCGCACGGGCGGGTGTGAGGTGGCCCCATTCCGTCGCCAAAAAGTGTCAGTGGCGACATTGTTGACAGAAGCCGCCAAGCCAAGCAGGTCGCAGGAGAATGGAGAAAGCAGTCTGTCGTGTGGCTGTATCTCGAGATTCCCGTCGACGTGTACTTAAGGGCCAGCTACTTTCGTGTACGAGCGTGGTCTACGTGTACGAGCTCGGTTAATTATCAACGACGTATGATGATTTTGGTAGCTCGTGCGGTGAGTTGATTTGAAAAAAAAATAGGAGATTTTCTATAAAGTTATGACATATTTGAATTAATCTTTGTTTTTTACCTACTACTTTATTATTAGATAAAGATAAAGATATATGTAGACACTTTTAAAAGGTCAAAAGACGGTTAATTAAGCACAAAATCACCCACTTACTGTGCGTGTGCAAATTGCTCATTCAAATCAAATTGTGCTAAAACAATATATGCATCATCTGTACCTATGATAACCCGTATCTCTGTCCATTAGCAGAATACAATCCACCAAAGAAGTTATCGCAAAAAAGTAACGTGTAGTGATCTAGGTATAAATTTTTATAGGTTGTGTATACTTATGTGTACGAGTATGTGACCACATAAAAATTTGGTAGCTTTCAATGGTGCACACAACAATACTAATAGAGCTAATTAAGAAGTACTAGAAGCAAAACAGACGAGCAGCGCTCTATCCTTCTCGATCATATCTACACTCCGTATGTGGTGCTGCAGAGACAGCACCGTAGAGCCGCAGTAGGTGCGTAGGGCCTTTGTTCGGATGCAAATTTGAGGGTCAAATTTAGCTCAAAAATATCACTTCGTTATAAATACGTCAATGTAGCATTTTGTTTGTATTTGTGATAAATTGTCCAAACATTGATTAATTAGGCTCAAAATGTTCGTCGTAAAGTACAACAAAACTGTGCAATTGGTTTTTGATTTCATCTATATTTAGTACTCCACGTATGTGCCGACATTTTGATATAACGAGAACACAGTGGAATTTAGGGGTGAATTTTGGGATTTAAACAAGGGCTAGGTCCAATTTGAAGTGGGCCTTGTTTAGATCTCAAATTCCAACTCCAAAGTTTACTGTGTAAAAAGAAGATTTCCATCACATCAAAATGTCATAGCATGCATAGAGTACTAAATGTAGATAAAATAAAAAACTAATTGCACAGTTTTGTTGTACTCTACGAGACGAACATTTTGAGCCTAATTAATCAATTTTTGGACAATTTTTCAACGTACAAACGAAATGCTACAGTAGCGCACGCTCCAAAAGATCAAAATTTGGCTCCCACTTTGGTTGGCGGGGGAACACAGGAATCCGGTCGGTGCTCATACGTCAGACGGGCCCACACACAGTGACACAAAGATCAAACGACGTACCAAATGTTGTGCGCTTTAGTACTAGGTAGAGAATAACGTGAGTTCACTGTTCTGGCCGTTTCAAATGTGTAATGCTCACCCAGTCCGGTCCTTAAAATATAAATATTTTCAATTTTATACTAAGTCAAAATATCTTTAATTTGAAATACTTATGAACCCACTCTGTTTCAAATTAGTATTCACTGTTAACTTTTTTCATAACGTCTGGCCATCCATCTTATTTAAAAATTTAGAGATGTCAAACCTAATAAGTAGTAACAATGCCAAGGAAATAGCATATTAAACAGAGTTTGAGCTCACTTGACATGTCAAAATTTCGGGCAAAACGGAACATGATGAGATTCAGAGATGAGGAACAAACTACCTCCATCAAGTGCAAACAGACCCCTACTTGTGATGAACTCATATATAGTACATTGTTGAATCTTGAATATAAAGAAATGATTATTGAATATAAAGAAATGATTATGTCCTTTGGTTGTTGGTTTCTACGAGTGGAGTAACTTTCCTGATAATGATTATTCAGAGGAAAACAGGCTCACCTGTACTGTAATGGTGGAATACAATAACAGGACACCAAAGATCAATACAGTACTATCTATCTGAATACAAAATAAATGCTAGACAGAGGGAAACACAGAACATTAGCATCAGGAAGCCCAGCATTAGACACCAATTTCTGAACCTTAATTAAACAAACAACAATCCGATTTTTCTTTTTCTCTCTTACTATTTCTAATATGTTTCATCCTCTACTTAATACAAAATCTCAAGCATATCCTCCAAAAAAAATTTCTAGTTGAAGCAGATGAGACAGTTCCTGAAGCAGAAGTAACAGCAATAACAGCAACCCTCCATGAATCAATGTGGAAAAGAAGCCTATATTATCAGATACACATGCCAGCTTTTGGTCATGAATCAAGTATAACGTGCTACTTGTGACAGAAATATCTCAACAGTTTCTTTGCTAGCAACTGACATCGACTGCTGATGAACGAAACTTTGTAAGGCGCAAAACATGGGTTCGGCCTGAAATTATTCCTTAATTTTGTGCTGTTCGAGAAAAAGAAATTGCTTAATGGCTGGTGGCTGGTTTTTTAGCTAATCTCTTGGAGATGTTTTAGAGACTAGTCAAATCGTTTTCTAAAGTTAAATTTAGCTATTGTTAGAGAAAAAACGTTTCCAACAAACTCTGTAAATGACCCTTCAAATTTAGTGGCTCTATCACACCTCATTCGCTAGCTATTTTTAGCTAGCCTACCTCACTAACCATGTTTACAGAATCTGTTGGATTACTATGCTATTTGTTAGTCAAATCTATTTTTGAGAGTAGCTAAATCAGTAAATTTGACTAGTCTTTTTAGTTAATCTCTTGAAAATGCTCTTATGACGCTCGGTGTAATGGATTTATGTAGTACATGCAATATCTTGTGATATTATGCATTGTTTTTATTATTTTAAAAATGATATTTTAGATTGACCCGGTATTTCTGATATTTTATGTTTATTGATGGGTCCGAAAATCTTTTTCCGTAATTGTGACCTATTTTGCGGACAGAATCGATCAGCAACTTTTATGAAAAAGAGTCCTTCAATATTTGCTTTTTTGACGGAGAATCCAACAATATTTGTTAGGCTACTCGCTTAACAATTGAAGCCCACCTTACTCTGCCCGTACGTACATACGTGTACACTACTAAGTCCTCTACAGCCTACAGTCCCGCGCGCTCTCGTACGATATACGCCGTGTCTAGGCGTTGATGAACGGCGCACCGGTGATGAACTCGGTGAAGGCGAGCGCGACGAGGCCGAGCATGGCGAAGCGGCCGTTCCAGAGCTCGGCGTCGGCGCTCATGACGCTGCCGCTCCTGCTCTCGGCGCTGTCCCCTTTGAGCACCGGCACCAGCGACGCCACGGAGAGCACGGCGGCGGTGGCCGCGAACCAGGCGAGCCCGGACCCGCTGCCGGCCTGCGACAGGAGGCCGTCCCCCCGGGACGCCTCGACGGCGAGCGCGGACACGAAGCCCACCATGGCGAGCCTCCCGTTGATCCGCTCGGGCGCCGGCCCGCTGAACGCCAGCGCGTCCCACAGTCCCGGGCTCGCCGGCTTCGCCGCCCTGGGCTTCGGCGTCGCCGGGGTGACCGGAGACGAAGCTGAAGAGGACGCCGCCGCGCTCGTCTCCGCCGTCGGCTCAGAGTCCTCGGCCTGGGCCCTGACGACCAGGGCGCGTCGCCGCGGCGCGAGCGCGAAAGCCGTCGGGACCCGGACGGAGAGGCCGCCGGCGGTGGCGAAGGCGAGGCAGCCCATGACCGAGGTTGCCATTGGATTTGATATGTGCAGCAGAGATCGAATCAACTGTCAATGGCCGTTTCTGTTGCTTTGCTTCACTTTGCTGTGTGATGGTAGGGAGAGAAGGGTGTCAGCTTTATAGGTGGAGCGGCGGTGCTAGCCCACCCGTGACGGGGGTGGGCGGTGGTGGCGGCGGCGAGGGCCACGTCGGCGGGAAGATTCACGGCCGTAGACGACCGAGCCGATCGATGCAGTGGAGCACTAGGTGCAGGAGAGCGCGTGTACATGCGCGAGCGCGACGTGGAGTGAGGCAGCATCACAGCGAGCTGAGCGACATCGTCGCCGTCGACGTGGACGGCGAGGCCGCCGTGCAGATAGCTAGCAGGCACGGGCGGGGTCAGGTGGCCGGGCCCCGCTCCGTCGACGAAAAGTGTCAGTGGCGAGTGGGGGACATTGTTGACAGAAGCCGCCAAGACAGGCACAGGTCGCAGGAGAGCAGTCTGTCGTGTGGCTATGACGAGATTCCCGTCGACGTGTACGTTAGTTTGCGACTCCTTCTAGAACCTGCTACTGGCCGCGATCAAGCTCCGGCCGCCGGTGGGTTTTTTTCTCGTTTAACCCGGCGCCAGCCATCTCGTTCCACCAAGGACTAGCTAGAAGAGTGCTCGAATTTTTGTCCTTCTAGCCGTTTCAAAGGTGCATTTTCAATTTTATACTAGGGGCATTTGTGTTCTTACCCTACTTTGAAGTCTAATATACTATGTCAAAATATCTTTAATTTGGGATAATTATGTACTTCATCTGTTTCAAATAACTAATCAATATTAACCTTTTTTCACGATGTTTGACCATCCACCTTATTTAAAGTGATTCACAAACGAAACAAATAATATTTGTATAATTATTTGAATAAGATGAATAGTCAAACATTATATGAAAAAGTCCAGAACGAATAATAATTTAGAAAGAGGTAGTACAAACAAACAAAATTACTATACCAAAATATATTTACTTTTGTATTCTATTTTAAAAAAAAAGTTATTTGTGTTGGATGTTTGGGCATCCAAGAACAACAAACAGTTTTCAACACGAGAATAAATAGTTGATGTATTAGTATTGGATCTATTATGAAATCTATTTATACAATTTATATATTTAATGTGGTATATATTGATACTCTTCTATATAAACCCAGTCAGATCCAATATAGTTCAACTTAGAAAAATTTATAAAAATGCTAAAATTTTAGAAAAAGTTGTAAATTTATCTAACTTTGACTAGTAAGTTCACACAAACAAGTATATGAACATATAAATATAAAAAAATACACTATCATAACATATTTCATGGTGTACTTAATTAAAGACAAAATAACCAAATGCATCCCTCAACTTTGGTCTAAAGGTCACTTTAATCCCTGAACTATTAAATAGGCCATTTGAGTCCCTCAAGTTTCTTTTTTGGACCAAATATGTCCCTAGGTTAACTTGGCACGCCATGTGTTCTTACCATGTAAACTTTGGCTGCCCTTGGACGTGTCAACATGTTATAATTGCCTCATTTAACCCTTGTTTCATCTAATAATAAATAATACCTGATGTGGATTTGGCATATGACAAGAAATTTGTTGCACTCGGCCTGCTCAAGCAGGATAACAAAATCATAGTGTTAGCATAATTTGTTGCATGATGCCTTTGTTAGAATGCTTTCCAAAATAAAGTTGATCAAAATGTTATGAACAATTTGAACCATGTCATATGTTTGATGTCATACCCAAGGTTCAGTAAAAAACTAAAGCTAACTACATGTACATAGAATAAAAGATGATGCAATTATTTCAGGCATAGTTGCATCAAACTTGTACACAACCATTGTAATAGACATGATTGAATCAAACAGATAATTCTACCATATACTGAATCAAAGAGATAAAAAGACAATTTTACTATTTTGGCTCATCCAAGGGGTGACCAATCTTGACACGGCAAGACCACAAGGCATGCTACATCATCCTGTGGACATATTTTATCCAAAAGAGAAACTTTAAGGACTTAGTGGGCCTATTTGATAGTTTATGGACCAAAGTGACCCTTGAAGCAAAGTTAGAGGATGTATCTGGCTATTATGACTTAATTAAACGAATTAAAAAATTATACTCCATCCACAAACATTTAGGACAACTTAAATTGGAAAAGAAAGTACATATGTATACCCCTTAATTGAGAACATAGATTATAATGATGCAGTTATATCCTACATATTTAGATAAAAAGATAGAAATCGGAATAGTATGTTTAAGAACTTGGGTTGGAAAATATTCTCGTTAAGAAAATGCTATTTCACGGGTGTTTTCCACCCAACGTAGCCATTAATTGAAGTCATTGGTCAAGAGAACACTTTGTCAATACTACCCATGTGTTGCTATTCTTCTATATTTGGTTGTGAGCTCATCTATTTTTATTTCTTGCAAAACCTTTTGAAAAAATGTTTTTTGAGCTGCTGGGAAATTACGCCGTAACATTATTTCAGAACTTAGTAAAGTAGTGTATTTTTGTTTTAGATGTACTGTTTGATTTTATTTTCTCAAAGTTTGCAAAAATCTTTGAAAATATAGGGATTTTTACAAAATTATATTAAAGCATTCAACGATGTTTAAAAGCACAATAATCACAGTCTTTTTTATGAAGCATAAGGGTCATAGTAGATACTTCTATTAACTCCACTAATTAAGAAATGAGCAGAGCTCTCACTGTTTGCTAATTAACTTGTCAATAGTGTGCTAAATTAACCAAGTACCATTGCTAAACATGTGGAATTGTGATCTTGCTAGTAGTGATGCAACCTCCAAAGGAGAAGATGTGGAGTGGGCAGGTGTGTGGTGCATGAATATTTGTTGTTTTTTGTGCACCTATGTTCCTTTTTGCTATCCCATGGACTTGTCATAACAGGAGTTATGAAATTAGTATGACATTGTTTTTTTCTTGTGAAAGTATAACATAGTTGTGACGCTCGTTGTAATGGAATTATGTAGTACATGCAATATCCTGTAATAAATTATGCATTATTTTTATTGTTTTAAAAAATGATATTTAGTTTGATCCGGTATTTTTGATATTTCTGATATTTTGTGTTTATTGATGGGTGCGGAAATTTTTAGTTTGCGGAATTGTGAGTGACCTATCTTGCAGAAAGACTCGACCAAAAGGAGTCCTTCAATATGTTTCCTCTTAATTTTTTTTGACAGCAAAATCCTACAATATTTCCTGCCTACTCCCACAGCCAAATCAAGCTCACAGTACTCCGGGCGTACAAACATTCGTACACAGTACACACTAACTCCTCTACAGTCACGTACACGCGCTCTCGTACAATATACGCCATGTCTAGGCGTTGATGAACGGCGTGCCGGTGACGAACTCGGTCAAGGCGAGCGCGACGAGGCCCAGCATGGCGAAGCGGCCGTTCCAGAGCTCGGCGTCGGCGCTCATGACGCTGCCGCTCCTGCTCTCGGCGCTGTCCCCCTTGAGCACCGGCACCAGCGACGCCACGGAGAGCACGGCGGCGGTGGCCGCGAACCAGGCGAGCCCGGACCCGCTGCCGGCCTGCGATAGGAGGCCGTCACCGCGCGACGCCTCGACGGCGAGCGCCGACACGAAGCCCACCATGGCGAGCCGCCCGTTGATGCGCTCCGGCGCCGGCCCGCTGAACGCCAGCGCGTCCCACAGCCCCGGGCTCTTCTTGGTTGCCTTCAGCTTCGGCGTCGGGGTGGCCGGAATCGGAGACGACGGCGCCGCGGTCGTGTCCTCCGTCGGCTCAGCGTCCTCGGCCTGGGCACGGACGACCATGGCGCGCCGCCGCGGCGCGAGCACGGACGCCGGAACCCGGACGGGGAACCCGCCGGCACGCGCGCCGGCGGCGGCGAAGGCGAGCGAGCCCATGGTGGAGGCCATCACCGTGGCTGCCATTGGAGATCTGGCACTGGTGGGAGCTGAGGAAAGCGTGGCTTGCTGTGGGGCACACGGGTGTCGAACACTCACTCTGTTGCTTTTGCTAGCTTCACTTCTCTCTTGCTGTGGTGGTTGGTTGGGAGCGGCGGTGGCGGCTTTTATAGGCGGCGGAGGGGAGGGTTGCGCCCGCCCGTGACGAGGAGTGGTGGCGGCGGCGGGGGCCACGTCGGCGGTGCGTACATGCGCGCGACGTGGAGGGAGGCAGGATCGCAGCGAGCGGGGCGCCGTCGACGTGGACGGCCAGGCCGCCGCGCAGGTAAAGCCGCCGAAAAAGTGGCAGCAGATTCCAGAACCAAGCAGGGAGGGGCGCGGGAGACGTGCGCCAGTGGCGAGTGGCGACAGGGGGAAGAAGACGCCAAGACAAGCAAGGGAAGAGGCGCATGTCCCGTGGCTAATGCGATTTTAGACTTTAATTAAGTACTCCTCCGTCCAAAAAGAGTGTAAATCTAACGTCTTGAGAAACCAAACCATTTTAAATTTAATTAAATTTACAAAAAAACTACTAATATTTATAATATAAAATAATTTAGTATTATTTATTCAAATCTATCTAAAGACATAAATGTTAGTATTATTTTGTCAATCTCTGTTTTGCCGTGCTTCTGGCAGCGCCAGCTCTTTCTTCCAGGCCACCGCCCCTTCCTCGCTTGCAGCCTCTCGTGTTGTTCCCGGCCAGCAGCGAGCTGAGCGTTTTCTTTCTCGCCGCTGCTTCTCATCCCCGGCCCGCATCATCTCCGTCGGGGTAGAAGCTGCAGATCAGCAGGTTGATAGGATTAGAGGGATCCTCTCGGTGGCCAACAATCATTGGATCGGATAGATGCCGGCACCCGGCAATAACACATGGAGAGAGGCGGCGGCCGCTCCGCTTGACGGGCCTGCGCCAGCAACGTAGATGACGCGGATGGCGGGAATTTTACGTGCATCAAATATTAAATGAAGTTTATTTGAATTTTTTTTAGTAATGTGTGTAACTTTATACAACGAATCTAATGAGTCTAATTAGTCCATGATTTACTATAGTAATGCTACAGTAACCATCATCTAATCGTGCGGTCAAAGGTCTTATTAGATTTATCTCGTGAATTAATCCGATGTTGTGAATGTAGTTTTATAAACTGACTTTATTTAATATCCTTAATTATTAATTAAACGAGATAAAAAAAATTTCACCTCAAAGAAACACGGCCCTTCATCTTCTGTGGCAATCTCATGAGGTGACGGGCAAGGAGATGATGGCGGGGGCTGATGCATCATCGTCAGGTGGTGCTTAATCGTGCACTAAAAAAAGCTACTCCCTCCGCTCCAAAATGTAGGTCGTTTTTGACTTTTCTAGATACATAGATTTTGCTATGCACTTAGATAAACATTTTGTCTAGATTCATAGTAAAAGTTACGTATCTAGAAAACACAAAACGACCTCCATTTTGAAACGGAGGGAGTAGCAAATTCGGAAACGCTATGCCAAAACAACACATGATATGCACACCATAACTTTTTTATCTGTTTGCACTGGTTTAAAGCCTTAAAGTAAATACATTTCAAGGAGACTGCAACTATTAAGCAAGGGATTCACATTTTTCTCCTAACCTGTGTCCTTTAATTTTTATTGTTCATCTGTCGTGCCAAGCATAAAGGATGATATGCAGATGTAGAAATCTACCTTGAACAAACGAATTAGCAGGGGAATCATCAGTGATCTGCTTGGCCATGATCTTGAGCAGAGGCGGTAGAACGACTTGCAGGTCAATACTGCAACTGTGCAGTCATTCCATTGATCGATAAATTATAAATATGATCTACGTATGGTATTTGCCATACATGAATAGATTTCTTAGTTAATACATATATATCCGCTTTCCATGTATCTATGGACGACTGCATGTAATATATAGTGCTACATGTGACAACGTTTCACACATTATGTATGCATATAAAAACAATCATACCCACCCAGATACATAAACATATACTAGGTCTTACTAAATAAGTAAAACTAGAGGTTCTTGAAAACCAATATCACTAGCTGAAAACCCGCGGCAAGGCCGCGCCACTATTTCTAGTTTGGTCCTAATCAGACCGTTATAAATTTGAATAAGCTTATATAAGAATAACATTATTTATGATTTCGAATTAGTATGAAATATATCCTAACCTCGTAATAGTACCAACCGTTTTAAAAAAACAATTAGGAGTACGTGGCAATGCAAAGACAAGCGAGTAGCCAAATTACACACGAGCAAAAATATGCTAACTTGACGGCCGCATTTCAAATACAAAAAGTTGTGCGCGTGACCGATGTATGCGTGTTTCAAATACTCAGATAAAATCGTAGAAAAGAAAAAGGAACGCCAATCTTTACTTACTTAAAGGAGCACATCGGCATGTAGTTAATAAATGGTCTAGAGTAAACAATAAACAAAGCCTGAGGTACTAAAAAATATGAAGAGCCTGGAGGAACTAGAGGTGAATGAATACCATGAGTTTATCGATTTTACGATCTGCTAACCTAGTCCTTTAGACGTTCGTATAAATAGGATAGGAGATGCTGTGAAAAAAAAAACTTAAGCTTTGCATGATAAGTAGTACTCTGTACGTGATGGTACAGCCAAAGCTATATAATTCTCCGAAAAACATTCTGCCATTTAGCTGTGCTTCTGTGTCGATCGATCGAAAAGATGTTCATCCAAAATTTACATTCGTTTACGGAAAGATTTTGCACAGACACAGTACATTTTTTTTATCAAAGGAGTCTTTCAATATCTTTTAGAGGGAATCATACATGTATACTACTAATAAGTACTAACTCCTGGGCTACTACAGTATTTTTTTCCCTGGCTACTACTGTGCTTAACAGGATCATACATGTATACTACTAAGTACTAACTCCGCATCTACTAACCATATACACATGCATACGTGCATATCCTTTAGCTACACGTACACAGGTAGTACACGGGCGCTCGTACGGCGCACGCCGTAACATATTTACACGTTGACGAAGGGGGCGCCGGTGAGGTACTCGGTGACGGCGAGCGCCACGAGGCCGAGCATGGCGAGCCGCCCGTTCCAGAGCTCGGCGTCGGCGGTCATGAATCCGCCGCTCCTGCCCTCGACGCTCTCCCCCTGGAGCAGCGGCCACTACCAGAATGATCGACATCTGCACCGGGTGGGAAAGCCCTTTAGCACCGGGTTTCCCACCCGGTGCAACTAATCCGAGGCTAAAGGGGTACCCCTTTAGCACCGGGTTGAATAACCGGTGCTAAAGGGGCCCTTTAGCACCGGGTGCAGCCACGACCCGGTGCTAAAGGGCCTGCCCCGCAGCGCCGGTAGCAGGGCCTTTAGCACCGGGTCGTGGCTGCACCCGGTGCTAAAGGGCCTGCCTTTAGCACCGGTTGCTGCCTGAAACCGGTGCTAAAGGCCCCGGATTTCTTTTTTTTTTTTTGCTTTTTTCAGTAGCCATGCGTGCACGTCTATATACGTATATATTCTAATACGTGTATTCTAATGCGTATTCGGCCGACTCTATATTCATACTAGCTGACATTTCATCAAAATAGAAGACATATATATTACAAAAGTAGATATTCATGCATGTCAACTCGAGTTATATATATTTAAACTGTATTTTCTACATAATTAAGATTGACGACTAGCTAGCTCTCGTTGGACTGTCCGGCACGTCCTCCAGTATTGGCGAGTGGAATTCTCCTCGGGGATTGACGACCTCATCCCAGATCCATCCGACGAGCTGTTCTGCAATTGCGTCAATTCTTTCTATCTCTAGGGACTCTTCCTTCAGGTTGAACATCTATAATTTAAAAATATTTGAAAGACATTTAATCCGTCGAGTTGGAGACAATAATTGTGCACTTAATAATAATGGAAATGTCTTTATTATTACGTACCATAATATCGCGTTGTGTGAGCTTTTTATGTCCCCAATTCCACATGTAGTCGCACACATAGTATGCACATAAATTATTTCCCGGTCCCTGTTTGGCACACTGTCGACCAAAAGAAATCTAGTAAAATTCATATAATATATTAGTCGATGCCTACATGTACAAATTACTTGCTTACCGGAAAGCCAATGTTCCATTTTAGTGTTTCATGTTGTATACCCGTGTGTTCTGTACGAAATTGAATCCAGGCCCTGCGAACAAAAAAATTGAGTTAAGTCATTGCGAGTGGAAGGGGTGGATTAAGTAGGGGAAAATATACATCACCTTGCCATCATGTCCATGATGTTCTGTAGTTTTTCTTTTGGGGTGTGCAATGAATCAAAGACGTTCACGACACCCCGATCAGGACACAATATAATTAGGAACCAGTGGAATCTGTGCACATGTATACATTATAATCAGAAATGAATTGTTACACAGACAGTATAAGAAGAAGGCTGTGAATGTACTCACTCGATGTTGTACGGGATTAGTATGGAGTCACAGTAATTTTGTTTCTTGATATATTTGTATAGGTTTAAATATGTTTCCTCAGGATTGTGCATTATCATTTCTTCACTTATCCTTCGAGGGTCAACGAAACCAACGTCATATATATTGTCTCTGCGACATTTTTGAATCTCCATTCTGCATATGTTAAGCAATAAATAAAGCCCGCGTCAACATAGATTGGAATTATTGTTTTTAAACTGTGAATTATAAGCAACAACAAAGTACTTACAATGTCCAACATGTGATCAAATCCACGTCCATGGCGTCGCGGTGGTACAGCTCATATATATCATTAAACCTGAGCCAGACAAAATCCGCGTCACCATTGTAGAAGTCTTGGTCCTTCACGCCTACTTTTATCATGCGCCGTTTATTCCTTCTTGATTCTTCCAAATACCAGTCATGGAATCGGCGCATCTTCGTTTGTAGCTTCCTCTCCATTTCAGGAGGGACCATAGGCTCGCCAAGCTTAAACGGCCACTTCAGCGTTGTGTTTACTGGCACATCTTCTTCCCCCAGGACTTGCGCTCTGGTCAGTCCAGTCTCGGCCATTACTCGTTGAATGTTAAGCTCGTCCAGAGATGGCAATGGACCCAAGGGACGCTGAGGTTGCTGGCCGAGTTGAGGAACCTTTTTGGATGGGCCCGCCTCCTTATCCGCAGCCTTCCGTTTCCGGCGAGATTTCAGTAATGAGCGGTCATAGTCTGTTACTATTACTTCCTTCTGTTGACCCTTGCTCAAATTACCGAGGAATGACTTCACGATGGTGGGATCAAGCTTCGGCTCCGCCTCAGGTTTTCTCCTCCACTCGGCCATTTGCCTCTTTGTGTCTGCTTTTACCGAGGCTTCGAGCTCCTCTAGAGTCTTCTCGCCCGCTCTTTTCTCTGGTGCGGGCTTCTCTCTAGTTTTTCGCGCCTTCTTCGCTGGTGGAGTGGGGGCAGAGGCTTTAGTGCGGCGTCCCCTCTTCGGCGGAGGAGACGGAGACCTCTTCGGCGGAGGAGACGGAGACCTCTTTGGCGGAGGAGACGGGCTTGCATCAGGAGCTCCCGGAGAATCGTCATGATATTGTGGATCTCTTGGAGGTGACGGGGGCTTGTTGGTAGCCGCAGGTGTATCGGGTATAACGATGTCTGCCTTGCTCCATAGAATGATGCAGTGAGAACACTGACCGAGTTTTGTTTCTCCGTCACCTCCGGGGATGTCAAGTTCCAAGTCTTCCCAGCTGGTGACGACTTGCTCCACCTCAACAGGTACGTAACCATGTGGAATGTCATTGCAGTGCCATTTTTGCCCTTCTTCCACACGTTTGGTCATACCGTATGCGACCTGATAAGTTAGTAGTCACAAAGAAAGTTAGTAAATGAATGGTATTTACGGTGAAATGTATGCAGTATGAACTAAGGTCGCATACGTACCACCACAGCTAAGTTCTTCTGCCTGACGACAAGCTCGCACGCGGTCCGTTGAGTTATTTCATCCACGGTGTAACGGACCGCTTCGGCGGCCTGTGTGGAAGCGTGACTGCTTTGATATTGCTGTGGAGGGCTAATAAGGGCCGCATCTTGGAGAGGTGCATGCTCTGTGGAACCGGTCCCGCCTGTGGCTTGTTGGAGAGGTGCAGGCTCTGTGGAACCGGTCCCGCCTGTGGCTTGTTGTATCTGCAGCCATGCTACCTTCATCCGTCGCTCCATCTCTGACTCCATTTCTTGGAGCTTTGAGCCCTGGGCGGCAACCGTTTGCTCTAGGTCCCTTACCCTCTGCTCATATTCGGCCTTCTTCCTCGAACGGCTCCTATAGGTGGCGGCGTGCTCTTGGAAACCTTTCTTCCATGAGACGCTTGTGCCTACGCCGCGCGTCCGTCCAGGATGCTCCTTGTTCCCTAAGGCATAGGTTAGCTCATCTCTGTCTCTATCGGCAACAAATTCTCCCCTATCAGATGCCCTGAGGATATCGAGGAGACGCTGAGCTAGTTCTCGCAAGTCCTCGGGAAAAACTAAGGAGCCGTCGATTGGGCTCAGGGTGCCTCCATGACCATAGTACCAATGCTTGGTCCTTGTGGGCCAGTCATGTGTCGCTGGAGTGATGCCTCTAGCATATAGATCTTCTTCCATCTTCTCCCATTTAGCGATGCTTGCCTTGTAACCTCCCGAACCCATCTTATGCGAGTACTTCTTATTTGCGGCGTTTCCAGCGTTTCTAGCGCTAGCCGTTGCACCCTCTTCGGAGGTTTTGTACTCAATGAATGCTTCCCACTCGTCATTGGTGATCTTCTTATACTTCTCAGGATCCGGGGCCTCTCCGGTTTTGAGAAATTGCGAGTACAACTTCTTCTTGAAATCCTGAAACAGAACTGCCATCTTCTTCATTGTCCAATCCCTCAGTTCTGCTTCATGAGTGCTAGGCCAGTCGAATATTGCCTTTAATTCCCTCCATAGCATCTCCTTCTCTGTATCGGGGAGCACGTACTCCTCAGTGGGGTCCGTGGACTTCCATTTTCTGATACTAATGGGCACATTGTCCCGTACAATTACCCCGCACTGAGATACAAATTTCTTGGCCACTTTTGGGGGCTCAACTGGCTCCCCGTCATCCTCCACTCGGGTGATGTGTAACTTGACATCCTTCAGCTTCTTCGTGGTCGATCGTTTTGATTTCTTAGCAGAGGCGGCCTACACAAATTACATATATACGAGATGATATAGAGATGGTATACATAATTGACATGTACAGTACAAATTTATGTTATCTATATACACACCTGACTAGACGAGGGCGCGCTACCGGCTCCTTCAATAGTTTCGGCCCTTGCAACATTGTCGCCATGGACATTGTCGTCCCTTCCAATGATGCCCAACACATCATCCATCGACATTGGTTGGGTTACAATATTGAAAAGTTGATTCGCAAAGAATGTGTCGTTGTCCTCTTGCATGGGTAGGACAGGGGTGTTGGTGTCCTCTTGCATGGGTGGGACAGGGGTGTTGTTGTCCTCTTGCATGGGTGGGACAGGGGTGTTGTTGTCCTCTTGCATGGGTGGGACGTTGTTGTTGTTGTCCGCCATCTATAGAATTAAAAATAATTGGTAAGAATTGATTCGGGTGGGACGTTGTTGTTGTTGTTGTTCGGGTGCGCGGTGTGAATTGATTCGCTAAGGGTTCGCTAAGGGGGTCGGTGCGCGAAAAACGGATTCGCTAAGGGGTTCGGGTGCGCGATGGGTTCGGGTACGCCATAGAATTTCCGATAATAAACATTTTCGATAGTATACATTATACAAACATATAACATTTCCAATATACATTTAAATGAAGCACATATATTTCTAATATACATAGAATTTCCAATATACATTTCAATGAAGCATTTTCCAGTATACATTTCAAACATATAACATTTCCAATATACATTTCAATGTAAATATCTCCAATACATTTAAATGAAGCATTTTCCAATATACATTTCAAACATATAACATTTCCAATATACATTTCAATGTAAATATCTCCAATACACATTTCAAACATATAACATTTCCAATATACATTTCAATGTAAATATCTCCAATACATTTAAATGAAGCATTTTCCAATATACATTTCAAACATATAACATTTCCAATATACATTTCAATGTAAATATCTCCAATACATTTAAATGAAGCATTTTCCAATATAAATTTCATACTAGTATTAGGTATAAAACCCAAAGCAATCCCAATCCTACAGCCACTGTTTCCCTGTTCATTGCAAAACAACCATTTCCAACCCATGCACTCACTTAAATTATCCCAAAGTTCATCAGTTGCAAGCCCTGAAACCTGGAATTTCACTTCCATTTAGCACTGTTTAGATCACAAATTTCACCCTCAAAGTTTACAATGCAAAAAGAAGATTGTCATCACATCAAAATATCATAGCATGTATGGACTACTAAATGTAGATAAAATCAAAAACTAATTGCATGGATTGGTTGTACTCTACGAGACGAACATTTTGAGCGGCGCGGGACGAGGGGCACCGGCGCGGGGACGACGGGCGCGGGGACGACGACGGCGGCGGGGACGACGGGCGGCGGCGGCGTGGGTGTCGGAGCGCGGGGACGACGGGCGCGGGGACGACGACGGCGGCGGGGACGACGGGCGGCGGCGGCGTGGGCGCGAGGACCACGGGCGGCGGCGGCGTGGGCGCGAGGACGACGACGGCGGCGGGGACGACGACGGCGGCGGGGACGACGGGCGGCAGCGGCTGAGGAGACGAGGCGGCGGTTTCTGTGAGGATTGAGGGCGAAGTGAGGGAGGGGAGAGAAGTCCCCGGCCTATATAGGACCGGGGCATTTAGCACCGGGTGCAGCCACGACCCGGTGCTAAAGGGCCTTTCGCACCGGGTGGTGGGAAGACCCGGTGCTAAAGGCCCCCCCTTTAGCACCGGGTCTTCCCACCACCCGGTGCGAAAGGCCCTTTAGCACCGGGTCTTCTACACCCGGTGCGAAAGGCCGTAACTGTGCGCCAGACTGAGGCCTTTCGCACCGGGTGCAGCCACGACCCGGTGCTAAAGGCCCCCCTTTCGCACCGGGTCTTCTACACCCGGTGCTAAAGGCCCCGTAACTGGCGCCAAACGAAAATTGGGGGCCTTTAGCACCGGATTTTAGATCAACCCGGTGCTAAAGGCCCCAACTTTTCGTTTGGCGCCCAGTTTCCAAACGGGCCTTTAGCACCGGGGGCTACTATTTGGGAATCTTATAAATATAGTTTTTAATGTATAGTTATTAATACTTGTTTTAATTCAGTTATTAATACCTATTAAAAATATATATTAAAAAAGAAAATCTTATACATTACTAGAAAATCAATATAAAATGCTAGAAAATCTTATAAATTACTAGAAAATCTTATAAATTAATAGAAAATCTTTTAAATTACTAGAAAATCCTGTAAATTAATAGAAAATCTTATAAATTAATAGAAAATCTTATAAATTACTAGAAAATCTTATAACTTACTAGAAAATCTTATAAATTACTAGAAAATCTTATAAATTACTAGAAAATCTTATAAATTACAAAAATTGATAACTAAATGAAAGATTTTGGAACATTAAACGGTCTCAGATGAAAAAGTCATGAATACCAAAATTTCATATCTCATCAAGATCTACAATCTTTATTTAAGTCATTTTTGCATTTGAGAAAGTGGTAGTGTACATTGTTCATTAATCCTAGATTCACTCGCATAGTTTCCAAAACTTTGTTAGAGACTTGTCAAATTTCTACTACATGTTATTACCCATTTTGAAAATGACAAAATGACCTAAATAAAGATTGTAGATAATGATGAAATATGAAACTTTGGTATTCATCACTTTTTCATTTGACATCACCTAGTGTGAAAAAAACCTTGGTTGTAGGTGTCATTTTTAATTCAAAATTTGGATTGTTCAAACACGAGAAGATTTTTCAAAATAATAACATTAATATGTTTCATAACCTGATAGAGTATGATTTTAGGAATTTTTAGGAAGAAAAATGATCTTTTTTGAAGTTTGTACGAGGGAGAACGACTAGTTACAACTTTTATACAGAGATTAAAAAGAAAAATTGTTCTTGTTCATCCAGTGACGTGGCCCGGTGACGTGGCCGGCCGCCGCACGGCCCCCGCGGCCCGGTCGTGGCCTTTAGCACCGGGTGCAGCCACGACCCGGTGCTAAAGGCCACGACCGGGCCAGTGACGTGGCTCGTGTGCGCCCGGTGACGTGGCCAGCCGCGGTCGTTGCCTTTAGCACCGGGTGCAGCCACGACCCGGTGCTAAAGGCCTAAATCTTATAAATTAATAGAAAATCAGTATAAAATGCTAGAAAATCAATATAAAATGCTAGAAAATCTTATAAATTACTAGAAAATCTTATAAATTACTAGAAAATCAATATAAAATGCTAGAAAATCTTATAAATTAATAGAAACTCTTATAAATTAATAGAAAATCAATATAAAATTACTAGAAAATCAATATAAAATGCTAGAAAATCAATATAAAATGCTAGAAAATCTTATAAATTAATAGAAACTCTTATAAATTAATAGAAAATCAATATAAAATGCTAGAAAATCAATATAAAATGCTAGAAAATCTTATAAATTACTAGAAAATCTTATAAATTACTAGAAAATCAATATAAAATGTTAGAAAATCCTATAAATCAATAGAAATTACATGGCATCATCGTTTACTCGGACACTAATAAACTTCCTCTTTACAAATGTTCCTTGATTGTGATCACGCCGTAGATACGGTGTCTCCTCCGCCGCTAACAGGATGCTTGGGTCATCAGCCACTGAGAATGGAGGCCGGCCATCGAGCATATCATAATCTTCATCCGTCTTGTCCTCAACTCCTACGATTTTTCTCTTTCCAGGAAGAACTATATGACGCTTTGGCTCGTCTTGTGATGGGTCCAATTGCTTACCCCCACCTTTCTTATCCGCCCCTTTCTTCGGTCTGCTAGCCATGTCCTTCACATAAAAAACTTGTGTGACAGCTTTGCCCAGGACGAACGGTTCGTCTAGAAAGCCAATCTTGTTTAGGTCCACTAACGTCATTCCATAGTCCGCTTCAACTTTAACACCTACTCCAGTCAGCTTCACCCATTGGCACTTGAACAGTGGGATCTTCAAAGGTCCGTACTCTAGTTCCCATATCTCCTCTATGACTCCATAGTATGAGTTTGTATTGCCATTGGTGTCTGTCGCGTCGATCCGGACACCACTGTTTTGGTTGGTGCTTTTCTTGTCCTGGGCTCTTGTGTAAAATGTATACCCATTGATGTCGTATCCTTGGAATGTCAAGATCGTGCTCGATGGACCTCTAGCTACAAAAGCTAGCTGCGCATCAATGCCCTCGACACCCATAAGACGTCTTCGCAACCAATCGGCGAAAGTACTATTGTGCAGACGCTGAATGAAGGCCGCAGACTTTGTTGAGTTTTCGTCCCTGAGAATCTGCATGTGCTCCTCGATGTACGGAGCAACTAAGGTTGATTGTTGCAAAACTGTGAGGTGCGCTTTACGAAATGTCTCAACGTCCTTGATCACCATCGATCTTCTCCCTAGTGTGCCCTTTCCACCAAGTCTCCCCTCGTGATGGGATTCGGGCACACCAATCGGCATAAGATCGTCGACAAAGTCAACACAGAATTCAATGACCTCCTCCGTTTCGTATCCCTTAGCAATGCATCCTTCTGGACGAGAACGATTACGGACATACTTCTTTAGGACAGCGAAGAACCTCTCAAATGGGAACATGTTGTGTAGAAATACTGGGCCCAATATACGAATCTCTTTGACGAGGTGAACCAATAGATGTGTCATGATATTGAAGAAGGATGGTGGAAATATCATCTCAAAGCTGACAAGACATTGCACCACGTCGTTCTGTAGCTGATCTAAGTGGTCTGGATTGATCACCTTCTGAGAAATTGCATTGAGGAATGCACATAGCTTCACAATGGCTTTCCGCACGTTTACTGGTAGCACACCCCTGAGTATGACGGGAAGCAGCTGTGTCATCAACACATGGCAGTCGTGAGACTTCAGGTTTGTGAACTTCTTCTCTTTCATATTTATTATTCCCTTAATATTGGAGGAGTAGCCAGACGGAACCTTGATACTGTTCAAGCATTCAAACATGCTTGCCTTCTCTTCTTTGCTGAGAGTGAAGCTGGCAGGATGCAAGTACTGGCGTCCTTTGTCTCTCTTTTCTGGATGTAGATCAGTCCGTTGCTTCAATCGTTTCAGATCCTGACGTGCTTCCAGTGTATCTTTTGGCTTCCCATAAGTACCCAGGAAGCTTATCAAGTTCACGCAAAGATTCTTCGTCAGATGCATCACATCAATCGCGTTACGGACCTCTAAACGTTGCCAATAAGGTAGCTCCCAAAAGATAGACTTCTTCTTCCACATCGCGGCACGACCATCCTCGCCCGTCGGAGCAGCCTGGCTTCCGTCTCCCTTGCCAAACACCACGTGTAGGTCCTTCACCATATCAAATAGCTCTTCTCCACTCCGGTGTCTCGGCTTTGTACGGCGGTCAGCATTCCCGCCAAAATGCGCACATTTCTTTCGTAGCTCATGCTTCGCCGGAAGGAATCGACGGTGACCCATGTACACAACTTTACGACAATGTTTCAAATACATGCTTTCGGTTTCCTCTAAACAGTGAGTGCATGCTTTATATCCTTTGTTTGATTGTCCTGATAGGTTACTTAGTGCAGGCCAGTCGTTGATGCTTATGAAAAGCAGTGCTCGAAGGTCAAACTGCTCCTGCTTGTCCTCATCCCACACGCTAACACCTTCATTCTTCCACAGCTGCAAAAGTTCGTCAACCAATGGTCTTAGGTACACATCAATGTCGTTGCCAGGTTGCTTTGGGCCTTCGATGAGCATTGGCATCATAATGAACTTCCGCTTCATGCAGAGCCAGGGGGGTAGGTTGTAGATACAAACAGTCACGGGCCAAGTGCTATGACTACTGCTCATTTCACCAAAAGGGTTCATGCCATCGGTACTTAAACCAAGCCTAACATTCCTCGCATCAGCATCAAACTCTGGGAATGCTCTGTCGATGTTCCTCCACTGGGATCCATCGGCGGGGTGTCTCAACATGCCATCCTGCTTACGTTCTTCTTTGTGCCAGCACATCAGTTTGGCATGGTCTTTGTTCCTGAACAAACGCTTCAGACGGGGTATCAGAGGGAAATACCACATCACCTTCGCAGGGATTTTTTTCTTAGAACGCTCTCCCCCAACATCACCAGGGTCGTCCCGCCTGATTTTGTATCGCGCGCAGGTGCAAACCGGACAACGATCCAAGTGTTCGTACTGTCCGCGATAGAGGATACAGTCATTAGGACACGCATGTATCTTCTGCACCTCCAAACCGAGAGGGCAAACAACACGTTTTGCTTGATACGTTGTCGATGGCAATGTGTTACCCTCTGGAAGAATCTTCTTTACGAGTTTCAGTAGCTCCTCGAAACCCTTATCAGTAACACCATTTGCTGCTTTCCACTGCAGAAGTTCAAGTGTGCTACCCAACTTCTTTAGCCCCTCTTTGCAATCTGGGTACAGGTCAGTCTTGTGGTCCTGCAACATGCGCTGTATCTTTTTTATATCCTTATCATTGCCGCAGTCTTTCTCGGCATCACGCAACATTTGCCCGAGCCCATCAGTAGGTTCATTTTCCTGAGCAACATCTTCCTGAGCATCGCCTTCCCGAGCAACATCTTCCTCATCGGCATCACCCATTGCAGCATATGCAAAGGAACCGTAGTATTGAGCCAATAACGGAATGTCGTCATCGGCCTCGTCTTCTTCATCTTCATCCATTAGAATTCCTCTTTCACCGTGCTTCGTCCAAACAGAATAATTCCTCATGAAACCGTGCCTCATCAAATGCACTTGAAGACAACCTCTTTGTTTGTACGATTGTATATTTTTACAATGGGTGCATGGGCAGAACATGAAACCGGACGGCGTCCTGTTAGCCTCGGCGGCATCGAGAAACGTCCTAAGGCCATCACGGAAGGCCTGAGCGTGGGGGTCCCCGTACATCCATTGTCTATTCATCTGCATTATTAACCAATAACAAATATACAATACAATTTAAAGATAAAAAAAATTAATATATAAATAAATACAAATTATAATATATATTCCATTATATAAATAAATTTCTAAAACTACATTACTATATTCATTAAATATAACATTACTATAAGCCTTATAAGATTTATAAGATTTTCTATTAATTTATAAGATTTTATAGCATTTTATATTGATTTTCTAGTAATTTATAAGATTTTCTATTAATTTATAAGATTTTCTATTAATTTATAAGATTTTATAGCATTTTATATTGATTTTCTAGTAATTTATAAGATTTTCTATTAATTTATAAGATTTTCTAGCATTTTATATTGATTTTCTAGTAATTTATAAGATTTTCTAGTAATTTATAAGATTTTCTAGTAATTTATAAGATTTTCTAGCATTTTATATTGATTTTCTAGTAATTTCTAAAACCACATTACTATAAGCCTTACAACTATTCACAAGTCATACAAAACAAAATACTAACTAGCTTGCCTTCTCTCTCCATTTAAAACACAACATGCATGAACACTCTCTCCACCATGAACTCAAGCTCTCTCCTCTCTCTCCTCCAAGAACACAATCTCTCTCTAGCTAGCTTTACTTTGATTCACAAATCCCTCTATTTCTAAATCATAGAAGGATTACAAGCTAAATAAAACATTAGAGAATGAAAGAGTGTACCTTGTAGTGCTCCTTAGATGAGTAGATTCTTCACAAATTTTGAAAAAAATTTGGGCAGCACCTCCCCTCCCACGGCCGAGCAGCATGAACACAGCGCCTAAGTGTTCAGCTGGCTCGGGCGGGGGAGGGGAAGCCCCTATATTCAAACACATTAGCACCGGGTCGTGGCAAGACCCGGTGCTAATGTTCACCCTTTAGCACCGGGTGCAGCCACGACCCGGTGCTAATGTGCCCGAGGCCTTTAGCACCGGGTCGTGGCTGCACCCGGTGCTAAAGGGTGAACATTAGCACCGGGTCGTGCCACGACCCGGTGCTAATGTGTCCGCCCGGACACACCTCCGCGCCGCCCCCGCTCCTAGCCGTTGGACCCGGTGCTGAAGCCCCATCAGCACCGGGTCCAAAAATGGAGGAGGCGGGCGGATGTGAAGGATTCTGGTAGTGGGCGCCAGCGACGCCGCCGACAGCACCACGGCCGTGTACGCGAACCACGCGAGCCCGGCGCCGTTGCCGGCCTGCGCCAGGAGCCCGTCCCCGCGGGCCGCCTCCACGGCCAGCGCCGACACGAAGCCCACCATGGCGAGGCGGCCGTTGATCCGCTCCGGCGCCGGCCCGCTGAACGCCAGCGCGTCCCACAGCCCCGCCGCCGGCCTCGCCTCGGCCTTCTTCTGGGCTCTGACGACGAGCGGCGCGCGCCGGCGGGGAGCGAGCACGGACGCCGGGAAGCGGCCGGCGGGGACGCGGCCGGCGCCGGTGGCGGCGAAGGCGAGGGAGCTCGCGGCGGAGGCCATCACCGTGGTTGCCATCGGAGGAAATCAAATGCACGGGCGGTGAACTGGGAGATCGAAGTGGGTGACTTGCTGCTGAGACTTCTCTTGTGCTTTGCTGTGTGTGATATGGTTGGAAGGGAGATGGCAGCTTTATAGGGGCAGGGGCAGAGCTCGGAGCCGGTGACTAGGCTGGCGGCGGCGGCGGGGTCCACGTTGGCCGGCGATTCACGGCCGTAGATTGAGCCCGAAGAAGATAACACTTAACACGCCGGGCGCAGGCGACGTGGACGCAGCCGCAGGTGAGTATGGCATCGCCGTCGACGTGGACGGCCAGGCCGCCATGCACGCGGTTGTTGAAATGCAGAGTTGCAGAGAGGAGAGACCGAGAGAGAAGATAGAAGTGGGCTAGGTGGCTGGCGCCAACTCCAAAGAAGCGGCGGAAGGTTCTAGAACCACACGGCGAGAATGCTTATCACCCTAATATTTTTCTCTCACAACAAATCAGTATAAGCCATCAACGTAAGTTAATCAAACAGCGCGCCTCGTGGGAATGAAAGTGGGACCGGGAGAAGAAGATTTGTGGCTGATAATTTGGGTTTTACTCGAGGAATTTTGGTTTACTGATGAACCTGACACCTCACCTCTGGCCTCGTGCCGATCCGTCGTGTAGTGTCTCGTACTCTCGTGCCTTCTGTGGTGACCTTTTGTACACGTAAGGGGCACACATAATCTTTATGTCATTACTACGTACTTCTCACTATGTACTTTTTAGATTAAAAAATCAAATTCGTGGTACATATCTGTGTGGCTTACATGTACTCCATACACGGTAAGTGTAGGCCCAACGCTACACCGTGGCTGGCAGCCAGCTTTCACGTATTCGTGCAGTCTCCACATCATCTCGGGCACCACGAGTGTACGAGGCAGCACCGGTCTTATGGTGGCCCTCCACGGTGGGCTGACACCGGGTCTGGTATGTATAAGGCCCATATCGGTCTTAAAGGTGGGTCCCGCTCCATAAGTAAAAAAATATCTCTATCCTTCGTCTCTCTTGCTCCTTCCGCATCAGCTCCGTCAGTTAGACTTTCTATGCTCTTGCCGTCGACGGCCTTCGCCTCCAGAAGCTGTGGTCATGGCCACCATTCCGTGCATGTGCTCGAGCTCCCGCAGGCCTATGCGCGCAGGATCTATGACCGTTGTTCCCTGCAACCCCGCGACCCTACCGGCCTTCGTTGTCCGCCCGCCGCGTGAGGTCAACGGGCTCACCGCCGACCATCGCCACCACCGTTCGTCCACGCGAGCTGCAGCCCCCACACGCGAGTCATCGGCCACCATCCGCCAACGAGCACGCCATGGCCCCTGCCTCCATCTTGTTCCAATTTTTTTACTGCGTAAGACCCGACCTCAAGTATAAGGTCCGGTTCTAAGCTTTTTGTGCTTACGACCCCGTTATGACCGCATCACGTTGTGTATAAGGTCGCCCCTAAGAAGCTTAAGACCGGTGAATTCTGCGGATGTCCGGCTTCGCACGGTGTCAGAGCTTAAGACCGGTGAATTCTGCACACTCCGGATGCCCGGCTTCGCAGGGTGTCAGAGCAACCTGCAGAGAGCGCAAATGCTTCGTCTGACAAAAAGACTGAGGTACTCGATGAAGCGCGCGTTGGGGAATTTGAGAGCTTCACCATGCATTTTTTGGGTTTGCATGCCACTCACGCACAGGCCTTTGGTACACGTGCTTTCTAATGTGGCAGATAAACTATAGCTGAGTGGACACACCAACAGTCTTATATTTTATTACCGATGTGGCATCCAACTTTTATACGAGGCCAAGAGTGCTTCCTGCGTTGAGCTTGTCCTAATAGACATAGCCGGGCTCACGTGTTATAATAAGCATGGGGTGGCATATATAATTGATTGGATTTTATTTAGTGCCACGGACACAAAGTCGTGAAAAATATCCTATTTGACCGATGAGTCGCTTGGTGTTATCCATGTCTCACTTGGATGATAAACAAAATACTCCGTAGTGCAAGAGAATGGATCAGGCCACGGTTGGTCAGAGCTAGCTGTAGGATTATAGGAGGGGGCCCCAACGGGGAGGCTAAACCTTTGCCGTGAAATAATTAAATACTGTATATGGTTTCAAAGTGAAAATGGAACAAAGTACATATATAAGGTTGTTATATGTGGCATATGAGACGTGGAATAAAATATTATCACACATCCTCTGGATATATATATATATATATATATATATATATTTATATTCTTCTCATTTGGTAGTGTAGGCAAAAGCATAAATTATAATATCAATTGGATCAATGGTTGATGGCCGAAGATGGATTTAATTTGCGGGTTTCTAAAAGTTATTCGGCTCAACAAATATAAAACCCTAAACCAATATGTTTGTTAAATATTTAGTAGTGTGAAAAGCATGAGCATAATAAAGCAATAACTCGAATAAGAATATAGAAGTGATTTCAGTTCGTGAGAATATAGAAGTTGTGTGTGTGTGTGTGTGTGTGTGTGTGTGTGTGTGTGTGTGTGTGTGTGTGTGTGTGTGTGATGCCCCATAAGTTTGTAATGAACCCATCTTTCATTCTCTTTAATACAAAGATACATACCTCATGCGTATTCAAGAAAAAAAAACTACAAGGTGCGGTGATCCACGGGAAGAAACACTTAGCATTGTTTATAGGAAAAAACAATTAGTACGGTGTCATATGGACCAAGTCATAGTCTTATAGTGTAATTTATAGATAAATGAATGAAACTATACATCAACGTTTCTTTTAGTGTGATTATGCTAATAAGTTTATTCAAGTAGTTTGAATCTCATTTGGGATATGACCTCCAACCAGTGTGCAAAATATGTTCAAGACGAGGTAAAAATATATATGGGTAATATCAGCAAACAAATTTTGGTTGTAGCTATAGCAATATCCATGTGTTTGGGAAATATGGCAAAGCCGTAATAATGTGATTTTTGATAAAAACATCAATACATTCTGCAATGTAGGTTGTATAAATAACAAATACTATGTATCTAGAAAAGCCCAAATGACCTATAATTTAGAATAGGGAGAGTACAAAACTAAAATAAATTATATGTGCAGATAATGTAATAGCTAGTATTAGTTCCTATCATGAGTTTTGTTTACAAAGAGCCATGGGTGTTGTACTTTGTTGTGTGTTCTGAATCTCCATTTAGAAATAAAGCAAACAGTGGCTTCTTCTAGTAGAACTAACATCTACTTTCTCTTGTCAGAATTATATATAACTTCATTTGTTTATTTCCTAAGTCCAAAAACATTTACTTTGACTAGCAATATTTATAATGAATATGAAGATAATATATTATATTTATAAAATTGCAGGTGTCATAATAAAGGTAATAGGGCCAATCTATAAGATTTTATTTTTTAAAGGATCTTTTTTAAACAAATAAAATTTTAGGTATTGATGGCAAAAGTTTAAAAATGATTTAGGAAAAAGCTATATTTATCAAGTTTGTGATTGGAGGAAGCAGGGGTACCGTGTCTTCTATTTACAAATTTGTAATCCTTTGAATCTGCTACCTCTATATACCCTGGTAGGACCCTTGACATCTTTGACTCGTTACTACCACCTCACAACCTAAATGTCACTATGCTCATTCTTGGCCGCCTTGGCTGCACATAAATCCATAGCACCACCACCCATATTGGTGCTGGCCGTGCTTGTCAGCTGCTGATTAAGATGAGCTCCGCCGTTCCCTAGCTTGTTGTCTCGCTACACCCATGCTTTCCTCCCCGGAAGCACCAATTATTAATACTACGGCTATACTTGCGACACAATCTATGAGGAAGAATATGTCCATGACCACTCTTTAGGGCTGCGAGGAACTAGGACGGATAAAACAAACGATAACCTCTATGGCCTATCTTGTTGTCTCACTACACCTCGCTACTCCCTCGGCAGCACATAACACTAGCTATGAGACAGATTGGTCGATGACCACACGTACTCTAGGTCTGCGAGGAACTGGGATGGTCAATTTTTGTTGTAGCTATTACCATGTGTTTGGGCAATATGGCAAAGCCGTAATAATGTGATTTTTGATAAAACATCAATACATTCCGCAATGTAGGTTGTATAAATAACAAATACTGTGTATCTAAAAAAGCCCAAATTCCCTATAATTTAGAATAGGGAGAGTAGAAAACTAAAATAAATTATATGTGCAGATAATGTAATAGCTAGTATTAGTTCCTATCGTGAGTTTTGTTTACAACGAGCCATGGGTGTTGTAGTTTGTTGTGTGTTCTGAATCTCTTTTTGGAAATAAAGCAACCAGTGGCTTCATCTAGTAGAACTAACATCTACTTTCCCTTGTCAGAATTATATATAACTTCATTTGTTTATGTCCTAAGTCCAAAAACATTTACTTTGACCAGCAATATCTATAATGAATATGAAGATAATATATTATATTTATAAAATTGCAGGTGTCATACTAAAGGTAATAGGGCCAATCTATAAGATTTTATTTTTGAAAGGATCTTTTTAAAACAAATAAATTTTTAGGTATTGATGTCAAAAACTAAAAAATGGCTTAGGAGAAAGCTATATTTACCAAATCTGTGATTGGAGGAAGCAGAGCTATTGTGTCTTCTATTTACAAATTTGTAATCCTTTGAATCCGCTACCTCTATATACCACTGGTAGGACCCTTGACATCTTTGACTCGTTACTACCACCTCACAACCTAAATGTCACTATGCTCATTCTTGGCCGCCTTGGCTGCACATAAATCCATAGCACCACCACCCATATTGGTGCTGGTCGTGCTTGTCAGCTGCCGATTAAGATGAGCGCCGCCGTGCCCTAGCTTGTTGTCTCGCTACACCCGCGCTTTCCTCCCCGGAAGCACCAATTATTAATACTACGGCTATACTTGCGACACAATCTATGAGGAAGAATATGTCCATGACCACTCTTTAGGGCTGCGAGGAACTAGGACGGATAAAACAAACGATAACCTCTATGGCCTATCTTGTTGTCTCACTACACCTCGCTACTCCCTCGGCAGCACATAACACTAGCTATGAGACAGATTGGTCGATGACCACACGTACTCTAGGTCTGCGAGGAACTGGGATGGTCAATTTTTGTTGTAGCTATTACCATGTGTTTGGGCAATATGGCAAAGCCGTAATAATGTGATTTTTGATAAAACATCAATACATTCCGCAATGTAGGTTGTATAAATAACAAATACTGTGTATCTAAAAAAGCCCAAATTCCCTATAATTTAGAATAGGGAGAGTAGAAAACTAAAATAAATTATATGTGCAGATAATGTAATAGCTAGTATTAGTTCCTATCGTGAGTTTTGTTTACAACGAGCCATGGGTGTTGTAGTTTGTTGTGTGTTCTGAATCTCTTTTTGGAAATAAAGCAACCAATGGCTTCATCTAGTAGAACTAACATCTACTTTCTCTTGTCAGAATTATATATAACTTCATTTGTTTATGTCCTAAGTCCAAAAATATTTACTTTGACTAGCAATATCTATAATGAATATGAAGATAATATATTATATTTATAAAATTGCAGGTGTCATACTAAAGGTAATAGGGCCAATCTATAAGATTTTATTTTTGAAAGGATCTTTTTAAAACAAATAAATTTTTAGGTATTGATGTCAAAAACTAAAAAATGGCTTAGGAGAAAGCTATATTTACCAAATCTGTGATTGGAGGAAGCAGAGCTATTGTGTCTTCTATTTACAAATTTGTAATCCTTTGAATCCGCTACCTCTATATACCACTGGTAGGACCCTTGACATCTTTGACTCGTTACTACCACCTCACAACCTAAATGTCACTATGCTCATTCTTGGCCGCCTTGGCTGCACATAAATCCATAGCACCACCACCCATATTGGTGCTGGTCGTGCTTGTCAGCTGCCGATTAAGATGAGCGCCGCCGTGCCCTAGCTTGTTGTCTCGCTACACCCGCGCTTTCCTCCCCGGAAGCACCAATTATTAATACTACGGCTATACTTGCGACACAATCTATGAGGAAGAATATGTCCATGACCACTCTTTAGGGCTGCGAGGAACTAGGACGGATAAAACAAACGATAACCTCTATGGCCTATCTTGTTGTCTCACTACACCTCGCTACTCCCTCGGCAGCACATAACACTAGCTATGAGACAGATTGGTCGATGACCACACGTACTCTAGGTCTGCGAGGAACTGGGATGGTCAATTTTTGTTGTAGCTATTACCATGTGTTTGGGCAATATGGCAAAGCCGTAATAATGTGATTTTTGATAAAACATCAATACATTCCGCAATGTAGGTTGTATAAATAACAAATACTGTGTATCTAAAAAAGCCCAAATTCCCTATAATTTAGAATAGGGAGAGTAGAAAACTAAAATAAATTATATGTGCAGATAATGTAATAGCTAGTATTAGTTCCTATCGTGAGTTTTGTTTACAACGAGCCATGGGTGTTGTAGTTTGTTGTGTGTTCTGAATCTCTTTTTGGAAATAAAGCAACCAGTGGCTTCATCTAGTAGAACTAGCATCTACTTTCTCTTGTCAGAATTATATATAACTTCATTTGTTTATGTCCTAAGTCCAAAAATATTTACTTTGACTAGCAATATCTATAATGAATATGAAGATAATATATTATATTTATAAAATTGCAGGTGTCATAATAAAGGTAATAGGGCCAATCTATAAGATTTTATTTTTTAAAGGATCTTTTTAAAACAAATAAAATTTTAGGTATTGATGGCAAAAATTAAAAAATGACTTAGGACAAAGCTATATTTACCAAATTTGTGATTGGAGGAAGCAAAGCTACCGTGTCTTCTATTTACAAATTTGTAATCCTTTGAATCTGCTACCTCTATATACCACTGGTAGGACCCTTGACATCTTTGAATCGTTACTACCACCTCACAACCTAAATGGCACTATGCTCATTCTTGGCCGCCTTGGCTGCATATAAATCCATAGCACCGCCACCCATATTGCTGCCGGTTATGTTTGTCAGGTGCCCATTAAGATGAGTGCCGCCATGCCCTAGCTTGTTGTCTCACTACATCCGCGCTTTCCTCCCACGGAAGCACCAATATATTATTAATACTAGGCTATACTTGCAACACAATCTATGAGGAAGAATCTTTCAATGGCCACTCTCTGGGGCTGCGAGAAACTGGGACGGACAAAATAGACGATAACCTCCATGGCCTATCTTGTTGCCTCACTACACCGCGCTACTCCCTCGGCAGCACCTAACACTAGCTATGAGGAAGAATCTGTCAATGAGCACTCTCTAGGTCTGCGAGGAACTGGGATGGCCAAAATAGACGATCAGCACCATGGCCTAACTTGTTGTCTCACTACACACCGCACCACCCCCTCGGCAGCACCTGCTATAAATACTATGGCTATGTTGGTGAGACTTACTCTAGGTCTGCGAGGCACTGGGACCGCCCAGAACTGGTAGTTGAGAGATGTTATCAGTCAACAAGGGAGGAGATGGGCAAAGTCACTAGGGATAGAATGATGTGTGGGATCATTATGTACCCATTATTCAACCATGCATGAGGGAGAGAGGGTGGTGCAGACCCTGCAGTCTTCCCGGCCGGCCGGCCAAAACCTGAAATGGTTGTTCATTCCTGACCTATAAATACAGCCTTAGTCTTCCCCATCTTCTCATCCCAGTCATCATCCATCAGAAACAACAACAACCGTGAGTCTCGTCTCAATGGAGGCAGAGATGTCTGCCATGTTCCCCAAGCCCATCCGGGCCTTGATCATCGACGACGACACCAAGTTCGTCAAGTCGACTACCAAGATGTTGGCTGCCCTCAATTTCGAAGGTATGTACATGTTGGAGGAGCTAGCTCATCGATCGATCTATCTTCAAATATGTAACCCACAAAACTAAACATATATAAAAATAGAGAGGGATCGAGCCCCAGATTTACACGCTCGCGTGTTGTATGCTCTTTTTGTATGAGATGATGAATCATCTTTGCGACATGCGTTTCGATCTGTAAGTATTTGTTCGGAAATTTCTAACTCTGGCATGGAAGTATTTGTTTGGAAAGGTATCGAGATTTGGACATGTAAGTATTTTTTTTTGGAATGTTAGATCGATAGATCACGTTTGGAACTAACAAACTTTCTAAATCCACCTGCAGTTCTTGTGTCGCCTTACGCCCAAAACCAAAAATTCCTGCTATCGAATTTTATCGGATCTTTTTTATTTTACCATCCACACTTTTGTTCAGTTTGTTAGTTCGTTCGAAATCTCACTGGATTGCTTCTTGCTTGCCCTGGCAGCGGTGTCATGCGGCAGCGTCTTCCATGGCCTCAAGTCCCTCACCTCCGGCAAGCTCGAGGGCATCGACGTCGTCCTCGCCCACGCCGGTAAGGTCGCCTCCTGCGGCTTCAACTTCCGCGCCATCGTCGAGGCCGACCTCGGCATCCCCGTCCTCTACTTCCTCTCGCCGGACCACGTGGCCACCGGCGAGGAGGCCGACGAGCTGCTGCGCACGCTGGAGGCGGCGACCTACGTCATCAAGAAGCCCCTGGACGCCGACGAGGTGCGCACCGGCCTGTGGAAGGTCGTCGCCTGGCACAAGTGCAACCTGAAGGCCAAGGCCGCCGCCGCCAAGCGCGCCGGCGCCGGAGGCGGCGGGGACGAAGGCCGCGTCCACTACAAGGTCGTGTGGAGCAAAACGAACCGGAAAAGGAAGGGCGGCGGCGGCTCCGGCGCCGGCACCGCCGGCCACACGCCGGCCAAGGGACAGGAAAAGGACAACGTGGGTAGCCAGCAGGTGACGATTCGTTTTGTCTGTTTTTTTCACAGCAGTAGTAGTAGTACGAGTACGACTGTACGACGTACAATAATAGATTCTTTTCTCAAAAAAAAGACGTGCAAAATAGATTCTTTTGAAATTCACAGTGGTACATTTTGGAAAGGGTATGAAACTGTGACGATTAGTGCAGATTTTTTGGGGATTTGGCAACGGTAAAACTTCTTCAATTCGGCATATTCATGCATGCATGCATGCGCGTAGGTTAGGTAGGACCTTCTGCAGTGACGCGAGACCATCATCTGCAGCTTGTCTTATTAGCGTTACATTAAATCCATTGCACCCTTGGTTCATCTATATTGAATTGAATTTGTGCCAAAAAGCTACCTGACAAAAAAAAAGTCGTCGTATGCTCGTGTCAGGGCTGCCGGTGTGGTTATGAGACGCGTGTTGCGGTTTCTTCAATCGGAAGCAAATATAGATATTGAAATGGCGCCGGTGTTGTGATATAGTGATATACTTATACTCCGTAGTTGTTATTTCTTTTGTTGCTTCGTTGCCCTCTTTAATTTGTTTGGGGATGTTGTCTGGAGTTCTCTTTGAAATTTACGGCAGTATTGCATTTTGCAATGAGTTTGACATTGTGATAGTTACTGCATTTTTTCCCCTTGGAATTTAGCAGCAGTAACTTTACATTTTTTCCCCTAATGTAGAGTAAGTATAGTAGATCCTTGCCGAGTGACGCCACACTATATCCCAGCTTTGTCTCATTACAAATTCAGTTCACTGCATGTCTGCATCCTTGGTTCATGTATATCTACAACATTAACTATTATCAGTTTCAAAGCCAACAAATTTCTCAGCCATGTTACTTGTCTTGTAGCCTGCACCACCGGAGAACCCCGGCCGGGGCAAGAAAGCCCAGAAGAACTCCGGTGAGCCGTTCAAGCTGCTGCGATTCTCCCAGCAGCAGCAGCCCAACAAAGCCATCAATGGCGGCCAGCAGCAGCAGCCGAAGCCGTCTCTGTTCGTGCAGTCCGTCCTCCGCACGCTCAACGTCCCACCCTACAACCCCAAGTTCTACAGCGACTTCGCCGGGCCGAGCACCAACGCCGGCGGCGCGAGCAGCGCTGGCGCCGCCCCATCACTGCTGCCGCGCCCTTTGTACTCATCGGCGCCGCCAGAATTACTGCCTCCGGCGGCGCGCAACAACGTCGTCTACGGCAACATCACGCCACCGGCGGCGGCAGCAACCATGGACGCCTCCGGCGGCGGCGGCGCCACGTACAAGCCGCTGTTCTCCGGCGGCATTGGCAACCAGCAGCCGCGGGACGCCCGCCCGCTGCCGCTCATGTTCGGGCCGTTCCCGTACCAGGGCCCACTGCCGCCGGTGGGGCAGCAAGCCATGGTGCCGGCCGGTGGTCTTTTCACCGGCGGCGTGGCTGGCGGCGTGAACGCCGGAGCTCCGGCGGCGGCCGTCACAGGGGCAGGAGCGTTCGGCAACACCGAAACCAACTCGTTGCTTCAGTCTCTAAACCTCAACGGAGGGCTTGTTTCCGGCATGGCCGGTCCACCAGCGGCACCGCCCCAGCACGACGGCGATGCATCAGACGAGGTGGCGATGCTGGCGTCACTTCTCAGCGACGACTTCGACGACCACAGCGCCGCATCTTCAGTCGTTGCGCCTGGTGATCACGTTCCTGGCAATGCCGCCGCCGGATCGTCCATGGCGCCTCAGGATCTTGGCGCAGCACCGAATGGTGGCAGCAGCAGCAGCAGCAGCAATGCGGCAATGTCCATGGTGCTTCAGGATCTGGGCGTTCTGCCTGATCAGGTTCTTGCCACGGCTTCGAATGTGAATGATCTGACAGCAATGGCAGGGGGAGCATCTGGCAGCAGCAACGCTGCATCATTCATGGCGCCTCATCAGGATCTCCGTGTAGCCGTAAATGGCGGCAGCAGCAGCGGCAGCAATGCTTCGCCAAATGGTGGCAGCATCAGCAGCAATGGCGCATCGTTCATAGCGCCTCATCAGGAACCTGTCGACCCAGTGAAAAATGGCGATCAGCTAGCACCGGATCACAGCATCTATGGATCTCTCATGGAGCCTCAGGGTGAGGGCCAGGGCGCTGATACGGCGATGGAGGAAGGGGATGATGGCCTCATGGAGGCGATGCTTGCTTCTGATGGGTCTGATGACAACACCGTGTTCCCTCTTGAAGCTCTTCTCGACGGCATGCAATCTCCCATGTACAACTTCTACGACGACCTGGACGCTCAGATGGGTGGCGGCGGCGGCGGCGGCGATGCTGCGGGGACCTCGCTTACCGGTGGGGAAGGTGGTGACGGCATGGATAACTGGGACATCAGCGACGCCATTGATGGCCTCGAGATACCTGGTGATTTGTGGGATGGCAACACTGGGAATTTCCTGTTCCCGGAGCAGAAGAAGAAGAAGAAGGAGGACTAACAATCTTCGCGAGTAGCTAGGGCATGCGGCAATGCGGTGCTAGTAAAAGTAATAATTAATTAACCAAGTACTCCCTTGTTTTTACTTTTATATATGACATTGGATAGTTCAGTTTTGAATTATCTAACGTCATATATGAAAAGGAAGGAGGGAGTACTCCGTAGAAGGTAAGTGATCGAGGAAGAGGTGGCTCTGAGTTCGCCCTCCCTCTGAAAATAATTAAAGACCAGCTTTAATTAGCATATGTAACAGTGACTATGTCTCTGAACTAATCATGTGTTTGCTGGGGGAAGTTGTTTTAAGTAAGCTCTGCTGAACCTGTTTATGCATGTCACCAGCCATGCTTTGTAATGAACTGGTTTAATTCTGAAACCGTCGGTTTATTTATATATATATATATATATATCCTTTTGTTGTGTTTGAGTGGATATTTCTGAAAGTCGAGTGCAAATAAAGTAGGCATGAAAGATGTTTGGATGCAATGTGCGAGCGTGAGTCTAATGCCAACCCTCACTAGCATCACCTGCCTCATCCGGAGCAACCTATCTTATGTCGTTGCCAAAATCCACTATGGTGTTTGGTTTGGTTCAGTGCCATGTAACGTAATCGGATTACAGGGTGTTAACCAATAGCGTTACGAGCGTTTGTTTCGACGTCATTGGCGATACGTGAACGCATAATCGAATATCAAACAGTTCACCGTCCATTCTAGCCGGTAGCATCGGGGAAGCAAATCCTCTCTGCAGTACGTCGCATTGCTTGCATTCATGTCATCTTTCTCAGTGCTCTGGTCTGCTATGATTTGATTACTTCACCCAACCAAACAAAGTCTACTGTCTAAAAAAACAAAGTCTCAACGATCCCACCACCCAAATACTCTATAACATGATTCCCTTTCTATTTTACGTTACTTGAGGCTGAACCAAACACTACCGGTGGTTTGGATCTTGTAACGCAAACGTAAACTGTCGGTGTTTAGAAATCGTGGTCCCGACACCAACCAGAAATGCACTGTGTTCCCTCCCCTGATGGTTGATGCAGAAGATAACACGAGACACGGGTTTATCCTGGTTCCGGTCGGAGGACCGTACTTCCAGCAAGGTGGTATGTGCGATGTACTATTCTGCACCGGACTTCAAGTAGTAGGGGGTACAAGCAGGCTGGGATAAGAGGCTAGACCTCGAGTCCCGGATGATTGAGGCGAAGTGCCAATATCGTGGTTTTTCTGAGTGTGTGCGGATTCTTGTTCTTTTTCGTTGTCCCCCCTTTTGCTCGATCACCCCCTCCTTTTATAGATCAAGGAGGAGGGGTTACAGGAGTGTGTTGCTGTTCAGGCATAGTTGCCGCACAGTAGCAGGAATGGCGTTGGGCGTGCTTCTTTGTCCTTGTTTGTTGTAGTTGTCGGTGCTGAGATTGGCCGCCCAACCTCAGCGCCACACAGAATGCGCTGTGTCCCGTCCCCTGACGGTTGATGCAAGAGCTAGCACGATGACACAAGAGTTTATCCTGGTTCCGGCCGCGGGGCCGTACGTCCAGCAGACTGTGCTCGCGGCACTATACTATCTTGCACCGAGGTGCCTGCAGTGGGGTGGGGCTACAAGCACGGTAGGAGAGGAGAGGAAGTCTCCAAGTCCCTGAAAATGGGTGTGAAAGTGATTGAGGAGAGTGCCAATATCGTGGGAGGCGGTGATCGTGTGTGTGTTCGTCCCTTTCTCTCTCGCTCCCTTCCTCCTTTTATAGGACAAGGAGAGAGGGGGGAGGGGCCTACAAGTACAAGTACAGTGTGTGCTACAGGGGCGCGCACTGGAGAGCATGGCGCCGGGCGTGCGGTCGTCCTTGACCCTAGCAGGGGATTTATGGCGAGCTCCGGCTTCTGCGGGTGTCACGGCCATCCCTGTGCTTGTCCTGGAGTGGTTTCGAGGGGCGGTGCCGCCGTAATCCGCGCCCAGCCGTCCGCCGCCGGTTGGTTCGAGGGCGTGGCAGGTGGGGAAGGACAGGAGTTGGCGGCACAGAGGTCGGCATGGCGGTTGCTGTTGACCACAGTGCGAGGCGTGCCCGGTTTTCTGGGGAATGGCCGAGAGTTGGTGGATTTGACCCGGCATTCGTCATCACCGGGTCGCGCCTGACCGGAGTCCGTGCTCGGTCGCTGCTCATATATTCGTTCGAGGGTTCTTTACGCACATTCGAGGGCTGCACCGGGGGGAGAAGGACGGGAGCAGGTGGAATAGTGGTGCGGAATGACGCCTGCAAGTCTGCACAGGGCCTTGCGCAGCGCCGCATGCGTCTGCACAGTAGCGGTGAGGACGCATAGTGACCGGAGCAGGTAGAACAGCGAGCTCTGCGGTGTCAGCGGCGCGGCGTGGGGAGAGATCGCCTTTTGACTTCGGCGCCTGGGGCGGGCATTAAATGCCGTTGTCGGGCGGGGCGCCGGGGCGCGCCGCGTCGAGTAGAGAGGTGGCCTCGAGCGAGGCGGAGTTGGCTCGCCTGCTTGAGGGGGCGCGCGGCCCTCGAGCGAGGCGGAGTTGGCTCGCCTGCTTGAGGGGGTGCGCGGCCTTCGAGCGAGGCGGAGTTGGCTCGCCTGCTTGAGAGGGTGCGCGGCCCTCGAGCGAGGCGGAGTTGGCGTTGCGCCTGACCCGGGGGGTCCGGGTCCCTCGAGCGAGGCGGAGACGGGGGTCGCCACTTGGGTCCCCTCGACAGGCGAGCTCGGACGACTGTTTTGGGCCGCGATAAGCTGTGACGGGCCGCGCTGCCTTGGTGGCCCTTTCGTGCTGCTGGTGATTCGGCCCTCCGTGGTTAACGTTTTTTGTGGGTGGTTACCCCTATGGTTAGGGGACCCCCTGGGTCTGTCCCCGATAGTAGCCCCCGAGCCTCTGCCGGACTAAGGGTCAGTCGGGCAGAGGCTGATGGTTTGCGGGATCGTTCCCGGGCATTCTGCGGGGGTTACTCCTTCTTGATTATGCATGTTCTTCCGTGGGGGCGCCCGAGCGCACCCGCGGGTGTAGCCCCCGAGCCTTTGGAGGAGTGAGTTCACTCGTGCAAGGGCTTTGACTCCCGAGGGTTGTATTAGTCGCTCCCCATTCAACGCGGTGGATTGCGGAGATGATACCGATTTATACGGAACCCGGGGGGCGGGTCCTGCATGGCTTCGACGTGTTTCACGCATAGGAGGAGGAGGATATGCTGCGAGGAGCCCCCAAGCTCCTGGCCCGAGCGGAGGCGACAGGGGGGCTCTTGTCTTTGAGCTGCGACCCTCACTTCCCCTTTGCGGGGGAGAGGGGTGAGGTCATTCGTGTAACCCTCGAATTGGGCCGCGTACACGGATGCCTCGTTGAGCTGCTAGCGGGTAGTTCAAGTGGACGCCCGTGCCCCGTTCGCTAGGGGTCGGCTCGTGGTCCGGAGACTCGTCCATAAGAGCGCTTGCAAAGATTTGCTAGGTAGGGCTCGGCCCCCTTCGATGGAGGCCGAGGGCGCGAAATCTCTCCCTCGATGGGATCCCTCGTCTAGCTGCCCATGTGTGGCCTTGAACACAACAGGGGCGTCCCCAAACTTCGCGTTCGGGGTAAAGTCCGTTGAGCACGCCCGAATCGTCCCTGACTCTATTGATCCGAAGCGCCTGTCGAACCCTTTCGCGAGCCAGGCTTCGTACTCCTGATCAGTGGGGCCTTGCGAAAGGTGCAGGTCGCCCTCGAGCCGCGGGCTCGAGAGTGGGTTGGTCGAGCGTGACCTGCAGCCTTCGCATCGCTTAATCTGTGGCGCCCGTCGAACCCTTTTGAGGTCAGGGCTTCGAGCCCCTGATTAGTAGCACCCTGCGCCTCGGGGAGGGCGTCGTTGTCTTACTTGGAAGGAACCTTTCAGTTCGGTTGTTGACGTTTCGGTTTGCGGGCCTACGCGCGACCGCTGGCGGGCGTGGTCGTGGCTGACGTGGCACGGAGTGGGCGAGGTGGGCGTAGTGGGCGCACCTTTTTAGGCGGAGTTGGCGTGCGCCGGGGAGAGGCGAGGCGACGGGCGGTCAGGCGCCGCTGCCGCGTCGTTTCGTTTTACTGTGCCGCAGTAAATGCCGCCGCTCACGCGTGCCGTTCTCCGGGGAAAGGGGAGGAGGCCCCTTGTTGTCATTGATGTGCCACGCGCGCCGGGCCTGTCGCTGATGGTTTTGTGTGCCGCGGCGGGGATGAACTTGCTCCTTCCCTTATAAAAGGAAAGTGGGGGGAGGGGATTACTTACCTTCGCCATTCCCCGCACCAGCTCGCGCCTCCGCCTTTCTCTCACTTCCGAGTCCGCTTGCTGCTCTCTGCTCGTCCTGCCCGCCTTCGTCGCCTTTGCTTCCCGCTCCGCCGTCTGCCATGATGGTCATTGAGGGCGTCACCGAGTGGACTCCGTCCACCACCACCGATCACCTCCTGGAGGGCCTGGTGACCGGCGGGCAGCTCTCGCCCCGGGGCGATCCGGCGCGGCCAGCGTGGATTGTCCCGCCGCTGGCGGCCAGGGTGCCGAACCCGCCGGCGGGGTACGTGGTGAGCTTCATCCGCTTCCACGAGCGGGGCTTCAACGCGCCTGCTAGTCAGTTCATGCGGGGCCTCTGCTACTACTACGGCGTGGAGCTCCACAACTTCGCCCCCAACGCCATCTCTCAGGCGGCAGCCTTCGTCGGCGTCTGTGAGGGCGTGCTGGGGATCGAGGCGCACTGGGACCTGTGGGTCCACCTCTTCCGCGCCGAGCTCAGCACGTCCGGCGTGGGGAAGGGGGTGCGCCGTTCTTCATGTGCCGGCGGTCTTACGCTCGCACCGTTCGAGCCCCGGAAGCATCTGTATCCGGCCTGCAGGATGACCACCAACAACAGTGGCTGGGCCAAGGGGTGGTTCTATCAGCGCAACGACGGCCTGGGGTTGCCGGAGTTATTGGCAAGGTCTTGACGGAGAAGGTCGACTCCTGGAGCTACGGTGTTTCCGGCGACGGTCAGCGGAAGAGGCTCCGCCCCGCCATCGACGCCCTTCGTACTCTGGAGGGGTCGGGTTTGACCGTGGCACACGTGCTTACGCACTGCCACCGTCACCGGGTGGTTCCCCTCATGGAGAGACAGCTCCCTCTGTTCCGGATGACAGAGGACGCCGACCCAGCGGCATTGGCGGCTTCGCGTATGTTGCCGGAGCCACCCCTTGAGGAGTACGTCGTCATGAGGGTGCGAACGGCGGTGCATCCCGACACTATGTCAAGTACCCTCTGGTCGTTCGGGCTGCGCCTCGATGAGGGCCACGTTTTGTCGGTAAGTCGTCATTTTCCCTCTCGAGCTATCAGATTGATAACTTAGAATTTCCTTCCTCGATTCATTGTGGTTTCAGGAGGTGAACTGCCACCTCTACCGCTTCGAACCGCGCCCGCCGTGACCGCGAGAGGGACGCGAAGGCGGCGAGGAAGGCCAGCAGCCAGAGGAGGCAGGCCCGGCGGGACGCGCACTCGGCGGCGCTGCGCCGGTGGAGGAGGGACGGCGGGACGCCGCCGGCGTCCCCGGAGGACTCCCCGGACCCTCCCAGCGAGGAGGAGGGGGAGGAGATCGATGCCGGCGGGGCTCTGCCCGCCGGTGAGGAGGAGGAGATGGCCGTGCCGCCGCCTGGGGCGGGCGCGGCGGGCCTTGGCGATGTCGCGCCGGTGGCAACGCGGACGGCGGTCGCGCCCGCCCGACCCGCGGCGCCGCGGGCGCATGTGACTTCTACCCGTGCTACGGGCGCGTTGCGCCGCAGCAGATCGGATGCCGAGGGCTCGAGGGATTCGCAGCCCCCGAGCGGGTTGAGGGGGTACTCGAGTTCGAGGAGGGCTCCCTCATCGGGCGGCTCGAAGCGGAAATTGCAGGCCTTGCAGGACTGCGTCCGGTAAGTCTCGCTTTGAACTATTCTCGTGATTTTCCGTCCCCGTTTGGTTTTTTGTTTCGCAATTTCCATTTTTCCTTTCTGATTCAGCGCTCAGGGTGCTGCCAAGGCCAACCCCAACCTTGCGCCTAAGAAGGCGTTGCAGGTCGGGGTGTTGGATTCCCCTCACGCCGGGGGATCGCGTTTGCATGGGACTCCGCGTCCAGCAGCGACGCCCGCAGCGATGCTGGAGGAGCCGGCGCCGGGAGTACGAGATTCCCGGCCGATGGAGACGGAGCGGGGGGGATGCCCCCGACGGTGGTTACGGAGCCGGGGCAAGACGCCCGGGCGAGGCCGCGCAGTCTCAGCTCGCGGAGGCGACAGCCCGGGCAGAGCAGAAGGCCCAGGAGGCCGAATAGCTGGGCCGCTCGCTTCAGGAGAAGGAGGGTGCGTTGGCCACCGCGGAGGACTTGCTCCAGCAGGAGCGCACGGCGCTTACCGAGGCCACGGCCTTGGTAGATGGTATGGTTCTATGTTTTCTTAGCTTCCTTGGCTGTTTCTGTGTTGGAGTTCGTTTTGACGTGCTCGATCCTTGTCAAGGGCTGCGGAAGGCCGAGGCCGAGAAGGCGGACGAGGTGGTGGCTGTTCAAGCTGCCTACTCCGAGGTTCAGGGGGAGCTCGAAACTCTGAGGGCCGCCGCCAACGCCACGTGCTGGGACATCCAGTGCGTCGACATTCCGTCGAGGTTGCAGTCGGGGTCGTCGTTGCCCAACCGCCTGAGGTCTTTGAGAGGCTGCGTGGCGGAGCGCCTCAGAATGCTCTTCACCTTGGTGTGAAGAAGGCACTCGGCGTGGTGTCGACCCACTACGACATCGACCTTGCGGCGGTGGCGCGCGGTTATTTTATCGACGCAAACCTGGATGACGACGCCGCCCTTGCTGCTCTCGACGAGGCCGATGACAGTGCCGAGGACGCTGCCACAGCGCTTGCCGCCAAGTTTGGGCGTGAGCTTTTTCCTGGAGAGGATGAAGATGAAGATGCGTGCGCCGACATCGGGCCCGAGGCCGTGGCTGCCCCCGAAGCCGAGGCTGATCCTGAAGCCGACGCCGTGGCGTCCCTTGAGGAGGCCATCGCCTCGGTGCACCGTGATGACGATGGTCCTGGGGCCCTCGCGTCGGTTCCTTCGACTGTCGCCGCCGAGGCCGCCGCCCTGGGGGGTCTTGACACTGCCGCCGCGCCCCCGCAGGAAGGTGAAGCCTGACAGGTTCAGGCTTAGAGATCCAGATGTATCTTAGTTTTTAGGAGACTGGCTCTGTACATAAACTAAGTTTGAATTTCGATTGTGCGCTTCGAACTTGTTTGATTGTTCTATTGTGCTATTCTTGGCTTGGAGAGATTTTGGCCGGGTATTTTGAATCTGCGAGTAATTAAGGCGTGGAGTGGAGAGGGTGATGCCGTATCCCTTCGAGGGCATAGGCGGTCTCACGGCTCAGCCGGCTCCGGCTTTAGTTAGCTCGCGCCCCGCATCTTTCTAAGCGTTCTGAGTTTTAGCACAATTTTAAAATTGGGACGATTAGGGGGGGTAAACCCCCCTGCAGCCCCCGAGGGGGGCTTGGCTCTATCGAGACTAGGTCGAGGATAGGACCAAGTCGCCCTTGTTCATGCTGTTAGTAACAATGTTTCCATGTTTTTCGCAAACTTTCCATCGTTGTTGGCTAAGAACATGAAGTATTTACAAGGAATGCTGAGAATTTTAAGGATAGAAGCGACGTAGTTGTTGGATGTTCCAGGCATTGGTGAAGATCTCGCCCTTCTCGTTTGCCAGCTTGTAAGTGCCAGGCTTGAGGACCTTGGCGATGATGAATGGTCCTTCCCATGGTGGAGTGAGCTTGTGGCGCTCTCGATTGTCCTGGCGCAACCTTAGCACCAGGTCCCCTTCGTGAAGGTCTCGACGCCGCACCTTCTGAGCTTGATACCGCCGGAGTGATTGCTGGTAGCATGCCGAGTGAACAACGCTACGTCTCGAGCCTCATCCGCCTGGTCCAGCGAATTCTTGTGGTTCTGCTGGTTTTGTTCTTCTTGGTAGGCCTTGAGCCTCGAAGACCCGTACTCCAAGTCTGTTGGGAGGACGGCCTCGGCGCCGTAGACGAGGAAGAACGGGCTGAAGCCTGTGGCCCTGCTTGGGGTTGTCCTGAGACTCCAAATCACCGATGGCAGCTCAGCTACCCATTTCCGGCCAAACTTGTTTAGCTTGTTGAAGATTCTTGGCTTCAGGCCTTGTAGTATCATGCCGTTGGAACGTTCTACTTGGCCGTTTGTTTGTGGATGTGCTACGGCCGACCAATCTACGCGAATGTGATGGTCGTCGCAGAACTCCAAGAATTTCTTGCCGGTGAACTGGGTGCCGTTGTCGGTGATGATCGAGTTGGGTACCTCGAATCGGTGGATGATGTCGGTGAAAAACAACACAGCCTGCTCAGATCTGATGCTGGTGATGGCCCGGACCTCGACCCACTTCGAGAACTTGTCGATGGCCACCAACAAGTGGGTGAAGCCCCCGGGCGCTGGGTGGAAAGGTCCCACGAGATCCAACCCCCAGACCGCAAAAGGCCATGTTATAGGGATGGTCTGTAGGGCGTGTGCCGGGAGGTGCGTCTTTCGTGCGTAAAATTGGCACCCTTCGCAGGTGCGCACGACTTCGTTCGCGTCGGCTACGGTGGTAGGCCAGTAAAAGCCTTGCCGGAACGCGTTACCCACGAGGGTACGCGGCGCCGCGTGGTGTCTGGACACCCTGGTGTGGATGTCGCGGATCAACTGCTTTCCCTCGGGGACGGGGATGCATCGCTGCAGAATTCCTGAGGCGCTGCGTTTATACAGCTCGCCGCCGACCGAGACAAAGGTCTTGGCCCTTCTGGTGATGCGGCGCCCCTCGGTCCAGTCCGAGGGCAGCTCCCCGCGGTCGATCCACGCGAGGTATGGGCTGCGCCAGTCTTGCGGTCGTGTGTCCACGTCGATTTCCATGGCCTCGGCCGAAGAATTTCCAACGTCGAGGACTTCGAGCCCCTCTTTCGAGGGGTCCTCTTCCATGGGCTCGACCCCCTCAGCCCCTGAGGGCGTCTTGAGGGCTCCGGCCCTTTGTTCGAAGTTGACGGAGGGTTGGTCGAGGTCGCGGGCGAAGACGTTCGGAGGAACGGTGACTCGCTCTGACGCGATCTTTGCCAGCTGATCCGCTTCCTCGTTGTATTTGCATGCGATATGGTTCAGATCGAGGCCATAGAATTTGTCCTCGAGGCGGCGAACCTCGTTGCAGTACGCCTCCATCTTTTCGTCGCTGCAGCTTGCGTTCTTCATGACTTGGTCGATGACCAACTAAGAATCTCCCCGGACGTCGAGGCGTTTGACGCCGAGGTCAACGGCGATGCGGAGCCCAGCGAGGAGGCCTTCATACTCCGCCATGTTGTTCGACGCCGGGAAGTGCAAGCGAACCACGTACCGGATGTGCTCCCCGAGGGGTGAAACGAAGAGGAGGCCCGCGCCTGCCCCAGCTTTCATCACTGACCCGTCGAAGTACATGGTCCAGCACTCGGCTTGGATATGTGGCGATGGAAGTTGGACGTCGGTCCACTCAGCGACGAAATCCGCTAAGGTTTGCGATTTTATCGCCTTTCGTGGCGCGTAGGAGAGAGTTTCTCCCACGAGCTCCATCGACCACTTCGCTATCCTACCCGAGACGTCCGGGTTGCGGACTATCTACCCCAAAGGGAAAGATGAGACCACGGTGACCGGGTGGGCCTCGAAGTAGTGTCGCAGCTTTCGTCGCGTGAGCACTACAGCGTAGATTAGCTTCTGAATCTGTGGGTACCGCGCCTTGGTCTCGGTCAGCACCTCACTGACGTAGTACACCGGCCTCTAGACCGGCAGAGCGTGTCCCTCCTCCGTCCTTTCCACGATGAAGACGGCGCTGACAACTTGCGTTGTCGCAGCCACGTATAGGTAGAGGGGCTCGCCATTCTGCGGCGGTGTGAGGATTGGTGCGCGTACGAGCGACGCTTTTAGCCCGTCGAGGGATTTTTGGGCTTCGGGGGTCCATAAAAAGCGTTCGTGCTTTTTTAGGAGTCGGTACAAAGGTAAGCCCTTTTCACTAAGTCGAGAGATGAAACGGCTGAGAGCCGCGAGGCAGCCCAGTACCTTTTGCACCCCCTTGAGGTCCCGAATTGGCCCCATCCATTCCAGGGCCGAGACTTTTTTGGGGTTGGGTTCGATGCCTCGTTGGGAGACAATGAAACCCAACAGCATTCCCCGCGGCACCCCGAATACGCATTTCTCCGGGTTTAACTTTACCCCGTTTGCCCGGAGGCAACCGAATGCAATTTGCAAATCGTTTACCAGATCGTCCGCCTTTCTGGTTTTCACAACGATATCATCTACATATGCCTCAACGGTCCGCCCGATGTGGCTTCCGAAAACGTGTTGCATACATCGCTGGTATGTAGCTCCGGCGTTTCGGAGGCCGAAAGGCATAGTGACGTAGCAAAACATGCCAAACGGGGTGATAAAAGAAGTCGCGAGCTGGTCGGACTCTTTCATCTTAATCTGATGATAACCGGAATAAGCATCAAGAAAGCATAGCAATTTGCTCCCAGCAGTGGAGTCTACTATCTAATCTATTCGAGGCAAAGGGAATGGAACCTTAGGGCATGCTTTGTTTAAACCGGTATAATCTACGCACATACGCCATTTCCCGTTTTTCTTCCTAACTAGAACAGGATTAGCGAGCCAGGTTGGGTGAAATACCTCCTTGATGAACCCGGCCTGCAGAAGCTTGTGCACCTCCTCCCCGATGGCGCGGCGCCTTTCCTCGTCGAACCGCCGCAGTCGCTGCACCACCGGCTTGGAGCGATGCTAGATGTCAAGGCTGTGCTCGGTGACCTTCCTCGGAATACCCGGCATGTCCGAGGGTCTCCACGCAAAGATGTCGGCGTTGGCGTGGAGAAAGTCGACGAGCACTGCTTCCTATTTGGGGTCGAGGGTGGTGCTGACCCTCAACGCCTTGCCCTCGGGGGCATTGGGGTCGAGGGGCACCGCCTTGGTGTGCTCTGCAGCCTCGAAGGTGCCCGCGTGCCTTTTGGCGGAGTCGACGGCCTCGTTCGCCATCTTTTCCAAGTCCGCCACCAGGGTCTCGCTGTAGGCGAGCGCCTCCGCGCCCTAGACGCACTCGACGTCACACGCGTAAGCGTGCTCGTACGACGATCCCACGGTGATGACGCCCATTGGCACCGGCATCTTCATCTTGAGGTAGGCGTAGTTGGGGACCGCCATGAACTTGGCGTAGCACGGACGCCCGAGAATGGCGTGGTACGCTCCTGGGAATCCCACCACCTCAAAGGTGAGGGTCTCCCTCCGAAAGTTGTCGGGAGTGCCGAAGCAAACGGGTAGGTCGATCTGCCCGAGGGGTTGGACCCGTTTTCCCGGTGCGATGCCGTGGAACGGCGCCTTGCTTGGCCTCAGCTGGTTCGTGCCGATGCCCATGAGCTCTAAGGTGCGGACGTAGAGGATGTTGAGGCTGCTGCCCCCGTCCATCAGCACCTTGGAGAATCGTGTGTTGCCGATGACGGGGTCGACGACAAGTGGGTAGCGCCCCGGATTTGGGACATAGTCCGGGTGGTCCTCGCGGCCGAAGGAGATGGTCTCGTCTGACCAGGCGAGGTAAGTTGGCGTCGCGGGGTGAGTGGAGAAGACCTCTCGGCGTTCACGTCTTTGCTCCCGGGACGTCGCGTTCATTGTGGGCCCCCCTACGATGAAGAAGACATTCTCCACATGAGGGAACTCGTCGTTGCCGCCATCACCCGTACCCTTCTTCGGGTCATCCTCCTTCGCGGAGGTGCGCTTGTAGTAGCCCTTGATCATCCCGCATTGTTCGAGGGTGTGGCTGACAGGGCCCTTATGGTACGGGCATGGCTTCTTCAACATCTCATCGAATAGGCCTCCCCCCAGAGGAGGGCCTCGAGGGCCTTTGCGACCTCGCTCGACCGCGAGGGCCTCGTCAGAGTCCTCGCCCTGCTACTGCTGCGCGGCTTGCCGAGGCTTCTTGCCTTTGCCACCTCGTTTCTGCTTTTTAGCCTTTCCCTTGGACTTGCTGCCCTCTGTGGGCAGCTCCTCCACGCGCTTCCCCTTGGTCTTGCCGTCGAAAATCGCCCCAACAGCCCCCTCTCCAGAGGCGAAGTTGGTAGCGATGTCGAATAGCGCGTTGACGCTGGTAGGATGGTTTCGCCCCAGCTCGCGCACCAGCTCCCGACAAGTCGTGCCTTGAAGGAAGGCGTGGATGATTTCGGAGTCACCCACGCTCGGGAGCTCGGTGCAGCGCTTGGAGAAGCAGCGGATGAAGTCTCTCAGCGGTTCGTCGGCCGCCTGTCGGCACCCGCGCAGGTCCTAGGAGTTTCCGGGGCGCACGTACGTGCCCTGGAAGTTACCCACAAACATCCTGACAAGGTCATCCCAGTCGTGGATCTGGTTCGTGGGTAGGTGTTCGAGCCATGTCCGCGCCGAGTCCGCGAGATGAAACGGAAGGTTGCGGATGATCATAGCATCGTCGGTGGCCCCGCCCAACTAGCAAGCAAGGCGGTAGTCATTGAGCCACGTCTCGGGTTTCGTTTCGCCCGAATACTTGGTAATGGTGGTCGGCTAACGAAAGTGCGGCGGGATGGCAGCCGAACGGATCTTCCGGCTGAACACAGGGGTTCCCGGGGGTTCCAGCGTCGGGCTTTTGTCCTCCTCGCCGTCGTAGCGACCCCCTCGTCGGGAGTGCCTACTGCGGGGAGGTGCCGCGTCCTGCCTCTTCTTGTTCAGGACGTTGCACGCGTCACCGTCGTTAATGGCGCCTCGTGTGTCCACGAGTCGGTCCTTCGCGGACCTCCTCGTTTCGCGGTCGCCGGTCATGAGCACCTTCCCGTCGTTCGTCGGCCGGGGAGGCGTCCATGCGCCCCTAGGCGGGGTATGGATAGACTGTTCCTTATCCCGCTTGCTTCCTCCGGCTCTTGAACTGGCCTGGTGGCGCATACGGGAGGAGGAACTTTCTGCTTGTTGAACGGCCGCTTCTTCGACGAGGGCCTGCATCTGGCGCCGCATGTCGCGCGCCTCTGGTGTCGATGGTTCGGGCATGGCCCGAATCAGAGTTACTCCGGCGACGAGCTTCTGGCTTGCCCGCGGCGGCATGGCAGGGCTGGCGTCGTTGCCATCATTCATGATGCGCGCTTGAGCGATGCGCCCGGCGGCTTGCGCACGTTCGCCGCGCTCGGGCTGCCGGGCTTCCAGAGCTGCGCGTAGCTCCTGTACCTGCTGGCGCTCCTGTCGAAGCCTGGCTTCCAGCTCTTGTACCTGCATGAGTTGTGCCTGTGCGAGTGCGGCTTCGCCCGATGGCTCGGCGGGCGCTGGTGGCGTTCGTCGTGTCCGGCCCCGTCGCGCGTTTCTTCATCCTCTCCCACGGATTCTACTTCACCGTCGAGGACGAAGCATTCCCGCGTGGGGTCGTATTCCCCTTCGCTGGAATCGTCGGAACAGGTGAGGCAGAAGTCCGCAGCGGCCTGGAAGGTGGTAAGACCTTCGCGGTCGCGTAGCCCGGAGTAGTCCAGGCCTGGGTGCTCCTGGCCGCGCACACTTTCCCCGTCGTCCGACTCGGGCTGGGACCCGCCGGGCGAGGAAATGTTGAGGTTGCGAATCGAACCCAGCTGGTGACCCGGCGAATCCTCTTGCGCGTTCAGGTTGGCGCTGATTGCCGCGGAGTAGCTTGCGGCCGCGTTGCTCATTCCGTAAGGGAGCTGCACCGGCCCGGCCGCATTTTCCCAGCGTGCTCCCTCCGCGGGAGCCGCTGGTGGGGGTGCGTTCCCCTGTACTGCGGCAGCGGGCCGGAGCAATAGGTGTGCGTCCCAATCAGGGAGGACGATGATGCGTGGGGTAACGCACCGTTCCACGCGAATCTGCAGCTCGTGCAGTCTTCGACGTCTCCTGAGCTGGGGCGGCGTTGGCGGTGCCGGAGTAATGGCCATCATGTCAGGCGTCCTGGAGGCGAGCCGCATGAGGAGGCCCTCACCGGTCGCTTCGAACTCCAGGATCCCAAACATGATCCGGTACCCGCGCGGAAGCGGGCCGGGGGACCCCGTGGCGGATCGTGGCGGCATGGCCTTGGCGTGGCTTGCCGTCAAGGGAATTGATCGGGTGAATTGGGTTGATCACAGCGCAACCCCCTACCTAGCGCGCCACTGTCGGTGCTGAGATTGGCCGCCCAACCTCAGCGCCACACAGAATGTGCTGTGTCCCGTCCCCTGACGGTTGATGCAAGAGCTAGCACGATGACACAAGAGTTTATCCTGGTTCCGGCCGCGGGGCCGTACGTCCAGCAGACTGTGCTCACGACACTATACTATCTTGCACCGAGGTGCCTGAAGTGGGGGGGGGCTACAAGCACGGCGGGAGAGGAGAGAAAGTCTCCAAGTCCCTGAAAATGGGTGTGAAAGTGATTGAGGAGAGTGCCAATATCGTGGGAGGCGGTGATCGTGTGCGTGTTCGTCCCTTTCTCTCTCGCTCTCTTCCTCCTTTTATAGGTCAAGGAGAGAGGGGGGGAGGGGCCTACAAGTACAAGTACAGTGTGTGCTACAGGGGCGCGCACTGGAGAGCATGGCGCCGGGCGTGCGGTCGTCCTTGACCCTGGGAGGGGATTTATGGCGAGCTCCGGCTTCTGCGGGTGTCACGACCATCCCTGTGCTTGTCCTGGAGTGGTTTCGAGGGGCGGTGCCGCCGTAATCCGCGCCCAGCCGTCCGCCGCCGGTTGGTTCGAGGGCGTGGCAGGTGGGGAAGGACAGGAGTTGGCGGCACAGGGGTCGGCATGGTGGTTGTTGTTGACCACAGTGCGCGGCGTGCCCGGTTTTCTGGGGAATTGCCGAGAGCTGGTGGATTTGACCCGGCGTTCGTCATCACCGGGCCGCGCCTGACCGGAGAACGTGCTCGGTCGTTACTCATATATTCGTTCGAGGGTTCTTTACGCACATTCGAGGGCTGCACCGGGGGGGAGAAGGACGGGAGCAGGTGGAATAGTGGTGCGGAATGACGCCTGCAAGTCTGCACAGGGCCTTGCGCAGCGCCGCATGCGTCCGCACAGTAGCGGTGAGGACGCATAGTGACCGGAGCAGGTAGAACAGCGAGCTCTGCGGTGTTAGCGGCGCGGCGTGGGGAGAGATCGCCTTTTGACTTCGGCGCCCGCCCGATGGGGCGAGCATTAAATGCCATTGTCGGGCGGGGCGCCGGGGCGCGCCGCGTCGAGTAGAGGGGTGGCCTCGAGCGAGGCGGAGTTGGCTCGCCTGCTTGAGGGGGCGCGCGGCCCTCGAGCGAGGCGGAGTTGGCTCGCCTGCTTGAGGGGGTGCGCGGCCCTCGAGCGAGGCGGAGTTGGCTCGCCTGCTTGAGGGGGTGCGCGGCCCTCGAGCGAGGCGGAGTTGGCATTGCGCCTGACCCGGGGGGTCCGGGTCCCTCGAGCGAGGCGGAGACGGGGGTCGCCACTTGGGTCCCCTCGACAGGCGAGCTCGGACGGCTGTTTTGGGCCGCGATAAGCTGTGACGGGCCGCGCTGCCTTGGTGGCCCTTTCGGGCTGCTGGTGATTCGGCCCTCCGTGGTTAACGATTTTTGAGGGTGGTTACCCCAATGGTTAGGGGACCCCCTGGGTCTGTCCCCGACAGTAGTCGATTCTTGTACTGGTGATGACGCCGATGAGTGGTTTTGAGGATCCGAGGCATCCTTTGTGTGATAATGGCTCGCTCGTACACCATCTCGAGGGTCTCCCATTCCTGCGCACGGCCCATTCAGTGGAAAATCACTGTGGGAGTCGGTAGCACATGGAGTCAGAGTGACCCGGCCCTGTTCGCACAGCGGCGACATGTCCGCACAGCGCCGGGGTTGGTTGCATAGCGCTCGGAATGGCCCGCCATACCTCCGCCGTCCTGTCTTCTTCTCCTGATGTGTGCTCGAGGGTCTCTTCCGTCCGACGGAGGTCTTCGAGTCGTCGGAGTTGGCAGCACAGGAGCTTGGAGTGACAGGGCTTGTTCGCACAGTGCCGGCCTGCCCGCACAGAGCCTCGGTTGGCAGCATAGTGACAGGAGTTGGCGGATGCGACGGGAGGGGTCGTGCTGTCAGGGCAGTATGGCAAGAGATCTGCCTTTTGACTTTGGACGCACGCTGGTAGTGGGCGCCATTAATTGTCCGTCGGAGCGAGGGTCTCGACCGAGGCGGAGCTCTCCCCATTCCATGGGTTGCTCGAGGCTCGGTCATCAGGCCTCGACCGAAGCGGAGTTCTCCGATTCGCTCGAGGGGTCGGTCCCCTCGAGCGAAGCGGAGATTCTGGTTCGCGTCGAGGCATGCCACGGGGCGTCTTGACTGGGCCTTAACTTTCGTTTCTTTTTTTGGTTAATTGCATGAGATTAATGTTTACCGAGGGCGATTATCCCATAGGTTTGGGTACCCCTAGCCATCGCCTCCAACACAAACGTAATCGGCCGGGTGACAACGAAGTGACAGCCGGTATCAGCGAAACCTGACTTTGTTTGGTTCATGCTCAAGCAGATGCAACTATGCAAGTTGAGTGAGACAACAAAAAGATCAGGGTACCACCATGCTATCCGATTACGCAGGAATGGCAGGTAGTATATCATTTTTGTATACCATGGTATCTGATTACACGGGACTCGATCATCTTTCGAACAAATAGATTTTTTTTAAAAAAACTACAATTTTTTTAGAATTACACAGTACAACGCAGACGCTCACAACACGCACGCACACTCACCCCTATAAATACACGTAGGCAAACCCTACCCCCATGAGCACCTCCGAAGGATTGAGCACTCGTCAGATCTGGAGATTCCCAAAGTCACCAACGGCGCTTCGTTGTCGACAGGAACGCCGCTTACCACTTAATACATAACGTCGGTGAATCCTAAGAAAATACCAGAAAAAAGTGCGATCACCAGGATATGAGCGTTCCACTGAACCGTACTACCGTTGGACTGCAACATCGTATACGAAGATGAAGAGGAACACACGACCCAAAATGCATTGCAGGCCTATCTACCCCCATTAGTGGGCCTGGTGGCGTGGCTGACAGCCCAACCGCCGTCGTGTGTGAGAGAGCTTGGACCAAGCAAGCCTGGGAGTACATGCGAAGCCCAGCCCATTACGAGTTGACACTTCGCCGTTCTTCTTCTTCCACTGCGGATCAGCCAGCGCCGCTCCTCCCACCACCGGCCGGCGCCATGGCCTCGCCGTCCCCTCCCGACGCCCGACGCCGCAGAAACACCATCTACCACGGCCACCGCCGCGCCTCGCCGCACCGCCCCACCGTCCGCGGCGGCCTCTTCACCGATCTCCGCTCCCCGTCCCCGAGACCCCGCGCCTCCCCTTCCCCCTCCACCACCGCCACCCCTTTCCGCCTCTCCGACTGGGATCCACACTCCCCGTCGTCGTCGTCTTCGTCATCCGTTACCTCTCCGTCGTCGCCTCCCGCTTCCAATTCCGCTTCCGCCTCCGCCTCCGCACGCCGCCTCTCCCCACTCGCGCGGTTCCTCCTCGACGCGCTCCGGCGCCACCAGCGCTGGGGCCCGCCCGTCGTAGCCGACCTCTCCAAGCTCCGCCGCGTGCCGCCCTCGCTCGTCGCCGAGGTCCTCACCGCGCGCCCGCCGCCGCCGCCGCCGTTGGCGCTCCCGTTCTTCCTCTGGGCCGGCCGCCAGAAGGGCTTCCGCCACTGCTTCCCGGCGTTCCACGCCCTCGCCTCGCTGCTTTCCGCCGCGGGCCTCCCCGCCGCCGCCGACCAGCTCCCGGACCTCATGCGCGCCCACGGCAGGCCCGTCTCCCACCCGCAGCTCACGCTCCTCGTCCGGCTCCACACCGCCGCGCGCCGCCCGCTCCGCGCTCTCCACGCCCTCCGCCGCTTCCGCCACGAGTTCGACGTCAAGCCGGAGGTCCACGCGTGCAACCGCGTCCTTGGTGCGCTGGCCGCCGCGGGGCACGTCGACGACGCGCTCAAGCTGTTCGATGAAATGTCGGAGGCTGGAACGCAGCCTATGCCGGTGACGTTTGCCATCATGGTGCGCGCGCTGGCACGCGCCGGGATGACGGAGAGGCTTCTGGAGATGATTGGGAGGATGCGGAACGAGGTGTGCCGGCCTGACGTCTTTGTGTATACCGCACTGGTGAAGACAATGGTGCGGAGGGGGCATATGGATGGCTGCATCAGGGTGTGGGAGGAAATGGAGAAGGATGGGGTGGAGCCGGACACAATGGCGTATGCTACGATGGTTGGGGGGCTGTGCAAGGAAGGGATGGTGGAGGAGGCAGCAGAATTGTTCAATGAGATGAGGAACAAGGGATTACTGGTGGACAGGATGGTGTACGCGTCGCTCATTGATGGGTATGTTTCTGCTGGGAGGGTTGGGGATGGGTGTAGGGTGTTGAAGGAGATGATTGATGCTGGCTACCGGGCTGATCTGGAGATCTATAACACACTTATTAGTGGGCTCTGTGGCATAGGTAGGGAGGATAAGGCTCATAAGATGTTTCAGATTGTTCTTCAGGAGGACCTCATGCCAAGTTCTGATACTGTTTCGCCATTGCTAGCTTGCTATGTTGAAAAGGGTGAACTGGTTGTATTTTTTGGATTGATCGATAAACTGGAAGAATTGGACTTGCCTGTTGTTGAGTTTTTAGTGGATTTTATGAAGCTCTTTGCAGGCAAGGATGGTAGAGAACTAAAGGCTGTGGAAGTGTTTGATGCCTTGAGACAACAACAGTATTGTAGTGTGGGCATTTATAACATTGTTATTGAAAATCTGCTGAAGATCAAGGACAGGAAGAAAGCACTTTTACTGTTTGAAGAAATGCAAAGCTCAGTTCACTTCAAGCCAGATTCATGTACATATAGTTATATGATCCCATGTTTTGTGGATGAAGGAAATGTCGAAGAGGCCTGCTCATGCTACAACTCCATGATGAAGGAAAATTGGATACCGAGTATGTCGGCCTATTGTGCTCTTGTGAAAGGGCTTTGCAAGATTGGGGAAATCAATGCAGCTATTTCACTTGCTAAAGATTGTCTTGGAAATGTAGAAAACGGGCCAAGTGAATTCAAATACACCTTGACTATTCTGGAAGCTTGCAGGTCAAAAAGCCCAGAGAAAGTCATCAATGTGGTGGAAGAGATTATTGAAGTGGGTTCTCCAATGGCAGAAATTATCTATTCTGCTATCATCTATGGCTTCTGCAAGTATGCAAGTTCAACTGAGGCGAGACAGGTATTCACAATTATGAGAGATCGAAATATCCTGTCAGAAGCCAATTTTATTGTCTATGAGGACATTCTGAATAAACACTTGAAGAAGGTCACTGCAGACTTGGTGATATCTGGATTGAAGCTTTTCGACCTTGAATCAAAACTGAAATGGAGAAGCAGAATTGATTGAAAAAATATTTATGCAGTTACTCGGTACAATCTGCTTCTCTTAACTTCTGCACTTAACTTCTGGCTTTATTTTTAAAACTATAGATGCATATCTATGTTATTAACTCAAAAGTGTTCACAAGTATTAAGATGCCGTGGACAGTTCTTGCAAGTCTGGGAATGGGCTTCTCACCAGGCCCTAGAGAACCTGAGATATCTAGCAACTAACCTGCCCTGAAGAGCAATTACATGTTAGTGCTTAGTATACACATTTTATTTTGGGAAAGCATAGAAGCATTTGTGAAGTTCTTTGTGAGATGATGACAATCATCATGTGAGTCTGATGTTGCATTGTTTTAGGAGGTAGAACCGATCAACTGTTTTTCTAGTCTCTTTGTGCTTCCAGGGAGCAAGATAGGGCTAACTACAGTGGATGTCTGTAGGCTTATTTATTCCTAGTTATGAGATATATTGTATTACACTCTTAACAAAATTTTCTGACTTTTGGGGGAAAAAATGAATTACTTGCTATTGCCCTTGAGGCTTGAGTGTTTATTTATATATTTATATTTGTATGCTTTTTAATTTTGGCGGTAAAGCACTTGTGTCAGATACAGTATACCTATATTATTTTTTGTGCTGATATTTGCATAATGCCATTTGGTTGTCCAAGCTGTATTCAGCTTGTTATTTTCTACTTCCTCCGTCCCAAAAAGAATGATGTTTTAGAGTTTTTCAGAAAGATTAGAGGTGGATTAAAAAGACGCATGTGCCATTAGTTATTTGAGTTTATATGCAGAAAATGGAAAAAAATCTATTTTTAGTTAATGCATACATGTGATTAGTTTCCATTTAATCCTGTATGCATGCTAAAACATCATTCTTTATGGGACAAATTTTGAATGCTAAAACATCGTTCTTTTTGGGACGGAGGAAGTAGGTCTAATATGTAGTCCGCAGAACCAAAACTTACTATCTTAGCTTGAGTTACCTCAGCTGCTGACTGGTGTCCTGTACAGTCAGTGATCGCAGAACTATGCTAGTATTATTTGCCGGTAGGGGTGCACGGTGAAAAACATCTGAATCCAAATGAACTATTAGGGAATATGGTAATTATAATTTTGGAATACTATGGACTATGGACTACTTAAGCAATTCTAAGAACATCTTTTTTTGGCGATATTACGTCAATAGTTTTATCATGCCTGGTAATGTACTGTTTATTTCTTTATCCTACATTGGCATTTGTACTCGCAGAGATTTAGGCATACATAAAATATATTGTATTAGGTAGCAGGCATAGATAACTGCTTCCTTGGGTCCCTATCATTCTGAACTCGTACTGGGAGGTGAACTACGGCTAATTCTCAACATCTTTCAGGATGCTAATGGTAGCATTCCATTATACTGGACGACATCAGGGCTACATCCTTTGTTGTTTTTTGGTGAGGTTTACATTGCAAAGGAGGGACATGGAAATTAAATCCTTTTGGCAACATTTGCACAAAGGTATACACTAATCATTAATCACAGCATAGTAGTTAGGCATTGCTAGGCATTGCTACAGCATCATGCCACCCACTGGTTCTTAGTTGTCACATCTTCTATAAATCTATACCAGGTTGCTTATTCATAACAATCTCTGGAGTTTGGTCATCCCTGGATGATCTGCCATATCAATTCTGGCTGGTCGACACTACAGCAAAGAGATATCCATGCTGTTCAGTCTACAGACTGATGCAGAGGTAATCTGGACATTTCTTCAAGTGACTCAGAAGTTGTATCCATCCATGTGTACCCTTTAACTCATTAAAAGAATACGTAGTGCAAAATTTAAAGTCAATCAAGACTCAACCAACTCCTAGGGCTTTATCCAATCTATGTGAATGAGCCTTGCTTGCCCTCATCATATATAACAGTTGATATATCATTGTTACTAGATATCCTTACAGCCTGGGGACACTAATTAGATACTAAACACCTGCCGTCTTCTCCTGCATAAGTGTGATTTCTCTGCCCACTTCGAAGCAGAAGTTGGGGCCGATCTGCTGCACGCTGGACATGGGCACAACTCTTGGCACATAGCGTTAGGTATAACCGTTAATGCATCCTGATGTTGATGGGTTTCTGTGGATGTTTGTGTACATTCCTCTTGATTGTTCGCCAATAATTTGTGGGCATGGGCGGCGTTGTGATTTGAGAAGATGATTGTTAGCGGGACCGGATTGTAGCCTGGGACAAGTAACCGCAGATTTGTTCCCTGCTCGTTTGTTTCCTTTTATTTTTCGGATGGCACTTGGCGATAGGATGATGCTGCATGTGGATAATTTAGAACAAACGTGGAGTGTCTGTGGGAACTTTAAATTCATGTTTGGATTTATTTATTTATTTATTACTGCTATTAGGTTTTACTTGGATTTTGTAGGTCACTGTGGATTCAGGGGTAGTTTGGGCCTGATTGGTACGTGCTCCTGCAAGCTCCTCATCAGCCATCGAAGACGACGTGATTTTTTGTTCCCTCTGTAAAGATGTCGTTAAATATTTTCATGTTTATTTTTCCTGGCCAGATGAAAGCAACCGATTGAAAATACCGACCTAGCTCTAGCAGCGAAAATGCATGATCTATCATTACAGAATACAGACTCATTCATAAGCACATCATTTCGCTGCAGAGAAGATATCAGCTGATGCAGGGTCCATAGCTATCAACTCTCATCCTTCCTCCCAAAGGGAGCCTACTTGGATTTGGATGAAACCTTTTCTGAAATTCGGATGACCTCTCTGAGAATCACGAAACTTTTACGACAAAACCTTGATGAAACAACGATGACCGAAGACAAAACCACTAGTGAACTGATAAAAGGTTGCACCAAATAAAGCTAATTAGGCCACATGACAGAGTCTGGCTACCACTTGGTTGCCATGACGATTTATGTTCGCCTAGCTAATTAATCAAGGGTGTGCCGGATAATCTGGTTGACAGAAATTGTGGCTTGCAACACTTTCAGTTGCACGCCTTTTGTGTAAGTGTGTTGGATGTGAAGTATTCCCATCAGCATCAGGCTTACTGGCAGGCAAAGACTAAACAGGCATTCCTAATTGCCGCAAAGCTAGAAGATTGTTTATAAATCTGGAACATTCTTGCTTGCTTGACTAGGTTACATATGCTCACTAGGGATGATTGGATGAATGTCGTAAGCAGAAGTTTGGAGCATAAGGAAAAAGGTTAACGTTCCAAATGTAGGGAAAAGGGCAAGCATATAGCATACATGCTCTCGCATATATAGTTGAACGACATTGTAAGCTGGACTCTCGTGTCACAATGAAAGCAACATCAAACTCAAATGGCAGGGCCCATGCACAATCTTTTCAGTACACCGTAGAGATGGCTGTAAAGTTTATGGGTTATATTATAAAAATTAATATGATAGACATCATTTTGGAAATCTGAAAAATGTTTTAAAGGATACTCCTGGAATTCTCATAATTCAGGAGAGAATTAATGAACTCAACCATTAGAATTTGCTGCCCTTTCCGATCTATAGAAGATAGAGATTGGACAATGGCGAAAAGTACAGTGTAATGGCAACTCTCATGTATTGTTCCTCATCAAATTTAATGCGAAAAGATTAAGGCGCATGCACAATCATCTACTATTGACTTGGACGACGATTAAGACACTACAAATAATTGATAGCCGTATGCAGTACGTGAGCTACCGTTGCCACAATAATTTTCCCCTTCAATCCTCTCATCATCAGTCAGTGTTTCGATCGATCTCCTCTCCATATTTATATCTTTATTTTATCTACTCTACCAATCTGTCACGGATCTCCTTCACATGCCACTGAGTAGGACTGGGCATTATGGGGTATTAAGAGTACACCCAACTTTCGGCTGTAGTAGAAAGGGACAGAGAATCTGATGCTGTACACCAATATTCAACCGACTAATCAATCTCAATCTCAATTGTTATTTAATTATTAGACCATCTATTTAATTCAAAAATGGGATGATTGTATTTATATATGTGGCGTTAAATTAGTGATGTCACTGATAAAGAAAGGAAAAGGGTAGCATAGATTCAGGTAGCTCTACTAGCATACACAATCAAATATATATGCAGGTGTGTGTGTGTACTATATAGCTATATACAAAGTTACAAATCCATTTACATCGCAAAGTACGTATGCAAATCTTGAGCACGGCATATAAATTGAAAAGTAAATGATTTGTTGAAAAGAAATGTAATACATCTTCCTCGTGGATCAATTCGCTTCCCAGTTGAGTATCCTTCCTTTCATCAGAGTAGACAAACCATCTCCAACGCCAAGAACAGGTTCCAACCCAATTGGTGATCTCATATGTTCATATATGGTCTCTTCAGAACAATCTAAGACACAGTAAGACCACGACAAAATCTCCAAATCATATGGGTGAAGCAAGAAAAGTAGCTGGGGGAAGCTAGTCATGCATCAACAATGCAAGACACGGAAGAAAGAATTATATTCGAAACTGAAAAGAAGGTATATCTGTTCATTCACCTAGAATTCATGAATTGTCTGTTTGCTTCGGTGCTCAGATTGATGCTCGGCGACATCATGAAACTCAAGAAACAATGGAAAACGCGCACGAAAGAATCATGTGTTGCGAGAAATTTTTGAATTACCCTTGCACACCGATGAAGTATCTACTGTGCTCCGATTGATGCTCGGCCGATATCATGAAACACTCCAATAAGAAACAAAATCATCTGTCGCGAGAAATTTGTGAATTACCCTTTTGCACACCAATCCAATGAAGTATCTGCTGTGCATCCACGAGCAGATGAAACTGCACAGCATGATCTGATTGTTAGTTTCGGTCATAATTGCTGCGGTCAACTAGCTAAACACTAGCTCGTCAGATCATGCTGGCAGCTTCAGCTCCTAGAGGATGCACGTACCACAACAATTGTAGAGAGAGAGAGAGAGAGAGAGAGGATATGAAGGCTGGGAAGAGGGTAGCATATATATATAGGAGTGGCTCCAAATCATGTGATTGGCTAATCTTTGATATTGGTGGTTATGTAGAAGGAAAGGCTGGATTGCTTATAGTTGCTCTAGCTAGCTTGATGTAACAACTAACTAATATGGTGGTCCCAACGGCAATATATACACATATTCTGTCACTCTCAACCCTCCCCCTAACCACCACCTTTCTGTTAGGCTTTGTGAAAAAATATCTAATTAACTTTCTGCACATAATAATCAATCTACACATATGCATAAAAGACAGTGTTCGTATTAGGTAGCTCTATGATTCTTGCTAGCTAGTGTGCACACAGGGCATCATAACCTGACTTATGGACAGCCTTTTGAGTTCCCTAGTTTCCAACTAACAACTAATACTCCTACGTAATCGTGTATATTTTATAATTCCCAAAAAATCATTTTGTAATTTTGTTGCTTGTTGTGGCTTGCTAAGTCGTGCATTGTGTACATATATGGTTCATTTATATGCACAAACCAACAAGGAAGTAGTAACTTAAATCTATACTATAAAGTCTGAGTTGACGTAACTTAAGATTCCATAGAACCACAATGTAAGATTTAGTGGGGCCACACATACCTTCATGTTAACGTCGAGGACTCGAGTTCCGTAGTTTTTATATACCAGAGACTCTACGTCCAGTACGACCTTTTTACGGCTCTGATCCCGCCATGCTAGAAAATAATGAAAGATCTAGAAGATTGTATAACCATATTATTTAGGGATGAGGAATGTTGCAACATGATTAGAGCTATACTCGCTTCTGTTTACTTAATGGACATATATATCAGGAATCGTAATTGAAAGCAAAAGAAAGTGTGTTGACGTAAAACCACACCAAACACCGAGCATTTTTTTTAACATGCAGTCACGGGTAAGTCTTGTTAAATTCAGTCGTCAACAAAGTGAAATAAAAAGGTAATAAGGGATATGTTTCAATTGTGAGTTTCTGACTAACGTGAGGGGTTAAGTAGAATTCTGGAGAAGTGCCGGTGATCTTTTCCTTCTTCTTTTGTTTACTTTTTTTTGCGACCATCTTCTTTTGTTTACTTTTTCACGCAAACTCACGGTGGTTTTGTTCACAAGCTAAGCAAACCATCCAAATCCAAGTAATTAACCAGAAAGCGAGATGCACGCTTGTGGATTGAATTCTGCCATCCGTATAATAGCTGGCATTGTACGTATATGTATGATCTGTGATGATACATACATACTATATGTCATGTTAGCTGGAGAAAGAGAGTGTGTGTACAATACACGTACACGGCGTACAAGTCCACAACTTTCGGTTACAGAAATCGTTGGCCCTTGAAATTAAAGTGATGTATATCTAGGAGGACAACAGAAAGTCATCAACAACCAGATGCAGGGTGTGTGACTGTATTCTACCATCGAGATAATGCATTTTGCTTTGTAAAATACTAAAATGTACAGTACCTGTAGTGTGTGGAAGAGGTTAATTGATGACAGTGCATGCAGTTGATTTAATTAATGTGTGTACTGATCAGACCAAATTTAAAGGCCTTTTCTAATGATTAACTTTTAGCTAGATCATAGAATAATTTCTCATATTTTAATAGAAGAGAGAGAAGAGCTATGTCTTGATCTTATACACACTTCGAGATCATGTGAGGATGATGTGTGTGGTCATTCATATTATAATGAGCTATGTGCTAAGAGCAAGACCATTAGAAGAGTTGTCTCTTAGAGTGCTTAGAGCTATATATAGTTCAGTGGCGGAGGACGGAATGAAATCAAGGTATGGCAAAGTCAGTCGCAAGTTGCAACAAAAATTCATCAAAGCATATGAGGAAAAAGACAGCGTCAAATTTGCCATGTAAAAATTCACAAAGCGCTAAGCATCTTTCATTTTGCAATTGGTCTTCAGGTCTTGCTAATAGCCAGTCCAATACGGCTCTTCTCCATCTCTCTCAGACGCTCAGATTAGCAACAGCAGGTCAAAAGCCAGGGTGACCTGCAATCTATAGCATCAGAGATGAAAAGTAGAAGAGATTTAGGAAAAATCAAGGTATGGCGAGTGCCACACCTTGCCATACTGAGTCCTCCGCCCCTGATATAGTTCCTAGCTCATATCATTGGAGAAGGCTTAGGTCTCACAATTGTCATGACATGTGCTGTTGTCTAGGCCGGTCTAGGAGTAACATAACACTAATAGGCGTGTCGTTATATCCATGTTAATTAGATATTTGTTGTCCTTCGTATATCTCAATATCCACGGAATGCTAGGCAATTTTTTTTGTGATAAAGGGCCGATGCACAAACCTACAAATGCACATGCATGATGGTATGCACCAGCCTGTTCTAAGTCGTTTTCCTTCAACCAATTCATATCCCTACTAGATCGATACAACTAATAACCATACCCTGCAAGATCATATATAATCTGAACATTAACCACTCACTGCACTACACATGCATGCATGCTAGATATTAAAGACATACCTGCATTGAGAGAGAGAGAGAGAGAGAGAGAGAGAGAGATGACGGCATTGCATTGCCTACTCCACAAAGGGCGGGGATGCCACGTTCATCAAAGAGGCGTCGTCCTTGTTTTTCAACTTCTCCAGTCCATAAGAAAGTGACGCGGCATTGTGAGAGAAATTTGCCTATGTCTTGCTCGGTCACAGTTTGAAATTAGGCAACTTAATAATGCATGTGCATGCCAACAATATTGGAAGAAGTCATGAAGCCAGAGCGCATGCATGGCGACCTATACCGCATGCATGCATATGAACCCTAAGAAACCGCAGCCTGCCACATGGCCTTTAATTATAGTTAGTTCATATTAGCTGGTAATCTGAGAGCTGGATAGATCTTGCATGTTGCTGGTAAGAGAGATACATAAAGATACGGATAGCGCTAGTGCTAGAATGACGTGTGCAATGCGCGTAGCAATGTTAAGTTAATTAGTTATTTATTTTAATTCGTTCACATGACAAAAGCATATAGTACTCCCACATGTTTCGAAAACACAACAGAATTCAGGCGCTACAAGATGCTTTCAAGCAAGGCACTTTGCCGAGCAGATTTACGAAATTCTATTACAAATAGCTGCAATTTCAAAAGGAATTATGGTTTCTACTGAAGAGTTTCGGAAGCCGAAAGAATTCAGTCTTCAACGAGATCCGCCCGCTCCATGATTAGCAGGAACAAATTCGGCCTGGAGGCCCGTGTTTCTCGGCCGACGGCCCACAGTCGGACTAATCCGGCCCTTCTCCCCACCACCACCTGCTGATGCTGAAATGCAAAAAATACCTTTGAGATATTTTAAAAATTGGTTACCTCGCCTACAAATTTGATTTCTTGTAGCGGGTTTGAAGTTGTTTCTAACAGGTTCTTTTTTTTACTTTTTATAACCATACAGGATCTGGATCCATCAATGATTATTAAAAATTACAAGCACCTATTATTCGACCATTTTAGTAATATATTTTTTCGAAACGGAAAAAATACTCTCTCTGTACCAGTAAAGGAAGCCGTTTAGGACGGCGATATGATCTTCAAAACACAAATTTGACTTTTTATTTTTATAAAAATATTTATCGAAAAGTGATACACGTATTAAAAGCAATTTTCAAAATAAATCTATTCATATAAATTTTATAATTTCAAACTCAACAACTTAAAAAATTATTTATAATTTATATTTCTAAAGTTTGACTCAAACGTTGTCCTAAACGGTTTTCTTTGTCAATACCGAGGGAGTATCACATTGATGATGGACCTTATTGCATGCATTTGAGATTCATTTTGTTTTTTTAGCGCAATTTGAGATTCATTTTGTGCACACTAAAGGCCTGTGGTAGGCCGGCGGCGGGAGTTGTTTAGGCCCAACTCAGCCCACCTACACACCCTCACCACCAAGGAGAAGTAACCCTGACCTCGCTCTTCGCCCACACCTGCACGCGCACCCGACCTCCACAGTGGACACACCCTCCTCCACCTCGCTCCCCTCCCTCCGCCGCCGCCGCCGCCGCCGTCCACATCCTCCCGCAGCCTCCTGCAGCGGCGCAGGCCGGGCGGAGATCCATCCCAACTCTCCGGTAAGTTCTCCCCGCCTCGCTTGGATTGTCGAGACCAAATCCAAGCCCAGAACCGAAATTTATTGCCGCCTACAGTTCCCAATCCGTCAGGGTAGTCTCCGGATGGATTTGTGCGCTCCTCGCGCGCGTAGTGCCAGTCCGACCCATCCTTGCTTCGATTCGGCTCTGATTTTCGCCAGCGCAAGGTCGAGCCCAGTGGAGCTTCTTACCCTAACCTTGTAGCTATAGGGGCGCTAGCTGGTTTATTTCAGAAGTTCCTTGAGACTTCAACGCCAGTGAACGAAAGCGTGATTTGGGATGCTCTTGCTCACGTGTTCACCAAATTCCTCGTGGGAGTGGTACCTATGCCACGTGTTAGTGATGTTGCTGAGTTGCTGAAGATTTTTTTTTCTTTTTGTCACATCTGCAGGTCACCCGAAGGGGTTGGGGCAACCATGCCCAAAGTTAAGAATCCTCATGTTTTCATGGACATATCAATCGGCGGAGGCAGCGCCGAGAGGATCACATTCGAGGTTGTAAACCTTAACCTTGCAGCATCCTTGGTCTTGCTTTTTGCATAATGGCTGGCTGTTTTGTCTGTCGAGGACATGGTGGCATGAACCATATTAACTCTTGGTGTTTGTTTGCAGCTATTCGCAAATGTAGTTCCGAAGACCGCGGAGAACTTCCGAGCACTTTGTACTGGTAATTCTTATTCCTACCTGTGAAACTGCATGTGTGTGCCTGTGTGGAGTTGCTTCTACTGTATATATTTGGACACACAAACTCTCCATGTTAGTAAACGGACAGGTGTCAAAGAGATGGATTGTTTTTTCACCATGCCTTTGTTATCATGGTAGATTATTTGATCGTATGTGACATCAGAGTTGAAAATAAGGATACAATATTTCACTTCTCTTCATAATTGATTGGTGTTTGATTTCACCAAGTTTGTTGATAGGCATAAGGTTGACTATCTTGAGTGGCCGGAAATTAATGTAATTTAATCGATTCATTAGCATGTAGTTCCAAGCTGTATTACCATTTTATTATAGTTCAAGCCTTGTGTCTTAACTTCTGCCCATCATGTAGGAGAACGAGGCCTTGGAGCTTCTACACAGAAACCACTCTATTATAAGGGAACAAACATCCATCGCATAGTTAAAGGGTTTGTTGCTCAGGTATTGAAACTGATTCGCTCCTGCGTATTTCTTAGCTAGTGATGATACTATTCAAATCTTTTGTGGATTTCAAATACTGAGCTATATACATGTGTTCTTCTATTGATGCAGCCGTATCCAAGAATTCTTATTATGATAGATATATTTATTTACTCATTTATTGTCTGTTTTCTTCAAACTAAATTTGTCAAATTCATTTCCTGCAGGGTGGTGATTTTTCAAGAGGAGATGGTATTGCTTCATTAGCCCAGGCTTCTTCTTTCAACTGACTTCTTGCTGTAGTGTACTTTACCTCAACGTTGCATGCTATTTCCAGGACGTGGTGGAGAGAGTATTTATGGTGGAAAATTTCCAGGTTACTGGCTACATTGAAATTTGCCGCACTTGTAAAATTTATTTGTGAGCTGGGACTGTCCTGTTAAGCTTTTGCTGAAGTTCTCTTGCATTCCATTATGTGTTCTGCAGATGAAAACTTCAGACTAATGCACGATCAGCCTGGCGTGCTGTCCATGGAAAATGCTGGACCAGACAGCAATGGGTCCCAATTTTTTATAACATTCAAGCCTCTACCTCATCTTGATGGGTACTGTTTCTTTTTCTACAGTCACTTGGCTTTATTAGATTGTCAGTTCTCTATGCCACAACAAAAAACTAAGATTTTGTGAGAAAATTACTGGTGACATTGTGACAAGAATGATTCAAAGTATGTGATGATGACCCCAACCTGGATCATTATATTTGGCTTTGTTTCCTTGAATGCGCAGGAGAGCTTGGTACCATTGTGTTAAGATGAAAGGTTTACAAATACAAATATACAACAAACCACACCCAGTTTATTGTGAACATTAATTAATGTCATTAATAACTCCTAACTTCATCTGATGTCTTCCTTTGTCTTATATTCCCTGCATAGTAATTCAAATTGTAATGTTTGTAGCAAGCACGTGGTCTTTGGAAAAGTGGTCGGTGGAATGTCTTTGCTTAAGAAGCTTGAAGCAGTTGGTGGTGAAAATGGAAATCCTTCTCGTCAAGTGAAAATTGTAGACTGTGGTGAAGTCTCCACCATAAATTCTCAAGATCAGCTACAGGGAGAGAAAGGTATAAATAAATAATAATGTAGATCGGCAGATAATTTGCATGTCTTCTCTTCTAATCTTCCTTGTTGCCTCCTTTTTGCAGAGAAGAAGCTAAGAAGAGCAGATGGTGACTCCAATGCTGATGGAAAAACCAAATCCAAAAAAGCATCAAGTGATGATAAACATAGAAAAAAGAGAAAACACTATTCATCTGATTCATATAGCTCAGATACTTCAGACTCACGGTCCTATTCCTCAGATAGTGGCTCTGAGTCAGAATCTCACTCGTCGTCATCAATGGATACTAGCTCATCCAGTGATCATAAGCGTAAGAGAAGAAAAGGTTCTAAGAAGGACAAGCGCAAGCCCACAAAGAAGAAGGGTAAACATACAAAGAGTAAGAGAAAGAGTAGAGGCTCTAAAAGGAGATCTAGACGGTACAATATTAACCTTCATAGTCTCACTACTTTGTTAGCATGAAATGCCTTTTCTGAAATTCCTCCTTTCTATGTTTTTTTTATCTTTTAGGAGCTATGGGAATTCGAGTGATGATTCAATTAGCTCAAAGACAGATAACAGCAGTTCTGACAGTGAAAGTAGGGGCCATCGTACCAAGCGTTCCTCACGGAAAGGTAGATCTATTTCCATTGGATTTACTCTGTGTTTTTTATATCTGTTATCAACATATTATACTGGACTTCAATTTGAGTGCCTTTTGTCCCTGCTGAGTTCTCCTGTGGCATTTTCTTCTTGTGAGATTATCTAAAATAAAGAATACCATGTCCAATATTTTCTGCTGCTATTTGGTTGATTGAATTGAACATACTTTGAATAATCCCTTCTTTTAGCATCCATAGAAAATAATAAATATAAGTTCTGATTATCGCCTTAGTGCCTTATTCATGATATTATTAATCTTCATTGTTTATTGATGGTGATACATATTTCATTAAGGAAACTTTACATTTTGCATTCGAGTACCAGATATAAATTGAAGTTGAGTGCTTTCACATTGATACAAATTACATTTTGTAACTAAAGAAACTGTTTCTAATAATCAGTTACTGTCCTTTCTCCAAACTGAAAGCAACTGTATACAACTTACTATGGCATGCACTACAATATCCAATCAGCTTGATATTCTGCATTTGATTGTAGCATTTTAAGTTTTTAATACTATGAGATGATTTCGCCTCACTTTTTTTTGGCCTACAGTATTGAATTACTAACTATCTTTGTTTCTAGCAGACAAAGAGAATACCAAAATCACAATTTCAGAACAAGGAAGAACTTCTGAAGATGTAAACAAAGGCAAAGAAGTAGTTACTGATGGAAGTAAACCCTCAAACAAAGATGAAAATGGGGCTGGTGATAGATCTGGGAATTACAATTCAGAAGATAGGTATGCCTATTTATATCTGGTTTATCAAACACACTTTCCTTCTGGGATCCTATCACTACCATGCTGGAGAGCAAAGTTTGTCCTCTTCAACTTTTAGATGGCTAGTTATAGTTTGGGTGGTTGATACAGATGCCCTTGTTACTAAATGCAGGAATGATCCAGTTGCAAGCTCCAGGATCAATCCCATCCAGACTGATGTAAATTTGGCAAAGCCAGGAGGCTCAGATGGCAACATTGGTGCTGATGCTGCAGAGGCTGGCATGTCTAGAACTGGTACAGAAAGGCACCCACCAAGCAATGATCCTGCGGCCACCAATGGTAAAGATTTAGCTGTGGGCACTGAAGACAATGGACAACCACAACGAATCAGGAAAGGACGTGGTTTTACACAGAAGTATGGATATGCACGTCGGTACAGGACGCCATCTCCAGAGCGTCCCCCTGTTCGGCCCCGCTACGATGGAGGAAGAGATGATAGATGGAACAGTTTCAATAGGTAAAATTGAAATTAGAATATTTATCAAACTTTGACAGATTGACATTTGTACTGATTTCCCATCATGTTCAGGTATGGAAGAAATGGTCCTTACAATAGACGATCACCAGTAAGGAGATACCATGGCTCCCCAAGAGCCAGTAGCCCATCCAGGTTGGTGTTTCTTATGCATTTAAGTGAGGTTCTTGCAGGGCTTACTAATCTTATTAGACTAGAGGCTAGCCTCTTTCCACCCAATAGTTATTTTATCTCTATTTATGCTTGCTTAATGCCTTAGAGTTGCATGTTGTTGTAGTATAAGTTTATTTCTAGGAACCAATCTGCTCATCTGAAATAGCCAGTTAGATGCCGTAATTGATTGTAATGCTTAAATCATACAAGCTATTATTACTCTTCATGGTTAAAAAGAATAGCACCAACAAGTAAAAGAACATGTCATTAAAGATTTGACTATATCCAATCTAGATGAACCTGGCATTAAGATGTCCCTCTTATCTTCTGATCAAAACTGTCAAGGAATATTCCTCGTTACAAAATAGTTCGTTTCTGTTCATCACTTCCAGAGTTTACTTGGTTTGAAATCCCCAAGTTTGTTAATATTGTGAATCCAGAACACTTGCCTTGAATGTTAATTTTTTTATCTTGAGATGTTCTGTCGATCACAAGGGCAAGCACCACATAGCCCTATGGGCCTACACTGCTAGATCAAGCAGTTTTTCCATTACTATGATAAAAGAAAATTGTTTTCCTTTACACTTGTTCTCCTACCTTTTCTACCATCTTGTGCAAAACCATGCTATTTTAGCAATGGGTCAAAGTTTGAACTTACGCCAATGACATTAGGTACCCAAGGAGAGACCGAAGCAGGAGTAGGTCACGCAGTCCGGCGAGACGCCGTGACCGTGGAGGGTATCGCCGCCCCAGCCCAAGACGCAGCCGCAGCCCTGCAGAACAAGCACAACGGGACACAAACAACAGGCCGCCTCGATCAGGCCATGGTGGAGACGGCCCTGACCACCGTGGCAGCAGCCCCCCTGTCAACATAGGACGGTCAAGGTCCAGGTCTAAGAGCCGCGACACCTCGAGGTCCAGATCTCCTGACGCTGCCCCAGCCAAGAGGGAGAGCTCGAGATACAACCGCAGGCGCAGCAGCAGCAGCTCCAGATCCAGCAGCCCTGATGGAAACAAAGGCCTGGTTTCTTACTGAGATAAGATGTGGCAATTATGCAACTTCCAGGCACCTAGAACTCGTGTTTCATGCTAGTTTAGTATTCTGTACGCTTTTGTAATGGCTTCTTATAAATTGCTTTCTATGTAGTTGTACATTTGGATGTCCTCTTTGACTTGATGGTGTTTCGTATATCAGATATTTAGGCTTTTTTCAGTCGGTATGCTGTTATTATTTTTCAAGATCTATTTGTTGTCGTCAGAACAAGGCCCTGCACGGGTGGATCTTTATTTATGTAGCCAGGCAGATTGTTCTAGTTTATTTGCTCTATTTTTAATGCGCCAAAGTTTCCTCCGTGACTAGTTTATTCGGCGGTCTTTTGATCAAATTCAATTTGGTCAAACGCAAAATAAACAGGGTTAAAAATTTTGGCCGGGCACCAGATATTTGCAGTTCTGGTATGATGCCGCAAGTTCATCCCACACTGGTGCTGATGCTGGAGAATAAAAAAGAATCACTTGACGCTGGAGTGCTTCTCCACTCTTCTTGGTCCCACCGACCAGTTTCTGTGCGAGTGGCAGTGAGTGAGTGTATGATTCGCCTCAAGAAGCGGCGCTGCGAGCTGCGGGCGGCGGCTGTGGCGGTGCCGCCGGAGATGGCCGGCATTCCTCCGGCGGCCGGCGGCGAGCACGGGGAGAGGTACGCGCGCGGCTGGCTCTCCAGTTTCCTTCCAAAGCGGCGGCGGTCGGCCCGGCCCATAGTTTTGACCTTCATCGGCATTTCGTGGCAGGGCGGAGCTCCCACGGCGAGGCGGCGGCGGGGATGCCACAGCGCCGGCAGCGGAGGCCGCGCAGGGTGATCAGGCGCGGGGCGGCGTGGGTGGGGGCGCGGGCGCGGAGGCGGTGCGGGGTGGCGGTCCGGCGAGCCGCAGCGCGGGTACGGGTACGGCGGCGGCGCGCGGCGACGGTCCGGCGAGCGACGGCGCCGAGAGCGGAGGAGGGGTGGACGACGGCGCCACCCAAGCTCGTGGCTGGGTGCGGAGGTGAGAACCCTCTGCCTTGTGCAGTTATTCTGGCGGCGGGGTTTAGGGGTTAAATTTTGCCCCCCAATCCAGATATCAGTTGCAACCTGTTGACACGAAAGCGCGCCAACAAACTCGAGATCGATCAAACGCGCAGCACGGCCGTCACAACGGCCAACTCCTGAGCTCCTCGGGCAAACCGGTCAGAGCTCCTCGGGCAAACCGGTCAGACCGCTTTCAGGCAGGAACTCGTGAAGACCTAGAAACTCGAGCTCGGGAGGGACCCCGTCGGAGCTCAAGCAAGCTAGGGTTGCTCTAGGATCAGCAGGCCACCTAGAACGCCCTTGAACGCCGTAGAGACGAGCAAAGAACAGAACAGAATATGGGGGTTGGAAAAGATTAGGGTTTGAGGGATAAAAAAGTAAAGGATAAACGTGTTTGATTCGATTGGAATACATCTCAATCGGCCTTAGCCTTTATATTTATAGGCCGGGGAAGTCTTACCCCTTTCGAATAGGTTACAATATGGGATTAAACTCGGAATCCTAATCCTACTCGAATTACAGAACCAAACCGGCCGGTTTGGCAAACCGGTCCCGGTTTGGCCGGGCCAGAGCCAATTTTGACTGTCAACACATGCCCCCTGCGTTTTTAGTGAACTTGAGAACTAAAAAGCAAGTAATTACAATTCAGGAGCTAAAATTTATGCTAAGGGCGATATCAACAATATATCGGCCATTGGTCTTCATGCGTCTTGCCAAACACTTGGATAGAATTTCTTCAAATATCTTCCGTTGATAGCTTTAGGCAAATGATCTCCCTTCAACGTCTCTAGCATGTAAGAATTTCCAAAAGTGATTTTGACAACTCTATAAGGTCCTTCCCAACTTGGTGACCATTTACCAAACTTGTTGCTTTTCGTCCCAATAGGCAAGATCGTCTTCCAAACAAGCTCACCAATCTGAAAATATTTCCCTCGTACTTTCTTGTTGTAAGCTTTAGCAACCCGAAGCTTATCTTTCTCAATCTCATTCAAAGCTTTTAATCGTTTGTCGGTTACCTCATTAATATTGTCCAACATCAAATTGTGGTAATCAACAGCATCAAGGTTATTTTGTTTAGCCAATCTATAAGCGTCTAGATTTACCTCAACGGGTAAAACGACCTCTTGACCTACACAAGCTCAAAAGGAGTAACTTTAGTAGCACCATGTCTAGATATACGATGAGCCCATAATGCTTCGGATAAAACTTCATGCCATCTCTTAGGACTTTCTTCTATCTTTTTCTTGATTAATTTGATCAAAATTTTATTACTTGACTCGGCTTGTCCATTAGCCTGAGCATAGTATGGAGATGAATTGAGCAACTTAATTCTATAGGATTCGGCGAATTCACGTACCTCTTTAGACATAAACGAAGTACCTTTATCCGTAGTCAAAGTTTGAGGAATACCGAATCTATGAATAATGTTTTGCGTAATAAACTCAATTACCTCTCGATGCGTCACATTCTTCAAGGGAATCACTTCGGTCCACTTAGTGAAATAATCTGTAGCAACTAACACAAAACGATGTCCTTTTGATGATGGAGGATTAATTTGTCCAATAAAATCCAATCCCCAACCTCGGAACGGCCATGGTTTAATAATAGGATGCATCAATGCAGCAGGAACAAGTTGCAAATTTCTAAACTTCTGACATTCCTCACATCCTTTGTAATATTTGAAACAATTTGCCATCATAGTAGGCCAATAGAAACCGGCTCGCCTAAGTAACCACTTCATCTTTGGAGCCGATTGATGTGTATCACAAATACCTTCATGGACCTCACCCATGGCAACTTTGGCCTGATCCGAATTAAGACATTTCAACAGCAAATCTTCGGCGTTTCGACGATAGAGTTCATCGTCAAGCAAAACGTATTTAAACGATATTCGCTGAATATTTCTTTCTGCACCACGACCAGGATCTCTCAAGTAAGTAATAATAGGCACCCTCCAATCCTGATCTTCAACTTTGGATTGATTAGCATCATCCAAAGGATTTTTGCTTCTGTCAGGGGACGAACCATTATTGGCAATCAGACCGGTCTGACCGGTTTCTGAAACCGGTGTGACCGGTTTGTCCAGAACCAGAACATCGGCTTTCGTTTGCATCGGTTTTTGGAGATAGAAATATTTCTTTGCAACCATATAACCAGATGCTTTCTGAGCCAGAGTATTTGCCTTGCCATTCTCTTCTCTTGGAATATGTTTGATTGTAAATTCATCAAAAGAAGCTATAATATCAAGGCATTTATCAAGATATGCATTTAATGAACCATTATAATATTGGCATACCTTTGACACTTGTTGTACCACCAGGAGCGAATCACCAAAAACTTCAACATGCTTTACTCCCATGTCTTGCAAAAATTCCAAACCAAATAGAAGAGCTTCATATTCAACTTGATTATTGGTTCGCTTTTCTTCCAATCGGTTTGAAAACTCAAAGACGGCACCACTTGGAGAGATCAAAACGGCACCAATTCCTTGCCCATCATTGCAAACCGATCCATCAAAGTATAACTTCCATGGTGTACAAGCAACATAGCCGACGTTGAATTCACAAGTATCATCAATTCGATGCTCAACAATAAAATCAGCTACAATTTGGCATTTCATTGATTTTAAAGGTTCACAAGCCAAATCATACTTAACTAAAGCATAAGCCCATTTACCGACTCTTCCACTAGAAATCGGCTTTTGCAACATATGTTTAATTACATCGGTTTGACACAACACGATGCAAGTGCTAGATAACAAATAATGCCTCAATTGAGTACAAGCATGGTACAAGGATAAACACAACTTCTCAATGAAAGTATACCTTGTTTCTGCATCGATGAGCCTTCGGCTTACATAAGCAATCACATACTCCTTGTTGCCGATTTCTTGAGTCAAAACAGCCCCAATAGTTCTATCTTCAGCCGCCAGATAAAGTCTGAACGGAACCCCTCTCTTAGGCGCCCTAAGCACCGGTGGTGAAGACAAGTACTCTTTGATCTTCTCAAAAGCTTCTTGCTGTTTTGCCCCCCAGGTAAAATCGGCTTCATTCTTTAACCGAAGTAAAGGAGTAAAAGCATCAACCTTTCCAGACAAGTTAATTATAAATCTTCTCAAGAAATTTACCTTGCCTAGAAACCTTTGCAAATCTTTCTTGCAAGTAGGAGCTTCGACTTTCTTCATAGCTTCAATTCTCTTGGGATCAACTTCTATGCCGTTCTCATGAATAATAAACCCAAGAAACTTCCCAGCCGAAACACCAAAAGCACATTTGAGTGGATTCATCTTCAAGCCATACCGTCGCATCCTCTCAAGAGCAAGTCTTAAATCGGCTAAATGAGAATCCAAGCCATCCGATTTAACTACAATATCATGAATATACACTTCCACAATAACACCAAGTAAATCATGAAAGATTAAATTCATAGCCCTTTGATAAGTTGCGCCAGCATTCTTTAATCCAAAAGTCATAACTACCCACTCAAACAAACCAATAAATCCTGGACATTGAAAGGCCGTTTTGTGCATATCCTCTTCGGCCATGAAAATTTGATTATATCCAGCATTACCATCAAGGAAACTAACAACACGATGCCCAGAAGCTTTATTGATTAAGACATCGGCTATAGGCATAGGATATGAATCTTTTGGAGTGGCTTTATTAAGATCTCTAAAATCAATGCAAACTCTAAGTTTTCCCGAATCTTTCTTTTCAACGGGAACAATATTAGAAATTCACTCCGCATAACGACAAGTCCGAATAAAACCAGCATCTAGCAAACGATTAACTTCTTCTTTTATTCGGTCATAAATAGCGGGATTAAAACGTCTAGCCGATTGTTTAAAAGGTCTAAAACCGGCTTTTATTGGTAAGCGATGCTCAACTAAATCACGGCTCAAACCGGGCATCTCACGGTACTCCCAAGCAAAACAATCGACATACTCCTTCAACAAATTTATTAATTCGGCTTTAAACTCAGCCGATAAATTTTTGTTTACAAAAGTTGGCCTAGGAATAGTACCATCACCAATATCTATTTTTTCTAAAGGGTCGGCTGACGTAAAACCTTGACCCAATTTATCCATATCACCGAGATCTTCAATAGCTTCAAACATACCGGCCGAATGTACCCGATGATGATCAATTCGGACTTGAAGCCACTGTCCCGACCAAAACCGGTCTGACCGGTTTCCAGAAACGGTCTGACCGGTTCCTGGAAGCGGTCTGACCGGTTTTGCTCGGCTGGTTTGTTTGCTCCATTAATTACAGTAAGTAATTCAACCGATTTTTCATCGGCTTTAATGTAGCAGGAACAAAACCATCCTTGGTGCAACTGATCAGCTCATAGTCGGTCAAATCCATGCCCGACAAATATTTGACCTTCTCATTTGCACTAAGAGAATCGGAATCGGCCATTGCAACAAAGGAAGAAGTGTCACCATGGACAACTTCAACTTCATCGCCGATCCACTGAATAAGATATTGATGCAAGGTAGATGGAATACATTTATTTGCATGAATCCAGTCTCGACCAAGGATTAAACTGAAGTTACCTTGCACCTCGGAGACGAAGAAAGCCGTAGCAATAGTCTTGCTTTCGACGGTCAACTTCATAGAAGCCACCCCCTTGGCACCGATGGGATCACCTCCACCAACTCCACTGACCGTCATGTTCGTCTTGATCAATTCTTCGTCTTTTCCGCCAATCTTCTTGTAGAGAGAATATGGCATAAGATTTACAATAGCTCCACCATCAACTAACATACGAGAAATTGGCTTCCCGTTGATGTGCCCTCTCATATATAAAGCCTTGAGATGATTCTCTGATTCACTAGGCTTCTGAAAAACGGCATCTTGAGGTCCAAGTTGAAGATGAGAGACCTCCTCCTCCGGTATCACATAATAATCAGAAGACAAATATACAACATTGATTTCCATGTCGTTATGTTCTGGAGAAGGCTCAAAATCAACCAATTCTTCATCTTCAACCACTGTAGGAATTGGCGGAGTAGTATCGATGGTTGAAGTAATCTCAGCTCCTGCTTCTGTTGTCAAACCGGTCTGACCGGTTCCAGAAACCGGTCTGACCGCTTCTGCAACGGTGAGCTGATCCAAACCGGTCTGACCGGATTCAGAAACCGGTCTGACCGGTTGTGCTGCTGATTGCACAACGGGCTTAGCTTGCCAGATCTTGGTCTGAGGAATCATAGGCCTGTAATTGTTGAAGTATTCATCCCTCAGCTTCCTAGCTTCCTGTTCCCTTTTTTCTTTGTTCCGTAGGCGTTGTAACTTCCGCTTCTGTGTATGAGTCAATCCAGAAGGACACCATCTTGGTTGGAAGATCTTCTTCACGCCCTTGCTACTGCTAGCCTCATGATCATTAACCATGACCGGCTTTTTGACTGGAACAGGAGCCGAATATCCAATGACTATCGGCTTTTTACCCAAATCTTGCATAGCCACTGGAATATCGCCAATTTTTACAAACCCACTGGCTTTGGCTTGCACGTCCTCCTTTTTCTCCTTGACACGGTATTCTTGCTTAGGAGGAACTTGGAACCTTTGCTCAGACCGAAACCGGTCTGACCGGTTCACAAAACTGGTCTGACCGCTTTTGGGAGCAGCTGAAGGACCTGATTGGTATGAGCCCAATCGGTCATGTATCGAAGTCCCAGTAACATCACCACGGCGCTTATAAGCTGTAGAATTGATCCAACGCTGTGGTGACCTCTGTCTCTTTTTTGTTGGCCGATCAACTTGAACGGCCTTTGTGTACTTGTTCATGAGCTGAGAGAAAGTAGGTCCTTGCTTCAGAACCCTTCCTTGAACCTTTGGCTCATTAAACTTCCAAGTACCCACTTCCGGGCGCTTGGGCTTGAAAGTCCTTGAACGGTCTGGAGACAAACCGGTCTGACCGGTTTCGCCTGACTAGCGAACCGATTCTCTTCCAAGGAACTTCCTTGCCCCCCGGGTCTTGATGTGTTAATTGTAATCTTCAGAGACTCTTCACCATCAAGAGTCCTCCCAATCATCACTGTTCTGACCGGAACTTTGTCATTAACTTTTTCCGGCCTTGGGTCTCCAATCACCACGTTCTTTCCCTTAGCTCCATCGGCTTGTTCCGGCCGAATCAGCACTTTAGTATTCAAATCCAAGGTATGAACAGAGAAAGGAGCTTTATCAACTTGCATTTCAACAACAACAACAACAACAACATAGCCTTTTGTCCCAAGCTAGTTGGGGTAGGCTAGAGGTGAAACCCAAAAATCACGGCTCAGGCACATTAATTGCTAGTCTCCAAGCGCTCCTATTCATAGCTAAATCCTTAGAGATATTCCACTCTTTAAGATCTCTAATAACCGACTCGTCCCAAGTTAGTTTGGGTCGCCCTCTACCTCTCTTAACATTATTGGCCCGCTGTAGAACCCCACTACGCACCGGCGCCTCAGGAGGCCTCCGTTGGACATGTCCGAACCATCTCAACCGATGTTGCATCAATTTCTCCTCAATTGGTGCCACTCCGACTCTATCTCGAATATCTTCATTCCGTATCCTATCCCTTCTTGTGTGACCACAAAACCAACGCAACATACGCATCTCTGCTACACTCAGTTGTTGTATATGTCGCCTTTTAGTAGGCCAACATTCAGCACCGTATAGCATCGCCGGGCGAATCGCCGTCCTATAGAACTTACCTTTTAGCTTTTGTGGTACCCTCTTGTCACAGAGGACACCAGAAGCTTGACGCCATTTCAACCAACTGGCTGAAATTCTATGCCTAACATCTTCATCAATGTCACCAACCTTTTGCAGCATCGATCCTAAATACCTAAAGGTATCTTTCTCGGCCACCACTTTCCCATCAAGCCTGACATCTCCATCTTCATATCTAGTCCCACTGAAATCGCACATCATGTACTCGGTCTTAGTCCTGCTAAGTCTGAAACCTTTGGACTCTAACGTATGCCTCCACAGCTCTAACTTCCTATTAACACCTGCTCTACTCTCATCAACTAGCACCACATCATCAGCAAAGAGCATACACCAAGGGATATCACTTTGTATATCCCTTGTGACCTCATCCATCACCAGAGCAAATAAATAAGGACTCAATGCTGACCCCTGATGCAGACCTATTTTATTTGGAAAATCACTACTGTCTCCACCATAATCAACTTGCATTTCAGCTAGCACTAATCGACCTTCATTAAGGGCCGATTGTACCTGTCGTCGAAAAACATTGCAATCGTTGGTCGCATGAGAAAAAGAATTATGCCACTTACAATACGCACGATTTTTCAATTGATCGGCTGGTGGAATTGCATGAGAAAGTTTAACAAATCCATTCTTAAGCAATTCATCAAAAACACGATCACATTTGGCTACATCAAAAGTAAACTTAATTTCTTCTTGCCGATTTTTCTGAATCGGCTTCAACGAGGGACAAGAACCAGGTTTACTCTTTGATGACCAAACAAATTCAGCAGCATAAATTTCTTTATCATCGTCTGAACTATCAGAATCATTATCAACAATATGCACATTCGAACGATGAGGTTTAGCAGATTCTTTTGAATTTTTAAACTTAAGTTCTAGACTCATAGCCTTCATTTGCAAGTGATTAATAGTAAGAAAATCAGAACCTTCTATCTTTTCCTTGAAATGAGACCGTAAGCCCGCAAAAGCTAAATCTGCTAAATCTTTTTCAGAAACGGTTATGTTAAAACATCGGTTCTTAACATCGTTAAATCTTTTGAAGTAATCAAGAACCGATTCCTCTCGGCTTTGCTTAACCGATGTTAAATCAGACAATTTAGCTTCGTTTTCTCCGCTAAAGAAATGATCATGAAATTTGCGCTCCAATTGAGTCCAATTTTGAATAGAATTAGGAGCAAGCGAAGAAAACCATGAAAAAACAGTTGCAGTTAAAGATAATGAAAATAACCGTATACGCAATGGTTCATAAAATGATGCTTCTCCTAATTGCAAGATATATTGACTAATATGTTCCCAAGGAGTTCTATTATCTTCGCCACTGAATTTAATAAAATCAGGAACACGCCAACCATTAGGATAAGCAACTAAATCAAATTCAGGCGAATACGGTTTTTGATATAAGCGTGAATTACCCAATTCAAGCCCGAGTCTTGTTCTAAGTGTATTAGCTATATCTTCTTTAAACTTAGCTAACTCAGCTTGATAATTCCCATCACCTCTGTTTTGTGGAATACGGGGAACATTATACATCGCATTTTGAGAAGTATTCGGAATTGGCCCGTGAGACGCGCCAGATCCGTGGGGTATACTTCCCACAACCGTAGTGCGTGGAGTAGTGTAAACAGGACCAGAAGCAACTGTATTAGATAAAACCATCGCACCCGGTGTCCCTGCACCCATGGAACCGGTCTGACCGCCAGAGGAGGCCAAACCGGTCTGACCGGTTGTGAAAACTGGTCTGACCGGTTCGTGGACCGAACCAGGGTGAGGTGATTGTCCCGAATAAAAATTCATCGGCATGCCTAAATTAGTACCTAAAACATTTTCTGGCACGCCTGATGAGCTAGGATCTTGGTTAGGTAATTCATTAGATTCTACGTTATTTTTACCTTTATCAGAATTACCCGTCATACTAGCGATCAATTCACTAGTAGCAGTTTGTGCAGCAAGCAATTTATCATCCATCATGCGAGTAATTTGCTGCATCAAATCAGAGGATTCGTCAGTTACCTTTGGAAGTTCTTCAACTTGGTCGTTTGCCAGCTTGAAAGCCGGCATGACGAATTCCTCCACTCTCTTGACAAGACCACCGCGATCTTTTTTGAAGCCCTTCAAGAATTGCGCCCTGAAGTGCTCCTCGGCGATCAGGTACCGCTTCCGCTCCTCGTCCGTGAGCTCTTCCATCGTCGCGGTGATGATGTTGTCTTTGTCAAGGTCGCACGTTGATCCAGACATTATTGGAGTGGATTGAATCGGTCTTGAAACCAGATTAATCTATCCCCAGCGGAGTCGCCAAAAAGTATGTTGACACGAAAGCGCGCCAACAAACTCGAGATCGATCAAACGCGCAGCACGGCCGTCACAACGGCCAACTCCTGAGCTCCTCGGGCAAACCGGTCAGACCGGTTCCTGAAACCGGTCAGACCGCTTTCAGGCAGGAACTCGTGAAGACCTAGAAACTCGAGCTCGGGAGGGACCCTGTCGGAGCTCAAGCAAGCTAGGGTTGCTCTAGGATCGGCAGCCCACCTAGAACGCCCTTGAACGCCGTAGAGACGAGTAAAGAACAGAATATGGGGGTTGGAAAAGATTAGGGTTTGAGGGATAAAAAAGTAAAGGATAGGCAAACCGGTCAGACCGGTTTGGCAAACCGGTCAGGGCCAGAGCCAATTTTGACTGTCAACACAACCCAAAAAAAAAATCGAGTATAAAGGGAATCTTCAGTCGTCAGATGTCCAGTGTGTATGAAAACTTGGCGTCCGGGGACAGCTTACTGTAGTATCAATTCCCTGGTATTCTGTTTTTTGCTGTGTTGTTCTATTGCTGCTATGGTTCAAGGGTTTTAGGGTCTAAGTTTAGGATTTGTTGGGTTTAAAGTGTACCAACTACCGAGTATTTGTTAACAATCTTGAATGTTCACTCGGTACCTATGCACTGCATTGGCAGGCCCCGCTTTGGTTCTATTCGGGATGAGAGGATGCCAAAGCCTGGCCATGTTAGCGCTTATGAGCAAACACTGAGGAATTACGCCGAGAAGAAGTCAGACATCGTCATCGATCCGGCAGTAGGAACATCTTTCGACTCCCGTGCCGAAGCATACGAGTTCTACAACTTGTACTCGTGGGAGGTGGGGTTTGGAATTCGATGGGGTAAAAACACAAAGAATGCTGCTAAAAGTGTTACAAGGCAAGAGATTGTCTGCAGGTGCATGGTGAGTTGGAGTCCTTCTTATGTTTCTGTTAGTCTGTACACTTCACTGTGAAAATTCAGGGTAGCTTAGTTGTCACTCATTGTTATATTTTAGGGCAATCCGGACAAGATCAACAGTTCAACTCAGCGAACTGGCTGCAAGGCTATGATCAAGTTACACAGGTCCAACGATAACGGTCGGCACATTGGGGAATTTATAGCTGATCACACTCATCCTCTCACTGGGGCTTGCAGTCAGAAGTCAGATTGGCCTTCTCACAGGCATCTTGATCCCTACACTAAGGATCTAGTGCTCCATCTTAGGAACAACAACATGGATCTCAGTAAGATAAACAGCATCATTGCTGGCTTCTTTGGAACCATGGAGAATGTACTGTTCAATAAGAGGGCTTTGAAGTCGTTGTGCGCGCGGATATCAAAGGAGAACTCCGACGATGATGTTTGCAAGGCTCTTGAGTTGTTTCATTCTTTTAGAAGGGATGATCCAAGCTTCATGTATAGTGTTGAGGTGGACAATGAGAGCCGGATAAAGACATTGTTATGGATGAATCGGTGTAGCAGGATGCAATATGCACACTTTGGTGATGCAATAAACATTCGATACAACATATAGGACTACTCTGTATGACATGCCCTTTGGCTTGTTTGTTGGGACCAATAATCATTATCAAAGTGTCATACTAGGAGGAGTGCTGATGAGATATGAGACAGAGGAAAGTTTCAAATGGGTCTTCAACGAGTTTGTTACATTAATGGGGGGTAAAGCTCCACGTACTATTCTGATAGGTCAGAGTGTAAGTGAGTGATTATGCTTTTCCTTTTTAGACTGATAACTGTGTGGGTTGCTTATTTTCCTTTTTTTTACAAAATTGATTATGCTTTTGGTTCTGGGTTGCTGCTGTCACAATTTTAGACTGATAACTGTGTGGGCTGGCGAAATGTAGACCAATGCCATGAGATGGAGTTGGCAATCCAGGAGGTGCTACCTGAAACGACTCATAGATGGTGTAAATTGCATGTACTGAGAAGGGAGGACGAATGCCTTGGGCCAATTTATTTGAAGAATAGTGGATTTAAGGAGGACTTTCATAAGGTCATTGATGCCATGTTATTAACAGTGTCCAAGTTTGAGTCTGCTTGGCAGCATCTTCTAGACAAGTACAACTTGCATGGAGATGCATTCCTTTCTCAGATTTATGATTCTCGACATAGATGGGCAAAGCCCTACTTCAAAGAGAAATTCTGTGGCAAACAATCTAGTATGGAAAAAAGAGAGACCATGAACCACATGCTCAAGAGTTATGTACCACCGGATAGCTCTATCTATATGTTTGTGCAGCAGTACAGCCAACTCCAATCTGATCTCGAGTCAAAGGAAAACTTTGAGGAGAATAGGACTAAGAAGGTAATAGGTCATACATGTCATGCTATGCTGGTTACCATTTTTGTTTTTCCCGGTAGGTTCCATTTATGATTTTTCTTTGTCCGCTCTACAGAAATCAAGGGTCCTGAGCAAAGGAGTTCCAATTGAAGAGCATGCTGCAAAGGTCTACACAAGGAGTATGTTTGAGAAATTTGGTGAAATAGTCTTCGAATCTGGTTCCTATGTGGTGGATGAGAAGGAGAAAGGGAAGGCATATGTGGCACGTCACATTAGGGGTGACCGCCGGGAGACATGGTCACAAGTGGAGTTTGAGGTTACCATCAAGGCTGAAGATGGTACAGTTGTTTGTGAGTGCGGACTGGGGGAGCATATGGGGATGCCATGCTGCCACGCTGTAAAGGTAAAGATTTCCGTGGTGTTTCAGACTGCGATCTATGCTGGTGATGTTTCAGAATTCCGATATAACCAATGGACATCTATGCTGATGCAGGTGATGACACACTTGGGAATGCAGGAGATACCTTCCGGAAACATTGTGAAACGCTGGATGAGGAGCGCAATGGACATTTCACCGGATCATCTGGCTGAGTACCCAAAGGATATGACACCAGGGATGCAGCAAGCATATAGATACTCAGCACCCTAGAGCGAAAAGTCGGACCAGAGATCGAACCGATCAGGCTACTGGTTCACTGGTTTACCGGTCCAACCAGTGGTTTAGTGGTCGAACCAGTGGTTTATTATTTATTAATATAATAATTATTGTTCATTATTTATGTGAGTAATATGTAAGTTTTATTGCTAAAACCTATCACATATGACATAAAAGATGAGATTATGTAGAAATAACATAATAGTATACTGTCTAAAGTTTCAAAACCATTACGCAAATGCCAAATCGTTCACTGATTCATACAAAGCCGGTTCACTGGTTCGATGAAAAACCGGCCGGTTCGACCGGTTCGCACCGGTCCAATTGCATGATCGATCTTTTAATTGAACCGAACCGGTCAGGTCATCGGTTCACGGTTTTTCCGGTTCGACTAGTGAACCGGTTCGTTTTTTGTTCGAGCTCTTTTTCGGTACCTTATACCACTGACCAGTAGTATATGGTATAGAGAATGAGTAATATAGTAATTTGGACATAAATATATTAACTAAGCATACTTTTTTCATTTTTATCGGCGGCGTGCATCACCGACCCGAGACCTATCCCACTGGCGTGACTCGACTGTCGGCCCGAGACATATGATCGAATGAAAAAAGTTAAAATATATCTAAATTACAGTGATGCCATTTAGATTTTTTCCAATAATGCCCTTATACTACTATACTACTCACTGTATACTACCTATACCACTGATCAACGTTAGACTAGTATACAATTATTCTCAACCATCGGATGTTTATATACTATTCCTTTAAATTAGTGGTATAAGGTCCTGTAAAAGAGCTCCAAAAGCGCAAGCTTCTGCAACATTTTCCGGCAGAAGTGGCACAACCGACAGTTGCAGCCCACATGTCACATGTGAAACTTCTGCCACCTGGCGGGTGTTTCTGCATCATCGTTGTAATTTGCTCTGGGAATGGTAGTCCTGATAAGTAATTGTAGGATGATGGCTGAATTGTACTAGGAGCTTAGTGAGGAGACGCAGGCTGGTAGTTTGTAGTGATGCTGGAATGTGTTCGTAGCTGCAGTGCCAATGTGCCATTGCCACGCTTTGGTCACTTTTGTAACTTGTAAGGGGCTTTGGTCCTTTAGCTTACTGGTGAGCTCTATGCAGATATGTAATATAAGCATGAAGCATATGAACTATGGAGCTGGCCTTGATGGATGGTAACTTATTTTTGTTTCTCTTGGTGGCAAGAATACTAAAAGTCTAAAATGTTATACTTTATGTATGCCATTTCAGACAATTTAGTAGCATATAATTTTCAGGAAGCATTAATTATAAACGTCTTAGTAGCGAATCTTGAAAAACTGTACTGGTTCTAGGATGTAAGTGTAAAAATGTAAAACAGACACATCATGCATCATATTTAGGGCCTGTTTGGTTTATGGTGCTAAACTATAAATTTAGACACTTTGCCGTCTAAACTACCAAACATGGTGTCTAAACTAATGTCTAAAACTGTCTAAACTATTGTAGCACCTCCGGCACCTAAATAGGAACACGGTCTTCAAAACACAATTTTGACTTCTTATTTTTATAAAAATATTTGTCAAAAAATGATACATGTATACTTTTATGAAAATATTTTTCAAAACAAATATATTCATATAATTTTTATAATTTCAAACTCAACAACTTAAAATTATTCATGATTTATATTCTCAAAGTTTGACTTAAAATGTTGTCCTAAATGACCTCCTTTCTCAATACGAAGGAAGTATAAAACATCATTTTTTTTCCGTAGCCGCCCCATCATTATTGCCCTCCCCACACTAGCTAGCAGTGGTCTTTGGTTAGAGCATTAAGGGTGCCTTTGGTTGGGCCGTGGTTTTGAGAAAAGCTGCTGTAGGCTGTGGCTTTGGGAAAAGCTGCTTTGTCACACCCCAAAATTTTCGAATTTTGGGATGTGAATTTTTAACGTCATTAATACAATGATTTTCTCAATTTTCTAAAAAATTTCCAAGCATTATTTAATTACAGGGAGTTTATAATGAAAGAAAAAAAAGAAAATATTATTAAAATGTAAATAAATTGCTTTGTATGTTGCATTCATGCTGCTGCATTGAATTTTGGTTGTGCGTAGTTCAAATTAGAATTTAAATCTAATTTAAATTCGCGTTTGAACTGCGTTTGTTTGAGCCATAGAAAAGTTGTTTCTGGAAGAGTCCGGTTTTGCTCCCCGAACTTTCCTTTGAACTGCTTCTGCTCCCCCTTCTTTCCTTCCCGAGCCAGCCCGCTCCCCCGTCCCTGTTTCGACCGGCCCAGTCCGTAAGCTGCGGCCCAACCGACTCCCCTCGGCCAGATCAGCCCAGCGCCGCTGCAGCCCACTTTCCCTCTCGCTCTCCCTTCCCCTCGCGGCCCAGCACAGCGCTCCCAGCCCAGCGCTCCCAGCCGGCCTAGCCCGCTCCCCCTTTTGGCCCATCTCTCCGCTCGGCCCAGCTCGCGCGCGGCCCACGCCGCCGAGCCGGCTCCCGCCCGCCCCCGCGGCAAGCAGCGCCGCCGCCAGCGTGATTTCCGCCGCCGCACCGCTGCCTTTCCTTTCACCTCGACGCCCGAGGCTTCTTGCACCTCCCTCCGGTCTATATGAGCAGCCGCCCGCCGCCTCCCAGCATCACCACCAGCCACCGCCGCCCTCTCCTCCCAACAGAACGCCGCCGCCGCCACCATTGCTCGCTGCCAGCGCCATTGCCGGCCGCTCCACCGCCTCGATCAACGACCGGCGAAGCCAAGGCCACGCTGCGCTTCTCCGTGCCAAGACGAAGCCTCGCCGTCGCCTCCTGTCACCATCGGGCCGCAGGAACACCCTCGCCGGTGTGAAGCTCCGGCCCCCTCCGCCGGCCTCCGAAGTCCGGCCGCCCCGGTCACCCCTGGCGGGAACCGAGATCACCAGAAGCTTCACCGTACCAAGCAGCACCTCCGCCGCCGGTCCTCGTCGCCATCACGCCGCCAAAACTCGCCGCCCACTCGAGCGCCTCGCTGCCGGCCGACTTGGCCGCCTCCTGCCGAATCCCCGCCGCTCAGGACCACCTCCGCCCGTGGTAAGAACTCCATCGCGACCCCCATAATCTCCTCTGCCTCCTGCGCTAGATCGCCGCCTCCCTACGTCGCCGGAGCACCGGCATTGCCGTCGACCAGAGCCGCCGGCGAGCACCTCTGTGCCGTCCCAAGGAAGAAGACGACTGTTTTGCAGATAGGACCCCAAGGAAACGAGAAATCTTTAGTCCTATTCTGTGTCTTGGCCATTTTCTAGAGAACCCCCTGCATGTTTTCCCCCTTCACACATAAGCCCAGCCCGAGCCACTTTTGCAGATCTAACCCCGAGCTCTGACCTTTTTGCAAGCCCTGTTCGCTGAGTCTCTAGAATCTTCCTAGCTAACCCCTGTAGTCTACGGTTAATTACGCGTAGGTCCCTGTTGTGTTGTTTTAAGCATAGATGACGCGTTTCAACTCCGTTTTGATCGATTCTTGTTGCGTTAGATTAATAACAATATAAACTACGAATTAGTACTGTCATCTACCATAAACCTTGTTTCTGAATTTTATTTAATATTAATTTGACTAGAGATTATTTAAATGTCCTTTCTAATTAAAAATCTAAATAAGGTGGTTTTACATGTTAATATTTATTTGATTAATACTTATTCAATGAGTTTTATAAATAAAAGTCAATTAAGTTATATCTCGGTTTTCATAAACAAGTTCTAACTTGATTAATGTTTATTTAACCCGATCTCTTCTAATTAAAAGCAAATTAGAATTCAACTTTGACTTTTCATAAATGAATGTTAATGTGGTTAATATCAACATAAACATGTTTCTGTCATAATACTGATTAATTCAACACGGTTTATAAAGTTATTCGATTAGATGCTCTCACATGTTTTATCTTAAATAAAATATTTAACTTTGCACAATTTATACATAAACAATTATAAATAAAATATGATTAAGTCCTACCTCAGTTTTACAAAATCAAATAAAATTATTTGAAATAATCTCTACTTATGATTTTCTTTACATAAAAATCAATCAAGCATATAGTTGTATCTTTTCTACCGTTGCTCCGTTTTCAGCGATTCTCGCGCTCACGTGACCATAGAACCAAGCCCTATCCTTTAGCGCGCTTCTCTAAAGCTTTCATTTGATTGGTGTATTGTTCTTAGTTGTATATTGTTTGTTTGCTTGTTTAGCTGCATGTGTTGTGCTCGATGATTGTTGCGAGTAGAGGAAGGCCGTTCGAGAGATTTCAAGATCAAGAGCCGAATACTATGAGTAAAAATACTGGATTTGAGGCAAGTTATAGCACGGACAATCCTTGCTACCTATCTCACTTTAAATACACTGTTCTTTACATACGCATGTGTCTAATACTGTTTACCTTTAAGGTCGTACCTAGCATTTATTTCCCTGTCCTTGTATTTCCTATGGGTTTTTGCATATGGGTAGAACTTTGCTATGCGCAGCTACTGTCACCTTTATTTAACTGTTAAACTTGTATTAATGGTCCACTTCAACTTTAATGTTAAAACTTGCTTTTTAGCAACATGGATTAGGGAGTTAGGGCATGTGCTGTGTGCTTTGCTCTAATGTCTCCCTCTAAGGACCGGTTCTTAAAGCGGCAACCCAGGAGCCTGTCGCCACCGCCGGAACTATAATGGCTCTGGTCTTGGACAAGTAGCTTGTACGGCTCTAGCTTGATAGTGGTTACCGAGGGGCCAACGGCGTTGTGGGAGGCAAGGCACGGGGTGTTTTCCCGATTCCACCGAGGACGGTAGCCCCGTCGGCTAGGTCTCGTTAGACCCAGTCCCGTGTTGGGAGTCTCAGCGATTGAGAACTCCGCGCGTTGTGCATTGTTGGGGTGGATACCCGCGCTCTGGACGCCATCGACCCCCTCATGGTGTGACTCTGTGGGCGTACGTCGATCTCGGTGCCTAAGGACTCACCACCTTGTAGTACTCCAGCGGCTACTGTCTTGTTAGGGTGTCTTGTGAAAGCCTCGTAGCGTCCCTATGCAGTCACACCTTGGAAGTGTTGATGTGCGTGGTTGGGTGCAAAGTTCCTTTGAACTTTTACGCGACTGGTGGGTAAATGGCGAAACCTCTGCAGAGTGTACGATCTATCATGATAGCCTTGCTCAGGGTCACGAGCGGCCTGGATCCTTTCTGATTAGAACTTGATGTTTATCAATGCTTAATGACACTTACACTTTATTAATTGGGTTGCAACCGGGTATTCATTCACATGTAGTAACTTGGACAATGATAAAACGAACCAACTAAAAGTGCTAATGCAGTTAAGCCGAGTCTGGCCTTTTTGAGCCTTCATAACCCGTGCTATACTTGCTAAGTAATTTCCATTACTTACACTTGCTGTTATTACTATTTTTGGGCAAAATCCCGGACGGGTAACAGATTGGAGTCAGGCTGATTATGCTGTGGAGTTTCCAGAGGATTTGCCGTACTTCTGAGTTCGCGTTCTCCTAGTCAGAGTCCCTGTGGGATTGCGGCTACGCTAGAGAGATGTATTAGTCTTCCGCTGTCCATGATTTTATTTCTGAAGCACTCTGATGTAAACGCTACGATATGATGAGAATAAAGCATTGTACTCTGATTTTTACCATATTTGTTCGCTATATGTGTCTGTGGACTTCCTGGGCACACATATGGCCATATTCGGGTTTTGTGTAAATCCGGGTGTGACATGCTTTGACAAAACTGTTGTTGGATTTAAGTTGCAAGTGGAGCGGTTTGCGGCTGCCCGCCCCGCGTCCGCACTAGCCGCAAGGGAACATGCAGGCTCATGCGGCTGCCCGCATGCCGCCGCGAGTCTTTTGCGGGCAATGCGGCAACCCGCATAATCGCCGCGTTTCGCTGTCACCGGGAGCTCGTCGTTCCAGCGGTTTACTACTTGAAAGCAAAACATCAGAACGTGTTTGGCGGCTGCCTGGCTGCATGCTTGCTTGCATGTTTTGCTCTATTATGCACAGAATCAAAATCAAACACTCTGAGGAAACAGCAAAACGAATTGAATGGCAAATCCGTGAGCACGAATGTCATCTATGTCCTGTGTCGTCAGTCACCGCCATGAATAAGCATCAATCTCGAGCAAGCAAGTCCAGATGTGGACCAGTGCTGGAATTTATATTCCTAGCCCACACGGTGGATGTGATACACAGTCGCCGCTGCCATCCTTCATGCAGTGAACCACCGTCTGAACCAGATTAAGCTCGAGCTCTCCATGACGCCATCCATCCGCAAGGCCAACAAGATTGACGCCACTGGCCTCGTCGTTACAGCTCCGAACCAATCATCATTGCCGTCAGGACGACAGAGATGTCCGGGTGCGGCGGCGAACGCGCAGAGCGCCGGCGGCGTTGCGGCGCCGCTGGACACCGCGGGCATAGCCGCGTGGTCCGCTTTAGCGACGCGGGCTTGCGGCGCGGGTTACGTGGGTTCACGGCGCGGGCCGAGCCGGTGGGTTCGCGGCGAAGCCCGCCCCACTTGCATCCGGATGTGGGATGGATGGAAGCCTGTTTGGTTGAGCTGCTATGGCTTTTGAAAAAGTCCCCTCACTTTCAAGTACTGGGCCCCACATGTCATGCATAGTGTGATTTCTTCCCCCTGCTCACTCGTCTCGCACGACCGACGCCCGCCCGCCCGCCCACTCAACGCCGCTGTAACAACCCTAAAATTCCTATAGGTTTTGTTGAGTGCAAAAATTCGAATTTAAAAATTTTTGGTGGAATTGTGTGCATGCAAACAAACATATAAGAGTGTCTTCTATTTGCTCCCTAAATTCCTAGGCAATTTAAATTCAAATTTAAAATCAATTTGAAGTGCTAAGGATGAAATAGTGTGATTTGGATTTATTTGGATTTATTTGGATTTTTGGTTGGTTTGAATTCAAATTCTAGATTTGAATTCAAACTCTAATTGACTAAACTAATTTCCAAATCCTATTCCTGTTCGTGGGCCGAATTCCCGAAGCTCAAGTCCATCTTTCACCCTTCAACTCTTTTCCCCGAGCCGGCGAACCAAGCAGCCCACACAGCCTTTCGGCCCAGCACGGCCCAGCCCCTGCACCGCGTCCCCGCCGCGTCGCCCTTCTCTCTCTCGCTGACCGCCGGACCCCACCTGTCAGCTTCCTTCTCCCCCGCGTCATCTCCTTCCTCGCGACGCCGCTCCCTCTCTCCCGCGGCCGAGCGCCCGTGACCCAACCACCCGAGCCCCTGTGCGGCCCGTCGCGATTGCGCCGCGTGTCCGCAAGCGCTCAAGCTTTCCCATCCAGCCGTTCGAGCCCTGGAACCCTAGCCCAGCGCCTATAAAACCCGCCGCCGGCCTTCTTCTTCCCCAAGCCGCGCCGCCCCTTTGGGGTTCCTTCCAGATCCAATTCGTGGGAGGGAAGGAGTAGGAGAAGGGTGAGGAAGGTCGAGGAGCAGTCAGAGCAAGAAGAAGAGAAGCCGGTCGCCTTCCCCGCGTCGCCGCCGAGAGCCGGAGCGCCGCCGTCCGTGGACTCGCCGACGAGGAGCTGGACCAGGGACGAGAGGAAGCGCACGAGCACCGCCGGACTGCGTCGAGCCTTCCCCGAGCTGCAGCGATCGACTACTAGCCCTAGGTGAGCTAACCGCGATTCGCCCCCTTCTTCTCTGTCTCCGGCCGAATCCCGCTGCCGTCGTCGTGCAGCCTTTCTCTGTGTTGCCAGCCTTCGAGCTGTACGTATCTTCTGCAGGATCCCAACGCCGCTAAACCCTTTGCAACCCGCCGTCGCTTGATCCCCGCAGCCGAGGCCGCCGCGGCCGAGCTCTGCTCGCCGTGCGCGCGAACGCCGAGGCCGCGCGCGGCCGTGGGCGACCACGTGCCCGCGCGTGTGCACCTAGTCGTGCCCCAGTAGTCGCTGGAGACCACGAGCGCACTCGCTTAACCCCTGTCCGTGCACTTTTGCACCAAAACCCCGTGTCGCCGTCGTGCTCGCCGGCGTCCTTGGCCGTGCCGCCACTGCGCGCGTCGGGAAGCCCGATCCAGAACCCAGCCATGGCCTTTTTCCCCTCGAGCGTGTTCGCCAAACCCTAGTGAAGCTGTCCCGACCATTCTTGAGCGCAGCCGAACCTTTCCCGGCGATAACCGCCGTCGACCTTCGCCGCCGACGCGTCCTGGAGCGCATCGCGCGCGCGTCGCGTCGCGCCGTGGCCATGCCACACGCAGGACCACACCAAGTCGCCACTCAGCCGTGCACAGACGATCCCAGTTCGGCCACACCTAGATCCCGTGCACCCGGCTCACGTGGACCACACTCACGGTGCACGGTGGACTCAGTCCACCAGAGCGAATCCAGCAGCCACCCCTTCGTGGACCGAATCTCGCAAGTTAAGTCTGTTTAACCACCCTAAACTCTTCCGGCCCAATCGCTTTCGGCCCAACTCCAGCCCAGCCATCGTTTATTCTTTTTCTTTTTCTTTTAACAGCGCTGACGTATGGGACCCACCTGTCATACTCTGCGAGTCACTGACACATGGGGCCCACTGACCAGAGTTGACCCGCTGACCGTTGACCCCGTTGACCGTTGACCAGTCAACGCTGACGTCAGCAGGGCCCACTGCTGACGTCATCCTAGGCGGACCCCACTGCTGACGTCAGCAGGCTAATTTTTGTCTGTTTTCTTTTTTGGAAATTATTTAATATTTTCAGAAAATGATTTAAACTTCGAAAATTAATAATAAATCAACCGTAGCTCAGAAAAATATGAAACCAGTTTCTATATTTTTCTAAAATCATGACCTACGCGTTAGTGTAGAGTTTGGTGTTATTTGGGTCTTCTTTCGTCGCTGTCTTAGTGTTTCTTTACTAGTAGCCGCGTCTTATTTTATTTTCGCGCAACCCTAGGAGCTCCGGAGAGTCACGAGGAGCCGGACTACTACAACAACTGCTTCGACGAGGACGAAGACCTTTGCCCAGGTTCACGCCCAACCATCTCTGAAATACCTATTAGACATGCAAACTAGTATGCTAGCGCTTTACTTTACTCGCATGATAAACCTGCACTGCCTTTGTTATTATCCTGTTACCTTGCTACCTACTACTCACTTTATAAATATGCTATGCTATGCATGTGTTGGGATGGTTGTGATTGATCCTCTTGGCGTGAGTTGTGGGTGGTTTGGGTGGAGTAGCACAGCTAGGCGGTGTAAGCGAGTAATAACAACTCGATCGTTGATCGAGGTGCTGAGGGGCTGCACTCGGGCAGTCCCTATGGGGTACCTGTTGCGGGTACATGGTTACTGGTTACTTGGGGTTGGTACTCGGTGAGTACCTGAGGAGTTTGGGCGGCAATACCTGTTATGGGTGCCGATTGCGGACCGTTGCGGCGGATCGCTTGTGATGCAGATACTCGCTTTACCGAACAATTAAGGACCGAGTCGTGCCCCCACTTTGGACTTGGGAAATACCGTGCTCACCATCTACCCAGTATGGGGAGGGTTCCAGCAAGCCTACTCTAGTGCGGCGCTGAGACTGTAGGAGAATCGAGTTTGATATGTGTAGGGGGGATTCGTTGCGGCGTAATCTCCCTGATTTACCACGGCCCCCGACTGGCCCCGGTGGGAAGGTTTCACGACCCTGGGGCAGATGTTAGATCGGATGTTTCCCGAGCCCAGGGAGACAGGATTGGCGCCGCTACTGTTTAGGGTCTTTGCTGTGGGCTGCGTCTCAGGTTGGTTGCGGACTAGCCTTGCAGCCCGGATGGATTCCTGGAGTGCCACCTCTGCAGAGTGTAAACTATACGTATAGCCGTGTCCACGGTTACGGACGACCCATTTCTGAGAAGCCCCGGCTAGCATGGGAATCTGCTTTCTTACCTCATCCTTGATTTGGGTTATGAGAGATTGGTCCAGCTGAGGCTGTTGAGACGAGGTGGGGAGGGAGCTCACCGAGTCGACTAGTGAGTGAAAGGAGTTGGTGGATATTGTTTTGCGGGAACCTGCCGTGGCAGGACGAGCCCGATGGGAAAATGTGAGGCTGATGGTTGGTTTTGGGGAGTGGATGTGTGAGTGTGAGCAGGAGTTGGTGATGAGATGAAATTGGGTTACTGCTGCTGCTTGCATAAGAAACCCTGGCTTAAACCTTGACTATTTTCTACACCTTAGATTATGCCACCTTAAAGCTTGCATCATATTATGGTTGGTGACGTGGACCTGTCCCATTTCCTTGGGGACAGACTTTGGGTTCTCAGGTGAAGACCCCGACCACGAGTTCAACCAGGACGGGTGGTACGACTGAAGGGTGTGCGCTTCGCTCAAGGATGCCTGTGGAGGAGTGGTCCCTGTTGTTCTAGCTACCGCTGCGCAGATGTTTCTTATTGTCGTTTTAGCCCAGAGGGCTTGTACCAGACGCTTTGTCTTTATATGAGTCATGTAATTAATCTTTTATCGTTGTATGGATGTGATATTCGACTGAGATGAGTTCTGTACGAGATAGCTGCTATTCCTGGGACTATCTCAAGGGTACAGGGAGTCGGGTTCTCGTCGGTGAGAATCCGGTTCGTCACAGTTGGTATCAGAGCCATACTTGACCGTAGCGCGTAACCCATAGAACGGAAACTTAGGACAGAAGCTCTAACTGAGTCCTCTATTTTATATGAAACCCCTTGGACTATTTGAAAACTATATATAAGTACATCTCAACTATTTACAAAACTTTTATCCTTACCTTACCTTACTAACTTGCTAACTTACTAACAACCCACTAACTGTCTGGCAGATGGAAGGAAGAGGATCAGCAAATGAACGACGGGAGATCAGGACCACAGGAGCAGACTGTGGAGATTTGGCAGTGCTACTGAGGGAGGTGCTGCGTACAGTGGGGATAGATGTGGACAACATCTTCTACGAAGGATGGACCTACAGACCTGGTGAGGGAGTACACACCCGGTTGCAGATGGTTGTACCCAACATCCCTGGACGACCGAGGTCACTGATGCTACGAGCAGCTACCAGCGAGAGCACCTTCAGTCGGGCAGTGCAGACCATAGCCATGAGGATACTCCGACTTGCCACACTTGTGTACCAGAGTCAGCTCAGCCACACTCGTTTCCGGTACCTACCGCGAGCTCTTGAAAATCCGACTGACAGAGACGCATTCAGCTTGCAGGCTCACGCAGCAGACCGAGAGCGGAACGCGACTCTGCGGACCTCAGTACAGTGCATGATTGAGCAGGAATACTTGAACATTGGTCTAGAGGAGAAAGTTGCCAAGCTGAAAGAGAGGGTATGGAAGCAAGACCTCCAGCTGATGGAGAAGGACTACAGGATCGCCTTACTTGAGGAGCAACTCAGAGCTAAAACAAGGGAAGTCAGGAACTTGGAGTACGAAGCTCGCAACAATAGGCAGTTGGCAGGACTGATCCGAGCAACTCACCATGCTCGAGATGTTCGCCTAGAAGATCAACTCACAGAAAAAGACAAGGAACTAGCAGCCAAGGAAGAAGAGATAGAAGGTCTGAAGGAAGAAGTATACTGGTTGGACAGTCTCAACTTAGAACTCCATGAAGAAGTGGATAGCTACAAAGAGAAGAGTGGACGAAACTACCAGCTGATGAAGTACCTGAGTCTTCAACAGATTATGGCAAAGGATGAAGCTCGAAGAACCCTTAGTAGTTGGGTAAGATCAGACAAGAAGAGGGTAGCAGAAATGATCGCAGTAAACCAAGGACTACCAGAAGAACGCAGAGTTGAACCCAGAACAGAGAACTACAGAGTTTCACCAAGCCGAATTGAGCCGATACCACCACCTGAGGCTCGAACCTTTACTCCAGAGATGACAAGACTGAGGCAAGAACTGGCACACTTAGAGAAGCAGTTGACAGAACCTGAGATGGACATAGTGAGGTTGGCAGCGCGCCTCACAGACACCCACCAAGACAACAGGCAGTGATCAAACAGCAGACAGAGACTGAGGCTGTGAGGTTGGCAGCGCGCCTCACAGGCACTTTCAGCAGTATGAGACAGATGCAGTAGGCAGTATCAGCAGATGTCAGCAATGGTAATGAGAGTTGTATCTATCTTCATGAGTAGATGTTTAGACTTAGTAGATCATGACCACCTTTTGGCTCAGCCACGATGTAGCATTCGCTTAGATGTACTAATCCTCAAGGTTCCAGGAGCTGACCTCGGGATAGTACACATGTCTAGGGCGTAATAATGTAATGATTGATCGATCTTTTTGGCTGTTCTTGCAGTTTTATTGATGTTCATCTTGAGTGTACTTTAGTGTTGAGTCTATTTCATGTGTGCAGGTCCTACTCTAGTTACGCTAACCTAACCATTACCGACCGCCACTAAATCTGCTCTATGAAAAATACAGCAAGATGTCGATCCGAAGATCCAACCGACTGCTTGCACGTTTTGAGGAAGCTGAGCAAGAAGAGGCAGCAATGGCAGTTAGAGGCAGAGGACGTGTCAGAGGTCGTGGTCGAGGAAGAGCAGCAGTTGCAGTTGGAGGCAGGGGTCGTGGACGCGCAGCAGGCGTGCTCCAGCCCGAGAACAACGCACCAGGAGGAGAACAAGAAGTAGAAATGGAAGGACCAGCAGTGGAACCTCAGCAGAACCCGCAGAACAACCAGCAACCACCGCCACCGCCTAACTTGGCAGAAGTGATGACTACTCAGACACAGCTGATGCAACAGATGGCACAAGCCAATACTCAGATGATGCAAGCTATGCAACAGATGCAGGGAAACCAGAACCAGAACCGTCAGGGACACCGTGAGGAAGACCTACAAAGGAAGATTGAAAGGTTTATCAGGCTGAAAGCACCCACCTTCGACTACTCGGACGAACCACTCGATGCACACGACTGGTTGCGTACCATCGAAACGAAGCTGGACCTGACAGACTACACTGAAGAGGAATGTGTGGCCCTTGCGGCGCACCAGCTTGAAGGAGCAGCGAAAGCGTGGTGGGAGAGCTACTGTGACTCTCAGGCGAACCCAGCTCAGATCACCTGGCAAGAGTTTTGTGAAGCTTTCAAGGAGTACCACATACCAGAACAAGTCATGGTGCACAAAGCAATGGAGTTCAGGACAATGACCCAAGGAAGTTTGTCTGTAGCTGAGTACGCTCGACACTTTGCGAAGATGTCAAGGTACGCTCCTGAAGATGTCAACACTGAGAAGAAGAAGCAGTTTTGGTTCCAGCGTGGTTTACACAGAGGTCTGAGGACAGCACTCGCAGCGAGTTCACACAGGTCACACAGAGAGCTGATTGACAGGGCTATCGCAGTTGAGAAGGAAAGAGTGGGACTTGAAGATACCTGGCGAGAGAAGAAAAGAAAGGCTGAACAGTTGCACAACCACTGGCTAAGTCAGAGGCCGAGGAGTGGCCAAAGCAACATGCTTAGGAGAAGCTTTCAGCAGAGCAACAACCAAGGAAGCTTAGGGTTCAACAGAAACAGTCACCAGCGTAACCGAGGCAGTAACAGCAACAGTTTTGGCAGCAGAGGTAACAACTACAACAGCTTTGGTAACAGAAACAACAGCTACTCAAGTCAGGCAAACCCCAACTGGAAGCCGAACAACACACCCAGAATTGGTGGAGGGACCACAGTGGTCTGTTTTGCTTGTGGGAAGCCCGGTCACAAGTCCTTTGACTGTCCGGAGAAGAGGAACAAATAAACCCCAGCCAAGGCACCGGCACCTGGAGGACATGACAGGCAGCCAGCAACAGCGCAGAGAGGACGCCTCAACCACTTGACAGAGGAAGAAGCCGAGGACGCTCCCGACGTTGTGCTCGGTGAGTTTTTAGTAAATGGCATACCAGCTTTGATATTGTTTGACTCTGGAGCAACTGGATCCTATATCTCGACAAAGTTTGTAAGAGAGCAGACACCCCCGACAATACCTAAAGCTAGACCTATAGTCACTACTTCTCCCTTAGGAGAGCTTAGGTGCACTTTAGAGTGCCCCGCAGTTAGACTGATGATAGGAGGCCAGGAGTTCGAAGGAAACCTGACAGTCCTAGAATCGGATGGAATTGACGTGATACTAGGAATGGATTGGCTTACAGAGCACAAAGGAATAATCAGTTGCTCACCCAGAACAGTGGAGTTGACACACCCTAGCGGAGTCAAAGTAACAGCAGAGCCACAAAAAAGAACAAGGAAGAGATCCAGAACATGTATTCTGAGACAGTTGGTATACTCCATTGAGGAACAGACGATCGAAGAAGTACCTGTAGTATGTGAATATCCTGATGTGTTTCCCGAGGAACTACCAGGATTACCACCAGACCGTGATGTAGAGTTCATAATCGAGTTGCAACCAGGCACAGGGCCTATTGCTAAGAGGCCGTATAGAATGTCAGTGGAGGAACTGGAGGAACTCAAGAAGCAGCTGAAAGAGATGCTTGAAAGTGGTGTGATTCGACCAAGTGCATCCCCATGGGGATCGCCAGTGTTGTTTGTGAAGAAGAAGGACGGATCAATGCGCATGTGCGTAGACTATCGATCCTTGAACGCAGTGACGATCAAGAACAAGTACCCATTACCTCGAATTGATGACTTGCTAGATCAGTTGAAGAAAGCCAAATACTTCAGTAAGATTGATCTGAGATCGGGATACCACCAAATGAAGATTAGAGAAGGTGACATTCCCAAGACAGCTTTTGTGACTCGGTACGGACAGTACGAGTTCACCGTTGTGTCCTTTGGATTGACCAACGCACCTGCTTACTTCATGAACATGATGAACAAGGTATTCATGGAGGAACTAGACAAGTTCGTAGTGGTGTTCATTGACGACATACTAGTTTACTCAGAAACAGCCGAAGAACATGAGAAGCATCTGAGAATTGTACTTGAGAAGCTGAGGCAGCATCAACTCTATGGGAAGTTCAGCAAATGTGAATTTTGGCTGGAGAAAGTAGCCTTTTTGGGTCACGTGTTGACAGCTGAGGGCGTAGCAGTCGACCCAGAAAAGATTGAGGCAGTAGCAGAATGGAAGCAGCCGAAGAGTGTTACGGAGATCCGGAGCTTTCTGGGATTGGCAGGATACTATAGAAGATTCATTGAGAACTTCTCCAAGATTGCCAAGCCAATGACCGAACTACTCAAGAACAATGTCCCATTCGAGTGGACGGACAAATGTGAAAGAAGTTTCCAAGAACTCAAGCACAAACTCACTACAACTCCAGTATTGACCCTGCCAGATATTCGCAAAGATTTCGTAGTCTACTGCGATGCTTCAAGACAAGGTTTGGGATGCGTTCTGATGCAAGAGGGCAAGGTTGTTGCCTATGCATCGAGGCAGCTGAGGAAACATGAGGAGAATTACCCCACACATGATCTAGAACTGGCAGCAGTGGTACATGCATTGAAGATCTAGAGGCACTATCTGATTGGCAACAAGTGCGACATCTACACAGATCACAAAAGTTTGAAGTATTTCTTCACCCAATCTGAACTGAACATGAGGCAAAGAAGATGGTTAGAACTGATCAAAGATTACGATTTAGAGATACACTACCATCCTGGCAAAGCTAATGCCATGGCAGATGCCTTAAGTCGAAAGAGTTATTGCAACAACTTGATGATAGAAGAAAGTCAGCCAGAACTAGCGAAAGAACTGTACATGCTGAAACTCGAGCTAGTAAAAGAAGGAAAACCCCAGGAAATGAGGGTGAAGTACAACCTAGGAGACCGTATCAAAGAAGCACAAGGAAAGTGTCCAGAAATCCAAGAAGTAAAGGAGGATATTCAACGTGGAGTAGCACCTGACTTCCGGATTGATAAAGCAGGGACATGTTGACACCAAAAATTGGCACCAGGAAGAGGCTGACATGTGGGCCGGATTTGGTAGAGGGATGCCATTCGGCTAAAAAGGTTTTTTCTGAAGCATTCGGCAAAGATGCTCTGCGGTCGGGAACGCGTCGCCGTTCGGTTGAAACGTTCGGCAGAGATACTCTGTGGTCGGGAATGCGTCATCATTCGGCAGAGGCATTGTTCCGCAGGCGAAGAGTGGTAGTATTCGGGAAGACGTGATGACGTGGATCAACATAAGGAAAAGGCCGGTTCGAACAAGGAAAGCAATATGGGCACGAAGATTAGTCATTTATTTTTAGAAACAAGTGTTGTAGTCGTGTCCGACTAGGAGTTGTATCAAGACCTGGGTATAAATATGAACCCATGGCAGCTGTAAAAAGAAGACAATCAATCATACAACAAACCGGCCCCGTGCCAACATCGAGTCCTTTAGTCGAGTCGTCGAGTTCTTCGAGAGGAGTCATCGATCCGTCGACCTCCGTAAGTACCGGCAACCTTGTATCATGCTTAGTATCATGCGGTGGATTTAAGCTTTGATGCAAGTAGTCTTGTTACCATGCTTAGTATCATCCGGTGGATTTAAGTTATGGTCTCAAGAAGGTTCCTCTGTTAGGTCATGAGCCATGCGGTGGGCTAAGATCTAGTATGGACCAAGTTATCGGCTCTGTTAGATTTTGGCAAGATCTAACGGATTCATTAAGTTACCCCGTGTTGCTCTGTTTTTACTATGTGTTTAATTCATGCAACACACCTTTGCCCAATCTAGATCGGCTAGAATCGGCTTTGCTTCATGACATGACGACTTATCCCCTCACAGCCGAATCCGAAACCGATCTAGGTTGCTACGTGTCGCGGGTTCAAGCTTGTCAGCATCGTGTAGATCTTGACAGAACCGGGTATCATGCGGTAGATGCAGGTTTTTTGGGTCGTCTTAGAGCTAATCATCCGGTGGATTAGAATTCGATTCGATCTGATAGATTTATCTTTACCGATTAGGCTTGTTCCTTCGCCATGGATCCCGATTCGGCTAAATAGCCGTATTCGGCAGTGCTCTCATGAGTGAACTTGTGTTCGTGGGTTTGCATTGGACAATGAATGCTTTTAGCCTTTCACGATTAGATTGTATCATGCGGTGGATTGATCTAATCTGATTGGTGGTGTGGCTTCAAACGAGTTGTATCATGCGGTGGATTAACTCGTTCGTTGTCATGCTTGACGGGTGCTGCTTTCGGCCTATGCATTCTTGTTTTTTCAATGTAAATTCGTGACTGTGTTGTGGGTTCGTAACTAAACATTGAGTGCTTTTAGCTTTTCATGATTAGATTGTATCATGCGGTGGATTAATCTAATCTGATTAGTGGCGTGGTTACAAACAAGTCGTATCATGCGGTGGATTAACTTGTTTTGTTATCATGCTTGACGGGTGCTGCTTTCGGCCTATGCATTCTTTGTTTACTGCGAATTTATGATCATGTTTCACCCTTTTATTTATTTATCATGCTCTGTTTCTCGTTAATCGGCTATGAGTACGTGTTCATTCGGTTGAAAGCCGATCTTTCGTCATGCTTACGTCACGCATTCGGCAGTGCGCTCCTTGCGTGCCTTGCCGATTGCCGAATGAGGTTTTAACTGCCGACAGATAGCTTCCCTGTAGCTATATGTCTCTCAAGATTGGCTTCAACGCCGCAAATATGGAACTGTCTGGTCTCACCCGGCACGTTCCAGGTTTTAATCTAAACGTTTTTATCCCTTTGTTAGTTTTCAGGCAAACTGACTGGCACGCTTCCGGATTCGAAAGCCCGGGCCACGTTTGAAGCCAGCTTTGTTCGGCTTGCTGTGTGCTTGGCGTGAGGTGCGGATTTTACGTCAACACACTTTTTGGCACGCCCGGTGGGACACACACAAGTTTTCAAGATGCCTGAGTTGAGCGACATCATGGATGTCACTTTGGAAGAGTTGTCTGAAGAACATCAACAGATGGTAAAGGTTGCTGCCAACCAATTCATTAATAAATGTTTACTGTCTTTCGCCAAGAACAGGAGTGGTGCACCTTTTCTCAAGTCTGATCTGCCAAGAGTTCTCCTTCCTGGGCAATCTGATCTTACTGAAGAAGAAGAGAGGGAGAGATTCTCGGGCTTGTTATACAAAGCTTTGGGAGAGACAATGACCAATCACAATGCTGCGTTCTTAAACAGTTTTCGGCATATAATGATAAGCATTTTTGGTCAGCATGTGGATAAACCCTTTGAGCAGATACATGGGCAATTGGGTGGCCCGACATACTTCAATGTTCAAGCACCAGTTCAGAAACCACATGGTAAAGGAAATGCTGATGAAACTGGAGGTTCTGGTGCTAAAGATATAAATGGACAACCGATTCGGCAAGATCCTCAGCTTGCACTGCCGAAAACTCGCACATACGGTGATATGGCATTCGGCACCACAGGGAATCCGCCTGCTTCCGCTTACAAAATATCTCCCTTGAACAACAGATTGCAGAGGGATTTATATGGGAACGGATATTCAGAGTTTATGGATTACAATGCTATCGACGCTCTCCCGAATCCTGGGTATGTTGGTACTGCAGGCATGCTTGCTGGGAGACCAGGGAATCAAGATACCAGTATTGACCTCATGGTGCAAAAAATGACCGATGTATTGCAAAATCAATTCGGTCTGAAGCCTAAAAATCAGGGATATATGTACTCATCTCCTTTCCCTGAATGGTACCAAAGGGTATCATTGCCGAATAGAGTCAAGGTGCCAACAGAGTTTACTAAATTCTCAGGACAAGATGATACTAGCACTGTGGAACATATAGCTCGATATCTGATGCAGCTTGGAGAGGCTTCGGCAGATGAAGCTTTCAGAATCAGATACTTTCCTTTGTCACTGACGGGTCCAGCTTTTACATGGTTTGCTTCTTTGCCTGCTCAGTCGATTTGTACTTGGAAAGACCTGGAACAGAAATTCCATGCTCATTATTACATTGGCAGTACCGAGAAAAAGTTGGTTGATTTGACCAGCTTAAGGCAGAGGAATAATGAAACACCTACAGAGTTCCTCAGGAGATTTAGGGAAACGAAGAGTATGTGCTTTTCTCTGAACATACCTGATGATCAATTGGCTGGTATGGCTGTAGCTGGAATGCTGCCTGCCATTCGGGAGAAGCTGTTCGGGATGGAGTTTGATGATCTGGGCCAGTTGTCGCACAGATTGGCCTTAATGAGTAACCAGGCATATGGTTTCAAGAAAGATGTCAGATTTGCTAAAAATAACGATGTAGCTGACATCTATAACCAATTCCTTGAAAGAGCAGATCAAGAAGATGAGTATGAAGATAGCGAGGAAATAGCTGCAGCAGAGATAGTGTGGAGCAAAGAACCAGTTACAATGACTCAAAGATGGATCAAACAGATGAAGGGAACATTTGATTTTGATGTGACTAAGGCAGACAAATTGTTTGAGTTCCTGGTGAAAGAAGGCCGAATCAAATTGCCAGAGGGGCATTCTATGCTTCGGCCCGATGGAGTGAAAGATAAGAGGTATTGTGGGTTTCATGATAGAAATTCTCATTCCATTAATGAATGCAGAGTCTTTAGGATGAAGATTCAGAAAGCCATCCAGGAAGGACATCTGAAATTCGACAACAAGATGAAATTAGACAGTAATCCTTTCCCTCAGAATATGATCGGGTTCTCGGTTAAGATGGTGAATGCTGTTCCATCTGGAGAAAAGGGAAGATTGAAAGTTTTAACCTCAAAGAAGGCAAAACAGGATGGTTCAGTTGATCCCACTCGGCAGATCACAATTGAGCAGGTTCGCCAGAAAAATCTTCGGTTCCCGAATAGCCGATTTGAAATGGGAAAATCCTTTAAACCTAGAGTTACTACACGTATTCTCCTCAACAAATGGCAACGTCAGCAAGAAATAGAGCGTTGTCAAAGGCGTGAATACGAGGAGGAGAAAAGAAGACGCGAAGAAGAAAGGTTTGAGGAAGAACAAGAAGAGTATGCTCGAGAGCAGGAACGTGCGCATTGGGGGTGTGCATTCTTCAGACACTGTTGGAACGAAGGTTTGAAACTTCCCACATGGAATAATTGTCCTGAATGCAATAATAGATATGATGAATATAGGCAGGGAACTGTCAATCGCCGATCTGTCCATGAAAGAATTGGTAGGGTGCATCCTAGTGATGATCGGCGTTTTAATGATCAACCAAGAAAGAGACATGCTGATCACAAATGGGTTGATCGCGAAGAAGAAGAGGATCATGTTTATGTTTGGCAAAAAGGACAATGGTGCCCACCTGGTTTAAGAAGGAGTCAGGAGAGAAGAATCCAACGCCTGAGGAATCAAGAATTAAAGCAAGCAAGGCCTAGGATGAAATCGATATGGCTCCCAAAAGACAGGCCTGACGAACATGGTCATTCGGCTCCTACATGTATGGTATGTTTTCTGCCGAATGAATTCATGCCTCCAGCTAACCAAATTGTACAGGAAGAGGTATTGCCCGATATAGATGATGCCGAACAATTTGGGTTAATGGCACAATTGATGTTGAACAAACAAGCTGTTTTTGAGAAGCCAATCCAGAATCGGCACATGAAGCCACTGTACTTGAAGGGATATGTTAATGGCAAACCATTGACTAAGATGTTTGTCGATGGAGGAGCTGCTGTCAATGTAATGCCGTATACCACATTCAGGAAGCTTGGTATGGGCCTTAGAGATTTGACACCAACGAGCATAATTCTAAATGATTTTGCTGGAAATCCTTCGGACACCAAGGGATGCGTGCATGTTGATCTGATGATTGGGTCCAAGACTTTGCTTACGACTTTCTTTGTCATTGAGGGCAAAGGGGCATATAGCTTGCTGCTTAGAAGAGATTGGATTCATGCAAATTGTTGTATTCCATCTACCATGCATCAACAGCTTATTCAGTGGATAGATGATGAGGTGGAGATTGTCCAAGCAGATGATTCAATAAGCGTGGCTAATATGGAACCAGCTTTTTGGGAGTATCAAGGCATAGATTGTTTCTCAGGTAAAGACTGGGGAGAAGGTCCTGTGGCACCAGCCAGCAGTGATCAGCAGCCGATCGAAGCAGTCGGCTCTCATAGTAATTTTTGATGGAAAATCCAATTGATGGAACTGATGGAAAATTAGGACGTGGGTTTGTGTCGGCCGATAAATTAGAAGAAGTGGACATTGGAGATGGTGACAAGCCAAGGCCGACATTTATCAGTGCTAACTTGGATTCGGTTTTCAAAGAAAAGTTGGTGACATTGTTAAAGGAATACAAGGACTGCTTTGCTTGGGATTATTCGGAGATGCCCGGTCTAGACCGTTCTATTGTTGAACATCGGTTGCCAATCAAACCTGGATACAGGCCTTACAAGCAACCACCCCGAAAAATCTACAAGGAAGAAGTGTTGGCCGATGTGAAAAAGGAGATTGAAAGATTACTAGATGCAAATTTCATTCGGCCATGTAAATATGCGGATTGGATCTCTAATATTGTTCCTGTCTATAAGAAAAATGGAAAGATGAGGGTTTGCATAGATTTTAGAGACCTAAACAAGGCTACACCCATGGATGGATATCCAATGCCTATTGCTGATTCATTGGTTGATGCTGCTGCTGGATACAAAGTGCTCAGTTTCATGGACGGTAACGCAGGATACAATCAGATTTATATGGCATTGGAAGATATAGTAAAGACAGCTTTCAGGTGTCCTGGACACATAGGGTTGTTTGAATGGATTGTCATGACCTTTGGATTGAAAAATGCCGGTGCAACTTATCAAAGGGCTATGAATTATATTTTTCATGAGTTGATCGGCAAGATTGTGGAAATATATATTGATGATGTGGTGATCAAGTCATTGGATCATGAATCTCATTTGGACGACATAAGGAAAACTCTAGAATGCACCAGGAAACATGGGCTTAAGATGAACCCGAACAAGTGTGCTTTTGGAGTTTCGGCTGGAGAGTTTCTGGGATTTTTGATACATGAAGGAGGAATAGGAGTTGGTAAGAAAAGCATGAAGGCAATTGATGAAATTGTTCCTCCAACTAATCTTAAAGAGCTACAATCACTGCTTGGCAAGATAAATTTTGTGAGAAGATTCATATCAAACTTGTCACAAAAGGTGTTGCCCTTTTCCTCACTATTAAAAATAAAAAGGGATCAAAAGTTTGTATGGGGTGACGAACAACAGAAGGCTTTTGATGAAATAAAGGAGTACATGAAGAAGCCACCAGTATTGGTGCCTCCACAATTGAACAAGCCTTTTAAGTTGTACGTGGCGGCCGATGCCCAAACTATTGGATCGGCCCTCATTCAAGAATTTGAAGGGAAGGAAAGAGTGGTTGCATACCTTAGCCGAAAGTTATTAGATCCAGAGACAAGGTATTCGGCTATAGAGAAGCTTTGCTTATGTGTTTACTACTCCTGTACAAAATTTCGGCACTATTTACTACATGCCGAATGCATTGTGTATTCAAAGTTTGATGTGATAAAACACATGTTGTCTATGCCAATTTTGAACGGAAGGATTGGCAAATGGATTTTAGCTTTGTCCGAATTTGAATTAAGATTTGAATCGGCAAAGGCTGTTAAGGGACAGATTATTGCCGATTTCATTACTGAACATCATGATACATCGATAAATTTGCTTAACATTGTTCCTTGGGTGTTATTCTTCGATGGATCTTCATGCAACAAGGGTGGTGGAGCAGGTATCTTATTAATTTCACCCAAAGGAGAAACATTTGAGTTTGCTGTTCCTATTCAATCTGCTGTTACTAATAATCAAGCTGAGTATGAGGCATTGCTCAAGGGGCTCCAATATTTGAAAGAAGCAAAGGCCATTGCGGTTGAAATTTTTGGAGATTCAGAATTGGTTATAAAACAATTGAATGGTGAATATGAGTGCAAAAGTGATACCTTGAGGAATTACTATGAAGAATGCAAAGAAATATTGAAGAGCTTTCGGTCAGTAATTCTACAACACATTCCTAGAGGGGATAATGGAGAAGCAAATAGATTGGCCCAAAGTGCATCAGGTTATAAAGAGCTTCGAGAAGTTTTTGCTAATGATGTATATGCATTCGGGAATAATCTGGCAGAGGATGATTGGAGAAAAGAGATTGCCGATTATCTGGAGAATCCATCCCGAAAGGTTTCTAGAAAGCTCAGGTATAAAGCTTTAAAGTTTATTCTTCTTGATGATAATTTGTATTATAAATCCCTGGATGGAGTGCTATTACATTGCTTAAATCGTGAAGAAGCAAAAAGGCTGATGAGTGAAGTACATGATGGGTTGTGTGGAGCACATCAATCGGCCTACCGAATGAAGTGGGTTATTAGAAGAACTGGATATTACTGGCCGACAATGCTGGAAGATTGTTTTGAATATTATAAAGGATGTCAAGACTGTCAGAAATTTGGAAACATTCAGAGAGTTCCGGCATCGGTTTTGAATCCCATTGTCAAGCCATGGCCATTCAGAGGATGGGGAATAGATTTGATTGGCCAAATAAATCCTCCATCTAGCAAGGGGCATAAGTTTGTGCTTTTGGCAACTGATTATTTTACCAAGTGGGTTGAGGCAATTCCATTAAAGAAGGTGACGTCGGAGAATATGGTTGAATTTGTTAAAGAGCACATCATTTACAGATTCGGGATTCCTCAGACAATCACCACTGATCAAGGGACTCAATTTACATCTTCAGAATTCAGAGATTTTGCTGAAAGTATGGGCATCAAATTATTGAATTCTTCTCCTTATTATGCCCAAGCTAATGGTCAGGCAGAGGCTTCTAACAAGATTATGATTAAAATTATACAGAAGAAGATTGATCAGAAGCCGAGAAAGTGGCATTCGGTACTCAGTGAGGCTTTATGGGCTTACCGAATGGCTCCACATGGGGCTACACAGACGTCTCCCTATGAGTTGGTGTATGGGCATCATGCTATCTTGCCATGGGAAATACAATTAGACTCAAGGAGAATAAAGTTGCAAAAGGATTTAAGTTCTAAAGATTATAAAGATTTAATGATGGATGAATTAGAAGATTTGCATATGATTCGTCTCAGGGCTTTGGAGAATATTGAGAAGAACAAAATGCGAGTTGCTAAGTATTACAATAAGAAGGTGAAAGTTAAGCAATTTACAGAAGGTGATTTAGTCTGGAAAGCGATATTGCCGATTGGAACCAAATATGCAGCATTCGGCAAGTGGTCTCCAAATTGGGAAGGTCCTTTCAGAGTGGTTAGATGCGTGCCTGGAAATGCATATATTTTGAGGACATTATTGGGAGAAGAATTTGCTTCTGCTATAAATGGAAGATATTTGAAGAGGTATTATCCCAGTGTTGAAATCGATCGGTGATTGATATATTAATTTGCCGAACAGCCGATTTTCGGGAAGAAATCGCCTTCAGAACAAATGTTGACAGAAAAGGAAAATGGCCAGTACTGAATGTATTGCCCTTAGCACAAAAATATACTACATCAGATGTTCATGCAAGATCACAAAAGATAAGTTTTATTGCCGAAATTCCATAAATCCCTAGTACAAACTAATGGAATAGCTTGTTCAAAACGGACTGAGGATGAATGGAATCGGCAATGATGGCGCCATGAGCATCAAGGCGATCTATGGAGGCCTCGATGTCGTCGATCTCCTCCGGGTTACCATTAGCAAAGCCAGTTGGTAGCCTGGAGTAGTCGATGTTGGTATGCGTCGACATGGCAACTAGGCCTGCGGCAGTGCCCAGACGGATGCCGTGCGAGGCCACCTCATCGATACGGCCCGCCACCGCACCGAGGCGAGCTTCTGGTGTGTCCCCAGGAGCATTCACCTTGTTCGCCAGCTCATTCACCAGCGCCTTCAGTCGGTCGAGTTCAGCATCACGCGCTGCAAGTTTACAAAAGGGGCAGCAGAGTAATATCAGTTGGGGGACAAGATTGAGATTGAGCAGATAGCAGGACTCACCGTCAATGACTTCGAGCAGTTGCTTGCGCTCGTGCTGCCATTCGAGGTCAGCGATCCCGGCTTGCTTGGAGATAGCCTCCAGTTCGCGACGAGAGTCATCGCGCTCCGCCTTGAATCGGCGAGCATCGCCGTCCGTATAGCGGTAGTCGTCCGATTCGAGAGATCGATTGGACGAACTCGAAGATGCCGCAGGAGCGGCGGCTGGAGCTGCGACTAGCGCACCAGCGCCGGCAATCCATTGGATTACCCTGAAAGAACAAAGAGATTCGTCAAGAAAGAAGGAGGAAATCTCGAGAAGGACAGAGAGAAGCAAGCAGCTACTCACCTGCGGCGAGCGCCGGCACGACTTCCTTCGGCCTCATCGGCGGCCGGGCGCCTCCTGTTGTTGTCGGCCATTGGAAGTTCCTTGGAAATACTGTGGATTGGGGAAAGAATGGCTTGGGCCGGCAAGAACTTGGAAGGCGAAGAACTTGGTGAAGAAACTGTGGGCTGCTTGGGTGTTTATTTATAGAACCCGCAGAGAAAATCATGGCCAAAGATCGTGGCACGTATTCCGAAGAGTTCGGAAGGTGGAAAGGATTTTCCAGCCGATCGGTTCTCATGTCGTTTGGGATTCTTATCGAGTCGTATTCGGCTTTGACTGGATGGGATTCGGCTATGTCATAGTTGAAGCGTTTTCGGGTTTAAGTACTATTATGGCCAACTTTGCCGAATGAAGGAAAAACAGAGTTAAAAGGATGACAAGATTACAGGGTTAATAAAACATTCGGCTATCAAACATAATTCACACACCCAAGAACTTTGAGATTACATTTTTGGCATTCGATATCATATTGCTAATGTTCTCTAATAAGTTTTTATCAGCTTCTTGGGTTCTGGTCAGAGCAGCCAGCTTCGCCTTGAGTTGTTTGTCTTCGTTCAGAGCTGCTAAGGCTTCCTTTCGCCTTCTCTCTGTTAACTTGGGAAGCTCGATTATCTTCTTCTTGTCAGCTTCAATTTCGGCCGATAAATTTCTCAATTCGGCTTCAAGTGCAGCTTTTCTGATCTCCTTCATTTCAAGTTCAGATTCCAGCTTGGTCAATAATTCCTTATCATTCTGGACTTGAGTATGCAGGTCTTTTACAGATTGCTTGACCAAAGTTCTCCTTTGCTCCAAGGCTGGTTGAGCCGATTGATTCTTCAGAGCTTGCTTCACTGCGATAAAATGATCATCCAATCTGGAGATTGGATCTAAAGAAGTTTTGAGATCGGCAGGAAGGCTTTGGTCAAATGATTCAAGCAAATCTCTTAAAAGATCAGCATTGGTAACTTGTTCCCGAGTGTCCTTATGCAGAAAAAAGAGGATTTCCTTCAATTTTGCTTGGTTCTCCTCTGACAAAGTTTGATCAGAAGAGGTTTCTTCTCCTTGTTCGGCAACTAAATCATCCACAGCAAATGAATAGCTGGGTGAAGAAGTGGTTTTCTCCTGAAGGAAGATTATGCCGAATTATTGATGATTCATTGAATAAAGAACTGGAAGACTGAGTAATTATCTCTACCTCATTCCTGGTCTCTTGGATGGAAAGAGAGGGCAGCTCGAGCTCAGGCAAAGATTCTTGTATGTCATGCTGAGGAGAGCTTGGAAGATCCGTTGGTAGAGAAGAGGCTTCTAGTTGAGGAACATCAGGAGAAGCTGAAGCTAGTTCTTGAGGACTCTCCGAAATTGGGTCTATTGAAATTTGCTCTGAAACTGAAAATGAATAAATGCCGATGGAGAGGAACTTTAGAGACAAAAATGTGAGAAAATTTTACCAATCATTGAAGCATCGGCAGGACCTGTACTGATTGCTAGCTGTTGTTCTTTGGACTGAAATCAAAAAGAAATAAAGCTGAGCAAAAAACACCAAAAGCATTATAGTCAAAGAAAAAGGACTCTGACCTTGATTTTGCTACTTGTTCTTTTCTTCTTTGCAACCGAAGGAGCAGCTATAAGGAGGGTTTTCCTCTTGACAGATGATGGTCTAGTGAGTATTGGATCTGAAGAAGCTTGTCTAGCCATCAGGTGAGCCAAGGTAGGGGATTGGTGCCCCAAAGCAGAGATTGGGCCTGCAGTTTTGTATAAAATTACCCTGGCAAGAGGGGCAGGTGTTATGTCCTGCAAAATGATAGAGTCAGAATCAATTGGGGCTAATGTTGTTAAGACAGATAAAGGAATAAGCATATTACCTCTGCAGTTGGCTGATAATCAGGCATTAATTCGAGACAGAAGGGATGAATTGGCATGTTGAAGATATGATCATGGAATTCTTGCCACCAGAGAGTGAAGGAAGGATGAGCAGATGTTATTAGCACAAAAGGATCAGGTGCATAAATAGTTCCACAGCATTTATAGTTGAAAATCCTTCTTGTTTCTGTGAAATCCTTGATTATCTCCCTAGGCCTGAGGAATTCATGGAGGAATAGCCTAGGGGGCACTTGGCCACATCCCAACTGTCTAGCCATCATGTTTGGCTGATAATATTCATAAGTGCTTTGGACTAGCCTCCCTCCACAGAATTCGGCTGGCAGGATGCAGGGCTGGATAAAGGCATTAAAAATTGCTACAGATTGTACATCAGTGCATCCAGTCTCAAAGCTGAATTCGCAAGGGAGAGTAAGATTGTCATTGCCCGAATAAGGGAACCAAAGAGGATTGGCAAAACCTCTGAAGAAGAGCTCAAACAGTTCACCAATGTTTTTGTTGATAAGCACAGTGGAGGCAGCTTCTCCATAAGTTTGACAACCTTTGGTTCTCCGGGTTTCTCCTTCTTTATAATTGATTGAAGGGAAGTCTCGGCTGTTGAGATCCATAGCAACAATTTGATGCATGTATAATTGCAGCCACATTTGGACAAACCACCAGGGACCATTGACACAGGGGATCTTCTTGCTAGTGTGCATCAGGTGGGTGGTTTGGTTGAGCATATGATAGACGCTTCCCAGGAGGTATTTCCCAAGTGGGATGACTTTTCCAGCAGCCAGCTCTTCAGCCATCACAATGTGATTCAAGGTTGGCTCATTGGCTTTGCCACAAAAGACTGATCTGCATAGCCACATATTCAGGAAGGCCCTGTATTCAACATCGGTCAGAGGGCCATCAGACATATGATTCTGAATATATCTCTTATATCCAACCCCTGTTTTCACTCCTGTCTGCTTGGAGGAACCTTTATGATCATATGGGTGTACAGTTCCTGTAACATTCAGGCCGGTCATCATGTAGACATCGGCCAAAGTAGGAGACATTGGGCCATGACCAAAAAGAAAGGTATTTGTACCATTGGACCAAAAGTGGCAAGCTGCGATCAGGAGGTTCTCATTCTTTGGTGTTTCAGCTAATGACAGCTCCAGACAATGAGAAATACGCAAATGATCCCAATTCTGTGTTTGAGGGCTTTTATCATCAGACATCCTTTTATACCAGTTTCTCCATCCGGCGATTGGGGGCAAAGGCCAGTTCTTGAAAGCGTCTTGCCATTCATGAGGTTTTGTCAGTGAAATCTTAAAAGGAATCCGCTGAGATTCGGCCGCAATGATTTCAGAAGGATCTAAATCTCCTACGGGACCGAGGAAATAGGATGGAGATTTTTCCTCAACAGGGATGAGGATTTCGGCAGCTAGGGCCTATCAAGAATGAAAGGAGATAAGAAGAAATTTAAAATGCAAATCGAAAGAAGACTGCCGAACATGCTTGAGGGGATTGAAGTTTACCTGGAGAGCAAGATCTTGGTCCGCCATTTGAAGGTTGGATCTTGGAAGACGACGACTTAGGGTTCGGATCCGGATGAGAGCTCTGAAGATTCGGAAGGAGAAGCGGGTGCCGAACAGAACCAACTTGGAAATGTTAGGTGCTTTTGGTCAATTCCGAGATAAAAGTTACCTCTTATCCCGAAATTGAAGGGGCATGTGTTGACACCAAAAATTGGCACCAGGAAGAGGCTGACATGTGGGCCGGATTTGGTAGAGGGATGCCATTCGGCTAAAAAGGTTTTTTCTGAAGCATTCGGCAAAGATGCTCTGCGGTCGGGAACGCGTCGCCGTTCGGTTGAAACGTTCGGCAGAGATACTCTGTGGTCGGGAATGCGTCATCATTCGGCAGAGGCATTGTTCCGCAGGCGAAGAGTGGTAGTATTCGGGAAGACGTGATGACGTGGATCAACATAAGGAAAAGGCCGGTTCGAACAAGGAAAGCAATATGGGCACGAAGATTCGTCATTTATTTTTAGAAACAAGTGTTGTAGTCGTGTCCGACTAGGAGTTGTATCAAGACCTGGGTATAAATATGAACCCATGGCAGCTGTAAAAAGAAGACAATCAATCATACAACAAACCGGCCCCGTGCCAACATCGAGTCCTTTAGTCGAGTCGTCGAGTTCTTCGAGAGGAGTCATCGATCCGTCGACCTCCGTAAGTACCGGCAACCTTGTATCATGCTTAGTATCATGCGGTGGATTTAAGCTTTGATGCAAGTAGTCTTGTTACCATGCTTAGTATCATCCGGTGGATTTAAGTTATGGTCTCAAGAAGGTTCCTCTGTTAGGTCATGAGCCATGCGGTGGGCTAAGATCTAGTATGGACCAAGTTATCGGCTCTGTTAGATTTTGGCAAGATCTAACGGATTCATTAAGTTACCCCGTGTTGCTCTGTTTTTACTATGTGTTTAATTCATGCAACACACCTTTGCCCAATCTAGATCGGCTAGAATCGGCTTTGCTTCATGACATGACGACTTATCCCCTCACAGCCGAATCCGAAACCGATCTAGGTTGCTACGTGTCGCGGGTTCAAGCTTGTCAGCATCGTGTAGATCTTGACAGAACCGGGTATCATGCGGTAGATGCAGGTTTTTTGGGTCGTCTTAGAGCTAATCATCCGGTGGATTAGAATTCGATTCGATCTGATAGATTTATCTTTACCGATTAGGCTTGTTCCTTCGCCATGGATCCCGATTCGGCTAAATAGCCGTATTCGGCAGTGCTCTCATGAGTGAACTTGTGTTCGTGGGTTTGCATTGGACAATGAATGCTTTTAGCCTTTCACGATTAGATTGTATCATGCGGTGGATTGATCTAATCTGATTGGTGGTGTGGCTTCAAACGAGTTGTATCATGCGGTGGATTAACTCGTTCGTTGTCATGCTTGACGGGTGCTGCTTTCGGCCTATGCATTCTTGTTTTTTCAATGTAAATTCGTGACTGTGTTGTGGGTTCGTAACTAAACATTGAGTGCTTTTAGCTTTTCATGATTAGATTGTATCATGCGGTGGATTAATCTAATCTGATTAGTGGCGTGGTTACAAACAAGTCGTATCATGCGGTGGATTAACTTGTTTTGTTATCATGCTTGACGGGTGCTGCTTTCGGCCTATGCATTCTTTGTTTACTGCGAATTTATGATCATGTTTCACCCTTTTATTTATTTATCATGCTCTGTTTCTCGTTAATCGGCTATGAGTACGTGTTCATTCGGTTGAAAGCCGATCTTTCGTCATGCTTACGTCACGCATTCGGCAGTGCGCTCCTTGCGTGCCTTGCCGATTGCCGAATGAGGTTTTAACTGCCGACAGATAGCTTCCCTGTAGCTATATGTCTCTCAAGATTGGCTTCAACGCCGCAAATATGGAACTGTCTGGTCTCACCCGGCACGTTCCAGGTTTTAATCTAAACGTTTTTATCCCTTTGTTAGTTTTCAGGCAAACTGACTGGCACGCTTCCGGATTCGAAAGCCCGGGCCACGTTTGAAGCCAGCTTTGTTCGGCTTGCTGTGTGCTTGGCGTGAGGTGCGGATTTTACGTCAACAGGACAGTATGGCTGAAAGACCGTATCTGTGTACCACAGGACGAGGAAATCAGGAGAACAATTCTCTCAGAAGCTCACGAGTCCAAGTACTCCATACACCCAGGATGCACTAAGATGTATCAAGATCTGAAGGATAAGTTCTGGTGGAAGAAAATGAGAGAGGACATAGCAGAGTATGTAGCCAAGTGCGACTCTTGTCGAAGAATCAAAGCAGAACATCAAAGGCCAGCAGGACTACTGAAACCACTGGAAATTCCAAGGTGGAAGTGGGAAGATATCAGCATGGACTTTGTGGTTGGCCTACCTCGCACTCAGAAAGGAAATGATGCCATTTGGGTCGTAGTTGATCGACTGACAAAGGTAGCTCACTTCATACCAGTCAAAAGCACACACTCAGTAAGCAAACTAGCAGAGTTATACATAGACAACATTCTCAAGCTGCATTGGGCACCAAAAAGCATTGTGTCAGACAGAGGACCCCAATTCACAGCTCAATTCTGGCAAAGCCTACATCAAGCCATCAGGACAACCTTGGAGTATAGCACAGCTTACCACCCTCAGACAGATGGGCAGACCGAAAGAGTGAACCAGGTTCTTGAAGATTTGTTGAGGGCATGTGTTCTAGCTTACAGCACAGACTGGGAGAAGAGTCTGTCGTATGCAGAATTTTCCTACAACAACAGTTACCAGGCCAGCCTACAGATGTCACCCTTTGAGGCACTTTATGGTAGAAAATGCAGAACACCTCTTATGTGGTCAGAGGTGGGAGAACGAACATTCTTTGGGCCTGACATGATTGTGGAGGCAGAAGAAAATGTGGCCAAGATCCGATAGCACCTGAAGGCAGCTCAGAGCCGACAAAAGAGCTATGCAGATAAAAGGAGACAAGACCTAGAGTTCGAAGTAGGAGACTTCGTTTACCTGAAAGTGTCACCTCTCAGAGGCCATAAGAGATTCCAAGTGAAAGGAAAGTTAGCACCCCGTTTTGTTGGACCATACAAGATACTGGAGAGAGTAGGAAAGCTAGCCTACAAGCTAGACCTACCAGAGGAACTAGCAGGAGTACACCCAGTGTTCCATGTATCCCAGCTGAGAAAGTGTCTGAGAGTATCAGAACATGAGATCAAGACAGAGGCATTAGACCTACAAGACACCTTGGAGTACCTGGAGTACCCGGAGAGGATACTAGACAGAGCAGTCAAAGAGACCAGAAGCACAACTATCCCGTTTTGCAAAGTACAGTGGAGCAATCACTCAGAAAGGGAAGCCACTTGGGAAAAGGAGTCAGTGCTGAAGGAGAAATACCCCCACTTGTTTAAACCATAGGTAATCACAAATCTCGAGGACAAGATTCTTGTGAGGGGGGGAGACTGTAACAACCCTAAAATTCCTATAGGTTTTGTTGAGTGCAAAAATTCGAATTTAAAAATTTTTGGTGGAATTGTGTGCATGCAAACAAACATATAAGAGTGTCTTCTATTTGCTCCCTAAATTCCTAGGCAATTTAAATTCAAATTTAAAATCAATTTGAAGTGCTAAGGATGAAATAGTGTGATTTGGATTTATTTGGATTTATTTGGATTTTTGGTTGGTTTGAATTCAAATTCTAGATTTGAATTCAAACTCTAATTGACTAAACTAATTTCCAAATCCTATTCCTGTTCATGGGCCGAATTCCCGAAGCTCAAGTCCATCTTTCACCCTTCAACTCTTTTCCCCGAGCCGGCGAACCAAGCAGCCCACACAGCCTTTCGGCCCATCACGGCCCAGCCCCTGCACCGCGTCCCCGCCGCGTCGCCCTTCTCTCTCTCGCTGACCGCCGGACCCCACCTGTCAGCTTCCTTCTCCCCCGCGTCATCTCCTTCCTCGCGACGCCGCTCCCTCTTTCCCGCGGCCAAGCGCCCGTGACCCAACCACCCGAGCCCCTGTGCGGCCCGTCGCGATTGCGCCGCGTGTCCGCAAGCGCTCAAGCTTTCCCATCTAGCCGTTCGAGCCCTGGAACCCTAGCCCAGCGCCTATAAAACCCGCCGCCGGCCTTCTTCTTCCCCAAGCCGCGCAGCCCCTTTGGGGTTCCTTCTAGATCCAATTCGTGGGAGGGAAGGAGTAGGAGAGGGGTGAGGAAGGTCGAGGAGCAGTCAGAGCAAGAAGAAGAGAAGCCGGTCGCCTTCCCCGCGTCGCCGCCGAGAGCCGGAGCGCCGCCGTTCGTGGACTCGCCGACGAGGAGCCGGACCAGGGACGAGAGGAAGCACACGAGCACCGCCGGACTGCGTCGAGCCTTCCCCGAGCTGCAGCGATCGACTACTAGCCCTAGGTGAGCTAACCGCTATTCGCCCCCTTCTTCTCTGTCTCCGGCCGAATCCCGCCGCCGTCGTCGTGCAGCCTTTCTCTGTGTTGCCAGCCTTTGAGCTGTGCGTATCTTCTGCAGGATCCCAACGCCGCTAAACCCTTTGCAACCCGCCGTCGCTTGATCCCCGCAGCCGAGGCCGCGCGCGGCCGTGGGCGACCACGTGCCCGCGCGTGTGCACCTAGTCGTGCCCCAGCAGTCGCTGGAGACCACGAGCGCACTCGCTTAACCCCTGTCCGTGCACTTTTGCACCAAAACCCCGTGTCACCGTCGTGCTCGCCGGCGTCCTTGGCCGTGCCGCCACTGCGCGCGTCGGGAAACCCGATCCAGAACCCAGCCATGGCCTTTTCCCCTCGAGCGTGTTCGCCAAACCCTAGTGAAGCTGTCCCGACCGTTCTTGAGCGCAACCGAACCTTTCCCGGCGATAACCGCCGTCGACCTTCGCCGCCGACGCGTCCTGGAGCGCATCGCGCGCGCGTCGCGCCGTGGCCATGCCACACGCAGGACCACACCAAGTCGCCACACAGCCGTGCACAGACGATCCCAGTTCGGCCACACCTAGATCCCGTGCACCCGGCTCACGTGGACCACACTCACGGTGCACGGTGGACTCAGTCCACCAGAGCGAATCCAGCAGCCACCCCTTCGTGGGCCGAATCTCGCAAGTTAAGTCTGTTTAACCACCCTAAACTCTTCCGGCCCAATCGCTTTCGGCCCAACTCCAGCCCAGCCATCGTTTATTCTTTTTCTTTTTCTTTTAACAGCGCTGACGTATGGGACCCACCTGTCATACTCTGCGAGTCACTAACACATGGGGCCCACTGACCAAAGTTGACCCGCTGACCATTGACCCCGTTGACCGTTGACCAGTCAACGCTGACGTCAGCAGGGCCCACTGCTGACGTCATCCTAGGCGGACCCCACTGCTGACGTCAGCATGACGTCATGCTGACGTCAGCAGGCTAATTTTTGTCTGTTTTCTTTTTCGGAAATTATTTAATATTTTCAGAAAATGATTTAAACTTCGAAAATTAATAATAAATCAACCGTAGCTCAGAAAAATATGAAACCAGTTTCTATATTTTTCTAAAATCATGACCTACGCGTTAGTGTAGAGTTTGGTGTTATTTGGGTCTTCTTTCGTTGCTGTCTTAGTGTTTCTTTGCTAGTAGCTGCGTCTTATTTTATTTTCGCGCAACCCTAGGAGCTCCGGAGAGTCAGGAGGAGCCGGACCACTACAACAACTGCTTCGACGAGGACGAAGACCTTTGCCCAGGTTCACGCCCAACCATCTCTGAAATACCTATTAGACATGCAAACTAGTATGCTAGCGCTTTACTTTACTCGCATGATAAACCTGCACTGCCTTTGTTATTATCCTGTTACCTTGCTACCTACTACTCACCTTATAAATATGCTATGCTATGCATGTGTTGGGATGGTTGTGATTGATCCTCTTGGCGTGAGTTGTGGGTGGTTTGGGAGGAGTAGCGCAGCTAGGCGGTGTAAGCGAGTAATAACAACTCGATCGTTGATCGAGGTGCTGAGGGGCTGCACTCGGGCAGTCCCTATGGGGTACCTGTTGCGGGTACATGGTTACTGGTTACTTGGGGTTGGTACTGGGTGAGTACCTGAGGAGTTTGGGCGGCAATACCTGTTATGGGTGCCGATTGCGGACCGTTGCGGCGGATCGCTTGTGATGCAGATACTCGCTTTACCGAACAATTAAGGACCGAGTCGTGCCCCCACTTTGGACTTGGGAAATATCGTGCTCACCATCTACCCAGTATGGGGAGGGTTCCAGCAAGCCTACTCTAGTGCGGCGCCGAGACTGTAGGAGAATCGAGTTTGATATGTGTAGGGGGGATTCGTTGCGGCGTAATCTCCCTGATTTACCACGGCCCCCGACTGGCCCCGGTGGGAAGGTTTCACGACCCTGGGGCAGATGTTAGATCGGATGTTTCCCGAGCCCAGGGAGACAGGATTGGCGCCGCTACTGTTTAGGGTCTTTGCTGTGGGCTGCGTCTCAGGTTGGTTGCGGACTAGCCTTGCAGCCCGGATGGATTCCTGGAGTGCCACCTCTGCAGAGTGTAAACTATACGTATAGCCGTGTCCACGGTTACGGACGACCCATTTCTGAGAAGCCCCGGCTAGCATGGGAATCTGCTTTCTTACCTCATCCTTGATTTGGGTTATGAGAGATTGGTCCAGCTGAGGCTGTTGAGACGAGGTGGGGAGGGAGCTCACCGAGTCGACTAGTGAGTGAAAGGAGTTGGTGGATATTGTTTTGCGGGAACCTGCCGTGGCAGGACGAGCCCGATGGGAAAATGTGAGGCTGATGGTTGGTTTTGGGGAGTGGATGTGTGAGTGTGAGCAGGAGTTGGTGATGAGATGAAATTGGGTTACTGCTGCTGCTTGCATAAGAAACCCTGGCTTAAACCTTGACTATTTTCTACACCTTAGATTATGCCACCTTAAAGCTTGCATCATATTATGGTTGGTGACGTGGACCTGTCCCATTTCCTTGGGGACAGACTTTGGGTTCTTAGGTGAAGACCCCGACCACGAGTTCAACCAGGACGGGTGGTACGACTGAAGGGTGTGCGCTTCGCTCAAGGATGCCTGTGGAGGAGTGGTCCCTGTTGTTCTAGCTACCGCTGCGCAGATGTTTCTTATTGTCGTTTTAGCCCAGAGGGCTTGTACCAGACGCTTTGTCTTTATATGAGTCATGTAATTAATCTTTTATCGTTGTATGGATGTGATATTCGACTGAGATGAGTTCTGTACGAGATAGCTGCTATTCCTGGGACTATCTCAAGGGTACAGGGAGTCGGGTTCTCGTCGGTGAGAATCCGGTTCGTCACAGCCGCCGCCCGCCCCCACCTGCTCGCGTGGCCGCCGCCCGCCCGCCTGCTCGTCGCCGCCGCCTACCCCCGCGAGTCCGCCGCCTCGCGCGGCCGTCCCCCGCCCCCGCGAGCCCGCCGCCTCAGCATCACGCGGCCGCCGCCGCCTTCGCATCGCCCGTCGCCGTGAGCCGCCTCCTCGCCACGCCGCACCCGCCCGCACCCGCCCGTGGCGCCGCTGCCACTGTCGGCGTGGTAGGAGGAGACAGGGTGCGAGGGAGGCTGCCGCCGCCCGTTGTCGCCATCGTTGGGGAGGAGGACGATTTGGCATCGGTGTCGAGGGCACGGGGGAGGAGACGGGCGCGGGGCCGGCAGGGGCGCGACGGCCAGGGAGGAGGCCGGGGAGAGAGAGCGCGGGAGAGGGAGAGGTCTGCGGGGGCCGGCGGGGGCGCGACGGCCGGGGAGAGAGAGGGCGCAAGAGAGGGAGAGGGGCGCGAGAAAAGAAAGAGGAAAGAAGCAAACCGTTTTTTGTGTAATCGGTGGCATGGTGGGTAATTTTATGACCCAAAAGCAGGTGAAAGCAGGGTCTGAAGTGCTTTCAAACTTGTACTAGACAAAAACTGCTTTTGGCTGTGACTTTGTATGACAGCCAACCCCTTTGGTTGGGGTTGTGGCTTTTTAGGAAGCAAAAGCAGGTTGGAAGCCCAACCAAAGGCACCCTAAACACTTTTAGACACTACAACCAAATAAGGGTGTCTAAAATTTAAACACTTCTTTTAGACAGTACAGTTTTAGGCACCACTAACCAAACATGCCTTTAGTAGAAAAAAAGCGCATAATCTCACCAGTTCGTAAAAAATATATATTTATATGGCAATACTCAGCAGTCCGCCCATCCATAAATGGCCATAGCAATGGCGGGATTGACAATTTGGCAGCACATTCCACACGGTAAGGTACAACGGATGTGTTGCTTGGACAAAGAATTTTCAGCAACGCAGAGGAGAAAAGAAGAATAAAAGAACACTATATGTTACAATCAGAATCGCGGTAGTTTGTTTACTGGCAGATGCAAACACCAGTTCACTCCCTTCCATCACACTCAAAAGCTCTTCTCTTGGACGTGAACCATTCGGCATTTTTCGCTTCTACCAACGAAACAAACGCTGCAAGCACAATTTCAAATAGTAGTGTTAATATCATGAAATGAGAGGATGTACCACTAGCATAAAAAGTATTTGTGTTACTGGCATAGAAGTTATTTGTTACCCGCCAGTACTCTAGTGCCAGCACAAATGCACCCATCGGCACATATCGGTTTTCACATTCAAAATTTAATTGGCAAATAAAACCCAAAAAAATATTGCGCATTTTAGGAGGCAATTATGTATGACCTCTAGCTATCTGACTTACAAAAAGATACTATTCTTTTGACTTCACTTTTTTAAAGTCATATCTATAACAACTATATAATTGGTACCCACTAAAAGTCCCACCCCTATTTCTCTCCACATGCAAGATGTCCACATCACCATCCACTAGATCTTCTCTCAACATGCAAGCTGTCCACATCACCATCCACTAGAATTATGAATTTATGTCTTCTACTGATTTTCTGTGGCTATGCATTGTGTTAGTCTTTGCGAGTACCATGCTACGAATTTTTAAGTAGTTCTCCCTCAATAAAATGAATGTGTTTTCCTCTACATTGTTGTTTAAAAAAATTTCAATGCAATCATTTTAGTGTTTCTACTTTCAAATTGCATCTTTAAATTTTGTATAAATTCCCGCAGCAACGCGCGGGGTACCACCCATTTGCTTTGATTTATGGTGGCGGGCCACATAAGCAACTATATTGTGGTCCAAAACCCACAGGCCACCCTGCCATTTGAGTTGGCATGTGGCAAAGTTGCCCGCCACCACTAAAAACAGAGTGACAGCAGAAACCTTTTTTGAAAGATGAGTGTTGAGATCCAGATTGTCTTAACCGATTCCAGTAACATAATTAGATTAGGATGACAGCATTATATCACTATGTTTAAGTGAATAATTATTTTATCAGAAGAACTTATCATAATTGTTTAGACATATTTTAATTTGTGAGTTTTTTTTCTCCGGTTGGTTACCTTGCTTTTCTTCTTCTTTTTCTTCTCAATGTATGCAACGATCTCCCCTTGACGCTCAAGAGTCTCCTGCAAGGCCTGCATGTCGAAGCAATTTTGTAAACAGATTTATTGATTTAGAAATATGCAAAACATCATATACTTCGAAGTGTTTTGGATCATTCACTAATACAGAAAGATACAAAATTAGCGTAATAATTCACAAATTACTCAGTCATAGTTGGTCTACTTGGCTACAGTGCGGTAAGAACTAGGTTTTCCAGAAGTTACAGATGGTACCTTCTTTGTAGCTGCAAGCTCCTCTTCCAGCACACTGACGCGGCTGACAGCAGCCTGCAACATTTCCTCCTTATCAGCTGGTATTGTTGAAGGTTTTGTCAGGAGTGCAATGATCTTCTCCTCAAGCTCGGCGAGGCGCTTCGCAGATACAGCATCTTCAGCCGCCTTCACAGCTTCTGGTGATAGCTTGGATCGCTGCCGCGCTTGGATTTTCGATTTACTTTTCGTGAGGGTAGCAGGCTGAGTGCCACCTATGGCGGCGCCAAGTACCTTCGCAGGCATGTTGCGGGTAACATGGAGCATCGTTGCAATGCTCATCACAAGTGCTATGATGCCACCAAAGAGTGGGGGGTTGGTTCCATTAGAGGCATTTACAACAGCTGATGAAGAATAATGTTGGTCAGTCTACTACTTGAAGGAAACAGGAGTACTAGTGCTTTGTCAAAGTTTGTTGATTCGTAAAGGGTAGTACTAACCTTTGGTGATGGCAATCTTCTCATCTGGTAGTGTTCCCTGGCTCTTGCAGATAGCATCTATGGCCTTTTCAACCATTGGGACATCACAAGAATAGGGTGAACCGGGGGTCTGAAAAAGTTTGCAGAGAAATAAGAAATGGGACATGTATACATTAAATGTGTTGCGATTATTGAGGTTTAAGCTTTGGAATTTTCATCAAGCAGAACATCTCGGTTTGTACGCTAAGATTCAACTCTTAACTACAAACTTTGCATTATGAATTATGTCATTGCTTGTTATTGAATAATCAGTGATAAAGAATGTCTTACAGGATATGTCTTTAGAACTTCCTCATGGACAGGTGACAACTGAGGATGTTCAATTCGGCTGCAGGAAATTTTCCGTGACAAAGTACGCTGACCATCTCCAGCTAATTGTGCCTCCCCGTCGAATGAAGCTTGTTTCTTGATTTTAGAAAAACAAAAAAGAGAGGCATAAATAGAAGTATTAAAGAAATCAACTATGATAACATGAAGGTGGTTTCTGTTAATTTTACCTTAGAATATATGATGTCATCTTCACAAATCATTTTCTCCTCAGCCCGAAAAGAGGCCGAACTGAGTGATCCACACCTCCCAGCACCACTTTGAACCATCTTCACATTAAAGTGGCGTAGGAATACCGAGTTAGTGCCTTATTCTAGTGACTTTGGTGGTCTGTAGTACAGAATACAAGGGTGAGATGAAAGAACTAGATTGTATTACTCACCTTCATGATTTCAGGATCCTTCCAAGGGCCTTTGTCAGCCTTCATGCAACCACCTTCGCACTGGCAAGTTCCACCGAAAAATTCTGGCAGCTCACTGAATAGGATAGTCGTGTACATTTAAGTTGGCAAGTGTGTCATAGAAGTAGCATATCTTAGGACAAGTATCTTACGAGTTTAGTCAAGCTAATAGCTACCAATTAGAGGACTGGTTCTTACCTGGCATCAATCACCTCAAGAAGCTTGCTCTGATACTTGTTACCCAGAACCTATAGAAATGCATAATTCGTGAAACAATCTTCTAACTGAGCACTATAATCATAGCTAAAGAAAAAAATTATAAAGAACATGAAAAAAGGTACATGAATCTTTGCTGTAGTCTTCGGGTCAAGGAAGCTCTTCACTGTGCCCCATAGAAGCCGGAATCCCTGGCCTGCATTAATGATGAACATCCGGCACAGCGTCTGGGACCAAAGAAAACATTACTGACGTGGTAAGAACGTTATTGTTTAAAAAATTCAGCTCAAAATGTATGCGCAAGTGTGGTTTGCAACTTCATACATCAAAGGAATTACCTCCGGATAGTTATCACCGTCAATCTTCTGAAGCATACCGATGAGGTCCCTTGCAGCTTTGCTGAATTGTTTCATCCCCTGAAAATGCGTATCTCAGGTTACTCATTGCAAAATTGCAACCACCGAGTAAACTTCCCACCAATTTAATTTGTAGGTGCATACCACTCCTTGCACATCAAGAATTGTTGTGCTCTGATCAATATGGCGCTTCGCAGCGATTGAGCAAGCTGGGAACTTAACGGCAAAGTTCTTTTCAAACTCCTTGACATGGTTCTTGACAAATCGATCCATTGTGGTGACCTGCATTAGCCTATTGACATCAATCTGTCCGAGCCGTTCAATGTAGACGGGCCTGCCTTCCTTATCAACCCCATGGTAACCTTGAGGGTAGCATTGTGCCACCTTATCAGCTTCTTCGAATTCGAATTCCTAAGATGGCATTGTAGAAAAAGAAAATGTAACAACAGTTTATGAACTAGTAATATGTAAGTGTTGATGAGAAAGTATTAATCAAAGTGAAGTTAGTTTTATCAAATTCCTGTGGAAGCTGTAATTACCTCGAGAATGGTATCTGCACCAAACTCCTTTCTCCACTTCAGCATATCAGACCACATTTGCTTTGCCTTGTCGACATCAAACTTTCTTGCCTTCAGAAACCTTAATCATCACAATTTTCAGCAACACCGTTCCATGTTAAAATGCAACCATACAAAAGGATGCGCCATAATTGTATCACAGACCTCAGCATCATGTGGTAGTCATCATGCTGTGATGGTAGCAGCTCTTCGAGTACAAGAAGCTGTCGGAAGGCATCCACAGCCTGCACCTCCTCAGGGTCACGCTCGTCCAAGATCGAGATGGACATGACCCTGCTGCTCTTCCTCCCCTTCTTCATGGAATGCCTCAACTTCTGTGAGGCGCTCATCGCCTTCTTCTTGAGAGACGCGATCATGACTTTCTTTTCATGCTCCGAGTATTCCACATTGGATTTCCTCTTCTCGTCATAGTGTCCATCTAAGGCTGAACAAAGACCGAGTATTAATTCTGCACGGTTTCATCGCATGGACTAGATTTTATTTTAGCAATTATGTTGGGTTGTCCTCGATTGGCAAAAGCAAAGTCTATTCGCCATAAATAAACAACGTAAATTTCCAAACAAACATCACTATGTACACATTCAGATACTACGAAATTAAATATCACACGTTTTTTATTAGGACAAAGAAAGACAGAACTGCGTATATATAGTATTCCAGTTCCAGCTCAGTCAACAAGGAAATAGTTATGGCATAGCTTTCAAAAAGAAAAGGTTATGGCATTTAGTTATGTGCATACTCACCGGAACTGAGACGGTGCTCGTGAGGTCCTGACAGGACTTCTGCCATTACTGGTTCGCCCCACCGGACCTGACAAAAGAAAGAAGAGGTCTCTGAACAAAAATAAAAATTAACAAACATTATTGCTTGCTCAGGTCAAATGCTATGATGGGAAGTACAATTAAATCCAAACGACAACGCGTTTAATATTTCAATGAGGTGATGTGATAAGCCAAAAAAACAAATATTCCCTTTGTCTTATGATGATGAACAGATATATATTGCACTCCTGTGCTAGCTTACGACGAACAAAAATATAGCCAAATAAAAGCCAAGCTAGCTTTGCTCGATCACAGAAAATACGGAAGCTATCTGAAACGTAACGTAAGGCGCGCGATTTCTTCTCCGCTGGTACTCTAGCGCTATACCGTGTTACAAGAACAGATTAAAAATACCGTTTCAAAATCCAGACGGCAACGCGCGCGCGCACACGCAGCGTCTCGACGGTAGAGATAGAAATTAACCACTACGGTCGGTATGTCGAAAGAAGCAGAGCACAAACAAGGAAGGATCGATGGAGAAGAAGATGGGGTACCTAGGAGAGAAGAGCCTTGAGGCGGAGGGGGAGGCCGGGGGCGCGGGAGAGAAGCCCGGGGTGGCGCTTAAAAAAGAGAGAGCGGGTGGGGTGGGTGGCACGCCCGTCGCGGGGGCAAACTGAAATGGCGAGAGGCGCGCACGACCGCACGCGGCGCCCACGTCGCCCCGGCCCCCGCCCCCGCCTGGGTAGGGGTCTCTCTCACCTCACGCGTCGTCGGGCGGGCGGGCGGGCCCCACAGCAAATCAGCATCCGGCTGCCCGGGGGAGGCCGACACTATCGGCGCGAGCGCCGGGAGAGCGGAGCAGTCGCCGCCGGCGGCGGCGGGGGTGAGCCGGCGTGGAGGAAGGAAGCCGGATTACGCTGGAGGCACGGGGACGGGAGGGGAGCTGGGGCGGCGGCGGAGGCGGAGGCGGCGGCGCGGAGCCCGGTGCGCTCAGGCGGTGGATCCCGCGGCATCCCGGCTTCCATTTTTCTATTTTTTTATTCGGATTTTCTCTGACCTTTGTGTTTAAATAATTTATGTTTATATAAACTTGTTTGCTCACTGCGAAATATATCATGCTACCGACAAACCTATATCGATATGTTATCACAATTCAATATCTACTCGTTACTCCCTTTTTAAATATATAACGTTTAGCACAAACAAATAAATTTATTTTTAAACTAAATAAGTTGTTCTAAACAACGACGTATATTTAAGAACAGAGATAGTATTAACTAGGATTGATAACAATAGGTAGCGATGAAAGTCTCACTTCTCCTTTCTTTTATCTCTTGGGTTCGAGGATTCGCTGACATGGAGGCCTGACCAATGGGTGTTCACCTTTGCTGTCTATAAGTATTCTTGCATCAGCTGCCGGCTCAAAGCCAGTTTTTACTCGTTGTGGGATTCCGTGACATTCTCTCTCTTTTATATTTCTCCTCTCATTCGTGTCGGAGTCAGCCCACTCACAACCTATTATTATACCTGTTCTAAGTAGAAACATGTATCTTTAATGGGAAATGAAAACATGAGCTTTCATTATGTGGATGTATTCTTAATTATCTCTCATGAGTGGCCAAGCAATAAGCGAAATTCTACAAACACAGATTAAACAAATGACTATGAAGCAGCTATGATTTTTTTCTTCTTATATTGCAGCTATGGTTAGACAACCTATGACTATGCATGAAGCATTAAACAAGCAAGCGTAAGTATTAAGCCACCGCTCACCGCTTAAAAAATGCATTAACCAATGCATACCTGGTATGGATAGCTATTTTTCTTGAGTGTGTTAGTTATGGTAAAATTGCTTGCTATTGCGGTTGATCAAAAGTCATGGCCCCAAATAGTCTTTACTCCATTAGTTGGGATCAATTGAGATAAACATATTAGCTAAAGAATTGTATTCCAGCTAGCTAGACAAGGATCTTTTATAAAACTATTTGGTTAGTAATTAGCTGATGTATCAAACAAAATTTATAACTAAACATTAAGCTATGCCTATACCTCTGTAAAGTTAAATGCAGGAGGCTTAAAAGATAAGAGAGTGGTTTTGGAGAGAGAATCCATAGAACCATACGGAGATATGCAGAGTTAAACGAATAAGCGCAACCGTTCATTGGGCTATTGGGAACGTTTCTTTATTAGCACTAAACCACAGCAAAATGGAACGGAGCAACTAGCCGTTAGGCCCAAACAGCCGAAAGAGGTGTTTGGAAAAGGCCCAAGCCCAACTACTCTTCCCCCTCTAGTCCGAAATAAGCTTTTTATTTAATCCGCGGCGCAGCGAGCGGGAAAAATATTTTGGGCATTTCCGAAACCCCCAAAATCCCTGAGAGCGGCGGCCGAAAATTTCCAAAATCGAATCAAACTGCGGAGCCGCAACGGCGGCGAGGCGAGCAGCCGAGCTCACCACGCCCCCACGGCCCCACCCAACCCCGCAGGGCCATCGGCGGCGGCCTCACCGGCGCCGGCGTCGGGACGCCGGGAGCAACGCCCGCCCGCGGCCCGAAGGCCTCCTCCACCGTCATCTACAGCGCAGTCCTCTCCTGCTCATTTTTGGGGGTAAGTGGGTAACTGGGTAACATCCCCTCCTCTCCGTTGAGTTGGTTGCCGATTCGATTTGTATGATGCGTGCGTGATGCTCCGGCTGCTAATCTGATGAGAATCCCCGTTCATTCATCCGTCAGGTTGATCCCCTGTGCCCCGATTGCAGCAAGGGTTTGGTTCCGTTAGGCTGGTGGGAGATGGGGGTAGAGGATTACCACGTGGTCGGGCTCGTCGGGGAGGGCTCCTTCGGGAAGGTCTACAAGGGGAGGCGCAAGTACACCCGCCAGGTTCCCGCCGCTTGCCCCATTTCGATTACATTTCTCTCGAACCATTTCATTTACAATCGCACCCCTCAGCTCCCCCATGATCCTACCGGATTGATTTGGCTCATCGATTGCTATTGATTGTGCGCCCTTTCTGTCTGATTTTGATCCAGACGGTGGCGATGAAGTTTATTCTGAAGCTTGGGAAGACTGATAAGGACTTGCATAACCTTAGGCAAGAGATTGAGGTAATTAGCTGTTGCTGCTTATGTATCTATTTGCACTTCAAAGTTCAAATTTGGGTATGTTTTCCATTAATGAAAGGATAGAGATTGGGGACGGGTGCAGTGTGGGAGACATGGTCCCCTTTTCTTGCTGAAACTGAAACAAATGAAGGCATCTAGCACCCCACAAGCAACAAATGTCAGCGATAGGCAAATGAGCTGAATCTTTGTATGGAGGAACCAGTAATCATATATTCATATGTATAACTTACTGTGGTGTCTCTCATCTCGTGATACTGTAATTTTTCGTAGATTCTCAGGAAACTCAAACATGAGAACATAATTGAAATGATTGATGCTTTTGAGACCCCTCAGGAGTTTTGTGTTGTCACAGAGTTTGCTCAGGTACACACGAAGCTGGTTTGGTTACAATGGGCTATCTCATCAATTATTGGCTTGATAAGTTGATAGGTTTTGGCTGGCTAACTTTAAGTGATAATGCTCATCTCAGGGTGAATTGTTTGAGGTACTTGAGGATGATGGATGCCTTCCAGAAGAACAAGTTCAGGCGATTGCCAAGCAGCTGGTATGAATTCCAGTCTGTGTTCTTCATACATCATAGCAGTCCAAATTTGTTTAGATCATCTTCATGGTTCCAGCAACATTTCATTTCAGGTAAAAGCATTGCATTACTTGCACTCCAATCGTATTATTCACCGGGACATGAAACCTCAGAACATTCTTATCGGGAAAGGATCCGTTGTAAAGGTACATCCTATTTCATGTTGGCATCTGTACATTTGCAATGATTATTATGTTTTCAACATGAATTTTTTACTAATTGGCCAACATAAACTTTCCTTTGGTGTACAATAGATGATTCAAAGTAAGTTTCTTTCCATGATCTTACTGCACGATTCTTTCATCAACTATATGCTATGCCTAGTAATTGTATACATATACAGTGTGCACAATCCTATATTAGGCTGCTCACAGTGGGCACCTGTACGCCGAACGCTACAGGATTTAGCGTGTACACGGATGGAAAATGAAGCTGCAGCGGCAGACGGAAAAGCCAACGGCACGCTCGCCCAGGCAACGCCGAGCGGCAAATGAAGCGTTTTGGCGCAGGAACGCCATCGGCAGACGTGGCGCGGGGTCCGCCACGAACGGCGCCGGACCGAGCGCGAAGGAAGAAGTGGAGGGAGAGAGAGAGAGGAGGGAAGTGAGGGAAAAAATTATATAACGTGGGGCCCACGAGTTGGTAGTTGGTATAGAAGATCTATATAGAGTACGATGAGTGCGGAGAAACTGAAACTGTACTTTAACGTCTTGATGATCAGGACGGAATATTCCCTTTAGAGAATGTGTTTGGAGTACGACGAGTGCGGATAGCCTTAATATGCAATTTTTTGAGTCTCTCATGTGTTTCGGTTTCCTGTTTAGTTTTTTCCAGTATGATTTTTACTAGCTGTGGCTAATCATATTGCTCGAATGACTATTCATCTCAGCAATCATAGTTTTTGCCTTGAAAGCCTGATTTATGAAATGGGAGAAGTTCAGTCAATGCTATTTGCGGCACCTTGATACTGTTCTAGTTGTAATTCTCATCCATCCCACTACAATGTTTGAAATTCTATTTCTGTTCTTTCTTGCCTTTTTACAGCTTTGTGACTTTGGGTTTGCTCGTGCCATGTCAGCTAATACTGTTGTATTGCGCTCCATAAAAGGTACTCTTTTTAATCTTTATATTCTATTTGAGATTCTTCCATCACTTCCTGTCTTGCACACTGTTTCAAAAAGCAGTTCTCGGCCGAGCAACACTGTTTTTTCTGCTTAGAGTGGCTTAGGACTTGGTCAATGAAAAAATGAGACAAGTAAACTGAAGATGAACTATGCTCACAGAACTCATGGATGTGTGATAATACCAGTTTCATTCTTTTAATATTACATAACATAATATGTCCTCTATTTAACAAGGCATTACTAACTGACTGTAAAACATATAGCCGCCATGGATCCCCTAGGCGCTAGATGGAGCCTGACCACTTGCCTAGCACTTGGTCCCTTTTGAAACATTGGTCTTGCATACATCAGTTTGATGTGTTTTTCACTTTATTATCATCAATTAAACCCTGGACCTCTATATCCTTCTCTAATCACATGTTGCCTCTTAACTAAAATTAACATTTTTAATTTCCTAACTTCGAAAAGGTGTTATGTGTTGCAGACTTGCAGTAGGTAGCTCACTTGTCAGAAGATTTATGCCAAGTGCTCAGCTTGTATGTGCTTAAATTTTGGATTTGTCTTTACAGTTCTCACAGTTGATCCCAGACTACATCTTCCGGAAAAAGTCGCTTGCTACTGTACACCGTTATTTATCATGTCTCCTATCAATTGAATTGCCCCTTAGTGCTTTTCACTTAGCTTAATGTATCATACAGTATATGTATATGGGTTGATCATTTATAGATTTTTGTCATGAAGTCGTTTTTCCAACCATCCATTTTACAGGATTTGCTTTTCCTGTGCAGGTACACCTTTATATATGGCTCCTGAACTGGTGCGAGAACAACCATATAACCACACTGTGGATTTGTGGTCCCTTGGGGTCATCTTGTATGTACATGCATGTTTATTTTTTTCTATGTATACCTTGTTAATTTTAAAATCTTCTCTTGCTTGTGGCATTCTGCATATCATTGTCATGCTTATTTTCTTGTATCTTTAGAGCTTATTCTTTTGCTGTCGTGTGGTGCACAGTTTGATTCCATTTACCCCCATCAAATTAACTTTTTACATTTTTGGTTGGCCAGGTATGAACTGTTTGTTGGACAGCCCCCATTTTATACAAACTCAGTCTATGCACTTATACGAAACATAGTGAAGGTTACCATGCTTATTTGTTATGCTAGTTACATCACTTATTGCTTTTCTCAATATTGAAACTGATGTTTCCTCTTGGATGTGGCAGGATCCTGTGAAATATCCAGATAATATGAGTGCAAACTTTAAGGACTTTCTGAGGGGATTACTAAACAAGGTCACTAATGGCATTTGCCTCCAGACCACAGCTATTGAATTCATTCATTTCTCCTTTTCGTGTCTAATGCTGTGTTTGATGGAATAGATGCCACAAAATAGATTATCCTGGTCAGCATTATTGGAGCACCCGTTTGTTAAAGATGATTCAACAGAATCAACACCTGTAAGTGTCCTGAGTTATATAGTACAATAATAAAGGAATTAATGTCTTTCTAGAAATTATTTGAGTATCACAAAAATTATACAGTAACAAAATATCATTATTTGTCGTTTACCCAGGATACCAGAACTGCTCCTTTTGAAGCTAAAGGTTCTGAGGATACTTGTAAAGCTGAAGAAATCCAAACTTCAAGGATCCAAGCTTCTCCCGCTGATCCACAAAGTAGACCTTTAAATGCCAAACCTATTTTCACGTGCATAGACATTCTTTTTCAAGTTATATATGTTGACCCGATTATAATATTGTGCAGGTCGAAATACTGTTACCGATAGGGAAAATGCTTCCGAGAAACTAAAAGATAACAAAATCGTAGACCACCACGGTTCATCTACTGTCACTGTTCCGGAAACCAGCACTCCCTCAGGCATGTTATTATTCAAACAAAAGATTATAATGAGACTTTAGAGTAGTATTGGTGGTGGCAGTAGTGTGTTTCAGAAAAATCTTGTTCTGTTTTTCCTGCAGTATGCACCATGCAGTTTAGGGGTGATTGTCAAAAGTTGTTTCCCACAATACTCAGAATTGCATAGTATTATATTAAGGGGCGTTTGCCAGTCTCTGGATGTCGAGTTTTATGAGTCTTTAGTGATATATGTGTTCCCAATATAGGATATATTTAAGGCTGATAGTATAGTAGTTCTTTTTGTGCATAGTGGACTTCATTAGTCATGTGCATTTCATCATTGCAGAGTGTACGGATTTAGATAAGCTGGAAAAAACTTCACAAACAGTTACAGGTGCAAACAGAATTCTTGAAGAAAGAGAAGCACTGTCGATTATTCTCAACCCCATCAGAATTTTGTTGCATAGTCCTCCAAGCTCATCCAGGTAGATTTGTAGTTTATGCTTTTCCATTCCATATTTGCTATGCAGATGCTTTGTATTTTTATTTATCTCTAGGAATCAGGAAAAAGAAAATAGTAAACCCATAGTAATATGGTTACAGTTGCTAGCGACTATCAAATACTTCCTCAACAGATGTGTTCACACTTTATTGTGTTGGTTGTATCCATCTGATCACTTTTCATGTATGCGGTGTCCAAATTCGACATCAATTCAGTGGTACTTTGTAATCTATAATGCACTTTTGTCAAATAGAATATTAAGACGAGAACATTGCTAAGTATAAAAAGGTTGCAGCTGTTGTTTCTTCTGGTTTCCTCATGCCAACTTACCGATTATAAGCTGTAACATATGCTTGTTCAACTTTAACAGGGAAATGAACTTTGACGGGGCATATCAGTCACTTCGAATTGTTAAAAATTTAATAGATGCAGGGTCATGTCACTCTTGTGCAGCAACTGATGGCATCATCTCAACGTTTCTTGAATTTACAAGTTTCATAATCAGAAACAATCTTTCAGATGCTTATGGCCCTGCAGTGAAGGTATTTGCATAGACATGCTAGTTTTTGACCTTTTGTTTGTTGGATAAGTCTTGTACTCGCTGCTGGTCCTGCTGGTAGGACAACAGTCTTTGTGGGGTTGGTTTTGTGGGGCTGCTGCTGGTCCTGCTTGTAGGACAGCAGTTAGCATCTCTGTACTTTGGTCTTTGTGGGGCTGCAACACCTCTCATGTGGTCTGCAGCACTAGTGGTCTTGCTGTCCTCTAAGGACAGCATCTTGGACTGGTTGTAGGACTGCTGCTGGTGGTCTTTGCTGCCTCTTTTAGGACAGCAGCCAGCAGCATCTTAGACTGGCATATAGCATCTTAGTGGCATATGCTTGGCTGGTTCAGCCTATAAATATGTAACCCAGCCCCCTTGGGTTGGCATGGCATTGTGAAGAGAAAATCAGAAAATTGCCCCAACTCCCTAGTGTCATCCTCTCAATGAGAGTAACTGTCCAGCTAGCAACATTGTTCACTATAATTGATTCATCCTAGTAAAATAGTCAGATGGACCCAAACTATATTCTTTTATTATACCGCCAATTTCGGAAACATAAAAGTAATTCTTACACTTTGTGGGTGTCTTTGATGGCGTAACTTGTTTTATATAACCAAATTTTTTTTATTGGCAGTGTCTAGCAATTGTACAAAAGCTACTTGGTACAAGTGAAGGCATTATTTTAAGTTCTTATTACAGACACTGGTCCTCCTTGTATGAGCTTTATTCTCAGGTCACACTTCGCTATATGCTTCAGGTTCTACCTTCAGCTATATTTACCCTCTTCTTGTCTTGACTGTTAGGGTTTTGGTCTGCAGATTCTTGTTTCTGCTGTTGATCCATCTGGAAGAATATATCGTGAGTCAACTGCATGCCTTGCACTGATGTTATTTCGGGTTATTTCTGGGTTGAAAGCAAGTATGTCATCTGAAAGTCCAAAGCCAGTGGAAGAAAGTCTCCTCAGGATCATTAATCATGCTAGGAGGTCGCAATTACTAGAACTCTTGTGCAAGTGTCTAATAGCTTCAGGTTCAGGCATATTATCAGGTTCAACTAACATGGTACCTGCAGCTTGTGAGGCATGCAAGGCTATTTGGTATCTAGCTCATGCTGTTGACATTATGTCCATTAGTGTGCACCATTTTTCATTTCCATTAGCTAACTCAAGGCAGCAGATTAATTTAAAGCTGGATGGTAAATTCCTAGAGCAAGGTTCAATGGCAGATTCAAACTCTACCAGTCTTATAAATATATTTTCCAAATCATTTCTAGCCTCGCAGCCAATGCAGGTTGCAGTTTATCACTGCTTGCATAATGGTCTAGAATCGGCTATTCATGCCTCTCTTCAGGTAAGACTTCCATGCTTGTTCATCTATGAACCATAAGTTCTCTTTTGACACATTACTTTTAGTGGTGATAGACCTTTTAGGTACAGTGAAAAAGTTAAGAAGATAAAAGAATTATTTCTACCTGTAGCACACACCATTTACTACATCTAGTGTGCCTTGGTGCTTCAGCTACTTTTCATCTCCCTATCAAACAAAGGTTGCATTGTGAAATATACTTTTTTGGATTTTCTTTTGAAAGACCAGTCGTTGATGAACAGCAATTGACATTGCAGGGTTCTTACTCTTCAGTTTACATACCATACCACATCATGTGGTGCTTGGAAAAAGATAGAAATGATTATTCCTAATTCATGTCAAAACAAAAAGGAATGCATTTGAAATGAATACTATAAACTGATTTAGTGTCTTATAACTGAATTACTCTATTTTATTGATTCATCATGCATCTATATGTTGCTTTTCAGCTTATCTCAAGGGCTTGTCTGCTGAATGCGCCTTTCTGTGGTATAATTTGTTGCCCATTGAATTCACCATCTGGTGTCAATGAAGCAGAATATGGTGGAGATGGCACAATAATATCCGATATATTTTCTTTGTTGTCACTGTGTGGATCATATTTTAATAAGGACTCCAAGGAGAAGAGCAATCAGAAAAGAAAAATATCCAACCCTCATGCTCTAGTAGTTCACTGCTGCCTTGCATTAGCGACAATAGCGGCAAGTCTGAAGTCAGAGGGGAAATCTTCAGCTTCAATTATCCTAACGAGCTCCCAGAAGAAACAGCGATCTAGACTTTCAGTTCTTGCGCATCTTTCTTCAGTCGACGATACAGTTAAAAGTTGCCTGCAGCCACATTGTGCATCTGCAATGCTTACATTGTCATCACTTATCTCACTTGAAAGTGAAGTGCAAACCAGATCTTCTCTCTGTGAAACTTCCCTGGCTTTGTTTCCTCGTATGGCGACACTTCACACACTACTGAAACTTTGGTTATCTGATGGAAGTGAGGCACTCTGTAGATATAATGTTGGTCTGTTGAATCTGTTTGGCCTCCGTGACGGAAGTATTGGGCTGTTGGAGACAAAATTGAGATGGGGTGGGCCATTGGCCATTGAGCAAGCCTGCTCAGTTGGCATTCCACGGCTTCTAATTCGATTGCTTACTGATGGAAGCTCAAACGAGACTTCTGAAGTGAAAGATAGTCCAGTACACCGCAGTGGATTGTCACCATTGGGAGTTGTATGGACCCTTTCTGCTTTATCTCATTGCCTTCCTGGTGGAGTTTTCCGTGAACTTTTGTACAGCAGGGAACAGTTAAAGCTTATAACTGACTTGTTATCTGATATACACCTCAAGGCATTGGCAGCTTGGACAGGTCTTGGAGGTGGAAAGAGGGGAGTTCGGGAACTGATAAACTCTGTGGTTGATTTTTTGGCATTTCCATTTGTTGCAGTGGAGAGTTCTCCAAATGTACCCTCAACATCTGCATCCATCAATAGTGGCTTCCTTCTCAACGTTGCATCACCTGGTAGAAGAATTGGTACTGAGAATAAGGAAATGCTCAAAATTATTGAGCATAACATGCCTCAGTACATTCAAGTGCTGCTGGAGGTATAATTCATTGACTCTAAGCTTTTCTTGTTTAACAGTGAACATTTCCATAATTTTTCTTTCTTTTTCCAGGTTGGTGTTCCTGGGTATATACTTCACAGTCTTGACTATGTTGACGTGGAAGATCTAGCAAGACCCTTGGCCATGGTGGCCAAAATGGTGCGCTACAGACCTCTAGCTTTGCAGCTTATTAAAGAAGGTCTTCTAAATCCAAGTAGAGTAACAGCATTACTTGAGGGTCCTATTGTAAAGGACACTTTGCTTGACTTCCTCATGATAATTTCTGATCTTGCTCGGATGTCGAAGGTCTGTTGTTTCTTGGCTTATTGGCACTCTCTTACATGAACTGGAAAGATGTTACATTGTAATGTAAAAACTTTGTTGGATATATAGATTGACAGTTTTACACAATGTGTTGCCAGGACTTCTATGAACCCATCTATAAAGCTGGCCTTGTTGGATTTTTAAAGAACCTTTTATCAAATGAAGACCCTGATATAAGAGCAAAAGCTTGCAGTGCCATTGGCAACATGTGTCGCCACAGCTCCTACTTCTATAGTTCACTTGTATGGAAACACAATCTATTTCTTTGCAGAGTGAAACTATATGCAATTCTTTTTGCAAAAAAATTGCAAGCCAAATATTTAACTTTTTTTGTTCTTTTGGTAACAGGCAGCAAATAAGGTAATTCAGCTCATGGTTGACAGGTGTTCTGATCCTGACAAGCGCACTCGGAAATTTGCATGTTTTGCTGTAAGTTGCAAAAGTGTTAGAACTTGTATCCTTCCTATTCTGTTCATACAGATTCGAGCTACATGATTGATTCTTGCTGTCTCAGGTTGGCAATGCTGCTTATCATAATGACAAGCTATATGAAGAACTCAAACGTTCCATACCGCAACTCACCAAGCTACTTCTTGCTCCTGAGGAGGATAAAACCAAAGGCAACGCTGCAGGGGCGCTCAGTAATCTAGTCAGGAACTCTGATCTACTCTGTGGAGACATTGTTTCCCAAGGCGCAATTCAGGTTTGTCAAGTCTAAGTCTTGACTAGTACTCCATACTCATGTTTCTAGTCCTACTATGGTTGAACAAAACCATTTAAATGCTTTGACCTTCTGTTCATTGAGAGATGGCTGACTGAAGAAAACATTACATGGTGCCGTGACTTGCGACAAACCTCTCATCTCCAGACTCCTGTTGTTGTGCAGGCCCTGTTGAAGGTGGTCAGTAATTGCTCCGCAGTTGCCCTGAGCCCCAACAGAGGGAACTCTCTTACTGAATCGCCCCTACGGATTGTGCTCTTCTCCCTGCGCAAGATGTGCGACCACACCATCTGCCGGAACTTCATCCGATCTTCGGAGCTCTTCCCATTCATCGTTCACCTCCGGCAGTCCCCTGATCCAACGGTCTCTGACTACGCTTCTGACATCGCGAGTAAAGTGCACCAAGTTTGAAATTTCTCCGGGCAGGCACAGTGCAGGTGTTCTTTTGTTTCTCACAGGCATGATCGTGCCGCCGCACCCCAAATCTGCAATCCTATGTCCTCACGGGTCAACCTACCGAATCGCATATGTATGTAAGGCCTCGGCCAAAAGGGAAAATAAGTCAATTTCTTTTTGTTGTTTGATGCTGTAAATATGTCGCACAGATGCTAGCCACGTGCAAATGTTTGCACGCAGAACACTCGTCTGGACTAGTCGAACACTCTTTTGGTTGCCAATTTTTTATTGTTGATGATACTAAAAAGGGTGGCAGGTCCGATTGCTTTCCTGCGTGTGAGCATAGGACGATGTAAAGGAGAAGTGATGCACGCTGGACCTTTCCTTTTGCTTAGTCCTTGAAAACTGTCAATGACACTGAAATGGGATGGTTCCAAGCTGCATCGGCATGTCCTATTGTCATGTTTTCTTTTATGTCCAAGGTGCCATCCATTTCTGATATGTGCATTTTGTACTGTAAACGTCATCTATGGTGTGGTTGTGTGAGCTCTGATGTGCCCGTGGTACTGTCTGATTGCTGTATGACGTGTTCATATCTTCGTAGCTTGTTGCTTGATGGTAGCGAAAGGTGTGCTTGCGTGTTACTAAGAAATGGCAAATGCCTAATGTTTTCTCGATATGTTTCGTAGTGATCGATAACAACAACTGAACGATGCTTGACGTCATTGAAAGTTTCTAAGAAGCTCAAGAAGGTTGGGAGGAATTTGACATAAAAAGGTAGACTATGGACCAAGCCAGGTGCAACAAGGAGACGGTCGCTACAGGCCTACAGCGAAAGGCAATTTGGACCCAAGATTGTACGCAAGACCGTATATGTGGATGATTCAGATTCAGAGCATTTGCCTTGTTTAGATCCCAAATTCTACCCCAAATTTTACTATGCAAAAAGAAGATTTCTATCGCATCAAAATGTCATAACATATATGGAGTACTAAATATAGATAAAATCAAAAACTAATTGCACAGTTTTGTTGTTACGACACGAAAATTTTGAGTCTAATTAATCAATGTTTGGACAATTTTTCACAAATACAAACAAAATACTACAGTGACGCAATAATTACGAAGTAACAGTATACCCACCCAAATTTGGGATCTAAACGGCTTTGTGAAGAAATTCCAGTGCAGGAAGTACCGGCGACTGCTGTAGAAAGTTGCCTTGACCCGGCAGCCATCCCTGGTGACGTCATGCTCATGCCGCTTATCTGTCCCGGTCACCAGCGTGTTTAGGCTATCCACGCTCCTATTGCTCCGTATCTTTACTCTAAAAGCAATATTCTAGCCACGTCACAAAGATTCTTTACTCTACATTAGCTTCTCCCGCACTCCTATTACTTTATATCTTTACTCTATACCCAACAACCATATATTTATTCATCCACTTCCAACTATCATCTTTAATTAAAAATACTACAACATTTTTTTACTTCCATCCGTACCTAGGAAAAAACAAGAAGCTAGGCTGCAGCATCTATACCGTAATGTCTGACTTACGCTGGATATTCGTCTCAAAAATTGTCCAAAAATTGATTAATTAGGCTCAAAATATTCGTCTCGTAGAGTACAACAAAACTGTGTAATTAGTTTTTTATTTTATTTATATTTAGTACTTCATGCATGTTATGACATTTTGATACAATGAGAATCTTCTTTTTGCATAGTGAATTTAGGGGTGCAAATTTAGGATCTAAACAAGCCCCGACAGCCGAAATTGTCCCTAGGATTGCACGAACCGAGATTGTCTAGGGTGAGGTCCACTGAGAAATAATTTAGATTGTTTTGTAGTGACTATATACTGAGCTACCCTAACCAAGATTAATATAGCGGTGAGAAAGAATGTGAGATCCTTACTATTCGTTGTTAATTTTTTCTCTTAGACCATTTATCTTATTTAAAAATTTTATTAAAATATGCTAAAAAGCAAGTTATACTTAAACTATATGTGATGATAAAGTAAGCCATAAATAAAAGAAATGACACTTGTAAATTTTTTAAATAAAACGAATGATCAAACGTTACGAGAAAAAGTCAACAACGGAATAGTAATTTGAAACAGAGGGCGTAGGAGAGAGCGGAGGCGGATCTAGAATATTTCTCCATTGGTGTCACTGAACCCTAATATTGCTAAATCTCTAAGATCATCTGCTATAATACAGTAGTTTATAGTGGTACCTATATAAGATCATTGGTGTCTAAGACTCCATTGACTACACTATAGATCCACCCCTAGGAGAGAGAACAGAGGAGCAGCCGGCGTTTATCCGGTACGCTCGCTCCCATTCGGTGCGCTGCAGCCACACTCGCTATTCATTCACTGCATGCTCCTGTTGCGCCCGCTGCTGCATTAAATAGGTGGTCGCGCTCGCTTGTAGGGCAGCGGATCCCAAATTCCACCCCAAATTTTACTATGTAAACATCAAAATGTGGACACATGCATGAAGTACTAAATATAGATGAAATCAAAAATTAATTACACAATTTTATTGTACCCTACGAGATGAACATTTTGAATCTAATTAATCAATATTTGGACAATTATTCATAAATACAAACGAAATGCTACAGTGCTAAAGTCAAAAGTTTGGACACCCAAACAAGGCCCAGTTGTTAGACATCTACAATAGACAACTGCTGTCTATAAGTAATTGTCACGTCACACAAAGACTGTAAAATAAACAATTTACACAGTGGTTCGTCTATATGTCGTGTGTAAGCTACCATGGGCCTTCAGCAGGCATGTGTGTGCGTGCGATTTCTTCTAAAAAAAGAAATCAGAACTCTGATGGGTACTAATCCATCAGGCCACATTGATATATAAGAAATGTGCTATCCCCAAATATTACTTCTAGTTCATTGGATTTATGCTACCTAAACAACTATACTCTTTCTTCCTTTTCTAAAGTTCATCTGATATTTTTAACTGCATACATCTTTATACTAGTCTTACAAAAATAAACACCAACATAATTTGGTCCAGTTCTTCAGCATTCAATAAGACTTATTTATTAACTCTATTGAGGCTAATATCTCTGTAGGAAGGTCACTTCTGTCTAGATTTAGTATAAATATTTAGTATAATAGGCTGAATTTGTCTAATTGTTATTTCTAATCCAATCAACCTAAGAAAATTTCTGAGCAGTTACATGGTGTCTCTGGCTTTCTGGTTTTACTCTGACGAACAGCCCTAGTCTTGAACAACTAATGCACATACCCAATCTGAGGCCAATCGCCAGAAGACCAAGAGTAATGATTATTTATTTTGCATGAATTCTCGTGAAGTACTACCACATGACATGAGTACATGATTTATATGAACCATATTCATTTGTAGTTTTGCCACCATTGTCGACAACATCAAAGAGATTTATTTCCCTTTTATTACATTCAGAAGGCAATGCCGATACAAAATCTGTAAAGTTGGTCAGTAGAAAGAGTCCATGTTACCAGGTTGATTTTATAAGGTTAGTAATAGTGTTACAGGGTCATGAGCATTGCCGTCTGAATGTAACCAAACTGTCAGCTCTTATTTTTCTCCTTTTGTTGACGCTCGAGCTTGGAGCTGATCACCCTGCATTTTGTTCAGGTATCTTTTCCTCCCTAAGAAACTTCATGGCTAGCAGTTTTTGATTCACTTTGTTGAACTTGCTCTATCTCGATCTTCCTTAAAGCAGATGAACTCAATTTCTCCCCCTCGACACCTCCAGAAAGGAGATCAACAACCTCAACCTGAAATTCATGTCATCCACATTTGGATCAATTACATGATTCATTGAATGGTAGACCGATATTTCAAGGAAATATACAAGTGATCGCAAATACACCTTCAACAGTGGCAACCCTTTCTCTTCTCTTTTTCTATTTACAGCAAGTCCACCATTCAATGTTTCCTTACTGAACACAAGTAGCATTGCTAGATCAGACGAGGCATAATAGAAAGAGAACCTTAAAAATAAACATGAACTGTTTACACGATTAGAAGACATATTTAGAAGTTCAGTATACTGAGATGCTTCAGATACTTCTAGTATAGTTTCAAAGTCAGTAGAGTAATGAATTTTACCTTTTCGTATGGTCACATGCATGAAGAACAAACAGCATTGTAATGGACAGATAAATGCATAAAAAGGGATGATGCTACTGTTGATACCTGACAATAATGGCATCCAACATATCATCAGTAATGGAAGGGCCATAAGGATCCTCAATAGGCTCCACTTGCACTATCAGTTCTGGTTTTATAGACTGCATATAATGGCAAACCAATTATGAGCTATTGCCAAACGTCAAACATAAGACAGAACACAGATACATGGGCATATTCGCTTTTCCTGGTTCCTCCAAATGCTCAATGCAGAGAGACATCTAAAATATGTAGAATTAAAGATATGAAACAAATAACCCCTACACAATCAAAGGCACGTGTCACCAAAATTTAAGGCAGCACTAATTTCCATTCCAGAAATTCCTTTCAAAGTAAGCCATGCTAATTTTTTTGCTTTTGCTTTTAAAAAATTACACAACTATGAACAGATCTGTCAGTTCTCGACACAACAAGATTCGCTACAGTCATACATTCATAATGAAACTCGTTGCTGAGGCGGAAGTATGTTGCAACATAACGCGAACAAATGAGATTCATTATCAAAATAACTAAAATTTGGTGCTGATGCCAAATCCTCATGAATGGGAAACAGCAACAGACCAAGCCAATTTCTCATGGGCACACATCCCCAAATCCTTCTAATTCCTCACCAGCAGAAATCACATAAAACAGGGACACAGAGAAAGCACAAACCTTGATGTAGTCCTCCACGGCCTTGATCCGCTTCTCCACAGGCTCAATCAGCTCGGCATACTACAAAACGCAGTATCAAGAGCACAACCACAAATCATCAGGCGCCCCAACAATTGATGAGAAAAGAAGGGAAAAGAGGCGAGATTCTTGCCTCCTTCTTGGCGAGCATAGGGCCCGTGCAGACGCCCACCACGATCCGATCCCTCGCCAAATCAGCCGACGCCTGCCGCCCACCAACCCCCAGAGAGACAAAATTCAAGGGTAATTCGTCGTAATTTTGAGGACGGCCAAAAACCTGCTGTACTCTGTTTTTTTCTTTCGCAGAACCTTGAGAAGGCAGCGGTGGCCGTCGTGGAGGCGGTCGAAGGTGCCGCCGAGGACCACAGATCCGTACGGCGGGGTCGCCGCCGCCTGCTCCGAAGTCTTCGGCGGCGGCGGCGGCGCGCCGGCTGGTGTGCCGCCGGCACCCATTTTTCCTCTGCTTTCTTTAATGGAAGGGAGAGAGCGTACGGCAACTCACATCTAATTCGATTAGAAAAATTGACATAGTTTTTCAATGGGGGCATATGTACAAAATCTGAAATTGAAGAGGACATGGAGACATTTAGTCCCCAGGCTATTTGATGATGCACTCAATCTTATCACGATTCATGAATGGTGACAGTGACATGGACCACCGCTTGGTAGCACCTACAAAATCCAGACATGCCTTTCGTATGATGGGAGGGAAAGGGACAAGCATCTGGTTTTTACTTTTTAGGCTTCAGTCATTCGGTGCGGTTGTCTCTTGCAGTAATCTCTTTCTCATCTGGTTTTTACGTCGTTTTGAACGACCACGCGGTAACTTTGGCTTTTCATTTTTTTAAAAATATTTATTAAAAAATAATATAGGTGTGCTTTTATAAAAATATTTTTTAAAGACAAATTTATTCATACGATTTTCATATTTTCAAACTCAACGACCTAAAAGTTATTCGTGATTTATATTCTCAATATTTGACTAAAACTTTATTCAAAACGACATCTAAATCCCATACGGAGGGAGTATATCAGCACAAAACTAGTAAAATACTCTCTTGCAAGAACTTTACAATTTATATTCTAAGAGAAAAAGATCCTTTTCTGCTTGGTTCTTACTTCTGAATCAGATATTAACCTGACATTGTTCTGAGCATATATCTGAAGCATATCAATCAATGCTGAATCGTTACAGCCACCAACATAAAAACCTAAATTTCAACCTTGACTGTGAACACAACAAAATAATTTCGATGATAGCTTTCCATTTCCCTGAAATGTATACAGTTGACATTTACTTCTGGCAACAAAGTTTGGTGAAGGGTAATAACTACAGGTGAATTTCTCTAAACTCGTCTTTATGTACAACACCATAGAGGTAGAAAACAGCTGCTACATAACTGTGATGATCTCTACAAGTTGGGAGGTAATCGACATGTGCTCAAAAGGCACAGTAGTTTGAAGTTTTTAAAGAGATAAGAGATGCCTCAACTGAAGCAAGTGCTCCTCATTTGATATGTTGAGTAAGAGGCGCAGGTTTGTCAGGAGTGATTCTTGTTCCCATGTAAGGGGCCCTGCAGCATGGAAAGCTCTGACTGTTGATTGGTATGCTTGCAACTCCAGCTCATGGACATTCATGTGTAAACCAGGGCCATAGGTACTCTTGTTGACCTTTCTAGATATAGATTGGCACGCAGACATAACATCTTCAGGGAAGCAACTGCCAATTCCGACTGATTGTTGGTCATCATTGGTACAGTTTTTCAAGTAATTTGTGCTACAACTAGCCACTGAGCACTCATTCTCTTCCCTGACATGCAAATATATTTCAGACGAGGGAAAGACTTTGCAATCTGGTTTTGTCTTAGTAATGTTGTTCTTGGCAAGATCATTGCACCTGCCATTTGAAGGCCTATAAAAGCGATCGCCATCGGTGTCATTCCTAGCAGATTCCTTCAGAGGCAACACATTCTTTGTTAGCTGACGAACTTCATTTGAAGCTACTTTCTGTTTCTTGCCTTTTCTTCTTACTAAATCATCAGGTGGAATCCCATTTGCTTTTAGTTTTCTCTTCACAGTTCTAACACTAGTGGAAGCACAAACATTGGCTGCTTTCCTCTTAGTATTGTCATCATCCTCTTCATAGGCTTGAAGATCCTGTTTCATCATAAATTTGGAGTGATGAGAGGAGCAATCACCAAGTCTGATCGGTTTACTTAGCTCACAGACCCGGAAAGGGAATGATGCCGGTGAAATACTTTCTCAAAGAAAGGCAAAAAAGAAATTACACCGGTAATGAGAAGATAGTACAGAGATTTGCCATACTAAATACTGAAGTCAAGCAAATGGTGAGAGGTACCACCAATTCATCACCGCTCACCTCTTGTAGCACAAAATTACTATAGTAAGAAATGTTCAGTCAAACATAAGAGGAAGATTTGAAATCTACTCAGCTTTCAACAAGTGTTAATGCTTTCATGATATAAAGAAACAAACCATGTAATACGAAAGGCTAAAATGGCTATCTGAACTTTGTCCAAGATCTGCATCCTAATTCCTGTCGAATAAAATAAAATTGGAACATATTCACTTCATGAAGTACTGCTGCTGTCAAACAGGTTGTTCTCTTGTCAAACAGGTGTGTTTTCTCAATCAGACAAGAGACAGCTCCTGTGGGAGACACTACAGTTGGCCAGGGAAGAGGCCTGGGGATGCGGGCTGCCCAGGAGTGATTCAAGTGCATACGAGAATTTGTGTTCTGTTTTGAATGCCACAATGTAAAAATCTTTATTTATCCTCTAATATAAAACCTTTTTTAACAATCTCTTGGGTCGGTGAGGGCCAATTAAATGAGTTCAAGTGGGGGATTTTCGCCCCTCCCGATCTTCAAAAAAAGAAAATTTCACAGCTTTATACTTTGAGACAAAGTAATTTAGTGGTTTGAAGTTCAAACACATGCCACGGCACTATTTTCATTTAGATAATAACCACCAGAATCAGAAACAAATTACTTTGTAGATATTAACTAGAAATAAAAATTCTAAAGAATGCCTCACCCTGTCTGCTACAGTCAACTCCTTGCTATGATAGGCATGTGGAATCCTCAAGCATGACATGTGAAATTCCCTTGGTTGGATGGAATCTGCTAGCCTGATGACAAAATAGTCATTTTTCAGCATCTCTGTAATCTTCCCAAGCCTCCACGAATTATGATCCAACACCTCAGTTACATCACCAAGAACCCATCTACTTCTTTTGAGTTGAATTGGTCGATGAGACTTAACATCTTCGTCCTTCATGTTCTTGGCTGTAGACTTTACTTGAGCAGCCAAATGTGGGTGATCATCCTTATAGAACGGCATTCTACTTTTTAGCTTCATCATATCCCACTATAACCAGAACCTGATAAGAATATGCAAATAAAAGGCAGACATCAAGAAAAGTCAAAAGAAGCACTAGATAAGAAAACGAAGACCTCTTCGTAAGAGCCTAGATTATTATATTTCTAAATAAAGTGTACAAGTGGAATACAAAGTTCGTTCTTAATAAATGAGTTGACAGAAGAATGTCTAGGATATCATTGAGTCATCACACTAAACCAACTACTATTTGTATAATGCTATGCCTAATCAGGTTAAAAGTAAGAAGCTTTGTGAACACTGGATTATAACAGGTTTTGTTGACACCATAAGAATGAAGCAAGTTAGTGAGACACAAAGGTATCCCTATGCACATCAATTAGACCAGCAGTACAGTAAAGAATTGAATTGAACGCAGAGTCCTATAATCTGGACGAATAAATGAAGTCAGAGTTCACTGTGTCCAACATCCAAGGCTGCCAACATGAACCATGAAATGTTTGGTAAACATGATTCAAGAGCATTCATATTGACATTAGAAGCAAGATATTGTCCCTCATTTTGAGACGCCTTCTTGAAACTACTTAGCTTACTATAAAAGATAATCCAGGAAAAAAAACCATCAGAACTTGAACCTTCATATACACACCAGATATTAGAAGAGAACAAGCTTGAGTAGTGATATGATTCATATGAACCATCTAAGCTCCACAAGCCCAGACACAATATTCACAGTAAGACCTCATCATTTTCAGGCTGTGAGTAGGAATCAAACTTTCGTATGGGAAAAAAACAACTAAAATCACCTAAGCAGGATAAGTAAAACCAATTCAGCGGAATTGCCTCTTGCTCTGGTTTCAGGCGAAAAGGCTGAATTAGGAGCAACTCCCTTTGATGACCAGATCCCAAAAACAGAACAATCCATACAGGTTGGAAATTTTTGTCCTTGGAATAGTCAAACCACTTGTAATCGTAAGGTAAAACGGATGGTACATCAAGCATTTCTGAACTCTGGAACATTAAAATCCCAATCAAGATTCCTAGTAGCAAAAGAAGAACAGTACAGGGCACTTAAACTGGAATGGTGGATGCAAGAAATAAACATAGATCTATTTCTGTACCACAATGGAAAGGGAAAACAGGAACGCAAATGAAAGAAGAAATAACCAAAGATAGAAACGAGTTGTCTTCTTGGAATCCTCGATCCACAAATGTGTAGAAATTGAGTTGAAGACTTGGTTTAATCCTATTCCAACCAAACTGCATCGAGGAAAAAAATTCCAAGAAACTACTGCAAGCTGTTATGGCTTTAAGCAAACCAAACATTGGACCTTGCAGATCTGTGAGCACCGAAAAATCACCGTAAAACTCTGTTTTTACATCGATTTGGAGAAACCAAATCTCATGTCTGACAGGAAAGAAGATAGACAGAAGCAGCTCCAATTGGATACAGGACAGAGAGAGGACAGGATTTTTAATACAGACTTGAGTCAAAGAATCCAAGAAATCTGCTCTCAGCAGTCTTACCTGAAGCAAACCAACTCGCCTTGTCGACCCAGGAACTCGAAAAATTAAAACGAGTTACTTCTAATGAACACCCAATTTTGGCTGTTATTCCTACCAATCTGGAATGGGTTACGAGGTCAGAATCTGAGAACGGCAGCCAACAAACAGATAATTATTTTCCCCACCTCTAAGGTCCTAAAATAGAAATCAAAATCTGACGAGAAGAAATTTCAGAAATTTAGAGCATCGGAGGCGACCAACCTCAGGGTGGAGGGAATGATTAATCCGGCGGCTACGAAGCAATCCGGGCTCGCCTAATTCTGGGGCCAACCGTATAAGAAAACGGTGTGCTGGGTTGCTCTGTAGATTGGCTGTTTCTTCCAGTTCTTGCTTTCTGTACCTTGCGTTTTAGTCATGGAAGTTTTGCGTTATTATTTAATTCAAGCATGGTATATTCTTGTAATGAAAACATATATTTGGATTGATACCACGTAATGTTCTAACTTTGAATGCTTATGGTAAGTTGCATTGTTTAGTTTTTTTATATTTTTTATTCACATTTAGTAGACGCAACTGAATTCGAATTTGATGTTTTAAAAAACAGTCAAATCCACGTATAGAAGCCTTTAAGATTCGTGGGCATAACAACACGGCACATTTATACTTTTAGTAATAGAATTACAATGGGTTGGTACGTTCCAGTGGTGGAAGTAATAATACAGTGAGGGGGCAAAGTGCCCCTGACCACGGTGGTGACAATTGCATAGTCATTATCCTTGATGGTCCTCAGGGCGATCAGGAAAAATCAATTTCCTTGCTGAATTAGTGACAGTGAGCTCTGCAGCTAAGTCGGAATGGTTAGCAATTGGTGATTACAATCTCATCTGTAGGGCTCAAGACAAGAATAATAGTAGAATTGACAGACGCATGCTAGAGCGGTTCAAGAGAATATTAGATGACCTTGAGCTTCAAGAACTGGCTCTTCAAGGAAGGCGCTTCACCTGGTCAAATGACCAAGCCACCCCAACAATGACACGCATAGACCATTTCTTTGCCAGCACAGAATGGTTGTCTCTCTTCCCCAGTACGGACCTACAAGCCCTTGCATCGCAAGGTTCAGACCATGCAGCTCTTTTCATGTACGGAACCACATCGTATGATTTCTACAGAGGTTTTCGATTTGAAGCTTACTGGATTCAGATGCCAGGTTTACTAGAGCTGGTTAAGCAAACGTGGGAGCAACCTGTGGAATCTAATGACAGTATCCTAAGGATGCACGTGAAAATGCGTAGGACAGAAAATGCCATTAAGATTTGGCGGCGACAGAATGTGGGAAATATCAACCTTCAACTTGCCATCGTTCAGGTGACTCTTACATATCGAAAGGGCACAAGAAGTGCGCCAGTTAACAAGTGAGGAACTAGAATTTAAAGCTTATCTGAAGGCTCGCTCGCTTGGCCTGGCAGCTATACAAAAGTCACGGGCAAGACAACATTCTAGGTTAACATGGATCAGAAAGGGTGACACGAACACTCGTTTTTTTCAGTTGCACGCATGCCATAGACGACGTAAACACTATATGAAACATATTACCACGTCGACAGGGACAACAATCACTCAGAAGGACAAGGAAGATGCGGCTTATGACCACTTCTATAACATTTTGGGCACGCCAAGCACACGTGAGCAACAATTGAATTGGAACACTCTTGGCTACTCAGGGACATCGGTAAATTTAACTGAGTTAGAATCCCCTTTTCATGAGTCGGAAATACAAAAAATCGTTAGAGCAATCCCAGCACAAAAAGCTCCTGGCCCAGATGGATATATCGGTGCTTTCTACAAATCTTGTTGGGATATTATCAAACTTGATTTAACAGAAGCACTCACTGGTTTCTACAATCTCCGTACAGCAAAGCTCCATTTAGCAAATCAAGCAAATATTGTCCTACTCCCTAAGAAACCGGATGCACTTAGTCTAAATGACTACAGACCAATCAGCCTAATTAATAGTCTTGTGAAAATCATCACAAAAGCGTTGGCTGACAGGCTTGCCCCCAAACTGAATGAGTTGGTGTCATATTCTCAAAATGCCTTCATCAAAAAACGATGTATCCATGACAATTTCATTTATGTCCAGAATGTCATCCGTTGCTTACATAGAAAGAAAAGACCTGCCCTTTTTATAAAACTAGACATCTCCAAAGCGTTCGATAATCTAAACTGGGCCTATCTGCTGGAGGTCCTGAAGGCCCTTGGTTTCGGCCAAAGATGGCGAGACTGGATTGCAGCTATCCTTTCTACCTCGTCCTCAAAAGTGATCATAAATGGTAAACCGGGGCGCTCCTTCAGAGATGCTCGAGGCCTTCATCAAGGCGACCCTTTATCCCCAAAGTTATTTATACTTGCAATTGATCCACTGCAGAGGTTAATCGAAAAAGCGGCAAACAATGGCATACTACAACCAGTTCTTCCAAAAGCAGCACAACTTCGTTGCTCATTGTATGCGGATGATGCTGGGATCTTTGCTAACTCGTCGCAGGAAGAAATGACAGCACTTGCCCAACTCTTACACATTTTTAGCAGATGCTCGGGGCTGCACATTAACATGTCAAAGACAGAGATTTACCCCATCAGTTGCCCACGGAGTCAGGTTGAATCGCTACTGCCCTATTTCCCGGGGACCATCTCTTCTTTTCCTGGAAAATATTTGGGCCTACCCCTGCATACCCGGAAGCTTAGAAGGATTGACGTGCAGCCTCTCATTGACAAAATAGGAGCTCGGTTGCCAGGATGGAAAGGCAAAATGCTGACGAAATCAGGCCGTGAAACATTGATCAAAACGGTTCTCTCCTCCCAGCCAATCTATTTCCTGACCGTGTTTCCAGCACAACGATGGCTGATTAGGAAGATTGATCGTGTCCGTCGGAATTTTCTGTGGAGAGGTGAAGATTTGGATAACGCTTCGGGTGGGCATTGCCTTATCAATTGGCCGGTTACAACGAGGCCGAAACAGTTAGGTGGGCTTGGCATATCAGATTTGGAACGCTTCGCTCGAGCCTTACGTCTCCGATGGATGTGGTTCAAATGGAAGAATAGGGAGAGAGCTTGGGCCGGGTTGGATATACCATGCGATAGAGTTGATCGAGACTTGTTTCATGCTTCCACACTAGTAACAGTCGGTAAAGGTGACAAGACATCTTTTTGGCGCTCGGCCTGGTTAACGGGTACGGCAGCACGCCACATTGCACTGAGTCTTTACAATAAGGCCATTAGGAAAAATGTAACAACCCTAAAAATTCCCTTAGGATTTGTTGAATACAAAAATGTGAATTTAAAATTTTTTGGTAACTTTTGTGCAAGTCAACAAACATATAAGAGTGTCTTCTAAATTGCTTCCTAAATTCCTAGGCAATTTTAATTCAAATTAAAAATAATTTGAAGTGCTAAGGACCAAATAGATGTGATTTGGAGTTAATTTGGTTTTATTGGATTTTTGGTTGTGTTTGAATTCAAATTCTAGATTTGAATTCAAACAAATACTAACCTAACTAATTAAAACATAAACCAAACCCCGTTGGGCCTAATCACCGAGCCAAGTCCACTTAACCCCCTCGGACTTTCTTCCCCGAGACAGCCAGCCACCCCGGCCCGTTCCCTCTTCCGGCCCGTCGCGGCCCAGTCGCCAGCCGCACCCCCTCCCTTTCCCTTCTTTCGCTGACGCGTGGGCCCGCGCCACTGTGCCCCCTTCTTCCTCCTTCCCCCTCTCTCTCTGCCCCGGCGAAAAGCGGAGAGGGGCCGCCGGCCATTACCAGCGCCGAGCCAGCGGCCCGTCTCGATTGCGCCGCGTGTCCGCGGGCGCTCGAGGACCCCCATCCAGCCGTTTGAGCCCCAGGAACCCTAGCCTAGCTCCTATATAACCGACCCCCGGGGTCGTCTTCCTCCCCAAGCCGCCGCCGCCCCTTTGGGGTTTCCACCAGCCTGCGATTCGAGAGGGTGAGGGGAGTAGGAGGTGTAGTAGGGGTCAAGGAAGGTCCTAGAGGAGAGGAGGCGGGTTGAGGAGGGGACGAGCGTCTTCCCGCGTTGTCGCCACCGGAGCCGTCGCCGCCGTCCGAGGAGGCACCAAGGAGGAGCCGGACCAGAGGCGATCGTGGACGCCGAAGCTTCACCAGGCCGCGTTGAGTCTTCCCCGAGCCTGCTACGCCTACACCGCCGACCCAATGTGAGCCCCGACGAATCGCCCCCTTCTTCCTCTCTGTTTCCGGCGAAGCGCCGCCGCTCCGCCGTGCCAGCCTTCTCTGGGACCCGGTCTTCGAGCCGTGGCCGACGATCTTGTGCAGGACCCCGTCGCGCCGCTCTCCGCACCGCAAAACGCCGTCGCCTCACTGCCGACCCTGGCCGCCGTGGTGCGTCGCCGCCGAGACCGTTCGGTCGGAGCGCCCGCCATGGCCGCGGCGCGGTCAAGCCCGAGGCTTGAACTGCGCGCGTGAACGCCAAACACACACAACGCACCGCACAGTCGCGACACCTACCTGGATCACCGCCTTGAACGTATGCTGGCGTTGCCGCGGAGCCGGTTCGCCGGAGCACCCGTGAGCGCCGTCGCCGCCGCACCACACCATCGCTTGGACACATCCTCGTATCGGCCGGAATCGCCGCGGGCTCGGGCTGCCGAAGTCGCGCGCGAGCACACCTAGCCAAGCCGAAGCCTTAGCGCCTGACCGCCGACCTCGCCACACCGTCGATGCACGCCGGTGATCGTCGAGCGCCGCGCCGCCAAGCGCGCGTTCGCGAACCGGGAGCAGCCGCACGCGCGACCACAGCAGCACGCCACACAGCCGGCCGTAGAGGATCCCGTGGCGGCCACACCAGATCCGTGCGCCCGGTGCACCGTGAACCTGTGACTCGGCTCACCGTGGACCAAGTCCACCCGAGCGGGTCCGGCAGCCTAGCCTTCTTGGGCCGAAAGTTCGCACCCAAGTCTGAAATTCCCCCCTGGACTTTCCGGCCCAATTCCGGCCCAGCAGCGTTTTCTTCTTTTTCTTTTTCCGAATAACTGCGCTGACGAGTGGGGCCCACATGTCATACACTGTGTGTCACTGACCGCTGGGGCCCACTGACCAGAGCTGATCGTTGAACCGTTGACCGTTGACCAGTCAACGCTGACGTCAGCAGGGCCCACTGCTGACGTCATCCTAGGCGGACCCCACTGCTGACGTCAGCAGGCTAATTTCTGTCTGTTTTCTTTTTCAGAAATTATTTAATATTTTCAGAAAATGATTTAAACTTGTAAAATTCATAATAAATCAACCGTAGCTCAGAAAAATATGAAACCAGTTTCTATATTTTTCTAAAATCATGACCTACGCGTTAGTGTAGAGTTTGGTGTTCTTTGGGACTTCTTTCATCGCTGTTTTGGTGTTTCTTTGCTAGTAGCCGTGCCTTATTTTATTTTTCCGCGACCCTAGGAGTTCCGGAGAGTCAGGAGGAGCCAGACCACTACGACAAATGCTTTGACGAAGAAGAAGACTTTTGCCCAGGTTCACGCCCGACCAAACTCTGAAATACCTATTAGACATGCAACTAGTATGCTAGCGCTTTACTTTACTCGCATGATAAACCTGCACTGCCATTGATAATATCCTGTTACCTTGCTACATACTACTCACTTTATGGAATATGCTATGCTATGCATGTGTTGGGTTGGTTGTGATTTGAACCTCTTGGCGTGAGTTGTGGGTGGTATGGGAGGAGTAGTGCAGCTAGGCGGTGTAAGCGAGTAATAACAACTCGATCGTTTGATCGGGGTGCTTGGGGACTGCACTCGGGCAGTCCCTACGGGGTACCTGTTGCGGGTACATGGTTGTTGGATACTTAGGTTACTTGAGGAGTTTGGGCGGCAATACCTGTTATGGGTGCCGATTGCGGACCGTTGCAGTGGATCGCTGATGACGCAGATACTCGCTTTACCGACAATTAAGGACCGAGTCGAGTTCCACCTTTGGACGTGGGAATACCGTGCTCACCATCTACCCAGTATGAGGAGGGTTCCAGCAAGCCTACTCTAGTGCGGCGCCGAGACTGTAGGAGAATCGAGCTTGATATGTGTAAGGGGACTCGTTGCGGCGTACTCTCCCTGATTTACCACGGCCCCCGACTGGCCCCGGTGGGAAGGTTTCACATCCCTGGGGCAGATGTTTCCCGAGCCTAGGGAGATAGGATTGGCGCCGTTACTGTTTAGGGTCTTTGCTGTGGCTGTGTCTCAGGTTGGTTGCGGACTAGCCTTGCAGCCCGGATGGATTCCTGGAGTGCCACCTCTGTAGAGTGTAAACTATACGTATAGCCGTGTCCACGGTTATGGACGACCCGCTTCTGATAAGTTCCGACTAGCATGAGAATCTGCTTTCTTACCTCATCCTTTGATTTGGGTTTGAGAGATTGGTCCAGCGTTGCTGATGAGACAAGGTGGGGAGGGAGCTCACCGAGTCGACTAGTGAGCGAAAGGTGTTGGTGGATGATGTTTGCGGGAACCTGCTGTGGCAGGACGAGCCCGATGGGAATGTGAGGCTGATGGTTGGATTTGGGGAGTGGATGTGCGTGTGAGGGAAGGAGTTGGTGATGAGATGAATTTGGGTTATTGCTGCTGCTCGCTTAAGAAAACCCTGGCTCAAACCTTGATTATTTCTATACCTTAGAATAGGCCACAATAAAGCTTGCTTCATATTATGGTTGGTGACGTGAACCTGTCCCATTTCCTTGGGGACAGACTTTGGGTTCTCAGGTGAAGACCCCGACCACGAGTTCAACCAGGACGGGTGGTATGATTGAAGGGTGCGTGCTATGCTCAAGGATGCCTGTGGAGGAGTGGTCCCTGATGATCTAGCTACCGCTGCGCAGGTGTTTCTTATTGTCGACTTAGCCCAGAGGGCTTGTACCTGACGCTATGTTTTATATGTCATGTATTGAATCTTCTATCGTTGTATGGAAGTGATATTCGACTGAGATGAGTTCTGTACGAGATAGCTGCTATTCCTATGACTATCTCGAGGGTACAGGGAGTCGGATTCTCGTCGTTGAGAATCCGGTTCGTTTTAGTTAGTATCAGAGCCATACTTGACCGTAGCGCGTAACCCTTAGATCGGAAACTTAGGACAGAAGCTCTAACTGAGTCCTCTATTATATATGAAACCCCTTGGACTCTTTGAAAACTATATATAAGTACATCTCAACTATTTACAAAACTTTTACCCTTACCTTACCTTACTAACTTGCTAACTTACTAACAACCCACTAACTGTCTGGCAGATGGAAGCAAGAGGACTAGCAGATGAACGACGGGAGATCAGGACCACTGGTGCAGACTGTGGAGGTTTGGTAGTGCTACTGAGGGAGGTGCGGCGTACAGTGGGGATAGACGTGGACAACGTCTTCTACGAGGGCTGGACCTTCGGCCCTGGCGAGGGAGTGCACACCCGGTTGCAGATGGAAGTGCCCAATATCCCTGGACGGCCAAGGTCACTGATGCTACGGGCAGCTACCAGCGAGAGCACCTTCAGTCGGGCAGTGCAGACTATAGCCATGAGGATACTCCAACTTGCCACACTTGTGTACCAGAACCAGCTCAGCCACACCCATTTCCGGTACCTGCCGCGGGCTCTAGAAGATCCAACTAACAGAGACGCAGTCAGTTTGCAGGCTCACGCAGCTGACCGAGAGCGGAACGTGACCCTGCGGACCTCACTTCAGTGCATGATCGAGCAGGAGTACTTGAACATTGGCCTAGAAGAGAAAGTTGCCAAGCTAAGAGAGAGGGTATGGAAACAAGACATCCAGCTACTGGAGAAGGACAACAGGATCGCCTTACTTGAGGAGCGCCTCGAAGCTAAGGCAAGGGAAGTCAGAGCCCTGGAGTATGAAGCTTGCAACAACAGGCAGTTGGCAGGGCTGATCCAAGCAACTCACCATGCTCGAGATATCCGTCTGGAAGATCAACTCACAGAAAAAGACAAAGCACTGGCAGCCAAGGAAGAAGAGATAGAAGAACTGAAGGAAGAAGTATATTGGTTGGACAGTCACAACTCAGAACTTCAGGAAGAGGTGGATAGCTACTAGGAGAAGAGTGGGCGAAACTACCAGCTGATGAAGTACTTGAGTCTTCAACAGATTATGGCAAAGGATGAAGCTCGAAGGACCCTTACTAGTTGGGTAAGGTCAGACAGGAAGAGGGTAGCAGAGGTGATCACAGTGAACCAAGGACTTCCAGAGGAACGCAGAGTTGAACCTAGAACAGAGCACTACAGGGTCTCACCAAGCCGGGTTGAGCCGATACCACTACCTGAGGCTCGAACCCTTACTCCCGAGATGACAAGACTGAGACAAGAACTGGCACCCTTAGAGAAGCAGTTGGCAAGACCTGAGGTGGACATAGTGAGGTTGGCAGCGCGCCTCACGGACACTCTCCACGACGACGGGCAGTGATCAAGCAGCAGACAGAGACTGAGGCTGTGAGGTTGGCAGCGTGCCTCACAGGCACTTTCAGCAGCATGAGATGGATGCAGTAGGCAGTATCAGCAGATGTCAGCAGTAGTGATGAAACTTGTATCTATCTTCATAAGTAGATGTTTAGACTTAGTAGATCATGACCACCTTTTGGCTCAGCCACGATGTAGCATCCGCTTAGATGTACTAATCCTCAAGGTTCCAGGAGCTGGCCTCGGGACAGTACTCATGTCTAGGGTGTAATGCTGTTATGAATGATCGATCTTTGTGGCTATTCTTGCAGTTTTATTGATGTTCATCTTGAGTGTACTTTAGTGTTGAGTCTATTTCATGTGTGCAGCTCCTACTCTAGTTACGCTAACCTAACCATTACCGACCGCCACTATACCTGCTCTATGAAAAATACAGCAAGATGTCGATCCGAAGATCCAATCGACTGCTTGCACGTTTTGAGGAAGCTGAGCAAGAAGAGGCAGCAGTGGAAGCTAGGGGCAGAGGACGTGGCAGAGGTCGTGGTCGCGGAAGAGCAACAGCTGCAGTTAGAGGCAGGGGCCGTGGACGCGCAGCAGGCGTGCTCCAGCCCGAGGACAATGCACTAGGTGGAGAACAAGAAGTGGAGATGGAAGAACCAGCAGTTGAGCCTCAGCAGAACCAGCAGAACGACCAGCAACCACCGCCTAACTTGGTAGAAGTAATGACTACTCAAACACAGTTGATGCAACAGATGGCACAGGCCAACGCTCAGATGATGCAAGCTATGCAACAGATACAGGGAAACTAGAACCAGAACCGTCAGGGACACCGTGAGGAAGACCTACAAAGGAAGATTGAAAGGTCCATCAGGCTGAAAGCACCCACCTTCGACTACTCGGATGAGCCACTCGACGCGCACGACTGGTTGCGTACCATCGAGACGAAGCTGGACCTGACAGACTACACTGAAGAGGAATGTGTGGCCCTTGCGGCGCACCAGCTTGAAGGAGCAGCGAAAGCGTGGTGGGAGAGCTACTGTGACTCTCACGCAAACCCTGCTCAGATCACCTGGCTAGAGTTTTGTGAAGCTTTCAAAGAGTACCACATCCCAGAACAAGTCATGGTGCACAAGGCAATGGAGTTCAGGACAATGACCCAAGGTGGTTTGTCTGTAGCTGAGTACGCTCGACACTTTGCTAAGATGTCAAGGTATGCTCCTGAAGACGTTAACACTGAGAAGAAGAAGCAGTTTTGGTTCCAGCGTGGCTTGCACAGAGGTCTGAGGACAGCACTCGCAGCGAGTTCACACAGGTCACTTAGAGAACTGATCGACAGGGCTATCGCAGTTGAGAAGGAAAGAGTGGGACTTGAAGATACTTGGCGAGAGAAGAAAAGAAAGGCTGAACAGTTGCACAACCACAGACTGAGTCAGAGGCCGTGGAGTGGCCAGAGTAACATGCTCAGGAGAGGCTTTCAGCAGAGCAACAACCAAGGAAGCTCAGGGTTTAACAGAAATAGCTACCAGGGTAACCGAGGCAGTTACAGCAACAGCTTTGGCAGCAGAGGCAACAACTACAGCAGTTTTGGCAACAGAAACAACAGCTACTCAGGACAGGGAAACCCCAACTGGAAGCCGAACAACACGCCCAGAGTTGGTGGAGGGACCTCAGTAGTCTTTTTTGCTTGTGGGAAGCCCGGTCACAAGTCCTTTGACTGTCCGGAGAAGAAGAACAAACAAACCCCAGCCAAGGCACCGGCACCTGGAGGACAAGACAGGCAGCCAGCTACAGCGCAGAGGGGACGCCTCAACCACCTGACAGAGGAAGAAGCCGAGGACACTCCCGATGTTGTGCTCGGTGAGTTTTTAGTAAATGGCATTCCAGCATTGATATTGTTTGACTCTGGAGCAACTGGATCTTATATCTCGACAAAGTTTGTGAAAGAGCAGTCACCCCCGACAATACCTAAGGCTAGACCTATAGTCACTACTTCTCCCTTAGGAGAGCTTAGGTGCACCTTAGAGTGCCCAACAGTTAGTCTGATGATAGGTGGGCAGGAGTTCGTAGGAGACCTGACAGTCCTGAAGTCAGACGGAATTGACGTGATACTGGGAATGGATTGGCTTACAGAGCACAAAGGGGTAATCAGTTGCTCGCCCAGAACAGTTGAGTTGACACACCCTAGCGGAGTCAAAGTAACAGTAGAACCACAAAGAAGAAGAACAGGGAAGAGGTCCAAAACATGTATTCTGAGACAGTTGGTATATTCTATCGAGAAAAAGACGATCGAAGAAGTGCTTGTTATGTGTGAGTACCCTGACGTGTTTCCCGAAGAACTACCAGGATTACCACCTGACCGAGACGTAGAGTTCATAATCGAGCTGCAACCAGGCACAGGGCCCATTGCCAAGAGACCGTACAGAATGTCAGTGGAAGAGCTCGAGGAACTCAAGAAGCAGCTGAAAGAGATGCTAGAAAGCGGGGTGATTCGACCCAGTGCATCCCCATGGGGATCGCCAGTGTTGTTCGTGAAGAAGAAAGATGGGTCAATGCGCATGTGTGTAGACTATCGATCCCTGAACGCAGTGACGATCAAGAACAAGTACCCATTACCGCGGATTGATGACTTGCTAAATCAGTTGAAGAAAGCCAAGTACTTCAGTAAGATTGATCTGAGATCGGGATACCACCAGATGAAGATTAGAGAAAGCGACATTCCCAAGACAGCCTTTGTGACTCGGTACGGGCAGTACGAGTTCACCGTTGTGTCCTTCGGTTTGACCAATGCACCCGCTTACTTCATGAACATGATGAACAAGGTATTCATGGAGGAACTAGACAAGTTCGTGGTGGTGTTCATTGACGACATATTGATCTACTCAGAAACAGCCGAAGAACATGAGGAGCATTTCAGGATTGTACTAGAGAAGCTGAGGCAGCATCAACTCTACGGGAAGTTCAGCAAGTGTGAATTTTGGCTGGAGAAAGTAGCCTTTTTGGGTCACGTGCTGACAGCTGAGGGCGTAGCAGTAGACCCAGAAAAGATTGAGGCAGTAGCGGAATGGAAGCAGCCGAAGAGTGTCACGGAAATCCGAAGCTTTCTAGGTTTGGCAGGTTACTACAGAAGGTTCATTGAGAACTTCTCCAAGATTGCCAAGCCAATGACTGAACTACTCAAGAACAATGTCCCGTTCGAGTGGACAGACAAGTGTGAAAGAAGTTTCCAAGAGCTCAAGCACAAACTCACTACAACGCCAGTATTGACCCTGCCAGATATTCGCAAGGATTTCGTAGTCTATTGCGATGCTTCGAGACAAGGTTTGGGATGTGTTCTAATGCAAGAAGGCAAGATTGTTGCTTATGCATCAAGGCAGCTGAGGAAACATGAGGAAAACTACCCCACACATGATTTAGAACTGGCAGCAGTGGTACATGCATTGAAAATTTGGAGGCACTACCTGATTGGCAACAAGTGCGATATCTACACGGATCACAAAAGCTTGAAGTATTTCTTCACCCAATCCGAACTGAACATGAGGCAGAGAAGGTGGTTGGAACTGATCAAAGATTACGACTTGGAGATACACTACCATCCTGGCAAAGCCAACGTAGTGGCAGATGCCTTGAGCCGAAAGATTTATTGCAACAACTTGATGACAGAAGAAAGTCAGCCAGAACTAGCAAAGGAATTGTACATGCTGAAACTCGAGCTAGTAGAAGAAGGAAAACCCAAGGAAATGAGGGTGAAGTACAACCTAGAAGACCGAATCAAAGAAACTCAAGGAAAGTGTCCAGAAATCCAAGAAGTAAAAATGGATATCCAGCGAGGAATGACACCTGACTTCCGAGTAGTTGAAACAGGGACAGTATGGATGAAAGACCGTATTTGTGTACCGCAGGACAAGGAAATCAGGAGAACAATTCTCTCAGAGGCTCACGAGTCCAAGTACTCGATACACCCATGATGCACCAAGATGTATCAAGATCTGAAGGATAAGTTCTGGTGGAAGAAAATGAGAGAGGACATAGCAGAGTATGTAGCCAAGTGCGACTCTTGTCGACGAATCAAGGCAGAACATCAAAGGCCAGCAGGACTGCTGAAACCATTGGAAATTCCAATGTGGAAGTGGGAGGATATCAGCATGGACTTCGTGGTTGGCCTACCTCGCACTCAGAAAGGAAATGATGCCGTTTGGGTCATAGTTGATCGGCTGACAAAGGTAGCCCACTTCATACCAGTCAAAGACACTTACCCAGTAAGCAAACTAGCAGAACTATATATAGACAACATTCTCAAGCTGCATGGGGCACCAAGAAGTATTGTGACACACAGAGGACCACAATTCACAGCTCAGTTCTGGAAAAGCTTACATCAAGCCATCGGGACAACCTTGGAGTATAGCACAGCTTATCACCCTCATACAGATGGGCAAACCGAAAGAGTGAACCAGGTTCTTGAAGACTTGTTGAGGGCATGTGTTCTAGCTTACAGCACAGACTGGGAGAAGAGTCTATCGTATGCAGAATTTTCCTACAACAACAGCTACCAGGCCAGCCTGCAGATGTCCCCCTTTGAGGCACTATACGACAGGAAATGCAGAACGCCTCTAATGTGGTCAGAGGTGGGAGAAAGAACATTCTTTGGACCTGACATGATTGTAGAGGCAGAAGAAAATGTGGCCAAGATCCGAGAGCACCTGAAGGTAGCTCAGAGCCGACAAAAGAGCTATGTGGATAAGAGGAGACGAGATCTAGAGTTCGAAGTAGGGGACTTCGTCTACCTAAAAGTGTCACCCCTCAGAGGGCATAAGAGATTTCAAGTGAAAGGGAAGCTAGCACCCCGTTTTGTGGGACCGTATCAGATACTAGAGAGAATAGGAAAGCTAGCCTACAGGCTAGACCTACCAGAGGACCTAGCCGGAGTACACCCAGTGTTCCATGTATCTCAGCTGAGGAAGTGTCTAAGAGTACCAGAACATGAGGTCAAGACAAAGGCATTAGACCTACAAGACACCTTGGCGTACCTGGAGTACTCAGAGAGGATACTAGACAGAGCAGTCAAAGAGACCAGAAACTCAGCTATTCCGTTTTGCAAAGTGCAATGGAGCAATCATTCAGAAAGGGAGGCTACTTGGGAGAAGGAGTCAGTACTAAAAGAGAGATACCCCCAATTGTTTAAACCATAGGTAACCACAAATCTCGAGGACAAGATTCTTGTGAGGGGGGAGACTGTAACAACCCTAAAAATTCCCTTAGGATTTGTTGAATACAAAAATGTGAATTTAAAAATTTTTGGTGAATTTTGTGCAAGTCAACAAACATATAAGAGTGTCTTCTAAATTGCTTCCTAAATTCCTAGGCAATTTGAATTCAAATTAAAAATAATTTGAAGTGCTAAGAACCAAATAGATGTGATTTGGAGTTAATTTGGTTTTATTGGATTTTTGGTTGTGTTTGAATTCAAATTCTAGATTTGAATTCAAACAAATACTAACCTAACTAATTAAAACCTAAACCAAACCCTGTTGGGCCTAATCACCGAGCCAAGTCCACTTAACCCCCTCGGACTTTCTTCCCCGAGACAGCCAGCCACCCCGGCCCGTTCCCTCTTCCGGCCCGGCGCGGCCCAGTCGCCAGCCGCACCCCCCTCCCTTTCCCTTCTTTCGCTGACGCGTGGGCCCGCGCCACTGTGCCCCCTTCTTCCTCCTTCCCCATCTCTCTCTGCCCCGGCGAAAAGCGGAGAGGGGCCGCCGGCCAATACCAGCGCCGAGCCAGCGGCCCGTCTCGATTGCGCCGCGTGTCCGCGGGCGCTCGAGCACCCCCATCCAGCCGTTTGAGCCCCAGGAACCCTAGCCTAGCTCCTATATAACCCACCCCCGGGGTCGTCTTCCTCCCCAAGCCGCCGCCGCCCCTTTGGGGTTTCCACCAGCCTGCGATTCGAGAGGGTGAGGGGAGTGGGAGGTGTAGTAGGGGTCAAGGAAGGTCCTGGAGGACAGGAGGCGGGTTGAGGAGGGGACGAGCGTCTTCCCGCGTCGTCGCCACCGGAGCCTTCGCCGCCGGCACCAAGGAGGAGCCGGACCAGAGGCGATCGTGGACGCCGAAGCTTCACCAGGCCGCGTCGAGTCTTCCCCGAGCCTGCTACGCCTACACCGCCGACCCAACGTGAGCCCCGACGAATCGCCCCCTTCTTCCTCTCTGTTTCCGGCGAAGCGCCGCCGTTCCGCCGTGCTAGCCTTCTCTGGGACCCGGTCTTCGAGCCGTGGCCGACGATCTTGTGCAGGACCCCGTCGCGCCGCTCTCCGTACCGCAAACCGCCGTTGCCTCACTGCCGACCCTGGCCGCCGTGGTGCGTCGCCGCCGAGACCGTTCGGTCGGAGCGCCCGCCATGGCCGCGACGCGGTCAAGCCCGAGGCTTGAACTGCGCGCGTGCACGCCAAACGCACACAACGCACCGCACAGCCGCGACACCTACCTGGATCACCGCCTTGAACCTATGCAGGCGTTGCCGCGGAGCCGGTTCGCCGGAGCACCCGTGAGCGCTGTCGCCGCCGCACCACACCATCGCTTGGACACATCCTCGTATCGGCCGGAATCGCCGCGGGCTCGGGCTGCCGAAGTCACGCGCGAGCACACCTAGCCAAGCCGAAGCCTTAGCGCCCGACCGCCGACCTCGCCACACCGTCGATGCACGCCGGTGATCATCGAGCGCCGTGCCGCCATGCGCGCGTTCGCGAAGCGGGAGCAGCCGCACGCGCGACTACAGCAGCACGCCACACAGCCGGCCGTAGAGGATCCCGTGGCGGCCACACCAGATCCGTGCGCCTGGTGCACCGTGAACCTGTGACTCGGCTCACCGTGGACCAAGTCCACCCGAGCGGGTCCGGCAGCCTAGCCTTCTTGGGCCGAAAGTTCACACCCAAGTCTTAAATTCCCCCCTCGACTTTCCTTTCGGCCCAATTCCGGCCCAGCAGCGTTTTCTTCTTTTTCTTTTTCCGAATAACTGCGCTGACGAGTGGGGCCCACATGTCATACACTGTGTGTCATTGACCGCTGGGGCCCACTGACCAGAGTTGACCGTTGACCATTGACCAGTCAACGCTGACGTCAGCAGGGCCCACTGCTAACGTCATCCTAGTTGGACCCCACTGCTGACGTCAGCAGGCTAATTTCTGTCTGTTTTCTTTTTCGGAAATTATTTAATATTTTCAGAAAATTATTTAAACTTGTAAAATTCATAATAAATCAACCGTAGCTCAGAAAAATATGAAACTAGTTTCTATATTTTTCTAAAATCATGACCTACGCGTTAGTGTAGAGTTTGGTGTTCTTTGGGACTTCTTTAATCACTGTTTTGGTGTTTCTTTGCTAGTAGCCGCGCCTCATTTTATTTTTCCACGACCCTAGGAGTTCCGGAGAGTCAGGAGGAGCCAGACCACTACGACAACTGCTTTGACGAAGACAAAGACTTTTGTCCAGGTTCACGCCCGACCAAACTCTGAAATACCTATTAGACATGCAACTAGTATGCTAGCGCTTTACTTTACTCGCATGATAAACCTGCACTGCCATTGATAATATCCTGTTACCTTGCTACCTACTACTCACTTTATGGAATATGCTATGCTATGCATGTGTTGGGTTGGTTGTGATTTGAACCTCTTGGCGTGAGTTGTGGGTGGTATGGGAGGAGTAGTGCAGCTAGGCGGTGTAAGCGAGTAATAACAACTCGATCGTTTGATCGGGGTGCTTGGGGACTGCACTCGGGCAGTCCCTACGGGGTACCTGTTGTGGGTACATGGTTGTTGGATACTTGGGTTACTTGAGGAGTTTGGGCGGCAATACCTGTTATGGGTGCCGATTGCGGACCGTTGCGGCGGATCGCTTATGACGCAGATACTCGCTTTACCGACAATTAAGGACCGAGTCGAGTTCCACCTTTGGACGTGGGAATACCGTGCTCACCATCTACCCAGTATGGGGAGGGTTCCAGCAAGCCTACTCTAGTGCGGCGCTGAGACTGTAGGAGAATCGAGCTTGATATGTGTAAGGGGGACTCGTTGCGGCGTACTCTCCCTGATTTACCACGGCCCCCGACTGGCCCCGGTGGGAAGGTTTCACATCCCTGGGGCAGATGTTAGATCAGATGTTTCCCGAGCCCAGGGAGACAGGATTGGCGCCGTTACTGTTTAGGGTCTTTGCTGTGGGCTGTGTCTCAGGTTGGTTGCGGACTAGCCTTGCAGCCCGGATGGATTTCTGGAGTGCCACCTCTGCAGAGTGTAAACTATACGTATAGTCATGTCCACGGTTACGGACGACCCGCTTCTGATAAGTTCCGACTAGCATGGGAATCTGCTTTCTTACCTCATCCTTTGATTTGGGTTTGAGAGATTGGTTCAGCGTTGCTGATGAGACAAGGTAGGGAGGGAGCTCACCGAGTCGACTAGTGAGCGAAAGGCGTTGGTGGATGATGTTTGCGGGAACCTGCTGTGGCAAGACGAGCCCGATGGGAATGTGAGGCTGATGGTTGGATTTGGGGAGTGGATGTGCGTGTGAGGGAAGGAGTTGGTGATGAGATGAATTTGGGTTATTGCTGCTGCTCGCTTAAGAAAACCCTGGCTCAAACCTTGATTATTTCTATACCTTAGAATAGGCCACAATAAAGCTTGCTTCATATTATGGTTGGTGACGTGAACCTGTCCCATTTCCTTGGGGACAGACTTTGGGTTCTCAGGTGAAGACCCCGACCACGAGTTCAACCAGGACGGGTGGTACGATTGAAGGGTGCGCGCTATGCTCAAGGATGCCTGTGGAGGAGTGGTCCCTGATGATCTAGCTACCGCTGCGCAGCTGTTTCTTATTGTCGACTTAGCCCAGAGGGCTTGTACCTGACGCTATGTTTTATATGTCATGTATTGAATCTTCTATCGTTGTATGGAAGTGATATTCGACTGAGATGAGTTCTGTACGAGATAGCTGCTATTCCTGGGACTATCTCGAGGGTACAGGGAGTCGGATTCTCGTCGTTGAGAATCCGGTTCGTTTCAAAAAACATTTCAGTTCAAAAGGCACTTGATAATAATAGATGGATCAGACAGGTGCAACCAATAACAACTCATATAGAGATAGTGGAATATGTTAACCTATGGGAAGCAATAGATGAGATCAACCGCAACATGGATGAGGAGGATCAGATAGTGTGGCGGTGAACCAACAATGGTGAATACTCCACCAGAAGTGCCTACTTGATACAATTTACAGGAACCTACACTCATATGAAAATCTCACCCATCTGGAAAGCTAGAGCTGAACCAAAATGCAAATTCTTCGCATGGACTTTGCTACACAAAAAGATTCTAACAGCCAACAACCTTCAGAAACGAGGTTGGCCGAACGAGCCTATCTGTAAATTGTGCACCTTAGAACCGGAAACCCCATCACACTTATGCAAGAATTGTGTTTTCACTATGGAAGTTTGGACGATTTTAATTAGTTGGCTCAACCTCAGCATGATTATAAATCTACCGCAAAGTGGATCAATTTACAGCTAGTGGAGAAAACGAAGATTGAAGATTGACAAAGCACATCGCAAAGATTTTGACGGCCTAACAATCTATTTTTGGTGGCAAATTTGGAAGGAACGTAACCGGAGGATTTTCCAAAATGAGGAGAAAACGATGGTTGATGTTGCACATCTTATCATGGAGGACATGAGGCAATTCAAATTGGCCTCTCACAGCCATTAGTCTTCTCTCTTTTTTCTCTTTGTTTTCCTCTCTTTTTTCGCTTTTGTTGGCTGCTCAAGTCGTAGTTATTTTCATTTTAGTTGGTGGCTTTGGCATGAGTCGTTTTTCCTTGATAGTTGTTTGTTATACTTGTTTTCTCTCTCTTCTAATAAAATTCCATGGCAAAGCTCTTGCCGTCCTTTCGAAAAAAAATTATCCTTGATGTCGAAATTGCCGCAAAAGACACCATATTTACGGCTAAGTAGTGTCTCAGTAGGTGATTAAAATTAGGGGCAAAAGAGCATATTTAATATCTCTCCTTTTTTTAGTACTTTAGCTTCTCAAAATATTATTACCGAGTATTTCATTACTGTCATTTTTTTACTCTAGTTTAGACATGCGCATTTTTGTCGCCGAACTGCCTGGCCCGAAAAAGCAAGCCCACTAGTCTGAGGGCAGGCCCAACGCACCACCCTGGACTACTGCCCCAACTACCACGTCGGCATTTAGGATCCATGTCACGCAAACTAGTAGCCCCATAGAGCCCCTGAGAGACCTGCAGAAGTAACACTAGCTTCATCTAACAAAAGTATGAAGCAGTAGTTGAAGCGTCCGTTGTGAGAGCAAAGGTGCTCCAGGCTGACACAAGAAGGACGAAGGGGGCTGAAAAAGCGACGGTAGCAGTAAAAAGTAAAAGCTGACATTTTTATGCCATGTGAGTGGCTTTGGCTGTAAGAATGGAGGCTTCAACCTGTCTTGAGGTACGTGGAATCTACTTTTTGCTTGAGGCTACTATTATCATTGTTCTGGGTTAGGCTTGCCCTTATATGTTAAGCCGAGATAATAACTGATCATGACTGAAAAGAATAGGCCCAGCTCTAGCCCAACCTGAAAGTTGAATTTAATTTGTTTCCAACGTAAAACTCACGATGGATGGCCCAGTCCGAGCCTAAGCCCACGGTTGGTAGTTTGTCACCTAATGGGTTTATTGGACCATACCTTAGGCAGACAATTTAGGCTCAGAATAATTAGAATAATAAATTAGACTTTTCTATAGTCTCGTTGGAGAAATGCTTAGGCTTATATATATATATATATATATATATATATATATATATATATATATATATATATATATATATATATATATAGGAAAAATCCATTCTACACGCGCGTGTAGCTACGCCTACCTCATGATACATGATGAATTTGATCCGACGAAGAATATGTACATGTAGTATGTGATGATACTAGACTATCTGTGATGATATATATATTGGGTATGTAAGCATACATTGAGTATATGGACATACAATTTTATATAGTATTATAAAGGTATAATCAAAATATATTTAAAAATAGGGTTGATTTTAAAAAATTTTCATGTAACTCGCTTTGAAGTATCTTAGAATTAGTATATGAACATACTAAAAATGATAAACTAGTATGCGGACATACGTACAATGATATACTGATGGTGGGTGTAGCTACACGCAGGTGTAGATAAAACTGGTCCTATATATATACATATATACACACACACTCTTCTAACTGAAATATTTGAAGTCGCCAAACATATGAACCTTTTTGGCACAAAGTAGTAGTCATACAAGCAATTTTATTATGCTTCTTGCATCCTATGTCCATATTAGGGTGTATGATGTTTTCTAAGGCGATTTCCAGTAAGTCTTATAAGATAAGAGTTTTATGCATATTAAATGATGTGACACATCAGTAATCACGCCGACATGACATGACCGTTATAAAGAGAGAGAGGGAAGGAGTTTCATCACTTGGCATAGTTACCAACTCCGGATGAGTCTTAGAATTAAATGCTATAAGGTACCTATGAAACATCAACATGAAACTACTGCATTGGAATGATGGTTTCAAATATCATTTTATTTTTTTCTTGCTGATGTGGTCATCTTGAAAGCATAAATATGAAATCCTCACTGGGATTTGACTAATTTAAGCTCTTCGCCGCGGTAGTATTAGTTCTAAGAAGGCGGCATTAATATGCATGCTTCTTTTTTATCTTGACAAAAGATTCAAAGGGTACCTTATGCTTGAATTATACTTAGAAGAAATATGGATCAATACAAAATAGACCACGCGAGAAAATAAATCACAATCAAGTTCGACAAAGGTTCGTTCCCATGGCGCATCAATCATGGTCACTCTGGGTTGTCCCCGGCCATATCACTATCGGTTTTGCCGTCAGTGGAATATCACTATCGGTCTTGCCATATCACTATAATGTCCTATCTTGATATGGCCGGGAATCTCATTAAAAGGTTCGTGACTTATGTATAAAATATCTGGTTCTTTTGGAGACGAATTACCATGGTTGATTGGCACATCGGTCTTGCCGTCAGATGACAAACGGAAAACCAAAAAGGTCTGAACGAACCCAAACATACCAAGGTTTTTGAAGACTACGGAAGACCTTCATTTCCGTTTAGGAAAAGAAAATCTCCAGACCTTTTAGGAAAACAACAGTGGTAACTACGAAAGTCCTTCATTTCTGGAGCCATAAAACAACAGTTCTCACCATACAAAATTCAGAATAGCAAGTAGCTACTTCATCCATTCCAAATTATAGGTCGTTTTGGCATTTCTAGATTCATAGTTTTTGCTATGTATCTAGACATAGCGTATATCTAGATTCATATCAAAATCTATGAATCTAGAAAAGTCAAAACGACATACAATTTGGAACAGAGGTAGTACCTTTTTTATGGTCTAGAGCTAGAATGAAGATGGTTATCACTTTTCTTACTTGTGGTCTCTAAGTTTTGGCTAAGTTGACAAAAGGAAGGTGCTTAGAGACTACTAGTTGTGTAAAACTCAGAAGTATAAGAATCAAAATTATGAGCTAACCTTGGTGGAAAGGACATAGAGGCTGCTGGTGCTTCATCCTCATAAGGCACAATTGATGACTCTAACTTGTTGCATGAACCAAATCCAATTATCATTTGTTTCAGAATCAAAAACTCCAAAACAAACAGGGAACAACCAATTATGACCATCCACAGCTGATGCACTAGCTAACTGCCCCTTAAACATGCTGGTCAGAAAAGTACTATCTATTTCTAAATATGGCCTACAACCATTAATGAACCCCTCAATGCAAGGTTTCAAGGCAAAAAAAACCTTATGAATCTAATCTTTCCATTTATGGTGTGATGATCTATTACTACTAAGGAACCAGGGCAAGTGCTCTCAACTTGTGGCTTAAACCTATATAAATTGTCAAAGCTGTTGTCCCAATCACCATAAATCTGCCTCAAAGCAATATTTCTACCCATTCAAACTCTCTTGTAGTGGACACTGACCTTATAGTGTTCTTTCAACTTTTTCTGCAGCACCCTTGCTTTAGTAGTGCCATCCTCAATGAGCCAGTCCTTCACCTTAGCACACACCCAATGTTTTGTTGCATTCTTCACCTTCTTCTTCCTCTGTGTACTAGAGCAAGAACGAGGACAAGGGTTCTTCTTCACCTACAAATGATGAACATGGATAGTTAGCTTATTGAAACATAACAGAAATTTAGAATAAATATGAAGAAAAAAATAAATATGCGTAACAGAATAAATATGGAAAGGTTTTGCTAACATCATCATAGTACTGAACATGAGCAACTTCCAAATAACCCAGTGGATACTTCTCCACAACCTCATCAACCAAGTCTATATGATTTGTCAAATCAGAATCGATACACATCTCAAAGCAGAAGCATCTAAACTCCTTCCTAACTTTCTTTTTGTTGCCAAATAATTTAATCTTTAGCAAATATGTTGAATTTGGATCCATCCTGTAAGTAAAATCAACAACTAAAGGCATTAGCATTGGTGGATGTCTACTCCTACCCCTAGTGTTGTGGTAAGCAAAAACGTTGATATGAGCGAATGATGAACTCACCCTTCATGCCACCCCTGCACTGCTTGTGCAGCCATAGGAGGTCGCGCCCTTCGCATACTCTCCGCTTGCCCATCGCCATGGCAGCTTCTGGCCGCAGGGTTCAACTCGCTGGAACATGATGTGATGAAGGCTGCTCTGGACGTCTCTGGACCGTATGGGGCCCGGCCATCTGGGGCCGTAGAGAGCCCGTCGGGGTCCAGGTCCCCTGCACCAGCGCAACGGGGGTCGGCGGCCGCGCTCACTACCCCGCGACAGCCGGCGCCCGCGCCCACCCCGACAGCACAACAGCCGTTAGGGGACGCACCCTCCGCTGCAGCCTGACTGGCCCGAACGCTAGCGCCGGGCATCGCACCCACCGTAGCCCAACTGCCCCGGCCATCTAGGGCCGCAGCACGCCTGTCGGGGCCCGTGCCCTCCGCGGCAGAGCTCCCGTTGAGGGCCTCACCCTCCGCTGCAGCGAGGCCGTCAGGGTTGGTGCCCTTCGGATCCGCGCCGTCGCAAGCCATGGAGGCCGCCTACTTGCCGCCGCCGCCGCCTGCAGTACGTCTAGGGTTGGGAACGAGTTGGGAGAGGGATGGGTTTGGAGAGATACCGGACTGAACTCTCACTAGGTGGGTATGAGTTGCCCAGGGGCAATTTTGTCCATTCAAATAAAATCTGACAGGTTTCAATGTGTATTTCACGTCTGCCGCTAACGGAATTAACGGTAGTGCCATATTAGGAACGGAAGGTAAAGTTGGTGTCAAATAGGGAACCAAAATTGTTTGAGGGCCAAGGAAGGAATGACTCATTATTCTGATGTCAAATAGGAAATTTACTCCAACAATTATGCATGGACATGTAATTGCTTAAGTGGTTGCTGCATTGCAACACATAGACACAACACAAGGATGTCATAATGTCCTATATATGTGCCAATCAACCATGGTAATATTCGTCTCCAACAGAACCAGATATTTAATTTATACATAAGTCATGAACCTTTTTGTTCATCCAGAGTGAAGGTAAACAAGAGGGAATCGTAGTAGGTGTGGACGGCGTAGTTCTCAAAATAGCATTTCCTTGTTTCTTGTTCTTTTTTTAAAAATAGCAATATATGAACTAGAAAGCACCATGTCTTATCATGTGTTTCTGTCATCAGGAGCAATCATCTAGTAACCATCTCTGGAATGATCCATGTAGCAGACAATAGGGACCGTAAAGGTCCTCAAAATATTTGGATTTTATACCGGAGAATCCAACATGGCAGGATGCAAATAGCTGAGTGGAACTGCCCAAAGCAGTGTTAATTATATTGTAGCTTGTCACTTATCGGGTACATTAGCTATGACTCGGCTTCAGTAACACTTATAAATAAAAAAAACCAAGTCACACTTACCAACTCTCCTTCATGAGCTATAACTATGAATGTTTATTCGCTTCGTAGACTTTGGATAAAAACAAACGATATATAATAAACATCTATTCACTTTGGGCACCTTATAAGTGTCCCAGTGTTATCCTTCAAGTTTGGCGCATTTTGCTTGATTTATTGACCCTCACGTTGCTCTAAAATTAAACAAGGCAGTATTGTTTATGTATCACAACTGCAGAGGTTTAGGATTGGGAGGCATCGGGAGCAGATCATACAATCTAGAAGGAATCCATCGTGATCCCATTTTGCATGCTACATCGAGTTGTTCTTGCGAATCTTGACCTACTGATCAGAGATGGCTATAGAAAGCTGGAAGAGGGCCATCGATCTGTTGAGTACATGCTGTTCTTCAAAACAGAGAACATCTCAATAGATGGTGTGGTGACGGTGAAAATGAAGTGATATAACGTCCCTGTGATCAATACTCCGAGTGTAGTATTGAGTATTGACCTTAAAAAACCATCTAGCTTTCCCGATGAAGCAAATGTGGCAGCAGGGTACCAGTTGCACCAGCAGCGTCTCTGGTGAATAGTGATAGCTTTGCTGGTCTCTTGATGGGATTAAAATTAACCACCGTGTACCGGCCACCTCATAAGGGCATGTACAACGCGCCGTCATTTGCTGTCGACATGCAAAGATTTTTTGCAAAAGACCCTCCGCGCGATTGGATCGAGACGAGGCCGTCGTCTGGTTCATCTGCGAGCCGCGCGCGTGCTCCGAGGCGACGCGGCGAAGAAGAAGGGCGTTGTACGGTGTGTTGCGGGGAGACGACATTGGTGTGGGATCAGCTGCGCGCCACGGAGATTTGTTTGGTGCCCAAGTTCACATCTTCCTCACCCGCGAAGGTCGAGCTCAAGCCATGGTCGTTCCGGAGCAAGGAGGGCAGCAAGGCGGCCAGGTCTTCGCGTGGGCGGCGGCCTTCGGCGACGGGATGGCGACGAGGAGCATCGGAACTTTGACTCATCCTCGCGAAGCTCCCGGTGACCATGGCTTTGTCCGGCGAGCAACACAGCGGCGTATCGACGACGACGGCCGGCGGCGGCTCTGTCTTCCCGTGGGCGGGGTTGCTCCGGTGGACCAGCGGCGACGGAAAGGTGCGCGATGGCTTCGGCGTGGCGCGGGGAAGCTCGTGGTGCCCGTGGCTTGGCCGGATCGTCGACGGTGGCGCGGATCGACGAGGCGGCGCGCTCGGCTCCTTGGATGAAGAAGATGAACAGTACAAGCTAGCAACTTAGTAATACTTGTGTGTTCATGATTTTGTAAAATTCATAGTAAAATAAATATAGGCTCAAAGGATCTCAAACTTGTTTTGTTGGATTTGTCTTGTGATGCTGTACATTTAAAAAATATGAATACCCATGCTACTGTCCTGTGTTTTTATCTATAGATTTATTTGTGCTAGGGTGTTTAAATGCATATTAAATTATGTATTGATCCAACAAAATTGAAACAAAATTTGTTAGTCTCCTTTTTATATTTACATTTCAAAACCGTAACCTTTACTCTTGAGAAGTGTTTATTGTCTTCTTTTTAAATGTATTTCGGTTAGTTTATGTGCCTTTTATGATTGAATGGGTTATAGGTGGCTTAAAATTTGCTACAAAGAGCCATGCGAATTAATGTTTATATATATTTTATGATTTAATATGTTATATATAAGATTCATGCGAATTATTTGAATGTACCATGCATTCTCTCATCTATACAATAAAATGGCTACAAAGATCAATTATGCACTAGATCACCGTAAGTTTGTATGTCAAAGGATGAATTAATCACCCTGTAGACAGCCAAACAGACAGCTCATTGTACAAGCTGTCTATTTAGCTGTCTATTTGTGTCAAAAAGACAGCAGCTGTCGGCTCTATTGTACTTGCCCTAAGCTCATGAGCCCATTTCTAAAGCTCCTCCCTTGTCTACAACTAAAAAATGATAAACAAATTTAAGAGACAATGCTCAGAGTGCTATTTTGACATAGCATGAGTCACCCCCACTTAAAACGATAATGCATTCTCTGCATGCATGCATGGTGGTTCATAATTAGTATGACTGCTTTGAAGAGCCGATTTAAATATGGTCAAGTAGTAATAATTGAATTGCACAATTATTAGAATGGTCTACAACAGACATACTCCGTAGAACACTTTCTGTTAAGAATAATATATAGTGATATCCTTATTTACATTTTCAGTACTTAGCTCTTCTCTTAACGATGACTCTTAAGTAAACACACTGTACTTCCCCGGAGTATATTTTCATGAGATACACATCAACTTATTTATGGACTTCCTCAACACCGGTAGCATATATTGGTGCTACTTAAATTATTTCTTCATATAAACATTTCTTTGTTTCTTCGGAGAGCGTGCATATATATATATATATATATATATATATGACGAGTTTTATCTACAAGCGCTTGTAGCTACCATCACCATCAATATACTATTGTGTGTGTTCACATACTCATTTATTAGTTTGAGTATGTTCGTATACTAATTCTAAGATACACGTCCTATATATATATAGAAAAAATCTATTCTACACGCATGTGTAGCTACACCCACCTGTGTATCTCATGATACATGATGAATTTGATCCGACGAAGAGTACGTACATGTAGTATGTGATGATACTAGACTATCTGTGATGATATATACATTGGGTATGTAAGCATACATTGAGCATATAGACATACTATTTATATAGTATTATAAAGGTATAATCAAAATATATTTAAAAATATGGTTGATTTTGAAATTTTTTCGTGTAAGTCGCTTTGAAGTATCTTAGAATTAGTATATGAACATACTAGAAATGATAAACTAGTATGCGGACATACGTACAATGGTATACTGATGGTGGGTGTAGCTACACGCATATATTTATATATATATATATTATAAATAGATGCGTTTTCCAAATAAGAAGAGAAGCATTTCTGTTAATGTATCGGTGTGTGTTCTGTGTCCTTCAGCTTCATGCCATCCTATTTTATCCCTCCACCCCCACACGTATTATGTTTGTCTACTGACAACGCATAGGTTTATGTTTAGGAAGCATCGGGAGTAGATCATGCAGACATCAATGCCGATCATCTGTGATGATTCTATTCTGAACGTCACTTCAAATTCATCTTCCCTCTTATCTTTTGATCGTAGATGGTAATGGAAGCTTGGACAGATCCTCTAAGCTGCTGTCACTTTGATGACAGCCAGTGCATCTGACTTGCACTGCCGGTGTGCAAATGAGTCACCAGCTGATGTTGGGAGGACATTATTACAATTTAGTGGCTGCTGATGGCAACTACACAGACTTAAAGTGAATGTTCATTATCCTCTTTTCTATGTCATTTTTGTGTTCCCTACTTTCTGAATGAAAGCGATGATCGGGACTTTTGCTCAAGACCCCAATGTATTACTTATTTTATTTTTGTTACTTTCTCCTAAGAATAGGTGACACCCTTTATTTGCTTTTTGCAGTAATTACCATATGGTAATTTTGTTATATCTCTTAAATAATGCTGCCGATTCAAAATTACTCTCAAATCATCACACCGTACTTAATCTATACTCTTCATGACGAACTACAGCATTCTTGACTGGAATCCGCAAAAAAAGAAAAAAAAGAAAAAAAAGAAGCTTTCTTGACTTCCTCAACACCGGTAGTATATATATGTGCTATTTGATGTCAGCGTGAGTTGGACAAAAGAAGACAAGCAATTTCAGTTGAGGTACCTTGTAGATGTTAGCAAATCAGTTCAGAGTATTGCCCTTAAATTAATTTCGGTCATTCTGCTTAATTCCATGCCCCTTGAACCACATGGCTTTGGATCGATCGCATTTGGCATGCTGGTCGATCTATCACAGTTGGATAGGCTTAGGAGGCATCTGGAGTAGATCATACTCACATGTACGATCAATTGGTGTTTTAGTTCTTCGATTTTGTACGCCACTGCCGTCATTTCTGGTGAATGTTGGCCTTCTAATTATAGAAGAAACAGAGAATGGGAGAGGGTCGACCCGTGAGAATAAAGCAGGACCATCGGCGATTTCCTCTCATGGTAAAGAAATGAAGATAGAAGCAGGTGCAGCTCAATGTAGCATTACAGTGGACAGTTATTGGATGAGCTAGATAGAAAATAACCTTTGAGCCAGGCTTACGAATGAGACCAAGTTCGTAAACTTAAATTTATTTTCTTCATGGTTTTGCAAATCTGTTAACATAAAACTCCTCTCCATAAAAAGTGATACTGGTAGTAGCCATTACACATCAATAAAATTCCTATCCAATATCTCTACTACACAAACTTCGTACATGACCTATTCTCTAGAAGCCCGCTACACAGGACTTGTCGGTAGCGGCGTCTCGGTGCTTGGCGCAAATGACCAAGGATATTTTTATCTGGGCACATGAGTGACGGTCTTCAGATTGATAGTCATTAGCATGTCAGCTCTCCATTATTTTACTGTTTTGTTTCAGCTGTGTACCACTCAGGCAGAGGAGGGGAAATCTTCAATTGCCATTGGATCACCTTAGTGTAATGCTACTTGAAACTAATAAAATTCCCATTTTGAAGAAAAAGAAAAAGAAAAAAGAAAAAATCTCTACTCTTCCTTTTTCTTATCTTCGATCACAACCTGTGACTAACCACAATACTAAATCACATTCAGTAGTAATAACTATAACTCATGAAACACCAACGGAACTTAATTAAGCATGGTTTATGGTCCGTTTGGTTTCCTCCGATATTTTGCGCTATTAGCATATACACACACTCTTTTTTGACAGTAACTTGGGGAGATAAAGTTCACACAAGACAATTTGCTTGGGAACTGGATGGGGAATTGATTATTGTTGCGTTTGCAGCGTTAGAGAAAATAATGGTGACCGCACATGAGAGAGTTACGGGTGCATCCATCGGCATCAACGCTGTCTACTATGGAAAATATAGGCTTTGCCGAGTGCCCCAGCCACAAATACACTCGGTGAAGGATTTGCCGAGTGTTACATTCGTCAAACACCACTCGATATAAAAAACTCGGCAAATGGCTTTTTACTGAGTGTTTTTTATTGGACACTCGACAAATACGTTGCCGAGTGTATGGCTGGCTCTCGGTAAAAAGAAAGTGCACCAGACGGGGAGCAAACGACGAAGTTTATGCCGAGTGTTTGAATTTTACCATATGTATTTTTGGCGGTTTGCTGAGTATTCGACAGAATGCACTCGGCAAAAGTTTAGACTCTCGGCATCCCATAGCGTGAGTAGTGTCTGCAGCTACACGCTTTTCACACATCAAATTTTGAGGACATGCTCTGCTCACATTCTCTTGACCACCGCTAGTTGAAAGAATCTGTCCTGTCCTTGTCTGTTCATAGACTAGCTTGTACTCTAACGTCAAAGAAGCACTTGAATGGGTCGAGTACATTTTGCACACAGATGAAAACAGAGTACCTTGGTCTTGGTTTCCATGGGTGCATATCAGCTGCAAATTGAAGGGGCAAAAAACTGAATGGTGCAAATTAGTTAGAAAACACATCTAGAGATTCCCCAAAATTATGAAAATTGTTGATAGGTGGTGGAATTATGTTCTACATACCCATCTCTAAAAGACAACTTGAGTTGCAAATAACCCTATAAGAAAAAATGCTGCATTTAACACGCTCCCCATCCCCTGCCTGAGAAGGTGCAATTTCTCATGTGGTTGGTTATAGATGAGGAAAAATGCATTCGATTATCTTCCTCTAAATTTGTGTCATCCTACTCGATTGGTTGCCTCCTGGAACCTCAGTTTGCAGCTCTGTTGTCTATCAGAGTCTGCTAGCATGCATGTTTCCTGGCCGTGGAATATATATACGTACACACAAGCCAACAAATCATCCAATATATTAACATGTGTCTCCGATCCTACTCTTTGAATTATTTGTGAACCCTTCAATTCACCATCCTGTTGGGCATATATAAGTGTCTCATGGGAATGAGGAATGGACGGAAACGAGAAAAGACATGTCAGACATGCATTTTTCCTCAAGCTAGGGTGGCTGGATATCTTACTGGGTATATATCCAATGCGTTTCCAAAGAAACAGAGCCTGCCAGCTGATGCCTTATCAGGCCGGTGATATCACAACATTATTATGGACTAAGGATGGGAGACATTGGGTAGATATATGGCGGTTGAATGGAAAAGAATCGTAGACGCCGTGCAGACATTCGATCTTGAGTCCCGAGTGGACTAGTGAATTAATTATACACAGCGAAACTGAGCCGTGTTGCTGTACGTGATTAGCACAGTAAATCTCGATAGCATGCAGGGCCTTCTCCAGCAACCATGCCGTACGTGTCTGATTCAACGCATGGACCAAATTGATCCAAGAAATTGAAATAGTTCTGTCATATCTTTGAAGAAATGCAGCAGCGCTACAGTCTGTAGGGTATGGCTGTAAGACCACAGAGCTACGAGCTAATAAGGCAGCGGCTATTACTCGAAGCACCTCGAGGCGGGGAGCATGCAGCAAATGATGAAATTAAATCAGCTACACCGGCATGGCCGCATGGGATGACCTTTCCATTAGCCATGATTAATTTAGCCTTTTGCTCATCACCCATCTGTGTGATTTAATTTGTGGCCACGCCATATATATGTTAGTTTGATGACTGGCCTGCCTTGACCTGGTTCTTGCTTGTGCAGTGCAGATAAACGTGAGAGAATCTAAGCAGATAGTAGAGCTTGAGAGAGCAGGGAGAGCTAAAGAGAAAAGAGGGTAGACACTGACAAGTGGTTTCACACTGTCATAAATGATTTTACAATCGTTTGGGTCATCAACACGACAACCATGCATTCACTATGGTCTGGAAAAATCGCTTTGTTTTTTTAGAAAAGGGAATATATTTCAAAATTCCAGCCTTTGCATCAAACTAATACATATAAACTAATGCATATAGCTGTTCATTATTACAAGCACCAAAGATCAAACGTGTCTCTGAAACAAAGTATAAGAAATTGAAACAAACCCCATAGCATGAAAATTAAAGCTGAATTCTATTGCAAACATTCTATCCATTATTAGCAAAAAACTCCATCGTCGTGGTTTCAAGCACACGGCATTCCCACTGCACGTTGGTTTGTTCTTCTTCTTCCTTATACAACAGTGACCAGAACCGAATTCAATGTGTTCCCTGAAGATCACCTGCATAGAAGTAAAAACCGCTTTGTTGGTATTCTACATCAAACAAATGGAAATATTATTATAGGTCGTGTTTAATTTACTAATAGTTGAGTGAACATTTTTGGGGGACCTAGGTAGAAAAGCAACATTCAGTCGAGTTTCATGAATTGTCAAGTTTGTAATAAATAAAAGAAAAATACCCGACCAAGTTTGTAATAAATAAAAGAAAAAACGCTCGTATGTAGGCATTGCACGTGGATCACGGTGCTTGGGCGGAGGTGATAATTGCACCTCTCTCCGTGAGCAGCGGCGTTAGGGCCATCAGCGCACCACAGGGATGGTGACATGGTAGCCATGGTACCAACACAACACCTTGATCTCATAGAGTCGTAGCTCCAAAATCCATTGGCTCACCGCATGCAGGCGGACAGCAATTGAGGCAGCAGGGCGCCACGGGGATGATGACATATGGTAGGTAGGGCGCTGGTACCATGGTCTTGTAGCTCCAAAATCCATGACCCCTGTTCATGAGAGATCAAATTGAAATAATTGTAATCATTGTGGTTCGGTTCTAAAAATATGTATTTTCTCCAACAACGGATTTTCATTGACTTCTTGAAGTAGGTCTCTTTCAGTGCTTTTTAGCTTTTCATATAGTATATGCCAGCCAACTAATAAATGGCCGACTCATCATCTACAGCTAGAAATAATCTTATATCAACACAAGTCCATTTCTAATCTTTATTCATATATGGTCTATTTGCACACTGGAGATCCATCTATAACTCTATCTATCTACTTGCTCTCAGCATCAGGGTTATATATATAGATGATTCAAATGAAGAGAAGAATCTGGACACAAGAAGTCTGTCATGTGCGTGGTATAGCTGTTATAGACATAAGTTTTCAGGAGTTCTGCTCATGGTTTGTTGGTTCTGCTTTACATTCTTGCCACGTGCTCGGAAGAGTATAATCCATGTTGTGTTGTCACAAATTCACAATTGTGCACATGTTTAGATATAGGAAACATCAGGGAAACATCATGCGTATAGATATCAGGATGAAGTGCACCCATTTTACATGGACATGCATAATGTGACTTCCAGGAATGAGTTCATGAAGGGCTGCAGTAAAGACATATGCATCGTATGGTTGACTAGGGGGACCCAGCTATAAACAGCCACTTTGAGGGCATCTGCAGCGGCCTTAGCGACGAAGCAATCGGTAGCGACATGTTTTCTGGTGTTCTCTCTCCTCCACGTAAGATTCCGAACCTAGTCAGCACTCAGCCCTTGTTTAGTTACCAAATTTGAGAGCCAAACTTTAGTCTTTTGGAGTGCGTGCACCACTGTAGCATTTCGTTTGTATGTGTAAAAAATTATCCAAAAATTGATTAATTAGGCTTAAAATATTCGTCTCGCAGAGTACAACAAAACTATACAATTAGTTTTTGATTTCATCTACATCTAGTACTTCATACATGCTATGACATTTTGATGTGATGAGAATCTTCTTTTTACATAGTGAACTTTGAGGGTGAAATTTGAGATCTAAACAAGGCCTCGGATAGCTACATCATATAGACTTGTTGGAGGTGCCCTGACACCGCAGGAAAGCAGTGATGGCACAACTGGCAAGTCAAACACACCTGCAGTCCACAAAGCAAGGACTAGATACACTGCTCCAGCAAGCTTGTTTGCCACCTGCTTTATGTACGGTCTCCAAGTCTGAAGCCTCTTGCAGCGCGATTATCATTAGCCACCGCTGTGCATTGGAAATAAACAGCGGCTCCCGTAGGTGAAGGAGATGTAGATGGGAAACAACCAGCATGTTTTTTATCTAAGGCGCTAACAATTTGTTAGGTCTTGTCTTGATCTATTGTTGCTCCGTTTTTTAGGATCATATTGCATTTGAAAGAAATCAGAAAGATGTATTTGGTTTATTCTTTATATATGTAGGTTTGAGTTTTGGACGCACCAGGATAAGTTCGTGCAAATCTGGATGATTAAAAAGTGCTGAGATTCAAGAACTCAGAGAGAAAGAAGCTGGTATATGGCCTGTGTAGAGGGGACTCTTATCACAATTTACAAGTTCATTGAATCATATGGCCTGATATTTACTTCTGCATCATAGTGTTTACTTGATTCATTCAGGTCGTGGAGCAAGCAGCCGCTAGTGCAACTTAGCAAGTTTATTAATACATAGCTGATCTGATTTGCTGGTATTTTTCTTTTGCAAAAGCCACAGGGAAACACCCTCTTAGCATCTCCAAGAGACTAGCAATAATCTTAACTATATTTAAAGATTAAGAGGCTAGCTAGGTAAACCAACGTACTCTTTAAAACTGACGAGCAGTGGCGGAGGCCGGACAAACCAAAATTAAGGTGTGACATAGCATACAGGCTGCAGTATATATCACTTATTTAGTGAGTAAAAGGCTTAAAAACTTCACAAATAAGTCAGCTTAAAGCTGAGTATGTACGCATAAAAAAAATCTAAGATATGGCGGCAGCCATACCTCGCCCTATCAGGTGCTCCGCCACTGCTGGCGAGTGTGGATGGAGAGCACTTGGCTAGGCAAAGATACCTAGCGAATGGGAAGAGATAGCTAGCGTGAAAAGATAGTTATCCGATTGGTTAGTCTGTTGGATGCAATTTTTTTCTCTCTTTTCTCTTTTTTTAGCTAGCCAACGGGATACACAAGAGCTCTTGGAGATGCTCTAGAAACTGAAATTTCACTGTAAACCCACATGGAAATGGAAAAACCCACAAATGGAAATTAAAAAAATCATTTCCTTGAGGGTGTAAGGATGGGGAAATACCGACAGGGAGCACTAATATGAAATATGTATTTTCTTGTGCAGGGAAATTTTGATTTCCAGTAGTGACAGTATATGTTAGTATTTAGAGTAATCAGTTGAAGATGCAATGTACATACAAGTCTAAGCAGACTATCATTGAGCTTAATATTTATAGACGATCACTGCACCAGATACTTTCATCTCCATTTGTATGTTTGGTGGATTTTATAAACACTTCCCTGAAAAGTTACTCAAACAGCGTTCATACTGTGAACCATCATACTGTAAACAGCCTTGACAATCTACTGAAACGTCATGTAACAAAAGCACCATATTCAACAGCGTTCATACTGTGACAGCTCATGGATCTTTATTATCTGGAAAGATAAGACACATAATTATAATTGTATTAAACCAACTTTAATCACACCCTTATTAGTGATAACCTTCATCATACCTCACTGAAATGGAGCACAACACATAAGAATAAGCTGCGGAACATAGCAGGTGCCTGCCAACCGATCGGCTAGGCTTTGTCAATATTCAGGCATATTACTACCTTCAGTTGTTATACACACCAACCACAATATATAATGCCTCAATTTCAGAAGTACTCTTAAATCAAACCTGGACAGACTTTCTACTCTTCTTCATGAGCTATAACTCAGGTTAATTGTATATGTTCTTAGCCTGATTTTCTGCCCCATCAAAATACATTACATCAACAGAAAGGAACTGCTGTGATGGATTATCACAACTGCATATGCTAGGGCGCATGAACCTATGGGCACCACCTCCCTTGATCCACAACTACAGCAGGACAATTGCACTTTTTTTGGTATTCAATTTTTGGGTTCATCCTTGTATATCTCTCTGTTTAGCTAGCTAGTGCAAGTTCTCATGCCAGTGCAATTGGTCCGAAATGAAAGTTATTAACAGTCCCAAACTTCTAAGCACAATGTTTCTATTCATCATATAGAAAATATTTATCTGTATTTTTGTGCATTAGATTTAATCATCGATACACAATTCATATCATTCGCACCACCATTGATAATGTGACAGTTCTATAGATTTGGAACCTTTAGATTTGAGGCACCACCATCTTCACTCTCCTTGCATTTCATGTGGCTCTATGAAGCTCAAGGTACCAGCAAGAGCTTTGAAAGAGGTTATTATAAATGTAACCGGATAAGCTTGGTTTTGTGAGTAAGCCAATTAAATTATCATAAATAGCTAGAAATGGACACACAATTGTAGTGCTTAATTACAACATGACTACACTTTTTAAAATAATAGTAGGTAGGCACAGTGTCATCATCTCTTGTGTTTATTGCCATACTATAAATTTTGGAGAGAGTAGGTGAGGATAATGTAGCATGAGCATATATGCTGAATTATAAAGTCGTTCCTTTGCACTTCAGGTTTGAAAGTAGCCATCAATTGTTCAGCCAACCTCTTTAAGTTCATAGAATACTCTGTATTTCTAGCAATTTATTGAATTGCATAAGTAACTTTTGAAGTTCTAAAGTTTTGTTCGTATCCCATTACAAAAATAATAAACTAGTCTTTTTAGTAAGAGAGGAGACTGCATAACCCTAATTTTTCTCATTGCTAAAAGTTGCTCCCCTGCCTTGTTGTTGTGCGTGGTTGATGCAAAAAAGAAAAAAAAATTCTTTTTATTGGTTGGGTCCATATATAATGTGGCGCTTCTTATTTGGCCTTATATAGTGAAACTATCGGGTCTGATTTACATTTTCCTCTGTTCAGCTAGCATTGGATCGTTCTTAGTAATTAGGGCGCCCAATCTTGTCCGAAGGCATAATGTGTTCTCAAGTACTGTGTTGTAGTACTGATCCTATTCGAAGTTAAGGGTTCTTAGGGGTTGAATCCGAAGTTGACATACTACACATTTGCTGATAAGTACGTGCTACTACTGTAAACTTTTATGAATATCTCAAAGAGTTATTGAATTCTGAAGTCAAGCCACATTACAAGCATTTATGCAAGGAGCACATTTATATATGCACAGTTCATGTGGCAGTTTTGAACTGTTCAATTCTTTCCGTTTGTTTTTCTTGCAAGGGGAAACAAGAGTATTAAATTATTATCTGTTCACTAGCTAATTGCTCGATTGAGATTGCATCGTCCTAATGGAAAGCTGAGCATATTATCAGTCTACCAGCAAACACTCAATTGCACCCTCTGCCGGATTTTAGATGTCCAAAAGCGTTTTTACAACTTATAACTGTGAACATGACAACTACGTAAGATGCACATACAATAGACATCATCATGCCTACAATTCCGACTCTCCATGTCTTGTAGTGCCCAGGTCACAGAATAATCATCTGTTTTTTGGTACTTCAGAATAATCATCTTTAACTGCAGCGAACCTGTGAAAGTCAATAAGACGGTATATAGAAATAAGTCTAAATTGCATGAAGGGCGCTGATATGTGCAAGCCATACCTACATTTCTGTTAATGTCTACCTCCATGTGGCTGCCCCTGTTTACGAGAACCGGCTTGCCTCATCTGAAAAGGGAGAACAATTACTGATAAAGTTTGATTGCAATGAAATCCAAATAAGAAGGAAAAAGGAATAAGGATGAATATGCTTAGCAAGTTAACTGTATCGGTTACTCTTCAGACACCCTATGTCATTTGCTTAAGAAAAAGAGAGTAAACTCATGATGAGAAATTAGTATACCGGAATTCGGCCCCATGGTTCTGCTGGTCCATAATAATAAGAATCTGACAGCAAAAGTCAAGTATCATATATTTTAGCACATCTGATGACAAAGACAGATTAACAAGAAATAGGCTGCAAGACTTACCTGGCAGATACAGACTGCTGCCATGATGGTATAGAGGAGGATATTCAACGATAGCATAGGGCGATGTACCGTAGCTGAGTCAAGATGCAAATTTGGGAAGAAATATGTTACTCTATGTGGGTATATATATACAATGATATGCATGATGATAGCATAGAATTGGAAATAACCTTGATATTGGCGTTGCATAGGCATTACTCCCATTTGGAGCGCTTGAGTTGTGGCTCATGAAATATGAAGAATTATCACCCTGCAATAATGACAATAAAAGCTTGTATATATGCATGATACAATCAGTAAGTAGTTGCATGCGAACGTAGTGTAGCTAGCTTATTACTAGTGGTGAAAAAGGCTGCTTCTCTCCGTAATATATTTGGGTATAACCTTCATTAGGATCTCCTGTTATAGGAATGAAAATATTAGAAGTTGGTACTTTAAGGTCGATATGGACTCTGATTTCAAAACAGCAGGGGCAAAAGCATAAAAAATCAAAGTTCTACCGAATGCCAGAAAAGGAGCAAATGTTCAATAATGTATCATGCATGACATAAATGATAATCAACATAATGACTGGTGGTAGCACAGCTGGAGCCAAGACTAATTAATCGTCAAAAGAAGAGGTTTTGCAAATACTAGATAGTAACTAAAACACAGAATCATCAAACAATACCATTTGCAAATTGGATTCGATTGCATATAAATAGCAAACAACTCAAAGAGGGCATCAGATCTAATTCAAAAGAATAACTAGGTCAGAGAGAAAATAATTCAGAGGGCACTGATTGTTCATAAAATAAATTGAACAAAATATTAGAAGAAGATAATAGATCAATAATTAAATATGTAAAAATTTGTATGTATGGTGACATTGCAAAACAAACCACTTTGATACGGTAAGACCATTGTAATATGAAATGCCATACTCAGTAACACCTTTATAGGAGAATAAATGTATATACTAAGAGCTGTTTTACAATGATTGGAGAGGTACCCACCAGTACCTGAAAGTAGCTAGTGTGAATCAATGATGTAAATGCTATATCAAATTATGAAACCCTCATTATACGATCAATTTAAAGATGAAAAATAGGAGCCACACCCAATGTATGATATAAATCAACTCATCTGGAAAATTTGAATCACGAGTCTACTCCCTCCGGTTTCATATATACTAGAAGTCATTTTGGATAAGGTTTGAGTCAAATATTGGGAATATAAATCATGAATAACATTTAAGTCGTTGAGTTTGAAAATGTGAAAATCATATAAATAGATTGGTCTTGAAAATCACTTTCATAAAAATATACATATATAATTTTTTAAGAAATATTTTTATAGAAAAGAGAAGTCAAAGTTGTGCTTTGGTGACCGTGTCGCTGTTGTAAACAACTTCTAATAGTGAACCGGAAGGAGTTCATATATAAACCAGCTGTCTGTACCAGATCTAATTTCTAAGTTATGCAGATAATAATTAGTAATAATGAATAGAAAGATATGGTTGGAATTTTGAAGAGAATTAACTCACCTTGAGCAGTAGTATTTACTTTGTCATTTCTTTCAACAGCTTCCACTCCGCACTGCTTCCCACAAATCTGTAACGAGGTTTCAAATGCAAACGAATTCATCCAATTAAAAATGCATAGAAGACGAATTTATCTAAGTTATGTATAAGACATGAATCCATGTGAGTGGTAGATCGAGAAGCGTGCACAACCTTGACGTTGTCGCCGAACTTTGCGACGGCCTTCCTCGCCTGCGCGGGCTCGCTGTAGCGCACGAAGCAATACCCTTTGTTCTTCGCCGGCGTCTGGGCATCCCTGATCATCCTCACCTCGGCGATCTCGCCGGCCTCCGCGAGCGCCGCCCGCACGTCCTCCTCCGTGGCGTCCCGGTCGAGCCCGCCGACGAACACCTCCGCCGTCATCCTCTTCCGCCGGCCAGACCTCATCACCGCGCCATCCTTCTCCGCACCCTTCTTCTTCTTGCTGCTGACCACCAGTTTCTTCTCCACCACCGGCGGCTGACCGGCGACTTTTGCTTGCAGTTCCACCGCTGTCTCCTCCTCAGACGGTGAACATTTGCCCCCCGCACCAGCTGCATTCTTGCAATCACCAGCGGGCTTCGTCTCAGGTATGAATTCTCCCGGTTCGTGCTCCTCTTCAGCCACCGCCGCCAGCAGCTGCAACGGCGACGCTCCGGCGGCGGCAGCCGAGGCCGCCGCCGCCGCGTTGGTGTTGGAGGTCTCCTTTCCAGCGGCGGCGGAGGCGGACGTCGTCCCGTTGGGGACAAGCCTCTTTACGACCTTGCGCACTTTCTTCACGACCTTCCGCACCCTTTTTGCCGGCGGCAGAGTCGACGGTGGTTTCCCGTCCGCGGACGCCGGTGGCTGCGGCGGCGGCGGCGCGTGGGGTTCCTGATCCCCGGCGAGAGGCGGCACCGTGGACGAGAGGCGCTTCTGGCCCGCGGCAGGAGATGACGACGCTGCCGCGTCCGCTTGGAGCGCCGGGGCCGGTGCTGGCAGCGCTAGGGCATCGGTGGCGGCGGCGCATGCCGTGGTCGCGTGGATCTGGGTGGAACCAACGGGTAGGGGAGCGGCGGCGGCGGCGTCAGCCTGGGTTCGCGAGAGCCAGAGCCACCATTTCTTCGGCGGCAGCAGGGCGAACGGGACCGGCGGCGGAGGGGAGAGCGGCATTGCGGCGGCTGGGGATCCGACGAGGGGCGGCGCGCGGAGGAATGGTTCGGGTGCGGCGTGACTGCTGGCTGGTGCACAAGGGAGATCAGACAGAGATCGAGCGCGTTGACTCGAGTGGGAACAGGACAAGATCTTCGGCCGGTGGGCCCACCGTTCCGACACTTGTTCCCTCCTGGTCCGGTCACTCTCAGCGCAGGCCGCTGCAGCCCTAGGCGGCCGCCGGCCATGCCCAGCGTCGTCGTGTCTGCGGCTGATGCGCCTGCGCCACGGCCTGGCTGCGTTGTTCGATCCAATGGCGCGCGCGCGCATATATATATATATATGTCAATCTGTCAGAGTATCTATCTCCAACACCTGGCCATGAACCCTATGATCCCAGCAACCAATGGAGGCAGTAGCCAGCAGCGGCGTCTTCACATTTGAAATAAAGGCTATTATATGTAATAATAAATTAATCATATTGATATAAAAATATATGAGAAATAATGATGAAACATTCCTATTATATTTTTAAAATATTTTATATGACTTTCTATCGTCTCATAAAATTTTAACTTAAAATAACACTGGTGCGTGGAGAAATAGAAAAGACAAATCTTGTGAAGAAGGGGTAGATTGGACAAATTTAAGATAGTTGTGGGTGAAAAATAAATCAAAACATATTTTAGAGGGTTATCTGAATTTTATCCATACTTGAGGATAGTAATCACTACGGAAAATCCGACATTTGCCGAATGTTTAGACCTTTGCCGAGTGTATGTTTTGGACACTCGGCAAATAAGGTCTTTGCCGAGTGCTAAACCAAAAACACTCGGCAAAGGTTCAAACACTCGGCAAAGGCCTCTTTGCCGAGTGCAAAAAAAATTACACTCGGCAAAGATTTCTTTGCCTAGTGCCAAAAAGAATACACTCGGCAAAGAAGAGAGTTTGCCGAGTGTTTTTCCAGGCACTCGGCAAAGAGCTCATTGTCGAGTGTATTATTTAATACACTCGGCAAATAGGAGAGTTTCGAACATTTTGCTTAACTAATATTACTACTAACGTGTGTCAGAATGATTTTGAAATTCTAAAAAAAAATTAAAGTCTTTGCCGAGTGCCAATAAAAATACACTCGGCAAACTATGAGTTTGCCGAGTGTATTTTTGCCGAGTGTTTTATTTAATACACTCGGCAAAGATGAGTGTATTATTATATTTTTTCTCTTCCAACCTCAAATTAAGTCTAAAAATCATGAAATTTGTCATCAAGTGATGGTATCACATATAGAGGTTGTGATAAAAAGTTGAGAAGATTTTACGCATTTTGTCATAATGATGTTCACAAAATCAAAACATCTCATAAGAAGTGTATGTGTGATTGTATGTGAGAGAGTTAGTGAACATCTTCTATATGAAAAAACTTTTCAAATGAGTACAAACTTTTCAATATGATCTTATATGAAAAAACTCTTTATACGAAAGTCGTACACCTCAATGAAATATAAAACTTTGTAGTTGACAAATTTTATATTTGAAATTATTTAAAAACTCAAAATATTATTATAAGTTATCTAATTTGAAATTTGAAATTTTAAATTTTCAAATGATCTGGAATGTTAATACATTATATATCAAACTTGTACATATCCACGAAATATAAAACTTAGTAGTTGACAACTTTTTAATTTGAGATTGTTTAGTACTTTAAAATATTCGTATAATGTATCTAATTTGAAATTTGAATTTTTTATATTTTTCAAATGACCTCGGATGTAAATATGTTCTATATAAAAGTTGTAGGTCTCGAAGAGATCCAAACGTTTGTAGTTTACAACTTTTTTATTTGAAATTGTTTAGCCATCCTAAATTTCAATACAAGAGCAAAAGAAAAACACACCTTGCCACATCACCAATCCACACTATTCAAAATGCTGGCCTCTCATTGGTCCAAAGATGGACACATGGATCAATCCCTCCCTCTCTCTTTCTTTCCCCATCCTCTTCTCTCTCCCTCACGGTCACTTCCTTCATTTTCCCCTCTCTCATCTCTCTCCCTCACGCTCTCCCAGGCGCGGCGCAAGCGGGCGGAGGCGCGACGCGGCGCGGGCGGGCAGCCGGGCGGAGGCGTGGCGCGGCGCGGGCGGGCGGAGGCGCGGCGCGGGCGGGCGGGCGCGGCGCGGCCGGCGGCGGTGCGGGTCGGCGGGGTGCAGGCCGGGCGGATGCGTGGCACGGCCGGGCGGGGCCCCGGCGAGGGCGGCCGGCCGAGCGGTGCCCAGCGCTGGCGGCCGGGCGGGCGAGAGCTTTTTTTATTTTTTTGGAATTTATTTGCCGAGTGTCGTCATTTTTTTTATTATTATCTCAAAATATGTTTGCCCAGTGTTGTGTTGGCACTCGGCAAAGGTTTACCGAGAGCAACACTCGGCAAACAAGGCTTTGACGTCACCCTTGTACGCCGAGTGTTCTTTGCCGAGTGTTAGACTCGGCAAAGCCTTTACCGAGTGTTTTCTGGGGTTTGCCGAGTGCCTCAAGCACTCGGCAAACCTCCGGTTTCCCGTAGTGAATCTAAACTTTTTTTTTAAAAATAATTGCCACGAATGATAGTTATGGTCACGGATGAGTGTATTTTTAGTAGTGATGCAATTTGGCCATTCTCATGTGGAAAATGTAATGATATCACGTCATAAGATGAAATAAGGGTTCATCTCCCACAAAGAAAAATCAGCTATACCCTAGTATATAGGTTGGAATGAAGCACTGTGCATATCCTTGATCACTAAACTATTAATAATAATCTCCAATGAACTGCAGTAAATTTAGGTACATCTTTTATCATTATTGGTAAAGACACTCGGCAAAGCGACAATTCTTTGCCAAGTGCCCGACAAAAAGCACTCGACAAAGACCTCTTTGCCATCAAAAACATAATTTTCCGAGTGAGCTACGTCGAGGGTGGCACTTAGCAAAGTCTTTATTGAGGCACTCGGAAAATCTAAGTGTAAATTCAAGTACCTCTTTTAGTTATTGGTAATCAAAGATCGATACAAAAGTACACAACACCATACACCAACTTTCTTGACGAGTGGCTGGGCACATTTGTTTCTCCTCCATCCGCCTTATGAAGGCATGAGTATATAAGTGGCTAGGAAGTGATGGATAAACATATAAAACTTGAAAGTTTGTGGCACATTCAAGTATCTTTAGGGTCTAGGCATAATGTTGTTCAAGCCGATTTCCTTATGCTTCTTTTCTTTCTGACACTTTATATGCTTTCGAGGAGACAAAAATTTTCTTTTGTGTTGTATTGCTGTAGTAATTGGTAGGATTGGGAGGGATTAGGAAAATACCTCGCCGGATTAGATGGATCAGAGGTTGCGCGACAGGAAGCAGCAGGTGCATGCATATTATCATTAGCGGGAACTAGTCTTCTTTTCTACTGAGTCCATAGGCATCGAATGTTCCAATGCATGCAGAAGTAGTGGCCCACATCATCACAGAGCGGCAGGCAACGGGGTGCCAAAATGCCAAATGCCTTCAAGAAGCTGACGTGGGAGTTCAAGCGCACGGTGAGATCCCGGGAGCTGTTGCCAATTTACCATCCAGCACGGCGGCATGCACCCGTCCGACATGATATAGGGCGAAATGCCAGTGTGTACCTCTTTGCACTGTCCGACATGGTTTGCTAGGATCTGACGTTGGTCACTGTTACCCTACTGCTTCTTGTACTCACTACGGGAACAGGAGGTTTGCCGAGTGCCCCAAGCACTCGGCAAACCCTTTAAAACACTCGGCAAAGGCTTCGTTGGTAAAGGCGGCTCGACAGACAAGGTGACGGCAAAGCCGCCTTTGCCGAGTGTTGTTTGTCGGGCACTCGGCATTAAAAAGCACTCACAAACGGCGCAGAGACGGCCGCTGCCGTTTGCGAGTTTTTAACGGCAGCAAAGCCTTCCAGTTTTACCTAGTGTCTGTGCCAAAACACTCGGCAAAGCCTCCTAGTTTGCCTAGTGTTTTCACATTAACACTCAGCAAAGCCACCGCGTTTGCCGAGTGTTAAGGACAAAACACTCGGCAAAGGTCTATCCAGAAATGACAGAAACAACCTCTTTGCCGAGTGTTAGTGCCAAAACACTTGGCAAACAGGCCCTTTGCTGAGTGTTACACTCGGCAAAGCGACAATTCTGCCCCTATTTTTATTTCTCAGACACGTATAATGGACCCCCACAAACAAACATCACAGGTGGTTGATATATATGATAATAAGCATCACAGTCAGTTCATATATATAGACATCGACCTTCCACAACCATAATTCCACAATAAACATCTTAGGAAGTTCGACAACACATACACAGGTCCACTCGTTCACAACGACACAAAGTCACCAAACATTCACAAATGACATTATATACTTATTTTCTTTCTTACACATTTATGCTTTCAAGGAGACAATACTGTTTCATATGTTCTGTTGTAGCTGTAATATGTAGGATTGGGAGGAATTAGGAAAATATGTTGCAGCGCCATGGCCTTTGGATGCAGAGATAGTTCCTGATGCTGTTATGTATCATGACTAGCTGGCACTAATAATGTTGTGTTCTACTGAGTTCAAATGCGTCGAATGCTTTTAAATGGAAGTGGTCGATCATGATGGACTGCTGAGCATTGGATTCAAATGCAATCCACGCATAGCAGTAGCCTCTGAGGAGCTGCATGCTATCAGTATCAGAGCAGGGCTGGGGGCGATCGATAAGGTGCTCCTGTCCATGGCACAGGCAGCCGCAACTGCATCGTTAGACATGCATGGAGCTGGGAGGATGATGCGTGACGGTGGTGTACTTCCATTGATCTTTGGTCAACTATTAATTCCGGTTAGCATTGAGTATTTCTGTGGTGATTTTAACATGATTTACAAGGCAGCCGAAAAAACATGGTGCTGAACAGATGCTCGATCCAGTAGATGATTTAACAGGATTTTTGTGTTGCTCTGTTAGGAAGACATCTTCTCCAATAATCGGAAAACACAAAGAAAAGTTTGTATATACGAATGAGATAATTAATGTCGAATTGGATATGTAACCATTCAAACTAGTCTTAGAGAGAAATCATACATTCTTCCGTTCGGAAAAATAATCAATATATCTATTTAATTGTATATTAGGCTCAAAATAATACAATCTTCATGTAGTATCTGTTGATCTACTATTTGTTCATGAGTTATCACCCCTTTTCTATTTAGTACTTGCATGGGCGTTTCTTCAACGGAAAGCCTTGGGGAATCACAAAATTTCTTAAAAAGGTTGTCATGTACTTTAACTTTATCTGTCACTGTGGTCTAGAATAGGCAAGACAAATCTCATAAGCAATTGATTTGTAAGGTTTAAAAAGGTAGTCATGCAATTGATTTCAAGATCTAGAATAATCTAGTTCACTGATCATAGGTCAGTTCGTAAGGTTTCTCGTGGTGGAACCTGTCCACCCAGATTCAAGTCCTTCATTTATCATGGTTATAGTATTTTTCTGGATTTATTTCAGGATTTGATTAGCACTATTTTCAGTGGTAGGCAACAGGTGCATTATCCACTACTACAAAACTCCTATCAATACCGGTCACGAACACGCGTTAGTACTGGCCTGCCCAGCCGGTACTGGCTGGCCGGCACTAACGTGCAAGCCAGTTAGTACCGGCTGGGCCAGCCGGTCCTAACGGGCGCAGTTCAGTACCGATCGGTAACACCACCGACCGGTATTAAACAGTCTTGTGCCAAAAAAAAGAAAAATATTTGACCCGCCGGGAGGCCGCTTTTTCAATCTCGACATCTACTGGCCCAGATATTCTCATAGGGTAGGGTGTTTACGTGCATGTATGCATATGTGTGAGTGTGTATGTGTGTGAGTGTTTGCATGTCTTTTGGAAGAAATAAATGTGATTGTTGTCTAGAATGGGCAAGAATTGTCTACACCATATCTTTGCATGTGTGCCATTAGGAAGAAACTTTTTCTTTATATTTTTATTTGACAAATATAGGGTTAAAGCACATTAACTACCCTCGTTCAGTACATCACTTAAAATCTATTATATTAATACAATAGTGTTAAAAGGAGCCATCACGTTTATCGAGAGGGCCAAGAAATTCCCAATTTAATACAAAAAAGGGAAGAATATATACCGTCAGATTTTATGAAGATCTAACCCTCCATATTATTCTATTAATATAAAAAGAGAAAAATATATATCATCAGATTTTATGAAGATCCAACTGTCCATATTATTTTGTTAATAAAAAAGAGAAGATTTTGAACCGTCGGATTTTATGAAGATCTAACGATCGACAATATCTAAAGAGTCCAACATGAAATACAAGTAATAAACATAAAAACTATAAACCATTGGATTCTATGATGATCTATTCACTCGACGGCAAACAATAATCACAAAAGTGGTGCTTGGTTTTCTTTGTCAATTGTCACTTTGATTCGTTACATTGTGAATTACACGACTATCACCATAGTGGTTATCTTCTATTTCTTTATCTGTATATCTATGGGCAATTATATTGGTAAGGTTGAGCACCTCTCTGGTTGCAGTCACAAGATGAAGAAGTGACATGATATAGGAATGTAGCTAGCAAATTGCCAATCAAAGCAGCTACGACCGGGCTAACACCGCGTAAACAACGTGGGTAGCTAGCTTTTTTTATGCTAACAACTTAACGGTCTTTTACGTGATAATACATTTATCTGAATAGTTTTTTTCATTGACATTGTTTTTATATATGGCCCAAACTCTTTTTTTACCATCAGGCTATGTGGCACAAAACATGAATCCATGATAAAAGAAAGCACTATATATATAACATAGTTTTTCGTATTTATTCAAAGTATTTAAAAGAAAGCCACCATGAGCCTCCGCCACCGCCGACCACTGCCGCAACAAACGCTCACCTGTCTGCCGCCATGTCCTTCGTCGACTTTGTCGCCTCCTCCGCCTCGGCTTTGGCGGCGCCCACCACTGCGACCGACACTACTCGTCGGTCATCGTGTCATCCACCCCTGCCGTCGGCACCGCCCACCTACGGTCCCTTCACCGCCTCGGCTGGTAGCACTATCGCCGCCTAGCCCTCCACCCACCGCATGTCGCCACCACTGGGCCAAGCATTGCCCGGCCACCTCTTCTATGGCCACCAGTGAGCTCTGACTCCAGCAACCCTAGCCCCTAACCCGATCGGCGCCGCTTGGCAGCGGCTGCCCGCCCCCAATGGATCACACGCTGTGTGAGTGCGCGATGAATCATGGGATAAACTTAGTGAAGCAGCTAGCACGCGCCGATGCAATGGTCGTGAGCGCAAAGCAAAGACTACAACTGGGAAGGAAGCGACTACATATTCTTCCTTTAAATCAGCATGGTATCTATGGTCGATGCGGGTGCGCAACAGAGCAATTCAATTATCTACTTTCTTTGGCAAAAAAATGATCTACTAAGCAAGCTTGGATATGGCTAAAAGTGGACACAATTGATTGTACGTCTAGCATAAGAAAGCACGGAAACGATCAATTGTTTGGCATAAGAAACCAGCGGCCATATGTTCAGGCATAGTACATATTATTATTTCCCAAAGGCAAAACAACTATGATCAAAAGATCAAAAGAAAGGGGAAAATCAGTATAGGTCAAAATTTGAGAGCATGCGGAAAAACAAGGGCCTTGGCTACGAGCACCATATGGAAACAAAATCAGGAGATAAAAAGGAAAACTGGAGAGCTAAGAAGTCGTTCATCTAGAAAGCAAGTGAGCCACTAGACTTGAAAAGCATAATAATAATCGGCATATAAAGATTAGGGGCATGACAATGATAGCATGGTAATGCAGTCATTTGTCGTACACGACATGATCCTTAGCCGATGAGTATTATGATGTTACTATAGCAACTGAACATCGGAGAACAAAGAAAAAATATTGTTAATTCTGTAGATACACATTGAATCACTTATTCTAAGAATCTTAGGATAATGTATCATGCCCCGATAACTTAAACAAAAATGTACATCATCATTTAAAAAATTAAGTAAATATATTTATGCTAAAATGTATATTTATTTATATTACTTTTAGCAAATATAAAAATATTTCTAAAATGTGAAACAAATATACTAAAAACATGACAAAAATAAACGGATGCAGTAATTTAGTTTTGGGTCTATTTAGCTGATATAAATAACTAGTTATTATAACAATAACCTATATGGAACTACAATATAATTCAAGTACAACTTTTCTTTATTGGTAAATATTCACACTAAAGTACATATTAGCTGTACCAGCTTTCCTTCATGAATGATCAGCCACAATGGTTTCTCCTTCATTCACGGCATGATGGCAAAGAGTATATAAGTGGCTCGGAAGTCGGAAGTGAGAAGTATATAAAACTTGAAAGTTTATGACATAGTTATTAATTATCTTGATCGAGGGGCTATGCATAAGGGTGTGTTTAAACCGATTTTCATATACTTCTTTGCCTTCCTTCTTACACATTTTATGCTTTTGAGGAGACAAAAATGTTTCATATGTGTTGTATGTGTTGTACTAGCTAGTAGTAACATGTAGGCCGGATTGGGAGGAATTAGGAATACATCTTGCAGCCCCGTGGACTTGGGAGGTAGCGAATGCCTTAACCGTAGTTGTCTATTATCATTAGCAGGCGCTAACGTTGTGTTCTGGTGAGTTCAAAGGCGCCCAATGTTCTCACACGGGAGTGGTCGACTATGATATTCTGCCAAATACCGGATTCAAACGTAATCCACGCATAGCAACCATCTCCGAAGAGCTGCTGTTAGCATTAGAGGAAGCAGCGCGATCGAGGAGCTGTTTGCGTCCAGCTTGCCAGGTACTCTTTGGTCCACCACTCCGGTTAACAATGAGTAGTGCAAGCATGTCTGGGTTGGCAAACGTGCGGGGGTTGGGTTGATAGCGCAGGCACACAGGGGCAGGGCAGGATCGAGGTCACATTGTGCAGGAGCGGATCACGCCGCCTGCAGGAAATTAAGATGAAGCTGAATTTTTGGGAATGCTAGCAAGGATCTGACTTTGATTACTGTCATTATCTCCTGCTTCTTCTGGTACTTGATGTGGGGGAATTGTGGTTTCTGGCGTAATGATGGTGTTTCTCTCTCTCTCTCTCTCTCTCTCTCTCTCACGCGCGATAACTCATCTTTGGTGGCTAACACACGATAAGGGTGGTCCTTCATGAGGAACCACAGGACATTCGACTGGGTTTCTTAATTTGTCGGTGGCAGTTCATATCTGCGGTGATTTTAACGAGATTTACATAAAGCAGCCGAAACAACAGTGCGCTGAACTGATATACCAACCTTCCATAAATCACAAATATACTAGCCAAACTTTGAATTTGGTACTAATACTATAATAGTACCGGGTGCAAAGTTTGACCGGGATAAAAGGTCCAGAATCCTTAATCCTGGTATTAAAATGCCACTTATAATATCAATTGGTGTTACTACTGGTATTAATGAGTTTTTAGAGATAATTGGCCCCTCAATTTGTACTCTCACGACCCTCTGCTTCTTTGAGTACTTCCCTCGAAAGAAAACCGCTCGGTGTTAGGCATCAACATGTGTTCTGAAAAGACTATTAAATGTGATCTTGTTTTGTATTTATTGTTGAGGTACTTCAAATTGTGTAATCAATAATAAGTTTCTATAATAAATATTCATCTCCATATATAATAAATTTTCAGGTAATATGGGCTTCTTGAAGTACCTGGAATATGAACTAGAACATACGCTAGGTTTTTTTCCCTTGCTTGTTAGCTTCTATAGATGGTACCCAACAAACCACAAGACACATTTCACCTACTCTTCTTCTGGACATATATATAGCTCAAATTTCATTTGTTGTTCAATTTCCTCCGCATGTACATGTCATATATAGCATATAGATACTTCATACCTTCATGGAAATTAGAAATGATAAAAAGGTGCTAGTAATTTTTCTTGAGCTAGCTCAGAGATTATTTGGAGAGATGTACGTGTGTTCGTGTATTATTGTAAACAGAGCTTATTTAGGACGAGTTGTGTTTGTTTATCAATATTAGATAGGTTTAGGTTTGAGGGGCATCGAGAAGTCATGTATATAGATGATTTGGCATGCGTAATCCCCACCCATGTTCTTGCCTACCATATCGCCCAATGAGGCCTCCCACAAACATCAACTCTGGAGGATTCATGTAGTCCATGTAGTCGATAGCCCAACTTATGAGTAATCTATGTAATGTTTTTTCTCTGTCTCCTTTTGTTGGGGGCTCTTCCGATGCCCTAGCTTGAATAGGAGAAAGCCTGCTCAGGTTCTGAACTTGGCGCCCCTTGCGCTTGTATGCTCTCCTACTTATTAATGAACGCCGGGACTATGCGGATCTTTCCAAAAAAACCTCTAGAGGATTCATATTATTGATAGATAAAAACTATCAGAGGTTTGTGGTAAATAGAAATTTCATATATATTGGAATTGTATCGGTGATGATGTGCATTTTTTTGAACAAAATTGTGTATAAAAGATTCCCTTTCATGCAGAATGAACATAGTTTCTCTCCAAATAGAATACGTCAAAGTCGATAAATCATAATATAGAAAGAGCAGAGAGTGCAGCTGGTAGACAGGCATGATGGCAGTGGCGACTCTAGCCGGGATGTGGAGTAGACAGGTGGAGTGGAAGCAAATGAATGGATTTGGGTTAGGGGTGACCACAGGCTCTTAGGTGGGTCAAAAGTGTGTGCAGCCACGCTTAGGGTGGCCAGCCAAGGGGCTGAATTCAAAATGCCAATATTTTTGCAAGATAACTTAATTCTACCGGACCCAACCAATAAAATGAATGTATCAGAATTATCAAAAAAATTATCAGTTGATAATGTGAACCTGCTAAATATCTCAGCACTCAAATTGTTAACAATAACATCCAAGCAACTACAATAATTTTAAGTACATCTTTTTCATTACCAGCAAATATTCATACTAAAGTACACAACACTGTACCCGCGATGTGCCCATGTGTATATATGAGTGACTAAGAAGCAGTGAAGGATAAATATACAAAACTAGACACTTTGTGACACAACAAATTATGTTGAGGGGGCTAGGCAGGCATAATGGTGTTCAAGCCGACTTCCTTATGCTTCTCTTCTTAACTTCTTTCATCTCCATTTTATGCTTTCGGGGAGACAAAACAGTTTCACATGTTGTGTTGTAGTAGTAACACGTAGGATTGGGATGAATCAGGAAAATATATTGCAGACTCCTGCACTCAGGAGGTAGAGACAGTGCCATCGGATGTTGCCTATTATCATTAGCAGGCACTAATTCTGTGTTCTACCGAGTTCAAAGGCGCAGAATGTTCTCAGGCAGAAGAAGTTGCTGATGATGGACCGCAGAGCACTGGATTCAGAAGCAATACACGCCTACTGGTGACATATGAGAAGCTGCTGTCGGTGTCAGAGCGCACCGCTATCAAGATCTGTTCCCTTCCGCGGTGACTACACTGTTAGACATGGAGCCGAGGAGTTGATACCCTGCGGTGCACTCTTTATTTGGTCTACCATTCTGGTTGACAATTATTAGTAGCAAGCATGTGGGGTCAGCGACGAACATGCCTGGGTTGAATACATGCGATGCATGATCGATCGAGGTCGTTGTGGAGGAGCTGATGATAACGCTGCTATGCCTGCAGGAAATTTAAAATGAAGCTGAATGTAATCCACGCATCCCAATTTCCAATGGATTTTGGGAATGCTAGGATCTGACTTCTTTTATTATTATTGTTGTTGTTGTTGTTGTTATTATTGTTGTTGTTGTTATTATTATTATTGTTGTTGTTGTTATTATTATTATTATTATTATCCTCCTGCTGCTGCTTCTAGTACTCGTAGGGGAATTGTGGTTGCCTGGCGTACAAGTGTCGGCTGCCACGAATGTGCCGCCGCGCGTTAACTCTCTCTCGGAATGAAGGTTAAGGTTCTCTCTGATAAATCATCTTGGTGGCTAACTGCTAAAACCACGGTGCATCAATAAACATGGAAAGGTCGAGTTCCTTCACGAACTACATGAAACCCGGCTGGGCTACGTTGATTTACAAGGCGACCGACATTAACAACAGCTCGCTGAACAGACGCTCGATGGGGCATTTGAAATTGAAACTTTCCTGGACGGTGACCTTGAGCTCAAAGCGTTTCACAGGAACTATCTCCTGTTTACTACCTGGAGCAACGACGGGTGAGCATTCATCCTTGCAGCCCGGGCCGGCCTCAATAGGATTTTGTGGTTGTTCTGTTGGGAATACGTCTTCTCCAATCACTGGGAAAACAGAAAGAAAATTAAATTTGTCGAATTCAAATATGGGCTATCTTAATCAACTAATGTCAAATTGGATATCTAATATAACAATACAAACTAGCCGTAGAGAAGCATATGCATTCGCCTGGATAACTTCTCTATCTATGGGTTATCTAGGCTCAAAGCAATCTCCCTTGCTGTCATGTGAAAAATATGTAACTACAATGTGATCAGATACAATAAAAATTCATCTCCTAAAAAATAGCGATATTGGCATATATAGGTTCAAAGCACATTGCACATATCCTTGTTCACTAAATCCCTCTGCACTTTAAATTATTAACAATAACATCAAAGGAACGGCAATAAATTCAAGTACACCTTTTTATTATGAGGAATTTTAAAATGCTTCGGATTATCCGTTCCGAGAAATCGGACGGTAGAAACAAAGGGAGTACCCAGAGGTACCTAAATAGATGTACCAAATCCATGGGACTAGGTACTAAAAATAGTGGGACTAATCATTGACTTAATACTCAAAACACCAGGTACTTTCAGGTACCGGTGTGTAGCTCTCCAAGCATTTTAAAACACCTCTTTTATTATTGGTAAAGATTCATACTGTAGTAAAAACATTGTACTAGCTTTTCTTCATGAGTGACTAGCCACATTGTTTTCTCCTTCATCCACTTCATGACGGCATGAGTATATAAGTGGCTCACAAGTGAAGAATTGGATGCATATATAAAACTAGAAAGTTTAGGACACGGTCAATTGACTTGAGGGTCTAGGCAAAATGGTGTTCAAGCCGATTTCCTAGTGTTTGTTTTCTTTCATACACTTGTTATGCTTTTCAGAGATAAATTGTTGTAGGATTGGGAGGAATTAGGATAATATCTCGCAGTCACAGGGAATAAGGTGGCAGAGACATTGTGAGCCAGATTATGGGTCCACTGTATTAGCAGTTACTAACGTTTAGTTCTGGCGAGTCCAAATTAAAGGCAGCGAATGTACTGATGCCGAAGTGGTCTATCATGCCGAAGTGGTCTATCATGATGGTGACAGTGTTCAAAGCAGGTGGTGATCCGGGGCCTTGTCACTTCATCATAAATGCGTCACTATAGCACTTCGTTTGTTCGTCTCGCAAATTACAACAAAATTGTGCAATTAGATTTTAATTTCATCTATATTTAGTACTCCATACATGTGTCAACATTTTGATGTGATAGGAATCTTTTTATTGTATAGTGGAATTTAGGGGTAGAATTTAGGATGTAAACGAAGGGCCCGGGAGCAGTTGTCCCTGTCCAGTGCAAAGGCTGCCAACACTGAGGCCCGAGGGCGAAACTCCGTGGTGTAGGAAAAAGAGGTCGAGTTCCTACACGTACAAGAGAATACTGGCCTTGTTTAGTTCCTGAATTTGGGAGTCAAATTTGGGTCTTTTGGAGTGCGTGCGCTAATGTAGCATTTCGTTTGTATGTGTGAAAAATTGTCAAAAAATTGATTAATTAGGGTCAAAATGTTCGTCTCGCAGAGTACAACAAAACTGTGCAATTAGTTTTTGATTTCATCTACATTTAGTACTCCATGCATGTGCCGATATTTTGATATGATGAGAATCTTCTTTTTGCATAGTGAACTTTGGGGGTGGAATTTGGGATCTAAACAGGCCTACTGGGCTGTATTGGTTCTCGTTGCCATTCTGCGGTGATCTTAACATGATTTGCACAGCGTCCGACAGAAACAGACGGATTCTCGATGGGGCAGTTCAAATGTTTCCTGAGTTATTGTATAGTCAGTTAATGTCAAATTCGATATGTAACCATGCAAATTAAGGGCCTGTTTGGTAGAGCTCCATCTGATTCTGATTCTCTATGAGAGCTGATTCTCTGAGAGAAGTGATTCTGTGGCTGAAAGTGATTCTCTTTAATTCCCTAGCATAAACTACCAAAATCAGGATGGAGAATCACTTCACAGAATCAGGAGAAGCTACTTTTTTCAGCCCCCAGCCCCTTAGTTAATTTCACAGAATCACTTCTCAGAATCAGCAGAGAATCACTTCTCGCTGGAAAACTGTTTGGCAAAGGTCCTCCTGGATTCACAAGAGAATCGGCTCTGGGAGCTGTGCCAAACAGGGCCTAAGCAATCTCCATTCTCACGTGAAGTTACCGTGTGACCCTCCGGAGACACACAACACCCCAACGTTCACGGCTCTCCTGTCACCCATAGACGTTCCAGGTTTCCCAACCTTTAGCTTTGATATCATTTGTTAGTGTGCGCAGCGGAATCTGGCCCAACCCACTATACCCACAGATCGACGCCTCAATAGGCCTAGGTCCACCGAGCCACAACCAACCAAGGGCATACCTAACTTCAACTCAAAAGACTAATCTGATAGGTGAGGGATGTCCCCACCTTATACGTTGTACTCCCCACCATCAATTTCTGACGTAGGACTAAACCTAACATGTGAAAATTGTAACTACCATGCATATGATCAGATACAATAAATGTTCACCTCCTAAATATCCATATTATTGAAGTATATAGGTTCAAAGCACATTACACACATCCTGTCCTGCTCACTAAATCTCTGTCCACTTAAAATTATTAATAATAACCTCCAGGTAACTGCAGTAAATCCAATGTACCTCTTTTTCATTTTGGTAAAGATTCATACAAAAGTACATAACGCAGCATCTCTCCATGAGTGGCAGACACCACCGCTGCATGACAGCACGAGTATATAAGTGACCCAAAAGTGAAGGATACATACATAAAACTAGAAAGTTTGCGACCAGAAAATTGTCTTGAGAGGCTATATAGCTAGGCATAACTGCGTTCAAGCGAATTTCCTCATGCTTCATTTCTTTCTTACACTTTTTATTCTGTCAGGGCGATAAATAATTTCAAGTGTTACGTTGTATTAGTAGTATTACGCAGGATTGAGAGGAATTAGGAAAATATCTCACAGAGCCAGAGGGCTGGCTAGTATTGACCATGGGAATGGCTAGTGTCTATTATCATTAGTAGGCACAAAGGTTGTCTTTCACCGAGTTCAAAGGCGCCGAATTCTCTCATGCGGAGCTGGTCAGTCAGGACAGACAGGAAGATGCTGGATGCGAAAGCAATCCTCGGCTACTAGCAATCGTGGGGGAGCTGAGATGTTGATGTCAAGGTGATCGGCCGGTGATCCAGGAGCTGTCCCGTGGTGCTAGCAGAGAACTCGAGTGATTCATCAGACATGGAACCGTTGGGGGACTGACGGCAAAACGGCTGTTACAACTCATTGGTCGACGGAATCGTTGAATTGTGTGTGGTTTTGCATGCGAATGCACGCGGTGCATGGGTTCGCTGTGCAAGAGCAGATAACGCTGATATGCCTTCACGAAACCAAGCTGAACTTGGTCGATCACAACTGATTCTCTGGGATTGAAGGAATCAAATTTTACAAGATTTTGTTAATGTTATGCTTAATTGTATTGATGATTTCGCCTGCCCAGCCACACTCTTCTCTAGAGCTCGAATTGCTCAGATTCTGCTGCTGCTATCACCATCCTCAAGCACACTCGGTTGTCTAATAAAACAGAGATAATTTGGTCATCCAGAAGTGAACTATCTAATCATCAGCTGTTTAAATCGATCAAATAGTCAGTTACGCACGCAAATTAACAAAGTTCTTTGGAGTTTCAATTATCTTGTGATTCAATGTTTGGTAACTTTTTCTTTTCTTTGGTAACTGGCAAGCATGAATATGCCTGATATAATATGGACATTTTTACTCGGTGTTTCCACTTCCACACTTGTCCGGTTGTCTAATTTTAGCTTTTTTTGTAAGTGAGTATTTAACTGGAAGTATGAACATATGCCTGAAGCACGAAGGACCAGCAATACTCTTCACAACAAAATGAAAAAGAACCAGAATTCTGGATGGTTTCCATTCTGAAGGCGCTGTTTTCGTTTTTTAAAGAACCAGAAACTTAAATTAGTATTTATTAGAATTTTATTTCAGTAACACTCCAGTAGGGCGTCCAATGTATCGGACGCTCCATCCTACAATTCTGCCTCCCACTCCCCGTCTCCATTTGACGCATTGCCGTAGTCTTCTGATCCTCCGCGCCTCCCCGTTCCTCCGCACCGCCGCCGCCTCCGCCATCCCCTCTCCTCCGCGCCACCGCTGGCTCTTCTCCTCCGCATCACCGCCGCTTCCCTCATCCCCGCTCCTCTGATGCGGGGGCCGTCATCATCTCCCTAGCCTCGTCCTCCGATCTGGGCACCGTCTCCTCCCAATCCCGCTCCTCCGATCCGCACGACTTTACTGTCTTTCCATTTCTGCTCCTTCCCGCACCACTTCTCTCCTCCGCGCTCCGCCGCCGCCGCCTGCCTCCGCACGCCACCGTTGCATCCTCTTGCGTTGTCTCCTAATAAGGTAGGAAAGGCATGGATTTTGGACGTTGCAACAAGTAATTTATGATGTTGTAATTTTTTTTGTTGCATTGCGGATGTTGCATATGTTTCGCTAATTGTGATGTGATGTTGCAATTGTGATTTCGTGATGTTGCATGAGATATTCTCGGATGTTTCAATATCTAGATTTCAAAGTCCTAGTTCTTCTTAGAAATAAAAGGAGATTTGGGTCGGTTGTTTCAGAAAATATCACCATTTGTTGCGTTAGGAATTTGTTTTTTATGAGAATCCCATAAGATCTGTTATTTTCGATATGCAAGTATGATGTTGCAAAACATAATTTTTGATGTCGCAACTTCTTATTCTTCATGTTGCGATGGACCATCCGATGGGAAATTTCCTATTGGACATCCGGAGGCTAGTAGGACCGTTTTTATTTTCAAAAAATATGTGCACATCGTGCATACATCTATTCTAGTTAACAGCAACCTCCAAGGATCAGCAACAAATTCAAGTACAACATTTTGATTATTGGTAACTATTCGTAGTATAGTACACAACACGTACTGTGTGCCAACTTTTCTTCATGAGTGACTGGCCACATTCCTTTCTCCTTCAACAGCGGCATGACGGCATGAGTATTTAAGTGGCTCAAGTGAAGGATATATATATATATATATATATATATATATATATATATATATATATATATATATATATATATATATAGAGAGAGAGAGAGAGAGAGAGAGAGAGTTTGCAGCACTGTCAATTGTCTTGATGGTCTCTAGGCAGAATGATGTTCAAGTGGATTTCCTCTTGCTTCTTTTCGTTCTTACACTACTTGTTACAGGCTTTCGAGGACACGAAATTGTTTCATGTGTTACGTTTCTGTAGTAATATGTAGGATTGGGAGGAATTAGGAAAATATCTCGCAGGCTCACAAAGTCCAGGAGCAAAGCCATTTGTGAGCCGCATGCATCTTGTATCACCAGCAGGCCCTAACGTTGTGTTCTGGCGAGTCCAAAGACACCAAAAGTTCTCATGCGGAAGTGGTTCATCATGATGCACTAACCAGTATCGGGTGCAAACACGACCCACACATGCCAAAAACTGTTGATGGTGTCCAACAAGCAGGGGCGATGCGTGTTCTCCGGGGCGACAGCAGCTCACTGATCGAGGCACGAGGGAAAAACTCCATGGTGTACTCTCTTTGTTTGACTTGCTTCGATTACTTTTATTATCTTCATGCTTCTAATAATACTATAGTGTGTACCTGGCGTGCTGATGTCTTGTGCAACTACAAGCATTCGCTTGAGATCTGATGATCTCTCTCTCTCCACGAAGGTGGTGCTTCTCTCGTAGATAACGTACTCATCGTGGCGGCTAACCACGGTGCATGGCCCCAGCACGATGTACAGGAAAAGGTTGTCGAGTTCCTCAGGAAATGCATATGATACTCTCCATACTTGGCTGGGCTGCATTGGTTCGTTGCCATTTTGTTTTGATTTTAACATGATGTACAAGGCGTCCGACAGAAACATACTGCCCTGAACGGATGCTTGATGCATATGGGGCAGTTCAAACGTTTCCTGCAAGAGACCTTGACAAGCTCCAAAAGGTTTACCCGAGCGCTCAGCTGTTTACTACTTGGAGCCAATCCCGTGAGCATCCAACCTTGGAGCACATATTAATCGGATTTTCTGTGTCGCTCCGTTGGGAAGATGTCTTCTCCGATCATTGGGAAAAAAGAGGAAAAGTAACCATGCATTCTTAGTTGATGTCAAATTGGATATGTAACCATGCATTCTTTTGCTTGGACAACTTCCGTATCAGTTGAGTTGTCGATCTAGGCTCAATACAATCTCCATTCTAATGTGGAAAATGTAAGGTTGACCATATGTGATCGCACACAATAAATGTTAAGCAGAAGTACAAAGGTTTTCGAAGCACACTTCCCATATCCTTGTTCACTAAATCTCTGTGCACTTTAAATTATCAATAATAACTTCCAAGGAACTACAGTAAATACAAAGTACGACTTTTTCATTTTGGTAAAGATTCATTCAAAAGTACAAAACACATCTTCTTTTCATGAATGGCCACCGTCGCAGGATGGCACTGAGTATATAAGGTGGCTCAGAAGTGAAAGATATAATAAATATATAAAATTAGAAAGGTTTGCGACACAAACAATTATCTTGAGGGCCAGCTAGGTTCCTAGGTATAATCGTGTTAAAACCTCTTTCCTTATGCTTCCTCTCTTTTTTTTACACTTTTTATTTATGCTTTGGAGCAGACAAAGTAAAAAATGTTTTTATGTTGTGTTGTAGTAGTATGCATGTAGGATTGGAAGGAATTAGGAAAAAATATCTTGCAGCACTGGACCAGCCTGAGCAAACAAAAACACCCGAATGATCTCTAGCGATGAAGTCGAGTCCAGCATGTCCAGTGTTGATGTTAAAACCGGCATCCACATTGAGTTCTATCCAACCAAGGTTTGTTGTTCCGGACTTCAGGTGAGGCATATGATGATCAAAGAGGCATGTGGATTTGCCACTACTTTGATTGCTTCCCTCAAAATAATACGGTTACGCATTAAGCATCAGTATGAGTTATGAAAAGGCTATTAAATTTAAATAGACTTGTACTCTCACTACTATAATAGCGATTTATAGGTCAAGGTAAAAAGACATTTGCAAGAGAGGATGCGAGAACTAACTTCTACATTTTGAAGCTAGAAATAGCTCGTTTGCGGGGTAGGGACCTCCCCTACTAATATGTTTCTTGGGGCGGACCATGCCGTCGACTGCCCCTGGAAACACATTTTTCAAAGACGAATGATATATAGGAGGGGTCCCCCCTTGGAAATCTAATTTGTAGGAGTGGGCAATATCTTTACCTGCCTCTGAAAATATATTTATAGGTGCAGACCAAGCCACCCACGCGCCCATTCAAATTGACCAACTCCAGCTAAATATGTGAAATCTTGAAAGCAGCTTCATATATGTTGTGTCGTAGTAGCCATATGTAGGATTAGGAGGAATTAGGAAAATATGTTACAGCCCCATGTACTAATGCTATGTTCTACCAAGTTCAATACGCCAAATGTTTTCACACGGAAGTGGTCGTCGTGACGGACTACCGAGCACCGGATTCAAACGACACGCAATCCACGCTTGGCATTGAGTACGTACTGTTAGTAATTATTATCCTCCTGGTTCTAGTACGTCATTGCTGGCTGCCACGCGAATGTATGTACCGCCGCACGTTTCTCTCTTTCAACAAAGGTGACGACTACGTACGCTTCTCTCGCTGATAACTCATCTTGGTGGGTAACACGCATGATAAAAGGTCAAGGTCCTTCATGAAGCAAAATTTTCTATATCTTAAGTTTGTTCAATGCAAATTTCGTTACAATAATAATGTGTTACACACAAAAACAAATCCGTTACATTGCTTTTACCGTTATAGAAGCAAGCACGGGCTGCATGCGAGGGTGGACGGGCGAGAGGCGAGTGGTCAGGGCTGAGCCGATAAGCGATGTCTTATTTGATGGCGATTTGTGGGTAATTTTCGCCAAGTTGTGCAGGGCATGCATTCGAGTAATTAGCACCCCACAATTGGTGGAATAGATCCTCATCAACGCGCCTCGTGCTAGGCAGTTTTTTTTCTTCTGCACAAGCGGCTGAGAGAGAAGCTGCCCGAAACAGGGCCAGTGTTGAGTTCGGGGGAGTCCAATAATTGCGGGCAGGTCTAGGAGCCCTTCCTGTCCAGGCACCGGTGTAGCCACGACGACTCCATCGTCGGACAAGGAGTGGTGAAGGCGAAATGCTGCAGTGTACATTTTGGACAAATATTCCAGTTTGGCAATGAGCTGAGGTGGTCGTGGAGAGCATATCACACTGCTCCGCGCGTGCAGGAAAAGAAATTGTGAACGTATAGTCGACTCACAACTGATTTTTGGAATGCTAGGATCTGACTTCCGTTACTGTTGTCATCCTGCTTCTTGTACTCATGGGGGAGTGACTAACTCATCTTGTGGCTAAGCACATGCATGGTGCATGGCCCCAACAATATGAACACGAAAGGGTTGAGCCCCTCCCTCTGTTCCAAATAATTATTATTTATTGCTTTTGCTAATAATGTTTGATCATTCGTCTTATTTAAAAAATTTATGTGAATATACGAAATAATAAGTCAGACTTAAAGTACCTTTGATGATAAAGTAAGCCACGAACAAAATAAATGATACTTTTAATGGTTTAAACGTTGTCAGAAAAAATGAACAACGAATAGTAATTTGAAACGAAAGCCGTATATGATATTAATTGGGCTCCACTGCCTTGAACCATGACCATTCTGTGGTGATTTTAGCATGTTTTACAAGGCGGATAGCAGAAACGACAACACCACGCTGAATCGATGAGAGTAGTTGTTTAACGTTTAATTTCCTTGATGACCTTAAGCTTTGAAGAGTCGTAAAAGGTTGGTTTTGTTTACCACTTGCAGCAATGACCGTAAGAATAGGTTGTATTTATACTCACTTCGTATATGATTTAGATGTCGTTTTGGACAACGACACGATCTCCAAAATGTAACTTTGACTTCTTATTTTTACAAAAATATTTATTAAAAAATAATATATGTATACTTTTATAAAAAATATTTTTTAAGACAAATCTATTCCACATTTCCAAACTCAACGACATAAAAGTTATTCTTAATTTATATTCCTAATGTTTGACTAAAATCTTGTCCAAAACGACATCTAAATCCTATAGGAGGGAGTATAGCGCAATTCTAGGTATGTGCTACCTATCTAGGGATGCACTTACATAAAGCCACGTCTGTTAAGTGTTAGTTAACCCAAATGATGTGCATATACATGCACGATATCTTGTCCATGCTCTGTGCATCTAGGTACCATGTATTCCAAAAGAAAATAGAAAAAAGTATGTATATTCTACATGAATTATCTTAATTATTATTAATGCAAAAGTGGATTTATAAACATGCAAACTAGCGAAGCATATGCTTTCTTCTGGTTGGATATCCTATATATCTATATGTTGAGTTGTCACGGTACAATGCAATATCCATTCTTACGTGGAAACTGATGGAATTTAGGGGCTTGGCCCATTAAAGCCCATGAAGAAATTCCTAAATTCCTAAATAAATCTCAAAGGCCCATATGTGCTTGAGGAAGTGGTGGATGGTTGCAACCTTTAGTCCCACGTTGCTAGTTGAGAGGAGGGATGACCAACTTAAATATGGAAGTTGTCTCCACTCCTCCAAGCTATGTGTGTGGGGAGGTCGCTAGCCTCGGCGGGGCGTGGGCGCACGACATCTGCGTGAATGGTCCGCCGAAATTTTAATTTTTGGTTTCCTTGGCTATCAAGTCGGCGAGATATACAGAGTCCTTATCGGTTTAGAGATCGTGGGCTACCGCTTCCCTATATAATCCACCCGTCAGCTTCTGCCAAAATACATCTAATCGAGTTAGGGTTTCTGCCTTCTCTCGCTGCTACGCCGCCGCTCTAGTTCTACTCCGTCCTGATCGCCGGCGTGCACCGGCGAACGGGAGAACAGGTCTCCGGAACCCTTCGTCCTTGTGATCCTACACCGGGAGAGGGCGGATAAGGTTTCTGCCTTCTCTCGCTGCTACGCGGCCGCTCTAGTTCTACTCCATCCCGATCGCCGGCGTGCACCGGCGAACGGGAGAGCAGGTCTCCGGAACCCTTCGTCCTTGTGATCCTGCACCGGGAGAGGGCGGATAAGGTTTTTGGGAAGCGCTCCGCGCGACTGCTCCAAATCCTCGCCACAGCTCGTCTTCCGCCAAGGTCCGGCGCTGTACGAGCTCGTCGTCTGTAGCGCCGACTGTTGCGCTCCGTCCACAACGTGAACGTTGCTCCTTCAACACTCGTCACCACGGCTGCGCCAGCACATCCACTGTACGTACGCCGTGTTCAGATCTATTTCTACATCATGTTTTATGAGTTAATCATGATGATCTTGATGGTTACTAGTATAATAGAGTGTTGCATTCTACATTTAGTTCGTGCCATGATTAATTCTGTTCGGATTTCGATCAATATATTGTCTATATTTCCAACAATGCAAAAACCTTACTATAGGCAATCTGTTGATATGAGGATTGGTTTTGTCGATGCGATGAAGCCTGATAAGTTCAATGGTGTGAACTTTAAGAGGTGGGCGGCTAAGATCCGTCTTTGGTTTACCGCTATGAACATCTGGGACGCAAGGTTGGGCAAACCTGAGGGTGAACTAAATGCTGAAGAGCAGCAAAAGTTTACCAATGCCAACAAACTTTTCGTGGGATGTCTCGTAAGCGTAATCTCTGATCGCCTGGTCGATGCCTACCTAGACATGCCAGATGCGAAGGTGTTGTGGGATGCTCTGTCTGCGAGATATGATGCAGCAGATGCAGGCAGTGAACTATACCTCATGGAAAGTTTCCATGACTACAGGATGGTGAATAACCGTTCTGTAGTAGAACAAGCGCATGAGGTTCAGTGCATTGTCAGGGATCTTGAACTCGCTAAGTGTGTTCTTCGGGACAAGTTTGTGGCTGGGTGCATGATTGCAAAGTTGCCCCCTTCGTGGAGGAACTTCACCACTGCTCTGAAGCATAAGAGACAGGAGATATCGGTTGACAACCCGATAGCGTCTCTTGATGTTGAGGAGAAAGCTCGGAAGAAGGATACTACTGAGAAGGGAGATCAAGGTCAGTCCAGTGCCAATCTGGTTCAGAACAAGTTCCCACGTAAGAACTTTGGCAAGAACAAAGGGAACAACAACAACAAGGTTGTTAAGACCACTACCTTTAAGAAGAAGAATAACAAGGTGAACAAGGCTGAGTTGAGCTGCTTCACTTGTGGTGATGTTGGGCACTTCGCCAAGGAGTGTCCACAGCGTGCAGACCGTAAGGGCAAGCAGTCTGATGGCTCAAAGGATGTCAACATGGTGACCGCAGGCAACACTGGAGACGGGTACGGTAATCTACCTACTGTTCTTTCAGTATTTCTTTCCACGAGTTGGTGGTTAGATACGGGTGCTAATGTTCATGTGTGTGCTGATATCGCTTTGTTTTCTTCTTACCAGGACATCCAAGATTCCTCCGTGCTAATGGGGAATGGGTCACCTGCTGCTGTTCGTGGCATTGGTACGGTGGATCTGAAGTTTACTTCGGGAAAGATCGTGCGACTGAGGAACGTGCAGCATGTCCCTACTATCAACAAGAATCTTGTGAGCGGGTCGGTCCTTTGTAAGGACGGGTTTAAGGTAGTTTTAAAGTCCAATAAATTAGTCGTGTCGAAACATGGACAATTCATTGGTAAAGGTTATGATTACGGAGGCTTGTTCCGCTTTTCCCTTTCAGAATTTTGTAATAAGTCGGTGAATCATATTTGTGGCGACGCTAGTAATGATGCGAGTGTTTGGCATTCACGTTTATGTCATATTAATTTTGGTTTGATGTCTCGACTTTCCAGTCTATGTTTAATTCTGAACTTCACCATTGCCAAAGGTTCTAAGTGCCATAGCTGTGTGCAATCGAAGCAACCTCGGAAGCCTCATAAAGCGGCCGAGGAGAGACACTTGGCACCTCTAGAACTCATACATTCTGATCTGTGCGAGATGAATGGTGTGTTGACAAAAGGTGGAAAGAGATATTTCATGACATTGATTGATGATGCGACTAGATTTTGCTATGTTTATTTGTTGCACACTAAGGATGAAGCGTTAGACTACTTTAAAATTTATAAGGCCGAAGTTGAGAACCAACTTGAGAAAAAGATCAAACGTCTAAGGTCTGATCGTGGTGGTGAGTATTTTCCTAAGATCTTTGATGAGTTATGTGAGGAACACGGTATTATTCATGAGAGGATGCCTCCCTATTCGCCCGAGTCAAACGGGATTGCCGAGAGGAAAAACCGCATGTTGACTGACTTGGTTAATTCCATGTTGGACACTGCTGGTTTATCTAAGGCATGGTGGGGGGAGGCTGTATTGACTTCATGTCATGTCCTGAATAGAGTTCCGAACAAGAATAAAGATCAAACTCCATATGAGATGTGGAGCGGGGAGAAACCATCACTGTCGTACTTGCGCACGTGGGGATGTTTGGCAAAAGTCAATGTACTTATTCCAATGAAGCGCAAGTTGGGACCTAAGACAGTGGATTGTGTCTTTCTAGGATATGCACAGAAAAGCATTGCTTATAGATTTTTAGTAGTTAAATCTGAGATACCTGATATGCATGTTGATACTATTATGGAATCTCGTGATGCAACATTTTTTGAGAACATATTTCCGTTAAAAGATATGCATAGCATTTCTAGATTTTCTACTGAGATAACACCTGAACCTCCTGTACATGTTGAGACTTATGTGTGACCTGATGAGCTTGAACATGAGAATGTCCTAGAGAAGGATGACAGTGAAGCTCCTAGAAGGAGTAAGAGACAGAGGGTTGCAAAATCCTTTGGTGATGATTTCACTGTGTACCTTGTGGACAACACACCCACATCTATCCATGAGGCATATGCATCTCCGGATGCAGATGATTGGAAAGAAGCAGTCCGTAGTGAGATTGACTCGATTCTTTCTAATGGAACGTGGGAGCTCTCTGAACAACCCTATGGTTGCAAACCGGTGGGTTGTAAATGGGTGTTCAAGAAGAAGCTTAGGCCTGATGGTACTATTGAGAAGTACAAGGCTCGGTTTGTGGCAAAAGGCTACACACAGAAGGAAGGCAAAGATTTCTTTGATACTTATTCACCTGTTGCAAGAATGATCACCATTCGAGCATTACTTTCGTTGGCTGCCTCATATGGTCTTTTCATTCATCAGATGGATGTAAAGACAGCTTTCCTGAATGGAGAGTTGGATGAGGAGATCTACATGGATCAGCCTGACGGATTTGTAGTGAAGGGTCATGAGAACAAGGTGTGTAAGTTGCTGAAATCCTTGTATGGCCTGAAACAAGCACCTAAGCAATGGCATGAGAAGTTTGACAGAACATTAACTTCTGCGGGCTTTGTCATTAATGAGGCTGATAGATGTGTGTACTATCGCCATGGTGGGGGGGTCAAAGTGTTATATTGTGCTTGTATGTGGATGACATACTGATTTTTGGCACACACATTGATGTGATCGATGAGGTCAAGTCTTTTCTATCAAAGAGTTTTGATATGAAAGATCTGGGGGTAGCTGGTGTTATTCTGAACATTAAGCTCATTAAGCATGAGAATGGGATCACTCTTTCTCAATCCCATTATGTAGAGAAGGTTTTGAGTCGGTTTGGCTATTTGGACAGCAAACCGGCTCCAACACCCTATGACTCCAGTGTGATACTCAGAAAGAACAAGAAAATTGCTAAAGACCAATTGAGATACTCTCAGATCATTGGTTCACTCATGTACTTAGCTGGCGCAACGAGGCCTGACATCTCTTATGCTGTGAGCAAATTGAGCAGGTTCATGTCAAACCCGGGTTCTGATCATTGGCATGCACTTGAAAGGGTTATGCGCTACTTAGTGGGGACTATAAGTTATGCAATACACTATTCCGGGCATCCTGCCGTGCTAGAGGGATATAGTGATTCGAATTGGATTTCGGATGCTGATGAGTTGTATGCTACGAGTGGGTATGTGTTTACCCTTGGAGGTGGTGCTATATCATGGAGGTCTTGCAAACAGACCATTTTAACGAGGTCAACCATGGAAGCAGAGCTTACTGCCTTGGACACAGCCACTGTTGAGGCAGAATGGTTGCGTGAGCTCTTGATGGACTTGCCGGTGGTTGAAAAACCGATACCGGCTATCCTTATGAACTGTGACAATCAAACGGTGATAGTCAAAGTAAACAGTGCTAAGGATAATGCGAAGTCATCAAGACACGTCAAGAGACGACTGAAGTCTGTCAGGAAATTGAGAAACTCCGGAGTAATAAGTGTGACTTATATTCAAACAGATAAAAACCTGGCAGATCCTTTTACCAAAGGGCTATCATGTAATGTGATAGAAAGTGCATCGAGGGAGATGGGTTTGAGACCCATTTAAGTTGTCGAAGTGGTAACCCAACCTATGTGATCGGAGATCCCGTGAATTAGGACCTGGGAAGAACGAGCTGTCGGTTGACTGAGGAGAGTAACCTATTTTGAAACCCTCTCTAAGTGAAGATGCAATACTCTCAGATGCTGTATGGCAGGATAGCTTTATGCTTTAATGTGATTCTGTTGGCTTGGTTAAGCAAAGATGTCATCCCACAGGACATTCTTGAAAGAACACACCTATATGAGCCTCATTGTATAACGTCGCAGTCTATGAGATTTGAGTGATCTCTAATAAACTCATGAAGAGACCAGGGAGTACGACGTATATGCTCCACCCGCGGGGTAGGCTACTGGCAGCCACGTACTGGTTCTGACTTTAAGTGAAACTTGTTCGCACAAAACTTGCAATTCAAGGCCTAGTCCATTGTCAAGTTGTAGATGAGTGTAGCTTGAAGCTCTAGGCGAGAGTTCAACTTAACAGTCCTTGCTGAAACACCGGTATATAAACAGTAGTGAGAGACAGGCAAAATCTCAGATGGGTATTTGAGATCTGGTGGGGGATTGATGGAATTTAGGGGCTTGGCCCATTAAAGCCCATGAAGAAATTCCTAAATTCCTAAATAAATCACAAAGGCCCATATGTGCTTGAGGAAGTGGTGGATGGGTGCAAACTTTAGTCCCACATTGCTAGTTGAGAGGAGGGATGACCAACTTAAATATGGAAGTTGTCTCCACTCCTCCAAGCTATGTGTGTGGGAAGAGAAGGGAAGCTCCACACGCGCGCGCTCGCTCGCTCGCCGGGGCGGGGCGAAGGGCGCGGGCACACGACGTCTGCGTGAATGGTCCGCCGAAATCCGGCCCCTCGCCTTGCAGGGGCGCGGTTTCCTTTTGCCGTTTTAATTTTTGGTTTCGTTGGCTATCAAGTCGGCGAGATATACGGAGTCCTTATCAGTTTAGAGATCGTGGGCTACCGCTTCCCTATATAATCGACCCGTCAGCTTCTGCCAAAATACATCTAATCGAGTTAGGGTTTCTGCCTTCTCTCGCTGCTACGCCGCCGCTCTAGTTCTACTCCATCCCGATCGCCGGCGTGCACCGGCGAACGGGAGAGCAGGTCTCCGGAACCCTTCGTCCTTGTGATCCTGCACCGGGAGAGGGCGGATAAGGTTTTTGGGAAGCGCTCCGCGCGACTGCTCCAAATCCTCGCCACGGCTCGTCTTCCGCCAAGGTCTGGCGTTGTACGAGCTCATCGTCTGCAGTGCCGACTGTTGCGCTCCGTCCACAACGTGAACGTCGCTCCTTCAACACTCGTCACCACGACTGCGCCATCACATCCACTGTACGTACGCCATGTTCAGATCTATTTCTACATCATGTTTTATGAGTTAATCATGATGATCTTGATGGTTACTAGTATAATAGAGTGTTGCATTCTATATTTAGTTCGTGCCATGATTAATTCTGTTCGGATTTCGATCAATATATTGTCTATATTTCCAACAAAAACATGTCGAGCATATATGATCGGATAATATAAAATCTAGGTTCAATGCACACACTGCACGTCCTTGGTCACATTAATACATTTGTCATCATGAGTGACTCGCCATATTTATTTCTATGTGCACTTTAAATTATTCAAGTACCACTTTTTCATTATTGATAAAGATTTACAAAAGTCAATAATATCGTATTTATTACTTCTCCTCATGAATGACTGGCAAGTAGGCAAGAAATGAAGGATAAAAATAGAAAACCAGAAAGTTTGCCAACACAATGAATTGTATTCTTAAGTATATAAGCGGCTCGGAAGCGAAGGATAGATAGATAAATAAAACTAGAAAGATTGCAACACGGTGCGTCAATTATCCTTAGAGGGGCTATATACCTAGGTATAGCCACACATTCAAGTGAATTCCCTCATGCTTCTTTTCTTTCTTCCATGTTTTATTCTTTCAGAGAGTCAAATTATTTTTCAAGTGTTGTGTTGTAGTAGTATTATGTAGGATTAGGAGGAAATAGGAAAACATCTTGCAGCGCCACAGAATCGGCTAGTAGAGACGGTGTGAACGGCTTGTGTCTATTATCATTAGTAGGCACAGATGTTGGGTATGGTCTACCGAGTTCAAAAGCGCCGAGAATGTTCTCCTGCTGATGTTGTCAGCCATGACAGATAGGGAGCCTCTGGATGTAAACGCAATCCACTGCTACTGAGGTCCTTCTAGAAGCTTTTGTTGATGTCAAGGCGCGCAGAGATCCGGGAGAGCTGTCCCGTAGTGCTGGCAGACGCGATACTTGGTCAAACATGGAGACGTGAGGGCAAAATGCTGCACGTTGTGCAAGAACAGATCACGCTGCTATATGCCTTCAGGAAACTACAGGCATGACGTGGTCGATTCACAACAACTGATTCTGGGAATGCTAGGATCTACTACCTCCGTTCAAATTATTATTCGTTGTTAACTTTTTCTCATAACGTTTGACCATTCATTTTATTCAAAAAATTATACAAGTATCATTTCTTTTATTCGTGGCTTACTTTATCATCATATATACTTTAGATATGACTTATTTTTTTCGTATGTTTGGATAAAATTTTTGAATAAGACGAATTGTCAAATGTTGAGAGAAAAAGTCAACAACGAATAGTAATTTGGAACGGAGGTAGTAACTTTTAGTACTATGTATGTATTAATTTATAATTAATGATTTGGCCTGCCAGCCACACTCGTCTCTCCAGCGTCTGCTGGTTGCACTCCAAAGCTCGATCGAATGATAGCTCAGATCCTGCTGCTATACTATCACGGTACACTATCAAATTAAAGTCTAAACCAGAGACTAGGTGAAGTGTGACATGTTTTGAGTTGAGTGTATTTATGAAGATGGTATACACAGTATTCCTTCCTCTCTTTTGTATACTCCTTCCCCTCTTCTTTTGCTACGTAAGATGCACAAACGGCATCAATTGGGGAAAAAAAAATAGGGTGCGCACCGTGCACACCCCTTCCCTGTGTGGCTGCGATGTGGACCCGAGTGAGGGAGGGATCATGAAGTGCAGGACCTTGGGACGTGGAGGGCATAGAAAATGAGCGTCGGATCAAATCACCAAGGGCATCGCGAGGGGTGCGCACGATGCACACCCTATTTTTTCCATCAATTGACCGGATAATACACATACATCACAGCTAGACATGCTTAAGTGACAGAGGGTTATCTTTTAAATGCAACCATTCCATGGATGTTCATTCAACCAGTATATAGAAAGATATGATATCAAGATGCAATTGCACGAAAGCAATTTGATACACTACCGGAAGAGGCACCATTTACACCGGTTGGGAACCACTTTTGACACTAGAAGAAAAAATATGTGTTGCTGTGAGGATTCAAACTCAAGACCTATTGGCTCGCGCGTACCCACCTTTTCATCTCACATACGCAACACATGTGACTGAGTAGAAGATACGCTCCTTTTGAAGTAGCATGCGACACCCCCTTTAGCACCGGGTCGTATTTACCGACCGGTGCTAAAGGGGAGCACCTTTAGCATCGGTTGGTGATGCTAAAGATGACTTTTAGCACAGGTTGGTGTTACCAACCGGTGCTAAAGGGTCCCCGAGGGCACCCAATTTAGCACCCGGTGCTAATGTTGCATTAGCACCGGATCTTGAGTGTGACCAGGTATACGAGGGGGGCGGACAATGGTTTCTCTAACGGTGATAAACAATGCTATATATGCCATGTGTTTTCACAATAAGTAGGTTTGGGAGGCATTTTGGAAAAATCTTACTGCCTATGCTGAGGGAGTGTTGGATATGTAGGAAAATGTGCATTGGCAGCACAGTGCCGACTGAAGGTGAAGCAAATTGTTTTACGGTCATTTCCTGCAGTATGTAAATATAGGATACTTTTCAGAGACTACGACAGAGACCTTCATTCGCATCGGTTCATTCTTACCATGTGTACTAAGCCGATGAACTAACACATTCCTATCGCCTTCGTGGTATAAAGCAAGCCCAACACCAACACCAGTACGAATGAGGTTTTAGCACTGGTACGTATGAGGGTCCTTGCAGTAGTGAGAACAAGAAAAACATAGCATCAAAATACTATAATCAACTAATTAGTCTACCAAAATGTTGGATATAGCCTCGTTTGTGCAATCTCATGTGGTTAACTTAGCTTGGTACAAAACAACTTAGCCTGGCTATTACTAATTATTTTATCTTCTTCCTCTGCTTGCCCTTTTGGATAGGTTTAGCCAGCGAGCAGACTCTAATATTCACCTGGCAAGGACCACGGATAATGTAAAAGTTACATTAACCAAAAATCTAATTTAGATTAAAGATGAGAAGAGACCATTGGACCATCGTCAGCCAATTCTTCATTGTCAAATGATTTAGAGCGAATTTCACTGTAAGTCCATGAACTTTTCTCGAGATCTCATCTAGGTCCATAAACTTTTCCCAAGATCTCATCTAGGTCCGCAAACTAAATAAGCAGTCATCTAGGTCCATAAACTTTTAAAAGTGGTCATCTAGATCCATGAACTTTTAAAGAGTTGTCGCCACCGCCTTGGACCTAGACGACAGCTCTTTAAAAGTTCATGGACCTAGACGACAGCTTTTTAAAAGTTTATGGACCTAGATGGCTACTTATTTAGTTTGCGGACCTAGATGAGATCTTGGGAAAAGTTGATGGACCTAGATGACCATTTTTTTAGTTTGCGGACCTAGGTGACATCTTGGAAAAAGTTCATGGACATGCAGTGAAATTCACTCGATGATTTAAGACACAAGATTGCAGCCTCATGATGAGTAGTGTAGTGAACAAATGCAAAGTCCCTCCTTTTAGCCGACTGTACATCACATGCTAGAGCTATACGTTGGATCACTCATATTTCTTCAAGATTTCTATGATGTTATATTATCTTGATCCCAGAAAGGTGGTGTACCTTCCACAAAAATTGATTTAACCTAAACTAAACAAAGAGTTCATCAGGCTACTTGGGCTTCTCCTAGTAGTAGTTACTAATTACTGAAATAAATCGTGCATAATATCAAAATCAACCAGGTTCATCGAGTATTTGGGTACATCAATCATAAAGGTCCTGGCAGGTGCGTATGAATAAGACTTCAGCACATCAAAAAGGGAAAGGTTGGTTCTTGCTACTAAAGAACAATCCAAACAGTTCAGATATAGGATAAAAAAAACCCCTCATACCCTCTGAAGTAATATAGATACCATACCAAGTTCAAATAGAACAAGGAATTTAGTCAAATACGGAACGCAAGTAGTACAGAGATCATAACAAAAGCCTCTGTTTTGATTTGTGAATAAGATGTAGGATTATCATGACGGATAAAATAGGATGTTCATCTGCTGCGAGATTTGTAAGCATGGAATGGCTATTAATACATAGTACCCCTATGCACTTCCATTCTCTATCTGTTACAGTTACTAAATGTCTAAAGCATTACAATGTATTCTGGGCCTTGTGAGAACCGATAAGAGTATAGAGGATGCATATGGAGATCTCCAACAAGAAGTTAAAAATGAATAAGAGCAGAAATATGCAGTTTACAGTCTTATTTGGCTTAGCAACACAAATGTGTTAGTGACAGGTCTAAATGAATACAAAGAGGATGACATTATCAAATTTTTGTGTGGAGAGAGACCTGCATCTCTTCTTCATCTGGATCACTGAGTGGATCAGCCCATTCAACTGTTATATTTAGACATCTGCCAAAAGGACCTTTCCTTGAAAGCTTTCTGTATGCCATCAGTGCATCTCTATTAGTCCCAAGTTCAAGAAATGCGTATCCACAGTTATAACCTGGGTTATTACAGTCAGCCATAAGTGTTATTGTATCAATGTTCGTAACTCCAGTTTTCCGAAGTAGCTTCATGATCTGCTTTAAAGAAACAAGGTGAGCTTAGCACAATTACAACAATTGAGCAAAATATCCAATCAAGCCATTCACAGAATAAAAAAATTATTAGCTATGGGTGCAACTGTACTCACATCTTCTTTCTTCCATTTCTTGTCAATATTTCCCAGAAAAAAAAATTATCAGCTGCATCCAGAACTTCAACTCGACAAAGTGTCCCATAAATCTTGTAATGGTGTTTCAAAGAATAAGATAATAATCAATATGGAGAATAAAATGTGGAGGCGCCACATTCCACTTAGATAATACACACAACTGTAGCCAAAGGTCACGAAGTCACAATTTCTTTCTTTCTTTCTTTTTGGTGCAAGCAAAGCTCTAGCAACAAGATACTACAGCAAAAATTCCAACATCGTAACATTATATACATATAATTTAAGAACATCTAATTTTTGGACTAATGATATATTGATTTATGATGTTCATTTTGGTTAGAGTTCAAAAACTATATGTGGTACAGAAAGTACAACTTTTCATGAATACCAGCCTATCCGGCATCGTATTTTCTACAGATAGAAAACTTTAGGTTGAAACCAAATTCACAATCTTCAATTGTTTAATGTTGATACTGCCACTGTTCAGTCAATGATCAGTGTTATCTTAAGCAAATCAAGTACAGAATGAAACTTCACAGTAGAGAAATGACATGACTCAAGCATGTCAGGTGGCCCAATATGATTTCTGTGAAAGGCAATGGAAATGGCACCATATCAGGCATTCAAGCCATGGTGAGCAGTGTTAGATGCAACCTAGGATCTGTGTACAGTCAAAATTTTACAAGCAAGTTGCTTTCCAGAATCATGGAAAATAGCCATTGCAGAGGATTCTGCTGTAAGCCTGTAATCAGAGAAACCAAATAAGTATAGAAATTTCTCTCTTCCTAATGAAATGAGACATAGCTCTTCCACGATGTTAGACAAAAATAAATATAGAAAGTTTTGCTATGCGGTGCATCAATCAGACAAAGGTCAAAGTTGGGATAGTTCATTCGAGATGTTGGCTCATCAACTGGACTACCTGGACTCAATATATCAATCTTAGCATAGTAGGGATATGTCACTAATGGCCTATTTGTTACTGAAGGCGAACTTAGTCTACCTGGACTCGATAAACCAATCTTAGCATAGTAGGGATATGTCAGTAATGGTCTATTTGTTACTGCAAGCGAACTTAGTTGGTATTCCAGTATTCCGAGTGGTGACTGAATGCAAAGGAAAAGATCAGATTTGTAGTATCCATGATTATACTAATGTGCAGCCAAAAGGAAACACCAGTTCGTACATGGGTGTTAATGAACGAGTTCAAGTGAGTTGCAGAACTCTGCAATGGCCTTCTTCGCCTGTGCAGGCTCGCGGTACCGCACAAAGCAGTATCCTCTGATCTTCCACGTCCCGGCATCCATTATTATCCAGAGCTGGGTGATTCCCCCCACCATCACAAACAAATCAACTAAGGGTCACTGATTTTTTGTTCAGAAAGACTAAATTTAGGGACTTAATATGTCCAAATCTCTCGCCTCAAAAGGTCTGACGAAGAAACTTTGGTGGATTTTGTTGACTATATGCCTATATGGTGTTGGACTTTTTTGCTTATGAAATCTGGGGATTTTTCAGAATACGATTGATGATCCGCTGGTTCCTGCTCCGAAGGCTACTTCCTCACCCGGAACTTGGTTTACATAATCAGTGTGTGTTTTCAGTAAAAACTGTTGGTATCTGGGCGGATTCCGTATGGATCCCCTGTCATCAGTCATCACCCTCCTTTGCAGCTCCGACATCCCCAATTCCTTGCCACTTCCTCTTCCTCTGCCTCGCGGGCATCACTATCCGCTGCCGGCTTCACAACTAAGGTTCCTCCTCACCCAACAATGTCCCATCCATATCAACGGCATTGCAGCCAGCTTCTCAACTACAGTTTCTCTCACACTCTGCTCCTTTGCCACCCTTCGTCTGCAGCACCATTTTGACACATCCAGGACTTGTCAGGCGCACATCCACATCCCTTCCCCAATTGCAAGTTTGCAACGCTCCGGCGGCCTGTCCAGCGGCGAACGTCCCGTTGGTGACATGGTTTCTGATAAAGATGAGCTTACTTTTCATCCACCGCGCTTCATGGGCGGGCGCCGGCTTCGCGGCAGGCATCGGCGGGTGGCGGCGCGGAGGGCGACGCCGCGAACGGTTTCTCCTCCGTGGTCGGAGGTCGCGACGCGGTGGGAACCTCGTCCGCAGGCGCCCTAGGCGATTCCGCCTGCGGCGGTGGGCGGCGCGGGGCGGCGGAGCGAGCGGGGAACCGGCTGCATGATGAACTGGCTTGCGGGAGGAGTCCACTGTCAACGACGCTCAAGCGGGGAGGGGTCCACTGAAGTCAACCAAACTATCATAAAGTCAACAGCTGAACTCAACTAACGGTCATTGATTTTGGTTCAAAAAGATTAAAATTAGGATTTTAGGGAATCAGAGGTAAAAAAAATCTACTGATCCCATTTTCCTTTATTTTTCAATTGCCTTTATCTCCGTGTAAAACGTACACTTGGACATAGCTAGCAGAATTTGGTAAGGCACTGTAGATTGCTAAAGCTAGTCCACATTTCAGACAAATAAACAAATTGTGAGACGGTTTGTCTCACAAGCTGTCAGAATTTGGGTAATGCAGCTTAGTATGCTCAAATCTCTCCAGTGCAACCCGTGCATAGTCTGACGACGAAACTTTGGTGGATTTTGTTGACTATAAATGGTGGTGGATTTGCTTATGAAACTTGATGAATTTCTCAGAATACGATTGATGATTGCTCTTCCACCTGGGAACTTGGTTTAGCCGATCAGTGTGTGTTTTGTCAGTCAAAACAGTTGGTATCTAGGCGGATTCTGCATTTTCAGGTTCCTGTTGCCCAGTTGTTATCTAGGGACGACTTGTGCATTACCTACTCGGTCAGATGTATCGTGCTAATACAAATCTGAGTGAACATCAGAGTCATCAATATCGTCGGTTCATCAAGGGCATATACTTGCATTGCATCTCATCTGGTGATGTTGAATGTTAGATGGATTACCGAAAGCACTTTCGACCTTAATTGCACATGATAACTACCGCACAATATGCACACAGCACCATTTGCTACTGGAGAAGTTAGCAGGCTAGTCATCCTATAACTCCAAACTACTTTCAAGTCTACAGATCACAGGTACGGCCTATGGGATTTCTGGGACAAGCCTCCTTGTGAATTTACAGGAGTCATCTTGATTGCCCAGTCGCAAAACAACCATCTGCGGTCAATCTGTGGAAGAAGAAGAAACATGTCAAATATCAGATATCACGTCTAATCGCGTAAAACCCTAATGACGTGCAAAAGTGCAGGCCACACTTACATCTCTGTTAGCATCCGCTTCCATGTGGCTGCTCTGGTTTGTGAGAACCAGCTTGCCTTGTCTGAATCAAGGGAGACCAAAGTTCGATGGCAAGGAAATCAGAATAAAGAAACGAAATAAGGGACAGCTCAACAAGCTAGTTGTATCAAAATTCCGGTCAAAAGTGGCATCAATGGGATTCCCTGTGCCATTTGTTTAAAGAAGAGAGTAGAAAGAACTAATGATGAAAAAATACCTGAATTCCACCCCATGGTTCTGTTAGTCCATAATAAGAATCTGATAGTAAAAATAGCACATCATACATATTAGAAAACCAGATGACAAAGAAACAGATTAGCACAAGACAGGCTGCAAGACATACCTGGCAGACATCTCCAGGTGTCATGATGATATGGAGGAGAATACCCAATGATGGCATGGGGCGACTCACCATAGCTGAGGCATGTAAGATGAGAAGGAATCTGTTACTCTACACTGATATATGCAACGATGAATGGTGACAGCTTAGAATTTGAGATAACCTTGAAGGTGATGTAGCATATGCACTACTCTCATGTCGAGCACTAGGGTTGCGGCTCACCCAATAAGAATCATTGCCCTGAAATAAGCTCAATCAAAATCAATATTATAAAATCAATGAGTAAATAGTTCATGCTTGTATAGTATAGCTTACTAGTGCTGAAAAAGACCGCTTCTCTCCAGAGTATATGTGGGGATAATCTTGAATAGCACTTCCTGCTGCTTATAGGTATGGAAACATCAGCAATTGGGATTTTAAGGATGATGAACTTCAATTTGGAAACATTATGGTGACAGCATCAAAGCTCTACTGAATGAAAGAAAGCTTCTATATGTTTTAGTGTAGCACGCATCACAAGCCAAGACCAATTGCCAAAAGAAGAGGTGTAGCCAAGATTAGTTAGTAGCTAAAACATGGAACCATCCAATATCAGCACTTGCATATTAGCAAACAGCTCATACAGGCTTCACAACTACTCATTCAGAAAAACTACTAGGCCAAAGAAAAATGAAACATAAGATTCTTATGCAGAATCACAAAGCCAGCTAATTTGTTGCATAACACTATCTTAAATAATAAATAAGAAAGGCATCGGACGGTACATGTATTTTTTCTAAGAATAAATCTAAAATGCAAGTTATTTAGTACAATGTTGCTTATCAGTTAAACGAGAAATCATGCACTTTATATTAGCCTTAGTCCAAGGTTTTGTTTCACCTAAGGGGTGAACAATGTTTATCCCTTGATGACAGGTGTCCAAGGAGGTAGTCTTTTCATTTAAGAAATGAAACAGATCATTGCTCTTGTTAAAATTTGTGACTGCAAACTAACCTGATGCAAACTTTTATAATGTTCAACTGGTCGCAAGAGACTAACCTGAACCAATATGTCCATCTCTCCAGGGAGCCAGATCTCTCAGAACATGAAGCAAGCCATGAGTTGTAGATGATTTCTTATCCCCTTTGATTTGAACAAACCTGGAACTGGATGGCAATATATGCTGTAAAGACGGCCCAAGTTTTCTTTCACCTGGATGGCATGGATCAGATGAATTAAGAAAGTGCACGCCAACTGTTCATTGAGCACAATAACTTTTAAAACTGAATTGCGTACATGTTATCACCACTATTAACATGTGTTCCCATTAGCTCATTACAATCAATTTAAAAATGAAAAAGGGGATGTGAAAAAAGAATGAAGAAAGGAAATCACAAGGTGGATGTAGTTTCGAAGTAACTCACTTTTAGCAACCTTTTTTTTGTCTTCCTCACTAATACAACATTTATGATTTTCTATATTCTTCTTGCCCTTTTGGTCAGATTTTGCAAGAGAGACTTTAATATTAACCTGGCAGGAAATACTAAAAATGTTAGAATCATGTTACCAAGAAAACTCAAAGTTACAATATATAAGAGAAGAGACCTTTGAGCTATCCTCAGTCAATTGTTCCCCATCAAAAGATTCAAGACACAAGATGGCAGCCTCATGAGTATTGTAGTGAATAAATGCAAAGTCATTCCTTTTAGTCGATTTCAAATCACGTGATAGAACAATAAGTTCAATCTTCCCATACTTCTTGAAGATTTCTGTCATCTTAACTTGATCCCAAGAATTTGGTACACCTTCCACAAAAATTGCTTTCACCTAAACAGTAAGATAATATCAGGTTACTTAGACATAATTAGGAACTGTGACTTGTCACTGAAAGCACAATCATGTATTACTGAGCATAGACTTGTCACATTTGTGACTTGTTCAAATGTGTCAAGGTTGTATGAATAAGGACTGAATTACTGATATAGAGTAGCGTAATCACTTCCAGTATACAGTGCCTTTTTTATCACAAATAGGGAAATGCAGAGGATGCCAACATATATGAACTATAAAGTACAACATGAACATAAATTAATAATACTATCCAAATCATAGCTTCTATATGTGGTTTCCTGTCTTATTTTAGTCGATAAACATACGGCAATATGCAAATATCTTCAGGAAAACGGACACCAACAAAGTTACAGATCAAAAACAGCACACTTGCATGGGAGGGAGAGAGGGAGGGACCTTCTGCATCTTTTTTTCATCTGGATCGTTCAATGATTCAGCCCATGCAACTCTTATATTTAAACCTTTGTCGAAAACATCTTTCCTTGAAAGCTTTCTGTATGCTATTTGTGCATCTCTATAAGTGTCAAGTTCAAGAAATGCAAACCCACGATTACAGCCTGGGTTATTATAGTCAGCCATAAGCGTCACAACGTCAATGTTCTCAACTCCAATTTTCTTTAGTAGCTTCATGATCTGCTTCAAAGAGAAATGAGTAAGCTTAGCTAACAGCCAACAATTTAGGAGAGAATATTCAATCAAGCTGTTTGCAAAGAAATAAAATGGTAGCTTCTAGTGCGGTTATACTCACATCTTCTTTCTTCCATTTCTTGTCAATATTTCCAAGAAAAATTTTATCATTCCCCTCCAGAGCTGCAACTCGACACAGCTTCCCGCAAATCTAGTAATGAGAATTTCAGATAACAAGGTAATAATCAATATGGAAAAATAAAAGAGAAAGGCAAAGTGCAATAAGAATTCACCAGAGTAAAACATGGAGGCAGTGAAACATAACCACTTTTGACTTGGTCAGTAGACACAACTGTAGTAAAATGTCACAAAATCCCCATTGTTTTTCATACAAGCAACACTATCACATCAACATGCTACTGCATATGTTCCAACACAGATGCCCAAAAGTAAATTTCCCCATTTATGCCTTCCTCTTTAGCATTGTATTTTCTACAGAAAGGAGCCTTTAGTTTACAGCCTAATACACAGTGTTGAATCAGATAATGTTAGGTATGTTGCACATCATTAACCTTGCCCTGTCAGTGCTATCTCAGGGAGGGTTAGATATGTAAAAACAAATATCGTGTAATTGTGGCCAAAGAACCCAATGTGGCCACAACATCGTGTAATTGACAAGCATTGACACCATATGTCCACATCACTATATCAGGCATCTGGCATGGTAATGTATCTATGATGAGTGTTATATGCACCTAAGATCTGCATGTATTACAAATTTCACAGACTGGTTACCTTTCACAAGGACCATTTTCTCAATCATGGAAAAAATGTGCGTTGGATTACAAGGTATTCAGATATAGCAAACAAATTTAGAAGGTTGTGGCAGGAGATACGGTTGGTAAACTAAGATCAAATTGGATAGTTCACTAGTGATGTTGGCTCGTCAACCGAGCAACATGACTCAATAAAATAATTTTAAAACCATGCAGATAAGTAAATTATCAACTCGTGACTAACACTAAGATGACAGTGGCAGGGCATTCCCTGTCGATTATTTCTAATGATTAAATTCAAAAGGATGCAAAATGTGATGTGATTTATTGTGATATCTGGTTTGCATAAACTGGATAGATTTATAGCATCGTGTCACATTTGATGATTCTACAGCCCCACCATGTATGGCGCACAACAGTGGCGGATGCAGGATTTAAAAATTGGGTGTACATAAATTTTTTACAAAACAATAATGATATATGAAGATTTTTTTGGAGGAGGATATGTGAGGAATAAAAACATTTGTGAAGGATACACACCTTCATACAAGAAAGAAAAAAATTCAACATAAGGAATCATAACATATAATCGTTATTGTCGGTGTTATAATATTACACTTTTCTTGGAAAATCACGTGCAATGCTAGATCGAAGCAGAGACAATATCGTGGGCAATGCTAGATTTTGACGGGCTGCTTCCTTGCCTGTGTGCAGAGTTGTGGGCAATGCTAGCTGTTGCTAGCAGGCCAGCCCATCGTTGGAGGTAGTAGGGACAGAGCTGGTGGGAGTTGGGATCTGCTGGGTTATTTTGAGTGCTTGGGCTCAAATCTATACACATTCTTAACCAACTATTATTACCATATGGATTATATACATGCGCTGCCAGTATTTTGCAAAAATTATTGGGTGTACATCTGTACACCCATGTCTCTATAGTGCATCCGCCACTGGCGCACAAGGAACATGAGTTAATCCAGGCAAGTGCAGCAAAGAATTCATTTGTTATGCTCTTATATAACTAGCGCCGTGCTTGCCCAAAAACCCTCCACTGCTTCATGTGGTGGTATTTCAAACGAAATGTCCAGGTGGGCGGAACAAAATGCAATGAATTCATCCAAGTGGATCAAGCACAACCTTAAAGTTACCAGACTCTGCAATGGCCTTCCTCGCCTGCGCAGGCTCATGGTAGCGCACAAAGCAGTATCCTCTGTTCTTCTTTGTCCCAGGATCCATTATCATCCGCACCTCGGCGATCTCCCCTGCCTCCACAAGCACCGCTCTCACATCCTTCTCCTTTGCGTCCCTGTGGAGCCCACCAACAAACACCTCTGTCATCCTCCTCTTCTGCCACTCCGACATTCCCACCTCATTCCTCTCCTCGCCCCTGCTGGCGAAATTCTCCACCTCAGGGGCATCACCACAATCCGACGCGGGCTCACTGGCTCCTGTTCCTCCCCCCACCATCTCCTTACCCAATAGTGTTTCACACACAGCAACGGAATTGCAGCCAGTGGCCGGCTTCTGAACTGCAGTTTCTCCCAAATTCTGCTCCTTGCCCACCAATTCATCCACGGCCGCATTTCGATCGGTTGGGGACTTGTCCAGCGCGTGTCCCTCCCCAGGCTGCAACGCTCCGTCGGCAGTTGAAGCAGCAGCCGCCGCTGCAGTAGCAGCAGCAGCCTTCCGAGCGGTGATCGTGCCCATGGAGACAACCTTCTTAACGGTCCTCCGCACCTTTCGTGTAGGAGCACCATTCGCGGCCGCGTCGGTACGAGGCCGCGCGGAGGGTTTCTCGCCCGCGGCGGCCGGAGGCGGCGGCGGCGGCGAGGAAGAGGGTTTTTCGGCGGTTGGGGGCGGCGGCAAAGAGGGTTTTTTCGACTGCTCTGGGCGGCGGCAAAGAGGGTTTCTGGTCCGCGGCCGGAGGTGACCCTACGGCGGCCGACTGAGGCGGTGGGGCGGGGGTTGGGACCGCGAGGTCACCGGCGGCGGCGGGGACGGGTGGGGGAGGAGGGGGGATTGGGGTGGTGGCCTTGGGCGGGGTCCGCAAGACCCGGCGCTTCTTCGGGGGCACCAGAGCCGACGGCAGCGGGAGCTCCGGCGGCCGGAGCGGCGGAGCTCGGGTGCTCGGGGATGGAGGCGGCGGCCGGCGGCGCGGGGCGGCGTAGTAAATGCGAGGCCGGCTGCATGACCAGCCGCTCGAGGTGTCGCTGGAGAAACTGAAGAGGAACAAACCGTCGGAGTCGGACTCTGAATTGAAAGGGTAGGTGGAGCGCACTTGCCTGAACTGAGAAGAGGACAAGTCTGGTAGGGTCCACCCCCTGTTAATCGCAAACGTGTGATTTATTTACAGTATATTATTAAAAAAACTCCAAACGTATCATCGTTGTCAAAATATAAATTTTAAACCCCAAAAATACAGACGTTGATAGCTTATGACTTTATATGATTTGAAATCGTTTTCATGACAAATTTTGGAGATAATTTCTCACTGAACTTTTCAGCAGGGATCTTTTAAGGAAAGATTTCAAAATATGTGAGCTGCTTAGAGAAACTTTGATTATAGCCACACTTTGATCATTACAAACTTTTAAGTGTGGCAGATTCAAAAAGGTGTGCCAACGAGTAAATAGCCACACTTTATTGTCGATAGACAAAAAAAAAGTTAAACCTAAAAATACAAATATTAATAACTTATGACTTGATATGATTTGAAATCGTTTTCGTGACAACTTTTGGAGGTAGCTGCTCACTGAACTTTTCCACAGAGATCTTTAATGAAAGATTTCACTAGATTTTTTAGGATAGCTTTTTAGGTAACCATTAATTATAGATAAAATGTGGCAGATTCAAAAAGATGTAGCAAGGAGCGAGTATAAATAGCCATACTTGATCAAATTTATAGCGAATAAAATGGTGCGCGTGCACTTTTAGTAAGAAAACGAGCGTGTGATGTAGTAAACCAAAGAGCGAAAGTTTGTGAAGCCCTTGTAGTATCGAATTAGATACGTAGGCTGCTCGCAGCGGTTCCCCGATACTCTGCCATTTAAAAGAGAATATTTCGTTCTCGTCATTGAGATTATCTACTCTATATCACTTTCTTCCACACTCATTCAAACTCTATCACATTTTCTATACCAACTACCCATCATATTATATATTTTTTCTCTCCCTCAGTCTCTCTCTCATTCTCTCTCCCTCACTCTCTTCTCGGCCGCCAAGCAGCGCCCCCTCCGCTCCCTTTCTCCCTCCCGCGCCGTCCCTCTCCTCTCCTCCCCGCCGCGGCCCGCCTCCATCCCGGCCGCCGCGGCCCGTCTCCTCCTCCTCCTCCTCGCGCTCGTCGTCGGAGCTCGGGCAGAAGCGGTCAGAGCTCGAGCGCGCGGACCTCCATGGCGGCGATGGCCTGCGCGGGGCCGACGCGGCGGTCGGCAGCGGCCGCACGCGAGGGCAGCGCGGCGTGTGGAGGCGGCCTCGAGCGCGTCGCAGGCGGCGGCGGCGCGAGCTGCTGGAGGGCAGAGCGACCGGGCGGAGCGGAGGCGGCGCGGTGCGGTGCGGCGCCCGAGCGGCCTGGCCGGGCGGTGCGAGGCGGAGGCGCGGCGGCGAGCGAGCGGGCCGGAGGCGCGGCGAGGCAGAGGCGGAGGCCGGCGATGCGAGGCGAAGACGGAGGCCGGCCAGCGAGCGAGCGGGCAGATCAAGGCGCCGACGTGGCACGGTAGCGCTCGTCTTTCTCTCTCTGGATGTATCGAGCGGTGGCCGCGTTTAGCGTATAGAGAGCCGGTTCCCGTTCGCCTCTGCAGGGCGAAAAACGCTGCCCCGCACGGCATGCACGCCAGGTGGCTCATACCGTGCGGGGTCGCGGGCGCCGGTGCGAGCAGCCTTAGGCCCTGTTTGGCAGAGCTTCTAGAGCCGATTCTCTTGTGAATCCAGGAGGAGTTCTACCAAACAGTTTTCCAGAGAGAAGTGATTCTCTGCTGATTCCGTGGAGTGATTCTCTGAAATGAACTAAGAGGCTGGAAGCTGAAAAAAGTAGCTTCTCTTGATTCTGTGAAGTGATTCTCCATCCTGATTTTGAAAGTTTATGATAGAGAATAAAAGAGAATCACTTTCATTCACAGAATCAGACTCCGTTTGGCAGACCTCCCAGAGCTGATTCTCTTGTGAATCTAGGAGGAGCTCTGCCAAACAGTTTTCGAGAGAGAAGTGATTCTCTGCTGATTCTATGAAGTGATTTTCTGAAATGAACTACGAGGCTGGGAGCTGGAAAAAAGTAGCTTCTCCTGATTATGTGAAATGATTCTCCATCCTGATTTTGAGAGTTTACGATAGAGAATCAAAGAGAATCACTTTCAGCCACAGAATCACTTCTCTCAGAGAATCAGCTCTCATAGAGAATCAGAATCAGGTGGAGCTCTACCAAATAGGCCCTCGCTTCTCTTAGAAAATCAGTTCTCATAAAGAATCAAAATCAGGTAGAGCTCTACCAAATAGACCCTTAACTCTTCGGGTTCCTTGCTAACATATGAAAGTATAGAAACAAAATAGGATAAATGGGAAACTAGGTACAAAGACATTTTTCAATCACTAGTCCGAAGCTTGAACCCAAACCTGGGAAGGCTCCATTTCCTTATCTATTAATGTTGCCACCACTGCTTGAGGAGCTAGCAACCGTAAAAGCCGCCACGGTCAAACTTGTAACATTCATACAACTAATTGCTAATAAATTAGAAGATTCTTTATGAGAGAAATGGTGGTATAAAGTACATATGGTTTTTTTAAGAACCGGCGAGAGAGGCTGCCAATTATATTAAAAAGAACAAGGACGAGTATGAACCAAACTAGTTACCAAGGAAGGCTAAGTACAAGAAGCAATCAAAAAGAGGTAGCGGAAGTGCTAATAATCAATCGCGCCAAGAGCATTGAGAGGTGCTTGCCATCATCCAGTCTGCAGCTTCATCTTGTATCTTGGCGAGGACTTCGCTGCAGGACAACTCCTTTTGATAAAAAAATTCTGAAATTTCTCTCCTTTACACACCTCCTAGGAAATGAGCATGATCAAAGAGCAGAAGCCTCTTCGTGAATTGCACTTGATGCGAGCTAGGGACGTCGACCAGCCGTGCGAAGTATCCACCCGCACCCATAAAAGTACATGGTTTTGATGAGTAGTACTATAGCACCTAACAGATTATTGTAGGAGTATAATCATTTCTGTTTCTTTACTCCCTCAAATATAATTGTACGTCCAACCTAGCAACTCGACTACTTCCATAACTCATTTTCCAGAGCTCTTAACCGGAGCCATAGCAGTTCACCTACTCTTCTATATGAATTTACTAGCCTATCTTAGTTCAAGGGGCCGGTGACACATAAATCAATGACTTGAGAGGTCATGAAAAATGTCAGCCAAAACAAATCTTGAATCTCATAGTGCATTGGTTTAAAAACAAATCATGTTGTAGTGTGTGTGTTTGTATCTCGAAATAAAATATATTGTCATGTGTTTGGTTTTTAGTGAATGTGTGCATATATCATCAGTTTAGGTTTGGGAGGCAACAGGATTTTATGGATCCGCGTATTGGAGAGAATCCGCCTTTTGAAGATTCCGTTGCTATTGATACTACAAGCATGAACCATATCAAGGTGATGTCGGCGGTATGAGGCGGCGGCGGGGCATCTGAGCAGCCGGCTGCATGACATGATCCACTGGACGTCTGGCTCAAGAAGCGTTCTCTTGCTTGAAAGGGACGGGAAGAGCCCTTGATTGAGAATAGGACTGTGTAAACTCGATAAGGGGCACTATCTAGTCTAATATTAGAAGAAGGGTTTGACTCACACTATGACAAGAACACAATCAGTTTTTTTTTGTGAAACACATCATTTAGTATTTTAGTTGCCGCCTTTTACACAAGAATAAGTCCAGCAAACTTTGCCAAAGAAAAAATTCGAAGGACGAACAAAAGGGAAAACAGCCCAAATCTGAGGAGCATCAACAGCAATCAATTGATAGATGGTATGCAACATGTGCGGATACAAGATCACTAAGGCAGCATCAACTACGTCTACTACTGGTCTATGGGTCCGTTTGGTTCATGAGCTTATCCTAGCCTGGTTAGAATCTAGAGACAGGCCAACCTAATCCAGGCTTAAGAGATGCAACAAGTCAATGTTTGGTTAGTTGACTTAGCTAAGCATGGCTTGTTTATGAATGTGTTTGGTTGGCTGTATTACTTGATGAAATAACCTCATCTTCTCCGAGGTAAGTCTACCGCTCCTCTCTGAAGGCGCACTCCACTCCGGCGGCGCGGACCAGTCCACGGAAGTCCAGCTCGTCGTCTCCGAATGCGGGCGCCACCTAGCCATGGCCCTCCTGCACCCGCACCATCTCCTGCCACAGCGCGTCCTCCTCGACCACTGTGCGCCCCTACCTGCGGCAGCTGCGCCGGGCTAAGGTCGCCTAGGTTCCCAACTGCAGGCTGAGGAGGAGGTTCGGCAGCTGCGCCTCGAACCGGCTGATAGACTCCATATCGAGCAGGTGGATCAGGACTTCAATCTCAATCTCACGACGCAAGAAGGCAAGCAACCAGCTTTCCTTTGCAATTTTCTCCCTCGATTTCCCCTCTGTTTTCTTTCTTCCGCTCCAACAATAGACCAAGCAAATCAGGGCCTCTCTCTCAATTAACACCTTCTCCCAATCCCCTCTCTTTCCGGATCGTGCTAAGCAATAACGCCAACAATTTCCTTTCCTCTTATCCGTGTTTGATTTCTCCCTATTCACCACCAGCACACACCGAGGGGATTCGTGGCCAAATTTAGAGGATCCGTGCGAAATTCAGAGGAATCATGGTCGAATCAAGCTCCACTGTGACCGAATCGGAGAGATTCATGTCTAAATCGAGCTATGATGCTGTCAAATCGAGCTCTGCTGAGGTTCTTCCCCATGGTGCGTGTCGGGCTGTACCTTTGCTATAGAGTTCGACCGATGCCGCGTTTGAGCCATTCGACCTCACGGCCACGGAGCCGATGGCGAAACCGGAGGGTAAGGCGCAGGCCATGGACTCGCTGGCTCATGCGAGGAAGTAGGAGCAAGGGCAAGAAGATGAAGGCCAGCAGCGATAAAGGCCGATGGGCGAGTAGGAGCGTGGCACGCGAGAGTCCGGGAGGTGAGAGAACTCGAAAGGGTGCCTGGACGGAGCGTGGCTCCGTGGAAACGCCCGTCACCTGCGTTCCCAGGTAGCCTGGCTAAGACCCCCTCCTTACACCAGTAGAGCCTGACTAAGATGCTTAAACAGGCAACCAAACATACACATGTTGGCTCTAGGGAGCCTGGCTAAGAGTTAGCCAGCTAACCAAACAGACCCTATAAGACTTAGCCACTTATCAGTGTCCTTCTTCCTCGATACCCTCGTCATACATGTCTGGACGAGAGCCTAGAAGCCATGGCTAGCTCGGAATCAAATTACAGGGAAATTAAATTATTATCTACTCTAAAACTTGTGATAAGGAAAGGAACATATAACACTTGAGCGCTAGAAGCCTAGAACACTTGATGTTTGATGTGACAGTCGAATGCTCCCTACACGGGCGATGAACGAAGTCGTCTGCGTCGAACCAGTACCAACTCAGCCGACATGAACATGTCACGCTTTAACTGACGAACCTGAAGAATGAACACCACTTTCCAATGACACACACTCCTTGCTTGCTTGGCTCGCATCGCTCGGGTCGGGAAGATCGCCGATTGTCTCGGTGCTTGGGCCTTCCAAGAATAGCAACAGTTTGGAAGTCGTGGTCTAGGTCAACCAGGCTGCTGCTAGCCCGCTACAAGTCCTCAAGCGCAATGAGAAATTGGAAATAAATAAACTCAAGGATTTTACTGTGCAACAACAAGAGGGAGCATGGCTGTAGTTTGATGACAGAACGCTAGACGAAGGGAAGTTCATTTTCTATAGTGGTATTAATTTTACGTAACAGGTATATTTCAGTGTTATTTCAGTGATAAAAAGCTAAGTTTCCTACGTGTAAACGCCCCCTCCCAATCAATCGGCACATGCAGCTGGCAACTGCAACAGTGGCCACGATGGAAATTATAATATCCCTAGAACTAGGAGCAAATAAAAGATTCTTTGGGAGAGTAATTGCTAGTTTTGAGTACATATATATCATACTTTATTGTAGGAGATACAGTCCTTGCTTGCTTTTCTTGCTTATAAATGATTCGGCAGTTTTTCAAAAAAAAATCCTTTGGTTTTACCACCTTATATTGTCCAACCTAGCTACTTCCATTATATTAACTCATTTTCCAGAGCTCTTAACTTGAGCCATACTCCCTCCGGTTTGGTATTAGAAGTCGTTTTGGATAAGGTTTGAGTCAAACATTGTAAATAATCATGAATAACATTTAAGTCGTTGAGTTTAGAAATGTGAAAATTATATAGATATATTGGTCTTAAAAATTATTTTCATAAAAATATACATATATAACTTTTCAAGAAATATTTTTATAAAAAAGAAAAGTCAAAGTTGTCCTTTGGTGACCGTATCGCTGTCATAAACAACTTCTAATACTGAACTGGAGAGTAGTTCATCTACTCTTCTGTATGAGTTAACTATAGACAAGTTTAATTTTGGTTCCAGGATCCAGGTGCTATATAAATAGATGAGTTGGAATGTGAACAAAAATGTCAAGCCAAAACATACGGATCTCAAAGTGCATCGGTTTTGAATGATCATGACATCATGTTGTAGTGTTTGGGTCTGACAAGGAAACATGTGTGTTTGTAGAATCGTAGCTACTCCGAAGCGAATGTGCACAGCAATTTAGGTTTGGGAGGTGAACAAAAATGTCAAGCCAAAACATACGGATCTCAAAGTGCATCGGTTTTGAATGATCATGACATCATGTTGTAGTGTTTGGGTCTGACAAGGAAACATGTGTGTTTGTAGAATCGTAGCTACTCCCCTGTGGTTGCCTCTCATCTTCAACATGCGCTCCACGACCATGACCGGCGCCTCGGCCATGGCCACTGTAGCCTCCATAGTAGTCGCCGTGGTAACCACGCCCGCCTCCATATTCACCGCGGCGGCCACCGCCGCCACCGCCACGGCGAGCACGACCATGGCCGCGATAGCCATAGCCACCATCGTAACCTCTTCTTCCTCCATAGCCTAGGTTAAATCTAGGATTGAACCCCGGATTATATCCCTGGCTGCGCCCCGCAAACAGGTTGCCTTGGCCGCTGCCATGGCCACCATTGTGCTGTACTTGAGGGGAATTGCTAAGCTACTCCCAAATAAATGTATACCGTTGATCTAACGATATATTACCTCTTAGGAGGTAATAGATTAATTAATTAAAAATAAATAAAATATGAGAAATATCTTTTTATTAGATTAGATATAACTTCCATGCATGGCATTGGTTAGATCTAACTTTTTTTGGTCGTGTCGTGCGTTTTTTAAATGTGGACATGTAGACAAAGAGTATATGTTCCCCTAAACTAGGGTTCTGTTTTCCTCTGGCGGCGACGCCGGAGTCCACCGAAGGCGTGCCGAGATTGTCGTGATCTCGCCACCAAAAGCTCATACTCGTGGTACGCCTCCCCTCCACAAGGGTTCTGGGTGCTACCGGTGTTTCTACATGGCGGACCGTTCCAAGAAAGAGAAGGGGAAGGAGACAATGATGGAGGAAGAGGTGAAGACGCCTAGTTTGGAGGAGCGCCTGGAAGGGTTGAACCTGCAAGGCGAGGAAGAGGAGGACCTTGATTTATCCGGTGAATTTGAAGAGCTCGTGAAGGAAATTCGATGGTTGGCCCTGTTTAGGGTTCACACGACGAAGCCGTTCAGCCATGCTGCGCTGTTCAGTGCCATGCGTAACGCTTGGGCAGCAGCAAAAGAAGTGACTTTCAAGGTCCTGGAATCAAATCTATTCCTGCTGCAACTTCACTGCCTTGGAGATTGGTCGAGGGTGATGGATGGAAGCCCATGGCTGTTCAGAGGAGCGGTGATTGTGATGGAGGAATATGATGGCTTCTCTAATGTTCATGCATACAAGTTGGATAGGATCCCAGTATGGACGAGGATTCAAGGGCTCCCAAAGGGCCCGATGAATAAGAGGGAGTTGGCAGAAAAGGTTGCAAAGAAGGTGGGAGATCCAATTACAGTAGTGGTGAACGAGGGCAGGATCAACTCTACACCATATCTACGTGCTAGGGTTTGGCTCGACCTTGAGAAACCTTTGGTGCACGTGGTGCAAATCACGCTTAAGGAACGTATGAAATATTTAATTCAATATGAAAAGCTTCCGGCTTTTTGTTTTTTCTGTGGATATATGGGGCATGAGGTTACTGAATGTGGTGATGGCATTCACAGCAAGGATAGCTGTGCGTGGGGAGATTGGCTGCGTGTCCAATTCATGCTGATGGCAACCGGAAGGGATGATCCACGGGGAGGAAGGGGTAGAGGTCATGGTAGAGGGCGAGGTCGAGGAGGAGGAGGAAGAGGACAGGGAGATGAGAATGAGGTAGAAGACATGGACTATTCTGGTAGAGTTGATGAAGACCAAGATAGTACTAAGCCTGAGAAAAGGGAGGGGACGGAGGGAGATGGTGCAGGAAGAGTGGCGATGCAAGTCAGTCTCCTAGAAATTCCAATCCAGAAGGAGACTACGGTAAGCCCTCTGAAAGAACATGAGAAGAAGAGGCAGAGGAGAAACGATGGTGAGGAGAATAAAGATGGTGCATCAATGACTGTTAGATCGGCGCTCTCCTTTGAGGAGAGTGACCGGGCGCAATGAAAATCTTGGCCTGGAACTGCCAGGGCCTTGCCAGTGCCCGAGCGGTTCGTGCGCTTCTGGAAATCCAGAAGCAGGGGAGACCGGATGTGTTTTTTCTGTCTGAAACACATTTGGGGAGAGCGAAGGCAGAAAAGTTGAAACAGCGGTTGGGGTGTGATCACTTCATCATTAATGAAAGTGATGGTCGAAGTGGAGGTTTGCTCATGTTGTGGAGGAAGGAGATTGTGATTCAATGCCAAGGTGTTTCACAATACTTCATTGATGTGGTGGTGAGGGGCAATGAGGAGTGGAGGTTAACCGGTGTTTATGGAGAGCCGAGATGGGACCATAAACACTTAACGTGGGAGAACTTGCGATCTTTGCATGGCAGTCTATCCCTCCCATGGTTGGCTATTGGAGATTTCAATGAGATTTTATTCCACCATGAGAAGGAAGGAGGTCGTACTAGATCACAATCCCAGATGCAAGACTTCCAACACTCTCTCATGGATTGTGAGCTAGCTGATATAGGCTTTTCGGGTGATATTTTTACTTGGCAGAGAGGGAGGATCAGAGAACGATTGAATCGGGGGGTTGCCAATACACAATGGAACATGTTATTTCCAGAGGCACATCTCACAAATGGGGAAATGGTCAAATCTGATCACCGCCCTCTCATTGTTGATACGGATAATTCGAGAGGACAATCTCCCCACAAGGAGGGCCCTAGAAGATTTGAAGCTAGATGGTTGAAAGAGGAGACAGTGGACGAAATAATACAAATGTCTTGGGCACGTGCTGCAGCACAGGATAGCGGCCCAAGCCTGATGGCAAAGGTGAATGCAGTGCATAATGACCTACATGTTTGGGATCATGAGGTTTTGAAGAAACCTGTCCATCGTATAAAGAAACTGAAGAAAGAGCTTGAACGATTGAGGCGGGGACCGATTACGGACGATTCTTTAAAGGCACAAAAGGAGGTGCTCCTGCGATTGGAGCTTTTAATGGAGCAGAAGGAAATTTTCTGGGTTCAAAGGGCCAGAGCAAATTGGCTCAAGCATGGGGATCGGAACACCAATTTTTTCCACCAGTATGCGTTGACTCGAAGAAGAAGGAATATGGTGAAGGGGCTAGTATATGAACATGGGGTAAAACATGAGGATCTTGGGGGAGATGAAGGTGATGGTAAGGGAGTATTTTGCACATCTGTTTACATCGGAAGTGCATGAAGTCGACCAAGATGTTTTGAGGGATGTAAACCGCAGGGTCACTACTCATATGAATCGTCTTCTTTTAGCTCCTTTCTCTAGGGAGGAGGTGAAGAAAGCACTTTTCAGTATTGGTGATCTGAAAGCCCCGGGCCCTGATGGGTTACATGCAATTTTTTTCAAGCGTTTCTGGAATATGTTGGGTGAAGAATTAACAGATGAAGTGTTGAACGCAATTAACAATTCAACTATTCCAGATGGGTGGAATGATACTACCATTGTTATGATTCTGAAGGTGGATAATCCAGATAAAGTGGCCCAGTTTAGGCCAATCTCTCTTTGCAATGTGGTCTACGAGGTAATCTCTAAGATCCTATCGAGCAGACTAAGAGTCATTTTACCAGATATTATAAGCCACCATCAAAGTGCTTTTGTTCCGGGGAGGTTGATTACAGATAATATTTTATTGGCTTATGAATGCATACATACAACGAAGAAGAAGAAGGGGAAGAGGGGGTTATGTGCTATAAAGCTGGATATGCATAAAGCTTATGATAGAGTTGAATGGGTTTTTCTCGAGAAAATTATGCTGAAGCTTGGTTTTGACCAAAGATGGGTGAAGCTCATTATGGCTTGTGTTCATTCAGTTAAGTACAGAGTCCACTTCAATTCTGTAGAAACGGACACGATATTACCAACAAGAGGCTTGAGGCAAGGGGACCCGCTGTCACCGTATCTTTTCCTTCTAGTAACAGAAGGCCTATCCTGTATGTTGAAGGGTGCTGAAGAAAGAGGGGAATTGGAGGGTGTCAGGGTATGCAGAGAAGCCCCTGTTATTTCACACCTTCTATTTGCAGATGATTCGCTCATCTTAATGCATGCTGACAAGAAGAATGCAGATTGTTTGGTTGATATTCTAAATAGATATTGTGCATCATCAGGACAGAATATCAGTGAAGCAAAATCGAGCATATTCTTTTCTAATAATACAGAAGTGGAAGTCAAGGCAGAGGTGTGTGAAGCTTTAAACGTTATGACCGAATCTCTTAGTGATAAATATTTGGGTTTACCGGCAATGGTGGGGGCAGATCGAAGTGATTGCTTCCGTCACCTAATTGATCGGGTGAACTCTAGAATCAATGGGTGGAAGGAGAAGTTATTGAGTCTGGGAGGTAAGGAGATCCTTATTAAGTCCATTGCTCAAGCTGTTCCAATGTATGCGATGATGGTGTTCAAAATTCCTAAAAAGATCTGCAAAGGAATAACAAATGCTATTTCGCATTACTGGTGGGGTGATGACAATGACCATAAAAGGATTCATTGGCAAGAGTGGTGGAAAATGTGTATGCCTAAAGGATCAGGAGGTATGGGATTCAGAGATTTACAATCTTTCAACTTGGCAATGCTAGCTAAGCAAGTTTGGAGGCTATTAAGAGACCCTGAATCATTATGTGCAAGAGTTTTAAGAGAGCGATACTACCCTGATGGGAAATTGCTAAATGTGCGAATGAAAAGTGGAAGTTCGTTTCGGCAAAGTATTTTAGCGGGGCTTGAATGTTTCAAACTGGGGTACGTTTGGCGAGTTGGTGATGTGTCACACCCGGATTTACACAAAACCCGAATGTGGCCATATGTGTGCCCAGGAAGTCCACCGACACATATAGCGAACAAATATGGTAAAAATCAGAGTACAATGCTTTATTTCTCATCATAAAGTAGCGGATACATCAGAGTTGGGCATAAAAGAAATACATGGACAGCGGAAGACTAATACATCTCTCTAAGCGTAGCCGCAATCCCACAGGGACTCTGACTGGGAGAACGCCAACTCAGAAGTACGGCAAATCCTCCGGAAACTCCACCTCATAATCAGCCTGACTCCAATCTGTTACCCGTCCGGGATTTTGCCCAAAATGATGATAATAGCAAGTGTAAGTAACAGAATTACTTAGCAAGTATAGCACGGGTTATGAAGGCTCAAAAAGGCTCGACACTGGCTTAACTGCATTAGCACTTTTAGTTGGTTCGTTTTAACTTTATCCAAGTTACTACAAGTGAATGAGATCCCAGTTGTAACCCAATTAAATAGTGTAAGTGACATTAAACAGGAATAAATACCATATTCTAATCAAAAAGGATCCAGGCCGCTCGTGACCCTGAGCAAGGCTATCATGATAGATCGTACACTCTGCAGAGGTTTCGCCCTTTACCCACCAGTCGCGTAAAAGTTCAAAGGAACTTTGCACCCAACCACGCACATCAACACTTCCGAGGTGTGACTGCATAGGGACGCTACGAGGCTTTCACAAGACACCCTAACAGGACAGTAGCCGCTGGAGTACTACAAAGTGGTGAGAACCTAGGCACCGAGATCGACGTACGCCCACGGAGTCCACCGTGAGGGGGTCGATGGCGTCCAGAGCGCGGGTATCGCACCCATACTGCGCAACGTGCAGAGTCCTCAAGCCGCTGAGACTCCTACACGGGACTGGGTCTAACGGGACCTAGCCGACGGGGCTACCGTCCTCGGTGGAATCCGAAATCACCCCGTGCTTTGCCTCCTACAACGCCGTAGGCCACTCGGTAACCACTGCCAAGCTAGAGACGTACAAGCTACTAAACCAAGACCAGAGCCCATATAGTTCCGGCGGTGGCGACAGGCTCCTGGGTTGCCGCTTTAAGAACCGGTCCTTAGAGGGAGACACTAGAGCAAAGCACACAGCACATGCTCTAGCCCCCTAGTCCAAGTTGCTAAAAAGCAAGTTTTATCATTAATGTTGAAGTGGACCATTAAGTCAATATTAACAATTAAATAAAGGTGACAGTAATTGCGCCTAGCAAAATACTACCCAAATGCATAAACCCATAGGAAAACAAGGACAGGGAAATAAATGCTAGGAAATAACCTTAATGGTAAACAGTATTAGACACATGCGTATGTAAAGAACAGTGTATTAAAAGTGAGATAGGTAGCAAGGATTGTCCGTGCTATAACTTGCCTTCCTCGGAGTAAGGCTGCTGCTGAAAATCCTGCTCCGGCACGTCCTCAACGTACTCGTAGCCCAACGCTACGGGCTCACCGACTGGACACGATCATCACGCACGCATTCCAAAACAATCATCACATGCAAGCAAATTAAATCTATTAGAAACAGTACACCAACAGTATAAACAGTACAAAAACAGGAGCTAGAAATAATCTACACGTCGCTACGAACACGGGAGCGCAAGAATCACGCTAATCGGAGCTAAAACGTGAAAACTACAGCGTTTCTAAGGTTCAGGGACTTGCTGGCAAGGAATTAAAGTTTGCAGGGATCTATTCGTAAGTAACCGAGGACCTATACGTAATTACGCTTAAAAACCCGAGGGCTAACGTGCAAAACACGCCTGACAGGACCGCGGGTTAATTTAGAAGAAGTTCAGGGACTCTTTAGAAAAAGTGCCGGCTCTGACCGCTGGATCGGATCTGGATGGTTGGGATTAAAAGCACGAAGGGGTATCTTGCCATCTAATCTGGACCGTGCATTCTGGATCGGATGGCCCTGGTCGATCGGCCCGCCGGAGACGAAGGGAGGCGCGGCGGCGCCGCTCGGCCGAGGCTAGGGCTCGCCGGAGTTGGGGCTAGGGGGCGCTACAGAGCTCCAAACTCGACGCTTCAAGGTCCTACGGGTTCAGGGGGAGTTGGAGAATCGATCTATGGGGACCATGACGTGGGTTGGCCGGCGAGGTGGCCGGACGGCGACGGGCGGCGGAAGCGGACTCCGGTGAGGTCGGGGAGTGGGTTTCTGGGGGGATTCTGATGGCGATTTCTGGCTCTGGAGCTTCGTGAAGATGTGGCGAGTAGTGTGGGGTAGATCAAGTCGAGCGGGGTGCGGTGTGGCGGTCTGTCGACACCGGGCGGCGGCCGGCCATCGACGGCGTGTACGGGAAACGGGGCTACGGTGCACGCGAGTACGAATTGGAGGGGGGGGGGAAGCTTCAGTACCTCGAGGCGAAGCTCCTGTCGCGAGGAATCGGCTGGAGTCGGGTCGAGGCGGCGGGACGAGGGGCGGCGATGCTCGGACGGCCGCGGCGGCACTGCGGACGTCGAGGGAAAATCAGCCGCGTTCAAAGCCGGAAAGGGGACGGGAGTGCAAGGGTGGCTTCGTTACCTCCAGGCGGATCGATGGGGGGTGACAGCCGGGGTGGCGCGGCGTTGGAACGGCCTGGCGGCGGCGCGCTCCGAGCGGCGGCAATGGCGGGCGGCGCGCTGCGCGAGGGGGGGTGGCGAAGGCGGCGCTAGAGGGGGCGATGGGTAGATGGGATCGGGGAGGGGGCTGGCCACATTTGTAGGCTCAATCCTGACCTAGGCGTGCGGGCCCAGGGGCGGCGGCGCAGCGGGGATTTCGCCGGCGAGTGCGGCGCGCGGGCGAGCGGGGAAAGGAAGGGGGAAGAGGATGGCGCTGACGTGTGGGACCCGAGCTGCGGTGAGGGAGAGGGAGGAGCGGGCGGCGCGAGCGGGGAAGAATTCGTGGGCTGGAGTGGGCCAGAAGCGGAGCGATGGGCCGGCCGCGCGGGGAAAGGAAAAAGGAGAAGGAAAGGGGGAAAGGGCCGGGCCGAATGGTGGTGCTGGGCCGGAAAAGAAAAGGGAAAAAGAAAAGGAGAGGAGGGGGTTTGGGCCGGACCGGGAAAGAGCTCAGGGGGCTGAAATGGACTTTTTGAAGAGTTTAGGGAGGAAAGGTGAACTATGGGCTAAACAATAATCCTAGGGCTCCAAACAAAGTGATTCAAATTTGAATTTAAATAAATTTAAATTCTCGTTTGAATCACAAGCAATACAAAAACAATGCAGCAGCATGAATGCAACAATAAATGTTTCTAACACCTATATTTGATTTTAATTTTGAGAAATTTATTATTTGGCCTATGTTAGATATGGACAAGCAATAAATAAATCAATTAAATGCTAAAAATTTTAAATTGGCCATTTTTGGGTGTTACAAACCTACCCCCCTTAAGATGAATCTCGTCCTCGAGATTCGGATGTAGAAGCGAAGAGCTGTGGGTACTCGGACTTGAGATCTTCTTCCCGCTCCCAAGTCGCTTCATCTTCTGAATGCCGGCTCCACTGCACTTTGCACATCCGAATGGTCTTGTTCCTCAGCACTCTCTCGGACACCTCCAAGATCCTGATCGGATACTCCTCATATGTGAGGTCCTCCTGAACATTCAATTCATCAATCGGGATCTGCTCTTCTGGCACCCGCAAACACTTCTTCAACTGGGACACATGGAACACATCATGTACTCCGGCTAATCTCTCAGGCAGATCTAGCCGGTATGCCACTTCGCCCATCCGTTCCTGTATCCTGAACGGTCCGATGTAACGAGGTGCCAACTTGCCCTTGACATTGAACCGCTTTACACCTCTCATGGGTGACACCTTCAGGTACACAAAATCATCAACTCTGAAGCTGAGGTCCCTCCGTCTGACATCTGCATAACTCTTCTGTCTAGACTGGGCCACCTTCAGGTTCTCTCTGATCACCTGCACCTGCCGCTCTGCATCTCTGAGTATCTCCGGACCAAAGACCTGACTCTCTCCCGTCTGGTTCCAGAACAATGGGGTCCGGCACTTCCTGCCATACAATGCCTCGAACGGTGCCATCTGCAAACTCTTCTGATAGCTGTTATTGTAGGAGAACTCTGCATACGGCAAACTCTTATCCCAGCTGACACCATACTGCAATGCACAAGCTCTCAACATGTCCTCTAGTATCTGATTGGTCCGCTCTGTCTGACCATCTGTCTGCGGGTGATAAGCTGAGCTGAAATGCAGCTTCGTGTCCATGGACTCATGCAACTTCCGCCAGAAGTGCGAGGTGAACTGAGTACCACGATCTGACACAATCTTCTTCGGCACCCCGTGTAAGCACACAATCCGCTCCATGTACAACTCTGCTAGTCTGGCGCCTGTGTAGGTGGTCTTCACTGGCAGAAAGTGGGCCACCTTGGTCAGACGATCAACAATCACCCAAATGGAGTCGAATCCTCTCTGGGTGCGGGGCAGACCAGTGATGAAGTCCATGCCAACTTCTTCCCATTTCCACTCCGGGATCTTCAACGGCTGAAGCAATCCAGCTGGCCTCTGATGTTCTGCCTTGACTCGCTGACATGTGTCGCACAATGCCACGTGAGTCGCCACATCACGCTTCAGTCCATACCACCAGAATCTCTCCTTGATGTCCTGATACATCTTAGTGCTGCCCGGGTGGATCGAATAAGCTGAGTCATGTGCCTCTCTCAGAATCATCTCCCTGATCTGCGCTATCTCCGGCACACATATCCTCTTTCCATGCCACAGAGTTCCCTGATCATCAACTCGGAATCCAGGGGCCTTTCCCAATGCAACATTCCCCACAATCTCTCGGATCTTCTCATCCTGTAGCTGACCTCTCCGGATCTCCTGCTCGAGTGTGGGCTCTACGGCCATCTCTGTGATGCTGGTGACGAATCCCAGACTCATCCGCTCAAACTCTCTGCTGAGCTCCTCAGGTAAACAGTGTCCAGTGATCCTGTTCACATAACTCCTCCTGCTCAGAGCATCTGCCACCAAGTTGGCCTTCCCTGGGTGATAATGGATCTCCAGATCATAATCCTTGATCAGCTCTAACCATCTGCGCTGTCTCATGTTCAGATCAGACTGAGTGAAGACATACTTGAGGCTCTTATGATCAGTGTAGATGTCACATCTGTGCCCGATCAAGTAATGTCTCCAGATCTTCAGGGCATGTACAACAGCTGCCAACTCCAAGTCGTGCGTCGGGTAGTTCTGCTCATGTTTCCTCAGTTGCCTGGACGCATACGACACGACTCTGCCCTCCTGCATAAGGACGCAACCCAGTCCTAGACGGGATGCATCGCAGTAGATGGAGAAACTCTTAGCCAAATCTGGCAATACCAGCACTGGGGCTGTAGTCAACCTCTTCTTCAACTCTTCGAAGCTGACCTGGCATGCCTCTGTCCACACAAACGGGGCATTCTTCTCTAGCAAAGCAGTCAGCGGCTTAGCGATCTTGGAGAATCCTTCAATGAACCGTCTGTAATAACCGGCCATCCCAAGGAAACTCCTGATCTCGCTCACATCCCGTGGCGGATTCCAGCTCAACACATCGCTGACTTTCTTCGGATCAACCGCCACTCCTCCATTGGACAACACGTGTCCCAGAAATGCCACTTCCTTCAGCCAGAACTCACACTTGCTCAGCTTGGCATACAACTGATGCTCCCGGAGTCTCTGCAGCACCAATCTCAGATGTTCTTCATGCTCTTCCTCAGTCTTGGAGAAGATCAGGATGTCATCAATGAATACCACCACGAACTTGTCCAGATAATCCATGAACACGCTGTTCATCAGGTACATGAAGTATGCAGGAGCGTTGGTCAATCCAAAAGACATGACCAAGAACTCATACAACCCGTACCGAGTGGTGAAAGCGGTCTTAGGCACATCTGACGGACGGATCCTCATCTGGTAATAGCCTGAACGAAGATCAATCTTGGAGAACACACAGGCTCCTCTCAGCTGATCGAACAGATCATCAATCCTCGGCAGCGGGTACTTGTTCTTGATGGTCACTTCATTGAGGGCTCGATAATCCACACATAACCTCTGCGAACCATCCTTCTTGTCGACGAACAATACCGGTGCTCCCCATGGCGAAGCACTCGGACGGATGTACCCCTTGGCTAACAATTCGTCCAACTCCTTCTTGAGCTGCTCCAACTCCTTCGCTCCCATCCTATACGGCCTCTTGGCTATAGGCGCAGTGCCAGGTTTTAGTTCAATAACGAATTCAACATCTCGTTCTGGGGGCATACCTGGCAACTCGTCAGGGAACACATCCGGGAACTGGCTCACCACCCTGATATCTTCAATCAATGTCCCTTCAGCTTGATTTGCTTGGCCTTGCTCTGAGGAACTGGCTGCCTGATACTCCACCTTGTCACCGGACTCTGCTGTCAGCTGGATGGTCCTCGTAGCACACCTGATCACTGCATCATATCTGGTCATCCAGCTCATACCCAAGATCAGATCAAAACCAAGGGTCTCCAGAACTATCGGGCGCGCCTCGAAATCTACCCCCCTTATGGTGAGGGTGACACTGGGGCAACGTAGAGTGGCGCGCTGCTCTCCCCCTGGTGAGCTCACTAGCATAGCATTCTTCATAGGCAATAACGCTACTAGGTTCTTTTTTACAAAAGCAGCAGAAATGAAAGCATGCGATGCTCCAGAATCAAATAAAACAGTGGCGGGGGTTGAATTGACGAGGAACGTACCCACGACCACATCTGTAGAGGCCTCTGCTGTCTCTGCACTGGTGTGGTTGACCTTGCCCCGAACAGGAATCTGCGGTGCACGACCTCCCTGCTGCTGACCCTGCTGCTGGCCAACCCTCTGAGTGCTGCCCTGTTGGTTCTGTCCGGCGGCGTTCTGGGTCTTCTTGGGACAGGCACTGGCAAAGTGTCCCCGCTCTCCACAGTGGTAGCACACTCTCGGTCCCACTGGCGTTGTGTTGACTGGGCTGATGCGCTGAGCTGGACTTGGCTGCACCTGGCTGCGCTGAACTGGACCCATCTGCGGCTGGCCCTGAGGACGCTGCTGCTGGTACTGGCCACGACTGAGCAAACCGGACTGACCCTGGAAGCGCTGCTGGCCTCCCACCTGCTGACTCTGGGGAGGGGTGAAGCGTGGACGACTGCTGCTGCCCACCTGCTGTCCCTGGAGCTTCCTCTTCTTGTCCTCCATCTCACGGCGCTTGTGCTCCAACATCAGAGCGCCGTCCACCAGCTCGTGAAAGGTCGGGAACTTGGTGCACATGAGCTGGTACTGGAGAGCATCCTGTAGACCATCACGGAACCTGGCCTGCTTCTTCTGATCAGTGGCCACGTCCTCTGGAGCGTAACGGGCCAACGAAACGAACTTGTCACGGTAAGCCGTGACACTCATCCCTTCCTGCTTCAGAGCCAGGAACTCCTTCTTCTTCAGGACCATCAAAGCCTCCGGCACGTGGTGTGCACGAAAGCTGCTGCAGAACTGCTGCCAGGTGATCTGAGTACCGGCCGGGCGTGAGGACTGGTATGAATCCCACCAGTCCAACGCCGGCCCCTGAAGCTGTCCTCCGGCGTACAGTACCTTCTCCCTGTCATCGCACTGGGCGATGTCCAACTGTCTCTCCACTGCCTTGAGCCAGTCATCTGCCTCAAGGGGGTCGCTGGCCTTGCTGAAGGTCGGCGGGCGTCCCTTCAGAAACTCGCCCCTCTTGTCTCTGGGCGGTGCAACTGCCTGGGGATGATGCTGGCCCTGCTGGATCAACCTCATGGTCTCTGCCATCTGCTGCATCATCTGAACTTGAGCATACATCAGCTGCTCAATGGTGGGGATCTGATGGTTCGGGTTCAGGTTCGGGGGCGGATTCTGGTGCGGAGGCTGTCCGCCCGCATTGCCCCCGGGGTGAGCCATCTATAATCACAAGGGTTAGATATCAGAGGATTAGTACAAGAGAAAATAGATATAAACCCCTGCTATCCAAACAATAAAGTCCTTAAGCCTTATACCTATTTCTAGATGGTCGCAGACAGGGGTCTACGCCCATCACAATCATTACAAAGAACCGAATCAAACATATGCATAATAACAATAAGTACAAGCAGGTAAAGGCATAAATTCACACAAGACTCGACTGTTAGATTTTTTTTTTTTTTTTTTTTAAAATTTTTAAAACCTGGGGGTCTCCTAGCAATTTGTCAACCGTACTATCTGGGCTGCGTTCCTACAGTCAGCATAGCTCTGATACCAATCTGTCACACCCGGATTTACACAAAACCCGAATGTGGCCATATGTGTGCCCAGGAAGTCCACCGACACATATAGCGAACAAATATGGTAAAAATCAGAGTACAATGCTTTATTTCTCATCATAAAGTAGCGGATACATCAGAGTTGGGCATAAAAGAAATACATGGACAGCGGAAGACTAATACATCTCTCTAAGCGTAGCCGCAATCCCACAGGGACTCTGACTGGGAGAACGCCAACTCAGAAGTACGGCAAATCCTCCGGAAACTCCACCTCATAATCAGCCTGACTCCAATCTGTTACCCGTCCGGGATTTTGCCCAAAATGATGATAATAGCAAGTGTAAGTAACAGAATTACTTAGCAAGTATAGCACGGGTTATGAAGGCTCAAAAAGGCTCGACACTGGCTTAACTGCATTAGCACTTTTAGTTGGTTCGTTTTAACTTTATCCAAGTTACTACAAGTGAATGAGATCCCAGTTGTAACCCAATTAAATAGTGTAAGTGACATTAAACAGGAATAAATACCATATTCTAATCAAAAAGGATCCAGGCCGCTCGTGACCCTGAGCAAGGCTATCATGATAGATCGTACACTCTGCAGAGGTTTCGCCCTTTACCCACCAGTCGCGTAAAAGTTCAAAGGAACTTTGCACCCAACCACGCACATCAACACTTCCGAGGTGTGACTGCATAGGGACGCTACGAGGCTTTCACAAGACACCCTAACAGGACAGTAGCCGCTGGAGTACTACAAAGTGGTGAGAACCTAGGCACCGAGATCGACGTACGCCCACGGAGTCCACCGTGAGGGGGTCGATGGCGTCCAGAGCGCGGGTATCGCACCCATACTGCGCAACGTGCAGAGTCCTCAAGCCGCTGAGACTCCTACACGGGACTGGGTCTAACGGGACCTAGCCGACGGGGCTACCGTCCTCGGTGGAATCCGAAATCACCCCGTGCTTTGCCTCCTACAACGCCGTAGGCCACTCGGTAACCACTGCCAAGCTAGAGACGTACAAGCTACTAAACCAAGACCAGAGCCCATATAGTTCCGGCGGTGGCGACAGGCTCCTGGGTTGCCGCTTTAAGAACCGGTCCTTAGAGGGAGACACTAGAGCAAAGCACACAGCACATGCTCTAGCCCCCTAGTCCAAGTTGCTAAAAAGCAAGTTTTATCATTAATGTTGAAGTGGACCATTAAGTCAATATTAACAATTAAATAAAGGTGACAGTAATTGCGCCTAGCAAAATACTACCCAAATGCATAAACCCATAGGAAAACAAGGACAGGGAAATAAATGCTAGGAAATAACCTTAATGGTAAACAGTATTAGACACATGCGTATGTAAAGAACAGTGTATTAAAAGTGAGATAGGTAGCAAGGATTGTCCGTGCTATAACTTGCCTTCCTCGGAGTAAGGCTGCTGCTGAAAATCCTGCTCCGGCACGTCCTCAACGTACTCGTAGCCCAACGCTACGGGCTCACCGACTGGACACGATCATCACGCACGCATTCCAAAACAATCATCACATGCAAGCAAATTAAATCTATTAGAAACAGTACACCAACAGTATAAACAGTACAAAAACAGGAGCTAGAAATAATCTACACGTCGCTACGAACACGGGAGCGCAAGAATCACGCTAATCGGAGCTAAAACGTGAAAACTACAGCGTTTCTAAGGTTCAGGGACTTGCTGGCAAGGAATTAAAGTTTGCAGGGATCTATTCGTAAGTAACCGAGGACCTATACGTAATTACGCTTAAAAACCCGAGGGCTAACGTGCAAAACACGCCTGACAGGACCGCGGGTTAATTTAGAAGAAGTTCAGGGACTCTTTAGAAAAAGTGCCGGCTCTGACCGCTGGATCGGATCTGGATGGTTGGGATTAAAAGCACGAAGGGGTATCTTGCCATCTAATCTGGACCGTGCATTCTGGATCGGATGGCCCTGGTCGATCGGCCCGCCGGAGACGAAGGGAGGCGCGGCGGCGCCGCTCGGCCGAGGCTAGGGCTCGCCGGAGTTGGGGCTAGGGGGCGCTACAGAGCTCCAAACTCGACGCTTCAAGGTCCTACGGGTTCAGGGGGAGTTGGAGAATCGATCTATGGGGACCATGACGTGGGTTGGCCGGCGAGGTGGCCGGACGGCGACGGGCGGCGGAAGCGGACTCCGGTGAGGTCGGGGAGTGGGTTTCTGGGGGGATTCTGATGGCGATTTCTGGCTCTGGAGCTTCGTGAAGATGTGGCGAGTAGTGTGGGGTAGATCAAGTCGAGCGGGGTGCGGTGTGGCGGTCTGTCGACACCGGGCGGCGGCCGGCCATCGACGGCGTGTACGGGAAACGGGGCTACGGTGCACGCGAGTACGAATTGGAGGGGGGGGGAAGCTTCAGTACCTCGAGGCGAAGCTCCTGTCGCGAGGAATCGGCTGGAGTCGGGTCGAGGCGGCGGGACGAGGGGCGGCGATGCTCGGACGGCCGCGGCGGCACTGCGGACGTCGAGGGAAAATCAGCCGCGTTCAAAGCCGGAAAGGGGACGGGAGTGCAAGGGTGGCTTCGTTACCTCCAGGCGGATCGATGGGGGGTGACAGCCGGGGTGGCGCGGCGTTGGAACGGCCTGGCGGCGGCGCGCTCCGAGCGGCGGCAATGGCGGGCGGCGCGCTGCGCGAGGGGGGGTGGCGAAGGCGGCGCTAGAGGGGGCGATGGGTAGATGGGATCGGGGAGGGGGCTGGCCACATTTGTAGGCTCAATCCTGACCTAGGCGTGCGGGCCCAGGGGCGGCGGCGCAGCGGGGATTTCGCCGGCGAGTGCGGCGCGCGGGCGAGCGGGGAAAGGAAGGGGGAAGAGGATGGCGCTGACGTGTGGGACCCGAGCTGCGGTGAGGGAGAGGGAGGAGCGGGCGGCGCGAGCGGGGAAGAATTCGTGGGCTGGAGTGGGCCAGAAGCGGAGCGATGGGCCGGCCGCGCGGGGAAAGGAAAAAGGAGAAGGAAAGGGGGAAAGGGCCGGGCCGAATGGTGGTGCTGGGCCGGAAAAGAAAAGGGAAAAAGAAAAGGAGAGGAGGGGGTTTGGGCCGGACCGGGAAAGAGCTCAGGGGGCTGAAATGGACTTTTTGAAGAGTTTAGGGAGGAAAGGTGAACTATGGGCTAAACAATAATCCTAGGGCTCCAAACAAAGTGATTCAAATTTGAATTTAAATAAATTTAAATTCTCGTTTGAATCACAAGCAATACAAAAACAATGCAGCAGCATGAATGCAACAATAAATGTTTCTAACACCTATATTTGATTTTAATTTTGAGAAATTTATTATTTGGCCTATGTTAGATATGGACAAGCAATAAATAAATCAATTAAATGCTAAAAATTTTAAATTGGCCATTTTTGGGTGTTACATGATGGTACGCAGATTAAGATCTGGGAGGATAATTGGATCCCCAGTAGTCATAACATGAAAGTTCAGACACGGAGGGGGAACAATTTAGTAACTACAGTGGATGAGCTGATCAACCATGTGGATGTGGACCTGGTGCGATCAATTTTTGAGCGGGTTGATGCTAACCGAATATTACAGATACCTATTACCACAGGGAGGGAAGACTGTGTTGCCTGGCATTATAACAGAAATGGTTTGTTTTCGGTGAAATCAGCTTACCATGGCCAATGGAAGAAGAAATTTGGAACTAGACTTGGTGCTACAGAAGGAAGTGGAACTAGCAACCGTCAGGTGTGGAGGAATCTATGGAAACTCCAAGTGCCGGGTAAAATAAAAAATTTTGGTTGGAGAGCTCTACGTGGTCTGATGCCGTGCAAATCAATACTAGCAAATAGACATGTTATACCTGAGAGAGGATGCCCGGTGTGTCACAATGGAGCAGAGAATATTAAACATTTGATTTTCACGTGTGATCGAGCTAAAGCGGTATGGAGGTCGATAGGAGTTGGGGAAAGGATCAGATACCTACTGGAGGCCGATCGATCGGGGTCCATTGTGTTGGAAGAAGTAATAAATAGAGGAGATCAGCTTCAAGGACTGGAAGTAGGTCTTGCCGAGCTCATCCTAACTGGAGGTTGGTACTTGTGGTGGGAAAGGCGGCAGCTAACTCAGGGAGAAATTGTACAATCGCCACCAAGATCGGGTTTATCTATTGTTTCCTTAACAAAGAATTACAAGATGGCGGGGATAAAAGGTGCTAAGTTAAGACAAGGTTGGAGAAAACCTTTGGAGGGTTACCTAATGCTGAACATAGATGCCTCCTATGATGAGGATAGAGGCTGCGGTAGTACAGGTGCAATTATCAGGGATGGATCAGGGGATATGATTGCAGCATCAAATACTTTCATTCCCTATTTAGTAGATGCACCAATGGCGGAAGCTTTTGCTGTTAAGGAGGGTTTGATGCTGGCTCAACATATTGGAGGTAACTGACTGACTGTTCAATCAGACTGTATGGAAGTCGTTGAAATCATGGAGAATGAAGGTTTTACTGCAAACTCAGCTGCGGCAATATATGATGAATGCAATATAGTTTGGAGTGGATTCCAAGAGATTTTCATTGAGCACTTAAGCAGGGAAGCAAATCAAGTGGCACATGAGCTAGCTAGGCAAGCTATGATTACTAAAGAAAATTGTATTTGGGACGATGATCCTCCTAGTTTCATTATCCAGCTATTATCCAATGATGTAACTATTTTTTATCAATAAAGCTTGCCTAAGGGCTTATCAAAAAAAATGTGGACATGTAGACGTGTGCGTGCGAGTTTTGTGTACGCGTATTGGACGTGCGTGTGCGCCGATAACCTCTGTGTGTGTGTGTGAATGTTTTTCTGTGTTAACGTGCAAACACGTGTGTGTGCGCGTACGTTTTGGCCGATCTATGTGTGCGTCCGTTCTATCTTGTGCGGTGACCGTGTTGACCGTTCTGGGCGTGTACGCGCATGTTTTAACTTTCGGGCATGTGGATGCTGGCCGTGTGCGTGTGGTTCAGTGGCCGTGTTGGCTATGCTGGACGTGATGTTAAACGGGTGCATGGATAACACGTTACACTAAAATAAAGTACAAAGTTATTTTGTCCGTTAAGTCACTTGAGATCTAATTTGATCTTATAATAATGACATGTCAAATGAAGCCATACAACTTTTCCCCTAACGTGGCGTGGTGACACGCATGTATATATGTGACTATTTTTTGTTCTAATAACGTGACATGCTACGTATAACTTAGGCAATAGATCACGGTACACAAAGGTGTATGATACTTTATAGATCTAATAAGAACAGAAAAATGTGTAGTATGCTTTATCACGTTACTCATGACATGGTACGTACATTTTTTCAATCATGTTTTTCAATGCAAATATAAAATGTGTCATGCTAGTATGTGACATTTTTTATTATAATATAACTCAAACAAGAAACATGTCATATATATATATATATATATGTGTGTGTGTGTGTGTTACATTTTCAGATATATTTTATTACATATATATATGTGGCAGTTTGTGTAGAAACATATACATGATACTTTTCTTTCTCAGAGATATATACATAGGTGGAATGAATCTAGCAGATTTTGCTTCAAGCCTAATAAGGCACAACATTAGTCTACGGAGTACTGATGAAACATGACACGTTTGTACTTTTTTTAAATTCTAACATTGATAACTAAAAAGGTAGATTGAATAACCTTGGAGAGGGAGCGTCGTCACGACGGATTCCACCTGCATGCTGCATGGCCGCATGCACAAAGTGAGTAGTGCCCACGATGAATTCCATTGCATGGTCGCATGCAGGGTAACCGGAATAGATGTTAAATTCACTTTTTACTTTTAATTATTTTTTTCTTTTTTTAAAATCAAGGGCTCAGATTTATTTAATCTCTTACCTTCTAGGAGGTAAGCATCTCCAAGAGTGCCCAAATAATATACGCCCAAAAAGATGTTTCCGGGAGCTTGCAAAATATTATTGGTCGTAAAAAAAAATCATGTCCACCAACAGTACCCAATAATTAGATGCAGAAAATTTGAATTACTCGTTCATTCGTGTGTCGGCTGAGCTGTTGATTTTTCACATCAACGAACAGCCGTTATACCATATGCCTCAGCCGTGTGCTATAGAAAAAATAGCGCCCCTGTTCAGGCCCATGGCCACCAAAAGAAAATGCCCATGCGGCCATTGATGGATGGGAAGACTTCGATTCGGAGATCACACCAGAAAGGAAAAGGGAGCCGCCGTCGTCTACGTCGGAGAGTGAACGAAGGAATTGAGCTCGCCGGCATTCAGGAGAGTGCACAGCTCTCCTCAAGAATAGCACGAGCGAGATTACGTGCAAGAAGCGAGCGGGGAACGACAAATATGTGGGATTGGGAGTGCGAGTACGATGCGGAAATTTGGCCAAAGATAGCGCTGGTTTTGGGCGAGCATAAAAATTGGGCATGGTTTTGGGCTGCTGTTGGGGACCGTTTTTTTCCACTTTTTACCCAAAATTAGTTATTGGGAGTGTATTTTGGGTACTCTTGGAGATGCTCAAGAGGGAGTACCTTAGCAAGGCCCTATATGATTTATCTCATTAAGCATTTTTTTCAACAAATGTGACTTTAACTCAATTATACCCACCGTACAAACTACTACTGCACTTAATTCGTGTGCAGTTTTACTCGTTAGTAATTTTTTTTGTCTTTCTTCAGGAATAAATCCATAAAAATACAAGCATCCGTGCAAGCATTTTTTTTGTCTTTTTTTTTGCCTCCCAAACTTCGTAGGTTTGAGTTGGAGATAGGGTTTATTTACCCGGCCCCTTGCATTGTTCTACCTACTTCGATAAGTCATCTTCTAGAGTTCTTAACTCAAAATACACTCCACCACGTCTTGTGTATGAGTTAATGCTTTGTTTTGGTTCTTATCCTCCATTCCTTCACAAGGTGGTATATATAGAGCTGTCTTGGAAGGTGAAGAAATGCAGAGGAAACTATAAAAGGAAACCTAAGGATTCCAACAGTGTCATGCATGGCGTGTTGCTTTCCAAGATCACACCGTTATTAGTGAGTTTCGGAAGAAAATAAAGTTCATGCACTGCTTCGGAAACATCGCATTGTGTTTGAATTTTGGAAGAAAACTTCATAGTAATGGTCGCATCTTACTATTACTAATTGGAGGCTCCTTTTGAAGCCTCCACGTTAATCCTCACAAGACGCGCTAGAGAAAAAGATAAATCCCATAAATTCTCACAATAATCAGAAACATCTGACCGTCTATTTGGTAGATTCAAATCATCATAGCCCTTAGATTTATGATGTTCTCTAAAAATTACCCACATATGCCATTATAAAAAAGGTTGTAAAGTAACCCCTAAATTTATATCTAAATTACCCACCTGCCATTCTAAACCAACACGAGGTTGTGCTCCTCTAATCTCATCTGTTATGCTCGTGACTTTTCTAAACCCTAGCGGTTTCGTGGATGATCACCAAAGCAGCGGCAGCCCGTAGCGTGATCCAGGACGTGCGTCTGTTGTAGCCCGTAGCGTGATCCAGGACATGATCAAGGTCTGATTTTTAATTGTATTCAATGCTCCTTTAAAACTTGACACGATATGAGTTGATGACACATGTACCGGTGGCCGGATAAAACTAATTTGACACCACCAAAGTGACAGGATTTAATTAATTTTATGTCTACGATGATTCAACGTTGATGGCAATAGATGATGACAAAGGCAGCTGGTGCAGTTGAGATGATCTCGATCATAACAGATAGATTGATGAACTCTTGATTTTAGGAGTCTAGCGAGTTGATCCCAGAACAGGTGCAAATTGAAGATCCTACAGCCTCTCCGTATGTAATTCTCTATTTATTCTAGCTCCTTTCTATCCACATTTTTTTAAACTTATTAAATTGCATGGGAGCAGCGATAGTGAACGATCAGTTTTGCGTGATTGATTTGATTCTTAGTACTCTAAGATATTTACGAGGGAGCAAAAGTTAAATATTTACATAATTTCTCGCACTTGGAAAATGTGATGAATCAACTTTAAACAGATAAAGTAGTTTAACATGCTCCATGTAATTATTCATCGATGAGGCATATGCGTGTCCAGAACACTGTTGAAATCTGATCATGTAATCAAGATAGGAGCTTAGGGCAATATAATTTAGTATCAGGACTATCATATCTTACTCCTTCAAAGTTAATGATGCTCTTAGATACATGATCCAGAAGTTCCACAAACATTTTAAAAAACTAAAAACAAGTCAAAGGAGCTAAACATGGATACTTGAATAATGATGTGATGCATAACTCGGTACAGCCTACGATAAGCTTATTATTGGTTATAAGCACTAAATAATATATTTTTTATTGTGAGAACACATGCAGATGTGAAATCTAAATGGGGAAAAGAAGGGAGGCAAATAGAATTCGTATCTTCCAAATTAGAGATGAATGTAGATAGCACCAGAAAACACCATTATCTATAGTGTGTTAAAAGAAAAAAAAAAGGAGAAATGAGGTATCTAGGAAGAAGGTAAGAGAAATATAGGCATTGATAGAGCATTTTCTAATTAGAAACTGACTTTAATTAAAAGAAAGGGCATATATATATAAACCTTAATGCCCATGTAATTATGACATGTATATGTATAATCTCATATACCATGTGTTTATTTGAACATATGTAGCCAAATAGTACACATGTTATATATTTTCAATATTTCAAACACTATTTTCCTATCCATAAGATTATAGAAGTGCATTTCCTACAAACGGTTGTTTTTCACATACAAATGGTGCTAATATAGATCACATATATGGCTCAAAGTATTTGGGCACTTCACTTATATTTAATAAATGGTATAATTAGAGTTGTATAAAAGAGAGATACGTGAAGGGTTTTCCTTCTAATACTACACCTTAAATATTAAGTCAAGTAATTCAAATATTCTACTACCATTCTCCCCTCTACAAGTACTAATGGGTTTTGAGATTAATAGGACAGTTTAATCCAGATTGATTGGCACAAGCCACTACATTAAATGGTGGGCTACACGGTAATGAGATATGTTAGGTAATTAATGTGTGATCTATAAATCGTACTATTTATAGATAAAATTTGAACTCCAGAATCAATTATATTTGTCTCCGGAGGAAGTGTTCATTTATATTTTAAAATTGCTAGCTCGCGCAATTGCACGGGTTGATAGACTAGTATATAGAATTAGGGTTGGGAAGCAGCAGGGAAATATTGCATTAAGCCCTGTTGCGGAACAAAAAAAAAGATAGAAGTGGGCCGGGTTGTGTTGCCCCAATGTTTACGATCACATAGCCGCACAGGGCACACCTCGATCGCGACAGCTGATGATGCGGCAGCCTGCGTGCCATGCGAGCGTTTCGCAGGCTTAGCCCGCGCGCGTGGCTGTATGCATATGCTTGCTTACATGCTGGTATGAATTAAGTTTTTACTTTGTATCAGTACTTATTAGAAACCATGAATAATTTTCATTGACACATATGTTCAAAATAAAAAAATGTTAACATTGGAAAAGTATTCTTTCAAATTGAATATATATAGTCAAAATGGATCTCACCTCGGTTGGATGAATATATAGTCCAATTGAATATATAGTGAAAGGTGGGCCTATGGATTCAATCGATCAGTATGCGAGGGTTTGGAATGAAAAGTTGCTCGAGATGTGATGACAGGGCAAAAGATTCAGGATTCTCCAACGAGAAGACCATACGTGTCTCACTTGTCTCTCATCTAGTGAATATTTCACGTACATTCCAGTTGGGTGTTGGGACAAGTTGCCTTGCCTCGACTTTGAACAAATGTTATGACATTACCGGCCCCATCGGGTACCTGAATAGATCAAACAGGTACCAAATCCGGACGTGAATGTATAGATGATGTTCAGACAAATATTCATAACAGGAGAGAGTACATTTGAAAAAAAAAATGAAAAACAGACACAATAATAATTCTACTGAACTAATGTCAATGTCCGTTTGCAGCCAGCCACCCTGCACTAGCAGCTCGATCCGGGTGTGGCTCCACTAATGGAGGACAGTTCATGGCAGTGCATATGTTGGCTTGGATGCAATGGATTCTCCAACTTGAAGGGGGGTTTTCCGGTCAAAAAAACTTGAAGGGGGGTTATAGTTCTACATTTCTACGCTGTGCCTTGGCTCGTGCAGTCATGCCCACTGAACAGATTGAACATGCACAATTCAACTGAACTAGATGTCAACGTTTGTTGGAGAAAATCACTTGCAGTAGCAAATCAGCCTGTTAGGCACGAGACAAGATTTGTTGTGAAGCTAATGGAACCACCCGAGCTAAGAAAAAAAATAGCTTATATAAGTACTGTACGTGTGGAAGGAGAAAATGATTTAATGCAAAAACATAGTGGTAATGATGACTACACATGTGAAAACCTGAGCAGATGCAAGCTATGTATGAAGCGTGGTCATAGAAATGAGACAGGCTAGCTCTCGGTGCTAATTAAAACCATGGTAAAACAAACAATGCGTCTTCTAGGTGGTACTTGTTGAGTTACGCTTGACCTACTATTGTACATATATGAGTTACTGACTCATTTTGGTTCCTAATAACTTTCTGTCCTCCACATGGTGGTATATAAAATACCTTGGAAGGTGAAGAAAATGTACAGGGAAAAGAACAAAAGATTCGGGGTGTTGGTATTCCCCCAATGGCATTGCTTTTGAAAGATCATGATGTGCGACGACAGCACCTGTGTTCTGTTTTGTAGTGACTGTGTATAGATATATAGGTTTAGGTTTGGGAGGCAACAACGGAAGAAGACTATGTGGATACACTTCTGACTAAAGTTCAGCCCTGCTTCTTCTTAACAGTCCATTGCTCTTTGTCTCATCAGCAAGTGGCAACAGTGAGTGCGAAACTGCGAATGAGATGGGAATGGTTGAGGTGTATGGATCCCGATCGCACTTAGAGTGTGTTACCTGAAGCAAAAGGAATGGAAGTAGTGGTTGCCATATTCGGAGTAACTATTGGAGTGTCCGTGTTAATGTAGGCCATGGAGTCTCACCTTGTCTTGACGGATGGAATCGGTTGTTACATGGCTATTCAATCAAGCACATCATCGCACCTCGCACCTGATGCAAACGGTGATCAGGACCAGATGATGTCGAAAGTCGAAAACATGCCAAAGACACACTTTGACTGTGAACAGAAGGGTTCAGGATATCAAGCGATAAGGATTAACAGTTCAGGTCGTAGCCAAGTAGCTACGCTTATAGATGTCCAAACGGGCCGCCCGGCCCGGCCCGGCCCTGGCCCGGACCCGCCCTTCACCATGCCAGGCCGTGCCAGCCCACGGGCTGAGCCGACGGCTCAAGCCGGGCCTGCGGGCTCATTTCGTGCCGGGCTGGCCTGACATAGCCCGGCACTAGGTCCTCAGACGGGACGCCCACGACCCACGAAGGCGTACAGCGGTGCCACTGCCGCGGCAGACGGCCCAAGTCCTCTAGAGGCCGGCGCCCGCCCACCGTCGCGGCTCCCCATGGCCGGCCCCCACGCCGCTGCCTACCAGCCCCGCCCCACTGGCCAGCGAGGAGGCGGCGAGAAGGACCGCAAGAGCGAGACCGAGACAGAGAGAGAGAGAGAGAGAGGCACCGGCGACTCGGTGAGGTAGCGACGGCGGTGAGGTGACGACCGCCAGAGCGACCGGCCTGCACGCTGTCGCTGGCCTACGCGCCGCCGCCCGCGCTCCTGTCGGCCTGTGCGCTGCCGCCGGCCTACGCGTCGCCGCCTACGATCCTGTCGGCCTACTCGTCGCGGCGCCGCCGCCCCCGCTCCCGCCGGCGAGGTAGGGGAGGAAGGAAGAGAGGAGAGGCCGGAGGGAGAGGAGGGGCGCCGGCGGAGGGGAGCTGTGGAGGCGGCGCGGATCGCGGAGGGGAGGGGAGGGGCAGGGGGGCCGACCGAGGGGGGAGATAGCAGTAGGGGGCGGCCGGGCGGGGTAGGGTTTGGGGGGAGCGGCTTGGTGGGCTGGGCCGCTCCCACCTGGCCGCCTCCTGGAGTCCTGGCCTCCTGGGCCGCTCGGCCTCGGGCCATTACCGGGCCGGGGGTAATCCTCCGTGCCGGGCTGCCCAGCACGGGCCCGGAGGTGGCCGGACCGGACCGGGCTTGGTCCGGGCGAAAAATACTCCAGGCTTTTTGAACATCTATATCTACGCTCTTTGGACTAAGGTTCAGAGCATATCCAGCTTTCGCTAGAGGATCCTGATCGCCTTAGCTGAAAATCAAATGATCGACGGTTGGGGAGCACTCTTCAATTCACAGTTTTATTGTACAATTTTCAATTCTAGACGGGGAACTAGGTAACCGATCCATATGGGTTTTATATATGGAGATGAACTCCTCTTCATCCTATGAAACTCCCCCCTTCTCTTTTCACTAAAAAGATGACACATCAGCAGATTTAATGCCATAAACTCCTCATGAAACTTACAATGTTGTTGCCCCCATAGATAGATCATATATAGTGCATTGGTTTTGAAAGTTCATGTTGATTTCATCATGTTTTTTTTCTTTTTGGTTATGCATGATGTGCATCTAGGTTAGGTTTAGGAGGCAACACGAGTGTCTGTTCCTTTGGAAAAATTAGTTGCTCTTGATCTCGCAAACATGCAGCAAGTCAAAGAAATACTAGAAACGTGGGGCATCCAGGGGCAGGGGCGCAGGGGGCATGTGAGCAGCCTGCTGCATGACATGAATCAGTACAAGGTCTTTTGCTACCTCTATCCCTATCTCTAGGTAAATTGAGAATGCTTTTTCTTTATATGAACTGATATTACTTTATTCCAATTTCTTCCCCCATCTTTTAAAAGGCCCAAATTGGATCCTAAATTAACTAAAATGACTGGTTAGATGCTTACAAAGCGCAATCTCCTGTTATCGACAAAAGCAATACACAGTCTTTTGAAATGAAATAAAATAAAATAATGTTATCTAAGATCTGTGGCCCTGTTAGAGGTAAGTCAGTAAGTGTGTGCACGTGTTGTACCCGCCTTCGATCATGCGTTATGAGACAGTGATTGTATGCAAACAGGATGAAGTTCCCGCAAACTCCCGCGCGCTGATCTCGTATTGTCCAACATATATATATATATATACTCCCATAACCTATCCTGATCGACATCCCATTGGGTCGTCAATATTACCTACTCTTTTATGTGGGTTGTTGACGCATTATATAGAGTAAATAATGCTTTGGAAGGTGAAGAGTCTATATATATAAGCCAGAGGGGATGAAAAGGAACCTACCCCATTGTTAGTTCTTTTGCCTCTCAAGGCTTTGTCTTTTGAAAGATCATTGTCTTCAGATCTCGGAAGGAAATGGCATCCTTTTGTTTACTAGCAATGACAATGCTTTGTGTTAGCAGTCTAGGCTTGGAAGGCAGCAGGTGTAGACCACATGAACCTTAGAGATGGCTAAGGCGAGCGCCTGGAATTTAATGTTGTTCTCGACCTCATGAGAGGGCGTACCTCCATGCCGTTGCTGCCTGTGTTGACCCAATCACTCCTTCGCCGTGCACGTCATGAGCAAGCCCGCACGCTTCCTTAATTGGTAACCACGCCCGCGCTCGCAACATGTCCACAGCCCGTCCACTGCTTCTTTTGCCATCCTCACCTTTGTATGTGATCTTGCCATACCTATGAGTGTGTGATTGGCCAGATAAGCTAAGAAAAAATAGCCAGGCGTCTGCCATCTTTTTCTTAAACGCTGCATACATACATGCATACATATATATATATATATATATATATATATATATATATATATATATATATATATATATATATATATATATATGAGACACGTACTGTGAGATCAAGAACCACCATGCGTTTGACGCATTAGTGAAACATTATATATATCCCCTTGGCTAAGTATATTTCGCACTCGGTTGAACCAGACTCGATCTCATGGATGCATAGTTGTTTAATTTGTCAGGTGCTAGCTAGCGATTGATTTTGCCTTGCAAAGTCCGATGAGATGAGCAAGTTCCCATAGGTTGCTCTAGTAAACAAAACAATACTCCAATTAAAGTGTACCAAAAGGGTAGAGTAGCATTTTCTTCCTTCTTCCCGGCCAAGATTTACAAACTGGACCCTCTATTTATTTGCTTCCTAATGGGCAGTGGCAGCATGTAGCCCGCAGCCGCAATTGCTATGAAGTGGTCAACCACTAGATCAGTGATTCCACGTATATGAACCAATTTGATTTACCAGAAAATAATGAAAATTGGAGAAGACCAGAAGATTGCTGGGGCCGACGAAGCGACGACCGCCGCTACCGTACTAGGGGTTTGGGAGTTTGGGCTATGGGAGCTGCTCGATCACGCCTCTGACCTTAAAACTCGATCCGGTGGTGGAAGGGAAGGTAGGCTTGGGCGGCGGAGTGCCGCAAGACATCGATGGTGGCTGTCGACGGTCGTGCCATGCCTCAGACTGGGGATCAGTCACAATGACAGAGGTTAGTGGAGGTTGGAGATGAGGCGATGGCGGGCGGATGGCGGGCGGCGTCGATGCCACTAGCCGGCGGCTCCTATAGGCGCAACGTTGACTCTAAGGTCGACCGCGGGCAGCGCTCACGACGGTCGATGGGCAGTTAGAAGCGCACATGGATGGACCCCACAAACTGTCGCCGTTATGTTTCCTTATCTCCTGTCCACGTTCCTATCTTTCTCCCTTCTATCCCTTCTCTTCTCTTTTTGCTTTTCCCCGCTAGATCCACAGGCGAGCAGAGGCCGGGAGGGGGGCACTGGGCGGCGTCTCCTGCCGGTGAGCAGGGCAAGCTCTGCGCACGTCCGTTCTCCCAGAGAGCTGCAACAGCCAGCGAGCTCCGCGACGGCCTCCGGCAAACCTCTCCAGAATGAATGCTTGCGGCGGTGGGGGAGCAGTGACGGGCTTCCGGCGCGCCGGAGCGGCAACACGCATGGGACGAGCGCCGGCAGGGAGCCGGCGGCGCGAGCGGTGGCGAGTCTTTGTTCCTAAACTTTTTCTTCATAATTTTTGCTCATAAGTTTTTTCGTTCCAGAATGTTTTCCCTAGATTTTGATTCAAGATTCTTTTTTGTTCTTGATTTTTCTTCAAAACTTTTGCTCATAAATTTTTGTTCTTTAATTTTGCATATGAATTTTTTGTTTCAAAAGATTTTATTGCAATGTTTTCGCATAAAATATTTATTTTTCATAATTATTGCACTCTAATATTTGTTCTGGTTTTTGTTATTTTTCATTGTTAATATAATTTTGCCCGCATAAACTATTGTTTATACAAAAGTTTTTATATAAAATATTCTTCCTAAATTTTGTTTCAAATTTGTAGTTCTGATTTTTTTTCTTCAGAAAACTTTTTGTTCCAGAATGTTAAATAATTTTTGTATAACTTTTTATTTTTTATGTTTTTGGTTTCAATCTTTTTTGTTCTATAATATTTTGCTTCAGAATCTTTTCATAAATTTTGGTTATATACATTTTGTTCAGATATACGGTGTACTTTGTATCTAGAGTGACCACAACGAGAGACGGTGGACCCGCAAAACCTGTACAAATTAATGCACTAAACCGGCAGTGATGTCTAGAATTGTCGGTGGCGCGCGAAAAGAGAAGGCAGTGGTACTTTATAGGGCGCACCGAAAAGGGAATGGCGCGGGTGGGTGATTCCGAGAAGGGAAAGAACCTCTGGTCGGAAAATCGACCGCAGAATTCCCTCCGTGCGGTCGCCCGCAAACAAGAGGAGCCCTCCTATAGGTTGCTCTCCAAAACAAAACTCCAGAACTCAAGTACTAAAGGAGTACCGTTGCATTTTCTTCCTTCTTATGAAGATTTACAAATTGGGCCGGCCTCCATGTGCTCCCTGATGGTCTGTGGCCGTGCACAGACAGCTAGCGTGATTTATAGCTCCAACCACACGAATAAATTTGTCTCATAAAATAAGAAAGATCCTTTAAAAGATTCCATTCCTTCTCGTTTTGAATCTAGCTCCCATTCCTTTGTACTTTTACATTAAATTTTGATTCCTTTTTTCTCTTTCTAGCTCATTCCGTTTCAGTTTCTTACCAATACTTCTCAAGAAAAAAAATCTGGATTTCGTCCAAAATTGACTGGTTTAGATGTGTTCAAAGCATAATATGTATGCTCCAACATGAAAACCACAATGTATCTCCTCTTATATAGACAAAAACAATACAATATATTGGAAAATAAAAACTACAGTATTTTTTGCCTCCTCTTTCGGGTTACATTTTCTTCCTCATGTAAATTTACTTCTCTTTACCTCTTAATGGGCTATAAACAGAACCAAAACATGACCCAGCCCATATGAGGCCCATCGGCAGACTGTGTTCTACTCTTTGCCATCCTTTCCAAGCATCTTGCTGATCCCTTATTGTCCAACTACTCCCATAAATCGTTGTTAATATTAGTCACACTTTACCAACACTTTTTTTATATATTTGTTGTTGACTCATTATGGTTGTTATCATCATTAACAAAGGTTATATATACGCAAATGTTTTGGAAGGTGAAGAATATATAGCTATAGGGAACAAAAACGATCGAGCAAGAGTCTACCCATTGTTACTTGTTGCCTCTCAAGGCATTGTCTTTCGAAAGATCATGATACATTTGAATTTTGGAAGAAAATTACATCCTTGTGTTTACTAGGCTTGGAAGGCAGCAGGAGCAGATCACATGGATTCAAGGGGAAGTTAAGTTGAGCGTGTGGAACTATCAGGTGCTCTCGATCTCATGAAAGGGTGTACACAAGTGATGTTGCTGCACAAAGCCCTTATCAAATCTGTCCCTCGTTTGGTGGACATCTCACGCCCATGCCACTTAGGACAAGCCGGGAGGTTGAACTTCTGAACATATGACTAGGCGAGGCTGAGAGCAGATCGCGTCGTGGGAGATGCCGCCGCGGAGGACGGAGGGCGCTAGGGCGGAGGCAGAGGACCCGGACCGGAATGTGGCGAAGCTAGTCCTTTTGGAGTCGAAATACTGCATAATGACTACATGAACTATCTGTTAGAGTTTTTTTGTTAGTGATTATAGGATGTCTTAGCTATGTGTCCTTTTGGATGTGTGCTTTTCTTTGTTGTGGTGGCATCCGTTTGTAAGAATTGTAGACTGATGCATTCTCAATTGAGAATGACCGAAGCCGGAAATAAACTTTCCATCATCTAAAAAAAGATATGTGGCCCTATCAGAGATAAGTGTGTGCACGTGTTGTGCCCGCCTTCATGCATTATGAGACAGTCATTGTATGCAAACAGGACGAAGTTCCCACACACTCCCGCTGATCTCATATTGTCCAACATATATACTGCAAAAACCTATCCTGATCGATATCCCGTGGGGTCGTCAATTAATATAAGTCATAATTTACCCTACTCTTTTATGTGGGTAGTTGACGCATCATATAGAGTAAATGCTTTGGAAGGTGAAGAATCTATCTATATATATAAGCTAGAGAGAATGAAAAAGAAGGTGCCCATGGCTAGTTCTGATGCCTCTCAAATCTCAAGGCATTGTCTTTGGATCTCCGAAGGAAATGGCATCCTTTTGTTTACTAGCAGTGACAATGTTTTATGTTTAAGTCTAGGCCTGGAAGGCAGCAGGAGCAGATCACATGGACCTTAGAGATGGCCAAGGCGAGATACCAGTACTGAAAGTTGTTCTCGACCTCATGAGAGGGCGTATCTCCACGCCGTAGCTGCCTGTGTTAACAGAATCACTTCTTCGCCGTGCACGTCATGAGCACGCCCGCGCGCTGCCTTAGTTGGTGACCACGCCCGCGCTCGCTGCATTTCCACAGGATGTCCACTTCTCTTGCAACCCTCAGCTCTGTATGTGATCTAGCCATGCCCATGAGAGTGTGATTGGCCGGATAAACTAATTAACAGCTAGCCACGGCGACGACATTGAGCGTCGCCGGAGAAAATGGCCAGGCGTTTGCCGTTCTTTTTATTAGACACGCCGCATATATGACGCTATGTGAGATTTAGATCCACCGTGTATTTGACACATTAGTGAAATATTATCCCATTGGCTATGTATTTGGCACTCGGTTCAAACTCCGATGAGATGAGCAAGTTTCCATAGGTTGCTCACTTGCTCTCGTCATAGAGTAGCATTTTCCTCCTTCTTCCAAAGATTTACAAACAGGGCCTCCATGTGCTCCCTGATGGCGTGTGGCCGAGCAAGCAGCACATACATCATGGTTTATAGCTCCAACCATATACGGATAATTTGTCTCATAAAACAAGAAAGATCCTTTTAAAGATTCCATTCTTTTTCATTTTGAATCTAGCTCTTCTATTTTCTTTTTCGTTTGTTCTTTTAAATGAAATTTTGATTCTTTTTTCTCTTTCTAGCTCATCCCGTTTCAGTTTCTTACCGATAATTAAGAAAAAAAATCTGAATTTCGTCCAAAATTGACTGGATTAGATGTGTTCAAAGCATAATATATGTATGCTCCAGAAGGACAACCATAATGTATCTCCTCTTATATAGACAAAAACAATACAATATCTTTGAAAATAAAAACTACAGTATTTTCTGCCTCCTCTTTCGGGTTACATTTTCTTCCCCTCATGTAAATTTACTTCTCTTTGCCTCCTAATGGGTTATAAACAGAACCAAAACATGACCCAGCCCATATGATTGGCCCATCGGCTGACAGTGTGTTCTACTCTTTGCCTTCCTTTCCAAATTCCAAGTATCTTGTTGATCCCTTATTGTCCAACTACTCCCATAAATCATTGTTAATATGACCAACACTTTTTAGATATTTGTTGTTGACTCATTATGGTTGTTATCATCATTAACAAAGGTTATATATATGCAAATGGTTTGGAAGGTGAAGAATATATAGCTAGAGGGAACAAAAACGAGCAAGAGTCTACCCATTGTTAGTTCTTGCCTCTCAAGGCATTGTCTTTCGAAAGATCATGATACATTTGAATTTTGGAAGAAAATGAGTGGCATCCTTGTGCTTACTACCAGTGACATTGCTTTATGTTACTCTAGGCAGGCTTGGAAGGCAGCAGGAGCAGATCACATGGATTCAAGGGGAAGTTTAGTTGAGCGTGTGGAACTATCAGGTGCTCTCGATCTCATGAAAGGGTGTACACAAGTGATGTTGCTGCACAAAGCCCTTATCAAATTTCTCCCTCGTTTGGTGGACATCTCACGCCCATGCCACTTGGGACAAGCCGGGAGGTTGAACTTCTGAACATATGACTAGGCGAGGCTGAGAGCAGGTCGCGTCGTGGGAGATGCCGCCGCGGAGGACGGAGGGCGCTAGGGCGGAGGCGGAGGCGGAGGACCGGAGCGGCGGAGCTCGGAGCTTGCGGCCGTCGCGCGTGGCCCCTCCGACCTCCGTGAAGCGCTGCACCTGCACCCGCCCCTCTCTCCCTCGCGGAGTCGCAGAGATGCGCCGCCGCTGCGTGCGTCTGGACTTGGCGTGCGGCGATAGTGCCTGCGAGCACGAGTGCGGCAGGCAGGCAAAAAGGCCGCAATGGGCTGCCGGGCTGGGATTGTGGGCTGCAGTACTGGCTGGTTTCTTTAATTTAGGTGGAGCATATCTCTCCCATTCATGCCATGGCTAGGCTTACTGGTTCATTCAAGATTACTGGTTCATTCAAGATTATGTACTAGTGAACAATGTTTGATTCCTATTAGTGTGTGTGTGTCATTGTAATAGATCAAACAGGCACAAGTTAAATCTAGTAAATCCGCCTCTTGTTTCTTCCTCACTAGTGACTGTTTTCGCCCAACCCAGGCATGACCCAGGTCGGATGAAATTAATGGCCTGCTTGGTTTCGTGCCAAAATATTAGCATACCAAAATATGGACATGCCAAAATTTTGGAAGCCATTTGCTTTGCTATAAAAAATTGTCAATGTCTCACAAGTATCTTACCAAAATGTTGGCAAGTTTTTTGGCCTCCCAAAACTCAGGCATGCCAAAAAATTGGTAGCAAACCAATCAAGCTCCAAACTGCCCAACAATTTGAACTCTAACAATAGAAAGAGCTCTTTTCTGAGTATATATAGTAGTGGTCTAATATGGCGTGCTGACTTCTAGAAGCGTAGCAGTCACGCACGTTGGTTTCTTTCCAGCTTTTACATTGGGCAGCTGACTTCAATAATTCATGCAGTTTTCATAATAGGGCCAACCAGGGCCGGTCCGGACATTTGGTGGGCTCTGGGTAAAGATCAAATATGAGACCCCTTTATTTTTGTTCACTTTTTAAAAACCCTTTCATGGAAACAAAATAATATTTTCTTATAGCAATTGCAAATATTCATTTGTTCTAGTAGCATAAACGGAATATAAGTTTTTATTTTTCTCCACTTGATTTTTTTAGTGGAAGACTATGTACCTATAAATAATGAGTCGTGTAAAATTAATTTGTATATCTTAAGATATATCGGTCCAAAGTTTTCATACCTGTTTATATAGAAGTTGTATGTGTACTCATAATGCCGTGTGTGGATGTATACGAGCGTTAGTCGCAAGAAAAAAAATATGAGCGTTTGAGTTTGCGCCGTGTTCTGAAAAAAAATGCAAGTGCACTAAATAACCCTAACAGGAATAATGGAGCCTATCACCAAAGGAATTTAGGCCTTTGTTTGAAAAGATTGGTTTTTCAATTCTCTCCAGAATCTTGTGAAATCATTACTAAAAGTATGTGTTTCCAAATCCATATATAGGTCCTATATGAATTCTTTGAGATATTACTATATATTGATCAACCAAACATTGATAAAAACAAAATTTAATCCAAATCAGATAAAAATTTTAAGGGTTGTTGCATTTTAACACTTTAGCATGGTCGGTATCAAGGCTGCTAGAGTATATCATCAACATATGTAGAACAAGTATCGGAGCATGTGTGTTCTATAGGTGAGTAAGTACTAATTGTGGTAAGTAGTACTAGCTATATCGGCACTTACTATACTTGTACTAGCTTTGTATAAGTTCGGTTACTATAGTTAAGTGCATGTAGGTAGGGCCCCCTGGAACCAGGGGCCCTGGACGGCCGCCACTCTCGCCTTGCCCCAGGGCCGGGCCTAGGGCCAACCTAAGCAAAATTGACCTTAAAAATCCCGACTGCTCACTCCACTTCGGTGATATATAAATTACTTGGAAGGCGTAGAAAATATGAAGGCCAAACATAAACAATAGGATTAACAATATTGTTGCCCCATAGACCATATATAGTGCATTGGTTTTGAAAGTTCGTGTTCATTTTATCATCACGTTTTTTTCTTTTTGGTTATGTATGATGTAGTGCATGTAGGTTTAGGTTTAGGAGGCAACAGGAGTGTCTGTTTCTTTCGAAAAATTAGTTGCTCTTGATCCCACAAACATGCAGCAAGTCGAAGAAATCCTACAAGCGTGTGGGGCTGCGGCAGGGGCGCATGGCATGTGAGCAGCCTGCTGCATGACATGAATCAGCACAACGTCTCTCTCTACAAGCCCGTCTATTGTTGGAATGGAATGGGTGGAGCACTTGCATGAACTCAGAAGAGGATGAGTGTGTTATATGGAAATTCCTAGCAGTGCCAAAATGGGCCCGAGCTGACTAGTCCTTCGATTCGTCGGCCTATAGCAATGTCCTGAATGAATATGAATCACACCAATCCAACTTGCATTGAAGAATATACTTTGTATACCATCTGCAAGGTCTGTTGTTGGCTTATCTGTATGACGATTCCAATTTCTAAAAGCATGCCGATCGATCTCACGGTATCAAGAATCAACAGGGGATTATTTGAGGCGGTGATTGAAGTGACATATGCTTGACATTATCTCCCCGTAAATGACCATTATCCATGTGTGTGTGATGTAGATGTTCGTGCGTTTGGGACAAACCTAAGCTACTACTGCCGCCGCTCAATAACACCATAATCCGGAAGGAACAAACCAAGACGTACTCTTAGATGACAAAGCAAGGCTACGTTAAAAAAAGAAGAAGATGATGATGACGACAAAGCAAGGCAAAACTACAGGCAACGTGAAGTACCCCCGAGTTGTTTCTCGAAGGTGGCTGGCCCGGCATCGACGCGACATACCTGTCGTGTTTTCATGTTGTAATTGGACATTTTCCATTTTTATGTTTAAAGGAGAAGATCGGTCCATATACAGAATAAATCATGCGTTACATTAAGAAGAAGAATTTATTTCTTGTATAAGTCCCCTTGCTCCTCATTATTTGAGGACCATAAGGGATCCTTTTTCATGTTTCCATTTTTTCACTTGAATTTGGGTTTTCTTTTTTATTTAATTTTAATTTTTTTCCCGCTCTTCCTAGCTCTATCCCTATCTCTAGGTAACTTGAGAATGTTTTTTCTTTGTATGAATTGATATTACTTTATGCCAATTTCTTCCTCCATCTTTTTAAAAACCCAAATTTTATCCGAAATTGACTGGTTATAACAAAGTGTAATCTCTTATTATCCAAAAAAGCAATCATATTGTAAAATATAATAAAATAATGTTATCCAAGATCTATGGCCCTGTCACATGTAAGTATATATGCGCACGTGTTCTACGCGTTACCGTGCCATTATGAGACAGCCATTGTATGCAAACAAGACTAAGTCATGCACACTCCTGCTGCTCTCAATTGCCCAACATACTCTCATAACTCATCCTGGTCGACATCCCGTGGGATCGTTAATATAAGTCATACTTTACCTACTCTTCTTTGTGGGTTGTTGACGCATTATAGTTCTTATCCTTCTCAAAGGTGATATCTATACAGTAAATGTTTTTGAAGGTGAAGAATCTGTATATATAAGCTAGTGGGAATGAAAAAGAACAAATAAAACTGTGCCCATTGTTAGTTATTTTGCCTCTCAGGTCTCAAGGCATTGTCTTTAGAAAGATCATGCATGCATGCTACGTTTGGATCTCTGAAGAAAATAAATGGCATCCTTCTGTTTACTAGCCGTACGTGACAATGCTTTGTGTTAGTCGATCTAGGCCCGGAAGGCAGCAGGAGCAGATCACATGGAGCCAGGAGATGGCTGAGGCCAGTGTCTGGAATTGTCGGTTGCTCTCTACCTCATGATAGGGCGCGCCTGCCTGCTGTCGCTGGAGTTGTGAACAGACTCCTTTCTTCTCCATGCCTTTCCCGCGCAAGCCCGCGTCCTTCGATGGTGACCACGCGTCCGCGCTCGCCACATGTCCGCAGGCCGTCCGCTTGTCTCACCGTCCTCCTACGCGTGCATGGCTGCGTGCACTTGGCAGTTATGGTAGCCGGGCTTTGCCGTGGATGCAGTGTATTCACTCCGAATAGAATTTAGATATCGTTTTGGATAAGATTTTAGTCAAACATTGGAAATATAAATCACAAATAACTTTTAAGTCGTTGAATTTGGAAATGTGAAAACCATACGAATAGATTTGTCTTAAAAATATTTTTATAAAAATATACATATATTATTTTTAATAAATATTTTTGTAAAAATAAGAAGTCTCGGTTACGTTTTGGAGACCGTGTCGTTGTACAAAATGACATCTAAATCATACATGGATGGAGTACAAATATATACCGATTAGCAACACGAATACAGTACAATGCAACCTTGTCTTGTTTCATCAGCGGGAAACACTTGCAATACTGCACTTGTACGTCCCTCGTTTTGTCTGAGCATCTCACTCCCGTTCATTAATATTCCATTAGGATGATCGAGCCCTAATTAGCTGTGAACAGATTATTATTGCCTGGAATCACCGGCCCCGTCGAGTTTACCGGCATGCTCTGATCTGATGGCTTTGTGAAATCAGGCATATATATATCGATCCCTCCTAGTCCTTCGATGCAACTGCTAGCTAGTTGCAGACTTACAGGTAGGTTGGTTGTGGGGAAAAACCAAGTTGCTTGACGGCGTTGTCCTTGTGTCCTAATCGCCACAAATTGAAGACCACCTATTGCTGAGGAGTCACTCACTCACTTGAAGGTGGAGACGGATTGACGGCTTGCTCCCTGGTCTGGTTAATTTGTTGCAAAAAAAGCTGTAATCCAAATTGACCCGATTGGCTCTTGCACAATTTTCAGTGTAACTGCATGCAGCGTTTTGGGGATTTATGTTTTGTTCAACTCCGGATGGTACTCCAAATAGACATATCAAAATTGGATTCCAATTTCGTCCCATTTATTGATCCATATAGAAACGGAAAGGAACCCCATTCTTTACTGACATCCAAGGGAGCGACTCATGGGAAACAGGGGATCCCTGACCTAAACTTGATATGTATGTTGCCAACGTGTCAAATACAGCCGACAAAACTGGTTTCTCAATAAGCAAAAATAGCTAATCCGGTTTCAAGAATGTGTTAAAAGGTGTATTTTAATCCGATATAGCAAAACAGGGGGTTAAGTGAACCCTTTTATTATTTAGAGGGTTATCGATCTGGACTTAGCCTATACTTGAGGTAGTAAATTGATCTTTTTTATTGAATGAAATTATACAAAATATGTTTTTAACATGAGCTATAATGTCCTTTGTCACCTTACAAAATTGGAACTTGAAAGTTGAAATGCAACTTGCATGTGTTTAAAGGCACAAACAAGACAAATCTTATTAGGGCCGAATTGGACTGATTATAATAGTTTGGAAGCTTAAGTTGAGCTGAAATTATCTTTAGGTATCAAAATGACAAAGTGAATTATTCACGGAAGTAAATTAGAACTTTTAAAAAATATTATAGCAATTTATTTTTTTAGTTCACAAAGGCTATGGCACCAACCAACACGCAACATGAGCTGGCCCCATAGGACAAAAATCTTCAGGTCTAGCCCCCACACATCCCACGGCTCGCCCAAAATTATTCTGGCCTCCAATGGAGCTCTTAATAAGTCTCACTTTACCTATTCTTCTGTATGAGTTATAAACTCAATTTTTGGGTCCCATTCTTCTGAGGGTTGACATATATAGATGACTTGGAATGTGAAGAATATAAAAGAAACAGACACAAGTATTCCAGTTGGCATTGTTTCATACAGATCATGCTAGGTGGTTTAGGCTTGGAAGGCAACAGGAGCGGATCACATGGATCCAAGCAATCACTATTGTGACCATTATGGAAAATCCATGGCTCTAAATGGCCTAAGTGGTTGTTTGGATGAAGAGTTTACAGATGAGTTTAGGTAAAACGTGTTTTGTGATGAGTTTCCGTAGAACCAGTGTTGATTTGCATTGTTAGTTAGTTAAAATCATGATTATCGAAAATCATGTTTGGTAAAAAATGAGTATTATTTATCTCGTGTGTTCTGTTTTGAGAATGTGTAAAAATCCAATTTTATGGGGGTAATATAAACATGATTGCTAATTAAAAAGTATTTTGATATTATGTGTTTTAAGGCATTTTTTAATATAAGTTGTGATGTCGTGTCACTGTACAAATTTTAAACTTAATAAAACTAAAGTGGTCAAACATATTAAGGTGTTAGATATATAAACAATGCAAATACTTTAACTTGCAATTATTCAAACAAAAAGAAAATAAATCTTATTAGGGTGTTAGATTGGACCGACATCTAAATAGATAATTGACATGTATTCACGACTGATACTATTGGCCCATTTTTCAGGTAGTGTGGCCTGCTTTCTATGGCTCCCGCCCATTTTCACGTACTCTTGTAGTGTATTTAGAGGGTTACCTTCACCTACTCTTGTACATCAATGAGTTATTGACTCATTTTGGTTCCTATATCCTCGACATGGTGGTATATAAAATGTCTTAATATACTTTGGCGGTGAAGATAATGTATATTTTTTTAGATAAATGATAAAATTCGGCCTCTATGTCCAACATGTGAACATATATAGCCAAAGGTTACAAAGAGTTCTTAGACTCTAATCCTCAACAAAGAGGAGCTCACAAACACAAGAAGAAAGCTCTAAAAAAAAGAAAAAAACTAAGAGACTAAGTCTCAATCTTCTTCTTCGTCCATGCTTCTACCTTGCACTGTCTTTATAAGCATCACCAATCCATCACCATCTTCGTCTACTTAGAAACTTGATGACAGACTGAGTCAAACTCGGCCACGAACACAATTCAATCTCTATGCACTCACTCCGATAAGTTGCCACCACCCACGACGATGCCTAGCAACGCCAAACAAGGAAGGCAAAATCGGTACGAAATAGACCTTCAAGGCGGTGCCTCCAAGAAGGAAAACGACGTCGAAAACGCCGCCACCGCCCCACCGGCGAGCAGGAGTTGGGTTTTCACCCGAAAGTCATTCAACACTAGCAAGGAACATCTCAACAACGCCCCATGGAGGGAGAACGACGCTGCGTGACGCCATCGTTGTCGACACCGGCATCCCGTGAATGACTTTCGTCTCATGTCCCTGCAAGGCTACGGCGACGGCGATGCCTCGCCAGCCACCTTTGGTGACATTGAGGCGGAGAGGACAGAGCCACAGAGGGGAGGGGTGGCGGGTGCTCGGTGAAGCCGCTCGGCCACTGGGGCCCCACGCTCGCCGGTCGCACGCCTACTGCCGCCGGCTATCGCCGCCGGCCTGCGGTCGCCACGCCGCGCAGTCTCTGCGCCCGCCGTAGCCGTCGCCACATGGCCCTCTGTCACCACATGCACCGCTGGCACATGGGCCACGCAGTCGCCACCGGCCTGAGGTCGCCGCGCGCGTCGCTGCCACACGGCCGACGGTCGCCGCTCACGTCGCCGCGCCATGCAAGCCACGCCCCGTGCCGCCACCACGTGAGCCACGCCGTCGCCGCCGGTCGCCACCGCGTCCAGATCCAGACGAGTTACCTCGGATCCGGCAATTTGGCCACGCCGCCACCCTCATAGCTGCCCCTGGGCTTCCAGGTGACCAGCTCCGGCGGCGGCGAGGCGGTGGGAGGAGAGGAAGGGGGCGGCGGCGCAAACCCTAGAGGAGAGAGGGGGGAGGAGGCGTGCGGGTGGAAGGAAGGGGTATCGATCCTGTCGACACAGAAAAATATATCGAAGATAATGTATATGAAAGAACAAAAGGTTCCCGCTGTTAGTGTCCCAACGTCAGTGCATTTCTTTTATTAATTAATAAAAGATCACGTTGTGGCATAGCATCCTGTTTTTGTAGTTATTGTAGTGACCGCATATATAGGTTTAGGCCATGTTTGGTTTGTTTCCGTATAGCTAGCCACGGTAAGCTCAAGTGACTTTATATATAGGATCGAAATGGCGACCAGAGAGGGAGGGAGTATATGGGAGCTGATAAAGTGTAACACCCAAAATGCTCAATTTTAAAATTTTTGGCAAATAATTAATTATTTAATGCTTTCACCTGTTTTATTAAGGCTAAATAATAATTTTCTAAAATTTAAAATCAAATATAAGTGATAGAAACATTTATTGTTGCATTCATGCTGCCGCATTTATTTTTGAATTGCTTGTGATTCAAACAAGAATTTAAATTTATTTAAATTCAAATTTGAATCACTTTGTTTGGAGCTCTAGAAAAGTTGTTAGGCCCTAGTTCGTTTTGGCTCCCTGAACTTAATTCACAAGTCCACTATAGCCCCCTCATCTTTTCCTTCGGTCCAGCCCAGCTCCTCCTTTTCTCTTTCCCCTCCCCGGCCCAATTCCTCCCCGCGGCCCAGCTTGGCCCGCCAGCCACTCCCGCGCCCTCTCTCTCCCTCTCTCTGGCGAGTCGGGCCCGCGCGTCAGCGCCCCCCTCCCCTTTCCTTTCTCCCCCGCCCGCTAATGGCGCGGCCGACGCGCGTGATCGCCTGCGCCGCGGATCACGCACGCCGAGGCCCACCAGAACCTCCCTCGCCTTCTTAACTCGGCCTAGCGCCGCACCCCGCACCCATCCCCCTCTCACCAGCAACCCTAGCGCCGCCACTGCCCCGCCCCCGCCACAATCCGAGCGCCGCCGAGCTCCAAGCTCTGCTGCCGCTCGTCGCTCCACCGCCTCTGCCCTTCTCCGGCCGACTCCAACCCACCAGGGGCTCCGCCCGGAGGTAACGGAGCTAGTCACGCCATCCAAACTTCCCCGGTCCCTCGGTTTTGTGGCTAATCGCTCGCCGCCATTTGCACAGTACCGCCGGAGCCGCCGCGCATCGTCGGCCGCGCAACACGTCGCCCCTCCGCACCGGCCGATCCACGGAGCAGCACCGTCGAGCCGAGGGGAGCACGCCAAGCTACTCCGAGCCCTTTCCCGCGCACTGGAACACCATCGCCGGCGAGCACCGACGCCACCGACCGCCGCTCGCCGTCGACCAGTCGCTCAGCCACTTCTCCGGCCGATTCCTCGCGTCTAGGGCATCGCCAGTGGGTAACGAAGCTCCTCCTCTCCCCAATTTGAGCTTTAGCGCACCGCAGTTCGTTTCCCCGCGTCCGCCGTCGTCGGCCGACCGCCGGCCGTCGTCGTCCGGCCGCCTCACTGCACCATTCAAGTCTAGATCACCTCAGGATCACTCACCTCCGTGCACTGACGCTCCAGAGCCGAAAATCCACCCCTGTATGCACTCAGAACCCACTCCCCGTGCCTCGCCGGAGCGCAGCTCCGCCGCTCACCGTCGTCCGGCCGCCTCGCCGGCCAATCCACGACTTGTTCACCCTAGATCGACTCGCCTTGCACTCCTGAAGCCATAGGGCTAGATCTCGTTCAATTCCGAGCACCACAGCCCGAGTTCTGGCCGATTCCGGCGAACTTCGCCGTCGGCCGAGCCGGCGCCGCCGCGCACTCGTCTTCCCCGGCGAGCACCCCCCCTCCGGTCTGTTTTGAGCCATCGGATCCAGATCCGACGGTCCACGAAGCGCCACGTCGCGAGTCAACCAGCAGCGTACCGGTCAACTCTGGCCATTTTGCTTAAGAGCCCCCCTGTTTTCTGTCAATTAACCCGCGGTCCATTTTAATTCAAAAATAATTACAAATAGGTCCTGTTTTATTCGTTTAGGCCCCTGGAAATTTTAAAACTTTGCCAGCAAGCCCCCGAATCTTAGAAACGCTATAACTTTCACGTTTTAGCTCCGTTTTGCGTGATTTTCGCGCTCATGTGTTCGTAGCGACGCGTAGAATATTTCTAGCTCCTGTTTTTGTACTGTTTTACTGTTTGGTGTACTGTTCTAATAGAATTACTTTTGCTTGCATGTGATGATTGTTTTGGAATGCGTGCGTGTTGATCGTGTCCAGTCGGTGAGCCCGTAGCGTTGGACTACGAGTACGTTGAGGACGTGCCGGAGCAGGAGTTTCAGCAGCAGCCTTACTCCGAGGAAGGCAAGTTATAGCACGGACAATCCTTGCTACCTACTCACTCTTTTAATACACTGTTCATTACATACGCATGTGTCTAATATTGTTTACCATTAAGGTTATTTCCTAGCATTTATTCCCCTGTCCTTGTATTCCTATGGGTTTTTGCATATGGGTAGTATCTTGCTAGGCGCAACTACTGTCACCTTTACTTAAATGTTAATATTGACTTAATGGTCCACTTCAACATTTATGATAAAACTTGCTTTTTAGCAACTTGGATTAGGGGGCTAGAGCATGTGCTGTGTGCTTTGCTCTAGTGTCTCCCTCTAAGGACCGGTTCTTAAAGCGGCAACCCAGGAGCCTGTCGCCACCGCCGGAACTATATGGGCTCTGGTCTTGGTCAAGTAGCTTGTACGTCTCTAGCTTGGCAGTAGTTACCGAGGGGCCAACGGCGTTGTGGGAGGTACGGTGCTGGGTGTTCTCCGATTCCACCGAGGACGGTAGCCCCGTCGGCTAGGTCACGTTAGACCCAGTCCCGTGTAGGAGTCTCAGCGATTGAGAACTCTGCACGTTGCGCAGTATGGGTGCGATACCCGCGCTCCGGACGCCATCGACCCCCTCACGGTGTGACTCCGTGGGCGTACGTCGATCTCGGTGCCTAAGTTTTCACCACCGTATAGTACTCCAGCGGCTACTGACTTGTTAGGGTGTCTTGTGAAAGCCTCGTAGCGTCCCTATGCCGTCACACCTCGGAAGTGTCGACGTGCGTGGTTGGGTGCAAAGTTCCTTTGAACTTTTACGCGACTGGTGGGTAAAGGGCGAAACCTCTGCAGAGTGTACGATCTATCATGATAGCCTTGCTCAGGGTCACGAGCGGCCTGGATCCTTTTTGATTAGAATATGGTATTTATTCCTGTTTAATGTCACTTACACCATTAATCGGGTTACAACCGGGTTCTCATTCACTTGTAGTAACTTGGATAAAGTTAAAACGAACCAACTAAAAGTGCTAATGCAGTTAAGCCAGTGTCTAGCCTTTTGAGCCTTCATAACCCGTGCTATACTTGCTAAGTAATTCTGTTACTTACACTTGCTATTATCATCATTTTGGGCAAAATCCCGGACGGGTAACAGATTGGAGTCAGGCTGACTATGAGGTGGAGTTTCCCGAGGATTTGCCGTACTTCTGAGTTGGCGTTCTCCCAGTCAGAGTCCCTGTGGGATTGCGGCTACGCTAGAGAGGTGTATTAGTCTTCCGCTGTCCATGTATTTCATTTATGCAAAACTCTGATGTATCCGCTACTTTATGATGAGAAATAAAGCATTGTACTCTGATTTTTACCATATTTGTTCGCTATATGTGTCGGTGGACTTCCTGGGCACACATATGGCCACATTCGGGTTTTGTGTAAATCCGGGTGTGACAGATTGGTATCAGAGCCGTGCTGACTGTAGGAACGCAGCCTAGAGAGTACGGTTGACAAATTACTAGGAGACCCCCCGTGTTTTAAAAATTTTAAAAATCTAACAGTCGAGTCTTGTGTGAGTTTATGCCTTTACCTGCTTGTACTTATTGTTATTATGCATATGTTTGATTTGGTTCTTTGTAATGATTGTGATGGGCGTAGACACCAGTCTACGACCATCTAGATATAGGTATAAGGCTTAAGGACTTTATTGTTTAGATAGCAGGGGGCTATATATGTTTTCTCTCGTACTAATCCTCTAATATCTAACCTTTGTGATTATAGATGGCTCACCCCGGGGGCAATGCAGGCGGACAGCCGCCGCACCAGAACCCGCCCCCGAACATCAATCCGAACCATCAGATCCCCACCATTGAGCAGCTGATGTATGCTCAAGTTCAGATGATGCAGCAGATGGCAGAGACCATGAGGTTGATCCAGCAGGGCCAGCATCATCCCCAGGCAGCTGCACCGCCCAGAGACAAGAGGGGCGAGTTTCTGAAGGGACGCCCGCCGACTTTCAGCAAGGCCAGCGACCCCCTTGAGGCAGATGACTGGCTCAAGGCAGTTGAGAGGCAGTTGGACATCGCCCAGTGCGATGACAGAGAGAAGGTGCTGTACGCCGGAGGGCAGCTTCAGGGGCCGGCGTTGGATTGGTGGGATTCATACCAGTCTTCACGCCCGGCCGGTACTCAGATCACCTGGCAGCAGTTCTGCAGTAGCTTTCGCGCACACCACGTGCCGGAGGCTTTGATGGTCCTGAAGAAGAAGGAGTTCCTGGCTCTGAAGCAGGAAGGGATGAGTGTCACGGCTTACCGTGACAAGTTCGTTTCGTTGGCTCGTTACGCTCCAGAGGACGTGGCCACTGATCAGAAGAAGCAGGCCAGGTTCCGTGACGGTCTGCAGGATGCCCTCCAGTACCAGCTCATGTGCACCAAGTTCCCGACCTTTCACGAGCTGGTGGACGGCGCTCTGATGTTGGAGCACAAGCGCCGTGAGATGGAAGACAAGAAGAGGAAGCTCCAGGGACAGCAGGTGGGCAGCAGCAGTCGTCCACGCTTCACACCTCCCCAGAGTCAGCAGGTGGGAGGCCAGCAGCGCTTCCAGGGCCAGTCTGGGTTGCTCAGTCGTGGCCAGTACCAGCAGCAGCGTCCCCAGTTTCCCCGGGCGCCACAGCAGCAGCGTCCTCAGGGTCAGCCGCAGATGGGTCCAGTTCAGCGCAGCCAGGTGCAGCCCAGACCAGCTCAGCGCATCAGTCTAGTCAACACTACACCAGAGGGTCCGAGAGTGTGCTACCACTGTGGCGAGCAGGGACACTTCGCCAATGTCTGCCCAAAGAAGATCCCGAATACCGCCGGGCAGAACCAGCAGGGCAGCGCTCAGAGAGTTGGGCAGCCGCAGAGTCAGCAGCAGGGTGGTCGTGCTCCGCAGGCTCTCGTTCGGGGCAAGGTCAACCACACCAGTGCAGAGACCGCAGAGACAGCTACTGATGTCATCGTGGGTACGTTCCTCGTCAATTCGACCCCCGCCACTGTTTTATTTGATTCTGGAGCTTCGCATGCTTTCATTTCTGCTGCTTTTGTGAAGAAGAATTTACTAGCTCTGAAACCCATGAAGAACACTATGCTAGTAAGCTCACCAGGAGGTGAACAGCGGGCTACTCTACGATGCCCCCATGTCCCCATCATAATAAGGGGGGTAGAGTTCCAGGCGGGTCCTATAGTTCTGGAGACCCTTGGATTTGATATGATCCTGGGTATGAGCTGGATGACCAGATATGATGCAGTGATCAGGTGTGCTACGAGGACCATTCAGCTGACAGCAGAGTCCGGTGACAAGGTGGAGTACCAGGCAGCCAGTTCCTCAGAGCAAGGCCAAGCAAATCAAGCCGAAGGGACAATGTCTGAAGATATCAGGGTGGTGAGCCAGTTCCCGGATGTGTTCCCAGACGAGTTGCCAGGTATGCCTCCAGAACGAGATGTTGAATTCGTTATTGAACTAAAACCTGGCACTGCACCTATAGCAAAGAGGCCGTATAGGATGGGAGCGAAGGAGCTGGAGCAGCTCAAGAAGGAGTTGGACGAATTGTTGGCCAAGGGGTACATTCGTCCGAGTGCTTCACCATGGGGAGCACCAGTACTGTTCGTCGACAAGAAGGATGGTACTCAGAGGTTGTGTGTGGACTACCGAGCCCTCAACGAAGTAACCATCAAGAACAAGTACCCGCTGCCGAGGATTGATGATCTGTTCGATCAGTTGAGAGGAGCTTGTGTGTTCTCCAAGATTGATCTTCGTTCGGGCTACTACCAGATGAGGATCCGTCCGTCAGATGTACCCAAGACCGCTTTCACTACTCGGTACGGGTTGTATGAGTTCTTGGTCATGTCTTTTGGATTGACCAACGCTCCTGCATACTTTATGTACTTGATGAACAGCGTGTTCATGGACTATCTGGACAAGTTCGTGGTGGTATTCATTGATGACATTCTGGTTTTCTCCAAGAATGAGGAAGAACACGAAGAACACTTGAGATTGGTGCTGCAGAGACTCCGGGAGCATCAGTTGTATGCCAAGCTGAGCAAGTGTGAGTTTTGGCTGAAGGAAGTGGCATTTCTGGGACACGTGTTGTCCAATGGAGGAGTGGCAGTTGATCCGAAGAAAGTCAGCGATGTGTTGAGCTGGAATCCGCCACGGGATGTGAGCGAGATCAGGAGTTTCCTTGGGATGGCCGGTTATTACAGACGGTTCATTGAAGGATTCTCCAGGATCGCTAAGCCGCTGACTGCTTTGCTAGAGAAGAATGCCCCGTTTGTGTGGACAGAGGCATGCCAGGACAGCTTCGAAGAGTTGAAGAAGAGGTTGACTACAGCCCCAGTGCTAGTATTGCCAGATTTGGCTAAGAGTTTCTCCATCTACTGCGATGCATCCCGTCTAGGACTGGGTTGCGTCCTCATGCAGGAGGGCAGAGTCGTGTCATATGCGTCCAGGCAGCTGAGGAAGCATGAGCAGAACTACCCGACACACGACTTGGAGTTGGCAGCTGTGGTGCATGCTCTGAAGATCTGGAGACACTACTTGATTGGGCACAGATGTGACATTTACACTGATCATAAGAGCCTCAAGTATGTCTTCACTCAGTCGGATCTGAACATGAGACAGCGCAGATGGTTGGAGCTGATCAAGGATTATGATCTGGAGATCCATTATCACCCAGGGAAGGCCAACCTGGTGGCAGATGCTCTGAGCAGGAGGAGTTATGTGAACAGGATCACTGGACACTGTTTGCCTGAGGAGCTCAGCAGGGAGTTTGAGAGGATGAGTCTGGGATTCGTCACCAGCATCACCGAGATGGCAGTGGAGCCCACACTCGAGCAGGAGATCCGGAGAGGTCAGCTGCAGGATGAGAAGATCCGAGAGATTGTGGGGAATGTTGCATTGGGAAAGGCCCCTGGATTCAGAGTTGATGATCAGGGAACTCTGTGGCATGGAAAGAGGATATGTGTGCCGGAGATAGCGCAGATCAGGGAGATGATTCTGAGAGAGGCACATGACTCAGCTTATTCGATCCACCCAGGCAGCACAAAGATGTATCAGGACATCAAGGAGAGATTCTGGTGGTATGGACTGAAGCGTGATGTGGCGACTCACGTGGCATTGTGCGACACATGCCAGCGAGTCAAGGCAGAACATCAGAGGCCAGCTGGATTGCTTCAGCCGTTGAAGATCCCGGAGTGGAAATGGGAAGAAGTTGGCATGGACTTCATCACTGGTCTGCCCCGTACTCAGAGAGGATTCGACTCCATTTGGGTGATTGTTGATCGTCTGACCAAGGTGGCCCACTTTCTGCCAGTGAAGACCACCTACACAGGCGCCAGACTAGCAGAGTTGTACATGGAGCGGATTGTGTGCTTACACGGGGTGCCGAAGAAGATTGTGTCAGATCGTGGTACTCAGTTCACCTCACACTTCTGGCGGAAGTTACATGAGTCCATGGACACGAAGCTGCACTTCAGCTCAGCTTATCACCCGCAGACAGATGGTCAGACAGAGCGGACAAATCAGATACTGGAGGATATGTTGAGGGCTTGTGCACTGCAGTATGGAGTCAGCTGGGATAAGAGTTTGCCGTATGCAGAGTTCTCCTACAATAACAGCTACCAGAAGAGTCTGCAGATGGCACCGTTCGAGGCATTGTATGGCAGGAAGTGCCGGACCCCATTGTTCTGGGATCAGACTGGAGAGAGTCAGGTCTTTGGTCCGGAGATACTCAGAGATGCAGAGCGGCAGGTGAAGGTGATCAGAGAAAACCTGAAGGTGGCCCAGTCCAGGCAGAAGAGTTATGCCGATGTCAGGCGGAGGGACCTCAGCTTCAGAGTTGATGATTTTGTGTACCTGAAGGTGTCACCCATGAGAGGTGTGAAGCGGTTCAATGTCAAAGGCAAGTTGGCGCCTCGTTACATTGGACCATTCAGGATACAGGAACGGATGGGCGAAGTGGCGTATCGGCTAGACCTGCCTGAGAGACTAGCCGGAGTACACGATGTGTTCCATGTGTCCCAGTTGAAGAAGTGCTTGCGGGTGCCAGAGGAGCAGATCCCGATTGAGGAGTTGAATGTTCAGGAGGACCTCACATATGAGGAGTATCCGATCAGGATTCTGGAGGTGTCAGAGAGAGTGCTGAGGAACAAGACCATCCGGATGTGCAAGGTGCAGTGGAGCCGGCATTCAGAAGATGAAGCGACTTGGGAACGGGAAGAAGATCTCAAGTCCGAGTACCCACAGCTCTTCGCTTCTACATCCGAATCTCGAGGACGAGATTCACCTTAAGGGGGGTAGGTTTGTAACACCCAAAATGCTCAATTTTAAAATTTTTGGCAAATAATTAATTATTTAATGCTTTCACCTGTTTTATTAAGGCTAAATAATAATTTTCTAAAATTTAAAATCAAATATAAGTGATAGAAACATTTATTGTTGCATTCATGCTGCCGCATTTATTTTTGAATTGCTTGTGATTCAAACAAGAATTTAAATTTATTTAAATTCAAATTTGAATCACTTTGTTTGGAGCTCTAGAAAAGTTGTTAGGCCCTAGTTCGTTTTGGCTCCCTGAACTTAATTCACAAGTCCACTATAGCCCCCTCATCTTTTCCTTCGGTCCAGCCCAGCTCCTCCTTTTCTCTTTCCCCTCCCCGGCCCAATTCCTCCCCGCGGCCCAGCTTGGCCCGCCAGCCACTCCCGCGCCCTCTCTCTCCCTCTCTCTGGCGAGTCGGGCCCGCGCGTCAGCGCCCCCCTCCCCTTTCCTTTCTCCCCCGCCCGCTAATGGCGCGGCCGACGCGCGTGATCGCCTGCGCCGCGGATCACGCACGCCGAGGCCCACCAGAACCTCCCTCGCCTTCTTAACTCGGCCTAGCGCCGCACCCCGCACCCATCCCCCTCTCACCAGCAACCCTAGCGCCGCCACTGCCCCGCCCCCGCCACAATCCGAGCGCCGCCGAGCTCCAAGCTCTGCTGCCGCTCGTCGCTCCACCGCCTCTGCCCTTCTCCGGCCGACTCCAACCCACCAGGGGCTCCGCCCGGAGGTAACGGAGCTAGTCACGCCATCCAAACTTCCCCGGTCCCTCGGTTTTGTGGCTAATCGCTCGCCGCCATTTGCACAGTACCGCCGGAGCCGCCGCGCATCGTCGGCCGCGCAACACGTCGCCCCTCCGCACCGGCCGATCCACGGAGCAGCACCGTCGAGCCGAGGGGAGCACGCCAAGCTACTCCGAGCCCTTTCCCGCGCACTGGAACACCATCGCCGGCGAGCACCGACGCCACCGACCGCCGCTCGCCGTCGACCAGTCGCTCAGCCACTTCTCCGGCCGATTCCTCGCGTCTAGGGCATCGCCAGTGGGTAACGAAGCTCCTCCTCTCCCCAATTTGAGCTTTAGCGCACCGCAGTTCGTTTCCCCGCGTCCGCCGTCGTCGGCCGACCGCCGGCCGTCGTCGTCCGGCCGCCTCACTGCACCATTCAAGTCTAGATCACCTCAGGATCACTCACCTCCGTGCACTGACGCTCCAGAGCCGAAAATCCACCCCTGTATGCACTCAGAACCCACTCCCCGTGCCTCGCCGGAGCGCAGCTCCGCCGCTCACCGTCGTCCGGCCGCCTCGCCGGCCAATCCACGACTTGTTCACCCTAGATCGACTCGCCTTGCACTCCTGAAGCCATAGGGCTAGATCTCGTTCAATTCCGAGCACCACAGCCCGAGTTCTGGCCGATTCCGGCGAACTTCGCCGTCGGCCGAGCCGGCGCCGCCGCGCACTCGTCTTCCCCGGCGAGCACCCCCCCTCCGGTCTGTTTTGAGCCATCGGATCCAGATCCGACGGTCCACGAAGCGCCACGTCGCGAGTCAACCAGCAGCGTACCGGTCAACTCTGGCCATTTTGCTTAAGAGCCCCCCTGTTTTCTGTCAATTAACCCGCGGTCCATTTTAATTCAAAAATAATTACAAATAGGTCCTGTTTTATTCGTTTAGGCCCCTGGAAATTTTAAAACTTTGCCAGCAAGCCCCCGAATCTTAGAAACGCTATAACTTTCACGTTTTAGCTCCGTTTTGCGTGATTTTCGCGCTCATGTGTTCGTAGCGACGCGTAGAATATTTCTAGCTCCTGTTTTTGTACTGTTTTACTGTTTGGTGTACTGTTCTAATAGAATTACTTTTGCTTGCATGTGATGATTGTTTTGGAATGCGTGCGTGTTGATCGTGTCCAGTCGGTGAGCCCGTAGCGTTGGACTACGAGTACGTTGAGGACGTGCCGGAGCAGGAGTTTCAGCAGCAGCCTTACTCCGAGGAAGGCAAGTTATAGCACGGACAATCCTTGCTACCTACTCACTCTTTTAATACACTGTTCATTACATACGCATGTGTCTAATATTGTTTACCATTAAGGTTATTTCCTAGCATTTATTCCCCTGTCCTTGTATTCCTATGGGTTTTTGCATATGGGTAGTATCTTGCTAGGCGCAACTACTGTCACCTTTACTTAAATGTTAATATTGACTTAATGGTCCACTTCAACATTTATGATAAAACTTGCTTTTTAGCAACTTGGATTAGGGGGCTAGAGCATGTGCTGTGTGCTTTGCTCTAGTGTCTCCCTCTAAGGACCGGTTCTTAAAGCGGCAACCCAGGAGCCTGTCGCCACCGCCGGAACTATATGGGCTCTGGTCTTGGTCAAGTAGCTTGTACGTCTCTAGCTTGGCAGTAGTTACCGAGGGGCCAACGGCGTTGTGGGAGGTACGGTGCTGGGTGTTCTCCGATTCCACCGAGGACGGTAGCCCCGTCGGCTAGGTCACGTTAGACCCAGTCCCGTGTAGGAGTCTCAGCGATTGAGAACTCTGCACGTTGCGCAGTATGGGTGCGATACCCGCGCTCCGGACGCCATCGACCCCCTCACGGTGTGACTCCGTGGGCGTACGTCGATCTCGGTGCCTAAGTTTTCACCACCGTATAGTACTCCAGCGGCTACTGACTTGTTAGGGTGTCTTGTGAAAGCCTCGTAGCGTCCCTATGCCGTCACACCTCGGAAGTGTCGACGTGCGTGGTTGGGTGCAAAGTTCCTTTGAACTTTTACGCGACTGGTGGGTAAAGGGCGAAACCTCTGCAGAGTGTACGATCTATCATGATAGCCTTGCTCAGGGTCACGAGCGGCCTGGATCCTTTTTGATTAGAATATGGTATTTATTCCTGTTTAATGTCACTTACACCATTAATCGGGTTACAACCGGGTTCTCATTCACTTGTAGTAACTTGGATAAAGTTAAAACGAACCAACTAAAAGTGCTAATGCAGTTAAGCCAGTGTCTAGCCTTTTGAGCCTTCATAACCCGTGCTATACTTGCTAAGTAATTCTGTTACTTACACTTGCTATTATCATCATTTTGGGCAAAATCCCGGACGGGTAACAGATTGGAGTCAGGCTGACTATGAGGTGGAGTTTCCCGAGGATTTGCCGTACTTCTGAGTTGGCGTTCTCCCAGTCAGAGTCCCTGTGGGATTGCGGCTACGCTAGAGAGGTGTATTAGTCTTCCGCTGTCCATGTATTTCATTTATGCAAAACTCTGATGTATCCGCTACTTTATGATGAGAAATAAAGCATTGTACTCTGATTTTTACCATATTTGTTCGCTATATGTGTCGGTGGACTTCCTGGGCACACATATGGCCACATTCGGGTTTTGTGTAAATCCGGGTGTGACATAAAGATTTCTCTCACTAGAGCAAATCCGGCCTATATCCCAAAATCACTTCTGATTGTGTCCAACTCCCTTTCTTGTCAAAACCACGAAGCCACTGGAGTGCTTCTGGTCCTAGGAGCAAGATCCAAGCTTCAACAACTAGCCAACATAGCGGAAACTCAAACTCACAATTCAGCTCAGCACTCAGAGCCAAACCGGTCAGACCGGGTTTGGAAACCGATCAGACCGGATTTGGTCTGGAAATACCAAACAAAGCAACAACCTCACAACAGAGACCACACCACTTCAGAAACACTCCCAAGGCAACAACAAGTCCATCCACAGCCAAAACCTCGAGGAACGACACAGAGGAGCTCCTGTGCCAAAACCGGTCAGACCGGTTTCCCCGGGCAGAACAGGAACAAGTCGCCCGCGAGGAAAACCAACATTATCTCCGATCGATCTCACGATTCTTCCCACGGATTCAAACGAAACTTTGGGGATAGGTGGGATACATCATAAACTAGTCATAGCTCCGAAATCTTCCCAAAATTCACACTAAATCGAGAGGAATCGAGGATCTAAGACACAACCATCCTTTTGCTCGGGTTCCTCCAAAATCCACCAAATTCGAGGTTCTTCCCGACGATTAAGAGGGGCAAATCACTAGAAAAGGATCACTAAAGATCCAAGAGTGAATCCCCAATGAAATCCCCCAAGGAAACGGCCTCAAACGTGATGAACACAAATTCGCCCAAAAATCCTCCAAAAATCCCGAAAAAGAAAAACGCGAAGCAACAAGAACACATGACTAGATCACAAGAAAATCACTAGAACATCACGAGGTCAACATATTTACAAATGGCTAGTCTCCTCCCTTCATCCTACCCACTTGAAAGTGGAGGAAATAGAAGTGGAGAGAACCCAACTCTCTTCCTCATAACATGAATCCCTTGGCTAGCCTAGAGAGCAAGAAGAAAATAACTAGAGTCTCAAGAGTTGGCTGTCATCTCCCACCAAGGTGAGTATATATAGCCGCCGCCGAAAGACTAAACTACCCCTACAACTTAAACCTAAGATACACGCCCTCAAGGGCAAAACGGTAAAGCTGCAGATATTTTCCTCCAACTAGGCACACATCCATCTGGAGTCGCTTCCCTCCGACGCAACCTCCAAGATCACGCCGCGTGTCCTCCGCTTTGAAGCTTCCGACACCCAGACTGAAACCGGTCAGACCGGTTCTTCAAACCAGTCAGACCGCTTCAACTGGTCAGACCGGTTCTGTAAACTGGTCAGACCGGTCCTGGCTCCCCGGGTCCTTCGGCCTTAGTTTTGTGGCCCAAACCAAGAAACCATCCTCCTCTAGTTTTGTGGTGAACCAGTAAACCCCGCGCACTTGGTCCGGCCTCCACGCCAAGCCTTTCACCTCCGGCTCCTAGACGGTCTACTCGGTCTTGCCTCGTTCCTTGACTCAGTCGTGCCCAATGTACCGGCTCGAACACTTCATCCGCGTTGCCTTACTTGTTCTTGCACCATGTGAACCGCACTTGATCCCACTGGCCACCGGGTCCCTCGAACCAAGCCTACTTGTCTCTCCGCTCTTAGGAGGCCGCTCCGGCTAAGACCTTTCGCGCCTGTTCTTCACCTGCACCAATGCAAACCAAGCCGCATCCTACACTTGCAATACTTGAGCCAAGACGAACGTCAATCCACACCACATTTTCAATCACTCATCACAAGGAAAGCGATCATCCACTCGGTCCCTCGGACACACAATGGTCCTCATGTATATTCAATGAAACTGACAGCAGTAGCTTGGAGATGACCTCGGTAACTTCGTTCCGCGCCCTGGGAAGAAGGCAACATATGTAGATCCATGTGTGATCGAGCAAAGGTGAGGATTTTGAACTGTCAGTTGTTTTTGCTCTCATGAGCAAGTGGTGGTAACAGTGGCTCCCGCTAAAGGTGGATCGACGTCCGTGCTAGTGTCATGTTCGTTTTTTGAACAAAATCAGTAATGTCATGTCGTGAGAGACTGGTTGTCCATGCCAGTTTGAACAAATATTCGTGCCTTTCACTTTAAACGTATAGCACAACATTACAGACTGCTTGCGTGAAGTTTACAGTTACGTGGCAAAATCATGTTGACCAAGCCCATGCAGTGGTCTAGAGCAACAATGTGTACATATCTTATAATTGGAACAGATACTAGGGCAATTCACCAATTGAAAATACGCTGCTGGGCAAAACGCAGAACACCGCGACTGCAAGCCAATGTAATCATCGCATTGCCAACTCGCAGGGGCTGTCGTAAAACAAAGATAAAAAATGAACAAACTCGCACGGGGGACCCATGTCTTTCTTATCCATAAGAGCATCTCCAAAAGTGTCAAAAAATAGTACCCAAAACTTAGTTTTGGCACCAACCTAAAAATTATTGGGAGCAAAAATAAAATGCCCACTCAACGGTTCCCAAAAAGTTCGTTTCCTAAAATTAAGTACTATCACATCAGCAATCAGTGGGTCTAAGTATTAGTTTTCCTTTTTCCGTCAGATTTTTCTCCCATGTGGCCTCCTTCGGTGTTTTTTTTCTTCCGTTGCCGTGTTTTTCTCGTCCGCGAAAATAGCGGCATGGTGGATTGGGAGTGCGGAAAAAAGACCAATATTTTGCTCACGATACCTCAGGTTTTGGGCATGCAAAAATTTTGGGCATGAGATTAGACATATGTTGGAGCACTATTTTTCAGTTTCATTCCCAAAATTAGTTAGGTTTTATTGGGAACTCTTGGGATGCTCTAATGTCACCAACCCCAAATCTATATAAGGGGAGTCAGTGCCACACTTTCCACGGTTCGCATACATCGCAGTTATCCAGCACTCCACACCTGCTTACGAGCAATATTGTTGTAAGCTTGAAACACTCCTTGAGAGGGAGCAATCTTGTTGTAAGCTTGAAACACTCCTTGAGAGGAACACAGTCGCCATTGTACATATGGTCTTTGCCCGAACCATTATACTTTCACGCGTTCGAGTGTTTACTATTGAGACCAGAAAGCACGGCGTAACTAAAACTCACCGGTGTCCGCAACACCCACATCGTGCATCAAGTCTGATAACATGAGAAAGTTTTGATAGGATCATAGGAAAAACATAGCATATTCATTCGCTCTCAAAAGCAAACACAATACTCCCTCCGTATATGATTTATATGTTATTTTGGACAAGATTTTAGTCAAACATTGGAAATATAAATCACAAATAACTTTTAAGTCGTTGAGTTTGTAAATGTGAAAATCACATGAATAGATTTGTCTTAAAAAAATATTTTTATAAAAGCATACATATATTTTTTATAAATATTTTTGTATAAATAAGAAGTCAAAGTTATGTTTTGGAGACCGTATCGTTGTCTAAACCGACTTCTAAATTATATACGGAGGGAGTACAATGCTAACTTATGAAAGCTACAAAATTTTCTCACTTCTTATTTTGACCAATCACATTTTATTCCTCGTGTATTGCCTTCTAACCGTGCTATATAAAAGAACCAAGCCAGCCCATATAATTGAGGCATTCTTTGACAGAGCTTCCAGATCTGATTCTCTGGTAAATTCAGGAGGAGCTCTGCCAAAAATTTTCTAGAGATAAGTGATTCTATGAAATGAACTAAAAGACTGTGAGCTGAAAAAATAATTTCTCTTGATTCTGTGATTTTGAGAGTTTATGCTAGAGAAACAAAGAGAATCACTTTTAGCCAGAGAATTACTTCTCTCAAAAATCAGCTTCCATTGAAAAATAGAAGCTCAGACGGAGCTCTGCCAAAGGGCCCTAACTCTTCTCCAATCTTCTAAAAGACAAAAATTAGATTCTACACACCATCTAGAGCTCTGCCAAAGTCCTGTGGGTATGACATAAATCGTCCTGATCAACATTCTATTGGGTTGTTAATATGAGTACCAACTCTTTTATACATGAGTTATTGACTCATTACCTTCTGAAAAGTGATATATATATATATATATATATATATATATATATATATATATATATATAGACACACACACAATGTTTTGAATGGAAAGAAAAAAAGAACAAAAGTGTTCGCGTTGTTGGTTCTTTGCCTCTCAAGGCACTATATCTTTCTATAAAGACCATGCTACGTTTGGATTTTTGGTAGAAAATGGTATCATTTGGTTTGCTTGCAGTGACAATGCTTTGTTTTGGTCTAGGCTTAGAAGGCAACAGGAAGAGATCTCGTGGATTCAAAAGATGGGCAAGCCGAGCGCATGAAACAGTCAAATCGCTCTTGACCTTATGAGAGCGCCCATACGAATGATGCAGCTGCACGAAGTCCTTGTTGCACTTGACCCTGGCTCGGTGAGCATCTCACGTCCATACCATTTTTCGAATGGTGGCCTTGAACGTGTGAACAGATTGCCTGCTATATCACCGGCCCTTTCAAGTTTAAGGTGTTTTTGGATCGCCTTGTGAAAACAGGCGTCTCTCCAAAGTCCAAACTGCTAGTTACCTTGTATCAATTTTCGAGTAAGTTCATTTGCAATCTTAAATAATCCACTTTTTCTGATTATTAGCCTCCCAAATAACATTTCGGCTCAATTGGCTTCACCAGCCATTTTAATTGGTTCGACCTACTCATAATGAGTTTTATGTTCAAAAGTTTTAGGGGTTATCAATATTTCTAAGTTATGGTGTTCTTGGTCACCTCACAATATTTTAACTTAAAACCCAACTTGCACGGTCTAAATAAAATGAACAAAAAATTAATTATGATCTAGATTGGGCAGTTGAAATATTTCTTAAGTTATGCTTAAGGGTTAATTGGACAAAGTGGAATTGTCCAAATCCAAGCTGGTAAAACGGATTTAAAACTGAAGACAACGGCGTTTTCTACAGCATAATTTCATTACTGGGCCTCTTTCGTCAGCCTCCTAAAGTGATATGGGCACCAACCACACAGCATTATTTTTTTTTTGACATGAACCACACAGCATTAGCCGGCCCATATGACAGAGATCTCCAGGTCCAGCCCACTCATCCCCTGTCACATCCTACCGCACGCTCCGAATCAACGGTCCAGATCTCTCCTGCTAACCCCCGCACACAAACCCTAGCCTCCTCCAGCTATATAGCCTCTTCCCTCGCGCCCCGCCTCCACTCGCACCTCCGCCGCGCCGCCCCGCCCCAAAACCCTAGCCGCCGCCGCCGCCGCCGCCATGGTCGCCTTCAGCCGCCCCCTCGTCTCCGTGAAGGCCCTGGAGGGCGACATGGCCACCGACGCCGCGGGCCTCCCCTTCCCGGCCGTCCTCAGCGCGCCGATCCGTCCCGACGTGGTCACGTTCACCCACAAGCTGCTGTCCTGCAACAAGCGCCAGCCCTACGCCGTCTCCCGCCGCGCTGGCCACCAGACCTCCGCGGAGTCCTGGGGCACCGGGCGCGCGGTGTCCCGTATCCCCCGTGTTCCCGGCGGCGGTACCCACCGCGCCGGCCAGGGAGCCTTCGGCAACATGTGCCGCGGCGGGCGCATGTTCGCGCCCACCAAGATCTGGCGCAAGTGGCATCGCCGCGTCAACGTCAACCTCCGCCGCGTCGCCGTCGCCTCGGCGCTCGCCGCCACCGCCGTCCCGTCTCTTGTCCAGGCGCGCGGCCACCGCATCGAGACCGTCCCCGAGCTGCCCCTGGTCATCTCCGACTCCGCCGAGTCCATCGAGAAGACCTCCCAGGCGCTCAAGATCCTCAAGCAGGTCGGCGCCTACGCCGACGCCGAGAAGGCCAAGGACTCCGTCGGCATCCGCCCCGGCAAGGGTAAGATGCGCAACCGACGCTACATCAACCGCAAGGGCCCGCTCATCGTCTACGGCACCGAGGGCTCCAAGATCGTCAAGGCCTTCCGCAACCTCCCTGGCGTGGACGTTGCCAACGTTGAGCGCCTCAACCTGCTCGACCTCGCCCCCGGTGGCCACCTTGGGCGCTTTGTGATCTGGACCGAGAGCGCGTTCAAGAAGCTTGAGGAGGTGTATGGAACCTTTGACGCGCCGTCGCAGAAGAAGAAGGGCTTCGTGCTGCCGAGGCCCAAGATGTCCAACGCTGACCTGGGCAGGATCATCAACTCTGATGAGGTCCAGTCTGTGGTGAAGCCACTCAACAAGGAGGTGAAGCGCAGGGAGAAGAGGAAGAACCCGCTCAAGAACATGGCTGCTGTCCTCAAGCTCAACCCCTACCTCGGCACTGCCCGCAAGATGGCCACCCTCGCTGAGGCTGCCCGCGTCAAGGCCAGGAAGGAGAAGCTCGACTCCAGGAGGACCAAGCTTAGCCCGGTATGACCATTTCTCTCTACCGTTTCTTATGTGAATATTACCTGACTTGATGACTTAGATTGCAAAGTTCCATAGTGATGTTTTTGACTGTAGTGATCGTTACTGTACATCTGAGTCTTCTTGTATGAATGATTAATTTGTTTCATGTCCATAATTTTAGCAAACATTCATCCATTGTTTTGTGTGATGTGTTAGTAATGCAGTTGTGTTTGTCTGAACAAAAATTATCCACATGCTTCTGCTGTAGTGATTCTTGTTGGGGTGCATTGGTCCGAAGTTAGTTGCACCAATGAATTTCTGTCAATTGCCCTTTTGTGCTGTACTATTTATTAGTATGCATGCAGGGTTGCTTTGTATTAATTGCAAGTTGTATAATCGATATTGTTTTGGTTACTTTTGTCCATATTGTGTTCCATTTCTTTATGTGAGTAGATATCTGAACAATAATTTTACTTGGGTTTGCATACAGGGCATACACTATGCCCTTGTTTAACTTGGTTAAAAGTTATCATGTTGAAATGTTTTGGTTTTGTACCTGTTGTTGATTAGTATTGCACTGGTAATTTGAGCTATGGCTCTCTAGTATGTGAAGATTCTAAGCATTTTGGTTGCAGAATAATAGAAATGCATGTTATTGGATTATTTATGTTTGAACTAAATTCCAAATTCCAAATATCTCCTTTCCATTTGTTTATCAGCATAGTTCGCTGCTTGTACGTTTGTGTCAAGATTTTTTGTCTAGATCAACAACACTAAAACTGAGCAATATCTGAATTTGGTTTAATATATCAGATTTTTATTGTTGTGCAGCACTCCCTTTTGTTGGCAAGCATGTACTGAACATTATCTATTGATCCATTGTTGCAGGAGGAGGCTGCCAAGGTCAAGGCTGCTGGAAAGGGATGGTACAAGACCATGATCTCAGACAGTGACTACACTGAGTTTGAGAACTTCTCAAAGTGGCTCGGGGTGTCACAGTGATCGCGTGGTATCTAGTTAAGTTTTGAGTAGTAGTGTCTCTGAACTTTTCTCGTGAGGTTTATCATGCTGTTTTATCCTGGATCATCATAACAATTTACCAACCTGTGGGATTTTGAGACAAGTCTTGTCCATTTTGTTAATGCGTTGCTGTGAGAACATAGAGTATGAGCAGTTTCGGTTGCCTAAGTTATGCTTGTGATTCGTGCACTGTATGTTCACTTATTTGGTTCTTTGTTAAACGGCAAACTGCTGTTGCCCTGGATCCTAATGCCATGCCCTGAATGATATTGTGACTTAGTGTGACTCTTGTCCTCCAGATCTAGTCAGGCACGTGAACTGGATCGGTTGTGAATTCTTGCTTGGGCCTTGTTTAGATACCAAATTCCATCCCAAAATTTACTATGCAAAAAGAAATTTCCATAAAAGAAATTTCCATCACATCAAAATGTTGGTATATGCATAAAGTAATAAATGTAGATGAAATTAAAAACTAATTGCACAGTTTTGTTGTACTACGAACATTTGGAGTCTAATTAATCAATTTTTGGATAATTTTTCACATGTAAACGAAACGCTACAGTGATCAAATTTTAGCTGCTAATTTCAGGAACTAAAGGCCCGGGCTAAAAATGGCCTTGGTACAGATTGGTTTTTGTATCCCATGCGTGCGTGTCAAATGGTACTGCCTACTGTCAAATGGTAGCTTTTGTTTTGTGCTACAGATTTACTGTTTGGATGGGTCAGTGTTGAAAATTTTGTGCTACAGATTTACTGTTTGGATGGGTCAGTGTTGAAATCTTATTTATGTTTTTATGTGGGTCGTTTATGGTGTTAGTGACTCACCGTGTCTGTGTTGCCGGTTCTGCCTTTTGCTCGTTCTGACTTGTGTTTGTTTTGGGAATAAAATGGGTTCATCAATCACAATCTTATTCCTCATCAATATGATAAGTGTACAACCAAACCAACACTTAAAAACCCGTTATCGATGCGTTCTCTGTCTTAACATATGTACGGCGATTGCAACCAGGTAAGGGAATTGTGCGATTGCAACCAGGTAAGGGAATTGTGCGATTGCAACCAGGGAAAGGAATTGTGGCTAATCATGTCAAGGTGATTTGTATATTAGTCGGTATATTCAAAGTAGATACCACACAGGTTATCTACTCCCTCCGTTCCTATTTATAGGTCGTTTTGGCTTTTCTAGGTGCATAGTTTTTACTATGTATTTAGATATAGTGTATGTCTAGATGCATAATAATATCTATGAAGCTAGAAAAGCCAAAACGACTTACAATTTAGAACGGAGGGAGCAGTTGTCATGTGTTTGTTCACAAAGCTGAAATTACTCCTTGTTCGTTTGACGTTGACTTGTCAGCAGCCAGCCAGCAGTATCAGCATCCGCGACCAACCAGTCAGCATTATTTTTCTCTCAGCACAAATCAACACCTGTCATCGGCCAGCTGGATGGCAGCCGAACAGGAAGAATTAACCTCTATTTTAGTTCAAAAGCCCAAAGTGGACATGCCCCTTCAAGTTGAAAGGGTGGGTAAAAATGAAAATGACCAAACGCCACATCTTGAATCGCATTATCCGGATTTTGATATCGGAGAAGTCTTTTTTTAATCCAGGGAGCCAAAATCAAACAGAGTGGCATTTTACTCGTTTTTAAAAAAAATTAAGTCTACGTTTTGCAATTGGTTCTGCATATAATTTATTCTATGTTCCCGTTCCCCCGGCCGCCGCCGCGCACTCCCCTCCCGCACCCTCGCCACTCTCCCCTCCCTCCTCGCAAGGGCCAGCCCACCTCTGCCCCCGGGCCCCGGACCAGCATTTGCCGCGGGGGCCGGGAGTGGCGCCGGGCCGTTACCCGCGCCGTCGACGAGGAGACCCCGGCGTAGCCGTCGACGGCCACCGAGATCCACACGGCCACACGGGGGACCTCGGCGGAGGTGAGCTTGCTGTGCCTCGACGTAGCTGCTGCTCGGTCTGGACTGCATTGCATTTTCCGTAGTGAACGCCTGATGAAAGTGAGTACGAGGGAAATAGGGAGGATTGGGTGCTAGGTCAATGTCGAAATTCACCTAAGAGTTTTTTTTTTTGTTTTTTGCACAAGAAAACGAAATGGCTGGGCTCATATTGATTTTCCGCTCATGTTTGAAATTATTATTGAAGAAGGGAAAGCATTGCGCATTGCTGTCTAACTTTCGATTTTGAAAGTGGAAGCGCATCTCATGACTTTGTATGCAACTCGAATAAAGTGCGTGCTAAAAAGCACCACGTTTTGGGCTTTCTTTGCATAACAGCCTGGTGCTGACGTTTAGTAAACTGACGGGCAGTGAGCTTCAAGGCAGTTGTCAACATCTTAGATCCAAGCCTCAAACAGTTCGTTTTTTTGCAATCCGTCCTGTATGTGACAGCTGGAAAAAACACAAGCTTGTGAACCTATGACATCCCTTGGTACTAGTACTACATTGAATTCACAGCCTTTTCTGTCAGTACCACAATTAGTTCAAAACAACGCTTATGTCAAAGCCTTACATTGTGCAATGAAAGTCATCTCCGGATAGTTTGACAGCCATTTCTTAAGAAGGCTGCTACCAACTAGAATTGATTGTTTAGTTAAGAAGTGAAATCTTCTAGTAGTTGATCTTAACAATATAACAATGCTGCTCCTTGTGATAACTTGTGAAGGATTGATTGGCTTGACAGACTTTAGAATTGCCAAAGGCGTTGATTTCATCGCTGTTTCTTTTGCCGAAGAGGTCATGGCATGTACCAGGAGTTACCATTTAAGTTCATGCTTTATCTGAGAAGAAAAATGGCTCATGGTTTATCGGAAAACTCATGTTTGACATTATTAAACTGATAATGGGTGTTCCTAAAACTGTTCTAAATGCTTAGCCACTGTTGTTGATTGGTGAGTCGTAGATAATTCCTCATATTGGTAGGGTTTGATTTGTGCTGACCCCAAAATAAATTCAGACAGGAATATATTGGTTTCCTGTAGTTACTAGAGAAAATAGTGAATCAACGAGCTATCCCCCTTCGGGTGTACCTCCTTTTTCAAACAATGTTGTGCAATAGTGTGATTCACGGAAGAAGAAGAATGACTGTTTAAAATTATATGGCCAACCTCAACCATTACTTGTGTCATCTCAGCCCCTATTGTTCTGCATGTAGTAAAAAATATTGTTAGTATATTTGTCCCCTGTTTCTATTTGCTGTCCTACAGTCAGTTTTCCATCGTACCTCCATCTCATGTTTCGAAGTTTCTCAAAAAAGGAAACCATACACTGCACAAAGTTACCAAGCTTAAAATCTTTAAAGTCTCCAACCATTGGCAATATCAAATTTGCTATGGTTTTCTTACTAGAAATCAACCACGGGGAATATCAACCATGGGGATCTAGTACTGTATTTCTGAAACGTTTCTTTTATTTCGTGGAACTTTGTTGCTTGATCACCCTAATGCTTTGATTGTATATGATCAGTGATATAGCAATCACTGCAAAAACGGAGAGCATTGACTCTTTAAAGAAACTGGAGGAGATCATCTGAGCACCATATGGTGCCATGGTAGGCTGGTAGCCATAGGGGATATGGGGCACAGATTCCCTTGGGAGCAGGTTCCCTCAATACAACAAAAGATAGTTCAACTCCGCAGGCAGCTCAACAAGGCGGTCATTGTTGCTTCTCAACTCCTTAAATCAATGATAGAGTATCCCACACCCAGTAGGGCTGACATTGCTGATGTTTCTGAAACTGTCCACCAGCGCACCGATGCTCTAATGCTTTCTGGCGAGTCAGCAATGTGGAGGTATCCGGAGAAGGCTCTTAGTGTTCTCAAGAGCATTAGCCTCAGTACTGAGAAGTGGTGGCGAGAGCAGAAGTGCCATGAGGCACTGGAACTTCAGGATGTTTCCTCCTCCGACAAGATATCAGAAGAAATCTGCAACTTGACTGCTAGCATGGGTAACTACTGCCATCACATACTCAATGCCTACAAAAGTTATATTGTTGTAGCAGCTGATAGATTCGATGGTTTGCTGCATCTTCATATTATTGTCCACTATCATGGTTATTGACAGAATATCCCGACTCCATTGCTTAGAAGATATATCTAAACAAAACTAATGTCATCTGCAGCTAATGTCTTGGGAGGATACACCGTTTTTGTTTCCACGAAGACTGGCCGCATGACCTCCCTGCTCTCGTGGTGCCATCCTGACTACCCAATTTTCGCTTTCAAAACCTGAACGTCCATCAGGAGACAGCTGCTCCCCTTCGGCCAAATCTTCTCCAACAACATGGAGAGCCTGAACCCAACTTCTCCCTGCCAAATGCCAGTAGCATGATCCAGTCCGGCGACCTGGTGCTCCCTTCCATCAGGAGACACTGGACGTGTGTTCTTCAAGTGCTCTGAATCTATGCAGACATATTCATCAAGGGGCCTCCTTTCACCACTCTTCTTGGACCTCTGGTCCAGCGTAGTTTAACCATGTTGTCGCCACTGTTGCCCATCCGGCATCAGCTTGGATGCTGTTCATCGCCAGGCCCTGCCTATTCAACTGAACACACGACAGGCAATGCACAGGAGGTGTAGATTGGTTCTTTATTTCCTTGTAAATGCCCTGTAATATCACGGTAGTCCTCGCAGAATGGAAGCACAATTCATCGGTGTTTTTCGAAACATGTTCGCGCTTTCGGATCCAATATGACCATAAGTTCCCGAGGTCGTGCAAGAACATGATTCAGAGCTGAATGTACATGATTCAGACATTCAAGAAGATGATTCAGAGCTGATAGAAGATGATTCAGACCAGAATGAAGAGGATGAAGAGCAGAAAGAAGAGGATGAAGACCAGATAGAACTAAATGAAGACCAGATAGAAATGGATGAAGTCCTGACAGAAGGAGAGGACTGAGGGACCGGCCTTGTCAGGGCTGAGCTCCAGGAGAGCGCCGGGGTGCCAAGCAGCGGTGGAGATGGATGTAAACGGGTCATTGAGAGTTGTCCACTTGGTCAGATGAGAATCGTTCAGTATCTTGATCCTGCAAAAACATTTCAACATTGTCTCCTCAAAGCATCTTTTCTTTTTTTGCAACCAATCAAATCCACTTGTCTCCTCAAAGGTCCATGCTCTCAATCAACATTTTTCACAAAAGCAGCTTCTCAAACCCATTGTCTAGCTTTTCCATCCTCTCCAAGCCTAGCATCTGAGTTTCCCTGTTTCCTGCTCGTGTGTTGTGAGCTCCAGGCGCAGCCATGGCCGAGGTCTTAGCCTCCATGGTGGTCGGGCCACTGGTGTCCATGGTGAAGGAGAAGGCCTCCAGCTACCTCTTGGACCAGTACAAGGTGATGGAGGGCTTGGAGGAGCAGCACAAGCTCCTCAAGCGCAAGCTGCCTGCCATCCTGGACGTCATCACTGACGCCGAGCAGCAGGCAGCAGCCAAGAGAGAAGGGGCGAAAGCTTGGCTGGAGGAGGTTCGATAGGTGGCCTACCGAGCGAATGATGTTCTCGACGAGTTCAAGTACGAGTCTCTGCGCCGCAAAGCCAAGGAGGAAGGCCACTACAAGGCGCTCGGCATGGATGTAATAAAGCTCCTCCCTACTCATAATCGTTTTGTGTTCCGTTACAGAATGGGGAACAAGATCCGCTTGATTTTACGAGATCTTGATGTCCTCATCACAGAGATGAATGCCTTCAGGTTCAAATTCAAACCGCAGCCACCAATGTCCATGAAATGGAGGCAGACGGATGCTTTGATCCCTAGGGATTCTGAGGAGATCGCCAACGAATCAAGAGCCCAGGAGAAGAAGGATCTTGTTGGTAGATTGCTTGCTCAAGTCAGCAGTGAGGATCTCACGGTCCTTCCCATCATAGGAATGGGGGGATTGGGCAAAACAACCTTAGCTCAGCTAGTTTACCATGACACTGAAATCAAGAAACACTTCCAATTGCGGCTCGGGGTGTGTGTCTCTGATGACTTCGATGTGGATTCCCTGGCCGACAAAATAGTGAATGAGAGTGGTTGTAAACCAAGTGGAAGTTCAGCATTGGACAGGCTTAAAAATGCAGTGAGTGGGAAGAGGTACCTCCTTGTATTGGATGATGTCTGGAACCGTGATGAGCCCAGCAAATGGAAAAGGCTGAAGTCTTACCTTCAGCATGGTGGCAGTGGTAGCTCAGTGCTGACAACAACTCGTGATGAAGCAGTCGCTAAACTAATGATGGGTACTGCAGCTGAAGGAGCCTATAAACTTAAAAACTTGGATGTAGAGTCCTTAGAGAAAATTATTAAGTCAAGAGCATTTGGTTCAATAAAAGACGAGGAATGGCCTCGTGAACTAGTTGGCTTGGTTGGTGACATGGCGAAGAGATGCTCTGGTTCTCCTTTGGCTGCCACAGCTTTGGGCTCCGTACTGCATACCAAGACCAACAAACAAGAATGGGATGCTATACTGAATGGCACCACAATTTCTGATGACGAAAATGGAATTTTACCGGTACTTAAACTCAGTTACAATTGCTTACCATCATATATGCGGCAGTGCTTCGCTTTCTGTGCTATGTTTCCCAAGGATTATGCGATTGACGTGCAAATGCTAATCCACTTATGGATGGCCAATGGTTTTATCCCAGAGCAACCAAAAGTGTGTCCTGAAACCATTGGAGAAAAAATTTTCAATGAGCTGAAGTCGAGGTCATTTTTTCAGGATTTGAAGAGTGTCCCATTTTATCAATGCAGGAATAAGCACAGTTATTGTTCTAGAATTACTTGTAAGATACATGACCTTATGCATGATGTTGCAATGGATTCTATGGGAAAAGAATGCGCTACAATAGCAACAAAAATGAGTAAAAGTGAGGATTTTCCTTATTCCGCTCGTCATTTATTTCTGTTAGTTGATGAAGCAGAAGATATTCTGAATGCTTCCCTAGAGAAAGGATCTCCAACTTTCCAAACACTCATTTTTGGGGGACAGAAAACGGGGAAAGGATTTCACAAGTTATCAAATTACAGGTCTGTGCGGGCATTAAAGATCAAGCAAGGTTCATTCCTAAGACCGAAATATCTTCATCAGCTGAGGTATCTTGATCTCTCAGGAAGTGATATTGTAGCACTTCCTGAAGATATTAGTATCCTATATCATCTGCAAACATTGAACCTTTCTTACTGTCATAGTCTTGAACGACTTCCAAAGGAACTTAAGTATTTGACTGCCCTCCGTCACCTCTACACTCATGGATGTGGAAAGTTGAAAACCATGCCCGCAAATCTCGGACACCTCACTTCCCTACAAACGCTTACATGCTTTGTAGCAGGTATCGACTCTGGTTGCAGTAATGTGAGAGAGCTGCAGAATTTGGACCTTGGCGGTAGACTGGAGCTAAGCCAGCTCCAAAATGTGATAGGAGCAGATGAGGCACAAGCAGCAGGTCTTGGAAATAAGAAAAAACTGGAGGCACCGAACTGGAGTTAACATGGACTGGTAATACCGACGAGGAGGCACAGAATAATCATGAAGAGGTGGTGGAAGGTCTGAAACCTCATGATGGACTTAAGGTTCTGAGGATATATTCCTGTGGGAGCAGAACTTCTCCAACTTGGATGAGTACGATGAATGTCATGGTGGAGCTTCAGTTATTTGGTTGCAAAAAGCTCGAGAAGCTTCCTGCACTCTGGCAGTTACCATCTCTGCAAATTCTTAAGCTGATGAAATTGGATAGTTTACGTTGTTTGTGCAGAGGTGGTACATCACCCGTCACATTTCTGGAACTGAAGGTGCTTACCTTGTGTGTGATGCCAAATTTTGAGGCATGGTGGGGCACAGATGACGTACAAGGAGATGAGCCTGTTTTTCCCAAGGTTGAGGAGGTGGTAATCGAGTACTGTCTAAGGTTGACTGCATTACCAAAAGCAGCGTCAGCTTGTGTAAGTGACGGAGCTGACACCAAGTACCGCACTGCATTTCCAGCATTGAGAAAAATGACTTTACGTGATTTGGATAAGTTTGACAGATGGGAGGCAGTCGAAGGAACTCTAGGAGAAGAGGTGATGTTTCCTCGGCTCGAGGAACTGACGATCTCGTCTTGCAAAAGCCTGAGTGCATTACCAAAAGGGCCATCATTGGTTAAACAGTCATTTGACGGAGCTGAAATCGTGTGCCACCGCTCTGCATTTCCAGCACTGAGGAAACTAGATTTATTTTGTTTGTTGGCTCTTGAGAGATGGGGGGCAGCTGAAGGAACTCCCGGAGAAGAGGTTACATTTCCTCTGCTCGAGGAACTGTCAATCTTGTCTTGTGGAAACCTAAGTGCACCACCAAAAGGGTCATTATTGGTTAAACAATCATTTGGCGAAACTGAAACTGTGTGCGAATGTTTGAGAAAACTAGAAGGGGTGAACTTTCCTCTGATCTACCTGAAGCACCGAAGCTAAGTAAATTAAATATAAAAGGAGGTGGACGTGATCAACAAATATCCCTACAGGAAGCTATCAGATTCATTCCTTCGTTGTCCAGTCTGACTATGGACGTGTCACCCAATGACACAGAAACAACATTGCTGCATATCAAGCAGAAATGGAATCATAAACTCCCCCTGACAGCCATGAGGTTAAGTAGATGCGGCCTTTTGTTCTCCCCCCACTCAACAGGTGCACTGGCGCTATGGACATGTTTTGCGCAGCTAGTAGATTTGACAATTTGGAATTGCGATGCTCGTCTACTGGCCAGAGAACGTGTTCCAGGTCCTAGTATCCCTGAGGAAGTTATCGATTGGTCAATGCAGCAAACTGACAGGACACACAAGCTTCTGATGAGCATCTCTCAAGACATTATATATTATAGGATGCAGTGATAATATCAAGTCGATTGTATTCTGTCAGCAGGAGGATACAAGGCTGGTGAGTGGAGAGGGCGTTGTACGGCCGGATACGTCATCACTAATTCCTGGGTTGTATAGCAGTAGTGAGGTTACAGCGTCTACAGCTGTACTGAAGTTGTCATCTGCATCCAATCATCGCCTGGAATATCTAGATATATGGTTATGCAGTGGTTTGTCACAGGTTGCCAATCTTCCTCCGTCTATCAAGACCTTGTACATTTCTTGCTGCGGCAATCTTCAATCCCTATCAGGAAAGCTAGATGCCGTCCAAGAATTACATATTAGCTCGTGCGGTAGGTTGGAATCACTGGAATCTTGCTTTGGAGAGTTACGATCGCTGGAACATCTCGGCCTTCATTTTTGTGAAAGCCTAGTATCCTTGCCAGACGGGCCTCAAGCATACTCATCCCTTAGAATTCTTGAGATTAAAAATTGTCATGGTATAAAGTTGCTTCCGCCGAGCCTACAGAGCCGTTTGGATTGCCTCGAGCAGAAAAATCTTGATGCCCGTCTCGAAGGTAATCTCCAATTTCTTTGTTTCTTTTTAACAAAATGATCAGGAGCTCAATTGGTGTTGCCTAATACACAATTCTCCACTTAAAGATTATCTTAGTTATTACAAAGATGGGTAGGATTCAGTGTTAAAAATTTTATGAGCAGAGTGTTTAGAACCTCTAGCCAACAATTGATGATATACATTATATTGTTCTTTGCCATTAATTCACTTTTGTTACCTTGGTTGTAAATTGTAATTGCTAAAATCATGTAACAAAATCAATGATCTTACTTTAGTCGTGTTCTAAAGCATGGCATCATGGAATCGCTGTGGCCAAATTATATTAGTTTTATCCATGTGACATGGTGAAATTTTTCCCGTGGCCCTTCGAACTGATATTATACACTAGTATACTACTCTGTGGTAACTTTCCCTTTATAGTCTGATTTGGATCCGCTTACAATTAGTGAACCAATTAAAGGAATACTTGTCCTAACGTTTGTCTGCAAATTAACTAGCTCATTGTGGCATTGCATATAGTTCGGGCATGTGTACTTTTCTTTACATGGCTTATACCTTTTTACATAAACAATCACTTTTCTTTTAAACTTTTATTACTACTCGATGCCATAGTCTATTCTCCTGTACATATATACTTTCTAATTTCAGTGTTGACTTGTATGCATAAATTCTAACATCATCTATGACCGTGGCCTGATCTGCCAGAATCATCTTGGAAACGTGCAATCAGGCTGGCTTGCTCGAAATAGCAGGTCAAGGACCTGAAGAAAGTTATCAACAGGTTTTCTTTTCAAGAAATCACCAAGGTTTGTAATATTAGTGTTCTTGATGATTGATTTGAAATGATGCGCTCTTAATGCTGACACCCTATGCGGTGTGACTTCCTTGTAGGATGGTTACCAAATGTGCAAATGATGGATAATGTGACTCGTGATAGAATGTATTATATTCGCTTTCTGAAGATAATCTCCCGTGAACTCAAGCCGAAGTCCAAGATTTTGACAAGCCTCAGAATGCAAGCTGAAGAATTTAGCATATAGAGCTCCATGATCCAGTCTTTTACCCTCCTTTTTTCTTTTGAACTATGACGAGTTCAAATTCGTGTCTACATTTCATATCATGTTGTGTTTTTCTACATGATGGCAGAACATATTTGTCATAGAATAGATCAACAGTCCAACATACTCCTGTTGTTTAAACTGCTGTTTGATATCAACTGAAAGTGCTGAACTTTATCCCACGCTATGTACTGAATGTTGTGCAGGGTGATCTTGCAAGGCTTTGGATAGCACGGTCAAGTGCACTGCAAATTTGACGCACGGTCAAATTTGACGGATATGTGTCAGGGTACTGCCGTGAGCAGCGAGAATTTGGGTCACCAATTAATTGCTGCGTAATCCGACTTCTGTAAATAGGTGGTCAACCGCCGGGACGCTCTGTTCCTGGAGGTGATTAGGATGTAATTTCTGCTCTTTCCTCTTAATGAAAAACGTGCTCAGGCACGGTCGCGAAGAAAAAAAAAGTGCACTGCACACGTCTCATTGTTAGGCTCTGTTTCTTCAAATTTAAATCTTGCAGCAACATTAATTTCTCCTGGTAATGCTGCAACGGAATAAAAAAGAATGGTGATTGCAGTAGACCACGAGAAATTCTAGTATTGTCAACCATTAGCAGAGGGTAAGTGCCCTCATACATGATTAGCAGTTGTCGTGTGCTCTGTATTGATCAGAGCAGAGCAGAGACATGATAGGCAGAAGCAGGGGGTGATGGAATAGAAACAGAGAACATAGCCAGGAACTTGTCTTACTCCTTCGAGCCCTGCTACGCTGTATCTGCTTGCCTGTTGCCTACTCAACCCCAGGAAGAACCCTCGACAGTCTCTTCGTTGCAGTTTCAAGCACCCCGGACGCTCCTTCCGCTGGTGCTCAAAAGGTGTGTGCGCGCACGCTGTGCTGTGCTCATGATGAAGCAGCAGCAGCGGATGGAACAGAACACAACAGAACTTGTCTTCCTCTTCTCTGTTTCGTGCCGAGAGAGTTGCTTCACGGTGGGTCTGTTGGTAATGTACTACCGCAACACAATTTAGCTTCTCTTGCGGCGCCGGCATAGCAAATGTTGCCATGAGCAAAGAGATCAACGTGACCACGCTATGATGATTTGCATTTAAATGACGGGAGGGTAGGTTGGCCGTTAGCGTCAAGTCAGCAGGGGGTGGATGCACTGCACACGAGATGCTCGAGGAAATGTTTTCCATAGGCGATGCTTCCTTTGAGGGTGATGGCGAGTCTGTCATGAAGTAATCTTGCACTATAACGGAAATGTTACTGCTGTTCTTGGGAAATTTGGGCCTGTACCTGGATCCAGTGTGGGTGTTAGTGTCCAAATGCACGTAACGGAAATGAGTGATTAGTAATGACGACCAGTGGTTAAATTAACGCAGGTCATTGTTCGCAATGTTGCAATGGGTTAGCTCTTCGTCACTACTCACTACCGGTGGCTGTGCCAAACCATATTGTCCACCAGTGTTCCTCTGCCCGTCTCTCCCTTCCTCTGTCTGTTTTGATAGCCTACTCACTAACACCTCAAATTATTTTTTATAGAAAACCTCATGCATCGATTGGATTTTCTCTTCAACTTTTTATTGGCGAAAAGCTATCGATTGAGATTCCCTCTGCCTGCATGTAAATTCTTTTGGTTTAGCGACGTGGGTATCCGGATATGTGGGCACACAGTACCGTATGGTACCCAAAATGATCAAACCCCATATCTCCACGCCTAAGGTTCGGCGGCGCCTAACTTACGGCTGTAAAAATCGTCAGTTGCGGCGTGAGAAATAACGCTAACCAGTTGTGGCAGCCGCAGGTTAGTAATAAACCAAACAACGCCAATCTTTCTGCGGCAAAGCCTCAAACATGGCGTGCCAGAGTGTGGCGTATAACCAAACACACCACGAGAGACGAGCCCGAGTGCCGACACCTGCGTCGTCTCTCTTGGCGGAAACCACCTATGCCGCTAGCATCGCCATCCCCTTGGCTCGATCCGACCGCCGCCAGAGCACACCGTCGGAAGCTCAGCGAGCTGCAAGGACGGCGGCGGCGGAGTCCTACGTCCCTTTTCCTTTCTTTCTCCGTTTCCCTCCATCATGGTGGCCCTCTATTGGTGTTCCGGCCGATTCACGACGTGTTTGGCCGCATTCATGGTGTGGCTGGATTCATCGGGCCTTTGGGCGTGGTGGCCTGGTATGGCGGTAGCCTCCCAGCTATCCGGTTCGGTGGCTTGGTGCGGGAGCTAGTCCTCTCTCACTGTCCTTGGGTGTCGATGGTGACGTTTGGTTGCAGCAGTGACGCCCGGGTAAGTCACCAGCATCCAGCAGCGAAGCCTAGTGGCTCTTGCGGCGTGACAAGAGTGGTTCGCAACCGGTGCCGTGCACGGCGACTGAGGGCCATGGCGAAAGCCTTGCTCGTTTTGCGGGCCGATGATGGCAACGCCTTCGGGTGTTGTTATCTTCCATGGGAGCATCATCGATTTGGCTCTTCCCCCTTGCGCTGCCCATGCTTTGGTCAAGCAACGGTGGCACCTGCAAATTTCCAAAAAAAAAAGTCAGGTGGCTGTGTCCTGAGGGCTTTGGTGCATGTGTCATTGGAACGTCCCGTGCGAGCAACCATGCCTTGTCATACGAAGCACCAAGATCGACCTTATCCGTTCGCGTCGCCCCGCATGGGTGACCGAGCGGACCCCCGCACCTAGCGCCGCCGCCACCCTCCCTCGCCTTCTCCAGCCGCACTGCCACCCGAGCGGGCCGCTGGCAACTCACGCGGTCCATGGGGAAGGCGGCGGCGGGGGCATCTTCCTCCTTCGGCGATTCTAGGCGCCCGTGGCGTCTGAAGCTTGCTCGTCGGTGGCGCAGCGGCCCTCCGCGGCGGCTGGCCACGGCTCCGGCGTTGCCCTGGACGGATCCAGTGGCCGCGCAACGAGAGGCACGTGGATGGGATACGGCGGCGGCGGCGGCCGGCACGGACGGCTCCGACGGCGGCGGTGGCCGGTGCAGGTCAACGACGGCTGAAGTGAATGGGCGGAGGGGGCTGTGGGCCGTGGCTGGCCTGCAGCTGTGGTTGGCCGTGGTAGCCGGGCCGTGGCCTTGGCTGTCTGGGGCCGACGCATGGGCGACGAGACCTGAGGTGAGGCGGTTGGTGCTCCTTGACGGTGATGCTGGTCCAACGCCGCCTTGGTGGTGGGGTTGGGGACTAGCCGGTGCATGCTGGTGGCATCGTGGTGGTGCTTTGGACCGTGTCGGGCTTCTTTCAGTGGAGGCGATGCGGAGGTGAGGAGGAGCTGGCTACTGCCTTGTTCAAGAACATGTGGTGGGCATGGTGCTGAGTCGGGCGTAAGCCTTCACTGACGCCTCTGTCACTGGCGATGGTGGCGGCGCCCTTGTGGCGTCATTCTCACCGTTGGGGGCACCATCGTGAGGCACCAAGTCTCCTACTACACGGGGCTCTCGAGGGTGTGAACCTTGTCCATCTCTGGACGTGCGACGGCGGCGTCATTGGTGTCGTGCCCACCTTGGAGGCACCGCACATAAGGCCCGCCTTGGCTAGGCAGTGGCGGTGGTTGGTTGGGTGTGTTGCTCACGTGCAACAGCAGTGGTGTGCTTGGTACGTTTTGACAGGGAGGTGCAGAGGACCCATGGGTGATGGAGGTCTTGAGCTGGCGCGTATGGTGCTGTGGTGACCCCGGTGACAGTTGGGCGGTGGCGTCAGTCTCATAGTGGTTTCATATATCTGAGTCATTGACAGAGGAGTGCGAGGCGGTGGGAGAGGCGAGACGCCCACGCAGAGTGGTTAGGATCAGTGATTTTCATCGGCGCTGCGACGGGAGTGTTCTGCTGCGACGATCGTGTGTGTCTTGAGGTGTTACTCAGACTTGTAGTGGGCCATAACTTTTGTAGTGGCACAACGTTGGCGACGATAGTGTAGTTCGCGGCGGCTTCTTTCGCTTCCTCTCTCAGTTTATGGTGGTGTAGTGTTTTGTTGGGCACGTTGTTCACGTGCGTTGTTTGTGTGGTCGTGTTGTTCGCTTCAGCGTGTTATGTACCAATGCTTCTTCTTCTTATATGATGTGGTAGTGTTCCTGCCTTTTATTAAAAAAACGTCCCGCCTCCCCGATGTCGGGCCTGCCTACACCTAGCAGCTCTCTAGGACCTTAAGACTGTCCTCACAGACCAACACAAGGTTTTTCTGCGCACTTTGTCCTCGCTCGTGCACACTCGAGAAGAACTTCTCCGTCGGTGAGCCATCCCTAAATTACTCTGGGCTAAGCACGCTTAACCCCGAAGTTATTTGGAGATGAGCTTCTGAAAAAGAAGTTGCAACTTGTTGGTATAAGTATTCTATCAATATTATTAAGCCCTGGGTTATCACGGTCATAGTGCTGGAGATGCGGCGGAGCTTATGTGCTCATGTCACGCTAATTAAGTTGAATGAACACTAGTAGAAAAACTCACATTTATCCACATACATCAATACTAGATATAAAAATCTTATACTAGAGGTGGCATGGAGCCATTTTAGTACCGGGTCTAAATTTAAAAGTCCAGGAACCATTTTAGTACCGGCTCAAAACACCATCTCGTATAAAAGTTACATTTTAGTACCGGTCGGTGTCTTGACCTGGTACTAACATGACCCATTTAGTACTGGTTAATAACACCGGCTGGTACTAAAGTGTGACATTTAGTACCGGTCGGTACTGGTACTAAATGAGACTCTATGGGTTACTTCGAAAAGAAACCATATCCCATTCAATCGCATGTACTGCATAGATTGGATGGTAAGAAAGCAGTGTACGAGGCTGGAGGTCGCGGGTTCGAAAAAAATTGTACCTGTGAAACTTTTAGCAATATGTAAGAGTTGTACTTGAAAATTGTAAAGATGCTTAATTAACAAAACTCGTGAAATATTTATAGGGAGAAGAACATATTTTAAATGGGGCTGTAACCTTGAACTAAATATTTCGAAGCAGGAACCTGAACCATCTCATCGGCACCTTGGGTTCAAAATTCAGTAGATGGAGTATAAAATGTAATCTCGATGCTATTGGGTTCTTGATGTTAATCTGGAGTGCAAAACGAGTACATGATGTTTTAGTTAAGCACAGATTAAGAAACATTGATGTGTAGATATGTCCTGAATCTATTCTTGTATCAAATTGTACCGGATCTACTATTGTATCAAGCTAGTGTGGATCTAGTACTTCAATGATTGTATGAGTATTCGCTTGTACAGGAAGTGAGTGTGGTGTTTCAATAGTTCTTGAATTAGTTGTGGTCATTATTTATATTTCCTTCTATTCGAATCAGAGGTTGAGATTTTCCATGTACTTTTTTTACAAGGATTTTTTTTTATGTATGCGTGTCTGGAGCTAGCCGCTGAGCCTGGGCCGGATAGAATGGCGGTCTCTCGCGCTCTCTACAGCAAATGGTGAACAGCAGGATTGTGTCAGCAAATGGCGGTCTTTTCTTTATTAAAAAAAGGACTGTATCCAATGATAGGGTCGGTGCAAGATCGTGCCGTTGTTGCTGTATGTCTGTTAGGAGCCATCATGTGCAAAGTCGAGTGCTCTAGCTGGAGGGGCTCCATCAGTGGCGGACCCAGAATTTTTTTTAGCTGGGACGAACTTTAGTCAAGCTAGTAATCGGAGAACAACAGTTTTATTTAACACGATATAACTAATTTGAAGAATAAATATTCTTGCAACATACAATTGAGATGCATCAAAGGAAAATGGACCGATTTGTAAAGTTATTAAAGACCAACCAGTGAGAGATAATGAAGTGATCATAAGTCTTAGTTGATGATTAATATTCGAGAAATACGACTAGTAAGGCACTAACATGTCTATATCTTCTAGGTTTTGGCGAGTTCGCCCTCAGATCTTTCATGACTTTAAATCTCTTCTTAATTTTATCACTGTCAAGTCCTTCGAAGACCCCTTCTCAAAGTAGCACAATATCAAGAAATACATGTATGCATGTATGTGTGCAAATGAGTTGTGACTATTTCTCTCGAAAAGCTAGCTATTTAATTGTTTGGGAGCCATCATCAAAGAAAAAATGAAAATAATGGCCACGGGCCAGCTACTAATGATGTCATTCTCCTTATAGAAGAATTTGGGACAACCCAGCGACTTACAACTCCGCAATGGGACCTTCTAGATGACTAACCAGAGACAACATGGAGCTGCTCTAGGCGGAAAACCTAAAACGTCATGAATCCGATACAGAACCTGCAAGACTAGGCCGGCAAACGGGACCAAAGCACCAACAACACGGCAGCCGAAGAACTCCCAAAAACAACGCCTTCCGGAAGGCAAAGGCGCCGAGCCGGCGCCAATGTTAGATTTTCACCTAGGAGACCTCCGCGCACCGCCAAAGGGAGTGGTCCATGAGCAACGCCATCAGCAAGGAAAACATCGTTGTCCAATCCGGTCCACCAGATTGAAGCTTTCACCAGCGGAACAACTCCAAAAGAACAAGCAGCAACAACCCAACCATGACTACCATCGAACGACCTCCACACCGCCACTGCCTAAAGTTTATTGTACAAGATACTTTACCTTCGTTATTTATATTATGTAGGAAATCATTTATTACATATCTTTATATTTTCTGTTTTCATAATTAAATATTTTTTCAAACATAACCAACACTATCGCTTTAAGTTTGCTAATATATACATGTTATTTAAATTATGAAAAGTACAACTAACCGTTCCAATTTTGTCACACCCGGTTTTCAAGGCAAAACCAGGTGCATCTCATATGTGCGCCAGGATCAGTTTACACACATATGGTAGACGTCACAAGTGAATATCCACAACCATGCATAACGGAAGAGTATTAAAGTGCATTTATTACAATCTCAGAGTTGACTCAAATGTCATAGCGGAAGACTTAAATAAACGTTTATCTAACGAAGCAAAAGTGACTCCATCTCCACAGGCATTGACTGGGGGAGACTCGCCTAGAACTCCTCAAAATCAGTAGTGAAATCCTCAAAATTCTCCCAATCTGAGCAGCATTCCGGGTGTAGTTGATGCAATAAAAGAAAGAAAGAAAACAAGCATGAGCACATGATGTACTCAGCAAATGTAATATGACATACAAGGCTGAGGCAAAAAGGGTGGCTGACCATACTGCAGTAAGCACTTTTAGTTGGTCAAGTTTTATTAAGCAACTATTTACTAGCAAATGAAAGTTTATACCACCCACAAATTAATGAATGCCATATTCCCCAACATATTCATATAACCACGATTTAGATCATGTTCAAGTATGATTATCATGTAAGGGTCCAGGCCGCTCTTGACCGTGAGCACGGCTGTTATAACAGTTTTACACTCTGCAGAGGTTGTACACTTTCACCATAAGCCGTGATTCCCATTGCCGAAGCATTGTACCCTTCCCACACCACGTGGACCGAATACTGGGTTTCACTATGAGACCTTTACAAAAGCACTCTAATAAATAATAGCCCGCTAAGGTTTCCTGTTCAGAAGCAAAGCATAACCCTCCCTAATGAGGTCTGTCTCTTACCAAAGCCCACAGCTCAAAAGGACCGAGCTATACCCCGTCAACCGCCGCCCCCCATGCCCCTTTCGAGTAAAGCTACCACAAACTAGAGCACCTAATTAGTCAGTCAAAGCCAGAGCCACATGACACTCATGGTTGTACTGTTTTCCTGGGTGGTTCTCCATGTTCCAATTAAAAAGATATGATCTTGCCATTTAATTAATTCAAAGAGTATTTGGAACATAGAGTAGGGGTTCAATTAACCAATCCCAGTTGAGCAAGCTAAGCATCATCTACCATCAAAGTTAATTAAATAACCCAGTTTCAGGGACAGGAAAATATAGTGGCTAGGCAAATCCTTAAATAGGAACCCATCAAATTAAGACACATGCATGGATGGTGAAATTAATAGTTATTAGGACATTTGCATGACATAATACAGTTGCCTTCTTCCCAACTCTGTTGCTGCTCAAATTCTTCTCCAACAGTTGGTTCTTCAGAGAAATCCTCAAACTGGTCGTTTTCTAATCGCATCACACATTCACATGCAAGGAAACAATACAACAAATAAGAAACAGTACACCAAACAATTCCAACAGAAGAAAACAACAGCACAAAACTAATCTACACGTTACAACGAACGCGTGAGCGCGAGAATCACTAAAATCGGAGTTAAAACGCGAAAGATATGGCTTTTCTAAGGTTCAGGGACTTGAAACGCGAAAGATATGGCTTTTCTAAGGTTCAGGGACTTGCTGGCAAAGTTTTAAAAGTTCCAGGGGCTTAACTGCGAAAAACCAGGGGCTAAAACATAATTTTATATAAAAACTCGAGGGCTAAACCATAAAATAACAAAACTTGGACCTCGGGCACAATTTTAAAACTTGCAGGGGCTAAAACAGAAGAAAAAGGACCTAAACGTAATTATTTTTGAACTAACTAGAACCGCGGGTTGATTTCCAGAAAACTCAGGGGCTCTTTAGCAAAATCGCCATGGCTGACCGGTATGTGGTCGGTTTGACTTGGGACGGGATCTAATCTGGGCCGTTGGATCTTGATCGAACGGTCGGGAATTGATCTGACATAGGGCTCGTCGGCGGGGAAGGAGACAGCGGCGGCGCCGCTCGCGTCCACGGCGGCGCTCGGCCGGCGCAACTCGATCTCGAGCTTCGGTGCACTAATCCAGACGAGAGTAGGTCGAGGAGAGAGAGAAGGGAACGGCGAACTCACTGAGCTAGATCTCGACGAGGGAAGAGCGACGACGGCGGCCGGCGACGAGCAACAGCGATCGGCGGCTCTGCGAGATCGGCGACGAGCAATTAAGCGCAGAGCGCGGCCAAAATTGAGGCGAGAACGCGAAGGAGAGATGTAGGGCTTCAAGACGAACCTCCTGGAGCCGTACTGGTCGAAGTAGCGGCGGCGACGGCGCAAATCGGCGACGGCGGCGCGGAGCTCGGCAATGGCGGCGGCGCGGGCGCTAGGGTTGCGGGCTCGATTGGGTTTGGAGGAGAAACGGAGGCGGCGGCCGTGTTTTATATGCCCGGGATGGGGGTCAGGCCACGCCTAGGCGTGCGTGTCCCGGCCGGACACGGCGGCGGCGGCGGAACGGACTCGGCCGGGGAGTCCGGGTCGGGGACGATGATGCTGACAGGTGGACCCCACCTGTCGGCGAGAGAGAGACGGAGCGGGCCGCGCGAAGGGAACGGGCCACGAAGGAAAAATGGGCCGGGGAAAAGAAACGGACCGGGGAAAGAGGAAGAAAGTAGAGGGGGCAAACTTGGACCGGGCCAAGAGTTGGAGGGGCAAAAACGAACTCTGCCTATTTTAACTTTTCTAAAACTCAAACAAAAGCAAATCAAATTCGAATTTAAACAGCATTTAAATTCCAACTTGATTTACTAGCAACCAAAAATATATGCACCAGCATGAATGCAACAAAAACTTATTTTGACTAAAATAATTATTTAAGGTGATATTTAAATTGATAAAAGGCTAGAAATTCCAATTAAATCCTAGAAAATTTATTTAAGCCTTAATAAATCCTAGAAAATTTCAGAGGGTTGCTACAATTTAATTGTGATGAATTTTAGGGTGTTACAAACCTACCCCCCTTAAAGAGAATCTCGTCCTCGAGATTCGGATGTATTAGAGAAAATCTGAGGGAACTCTGCCATCAACTCATCCTCTCTTTCCCAAGTTGCCTCGCTTTCCGCGTGATGACTCCACTGAACTTTACACATCTTAATCACCTTACTCCTAGTAACTCTTTCAGCAGTTTCCAAAATCTTAGCTGGGTATTCCTTATAAGTCAAATCATCTTGCACATCCAACTCATCCAAGGGTAATTCTTCCTCAGGCACTCTAAGACACTTCTTCAACTGAGAGATATGAAACACGTCATGCACATCAGACAGTCTGGCTGGCAACTCCAATTGATAAGCAACCTCACCTTTTCTATCAACAATCTTGAAAGGTCCAATGAAATGAGGGGATAATTTACCTTTCACCTTAAACCTTCTCAAGCCTCGAATAGGAGATACTTTCAGATACACATAATCACCTACTTCAAAAGTTAATTCTCATCTCCTTGTGTCCGCATAGCTCTTCTGCCTCGACTGAGTCGTTCTCAAATTCTCTCTGATAATCTGAACCTGTCTTTCTGCTTCCTGCAGTATCTCTGGACCAAACAACTGACTTTCACCAGTTTCACTCCAATACAAAGGTGTCCTGCACTTTCTACCATAAAGTGCTTCGAAGGGGGCCATCTTTAGACTTGCCTGATAACTGTTGTTATATGAGAACTCTGCATATGGAAGACTCTTGTCCCAACTGCCTCCATGCTTCAGAGCACAAGCTCTCAACATATCCTCCAAAATCTGGTTAGTCCTCTCTGTCTGACCATCTGTCTGAGGGTGATATGCAGAACTGAAATTCAACTTTGTATCCATAGACTCATGCAACTTCTGTCAGAATCTGGATGTAAACTGAGTACCTCTATCAGACACTATCTTTTTAGGTACACCATGGAGACAAACAATTCTGGACATGTATAACTCTGCTAACTTAGCGCTGGTATAAGTAGTGTGAACGGGTATAAAGTGAGCTACCTTAGTTAATCTGTAACACCCTAAAATTCATCACAATTAAATTGTAGCAACCCTCTAAATTTTTCTGGGATTTATTAAGGCTTAAATAAATTTTCTAGGATTTAATTGGAATTTCTAGCCTTTTATGAATTTAAATATCACATTAAATAATTATTTTAGTCAAAATAAGTTTTTGTTGCATTCATGCTGTTGCATATATTTTTGGTTGCTTGTAAATCAAGTTGGAATTTAAATTATGTTTAAATTCGAATTTGATTTGCTTTTGTTTGAGTTTTAGAAAAGTTAAAATAGGCAGAGTTCGTTTTTGCCCCTCCAACTCTTGGCCCGGTCAAGTTTTCCCCCTCTACTTCTTTCTTTTCCCCCAGCCGATTCTTTCCTTCCCCGGCCCAACTTCTTTTCGGCCCAGCGTCGGCCCGCTCCACTTCTCTCTCTCCCGCTCTCTCTCGCCGACAGGTGGGACCCACCTGTCGGGTTCATCGTCTCCGACCCGGACTCCCCGGCCGAGTCCGTCCCGCCGCCGCCGCCGTGTCCGGCCGGGACACGAACGCTTAGGCATGGCCGAGCCCCCGCTCCGCACCTATAAAAAAAATCGCCGCCGCCTCCGTTTTCCCCCCAACAGAAACCAACCGAGCCCGCCAACCCTAGCGCCGCGCCGCCGCCATTGTCGAGCTCCGCGCTGCCGTCGCCGATTTGCGCCGTCGCCGCCGCTCCTTCGACCAGTACGGCTCCAGGAGGTTCGTCTTGAAGCCCCGCATCTCTCCTTCGCGTTCTCGCCTCAATTTTGGCCGCGCTCCGCGCTTAATTGCTCGTCGCCGATCTCGCAGAGTCGCCGATCGCTGTTGCTCGTCGCCGGCCGCCGTCGTCGCTCTTCCCTCGTCGAGATCTAGCTCAGTGAGTTCGCCGTTCCCTTCTCTCTCTCCTCGACCTACTCTCGTCTGGATTAGTGCACCGAAGCTCGAGATCGAGTTGCGCCGGCCGAGCGCCGCCGTGGACGCGAGCGACGCCGCCGCTGTCTCCTTCCCCGCCGACGAGCCCTATGCCAGATCAATTCCCGACCGTTCGATCAAGATCCAACGGCCCAGATTAGATCCCGTCCCAAGTCAAACCGACCACATACCGGTCAACCGTGGTAATTTTGCTAAAGAGCCCCTGAGTTTTTGGAAATCAACCCGCAGTCCATCCTAGTTCAAAAATAATTCCAAATAGGTCCTTTATCTTCTGTTTTAGCCCCTGCAAGTTTTAAAATTATGCCCGAGGTCCAAGTTTTGTTATTTTATGGTTTAGCCCTCGAGTTTTTATACAAAATTATGTTTTAGCCCTCGGATTTTCGCAGTTAAGCCCCTGGAAGTTTTAAAACTTTGCCAGCAAGTCCCTGAACCTTAGAAAAGCCATATCTTTTGCGTTTTAACTCCGATTTTAGTGATTCTCACGCTCACGCGTTCGTTATAACGTGTAGATTAGTTTTGTGCTGTTGTTTTCTTCTGTTGGAATTGTTTGGTGTACTGTTTCTTATTTGTTGTATTGTTTCCTTGCATGTGAATGTGTGATGCGATTAGGAAACGACCAGTTTGAGGATTTCTCTGAAGAACCAACTGTTGGAGAAGGATTTGAGCAGCAACAGAGTTGGGAAGAAGGCAACTGTATTATGTCATGCAAATGTCCTAATAATTATTAATTTCACCACCCATGCATGTGTCTTAATTTGATGGGTTCCTATTTAAGGATTTGCCTAGCCACTATATTCCCCTGTCCCTGAAACTGGGTTATTTAATTAACTTTGATGGTAGATGATGCTTAGTTTGCTCAACTGGGATTGGTTAAATGAACCCATACTCTATGTTCCATATACTCTTTTAAATAATTAATTGACAAGATCATATCTTTTTAATTGGAACATGGAGAACCACCCAGGAAAACAGTGCAACCATAAGTACCATATGGCTCTGGTCTTGGCTAACTAATTAGGGACTTTAGTGGATGGTAACCTTACCCGAAAGGGGCAAGAGGCGCGGCGGTTGACGGGGTATAGCTCGGTCCTCTTGAGCTGTGGGCTTTGGTAAGAGACAGATCTCATTAGGGAGGGTTATGCTTTGCTTCTGAACCGGAAACCTTAGCAGGTTACTATTTACTAAGGAATCTTTGTAAAGGCCTCGTAGCGTCCCTATGCGGTCACACCTCGGTAGTGTGATTCAAGAGGATTGGCCCCCTCGGCATGGTTGGGTTTAAAGTTCTTTTGAACTTTTACGCGGCTTATGGTGAAAGTGTACAACCTCTGTAGAGTGTCAAACTGTTATAACAGCCGTGCTCACGGTCAAGAGCGGCCTGGACCCTTACATGATAATCATACTTGAACATGATCTAAATCGTGGTTATATGAATATGTTGGGAATATGACATTCATTAATTTGTGGGTGGTATATACTTTCATTTGCTAGTAAATAGTTGCTTAATAAAACATGACCAACTAAAAGTGCTTACTGCAGTATGGTCAGCCAACCTTTTTGCCTCAGCCTTGTATGTCATATTACATTTGCTGAGTACGTTATGTGCTCATGCTTGTTTTCTTTCTTTCTTTTATTGAATCAACTATACCCGGAATGCTGCTCAGATTGGGAGAATTTTGAGGAGTTCTAGGCGAGTCTCCCCCAGTTAATGCCTATGGAGTTGGAGTCACTTTTGCTTCGTTAGATGAACGCTTATTTAAGTCTTCCGCTATGACATTTGAGTCAACTCTGAGATTGTAATAAATGCACTTTAATACTCTTTCGTTATGAATGGTTATTGATATTCACTTGTGACGTCTACCATATGTGTGTAAACTGATCCTGGCGCACATATGAGATGCACCTGGTTTTGCCTTTAAAACCGGGTGTGACAGAGGTGGTATCAGAGCCGACCCTCGCGGTTGCGCGTACGGGTCAGTGTGCGGGCATAGGGCGCATGGCGCGTATGGCCCGGGTAGGGCATACGGCATGGACTATGGCGCCGGCACTGGACGTACGGTCGTGCGCTAAGGGGGAACGTTCCTGTACATTTGCCCGGGTGGGTGAGTTGCGCCGACGAGGACGTCGGGTTCTTTGAGGGGGGGTGTATGTCACACCCGGCCCAGTTTGTATGGCCCGGTAGTGGCCCATTAGTGCGGGATGCACATGTTTAGTGCCACATTGCTAGTTGAGCAAGGGTGGAGGCAACTTATAAGCCTTTGTCTTCCGGCCATAGCACCTTCGGGTTAACCCCTTTACACGAAGCGAGGACGAAAGTGTAAACAGGGTGCTATGTGTACGCGTGCACGCCCCTCAGAAGGGCTGTGCAGGGCGGCTCGTGGAGGGCAGGGTGTTACAAATGGTATCAGAGCTGTGTTGACTGTAGGACGCAAGCCTAGATAGCAATGGTCATTCTTTAAGGATTATTTTGCTTAACTACTCTTGGTCTATCTATTCTTGGTTTAATTTGCTATTATTCCAGGTCATTGATAATTGTCTCCTCCTTGATCTTTGTATTCTGTTCTATCTTATTCATCATCTCACCTAGTTCTGATATCTTTAGAACTGTTCTCACTCCTTTCTTGCTTAAACCATAGATGGTGTTGACAAGGCAAGGTGCTCGTAGATTGGCAAGCACTCTTTCCTCTTTTTCGTCGCATTCGGTACAAGAAGAGGAACCAGAACCTGAAGAGATGGAAGTAATGGACGAAGAAGTTAACTCAGGAGGGAATGCTCCAGCTGGATCTGAAGGAAGTGAAGGACCCTCTCCGCCGCCTGACATGTGGGTAGTGACTTTTCACCACCACGACGGAGGCAACAGTGGGTTCCCGATTATGCTTCGAATGCTCTTCGAGCGTCTGAACTACCCAGTGGAGATAGAATATCGTGGACGAAGGAGGACACATCCAAATTATCCAGAGGACTGGGATGTCGCTGTATACATCCGGGAGCGTGATTATGAGTATGGCGGAACCAAAGAGCCTGCAGTGCACCATGCTATCGCCATGAGATCAACCTTCGAAGCTGGAATCCAGGATGCAGCCAGATGGGCACTATCTGTGCTTTGTCATGAGGAGGCTGCTGAAGTACGTCACACTGCTTGGGCATATCTTCCTCGAAGGCAGCAAGGCACTCCAACTGGGGTTGTGCCACAACCGCCAGGTGTAAACTCTACACTCAACGTCCAGGTGGCGTTCACCCAGATGCTCAACGTGCACGCCGATGACACCACAAGAGAGCTACAAGAAGTGCGTGAAGAACTCGCTGCTGAACGAAGGAAGAACAAGAGGCTGATAGCTGAACTTAAGGGAGAAGCACTTCCGCCGTTGGATGAAGATATAGAAGGGTTGATGGGTCATTCACCGCCCCGCTAGAGAGTGCTCGGTGGATTGTCTAGTTCCTTCACCCATACCTATTAAGATAGGATACCCTCTCTTTTGTTAGTTCAGTACGTTTAGAATCGTTGAGACTTGTGCATAGCATGTGATTTAGTTTGGTTTAAAAGTGTGGTAGAGATATTTGCTTTTGTGCTAAGTGTGTGATTTGGATCTTTGTAATGATTGAACTTGATTGTGGAGTGATGACCACAATTGAGTAATTAATAAATAAATAAATTTAGTTAGTTTGGGTTTATCTTGGTCTCTGATCTAAGCCCTTAACTATCACTTTATCTATATATTTGTATCCCTCATATAAATCATGCTATGCGACAATCTGTTCTCGCTGCTGCATGATATCCTGGTACTGTCCGAATTGTTTTTGGAGCTTTAGAACTCCGTTTGACATAAATCCAGTTGGGTTGGATTAAGGACTTGATAACCTAGGTTCCAGGAATTTTTCGTGATTTTAGGAGGTTCTGGCAGAGAGATATAATGGTTTTATTGGAGTAACCAGAATCTGTCCCGTGGTCCTGATACAGCTGTCTTTTTTATTTTATACCTCAAGCCAAAAAATTCCGATTGAGGTGATTCAAGTTGGGTTAGATTCAGAATTTTATAGTCTACGTTCATACAAAAGATCATGATTTTTGGATACCCAGAATGAGAGTTATAACTGTCTTAAGAGGAATGCTCAGACCCCACAGCGCCAGAGTGGCAGTGCACCTAGGCAGAATACCCCTCAGCAGCAGAACAGGAATGTGAACCTGACGCCCCAGAGCAACAAGGGCCAGCAGAATCAGATGCGGGGCAAAGTGAACCATGTTGCTGCAGAGTCCGCGCAGGAGACCCAGGATGTGGTACTTGGTATGTTCCTTGTCAACTCAGCCCCTGCATCGGTTTTATTTGACTCTGGAGCATCTCATTCTTTTATTACTGCTCAGTACGTAGCTAAGTATAATATATCTATGGTCCCTATGAAAAATTCCATGCTAGTTAGCTCTCCCGGTGGAAACATGAAAGCCAATTTTATCTGTCCCCGAGTTAATCTAAAAATAGTTGGGGTAGACTTTCCTGCTAATTTGATAGTCCTGAACTCTAAGGGAATTGATGTCATACTTGGAATGGGATGGTTAGCTGCTTTTCATGCGGTGATTCAGTGTGCCAAGAGGTCCGTGTTGTTGACTAGCCCTCAGGGAGAGAAGATTGAATTCGGAGCCACACAACCCTCAGCTTCAACTTACTCAGTGAATCAGGCCAGCAGTGTTCCTTTGGAGGATATCAAAGTTGTTTGTGAAGGTAGAGTTACTGATATCCTCCAAAGGAACACCGCTGGCCTAATTCACTGAGTAAGTTGAAGCTGAGGGTTGTGTGGCTCCGAATTCAATCTTCTCTCCCTGAGGGCTAATCAACAACACGGACCTCTTGGCACACTGAATCACCGCATTAAAAGCAGCTAACCATCCCATTCCAAGTATGACATCAATTCCCTCAGAGTTCAGGACTATCAAATCAGCAGGAAAGTCTACCCCAACTATTTTCAGATTAACTCGGGGGCAGATAAAATTGGCTTTCATGTTTCCACCGGGAGAGCTAACTAGCATGGAATTTTTCATAGGGACCATAGATATATTATACTTAGCTACATACTGAGCAGTAATAAAAGAATGACATGCTCCAGAGTCGAATAAAACCGATGCAGGGGCTGAGTTGACGAGGAACATACCAAGTACCACATCCTGGGCCTCCTGGGCGGACTCTGCAGCAACATGGTTCACCTTGCCCCGCATCTGATTCTGCTGGCCCTTGTTGCTCTGGAGCGTCGAGTTCACATTCCTGTTCTGCTGCTGAGGGGTATTCTGCCTAGGTGCACTGCCACTCTGGTGCTGTGGGGTCTGAGCATTCCTCTTAGGACAGTTGTGGGCAAAGTGGCTGGGATCTCCACAAATGTAGCAGGTACGAGGAGTAGGAGCACTGCCTGGTGCAGGGGTCTTCACTGGAGTCTGAGCCGGGGTGGTCTGACGGTTCTGCTGAAATGCTGGACGCTGAGGTGGAGGTGCCGACCGCTGACCCTGACTCTGCACAAAGTTACTCCCTTGCCCACCAAAACGAACGGGTATGTTTTGCTGAGGCTGCTGGAAACGAGGGCGGGTGTTACTGCTTGACTGTCCTGAGGCCATGAACTTCCTCTTCTGCTCTCCCAACTCACGACGCTTGCTCTCCAAGCCAATAGCCTTATCCAGCAGCTTCTGAAATGTTGGGAAGGTATGAGACATGAGTTGATATTGGAGCGGCGGGATCAACCCTTCCAGAAATCGCTCCTGCTTCTGCTCATCATCCTTCACCTCATCTGGAGCGTAACGGGACAACTGAATGAACTTATCCCGGTACTCGCTGACGGTCATCCCACCTTGCTTGAGTGAGAGAAACTCCTTCTTCTTCAGCTTCATGACACCAACAGGAATATGGTGGCTCCTGAAGTTGGTCCTGAACTCCTGCCAGGTGATAGCATCAGGGGTGGCATGAGCAGCAAGATACGCATCCCACCAATCTGAAGCTGATCCTTCCAAGCGACCTGAGGCATACATGACCTTCTCCCTGTCATTGCACTGAGCCATATCCAGCTTCTTCTCAACAGTCTTCAGCCAATCATCAGCATCAAGTGGATCTGCAGAGTGGGAGTAGGTAGGAGGTTTGTGGCTCATGAACTCCCGGTGCTTGTCTCTCAGCTGGTTGTTGTTGTTGTTGTTGTTCTGTGCTTGCATGGCTACCAAGGTATTAGCCATGCCCTGTAGAATCTGAGTCTGGTTGGCGAGAATCTGATCCATTGCTACGGATGCTTGATTCGGCGGAGGATTTGGATTGGGGTTGGCACGTCCTTGACGACTCACAGGTGGTTGATCCACTCTACTTCCAAACCTGGTGTTCACCATCTGATGGTTAGGAACATGAGGTTCAGAGGGTTGTAAAAGATATAACTCAAATCATGAACAGATAAGAGTTAATGTAGACCGAGTTGCCAATGACGGGCAAATCAAATTCTGAAACAGATTCTGTTCATCCTAATTAAACAGTTGTAAATCTCATTCTGTGTATCGAAAAATCATGATCTTTTGTTTGAACGTAGACTATAAAATTCTGAAACTAACCCAACTTGAATCACCTCAATCGAAATTTTGTGACTCGAGATATAAAATAAACAAGACAGCTGTGTCAGGACCACGGGACAGATTCTGGTTACTCCAATGAAACCATTATATCTCTCTGCCAGAATCTCCAAAAATCACGAAAACTTCCCAGAACCTATATTATCAAGTCCTTAATCCAACCCAACTGGATTTATGTCAAACGGAGTTCCGAAGCTCCAGAAACAATTCGGACAGTACCAGGATATCATGCAGCAGCGAGAACAGATTGTCGCATAACATGATTTATATGAGGGGTATGATTATATGGATAAAGTGATAGTTAAGGGCTAAGATCAGAGACCAAGATAAACCAAAACTAACTAAATTTATTTATTTAATAATTACTCAATTGTGGTCATCACTCCACAATTAAGTTCAATCATTACAAAGATCCAAATCACACACTTAGCACGAAAGCAAACATCTCTACCACACTTTTAAACCGAACTAAATCACACGCTACGCACGAGTCTCAACGATTCTAAACGTACTGAACTAACAAAAGAGAGGGTATCCTATCTTAATAGGTATGTGTGAAGCAACTAGACGATCCACCAAGCACTGTCTAGCGGGGCGGTGAATGACCCATCATCCCTTCTACATCTTCATCCAAGGGCGGAAGTGCTTCTCCCTTGAGTTCAGCTATCAGCCTCTTGTTCTTCCTTCGTTCAGCAGCGAGTTCTTCATGCACTTCTTGTAGCTCCCTTGTGGTGTCATCGGCGTGCACGTTGAGCATCTGGGTGAACGCCACCTGGGCGTTGACTGTAGAGTTTACACCTGGCGGTTGTGGCACAACCCCAGTTGGAGTGCCTTGCTGCCTTCGAGGAAGATATGCCCAAGCAGTGTGACGTACTTCAGCAGCCTCCTCATGACAAAGCACAGATAGTGCCCGTCTGGCTGCATCCTGGATTCCAGCTTCGAAGGTTGATCTCATGGCGATAGCATGGTGCACTGCAGCCTCTTTGGTTCCTCCATACTCATAATCAGGCTCCCAGATGTATACAGCGACATCCCAGTCCTCTGGGTAATTTGGATGTGTCCTCCTTCTTCCACAATATTCTATCTCCACTGGGTAGTTCAGATGCTCGAATAGCATTCGAAGCATCATCGGGAACCCAATGTTGCCTCCGTCATGGTGGTGAAAAGTCACTACCCACATGTCAAGCGGCGGAGAGGGTCCTTCACTTCCTTCAGATCCAGCTGGAGCATTCCCTCCTGAGTTAACTTCTTCGTCCATTACTTCCATCTCTTCAGGTTCCGGTTCCTCTTCTTGTACCGAATGCGACGAAAAAGAGGAAAGAGTGCTTGCCAATCTACGAGCACCTTGCCTTGTCAACACCATCTATGGTTTAAGCAAGAAAGGGGTGAGAACAGTTCTAAAGACATCAGAACCAGGTGAGATGGTGAAAAAGATAGACCAGAAAAATCAAAGAGGAGACAATTATCAATGCCCAGGAATAATAGCAAAATAAACCAAGAATAGATAGAGCAAGAGTAGTTAAGCAAAATAATCCTTAGAGAATGACCATTGCTATCTAGGCTTGCGTCCTACAGTCAACACAGCTCTGATACCACCTCTGTCACACCCGGTTTTCAAGGCAAAACCAGGTGCATCTCATATGTGCGCCAGGATCAGTTTACACACATATGGTAGACGTCACAAGTGAATATCCACAACCATGCATAACGGAAGATTATTAAAGTGCATTTATTACAATCTCAGAGTTGACTCAAATGTCATAGCGGAAGACTTAAATAAACGTTTATCTAACGAAGCAAAAGTGACTCCATCTCCACAGGCATTGACTGGGGGAGACTCGCCTAGAACTCCTCAAAATCAGTAGTAAAATCCTCAAAATTCTCCCAATCTGAGCGGCATTCCGGGTGTAGTTGATGCAATAAAAGAAAGAAAGAAAACAAGCATGAGCACATGACGTACTCAGCAAATGTAATATGACATACAAGGCTGAGGCAAAAAGGTTGGCTGACCATACTGCAGTAAGCACTTTTAGTTGGTCAAGTTTTATTAAGCAACTATTTACTAGCAAATGAAAGTTTATACCACCCACAAATTAATGAATGTCATATTCCCCAACATATTCATATAACCACGATTTAGATCATGTGCAAGTATGATTATCATGTAAGGGTCCAGGCCGCTCTTGACCGTGAGCACGGCTGTTATAACAGTTTTACACTCTGGAGAGGTTGTACACTTTCACCATAAGCCGTGATTCCCATTGCCGAAGCATTGTATCCTTCCCACACCACGTGGACCGGATACTGGGTTTCACTATGAGACCTTTACAAAAGCACTCTAATAAATGATAGCCCGCTAAGGTTTCCGGTTCAGAAGCAAAGCATAACCCTCCCTAATGAGGTCTGTTTCTTACCAAAGCCCACAGCTCAAAAGGACCGAGCTATACCCCGTCAACCGCCCCCCCCATGCCCCTTTCGAGTAAAGCTACCACAAACTAGAGCACCTAATTAGTCAGTCAAATCCAGAGCCACATGGCACTCATGGTTGTACTGTTTTCCTGGGTGGTTCTCCATGTTCCAATTAAAAAGATATGATCTTGCCATTTAATTAATTCAAAGAGTATTTGGAACATAGAGTAGGGGTTCAATTAACCAATCCCAGTTGAGCAAGCTAAGCATCATCTACCATCAAAGTTAATTAAATAACCCAGTTTCAGGGACAGGAAAATATAGTGGCTAGGCAAATCCTTAAATAGGAACCCATCAAATTAAGACACATGCATGGATGGTGAAATAAATAGTTATTAAGACATTTGCATGACGTAATACACTTGCCTTCTTCCCAACTCTGTTGCTGCTCAAATTCTTCTCCAACAGTTGGTTCTTCAGAGAAATCCTCAAACTGGTCGTTTCCTAATCGCATCACACATTCACATGCAAGGAAACAATACAACAAATAAGAAACAGTACACCAAACAATTCCAACAGAAGAAAACAATAGCACAAAACTAATCTACACGTTACAACGAACGCGTGAGCGCGAGAATCACTAAAATCGGAGTTAAAACGCGAAAGATATGGCTTTTCTAAGGTTCAGGGACTTGCTGGCAAAGTTTTAAAAGTTCCAGGGGCTTAACTACGAAAAACCAGGGGCTAAAACATAATTTTGTATAAAAACTCGAGCGCTAAACCATAAAATAACAAAACTTGGACCTCGGGCACAATTTTAAAACTTGCAGGGGCTAAAACAGAAGAAAAAGGACCTAAACGTAATTATTTTTGAACTAACTAGGACCGCGGGTTGATTTCCAGAAAACTCAGGGGCTCTTTAGCAAAATCGCCACGGCTGACCGGTATGTGGTCGGTTTGACTTGGGACGGGATCTAATCTGGGCCGTTGGATCTTGATCGAACGGTCGGGAATTGATCTGACATGGGGCTCGTCGGCGGGGAAGGAGACAGCGGCGACGCCGCTCGCGTCCACGGCGGCGCTCGGCCGGCGCAACTCGATCTCGAGCTTCGGTGCACTAATCCAGACGAGAGTAGGTCGAGGAGAGAGAGAAGGGAACGGCGAACTCACTGAGCTAGATCTCGACGAGGGAAGAGCTACGACGGCGGCCGGCGACGAGCAACAGCGATCGGCGGCTCTGCGAGATCGGCGACGAGCAATTAAGCGCGGAGCGCGGCCAAAATCGAGGTGAGAACGCGAAGGAGAGATGCGGGGCTTCAAGACGAACCTCCTGGAGCTGTACTGGTCGAAGGAGCGGCGGCGACGGCGCAAATCGGCGACGGCGGCGCGGAGCTCGGCAATGGCGGCGGCGCGGGCGCTAGGGTTGCGGGCTCGATTGGGTTTGGAGGAGAAACGGAGGCGGCGGCCGTGTTTTATAGGCCCGGGATGGGGGTCAGGCCACGCCTAGGCGTGCGTGTCCCGGCCGGACACGGCGGCGGCGGCGGAACGGACTCGGCCGGGGAGTCCGGGTTGGGGACGATGATGCTGACAGGTGGACCCCACCTGTCGGCGAGAGAGAGAGAGACGGAGCGGGCCGCGCGAAGGGAACGGGCTGCGAAGGAGAAATGGGCCGGGGAAAAGAAACGGACCGGGGAAAGAGGAAGAAAGTAGAGGGGGCAAACTTGGACCGGGCCAAGAGTTGGAGGGGCAAAAACGAACTCTGCCTATTTTAACTTTTCTAAAACTCAAACAAAAGTAAATCAAATTCGAATTTAAACAATATTTAAATTCCAACTTGATTTACTAGCAACCAAAAATATATGCACCAGCATGAATGCAACAAAAACTTATTTTGACTAAAATAATTATTTAAGGTGATATTTAAATTGATAAAAGGCTAGAAATTCCAATTAAATCCTAGAAAATTTATTTAAGCCTTAATAAATCCTAGAAAATTTCAGAGGGTTGCTACAATTTAATTGTGATGAATTTTAGGGTGTTACAAATTTTTTATATTTTATCAGATTTGGAAGGTAGTAAAAAAGGTCCAAAGGGTGAGGCGAGTAGTCTCAATATTTTTTTTATCCGTTCCTGTCACAGACACTGTAATTTTTATTCATTTTATCAAACATTTTTGTGTCCCAAAATTTTAGTTAAAATTAGCTTTTATTTGACTCCCCCACCCATTTAATTCATCCATTCTCCACGGTCCCGAATGATAAAAGAGAATTTTTTTGAATCCGGAAAGAGAATGGCTACGAAATCAACCGTAGAAATATTTGTTAAGCGCGTGTCAAGTTCTGGCACTGCCAGAAAGGGCACGGAGCGGTGGTGGTGCATGGCATGGAAAAAGCGTGAAGTGGTGGCAGACTTGAAAAAAGGTAATTGTCAGCGCGGTTTCTGAAAAGAGAATGGACAGCACCCGAGATTCCAAATATTCGCGTTTGTGCGGTCGACCACAAACTAGAGAGCTCCATCTTTAGTTCTTGTTCCAAAAAAGAAAAAAGATCTTTAATTCTTTGCAAACGCACATAGTACCGTATGGTACCCGAAATGATCAAATCCCATATATCGAATCTTACCCCGATTTCTCTGGGTAAATATTCTGTGCAAACCATGTCTTCGGTGGAAACGTAAAGCCCCCTCTAAATAATAAACTAGTTTTCAAAAATCTTGAAACGATGCAAGTCTATAGTTCATCCATAGATGTAACATGTTGCAAAAGCTGAGGTTCAAACTCGTTTTGTAAAATCCTATATGAAAATGTCAAAATTCAGGTGCATATGTACTAGAATTGGATTTGGCGCGAATTTTGTCTTCTAGTGCACGTGCAACTGAAATTTATTATTTTTATACGAATTTTTGTAGATTTATTTTGCATCTTATCTTTTGCAACATATATTATATCTATGGATGAACTATGGAGTTGCATTGTTTCAAGATTTTTAAAAGCATGAATTTTAGATGGGTTTTTATGTTTCAACCGAAGAAATGGTTTACTCCCGTGGCGCCCCCCAAGAGAGACAACTGCGGGAGGAAACCACCCACGCCGCTAGCACCGCCGTGGTGTTCCGGCCGATTCACGGCGTGGCTGGCCGGATCCATCATCATCCGGCGTGGATCTCGGTAAGCTGCGTGTCTTCAGCGTGATTCGCGTGGGTGACGTACGGCTCCTAGCAGCGGTGGTAGCCACGACTGCTGTTTGTCGGCGCGCGATGCAGGGATGCCCGCGCGGCGCGGCGCGTGGTGACGACGTTTAGTGGCAGCATGGACGCCCGCGTAAGTCACCAGCGTCCAGCCGCGTAGCCCGGCCGGTGGCACGATGAGAGCGCTTCATAGCTGGTGTCGTGCATGGGGACTGAGGGCCATGCATGGTGAAAGCCTTGCTCGTCATCCATGCTCTCAGGAGGCTCAACGAGCAGGAGAAAGAGTTCGCCGTCGCCATCACGATGGACACCGACGTCAGCAAGAGTATCAAATTTGTCATTTATAAAATTAACACATTGATTTCTTTGTTAGTTTCTGCTTTTCATTGAATTATACTTCTTTCCATCAACTTGCTCCTGAAAAAGGACCGACGTCATCGATTTTATCTTGTCTTGTAAGGCTTCATCGCTTGATCTCTTCTTGCTAGATGTGGTAAAATCACAGTCTTGATTAAGCTTGCATCGGCTATTTTTTTAATCTATCGTCTTCTTGTCTATTTTTATTTAATTAGCATTAATCATGTTGAAATAGATGATAGATCGTTTTAATGGCGTGTTGCGTCTTAATCTCGGTAACCCCTTTAAGTGCTGTTGAGATCAAATTCCATCGTGAATAAATCCATCGGTTTATGGATTTTAGATTAACCTCTTGCTGCTAATCTTACTATTACTAATTGGAGGTTCCTTTTGGATAAAACTCCACGTTAATTCTCACGAGACGTACTAGAAAAATAGATTTGATTTTATATACTCTCTCATTCTTCACGTAAGGGAATAAATATTTTATTCCGCATGGCATATACGGCAAACAATCAATGTATATGATTGAAGGCATGATTGGACGGTGTCCACTAGCAATTTTAAGTTTGAAGGTGTGATTTCTCACATTCAAGACCTATTAGGTGGCATTTTGATAGCCATAGAGAATACTCGTTTGCGAGGATGGATAAGATGTGATAGGCTAGGGACAAGGACATGAATTGGTTTTTTTTTTCATTTTGCCAGGTTTGGTCGCTTCTTGGTTTTTGGTTAGGTTGTAGTGACCACATAACCTGTTGCTCCATTATCTCCGCTCGGCACCCGGCAGTCGTATCATACAATTTCTCTCTCCGGCCTCTTGACACGCGAGGCGAGCAGCAGCAGCTCTGCCCCCCGTGGCGGCGCCATTCTGATTTCGAAGCTGCGGAGGCGCGCGAGTCGAGCATCTGTGTTACGTTCCCCCGTGCTGTGTTGTGAGCTCCATCCAGGCGCAGCCATGGCTGAGGTCCTGGCCTCCATGGTGGTCGGGCCTCTGGTGTCCATGGTGAAGGAGAAGGCCTCCAGCTACCTCCTGGACCAGTACAAGGTGATGGAGGGCTTGGAGGAGCAGCACAAGCTCCTCAAGCGCAAGCTGCCTGCCATCCTGGACGTCATCACTGACGCCGAGCAGCAGGCAGCAGCCAAGAGAGAAGGGGAGAAAGCTTGGCTGGAGGAGGTTCGACAGGTGGCCTACCGGGCGAATGATGTCCTCGACGAGTTCAAGTACGAGGCTCTGCGCCGCAAAGCCAAGGAGGAGGGCCACTACAAGGCGCTCGGCATGGATGTAATAAAGCTCTTCCCTACTCATAACCGCTTTGTGTTCCGTTACAGGATGGGGAACAAGATCCGTATGATCTTGCAACAAATTGATGTCCTCATCAAAGATATGAATGACTTTGGTTTCGTGTTCAAACAAGGGCCGCCACCGCCGGAGCCCGTATGTTACTTGAGGCAGAATTGTCCTGATATCATCGACTCCGTGAACATTGCCAAAGAATCAAGAGGCCGAGAGAAGAAGGATCTTGTTGATAGATTGCTTGCTCAAGAAAGCAGCTCAGGTCTCAGTCTCACGGTCCTTCCTATCGTCGGAATGGGGGGTTTGGGCAAGACCACCTTAGCGCAGCTCATTTACAATGACCCTGAAATTCAGAAGCATTTCCAGTTGCGGCTCTGGGTGTGTCTCTGATGTCTTTGATGTGGATTCTCTGGCTGAAAAAATAGTTAAAGAGAATGGTTGCACAGCAACTGGAAATTCATCACTAGGCGTCTTCTTAAACCTTAGTCATGCATCTAGATGGTAGTAGACTTGCGTCTACGCCCATCACAATCATTAAAAAATCCAAATCAAGCATAAGTATAACGACAATTATTTCAAGCACCTAAAGACATGATTCACACAAGACTTAGTATCCATCTGTCTCGGGTGGTAAGCTGAATTGAACTGCAACTTAGTATCCATGAACTCATGTAGCTTCTGTCAGAAGTGTTGAAGTGAACTGAGTACCGCGATCAGACACTATCCGCTTTGGCACTCCATGCAAGCATACAATCCTCTCCATGTATAGCTCTGCCAGTCTGGCTCCGGTGTAGGTGGTTTTCACTGGAAGAAAGTGTGCCACTTTGGTCAAGCGGTCCACGATCACCCAGATGGAGTCAAATTCTCGCTGTGTATAGGGTAGACCTGTTATGAAGTCCATACCAACTTCTTCCCACTTCCATTCTGGTATCTTCAAGGGCTGGAGTAATCCGGCTGGCCTCTGATGTTCAGCCTTAACTCTCTGACAAGTGTCACATAGTGCCACATGTGTCGCCACATCACGCTTCAATCCGTACCACCAGAATCTTTTTCCTTGATGTCTTGGTACATCTTGGTGCTTCCTGGATGGATCGAGTATGTCGAATCATGCGCTTCTCTTAGGATCGTGTCCTTGATCTGCGCTATATCGGGCACACATATTCTCTTCCCGTGCCACAAGGTTCCTTGTTCATCCACTTGGAAACCAGGGGCCTTTCCTAGGGCAACATTCTCCACAATTTCCTTGATCTTTTCATCACCAAGCTGTCCTTTCCGGATCTCCTATTCAAGAGTCGGTTCTACCGTCATCTCTGTAATGCTGGTCACGAACCCCAGACTCATCTTCTCAAATTCCTGACTGAGTTCTTCAGGCAGACAATGGCCGGTGATCTTGTTCACATAGCTTCTCCTGCTCAGAGCATCTGCCACCAAGTTAGCCTTGCCAGGGCGGTAGTGGATCTCTAGATCATAGTCCTTGATCAACTCCAACCATCGGCGTTGCCTCATATTCAGCTCTGACTGAGTGAAGACGTACTTCAGGCTCTTATGATCGTTGTAGATGTCACACTTATGCCCAATCACGTAATGCCTCCAAATCTTCAGAGCATGCACCACAGCTGCCAACTCCAGATCATGTGTCGGATAGTTTTGCTCATGTTTCCGCAACTGTCTTGATGCATATGCCACAACTCTCCCTTCCAGCATGAGTACACACCCCAGTCCTAGACGGGATGCATCGCACTAGATGGAGAAGCTCTTGGCTATGTCGGGCAATACCAGTATAGGTGCTGTCGTCAGCCTCTTCTTCAATTCTTCGAAGCTGGTTTGGCACTCTTCTGTCCAGATAAACTTAGCATTTTTCTCCAATAACGCCGTCATGGGTTTAGCAATCTTGGAGAATCCTTCAATGAACCGCCGATAATATCCGGCCATCCCAAGGAAACTCCTGATCTCGCTGACATCCCGAGGCGGGTTCCAGCTCAGCACATCATTAACCTTCTTCGGGTCAACTGCTACTCCTCCATTGGACAACACGTGTCCCAAGAATGCCACTTCCTTCAACCAGAACTCACACTTGCTCAACTTGGCATATAGCTGATGTTCCCGGAGTCTCTGCATCACCATCCTCAAATGATCTTCATGTTCCTCTTCATTCTTGGAGAAGACCAGTATGTCATCAATGAACACCACCACGAACTTGTCGAGGTAGTCCATGAACACACTATTCATCAAGTACATGAAGTATGCAGGAGCATTGGTCAGTCCAAAGGACATAACCGTGAACTCGTACAACCCGTACCGAGTAGTGAAAGCCGTCTTGGGTATGTCCGACGATCGGATTCTCATCTGATAATAACCCGATCGAAGGTCTATCTTGGAGAACACACAAGCTCCCTTCAGCTGATCAAACAAATCATCAATCCTTGGCAGCGGGTACTTGTTCTTGACGATCACTTCGTTGAGGGCTCGATAGTCCACACACATCCTCTGTGTCCCATCCTTCTTGTCCACGAATAATACTGGTGCTCCCCATGGTTAAGCACTAGGACGAATATACCCCTTGGCTAGCAAGGAGCTTAATTCTTCATTCAATTTCTCCAGCTCCTTCACTCCCATTCTATATGGCCTTTTAGCTATAGGTGCAGTGCCAGGTTTAAGTTTAATAATGAATTCAACTTCACGTTCCGGGGGCATACCCGGCAATTCCTAGGGGAACACATCCGGGAACTCGCTCACCACCCTGATGTGAGCGGGAGCTGCACCCTCAGCTTGGTTGACTTGGCACTGCTCTAAGGAACTGGCCGCCTGGTACTCCACCTTATCACTGGACTTCGCTGTCAGCTGTACGGCCCTCTTGGCACATTGGATCACTGCTGCATATCTGGCTAACCAGCTCATCCCCAGAATTAAGTCGAACCCAATAGAATTCAGGACTACGGGATATACTTCAAAGTCTACCTCCCTTATTGCAATGACAGCTCTGGAGCAGCGTAAGCTGGCTCGCTGTTCCCCTCCTGGGGAGCTAACTAACATAGGGTTCCCCATTGGTCGCAGAGTCATCATATTCTTGTGTACAAATGGAGCAAAGATGAAAGCATGCGAAGCTCCAGAATCGAATAAAACAGTTGCGGGGGTCGAGTTGACAAGGAACGTACCCACAACCACGTCAGTAGCTCCCTCTGCAGTTTCTGCACCCATGTGGTTGACCTTGCCTCTGGCGGGGTTCTGGGGTCCCCGGTTGGCCTGCTGCTGTCCGGCCTGCTGGTTGGCGTTCTGGGTCTTCTTGGGGCAGACATTGGCATAGTGCCCCTACTCTTCACAGTGATAACACGCTGTTGTTGACGGGGTTGGGGCGCTGAACGGGGCCCTGCTGCACCGGGTTGCGCTGAGCTGAGACATTCTACAGCTGGTTCTAGGGACGCTGCTTCTGTGGCACCTGAGGGTACTGGGGGCGCTGCTGATACTGGCCACGGTTGAACGGGGCCTACTGACTCTGGAAGCGCTGCTAGCTCCCAATCTACTAACTGCCCTGAGGAGGAACGAAACGGGGGCGACTGCTGCTCCCGATCTGCTGGCCCTGGAACTTCCTCTTCTTCTCCTCCATTTCACGGCGCTTGTGTTCCAGCATCAAAGCACCGTCCACCAGTTCCTGGAAGTTGTGGAACCTGGTGCACATCAGCTGGTACTACAGTGCATCCTGCAAGCCGTCACGGAACCTGAACTGCTTCTCCTTGTCAGTGTCCACGTCCTCCGGAGCATAGCGGGCCAACTCGATGAAATTTTCACGGTAGGCGGTGACACTCATCCCTTCTTGCTTCAGTGCCAGGAACTCCTTCTTCTTCAGGGTCATCAGAGCTTTTAGCACGCGGTGGGAGTGGAAGCTGCTGCGGAACTTCTGCTAGGTGATCTGAGTATGGTCGATGTGAGCGTACTGTTACGAGTCCCACCAGTCCAATGCCGGTCCCTGGAGCTATCCTTCGGCGTACAGCACCTTCACCCGGTCATTGCACTGTGCGATGTCGAGCTGTCTCTCCACCGCCTTGAGCCAATCATCAGCCTGCAGGGGGTCGGTGGCCTTGCTGAAGGTAGGAGGACGTCCCTTCAGGAATTCACCCCTCTTGTCACGGGGCGGCATGTTGTGCTGCGGCGGATTCTGCTGGTTCTGCTGCATCATCGCCATCGTCTAAGCCATCTGCTGCATCAGCTGGGTCTGCGTGAGCATCATCTGCTCAATGGTGGGAGGTGGTGGCGGCAGTCCGCTGGCACCGGGGTTGCTCCTTGTGTTCACCATCTATCATCAATAAACAATTCTCATAAAAACTCCGATGGTTATGGCTTCAGAGGTTTACCAATTTGTTATGATGGAGGGCTTAAATAGAAAAAGAGCAAGAGAAATGAATACCCCCTCTATTTAATGACTAAAGTCCTTAAACCTTAGTCCTGCATCTAGATGGTAGTAGACTTGCGTCTACGCCCATCACAATCATTACAAAAATCCAAATCAAGCATAAGCATAACGACAATCATTTCAAGCACCTAAAGACATGATTCACACAAGACTCGACTGGATTTAAGTTTTGAAAAAGTGAAACTAGACGGCATATAACACATAAACATGGTGGTCTCCTAAGATTTGTCAACTGTTCTAACTAGGCTGTGATCCTACAGTCAGCACGGTTCTGATATCAATCTATCACACTCGGATTTTTACGAAAACTCGAATGCGTCCATATGTGTGTCCAGGAAGTCATAGTACACATATAGCGAACAAATATGATAAACAGAGAACATATGCTCGAATAAATTCTTCATTAAATAAAGTGTTTACATCAGAGTGCTTCATAAATGATCTAAACAATAACAGCGGAAGACTAATAAACTCTCAACTAATGGAGCCGCAATCCATAGGGACTCTGACCGGGAGATCACAACTCAGTAGTACGGTAAATCTTCTGGAAACTCAGCAGCAGACTCATGCCCAGCCCAATCCGTTTACCCATCCGGGATTTTGTTGAATAAAATGACAAGTGTAAGTAAACAATTACTTAGAAAGTATAGCACGGATATGAAGGCTCAAAATAGGCTAGACACGGCTTAACTGCAGTAGCATTTTTAGTTGGTTCATTTTAGCATTAACCAAATTACTACAAGTGAATGAAACTCAGTTGTAACCCAATTAATAAAGTATAAGTGACATTAAACATAAATAATCATCATCTTCTAATAAAAAAGGATCCAGGCCGCTCGTGACCCTGAGCAAGGCTATCATGATAGATTTTACACTCTGCAGAGGTTTCGCCCTTTACCCACCAGTCGCGTAAAAGCTCAAACAAACTTTGAACCCAACCACGCGGGGGTGGATCAGACCTCACAAATCACACTACCGAGGTGTGACCGCATAGGGACGCTACGAGGTTTTTCACAAGACACCCTAACAAGGCAGTGGCCGCTATGGTACAACACAGGTAGTATGGCCCTAGGCACCGAGATCGACGTACGCCTACGGAGTCACACCATAAGGGGGTCGATGGCGTCCAGAGCGCGGGCATCACACCCAACAACGCGCAACGTGCGGAGTTCCCCATCGCAGGGACTCCCAACACGGGACTGTGCCTCACGGGGGCATAGCCGACGGATCACCCGTCCTCAGTGGATCAAACCATACACTCACGAGTGGTTCTAATAGCGTCGTCGGCCACTCCGGTAACCACTGACAAGCTAGAGACGTACAGGTTACTTGACCAAGACCAGAGCCATAATAGTTCTAGTGGTGGCGACAGGCTCCTGGGCTGCCGCTTTAAGAACCGGACCTTACGGAGAGACACTACAGCAAAGCACGAAGCACATGCTCTAGCTCCCTAAACCAAGTTGCTAAAAAGCATGTTTTATCATAAATGTTAAAATAAACCATTAAGTCAAGATTAACAATTAAATATTAATGACAGTAGCTGCGCATAGCAAAGATTCTACCCATATGCAATAACCCAAGGTAAACAAGGATAGGATAAACAAGACTAGGTACAGCCTTAATGGTACATCAAATTAGACACATGCATGTATGAAATAATGTATTACAAGTGGGTAGGTAGCAAGGATTGTCCGTGCTATAACTTGCCTTCCTCGAAGGGCGGCTGCTGCTGCTGCTGTGAGTCCTGCTCCGGAAAGCCCTCCACGTACTCGAAGTCCAACGCGAAAGGCTCACCGACTGGACACGAATCACCATACAAGCGAGCACGCAAACCAATACATGCAAACAAATAATATTCTATAAGAACAGTACACCAAACAGTAGAAACAGTACAAATAAAGGTTCTGGAAATATTCTACGCTACACTACGAACACATGAGCGCGAAAATCACACTAATCGGAGCTAAAACGGAAAAGATATGGGTTTTCTAAGTTCTAGGGACCTGCTGGCAATTTTTAAAAGGTTCCTGGGGCTTATTTTGAAGAAACCAGGGACCTATAAGAAATTATGCATTAAAACCCGAGGGTTAATGCGCAAAAACGACTAAGTGGGACCGCGGGTTATAAACTTTAAAAGCTCAGGGGGTTTTCCATAAAAATCAGTACCTAAACGTAAATACTTTTGTACTCAGGTGGACGGCGGGTTGTTTTTCTGAAAGTGCAGGGGCTCTTTTGAAAGAAGGCCACAGTTGACCGGTACAAGGGGGCTTTGACTCGGGCAGGGGAGGGTCGTAGGCCATTGGATTAAGATCCGATGGCCTGGGAGTGGATCAGGCGAGAGGAGAGGCCGGCGGCAGGGTTCTGCGGCGGCGCCCCCATGCGCGCGGCGGCGCATCGCCGGCGCTAGCTCGAACTCGAGCTAGAGCGCTCGGTTTTTGACGAGGCTTGGTCCTACGGAACCAGGGGTGATGGCGAGTTCATCTCGGGGGAGCACGACGCCAATGGGGCGGTAGGGACGGCGGCCGACGGGGAACAGCGGAGACGCTCGTCGGTGAGTGGCAGGGGTGGGGTTTCGGGGCGTGGGAGCGAGCGGGAAGAGGCTCGGGGTGTTCCTTACCGTGCGTTGAGTCCACCAGTGCAGCCAATTGGGACGGAGGGGCGCCGGAGGGGGCGAATCGACTGCGGATGAAGCTCGGCGGAGCTCGGGGCGGCGGCGCTGGAGCGTGGAGCGAGGGGAGGCACTGGGGAAGGCTGGGGAGCTCGAGGAGGCTCGGTGGGTGGCCTTGGGGTCTCCGTGGGGGTGGGGGGGTTTATAGCCCGGGAAGGGCTTAGGCGTGCGGGCCGAGAGGATCGGCGGCGATCCGAGCCTTCCTTGCGAGGGGGGCTCCTTCCATGCGGGGTGTGGCCGGGAAAGGAAAGGGGATCGGGGAGGAAGTCGCGGGGAAGCTTCGGCGGGGGTCGGGGAGGGCCCACGGCGGCGCGGAGGGTCGGCTTGCACGTGGGGCCTCGGGCGCCATTCGCGCGCGATCATGGATGGAAGGTAGAAGACAACCCAGACAGGCGGGCCCCGCCTATCGGTGGGAGGGGGAAGGGGGAGAGTGGGGCTGCAGATTGGGCCGCTCCTGGGCCGGAAACGTGAGGGCGCTGGGAGGGGAAAGCTGGTGGGCCGAGGCTGGCTGGGCTGGGGAAAGCGCACTGCTGGGCCGAGTGGGAGAAGTGGAGGGGTTGGGCTGCGCTCGGGAAAAAGAAGAAGGGGCAGAGTTGGACCGAGGAAAAGATCAGAGAGCAAAAACGGACTCGGCTTGAATTAACTTTTCTAGGCTTCAAACAAAAGCAAATTAAATTGGAACTTAAATAGAATTTAAATTCCAACTTAATTTACTACCAAACAAAACACCGTGCAGCAGCATGAATGCAACAAAAATATTTCTACAACTTATATTTGATTTTAATATTCATAAATAATTCAATTAACCTATATTAAATATGAACAAATTAAATAAAAGCCAATTAATTACTAAAAATTTTAAATAGGTAAATTTTAGGTGTTACAGCAGAGCACCAACCACTACGGATGGCACAACCAGGGAGTGTAGTCCTTGTGGGCAACAAACAACAATGATGATTTTATGTAACAGCAGCAACCGGAAGAGAGATGTACTGGCCGGGATAGATAGGTTGGTAACTCTCTAATCCACTTGATTTTAGCGACACACAAATTCACCAGCCACTGCAAATATCATATTGCTTATTTGTATCTAACTCCTCGAACATTAATTAGTCTAGCTTCCTCCATATTTACGATTTATGATTTGAATTGCATGCATGGGAGCAACCGAGATACTGAGCATATACAAACGGTTTTGCATGATTGATTGATTCTTAATTACATATAGATAATAATGAGGCAGACAATAATAAATAGTTTAATTAGTAGCTGTTTGTTGCATGGGGTAATAATAGGATGATGCAATTGTAAATAAATCAGCATATTCTGTATACATCAACGGGTCTTAAGAGGATTCATGTATGCATTTATCTAGGTGGCATACTCGATGGAAGAGTATGTGCGGGTTCGTGCACAACTCTGGTGAATTCTAATTCTAATGATGTAATAGGAGACTAGGGTATGGATTAGAGTGCACCATCAAGATTATCTTACCATCTCAGCGCTAATATATGATGTTTCTCCTTAATACATTAACACAATTTTTCAGATAAATAAATTCAAAAAAAAGAACAAGTTAGTGGAGCTAAATATGAATAGTTCAACTGAGAAGGGACAGCGCGATATGTCACACTACAAGAAACTATTTAATCTGTGACGGATTCTTCGCGATGAATTCTGAAAACATCGCAGATCTACAAATAGCCCATTCGGGCTCGAATTTGGGCCCAATGTCTGTGACGAACCTCGATAACTGTCATAGACTAAAAATAAAAATCGTCACAGATTTGATACTCTACTCAATCATAATATTTACAGATTTGCCCCCATAAGGATATTATAAAAATGATAAAAAAGTGGAGGATAAAAATGTATTGGCTTATATAATATTTAGAACTGAAAATATGGGGAAAACATAAATAAAGAATGAATAAGAAAAAAAGGCGAAAAAAAGCAACAAGCAACGGTCAAAGGGCCTTGAACCAGCAACCTCACAGATGGGCTTCCCACGCCTCACCACTGAGCCACTCACCTCCTCTTGTTATAGTGCACATTTTATCGTTTTTATGAGTCTGTCATTCAAAAAACAAAGACACAAAAATAATGCTGAGGGTTGGGATCAAACCCGCGACCTCGCATTGAAACAGGTGGAGCAATACCAATTGAGCTACTTTTAGGACTGTGTCTATACAAGGATGGCAACTTATATATACAATTCCAGTTTACAATTAGGTCCTTGGTATTTTACGTTCACGTCCCTTCAAGTTTTGAAACATTTGCAATTGGGTCTCTTGCCGGCCGGCGACACAGGCGATGAAATTTCGGCGAGGTGGGGCCATAATCGATGACTTGATCTATCCAGTGAGCATCAGAAGCTCACCACGAGTTCATTGATGTGCTTCTCGGGGTCGGGGATGGCCGGTGGAAGTCTGCCGGCGGTGAACTTTCTCGGGCGGCGCCGGTGAGCTAGCTCTGATGAGGTGGACAACCGGGGGAGGTCGGGAAGGGGTCGAAGAGCTTCCTGGGGAGACGGTGAGTGCGGCTGTGGGATCGGTTGGGGCCGGGGTGGAGTGGAGCGGTCTGCCCACGTGGAGGCGGTGGCCGACGGCGATGATGAACGGCGGGAAAGGCTCGGGGACGTCCAGTGAGCGAGCCAAAGGGGGTCAGGGAGCTGAGGTGAAGGTCGGGGAGTGTGGTGGGATTCCCAAATTGGGTTGGCGTGGCATGGAGGGGGCTGCCCACGGCGAGGTGGTGGCGGCGGCGACAATGGCGTTGAGCGGAGCTCGGGAGCGGCTCGGAGATAGGGAAGGAGGCAAAGGAGCTTCCAGCCTCGTGTACCGGCACGTAGTGAGGACGGCAGAGGGGCAGCAAGTTTAGGGGAGAGCCGGGAATGGCCGGCGTGAGGTCGCCGCCATCGCGTCGTAGCGCCCAGCGTGCGCACTCTGGCTCTGCTGAGCGTCGAAAGGTACAAGAAGAGGGGAGAGAGGGCTGGGGAAGAAAGCAAAGGAGCTGTCAGCCTCGTGTACTGGCACGTAGGGAGGACTGCGGAGGGGCAGAAAGTTGAGGGGAGAGCCGGGAATGGCCGGCGTGAGGTCGCTGCCATCGCACCGTCACGGCCGGCGTGCGCGCTCTGGCTCTATTGAGCGTCGGGGAACAAGAACAGGGGAGAGAGGGAGGAGGGGAAAATGTTTGACCAGGGTCAAACGACTTTTGACCAAGATTTGAACGGAAATTTGCATTGAAACTCAAAAATTGGCCAATATAAAAATTCCTTACAATTAAAAGTTCTACAACTTTCATGTTGAAAGATTTTTAAGAGTTCGATGGCCAATTGTGAACGGTTTTAAGAGTTCGATGGCCAAAGATTTCTGGTGTTCGAGTTCTATGGCCAAAACCAAACTTCGGATATAGTTCGATGACCAAAAATGAACTTCTTCCATATATATAAGAGGTGAATGGATAATTCATCCCGCGTAGTGTCTTCTGGTGAATAAACACAAATAACCAATGTACAGGAGCAAAGCCGTGATTAAGTGGGGTACACTAGTAATTTCAAGTTTGAAGGGTGTTCCTAGGCAAATTTGCCCTACAAACTGATATTTGCATTAGTAGAGAAACAACATTTAGTCCCCCGATCGGGACTAAGAATCCAGGACTGAAGGGTTCGGCCTTTGATCCGGATTTTAGAACTCGGACGAAAACAACTCTTTAATCTCGGTTGGTAAAATTTATTTTTTTTCAAAATATTAAAAAATCATCACAAGTCACATAAGTTTTCACACGAAAATGCGCGCATGCGGTGCATAAGACTCGATCCCGAAACCTCTTGCCTTACGTGAAGCTTCTTACCATCTTTCCTACGGAGCACATGTAACAAAATTATAGATCCTTTTCTTTTAAATTTTCCCATGGAGGACTTTCAGTCCGAGGTGGGAACACTAATCAGGACTAAAACTCACCCTTTAGTCCGGGTTGGTGGCACCAACCGGAACTCACCAACTAGGACTAAAAGAAGGGCCTCCAGCTGCCCTAAAAATTACACCCGAGCCCAAAACTTCCCGGGACAAATATATAGGATAGAAAGTGGTTTCTCTACTGGTGGTGGCGTTTGGATGTACAATTGGATTGGAATAGAGAAATGTTGTGGGTTATGAACTACTGGGTTTGGGATAGGGAATATTGTTGCAGTCTATTTCTTTTGCTTGGATGATATGTAAGGGATTGGGATAAGAAATAATAGAAGGCAAAAGTACCTCTTCCGCTAGATTTGCTATGCAATCAGCAACGAGAAGGAAACGCATCCGAGCTCAACTACACTCGTCCCTATAAAAAAATTACTCTGGTCCAAAATTTGATGTCCACTTGTTCCAAAAGAAAGAAAAAAATGAACACTCCACCTACCAGAAGCAGCTCTGGGGCCTGTGGCCTCGAGCACATGCAACTCGATGCCAGCTCTCACACCAATTATTGTCCAGCTTGAAGGGTGTCCAGGGGCCCAAGCAAATTTACCCTACAAAGACTTCTCGCTTCTGAAACCAATTATTGCCCAGCTTCACTCTGTCCATTATTGTCTAGCTTCTGTGTTTTCCTGTGTTGTGTTGTGAGCTCCAGGCGCAGGCATGGCTGAGGTCCTGACCTCCATGGTGGTCGGGCCACTGGTGTCCATGGTGAAGGAGAAGGCTTCCAACTACCTCCTGAGCCAGTACAAGGTGATGGAGGGCTTGGAGGGGCAGCACGAGGTCCTCAAGCACAAGTTGCTGGCCATCCTGGACGTCATCGTCGATGCCGAGGAGCAGGCGGCAACAAGGAGAGAAGGGACGAAAGCTTGGCTGGAGAAGGTTCGACAGGTGGCCTACCAGGCGAATGATGTCCTCGACGAGTTCAACTACGAGGCGCTGCGCCGCAAAGCCAAGGAGGAGGGCCACTACAAGGACCTCGGCATCAAAGTAATAAAGCTCTTCCCTACTCACAACCGTTTTGTATTCCGTTACAGGATGGGGAACAAGCTCCGTATGATCTTGAAACAAATTGATGTCCTCATCAAAGATATGAATGACTTTGGTTTCGTATTCAAACAAGGGCCGCCACCGCCGGAGCCCGTATGTTACTTGAGGCAGAATTGTCCTGATATCATCGACCCTGTGAACATTGCCAAAGAATCAAGAGCCCGAGAGAAGAAGGATCTTGTTGATACATTGCTTGCTCAAGACAGCAGAGAGAATCTCATGGTCCTTCCCATCGTCGGAATGGGGGGATTGGGCAAGACCACCTTAGCGCAGCTCATTTACAATGACCCTGAAATTCAGATGCATTTCCAGTTGCGGCTCTGGGTGTGTGTCTCTGATATCTTTGATGTGGATTCTCTTGCTGACAAAATACTGAAAGAGAATGGTTGCGCAGCAAGTGGAAATTCATCACTAGGCAGGCTTCAAAATGCAGTGAGTGGGAAGAGGTATCTCCTCGTTTTGGATGATGTCTGGAACCGTGATCAGCACAAGTGGGAAAAGCTGAAGTACTACCTTCAACATGGTGGCAGCGGTAGCTCAGTGCTGACAACAACTCGCCATGAAGCAGTTGCTAAACTAATGATGGGTACAAGAACAATTGAAGGAGCCTATAAACTTGAAAGCTTGGGTGCAGACTTCATAGAGAAAATTATCACGACGAGAGCATTCAGTTCTAAACAAGAAGAGGAATGGCCTGGTGAACTAGTCAAACTGGTTGGTGAAGTAGTCAAGAGATGCGCTGGTTCTCCTTTAGCTGCTACAGCATTGGGCTCTTTACTGCGTACCAAGACCACAGAGGAAGAATGGAAGTCTGTATTAAGGAGAAGCTTGATTTGTGATGAGGAAAATAACATTTTACCAGTACTCAAGTTGAGTTACAATGGCTTGCCCTCACATATGAGGCAGTGCTTTGCGTTCTGTGCTATGTTTCCAAAGGATTATGAGATTGATGTGGAAATGCTGATCCAGTTGTGGATGGCCAATGGTTTTATCCCTGAGAAACAAGGAAAGCGTCCTGAAATTATTGGTAAAAGTATTTTTCTTGAGTTGGCATCAAGATCATTTTTTCAGGGGTTGAAGAGTGTCTCATTTTATCCATGGAGTGATAAGCACGGTTATTGTTCTTGTAAGATACATGACCTTATGCATGATGTTGCAATGGATTCTATGGGAAAAGAATGTTCTACAATAGCAACAAAATTCAGTAAAAGTGAGGATTTTCCATATTCCGCTCGTCATTTATTTGTGTTAGTTGATGAAGCAGAAACTATTCTGAATGCTCCCTTAGAGAAAGGATCTCCAACTTTCCAAACACTGATTTTTCAAAGGGGCAATCGTGGAAAAGATTTTGAGAAGTTATTTTTTATCGAACGTGCAGGAGAACTGCATGCCTTTGTATTGATAGGAAGAAGCAAACAGACCGATTACATGCCGAATCCACGGCTTTGGTTAGTTTTTTGTAACATACGCGCCCGCTAAGAGAACTACACCCAGACCACCGCCTAATCTAGCAGCCTGCCCAACGCCTTGGCCCCTGCAAGAATCCACGAAAAAGCTTGTTCTGTTACATCTTGCAGCACCAAATCGGTCCTTGGCTGGCAACCATCAAACACGCAGGGGTTGCGGTGTTTCCAAAGGGACCAAGCTGTGAGGATCACTAAGGAGTTGAACCCCTTGCGCTGCGATGACGGAACCCTGCGAAGCGCTCGTCTCCACCAGACTTGAAAGTCCTGAGCGTCTTGCAGCGGCTCTAGATGTTGTAAACCTGCCCTGCCAAGGATCAAGACCCAAACCTGCCTAGCGAACACACAGGAAGTAAGGACGTGCTGCATCGTTTCCTCCTCTTGGTCGCATAGGAGGCCCTTGTCAGGGTGTTGAAGTCCTCGCCGTGCTAGCCGATCCGCTGTCCAGCATCTGTTGTGGGCAGCCAGCCAGAGGAACAGCCGACACTTGAGAGGCGCCCAGGATTTCCAAACTCGTTTGTAAGGCTCAAAATGGGTACTCCCAATGAAGAATCTCTCATAGGCTGAGCTCACAGAAAAGGACCCGGAACCATCTGGTGTCCAGACATGAATGTCCATCTCCTGCTCATGTAGGTGAACTTCCTCCAGCATTTCCCATAGGCGCAGGTATTCGACAATAGCCGGCACTAAGATGCCCCCTGCAATGTCCCGCACACAGCGGCGGTCCAGCAGCGCCTCTTGAACCGTCCGTTTACCGATGGCCTGTTTCCTCACACAATTGAACAAAGCCGGCGCCAAAGATTGGATGGATTGGCCATGAAGCCATCAATCTGTCCAAAACATGGTGTTCCTCCCGTCTCCGACCAAGGAAGTGACCGAGATGGCAAACAAAGCCGCTGTGTTTGGGTACACCTTGATGTTGAAAGAAGCCCATGGACGATCTGGCTCCGTTTTCCGCAGCCATAGCCACCGCATACGAAGAGCCCACCCGAGAACCTCCAGGTTGTGAATTCCCAAGCCCCCAAGCTCCTGAGGGCGGCTTGCCCTTTCCCGCGTAATGGGGCAATGTCCTCCATTGATCTGTGATCTGCCTTTCCAAAGGAAGGCGTGCTGTCTCTTGTCAATGGCCCGGATCAGCCACTTGGGCATTGCTAGGGCAATCATCATGTAGATCGGCACGGCCGTCAAAACTGCCCGCACCAAGATTAGGCGGCCGGCCTTGGTCATTAGCGTCGCCTTCCACCCCGGCAGCATGTCAGCGATTCTGTCGACAAGGGGTTGCAAGTCGGCCTTGGAGAGTTTCCGGACTGAGAGAGGTAGGCCAAGGTACTTGCAGGGAAACGAGGAAATCTCACACGGGAGCCATTCCGTCACGACCTCTAGCTCCTCCTGCTGGCACCTGATCGGGATGACCGAGCTCTTCTGCATGTTGGTTTGCAGCCCACTTGCCTCACCAAAAATCTGCAGCACTGCCTTGGTCATTGCCAAATCTTCAGGCGACGGCCGAACGAATAGCGCAACATCGTCGGCGTAAAGCGAGACGCGGTGGCGAATTCCCCTCGGTGCCAACAGCTGCAGCAAACCCTCCGCCTCGGCTCTGTTGATGATCGCATTCAGCACATCCATCACAAGGATGAATAACATAGGGGAGAGCGGGTCCCCTTGGCGCAGCCCTCTTCGGTGAGCAATCCATTTCCCCGGTTGCCCGTTAAGTAACACCCGTGTGGATGATGATCGCAGCAGACAACAGATGATGCTCCTCCAGCGACGTCCAAAACCCAAGTGTTCCAGCGTTTCCAGTAGGAAAGGCCAAGATACCGAGTCAAACGCCTTCGTGATGTTCAACTTCAGTAGCAGGCGTGGCTCCTTTCGAGAATGAAAGAGTTTAGCCGTCTGTTGTACCAAAGCGAAATTGTCATGGATGCATCTGCCACGCACGAACGTGCTTTGATTAGAGGAGACCATAGTCTGCAAGCGCGGCGCCAGTCGGTTGGCGAGTATCTTCGTGACAAGCTTGGCAAAGCTGTGAACCAAGCTGATCGGCCTATAGTCCTTGACCTCCGACGCATCAGGCTTCTTGGGGATCAGAATGAGGAAGGCCGAATTGAGAAGATGTAATTTCCTGCCATCTCCGTCCTGGGCCACGCGGAGTGCAAGCATCGCGTCCTCCTTGATAATAGGCCAGCACTCTTGTCTACTGGCCAGAGAACGTGTTCCAGGTCCTGGTATCCCTGAGGAAGCTATCGATTGGCTATTGCAGCAAACTCACAGGACACGCACAAGCTTCCGATGAACAATCTGCTCCAGCTCCAGAACGGAGTGGACTCCTGCCACGTCTGGAGTATCTATGGATAGGTAATTGTGAATCATTGGTAGAGGTCCCCAACCTGCCGGCATCTCTCAAGACATTACGTATTACAGGATGCAGTGATAATATCGAGTCCATCGTATTCGATCAGCAGGAGGATACGAGGTTGGTAAGCGGAGGAGGTGTCGTACGGCCAGATACATCATCACTAATTCCTGGGTTGGACAGCAGTAGTGAGGCCACAGCGTCTACAGCTGTACTGAAGCTGTCATCTGCAACCAACCATCGCCTGGAATATCTACATATATTGTCATGCAATGGTTTGTCAGAGGTTGCCAATCGTCCTCCGTCTATCAAGACCTTGAGCATTTATGGCTGCGGCAATCTTCGATCCTTGTCAGGACAGCTAGATTCCGTCCAAGAATTACATATTGGCTTTTGCGATAGGTTGGAATCACTGGGATCTTGCTTTGGAGAGCTCCGGTCGCTGGAACATCTCAATCTTTCACGTTGCAAAAGCCTGGTATCCTTGTCGGATGGGCCTCAAGCATACTCATCCCTTAGAATTCTTGTGATTGAAAATTGTTATGGTATAAAATTGCTTCCGCGGAGCCTAGAGAGCCGTTTGGATTGCCTCGAGACAAAATATCTAGATGCCCGTCTTAAAGGTAATCTCCAGATTCTTTGTTTCTTTTAGCAAAAATGACCAAGAACTCATTTGGTGTTGCCTAGAACGCAAATCTCCACTTGAACATCCTGTTAGTTTTTACAAGACGCAGTGTGATTTAGTGATAAAAATGGTATGAACGCGGTGTTATTTACAACCTCTAGCCAACCATTGATGATATATACCAAATACTGAGTACAATACACCACTAATTCTATGTTTAGTGCTACCTTATATTGCTTCCTTGGTTGTAACTGCTAATTCAAATCGTGTAAAAATCAACCTTCTTACTTTAGTCATACCTTAATGCATGCCATCATGGAGTATATTGTATATGTGTAGTTTTGTTAACAAGGTTGTTGTCTTTTACATAAGCAATACTTTTCCTTCAAAACTTTTAGTACTATTGGATGTCCTGTACATATAAAATTTCTAGTTCATGTTGATTTGCATATATAACTACTGACATCATCTATGATCACTGCTTCATCTGCTAGAACCAAAGACCCTGACACGTTCAATCAAGAGGCTGGTCGACAAAGCGGGGACGAGATTGTCTGCGTGTTCAAAGAAGTGACACTGGGCTGGTGTGCTTGAAATAGAAGGCAGGGGGCAAATGAACCTTATCACCAAGGTTTGTAATATCAGTGTTCTGAATGATTGATTTCTAATCCTAAAAAAATGATGCTAGCTCCCTAATGCTGACTCCCTCCTATGCGGTGTGACTTCCTTGTAGGATCGTTATCATACCTGTGAATTGATGGATTATTGTGACTCATGGTAGAATGTGTTCCATACGCTTTCTCAACATAATCTCCAGCGAAGCCCTTGATTTTGAGCAGTAAACAAGTCCCGGAGTGCAAGCTGAAGAGTTTAGCATCTAGACCTCCATGCTCTGGTTTTTGTCCTTGTTTTTTCTTTGAACTATGGCGTGTTTAAGTTGGTGTCTGCTCCAGAGCGAAACACAGCTAGCAGTGTAGCACTCCCAATTCATGTTGTGTGTTTTTCTGCATGACCGCATAAGGTACTTGCCACAGAATAGATCATCAGTCCAACACACTCATGTCGTTGCACGTCAAGCTGTAGTTTAAGCCGGTGCTTGATATGCACTGAAAGTGCTGAACTTTATCCCATGTTATGTCGTTATCCAATATACTAAATGGTGTGCAGGGTGATCCTGCAAGACTTTGGGAATTTCGTTGTAATGCCCTGTTTCTTCAAAGCTACGTGCAGCAACATTAATTTGTCTTGGTAGTGCTGCAATGGAATCGAAAAGAATGGTGATTGCAGTGAACCACAAGAATTCTAGTATTGTCAAACAAAGCAGAGGGTATGTGCCCGTACATAGTTAGCAGTTGACGTATGCTCTGTGTGGAACAAAAGAGAGCATAGCGGAGAGACATGAGAGGCAGAAACAGGGGATGGAAGGAACCCTCGTCAGAAACAGGGGATGAAACATTTCGCAGGAGATGATCTGTATGTTGGTGCTCAAGAACACGGCGGAGTCGATCAATGATGGTCATGAGAGTAGCAATGACGACGACAGGCAAATTTTGAAACCCAAAAGCGGTAGGGTAGGGTGTCAAGGGGTTCTTTCTGTAAAACCCAACCAGGCCGTGTTTCGCTAGAAAGCGGAAATATTTTTCCAAAGAAAATCTTACATGCATAAAGTATTAAATGAAGTCTATTTGTAAAAAATTTTTAGAGATGAGTGTAACTTTGCGCGATGAATCTAACGAGTCTAATTAGTTCATAATTTACTACAGTAATGCTATAGTAACCATTCTCTAATCGTGCGGTCAAAGACCTCGTTCGATTTGTCTCGTGAAGTAATCAATGGTTGTGAAGGTAGTTTTGTAAGCTAACTTTATTTAATACCCTTAATTATTAGTCAAACGGGGGTAGAAAAAAAAATTCACTCCAAAGAAACACATGCCAGAATAAGTAGGGACGTAGGGTGCGATCAGAGGCTACCAGCACTCGATTCAATCAAACCGTTTGTTTCTAGGTAAGATTATATAAGGAGTGAAATCCAAACAGGGCCTAATCCAGATTATATATTATAGATTATATAATCTGAAATAAGAATCTTAAGCAGATTACGGTAATCTCGGATTATAATCTATAGTGTTTGTTGTCTATACGAGATTATATAATCTAGATAGATTATAATCTAAAACAAACATGACCTTAGGGTTTGTTTTTTGGGCTTTGTAGATTATATAATCTAGATTATAAGCCATAGATAGTATAGTAAAAGAATTATTTTAGATTTTTTAATTTCAAAATGGTCAAAAAATGGAATTTTACTACACTACCTTTAAATTATAATTTAGATGATCTCAAACGAAATTAGATTGAAGATGAACTGGCCAAATATTAGCCATATACATACGAGTAAGCTTGAACTGGGCGCCCCCTATTCGACTAGCCGATGGCAGGTGGCTGATGCTGGTTTGTACTGAGAGAAAAATCTGTAGCGTACTGTAGCATTTTTCATTTGTTTGTGGTAATGGTTGTTCTAGCCTGACCTAACTAGGCTCAAAAGATTCATCTCGTCTTGTACATCAAAACTATGCAATTAGTTTTTTATTTACCTACATTTAATGTTTAATGCATGCGTTATTTGTTATATTTAATGTTTCGATGTGAGGTCGATGCGATAAAAAGTTTGAAAAGTTGTGAGAACTAAACACAACCATTGTTAGTGCAATTCTGAGATTAAAAAAATCCCACAAAAGAATACAATTCTAGCTGCAACCAACTGTTTATTTCTTAAAATAGATAATTATCCGTATGAACTAACAACCTCGATGCCAAATTTACTAGGATTGAGACGGTTACTGAGAATAGCGAGCGATTTTGATATTTGGGACTCAATTCACGATCCTTTCAAGATTTGTCACCCATATCACAATGATATATGGGGTCATCTTGAGTCAATGACATGCGGGTCAGGGTGGCAAATCTTAAAAGGCTCACGAATTTAATATCAGTTCATAAAATTTCTCAAGAACAGCATGATCATTTATCAATATCATTAATCTGTCCGACAAAAACTAGAATTACGTTCTCCGCGGGACGGAGGGAGTACCGACGCTGTCACGTGCGCTGCCCACATCGGACAAGAATCGCCAACTCACCCCGCCACGTCACGCCTCCCACGGCGCCTCGCAATCTCCGCCACCCCATCGAAGGGAAAGTTGTCACCGCATCTCCCCTTCACTCCACTGTACTCCCATTCCCCCGCCACCACCACCGCCATGGCCGCCGCGCACTGCCTCCTGCACCCACCGGCGGCGCGCAAGGCGCCCACTCCCTCGCCGCTCTCCCCTCCCACCACTTCCCCCTTCCTCCGCCTCCCGTCCGCCGCGCGCCCCTGCCGCCTCCCTCTCCGCCTCCGCTCCGCCTCCCCAACAGCCACCGACCTGACCGAGTTCCCCAACCCGAACGGAATCCTCGCGCCCATCGACGTGGACGCCGCCACGGAGGCGGAGCTCCGGGAGAACGGGTTCCGGAGCACGCGCCGCACCAAGCTCGTCTGCACCGTGGGCCCGGCCACCTCGTCGCCCGACCAGCTCGAGGCGCTCGCCGTCGGCGGCATGAACGTGGCGCGGGTCAACATGTGCCACGGGGACCGGGAGTGGCACCGGGGCGTCATCCGCGCCGTCAGGAGGCTCAACGAGGAGAAAGGGTTCGCCGTCGCCGTCATGATGGACACCGAGGGCAGCGAGATCCACATGGGGGACCTCGGCGGCGCGTCATCGGCCAAGGCGGAGGTGAGCTGCTGTGCCTGTATGTGAGCTGCTGCTGTTTGCCGTTTTCACTTTTCAGAGTGAACGCCTTCGCTTAAACATTTCTCAATGGAATGTGCTTGTGCAACGTGGATGAGAGGAAAGGGTGCCGGCAGTGTCGGCATTTTTTTGTCTCATACTCATGCAGATCCTAGGAGAAGGTTTTTTTCATTGAAATGTCCGGTCAATTTAGATTTTCGGCTCACGTTTGAAATTGTTATAGAAGGGAAAGGATTCAGATTACTGTCAAAGTGTCAAACCTCAGTTGTTGAAGTGTTCGTCATTTTCAAGGCTTTCAGTGTAATTCAAATAAAGTGCATGGAAAACGTCACCTTGTTTTGGCTTTCTTTGCTAGACTAGTGCTGACTGCTGAGGTTCTAGTAAAGTGATAGAGAGTGAGATCCTGCAGGTAGCTGTCTAGATCTTTGGCGACTGCTTGGTTCATTTATTGGTAAATGATAAATTCAGAACTAATAAACTTATGTTATCCTCATTCTTAATCAATTGTAGGCGTTTATGTTTAACTTGCAGCAAATTTCAGTGAGGACATACATTCAACATATTTTTTAGTTCATCTGGAAGACTTAGCTTCCTGGTTTATTTCTTTGCTAAGGTTTGAAGTTAATTTGCGTACTGGTTGCTCTTAAATTTCTTTATATTTATTATTTCTTAGTATTAAAGCATGGCGAAAGTTTTCAGGATATTGAAACTTCAACTGCTCGTTTTCTGGAGCCTCTCATCTACATCCATTCTGGCAACTGCATTTCAGATCCTTTAGTTATAGCATGGCTAAATATTCTTTATTTTATTTTAGAAAAAATCTTAGGTAGATTCTTGCATGTAGCTAATGGTAACATCTGATGATAGTCACATTTTACATAATACATTAATATCAACAATTCTAAACTGCTTCTATAATTGCCAATTGTCGTCAGTGCTAGGTTCACTATGCCAGAAAGGAGATTACTCACCCTTCGCCTGTTTATTTTAGGTGTTTTTTACCATGCAGTTAGAAGCTTGACTGTACACCTGTTCAATACTCCAGTTTTTCTTAAGATACACTATTTACTGAATGGCTTCCATTTTCTTGTTATCAAAATATTCCTGAAGTAACTAACAAGATCCTGTCACATTTGCTGGATTCCACAGGATGGAGAAGTCTGGACATTTAGCGTTAGAGCATTTGAATTGCCTCTCCCAGAAAGAACTATTAGTGTTAACTATGATGGATTTGCTGAAGGTATTTAAGCTAGCAATTTGTAGATATCGTTCATAGTTATTGTTCACTGACATAATATTGCATCTAATTTCTACACAGATGTGAGAGTTGGTGATGAGCTTCTTGTGGATGGTGGAATGGCTAGGTTTGAGGTGATTGAGAAGTTAGGACCAGATGTTAAGTGTCGCTGCACGGATCCTGGTTTATTGTTGCCACGTGCCAATCTTACATTCTGGCGTGATGGCAGTATTGTTCGCGAGAGGAATGCTATGCTTCCTACAATTTCATCAAAGGTAAATGTCCTAGCATAATAAGTTTCTTGCTGTAGTTACCAAAAAGCTGCAAAAATTTTGTGAATCTATGACATCCCTTGGTTGGATTTACAGCTTCCTGTTCTGTTAATACCATGGTCAGTTCATAAAACATGTATTGCTTACTTCAGAGCCTTACACTGTGCAGTGAAATTCATCTCTGGATAGTTTTTATCAGCTCTTTACCACCTAGAGTTGTTTTGTTGACAAACGGAATCTTCTAGTTGAAGATAATATTATAACAATGCTGACAACTCATGCAGGATTGGCTTGACATAGACTTTGGAATTGCTGAAGGTGTAGATTTCATCGCTGTTTCATTTGTCAAGTCTGCAGAAGTAATTAACCATTTGAAAAGCTACATAGCTGCAAGGAGTCGAGGCAGGTACCAGGAGTATAACTGTATTGCTGTTATTTAAACTTATGCTTTGTTGTAAAAGCCATATTTGACATTGTTATAAACTGATAATGGGTGTTCCTAGAAGTCTAGAACTGTTTCTGGATGACTGGATGCACTTAGCCATTGTTGCTGGTTGGTTCCTTGTCAATTGCAGATTATTACTCTATTGGTAGGCTTTTATTTGTACTAACCCCAAAATAGATTCAGCCTCGGAGGTAGTGGTTTCTATGCAGTTACTAGAGAAAACAGTGAATCAGCAAGCTATCCTCTTTCCGGTGTACCTTCTTTTTCACATAATGTTGGGCAACAATGTGATTCACAGAAGAATAATCGGAACTGTTTAAAATTGTATGGCCAACCTCAACCATAACTTGGTGTCATCTCAGCCCATACAATTCTTCTGCATGCATTAGAAAAATTGTTTGAATATGTATCTCCTGTTTTTATTTGTTGTGCTACAATCAATTTGCCATTGTACAGCATCCCATGTTTTGTGGTTAAATTGAGTTAGTGACACAACTGCACAGAGTTACCTAGCTTAAAATCGCTTTTTAAGTCACCAGCCACCAACAATATCAAACTTACTATGTCTTCTTTTACACTTTAATTGAGTGGATCTTGCAAACATCGAAAACAAAGAGGATTGCATAAGTTTTTCTTACTATTTGAACTAGTACTGCATTTCTGAAATGTTTCCTTCATTTGCTGGAACTTTGTTGCTTGTTCACTCTAATCCTTTATTGTATATGATCAGTGATATAGCAGTCATTGCGAAAATTGAGAGCATTGACTCTTTGCACAACCTGGAGGACATCATCCGAGCATCAGATGGTGCCATGGTAGCCAGAGGGGATATGGGGGCACAAATTCCCTTGGAGCAGGTCCCCTCAATACAACAAAAGATAGTTCAACTGTGCAGACAGCTCAACAAGCCAGTCATTGTTGCTTCTCAGCTCCTCGAATCAATGATTGAGTATCCTACGCCCACAAGGGCTGAAGTTGCCGATGTTTCTGAAGCTGTCCGCCAGGGTGCAGACGCTCTAATGCTTTCTGGCGAGTCAGCAATGGGGAGATATCCAGAGAAGGCTCTTAATGTTCTCAGGAGTGTTAGCGTCAGGATTGAGAAGTGGTGGCGGGAGGAGAAGCGCCATGAGGCACTGGAACTTCAAGGTGTTTCATCTTCCTTCTCTGACAAGATATCAGAAGAAATCTGCAACTCGGCAGCTAAAATGGGTAACTACTGCCACCACATACTCTGCCTACCAAAGTGATGTTGTCATAGCAACTGATATATCCAATCGCTTTGCTATTGCGTCTTCCTATTTTTTTTGTCCATTATCTTGGTTACTGTCAGAACATTTCGATTCTGTTGCTTAGAAGATAATTCTAAACAAAACCAATTTCATCTGCAGCTAATGGCTTGGGAGCAGACGCCGTTTTTGTTTTCACGAAGACTGGCCACATGGCATCCCTGCTCTCACGGTGCCGTCCTGACTGTCCAGTTTTTGCCTTCACAACCTCAACCTCCGTCAGGAGACGGCTGAACCTCCAGTGGGGGCTCATCCCCTTCCGTCTCACCTTCTCCGATGACATGGAAAGCAACCTGAACCGGACCTTCTCCCTGCTCAAGGCCAAGGGCATGATCCAAACAGGCGACCTGGTGATCGCGCTTTCCGACATGCTGCAGTCCATCCAGGTGATGAATGTGCCCTAGGAGAGAGCCATTTATCTCTGTGACCCGTGAATCAACTATGGGGTGGAACACGTACTTTGTCACCACCTTGAAGCAAGGACAGTTCCTTGCACCGAAATTATTGGCTTTTCTACTGTATTAGATGCTAGGCAGGAGCAGAGAACTGTGGCAATAATTTGTGGCTTTCAGCCTGTTGTAAAACTGTTACATTACTTAGGCTTTAGTCTGACCTTTGTGGTGACTTCTGATGTGCAAGTTGTACCCATCGCTGAAATCCCAGATCAAATCGGCCAGCTACAATACCTGAAAAGGGAAAACGCTAGATCTTCGGGGTACTGGTACCAGATTTGCCTTCAGAATGTTTCGCATATGTGTGCCTTGTTGTAAACGAAGTGAAGAATGAAGAGCTGCACTTGCTCCCGGAGTCACCTTTGCTTCTCCATCTCTGTGTCATCCAAAGCTACGCCCACTGAGAATCTTGTCATCAGCAGCGAAGGTTTTTCGGTTCTTCAGGAGTTTCACTCGCATTCTGATAGGACAGACCTGACATTTGAGCCACAGACTGTGCAAAAAAACTCGAGAATTTGCTGCTGTCACTGCATAAACTTCCAGAAGTTACATGTTTGTCTATCAGAATTGACCAGTTTACGTGCCTCGGGAAAGTTGATATCAGAATTGATGGCAAGGGTGCAAAGCTGTTCAAAGCTGCAGATGCTGCTATCAGGAAAGCTGCTGAAACACATCCAAACCGTCCCAAACCTTGATTGATCATGCAGCAAAGGAAGAAAGGGAATATGTTCCCGGTCCATGTCAAGTGTGTAGTCCTATCTGTCATATATTGACTTGATTTGTGTTGCCATAAAAGCAAGGTATGAGCTTTGGTATGCATCTTGCTAGTTGATTGTATATATCACTGCTTAAGTCTATAACTAGACCAACCAGCCGGATCTGATGTGATTTCAAATCAAATAATCAGAAGTCCCTTTTATTCCAATCAAAACAGCATAGAACTTCAGCAAGTCATTATAAAGATGTGGGTCCAACTAATTAAACTAGTTAAGTATCAAAAAAACTAATTAAACTAGTTGTTTTAGCTTAACTGAATCCCACACTCCTACTGATAAAAGAATCGCTAGTGAGCTATTGATGATTCTGTTTTATGGTAAGCAGTTTATCTGCTGCTCCCCTAACAATCTGTATTGTAGGTTGTACAAATATGCATTTAATTTGATGTCCAGTACTCCAGTTGCATGTGTTTTATTTTCTTTTTCGGAATTTTGGTTTTGCGCCTAAGTTCTGAACCTGCTATAATAAGGTGCAGTTTACTGCAAAGGATGGCCATACGCTAATCTCATGTCTTTTCTTTGTTGGAACCTGTGGAGTTTGATGCCCTGTCTTGTTTGTCTGTCTTTCCATCCTACTCTCTCTTTTTGTTAGCATCCGACCTACCTTTTGATTCTTAACTGGGTTTCACCTTATCTCCTGAAACAACAGTAGGAGCTGATAATCTTGGTTTTTGTTTTTGAGATGGATGATAATCTAGTGCCTAACTTTCATTTTGGATAAACAAAGCCAAGTTATTGAGTAATGATTCTGCTTTCAACAATTTGATAACATGGATCCTGCTCAAAACATTGACAAACTTGAAAAAAAAACAAAATAGAAGTTCAGAAGAGGATGTGTATCTACATCCTCCGACTGCAGATCAATGGCTGAGATCCATCTCCAGAACTCCACTCCAATTTCACGTCCCCGATTGATAGCATCACCCACGTTATAACATCCAACAAAAACAACAACAATTTAATTTCCATGAACACGCAGCAAGGCCGATATTCTCCATGTGGATTGGACCAGAGAAACTACTACGATCACTTAACCTGATGACAGCTGCTACTCAGGAGACAGCTGAACCTCCAGTGGGGCCTCCAGCATTCCGCGTCATCTTCTCCGACGAGGGGTCATGGCCAGGGGCATGGCCGCATGGTCCAGTGCGTACAAGTCCGGTGACCATGGTGATGGCGCTCTCGCCGACATGCTGCACTCCATCCAGGTGACGAACATACCATGAGGGCCAAGTAAGTACAGTATCTCCGTGTCATCCGATCCCTGTATCAGATGGGACACGGCCTTGATTACCCCCACCTTATTGAGCTTGAGGGGACGCTTCATCCATTGCACCGAAATTATTCGCTTTTTCTTCTGTATATGTTTTAGACGCTACAGGCAGGACCAGACAAGTGTAGCAACAGTTCTATTCTACAGCAAGGCCTTGTTTAGATCCCAAATTCTACCCCAAAGTTCACTAGATAAAAAGAAGATTTCCATCACATCAAAATGTCATAGCATGCATGGAGTACTAAATGTAGATAAAATCAAAAACTAATTGCACGGTTTTATTGTACTCTACGAGACGAACATTTTGAGCCTAATTAATTAATTTTTGGATAATTTTTCACACATGCAAACGAAATGCTACAGTGGTGCAATGATTACAAAACCCAAAGTTTAGCATCCCAAACTTTAGATCTAAATGAGGCCATTAATTTAGCCGGTGTAGAAATTAGTACAATATAATTAATTAATGTAGAAGATGTTCATCAGGCACCCGGTCTAGGAGCACAGCACAGCCGATGTTCGCTTTTTTGGAGCTAGACATCCACAAGCTAATTGAGTTTGGCAGCTGCTTGCTTAAAACGGAGTTCACGTGGATGACAAGTGTAATAGTGCAGTGTGAATTTTAGTACGAGGCCGAAACAAACATGCATGTAGGGTGTGTACGTTCTCGTTTGTCGCCGAACGTCCACGCCGGCGAGCTGTCGCCGTCGCCGTCGCCGGCACAGTCCGGCGGTCGATGGCCCGGCCACAGCTAGCCTTCCAGGTGTCTCCGGCGAGTGGTGGTCAGGCCTCTGCTCGTCATCTCCACGGAACGGTCGCGGAGCATGCCACTGCACAACACTTGACTTCAGAGCCTTTACCTTAATCGTCCTGACGTGTGCATGATCTGATCTATACATTGACAGAGACCGCCACGTACTCTTCCCAGTCGTGAGTCGTGACACACATGTTGCTTTGATTTTTGTCCTCGCAAGCAGGGCGGTCCAAAATTTTGGCCTTAATTAACATCAAGTTACTTTTTTCTATCTGTATATATAAAAAAAGTATATTGTTTCAGTAATTAGTAATGCGTGGTGCATGATGTCCATGTTATATTGGTATCCTTGGGACTGCACTACAGAATGATAATATATAATCCCTTGTGTAACTATACGTAATGCTTGCAAAAAAAGAAAGGAGGAACCACCTGACAGGTTTGCCCATTTATTTCTGCTAATACAAAATGGCTCCACTGTTTTGATTTTATACATTGAATGCAAAACAACGTGGTGCTAATTTAGTAACTATTACTTCCATATTATCAAAATCAATAATGTATCTACTCATAGGGCATGCCATTAGTCAGATACATCCCCTCAAGCCAAGTTGTAGAATCAGGAATAATTATACATCATGGGCCAACCAGACATACCCGACATTGCATTATATAGATTGTCAATAAGTATGGGACTGGTTATATGTTCCACCATGATTTTTAGTAACACTCAAAATAATGAGTCCATGGTACAAAAGTCAGTGGGAGTCAAAAGAAAAGGTTAGGACTAGTATATCTCTGGTCAACTAAATTAAAGTCAAATAACAAATGAGATGATTTAAGTCTAAAGACCCTTGATAAAAAAACAATGTTTCTATATACAAGGTTAGGATACATTATATGGATCTACGAGGTATTTCTGCACAATACGCAGCGACTTATTTGCAAGCATGCGGAATTTTGTGGACCATGCTGATGACACTTGTTAGTTAACCATTTTGCCACTTGGTCATAAACCCAACCACACAAAACCGCTCTCTTAAGTACCAAACAAGCAACTGGCCTAGGAAATTAAGCCTACGTCTAATAGTACCAAAAAAAGATTACAAAGCACACATACCAAACACAAATTATGACATAAATAAACTCACAAAATGACATCAATAGCACACTTCCATTTTATACAAAAAGGCCTCTCTCTCTCTCTCTCTCTCTCTCAAAAGAGACCAAAAAACCTCTCATTATCCTCTATAGGATATCATCATCACCTCTATCCCCATCAAACACTTAGTATGGGGCAAATAGACGTGACGCCTGCTTTGTGGCAAACAAAGGATCCAAAAGGCATCGCTTTCATGGAGGGAGAGGAAAAACAATGAATTTATATTTTGTGAGGTAAAAGTGGTCTAAGGTCGGTGGGGCCACTGTGCTCCCCTTTCTAGAATGTCCTGGCATTTTCCTGTGGTGAAAATAAGTCGCCAGAGTTGATCCCTACATTGTATCAGTACGTGTGGTAACTGAATCAAACCAAAAGACACACTGCTCCCACATCGATAAACCTCAGAAGAGACCTTCACCATTTACCAGCATATTCATGTGTCTTTCAGCTGAACTGTCATTCAAACCATTCCTTATTGCAACATATATCACCTCACTATATCAAAGCTACGGCATCATAAAACTAAGAGGAGCGGGCTATCACATTCACAAGTCTGCACACCGTTATCGAGCAAGTGAAATGCAGATTAACAGGTAGTCAGTCATATATCCAAAACTAATTAATATTTTTCCGAATCATCGTTTGTGCAACATCATAATTAGAGAACAAGTAAAGAAATATTAATGACAAAAGGGCAGGTGATAAAGCCTATCTAGCTAGAAGAAAGCAGGGAGCATTCTTTAGAGCTAAGGCTATTCAGTTTTTAGTCCCATCTGCCTGGTGGTACTCAATCTATGATGCTTCAATAAGTCCCTTTCTGCCCTGCCTCTGCTTGTGGGCCAAGGACATATGTCACAGTCATAGTGAGCCCACTATTAAGTGCACATGAAAGTGATCAGTCCTTGATGACTTTTGTGCTGCTCTTCTCTCATTTGAAAATGGCCTGGGAGCAAATCATGCATGCATCCTCCATGATATCCCTACCAAATCACCTTACCTTCTTTTTTGTTTTTGCCTTTGTATATATGGTTAGTGTAATAATTTCCCAACCAATCATCGTCTTGAAGGGAAACGATGGAAGCTACGCTAGCTCACACAAAAACTCGTTCACCCAAAATAGGAACAGCAGCAGTTATAGATCACGGATTGTTACCACTTGACGCGCAGTTGCAGCGGAAGCCGTCTCGATGTAGACGAACGCGTCGAAGTGGCAGTGCAGTGCAGTTGCTTACGTCCGTCTGGTCCTGCACGTGCGGTTCGTCCTTGTGCTCCAAGCGCAGCACCTCCGAGGTATCCACACGTACGAGGATTGAAACGTCGCGCACCGGACTGCTAGGTCCACGAGCACGATGGGGGAGAAAAGCAACTATTGCTTGGAAGTCATGTCTTTCTCAGGAGGGGTTTGGTCTCTATTTATTTGGATGAAATTCTTCACACCATGTTCCATTAGCAATATGGGACTAATAAATAAAGCACCCCTTCCCCTGGTAATGGGCTTCACAACATTTGTGGCCCATTAAGACTAGTGGATCGAATCCAGTTGTCTCTTGGGCATATTCCCAACAATCTCCCACTTGCACTAGAGACAATCTCATAAGCAAGTTTTCAGTGTTCCAAACCTCTTAAGTGTGTGACCCTATGGGTTCACGTACACATAGACATGGTTCGAGTACTCCTACTCGTTCCAATAGTTGATAGCGGCCTCTAGCAAGACGTGTCAACTCCCATGAATACGTAAAGATCATATCAGACGAACCACCACAACATCACGTACAAGCTATTCCCTTTGCCTCACGATATTTGGTCTAACTCCAAGTAAGACCTCCCTTTCTCGAAACTGTGAGTCAGATCCTTCAAGAGGTTAACACTTAACCTAGCACGGCCATGCATTTCTTGATCCGATCACTCGAGGGGCCCAGAGATATCTCTCTCGTATAGAGAGGGGCAAATCCCATCTTGATTGACCATGCCTCACAGCATGCTTCCTGACAAACCCGAAAACCACCTTTATAACTACCCAGTTACGGTGCAGCGTTTGGTAGTCCCTAAGTAGGTCAATTCACATCTTGAGTACATACGACAATCTCAGGTCTAAGGACAAAGCATACGCGTTGTGAAGAAGAGATAAACAAGTCTCAAACTGGGTCAGTCCAGCCCCATGTCATACATGTGCCCACATTATTAGTTTGACATCTCCATGTCCATGACTTGTGAAACATAGTCATCAACTAATACATGTGCTAATCAAATTAGGGACAATCCTTTTGAATAACCATACAAGTATTGAGTTTCACAAACAATTCACATAATTGCTAATCATATACAAGTTGCCTTTCATGGATATTCAATAAATAAACAATATATCATAGATACAAAACATTGTCCACTCACACTGGAGCTAATCTAAATGATATCTAATACCCATAGCTCTCGTGTGTGATTCATGTTTAGGCCGTGGAAGAGCCTTTGTCAAAGGATCAGCAATATTCAAATCCGTATGTATTTTGCATATCTTTATCTCACCACGTCTAACGAACTCTCGAATGAGGTGAAACTTCCGCAGTACATGTTTGTTTTTCTGGTGATTCCTTGGCTCCTTAGCCTGTGCAATTGCCCCATTGTTGTCACAGTAGAGTTCCAATGGGCTAGATGCATTGGGAAACACACCAAGCTCAATGAGAAACTTCCTCATCCAAACACCTTCCTTCGCCGCTTCCGAAGCTGCGATGTACTCTGCTTCCGTTGTAGAATCAGCCACAGTATCTTGCTTAGAACTTTTCCAGCTTACAGCACCACCGTTTATTGTGAACACAAATCCTGATTGCGACTTTGAATCGTCTGGATCAGTTTGGAAACTAGCATCAGTGTAACCCTTTACAATGAGCTCTCCCTCACCTCCATAGACTAGGAACACATCTTTAGTCCTTCTAAAGTACTTAAGAATGTTTTTCACCGCTGTCCAGTGACTTTCACCTGGATTAGACTGGTGTCTGCTCGTAACACTTAGAGCATATGAGACATCTGGACGAGTACTTATCATGGCGTACATGATGGATCCAATTGCTGAAGCATAAGGAACCTTACTCATGCGCTCCCGCTCATCAGTCGTCGTAGGACACTGAGTCTTGCTGAGGTGTATGCCATGTGACATAGGCAAGAACCCTTTCTTGGACTGTTCCATGCTGAACCGATTCAGCACCTTGTCAATATAAGTATCTTGACTTAATCCTATAAGCCTCCTTGATCTATCCCTATAGATCCTTATGCCCAGAATGTATGCAGCTTCCCCTAAGTCCTTCATAGAAAAACTATTTTTCAGCGAAGTCTTAACGGATTCTAGCATAGGAATATTATTCCCAATCAACAATATGTCATCCACATACAAGATTAGAAATACAACAGAGCTCCCACTTTCCTTCTTGTAAACACAAGCCTCTTCTTCATTCTGCCGGAAGTCAAACCCTTTGACTACCTCATCAAAACGAAGGTTCCAACTCCGAGATGCTTGCTTTAATCCATAGATTGATTTCTGAAGCTTGCATAATTTTCCAGCATTAGTTGGATCGACAAAACCTTCTGGTTGTATCATGTATACATCCTCCTCTAGGTTCCCATTGAGGAAAGCTGTTTTGACATCCATTTGCCATATCTCATAATCGAAATACGCAGCTATTGCTAGAATGATCCGGATAGATTTAAGCATCGCTACTGGAGAGAATGTCTCGTCGTAGTCAACTCCTTGAACTTGTCGAAAACCTTTTGCAACAAGTCGTGCTTTATAGACGTTAACATTTCCGTCTACATCTCTCTTTCTCTTAAAGATCCATTTGCACTCGATGGGTCTCACACCATCAGGCGGGTCAACTAAGTTCCAAACTTGATTTTGCCCCATGGAATCTATCTCGGATATCATGGCACTTTGCCATTTCTCGGAATCTGGGTCCATCATAGCTTCTGCATAGGTCCTAGGCTCATCGTTGTCTATCAACAATATGTCGCGCTCTCCCGTAACTTGGAGATTCATTTTCTGTGTAGCGCGACGTGGCCTTTCCGACCTTCGTGGTTGTGGCGATTCTTCTCTTACCACAGGTGTCTCAACTTGTTCTGCTACATTAGCATCACTCGTAAAGTCTTGCCTCATAGGCTCATCTCGAATTTCTTCAAGATACACCTTCTGTCTACTTTTCTCGCTGTTGAGAAACTCTTTCTCCAAGAAAACACCGTTCCTAGCGACAAACACTTTGCCCTCTGATCGGTTGTAGAAATAATATCCAATTGTTTCCTTTGGATATCCCACGAATATGCACTTGTCCGATTTTGGTGTAAGCTTGTCCGACTGAAGTCGCTTGACATATGCATCACAACCCCAAATTTTCAGAAAAGACAAACTAGGAGTCTTGCCAGTCCATATCTCATATGGTGTCTTCTCCACGGACTTAGATGGTACCCTATTTAGTGTGAAAGCTGCTGTTTCTAGAGCATAACCCCAAAATGATAACGGTAGATCTGACTGGCTCATCATTGATCGCACCATGTCTAACAAGGTTCGATTACGTCGCTCGGACACACCGTTCCTCTGAGGTGTTCCAGGTGGCGTTAGCTGTGGAACAATTCCGCAACTCTTTAGATGAGTGCTAAACTCGTGGCTCAAATACTCGCCTCCACGATCTGATCGCAAGGCTTTAATTTTCTTACCACGCTGATTTTCAACTTCATTCTGAAACTCTTTGAACTTTTCAAAAGTCTCTGACTTATGCTTCATTAAGTAGACATAGCCATATTTACTAAAATCATCAGTGAAAGTTATGAAGTACTGAAATCCACCCCGAGCTGTCGTGCTCATTGGTCCACATACATCAGTATGTATGAGTTCCAATAAGTCTTGCGCCCTCTCAGGAAAACCTGTGAAAGGTGCCTTGGTCATCTTGCCTAGCAAACAAGCTTCGCACGTCTCGTATGATTCAAAATCAAACGAAGTTAAAAGTCCATCAGAATGGAGCTTCTTCATGCGCTTCTCACTTATATGACCCAAACGACAATGCCACATATAGGTAGGATTCAAATCATTTAGCCGAGGCCTTTTAGCAATTATATTACATATAGGTGAATCATCAAGATTTAAAATAAACAATCCATTCACAATGGATGCAAGAGCCACAAACATGCCATTCTTTGAGATCACACAACCATTGTCTTTACTCGCGAATGTATAACCATCCTTCATCAAACATGAGGGAGATACAATGTTTCGACTCAAACTAGGAACAAAATAACAATTATTCAATTCCATGATAAATCCTGACGGAAGGTGGAGTTGCATCGTCCCGACGGTCAAAGCAGCAACTCTTGCATTATTGCCCACGCGGAAATCAACTTCGCCTCTTCCCACGCTTCTACTTCTTACTAATCCCTGCATCGAATTGCAAATATGAGCAACCGATCCGGTATCAAATACCCAGGAATTAATAGAAGATTCAGCGAGAAAAATGTCTGTAATATTAATGTCATGTGTACCTGATGCGGAAGTACTCTTACTACCGCCATTCTTCAGAAAAGCCAGGTACTTCTTGCAATTCCTCTTCCAGTGACCAATTTCTTTACAATAAAAGCACTCCTTCTTTTCTGCAGCTGGTCCAGACTCAGTCTGGGGCGTAGAGCTTGGCTGAGAGATCATATCTTTAGCCTTGCTCTTTTTCTTCCAAGATTTGCCCTTCCTCTTGAAGTTAGGCCTGTTTTGGATGGCCATCACATGGCTGCTGCTAGCGCTTTTCTTGATATCAACCTCTGCCGTCTTGAGCATGCCACATAACTCATTCAATCCCTTCTCCGCCCCATGCATATGGTAGTTCGAGATGAAGTTCCCAAAGCTAGGCGGAAGTGATGCTAGAATAAAATCGGTGGCTAACTCTGGGCCAAGTGGGAAGCCTAGCTTCTCCAACCTTTGGGAGTAACCAACCATCTTGATCACATGTGGCCCTACAGCTGCGCCTTCTGCTAGCTTTGTTTCCACAAAGGCCTTTGAGACATTGAACCTTTCAGTCCTGGCCTGAGTTTGAAACATATCCTTGAGCGCCTCGATCATATCATGCGCCTCATGGTTTGTCTCAAACTGCATCTGCAGCTCGGGTTCCATGCAAGCAAGCATAAGACAACTCACTTCAAGATTGGCATCACATGCCTTCTTGTAAGCATTTTTCTCAGCAAGAGTTGCGTTATCATCAGGCTCAACTGGTAATGGGGTGTCTAGAACTTCTTCCTTTTTCTCAGCCCTGAGAACAATTCTAAGGTTTCGGATCCAATCCGCATAATTTGTTCCATTCAACTTATCCTTCTCAAGGATCGAACGCAAAGAAAACGGTGTGCTAGGTGCCATTGATCTACAACAGAAAATAATGCAAAATACTAAGACAATGTATCTATGACAGAGTAAAATACATTAAACAATTTAACGGAATTTACTCCCACTAAAATCAATATCCCTCCATTGATATTTTAGTGATTCAGGATCCACAACTAACAAGTCGACTAGTGAGCTTTAGCATCACCGCTAGAAGACATGGTAGATCGGTAAGCAACTCTTGCTAATCATATCTTATATGACTCCTGTTGTTGGTTGACATCTCTATGTCTCGGCGTCCAACCTTTATGTCCCAAGGTCCTTAACCGTTAAGATGACCTTGTTTAAGTTAACCAACTCCTTATGCGAGTAAGTATCCGATACAAACCCATCTAGTCAAGGAAAACTAGTGGCACCCTAATTTCATAGACCCACCACTAATTGTACAAGACATGTGATGGTGCAAGATTTAGTTGGGAGGACATTTAGAACTTAAACAATTTTTGAGGGATCGTTTTTCAAAATTTTAATTTCGCCGGACCGTCCGTTGTTTCCTTGCAGACTGTCCGACCTGCTCTGGCGGACCGTCCGACCCTCTGGAACGCTGGAAAAACGCTTCTGTCAAAATTCCGACTGTATTTGCGGACCGTCCGCCGCTCACTTGCGGACCGTCCGCCGTTCTTGTGCGGACCGTCTGCCGTTTCTGAGCGGACCTACGATTTACCTAAATTCTATCTGACCAATCACATTGGTCTATATCTCACCATGCCTGGGTTTACGTGTATCACTTAACTCCGGTGGCGGAATTCCGACCGGTAGGAGTAATTCGTTACACCACCATCATAGTGAATCCTAGTCAACATCGTCGTATATCGACATGCGACGCGGTCATTGATCTAAGTTCGATTCGACCAATCCAATTGGTCTATATCTCACCATAACTGGGTTTGTGTGTATCACTTAACTCCGGTGGCGGAATTCCGACCGGTAGGAGTAATTCGTTACACTACCATCATAGTGGAGATCACGAACCGATCAGAGACCAATCTACAACCAAGCATATCTCTATATGCATATATCCGAATCTATAACGAAACAGCTACGGCTCTGGTACCACTGAAGGGAAACGATGGAAGCTACGCTAGCTCACACAAAAACTCGTTCACCCAAAATAGGAACAGCAGCAGTTATAGATCACGGATTGTTACCACTTGACGCGCAGTTGCAGCGGAAGCCGTCTCGATGTAGACGAACGCGTCGAAGTGGCAGTGCAGTGCAGTTGCTTACGTCCGTCTGGTCCTGCACGTGCGGTTCGTCCTTGTGCTCCAAGCGCAGCACCTCCGAGGTATCCACACGTACGAGGATTGAAACGTCGCGCACCGGACTGCTAGGTCCACGAGCACGATGGGGGAGAAAAGCAACTATTGCTTGGAAGTCATGTCTTTCTCAGGAGGGGTTTGGTCTCTATTTATTTGGATGAAATTCTTCACACCATGTTCCATTAGCAATATGGGACTAATAAATAAAGCACCCCTTCCCCTGGTAATGGGCTTCACAACATTTGTGGCCCATTAAGACTAGTGGATCGAATCCAGTTGTCTCTTGGGCATATTCCCAACACGTCTTGTGCACTTACTTCTTGTAGGGCTTGACCACAGGAAAGGCATTCTTCAACCACTGAGACCAAATAATCACTGATTATTGCAGTACACAACTGGAACAGTTTGGACTCACAGAAAACTAAACTTCTCATCAACTCTGAAGGTTGCCATTTCCTTCCAAAACTAGATCACTTAAACTACAGACCAAGTGAACAATCAAATTAAATTCCCTTGTTGTTTTTTTATACGTATTTCCCTTGTTTGTTTCTCACCGATTAGTTAAACTGACTTAAATCTTGCCAAATCTTGCTGAGAACAGCATTTCTGGTGAGAGGATAGTATAGCCTCATCTCTTCCTTTTGATCCTCGGAAGTGATTGAGCAGTAGCTTATGTGAGCTTCTCAAGGTGTTTGTTGTTTAGGTAGCTAGGAGACTATACGTATGGTTCTTTCGATTGCTACGCACATAGATTGCATGACGAGGTTCTGCACGACATTATTGTTTCTGAATGCCTTTTTCCTAGACCCTAAGGAAACTAGTGCTTAGAACACTTGAAGAACTGCATTCATGCGTGTAATATTTCTGATAGAAGCTTCGTTTCTTTTGCATTGGCAACACAAAAATTAACATAAAAACGTTGAATTTTGTTCTGAATGCAAACAGCAACAAATTATTCTAAAAACAACAGCATATTAACTTAGAAACAGCAAGTAGTGCTTAACAAGAGATTTATATATAGATCACTTCGGATAAGTTTTTCTTACTAGGCATGACGCCAAGGACGGCATGATCAAAAGTTCCCCAGCTCGGGATAGATTAACAAATTAGATCACGCTGTTGATGAAGTATAAATACTCTAGAAAGGAGCAAGAGACAGACCAAACCCATCCAAAACAGTTGAGCTGTACCGCGTTGCAATGTCCAGTTTAATGGTGTAAAAAACAATTAATTGTGTCATTAAAACATAGAATAAAAATAACTTCGCTGCGACGAAGATTTGCGTAAGCCGGCCTATGATTCATTGTTACTCTAATTCACAACCTGAGATCACAGAATGTGCCAAAACTTGTGATCATCAAATTGTATATATATATATATATATATATATATATATATATATATATATATATATATATATATATATATATACCGATGCTGGTCTATCGGTCCATTAAATCAGACCCAATTAGTCAACTCAGTGGCTAAAATTATACAATATACGACACACCCATCTGCAGAGTGCAGATGGTCACCGGCCATGAATCCGAAAATATATAAACTGAACTTTGGATTGAATATATTTGAAGGACACGAATGGAAAGAGACATGAAACATTATTTATACCACAATTATATTCTGCTCCCAAAGAAAAAGGATTAAGTCTGAAAATAGTGGAAATATATTGATATCTTGTTTGTCAATGAGATTGGGAAAATCCGAAATTCGACCGCGCAGAAGCTTATTATTGATGACAATTTGTGGTTTCAAGATCAACCAATTGATTTAGCGTATCCATCAAACAATAATTAAGCACGTCATCGAGACAGTTGTTCGTATTAAATCATTGTGCCTTTGGCTTATCCATTCCAATCCAATCCTGTAGACAGCTGAAAACGAAATGGCATGGGAGGAGTTCGAGAGAGCAATAATTTGGCCTCTTGGGACATCTTCCGTATGTATTCACCATACCCAACTAAAAGGCCTGTGAGGTTCTTGAGTTTGTTCTACGATAGAGAAAATCGTGCCATAAACTTCTCTAATTTCAAAGTATTCTAGTTTCAGACACAACTATGGATATTGCAGTTTATATATATAGCATTATTTCATCCGCCAACTTCTATAGTAATATATGTTGTTTCAAACAAAAAATACAAACTATTATATGAATGGATTTTTTATCATGCATATATTTGTCCAAAAGAAAAAAAATTATCATGGTAGAGCTACAAATAAAAAAAGGTCTACGCTTTTCTTGTGAGAACTCTCTCTCTCTCTCTCTCATGCAGTTTTAACACAGTACTGAAACCATGTTCCCTACTTTTTAGAGCCGAAAGTCAAGATAGAAAGGCCCAAAAGTGCATACCACCAAAATAAGGCAAGTATACACATTGTGTGTGATCTAAGAATTTCTCAAGAAAGAAAAAGGTGTGATGATCCGGCTAGGTGGGTTTGTTGGTTCAGTACATGATATATCATCTTGCATATGCGAAACCAAACCATCAGCCTTGCAAGGTGCAGCCTTCGGTTTTTTAATAGGGGCAGAAAATAGTGGTTAGGGGACAGTGTCAAGAAAGAATCAAGTCGTTACACCAATATAGATAGGAACAAATAACCACCCGTCAGGTAGACCCCTTCTCGCAAATACAAAATTAAAGGGTCATGATCTGCTCTTCTCACTAGTTAAAGTGGTATTTTTTTTGGGGGGGTGTCAGACCAGGGAAAAAACTATTTACTGAGATGCTATATGGCATGATAATTTTATGCATGTCTATTTGTAAAAAGGTGCAACATACACGCCTTTAGACAATATCTCAATTAGTAGTATTCGTTGCGTGGTTACTAGTTTATAGAAAATTTGATAGTTTTTGTACATAGTTCTTACATTGAAAACCCTATTCTCTTCAAAATGTGAAACACATATTTTCTATGAACGATCGTCTTACTATACCACGAAGAACTATCTATCTTACCATAGGTTAGTTCAAAATACAAACAGAACAGTTTGACCAAGGAACCATAGGTGGCGTGTCAAATGAACGGTGCCAATCTTATTTTGAAGTACACTAGAATTCAGTTTGTACTAAAAATATATTGGATAAGTTTTATTATATAGTAAAAAAGGTTATGCAGAGAATGTATTTCATCACATATCTCTCAAAAAGTCCCTTAAATTCCATGTATTTCATCACTATATCTCTCGAAAATCCCTCAAAGTCCACATAAAACAATCAAGTAGAAAAGACAAGCCACATTCACAATCCAATGAAAAAAGCTTACGTAACCCGTCCACTTGCAATTTCGTTTAATAAAAGAAAAAAGTTTACAATTACAAGAATATACTAGCGCTAATGTAACAATTTGGAGTGAAAATGGATTTCACACATAGTGTATTATCTTCTCACAATATAAAATTCACAATTTAAGGCGTATAATTTCTATATCAAATATTAAAGAGACAAATAAACATGAGACTATCCATATTGGATAACACACAGAGCACATATAAAAACCAATACCTAAGATAACAGCCAAAAGTATGCAAGCACTAATTAACTACTCATTTAACTTGTACATGATGGATTCACACATTCCCCCCATTTGGTCTCTAGCAAGGGAAAAAACCAAGAACAAAAACCTTTTTCACCCACCCTGCAGATTCTAGGGCCTCCGCCCTACAACAAGCCAAGACCACCTCGCAACCAACCCAGCCGCTGCCCGGTCGAACCAGGCCAAAAAGAAAAAAGAAAGAAAAAAAAAAGAAAAGAAAGCAAAGGCGCCGGGAGATGGAAAAGCCAAGAGAAAAGGGGCACAGGCGGCCGGCCACAGGAGATCCCGCGGCCGCTCTTTCCGTGGCGAGCTCGCCCTTTCCGTATAGTGCACGAAAGGCATCGCCCCCTGCGTGACGCGCCTGTGGCCGTCGCTGTCGCCGCCGCGCCCGGGCCACGCGTAGCGCGCCGCGTGTCCCCCCGTCGCAGGCCATGGCCTGGGACACGGGTGGGGCCCGGGCGCGGGGATCGAGGATTGATGGTCTTTTCCTGTGTGTTGCCCCCGGCTACGCGACCAATTTACGGATTTGACACTAGACGGTGGTTGCTGGTTTTGGTTTTGGGACGGCAAGGGCGGTGAGGTTTTCCTTCCCCACCTCGGGACAGTAGGTGATGTTAAAAGAAAACTCTACTGAAAATGGCCAAAGATTGTTAGCCGTGGGATGCTCTGGTCAGTAACACGATAAATATTAATAAAAAATACAATATATTTTGATAAAAGGAAAATTGAACACGTAATGTAGTGAAATAACGTTATTTTTTAAGACGGCCTTGATAAGTCTTATTAAATTGTCCATGGTCATAAGACTTTATGATCAACTCGTATATTTAATACTATAAAATTTATGTACCCCTTATTCTCATGTACAAACATTCCATCATTGTCTCTGTCTATTTAAATAATGATCCTAATTCAATTAATTATGTTTGAAAGTTGTATTGCTAAGAAAGCCATAATACACAACTCTAACAGTACCTTAGCCTCGGTTCCGCCACCGTTCATGCACCAAAACCACGGGCAGCGAGGATAAGGGCCAATTCCAAAAGGGCAAACTCGCCATTCTAACCCAAATCGGCCTGTGTCCTACCGAAATCCCTGGATTACCCCTCCCTAAGAGGCGGTTGTCGCCCACCAGACAGCCAGGGGCAAATCCGTCACTTCTCCCCGCGCCCACGGAGTGCCCCCGTCCCCCTCCCCAACAGCGGCAACAAGACCGTGACCCACCGCTCGGGCCCACCTGTCAACGTCGTCCTCGCCCCCGTCCCCACGCCGCCTCTACCCACTACGCCACGTACTCGGCGGGCCCACCACGCGCCACGTCAGCCACCCCCGCCCTCTCCGGCCTCCCGCCTCCCTCCCTCTTTATAAGACCTCGCGGCCAATTCCACTGTCTCACTCCTCCGCCGTCCCCGTCGCCGAAGAGAAGAAGAGAGCACGACCCACCCGCCGGACATGGCCGACGCCGGCGAGCCTCCCGTGAGCCACAACCACTAGTAGAACGGTGTAGGTAGATACGACTGTTTGGCTGTAAACAAGGCACAGCGGCGGGCGCGCGTCATTTTTGGTTTGTAGATTGATCGAGGACGGTGGTTGTTGGGTGTGGAGAGGGTGCGGCGGTGGTTGCCGGCGGTCGGTCGATGACGTTTCTGTTCCCGGTGAGGAGCCAGCAGGGTGCGGCGACGATGGAGAGCAGGCCACCGCCGGCGCCGGCGCCGGCGCGGGTGTCGATGTTCCGGCGGCTCATGGTGCGGGTGACCCCGGCCGAGCGTCTCGCCGCGGACGGCAAGGAGATCAGGGAGAAGGAGGAGAGGCCACCGCCGGCGGCGGCGGCCTTGGAAGCGGAGGCGGGGTCGGTGGGGCTGGACAAGATGGTGCTGAGCTTCATGGAGGACGCCGCCGTGGAGAGGCCTCCGCGCGGGCGCTGCGGAAACTGCTTCAACGGCAACCAGCAGGACGGCAGCGACGACGAGGACTTCGGCTTCCTCCCCTCCCCCTCCACCCCCGCCGCGCCGCCGGCCGCCGCAGGCGCCGCCCTGGAGCTCCTCAAGGTAGCGCCTCTTTCTTCTTGTCCGTATCCATTCCGCGTCGCATCCGGAAGAACCAGTCAATTGCTTTTTCTCTATCCATCCATCCCCTCTCCGCTGATGATGGCGTTCGCGTCGCCGCAGGGCCTGGTGCAGTGCGCGAGCACGGCGGAGCGGGACCTCCTCGCCGACGCGTCGCGGATCGCCGGAGCGGGCGGCCGCGGCGGCTTCGGGCGGAAGAAGGCGGACGTCCGGCGGGCGGTTGCCGACGGGCTCCGGGCGCTCGGGTACGACGCGGCGGTGTGCGTGTCGCGGTGGGACAATGCGGCGTCGCACCCGGCGGGGGAGCACGAGTACATCGACGCCGTGGTGGCGGAGGGGCGCCTGGTGGTGGAGGTGGGGTTCCGGTCGGAGTTCGAGGTGGCGCGGCCCACCAAGGCGTACCGGGCGGCGCTGCAGGCGCTGCCGCCGGTGTTCGTGGGCACCCCGGAGCGGCTGGGCCGGGTGGTGGCGCTCGTCGCCGACGCCGCCCGGCAGAGCCTCCGGAAGCGCGGGCTCCACTTCCCGCCGTGGCGCAAGCCCGAGTACATGCGCGCCAAGTGGCTCGCCCCGCACGCCCGCGCCGGCGGCCCGGACACGCCGGCACCACCGGCTCCGGCGCTCGCGGCGCCGGTGGCCGCCGCCGCGAGCTTGCCCGGCGAGTTCCAGCTGCGGTTCGACGAGAAGCCCAAGGCGCTGGACAGCACCGCCGGCGACGAGAATAAGGTCACGCTGGTGGTATCGCCGTCTCCATGGCGCACGGAGGAGCCCGCGCCGAGCGAGCAGAGCCCATCGCCGGCGCCGCCGGCGCATGCCAAGGGGAAGGAGGTGACGGGGCTCGCCTCGGTGCTATGAGCCGGCACGGCGTGGCCGAAAGAATAACGCTCACTGCAGCTTAGCTAGCCGATCAACCCACCCAAGATCGAAGAGACGGGCCTCTCCACCTCCAAAATTTCCCCCTCTTTTTTTTGTCGCCGTTTTTTCCTCGCGTTTCTCGATCCGTCCGAGGGCCGGCTCCAGGTGTTTTAGCGGTTTTCCGGCTCTCTCCATGGACACGAGAGAAAAAAACGCCTCCTTTTTTTTTGGGTCCGTTCTTTGTCGCTGCGAAGATTTCAGTTTTCCGGCGCCGGCGCCGGGGGAACGGAAGGAGCCGCGGCGGTTTCTGGTTCCTCGTCCCCTGTAGACTGTAGTTGAGAAGAAGACGAAGGAAGAAGAACAGGCCTCCGCTCAGCCATGAGGCCATGAGCCCATGATTTTGATGATGGCCTGAAGCGCTGAACTACCTGTAGTACTGTATGAGTTCCATGTCCATCAGGTCATGCCAGGCTCGTGATCTTAATTGAAGAGGTACTCGCTTCGTCTCATAATATAGCCCTTGTTTAGATTCCAAATTCTATCCCAAAGTTCACTATGTAAAAAGAAGATTTTCATCACATCAAAATATCATAGCATGCATTGAGTATTAAATGTAGATGAAATCAAAAACCACATTTTTTACTAAATGTAGATGAAATCAAAAACTAATTACGCAGTTTTGTTGTACTCTGCGAGACGAACATTTTGAGTCTAATTAATCAATTTTTGGATAATTTTTCACATATACAAACGAAATGCTACAGTGACGCACGCACCCCAAAAGACCAAAGTTTGGTTTCCAAATTTGGAAACTAAACAAGGCCATAATAAGTATTTGTTGACGTCTCATAATCAAAGTTTGATCACTGGTTTTAGGCCTTGTTTAGTTCCAAAAAACAATCCTAAAGTTTACCAGATCCCAAATTCCACCTCCAAAGTTTACTATATAAAAAAAAATTCCATCACAACAAAATGTCATGTATGGAGTATTAGATATAGATAAAATCAAAAATTAATTGCACAATTTTGTTGTACTCTGCGAGATGAACATTTTGAGCCTAACTAATCAATTTTTAGACAATTTTTTACACATACAAACGAAATGCTACGCGCATTTATAGCTTGGGCAGCCGGAATCGGGAATACTGTGTAAATTTAGGGCAGCCGGAAATTCGAGAACTAAACGAGTCCTATGAAAAAGAAGATTTCTATCACATAGAAATGCCGGTCCATGCATGGAGTACTGAACGTAGATAAAATCAAAAACTAACTGCACAGTTTTGTTGTACTCTACGAGACGAACATTTTGAGCCTAATTAATCAACTTTTGGATAATTTTTCACACATACAAACGAAATGATACAGTGATGTAATGATTATAAAGTGACCTTAAACCCTTAAATCTCCGCTCCCTATTTTACATCTAAAGAAGCCTCTATACCAACAGTCAAACGTAAATGTTTATATCTAGGGACCGAGAGGACACTGGTTTAAAAAGAAAAATACTATGGTAGTACGTACTACCTGCCTACTCCATTGTTGTGAACAGTGTTGGGGTACGTGTTCTGTTGCAAGCAGCTTTTGTGTTGACTGGGTCGGCAGGTTAACTTACAGCGAGTTTTTACTGGTTTACTACTCGAGAAGGAACCGAAGAAACGGCGAACAAGTGGTGAGCTGAGCTGAGCACAGACAGCAGGGAGTCGCGGCCTCGCGGGGCGGTTACTGCGAGGGTGGGTCCCAGCGTCATTGACCGGGGATATCGATATCCACCACTGCCAGTCGTCGTCGTACAAGTACAGAGCACAGAGCAGCCAGGCAGAGGTGGGCGTGCGTGCAGAGCAGAGCAGGTGCGGCAGGGCTGGCCTGCGGTGCGCTCGTGCCGTCTCGGGAGGCGCGTGGGCGGCGGCGAGGCCGACGCGTGCGTGCGGGTGGGGCGTGTGCAGGCAGCGAGCGCGCAGGCCCATGGCGACGGCGTGGCCGCTCTCCTCCAACCACTTGCCTTGCCTCGACCCTATCTATCTATACTCCGCGGTAAAAAAGAAAGGAAGGCAAAAAAGAAAGGAAGGAAACTCCTGCTAGGTCAACAACCGGTCACCGAAGAACTTTGACAAGTACCAACTGCTGTACGAGCGCACGATGCACGAGCGGTGATGGTACATTTTGACCGAGTAAACAAGTCACGCGAGTCCTATTCGTTTGGTGGCCGTTTGGGCCGCCGGTACTTTTCTCAAAAGATAAATCGGATCACCAACCAAACAACGGGCGCCGGTTTGGGTGGTGCCTCGAGGAGCGACGCGTGCGTGCGCGTGTTGTTGCCTCGCGCAGGAGGCCCACGGGCCGCGGCGCACGCTCACCGTTGTCCTCCTCCTCCCTCCCCCTACTTGATTGACCTCGGCCCTTTCGCACAGTCGCCCACGGCAAACAAAACCGCATCCATCGATCACCCAGCAGATGATTACTGCTCCAAGTAATTGATCCATCGATTGTAGTATTATAACCAAATAACTGAACCCTTGGCACCTGTTGGAGTTGGGACACGTACCAGGGTAGCAGTGCCTCAGCCTCGGCTTCTCTGCCGCAGGATCCTCCTACTCCTCGGCTGACCACACGCTCTGCGCACTTCCATCGCTCGCGTCAGAACGCAGGTAGTAAGACCGAGGCAAAAAGCCCGTTTTACAGTTTCGAGCAGACAGCCGCGGCGTCCAGGGTGTAAATAACAACACAAGTTAGCGCGGGGAACGGTAACAAACTCCTCTCCATCCAGTTCGCCTCGGCCGTGGACACATCGTGCTGGTGACCACGCTTGCTTGCTTTGCATCTGCAGCCGAGCCGAGCCGCGCCGCGCCCGCTGGTTTCGGGACGACGGCCGGCGAGGTGGGCCGCCAATGCTGATGCTGTCCCCGCCGGGCCCCTTGTCAGAGCTAGATACCCACCAGCCATGTATGTTGTGCTGCACTGAATTGGGAAATGCTTGGGTTAAATCAAATCAAATCAAATACTACTTTAGAGTTCAGACACACAAGCATATAAGATGTGTGTAGACTGTAGTACCTGAGAGGCACCGGTATCCTTTCCTTTGCCACGAACACGATTTCTAGGATTTTCAGAGGGAAAAAGGGAACCTCCAGACAATGTACCACGAAACCGAATGCTCGCATCAGGTACCGCGGAAATGCTTATCAGGGTGGTACCACGAGTTCACAACCATTGCCACCGGGCCCACAGAGACGCTGTTATCCATGGCCTCATCCTCATGGGGTGCTCCCTACCTCACTGCCCACACTGGACAACACGACGAGGAAACAGGAAACTGTATCAGTTAGCTTTCAGTTGCCAAATAAAATATACATCCCATAGGTATAGGAAAGGCACGGTAGACAAAAACTTCATAATTTCAGCTTCCGTGGTAGAATCCAGTTTAACGGAATGGCACAAAAAGGTTAATTACTTTTTCAATGCAAGCATGCTATTTTCATGAGAACCGTTGATCCAACCAAGCTCTAGATTGAGAGCTATGCAGCCACCAGCAGGGACGGAGCTGCAGAGCCTCATGGAGCCCGGAGGCCATACTGTGCTGTGTGCCCTTCTCTTCCATTTTATGCCTTTATATGATTGATTAGTTACCAATACCTATACAATGCACTAAGGTTAAATTTACTATGGGTTTTATATTGTACTAACTCACGTTTAAGATCCAAGCGTTGGTATTTCATCTTCATAATGTTACCCTCCCGAATGCAGCTACTACAGCTTAAATTCAACCCCAAAAAAACACATCACTTTTACAGCTCCCACAGAAAGAAGCAGCATAGCACAATTTTTTCGCTTTGAAGTAGGTATTGATCGTGTATCAAATCAGATTCCCTGCCATTGAAAAATCCGTACAGTTGTAATACTGCCCATAATGGAACGTACCAGATAAATCCATGCCTTTGGAAAACCCATAGTAACTTTGTCTCTAATTTACAAACTCCATTTGCACTGATAGTAACTTTATCTCTAATTCACCAACTCCTATTTACACTAAGTTAAATACCCCATCACAAATTCAACTCATATAATGGAGAGACCAGTAAGAACCCACAATGATGGACTGGCTCTGCCCAAAAGTTCAAATGAAATTTACAATGCATTTGGTACTCAACAATAGAAAGATCCTACCAAGTTATAGTGTTTCCTGGAACTACCCTCGGTGGGTATATCAATTAAAGTAGTTATATTCTGAAGAACAAACTGTAAACAAGTTGGGGCAAACTTCAAGACAACATGCTGAAGAGGATGCTCAATTCGACTGGTAGAAAGGTCCATTATTTATCCCTAAAAAATACGATCACTGTACTGCTAGAAAAATTCCCTTCCCTTCCCTTCCCATTCAAACATTTTTTTTAGCCAACATTATGGCTGAATTCTGTCAAAGGAAACGGCTAGTATGTTGCTATGCTGGTTAATCAGTATTCTAGGAGAAAAGGGCTCCAACAGTTCTGCAAAGTTCAAGTGTTATATGATGTCAGCTGTGCTATGATTATAACTCGGTTGGTAGAGCCCCAAGTTGAAACGGGCCACCACCCTAGCTCAAACTCAGGTGCCCGCAGGTTGTGAGTACCTCCCTAGAGAGTTCAGTACTCTCATTAAGGCAAACCCAGGAGCAAGTATTCCCCATATGTTCGAGTTTTTTTTATTACGCTATTACTTGAATGAAGATGTCCATTGTTTAAGACTTTAAGTTGAGTAGGTACCCCTTGTTTGCCATCATGATCATGGCAATGAAAAACGCAAACACATACAGTTCGTGAATGCTTATAACAGATTTCCTAATTTATAGAGTTCACAAGAACACTGTATGGTCAAGATTTTAAAGGAATAACCCATTCTTTCTGCAAAGAAGAAACAGCTAGAAAGCATAATTTTGCAAATTGCAATGGTGCAGGCACAATTTATAAGAAGTTATTACCTTTGTAAATTTATTTGTGAGTACAACTCAAAATATGCCAGAATTTTGTATTAATGTCTCTAGGCAGACAGATGTCATTAAGGCTTAAATAATTTTGCAAGGTGAATAGATGATGTAACATTGATAGTACAAGCAGTAACTGGAGAAGAAATATGTACCAGATCATCGTGCATGGCGAATGCTGTGCTGGAAGTAAAGATGTGCTCCATTTTAATCTTCAAAACATATGGAGCTGCATATGGTCCCAAACCCAAGGCTGCCATCACAACATATGGGTATACAATAAAACCTTCTAATACCCCTCTACATTGGCTGGCTGCCTGACAAAATTTTGCACCATCATTCCCCATGTTCGCTCATTAGGAACTACCCCTCCGCTTACTGCTTTGTTTAGAAGCATAGCCGCATCATCGAGCAATCTGACTTTGCAATGCCAACTAATGAGAATATTATACGTGATAATATCAGGATGCACATTTTCGTTGGGTAGCTTCTCTAGGAGATTTAAGGCAGCATTTGTCCACCCCATTTTGCACAATCCATTTATGAGTGTATTGTAAGTCACAATGTCAGGAGTAAGCCCTTGATTCAACATTTCCTTGGAGAGCTCTAGTGCATTGCGTACCTTCCTTGCTTTGCAGAGCTCACTGATCAGGATATTGTATGAGAAATTATTTGGCTTAATTCCCTTTTCCATCATTTCATGAAGCAACACCATACTCCGATCAACATTCCCCTCTTTGCAGAGGGTTTTTATCAGCCCATTGTAGCTAATTACATCTAGTGAGCAACCATGAAGTACCATTTCATTTGCAAGCCTTAGGCCCTGCTGCCACCTTCCATTGCACAGAAGTGCATGAATGAGGGTGTTGTAAGTTATCCCATTGGCAACAACACCCTCTTCAAGTAAGTTTCCAAAAAGATGTTCCGCCTCCTCCATCCTGTCATTGTTGCACAGATGATAAATTATCGTATTGTACGTGCAAATATCAGGCTTGCACCCCTGATTCTTCATCTCTTGGATGAGCCTCATTGCCTCATCGAATCTGCCATCCTTGCATAACGCGTATATCATTCCATTGTATCCTTGGGAATTCATACTGAAGCCCTTCGCCGACATCTGATCAAGCATTGCTCTTGTGTCATCCCACATGCCATTCCTGCAAAATGAATGCAGCAATGTCGTGTAGGTCACCACATTTGGAGCACAGCCCTTCTCCTCCATCTCACCAAGCATCCGCATGGCCGAACCTAGCCTCCCAAGCTTGCAAAGACCATGCATCAATATATTGTACGTGTGCACATCTGGGGGACACCCTTTCAAACCCATTATCTCATACAGTTCAGTTGCCTTAGCCAGCTGTCCCTCAGCCAAGCATCCACCAATCACCGTGTTAAACAACACGACGTTCACCGCTGGCACCCTCCCCAGCATTGACAACGCCTCATCCATCCGCCTTGTTCGGCACAACCCTTCCAGGAGGAACCCGTATGTCAGCATGCTCGGCGTGCATCCCTTCATCATCATCCTGTCCACCAGCCTGGCTGCATCTTTCACCCGGCCGAGCCCGCACAGCCCGCGCACGACATCATCGAATGTGTTCACGTCCGCTGGACAGCCCATCAGGAACATCTCGTCGAGGAGCGTGGCGGCCTCAGTGACCCCGCCCTGGTCGCACAGCGCGTGGATGACCGTCTGGTACAGCACGGCGTCGGGCACGCACCCATGGCGGGCCATCCCGCGGAGCAGCGCGAGCGCCTCGTCGGCGCGGCCGAGGTGGCAGAGCGCGCGCGCCGCGACGCCGAAGGTGAAGGTGGTGGGCGGCAGGCCGTACTTGAGCATCCGGCGGTACAGAGCCAGCGCGTCGGCGTGGCAGTCGGCCCGCGCGAGCGTGGAGAGCACGACGTTGTAGGAGCGGAAGGACGGGGTGACGGCGAAGCGGCGGGGCATTTGGTCGAGCAGGTGGAGGGCGCGGCCGGGGGGCAGGGAGCGGAGGAGCGGGATGAGGAAGGACTCGCGGAGCGGGGGCAGGCGGGAGGGCGGGAGGGAGTCGAGGAGGGCGAGCGCGCGGTCCGGGTCGGCGGCGGCGAGGACGGGGCGGAGCGGGAGGGAGGAGCGCGAGAGCGCGGGGTGGGTGGAGGCGTACCAGTCGAGGAGGAGCAGGGAGGTGGCCGGGGAGAGCGGGAGCGCGAGGAGGCGGGCGAGGCGGCGCGGGGTGAGCGGGTGGGAGGAGAGCGTGGCGCGGAGGCGGGAGAGGTCGAACGGCGCGAGCAGCTCCGGCCATGACGTCGCGGCGGCGCCGGCGGTGGAGGTGAGCGCGGGCCGCGGGGTCGGGGGCTCTCCCATGCCACCAGCGACCTCTCGGTCAATTCGTGTGCGAAGCGGACCCATGGGGAGAACCGTCCGATGAGCGAGGGAGCGGTGGTCTGGTTCTCCGCACGAACGTCTTACGTCACACTCTCTGATTCGGTACAAATGTCAAACCAAGGTAGGCTACTTGCTTCCCAAATTTAGGGGCAAATTTTGGACTTTTAAGGTGCGTACGCCGCTGTATCATTTCATTTGTACGTGTGAAATGTCCAAAAATTGATTAATTAGCCTCAAAATGTTCGTCTCGTGGAGCACAACAAAACTGTGTAATTAGTTTTTTATTTCATCTACATTTAGTACTCCATGCATGCTATGATATTTTGATGGGATGGTAATCTTCTTTTTGCATAGTGAACGTTGGGATAAAATTTGGGATCTAAACAAGGCCTTGAGCAGTTTAGCATTGCGTGAGAAAGATTACTCCTTTTTGTTTTGCACCCAAATTATATAATGCTAAACTGTGGATGCAAAATTATCCTCGTTCTCTAGGTACTCTTCCATGCTTACAAACTCACCATCCCATCGAACATGCACGGTGGATGCAAGTGTTATTTGGAATAGTTTACATCAATCTCTACTGATTTGGGTTTTGTTTAAGGTCAGTCACAACCCTCCTATTAGGATAGTGGTGTATAATTAATTATAGTACCATATATGATATCTAGGTAATATGGCATTATATTGAATAAGAGAAATAAGAAAGATAGTTGAACAATTTTTTATTAGAAAACAAATACAGTAGACACTGCCAGTATTTATATTGAGAAAAGGTGGTGTCTATCAATTGGTAGAGGAGAAAAAAAATTGATGAATAGAACTCATAGAAAAGAGAGAATGGACTAGCTAATCAATCGGTTAAACCATAGATTGACATGATGTATTGGGCACTATAGTTTTTAGAGTGGTGTTTATACGATATGGCATGACATGTATACTGTTTTGATAATTTTGAGCTGAGGTTGGCCTAGCAATAAAGTCTTCCTTTCCACTTCTCCCAAAACAACAAGACTTCGCATCTATCATTTTCTGGTGGTAATATAAATGGACATGGGGGGAGGGCACCTACCCTCTGTTCATCGATGGAGGACGTCTCTCCTAGTTCATTCTTGAGTTGAAATAGAGTATTAGACGCTACTCTTTCAATGTAAACACTAATACCTACTCATTTCTCATTATGTCCCTTTCAATGTAAACACTAATACCTACTCATTTCTCATTATGTCCTAGATGTTGTGTAAAAATCATGTCTATCGATCTGATTTCCTTCTCTTTTTTTATTTACTCAGTTGTTATATTATTTTTTTTATTCTAGTTAACATCTCACTTAATTTTATAGATACCACCTTAGTTATTGGGTTGGAAATGACTTAGCTTGGACCAAAATGTCATTAGCCTGTTTTGGATATTATAAGCACGCAATTTTGTGCACCATAGCAGGAGTCATATTTAGTTTCCACACAATAGGTATAAACATATGCACGATTCATCTACAATCAATAACTTGCATACACGAAACATCTCATTTGAATAAAGTGTCCAATTATATATAAAAATAATCTGGACCATTTAAGAAAATTATTAGAGTACAATAAACAAACCATCAGCCATCCGCATCACCCTTTGGGAAAAAGTGGGAGATCATATAGTGAGAAGTCAAAAAATTTTATTCCCTATAAATGCAGGCACAAAAATTTTCATGCTCTCATTCTGAGAAGGATTCTTAAGAGTGCCCAAACCAATAATCACTATCTAAGATTTTAATTAGGCATATTTCAAACGGAAGAATCGAATTGCACCACAAAAATTATGTTTTCTCATGTTATGGTCTTTATGCACTTAGCCCATAAAAAATCAAATAATTTGACTGGACAATGTGAAAGAGTGAAGGAACAAAGAAAAAAATAGCTGTATTATCTTTCTAGGAATTTTTTGAGAAAATATAAATGTGAAATTCATCCTTGTTGAAGTAAAGCACACACAGGGCAAACAATAAGCAAAGGGAATACTAGATTTTTTTTTTGAGCGCAACCAAAGGGAATAGATTAACTTGCTCGCACGAGAGAGGTAGATTGCTTGGGCTGTTCTTTCTCACTTGGGCCAATATGACTGGGCCGAACTGGGGCTTTAGACGAGCATTCATTGTCGCGACGCCGATCCAACGGCTGGGACTTCACCCCAGCTCCTATAAAGAAACTGCATCCCCTTTGCCAATCCATCCCCATCCTATGTTTGGCCTTAGGGTTTCCGCCGCCGCCGCCGCGACTCCGTCCGCCGCTGTTATTGCGGCGCCCTATTTGTTTCTCCAGATTCGATTGGATCACAAAGTATTGTGATTTGTTTCTTCGGTTTTTGCTTTTGTCTAAATTTTTATCTGCTTTGTTTTTTGAAAAAAAAAAGTTTCTCTGTTCTTTTGTTTCGTTTGCTCGGAAGATCTCCGTGTGCGAGCTGGGTTGACTGTGATGAAAAACGCAATCAAAACACACCATCTTTCGGGGCTGATTGGCTCGTGCCATGCTGCCAACTCTGCAATTCTGATGTCCCCATGACACGCCCCAAGATCTCTGGTAGTCTTTGTGTTTCCGAATCCAGTGTTTTTTCGTGGTGCATCTTCTCATCGAGAGAGATTTAGTGATGCTCGATTTTTGTTAGTGTGTTTGTTGCCTCTTTAGAAATTTGAATGGAATAGAGATATCTGAGTTTGTTTGCCGGCCGGTGATGAGATTACGCTAAAAAGAACACCATCTTTCGGGGCTGATTGGCTCGTAACGAGCCATGCTGCCACTCTGCAATTCTGAGGCCAAACTGAGCAAACTACTACTCTAGAGGTTGGAATAAAAAAAAAGCTTTGATCGCATACGTTTATGTAGGAGTTAAAAATTTGAATTCAAAGACCTGACATGCAGCAGATTTAAATACAAATCGGCCCAAGAATGGGGCTGCTATTCGATGTGAAGGCATTCTGGCGTTGAAATTACAATCCTCAAAAAGGGACAACATTGCCCACTATCATCAATAGCATGCCACAAACTGTACGTCGAGGAGTAAGCTTTAGATGCAACCATTGTAAAATTGTAGTTCCACTCTGAATCTCAAGATGCCAACATGACGGGTTTAGATGCAGGCCATATTAATCTTAGTTCCGCTCTGAATCTGTAGGCGCGACATGACTCTGAATCTGAACTGGGATCTTCCTGCAACACAACACCGTCGATACATCGTATTCCTCCCGCGGACACGCTGGGCCTGGCTGGACATTAGCTTTTCCTCGACGATGAACTAAGATTCCAAATCAATTCGAGTGTATGAACTAATCCCCCATTTGAATTTGAACAAAATAATTAACGAGCGAATCAAAAGCTCCCCCTCTGATCGCCTCTTCCGCGTTCCGCCCGGCGACGCCGACCACCTCGCCTCGCCCCGACGTCTCCTTCCTCCCTCTCGCCAAGCAAAAGCCACCGTCTCTGAGGGGGGCGAGGTCACGGAACCCAACCGAGCCCTTTATCAGCTCGCCCCCGCTGCTGGCGCGGGGCCTCCCTCCCTCCCTCCCTCCCTCCCTCCTTTCGTCGAATGGAGTACATGCGAGGCGAAAACCGCTGCGCTGCGAGGACGATCGGGTTCGGACTGTGGCGCCCCTGCGGGCGTGAGCGCGTGGCGGCGGCTCCGCGGGCGGGAAGTGGCTTGGCGGCGATGGGGTGGCGGCGTGCACGTGCCCCGGCGGTGGCGGCGGTGCTGTGTCTGCTTGCTGCCGCGTCGGCGGCGGCGTTGGCGGTGGCAGCGGATGCTGATTCCGGCGAGCTCGAGCGCGCGTAAGTTTGCAAATGTTTCCCCTGACGATTCCCGTTTTCTCCATTTCTCCATCCGGCGTTGGATTGTAGTAACATCGTGTTCAGATGAAAGACTAATTCCATTTAGGTGGCGGTTTAAGTACGAGGAAGGTCAAAATTCGGTAGCGAATCACTCATCCCCGTATCCATTCCAAACAACGCCATGTCTGTGTAAATTTTTTTTTAGTGTGCGGATTTCTGCTGGTTTGGTCTAGTGCTAGAAATGCTTTGACAGGCTTGCGCTTGTGCAGTTTGCTGGCCGATTTCTTAACCTGAATCCCTTACGTGGGCGTGAATTTTCTTTCTCACTTGGCGTGGAATATAATGTAGTTATACGCGATTACTATATGCGGAGCTGAGTTGTGGAAGGGGAGTAGGTTCTTGTTGACATCCACGGGGTGTGAAACTAAGTCGGCATAATCATGTGAAACGCGGAGCAGGTACTAGTAATTTGTGTGGTGTGGTATTACTTGCATGGAACTGGACAAGCATATATATGTTGTTATTTTGTACTTTTGTTTGTGAATTGGATGCCAAATATTAAATTTGAACACTTGGCCATCTGATCTTATCCACAAATGGTGATCTAACGGAATGAGGCATTTTGCTGCTTGGATGGATGTCAAATCTAATCTAGTATATGTTTTCTGAGTGGATGGGAGTGAAACATATGCTTACTAGTCCTGTTCAATTCATTTCTACCATCAGTCAGAATACATATATCAATCGAGATGGAAAGTGTTAGTAATTCTCAACAAGACAGACTGTAAAGGGTTCACTTATTTGTCAGACTTTTGATTTTAGATAGTTATGCAGGTTTCCAATAGTCGAACCAGACTATGGTCACACGAAACTCTGTCTTGCGAAAGAAGGTTTGGAGGCCATCCAGAGGATCAAAACTCCAATAGCTGCTGTCTCTGTATGTTCAGACTAAGATTCGAATGACTTATTAGTGTACATGGATACTGGATATTTTGTTTTAGCATAACGACATAAACATGTTGTCTTTACTAAGTTCTATCTCTGTTGTTGTAAAATCAGGTTATCGGTCCATATCGATCTGGCAAATCTTTTCTTCTCAACCAGCTTCTCTCCCTATCATGTGATAAAGGTACACTTAGCTTCTGCTCTAAATCATGCTTGAGAAATTAAGTATTTGGATTTTGGACTTGAGGGATGATAAATTTCTGGCACAGGTTTTGGAGTTGGACACATGCGGGATACCAAAACAAAAGGTAAGATGACCTTCCAGTTAAAAGCAATAAAATGTTCTCGCTATATTTTTAACAAAGGATATGAAACACACCAAACCACATTTTGAAGGTATATGGGTTTGGGGTACCCCTATTGAGTTGGATATTGATGGTTCCATAGTTTCTGTCCTATACCTGGACACTGAAGGATTTGAGAGTGTTGGAAAATCAAATGTATATGATGATAGGTTGGTTGCTACAAATAACAGATATGCTAATTCTGAATTATAATCTTCTTGTTTGGAAATGGCCACCAATGTGTTCAAATTTTTGCTTGTGGCAGGATATTTGCTCTGGCAACTGTTTTAAGTTCTGTTCTGATCTACAATCTTCCTGAGACAGTGAGTTCTCTCTCATGATGTCCACTCTTTCATTTGATGAAAGTTAATTTACATCTTTTGGTGACAGATTCGTGAAGCTGATATATCTAGGCTTTCATTTGCTGTTGAAATTGCTGAAGAATTCTATGGAAGGTTTGCTTGATTCTAGTTCTGATTTGGAGCTTTCCATTTTAATAAGTACCTTATATTCTAACATGTTTCTAATTTCTTCTCCCTTGGACTTGTGGAAACCAGAGTCAAGGTAATACTTCACTAACTAAAGTCTAAGAGTTAGGAAGTGGAACACTTATCAAAATCACATGTTTGGCTCTGCAGGGGCAAGATGTAGCTTTTGAGCCAGCAAAACTCTTGTGGTTAATCCAGAGGGATTTCCTCCGTAAGTTGCTTCCTGTTTCACATATCACTATTTTTGTTTGGATGCTCCCATATTTATTTTGGCCTGTGTAAATTGTAGAGGAATAGATAATAAGTTATGGATCAGATTATCCGAATTGTGGTTCTAAGGAATAGTTCTCTTATCTCCTAGTATTGAAAATGTTGGAATCTGTTCGAGGCTCCACTTTAGAGTATGATTGACCTAAACCTTGTTTTTAATATATACATGGTACTGACTTCAAATTAGTTACCGATTCTTTTGGTTTCTACAAAAAAACATAAATTAGTTCCTTCAGGGAACCACCCCTAGTTGTCTAATTTTGAACACTTTGTTACCTAATAATTTTTTCTGAATATATATATACCATTGATGTTATTACAAAAACACGGTAAATAGATAGGTAATAAGTCATTACTCTTACTAGCTGTATGGAGATAATTTCGTCATGGAGTTTGTAAAGTACATTCGTCAGATTAATTGGCTGATGCTCTTTCTAGTTACCTGCATTTTCATAACGTAGTTGTTGCATCATTAATTGATGTGTCGCAAGTAATAGTGCTATACACTCTTATACCAAAACCTCTTAAACTTCCTCTGATGTTGCTAACTTCTGTGATGCAGAAGGCAAATCTGTTCAGCAGATGATTGATGAAGCACTCCAACGGGTGCCTAACGACAATGGTTAGTTCAAGTTATCTTTACAAACTATATCTAGTATGCTTTTTTTAATACAGAAGCACCTTCCTTTGCACTTTTCAGAGCTGGATATATTTTATCAGCAGTTGAACTCAACTTACCCTTTTGTGTATTACTACAGGAGACAAGTATATTGATGAGGTAACAGCTCTTTGAGCCAATACGTTATTAGAGTGAAGATATGATATGCAATTTTGGTTGAATAAATGGATTTCATGTTATATCAGATCAATCAAATCAGAGACTCTTTGGCGGTTATGGGAGATAACAGTACAGCTTTTAGCTTGCCACAGGTGCGTTGCAAGATCTTTGGTTTTTCTGGTTCTGCGATACCATTAGAAGACTGATGGCTGTGAATTGTTGGGTTCTCAAGTATCTCACTTCAGTACACATTATGTTCTTAAATGGATTAAATTTATGCAGTGCTTATAAAAAATGCAAAACATGATCTTTGTGGACTCAGTTTTAAGTTTGCTCTTTCAAGCTACATATATGAGAACAATGCATACAATTCTTCAACATGTCCTATACTCCAATGTGAATTCAGATTTATATACTATGCTTTTTTTTCTTTGCACGTCAATGGATTAGCTGAGATGGTGAAATTCTTCTTTGTCAGCCTCATCTGCAAAGGACACAGTTATGTGATCTGGAGGACCAAGAACTCGATCCATTGTATTTGAAAAGGAGGGATCAATTGAAACAAATTGTTTCATCCATGATAAAACCAAAAATTGTGCAAGGTAGAACTCTAAATGGGACAGAGTTTGTATCCTTCCTAGGGCAGGTGATCCCTCTCAGAAAAGTTCATTACTTACATGGAGTATCACAATATATCCTTGCAAAATATTCAAAATTATTCCCCTTTGTTTTAGATACTTGAGGCTTTGAATAAAGGTGAAATTCCAACAACTGGATCGCTTGTTGAAGTTTTCAACAAGGCCATTCTTGAACGTTGCTTGAAGATGTATAATGAAAGAATGGGCAGAGCAGGTCTACCAGTTTCAGTGGACAAACTTCAGCAGTTTCATGTCCTGGCAAAAGATGAAGCTAGAAGGCTATTCGGCAAGCAGCATTTCGGTAAACATCATGCTGCTCAGTCCATCTTCAAGCTTGATGAAGAGATTAAAAAGGTTTACCTGACATTTTGTTCATCATTTTACTCAGTCTATAATAAAATCTTATTTCTGCATTTTATCCCAGTCATGAAGTTTCATATTCCTTAGTAGAGAGTTCAAGATTTTCAATTTTAAAAATCTTCGGTAATACCTAACCAGGTATACCTTTTAGGTCTACAGAAACTTTGTTCAAGCCAACGAATATCAGTCATCAAAGATGTGTGAAGCACGATTCTCAGAGTGCGAAGATAAAATGGAGCACCTTCAAGTCTTAAAGCTTCCATCCATGGCAAAATTTGACGCAGGATTTCTTCTCTGCAATCAAAGTTTTGAAATGCATTGTGTGGGGCCTGCCAAGGAAAGTTATCAACGCCGGATGTCAAAGGTTTATCTCTTTCAAAACTTACAGTGCAAGTTAATATAGCTTCCATCATGACAAAGTTATTTTTGAAATGAACCGGCAGGAGAGCTGCCAATTATATTAAAAAGGATAAGATCCTTGACAGGGTAGTTAATAAGTACAAAAGCTCTGCTTACAAAATGAACATGAACCCTAAAACACTCTAGGATCATGACAAAGTTATGGATTTCAGGGATAATGACAGAGCTGTTAGGTCTACTATAATATATGTTCCCCAGTAACAAAATAGAAAAACACCTTCTGACTGTATTTGTTATCTGAAAGTGTTAAACTGAAATCAAGTTCTATCTTCTATGCACACTTCAGATGCTGGCAAGGTCACGTGCTCTTTTCATCAAGGAGTACAACAACAAGCTCTTCACCTGGCTGGTGATATTCTCACTGGTCATGGTGGTCATTGGACGCTTCGTGGTCAAGTTCTTCCTGCTCGAGATTGGTGCCTGGGTGATGTTCGCCTTCCTGGAGACCTACACGAGGTTGTTCTGGTCCTCGGAGTCCCTGTACTACAACCCTGCCTGGCACATAGTAGTCTCTACCTGGGAAACCATCGTCTACAGCCCTATTCTTGATCTTGATAGGTATGGATTCTTCCTCCCTGTTACAATACGGTGCACATATAGCCTCTGTTGTGTTGTTGCTCGGCTCATATATGATGCTGATCTTCTTCAACAGATGGGCAATCCCGATCGTTGCTGTGCTGTCGTTCTTGGCGATTTATTGGCGTTGTCTGGGTGGAAGGAAAGGAATTGCACGGTCATTGCTGCCTCTGTACAATGGGTCTTACAGAAGCTCCAATCGTCCAAGAACAGACTGACCCATCAAGAACACAAGCAACAGCATGTACATAGCCCACCTGTTGGCTGCACATGATTTTATCGGTGCTGTCACCTGTCAGCCAAGGGATAACAGATTCGTTTCAGTCCACATGGCAATGAATATACGGACAGTGAAAATGAGCATCCTGGAGGCAGAAAACCTGTAAGCTTCTGTTGTAAATATGTAATCCAAACAGAGTATTGTTATCTATGCCCAGAGGTGTCTTATGCAGTTATGCTCATCTAGGACAATTGCATTCTTTATTAGTAATTAAACTCAGAGTAAACAGATGCAGTAAACTCGAGTACAAAATATGGTCTTTCTTTTATTCTGTAATGTACCATTTGAACGGGCTCCCAACAAGAAATACAGTGAATTACATTTAGTCAATCCTCACAGCTCAAAACAGAGAACCCACAGCCACTTGAATGTTATTACCATCACAACAGCAAAACGATGTTACAGACCAGGGCCAAACACGTGTTCCATATCAACAACCAGAGTGACATTTCTCTATTACAACTATGAGCTGAATTTATGATCTGTGATGTTCCCTAATCAGCAATCCACTCAACTTTGCTGCCTCTTCCGAGCAATTTCCCGAGCCCTCTCACGAAGTTCTTCAGGCGGTGGTGGGCGTGGACCTTCAGGTGGATAAACTACATATGGACGCTGCAAAGGGCACACAAAGATAGTAAAATCTTTATGTAAATGCAGGGTATATTATCACACACACAGCTAATGTATTTGTCTTTGGCAAGTTTGTGATCCATGGACGAATCAATTGTAGGAAATGTTCATTAAGAATGAAATACTGAAACATTCTCACATACAAGATCAGCCATGTTGCAAACTGCCATTTGCACACCAAACAAATAACATTCTTATTAGGCATCAGAAGAGACATTCTAGAAGAAACTCGGGCGTTGTTTCACTAAGAAAAGAAAGTCACCCCAATTCAAGCCAAAGAGGACTAAAAACCTAGGTTGTGAATGTGCATCTACAGTCTACACCTTCCCAGCAAAGAGAAGTTGCTATTAAGATACAAGCAGGTATTAGGCACCCTGGTCAATGAACCACAACTTGTTGCTTGTGCTGTACTAATTTCCTGAACTCGTTGTTTGGTCAAGTATGCTGCAAGTCAGCTGCCAACTGCTGTATCGAACTTTATTTCTCCTCAATGCAATGATATGCACTTATACCGCACATACATGAAAAAGGATTCTTCTAAATGCAACAATCAGCCCTCCTCACGTCTATACTAGAAAAAGAAATTTGATTAATAAGATTGTTGCATCTGGATTCAATAGAATTTGCTTAAACTGGAAACACTGGGGCAGCATCATTTTAAAGACGTCTAGCTATGGATCAATATGGACAACTACGCTATAACGTCCTACAAAATGTCACTGCCAAATTAAGCATCACTACTCCCACTGACGGCATCATCAGCTCATTGTTCAGAACCATTTTCAGAATTTGGCTCATGGCTAGACACCATCTCCATACCCATATCTTTCTTCCCTTTGTTTGAAGTTTGGAATCCTGGTGAATGAACAAAACCTTCTTGCTTGTGCTGTATAATTTTTTTGAAAAGAGTTTTTGTGGTGTGTTGGCTAAGTATGATGCAAGTCAACTGCCTAGTGCTGTATCACAACCTATAAATTTCTCTTCATCATGAAACAATATGCACTTATACCGCACATACATGGAAAAAAGGTTCTTCTAAATGCCGAGATAAGCACTCCTAGTGTGCATAATAGAAAAAAGAATGATCAGTGAGATTGTTGCATCCTCGGATACAGTAGAATTGGCCTAAACTAGCAAGGTTGATGCGTCCAGCTCTCAATCAACAAGAACTGTGCAACATCCTACAAAACGTCACTGCCAAATTAAGCATCGCAACTTCCAGAATTCGGCACAGGTACAGATGGAGAAAATTGGATTTTTGACACCTTAAACGAGTGACTTCGCACAATTGACACTTTTAAGATTAACTTCGCATAATTGACATCCGAAACGTTGACAAATTGATTTACTTGCCATTTTCTCTTTTTATTGATTTTATTTTTCCTTTTCCAGTTTACTAGCACTTAAAATGACAAAACTGCTCCTAATCATGTAATCTTATATGTCCACTGATTGCAGTCACATTAACCAAGATTTAGCTGCCGGCAGCCTCTAGTGTTTCGCTGTTCCTCCCTCACCGGCAGCTGGCTATCGCCCGCAGTTCCTCCCCCGCCGGCCGCCACCTGCAGTGCCTCCTTCACCGGCCTCCGTGTCTCCCTTGCGGCCAAGCATGCCTCCTTTGACTGGCCGCCCCACCCACCGTGCCTCTCCGCTTCTGGATGTGGCCCTCCCGTTGGTCGACGCAGCCCGCAAGGTGCCTGTTTGGCTTACGTGTAGGTAATCGTGGCTTCCATGGCTGAAGATGGCGCCATGGATGGATGACTGAAGACTGAGGAAGCAGCGAGAAAATAGAAGTGTGCAGGTGCTTCTACAGTTGATGAAGAAGTGGAGGTGCTTGTGTATGCCCTGAAGATTGAGTGCAGGCAAATACTTGCTGCAGTTGGAGAGCAATCAAAGTGATGCAATGCAATATATTTTATCATTTGTCGTTCGAGAGCAAGCAAGTAATTGCTGCTGCTACCTATAATTGTAAATGTAATATTCAGAATTGGATGCACTGCGATTTTAATTTTCAGAATTTGGTTCAGTGCAATTGTGGTCACAACTACAGCCTCACAGGCCAAAAAGATCACTGAATGATGTGTGCTATAGAACCTGAGCTATATGGTTTTCGACACCAGCGGAGGGTGGCGCACTGGCGGCGATCCCTGCAGCGTGAGGAAGGTTTTGATGGTGTTGCAGTGTCCGCACGTCCAATTGAAACAGCACCGATCTGTTTTCATCCAAGAAACATGAACCCTAGGGGCAGCTTTGTCCTTCCAAGTGATAGTAAATGGGAAAAAGAAAAAGAAAATCAACAAAAAAAAGATAATGGCAAGTAAATCAATATGTCAACGTTTGTGATGTCTATTTTGCGAAGTTAATCTTAAAAGTGTCAATTGTGCAAAGTCACTTCTTTAGAGTGTCAAAAATCCAATTTTCTCGTACAGATGGCCCATGGCTCTGAACCATTTCCAGGATTCAGCATGTGGCTGGACACCATCTCCATACCCACATATTTCTTCCCTTCGTTTGAAATTCGGCACCCAAAGTACACACCCTCCTTAAATCTCTAGAGATAATATTTCGTATCCCCCTGGGGGAAGAAATCAGCTAAAATCCTAGCGCCCCCAAATGCCCGGCACAGGCACAGCCGAGCCACAGATCTCCAATCAGCTCCAAGCCCTAGTCCTCAGCCCAAAGCAATCACACAGGCAGCAGCACCAATCCGAGGAGCTAATCAGCCCGACGCCTCTCCGCGAGCGAGCAGAGCGACAATTCGGGGTGGTGGTGGTGGTTGGGGGGGGGGGGGGGGGGGGGGGGGGGTTGGGTTCGGAAGTGACGTACGAGCCCCATGAGCTTCTTGAGGGTCTTGGAGTCGGTGGCGACGAGGTAGGTGAGCGCCACAGGCACGGAGACGTAGACGCCGAACTTGGCAATCTCCAGGACTCCCTTGGACGTCCCCAGCGACGACATGCTCCAAGGCGGCGGCGGCGGCGCGCACCGACCCGGAGGAGGACGAAGAAGGGTGTGGGCGCACTTGGGCTTGGGCTGGGCAAGAAGAATCGGGGGGTGTAGGTGTAACAATCCAGGAGCCGACGGCCGACGAAACGTGAGAGGCTGACAGCGGGTCCCATACCTCATGGACCCCACTCGTCAGCGAGCGAGGAAAACAGGGTGGAGGACATACCTCACCGGCCGGCCGGCAGATGTCCCACCTATGGACAGGGACGTGCCCACGCCATAGCTGATGTGCATGACCACCGCACGCCTAGCCGGTGGCCATCGCTGCAGCCGTGTCATCATGTGCCTCGATGAGGACAAGACGGTAGAAGGGCGGCACAAGAGTAGGGGGGTTGAGATGGGCTAAAGCAATAGCAGACAACCGAAGAGGTGAGACGCATTGCTAAATTGAGGGATCGAGAATAATTGTGATACATGACTTAAGTGTTTGGACCGGTTGGGCTCCTCTTGGGCTCATTCTAAACCCAAAACCCCTTCTCTCTCTCCGCGTTGATGGATAGGCAGGCAGCGATAGTGGCCCGCAGAGTTGAACGAACCCTAGTCTACTTTTAATTTGGGTTCGAGCTTGAATGCGACGGTAGAATCAGGTCATATACACCATGGATACCACCTATATATTTGAGAGGTATTTTTTTTGAAGTATCGAAGAAAAAGAAAACAAACGAAAAAATTAGATACTTTGACCGATACGTATTGACCTATCAGCCTAAAAATCCTTCCTTTTCCCACCCCACACAAGATGACGAGATGCACGCATGCCTTCCGCGACACCAGCAACAGCAACACGCATGCCGCTGCAAGTCCGCTAGACCATGATGACATCGTCGAACCAGGCGCTACTATGGCGTGCGAGTTCATTTCCTCTCCGTTTGTCGTCCTTCTTGCTGTTGCTGTAGTGTTCTTGTTTGATTTCTTCTCCTTCTTCATTGCCCGCAAACGACAACGAGCCATACCAGACAAGTCAAGCAAAGGACAGCAAAGCCAATCCAATTCTATCACTGATCTCAGTGTCTCAGTGATTGATGATGTGATTTCTAACTCGGTTAATACAATCAACAACATGTGCAGCACATCTTGTAGTGGACATTATAATTCTTTTTGCTTCTGCTATCTAGATTACTGTGTTAATTATTTTAGAAACAATTGCACTAAAATGTATCTGTTTTTATAGGGCTTTTTAGGAGAACACCGTCGCATATCCGTGCTACATATACCCGGTGCACCCAAACGTGGTAGCAATGCTAGCTGGCAGTGCTGCCTCTTTTCTATCGAGCAATCACACTGTTTTTTATGCCATCCACAGTGAGAGCACAATGTGTGTATGTTCAAGACACTAATATTTAACGACGAACACAGCTACGGTGTAGCTACTAAAAGGAGGTGTCAGCTACGGTGTAACTACTGAGATGGAGGGCCTTACTCCATTTCGTTAAAGGCAAACGAGGTCGTCACAAGAAGATTGAAAATTTAAGTTACCTCTTTCAAACTCGAGCACATATAGTTGTGGATGCTGACACATCTTAGTGGTCTTTGGATATAAGAAAACTAAAAATGATGGATTCTATTTTTCGCCAGTAGCATGCCGATTAGGGGGGAATTAAAGCCACTTTGAAGCCCCATATAAGAAACATTTAATGTGTAGATTCAAACTTAACCAATGATGACGATTTCATAGGAAACATTAGACCTTCAAGTTAAGCTTTCTTAAATGGGTTTCATAGCACACTAATATGGGTTTCTTTCCCGGTTTGAAAAGCAATGACATATAGGTCAATTTGTATGCACAGTTATATAAATCGAATATGTTTCCTTTTCTGATCACTAAAATGTAACTTATAAACTATTATCTTTAAACAATCCACAGAAAATCTGTCACCAAGATGGACATAATGAAACTATTATTAAGACCTTTGAAACTTGGAGCAATCAGAATACTCTTTATTTCAATCACTTCAATGTCAAAGGAGGCAATCATGTGCCTTATTCAGAAGGTGTTACCGACTTATTCAATGTCAATGGTCTCATCCAAACTTATTCAGAAGGTCTTATGCATAAAAAACACCGGTCCTTATTTTAGTACTCACTAGAGGTTATGCTTAATGCATATCCATGTTGATGGACTCATCCACTCCCGGTGGCAAAGATTCCGGCGGTGTAGAAATAGAGGAGGCCGGCATTGCACCCAAACTCTTCTGGAGAAGCTCAATGGCCACTGCATGATGTGCAGCTATCCGGTTTATCATCATGCTGTTCGAGGTCCCCTTGCTGACTGGTGTCTCAGCTTGTGCTGGTGTTGGAGCCATTGTCCTCAGCATGAAATTGTTGTCAGTCGTGGCATCTGTTGAATTCATCAGGTAGTCAATGATGTTATCAAGGATAGGGCCTGAAGCATCAGTGTCGTCGGTCGGCACTGGAACAGGCCTAGAGGGTTGTGAGCTCATCCCTGTCACCCTGTTTAGGGCGTCCTCTGCCATCTTCACCTGCAATAAGATTATTACACAGTGTGTGAAATATCCACATACTCTGATTCATTGTGTAATATAAGCATTAGGCAATCAATATAATTGGTTGCATTGGGATGATGCAAGGACATAGTACTATAGTAATTGCGCCTTGTTCTTATAACGGGAATACTCCAACTCTGTTCAGTTGTTGCCTATTTTTGATAGATGACACACCAAAGTTTGTCCTATGAATAAATCGAAATACGTATTTTCCATTTCTGGTACTAGATTAATGTACTACTAGGAATCATTGAAAAGAAAATTTGGTATGTTGATATGTCACATGCATCCTTCGTTTAAAATAAACACGGCAAAATCATAAGAAGAAAAAAAATCTTATTCTCCCAAAACTTAAATGAATACATAAACACCCCGGCCCTCACTATATAAACTACATGATTTGCAAGAAGGCACTTGAGGATTCAATGCATTGGACGCATGTTAGAGCAAACATCACACCTTTGCTCTTAGGGTCTCCATGTCTGCCTTCAGCACCCTGTTGTCGACAGTGGCATCAGTATACTTCTGGTTCAAAGCAGCAAGGCGCCTCAGCAAAGAAGAGTTTTCAACTCTTAAGTGTGCAACCTGTAATGATGTGGCACCATTCATACCCATTGCTCGCACGTTCCTATTTTTACGTAGTAGTATGCAAAATGAAACATTTTTTCTATATTACCTGGTCCTCCATGTCCTTCAAGTGAGCTGCCTTTCTGTATCTTGAGCGCCTGGCTGATTCTCGATTGGATTCCTTCCTAGAATTAGGTATTAGAATAAGTTCAGAATTCAAAAAACATTTTAATAGTATTTTAAGGTTTTGCATCACAGATCTGCTTTTCAAAAGGACGCGGGTAAAAATATATGTTGCAGTTCTTACCTTTTCCTCACTTTCTCTTCAGTAGGCAGTTTAAATCCCAGTATCTCTACTTCTCCATCCACATCATCATCATCTGATGGTGAAGGCTCCCTTGAGGAAGAGAAAGCAGCAAGACTTGCACGAATATACGCATTTCGAACATGATTTATTGGACCTTCACCACTGGACTTATTCTGCATGATATTCCTGTTGCCTGGAATGAGACCAAAGTTACCTGGAATGATTCCAAAGAGGAGGAAAGTATGTCATAATCAACTTTGGTTTTAACAGTATCCAATCGTAGTAATACCCCATATATAATAGTCATAAGATACACAAGGGCACAACATAGTACCTCCAATGTAATTGTTTGAGCCTTGAGAACGTTCTGGATGCACAACACTACAAGCCTGTCAATGGGCATGCCAGAATTCGAAGTTGAAATACAAAAAGAATTAACAACTGCAGAATGGAAACATCGAAAAAGGACTATATAATGAAACAAACACATACACTTGCAAAACCAACTATTGCTGATGTAATAATTCTTTTTATATGGTCATAGATTGTTTTGTAGTTACTAATAGTTAGTGATGAAATGGCATGGTTTCATCTCTTAAATTCCCCATGGGATTTTACAGAATATAATGTTTCAGACATACTGCAAATGAAGATGCTAATCTGGTTTACCACATCCTAATTTGATCACATCTAACCTTACTGATTAGTCACAATAATGTTCCCCTTTTTAATATTTCCAACCAAATAGTTTGTAGATGGTACCTAGTCAAGGTGCAAAATGAGTAAGAATGGAGTGTACCAAAAATATTACATACCTCTCAAGCCGTCAGCACCATACAAAATTTTAAACAAGCATTGTGACCTTACGATGAACTATAGTGTGTTAGTTTGTGTACTTGTGTAGCCATGGCCAGCTCCAAAATGCCACAGATCTCAACAGATTGTAATACTATCTCTAGATCATGGATTATCTAGGTGTTCAGATATCCTAGATGTGATATATACTTAGTACTACTTCACAATAGCAGAACCATGTAATATATTTTGCAATAATTAACCAAGAATGCTTTCAATTGCACCCTATGCACACTAAAAACTATAATCTATAGAGCATAGATCAAGAAACTTAGAGGAAAGATAGCCAACAACGATACCCTCCACATGGCAACGGTGGCGAGGTCCTCCTCCAACTTCCGCTTTAGGACGGTGTTGTACTCCCCGGCATCGCCAACTGTACTCATCGCCATAGGCGCCATTGTGGAATGGTCCACCTCCACCACTGGGTCAGCATGAAGGGCTGAGCTACTAGAGTTCTCCACCGGAGTTTCATCGGCTAGAAGTTCCTCTTCTAGTAACCTCTCAAAGCTCCACTCTGAGGGGCTTTGATCCATTGTGTTGCCACCCCCGCCATCACCATGATCAACAACACCATCTATGATACCATCACACGCCACCAAAGGTTCCTCCGGTGGTGGCAGATCCCAAAAGGGATCAAGGATATCCTCCATTGAGATGACATGATCCATGTCAATGGAATACCTGATGATCTCAGGATGAATTGAATTTCAAGGAAGAACTACCTCTGTCGGCGAAGGGGTTGAAAAAGAAGTGGCAAGGGAAGGATCCAGTGGCATTTGTTTGCCTTACTGCTATGCACCCATGAGTTATGTTTGGGTGTGTGGGTTTGAGAAGGATGTTCTCTCCCCCTATTTATCTCTTGCAGGGTTGTGTTTGCAGAAATTTCTTGAGAGGAAAAAGTGCATAGCCCTTGCACTCAATGTGAACCAAATAGTCGTGTTCTATGTGACCATGGCAAAGCGGACAAGTAATTTTGTTCGGGAAGGGAATGAAAAAGACTAACAGAATGTGGAGTTAGGTGGTACAAAGTTATGGGTTTTATCGTGACGCTATATATATGTTTTGTTTTATTTAAACACTTTAACACGTGTTGGTAATAAGCCAAGTGCAGATAAAACTAACCATGTGCATGAGTTTCTAACTTTAAATCATTGGAGAACAAGCCCCACTAACTTTGTGCTAGAAACCATGTCTACCAACATGTATTTGCACTTTCTGTTCAACCTAGACATCAGAGGTTGATGTGGAGAAACTACATGAAACAATAAAAATGTATAATAACCTTCACTTCCAATGTGATGATGGAAAGGCGTACAATTAATATGTCCAAATGCCAGAAAAGTTAAACAGAAATCTCGGCTGCATCTGTGGGGATTTGGATATGGGATAATGTTGTTTCAACCTTTTTTTTTGTTTCTTTGTGTGATTTGCTAGATTTGTAGTAATCCTCAGCTAATTTACCGACAAACTATGATTATCCATTTATAACCTTCCGTACCAATCTACACTTGTCCAATACAGTTTTTTATCTATAAAAAGTGCATAGGAAATAAAACATAAAACCTATACACTTTGCATTAGATCGTAGCTTACCAACATGTATATGCATTTTTAGTGCCAATATGTGGTCCTAGACAATGGTATAAATGGTGACATTATTATATATTATTTTTATATGAACATTATTAAATAGGTGCTTATTGGAAACCAACCACATTTTATGTTTCCAAATTTAAAATGAAAATGTACACAAACATGACTTATTAACATTGCTCATGCTAAGCAATGGTTTATTTATGCTTGCCATTTTGCTTGCTAGTTATATTGTCCTTCTAGTGTTTGTTTGTATATTCAACCTACAAGAAATGGAACATATGACACACAAGTTAGGTGCTATGATAATCATGCAAAGTTTTCCAAAAGGAAGAAAAATATTCACAAGAATTGCATGTTAGTGCTGCTAAGATACAAGTTTTGATAGTACTTGATCTTCCTGCTTTTTTGTGCCCATTAAATCTTGTACATAGTAACGCAAACTCATGTAAAATAACCATAAATTTCTATTTCATATTTAAACTCGATAGATGAGCTAGAAAATAATTTTATACTACGCAACACATTATATTGACCCATAATTATTCTTTGATTTATTTTATATAATTTCGTAGTTGATATCTTTTTTCTATATCAGATTGCAGATCAGTATAGCATTAGAGACGTAAAGTGTATAATAAAGAGCAAGAGTCTAGTAACAACACACTAGATGACATACGGCATCCCATCTATATGTAACTCTCTAATTTTATACTTATTTGTTCTTTACATTTATCTCATTTTCTTCTTCTCTTAGGTCTACAACATTATCTTTAGGAACCATGAAAAAATTAATTATGTAGTGATATATGTAACATACCAAATTTTGCCTCATTTTAATTAACGCTAAAATATGGAAGTTTCATTTTTTTCTAAAAAACCCCCAAATAAATACCTAATTTACTAACCTAGGAATTAACTACAATTATATTTTAATATTTTTCTAAAACTTTGCAAAAAGCCCAACTCATATGTGTAATGCATTTTGTGACTAGAAATAATCCAAAACTATCTAGATTTAAATTTGAATTTATTTAAATTTAAATCAAACATATGCCTATCTCTAAAACTGAAACCCCTACATGGGCCATCAACCTATAAAGAAAGCTTGCCAAGCTCACAGCCCAGTCCACCAATGGCCAATGCCTCCCAGGCTCTCCTCCCTTGCCCCGTACTCCATCTCCCCATTGTGTGCGCTGTGATACCATTGCCGCACCGCAGCTCCCTACTCGAACCGTTGGACCATACCCCAATGAGTGCACTGAGGCAACCCTGCAACTTTTACTTTCCCCAAGCCAAGCCTTGCTTGGTCCTTTCCCCTTTTCCTCCCTACACACGCCACACACACATGACCCAGTTCCTATGCTCTGAGTCATGCCATGAATGTGTGGCCAAACCACAGTGCTCCGCTTAGGCCTAACCCCACCAACAACCACTTCCCTTCCATCCTTATCCTTTCCCTTCCCTTCAAGCTCACCCATGGCCTCCCCTTGGTCACCGACGCAACTTACAATCAACGTGCCGACCAAGTGCCCGGTGAATTCATCACATCACACCATAATCCAATCCTAAGCCAAGAAACCTATCAAGATCCCACCAAAATTGTTCCTCTCCCATTTCTCTATTCCGCTCAATGCTTTGGCAAGCCATCCTCACTGATCCAGCCACCAGCCATCAATGAGGTACCTCTAGGCATGTGCCCCTTATTCCCCTCACCAATCCGTCCATCCCTCGTCAGATTTTGCCGCATGTAGCGGCTGGCGATGAGAATTCCGACGAAAAATTGTTGTTCGTTACCGCATGCATTGTGACTATACCTGAGCAACACCATTGGCCGAAGTGGCTGCCTGCCAGCTACATAGTGCACAACCTCACTTGCCGCGGCACCCCCTCGGTCCTCTCTAACACTTGATCCACTGGACTCGACACACATAGGCACACCCGGATCCATGAGTCCACACACACGGTTCACAACACACTACACATCACCCGGCCCTGCGACACCGCCCCAAAGGCCACCCTCTTTTCCCTGGCTTTTCTGCTACATCCATCCATGGAGAGTACCTAGGATTCTATGCTCAGCTTTTCCTTATCCAAATACATCCTGAAAACATTCCCAAAAGCTCCCAAAAATACACACCTAGAGAATATTTCAAACCTATGTATTCCCTTTCCATGCCAAATAATTTACTTGGCTATCTTCTTCTGTTTTCCAAAATAGGGGAAACATATATTTCATGTCTCCAAAAATAGCCCAAATCTTTACCTACCCTAATACTAAAGAAAGGGTCTTCGTATGTTCTGCCAGCGTTTATTTCTCATCCGCCGTTCGTCGTCCGTCCGAGCCTTTAGTCAGACTCTCTCAACATGTGTACTTGAGAGAAAGCAGAGATGAAACCAATTTGGTCTGGGCAGAAAACTAGAGGGACTCCATAGTCCATACACGGAAAAAACTCACGTGCCGCTAGGTGATGGGCCCTCTGCCATCTGGGTGCTAGACCTTTGGTCTCACGCGTCATGGACCCACTGGATGGTTTCACGACTCAATAGGCGATGAGGCAGCAGCATAGCTGGAACAATAGGTCTTGTTTGGTTGGAGTCCTTGGACAACCTACCTGGTGAAAAATGTTGCGTGAGAGTTGTTGTAATCTGTCTGGCCAGGAAGTCGATGATAGTCCGTTTAGTTGAAAGCCTGCGCCTGAGAATGATAACAAGAGAAAAACACATTATTATTTTTTTCTAATGTGGTTAATGAAAATCAATGATTTGCATTATTCTTCTTCTTAATTAATATTATTTCTTAAAAACATGTATAAGAAATAAAATCTCCAATTTTTTTGTGTTCAACGTTTTACATAATGTTATCTTGATGGAAAAGAAAAAATAAACCATGATCTATCTCACTGTTGTACATATATTGAACCTAATTAAAAGATGCTTTAAACAGTGATTAGAGCAGACAACCTGAGCTGCCGAAGCCACAGTCGATTTTGGACGCCTCGACCTGCGTGCTGCTGCCTGCACCAGACAGGATGGCAGGAACTCATCCAAACGGCGTCCAGACCAGTCTCCCGGCAAGCTTTATACTATCGGTGTAGCTGAGAGTTAGGGCATGTACAACAGTTTAGACAACTGCTGTCTATTTAACACATACAAACAGTTAAATAGTCAGCTCTACAATAATTTAGACAGCTGCTGTCTATTTAGCTGTCTGTGTGATAATAAATACGCACTCTGGTTTATGATGTTTTGCATGGGAGCATGAGCCAAAGCAGTAGACGAGATAGTAGACAGCAACACTCTCTTTCCTCATTAAATGATAGCCACATCAGCTCATTTGATCTATGTGGCAACAAACAGCTGCTGTCTGTGGGTTGTACATGCCCTTAAGAGGCTGGGAAAAGTTCTGCAATTTTCTATCATATATACATAAGCTCAATATTGTTTTAAAAAATACGTTCACTGAATTTATTATAAGACAAACTCAAATATGCACATTATGGAAAACAAAACGACTGAAAGAATAAATATAAAAACAAAAGAAAAAAACGAAAAGGATAAACTCAGTTGGTTGGTATTGTTTTAAGAAATACGTTGACTGAATTTATTACAAGACAAACTCAAATATACACATCTATATATGTTATAAGGATCTTAAAGAATTGAGAACACTTCCCACCTAAAAACCCACACCCACCCTCACAGAGAACCCACTTACCAGTTTTTTGAGGAGAGAGTACCAAAGTTTTGAGAACCAAGAAAAAAATTTAATGTTCCAGCCACTTTTCGGTGTTTTGGCTCTTCTTTTTTCACCGCGAAAAAAATCTACCCACCGGTGTACCCACTTCCAATCCCAATCCCACTCATCAATCACGCATCCGCTCTCCCTCTCCTTTCCTTCACCGCAGTGCCCCTCCCTATCTGCTCGAGCCGCCCGCGCCCCTCCCTATCTGCTCGCTCGCCACCCCTCCCATCTCCTCGTGGAGGCGTCTCCGCCCCCGCCCCTCCCTACCCGCTCGCCCGCTGCCCCTCCCTATCCGCTCGCATGCCGCCCCTCCCATCTCCTCGTGGCGTCCTCCCGGCAAGCTTCTAGCATAACTATAATAATATAATGGTTTTTTTCTGTATGAAAAATGCAGGATAGCTATGCTTCATTATATTAAAAAGAAACCATTATTATAGTTCATCCCAAGTCCAAACAAAATCCAAGGCTATCAAACACAGGCTTAAACCCCTGCTTCCCCATAGTACGGAACCCTAACAATACCTCAACTCACGAACTGATCGTATGTCAGTTAGTATGTCAGGTTTTTCTGGATTTATTGCAAGATTTAACCAGTGATAGATGATGTACCCGTCGATAGCGAGTCACACGTGGTGACTTCATCAATCTCACCATCTACCTGTCCTCTCTCCAATTATGAGATGGGTGAGTTTAAGATGGTATAAAACATAAAAGACCTAGTAAGGTCCTGTTTGGATCCATCGGCTACAGTTTAGCTGTTATGGATTAGCTGGTGGAGAGTAGCTGGTCTCAGCTAAACATGTTTAAAGACCAAAATGCCCTTCATCAATTCTCGGTAAAACCGCAGCCCCTCTGACGTGTCTGTTCCTTTTCCACCGCGCCTCCTTCTTTTACCGGTTTATCACCTCGTCTCCCACATGTCTCGCGCCGCGCCACCGCAACCCTCCAGCCCCCGTTGCTATCCTTGCTGCTGGTTTTGGCGGTGTGAGAGAGAGCACGCCTGCTATTGTAGGCTTCTAGCGACAAAAAGAACCGGCAAAGGCGCAGGTCTGCTTGCTTCCAGAAAAATGAGTTGAAAAGGTGCAGTTTCTATTTTCGAAAAAAGAAAAGGTGAAGTTCTGCTGGGCGCCAGCAAATGAGCGGCAAAGGTACTCCTGTGTCAAATGGAATAAAAACGCTGCAATAATGAAGGGTATGATGGTTAATTATTTTTTAACTGACAGCAATTAGCTAGAGTATCCAAACAATCTCAGTTAAATTTTAGCTAGCTAAACTTTAACTTTATCAATTAGCCAGCTAAACTTTAGTTGAAGGGATCCAAACAGGGCCTAAGATACAAGATGAGTTTTTGTCAGGACTTTGGGGTGAGAGGGCAGCCTCATTGCAGGGCATGCCATGCATTTTACCTCTATCAAGTTGACTTGTTTGAATGTCAGGTTACAGAACGAATGGCTAGAAGCAATGAAAAGAATGTTCCACAATCTTGTTCAAATCACGGGATTCAATCAGAAATAGCCACCCATGATCTGACTAGGGATGAAAACGATTACGGAAATTCCCGATCGATCGAGTTTCGTTTCCGAGATTTTTCCGTTCCGATGAAACGGAAACGATACATGTTGAAAAACGATACTGAAACGATAATGGATTTATACCGTCGAATAGCTCTATCGACTGAATTTAGTGGAAATTTTCCGTTGGAATTCCGAATTCGGCCCAGTTAAATCATTGAGGCCCAAAATTCACAGCTACCAATCTACTTCGCATGAAATTTTCTTTGTCGCAAATGGAAATGAATCCCCACCCTATATAGCTTCATTGATTTTTATCAAAAATGTACATGCATAAATGATATATAAATATGTAATAATGTTGGTTGTTGAAATTGGCCTACAAAGTTTTCGATTTGAAGTTTTCGACGTTTTCGTTTCCGATATACCGACTTTTCCATTATTGCTGTCGTTTCCGAAATTATCGTTTCCGATTTCGTTTCCGAGTAAAAAAAATATGATTAGGAAATGATAATGAAAATTTTCAATCGTTTCCGACCGATTTCATCCCTAATCCTGACCTTATTCGTACTCACTAGGGGAGACTCTTCTACCAATTCTTCGTGCAATATATATGAAGTGTCTTCTGCGCTGTTAATACAATGATCTTGATTTATTCATTTCAGCATTCAACATAAGGCATAATTATTTTCGCTACAAACAACAACCCTGCAATCCTAAACCAGAAAAAGAAAAGGAAATCTTTTAAGAGTTCTTCTCAAGAAAATGGTTGGTTCATTGCATCGCAGCCTTCAGGTCCTTGGCTAACTCTTCTAACTTCTTCAATCCTTCTTCAGGAGAAGCAGATTCCCCCAATAGCCTAACCATTGCGCTACCGACGATCACACCATCTGCACCCCAACCTGCGAGCTGAATTATAGACAATGGAACAATCTGGGTGTCAGGGGACCAGCAACGATTAGGAAATGGTACCAGGTCCGGTACTTAGCAAGAATGATACCAATTATGATTTACCTGCTTCACATGCTCAGGAGTCGACACACCAAAGCCAACCGCCACAGGTTTTTCTGTGACCTATGAAAGCAACATATTTTGTATTAGCATTGTGACCTTTGGACGGTAGTTAGGAACTAACACTACTTCACTAAATAGCATGAAAAAGGATGATGCAATTGCAAACCTTCTTGATATCCTGAAGAAGAGACTGCACCTTGCCGCTTACATTCGTACGTGTACCAGTAACTCCAACAGTGCTTACCTGAATAGCATAGAGGTCAACAAAACCATCTTACATCCAGTTGTCTATTATCAAACATACTAAAGAGATTCAATAGTGGAAAAGTTGAAAAGTATGGGGTGAATCCCAATTAACTATCATGCAAAATCTGCACAAGAAAGTGAAGTGAAAGAAATCAGGTGCATATCTTTTCAAACTATAGTTTTCTTTCCATAATATTTTTCAGTCAGTCCAAACATGTTAGCACAGCCACCACCAGGACATCTCCTAATTGGCAGAGGCTAAATGCTTCAGAGTTCCAAGAGTTTCACCTTGGTTTTTAACATCTGGTGTCTTTTTTCAAGCAGTGCTAAGTAAACCTTCTTTCAGGAAAAGTATGAGCAGCTGTGTGTTTGATAGGTTTACGCGGTCAACTTGAAATGGCATAAGTTGTTCAAAATGTTTGCAAACTCAGGCTGTAATAGGTCTATTGTACAATGCGATTGTTTTTCTTGAATCTTATATCTAGTAGTTAAACTAGTCTAAGGTGCAAAATTATTGATCAGGAGTGCCGCATGAGAAGTTGAGAACAGATATTTTTAACAGCTTCAAGAGTTTTGAGAAACTTACAAGATAAATAAATCCTTCTGAAGCCATCGCAATTTTCTCCATTCTTTCATTTGGTGTAGTTGGTGTTGTCAGTAGCACCTGAAAAACGTTCATGCAAAGTAAATCCTATTAAATAGCTGGCATAACAAACAAATGTACCACAAACTGCATAGATGAAGGAATATTTGTTGTTCAACCATAATCAGCTTAATAGCACAGAGGAACTGATAATATGGCACTATGGATATGCCACGTGGCATGGGCTCAGAATGGAGCTTGTAACCTTTTGCTCTTATTGAGCTTATGCACATGCACATTATGTAATTATATGCAGACATACATATTCAATGGGGTCCTCTGCTAATGTTCTAAGAAAATTATCACTACAAAGTGAGTCAGATATTTTAGCTTAGGGAAAATGAGAGCGGCAAAAAGGAAACCCCACAGCTTAAGGATTATGGGCACATGCATGACATATCCAGATAACTTCTTATTTACTTGCAGTTGCAGAAAAATAATAGTCATATATCATAATATTGTAACAGAATTTAAATAAAAGTATCTAATGGGACCTCTCAAGAAACAATAGAGTTCACCATGAATTATTGATCTTCTTTGCCCCAAAAAAATGTCCAGACACAACAGGTGTAAAATAGGTTAAGGTGTACACAGTAGCATGAGAAGGGTCCTACCAGCTCTAGGTTGTTCTTGGCGGCCTCACTCCTCAAAATATCTGTCTCTTCCAGAGGAACATCAGGTACCACAAGGCCTGCATGGTAGCAATACATAAGTAACTTGATTATAATACTGGAAAATGAATTCCTGTGATGCTAATCCAATTGTTTGTACGATGTCAGTTGTGAAGATTTGACTGTTTTGTTATCTGAACAATGCTGTGTGTTAGACAAACCAAGATGCAAATGAAATAAAAATTCAGCTAACTAATGCGATAGGCACTTGAGTATGCATTTTAATGCAAAGGAGCATCACTAAATTCATGCAATTAATTATACAAGATAAATTACCGCGTAAACCAGCTTCCTTAACAATAGTCATGAAGTTTGGGATTCCGCGCTTCAGAATTGGGTTGTAATATGTGAAAAGCGCCACAGGGCAGGACAGCTCAGGTATCACCTCCTTAACCATGGAGATGACATCCTCAAATGTGGTGCCTTTAGCTAGCGCACGTGTTGCGGAGGCCTAAAATGGCACGACCAAAAGTCAATAACTCATAAGCAGAGGCATACAAGCAAAACAGGACATAATAGCACATAAAGCAGAGGCACTACGTGACTTACCTGAATAACAGGGCCATCAGCCAGCGGATCAGAGTAAGGCACACCCAATTCAATCACGTCAGAACCACACGCATCAAGGATCTTTAGTGCCTTCGCTGTGGTGGCCAGGTCCGGGTCACCGGCGGTGATGAAGGGAACAAGGGCAGTCTGAAGATTTTTCAGATATTAGCGAACTTAAACTAGAGAATACAGAGGAAAGAAATCGAAGTTTTTGACTGAAACACTGATCTTGAATAATACATTTCACCTAATATCGCCGAATTGAGTACAGTTGTGCTATGAAATATAAATCTTAAGACACAAACATATGGATTGTCATTGCCTGTAGCAGCAGAGTGCAGAGGAAAGTAACACCGCAAATGAGGACGCCTAACATCTTATTTGCCATTGCAGAATTTTGCAATCCCAAAATGTGTCACTGACATGTGTCCACATGGCGTTGGCACATTCAAATGATCCCCAGAAAATGAAACGGCGTAGGTCCACATGGTATCTACCCAACGTAAGCCAAACACTGATCACTTAAAGGAACTGAATCTCATCGGCAGCAATGCATCCAACACACAACACCAGAAATCTCCACAATCTGCATCATCATGCGCCAGGAATATAAAACTACCGTCAGTCCAACCAATGCAGAAATGGACAGGCCTGGTTCTTCTGCGGTGCACATCATCCGGGACACGATCGATCCGGACGATCTCGACGGGAGCTCACCTCCCAAATTAAAATGCAATATATAAAAAAAACAGCATGACGCAGGCCGGTAACCACACCCAGTCAACTCATACAATCCGAGACGCATCCAAAACCAACACATCGAATCGCATCCAGCAGAAAACCGTGGTACCCTGCTGCCCGCAGGATCAGCCCGTACCCAAGCCACCCAATGGGCCGATACACACGGAGCACCAAATCGCGCGCAGAATACTTTTTTTTTCCTTTCTTATACAGTAGTTAATTAAAGAGAAGGGGGGAGGATGATTCGAGAGCCTCACCTTCCCCTGCTCCTTGAGGTCGGCGAAGGTGCCGGAGATGCTGCGCCTGTCCTCCGCCACAACTGCCGCCGCCGCCGCTGCGGCCCTGAAGGCGACCGCGGGCGCGGCGCCCCGGAACGAGACCCTCCCCGCGGCCGGCGCGGCGGCCCGCCTGGGCCCCGCGGCGGAGAACGACGCCGACCCGGCGGTGGTGGTGGAGGCCTTGAGCGCGAACGCCATGGCGGACGGGGGGTGGTGGCGCTGGCCGCCTCACGTGCGCGCGTGCTCGGGCTCGGGGGGATAGGGAAGAGTGTGTGAGGTGGTGACGTGCCAGGGCTGGCAGTATTTATATTAATAAACGGCACGGTGGGGGGTTGGTGGGCCGGGACGGATGGCTCGAACGGGCGCCTGTGGGCCACACTGGTGTCAGAGTGGCCCGCTCTGGCAGGCTTGTATTTATTTCGGTTTTGTATCATAAATATATGGCACGCGGATCTCCATGGCAACCACGTGCGCGTATAGGTTTTCTTGCTGTGCTTGTGCGCGCGTCGATTTGAAGTTTTGGTCTATGTCAACGTTATCTTAACTTTTATTAAGAGACTACCTCCGTCCCAAATTATTATTCATTGTTAATTTTTTTATTTAACGTTTGATCATTCATCTTATTCAAAAAATTTCACAAGTATCATTTTTTATCATCGTATATACTTTAAATATAACTTATTAGTTTATACATTCAGAAAAAAATTTTGAATAAAAAGAATGGTTAAAGATTATGAAAAAAAATCAACAACGAATAGTAATTTGAAACGGATATAGTAACTAATTATACAACACACTATGTTGATTCCATTAGAGGTGGCGACATGCAGATCACCTAGTAAACGGTCTATTTAGCGTTGGATTAAGGTAGCTAACTGTATGTACATCTGTCGAGTAAGTGGTGGGTTTAGCGTCGAATTTACCCTGTGCCAGAAATTAGGTGGAGCGAGGAGAAAGGCTGCACATACGATACGAGACGCCGGTCCTTGCCCTCTACCGAGGAAGCAGCAGAGAAGGCTGGGCATCGCCCGTCGACCGGCGCCGTTCAAAACCAAACGAAGCAGCAGCAGCGAGTGGCTGAAAGCAACCAGGACACGAGTCAAAAGTGAAAAAAAAAATTCGAAAATTTGAGTCAAAAGTGAAATCGACAACAAAGGCCTCGGAGTACGCCGCCCGTCTGATGGCGCTCGCTCTGTCGTCTGTCCCATCAGACAAAATATTTTCATCAATGGGGGTGTACGGGGGCGTTTTTCTGAAAAAAATGGAGCGAAAACTGTATGTACTGTAGCATTGTTAGTTTGTTTGTGCCTTGTGTTTACTTCCCAAACTTTTTCTCTCCAAACTTCACTATTCACCTATCATATCAAATCTCTCTCCTCATGCATGAAGTATTAAATGTAGGTAAATAAAAAATCAATTACATGGTTTGATGTACACGACGAGACAAATCTTTTGAGCCTAGTTAGGTCATTGTAGGATAATGTTTACCACAAACAAATGAAAAGTGCTACAGTGCGCTACAATGTCCGATGCGACTTTTTCACCACCCTTTTCACTTTTTTTTCATGAACTAAACATTGGTGTGATTGTCCTACCATGATCTAACTAGGCTCAAAAAATTTGTCTCGTCGTGTACATCAAAACTATGTAATTAGTTTTTTTATTTACCTACATTTAATGCTTCATGCATGAGGAGAGAGATTTGATGTGATAGGTGAATAGTGAAGTTTGGAGATAGAATTTTTGGAACTAAGGTTGTGTTTGGATCCAGATGCAAAAGTTTAGGGCTTTAAATAAGTGATAATTAGATGTATTAGATGTATTAAATATAAACTAATTATAAAACAAATTACATAAGTCATGTCTATTTCACGAGATGAACCTAACAAGCCTAATTTTACTATAATTAATACATAATTACCATACGTTTACTGTAGCATTACATTGTTAGTCATGGTGTAATTAGGCTTGATAGATTCGTCTCGTAAATTACTCCTCGTTTATGTAATAGGTTTTTTAATTAATCTATATTTAATACTCCTAATTAACATATTTATATTCGATGTGACGGCGCTAAAGTTTAGAGTGTTCACAGAGCCTATGTTCATTTTTTTTCTTCCAACCCTATTACTGTTTAGCCCGAAGGTGAGGGACGCAAGACCGACAATAAGGCTTTTTAACAGAAACAAGTATGCTTTCATAATGTTTTACAACAGTGTTTTTTCAGTGTTTCTAAAAGATTCATATACTGTAAATATTTTTAGAAAATCTTGCTTTCCAAAATGAAAGACCCCTTTTTAGTAGGGTCTTGTTTAGTTCCCAACTTTGACATGTCAAAGTTGACATTTTGTCATTAATGCGTCACTGTATCATTTCGTTTGTATTTATAAATAATTGTCCAAACATTGATTAATTATGCTCAAAATGTTCGTCTTGTAAAGTACAACAAAACTGTGCAATTAGTTTTTTTATTTTATCTACATTTAGTACTTCATGCATGTGTCGGTATTTTTTTGAGAAATGCATGTGTCGGTATTTTGATGTGATGTAAATCTTCTTTTTTACATAATGGAATTTGGAGTTAAAGATAGGAAACTAAACAAGGCCTAGATAAAATGAACGACCCTGGGTCATATCTAAAATAAGAAAATAAGGAAACACTGTCAGTGAACAGATATAGGGAGCTCTTGCGTTGAATTGCCGCATCATAGACATACCTTGGCCTCGTTTGGAACAAGGGAACGGCACAGGAATTTTGAAGGAAACCGTTCCGGAGGAAAGGAATGAGGCTAACGCGTTTGGAACGAGGGAACGCGGCCTGCCGTTCCCGAGGAAAGGAAATCGCCTACACATAAAATACAGGAAACAAAACATCCAGTCCGACCCAAGGAAATGAATCTTCTCTCGCGCTCGCCCTCCAACAAGGAATCCAGAAGCAAGCAACGGCTACTTTCTTCATTGGAAGATGTGAAAAATTCAAATTACTTCCTGCAATCCAATCAGCTCAAATCTTCCATTCCCATGTTTTGGAATCCCATAGTTTTTCACTTCCTCTCGTTCCTACGTTTTTTTTCCAATTCCTTTGTTTTGCAATCCTTTGTTCCAAACAGGGCCTGAGAAGGGCACACACTCTGGATTGGAGTTTCGATTTCGTTGGCTTTATTATTGAATATTGAGATGTGAACATAGTTTAGACCCGGATTGATTGGGATGCCAATTAATAATAGGTATAAGATTATTTATTCTTTAAAATGGTCAATGTAAAATTAAAGTGTAATTCTAAGATAAAGGAGACCATGCAGTCCTCCAAACTTTTGTTGTTTGTAAAATTTTCTTCGCAACTCTGTTTTTGAAAACTTCTCGCAACAACTTATACACACGATTTTTTCTTACAACTCGGGTCCTATTGCTAAGGGTAGGTACATTAATGTCGTCTAATAGGCGGTCTCATGCAATCACACGTAATCTTGAGACGACTTATCAGACAACCTATACAATTAGTTGTTGTTTTGACTGTCCTGTGGTAATACAATATCCCTTAATTTATGGAAAAATAAAAAATATTATTAGTTGCATGGAAATAAAACTCACAATGGTGGAGGAGTTGTCTCGTAGTCCTAAAATTGAGCTCACGAGGTGGTTGTTTCGCGAAGCAACGACCTCTTTCTCTCGCATCGCTCTTTCTACTCCACATCGGCAAAAATCCTACGTGGCACTGCATAAGACGACCTATAAGACCGCTGACACGTAGCAATGTACCTATCCTAAGAGCAGGTATATTGCTACACATCAGCGGTCTCATAGGTCGTCTCATGCAGTGACACGTAGGATTTTTGCTGATGTGGAGGAGAGATAGCGAAGTGAGAGAATGAGGTCGTTGCTTCGCGAAACAACCGCCTCATGAGCTAAAATTTAGGACTATGAGACAACTCCCTCACTATTGTACGAGTTTTGTTGCCATGCAACCAATAATATTTCTTTATTTTCTATAAATTAAGGGATTTTGTATTGCTACGAGACAACTAAAACAACAACATATTGTATAGATTGCCTAATAAGTCGTCTCAAGATTACGTGTCAATGCATGAGACCGCCTATTAGACGACATCAATGTACCTGCCCTAACTCAGTATTCACCAAAGTTAGATCTAGATCGAGGTACACTACCGAAGACGTCCAAAATCGGCTAAGCACTCGTGTAGTCATGTGGTCTTTTTTTCGCCATGGAGTGGACTAATGGGCGGCCATTTGCAACAAGCATGTGGTTGTATCTCAAAATTGTTTCCTACTATGAATGAATGAATTTCAGGATTTACTCGACAGATCTGAAATGAATGAATCTCAGGATTTATCCGGCAGATCTGGAGATTCCCGAAGTCACCATTGGCGCCTCGTTTTCAACGGGAACGCCGCTTACCACTCAATGCATAACGCCGGTAAATCCTGAGAAAATCTCAGAAAAAGATACAGCAACAGAATTTGAATCTTGATACATAGCGTCCCACTGGACCGTATTATTATTGGACTATAAGCCCAATCGCATGAATGAACGAAGTGTAATAGTGTTTTTTTTAACGAGGGAATTAAGTCCAACAGCATAATCAGTCTGTAGTACCCCTGCAGCAGCTGGGCCCTACCAAACGGCCCACACGGCCCATCACAACCCATCGCCTCCCTCTCCCCAACTCCCCCCCGGCCTCTACTAAAGCCTCTCCCATCTCTACGCCTTCACACTTCCCCAGCCAACCCGACCGCACCTCCCCCTTTGTCTCTTGTCGCGAGCCGCCGGAAGCTTCGGCCCCTCGTCGCCCCCACGCCCCCCGCGTCGCCGGCCATGGCCGGGCAGCCGCCGCCGCCGCCCGGGGTCGGCGAGGACGACTTCCTCGAGCACTTCTTCGCCTTCCCCTCCGCGGCCTCCGCCGGCGCCGGCGGGGGGCACGCGTGCGCCTCCCCCGGCGTCCACGGCGGGGAGCACCCGTTCCCCCTCGCCCTCAGCCTCGACGCCGCCGCCAAGCCTGTGAGCTCCTCCCCACTCCCCAGTGGCCCGGCCCCTTCGGCTGCCCCTGCTGCTATTTTACTTACTAGTCGAAGCGGGCGTGCTTGTGAGTGAGCAGGGCTGGCTCCTGACAGGGGTGCTGCGTGCTCTTTTGCAGGACCGTGACCCCGTGCAGCTCGCCGGGCTCTTCCCGCCGGTGTTCGGCGGCGGCGGCGGCGTGCAGCAGCCTCACCTCCGCGGCCCACCGCCTCCCCAGGTAGCGTCGGAAACAGCAACTTTTCTGACCTCAACGGAATGCTATGTTATGTTTCCTTTTTATTCTGTTGGGAATGTCTGAGGCTGCTGCTGATTCGTGTCAATTACACGCAGATGTTCCATGCGCAGCCGAAGCAGGGTGAGGGAGCCATGGCGCCGCAGCCGCCGGCACCCCGGCCCAAGGTGCGGGCACGGCGGGGGCATGCGACTGATCCCCACAGCATCGCTGAGAGGGTAATAGCTGATAAATTTGCTGTTTCGAGTTCAAATTGTTGCAAGTTAAGATTGTTGCAATTTAGGCTGTTGTGTGATCATCTTGGTGCAAAACATATGTGAACTTTGCATGTGCTCTGGCCAGTAGTGGCCACGAGATTTCGGATAGCATTCTGTTATTAAGAAGGTTGTTTGCTCCCGAGATTGTCTCAGGTTTAAGCTAGATTAGCGGATGCTGCGGTGCAAGTAATTGGTTGTGTGTAAGGAAAGGGTTGCTTTCATATCTAGCTGTGTTGGGTGGCTGTTGTGGTAGCGGCATATGGCGTGCTGTTTAAGCATCATGAGCTACTTCCAGCGTAACCATGATGTTGCATTGTGTTGGAAGTCACCACCTTTTGGATAGTTCATACATCAAACTGGAAACTTGTTTTGTAGTGAGGGTGCTATGATTACCACAGAGGTATCTAATGATTGTGTCTCAAGGTGTAAAACACTTGGTGCTTAGGTGATGCATTACAGTAGCCATTAAAAATGGAATGACTGGCCTGTTGCCCACATCTTTTTAGCTGAACTCTCTATTTTCTACTGAAGTTTTTCTGAATTCTCATAGGGGTTTTAGCAGTTTTTTTTCTTCAACTTCCATCTGTTTTGGCGCAGCTAAGGAGAGAGAGAATAGCAGAAAGGATGAGGGCATTGCAAGAATTGGTCCCCAACACAAACAAGGTAATAATTCATGCCATATTTCCAGATGTCATTATATGCATGCCAGGACTTGCGTGTTTGACATGCCTACCATGGAATTTTCAGCAAGTGGTCCAGGCTTATGATGACCTGACAGTAGGGTTTCTCATAGTGCGCCTAGTTCTTTTTTTGTCTTATGAACATGATTATTTGCAGAGATGATGCTTATTGTTCCCTCATAAGTACATAGCTGTGTTCACCAACAGTATTTTGTACAGTATGACACTTGAAATAATATGAATACCACTTTTGGTTCAGCCGAATAGTTATGTGATTATTGTGACAATGATACCGTATCAAGTGGATATTGAGTTTCAATCTGTGACTCCAAAAAAGTTGATCTGTAAGCTTGATGTATTACTTCAAACTGTGCAGACAGATAGGGCAGCCATGCTAGATGAGATCCTTGACTATGTGAAGTTTCTTAGGCTTCAAGTAAAGGTATGTTTTTTGAAATGTAGTTCTGTCTTTATCGTCATAAGCAACAATGAGCATCCAAATGTCTTTTATCTATTTAATATGAATAACAGTTCTAAACTTTCAGGTTTTGAGTATGAGCAGACTGGGTGGTGCTGGTGCTGTTGCGCAGCTGGTTGCTGATATTCCACTCTCAGTTAAGGTAACACTCAAAAAAATATAGTAGCTTGTTATGAAATTATTTTCATTAAAATGGTGGTTGTTTTTCACAAAGTATTCAATCCCTTTTGCTTATATTAGAACATAACAGAGATATAATCATGGTTCGCTGCCACAGATTATTTGCACGTATGCACTCTTTTATTTTCTTTTCTTTTTTTCGGAAAAACTCTTTTCTTTTCTTATTCAGCAACAACCCCACCTGTTGCTGTTTGTTGGTAAAGGATATTCTGTGTTTACTAGTGAATGACTTAGTCATGGTTATATTTTCCACATCTACCAAGGAAATGCCAATTTCGTTTTATTGGTAGAGCACATTTGGCTAGACCTGTTTTCATTGTGGGTTGACATTTCTTCTGCAACCAATCTTGAAAACATATGTTTTTATCAATTTTGCACTTCATAGCATGGCTGCACTGTTGGTGAATGATAATATAACACAGCCATGATGCTTTCTTGATTAACAATAACCATGCCCAGATTCATGGTACTTTTCTTCTGTATCTTCATTCATGAGTTGCACATATCTTTTACACTCTGAACTGAATCTTCCTTGAACAACCAGGGTGAGGCAAGTGACAGTGGGAGCACACAGCACATATGGGAAAAGTGGTCAAGCGATGGCACAGAAAAGCAGGTAGCGAAGCTGATGGAAGAAGACATCGGGGCAGCGATGCAATTCCTCCAATCCAAAGCTCTATGCATGATGCCGATTTCACTTGCAATGGCAATCTATGACACTCAAAACCCCCAGGATGGCCACCCACTAAAGCCTGAACCCAATACATCTTCGTAGTATAGTAACATCAACTTTAGCATGCATTTCACCCCTAATACTACTAGGTATCGATATAATCCAAAGTGTATGGTATACCGAGCATTTCAATGTGCTAACCGTGAAGTAGGAAAGGACCTAAAGATCTCTCGAATCAGTTAAATTGGTATATTGTGTAGCCTCTCCTTTCCCTATTTTGTTCAAAGCAGCTTTGATTGCAAGGATATGGTAAGCAATATTCTGCTCATGCTCATAAATCTTTCAATGTGCCAATGAGTGCAAGTGATGGGTAGAGCTACCAAAGAGTCTAGCATGCTCTCATTCTGTTTCCTTTTGGGTCTGTAGTGCACTAGCCATACACTTTGTGGTAGGGCCGGTCACCCTTTTGGTAGTGGATGTTTGGACTAATGAAAAGAGGCTGCTGATGTATGTGTGTAAGTCTGAGCAAATGGTTGACGAAATTTGAAAGAATGTTGAGACGGAAGGTGATGTCGATGGCGAATGGTGGTGTGATATCCTGTCAATTTTTCCAGAGTGGGGATGGAGGTCCCGTCAATGGAGGCTGAGCGTGCGATGTTCGGCTTACTCTAGTGGGAGCGTGCTCCTCCTGGGCTTCACTTTTCTGTCTACAAGTCGCCGTCTTGATAAGAACTCTGTTAAAGTTTTACCCCCTTTTGTGCTACTGGTTCATACATGAAGCTATATATATTCCTCTAGGCTGACTTAACATGTGTTCAGGATTCATGCTGCCACCTTTTTATCGTAGGGTGTGGCTAACAGCTGTTATCGTACTGTTCATTGCCGTTGATAGCAGGTTTTCCTTCCAAGTTTCTGTCGTGAGTCTGCTAACCTGATTGTCACCAGCCATGGATGTTTGACACTTGTGTAAAGCTTACCTGTTATTGACTTGCTGTTGACAGCAAGTAGTTGAAACTTGAAAGGTGGTGTTCATTGCTGGTGCAGACTTGGGAGTACCTTTGCCTTGATGGAATCCACTACTGGAAGGATCACAGGCAGGCGATAAAGGGGCATTTGTTTATCCAAAATCAAGCTAAAGTCGATTCAATTTAATAAGCTGAATCCTTTTCTTCTGAATACTTTGGCACTTGGTTTACAAGAAAAAAAAATAAAGTGCTACTTGTTTAGCACAATTATTTGTACCAGTTGGATTACCATTGTTACATGTACCTTGTTATGAGGTAATGTTTTGCATGGAATGCAAATGCTGGTGCCTTCTAGGCTTCTATGTGCCTTGCACCAAGAATATTATCTGCATCTGCCGTAGTAAACTTCTTTTATATTCTGTTTGAGAAACATAACACTGTTGCACTGACCCGGTTCAGCTAGTGCGGTTGGTTGGTTGGTTTGGTCTGGCTGCTGCTGCTGCTGCTGCTGCGTGTTAATAGTATCTTTCGACGTTCCTTGTAATTTGTGGTTTCTCTTGGCATGCATGCTCAACATTACTAAGAAGAAGCGCCCGTAGAGTATATGGCAAATGATTTCAAAAGAAGGCAACTTTTACACTGAAAATATTAACCTGGTAAAGAAGAGAGGAAACTTCATGATTATGAATAAGGTTGAAAGATATATATATCTAAAGTGATGTTCTAGAGAATGAGTTTCATGAGGAGAGCAACAAACCTACATTCTGATGCTCTATATACAATTTGCATAGTTCAGTTGATAAAAAGAATATACATATACAGCCTTGGGACTGCAATGAGGATTAGACGCAAGAAAAGTATCAGAAAAAATAAAACCCTTCATTGTACTGCACACAAATGATCATCAGTTTTGCAGTATTGAATCAATGCTGAAAACCCTTCATTATGCCACGAGTTCAGCAACTACCGAAGACCAGTGCCGGACGGCCGGATTGGTCGCCAGCAAGACCTGAAGCCACGTGCGGACCGAAGAGACGCCTAGCATTGGATGGCCTGGAATTCCTTGAGCGACAAGAGGTTAGATATAACAATGTGAAGACTTGTACAAAGGATGCAAATCAGCTGTATCATCATAAAAAAGCCAAACCAGAGAAATCCCAGTTGGAGAGAACGAAGAGAGATCTTATTCTTTGGTTACCTTGCTTAGCCTTTTCTTCTTTTGGTGTACCAAATATGTCTCCTTTTGTTCTTAGGTGGCCACACAAAGACTATGGCATTATTGTAGTTATGAAACATAGATCAAGTAGCTGCACAACAAACTCGCCTAACTTTGATGTAACGTAGTGTAGCACCAAACGTAGGTTTGGTTTTCAGCTTAACAATCTAACAAAATATATACTTCAAAAGTATATGGTGCATGGGAAGACTAGAAAAATAAACGCGACACACCGTTGCGACATGAATACAATTTTACATAAGGAATTTGTGATAAACAAGCCTGACGATCATGGGACAGGAATACAATTTTACAAAAGGGATTTTTGATAAACAGGCCTGACGATCATGGGAAGGCCAATGCGCTTGTGGACCGATACATCTGAAAGTCAGTGTTCAACAAAAGGCACTTCATCAAAATTACAGTTACAGGTGTTAAACAGCACCTGACCATAATTTAGTCCATGCTTTTTTGCAGCCTCTCTTCTTCCAGGGTTTCAACTGCATTTCGAATCCTAGCATAATCTTGAGTGTCCAAGCCTTTAATTTTAAGATCGAAACTGTCTTCATGATCGGCACGAAGGCTTACAGAAATAATAATGGCGGCGACTGGGCACGAAGCATTTACAGAAATAATAATGGGGGTGGTTGTCAGTAACTCTTGAATATATTTCGCCGATTTCCAACTTCCACATGCACAGGATGTAAACTGAAGAACTCCCCAGGTAGCTGCATCATCATCCACGATCTTAATCCTGCACAACATGAGCCCAGACATTTCATTTGAAATTTGAATGCGAGCACAGGCGCAGCGCCGCGGCGAGGTCTGGATAATAGATGGGCTGCAACTGGGGGAGTAAATTCCCTTTCCCCTTTCCACCCGCTCGGGTGGGTACACGGCAATAGTGGCGATCGAGCTGCCGCCGGCCGGTAGGTCTCATGAATGCTGGCGGAGGCCGCACGACATCGGCGTAGGAGGAGGTTTTGGTGAAGTAGCCGATTCGCCGCCGCGTTGATCTGCGGCGGCATCCTCCGCGACGCAGCCACCATCCCCGGCTGCCTCCGTTCCTGTAAGCTCTCCAGTCTCCACTCTCTCTAACCCTCAGTTGTGTGATCTCTAGATTTGTGTTAGCAACCGAATTGGATGCGGTAGCTAGAAGAAGAAGGAGGGGAATCGCTAGCTGGGATAGGCGGGAGTCAGATTCATCCGAGGAAATTGTACATACATTTCTTCTTGTTTTTATCTCTGCGCATACTGTCTGTGTATACATTTTTTTTATTTTAGGGAAACCGTCTGTGTTAAAAAAAAACCCCCGGCATCTCACGCACGCAATACGCATCGCACGCTTGATTACATGGGCTTGGTCCATTCAAGGCCCGCAATCCGAAGGTTAGGGACAGTGGGCCGAGTAGATCGACAAGGCCCATCTGTCTCTTTTGCTTCTGGACTTGATTCTCGTTTAGTAGCGTCAGCGACACTCCCCATGTAAACAGCCTGCTTGTCCCAAGCAGGGCGCCAGGAAATTGGTGGCCAAGATCTTCGAGGTTTTCCCACGTTGCCAAGGATTCTGGCCAGCCCGATCATTTGATCAACACTTTCTGGACTTGAGCAAAGCCCCTAGTAACCATTTTCTTGGAGGGGATCTTCTCAGGAAACTAGTATGAAGAAGTAATGTTGGGTTTAGAAGAAGGGGACACCTGATGAGTTGGAGGGAGAGCCTTCTTCAACTGAGAGACGTGGAAAACCGGCTGAATCGAGGAAGATGCCGGCGATTCCAGTTCATACACAGACTCAAACTGAGACAAAAGTGCAGCTATCTGAGGAGGAATATCCTTGGTGGCCGCTGAAGGTTGGTCTGGTACAGACACACTACATGTTACATAAAACCGACACTAGCACTAAGATCCCGCAAGATCGACTAGCACCATCGCAGCGGAAGCAACAAGATCACAAACATCATTACCAAGATCAACACAAGAATGACACCGAGGCATGGTATTTTTTTAATAAGGTTCGGTCATATGCCTACATCCTTAGGGCATGACTACGGGTACTCCTCCCCATAAACAATAGCTACACCAGTATCTGGGCACCACCGCGGCCACGCCACCGCCCACACCAGCCGTCAAGTCGTCGCACGGTTACAGGGTAGTGCCCTCATATATATTTATGGGCCATAGGGATACAAAGTACAACCGGAACTCTGTCCCTAACCTACCAAAGGAGTGAAGACGTGGTAAGACTTGCACGGTCTTCTAAATCACACTTTGATCATTCAATTATCTTATATTATATTGTTTTTTAAACTTATGACATTTGTAAAGTACATTTGATTGCAATCCAACAATTCAAATTTACATTATAAAAGTTAAAATTTACTGACTAAATTATTGGTCAAAAATTATAAAGTTTAAATCTTGATATATGTGTGCCTCACAAACAAAAATGGGGGAGGGGGAGTAAATCACAAGCTTTTCATGGCAATGATATTTATTAGTATCCGCGTATAAACATATATGACATATATTTATAAGTATATCCTGGCTGAATGCTGAAGCCATGACCCATGACTGCTTGCTACTAGCTGCAGAATAAAAAGAAGCAAGTGACATAAAAGAAGAAAGTGATGAAGTGTATGCCTGGATATATATATAATAACTGTTTATTCTTCACTTTATTCCTTGTTGCAAACACACATAGTACACAGTACACTACCACACACTGATGATGACTGGCATGCACGTACATATTGATCAAGCATAGTAATTGACCATGCTGGTGTAGTTGCTGAGCCTGTCGTAGTACCTGTCCCAGATCATGAACCCGCCATAGTTATCCGCCTTCTGCGCCGACGGCGCGACGTCGTAGTAGACGTTCTTGGGGTGCACCCACCCGTGCGTCATCTCCGACGCCGTCATCCCCACGTAGAACCTCGTCGCCGGGTACGCCGCCGCCCACTCCTCCCACCTCAGGTGCCAGTACGCCTCGCAGTCGGCGTCGTCGTAGATCCTGACGTGCACCCTCTCGAAGATCCCCGTGTCCACCGCCCGCTTCAGGTACCTCGCCGGCGGGAACGCGCACCGCGGCGTCGCCGTCAGGTGCAGCGGCTTCCCGGCCCCGCCGCGGATGTTGTGCTTGGCGAGCTCCAGCGCCAGCGCCAGCACGTCGTACCGGTCCGCCGCCGTGACGCGCTCCAGGAAGAGGTCCACGCCGTCGAGCCACGCGTCGCCGAAGGGGCGGCGCACGCCGGGCTTGCCGCCGCCGAGGTAGGCGTTCCAGAGGTGGTCGAAGAGGTCGAGCGCCGCCGATGGGGAGGGCAGCGAGTAGCCGGAGCCGAAGCCGCCGATGGAGAGGGAGACCGGGATGCCCTTGTACTGGCAGTGCTTGACGTCGTCTCCGACGCCGGCGAGCGGGTGGCCGGAAATGTCGAGGTGGTAGCGGCCGTGGCCGTAGACGTCGAGGAAGGAGATGATGACCATGGTGTAGAGGCCCGAGTCGCAGGCCTCGCGGAGCGTGCCCTCGTCCTTGTTCCGGCCCCAGAACACGGTCACCTGCCCGGTCTTGTTCCCCGCCGCCGCGGCCGTGCCGGCGAGGTAGACGAGCGCCGCCGCCGCCAGGGCCAGCACCGAGGCTGCCCTCCAGCTAGCGAGCGCCATTGCTGATTCCTAGCTTAGCTTGCTACTCTTGATCACTCGCTTTGGTCAATGGTGTTGGTGGGAACTGTGAAGAACTAGGTGGAATTGACTCTGCTATATATAGATTATTCTGGATTTCTGGATAGAGAAAGACATCGAAAGATAGAAAATGGAATTTGTAATTCAGGCAGCTAAGATGGATTGTTGAGCGGGGTAAAGTTTTCAACGTCAGCTGGCTTGTGATTATTCCTTCTCCATCCGTGTGAGAAAGACTGTCTGCTAGTGATGATGGGAACGTTTTCCATGGAGCTAAATCTGAGCTTTTAGCTTGGAGAACATGGAGGACAGCTCGATCACCAGCAGGGCTGATCGAACCGACAACGACGTGCATCCACGACGGAGGCCGGAGAACGAAGCAGCCATCGTTCGTTCACGCATTGCGGCGCCTTTTTTTATTTAAATCGATCTTTTTTGGGAATAAAATTTAAATCGATCTTGTGCTGGTCGATGATGCCAATCGAGCAACAGAGACGCGTTGTCGGTGCCTCATGCGTCTCTCTCGCGTAGTCGCATCTCATCGCTACACATGGTTTATGCTAATTTATCTTATCCACGGGTTGACGCACATGGTTTATATTTAGTTTATCATGGTCTGGTCCACGGGTTGACCAGGAATATTGCAGCAGCCAGGCTGCTTCCTTTTTTGCGCGTTACCTTTAGTGCGTCCTCCAAGTTAAAAGATACAAAAAAAAAATAGTTTAGAACAAGGTTAGTCAAACACTAAGAATACAAATGATGAATAACATTTAAGTCATTGAGTTTAAAAATGTAAAAATTTAGATTAGTCTTAAAAATTACTTTCATAAATAAATAAATATATATATTTTAAAAAATATTTTTATAGAAAAGAGAAGTCAAAGTCGTACTTTGGTGACTGTGTCGCTGTCCTAAACGACTTCCTTTACCAAACTGGAGGGAATACTTAATTATCTGATGCTGATTATGTTAATAGTTTCAACATTTAAACAGTTATAGGGGTCATATAGCATACACATATCTAATTATTCTTGTGGTAATCCTATATGGCAAAGTGAAAAAACATTTAATAAGTGTGTTATATCAGAGTGCTCCAACACTCAAATTGGTGCCTAGATGTAATGTTCAGGGATACCGACTAAAATTAAGTACAGGTGAGAAAAATCCAAGTCCTTGTTGAATAGACAGTACCATCAGAAGTACGTAGCCCAGGACATATTATGACTGCTGCTGATGCAGAGACGAGTGGCAAATAAGAAAGTGACAGAGAAACAGATAATAATCAAAACCAACTACAGTTAAGCAAACAGACGACAGACACACAGCAGAGTGATGAGGCGCATCGATGGATAATTAATTAAGCAAGCTAATTAGTGGATAACACGGAGCTGAGCTAGATGGAGCTCGATCAAGCCCATTGGCTGGCGTAGCTGCTGTAGTTGCTCTGCTTGTCGGTGTATCGATCCCAGATCATAATCCCCTCGTAGTTGGCCGCCTTCTGCACCACCGGGATCACGCCGTAGTAGAGGTTCTTGGGGTGCACGTACCCGACCGTCTTCTCCGACGCCGGCAGGCCGAAGTAGACCCCAGAGCCCGGGTACGCCGCCGTCCACTTCTCCCACTCCTGCTGCCAGTAGGCGGCGCAGTACCCGTCGCCGTAGAACCTGACGTTGATGCGGGTGATGACCCCCGTGGCGAGCGCCCGCTGCAGCCGGGAGTCCGGGTACCGGCACCTCACCGTCGCCGACAGCTGCGCCGGCGTCCTGGCCCTGAACCCCTTGTTGTAGTCCCAGAGCCGCGCCGCGAGCACGTCGTAGTAGTCGGCGGGGCCCTGGTCGATGAAGAGGTCGACGCCGTCGAGCTCCACGTCGCCGAACGGGCGGCGGACGTCGCGGCGGTGGCCGGCGAGGAAGGCGAACCAGAGGTAGTCGGCGAGGTCGGTGGCGGCCTTGGCGGACGGGAGGGAGTAGTGGCTGTTGCTGCCGGCGGGGCATCTTGCTCTTGGAGTGGCAGTAGTCGATGTCGGCGCCGACGCGGCCGATGGGGTGGCCGGAGAGGTCGAGGCTGGGCTTGCCGTGGCCGAAGACGTTGAGGAAGGAGATGAAGATGAAGGTGTAGGTGCCGGCGTCGCAGGCCTCCTGGAGGGAGCCCTCCGCCTTGTTCCGGCCCCAGTACACCAGCACATTCCCGGTGTTTCCCGCCGCCGCGGCTGGGGAGCCGGACACGAGGAAGACGAGGAGGGCCGCCAGGGCCAGCAGGGTCCGGCGGCGGCTTCCGAGCGCCGCCATTGATGGTGGTGTGGTGTGGTGTGGTGTGGATGATTGCTTCTTCTTCTTCTTCTCGTTGATTGTTGCAAATACCTTTGCTTGCTTATAGCTCATTATATAGTGTTGGATTGGAATACCAATAATGGTGTGTTCATCTTGGACTTGTCTAGTACGTACGTACACCAGCTTGGAATTGGAACAGAATGGAGGACAGCTCACCAAAGCTGAAAACGACATGTGCATCTGATGAACCCATTGGTTGAAGAGCATGCAGTGTGCGGCGCATGAATCCGGATTAGTATGCTATTTTTGTGACGATGGCGGCGACAAGCAACCGACGTGGTGTCGGACCCATTTATATACCATCTTATCCGCTCTAGCTGGTTGACTACGGCTAGATGTCAATTTGGCACTCCAAATTTGGGAGTTGGAGACCGAGGGACACTGTAGCATTTCGTTTATATGTGTAAAAAATTGTTCAAAAATTGATTAATTAGCCTCAAAATATTCGTAGAGTACAACAAAATTATGCAATTAATTTTTGATTTCATCTATATTTAGTACTCCATGCATGCTATGATATTTTGATATGATGGGAATCTTTTTTTTGCATAGTGAACTTTGGGGTAAAATTTGGGAGCTACGTCTACACGCGCTTCCCATCTGCTGTTCTGCATTAGCGACTTTAGTGACAGGACATTTTTCGTCCACAGAGTTTTACCATCCTACTAGCCGAACAAATTTGACCCGTTAAGGTTCGCTGACTTGTACGGAATAGTACATGCATATAGTTTTTTTTTTGCGATCGTACATGCATCTGGTTAGTGACCAGTTGATTGTGTGTTCATCATTTTAAAATTGGCAACTATCAGATGAAAACTAACTCTTTCGTGCAAACTTTGAAAACCACAATCTGATCTGATTCAATGAGCCTCCCACTTCCCATGCATGTCTCATGTTTTGTCAATCCCCCTCCCACCTTCCTGTGATTTTATAAATTCCTCCTCCTACCTTCCGTATGTGTCCCCATGCATGTTGGTTTCTAATGTTTACACGGAGGGGTTGGTTTGCACTAGATATGACCCCTTTAAAATTAGGTTTAAGTTGTTTGGATCCACTAACTAAATTTTAATGGTTAAAGTTTAGCTGCTAAGATTCAAAGTGATTGCAAACTCAGCTAAATTCTAGCAGCAGGTCAAAAGGTGTACAATTTCTCTAGACGGTTTGAACCTAGCTAAACAAATTCAAAGACCAAAATACCCCTAACTCAGGGGCAGAGCAAGCACGGGGGCTAGGGGGATGGAGCCCCCCTACCCCCTTGCAACCAATGTAGCCCCCTAAGCCCTCCTACAATTTCTAACCATACGTGAAGAGGAAGAAGAAAGAAATGAGGAGAAGAAGAAAAAGAAGGGGAGATGGAAGAAGGAGGAACTCAGCCCCCCAACTTTGATTCCTGGCAGTGGCGCCACTGCCCTAACTATTTATAGGAATCTCCCAGTACCACAGCACTATCTATCCGCAATTAACTAAGGTACGATAGTCCAACAAATTCAATTAGATGGTGGATCCACACACCGCTAAAGGCTAGCTAGCTAAATTTTAGTTGAAGTGGATCCAAACAGTACCTAGTTGTATTTTGTTACAACAGAATTTAAACTAACAATCGCTTTACCAACATATGGTTGTTTTTAGGGTTATTTGGATTGGTACCATTACAATTCTCGAAAGTTGGAGATATACCACTACAATTCACCTATTCTGAGATATGTCATTAGAATTTTCACATACTTTGAACCGTACCATTATATACGTCTTTGATTTCATTGATTCCGTCTTTGATTCCTTTCGACCCACCGAAGACCTTCATATTTTTGTAGGGTCCAAAATACCCCTCTACCTTCCTCTCCCCTACTCACTGACGTGTGGGACCCGAACGTCAGGGTTATCTTCTTCTTCCCGCCGGTAAGCTCCTCCCGCTGGCTCCGGCAGCCTCTAGCGTCCCCCGACGAGCACGTTCCCCATGCCGTGGTCCTCAGGCTCCTCCTGCTCGCGGGCCTCGCGGCAACGCAGAGGGGGACGACCCCAGCGGCCGCTGCCCCGCGCCTGACCCCGGCTGCAACGGCATCCAACTCACCTACAGCTTCCAGAGGGCACCAAGATCCGCCCCTTCGTCACCGACAAGAACAAGCAGCCCTATACCTTCAGCGCCAACGCCACCGTGCTCAACTCTGACACCCACCCAATCAAGTCGTGGGCGGTGCTCGTCGAGTTCGCGCATCGACGGTGCCGTGCTCACGAGCGCTGCCCTACAACACCACGGAGGATGCCGACAACGCCACCTCCTTCTCCGGGTACCCACAGACGGACCTCCTCACGCCCATTGCCACCGCCGGGGACCTCTCTCAGATCCAGGCCTCCATTGGCATCGGCGGCACGGCCTCGGGAACGTGCCCATCGGGGGCCAGGGAGGGCCCGCTGGAGGCTGCCAGAGCCAGCGGGAGGAGCGCCGCTCGCCGGGTCTCGGACACCGCCGCTAGTCACCTCCGGCCGCTGCCGCCGCCGGCAGGCTTCTCCGCCTGTGAGGTGAGTGGAGAGAGATGGAGGAAGAAGATAACCCTGACGTCCGGGTCCGACACGTCAGTGAGTGGGGGAGAGGAAGGTAGTAGGGGTATTTTAGACCATACGAAAATACGAAGGTCTCCGGTGGGTCGAAAGGAATCAAAGACGGAATCAATGGAATCAAAGACGTATATAATGGCACGGTTCAAAGTATGTGAAAATCGTAATAACATATCTCATAATAGGTGAATTGTAGTGGTATATCTCCAACTTTCGAGAATTGTAATGGTACCGATCCAAATAACCCTTGTTTTTATACAAAGTCATAGTGATTACATTTCTATTCAAAAATACTTTCTTACGATTATACTTTTGTATCATATAAATAAATAAATATTGAGTAGGGTAATTCTTTTGTCACCTAGTAAAAAGGGGAGGAAGTAAATATTACTAAACCATTTAGATGGGAGTTTCTGTGGGCCTAGAGAAAAGATAAAGAAAATGGGGTGCTAGGCACTTCAGCGAAATACCATACGCACCTATATATATTTATGACACAATGCTAGGGTATAATACTATGTTTCAATTTCTGTACAAAGTTCATAACATAAAAAATATTCATTCATTAACAAATTTCTAACTTTCAAATAAAATTATATTTTATGTTTTACTTTTTTCAGATTTTTTAACATTTTTGTGATTTTTAATACACATAAATTGTTCTCTTTATTTTTTGTACACATTTCCTAACTTCAAAATGAATCTCATATTGTGTTTTGTTCTTATATGTTTGTAATTCTTTTCAAAGAAAACCATCACTTATAAAATCATAAATATCTTATCTCCTCTTTCCTTACAATTTTGTAACTTCCTAATATAATTTCATACGGAGTATTATGTTTCATTTTTATAAAAAAATTGTGACTATATGGTAAAATTTCATATTATGTTTCATTCAAAAATTCATCATTTACAGATTATGGATTCATATTATGTTCATAAGAAAATGCATGACTGCACATAAACACAAAAGTTCATATGAACATTGGATACGAAGAAATGGATCAGAGCAAATGAATAGGAATCGAATGCAATATTTAATACCAGCATCAGACATAAAAAAAGGATGAAATCAGGGGATAACAAAAAAATCAGTACACGAGATAAAACTAAAAGAGAGATGTAGAAGGTTCTCACAAATGAAACCAGTGCATAGTCACAAATACTGTTATAAGAAATTGAAAGCAGCACACCGAGCGGAAGGAATTTCTAGTCAGTACTTTAGACGGCAAAACATTGGAGCAGTTATCACTTCTCATATATGCTAACAAAATGTAAACCCCTTCAGCTGGTGCGTTGAGACTTCGATCGGGAAGAATAGCCTTAGTTTTCCTCCAGTTTTGCTGGATATATAAATTTACATTCGTCCGCGTATATTAGTACCAAGCACTAACGACCTGGTACTAAAAGTGGCATGTGGCCATTTTAGTATCGGGTCTAAATTTGAAAGCTCCCGGAGCCATTTTAGTACGGGTCAAAACACCAACTGGTACTAAAAGTCACACTAGTACCGGTCGGTGTCTTGGCGCGGTACTAAAATGGCGCAACCACCCGTCGGTACTAAAGTGTGACATTTAGTACCGGTCGGTGTCTTGCCACTCAATCACATGTGATGCATAGGTGAGGTGGTAAAGAAGCAACATGTGAGGCCAGAGGTTGCGGGTTGGAATCCTCGCAGTACTGTTTTCTTTAGGCCTGGCACTAAAGCCACGGGCTCTCACTTGTACAACACTATCTTCCTATCATAATGGAGTGACAGCAAAACAACTCTCCAAGATTATTTAAAAAGAAGAAAATGGCTAAGATCCCAGTAACAAACTGTCTCTAGGAGTCTAGGGGTAGGTTAGGTCATAGAAAATCATTTTTTCTTTCTCAAACGGTGTCGTTCCATTAAGAAGACAATCAAAATAGGAAATCTTCTTGTACATATCAATGTTTACAAACTCTATATCTTTGTGCAATGTTACGTATCAATGTTTACAAACTCTATATCTCTGTGCAACATTTGCTGCCAGGGGATCAATTGCATTTCGAATCCTGGCATAATCTTGCCCATTGAGATGCAGAGGCAGAATAAGCCTTTAAAGATCAATTCTTCTCCATGACAAGCATGAAGCCTTATGAGTATGGCAGCAGCTGGGCTGTACGCATAGAGGCTTGTGGCTATTTCAATGGTTTCCAACATCTTAGAAACATGCTCTTGTATCCGCCCCACAGCATCAATACGAGCCAACAAATGTTGAAAGTGACCAAGATTTATTGAGGTAGAAATTTCTTTTACTTGAGATATTCTTGTAGTTAATGATTTGTGGATGCATCCTTGGATCCTAGCAAGGCCATCATTATAGGTCTCCAACTGTCGTTAGCTTGTTTTTCTCATTGATGGCTTTCCTTAGCTGTTCGTTTAATTCTCATATTCAACATTTATGCTTCTAATAAACTGTTGACATGGTTAATCTGGTCCTCTAGAACTAGAGAAGGAAAAAGATGTATGGTAAGAAAATATTAAATGATGATTCAGATACGGTTGTAACTTTATACCTGTATTTCTCTGTTCGACCTCCATCCTCCTTTTATGAATCATAGTGATATTATGCTTCAAACTGGTCAGCTCCTCATTCTTCTCGGTCATCTCATATTCAGGGCTCTATATTCTTTGAGCACTTCTCTTTGGGCAGCTTCAGTTTCTTGTGACTGCTTGGATACTGTTTGAAGTCACTCAGTCTGCTTTTCAAGTCTCTCTTCAAGAACCTTGGCCCTCTCAAAAGGTACAGTTTTCTCTGATATTGCATTTTCCAGCTCTCTGCGATTTAGATTAGCACATTAAAACAATACTAATAATATTAAGAAAATAACTGTAATGCTTACTCCTTTAATCTGGCAACTTCTTTGTAAACCTTAATTTGGCTTATGTAAGCCTCAAACCACTGCGTAATTCTTTCTGAGTTCTAGCAGACAAAAAGTATGCAAAGGGTTAGGAAACAGTGGCCATAATCTGAAAACAAGAATACAAAATTATGAGAATATTTCTTACTTCATTGCAAATGCAGAGGACTTGACTCATCAAGGTTTCACCATAGTGGACCGAAGTTAGAATATGGGAAGGGCCATTTGCGGCTACCACAGTGGTGGAAGAGGGCACTGAAGATATGATGGAGATTGTGTCATCTGTATATCCAAGTTAATTAATCTGATCCAGTAATGAGGCAGTGGCCACCTGGCACTGCCCACCAAACATACATCAGGAAATATAGTTGACCTTACATGTGATAGGCTATGATCACCTCTGTAAATTATTCAAAGCAACATGTAAGAACGAAGAGTAGGCACAGCAAGTTCTTCAAGAAGTTAGAAGTGCCACAATGACAGCATCGCAAATAGTTGCATGACTTTGCTTGTATATACTAAAAAGTTGTAGCCACCTTATACATGAAGAGAGAAGGGTAGAGGCACAATTCCATAACTCAGACAAGAAACACAGCAAGACAGCAAAATAATGTGTACTAATAATACCACAATACTATAACTCAGTTCATGTGATATTGTTAGTATTGTTTTAATATGCTAATATAAATCACAGAGAGTTGGAAAATGCAACAAGAACTCTTGTTCATGTTGGAAACTATTCCCTCATTACTAGTATCAATACCGAAACAATACATGTTTATTAGTATTTCGACATGCTTGGGAACTATCCCTTCATTTCTCTCATAATCACAACACAGAAATAATACTAACAATATAACAATACTGTAACACAACAACCCACAGAAAAATAATGAGGGAAACAGACAAGACCTCATATTCTTGTGTGGAGTAGCGCACATAAGACAGCAGAAGCTTCTGTCCTCACCCATGAACTTCTTTCTAGACTTCTTGCAAACTGGTCAAAACATACCTTGATATCAATAACTCTAGATGTATTGCTCAGTTCATCTATGACTCTTGCATTATGATTTTTTTTAGCTAAGGATTTGTTCGGACTTCGGATGATCAACTTGATTTTCTAGTGCTAGAATATTGAAACGTGATGTATGATTTAATTCATGCCAAGATATTTGAAGGATATAATGATAAGTTAGATCTATACCTATATTCTCTTTCTCAAGCATGTCGAAATTATACTAGAGCATAGCAAGCTCTTTACTAGTTTACTGCTTACAGAAATTTGTAACTCCAAATCTTGGTAGGCCCGGAGTAGTTTTCTCACAGCCGCTTCTACCTTCTGGCCTATCTCAGACTCAGTCTGGAGTCTGCCTTCAAGAACTCTTGTTCTCTGAAAAATGGCAGCTTTATCTGCTCTTTCCTTTCCCAATTCTCTGAAATTCAGGTCAAGTACAAAAGTAAATTGTTGTGATGTTGTTCTTAGGTGAAACTTCAATACGGAACCTTGAGATAACTCACTGTCTTAGTCTTCCATTCTCCACCTCTAAAGTTTGGTTACGACCTATGTAGGCATCAATCCTGTCCAGTATTCTTGCAGTACTCTGGAACATCTCAAACTCTCTTTGAAGTTTGTCTTCAAGAATTCTTGTTCTCTCACAAGTAGCAGCCCTTTGTGCTCTTTCATTTTCAAGTTCTCTGAAGTTGAGATCGAGCAACAAGTAAATTGTTGTTCTTCAGGAAAAAAATATATAACGAATTTTGACAGAACTCACTCTCTTAGTCTGGTAGTCTCTGCTTCTAAGGCTTGGCTTCGGCCAACATAGATCTCAATCCTCTCCAACATTCTTGCAGTATTCTGATACACATGTTAGATAACAGAAATTGACAGTAATTCTTTCAATCATAAATTCTTAAGTTAGCAAACTCTCATTGCCTTCATCATCATCTCATTCCCAACCTTTTGTGCCTCGCTTTGGGAAATAACAGAAGGCAGTGTACTCCTTCCCTCTGCAGTGATATCCTCTGTGGAAGAAAGGGTGTCAGCGTCCACGGGCTCACTGCACCGACTAAATATGCATCCATTTTATCAACTGAATGGTAAGCACAAGTAGCTTGAGATGAAATTTCCTCCATCTTGCGCCTTTTAGCAGGAAATATCACTGAGCTTATGCATTGCAGGCTACGATCTGCTCTGTAAATTGTTTAAAGCAACACATAGGGAGGCCTATTGGGAGTTATAGTCATAAAATGCATTCAAGCCTATTAGGAAACAAAGATTTGAGCCTCTACTAAATATATATTAAATAAAAGAAACAAATGAAGTGAACATGAAAAGCCAAATAAAGCAAAAAGTTTAAAAAACAAAGCTTAGTAGTATGTGTTAATCAACTAGTTGACATGGTGGAAAGCAACACAGCAGTATGGTGAAAACTATTAGCACTGCTAGATCAACATTCATGATGATGTGTGCCAGTCTTACAGACAGGAGTTATGAGGTCAAAAGGACAGTGCAGCAGCCGAGATAAAGTGTAGTGTAACTGCAACTTGCCCTAGGGGAAATAGAAAAACAGACAATGTGGTCATCGAAGACAAGAGCAGGTAGAAAACACAGTCAGTACTAACAAAAAATGGCCGAGCCAAGTTACTTTAGGTATTGCTCCAACCTGCAAAATGCTAACACTCTTGAAGGAGTAAAGAAAGGACGAGCCTTTTCCATGCAAACAGCATTGTAAATCATGCTTTCTCAGGTATTGAATCACATATTTCTTTTTTTTGTGGGTATATACTGAAATTTCAACAAACATGAAAAGAGGTTGGAGAAAGCGTAGCAATATTGTACCCAATCCATCTGGCTAAGCATTACAAACTAACAACAAATAGTGAGGGAGACATACAATACCTGAGCTTTGGATCACAGCCCAAATCAGCATTGCACGTAGGGCAATGTTTGTTATCCTCATCCTCGAACTTCTCAGATATGCATTTCCTGCAAACTAGTCAAAACACACCATAATATCGAGATGAGTAAAGCATTATAAGATTAGTGTGTTTACAAATTAGGAAAAGGTTGTCAGCTACATGAACGAGCTCGATCTGCAAGCACAATAAAATGTCAAGAAAATATTGCTATACGAATCCTTCTTAGGGGTTTATATAATACAGCAGGTTTCCGTGCAGCATGCTCAAGGCTGCTCTTCAAATCATGGTAGTTTTCTACTTTGCATTGGATCATAACAGAACGATTTAACTTGGATTCGTCGTCAAAACTAACTGGATTACATGGAGTAGCTCGGCAGCCTCCAATGACAGGGCCTAAGAGTCTTCCCCAACAACAGATAGGCATATGGAGAACAATTTGTAATATAATCAGGAACAATTTTGTTTGGGGTAATAAAAAAGATCAATTTTAAGGAGGGAAAGCAAGAACTGACTGGAAGGGCACCCCCCATTTCACTTCTGCAGCCAAGGGTTCCACTGCATTTCGGATCCTAGCAAAATGTTGATCACTTAAATGCACTGGCAAAAGAAGCCTTTGGATATCGAAGTCGTCTCCATGATAGGCAAGAAGCCTCGCAAAAACAACAGAGACTGCGCCGTAGGCAGACAAGCTTGTGGCTATTTTAATAGTTTCCCAAATCTTAGGTAAATGCCCTTGTACCTGTTTCAAATCATTCATACGAGATAACAGATCTTCATAATGGACAGCCTTTATATTAGTATTATAGTTTTTCAGTCCAGATATGGTTGCACTTAGTGTCGCACGGATGGCTCCTTCGATCCTGCCAGGAGCGTCATTATAAGTCTCCAACTCTGCCGTTAGCTCGTTCTTCTCATTGATAGCTTTCCTTATCTGTTTGTTTAATTTTCTAGAATTCAATTTTTCTGCTCCTAATAACCTGTTGACCTGGTCAATCTGTTCCTCTAGAACTAGACAAATAAACAAACTTCTTGTAAGAAAACATTCATTTATGCTAAAAATGAGGAAACACATGATAAAGGATTAAACGTTATACCTGTATTTTTCTTTTCAACCTCAATGTTCATGTTCTCAATCATAAGACTATCGTGGTTCAAATTGGTTAGCTCCTCATCCTTCTTGCCCATCTCAGTTTTCAGGATTCTATATTCTTTGAGCAGTTCTCTCCGAGCAGCTTCATTCTTCTGAGACTGCTCAGATTCACTCTCCATGGCTTTCCTTAGCTGTTCATTTAATTTTCTGGAATTCAATTTTACTGCTTCTAATAACTTGTTGACATGGTTCATCCGGTTTTCTAGAACTACAGGAATGAAAAATGTATCATAAGAAAACATTCATTTATGTTGAATTGTTGATATATGGGGTAACATGGTATAAAGGTTTAAAATGTATACCTGTATTTCTCTGTTCAACCTCGAGCATCCTGTTCTGAATCTTATTATTATAGCGCTTCAAACTGATCAGATCCTCATTCTTCTTGAATATATCGGATTTCAGGGCTCTATTTTCTTGGAGTAGTTCTCTCTGAGCAGCCTCAATATCTTGAGACGACTCAGTCTGGTCTTGGAGTTTCTCTTCAAGAACTCTGGCTCTCTCAGAAGCTGCACTTTTCTCTAATCTTTCATTTTTTAGCTCTCTGCAGTTTAGATTATATTAAAGCAGGATTGCCAACTTCGAGCAAACAGTCTGTAAGGTACAAGAATGCTTACTCCTCTAATATGGCAATTTCTTTATGAAGCGGGCTTTGCCTTATGTGGGCCTCAATGTGCTGTAGTGTTCTTTCTGATTTCTAGTAGACATAAAAATGTGCAAATGGTTATAAAACAGAATATATAATCTCAGAATTAAATTTATGAGTTATATTTCTCACATCATTGTAAATGCTTAGGAGTTCACTCCTCCAATTTTCAGCATACTGAACTGAAGTTCCAACATGGGAAGGGCCACTTGCGGCTAACACAGTGGTCGCAGACGGCATTGAAGATGGAGAGTTCGGCTGTCTGTCTGCGCGATCTGGAGCCACCATGATCTGGTTATGGACTGGGGCCACAGCGGTCAATTGGCTGTGCCTGGGGGCTGTCTGCCCATATAAAATACCCCTCTGAACAGAAGGGGGCTGCCATACAATCAAAGCTCCAGCCTCAGCACTCAAACTGGGTGCCATGTAGAAGTCTCGGCATCTTATTCGAGCCAAGGTGTCTCTCCCAACAGGAGCAAGGTCCTGAAAATAAATACGCAAAAATAAATTCATTTATCCACGGCAGTCATAAGGAAAAATCTGTTCATATAAAAGAACTCACAAGTACATAGAACTCATGGTTCAATCCATGAGAAAAAGTTTCATCAACCACCTCCACCTCGACCTCTGTCTCCTGCATCTCACTTGAAGGAACAGGAGCCAAAGCTGTTCCTTCGAGAAATATTGTTTTCTCAACAGCAGCAATCTTTCCTGCTCTTTCATTTTCTAATTCTCTGAATTTGGGATCATGGAACAAGTAAACTGTTGTTCTTAGAGAAAAACTTGGTTAAACGTTTTAGTTAACTCACTCTCTTGGTATAAGATTCTTTGCTTCTGAACGATCCCCCAGTGGCTGCAAGGACGAGATTTTGTCAAACTTGCACCTCTTTGAAGGAAATATGGCCAAGCCTATGTATTCTAGGCTATGATCAGGTCTGTATAGTTATTAAAAGCAACATGTGAGATTATGCTTTAAATAAAACAAAAATGTTACTGTCAGAACTACTACGCCTGAGGTTGTACTCGTGACTTATGGGAGGCCGGGGAGATGGCGCCCGTCGGCGAGGAGGTCTGGACGCCGTCCTGACGGTCGGCGTCAGGCAAGAGGGAGCGAGCGTGGGAAGGAGATCGTGGACAGCGTTGTGACGCCCTGAGATCAAACTGATCTCCAAACATAACTTCCATTAGCCTCCAGTACACGATATAAAAGTATGCATTACAACTGACACGATTACAGACTTAAATCAAACTACATAACCACCATGAAGTGTGCGTGCTCCTGCCGTCCTTGTTCAGCCACGACGTCTCCTCTCATACACTCTTCCGGTCATAACATCTCTCCCCTTCTCCGCAAACAGCTCGTCCTCGAGCTGGAAGTCCAGGAACGCCGCGCGGAAGTCGGTCACAGGTTCCCAGGTTGCATCGGCGTCGGAGAGGCCCATCCACTTGACGAGGATGTGCCATACGCCGCGACGTAGCTGGGAACGCAGCACACGTTCAGGAGCTTGAAGGAGCCGACCATGCTGTAGTGGAGGTAGACTTGGTACCGTCGTGGGCGGTGAGCCATGGAACTTCTTGAGTACACCGACATGGAAAACATCGTGTACTCTTGAACCTTCCGGAAGTTGGAGAAGATAGGCGACATCGCCAATGCGTTCAAGAACTTGAAATGGACCAGCATACCTCGGTCCTAGCTTACCTCGGGCACCTGGTAGGAGGGACTGTAATGGGCGGTGGAGGACCCGTAACCAAACCCAGTCCCCTAGTGAAAACTCTAGTGGACGATGGCTGTTGTCATAATATTTCTTGGCATATGCTTGTGCTTGAAGAAGACGGTGCCGAACATCGGCCAAGAACTCATCACGGTCTTTCATCAAGGTGTCAACCGTAGCTGTTGTTGCCGTGTCCTGTGTATAAGGCAGCAATTGGGGAGGGGGTCTGCCATATACCACCTGGAATGGAGTTGACCATAGGGCTGAATGGAAGGAAGTGTTGTAGCAAAATTCTGCCCATGGTAGCCAATCAAGCCAAGCACGGGGTCTGTCCCCAGTAATGCAGCGTAAATACATTGCTATCATTTTGTTGGCAGCTTCTGACTGACCGTTGGTTTGTGGGTGAAACGCCGTGCTCATTCGAAGCTTAACACCAGCCAACTTGAAGATATCACGCCAAACATGTCCGGTGAACACCGGGTCACGGTCACTGACAATTGACTCAGGAAAGCCATGAAGGCGAACAATGTCATGAAAGAAGGCTTTGGCAACTGAAGCAGCTGTGTATGGGTGACCCAACGGTATGAAATGGGCATATTTTGAGAAGCGATCAACCACAGTGAGGATCACACTTTTGCCATTAACTTTCGGTAGAGCTTCCACGAAGTCCAGAGAGATGTCTGACCAAATCTGAGTTGGCACTGGAAGTGGCTGCAGGAGACCAGCCGGATGCAAGTGTTCAGTTTTGTTTCTCTGGCAAGTGGCACAAGCCTTAACAAAGTCTCGAACAACTGAACGGTCTTGATCAATGACAAAATCCCTGCGTAGTCGCTGCAGAGTCTTTTGAATGCCCTCATGACCATTAGTGTGAGCGAGTTGAAGCACTGTTTGGAATGCAGAGGAGGCAGTGGGGATGTATACCCCAGTGGCAGAGCCAGCAATATGGCGAGCCATGGCGACCGCCATACCTGCTGCCGGCGAATCCCCTTCCCTGTAGTCGTTGTCTGCCAAGCCGGGTACTGAGTACTGACGTTTGGAGTTCTTCCGTTCTGGTTCTGAAGGAAGAAGAAGGATACTGTTTGGGGAGTTTGGGCCATTGGGCCTTTAGGACATCAATTCATAGCCTGCTACGCATTGGTGATTGGCCCATTGTATAGAAACTAAAGGACATCTCGATTAATTCCTGAGCAACAGAACACAAATTGACCAAGGCCTCATCGCCCGCCCGTCTCTCTGCCCCCCTATGCATCATTATCGTGTTGAAGAGCTGAGGATTTTGCTGATTCCCACGATGATAATCATAATAAGATGGATGATAAATGGCTCAATAATTTAATGATATGCCACAAGCTGATCTTTAGTACGTTTATTCTATATCTATCTTTTTATTGCACTGTGATTTCTTATTGTATGTGTTTTTTATACGAATTTATAGTAGTTGGTTCGCCATAGGTAGGTTTTAATCCTGGCTCCGCCACTGGTATACCCGGTTCCCGCACTTAATGAGACCTTCATGTATATGCCATGGATCACCACGAGTCTGGACAATGCTGTCCCTGAGTTCTTGCAATTGAGGGTCAGTTTGAAGCTCCTGTTGCAGATCAGAAAACAGCTGCAATGTAGGAGCTGAGAGGACTGCCAAGCATGTTTCTTGTTGATCACGCCGAGAAAGAGCATCAGCCACTGTGTTTAATCTTCCCGGTCTGAATTCAACTTTAAAATCATATCCAAACAATTTGTGTTGACACCAAAAATTGGCACCAGGAAGAGGCTGACATGTGGGCCGGATTCGTCGAAAAGGTATCATTCGGCAAAGGAGTTTTTTCCCCGGAGCATTCGGTAAAGACGTTCTGCGGTCGGGAACGCATCGTCATTCGGCAAGAGAGCTGTTCCGCGGAAGGCATTCGGGAGTACGTGATGACGTGGATCAAGCATAAGGAAAAGGCTGGTTTAACTTAGAATGCAAGACGGATACGGTGCCCCGACGTTTATCTTTTTAGGAAATAAATAAATGTAATCGTAATCGATTAGGAGTCGTGTCGAAACCAGGGTATAAATATAAACCCATGGTAATTGTAAAAGGGTCAATCAATCAATCATACAACAAACCGGCCCCGTGCCAACTTCGAGTCCCTTAGTCGAGTCGTCGAGTTCTTCGAGAGGAATCATCGATCCGTCGACCTCCGTAAGTACCGGCAACCCTGCGCCATGCCTAGTATCATGCGGTGGATTTAGGCCTTGGTTCAGGAAGGTTCCATTGTTAGAGCATGAGCCATGCGGTGGGCTAAGTTTTAGCTTGGAACAAGTTATCGGCTCTATTGGATTTTGGCAAGATCTGATAGATTCATTAAGTTACCATGTGTTGCTCTGGATTTTACCTTTATGTTTAATTCATTACAACACTCTTTTGCCCAGTCTAGGTTGATTAGATTCGGTTCCAGCTCACAATGCATTGCGTTTCCATAGCCGAATTCGAAGTCAATCTAGATTGCCACGTGTTGCGGGTTCAAGCTCGTTGGTCTTGTGTAGATCTTGACAGAACCGAGTATCATGCGGTGGATACAGGTTTTTGGGTCGTCTTAGAGCTAGTCATCCGGTGGATTAGAATTCGATTCGATCTGATATATCTATCATCATCAGCGAAGCATGTTCCTTCTTCATGGAACCCGATTCGGCTATATAGCTGTATTCGGCAGTATCGCCACGAGCGAAACGTGCTCACGGTTTTGTTTTAAATAAAGAATGCTTTTAGCCTTCCATGTTTAGGGTGTATCATGCGGTGGATTGCTCTATTCTTGGTTGGTGGTGTGATTCTAAGCAAGTCGTATCATGCGGTGGATTAACTTGCTTGTTTCATGCTCGACGGGTTGAAAAGTACCTAGACATGCGGTAGACTAGTGCTTTTAGCCTATGCATTCTTGTTTATTATGAAATTATGGTCATGTTTTCGCCCTTCTATTTATCTATCATGTTCTGTTCCTCGTTAATCGGCTATGAGTATGTGTTACAAGGTTCATTCAGTCAAATGCCGATCTTTCGTCATGCTTACATCACGCATTCGGCAGTGCGCTTCCTGCGTGCTTTGCCGATTGCCGAATGATGCTTTAACGCCGACAGATAGCTTCCTTGTAGCTATATGTCGTTCGAAGCTGGCTCCGTAGCCGCAAATATGGAACTGACTGGTATTGCCCGGTACGTTCCAGGTGTTATCTAAAAATCTTTTATCCCTTTGTCAGTTTCAGGAAAATTGACTGGCACGCTCTCGGATTCAAACGCTCGGGCCACGTGTGAAGCCAGCTAATTCGGCTTGCTGTGTGCTTGGCGTGAGGTGCGGATTTTACGTCAACACACTTTTTGGCACGCCCAGTGGGACACCAAGCTTCGAAGATGCCTGAATTAAATGACATTCTGGATGTCACTTTTGAAGAATTGTCTGATGAACACCAACAAATGGTGAAGACTGCTGCAGATCAGTTCATCAAGAAATGCTTACTGTCTTTTGCTAAGAACAGGAGTGGTGCACCGTTTCTCAAGTCAGATCTGCCAAGAGTTCTTTTGCCTGGACAATCTGATCTTACTGAAGATGAAGAAAGGGAGAAGTTCTCTAGCTTGTTGTATAAGGCTTTAGGAGAAACAATGACCAATCATAATGCTGCATTCCTGAATAGTTTTCGGCTCATACTGGTCAACATCTTTGGTCAACACGTGGATAAACCGTTTGAGCAAGCGCATGGACAACTTGGTGGACCAACATATTTCAATATTCAAGCATCGGTCCCAAAGCGTCATGGTAAAGGTATTGAAGAAACTGAAGCCTCTGGAACCAAAGACGCGAATGGACAGCCGATTCAGCAAGAGCTTCAGCATGCATTGCCGAAACCTCGTACATATGGTGATATGGCATTCGGCACTACGGGAAATCCACCTGCTTCTGCTTACAAGATATCCCCTCTGAATAACAGGCTACAAAGAGATGTGTATGGGAACGGATATTCAGAGTTCATGGATTACAATGCTATCGACGCTCTCCCGAATCCCGGGTATGTTGGTACTACAGGGATGCCTGCTGGAAGACCAGGAAATCAAGATACCAATATTGACCTCATGGTGCAAAAGATGACCGATGTATTGCAAAATCAATTCGGTCTAAAGCCTAAAAATCAGGGATACATGTACTCGTCTCCTTTCCCAGAATGGTACCAAAGGGTATCATTGCCGAATAGAGTCAAGGTGCCTACAGAATTTACTAAGTTCTCAGGACAAGATGATACTAGCACTGTAGAGCATATAGCTCGATATCTGATGCAGCTTGGAGAAGCTTCAGCAGATGAGGCTTTCAGAATCAGATACTTTCCTTTGTCACTGACGGGTCCAGCTTTTACATGGTTTGCTTCTTTGCCTGCTCAGTCAATTTGTACTTGGAAAGACCTGGAGCAGAAATTCCATGCTCATTACTACATCGGCAGTACCGAGAAAAAGTTGGTTGATTTGACCAGCTTAAGGCAGAGGAATAATGAGACACCTACGGAGTTCCTCAGAAGATTTAGGGAAACCAAGAGCATGTGCTTTTCTCTAAACATACCTGACGACCAGCTAGCTGGTATGGCTGTAGCTGGCATGCTGCCTGCTATTCGGGAAAAGCTATTCGGGATGGAGTTTGATGATCTGGGCCAGTTGTCACACAGATTGGCCTTAATGAGTAACCAGGCATATAGTTTCAAGAAAGATGCCAGATTTGCTAAGCATAATGATGTAGCTGATATCTATAACCAATTCCTTGAAAGAGCAGATCAAGAAGATGAGTATGAAGATAGTGAGGAAATAGCTGCAGCAGAGATAGTGTGGGGCAAAGAGCCGGTCATGGTGAATCAGAAGTGGATTAAACAGAATAAGAGCACCTATGATTTTGATGTAACTAAGGCAGATAAATTGTTTGACTATCTTGTAAAAGAAGGCCGGATCAAGCTACCAGAGGGGCATTCTATGCTTCGGCCTGATGGAGTGAAAGATAAAAAGTACTATGGATTCCATGATAGAAATTCTCATTCCATCAATGAATGCAGGGTTTTTAGAGTGAGGATTCAGAAAGCTATCCAAGAAGGGCACCTGAAATTCGACAATAAGATGAAGTTGGACAATAACCCGTTTCCTCAGAACATGATTGGGTTCTCAATCAATATGGTGAGTGTTGCCGAATCTGGAGAAAAGGGAAAGATGAGAGTCTTGACGTCGAAGGAAGCGAAGCAGAATGGCTCAGTCGATCCTAATCGGCAAATCACGATCGAACAGATTCGGCAGGAAAAACCTCGCTTCCCGAATAGCCGATTTGAAATTGGGAAATCTTCTAAGCCCAGAGTCACATCGCGCATTCTCCTCAATAAGTGACAGCGTCAGCAAGAAAAAGAGCACTACCAGAGACGTGAGTACGAGGAGGAGAAGAGGAGGTGCGAAGAAAAAAGGTATGAGGAAGAACAAGAGGAATATGTCCGAGAACGAGAACGTGCACATTGGGATTGTGTCTTCTTCAGACACTGTTGGAACGAGGGTTTGAAGTTGCCTACATGGAATAACTGTCCTGAATGCAATAATGGATCTATCAAATATAGGCAAAATGGTGCCAGTCGCCGATCCGTCCACGAAAGAATGGGAAGGATACATCCTAGTGATGATCGGCGTCTAAAAATATATAAGAATGACGATCAACCAAGGAAAAGACATGCTGATCATAGATGGATTGATCATGAAGAAGAAGATCATGAGTATGTATGGCAGAAAGGACAGTGGTGTCCACCTGGTTTAAGAAAGAGCCAGAAGAGAAGAGTCCAACGCCTGAGGAATCAAGAGTTGAAGCAAGCAGGAACCAGGTTGAGATCGATATGGTGTCCAAAAGACAAACCTGATGAATCGGGTCATTCGGCTCCTACATGCATGGTATGTTTCTTGCCGAATGAATTCATGGCTCCAGCTAATCAAATTGTACAGGAAGAGATATTGTCAGAAGTGGATGAAGCCGAGCAATGTGGATTAATGGCACAATTGGTATTGAATAAGCAAGCTATTTTCGAAAAGCCAGTCCAGAATCGGCACATGAAGCCACTGTACTTAAGAGGATATGTCAACGGAAAGCCACTGACGAAGATGTTTGTTGATGGTGGAGCTGCTGTTAATGTGATGCCATACAATACATTCAGGAAACTTGGCATGAGCCCTGGAGATTTAACGCCAACAAGCATAGTTTTGAATGATTTTGCTGGAAATCCTTCGGACACCAAAGGATGTGTACATGTAGATCTGATGATTGGGTCTAAGACTCTGCTCACAACCTTCTTTGTTATTGAAGGCAAAGGGGCATACAGCTTGCTACTTGGAAGGGATTGGATCCATGCGAATTGCTGTATTCCATCTACTATGCATCAGCAGCTTATTCAGTGGATAGATGATGAAGTGGAAATTGTCCCAGCAGATGATTCAATTAGCGTGGCTAATGTGGAACCAGCCTTTTGGGAATATCAAGGCATAGATTGTTTCTCAGGCAAGGACTGGGGAGAAGGTCCTGTTGAGCCAATCAGCAGTGATCAACAGCCGATCGAAGCAGTCGGCTCTTTTAGTAATTTTTAATGGATAACCCAATCGATGGGACTGACGGGAAGCTAGGACATGGATTTGTGTCGGCTGATAAATTAGAAGAAGTAGACATTGGAGATGGTGACAAACCAAGGCCGATATTCATCAGTGCTAGCTTGGATTCAGTTTTCAGAGAAAAGTTGATTGAGTTGTTAAAAGAATACAAAGATTGCTTTGCTTGGGATTATTCGGAGATGACTGGTTTAGATCGTTCCATTGTTGAGCATCGATTGCCGATCAAGCCTGGTTATAAACCTTACAAGCAACCACCCCAGAAAATCTACAAAGATGAAGTGTTGGCCGATGTAAAGAAAGAAGTGGAAAGATTAATAGCAGCAAATTTTATTCGGCCATGCAGATATGCAGAATGGATCTCTAATATTGTTCCTGTGTACAAGAAAAATGGGAAGATGAGAGTTTGCATAGACTTTAGAGATCTGAACAGAGCTACACCCATGGATGGATATCCAATGCCTATTGCTGACTCGTTGGTTGATGCTGCTGCTGGATATAAAGTGATTAGTTTCATGGATGGTAATGCAGGGTACAATCAAATTTTTATGGCATTGGAAGATGTAGCGAAAACAGCTTTCAGATGTCCAGGACATATAGGGTTGTTTGAATGGGTTGTCATGACGTTTGGTTTGAAGAATGCTGGTGCAACTTATCAGAGAGCCATGAATTATATTTTTCATGAGTTGATCGGCAAGATTGTGGAGATATATATCGATGATATTGTGATTAAGTCATTGGATCATGAAGCACATTTGGCCGATATAAGGAAAACTTTAGAGTGCACTAGGAAACATGGGCTCAAGATGAACCCGAATAAATGTGCTTTTGGAGTTTCGGCAGGAGAATTTCTGGGATTTTTGGTGCATGAAGGAGGAATAGGAGTTGGCAAGAAAAGTATGAAAGCCATTGATGAAATTGCTCCTCCGACTAATCTTAAGGAATTACAGTCATTACTTGGCAAAATTAATTTCGTGAGAAGATTCATATCAAACTTATCGCAAAAGATGTTACCTTTCTCTTCGCTGTTAAAAGTCAAGAAGGATCAGAAATTTGTATGGGGTGACGAACAACAAAAGGCTTTTGATGAGATCAAGGAATACATGAAAGAGCCACTAGTATTGGTACCTCCGCAGCTAAACAAGCCTTTTAAGTTGTACGTGGCGGCCGATACCCAAACTATTGGATCGGCCCTCATACAAGAATTTGAGGGAAAGGAAAAGGTAGTTGCATACCTTAGTCGGAAATTGCTTGATCCCGAAACGAGGTATTCGGCTACCGAGAAACTTTGTTTATGTGTTTACTACTCCTGTACAAAATTTCGGCACTACTTGCTACATGCCGAATGCATTGTATATTCAAAGTTTGATGTGATAAAGCACATGTTGTCTATGCCAATTTTGAATGGAAGGATTGGCAAATGGATTTTAGCTTTGTCTGAATTTGAGTTAAAGTTTGAATCGGCAAAAGTTGTTAAAGGACAGATTATTGCCGACTTCATTACTGAACAACACAGTTCATCGACTAATTTGCTTGAAATTACTCCTTGGGTATTATTCTTCGATGGATCTTCATGTGACAAAGGTGGTGGAGTAGGTATTTTGTTAATTTCGCCAAAAGGGGAGGTATTTGAATTTGCTATTCCTATTCAACCTACTGTCACTAATAATCAAGCCGAGTATGAAGCATTGCTCAGAGGACTTCAATACTTGAGAGAAGCAAAGGCCATTGCAGTTGAAATCTTTGGAGATTCAGAATTAGTCATAAGGCAACTAAATGGCGAATATGAGTGCAGAAACGATATCTTAAGAAATTACTATGAGGAATGTAAGCAAATCTTAAAGGAGTTTCAGTCGGTAATTCTGCAGCATATTCCTAGGAAAGACAATGAAGAAGCAAACAGATTGGCTCAAAGTGCTTCGGGTTATAAAGAGCTTCAAGAAGTTTTTGCTAATAATGTATATGCTTTCGGGAGTGATCTGGCAGAAGATGATTGGAGAAAAGAAATTGTTGATTATCTGGAGAATTCATCCCGAAAGGTTCCTAGAAAGCTCAGGTATAAAGCTTTAAAGTTTGTTCTTCTTGATGACAATTTATATTATAAATCCTTGGATGGGGTGCTGTTACATTGCTTAAGTCAAGAAGAAGCAAAAAGGCTGATAAGCGAAGTGCATGATGGGCTGTGTGGAGCACATCAATCGGCTTACCGAATGAAATGGGTTATTAGGAGAACTGGGTACTATTGGCCCACAATGCTAGAAGACTGCTTTGAATATTACAAAGGATGCCTAGATTGCCAGAGATTTGGAAACATTCAAAGAGTTCCAGCATCGGTCCTGAATCCTATTATCAAGCCATGGCCATTCAAAGGATGGGGAATGGATTTGATTGGCCAAATAAATCCTCCATCTAGCAAGGGGCATAAGTTTGTGCTTTTAGCAACTGATTATTTTACTAAGTGGGTTGAGGCGATTCCATTGAAGAAGGTGACATCAGAGAATATGGTTGAATTTGTTAAAGAACATATCATTTACAGATTTGGAATTCCTCAAACAATCACCACAGATCAAGGAACTCAGTTTACATCTTCAGAGTTCAGAAATTTTGCTGAAAGTATGGGCGTCAAATTGTTGAATTCTTCTCCTTATTATGCCCAAGCTAATGGTCAGGCAGAGGCTTCTAGCAAGATTATGATTAAGATTATACAGAAGAAGATTGATCAGAAGCCAAGAAAGTGGCATTCGGTACTCAATGAGGCTTTATGGGCTTACCGAATGGCTCCACATGGGGCTACACAGACGTCTCCTTATGAATTGGTATATGGACATCATGCTATCTTGCCATGGGAGATGCAGTCAGACTCAAGGAGAATAAAGTTGCAAAAGGATTTAAGTTCTAAAGATTATAATGATTTAATGATGGACGAATTAGAAGATTTGCATATGATTCGTCTCAGGGCCTTGGAAAATGTTGAGAAAAATAAAATGCGAGTTGCTAAATATTACAACAAGAAGGTGAGAGTCAAGCAATTTGCAGAAGGAGATTTGGTTTGGAAAGCAATATTGCCGATTGGGACTAAATACAGTGCATTCGGTAAGTGGTCTCCAAACTGGGAAGGTCCTTTCAGAGTGGTCAGATGCGTGCCTGGAAATGCATATATCCTGAAAACTTTACTAGGAGAGGAGTTTACTGCTGCTATCAATGGGAGATACTTGAAGAAATATTATCCTAGTGTTGAGATTGATCGCTGATTGAAAAGTCCAATGTCGGAACAACTGAAATAGCCGGCATTCGGGAAGGAGCCGTCTTCAGAACAAAAAATATTGGCGGAAGAAGAAATGGCCAGTACCAGAGTGTATTGCCCTTATTACAAATGTTTCGCATCATGAGTTTGACCAAGTTACCGCAAAAAGGACTGCAAAAGATGAATTTTATTGCCGAAATTCCATGATCCCTAGTACAAACTAATGGAACAGCTTGTTCAGAACAGACTGGGGATGAATGGAATCGGCAATGGCAGCGCCATGAGCATCAAGGCTATCTATGGAGGCCTCGATATCGTCGATCTCCTCCGGATTGCCATTGGCAAAGCCGGGTGGTAGCCTGGAGTAGTCGGTGCCGGTGTGCGTCGACATGGCGACTAGGCCTGCGGCAGTGCCCAGGCGGATGCCGTGTGAGGCCACTTCATCGATACGGCCTGCCACTGCACCGAGGCGAGCTTCTGGCGTGTCCCCAGGAGCATTCACCTTGTTTGCCAAAGACTCGACCAATGTCTTCAGCCGATCGAGTTCGGCGTCACGATCTGTAAGATTACGAAGCAACGGCGGGTTAGTTCAAGGTCAGATTGAAGTCAAGCGAACCAAAGAAATTACCGTCGATGGTCTCGAGCAGCTGCTTGCGTTGGTGTTGCCACTCCAGATCTGCGATCCCGGCTTGTTTGGAGACGGCCTCCAGCTCATGCCGAGTATCATCACGTTCCTGCTTGAATCGACGGGCATCGCTATCTGAGTAGCGCAGATCCCAGTCGGGCATGGAGGATCGGCTAGATGACTCCGAAGAGTCACCCGCTGCAGCCGGAGCCGCAGTCAAGGCAGTGGCGGGGTTCCATTGGATGAGCCTGAAAAATACAGAGAAAATTGAGAATAAGGCAAAATCTAGAGGAAAGGATAAGGAGAGGCAGACAGTCATCACCTCCGACGAGCGCCGGCGCGGCTCCCTTCGGCTTCGTCGACGGCCGGGCGTCTTCTGTTGTTGGACATCAGGATTTCTTGGAGGTTACTGTGCTGGAAGAGGAAGAGACTCAGGCTAGCAGAGAGCTCGAGTTGAAAGATTTGGTGAAAGATTAGAAGCGCTCAAGGTTCTTATTTATGGAACTAACAAAGAGATCGTGGCCGAGGATTGTGGTGCATATCCCAAGAAGCTCGGAAGGTGGAAAGGATTTTCCAACCGATCGGTTTCCATGTCGTTCGGGATTCTTGCCGAGTCGTATTCGGTTTTGACTGAATGAGATTCGGCTATGTCGTGTTTGAAGCGTTTTCGGGTCTGACACTGTTATAGCGAGCTTTGCCGAATGAGTTATCCACAATGGAGAAAAAACAGAGTTAAGAAATGACAAGATTACAAGATTGATAAAGCATTCGGCTATCAACTGTTTGTTACAATTACAAACCCAAGAACTTTGAGATTACATTTTTAGCATTTGATATCATATTGCTAATGCTCTCTAATAGCTTTTTGTCAGCTTCTTGGGTTCTAGCCAGAGCAGCAAGCTTTGCCTTGAGTTGTTTGTCTTCGTTTAGAGCTGCTGAAGCTTCCTTTCGCATCTTCTCTGTTAACTTGGGAAGCTCGACTATCTTCTTCTTATCAGCTTCAATTTCGGCTGATAGATCTCTCAATTCGGCTTCAAGTGCAGCTTTTCTGACCTCCTTCATTTCAAGTTCAGATTCCAATTTGGTCAGTAATTCCTTGCTATTCTGAGCTTGAGTATGCAGGTCTTTCACGGATTGTTTGGCTGTGGACCTCCTCTGTTCCAGGGCTGGTCGAGAAGATTGGTTTTTCAGAGCCTGCTTTACTGCAGCGTATTGTTGATCCAAATGAGAAACTGGTTCCAAAGAGATTTTGATATCATCAGGAAGTTCTTGGTCAATGGATTCCAATACATCCCTTAAGAGATCAGCATCTTTGACTTGATCTTGGATACTCTTATGCAGCAAAGCAAGGATATCTTTCAGCTTTGTTTGATTTTCTTCTGACAGAGCTTGGCCAGAAGATGTTTCTTCCCCTTGTTCGGCAACCAAGTCGTCCACAGCAAAAGAATAGCTGGATGATGAAATGGTTTTCTCCTGAAAGATGGTTCTTGCCGAATTAGTAATAATCTGCTGAATAAAAGAGTAGAGAAAGTTAAATGATTATGTTTACCTCGTTCCTGACTTCCTGAATAGGAGAAGGAAGCCTTTCAGGCTCAATTGGGGGATTCTGTGTATCTTGCCGAGGAGAAACTGGAAGACTTCTTGGTGAGGATGGTGCTTCTGATTGGGGAAGAAGTTGCAAAGCTAAAGATGAGTCATGATGAGAAGAAGAGCTCTCCAAGATTGGATCCATTGAGGATTGTTCTGCAGTTAACAAAGAATGAATGCCGATGAAAAAGAAGTTAAGAGGATGAAGTGGTGGAATTTTACCAGTCAATGAAGTATCGGCAAGATCTGTACTGATTGCTAGCTGCTGTTCTCTGGCCTGAAATCAAGAAGAGATAAAGCTGAGCAGAATACCAAAAACATTATAGTCAAAGAAAGAAGGCTCTGACCTTGATTTTGCTACTTGTTCTTTTCTTCTTTACAACTGAGGGAGCAGCTAAAAGGAGGGTTTTTCTTTTGACAACTGATGGTCTGGTAAGTGTTGGATCTAGAGAAGACTGTCTAGCCGTCAGTTGAGCCAAGGTAGGAGATTGGTGCCCCAGAGCAGATATTGGGCCTGCAGCTTTGTATGAGATCGCCCTGGCAAGAGGGGCAGGTGTTATATCCTGCAAGATGACAGAATCAGAATCAATTGGGTTTAATATTATTGAGACAAATGAGGGATGAGCATATTACCTCTGAAGTTGGCTGATAATCAGGCATTAACTCGAGACAGAAGGGACGAATTGGCATGTTGAAGATATGATCATGGAGTTCTTGCCACCAAAGGGTGAAAGAAGGATGGGCAGATATTATTGGCACAAAAGGCTCAGGTGCATAGATAGTTCCACAGCATTTGTAAGTGAAAATCCTTCTTGTCTCTATGGAATCCTTGACAATTTCCCTGGGCTTGAGAAATTCGTGAAGAAATAGCCTAGGGGGCACTTGGCCACATCCCAACTGTCTAGCCATCATGTTGGGCTGATAGTATTCATAAGTGCTTTGAACCAGCCTTCCTCCACAGAATTCGGCTGGCAAGATGCAGGGCTGGATGAAGGCATTGAAGATTGCTATAGATTGTACATCAGTGCATCCAGTCTCAAAGCTGAATTCGCAGGGGAGAGTGAGGTTGTCGTTGTCCAAATATGGGAACCAAAGAGGGTGAGCAAAACCTCTGAAGAAGAGCTCAAACAGTTCACCGATGTTCTTGTTGATAGATACAGTGGAAGCAGCTTCTCCATAGGTTTGACAACCTTTGGTTCTCCGAGTTTCTCCTTCTTTGTAATTAATTGAAGGAAAGTCTCGGCTGTTGAGATCAATAGCGACGATTTGGTGCATGTACAACTGCAGCCACATTTGGACAAACCACCAAGGACCATTGACACAGGGGATTTTCTTGCTGGTATGCATCAGCTGGGTGGTTTGGTTGAGCATATGGTAGACACTCCCCAGAAGGTATTTCCCGAGTGGGATGAGTTTTCCGGCAGCCAGCTCTTCAGCCATCACAATATGATTCAGAGTTGGCTCATTGGCTTTACCACAGAAGACTGATCTGCATAGCCACATGTTCAGGAAGGCTCTGTATTCAACATCGGTCAGAGGGCCATCAGACATATAGTTCTGGATGTATCTCTTGTATCCAACCCCTGTTTTTACTCCTGTCTGCTTGGAGGAACCTTTGTGGACATATGGATGTATGGTTCCTGTGACGTTCAGGCCGGTCATCATGTAGACATCGGCCAAAGTGGGAGACATTGGGCCATGACCGAAGAGAAAAGCATTTGCACCATTGGACCAAAAATGGCAAGCTGCAATCAAAAGGTTCTCGTTCTTTGGTGTTTCGGCTAATGACAGCTCCAGGCAATGAGAGATACGCAGATGATCCCAGTTCTGTGTTTGGGGGCTTTTGTCATCAGATATCCTCTTGTACCAATTTCTCCAGCCGGCAATTGGAGGCAAAGGCCAGTTCTTGAAGGCGTCTTGCCACTCATGAGGTTTTGTCAGTGAAATCTTGAAAGGAACCCTCTGAGATTCGGCCGCGATGATTTCGGAAGGATCTGAATCCCCTACAGGGCCGAGGAAGTAGGATGGAGCTTTTTCCTCAACGGGAATGAGGATTTCGGCAGCTAGGGCCTATCAAGAATGGAAAGGGGTGAGAAGAAATTTAAAGATGCAAATCGAAAGAAGAATACCGAATGTGCTTGAGGGGATTGAAGTTTACCTGGAGAGCAAGATCTTGGTCCGCCATTTGAAGATTGGATCTTGGAAGTCGATGACCTAGGGTTCGGATCCGGATGAGAGCTCTGAAGATTCAAAAGGAGAAGCGGGTGCCGAGCAGAACTAACTTGGAAATGTTGAGTGCTTCTGGTCAATTCCGAGATAAAGTTACCTCTTATCCCGAAATTGAAGGGGCATGTGTTGACACCAAAAATTGGCACCAGGAAGAGGCTGACATGTGGGCCGGATTCGTCGAAAAGGTATCATTCGGCAAAGGAGTTTTTTCCCCGGAGCATTCGGTAAAGACGTTCTGCGGTCGGGAACGCATCGTCATTCGGCAAGAGAGCTGTTCCGCGGAAGGCATTCGGGAGTACGTGATGACGTGGATCAAGCATAAGGAAAAGGCTGGTTTAACTTAGAATGCAAGACGGATACGGTGCCCCGACGTTTATCTTTTTAGGAAATAAATAAATGTAATCGTAATCGATTAGGAGTCGTGTCGAAACCAGGGTATAAATATAAACCCATGGTAATTGTAAAAGGGTCAATCAATCAATCATACAACAAACCGGCCCCGTGCCAACTTCGAGTCCCTTAGTTGAGTCGTCGAGTTCTTCGAGAGGAATCATCGATCCGTCGACCTCCGTAAGTACCGGCAACCCTGCGCCATGCCTAGTATCATGCGGTGGATTTAGGCCTTGGTTCAGGAAGGTTCCATTGTTAGAGCATGAGCCATGCGGTGGGCTAAGTTTTAGCTTGGAACAAGTTATCGGCTCTATTGGATTTTGGCAAGATCTGATAGATTCATTAAGTTACCATGTGTTGCTCTGGATTTTACCTTTATGTTTAATTCATTACAACACTCTTTTGCCCAGTCTAGGTTGATTAGATTCAGTTCCAGCTCACAATGCATTGCGTTTCCATAGCCGAATTCGAAGTCAATCTAGATTGCCACGTGTTGCGGGTTCAAGCTCGTTGGTCTTGTGTAGATCTTGACAGAACCGAGTATCATGCGGTGGATACAGGTTTTTGGGTCGTCTTAGAGCTAGTCATCCGGTGGATTAGAATTCGATTCGATCTGATAGATCTATCATCATCAGCGAAGCATGTTCCTTCTTCATGGAACCCGATTCGGCTATATAGCTGTATTCGGCAGTATCGCCACGAGCGAAACGTGCTCACGGTTTTGTTTTAAATAAAGAATGCTTTTAGCCTTCCATGTTTAGGGTGTATCATGCGGTGGATTGCTCTATTCTTGGTTGGTGGTGTGATTCTAAGCAAGTCGTATCATGCGGTGGATTAACTTGCTTGTTTCATGCTCGACGGGTTGAAAAGTACCTAGACATGCGGTAGACTAGTGCTTTTAGCCTATGCATTCTTGTTTATTATGAAATTATGGTCATGTTTTCGCCCTTCTATTTATCTATCATGTTCTGTTCCTCGTTAATCGGCTATGAGTATGTGTTACAAGGTTCATTCAGTCAAATGCCGATCTTTCGTCATGCTTACGTCACGCATTCGGCAGTGCGCTTCCTGCGTGCTTTGCCGATTGCCGAATGATGCTTTAACGCCGACAGATAGCTTCCTTGTAGCTATATGTCGTTCGAAGCTGGCTCCGTAGCCGCAAATATGGAACTGACTGGTATTGCCCGGTACGTTCCAGGTGTTATCTAAAAATCTTTTATCCCTTTGTCAGTTTCAGGAAAATTGACTGGCACGCTCTCGGATTCAAACGCTCGGGCCACGTGTGAAGCCAGCTAATTCGGCTTGCTGTGTGCTTGGCGTGAGGTGCGGATTTTACGTCAACAATTTGCTAATCCATTGGTGCTGAGGAACTGTCGACAGCCTTTGATCCAACATGAATTTGAGCGCGTAATGGTCGGTGCAAACAGTAAAATGACGGCCCCAAAGATAGGGGCACCAATGTCGAATTGCCTGAACCAGACCAATAAGCTCTCTTTCATAAGCTGCGACTTTGAGATGGCGAGCTGCAAACGGCTTACTGAAGAATGCCAAAGGTCCTTCACCTTGGTGTAATACTGCACCAAAACCAGAACCTGATGCATCACAGTCCACAATGAAATCTTTGGTGAAATTTGGCAAGTGTAGCACTGGGGCTGTAGACAATGCTTGTTTGAGTGCACTGAATGCTGCTGTAGCTGCATCATTCCATTTGAACGCATCCTTGCGTAGTAGCTGAGTAAGAGGTGCTGCAATAACTCCAAATTTATGGATGAAGCGCCTATAGTAACCGGCAAGTCCCAAAAATCCCCTTAGAGCCCGAGCAGAATTTGGTTGCGGCCAATTGACAACGGCTGACACTTTCTCTGCATCCATGGCAACACCATCAGCTGATATAATATGGCCAAGATAAGTAACAGCAGTTGTAGCAAATGCACATTTGGAACGCTTGATTTTCAGATTATTGGCACGTATCATAGTGAGGACAGCACGCAGATGCCTGAGATGTTCAGACCACGAAGAGCTGTAGATTAATATATCATCAAAGAAAACCAAAACACATTTCCGGAGGAATTGCTGCAACACTATGTTCATGAGACTTTGAAAAGTGCTTGGCGCATTGGTGAGACCGAAGGGCATTACTAGAAATTCAAAATGTCCTTGATGTGTGCGAAATGCTGTTTTCTCAATATCATCAGGATGAACTCTAATTTGATGGTAACCTGCACGCAAATCCAACTTTGTGAAGAAACTTGCACCATTGAGTTCATCAATCAATTCTTCGACCACTGGAATAGGAAATTTATCCTTCACAGTTTGGTTGTTGAGTGCCCGATAGTCGACACAAAATCTCCAGGATCCATCTTGTTTCTTGACCAACAGAACAGGTGCTGAAAAGGGTGATGTGCTTGGCCTGATGACACCTTGCTGTAACATTGTAGCGCACTGAGATTCTAACTCATCTTTTTGGAGCTGAGGGTAACGATATGGCCGAACGGCCACCGGTGCAGCTTTAGGCAGCAGGTGAATGCGATGGTCACAAGGTCTGGATGGAGGCAAGCCTGACGGTTCCTCAAAAACATCCGCAAATGAGGACAAGAGAGTATCCAACAGGGGCCGGTCAGGATCTTGTATAGCATGTAAGCGGTCTGTCGATTTGATGTCGCATCTGGTAGAACCAAGTCCCTTCCAAAGGATCCTTCTATCTTGATGCCAAAATGCCATGCACAAATCATCAAAATCCCATAGAATGGGCCCGAGAGTGCGAAGAAAGGCCACACCGAGCACCATATCATAACAGTCTAATGGGATTGAGTAGCAGTTCACTGTAAAAAATTCGTCACCAATGCGAAGAGCGACATCTTTTGCCAAACCTGTGCACTCTACTCGATCACCATTTGCCACAATGACATTGGCACCACAACTGTCTGTGAAACAAAGACCAGCTTTCTGTGCTGCTGCACCACTAATAAAGTTGCTGGTGGACCCCGAGTCAAGCAAAGCCGTGAACTGATGATTTCCAATGCCCACTTTAACTTGCATTGTGTCAGCCGAACGGATGCCTGTAATGGCATGCAGGGATACGAGAGGAGGAAGCTCCCCTGAAGTTGTCTCAGTATCGGCTGACTGGTCCTGTTCCTCAAAATTAGACACTTCCAGGAAAAATAGTCGTGGGCACTTGTGGCCCCAAACATAAGGCTCATCACAGTTATAACATAAACCTTGATGTCGACGCTCGGCCATCTCCGACGGTGTAAGGCGACGCAACGGTCGAGATGGTGCTGTAGGTGAAGGAGCTGTAGATGTTTGAGGAGCCGATATTGCAGGCACAGTTGGCGCTTGTGGTGTTGTTGAGGCAGAACGGGATTGAAAACGCTGCTGACGGCCTTGAGTTGAAACAGATGTCGTTGCATGACGTTCATAAGCTCGGGCTAGAGACATGGCACGCTGCAGATCGCCCGGAGCTTGAAGTTCGACATCTGTTCGCAGTGGGTCCGGGAGGCCACCGGTGAACAGCTGTACTTGTTGAGCGGCAATAAGATATCCTGCATGCGCCATCCGAGCTTGGAACGCTTCTTGGTACTCAGCTACTGATCCTCTGGACGGTAGACGAGCTAGGTCGGCCAGATGATTAGCTCCCAACGGTGGTCCAAAGCGTTGTTGACAGAGAGACTTGAACAATGGCCAAGTGATGGCGGTGATGCCTCCCGCATCACGTTCAAGCATATAAAACCAGTGTTGTGCTATGCCAGTCATGTGAAACGAGGCAAGGCCAACCTTGTGGCGTTCATGGGTGTTCTGGGCACGAAAAAAATGATCACAACGGTTGAGCCAACCAAGGGGATCATCCTTGCCATCATATGTGGGAAACGTGAGTTTGAAGTAGCGTGGAACACCAAGATGATCATCAGAGTCCTCTTGGTGGTGATTGACGGGCGGGTGGTGGTGATTCAGTGTTGGAATTGGGGAAGGCGAATGGGGAAAAGGGATTTGTGTGATGGTTACAGCGGGGGGTGGAACAGAGGTGGTGACGGTGGCAGTTGTCGACGGTGGTGCGAGAGGAATTCCACCAAAACCAGGCATACTGTATGGAGTAGATTGCGGCTGTGGCGAGGAAGCTCCCGCAGACGACGATCCCGCGACGCTGGACCAAGGGAACAGCGGTGTAGAGGCTGCGCCGACGGCCAGGTGAGGAAACAGCGACGGCGGCGCGGGGGCGAGCGTGCGGCCCTCCACATCGGCGAGCCGTGAGGAAAACTGATGCATCTGGTGCTGCAACCCATAGATCGCCGTTGTGAGGGTGTCCAGTGCGGTGGTGGAAGCGGCAGTGTGAATGGATTGTGGCGGTGCGGTGGAAGGAATCGGCAGCGGAGCGGATACGGAGGAAGACGCGGCGACCGTGGTCATCGCAGGCGGCGGCAGTGTGGCGGTGCTGGGTGGCCCAGACATCGTGAGGACGTCTGATACTAGATTGTCAGAACTACTACGCCTGAGGTTGTACTCGTGATTTATGGGAGGCCGGGGAGATGGCGCCCGGCGGCGAGGAGGTCTGGACGCCGTCCTGACGGTCGGCGTCAGGCAAGAGGGAGCGAGCGTGGGAAGGAGATCGTGGACAGCGTTGTGACGCCCTGAGATCAAACTGATCTCCAAACATAACTTCCATTAGCCTCCAGTACACGATATAAAAGTATGCATTACAACTGACACGATTACAGACTTAAATCAAACTACATAACCACCATGAAGTGTGCATGCTCCTGCCGTCCTTGTTCAGCCACGACGTCTCCTCTCATACACTCTTCCGGTCATAACAGTTACACATAGGAAATCCCAAAGAAAACTATTGAAGCCAAAAAGGAAATTCGAGACTTAGTATGCACACACAAATGAAGTTTTTCAATAATCTAGTTGATTCAATGGCATACCTATCGGCTACTAGAGCATCAGCAATTGCAAAACTGAATATATGAATTCAACCTATGGGGTAAGACAGCCCACAAAGGCATTGTTTTTACGTTAAGAAAAGGCACAAAGACTAGCCACCAAGGAGCTTCGCTGAAAGCGACTTCATGGCCACCCAAGCCACACTGAAAGCAACACACATCGAGGCGCCCTTTTCTTTTTGTGAGAACTGGGGTTCGAGCCATGGATGGTGTACTTGGTAGCACCAACAACTAGGTGACTTACCACCATGCTACATGCACGTTCTTATTTCATGATTACTAATTAGTGTGCCACAAACAAGAGTTATACATCAACCTCTAGTGCTGCAAAGTGCAAACAGAAAATAGAGAGGCCAGCAGACAAGACCTGAGCTTTTCCAGTGGATCGCAACCCAAATCAATGCCACACTTAGGGCAGTGGCTGGTATTCTTATGATTGAACTTGTCAACTATGCATTCCCTGCAAACTGATCCAGGCACATCATAATAGAAGTGATGACTGAAGAGACATGGATAAGGATGTTTATGAACGAGGAACAATTTAATATCTACAAATAGGGGCTCTGGAAGCACACTTAAATGTAAAGAAAACAGTAAACATATGAAAGTATTCTGAGATTATATACCAACAAATTAATCTGTGACATGGAACTCAAAAAAGAAAAGGTGAGGAATGAAGTTCACTAGAAAAATGCAAATGTAACAACAGGCAAGTGAAAGAAAACGAAAACAAGTATAATTGGTACTTCACCTCTGATTCATATCTATAGCAAACAAGATAAAAGCAAATGGTATTACTTCAGGTGCAAATAAAATATGTATGTATGGTTTCAACACAAAGATATTATCTACACCATTGCTAACTCTTCAGAATTTGAACCTTGATGCATATGCCCATGAGATGACTCTTAACATTCTAGCCAATTCCAGGCCAAATCATGGTCATGGGCCAAAATACAAAAGTAATTCTAGCAATTTCTCGGCAAAGTTACTCTGGGGAGAAAAGAGCTTACAGGCGTGGAGACACTCAGAGATGGCTGTTGCGTCGCGGAGCAAGCGACCGCAGAGCCCGCAGGTGATGCAGCCCGCAATGCTTGACCGGCGCACCATCACCTCCTCATCTGCTATGTTGGGGGAGCCACCACCTGCTTGCCGGGCTCTTTTCCTCATGGTTGATTAATTTCTGCACTAAAAAAACTGATAGACACCGTAGTTCATAACAACTTACGATCAAAGCACATCTAATGATCTTAGTTCAATTCACACCAACTTATTGAGTCAATCAAACATCACCACAACACCTCTCAACAGAACAATGAGATGCGATTTGCCCAAATTGAGAGGAAGGAGGAAGCAATTTGTGCACGGAGATGCCCCCCCCCCCGTTGTTCGCCTACCGTCAGAGCTTGGCTGTGACAAATCAGAGCCCTGCTGCAGGTTGCGCCCAGAGGAGGCATCTCGGTTGGAGCGGGGCCGCGCCGCCAGAGAAAGGGCTGGCGGTGAGGCACAGGTGCATAGCCAGGGAGCGAAGGGGGACGAGAGGTGTCGCACCCAGTTTTAAAGGCAAAACCAGGTGCATCTCATATGTGCGCCAGGATCAGTTTACACACATATGGTAGACGTCACAAGTGAATATCCATAACCATGCATAACGAAAGAGTATTAAAGTGCATTTATTACAATCTCAGAGTTGACTCAAATGTCATAGCGGAAGACTTAAATAAACGTTCATCTAACGAAGCAAAAGTGACTCCATCTCCACAGGCATTGACTGGGGGAAACTCGCCTAGAACTCCTCAAAATCAGTAGTGAAATCCTCAAAATTCTCCCAATCTGAGCAGCATTCCGGGTGTAGTAGATGCAATAAAAGAAAGAAAGAAAACAAGCATGAGCACATGACGTACTCAGCAAATGTAATATGACATACAAGGCTGAGGCAAAAAGGTTGGCTGACCATACTGCAGTAAGCACTTTTAGTTGGTCAAGTTTTATTAAGCAACTATTTACTAGCAAATGAAAGTATATACCACCCATAAATTAATGAATGTCATATTCCCAACATATTCATATAACCACGATTTAGATCATGTTCAAGTATGATTATCATGTAAGGGTCCAGACCGCTCTTGACCGTGAGCACGGCTGTTATAACAGTTTTACACTCTGCAGAGGTTGTATACTTTCACCATAAGCCGTGATTCCCATTGCCGAAGCATTGTACCCTTCCCACACCACGTGGACCGAATACTGGGTTTCACCATGAGACCTTTACAAAAGCACTCTAATAAATGATAGCCCGCTAAGGTTTCCGGTTCAGAAGCAAAGCATAACCCTCCCTAATGAGGTCTGTCTCTTACCAAAGCCCACAGCTCAAAAGGACCGAGCTATACCTCGTCAACCACCGCCCCCCATGCCCCTTTCGAGTAAAGCTACCATAAACTAAAGCACCTAATTAGTCAGTCAAAGCCAGAGCCACATGGCACTCATGGTTGTACTGTTTTCCTGGGTGGTTCTCCATGTTCCAATTAAAAAGATATGATCTTGCCATTTAATTAATTCAAAGAGTATTTGGAACATAGAGTAGGGGTTCATCTAACCAATCCCAGTTGAGCAAGCTTAGCATCATCTACCATCAAAATTAATTAAATAACCCAGTTTCAGGGACAGGAAAAATATAGTGGCTAGGCAAATCCTTAAATAGGAACCCATCAAATTAAGACACATGCATGGATGGTGAAATTAATAGTTATTAGGACATTTGCATGAAATAATACACTTGCCTTCTTCCCAACTCTGTTGCTGCTCAAATCCTTCTCCCACAGTTGGTTCTTCAGAGAAATCCTCGAACTGGTCGTTTCCTAATCGCATCACACATTCACATGTAAGGAAACAATACAACAAATGAGAAACAGTACACCAAACAATTCCAACAGAAGAAAACAACAGCACAAAACTAATCTACGCGTTACAACGAACGCGTGAGCGCGAGAATCACTAAAATCGGAGTTAAAACGCAAAAGATATAGCTTTTCTAAGGTTCAGGGACTTGCTGGCAAAGTTTTAAAAGTTCCAGGGGCTTAACTGCGAAAACCAGGCGCTAAAACATAATTTTGTATAAAACTACGAGGGCTAAACCATAAAATAACAAAACTTGGACCTCGGGCCCAATTTTAAAACTTGCAGGGGCTAAAACAGAAGAAAAAGGACCTAAACGTAATTATTTTTAAACTAACTAGGACCGCGGGTTGATTTCCAGAAAACTCAGGGGCTCTTTAGCAAAATTGCCAGCGCTGACCGGTACTCGGCGGGTTTGACTCGGGCTCGGGCTGACGTGGTTCATTGGATCTCGATCCGACGGCCGGTATTGGATCTGTCATAGGGCTCGTCGGCGGGGAAGGAGACAGCGGCGGCGCCGCTCGCGTCCACGGCGGCGCTCGGCCGGTGCAACTCGATCTCGAGCTTCGGTTGGAGGGGAAAACACGGACGGGTGCACGCTATAAATAGGCCGGACACCGGGGCTTGGACAAGCGTGCGGCGGCGGGACTCGAAGTCGGAGCGGAGGCGGCGGCGCGGCGTCGGGACGGACTCGGCCGGGGAGTCCGGGTCGGGGAAGATGAACCCGACAGGTGGGTCCCACCTGTCGGCGAGAGAGAGAGCGGGAGAGAGAGAAGTGGAGCGGGCCGGCGTTGGGCCGAAAAGGAAATTGGGCCGGGAAAAAGAGAAACATGCCGGGGAGAAAAGAAAGAAGTAGAGGGGGCACACTTGGACCGGGCCAAGAGTTGGAGGGGCAAAAACGAACTCTGCCTATTTTAACTTTTCTAAAACTCAAACAAAAGCAAATCAAATTCGAATTTAAACAGAATTTAAATTCCAACTTGATTTACTAGCAACCAAAAATATATGCAACAGCATGAATGCAACAAAAACTCATTTTGACTAAAATAATTATTTAATGTTATTTTTAAATTGATAAAAGGCTAGAAATTCCAATTAATTCCTAGAAAATTTATTTAAGCCTTAATAAATCCTAGAAAAATTCAAAGGGTTGCTACAATTTAATTGTGATGAATTTTAGGGTGTTACAAACCTACCCCCCTTAAAGAGAATCTCGTCCTCGAGATTCGGAAGGATTAGAGAAAATCTGAGGGAACTCTGCCATCAACTCATCCTCTCTTTCCCAAGTTGCCTCACTTTCCGCATGATGACTCCACTGAACTTTACACATCTTAATCACTTTACTCCTAGTAACTCTTTCAGCAGTTTCCAAAATCTTCGTTGGATATTCCATATAAGTCAGATCATCTTGCACATCCAACTCATCCATAGACAGTTCTTCCTCAGGAACTCGAAGACACTTTTTCAACTGAGAGATATGGAACACATCATGCACATCTGACAGTCTGGCTGGCAACTCCAGTTGATAAGCAACATCACCTTTTCTATCAACAATCTTGAAAGGTCCAATGAAACGAGGAGATAATTTACCTTTCACCTTAAACCTTCTCAAGCCTCGAATAGGAGATACTTTCAGATACACATAATCACCTACTTCGAAAGTTAATTCTCGTCTCCTTGTGTCTGCATAGCTCTTCTGCCTGGACTGAGCCGTTCTTAAATTCTCTCTGATAATCTGAACCTGTCTTTCTGCTTCCTGCAGTATCTCTGGACCAAACAACTGACTTTCACCAGTTTCACTCCAATACAAAGGTGTCCTGCACTTTCTACCATAAAGCGCTTCGAAGGGGGCCATCTTTAGACTTGCCTGATAACTGTTGTTATATGAGAACTCTGCATATGGAAGACTCTTGTCCCAACTGCCTCCATGCTTCAAAGCACAAGCTCTCAGCATATCCTCCAAAATTTGATTAGTCCTCTCTGTCTGACCATCTATCTGAGGATGATATGCAGAACTGAAATTCAACTTTGTATCCATAGACTCATGCAACTTCTGCCAGAATCTAGATGTAAACTGAGTACCTCTATCAGACACTATTTTTTTAGGTACACCATGGAGACAAACAATTCTGGACATGTATAACTCTGCTAACTTAGCGCTGCTATAAGTAGTGTGAACGGGTATAAAGTGAGCTACCTTAGTTAATCTGTCCACAATAACCCATATGGAGTCATATCCTCCTCGAGTGCGAGGTAATCCAACAATGAAATCTATACTGATTTCTTCCCACTTCCATTCAGGTACCTTGAGAGGCTGAAGCAAACCAGCTGGTCTCTGGTGTTCAGCCTTAACTTTCTGACAAACATCGCACAACGCCACATGGGCAGCCACATCCCTTTTTAGTCCATACCACCAATACCTTTGCTTCAGATCCTGGTACATCTTGGTGCTTCCAGGATGAATAGAATATGCGGAATCATGAGCTTCCCTCAATATCTTCTCCCTGAGAGACTCGATATCCGGTACACATATCCTCTTTCTAAACCAAACTGTACCTTGATCATCTTCGGTGAAGTCGGGAGCTTTCCCTGCTAACATGGTTTCCTTGATTTCCTTTATCTTCTCATCAGTAAGCTGACCCTTCCGAATTTCCTGCTCCAGTGTAGACTCAACTTCCATTGTCACACCTTCTGTCTGATTCAGGAATCCCAAGTTTAGCTTTTCCATCTCTACAAGCAACTCAGCTGGTAACTGGCGACCAAACATTGCATTTACTTGTGACTTCCTACTCAACGCATCAGCAACCAAATTAGCCTTGCCAGGATGATAGTTGATCCCCAGATCATAATCCTTGATCAATTCCAACCATCTTCTCTGCCTCAAATTCAGATCCTTCTGAGTAAATATGTACTTCAGGCTTTTGTGATCAGTATACAGCTCACATCTGTTACCTAGAATATAGTGCCTCCAGATCTTCAAGGCATGGACAACAGCTGCGAGTTCCAGATCATGAGTAGGATAGTTCAGCTCGTGCTTCCTCAACTGCCTAGATGCATAGGCTATAACTCTGCCTTCCTGCATGAGCACACACCCAAGACCTCTACGAGAAGCATCACAATATATATCAAAGTTCTTGTGAATATCTGGCATAGCGAGCACTGGGGCTGTAGTCAACTTCCTTCTCAGCTCTTCAAAGCTGGCCTGACACGCTTCTGACCAAACAAACTCCTTGCCCTTCTCTAATAGCGAAGTAAGAGGTTTCGCTATTTTAGAAAAGCGTTCAATGAATCTCCTGTAATATCCAGCCAATCCCAGAAAGCTTCTGATCTCAGAGACTGTGGTAGGAGGTTCCCAATCCAACACATCCTTGACTTTACTTGGATCCACTGCAATACCTCCATCAGTAACAACATGACCAAGAAAAGACACTTGATTCAACCAAAACTCACATTTACTAAACTTGGCATACAACTGGTTCTCTCTAAAAGTCTGCAACACCAACCTCAAATGCTCCTCATGTTCCTCCTCATTCTTAGAGTAAACCAGAATATCATCAATAAACACCACCACAAATTTATCCAAGTACTCCATGAACACCTTATTCATCAGGTACATAAAGTAGGCGGGTGCATTTGTCAATCCAAACGACATCACAGTATACTCATACAATCCATACCTGGTGGTGAATGCTGTTTTAGGAATGTCGGAACACCTGATCCTCAACTGATGGTAGCCAGATCTCAAGTCAATCTTGGAGAAAGCCTTGGCTCCTCTCAACTGATCAAATAAGTCTTCAATTCTGGGCAATGGATACTTATTCTTGATGGTTACCTCATTCAATGAACGATAATCCACACACATCCTCAGAGTACCATCCTTTTTACCCACAAAAATTACAGGTGCTCCCCAAGGTGATGAACTAGGACGAATGTAACCTTTATCCATCAATTCCTTAAGTTGTTTCTTAAGTTCTTATAGTTCATTAACAGCCATTCTATAGGGTCTTTTAGAAATAGGAGCAGTACCAGGTAAAAGCTCAATAATAAACTCAATGTCTCGGTCGGGTGGCATACCTGGCAAATCATCAGGGAAGACATCCGGAAACTCACAAACAACTCTGATATCCTCCAAAGGAACACCGCTGGCCTGATTCACTGAGTAAGTTGAAGCTGAGGGTTGAGTGGCTCCGAATTCAATCTTCTCTCCCTGAGGGCTAGTCAACAACACGGACCTCTTGGCACACTGAATCACCGCATTAAAAGCAGCTAACCATCCCATTCCAAGTATGACATCAATTCCCTCAGAGTTCAGGACTATCAAATCAGCAAGAAAGTCTACCCCAACTATTTTCAGATTAACTCGGGGACAGATAAAATTGGCTTTCATGTTTCCACCGGGAGAGCTAACTAGCATGGAATTTTTCTTGAGGTATAAAATAAACAAGACAGCTGTGTCAAGACCACGGGATAGATTTTGGTTACTCCAATAAAACCATTATATCTCTCTGCCAGAACCTCCAAAAATCACGAAAAATTCCCAGAACCTAGGTTATCAAGTCCTTAATCCAACCCAACGTTCTGAAGCTCCAGAAACAATTCGGACAGTACAAGGATATCATGCAACAACGCGAACAGATTGTCGCATAGCATGATTTATATGAGGGGTACAAATATATAGATAAAGTGATAGTTAAGGGCTAAGATCAGAGACCAAGGTATACCCAAACTAACTAAATTTATTTATTTAATAATTACTCAATTGTGGTCATCACTCCACAATTAAGTTCAATCATTACAAAGATCCAAATCACACACTTAGCACAAAAGCAAACATCTCTACCACACTATTAAACCGAACTAAATCACATGCTATGCACGAGTCTCAACGATTCTAAACGTACACAACTAACAAAAGAGAGGGTATCCTATCTTAATAGGTATGGGTGAAGCAACTAGACGATCCACCGAGCATTCTCTAGCGGTGCGGTGAATGTCCCCTCAACCCTTCTACATCTTCATCCAAGGGCGGAAGTACTTCTCCCTTGAGTTCAGCTATCAGCCTCTTGTTCTTCCTTCGTTCAGCAGCGAGTTCTTCACGCACTTCTTGCAGCTCCCTTGTGGTGTCATCGGCGTGCACGTTGAGCATCTGGGTGAACGCCACCTAGACGTTGAGTGTAGAGTTTACACCTGGCGGTTGTGGCACAACCCCAGTTGGAGTGCCTTGCTGCCTTCGAGGAAGATATGCCCAAGCAGTGTGACGTACTTCAGCAGCCTCCTCATGACAAAGCACAGAAAGTGCCAGTCTGGCTGCATCTTGGATTCCAGCTTCGAAGGTTGATCTCATGGCGATAGCATGGTGCACTGCAGCCTCTTTGGCTCCTCCATACTCATAATCAGGCTCCCTGATGTATACAGCGACATCCCAGTCCTCTGGGTAATTTGGATGTGTCCTCCTTTTTCCACAATATTCTATCTCCACTGGGTAGTTCAGACGCTCGAAGAGCATTCGAAGCATCATCGGGAACCCACTGTTGCCTCCGTCGTGGTGGTGAAAAGTCACTACCCACATGTCAGGCGGCGGAGAGGGTCCTTCACTTCCTTCAGATCCAGCTGGAGCATTCCCTCCTGAGTTGACTTCTTCGTCCATTACTTCCATCTCTTCAGGTTCCGGTTCCACTTCCTGCACCGAATGCGACGAAAAAGAGGAAATAGTGCTTGCCAATCTACGAGCACCTTGCCTTGTCAACACCATCTATGGTTTAAGCAAGAAAGGGGTGAGACAGTTCTAAAGACATCAGGACCAGGTGAGATGGTGAAAAAGATAGACCAGAAAACAAAATCAAGGAGGAGACAATTATCAATGCCCAGGAATAATAGCAAAATAAACCAAGAATAGATAGAACAAGGGTAGTTAAGCAAAATAATCCTTAGAGAATGACCATTGCTATCTAGGCTTGCGTCCTACAGTCAACACAGCTCTGATACCACCTCTGTCACACCCGGTTTTAAAGGCAAAACCAGGTGCATCTCATATGTGCGCAGGATCAGTTTACACACATATGGTAGATGTCACAAGTGAATATCCATAACCATGCATAACGAAAGAGTATTAAAGTGCATTTATTACAATCTCAGAGTTGACTCAAATGTCATAGCGGAAGACTTAAATAAACGTTCATCTAACGAAGCAAAAGTGACTCCATCTCCACAGGCATTGACTGGGGGAAACTCGCCTAGAACTCCTCAAAATCAGTAGTGAAATCCTCAAAATTCTCCCAATCTGAGCAGCATTCCGGGTGTAGTAGATGCAATAAAAGAAAGAAAGAAAACAAGCATGAGCACATGATGTACTCAGCAAATGTAATATGACATACAAGGCTGAGGCAAAAAGGTTGGCTGACCATACTGCAGTAAGCACTTTTAGTTGGTCAAGTTTTATTAAGCAACTATTTACTAGCAAATGAAAGTATATACCACCCACAAATTAATGAATGTCATATTCCCAACATATTCATATAACCACGATTTAGATCATGTTCAAGTATGATTATCATGTAAGGGTCCAGGCCGCTCTTGACCGTGAGCACGGCTGTTATAACAGTTTTACACTCTGGAGAGGTTGTACACTTTCACCATAAGCCGTGATTCCCATTGCCGAAGCATTGTACCCTTCCCACACCACGTGGACCGAATACTGGGTTTCACTATGAGACCTTTACAAAAGCACTCTAATAAATGATAGCCCGCTAAGGTTTCCGGTTCAGAAGCAAAGCATAACCCTCCCTAATGAGGTCTGTCTCTTACCAAAGCCCACAGCTCAAAAGGACCGAGCTATACCTCGTCAACCGCCGCCCCCCATGCCCCTTTCGAGTAAAGCTACCATAAACTAAAGCACCTAATTAGTCAGTCAAAGCTAGAGCCACATGGCACTCATGGTTGTACCGTTTTCCTGGGTGGTTCTCCATGTTCCAATTAAAAAGATATGATCTTGCCATTTAATTAATTCAAAGAGTATTTGGAACATAGAGTAGGGGTTCATTTAACCAATCCCAGTTGAGCAAGCTAAGCATCATCTACCATCAAAATTAATTAAATAACCCAGTTTCAGGGACAGGAAAAATATAGTGGCTAGGCAAATCCTTAAATAGGAACCCATCAAATTAAGACACATGCATGGATGGTGAAATTAATAGTTATTAGGACATTTGCATGACATAATACACTTGACTTCTTCCCAACTCTGTTGCTGCTCAAATCCTTCTCCCACAGTTTGTTCTTCAGAGAAATCCTCGAACTGGTCGTTTCCTAATCGCATCACACATTCACATGCAAGGAAACAATACAACAAATAAGAAACAGTACACCAAACAATTCCAACAGAAGAAAACAACAGCACAAAACTAATCTACGCATTACAACGAATGCGTGAGCGCGAGAATCACTAAAATCGGAGTTAAAACGCAAAAGATATGGCTTTTCTAAGGTTCAGGGACTTGCTGGCAAAGTTTTAAAAGTTCCAGGGGCTTAACTGCGAAAAACCAGGGGCTAAAACATAATTTTGTATAAAACTACGAGGGCTAAACCATAAAATAAAAAACTTGGACCTCGGGCACAATTTTAAAACTTGCAGGGGCTAAAACAGAAGAAAAAGGACCTAAACATAATTATTTTTAAACTAACTAGGACCGCGGGTTGATTTCTAGAAAACTCGGTGGCTCTTTAGCAAAATTGCCAGCGCTGACCGGTACTCGGCGGGTTTGACTCGGGCTCGGGCTGACGTGGTTCGTTGGATCTCGATCCGACGGCCGGTATTGGATCTGGCATAGGGCTCGTCGGAGGGGAAGGAGACAGCGGCGGCGCCGCTCGCGTCCACGGCGGCGCTCGGCCGGCGCAACTCGAAGTCAGAGCGGAGGCGGCGGCACGGCGGCGGGACGGACTCGGCCGGGGAGTCCGGGTGGGGGAAGATGAACCCGACAGGTGGGTCCCACCTGTCGGCGAGAGAGAGAGCGGGAGAGAGAGAAGTGGAGCGGGCCGGCGCTGGGCCGAAAAGGAAATTGGGCCGGGGAAAAGAGAAACAGGCCGGGGAGAAAAGAAAGAAGTAGAGGGGGCACACTTGGACCGGGCCAAGAGTTGGAGGGGCAAAAACAAACTCTGCCTATTTTAACTTTTCTAAAACTCAAACAAAAGCAAATCAAATTCGAATTTAAACAGAATTTAAATTCCAACTTGATTTACTAGCAACCAAAAATATATGCAACATCATGAATGCAACAAAAACTCATTTTGACTAAAATAATTATTTAATGTGATTTTTAAATTGATAAAAGGCTAGAAATTCCAATTAATTCCTAGAAAATTTATTTAAGCCTTAATAAATCCTAGAAAAATTCAAAGGGTTGCTACAATTTAATTGTGATGAATTTTAGGGTGTTACAAACCTACCCCCCTTAAAGAGAATCTCGTCCTCGAGATTCGGACGGATTAGAGAAAATCTGAGGGAACTCTGCCATCAACTCATCCTCTCTTTCCCAAGTTGCCTCACTTTCCGCATGATGACTCCACTGAACTTTACACATCTTAATCACTTTACTCCTAGTAACTCTTTCAGCAGTTTCCAGAATCTTCGTTGGATATTCCGTATAAGTCAGATCATCTTGCACATCCAACTCATCCATAGACAGTTCTTCCTCAGGAACTCGAAGACACTTTTTCAACTGAGAGATATGGAACACATCATGCACATCTGACAGTCTGGCTGGCAACTCCAGTTGATAAGCAACCTCACCTTTTCTATCAACAATCTTGAAAGGTCCAATGAAACGAGGAGATAATTTACCTTTCACCTTAAACCTTCTCAAGCCTCGAATAGGAGATACTTTCAGATACACATAATCACCTACTTCGAAAGTTAATTCTCGTCTCCTTGTGTCTGCATAGCTCTTCTGCCTGGACTGAGCCGTTCTTAAATTCTCTCTGATAATCTGAACCTGTCTTTCTGCTTCCTGCAGTATCTCTGGACCAAACAACTGACTTTCACTAGTTTCACTCCAATACAAAGGTGTCCTGCACTTTCTACCATAAAGCGCTTCGAAGGGGGCCATCTTTAGACTTGCCTGATAACTGTTGTTATATGAGAACTCTGCATATGGAAGACTCTTGTCCCAACTGCCTCCATGCTTCAAAGCACAAGCTCTCAGCATATCCTCCAAAATTTGATTAGTCCTCTCTGTCTGGCCATCTATCTGAGGATGATATGCAGAACTGAAATTCAACTTTGTATCCATAGACTCATGCAACTTCTGCCAGAATCTAGATGTAAACTGAGTACCTCTATCAGACACTATCTTTTTAGGTACACCATGGAGACAAACAATTCTGGACATGTATAACTCTGCTAACTTAGCGCTGCTATAAGTAGTGTGAACGGGTATAAAGTGAGCTACCTTAGTTAATCTGTCCACAATAACCCATATGGAGTCATATCCTCCTCGAGTGCGAGGTAATCCAACAATGAAATCCATACTGATTTCTTCCCACTTCCATTCAGGTACCTGGAGAGAGAGCGGGAGAGAGAGAAGTGGAGCGGGCCGGCGCTGGGCTGAAAAGGAAATTGGGCCGGGGAAAAGAGAAACAGGCCGGGGAGAAAAGAAAGAAGTAGAGGGGGCACACTTGGACCGGGCCAAGAGTTGGAGGGGCAAAAACAAACTCTGCCTATTTTAACTTTTCTAAAACTCAAACAAAATCAAATCAAATTCGAATTTAAAAGAATTTAAATTCCAACTTGATTTACTAGCAACCAAAAATATATGCAACAGCATGAATGCAACAAAAACTCATTTTGACTAAAATAATTATTTAATGTGATTTTTAAATTGATAAAAGGCTAGAAATTCCAATTAATTCCTAGAAAATTTATTTAAGCCTTAATAAATCCTAGAAAAATTCAAAGGGTTGCTACAATTTAATTGTGATGAATTTTAGGGTGTTACAAGAGGGTCAGGGAAGATGGCGTCACCTGCCCAGGAGTAGGATGGCGGCTGGGGCGACGCTAGGGTTTCAGCGAAGGGCAGCGGAGGCAATGGCTGCAGGAGCGATGGAGGGACGGCGGCGATGGAGCGCGGCGCGGCGGGCAACCCAAGCCCACGGCGACTGGAGTGAACAGTGGGGAATGCGGTTGATCGCTGGAGAAAACCGGGTCAGAGCATCTCCAACCATAAATATAAACTCCGACTCTTACCAAGAACTTGTCCAACAACTATTTCCTTAGAAATAAAAATAATCTTGTGATATATGCAAATGATGATTTAACAAAATGATTTATCTAAATGCTCTATATGTAACTCATTTTCAACTCCAAGATTCTTAGACCGCCTATAGATTTTCTGGAGTTTGAACGGGTCTTAAGTAATGTTGGATATATAGAAATCCGAACAAAAAAATACACTTCTCATTTACAAGAAACCAAATTAATTTTAAATTTAACCGTATCTTAAAAATATTAACATTAATGATACAAAATAAGTATAGTTAGATTAATTAGGAAATATATTTTATAATAAATAATTCAAAAATAAAAATTGATGCTGTTTTTATAAACTTGGTGACTTTCTAGAAAGCTAGAAATGCATTGTGTTTGAAACAGAGAGAGAATTATGAAAATAAAGCTTCTTTTCCAGTTAAAAAATTTAGAACAGATGGGGTTTCAATATGGAATATGAAAAGCATTATTTCATAATCAGAGTTAGGAACTTATGGAACTACGACCCTTCGTCTTTCTCTTGTTCCAAGCGTTGGGACCATGCTCGTCCTCACCACTGTAACTATCATTGCTTTTGTATCAATGCGCGTCACATACCGGATATTTGTCCAAGTTTTTGAATACATCCCCTATACAAGATACAATGATTTGGACAAGCATGTATTCTTTCCACATCCATTATGAATGGACTGATAAGCTTCTTTGCTTGATAAGTTTGGTGGACACTCTATCAGGCTTAGGAAGCAACCACGCCAAGATACATAGGAAATTATTGAAAGTACCATCAGACTAGCTGTATTTAGCCTTTAGAATCAACAATATTGTCAATTGATTGATCATACACATTTTCTTCCGCTGTCTTTTTGACAGTCTCAAAATTCTCTAAGCCTTTTGCACTATCAATTGACAATTCAGCTATGGTGTGACACAACAGGTGTCCAATTCATCCCCACTACTTTCATCATTGCCATCATCGATCACCACCATCGCTGCTGCCATCATCATCATTCACTAGTGGAGAAACATGCATTAGTCTCGAGCGGGAGAGAATTAGTCCCGGTTTCCCGCCCTTTAGTCCTGGGACTAAAGGGGTGGATAGAAAGTCATTCTCTACCGGTGATCATCTCGTGATCCCGTACATTTTATCATTTGCTTGTATATCCTTTTTCCCGGGGCGATGGAGACCAGTAGCAAGCATCATCGTGCACTCATGGGGTGTGACGGCGGCACGATGCTGATGGCCGATTGTGTCATCGCGGTCTCCACCACGTCCATGCCGCCGTGGCTCCACATCCGATCTGCGCGAGGAAGATTCGCTCTGCGCTGGTGCTGCATGTCTAGTTTATATGTGCGCCAGCGCGTGAGCATGACTCGCTGTAACAACATTATACCCGTTACAACATTATATCTAGTGCATGATCCTGATTGTAGGGCTCAGTCATGTTGGTTACTCCCGGCGATGGTAAAGAGGCTAGGCATGGGTATTCTTGTGCTCTTTGAGTGTTTTCTGAACTACTCCCTCCGTCCCATAATAAATATTTATATAGCATTCAAATTTTGTCCTACAAAGAGTGTCCATTTAGTTTTTAAGGATACATATATTTATATAAAGCGTGCATAGAGAAACGTATAGAGCCAATCAAATAGTTAATTTATGCTATTTTTTAGTATTAATGAAGGGTAACATGGTCATTTGTCACGACGGGTAATGTGTCTTAAATTTTCTAAATGAATACGTATTTTGGGATAAAGGGAGTAGTTGAGTAGAAAATATTACTATTCAGTCATATATAGTACATAAATTTGCATAGAACCATTTTTTTACCAAAGCCATTGTTTTTTAAAGACCTACGGTAAAAGACACCTTCTAACGATGTTTGTTGGTCAATTTTTGCTGGCAGATCTAAAATTTTGCTGCCTTTTTTCTCGGCGCCGAACAAAGTTTTCTTCCATGTATTCAAATTTCTTTTTTCCCCCAAAAATGAGTTAAGAATCAAGGGCTTAATAGAAGGCTGGAAGAGAAAAATCAAACCACAGTGATGGAGGTGGTTGGTGAGTTGAAGCTAGGGTTTCAACAAGGGCAAGGGTAACACTCTCTAACGAGTTAGTATAGCGGCCCGGCTCTTTCAAAATATTCAATTGTTCAAATACAAAAGGACATGGTGTTGTGCTAGAGAAGGATTTTGGTTCACAAGATTACCATAAAGCCAATTTGGATTATGGTGTGACACAAGGTCTAGGTAGTTGGATTGTGTCTATCGCTTGGGCGACACAATGCCACAACTTTTTGTCGCTCTTAGCGGGTCAGATTGTGTTGCTTCATTCGGCCCACTCACCTACGAGCTAGCCCAATTGGCCATTAATTATGTGGATAGGATAGAGAATGAAACAAGAGCCAAGATTAAAAAGAAAAAATAATAAAAAAGAATACAAACAAAGAATAAAAAAGAGAAGGAAAATAAAAATAAAAAGGTAAAATTATAGGAATAATAAAATTAATACAAAGAAAAAGGAAGAAAATAAAGACAGAAAAACAAAGCACCACAAAAGGTCGCTTCCTAGTCTTGCACATGCCACAGACTATGCTTTGATGGGTGCCAAAATAATTGCTGGCCAATCACATATGTCGACAGCATCACGCCGAAACATGGGCTAAAAACACACACACCACTGACACGTGGGTGATAAAGAGTCATCTGTTGTCCGGACGACATATAGTCATGGCGACTATTATATGGCTTGTATAGTCATGGCAACTAGTATTATATGGCTTGTGAAATAATAAGAGAGAATTAGATGTAAGCCATCGATCAGCCTAGCGTCCCATTTCCCCTGCTCGCTGCCAAACTAATAGATTCATAAATCTTTCCTTATAGGATTATAATCCATTAGGATTTCTAGCTGTCAATTTGACCGCTCGAGAAGAGGGGATGATTTATTTTAATTTAACTGGTGCTACGGTGTGGTTGGTTTGCTTGTGATAAACATAACATTATTTTCAAACATATACGGGTTAGCACACTTTTTACAAATTAATATGTTCCAATCCAAAGAAGTACACGTCACACTTGTGCTTATTTTTCCTTCCCTCAAAAAAGAAAAAAAAACTTGCTTATTTTTCTAAGTCGTGCATTGACTCCTATTGTTGGCCTACACCCGCGCATAATTTTCCAAGTCTTCCGTAGACTCCAGAGATTTGCCATTATTTCAACACCACTTCTGCAGCTTTGGCAGATCCTTCATTCTTCTACACATACCCTTCTTCTTCAGCTAGCTCATCGCTACCATTTGGTTAGATCTTCATCGTGATCAGCCATGGCTACCAAAGCCAAATCAGCCTCCTCGTCATGCCTCTCCTTCCTAAAGGACGCCCTGCTCCTCCCCACACGGAACCTCAAGCTCTTCGTCCCCGTCTTCCTCCTGCTCGCCGTCTCCAGCTTCCTTCTCCAAACCACCAACGTCTTCTGCATCCAGCCTCTCAGCGCCGGCATCCTCGCCCGCGCCAACGAGATCAAGAACATGGATCCATCGAGCCCCGATTACGCCACGCTTGCGGCGGAGATCCTGAGGCAAGTCAGGGAGCTCGCCGCCGTCGTCGTCGCGGTCATGGTCTTCGCCATGGCGTGCGGCCTCGTCAACCAGGTCGTGGCCTTCTTCGCCGCCTCCACCACCTACTCCGGCGACCGCTACTCCCTCCCTGAGCTCTTCTCCGAGGTGATCGCCAAGTGGCGCCGCCTCAGGGGCCCTCTCGTGACCGTCGCCATGGCGGCCGCCCTCAACATCACGTGCATGCTGCTCCTCGCCGAGCTGTTCGCGCTCGCCATGATGCGCCGCCACTCGGGGCCAGCGGCGGCGCTCGTGGCGGCCGCCGTCGTCGCGCTCCCGTTCCTCGCGTTCCTCTACCTCAACGTCGTCTTCGTCGTGGCCGTGGCCGCGTCGGCGGCCGACGCGGAGCGCCGCGGCGCCGGCGCGCTCCAGCTGGCGTGGCGGCTGATGACGCGGGTGTGGAGGAAGCAGGGCTGCGCGCTGGCCGTCGCCGTGCACGTCGTGGCCATGGCGCCGTCGCCGCTCTACGCCGTCGCTCTTGGGTACTCGAAGAAGAGCGTGCCGGCGGGGACGGCTCTGATCGCCGCCTACGCGCTGTTGTCAGGGTTGGTGGAGCTCTTCTACTTCGCCGCGGCGACGGTGTTCTACTACCAGGCCATGGAGAGCGAGGAGGTGATGGCGCATGATGACTACGTCAAGGTGCCGGCCGGTGAAGCAACCGTGTGATTGATTGTCGAGTGGTAGGGACAGTAAAGCTTTTTTTTACTTTTTTGAAATAAAAGTTTACAAATTCTATGTGGTGAGATGTATGTATACTTGTCCGTGGGATTATATATAGTTTGATATATGACTAGAAATAAATAATGTTCCCTCCACTTGAAATTATAATTTGCTTTAGCTTTTCAAGATATCTAGTTGTGTGCGGTTGAAGAGGCTGGAATCAATTCTTTTTTTCTAAAAAAAGCTTTTCAAGATATATAGATTTTCATATGCACCTAGATAATGCTATATGATGATACGTGCAAAACCTATGTATTTAAAAAAAGTTAAAGTAACTTGTAATTTAAATTGGAGGGTTTACATTTATGTTTCTAGCAAGAACACGCGCGCGAATTGTGATATGCACATTAAATAAAAAATAAAATTAGCCTGAGTAGTTAGAGGAATTAGGAAGGTCAATATTCAAAAATCAAATTAGATTAGAAAGGCCATAGCCTGGTAGGTATGAGCGTGATGGGTAAGTTTTTGGGATGTTAGAAAAAATAGACTCCAAATGGTGAAAACCCCTCCAGAAAATGTTATTTTTATTTGACATCGCAAACATATCAATGCACTTTCTCCCCATTAGCCCGACATGGTGAAAATTATTTTCAATTCTACCGAATCATTATAGAGGAAGTTTGCACAAGGCGATTCCAAGCGTGGGCCACATCTCATCTTAGGTTGAAGCCTTCAGGTCTACAAGATGCATCCGTCATTGAACCAAGGGGCATAGACGATGTGTTTCTTTTCTCGTGGATTGCTGACAAGGCATAATGTCAGTGTGGCTAGGCCGGCCAGCCTGGAATTTCACCCAATAAGCTAGTCACACTTTCTCCCACATATACCAGCAAGCACAACTTCAAAACAAGTTGTGGAATTTTATTCATTTAACTAAAATATGCATGGAACATACTGTAAACTTTCTTTTATTTCCGAGATGTTGATGATGAAGATGTGATTCAGCATGTTCGTATTGTATGCGGTGATGCAAATGCAAATAGTAAAATTATAGCAAGTTTTCATTTGATGATGCATCAAGTATGGTACTGTTGGCTTTGATGAGAGATTCATGTGATGAAGTTCATAAGTCACATACTTATGATGTGCATACAACCATTTGATCTTGATTCTAGGGGAGAAATAAAGAGTAAGAATTGGATAGCTCCTTTTATCGTGGCATCATCACACCAAAAATACAAGATAGGTAAATAAAATTATTTTTTATACATTAAAGGAGCCACAACTATGAAAACATCAACTTCAAAAATACAAGTTGCATGTTGCTGGAATTTAGACCTGGCCCACTGACAGTTTCAGAAATTTCAAATAAATCTTAAAGACCCACGTGGACATGAGGAACTGGTGAAAATAGTGCACATCTTTAGTCCCACGTTACTAGTGGAAGTAATTATATAGTCGGACTAATTGTGTTAGATTATATAATCTAACTTATGGATAGCTGAGCAGCTTGTTTGGCCTTTCGTTGTCAATTGTACATCCTGATCCTCAGCGGTAATGCAGATGTAAACGGCAGAATTGTAGCAAGTTTTAATTTGATACATCAAGTACGATTCATGAGCAAGAGATTCATGTGATCAAGTTTATAAGTTACATATTATGTTGTACCTACAACCATCTTCTAGTTTGGTGTGGCACCAAATATTCTCGCGGCATAACGGTTAGAACGTTGAACCCTAGGGGTCAATGAAACCCTTGTTGCCGGCCCGGGTTCGAATCTTGGTACCAATTTGTTTAAGACAAAATCAGAGGGACATCCCTCCCTTTAGTCAATTTTTTTTTCTATTTCGGTGCGGCGATGGTGTTCTATTACCAAGCCATAGAAAGCAGGGAGGTGACGACCCATGACTACGTCAAGATCCTGACCAGTAAAGCAACCGTGTGACTGATTGAGTGTCAAAGTGGTACGGCAGCAAAAAGTTTCTATCTGGTGATGTATACTTGTCTGTGGGTTTTTATATATACTAACAAATGTACTTGTGCGTTGCTATAGGTGAAGAGTATTTTATTAGCAAAAGCGCATAGTTGCCATGGATGCCACTGATTCTGCATCCAATGAGAATCACGACAAAGGGAGATCCTTAGCATACATTACATCTGGGAATGACGGCGGGTCGACGACGGAATGCGAGCGATGTGAGAAGACGAAGGGGTGCGTGTGTGAGAAAGGTGCGGGAAGGCGAGAGAAGACGAGGTACTGCGTGTTGGTAGATGGTACATCATGTTTTTGTAAAAAATACAATATTAGAGTTTTTTTGCAAAATTATGACATACCATCGAATTAATGATTGCTTTATTATTATTAGGTAGAGATAGTTTGGCATGCGACTAGAAATGTTCCATGCTGAGACGTATATGCCGCAAGATTTAAACAATTGAAATATCTTATCAAATATCTATAAAACCAAAGTGTTTTTAAAAATTAAAAACAAATTGTGTATATTGCTATCAACTGAGATGCATATGGAAGGTGTTTGAACAAAAACAAATAAAATGTGAAATATTTCAAAAAAATAGGTTTATAGATTGTTATATTGATTCATGAAACTAATAAAACACTGGCAAATAGTGAAGAAAAAGATAAAAACAGTACACATGGGTCATATCTTTATGTTAATCTCCATGATCAGTTAATTTCGTAACTCACCAACAAAGTGAGTTTGATCTTGAAATTTGTATACATGTATGTTACCACCTCTGTTGCATGTACGGAATTTTCAACTGAGTATATTTTTCTAGATGGTTTTAATGATTCACAATGCTGAATGTTTTCCCAAGAGCGTATCTTTTCATAGGGCTTTCATATTATACCACATATATTATCTTCCCCATCGCAAGAAGGTCAAGAACACCTGATGAGCTTTATTTGGAGCCCCGAGCATTCTCTCCTCTCTTTTGTGAGGAAAGGCTCACCTGTATTAATACAAAATAGGATTACATTCCACTTCCACTAGAGAAGTGATGAAGTCCGGAAACTCTCTTAGCCACACAACGGACCACATTTCTTACAACCGAAGTTTGCTAATTCATGAGCAACCCTATCTGTAGATCTATTGCTGCGGATCTCTGTTGCACCGATTCCGACACGCGTGTCCGACACGACACGTGTCCGACACGGCGATTCGCCATTTCGCAAAAATGAGCGACACGGCGACACGGCGTATAAATATATACATACATGTATATATATCGACTAGGCAAATAAAATAGCAACGATCAGCTAATGAAACAAATTAAAGCATGGTTCTAAGTTCGAATTCAAGCAACAAACAGCAACAGACACTACGGTGGTAGAGTTCAAACTAAATCTTATTACAAGCCAAAGATCCAACTGAAATAAAAGAGAACCCTTGGTTAGGGATTTTCAGCAAATGTGCCTTGACTCTGGAGTAGCTGCTAGTTGAAACATGTTTGCAATACTTGCACCTCCACTTTACATTCCCTCCTGAAGCCTCACCCCTATCTAGAACGTGTCGGCAACGAGTCGATGCCGTGTCGGAAATTAAAAATAATAAAAATAATTATTTTTATTGTTTAATTGGCCGATACGTGTCGGACACGTGTCGGAGACGTGTCGGAGACGTGTCGGTGTCGGACACGGTGTCGGACACCGACACTCGACTTCAGCAACGTGTCGGTGCAACAGAGCTGCGGATAAAGTCAGCCTCTCGTATTTCATTGCCGAGCAATTTGACGACCCTGCCAATTTGGAGCGCAATCGGTGATCGATTTTCATCCTTGGAATTCAGAGCTTTGCAGATGGTGAGGCAGTCTGTCTCAACAGTCACAGGACTATCAATCAATCTACCGTATAGCCGAACTTACAGCTTCTCAGCAAGCCTGCAAGTCTGCCTCCTCTGCATCTGCACAATCAGAGCGGAGCTGAGCAGACGCAAGTAGGGCAGAGAGCTGCATCCACATTCATCTTCATCCTCTCTGAATAATGCCCCCTACCCTTACTGTCTGACTGCAGTTGTTGCCGGAGTTCAGACAAGAAGGTTCTGTAGCTCTCCAAGAAGCCAACAGATTCCTCAGTTGGCATTTGTGCAGATGCACCACAACATCAGCAGGAATTGATCTGTCATCACCGGATCGCACCTAGTGAGGATGTTGAGCAGCCATTCAGGGCGATCCTCTGCAGTAATGCAGATGCAAACAGTAAAAATTGTAGCAATTTTTAATGTGATACATCAAGTGCGCCACTGTTAGCTTTCATGAGCTAGAGATATTCATGTAATCAAGTTTACAAATCACATACTTATGCTGTACATACAACCATCTCATATACATATTGTTTCTAAGGGTGAGATCAAGGTGCAAGAAAATTTGCATAGCTACTTTTAGTGTGGCAACCTTCACACCAAAACTACTAGGCATAGCCACCTAGAAACAGAAGTTTTCTTTTGTTATATAAATTACAGGAGCAACATAAATATATGAAAACGTCAACTGCAAACACACACTTGGCTCCTTGCATCAGTTTCAAGCAGAATTGAATTTACATTATTCTGATACACCAGACGGAACCAAACATGACTGAAAAGGGACTTTCATGAACCTAAGCTACAAGTGAATACAGGGGTACAATATACAAGCTATCAACATGCAGCCAGAGGAAGAAACAATCTGAAACATCAGCAGAAGCTCAAGCAAGGTCCGATGTGCCTGTCTCCAAGTTGTTAGGAATTGCCCTTGCTGCATCCAAGACCTGACGGACATATCTTGCATGCTCTTTCTTAGCATATTCCAATTCCTTCTTCAGATGCTCAACTTGATTTTCTAGATCTAGAAAAATGAAACAGCAGTGTAAGATTTAACTCATGGAAAAATATTTAAAGGGTGTAAAGAGAGAGTTGGATCTTTTATTCTTTTACCTGTGTTGTCTGACTCAAACATGTCGGTGTGATATTTGAGTGTAGCAAGCTCGTCACTTTTCTCTAAAATATCTGACATCAGAGCCTGGTTGTCTGCTCTTCCATTTTCCAGTTCTCTGAAATTGACACCAAAATAAATTCTCGTTCTTAATAGAAAAAAACTAGCTGAAGAAATTTTGAGAACTAACTCATAAAGTCTGGCAATCTCTGCCTCCAAAGATTGATTTTGTCTTCTAGTACTCTTGGCTGTTTGGGACTCTCTTTGGAGCCTCTCTTCGAGAATTCTCATACTCATAATAACAGCTTCTCGTTCATCTTCCAATTCTCTTTGGAGCCTCTCTTCAACAATTCTAGTCCTCTCAGCAGCAGCTTCTCTTTCATTTTCCAATTCTCGTCGGTACCCCTCTTCAAGAATTCTTGTCCTCTCAAGACTAGCTGCTCTTTCATTTTCCAAATCCCTAAAGGTGTGATCAAGTAACAAGTAAACATGATTACACATTGTTGTTCAGAGGGGAAAGTTGTTAACAAATTTTTGAGGAAGCTCACTCTTTTAATCTGGAGTTCTCTGCCTTTAATTGACTTATGTATGCATCATACCTCCCCATGATTCTTGCATTACTCTGGAATACATGTTAGAAAATTAGAATCAATAGTCCTTACTTTCAATCAAACTCATGTAAGAAATGTGTTTACCTCATTGAACAATGCGAGAATATCTCCCCTCAAGTTTTCATCATCTTGGACAGTCATCCTAGGATGGAGAGTCATTTGTACAGCCGGTGCTTGTCGCTGGTACTTAGTATCAGAGGTCGCTGGAGGCCCAAAAGACTCAGGGTCCTGCCTTGGAGCTAAGTGATCATAGGAAACCATCTCCTCTAGGACAAGTGGTGGTTGCCACACAATCAAGGCACCAGTCTCCGCAGAAAGATGGCATACTGAGTAAAAGTCTCGACACCTAATTCGTGACAAAGCATCTCTTCCAACAGGAGCAAGATTCTGAAAAGAAAAAAAACTATTTAAAAACTATAAAAACCTTACCATACCTATGAAAATTATGGAGAAAATATAAAAGCTTACCAAAATAGAAGGCTCAAAAACTGATTCCTGAACTATCAAAGCCTCACCAGGTTCATCGATCACCTCAACCTCTATATTTTGTGCCTCGCTTTGTGAAGCAGCAGGTGGCTGGGGTGCAGTGCTTCCTTCTGCAACGATATCCACCACTGAAGAAAGAATTGATTCAGTGGAAATCATTCCATTCCTCTTCTTGCTCTTGGTGGTGACAACCTTGCGCCTCTTAGTCTTAGTAGAAAATATCACTGACCTGATGTGTTGCAGGCTATGATCAGGTCTATCAATTTTTGAGAGCAACATGTAAGATTGCGCTTTTACCAGAAAAAAGTTGCATTAAGGGAATTCCAAGCTGAGCGCTACATGTCAATCATCTAGTTGATAGTATAGTAGAAATGGAAAGGTAGAGCACTTTCTATTGTTACAAAGTGATGGCAACAAGATACTGACATCAGTATATCATGATTCATATTGCATCACGAACAATAGTTGTCTATTTTACACACAGGAACCTTAGATGCATCATGCACTTGAAGGTCCAAAATACCTTGCAATTTCTTTTAGTGAAATAATAGGAGTTACTATGAGTTCAAAGAAGAAATAGAGCAGGAACAGAAAGAAAGTTAACACTGAAAAAAAAACAAAGCAAGCCTGCTACTGCAATCCATAAAATGTAACTAGAATCAACCTTGTTAAGCAAAACTGCAGAGTAGGAACAAATAGGGAGAGAAACAGACAAGACCTGAGCTTCTCCAATGGAGCACAGCCCAAATTAACGCCACAAGTTGGGCAGCACTTGATATTCTCCTTCGCAAACTTGTCATATATGCATTCCCTGCAAACTGAACAAAACACGCCGCTTTACCAACACTGAAGAAATGGAAGTTGAGGATATTTTCGGATTGCAAGAGACAATTATATTTTTTTCTTCACAGCGCTACGCACTGCCATTGAGCAGCTTGTCTAGCGGCAGAACACGCCGCGCAGAGAGCACTCGTGCTCAGCCAGCTGCAACCGATGCGCTCCTCCCACAAAGACATGCACACATGCCCAATGCAGAAACCGATTTCAGCATCGAAATCGGACGGAATCCAATCGAGGGAAGGCGGAGCGGGAAGGAAGGCTGTTCCCATCCCCGGCGCCGGCGGCCACAGGACGCCCACGTCAGAAAACAGAGGGGGAACACCCCTCAAAAAGGAGTGACATTTCGAGGATCCCGGGGATCTTACAGGCATCGAGGCACTCGGAGAAGGCGGTGGCGTCGCGGAGGAGGCCGCCGCAGATCCCGCAGCTGACGAGCGGCTCGACGACCGAGCGGCGCACCAGCGCCTCCGCTGGCGGGCCCGCTCCCGCGCGGGCGCCGCCTCGCCCCAGCCGCGCGGAGGCGCGGCGAGGTGGCCGGGCTGGCGGCAGGAGAGCCGTGCTCTCGGGGCGCGGGCCTGCCGTCGCCGGAGCGGAGGCTCGCCGGCCTCCCGGCATCATCGCCGATGTGGGGAGACGGGTTCGGGGGCCGGGCGGAACTACAGTAGGGGGTACAAGAGGGGTTTACTTGGCTCGGCCTGCCTATGGCCCAATTAGAAGAAATATACGGCCTCGTTTCGATAATTCCAATCTTGGCCCAATGTATTTGGATGGGCCGATAATTGGCTCGAACGATTTTCTCTCGAGTATAATTCGGAACGTGCGCACAGCACACTCATGTATACACCACACGACTATCTCAAAAAAAAATGTATACACCACACGAGTTCCTAAAAAAAAATGTATACTCCACACGTGTACCCACGACATCCACATTACTGCGTCCTACGGAGTAGACTCCTAGCATACGTCTAAGGTCGTCATGTTAGAATGGGCTAACTAAATTTTAGCATAGATCTATTCAGATTAATGGCTAAACTTTTTTAAGATTTAACTAAAGTTTATTCCATCCATAGCCTCGTGTTTGGTGAGATAGTATTGAAATTTAGCACTTTCATCCATCAGTACTTTGTATCCAAACAGGGTCTAAATAAGATTAACGATATGCCATACCTTGAATCCTATATTAAACGTTTAGAACTGAGGAATGTACCTTTAGAAGTTTTATAAAGTTCATGTTGTTCTGTTCAAAATTTTGAAAATCCATCATCATAGAAGAATTATTTTGGTCTCTATCATATTTTCCCCTGGTTCCTATATTTCATGTATTCCATCCAATTTGACATTCTTGTAATTAATTTCATTTATTTGCTTCTAGCGCCAAGGATGATCAGGAGTTTACCCCCATGGATTTTGGCACTGAGAAATGAGGTGGTTATTGATCAATCATTCTATTTTCAATAAAAAAATATAGAATGTGAGAAAATAATGATGGAACAATAATTTCACACACCGATTGGGTCCTATTTGAGTATTGCTGGGGCACCCATATGTGGAGGACATTTACCATGTTTCCGAAGTATCCAACTGACCGAGATGACGAGGGAATTGACGCACTTACATCCAATCCTTGCATTGACCAGGTAGCACGACGTCACCATCCATCACTGAAGCGCTCGTCACATGGTTGTCAGATAACATGGACCAAAGTTGTCACCAAGAAAACACACGCCAGCTAAATAAAGAGGTTCTGCACCGTGAATCATCCGTGATCACAAAGCGGCAACAATTCGGTGCTGCAGACCTCTCCTTAGAGCACCTCTAGTGCTGGTTCGAACCATACTGAGAGCATGTACATGATTCATTTCTTCACGGTTCGGTAGCTATCATATGTGTAGGTCCCACGAGTAAATAAAGGACGTGCTCGGTTTGGAAATATTTTTCTACCCCTTTTGACCAATAACTAAGGGTATTAAATAAAGTCAGTTTACAAAACTATCTTCACAACTTTAGACTAATTCACGAGACAAATCTAATGAGGCCTTTGACCGCACGATTAGAGAATGGTTACTGTAGCATTACTGTGGTAAATCAGGGACTAATTAGGCTCGTTAGATTCATCGCGCAAAGTTACACTCATGTCTAAAAAGGTTTTGCAAATAGACTTCATTTAGTACTCCATGCGTGCGAGATTCCCTTTGCAAATTTATTTCCGAAAAGCTGTGAAACACGGGCCAAGCCTCGCCACGCCTAATATGCAGCGGCGTGTGTTTGGTCGGTGACCAAGCCACGGCATGGCATGACTTTATTCTCTGCTGTCAATAGTTTTTTAGCGCCACAGGCCGCTGCAAGTTAGCCCTTGTTTAGACAAATTAGGGGGTGGGGAATTGGGGGAAAGATATCACTTCGTCGTAAATGCGTCAACGTAGCATTTCGTTTGTATTTGTGAAAAATTGTCTAAAAGTTGATTAATTAGGCTCAAAATGTTCGTCTGGTCGAGTACAAAACTGTGCGATTAGTTTTTTACTTTATCTACATTTAATACTCCATACATGTACCGATATTTTGATATGATGAGAATCTTCTTTTTATATAGTGAACTCTGTGGTAGCTTTTTGGCCTTAGGCGCCGAATTTCGCCGTCGTAGGTTAGGCATCGCCGCAGGGCGATGTGTGGTAGGCATCCAAACAGGCTAAAGAATGCCCCGTTCTATTTACCCATCCATTGTCCTTGAGCGACAAGAAGCCTGTTTCGGCCATGTAAAAATCTATTTTATTTAGCTGCATGTGAGCGGTGGACAGCTGAGTTCGGCGTGTGGGTGGTAAAGGGCATTTTCATTTTAGGGTCGGGCTAAAATACTACTAGTTTTTGAGTTAAAATTAACTATGACTAAGTTGGATTGTGAAGGAACAAAAGGGACATGATCCATTCCCACGTGTCTGCAAAGTTCAATTTTCACTATGGCAACTATGGTTCCATAGCTCCAGTGTTGATGGTTCCATCTAACCCGCTCATGGTTCGCTTTTGAAGCACAATGGAGCTACTCTTACTATGTTGGTCTTGGCGAGGAGCCACAAGAAGAATTTTGCAACTAAGAGTATCTCAGGTGGATTCCCAATTTCCAATCCAACTGTATCGAGGGAATTGATGGAAAAATAAGTGCTCCAAGAGAACTCCAATATCTTTCTCTTTTTCTAATAATATATTAGGCCAAACTAATAATCCACCCCAAGTCCCCAACTCTCCGCAAATAAACGAGGAGTTAAGCTCTCCCAATAGATTAGTTGGATCGGGAGCAGATTATTGGGGGACTGCAAAAGCAACTCCCTCAATAACCATGAAATAAATATCATGATATTATTATTAGCTTGTTATCAATAAAATTTTATTAGGAAACTACAAGAGATGCTATAAGTGGCGCACAAATCTCTCGAGTTCTGGACTTCAATTATGTAGAAAAACAACGAAGCTATCTGCCAAGAGATATTCCTCATGATCGTGTCAATGAATCGACCATGGTATCCGGGCATTGGTACGGCCACAGCTTGGGGACAAGCTGTGTTTCGAGAGGGCGGTAATGTCATGACCCATATGTGGGCCAAAAAAAGAAACTTCATTCAGCCCGTTTGCGGAAGTCGAAGCCCAGCCTGTCCAGCCCATCTTGTGAAGCCCAGGACCAAAGCCACAAAAGGTAGGAGGCAGAGCACATCGAGATCCATTGAATCAGAAATAGAAACAGAAGAGAGAAGGGGAGCCGGTGGCTGTCTTCCTCCTCCGGAGATCCTATCCCCCTCTCTATCTCCCTGTTATCTGCTCACGCTCCTGGATCGATCTCACCGGTAAGCCACGGGTTGTTACTTTGAAGATCGAGGATCGCTGGTGACTCGCGCCCTGCTGGCCGGCGGGGCGCGGGCTTAAGATAACGGCGCTGAAGCTCAAGGCGTGGAGGCACTCGGCGACGGCGGTGCCGCCGCAGAGCCCGCAAGCGACGCGCGGCGTAAAGCTCGGTGCCCCAGGAGCGCGTGTCGTCCCTCGCCGGCGGCGAAGCTCGCAGTGCTGTCACTCTCATCTCCTACGAGTGGGGTCTGCGGGCCGGGACAACGGGGAGTCTCGGCTACGGGGGTCTCCGTGTCGTGTTCGTTCGAGCGCCATCCGATTCTTGTTTCACCGGAATTCGCTGGCCGAGCTTATCAGGAATTCAGAATGTGCTTACCTTGTAGCAGGAGGTGGAGATGCTGGAGGCGGCAGCGTAGCCGGTAGCCGACCTAGGGTTGGAGACGGGTGGGCGGTGGCCCTGGCTCGTGGCGGGGAAGTAGATTATCCGGCAGGGCGCGGGCACCGCACCGGCGCGGCGGGGAAGAGAACGGCGGCGAGAGGAGAGGGGCGTTGTGACAAAAAAAAACATTCTCCAGCGGATGTAGCTCATCAGTCATCACACTGCTACCAGTGTGGCAGCCAATCATCCAACAGCGTGTTACAAAGAGGCACCTGAAGATCACAGAAAAATGACAGTTCATCAGATCAGCAGAGATGATGATGCCTTGCACGAAGCCATCAATTCAATTCCTATGTCGACCAATGGTTTATAGATTATGCAACATGTCAAAACCTCATTCCAGTAGCACTGGCTTAAACGCAAAAGGCCTGTCAAGATCAGAGAAAAAGAAAAGAGTGTATGATACAGGAACATTAGAACGCACGCAAAATCACGTCGCCGAAAATGGGACCAATGCTTATCCAATGCTGAGCTGCTCAAATCAATGGAACAAGTAGAGCAGTAGCTGGCCTTTCCATCAGCGATATCATCTTCTACAGGCTGGTCAAAAAAAAATTACATCCGGTGTAGCATGCTATTCAGCTTCCTCTGAAATCTATGACTCCAAATCCTGGTAGTAACTGAATCAGAGCAGCTTCTATGCTCTGGGATATCTCAGACACTCTTCGAAGCCTTGCTTCAAGAGTTCTCATGCTATCCAAAGCAGCAGCCCTTTTTGTTCTTGCATTGTCCAATTCTCTGAAATTGGCATCAAGTGATAAGTGAATTGTTGTTCTTAGAAAAAGAACTTAAGTCAAAGAATATCTCAGAGAACTCACTCTCTTAGTCTGGCATTCTCTGCCTCTGATACTTGGCTTCGGTGTCGGTGTATGTAGGTGTCAAGCCTCTCCGATATTCTTGCAGTCCTTTCAGCTAAGGATTTGGTCAGGTAATCAACTTGATATTCTAGACCTGGGAAATGGAAACATGGTGTAAGATTAAACTTATGACAAAACATTAGAAGGCAGTAAAGAGAATTAGATCTTTTACATGTCTTCTCTTTCTCAAGCACATCAATATCATATTTGAGTTTAGCATGCTCTTCATTTTTCTCTTAAATTTCGGACTTGAGAGCCTGGTAGTCCTGGAATAGTAGTCTTTGAGCAGCAATCTCAGAATCGAGAGGCCAATGGTCCTGGAATAGTTGTCCCTGAACAGCTTCTGTCTTCTGGCCAATCTCAGACTCCCCCTGGAGTCTCTCAGACTCTGTTCAACCTTTTCTTCTCTTTCAGTTCCCAATTCTATGAAATTAAGATCAAGTAAATTATTGTTGTTTTTTTAGCTAAACCAAGTAAATTGTTTAGCTAAAGAATTTCGAGAACTCACTCTCTTAGTCTAGCATTTGCTACCCCCAAGGCTTGGTTTTGGCTTGTGCAGACCTGAATCATCTCCAACATTCTTGCAGTAAAATCAGATTCTCTTTGGACCCTCTCTTCTTCGAGATGTCTTGTTTTCTCAACAGCAACAGTCTTTTCGGCTCTTTCTTTTTCCAATTCTCTGAAATTGAGATTGTAAAACAAGTGAATTGTTGTTCTTAGAGAGAACTTACTAAAAGAATTTTTGGACAACTCACTCTCTTAGTCTGGCATTCTCTGCCTGTAAGGATTGACTTCGGCCTATGTAGATCTCTACTTCCTCCAATGTCCTTGCAGTATTCTGATACTATATGTTACATGATTAGAATTGGCGGCTATTACTTCCAATTATAATTTGCTGATTGATCAAAGCCTCAATGATTTCATTAATCACCTAAACCTCTACCTCATGAGTTTCTCTTTGTGAAGCAACAGGAGGCAGTGCAGCGCTTCCTTCCGTAGCAATCTCAACCGCTGAAGAAAGGGTAGATTCAGTGGCTTCTCTTTCTCGACAGTGACTACGAATGTGCCAACTTCTTCAGCAGGTGTGCTCCTGCCCAAGACAACATGTAAAACGTTTATAGAAGAGGGGGAAAAAAGGAAAGCATTTTTTGCCCACCTTGAATACGCATTGGATTCCATTGGAGATGCAGTGGATTCCATCCCGAGAATTTCAGCTGCCTCTGTTTCAGCTTCACCATTAATTGATTCGCCCATAAAAAATGCATCAGTTTTTTTGGCTGATTGACCAATCCCATGAACTAGGGATAAATCCAAAGGCATGGAAACCAATGCTGGATGCAGGAGCGAAATTTCCTCAATCTTGCGCCTCTTCACAGGAAACACCATTAACCTTATGCACAGCAGGCTATGATCTGTTCTGTAACTTATTCAGAGCAACAAAAAAAGACTGAGATTCAGCAACACAATGTTGCATATAGAGAAGTAATACAACCATAGATGGAAATCCAAGCTGAGTAATATATTTTAATCATCTGTTTGATAACATAGTAAGAATCAAACTACTATACATCTGAATGTGGATATTGGCTATTGCCCTTGGCCCATAACTGATATAGAAACTGAAAAATACTGACACCGGCATATCATGAACCTTCACAAACAAGAGCTATTAATGTGACACACAGGAAGCGTTAGATGAGATATGCGACGGTGTGCATCTGGATGTCAAAAGGATAGTGAAGCAGATATGCATCAAAAGGGTAGGGGTCATAACAAGAATGGTACTATGAATTCATTGAAGACAAGAAGAGCAGTACAGAAACGAACTTCAATATTGTAAAAAAAGAAAGATGGTTAAGCCAAGATACTTTAGCTACTACTGCAAACTGCTCACTCACTTGCAGAGTCAAGACTCAGGAAAGGAGACCTTTCTCAAGCATATATAATAGTGAATCGTGATTCCCCGTGTAATGAATTGAATTCTACAATTGCACAGCTTATACTAAAGTTTCAACAGCTAAAATGAAAGGGAAAGGTCTAGGCATAATCAAAGTGGCAGCATGTCAACAATTGTTGCTCAACCATCTTGGTGCGCAGGAGTACAGTGAGGGAAACAGGCAAGACCTGAGCTTCTCAAGCGGATCACATCCCAAATCAGTGCTGCAAGTAGGGCAGCATGTGATATCCTCATCCTCAAACTTCTTAAATATGCATTTCCTGCAAACTGATAAAGGCAAACCACGATATCAACAAAATGAAGCAACAGAATGTTTACAAATTAGCAACAACTCACAGCTATGGCCTACAGGCAAGATCTCTTAAAGAAAACCTAAATACCAAGAAAATGTTACTATATGGAATTATTCTGAGGCTCTAGACGGTAACTCTGTGCAACATAAATGGCAAAAGATAAAAATGGAGAAAGATGACAGCAAGGACAACCGATACTTATCCTGCCCATAACTCCATATTCTTCTAAACAATTAAAGAAAATGGAATAACACCACATAAATATGTGGTATGGACTACAGGATATAAGCAAACAATACACAGTCGCCAACTCTTTGTGCCCGACTGTAACTTTGGTCAGCATCGTAACCAATTAACCCATCATCTAACAGAGTTATGTACATAAGCAATGGAGTTATTTCTATGGAATGATAGTGGATAAGGGTGGCAGTGGATACTAGCACGCCGCTTCCACTCTCTAAATAGACTTTGGTGTCAGCAATCAAAACCATTTCCTTATTAAAAAACTATCCTACTTGCTGAGAGGCCTCACTTCAAATTGTGGCGCCTTTACTTTTAGGATAAAATACTAGGTGGCATATAACAGCGAGATGTTTAGTAGTAGGACTAGTAATGATGTCTGAAACTAACTGGATTGACATAAGTGCGCAGCAGCATCAAAATGCTGAACTGCACTGTGTTGATCACTTCAGCAGCACGATTGCACCCCTAAACAACAACAGTGTGCGCCGGCCCACGCCCGACCGCCGCGCGCCCAGGCAGGCCGCAGGCGCACGGCCGCGCCACCGGCCACGCAGAAGCCCAGGCCGGCCACCGCCATATAGTGCACGTGTTCTGGAGAAGAAGCTACGCCAGCGTTGAAGAAGTCATCCAGTCAGGGCCATGACGTACGGCACGGTCCCACCTCGTCCATCATTCGGACATAATCTACGGCCGGCCACCACCACTAAGTGGGGCGCCGGACTCGACAATAATGTTGGGGATGCACTATGGGCTGTCATAGCCTGAGGCTCACCTTTTGTAAGTGAAAGAGGCCCAATCAAGAATTCAAGGACTTAGTTGCAACATATAGTAGTCTTTTTGTAAATTTTAGATACCTATTTGTAATATTTGACCCAACAATGAAAAAAATATAAATAATCGTCTTCTCCCTCTATAAATAGAGCCCTAGGGTTTAGAGAAGAGAAGACTCTTGACCATTCACTTAGGCCTTGTTTAGTTCCTAAAAAACAACCCAAAAGTTCACTGTGTAAAAAGAAGATGTCTGTCACATCAAAATGTCGGTACATGCATGGAGTACTAAATGTAGATGAAATTAAAAACTAATTGTACAGTTTTGTTGTATTTTACGAGACGAACATTTTAAGCCTAATTAATCAATGTTTGGACAATTTTTCACAAATACAAACGAAATATTACCGTGCGCCTCGAAAACCCAACTCCCAAATTGGGAGTCCCAAATTTAAAACCTAAACAAGGCCTTGTTTTCTCTCTTGTTCATTTAGTTCATCTTTTTCACTTCACCTCTCTATCTTTCCCACCTGTTCGGGAGCGCTGTCCCATGCCGTGCTTCAATTCGGAACGAACTCTGCCTCTGCTACGTGCTTCCAAATCGAACGCTGCGCTAGCTCTCTTCCTGACCTAGGTTTAGGAAAGAATAATCATTAATCCAGGCGAATCCACCACCACCACCCACAGCAGCCGAACCACCACCACCACCATCACCGCCGACGGCGGCGGGCCCGCCACCACTGACGATGGTGCTGGTAGACCGCTGCGCTCGATTCGTCGACGAGCTACACGAGATCATCAAAGAAACAGGAGCCGTGCCGCTGAACCAGAGCATCCGGTCCGTCCTCAACGACCTCCGATCCCGCCACCGTGCCGCAGCAGAAACGCACACGACACGCGCGAGTGGAAGCACCAGCGGGAGCGGGCCATCCGGGCGGAGATCCTCCGGCGCCGGCGTTCGCGGCCCTCCGCGAGCGCAGGGCCTCCCGCTCCCGCCCCGCCGCCGCGCGCAAGGAGCCGGTGACCTTCACCTGCGACGACGCCAACTACCACCGCGAGGTGCTCGACGGCATCGACCCCCGCGCGCCTCCCCCAGATCACCGGCGACCGCGGCGCCGCCGTGGAGTACCTGACCATCGCGATCTCCTGGAAGCCGGGCCATCACCTGCGGGCCCACCCTTACTCCGGCTTCATCTCGAGCCGCCACGACGGCCTGCTCGTCCTCTACTTCGGCGCCGGCCGCCCCGGTCCCCTCGCTTCGCCGTATTGCTACCTGGTGCTCAACACCTGGGCCAACTCGGTCGCCGTCGTCCCGCCGCTGCCCGACCGCCGCGTCGCCTCCCACTGCGGCATCGGCGCCGGCGTCGCCGTGCTCCGCCGCAACGAGTACTGCGACTACGCCCTCGCCGAGCTCTTCCTCCGGCTGGACGGCCGCCGGACCCACCTCGGCTCCAACAGGGCCACGCTCTTCCTCTGGTGGTCGCCGGGATCCGGCCCGCTCGCCGAGCGGTGGACGGAGAAGGAGGTCGTGCTCCCCCTCCCCGCCGACGAAGACACGGCGGCGGCGGCGTCGCCCACCTACTCCTTCCGTGCGGACATGGTGTTCGCCGTCTCGACCACCGCGCTCTGCTGGGCCGACCTCCGGACCGGGATCCTGATCTGCGATCACATCGACACCGCCGCCGCCGCCGGAGACGACGACGACGGCCTCGTCTTCCGCTTCATCCCGTTGCCAGAGGAATGCGCCACGAAGCCTGACCCTCTATCTTGGTCGAGGGATGGGGGTGAGTGCCGCACCATGTCCTGCATAGACGACGACGGCGAGACCATCGTTTTCGTCTCCATGGACGGCGCTACAGCCGAGGCCCGACCATCGACAAGGCGATGCTCACGACATGGACTCTCAAGCTCCCCCTGACTGACGACTGGAGGTGGGAGAAGGACGCCACGTCACCATTGCGCGTGGGGGACCTCATCGAGAAGGTTCCGATCGTGAAGCACGACGACAGGAAGCTCCTGCCCAGTCATTAGCATCGACAAGCAAGGATATGTTGTCACTCTCACCTCCGTGTTGCAGAGTTTGAGTACAAGCATGAGCAGTGGCAATGGGAAGCCATAGGATTACACGAGCTCAGCATCGACATGGATGAGAGGAAGGTCTTGGAGTGGTCTTCTCGTGGAAGTCGAGTGGTTGGTTGGTTCTCGGAGACATTTGCTGTTGCCTGTTGGCATTAGCAATTCCGAACAGGTACGTACATCCCCTCTCTGTTCGTTTAAAGCGTGTTGTTTTGATTCCCGAAATTCTTGGAGGGTAGATTAATTTAACCTTTAGCTTCTCTTGCATTGTATATATTGTCAATTGGTACAAAATGACAATCAATATTTGTCAAGCACATTGAAATGTGATATTGGAGCTACTTTAAGTATAATATGCATATAATTTGCTTACTAATTGAAGTTTACATTTTCAAACTGAAACACAACGTATAAAAGTACGTGGACAGGTCCTGAACATTTTTTTCTTAATGCTCTAGTTTAGTACTTACTGTCTGTTGTTTGATCTAGTTATTAGACAATTTCGTTGAATTCCTTGTGAACGGGGAAGAACCAACCGGTGCAGTCAACATAGCGCTAGAAAATTTTGGCTTCGTTTTTTAAAATAAAAGTTGTGATGGGACGAAAGCATATATCCACAGTTCAACTGTCTGCGTTGAACATTATTTTCGATTAGTTTTCTTACTATTTTATCCATCTTATATTAGTTTCTACGGTTGTAGTAAAAAAAATTTAAACATCAAACAAGAAGCCAAGTCTGAAACTTAAAGAGCACACAATAGGTTGCTGGATTAGCACAGTCACAATTAAAAAGTGTAGCACCTTTTTTTAGGATCAGGGTGATCTCCATGCCATCGTTGCATCAGCACTTTACCCCTTGTCTTTTTTTCCCTATTTTTTAGATTGCCCCGGCCCAACCTTTTCTCTTTTGTGAATCTTGTTTCTTCAAGGCACTAGAGTGGGAAAGCTTACAGCAGAGGCGCTCCACATTGAAGTTGTCATCGCCGAGCCAGGAAGAAGTGGTCGATGAGGATGAATATTGGGAGTGGGTGATCCCAGAAGAAGTAGCTAGTAAGTATGAAAAGTTGCCCACACCCACCAGCCACCATGTTGATTTTGTGCCAAGCCGGAATCAGAATTACAACTCCTTACAAAGAGATTGTTGGAGCTTCTAAAGGTAGAAGCAACATACCAGTGGGTTTGCAATGTGCGCTGGATTATCCTGATAACTAGGTTTATCAAGCTTGGATGGATGTTATTTGTGACTAGTAAGTAAGCAGCCAGGAGATGTTTGATCATTGCTATAAGAAAAAAAACAACTTTTTTATAGAACAAATCAGCAATGAACAAAGTATCAGTAAATGTAGATGTCTCTTTTACAAAGATTTCAGATAACAGAAGGATAATGTAAAAGCTCTCTGAGACATCAGTTAAGCAGTAGCATCGATGAAATAAAACATGAAATTGATGTTCTCTTTCAAAGATTGAACGTATCTAGGAAAGAGATTGGTGTCCCGAGAGTGGAGGCAGTGCAGCAGCAGCACTTCCTTCTGCTGCAATCTCAACTGCTGAAGAAAGGGTATATTCAGCAGCTTCCCTTTCCCTCCTCTTTCTAGACAGTGACTATGAATGTGTGCCAATTTCGTTGACAGGTGTACCACTGCATAGGATGACATGTGAATCGTTCATAGAAGAGGGGGGGGGGGGGGGAGGAATGAAAGCATTTTTGCCCACTTGAATACATGCTGGATTGCATTGGAGAAGCAGTGGATCCATCCCAAGACTTTCAGCTGCCTCTGTTTCAGCTTGACCATTAATTGATTCATCCATAAAGAACGCATCAATTTACTTGGTTGATTGACCAACTCCATGTGCTTTAGGTAAATGAGAAAGCAGGGGAACCAATGCTGGATGCATAAGTGAAATTCCCTCAATCTTGCGCCTCTTCACAGGAAATACAATTAATCTTGTACATAGCAGGCTGTGATCTGCTCTGTAACTTATTCAGAACAATAGAAAATACTGTGATTCAGCAATATTAAAGGTTGAGTATAGGAAAGCATGATGGGAAACCGATACAGCCATAGATGGGAATACAAGCTGACCAATATATTTCAATCATCTGGTTGATATAATTAAGAGTGAGAATCAAATTACTATACATCCTATCATGGACATTGGCTACTGCCACAAAACTGGTAATATAAACTCAAAATATTGAGTGATATACCATAATACATCACAAACAAGAGCTATTGATATGACATACAGAAAGCATCAGAAGATATGTAGTATATGCAATAATGGGCATCTGAACACCAAAAGGATAACTAAGCAGATATGCAAATGCATTGAGGAGGCAATTGTGGCTTGCAGTTTTTTCTTAGAGCCCATAACAAGAAAGATATTACGAATTCATGGATAAGCATGGCAGTGGATACTAACTAGCGCCACACTACCCTCTGTGCAGACTTCAGTGTTCAGCAATCAGAAACATTTCATTTGAAAAACTATCCAACATGCTTAGGCCTCGCTTCAAACTGCGGCGCCTTTTCTAATTAGGTTATAGATACTAGCTCTAAGAAAACTTTCAGGGGATTTTACAGCAGAATTTTACTAGGACTCTTAACCATGCTTGAAACTAAATGGATCACAGAATTTGCGCAGCACCACATGTATATCACTTGATCAGCAGGTGTGCACCCCTCCCTAACAACAGATGTTCAGTTCCCTAACAACAGATGTTCAGATGGAGAACAAACTCGACGAACTATAATCTAATCGAGAACAATTTTGTTTGTGACAAGAAAAGGAGCATTGTTTTGAAGGGAGAAAAAACACAGGCACAAATTGGAGGGCATCCCCATTTTCACGCATCAGTAAACGCTTACGCACGGAGCTCCCGCAGGCGAGCGATGGTGGAGAGAGGAAGTGCCCGAGGAACTCGCGGAGTCGGAGATTGGTGGCGTCGCGGAGGATTCCGCCGCAGAGCTGAGGCCGCAGGTGACGCACGGCGCGACGGCCGAGCGGCGCACCATCACCACCTCCCCGGCTTCAGCGCAGTCGCCGTCCGGCGGGGAGGTGGCGCGGGGATGGAGCTTCTCGGCGGCGATGCGGGAGCGCGGGCCTGCAGGCGGCGAATTGTGGTGCCACTATCATTTTAAATTGGTTGTGATTGCCAAATTTCCGAGTTTGTTTTAAATCGGTTTACAAAAACTGGGCACGTTTATATCATTTTATTGACTCTTATAATCTAGTTTGTTCTTTTTTATAATCGAGTATCTGCCTTAGCCTAGTTAAGCCGTAATGAATTTAATTGGTATACAATGTTCAATAATGCAAGATACTGGCAAATGTGTATGCATTTTTTGCAGCGCTCCTTGAGAAAATTCTATTATGTTGTTTATACGTATACTTGCCTCAATGACTCGAGAAATATAGGACCAAGATGTTTACGACCCATCACTAGTTTGAACACCATGTAAATAGTAATTATTTTTTTTATAAAAAAGGAAAAGGTGGAGTAGACTATGGTATTGTCAGCCATTTAAAAAGGTTAAAAGGAGAGGAAAGACTTTGTAAACTGTCATGAATTTTGTTGTAAAATAAGTGGTGGAGTAGAAAGAGGCAAAAAGAAAAATTATAGAGAAAAATATAGAAAGCGATAATATGTTAAGCCTTTAGGTCGGGGGCATCTACGTGGCTTCCGTTCACTTTTTAAGCTAGGTGGCTTAGAGCCCATTGAAGCCCACCAACTATGTGCGGGAGGAACGGACGAGCGGACGGCCCAAAGAAGAAAGCGTGCGGGACTTTTTTTCGTTACCAACGGACTTTTTCCTCACACCAATAAAGTCCAATAACAAACTACTACTACCATCACCGCACATAAGCATCGAAATATCCATAGCCATGTGTGAGAGTGCAGACATCACAAACTTCCTTACTATCCATGTCATACGATATCAGTTTCTTGTCCCCGCACTCAACAAAGAAGGCTAAGTTGCGATCAGGATGAATGGTGACCAATTCATAGGAGTCAAATCGGCAACTCATTTTCCCAAACAGCTGTAAAATGCTCACACTGTGCTTCAGAACCCATTCTTCCGTACAGTAGTCCTCAAGAACCCAAATAGACAGTTCAGTTATCATATCATAGTCATCTATGTTTCCACTAATGCAATACAAGTGCCCATGAGACTGACCAACAAAATCAGGAAACCGACACTTCTCTATCCAGCGGATGATCCTGGATGTCTTCCCTTCCCCATCAAGGGCAACAATGATGTTCCGGCGTTCATAAAGGTCATCGACTTTCAAGTGTAGCATTCCATTGAATGGGCATCCCGCAGCAGTGCTTATGACTGAGGCTTCCCAAAATTGGGAGCCAAATTTTGGTCTTTTGGAGTGCGTGCGCTACATTTCGTTTGTATGTGTGAAAAATTATCCAAAAATTGATTAATTAGGCTCAAAATGTTCGTCTCGTAGAGTACAACAAAACTGTGCAATTAATTTTTGATTTTATCTACATTTAGTACTCCATACATGCTATGACAGTTTGATGTGATGTGAATCTTCTTTTTGAATAGTGAACTTTGGTGTGGAATTTGGGATCTAAACAACAAGGCCTGAATCCAAACCCCACTGTTCCCAATCATCTCCCTCATTTGGCATCCATACCCCAGTCTCAGATGAGTATGTGAGCACCTCTGCCAAGTTTCTGTAACTTTCCTGCCTTAGCTGGACCAACTGAAAGTGCAGGGAGACATCTGGATCAAATATCAAATGGGTGAGCGCTTCTTCTTCTGTAAAGTGATCTTCATCCTCTTCGGCCTCTTCGTCTGGCCAAGGAGACCAGCCGGAGCTGAGCACGGCCACCCATTGCTCAGTGGCGGGGTTGCACACTATGTAGCCCAGTGAGTCATATATGTCTGAAACCCGTCTGTGCCCAAACAGAACAAGCCCCTTGCAGGAACCCAGTAGGACGATCTTCTCAATCCCAGGCAGCTTCGTCAGGAAGGTGAACGAAGGGTCGATGAGAGGCACGGATTTCCCCAGCGGGTTGATGAAACGCCCATAGTTCTCGCCGCCGTGGGCCTCGCCGTCGCCGTAGATGAACCCGTGTAGGGTTTGGGGGAACTTCCTGCAGCGGAGGCGGCCAGCGATGAGATCGCGCCAGGGTTTGGAGACACACTTGAATCGGCAGAGGGACTTGGCGGGGACTAGCTACTCTATGCTTCGAAGATTATATTAATTGATGCTGAAGGTCCCAACGAGTGCATCAAAAGAAACAAATATCAGCGCTTTTCCTCAAGCACCGACAAATCCGAGAAGTAGGGAACATAAGGAATGCAACATTTTATGAAAAACTGTGGCACCCCCTAACAACAGATGTTCAGATGGAGAACAAACTCGACGAACTATAATCTAATCGAGAACAATTTTGTTTGTGACAAGAAAAGGAGCATTGTTTTGAAGGGAGAAAAAACACAGGCACAAATTGGAGGGCATCCCCATTTTCACGCATCAGTAAACGCTTACGCACGGAGCTCCCGCAGGCGAGCGATGGTGGAGAGAGGAAGTGCCCGAGGAACTCGCGGAGTCGGAGATTGGTGGCGTCGCGGAGGATTCCGCCGCAGAGCTGAGGCCGCAGGTGACGCACGGCGCGACGGCCGAGCGGCGCACCATCACCACCTCCCCGGCTTCAGCGCAGTCGCCGTCCGGCGGGGAGGTGGCGCGGGGATGGAGCTTCTCGGCGGCGATGCGGGAGCGCGGGCCTGCAGGCGGCGAATTGTGGTGCCACTATCATTTTAAATTGGTTGTGATTGCCAAATTTCCGAGTTTGTTTTAAATCGGTTTACAAAAACTGGACACGTTTATATCATTTTATTGACTCTTATAATCTAGTTTGTTCTTTTTTATAATCGAGTATCTGCCTTAGCCTAGTTAAGCCGTAATGAATTTAATTGGTATACAATGTTCAATAATGCAAGATACTGGCAAATGTGTATGCATTTTTTGCAGCGCTCCTTGAGAAAATTCTATTATGTTGTTTATACGTATACTTGCCTCAATGACTCGAGAAATATAGGACCAAGATGTTTACGACCCATCACCAGTTTGAACACCATGTAAATAGTAATTATTTTTTTATAAAAAAGGAAAAGGTGGAGTAGACTATGGTATTGTCAGCCATCTAAAAAGGTTAAAAGGAGAGGAAAGACTTTGTAAACTGTCATGAATTTTGTTGTAAAATAAGTGGTGGAGTAGAAAGAGGCAAAAAGAAAAATTATAGAGAAAAATATAGAAAGCGATAATATGTTAAGCCTTTAGGTCGGGGGCATCTACGTGGCTTCCGTTCACTTTTTAAGCTAGGTGGCTTAGAGCCCGTTGAAGCCCACCAACTATGTGCGGGAGGAACGGACGAGCGGACGGCTCAAAGAAGAAAGCGTGCGGGACTTTTTTTTTGTTACCAACGGACTTTTTCCTCACACCAATGAAGTCCAATAACAAACTACTACTACCATCACCGCACATAAGCATCGAAATATAATACTAGCTATATCTGACTTTTTTCGTTCCATTCATCGAATTAGATTCAACGTCTGACTGTTGCTAACCATGTCTGACGCCAAATAAGTATCAACCATTTGAAAAGGACTAGATTCAACATTTTCTAAATAAAAGATCAACTCTTAAAAATAGTAGATTCAACATTTTTCAGAAACATGTATCAACATTTTGAAAAAAATACATATTCAATATTTTTCACAACCTATGTCAACATCTTATGTGAATAGGTTCAATATTTAGCAAGACCTACATAAATATTTTTCAAAAAAAAGAGGATTTATTGCCCCTTCTTCTCCAGCGACGGCACGTAGCAATAGAAATCATGGCGGACAGACCTGACAGGAATGGTATGCATCAGCAGGGTAGTGGAGACTGCGCGTAACAGGAACTGCCATCACGACTGGTGTGATGCAGGTGGCCCACGGTGGCGCTCGGCAGCAGCGGCCGTCGCGAGCACAACGAAGCAACGAGAAGGTAAGCACAACATAGACATCTGTAGCGATGGGCGCAACATAGGTGGTAGCGGCGGCGGCCGCGAGGGTGAGCGGCGCACTCGCGGACAACGGGAGTCGCACGGAGGCGGCAACGCACTCGTGGACAACGGGAAGTGCACGGAGGCGCCGGTGGCGGCACAGAGTAGGAGGTGGTGGGGGCTATGGAAATGGATGAAGGCATCCTACGGATAATAACACATGCACGGATCTCAACCACTGAACTAGGTAGTAAAAAAACTTGCGGGATCCGGGCTTTAGGTCGCACCAATCGCCCCAAATATTAGAGGTCGCAACAATCGGCCCAAACAATGCTTCGAGCCCTGCTAACTGAACATGAGAAATGGGATGGAATTCGGCCCATGGGCATAGCCGCAGGCCTCCAGCGGTCCTCCCACGAGCGCGCGAAACGGCTTAAAACTTCGGCAGCCGAGTCCGTTTCCGTTCACGGCGGCGGCGCCTTCACACGCCGGGGCGCCGGGGCGGCAGCGGAGCGGAATCCTCCTGCCTCCCCCGCTGGGCTCCGCTCCCATCGCCTCCTTTCATGCTGTACGTTCGGCCTTCAACCCCATCCCGGTGGTTGACTCCTCGTCGCCGGACGCCCGCGGCTAGGGTTTGCTTTTGAATGGCGCCTCTCTGCTCGACGCCGTCGCTGTTGTGGGAGAATCCAAGGTTTGCGATGACTGGTTAGTCGAAATGACGTGCTGATTGGTTTGGTGTGCGTTGGGTACTTGGTATTTTTCGTTCGATTTTGCGGGTGGGGCATCGGTTTATTTGTGTTAGAGAAGTTGAGATCAATCAGAATTGCAATTGTGACTGAAGCGACTGAACTGAGTGCGAATTTGATAGAATATGGCTTGATTGTTTTGTGTCCAGTACAAGTGCAAGGAGAACTAACTGTTCAGTGATAGCACTGTGCGTGGCTCCATTGACTCGAAGTAGAAGTGAACAATTTACCAAGCGAGGTCAGATCTGTCGGTAGCAATAGTATGCGGCAGGATTGATTTCTGTATTAGATCAGCGTAACTGGTGCTTTGTGCACCCAGTGGTGACGCAATTGTGTAAGGCCAGCAGGCGTGTCCTTTCTGGCTTGGGAGGAACATATGGTATTGCCGTATTGGACAGAGCTGTTCCTGCCTGACAAAGCTATCAGTGCATATATGCATGATGCGCTTATGCAGGGCCCAATGTCTGTACTTTGTAATGATGTTGTTGAATTTGTCGTTGATCGTTCTGATAACTTGCAAAATTCTGTTCCTCGTTGAATTTGTCGTTGAGCGTCCTGGAGGATGTCAATTCCCTCGTGATGGTTCAGCTTATTGTATTAATTTAAATGTAAGCCTATCTTAGGATGTTCCTCATGTAATCAGGGATCCAGGGTGACCCAGTGAAAGAACTAGAGTGTCTGGAAGAGAATCCGAACTATGTGGTTGTTCAACAAGCAGTACAGTTGAGAGAAGGTAAATTGTTTTGCGCATTTTGCGTTTTGATTGATTTCCTGTTCATGACCCCATGCAACTTGATTTTGTATTAAAGCTGTGCGACAGGTTGCAAGACTTAAAATACTAAACAACGGTTCTGTTGCTTCAACAATTAAATTTTAATATACTCCATGTCTTTTAAATTGCAGCAAAAGATACATAAATACAGTAGTAACAAAAAGATTACATAATTATACAGTTTTCTACTGCCCAACTGGCATTGTGTGGCTTGATTGACTCAAAGAAGTAAGAAACTAACAAGCAACATCAGATCTGCCGGTGAGTACATGACAGGACTAACTTGTGTATAAGATCAGCATAACCAGTTCTTCCTGCATCCAGTGGTGATGCAGTTGTGTAAGGCCATCAGGCATCCTTTCAGACTTGCATGGAATTCATGGGTATTCGACAGTTCTGTCCGTATGTGACAAAGTTATAAATGCGTATTTGAATGATGCGCCTATGCAGGGTCCAATGTCTGTACTCTGAATTTATGTTTTCTAATATGTAGGTGAGCATTCCGATAGGCTTGCAAATTTTCATTCCTCACTTTGAGGCTAAGTGCAAATGAAGTAACAGGAATGGCTGATCCTAAAGGATGTTAATTCCCATGAGATTTTTCAGCTTATTGTACTAATTTATATATAAGCCTAAGCCCTAGCATTCTTTCAGCCACTTAAATTGAATTGTAGTCTTACCTATTGTACCTTAGGAGCTTCATTATGTAATCAGGGATTCAGGGTGACCCGGTGCAAGAAGAACTAGAGTGACAGGAAGGGAATCCGAACTAAGTGGTTGTCCAATAAACAGTACAGCTGAGAAAAAAGGTAAATTGTTTTGCGCACTTCTGCATTTTGATTGGATTTCCGATTCATGACCCCTGTGTATCGTGCATGTTTTCATCACGTAGTCTATTAGGAAGAGAGGTGGAATTTGTTGGCGCAATTATTTTGCAGGATTCTCTGTAAAACATGCACTTTGTTCAATCATTCTAATTTTTTGTGTGATTTCTCATCTGCGGCCCAGTGTGTATGTGTCAGTCAGATGGCAAACTTGGATTTTCACCTAAGCATTTGTTCGTTTCCCCTACTAAGTAATGAAATAAATTTAATTGATATGCCTTTTGTTTGTCTCGAAGACTCTGGTTAAACTAATCATATTGACAATGACCCTGTTTTCTCCAAGTGGCTTTCCTTTATGTTTTATAGGTGAATCCTTTGATTATCTGTTAAAGCAGTGCCACAGATTGCAAGACTTAAAAATGCTAAAACAAGGGTTCTGTTGCTTATTCACTTAATTTTTGTATGCCCCATGTTTTCTAAATTGCAAGAAGAGATGCATATGTACAGTAGTAACAACAGGATTGCATGATAAGGCAGTCTTCTACTGCCCCTCTGGGCATTGTACGGGGACCATTTTTTTCTTCTATAATAAAAAAATGTGCAGCTCTCCTGTGTATGCATATTCAAGAAAACATTCTTCTAGATGGTCCATTGGATGCAATGCCATTTGCCAAGCCAGGTACACTCTATGATTGAGCCTGATAATGATACTCTTTCATTGACACAAATTGTTGGTATTACTCCTCAAGAAAATCAGTTATAGTAGTATCTGAGTCAGGCTAATTGTTCATTTGTCTCCTGATATTTATGTGCTATTGATCAACATATGGACCACTGTATCACTTCTCTACCTCAACAGGCACAAACATTCTGCAATTGGGGACCAAGACTTAGGCTGTCCTCCAGGGGCACAATTAATGGCTCACAAATTGGTGTTCACGAAGGAAATAGTACTGGTCAATAAATTTACTTTTTTTAGATTACCACTTCATACTCTAGTTTCTACACAATACTTGATTTCATATTATCACTCCATACTTTAGCTTTTTCATTCCCTATGAACTATCGTTACCACAAGCACTGCATTGATTCATCCATTTCATTCTTTCAGAATTGTGGTCTTAGCTATTTTACCTTTGGAACTGCCTTATAAAATTTGATAAAGGTGACCCAGTGCAAGAGTGACACGAAGAGAACAAGTGCCTAGTGCGAACAAGTAATGCCGTTCAAAGAAAACGGTAAAATCATTTTACCAGTTTTACCTTATATTGAATTTCCCATTGATGACATATGCTAAAAATGGTTATTTTGCTTTCTCAGTTAGATTTTTTTCAGACAATCTCCGTTTTCTTAATTGCAAGAAAAGATACATGAACGGTTGTAACAACAGGGTTACATGATAGGGGACATATCCAGTGCAAACCAACCCATCCGTGCAAACTTTAGAAACCAACGTGCACGGGGACATGCATGGGAGGTGGGAGGGGGAATTTGCAAAATCAAAGGTGTGAGGGGACTGACAAAACTAGCATGCATGGGGACATGCATGGGAGGCGGGGGCTCATTGGATTAACATCGTGTGGATCACATTGTAGTTTCCAAAGTTTACACGGAGGGGTTGGTTTTCACCTGATACGTTGCCTACGTGATAAGGGCAGTCTTCTAGATGGTCCAGTGGATGCAATGCCATTGCCATGCCAGGTGCATGACATGGCTGTAGGCCGATGACGATACTCTTTTGTTGAAGCGAGTTATCGGCAATACTCCACAAAGAAAATTAGTTGGTAGCAGTACCTGAGTCAGGCTAGCTGTATGTTTGCCTCCTGATATTTATGTGCTATTGATCAACATGCGAAGTCTCACTGTACCACCTCTCTATCTCGACAGGACTGCAATTGGGGACCGACTGAAGCTGTACTGCAGGGGCGCAATTAAAGAGTGGCAAATCGATGTTCCCAAAGGAAATGGTACTTGTTGAATGAATTTATATTGTTTCTGCACATTACTTTGAAATTACCACTCCTTACTTTAGATTTGCATTTCCCATGAACTGTTGTTCCTACAAGCATTACATTCTGCTTACGCTATGGAATCATTTCTTGGAGGTGCCTTTCTTGAAACTGTTTGAAGGCATCTTTACTATCCTTTTCCAAGCTGTGAACTGGTCGCCCGGTCGCCCCTATGCCTGCTATGGCGCTATTCACCTCCAAAGGAACATGTTCGCTTCCACATTCCCCCAATTTGTTCCAATACAGTGCATGCACATTACCACCCTTCTGTTCCTTGATTCAGATGTCGATGCAGTTACAGTATTATTGTATCCCTGACTGACAGCCATCACATGTTCCTAACTGCGGCATTCTGATAAATTTGTGATATCATGCGATTGCAGATGGTCAGCTGTCGTTATCCCAGGATACTTCGTGCCTGCCTGCCTGCCGCTGCACGCCATGGCTTGGGCAGCGTGATTTCCTGGCAGCAGGGGAGGATTCCCGGAAGGTGTGCACCAACCGAATCATCATGTTTTCTGAGCCATCTGTGAGTATTTGCTGACAGATTCGTGTCCGTTTCTTCTCCTGCCGCGCTGCTGCAGCTGCCGTGTAGTAGTATTATGATAATATCCTGTCATGAAATTCTCAGCTCCTCGTAGACAGCGTGCGTGGCTTTCTGTGCGTTTGGATTCTTCTCTGGGGTTCTGCTTGATCCCATGCCCCCTGCTTTGTCTGGCAGTAGGCAGGCAGGCAGGGGTGCCTTTATCTTCTTTACAGCTTGAACCAATGGCCCCGGGGGTTGCTGTCTGCTTAGTTTTCTTTTGTTAGTGTTTGTTTTTTCAATGTCAAGAACCTTGTGGACATAATTTCAGCCTCTGATAATTGATCTTTGAGAAACAGATTTGTGAAAATAATGATTTTTTTAGTTCATTCAGATCTACTGCCGTCTGATGTCTATCGCTTCTGCACATCCGAGTTCTGAATAACCGAGCCTGTAGGATTCAGCAGAGAGTGCAGAGAGCAAACGAACTCCCAAAACGAGATGGGATTAGATAAGGTAGAAACTTGATCTGACAAATTGCTGCCTTGGCAGAGAGTTGAGAGTTCATTGTGCAGTACTAGTTTCTATAAAGTATAAACACACAAAGAGAGGACCTTTTGAGAGGAAAATGACCAAACTTAAGTCATATTTCTCACTTTTCTTTTTCGTTTTTTACAGCCTTCGCTCATACAAAACACAAACTCTGGAAAACAAGGCGGCTATAAGCTAAGACTATATACACAGTTCATAGGTCTTTCTCCGTCTTGGATTCAGAAACCACCTCTTTGTACAGCACCGGAGAGCCCAAGCCACACAGCTCCTTCGCACGATCTGTGCTCTTCGATTCATTCACATGAGTCCACGGCCTCTGCTTGCGCATCAGCGATCACCTGGCCTCAGAACCCTTCATTATCCTGAGCTTCTTGCATGAAGAGATGAACATGCTGCAAACAGGTAAACAAGTCACAGTCAGGCTTCTGTTCACTCATTCATCTTCAGATCTGAAAAAGAGGTAACATGTTGATCCGATGACACTTACTCCCAGGGCACGTCTCCGACGAGCATGAGGTCGCCGTCCTTGTCCTCGTAGGCAAGGGCGTGCTGGTGGTCGCCACCCTCCGCCGCCGCGGCGGAAAAGGACTTGGTGAAGAGGGCGTCCAGCGCCTCCCTGAGCTCCCTGTACCCCTTGTACATCCGGAGGTCCACCTTCCTGAGGTACGGCGCCCCGTCCATGCTCACCTTCACGTACAGCCCTCCGCCCTGCTGCTCGGCCTTCTTTGCCGCTGCCGCCGCCGCCGCCACCGTCGCCTGGAAGGTGTTCTTCCTGTACGCCCTCACCGGCGGCCACCCCACCACTTGTGCCCTGACGAAGAAGAAGAGTTAAAACCATGGTCAGCTCATGTACTCTGTTTCTGATGCAGGGGATATGCAGAGGAGTGTGTGGGTGGAGATGTTGCGCTTACTTGGCCGGTGTGGTGGCGTCGTGGTCGTCTCCGGCGGCGGCCGGGCTGGTGCCGGAGGCCTCGCTCCTGGTGTCGTCGAGCGCGCGCTTGGCGCCGACGACGGAGGGCGACGGCTTCTTGGGCCGGTCGTCGCTGCTGCTCGTGCCAGGCAGCCCGAGGCGGAGCTCGGTGGCGCTGAGGTTGTCGGCGTCGATCTCCATGGAAGAGAGAGAGAGAAAGCTTGGTAGTAGCTCGCCGGTGTTCTTGACAGATCGAGGAAGAGAGAAAGGTATGGCTGCTGCAAACAGCTAGAGAGAGAGAGAGAGATGAGGGAGAGAGCAAGATGCAGATGAGAAGGAAAGTTTGGGTGGGATTGGAGAGTGGCGGTGAGACAGGGGGATTACGCTTTGTGCTCGGTTATATAAGGTGGTTGCGAGGCTGCCTTCCATGCCATACTGGCTGTGCCGCATTTTAAATGGTGGCGCGTAGTCGCGTGTCCCGCGGCGGGCGGGGGGGACAGGGTGGGCCGGCGGCCGCTGCCTGGGCCCGGGCCGACAGGCGGGGCCCGCGAGGGGTTTGGACGGGGTCCGTGGGCGGAGTGAGATTCCTTGCCGGCGAGCGGGCCAGCCAGCGGGGTGGTGGATTGGAGGGGGCGGTTGCGAGGGCCCGAGGGGAGGGAGGCAGCCCATGTGTGGCGCGCGGCCGTGGAGGGCCCACCTGCCTGTGGACCAAGCGTGCGGGTGATTGAGGGGGCAGCCAACCGGCGGTGCACACGTGTTGCGAGGGAGGCGTGTGCGTGTGGAACGGGTTCGTGGAGAAGAAAATGGTTTCTGGATGGTGGTGGCTGCTGTGGAGGATAATAATTTGGTTGGTCAAAATGCTGTGGACAAGAAATGGATGTGTGAAAATGTGGTGGGATGCTGGGAGGTTTCCCCACAAGCCGACATGGGCCTGGTGTGCTACTATTTGATTTATGGCCGTGTGCTCTGAATTTCATTTATTATTATATCCATGATAACTTTATTAACTCAGTATAAGAACATATGGATCAAAGAATGACGGTGAATCATAAAAAGCCGTATCGGTGCAACTAAAGGTATCCGGATTTTTTTTTCTTTAAAAAAAACACTGAATTTGTTCAGCTGATGTTGCTGACGAGGCATAGGTTGGGCGAGGAACCACCCGTTGTGATTTCTGTTGATCCGATCCGATGCGATCGAACACGCAGGCACGTACGGCAGGCCGAGATCGATCCGGGGCAGGCAGGCGAGCGTGGGGTGCTAAAGCGATCGGTTAATGTTGACATCTAAAATTGGCAATAATGCAAACCGGTCTGACCGGTATGCACAAACCGGTCAGACCGGTTTGGGTAATGTTGTCAAAATACGATTTGGACTTCACCATTGTGTAGCTCTCGTCGAGGCGATCAAGATGCATATGTGGAACGCCTAATTTGGACTCTGGATGAGAGAGTTGCGACTTCGACAAGATTTGCTCTCGAGAGAAACCGGTCTGACCGGTTTGCCCAACCGGTTAGACCGGTTTGGGTCTGTAATTCGAGTAGGTTTAGGACTCTATGTTTTATCCCGTATTGTAACCGAACTTGAAGGGGTACGACTTCCCCAGCCTATAAATATAAACACTCAAGGCCGATTGAGGTGTTCCCAATCGAACCAACATATTTGTCCTTTACTTTTTATCCCTCAAACCCTAATCTCTTCCAAACCTTATCCTCTGTTCTTTGCTCGTCTCTACGGCGTTCAAGGGCGTTCTAGGTGGCCTGCCGACCCTAGAGCAACCCTAGCTTGCTTGAGCTCCGACGGGGTCCCTCCCGAGCTCGAGTTTCTAGGTCTTCACGATCTCCCGCCTAGAAGCGGTCCGATCGGTTCTTGAAACCGGTCTGACCGGTTTGCCCCGGAGAGGTCGGGGTGTTGGCCGTTGTGACGGCCGTGCTGCGCGTTCGTGCGTTCTCGGGTGTGTTGGCACATCTTTGCATCAACATACTTTTTGGCGACTCCGCTGGGGAAAAAGATCTTGGTTTAAAAACCGATCTACTTTTCTCCAAAGAAGATGGGCTCTATCTCCGATTCCGACAACAACGACATCATCGTGGCGACGATGGAGGAGCTCACTGAAGAGGAGCGCAAGGAGTACCTGATCGCTATGGAACACTTCAAGGCGCAATTCTTGAAGGGTTTCAAGAAAGATCGTGATGGCTCCATTAGAAGGGTCGAAGAGTTCGTCATGCCGTCTTTCAAAGTGACTAATAGTCAAGTTGAAGGATTTCCCAAGGTAAATAACGACCCATTTGATCTCATGAAGCAATTATCACTTATGATAGATGAAAAATTTTCAGTAACAAATATTATTGGTGATAAGCTCGCTTCTTTATCCGATGAATTAAATACAATGAAAAAGAATAAAAATATTGTAGATGATTCTTTTCCATCGGATAATTTAAAATTTAGCTCGTCAGGTGTGATAGAAAATATTTTAGATCCAAATTTGGGCATACCGGCAAATTTCTTTGCTGGACAGACATCACATGCACCATCGGCCAGCAAACCGGTCAGACCGGTTTTCCGAACCGGTCAGACCGGTCTGCCCAGTTTCATAGCTGGTCAGGCCGTTTCTGTGGTTGGAAGTCATTTATCCTCACCAATGCCTAGTTCGGCCGCTTCTGGTCGAACAAATGAGATTGGTATAGGTAATTCATGTTTATATCAAAAACCATATCCTCGGGAATTTGATCTTGTTCCCTATCCTGCTGGTTGGCGTGTTCCCGAGTTCACTAAATTTAATGGTGTTGATACTTGTACAACTTGGGATCATGTGAGTCAATACATTCTACAGTTAGGAATTGCGGGCTTTTACGAGGCTTTGCGTGTGCGCTTATTCTCATTATCTCTTACTGGAAAGGCTTTTTCTTGGTTCTCTTCACTCGCTCCGAATTCTATACAAACATGGAATCAGTTAGAGCGTAAATTTCATGATCACTTCTTTAATAGAGAGAATGAAGCTAAGGTGACAGATTTGACATCGGTTATGCAAGGCCGCGATGAATCGGTTATTGATTATTTTAAAAGATTTAAAGATGTTAAGAACCGATGTTTAGGTTTGACAATTTCTGAGAAGGATTTAGCTAATTTGGCTTTTGCGGGTTTACAACCTCATTTGAAAGAAAAAATAGAAGGTTTTAGTTCTGTTAATTTTTTTGCAAATGATGGTTATGAATTTAGAATATAGATTAAGAAATACAAAAGAACCCGTTAAAACTCATCAGTCCAAGGTGCATATTGTTGATCATAATTCTGATAGTTTGGACGATGAGAGTAAAGAAATTTGTGCTGCTAAATTTGTTTGGCCATCAAACGCCGAACCATGTTCTTGCCCTTCACTCAAGCCGATGCAGAAAAATCGGTAAGGTGAAGTGAAATTTACTTTTGATGTTGCCAAATGCGAGCATGTTTTTGATGAACTGCTCAAGAAAGGCAACATTCGATTGTCTCATGCTATACCATCGTCGGAGGACCTGAAAGGGCATGCATATTGTAAGTGGCATAATTCTTTTTTACATGCAACTAATGATTGTAATATTTTCCGTCGACGGATACAATCGGCCATTAATGAGGGACGATTGTTATTAGCTGAGATACAAATTGATGAAGCTCTTCTATCTGTTCATACTTTGAATCTGAATAATCCCAAAATACTTATTCGGCCGGAGCAAGCCGAATGAGCCAAAGGGAAAAATGTGATCATTGGAGAACCAAGGCCGAATAATGTCAATGACAAAATTTTGGCTAGAAAGGTGATGATTAGAAAGACTTTGGATGGAAAAGAGTCTCTAAAGATTACTATTGAAACATCTAAGCCCGGGGGGCAAGAGAGTTCACCTAAAGAAGGTCGGTTCGCTGATCAGGCGAAACCGGACAGACCGGTTTGTCCCAGGATCGACCAAGAACTCTCAAACCTAGGCGCTCGGAAGTGGGTACTTGTAAGGTGGATGATCAGTTCCTGAACAGGTACACAAAGGTCGTTCAAGTTGATCGGCCAACAAAAAAGAAATCAAAAGCAACATCACGTCGGAAAAATTCTACAGCTCCAAGAGGGAATAGCAAGCATCAAGGTGATGTTATTACTGTGTTTCCCCCACAAAAATTGTGTACTACCATGCCATGGGTATTTCCCGCATCAAATTCTCAATATCCGACGTGGGATCAAGAGGTGTGGATGCAATACTTCCCTATGCCACAACCACCTCAGGATTATATGGGGAAAAGTCCCAGGACTCCAGTGCATAGCCGATTGGGCTCATACCAATTAGGTCCGGCGCCAGCCACTAAAGCGGTCAAACCGGTTTCATCAAACCGGTCAGACCGCTTTCGGTATGATCAGAAGCCACGTGTTCCTTCTAAGCAAGAATATCGTGTCAAGAAGAAGAAGGAGGATGTGAAGCCTGTAGTTGATCCAAAGCAGACTAAAGTTAATGGATTTGTGACAGTTGGTGATATTCCAGCAATTATGCAAGATTTGAATAAAGAGCCGATTGTTATTGGAAATTCGGCTGCTGTTGCAAATAAAGGATCAGTCGAGATAGATGATCATGAAGCTAGCAGTAGCAAGTTTTCAGAAAAATACTATCAACCCAGATGGTGTCCATCGGGTTTGAATCATACACAGAAAAGAAAGTTGCAACGCTTGCACAATAAAGAGAAAACGGAGCAGGAAACAGAGATGCTGAGAAGTGAAAAACTTAACATTCACAAACACATGATTCCTCAAGGCAAGGAGTGGCGAATCAAGTCAAGTGGCCAGCCAGCAGCCAAAGCGGTCAGACCGGTTTCACCAACCGGTCAGACCGGTTTCGGAGAATCCGGTATAAGACAGTCAGCCGAATCAGTGGTACTTGGTTCGGTTCCCGATGACTTTGTGGTGACAGGGGAAGAATTTGCTTGTCTCCACTTTGGACCTCATGATGTTGTGTTCTCTAAGCCCAAGGAATCGGTTGATCACTTGGAAGCTTTATATATGAAAGGATATATCAATGGAAAGCAGATTTCACGGATGCTAGTCGATGGAGGGGCTGTTGTGAATCTCATGCCTTACACTCTCTTCAAGGAACTTGGCGGGAAAGATGAAGAGTTGGTCAAGACAAATGCGACGATTACCGGCGTGGGAGAAGATAATCATATTAATATAAAGGGAATTACTTCCGTTGAATTGGCTATTGGAAGCAAGACGCTCGATACAGTCTTCTTCATTGCAAAGGTGCAAGGTAACTTTAGTTTAATTCTTGGACGCGATTGGATTCATGCAAATCAATGTGTGCCGTCTACCTTGCATCAATTACTTATTCAGTGGATCGGTGATGAGACTGAAGTGGTACATGGTGATAATTGTTTTTATGACCGATCTTGATCTTATTGATACACATGGGCTTATCGGGCTTGTCTGTCCGATTAAGAATTATTCAGTTGCAACAAATATGTTTTGTCCTTGCTATGTTAAAACCGATGAAAAATCGGCTTCGTTTGTGATAATCAATGGCTCATGCAAATGAGTCGCCTAAAACCGGTCAGACCGGATTTAGAACCGGTCAGACCGGTTTGCTCAGACCATTCAAAACCGATCAGACCAGTTTTGCTCAAACCATTCAAATTTAGAGGGGCTTTAGCACCAAATTGATCACTATCGGGCGTATATGAACGATATGTGTACAGCAAGAAAAGTTCATGAGTAATTCGGCTATTATATTCATTCTTTGGGCCGATTTCTCGGTTTTTGTGATTAAAATAATTTATGGATGCAATATTGGATTAATTTACCATTCTTCAATTCTCAAGTTGAAGTGTTTCGAAGACCAACTAACATTTAAAGCAATTTAGTCGTTTTTTGCATCCATGATGGTCTACAAGCGTGGGGATGGTTTTGTTCAAAAATTTCATAAGTTGGATCTTGATGATAATCTGATCTTGGCCATTTTCGTCGTGATTGCGGCATATTAATTAATAAGGCCGGTTGGAATATTTTACACTAACAAGCAAGTCCTCTATGGTTCTTTTACTTCGGCTAAAGGTTTTTTGATTCAAGGATATGAAGCTGGTGGATGTTATTATACATTTTCAGTTGTGAGTATAGAAGACCAAAGACCAATTGCTATTTATTGTAATTGAGTCAGTTTGTACATCCATGATCATTTGAAGTACAAGATTGACATTGAGCCAAATTCTAGACAATCATGGCCGAAGTAGTATATATTCAGATTCTCATCTCATGGAAGATGCAGGAATATAAGCTGCATGGTGAATTCATCGTCATGAGAATCAAGATATATGGAGAATTGAGGATTTTCCATCATTAGAGACAAGTTGTGATTGATGTGCGAATGCTTGCCATTGTTTCAGTGCAATTTTGGCTTGAAGAAATGTTTCTTGCCACGCAAGCTTTACCAAGAAACAGGGGGGCATGTGTTGACATCCAAAATTGGCAATAATGCAAACCGGTCTGACCGGTATGCACAAACCGGTCAGACCGGTTTGGGTAATGTTGTCAAAATACGATTTGGACTTCACCATTGTGTAGCTCTCGTCGAGGCGATCAAGATGCATATGTGGAACGCCTAATTTGGACTCCGGATGAGAGAGTTGCGACTTCGACAAGATTTGCTCTCGAGAGAAACCGGTCTGACCGGTTTGCCCAACCGGTTAGACCGGTTTGAGTCTGTAATTCGAGTAGGTTTAGGACTCTATGTTTTATCCCGTATTGTAACTGAACTTGAAGGGGTACGACTTCCCCAGCCTATAAATATAAAGACTCAAGGCCGATTGAGGTGTTCCCAATCGAACCAACATATTTGTCCTTTACTTTTTATCCCTCAAATCCTAATCTCTTCCAAACCTTATCCTCTGTTCTTTGCTCGTCTCTACGGCGTTCAAGGGCGTTCTAGGTGGCCTGCCGACCCTAGAGCAACCCTAGCTTGCTTGAGCTCCGACGGGGTCCCTCCCGAGCTCGAGTTTCTAGATCTTCACGATCTCCCGCCTAGAAGCGGTCCGACCGGTTCTTGAAACCGGTCTGACCGGTTTGCCCCGGAGAGGTCGGGGTGTTGGCCGTTGTGACGGCCGTGCTGCGCGTTCGTGCGTTCTCGGGTGTGTTGGCACATCTTTGCATCAACAGTTACGCTGCTGCTTCCTCCGATCCAACGGGCGAGCGAGACAGCGGCATCCATCACCCATCACGCCGGGGGCCCTAGCTACCCTGTCTGTCCCCTCCGGCCACGTACGCACCCACCGTGCGTGTGATTGATTGTGCGATGCGAACGAGATCGAGTGCTCAACAGACACGGTCCGTCCGTGCGTGCGTGGGTGCACGGGCCGGGCCGGGAATGGGGTCCGTGCTTTAGCCAGCCGCGTCGCTGTCGCCGCCCGGCCCTGTGCTGTGCTGTGCTGTGCCTTTCCGGAGAGGCGAGGCAGCTAGCATCCTTACAGCCCGGCCGGCCAGCCCAGCCCCAGCCGCCACCCGGGCTGTGCGTGGTCATGCGGTAGCTAGCTAGCGCGGCGAGTGCTCCAGCAGACAGAAACACGCTAGCTCCATCGCATATGCGTGCGCCGTGCGCGCACTCACCGTCCGTGGTGGCCGGCCTTGGGTCTGGGCTACCGCGACGACCGAGCCAGCGCGGCCGGCCGGCGGCGACGGAGCCCAGCCCCAGCGGAGGGAGACGAGACGGCAGAATGAAAGATGGATGATGATGGGAGGAAACCGTGTTGGTTGCGGGTCAGCAGGAGGCGGCTCTCTCGATCAATCGCGCCCTGGCGGATCGGAACTGAACGGAATGGCGGAATCCATCCACATCCACTTGCCTCGGTCGGTCGCTTCCGGGTTTTGCATGATGATTGCCGGCCTGGGAGCAGCACCGGCCGGCACACGGGGGCCGCACGGCACGGAGCTAGCTGGAGACCCGTCGAGATTTGCTAGCTTCGGACAACGCGTCCATCACCTGAACCAACCAAGCAGCAACCAACGGCCACGTTGTGCGCGTGGACATGCATGCATGTACGGAACACTGACTGCTTTCGCTGGTCACTGCTCGCCCCGCGCGTATGCTGACTGCTTTTGCTCCCAACTGATTTGACGCGCATTTCCGTCTGTTCCTCGCATCATCAGTTTCACTTTCAGCAACTGGAGGCTCCCCCTCCCTCTTCTATTCTGGTGGCGCGCGGTGGCCTCAGGTTAATTAGTTGTCTCTATTTCGATGCAGCGCATTGCTTTGTGGATAAAGCTGAAAAATTTCTGTCTGAATCTGGATTGGTTGTGCTGTGCGGCTGCGTGTAATAGGTGGATATGATGTGGTAGCCTCAGCGATGAATTTGTCTGTTCTTTGGTTCAGACAGCTTGAAATGCAGTGCTCATTCGCATTTTCTAAATTTGACCAACTGACCAAATTAAAAGGCTTTGCTACCACTTTCAGGAACCGGAGGAGAAGATGAAGGAGAAGGCAAAGGTTTCATATGACAGGAGGAAGCAGCTGGCCAAGCTTCACGCCAATGCTGAGAAGGCGGTCGAGGAGAACTGGAGAAGCAGCTCGGCTCTCAGCTTGATGTTCTGGTACCAGTCTCATATTAGGAATGGAATCAAGCTGTACTCCTATAGAGGCTGTGGAGGGGTTCTTGTAATTAGTGACTGCTCGTATATTTTACTCTTTAATTTGCTATGTATGGATTAGAGTCGATAATGGTTCCTTATCTCTAGAATTTATCATTAGGTTGGCCCTATATGTATGTGATATGAGACATCTTGGAAGCAGAATGGGTTCATATCCGGTGATGGTGAGGTTTTCAAATTTCTGGTTGAATGGTATAGATTTGAATTGGTATCAGCTTCATCCGTTGTTTTGTTGCCCATTTTGTTGAGTGTAATTTGGTTGCCCATGGCGCCCTCCAGTTGGGTTAGTGAATTGGATTTACCATCATTCTGTGTGCTGCCCACTTTGTGTTGACTGTCCGCCTATTGTTTCGTTCAGGCTTTGAGAGAGTTCAGGTATCATCTATTATCTCTGACGGCATGGTTACTTTTTTTTTAAATGCATGGTTGAACTGTCGTCTTGTCGACCATGCAGCTGCAATACGCTCATTCCTAGTATTGATATTGGTATTGATTAGAGACCGCAAAGGCTCATTCCTGGCTGCATGTAGGCAGGGGGTTGAAGGAATCACTGAACCTGAACATGCAGAGGCCACTGCTTTCAGATGTGCAGTTCAGACTGTCATATAATCAAGCGATTATCACTTCTGACTGTCTGTCAATTGTACAAAAGCTCCAATCAACAGCTACTGATCGGTCTCATGTTCGAGCGATTACCCAAGATATATATCAAGCAAGCAACGCATGGTTGTATTACTCATTCTTTTATCCATGTTGGTAGAGAATGTAACGAGGCAGCACATGCTCTGGCTAGTAGGTCCTCTGATGGACTCTGTTTCAGTTTGGTTGTATGAAGCTCCGAATGTAATCTGGGCTTTCTGTTATTTGAATAAAATACTGCCGTTAATCTCAAAAAGAAACTGCAATACGCTGGCAGGGATGATGAACATGAATAGGGCTATGGTTAGTTACTGGGGGGCACTGACACAATGAGCACCTGGGCACCTGGGCGTCGGTCCCCGTCAGTACGGCACTGGTGGTCCGCCGTCGGCGGCGTCAGAGAAAGATGGCGGCCGGCCGGCGAAGATAACTGTATGTGATTTGCAAACGCAAAGATCGAAATGGCAGACAGCCATGGTGGTTTGTGATTTCTTCAGAGAAGCAGCGCGGCCTTTGTGGATGCATGCCAACGTCAGTCAGGCCATGGCGGCATTGGATCAAAATCAAACCATGCGCTGCCCAAGGCAACAACATGGAGCTGGTGCACGAGAAATGCCGCCTGAACCGGCCGCCGCCCGCGGGCACTCCGGCGACCCCACGACGGCCTTGAGCGCGAACGCCGTGAGGTCAGGCCGCGGCGGCTATGGGATACGCAGCTTAGCAGAGGTTTTCAAGGGGACAGAGGCCATCGGGGACGCGCGCTGTAGCGGCGGAGAGCTCCCAAAAGTGGACGGGACGGCCGGAACGCGGACCACGGGATATTTAATTTTTTTCCATGGTTAGGAACGGCAACTCTTCGTATGCCAGTTTTACATTTGACCAAACACTTTTACCACTGAAGAGATAAGATTTCTTACATCTTTGTCAAAATCGCATACGTGGCACACCAGCGTGGACGGACCACGCGAAATGTCTCTTTTATCCTTTGCTAGCTCACTCTATGACAAATGGGGCTCACTTGTCATCCCTGACTTCTTCACTATCTGTTTCCTTCCTTTTTGCCGTCACACCAGTGATGCTCGTCACCGCGGGGCTCCGACCCCTCCAATCCCGTCGCTGTCGCCGTCCGCGTTCCCAGCGCCACCGTCCAACGCCGGCAGCACGAGGTGCCACCGCCCGCCCGCAGCACCGCCGCTCGAGCCGCCGCCGCGCGCCCGCAGCATGAGGCGCCGCCGCCCGCCCGCCCGCCCGCGGCCCGCGGCACCGCCGCTCGGGTCGCCGCCGCCCGCCCGCAGCACACGGTGCCGTCGATCGAGCAAGCCGCCGCCCACCAGCACGCCTGCGCTGAGGAGGCCCACCGCCCATGGGAAACGGAGCGGCGCCTCCGTCGTCGACGCCGGCGGCGGCCGGGATGCCGGCAACGACGACTCCCCCGCCCAGCCAGCGGTGCACGCCAGGCTGGATGGCAACGGCGGCGCGGGGCGGAACGACAGCGTCGCCGCGGGCGACGCTTGGAGCAGCAACGGCTCTAGGGCCAGCGCGGCCGCCGGTGGTGACGCGAAGCTGCCGCCTCCGCACTCGCGGAGCAAGGAGGCAACAAAGCCTGCACCGGTGGACCCCATATGTCATAGGGAAAGGAAGATTGCAAGGGTTGGCTAGCAGGGGCAAAAGGGGTATTTCACGTAGTCCGTCCACGTTGACGTGCAGAGGTGTCGTGCCACGTACGCGATTTTGGTAAAGATGTAAGAAATCTTCTCTCTCTGGTGGCAAAAATGTTAGGGCAAACGTAAAACTGGCATTTAAAGAGTGGCCATTCGCAACGATGGTAAAAAATTAAATATCCTGCGGACCACCCCCGGGTCCCTCCTGTCCGTCCAATAAGGACTGTGCGGCTCAGATGATTCGGAAATTGCCTCCCGCTACACACCCGTTTGTTTTGCTTTACTAGGTAAGTGCCTGTGCGTTGCTACGAGTATGATACTCATGGAGCAAAGATAAATAGATCACATGAAAAATTTAATTTTGACGGCTATAGGGTCGCACCGAAGTCCATGAAGGAGGGAGCAATGGATGCAGGAAACCGGAGGAGGGCATTCACAGGAGGGGTGCGGGCCATTCTGAGGCGTGCGGGGCATGGCGATCCGGGTTTTTGTGAGTTGGATCGCAGGCGTCAGAAACGGCGGAGGCAGAGGGTAATCAAGGGTATGATCATGGGAGTAGTTTCTTTTTTGGACGGCACCGGTCTGACATGAGGGAGCGAGGGTAGACAAAAGGAAGGGTGGACGCGGTTCCCTTCCGCGTTCTTTTTAGGAGTAATATAGGTAAATGACCATACGTTGCTATGGATACGATATATGAAACACGATGAACAAAACATATTAAAAATATTTACTCGAAGGTTGCATTTAGCTGAAATTCAAACCGTAAACACCTATCCATGCCAGCCAAAATAACGTCACTCTACCCCATCCCAGCCAGCCAAGTAACGTTAAGTCATTACTCTACACCAATCCACGAATCAAGCACCAAATCTTATGAATTTTGTGGTACTAACCAAAACAAACCGTTGGCCAAATTATGGCCTCAAGTCCTCGACCCATTAACAATCTGTTTCCTAATCCCCTAGTTTATGTTCTGCCACTAAATCAAGAGGTCAGCTGACAAAGCAGAGCAACACACAGGCCCCCAAGCCACACTGCATATTGCTTCTATGGTTCCACAGCAACCCGCTTTATGCTGTCCATGGAGTATCTCATATCCATTGGTAACTGAATGACTGATACATGGCTCTGCATTCACTCTGTTTCTTCAGTAAAATATAGCAGATCTCAAGCATTCATAGAGGCAACATAGTTTAAAACATAGAATTGGTCTTACATATTTGTACTCACTCGATTGTACATAATAGCTTTGCTTTTCCCTGTAATTCTAGTTGGTTCACAAATCACTGGACTCAAATGTTGTTGCTGGTGATACTACTTGACAAACACAACAGCTTCTTAAATGTTGGCCGGTGAGATCTCCCCGCCGCTAGGTCTCCAGGGTTCAGGTTTCCTGTTTTTCAGAGAAAACAGACTCATTAGAAAAAAAAAGTACTTCCATAGCACTGCTTGCAACCATCAGAAAGTTGTTTATCTAAAAAGAACTAAACTGAGATTTTTCCATCAGCCTTGACCTCGAGCACCTTTGAAATTGCGAAATTATAACTCTGCATTCTATACAACATCAAGCCTTCATTACCAAATCCTTTATGGCAATACAAACCAATAATTGAATTGAAATTTCCACAAACCCTCAAATCTATCCTTTGCAAAGTATATTTAACTCCTTGCAAAAAGCAAGTTAAAAAAACAGAGTTACATCCTAAGGCCCTGTTTGCTTGAGATTATAATACATCTAGATTATATAAGCTAGATTATAATTTAAGGTAGTATGGTAAAAGTTCATTTTAGGACAAGTTTTGGGACCACAAATAATCTGAAATAAGTTGCATTTGGGTGGATTATATCAGATTATTTATGATCCGATAGTGGTTCTTTTACTATACTAACCATGCCTCAATCTAGATTATATAATCTACAAAGCAAACAAACAGGGCCTAGTGTGCCACTACACTTTCAATCAAATGGCCTGACAAATGTTCTGCTGCCTTTCATTCGCACACAAATAATTTCAAAGAGCAAATATTGGTGAGCAGTGCCATAGTAATCTTAGATTTTTTTTCATGCCAAACCATTTAAGCAGTGCAAAGAAATACGATCATAAACCTCTCAATGCAATGTGAACAGAGCAATGTGAAGAGAAAAAAACATGTGCTAGAACCTTACCTCCAATGTTCATCTTGACATGGCGGCCTGAGATCCGAGATATTAGAAGGTACAGAGTGTCATCAAGGCCTACAAGCAAGAAAAGAGCAGGGCCCTGGACGGCAGCAATCTTCAAACTCCATGTCTTGGACTGTGATGTAGGAGAACATTGCTACTTCCTAAAGGTTGCAACCTTCTTCCCAAGTTCCTTCAAATCATTGCTACTTCCTAAAGGTTCAAGTTTGTCCAAGAAGATTAAATACCTTCCTGTGCTGCTTTCTGGGAATAGTCGTCCAGGTAAGATTTGCAATATACAGGCGGTTGTGCAAATAACAATTGCATTTTGAATTAGCGAGAAGGAAAACCTACTGAAGGAAAAAAAACAAATATGTAAGATTACTTCCAACTTTTGGTACTAATGACCACCAATATTAGAAAGAGTGTACCTGAAAATCAGCACGAATGAACCTAATAACCGTCCCTGGATATATGTTCTAGCCACTAAAATGGCAAAGTTCAGTCATGAAAAGAAAGAAAGATCATCCTTATCCAAGATGGAATAATGCTAAATTAATGTATAACAACTAATAAAAACATAGGCTACTATGCCATTTATGTTGACTGATTAACATCATGAGATCATAAAGGTGTTTAATTAACAAAATCTATGAACACACATTGCAACGATTCGATAAAATGAATTAACTTAAGAACCATCTTGTCAGTCTTAGGGAACCTCTCCTTCCTGGATGGATGTCGTAAAGCAACAAACATGAGAAGTAGGACCTATATTCAAAGCATAGAGAAAAATAGGCAGAAGAAATATTTTAAGTGGCATTATGGGTGCATTAACAGTTCAAACAAACAGAAATGTTGGTCAGTTATGTAACTTGCTTGCCGTCAGATTCTTCAGCATGATTTTCCTTCACCAGAATCCCGGCTGAGAACACAAGTGTAGAGGGGATAATCAATAGGTTAAGAGCAAAATAGCCAATGCATTTGTCAATTCTACAAGGGCAAAGTAGCGCATCCAACCACTTGTTTGCTAACAGTCTTATCCATATAAAAGATGCATAATGACTAATATTGAAGATGTACACATATAGCTTTGGTCTTACATGTTCACAAACCAGTTTATTTTTCAGACACGCATAAACCAAAGAATAAACCAATTAATACGATGTTAAATAATGATGTATATTGAGGTATGGATCTGAATAATGCTAGGCCCTTCACTTTTTTCAGTTAGGCAGAACAAATCCAGAATCTTATGAGGACGTCACATGTCTTTGCATGCAATAGAAGGTAAAATTCATTGACTGTAGTAAGCACATGAAGCAAGAAGACAAGATTTAAAACGACATAAAGTAAGCATGCAAGATCTATGTGTGTTTATCTAAGCATGCTCCACTGGTTGCAAATTTTTTTTCAAATGTTGTAATAACATACATTTCCCGCATGCAAATTCTATTAGAAAAAAGTGTGTAGATCTACCTGGTCTCTGAAAACATGATGCTCCGTACAAGGGTCACTCCATACCCTCTCATACCAACAAAGATATTATTATAAAGGAATCTACAAATTTGCCACAAGTAAAGGAACTCAAAAATTCCTAAAATTCTACATACCAGCTAATGCAACAAATTGAAAGATGCCTTAAATTTGATAAAACAACAGACATGACATTCATACAAAGGCTATCATGGTTAGTGCAAACATGAGGAGGTCCATGCCACATGAATCCTCCTGCAGGTGGAGATGGACATGCCTACCAACATACATTAGGAAGAACTTCTACACGTACAAACACATCAAACGAATTGGCATATCGTCAAATAAGTTGTGAGCACAAGAAGTCGGCATATCAAACACCAGAAGATAAATGAAAATAGTAGTGCTATATTTCTCTTGAACATAATACAGAATGCAAGTTGTATCGTCTCAAGTAATTTTATATTTCAGTAAAAATACCGGTAATGTAGTGAAATCGAATGCAGAGAGGGACCAGAAGAGAGGTGAGCACGTCTGCTGTCAGCTCAAACTCTAACCAACCCGCCTGCCTCTTTCTCCCCTCTCTGGCTCCCTTATTCAATCAACCATGGTGCACCGCTGAACATTTCTTTAAACCTAAACCCTCTTTCCATACAAAATTTTCCTGGCTTCTTCATGAATCCGCAACACAAACTGAGCATGGCATAAACAGTAATCCACCTCACACATGAATATAGCATGGCATGGTACAGGAGGAGGCAAGAGAGATAGAGATATGGAAGCAGGCATCACCTGCATGCGTGCTGTTTTGTCGATTTTCAAAAAGGTGGGAGACTGAATGCGTGTAATGGATTTTAAGCAAGACAACAAAGAAAATTTCAAGGGTTCTAACAAATGTCAGTTGTGTGAAGCTATTTCTGTAACTGCAAGTCAAAAGCATAGCACAAATAATGAAAGGCATTATCTTATATTCACTAAAGTTGTCTTCGTCCACCCAAAACCAAAAAAGAAAATCATACCCATCCTCTCATGTCAATATTTTCTCAAGTGGCCATCCTTATGCAAAAATGTTATCTCAAGAAAAACACCAATTTGAATATTTATTAAGTCACTTCCGGAACAAGCTCGATGAAAATATTAACAGCAGTTAAGATTAATTGAATCTCTTACAAATTATGCGCTTTGTACAGTTTCTTGTTTGCATAGCATATATAAAATGGAGGGTCAAGAAAAAGATGGGATGCTAAAGATTCACTCTGAATAAACACAAAGTGATAGGTGGATCAAGTCCCATGGCTCTTTCTCCCCTCTCTGGCTCCCTTATTCAATCAACAACCATCCAGAACAACCAGGTAAGTGCATCAGCATCATAGATGATGCAGAAAGCAAGCATTGACTCAAAAGACATTTTGCATTATCTAAAACTCCCAGAAATCACGGCAATAAAGAGATATATCTCCTTATGTTGCTAACGAGCATAACAATGTTACTTTCAAGCATGACTATATACATCAAGTGGCCACAGGCAATGCATAAATTGTATTACAATATGGATACATGTTCTGTTGTCATTCAAAAAAAAGGGTCCGAAAAATATCATTCACCTCCCAAACAGGGCTTAAATCCATCTGATTTCAACTTCTCTAGCAACAATTTGCATAACTATTTTTCATATACATCCGCAGGGGAGAGGAGAGGTGGATCGTGGCGGGGCTGGAGGTTTAGGGTTTACCTGAGAGTGGCGGCGGCGGCGTGGCGGCGTGGCGGCGTTGTAGATCCCCGCAATCCACGCGGCGGCGAGGCAGCGCGTGCCCTAGCCGCAGCGATACAGGGACGAAGGCGGCCGGCGTGGCGGCGGGTGCGCCGGGTTGGGGTTTGGCGGAGGGGGATCAGGGGCATGGGCGGCAGGGCCGGCCCTGTAGTGTTGTCATCCGGGGCAGCCGCCCCGGGCCCCCAAAAACTATGGGCCCCATCATGTATATATCCTCTTTGCTATACACTAATAAGGTTGCTATAAATAAATTCCAGTCAAGAAACAAATGATAATATCAGATCAACATGTATCTAGTAAATAACAAGATTGGATTCTTCTTTTCGTGTTCTAAGCGCGTATATACCATGAAAGCGTATCCCAGACCCTAACTAAACAACAGGGCCCGCATTTGAGTTTTGCCCCGGGCCTCTGAAAACTCAGGGCCGGCCCTGATGGGCGGGGGCTAGCGGAGTTCGTGCTGGCGGAGGTCGGGCGGTCGAACGAGGGGCGTAGGGGCGGAGGATCTCGTCGGAGGGGCGCAGTGCGGAGGGGCGTAGGGCGGAGGAGGCCGCAGGGGTCGGGGCAATGTTTTTTGGGAGGGGCAGGGGTTCGGCGGAGGCCCGTGGGGTTAGGCGGGGGGCGGGTGGGCTCGAGCAGATCAGAATCGTCGGATTCGAGTTTGACGGTGGAAAAGGGATCGCACGGGGAGGAGGGGATTGGTGGAGCGATGGAGGGTGCGGACGCAGTTCCCCAGTACGCAATTAATGAGAAATTTACACTTTTGACATTCAAAAGAAGTGGCTTCGCACAATTGACACTCCTAAGATTGGCTTCATAAAATTGACACCCAAAACACGGATACATTGATTACTTGCCATTTTCTCCTTTTATTGATTTTCTTTTCCTTTTTTCCATTTAATAGCTATTGAAAGGACAAAACTTCCCCTAAGATTTATGTACATACCTCCCAGGCTCTGGATGGAAACGGATCAGTGCAGTTGCACGATCACAGCCTGCCGCGCGCCGTCGGGATCATCGCTCTCCGCCGCCACCGGGATCATCACCAGCGCATCGCTCTCCGCCGGTGTCGAGATCCAAACGTTGCTCCTCTGCCCTTCCCCTCTTCTCTCCCTAGCGATCCTCAGTATATTCGTTTAAGTTTTTTCATCTTTGTTCGAAGTACAGGGACAAGGTTATTGATGGTGGTTTGCGGGTCTGATCATTGTATCAGGGATCAAATGGAGATGATCCAGGCAAGCGGAATCGAACCCGATCCAATGGATTCTTCTCGACGATATTTCTGAACTTGTTTTTCTTAGATTGCAATTTTTCTCCTTGGTTACGTGACTTGTCTACAAGAACTAATTAAAAGGCAGCATGCACTAGTGTAGTCCTGAGGATACTTTCGTTGTTTCTCTAAGATATGATGATAGGCCGTCCATGTTGCAAGAATATTATCATCGATTCAAAAAACAAAAGACAATAATGAACTTGTTGTAGTACTGTATAGTCCCTAAGATATGGTATTTACCCATATATGTCAATGTCATAATTTCTAAAGTGTAATACCCCATATCATTGATGCTTATTTTATTTATCATGCAAGAGTACAATAATAATTACTGTAACTCAAATTTATTCAGTACCTTCCATTAGTTGTACACATTATTGTAATAGTGGCTGCAACCATAATTAACACTTATCAATCAAGCAATTTTGTTTTCATAATTTCCTAATTGTTCTGATTAGGCATGATTTGGAGGTTGTTATGGGGATCAATACTGATACTCCATTGTTGTTGGCTGAGGCTTCTTCACCTATTCCACAAGTCGATTGGGACAACTTAAAGATAGTAGAGACACATGATGAGGAAGGAAGAATTGAACTAATAAGTGAAGATCAGCTTTGTGTGATTTTGGGTGTGAGGGATGAGAATGAGAGGGGAAAGATGGCTAGACCAAATGTTCGTATAGTGCATGAGCAGGGAGATGATAATACCGAAGGTGCTGCCATTCCTATTAGTGATACTATACCAAATGAGGTAGTGATTACATATGACAAGGACCACCCAAAATTGGACCTTGGCACTATGTACCCATCAATGGATGAATTTAGGTTGGCTGTGAGGCAATTTGCCATCAATGAGGAATTTGAACTAGGCACAGAGAAGTCATGTAAGGAAAGATTCAGAGGGTTCTGCAAGTCTAGCGAAGATTGCCCTTGGAGGATTGTTGGCAGAAGGCAAGGTGATAAAAAAACTATAAAGGTGAAGTATTATTAACTAACCTACAATATTTTTGTGTGTATGCCTGTGATATACACAACCTTCTTACTTTCACTAAATTTTATATGTGTATTACCCTCACTATTTTCTCATGATTTGTCTACAGGTGACGGTCTTAGTTGATCAACATAATTGTGTTTCAAGCAGTAGGGTGAAAACCATAACACCATCTCAGAAGTGGGTAGCTAGCAAAGCTGTGAGTATTGTTAGAGATTTACCTAATATTGGAGCAAAAGAATTGCAGAAAAAGTTGGAGGATGAATACTATGTTACAATCTCATATGACACGGTATTGAGGGGGAAAGAAAAGGCTCTGGCAGAAGTTTATGGTAAATGGGACGAGAGTTTTGAGTTGTTATACAGATGGAAGGAGGAGGTACTGAAGAGGTCACCTGGAAGTGTTGTGGAGATTGAAGTATTGGAAATAGATGGTCAAGTGTACTTCCATCAATTTTTCTGTGCACTTAAACCATGCATTGATGGTTTTTCAGAAGGATGTCGGCCATATCTGGGTATAGATTCGACCGCACTGAATGGGAGGTGGAATGGCCATTTAGCCTCAGCCATAGTAGTCGATGGTCACAATTGGATGTATCCACTTGCTTTTGGTTTCATAGCTTCTGAGACCGAAGATAATTGGACTTGGTCTATGAATCAACTTAAGAAGGCAATTGGAGACCCCCCGCTTCTTGCAGTGTGCACAGATGATTGCAAAGGTTTAGAAAATGTAGTTAAGAATGTGTTTCCTAATGCTGAACAAAGAGAATGTTTTTTCCATCTTATGAAGAATTTTGTGAAAAGGTTTCATGGGTTTGGAAGGATGTATCCTGCAGCAAGAGCTTATAGGGAAGAAGTGTTCATAAAACATATGGCAGAAATTATTAAAGAATCAAACGAAGTATTGCTCTGGTTAAAGGACTACCATAATCTTAAGTGGATGAGGTGTGCATTTAATCCAGAAATCAAGTGTGACTACATCACTAACAATGTAGCGGAGGTTTTCAACAACTGGATTCGAGACATTAAGGATTTACCTGTTGCTGAACTAGCTGACAAGATTAGAGAGATGATCATGAGTTTGTGGAGGAAGAGGAGAAGTATTGGAGAAAGACTCCCAACCGGAAGGATACTTCCCTGCATTATGGTTCAGCTGAGGGCAAATACTAGAGGTTTGGGACATTTGAAAGTTGTGGAATCAGCTAATTGGAGTGCAGAGATTTGGGACAAAAGCAAGAATGGTGAAAAGAGTATTGTGAAGCTTAATCAAAAGACATGTACTTGTCTTGAATGGCAGCACACTGGTAAGCCATGTGAGCATGTTTTGGCCTTTGTAACATCACAAACGAAAGTGGACCTTGAACAATTTGAGCATGAGTACTACTCTGTGGATAGATTCAAGGCGGCTTATGGGAGAGAGATTGAGCCAATGACAGATAAAACACAGTGGCCACAAGTTGAGTTGCCATTTATTGTCGGTGCACCACTTGCTAAGAGAAAAGTTGGAAGACAAAGAAAACCAAGGATAAAAGGATGTCTTGAGGGAGGCCACAGGAAGAAAGGTGTCAATGATGGTGCCAATGATGGCAGTGCTCCCACCAATGCTAAGGGGAAGAAAATGATCAGAGGGCCAATGACGTGCTTAAAATGTGGTGAAAAGGGTCACAGGCAAGCTAGTTACAAGTGTCCACTCAATGGAACAAAAAAAAGGCAAGTACTGTTCTTTCACTAATAGCTGAAATTATCAACTCTAATACTAACCAGTTTTTTTGTTTAATATTAGAAAGAGAAAGCCTAGAAAGAACAATACAAAAGCTAGGCCAGGTGAGCCTAGCACCCCACAGAGGCCAACTAGAGAACAGATACTACATGACAGTCCAGACAGGGTCACTAGAAGGTAAGCAGCATGTTGACAGTCAAAATTGGCTCTGGCCCGGCCAAACCGGTCTGACCGGTTTGCCAAACCGGTCAGACCGGTTTGGTTCTGTAATTCGAGTAGGATTAGGATTCCGAGTTTAATCCCATATTGTAACCTATTCGAAAGGGGTAAGACTTCCCCGGCCTATAAATATAAAGGCTAAGGCCGATTGAGATGTATTCCAATCGAATCAAACACGTTTATCCTTTACTTTTTTATCTCTCAAACCCTAATCTTTTCCAACCTCCATATTCCGTTCTTTGCTCGTCTCTACGGCGTTCAAGGGCGTTCTAGGTGGCCTGCCGACCCTAGAGCAACCCTAGCTTGCTTGAGCTCCGACGGGGTCCCTCCCGAGCTCGAGTTTCTAGGTCTTCACGAGTTCCTGCCTGAAAGCGGTCTGACCGGTTTCAGGAACCGGTCTGACCGGTTTGCCCGAGGAGCTCAGGAGTTGGCCGTTGTGACGGCTGTGCTGCGCATTTGATCGGCTTCGAGTTTGTTGGCGCGTTTTCGTGTCAACATACTTTTTGGCGACTCCGCTGGGGAAAGATTAATCTGGTTTCAAGACCGATTCAATCTACTCCAATGATGTCTGGATCAACGTGCGACCTTGACAAAGACAACATCATCACCGCGACGATGGAAGAGCTCACGGACGAGGAGCGGAAGCGGTACCGGATCGCCGAGGAGCACTTCAAGGCGCAATTCTTGAAGGGCTTCAAAAAAGATCGCGGTGGTCTTGTCAAGAGAGTGGAGGAATTCGTCATGCCAGCTTTCAAGCTGGCAAATGACCAAGTTGAAGAACTTCCAAAGGTAACTGGCGAATCCTCTGATTTAATGCAGCAAATTACTCGTATGGTTGATGATAAATTGATTGCTGCACAAACTGTTACTAGTGAGTTGATTGCTAGTATGTCGGGTAATTCTGATAAAGGTAAAAATAACGTAGAATCTAATGAATTACCTAACCCAGATCCTAGCTCATCAGGCGTGCCAGAAAATGTTTTAGATCCTAATTTAGGCATGCCGGTGAATTTCTATGCGGGACAACCACCTCACCCTAGTTCGGTCCACGAACCGGTCAGACCGGTTTTCACAACCGGTCAGACCGGTTTGGCCTCCTCTGGCGGTCAGACCGGTTCCATGGGTGCAGGGGCACCGGGTGCGATGGTTTTATCTAGTACGGTTGCTTTTGGTCCTGTTTACACTACTCCACTCACTACGGTTGTAGGAAGTATACCCCACGGATCTGGCGTATCTCACGGGCCGATTCCGAATACTTCTCAAAGCGCGATGTATAATGTTCCCCGTTTTCCACAAAATAGAGGTGATGGGAACTATCAAGCTGAGTTAGCTAAGTTTAAAGAAGATATAGCTAATACACTTAGAGCAAGACTCGGGCTTGATTTGGGTAATTCGCGCTTGTATCAAAAACCATATCCGCCCTAATTTGATTTAGTTGCTTATCCTAATGGTTGGCGTGTTCCTGATTTTATTAAATTCAGTGGCGAAGATAATAGAACTCCTTGGGAACATATTAGTCAATATGTCTTGCAATTAGGAGAAGCATCATTTTATGAACCATTGCGTATACGATTGTTCTCATTATCTTTAACTGGAACTGCTTTTTCATGGTTTTCTTCGCTTGCTCCTAATTCTATTCAAAATTGGACTCAATTGGAGCGCAAATTTCATGATCATTTCTTTAGCGGAGAAAACGAGGCTAAATTGTCTGATTTAACATCGGTTAGGCAAAGCCGAGAGGAATCGGTTCTTGATTACTTCAAAAGATTTAAAGATGTTAAGAACCGATGTTTTAACATAACTGTTTCTGAAAAAGATTTAGCAGATTTAGCTTTTGCGGGCTTACGGTCTCATTTCAAGGAAAAGCTAGAGGGTGTTGATTTCCTTACTGTTAATCACTTGCAAATGAAGGCTATGAGTCTAGAGCTTAAGTTTAAAAATTCAAAAGAATCTGCTAAATCTCATCGTTCGAATGTGCATATTGTTGATAATGATTCTAATAGTTCGGACGATGATAAAGAAATTTATGCTGCTGAATTTGTTTGGTCATCAAAGAGTAAACCTGGTTCTTGTCCCTCGTTGAAGCCGATTCAGAAAAATCGGCAAGAGGAAATTAAGTTTACTTTTGATGTAGCCAAATGTGATCGTGTTTTTGATGAATTGCTTAAGAATGGCTTTATTAAACTTTCTCATGCAATTCCACCAGCCGATCAATTGAAAAATCGTGCGTATTGTAAGTGGCATAATTCTTTTTCTCATGCTACCAACGATTGCAATGTTTTTCGATGACAGGTACAATCGGCCCTTAATGAAGGTCGATTAGTATTAGCTGAAATGCAAGTTGATAAAGCTCATTTCCCTGTTCATACCTTGGATTTGAATACTAAGGTGTTGATTCGGCCGTAACAAGCCGATGGAGCTAAGGGAAAGAACGTGGTGATTGGAGACCCAAGGCCGGAAAAAGTTAATGACAAAGTTCCGGTTAGAACAGTGATGATTGGGAGAACTCTTGATGGTGAAGAGTCTCTAAAGATTACAATTAACACAGCAAGGCCCGGGAGGCAAGGAAGTTCCTTGAAAGAGAATCGGTTCGCTAGTCAGGCGAAACCAGTCAGACCGGTTTGTCTCCAGACCGTCCAAGGACTTTCAAGCCCAAGCGCCCAGAAGTGGGTACTTGGAAGTTTAATGAGCCAAAGGTTCAAGGAAGGGTTCTGAAGCAAGGACCTACTTTCTCTCAGCTCATGAACAAGTATACAAAGGCCGTTCAAGTTGATCGGCCAACAAAAAAGAGACAGAGGTCACCGCAGTGGTGGATCAATTCTACAGCTTATAAGCGCTGTGGTGATGTTACTGGGACTTCGGTACATAACCGATTGGGCTCATACCAATCAGGCCGTCCGGCTGCTCCCAAAAGCGGTCAGACCGGTTTTGTGAACCGGTCAGACCGGTTTCGGTCTAAGCAGAGGTTTCAAGCTCCTCCTAAGCAAGAATATCGTGTCAAGTAGAAAAAGGAGGGCGTGCAAGCCAAAGCTAGTGGAATTGTAACAATTGGAAATATTCCAGTGGCTATGCAAGATTTGGGTAGAAAGCCGATAGTCATTGGAGATTCGGCTCCTGTTCCAGTCAAAAAGCCGGTCATGGCTAATGATCATGAGGCTAGCAGTAGAAAGGGCGTAAAGAAGGTCTTCCAACCAAGGTGGTGTCCTTCTGGATTGACTCATACGCAGAAGCGGAAGTTACAACGCCTGCGGAACAAAGAAAAAAGGGAACAGGAAGCTGAGAAGCTGAGGGATGAATACTTCAACAATTACAGGCCTATGATCCCTCAGATCAAGATCTGGCAAGCTAAGCCCGTTGTGCAATCAGCAGCACAACCGGTCAGACCGGTTTCTGAGTCCGGTCAGACCGGTTTGGATCAGCCCACCGCTGCAGAAGCGGTCAGACCGGTTTCTGGAACCGGTCAGACCGGTTTGACGACAGAAGCGGGAGCTGAGATTACTTCAACCATCGATACTACTCCACCAATTCCTCCAGTGGTTGAAGATGAAGAATTGGTTGATTTTGAGCCTTCTCCAGAACATGACAACATGGAAATCAATATTATATATTTGTCTTCTGATTATTATGTGGTACCGGAAGAGGAGGTCTCTCATTTTCGACTTGGACCTCGAGATGCCGTTTTTCAGAAGCCTAGTGAATCAGAGGATCATCTCAAGGCTTTATATATGAGAGGGCACATCAACGGGAAGCCAATTTCTCGTATGTTGGTTGATGGTGGAGCTATTGTAAATCTTATGCCAAACTCTCTCTACAAGAAGATTGGCGGAAAAGACGAAGAATTGATCAAGACGAACATGACGGACAATGGAGTTGGTGGAGGTGATCCCATTGGTGCCAAGGGGGTGGCTTCTATGGAGTTGACCGTCGGAAGCAAGACTATTGCTACGGCTTTCTTCGTCTCCGAGGTGCAAGGTAACTTCACTTTAATCCTTGGTCGAGATTGGATTCATGCAAATAAATGTATTCCATCTACCTTGCATCAATATCTTATTCAGTGGATCGGCGATGAAGTTGAAGTTGTCCATGGTGACACTTCTTCCTTTGTTGCAATGGCCGATTCCGATTCTCTTAGTGCAAATGAGAAGGTCAAATGTCTGTCGGGCATGGATTTGACCGACTATGAGCTGATCAGTTGCACCAAGGATAGTTTTGTTCGTGCTACATTAAAGCCGATGAAAAATCTGTTGAATTACTTGCTGTAATTAATGGAGCAGATGAATCAGTCGAGCAAAATCGTTCAGACCGCTTCCAGGAACCGGTCAGACCGGTTTGGATCTGAACAGTGCCAGCCGAGGAAAACTGGTCAGACCGCTTATGGAAACCGGTCAGACCGGTTTAAGTCTGGACAATGGCTTCAAGACCGAATTGATCATCATCGAGCACATTCGGCCGGTATGTTTGAAGCTATTGAAGATCTCGGTGATATGGATAAGTTGGGTCAGGGTTTCACGTCAGCCGACCCTTTAGAACAAATAGATATTGGTGACGGTACTATTCCTAGGCCGACTTTTGTAAACAAAAATTTATCGGCTGAGTTTAAAGCCGAATTAATAAGTTTGTTGAAGGAGTATGTCGATTGTTTTGCTTGGGAGTACCGTGAGATGCCCGGTTTGAGTCGTGATTTAGTTGAGCATCGCTTACCAATAAAAGCCGGTTTTAGACCTTTTAAACAATCGGCTAGACGTTTTAATCCCGCTATTTATGACCGAATAAAAGAAGAAGTTAATCGTTTGCTGGATGCTGGTTTTATTCGGATTTGTCGTTATGCGGAGTGGATTTCTAATATTGTTCCCGTTGAAAAGAAAGATTCGGGAAAACTTAGAGTTTGCATTGATTTTAGAGATCTTAATAAAGCCACTCCAAAAGATTCATATCCTATGCCTATAGCCGATGTCTTAATCAATGAAGCTTTTGGGCATCGTGTTGTTAGTTTCCTTGATGGTAATGCTGGATATAATCAAATCTTCATGGCCGAAGAGGATATGCACAAAACAGCCTTTCAATGTCCAAGATTTATTGGTTTGTTTGAGTGGGTGGTTATGACTTTTGGATTAAAGAATGCCGGTGCAACTTATCAAAGAGCCATGAATTTAATCTTTCATGATTTGCTTGGAGTTATCGTGGAAGTATATATTGATGATATTGTGGTTAAATCGGATGGTTTAATTTCTCATCTAGCCGATTTAAAACTTGCTCTTGAAAGGATGTGATGGTATGGATTGAAAATGAATCCACTCAAATGTGCTTTTGGTGTTTCGGCTGGGAAGTTTCTTGGGTTTGTTATTCATGAGAACGGCATAGAAGTTGATCCCAAGAGAATTGAAGCTATGAAGAAAGTCGAAGCTCCTACTTGCAAGAAAGATTTGCAAAAGTTTCTAGGCAAGGTAAATTTCTTGAGAAGATTTATAATTAACTTGTCTGGAAAGGTTGATGCTTTTACTCCTTTACTTCGGTTGAAAGATGAAGCCGATTTTACTTGGGGGACAAAACAGCAAGAAGCTTTTGAGGAAATCAAAGAGTATTTGTCTTCACCACCGGTGCTTAGGGCACCTAAGCGAGGAGTACCATTTAGACTTTATGTGGCGGCTGAAGATAGAACTATTGGGGCTGTTTTGACTCAAGAAATCGGCAACAAGGAGTATGTGATTGCTTATGTAAGCCGGCGGCTCATCGATGCAGAAACAAGGTATACTTTCATTGAGAAGTTGTGTTTATCCTTGTACCATGCTTGTACTCAATTAAGGCATTATTTATTATCTAGCACTTGCATCGTGTTGTGTCAAACCGATGTAATTAAACATATGTTGCAAAAGCCGATTTCTAGTGGAAGAGTCGGTAAATGGGCTTATGCTTTAGTTGAGTATGATTTGGCTTGTGAACCTTTAAAATCAATGAAAGGCTAAATTGTAGATGATTTTATTGTTGAACATCGGATAAATGATACAAACAACTTCGACGTCGGATATATTACTTGTACCCCATGGAAGTTATATTTTGATGGATCGGTTTGTGGTGATGGGCAAGGAATTGGTGCTGTTCTTATATCTCCGAGTGGTGCCGTTTTTAAGTTCTCAAACCGATTGGAAGAAAAGCGAACCAATAATCAAGTTGAATATGAAGCTCTTCTATTTGGTTTGAAATTTTTGCAAGACATGGGAATAAAGCATGTTGAAGTTTTTGGTGATTCGCTCCTGGTGGTACAACAAGTGTCAAAGGTATGCCAATGTTATAATGGTTCATTAAATGCATATCTTGATAGATGTCTTGATATCATTGCTTCTTTTGATGAATTTACTATCAAACATATTCCAAGAGAAGAGAATGACAAGGCAAATACTCTGGCTCAAAGAGCATCTGGTTGTATGGTTGCAAAGAAGTATTTCTATCTCCAAAAACCGATGCAAACGAAAGCCGAGGTTCTGGTTCTGGACGAACCGGTCACACCAGTTTCAGAAACCGGTCAGACCGGTCTGACTGCCAGAACCGGTCTGACCGGTTCTGAAACCGGTCTAACCGCTTCGTCCCCTGACAGAAGCAAAAATCCTTTGGATGATGCTAATCAATCTAAAGTTGAAGATCAGGATTGGAGGGTGCCTATTATTACTTATTTGAGAGATCCTGGTCGTGGTGCAGAAAGAAATATTCGGCAAATATCGTTTAAATACGTTTTGCTTGACGATGAACTCTATCGTCGAAATGCCGAAGATTTGCTGTTGAAATGTCTTAATTCGGATCAGGCTAAAGTTGCCATGGGTGAGGTCCATGAAGGTATTTGTGGTACACATCAATCGGCTCCAAAGATGAAGTGGTTGCTTAGACGAGCCGGTTTCTATTGGCCTACTATGATGGCAGATTGTTTCAAATATTACAAAGGATGTGAAGAATATCAGAAGTTTGGAAATTTGCAACTTGTTCCTGCTGCATTGATGCATCCTATTATTAAGCCATGGCCGTTCCGAGGTTGGGGATTGGATTTTATTGGACAAATTACTCCTCCATCATCAAAAGGACATCGTTTTGTGTTAGTTGCTACAGATTATTTCACTAAGTGGACCGAAGCGATTCCCTTGAAGAATATGACGCATCGAGAGGTAATTGAATTTGTTACGCAAAATATTATTCATAGATTCGGTATTCCTCAAACTTTGACAACGGATCAAGGTACTTCGTTTATGTCTAAAGAGGTACGTGAATTCGCCGAATCCTATAGAATTAAGTTGCTCAATTCATCTCCATATTACGCTCAGGCTAATGGACAAGCCGAGTCAAGTAATAAAATTTTGATCAAATTAATCAAGAAAAAGATAGAAGAAAATCCTAAGAGATGACATGAAGTTTTATCCGAAGCATTATGGGCTCATCGTATATCTAGATATGGTGCTACTAAAGTTACTCCTTTTGAGCTTGTGTATGGTCAAGAGGCCGTTTTACCCGTTGAGGTAAATCTGGACGCTTATAGATTAGCTAAACAAAATGACCTTGATGCTGTTGATTACCACAATTTGATGTTGGACAATATTGATGAGGTAACCGACAAACGATTGAAAGCTTTGAAGGAGATTGAGAAATATAAGCTTCGGGTTGCTAAAGCTTACAACAAGAAAGTACGAGGAAAATATTTTCAGATTGGTGAGCTTGTTTGGAAGACGATCTTGCCTATTGGGACGAAAAGCAACAAGTTTGGTAAATGGTCACCAAGTTGGGAAGGACCCTATAGAGTTGTCAAAGTCATTTTTGGGAATTCTTACATGCTAGAGACGCTGAAGGGAGATCATTTGCCTAAAGCTATCAACGGAAGATATTTGAAGAAATTCTATCCAAGTGTTTGGCAAGACGCATGAAGCCAATGGCCGATATATTGTTGATATCGCCCTTAGCATAAATTTTAGCTCCTGAATTGTAATTACTTGCTTTTTAGTTCTCAAGTTCACTAAAAACGCAGGGGGGCATGTGTTGACAGTCAAAATTGGCTCTGGCCCGGCCAAACCGGTCTGACTGGTTTGCCAAACCGGTCACACCGGTTTGGTTCTGTAATTCGAGTAGGATTAGGATTCCGAGTTTAATCCCATATTGTAACCTATTCGAAAGGGGTAAGACTTCCCCGGCCTATAAATATAAAGGCTAAGGCCGATTGAGATGTATTCCAATCGAATCAAACACGTTTATCCTTTACTTTTTTATCTCTCAAACCCTAATCTTTTCCAACCTCCATATTCCGTTCTTTGCTCGTCTCTACGGCGTTCAAGGGCGTTCTAGGTGGCCTGCCGACCCTAGAGCAACCCTAGCTTGCTTGAGCTCCGACGGGGTCCCTCCCGAGCTCGAGTTTCTAGGTCTTCACGAGTTCCTGCCTGAAAGCGGTCTGACCGGTTTCAGGAACCGGTCTGACCGGTTTGCCCGAGGAGCTCAGGAGTTGGCCGTTGTGACGGCTGTGCTGCGCATTTGATCGGCTTCGAGTTTGTTGGCGCGTTTTCGTGTCAACACAGCAATAAGAAATAGCTCTATGTTCAGCAATTTACAAATGATAAACAAAAGACATTTATGTGATAACATATATGTGTGCAGTCGCCTTGCTTTCTTATTGGGAGAGGGCACTTCTTCCCAAACCACCACAAGTACTCCAGAGATGATGGCCAATGCAGTACAGAAGTTGACTCCAAAAAAGAAGCCCACTGCAGCTCCAGCAAAAAAAATGACTCCAAAGAGAAAGCTGCATATTGGATAAACGGTCTCTATGAAGCACCCAAGGCTGAATTTTATGTTACAGTTATGTGAGATGCAAACTCACAAGCAATTTTTCCTGTGTGAACTCAATTTTTATGAGTTAAGAATTCATTTCAGTGTGGCTATGAACTCATACAATGAACTCATTTATTTTGTTAGATGTAAACTCATTCCATGAGACTTTCAACTCATGACGTGAACTCGTCTATTTTTCAACTGAATTCATGGACCATTTTGTTCAATTCCATTACATTGCATCTGATTCTTAATGTTACAGTTGCTGATAGCAGCAAGTATTTGCTTGCTGTCCAAAACTACAATGAGCAAATACATGCATCACATGACTTTGATTGCTTTGCAACTGCAGCAAATATTTGCCTGCTCTCAATCTCTAGGACCTACAGAAACACCTCTGCATCTTCATCAATGAACAAGCACCTGCATTCTATTTTCTCCCTGCTTCTTCAGTCTTCAGTCTTCCAGCCATGGCAGTATGGCACCATCTTCAGCCATAGAAGCCACGACTACCAACATGTAAGGCAAGCAGCCAGCTCGTGGGCTGTGTCAGCCAACAGGACGGGGGCAGCCAGCAGCGGAGAGGAACGACGGACAGGCGACTAGCCAAAGGCGACATGCTTCGTCTGTGAGGGAGGCTTGACGGCCGGCGAGGGAGGCACTGCGGGCAGCGGTGGAGGAACTGCATGCATCATCCGGCGATGGAGGAACGGCGACCCACGACGGAGGAACAGCGGCCGGTGAAGGCGGGCGGGCGGCAGCCGGCGGCCGGTGGCCAAGTCATCGTCAATGACTGCAACCGATGGAAACAGATAAGATTATGCGGTTAGGGGCAGTTTTGTCATTTCAATAGCTATTAAATGGAAAAAAGGAAAATAAAATCAATAAAAGGAGAAAATGGTAAGTAAATCAATGTATCCATGTTTTGGGTGTCAATTTTGCGAAGCCAATCTTAGAAGTGTCAATCGTGCGAAGCCACTTCTTTCGGATGTCAAAAGTGCAAATTTCTCGCAATTAATAGTAGTAGAGATTATTCGCTCCTCCCTCGTCAACGAACTCATCGACGGACGCCCACGCGTGGCGACGGCGAGCCCGTGCAGCGCGCCGCCGCGACGGTGGTGCAGCGCGCCGCCATGTCCGACGCCACAACCGTCCCCGTCGGCGAACGTGCCCGTGGAGCAAATCGCCGCAAGACAGCCCGGGGCGAGGCCGCGCTCGCCAGGATCATGGTCTTCGACGGCGTTCCGCCGCCATACGACAGCACCAATGCACGATGCGCTCAGGTACGCGTCTCAAATTTGTGGTTGAGTGGTATAGATTTGAAATTGTATCAGCTGCATCTCTGGTTTTGTCAGCCAATTTGTTTAGTGCAATTTGCTTTACCATGATGCCCTCCCGATGTACCTGGAACGTGTAGCAGCAGGTACCAATGGCAAAGCAAGCAGCAGTTCAATCCAAACTGCGACATGCATGCTCTTCTTCCCTTTGTGTAGCTTGCTACACTGTCAGCGCCATGCATGCTCTTCTTCTTCCCTTTGTGTAGCTTGCTACACTGTCAGCGCCATGCTCTAGTTCATGCCAATGGTGATCGACAGGGTGCTGCTCGCTGCCCACTGCCACACAGCGATTTGTATCATCAGACGCCCAGACAATCCTCGCCATCATTCTCGCCGAGCAATTCCTCTGCATATCACTGTCTTCTTCCCGACGAGCAGCAACTTGCATCTCTGTATTGTCTACGCGAACATACGCGTGGCCCTTTGGGGGGGGGGGGGGGGGGGCGGAAGAGGATGCCGGCAGAGATCGTCGGCGGCGGTGCTCCGGCGATCCCCGGTGCGAAGCGTCAGAGGCGTTTCTTGGGTTCCCACTTCCCAGACCCGGGGGTGGAGCACCTGGGAGCCGTCCGATCCGAGTTACGCGGCTCGGATCAGACGAACGGCAGAGCTGACCGTCCCCATCACTGTCAGGCCCGGCGGGGGTCCGTCGTCAGCGGCGTCAGAGGAAGCAGACGGCGGCCGGCCGGCGAAGAGTAACACGCCGGCAACTGTATGTGGTTTGCAAACGCGCGCAGAGATCGAAATGGCAGGAAGCCATGGCGGTCTGTGATTTCTTCAGAGAAGCAGCATAGGAAACGTCAAGCCATGGCGGCCTTGGATCAAATCAAATCGTGCCCTGACCAAGGCAACAGCACAGAGATGCTGCCTGAATGAATCGCCGCCCGTACGTGCGGCGAACACGCGCGCAGAGAACTACGGCCACCCCACGACGGCCTTGAGCGCGAACGCCGTTGGCATCAGGTGCGTGCGGACACGCAGTTGAGCAGAGCATTTCAAGGGAACGCAGCGGAGGCCATCGTGGACGCACGCTGTAGCGGCGGCGGAGAGCTCTCATTGCCGGGGACACCGCGGGGACGGTATTTGAAATACCGACCACCTGGATCCCTCCCGCCCGGCCGATCAGGATTGTGCGGCTGGGATAATTCAGAAATTACTATACCCCTTTGTTTTATTTTCCCCTCACTGGCCAACTAACTCATGGACGCCCACACGTGGCGTCGGCCACCGCGGTGCATCGCCGACGCCTAGGTCGCGATCAAGAGCTTCGAGCTAGCGGCACGTGCCGTGCTGGATGGCGACGATGGAGCCCGGCTTGTAGACGATTGGAGATACACACGATGATGGCATGAAATTAAGGCTCATTCGGCTGGGAGGGAACAAATCCACAAGAGGAAACCGATATAGGGGGGATTGGGTGAATCCCTCTGTGGGGGAATGAATCCCCTTGACCCCTTAATCCACCTCTAAATATCTTGTGTTCGCTTAAGAAAGGGTTTGGAACCCTGTGAGTATCACTGTTTCACAAGTTTGAATGTAAAACACATGATGGTAACTTCACTCCAGCCTCCAATCAACAATTTAAACACACATGATACTATCATATATTTACAATTCATATTGAGATCAAAGACATGAATAGCTCATGAAACATATGACAGTAGCTTCACTCCACTGAGAATTAAATAGAAAAATAAAGGCAAAATCCCTCTCATGTCCAGCCTTGGCCAGTGTCATAACGATTTCTGTTGCTTCTCCATGTTTGGCAATCAGTTCCTTAATCTTCTCACTAAAAACATTCTCAGCTAGGTTCTTCACTTATATAGTCTTTATCTGTGTAATTGTAGTAAATATTCAAGGCCTCAGCCAAAAGCAAAGGGATTTGAATATAATCTCTGCATATGGATGTTGGGAAGCAAAGGTTGCATTGAACAAACTGGAAATGCGTCCCTAAAAGTATACAGCTACTGCATGTTGAGCCCATGACAATTCAATAGTAGAGTGACATGCAAGTAAGACTATAGAATCAGCAACAATTTTATAGAATCAGCAACAATTTTACATAGTCATTCCCTAACATTCCACATCAAAGCTCAATTCATACTGCAATTATGTCTAATTTTGTGCTGTTTCTGGTGACTAAAAACATCTAATTCGTAAATATATTCCACTTAATATAAAGCGTGATATACTAAGACTCATGAAGCTTGGGACAATATACAGTGGCGGACCTAGCTAAGAAACTGAGTGACGGCCTGTTGTGGAAGCTACAGTGGTTACTACAGTAATCATGGTTCAATTACACTGTACTTCTGAAATTTGAGTGGCGGCCCGTGCCGTCACTCAGTATACGCAGGTCCGCCCCTCATGTCTAAACATATTGTACAAAGCAAATCAGCGACTCTATGGAGCAAGCAATTTACTAGGAACATTTGTGGTCCTTTAAGCTCCAAAGAAATGCTAGGTAAGAAAAATCTAGTAAAACCATAATAGCATCTATGTTTATGGAAATATGGATGACTGATTGTTGGCCTCTCAATTGTGATATGTGTGGGTTAGTTCACCGCTGTCCATTTATTTGCTACCTCACGAGCTCCTATAAAAATACTACACAAGATAAAATATGGCGTCTTACAGAGCACTACAACGGCTAGCTGTGGCGTGCATTCAGATTGGCTTATCATGTACGGACGCATGATTGGTGTCAACTTCAAAGCAATAGAATGATAGGAATATGTCTCTTAAAGAAAATAACAGTTATCAGCGAATATAAGTATACCGAACCACAATTAAATGGACACCATAAACCCATAATCATATTCAGTTAACCACAATTCAGATCACGTTCAATAAATTAATCATGTGAGGGTCCAGACCGCTCATAAGCGTGAGCACGATTGTTATAACAGTTTTACCCTCTATAGAGATTATACACATTCATCGTAAACCGTGATCCCATTGCCATAGGCATGTACCCTTCTCACACCACGTGAACCAAATACTAGGTTTCACTATGAGATCTTTACAAAGATAATTTAATAAGTGCTAGCTCGCTAAGATTTTCGGTTCAGGAGCAAAGTATAACCCTTCCTACTGTGTAGCCTATCTTAGCAAAGCATGCCGCTCAAGAAGATCGGACTATGCCTCATCAACCGTCGTGCCTCTTGTCTTTTCGGTAAAATGACCACAAACTATAATACCTAATTAATCACTCAAACTTAAACTTAGAGCCACATAACACTTATGATTGCACTGTTTTTCTAGATGGTACCAGAGGAGCCAAGCTCCTCTAAGCCAGGCCGAGCACATGCATGGGCCCCTGCTTGGTTTCTGCATGTATAGAACTTAGGCCTTGTTTAGATCCCAAATTTCACCCTCAAAGTTCACTATGTAAAAACAAGATTCTCATCACGTCAAAATGTCGGCACATACACGGAGTACTAAATATAGATGAAATCAAAAACTAATTGCACAGTTTTATTGTACTCTGCGAGACGAACATTTTGAGCCTAATTAATCAATTTGTAGACAATTTTTCACGCATACAAACGAAATGCTACAGTGCGCACGCATCCTAAAAAGTAAAGTTTGGCTTCTAAATTTGAGGACTAAACAACGGCTTAGCTGTGCAGAGAGCTTGTTCGGTTGTCCGTATGCGAAGCATCTGAGCAGCTTGTCTCACTGACGCGCGCTTGCAGCGCCCGCGTGAGCCTGGCCGCGTGGAAACGCAGAGCCAGACCGTGAGAGGCCCAGTCAGGCGTAAAAGGTAGCAGGCAACCAATCCGAGAGTCTGGTTGGGCTAGGTTCATGCAACCAATCAGGCCCTTGATCCAGTCCAACCTGCATTGGTGGGCTTTTGGCCCATAAATCTTGCAGAACAAGACGCGATAGCCCGAGGCCTATAAACAGCAGCCTTGCCAGTATTACGAGAGGCCCAAGCACAAGTGGGGTTTGTTTTACACGATCTTTGCTCTTTTGTCCCTTCTTGGACACTGGGACCAATTACAGTGTAAACGGAATTTACAGAAGAAGAAAAAAAACATGGGATCCATGACTTGGTCCCATCAGCCCATCTATATCACTGCATCATTAATTGAACCCGGTGAATTTCCTCCATGGAAAACGTAGCAATACGACTCTCAAACAGATCTCGCCCTAGAAAAAAAAAAGAGAGAGGAAAAGATAACAATACCAGGATCGCCAGCAGTCGAGCTATTTACGAGGAAATGAATTATACGGATGATAATAGCACTGCTGCTTCGCTAAACAACTTGCGCAAGTGATGATGGAGATCACTGCGAAATCAAGAACCAAGTGGAAGGAGGAAGGGGTTGGACTCCCTGTTCATGCTCATCTCGTGGAACATTTGAAAAGAGAGAAACGAGCGACTCTTCAGCGATCACTCGTCAATCATACAGGAGCTGATTCAGCGCATCAGGCAGGAAGCAGACCTGTGGGTGCTCGCGGGTGCTAGGGTTGTTTCATTAGCGAGTAGTCGGAGTACTTCAGGTCTACGGCCTATGGTTGTTTCTGCCTAGGCAGGTGTGGGTGTGTCTTGTATCGCACCGAAGTCTATACCCGAACATCCATGTTCATTTCTTCTTAATATATAAATATGCAGCTCTCCTGCATATTGGAGAAAAAAAATAAACAACTTGCGCAAGTAAGAGGATTGGAAATACGTGAAGGAAACAAACAATCGAAGGATGCACGCCATGGACAATTATATATAAATGATCTCAGTGTTTTCTTATTACAACATTATTACTCCAAATCAAAACTCAAACAATACTGCAACATGATGACTCCATGGAAGGTAGAACAGAGACACCGAGCTGAAACACTGAACAGGTTGGATTCCCAATCACAAATACAGATGCTTATTCATGTGCAGTGCCAGGCGCAGGGGCAAGCTGCTGTCTGCTCCTCGCTTGCCCGCTTGAGGATGCCGGCGTTGGAGAGCATGGCCCAGAGATGCGTCACGAACTCCCCGCCTTTCGCAACGTGGCTGAAGTGTAAAGCCACGTTGTCAGATGGTGCAATGTAGAGGATTGTCTCCGCCCAGAACTCCGCCATCACCTTCCAGCGCAGCAATGTATTCAGCTTCTCAAGCTGCCGTCCCAGCTTGACACCTTTCTGGAAGGTGGTCAGGGCGGCCTCTTCATCTGGCAGTTCCAATGCCCTGATCTTGTTTCGCTTCTCCTCCATAGACATTTGCTTTCTTGATCCTAGCAGACCTTTTGCTTTCTGCAGCAAGACTTTCCAGGTCGTGCTCGTCTCTTGATCGTCCATAGGTAACATTTCTTTTGCTTCTTGCAAGACGTCCTCGAACAAGGACTGAGTTCTTAGTTTGGGCTCTGGGAGGAACTCTGGAAGAAATGCCACCAGATAGCCACAGTATCTTGAGAGCGCTGTGGCAACTTCATAAGAAGTGCTTATTTCCACCAAACGAACGTGCCCTGGCAAGTAACTATTGGGCGGCGTCATATCACACAAGCAGGTCGCAATGTGCCAGATCAGGATGGTGTGTGTGTGAGTCATTTCCCTGCAAGTCCATGACAAATCATCCAGAATCCTGTCTTTGTTTCTCTGCAGAGACCTGGTGCCGTTAGTTGGCGGACCATTTATATCGCGGAGAGTCCGGGCGACCAGTTTTCTCACGCCGTCGGGCAGTCTGACAGCGTCTTCTTCTGTTGGGTGGTGCTCGATGAAATCGGGTGACGGTCCTGAGATAAGTTCTTTGATTGAAACAAGAGACATCTTCTCGACAGAGCAACGGTCATAGTCTGCGATAAGTGAATACTGCCCGATTTTGTTCTTCCAGTAAGGCCGCCTGAACAAGGTATCCCTCCTGGAAGGAATATTACTACAGGGCGTGCCTGTTCGATGAGCAGCCCAAATTGCATACCACTCCGTTGCCAACAGCTGTTGCTTTTGCAACAAAAAAATCAGCAAACTGAAGAGGAATACTACTGGTATGAAGGCAAAGCGAGCAGCTACTTCTCTTGGGATCCAAGATAATATCCATATGGGCAGACGCATGCAAGAAAGTAGCATCGATATCGATACCAAAAATTCTGAAATAGGGCTGCCCATGGCATATGTAAGGAAGAAGAAGCCATCGTGAATGAGAGCCAGCTGCGCCTCAACGATGTCGAATGCACGATTGCAGTCCGGCAGCATCAGCTTGTTGAGCATGAAGTCACGCACCATTGTGTTCCCTTCCTCGGCGCAATGAAACCCAAAGTAGCGCCTTGTTAAAAGCTTGAAGAAGCTGTGGGAGAGCAGAATATCTCCCGTGCCACCATTGACAATAATAGATTCGGTCAGATAATCCTCCCTCATGACCTTAACCCAGGGACCATATTTCTGCGTAGTGGGGTCGCTGTGGCTGCTGTTGGCATCACCATCCAAGAAGGGTGAGAGTGAATTGACCTTCTTCTTCAGGTAGAGAGCGAATGCTTGCGCATCCGGTCGCCCTAATTTATAGTTGATCCATAAATTCTTAAATGATATCGATTCAACAAGAAATTGTATCTGTACAACTGTTAACATGGCATGACGAGGGGACACTGGCCTATTCACTGGCCAATTCATATTAATTAACAAGAGCATGTACAAAACGGCTTTGAGGACACCGTAGTCGCGGAGCTGACTCTCCCCGAGAGTAAAAGCTTTCATGCTAAAATCACACGGGGACAAATAGCACGACCTTACAACTAGTGCACCGCACCATAAGGGGTGGTAGGGACTACTGCCTGAGGTGTACCTCACGGTGTTGACAGCGTAGACGGCGAGAGGGAAGGGGAGGTAGTAGGCAGCCATGGCACCGTACTGGACGAGCCAGTGCTCGGAGTGGCGGCGCATGGGGCCCAGGATACACTGGAGAAGATGGAGGCCGTACCACATCAGCGTCATGGCCATCAGCTGGGTGTCGAGGTCGGGCTTCATGGCTCCCCTGAGCAAGGTGGCCAAGGAGACCACGACCGCCGAGGCGCCTGCCACCGGCGCAATCTTCTCCCTTAGCACTCGCGGCATCTCGATCTCGGCGAAGGCTATAGTAGAGAGACTCAATGCTAATATATATTATGATTTGGTTGGGGTTGGGAGAGAGTACGTAGTGTTGCAGCTACCGGTGCCGGTGACTGATAAGCAAGCAGGGGACTGGTGCTTGTACAAGAGAGAGACTCCCGGCCGGGTACATATATCATATATGGAGCTCAAGCTTCTGAACGAAGAAAAGAGTGTTCACGAGTCGTCTTAGTGGGAAAAGAGTGTTCACGAGTCGTTTCACTAAAACTAATTAAGCACTAGAGATGTTTCATTAAAAAAACTAAGCACTAAAATTTATTCCCGAGGCAGAGTCAACAAAAACTAAGCACTAGAATTTATTCCCGGGGCAGAGTTGGTGCGAATGGCAAAGTGATGCGCATTATCTCGCTTTATAGCCTGTAAAGGCGCGCGTGTTCGACGGATGTTACTCCCTCCGTCCTAATTAAAAAAAAGACATTCTACAAATTTTAGACAAAATAACAAAAAATTAAAATGACTGACCGCTCCTAATTATTAGTCATATTTGACACTAATACTCCCTCCATTCCATTAAAACTGACGTTTAGGACAAGGTTTGAGTCGAACATCGGAAATATAAATCATCTTTTAAGTTGTTGAGTTTGTAAATGTGAAAACTATATGAATATATTTGTCTTGAAAAATACTTTTATAGAAGTATACATATATCACTCTTTGATAAATATTTTTATAATAACAAGAAGTCAAAGTTATGTTTTGGAGACCGTGTCGCTGTTCTAAACGTCAGTTTTTTCAGAATGGAGGGAGCACCTACTAAATATAGTAAAATAATTTATTTTTTGGGACAAATTTTAAATCATAAGGTCTCTTTTTTTAGACCGAGGGAGTACATGGCAATGGAGCGATCTTCTCCTTTAACAACTCCTCTGTTCTACGCGCCTACGCTGCGATGCACACTTCCGACTACACGTGTTCTTTCTTCAAAAAAAAGTAACGATGTGTGTACAATCGATTGTGGGGCCCTCTAGTTTGCAGTCTACTGCAAGGAGCGAACGGTGAGGTCGATTCGCCGACAAGCGGAATACTCCCTCCGTCCCACAATATAATCATTTCTCGATTTCTGCGCATCACGTTTGACCATTCGTCTTATTCAAAAAAATTTATAAAAATATAAAAATAATTATGATATACTTAAAATATATTCGATGATGAAACATGTCATAACAAAATAAATAATATTTTTATAATTTTTTTGAATAAGACGAACAGTCAAACGTGAACAGAAAAAGTCAACGAATGTTTATATTGTGGAACGGAGGGAGTAGAATATTTTGACTACGAGCACAGTCGACGACCCCCGAGCCATCCGTCCAAGCTTGAAGTTTCTTCTCTACCTGCGATCGATGACAATGGAGATTGTGGAGTACTACGTGTGTTGGATTTGTGTTTGAGTTTATTTCATGGAAAAAGCACATGGCTTTTTATAGAGGAGGTTGTTGGTCATTCTCTTTTCGAAAACCACGTAGCCAACTCTCTTTTTTGTGTACGCCAACTGCCTTCGGACGCATTTTTCCACGCCTATAGATCCAGAATTTAAGCCGCATGATACAAAGCTCTTAAGGGTATTTACAACCCACAGCCACATACATCAGCTATCTTTTTGTTGCCACATGAACAAAATGAGATGATGTGGTCATCATTTAATGAGGAAAGAGAGTGTTATTGTCTACTATCTCATCTACTCCCTCCGTATTGGTAAAGAATGATGTTTTGGACAAGATTTTAGTCAAACATTGGGAATATAAATCATGAATAACTTTTAAAGCATTGAGTTTGAAAATGTGAAAACCATATGAATAGATTTGTCTTAAAAATACTTTTATAAAAGCATACATATATTATTTTTTAATAAATATTTTTGTAAGAATAAGAAGTCAAAGTTACGTTTTGAAGACCGTGTCGTTGTCCTAAACATCATTCTTTACCGGTATAGAGGGAGTACTGCTTTGACTCGTGCTCCCATGCAAAACAACAGTAACGAGAGTATGTATTAATTATGACATAGACAACTAAATAGACAACTCATTGTAGAACTGTCTATTTAGCCGTCTCTATATGTCAAATAGACAACAGATGTCTAAATTGATATACATCACGCATATGTTTGATGCTTGGCTCAATGGGTTTAGTAAGAATCTTAAGTACAAAATCCTGGTTGGAGCATCCGCATTGTGCTGGGCAATCTGGTTAAGTAGAAATGACATGGTTTTTAACACGCCTCGAGCTGTTCCTCCTATGCAGGTTATTTTCCGCGGGACACACTGGATCCGTTTTTGGGCGTTGCTGCAGAAAAAGGACGAGCGACCGCATATTATTCGAGGGTGTCGTGCGCTTGAGACCACGGCGATGGAAATCTTTGCCCATAATGGATGGCCTTTTACCAATAGAATTGCTTTCAGTTAATCCGAGTTTATTCCGGAGACAGACATTTATTTTCAGCCTTTTTTCGGACCCGATTGTAATAAGAAATAGCTATATGCATAGTTTGATGCAGAGGCTGGAATATTGAAATATATTCCCTTTTCTAAAAAAAGTTTGTTGCGTTTGTAGGCGTGACTTTGGCCTATTCTTTTTCTGGGTTCAAAAAATTCTCTTTTATGTCATTCAGGACCGTGGAGAATGTGCGAATTAAATGGGTGGGGAGAGTTAAATAAAAGCTAATTTCAACTAAAAATTTGGAACAAAAAATGTTTTAATAAAAAATAAAAAAGATTAACAATGTGCAATATTATTGATCTGATCTGCACAATTGTACACACATTATTACTTGAGTAAATTGCACCTACCATACAACAACATGTACCCTTGTATCACTTTAGTCTATGAAGTTGTAAATTGTGCAACTGAGTACAATAACTAGTTTACTGTGTACATATACGATCCTAGATACGCCGAGTTAACGTATTTCATCATTACACCATTGTGGCAGTCCGATGTGGAATACCAGTGAGTTGTTGCCTTGTTGGTGACTTGGACTGTCCCTGAGGGATGAGGGGTGTGCAGCTCTTACATGTTCATCTCATACATATTGAGCATGTATAGTTTTCAGAAATCTTCTCTCACATGTTCACTCATGGATGCCCATCACTTAAAGTTTCAGAAATATTTAGCTTCTCAATTATGAATGAAACAAATGTGTTCATACAAACACAATACAATTCACTTAATTAGAATATTGTTACAAATGTCTGAACATATAAAAGAAAAAAGAATAGGATAAAAATGAAAAATAAATATTGGCATTTTTTCCTTTGCAACCCTAAAAAACTCCCCACCGGCCTTAAGGAGTTTCAATCCAAAATCCTGATAGAACGTAGTTAAGAAGCTAAATATAACTTTACACTTATCCTAAAGCTGAAAAATACAAAAAGTCTCCACCATCCTTAAGGAGTTGTAATGCAAAAATGCCCACACGTCAACGCTTAAAGAATCTAAAATACAAAACAAATATGATCATATAGAAAGGAAAGGTCTAAAAGAAGTAGAAAACAAAGTTAAGGAGCTATTTTTAAAATACAACCGATGTCTCGACATTTATTAAACAGTCTATCAAATTGCCAGCGTGTCTTTAAAATAGTCTACCGAGTGTATTTAGATCGTATATAATCGTATGGAACAACTTATTACACCCGATTGAATAATTTACAACTTGATGGACTAAAGGGATACAACGTTAAAAGTTCTTGTATGGTGGGCGTAATTTACTCTTATTACTTAATCCAAGTTTGCTAATATTTACATTTTTATAACCGTCGTTGTCGCATAAGTTTGCTAATGTGTGTGTGTTCCATCTTTATAGTTAAGTTTGCTAATGTTTGCTAATATTGAAATAAGTATGCTAAAATAAAATTGTTCCATCTTTATAGTTAAAATCCACTCGTCCTTTTTGGCTCACGTTGGCATATGGCCGTGCGCGGAGGAACGTGGCGGCGCCTGCCACGCAGATCCACAGTGTGGCTGTCGTGAACGAGGTGTTCGAGGAGGCCAAGAACTGTCGGAAACCTCGTTACATGTTTGGATACCCCTGGCTAAAATTTAGTCCGTCACATCAAAATCTTAATTAGAAGTATTAAATATATATTAATTAAAAAATCTATTACATAAATAAGGGCTAATTTGCTAGACGAATCTATTAAACCTAATTAGTTCATGATTAGATAATGTAATGTTATAGTAAATATGTGATAATTATGTGTTAATTATATATTAATTAGGCTTGTTAGGTTCGTCTCGCGAAATAGATATGACTTATGCAATTAATTTTATAATTATTTATATTTAATATTTTTAATTATTATTTATTTAAGGGACTAAACTTTAAACTTTTGGATCAGGAGATAAAACATGATACACTCAAACTTGTCTTGCCTGCAAGTGGGCTGTAGCACTAGACTTGTCTTGGCCTGCCCACGAAGGAAGCTACAGGAGATAAAACATGATACAAACACAGAGAAGAGTCAAAAAGACAAGGGCATCGATTGACCAGACGGTGAACCGGCGGTGTGACGAGGATACGCTCGAGGCGAGCTCTGGCTCGATTTCCCTTCCTTTGCTCTTCTTTCTCTTCTCGTACTTGTATCCAGAACCTTCTAGCATAATCTAGAAACTATCATCTTTGCCCTATGTATCCTATTTGAGTGAATCGACCAATCAGGTTGTAACAGGAACCTGACGCGGCAGCGCTGGTCCCAGCGATGACCAATGTCCACGCCGCGCTGGCGAAGCTTCGCCTGGACAAGGCCGTGAAGGTGTCGACGCCACGTACTTGGCCATGGAGAAGTTGGAGCCAGCTATAGTTGGACATCCGGCACGAGGCCCATGGGCCAGCACGCGGCACGAGAATAAGCACGGCCCGACCCGGTGACCGTCGAGCCCATGCCAGCACGGCCCGTACTTCGTGCCGTGCCTGGGCCGATTGTTAGGCACGTAGTGCCAACCCGGCCCGACATGGTTAACAGGCCGGCCCGCTTGGCCCGCCAACTCTTATATATAAACGTTCCCCCATCCCATCTAACCCTAATTTCCCCACCCGCCCATGGCCGCCGCACCCCTCTCTCGCTCGGTCGCTCCCAGCTCTCCTGCCGTCGACACCACTCCCTCACCGTAACCCCATCCGTTCCTCGTCTCCCTCACCGCCGGTGGCTCCCCTTCCCAGCTCCGGCCTCCCGTACCCAGCGAGCCGACGCTGCCCTCCCCTTCCCAGCTCCGCCCGTACCCAGCGGCAAGCTCCTATAAAATCCGGCCGGCTCCCTTCCTTCCCAAGCTCCCCTGTAAAATCTAGACTCCCTTCTTTCCCAAACTGCCTCCGTCGCCCTCCCTTCGGCGAGGAGCCACGGAGCTTGCGGCACGCCGGGTCATCGGGCCGGCACGGCACGAATAATAGGCCAGTGTGTCGTGCCTGGGCTGCGTGTCCGGTCCACGTGCCAGCACGGCACGGCACGAACGTAGAGCGTGCCTAGCCGGGCCGGGCCGAATCGGGCCGGACCAAGCCAGGCCCGTGCCGTGTCGTGCCGGGCCAGCCCGTTGGCCATCTATAGAGCCAGCCAACACCAGCAGCGTGCGGGGAGGAAATTGGCGACGGAGAGCGGTGGGCTTGCAAACGAACATGCTAAGTTCACACACCCGAGCTTGCCTTGACTCCATGCCGGCCGGCCATCACAGAGAGAATCCTTGCTGCCCCGCACGGTTTTCATTCAACCTGCAGGACTGCAGGAAAACAAATTCCATGCAGGACTCCTGCATAGCGCCATCGATCCATGCAGGACCGCGCCTGATTCGTGCCGCGTGTTGCTTCGTAGGATCCAACGGAGAGCATCGCTCGGACGCTGGCTCGGCTACATACAATGGTCGTGCGGCTCAGCCACGTCTCTCCTCCCCATTCCCCTTCCATCACCTCCTCCTGCCCTCCTCCAACTGAACGGAAGGCAATGGCGGCCGGGACGGGGAGGCAGCAGCAACAGCAGGTGGCAGAGGGGATATGATATCTGATCCCACCGCCGCCAATGATGTGAACCTGCGGCAGCCAAACCTGCTGGAACTTGACACGCGCCAATCAAAAGCTGCGGGTAGAGCTTGGTGGTGCCGAGCCGAGCAAGCGCCGAGCGGGAGGAACTTTCCTATTGTGCCGAGCGCGAGGCCTCTCCGTGCGATCCCACGAAGCAACAGACTGATCAAATCGGGCTTAGTCAGGTGCTGGGCTTCTTCCCGACTGTCCTAGTGAACAATAGAGAGGCGATTTTTCTCCTCACCAAAAATCCATCTATTGTAGATCGAGATTGAGGTTGGGAGATTCTCTGTGCGTCCGTGATCCTCTCGTGTCGCACTCCTACTGCTCCCCTTTTCAATCTGAATCAATTTCTCTGCTATTCCTGCTGCTCCAGATTAGCTTCACTGCCCGCCCTTGGCCTGCGTTTTGCGGTGGGAGTCCGGAAGCATTTGAGGATTAGCGGAAAATGAAGAATAGGGCGGCGATCAGGTGCTTGCAAAGCTTCAATCGCGTGGTAATGGCAGCAAAAGAACGACTTGCCTCTAGAGATGCTGAAACAAGCATCTGGAAAAGGAACTAGAGGTCGACCATCATAAGACAAGATGGTCAGGTTGATTAACCGTCTGCGTCTCACCTCAGAAGAAAGTGAAGCGTTAGAGGTTGCAGATGATGTCGAAGAAGACTTGGCGACATCAGATTGCGCGATTATTGGTAAGGTCCTGTCGCAAGGGGTCTTGCATATCAGACAATAATATCAGCATTGAGACCTCCTGCATGGGGAAATCCTAAGGGATTAATGATGAAATCAGTTGGGGATAATTTGTTTATAGCAGAATTTGGCTCGAAGCATGACAAAGACAGAGTTTTGGATGGTTCGCCATGGACTATCGGTAAGCGAGCTGTACTGATTCAGGAGTTTGTTGCTTCTATGAGGCCAACAGACATTCACTTTGAGGAGATGTCGATTTGGGTGAGAATAAAAAATCTCCCCTTTGGTCTGATGAACGGAAAGTGGTGATATGAGATAGCAAAGAAAGTGTAGACTGTAGAAAACTAGAAGTGGATGCTCAGGATCGTGCATGGGGGGCTTACCTTAGAGCAAAGGTTAAGATTAACATAACAAAGCCGCTTCGAAGAGTTGTCTCACTTTTCTCGGTCAAAAGACAAATAACTGAGGTGCTGTTTGGTTCAAAAGTTGTAACGAAAATGCAAACGTAAATAGATAGCAGCGTTAACGTTAACCAAGTAACAAAAAACTGACTTTTTGGTTCGTAGGTTGCAAGCATCTCCAAGATACACTGTGAAACAAGTTGACTAGCTAAAAATAATAAAATTTGAGAAAAAATGGGATCCAACAGTCTCTCTAAAATCTCCTCCTCGCTATCTAGCTCGCTATTTGCCTCCCTCCGCTTGCCATCTCTTGCGAGTCCCCTCCGCTCGCCATCCCTCGTCCCACGTCTTCATTGTCGTCCCGCGCGCCTAGCTCGCCCTCCCTGCCGGCGGGGCTCGTCCTCGCCGCTCCTCCCTTGCCGGTGCAGCCTCTTCCCCTTCTCTTCCCGGCGGCGCTGCGGCAGCAACGAGAGAACGTGTGCGCCTCTTCGTTGCCGACACACTCCGGCCTCCCCGGCCCGTTCGTTGCCTCCATCGAGCGCTCTCCGCCGATCAAGGGCGCCTCCACGCCTCTTTCTGCCGGAACGGAACACACTACCTGCCTGTTGCCGCCTGCCGCCGCCGTCGTCGTTGTCCTCCTCCTCGGCGCTAGTGGACCGGCGCGGAGAGGGGATCCGTCAGAGGCTTGGATTGGCTTCTTCTCCACTGGACGGGTTGCTTATCCTATTACGCGGAATCTTTTCTTTGCTGTTGTGATCTGCGAGGAATCAAGTCCAGATCTTTTTTTGCTCCAATCCACACTGTTTGTTGCGAATCACTTTGTTGCGTGGGGAGATACTAGTAGAATCTAGCTAATTGCATATCAGCCTGCGTGTTTGGGAGGAGGTTGGGCAAAGCAGGCTGCTTGTTCTCTGATGTGCGCGAGATTACATATCTGTTCCTGCAGTGCAGCAGCGAAGGCGCGTAGAGATCGAGGTCATCGTCATCAACAGCGGTGGCCGGAGCAGCGAAGGCGCGTGGAAGATGGCCACCAAGGCCGACGTCTGCCGTGTGCTGGCCACTAGGGGCAACATTGTAAAGATTGAGTTCTTTTTAGGGTGTTTAGCGCATAAAATCAGAGACCTACAAAATTATTGATTTCCACATAGACCTCATTTTAAATTTACAATCTCAAAATTTACCTAGTCCGTTGGTTTCCCCAACATCTAGAAGGCTCTCTATTTTTTTACAGAGTTGAAAAAACTCTAAATTTAACTAAGAGAATAGCTAGCCTCTTGGAGGCTCTAACGCAAATCGAAACAGAACTGCACTAGTCTAGACTCTAGAATAACAACGGCAGTTGCAGAGAGTAGCACGGCGGCAGTTGCAAAGAGCAGCAGTCGTGGCGGAACACAGGAGTGGTGGCCAAGCATGCTTAGACGAAGCGACGGGATCCGATCCCCCTTGCGATCTGGTGTAATGGAATTCGTACATGAATGGGATCCGTTTACGCGATATCCGATTACAGAGCATGGGAACCAAACAAAAAGCATCTAAATGGCTTTACGGTGTAATCTGATTACGTTACAAAATCACAAACCAAACACTATCTGAGTAATATGAAGTGCGCTATGAAAAATTGCCAAACTATTGTTACTCATGTGGAATTATTGGACATTCTTCAATGGAGTGTCCTACACCTGCTGAACGAGATGATAATGGTTTACTTCCATACAACACTGATTTGAGAGTTCATGATGATAGAAAGAAGAAGGCAGTTGATGATATGAATGCCCAAAATTTTGTTTCAATAGGAAAAGGTAGTACTGAAAATTGTCGCGAATCAGCGCCAGCATGCTCTAAGTTTAAGCCCCAAAACAACCAGGTTATTTCGAGTAAGCAAATTGTGGGTTCCAATAATGAAAAGGGAGACGAGGCCACACATACTAGCAAATCTGAGAATAAAAAGGGCACAAATCTCCAGGAAGAACATCTCAATATTTTGAGTCAAGGAAGAAAAAGGAAGCCAATTCAAAGCTCCCAGGAGGTCACTACCAAAGCTTTGATTAAGGATGACACTAATGGAGCCAACCCTATGAAATTGGCACTGGTGGTGCCTCAACCGACTGAACCACCTAACACTAAAGAGCTCTTTTACGGTACCTTATACCACTAATTTAAAGGACTAGTATATAAACATCCGACGGTTGAGAATAAATGTATACTAGTCTAACGTTGATTAGTGGTATAGGTAGTATATAGTGAGTAGTATAGTAGTACAAGGACATTATTAGAAAAAATCTAAATGGCATCACTGTAATTTAGATATATTTTAATTTTTTTCATTCGATCATATGTCTCGGGCCGACAGTCGAGGCATGTTAGTGGGATGGGTCTCGGATCGGTGATGCACGCCGCCATTAAGAACGAGAAGAAGTATGCTTAGTTAATATATTTATGTCCAAATTACTATATTACACATTCTCTATACCATATATCACCGATCAGTGGTATAAGGTACCGTAAAAGAGCTCAACACTAAAATGGGTGATGCTGATGGACCAAATGAAAAGGAGAATGAGCTGTCAAAGAAGCAGAGGAAAGAATATGACCTCACACTAACAATATCGGCGGCGGCTGGAACCCAACCCCGCCGAGAGCCATGAATCTCTTATGTTGAAACTATCGAGGCCTAGGGACGGACTCGACAGTTGGCGAACTTCGCCACTTGGTGAAGTGTTACCGTCCCTTCCTCCTGTTTTTATCTGAAACTAAAATGAGGGATAATAAAGTGAGAAAATTCATGTGGTCTCTTGGCTTTTCTAGCTGTTTGCAGTTAGGAGTGATGGAAAAAGTGGAGGCTTGGCTTTATTTTGGGTTCAGGAATGTACAGCTACTTTGGAGCACTATTGCCAAAATATTATTGATGTGATTATAGGTTCAGAAGATAACCAAATGTGGAGAGCTTCTTTTTTCTATGGTGAACCCAAAATACAACTGCGTAATAAATTTTGGGATCTCCTGCGCTTTGTACATTCCAAATTGTCTGGACCTTGGATTTGTGCGGGGGACTTCAATGAAGCTTTAAGTAGTGATGAACACTTAAGCAAAGGGGAAGAGCTCTTTTACGGTACCTTATACCACTAACCAGTGGTATATAGTATAGAGAATGAGTAATATAGTAATTTGGACATAAATATATTAACTAAGCATACTTCTTCTCGTTCTTATCGGCGGCGTGGATCACCGACCCGAGACCCATCCCACTAACGTGCCTCGATTGTCGGCTGAGACATATGATCGAATGAAAAAAATTAAAATATATCTAAATTACAGTGATGCCATTTAGATTTTTTCCAATAATGCCCTTATACTACTATACCACTCACTGTATACTACCTATACCACTGATCAACGTTAGACTAGTATATAATTATTCTCAACCATCGGATGTTCATATACTGGTCCTTTAAATTAGTGGTATAAGGTAACGTAAAAGACCTCAAGGGGAAAGAGGGGAACATCAAATGAGATTATTTAAGGAATGCCTTGAGGACTGTGATCGGGTTGATTTGGGTTTTTCTGGACCAAAATACACTTGGAATAATAGGCGGGAAGGAAACAACAATGTGAAAGTACGCTTGGACTGAGCAGTGGCGAATGGGCAATTCATCCAGCTTTTTGATGAATATCATGTTGAAAACATCATCACATCAAGTTCAGATCATTATGCCATCCTAATAGAAATCAATACAGAATCTTGGTACAATGACCGCAATTACTTTACTTTAATCATAGCTTTAAATATGAAGCAATGTGGGCAAGGGCAGCTGACTATAATGAAGTTGTTGTAAGGAAATGGACTGAGGGCTTTGAGGGCCCAAGAATTCTTCAATCTATTTGGTCAAATCTGGGCAGAATGGCAACTTCTTTGAAACAGTGGAGCACGAAGACTTTTGGGTCCATCCATAAGGAGATAAAGAAACATGAACGTCGGCTGGCAATGTTTCGCTCAAGTTCCACACCGGCCTATTCAGCTGAAGAGAGGGCAATTGAACGTAAACTTTGTGACTTATTCGAATGCGAAGAGATTATGGCTCGCCAACGTTCTAGAGTGGATTGGCTTCAAGAGGGTGACCGAAATACTTCTTTTTTCCATGCCAGAGCTTCTGCCAGGAGGAAGACTAATAGAATTTCATATCTGGTGAAAGATGATGGTACAAGATGTGAAGACAGGGAAGAGCTTAAAGGTATGGCTCGCGACTTCTATGCAAATTTATTTTCTACTAAGCATTGTGACCACATTGATAGCATTTTTGAAGCCATCCCACGCAAGGTAGATCAGAACACCAATGAAATGTTGTGCAAACCCTATACAGATGAGGAGATCTGTGAAGCTTTATTCCACATGGGTCCGACCAAATTAAAGCGCCTGGTCCTGATGGTTTTCCAGCACTGTTTTATCAATGTCACTGGGATGTTTTTAAGGCCGATATGTGCTCAGCTGTTAGGAGCTTCTTACAAGGTGATGCTATCCCAGATGGGCTATGTGATACAACTATTGTTTTAATCCCTAAGATCTCGAAGCTCGAGAGGCTCATAAATTTTCGTCCAATTAGCCTATGCAATGTGCTTTATGAAATTGCAGCAAAGGTCCTTGCTAATAGATTGAAAACCTTCTGTTGACACCAAAAATTGGCACCAGGAAGAGGCTGACATGTGGGCCGGATTCGTTGAAAAGATATCATTCGGCAAAGAAGTTTTTCCCCAGAGCATTCGGTAAAGACGTTCTGCGGTCGGGAATGCATTGTCATTCGGCAGGAAAATATTCCGCAGGAGGAATTCGGGAGTGCGTGATGACGTGGATCAAGTGTAAGGAAAAGGCTGGTTGAACTTCGAATGCAAGACGGATACGGTGCCCCGACGTTTATCTTTTTAGGAAATAAATAATGTAATCGTAATCAACTAGGAGTCGTGTCAAAACCTGGGTATAAATATAGACCCATGGTAGTTGTAAAAAAAGGGAGTTCAATCAATCATACAACAAACCGGCCCCGTGCCAACTTCGAGTCCTTTAGTCGAGTCGTCGAGTTCTTCGAGAGGAATCATCGATCCGTCGACCTCCGTAAGTACTGGCAACCCTGCACCATGCCTAGTATCATGCGGTGGATTTAGGCTTTGGTTCAGGAAGGTTCCATTGTTAGATCATGAGCCATGCGGTGGGCTAAGTTTTAGCTTGGAACAAGTTATCGGTTCTATTGGATTTTGGCAAGATTTGATAGATCCATTAAGTTACCATGTGTTGCTCTGGATTTTACCTTTATGTTTAATTCATTACAACACTCTTTTGCCCAGTCCAGGTTGATTAGATTCGGTTCTAGCTCATAATGCACTGCGTTTCCATAGCCGAATTCGAAGTCAATCTGGATTGCCACGTGTTGCGGGTCCAAGCTCGTTGGTCTTGCGTAGATCTTGACAGAACCGGGTATCATGCGGTGGATGCAGGTTTTTGGGTCGTTTTAGAGCTAATCATCCGGTGGATTAGAATTCGATTCGATCTGATAGACCTATCATCATCAACGAAGCATGTTCCTTCTTCATGGAACCCGATTCGGCTATATAGCTGTATTCGGCAGTATCGCTACGAGTGAAACATGTTCACGGTTTTGTTTTAAATAAAGAATGCTTTTAGCCTTCCACGTTTAGAGTATATCATGCGGTGGATTGATCTATTCTTGGTTGGTGGTGTGATTCCAAGCAAGTCGTATCATGCGGTGGATTAACTTGCTTGTCTCATACTCGACGGGTTGAAAAGTACCTAGACATGCGGTAGACTAGTGCTTTTAATCTATGCATTCTTGTTTATTATGAAATTATGGTCATGTTTTTGCCCTTTTATTTATTTATCATGCTCTGTTTTCTCGTCAATCGGTTATGAATATGCGTTACAATGTTTATTCAGTTAAATGCCGATCTTTCGTCATGCTTACGTCACGCATTCGGCAGTGCGCTTCCTGCATGCTTTGCCGATTGCCGAATGATGCTTTAACTGCTGACAGATAGCTTCTCTATAGCTATATATCGTTCGAAATTGGCTCCGTAACCGCAATTATGGAACTATCTGGTATCACCCGGTACGTTCCAGGTGTTATTTGAACATCTTTTCTCCCTTTGTTAGTTTTCAGGAAAATTGATTGGCACGCTTTCGGATTCAAACGCTCGGGCCACGTGTAAAGCTAGCTAATTCGGCTTGCTGTGTGCTTGGCGTGAAGTGCGGATTTTACGTCAACACACTTTTTGGCACGCCCGGTGGGACACACAAGCTTCGAAGATGCCTAAACTAAGGGACATTCTGGATGTCACTTTTGAAGAATTGTCTGATGAACATCAACAAATGGTGAAGACTGCTGCAGATCAGTTCATCAAGAAATGCTTGCTGTCTTTTGCTAAGAACAGGAGTGGTGCACCGTTTCTCAAGTCAGATCTGCCAAGAGTTCTTTTGCCTGGACAATCTGATCTTACTGGAGATGAAGAAAGGGAGAAGTTCTCTGACTTGTTGTACAAGGCTTTAGGAGAAACAATGACCAATCATAATGCTGCATTCCTGAACAGTTTTCGGCTCATACTGGTCAACATATTTGGTCAACACGTGGATAAGCCTTTTGAGCAAGCGCATGGACAACTTGGTGGCCCAACATATTTCAATGTTCAAGCATCGGTCCCAAAACGTCATGGTAAAGGTACTGAAGAAACTGAAGCTTCTGGAACCAAAGACGCGAGTGGACAGCCGATTCAACAAGAACTTCAGCATGCATTGCCGAAACCTCGTACGTATGGTGATATGGCATTCGGCACCACGGGAAATCTACCTGCTTCTGCTTACAAGATATCCCCTCTGAACAATAGGCTGCAAAGGGATGTGTATGGGAACGGATATTCAGAATTCATGGATTACAATGCTATCGATGCTCTCCCGAATCCCGGATATATTGGTACTACAGGGATGCCTGCAGGGAGACCAGGGAATCAAGATACCAATATTGACCTCATGGTGCAAAGGATGACCGATGTATTGCAAAATCAATTCGGTTTGAAGCCTAAAAATCAGGGGTACATGTACTCGTCTCCTTTCCCAGAATGGTACCAAAGGGTATCATTGCCGAGTAGAGTCAAGGTGCCTACAGAGTTCACCAAGTTCTCAGGACAAGATGATACTAGCACTGTGGAACATATAGCTCGATATCTGATGCAGCTTGGAGAAGCTTCAGCAGATGAGGCCTTCAGAATCAGATACTTTCCTTTGTCGCTGACGGGTCCAGCTTTTACATGGTTTGCTTCTTTGCCTGCTCAGTCAATTTGTACTTGGAAAGACCTGGAGCAGAAATTCCATGCTCATTACTACATTGGCAGTGCCGAGAAAAAGTTGGTTGATTTGACCAGCTTAAGACAGAGGAATAATGAGACACCTACGGAGTTCCTCAGGAGATTTAGGGAAACAAAGAGCATGTGCTTTTCTCTGAACATTCCTGACGACCAGCTAGCTGGTATGGCTGTAGCTGGCATGCTGCCTGCCATTCGGGAAAAGCTATTCGGAATGGAGTTCGATGATCTGGGCCAGTTGTCACACAGATTGGCCTTAATGAGCAACCAGGCATATGGTCTCAAGAAAGATGCCAGATTTGCTAAACACAATGATGTAGCTGACATCTATAACCAATTCCTTGAAAGAGCAGATCAAGGAGATGAGTATGAAGATAGTGAGGAGATAGCTGCAGCAGAGATAGTGTGGGGCAAAGAACCAGTCATGGTGAGTCAGAGGTGGATTAAACAGAATAAGGGCACCTATGATTTTGATGTAACTAAGGCAGATAAATTGTTTGACTATCTTGTAAAAGAAGGCCGGATCAAGCTACCAGAGGGGCATTCTATGCTTCGGCCTAATGGAGTGAAAGATAAAAGGTACTGTGGATTCCATGATAGAAATTCTCATTCCATCAATGAATGCAGGGTTTTTAGAGTGAGGATTCAGAAAGCTATCCAAGAAGGGCATCTGAAATTCGACAATAAGATGAAGTTGGACAATAACCCGTTTCCTCAGAACATGATTGGGTTCTCAATCAATATGGTGAATGTTGCCGAATCTGGAGAAAAGGGAAAGATGAAAGTCCTGACGTCGAGGGAAGCGAAGCAGAATGGCTCAGTCGATCCTAATCGGCAAATCACGATCGAACAGATTCGCGAGGAAAAGCCTCGTTTTCCGAATAGCCGATTTGAAATTGGGAAATCTTCTAAACTCAGAGTCACATCGCGCATTCTCCTCAATAAGTGGCAGCGTCAGCAAGAAAAAGAACGCTATCAGAGACGTGAGTACGAGGAGGAGAAGAGGAGGTGCGAAGAAAAAAGGTATGAGGAAGAACAAGAGGAATATGTCCGAGAACGAGAACGTGCACATTGGGATTGTGTCTTCTTCAGACACTGTTGGAACGAGGGTTTAAAGCTGCCTACATGGAATAACTGTCCTGAATGCAGTAATGGATATGTCGAACATAGGCAAAATGGTGCCAGTCGCCGATCCGTCCACGAAAGAATTGGAAGGATACATCCTAGTGATGATCGGCGTCTAAAAATATATAAGAATGATGATCAACCAAGGAAAAGACATGCTGATCATAGATGGATTGATCATGAAGAAGAAGATCGTGAGTATGTCTGGCAAAAAGGACAGTGGTGTCCACCTGGTTTAAGAAAGAGCCAGAAGAGAAGAGTCCAGCGCCTGAGGAATCAAGAGTTGAAGCGAGCAGGAACCAGGATGAGATCGATATGGCGTCCAAAAGACAAACCTGACGAATCGGGTCATTCGGCTCCTACATGCATGGTATGTTTCTTGCCGAATGAATTTATGGCTCCAGCTAATCAAATTGTACAGGAAGAGATATTGTCAGAAGTGGATGAAGCCGAGCAATGTAGGTTAATGGCACAATTGGTATTGAATAAGCAAGCTATTTTCGAGAAGCCAGTCCAGAATCGGCACATGAAGCCACTGTACTTAAGAGGATATGTCAACGGAAAGCCACTGACGAAGATGTTTGTTGATGGTGGAGCTGCTGTTAATGTGATGCCATACAATACATTCAGGAAACTTGGCATGAACCCTGGAGATTTAACGCCAACAAGCATAGTTTTGAATGATTTTGCTGGAAATCCTTCGGACATCAAAGGATGTGTACATGTAGATCTGATGATTGGATCTAAGATTCTGCTTACAACCTTCTTTGTTATTGAAGGCAAAGGGGCATACAGCTTGCTACTTGGAAGGGATTGGATCCATGCGAATTGCTGTATTCCATCTACTATGCATCAGCAGCTTATTCAGTGGATAGATGATGAAGTGGAAATTGTCCCAGCAGATGATTCAATTAGCGTGGCTAATGTGGAACCAGCCTTCTGGGAATATCAAGGCATAGATTGTTTCTCAGGTAAGGACTGGGGAGAAGGTCCTGTTGAGCCAGTCAGCAGTGATCAACAGCCGATCGAAGCAGTCGGCTCTTTTAGTAATTTTTAATGGATAATCCAATCGATGGGACTGACGGGAAGCTAGGACATGGATTTGTGTCGGCTGATAAACTAGAAGAAGTAGACATTGGAGATGGTGACAAACCAAGGCCGATATTCATCAGTGCTAGCTTGGATTCAGTTTTCAGAGAAAAGTTGGTTGAGTTGTTAAAAGAATACAAAGATTGCTTTGCTTGGGATTATTCGGAGATGCCTGGTTTAGATCGTTCCATTGTTGAGCATCGATTGCCGATCAAGCCTGGTTATAAACCTTACAAGCAACCACCCCGGAAAATCTACAAAGATGAAGTGTTGACCGATGTAAAGAAAGAAGTGGAAAGATTAATAGCAGCAAATTTTATTCGGCCATGCAGATATGCAGAATGGATCTCTAATATTGTTCCTGTGTACAAGAAAAATGGGAAGATGAGAGTTTGCATAGACTTTAGAGATCTGAACAGAGCTACACCCATGGATGGATATCCAATGCCTATTGCTGACTCGTTGGTTGATGCTGCTGCTGGATATAAAGTGATTAGTTTCATGGATGGTAATGCAGGGTACAATCAAATTTTTATGGCATTGGAAGATATAGCGAAAACAGCTTTCAGATGTCCAGGACATATAGGGTTGTTTGAATGGGTTGTCATGACGTTTGGTTTGAAGAATGCTGGTGCAACTTATCAGAGAGCCATGAATTATATTTTTCATGAGTTGATCGGCAAGATTGTGGAAATATATATTGATGATGTTGTGATTAAGTCATTGGATCATGAAGCACATTTGGCCGACATGAGGAAAACTCTAGAGTGCACTAGGAAACATGGGCTCAAGATGAACCCGAATAAATGTGCTTTTGGAGTTTCGGCAGGAGAATTTCTGGGATTTTTGGTGCATGAAGGAGGAATAGGAGTTGGCAAGAAAAGTATGAAAACCATTGATGAAGTTGTTCCTCCAACTAATCTTAAGGAATTACAGTCATTACTTGGCAAGATTAATTTCGTGAGAAGATTCATATCAAACTTATCATAAAAGGTGTTACCTTTCTCTTCGCTGCTAAAAGTCAAGAAGGATCAGAAATTTGTATGGGGTGACGAGCAACAAAAGGCTTTTGATGAGATCAAGGAATACATGAAAGAACCACCAGTATTGGTACCTCCACAGCTAAACAAGCCTTTTAAGTTGTACGTGGCGGCCGATACCCAAACTATTGGATCGGCCCTCATACAAGAATTTGAGGGAAAGGAAAGGGTAGTTGCATACCTTAGCCGGAAATTGCTTGATCCCGAAACGAGGTATTCGGCTACCGAGAAACTTTGTTTATGTGTTTACTACTCCTGTACAAAATTTCGGCACTACTTGCTACATGTCGAATGCATTGTGTATTCAAAATTTGATGTGATAAAGCACATGTTGTCTATGCCAATTTTGAACGGAAGGATTGGCAAATGAATTTTAGCTTTGTCTGAATTTGAGTTAAAGTTTGAATCGGCAAAAGCTGTTAAAGGACAGATTATTGCTGACTTCATTACTGAACATCGCGATTCATCAGCTAATTTGCTTGAAATTACTCCTTGGGTATTATTCTTCGATGGATCTTCATGTGACAAAGGTGGTGGAGTAGGTATTTTGTTAATTTCGCCAAAAAGAGAGGTATTTGAATTTGCTATTCCTATTCAACCTATTGTCACTAATAATCAAGCCGAGTATGAAGCGTTGCTCAGAGGACTTCAATACTTGAGAGAAGCAAAGGCCATTGCAGTTGAAATCTTTGGAGATTCAGAATTAGTCATAAGGCAACTAAATGGCGAATATGAGTGCAGAAACGATATCTTAAGGAATTATTATGAGGAATGCAAGCAAATCTTAAAGGAGTTTCAGTCAGTAATTCTACGGCATATTCCTAGGAGAGACAATGAAGAGGCGAACAGATTAGCTCAAAGTGCTTCAGGTTATAGAGAGCTTCAAGAAGTTTTTGCTAATGATGTATATGCTTTCGGGAGTAATCTAGCAGAAGATGATTGGAGAAAAGAAATTGTTGATTATTTGGAGAATCCATCCCGAAAGGTTTCTAGAAAGCTCAGGTATAAAGCTTTAAAGTTTGTTCTTCTTGATGATAATTTATATTATAAATCCTTGGATGGGGTGCTATTACATTGCTTAAGTCAAGAAGAAGCAAAAAGGCTGATAAGTGAAGTGCATGATGGGCTGTGTGGAGCACATCAATCGGCTTACCGAATGAAATGGGTTATTAGGAGAACTGGGTACTATTGGCCCACAATGCTAGAAGACTGCTTTGAATATTACAAGGGATGCCAAGATTGCCAGAGATTTGGAAACATTCAAAGAGTTCCAGCATCGGTCCTGAATCCTATTATCAAGCCATGGCCATTTAGAGGATGGGGAATAGATTTCATTGGCCAAATAAATCCTCCATCTAGCAAGGGGCATAAGTTTGTGCTTTTAGCAACCGATTATTTTACTAAGTGGGTTGAGGTGATTCCATTAAAGAAGGTGACATCAGAGAATATGGTTGAATTTGTTAAAGAACATATCATTTACAGATTTGGAATTCCTCAAACAATCACCAGAGATCAAGGAACTCAGTTTACATCTTCAGAGTTTAGAAATTTTGCTGAAAGTATGGGCATCAAATTGTTGAATTCTTCTCCTTATTATGCCCAAGCTAATGGTCAGGCAGAGGCTTCTAACAAGATTATGATTAAAATTATACAGAAGAAGATTGATCAGAAGCTAAGAAAGTGGCATTCGGTATTAAATGAGGCTTTATGGGCTTACCGAATGGCTCCGCATGGGGCTACACAGACGTCTCCTTATGAATTGGTATATGGACATCATGCTATCTTGCCATGGGAAATGCAGTCAGACTCAAGGAGAATAAAATTGCAAAAAGATTTAAGTTCTAAAGATTATAATGATTTAATGATGGACGAATTAGAAGATTTGCATATGATTCGTCTCAGGGCCTTGGAAAATGTTGAGAAAAATAAAATGCGAGTTGCTAAATATTACAACAAGAAGGTGAAGGTCAAGCAATTTGCAGAAGGAGATTTGGTTTGGAAAGCAATATTGCCGATTGGAACTAAATACAGTGCATTCGGTAAGTGGTCTCCAAACTGGGAAGGTCCTTTCAGAGTGGTCAGATGCGTGCCTGGAAATGCATATATCCTAAAAACTTTACTAGGAGAGGAGTTTACTACTGCTATCAATGGGAGATACTTGAAGAAATATTATCCTAGTGTTGAGATTGATCGCTGATTGAAATATTCAATGTCAGAACGACTGAAACAGCCGGCATTCGGGAAGGAGCCGTCTTCAGAACCAAAATATTGATAAAAGAAGAAATGGCCAATACCAGAGTGTATTGCCCTTAGTGCAAATATATTACAAAAAATGAGTTTGACAGAGTCATCACATAAGGATTGCAAAAGATAATGCTTTGTTGTCGAAAATTCCTTAGTCCCTAGTACAAACTAATAAAAGAGCTTGTTCAGAACAGACTAAAGATGGATGGAATCGGCAGTAGCGGCGCCGTGAGCATCAAGACGGCCTATGAAGGCGTCAACATTGTCGATCTCCTCTGGATCACCGTCCCAAAGAGTTCGGAAGATGGAAAGGATTCTCCAACCGATCGATTTCCATGTCGTTTGGGGTTCTTGCCGAGGCCGTGTTCGATTTTGACTGAATGAGATTCGGCTGTGTTGTGTTTGAGGCGTTTTCGGGTCTGACACTGTTACAATCAGCTTTGCCAAATGAGTTATCCACAATGGAGAAAAACAGAGTTAAGAAATGACAAAGTTGCAAGATTGATAGAGCATTCGGTTATTAATTATTTGTTACAATTGCAAGCCCAAGTACTTTGAGATTACATTTTTAGCATCTGATATCATATTGCTAATGCTCTCTAATAAGTTTTTGTCAGCTTCTTGGGTTCTAGCCAGAGCAACAAGCTTTGTCTTGAGTTGTTTTTCTTCGTTCAGAGCTGCTGAAGCTTCCTTTCGCATCTTCTCTGTTAATTTGGGAAGCTCAGCTATCTTCTTCTCATCAGCTTCAATTTCGGCCGATAGATCTCTCAATTCGGCTTCAAGTGCAGCTTTTCTGACCTTCTTCTTTTCAAGTTCAGATTCCAATTTGGTCAGTAATTCTTTGCTGTTCTGAGCTTGAGTATGCAGGTCTTTCACAGATTGTTTGGCTGTGGATCTCCTCTGTTCCAGAGCTGGTTGAGAAGATTGGTTTTTTAGAGCCTGCTTTACTGCGGCGTATTGTTGATCCAAATGAGAAACTGGTTCCAAAGAAGTTTTGATATCATCAGGGAGTTCTTGGTCAATGGATTCCAGTACATCCCTTAAGAGATCAGCATCTTTGACTTGATCTTGAATACTCTTGTGCAGCAAAGCAAAGATATCTTTCAGCTTTGTTTGATTTTCTTCTGACAGAGTTCGGCCAGAAGATGTTTCTTCCCCTTGTTCGGCAACCAAGTCGTCCACAGCAAAAGAATAGCTGGATGATGAAATGGATTTCTCCTGAAAGAAAGTCTTGCCGAATTAGTAATAATCCGCTGGGTAAAAGGGTAGAGAAAGTTGAATGATTTTGTTTACCTCGTTCCTGACTTCCTGAATGGGGAAGGAAGCCTCTCAGGCTCAATGGAAAGATTCTGTGTATCTTGCTGAGGAGAAGCTGGAAGATTTCTTGATGAAGATAATGCTTCTGATTGAGGAAGAAGTTGCAAAGCTAAAGATGAATCGTGATGAGAAGAAGAGCTCTCCAAGATTGGATCCATTGAAGATTGTTCTGCAGTTAACAAAGAATGAGTGCCGATGAAAAAGAAGTTAAGAGGATAAAGTGGTAGAATTTTACCAGTCAATGAAGCATCGGCAAGATCTGTACTGATTGCTGGTTGTTGTTCTCTGACCTGAAACCAAGAAGAGATAAAGCTGAGCAAAATACTAATGGCATTATGGTCAAAGGAAGAAGGCTCTAACCTTGATAACTTTTTTGCTGCTTGTTCTTTTCTTCTTTACAACTAAAGGAGCAGTTAAAGAAAGGGTTTTCCTCTTGACAGATGATGGTCTAGTAAGTATTGGATCTAAAGAAGCCTGTCTAGCCATCAGTTGAGCCAAGGTAGGAGATTGGTGCCCCAAAGCAGATATTGGGCCTGCAGCTTTGTACAAAATCGCCCTGGCAAGAGGGGCAGGTGTTATATCCTGCAAGATGACAGAATCAGAATCAATCGGGGTTAATATTATTGAGACAGATGAAGGGATAAGCGTATTACCTCTGAAGTTGGCTGATAATCGGGCATTAACTCGAAGCAGAGGGGATGGATTGGCATGTTGAAGATATGATCGTGGAGTTCTTGCCACCAGAGAGTGAAAGAAGGATGGGCAGATATTATTGGCACAAAAGGATCAGGTGCATAGATAGTTCCGCAGCATTTATAAGTAAAAATCCTTCTTGTCTCTGTGGAATCCTTGACAATCTCCCTAGGCTTGAGAAATTCGTGAAGAAATAGCCTAGGGGGCACTTGGCCACATCCCAACTGTCTGGCCATCATATTTGGCTGATAATACTCGTAAGTGCTTTGAACCAGCCTTCCTCCACAGAATTCAGCTGGCAGGATGCAGGGCTGGATGAAGGCATTGAAAATCGCTATAGATTGTACAACAGTGCATCCAGTTTCAAAGCTGAATTCGCAAGGGAGAGTGAGGTTGTCATTGTCCAGATATGGGAACCAAAGAGGATGAGCAAAGCCTTTGAAGAAAAGCTCAAATAGTTCACCGATGTTCTTGTTGATAGATACAGTGGAGGCAGCTTCTCCATAAGTTTGACAACCTTTGGTTCTCCGGGTTTCTCCTTCTTTGTAATTGATTGAAGGAAAGTCTCGGCTGTTGAGATCAATAGCGACGATTTGATGCATGTACAACTGCAGCCACATTTGGACAAATCACCAAGGACCGTTGACACAGGGGATTTTCTTGCTGGTATACATCAGGTGGGTGGTTTGATTAAGCATATGGTAGACACTTCCCAGGAGGTATTTCCCAAGTGGAATGAGTTTTCCGGCAGCCAGCTCTTCAGCCATCACGATATGATTCAGGGTTGGCTCATTGGCTTTGCCACAGAAGACTGATCTGCATAGCCACATGTTCAGGAAGGCTCTATATTCGACATCGGTCAGAGGGCCATCAGACATATGGTTTTGGATGTATCTCTTGTATCCAACCCCTGTTTTTACTCCTGTCTGCTTGGAGGAACCTTTGTGGTCATATGGATATACAGTTCCTGTAACGTTCAGGCCGGTCATCATGTAGACATCGGCCAAAGTGGGAGACATTGGGCCATGACCGAAGAGAAAAGCATTTGCGCCATTGGACCAAAAATGACAAGCTGCAATCAGAAGGTTCTCGTTCTTTGGTGTTTCGGCTAGTGACAGCTCCAGGCAATGAGAAATACGCAGATGGTCCCAGTTCTGTGTTTGGGGGCTTTTGTCATCAGATATCCTTTTGTACCAATTTCTCCAGCCAGCAATTGGGGGCAAAGGCCAGTTCTTGAAGGCGTCTTGCCACTCATGAGATTTTGTCAATGAAATCTTGAAAGGAACCCTCTGAGATTCAGCTGCGATGAGCTCGGAAGGATCTGAATTCCCTATAGGGCCGAGGAAGTAGGATGGAGCTTTTTCCTCAACAGGGATAAGGATTTCGGCAGCTAGTGCCTATCAAGAATGGAAAAAGATGAGAGGAAATTTAAAATGCAAATCGAAAGAAGAATACCGGATGTGCTTGAGGGGGTTGAAGTTTACCTGGAGGGCAAAATCTTGGTTCTCCATTTGAAGGTTGAATCTTGGAAGTCGATAACCTAGGGTTCGGATCTGGACGAGAGCTCTAAAGATTCAAAAGGAGAAGCGGGTGTCGAGCAGAACTAACTTGGGAATGTTGAGTGCTTCTGGTCAATTCCGAAATAAAATTATCTTTTATCCCGAAATTGAAGGGGCATGTGTTGACACCAAAAATTGGCACCAGGAAGAGGCTGACATGTGGGCCGGATTCGTTGAAAAGATATCATTCGGCAAAGAAGTTTTTCCCCAGAGCATTCGGTAAAGACGTTCTGCGGTCGGGAATGCATTGTCATTCGGCAGGAAAATATTCCGCAGGAGGAATTCGGGAGTGCGTGATGACGTGGATCAAGTGTAAGGAAAAGGCTGGTTGAACTTCGAATGCAAGACGGATACGGTGCCCCGACGTTTATCTTTTTAGGAAATAAATAATGTAATCGTAATCAACTAGGAGTCGTGTCAAAACCTGGGTATAAATATAGACCCATGGTAGTTGTAAAAAAAGGGAGTTCAATCAATCATACAACAAACCGGCCCCGTGCCAACTTCGAGTCCTTTAGTCGAGTCGTCGAGTTCTTCGAGAGGAATCATCGATCCGTCGACCTCCGTAAGTACTGGCAACCCTGCACCATGCCTAGTATCATGCGGTGGATTTAGGCTTTGGTTCAGGAAGGTTCCATTGTTAGATCATGAGCCATGCGGTGGGCTAAGTTTTAGCTTGGAACAAGTTATCGGTTCTATTGGATTTTGGCAAGATTTGATAGATCCATTAAGTTACCATGTGTTGCTCTGGATTTTACCTTTATGTTTAATTCATTACAACACTCTTTTGCCCAGTCCAGGTTGATTAGATTCGGTTCTAGCTCATAATGCACTGCGTTTCCATAGCCGAATTCGAAGTCAATCTGGATTGCCACGTGTTGCGGGTCCAAGCTCGTTGGTCTTGCGTAGATCTTGACAGAACCGGGTATCATGCGGTGGATGCAGGTTTTTGGGTCGTTTTAGAGCTAATCATCCGGTGGATTAGAATTCGATTCGATCTGATAGACCTATCATCATCAACGAAGCATGTTCCTTCTTCATGGAACCCGATTCGGCTATATAGCTGTATTCGGCAGTATCGCTACGAGTGAAACATGTTCACGGTTTTGTTTTAAATAAAGAATGCTTTTAGCCTTCCACGTTTAGAGTATATCATGCGGTGGATTGATCTATTCTTGGTTGGTGGTGTGATTCCAAGCAAGTCGTATCATGCGGTGGATTAACTTGCTTGTCTCATACTCGACGGGTTGAAAAGTACCTAGACATGCGGTAGACTAGTGCTTTTAATCTATGCATTCTTGTTTATTATGAAATTATGGTCATGTTTTCGCCCTTTTATTTATTTATCATGCTCTGTTTTCTCGTCAATCGGTTATGAATATGCGTTACAATGTTTATTCAGTTAAATGCCGATCTTTCGTCATGCTTACGTCACACATTCGGCAGTGCGCTTCCTGCATGCTTTGCCGATTGCCGAATGATGCTTTAACTGCTGACAGATAGCTTCTCTATAGCTATATATCGTTCGAAATTGGCTCCGTAACCGCAATTATGGAACTATCTGGTATCACCCGGTACGTTCCAGGTGTTATTTGAACATCTTTTCTCCCTTTGTTAGTTTTCAGGAAAATTGACTGGCACGCTTTCGGATTCAAACGCTCGGGCCACGTGTAAAGCTAGCTAATTCGGCTTGCTGTGTGCTTGGCGTGAAGTGCGGATTTTACGTCAACACCTTCCTCCCTGATATTATTTCTGTTGAGCAGAGTGCTTTTGTTCCTGGCAGGCTTATTACAAATAATGTCTTAATTGCATATGAATGCATGCATACCATCAGGAGACAAAAATCCAATACACCTTTCTTTGCTCTAAAAATAGATATGATGAAGGCTTATGATAGAGTTGAGTGGAAATATCTTCAAGGAGTTATGAGAAAGATGGGTTTCTCTGATGATTGGATTCATATTGTAATGAGATGTGTGACAAATGTTAGGTATGTTGTAAGAGTTAATGGTGAACTTTCAGAGCCTTTTGTTCCATCAAGGGGATTTCCACATGGGGACCCTATCAGCCCATATCTTTTTCTTCTTTGTGCGGAAGGTTTATCTTGCTTAATGAAGAAAAAAGAAGCTGAGGGTAAAATAAAAGGTGTAAGAAATGGAAGATCGGGACCGCCAGTATCCCATCTTCTTTTTTAGGATGATAGCATTTTCTTCACTAGAGGGGATGTAAAGAACCTTCAAGCCCTTAATGAAGTGCTGCACCTTTACAGTGGAGATCAGGACAACGAATGAACTTTGAAAAATCTTCAATCTTCTTTGGTGACCATTGCCCAGAGCAAGTGAAGAACAGAGTGAAGACATACCTTAATGTCCACATCGAGGCCATAGAAACAAGTTATTTGGGTATGCCATCTTGGGTAGGGAGATCTCCTTCAAGTACCTTCAATTTCCTACCTGACCGTATGTGGAGGAAAGTAAGAAGTTGGAGTGACCGACCTCTCTCAAGGGCTGGTAAGGAAGTAATGTTGAAGTCAGTCATCCAAGCAATCTCAATATATGTTATGAGCTGCTTCCGTTTGCCAGCTGTAGTTTGTGATAGAATGAGGACAACAGTTTCAAATCACTGGTGGGGTATTGAAAATGGTAAGAAGAAAATGCATTGGCGTTCTTGGGAATTGCTGGCAGCTCCTAAAGTTATGGGAGGAATGGGGTTTCGGGATATGGAGCTCTTCAACCAAGCGATGCTGGGCAAGCAATGTTGGCGATTCTTACTGAGCCTGACTCACTTTGTGCTAGAGTGCTTAAAGGGCGCTACTTCCCTCAGTGCACGTTTTTAAATGCACCCCGGCCTCGAAGCTCATCTTTCACATGGCGCAGCCTTATGTATGGTAAGGAGCTATTGATGAAGGGTGTTAATTGGAGAGCAGGAGATGGAAGGACCATTCGCGTAGCTAAGGATCAATAGATTCAAAATTGTTGCATGCTCAAACCAATTGCTTTCATTCCTGATGACTTGAATATGCATTCCTTTATTGACGAGACTACAGGAAGCTGGAACGAGGAAATGGTCCAATCATGTTTCAATGACGATGATTCTAAGAAGATTCTACAAATACCGCTGTGCTTCACTCATTGTGACGATTTTCCAGCTCGGTCATACTCCAAATCAGGTATATACACAGTCAAATTAGCATATTATCTCACAAGAATGGAAAGCTTTCATAGTTTTTTGAGTGAAAATGGCAAAGGTGAAGCCTCAGGCCAACGAGAAATATCTAAATTATGGAAACGACTATGGGCCATCCAAGCACCACCTAAAATTAAAATAATCCTATGGAGAATGGCTCATAATTGTCTGCCAACTAGAACACAATTAAAACATAGACACATTCCTGCTTCTGATTCTTGTTGTTTCTTCGGGCGGGAAGAAACAGTGGAGCATGCAATTTTCAAGTGCCAATATGCTTCTGAGATTTGGCGTCAGGTAAGAAAATGCTTTGTCATAAACCACAAGTCTCATGCCTTTGTTAACTAACAATGGTTTTTTTATTTCTTGGATAATGCAAAAGATGACGAAGCCATTGTTTTCACTATCACTGTATGGCACATTTTGGAGGCAAGAAATGCAGTCAGAAATGGTGAGAAAATCATGCATCCTCAATCTGTTGCTGAACGTGCAAAAGCCTACATAGAGATGGTTTTGACACACATAACAACACAACCAACAACTCACAGGTGTGAGTCTAACCGCTCAGTGCCAAAATGATTTTGGCACTCCACCACCAGAGGGATGGTTGATGATAAATGCGGATGCAGCCATCTTTAAAGGCCCTCCTCATATTGGATTGGAACTAGTAATTCGTGATCATACTATGATTTTAAAATGGCAATGTGTAAGAGGGTGGATAGAGTTGAAGACCCTGAGTTGGTTGAAGCTTTGGCAGTTCGATGCGGAGTTGTTTTTGCAAAAGAACATAACCTTCAGCATGTCATAGTGGCATCAGACTGTCAAAATATCATCAAGAAGATACAATCCCCACTGCTAGATAGATCTCATGTTGGAGCCATTGTCCGTGATGTTAAGAACTTAGTCAATAAAGATCCTTTCTCTTTTATCTATATCCGTAGAAGTTGTAATGTGGCAGCTCATGTAATGGCTAGGCTAGCTGATCAATTCTGTGAATCGGTATGGTGTAATGAGGCTCCTGATGCTATCCGAGCTGTCGGGGACAAACCCCGGGGGTCCCCTAATCATCGGGGCAAATCACCCTCAAAGAACGATATGCCACGAAAGGCCGAATCACCGGCAGCAAAGAGGGGCCGCCAAGGCAGCTCGGCCCGTCATGGCCTATCGCGGCCCACGAACGGACGTTCGAGCCCGCCTATCGAGGGGACCCGAGTCGCTACCCCCGTCTCCGCCTCGCTCGAGGGCCGCGCTCCCTCGAGCAGGCACGACGCAAACCCCGCCTCGCTCGAGGGCCGCGCACCCCCTCGAGCGGGCGGGCCGTCTCCGCCTCACTCGAGGCTACCCCTCTACATAACGCGACACGCTCTAGCGCCCCGCCCGACAACGGCATTTAACGCCCGCCCCATCAAGCGGGCGCCGAAGTCAAAAAGGCAATCTCTCCCCACGCCGCGCCGCTGACACCGCGGAGCTCGCTGTTTCAACTGCTCCGGTCACTGTGCGTCCTCACCACCACTGTGAAGACGCATGCGGCGCTGCACGAGGCCCTATGCGGACTTGTAGGCGTCAATCCGCACCACTATTCTACCCGCTCCCGTCCTTTCCCTCCCGGGCGCAGCCCTCGAATGGGCGCGAAGGACCCTCGAACGAATATACGAGCAGCAACCGAGTACGGACTCCGGTCAGGCGCGGTCCGGTGATGAAGAACGCCGGGTCAAATCCACCAACTCTCGGCCATTCCCCGGCAAACCGGGCACGCCGCGCACTGTGGTCAACAGCAGGCGCCATGCCGGCCCCTGTGCTGCCAACTCTCGTCCTTCATCGCCTGCCCCGCCCTCGAAGTCAACCAGCGGCGGGCAGTTGGGTGCAGATTACGGCAACGCCACCCCTCGAAATCACTCTAGGACAAGCACAGGAATGGCCATGATGCCCGCGGAAGCCGGAGCTCGCCATAAATCCCCCGGCTGGGTCAAGGACGGCCGCACGCCCAGCGCCACGCTCTCCAGTACACACCTCTGTAACACACACTGTATCTGTACTTGTAAGCCCCTCCCCCCCTTCTCTCCTTAGCCTATAAAAGGAGGGAGGGGGTGAGAGAGGGGGAGAGGAGAAAAAACGATCACACACACCGTCACACGCAATATTGGCACGCGCCTCAATCACACTCGCTTTCAGGGACTCGGAGACTCCTCCTCCTCTCCCGCCTTGCTTGTAGCCCCCCTCTGCAAGCACTCCGGTGCAAGATAGTACAGCGCCCCGAGCGCACCCTGCTGGACGTACGACCTCACGGTCGGAACCAGGATAAACGCTTGTCTCATCGTGCTAGCTCTTGCATCAACCGTCAAGGGACGGGACACAGCGCATTCTGTTTGGCGCTGGAGATTGGCCGACCGATCCCAGCACCGACAGTGGCGCGCCAGGTAGGGGCTGCGCTGTGGTCAATCACACCCGATCAGTTGCCTTGACGGCAGGCCGCGCCAAGACCATGCCACCACGATCCGCCACGGGGTCCCCCGGCCCGCTTCCGCGCGGGTACCGGATCACGTTTGGGAGCCTGGAGTTCGAAGCGACCGGTGAGGGCCTCCTCATGCGGCTCACCTCCAGGCCGCCCAACATGATGCCCGTTACCCCGACACCGCCGACGCCGACCCAGCTTAGGAGACGACGAAGACTGCGCGAGCTGCAGATTCACGCGGAGCGGCGCGTTGCTCCTCGCATCGTCCTCCCTGACTGGGACGCACACCTGCTGCTCCAGCCCGCTGCCACATCACAGGGGGGCGGACCCCCGCCGGCGGCTCCCGCGGAGGGAGCGCGCTGGGAAAATGTGGCCGGGCCGGCGCAACTCCCCCACGGGATGAACAACGCGGCCGCAAGCTACTCCGCGGCAATCAGCGCCAACCCGAACGCGCACGAGGATTCGCCGGGTCACCAGCTGGGTTCGATCTGCGGCCTCAGCATTTCCTCGCCCGGCGGACCCCAGTCCGAGTCGGATGACGGAGAGAGTGTGCGCGGGCAGGAGCATCCGAACTTGGACTACTCCGGGTTGCACGACCGCGAAGGCCTTACGTCCTTCCAGGCCGTCGCGGACTTCTGCCTCACCTGCTCTGACGATTCCGGCGAGGGGGAATACGACCCCACGCGGGAATGCTTCGTCCTCGACTGCGAAGTAGAGTCCGTGGGAGAGGATGAAGAAACGCGTGACGGGGCCGAACACGACGAACCGCCACCGGCGCCCGCCGAGCCAGCGAGCGAAGCCGCACTCGCGCAGGCACAGCTTGCGCAGGTACAAGAGCTGGAAGCCAAGCTCCAACAGGAGCGCCAGCAGGTACAGGAGCTGCGCGCAGCCCTGGAAGCCCGGCAGCCCAAACGCGGCGAACGCGCACGAGCTGTCGGGCGTATTGCTCAAGCGCGCATCATGGGTGACGGCGACGACGCCGGCCCTGCCATGCCGCCACGAGCAAGCCAGAAGCTCGTCGCCGCGGCAACCCTGATTCAGGCCATGCCCGAACCATCAACACCAGAAGCGCGCAGCATGCGGCGCCAAGTGAAGGCCCTTGTCGAAGAAGCGGCTGTTCAACAAGCGGAAAGTTCCGCCTCCCTCATGCGCCACCAGGCCAGTTCGAGAGCCGGAGGAAGCAAGTGGGACAAGGAACAATCCATCCATACCCCACCCAGGGGCGCGTGGACGCCTCACCGTCCAACGAACGACGGAAGGGCGCTCGTGACCGGCGACCGCGAAGCGAGGAGGTCCGCGAAGGACCGACTCGTGGACATGCGGGGCGCCGTCGACGATGGCGATGCGCGCAACGTCCTGAACAAGAAGAGACAGGACGCGGCGCCTCCTCGCGGCAGGCACCCCCGACGGGGAGGTCGCTATGACAGCAAGGAGGACAGAAGTCCGACGCCGGAACCCCCGGGAACCCCTGTGTTCAGCCGGAAGATCCGTTCGGCCGCCATCCTGCCGCGCTTTCGCCAGCCGACCACCATCACCAAGTATTCGGGTGAGACGAAACCCGAGACGTGGCTCAACGACTATCGCCTGGCTTGCCAGTTGGGCGGGGCCACCAACGATGCCATGATCATCCGTAACCTTCCGCTTCATCTCGCGGACTCGGCGCGGACATGGCTCGAACACCTACCCGCGAACCAAATCCACGACTGGGACGACCTGGTCAAGATGTTCGTGGGTAACTTCCAGGGCACATACGTGCGCCCCGGAAACTCCTGGGACCTACGCGGGTGCCGGCAGGCGGCCGACGAGCCGCTGAGGGACTTCATCCGCCGCTTCTCCAAGCGCTGCACCGAGCTCCCGAGCGTGGGTGACTCCGAAATCATCCACGCCTTCCTCGAAGGCACGACCTGTCGGGAGCTGGTGCGCGAGCTGGGGCGAAACCACCCCACCAGCGTCAACGCTCTGTTCGACATCGCCACCAACTTCGCCTCTGGGGAGGAGGCTGTCGGGGCGATCTTCGACGGCAAGACCAAGGGGAAACGCGCGGAGGAGCTACCCGCGGAGGGCAGCAAACCCAAGGCAAAGGCAAAAAAGCAGAAACGAGGCGGTAAAGGCAAGAAGCCTCGGCAAGCCGCGCAGCAGCAACAGCAGCAGGGCGAGGACTCCGACGACGCCCTCGTGGTCGAGCGAGGCCGCAAAGGCCCTCGAGGCCCCCCTCAGGGGGGAGGCCTGTTCGACGAGATGCTGAAAAAGCCATGCCCGTACCATAAGGGCCCTGTCACCCACACCCTCGAACAGTGTGGGATGATCAAGGGTTACTTCAGGCGCACCTCCGCGAAGGAGGATGGCCCGAAGAAGGATACGGGCGATGGCGGCAACGACGAGTTCCCCCATGTGGAGAATGTATTCTTCATCGTAGGAGGGCCCATAGTGAACGCGACGTCCCGGGAACAAAGACGTGAACGCCGAGAGGTCTTCTCCGTCCACCCCGCGACGCCAACTTACCTCGCCTGGTCGGACGAAACCATCTCCTTCGGCCTGGAGGACCATCCGGACTATGTCCCGAATCCGGGGCGTTATCCGCTTGTCGTCGACCCCGTCATCGGCAACACGCGATTCTCCAAGGTGCTGATGGACGGGGGCAGCAGCCTCAACATTCTCTACGTCCACACCTTAGAGCTCATGGGCATCGACACAAACCAGCTAAGGCCAAGCAAGGCGCCGTTCCACGGCATCGCGCCGGGAAAACGGGTCCAACCCCTCGGGCAGATCGACCTGCCCGTCTGCTTCGGTACTCCCGATAACTTTCGGAGGGAGACCCTCACCTTCGAGGTGGTGGGATTCCCAGGAGCGTACCACGCTATTTTCGAGCGACCGTGTTATGCCAAGTTCATGGCGGTCCCCAACTACGCCTACCTCAAGATGAAAATGCTAGGGCCAAAGGGCGTCATCACCGTGGGATCGTCGTACGAGCACGCTTACGCGTGCGACATCGAGTGTGTCGAGGGCGCGGAAGCACTCGCCTACAGCGAGACCCTGGTGGCGGACTTGGAGAAGATGGCGAACGAGGCCGTCGACTCCACCAAAAGGCACGCAGGCACCTTCGAGGCTGCCGAGCACTCCAAGGCGGTGCCCCTCGACCCCAATGCCCTCGAAGGCAAGGCGTTGAGGGTCAGCACCACCCTCGACCCCAAATAGGAAGCTGTGCTCGTCGACTTCCTCCGCGCCAACGCCGACATCTTCGCGTGGAAGCCCTCGGACATGCCGGGAATCCCGAGGGAGGTCGCCGAGCACAGCCTCGACATCAAGCCTCACTCCAAGCCGGTGGTACAGCGACTGCGGCGGTTCGACGAGGAAAAGCGCCGCGCCATCGGGGAGGAGGTGCGCAAGCTCCTGCAAGCCGGATTCATCAAAGAGGTATTTCACCCGACCTGGCTTATCAATCCTGTTCTAGTTAAGAAGAAAAATGGAAAATGGCGCATGTGCGTAGATTATACCAGTTTGAACAAAGCATGCCCTAAGGTTCCATTTCCTCTGCCTAGAATAGATCAGATAGTAGACTCCACCACCGGGTGTGAATTGCTATGTTTTCTTGATGCTTATTCCGGTTATCATCAAATCAAGATGAAAGAGTCTGACCGGCTCGCGACTTCTTTCATCACCCCGTTTGGCATGTTTTGCTACGTCACTATGCCGTTCGGCCTCCGAAACGCTGGAGCTACATACCAGCGATGTATGCAACACGTTTTCGGAAGCCACATCGGGCGGACCGTTGAGGCATATGTTGACGATATCGTTGTAAAAACCAGAAAGGCGAACGATCTGGTCAACGATTTGCAAATCACATTCGGTTGCCTCCGGGCGAACGGGGTAAAGTTGAATCTGGAAAAATGCGTGTTCGGGGTGCCGCGAGGCATGCTATTGGGTTTCATCGTCTCCCAACGAGGCATCGAACCCAACCCCGAAAAAGTCTCGGCCCTGGAACGAATGGGGCCAATTCGGGACCTCAAGGGGGTGCAAAGGGTACTGGGCTGCCTCGCAGCTCTCAACCGCTTCATCTCTTGACTTGGTGAAAAGGGCTTACCTTTGTACCGGCTCCTAAAAAAGCACGAACGCTTTTCGTGGACCCCCGAAGCCCAAAAAGCCCTCGACGGGCTAAAAGCGTCGCTCGCACGCGCACCCATCCTCACGCCGCCGTAGAACGGCGAACCCCTCTACCTATATGTGGCTGCGACAACGCAAGTTGTCAGCGCCGTCATCATTGTGGAAAGGATAGAGGAGGGCCACGCTCTGCCGGTCCAGAGGCCGGTGTACTATGTCAGCGAGGTGCTGACCGAAACCAAGATGCGGTATCCACAAATCCAGAAGCTAATTTACGCTGTAGTGCTCGTGCGTCGAAAGCTGCGACACTACTTCGAGGCTCACCCTGTCACCGTGGTCTCATCCTTCCCTTTGGGGGAGATAGTCCGCAACCCGGACGTCTCGGGTAGAATAGCGAAGTGGTCTATGGAGCTCGTAGGGGAAACTCTCTCCTACGCACCGCGAAAGGCGATAAAATCGCAAACCTTAGCGGATTTCGTCGCTGAGTGGACCGACGTCCAACTTCCGCCGCCACAGATCCAAGCCGAATGCTGGACCATGTACTTCGACGGGTCGGTGATGAAAACCGGGGCAGGCGCGGGCCTCCTCTTCGTCGCACCCCTCGAAGAACATATCCGGTACGTGGTTCGCTTGCACTTCCCAGCGTCGAACAACATGGCGGAGTACGAAGCCCTCCTCGCTGGGCTCCGCATCGCCATCGACCTCGGCATCAAACGCCTCGATGTCTGGGGGGATTCTCAGTTGGTCATCGACCAAGTGATGAAGAACGCAAGCTGCCGCGACGAAAAGATGGAGGCGTATTGCAACGAGGTTCGTCGTCTCGAGGACAAATTCTATGGCCTCGAGCTCAACCACATCGTACGCAAATACAACAAGGAAGCGGATCAGCTGGCCAAGATCGCGTCAGAACGAATCACCGTTCCTCCGAACGTCTTCGCCCGCGACCTCGATCGACCCTCTGTCGACTTCAAGCGAAGGGCCGGAACCCTCAAGACGCCCTCGGGGGCTGCGGAGGTCGAGCCCATGGAAGAGGACCCCTCAAAAGGGGGGCTCGAAGCCCTCGAAGTTGAAATTTCTTCGGCTGAGGCCTTGGAAATCGACGAAGACGCACGACCACAAGACTGCCGTGATCCGTACCTCGCGTGGATCGACCGCGGGGAGCTGCCCTCGGACCGAACCAAGGGGCGCCGCATCGCCAGAAGGGCCAAGACCTTTGTCTCGGTCGGCGGTGAGCGGTACAAGTGCAGCGCCTCGGGGATCTTGCAGCGATGCATCCCCATCCCCGAGGGAAGGCAATTGATCCGCGACATCCACGCCGGGGCGTGCGGACACCACGCAGCGCCGCGTACCCTCGTGGGTAACGCATTCCGGCAAGGCTTTTACTGGCCCACCGCCGTATCCGACGCGAACGAGGTCGTGCGCACCTGCGAAGGGTGCCAATTTTACGCACGAAAAACGCATCTCCCGGCGCACGCCCTGCAGACCATCCCTGTAACATGGCCTTTCGCGGTCTGGGGGTTGGATCTCGTGGGGCCCTTCCGCCCAGCGCCCGGGGGATTCACCCACTTGTTGGTAGCCATCGACAAGTTCTCAAAGTGGATCGAGGTACGGGCCATCACCAGCATCAGATCTGAGCAGGCCGTGTTGTTCTTCACCGACATCATCCACCGATTCGGGGTACCCAACTCGATCATCACTGACAACGGCACCCAATTCACCGGCAAGAAGTTCTTGGAGTTCTGCGACGACCATCACATTCGCGTTGTTTGGTCGACCGTGGCACATCCACAAACGAACGGCCAAGTAGAACGTGCCAACGGCATGATACTACAAGGCCTGAGGCCAAGAATCTTCAACAAGCTGAACAAGTTTGGCCGGAAGTGGGTTGCTGAGCTGCCATCGGTGATCTGGAGTATCAGGACAACCCCAAGCAGGGCCACAGGCTTCAGCCCGTTCTTCCTCGTCTATGGCGCCGAAGCCGTCCTCCCAACAGACTTGGAGTACGGGTCTCCGAGGCTCAAGGCCTACCAGGAAGACCGAAACCAGCGGGACCGCGAGAATTCGCTGGACCAGGTGGACGAGGCTCGCGACGTAGCGTTGCTTCACTCAGCACGCTACCAACAATCGCTCCGGCGATACCAAGCTCAGAAGGTACGGCGTCGAGACCTCCACGAAGGGGACCTGGTGCTGAGGCTGCGCCAGGACAATCGAGAGCGCCACAAGCTCACTCCGCCATGGGAAGGACCATTCATCATCGCCAAGGTCCTCAAACCTGGCACTTACAAGCTGGCGAACGAGAAGGGCGAGGTCTTCACCAACGCCTGGAACATCCAACAGCTACGTCGCTTCTATCCTTAAAACTCTCAGTATTTCTTGTAAATACTTCATGTTCTTAGTTAACAATAATGAAAAGTTTGCGAAAAACATGAAAACATTGTTACTAACAGCATGAACAAGGGGGACTTGGTCCTATTCTCAATAGAGCCAAGCCCCCCTCGGGGGCTGCAGGGGGGTTTACCCCCCTAATCGTCCCAATTTTCAAAAATTGTGCTGAAACTCGAGGCGCTGAGAGAGATGCGGGGCGCGAGCTAACTAAAGCTGGAGCCGGTTGAGCCGCGAGACCGCCTATGCCCGCGAAGGGATACGGCAACTCCCTCTCCACTCCACGCCTTAATTACTCGTGGAGTCGAAATACCCGGCCGAAATCTTTCCAAGCCAAGAGTAGCACAATAGAACAATCGAACAAGTTTGAAATGCACTACCGACTTTCAATTTTAGTTTATGTACAGAGCTAGTCTCCTAAAAACTAAGATACACCTAGATACTAAGCCTGAACCCTTCAGGCTCCACCTTCCTGCGGGGGCGCGGTGGCTTCGGCGGCAACGGTCGAGGGAACCGATGCAAGCGCCCCAGGACCATCGTCGTCGCGGCACACCGAGGCGATGTCCTCCTCAAGGGACGCCACGGCGTCGGCCTCAGGATCAACCTCGGCTTCGGTGGTGGTCGCAGCCTCAGGCCCAACGTCGGCGCGCGCATCTTCATCCTCCTCGGGGAAAAGATCGCGCCCGAACTTGGCGGCAAGTGCCGTGGCGGCATCCTCGGCGCCGTCATCGGCCTCGTCGAGGGCAGCAAGGGCGGCGTCGTCGTCCAGGTCTGCGTCGATGAAGTAGCCGCGCGCCACCGCCGCGAGGTCGATGTCGTAATGCGTCGACACCACGCCGAGCGCCTTCTTCACTCCAAGGTGAAGCGCGCTCTCGAGGCGCTCCGCCACGCAGCTCTTCAGAGACCTCAGGCGGCTGGGCAACGACGACCCCGACTGCACGTCGACGCACTGGACGTCCCGGCATGCCACATCGGTGGCGACCTTCAGCTCCTCGAGCTCCCCCTGGGCCTCGGAGTAGGCGGCCTGAACAGCCATCACTTCATCCGCCTTCTCTGCCTCGGCTCTCCGCAGCCCTGACAAAGCTCAAGCACGTTAAGACGAACTCTAACACAGAAAGTCAGGAAAGCGTAAAGCCTTACCATCCACCTGGGCCCTGGCCTCGGTAAGCGCCGCGCGTTCTTGCTGGAGCAGGCCCTCCGCGGTCGCCAGCGCAGCCTCCTTCTCTCGAAGCGCGCGGCCCAGCTGTTCGGCCTCCTGGGCCTTTTGCCCTGCCCGGGCCGCCGCCTCCGCGAGCTGGGACTGCGCGGCCTCGCGCGCCTTGCGCTCGAGCTCGAGCCGCTCCAACGCCGCGGCCGAGGCTCGGGCCTCCCGCTCCGCCGCGCCTCTCTCAGCGTCGCGCTCCCGCTCCGCGCGTGCCTTGGCTTCTTCGTGTGCGCGGGCGGCCGTCTCTGCCTCCCTCACCCGGACGGTGAGCTGGGTCACTTCCGTGCCCAGGTCCGCGTTCGCCTGGCGGAACCGGCGAAGATCGGCGTACAAGCCCGCGATGCACGCGGTCTTGTCTACCGCCTCTTGCCGCAGAAGCTGCACGAAGAACCATCAAGAATAAGACACAGACTAAAAACAATCTCGAAGTGCTGGGATGAGCGCGGAGATACCTCGAAGAGCTCCAGCGCCTACCTGGAGTGGAGATCGGCGGCGGCTGAGATGGCCCGCTCCAGGTCCGTCCCGACCCGTTCGGCCTGAGCCCACAGCTCGTTCTCCTCCGCCATGCTCTGCCACACCCGGGCGGAGACGCCAGGCTCCTCCAGCCACGCGCTCGGGCCGCGACGACCCTGAAGCAGCGCCACCTCGGACGCATCCCACTCAGCCGCTCCCCCGGCCACGAGCATCTGCGGCGGCCCCTGAGACAAGAAGCGCGCCGCCGACACCTCGGCCGCGGACACCCCAGCGGGGGGAACGCGCCCGCCATCACCACCCTGGGCCACGCCTTGTGCGCGACCCAAAGCCGGCAGGACGACCGTGCCGCCGACCGGCACGACCGCCTCCTGCCTCCCTCCAGTAGGGGCCGCGGCAGTGGTGTGGCCTCCCTGCTCGCCCGCTTCCGTCGCCGGGGCGCCGTGCCCCGGCTCCACCTCAACCACCGGGGGGTCCTGCCTCGGCTCCGCCACCAGGGGCGTCCTCTCCCGCTCCTCCTCCGCCGACCCGGAATCTCGCGCCCCCGGCGCCGGCTCCACCGGCGTCGCTGCAGACATCGCTGCGGGACGCGGAGTCCCGCGCGAACGCGATCCCCCGGCGTGAGGGGAATCCGACCCCCCGACCTTCAACGCCTTCTTGGGCGCAAGGTTAGGGGCGGCCTTGGCGGCACCCCGCGTGCTAAATCAAAAAGAAAGAGTGGAAATCACGAATCGAAAGACCGAACAAGGAGGGAAAGCTACAAAAAAGTTCGAGGCAGAACTTACCGGATGCAATCCTGCAGCACCTGCAGCTTCCGCTTCGAGCCACCCGTTGAGGGAGCCCTCCTCGAACTCGAGGACCCCCTCAAACCACTCGGGGGCTGCGCACCCCCCGAGCCCTCGGCACTCAATCCGCCGTGGCACGGCCCGCCCGCAGCAGGGGAAGAAGTCGCTCGCGCCCGCGGCACCGCGGGTCGAGCAGGCGCGACCGCCGTCCGCGCCGCCACCGGCGCAACATCGCCCAGGGCCACCACGCCCGCCCCGGGCAGCGGCGCGGCCATCTCTTCCTCCTCACCGGCAGGCGGAACCCCGCCGTCCCTCCTCCACCGGCGAAGCGCCGCCTGGTGCGCGTCCCACCGGGCTTGCCTCCTCCGGCTGCTGGCTCTCTTCGCCTCCTTCGCGCCCCTCTCGCGGTCACGGCGAGCGCAGTTCGAAGCGCGCACCTCCGGAGTCGGCGCGAGGGAGCGGTAGAGGCCGCAGTTCACCTCCAGAAATCACGATGAATTGAGGAAGGGAATTCTAAACTAATCAATCCGACAGCCCGGAGAAGGGAATGACGACTCACCGACAAAACATGGCCCTCGTCGGGGCGCAGCCGGAACGACCGGAGGTCGCTCGGCATGGTGTCGGGATGCACCGCCGTTCGCACCCTCGTAACGACGTACTCTTCGAGCGGCGGCTCCGACAACATGCGCGAAGCCGCCAGTGCCGCCGGGTCGGCGCCCTCCGTCATCCGGAACAGAGGGAGCTGCCTCTCCATGAGGGGAACCACCCGGCGGCGATGACAGTGCGCGAGCACGTGCGCCACGGTCAGGCCTGACCCCTCCAAGGTACGAAGGGCATCGACGACGGGGCGGAGCCTCTTCCGTTGAGCTTCGCCGGAAACGCCGTAGCTCCAGGAGTCGGCCTTCTCCGTCAAGACCTTGCCGGTGTACTCCGGCAACCCCAGGCCGTCGTTGCGCAGGTAAAACCATCCCTTGGCCCAGCCGCTGTTGATGGTGGTCATCCTGCAGGCCGGGTACAAGTGCTTCCTGGACTCGACCGGCGCGAGCGTGAGACCGCCGGCACACGAAGAACGGCGCACCCCCCTCCCCGCGCCGGACGTGCTGAGCTTGGCGCGGAAGAGGTGGACCCACAGGTCCCAGTGCGCCTCGATCCCCAGCACAGCCTCGCAGACGCCGATGAAGGCCGCCGCCTGCGAGATGGCGTTGGGGGAGAAGTTGTGGAGCTCCACGCCGTAGTAGTGGCAGAGGCCCCGCATGAACTGGCTGGCGGGCGCGTTGAAGCCCCGCTCGTGGAAGCGGACGAAGCTCACCACGTACCCCGCCGGCGGGTTCGGCACCCTGGCCGCCAGCGCCGGGACGATCCACGCCGGCCACGCCGAATCGCCCCGGGGCGAAAGCTGCCCACCGTTTACCAAGCCCTCCAGAAGGTGCTCGGTAGCGGTGGACGGAGTCCACTCCGTGACGCCTTCGATGATCACCATGGCGGACGGCGGAGCAGGGAGCGCGGAGCAAAGGCGACGAAGGCGTGAAGGACGAACAGAGTGCGACTAGCGGGCTCGGAAGCAAGCGAAAGGCAGAGGCGAGAGCTGGTACGAGGAATGGCGAAGGTACAAAATCCCCCTCCTCCCCCGCTTTCCTTTTATAAGGGAGCGGGCTCGTCCCTGCCGCGACACGCCAACCCACTGGCAACGGGCCGAACGCACGCGTGGCACGTCGCTGACAACCGGGGACCCCCCTCCCCTTTTTTCCCGCGGAACGGCACGCGTGAGCTGCGGCGCGGTAAAACGAAACGACGCGGCAGCGGCGCCTGACCGCTCGTCGCCTCGCCTCTCCCCGGCGCGCACCAACTCCGCCTAAAAAGGCGCGCCCACTACGCCCATCTCGCCCACTCCGCGACACGTCAGCCACGACCACGCCCGCCGGCGGTTGTGCGCGGGCCCGCAAAACCGAAACGACCTAACCGTTGGATTCCTTCCCAGGTAAGACAACGACCCCCCTCCGCCTCGAGGCGCAGGATGCTACTGATCAGGGGCTCGAAACCCGGGCCTCGAAAAGGTTCGACGGGCGCCCCAGATTAAGCGATGCGAAGGCTGCCGGTCACGCTCGACCAACCCTCGAGCCCGCTGCTCGAGGGTGACCTGCACCTCTCGCAAGGCCCTACTGATCAGGAGTACGAAGCCTGGCCCGCGAAAGGGTTCGACAGGCGCTCCAGATCAACAGAGTCAGGGACGATTCGGGCGTGTCCAATGGACTTTACCCCGAACGCGAAGTTTGGGGACGCCCCTGTTGTGTTCGAGGCCGGACAAAGGCAGCTAGTGGGGGGATCCCGACGAGGGAGAGCTTTCGCGCCCTCGGTCTCTTCGAAAGGGACCGAGCCCCACCTAGCAAACCTTTGCAAGCGCTACATGGACGCGTCTCCGGACCACGAGCCGACCCCTAGCGAACGGGGCACGGGCGTCCACTTGAACTACCCGCTAACAGCTCACCGAGGTATCCGTGTACGCTGCCCGATTCGAGGGTTGCACGAATGACCTCACCCCTCTCCCCCGCGAAGGGGAAGCGAGGGTCGCAACTCAAAGACAAGAAGCCCCCCTCCCGATCGCCTCCGCTCGGGCCAGGAGCTCGGGGTCTCCTTGCATGTCCTCCTCCTCTTATGCACGAAACACGTCGAGGCCGTGCGAGGTCCGCCCCCCGAATTCCGTGTAACTCGGTCTCACCCCCACCACGTCGAAAGGGGAACGACCGGCACAACCCTCGAAAGACAAAGCCCTTGCACGAGTGAATTCACTCCTCCAAGGGCTCGGGGGCTACACCCGAGGGTGCGCTCGCGCGCCCCCACGGAAGAACGTGCATAATCAAAAAGGAGTAATCCCCGCAAAATGCCCGGGAACGATCCCGCGAACCATCAGCCTCTGCCCGACTAATCCTTAGTCTGACAGAGACTCGGGGGCTACTGTCGGGGACAAACCCCGGGGGTCCCCAAATCATCGGGGCAAATCACCCTCAAAGAACGATATGCCACGAAAGGCCGAATCACCGGCAGCCAAGAGGGGCCGCCAAGGCAGCTCGGCCCGTCACGGCCTATCGCGGCCCACGAACGGACGTTCGAGCCCGCCTATCGAGGGGACCCGAGTCGCTACCCCCGTCTCCGCCTCGCTCGAGGGCCGCGCTCCCTCGAGAAGGCACGACGCAAACCCCGCCTCGCTCGACGGCCGCGCACCCCCTCGAGCGGGCGGGCCGTCTCCGCCTCGCTCGAGGCTACCCCTCTACATAACGCGACACGCTCTAGCGCCCCGCCCGACAACGGCATTTAACGCCCGCCCCATCAGGCGGGCGCCGAAGTCAAAAAGGCAATCTCTCCCCACGCCGCGCCGCCGACACCGCGGAGCTCGCTGTTTCAACTGCTCCGGTCACTGTGCGTCCTCACCACCACTGTGAAGACGCATGCGGCGCTGCGCGAGGCCCTGTGCGGACTTGCAGGCGTCAATCCGCACCACTATTCCACCCGCTCCCGTCCTTCCCCCCCCCCCCCCGGGCGCAGCCCTCGAATGGGCGCGAAGGACCCTCGAACGAATATACGAGCAGCAACCAAGTACGGACTCCGGTCAGGCGCGGTCCGGTGATGATGAACGCCGGGTCAAATCCACCAACTCTCGGCCATTCCCCGGCAAACCGGGCACGCCGCGCACTGTGGTCAACAGCAGGCGCCATGCCGGCCCCTGTGCTACCAACTCTCGTCCTTCGTCGCCTGCCCCGCCCTCGAAGTCAACCAGCGGCGGGCAGTTGGGTGCAGATTATGGCAACGCCACCCCTCGAAATCACTCTAGGACAAGCACAGGAATGGCCATGACGCCCGCGGAAGCCGGAGCTCGCCATAAATCCCCCGCCTGGGTCAAGGACGGCCGCACGCCCAGCGCCACGCTCTCCAGTACACACCTCTGTAACACACACTGTATCTGTACTTGTAAGCCCCTCCCCCCCTTCTCTCCTTAGCCTATAAAAGGAGGGAGGGGGTGAGAGAGGGGGAGAGGAGAAAAAACGATCACACACACCGTCACACGCGATATTGGCACTCGCCTCAATCACACTCGCTTTCAGGGACTCGGAGACTCCTCCTCCTCTCCCGCCTTGCTTGTAGCCCCCCTCTGCAAGCACTCCGGTGCAAGATAGTACAGCGTCCCGAGCGCACCCTGCTGGACGTACGACCTCACGGTCGGAACCAGGATAAACGTTTGTCTCATCGTGCTAGCTCTTGCATCAACCGTCAAGGGACGGGACACAGCGCATTCTGTTTGGCGCTGGGGATTGGCCGACCGATCCCAGCACCGACACGAGCTATCATTTGTAACGATAAGTTAAATTAATATAACGCTACCTATTTCAAAAAAAATCAGGCTTAGTCCTGCAGGGAGGGTGCTGTGCTGGAGTCCTACATGGATTTTTTTTCCGGAGTGCAGGGGACCCGTCTCCTGGGCCCTGGCCAAGCGAATCGGGCAAAAAGAGCGGGAGCCGAGCGCGAAACCCGCCATCTGCCCCTGCTTCGCGGCACAAAACGCAATTCGTCTGCGCTCTCGCGCCGCGCAATTGTTATTATAGAAAATGCTAAGTAGAAAGATGACTCGTTGAAACTATTGTCTATATCTTTTGTTAAACAAATGAATCGATGTAGTTTTATTAGTAAAGTCATTTGTAAAATATCTTCGCCGCTGGGCTCCAGGCGGTGCGACTGCGCGGCGCCGGCGTCCGCGGGACGGCGGGCTCCGCTCACGAGACGGCGGCCGACGGTGTCGTTCTCGGCGCCCTTGCCCTACGTGATGTGGTTGCAAAACTCGTCGAGCCCCACGAAGGCCGAGGCATCGGGCGACGACGCATCACTGCCGGCGTTGGACGGTGGCGCCGGGAACGCGGTCGGTGACGGGATTGGAGGGGTCGGAGCCCCACGGCGACGACTATCACTAGTGCGGCGGCAAAAAGGAAGGAGACCGAGAGCGAAGAAGTTAGGGCTGACAAGTAGCCTCATATGTCATAGAGAAAGGAAGGGTGCACATAGTGAGCTAGCAAGGGTAAAAGAGACATTTCGCCTGGTCCGTCCACGCTGGCGTGCAGAGCTGTCATGCCATGTATACAATTTTGATAAAGATGTAATAAATCTTCTCTCCAGTAGTAAAAATATTAGGCAGTCCCAACCCATGATGCCCATAGGTAGTGTTCATGATGTCATGTTAGCAAGACACTACTTTAGACATTGTATTCTTCAACCCATGATTTCTTAGTGTGAGTCCTCAATAAATTCATCATCTCTCATCTCCACCTATCATGTTTGTTTTTTATCTATAACGAAGACACTATAATCTCCCAACTCAAACTTAGTAGTGTCTTATGCAAAGGTTCTCGTATAGAAACTGGTAGATACAGTGTATTGCTCTTTTCTCCTTCTCTCATATTTAATGTAGCCCTATATAAATCAATAGTTTTATGTGTCACTCTATTTAATGCTATAAAAATCATTTTAATCGGAGGGTTGGAACTGCCCTACCAAAATCTAAAACCGAACATTCGAAGATTGAGTAACGATGGCAAAAAAAAGAAAATTTAAATATCCCCCGGTTCCACCCCCATACTTTTCCGCCCGCCGGCTTGTCGCGTTCGTGACCCCCTCCCGTGCCGCGCCTCGCCCCGCCGCCGCCGCCGGCCAGGGCGCCGCCGCGTCGGTAAGTCCCGCGCCTCCGCCCCGCCCGCCTCCTCTCCCGGTTGGATTCATTCGCGCGTGGCTGTTTCGTTGGGGCTCTCGGCGGCGCGCTCCGGTGGCCGTCGGCTGGATTTGGGTTTTTGGGGGTTTCGAAGAGGGAGTTGTGTGTGGTCTCGCCGGCGAGCCGCGCCGCCGCCGCTCGAGTTCTCTCCGTACGGGTGGGGGGATTTAGCCGTTTGGGAGGATTAGTTTTTCGGATTTGCCCCCTTTGGCGATGCTGCTGCTCGAGCCAGGCGGCGATTTGGGAGGGGATTCGGGGGAATCGGCCTCTGGAGTTCCGTCGCACTGTTGCTTGAATGATCCGTGTTCCTCAGCTTCGTGCTGGGGAGTTCCGTTTAGGGTCGAATTGTGCGATTTAGCATGAATTTTGTGCTGTAGTGCCGGATTTCGTGCCTTGCTGGTTCGATTCGCGGGGGGATTTTAGAATGCCGCGAGATTTGGGGCTGGATTAGCGATCCGAATCGCATCGTTTGCTCCGCTTTCCCCTTTCCGTTAGGGCACGTACAACGGGCGTCGTGTGCCGTAGACATGCAGAGGAAATTTTACAGAATACCCCCTGCGCGTAGCACCCGAGACGGGGTCGTCGTTTCGCTCGTCTACGAGCTGAGCTCGTGCTCCCAGGCCGTCGCGACGTCTCGGCACCCGCTGTACCATGCGATGTGGGGAGACGGCGGCAGCAGGGATCCGTTGCGCGCGCGGGAAGGATTGATTTGCCGCCAAAGGTTCGCGCCAGATTCACAAGCACAAAAACTAAATCAAAGTCCAAGAAGATCCAATCGAGGTCCAAGAAGGCGAAATCAAGGTCCAAGAAAATCAAATCGAGCTCCCTGCCATAGTGGCCATGGCCAGCGGTGGCCGGATTCACGAGCACAAAGACCAAATCAAGCTCCAAGAACACCAAATCGAGCTCCAAGAACATCAAATCGTGCCTGCTCGTCGTGCCTGCCGTAGCGCCTGCTTGCCCTCCGCCGCGCGTCGTAGCTCCGCCGCGGGGCCTCGCCGGACGCGCGTGAGCCTCCGCCGCGAGGGCCTCGCGGGCCGCGCACCGCAGCCCCGCCCGCCGTCGTGCCGGGGCCGCCGCGGGGCCTCGCCGGCCGCGCGCGGGAGGCCCGCCCGCCGCCGCGCTGGGTCCCCGCCCCTCGCCGGAGAGAGAGGGGGAGAGAGAGAGAGAGAGGAGGAGGAGGAGGGGGGAAGAGCGTCGGTGGAGAAGTGGGCGACAGAGACGAGGGGGAAAGATGACAGAGACGAGGGGGAAAGATAAGGCTGGGGGCATGGGTCCACTTGTCAGCCACAAATTTAACTGTATTTTGTAGTATGTGATGTATACAACAAAAATAGCTACAAAGATCAAATATGTAGTAGATCACCATGAGGTTTGTGTGTCAAATGATGAATTGATTACCAACAGACAGCCAAAAGACAGACCATTGTACAAGCTGTCTGTTCAGCCGTCTGTTTGTGTTAAAAAGACAGCAGCTGTCTCCACCGTTGTACTTGCCCTTACTGGTTGCGATGAGTTTAATGCACCTAGTGGAGCCAGGTTAACGCGCTTGTTGCCTCGGGAGTCGTGCCTGTCCCCATTCCGACTATTTTTGGTCCAGATTTTTTCCGCCTGCATCTCACAGTTGCTTCTGGTTGCGAGGGTGTGAGCTCTGGAGGTTCCTGCGCGCGGCAGCTGCAGATTCATGATTGTTGCAGTGCGCAAGTTTGTGAAGCTCACAGCCGCCACTAGCAATCTGTGACTCTGTACTCCTTTTCCCCCTTGTATTTTGTTAGCTCCCTATGGGGGTTTAGGAGATTGTTTGGAGAGATCTTTTGGGGTGGTTGAGTGGAGGTTTAGCTGTGGTGGTTTGGGGTTTCTTTCGTGCACTTAACTCTGCAGATTTGGGGTTGCTACAAGTTCTTAAGTCTTAATTCTGCGTAGTCCCCTGCTGCCAGCACGCACCACCATAGGCTGTCATCTGTAGTTCTGTATAGTCCTTTTCCCTTTGTATGAGGTATATTCTCTGTGGAGCTTTAGGATATTGTTCGGAGAGATATTTTGGAGTGTTTGAGTGGAGGTTCAGGGGTCATGGTTCGGTTCTGAATTGATTAACCTTTTGCCCATGCCGTCTTCCTTGGTAATAGTGTCGTGTCGCTTTCACCTTATTTGTCAGCTCCTAGTGGCCGCTTAAGTAGACATTTTCCCCCTTTACTGCTGCACTGCCTTCTGATATTCTTTAATGTTACTGTGATGCAGGAGCAGCTGATCTGCGCGTGGGATTGCTGTTCTCCCCCAACAATCGCCTGCAGCCCAATTATCCCACCACTGGTTGCTTGCAGCCGGTGATTTTGTTCTTCATTCTCCCTGGTATTTTTTTCATTTCGCTCCCCATCTCTTCAAGCTTCTGAGCTATTTCAGCGATTGTTGTCGTGCTGTTTAGATGATGTGAATTTGGGTTTGCCAACAATGAAATGAACTCTCTGTAAGTGCTTTATTTGCTTTTGTTAGATCAATGTTTACAACGGACCACGTCATCTGTGATATGTTACTTTAGAGGTTGTCCCTCATTATAGGAAAAAGAGGAAAATATCTTGAGGGGACAAACTTTCCAGCGATGTTGGCGGCGTCGGCTGCTAGCGCGTGGCTGTGGCCGTCTGCAGCTGTGCGGGTCCGCGAGACGACCTTCTTCCCCATCAGCGCCAGCTTCGCCACCACGCGACTATGCATCGGACAAAGCTGCTCAGACAGAACCTTGTGAGCACCCCCTCCATCTCGCATAATATCTTTGATTTCTTGATCCATTTGCTTGAGGTCACTTACGAATTGCCTGGTTCTTATCTGGTTCTTTCATGCCCCTTCCATTTGGAATGGTTTTGGGGAGTAATTCCTTGGTTGGATCGGTGATCTTGTCATGGAGTATTATGCGTATAGATTTGGAATTAAACTGCGCAGATAGCAAATTCTTTGTCGAATAATCGCGAACATCAGTGCCAACAGTTCTCATTTGATCCCTATTTATTAAATGAAAACCTAGACAAGTTAGTTTGATGAATATGAGGCCCAGAGGCAGTAAACACTTATTTCTTTTCTTGTATATATTACTAACGCATATTAAGTTGGTTCCAATTCCAAAGGCACAAATTCCACCTTGTGAAGTCCCTAATTCCTGATATGTGAATCATCTGCACGTGTAATTTTTAATTATCTGCTGAACTATGAACCTAGCAATAGCAGAAAGGGTCAGGAGTGGAATTTGCATGATTGTGATTGCAATACACTTCCCACAAGAACTGCAGAATCATATGCTGTTCTCAAAATGCCTAACATGTCATTTTCAGTGCAGGGATTCAAATTGCAGAGTCCAATTTGAGAAGATGCAAAATTGTCCATGTTAAAAGTGGGGAGTCTGATGGATATCCAAAAACTAAGGATATGTTGGTCGATGAAGAAACTCTTCAGTCTAATTTGGACAGAGCCATTGAGGAAGAAGATTATGCCCGTGCAGCAAAGATCCGGGATGATCTACGTATCCTCCATGAGGATGCTGAAGCTTCGCTCCTTGCAGCAAATGCACGGTTCTACAATGCCTTCAAGAATGGAGATATTGCTGCGATGTATTCTATCTGGGCTAAGGGTGACCATGTGTATGTAATACACCCTGCTGCAGGTCGGATATCCGGTTATGATGTGGTCATGCAAAGCTGGGAGATGGTTTGCAATGCAGATTATGAGTTTCCACTGAGTATTGATCTCAAGAACATAGAGGTTCACATCCGTGGCAACCTCGGTTATGTCACATGCTTGGAGGTGGTGAAAAACAAAGGAAGAACTTGGGGAAAGCAAATCGCCACCAACATCTTTGAGAAAGTTGATGGCACATGGCTGATATCTGTTCACCATGCTTCACACATCGAAGAATGAAACGCCCGCGGGCACCTGGTGATCAGGGATGGAAATTTTGAGTTAGAGATCACCATGTACAATTTTGAGAATTTTGGTAGCTTCCGTGTACTTAACGGGAATATTGTGTATTGTGCGTTTATATTCCTTTGTAGTCGTTAGTTTTCAAAGTGAATTTTGCCGTCATTGTTTTGTTTTTTCATAGTTATTACTGGCATATGTTGTCAGATGGACCATGTATGAGTTGACTGACAGTTCTACAATTATCTGATGTCAACGGCTATGAACTTGGTTTACAAGAAACACAGTCCATATCCAAGCAACTTCCTTGTAACCAATCTGGCATGCTTCTTGTAAACCGTAGAGTCAAAATTTCTTTCTGAGAACTGTGTTGTCAAAACTTTTGGTGATGAAGTTGTAAATCTTCCAGGTTGGGGCGCTGAATTTTTTACTGGCAACTTTTCATTGCTCGCAGCTAAAACTTGTTTATGATGTGTGGTGTAGCATGATATTTTCAAAAATCTTCGCACTTGCCGCTAACGTATGGACGTAGGTTAAACCTGAGACTTTGATCGTAGCCTTATACAGAGATGTCCGTAGTTGTTACGGGTACGATACATGCAGCAAAAATAAATAGACCACATGAAAAATTCAAATTTAACAGCTATAGGGTCGCACCAAAGACAATAAAAATTAGTACTTTTGTCGACTATTCCATCCATTCCAAAATATAAGACGCACTTGTATTTTAAAACTGTACTAGTAGAGAATTAACTAGGCATTACAAACAGGCCAATCACAACTAGTTAGCCACAAAACGGTCGTAGTGCTAGTGTCGTTGTATTTTTAGAGTCACATCTTCACGGACTTATATTTAGATTGCTAATATAATATACTTCATCCGTTTCAAATTATAGTTCGTTTAACTTCTTTGACTCAAAGTTTGACCGCTCGTCTTATTCAAAAGTTTACGCAAATTATCATTTTTTGTGGTGGCTTGCTTTATTAATAAAAAACCTTTCAAATGCCTTAAACTTGACTATATTTATACAAACTTTTTGAATAAGACGACCAGTCAAACTTGTGGTAAAAAAAGTTAAATGAACTATAATTTGGAATGGAGGAAGTATATGAAAAACAAAAAACATAGTAATTATAAGGTTTTATATTTTTAAAAATCTACTCAATCATGCTATAATTTTAAAATATGACTATAACATCGTTTAGCATCATGCATAAAGAATATATAAATTATATATAATCAATAGTTTATTCGTTGGTATACCGGATCTTCTAGCTCGTCTAGCTTGAGCTAGCTTATGGGTGAAACGACCGCTTGTTAAAAAAATTCATCGAGCCAAGCTGAATTGAGTCGAGCCGAGTAAGGGACTAAGCCGAGTCAAATGGAGCCAAGTTAAACCATACTAGTTGTGAGTTTCGATCTTTTGATGATGATCTAGACATAATCGACGTGGTACGGCTGCCTCGCGCCTTCGCGCAGAGTGTCGTGATTCCAAGAACTCTGCTTTCTTCGGTAAAGCGTGGAACGGGAAAAAATAAAAAAGATATTATTTGGGTTTGGGCTGAGGTACCTGGCCATGAAGAACTGGGCCATTTGTTGGGCGCCGACGCGCATAATCCTTGGTCCTATCAAGGACAAGGAAAAAGTCCACTATACCTCCCTCAACAATCAGTAGAGCCTGGAATTCCTCCCTAATAAATAAAACTGGAGCCTCATGTAACATCCCGTAATTTTACGCAGGATTGTTAGATGTAAAAAAAATGTGAATTTCAAAATTTTTGGTGAATTGAGTGCATGCCAACAAACATATAAGGTTGAATTCGAATTGCTCCCTTTATTCCTAGGCGATTTAAATTAAATTTTAAAATTTGAATTGAAGTGCTAAGGATAAATTTAGAGGTGATTTGGTTTTTATTTTGCTTTTTAGTTCTTTGATTGGATTTGAATTCAAATCTTAGATTTGAATTCAAATCATTAACCAAACTAATTTCAAAACCCTTCTAACTCTCTTGGGCCGATTCTGTTTCCCGAAGTCTGTTTAATCTCCCTAAGCTTTTCCCTCAGCTCGCAAACAAACCCCGCGGCCCAGCTTCCCTCCTTTCTTTTCCCCGCAGCCCAGTTCAGCCCAGCTGATTTCCGGCCAAGCTGCGGCCCAATCGCAGCCGCGCGCCCTTCCTTCCCTTCTGCCGCTGGCAAGCGGGTCCCACACCGCACTGCTCACCTTCTTCCCCACGCCTCTCTTCCTCCCGCACGGCGCCGAGCGCAGGGCCCCGGCCAATCCCGCACGGGGAGGCTTGGGCAGCCCGACGCGATTGCGCCGCGTGTCCTCGGGCGCGGACGCCCACCTATCTCGTCGTCTGTGCCCTTGCAACCCTAGCCGCGCCGCCCTATAACATCCCCACAGCACCGCACCTCCCTGCTCAAGCCGCCGCCCCAATTGGGGTTTCCTTTCCAGAAATTCGAGAGGGGGAGAGAGGGAGAAGGTGCCGGGAAGGGAGGAGGAGAAGAAAGGAGCTCGGGAGAAGCCGTTGTGATTGCCTCCCCACGACGACGCCGAAGCTGACACGCCGCCGTGGCGCCAAGGACTGCGAGCCGCCGCCGAGAAGCCGGAGCCGGAGCTGAGGAGCACGACGACGCGAACCGCAAGTCTTCGACGAGCTGCTGCGTACAACTACTAGCCCTCGGTGAGCCGCCGCCGTGATCCGCCGTTCTCCCCTGTTTTTGCCCCAACCCCGTTGAGCCGCCAACGTTCTCGCCAACCTCGCCGCTCTGGGACCCGACCTTCGAGTCGTGGCCGTGATCTCGTGCAGGTCCCCGTCGCGCCGCGCGTCTCTGATTCCGCAACCCGCCGACGACCATCTTGCAGCCAAGGCCGCCGCAGACCGGGATGCCGGCCCCTGCGCGCAGCCGAGGCCGTGCCGCAGCCATGGGCGACCACGTGCCCGCACACGAGCACCTAGTCGTGCCCCAGCAGTCGCTGGAGGCCACGAGCGCGCGAGCCGCACCCTTTTTACCCCAACCGTGCATTGATGCACTTGTTTCCCGTGCCACCGTCGATGCTCACCGGCGTCCATGGCCGTGCCACCGCTGCTTGCGTCGGAGGCCCTCCTAGCCGACCAATCTCCGCCCCGTTCCTAGCCAAACCTATCCGCAAACCCTAGCCGAGGCTTTATCCCTTGCTTCCTGAGGCCAACCAAGCCGCGACGACCCTCGCCGTCGCAAGCCGCAGTCGCTCGCCGGCGCACCAGAGTGCGTCGCGCGCGCAGCCGGCCGCGCCACACGGAGCACCACACGCACGACCCCACCGAGTCGCCGCACAGCCACCACAGAAGATCCCGAGTCGGCCACAATTCGATCTCGTGCACCTGGTTCACGTGCACCGCACTCACGGCTCACGGTGGACTTGGACCACCAGAGCGAGTTCAGCGGCCCTGCCTTCGTGGGCCTAAAGTTCGCACCCAAGTCCAGTTTACCACCCTGAACTCTTCTGGCCCAGATCTTTCGGCCCATTTCCAGCCCTCGAATCCTTTTTCTTTTTCTTTTTCTTTTTCCTTTAACTGCTGACAGCCTGGCCCCACCTGACAACGACCTAGGTGACTGACATGTGGGCCCGCTGACCCCGCTGACCCACTGACCCACTGACCGTTGACTGGTCAACGTTGACCAAGTCAACGCTGACGTCATCCGGGCCCATGATGACGTCAGCAAAGCCGACCCCACTGATGACGTCATGCTGACGTCAGCAGTGATGACGTGGCACGCCCTGGTGCTGCCACGTGTCCCAGTATGTCTGTTTTTCTTTTTCGAAATTATTTAATATTTTCAGAAAATAATTTAAACTTAGAAAATTCATAATAAATCAGCCGTAGCTCAGAAAAATTTGAGACCAATTTCTATATTTTTCTAAAATCATGACCTACGCGTTAGTGTAGAGTTTGGTGTTGTTTGAGTCTTCTTGCTTCGCTGTTTTGGTGTTTCTTTGTCAGTAGTTCCCGTCTTTATTTTATTTCCGCATAATTAGGAGCTCCGGAGTCGCGGAAGGATGCTGACGACTACATCAACTACCGAAACGAAGAGGACAAGCAATGCCCAGGTTCACGCCCAGCCATTCTCCGAAATACCTATTAGGCATGCAAACTAGTATGCTAGCGCTTTACTTTACTTGCAAGATGATGATATGCCTGCACTGCCTTTTATCTATCATGTATCCTTGCCACCTATTATCCACTATATGAGAATGCTATGCTTGCATGTGTTGGGATGGTTGTGATTGAACTTCTTGGCGTGAGTTGGGTGGCTTGGGAGGAGTAGTGCAGCTAGGCGGTGGAGGCGAGTGATAACAACCTGTTCGTTTGACCGGGGTGCTTGGGAACTGAACTCGGACAGTTCCTATGGAGTACCTATTGCGGGTACATGGTTACTTGGTTACTTTTGAGGGGTTTGGGCGGCCATACCTGTAATGGGTGCCGATTGCGGACCGTTGCGGTGGATCGCTTTTGATGCTGATACTCGCTTTGCCGACAATTAAGGACCGCATCAGGATGCCTTTCGGAAGTGGGAATTACAGTGCTCACCATCTACCCAGAATGGGGAGGGTTCCAGCAAGCCTATCTGGTGCGGTACCAGGACTGTAGGAGGATCGAGCTTGATATGTGTAAGGGGGACTCGTTGCGGCGTACTCTCCCTGATCTACCACTGCCCCCGACTGGCCCCGGTGGGAAGGTTTCACATCCCTGGGGCAGATGTTAGCGTGCGGATGTATCCCGAGCCCAGGGAAGCAGGATGGTACCGTTGCTTTATAGGGTCTTTGCTGTGGGCTGCGTCTCGAGCTGGGGCACCAGCTCGCAGCCCGGGTGGTTCCTGGAGTACAACCTCTGCAGAGTGAAAACTATATGTATAGCCGAGTCCACGGTCACGGACGATCCTTCATCTGATCCATCCAGATTAGCATGGGATTCTGCTTTCTTACCTCATCCTTGATTTTGGTTATGAGAGGTTGGACCAGCTGAGGCTGTTGAGACAAGGTGGGGAGGGAGCTCACCGAGTCGACTAGCGAGTGAAAGGAGTTGGTGGATGTTTATTGCGGGAACCTGTTGAGGCAGGACGAGCCCGATGTGGTTGTGAGATTGATGGGTGGTTTTGGGAAGAGTATGTGCTTGAGAGGATTGGAGTTTGGAGATGAGATGAACTTGGTTATTGCTGATGCGCGCATAGGAAACCTCAGCTTTTATTCCTTGAATATTTCATACCTTAGATTAGGCCACTATAAAGCATTGCTACATATTATGGTTGGTGACGTGGACCTGTCCCACTTCCTTGGGGACAGTCTTTGGGTACACAGGAGAAGACTCCGAGTACAAGGTCAACTTCGAAGAATGATGCTGTTGACACGAAAGCGCGCCAACAAACTCGAAGCCGATCAAACGCGCAGCACGGCCGTCACAACGGCCAACTCCTGAGCTCCTCGGGCAAACCGGTCTGACCGGTTCCTGAAACCGGTCTGACCGCTTTCAGGCAGGAACTCGTGAAGACCTAGAAACTCGAGCTCGGGAGGGACCCCGTCGGAGCTCAAGCAAGCTAGGGTTGCTCTAGGGTCGGCAGGCCACCTAGAACGCCCTTGAACGCCGTAGAGACGAGCAAAGAACAGAATATGGAGGTTGGAAAAGATTAGGGTTTGAGAGATAAAAAAGTAAAGGATAAACGTGAAGACCTAGAAACTCGAGCTCGGGAGGGACCCCGTCGGAGCTCAAGCAAGCTAGGGTTGCTCTAGGGTCGGCAGGCCACCTAGAACGCCCTTGAACGCCGTAGAGACGAGCAAAGAACAGAATATGGAGGTTGGAAAAGATTAGGGTTTGAGAGATAAAAAAGTAAAGGATAAACGTGTTTGATTCGATTGGAATACCTCTCAATCGGCCTTAGCCTTTATATTTATAGGCCGGGGAAGTCTTACCCCTTTCGAATAGGTTACAATATGGGACTAAACTCGGAATCCTAATCCTACTCGAATTATAGAACCAAACCGGTCAGACCGGTTTGGCCGGGCCAGAGCCAATTTTGACTGTCAACAGATGCAAATGAGGGTTGTGCGCTGCGCTCAAGGATGCCTGTGGAGGTGAAGGCCCGAAGCACCAGAAGCTTATAGCTATCCACTGCGTAGATGTTTCCCTTTTGTCGTTTAGCCCAGAGGGCTTGTACCATACCGTTATGTATCTATATCATGTTTGATGGTCTTAATCGTTGGATGGATGTGATATTCTGCTGAAATGAGTTCTGTACGTGATAGCTAATATTCCTGGGACTATCGCAAGGGTACAGGGAGTCGGATTCTCGTAGGTGGGAATCCGGTTCGTTTCACCTCAACTATGAAAACCGTTCATTTTTTCACCCCAAGCGGTATATAAGGCGGTTTTGGGTGACTTGGTGCCATGTAGGACGAGTAACGTGGCATCACATCAACTTCGAGGGGTGTAAAACAGAGTAGTTTGGTCAAATGGACTTTATAGAAAAAATCATACAAATATTTTTTGTGAGAAAAATTATACAATTAGAAACCCTAAATTTTGATTTAATTTTAGAAAAAATATACAAAATTTGTTTTAGATTAAAAATGAAACCAACTTTGAATTTATTTTCAAGAAACTTGTTCTATTTTTAGTAACTAGTTTGAAGGTATTTTTTAAAAAATGAAGGTATTTACATCCTAGAAAATTCGTTTAGATAAAAAGATATGAAACCACTTTCATATTTTTGTAAAATCATGCTTTTATCTCCAAGTGTCTAGTCTATAGTAACCATGCTTTCATAAATTTTCTTAGAAAAATAATTATATTTCTTTTATAAAGTTTATTTGACCACCTCATATGTAGTTTAATTATATCCTCTCAATCCTGATGTGGTGTCACCTAAGTCAAAACCGCCATGTACACCATCTGGGGAGGAAAAATGAACGGTTTTTAGAATAGAGGGAGCATAAATATCCGGTTTTATACATCAGGACGAAACTCCAAACTTTCGTGATAGAGGGAGGCATAATGGGCTTTATCCCAAGGACAATCGTCACCATCTCATTTCGCTCAGAATTACTACGCGAGCGTCCAGTTACAAGCTTACGTGGGCCGTCTTCTACTCGATCTATCCTCTTACTCGATGCCTTTTATTTCTTTTTCACAGGTTCCATCCTGCTCGTCGTGCTTCACTGCGTACTCGTTTCCTCGTTTACGGTCGTGAACGATGTGTTTAGTCCTTAGTACGTCTTAGTGTTTCGCTGTTAAGTGTTTCACATAGTGAGACTTCCCTAATGTTCACACGGATGCAGTGTGCGTGTGCCTGTGTGCCCGAGCTTGCCTTGACTCCATGCTGGCCATCACAGAGAATCCCTGCTGCGCACGGTTCTCAACCTGCAGGAGTGCAGGGGACCCGTCTCCTGGGCCCTGGCCACGCGAATCGGGCAAAAAGGGCGGGAGCCGAGCGCCAAACCCGCCATCTGCCCATAGAAAATACTAAATAAGAGAATGTTTGATCGAAACCACGGTCTATATCTTTTATTAAACAAATAAATCAATATAATTTTATTAGCAAAGTCATTCGTAAAAAATCTTCGCTGCTATTGCTATTACTGTTACTCTATTATTACCGCTATTACCTTCTAATATCATCAACGGCAACAACAAAACACTTATATCTACCCACCCACACTCAAACTTATTATTATTATTATCGATGCTTTCAAGATATAGCCATAGTAATGAACCATTTGTTGAGCTTGACAGGAACTAGGTAAGTGCTTAGGGTTAAAATGCAGGAGGCTGTTTGGTGGGCTCCAATACCTTATGACAACGGTCCACTGTCCTTGAATGCTGCTCCAACGTAGGAGTAATCTGGTGCTAACACAATACCTGTAGTAGTACTCTAGTCATGATATCCTTCAGGACACGTCCTCCACCTCCATCGATGCTCCTTGAGAGAATATCAGGGAGCTCAAGGACATGTCTGACGGCATATTTCATTTTGGATGTTTCGTACGGCTTTCATATACTCTTTTGACCATTATTTTGACATGACGGATTTATTAAACGTGCATTTTTTTTGTTCGACCGAGGAAAATACTCATTTATGTGTTCCTTTTTAGATACCATCTATATGTTTTAACAAACTAAATTGAAGTTACGTTCATTTCAGCAGGGCCCACTAGAGGTAAAATTTTCAAATTATCACCAAGGATGCTTTTAATCATTAACAGCCATACTGGAGTACTATAAAAATAGCGAATAAATAAGGAATCTCCCTGAAAAAATATGGTATAACCTGGAATATTCAGCCAATGGCAAAACAAAAAAAACGGTGCATGTAAAGTGATGAAAGTATATTCTCGTTAAGAAGACCTTTCAAAAGTGGAAAAACTAAACAGCATTCGAGTGTTTAAATGCACCTTGAAACACTCTATATTTTATTAGTCAATTTTTCACCTAATGCAAGCTAGGTCATCTTCGTGCAGGGGTTGGGCAAGGATAAAGGTTATGGATTCGGTGTTTGAGATATGAGGTTGACCGGAGATCGGTAATCATAAAGAAGGTACTAATGGTAAGGCGGCTTGGTGGCATTGACATGACGATGGACAGAGGAATGTTATGTGCTTGGGGGGACGGGAGCATCATGGTGAGACTTGAGAGTTTGGGAAACCGGGTTAGCGTGCTGTTGGCATGGAAAAAGAAGATGATAAACCTCATAATACTTGCCATAAGGAAGACGGTGTTTGAAAGAGAAAGAAATTGTGGAGAAGGAAATACATGGATCGTTGGCTCTTGATAAAAATCATAGCATGTTCTGAGTCTTTGAAGCACCAGTACCAGACCGTCCAGTGTAAACCCCTTTAAAATAGACAAGTTTTTATTATAGAGTAAAGCCCATTTTACCCCCTGATATTATCACGAAATCTGAAAAAGCCCCCTGAACTAAAAAACCAGGCATTATACACCCCTAATTCTTTAAAACCGCACAAACTATTCCCTAGCAGTAGTTAGAAGTGGGTTTGACTTTATTTTACTTGAAACACAAATTTGATAAACACAAGATAGGTTTTTAAATAACAACAAATTGTCTAGGCTATAAAAATTCCAAGAAAAATTATATAGGCATACTGGAACACGAGAAACCCAAATATAATATTTGAATCTCATCAAAATATATATGTAGGTTTTCAAAAAATAGATTTATCCCTAAGAAAATAGAAAATATCTAGAAAAAGTTCCAAAATATTTTAAGCAATTAATAAATGTATTTGAGGAATTATATATACAATGATAAAAACACAAGACCAAACCAGCATGAATGCAACCACTACCGATTATAATGTTTTGGGAATTTTCTATATTTTTCCAACCGTGTTAGGGCTAAATTTAATTTTTGGAAGCTTCTGGAGATATTCTCATGAGATCCAAGTACTTTATTTGGATTTCTCATATCCCAATATATCACTAGGTTTTTTTGAAATTTTTGGAGGTCAAAAGATTTTTTTGTTATTTAAAAACCTATCATGCATTTGTTTTTGAATTATAGAATGGTCAAAACCACCTTCAAACCACTTTGACATGGAACATGGTGTAGTTTGTCCGGTTTTGAATAACTGGGGGTGTATAACATCTCGTTTTCGAGTTCAGGGGGTTTCAGATTTGGTGTCAAGGTCATGGGGATAAAATGGACTTTACTCTTTATTATATTATTAGAATAAGTAGAAATTATAGTGAACAAAAATTAAATAAATGCAAAACCACATTTCCATGTTAAACCCATGACCAAAACTAAAAGGTAGTCAATGCGTGAGAGCTGGGGTAATGCCGCTCTAAAAATAATCATACACCAACCCACAAAAGCGAACCATACGTAAGAGTGTCTTTAATGTAACATCATCGGCTGTCGTGAAAGTGAGAGAATAAATAAACTCAGAGAATTGTGAAAGACTTAATGCTGTTTAGGGCACCTCCAGTGTCACGGTCGAACACCTCTGCGCGAGCAGGCGAACAGAAGTTTGGTTCGCTATCTGCAGCGTGATAGTCGAATTATGGGACCCACGAGCGGTAAAGAAAAAAGAAAAGAAAACCAGCCCTCCCGTCTTCCTCGCGCGAAGGAAATATCCGGCCGCTTCGTTTCTCCGCCCCCTCGTCCTGTTTCCCATCTTTCCCCTCTCCGGTCCCAACCAAATCAAACGTGGATCTAAAAAATTTGCCTTCCAGGCGAGTAGATCAGGTTATCCAGCTGCTGATCCATGGAGATCAAGTCCCTCACGGCACTATTGAGGCTCGCACTCGCTCTCCTGCCAGTCTGTTGACCCATCGACGCTGCGATGCCGAGGGCGGCGGCGGTGGACATCGACGACCTCCTGGTGCGCCAAGAACGGCGGGAGGTTGCCATGCTCATCGAGGAGGGAAGGCTTCTGGAGGACGACAACAAGAACAGCCGCCTCGCGCTCACACTGGTTGCAGGATGCGATGGCGTCAAGAGCAAGGTGAGCGCCTTGCTTGCTTGTTCGTTCTTTCTTCTTGCCCATAATCTATACTACCTACTTGTCTTTTTGATGCTACCACGATTATGAATCCTATCTAGTTCGCAAACAATTTCAATTGCCTGGGAAAATAAGCAACATCCGGTACATATATTTATAATAAAACTACCAATACAACAAGGGGATATTAATCTGAAAGGAATACAATAGTCACTACATGAAAGCATAGCTAATTAGTGTGCTCGGGATTGTTGCCTCCAAATTTTTCCCATATATGCTCTACCAAGTCATTCTGGAGTCGACGATGCATCTCTTTATCTCGAATAGTCACTCCTATCTCCAACACCCTATCAAATCCATGAAGTGGTCCACGGCCATATGCGTTCAATGGTATAGGAGAGCTCCCCTGGTCATAGTTATAGTTATGGTCATGGCGGGCCAGGTAAGTGCCCCTCTCATCCTCGACAATCATGTTATGCATAATAATGCAAGCATACATGATCTCACCAAGAGTTCGTGTGTGCCACACACGTGCTGCGGCGCGTATAATGGCAAAGCGAGATTGCAAAACACCAAATGCACACTCAATATCTTTTCTTACTGATTCTTGCTTTGTAGCATATAACGTGTGCTTGTCACTCTGAGGCAGTCTATATGTTTTTGCAAATGCTGCCCACTCAGGATATATGCCATCAGCTAGGTAGTAACCCATGTCATACTCATTGCCATTGATTGTAAAGTGAACCTCCGGAGCTATCCCTTGTCGCTGTGCTATGAATAATGGTGACCGATTTAGCACATTTATGTCATTGTTAGACCCAGCCACACCAAAAAATGCATGCCATATCCATAAGTCATGCGAGGCAACAGCTTCAAGCATGACAGTGGGTACTCCTTGATCCCCTCGTGTGTACTGCCCCTTCCATCCTACTGGACAATTTTTCCATTCCCAATGCATGCAGTCGATACTTCCCAACATACCAGGGAAGCCGCGAGCCTCTCCAACATGAAGCAACCTCTGAATATCTTCTGTAGTGGGTCTCCTTAGGTACGTTGGCCCAAAACATTCAATGATACCTTTGCAGAAATTTTCCAAACTCTCAATGAGTGTTGTTTCAGCTATTTGTAAATTTTCATCAAACATATCGGCACAAGTTCCATATGCTAACATTCGCAAAGGAGTAGTGCATTTAAGTAAAGGTGAAAATCCAAGCTTACCAAAAGCATCCCTTCTTTGCTGGAAAACTGGAGACCAATTACTAAGAGTTTGCACAATGCGTAGAAATAGATGCTTTCTCATCCTGTATCTCCGACGAAACTGGGTATCATCATACATTGGGTTTTCTGAGAAGTAGTAAGCCTTCAACCGATTCTCAGCATCTTGACGCTCTCTTCTTATGTACCTTCGCCTTGGTGGACCTCTCTGCTGCTCCTCAATTTGAGATCTAATCTGCTCTTCAATCTGAGCCTCGATCGAATCATTGATGAAGTCCCAAATCAAGTCAAATGGGATAACATCAAAGTTTCTAACTTCAGAACTATCTTGCTGGGAGCTAGGTTGTGTGGACATTGTTTTTGTTCTGGTGGAGTAGGTGGAGTAGATGTGAGAGTGGGAATCTGATGGAGTGGATGTGAGAAGTTGGTAGAGAAGTGGGATCTGGTGAGATGGAAGGGACCTTCAGCCTCCTTTTGTAGACAAGTTATACAACAGCTAGTTTTACAACGGCTACTTTGTCAGATCCTTTTTAGCACATTTACTGATTTGATGTGATGTTTTTTTATTTTGCAGATAAATATGCCAGACTTTTTTATTCTTCTAGCTGCAGCCAGTAGGAAGATTGGAAAAAACACAATAATACACAATAATGGCTTAAGGTAACATTATAATTTTTTAGTGCATACATTACATCAATTAAATGACTACATTACCAACACATTAACTACTTAACTAATTAACTGACCTAATCAAGGTTCCATGCATCCTACTCCTTGCCATAAATTTCATCAGATAAGAAGTCTAGTATCTTTTCATGGCGTGTTTTTTGTGTCTCGCTGTATGACTTGGTGTCAATCATCATGAGTTCTGTCAATTGCTTGATTTTATCCATCTTCACCTTCTCCTTGTCAACTTCAGCCATCTTTTCAATTGCAGTGGCATGTTCTCTTGCAGCAGTTGCCATTTTTTCTATTGCCTCATTTTTTTATCTTGCAGATTGTTAAGTTGTCCCACATTTTCCTCAGACAACCGACCCTTTCCCTTTAACTTTCCCTTCCCCTTCCGCTGCTCTTTTGCTTGCTTCTGCCCTATTGGTCGAGGACGATCTGTATCACCTGCATCATCAGTGTCTCGGTTTGAGGAAGAAGTGTAAGCTCCTGATGAAGACACCTTGTTTCTCTTATTCATAATGTCAGCAGCCACATCTCGGTGAAGCCATTTAGGTTCTTCCCTCACTGCTCTCCACCAATACACCAAAGGAAAGGACTTCTCTGTTTGCTTCACTCTTTTCCATTCTTCCTGAACCATATCCATAACTTGCTCATCTGAGTATCCTCTCCGATATGTGTTATTTATATCTATCCAACACCCATGGAACTTCATCACAAGTGCACTGTTTGTATTCCAGTGTTTCTTCAATTGCATAGTTGTTCTTTTCTTTGCTTTAGGGGCATATGCATTGTATTCTGCTGCAACTTCCTTCCAGTAACGAGCTCCTTTCTTTCCATTGCCATCGATTGGGTCGTTGGAGTTGTGTAGCCAAGCACTTATCAGGCGGAGGTTGTCTTCTTCAGCCCAATGCATGCGCCCACTTGTCTTTTCCTCATCTGATTCTATATCACTCCATTCTTCAACTCTAATTACATCTTCACTTGTATTCTGTGCAGGAGCTAGTGGAGAAGTCACTGGAGATGCTGAGTCCTCACCACCACCAAACATAGCCCCTGAACCGACTGGTGATGATGGACCTGTACTTCCCCTATGAAAGTTGCCAGGGAAAGGAAGGCCATGTTGATAGCTTGAACACTGGAATTGCTGATAGCCTGGTGGAACTCCAAATTGCTGATAGCTGTAATATGGATGGTGAAAGTTGGAGGGGAACTGATGGGGTGGAAAATTCATGGGAAAAGAGGGTCGGAACCCATGGGGCTGTTGGTTGTTTGGGTTTTGAGGATCTGAACTTGAGATTGCAGAGTTTAGAAAATTTGTGAAACTAGAAGTGGAGTTCTTGTCCATAGTTGGGAGAAAAAACTGGAGTGGTGTTGTGAAACTTGTTTGAACGTGTATGTATATATAGAGAGAAGGCGTTAATGGTGTTTGCTTGTCAACGGCTACAAGCCAACGGCCATGTGAATTTATTTGGCATATATAGAGAGAAGGCGTTAATGTTGTTTGCTTGTCAATGGCTATAAGCCAACGGCCATGTGAATTTATTTGGCAGGTGGGCGGGCGGAACCAACGGCCACGGCCAACAATTCATTTTATATTCACTTGCGGTTGATCGGAGTTTTGTGGTCGCTTTTCCTCTGACACGCTAGTGGTCGATATCCACAGTGGGTACCATTCGACTTTTACATCTTACCGTTCTATTTTTACCCTACACGATAGATATGTCGGGTCCCACAAATATTATTGGGCCACGTGCAAGACTATCTTGTATGCACATTGGTGGCAAGTGGGGTAGAGATTGATGGTTACCATAGTTAATGCTACCGGGGTCGCATGTGAGACTGAAGCTTTTATGTACGTTGGCGTTACGTGCAGTAGAGATGATAAGTCCCGTGGCATCAATAATATGATGTCTTGTTAATTACAAGAATACATCGTCATAAATTGAGAATGAAGAGGCTAAAATGATGAACTTGATACATAGTCAAATTGGAACTGAAATTAGAAAGAAAAAACATTCCCTGTGCATTCTTGTCTCAATTTAGGTATTACGAACAAATGACATCACATACAAACTTGACAAAAACAGGCATGGTGTTGACTCATTGATTATTTGTCCACGTTTTCTATATCCCTAAACGAGGCAAAATGGGTTGAAGGAATATATAGAAACAAATCTATTCGAAATAAAATGTGGCAACAAGAGTCGCGAATGGACAAAAAGAACACACGGGACAATCCTTACCATTTGAATTTTGAAAATATGATAGAATCTGAACAAATCAATTGGTACCCTCAATGAGTTGGCAGATATAACGCACTAATTAATTAGTTCTTTAATCTATCGACCCACCTTGTTTGTTTTTGACATTCATATAGAAAAAGAGGACAATTATACCTCTTATATAGATAGTTCTGGTCAAAAAATTCAATTGAAAAAACGGCTCTCAAGCTTACTCGATGCGTGATTCCGTCTTAAATAGATCGGGGAATGAGGTTCTTATTTCTCAAAAAAAAGGAAAATATATCAAAAGACCAGAGAACGCGACAACAGGATGTAATCGGGCCCCCTACCATGCGAATTTTGAGAAAAAAAGGCACCATTTAATTCGTTTCCAAAAAACCACCCATCCTCCCTCGTCTCTTTTGGCAACCAGAGCGCAAGGGCCCTGCCCCCTGCCTGCTTGGCTGGCTTGGTGGGTGGCGGCCAGCGAGCGCGCCCGTGTGAACGGGAAAATTTCGGGATTTCGGAGCCGCGGCGCCCGTCTTCCCGCCAAAAGCCTCCGCCCAGCCCCGCCTCTCCACGTGCTCCGCGCCTCGCCGCCGCGGCCACAGCCGAAACCCGAGACCCCAAACCGGGGGTGACCGGAGCGCGCTATAAAATCCCCGCGCCCAAAACTCTCCCCCGGTTCCGCCCCCCGTCCCTCTGCGCCCGCCGGCTTGTCGCGTTGCTCCGCCCCCTCGTCGACGCGCGCGTGACCCCCTCCCGTGCCGCGCCTCGCCCCGCCGCCGCCGCCGGCGAGGGCGCCGCCGCGTCTGTAAGTCCCGCGCCTCCGCCCCGCCCGCCTCCTCTCACGGTTGGATTCATTCCCGCGTGGCTGTTTCGTTGGGGCTCTCGGCGGCGCGCTCCGGTGGCCGTCGGCTGGATTTGGGTTTTGGGGGTTTCGTGGAGGGATTTGTGTGGTCTCGCCGGCGAGCCGCGCCGCCGCTCGAGTTCTCTCCGCCCGGGTGGGGATTTAGCCGTTTGCGAGGATTAGTTTCTGGATTTGCCCCCTTCGGTGCTGCTGCTGCTCGAGCCAGGGGGCGATTTGGGAGGGGATTCGGGGGAATCGGCCTCTGGAGTTCCGTCGCACTGCTGCTTGGATGGTCCGTGTTCCTCAGCTTCGTGCTGGGGAGTTTAGTTTAGGGTCGAATTTCTCGCGGCGCTGGTGCGATTTAGCATGAATTTTGTGCTGTAGTGCCGGATTTCGTGCCTTGCTGGTTCGATTCGCGGGGGGATTTTAGAATGCTGCGAGATTTGGGGCTGGATTAGCGATCCGAATCGCATCGTTTGCTCCGCTTTCCCCTTTCCGTTACTGGTAGCGATGAGTTAATACACCTAGTGGAGCCAGGTTAACGCGCCTGTTGCCTCGGGAGTCGTGCTTGTCCCCATTCCGACTATTTTTGGTCAGATTTTTTCCGCCTGCATCTCACATAGTTGCTTCTGGTTGCGAGGGTGTGAGCTGTGGAGGTTTATATTGGTGTTCCTGCGCGCGGCAGCTGCAGATTCATGATTGTTGCAGTGTGCTTAAGTTTGTGAAGCTCACAGCCGCCACTAGCAATCTGTGACTCTGTAGTCCTTTTCCCCTTGTATTTTGTTAGCTCCGTATGGGGGTTGAGGAGATTGTTTGGAGAGATCTTTTGGGGTGGTTGAGTGGAGGTTTAGCGGTGGTGGTTTGGGGTTTCTTTCGTGCACTTAACTCTGCAGATTTTGGGTTGCTACAAGTTCTTAAGTCTTAATTCTGCGTAGTCCCCTGCTGCCAGCACGCACCACCATAGGCTGTCATCTGTAGTTCTGTATAGTCCTTTCCCCTTTGTATGAGGTATATTCTCCGTGGAGCTTTAGGATATTGTTCGGAGAGATATTTTGGGGTGGTTGAGTGGAGGTTTAGGGGTCGTGATTTGGTTCTGAATTGATTAACCTTTTGCCCATGCCGTCTTCCTTGGTAATAGTGTCGTGTCGCTTTCACCTTGTTTGTCAGCTCCTAGTGGCCGCTTAAGTAGATATTTTCCCCATTTACTGCTGTACAGCTTCTGATATTCTTTAATGTTACTGTGATGCAGGAGCAGTGGTGGGATTGCTGTTCTCCCCCAACAATCGCCTGCGGCCCAATTATCCCGCCACTAGTTGCTTGCAGCCAGTGATTTTGTTCTTCATTCTCCTTGGTATTTGTTCATTTCGCTCCCCATCTCTTCAAGCTTCTGAGCTATTTCAGCGATTGTTGTTGTGCTGTTTAGATGTTGTGAATTTGATGAAATGAACTCTCTGTAAGTGCTTTATTTGCTTTTGTTAGATCAATGTTTACAACAGACCACTTCATCTGTGATATGTTACTTTAGAGGTTGTCCCTCGTTATAGAATTAAACCGAAGTTTTAGTAGCTTGTTTGTTGTTTGAGGCTGCTCATGCTAGTGATTTGTGCTGCTCACTGTTGGCTATTGAGTAATATTGCCATATCAAATTAATAACCTAATGTGACTATATCGTGTTCTGTTGTAATTTCCCAGTTCCTGTGATTCGATTGATTTTTATTCTTACTTTTTTTGTAATTCACTTGCCTTGGGCATGAAATATACCAAATGGAGATACGATAGTTGTATGCTACTTTTGTGGTCGTATAATTTCTATTTTGGCAGTAAACCTATCATGTTACATTTCTTTCTATTCTTTGATTCAGATAATGGCTGTTAGTAAGTGATTATTCTTGTGCTGATACACATCTTAGGGTGAAGAGCAGAGGGTGACTTGCATCTGTTTCTTAGGGCAAGTTCTTCTGTTAATATTGAGTGTGTCCATCTTCTTCACGCTGAGAATGATTTGACTACAATCTGTTGTATGATCTGTTATAGTCCCATTTGAAGCAGTTTGGTGTACTTAGTTTGATCTGGAGCATAGTATATGTTATAGCTACCTAGTGTGCTTGAATTCTGTTCATGCTTATGCAAAAGGAAGTATTCTGCTACTGATTGCTGTGACCTTATAGCTTAAACCTTTATGGACTCTATTAGTACAATATGCTGCTTGATTCAGTGAAACTTGCAGCTTGCACTGTATTTAGATATTTGTCACATGCCATTCTAAACACAAACACTTTTTGATCTCATATGCTGAAAACAGAAACCCAACACTGACTCTACCTGGTTGAACCATTTTACACCACATTTGTTTCATCTTTATGCTTTTGATAACTTGTCTTGCTTATTTGGTCATTTCACATATTTCCTTAATATCTGAGCTACTGGTGTGTTTCCTTCATTTATTTGTTAATTCTTGTCATGGCTAACTAATGCTAAAATTTTACAGGGAGACATGGTGAAAACTCCGCGATCTCCTGTTACCACAGGTCTTGTTCTTAATTATCTAGTTTACTTGTTTTAGACGGCTTCAATGCTCATACTATTAATGTTTAGGTGTATGGCATGACTTGGTTCTCTCAATATTTTGAGGAATGCACTGTAATATGTACTATTTTGTTCTCAGTTGTTTACTCTAATTTCATGGAAGCCCAAAATGCACCCTTGATTCGCATAATCCAATGTGTTGCACCTGCTGTGCCAAAGTTTGAACATCATTTTAATTTCACCTTTGTGGAGATGGATGTGGTTTTGCATATGTAGTGTTAGATTGGGCTCGGAAAAAGTCTACTTCACCGCCCAATCTATGAGGGGTGGAACACATCACTCCCTGACCTATGAAAATGGATTTTTTACCCCCTGAACTTTCTAAAACCGGACAAATCACCCTCTAAAGCAGTTTTGAAAAATCATAATAAATCACAGAAAAATCATAAAATGAAAAATCAAATTGTGTTGGACTTCAAATTAGTAGTTCTACGCAGTGAACATATAATATGGAATGCTTTAGTACATTTTTTCTATAACTTTAGATCTATGCTTTTCTTCGTAGCTGTAAAAACATTGTACTAAAGCATACCATATTATATGTTCACTGCGTAGATCTACTCATTTGGAGTCCAACACAATTTGATTTTCCATTTTATGATTTTTCTGTGATTTATTATGATTTTTCAAAACTGCTTCAGGGGGTGATTTGTCTGGTTTTAGAAAGTTCAGGGGGTAAAAAATCCACTTTCATAGGTTAGGGGGTGATGTGTTCCACCCCTCATAGGTTAGGGGGTGATGTGTTCCACCCCTCATAGGTTAGGGGGTGAAGTAGACTTTTTCCGATTGGGCTCGATATGGCAGGCCTTTTATTTACTTCTTAATCTTTTGCCTCTGCATTGTCATGTTAGTGGTAGTGAAATGGGTGGCTGAGGTGTCCGTGTCACTCGAAATCTCCCTGTTTCGGTTGACTTATTTTACTTGACTAGATCGAGCAACGTGATCATTCTATGTGCAGCAGGAGGCAATAACAAGCTTTGAAGTGTTATTGCAATAATGGCATTGGTGAGCGCAGCCATCATTGTTAGCATGGTAATTCAACCACATGTGCAAACACATAGAGTTTGAAAATCATTTTAATTTCACCCTCGTTGATAGCCCTTGTCTTGAACCCTGCAGCCTGGCAGCACATAGCCACATACCGCCACCTTCTCTTGCACTAGAGGTTAATCCTCTGCTGTGGCTGTGTTCTAATGAACATTGGCATCATTGATGTCATGAAACTTTTAGGCAGGCATCTACTGATCACCTTGATCCATGGCATTTCTTCTTCCCTATGGTTCCAAGATTCTTCTCCGCCTCGCTCTCCTGCCTTGCCATTCTTCATTGCTTTCTCATGTCTTCCCTAAATCCCACTGATTTTTCTTAAAACAAAAGCCGGTACCTGTTGCATTTTAAGTTTCACACGCATGAATACTAAAAAAAGCCCTGCGATCATATTCTTCCCTATCGGACAGGTTGTGATGCATGGCGACCACACAAGCTTGCGGAACCATGCCTCCCATGTCCTTTGTTCCAACCGCACCACGCGCCTCTGGTGTGTGCAATTCCCGATCCATGTTCTAGCTAGTTGGAAATGCTGTCATTCCTGTCCCCAACTATAGTCTGCCTCAAGTCTTTCTCTCTCTCTCTCTCTCTGTAGTGGTAAGCTCTCCGGTTGAGGGAGACACCAACCAGGGTTCAAATACTGGTGGCAGCAAAAAAAAAAGAAAAAACCCTCGCTGGCAACCTGGAAAGATAGTGACAGGGCGCATGTGGTTGGTTTGGGCCCTCTTACCAGGGGGTAGTTGCGGTGGTTGCCAACCTAGTGGGCCGTGGTCGGCCCAGGTTATGGTGCAGTCCTATAGGGTGAAGCCGGGGGCGCGCTTGACCGGCTAGATCCTGCATCAACTGGCACTTGGCATAAATATGCACACAGTTGTCAAGTACTTAGCAGCCAGTTGTCACCAGTGCTACATGGACACAGATGTTGGTGTCCGATCTGGCAATTTTTGGGGAACAAGGAAAATACCACTTGGAATTCAATACAGGTGACATGTTTCTGTCTCGGCGAAAGAATTAGGGCACGTGTATCCAGGTAACACTGGTTATCACACATCACCAAAGCCCAACAGATCTTATCATAAACACAGGGATATGCTGAGTTTGTTAACTAAGATGCAAACCATTTGTTGTGACATATATTTCTTTTCTGTGAGTTTTGATTGGTAGATTGAGTACGGACTACGGAGGCTTTGTGTGGTATTCCATGACATTTTATTAAAAAGTATATACTTTTTTTTTCTAGTTGGATTGGGCTGAATATCAACTGATGTAATATCGTGAATCATGTAGTTTTAGATTGGGTAAAGGAAGTGCTATTCGAAGCGGAATTTCGCACCACCAATTATATATCGAAAAAAATTAAAGAAATTTATAGATTCGTTCTTAAATGGTCATTGGTCTTAAATATTTTCTTTTTTGCTGCACTTTTACTTTCTATACCCTATATTTTTGTAGTTATTAATAGCAATCATTTATAACCGTTTTATGTTTGGTGAACATTTATTCTGTTTCTTAAATCTAGTCAGTTACTCAAACCTTCCCTTTTTGGTTGAATTTGTGTTTGCCTGCGTGCTGCATCTCTGTGTCCTGAGTACGAACACAAATTCTCATTGCACTGCATCTCTTGCATTCTTTATTCTCAATGTGTTTAGTACCCTTATTGTAACTTTTATTCGCTATCTAGTTGATTGATATGCTGAACAACAAATTTTCAGGAACAAGAAGGTGCAGAGCAAAGCCACAAAAGAAGGAAGAGGAATCCATTGAAAACAGCAAACTGGAGAATGGATCTCAGGATTCAACCACAGAGGTGCATCATGGAGTTGAAAATGGTGATGGGCATGTTACTCGCAAGAGACCAAGGAGAGCAGCAGCCTGTTCTGATTTCAAAGAGAAATCTATACGCTTATCTGAAAAGACATCTGTTGTCAAGGTCAAGAAGAATCGGATGGAGGAGGAAGAAATAGATGCTGTTAATCTGACAAAACTTGGACCGGAAGATCCACCACCTTGCCGGAAGTTGATTGATTTCATCTTGCATGATGCAGAAGGGAATCTACAACCCTTTGAAATGTCAGAAATTGATGATTTTTTCATAACAGCCCTTATCATGCCCATGGATGATGATCTAGAAAAAGAGCGTGAAAGGGGAGTACGCTGTGAAGGATTTGGGCGAATTGAAGACTGGAATATTTCAGGTTATGATGAAGGTACTGCTGTAGTCTGGGTGTCAACAGATGTTGCTGACTATGAATGTGTGAAACCAGCAAGCAATTACAAATCTTACTTTGACCACTTCTATGAAAAGGCTCAGGTGTGTGTTGAAGTTTTCAAAAAGCTTACTAGATCAGCTGGTGGGAATCCTGAACAGAGTCTGGATGAGTTGCTTGCCAGTGTTGTTCGTTCAATTAATGCCATGAAAGGATATAGTGGAACCATGAGCAAAGATTTGGTGATTTCCATTGGGGAATTTGTATACAATCAACTTGTTGGATTGGATCAGACTTCAGGCAATGATGATGAAAAGTTTGCTACCCTGCCAGTTCTTCTTGCTCTTAGAGACCAGTGCAAATCTAGGGTGGAATTGACCAAGCTGCCATCTAATGTCTCGAATGCAAGTCTGAAAATTAAGGACATGGAGAGTGACGAGATAACAGAAGATGATGATGCAAAATTAGCTAGGTTACTGCAACAAGAAGAAGAATGGAAAATGATGAAGAAACAGAGGGGTAGACGTGGAACACCATCCCAGAAAAATGTATACATCAAAATTAGTGAAGCTGAGATCGCCAATGACTATCCTCTTCCTGCATATTATAAACCAGCTAACCAAGAGATGGATGAATACATATTTGATAGTGATGACAGCATATTTTCTGATGATGTGCCAGTGAGAATACTCAATAACTGGGCTCTGTATAATGCAGATTCCAGGCTTATATCTTTGGAATTAATCCCTATGAAATCAGGAGCAGAAAATGATGTAGTTGTCTTTGGGTCTGGTTTCATGAGAGAGGATGATGGCAGTTGTTGTTCCACAGCTGAGTCTGCAAAGTCGTCTTCCTCCAGCAAAGCTGATCAATCAGATGCAGGAGTCCCTATTTATTTAAGCCCAATCAAAGAATGGCTTATAGAATTTGGTGGCTCAATGATTTGTATAACCATTCGGACTGATGTGGCCTGGTAAGTACCTCAGCTTACTTTCTTTCAGCACTCCTTTTCATTATGCAATCATTAACTGTATTCTCAGTTGCGTCACTGAATCAATTCTACCATCTGGGCATAGCTTTTGGTTCCTTTTCATCTATACTCCATTAAAACTTATTTAACTTGTGATTGCAGGTACAAGCTGCGCCAACCGACTAAGCAATATGCTCCATGGTGTGAGCCTGTATTGAAAACAGCAAGGCTTGCTGTGAGCATTATCACCCTGTTAAAAGATCAAAGTCGTGCTTCCAAGCTTTCTTTTGCTGATGTCATAAAGAAAGTAGCTGAATTTGACAAAGGGAATCCTGCATTTATATCGTCAAACATTGCACTAGTTGAGAGGTATATTGTGGTGCACGGACAGATAATACTCCAGCAGTTTGCAGATTTTCCAGATGAGACTATTCGTCGCAGTGCATTTGTCAGTGGTCTTTTATTGAAGATGGAGCAGAGGAGGCATACAAAGTTAGTTATGAAGAAAAAAACTCAAGTGATGAGGGGAGAGAATCTGAACCCAAGTGCAGCAATGGGCCCAGCATCAAGAAGAAAAGTTATGCGTGCAACAACAACTAGTCTGATCAACAGGATCTGGAGTGATTACTATGCACATAATTTCCCTGAAGATTCCAAGGAAGGAGATGGAAATGAAACAAAAGAAGTTGATGATGAACAAGAAGAAATTGAAGACGAGGATGCTGAAGATGGACAGATTGAAGAGGAAAATGTCTCCAAGACTCCACCATCCACACGGTCCCGGAAGTTGCTGTCACAAACTTGTAACGAAATTAGATGGGGAGGTGAAACATCTGGGAAAACATCATCTGGAGAAACTCTATACAAATGTGCTTATGTTCGACAACTCAGAATAGATGTTGGAGGAATAGTGGCACTAGAAGATGATTCAGGAGAAACAGTCATGTGTTTTGTTGAGTATATGTTCCAGAAAGCTAGTGGTGCAAAAATGGTTCATGGAAGGACGCTGCAAAAAGGTTCACAGACGATTCTTGGCAATGCTGCTAATGAGAGGGAGGTTTTCTTAACTAATGATTGTTTACAATTCAAATTAGATGACATCAAGGAGTTGGTAGCTGTTGATATCCAATCAAGGCCTTGGGGTCACAAATATAGAAAAGAGAATTCTGAAGCTGATAAAGTTGAGCAGACCAAAGCAGAAGAGAGGAAGAAAAAGGGCCTGCCAATGCAGTATTTTTGCAAAAGCTTATACTGGCCTGAGAAGGGTGCCTTCTTCTCCCTTCCCCGTGATAAAATGGGTCTTGGTAGTGGTGTATGCAGCTCTTGTGATCACATAGAGCCAGACTCTGATGAATTGAAAGTACTCTCAAAGACCAGCTTCATCTATGGAAAGGTTACATATAATGTCAATGACTTTTTATATGTAAGACCTGATTTTTTCTCCCAAGATGATGACCGTGCAACCTTCAAGGCTGGCAGAAATGTGGGCCTAAAGCCCTATGCAGTTTGCCATATATTGGCTATCCCTGAAGGAGCTGGATCTAAAAAACTCAATCCAGCATCAACAAAAATCAGTGCTAGAAGATTTTACAGACCAGATGACATTTCACCAGCCAAAGCTTATGCATCTGACATCAGAGAGGTCTGCTTCCTTTTCCGTTTCTTAAATGTTTTGATATTATTCATGACATCATTGCTGCTTTATGTCCTCAGACATGTGTGAACAAATTCTAGAGCTCTGAGAAAGGCCATTCTTGTATTCTTTCTTGTTAACCTTTGTTTGCTTGGTTCAGGTCTATTATAGCGAAGATATAATTGATGTGCCTGTGGATATGATAGAGGGAAAGTGTGAGGTTAGAAAGAAGAACGATCTCCCAAATTCAGACATTCCAGTGATGTTTGAACATGTATTTTTCTGTGAACTTATATATGACCGTGCCACTGGAGCTCTCAAGCAGGTTAGTTGTATTGAAGTTGCTGTTCTGATTCAGTAAGTAGCAGATTTGAAAGTTAACTGAATGTGTGTTGCATATCTGGAGCAGTTACCTCCAAATGTTAGGTTCATGTCCATGGTGCAAAAGACAACTGGTGCTTTGAAAAAGAACAAAGGAAAGCAGATCTGTGAGACTGATCAAGTTGATGCAGGTAAATGGGTTGATGTGCCGAAAGAGAACCGTCTAGCAACTCTTGACATTTTTGCTGGCTGTGGAGGTTTATCAGAAGGGCTGCAGCAAGCTGGTACGTATTATTACCACACTAATGCTGTATAACATGAACATGATGACCTTCAAACAAATCTTTTCCTCGCTGTTCAATGCTGTAGGTGTATCTTTTACAAAATGGGCAATTGAATATGAGGAGCCTGCTGGTGAAGCATTTAGCAAAAATCATCCAGAGGCTGTGGTGTTTGTAGATAACTGCAATGTGATTCTGAAGTAAGTGCAAATTGTTTGACGCCATTATTATATTTTTGTTGTTACTGAACGGGAGCAATACTTCTTTGCAATCATGCAGGGCAATTATGGATAAATGTGGGGATACTGATGATTGCATTTCAACTTCTGAAGCTGCTGAACAAGCAGCGAAACTTGCTGAAGAGAACATTAGTAACCTTCCAGTACCTGGTGAAGTAGAATTCATAAATGGTGGTCCTCCGTGTCAGGTTTGTTATTATCTACACCTAAGCCAGAACATCATCAGTCACCTGTTCCGTTTGTTGATCAGTTACTTGAATTGTTTATCCTTTTCACTTCTCAGGGATTTTCTGGGATGAATAGATTCAACCAAAGCCCATGGAGTAAAGTTCAGTGTGAGATGATTCTAGCATTCCTCTCATTTGCAGAGTATTTCCGACCCAAATTCTTTCTTTTAGAAAATGTGCGGAACTTTGTCTCTTTCAACAAAGGGCAGACCTTCCGACTAGCAGTTGCATCTCTTCTGGAGATGGGATACCAGGTGTTTATTCTGTTCACTCATTATCTACTTAGACCTATAGCATTACATTATTTGGTGGCAATTTGAATCTGTATACTCATAAGTTGTTTGCCATTTGGTTAGGTTCGGTTTGGAATTCTAGAAGCGGGGGCTTTTGGTGTTGCTCAGTCTAGGAAAAGGGCCTTCATTTGGGCTGCCGCACCTGGAGAGACTCTTCCTGATTGGCCAGAGCCAATGCATGTGTTTGCTAGCCCTGAGCTGAAGATACCGCTGCCTGATGGGCAGTACTATGCAGCTGCCAGAAGCACTGCTGGTGGAGCGCCTTTCCGAGCGATAACTGTTAGAGATACAATTGGGGATCTGCCTAAAGTGGAAAATGGTGCCAGCAAACTCACACTTGAGGTAACTGCTGCTCTAGCCCATCCATTTTGTTTTCTTTGTGAGTTGCTAAATGAGCTTCCTGTTATGTTGTGCAGTATGGAGGTGAGCCTGTGTCTTGGTTCCAGAAGAAGATTAGAGGGAATATGGTGTCACTGAATGATCACATATCCAAGGAGATGAATGAGTTGAACCTCATAAGGTGCCAGCACATACCGAAACGGCCAGGCTGTGACTGGCATGACCTGCCTGACGAGAAGGTAATGTTCTAAACTCTGTTGTTCCATTCCCTCTGTTTCTAATGCTCTATACCTTCCCTCTGCCCATGGAATCTAACTCTCTTGCTATACGCACAGGTGAAGCTGTCAAACGGGCAGATGGCGGACCTGATTCCTTGGTGCCTGCCCAACACTGCCAAGAGGCACAATCAGTGGAAAGGGCTGTACGGGAGACTGGACTGGGAGGGCAACTTCCCCACTTCTGTCACAGATCCCCAGCCAATGGGCAAGGTCGGCATGTGCTTCCACCCTGAACAGGACAGGATCATCACGGTCCGTGAATGTGCCCGGTCTCAGGTAAGCAGCTCTACATCTATCTCGATCTGCAAAGAAATGACCGATGCTCAGGATCGCCTCTTACTAACCCGATCCAATCTTCACCGTGCAGGGCTTCCCTGACAGCTATGAGTTCGCCGGCAACATTCAGAGCAAGCACAGGCAGATCGGGAACGCTGTGCCCCCGCCTCTTGCCTATGCGCTTGGGAGGAAGCTGAAGGAAGCAGTCGACGCCAATCGTCAGGAGGCTGCACCCTGAGAGAAGTATTGCTCCGGTGACCCGTGAAGCTAAGCGCTGAGGTCGTATTGCCTTAGAAACAGCAAATAGCAGAGTAGTGTGTACTGTAGTAACTATGCGAGTTGATCGCAGTCGTGAACCCCTGAGTGTATATGCTAGAGAATTGTTGATTGCCACCCTGATTCTGGGTAGAGGTATTTACATAGTACTTCAGATTTAGTGTCTTGTTATTTTGGTTGCAGCGGCTTCTCTAGTTGCACTTTCGCTCTTGTTTTCCCGTTTCCTTTTCTGGTGGGGTGCGACCGCCTGCCGTGTCCCCCCCCCCTTTTTGCCAGCTCGCGTCGGCCTTCTTTCTTTCTTTCATTCCTGTTTAGTCGCAATTTCTTGTCGTTTGCGTTTTGGGTGGCTGCAATTTGTTTTTTTCTTGTTTTTCACCTTCTAATAAATCCACAGCAAAGCCCTTGCCATCTTCATAGAGTCTAGTCTAGTCTCCAACCCATGGAGCAATGACTTAGTTCTGTGTAGTCTAGTTGTAGATCGCGTTGATGGCTACAAGTTTCATATAAAGTTTGTCTTCATTAGAGTTCACATGAAAAAATTATGAATTATTTTTAAATATAAAGTCTTTAGACCGTCTTATTTGAGCAAGATGATATTCAAATCCAAGTTTAGGGACCGGGGTGACACAACTAAACAAGTTGGAGGACCTAAATGAGTGATATGCAAATTTAGGGACCAGGATAACACAATCGAACAAGTTTGAGGACCTGAACGGTCGATTTGCGAGTTTAGGGCCGGAATGATACAACGGTACTAAGTTTAGGGACCGGTGATGGATTTTACTCTAATTTGAAATGGATGGAGTAACTCTTGTTATTACTATACGGCAAACATTTAATTTATAAAAGCTACAGCATTCGGTCCAAATTACTACTCATTGTTGACTTTCTTTCATAATGTTTGACCATTCGTCTTATTTAAAAAATTATACAAGCATCATTTATTTTGTTATTGGTTTATTTTAAAATCAAAGATACTTTAGATATGACTTATCTTTTCGTATATTTGAACTCAATTTATACTGTATAAATAGAATGATGGGCAAAAGGGATCACCTGAGCACAGATCTTCGAAGCAGACTCTTCTTGTAATGTCGCGGGTGGATGGGTTTGTAGCCCCTAGCTTGTGAGCGATGATGGTCCCACTCCAACTTTTCCCACCACTCCTTCTCGCAGTCGCACTCCACTGCCTTATTTCCACCGTCGACGATCGGGAGGCGCTTGAGGCTCCAGCAGCCCCTGATCTTGACTGTCTCAAGATTGGGCGCTGACATCCTGAACCCACAGATGCACCGTAGTGAAGGGAGCTCGTGCAAATGGATATGCTTGAGCTTGGGGAAGTCTGCGGTAATGGGCGCCTGCCACTGCTCTATGTGACGCTCGGCATCAGTGTCGTCCAAAGGGAATACCACCACGAGATCACCGCACCACATGATCTCGATGGTCTCCAGTTGATTCAAGCCATTGCCGGACCATGACATGCTGCTGCCGTAGAACAGTGACTTGGGCAAAGGGAATGCATGTATAAGCCTGGGGCAGCAGTCCAGGTGCAAAAAAGTCAGATCTGAAAATGTGCGCCAGAATTCCGAAGATCCACTCCATTTGCAGATGTAGCATGCTTTCAAAAGCTGTGACGCCCAGAATGTTCTTACATCATAATCTACGCCGGTAAGTCCTGTATTATGCTTGTTAGAGAAGACACTTTCCAGTTTTGGGCACCTCTCAATTCTACACCATTCTAGACCGTCCCATTCAGTTTTTCACCGCCTCTTGTCACTTGTGTCCTCATCTGGTCTTGTATGTGCATATACTAGTAGCATCTCGTTTCTGGAAGACTGGGAAGATCCGGGCAAGGCCACATCGACGCAATCCCCGGAGCATCACCGTCGCCCTCACTAGCCTGCTGCAGGTGGTCCATGGTGCTATCTGCTCCGTAGATTGCAGGTGCAGTCTGTCCCTGCAAGCTTACCACTGCTTGTGGCTCACTGTTGCTGTTACTCTTGATCCCTTCATCTTTGCTACCGCTAGCAGTAACAGTAGGACGAGCAGGAGAGGAAACCTCCACATATGCCTTACGAGAACTGTCATACACTGACTCAAGTGAAAAAAGGAGCCTTGCATCCTTCACAGAAATGTCCCAATCAAAATCACTGCTCCGTCGTCCATTGCCATGCTCATGCGGCGCTGCAGCTGCTTGTGTAGCAGCACTACCGCCGTTGACCTTTTCTTCCCTAGTACGGGCAGTTGACGCTGAGTGCGTGGTATCAATGAACAGCTTAAGCAGGTGATCACGAAAGTTCCAGGTTGGCCACAAGATTGCACACAGCTTCTCACAGTCAAGTGTACGGAGCTCACGAATGCCCCAGGCTGTAATTGCACAGAAATCTAGTGTTTTCACTGCCGAGCCCGAGATGTCTAGACTCCGGACCGCCATGTCTCCTCCCAAGAGTATATTCTTCAGTTTAGTACATCCACTGAAGGACATCCAGTCTAAGTGGTTGTTTGGATCTCTAAAATAGAAACTCATTTTAACAAAACGTGTTTTATCCAGAATTTTAGGAAAACAAGTTTTAGATTAGTTAGTTCGTTAGCATGTATTTTATTAAAATCTTGTTTGGATTGCACTGAGTAGGAAACGAGCTGTGTCCAATGAATTGGTCAGCGGTAGTCCTCTTCTTCCCCGTTCTCCTGCCGCCGCCACCGTGTGCATCCGACGACCGGCTTCTCCCCGGCAAGCCGCTGTCCCCCGGCACCACCATAGTGGTGTGGGTACACCGACGTCCCAACGCTCACCGTGATGTGGGTCGCCAACAGAGGAGCCCTGGCCACGAACACCACCTCCTCTCCACCGACGTTGTCCCTCCCACCACCTCCAACCTCGCTCTGTCCGACGCCGGCAGCGCCGTCCTCTGGATGACCAACGTCACCGGCTCCCCTCTGCCCGCCACCACGGTGCTCCTCAACACCGGCAACCTCGTCATCCGATCCCCGAACGGCACCGCCCTATGGCAGAGCTTCGAGCACCCAGCCGACACTTTCCTTCCCGGCATGAAGCTCCGGATGTTGTCCGCCACGCGCTTCGGCGAGCGCCTGGCGTTGTAGAACGCCCTCGACGACCCCTCGCCAGTCGCTTGTCCTACGACGTGGACCCAGTCACCACTCTGCAGCTCTTTCTCTGGAACCGGACGCGCTCGGTGGCGCGCGACGGGCCATGGACGGGGTACTCCGTCGCCGACATGTACCAGGCCAACGCCAGCGCCTTCGTCTACCAGGCGATCGTCAGCACCGACGAGGAGATCTACCTCACCTTCAACCTCTTCGACGGCGCGCCGCGCACCAGGACCGTCGTCATGCCCACCGGCTAGTACCAGCTCCAGAGCTGGAACGGGACCTCGTCGGCGTGGGCGGTGCTCGGCGACTGGCTGGTGGAGTGCAACCGCTACGGCCACTGCGGCGCGTATGGCTACTGCGACAACACCATGGCTCATCAACGAGCACATGCCTTGACGGCTTCGAGCCGGCCGATGCAGATGCGGTTATCAAAAACCAGTTCTTCTAAAAACACGTCAGACCCGTTTTTATCAATACGTGTTTTTTGGGTTTTGTGAAAATGAGGTTTTCCTTGCGCGGACGGTTGTTGCTGGATCCAAACAAAATTTTAGAGGTGGTTATGAAAAATCAGGCTTTACGGAAACTGATTTTCATAGAACTGGACATCCAAACGAGGCCTAAGTGTCTAACTGGTTACAATTTTTAACAATGACAGTCTCAAGGCAGCTATTGCTGCTGTTTACACCCAGTCCAGATGGCTTCATAGGATTAGAGGAATTCCATGTATTGTTTCCAGAAAAATCAAGAAGCTCCATTTTGTTCATCTCCAAGAAGCGACTGGAGCAAATAGAAGACTTTGTTACTCGGAGTTTGCAGAGGTTAGGCAGTCGTCCCTGCAGCTGGCCCATGTCCAAATCCTTAGCTCCCATCACATTTAGCTCCTGGAGCTGAGTCATGTGTTCTAACATGTGTTTGGACAAGATCTGATCACAGTCTGTGTAGCGCACGTCCAGCACCCACAGCCTCTGGAAGCACCGGCGGACGTCCTCCTCCTCCACTGCTCCGTCTGTGCTCATCGTGGTGCCTTGGCAATGGTCAAGCCACAGAAACCTGAGGCAGCTGCAGCGGCAGAATGGAGGTGATTCGAAGGTGAAGGTGCAGCGTGAGAGCTTGAGAACAGTAAGCTTGTCCAAATAGTGTTGGAACGTGTCTCCATTAGGAATTACTCCTGTAGGGACCCGAGTAAACCCATAAGTTGGTGAGCTCCAATATGGCTTGCTCTCAACAAACTTTGCAGCGTGAGTGGAGGGCAAAGATTGATAGTAGTCCATATCCAACCTCATCTCATGCTTCAGCGCATCAGCAGCCCTCCAGAGCTCACTATTATCAACACTGCTGCCTCTCTCTCCTTGGTGAAGCCACTGTATGATGCCATCACATATGTCACACTCGGATTTTCACAAAAACCCGAATGCGGCCATATATGTGCCCAGGAAGTCATAGTACACATATAGCGAACAAATATGATAAACAGAGAACATATGCTGGAATAAATTCTTTATTAAATAAAATATTTACATCAGAGTGCTTCATAAATGATCTAAACAATAACAGCGGAAGACTAATAAAACTCTCAACTAATGGAGCCGCAATCCACAGGGACTCTGACTGGGAGATCACAACTCAGTAGTATGGTAAATCTTCGGGAAACTCAGCAGCAGACTCATGCCCAGCCCAATCTGTTTACCCATCCGGGATTTTGTTGAATAAAATAGCAAGTGTAAGTAACAATTACTTAGCAAGTATAGCATGGGTATGAAGTCTCAAAAATAGGCTAGACACGGCTTAACTGCATTAGCATTTTCAGTTGGTTCATTTTAACACTAACCAAATTACTACAAGTGAATAAATCCCAGTTGTAACCCAATTAATAAAGTATAAGTGACAGTAAACATAAATAAACATCGTCTTCTAATAAAAAAGATCCAGACCGCTCGTGACCCTGAGCAAGGCTATCATGATAGATTTTACACTCTGCAGAGGTTTCGCCCTTTACCCACCAGTCGCGTAAAAGCTCAAAAGAACTTTAAACCCAACCACGCGGAGGTGGATCAGACCTCACAAATCACACTACCGAGGTGTGACCGCATAGGGACACTACGAGGTTTTTCACAAGACACCCTAACAAGATAGTGGCCGCTATGGTACAACACAAGTAGTATGGCCCTAGGCACCAAGATCGACGTACGCCTGCGGAGTCACACCATAAGGGGATCGATGGCGTCCAGAGCGCGGGCATCACACCCAACAATGCGCAACGTGCGGAGTTCCCCATCGCAGAGACTCCCAACACGGGACTGTGCCTCACGAGGGCATAGCCGACAGATCACCCATCCTCGGTGGATCAGACCATACACTCACGAGTGGTTCTCATAGCACCGTCGGCCACTCTGGTAACCACTAACAAGCTAGAGACGTACAAGCTACTTGACCAAGACCAGAGCCATAATAGTTCTAGCGGTGGCGACAGGCTCCTGGGTTGCCGCTTTAAGAACCGGACCTTACGGAGAGACACTAGAGCAAAGCACGAAGCACATGCTCTAGCTCCCTAAACCAAGTTGCTAAAAAGCATGTTTTATCATAAATATTAAAGTGAACCATTAAGTCAAGATTAATAATTAAATAATAATGACAGTAGCTACGCATAGCAAAGATTCTACCCATATACAATAACCCAAGATAATCAAAGGATAGGAGTAAACAAACTAGGTACCACCTTAATAGGATGACAATTTAGACACATGCATATGAAATTAAATGTATATAAAGAGTGTGTTTAGGTAGCAACGATTGTCCGTGCTATAACTTGCCCTCCTCGAAGGGCGGCTGCTGCTGCTGTGGGTCCTGCTCCGGAAAGTCTCCCACGTACTCGAAGTCCAAAGCGAACGGCTCACCGACTGGACACGAATCACCATACAAGCGAGCACGCAAACCAATACATGCAAACAAATAATAATTTATTAGAACAGTACACCAAACAGTAGAAACAATACATAAAAGGTTCTAGAAATATTCTACGCTTCACTACGAACACATGAGCGCAAAAATCACACTAATCGGAGCTAAAACGAAAAAGATATGGTTTTTCTAAGTTCTAGGGACCTGCTGGCAATTTTTAAAAGATTCCAGGGGCTTATTTAAGAAAAACAGAGGACCTATGCGTAATTACGCGTTAAAACCCGAGGACTAACGCGTAAAAGCGACTAAAAGGACGGCGGGTTATATTCTTAAAAAGGGCAGGGGGTTATTCGCGAAGAAAAGGAGCCAGAAGTAATTATTTTCTAACATGGGATGGATGGCGGGTTGATTTCAAATCTTGGAGGGGCTTCTTTGATAAAATGGCCAGGCTGACCAGGGTTGACCGGTACGTGGCCCTTGGATCTGATCTGGACGGCTCGGATTTAAAACACGAAGGGGTATCGAGCGTTTTAATCTCGGCGGTTGGAAACAGATCGGACGGCTGGGGAAGATTGGGAGGGAGAGTTGCCGGCGGTGACTCTTGGGACGGTGGCGCCGCCCGACAGACGGCGAAGCATCGCCGGAGCAGCTTCGTTTTCGCGCTACAGGCCGCCATTTTCTACGGGAGTTGGGCCTATGGCTCCAGGGGCGAATGGCGAGCTCACCTAGGGTGTTGAAGCAGTCGATCTGGCGGCGAGGAGCGCGGACGTCGAGGTGGGGCGGCCGCAGCGGTTCTGTGTAGTGGCGGGGAGTGATTAGGCGAGGCACGAAACCAAAAGAAGGGCGGGAGTTGCTCGGGGCGTTGCTCACCTCCTGGCGGAGCTTTTGGTGGTGTCAATTGGGCCGGGGCAGCTTCGGAGCAGGGTCTTCGTTGGCGGCCGGCGGAGCTCCGGGGCGGCGCGCGCGGGGAGAGGTGCTGGGAGGGTGTGGGTGCTCGGGTGAGGGCTTGGGTGATGTGCTGGGTCATCGGGGCGGCTTTTATAGGCCCGGGGGAGGACGCTTGGCGGGCGAAGCGCGGAAATCGGCGGCGACCGGCGATCGGGGATTGGCTTCCATCCCGGGGGAGGGCTTCCATGTGTGGGTGCGCGCCAAATTGGAAAGGGGCGGGGTGGGGAAGCTTCTAGGAAGCTTCGTGGTGGGCCACAGCTGTGCGGGGAGGAGCTGGGGTGGCCGGCCGGGCGGCGTGATTGGCGCCGGGGGAGGAAAGACGCGCGGCGGGAGGAGGAAGAAGGGCTGGCAGGTGGGGTCGGGGAGGCAGTGGGAGAGAGGGGGAGCGCGGCTTGGGCCGCTGCTGGGCCAAGGGTGCACGGGTGGCGAGCTGGACCGGCTCGGGAGAGGAAGGCCTAGGTGGGGGATAAAGGGAGAGTGGGCCGGGGAAGAGAAAGGGGGCTGGTTGGGCTGGGAGCAGGAGTGGGCTGGGGAGAAAGATCAGGGAGCTAGGGTGAACCTAGGAAAAAGTCTAGGGAGCAAAAGCGAACTATGGACCCAACAACTTTTCTACAGCTCAAAACAAGGTGATTCAAATTTGAATTTAAATAAATTTAAATTCTCGTTTGAATCACAAGTAATACAAAAATTAAATGCAACAGTATGAATGCAACAAAAATGTTTTCTACAACTTATATTTGATTTTAATATTCATAAATAATTCATTTAGCCTATATTAAATATGAACAACTTAAATAAATGCTAATTAATTACTAAAAATTTTAAATAGACAATTTTGGGTGTTACAACGTACCCAATAGTTGGTGCTGTGGGTTACTAAATCATAATCAATAGAGTGACTGCCTCTGCAACACAGCTCCATCATGTACAGGAAGCACTCGACCACTTGCTTAGGCTTATCCATGATGCCGCGAGGGCCAGTATTAATCTGCCTGCATGTTTCAGCTACTTCCAAAGCCTCTTCCAGTACAAGGTAGGGCCAAATCTCTGGTGGAACTTGCTTCTTATGGCGTGAGGTGGCAGAGAGAAAAGCATTGGTTGTACCTGCACTCTTGATGGCCGCGTCAAACTTCGTCCGGGGTTTGAGCTGGAACCGCCCTTGGAATGTCCACAGGACCTTGTTGGTTGAGAATCCAAACAGAGGGAAGCCACACAAACTGGCTAGATCGATCTCATCGCTGCTACCATTGTGAAAAATCACCAAGAATCTGCAGTTGAGCTTCAGTATGTGCTGATACATCTCCTCGACGACTCGTTGTACCTCAGTGCGCAAGCCCTGCGGTACCCCACGGTAATCATCCTCCTCATCTTGCCAGTCGAACATCTCCATCACTTGACCGGGGAGCTTCAGCTTCTCCGCGACCGACCTCTGAAGTGCTCTCCTGTTCTCCCAGATCGAGCAGTCGATGTGGATGACCTGCTCAAACTCCAGTCCCGCTGGGGCACTCTGCCGAGCTGGTGAAGTTGTTGGGGTGACGCGTCGGGCTATGGCACGGAGGACAGCGGAAGCACCCAGCCCATCCCAGCCATCGAAGTAGATGACATTGTCTCTTCTACTGCCGCTTCTAGTAGCATTAGTGTCTTCCTTAAGAACTTTGAGAATTTCTTCAGCAGCCTCGTCTATCGTATCAGCCTTAATAACCTGCATACATGCACATATATATGCATCAGTCAATCGGCCGGAGCAAGGTCCCCATCATTTGAGATTACTGTGGAACAAAAAAAACAGAAAGCATGCTATGTTGCTAACTAGGTCTGGGTTTACCTCAGTACGCATGTTGGATTGGACTGGAGTAACTGGCCGGGCCGGTCAGCTCAGATTGGTGGACCTATGCAGTGTAGCAACTAGATCTTCAGCAATGATAATATTGCTGCCACACCACTTCACTTTGGAATATCATGCAGCTACCATCCTCCAGGCTCCAGCATATGTATACTGATTCCATTTCGATTATGGAATCTAACCCATCGCTCAGTCTCTCGGCTGATCTGTGGTCAACATACAAGCATGAAACTAGTTAAATTCAGCACGCAGGTTGTTACGATTATTTTACCAAAAGTGGCCCATGTAAACAAAAAAAATGATACTATTTAAATGGTCTATTCGTGATGATTGCTTAGACTAAATTATTAAGTATCATGGAGTTTGAATGGATGGAGTTTTAGGCACTACCGCCCTGTTTGCTTGGCTTATCAGCCACCAGTCAGCAGTATTTTTCTCTCAGTAGAAATCAGCACCAGCCACAAGTCAGCCAGCAGTATTTTTCTCTCAGCACAAATTAGCACAAGCCACCAACCAACATTATTTTTCTCTCAGCAGAAATTAGTACCAGCCACCAGTCAGCCAGCAGTATTTTTCTCTCAGCACAAACTAACACCAGCCACCAGCCAGCCGAACAGGGCGTACACGTGTGGACACGTTTGATTGACGGCATGCAGGTGCTTGAAGTCCTTGATAGAAGCTGAATGCGCGTGCCTATAAATGAAAGTATGCATCTTCAGTTGAGATATGAACATGCTAGAACCTGACGTTTTGTGCATATTAAAGAAAGCATACAAGTAAAAAGGTGAAAAATGGAAGAGTCCGAGCTTGTTCATATTAAAAAAAGCACAAGTGAAAAATAGCGGCACACACAAATAATAGTAGCTCTCTCATCATCAGGAGAGTATATATAGGAAGTTAGAAGAAAGAGTGGAAACAATACACTATGCACTTCATGCCAAGAAGAGAAATACTACTATATACTTCACACCAAAGGAAGAAACATATCCAAAAAGTGAGATTGTGAAACATGGGGCACATAATAATATAGCTTAGTGCGTGTAACGCGCACATGAAAGTCGCTTTCATTCTATTGGTTAAATCAAGTAGTGTCAATATGATCGAGTAGTTTCTGCGGATCTATTGTTTTTTTTGCTTCAACTGGTACGTGGTACAACTTATGCATTGTAATTTGCATGATGAGCATCCTACGTGAGTTACAAAGGAACATGTTTTTGCAATGGAGGGGATCAAGTAGTCAAGTTACATACCTCGGTTAAGTAGCATTGGCATGCAGGAGATGGACCTTACATACAGAAGCCAAACAGATCAAAACAACGATTGTGTGTGTGCGCGCGCGCAAGGGAGATAGTATAGATGGAAGCAAAACGGCTGGTGGTCTCCAGATACACTTTGCTAGGCAAATGTGTCCGGATGAGCTTTTCTTTTGTGTCTGTATATATGCAGTCACCATCAGATGATTTTTTGATTAAGAGCAAGAAAAAGAAAGAAAGATGATTCTTTTCTTGTAGCCGGCTAGCTGCTGCATGACTTTTTCAAAGGTAAAGGGATTAAAGATTGAAAGGTACGTATGTTCTTAGGAGACAAGTGCACAGGCACCACGGTGTAGCAAAATTTTGTTAGTGAAAATTGACTACTAGTATTTACCAAACATGACCAGTAGATGTCTCGTAGCCCATGTCATTTCTTTCAGCCCATGGCTTCCTGAACCTGGAGTAAGTAGGAATGTATGGTTAACAAAAATCAGTTGTTATATCCAACAAAATGGTAGCCTTATAGACACAGTATTTTTTTGACAAATAAAATGTTTTACAGAGATAATAAAGGAGGATATTAGAAGTGTTTGAGACCTGTTGAAATGATAGATACCATGAGCTGCAGGAAACATCAAGTAATAGTAATTCCACTTAAAGGATGGCACCATACTAAGCTGAGCAAAGAGGCAATCTGCAGTGCACCTTCCATGGAACTCCAGGATGATGGATCTATCTATCAGATACAACATCTATGGTCCTGAATTAACCTGCCATGATACTTGAATTTGATTTCACCAACATGCATTTATGTGTAATGCAAATGAGCAGATTTGAGGCAAACAAGAACTCAGAAATCAAGAATATATTTTAGCATTGCTCACCAACTTTAGCGCTGGCATATAATGAGAAGATAAATTTAGTCATGCAAATCTCCCTAAGTGTACTACTCCCTGTTAAGGAATATATCTTCTAATTCTATATTCCAATACCAAGTAAATATCCATCCATGTCATCTGACTTAATAGAAAAGCAATGCACATTACGAGGCGGTTAAAGTAGCCCTAAACTCAGTGTCAGATACGAAAGCAAAGATCAGGTTGTTATGTGCCCTGCAACTTTTTAATGTTTGTTTTCATACCAAAGGATTTAAATTCATGCATTTACACAAAAACATTGGTGTATTCAAAGAGATTGGAAATCTAATTTTTCATAAGCCAAAGTGCTACTATTTCTGCAGATCCTAGGCATAAAAATCAGGAAGCAGGATTGGTGAGGGAATGCTAGACCTTAAACTGATTATAGGTGGGACCATGGTTGGGGTTGCTCATGGGCTGTAGCACAGCGATTGGCTTGAGGTCGCCGGTGCCATAACAGATTAACAGTGCAAGTGCGGCAGTGAGGTAGGAGCGGAACTTGAGTACAAATTAACATACAAAGTGAAGGGGATCAGGAAAACATTTGGGCGAAACCTTGGCTCAGGGTATCCATGGACTTGGCAGTGCTTTTGCGGTTCTAGAGGAGGCGGCAGAGGTGTTGAGGAACCGCCTGCAGGGGCTTTGCCAGAGGAAACAGAGAGAATGGGCGTTCAAAGTCATGGCGTTCTGAATGGGCATTCCATCAAACACCCTGGGTCCCCCTCCTCTTCGGGCATTGGCGCTGACGCGGTGGGTTCTTGACGTCAGCGCCAATGCCACTTGCCATGGAGTCCCCCTCCTCTTCGGGCGTCGCACGGTGCCATCGGCCATCGCTGCGGGATGATGACGAGAAAGGGTGCGGCTGCCGTTGCTGGCGCTTATTGCTTCTGCGGCGGCCGCCCGAAAGCCCCCTATTCCGACGGCTCGATTGAACTTGCTATGTGATGAGTCGAAGGGCCGAAAGAATTCGAGAGAATCCGCAAGGTTCTTTGCTTAATCAAGTCGAAAAGAAGAAAGAAAGATTTCATGGATGCGTACCTGCGCCGAGAAGTGAAGAACATGGAATCTGTTCTTTCTCCATGATCCTCTCCCCCTGTAACGACTTTCCTTTTTATGCGTTTTCTTTTGCCTGTGTGGCCTGTGGCCGACTCAAAGTGATCAAGTCTAGCGAATCCAATGTACTTCTCTGATGTAGCTTGTGCACGTAGGATTATAAAAAGAGACTGTTATCCCTACTTAGGCCCTGTTTGGATCACCTAAAACTAAAAATTAGCCTAGACTAAAATTTAGGTGACTAAAATTTAGATGATTAATAATTAGTTCATGGCTGTTTGGATCATAGGACTAAAAGCACGTGGGATGGTACAAAGACTACATTGCAGTTGGCTGGCACTTTTAGTCCAGATTAGATGGGTTTCATTGACTAGCAAACTAATTTTTGGACTACAACTAAACTTTAGCCTATCTGTTTGAATCATCTAATAGACTAAACTTTAGTCCTAAGGTTTAGTCCATAGAATCCAAATAGAACCTTACACCAGAACGAAGTCCGGGTTGTGGGACAGGCTGAGGCGGCGGAAGATGTTCTGCAGTGCACGCCGCCGCCGTCATAGTACGCGCCCGTGCTAATTATTAGGCTACTATATGCATATCCTATATGCACGTTCTTAAAGGCCGCTAATATTACAGTGCGCTACAAATTTGTACACAATAACAAAAGTGCTACAGACTATATTGATGAATATACGGATGCATTTATATATATTCATGTTTGAATTGGACTCAGATCGCGTAGCACTATAAATCCTTGAACAGTTCCAATTCAAACAATCAAAATTTTGGACTTCCTATCAGCGCATTAGAGCATCTCCAAGAGATTAGCTAAAAAGACTAGTCAAATTTACTGATTTAGCTACTCTCAAAAATAAATTTGATTAACAAATAACAGATTCTTTAAAGATGGCCAGTGAGGTAGGCTAGCTAAAAATAGCTTGCGAATGAGCTGTGACGGAGAGCCACTAAATTTAGAAGGTTATTTACAAAGTCTGTTGGAAACGTTTTTTCTCTAACAATAGCTAAATTTAACTTTAGAAAATGATTTAGCTTGTGCTAGACAAGCCAAATTGTTTTCTAAAGTTAGACAAGCCAAATTGTTTTCTAAAGTTAAATTTAGCTATTGTTAGAGAAAAAATGTTTCTAAAGACTTTGTAAATGACCATCCAAATTTAGTGGCTCTCCATCCCATCTCATTCGCTAGCTATTTTTAGCTATCCTATCTCACTGGCCATCTTTACAGAATCTGTTGGATTACTCTGTTATTTGCTAGTCAAATCTATTTTTGAGAGTAGCTAAATCAGTAAATTTAACTAGTCTTTTTAGCTAATCTCTTGGAGATCCTCTTGTAAGTGCAAAATGTTTGCTATTATTATCTACTGCATATCATAACGTGGTGCACCTGAGCCTCCAAATGAGAGATAAAATAATGCTCTAGAAAAATGTGAAGAAGATGGAACATGTAAGCGTAAATGACCGATCCATTGAACACAAGTGGATGGGAAATGATAGAACACGAGCCCGAAATACTCACAAGTCAGTGCTATATATTATGACCGACCAGAAATGTCAAAACCACCCAACAAGTATCTATATGCAACATGCAGATGAATTGATGGAACCTCTTTTCCTTTGGGGAGCTAGTCTAGAAATTCCAATACAAATTGGTGTGCAACTCTGAGGGAAAAAGTGAACTTATATACATCACAGAAAGATTGGATTATGGCGATCCATACATAAATTCTCTGTTACAACCAGGCAAGGAATTTTGGCACTGGATTACATGTTGCCATATCTAATACTGGGCATAGAAATCACACGCCCACACCATCGGCATTAATTTATTTGTTTATACAATACAGATCACTCCATTCCACACACACACACAGCTGAGAGCTCACACGCCACAGCAATACAGAACACATCACAAACACACCAGGCACAAGAGCGCAGCAACTGGCAGCAGTCTCATGCTGCTGTCGCCCAAGCTGAAGGGAACTCAGCGGCTGAACTGAATGCTGGCTCGAGTTTGTTTTATTTCTTACAGCTCCAGGCAGAGCATGTAGGACAGTCTGCATCACACCATGCATCTTATCCAACAAGACGGAATGACAACATACACTTTCAATCTGAGGCGGCACATGGACGGAGACGGCTCGATCCATCGGGCAGCGCCAACCAAAGCAAACCAAACCAAACCGCGATGCAGACGCAGTAGCAAAAGCAAAACCAATAGCAATAGCATGCAATCCATGTAGTGGTTCTCACAAACACGAAGCAATCAAACAGACTCGGAGGCAGAATCAATCGCCAGCAGGAGAGACACCACAGCAGGCTGCATATCTGCCAGTCGACTCTAGCTGATGCAGGAGTTGGGGAGGAGAGAGCACAGAACAGGAGAGAACCAACAATCCATCAGTTGTGGAGACATGCCAGTTCAGGTGGCATACTATGGTGAGCAATTGAACATATATGTAAAAAAAACTATTAATGCTTTAGATCGAGTTGGATGGAAGGAATGGAGTGACAAGAGTTTAAAAAATTAGACTGAGCTAGAATTCTAATTTCTACAAACCATTATACTACATAGAGAGCATTGGCGAGGGATCACCTGAGCATGGAGCCCCTGAGCAGAGTCTTCTTGTAATACCGAGAGTGGATCGGCTTGTAGCAGCTCGCTTGAGAGCTATCGTCCCACTCCAGCTTGTCCCACCATTCCTTCTCGCAGTCACACTCCACAACCTTGTCGTCGCCGCCGCCGACGTCTGGAAGGCGTGTGAGGCTCCAGCAGCCTCGGATCTTGATGGTCTCAAGATTGGGTGCCGACATCCTCGCCCAACAGATGCGTCGTAGCTTGGGGAGCCAAAATAGGAGGCATGAGAATCGCTGCGTCGTGGCCAAGTTTAGCCACTAGTTTTCTGCATGTAATTAGGAGTATAAAAGTTTCAATACAAGGGGAAAAACGTCTGGCTTAACCGGACACCAAAACGCTGAGTCTCTGTTCTGTCTCTCGCATGCGTGTGTGTACACAGGGGTTCTTCTTCGTCTCCGGCGACAGGCGTTCGGGACGTAGGGGCTTCAAGTGGTACCAGAGCGACGGTTATGACCTAGGACGCGATGTCGTCGATGCCCAACCTCGGAGGGAGGTCGAGGACGCCGGCAGGGGGAAGCCGGCGGGAGTCGCCGTCACCACCGCGGCGCAGGCCGCGCCCGCGGTACCGCGACGGCACGGTCGTCATCGAGCGCACGGTGGAGCGCCGTGTCAAGGACGTGGGGAGCGCCAAGTGGCCGACGCTCACCAAGACGAACTACGGCGCGTGGTCGGCCATGATGCGCGTCATGCTCAAGGCACGCGGTCTCTGGGACGCCGTGAACTTCGGCGACCCCGACGAGGACGAAGATCAGATGGCGTTGGAGACTATCTGCAAGGCGGTGCCCGAGGAGATGATGGAGGTCATGGCGAATAAGTCCAGCGCGCGGGCGGCGTGGGAAGATCTCAAGACGGCGAACCTCGGCGTCGAGAGGGTGCGCATGGCGAAGGCGCACACACTCCGCAAGGAGTTCGAGTCTCTGTCCTTCAAGGATGGGGAGATAATCGACGATTTCTCTGTGCGCATCAACAAGGTGGTGCAGCAGCTGCGCACTCTCGGCGACGACATCGAGGAGCCGACGGTGGTGCGCAAGTTCTTGCAGGTGCTGCCCAAGCAATTTCACCAGATTGTCATGGCGATCGAGACTCTCCTGGAGTTGGGGGAGGTGCCGATCGAGGAGCTGGTCGGGCGCCTCAAGGCTGCGGAGGAGAGGTACGGGCTCACCGGCGGCGGCGCTGGCATCGCGCAGCTGAACCTCACGGAGGACGAGCTCGTGGCGCGCGTGTCCAAGAAGTTGCAGCTCAACACCGACAAGGGGTCGGGGAGCTCGAGCAGATCATGGAGCGGGCAGCAGCGCGGCCGCGGTGGCGGTCGTGGCAAGCCTGGCCGTGGGGGTGGCCAGAAGAAGGGTGATGATGGCGCGCGCGGCAGGAGCGGCGACGGCGCACGCAGGAGGAGCGGCGACGGCGCACGTGGAGAGAACGGGGACATCGCCCTCGACGAGTGCCGGTACTGCGGGAGGCGTGGGCATTGGGCTCGCGAGTGCCCAAAGCGGAAGCGCGATGGGCAGGCCCATGCGGCCCAGGTCGAGAAAGAGCCGGAGCCCACCTTGCTGGTCGCTGCTGTGACGGCCCAGGTGGCCCCTGTTTCAACCTCCCTGGTCACACCGACGCCGGCGGCGGCCGTCCACCTCAACGAAGATAATCTCTTCGTTCAACTTGGGGAGGAGAGCGACGGCGACACCACTCGATGGATCCTCGACACGGGAGCCACGAACCACATGACTGGTTCCAGATCGGCGTTCGCGGAGCTCGATTCGGGCGTTCGCGGCACCGTTTGATTCGGCGATTCGTCCACAGTCGGCATCGAGGGGCGCGGGACGGTCCTCTTCAAGTGCAAGACGGGGGAGCATCAGAAGCTCACCGGCGTCTACAACATCCCCAGGCTGACGGCTAACATCATCAGCCTGGGCCAGCTGGAAGAAGAAGGCTTCAGGATCCTGCTGGAGGAGGGAGCACTGAAGATCTGGGACACGGAGCGGCGATTGGTGGCGGCGGTGCCACGCGGGGCGAGCCGGCTCTACGTCCTCAAGGTGGCCGTTGACAAGCCTGTGTGCCTTGCGGTGCACACTGAAGAGGCAGCGTGGCGCTGGCATGCCCGCTACGGGCACCTCGGCTTCCAAGGTCTGCAGAAGCTGTCGAAGGGGGAGATGGTGCGCGGCCTTCCGAAGATCGAGCAGGTGGACCAGGTGTGTGACGGCTGCCTGATTGGCAAGCAGCGCCGTCACCCATTCCCGGCGGCGAGCAAGTACAGGGCGGAGCGCCCACTGCAGTTGGTCCACGCCGACCTGTGCGGGCCGATCACGCCGCCGACGCCCGGTGGGAAGAGGCTGTTCCTGCTCGCCGTCGACGACATGAGCAGGTACATGTGGGGCAGTGTTGCTGGCCACAAAGGACGAGGCGACGATGGCGCTGACCCACCAGCAGGCAAGAACAGAAGCTGAAACTGGGCATAAGATGGGCACGCTGCGCACAGACCGCGGCGGGGAGTTCACGGTGCGCACGTTCGCGGACCACTGCGCTGCCGAGGGCGTGCAGCAACACTTCACCGCGCCGTACACACTGCAGCAAAACAGCGTGGTGGAGCGCCGCAACCAGACCGTGCTTGGGATGGCACGGTGCATGCTGAAGACGATGGGGGTCCCGGGGCGTTTCTGGGGGGAGGCCGTGGCGACCGCAGTGTTCGTGCTGAACCACGCACCAACGAAGAGCTTGAAGAGCAAGACACCGTATGAAGCCCGGTATGGTTCAAAACCCGCTGTCCATTTCCTCCGTACATTTGGCTGCGTCGGTCATGTCAAGAACATCGGAGGGCACCTGCAGAAGCTGGACGACAGGAGTACCCCAATGGTGTTCATAGGGTACGAGCCAGGCAGCAAGGCGTACCGGCTCTACAACCCTGCCTCTGATCGAGTTGTGGTGTCCCGGGATGTGGTCTTCGAGGAGGCGCATGCGTGGGACTGGGAACACGGCGGCGCGAAGACGAACATCGACGACGATGGTGTGACCAGTGACGACCCCTTCGTCGTCGAGTACGTCTACACGCCTGGAGCAACACCGCCAACACCCGAAGCTGAAGCTGCGCCACGTGCGGCATCGAGGACACCAAGCGCGGCATCGGGCGGGCCGGGTGCACCAGCGACACTAGGCGCGTCCAGCGGGGCGCGCACACCAGTGCAGCCGGAACAGGGCGGCGAACCTGAACCGGCTGTGCCAGGAGTGGAGTTTGTGTCACCACCGAGCCACGGGATCGACCTCGACGCTGACCACGATGATGGCGCACCACTATGGTTCAGGAGATTGGATGACATTTTTGCCAGCACCGATCCAGTGGAGCAGCAAGAACTGATGGTGGCCGTGGGTGATGGGGAGCCGACCACTTTTGAAGAAGCACGGCGCGACCAAAGCTGGATCAAGGCCATGAGGGAGGAGATGGCCTCCATCGAGCAGAACAACACCTGGTCCCTGGTGAGTCTTCCTCGAGGTCATAAGCCAATTGGTTTGAAATGGGTTTTCAAGCTAAAGCGTGATGAAGCTGGGAAAGTTGTAAAGCACAAAGCTCGTCTTGTTGCAAAAGGGTATGTGCAGCAGCAAGGAGTGGATTTTGATGAAGTATTTGCTCCAGTGGCAAGGATGGAGTCAATCCATTTGTTGTTGACAGTTGCAGCTCAAGAAGGGTGGTTTGTGCATCACATGGATGTCAAATCCGCATTTCTAAATGGGGAGCTCAAGGAGGAGGTGTATGTTCAGCAGCCACCAGGGTTCATTGCTGCTGGACAGGAAGGCAAGGTGCTGAAGTTGAAGAAGGCCTTGTATGGGTTACGACAAGCACCGTGGGCATGGAATGTGAAGCTTGATCACAGCCTGCAGAACATGGGGTTCACCAGGTGTGTCAGTGAGCATGGCATATACACCAGGGGCACTGGAAAAGCACGAGTGGTGGTGGGAGTGTATGTAGATGATCTCATCATTACTGGCGCTGATCCAAGTGAAGTGGAGGCATTCAAAAAGGAGATGAAGCAAGTTTTTCGCATGAGTGATCTTGGCCTTCTCTCCTTCTATTTGGGAATTGAAGTGAAGAAGGGGAATAACTCTATTACTCTCGGGCAAGCTGCATATGCAAGAAAGCTACTTGAGAAGGCTGGGATGGAGAAGTGCAACCCCTGCAGCACTCCAATGGAGGTTCATCTGCAGTTGTCCACCAGAGGTACAACAGAAGAAGTTGATGCAACTATGTACAGGAGTCTGGTGGGCAGTCTGAGGTACCTGGTTCATACACGACCAGATATCTCTTTTGCAGTGGGATATGTCAGCAGGTTTATGGAGAAGTCTCGGCTGGAACACCTTGCTGCAGTCAAGCACTTGCTGCGTTACATTGCAGGCACGGTGGATTTTGGTCTGGTCTACCCCAAATTCACAAAGGAAATCAATAGGATCACAGGGTATTCTGATAGTGATTTTGGGGGAGATGTGGATGAGAGAAAGAGCACTACTGGGGTGTTTTTCTTCCTGGGACAGATGGCGGTGTCATGGCTGTCTCAGAAACAGAAGGCAGTGGCTCTTTCAACTTGTGAAGCTGAGTACATGGCAGGAGCAGCAGGGGCATGCCAGGCCGTGTGGCTCAGTAGGCTGCTGGGAGACATTGCAGGAGTTAGTGTTCAGCAGCCTGTTCTGAAGATGGACAATCAGTCAGCAATAGCTTTGAGCAAGAATCCCGTACTTCATGACAGAAGTAAGCACATCGATGCTAAGTTTCATTTTATCCGTGACTGTGTGGAGAATGGGAGGATCTGCTTGGACTATGTGAGCACTCAGGAGCAGCTGGCTGATATTCTGACAAAGTCATTGGGGCGAGCAAGGTTTTGTGAACTCCGTGACATGATTGGCGTAGTCAAGTTGAACCGAGCATGAATTAGGGGGAGATTGCTAGATAATCCAGTGCTCGGTCGTTTTTTGTTAGCTAGAATAAAGGAGCTCATTGAGCGCGTCATTGTACAGGCCAAACTGCATGAGTCCATGCACTGGCTCTCCTGTAGTTTCGTCAGTCGTAGGAGTAGTGGGAGTGGTGATCGAGTCTTCTGGTTGTGGGATGGCGCAGTCAAAATAGGAGGCATGAGAATCGCTACGTCGTGGCCAAGTTTAGCCACTAGTTTTCTGCATGTAATTAGGAGTATAAAAGTTTCAATACAAGGGGAAAAACGTCTGGCTTAACCGGACACCAAAACGCTGAGTCTCTGTTCTGTCTCTCGCATGCGTGTGTGTACACAGGGGTTCTTCTTCGTCTCCGACGACAGGCGTTCGGGACGTAGGGGCTTCACAGTCGAGATGTAAAAATGTGAGGTTTGGTAATGTACGACGGTAACCAAATATTTCACTCAGATTCCAGATATAGCGCGCCTCTGGTAGGTCTGACGCCCAGAATGTTCTAAAACTGTATGTAAGGTTGCTTCCCCTGAAACGTGCATGAGTAGCAGCAGTGAAGACAGAGTCCACTCTGGGGCACCTCTCGATTCTGCACCACTCTAGGTTCTGCCATTCTGAACCCCACCTCGTGGTAGTTGAAGGGATACTAGTGATTGACAGGCAATCGTGCACGTGCAGGATGTTAGCCAATTTGAATACAAAGTACGGCACAGTAATAGTAACTCTGGTTTCTTTACCACCTCTCCATAATGATTCTGCCCTCGTCTGGTCTTGTATGTGCATGTAGCAGCAGCTCTCTTGCGGAAGTTCAGGAACATCCGGGCAAGGCCACATCCACATGATCCCAGGAGAATCACCACCATTGCCTTCACAAGCCTGCTGCATGCTATCTGCTTCATATATTGCAGGTGCAGTCTGCTGCTGCAGGCTGACCATGACTTGCTGCTCACTGCTGCTGCGGTGCCTGATTCCTTCATCTTTGTCACCACCAGCAGCAACACAAGGACTACGGGTAGTAGGAGAGGAAATGTCCACATATAACTTGCGGGACTCAGAATAAACTGCCTCAAGGGACTCGAGAAGCCTTGCATCCCTCACAGAAATGTGCCAAGGAAATTCACTGCCATGCAGCACTGCTGATGCTGATGTTGCTGTAGTACCCTTCCTGTCCTTTTCTTCCCTAGATTGGGTTGTGGGTGCTGACTGCTGCGTGGTGTCAATGCAGAGCTTAGCAATGTCTTGATGAATTTGGGCTGGCCACAGGATTGCACAAAGATTCTTGCAGCCAAGTAGATGAAGCTCATCAAGGTAATAGATTATCGTGGCGGTGAGATCTAGTGTTTTCACTGCCGTACCTGAGATATCTGTGGTGCGGAGTTCAAACATCTTTCCTCCCAAGAACAAATTCTTCATCTTAGTACATCCCCTAAAGGAGATTTGTTTCAACCCATCACATCCCCCATCAATTATGACAGTCTTAAGGCAGCTATTGTTGCTGGTTGCCCCCGGCCCAGCCCCAGGTAAGGTCGTCATGATCTTGTTTCCTGAAAAGTCAAGAAGCTCCATCTTTTTCATGTCCAAGAACAGGTCATTTCCCGAGCAACTGCAGTGGATTGTAGACTTTGTTACTCGAAGCTTGCGGATGTTAGGCAGTCGTCCCTGCAGCTGGCCCATGTCCCAACCTTGGGCTCCCATCACATTTAGCTCCCTTAGCTGTGTCATGAGATCCAACATCTGCGCGGACAAGATCTGATCATGGTCTGTATAGCGCACGTCGAGCACCCACAGCCTCTGGAAGCACTGGCAGACTTCCTCCTTTCCTGCTCCATCTGCCTTGTTCCCAATGGCTTGGCAATGGTCAAGCCATAGAAACCTCAGGCTGTGACAGCAGACGAATGGAGGTGATTGGAAGTCGAAGATGCAGCGTGAGAGCTTCAGAACACGAAGCTTGTCGGAGTATTGCTGGAACATTATGTCTTCATGAGGAAGAGGAATAGCTCCGATGGGGATCAGAATAACCCCGCAAGTCGGTGAGGTCCAATATGGCTTTGTCTCCAAGAACGACCTTGCCAAATAATAAGAGGAGTGCGAATACTGATGGTGATCCACATCTAATTGCATCTCACTCTGCAGAGCATCAGCAGCTGTCCACCAATCACCATCATCATCATCATCATCAGCAACAGTGCAGATGCCTTTGTCTCCTTGTTCTTGCCGATGTTGTATGATGCCATCACATACCCAGTAGTTGGCGCTGTGAGTGGCCAAATCATAGTCAATCAAGGGGCGGCCTCTGAAACCAGCCTCCAACATGTACAAGAAGCACTCTGCTGCCACTTTTGCAGGCTGGTCGATGATACGGAGAGAGCCATTATTAACCACTTCTGAAGCCTCTTGGTGCACAAGATAGGACCAGAGCTCCTGCCGATGTTTCTCCAGACCGATTGAGGTCGATGAGGCTGAGACGAAAACATCAGTGGTTCCTGCGTTCTTCATCGCCAGGTCAACTTTCATCCGTGGTTTGAGCCGAAATCTCCCTTGGAATGTCCAGAGCACCTTGCTGGTTGAAAATCCAGAGAGAGGGAAACCACAACAACTAGCCAGATCGATCTCCTCATTGCTCCCATTGTGGAAAACCACCAAGAATCTGTGGTTCAGCTTCTGTATGTGTTGATGCATCTCCCAGACGACTTCTTGTAGCTCAGAGCGGGAGCCCTGGGCCACCCCTCGGAAATCGTCCTGCGCATCTTGACTGTCCAACAGCTCCATCACTTCATCTGGCAGCTTCAGCTGCTCCGCGACTGCCCTCTGAAGACTTCTCCTGCTCTCCCACATTGAGCAGTCGATGTGAATGACCTGATCAAACTCCATTCCCGCCGGGGCTTTCTTCCCAGCTGGTGAAGTTGTTGGGATGAGGCGCTGGGCAATGGCTCGGAGGAGGGCAGACGCCCCCAGCCCGTCCCAACCATCGAAGTAGAAGACATTGTCTCTGCTATTCACGCTTCTAGTAGTATTAGCCTTTTCCTTCAGCGTATGATTGAGAGTGTATTCAACAGCCTCGTCAATCGTGTCACCCCAACACACATATGCGTCAGTGTCCAACGAGGATCATGGTGATCAATCACCACTTGCCACTTGAGATTATGACCCCTTCTTTAGGGGATAACATATACTCCAGTGATTACTATTTTACTCATTCCGTTTTTAAATATACGACGTTTAGGACAAGCAAATTAGTTTATTTTTAAACTAAATAGGTTGTCCTTAACGACATATATTTAAGAACGGAGGTAGTGCTAAGCATGCGTTGGACACGTATGCTTTGAACTCTGATGATGTGCATCGCCGTGAACCACAAACAGAGTATGCAAGCTCGCGGGGATTACCTCAGTAAGCATGACGGATTGGGTTAGATTGGAGTGACCCCCTTGGCGTGTGCCAGTCACCTCGATTTTGTGGATCTCATCATTGTAGCTACTAGCCTAACCCTCCATTTCATTTTGGAAGACGTTTCTGCCAACCTCCCACTGATCGACTCCATATTATGGAACCTAACCCTCGCCTGTCCAACACACAAGCATCGAACTAGCTCAGAGCAGGTATATTATGTGCGATATCAATTCTCAGGATTGTAAGTTTTGTGCCATATATGATAGATCCAGTTTCCAAATTAGTTAATTTGCATGTAGAGCATCTGGCCTACGTCTACGTTCGCTACAAATTGTAACGACCCAGTTTTAAGCATTACATTATGAGCATCATTGATTTTTCATTATATTAATTCATAAGTTATGTTTGAATCTTTTTTTTAATATAAGTTTGATTTATCGAATAAAATAGAAACACATGCATTGTGAAACAACTTGCATTTTTACATAGGACTTTGGTTGTAACTTCATCTAGTAAAATATTAGTTTCTAAAAGAAGAATTCAGGTGAATTTTTCTAGATTTTAGGAGACCATCTTAAGGCCAAACAGTTTGTTTGAAAATCCAAAAATAGTGTTTTGAGAATAATTTTTCAATTCAAATCTAGAATGCCTATTATGCCAGTTATGTTCTGCCGTTTGGGCCCGCGTACGTGTCTACCTCGCTGCGCTTGGGGCGCCACGTGCCCGACGTCCCCTCCCGCGCCTATTGATGGCACCCCACGCCGTTTTCCCCTCCCCTCGCAAAACCCCCGGCCCTCCCTCTCTCCGTCTCTCTCACGCCGGCCCTCTCTCTCACGGACTTTCAATCAAGTAGTTAAGACAGTAGACGATGTGACTTTCCTAATAAAGAAAGATCTTCAGCAATACAGAAGAGCTACGACCCCGACCGATCGCCTGGAAGGGCCTGCCTAGTTGGTTTTTTCCTCTCTTAGTTTTTTCATCGCTTTGGGAGTCACTCTCCTTTTTTCTGCAGTTGATCTGCCTTTGTTTTCCTTTTGCTGTTGTCCTTAGCTGTTTCCTGATGCCTTGCCTCCTTCCCTGCGTGGACAGGATGGTGAGGGTGGTTTTGGTGGTGGTTGTTGTGTTTTTTATTTCTTTTCTTCATTCTAATAAAAATTACGGCAAATCTCTTGCCGTTCCGTTCAAAAAAAAGCCGCGCCGCTCCCTTGTCGCCTCCGCCCAGCGCCGGCCAGCACGAGGCCGCAGGCCACAGGCCAGGCAGGCCGACGGCGAGCTCCCCCTCCTTCGTGATCGACGACCTCAACTCCATTTTGCAAGAAAGAGTCTGTTCTTCGTGTTCTTCTTCCCCAACTCTGGTGAACGGATGTGAAGCCTGATCTTCTCCATCGCTGCTCTACTCCAACTTGTGCCACTTGGAATCGTCTTTCTCCATCATATGTGAGTTTCTCCTGTAGTTTTCCATACTCTCTCATGCTCCATGGCCTAGCCATGGCCTGCTACCTTCATTAAACTCTATTAAAGCTGTAGGTCAAGCAAAAACCTGGTGCATATCGAAGTTAAGCCTTAAAACGGAGTCCCCATAATCTATAGAAGCTCTAGGTTCAATTCCCAACACAAATGCACCTAGTTTTGCAAATGAAAGGGATCGAGTAGTCAAGTCACATACCTGTTTAAGTTGGAGATGACAGAAGCCAAACAGATCAAACCGGCCAACAATTAGATTGTGTGTGCCCGCTCACATGCGAGAGGGAGAGAGAGTATGCAGACGGAAGAAAAACGACTGGTGGTGGTCTCAGATACACTTTGCTAGGAAAATGTGTCTGACTGAACTTTTCTTTTGTGTCTGCATGGTCGACATCCAATGATTCTTTGCTTAATCACGAGAAAAAGAAAGAAAGATGATTCTTTTCTTGGTAGCCAGGAAGCTGCTGGAGGAATTGCGAAAGGTAAAGGGACTAAAGATTGAAAGTTACTGCTCTAAGGCAATGGGACATCATATTACCCTGGTACATAACAAAAATTTATCAGTACAAATGGACTAGTATTATTTACCAAATATCACGAGGGAAATGTATGGTTCTTCATGTACGTTGAATTGTGCACCGCCTTCATTTTTATTTGATGCTGGCTTCGCACTGTAACGTAATACTAGTACTGTAATAAGCAGTGATCGATCTCTTCTTTGTTATCTGCCTGATCCGCTTCTGCCTGTAGTGACTGCATGCATCCTGTAGCGCTAATTGAGCAAAGAGTCTCTTTTCTTTTCTTTTTTTCTTTTTCCCGTTTTCCTTTTGCCTTTTGCCTTTGTGGACGACCCAAAGCAATCAAATCTAGAGAATCCAATGTTCCTGGTTGTAGCTTGCATTAGTTGCTGATACAATTTGCTGATCCATGGTAAACTTTAATGTATGTAAAATCATGGAGATAAAAACAAGATTACCCGTACACTCCTACATGCCAACTAAAGACATGCCAACTAAAGAACTGTTTGGCACATCTCCAGTTCAGATATCCATGATGGATTTGTATTTTGAAGACTAAAATAAAGTGATTTAAATATATACATTTAGTCTAAACTATGAAAAAAATGATTCGCCTAAGTGTGCTTCTGTTGTTGGAGCTACCAAATAGAAATTCCACAATGCCTTAGTATACTTTGAACTTGGATTGCAAGCAACCTGCCATGTAATTAATTCCTGTATAAATCTATCTCTGCAATTATTCATGCCAGACTCTCCATTTTGTTGTACGTATCATCAAAGAGCCAATACATCTACTAGGTTTTCGTGTAGCTCCAGTCTCCGGCCGCCAGCTAGCTAGCCCTGGGTAGCCACGACGGTGTCAATTTTTTTTGAAATAATATTATTTTAATATGGCAGGGTAATCGGCGCTGATATGAAAGCAGGCCTTTTGGCCGGCCACCGGCCGACAGGCCATTTTAATATTTTTTAATGCAAATTTACAAACTAAGTTATCTGGCGTGTATTTTAATCTAAATTTTGTCTATCGAGACAGACAAAAACTAGAATTTTGTCTGGTACACAAAAAGTTGGAAAATCCACGATAGGCCGGTTAGACGAAATTTAATTCATCTTATTAGCAGAGGACCGTGGATGACGAAAGGGGACCATTCATGGGAGGAAAATAGATTTAGGTCCTTACGTAAAAAAAAATAAAAAGCATTTCAGGCCTCGCACCGTGTGCCCCTGGCCGCGCCCGCTCCCGCAAGCCCGCGCGCGCTGCCGACCGCGCCCGCCGCTGCCGGAATCTCCTCGGTAGGTCGCGGTGAAAGGATAAGCCGCGGCCGATGAAAACGCGGGAATTTTTTTTAAAATAATATTATTTTAAAGATTAATTGCAAGAATGGGTGCCGGAACGGAGGAATTGTAGAAATGTAGGTCAGTCAGACCGCGGATAGCCGAAAGGGTAGTTATCGGCTGTTGGATAGCCGATAAGGTTGCTATCGGCTGTTGGCATGTGGAGCTGACGTGGAAAAAATGGTGCCGACAGGTCCTATCGGCCTACGGAGGCCGACAGGTCCCACAGTGCACTGTTGGACCCGGAAGCCTGGGTAATCGGCGTCGATGGGCCTATCGGCTATAGGAAAGCTGATAAACCTTTCGGCCAACCACAGGCCGATAGGTGATATCTTTTACAAAATAAATTCGCTAGTTCTAGTTCATTGGTTCCGGGAATTACAAATAGGTTTTATGGTGGAATAATTACAAGTAGACGAAATTTAGGTCATTCGATTAAAAAAATACAAAGCGTGCAACGAACTTTTAAGTACTTCGTATTAATGAATTGGCACATTTTTAATCGAAAAAAAGATACAAAGTCATGAGAAACAAATACTTCTCGACTTCAGATTGCATAGCTTCGTACCAGCGAATGAAATACATCACAAAGAGGATGGTAGAACCATTGACCTCTTACCTTAACATTCTACTACAGGTTGCATTGGCATGTGCGGCATTTTGCCAAGAGCATGTGCCGTTGCTAAACCTAACATGCCTTAGGAAAATGTAAATCACCAGGATACAGTAAGAATCGTTGGTGCCCTAGTAGAACTGGCTCCGTGAGAACTGGGATGAACCAGCTCCAGTAGAGGAAGGTGGGGATGGAGGATCATCCTTCTTGGGGTGGTAAGGGCACTTGCACCAAGGATCCGGACATTTGGGGTCGTCTTCGAGGCTGAAGACGAAAGGATTTGCGTCAGCGTCGGCTTCAAGGCTCTCCACCCTTTGTTTGAGATCGAAGATCTTGCACTGTAGGTAGTGGATGTATTCTTGGGTGTGCTCGTGAATGGGAGGATCCACCCACTTCGAGTAGCGACAATTTCCTTCATCAAAGTAAGACTGGTAAATGTGTTAGATGTGTGTGTGACCAAAAGAACTGATGAAACAAGCAAAGTAACAATATAACTCACGTGGCCATAAGGGCATCTGAAAAATCGGCGGCCACCGTCACCATAATCATCATACATCTGCACAAGGCAGGGCTCACCATTGAGGCAGTTTGGCCACTCATCCTTCCGGTCATCATAAGGCCTAAGGTACCGTGGAGGAAGGAAGGAAGCCATTCCTTCCACAGGGAACTCGTCGACGGGCGTAAGGTACTCGAAGGGGCCAAACGTACCTGGCCATGTGATTGTAGGAAGATCCCTAGAGGCTCCTCGTCCCCTCCCCCTCCCACGGGCTCTCCCTCCCGCTGCGGCCATTGTTTCTACTGGTTGTTTGTGTTGAGGTAGAAGAAGGGAGAGTGAGCTGTTTTTAAAGATCGCTGAAGTTCACTGAGAAAGTAAAACGCCAGTAGCATGTGTTGTTGAATCGTTCTGAAAAGATAGGAGTAGCCGTAGTATGTTCAGAAGCATCTTAACAGGCATGGTGTCGAGTCCCATCCGCCTGAAAAGGCTATGAAAGCTGAAGGGTAGGCTGCACCGGCCTATTAAGCGTAAAGGATAGGCTGCATGAATGTACAACAGTACTAAAGGAGATTCTCGGCTTTGTTGAAATGACATAAATGTTACATGATAACGTACGATACAGAAAATACATTGAAATAATCTAACATTTGCGTTGGCATGTGCATCAGCTGCCGTTGAATAGCAGTGTGATGTTTGTAAACCTAACATGCCTTAGGGAATTGTAAATTAGAGCCGGGTGTACTGAGCACCGTTGTTGCTCTACTGAGTACAACATGGATATTTCCCCTTCCTGATTGCTTCAGGGCCAGCTTCCTTGGCACGGCGTGCCCTTTCTCTCTTTCTCTCCCTATCGGCTTCACGTGCCTCGGCCTTCCTTAACTACAAATCTTACCCTAACATATTTGTATCTATGCTAACTGCGCATCTACAACCAATTTTATTATAGTTACTACATGATATACCATTATCTATATTTTCTATAATAAATTCTTAGATATTATTAGAATAAATTACCTGCACACGCGCTACCGAGACCCGCTGCCCACCGCCTAACAAGCTGTCGACTCCTGCTCGGCAAACGCCCAAGCCGCCCCGCACTCCTGACTCCTGCTCAACAAATGCCCGGTCCACCGCGTCTGCTCGTCTTGCCCGCCCACGGGACGCGTGTGGCCGCTGACGAGCCGCGCCCAGACCTCCCTCACCGCGTCTCTGGAATTTGTAGCCTAAATTAGAATTTAGAACGTAATTTTCAATGATCCCAATAGTAGATAACTGTTTTTTTATCCGGATGAACAACACGAATGTTTGGTGGACAATTCCATAGAGGTGACGTCATACATTACTGCTAGCTAAGCTAATGCAACTGTGGCTTTTCATGTGGGCTGTGGGCATGTGGCACACGAACTCTCTGATGTTGGCGTACATATGTGCGGAGTTTGAAGCCTTCATGAATGGCAAGGCTTCCCGACGAGATTAGGTGATGATCATATCGTACGTTACATTTGGCCCATACCCAGACCAAGTTTTAGCTACCAGCTATCACAACCTTTTCATACAAAAATTGCAATCACATCATTTTCGGAACTCCATCATGCAAGTATGTGGCTATCTATCTGTCAAGGCAGGTAGTGATGATATACAGTACTCCTATGCTAAATCAATTCAGACACTGCCCGTTTAATAAATCAAGCAATAATCAAATACTACTGGTAATCTCCTTTGGCACGCACATGGGATCTTTCTAATCTCTGACAGAGGACTGTTGCATTAGCACAAAGTTCAGAGCTACACAAAAGAACGGAGGTCGCACCGTACGAAGCAAGCCGCGCCGGCACCCCGGTCCACGTGCAGCACGCCTGGCCGCGCGCTGCCCTCTCGCGCCGCCCACCGCCGGGTCAGCGCGCGCTGCAGACGCGGCCCCGCTCTCGCTCTGTCGCTGTCGGGCCCGTCGCGCTGCCAGCCTCCGGGCCCCCTTGCCGCGCCCGCCGCTGGGTCAGCCTGCGCCGCCGCCGCCGGGCCCCATCGCGCCGCCCGCCGCCCTGCGCTGCGCCCCCTCGCACCGCCCGCCGCGCCGCCAGCGCCGCGATCTCCTTTCTCGCTCCCTCGCTCGATGCGCTGGTGAAACGCGAATGGATAAGGCAGACACGGTGAAAGGGTAAGGTGGAACGGTTAAATGGACTAGTCGGCTATTCGAGGGCCGATAAGATCTTATCGGGCCACAGAAGGCCGATAGACCTTTTCGATGGCCGACAGCTTACCTGGAAAGGAACGTGCAGCGTGGAGGAGCCTGTCGGCTGCACGCTGGCCGATTACCACTACTCGGCTTTCCAGAGGCCGATAGCCACCTATCGTCTCTCCACGAGCCGACTGGCCTACATTTCTGCGATTCCTCCGATCCGACACCCATTCTTGCAATTAATCTTTAAAGTAATATTATTTTAAAAAAATTCCGCGAGGTAAAAGAATTTGAGCCTAACTCGGTTTGAGTGCTCAGCTTGAATCTGGATGCCATTCTTCTTTATTGTAAAAGATACCTAGTTTCACACACACACCTTTTCGTCTAAGAATTCTGTGGTGGATAAAGACAAGGACCTATGGGCCCGTGGCTGGCTAATAAGCCTTATCGGCCCGCGGACGGCCGATAGGCCTTTTGGACGGACGATGGCCGACGGTCCATCCTGCCGGCTGTTGGATTAGATCCTGTCAGGCTCTCCGCTCTCCATAAGCCGATTACCCCTTATCGGCTCCCCAAAAGCCGACTGGCTACCATTTTTACAATTTTTCCATTTAGATACCCATTTTTGCAATTGATTATTAAAATAATATTATTTAACAAAAAACATCTCATTCGTGCCGCCGCCCTCGAGCTCGTGCTCCTACGTCCGGACCTAGCTTGGACTCACCGTTCTGACTCATCCGCATGGCGTCCACGTGCAAGATATGGCTTCGCATCGTCACCAGTGTCGACTTCAATTCTTCTGCCGCTTCTGCACCCAGCATGGACCGTCCGTCCATCGGCGACGCGCCGACGCCTACTACAACTGCAATCTCTTCTTCCGCTCGCGCTTCAATCCCTCGCCGGCCACCGCCGCCGCCATCGACGCCAAATGTTTCTCCCTTGACTTCCTCCTCTGCCTCCTCCCGCTGCCCGGACCACAAGGACAAGTCCAACAACATGATCGTCTACGGCGGCACAAGATGATCCCTCCCCTGACGCCGTCTGGCGCCTTCCGGGTGCACCACGACCACCCTCCTCGGAGTCAGCATGTCCAACTTCATGGTCTTTTGCCTGGTCCACGATGACAGCGTCCACGCCAGCATGTTCACCTCGACCGACGGCAGCGGCGGCTAGCTCCTGTCACGGGGCGTCGTTGCTTGCATCGACCTGGGGACCTTTTCGAAATATATATGCCGTGGCCGTCGAGGTTCACAGCAGCCAGAAGGGGCTGAAGGTGTTCGCTAGGGTTTAAGAAGGAGCAGGTGATAATGGTTATGGCGAGGAGTGGGCGCTAGAGAAGACCGTTCAGCTATTGAGACTAGCACGATGCAGATATATGGATGCCGACGGTGGGGAAAGTTCCGTTAGGACATCGAGGCGCCGGAGGTGAAGCGCCTACCGGAGTCCGACGCCGGCTTTGGCGTGAGCTTCCATGGCCTCCGTCCTTGCATGCTTGCACTCATGGCGATAGTGCACGATGATCATGCATGTTATATGTAATGGCTTCCCAAATCGACCATATATGTCCTACTATTCTAGTTCTAGTCAAGTATTGAGACATCTTTTTATTCAATGTTCAACTTAAAAGTCGCTATTCGCATTCGTTATTTAGATATACATGAGTTATTTGCAACGATTCTCTTTCATCGAACAATATTTGTGAACTCGATCTGCACTTGATACCCATACAATGATCAACAAAACAAGATTGTATCAAATAAGGTATCTTTAGTTGAGCAACGGAAAGTATTTGTGAACTCTGCAATATATACCCATCTACTTCCTCCGTTTTAGATTATAGTTTGTTTGACTTTTTTTACTCTAAGTTTGACAAAATTTTTTAATAATACAAGCGGTCAAACTTATGGTAATAAAAGTCAAATGAACTATAATTTGGAACGAAAGTAGTAGTAATCAACAAACCAAGATGTTGAAAAATAAATAGTTTTTTTGGCAAAAAAGGGATGAACTGAGAGCATCGTTTCGGTTTGGATCAATAATATGCGAGACCAAGCCACAAGATTTGAAGGATCTATCTACTTTCATATGAGCAGAGAAGAATAATATGCCAACTTCTGGTCTGAGGGTATGTACACCAGATAACAAAATAGTTGAACTAAACCTTATACTAATAGGCTCCTTTTCATTTACAGTTTTGAATCAAAAGGATTTAATCATGCCAAATCCACAAAAATCATCAATATTTCAACTAATATCTCATCCAGTATACAAATCCCAAACAATCCATTATCACCAAAGAAATACTGGGGATGAAGGCTATTCTAAATCGGTCCTACTAGCGCTCGGACGTCCGGCAAAAAATTTTACCGGATGGTCCGTCGCAACATAGAAAATCAGAAGTTGCAACATCAAAAATTATCTTTTGCAACATTATATATAAATAACAACATCAGAAAACAAAATCCTGCTAAAACAAACGACTCGAATCCCATTTTTTCTCCAGCTAGAACTTTGAAATCCAGCTATTAAAACATCTGAGAACATCTCATGCAACATCCAAAAAACACAATTGCAACATCACGATTGCAATATCACAGATCGCGAAACATATGTGACATCGGCAACGCAACAATAAAAAACTAAATTACAACATCATAAATCACTCGTTGCAACATCTAAAATTCACTCCTCTCCTACTTATCAGCAGACGCGTGGAGAAGTAGAAACAACGTGCGGAGGAAGGTGACGGCGACGCGGGGAGGACTCTGGGGGGAGAAGATGGTGGGTTTGCGCGGAGGAGCGGGTAGGGGAAGGCGGCGACGACACGGGAAGACTCAGGAGGAGGAGGCGGCAGCGTCACGTGGAGGAGTGTGTAGGGGGAGACAGCGGCGGTGGCGGCGGCACGGAGAGGAGCGTCCAGGCGGTGGGGGTGGCGACACGGAGAGGAGTGTCTAGGGGCGAGGGCGGCGACGCACGCGGAGGAGCAGGCTGCGGCGACGTCTCGCGCGGAGGAACAGGCTAGCGGGCGGCTCGTGAAAAAAAACAAGGGAGGGAGGTGAAACGGTGGGAGAGGCGGCCGATAGATTCTATCGGCCGTCCGTGGATGAGCATTACCGATTCTAAATCCCACTGTAAAGCAATTTGTTGGTCCCATCAGTGACCTAGCTTATATAGCTAGATCACCAGATAACGACCAAGCCAATTCCAATTCGAATCCTTCAATGGTAGCAATATGTGCTTTCCTCCAAATCCGGATCACAGCCATCCCACACAAAGGAAGGAACAATTATATATTTTCAGCTGTCAGGTTGCCATACCTGGCGGCCGGCATCTACACATACGAGGTTGATACGAATGGCAGAATGGCTGCGGCGGGAGGAGCGCCGCCTCTTCATCATCCTGCTGTGCGCTGCCGCTGGGAGCCTGGGAGGCCTCTTCGTCGGCGAAGTAGTCGGACGACGAGGCCACCGGGTCGCCGCCGCAGCCGGGTCGCGTCGTTTAGGGTCCGACAACCTTTGACCTCGAGCCAGCGCCGCTCAAATCGTGAGATGGACCTGGTTTAGTTTCCAAATTTTACCTCTAAATTTCACTGTACAATTTTTTTTCATCACATCGAAATATGGCGTGAAAAAATAGAGGTAGGAAAGGAAAAAAACACTAGGAGTAGGATATATACAACGTGACTTCCTTTTCCGGCGCCGCGGACTTTTTTCCTTCTCCGCCTCTTCACTACTAAATCCACCACTATTGCATATAGAGTTTAATCAGAATGGCCGACGGTGACTAGTTGTTTTATGATGTAACCGTCGTCTGGTCGTTTTTTCCTCGTCCGTGATTGTTGGACGGGGATTCTACTCTTTTACTCTCAACAAAGCCTCCGATTAGACTTACCTACCTTCAGCCATTAGCACACAAAACTAATACTCCATTCGTTCTAAAATATAGGTCATTTGACTTTTTGATTCTAAATTTGACCGTTCGTCTTATTCAAAATTTGTGAAAATTATGACTTGCTTTATTAATATAAAAACTTTTAAAATATTTTAAATTTGACTATATTTTCATAAATTTTTTAAATAAAACAAGCGATTAAATTTGCGGTAGAAAAAGTTAAACGACCTACGGAACGGAGGCAAGGCAGCCGTGAATAGGAAGCCCCGTCGGCCATGTTGCAAATCGTGTAGTGCTTTCCTTTCCGCGTGTGAATCTCCCGATAAAAAAATCCAACCGCCTCCTTCCCTCGTCGCCACCGTGTTCTTCTCCGCATGAGTGCCTGCGCCGATCCCTTCTCCACCTGCGCCGTACATCTCACATGCGCATCTGCTCACGATGCCGTTGGGTACCCAGTACCCGTATCCAAATCCATACCCGTGCTGTTTGGGGAGGGTATGGATTACCCGTTCCAGCTAGTGCTTGAGCTTGCTCTTCCTCATGCAGCAGCAGCAAAAAGATAGGTAGAGGTGCCCAGTTTTGCCACCTCCGAGTTCCCAGACACTCTCCCTGCCCTCTCCGGGTACACCTCCAATCTCTTTGATTCTCGCACGGTAGCACCCGCAGCGGCAACCGCGGCGATGACACTGGGCGGACTACTGCATGGGATCGGAGTCGGCCGCGACGGCGCGACACGCGTAGCAGCGGAGAGGTTCGTGAGGTGCCCATTGGCTGAGCTCGCCGCGTATAGGGGCTTGATCGCTGCATGTGAGGAACTCAAGCTCGAACTTCCGAAACTGAAGAAATGAGCTGCTCTGCTTCCTAGCTTCAAGGTATTCCTGATTCCTGATACTGGCGTCGGCGGCAGATGCAGGGGCAGCAAAGAGGGCGAGCTGCTCTAGGCCATCCCATGATTGGAGCCCCATCTCTGATGTACACGGCATGTATTCTACGTACTCAATAGATCTCTGTTTTTCGTCTGGTTCATGCATACCAGCTGTTCGATGGAATAGCTATATGCATCCGGATATATATATTTTTTTAACTTTGATTTTCCATCGGCTTTGCCTAGACTTTCTTGCAAATTGCATTTAAATGGGCTGTAATATACACCATGTTAGATTATTTTGGAACACGAAACAGCCGTCTATTGCTACTGCTACGAGGATGAACCAGCTACGTTGAGCTTATAATGCACGCACCATGAGGAAACGGGCCCTCGCAATTTGTTGTTCCGGGTAACGGCAAGATGTGTAATGTGCTGGGTTCACTCAACTGATATGTTAGATATTACTAAGTTCGTTCCAAATTACTATTCGTCGTTAACTTTTTTCATAATATTTGAACATTTGTTTTATTTAAAAATTTTATTCAAATATACAAACCAATAAGTTATAATTGAAGTATATACGATGATAAAGTAAGTCGCATACAAAATAAACGATATTTGTGAAATTTTTTAAATAAGACGAATGATCAACGTTAAGCGAAGAAGTCAACACCGAATAGTAATTTAGAACGGATGTGGTACTTGGCAACCCTGCACGATGCAATGCTTCTCCACCTAATGTTTTCTTGGTGCTTATCTTTACCTCTTGCTCATGATATCATTTCCACTGTTTTAGTCTATTTTATTACCGCATCACTCAACTATTATAAAGCAAAAGCGCAAAACAACCAGAATACATAGGCGCCGCGACGGCCGTGCCAGAGATTCTAGTGTCATCTGAATGTAGGTGAAATCTCGAAATGAACGTGTGGCTCCGCGGGTACATGAACTACGGACAGATGTACGTGCGCCGTGCGCGTGGGTCGTTGCGGCAGGTCACAAAAAGTTCGCAGCGCCCTCAGGCACCCGAACGTGTACTATGTAGGACCAGATTTAAAAAAAAAACTCGTGGCTTGTTTCGACTCGACAGCTCAACTTGATTCGTTTAGATTTTTTAAATAGCCAATCTAACATTTTAACTTGTTAACAAATCAGCTCACCAGCCAACTCGTGAGCTCAACGAGCCATAAGTCCAGCAAGTAGCAGCACCGAAACAATGATTTGGATCCAGGTTTTAAATAGCGCGCTATAGCGGCGCTATAGCGTGCTAATTGAAACGCCGCGACACAATTGCACTTTTTTGCGCTATTTGCGCTATTCGCGCTATAGCACCGCTATCCTGAAATAGCACCATAGCGCGCTATTCTGGCGCTATTGTCATTTGATTAGGCCGGCCCATATGTTGATCAAAAAAAAGAAAAAAGAAAACAATCTGGCCCAAACTCTACCCTATCTGGTGCTTTTATGCCTTCATGGATGTATGGCTATATGCTTTTATGGCTATGGATTGTATTTGTATGCACTATAAACTCATGGATATATCATATATATATATATATATATATATATGAATATAACACGTTTTTTATGTTTCCTGTATTTTTGAAACAAATAGCGCGCTATAGCGGCACTATAGCGGCGCTATAGCGGCAGCAGCAGCATGGCGCTACGGTGCATAGCTGCCGCTATAGCGCGGCCATAGCGATGCTATAGCGTCCAATAGCGCCCAGAAATGGCTGACGCTATTTTTCATAGTGCGCTATTTAAAACGTGGATTTGGATAACGTGGCCCAAACTAGTTCAGCCAGCACCAGTAGAAAATGAACCTTTCATCTAGAACATTAGTCCCGAATTTAATTCGATCCGAGACTAATATAAACATTAGTCCGGTTCTAAAGTTTAGGGAGGTGGATGGACCTTTAGTCTAGGTTGAAGCCACCAACCAGACTAAAAATCACCCTTTAATTTCGGTCGGTGGCTCCAACCGAGCCGAGAGCCACCCTTTAGTTCAGCTTGCCTGGCAATTGATGGCCAATAAACTAAGGTAATCCACTAAATGTAATTCTTTGTTTGATTGTGTGCATATTTTAGTTTAATCATGCCCAACTATTAGAATTCAGTGTATGAAATAAGCACGGTTTTGAAAACTGCAGCTGTAGTGCCCTCATCCGAACCAGATAGACCCTTTGATTGTGTGCATATTTTTGTTTAATCATGCCCAACTATTAGAATTTTGAGTCCACATTTTTTTCCTGATCCCAATGTTTGTAGCTCCGAATGACCTGATGAGAAAAGGAGCTGACAGAGTCGGAACTGTTGATAAATGCACAGAGTGCTCAGGTGAGGTGAAGGCTATAGGCTTGGAGCAGTTGCTTGTTAATGCAGGGGGTGCTTTAGGTGAGCAGAAGGTAACAACTACTTGGTTTGCCTCGTGTGCTAGATGTCAAGACGTGTCATGTAAATTATGTTGTTGATTTGATTTTCCAATAAACTATTTATCTTGGTGGTTTGATATGTCTTAGTAAATGCCTCCGTAGCATTAGTATGGCCATTATTGTAGACCGGTAAACTCTATACTCCATCGGCTTGGTGCTAAGTCTTCTAGTGGTTTGAACTTCATTATAAACTGATAATTCTAATATTTGATTTTGCATTACATAAGCGAGGACTAATTTACGAATCTATTAAGCCTAATTAGTCTATGATTAGACAATATAATGCTACAGTAATAATTTAATAATTATATATTAATTATAGATTAGTTAGGCTTGTTAGGTTCATCTCGTGGAGTAGACATGACTTATGCAATTAGTTTTATAATTAGTTTATATTTAATGTTACTAATTGTCATTTATTTGAGAGAGTAAACTTTAGTCCTGCGATCCAAACACAGCCTTAGTAACCCATTACAAACAAAAAAATATCAAACAAACAAAAAAAATCATAACTGCTCCAAATCATTACAAACAAAAAAATATCAAAACAAGTACTCTCTCTGTTCTGAAATATTTTTTGTTATTAACTTTTTCTCGCAACGTTTGACCATTCATCTTATACAGACAATTACGTAAGTATCATTTATTTATTTTATTTATTATTACTTATTCTATCATCTAAAAGTACTATAAGCATGATTCATTCTTTTATATATCTAAACTAAATTTTTGATGAAATGGTCGAACGGTGTAAGAAAAAATGAACATCAAATAATAATTTAAAAGGGATATAGCAGCAAACACACGCACAGATCGGGAAGATAACAAGAAGCAGCAGCCTGGCCGCACAGGCCGGCCAATATAGAGAAGAAGATGAGTAGATGAAGAAGACGAGCTTGATCTCGCCGCAGAGGGTAGTAGTACCTGCGGCGGCGCGAGATCACGGCAAAGGAACGGCCTCTGCCGCCGCCGCTTGCTGCCCCCAAATCCACACGCCTGCCATGCCGCCCGCCACCACGGCGCTGAAGAAGATCCCGCCGATCCATCCCAGACGCCCCACGGAGGAAGAGATGCAGATGACGGACAGGACAGTGCAGAGGATGGCTCCGAACCTTACCCAGAAGGCCGAGATCCGGCGGTAGAGTCCCTGGCTGCTGCGCATCATCATGTAGGCGCAGCTGGCGGCCATCAGCCCGAGCCCCAGCGACGACGCCGCCGCCGCCATCGCGACGCCGTACGCGACCCTCGCCGCCGTGCCCCAGCCGTCGAAGAGCGCCTTGAGGTCGATCCCCATCACGGCGGTCGCGTTGTACGCTAACAGCATGCCGTCGATGACGATCCATCTCTGCACCAAGCGCGCGCATCATCGTATGTAAACAAAACAAACATTATTCAGTATATATGCAACCATATATAGAAATCGAGGACGACGCGCTACATGCCTCGGGGTTCTCCGGCGGCGTCCCTGCGACTGTGCCGGCAGGAGGACAAGCTAACAGTTAGTTTAACATAAATCAATCAATTAGCTTATTCTAAACATCGTACTTATTTTAAAACGAAAGCCGGAACTAATATAATCCGTCATGACGCCCGTGCGTGGCTTCGTGAGATTTCCTCCTTTATGCTTCATCTTTATCTTCTGGTTTATATACTTGAGTAAATTATATCCAGCGTAAAACAACTGCCATGGCAGGTGCGTACAGATCAGTCCATCAGCTTATAAAATGCTTAATTTAGTAAAAAACTTGATAGGTGGGTGCAAATTAGTCCAACAACTTATAAAATGCTCAGTTTAATACAATAACTTGGCAAATTGGTGCATTCGTGGTCCAAACTTACAACGACAACATACTTGCTAATACATGTAGTGCCACCTGAACTCGATCGACGAGCTGAGGACATATGAGCATCGGCGACCGACGTGAGCAGAGTACGGCGGTGGTGGCCGCGGTGCACATGAAGAATGCATGGTGTCGCCACGAACAACTCGGTCCTCGTACGTCGATCACGGACATTGTTTTCAGATTGACCGTACGTCCTCTCGGTTGGGCGTCATCAGTGTTGCACTCTGCATACTAATTCCATCACCGAATGTATGCTAGACAACAGCAGGGGCGCCGCCCTCATGTACTGAAATGGCCAATGCAAGGAGTGGTGGCCGGTGGACCTTGCAAGTTCACATGCTGGCCACCGACCGACCGCACTGCATTAGTACACATACGGTGAGCCATGATCGTAGGATCTATCACCAGTCCAAAACTAGGAGGATTAATTATTTGAGTATTCAGTTCACATTTGTGTACTGCAACAACATAATTTATTTTGATGTAAATATAACCTCTACTGCGACCCGACGCATTGGTAAATATTGCCATGGTAATATTTGGACCGAGGATTCACCAATTTGACAAATTATTACGTTAAATTGAGCATTTTACAGGTTGTTGGACCAATTTCCACCATTCTGACAAGTTACTATACTAAATTAAGCATTTTATAAGTTGTTGGACTAATCTGCACTCACATGTCTAGTTGTTGTATGGTGAGTGTAATTTACTCCCATATACTTTCAATGCTTGCTCTGGAAAGCATTTCGCGATTATTGCTAGCCAGATGATTCTTGCTAGCCACATTTGATTCAGACATTTGATGATGCTATTCGTAGCAAAATTGATTGCACATGACTTCATCTTTCCCCACTTGCTAAGTTCACATCATCATATACATAGACTCCCTCTATTCTAATTACAAATACACGCCCCAACTGCCTATATTACATGAAGCTTCCCAACCTGACTCAGGAACTGCTGGAAAGCAACGTTAGTTGTGGACGACCTTATCCATATAAACCGTGTCTCATGGCTACTTGAACAAAAAATACAAATGCAGCCTCGACCGCGTTTTCAGCATCCCTGTCCCTAAAAAGTTGGGAAGGGGTCACCTTTACGAATTATAGTAGATAAACCTTCGGACAGCTAAACTAATCAAATCAAACCAAGACAAAACAAGAAAAGTTGACTACGTCTTGCTGCCAGAATCTTGCGGGTGTACTCCCTTCGATTTAAATGTCGTTTTGGACAAGATTCTAGTCAAACATTGAAAATATAAATCATAAATAAATTTTAAGTCGTTGAGTTTGAAAATGTAAAAAATCATATAAATATATTTGTCTTAAAAAATATTTTATAAAAGTATACATATATTATTTTTAAATAAATATTTTTTGTAAAAATAAGAAGCTAAAGTTACGTTTTGGATACCGTGTCGTTGTCCGAAACGACATCTAAATCATACTTATATGGAGGCAGCATGTGTGTATGGCGCGTGGGACCTTGCGTTTTCTTAGCGCGATCGCACTCCAACTAGCCCCCATGATTGCTTTTAATACTGTCACCATCTTTTCCACTCTTTGCCCATAGCGATTTCTTAACATCAGCTGACTCATATGAAATGGAAATCTTTCAAAAGTCATATGAAACGGAATGGCCTTGACCTCTTGGATTTTGTCCCCTCATGGCTTACAGTATTACCCGGCCGTGTGGTCAGCTCCAGGCTGGGATGAAAACGAAAATGATGCCTTTTTCATTATCGGAAATCATTTTTGAGATTTTATGGGATTTTGGTGCTAAACAAAAACGATATCAGTTATCAAAAATCTGAAAACAAAAGGAATAAAAAAATCCGAGAACGATTCACGTTTTTTCGACCGTTTTCGAAGAATTTGTAGAGAGAGACTCGAGCAAGTAGACAAGCGAGCATCTAGAACTCTAGAAGAGTTGGTCCGATTTGTAGAGAGCTGGAACGCTGAAGCAAGAGAACAACAGCAGCGACAGCGACAGCCGGAGCTCGTGCCTCGTGGGGAAGGAGCAGAACACGTGAAGTTTGGGCCAGGCCTAGTTGAATCTAGTACCTGGGCTATAAACAAAAGCTACATAGGCCCAAATCAAATTAGAATCCAGCTAATCGAAAAGCAATCAAACGAGGAAATGGTTTTATTAGGGTATATACGTGCTCATTCCAACGGGATATGGCCTTTTTTTTTGGTACATCGTGCATCTTAGATTCTATCAACATAATGAAGTGGCTCCACTGTAAACCTTTCTCCAGCACCATGCATGGTCATTGACCTTGGAGCAACTCCAATAGACCCCACCAATATCCAAGGGGCTGAGAAAAACATTGCACTCTACTCTCTCCATCCCGAAATAACTGTCGCCGTTAGTTTCGTGCCACGACTTTGCTTCGATTTGTAAAAATACGTGCAACATTTTAATCTTCAAATAAATTTATTAAAAAACTAGATTTAAATATCTATCTAATGATATTTATTATGTACCATAAATATTAATATATATTTTTATATATCCGGTCAAAGATGTTTCTCGTAGGCAAAAACGACCTACATTTAGGGACAAATGGAGTAACATATACTCTCTACTTCACCCCGTATTTTAGGTAGGCCTCCCAAGTCCAATCCACCCTTCATTCCTAGGTCTCTAGCAATGTTGCAAATTGCGGGCTATAGAATTTAGTGGAGTACTTCTAAAAAAGCTATAGGGGCTATAGCGCGGCTATAGCGGAAGCTATAGCATTTAGCGGTATGCGAAAAACTATCAAAATTTAGCACTAAACATTACCAATTTTATGATTTTCAGCTCATATTTCATAAGTACATGCAAACATTAGTGAATACATAAGGAAATGAGCCGCAATTCACAAGATATATAATAAATCATACCTTGTTGTTCATAAATCACAAGTATATAAGTTCACAAGTCAAACATAGCGGTGTTAGCGGAGCTAAGGTATTAAATTTAGCGGGGCTATTTCATGATATAGCGGACTTAGCAGTATTAGCGGTAATATTTGACGGAGCTATAGAAAGCTATGGCGGGCTATTTGCAACCTTGGTCTCTAGGGAAGCCCTCGCTGGAGACCTGAGTTGCTTGTGGCAACGTATATCTGTTCGAGAAGTTGCCCTTTTTGTACATCCACGCATTTTTAAATGAGTAAAATGCATAATAATTTTTCAGATGTGTCGTCCTGTCCTTGAACTCGCAAATTGCATATTTTTCTGTTCCTCTCTAAACTTAGGTTCAGGTGTCATTTCGGTCTTGGAACTGTCAAATTGGCAACTGTGGGCTGTGGCTTACAATATTCAGTTGTCAGTTGAAAAATATCACATTTCAACCTGATCGACCACAAGCAACCCACTCCAAATGAAAAATCGTATTAGCATTTCACATGAACAGCCAAATGATGTTCATAAATCTGAGCCAAGGATCAACATGCGTGTTGGAAAATTCACCAATCCACAATGTAAGATACAATAGCAACCATAATAGTAGTATAGATAAAATTTGATTCACAACCAACAAAGAGCATGAATGTTTACAGAACGAACAGTTCAAAATCTCAGGCCTTGTTTAGATTCCAAATTCCACCCCCAAAGTTCACTATGCAAAAAAAAACATTCTGATCACATCAAAATGTCGGCACATGCGTGGAGTACTAAATATAGATAAAATTTAAAACTAATTGCACAGTTTTGTTGTACTCTACAAGACGAACATTTTGAGCCTAATTAATAAATTTTTGAATAATTTTTCATAAATACAAACAAAATGAAAATGAACCACAATTCACAAGATATATCATAAATCATACCTTGTTGTTCATAAATCACAAGTATATAAGTTCATAAGTCAAACATAGCGGTGTTAGCAGAGCTAAGCTATTGAATTTAGTGGGGCTATTTCATGATATAGCGTAGTGGCATTAGCGGTAATATTTGAAATATCGTAGCAGCATTTTGTCTCAAAAAGCTATGGCGGGCTATTTGCAACCTTGATTTCATGAAAACAATCATGTTACCAACTACTGTTCTCTGTTTCATAATACAGGTATACAACTGAAGGGAGCACAAGTACAACATTTAGGACATGTCAGATCAACCAAGCAAACCCCAGCATCTCAATAGGGCCTTCAAAATTTCACCATTCAACAAACGATACAAAAGAACAAGGCAAGAGCCACAGCATCGGTATAAAGTAACCATCACACTATCGATAAGATTATACCAAAGTATTTCCAAGAAAACAGCATAATTGAGCATAGTACTTTGCTAGGATACTGGAGAGCAAAACGTCTTTGGTTCATTCAAAACAAGCAGCACAGATGAAAACACAAGCCATAAGGCTTCCATGCTGGACTCTTTGGGTAACACTACAGAGCTGGGTAGTAACTCATTTCAGAGGAATGAACCGTGAGGAGTGGGTGGCACCGATACCAGGCCTACCGTGCTTCACAGGCTTGTAGGAGATGGAGAACTCAGCAAGATAGTGGCCAATCATCTCAGGCTTGATTTCAACCTGGTTGAAGGTCTTGCCATTGTAGACACCGACAATGCTCCCAATCATCTCAGGGACAATAATCATGTTGCGGAGATGGGTCCTCACAGGCTCTGGCTTCTCACCCGCAGGAGCATCTTTTTTCTGTTCAAGGGCATCAATGGCAGCTTGTGAGGAAACCATGTATCGGGTAAAAATCAAAGTCCTCGTGACACAAACAGATCAGCATAGAAATTTTACACTAAGCATGTTTACCAGCACAGAACAGAAGTAACTGTAGCATGTTTTATTCTATCATTAAGCCAACTTCACCAATCACCATCGATGAAATACTCATAATGATCATACAATGTGAATAAGGCAAGAACTATTTTCAGGTAAAACAGCAGACCTTATGGCACCAAAACACAACGAAAACAATGCAGCATCTTCCTGTTTCAAAAGTTTATTAACTACAACATCTTAAGCACCATGTTTGTTTGCAAAGCAATTCCATTTTACAACATGATAGAATGCTGGAAATAGGAGCTGAAGGGAATACAGCAATTTCCCTGCTAGACAAACTTAGCAATATGTTTCAGGGTTCAAAAAACGCTTTGCACTAGCAACTTGTTACAAATTAAGTGACAGGACAACATAGTCACAAAATAATATGCAAACTGATTCAGTCAAACACCAATAATCCTGCCAAGGAGTAAAAAATTGCAGTAAAAAAGCCACCAGTAACAAAATGAACACATGGCACAAAAAAGTTACTATCATATAACAACCAAATTGCTACCAGTCATGAGGGACATCAAAACATAGTCAACAGAATATTGTCGATGTACAACTTGTGATACAGATCACAAAAAATATACTACGTATGCAACACTGCCAAACCATTGAACATAAAATCAGAGAAGTGGCATTTAAATCATCCAAGCAGACAATTACAAATTTTCTCAATTTTATCAGCATGCTGGACTAACTGCAAAAGACATAAATATGACAATAACCGAGTGGAACAGGCATCACTCAATCATGACAGCACAACAGATCCACGCAATTAACAAACGGAGGTAGTGAAAAGTGTGGTCTGAAACTGACCGCCTTGCGGAGCTTCTTGATGAGAGCCATGGGCTTCCTCTTCAGACCCCTCTGGAACCTACCCAACCCAAGCGCATCACATCAGATCGAGGCAAATCAAATTCCCACGGAAACAAAACGAACGTTAGCACGAATGGTACCTTCTCCTGGCGCGCGCCGGGAAGAGCTGGACGAGGTCGTCGGTGGACATGTCGAGCAGCGCGTCGAGGTCGACGCCGCGGTAGCTGTACTTGCGGAACGTCCTCTTCTTGGGCGCGGCGCCGGCGGCAACCTCGGGCTCGACATCGACGTCCGCCTGCGCAACACGAATTAGTCCTTGCGTGAGTCTTATGGACGCGCCGGATCCGGGAGCTAGCTAGGGTTTTGACGGGGAACTAACCATGGTTGAAGCTGGTCTGAGCTCGCGAAGCGCGGCGGCGGCGGCGGCTGGCGACGCGAGGAGGCGGAAGCGGCGGCGGCGGCGGGGTAGGGTTTAGATAGAGGGGCGCGTGGGAGTGGGAGCTTATATATAGCTGCGCACGGTAGTGAGGCCGTGAAGAGAGCTCATTTCGTCGAGTTTGATTGGGCTGGCCTTGATATGTTGGGCCGTTTGGTGAGGGAATGCCCACTTTATTGTGTCAAACGCAACGCGGCCTGGCTTGTGGTGGTGATACCAGGCCAGATAAGGAAGAACTCCAATTTTTATCGTGGAATTATCGTTGAAGTCTGGTTTGGAACTTCAGAAAAAAAATTTGACCATCAAAATATGAAAACTGGAAAACTTTGGCCCTGTAGCTGGTTTTAAGGTAGTTTTGATAATATATGCATTTACTAAAATAATAAAATATATTTAAACTTTAAAAAATACATAACTAATTTGTTTTAAATTAAAAAATATGAAACAAGCACCAACTTTTTCTAAAAATATAGTCAATCTAATGGTACACTGTTTAGAATTATTTGGATCCTATTTATTCATTTTTCTAGTGTTTTATTGCTCATAGTCATGACCTATACTTATTTAAATTATCATTTTCCTTTACTTTATGTTTATTATATGATTAATTAATTGCATAATGCTTGAGCAGCTCCTTACACAATCAAAATAAACTAAAGAATTAGTCATACAATATTTAAATAGAATATATGGAGGAGCATGGCCTTTGTGGTGTTGGTGTTGCCTTCTAAGCTGCTATATGTAACCGAAGTTTGCTAGATCATTTAGGCCAATATCTTGTCAAATATAACATAAAAAGATAATTTTAATCAATAAGCTTCTATATGTAACCGAAGTTTGCTAGATCATTTAGGCCAATATCTTGTCAAATATAACATAAAAAGATAATTTTAATCAATAATATGCATGCCCACAGGCAGTAAAACACTACCAAAAGAAAAAATAAGATCCAAACATATTTAAATACCTTACTAATAGATAATTATATTTTAAAATTTGTTTGGTGTCGGTTTTATATTTTTCTGATTTAAAATAAATTAGTTATGTATTTTTTGATATTAAACTAAATTTTATTATTTTTAAAAAATACATATATTGGCAAAACCACATTTGAAACCAACTAGATGGCTAAAGTTATCCAGTTTTCATAGTTTGATGGTTAAAAATACCTAATTTTAAAGTTCGATGGCCAAAACCAGACTTCGGCAACAGTTCAATAGTTAAAAATGGACTTCTTCCGCTAGATAACTGGTTCGGACCAACAAATTGTGTGGTTGGATGTAATATTGATAAGGCGATAATTTCTAAGAAAGATAAGGGATAATTTCTAAGAAACATAAGGGATAATTTGTTGACAATGAAACTACGTAGATGCTTTAGTCACCAAATGGTGAAATCATAACACGATGAAGCACATGCTAAAGAGGCAGAGCGGAGACGAACACCGATGAGGAACGGGGCAGTTCAGCGGTTGATGTGACACGGGTCACACGCCTTCATTTGGCAGTCTGAAATCTAGAAGACTAGGCCTTTGTTTAGTTCTCGAATTTGGGAGCCAAACTTTGGTCTTTTTGATGTGTGTGCGTCACTGGAGCCAAATCTAGAATCACCCTTAGGATCCATATTGATGAGATATTACAAACAAAATTTTCAAAAAAAAACTACAATAAATATTGCAAATGGTTCTATAGTTGATCATCTAAATCAATGGAAAAAATACATCTACCTAATAATAATAAACATGTTATAAAAATCCCTTTACTATACAATGTTTATAGTTTTTAGGTACCAAAAATGAATTTACATTAAAAACATTCTACAACACAATATATAAATATTTATATCGTCCTCTCTCTCTCTCCCTCTCTCCATTCTCTTCCAGATGGCCATGCCCAACCCCTCTACTTATGCATGCCTTATGCGGTCGATGAGGCCCCGCCATGTGGTCTAAGCTTTCATCCTGAGCCGCACTTAGCCTCTACGATGTGGACTTTCCATCGATCCATCTTGCCCCTCCCAGCCGCAGATCCCCTAGGCATGCTCAGCTTGTCGCCAGGGCAGAGAGGGCTCAATTAGGGCGGCTCGTCAGGCCTCCAGCTGTGTTGAACCTGCAACGGGATTAGGCAAGGCCAGGGCTTGATGCCATGGGGACTCAGCGATGAGTGGAAGGGGGTGGGCCAAAGTTCGGCGACACTGGACGGGCCCAAGGCAGAGCTCGACCGGTGGAATGTGGTGCAGAGCTTAGGAGAAGATGCATGGGGCGGGGCCAAGGCTCGGTGGAGGATGCGCGGGGTAGGGCTTGAGCTCAGTGGCACTAGATGTGCAAGGTAGTGTTGGATCTCAGTTGCGGATGTGCGGCACAGGCACGGAGCTCGACGACGGGCACTTAGTGGCACTAGACGCACGAGGCAAGGTTGTAGCTCGATGCAACCCGACAAACATCATCGGGACAAACATGCAGGACGGGGACAAAGCTCGGCGTGTGCTAGACATGAAAGAGAGAAGGTAGGGAGAAGGAAGGATATAAGATCATTTATGTCCAAATTTGTTTACAAACACGTTAAAGGGTATGCAATGTCATATGTCAAGCAAGTGTGAAATTATAATGCCATGAATCCGGATAGGTAAATTGAAATGGTATTTCTTATAACAGCCATGATGGGATGATTCAGGCGATTCACTAACGATCTTGCTCTCAAAGAGATTTCCCATCATGGTCGCAAGTATACTTGGTCGACCAATAGAACTCACATATCCTGGTAAAAATGGACAGGGTTCTGTGCACTATGGACTACGAAGATTAGTTTCCTAGCTCCTTACACCAAAGTTTGGCTTCAAAAGACTCTGAACACTGCACACTCTTATTTGGCCTTCAGGACAACAAATCAGGTCATCACATATTTCATTTTGAAGCTTTTCGGACTAAACTTGACGGATTTCATGAGGTTGTGTCTGCAGCATGGGCATTACTTCCTGATGGTCTATGCCCTTTCAAAACTCTGGGTCAGAAGCTTAAAGCACCCACTAGGGGATTACAGAGTTGGTGCAGCAAAAATGTTGGACATGTGAATTCTCAGCTTGCTTTGGCATGGGAAATTTTACATCAGTTTGAGATAGCTCAAGACAGACACCCCCTATCTCCAGGAGAATTGTGGCTGAAAAACATAGCCACAATCTGAAAAAACATAGCCTTGCTCTTGCTTCCCTTCAGAGAACCATTGCTAGACTACAGTCAATAATTGGGTGGCTCCGTGATGGTGATGCTAACACAAACTTTTCCATCTCCAGGCCTGGCACAGAAAAAAGAAAGAATTTTATCGGTCACCTTATTTTAGGGGATCACATCTATACTAGCCACAGGGACAAAGCTAAATTCATTGACAAATTCTATGAAAAAAAACTTGCTTGGTAGTAGCACATATAGGACACAAACGATTAATCTAGCTGAGCTTGGGATTGGCTCCCATGACCTGGGTGATCTTGAGCTCCCCTTCCGGGAAGAGGAGGTTTCGAAAACAACTAAAACTACCCACAAATAAAGCCCCTGGGCCTGATGGCTTTATGGGGCGTTTCTACAAATCATGTTGGCTAATCATAAAGGATGATATCATGGTGGCAGTCTCAACAATTTGGAAGCAGGAAATCTATCAATTTTAGTTCTCTTAATTTAGCTTATATCACTTTGATCCCCAAGAGGGATCATGCATATCAACCAAAAGACTTCCGGCCCATCAACTTGGTTCACAGTTTTGCTAAACTGATTACCAAGATGTTAGCTAATTGGCTGGCTGGCCGCCTTCAACAAATGGTATTGCCAAACCAAAGCGCTTTCATAAAAGGGCGCTTCATAGAAGACAACTTCATGTTGGTACAACAAACAGCTAGGCTGCTGCATCAACAGAAACAACCCCACATTCTTCTAAAATTGGATATCTCAGAGGCATTTGATTCAGTCTCCTGGCCTTTTCTCCTCGAGATCCAACAACGATTAGGTTTTGGGTCTTTGAATGCTTGAATACGCTGAACCTACCACGGGTGCATCAGAATTCCTCCATATTTTGAATCGCATACTCCTATGTGTTTAAGAGGAATCTCGTGCCTCCTTTTTGTCTCGTTGTAATCTACACTGAAACATGACCTTATTATTACAAATATCTCCCTGCTGCGTGACACCAGCATGTTTAAAAAAGAGCAAAAACGTTGAACGCCTTACGTGGCAGACCTAAATGCACGCTTCAACTTTCCCTGATACGACGTCACTGCTCACTACCTTTTGGCCTTGGCAATTACTACCTCCGTATCGAAATATTTGTCGCCGTTGACTTTTTCTTACAACTTTGACCATTCGTCTTATTCAAAAAATTATCACAAATATGTAAAAGGGTAAGTCAAGCTTAAAATAGCTACAATAGTAAAGCATGTGGCAAACAAAATGGATGGTACTTGCATAATATTTTGAATAAGACGAATGGTCAAAGTTGTAGAAAAAAGTCAACGGCGACAAATATTTCGATACGGAGGGAGTAACTTAGTTTGGTATGGAGCTGACTCCTATTTTGGTGATCAGCTATACAAGAGAATGTGTTTGCATAGCAGCTTAAAAGACCTTTAACACATGCATTCTGTACCAATATGCCCACTCGATTGCTCCATTTCGAGTAAAGATAATGGTCAGCTTTCTGAACTTTAAACATCACATTCTACTTGTGTTGATTCCACAATGAGCATAAGTAACTAGTAAAAAAATTGTTATTTGCAGGAGGAAGGATAACTATGCGTTCATGCACACGGAACCATCTGACAAGGAGGTGGAGATGCAATGCAAGCTTTGCCATGGAAATCCTTTGTTGCCGCCAGGCATAGCCGAGGTAAGAATTTCAATCCATTTCTCCCAAACAACTTCTACATTGATAGTACATCTAAACCCATTCCACATATATACATGCTGTGCTCAATAACTCAAATACTCAATATCAAATCATGCTGCCAATTTCTCCACCTAGTTCGAAACCTTGAACATTATATAGAAAATCTAGGCTAATACATAGGAATTGATTACTATTCCCCTTCTGTTCACTTGAATCTTCGAGTTATACCCTAGCTTATTTTTAGTACAAAAATGTGGCTAGATGCCACGTAACCAGCCTTGATCTGTGTTCTTTGGCGTGTAATCAAGAGTGTTCTCGGGTGCGGCACACGGCAAGGCGAGTCCGTGCGACGCATCGTGACAGCCGCACAAAAACTCACCGCCCAGACCTGCCATCACCTGCCCGTCCATTTCTCATTCGATCCTGAACCAAATCGAGCAAAACCACTCCCGTTCGAAAGATAATTTTGAGGCCTACATGCGTGACAAATTTCTTTCGAAACGGTTGACTGTACCGGGAGAATTCGTGCCCCAAATTTGGAAGAGAAGCACACCTGCACGGAGACTTCCAGAATAGACCCGTCTCCACTCATCCGCCAATTCCTCCCTGAATACTCAACCAAATTAGGCAAAACTTCTTTCATTTGAAAGATGATTTCGTAATCTACAAACACACTGAATCCAAGCAAAATCGATGAATCACGCGGTGAGAAATGAGCTCGAGGATTCGGGGCAGAAGCACACATGGGAACAGGCCCGCGTTCGCATCCAGCCGACGCGAGGGGGGCAGCATCCGAGCCCCCGCGCCGCGAGCGTCCCCACCCATTGGATCCCGGCGCATCCGGCCGGCGGGGTAGCAATCCGCGTGAGCGCCCCCTCGACCAGTCACAGCGCGCCGCTCCGTCACGCAGGCGCTCGCCTCGCCCCCCGCTATTTAAGCGCGGTCGTCATCACCACCGGCCTCATCAGCTCGCTCGCCGCCGCCGACAAGCCCACCAGCGCAAGCCGTAGTTCCCGAGGAGAGTGCTAGTGTTTGGATAGCGATGTCGGCTGAGGAGGTTGCCGCTGTGGCCGACGAGGCCCCCGCGACCGAGGTGGAGTCCGAGGCGGAGGCCAAGCCCGCCAAGGCGAAGAAGGCGGCGGCGGCTAAGGAGAAGAAGGTCCCCAAGGAGAAGAAGGCTCCCAAGGAGAAGAAGCCCGCCGCCCACCCGCCGTACGCCGAGGTGACGAAGCTTTGCTTCCTGGATTCGATTTGTTTGGTTTTCGTGTTGGGGAATTTGATTTGTTTGGTTTTTGTGTTTGGGAATTCGATCTGAGTTTTGCTTTGCTTGTCGTGGCAGCGCAGATGATCTCGGAGGCGATTGCGGCGCTGAAGGAGAGGACCGGGTCGAGCTCGGTGGCCATCGGCAAGTACGTGGAGGAGAAGCACGGCGGGAAGCTGCCGTCCAACTTCCGCAAGCAGCTGGCCTCGCAGCTGAAGAAGCTCGCCACGGCGGGGAAGCTGACGCGCGTCAAGAACTCCTTCAAGCTCCCCTCCGCGCGCCCAGCCCCAGCCGCCGCCGACGCCAAGCCAGCCAAGGCGGCCAAGCTCGCCGCGAAGCCAAAGGCCGCCGCCAAGCGTGCCAAGGCGGTGAAGCCCGCTGCCAAGCCCAAGGCGTCCCCGAAGGCGAAGGCCAAGACCGCCGCGAAGCCGAAGGCGGCGGCGGCGTCCCCCAAGCCCAAGGCCAAGGCTCCCGCCGCCGCGAAGCCCAAGCCCTGCGGCCGCCCGCCCAAGGCCGCCAAGACCGCCGCCAAGGCCGCGAAGAAGCCGGCGCCCGCCGCTGCGACGCCCAAGAAGGCCGGGCGCCCGAAGAAGGCCGCCGCCGCCGCATCTCTGGCCAGGAAGGCCAAGAAGTAGAGCGCCTCCCATGGCGGCGACCCCGCCATTCCGCCTATAGATGTCCCCCCTTTTGCTTCTGGATTTTAATCCATCGTAGCCTTGTGAGATGAAATGAAAAACCAGTGCGTAGCTCCTAGATTCCATCGGTAGCATTACATCATTCAGTTTCAGTAGCAGTAGCCAGTCGATCTGTAAAATCTTTGAGATGTCGGCCATAGACTCCAATCGATCGGCATGCTCCTCTCTCTCTGTATCGCCTGTAATGAATGAATGAATTATTACATAGTAATGTTAAGTTCCTGCCCTAAATTGCGGTGCCAAATCTTTGTTCGATCGCATCAAATCCGCGCGATTCGTGAAATTGATTGCTTCTAACCCATTCTCTCTGTTCCAAACCTTTTCTTACTGCAATTGAGATTGTTCTGGCATTGTGGGGGAAAAGAACGCGTGGAAGCGAGGCGGGAAGATTTCCGTTTCGAGAGCCGTGTCGGCTTTGCCTCTCTCGGCATTCATATTTTCGGGGACGGACGCGTGGGCCCGGGTTTGGGTGGTGTGGTGTGCTGGCGTCGGCTCATCTCAATATCTCATCGGCTTGGCTCGCTGGTGGAATCGCGCTGGCGGAAGGAGAGAGCTGTACCCGTATTAATTAATTTAGGATCTGTCTATATAAAACTCGAGTGTTGGAGGGGCCTTCCAGCACTCGATTTTTTGCACCGTTCAATCTGAGATCAACGGCCGAGATCGACTCAAACTCCCACCTTATCCATCCACCCCACCTCCCCCAGCGCCCACACCCGTCGCCTCCCACGGCCGCCGCCCCGGCCGGCGCCGGCGGCCTAGGGTTCGCCGGAGCTCCGTGCCGGCGCCAGCCTGCCGCCTCCGGGCCTCCCTCTAGGTCCGGCGGCGATGAGCAGCCCCCGGCAACCCGAACCCCCCTAACCCCGAACCCTAACCCGAAACCCTAACCCGAACCCTAACCCTAACCTCGCCGGAGTTGCTCGCCGGAGATGGAGAAGAAGGTGTTGATGGGAAGAAGAAAAAATTCGTGTGACAGCGGCTCGAGAAACACTCGAGTGAGCGTTAGCTTTATCCTTAATTTACTGCCATCTACCCTTTGGCTGGCTCTATGTTCTCTCCGGTCGTGTTTGCAAATAGGAATGGCAGGAAAAAAAAAGAAAGAAAGGCACAGCCATGGGTTATTGCATACTGGCAGCTCCTACTGAGATGAACTAAAAAAAAGTTAGAACATGGTTAAGCCAAACATCATCAACCTCCCGCTCACTACCACGGTGGATCCAAGAAAGGCCAGCAGTAGAAAACAGTCTATTTTATTTTATTTTATTTTTAATTTATTATATGATGAGACTTCTGTACCCTCACAGGAAAAGGGAAAAACATAATATGAACTAATTTCCTTAAAATACGTTTGGATTCTTGTAAAAGTTCATTGAGACTACATATATGGTGTTCTAAAATAAGTTCCCATTTTGAGAAACGAAATTCATAATGAAATTCGACATGTACAGATACTGCCTAACTTGTGCCCCCTCCCTTGGTCCTAGAGTTCGCATTTAGCCCCTAACATTCCTCCTAGTGTAGATAAGAAGTGCTAAAAACATACAAAAATAAGCACTAAAAAGACCCCCCGGTCCGGAAAACATAGATCACGAAATTCCTTCAAGATTTGTAAACTCAGGAGGTAGGATACACATAAAAGGTGGCCAATGCATACCTCAACTTGGCGTGGTTTTTTCACCAACACAAGTAGCACGAGTGGATCTGCTGCCCGCCGCACAATAAGTCGTCATATGCACCATAGTTTCCGCTAAGGTTGCCATCGCTGCGTGCGGAACTAGAGCATCACCTCATGGCTACCACGGATCTCTTTTGCCTTGCGATGGTGCATCTTCATCGCCGCTGTCAATGCCTCGAATCCGAATGCCACCTGGGTAACACGTGAGCTCCGGCGAGCGGCCCCATGGTGGTACCACTATTTGCCGTATCGCGCCCTCTGGTGGCATCACCGCCGCCGTCGCCGCCGCCGTCGCATGTCGTCTCTCTCCAAGGCGGCGCGACTGGAAAGGCAGTGAGAGAAGAGAGAGTGAGCTAGCTAGGGTTCTAGGTGAGGGCATTGTTGTTTTTGATAGAGTTTCAAGTGTCGATAGCCATCGGATCAAAAGCAACGGTTAAGATTAGGCAAGGATTAAAGTGGGCTCTGCCCATTTTGGGCCGAAAGTGCGGCAGTGTTGGATTTAAGTGGGCTGGGCCAAATGCATCCCAGATCGTGAGGTTGCTTCACCCCTATTAATTCACGTTTCTTAGCACTTTTAGTCAGTGCAATAATAGGCTACGAGTAGTTAGCGGGCCGAATTACATTAAAGTTTTGAGATTGATATTTGTTTCAATGTATTTTTCAATATCAATGCATTACTTGAAATAATGATACGGCTGGTAGGATTAACGAGGATTCCGCCTCCTCCCTCCTCAGTCATTTTCAACTTCATACACTCGTATGTGTATATTATTTTAGATAATAGATAAAATTTTCCGGCCTTCACTTCAAAAGAAGCTAGAGCCAGTATGTGTATATAGATTTGGTCAAAATCTAAAAAAGTCTAACTTGTGTTGAAACTAGAATGACTTATTGTTAATATGGATGGAGTAGACGTAAATGACTTTCTAGGACACATTTGGAGAGAAAAAAGGGAAATAAAAGAATATGCATCTTGCCTCTTTCTGCGATGCGTGAATTGGAGGTGGTCATTAGAGCATCTCCAAGAGACTAGCCAAATCGTTTTCTAAAGTTAAATTTAGCTATTGTTAGAGAAAAAACGTTTCCAACAGACTCTGTAAATGACTCTCCAAATTTAGTGGCTCTCTATCCCACCTCATTCGCTAGCCATTTTTAGCTAGCCTACCTCACTAGCCATCTTTACAGAATCTGTTGGATTACCCTGTTATTTGTTAGTCAAATCTATTTTTGAGAGTAGCTAAATCAGTAAATTTGACTAGTCTTTTTAGCTAATCTTTTTGAAGATGCTCTTAGGCTAGTCTTTGTACATGATTTGGATGGTATTGCAATCAAATCTGGAAATTTTGTAACTAAGCTTCATGGATTTTATGGGGATGAAACTCGTCTCTCATCTCATAAAACTCCTCCTTTTCTATTCGTAATGATCCTACTCGGTCAACAAATTTATTGATGCGATATATAATTTAATACCTATGAAACTCTATACTGAGACTAGCCACACTTATCAAAAAGATGGGGGCAAAGCTGCAAAAGCAATAAAGAGGAACCATTTGGAAGAAATTAATTTATAAATAGACTCAATTTAGCCTACTCTTACTCTCACTTTGTCCACTTCGGCTTTGTTCGGTTATTCCCGAGGTGGAAAAAGATTGGATCCCCAACAATCTCTCTCAGCCGGGGATTAAACGAACTGACCTTCCTGACGATGATAGTTAATGTTCATCCTTCATTTTATGATGCTCTCATCCACCGTGTGTGCAACTTTTTTTTTCTCTCCCAGGTGTTGAAGCATTGCTCAACAAAGCTCAACAAAGATTAAGGTTGGCTTTGTTAGCTACGTGCAGTCGAGCCCGTGCAAGAGCACGGGGGACAGCAGTGTGAGCTATGCATCGGCAGTGAGGCCTGTCTAGGGCCTTAGATACCAAATTTCTCCCCCAAAGTTCACGATGTAAAAAGAAGATTTCCATCACATCAAAATGTCATAACATGCATGGAGTATTAAATGTAGACAAAATTAAAAACTAATTGCACAGTTTTGTTGTACTCTGCGAGGTGAACATTTTGACCCTAATTAATCATTTTTTGGACAATTTTTCACACATACAAACGAAATGCTACAGTAGCGCACGCACTCCAAGAGACCCAAATTTGACTCCCAAATTCAGCGACTAAACAAGGCCTAGATGTCAAATTTCACCCATAAAATTCACTATACAAAAAGAAGATTTCTATCGTATCAAAATATTGGCACATGCATGGAGTACTAAATGTAGATGAAATCAAAAACTAATTGCACAGTTTTGTTGTATTCTGCGAGACGAACATTTTGAGCCTAATTAATTAATTTTTGAATAATTTTTCACACATATAAATAAAATGCTACAGTACTCATGCACCCCAAAAAGTCAAAGTTTGGCTCCCAAATTCAGAAACTAAACAAGGTCTGAATTAAGGACTAAAGGCTAACGTATGAGGGGAAGAAGAGAACAAAGATTGAGTGAGTTATGGTTTGTCTGACGTAGACGCGGAAACTTGGCTGTGTGATTGGTTTGCATTGGTCCTGTCAATAACTTCGCAGCATTGGCTCGATGCCAGTTTATGATAACAGGGCCTGGTCAATTGATGGGTATATATATAGTGACAGAAACACCAAACTATGTACTACAGTGAAACTGAGGGGGGTCGTTTCACACGAAAATCAATTGGGAAGCTTGATGCATCGGCGATAAACCTGACCATTTGACCAAGCTTCTAACATGCAGAGTTATTAGCAGAGATGCGCAGGATGCATTTAGGACCTATTTGAACTGCGGCGGTGAGAAACGCTTATCAGGTAAGCTATGTAAATACGGAAATAACACTTATTTGATAACTGAGTCTGAATCAGCTTTTGTGTTTCAGTACAAACAGAACGGTGGGGAGAAGCTTGGCAAAAAGAGCTGTAAAAAAATGTATTATTTAGTTTCTAGTTTTAGCTTATTTTAACCATAAGCTGAAGTTAAGACAACACGTGAAGTGTGACAAAGCTGACTAGCTAATGAAGCAGCACGAGAGTTTTCTCTATGGGCCTCGCCGCAGCCCGCAGAATGGCCCATGGGCCTATGAAATTGGTGTGCCGTTGTCTGTTGCACGTCGTTGGCCCATCTCGTCTGCCCCCTTCTCCTTCCCCGAGAAGCCAGCCGAACCCGGCGTGTCGCCCCCTCCGTCGCTTTCTCGTCTTCTCCCCTTCGCAGTCCCGCCCCTAAACCCTAGCGTGTTTCTAGAACCTTCCAGAACCCCCAAGTCCCAACCCCTCGCTCAGAAGCCGGCGCAGCGCCATGGACCTGGACCCCGAGGGTATCTTCCGTGACGACAGCGACGAGGACGATGACAACGTTCAGGTTCGCCCCTGTGTTTTTTTCCCTCCCCATTTTTTTAAAAATATTTGGCTTAATGCGCCTGCTGTGACGCCGTCTGGTTTGTGGATACTGGCTGGATTGCTTGCTTGTGGGAAGCAGGAGAGGGAGGCAAACAAGGAGATGGTTGTCTACCTCGTCGACGCCTCGCCCAAAATGTTCACCCCCGCCACTACCAAGGTGAGGCACTACTTGCCACCTAATTTGACGAGCTGGGTGCATTTTCTAGCTGTGTGTTTCTGTTTCGAAATTAAGGCCTAGAGTGTCTTTTTTGACGAACAATTACGGTATAATTTGAAGTCTGTTTGTTCTGGTATCTGGATTCTTGCCAGTAGTTTGTATCTGTTAAAGTCAGCAACATATGTTTTAGACTGTAAAGACTGCAGGTAGGGAGTAGGTAACTAATGCCAGTACCTTTTAGAGAGCTTTCTCAAGGATGAAACTGCTTTTAGTCATGATTTAGGAAATGCAATTGTAGAAGTATGAGTTTTGGCTATTCTTCTGATATTTGGTAATCGGCACATTTGTGTGGTTAAGTTTTGCGATAACATTCTTTTACGGTTTTACTCCATAATGTAGCATTCTTTTGTTATGATTTCTTCCAGGCAGATGAGAAGCAGGAGACACATTTTCATACCATAGTTAACTGCATCACACAGTCTCTGAAGACACAAATCATTGGCAGATCATATGATGAAGTTGCAATATGTTTTTTTAACACCGTATGCTCTTGCTCAACTCCGAAACCTTTGTTTTATTGTTTTCTATGCCTCGTTTCTAGGGATTTAGTTAGTTAGCTAATCTATTTTTCTATCTAAATTGTATGATTTGATTGCAATTCACAAACATTTGTGTGGAGAAAGAGACTTTTGGTTTCAGCTTAGTAGCCAATTCTTCTATGCGCATTATGTCAGAATTTGTTGTAGGTTGCTGCCAGTTTTACTTAGTATATATGCTACCTCTGGCCACAAATAAGTGATATTTTGGACACCAACACAGCACCCAAATGGCCCAGAACAAAAAATTGACTAGTAGTTTCTACTGTAACTAATAATTATGAACCTAATACAACAACAACAACAACATAGCCTTTTGTCCCAAGCTAGTTGGGGTAGGCTAGAGGTGAAACCCAAAAAGACAAAAAAAAAAAAATTAGAGGAAAGCAGAAAAGAAAGCAAAGATCACGGCTCAGGCACATTAATTGCTAGTCTCCAAGCGCTCCTATCCATAGCTAAATCCTTAGAGATATTCCACTCTTTAAGGTCTCTAATAACCGACTCGTCCCAAGTTAGTTTGGGTCGCCCTCTACCTCTCTTAACATTATTGGCCCGCTGTAGAACCCCACTACGCACCGGCGCCTCAGGAGGCCTCCGTTGGACATGTCCGAACCATCTCAACCGATGTTGCGTCAATTTCTCCTCAATTGGTGCCACTCCGACTCTATCTCGAATATCTTCATTCCGTATCCTATCCCTTCTTGTGTGACCACAAAACCAACGCAACATACGCATCTCTGCTACACTCAGTTGTTGTATATGTCGCCTTTTAGTAGGCCAACATTCAGCACCGTATAGCATCGCCGGGCGAATCGCCGTCCTATAGAACTTACCTTTTAGCTTTTGTGGTACCCTCTTGTCACAGAGGACACCAGAAGCTTGACGCCATTTCAACCAACCGGCTGAAATTCTATGCCTAACATCTTCACCAATGTCACCATCCTTTTGCAGCATCGATCCTAAATACCTAAAGGTATCTTTCTCGGCCACCACTTGCCCATCAAGCCTGACATCTCCATCTTCATATCTAGTCCCACTGAAATCGCACATCATGTACTCGGTCTTAGTCCTGCTAAGTCTGAAACCTTTGGACTCTAACGTATGCCTCCACAACTCTAACTTCCTATTAACACCTGCTCTACTCTCATCAACTAGCACCACATCATCAGCAAAGAACATACACCAAGGGATATCACTTTGTATATCCCTTGTGACCTCATCCATCACCAGAGCAAATAAATAAGGACTCAATGCTGACCCCTGATGCAGACCTATTTTATTTGGAAAATCACTACTGTCTCCACCATAAGTGCGGACAACCGTCATCGCATCCTTGTACATATCCTTGATAAGGGTAATGTACTTAGTTGGGACTTTGTGCTTCTCCAAAGCCCACCACATGACATTTCTTGGTACTTTATCATATGCCTTCTCGAGGTCAATAAAGACCATGTGCAAGTCCTTCTTTTGCTCCCTATGTCTCTCCATGAGTTGTCGTATTATAAAAATCGCCTCCATGGTCGACCTTCCAGGCATGAACCCAAACTGGTTTTGGGTCACACTTGTCACTCTCCTAAGGCGATGCTCGATAACCCTCTCCCAAAGCTTCATCGTATGGCTCATCAGCTTAATCCCACGGTAGTTAGTACAACTTTGAACATCTCCCTTGTTCTTGAAGATCGGTACTAATATACTTCTTCTCCATTCTTCAGGCATCTTGTTTGACCTAAAAATGAGGTTAAAAATCTTAGTCAGCCATACTATTGCTCTGTCACCCAGGCATCTCCACACCTCAATGGGGATACCATCAGGACCCATCGCTTTACCTCCCTTCATCCTCTTCAAAGCCTCCGCAATCTCTGCCTCATGAATTCTCCTCACAAAACGTCTGTTGGCGTCGTCAAATGAGTCATCTAGCTCAAGCGTCGAACCATTCTCCTCATTAAATAACTTATCGAAGTACTCTCGCCATCTGTTCTTGATCTCTTCATCCTTCACCAGAAGTCGATCCGTCCCATCCTTGATGCATTTGATTTGGTTGATGTCCCTTGTCTTCCTCTCGCGGATCCTCGCCATCCTATAAATATCCTTCTCCCCTTCCTTCGTGCTTAGCCGCTGATAAAGGTTATCATATGCACGACCCTTTGCTACACTCACAGCTCTCTTTGCAGCCCTCTTTGCTAATTTATAGCCCTCGATATTGGCTGCACTCCGATCAAGGTGAAGGCGCTTGAAACATTCCTTTTTCTCCTTAATAGCCATTTGCACCTCGTCATTCCACCACCAAGTGTCTTTCGCTTCTTGTTTTCCTCCCCTACTCACGCCAAACACGTCTGAAGCCACCTTCCGAACACATGTTGCCATCTTTAGCCACATGTCGTCTGCATCTTCTCCGTCCTCCCAAGGCCCCTCGCTTAACATCATGTCCTTAAAAGTTTGCGCTGCTTCCCCTCTAAGCTTCCACCACTTCGTTCTCGCTATCTTGGCACGTTTGTCCCGCTGGACACGTACCCGAAATCTGAAGTCCGCCACCATCAACTTGTGTTGAGGGACAACACACTCCCCAGGTATCACCTTACAATCTAAGCACGCACGTCTATCCTCCCGCCTTGCAAGGATAAAGTCAATCTGGCTCGAGTGTTGTCCACTCTGAAAGGTCACCAGATGAGATTCCCTCTTCCTAAATAGGGTATTTGCTAACAACAAGTCGTAGGCCAACGCGAAGCTCAAAACATCCTCCCCCTCTTGATTCCTATTTCCATACCCGAACCCCCCGTGCACTCGCTCGAAACCTACATTAGACGCACCTACATGGCCGTTGAGATCTCCTCCTATGAAGAGTTTCTCGCTGATAGGCACGGTACTAACCATGCTATCCAAATCCTCCCAAAACTGCATCTTGGTGCTCTCACTAAGGCCTACCTGAGGGGCATAGGCACTGATCACATTCAGAGCCAAATCTCCAACTACCAACCGAACTAGGATAATTCGATCGCCTTGCCTCCTAACATCAACAACTCCATTCTTAAGGCTCTTATCGATCAAGATGCCTACACCATTCCTTCCCGAAGTCGCCCCCGTATACCAAAGCTTGGAGCCAGTACCCTCTACTTCCCTCGCCTTCTGGCCCTTCCATTTAGTCTCCTGAACGCATAGAATATTTACACGCCTCCTAATTGCTACCTCGGCTATCTCTCGTAACTTACCCGTTAGAGACCCTACGTTCCAACTACCCACCCGAAACCTAGTTGGCTCGGCTAGCTTCCTTGCCCTTCGCACCCGTCGAGGGAAGTGCAAAGACCCTTGCTCATTTTTCACTACACCCGGGCGCCGATGTAGCGCGCCACTAAGGAAATGACGACCCGGTCCTTGCTCACTTGACACCGTGCCCAGACCACGACACGGCGCGTCTCGGGGGAGACGGCCCGGCCCTTGCTCATTTAACACCATACCCGGGTTCCGATATGGCGCGTCGCTAAGAGGGTTACGCCCCAACAGGATTCTCTTGGGTTTCATCTCCATATGAGTGGCTAGGTTTTACATTGGCTCGCCGAGCCTATCACAACCCTCCTCCTTTACCAGGGCTTGGGACCTGCTATGTTGAGACAACATAGGCGGAGTTAATTATGAACCTAATAAGTATGATATTATGATAGTGTACTTTGAGACAAATCTACACATAGTTTTGGATATCTAATTTAAGTAGTAATAGCCAGACTGCATGCATCACAATGATCCCCAGTGTTACTCACTTTTGACTACATGGAGCACTTAATAAACCAGTTGAATAAGAAGTGGACTTGAAGACTACAATGATACAATTAATTTTCAGTTGCATTCATTATATAACAAAAAGATCAGAGTCAGGATTCGGGAGCGATAAGTTCTGTAAGTTAAACACAGTCATCTATGTTGGCTGTTTTTCTTAAAGGTGAAAAACTGATGTAACTTTGCATGAGTTGATGGGTACTCACCATTATATTAGATTATTAGCCATTTATCGACAAATATGCAATATCCCCTGCTTATTTTCCCTATACTATTTATGAACTCTGCATGATAGCATTATGAAGTAGAACCAATGCACTGATACTGCAAAGTATGCTGCCCAGTGGCTTGATCCAGTTTACTCACAATTCTTGCAGAAAGAGAAGAAGAATTTACAGGATCTGGCAGGTGTTTATGTTTACAATGTCGGAGACAGAGATTCACTTGATAGACCCACTGCAAAACTGATTAAAGTTTTTTTCTTCCATAGAAGGTGACAGCACTTATGAATTGCTACTTGGTCAGACATGCTCAAAGTTGGAGAGAAATGCATGCTAAGCTTCTTTCATATGCTAATTTTATGTGGAAATGTGGCTCATAATAAGTTCTTTCTGTTTGGGTCTTCCTGTTTTCCCTACATATCAAATATTGTTTCCACCCACTTTCTCAACCAGAGAAGGTAGTTTCCTTCTATGGTTAGCAAACTATATTAGCCTAAAAGATCAGTCGAGAAGACATAATAAAACTAAAAGAAAGAAATCTAGAATCTGACATCAGGTTGGTTTCGTGTTCTTAAAAGTTAAATTTAGTGTGGTGACTAGGCAGTTGCAGTAGGCCCTGACTATATTACCATAATCATCAGGTTTTCTTGTTAATTATGTTTTGTCCTCGCAAACATTTTTGGTGGATAATATCATAAGATGATAAGAAGTATATGGGATATTGGATGTATTAAATAAAAGTCAGCAAAATTCTGTTTTGTTTCTTGTTGTAAAGCTTGTTTCAAAATATGCAGATTCTTTCATGAGCACCATTGGAAGTCGATATGGAATAACTGCTGGATCTCGGGAGAACACCCTTTACAATGCTCTTTGGGTTGCGCAGGCACTGCTGCGCAAAGGGTATATTCGCTTCCCTCCTGTGGCTTTTGTGCAGTGTCATAGTTTAATAAATTCTTGTGGGCTATTAACATGCTCTGCAGCCTTTATATCTCTAGCTTTCCTGGAGCCTACCTCAGTGGAGCTATAATTTATGCACACTATGCAAACTAATATTGTTCGCATCAGTTCATGCTGAATGTTGATGTAGATATTTGTGTAATAAAGGATGTAGCATGCCATGAGTGCCATGACTTCCTTTTAATGCACTACTTGATATCTGTCTGGACTTCAGTGATTCCACATTCTTCTTCTGAAAATTTTCAGATCTGTGAAGACTGTCAGTAAACGGATGCTTATATTCACCAATGAAGATGATCCTTTTGGTGCTATTACAGGAGCAGTGAAGACCGATATGATTAGGACAACAGTTCAACGTGCAAAGGTATGTCTATAACGCATATATGTATTCTGTTTCATACTACATGGCATCCACATATTCAAAACTAGATTGTATCTTCATTTTTTATCCTCTATTTACCGTATCAATACTTTCTGTCCTACAGGACGCACAAGATCTTGGCCTATCTATTGAGCTGCTTCCAATGAACCGGCCTGACGAGGAATTCAACATGTCCCTTTTTTATGCAGTAGGTCCCCATTATGGCTTTTCCTTTCCTCCAAATGTTAACTGCTAAGTAGATCTGATTTCCCAGGATTTGCTTGGTCTGGATGGAGATGAGATAACAGAGTATCTGCCATCTGCTGGTGAAAAGTACTGTTCTTGAAGAATGAATGCTAGATTTTTTTTTTGATTTAGGTGATACATATTTGATTTGCATTCTATTCTTATAATCTCCTTGCACAAATGTTCATCTTGAGTTGTGAATGAAGATAGCTTGTTCTAATCAAATTTGACTAGCGTTTGTTTCCATGTGGGATTGTCCTTTTTTCTTTTGAACAGGTAGCAATAGCTTTGCCAATTCATTAAGCGAGTCGACATAATTTTAAATTACAACACTACCCTTTCCTGTGTACATATGGAGAGAATAAAGAGGAAAAAAAAAACCACTATGCACTACATGTATACTTGTAGACTTGTCCTTGATCTCCACAAAGAAGTTCGCCATGTTTGGCACTTTTGTGCTGAGTTGTCCATGTGTTTGGAGAATTAAGAGTATATGATACAGTGGTGAATAACATTCACGAGCTGCACTGTATTTGTTGGCATACGGTCAAACTCTTCGCCAAACAGTGAAAATGAAGTAGCTAAATCATTTTTTTCTCAAATCATACACAAGAGCCGCTTTTTATAGTAACGGCTTTACAACAAAATTACTCTCAATACCCCGGGGTCACACCAAACATGCTAGGCCCTATTAGACATGCTCCCCGGGATATCTCGGTAATTTTACACAACCAGAGAAACTCAAATTGACTTTGTCTACTAGTCACGAAGCTCACGCCGCCTTGCACCTTTTTCTGCTTTCCTTCGATTCGAATCTGCTTGGGTTCTGCGAAGAAAGGTGCCCGCCTTGCCAACAAACCTGTTGGCTATGTGCTGCTCCATGCGACTGTGCTCACCTTATTTAGCGCGCACCTTTCTCTCTTCAAGACCTGAACCGGAGATGACCTACGCAAGGCTTCACGAGACTTGTGGTCACCTTATTTGGCGCGCACCTTTCTCTCTTCAAGACCTGGATCGAAAGCAACCTGCACAAGGTTTCGACGACTCCTGCATCTGAACGAGAACACCTTACCTTTTGGCCGGTTGTGACCTGCTGCGAAACTAACCCCCGACAAACACCTTACCTTTTTGGCCGGATGTGACCTGCTGCGAAACTGACCCCCAACAGTATTTGAGCACACAAATGTTTTCATAATGTTTTGTGGGATTCTCGCATGAACTAATCCAATAATTCTTCTTGAGTTACTTGCTTCTGCTTGGTGCGCTATAGTGGTTTTGGAGACTTTGGTTATGTCAAAGTATTTATTTTGTGTTATGCTACTAGTCTGTTGATCTCTGATATCATTTGAGAAGATTGTACTTGCTCTTGATGAACATAATTTCTTACTTGCACATAATTTCCTATCGTTATCTTTGAAGGCTGGAGGATATGACTGATCAACTGAGAAAGCGAATGATGAAAAAGCGCAGAGTCAAAACTCTTTCATTTGCAATTACCAATGGTGTATGTATAGAAGTGAATACTTATGCACTGACCCGTCCTACTACTCCAGGCATGCTCTGATAGGCTCTGACTTTGGTCTATTCTATGCTGTTTTACAATATCGTTGTGACTTGTGAGTATATCTAAGTATATGCTTGTAAATTATTATTTTTTTTGCAGGGACAATCACATGGCTTGATTCACTCAGTAACATCCCATTAAAGGTGAGCCTATGATTAAAAGATCAGCTTTTTGTTGCCTTGCTTTGGTGAAATTTCAACACCTGAAATTGCTTTATGCTTGCTTTTATAATTCTTAAACGTATAATGAGAATCTGCATGCAGACTGAGAGGTCTTTCATATGCAATGATACTGGAGCTCTACTTCAGGATCCACAGACGCGTTTCCAGATGTACAATGAGTAAGTACACAACAGACACCATTACTGTCATGTATTTATTTGATTTTGGATGGTGTTTCACTGTTGGATTGTATTATCTGCCTGCTGACTACTTCAACATAATAAAAAAGGGATGTCCTTATGACTGCATGTTTATAAAAACCAATTTTTCATTTCAAACTCCTGGAAACTTCACTATGAACCATTTGAGAAAAGCCTGGTAGTTGGCGTGTGAGCTAGCGTTGAGATGGAAGAAATGGATTCCTATTGAAAACTGTGCACTGACAGCACCATTTAATTGTGCTATGCATTCTTTGGGTCTTACTGTTGTGTATTTGTGATCTTAAGTTCTTACTCACCCTATTCATGCAGCAAGGTCGTCAAATTTTCTGTCCGTGAACTCTCTGAGGTTAAAAGGGTTTCAAGTCATCATCTTCAACTTTTAGGATTCAAGTCATTGGATTGCTTGAAGGATTATCATAACTTACGACCATCAACATTTATTTATCCCACTGATGAGGTAGTAACACTAACTTTTATGCTTCTGGAATTGCATCACTACCTAGTTGGAGTCTTAACTGGCAGTACTGCTGCTATATCCTTAATGCTGAGAGTGTCTTTGTCATTCTCCATGTCTTCATTAGCTTGAGGCAGACAATATAATAGTTGGAAACTTCAAATGTTTTTGAATGACAACATTTGCATCTTGATTAGATAAGAAGTCTCAACTTGACACAGTGCTTTAGGTGCATGCTTCCTTCAACCATGATTTGGCAATTTGTATCATGTAAGCTACTATAATTATCTAAGTTAAAATAAATTAAATCTATGGTCATATCTCGGTATTCTTATTTACAATGGTAGAAGACCCTACTGTCTGCAGATTAATTTAGTAAATGTATGGCATACATACAAAGGTTAAAAGACCAAAATTACAAGACTGTACAATATCTACAAGACCTGACTACATGGCCTGATTATACTAAAGAACTAAGGCTATATATCAACCAAAGTTTTTTGACTTTAACCAGTTCTCTAAATGCAGTAAAAACTTTCTAGTGATTTTTTATAGGCTTTTTATGTGATATGGGCGTTTATTTTGCTGTCACTTCCTCACTCTTTCTTAGAGCTTCTAAATGTGTTAACATTTTATTCTAGGATGCGTTTGTCAGATATTCAGACTTACCTCATATGTCCTGATGCAGCATATATTTGGAAGCACACGCATCTTTGTTGCTTTACATAGCTCAATGTTGCGCCTTGAAAGGTTAGTTGCTGTCGCCTATTTTTTGCCGCAACTGTTTGTGAACACTATATAAAGAAAATACAATACAAGAAAATATTTACAGTTATGAATGTAGATAAAGATACCTTGAATCATAACAGTGCATTGTGAATTGGTTTTAGCTCTCATGTGACATTTCAGCCATAACTTGCAATTATGTAATATATGCACAGTAAAACATAATCCACCAGAGCATGCCACTATAACTCGAGTCTCCGGAGATAAGTGGTTTACCCTAGCACCTTTGCTACTAAGCAAGGAAATCTTTGCCAGTGGAGGCCTCTAAAATAAAGATGAGTAAACTTTGTTGTGGGCAAGGTGAAGCAGGGCCGCTGGGGAGCCTTCACTTCTTGCCCAATAGCAAATAGGCTGAGGTGTTTTAACAGAATAAATGCTTATGTTACCAATGTAAATTTCAGGTTTTGCATGTCTATGCGAGTACACACCCATGTTTAACAACTCACAATGTGTGTGTGATTTCAGGTTTGCACTTGCATTTTATGGGAATCCAACTCGACCACAGCTTGTGGCCCTTGTTGCTCAAGTGAGGGACACTTTCATTCAATGTCTACATTTACTGCACAAATAGTAGCTGCTACACAGTATTAGTTCATCCGCCATGACAGCGATTCCATCAATATAATGGATAGCACACCATGCCAATGCACTAAGTTTGCTCATCAGTCTGTCAATTTGAATTGATTGTTTCTTTGCTTGAGCTTATAGCTTGGTACCATGTATGTCTAGAAGATGGGTAGTAACCAGGCAAAATGACCTTGCTTCAATTTTCATTCAACTAATTACCTGAATATATCTTTGTATGTCAGATTAAAAAAATAAACCCAAAACCTCAGGTTAAAAAAGAACCCCAAAACGAGTGGGTACTGCAAAAGATCATCATACAAATCTATTTTTATAAGATGTCACGAATTTGTTTGTATGTGATTTGCTAATATAGACCTAGTTTCCATAATGAACTTTGGTGTAAAAAAACAGGAAGAGGTTACTTCCTCTGCTGGCCAAGTTGAGCCACCTGGCATGCACATGATCTATCTTCCATACTCTGATGATATAAGATATCCTGAAGAGGTAAGGACTGGCATTTTATTATACTTTAGCATCCACCATAAAATAAGTATTTTACCTTGATTACAGGTTCATGTGACTTCTGATGATGCACCGCGTGCAACGGATGAACAAATCAAGAAAGCATCAAATCTATTGAAACGCATTGATCTGAAGAATTTCTCCGTGTGCCAATTTGCTAACCCAGGTAAGCAGCTATAAGGTCATAACATAATTGACAATACTACTTTGAAGTTGTCGTATCAAGTCCTATATTTGTCCCCCACTTTTATCCATATTAAAGCCGACTGCCAAAAGAAGCTCAAGAGAGCCCTACATTTCACCCTTAACTTCTTTAGAATTCATCTTTAGAATTCATCTTTAGAGTCTCAGCTCTAAAGGCTCTCGATCTATAAGGCCATAGCTTCTGGAATGATTGCCTTTAGTTTAGGCTGCACTAAGGGCTTTCCTAATATTTTCTGAAAACTATTACATTTACAAGATGTCTCTCTAATGTAGACTTGTCTATCAATGCGAAGCGCATATTTTGTTCTAGTTTACATAAATGCTCCATGGCCAAATGCTGCTTATTGTACATCTCTCATAGTTTTTTGGGCTAATATGTCAGGGAGCATCAAGATGTTATTATAAGCTGTTAATTAGCTCGCACCATTACTCGAAAGTCAGTGACTCGAATTTCTCTGATGCGGCTTCTGTTTCTCCGATGTCAATTAGCTTTGCAAAGACACTATGGGATCTTGGAGGCCTTAGCTTTAGGCGAAGATGAGATGCCAGATATAAAGGATGAGACCCTGCCTGATGAAGAAGGCTTGGCTAGGTACCTGTTTTCATTTTATTTGTGCATGCTAAACAGGACATAGAAAGATGAAATGGAAAATGATGTACTGCATGGTCAAATAAGCTAAGCAATATACCTGTATGCCGTTAAAAAAATTGCAAGTCTTGTTTGTCCCTTGTGTCCGATATAGTTGAACTTAAAGCTCAATATGTTTGTTTGCCATTCTTATCTCAGGCCAGGGGTTGTTAAAGCTATTGATGAATTTAAGGTTTCAGTCTATGGTGAAAATTATGACCAAGAGGAGGCTGAAGCAGCGGCAGCAAAAGCTTCCCGTGGTGATGCTTCGAAGAAGCGGAAGGCGATCACTGATGCGGCCTCGCTGAAAAGTGCAGCTTACGATTGGGCGGAACTGGCAGATAATGGAAAGGTGAGTAGTTAAGTCACCTCAACAACATTTTTTATACCCACAAGCTAAAGATTTTTGGAAGTGTCTGTCATGACAGTCTATATGCAATTAGAATTCAACACAACCTTTCAGTGTGATGTGCCAATGCAATTATAGATCACCTTTTTCTGCAAATGTCAATAAGAAATGGTATGTTCTACAAAATTCAATAATTGATGTACCGTAACTGAGGTCTGTGTACATCGCAAGCTAACATGTTGACATCAAGAAGCTATATGCTGCAGCGGCGCACACATAGATCACTTCTCTGGTTGAGCTAAGATAGATTTTCTTTGCTCTACCTGCACAGTTTTGAAGCGTATTGTTCATCTAAAACTCCTATATGCCTATATGTGTTTGTCAATTGCAGCTGAAGGACATGACAGTCGTGGAGTTGAAATCTTACCTCACCGCACATGACCTCCCCGTTTCTGATAAGAAAGAGGCACTTATCAGCAGGATCTTGACTCATCTGGGCAAGTGAAGCCAATTATCTGAACTTGGTTTTCCCAAAAGTCGACTGCCATCTGGACTGGCTGTCTCATGGGTGCCTTGAAAGCTTGTCTAGCATAATCCTACCTACCCCCCTGTGCATGCTACGTGCCAATTTTGTATATTGACGTGCCAGCACTAGTTGCCAGTTTAACTTTGTTAGTTTTCTTAGGTCACGTGGTTCTGCCCTTTGCTACATGCATCATCGTATTTTACTAGAATGTTTGGAGACCTACTAGACAGAGCAGAGTACTGACTAAAGAGGGCATATTGAAGTGAAACACTTGCAACTGAAAGTAACTCGAATGCAAGAAAAAAAGGGCAGACCAAAGGAATGTTAAAGGAAGAAAAAAAAGCTGTACATAGAGAGAACATGGATACATCTTTGGAAAAAAAAAGGGTGAACAGCATCTTTGGAAAAAAAGGGTGAACAGTAGGTAGGTATGTATGCTAAGGCAACATGGATACACTTGTCTTACAGTTTGCTAAAGCACTCTAAATTTTATGAAAAATTTACGAAAAAAAAAATTCACACTGGTGCAGCAACATGGATAGTGTCCGGAACACCCATCACAATTCACCAGACTTCTAATAAGTCTCGACTTGCATTTGACATTTGCAGTACCACATTGCGGACAAATGGGAAAATCATCCTCTCACGTCGTGAAGGAAAGGGATAAACATGGAAACAAAACAAAAGACTCACTGGGCATATGTTCTTAAATATTTGGCGGTTCAGCTTTTATCAAACCAAAGATTATATGATATAATCAATTGACTATTAGTACTAAGTTATATATGTTCCACGCACGTGCAAAGAATTCAACGACAAAGTGAAGGTATGGTGATTAAGGTACTGAAGGGCTCCAGTACATGTGTTTCCCTGAGAGAAGTGGGAAAACCGTTCAAAAGGTTCAAGAACAGAAACCTGAAATCCACAACAGAAAGGCTCACGAGTGGATGCCGCCGTTCATAGAAACCAACAACAGATAAACCTGAGCAGAAACTGAATCTTGAAACCTGAAGAGAATTCCAAGTATGGATTGTTTTTATACTTCCAATAAAAAGTTGAGTTATTCGTCTGAAATTCAGACATTAGTAAAGCTCGGCTGACCCATAGATTCAGCTATACATGATCTCGGCCGTGCAGCTTCTTCAAAGGCTAGCATTGTGCTGCGTGAGCTTCAGTCCCAATCAAATCTTCTCAGCGACGGAAGAGGCGAATAAAGAGGCACACGTACACCGATCAACGTCTTGAGTGGACGAAGTGTTGATGTGCTTTGAGCTGAAAGACAGCTGCTGGGTCCAGTCTAAGCCAGATCGAGATGGGCTAATTCTTTTGGACACGCAACGAATTGACAAATTATACGTGCTTTTCTCATGACAAAAAAAATGATGCTTGGTTTGATGTTGCATTCGGTACGGTTCTCGCTACAAAAGGGGCGAAAATAATGCAGATAAGGTTTCCTGTCCACAAGTTAGGCCAAAATGTAGCCATACGTGTATGCGAGCATATATATGTTCCAGTTTGTATAACTTCATTGCGAAATCTTAATTTTCTTTTTAAATTAAAAATCCTCAACTATTCATTTTTATTGAAAATGTATTATAGTTTTTTTCTCAAACTGTATAGTAAATATGAAATGAGCTAATAAATTCCTAGGTTCCGTTGGTAATTGTATGACGTCCTGGACGTGCAGCCAAATATCCCTAGCCAAGACCACTAGTTAAGAAGAGTTACGGAAATATAATTAGCAAATTTGTTATGAAAGGTGTTTTTATGGTATGGTAATTCTACACATTTTGATCAACATTTTCATATAAAAGTAGCAGCAAAAACTTTATACGGAGACCCATCTTGATGTTCAAAACATTTATATTTAGAAGCAAATAAAGTATTAAGATAGCCAAACACCCTTGCAAACTAAATAAGTTAACATTCGTATTTTGTGATTATAAATCTAACACCAATATCTTGCAATTTTGTGATAAGTGAGATTCTCCTGAACATGTCCTGTGGTAGAATTTCCGTTCTTGGCCATGTAAATGGGAATGAGCCGGCCTGTTCGAAAAAAAAAATGATGTAGTAGTTTAGGTACACTACACGAATGGGCACCGGCAGAAAAGCTTAGACCAGCAAAGTTGATGTTAGGCACAACTTCTGCATATGCAAAGCCACGATAGAGAGAACAGTACAGTCTGACCTTCAGTACTCCATACAAAATATGATAAGCTCAATTATTCAATTAGCATGTCATGCCTGCGTATGCTTTCCATCCCCAATTTATCATATTATAACTTTTTTATTTGTTACTAACTATATATATATTTCCAAATCTCAACCCCCTGCCATGCCTGGTGTTGCCTTGATTTATTACTAACTATACACCATTACACAAGGTAAGTCGTCTAATCATTCTTACATAGTGGACCTTTCTAACTGTCACCAAGTCATTTTCAATTCATTTTGCAGTCAACCGTTGTCACTTCAAATCCTTTATGAACCCAGAATCATTGGCCTCTCATGTAGCCAACTTGGAGACGCAGGATCTGCAAAATAGATGTAACAAAAATAGTATAATTTGCAAGCGTAAAATGAAATTATGCAGAATTACACAAGTTCACTGACTTAATTTTCACATAAAGTGTCCCTGGATGGAGACCCATTTATATCCTGCTTCCAGAAGCCCCGTGGATCCGTCGGTACACAATCTGTGTCGTGCCGCATCTATCAAACGCAAGCGTGAAGCGCTGCAAGATCTTGGGTCCCCAGTCTAATAATCTTATCTACGCTGGAATAGAACAGGAAAAATGCGCAGCACCGATCCACATCTTCGCTGCACGACGTGATGCTCTTTTGATGCCCAAAGCTCACAGCGAGCTTGGTCCAGTCTTGAGATCGACACGATTTCATTTGATCTTGTTGTTGACATGCATGACTGTTGATGTCGCCTTTGACTTGCAATATCGCGGGAACAAAGTCATTTAACTTATGTCCGTCTACCTTGACCGCGGGTCAAATTTGCACAAATCCACCCACTTGAGATGATGGGGAGAGTCGATATGATTAACCTTTCCATCATCTATCCTGACTCGGGTTAAATTTGCCACAATTTCTCCCTAGCTAGATGCTCAGCTCCTTATACGATGAATTAATTGATAAAATGTCTACTTGGGTTAACTTCGTCAATCTCAATATCAGTCTACGTAGACTTTTCGAAGGTGTTTATAATAGTAGGGTGCGCGGCATGTGCACGGCTCTATGTGTCCCTATTATGTCTAGGTTCCATTCCACTAGGCTGTACAGGGAAGAAGAGTTCAGCTCTCAATTGGTCCTGGGCTGCAGCTTTGGACAAAACCTTTGTTTCTCTAGCTTTTCCTGTCTAATTTAGTACATAAAGGTAGATACCAAGTTGCCATCTTTCATATGTCAGCTCACGAAACTTTTCTGCATAATAATGCACCTTTGCTTTTCTGCATCTCAGCTAAGCATGAATGGCATCCATGCTTGCTTTTGGGATCACTGAAATGGATCATATGGATAGATGATTTAAAATATGCACCTGATTATTTTAGTCATCCATTTATTTATTTCAAAATTCTGCAAAACTCGTTTAGAGTGAAAAAAGAGGCTAGATTCAGATTAGCAAAGCACCTATCAGTTTGTACTTAGAACTAAACCAACCTTCAGATTGTTTTTACTTTACCAAAACTACAAAAGTTTATTTACATGCAGCTCACACGGTCCTGATCACATCTCAGTTTCTTCCCTACCAAAATCTCCTGACCTTTGAAACAGGAGAACCAAACAAACCCAATCTAGAAACTGCCGATTTACGCGTTCCAAATGGCACATCAGCAACATTGCTCGTCAGTGCAGATTTTGTTCTTGCAAGGTGTCGGTAAGCAATACAGCTTTGCAAGAGAAACTTTGCCTTGTGAACTGCTCATTGATCATGGTTGCCTTGTGAACTGCTCATTGATCATCTGTCAACCATCCTCATCACAAAGGCCAGCCCTCTCCGAGCTCCCTGATCATGGTGGCGGCACCGACATGCGCAATTTTCCCTATCAGTAATCAGATCGGCGCTCTGATCCCATGCCGACACGTGAAAAATTGCTTTTTGAATCGACGCGGGATGGCTCGATATTTGCTGCTCCTGTGAGGAACCAGCTCAAGAATGGCCTGAACATTCAGTGGTGCTCTCCTGTGCCACGCCATTGATGTCCATGATCATGAGCTCCTTGTCTCCGGCAGACTGCTCAGCCTGGCCATGGCCGCCTCCATCATCAGAGCTGGACCCCGAGCTCTCGAACTGCGCCTGCTCGTCGTCGTCGGCCTGGAACGTGATCTCCTCGAACCGGCCGTGCATCTCCGCGCACCGGCAGCCGCGGCGCGCCGCCGCCGACATGTAGTCGTCGAGCGACCCGCCGGAGGACGCCGCGCTGGACGACCGGCAGTTCTTGCAACCTGGAGTGCTCGGCGCGTCCGGGGCATCGCCGCCGCCGCCGCTGCCGTCGTCGTCGTCCATGCCGGGCCCCGGCCTCCAGTGCGGCAGCAGCGCGCCGACCTCGCCGTCGATCATCCCGGCGATGTGGGTGACCTCGTGGTCCGTGATGTCCAGCTCCGCCACCATCTCCGTCGCCACGCTCAGCGCCGTGTCCGCGTCGGCGTCGAAAGGGAAGTAGATGTTCCGGACCCTCCCTGAATCACAAAATTTCAAATTTCAAACAATAATCTTACGAACACACACAAAAGAAAAGATTCCAACTTTGAATGGTTGGTCAGAGGCAGAGCCGTGGATCACTGACCTGTGCCGTCCTTGTCGGCGATGCGCAGCCGGAGGAAGATGCTGCCGTCCTCCATCCTCTTGCCCTTGATGCTGACGTCGACGCCAGCGACGTGCTCGTCTTCCTCATGCTCGTTGAACAGCTGGTCGATGCCATGGAGCACGCTCTCATCGTCCTCCGAGTCCCATCCCCCGCCGCCGTCGTCGACGCCGCCGCCGCCGTTGCTCGCCGTGGAGCCGTAGCTGCCGCCGCCGCCGTGGTGGTGGTGGTACTCCAGGCAAGCAGGCTGGTGGAGGTAATTGTACATCGCGCTGTAATCGCCATCGTCTCCGGGATAAAACCCGTCGTCTTCAACCTGGAGGAAAGCGTCGTTGAGGAGCTCCACCGCCGTCGGCCGCCGCGACGCCGGCGCCAAGCACCTGTCGATGAACCGCCGCACCGCCGGGTCCTTCACCTTGTACAAAGCCGCCGGCTTTATCCCCTGATCATCAGAAAACGGTTACTATGATGATGAATTGACGAGTTGATCGATCAAACAAACTAAAACTAATAATCAGAAATGTTAATCCAAAAGGAGAAAAAGCCATGAGAGATTTCATTTCTTACGGAGGTGACTTTCTTGTAGATTTGGATGGGGAGGGCGCACTCGCTGTAGGGGTACTCGAGGGTGACCATCTCGAGGACGCACATGCCGAAGGAGTAGACGTCGGCGAGCTCGTCGTAGTCCTCGGCGTAGACCTCGGGTGTCATGAACTCCGGCGTGCCGACCGCCGCGCAGTGGTCGGCGCCGCGGCGGCGGCGGACGGCGGCGAGGCCGAGGTCCCTGATCTTGACGTGGCCCTGACTGCCGTTGACGAAGATGTTGTCGCACTTGAGGTCCCGGTGGATGACGCCGCGGGCGTGGAGGTAGGCGAGGCCGGCGAGAAGCTGCCGGCACCAGCGGCGGACGGCGGCGGCGCTCACCCGCGGGTGGCGGCGGCGGTACTGGCGGAGCGTGCCGGAGGTGAGGAGCTCGGTGACGAAATTGACGGCGCGGCGCGGGGCGTCGACCCAGGAGGCGTGGAGGCGCATGACGCCGGCGTGCCGGAGCGACCGGAGCAGGTGGATCTCGCCGTAGAGCCGCTCCAGCTCGCCGTGGCTGCGTAGGAAGTCGTGCACCTGCACCTTGTTCCACGCCACCTCCATGCCCAGGTGCTCGTCGAAGGCACGGTACCTGATCGGCGATCACCATGGATTCGATCATTGCCAGCAACCACACCAGCAATTCAGCATACATACGAGCAAATATGATAAAGATAATACTTTTTCGTCAGGAAAGGGGTTGTGATGATCTTACACTGTCTTCGAGGATCCCTTGCCGAGGATCTCATTGTACTGCAGGGGTGAAAACAGAGGAGGGAAAGAAGATGAGAAGACGATGAGGGTGAGGAATAAGAAGAATAATAGCATCAATCATATCAGTGGAGCTTACCCTGCCGTATCTCCCGGTGGGATCAACCTCCACATACCCGGGGTGATCAGCGCAGAGCCCCTCACCGGCACCACCGCCGTCGCCATTGCTCTGCACCTTCAGAGCTCCCATCATCCTCTTCCTCTGCTTTGCCTCCTCCTCCTCTCCTTCAAATCATCACACACAAGCTAGTAGCCCTGATCTCACTTCCCCAAGCACCCCCTCCATTCATCGCAGCGCCCAACCAACCTTCCACCCCGCATCCATGCATCTCAAGAAATATTTCCGCTTGTGCCGTACGGCCGAGGAGATCGAGGAAGGAGACGAGGCTGCCTAGTGCCGACGTGGCATGCGCTGTGGGATCTCGAGGCCGTGGCGCGAGGGAGGGAGAGGATCAGAGCAGAGGGGCAGGCAGCTCCCTCTTTGGGTTTTAAATATACTCCTGTTCGCTTGCGTTATCAGCGCCGGTCAACAATATTTTTCTCCCATTATGAATCAGCACCAGTCACGTATCATCAACAAACCAACATTACTTTTCTCTCAACACAAATCAGCACCAGCCACCAGCCAGCCGAACAGATCGATACTTAGTCGAGTGCATCTCACATTATCATTGCAGGCAAAGCGAATAGGAACGGTGGCGACGAGGAGGGGAGACCGTGAAGAGGAAGATTTGGCTGGCTGTGGACGAAAGAAAGGGTGGTCGGGGCACGGCGTGGAATCCTGAAGCCGGGGCACACGTGCAGACAAGAATCTGATCTTTCGATTGGCTCAGTTTTTTTTAACTGTACTGGCACATATGTCAGTGGTTGGTTGCTAGAAGTGAAGAATATATCGATAAATTATCATATTATATTGTGTCTCCATGTGATTAAACACGATTCTATATGAGCCGATATGTATCATTTGGTATCATATTATGCATAACTAAAGTAGTAGATGTAGTTCAATTTATTCTTTGGATCGGGATTGTGAGCAGTATCATTTTTCTTTGAGTAACATGCCATCGTGGAATCATAGCATAGAAACATAATTTTTCTGATATACTGTAGGCATTGAAACAAAACAATGAAAATTGTTATATTCTCAATCTTACATCGTGCAGCACAATTAAAAGGAACTATAAAATAGATATATTATCTTGAAATACCTTTCAATCTGAATCCGGTTAGAAAACTAGGCAATTTTCGGTATATTTTAATTCCAGAAATTATCAACAAATTCATGACAATAGTGAGTGATCTTGTGAGGACAAAGCATGTGCGAGTGTTCAAGTTAAATCTCAAATAAAACATGAACAACAAGTAAAACCAGAGATGATTTAGTGTGTACCCAGGGGCGGAACCGGAGGAACCGGAATCGCCGTTACCAGTCATGATCGACTAGCCTGCTTGAAGTAGTCGAACTTCTTTGGTGCAGTGGCGAGTTGACGCAGTGGAGTCCCTCGAACGGCCACCGAGAAGTAGTCGTTCAGCTTGTGGACACTGGGATGTAGACGTTCAGCTTGACGAAGACGGCGCCGGGAAGTAGAGGAAGTAGTCGTTCTGGTTGACGAAGACGGCCACCAAGAAGTAGTCGTACACAGCAGCGAGTAGTTGCGTACGAGTATGCTCCCCAAAACCTTATCGCCTGCCTATACTGAGCAGAATCACAAGACAGGGAGGGTTCGGAGGCAGCTGCTCACGCAAGCAGTGTGCGCGCAAGGCTTGCGTCGGGAATGCAAGAAATCATCAGAACAAATGAGGGAGAAGGGAGAGGTCTCCTGAATAGGAGTACCAGAGAGAGACTGGGAGTTGTGTGCGCGCGCCTGGGAGAAGAGCCTCTTTTATAGGCGCACAGGGAAGAAGGAGGATGATGAACCTGAACGCTCTTGACTAGCCATTAAACGTCAGTTACTAGTCCCGGTCAGTTACCGTTTTCATGGCAGTAACGGCTGTCAGTTACTCTCCCATGAAAGCTGTAACGTGTATGACTTGATGACTGTCGTTGGTGGCAAAACATCCACCTCACCTCACACGCAGAGCGGCACGGTCACGTCACGTCACGACACGCCCACGCCCGGCCCGGCCCGGCCGGGCGAGGCGAGCGAGCGCGCGCGTGTGACACCTCTTTCTCCTTTTACCAGCTTCACAAGTGGTCCACAGCTGGTCCACCATTTAAGTTGGTTAGGATTCCCTTTGACCCTTCGTACGGTATTTAACTCCCTAGTATATATTAGTAGACCTTTTAATTCTTTGATTAATTGAGACTAAAATGGGCCAATGCCCAATTAATCCAACAATCCCCACCAAGAATTTCAAGGTACACCAGAAAATGCCCTCGACTCAAATGTTGTTTTGATATACCGGCCTCATGGCAGAGACTGTTAAGTTGAACATCCACCTGGGGCAAGAGCTACACTTATTCACAACTGACAAATGGACTATGCCTTGAATTGGCAGTTTCGTGCAAACAAACTTGACTAGAGCCCCTTGCCAGTACTAGGCTGTTGTAAGCATCCCCTCGGGTTGGAGCGTATAAGTCATACTCCGTGCCTTTCATAGGTTTCTAGATATGACCCTATCTCATAGTTTGTGACTAGCAATCGAACCTATATAGGTGTAATCCTTTAATATGATCTGTAGGCCAACATCTTTGCTGTTATTGAGCCACTCTAAAAGGACCGTGATGTCGCCTAGAGGTGGGGAGGGGGGGGGGGTGAATAGGCGCACCTACAAATTTTCACTCAAATGGAGCGGATAAAATTCACTGGCTATTAACCCGGAACTACGGGTTTGCAAATCCGGAGCTTCCGGGTATACACAGACCAGTTATGTGTACTAGGAACTTCCGGGTTTTGCAACTCGGAACTTTCGAGTACACACAAAGCATAGTGAGTGCAATAAATATAGTGCGAGTAAAAGTTTGCTCGTTCAAACCCCAAATGTAGAGGTCACTCGGAGAGAGTTCCTGAGCAGGTTTAGGCTCCTGCACAAACAAAAACAACAATCTCTCCAAGAGCAAGGAGAGTTCCTCAAATCCATAAGGCAATAATCATGCAACAAGAGACACAAGGATTTTTACCGAAGTTCGGACCCACTACATGAGCTACACAAGCTACAAGCTCAGTGCTTCCTAATCTCCGTTGAGGGCATACAAAAGGCGGGCTTATACACGCCATGCCACTTTCCTCCACTTAGTCACCACAAAGGAGCTAAGCGCACTTGCTAGCAAATCCACAAAGAATGGGTGATACAAACTTCCGAGGCTAATCCACAAGCTTGACTTAGATGCTCTCGGCGGCGCCTAGCCGTCTAGGAGCCAAGGCTCCAAGAGTAACAAATGCAAATCACAAGATTTCGACCAAACTCAGATGCTCAAGGTTTTGTTGTGCTCAAAGTATCTCTCAAGCTATCGCTCTCTCAACCCAACACAAAGATATCACTTTGAATGTGCAATCTCACAAAGAGAGGTTGGGGAGAGCTCACTTGGCTTTTGCTAAGCTTTGAATAGCAGGGAAGCACTAAAGCAACCTCAGAAGCAGCAGCTGGCAACTGTGAAGTTCGTGGAGTATAAATACTCGATTCTTCAAAAACTAGCCGTTGCCAGCTCACATGTACTCGGAACCTCCGAGTACTCTAAATCCGGAACTTCCGAAATTCAAACTCAACTAGCCGTTACAGCCCTAAGTGCAATGTACCCGGAACGTCCAGGTCATGTAATGTACTCGGAACATCCGGGTGTTGAAATCCGGAACTTCCTAATACATACAGAAATACCACCAACGTGCACGCGAGGCTTTTTGTGTCTCTCTCAACTTCCATAGGCTCCTTGAGCATTGAGACTTGACCAAAACACTATGTGATGCATCCCTCTTGATAGTATGACATACCTACACTCAAGATCAAATATAAATTACATTTCATCTATTTGAGCTTCTCTTTTATATATCATGTCATGCTTTAATCTTTCACAAACAGAGGAGTGCATCATCTTTGTTCTTCTTAGCTGAGCATAAATTCCTTTAGCTAGTGACTTGAACCTTTGTTTAAGAATGAAAATCACTTCTAGTTCAATTCACTTGATTCTTAGAATGATCGACACTTGCCTACAATAACACTCTCCATGACCAAGATTCATCGAAGTTGAATTCAAAGAAAGTTTCGTCACCCTAGCAATGGTCCTTGCCAAGCTTAGTCCCTAGAAACACCATCCCGAATTCCAACTCTTCATCCTTGCATTATGTAGAGCTTTATATAGGTTTGTATCGTCAATGAAGTCCATTCATCATTTTGACCATTTGATTTTATCCAAAATCTTCATGTCTCAAATGCAAACCTTGTATCATAAGTATAGAGCAATGATGTCCCATACCACCATGTCTCTAGTCCATTTGCTCTTAGCTTGCATTTCAATTACAACATTCATTTTTATCTTCTCACAATAGAAAGACCTTTTATTCACAAGCGAACTCCATCTAGTGTTATGTCGTTGACAACAAGATTCATTATGATATGAGAACAATTTGTCATCATTAAGCACGTGTCTCAATCCATGTGCATTCATTGCTTGCCATTAGTTACTTTGATCATAACCTAGTCATATATCTTGTTGTATGAGCCTCTTTTCTTCATTTTATAGAACATTTCTTTACAAATAACTCATTGATATTATAATAAATCCCTATTCATAAACTCAACAAGACCGTTAGTTCTTTAATCACGGTGTCATACAATTCACCAAAACCCACTAGGGACCTAGATGCACTTACAATCTCCCCCTTTTTGGTGATTGATGACAACCTTGATTAAACCTTACAAAAATATATCAATGAAGCTTTTGAATCCTTAGATTTAGAGTGAGCTCCCCCTTAATATGTGCTTTGATTTGAATTCATAAATTTTTGGCCTAAAATGCCAAATAGCACATATACATGAAACCATAGAGCTCCCCCTAAATCTCAGCATTCGTGGGGTGCAAAACAAGTGTGAGAACAGATAAGACGTGATGCATATGACATGTATCATCAAGCAATAATAATAGGAAATAAATTACAGTTCTCTCAGCCAACAATCCGGAACAACCAAAAACAACAACTCGGAATATCCGAGTACATTGAGCCCACTGAGGTACTCAGGTGTGTGTACTTGGAACTTCCGGGTATGGCAATCCAGAACATCTGGGTACACACAGACATAACTGATAAAACAACATGCAACAAATCTTAAATTAAAGCATCTAAGCATGGTTCACCACATAATAGCACACATTACATAAATTCTCAAGTCCAAATGATCTAAAATGAAATTATTACACGGCATGTGGCATACCACACCAAATCCGGAACATCCGGATTTGAAACCCGAAACCTCCGAGTTTGCCTGGACAGAACTACTGAGAAATGCAGGGAAGCTTTAATCTTCAAGTTCTTCTCCCCCTTTGTCATCCATCACCAATAAGGGTTTGTGGAGAGTCCAAATGCAAGCTTCTACTGCTGATCACCATCATCACCATCATCTTGTTGTCCTCCATGTCCACTTGTTCCTTGACCCGGATCACCGATGTTGTGTCCAAACATCCAAGATGAGAAGTTGTCAAACCCATATGGTGGAGGAGCAGTGGAAGGTGGTTGTGTCATAAATGGAGGTGGTGGAGGCATGGATGGAGGAGCTGTGGGATCAACATAAGTGGGGTTGTCAAAAGTAGAAATAGGAGCCGATCCACTTCCATAGAGCTGACCCCAATAGTCTTCTTGCTGAGATTGTGTGTTGAGTCGCTCCAAATTTTCAGGCTCAGTTTGCTGTCCCTCGGAGCCAATGGGAGAAGGAGGATCATTTGGACATGTTGCTTCTTGAATTTTCTTCAATCTCAAAGTATCCTTCTTTCTCCTTTGCCTCTCTTTGTACACCACATCATTTGTGGACTTGCACATTCCAAAGATCAAATTGAACATTTTTCTTAGTGGAGATTGAGGCTTTTCCCAACTCATCTCCCTAGAGCCTCCACGTCTAGAACGAGAGCGAGGATCAACATGAGGTGCACTAGGAATGTGTGAGGGAATGTTTGAGGCAGCCACATCATCATTATCTTGACCTATCGCTTGCTGCCTTGCTTGCAAGACTTGAGCTAAAGTGGATCCAGGGAGAAGATCCTTTCCGGTATCAATCATTGTATGCAGATAATCACTCTCAAACTTCTTGTTGGTCTTCTTATCAATCATGTACATGAGATAAGCACCATAACCACAACTCTTTTGAGGTGACCCTGAAATATCCTTCATTTCCTCCCGAATGAAATCAAACACACTAAACTCGGGTTGACCAGGGGTCATGGCTTGAAGCAAGTTCTTCAGATAGGCTGTGATGTTATGAGCATCACCTTCTTTAGGTGCCAAAATCCTCCTAAAGAACTCGTTAAGATAACCAAAGAATGTGACCAAGCCTTTAGGTCCACCAAAGTTGTATTCTTGACCTTTTTTTTGGAAAGGTTTTCAATTACGCTTTTACTTGTTGTGTATTTGTTTATTAAAAATACAGAATGGCTCAGGATGGAAGCCTGTGTTTTGTCTAAAGCTGTTATATTTGGTTGCTATCAGTAGTTGTACATCTCTTTTCTAATAGTTCTGCCACCGGTGAGTAATGGGTTATAAGCTTGATTCTATTGCCCATCCCCAACTTTCATTTTCTCAGAAAACGGTCCAGACTATTGAAAAAAATTCAACCCCTTATGACCCCGTCCATAGAAGATTTCTATGCTTAACTTCCATTAACATGACAGTGATGCGCGCTGAGGGCCTGAGGGTCACCTGTCAACTATATGCAGTAAACATGGGAGACTTCAAATTAGTTGGCATATTTTAATGTTGCTTATTCAAGTGATTAACGTGTGTTCCAAAAATATATTTCTTCAAGATCTTTATGCTCGCAAGGATTATTTGATTATATACTTTTGCATTATTGGCCCATACATGCAATCTATGAAGAATTGACAGCTGTTCTTTTAGCATCATTATGTCCTGCCTTTGTGTAAAAGGAAGCATTCTGGAAATCTACCATTCTCTTTAATGACTAACTAATTTTCTCTTTTGAATGTAGGCATCACCATATTGTCAACCGGGCATATTTTCAGTCTGTAGAAGCCATCTTTTAAAGAACATTTTGGGCAGAGATTGCCAGTACCATTTCTTGTGGTTAACATGGACTTCTCAGCTGGTTCCTACTTCTCATCATGGCCTGTAAATTCTGCTTCTGAGAGCTACAGTTTGGCTGATGGTTCAGTGGAATCATATGGAGAAGGAAGCATGCCACCTTCAAGCTATTTCATGACAGCTAGATCAGATCAGAATTTAAAATTCAGTGTGCATGAACAGGGTTCCACTATGCTTCCAAATGAACAGCTAACCTATGCTGGTGCTGCCCAGACTGATCTGTTACCTGGTGATACTCTAGCTAGGGATAAGCTTTGTGAAAATCTTCTGGAGCTTCAACGACTGCAGAATAACAGCAATTTGCATAGTAATTTAGTGGCTCCAGGAGTGCTTCAGCACAATTCAACACCTGGGGTCTTTCATCCGCATTTGAATACTCCTGGACTTTCAGAACTGCCTCATGCCTTATCTAGTTCAATTGATAGTAATGGAAGTGAAGTTTCTGCTTTTCATGCTGATGTCAATGCTGTTTCTTCAGCCCCAACTTTGTGTTCCGCATTCCAAAATGCTTCTTCATTCATGGAACTAGTGAATCTAGAAGCTTTCAGTTTTCAAGGGGCACAAAGTGATTCTGTTTTGAACAAAACAAGCCATCCAAATGGGAATATCTCAGTGTTTGATAGTGCTACCTTGGCATCACTTCATGTAACTCTCATTACAGAAATAGCTGCTTCTCTCCCCCCACCCCCCCTCCCCCAAACAAAACCTACATAGACAGCTGCTATGCATTTATCTCATCCAGTTTTTGTCACACCCGGTTTTAGAAAGAAAACCAGGTGCATCTCATATGTGCGTCAAGATCAAGTTTACACACATATGGTAGACGTCACAAGTGAATATCCATAACCATGCATACGAAAGAGTATTAAAGTATATTTATTACAAACTCAGAGTTGACACAAATGTCATAGCGGAAGACTTAAATAAACGTTTAACTAAACGAAGCAAAATAACTCCATCTCCACAGGCAGTTGACTGGCGGACTCGCCTAGAATTCCTCAAAATCAGTAGTAAAGTCCTCAAAATTCTCCCAATCTGAGCACCAGTCCGAGTGTGGTTGATGCAATATAAATAAACAAGCGTGAGCACATGTCGTACTCAGCAAAGTGTGGAAATAAATGACATGCTAGGCTTTATAAAGTGGAAGGCTGAAAGGATAGCTGCATTAAGCACTTTTAGTTGGTCAAAATTTTATTAAGCATCTATTTACTAGCAAATATAAGTATATACCAACCACAATTAAATGATAACATAAACCCAGCAAATTTAGGTAACCACAGTTTAGATCATATTCAGATAGATTAATCATGTGAGGGTCCAGGCCGCTCATGACCGTGAGCACGGCTGTTATAACAGTTTTACACTCTGCAGAGGTTGTACACATTCACCATAAGCCATGATTCCCATTGCCCGAAAGCATGTACCCTTCCCACACCACGTGGACCGAATACCGGGTTTCACTATGAGACCTTTACAAAGATACTCTAATAAGTGATAGTTCGCTAAGGCTTCCGGTTCAGGAGCAAAGCATAACCCTCCCTAGTGAGTCGCGTATCTTAGCAAAGCCTACCGCTCAAGAGGACCGGGCTATACCTCGTCAACCGCCGCACCTCTTGCCCCTTTTGGGTAAAACTATCCCAAACTAGAATACCTAATTAGTCAGTCAAAGCCAGAGCCACATAGCACTTATGGTTGCACTGTTTTCCTGGGTGGTCGCTCCATATTCCAATTAAAAGAGGTGATCTTGTCATTATAATATTAAAAGATAATAATGGAACATAGAGTATGGGTTTCGTTAGACCAATCCCAGTTGAGCAACTAAGCATCATCTACTAGTCAAATTAATTTAATGACCCAGCTGCAAGGTATGGTAAAACAGACTAGGAAATCCTTAATGGGACCCAACAATATTAATGCAAGTGATAAATAAACGGTGTAATTAAAATGCATGTCATTTAGGTATAAACGGGCATGATCAAGGAATACTTGTCTTCTTCCCAACCCTGCTACTGCTCAAACTCTTCAACAGCTGGTTCTTCGAACACTTCCTCAAACGGCGCGTTTCCTATACGCATCACACGAACACATACAAGAAAACAATACAATAAATAAGAAACAGTACACCAAACAATTCCAACAGAAGAAAACAACAGCACAAAACTATTCTACGCGTTACCACGAACGCGTGAGCGCATGAATCACTAAAATCGGAGTTAAAACACAAAAGATATGGCTTTTCTAAGATTCAGGGACCTGCTGGTAAGGTTTTAAAAGTTCCAGGGGCTTAACTGCGAAAATCCGAGGGCTAAAACATAATTTTGTATAAAACTACGAGGGTTTTCATGTAAAAAGCTAAAACTTGGACCTCGGGCGCAATTTTAAAACTTGCAGGGGCTAAACCGAAAGAAAAAGGACTTAAGTTTAAATATTTTTGAACGGGACTAGGACCGCGGGTTGATTCGCAAAACTTGGAGTGCCTTTTTGCAAAACGGTCAAGGTTGACCGGTAGCGACTGGATTGACTCGGAGCAAGGACAAAGCTCGGCCGTTGGATCAAGATCCGATGGCCGAGATTGGATCAGCAGAGGGCTTGCCGGCGGGGAAAAAGGAGCGGCGGCGCCGCTGGCGCCCACGGCGGAGCTTCGCCGGCGCACACGCGAAAACGCGCTTCGGGCCACCAATCGCGACGGGAATAGGTCGAGGAGGGAGAGGGGAAGATGGCGAGCGCACCCCAAGGGTTCTTGACGACGGAGGAGCGACGGCGGCGGCCGACGACGGCGAATGGCGGGCGGCGGCGCTGCAACAGTCCGATGAGCTCGCGCGGGGCAAAATTTTGGGAAAAACTCGAGGGAAAGTTCACGGGAGGCCTTGTTACCTTCGGCCTAAGCTCCCAAAGGAGTCAATCCACGAGGAAAACACCCACGACCGGAGAACACCGACGGCGGCGAACTTGGATTACGGGGAGCGGCGGCGGCGGCGCTAGGGCTCAAGAGCTGGGGCTGTTGGCGCGCGCGAAAAGGGCGGGGAGAGGGTGGAGCCATGGCGCGCGAATAAGAGGGGGTTGGCCCCTCGGCGTGCGCGCCCGGCCGAGGTCGGACCCGAGCTCCAAGCTCGGTCGGACTCGAGTCCGGCTCGTGGACGACGGCTCCGACAGGCGGGGCCCGCTTGGCACCGAGCTGAGCGGGAGGAGGAGGAAGCGGGCTGGCGCGGGAGAACGGGACGGAAGGGAAAAACTGGGCCGGGGAAAGGAAGCTTGGGCCGGCTCGGGAGGGAAAGAAGGAGGAGCGGATCCGAACTGGGCCAAGAGTTGGAGGGGCAAAAACAGACTCGACGGAAAACAACTATCTAAACATCAAACAAATTCAAATTAAATTCGAATTTAAACAGAATTTAAATTCCAACTTAATTGAACAGCAAGCAAAAGACAAATGCAACAGCATGAATGCATCAACAACTTATTTTGACTAAAATTATTTAATATGATATTTAAATTGATAAAAGGCTAGAAATTCCAATTAAACCATAGGAAATTTATTTAGGCCTTAATAAATTCTAGAAAAATTCAGAATGTTGCTACAATTTAATTGTGATGAATTTTAGGGTGTTACAGTTTTTTTTGACAGTCCTCATCCAGTTAAATTAATTTTGGGTTCCTTTTGTAATACAGGATAGCAAAGAATTTATCGGTGGTAGGCTCCCCTCATTTGCTAGTGTCCAGGAAGCAAACCTAGCCTCTAGTGGTTTCAAGACTCAGAAGCAGGTTATTTATATAAACACCGCTATTAAAGAGAATATCTGAACTGCATCTTACTGTTAATTTGAACTGTACCACTAACTCAACTTCCACACTGCAGGAGCAAAATGCAATGTGCAACGCTCCTATCCCTGCTTTCACTGCACGTAATCAAATGTCAGTTGCTGCAACACAAGGATCACTGATCCCTCATAAGGTTTTTATGTTTTATCTTAAAAGAATACATTTCTGCTTAGTCACTGTGTTCCTTTTATGCTGTCTTTCAAGATTGTACTTGACATGGGGTTGTTATTTCAAATGTTTAGATTCCTTCATGGATCAATGAAAACAAAAGTGAGGGCCCTATTAGCCAATCTTCTGATGTACAAACCCAACCAAATTCAGCTGGAAATGGTGTTGGTGTGAAGCCACGAGTTAGGGCTCGCCGTGGACAGGCAACTGATCCTCATAGTATTGCTGAACGGGCGAGTTTTTATTTATGAGATCAGTCCACTTCAGTGCAAACTGAAGAGTTACATAATATCTTTGAATTATTTGTTTTGATTGCTTTATGTTGCATAAGTTTAACTACAATTTCCTATATCTGCAGCTTCGCAGAGAAAAAATTTCAGATAGGATGAAAAGTCTGCAAGATCTTGTCCCCAACTCCAATAAGGTTCATTTCTTTGGGGGTTTAACTTGTCCAGTGCATTTTCATATTGCAACTGCTACTGCAGTTATTAAAATTGGTCATCGAGCTAATTATCAAAGCTTTGCTACTTATATATGTAACGGGAACATGTGTTTCTTAGTTGTGGCTTGAAATCTGCAAGTGACGCAATAGAATGGAGCATTTATAAATTTAAGGTTCTTCTTTGGAGTTCACAATTTCAAGTCTCAACTCTACAAATACACTGGAGTGAATGTTGAATTTGTTTGGGCCAACAATAGTCGTTACCTTTTTTGCCATTGGTTCAGTTCCACTGTGATGAGGCTATAAAGACAGGTTTAGTGTTTGTTTGGATTGGATGTATTTCACTGGAAGTTTTGGATCTAGTTGAAAATTGAATTAAATGCTACATTCCAACGAAATAGCACCCATCCATATCCAAATTCCCTGTTCCTGCTGATGCAGAGCTTGTTTAAAGTATAGCTAAAATACCATGCCAAGGAAGACAACAGTTTTACCTTTCTTTAAAGAGGTTCATTTTGTTTAATTGTCTTGAATAAGATGGAGTGACAAATCTTTTGATGCAAGCAGGCAGACAAGGCATCCATGCTGGATGAAATAATTGATTATGTGAAATTTCTTCAGCTTCAGGTCAAGGTATGGCTGTGACCAGTTTTTGAAACAAGAACAAGTAACTTTTCTGGTTAGGTGAAAGGTGATTAAAACTCTTCCCTTTTACCTGGTTTCATTCAGGTCTTGAGCATGAGTAGGCTAGGAGCTCCAGGAGCAGTTCTTCCCCTTCTCACAGAATCTCAGACTGTGGTGACAAACCTTCTAATTTTCAACTTCCAGGAATCCTTGAAAAAAGTATTGTTGTTTTATAATTGGTGATATATGCTTCAGTTCTTTTCAGCTATGACCTGACATGATAGCTTACAATAGCAGTCCTTTAGTTCCACATGCACTGTAGTTGCATTTAATACAGATTTGCCTCCTGCTTTAACATTGAGATACCAGTAATTCACTTCAATCTACTTATCCATGTACTGTCATGATTCGTGTAGGGTTACCATGGTCAAGCTCTGTCGGCTCCAACCAACGCACAAGGATTACTGGATGCACTAGACTCGGAAGACAGCTTCGTCTTTGAGGAAGAGGTTGTGAAGCTAATGGAAACCAGCATCACCAGCGCAATGCAGCACCTTCAGAACAAGGGGCTCTGCTTGATGCCAGTTGCCCTTGCTTCTGCCATATCCACCCAGAAAGGTGTGTCCGCTGCTGCAATCCCTCCTGAATGGAGAAATAAAGACATGCTCCTCCCATGAGCATGAGGAAACAACTGAAGAAGACAGAACTCAGACGGCTGAAGAATGCAGCAAAGTCCGTAGAGTACAGGATAGGAAGTTAGTCTGACCAGAGTGCATGGCCTCCTCTACTAATTTGCTTCTCAGAATCAGTTTTTCCGTACCTATTGCGCATCTCTATAGCATAGAGGCCAAAACATTAATAAATATAATGATATGTGGAGGCTTGAATACGAACAAATCTAATAATAGTAAAAAATAAGATTATTGTAGAATAAGAAATTAAATTAAAAAACTTGTTTGTTGAGTTTCCAAACAATACCAAATTTTTATCGAGTGTATTAGGATTTTTAAAAAGATTATTTATAAGTTTTAACTAATAATGAGCCAAATTATATATATGTTTAATGTTTAAAAGTTGCATTTCCACACTGGTACTCACCTAACCTAGTATAATATCAAATGTGTAATAATGTAGTCTGAAACAAATTAATGGTCACTCCCAAAGGCTTCTATGGGTATTCTCCTGTAATGAAACACCCTAGGTTTATGTTAAGTCAAACTACTCGAAATTTGATCAAGATTATACAAAAATAAAATAAAACCAATGTTTAGAACATCCAAACGTTGTCGTTAAACTTGTCAAACTTTTCCTGACTAAAGTCATGCCGCCCAGCGCCCCCTGAGAAGCAACCACGCGACCGCGCTGCCCTTTTGGGCGTCGGCGCCCAGCCCTTGGATCCTCGCCACGTACCCCAGCTTAGTTCGGACGCGAGACCTCCATCGTCCATTCCTCGAACCCTAGCGCCGCGCCGCCGCCACTCTGCTTCTCCACGGCGCTGCGAGCTGAGCCCGCCGTCTCTGCCACGTGCCTCGCTGCGAAGTCGCCACCGACGCCGTGCATAGGCTCGCTCCCGGCCGCCCCTGGTCCCAGCCTCGACGCCTGGAGCTCCGACCACCGGGCCCTGCAGCGTCGCCGCCGGGAGCTCGTCACCAGGCCCTCGCCCACGCAGTATCGTGCCACCCCGACCTCAAGGTAGTGGAGTGCTCCCCTTCCTCCTCCTTTTAGCTTCGTACACTGCAACTGCAGCAGTATACTATCTGTTCTGGCAGGATTTACCTGGTTGGCCCATGCTCTCCAGGGCCTCAGCCATGATCTCCAAGGCCTACAGCCCACCGTGAATCCACATGCTGACTTGCACGGGCCTCACAGTGTGATTTTCACAATCGTTAAGATGAATCATCTCGCTGTTGAGCTTGAGCGTGCTGAGATCGTGATCCGATTCAGGGTTGGGGAGCTGGCACATCAAGTTGATCTTCTTGGAAAGTTCTTAAAAGGTCATTCCGAGAACTTGCTGTTGGGTAACATTACCCTAGCAGCATTCCAGGCACTTATTCCCATGTTCATCGGTCAGATCAACACTGTACTCAACGCGGGGATGCAGTTCTGAGGGAATTCAGTCTCGGACCTTACCAGTGATGAGACAATATCAATCTGACCTTACTTCATTGGCATAACAGGTACTCAATTTGTTCTTAATTAATTCATCTTGTCCAATTTGTTTGTTTCATTCCGTTTGGTCAGTCTACCCCAAGGTGATGGAGTAGGTGCTAACTCAAACCATGCCAGTATGCCACTGTTCAATTATGAGAATCTTTGAGATGATATCTTGTACTCATCTATGAGCATGCTCCTGTCTGAACTGAACTAGTAGTAATTGTTTTAAGAAAAAAGAAGTGTAGAATTTGTCTTGATTAGGGTATAATCATAATATAACTAGCTAGTCTAACCAGTTAGCTCTGACTGAATAAGAAAGTGTCAATTTGACATGTCCCCTAATCTGAATTTTCTTGATTGCTAGTGCCACTACTTTATGCTACATGCCGTTTTGACCCCTAGCTAGCGCGCCTTGGGGGCTGCAAATTGCAATCCTCCTGCTGTGTTGTACATTTCAAGGAGGCACAAGGGGATTTGATTGGTTATTGGTGTGGTCATTGTGTTCTTTTTTTTTTCTTAAAGGAAGTGGTGTGGTCATTGTGGGGTACTATTAGGACATGGGGGCATGGTCAACTCTTAGGGCACAATGATACGCTTCTGTGTGATACAGACAAGCCCACTATATATGCTCTGCTACAGTCTCATAGCTGAAACATGCATGTAGACATCTGAATCTGTTTTTAGGAGGTAAAGATATGTGACATGTGGCGGCCAATGGGAAATATATATTGAACCACCTGCTGTATGAACTATCGACTGTGATAATGCACAATGTGACAAGCAGATCATAGCTCACCTGATTTCCTTTGTCTATTGTTAGATTGCTGTAAAGGGGGTGTTTGGACTGAAGAACTGACTGACAAACTTCAATTTCCGTTTGACTCTGCAGGAAAACATCTCGTCCCGGGCCACTTTGTTACAGTTGATGAGTCTGTGAAACAGCAACAAAAGTGCAAATTGCGCCCTTCAAATTGTGCTCTATTTCTGCTGCTTCTTACATAGAGCTTTAGGTCAACTGTTTTGTCTTTATGTTGATTCAGTTCTTTGGAGATGGTAGAGATTTGATAATTAAAATCGTTTGCATTTTGTAATATGCAAGGAGTGCAGTCATGTGTGAATGCAATTTGTACTGCAGCAATGTGGGAATGCAACTGTTGTGTCTGTTTGTACTGCTATATGTAAACTGCTATATTTACCATGTCAGTTTCTACTGAATGGGAAAACTCGATGAGTGAATGCTGCACTATATATTTTTTGTGTGAATGCAGCGCTTCAATTTCACATTCTAGTTTGCCGTGAGACTGGGGGTGTGTGTTTGTCACTTTTTTACTTTTCCTCTATCTGTGCTTGACAAGGAGTGCTTGCATAACGCTCTCTGTGCTTGCATAACCCAGAACTAGAGTCTGGGGCGCGCGCTCTTACGGCCCATTTTGACTATAAGTGGCGTAAAAAAAGACTTAAAATGTGTAGACAAGAAATATTGATTAAACAGTGTTTAGATAAGTGTAAATGGTTCGTTGTTTCCGATATTACTCTTGCTTCCTTACTTGGTTTACAGTACAGAAAAGAAAAGGAGAAAATAGATGGGAGATGGGCCACCACTTAGAACGACTACTTATTCTACACAACCCAGTATCCCGTCCAAGCAAAACCCTCTTATGCTGAATCCAAATTGTGAACATCATCATGCATCTTACAAAATTAAGGCAGCATGACAGTGTGTGGGGACTTCATCATGGCATTACGCATCCTATCAAGGACCCAAGAATGAGCAGGCCAGAAAGGCCTGCCTCTAGCTTTGACCTTGACCTCAAAAACGCTATAGTAGCATTGTTCTTTACACACAATGGCGGAATTCCTTATATAATCTAAATAGGCCTTGTGGAGCTTTCCTACATTCTGTTTCATGAATCATGTTGAAAAAATCCTTTAAAGTTAGGCAATGGCAGACAGATTCTGAAGGGGGGAAGTTACTGTAGTTGGTTAAATATATTTTAAAAAGTAAAAGTTGGTTAAATATTTTTTTCCTGGTGATCAAACCTGACACTGGTTCTCACTTTCTAGCGTATATCTCTTTTTTGTGTGGGGCTTTGAGGACAGGCCGTTGCTCTTTATGCGAGAATGAAGCTAAGATTGTGCACCCGTCATCTGGTGGAGGCCATTCTGGGAAAATTCGCGGCCTCAGTGATTTGCACCGTTATGTTGTCGATGAAATGGACAGGCTTATTTGTTCCGAATGTTTGCCAGAGTCAGATTTTAGAGATGAGGTTCCAAACAGTTTCGATAGCTTTCAGAATTTCCAAGGCAATGAACTTTGGTTTTTCTCGTCTCTCAATTGACGGTAGTTCTGTATTTTGGGGATTAATTGATTAGACCTTCACTATGTGTTCGTGTTATCTCTTGAACTAACTGCCAAGTGTTTAGGTTCAATTCCAGTTATCATCCACATCTGTTGAGGACAACAGTATTTCTGAATCTTATCATTCCATTGTGCTCTGTATTTTGCCCTGCTCCACTTCCTAGACATCCAGCAGCGCCAAACTGATCACTACTCTGAAATGCCCATTAGCCTTTTGTTTTGCCTGGTTAGTAGCCCTGAATAACCACAAAACACCTCGATGACCCTTATACTGACAGGAAAACACAGTGTGAAACATTCGAGCAAGTAGCAAGTCTAACAAATCCCAGCAAGCCGAAGAACCACAACAAAAGCAATGCGCATGGCATCCTAACACTGAGCACTAACAGTCCAACAAGAACATGCTACAGGTCTTTTTCTCACCAAAACCATCCTAAAATCGAGTAGATGGTATCTAAAGTTCAGTGTCCATAAATATCATCAAACTCCAAATTGCATCCATATAAGTAGCGAAAACAGCATCACGGGTACAGTACGTGTGCAACATCTTACAACACAGATCAAAATCAAACAGCAGTACAGGAAAATCGTATTCTGCATCTGCATCACTGTTGTAGGACAAAGCTATTCGGCTACTCCCATCAGGAGTTCAAGACCAAACAAGGCAGCCATAATAACACACGGCAATTGGTGGCATGTTAGTGCTGCACCACAAAAAGGGAGTCGTCATGCCTCCCGACAAACTTGAATCGCTTGCTAGCATTCCCTACCCGAGAGTAACACCGAACCACTTGTGTTTCTAGTGCTTCTTGTCCTTCGCGGGACCCCTTGGTACTTTGCTCAGAACTTTCTCATCGAACACGCCATACTGCTTCTTGATTTCGACCCACCCCTTCTCGCCATAAAGTCGATCTGATCCTCGTACTTCTCATAGAGGACAGGGACCGTGTGCAGCACCACAAAGACTGTTTTGCATAATAGAAGAGGATCCAGTGTCAGGCAAGTTGATAGTTAGAAGAGGTGTTAAGATGAAACAAGGTTATCTTTGAGTTGCTTGCATCCCTTACCAATGTAAGCTAAGGTCAAGAAGTTGCAGCAGCTCCCAAGAACAGAAGGCAACCAAAACCCAGCAATAACCTACAAATTGCCAGAAAGATAAATGAGACGAATTACATTTTTTTCTGTAGTTCCAACCATTGTGCACAGGCTGTGAAATAGTAGACGTACCATAATGAACTTCTTTATGTCCCGACCAAGAGCAATCTGGCGAAGGTTGACAAAGGCCCTGTTGATCTCATAACAAGTAGATAGGGCAATGTTGACAACCAGATCTTCAGGAATTATCACCTCTGGGATCCGTGGGGGATACCTGAAATAAAGACAGGATTTCACATCATTAAGTAAGTATATTTTCATGTAACTTTATATCCTTTTAATTTTGTGCAGTATGTCACAATAAGCTGAAATCTTACTTGTTGATGAACGATGAGGCGTTAGACCAGAGAAAGAGAACACAGAGAGAATATGAGACCATGGCAAACAAAAGTCAGAAGATGGTAGCCAAGGCATTCAAAGAGGATCCAGATTGCAGTGGCACCACCAAGTACTCCAGCAAAGATGTTCCTGTTCCTCCACAAGAATACATCAGCAGCTGCAAAATAAAGAACATCAATGAATATGGCAGGTATAATAGTAGACAACCAGGAAATCAGGTCAACAATTCCCATTACACCTCAATCGACAATTAACCTGACAAAGAAAAATGTTTGCAAGCAAAGAGTGCTCTGGTTGTCATTTAAGTGATATATATATGCAATCAGGTGCAAAGACAGTTAAGATTGTATCACAACAAGTTTTGTCTCCCAATCCATCATTTGCTCTGCCTGTTGCTTCTCCGCATCATTTTAAATTTCTCCAGCATCCTAGAAACAAGTAATCATGTTTGGTAAAGAAATCTAGGTGACAATGACGAGCGAGTGGTCCTTAAGACAACTATGAAATGAAAAGCTTTCCACTCACTTCTTAAGCTCAGTAAGCTTGTTTATGGCCTTCCGTGTGTAATCAAGTAGCGCCTTTGATTCCTTATGCACTTTGTCCCTCTTCTCCTCCACCTCTGCTCGCCTCAGCGACAAGTCTGCACTTGCCACCACAAAGCTGCATGACAAAAGGTTCAGAAAATAGTAAAAAAGATGGCAAACAAAAAAGAATAATTGTAATAATTCCTACAGCACCCAAAGACCAAAATGTCGCCAATATCTATTCGCTGGCTTCCTCAGAGTTGATGACAAAATTTACTCAAATAAGTTGATGAAAAAGTTAAGTTCGATCATTCAATACAACCGTAAGGTGTTACATTCAGAGAAATTTCTTGTATATACAAAATTGAGGACAAAATTTCACAGGTTTGCCTATCTAAACTTTTGCTTCGAATTGCATAAGTGGTGTTAGTTTTGTCCCAAAGTTGTGTGGATCCAAACCAAAACACAAATGCATACATAGCAGAATGCCTGCAGCCAGGCCTCGATTTTGCTATTCAACCAAAACCTCCAACACTAGCGCCCCAGCATTAACTGAAATAGAAGATTCATCGATTCATGCAATGCAGTTATAAAATCCCAAACCCTGAACAAGTGTACCCATAAGAAGCATAGATCTCTCGCTTACTGCATCTATGAGTGAAATGATGAGCTATGTCCTTCAACTCGATACTCAGAACCCTACTGTATAGATTACATAACTATCAAAGACGCTAAAAGACGAAAGACGCTACGACAGCATTAATCTGACCTGAATTAGACAGCGTTACTGAAATTACTACTTGGGAGTAATTTTCTCTGGGCGTAAAAAAGACAACCCAGGGCACGTTGCAAGACGAGATTACTCACCAAATTACGATGCTGACACCTACAGTTGCTCCTGCTCTAACTGTGGAGTAATTAACTGAAAGCTGAGACGGGAGAGGCAGACAGGAGAGGATTAGCGCGCCACAAGACAGACGGGCGCATAAGCACATTTATTAGATATCGTCGGCCGCACCTTGACCACTGCATGTCCTCGCCTTCGATAAGGTTCTACGAGCTCCAGAAAGAGGAACAGCAGTTACTGTGGCTGGTCCATTGCAAGTGGCACCGTCTTCACCTGCACGTAGGGAAAGTTGAAACCAATCAATCATACAAGGAGGTGCCTTTTAAGATGGAAGTCTACTGAACGTAATCTTTGGAAGGTCATATATCATTTCTAACATATTGTAACACAATTTCATCTCGTACAGTGTGAGCAAACAGAGTAGAGAACAGAGCATACCAGCTCGCGGAACTTAAATACGTAGAACATCTCAAGATAGCGCCTTGTCTCACGCCTCTCGAGTTTCGATACATACTTCCAGAAACCATAGACCCCAGCCAATGTCATTAACCTCGAAGAGTATACTTTCCATGTGTACCTGGTGAGCGCCACAAAGAAAACAAACGTCACACAAGTGACTGTGTGCAAAAGAAGGCATGCACTCCTACTGACTGAAACAAGATTGGCAGCACCAACTTTTCATATATGCGCTGAAGTCCTTCAGATATTTTTACCCAGTGGTTCGGGTCTTGCTTGCATCGTTCGAAGAAATCAGCCATCAGATTAGCAGCCTGCTCAGGATGGTAAGGGTCAATGTGGAAACCTGAGATGCCATGCTCAATAATCTCAGCTGGCCCTCCATGGAGTGTTGCAAAAGTAGGAAGTCCACAGGTCATCCCCCCTCCCCTTCCTGACCACCAGAGCACTCGATGGTTTGTGCTTTATAGCAAATAGTAAATCTAATTGAACCGTTTAAACCGGCGGTCCAACCGAATAGGACCAGCGAACCAATAAACCAAGCACCTCGACGGTTCGATCTCCGGTCCGGTTCAAATAAGGTTGGAACATATGTGAACTCATGCCGGGATTGTGAGAACTGCAATAGCTCTCTAGAGAACCACTGTGCGAAAGGAGTTTTAACTTTCAATGCCATTGATACAGATGGAACTGTGACAAAGGGGGGTTGCTCCACTCACATTGTAGTCCACTAAAGGTATGGCAGTACAATTTTAATTGGCTGTTCAAATAAGATTTTTTTATATTGATAAAAACTAATTTTAGGGATGAAAACAGGTTCCATTGTATTTTGTTCCACTTTAATTTCTTTTGCCTATTTGATCACACTGTATCCTATTCAAGATGCTATGTAGTTTCTTATGAGTGGGTAAAATTTGGGTCAATGTTGTCCATTCATTTTCATCAAAATCAATACATCATGAAGGAATAATATATATACACGTCCATATAAGTCACTATTGACACCATGATGCTGGTTCAATACAATTTCTCAGATAATGAATCACATTATGTTGATTAATGTGAACTTTAGGTATTGCTTCCAAATACCCGATGGCTACCCTTTGGCAAAGGCAGCACCTCTTCTGTGTGCTGGAATAACTGTGTATACTTCAATGATGCGACACAACATGAACCAACCCGGAAAGTCACTTGGGGTCATTGGACTTGGTGGTCTGGGTCACGTGGCTGTGAAATTTGGTAAAGCGTTTGGTCTTAAGGTCACAGTTTTCAGTACAAGTGAATCAAAGAGAGATGAAGCCATCAACATCCTTGGAGCAGATAATTTTGTTATATCATCAGACACACAGCAGATGGAGGTACTGCCCTTGCACATTGCATAATTTCAACGTACCTAGATACCTAGCAAAACATGTTTGCCTTCTTGATAATATGACACCATCTTTTGGTGGGTTCTTTTTATTTCTTTGTCGTATTTCCAAAGATACAAGCACATCACATTATTTTTCGCAAGGAAAGAACAGAGAGCAGATCACTATCTTTCTCATTGTTTTGCTTTTTGACTTCAAAGTTCCAGGCAGCCAGTTCCATATATGACCATGGATAGTTTTCTTATGTTGAGAATAAAGATAACAGCTAAGTAATGTTTGTTCTGCTTTACCTGAAAACTGATCGTGAATATATGATCTCTTGCTTTCGCAGTCCCTGAAAAACCCCTGCACTTCATAGTTTTTTCTTGTGGGTTTCATCTCTAGCCTACCCCAACTAGCTTGGGACAAAAGGCTATGTTGTTGTTGTTGTTGTATGCTATAAAGCCAGGTTTAAACTAGCACAGGTTTTGAAAAATGTTGTGTGATTAATTGTCTAGACTCGTTGATCATGTGCTTGTTGGAAACTTACGTACCAGATAGTCGATTACTAATGATAGTAATCAGCAAAAATATAGAGGCAAATAAATACTCCGCAATAGTATGAGAGTATTAAGTAAGCATTAGTTCGTTCAGCTAGTGGAACTAATGAGATCCAGAAGTAAGAACGCCACCCTGAACCAACAAGTTGTATGTTATCATTGTACATGCTAAAAATACATGTACTACTAGACCAACAAATTGGGATCAGATAGATGACCAACTTCAAAAACTTAGCTGGAGGCCCATTCACCTAATGGTTAAAATATTAAGAGCAAGCATTAAAAACAAAAGAAGAAAATGTTAGCTAGAATATGCCTTCTTTCTATGATTAGCTCAAATTCTCAACTTGTACAACACGCAGATCTAACATTCATGGCACAATTAAACATACAATATTATCGGATTTATTTTAGAGAAATTCTTTGCCCACAAATTAGACATTCAATGCTAGATTCATCTCTGACGCCTGCTGTGAAAAATAAATTGCATTCAACAACAATCTCTGCATAAGTTAACAAGTACCTTTTGGTAGCAAAATAGTTTGGAAGAGGTACATCAACACCCTGAAATGTAACAAAGTGGTGTATGATTATATTAAGAAGGAAGAAGGAAAAGAAGCCTAGACCAAAGTTTTAACCCACAATATATTTTAGCTATCTGCCTATCTCCCATTTGATCCCTAACCTATACAAGGCTGGTCCAAGTTGGTTCGATGATCAATAAAATAGAGTAGTTCCAAGGCTGCCTATCAGATTAATACATAGGGATGGATGTATTTTTCAATTAGCGTAATTCCAAGATAAAATAGAAAACCATTATCAAGCACTTAAAATAGAGTAGTTCAAATCCAAAAAATACTCTGGTTATTCTTTGCCCATCCTAGTCATGATTCAGTTCACATTCTACTTTATACATAAGAAAAATGCAAACTTCGCAAAAAATGTACTCCTAAACTTCCACCACACAACTCATGTTTACTACATTATATTAATCATGACAGGCAGTTACATGATACTTTTAATGAGTCCTCTTTTTTTGAATGCCAAATATGAAACAGAGAGGAGGTCTGCGCATAATGTGTGCAATCCTATTGTATTGAGATGAAACAAGGAGATGCGGTGCAAGAGTACAAAGCTATGAATAATAACATACCTTCCCTAAAGAGCTAATCTATCATGCCTTGTCAACTTGTAGAATTCTACAGCTACAGATCCTAAAATGCTAGCTTAAAACTATCAGATTATGGGAGCAGATCTAATAAGAACATTTTGAATAAAAAAGGCCCCAAAATTAGTACTTATGTTTTAAACACTAATGCTTACATTTAACAGGACTTCACCAACAACAATGCAGCTAAAAAAATAAACTAGATAGTAGGAGCATCATGTAAAACAAAGTAATATAAACAAAATTTAAGTACACAATATATATAAGAGACGAGAGAAAAAGATTAAAAAAATAGCATTAACACGAAAGGAAGAAAGCTACCTGAGGTGTACCTACAAGAACAGGTGCTAGATCCGACAATGAAAAAAAACAGGTTCAGATTGGACACTTAATGAAGACAGGACAAGTCTGTACACAAGCTAAAAGCAGATTAGTAGAAGGAAATAAAACTAATCATGATAATGAAAATAATAAAACATGGCCCTAACATGTTTGGAGATCAGCATAACTAAACAAATGAAACCAAAGAAAAAATAGTAGGAATCTGAACAATAGTCCCCACAGTGGTCTGCCATTTTCTATCTATATACAATATAACAGATGCATGTTCAATAAACAGGAAGTCACCAGGTGACATAAATCTTAGCTATTGTTTAAGAGAAAAAAATTAAACAAACAGATAAGATGATACATGTATATTCAGTAAAATCCATATGAACTGCTATGGCATAACAAATAATCTGTTAACCATGAGTATATATGAAACTAACCAATCAAATATTCTAACAACTAGTGTACGAAACTGCATGTGACAGCACATCTAAAAAATCAACAATGCTTCTGTTTATTTTAACTATTAGAAAGAAATGGGGGTTGGTAGTGAGAACAGGAGAAACTATGTATGGGAGCAGATCTCTGCGGGGGACCTTACCGCGGGGTCGGATTTGCCGGCGACGGGTAATGGATTTTAAAGTAATTGCAAGTTGTACCCTAACACAGAATGAGAAAACAGTACCCAAGATACATATCATTTAAAAAACATTAATATCATCCAAACTATAAAGGGTGTCGCCACTCCAAGAGATACATTTAAGAGCTGTGCAAACTACCCCTACAGTTCTAAGCTGTTTGCCACGCCCCTAAGAAATACTCATCACAACAGTCACGAGCTGGCAAGAAACAGCTGATGGTCTACTCAGAATCAGCTGGGAAACGAACCGGGGTCGCCAACAGATCGGTGACCAGCTGGACCAGCCACGGGAGACACACCTCCTGAAGCCAGACAACGCTGCAACCACCCAGTACACGAACAGCGGTATCCTTTAGCACTATGCTCAGATTTTGGACTTGGGCTGAGACCAGATCCTCGTCAAACAATCCGCCCAGGGCTTCATTAAAGGTGTTCCCCAGATCTAAGAGCGTAGCTGCTGAGTTCTTCATGAATAGGAGGGTTTTCAGGACGCCCGGTTCCATCTTGGCCTCCGGATCTATGAGCTTGGGTAACAGATCATTCTCGAGCCTTTGGAGTTCCACCGACATGCCTGCCACGACCGAGAGGAGATCCAGCTTGGGGCATACCCAGAAGGGCCTCGACTTCATCAGCGGGCGGAGGAGTGCATACGACTCGCACGCTATGCGCACGGACTCCAGAGAGACAAGATTCACAAGCATGGGATCATCGGAGCGGATGTGCTCATCGGAGCGGGCCTGCAGGTCTTCGATTTGGGCATGGGAGTGGATGGTGGTTTCGTAGAACATATTTTCCTTTTGGTGGCGGTGGCGGCGGCGGCGGCGAAAAGACGAGGAGGGGTGGTGGTTGTTGCAGCGGCTGCGGCGAAGAAGACGAGGAGGGATGGTGGTTGTTGCGGCGAAGAAGACGAGCCAGCCGCTGCTATGGATAGGGGCAATCTGTTTTCTACGATGGGATGTAGGGTTTCGGCTGGTTTAGTTCTAAAAAGCAACCCCAAAGTTAACTATGTAAAAAAAGATTTTCATCACATCAAAATATCGGGTCCATACATAAAGTACTAAATGTAGATTAAATAAAAAATTAACTGCACAATTTTATTGTACTCTGTGAGACGAACATTTTGAGCCTAATTAATTAATTTTTGGATAATTTTTTATATACACAAACGAAATGCTACAGTGACGCAATGATTACGAAGTGACCACAAACCCCCAAATCTCCACCACCCTATTTTGCATCTAAACAAGGCCTTCTTCGGTAAGATGGCCTCTACTCTACCGTCGGATGCGTGTCTAAGGCTGTCCGCACTCGTGTTCCTCTATTTCCTTCCCCTAAAAAGAATATTCCAACCTGATCGTCGAGATTCTTTCCTCTATCTCAAATTCCTCCGCACTCGTCTCTCTCCTATACTCTTCCTCCATCCTAACTACCCCGATGTGGGCCCCACACGTCAGATTTTTTTAATCCTCCCCCTTCTTTTTTCTTTCTTTTTCTCTCTCTCAGTCTCTCATTTCCACGCCACCGCCCCCACTCCCTCCACCCTCTCTCCGCGCCTCACTTTCTCCTCCCCACCTCCTCCCTCCACCACAGGCCCACCGCCGCCTCCCCTCCGGCGCTGCCCCTCCCCCTCCCTCTAGCGGCGCCGCCCTCTCCCCTCCTCTCCCTCCGGCGGCCGACGTGAGGGGGCCAGCACACAAAGGCCCGCGCGGGGCGGCGGTGGCCCCTTCCTCTGCGCCGAGGAAACCATCGCGAGCCGCACCACCGCCTACCCCCGCGCGTCCCCCGCCCTCCCGGGCTCCCGCGGCGACTGGGGCTCAGCCTCTCGGCGGCGGCTTTCCGCAGTGCAAAGGGGAGGAGGGCGGGCGAGCTGGGGGTGCAGGGGAGGGCGCGAAGTGCGTGGAGGGGCGGGCGACGACGGTGGTCACGGCTTCCTCTCCTCTGCGGCGGCTTTCGGGAGGCGGCTTCCTCTCCTCCTATGGCGGCTTTGCGGCGAGGGCGGCGGCAACTGTGGCGGAGCAGGCGAGCAGGGCCCAGCACGGCGATGGGGCAGCGGCGCCGAGCACGGCGGGGCGGCGGCCAGCGCGTCGGGCGGGCAGTGCGGCGGGCGGTTAGAGCACGCGCGGGTCCACGCCACGTCGGCGCGTCCAGGAGCTTCGCCATCCCGCCACAGATGGCGGAGAGCCGTACCTCCGGCATTTTACCGGAGGTCTCCCAGGAGACCGGTGTGGGTCTTCATTGCCCTAAACGCTCCGGCAGGGAGGTTTAGGGGAGACCGGTGCGGGCAGCTGTAACGCCCGCGTTTTAATCTCTGAGAAAATCACCTAATTAACTCACCCGGTAAAAAGTTTCAAAATGTTTTACCGCCCGAGCTCCCGCTTCCGCCATCCCCGTCCGCCTTGTTTCCCCCCCCTCTCTTTTCCTATCCGCATCTCGATCACTGCCATCTTTTCCGTCCCGTCGCGCGTCGCCCGCCCTTGGGTCGACCGCCGGGTCCGACCAACCCCGACACCGTCGGCTTTCCGCCACGATTCCCGCCGTCCCCTCCCCTTTCTTTCCCTCTCTCCCTCTTCCTTTTTCCCTTCTTTTCTTTTTCTCTTTTCTTCTTTTTCCCTTCTCCCCTCTCTTTCCCTCCCTCCTCTGTTTCCTCTTCTCCTCCTCCCCGACACCGCCGCGGCCGCTCTGCCCTGCCCCACTCCGCCCGTCGCCGACCACCCGTACCCGGCCGGCCCCACCACCCCTCCGCTCTGCTCGCCACCGGCCCCACTTCCCCGACCGGCTACGCCGCCCGCAGTCGCGCCATCGCCGCCGTGCACGCCGTCGACTGTCCCCTCGCTCCCTCACCTCGCACCGCTGCCGTGCCGCCCTCACCCGGCCACCGTACGGCCTGCGCCCAGCGCCACCGGGGCCCGCCGTCCTCCACCCCAGCGTGCACGTCACCTCTGCACCACCGCGCCGACCGCCTCCGCTCGTCGCTGCACGCACGCACGCCAATCCTACAGACCCGACCGCCGCCGTGCTCTCGTCCGCACTCAGCCCCACCCGCACGCCACTGCCAAGCTCGGCCGCGCGCGCTCTGCTCGGGCCGCCGACAACCACCGAGCCGACCACCGCCCTACCGCACTCGCCGCGCACGCTATCGCCGCCGGCTATCTCCACCACCGCCCGAACGCGCCGACCGCCGCAGCACGCCCTCCGCGCGCGTGCACGCCACCACCGGCCCCGCCGCTGTCCTTTCACCACCAGGCCGCGCGCACGCCGCGTCACGACGAGCACAGCAGCGCGCACCGCCGCTGGCCCACCCCCGAACCATCCCGTCCGTCGCAAGCCAAGCCGGCGCCATCAATTTCCCCCGCCGGCCATTCCTACCGCCCGCCGAACCCCTCTATCGTCGGCCCACCTCCTCGCCGCTCATCCCCGCCTATAAATAGGCCGGTCGGCCTCTCCTCCACCACCTCGCGCTCACCCACCCCCGCAATCGCCCCCTCCACCGCCATAGCACCGCCGACCTCACTGCCAGCGCCGCCGCCGCCCCTGGCCCTCGTGGGCAGCCCTCCCCACTGCACCTCCGGCCGTGGTAAGCCCACTGGTGGACTTGTCGTATACCCCTCTCTCTTCCCCCCTGTTCCCGTCCACCACCGCCGCTCCAGTCGCCGGCAATTCGGCCGCCATCGCCGCCGATCTCCCCCCCCCTCTCTCTCTGTCTGTCGAGCGAAAGAGAAGGGCATTTTGCCCATACCCCCCCTGAACTCTACCCTATTCAACCCGTCGTCCAAAACTTTAAGCCCCTCTCTCTCTGGTACAATTACACAAAACCCCCTGGGCTTTTGCCAAATCAACCCGCAAACCACGGACACTGTTCTCTCTCTCTCTGATAACTTCGCCAGAGGCCCCTGAACTTTTCCCTATTTACAAAAAGGTCCTTTTTCTTTTAAAACAGCCCCTAAACCCCACTAAACTCGTCATTTCATGCGCCAAATTAACCCCGTTTGACCCCAAACTCCACCATAATATTCACCAATACATTTTCGCCAAACCCAACCAGTCCATACTCAAAATAATCATGCCATCATCAGTCACTCCTTTTTTCCATTTCCTTCTTTTGGAGCTCAATAAAATCTTTTTCTTTTATTTATTGAGTGTTTGTTTGTGTGTGCCGTAGACTCCGCTGTGAGCGAGGAAGGACTCGAGGAGGAGCAGTGCTACGAGCAGGAGCTTGGAGACCAAGACCCCGGGCAGGAATCCCCCGAGGGTTGGGAGAACGGCAAGTGCAATCCCACCCTTTTGATGCATATTGTTGTCCCAATTTTTATAAACACAACCCATGGCCTGATTTATAAAACGTGCATAACTTTACTGCTAAACCCGTTTGGATAGCCATACCTTGATTGTTATGACTGATTCCTTGACATCCTAGATTAATATTTAAATATGACAATGTGCTGTTTGAATGTTAGTCGCTGCTAGAAATGCTTAGGGATATTTTTACCATTTTACCCCCATAACAAATACTTGGTATTTACAAAAGCAACCGTGTGCGTGCTTTAAAATAAAAGAGATGATTTGTGTAAATAAAATGAGTACCCGTGTGGGATGAGACAGACGGTATTTCCGCGTGAAATACCGAGGTGAGCTCGAACCGGTGTGGTTGAGCATGGTGGGAGTTGTCTATCCTATCACAAGTTTTGGGATGATGTTGATGTGTCATCTAGCCTAACCCATTTTTCTGTACCACCACTCGACCGTTGTATGTGGCAACGGCCTAGCATAAATCCCACTAGTTGAGCTGCTGGTTATGTGGTGTGCTGGTGAGCAACAGAGGGCCATGGAGCCGGGGATACGGTCTATGTGAGGTATTCCCCTGGTTAGAACCTCGTTGGTAGGTTGCTAACCCCTGGTCGCGTCTGTGATAACTTGTCGGTTTAGCTATGGTGGGTAATGGCTTTGTTAGGTGCTGCACTGGCACTAAGGTGTTCTTGTTGTGGTAGCCTACTTGTGGTTGTGTACCCCTCTGCAGAGTTAAAACCTATCCGGATAGCCGTGTCCACGGTATTGGGCGAGTTACGGCTTGGTCACTTCACTAGTCCCCTGTTTTGGTGTGAGAAAGTGTTGGTATTCGATTAAGCTGAGAAATGTTTTGGCTTGGGCTACGACAGATGGGGAATCTGGTAGCAACAACATCTTGTACGAAAAAGTGTTACATTTACCGTTCCTTTTAAAAGTAATATTTGTGAAAACCCATTGCGAAAACCAACCCCTTGCATGGGTAATAAAAACTGCTTCGCTGCTAAATGAACCATAAGCCCTCCTTGTTGCAATACTTGCATACTTCTGTTATACCCCTCCGTGGTTGTGGTTGCGCTTGCTGAGTACGTATGTGCTCACCCTTGCTTAATCTGTTGCAGAAGCAGACCCGGACTTTGTGCCTGAGGACGTCGTCTAGTGGGGTTCGTTCTGCACCCAACCTTTGCCTGTGTGTTAGGGTCACCCGCTGGAAGCCGCATGCGTTGCCACTCTGATGAAGACCTCTATGCTATCAACCTTTTTATCTGGAGCCTAGTGTTAGTTCTGTTTGTCGTGGCCCTGCAATGCCACCGTCTCCCGTAATGTTGTTATTGTACTGAACTATCCGTTGTAATAATGTGAGCCAGCATCCTGGGACTGGCATTTGTATCACATTAAGTTCTCTCTTTCGAGGGGACGCTTCAGGTGGTATCAGAGCCGATAGGTTGGCCGTAGGACGTACCCCTAGGATCTTGACCCTACCTAGTCTCCTCTCACCAGTTTGTTCTTGCCTAATCCTTTCCCCCACACAAGTACTCACTGACGGCTTTTTGACTTGTTCCAGATGGCCCAGCCGGTTGATGAGGGTTGGGGCGAAGGAGTCTGCCCCGCAGAACCTGGCCTCCCCAAGTTGCTGCTGCTTAGCCTGGAGCACGTTGGAGTAACAGAGATCCCCGAGTACTTTTGCCGGGAGTTCACCACCAATGGTACCCGTCGGTGCCGGATGTTCATCTTTGTGGGGAGAAGCTCGCTGTACAAGGAAGTGGCACCTTGGTTTGTCCACGCCACCGGCTACGACCGCCCCAATGCCTACCGCAAAGCCGCAAGAAGAGCCTTGATGTGCCTCCGCACACTCTACAGACAATACCTCGTGGGAACAGCACTAGGTTTCACCCCACCCCTGGTGAGTGGAGGACGCGAGTGGATTGCCCAGATGAGGAACCTTGGGAGAGATGAAGATATGGAGGATACCGTGTCCCACTTGTCCATTTACCTCACTGGTTTGGACAGGCTGTACCGAGAGACATCGGGACAGCTGAGGCACCAGATCCACAGAGCCGAGAAGGCGGAGAAGGAGTTGGAAGAAGTGAAGAGAGAGTTGGAGATTCAGAAGGTGACAGCTACTCAGGCTGTCAGCTCCCTAGCTGCTCAACAGGCCAGATGCCAGGCTTACTCCGAGTACATGGATAGGCTTGAGGCCTACAGGAGGGAGAATGGGCTGTTGGAAGGAGAGCCCGAGATGACCCACGTGGATGCAGGCACTCAGACCGAAGATGAAGTGCCAGAGTATCAGCTCCCCCTGAAAAAGCGCCGAGTCTGTCTGGAGTAGATTAGCACTTAGTCTAGCCTCTTCTAGAGTAGTGTCTGTTGTACCCAGTAGCACTACCAGCTTAGCCTCGTTGTATCCATGATCTTTGTACCCCACCATGTTATGCAATGAAGGTCATCTTTTATCCTGCACCTGTTCAGTTTTTGTTTTCCCCTGATTTCAGATGGCGGAACAAGGATGGACCCAGGGAGTTTGCCCAGTCACACCGGGCTTCGCTAGCCTGTTGATCCCCGCGCTGGAACGCCTCGGTGTACCAGAACGCCCGAGGTACTACAGCAGGGAGTATGAGCACCATGGGACTCAACGCTGCAGAGTGGTCATAGTTGTCGCCAAGAGTGACCTCCACCCTGTCGAAGCATGGCGAACGACCGCCACAGGATTCAGGCACCAGGACACCTACCCCTTGGCTCTCAGGAAAGCCCTCCGCTTCATGTGCGGAATCTTTGAAAGGCACCTGGTCCCCACTCCAATGAGGTACTTTCCGCCAGTCGTCAGAAGTGCAGTCTGGCGAGCCCACATAAGGAACTTGGAGCAGCGCCGTCAAGAGGAACCCCTTTTGCACCAGGTGGTCACCTACCTCAGTTCCTTGGACCAACTCTTTGACGAGCAGGCCGAACGCCTGAGAGAACAGACCGCCCGGGCTGAACAAGCAGAATTCTCGGTCCGCATGCATCAAGTCCAGGTGGCCCAAGCTGAAGCAAGAGCTGCTGCTGCCATCAGCAATGAGGCAGTCGCCCAAGAAAGCCTCAGACAGGCTCGGGACATGCGAATCCAGGATTGGACCAGAAGTGGAATGCCTGTTCCGGCAATTGGAGAACCCCATGTCCTACTTGGGACACCGATCATGGCATGGGGAGAAATTGTGGGAAACCCACTGGCACTGTCAGGAACTCCGGCAGGATCACCACCCGCCGAAGAAGGACCGTCTGAGCCGCCTCGGGAGAATGGGACCTTGACCGAGGCTGAGCAGGCTCGACTTGCACCACCAGAGGAAAGCTCGCCTCACGAGTAGGCCCTGAGTCAAGCACTCGGATGGGAATGAAGCCAGCCTGGTCCGAAGAACTCTTGTAGCCCCAGCGGTAGTTTTCCCTACCATGTCTTGTACCCCGCCTTGAAGTGCGAGCCTTGTTGTACCCCCCCCAAGTGTTGTAACCCTCAGCTGTTGGAATGGAACCTAGTGTGTTTGTTTGTTAGCTCGTGTGCTGTTTCTGCCTTGTTTTAAAATACGAACTAATCAACTTAAACATCACTTAACCCAATCTCACGAAGACCTTGCTCAACCTGCAGATGGTGAACACTCGTGCTAGCGCCTCTCAGAGACGCGCCCCTCTTGCTGGAGGAGAGCAACCAGAAGGAAGGAGGGAGAATCCCGAGAACCAGGAAGTGGATCAGCAGGATCCTATGGGGGAGAACCAGCCCGAGGGACAAGCGCCTGTAAGAGGCAGACCAGAAGCAAGTCATCCCAGAAGTCAGAATGAGGGATCTTTTGTTATGCCCCCACTCCCACCAGATTTCAACTTGGCACAAGCTTTGTACCACCACACCCTGTTCATGCAAAATGTGTGGAATGCCAGCCGCCGTCAGGAGACAGCCCGTAGACCCAATGCGGGTGACAAGTTGACTAACTTTCTGAGAACCAGGCCGCCCACCTTTGGAGGGTCCAGCAACCCCTTGGAAGCAGATGACTGGCTGAGAACTATCAAGAGAAAGCTGGAACCGTTTGGATGTGGAGACCGTGACAAAGTTCTCCTGACCTCCCACCAGCTCACTGGAACTGCTTTAGCTTGGTGGGATGCTTACTGTGTAGCTTCCCCAAACGAGTCTGCCATCACCTGGAAAGAGTTTGAAGAAGAGTTCTGTCGCTACCACATTCCCGACGCCACCATGAGACGCAAGGCTGACGAGTTCCGTGCACTGAAGCAAGGGAACAAGACTGTGGAAGAGTACACCCACGAGTTCACCGAGCTAGCCCGTTATGCACCTGATGAGGTGAAGACAGATGCAAAAAGACAGGACGCGTTCATCCGAGGGTTGCACCCAGATCTTCGAGCCCTGATAGTCACCCACAGTTTCCCTGACTTCAATACACTAATGAACAAGGCCATTGTCACAGAAAAGGCCAGAATGGAGGCAAGGCAAGAGAACAAGCGCAAGTTCCTGGAGAGCAAGAACCGTCAGATGGACCGCTCGCAGAAACCCAGGAGCTCCGGTTATGCTGCACCTAGACCCCAGGCTCCCGTGCAGTATAGGACCCAGTTTCAGGCCACAAGCTCCCAGGCTCCCAACAACCAGTTCAAGAGCCAGACCACCTCGAAGCCACCGTAGAGCAAGGTCAGTCAGGCCCCAGCCAGCAACAGCAATGCGAGAGCCTGTTTCAACTGCCGTGAGACCGGGCACTACATCGCTGATTGCCCGTACCCTAGAAGCAAGCCTGCGATATCAGTCTACTCCAACTCGGTGAATGGACCCAAGCCACCAGTGTCTGGAGCCAACCGTGTACCCGTCCGCAGCACCAACACCGGCAGCAACAACAACAACAACACCCAGCAGTCATACGGACGAGCCCGCGTCAACCACATCGACGCGCAGGAAGCTCAAGGAGCACAAGGAGTAGTACTCGGTGAGTACCTAGTTGGTTCAGCTTTGGCAACAATATTATTTGATTCTAGGGCATCGCATTCTTTCATATCATCGAGTTTTGTGGAAAAGCACAAAATACCTACAGTACTACTAAAGACACCCCTACTAACCCGAACACCTGGAGGTGATATTAAGTGCCAATTGGGTTGTTCGCGGGTACGGATTCTTTTAAGTGGGGTAGAGTTTCTAGCAGACCTAGTGGTACTAGAATCCAAAGGAATAGATGTGATCCTTGGAATGGATTGGTTAGGCAAACACAATGGTCTCATAGGTTGTGCTGACAAAGTAGTGCACCTAACCAACCCAGATGGAATGCAAGTAGCCTGTCACACCAAAGGAAGTGGACCAGACCCTATGATCTTTAGTATGGAAACAACGACCATAGAAGAAGTCCCAGTAATCAGAGAATATCCTGATGTTTTCCCTGAAGTTCTACCGGGAATGCCACCAGATAGGGACATAGAATTCGCTATTGAACTAGTCCCTGGAACCTCTCCTATAGCCAAGAGACCCTATAGGATGGCAGCCTCAGAGTTAGCAGAGTTAAAGAAACAACTAGAAGAGTTGCAGCAGATGGGCTTTATCAGACCCAGCACATCCCCTTGGGGAGCCCCAGTGCTCTTTGTGAGGAAGAAAGATGGGAGTGTGAGATTGTGCATCGACTATCGTGCACTAAATGATGTCACTATCAAGAACAAATACCCACTCCCTAGAATTGATGATCTCTTTGATCAGCTGAAAGGAGCCAAGTACTTCTCCAAGATTGACTTAAGGACTGGGTATCACCAACTGAAAATTAAGGGGAGTGACACCTCAAAGACCGCATTTGTCACCCGGTATGGGCAGTATGAGTTCACAGTGATGCCCTTTGGACTCACCAATGCACCAGCTTACTTCATGAATCTCATGAATAAAGTGTTTATGGACGAGCTGGACAAGTTTGTCGTAGTCTTCATTGATGATATACTTATCTACTCCAAGAGTGCCGAGGAGCATGAGCAGCACTTGCGAGTAGTGTTGGAAAAGTTGAGAGCACACCAGCTCTATGCCAAGTTCAGCAAGTGTGAATTCTGGCTGGAAAAAGTAGCCTTCCTTGGCCATATTCTGACCGCAGAAGGGGTAGCAGTAGACCCAGAGAAGGTAGAGGCAGTCTCAAACTGGCAACAACCAACCAATGTGAGTGAGATCAGAAGTTTCCTCGGTTTAGCTGGGTATTACAGGAGGTTTATTGAAGGATTTTCCAAGATAGCTAGACCCATGACAGAATTGCTTAAGAAAGAAAAGAAATTTGTTTGGACCGAGTCATGCGAAAAGAGTTTCCAAGAGCTAAAGAAAAAGCTGACCGCTGCCCCAGTTTTAACCCTACCCGATATTCACAGGGATTTCGTCGTTTACTGTGACGCGTCCCGCCAAGGATTAGGGTGTGTCCTCATGCAAGACGGGAAGGTTGTGGCATATGCCTCCCGACAACTTAGACCTCATGAGCAGAATTACCCGACGCATGATTTGGAATTTGCAGCCGTAGTGCACGCACTCAAGATCTGGAGACACTACCTAATTGGGAACAAATGTGAAATATACACGGACCACAAGAGCTTGAAGTACATTTTCACCCAACCGGATCTGAACCTCAGACAGAGAAGGTGGTTGGAATTGGTTAAGGATTATAATGTGGAAATTCATTACCACCCTGGCAAGGCTAATGTAGTGGCAGATGCCCTAAGCCGAAAATCTTACAGACCCAAGAATGCCCACCTGCAAGAAGAAATGGCAAGATTAAATGTGCACATTGTCCCCCAGAATGCTAGCCACCAACTGACGATCCAGTCCACTCTGGAGGATCGGATCAGAGAAGCCCAGGGAACAGACAAGGATTTAGTGCAGATCCACAAGCACACCGGAGAAAATAAGGCACCGGACTTTAGAGTCGACAGCAAAGGAACGCTGTGGTATAAAGATAGGATTTGTGTGCCTAAGAAAGGAGACTTTAGACAGGTAATCATGGACGAGGCTCACAACTCGCCATATTCCATTCACCCGGGATCCACCAAAATGTATTTGGATTTAAAACAGAACTATTGGTGGAAAGGAATGAAAGCCGACATAGCCCAGTTTGTCGCTCAGTGTGATACCTGCCAAAGGATTAAAGCAGAACACCAGAAGCCGGCAGGATTATTGCAACCCTTGCCTATCCCAGTTTGGAAATGGGATGAGATAGGAATGGACTTTGTGGTAGGACTACCCAGAACACAGAAGGGACATGACTCTATATGGGTGATAGTGGACCGACTCACTAAAGTCGCTCACTTTTTACCTGTACGGACCAATTATGGTGGAGAGAAACTAGCCAAGCTTTATGTGGAGAACATAGTAAAGTTGCATGGAGTGCCTAGTAGAATTGTTTCAGACCGAGGGACCCAGTTCACCTCGAGATTTTGGAAAAGTTTGCATAAAGCTATGGGCACCAAGTTGGATTTTAGCTCCGCGTACCACCCACAGACCGATGGCCAGACAGAAAGGGTAAATCAGATCATGGAGGTTATGCTGAGAGTATGTGTCCTTACCTATGGTAAAGATTGGGAACAGAGTTTACCCTACGCAGAGTTCTCCTACAACAATGGTTACCAGGCAAGTTTGAGTATGTCCCCGTTTGAAGCCCTCTACGGGAGAAAGTGCCGAACTCCTTTAATGTGGTCAGAAGTAGGAGAGCGTACACTAGTAGGACCTGCACTCATAAAAGAAGCCGAAGAAAAAGTGGCTGAAATTAGGGAGAAGTTGAGAGCAGCTCAGTCCAGACAGAAAAGCTACGCAGACAAAAAGAGACGAGAACTGGAGTTTAATCCAGGAGATTTTGTTTACCTCAAGGTTTCACCCATCCGAGGAACTCGTAGATTTCAAGTCCATGGAAAGCTAGCACCTCGGTATATCGGACCATACCCGGTGCAAAAGAAAGTTGGAAAAGTGGCCTACCGATTGGGGTTACCCGAAGAAATGTCAGATATACACCCAGTATTCCATGTTTCACAGTTGAGAAAATGCCTAAGAGTACCTGAAGAAGAACACATACCAGAAGAAGAGATAGACCTACAGACAGATCTGCGATATCAGGAAGTACCGGTCAAAATTTTGGACACCGTCACCAAGAGAACCAGGAACTCCGAAGTACGGATATGCAGAGTACAGTGGAGCAGACACAGTGTGAAGGAAGCTACGTGGGAAAGAGAAGATGCCCTGAAGAAAGAGTTCCCCCACCTTTTTAGGAGCCAGCCGAATCTCGAGGACGAGATTCCTTTAAGTGGGGTAGGTTTGTAACGCCCGTGTTTTAATCTCTGAGAAAATCACCTAATTAACTCACCCGGTAAAAAGTTTCAAAATGTTTTACCGCCCGAGCTCCCACTTCCGCCATCCCCGTCCGCCTTGTTTCCCCCCCTCTCTTTTCCTGTCCGCATCTCGATCACTGCCATCTTTTCCGTCCCGTCGCGCGTCGCCCGCCCTTGGGTCGACCGCCGGGTCCGACCAACCCCGACGCCGTCGGCTTTCCGCCACGATTCCCGCCGTCCCCTCCCCTTTCTTTCCCTCTCTCCCTCTTCCTTTTTCCCTTCTTTTCTTTTTCTCTTTTCTTCTTTTTCCCTTCTCCCCTCTCTTTCCCTCCCTCCTCTGTTTCCTCTTCTCCTCCTCCCCGACACCGCCGCGGCCGCTCTGCCCTGCCCCACTCCGCCCGTCGCCGACCACCCGTACCCGGCCGGCCCCACCACCCCTCCGCTCTGCTCGCCACCGGCCCCACTTCCCCGACCGGCTACGCCGCCCGCAGTCGCGCCATCGCCGCCGTGCACGCCGTCGACTGTCCCCTCGCTCCCTCACCTCGCACCGCTGCCGTGCCGCCCTCACCCGGCCACCGTACGGCCTGCGCCCAGCGCCACCGTGGCCCGCCGTCCTCCACCCCAGCGTGCACGTCACCTCTGCACCACCGCGCCGACCGCCTCCGCTCGTCGCTGCACGCACGCACGCCAATCCTACAGACCCGACCGCCGCCGTGCTCTCGTCCGCACTCAGCCCCACCCGCACGCCACTGCCAAGCTCGGCCGCGCGCGCTCTGCTCGGGCCGCCGACAACCACCGAGCCGACCACCGCCCTACCGCACTCGCCGCGCACGCTATCGCCGCCGGCTATCTCCACCACCGCCCGAACGCGCCGACCGCCGCAGCACGCCCTCCGCGCGCGTGCACGCCACCACCGGCCCCGCCGCTGTCCTTTCACCACCAGGCCGTGCGCACGCCGTGTCACGACGAGCACAGCAGCGCGCACCGCCGCTGGCCCACCCCCGAACCATCCCGTCCGTCGCAAGCCAAGCCGGCGCCATCAATTTCCCCCGCCGGCCATTCCTACCGCCCGCCGAACCCCTCTATCGTCGGCCCACCTCCTCGCCGCTCATCCCCGCCTATAAATAGGCCGGTCGGCCTCTCCTCCACCACCTCGCGCTCACCCACCCCCGCAATCGCCCCCTCCACCGCCATAGCACCGCCGACCTCACTGCCAGCGCCGCCGCCGCCCCTGGCCCTCGTGGGCAGCCCTCCCCACTGCACCTCCGGCCGTGGTAAGCCCACTGGTGGACTTGTCGTATACCCCTCTCTCTCCCCCCCTGTTCCCGTCCACCACCGCCGCTCCAGTCGCCGGCAATTCGGCCGCCATCGCCGCCGATCTCCCCCCCCCTCTCTCTCTGTCTGTCGAGCGAAAGAGAAGGGCATTTTGCCCATACCCCCCTGAACTCTACCCTATTCAACCCGCCGTCCAAAACTTTAAGCCCCTCTCTCTCTGGTACAATTACACAAAACCCCCTGGGCTTTTGCCAAATCAACCCGCAAACCACGGACACTGTTCTCTCTCTCTGATAACTTCGCCAGAGGCCCCTGAACTTTTCCCTATTTACAAAAAGGTCCTTTTTCTTTTAAAACAGCCCCTAAACCCCACTAAACTCGTCATTTCATGCGCCAAATTAACCCCGTTTGACCCCAAACTCCACCATAATATTCACCAATACATTTTCGCCAAACCCAACCAGTCCATACTCAAAATAATCATGCCATCATCAGTCACTCCTTTTTTCCATTTCCTTCTTTTGGAGCTCAATAAAATCTTTTTCTTTTATTTATTGAGTGTTTGTTTGTGTGTGCCGTAGACTCCGCTGTGAGCAAGGAAGGACTCGAGGAGGAGCAGTGCTACGAGCAGGAGCTTGGAGACCAAGACCCCGGGCAGGAATCCCCCGAGGGTTGGGAGAACGGCAAGTGCAATCCCACCCTTTTGATGCATATTGTTGTCCCAATTTTTATAAACACAACCCATGGCCTGATTTATAAAACGTGCATAACTTTACTGCTAAACCCGTTTGGATAGCCATACCTTGATTGTTATGACTGATTCCTTGACATCCTAGATTAATATTTAAATATGACAATGTGCTGTTTGAATGTTAGTCGCTGCTAGAAATGCTTAGGGATATTTTTACCATTTTACCCCCATAACAAATACTTGGTATTTACAAAAGCAACCGTGTGCGTGCTTTAAAATAAAAGAGATGATTTGTGTAAATAAAATGAGTACCCGTGTGGGATGAGACAGACGGTATTTCCGCGTGAAATACCGAGGTGAGCTCGAACCGGTGTGGTTGAGCATGGTGGGAGTTGTCTATCCTATCACAAGTTTTGGGATGATGTTGATGTGTCATCTAGCCTAACCCATTTTTCTGTACCACCACTCGACCGTTGTATGTGGCAACGGCCTAGCATAAATCCCACTAGTTGAGCTGCTGGTTATGTGGTGTGCTGGTGAGCAACAGAGGGCCATGGAGCCGGGGATACGGTCTATGTGAGGTATTCCCCTGGTTAGAACCTCGTTGGTAGGTTGCTAACCCCTGGTCGCGTCTGTGATAACTTGTCGGTTTAGCTATGGTGGGTAATGGCTTTGTTAGGTGCTGCACTGGCACTAAGGTGTTCTTGTTGTGGTAGCCTACTTGTGGTTGTGTACCCCTCTGCAGAGTTAAAACCTATCCGGATAGCCGTGTCCACGGTATTGGGCGAGTTACGGCTTGGTCACTTCACTAGTCCCCTGTTTTGGTGTGAGAAAGTGTTGGTATTCGATTAAGCTGAGAAATGTTTTGGCTTGGGCTACGACAGATGGGGAATCTGGTAGCAACAACATCTTGTACGAAAAAGTGTTACATTTACCGTTCCTTTTAAAAGTAATATTTGTGAAAACCCATTGCGAAAACCAACCCCTTGCATGGGTAATAAAAACTGCTTCGCTGCTAAATGAACCATAAGCCCTCCTTGTTGCAATACTTGCATACTTCTGTTATACCCCTCCGTGGTTGTGGTTGCGCTTGCTGAGTACGTATGTGCTCACCCTTGCTTAATCTGTTGCAGAAGCAGACCCGGACTTTGTGCCTGAGGACGTCGTCTAGTGGGGTTCGTTCTGCACCCAACCTTTGCCTGTGTGTTAGGGTCACCCGCTGGAAGCCGCATGCGTTGCCACTCTGATGAAGACCTCTATGCTATCAACCTTTTTATCTGGAGCCTAGTGTTAGTTCTGTTTGTCGTGGCCCTGCAATGCCACCGTCTCCCGTAATGTTGTTATTGTACTGAACTATCCGTTGTAATAATGTGAGCCAGCATCCTGGGACTGATATTTGTATCACATTAAGTTCTCTCTTTCGAGGGGACGCTTCAGCAGCCTAATGGAAGTTCTCACTGTGTTCCGGGTTCACGCAGCCCACGGGCCGGCCTCCCACCTGCGATGCGACGCCGTTTACTTCAACTCGACTCCAGCACCCCTCGTCTCCGCATCGCCGCCACGCCGCCACCCTGCTCGCTTTCTTTTGCTCCCGGAGACCCGAACCTGCTACCGAGCCGCCAAGGACGAGGAGTACGACATGATCGTTCTGGACACCCGCCTCAAGGAGTGCATCCTCAGCGGCCTCCGGCCTCAAGGTGAGGCGGTGAGCACCGACCATCCCGCCTCCCGGTAATGAACGACACTCGGGCCTCGCTCACTCCGGTCCCACCCGTGGCCGGACGCCGCTCGGGGCCTGCTCGGTGGGTGGGTCTGGTAGGGTGCGTCATGGTAGTAGATCAGGCGGTGCTGGTCTGGCGCCTGTCTCATCCGGGACTGGTGTGTGGGTGCTTGTCTAAGCTATCTGCGCATCTGGATACTGGTATTGGTCCAGGGAGTTAGCCAGTTGATGCTGACCATCGTGGAATCCTGCTAATGTTGCCAAAATTTCTTGAATTCTGTAGACGGGAAAGATTAGGACAAGGCTAGGTTCTTGAATGAGGAGATAGCTAGTCTTGAGTAACAACTATCTAGATTCAAGGGAGATTCACTGCTTTGAATCCTGATCTATATTAACTCCTTTGTTTTGTGGCTTAGAAATGCTGTTACCATCCTGTGTAAGACGGTATATGACATCTATTCTATGATATTAGTGCGGTGACACGTCAAACCGGAGTAATTGAAAGGAGGGACAAAGATCGTTAAGTTGAATAGTCAGCTTACTGCTTTAAAATTGACCAATGGTGGATTCATTTTTAATGGATTCTGAAGAGTTATGTGTGATGCTTTTGCAGGTTCTACACATGGATAGAAATGACTACTATGGAGGAGATTCCACCTCCCTAAACCTGAACAAGGCAAGAAGCTATAAGTCTCTGATTTTTTTTCCTTTTGAAACTAAAACATGTACTGAATAATATGATTCTATTTATTTTGTGTGTTGGCAATTCATTCAGTTGGTTTGTATAGTTAATGACTGATGAAGTACTCTCTTATTTTCCACTGTATTCCCTTTAATCACCCTTATCTTTTTTGTGAACAGCTCTGGAAGAGGTTTAGAGGGGAAGACAAGCCACCAGCACATCTTGGTGCAAGCAGATATTACAATGTAGACATGGTTCCAAAGGTGTGTTAATCCCCCATGGACTGCTATATATGTGCTTATTATTTCTTGCCACAGCCATCATACTTGGCAAATATATTAACTAAAAAACATATATTTTCTTATTCTTGCTGTAACGCCCGTAAAAATTTACCAGAATTAAACCACGTGATAAATGGTTTTCAAAATCTCTTTTCGCCGAGCTCCCGAATCTCCTCCCGTCGCCAAATCCTTCACCTCGTTTTCACCCCACTATCCCTAACCTGGATCGCCTTGTGGTATAAGGAAAGGATTTGTGTACCCCGTGGATGAGGCCCATAACACGCCGTATTCCATCCACCCGGGATCCACCAAGATGTATTTGGATTTAAAGCAGAAATATTAGTGGAATGGAATGAAAGCAGATATTGACAAGTTCGTCGCTCACTGTGATACTTGCCAACGAATTAAAGCCGAACACCAGAAACTAGCAGGATTACTGCAACCCTTGCCCATCCCGGTTTGGAAATGGGATGAGATAGGAATGGACTTCGTAGTTGGTTTACCCAGGACACAGAAAGTACATGATTCAATATGGGTAATAGTGGACCGACTCACCAAAGTCGCTCACTTTCTGCCCGTACGAACCAATTATGGTGGAGAGAAGCTAGCCAAAGAGCTTGTTAAGAGCACCATGTGTCATATTTGTATAATTAAATTTACATACTTAAGCTAGATAGATCCTATATATGAGAACATGACAAACTTAACCATAAAGAACTAAATAGCTGAAGGAGAGGTACTTGTTGCCAGGGATGCATTGAAGTATAGGATAAATCAATGACATTTTTTTTACATGGCAATGTTTAATATAAATAATGAGAATATAGAACTTGAGATAATATTAATGCAATGAGATCCTTCTGAAGTCTCGCCAAGTCTTCAATGTTTCTCCAAGTACCTGTATGTTCTCTCAGGCACATTTTGGTACCCAAACCATGTTGGGTCCATGAGAATTAGTCAACAAAGATTTGGACATCCAAATGGCTTTTGGGCGAGTAGTGGATGACTTTATCATCCTACCAGCACAAAGACCACTTGAGAGTCCCTTAAGCTTAATGTTTTCTTTGTTGACAAGATTAGGCTTGGAAGTGTTACCATTTGGACAATCTTTACCAAGATGTCCTTTTTCTCAGCATGTGTAACACAACTTGTGCTTGATGTTGATTGCTGACTTCTTCTGGTTGTTCTCAACATATTTTCTCTCTAAGTACTTTTCTTGAGCTTTCATGAAGCCTTTGTTCAGGTTGAAATGTTGCTGCTCCTTTGTACTCGGAACCTCCGGTTTACCAAACCCGGACCTTCCTAGTACATGCAATTTCTGAGACTGACTTGGACAATTGGCAATTTTGTGCCCCTTATTGCAGCATCCAAAGCATCTTCTTTTTGCAAGGCTTCTTTGTCTCTTGGAGAGTGATTGTTGGCCTTCTAGCTCGCTTGAGCACATTGAAGCATAGTGACCAATTTTTGAGCATTTGAAGCACTTGATATGGTCTAAGTCTTTCTTCTTAGCTTGAGGCTTGTTCTTGTTGAAGTGGTGAGCCTTGTGGCTGGAGCTTTGCGCAGTTGATCCCATATCAAGCTTCTTCACCATGTTTTCATGGTTATCTTGAGAAGGTTGTGCAACTCTCTTGCCCTTTAGCTTGACCGAGTTCACTTTGAGATTGTCAACCTCTTGTTTGAGTGCTTTATTCTCTTTGGTTAACTCATCATTGCAATCTTCTACCGTCACTTGCTCAAACCAAGATTGCTTCTCTTGCTTGTCCTTTTGTGAGCAAGTGTTTTCTAAAGATTGACTTGATTTCATCAATGTGATCACAATCTCATGAGCTACTTTTAGCTTGGCATGTGATTCTTCAAGCTTCTCATTAGAGCAATAAAGCTCCATGTGAGTAGCTTGTAAATCCACATACTTGCTAGTGATCTCATCCACTAGCTCCTCGAGCACTTGATCTTTTTCTTGAAGTTGAGCAGGGCATTTGATTTGAACATCCATGTCCTTTAGAAGTTCTTCATTGGAGCACTTGAGTCCTGTATATTGAACCTTCAAACTCATATACTCATTAGTGATCTTATTCATTTGCTCCTTGAGCTCTCGAACCTTCTTTTCCAATAAGCTAATATATTGGGTTTGAGCTTCTTTGTCCTTGAGCAACTTTTCTTGCCTTTCTATCTCTTGGCCTTGCTCCATTACACTTCTCATCATCTTGGTCACAATTTCTCTTCCCCTACTTGTCATTTTGCTAACCCCGGTCATGAACTCTTCACTCTCATCATCTCTTTCTGAATTTGACTCAGACATGTCCATAAAACACTTGTGATGATCAGACTTTGAATCAGACCAACATGTAGAGGTGGATGCTTTACTTGCTGCCTGAACTTCATTCTTTTCCATGTACTCAGAACTTCCGGTTATAGTATCCGGAACATCCGGGTACATATGGTCATCAGTAGTGAGATCCAACTCGTGACCATTGGGTGATGTCACTTGAGGTTCTAAACTTGATTCCGATATGGAGATCTCCTCAAGTGACTCTATTTCTGTGCATACTTGATCAACACTTTTAGTTTCACTAAATAGCTCTTCAAGCAAACTCCAAATTACATGTGCATCAATTTCATTTTCTTCATAGATGACCTCCTGTATATCATCACTTAAGACACTACACAGGTAGTTAGTAACTTTAAAGTTGAGTTGCCAACACTCCAACTCTTTTGGAGATAAGATAGACAAGTCAATCTTATCTACATTAAGGTATGGAGGTAGAATGCTAGCAACCACAACTCGCTCAGCAAGAGGACAAAAAGATTTTAATCTATTGAGAACATGAGTAGACCAAGAAGCGTAGTTTGAGCCATCACTTACAAGTGGCTCAAAGGATACCTCATAGGATGTCGACATCTTTTGTTCACGGCGGTTAAGCTTGGAGGTGAAGCCAAGCTCTGATACCAATTGAAAGGACCGTGATGTCGCCTAGAGGGGGGTGAATAGGCGCACCTACAAATTTCACTCAAATGCAGCGGATAAAATTCACTGGCTGTTAACCCGGAACTTTCGGGATTGCAAATCCGGATATTCCGGGTATACAGAGACCAATTATATGTACTAGGAACTTCCGGGTTTTGCAACTCGGAATTTCCGAGTACACACAGAGCAGAGTGAATACAATAAATATAGTGCGAGTAAAAGTTTGCTCGTTCAAACCCCAAATGTAGAGGTGACTCAGAGAGAGTTTCTGAGCAAGTCTGCAAGGCTCCTGCACAAAGCAAAAAACAATAATCTCTCCAAGAGCAAGGAGAGCTCCTCAAATCCACAAGACAATAATCATGGATCAAGAGACTCAAGGGTTTATACCGAAGTTCGGACCCACTGCATGAGCTACACAAGCTACAAGCTCAGTGGTTCCTAATCTCCGTTGAGGGCCTACGAAAGGTGGGCTTATACACTCCAAGCCACTTTCCTCCACTTAATCACCACAAAGGAGTTAAGCATGCTTACTAACAAATCCACGAAGGATGGGCAATACAAACTTCCGAGGCGAATCCACAAGCGCTGCTTGGATGCTCTCGGCGACGCCTAGCCGTCTAGGAGCCAAAACTCCAAGAGTAACAAATGCAAATCTCAAGATTTCGACCAAACTCAGATGCTCAAGGTTTTGCTGTGCTCAATGTATTTTCTCAAGCTATCACTCTCTCAACCCAATACAAAAATATTACTTTGAATGTGCAATCTCACAAAGAGAGGTTAGGGAGAGCTCACTTGGCTTTTGCTAAGCTTAAAACAGCAGGGAAGCACTTCAGCAACCTCAGAAGCAGCAGCTGGCAACTGTGGAGGTCGTGGAGTATAAATACTCCATTTTCCAAAAACTAGCCGTTGCCAGCTACACATGTACCCGGAACCTCCGAGTACATAAAATCCGGAACTTCCAGAATTTAAGCTCAACTAGCCGTTACAACTCTATGTGCAATGTACCCGGACTTTCAGGCTGTATAATGTACTCGGAACATCCGGGTGTTGAAATCCGGAGCTTCCTAATACATACAGAGAAACCACCAACGTGCACGTGAGGCTTTTTGTGTCTCTCTCAACTTACGTAGGTTCCTTGAGCATTGAGACTTTAGACAAAATACCAGGTGATGCATCCCTCTTGATAGTACGGCATACCTATACTCAAGATCAAATGTAAAATGCATTTTATCCATTTGAGCTTCTCTTTTGTGTATCATGCCGTGCTTTAATCTTCCACAACCGGAGGAGTTCATCATCTTGATTTTTCTTAACCAAGCACAACTTACTTGAGCTAGTGACTTGAACCTTTGTCTAAGAATGAGAACCACTTCTAGTTCAATTCACTTGATTCTTAGAATGATTGATACTTGCCTACAATAACACTCTCCATGACCAAGATTCATCGAAGTTGAATTCCAAGAAAGTTTCGTCACCCTTAGCACAGGTTCCTTCACCAAGCTTAGTCCCTAGAAACACCATCCCGAATTCCAACTCTTCATCCTTGCATTATGTAGAGCTTCATATAGGTTTGTATCATTATTGAAGTCCATTCTTCATTTTAACAATTTTATTTCATCCAAATCTTCATGTCTCATATGCAAACCTTGTATCATAAGTATAGAGCCATGATGTCCCATACCACCATGTCTCTAGTTCATTTGTTCTTAGCTTGCATCTCAATTACAACATTCATTTTTATCTTCTCACAATAGATAGACCTTTCATTCATAAGCAAACTCGATCTAGTGCTATGTCTTTGACAACAAGCTTCATTATGATAGGAGAACAATTTGTCGTCATCAAGCTCGTATCTCAATCCATATATATTCATTGCTTGCCAATAGTTACTTTGATCATAGCCTAGTCATATATCTTGTTGTATGAGTCTATTTTCTTTACTTCATAAACATTTCTTTGTAAATAACTCATTGATATTATAATCAATCCCTGCTCATAAACTCAATAAGATCATTAGTTCTTTAATCACGGTGTCATACAATTCACCAAAACCCACTAGGGGCCAAGATGCACTTTCATCTGCTCACCGCCTTCCCGTGCCACCCGGCCGTCCCGCTTCCCTCTAGCGCCGCGCGCATCGTTGCTCTCCTCAAACCCCGTCAACATGCACCCCGGCTGCCCAGCCGAGCTTCCGCGCACGCGAGCACCAGCCCTGCCGCGCGCGTTCCGCCGCTGCCACGCCACCGCCGTCGACATCGTCACTGTGGCCTCTGTGCGCGCACCGCCCCACGTGGACGTGCTCTGCTTACCGCGCACACATCACCGGCCACGTGCACGCGCATTGCCGGCGCTAGGCCATCGCACCGCTCGCCCGAGCACAGCACCCCCCTGCTCCGCCGCGCCGCCCGTCGTTGCGCTGACAGGGTGAGCACGCACGCCGCGTCCCGCCGAAGTAAGCCACGACAAAGAACAGTGACCCGCGGCCCACCTCAACACCTCCCCCATCGCCAAGACCCCCCTTTTTCTCGGCCGCAATCCCCGCCGGCGCCATTACTCCGGCCACCGACCACCTCGTCATCGACCCACCACCTCAAGACCACGCTGTGCCTATAAATTGGACCTTCGGCCACCCCTTCACCACCACTTGCTCGCACGACCTCCAATTTACCGTCCCGTGCGCCGCAACACCCTCACCACCGCCCGCCATTGCCGCTGCCGCTCTCCTCCAAGGGTAGCCCTCCCCGCTGCATCCCCGCGCTAGGTAAAGACATGGGCAAACTCCCCACGGTGCCCTCTCCCTTTCCCCTCGGTCCCCAGCCGCTCTCATGCGCCGGGCCGCCGGATCGCCGTCGCCGCCGGTCGCCTCCTCTGGCCCCCCTCTCTGCTCTGTTCGGCTAGGGAAGAAAGGGCATTTTGCCCATAACCCCCTCCCCCATCCTATTTTCCAACCCGCGGTCCAAGTCCGCTTCTCTCTCTCTCTGCTTAAATTCAGCCAAAGCCCCTGCCTTTTTAGATAACTACAAGTATATCCTTAGGTCTTTAAAAACGGCCCCTAATCCCCTTTTATTTAATCTTTTATCACCATTAAACCCTACCAACTTCTTGTATTCATGAATGTACCCCTCCAACAGTCCTAACAACCGGAAATACACCCCTAGATCCTTTCAAATGAATCCCGGAACTTTCGGGAGCTTTCCGAACAAGGCCTTTATTATTTAAACCACCAAACGACGTGTCATTTTATGCGCCGTTTTAACCCAGAATGACCCCAAACTTCACCATCCCCTTTTCCACTATACTTTCCGCCAAGCCAAGCATCACCTTCTCAAATGTGACCTCTTCTCCTTCATCTCTCGTCCATTTCCGTTCTTCTTCCGCGAGCTCGGCAAATAAAACTTTTCCTTGTTTCTTTTCTTATATTAATTATGTGTGCTTGTTTGTGCACCGTAGATCAAGTTGAGGAAGCGCCCGAGGGAGAGTAGTGCTACGAGCAGCAGCCCGAAGGCCAGTACCCCAAGCAGGAACTCCCGGAAGGCTTCGAGAACGGCAAGTTCAATCTTATCGCTTTGATGCATGTTTATCCCAGTTTTGTAAATGCAACCCACTGGCCTGTTTTATAAAAACTGCATGTTTGTTGCTAAACCATTTTTGTGTGAGCCGTACCTTGGTTACTACAAATATTCCTTGATGACCTAGATTAATTTCCAAATATTTTAGCTTGGGAATTAATCATCGCTAAATGCCGCTTAGGACAAATTTATCTTTTACAAATAAATACTATCCACTGATATTTAGTAAAATATTAGAAAATGTGCTTTAAGAAGAAAATGGGGTTTAAATGGTAAAAGTGGTTATTATTAGGGGATAAGCCGGACGGTGTTTCCTGTGTGAAATACCAAGGTGAGCTCGTGCCTGTGTGGCTGAGCATGGTGGGAGAAGTCCGACTTGTCATTAGGAGGATGAGTTGATGTGTCATCTTGCCTAACCCAAATATCAGTACCTCCACTCGACCGTTATATGTGGCAACGGCTTGACATAAATCCCACTAGTTGAACTGGTAGTTATCGGGTGTGCTGGTGAGCAACAGAGGACCATGGAGACGGGTATAAGTTATTGGTGAGTTATACCCTGGGTAGAACCTCATGGGTAGGTTGCTGACCCCCTGGTTGCCTCTGTGGTGAGTTATCAGTTTAGCTAAGGTAGGTAATGGCCTCGATAGGATCTGCACTGACATTAAGGTGTTCATGTTGTGGTACCCTACTTGTGGTTGTGTACACCTCTACAGAGTTGAAACCTATCTGAATAGCCGTGTCCACGGTATTGGACGAGTTACGGCATGGTCACTTCACAAGTCCTTTATTTCTGGTTTTGGTTTTGGCTAAGAAAAGTGTTTTGCTGTGTGCGTTACTTTGGAATTGTTGGTAGTGTCTATGTCGGACGGGGAGTCCGGTAGCACTGATATGAGGTTTACAAATTACCTTACTTTTATCACTAGTTTTGCTTTGCATAACTTTTATAAAATGAACCCTTGCATGTGGCATTCTCCGCAAATAAACCAATAGCCTATCCTTGATATTTATCCTTGCATGCTTCTGTTGTAACCCCTCCGTGGGTTTGATTGGTCTTGCTGAGTACGTAAGTACTCACCCTTGTTTGTTTTTCAGAAGAGGACCCGGACTTCGTTCCCGAAGACGTCGAGTAGGAGTTACGTTCTGCACCCAACCTTGTCTGTGTGTTAGGGACGCCCGCTTGAAGGACTGCATGGCGCAGCTCTCTGATGATGCCCTAATTAGTTGTACCGTCTGGTTTCTAGTTTTATCCTCGCGCTAGTGGCGCGTCTGTGCCCGCTACCGCATAGGTTTGTTCGGTAATGGACCATCTATTGTAATAAATGTGAATCAGCCTCCTGGGGACTGATGTTTGTATCACATTTAAGTCTTCTCTTTTGAGGGGACGCTTCACTTGCGCACTAATTAGTTCCTTAATTGCTTTATATATTCCTTACAATACCATATACATCATTTGCGCTGATTACTGCTTAGTCTTGTCCTGACTGGAACCCTGTTTCAGATAGCGTTTCTTTATTGTTGTTAAAGAACAATAGCTTTAATTAGAATTCAGCTCATGAAATGCTTCAAACCTACAATCAATATATGCTTATGTTAATTTTGTGATGGTAAAGTATGTCTATATCAAACTCTCTTTGTCGCTGACCAATTTATGATGGCGAACGGTACTTTGGTCCGCACTCTCATTCATACTGATGTGACAAAATATTTGTCATTCAAAGCTGTTGATGGAAGCTATGCCTTGAGCAAAGGGAAGGTAATGTCTTGAGTTTACACTCATCCATCCAAGTTCTATCTTGTAAATTCAGCTTTTGCTGGGTTTCTCACAAGTGGGTATATTCTAATCATGCTGCCTTATTTCATTTTCATCAGATCCACAAGGTTCATGCCACCGACATGGAGGCTCTAAAATCTCCTTTGATGGGTCTATATGAGAAACGTAGAGCAAGGAACTTTTAACTTTTTTGTTTATGTCCAAAATTACAATGAAGCTGATCCAGTAACACATCAGGGGTTGGACCTCACAAGGGCATTGTAGTACTTGCTGTCATTGTTGTTCCTTGTTGCCATGTTATTATGTGCCGTATTATTCTTGTATCACTCTGCCTCATGTTGCTGCATGGACCTTATATTATTCTTCACCTTACTTTGGCCTCTTTCTGCTTTTCATACATTATGATGATACTTTGTGAATCAATAATGTACACAAGTTAATTGCCGTAAAAAAATGATGAACAGCTAAACAAAACTGCTATAACCGTTCACCTTCTAAATGCAACACTTCTTAAAATTTAAAGAGGATACTTGGCATGTCCTCCTCTTGCGTTATAAGTAACGTTATTTGTGATTTTGTTTTCAGGAAACACGGATTGAGTGATGACACTGTGGATTTTATTGGCCATGCACTCGCTCTACACAGGGATGATCGTTACCTAAAGGAACCAGCCCTTGATACTGTAAAAAGGATGAAGGTCTGTTTTGAGTGAAGACTTGTTAAACTATTGTTCCTTTTTCATATAATATATAGTAATTTTGTCAAATCTACTTCCTGGCATATGTATCGTTTTATTATATTCCTGATTTTAAGTATTCTTGGATGTGAACATGATAAAATTAAATTTCATTGGCCGTCTTCTCTTAACTTTATGCAGAGTCTCTTGCACGTTTCCAAGGAGGCTCGTCTTATATTTATCCATTATATGGGTTGGGTGAGCTGCCACAGGTCAGTTGTTTTGTTTCTCAATTCCTTGCACCGATTTTAGTTACTTTTATTTCACTTTGATCCTTCTAATAAGCTTCCATGCTAAGGTGATGTCTTATGGTAGGCTTTTGCATGTCTAAGTGCTGTTTATGGTGGTACATATATGTTAAATAAACCAGAGTGCAAGGTAGTGGCTTGACTTTTTTTTACACCTAATGATCATAGTCTGCGAAAACAACTTATCAAGTATGCTCTTTTCTGATTTCATTATATAATACATTTTGAGGTTGAATTTGATATGGAAGGGAAAGTGTGTGGTGTTACTTCAGAAGGTGAAACGGCTAAATGCAAAAAGGTTGTCTGTGATCCTTCTTACTTGCCAAGCAAGGTAAATGCCACTGGCCATATAAAATTGAAGTACTTCACTGATAATGTTGATATATGTCAACCAAGTTTACTGGAATTTTAAACCTTGCTACAACACCTCTGTGTTCACATCTGCTAGAACCAGCTCGTTCTTGTCAGTGATGTATCGTGATCACCTCTCAGATATGCCTCCGTAGTTGTTTATGGGAGAGGGGAGACCCAAAGCACCCTAGTCTCGCTTCGTGAATTCAAAGATGATTTTGGGGCATCCTGTATCACTTACTAGATGTGGGTCTTTTTTCTCTTAATTAAGGTAGTCAAAGTCTCGTACCTCTATATATATCATGAGTAGAAAACACTAGTACAAAAAATGGATATAAACGACCAAATAAGAAATAAACGTATGTGATGAAAAGACCTTTATGTCACTTCCAAGAATATTGGAAAGTCAAAACATTTTAAGTTTGACTAAAATTTATATGGAAAAATAGAAAAGTTCATGACGTCAAATTGATATATTTTGAAAATATAAGTAATATAGAATCAAATGATACTTAGTTGCAATCGTAAATGTTATTATCTTATTATATAAATTTGATTAAAATTGAGAAACTTTGACTTTCCAAGATTCATGGAATGCCTTATAACCTTGGAGGCCATCTTCCCTGCCTCACGTCACTCCTCCACAGCCCCTCCTCTAGCCATCTCCCTCGCCGGAGCGCAGCCTGCCGCCAGGTCCGTAGCTGCAGGCCGCCGGCGCACGTGGCCAGGACGTACTTAAATGAATACCAGGTTGTTGTCCGGGTGAGTGGCAACCACGCCATAATCGAAACCGGCTCTGTAATAATACTTGCTTCCAAATGGATGTAAACGGCTCACAAATTTAGCTAAGATTCACTCTCCAAATTATAGTCAACTCCAACGGAAGACTAGCCAAATAAAACTAACTTCCTGTACAGGGTGGGTCCCACGTGTCATTCTGACTCCATATCTTTTTCCTCCCGCATCCCACACGCCTCCGTCCGATCCGCTTCGGCTGGCCGCGCGCACGCCTCCGCACCGCTCGCTCCGGCCGGCCGCCCTGCCCACGCGCCGCCACTCCGGCTGCCCGCCCCGCCCGCGCGCCTCCGCGCCGCTCACTCCGGCCGGCCGCCCCGCCCTGGATCCGGCAGGCTCTTGTCTGGCCCGGCGCGAGGAGCTCTGTTGCGGCTCCGAGGTGGCGCGGCGCGAGAATCATTTTCCGCGGCGGCTCGAGTTCGGAGGACCGCACCCGACGTCGGCGGCGCGGTTCGAAGCAGGCAGAGGCAGCTGTCGGGAGGTCAAGCTCGGGCGGGAGGTGGAGGCCGACGGAGACGACGACGGGCCAGCCGGTGGTGTCGCTGCAGCTTGACCTGCGCATGGGAGCTGCTCGTCGCAGGCAGAGAGAGAGAGGACATGGGCGGGAATCGCGGGAGGTGTGATATACCGAGCGCGCGGCCTCGCCAAAGATGCCGAGCGAGGCCTCTGTTTTTTCGATCCCGATAACGAGCCGGTCGGGATGACGATTCACGAGTCCGTTGGATGCTGGTTTTCTGAGCTGCTGTTTGGATCCCGTGCTAAAGTTTAGAGGTTTAAATAAGTCATAATTAGACGTATCAAATATAAACTAATTATAAAACTAATTGCATAAGTCATGTCTATTTCGCGAGACGAACCTAACAAGCCTAATTAAGCTATAATTAATACATAATTATCATTGTAGCAGTACATTGTCTAATCATGGTGTAATTATGTTTAACAGATTCGTCTCGCAAATTAGCCATCGTTTATGTAATGGTTTTTTTAAATTAATCTATATTTAATACTCCTAATTAACATGTTTACCTCCGATGTGACGGGGCTAAAGTTTAGACGGATGGAAACAAATATGCCCTAAGTTTTTGTAAAATTTTAGCTAGTTTGATGTATTTACAGAGTATATTGGAGTTGGTCTAAGGGCCATTTTCTATGTATCGTAGTCCACAAGGACCTACATTGACGGTAGGTTAGTATTATAGACAATGGGCATACACCCGTCTCTGAAGATACTGAAGAAGTCTGAGCTGTTGTTGTCGGTACCTCTACTGCAGAGAGCCCAAGCAGAGGAGATGGGCCAAGAGGCCAAGCGTGACTGCGTGAGCATTAGTGACCTGAGTTGGTACCAGCAATCTCTAAAGGAATTAAGGAATAAGCACTACTAACATGGAACATACAAGGCAAGCTATACTAATAACAGTAGAAGATTGCAAGAACAACATGGACGAGTAGACAGTAAGTACATGGGGCGGTAAGTGGATCCACGAATAATTTTCAATATTTGGCTGGCATCATTATTGATTCACCACCTCAACAACAAGTCAAGATTGCATACATCGATTTTATTGTCCAATTCATAAAAATAAGTACAAAATATAGTTTACCTGAACAAGGCTATGCAGTTTTTGTTGTAGCTTCAAAATTAGATGCAGCTATTTTATCATGGTAGCAAGAAAATCCATGAACATTGGCACATAACTAGTTGTTCACTATGCGTACCTGGAGAAAAGGACAGACAACAACTAACAAGCTATTTTTTGTCCCTTTACAGGTTACTACTGCTTATTGATATTAATATGTACTAAGAATGGAAAGTGATTGACCCAGCATCCCAATTAGCTTAGTGCTGAAATGACCATAACAAAAAATAAATGAAAATTGAAGAATATAACCATACTAAATGATGGTCCAAAATAATCAACCATTTTTTTCTTCTTATTGGAAGACCATAAAAACATAATGTCAGATCCACAAACAGGCCAAAATGCTGTTCAAGCGAGGTGTTCTCCAAATAAAGGCTAAGACAGATTATACTTAAATCTGAATTTAAGTTACCCCATACACGTGTATGGCGGAACAAAAGAAGATGAGTAACTTACAGGCTAAGACAAGATTATACTTAAATCTGAATGTTGTTCTATACTATTAACAGGGAACAAAAGAAGAATGCATGAACAGTTATTACATGGATGAGTAAACAGATGAGTAGATAGTAAGTATATGGGGCAATAAGTGGATCAACGAGTACATCAATTTTATTGTCCAGTTCATAAAAATACAAACAAGATATAGTTTACCTGAGTCAGACAAGGTTACGCAGTTTTTGTTGTAGCTTCAAAATTAGATGCAGACAGTTTATCCTTGTAGCAAGAAAATCACACTGGTACTTTGGATAGAAGGCCTCTTAGATCCTGAAAGAATGAAGAAAAAAAATTCTCCAAGCAATTATTGTCTAACACAACTAGTTGTTCACTAAGCATGTAGGTACTTGTAACTTGCAGTACCCATAGAGAAGGACACACTACGGCTAACAAGCTACTTCCTGTACCTTTTTATGTTACTAATGCAGAGCATGGTATGAATATGTATTAATTGCAACATATTTCCAGCATCACAAATAGCTTAGCGATCCATTAAATTATCACCACACAAATATACTTAAAAAATAATGTTTGAGAAGGGCACCCTGCATAGCTCTGTGGCCCACGCTCTTGATTCTTTCCGGTACACAAAAAGCAACATCTTGAGAATGGCATGGATAAGAAACCTCCAAATAGATAGCAAAACATGTAAAATAACTAAAGCATTGTAATGTAAATAGAAAGAAGAGAATTAGAAATATTCATGGCATCATCGGCAGTGTAGTGACCAGCCAACTGAAAGGATTCAACTGAAAGCAACCAGGTAATATGCATGGGTATTACCTGTTCCACCAGCCACGTCGATATGCTTCATCCCAGGAAAAAGGGATTCAACTTGCAAACAAGCCTGAAAGAAAAGGAAAAAAAATGGAGTTGATTGGCATCTGAAAGGGAAGGAGCGGCAAGGCTTAGCAGCAGAAGTTAATAGAGAAATTGGTAAACACAAAATCAATTGCCTTCACCAAATAGAGCTGAGAAAAAGCATCATGCATGTATTATATCCAACTTACCAAAAACAAACTAGCCAAATAGGGCCAACTAATTATGTTACAAGCTTGTGATCTCACATTTAATCTGGAATATGATGCAAAAAAAAATCCAGAGCCACAGTATGGCGTACCTTTATGTTCCTCTATCAAAATAATTATTGTGATTTGTGGAAATGGAAATTTTGAGTGTATGGAGTACCTTCTCTTCGCTAGAAACATTAGTGGAGTAGCCTTATACGCTCGGGTCTAAGAAAAAATCACAATCCAATTAGCCATATGAACAAATGGAATAAAAACAAATGAAAACAAATGCTCTTTAGATAAAGCCTTGCTAAATCTATGACATATTTTGGACAAAGGTTGAGACCACATACTCCAACGGAGTATTTTTCATACATTACAAAAGTATATTGGCCACCCATAAATTACCACAAAAGTATACTCCACGTTTTTCAGGATAGCTCATTACAGCCTAGTAAGCAAACTTTTGTCGCCTCGTCTGCAAGTGTGGGAAAAAACCACATCCATCCAATCCACACATGGATAATGGATGTTTAATTTAAAATGAAACAGGAGTAAAAAAATCCAATCCATTTTAACCAAATTTAGGATTTTTTTTTGAAATTTTGAAAAAATTGAACACACTTGGCAAAAGATCAGTCAGACCACATGAATATATATGCAGTTCAAATTCATCCTAGTTTTTTTTATCCTAGTGAAGAGTACCATTTGTTCAACCCGATCACTAGGGGAAATAGAAAAACATTGCTACGGTAACTGATTTATTAAGCTTATATGGCACTTTGACTTAGACTGTAGGAAGCAAAGAAAATTCAGGAATGTAACATTGTTGTTGATAAGTAGCAAAATAATTGCGAGGTACAAACATATGCAGGAAGCACTGAAATGTTAGCACCAAAATTTTACAGGGACTACCATATGGTAACAAATAGAACAAGAGCTCAAGTTAGTATTATTTCTAGCATATGATCTCATTTCACTGTCCATATTTGGCAAAAACACAATTTAATCACTCATCCTAGGTGATGAAAAGATTGGGTTAAACAGGGTAGAGGCTTGAGAGGAGATTTTACTACATATTTCTATGTTCAGTTTCAGTCCCATTTCTTTTCCTTTCACTGACCTCCCAATCATTCCAAGCTGCCTATTATGCAATTTTAGTGGAAACTACTAAAGAACATGTGAATTGAATCATAGTCTTTCTAAATGCAACATGTATAAATTCTAGGCCAGATTCAAATGTCAGTCTGAGAACTATTCTGATGATGAACCAGAAAAAGGCCCAAGAGTAGAGACAAGTAGAAAATAGAACTATTCTGATAGTGGAAACAAAATGAGAAGGACAAAGCATGGTGTAATATTAAGTACTGGCATGAAAGCCTGCATTAAGAAAATATAGGAATAAAAAACGCTAATGTATTCTGTATATCCTGCAAGCACATGAGTAATATCTAATTTTCTCAACATCTTCTCTTAAAGGTAATGAAATTAGAACTATTTGAAGGCAAATTACCCACACAAGAGTATGCCAGTGACCACTGCGGTGAAAAGGAAACCAGTCTTTGAATCATAAGATGTAGCATTGTCCTTCGGAAGACAAACAAAACAATTGAAATTTTTTTGCACAAATATTATAGAATGGCTCCAAATTGCTCCTTACTCCTTATGAGGGTTCAGTGGCTTTAGTCATATCTACAAGCCCATCATAAGAAGTATTCAAGCCACCAACCATTGCTATATCCGTCCGTGTTATGAAAGAAAGCAACATACAATTTTATAATGCATGGTCTGAATATAAATAGTTTGCTTGGCATTCAGAAATGGTGCCTAATGTTCTTGGTCCAATTCGCTCTCTTCCTAGATAAAATGACTCAAAAGGGGTCCCCGGATCCAGTGAGCACACTGTTGCTATGGAGCCATATAACTTCCATCTCCTCCAAAGATCAAAGCTATTGGAAACCTTTGATGAAGACAAGGTGGAAGTTCAGGCCTTTTCTCATCTTCCCCAAGGAAGAAATCTAAATACCCAATCATTAGATCTGGAGTCTCATCTAGAAATTTGAAAAGAAGGAATCATCTTAAATCCAATAAATAATCAATGGAAATGAGAGCAGATATTAACAGTACACAATTAACCAAAGAGGACTTTAGGACACAAGAAACAATAAAAGGGTCATTTTCATATGGTAAAGCTAAATATGGCTGTAGTGGCCCAAATGGATTCAGTGACCGCGCTCTGGGACTCGAGCATAGCACGACTCTTGTGGCACATGCACCATGTTTGAAGGTCATGAAGGACATGCACTACGAGGCCCACGTCCATGCCATCGTTGATTACCATGCTGCAATTAATGTGAAGATCGCGAAACCGGACGCGAGAAACATGAGAATGACCCAGGAGCAATTCTTGGCGGTAAATCTAGAACATCGATTATAATATTGAAATGAAGCGGATTTTCAGAATTGAGAATCCAACTTCCTGTACCATTATGATAGTCCCAGGACACATCAGCTATCACGTACAAAACTCATTTCAGTATAATATCATTTCCATACAATGAAATCAGAGTACAACAAGGGTATTTACACAAATATTATGAATTGGTACAAGCCCGCTGGGCTAAACGACAAGTAGAAACCCTACGAAGTGGTAGCTAGGGCATCAAGTCTCCATCACCAATCTTCATTTCTTCTCCACAGGCATCCTTGAGCGTAGCGACGTAACCCTTCAGTTGTAGCATTCACCATGATTGGACTCGAGCTCTAAGTCCAACCTGCAAGCTCATGAACTGTCCCCAAGAAATGGGACAGTTCCACGTCACCATCCATATATGTGCAAGCTTTAAAGTGGACTAATCTAGTATACAAATATGCAAGGAGCAGGCTGGGGTTTCCTATGCAGTAGCAGAAGTTTCAAATAGTAGTTTCCAACACCAACACACACCTCCACGGGCAATTCTGTCAGAACAGACTCCCGTCATCTCCAATGTCTACTCGATGGGAGAGCTCCCGCCCCTCCCATCTCATCGGCCAAGCCGGGTCCTTAGTTTAAAAAGGGGAGGTAGAAATTTAGTTACCAAAAACACTAATCAGACGAACAGTTCATAGGGGTTATCCATGACCGAGGACGCGACTATACGTATAGTTTTAACTCTGCAGAATGTGTACACCTGGAATCTATGCGAGATGCGCCCAGTCGGTAGCGAACCTTCTGAACAACACCACACCGAACGGAGGTCTAGTAGTTACGGCACCATCCTGCTTTTCCGGGCTTGGGGCGCGTCCTCCGCTAGAGGTCGCCTCGGAACTGTGAAGCACTCCCCCGGGTCCATTCGGGGGCCAAAGCAAATCAGGGAGCAAAGGTCAACACCAGTCCCCCTTACACTGATACACTATCCTCCTGCAGGCTTGTCACCACACTTGCTAGGCTCGGAACGGGTCCACCCTCATAATGGGCACACATTGTGCACGTTTACATAGTCCCATGACGCGGATGTCCAACCCGGTCGTCAAACTATCGAAGCAAGCTCTTCTCTCGAAATGCGTATCCACCACGGTGGTCCGCTAGTCGCACCCATTACAGGTATCACCGCCAACTCCTCTTCATCAGGACAAATCAAACTTGTGCCCGCAACAGACACTCCGTAGGAAGTACCCAAGTGTACTCCCCAAGCCCCCAATCCGAGGATTGGGTTATGGTACGCTCGCTTTAACAAATGGGTTTTCAAATCCTCCAACTCCTTCAGTTTTCACACGCACACCAAAATGGTTTAAAAGTACCCATTTTCCTCACACACATGCAAGCGAAGCAGCATCAACAGTTTTATATAAGAAGTAACATGACAACAAGGTACAGGTAATTAAACAGGCTATGTGGGGTTTATCACCTCAGGCATCATGTGAGCAAAATAAAGCATAGCATACTACGAGCATGTCTAATAGGAGTTCAGAGAATGGATGGGCGTGAACCTGGAGCAATGTCCTTCTCTTCAGTAACGAAGTAGCATAAGTCGTTGAAGTCTAGCTCGACGAAATCACCCGAGTCTTCAGAGAATCCTAACATACGGATTACAAATAAATAGCGATACCTAAGCAAATGAACTCCAAATAATAAGCAAGGAAGAACCAAATAAACACCAAAACCTACACTAACGGGTAGTTGTTGCTTTTAGGAAAATAATGAATAAGGTTTCATATTTTTCTAGACTAAGTTCAATTTATTATTTAGTTTCAAATATTGAAACATGTTTTGGATTTTAATTAATTTCGAAGAAGCACACAAGACACAAGTCAGCAAGTTAGAGGCCACAAGTTAGCTCCACAACGTGAATCATATCACGTATGGATAGGTCGGTCTGGGGGTTTGCTTTGCTAACGTCAGCATGGGCTACGCTGACATTAGCGTTGACAAAGTCGACAAGTGTAACACCCTAAATTACCCATTTAAAAATTTCTAGTAATTAATTTAATTTTATTAATTATGGTCATGATTAATATAAGGTAAATAATTAATTTCTAGAAATTAAAATCAAATATAAGGCTTAGAAACATTTTTGTTGCATTCATACTGCCGCATTCAAGTTTTTGTGAAAATCCGGGTGTGACACGAACAAGGGAGGTGTCGATGAGAAGATGGACCAAATAGCTCTCGCCGCCATTGTCCAAGCTGTGCCGGAGGCCATGGTGATGGCCATATCCGAGAAGGAGATGGCGAAGGATGTGTGGGATGCCCTCAAGGAGATGCACATGGGCGAAGAGCGCATCAAGAAAGCTCGTGTACAAACCCTCAAGAGGGAGCTTGCTGGTATGTACATGAGTGAATCTGAAAAAGTCAATGAGTTTGCTTTGAAGGTTACCACGATTGTGAACGAGATACATTCTCTCGGCACAAAAGTGGAGGAGACAAGCGTCGTCGAGAAGATCCTGTACTCCGTCCCCGACAAGTTCCTACCCCTCATCAGCACCATCGAGCAGTGGGGGGATGTGTCAGAGATGAGGGTGACGGGGGCAGTCGGGCGTCTGCAGGCGTTCGAGGAGTCTTCAAAGGGGCGGCGTCATGAAAGGGAGGGGGAGCAGCAGCTACTGATCACGGAAGCTGAGCCGCGATTCACGCGTGCTGAGTGGGAGGCCAAAGTTGCTGAAGAGAAGTTGCGCGGCGAGGGCTCCGGCAGCGACAACGATAAAAAGAAGTACTGCAGCAAGTTCGACAAGTCCAAGATCGATTGTCGTAACTATGGTGAGTTTGGGCACTTTGCTGACGAGTGCCTGGCTGTGAAGAAAGTGATGAAGAGTGTGGCGCAACTCGCCATGGCGGACGCCGATGACGAGCCGGCGCTACTTTGAAGCTCGATGTGGAGGTGATGAATAATGATAACAAGATTAGTGGGTGATTGTTAGAGTTAATCTTGTTGTTTATTGTTTTTATTAGTTGTAATTAGTCATGTGTCGGGTGAGCAGGCACATATGTTAGTTTGATCAGTCATGCAGCTGCACGTTGGCTTGGAGTTGTGGCCAAGTCGAGTGAACAAGTCATGGCGGTGGATCAGATAGCTCTGTGGCCGTTGGTGGTGATCTGCATGCAGCGAGTAGTGCCTTGCATGTAGGTGAGTGGAGTTAGTGATAAGCCACAGGAGTGTCTGGCTGGGTCGTGCGGTCAGACGTGGTTTAACCTGTGTGTGCGTGAGTGCTTATTTAAGTCTTTGTAATCACCGTGTTCAGAGTGCTGTGGTGAAGATAATAGAAGTGGTGTGGGCGCTGGTGTGCAGTGCCGTGAAAATTTCTCGTGTGTGTCTCTGCTCGTGTATGTGTGTGTGCGTTTTCAATCCATTAGAGAGTGCGTGAGGGGTGCTGGTCATCTTGATCGGTTACAATTCCAACAAAAATTATGACCAAGAGGAGGCTGAAGCAGCAGCAGCAAAAGCTTCCCGTGGTGATGCTTCGAAGAAGCGGAAGGCGATCACTGATGCAGCCTCGCTGAAAAGTGCAGCTTACGATTGGGCGGAACTGGCAGATAATGGAAAGGTGAGTAGTCAAGTCACCTCAACAACATTTTTTATACCCACAAGCTAAAGATATTTGGAAGTGTCTGTCATGACAGTCTATGTGCAACTAGAATTCAACACAACCTTTCAGTGTGATATGCCAATGCAATTATAGACCACCTTTTTCTGCAAATGTCAATAAGAAATTGTATGCTCTACAAATTCAATAATTGATGTACCTAAACTAAGGTCTGTGCACATCGCAAGCTAACATGTTGACATCAAGAAGGTATATGCTGCAGCGGCGCACACATAGATCACTTCTCTGGTTGAGCTACGATAGATTTTCTTTGCTCTACCTGCACAGTTTTGAAGCGTACTGTTCATCTAAAACTCATATATGCCAATATGTGTTTGTCATTTGCAGCTGAAGGACATGACAGTTGTGGAGTTGAAATCGTACCTCACCGCGCGTGACCTCCCCGTTTCTGGTAAGAAAGAGGCACTTATCAGCAGGATCTTGACTCATCTGGGCAAGTGAAGCCACTTATCTGAACTTGGTTTAACGACAAACACATCGCCTTGCTTTCTCCGCTCCTATAGTCATTGTTTTTGAGCTATGACATCTACTGCCTAGCCTTGCATTTTTGGTGTATAAAAGTCAAAAGTGAAGGTATGGTGATTAAGGTACTGAAGGGCTCCTGTACATGTGTTTCACTGAGAGAAGGGGGGGAACAGTTCAAAGGTTCAAGAACAGAAACCTGAAATCCAGAACAGAGAAAGGCTGACGAGTGGATGCACCGTTCAGAGAAACCAAAGATAAACCTGAGCAGAAATTGAACCTGAAACCTGAAAAGAATTTCAAGTATAACTTCCAATAAAGCTGGGTTATTCCTATGAAATTCAGGCATTAGTACGTAAAGCTCGGCTGAACCATATAGATTCAGCTATAGATGGTCTCGGGCTCTAGGTTGTACAGCTTCTTCAAAGGCTGGTAGTGCTGCGTGAGCTCCAGTCCCAATCAAATCTTCTCAGTGACGGTAGAGGCGAAGAAAGAGGCAGCACCGATCAACGTCTTGACTGGACGAAGTGTTGATGTGCTTTGAGCTGAAAGGCAGATCGAGATGGGCTTATTCTTTTGGACATGCAACTAATTGACAATTATACGTGCTTTTCTCATGACAAAATTGATGCGTGCGACTTTGCTTGGTTTGATGTTGCATTTGGTAATACGCTTCTCGCTACAGAAAGGGTGAAAATAGTGCAGATAAGGTTTGCTGCCCACAAGTTAGGCCAAAATGTAGCCATACGTGTATGTGAGCATATATATATGTTCCAGTCTGTATAACTTCATTGTATAATCTTAACTTTCATTTTTAATTAAAAAACCCTCAACTATTCAATTTTTATTAAAAATGTATTGTTTTTTTTCAAACTGTATAGTAAATATGAAACGAGCTAATAAATTCCTAGGCTCCGTTGGTAATTGTATGACGTCCTGGACGTGCAGCCAAATATCCCTAGCCAAGACCACTAGTTAAGAAGAGTTACGGAAATATAATTAATGAATTTGTTGTGAAAGGTGTTTTTATCGTATGGTAATTCTACACATTTTGATCAACATTTTCATATAAAAGCAGCAGCAAAAACTTTATATGGAGACCCGTCTTGATGTTCAAAACATTTTATATTTAGAAGAAAATAGAATATTGAGATAGCCAAACACCCTTGCAAACTAAATAAATTAACATTCGTATTATGTGATTATAAATCTAACACCAATATCTTGCAATTTTGTGATAAATGAGATTCTCCTGAACATGTCCTGTGGTAGAATTTGTTCTTAGACATGTAAATGGGAATGAGCCTGTTCCAAAAAAAATGCTGTAGTAGTTTAGGTACACTACACGAATGGGCACAGGCAGAAAAGCTTAGACTAGCAAAGTTGATGTTAGGCACAACTTCTGCATATGCAAAGTCACGAGAGAGAGAAGCCACCTTCGTTCTCTTTCTCAGCCAGAACAGTACAGTCTGACCTTCAGTACTCCCTCCATGCAGAATATGATAAGCTCAATTATTCAATTAGCATGTCATGCCGGCGTATGCTTTGCATCCCCAATTTATCATATTAAAACTTTTATATTTATTACTAACTATATATATTTCCAAATCTCAACCCCCTGCCATGCCCGTTGCCTGGTGTTGCCTTGATACTTATATCAAAGTTTTTCAATCCTACCATTACACAAGGTTGTTCAAAGTCGTCTGATCATTCTTACATAGTGGACTTTTCTAACTGTCACCAAGTCATTTTCATCTTATATGTGCAGTCAATAATTGTCACTTCTCATGCATGTAGTCAACTTGGAGACGTAGGATCTGCATGTTGAAGGTAACGACGAATATTTTTTTCGTGTGACTACAAATACGTCTTGATTAATAGTTGACATGGGATAAGAATAATCAGGGAAAAAAATAAAGGGTTACCTGGGATATGTTTTTTAATGAGTCTTTTATCTGTATGTCATTATAAAAGTTGACGGTTACGTGTGTGTCCCTAAAAATTTCATAGACACCTATAAGTCATCGACCGAATTTTCTTTTACCTACACGTCATTCCGTCCATGTTCCGTTAGATTGCTGCACTTACATGTGGGCCCCACATAGTAAAATGACCATTTTACCCCTCAGCTCTTTTGTCTCTCTCCCTCAGTTCTCTCGTCTCTCTCTCCCTCAGCTCTCGTCTCTTGCAAGGCGCGGGAAGCGACGCGGGCAGGCGGCGGCCGGGCCGGGCCGGGCGGGGCAGCCGGCGTCGCCAGGCGCGGGCCCGGTGCGGGCAGGCGGCAGCCGGGCCGGGCATGTCACTTACTTTATCCACTCCTTTAGGCCTTGTTTAGTTTTCAACTTTGGCATATAAAAGTTGGGACTTTGCCATAAATATGGCACCGTAGTATTTCATTTGTATTTGTGAATAATTATCCAAACATTGATTAATTAGGTTCAAAATGATCGTCTCGCAAAGTACAACAAAATATTATATAGTATTATAAGATATAATCAAAATCATCCCTATATTTTTAAATATATAGGAAAAATCCATTCTACACGCATGTATCTCGCTTTAAAAATATTATATAGTATTATAAGATATAATCAAAATATATTTAAAAATAGGGCTGATTTTGAAATTTTTTCGTGTATCTCGCTTTGAAGTATCTTAGAATTAGTATATGAACATACTAAAAATGATAAACTAGTATGTGAACATACGTACAATGGTATATTGATGGTGGGTTAGCTACACGTATCCGTAGATAAAACTCGTCCTATATATATATATATATATATATATATATATATATATGATGTTTAGAACAAGCTAGTTAGTTTCTAATTTGTTTGTCTTAAATGATATATGTTCGAAAACGGAGGGGATACAATTTGAAGGGTACCTGATCGAGTATCTATACATGGTCTTGGGTGCAGGGTGCTGCGTGAGCCCCGGTCCCAATTAAGTCTTAGCACCGATAGACGTCTTGACTCTTGGCTGCACAATTTGTTGACCGTTTTGAAGAAAGGCAGCACCTACGTATAAATGGAGCAATAATGTCGATATGGATATGCGTGGCTTTATTTGATCTTCTGGACGTATGCATGGTTGTCGTCGTCTTTGACTTGTAACATCATATTGTAGGATAGCTGTGTTACTCTTAGGCCTTGTTTAGTTTCTAAAAAGCAATCCCAAAGTTCACTATACAAAAAAGAAGATTTTCATCACATCAAAATATTAGTACATGCATGTAGTACTAAATGTAGATGAAATAAAAAAATAATTCCACAGTTTTGTTGTACTCGGTGAAGTGACATCTTTCCCCCAATTCCCTACCCCTCTAATGTGCATCTAAATAAGGGCTTAGTCTACCACCGGTTATGGATTTGCGACAAATTCAGCCGATGAATTGATAGATTGCAATCAGAAATGAGAGAGTTGCATGGCTATCCTTACAAAAGTGATGTACCACACATATCGATCTGTGTGCGCCGTATTCTAGTTTGTATAGCTGCATCGTGAAATCTATCTATTTCTAAGGAAAATTTACCATTTTTTATTTTTTCGTTAATATTTGTAGTTTTACAGAACTAGACCGTGTAAATTAGAGGTTATTTAAATTCCAAAGTGAGGAGCTAATTAATTCATAATTTCTATTCATATATTTTGTGACATCCTAGAGTCAATATCCTTTTATGAGAATTAATTGAGAAGAGCCTTTTGGACTGGTCATGAAAACAATCAGTGTGGACCTTTCTTTTTTTAGAAAAGGGAATATATTGATATTCCAGCCTCTGCATCGAAAAGATACATACAGCTATCATTATTACATAAAAGAAAAAGCTCAATTCCTAATAGCACACAGTCCTAGGAAAAAGGAGCAGAAAAAAGAGCTACCACCATCATTAGCTCCAAACTATCAACACCAAAAAGACCTATCCAAACCATACGTACTGACACATCTTCTACGACCAAAAGCACATAGCCAACGGTGGTGTTTCAAGCACTTAACCCTGAATCCACTCAGAGCTGCCACTAACAAGGCCGTCGTCTTCATCCAGCTCCAATTAACCAGCTTTAAATATCGTTGGCACAATCAACCGGTGTAGAACTGGATCAAAGGTGAATAAGATCAAGCCTGGTGTCTTGCTGAACGAACACCACCGTGTCCAGTATGCTAATCGTTGTATTACCTTGACCAAGAATGGACCCAGTGGACTCGCTATCCCTTTCCTCGCCACGGTGCTTGCAGTCGCCGCAGCTTAACAGAGCATCAAATTCCACAACGACGCCTCTAAGGAGGGAAGCGACGCTGATTGCGCTGTCGTCGCTTGACCCGAAGACCAAGGCTTTACACCTAGGAAAGTATGCAGAGGAGACGCCGCTGCTATCGTCGCCCGTCAATCCGTGCGAGGTGAAGAAACACCCCCTGCGCGACGAGCGCAACACTTTCGTTGCACGGAATCTGATGAACGGAGGGGATCCCCCACTCATCGCCGCCAGCCAAGAAGCCCCCGAGGGTGGCTGCACGACGACGCCGCGGATTCGGGGACGGCCGGCAGATGGCCAGCGGCCCCAACGGCGCGGGGAAGTCGACGGTGGCGGTAGAGGGCGACCAGGACGACGGGCGAAGAGGACCAAGGCGACCGGCGAGGAACGTCCGCACGGCGCCGGCGCCGACGATGAACCAACAGGGTAGGGTTGGTGGTGGTGCCGCAGGTGAGGAGCGACCATAAAGGAGGGAAGTGTGGACCTTTCTAACCGTCACCAAGTCATTTTCAATTCATTTTGTAGTCAACCGTTGTCACTTCAAATCCTTTATGAACCCAGAACCATTGGCCTCTCATGTAGCCAACTTGGAGACGCAGGATCTGCAAAATAGATGTAACAAAAATAGTATAATTTGCAGGCGTAAAATGAAATTATGCAGAATTATTATACAAGCTCACTGACTTAATTTTCACATAAAGTGTCCCGTGGATCCGTCGGTACACAATCTGTGTCGTGCCGCATCTATCAAACGCCGGCGCGCGTGAAGCACTGCAAGATCTTGGGTCCTCTAATAATCTTATCTACGCTGGAATAGAAGAGGAAAAAAGCGCAGCACCGATCCACATCTTCGCTGTACGACGTGATGCTCTTTTGACGCCCAAAGCTAGGCAGCTAGCTCACAGCTTGGTCCAGTCTTGAGATCGACACGATTTCATTTGATCTTGTTGTTGACATGACATGCATGGCTTCCTTTGATTTGCAATATCGCGGGAACAAAGTCATTTAACTTATGTCCGTCTACCTTGACCCGGATCAAATTTGCATAATTCCATCCAGTTGAGATGATGGGTAGAGTCGATATTTCTGAACGAAGATTTTTTTTTTTGAACGAAGGCCGGGTAGAGTCAATAATGATTAACCTCTCCATCATCTATCTTGACTCGGATTAAATTTGCGAAAATTTCTCCCTAGATGCTCAGCTCCTTAATTATATGATGAATTAATTGATGAAATGTCTACTTGGGTTAACTTCGTCAATCCCAATATCTATCGACATAGCCATTTCGAAGGTGTTTATAATAATAGTAGGGTGTGCGGTATGTGCATTATAGGATTGGAGTTTGTTTGCTGTGAGCAATATCCTGTTTTGGGAAAAAATCGTCAATGCAATTCATAAATATAAACAAAAAAATGTAATTCCTACTGTTATTGATTGGTTGGTTTTGAAAAGGAAACATGAGGATCATGCCTTCCACAAGTTAGTCTGATATGTAGCTATGGCTCTATGCGTCCATTCCAATTTCTATACTTCCATTTTGAAATCTTATCATTTATTTTGTTAGAAAAAATATCATTAATTCTATTTTTCTAAAGAAAATCCCTTGTTTTTTAAACTCCATCATCATTAGGTAGAAGCTAGTTTTTTCAGAGGCAAATAAACCAAATATCAGTACTCAAGTATTAATATCGAAAGGAGCTAAATTCCAATGGATATGGCTAAACATAGCGTGTGAACAATTAATTAATACTTGGTGTCGGAGAGAATTTGGAATAATTTCAACAAAAGTAGCACTGACCAATCATTTGTGGCACAAAATTATAGTCTACTTACAGTCTAGTAGTACGGAAATGGAATTTAAAAATGCTTGTGATTAGCACTTCATGTAGCTAGTTAGCTAACTAATCTCATCAAAACAATGATGTCTGGCACTTCCTAGTAACTGCATCTTTTGTACCCAACTTTATTGAAATAATAGTAACAACACTTGTTGTGCTGGCCTAGGTTTTTCTGCCTGTGTACCCAATTATATGTGGTATGTAGTCGATCTCGTCATGAGCAGAACAGCCTAGACTGACAATACAATATATTGAATTTCGAAATAATCCATCACCAACTGATTAAAACCTTGCAACCTTTTTTTCTGATACATGAGAATCTCCAGAACATGCAGTTCCTTCCCGTAGTAGTTTATCCACGTACTTACTAGCCTACCACAAATAATTGGGCACCGGCACCGGCAGCAAAACCTAGACCATCACCAAGTGATCCTCAAAAATGAATTAGGCGCCACGCATCCATGTAAAGCCACTTACTCCGTAGATGCAAAGCCAGAACAGTGACCTTCAGTTCACACATGGCCATGGGATGAGCTGAGTTATTGAACGAGCACGGCATGGATGCATTTGCCTTTCATCCCCTGCCACCCAACCCCCTACATACCATGCCTGCCTGGTGTTGCCTTCATGCTTATCTGAAAACTATGCGAGCCTACCATTACACACCCAACACAAAGGTTGCTCTCAGTTACCTAATTATTCATGCACAGTGGACCTTTCCAACTGTCACCAAGTCATTGTTAACTGATATGTAGTCGAGCAGTGTCGCTTAAAATCTTGATGAACTCAAGAATCATTGGCATGTGATGTGCCCTATTCCGAGAGGAGCTGCAGAATTTTCATGGTTCACATAAGTACAACGTACGTGTGAATATATAAAGAAAGAAAGAAAATAAAAGACATAGGTGGAAATGGTAGGAAAACGACCACATCTTTTATGTTTGCTGATAATGCATGCATCTTGTACCTTCACGGATTTTTCAGACACAGCATCTACAATTCTGCACACACACACACACACAAGATCACCTACTCGTCACCATAAAGTATCCCTGGATGGAGACCCATTTCTCCAGCTTCTAGAAGCCATATAGATTATGGCAGGCCTGCAGATCCGATGCCATGGACCAGTGCCATCATCTTTTAGACATTGGTAAATTAAATATTCTCTGGAAACTAGGAGAGGATTTAGTTTGACACCTAGGAGTGCCACAACTTGTAAGCCTTACCAATATTTTGAATTTTTTTGATCGGATTCAATCAATTTGTTTCAATGCCACTGTTGGAGACCTAATTCATATTTTTGAAGAAAAAAGTTGGTTAAAACCTACGCAACTAATTTGGCGATCCTGGTTTAGGCACAACATTCATGTGTTAGATTTGAGCACAAACCAAACATGCCAAAATATCCCATCTAGAAGATAACTTTCTTTTCGTCCTAGTGATGAAACAATAACATATCCCTTTGAGTTATTGAGGTTCCAACTTAGCAAGTTGGAAACGTTTGAGGAAAACATATCTACCTCCCCACAATAGCTGGCAATGTGTAAGCTTGCACGGTTGATATCATTTTCTTGGCATGGATGTCCCTATTATGTCTAGGTTCCATTCCACTAGGCTGTACAGGGAAGGAAGAGTTCAGCTCTCAATTGGTCCTGGGCTGCAGCTTTGGACAAGACCTTTGCTTCTCTAGCTTTTCCTGTCTAATTTAGTACATAAAGGTAGATACCAAGTTGCCATCTTTCATATGTCAGCTCAGGAAACTTTTCTGCATAATAATGCACCTTTGCTTTTCTGCATCTCAGCTAAGCATGAATGTCATCCATGCTGCTTTTGGGATCACTGAACTGGATCATATGGATAGATGATTTAAAATATGCACCTGTCCTGATTATTTTAGTCATCCATTTATTTATTTCAAAATTCTGCAAACTCGTTTAGAGTGAAAAAGGAGGCTAGATTCAGATTAGCGAAGCACCTATCAGTTCGTTCTCGGAACTGAACCAACCTTCAGATTATTTTACTTTACCAAAACTACAAAAGTTTATTTACATGCAGCTCACACTGCCCTGATTATCACACTGCCCTGATTATCACATCTCAGTTTCTTCCCTACCAAATCCTCCTGATCTTTGAAACAGGCGAACCGAACAAACCCAATCTAGAAACTGCCGATTTACGCGTTCCAAATGGCACATCAACGCCATTGCTCATCAGTGCAGATTTTGTTCTTGCAAGGTGTCGGTAAGCAATACAGCTTGGACAGAGAAACTTTGCCTTGTGAACTGTTGATTGATCATGGTTGCTGTCATCTGTGAACTATCCTCATCGCAAAGGCCAGGCCCTCTGAACTCCCTGATCATGGTGGATTGGTGGCGGCACCGACATGCGCAATTTTCCCTAACAATAATCAGATCGGCGCTCTGATCCAATGATCCCCATGGCGACATGCGAAAACTGCTGTTCCTATCGACGCCCGATGACTCGATCTTGCTGCTCCTGTGAGGAACCATCTTAAGAATGGTCTGAACATTCAGTGGTGCTCTCCTGCGCCGCGCCATTGATGTCCATGACCATGAGCTCCTTGTCTCCGGCACACTGCTCAGCCTGGCCATGGCCCCCGCCTCCATCATCAGAGCTGGACCCCGAGCTCTCGAACTGCGCCTGCTCGTCGTCGTCGTCGGCCTGGAACGTGATCTCCTCGAATCGGCCGTGCATCTCCGCGCACCGGCAGCCGCGGCGCGCCGCCGCCGCCGCCGCCGACATGTAGTCGTCGAGCGACCCGCCGGAGGACGCCGCGCTGGACGACCGGCAGTTCTTGCAACCTGGAGTGCTCGGCGCGTCCGTGGCATCGCCGCCGCCGTCGTCGCCGCCGTCATCGTCCATGCCGGGGCCCGGCCTCCAGTGCGGCAGCAGCGCGCCGACCTCGCCGTCGATCATCCCGGCGATGTGGGTGACCTCGTGGTCCGTGATGTCCAGCTCCGCCACCATCTCCGTCGCCACGCTCAGCGCCGTGTCCGCGTCGGCGTCGAAGGGGAAGTAGATGTTCCGGACCCTCCCTGAGTCACAAAATTTCAATTTTCAAATAATAATCTTACGAACACACACTCACAAACAAAAAAGAAAGATTCCAACTTTGAATGGTTGGTCAGAGGCAGAGCCGTGGATCACTGACCTGTGCCGTCCTTGTCGGCGATGCGCAGCCGGAGGAAGATGCTGCCGTCCTCCATCCTCTTGCCCTTGATGCTGACGTCGACGCCAGCGACGTGCTCGTCTTCCTCATGCTCGTTGAACAGCTGGTCGATGCCATGGAGCACGCTCTCATCGTCCTCCGAGTCCCACCCCCCGCCGCCGTCGTCGACGCCGCCGCCGCCGTTGCTCGCCGTGGAGCCGTAGCTGCCGCCGCCGCCGTGGTGGTGGTGGTACTCCAGGCAAGCAGGCTGGTGGAGGTAATTGTACATCGCGCTGTAATCGCCATCGTCTCCGGGATAAAACCCGTCGTCTTCAACCTGGAGGAAAGCGTCGTTGAGGAGCTCCACCGCCGTCGGCCGCCGCGACGCCGGCGCCAAGCACCTGTCGATGAACCGCCGCACCGCCGGGTCCTTCACCTTGTACAAAGCCGCCGGCTTTATCCCCTGATCATCAGAAAACGGTTACTATGATGATGAATTGACGAGTTGATCGATCAAACAAACTAAAACTAATAATCAGAAATGTTAATCCAAAAGGAGAAAAAGCCATGAGAGATTTCATTTCTTACGGAGGTGACTTTCTTGTAGATTTGGATGGGGAGGGCGCACTCGCTGTAGGGGTACTCGAGGGTGACCATCTCGAGGACGCACATGCCGAAGGAGTAGACGTCGGCGAGCTCGTCGTAGTCCTCGGCGTAGACCTCGGGTGCCATGAACTCCGGCGTGCCGACCGCCGCGCAGTGGTCGGCGCCGCGGCGGCGGCGGACGGCGGCGAGGCCGAGGTCCCCGATCTTGACGTGGCCCTGACTGCCGTTGACGAAGATGTTGTCGCACTTGAGGTCCCGGTGGATGACGCCGCGGGCGTGGAGGTAGGCGAGGCCGGCGAGGAGCTGCCGGCACCAGCGGCGGACGGCGGCGGCGCTCACCCGCGGGTGGCGGCGGCGGTACTGGCGGAGCGTGCCGGAGGTGAGGAGCTCGGTGACGAAGTTGACGGCGCGGCGGGGAGCGTCGACCCAGGAGGCGTGGAGGCGCATGACGGCGGCGTGGCGGAGCGACTGGAGCAGGTGGATCTCGCCGTATAGGCGCTCCAGCTCGCCGTGGCTGCGTAGGAAGTCGTGCACCTGCACCTTGTTCCACGCCACCTCCATCCCCAGGTGCTCGTCGAAGGCACGGTACCTGATCGGCGATCACCATGAATTCAGCATATATACATACGAGCAAAGATGATAAAGATAGTAAATTTTGCGTCAAAATCGGGAAGTTGCGATGATATTACACTGTCTTGGAGGATCCTTTGCCGAGGACCTCATTGTACTGCAGGGCCGGGTAAAAACAGAGGAGGGGAACGATGAAGGAAGACGACGAGGGTGAAGAAGAAGAATAGCATCAATCATATCGGTGGAGCTTACCCTACCATACCTCCCGGTGGGATCAACCTCCACATACCCGGGGTCATCACCGAGGAGCCCCTCACCGGCACCACCGCCGTCGCCATTGCTCTGCACCTGTAAAGCTCCCATCATCCTCTTCCTCTGCTTCGCCTCCTCCTCCTCCTCCTCCTCTCCTTCAAATCATCACACACAAGCAAGTATCCCTGCTCTCACTTCCCCAAGCACCCCCTGCATTCATCGCAGCTCCCAACCAACCCCCCACCCCGCATCCATCTCAAGAAATATTTCCGCTCCTTGTGCCGTACGGCCGAGGAGACCGAGGAAGGAGACGAGGCTGCCGACGTGGCATGCGCTGTGGGATCTCGAGGCCGTGGCGCCAGAGAGAGAGAGAGGATCAGAGCAGAGGAGCAGGCAGCTCCCTCTGTCGCCGGACTTTAAATATACTCTAGTCTAGTCGAGTGCATTATCATTGCAGCCAAAGAAAGCGATTAGGAACAGTGATGGTGAGGAGAGGAGACCGAAGAGGAAGATTTGGCTGGCTGGGGACGAAAGCGTGGTCGGCGCACGGCGTGGAATCCTGAAGCCGGGGCACACGTGCAGACAAGAACCTTACCTTTCGATTGGCTCGTTTTTTTTTTATTACTGAATTTGGGAGGAGATTTCCATGGTCAGCTGCACCTGAAACCACTTGTTTATTTTTGTGGCAGGGGTAAAGTAAACCAAAATTAACCTAAGCTTTTGCTGCATTGCATCATCCGTGACTTGGCTTGGAAATTAAAGGGTCTATCAAGGCTCTCTGCTTGTATGTGTAAGCATGAGCATAGTTGTACTGAGCAACCAAAGTCTTAACGAGTGCCTTCTCAAAAAAAACCAAGTTATGCACGCTGAGTTGACGAAAATGCCCCTAGGTGTTGGCTCCGTTTTCCTGCCTGCTTCATCCTGGACGTAACGGACACGGCGACGTCAGGAGCTCCATCGACCTGACGCCTTCTACTGTGCTGCACGCATGAGACAAGGGGAAAACTAGGCGATGGCACGTGAACGACAATGCACTGACAAAGTCGTTTCGTAACGCACCCCTTGCAAGTCCCAAACGACAGGAAATTCGCACCCTCTTTGTCGTCGAGATTTATCTGCCACAGCAACGTTTTTTTTTCGAAAACAGCGACGGTTTCTAACTGCTCCCAATGGACACGGGGCAAACGATGGTGCCTAATATGGTATCTAGTGGTTAGGCATCCTTGTGCATACTGCATTTGTGTGTAGTAAGGGTACAATGGGCCATGGCTGCTTTTGAAACCTGCCTTTGAGGCCTCTTCTAATGGTGGATGCGGTACGTGGTAAAAAAAAAACTTGACAAAGAAGATGGGTTCGGATTTGCCTGGCCCTTCCCTAGTGGATTGAGACCTCGCTCTCCTAACGAAACAACTCCCACGACCCTCAGGAAAGCTCCATACATATTTTTATGTACATAAATGTTGTTTAATGAATATGCACTGAATCCTTGTTTACGTGTCAGAGCAAGGTATGATTGGGCTCCAGTGGTGAGGCACCGATTTCTTGCTCCACAGCTCGACGCAGGATTCGATTTCATCTCACCACCGGAGAAGGCCTGATGCGGCTTGCCGGCTCTAAAACCACACTATTTCCCGATAGACGCAGCAATTTGGATTTTTCAATAGGTTTTAAATGTGGAAATATGAGTTGGTTGTGGTTATTCTATTTGATTGTACCCGTCACAGATTTGATTTCGAGACCTCTGACTCTAACAACATACACATGCAAGTACTAATTCAACCCGAAAGCTTATATTGACAAGAAAAGATGAATAATTTGCTTATACTTTAACATTATGACCACTGTTCATCACCATATGGTGATCAGTAAAGGTGAACACAACTGGCAGCCGGTGAGGTTGATTGCTGACAACAACGACGACGACAACAATAGCGAGGGAGGGAAGAATAGGCAGCGTAGCACAGCGGCATTGAGAGCAACAACGATATCCTGCTGCAGCCGTGGACGCGTGCAGGAAGAATAATCTTACGTTGGGTTGCCTCAGCCACGCCCACACTCTATTTTACTGACGTTGCTGCAGCTAGTTGGGACTTGGGAGTAGATTTCCATGGCCAGCTGCACCAAAATCCACTTGTTTATTACTACTACTACTACCAGTAGAGTGCACGCGCGTGTATTAGAAAAGCATAGTAAACAAGAATTTTATTTCTTTAATTTGAGGGTAAGCTTAAGTCAATTTTTAATAAATTAACCGGTAACTTGATAAAGACTGATGTTAAAATGATTTAAATTTATCTGTTTTGTGTGATATCTTTTTTAACCAATGATAAAAAATAATGTCGATGTTTGAAGGCCTTCAATTGTCTTGAACAGGGCTGGGGTCAATTCCAGACCAATGTCCAAAATAGCCAAAAGGGTGTTTTTTCAATTATATTTGTATAAAATAATTTTTTGGTGACTTCCAATCATACATTCAAGGCTTTAAACACTATACGACTGAAGCCTAACAGAGGTCCGTACAATTATGAAGATCGAGCAGCCCGATGTCGTTTTGCCATTCTTGTGAATAACCGTATGAAAGCTCTAATTCTACCCTTCTCTAATTTTCCATGTCTCCTCTTCCAGTCCCCATGGGCTATGTATGCATCAAAATTTGTATGTCTAATGAGTAACTAATCCATTTAGGCAATATATTAACTAATCCATTTAGGCAATATATATGAAATTATACGTGATTTCTGATTTATTCTTCCGTTTAGCTGCACGATCGATCATGAGCTTCACCTTTTACACCTGAAATCGCCAAGCAGTAGTACAGTCTTGCGCGAAATCAAGCTCCCGAACAAAACACAGCTGAACTAAAACAAAATGCACACTACAAATCAAAAAGTTCTTTATTCTCGGCTCGCGGCTTTACGCTTCATCAAAGGATATTCGTCTCGTAAAACTGCCTTCCTCCAGCTCGCCGAAGCCGCAGTACATCTCCTGCAGCGATGCTGACCCGTCGCAGCTCGGCGCGCTGTAGCACCTGGACCTCTGCGTCAACAGCGATTCGTGATCCATCGGCCACCTGCGGGCCGCCCGTTGCCGCCTATATTACCCGGACACTTGTACGCGTATAAGTGCCGATACGAATACGCGAATATGATATGTCCTTAAGAACTCCGATACATCGATACGTTTTAGAATTTTTAAATAAATAAATAAATAATAATACATGATAATAACAAAGTTGATAAGAATGAAAAGTAAATGTTCTGATATTCAATAAAGGTAAATAGCATATAAGTGCTTGAGCCTGAAGATGGAGGTTCGTCGGTGGCAGCGGCAGCGCGACCTCTTCCAGTCTTCTTGCTGGGGGCTTGTTACCTACGACGTTTGGGCAGGGCTCATGCATGTTGCAACGACCGGCGGCTCATCACCGGCGAACAACAGCGCTAGGGCGGGCAGCCGGCCAGCTGCTGCATGTGCGTGCCTCGTGCTCTGTGTTGTGCGGCAGGAGCTGGAAGTGGAAACGAGATGGATAAGGCACAAGCAGGCGGTGCTTTGTGGGTTGGGCCATATCTAAAAATTGTGCAGACTGAGATACGTGTCCAGCCCACATATGAAGTTGCAGTATTTTTTTGTTTTGTCGATACGCCGCTGAGACGTATCCACGCCGTATTCGTTTAGACGCACGTATTTTGGTCGGCGTGGGCGCATGAATTGGGTAAAAAAATTCTATGGTGAGTGATCACACGCACGTATTTTAGAAAAAGAAAATAAAATCTATCTATCTATCTATACTATAAGGATCCAGTAGAATTGAAAACGCTTCTCACCAAAATAATTCTTACCCACCCCTCACGGAGGACCCACATGTCGAGTCCAACGGAGGAAACGACGTGGAAAGTTTTCATAAAACGATGTTTCTAGATAGTTTTTGTCGTTTTGGACGTTACTTTTCTCACCATAGAATTTCTTTACTCACCCCGTGTACCCACCAATCAAATAACATACCCACATATATATCAACCAAATAGTCTAAAATAACCCCCATAATAATGATTGGATTGGAGTCGAGAAAAAACCAATACACCCATAATAAAGATTGGATTGTCGTTTCTTGTTGTTGCGTCTCGAATCCAATATGACCTGATCTCAAGTTACCTAAACCGGTATAAACACAACTCCGTGGAGGACTCCAATAACCTTGGGTCTTGGTTTATTTTTCTCTCCCCACTAAATTGGTTCATATACGAGCAGACCTGCAGGATGATGGGCGGCAGCGAGAAGCGCGGCGGGTTGTCTCCCTACCACATCCCCTCTGTTGTCGCCTTCATCGGCGCCGTCGATGATGACGACGTGTCCCAACCGGCGGCAGTCATCCGACGACCCTCCCTAACAATTGCAAGCAAGAAGAGTGCACAGGAGAGGAGGGTGCAGTGCAAATATAACCAAGTGCACACACGTGTGACTGTACGACGTGCTCGCGATGGGTGGATGGACATGGACTGATGCAAAGCTTTTCTTTCTCTCTCTCTCACCTGATGATGGACCGAGATATTCGTGAACAAATATAGCAGCGGCGCCCGGTGGAGGCTGGGAGCTCGCTCGCCGGCACCGCTTGCAGAGGAGGTCGAGGAAAGAACAGCTTGGGAATTGATCTCAACGAGATGTACATCATTTTTTCCACATGTGACTAGAAATCGGAAGATGGAATCAATCTACATGTTGGACGGGTGAAGCTTGATTTTTGGTCCACCGATAATTGGACTTCCCGAACCGCTAGGACTTATCAAAACGGTGTTATAGCCTTGCACGTTGCTGCCGTGGCCGAGCTCTTGGCGCCCGCGGCAAGAATCGCCGCCATCGATCTATGGCATCGTCACCTCTCCGCCCACGAATTGCTCGATCGCCGCCCGGCAAAGGACCAGCATGCAGGGCCGTCCTTCTACTCACCTGTGGTCATGAAACGTGCACCATAAAACCCTCATCTTCGATTAGTGCACCATCATCTCGTACATCTTCTTCCTTCCGGAGCGCCGACGAACCGAATTGGCGAATGATCGACAGTTGACTGGGCAGATGGGATCCACTTGAGGCTGTGGCGCATCGAATCAAATTGGAATTGTGTAAACAAGCCCGGGAGTTAAGGGACAAGGGAAGTTTGGGCACTGATAGGCATGTGGCGGCCAGCAAGCATCGGGGGTGATGGGGCAGCCGTGGAGGAGGGCATTGACGGTGAAAACCAGCGTCAGCCATCAGCGTTGAAAGTGCATGCATCTCCATAGGAACATCATCTGACCGGCCTGACCGAGCATCCACGCATCGGCAGCTTCGCCGTCGTTCCCGTCACGAGCCGCAACGTCCTCCCGGCGAGTGTTGCTACAAGCTGCATCATCTTACAACGCTATAATCCATCTACACGGCGTACAGGAATAATGGTGAGAACGTGAGCCAGAGGAAAATTGATTTAGTTGCTGCATTGCCATATACGTTTTCTTTCGATATCATTCTTAGAATCATAGATGTATCCTTGGCAGCAGGATATGAAATTGCCAGAGTTGCTGCGCAACTCAACCAATTCAGAGCAGAAGCAGAAACATCTAGCTAGACATCTATGAAACCATTGTTGTGATTACTTATCTGCAAACTAAGGGTATCTTAATCTTTTCTTTATGAGTGGGATTACTCGATTGCATCCCCGTGTATTGTTGTGATCAGGTTGCACCCCCGAGTAGAAAGAAGTATCATGCATATTCATGCAGCACATGTGATGGCATCATGATGCGAAAAAATCCTCTGAATTTTTATATCCCCTATTTGGAATTTGGAATTAGCTAGGCAAGTAATATATGATTGACTTTGATGTATACATGTTAAGTTTAGAGTCCTCTTTAGTAATGTCTTACTTGAGTTTCACTTTATGTTCATGTGTAGAAACGTGAGTGTATTTTGAATATATATTGATTTATTTTCTCATGTGCGCTGTGCGTGCGCATTGGATCCACCGAAAGCCGCCGCCGCCGACACCATCGTCTCGCTGCTGGAGGACATCATCTTCGACGTTCTAACCAGGCAGCCGGCGAAGCAACTCTACCGGCTCCGGTGCATGTGCAATGGGTGGCGCCCCCTCATCTCCGACGAGGCCTTCGTCGCCGCGCCACTCATCACCGGTGTGTTCAGACCCCGATGCTTCGTCGAGTTCGAGCTGACGGCCTCAACCAACGTCAACTCCGTTCGCGGCTTCGACGTCATCGGCCGTCATCAACGCTACCTACTATAGGAAAAACGTCGTCTCCTGCGCCGACATCGTCGCCGTCACGGTACGTGACTCCGTCCTCGTGGTCCGTTCTATCCCCTCCTAGCTGCATTAAATGTAGCTAATAATATAGTTAGTCGCGCACGCATCCATCGTTAATTATCCTTTGCATGCCCGCAGCTGCATTTTGACCTCAGTTTACTCTTTACCAAGTTATCAGTTAATTTATTAAAAATTGGCTTAAACTCACCCTCAAATTAATTCTTGTTTACTATATTTTCTAATACACGCGCGTGTCGCGCGTGCACTCTACTAGTTTATTTTTAATAATTAGATGTATATGGTATTTCATTATTGATTTGCATAATTTGTTTAAATCAGATAACATGGAGGCTACAAAAAATATGACTTTTTATTTCTATTCTGAATGCATGCTTGCAGGTTAGTGAAGACGGGGCTTTGGACGTTTCTAAGGTTGTCCAGGGCCGTCAAGGATGGAGTCTGATCACGTGCATGTGGCTTCATGCCGGAGTTGTTCATCTGCTCGTCAACATGCTCTGCCTCGTGTTCATCGGCATACGGCTCGAGCAATAATTCGGGACGTCTTTGAATTATTTTCTGAAGAATTTATTCGATACAACGGAGTAGAGTACGTGTTACTGAAATCATCATCCACGCATGAGAATACAATGCAATATATAATATTGTAGCAGTGAGGACCGGGCTGGTGTATCTGATCTCCGGCTTCAGCGACAGCCTGATGTCTGTTCATCCGTTCGAGCGTGTCGTCGGCGGGTGCCTCCGATGCTCTGTTCGGCCTGATCGGATCCATGCTGTCGCTGGTGCTTGTGATCGTCGTGAACCTTGCCCTAGGCATCCTCCCCAGAGTCGACGACTTCGCCTGCATCGGCGGCCTCATGTCCGGCTTCCTCCTCGGCTTCGTCTTCTTCATCCGCCCCCAGTTCGCCTGGCTCAACCAGATGCAGAACCACAGGAGGGTAGCAGCAGCCGCCGCCGGCGGCAGCTCATCGTCCTCCGGTGATGAGGAAGCAGCGGAAGCACAACACTTACCAGCCAGTTTAATTACAAAAATACTCACAAGACTTCAGAAATCCAATGAACACAAGGGATTCATCATGTTTTTCAGAATCATAATAAGCATGGTTTCATCAATGAAATAATACAAATTTCATATTTAGTTACATTGGAGATTGGGATTGCACCTTGGAGTACCATAGTAAAAAGAACCATACAATTCTGCACAAATAATGTCCGAGAGGGAGAGAGCGTGGAGCGTGGAGCGTGGAGAGGCGGGGGAGAAGATGAAGCAGGCGTCAGAGAGGGAGAGAGCGTGGAGCACAAGAAGGCTTGCGATGCATTTTTACCGTATGATGAATCACCGCAATAGATTTTCATCGTAAAAAGTGAATCAAATGACGTAAAATTTTTTTTGCTGACGTAGCTGCAGCAAGCGGCCGCCGGACTCGCCCCCTTTCATAAGGGTATAAGATAGATTTATCTCCAACCAAGCCCGCCCGTTTCTAATGAGCAATGACGGACTAGTTTCTACCTATTTAAAAAATACGACCTTCCCTCAATCAAAAAGAAAAAGTTAAAAAAATGCGAGTGGCTGTAGGGAGAAAAATATCTTCTGCATCCGGATCTGGCGTATCTGTCTGTCTCTACTCTGTTGGGAGTGGGGACCAGATCACCAATTCACTGTCTCTCCTCTCTCCTCTCTCTGGTAGGGACGCCGCATCCAACCAATCTCAAATCAAGGCCTTGTATAGTTTCTAAATTCTACCTCAAATTTCACTATACAAAAAGAAGATTTCCATCCCATCAAAATGTCGGCACATGCATGGAATACTAAATATAGATGAAATAAAAAATTAATTACACAGTTTTGTTGTACTTTACGAGACGAACATTTTGAGCCTAATTAATCAATGATTAGACAATTACTAGAACTTTAGGCGCGGCGTTGCCGCGCGACATCAAGAGTTGGGCCAGTGTTTTTTTTCTCTGTACCATCTGTGCGTGAATGAGCCCCAATACTAATTACATATCCTCTTTGTACCAGCAGGTTATCAGAAAACAATGAAATGAAAATCAAGGATGCTTATAGGATCTGGATCATATCTTGTGCATTTGATAGACAATACAATTTTTTATGTTTAATAAAATATGAAGCCAGTAAGGTTTGTCATTGATTTGTTGATACTTGACATCATGTTTTAGTATCATAATAATAGATGCACCTCTGTACATTATCAGTGGTCAGTCACAACAATTAGGCAGCAGGTTATCACAAATGGATACAGTCCATATTGTAACTTGTGCATTTCGGTGTAGCTCTCATGGTCCAAAACGGCAAAGCTGTAGCAAGGAACCGAGGAAAGCATAGTAGTAGTCATAGTGATGGAATTTTTGGTTAGTCACAACCACATGGTGTCTTATCAGCTGGCATAGTGATCAACCATCGACACATCATGTGTATGCTTATTTTCTGTGGAAGTATTCCTAGTCTCGTTTCAGAATTTGAATTGAGCACCTCGAAAAGCACTATGGTCCAATTGAAGCTGTATTTGTGAAGTCGTGAAGTGAACATCTTGCCTCTTCCCATCGTAGTTGTGTTGATCAGATCGACTGTATAGTCAACAATGGCATCAAATTATGTCTCCAACAATTAGTCAATAATGCACTGAGGAAGCAGGCATGCTCTCTAGTTCTGCAACTGACCAGATGTAAACAATAATCTATAAGCTGAAAGCAATATGTTTAGAACGAGCTGTTGGATTAACAACAGACATATCTACCTATTGGTCTGAAGGTGAATTTATATCATGTCTAGAAAAGAGCTATTGGAACCTCGTATATTTTACGGAGTCAAAACTCATACCCTTCTGGTTCATTTATGGCAAACTGATATACATCTATATTCGAAAGAAGTACAAGTGAAACTAATTGATCAAAATATTTCTCCAAACACCATACTCTGTATACCTTGCTGGTGTGCTGATGCCCCTCGGCCAGGTGTTGCGGACCACGCTGCCGCAGGAGGGGTGGAGTTCAATCGGCGGCGCTGGAATGGCGTCGGTGCTCGGCTGCTTGCGGATGAGGACAGAGGAGCTTCAGGAGGCCTGGTGCGGACGACGATCGTGGGACGGCAGAATGGAAGTCCGATGGTCATCGCGAGGCGTCGTTGGCCCCTCCAGATGGTCCTCGACATGTCTCGAACAACTATAGCCAAGCCAAAGGATGTACGGTTCAGATAACACTAAAGCTCCATCGGATGGTTCTCATTTAGGGACACGTGGAAGCCTCTGATTTGAGAGCTAATGGAGCAGATTTCGTTTACAGAGATTCACAAATACAAACGAAATGACCCACTTGCATCGTGAGTTCCAAGAAACCAACCGCATCATCTTCCCTTCCCTATTATAACAAAAGCTAGCTCGCCGATGACAGCTCTACCCGCATCCGCATCCCAGTGAAAGCTTCGTTCCTTGCCGCGCTTGCATCGAGGAGAGTTTGGGGGGACCGACCGACCGGCCGGCGCAAAAGGAATCGACCCGGAGGTGAGTCTTTGCCTAGACTTAACTCAAAGGGCCGACAATTTCACCGCGATAAGTTCATTTACCTTAAGCTATCTGAAATTTCCCCTGCTTCTGTTAGAGCTGACTCTTTCGATTTACTAACTTGCAACGAATCGATTCTGCAGTTCAGTTCGGTTCACATGGCTGCTAAATCAGAGAACGGCAACTGCAATGCTTGGGCAGCGAGAGATCCTTCCGGAGTCCTCTCACCATACACGTTTAACCGCAGGTGGCTTCCCCAGTTCCCCCCTCCCCTTCCTGACCACCAGAGCACTCGATGGTTTGTGTTTTATAGCAAATAGTAAATCTAATTGAACCGTTTAAACCGGCGGTCCAACCGAATAGGACAGCGAACCAATAAACCGAGCACCTCGGCGGTTCGATCTCCGGGCCGGTTCAAATAACTAGGGTTGGAACATATGTGAACTCATGCCGGGATTGTGAGAACTGCAATAGCTCTCATGAGAACCACTGTGCGAAAGGAGTTTTAACTTTCAATGCCATTGATACAGATGGAACTGTGACAAAGGGGGGTTGCTCCACTCACAGTGTAGTCCACTAAAGGTATGGCAGTACAATTTTAATTGGCTGTTCAAATAAGATTTTTTTATATTGATAAAAACTAATTTTAGGGATGAAAACAGGTTCCATTGTATTTTGTTCCACTTTAATTTCTTTTGCCTATTTGATCACACTGTATCCTATTCAAGATGCTATGTAGTTTCTTATGAGTGGGTAAAATTTGGGTCAATGTTGTCCATTCATTTTCATCAAAATCAATACATCATGAAGGAATAATATATATACACGTCCATATAAGTCACTATTGACACCATGATGCTGGTTCAATACAATTTCTCAGATAATGAATCACATTCTGTTGATTAATGTGAACTTAAGGTATTGCTTCCAAATACCCCATGGCAACCCTTTGGCAAAGGCAGCACCTCTTCTGTGTGCTGGAATAACTGTGTATACTCCAATGATGCGACACAACATGAACCAACCCGGAAAGTCACTTGGGGTCATTGGACTTGGTGGTCTGGGTCACATGGCTGTGAAATTTGGTAAAGCGTTTGGTCTTAAGGTCACAGTTTTCAGTACAAGTGAATCAAAGAGAGATGAAGCCATCAACATCCTTGGAGCAGATAATTTTGTTATATCATCAGACACACAGCAGATGGAGGTACTGCCCTTGCACATTGCATAATTTTAACGTACCTAGATACCAAGCAAAACATGTTTGCCTTCTTGATAATATGACACCATCTTTTGGTGGGTTCTTTTTATTTCTTCGTCGTATTTCCAAAGATACAAGCACATCACATTATTTTTCGCAAGGAAAGAACAGAGAGCAGATCACTATCTTTCTCATTGTTTTGCTTTTTGACTTCAAAGTTCCAGGCAGCCAGTTCCATATATGACCATGGATAGTTTTCTTATGTTGAGAATAAAGATAACAACTAAGTAATGTTTGTTCTGCTTTACCTGAAAACTGATCGTGAATATATGATCTCTTGCTTTCGCAGTCCCTGAAAAACCCCTGCACTTCACAGTTGTTTCTTGTGGGTTTCATCTCTAGCCTACCCCAACTATGTTGGGACAAAAGACTATCGTGCTGTTCGGCTGGCTGGTGCTGGTGACTGGTGCTGGTGGCTGGTTTTTGCTGATAGAAAAATACTGCTGGCTGGTTGGTAGCTGATGCTGGTTTTTACAAAGAGAAAAACACTGCTGGCTGGTGGCTGGTCAAGCCATCCAAACAGGGCGTATGTTGTTGTTGTTGAAAACTGTTGTGTCATTAATTAAAATATTGTGTGATTAATTGTCTAGACTCGTTGATCATGTGCTTGTTGGAAACTTATGTACCAGATAGTCGATTACTAATGATAGTAATCAGCAAAAATATAGAGGAAAATAAATACTCCGCAATAGTATGAGAGTATTAAGTATGTAAGCATTAGTTCGTTCAGCTAGTGGAACTAATGAGATCCAGAAGTAAGAACGCCACCCTGAACCAACAAGTTGTATGTTATCATTGTACGTGCTAAAAATACATGTACTACTAGACCAACAAATTGAGATCAGATAGATGACCAAATTCAAAAACTTAGCTGGAGGCCCACTCACCTAATGGTTAAAATATTAAGAGCAAGCATTACAAACAAAAGAAGAAAATGTTAGCTAGAATATGCCTTCTTTCTATGATTAGCTCAAATTCTCAACTTGTACAACACGCAGATCTAACATTCATGGCACAATTAAACATACAATATTATAGGATTTATTTTAGAGAAATTCTTTGCCCACAAATTAGACATATTCAATGCTAGATTCATCTCTGACGCCTGCTGTGAAAAATAAATTGCATTCAACAACAATCTCTGCATAAGTTAACAAGTACCTTTTGGTAGCAAAATAGTTTGGAAGAGGTACATCAACACCCTGAAAATGTAACAAAGTGGTGTATCATTATATTAAGAAGGAAGAAGGAAAAGAAGCCTAGACCAAAGTTTTAACTCCCATCTATGCTGGGACATAATATATTTTAGCTATCTGCCTATCTCCCATTTGATCCCTAACCTATGCAAGGCTGGTCCAAGTTGGTTCGATGATCAATAAAATAGAGTAGTTCCAAGGCTGCCTATCAGATTAAGACATAGGGATGGATGTATTTTTCAATTAGCGTAATTCCAAGCTAAAATAGAAAACCATTATCAAGCACTTAAAATAGAGTAGTTCAAATCCAAAAAATACTCTGGTTATTCTTTGCCCATCCTAGTCATGATCAGTTCGCATTCTACTTTATACATAAGAAAAATGCAGACTTCGCAAAAAATGTACTCCTAAACTTCCACCACAACTCACATTTACTACATTATATTAATCATGACATCGCAATATTTGAGATCTGTGCAAACTACCCCTACAGTTCTAAGCTGTTTGCCACGCCCCTACGAAATACTCATCACAACAGTGACGAGCTGGCAAGAAACAGCTGATAGTCTACTTAGAATCAGCTGGGAAACGAACCGGGGTCGCCAACAGATCGGTGACCAGCTGGACCAGCCACGGCACACGCTGCTCCCGAAGCCAGACAACGCTGAAACCACCTTCCAGTACACCAACAGAGGCATCCTTTAGCACTATGCTCAGCTTTTGGACTTGGGCTGAGATCAGATCCTCGTCAAAAAATCGGCCCAGGGCTTCATTAAAGCTGTTCCTCAGATGTAAGAGCGTAGCTGCTGAGTTCTTCATGAATAGGAGGGTTTTCAGGATGCCTAGTTCCAGCTGCTTGGCATCCTGATCCATGAGCTTGGGTAACAGATCATGCTCGAGCTTGTCGAGTTCCACCGACATGCCTGCCACGACCGAGAGGATATCCAGCTCGGGGCATACCCAGAAGGGCCTCGACTCCCTCAGCGGGTGGAGTGCATACGACTCGCACGCAGCGCACGGGCCGGCCTCCCACCTGCGATGTGACGCCGTTTACTTCAACTCGACTCCAGCACCCCTCGTCTCCGCCTCACGCCGCACCCCGCTCTCTTTCTTTCGCTCCCGGAGACCCGAACCTGCTACCGAGCCGCCATGGACGAGGAGTACGACGTGATCGTTGTGGGCACGGGGCTCAAGGAGTGCATCCTCAGCGGCCTCCGGCCTCAAGGTGAGGCGGTGAGCACCGACCATCCCGCCTCCCGGTAATGAACGACACTCGGGCCTCGCTCACTCTGGTCCCACCCGTGGCCGGATGCCGCTCGGGGCCTGCTCGGTGGGTGGGTCTGGTAGGGTGCGTCGTGGTAGTAGATCAGGCGGTGCTGGTCTGGCCCCTGTCTCATCCGGGACTGGTGTGTGGGTGCTTGTCTAAGCTATCTGCGCATCTGGATACTGGTAGCCAGTTGATGCTGGCCATCGTGGAATCCTGCTAATGTTGCCACAATTTCTTGAATTCTGTAGACGGGAAAGATAAGGACAAGGCTAGGTTCTTGAATGAGGAGATAACTAGTCTTGAGTAACAACTATCTAGATTCAAGGGAGATTCACTGCTTGGAATCCAGATCTATATTAACTCCTTTGTTTTGTGGCTTAGAAATGCTGTAGACGTACAATATATGACATCTATTCTCTGATATTAGTGCGTGCGGTGAGACGTCAGACCGGGGTAATTGAAAGGAGGGACAAAGATCGTTAAGTTGAATAGTCAGCTTACTGCTTTAAAATTGACCGATGGTGGATTCATTTTTAATGGATTCTGAAGAGTTATGTGTGATGCTTTTGCAGGTTCTACACATGGATAGAAATGACTACTATGGAGGAGATTCCACCTCCCTAAACCTGAACAAGGCAAGAAGCTATAAGTCTCTGATTTTTGTTCCTTTTGAAACTGAAACATGTACTGAATAATATGATTCTTTTTATTTTGTGTGTTGGCAATTCATTCAGTTGGTTTGTATAGTTAATGACTGATGAAGTACTCTCTTATTTTCCACTGTATTCCCTTTAATCACCCTTATCTTTTTTGTGAACGGCTCTGGAAGAGGTTTAAGGGGAAGACAAGCCACCAGCACATCTTGGTGCAAGCAGAGATTACAATGTAGACATGGTTCCAAAGGTGTGTTAATCCCGCATGGACTGCTATCTATGTGCTTATTATTTCTTGCCACAGCCATCATACTTGGCAAATATATTAACAAAAAACATATATTTTCTTATTCTTGCGCACTAATTAGTTCCTTAATTGTTTTATATATTCGTTACAATACCATATACATCATTTGCGCTGATTACTGCTTAGTCTTGTCCTGACTGGAACCCTGTTTCAGATGACGTTTCTTTATTGTTGTTAAAGAACAATAGCTTTAATTAGAATTCAGCTCATGAAATGCTTCAAACCTACAATCAATATATGCTTATGTTAATTTCGTGATGGTAAAGTATGTCTATATCAAACTCTCTTTGTCGCTGACCAGTTTATGATGGCGAACGGTACTTTGGTCCGCACTCTCATTCATACTAATGTGACAAAATATTTGTCATTCAAAGCTGTTGATGGAAGCTATGCCTTGAGCAAAGGGAAGGTAATGTCTTGAGTTTACACTCATCCATCCAAGTTCTATCTTGTAAATTCAGCTTTTGCTGGGTTTCTCACAAGTGGGTATATTCTAATCATGCTGCCTTATTTCATTTTCATCAGATCCACAAGGTTCATGCCACCGACATGGAGGCTCTAAAATCTCCTTTGATGGGTCTATATGAGAAACGTAGAGCAAGGAACTTTTAACTTTTTTGTTTATGTCCAAAATTACAATGAAGCTGATCCAGTAACACATCAGGGGTTGGACCTCACAAGGGCATTGTAGTACTTGCTGTCATTGTTGTTCCTTGTTGCCATGTTATTATGTGCCGTATTATTCTTGTATCACTCTGCCTCATGTTGCTGCATGGACCTTATATTATTCTTCACCTTACTTTGGCCTCTTTCTGCTTTTCATACATTATGATGATACTTTGTGAATCAATAATGTACACAAGTTAATTGCCGTAAAAAAATGATGAACAGCTAAACAAAACTGCTATAACCGTTCACCTTCTAAATGCAACACTTCTTAAAATTTAAAGAGGATACTTGGCATGTCCTCCTCTTGCGTTATAAGTAACGTTATTTGTGATTTTGTTTTCAGGAAACACGGATTGAGTGATGACACTGTGGATTTTATTGGCCATGCACTCGCTCTACACATGGATGATCGTTACCTAAACGAACCAGCCCTTGATACTGTAAAAAGGATGAAGGTCTGTTTTGAGTGAAGACTTGTTAAACTATTGTTCCTTTTTCATATAATATATAGTAATTTTGTCAAATCTACTTCCTGGCATATGTATCCTTTTATTATATTCCTGATTTTAAGTATCCTTGGATGTGAACATGATAAAATTAAATTTCATTGGCCGTCTTCTCTTAGCTTTATGCAGAGTCTCTTGCACGTTTCCAAGGAGGCTCGCCTTATATTTATCCATTATATGGGTTGGGTGAGCTGCCGCAGGTCAGTTGTTTCTCAATTCCTTGCGCCGATTTTAGTTACTTTTATTTCACTTTGATGCTTCTAATAAGCTTCCATGCTAAGGTGATGTCTTATGGTTCAGGCTTTTGCATGTCTAAGTGCTGTTTATGGTGGTACATATATGTTAAATAAACCAGAGTGCAAGGTAGTGGCTTGACCTTTTTTTACACCTAATGATCATAGTCTGCGAAAACAACTTATCAAGTATGCTCTTTTCTGATTTCATTATATAATACATTTGCAGGTTGAATTTGATTTGGAAGGGAAAGTGTGTGGTGTTACTTCAGAAGGTGAAACGGCTAAATGCAAAAAGGTTTTCTGTGATCCTTCTTACTTGCCTAGAAAGGTAAATGCCACTGGCCATATAAAATTGAAGTACTTCACTGATAACGTTGATATATGTCAACCAAGTTTACTGGAATTTTAAACCTTGCTACAACACCTTTGTTGACTGCTTTCCTTTATGGTGCTCTCCGGCTTTGGGATTCACTTTGTGTTTGTGAATAGGCAAGGAAGATTGGAAAAGTTGCACGTGCAATCGCTATTATGAGCCACCAGTGAGTCCCACTTGATTCAGATTATTTTGCCGCAGAAGCAACTTGGGCGCAAGTCAGACATGTGAGTCCCTTACTCATAGGTCAAATAGTTTTCGTTGGCCTTGCATCGTTTGGTTGTGACATGCATTCTGAAAATGGCTCTTAGGTATGTGTTCTGTTGTTCATATACACATAATGTTGCGCCAAAAGGGAAGTTCATTGCATTTGTGTCTGCGGAAGCTGAGACCGATAATCCGCAGTCCAAACTAAAGCCTGGAATTGATCTACTTGGTCGAGTAGATGAACTGTTTTTTGATATGTATGACAGATACAAACCTGTCAATGAGCCATCTCTTGATAATTGCTTTGTTTCAATGGTAAGTCTAGCATTCTGTAGTAAAAAAGTGATTACAAGTCTCAGATATTTTAGATGTTATATATATGGAAATTTTCTTTCCAGAGTTATGATGCTACTACACACTTTGAGACAACCGTGACGATGTTCTCTGTATGTACACAGCAATTTACTGGAAAGGTAAGATTCATGTCGTATCTCTTTTTACTTCTTTTTTTTGTGGTCAGCAAAGCAGATGTATACCAATTTCTTTGATGCGGTATTGGGCCAGTTCAAAACCTACTAGTGAAGTTTGCTAGCTTTACAGTCTACACTGAATGGTCAATTGTTTGTTAACCTTCTGTCCGCAATAGATAAAAAAAAACTCGGCCGGGTGGGGAAAGACCGCCCCACCGGTATTATCTTAAGAAGAAGCCTCGGCTTGCCTGACCGAGAAAATCCCCGAACCCCGGCCCCGCCCTGACACTAGGATCCGTAACCCCTGGGAGTTGCCTGGGCCATACACGGTCCTCAGGCCGACCTGGGCCGGTTCTTAACTAGTGCTTTGGCACACGGGACTGGCGAGGGGATTTTTTTAACCACAGCCTGAAATTCGCTCTCACGGGGATTTGAACTCAGGACCTGTGGAGTGCCGCTCGAGTGTCTTAACGGCTAGGCTAAGCACCCTTTGGCCTGTCCGCAATAGAGGATTTGCCTCAAACAAAATTAATCCTAACTCGCCATCTATCTCTTTATTATTGGCAGTCTAGCATTACTATTTTATCTTTGCTTGTCCAAAGATTGATTGCACATCTTTAACTCTCTGCATGTCTGTCTCGCAGACCGTTGATCTCAGTGTTGACCTGAGCACTGCCAGCGCTGCTGAAGAATACTAGAGATTTTTCTATTAAACATTGCATTTCCTCAAGATACCATACCCTAAAGAAGGACGGCGTAAGACAGGCTCTGCCTGATGGCTTGCCAGATTACCACAGTACTGAGGTGTTTAGATCCATGCATATCATCATATAGCATTTACATGGTGTTTTAACAGTCTGAAAACTGTTTAGGCGAACAGTGCCATGATGATGGTGGTTCCTTTGTTCCTTACATGATTGATCAGATGGTTAATTTTAAATTGTGTTCACATCTGCTAGAACCAGCTCGTTCTTGTCAGTGATGTATCGTGATCACCTCTCAGATATGCCTCCGTAGTTGTTTATGGGAGAGGGGAGACCCAAAGCACCCTATTCTCGCTTCGTGAATTCAAAGATGATTTTGGGGCATCATGTATCACTTACTAGATGTGGGTCTTTTTTTCTCTTAATTAAGGTAGTCAAAGTCTCGTACCTATATATATCATGAGTAGAAAACGCTAGTACAAAAAAGGATATAAACGACCAAATAAGAAATAAACGTATGTGAAAAGACCTTTATGTCACTTCCAAGAATCTTGGAAAGTCAAAGCATTTTAAGTTGACTAAAATTTATATGGAAAAATAGAAAAGTTCATGACGTCAAATTGATATATTTTGAAAATATAAGTAATATAGAATCAAATAATACTTAGTTGCAATCATAAATGTTATTATCTTATTATATAAACTATACTAGTTGGATGCATGTGCGGCATGCACGTGGATAAAAAACACACGGTGAAGCTTAACCATGGTTGTAACGAAAATTCAACCACGCCCAACTATTATAAATATTGATGAGATGAAAAAAATCAAGAAAATAAGACAGTTTGTCCAATTTTATAAGTATATAATAAAATATAAAATTGTTAATATCCCCTTATTGTTTTGATCTATATATCGCATGTCAAAATATAAAGAAAATAATAAACTAAAAACTAATGAAGACCAAGTAACATATCATGGCTAGTTAGCACATAATATTGCAATACATCTGTCCTTTATTACAGCATCATGCACGAGCATTGTTTATAAAACAACAAGGGATCAAACAGTAACTACTTTGAGGAGATAAGAACTGATTGTGGTCAAGGGCAACAAGTTCTGATTGCAATGGTAGATAAGAAGCCACCTGAGAAGATCAGCCATTACGATCAACGTTACACACACCAGGATGTAATCGAGTAAACAATAACAATTAACAAGCACCACAACCTAACTGCAGGAAAAAATCATAAAAATAAACTTAAACTGTATGGCTAAAAATAAGGAATGTGATATTCACGGATAAATTACCCCTATCAAGGCGCATGATAGATTCACAGAACAAAATCAATATAAATATAAAATACATATTACAAACCTAAAAATTATTTTGATATCAACTCATATATAATTTAGTCGAGTAAACTGATTCATTAAATTTGGAATATCACCAACAAACTCGTCGCTAGAAAGGTCCAGAGCATTAAGGAGGAATAAATCGACAAAGAAGCTGAGCTATTGAGCATATATACTATCTATTTTTCACAAGCATGGATGATAAATTGTAGTCGGTGAAATTAACAGCAAGATACAAGTCCATAATTGAGATGAGCAAGTACTGTCATGAGATTACTGTTGGTTGGTTGGTGGCCGGTGGCTGGTGGCTGGTGCTGATTTATGCTGAGAGAAAAATACTATTGGTTGATTGGCTAGTACTGATTCGTTGGAAGAGAAAAACACTGCTGGTTGGTGGCTGATAAGCCAAACGAATAGGGCGCTACAATGAGTTAGCAATTTAACCATCCAGCGTAATTTTAAATTTGGATGGCCGTCCCACCAACCCAATCTGACATCTCCTTCTCTTGCTGTATCATTCCCGAGATAATCACCAATCTAAGCAAATAGTACTGCAAAACTTCTGAGGTGAAGGTGTCCATCCAACAGAGCAACACAAAACCTGTGTAGCACAACTATATACTGTAAACCAACGATGTGTGGTTAAATGGCATCATAAGAAAATAATACAATAACTGAAATTGTCAACAATATAAAGGGGGTTAAATCATAACCATGGAAAACGAAGAGCATTAAGTCACCTTTTTCTATTGATTCATTGCATAAAATGACAGAAAATAGTAAATTTAACCGTAGACATTGACATACTAAACACAAAGAGATTAAAGGAAAAGAACCACGGACAGGGAGGAACTGGAAGTACCTATAGGTATCAGCATATGTGAAATATTGACAGAAGTAGAGGAGGCCTCACTAAATCTCAGCACGTATATTTTTTGAGATATTGTAGGCAGATTGTGATCCCCTTCATTATTGAAGAAAAAAATTGCACCCTGAAACATCCTGTAGCATATACAGTAACAATTATTATTAATTTAGAAGGCATAGTTAAAGTTTAGTGTCATTTCTCAGGGAGTTGAGGCACCGGTTAAACTTTGTGCGCCTAATGGTTAGGCTTAGGCATCCTTGTGCATACTGCATTTGTGTGTAACAAGGGTACAATGGGCCATGGCTGCTTTTGAAACCTGCCCTTGACGCGGCTTGCTTGTTGTCTCCAAACCACTGTATTTCCCAATAGACGCGGCAATTTGCATTTTTCAATAGGCTTAAAATGTGGAAATATAAGTTGATTGTGGTTATTCTATTTGATTGTACCCGTCACAGATTTGATTTCGAGACCTCTGACTTTAACAACATATATATTATGTTACACATGCAAGTACTAATTAATAATTCAATCCGAAAGTTTAAATGGGCAAGAAAAGATGAATAATTCACTTATTATACTTTAACATCATGACCACTGTTGTTCATCACCATATGGTGATCAGTAAAGGTGAACACAACTGGCAGCCGGTGAGGTTGATTGCTGACAACAACAACCAGGGAGGGAGGGAAGAATAGGCAGCGTAGCACAAGCGGCATTGAGAGCAACAACGATATCCTGTAGCCGGGGACGTGTGCAGTAAGAATAATCTTACGTTGGATTGCCACACTCTATTAGTATAGTACTGACGTTGCTAATTGGGAGTAGTTTTCCATGGCCAACTGCACCAAGATCCACTTGTTTATTACTATTATACTAATACATTACCAAGGATAAACCATTTATATATATATATATGACGAGTTTTATCTGCAAGCGCTTGTAGCTACCATCACCATCAATATAACATTAAGTGTATGTATATATATGTGTGTATATATATATATATGTTACATTCACACAGGCCAGGAAGAAGAAAGAAGAACACGGGGTTTTACAAGTTCTTAGGCTGCTCGCACTGGTCTCGCTAAAGCCAGACGGTACCCGCCACGTCGGTGGGATGCCGTTCGGGATGGCGCTTCGATGCCTGCAGCGGGGCACGGAATCCCGCTCTCTACACGGCAAATCTTCCCGGCGCTCGGCAAATAGAGAGAGAGAAACCCCGGCTTGGTAAACGCCAGCTCAGGGCGGGCCCCACCAGCGGCCGTTGCTCCCCGCCGCACAGGGCACCCGCTAGAGGCCGTCGTCGTAGGCCGCTGCTGCTGGATGCCGCCGCCGTCGTCCGGGTCACCGTCCTCGCCGAAAGAGGAGGGCCGCGCGCACGTACGGGCGCCCCGAGCCTGGCGGGCGTCGTCCTCGCCGAAAGAGGAGGGCGCCGGCGGCCTGGATCTGGCCATCCTCGACGCCGTCCCACCGCGCACGGCCTCCCACCGCGCCATGTCGCCGTAGCCAGCGAGCTCCCACACCCCAGCCCGGCGCCGCGAGCTCCTCCAGCACTGGAGGCCACTGCGAGGGCCGGCGACGGGTGCCCCATCAACCGGGCCGACGTCGAGGCCACCTACGCCGCGAAGATGAGCGCGCACGAGAGCGAGCGCCCACTCCGCCGCCTTGGGCCGCCGCTGCCCTCGTGCTACGTCGCCGCCTGCACCTGCCCACCGCCCAGCCTGACGCCGCGAGCTCCTCCAGGCAGCCACGGTGGCAGGCCGCGGGGCCGCTCCATCCGCCGCTGCCACACGGTCCCGCCTCCGAATCCGGGCCCTCCAAGACCGGCGCGAGCGCCTCGCCCACGCCCGCGCCGGCGACAGCCCGCGTGCCATGCTGCTGCTGCTCCCTTCTTCGAACGCGTCGTCGTCGACCTCCATCGTGGCGGCACGAGCGGGGCCGTCGAGGCGGAGGATGAGGAGGATGCGCGGGCGGAGGTGGAGGCGGCCATGGCGCTGCGGGGAGAGGAGGTGGAGGCAGCCATGGCGCTGCGGGGGGAGAGGAGGTGGAGGTGGCCATGGTGCGCCGACCGGTGCGAATCGAGCGCGGGGGAGGGAGAGGAGGGGGCGCGGCGGAGGAAGAGGAGGGGGGCGGTGGCGGGGGAGAGAAGAGAGGGAGGGGATGGGAGGGGCCGACGGCGGGAGAGAGAAGAGAGGGGGGATGGGAGGGGCTGACGGCGGGGGAGAGAAGAGAGGGATGGGATGGGAGGGGCCGGCGGCGTGGAGAGAGAAGAAAGAGAGGGGAAGGGGCGCTGCTCGGCGGCCGGGAAGGGAGGGAGAGAGAATGAGAGAGAGAGTGTGTGAGCGAGGGAGAGAAAAAATATATAATATTATGGGTAGTTGGTATAGAGAGTGTGATAGAGTTTGAACGAGTGTGGACGAAAGTGATATAGAGTAAAGAATCTCGATGACAAGGACAGAATATTCTCTTTTAAAGAGTAGAGTAGAGTGTGACCGGTGCGAACAGCCTTAGTCCGGTATATAAGGTTAAGCAATGCAATGCAAAGTCGATCAAGGGTTGAAGTTGAAGGAAATGGTCGTGGACGTCGCGGTCACGGTGACATCAGGAGTTGCGAAATGAATCTGGTGTATGCGGCTTGGGATAAACCACACAGAGCCCACGATGCAACGAAGGTTTTTCCTTGTGGTACAACTAGCGCCCGGACGTCCGATCCCAACCAAAAAATCGAACGGGTGACGTGTCGCAACCGGAGCCAAGCGTTCCTCCTCCGATGGTACCGTAGCACAGAAATAATCCTGCCGCAACATGGTGTACATGTGAACTATTTTGTAACATCCAAAAATAACATACGCAACATCTTATAACAATATCTACAGCATGAAAAACCATCGGTTGCAACATAGGGGACACATACAGAAACACACGCCATCGGATATCATCTAGTTGCTACGGGAGTTGAGTAAAAATTCCCACTGCAACATCAGAGCATGTTTCATGAAACATCCAATCGAACTTCATGCAACATCAAGACAAGGCTACTGCAACATCAAAATTATGCAACTGCAACATTGAAAAAAATCATTGCAACCAATGCAAACATCTGTGAACAACGATTTCAACACACAAAAATCAATGTTGCCGCAACCTTCCAAAAACGCAGATGTAACATCGATAGACAATGATTGCAACATTCAGAAATCCCGATGCAACATCTAGATCTAGTTTTTACAACATTTGTATAAAATAGATGCAACGTTATTCTTAAACATCTGAAACACATGAAACATGCACATGCAACATGCGAGCTTGTAGAGCCCCTTGCTGGGGTCAAAGGGGATCGGGAGCCTTAGCACCTCGCACCTCCTCATGGTGGAAGAGAACCTCGTGAGCTTGTCAACCTCATCGCACTCTTGGCTCTCCACCCCTTGCTTGATGAACTCCACGTGAAACGCCACCGCGACGAACTCCTCTTCATCTTCCCCGTCGCGGCGCGCAGACGACGATGCCGGTGTAGAGGTCCTAGTCGCGGGGGTGGGGAGGAGGCGCAGCAACGGGGACGCCCGGTGCGTCGTGTAGACGAAGAAGTTGTAGTCCTCGGTGGACAACGGCGGGTCGTCGAGGACCACAACGGCCACGCAGATGAGAATGAGACCCCCGTCGGCGGCTACCAGAGTGTGGTCGTTGCAACCATAGAGCTCGACGAGGCCGGCAGGTCCGCGAGGGAGACGCGGATGGCGTGGCCGTCGCTCGTGACGCAGGCCGCAACGGCGTACTCTCCCGTGACGACCAAGGGATGGAGGAGCGGCGGCGCCAGCAAGACGGAGGAGCGGGGATTGGGGCTGCGGCGGCGGCGTGGAAGGTGCGGAGTAGGGATGGGGGGCAAAAGACACGGCTTAAATGGAGACCAGAAGAAAAGGGAGCAGAGAAAAAGTCAATTTTTTACCATCCAACTCTTGCCTCAGTTTGATTTTGGCCATCAAACTCCAAAACCGGGTATCTTTGGCCATCCAACTATCAAAACCGTTCAAATTTGGCCATCGGGGCGGTTTTGATGGGTGGTTTTAGTTTTTTATTTACAATTTAGTCCTTGGATTTTAAAAGGATTATTACTTTTTGCTCGTACATCCGATTTAGGTGATTCTTGTGGTCACGCGTTCATAACAGTGAGCTTTATCTTTTAAAATAGTCTTTATAATATTTTCTAACTATTTAATATATTAGTTTTATGTTGTTGTGTAAAAACACAAATATAAGAAAAGTAAAACAAACAATTACAAAATAACATGTCCCTGACTTTAAAAGATAAATCTCATCGTTACGCACGCATGACCATAAGAATCACTTAAATCGAATATACGAGAAAAAAATAGTAATCATTTAAAGATCCAAAGACTAAAATATAAATAAAATAGTTCTTGGATCTTCAAATAATAACTATTTTTTTCTCGTATATCCGATTTAAGTGATTCTTATGGCCATGCGTTCGTAATGATGAGATTTATCTTTTAAAGTCATAGACATATTATTTTGTAACCGTTTGTTTTACTTTTCTTATATTGGTGTTTTTACACAACAACATAAAAATAATATATTAAATAGTGATAAAATAGTATAAGACTATTTTAAAAGATAAAGCCTACCGTTATGAATGCGTGACCGCTAGAATCACCAAAATCGGAGGTACGAGCAAAAAGTAATAATCATTTTGAGATCTAATGACTAAATTGTAAATAAAAAAATTGAAACCACCCATAAAAACCGCCCGATGGCCAAATTTGAACGGTTTTGATAGTTGAATGGCCAAAGATACCCGGTTTTAGAGTTCGATGGCCAAAACCAAACTGAAGCAAGAGTAGGATGGTCAAAAATGGACTTTTTCTCTTTCTTTTTATGGGAAGCGGTGGATGGCTTGTGGAGGAGACGCGGCCACGTAGCGTCCGACGAATAGTCCGCCGAAGGTCCTGTTCTAAGCATTACCGTTTTCCTTGTCCAGTTCTCACCTCTTGCGAGGTTCAGACAATCAGACGATTATGATGAAGCGTCACCGTACCAATGACAGATGTAATTGTTATTGGTGGTAATCCAATGACAGATGTAATTGTTATTGGTAATTAAATGGTACGGTGATCCATGCGTGTACATTTTCATTTAAAAATGGCAATATTATCCATTGGTTTATTCAGTGTGCGTGTGATTAGTGTATAAAAGTTGTACTAGTAAGTATATTTGATTTTCAAAGTGTGTTTAATAGGTTCGTTTGACATACTATATAATGTAATAAAGTGCATTAAAACCCAATATATACTTTAAGGACTTCTATGCGTACCAAGATATACCTAACATACACTAATGATAAATACAAGTTCGTTACAGCAGACTGATATGATATCCGATATTCCATTCATGTTTATAGCTTGGCACGGTATTCTAAATCACTCTTTAAACATTTATTTATCTTATCTTATATTGTTTATAGCTATGATCATTGAAAAATATATTTGTTTACAAATCCAACTATATCAAGTTGATATTTTTTATTTTTACATTATAAAATTACAAATTATTATTTAAAGATTGTAAAGTTTGAATTTTGATACGTGTGCACACCTTATAAATAAAACTCAGGGAATATAATATTGTACTCTCTCCGATTCACAATACTTGTTTTAGCCCTGGGCATAAGGCTATTCCCGGATTTCATTTTTGTGTTTTTAAGAATGCCACGTAAGTAAGTAGACAATTAATTCATAGATGAAATGGTTCATACAATGCATTGTTTCATTTTGATGTTTCATAGTCAATGCATGCAAGACACAAACTTGTTGGAAACTGATGAAACTCATTTCATCTCTCTCCTAATTAACTCTTTGTCACATCATCTAAAATGCTAATTTGTCACACTATTTAATGTGCATGAAACTCTATGAAACATTGCACTGGGACTGGCCTAAGAACTACTAAGGAGGTAAGTAAAATAGCTACCCTACTTCTAGTTAATTCTCTCTAAAATGTGCATTTATGATGTCCAAAGCAATTACTGGCCAGTCTCAGTGGGTGTTTCACGGGGAGTTTCATGGTATTAAATGTGTTGATGTGGCATAGAAGAGGGAATGAATAGTTTTATGGTATGTGAGACGAGTTTCATCACCATAAAACTCTTTTGGCTCAGTTACCTAGTTTCTCATCTAGATAACCATGTAGTGAAATTGTACACTAAGAGTGGCATTAGCACTATCTAATGAAATATCGAAGGGTAACATTGGGGAAAGAAAAGGGGCCAAAACTATCTCGAATTTAGAAAACGACAAGCACTTTGAACATAGTAGAAGAGGCTGAAGTAGCAAATATTAAGTGAATTGAAGTAACAAGCATACCTATCAAAAATATATGTTCCATATCAAAAGAATTAACTATGAAAGTATTGGTTAACATATGCATCAATCTTACACTACCGGCTTATAGGTGCATTTTTTTAGATATTGAAAGGTTTGACCAATAAACATTCAATTTTGTTGCCATTAACAAACACAACAGCAGGTTGGTTGCTGACAAGCGGAACAGTAGGGAGGGACATAGTCAGTGGAGTACAGCAGAAGTGAGAGCAATAACAGTCACAGAAAAGTTTGACCAAACAAGAGACAACGATGTGCTAGTGTGCTAGGATCAGAAAAACTGGACAGCTTCAAAGTTCACTATGTAAAAAGAAGATTCACATCACATCAAAATGTAATAGCATATATGGAGTACTAAATGTAGATTAAATCAAAAACTAATGACACGGTTTTATTGTACTCTACGAGACAAACATTTTGAGTCTAATTAATTAATTTTTGGACAATTTTTCACACATACAAATGAAATGCTACAGTGACGTAATGATTACAAGGATCTAAACAAGGCCTATGACTGTGTTTAAATCCGGTGAGCGAAAAGTCACATCGATCACTGTAATGCACTGTAGCACTTTTCATTGGTTTGTGGTAATTGTTGTCCTACCATGACCTAACTAGGCTCAAAAGATTTGTCTCGTCGTGTACATCAGAACTATGCAATTAGTTTTTTTATTTACCTACATTTAATGCTCCATGCATGAGAAGAGAGATTTGATATGATGTGATGGGACTTTTTGCATAGTGGAATTTTGGGTGGAATTTTGGGAACTAAACACAGCCTATGACAAACTCATTTATTCATTAGGCCGCGCCCAAGCACATGTTAGCACGGGCTTAACATGAGGGGAACAAATAGAGAGGGTGCAATTCCATCTATCTAATCACATATCAGCCTCACGAGAAGTATTACAAAGTTAGTGTCACAAGACAATAGACAACTTTCTCAAGAATAAATATCTCTACTACTAATAATTACGTCCTACGGAACCGCATCCGCACCCTCCGTCGCTCCACCAATGCCCCTCCGTCCGCGATCCGACCGTCGAAATCCGATCCGACGACCTGAGATCAACTCCAGCCCCATTTGAGATCACGCGACACAGGGCCCTCCCTCCGCTCCACCCCCACGCACGCATACCGCACTCAAACCCTAGCCCGCCGCCCTCCTCCCATCTGCCATGCACCGCCAAACCCCAGCCCCGACCCCTACGCCCCTCGATCCGGCGAGCCCCGCCAAACCCCCGCCTCCTCCGGCTGCTCCTCCTCGCGTTGTTTTCCCTCGCCCCGGTGTCCTTCTTCCACCTCCGCCGCTTCCACCGCATGCGTCCCCTGAATCCGCCCATTTCTTGACCCGGAGCCCTTTCACGCTCGGATCCACTGATTTGATTTAGTGCGTTGATTTGGTGTCACGTCCGCTAAACCTTTTTTTGGTGTCACGTCTGCTAAACCTTTTTTTCCTCGTTGCCGGCCTCCAGATGCGTGAGAGGAAGTGTGGGTGGATCACGAGCCCGCCCATGGTGTGCGCCGCCCATGGTGTGCGCGCACGGCGGCGACTCCACCAACGCGTTCCCAATCCGGTGGGTTTCCAGGGGAGACGGATTCGCTCCCAGTGAATTCGATTTTGTTTTTCTAACAAGGGGAATTTCCCCCATTTCATTGAGCTGTGGTATGTACATGTGTTGATGAGAATTGGTTTTTGGGGGATCTTGTGGTTCAGATGGAAGCATTTCGGATGGCCTTGGATGCGCGGGTCGATTGCGTGGAGGTGGACATATCGAGGTCCTCTGACGGCATGCTTTTTGCACTGCATGACAGGTAATTGTATTGTGGCTTTGCTAGGGTGGTGTAATGGATCATAAATGTATCTATGCATCTATCACAAATATGTTGCTGCTGTGCAGCTGGAAATTTGCTTACATTTGATGATTGATTTATTAGAGTATCTGTTTGGCATTTGATGTTATATATGTGAAATGCACATGGCTTGTTTAATAGATCTGGAGTCAGAAACCGCAATACTAATTGTAGTTCTCGATGGTTTGGTATTCTGTAAAGAAATCTTGTTGTTTCATGTTATGTGATGTTGACGTTACTGTCATGAGGAAAGGCATGTGCTTATCAAGTGTCAGGGTATCACAAAAAAAATTCATAGTTACATGGATGGATGCCGTGGTATCCTTGTAAAGATGATTTTACAACTGTATTGATGTATTCACATATATAAAATAATCTACAAACAGGGACAATGAAAACTTATCATAAAAATAGGATGGGTGATCAAAATAACCTGCATAGTACATATTATGCACACCATCTCATAACAGTATAAATCTAAGTTGTTTTAATAATTGAAGTGCAAATATGTCTAATTAATGGGGAAAGAAAGCATCTAACTAGAAATTATCTGACTAAGTTTCTAAGGCCGGTAGATATTATGTGTGACTGTTTACCCACCGCCATTGTTAATTGAATGACATAGCCATTTTTTGCTACATTTTTTCATACAGTTTTGTTACTTACCGATATGCCTTTATTTTTTATATTAAATTGGCAAACTCTTACTCTTGGATTATAATTATGAGAATTGAGAAAATAGTTTTATCTACCTATTACTGAATGGTGTATGGATGGTTTGTTTCATGAATTATGCATGCCTTAGCTTTTTGGGCTAGGAAGCATACGATTATGGTCTTATTTAGTGTTCATAGTACTTACTACCTATAGCCTTGAGCACAGGGCTATGATATAGTTGGTGATCACCCTTCTACTATACATGATTGCGGAATGCATGGAAATATGATAAATATTATCTTGAGTTAATTTTTTGGATGTTCAGTATGGTGAATGCATCCGTTAGCATAATAGCATGATTATTTTTCTTTTGGAGAGAAATATTTCTTTTTAAACATAGCTGCATGGAATTTTCATTTGGCTTAATGATACATGAGGCGTAAATTGTTTTTAAACAATGCCTTTGTTTCTCATACAGATTTGCTGGTTAATATGCCAGTAGGGCATTGGCCAAGATGTTCTTTGAACTGTAGGATCTGAATGGTGATATATCTTGACTTATGCCAATGGAGCTAAGTTCCATTAATTATTGGGAGTACAAGATCACCAGCAAGTATGTGAAGTGCCAACTATGAGAAGAGCAGAACCTGCGGGCCTGCGGCTCCGGCTCTGGCCAACAGCAACCTCCAGCCCAGGTACCTACATCTAATTTGTTCATCCTCCTCTAGCTGTTCCATGGGATTCAATTAGATTCAATTCAGTTCCCAATTGTATAAGAGATAGGTATCTGTTGCTCAATTAAATTTTCCTGTGTTGATTTAATTGTCTGATGCAAATAAGGTGCCGGAGGATCATGGTGCAGGTGCAAGCTGAACCTACTGGACGAGCAAGAGTTTAGCCTTTAGAGTTGCTCGTGGTGCCCATCATGTAGAGATTGAGACCTGCATTGATATTGATTGGATAACACTACTGACCATTTGAGTTAGATCTGATTTTTCTATGAACTGTGATCATGGAATTTTAGAGGTGTGTATCTCATATGATTTTTCTATGAGGTGTGCTGCTTAAATAGTTTTTTGTTACATGCCTAAAATTTTACATGATTTTTTATCTTGAGGTGAAACGCCTTGGGATAACCTCTGGTTTATGATTTCGGTATTCAGTCTATAACAATTCAATCAATATTTTCAGGCTCAGTCTGGCCAAAATTTTGTAGTTGCAATTGCAGTCACCAATAAATCATACATGTAGAACTTTTGCATCTTTCGAATGTGTGGAAATTGTCATCATTTGCTTTGAATTCATCTATTATTTGTTTGAGATGAGGAAACTTAACATTCCCGTATGGCCTATGCAATTTGGGTTGTTGCTACTGATGAGATAGGAAAACAAAACTTCTACTCGTGGTTGTCAGTTTCATATACGTGTGTTTTTCATGTTATTCAATATCCTTAGTTATTTCTCACAAGTGCATGCAAACTTTCAAGAAAAAGTGATGCTAAAAGGTCTTTTTATATAAGAAGTCTCATGCTAACAGAGATATATATTATACAAGAACAGGAACAAAGGTGTGAAGTTTTTGCATGAGTTGGGGTCTTGATGCTTGCAGGATGCCGATTATTTGCCTTGACTTATTCGTGGTAGGGCCTTACATACATCAGAAATAAAACCACTAAGGTGCAAGCCTGCAACATGTATTATTAGAAATTAGTGATGCAGAAAATTGGGCGTGTTGTTTCTTTTCCATGGTCTCTTTTCTGGAAAATTAAACTACAATGTACGGGCAGTCGCCCAGAGTTTCTCATGAGCAGCACTTATCATGGCGGCAAGGGATCCAGTGGCCTCAAGAGAATTCTCGATATCACTCTGTCAAGTATGCACACTTTGAAGCAAGGCTACTGAAGTACGAAGCACAGGTTCATGCCAACCCTTTATTTCTATAAACTTGAGTTAATATTTCAAGAATTGCTGCACGGGAGATGTTGGAGATTATATTTTAGGTAGCTGTTTGAGTAGGATTTCTGCAATTGTGGTAATATTTTTTGGCTTCCAACTATAAAGTGCTTTTTTATTACGTATGGTTTTTTGGATTAATTGGTTAGATAAATATGTGACTCATTAACCAGTATTTTTTACTGATCCCTGACATTTTTGCTAGCCGTAGAAAAGAGCACGTCTATTAACAAATAATGTAAACACGCCAAGTTATTTAGAAGTAAGACCTGAAAATCAAGCAGACAGGTCATTAAAGTGGCTTACACTTCACGAAGTCATTGCAAACATAGCTGGAAGTCTGTAACCCATGAATAATTTCAACAGAAAAAACATAGCTTAACATATACTCCAACTCAAAAAACACACATTTTCAGCCAATTTGAAGCTAGCATCATGCAATATTTTTAGATAAACTTTAAAACTACTGCACTGGCTCAAAAGGACATGCATGACAGGAAGGACTATATGTATAGTGTTCAGTCCACCGTATGTGGTAGTAGTCCATTGGCATCTTTACGAAGTAATAATCTAATTGTGAAAATTCTATATAACAAACGGGGCAGCCTCCAAGGCCACCCAAGGTGGCCACGTCGCCGGCGATTCCCGGCTGTCCGATCGGTCGGATAGACGGTGCAGATCACACGAACTTTGGTAATTTTGCAGAAAGATCCTTCACGTTTTATGAAATAGAACCCGCCGTCCAATCCATCTCTCAGCCGTTTTTGCAGAACAAACTTTAAAGTTTTGCGAAATGGAACCTGCCGTCCAAGCCCCTCTCTCAGCCATTTTTGCACAAAAACCCTCAGAGTTTTGTGTAATAAAACCCGTCGTCCGTGCCCCTCTCTCAGCCGTTTTTTTTAGAAAAAACCTCATAGTTTTGTGAAATAGAATCCGTTGTCCACGCCCCTCTCTCAGCTACTTTTTTAGGAGAACTCTCAACTTTTTGCAAAATAGAACCCGTCGTCCATGTCCTTCTCTCAGCTATTTTTTATAGAAGATGCTTGAACTTTTTGTGAAATAGAACCCACCGTCCAAATTAACAATTAAGTAGCATCAAGTCTAAAAAGTTATGTCAAATTCCATATCTAAATTAAATATACCCGTTCTACTGGCGCATGGGACAAACTTGATGCTAAGCGAACTTTAGTCCTTAAATGTACATTTATGTGAACTTTTGTGATGTCATGTCTGTAGCCTGGACAAGATAATAGAAGAATGTTTTTATGCCATCTGATATCAAATTCTCATATACCGCGCGCTGGGCGCGCGTCAATTACTAGTATTTCTTTATTTACCGCAGAAATTAACACCTAATAATATTTTATATTATTTGTGAACAAGGAACGTGAACGAAGCGGAGGAGGATGGCCCTGATACCCACTCTCATACTGACATTGAGGAAGAAACGCACGATTTAGAAGATCCGTAGAATGAGCTGCTGCTGCGGACAAATGGTGTTACTGGTGAGCATGTCAAGCACCATCTTATATGTTTGCATATTTGTTTGTTATGTATGTAGGGTGAAGGAGATACTCCATCAACGAGTTCACCCTGGGGAATTTCAGAGTCCAATGCTCTGTCATCAAGGTTTTAGCTGCTTGTCATTTTATCTTTGTTGATCAACCTACACATGTTGCCAAAAGAAATTGTATAGATACACTGTTGTTCAGTATGTATACCGAAATGACCCTGTTGTTGAGCAGAAATGACGGGAAATCTCAAAATCATACCTTCTCTTTTTTTTAAGTTTACCAACCTTATACATAGGATGATAAGACACTATGGTAAAATTTCTTCATAGACATTATGGTGGAGGGGGAATGCGTATTGAAAAAGGCTTCTAGAAGGTGTCCAAGACTATCTTACCCGCATCAAAGACGCAAAAGTATTTGAAATAGATATGTTGGGAAAAAAACTATAATATTTTGAACTTATGTGTATCCCACAACTCATTGATACGTTGCTGTGAGGTCATTTCGTATAATTTTTTACTCTTCATGTTTATACATAGTTTACATGAATATTTATGTAATAAATTAATTAATATGGTATTGCAGCGTTAGCGTTCCCATTATGTGTATCACAATATAGTTATTTTATCACTTATAGCAACGCACTGATATTTTTACCTATTTATTTAGAAAATTAAGCATTCACTTGTTATTATCCCGTAGCAACGCACGGGCACTTAGCTAGTCGAATGTAGAAGGCTGAAAGCATTCAGGACAGTAGCAAAATCTCTCCATAACCTCAGATACATTAGCCAGCGGTTCCCTGTACTGCAGGACCTGTTATGTTAACACACGTGCTCTACCTCATAAACGCGTGATCCACAATCACGCATTGTACTTATCTGCCTCCTGTTGAAACCCATCCCCTTTCTCATCATCTTTCGACTGTAAGGTTGCAGCTACCGGGGTTAGGGCATGCCGTCTTCTTCTGCAGACGCTGGAAGGTGCTCCTCGGCCTCACATCACTTCCTCACCTGCCGTCTTGCTGCCCCTAGTAAGAGGACCTTCCCGACCAGTCCGGTGTTGAGCACGCAAACTGCAGCCACAGCACCTCCAACCACCACCCATTTCCAGTCGAAACCATGTTGGACTGCCATGGAGTTCTCATCACTGTCGCTGACAGCACTGGAGAGTTCTTGGCCCAGAGGACTATCTGAGCCAGCAATGGATACCTTGGTGGTCACTCGAGCCATGATGGCACTGTGTGACAGGGTGTTTTCTGTGTCTCTCATCTGCTGGTAAGCTCTGAACCCGGACTGCAGCTTCTTTACAGCACCCCACATGCCGTGCCGAACAGCAACCCTGGCAACATCTTTTGGTATTCCCATGTCTTCGTAGTGAACCAAAGTTACTTCACAGGCAGATTGATGGCCAGCCTGTTTGGGTGATTGAACTGCAAGGCAGATTAACATGAATTAAGTGTCAAGGTCTGAGCATTTGCATGCACGAATCACTAGAAAATTGTGATATCATGTTCCCACTCAGAATAAGAAAACACACACACACACACACATGGCCCAGGGTTCCATAATGGTAATAGCGCGGAAAAAAAGAATACCAGCTCTAATGCGCCAGCTTGAGAAGTAGAGCTCCACACGCCTTGGTTTTTCCTTCTTTGGCAAAGATAGGTAAGGCACACCCTGCAAATGGGAAATTGTGAGTGCTCGGTAGTCACAACCAATATCTACCCTTACAGACAGCAGTTCAAACATATGAAATCCCTGAGAAGCTTATCCTGATTGTGCGAGCATGCAATACAAGGAGGCACCTGAATGTGTGGAGAGCAAGTATTTGATTACCCAGAAAGACATGTATGAGAATTTTACAAGAAATAGGTAAACTTAAGATGTTTGTCACTTGTCAGTATGTTGGTTCAATCTTGACTCAGCATCAGTTCAATCTATGTCTTCACATGCTACAGGGTATATCCTCCAATCTCTTAATCTTGTACAAGTCAGATCTCTTGTTTCCTAAAACTCTAGCATGTCACAATTAGAAAAGGAACATAGCTATTAAGGTATATTCATTCATCTCCTCCTAGACATAGAAAAATTCATAACCTGATATCTCATAAAAGATGCTAATTAAATTATGCATGTAGACATGTAGTTCCATTTTAAAAGATGCTGATTGATAATAACTTCAACAAACATCATGCTGGCAGATAATAAAATGGTTTACTAATTGAATAGCCTAATTTTGTATTATTGTTTTGTGGACAGCGAAGAAAATCTTGAGAATTTATTTTTTTGTGGACAGCAAAGAAAATCTTGAGAATTATCACTTCTTGGGAAAGGGAGCATTGTACTGGGTCCAGGTCAAATACAAAGCTGCTGCTGAAAAGTTTCCATGATCAAACAGCATAAAAGTTCAGAACAAGAATATTATATTAAATACAGAGCAAACAACCTTTTGGAGAAAAAAGGGGCAGAATAAATTTTATGCAATAGGTGCAAGGTTAAAAGTAAAGCATAACAATTGAGCAGGAAATAGAAAGGGAGCATAAAGATTTTCATCTTCAGTAATAAAATAATATGGATCTTTTTTTAGATAATGGAGGGAACATAACATTACATAAGTAGAAGTATCTACCGAGAAAAAAATATTTTTGTACATGTACCTTTGTAACACAATAGTAAGTCTTCCCGGATTCCCATATGCGCCCTCCAAAGATGTATTCACGATCACTGCAAAAGAATGGGAACTGGAAAACAAACAACATGTTGGAACTATGAGGCTTAACATGAAGGTACACAGGGCACAACAGGAGCTGGTCAAACCTTTTTTATCCAGTGAACAATTGTGGTTCCATTCTGAGGGAACTCATCCAAAGTTTTACAATATGCGAGCATGGGATCCCACTTAAGACGAAAATCACCATCCCAGAAGAAATCTCTAACCAGTTCAGGAGTAGCATCCTCAAAAATAGTGCGGCTGCAGTACATTATAGGTCCCTCCTAAACACATTAAAGATAAACTCAATAGATGTATACGAAGGAATTATGATAAAACATTTAATCATGGTACAGATTTCACTATAAATTTCTAATTGTTCATGGAAATTTATGTAGATTAAGTAGCGGGAAAAGAGGTGATCAAAATAAATGATATCAGCATGACAGCATTCCAGTTTGTATTGAAAAGCTAATACATTGCCTCTCATTTGAATACTTTGTCCGCTTTTCTTTCAGATTATGTAGATTCGCTAAAGAAAATGCTAGAATCCAAGAGAGAGTACAGTAAACACTTAAACAGACACATGGTTTGTATCATGCCGCAGGCCAATGAGCTGATAGTATTACCATGAGAAAAGGGACATGATTGGATTCCAAAAATTAAAATCCTAGCCATTCTTCGTTTATTTAACACCCAGAATTATTCTTTGTATTCAGACACTAAAATATATATTCCACCTCTCATTCATTATAGTTGTACATTGTATAAATTCTTAGCATCTATTTCTCTTTTTACAATCCTACTAGCAAAACAAACCTCAGGCTCACGCCGCCAGGCCTTGTATGTCATGTTGGAGGTTGTGCGCTCCATCAAATTCTGCCATGCTGTATCCCCGCTCTCCTTGTTATCTAAAAGTTGAAGCAGATGTTCTAGGTCCTTCTCGGTGACAGAATCATGCTCACCCTCAAATATTGTCCTGTGGTTAATGAAATATAGCAAAATTAACAAATATTTCACTGCAGAAAGCTAAATTATTATAAATTTAGAGTCGAATTAAGAAGATGGAATTCGTGGTGCGCTCTTATGCCGAAAGCACAAGTGGCGCGGTTCTGTTCTACTTGCTTCTACTTTGAGAACATTACGAAAACTAAACCCTGCGAAAAAGGATGAGCTACCAAAACAGTGATCAATCCAAAGTTCCAAACAGCAGCCAAGTTCATGCTGTAAAACCTTCTATGGTTCAAACTGAGCAAAACTAACCGGCGATCAAATCCCTATAACCTACATAGATAGAGAGTTTTCATGGACCCGATAAAGCTGAAATGGCATCACTTAGCCCCTATACCAATCTACTACCAGCAACACCACGAATTCCCAACATTCAGAACCTGTACAATCCACTAATACTGTGAGCAACACCACAAATTTCCAGCATCCATCATGTCACCAATCAGAAAACAAACACGTCTTCCTGTCCAACCGTGCTGTGCCGACATGTGTCACTCCATCAATTCAGCTGAAATAGAGTAATTTTGACACGGAATCAAATCGCCTAAACTGCCTTCAGCATAGGCCACGGCCGACTGAATCGCAGGACCATTCAATTCAATTCCAACTGAAGCACACCTCTCCTTCAACAGTCACCATGACAGGACAGATGCCGCATTTCCGCCACCTACCCCCGCCAGCCACGCCACGACAGAAATATTCAACCCGTACAGTCTCACCTGCCGTCGGCGCACCCTCCATCGTCCCCGGCTGCGGCGGCGGCGTCGTCCTCGGGGGAGACCTTGTCCTGGTGCTTCCCGCGGCACCGGCGGAAGGCGGAGGAGAGGAGCCTGGGCGCGACGGAGCAGGCGGAGAGCGCGGTGCAGGCGAGCCAGAGCCTCCGCGCCCCGAGCCCGGGGGGCACCCAGAGGAGCCTGAGGCGGCTGCGGAGGCCGAGGAAGAGCAGCCCCGTCCAGCGCGGGCGCCACGACCAGCCCACGGCGAGGCCGATCATGACGGCCGCCCAGATCGGCACCGCGCACAGCAGCACGTCCACGGCCATCTCCGCCACCGCGGGCCGCCGCAGCAGCGCCACCGCCTCCTCGCACCACCCCGCCATTGCCGGCCGCGCGCGCGCTAGGTGGCCGCCCTCGCGGAAGGCTTCTTCAACCCTCGATCCCCTCCAATCCCCCCTCTCTCTATTTTTTCTTTCTTCCTCGCAAAAATGGAGAGAGAGAGAGAGAGGGGTGAAGAGGAAAGAGAGACAGCTGGAAAGGGGGAGTTGTTTTTGGAGGATGCGCCCGTGAGGCTGACAAGTGGGGCGCAGGACTGTGGGGCCCTTCTGTCAGAGGAGGAGGGTGGGGCCAGTTGGTGGGTGGGTCCACGCGTCGGTGGGAGGTATATGCCGCGGGAGACGGGAACATGCGGGGGCGAGGCGAGGCCGTGTTTATTCATCTTTATCCGCTGTGGATTGCGCGAATAGTTAATGCGCGGGGTTTACGAGGGGATCGGCGGGTGACGTGGCGACGGGTTGTTTGGTGGGGCTGGCGGGAAGGTTGGAAGAACGAGCTAGCTACTGGCCGTCGGGGTCGATCGATCCACACGTGATGGTGTTTAGTTCCAACGAGGGTAAAAAGTTGATAGAAAAGTTACATTGGACATTGTAACGTAATGTAGCATTTTTTGTTTGTTTGTGGTAAACATTGTCCTACCATGACCTAACTAAGCTTAAAAGATTCGTCTCGTCGTGTACATCAAAACTATGTAATTAGTTTTTTTATTTACCTATATTTATATTTAATGCTCCATATATGAAGAGAGAGATTTGATATGATTTGATGTGATAGGTAAATAGTAAAGTTTAGCGAGAGAATTTTTTAAAACATGACCATGGTCCGACTGAGTCGTGGACTGTTGGTTCTGCAGTGAGATCCGACAAAATGAGATGCGGTTTTAGCGGTGGAGATAAACGAGGGTTCCCACGCGATTAAAAAAATGTTAAGAGGAATTACAGTTCCGTAGAATGATGATAGAAATACAGATAACGGCGTTGTTTTTTCATGAAAGAAACACCTCATGGCTTCAGAATTCGAAAGAGTAATCCTTTACCATTTGAAGATCAAATTCTGAAAAGTGGCTGGCAGGTATCCTAAAAGGACTCGAATTTTTTAATCGGATTGAGAATTTTAGCAAAGATCAAAATTTGAAAAGCGGCCTTGAATTTACTTGCTTCTATTGCCAAAGTCTCGATGAAATGGTCACGGGAAAATAAATATCCGGAGTTGTGACCTCTGACTGCCAAGCAGCATAGGAGAAATCCAGTTAGGCGGCTGCCTGCATTTTCTAAATGGAATTGCCTGCTTCCTGTTCCTAAGAAATTTCTCGGACACCCCCCGGATAGGTGCCCATGAAGGCAACAGCTAATAGCATGTTTAAAAAATGGACGCGGATGAAGTATGACTCAGCCAAAGCTGTACTTTGAGTGGTCATGTGGTTCAATTATGCCTCAACTCCCAACCATATCATGTGATTCAAGAAAAACACATTTATAAATGCCAAAAGGACGGGGGGGGGGGGGGGGGGGGTGACAAAGATATTATGTAGATATAATCAATCTACGCGGCTTGTTTTCCTGGTATTTCGAAAAATCTGTGTTGCCCTGCATTCCACATGCTAGGACAACATCAAGTCATAAATGGATTACTAGATCATACAAAAACATGCGAAAGGTCCTTTAATTCAGAGGGGCACTTTGTCGTTCTAGCTCAAGACCCAATTATCTAGATGATACCAAAAAGGAGATGCAGATTATGCTTCCAGACAATAAAATAGATGGATTAAATGCGTACAACTAAAACTGCAATATATGGCCATATTACTACTGCAACCATTGAACACCACAAACGAAAGAAGTTTTAGCAACGAAGCTACACTTGTCTACAGATCTCTCAAAATGATTCACATTGCACTACTACCCTCGTAACAGCTATACTGGGATCGCAAGCTAATCCATCCAACCGCCGCTTTCTTGCCATGGTAGAAGTAAGCAGCAGCTTTCTTTGCCTTCTGATGACCAAAAATAGCCTATGATCCATTGTTCCCATAGTCAAAATCTAACATACCAACCAACGTTGTCCAGTCCCTGCAACATCAATCTGAAATGTGAATACAAATGATACGAACAATCTTATTTTGCAGAAATATACAAAGCACATAAGACAGAATTGGGCTTATAAAAAAACTTCTAGTAAACAAAATTAAGAAATTTTACACGATTTGGTTAAAAAACTTTTGGCATGAATATTTCCTCAGATCACTTTTGGTGTACAAACAATCCTAACAGACACCCTATTTGGAACCGTACTTGGGACATGGGGGCAAATATTAAGGATCTTATAAATGAAAAAGAAACTATAAGACCTCTTTCAGTCAACCATTTTGAGCCCTCTCCAAATGATGACACGTGAAAGTCCCACCTTTAACCATGTTTCTCTCATTTGAAGGTTTAACATTCCGTAATTCTGATCAACCTACTTAGCATTTATCATTCACACATGGTGGTCGGGAATAGGATAATACAGAACTATATTTCTCAATTAACTATTAAAGAACAGTTACTAATGCATCCGGTTATCAATTCAGCTGCCATGACTGCAATGGTAACCAAATTAAATATTGCCTATGCGCAACAATTTAGAAGCATTATGAATACCAAGAAGACCCCCAATATAGAGAATAATCAGTCTACTCACAAAGAGTATGATTGTGTCGCTTTGGCTAACTGATGTCATCACCATCTATTTTATGCAATCTGTGTTGCTTTGGCTGACTCATGTGATCACTACCTATTCTATGCAATCTGAACTTGAATGGCGTAGATGGCATTAGCATCACAGCAAGAACAAGTGAGCAACCACCACATAACTAGTCGGAATCAGCTGAGGCGGCTCAGCAACGCCATGGAACCAACAAACCCTACTGTATTCCCACGGGATGCAAAGGGCATGCTCATTTAACTCCACAATACGGCAGTAACCTTAATGAAATGGAAATAGGGAAGAAAAGGGAGGTTGCTTCAAGGGAAGCTAAGCTTCAAGACAGGTTTTTCCACATGTCATAAGATAGTCCTGAGTTAATAGGTTCAAAGACTGAGTCTAATAGAGTAATGGGATTTCTTCCCCATACGCACTTCTAGATCAGGCCGGCAAATTGGATGCCCTGCCTTTTTTCTAATTATATCTGCATTAATGTATATGTTCAGTGCAGCTTCGAAGTATCAGCATTGAAGCATGCAATACGTGGCAATGCAATGCAGTTGAGAAAATCAAGTACTAACGGCAACAAGCTAAAAGAGCACGGAATATGAAACTATCATATTTCACAATTACTCAGAAATTTGGTCACATCACATGACAATAATTGATTGTTCACAGAAATGAGAAGCTGTTGGTGAAATACTCTACTCAACAGTGATAAACCATGACCAGATCTGACAATGTGACAATACCAACAGTTTATGACAATAGCCAATATGATGGACCAGAAACTAAAGCAAATATGTGGCGCCAACATTCCCAATTAGCTGCCGTAGATGTAGCACCTATATTATACATTTATCCTTTCACCAATTACGGGAAAAGACCTTCCACATCTATTCATGATTCAACTAGTCGATTCCCCTTTAGCATCTGCTATCTAACTAGCCTCTAACAGAATTCAGAAATAAGCTCTGCAATAGTAACTTTTTCATACATTTAAGTCACTAATACTTGATGAATAAAGGTGCGATAGGAATAGGATAGATAAAAAAAATGCAGACATGGCAGTGGGTCGTGAATTTTCCATGTGTGGGTTCACTTCAAGACTTCCCAAAGATCAACATGATTGCAAATTGTAAAATACAAATCACCAATGGACAGATGAGTCTCACTAAGAAGAAAAGGAATGAACGACACTATCAGTAGAAACAGTTTTTAACATGATGAATATATGTTGCCAACTTTCACTTCCTAAACTAGTGAAACAGAATCGTAAACTTCACGTCATCATAAACCATGCCATATCCATAAGCCATAGAACAAAATTTTACTCATATTTGCATTTACCTAAATCTACAGGATGGACATGGAGATATTGTGTACGGCATGAGAGCAAGGGTGATTATCCACATGCAGGATCAAAAAAATGACAGATTGTACCACGGCATCTGACCAAACTTGTTCTGTATGCACACCCCAGAAACATGTATAGATCAATGCGAATATACATTCCTATTCTCAACACAGTTAATTTACACATGACAATCATGTGGATTCACCAAACAAGAAAGATTAAGTTTCTATGATCTTTATCAATCACACGACATCTTCCAAATGTAGCATTAAGAAATGCAACCTGACACAACAAGACACGATTCATGCTATCCCATTGCAAAAGCAACCAGTTGTACAAATCAATAGCCATATACAACATGATCAATCTAACTCACTGTATATGCAAAATAAATGAAGATATTGACGCCAACAGAGTCCTTATAACATGGCCAATTGCTCTAAATGAGGTCTCGCCGCATAATTCATAAACCAATACCCATGTTCAATCATCAAATCAAAGCAAGCAAGAGAACCAGTACCATTGCTGAAGAAAATCATCACATGCGTGGCTGCGGGCGCAGGATCATAATGATGATGTCAATCGCCATGAACGCGACGAGCGGGCTGAGGTCAAGCTTGCGCCCGAACACCGGCGGCATGACCTCACGGCAGAGGGCGAGGAAGGGGTCGCAGAGGTCCCGCAGGGCCGAGAAGGGCTGGCGGTCCCAGGGGATGTTGGGGAACCAGGAGAGCAGCACGCCGACGAGCAGCACCTCCCGGTACACGCCGAGCCACCGCACGGCCGCCGACATCGCCGCCGCCACGGGGGCGCGCAGGGGCGCGAGGTTGACGCTCCGCAGGCCGGCCTCCAGCGCCGAGAGTGGCGACGCCAGCATCCCGCCCAGCGCCGAGGCAGCCGCCGACGCCTCCGCTGCCGCGCGAGGCGGGGACAGGCGGAGGCCGCGGGGCGGCGGTCGCGCGGGGAACGCTAGGGTTCTGGGGAGCGCGCGGGCGGATGGGCTCGGGAGGGCGCGGAGCAGCGGGGCCCGAGGGCAGGGGGCTGTCAGGAGGCCGTACATCTCGCTGCTTCTCTGGAGGCCAGGGAGCTGGATTCTGGAAGCTTCTAGAAGGGTTTGGGAGAGGGGAGGGGAGGTGGAAGGAGGAGGACTGGAGGAGAAGGGGAAGGGCGGAAGGCGAAGTAGCCACGGGAGGAAGAAGAGGATATGGTTTTGCGATCCCGCCAGATGGGCCCAGCTTGTAAGTGGAGATGTTTGGTAAGGCCGGTCTCAATGGAAGTTTCGTGGACACAATTACCTAGAGTGACACATCATCTAAAAGTGTTTGAAATTAGGATGAAACACATCCCTCTCAATGCATAGTTTCATCAATTCTTGTTTCCTAGTCACATGCAAGACACAAGTTGTCTAGGTAACTGTGTACATGAAGTTTCATCACCATGCAACTCATTTCACATCTCTCTTAATTAATACAGTGACACATCATCAAAAATGCTAACATGGCAGTCAATTTATTGTCTATAAAACTCCTACTGAGAGTGGCCTAAGTGGACATAATCCGCAACAATCATGAAGGCTGCCCCATATATGGAGTTTCATTCCACTTTAAAAGGAAAAAAGTCTATTTTACCTCCCTCGCACTGAGCCGAGTCCAGCATTCCTCTGTAAACTCGAAAATCGGGTGAATTACCTCCCTCAACTTTCATAACCATCCACTTTTGCCTCCTAGTCGTGGTTTTAAGCGGTTTTCAAGGTGGTTTTGTATTTTTCAATTGAAAATAAATCTTATAAATACTTATTGAGGTTATTAAACCATGAAAAATATTTCTAAGCTTCTAAAAATTTAATGAGGTTATTAAATCATGAAAAATATTTCTAAGCTTATAAATTTTAGAGATGGAATGGAACGCAAGAAATCTAAATAAAATATTTAAACTGGTGAAAATATCTATAAAATTTTCTAAAATTTAGATTTATCTCTAGTAAAATAGAAAATATATACAAAATAATTAAATATATATATATATATATTAAAATATTTAAATCTATATCTAATTGCATCTTGAATAATTTTCACAATAAAAACATAAGATGAAGCCGGCATGAATACACTTATCGTAAATGCATAAATGCATTCAACATTAATATATGTTACATTTATGATGGTTGAATGCATTTATCATGAATGTATTCATACCGGCTTCATTTCATGTTTTTATTGAGAAAAGTATTCAAGATACATTTAGAAAATTTTATATGTGTTTAAGTTTTTTGATATATTTCCATTTTTCTAGAATTAAATTTAAATTCTAGAAAATTCTGTAGTCATTTTCACTGGTTTTAAATATTTTTTTTAGATTTTTTGCATCCCAATCCACCTCTAGGATTTTTCTCATAATTTTTAGAAGCTTAGGAATCTTTTTGTGGTTTAATAAGTATTTACAAAATTTATTTTCAATTGAAAAAGGCAAAACCACCTCGAAAACCGCTTAAAACCACGGCAATGAGGCAAAGTGAACGGTTTTGAAAGTTGATGGAGGTAGTTCACCCGGTTTTCGAGTCTAAGGAGGAATGCTGGATTCTGCTTAGTGTCCAGGGAGGTAAAACATACTTTTCCACTTTAAAACGAGACAGGTACCAACCGACGGTGGAAAATGAAACGGGCCCGGCTTGCTCAGGTTAGGTCCGTTTGGTTCCATGTCCCGGCCAACCAAGCAATTTTGGCAACTTGTTTGATTAGGTACCCACAATTAGCCGGCTAACATAAGAATGGGACGAGGTGGTATAAGCTTTAGAGGTTGACGAAGCAGCTTCTGGAACATTTGGAAAAAGGCAACCTTATCCTCCCGCGGTCGCTCCCGCAGGGCGACGCGGGGGTCCCTCACGCCGCCGCCCCAAGGCCACCGCCGGCCCTTCTCCTCCTCCTCGTCGTCGCCGGAGTGTGCCGTAGGAAACCCCATGGCCGCGAGAAAGGCGACGGCGGGGAGCTTGGGCCGTGGGCGGCGTGCTCCTACCGCTGCGGAGGCTCGGCACGGCGTGGTCGACAGATCCACCCCTGCTGTGAGTGGATTCGACGTGGACGGTGAGCGGTGACCTGGGGGCGTGCGGGGCCGGAGACGGCCGGCGTGGGTGGTGCGGCAGCTGGCGGCCGTGGCGCGCGGGACGTCTGGCGTGGGAGGCGCGATTCCCGGCGTCCTGGGCGGCGCGGCTCCCTGCGCCTGCGCGCGATAGGGCGGCACGGGTGCCGGCGACCGTGGATCCGCGACGCCAGTGGGGAAGGTGGCGGCGTGCCTCCTCCCTTCCTCCTCGCTCCCTGGAGTACGCTCGCCGACGCGGCGGCTCTACGCAGCGACGGGGGCGGGTAGCCACCGATCCGAGGACGCCCCGGCCGGATCCGGTGGTTGTGTGTGTGGGGGTGGTGATCGGTGCTAGATGGCAACGGCGGCGGCCTGTGCGATGTGCAGGCAACTGGTGCTGTGGGGCGGCGGGTGGTGCTCCCCTGTCAATTCCCTTTCGATACTGGTTCGGCGCCATCTTGGTGGTGGGGCTGGGGTGCCGGTGGCGCCGTGGTGGTGCTTTGGGCGGCGCCGAGCTCCTTTTGGTTGAGGTGTTGCGGAGGCGACAAAGAGCGGGTCAAGTGTATGTAGCAGGCATGGTGTCGAGTCAGGCGAAAGCCTTCACTGGCGATGCCGGTGGCGATGGTGGCGGCGCTCTCGTGGTGTCGTTCTTCCTGTTGGGGCATCATTGCGAGACACCATGTTCCTATTACATGGGGATCTCGAGGGTGAAAACTCCGTGATGGCGGCGTCATTGGCGTCGTGACCTCCTTGGAGGCGCCGCATTGACCTCCTTGGAGGCGCCGCATTGGAGACCCGACTTGGCTAGGCGGGGGTGGGTGGTTGGTGGTGTTGCCCGTGCGGCGGCGCAGGAGGTGCGGAGGATCCATGGATACTAGAGGTCTTACGCTAGCGTGCATGGTACGGTGATATTTCCGGTGCCGACTGGGCGGAGGTTTCGCTCTCATAGAGGTCCTAAGGTATCTGCGTCCTTGGCAGAGGAGTGAGGCGGTGGGTGAGGCGAGGCCCCCACGTAGAGTGGTCAGGAGCAGTGGTCTTCATTGGTGCCGCGACATGAGTGTTCTACTGATGCCCCACTGGAGTAGGGGCTTCGACGATCATGTGTGTGCGGTTTGAGGGTGATAGCCCATGGTGGAGGTGTTCGAGCTGCCGCTCAGGCTTGCAGCGAGCTACGACATTTGGTGTGGCACAACGTTGGCGATGATGACGACGCAGTTTGTGGTGGTTAACCTTTGACTCCTCTCCCAAGAAGTGGGGGTGTAGCGTTTTGTTGTGTGCGTTGTTTGCATGTGTTGTTTGGGTAGTGATGGTGGTGGTGTTTTTGCTTTGCTACCTTCTTAAATGACATGGCAGTGCTCCTGTCTTTACTTCAAAAAAAACTTTAGAGGTTGCACAAACTCCATGAGTTCTTAGCTAACTAAATTTAGACTATATATTTGATTTGCATATAGTTTGGACCATAATATTCCTTATGATTTTTTTCCACACAGTGTGGGCCGTGCACTGAGAGAGAAAAATAATATGCATATATATAATTTAGATCATGTGGAAGGGTTTTTGTTGTGCCACGGCCCCACGAAACTTATAACTAGTAATTAACTGTGGGTACATGGATTTTTGCAATATACCATCTAGGAAAATGCCAAGAAAGACCATTACAAACCAGAAAAAACCGCTTAGAAACAAGCCAAACCGTTGACCTACATCCAAAAGCAGAGGTAAACTGAGAGAACCAGCCTCCTCTACTCAGGAACAAAGAAAAACTGGTCCGGTCAACATAGTCAACAGCCACGCCGTGCGACTTTTCATAAAGACGTCCTATCTTTACATTAATCAACCCATGTCAATTAACCCGCTGTTTTTGGAGGGCTTCCTTGTTATCCATCAACTCAATATAATTATAGTTGAACCCTTGTAGCTCCAAAATATCATATGTTTCGCATTTTAATTATGTTTTTAACGATTTTAAAGCTCAGACAATCATAGAAGCAGGCGCTATGTTTCTGTATACCTTTTATAATATTTTGCATTTAACCAATATAATATTATTGTTCATGTTTGTTTGATAGGTGTATATTTGCTTTGCATGATTATCATGAGTAGTAGGAACGCAGATCTCGGTCTATTGGTCAATGTATCGACTTGTTCATACAATATAGGGTTTACAATTAATACTCTTTTAGCTATCGAAAAATTCATAAAAGATGTCTATAGACTATAATATATTACACTTCCACAAAATAAAATTAAGTATTATATTATGATAATATATGCATACATTTCATACTGTCCTCTTCTTGCTACGCACATATTTATGCTATTCAATATAAAAACGATAGTACATTTCTCCGTTCCTCCCTTCACTTCCTATTACCGATACAAATTTGTTCAATATAATATGGTGGCGGTTCTTTAGCAACGGTTGGAGTTTGCAACTGGTGCTGGTGCTAAAGAGTGCCTTTAGCACGGGGTATCTGCACCCGTTGGAAACCCAATGCTAAAGGGGTTCCCAACCCGGTGCTGATGATGGTTTCTTTAATAGTGCATGTTCATCCTTACCTCGAACCCCACCTCCTCTCACGAACCTTTACCTCTATCTAGCCTAGGTCGGTTTACGTCCACTGCCATCCAACAATAACAATCCGTGCGTCCATAATGAAGAACGACAAGGATCTGTGCCGTTGCTTCTCTCATACCCATTGAAATTCTGCATTAAAACCAAAATATTTTTCTCTCTACTCGTGTACTTAGTTTGAAAATACAAATTTGGAACTTTATGAAAGCGCATTCAATCAATCAGGTTAATCAGAACAATTATGCGGCCGCCCAGGGCCCCCGGAGCCAAGGGGCCCCACCCCCAGGATGTCACAGTATAGCTCATGATCAGCCGAACCGTCAAAACGTTGCCGCACCACAAGACACTGCTTGAGACTTGAATTTTTCTTGTCCCTTGAAGTCCGCCTCGTCGCCTCGAGTCCGTGGTCATCAGCGTGGTTGACGCGGAACGCCGGAAGACACACCACAACTCGTACCAGATCAAATCTCGAAGGCCGGAGAGGGCAAGAGCCACTCACGGCGCATCGGCGGTCGGCAGCTCTCTCGGCGCGTTCGATGGCAACATTGCGGAGACGTGGCGCCGGCATCGCGCCCCGGCCAGTCCGTGGCTCTTCCTCCGCAGCCCGCAGGAGGAACGATCGCACCGCTCTGTGCGTGATGACCTGATGATGTTCCTGCCTTTGCCTGTGTGCGAACAGCGTGAATCCAATCTGGCTGTACCAGCACAGGCAGGCATGACGCCAACAATCAAGTAGCAGACCAACAGGTTATGGAAATTTTGCCGTAAGTGCTAAACTCTCATCAATTAGATATTCGGGATTAGATACCGTAGGAATAGATGTTATTGGAATTTTAGGAATGCAATGTTTTCGTTTGGTCCAAAGCTTTGTGCTAGCTTTTAGATAGCATAATTATTTTATCTTAATATAATCAGAGCCTCTAGAAAGTATGCATCACATAGTGTGAATGGACAGAAAACAAGCAAAATCCATCCACAAACTTTTTAAGATATACGACGATTTTAAGAAATCTAAATAATTTTTCTAATTTCTATATAGCAACAAACTAATATGAATTTAGAATATCAGACACTGGGCCCCTAGAACCTGAGGACCGGCCCTGCTTATATGTTCATGATTTGAGTAGTGCATTGCGAGCAGGTGATGCTACCCACTGAACATGGTTGAACTCCTTTGATTTAGAAAGGCAATATGCATTGCAAATAAGTGTAAGACTGAAAGTTTACCTGAAATAGGATGAATCTTTGCATCTGTCATATACTAGGAGGTGGTATAAAATGATTCTTGTTTGATTGTGTTATATAATAGCAGTTCACAGAGTTCACCTTCTGGAGCACAAATGGGATTATGGTCTTGTTATTTAGATGTTAGAATTGGGAGGTTGAATTTGGGAGTAAGATGTCACTTCGTAATCATTGAGCTACTGTAGCATTTCGTTTGTATTTGTGAAAAATTATCCAAAAATTGATTAATTAGGCTCAAAATGTTCGTCTCGCAGAGTACAACAAAACTGTGCAATTAGTTTTTGATTTTATCTACATTTAGTACTCCATGCATGTTATGACATTTTGATGTGATGGAGAATCTTCTTTTTGCATAGTGTATTTGGGAGTTGCTTTTTGAACTAAACAAGGCCTATACCTATATCCTTCAGGCTCATAAATTGTGTATGCTGTATGATCCTAAACTGGAAGTGAATGAGATTGTGGATTGCCAACAAAAAATATGGAATCTTTCTAGTATAGAGTATAGACTAGTGTGGATGAGAGAAAATGTAACCGGTCATATTAGACCATCAACAGGGTTAACCGGTTATTTTGACCCATACCATCTTCACCAGTGCAATACGAACAAAAGCTTCAGTGAAACAAATCTCAGGAACCGGCAACGGTGAGGTCCATCCTTCCTTTGGCTCCTCCACTGCGGGAATTGATGGCAGACTGGCAGCGATCGAGCTCGGTGGTGGGGTACTGGGGTACCTCCTGCCTCTTGCTTCCAGATTGATGAGTCGGTAGAGACCTTGCTCACTCGTCAATGGAGAGATAAAGATAGAGACAAAGGGGGAAAGTGGAGTCCTTGGAATGGCGGGAAAAGTTGGAGCCATGCCATGACAAACCACAAATAAGGGGGTGATTGGTTCTTTTTATCCCGTCGCATCGAATAAAAGAATGTTAATTAGAAGTATTAAATATAGATTAATTATAAAATGCATTACATAAGTCAGGACTAATTTACGATACGAATCTTTTAAGCCTAATTAGTCCATAATTAGACAATACTAGTCTATCAACCCGTGCAACTGCACGGACTAGCAATTTTAAAATATAAATGAACACTTTCTCCGGAGACAAATATAATTGATTCTGGAGTTCAAATTTTATCTATAAATAGTATGATTTATAGATCACACATTAATTACCTAACATATCTCATTACCGTGTAGCCCACCATTTAATGTAGTGGCTTGTGCCAATCAATCTGGATTAAACTGTCCTATTAATCTCAAAACCCATTAGTACTTGTAGAGTGGAGAATGGTAGTAGAATATTTGAATTACTTGACTTAATATTGAAGGTGTAGTATTAGAAGGAAAACCCTTCACGTATGTCTCTTTTATACAACTCTAATTATACCATTTATTAAATATAAGTGAAGTGCCCAAAAATTTTGAGCCATATATGTGATCTATATTAGCACCATTTGTATGTGAAAAAACAACCGTTTGTAGGAAATGCGCTTCCATAATCTTATGGATAGGAAAATGGTGTCTGAAATAATGGAAATATATAACATGTGTACTATTTGGCTACATATGTTCAAATAAACACATGGTATATGAGATTATACATATACATGTCATAATTACATGGGCACTAAGGTTTATATATATATATGCCCTTTCTTTTAATTAAAGTCAGTTTCTAATTAGAAAATGCTCTATCAATGCCTATATCTCTCTTACCTTCTTCCTAGATACCTCATTTCTCCTTTTTTTTCTTTTAACACACTATAGATAATGGTGTTTTCTGGTGCTATCTACATTCATCTCTAATTTGGAAGATACGAATTCTATTTGCCTCCCTTCTTTTCCCCATTTAGATTTCACATCTGCATGTGTTCTCACAATAAAAAATATATTATTTAGTGCTTATAACCAATAATAAGCTTATCATAGGCTGTACCGAGTTATGCATCACATCTTTATTCAAGTATCCATGTTTAGCTCCTTTGACTTGTTTTTAGTTTTTTAAAATGTTTGTGGAACTTCTGGATCATGTATCTAAGAGCATCATTACCTTTGAAGCAGTAAGATATGATAGTCCTGATACTAAATTATATTGCCCTAAGCTCCTATCTTGATTACATGATCAGATTTCAACAGTGTTCTGGACACACATATGCCTCATCGATGAATAATTACATGGAGCATGTTAAACTACCTTATCTGTTTAAAGTTGATTCATCACATTTTCCAAGTGCGAGAAATTATGTAAGTATTTAACTTCTGCTCCCTCGTAAATATCTTAGAGTACTAAGAATCAAATCAATCACGCAAAACTGATCGTTCACTATCGCTGCTCCCATGCAATTAAATAACTTTAAAAAAATGTGGATAGAAAGGAGCTAGAATGAATAGAGAATTACATACGGAGAGGCTGTAGGATCTTGATTTTGCACCTGTTCTGGGATCAACTCGCTAGACTCCTAAAATCAAGAGTTCATCAATCTATCTGTTATGATCGAGATCATCTCAACTGCACCAGCTGCCTTTGTCATCATCTATGCCCATCAACGTTGAATCGTCGTAGACATAAAATTAATTAAATCCTGTCACTTTGGTGGTGTCAAATTAGTTTTATCCGGCCACCGGTACATGTGTCATCAACTCATATCGTGTCAAGTTTTAAAGGAGCATTGAATACGATTAAAAATCAGACCTTGATCATGTACTGTTTCTCTACCAATCGGCATGTCTGCTTCCTGCCACGCTCCAGAACAGCAGCTGGCTAGCGCCTCTTCTGGACATTACTGTTTGCTTCACGCTTTCCTACCGCGCCATTTGATCGACCGCTAGCTCATGTTGGGGCCTCTCTCGCGGCGCATCATCACAGGCGGCATATGGATAACACCCTCGCTCGCGGCCTGCTCCCTCCATGGATGACGCTAGCCTGGGCTCTTGCTTATTAGCCTACAACAGACGCACGTCCTGGATCACGCTACGGGCTGCCGCTGCTTTGGTGATCATCCACGAAACCGCTAGGGTTTAGAAAAGTCACGAGCGTAACAGATGAGATTAGAGGAGCACAACCTCGTGTTGGTTTAGAATGGTAGGTGGGTAATTTAGATATAAATTTAGGGGGTTACTTTACAACTTTTTTTATAATGGCATATGTGGGTAATTTTTAGAGAACATCATAAATCTAAGGGCTATGATGATTTGAATCTACCAAATAGACGGCCAGATGTTTCTGATTATTGTGAGAATTTATAGGATTTATCTTTTTTCCTAGCGCGTCTTGTGAGAATTAACGTGGAGGCTTCAAAAGGAGCCTCCAATTAGTAATAGTAAGATAATGCTACAGTAATGATTTGATAATTATGTACTAATTATAGGTTAATTAGGCTTATTAGGTTCATCTCACGGAGTAGATATAACTTATGTAATTAGTTTTATAATTAGTTTATGTTTAATGCTACTAATTGTCGAGGGCCAAACACAGCCTAAACTAACCTCGAAGAGCTGTTTTGGCACAGGCGTCCGCAAATGGTTTTGGAGAATCTGGGTTGATGCTATACCGTTTTGGCTGGCTGGAATGCCTGCTCCAGAAGCTGGCTGAGCTGCTCAAGCAGGAGTACAGGATGCAGGCAGGCGTTAGGGCCGGGAGACGTCGAGTTCCTGAAGCGAGAGCTGGCCAGCATGCACCTCGCTCGATCTCCACAAGTTCGGCGACCTGCCGCGTGACCAGCTCGACAAGCAGACCAAGCACTGGGCCGGCGAGGTCAGGGAGCACTAGTATCAGATCGAGGATGTGGTCGACAGCTTCCTCGTGCGCGTGGACGACGGCCGTGAGGTGGAGAAGAACTCGCACAGGCTCAAGCAGCTCAAGGAGAAGGTGGTCGATCAGCTTGTTCAAGAAGGCCAGATCCCGGCGTCAAATCGCCGAGGCCATCAGGGAAATCAAGGACCGCGTCCAGGAGGTCGCCGGCCGGCGGGACAGGTACGGGATCATCGACGGTGTCGTTGCTAAGGCCACCGCAGCCACGGCGACGGCCGTAGATCCTCGGCTCCGGGCTCTGTACACAAAAGGCTCGGGAAAACTACTCTGGTGAAAACTGTCTTCGACGATATGAAAGCGGATTTCCATTGCCAAGCTTTCGTTCCAGTTGGTCGGAACGCTGACCTGATCGAAGAAGGTTTTGATGGACATCCTCATTGATCTAGGCAAGACCGATTCACATCTCACGATGCTGGATGAAAGACAGCTCATCGATAATATTCTTGTATTCCTGTCCAAGAAGAGGTATGCATATGGGTGCCATCTTAGATGTATTATTATCTAAGTTGTTAATTAGTACATTGTACTACTAATATAGTAGTATACATTATGAACTAGTTAGAATTGCTTGGGTGCTAGGCCTATGAATAAGTACTATTACACTAATGTCACAAGTAGTAGCACTTTCATATAAATTTTTGTTTGTCTCCCCGCAGTTTGACATATCTTACTGCAGGCTATATATAGTGTTAATTTTGGTATGTTTCTTCAGTTTGGCATGCATGCCTTTTGCTTGTTTTCATATATGTAATAAATGCAACATATAGTTTCTCTCATTCATGTCTATTAGCCTTTGTTATATGAATAATTGAATAGGCATTTGATAAGTGGTCTCGCATGGATACAGGTACCTCATTGTGATTGATGACATATGGGATGAAAATCTATGGAAGTCTCTCAAATGTGCTTTCCCTAATGGAAGTGATCTTGGTAGCCGACTAATCACGACAACCCGCATACTGAGTGTATCCAAAACATGCTGCTCGTCTAGTGATGATTCAATTTATCAAATGAAACCTCTGACTAGTGAAGACTCCCAAAGGCTTTTCTATGGAAGAATATTTCAAAGCGAGACAAATTGTCCTCCTGAATTGCAAAAAGTATCTATGGATATATTGAGAAAATGTGGCGGTGTACCGTTAGCTATCATTACTATAGCTGGTCTTTTAGCTAGTGATCGGAGGAGAAGATCAAAGGGTGAATGGCATGCTTTGCTCAAGTCTATTGGCCGTGGATTTACAGAAGATGCAAGTGTGGAGGAGATGCAGAGAATACTATCATTTAGCTATTATGATCTACCTTCTCATCTTAAGACATGTTTATTATATCTAAGTGCATATCCAGAAGATAGTGAGATTAACAAACATCAGTTGATATGGAAGTGGATAGCTGAAGGTTTTGTGCAGTCTAAGCAACAAGAAACTAGCCTCTTTGAACTTGGAGAAAATTACTTCAATGAGCTTATAAATAGGAGCATGATTGAACCTGTATACGATGATGAATACGGGGTAAAAGCTTGCCGAGTTCATGATATGGTGCTTGATCTTATTTGCATCTTGTCGATTGAAGAAAACTTTGTCACAATATATGATGGCATTCAGGACTGCAGGTCTTCTCCATGCATTCGCAGATTATCCATCCAAGATAGAAATAAAAATAACCAGAGCACACCTGTTGTTTGCATGAATATGTCACAAGTGAGGTCGGTTACTCTCTCTAATCTTTCTAGCTGTCTAATGCCGCCTCTGTCAAGCTTTAAGGTTTTGCGTGTTTTAGATCTAGGGGAATGTGATCTTGAGAAATATAGCCACCTTAACCTAGGAGGTGTTGAAAACTTAGTTCATCTGAGGTACCTAGGTCTAGCACGCACACATATTTGTGAGCTTCCAGCAGAAATAGGAAAGCTGCAGTTTTTGCTAGTGTTGGATTTAAGAGGAAATTCTAATATAAAAGAATTACCGTCGAGTGTTTTGAAGCTGAGAAGATTGGTGGCCTTATATATCGAAGGTTGCTTTATGAGGCTTCCAGACGGGTTTGGTTGTCTGACATCCATTGAAGTTCTGGACGGCATCATTGCCTCTCAAAACAATCTGAAAGAACTGCCCCAGCTGGCAAAACTGAGGAGTCTCAACATAAGTATACGTGATAGGAGCTATGAATTGCAGGAAGCATTTGTGGAGTGTCTGTGCAACCTGCAACCAAATATCCAAAGTTTGGTTATTGATTGTTCTGGACCCATATATCTTCTGTGGGAACGTTGGGTGCCTCCACAACATCTCCGAATATTCCACATGTCTGGGTACCTCTCTGCACTGCCAATATGGATAAAAAGAAATCACTCGGATCTGTCTAACCTCTCCAGGTTATGCATTTGGGTCATGGGACTGCAGCAGGAAGACCTGTGTATCCTTGGGAGATTGCCGTGTCTTCATTATCTTAAGTTAAGAAGCATTTACCTAACACAAAGGCTGCGTCTCATGGGTTTCCATGGATTCCAGTCTATCATATTCTTCTCATTGTATTCTTCGTCACCGGGTCAAATAAATAGTGTTTGAAGAAGGAGCTTTGCCTAAGGCTGAAGTCATTTATTTGAATTCCAGATCATCGATGGCCAAAGATGACGGAAATAATGGTGGTGGGGGGTTTTATGTATATGATGACGGAAATGGTGGGGTTTCTTATTATGTAAATGGTGACAGTGATGGTGCGGTTTTTTGTGATGTAATTGGTGACGGAAATGGTGGTTTTGAGTTGGGTTTGGGAAACCTTCTCTCCCTTCGGCATGCAATTGTTACACTCCACGGTGAAGGAGCCTACGATGCCAGGAATGCGCTGTGGAAAGCAGGTCACGTCCACCCCAACCATCCCCGCCTTACAATTGATATCTGCTGATATAGCGAGAATCTCCGAAGGTAGTACAATCTAAAAACGCTTATCCACCTTATTTTGCTCCCGTTACATGCATTTTTTCTTAATCATTCATCTTTTATCTCTTCCTCACTATTTTATTTTCAGAACTTTCAAGGTGATGATGATAACATGTCCCATGGACAAACTATATATGTAAGATAATAAGAGATGGATATGCAGGTGCGTATGCTCATAGACCTATTAATGATTTGTATCTTTCTTTAAAAGCTTCGTTTCAGATCCTTGATTCATCACTCTTCACTGATTATTCACCTTTGCTTTCTTTCTTCCTTTCTTTGTTATAGAAGTAGATGTGGTGACGACAAACAACTGATGTGCCACATCCACGCCACTGTATGGAGCTCGAATCAAATGGAGCATCGTCCGTGGGCGTTGAATGAAAGAGTCGAGCGATCCCATGAATACAAGTAAGATCATCAACCTATATATGGACCGTGTCTCGAAGTGCTAGTCTGGCAAGTGGCAACTTACAAAAAATGCATGCACACGAAACACTACTGGCGCATTTGGTTTGTTGACGACCGGAGCCTAGCTCGCATATACCAGCCAGGTTGAGCTTGGACAGGCCCAACGCATGCAACACTCTGGTGTTTGGTTGTTTGAATCGGTATATATAGGATAGCACAAAGCTGTTTGGTTGGTTACACTAGTATACATTGTATTGTATTGAACTAAAAAATCAAGTACCAAGATTATATTTATCATTCTTGAATCGTCTCTATAATACTTATTTGTATCGTATAAGTCCTAATCCACTTTACAATATACTAATATACCTTAAAATATGCTAATTATTTGCTAATACCATCGTTAGTTTGCTAACACACTGTATCTCGCGAGCCTGGCTCTGGACAAGCGGATTTCAATATCGTTTCCTGAGAGCCAGGCTCGCCGGCTACTTTTGCATGCCACGAGAAAGGCTCAAGCCTTCGATCAAGCAACTAAGGGGCTGGTTGGTTAACTGCATGCAAGGTCATCCAGGCTCGCCGTGTGCAACGTGTGCTTGATTGGTTGCTCACGTGGTGCGCAAGCGAGTGCGCAGTAGCGAGCTTATAACGAGAAAACGTAGATTTGCTGATGTTGTGCGGGCATCCAATCACAATCTGCAGCTGGCCTAGCTTGACGTGAACTGAACCAAACAAAAGGCCACAGCACCCCGGCGGTCCTGACCAGCACGAGCCTGCATGCCTGGTGCGGGCCAGGCTCGGATGGTCCGAAAACCAATCAGGCAAAACGTTCGAGAGCTGCACGCACGGAGCCTGGTCAGGGCATGGGGGGTGTCAAAGAAACGGGAGGTATTGTCACAGAGTACTGGTTATACAGTACTATCTCCGTTTCAAATTACTACTTGTTGTTGACTTTTTTCCACAACATTTGACCATTCATCTTATTCAAAAATTTTATCCAAATATACAAAAAAATAAGTAATACCTAAAGTATATGTGATGATAAAGTAAGCCACAAATAAAAGAAATGACACTTGCATAATTTTTTGAATAAGACAAATGATCAAACGTTCTGAGAAAAAGTCAACAACGAATAGTAATTTGTAACGGATGGAGTATATAAAAGGAAGAAAGGATATCGTGCACACAAGTGTAGGAAATAGAACTTCTTACTTTTACTAGAAAATCCCCTATCACGAGTACAACTATAACCAGTAGAGTCATAAAAACATCAATATGTAAAGTGTATAGAAGGTAGAAACAATGCACCGCAGATGCTTTAACAGGATAGAGTCTCTATTTCACTGGACAGATCAGTTTAGTCCCTTTTAGCATCGACATTATTGACCATACATGACACGTTAAGATAAAGATTCTTAGCTAACGAAGTACCGAACACAGTTTGGAATACTCATTCAATAAGCATACAAAGTACAAAAGCAAGTTTAGGAAGCCAAATAATATAGTTGTCAGGACAAGTAGCAAGTAACTGATTGCAACTGCTAGACAAAAGGAGTTGATCCTCTTCCTGCGCTAACCATCCTTGCTTGCCATGGTCAGTAAAAAAAATGAACATGCACATTTTTTTTATCAGGACAGAACACCGATACAAACCAAACATAATGTTATTGCAATCAAACATGGTGTACCGGTTCTCAAGAAGTACTGAAAATGGTGAGCCTAGAAAGACTAAGGCTACAGTTCCTTTTCTAAATATACATGGAGAACCTAGCCTAGATGGTGTCAATTCAATCTTACCGGTTATTTTTTATTTGAGGTACCTTTACATTTTTATTGGCAACAATTCAATATAACTATCAGTAAAACAAATATAAAATGTAGTGTTCTTCTGCGTTTTGGTTACAGAATCATCAGACGCATCCACATAAGTCTTAGGATTAGCAGCCTGCAACAAGCATACCCAAAAAAGAATCACTAATTAAATAGACAATGCATTTAACCTGTCCCGTGCAAGGCAATTTTAATACTGTCTAAAAAAGTCAACCCAATGCATATATGATCGATGTGTAGATGCAACATATTAAAGTAAAACTCGAAAAGTTGTACCATGTAGTCAGACTGAACTCACCTTTTCAAGTCTTTGCAACCACACAAGCGGAAGACGACCCAAAAACTTCAAGCTTCAGTCAGCCTCTCACAGCAATGATGGATCCTTCTTAATGCAGTTGGAAATGATATGAAAATCAGCAACCTTAATTATTAATTATATACAAACAGCCAGGGTAAAATTACATTGCTTCGTGGTTTGTGCAAACACTTTGCTGCAATTATTTTTTTTCTCAAACCACGTGGGAGAACTGTGCGTCATTTCATTAAGGTGGATTTTTTGCTGCAATTATTATAAGATCACCAAACATTTATGCACATGATTATCTTGTTGGCCAGATCAACCTGGTTATACATTTTCAATAAGTTGCCTATTTATTTTTCCTTTCCCTATATAAGGGCAATTGATGTGAAATGAATGTTTTGTACATCCTAAACAATGTTTGGTTATACATTTTCAGTAAGTTCCCTATATAAGGGCAACCGATTTGAAATCAGTTCAATTATGAAACTATTGCTACTGAGGAATAGCGTCATCCAACAGTAATAAACTTCACATAGGAAGTGAATCTGTAAGGTGGGTCCAATCCACCAAAGAAAGTGCAAGGCTAAATATATAAGCATGCCTAGATTTACCTAGAAAGAATAATCCTGCTAATTAGTTGAACTTGAACCACCAAACTGCAAATACAGGGAAGATAACATGAGTTTGATTAAATAAAGGCTAGCATCCCAATACCAAGATTTATTTATCTCGATTTAAGACACAAGATAACCTGAACACATGAACCTAAGACTCTAGAAAGTGGCACACATGGGCACCAGCGAGGGATGCAAGTTGCACCGATGAATCAACAAATAGCAAAGTTTTATATCTTATCATTAGCATTTTAGCACTAATCTGAAATTACATGCGTAAGGCATTGGCATCCGTAGGCAGGCAGTTGATTGCCAAGCATTGGCACCCATGTGCAGCAGTGACTGCTGACAGCATGAGGCTTTTGTACATGAAATGAATTGATGGACAATAAGCACTTGAGCTAGCCATCTTCCTCCCAGATATGCAACCTGTTTCACTCGCATGAGCAGGCATGCATCCACATATATACAGAATAAGCAAAGCGATGGAGTTTATGCGCACCTCAGCTCCTTGCTGGAGCTCACTTCGGTGTACGCTTCATTCACGGCCACCATAGCCGGAGGTGACGACGAAGCCGGCAGGGATGCCTCCTCTGCCGTGCCGGTCACCACATCCGCTTGACCTCCTGAGTGGCTGCCGCCGGATCTGGCCTCGGGCACCACTGCCGTCAAAGGGCCCGCGCTAGGTAATAGAAACACGGAGCTTGTCCATGGACTCAAGAGACGAAAATCCATGACTTCACCCACTATGGCCGGATTCGGCCTTCTCGCCGTCGCTTGCCGTCGCCGGATCCGGCATCCTCCTCCGTGAATCTAAAGGGTGCCTCGGTCTCCATCTGCCCCAATGGATCTTGTGCTGACCATTCCGGCAAATCCATCTCTCGGGGACTCTCTATTCTTCGTGAGCAGATGAGAGGAAGGACCGGAGGAGCGAAGCCAGCATCCGTGGCGGAGTGGAGGCCGGGAGGCGCTGCGAGCATCTAGAAATTTCGATATTTAACCTCAGTTCGCACGCCTCACTTCTTTTAACCCACAATTCGCATACCTTTCAAAATATAACCCTCGCGCTGCGGATTGTTTCGATTCAAGGGATTTTACCCTATTTTCTCTATTTCACTTATTTATTTCTTTTTTTCTATTTTCACAGAAATTGAATGGACATCACTACCCCTACCTTATCTCTTTGCATCACAGTCCAATTGAATCCTTCTCTCCCGACCGGTGGCCGCTCCCTCGCGCGAGGGAAGAACTCCTCTCCGTCCTCCGCACCGCCGCCGTCCGCCCTCCTCCCTCCCTGCACCCTCCCTCTCCTCGACAGCGCCGCCGCCCGCCGCCCTGCTCCCCTTCTCCCTCCCTCCCTCTCCTCGCCGCCCTCCGCCCGCCGTCCTCCTCCCCTTCTCCCTCGGCGTCCTCTTCGTCCGCCCTCCTCTTCGTCCGTGCACGAGGGAAGCTCCGCGGCCACTAGGGTTTAGGAGGCTCGACGAATCTGCGGCTTGGAGGAGCGTTGAATCTGCAAGGCGACGGGCGGCGGGGTGTAGGGGGCGGTGGCTGGGTGTATGGCGGACGGCGCCGGCGAGTTCTTCGGTGCGAGCGAGGATTGTACTGCGATGCGAAAAGACAAGGGGAGGGGTAGAGATGTCCATACAATTTCTGTGAAAATAGAAAAGAAGAAACAAATAAGTGAAATAGAGAAAATAGGGTAAAATCCCTTGAATCGAAACAATCCGCAGCGCGAGGGTTATATTTTGAAAGGCATGCGAATTGAGGGTTAAAAGAAGTGAGGCGTGCGAACTGAGGGTTAAATATCAAAATTTCTCGTGAGCATGGGGGGGCGTCGGGACGGGAGAGGGGAGGAACATGGGAGAGCTAGGGTTTACTTCGGGAGGGGGTTTTCCAAAAACATGCCGAATTGCATTGGATTGTGGGTTTATTTCTAGAAAAGTGGAGGTCCTTTTTGCAAAAAAGAGTTGCACACCTCCGCTGCTCGACACGTGGCCATGGAGCAAGGAGAGGAGAGCAAAGGGGAGTGGCTTTTAATAACTTTAATTTAATGTGCCTAAAAAAGAGACATTGATATTTATCAATTAGCTGCATCTAGTTCGGTGGGTGAACATAAAGCTTGGGACCGTGAGGATGTCCCCAATGAGAATAGATAGCTATTAGTTACTCCCTCTGATTTGATAAAAAAGTTCGTTTAGGACAAGGTTTGAGTCAAACATTGAGAATATAAATCATTAATAACATTTAAGTCGTTGAGTTTGGAAATATAAAAATTATATAAATAGATTGATCTTAAAAATTAATTTCATAAAAATATACATATATAATTTTTAAAGAAATATTTTTATAGAAAAAAGTTAAAGTTATGCTTTAGTGACTGTGTCGCTGTCCTAAACGACCTCTTTTACCAAACCAGAGGGAGTATTTGATGCCACATCATACTATAGAAACTAATGTAAGATATTTTTATTCTATATTTAAGAGATTGTCCTTTTATCTCTCTTCTACTGATAGGATGAGTAAACGCAGTTCAGACTTAAAAAGTGTGCAAGCTAGAGAGGAGCCAAGAGCCAGTACATTCTCTTTCTTTATTTATTCACCCTATCATGTAGGTAAAAATCCTAGTCAGCTAACTAGGTAGATAGTCATTGGAGACGCCCATTACCCAAAAATAAGCCCATTGGACTATAGTTGGCCAAACGAGCCAGGCCCGCTAGGCCGGCCCTATTCAGCATGGCCCGAGCATGGCTCGACCCGACAGCCTTAGTGTCAGTGTCGTACTAGTGCCTAGCTCAGTGTCGTGTCTGGGCCGCAATCTCGGTCTGTGGCACTAGCACGGGCACGGCACGGCTAATGGACCAGCCCGACCTCGTCACTACGGCGGCACGGGGGAGGCACGATGCGGCCCATATATATCCACCCACCCATATACAATTACCTAACCCTAATTCTATCTCTCTCTCATTTCCTCCCATCCGGCCGCCGCTACTCCAGTCCTCCGTTCTACTCGCCCCGCTCCGTTCCGCGCACACCACCGCTCCCCTCGCGCCTCCCCTCCCCTCCCCTCCACAGACCTCCGCTCTGTTCATTTGGCTTATCAGCCACCAGCCAGTAGTACTTTTCTCTCAGAACAAATCAACCACCGGCCACCAGTACTTTTCTCTCAGAACAAATCAGCACCAGCTACCAACCAAACAAACAGGGCGCGTGCCGCCGGTCCTCCCACCTCTCCACGAGCCGGCGCCGCCACTCCCCCATGCCGCCACTCCCCTCCTCTGCACGAGCCGACGCCGGCGCCGAGTCTACTCCGATCCTCGATTTGTTGCTTTCATGGCTCTCCGGCGACGGCTCCTCCTATCCTCATGTTCTTGACGATGGCGTCTTTTGTGGCTTGATTTTGCACTTGATTTGTAAATTGTGACTTTAATTTATTTGGTTGATGAACTGTGCATGTATTGATTCAATTTTGCTCGATTGTGTTGGGCATCTTAGTGTCAGTGCCGGCACGACACGACACTGACCACTGACCATAGTGTAGTGCTAGTGCCTGGAGTTCGGCACGATGCCACTAGGTGGCACAGTACGACTAATCCGCCGTGCTCCTTAGTGCCGTGTCAAATAGTGCTACTGAGTGCCGGCACGGCCCGTTTGGTCAACTGTACATTGGACCCTAATATAACCAAGGAGCTCAATGCCCGTGCAAGATGTGTCGGCTTCCCCTTCATCGTCATGCGATCGCTTTATCGACGACATTGTACAGTGCGTTGCAGATTTGCAGTGAACTGTACAGTTTACTGTGCAGCCAGCTCTTTGATTGCACATTAATTACAAAAATGCAGTGATAGCACGAACGCCAGCTGGATCAATATCAATTCAGCACGGCCACTTCCAGGGCACCACGCGGCGGCGGCGCTCCTCGTCCTCGCGCCGGCGAAAGCGCTCCTGGAACGGGCGCCTCCGCATCTCGCACCGCTCCCGCAGCTGCGCCGCCGACAACCCCCTGGCCTCCGCGTTGTGCAGGAAGGACGAGAGCCTGGCCCGCCGGGTCCCGATAAGCTTGCCGTCGAACTCCGCCACCGCCGCTCCGAGAAGGTGACGTACCCGTAGCACCGCTTGGTCCCGTCGGGCTCCCGCCTCACCCGCGCGGAGCCCGGGACGTAGGAGGCGAACCTGGCGGAGAAGACGCGCGACAGGAAGGCCTCGTCCACCTCCACGCCCAGGTTGCCCAGGAACAGGTGGAACCCTGCGGTACTATTCAATTCGTCGGTCAGTACCAAAGGAAAAGGGGGGAAATTGATCGGGTTCTCGGGAAAAGATCAGAGACGCTGCGATGCGTGGACGTACCGTTGGCCTCGGCTCTCCTCCGCTCTCCTTCGTCGTCCAGCGGCGGCGCTGGCGTCGGGGCCGGCGGGGCGACGTCCTCCGGTGAGAGCTCCATGGCGGCGCGTGCCAGCATTATATCGAGGGGTTTGACGAGTTCGAGACGGATCGGAACGTTGGGCCAGGCTCAATCCCTTTGTCCATGGGCTTATACACGGGCCACCCCGCCTTTTATAGTGGGCCGTAGCCTGGCCTACACGCGTGGTTCGAGCGAGCCTGCCTGGGCTCGCTTTCAAGATTCGGTCCAGGCTCGCTGAAATCTTACTTGGGCTTTGAGCAGCTGACGGGTACGGAGTATGAGATATCGATCAGCTAATATACCCTTTACACTGCTCAAAAAATATATACCCTTTACAAAATGCGTGATGTACACGTCCACACAAGAAGAAAGACGTACAGGGAAATATGAACAGTATCAAACATACTTTTGCCATTCCAATTTGGTTCATCTGATCGACACTTTTGAGCGCTTGTCATCAGACTATACCACAGCGAGAAATATATAAACAGCGAAGATCGAGCAGGTTATTTCTTACTTTCTGAGCACATATGCTTTGCCTTTCCGGTGCACAATACCCCCCATGGCCCATGGGCTAGTGACGTGGCACGCAAGTTTGCCGACATGCTGCACGCTCAAGATTGGTACTTCCAATCTGTATCCCCCAATTCCCCATGATCGAAACGAGCTGGATACAGACGTTCCAGCACAAACCATGCATATCAATTAAGCATCCTGTATTTCTTCGCCTAACAGCAAGCTTTTGATTGAGATGAGTATAATTAATCAAGAGAGGGCGACTGCCGACTACTACTCCATCCAATCCAATCAAACGAAGTTCAGTTACGAATTACTAGTACTTTTGCTTCGGAAGAAAATTATAAAAAGTTAGGTGGACTTGTCTTGGCGCGCAGCAATTTCATAAAAGTATACTTTTTTTGCTAGGTTTGATAATAATAATAAACATACAACAAGAAGTTCTATAAGGAGACCGTCGTTATGAATTTTGATGGGGTCCAGAACGAACTCCACTTATTTGTGACTACGATCTATATATACATTTGTGGCTAGGGGAGGGGGGAGTACATTGTGAAGCTTAGGAGGAACTAAAGTTTTCCCGTTGTACGTGCACTTCCTTCGGCTTAATTGTGTGCAAGTTGAACAACTCACAAGCAAGATGCACTTGAGCAGCGTATGGTGTAGCGATTTGGCAAGATATTGTACTAACACCCCCCATTAATAACGCCCGTGTGATGATTGGTTGCTTAATTGTATTGCCTAGCTTGCACACCTTTAGTTGCACCACAGATGAGTACGTGCACGGCTAGCCATACGTTGAAGCATCTCTCGAACGACTCGGAATTATTGCATATTCGAAGTCACCAAATTAAAATTGAGGCCAGCCGGGGAAAACAAGACCCACCTAACCGTATCACCTACGAAGCATATGTGATGGGATAGAAAATACTTTTCTTTTGTAGTAGCATGTAACACCCCATTTAGCACCGGGTTGTATTTATCAACCAGTGCTAAAAATGTCTCCGAGGGCGTCCCAGTTTTACACCATGTGCTAATGTTAAATTAGCATCGGATCTTCTTGAGTACACCGAGGCATATGAGAAGGACGGATGTGAAGCTTTCTGGTAGTGGTAAGGACTAGACTAACCCATAAATCATGCGCTTTTAGCCATTTATCTTGCGAAGGGTTAACAAGGGTAAGGAAATAAAGATGCCCCCAGCACCAAATGATTGCAATCGTCCTTACCACACGCACGGTCGCATGGCGAAATGCATGGTGCTCGATCTCCGTCTGCAACAAACACACAGTTAATGGAGCACAGTAGCAGGCTAGCACCCAGCTAGTACCGGCCTGCTAAGCTGCAACATATCTCTCCTGAGAAAGGACGCCACACAACCCACGCACGATCAATCTACGCCACGGCCACGCGACCCACCATCAGCAAGCAGCAGCAGCAGCGCTCTTGAGAGGAATCAGACAATACAAGCAACCGATCCCATCCATTAATTGCGAGATCAGTGCACTAATCACACGCTAAGGCCAATCTTAGTGGAAGTTTTATGAACAATAAATTGACTGTCATGTCGGTATTTTTAATAATGTGTCACTGTATTAATTAAGATAGAGGTGGAATGAGTTTCATGATGATGAAACTCCATGCACACAGTTACCTAGACAGCTTGTGTCTTGCATGTGACCCAAGAAATAACAATTGATGAAACTATGCATTAAGAGAGAGATATTTCATTCTAATTTCAAACATTTTTAGATGATGTGTCACTCTAAGTAACTGTGTCCACGAAACTTATATCTGATTAGCTAGCTTGCTGCCTGCCTTAAGGAATACTTAGAAGCTGGTGGTGGTGGCTCCCCCGTACAGCGAGAGAGCTAGCTAGCACTACCAGCAGTGATCGAGAGTGAGTGACAAGATATATTGTTAGCATGATGGGTGCCGGCCATTAGCCAGCTGCATGCGTGGCCTGATCTGTTGTTAGCATATCATTAGCGTCGCTTCCGTCTAAAGCGTTGGTGTCCGCGCGCCGTGCTCGATCATAATCGATGTGGATTATTATCCGTGACGGGACCGGGCACCGCATCCCGCCATCCGTCACTGAAGATCTCCGCCGATTTGTCGCTGCGCTCTGAGTCTCTTTTATCCGTCACGTTAATTACCAGCGAGGCGGTGTCCCTCCGATCCCCTCCCTGAGGCCGATGGTTCCTGGGCGCGCGACGAGACGGCGGATTTTCGTGACGCCTTCAGTTCCGACCGACCGGCGGTCACGGGAACGTATCCGGCGTGCAGTTCATGACACTGTCAGCCGTTGTCCGTTGACTCGTTCGGTAAGTTTGGCCAATCAACAACAGCCAGTCAGCAGTATTTTTCTCTCTCTCTACATAAATTAACGTCAGCCACCAGCCAACCAACAGTATTTTTCTCTCAGCACAAATCAGCACCAGCTAACCGGCGGTATTTTTCTCTACCCACACCTGTCACCTGCCAAATAGGGCTGCTGACGTCACGTCAGTCAGGATCGGCAGCGAGCGGGAGGGGCGAGTTCCCAATTCGCTTTTCATCCGTTGAGCAGCGCCGACGCCGGTGCCCGAAAGAAATTAAAGATTAAATAATTTGGCGCGCACGGGCGCCAAACGTGCGCCCACGTGAGGAATCGCTTCGGGGTTTGGGAGTCTGGGCGTCGTCGTCCTCCATCGCCCATTCGGCCCTGACGTCGGTGGCCAACGGATTGATACGGATCCTTCCAGAATTTTTGCTTCCGGGGAGACAAGGAAGAAAAAAAAAACGGCAGCGCGGGCGCGAGATGCGGCGGGAGTTGAATCTGGCGCGCTGAGGCTTACAGCGGGCCCCACGGGGCGGTGGAGCATCCATCCAGCGTCGTCGGTGGGGACTGGGGTGGGACCCAGCTTTTCCGGTGCGGGCGGGTCCACTTTGTTTTGTTTTCAATCTTCCGTGGCTCGTCACGTCAAGCATCCTGAAACCTCGATCCCTACCGTTTTCAAGCTTGCCATCCAAAGTTGGGAGGTCAAATTTACGAGGATGGTGTCACTTCGTGATCATTGCGTCACTGTAGCATTTCGTTTGTACGTGTGAAAAATTATCCAAAAATTGATTAATTAGACTTAAAATGTTCGTCTCGTAGAGTACAATAAAACTGTGTAATTAGTTTTTGATTTTATCTACATTTAGTACTCCATGCATGCTATGACATTTTGATGGTACATGAATCTTCTTTTTGCATAGTAAACTTTGGGGTAGAATTTGAGATCTAAACAAGGGCGTGGTCCTCAGAGATTTTAAAAAGAAAACGAACGGAATGGATTCTACCACGTTTAGATATTGTACCGAGATAATCTGTCCTGAACAGATCCCAAATGCCAATGGTCGCAAAAAATAAAGATCCCAAATGCCATTTTCGGTTTAGCTGAATTCTTTTGAGCATCTAATGTGTACTTAGGTTAACAAGAAAAGCTCACGCGAGAAAACAAAATCATATAAATTCTTGTTTCAGTTGTACAACGTGAAAGGGATGTAGTGCCTCAAAGCACCGGATAAGTAAATATGAGTGCGAATGCCCATCGACCATTGGAGTTAGCGACGTGCCAGAAGTTCTGAACGTTGAGCATTGTGCTGATTTATTCTTTTAAATTTCATGCGCAAGCGAGACGTCCGGATCGGGTGACTCATCGTGCCGAATCGTTTGGCTCACATGCACATCAGAATTAACCCTTTTAACTTCCCAAAGTGCGAAGGGAATTTGAATCCGCACATTTGGTTATTGAGCCAATGTCACCTTAGTGTAGGAATATCGTGTTGAATCAGCACATTTTTTACCACCTTAGTGTAGGAATATAGTGAGCTAGCAAGGGTAAAAGAAACATTTCACCTGGTCCGTCCAGGTTGGCGTGCAGAGCTGTCATGACACGTTTGCGATTTTAGTAAAGATGTAAGAAATCTTCTCTCTCCAATGGCAAAAATGTTAGGGCAAATCTAAAACTGACATTTGAAGAGTGGTCATCCATAGCGATGGTAAAAAAAAATTAAATATCCATATCGTGGAGGAACAACCTTTCCTTTTTGGATGAAAATGTGCAATTGAGACAATTATCTATGCGGCATCTAAAAACATTTCCATTGATTTGTTCTCTCAAAAGTCCAAAAATCCAGCTTAATGGGCATAGATCTTTGAGGCTTTGAGTGAATCCCAAAACATTCTTTTGGGATGCCACAAATTTTGATCTTGTTTTTGGGGCACAATAAAGTGTGTCAAAGCGAACTATGAATCATTTTGTCCTATTCCCAATTTCATCCCATTTTTGCAGCCATCACCTTGTTATTTGGCTGGTTCTAGCCTGCCTCTCATGTTGGTGCAATGATGCTAGGTGTTAAATAACAAGTCGACTGATGGATGTAGTTTAATTTATGGAGGAAGAAACAAGCGAAGAAGGGGAGTGTGCTCCTGCTTAACCAATAGTAGCCTGACAGTGTGACAAATATTTTAAGAGATAAAATCATAAACAATTCTAACCGCAATCAACATTTCTTTTTGAATGTTTTCTTGTAAATCTTATGTTTTGGCAATCAATATTAATTGTTTTATCTGCATCACGTGAATGTATCTATTTATGCCAGCAACAAAGCCACGGCCAATTTATCTTGACAAGATCCTTAAACCGTCTTCTGTCTATGCTACTCATTATCACCTCGATGAAGCACGCCAATAATCATTTGCGTATCAATGTTGCCCCCTACATCTTGCATCGTATCATGTCCGCCTTTTTGTGGGTTTTTTCTTTTCAAATGGCAAACCTTACATGAGAGGTACATACTGATAGACACTACTAGTATACGGAAAAGAAAAAAACATCCTTTTCTCCAATTACTTCGAAGCGACATGCGGAGAAAAACAACACCCACGGAGAAGCATTAAATCCTCCTCCTAATCTCCGCACTAACCCTGCTTAACACGCCACGGTGGAGCGCAAATTTCACACATTCTGCAGCAGTTAACTTAACTCCGGGTACTGTTCGTACCACCTCGGGTCATTATTGTGGTTAGTTCACGCGTAACCATTTGCCGGTTTGAAAACCCCATCCTGCCCCTCGTGCCATCGGTGGACCAAAACGCACACGCACCTATAGCAAGCGAGGATCCGCATGCGCCGCGGAGTCGGAGGCTAGCGGGTCTCGGTCTCCGACCCTTTTTGACTTTGCACCGCCCTGGACGTCAGAGGATCCGCATAAGGCCTTCTCCAATAATGATCGGAGCGGTTAGCCTGTTGCAGCATAATTCGGACATATATAGAGGACAGAGGGTATCAAAACTGAGCGAGCTTATAATTGATAGTCTCGCACCGTTTCGAATAAACCTTGTGTCTAAGCTCGCATGTGCTTTTACTCTACAAATTACAACAAACGAGGCTTTTAATTCTTTTTTTATCGTATATGCTGTTGATTTTGTCCAAACCGCCAGAGAATAGCCTAATAGGGCTCTCTAACACTAAGTAGAAACTACAGTAAGTGCACTTTTTTCTTCACTCTTGTTTTGATTGATGATTTAGGTTCGACAAGGGAAAAGCAAACAATGTTTTTCCTTAGCCGGATCCTATCTTTGATGTTGTGGTAATTTGTTTGATGAATAACAACTGAGACAACTAACTTAAATAACCCCCCACCTTCGAAAAAATTAAGTCACATACAAAGCGATTTAAAAAACACACTCTCCCACGTTTTGTACTTTCTTTTTTATCCACGACTTCCGTTTCATGAGACAAAAAAAGCAGGTACTTTCTTCTTTACCCGACACTATTTTTAACGTCATGGTAATCTGATGTTAATTTATGCCAAGACAAAATCATTTTAACAACTAAACTAGAATGATAACCATCCTCTCCTTCCCCTCACATTCCAAAAAATCCCTACAAAAACGTCTTAAAAGACATGGCTTCACCAAACATAAAACCACAAACACCAGCACATAAACCTCGCATGGTCCTGCACGGCAACCACCAGCAAGCTAGCGACATGCGGACATGCACTCACTCACTCAGCAAGGTGAGACGTCAGCTTCCTGTGCCGCTACCACATCAAGCTCTCGATCACCACCTCTCCCCGAACTGCTCGATCAGAGACAATATCCCCGCAACGAAGAAACACTGTTTAACCATGGAAAAGTTGGGGTTTTTCTTCGCTGATCCTTGTTTAGATCTCAAATTTGGCTCCCAAATTCCACTATACATTAAAAAGAAGATTTTCATCACATCAAAATATTGACACATGTATGAAGTACTAAATGCAGATGAAATAAAAAACTAATTACATAGTTTTGTTGTACTTTACGAGACGAACATTTTAAGCCTATTTAATCAATGTTTGGATAATTTTTTTACAAATACAAATGAAATGCTATAATGATATATTTATTATAAAGTGTAAACTTTGGGTTAAAGTTTGGCACAGGCCCTGGTGGCATTCGCTGGGTGTACGTGTTCCTAGGGCCAGCCGCTCGCTCTATCCATATTATGGCAAATCGCGCTTTTTTTTTGAATATCAAATCGCGCTAACTAACCTAATTTCCACGTGGCCGGTCAAAATTAATCACCCACAGCCCGGGCCAACCCCAACCCTGCCTCTCCCAGCACGGCACCCCCCCCCCCCCATCACCTCCGCGGCCGGGCCCCTGGCGGTCGGGCCCACCTCGCCTCCCCGCTCCGCCCCCACAAACAGCCGACCGCCCCCCGCCTGGCCGCGACCCAGGCCCAAACGCACACGAGCGCACGCGGGCAGAGGCGGCCGGTGGTGGGGGCGGGGAGGAAGCGAGGCGAGGCGAGGCGCGGTCGGCGGGAGCGGGAGGCGCGCGGCGAGGTGAGGTGGGGGCGGGGAGCGGACGTTGTGGGGGCAGCGAGCGGCCGGGCACGACGGCGGCTGCGGCGGAGGCCAACGGCGGGGGCAGGGACCCCGGGGCGGCGGCGAGGCGGCGCTGGGATCTGCCCGGCAAGGCGGCCGAGAACATGTAATGGCGCTGGTTCCTGCTGGTATTCTGTTTTCCGTTGGGCGTTGGGGGTGTTTCGGGGGCTCTGTGCGTTGGTGCCTGGGTTTCTGAGCTGGGTGGGGGATCCCGGTGGCACGGTGGACCGATTCGCGGGTTGGTTTCGGTGATTTGTGCGAATATCGTTGGTGATTTTTTTGGGTTGGTGGGGGGCGGATTAGGGTTTCCCGTGTGCGGGGGAAAGGCTCCCGGCTCTTGAATGGTTCCTCATTGTGTCATAGCTGAAATGGCTGGTTTTTCTTTAGAAAATTTTGGTAGAAATGGTCGGTATTCGTTTCTAGTTTGCGTGGAAGGCATTAACGGGGTATTGAAAATGCCTCCTTGGCAAGCAGTGGGAATGGGATAAGCCCGTGGAGTCGCATTCGCGTGGATCCTTAATAATTTGTGGAGTAGGGGGCGTTGACCGATTTTTCAAGGTCGCGTTCTTGTGAAATGGTTGTTCAATGGGCGTGTTGCAGCTGAGATAGAGTTTCTGGAATGTTTCTAGTCGTGGTGTTGAACTTAGTGGTACCTAATTTTTTTATTTCTCATGTCATGTCCTGCAGAAAATTTAAAATCATTTGATAATAAAAGGTTGCTGATTCTAAGCTATGCGCTGTGAAGAATTTGTTATTTTTACTTAGTGGCCATGATGTAAGGGGTGCATCCTAGAATTCTTGTATATAAGTATTTGAAGCTTAGAGTTTTTTTTATTTTTATTTTTACTTAGAATTCAACAAACAGATCTGCACAAGTTCCACAACAATGCCTTAAATTTGAAGCTTCTAAGTTACAGCTTACCAAATTCATTTAAGGTTTGCACAATAGCCCCCTGAATAGAACATAGCTAAATAAGAAATGCAAATGTGATCTTTATTACGTGCAGGTTTGGAAATTTCAGATGATACAAATGGTCATTTTTGTATGATTATTCTATATTTGTCGGTTAGCAATTTAGCACACCAGAGTTCTTCTGTTTTGTATTAAGTGTAGTTGCTTGCATGTCATTGATAATTCATATGAATTATATTATAGTTTTTCTTTTCTTAGCTGTAAATGATTGGAGTGTTATATTATATTATTGTTTGACTCTATTATTGTTCTGTTATTCTTTTATGATTTGGAATGTAAGGAGCTTCAAGGCACCAGCTGATTCTGCAGAGTCATATAAATATTTATAATTAATTTTTGAATTTTGCAGTGCAATGGGGAAAGAAGTTGTAGATATGTCTACAGACGAAGAATCAGATTGCGTAGTTATATGTCCACCTAACGGAAATGCTGATCACGAGGAAGTTGTGAGTGGCACCCATGATGAAGATTCTCCAGAAAGGAAAGAGACCCCTTATGCCATAGACTCACATATGGACAGCACAGGCCAGGAAGACGTGCCTGTAAACCAAGACTCGCCCAAGCTGATTCATCAGCAAGAGTCGTCTTTCACCAATTCACCAGCAAAGCCTGCTATAGCTGGACAGCAAGGGTCTAGCCATACTGTTCCTGAGCCATGCACTGTTGCAGCTGAAAGGAGGTCATCTAGGGCTGGAAATTGTGCTCCTGTTTCTCATCCCACCAGCAGCGGGGAAAAACTTTCTGATAAAAGTAGCTCCTCACCAAGAAGCATGGCAAAGAAGGTCTGGTAGTCATCTTCCTCCTTTAAATTTTATCATTAACGCTTCATCTGCTTCTTCTTCTTTTTTGTTACATAGTCTCCTGCATGGCACTGTTTGGCTAAAGAAATATGTAAACCACTATGGTGTCAGTTCTGAACGTTTTAGTTTGCTATCTTTCACTTCGATGGTATAAGCAGGCACTCCATTTTGCATCATGTCCATTCTCTTGGGTTGGTTGCTTCCCCATCTTCAGGAAAAATTAAGAGTTCAGTTAACTGGTTACTGTGATACTTCCAGACAGTTACCCCTGCTTACTGCTCTAAAAGATGTTTGTACCATGCTGTTTGATAGGATTATGTATGGTTAAATGACACAAAGTTTTCCCTTAGATTTTTGCTTCCTTTGTTTGTCCACATGATGGACCTGGGCTTATATTTTGACAATGATTACCATTATTAGCAGCCATGTTTCAAAGGCGTTAAGGCGTCCCATGAATTTTGGGAACGACTTATCGCCTAGGCGACGCCTAGGCGACAAGGCGCCACTGTTTCCCAAGGCGAGCTGGGTGCGCCTGGACACCTAGGCATCGCCTAGGCGACGCCTTTAAAACTTTGATTATTCACATCAACCTGAAAGAACCCACAGATTTATTTTATTAGACTTGTTTATTGGTGTAACTGTGTATGTCTTGTTTGTTGTTTACCTGGCTGTAGCTGTGATTCTATTTTCCGTAATCTGGCAAAGATGAAATTAGGCAGCATCAGTGACAAACTCTTTACATTTTGTGGGTTGCAGAGTCCGTCGGTCACACCCAGGAAGCCTCTCCAATCTGACAATACTTCTCACAGTCAAGAAGACGACTCATGTTCTGTCACTTCTTCGTATCCTTTTTCTTTTATGTAATACCGATTGCATTGAGTTTTCCCCGCTGGACTTATTGTTCTGTGCCTATGTTTAGTGCCGCTCTTTTTTTTAATGTTTTTATGTATAGTGAAATTGGTATGAACTCTATAAAATTCGCAATGGAATACTTTACTACATCTTTGTAACTGATCGTTACTAAAAAGACCACTTCCCACATTTATATTGGCAAGTTTCCTGAACTCCCTTCCAGAACTGTAACGTCAGCAAGAGCTGGAAAAACTAAGAAGACAACTGTTGCTGTTGCACCTACATTTGTCTGCGATAATCGTGCTGAGAAGAGAGGAGAGGTATTTATGCAATTTCATGGTATTATATCTTGATTACTATTTGGCTATAGAGAATCAGTCTAGTAATCAGAGTTTTGTTGGTTTCATCAGTTTTATACAAAATTAGAAGAAAAGCGAAAGGCTTTGGAAGAGGAGAGACTCCAAGCAGAGGCCAGGAAAAAGGTAAGTCTGCTATGGTTTATTTTGTTGGATTGCTTGAGTGTTGGTTCTGTTTTTTTCATGGCATTTTGCATCATGAAGAAAACAACTATAAAAAAAAACTTGGCCATGGTGGGAGATTCCCACCAGGCTTTGTTGTAAGGTGCCGTGCTTCGAACTCGGGTTGGGACGGGAGTTTCAATGACTCCCTGAGTTCAACACTCTAACTGGTCCACCGCGAGAAGCTAGGCAAGAACACAACTATACAAAATGGTTATTCGTAATACATTGAAAAACTATAGCAAATGAATTGGAATTTCAATATAGCTTTGTCTAAGCTGCCTTTTCTTCACCAGGTTTTGTGGTATAAGCTTTTGAACTTCATTGAAGCTGGTTTTTTACATACTTGTCTCTAAAATGATAACCGTTTGAGGTTTTGAAAACCACCAGTTCAACAATTTTTGCTATTTCCACCTTGTTTGAGCATGCATTTGGTTACTGTGGTAAAATGCAAAAAGCACGACAAGTTAGGATATGCTTGGAGCCATTACAATGAACTTATCTGCAGGTCTATCCATTATTTTGTCCACTAGCATTCTTGTCTAAAATACCTGTCCGTACTCAGTAATTTGTAGCAGAGACAAGAATTGTAGTTCTGTGGTACTTGGTGTCAAACTGGTTGTAGTTCTGTGAGACATGCCAAAAATAGTAGTAATTCTGTGAAATTACCCTAGTTATAAATTGATTATTATGCTTTTTCTTGCATAAATACTTGCACTAGTTTTTTAAGCTTTGAAAGTGTAGTTGTTTCTTGTGTACACAAAGATCTGGCTTTAGAATGAATATTTCCTTCCTAGATCCCTGAAAATTAGCCTCCTTACTTGGTTACTGGCGCAAGGCATGGCTATGCTTGTGTTCTTTCTCCTCTTGTAAACATCATCACATCATATTTTTATTAATATAATAATATAATTTACTAAAAGGCTTGAATATCTGCCCACCCAGAGGATGAAACTCCTGCTTATCAAGCCTGCTTTATGGTGCTCCTTTTGATTAAATCATTCTGGGGCTAACTATTGTTGCCACTATCTCGTTTTTTTTTCTAGGAAGAGGAAGAAGAAGCTCTAAGACAACTAAGGAAGAACTTGGTTGTCCGAGCAAAACCCATGCCAAGCTTCTACCAAGAGGGACCCCCACCAAAGGTTGAACTTAAGAAGGTAATATGTTTTGTGTTGTCTGCCTTTTATTATAGTCCATAAACTTTTTTTTTCAGATTATTCAATTGATATGTCCATGTTGAAGGGAATCCCTAGGAGGTCTGTTTCATGAGTTATTGTGCTTCATGAATCGCTTATATTTTATTCACAACCTCACATTTTCTGCCTTGCGTTGTTTCATTATCTTCATAGCAATAGTACATTTTGCTTGTTTTGTTGCTTTTTTTGGGTGTCAGGACTCAGGACGCTAAAGTCTGTTGGGGGATCTTCCCCAGCATTATTCCTTTGTATTCCTGATGCTTTTATATACTTCACATCAGTACCAAGACACATTGTGCAAGAAAAATATGCCTGAAACAAAACAATTCAGTTTCTCTAATCCATATGACATGGTTATTGTGTTTGCACATAATTCATATTTGAACTTTCTGGATTCATAACTGTCCCTTTCCATTTGGTTTTCTCAAAACAAATATCTGTCCCTTTTAATTGACAGGACTGTAAATTTCTTTCTCACTAAACAAACCGGTAGTCTTCGTACTCCAATCACTGATATAAACTACTGAAACTAGCATAGGTTGCATGGACAATCAATATAAAGGAAGATGTCTTGTTACATTGTTAGCGTTTGTGTATCTGCCTTCAGAAGTTCAAGCTGCGAACATGTTCATGTTACGTTTGCGTGACCTGTAACCTGTTGATTACACTAATGAAAAGCAGGATAAACCTGCTTGCCTTCAGTGTGTTTACTAGTGCAGGCCTTCACTTTTCACTTTTTCTTTATATAGGTGCCTCCAACTCGTGCTAAGTCACCAAAATTGACACGGAGAAAGAGCTGCAGTGACTCCCCTCATACACACGAGGGAGGAAATGGCAGCGCAGTCTGCTGCCGGTTGCATCGTCACAGCATTGGGAACTCCAAAGATGTTAGCAGCAAGACAAATTGTTCTCCAAAGAGCTCTCCAAAGACTGGATCTGCTACAAAATCCAGGGCTACCAAATCCAGGGAAGACCTGAAGGCTACCATGAAGAAAGTTGGACAGCCTAGCGCTGCGAATGTCGCTGTACAAACCTAACTCATGAGACATTCTCACTCCCATGGCATTTTTCGTTTTAATTTATACCTCACATCACCAAAAGGATGGCCTCATGCCCCGACAACAGTGTGTTTGTTGCTGGATTATTTTTGCATTGTCCTTGTAAGAACCATGCTACAAGAGACCATGTGCTGTTCCGTGTTGTAAATTTGTTGAGGGTTTTGTAAGGGTAACCGTGTCGGTTCTTCAAGAACCAAGCTGGCAGCCGATGAGCTGTTGGAGTGAGTGACATTGTTGAAGTTGTATGGCGGCAGATCCCATGTATTGTATCTGAGCTGTAACTTATTGTGGGCATTGGCAAAGTGACTGTGATTGTTGTTGCAAAATCTGATCAGTTCATCATTCAAGTATCCTTACGGATTTGAAAGTGTGCTGAGTTTCTTCTGTTCAAAACTCAAATCTGTAGGTCAATAAACAGTAACATGGCAGATGGTCAATACTTCCAATGGCTTCAAGCTTCCATAAATATGTAGGCGATGTCTTATCTGTAGAACTGACTGAACTTCTGTGATTTTCTTCAAATTCTGTGGTTACAAGTCCGTCCATCAGAAATTTGTCGCTCCCAAATTAAGTTGCAATGCACTAGGACTAGCCTCAAAAGAACATTGAACCTGGAAGCACAAAATTTTCCAACGCGTGAAAGAGGTACGATTTGCACGCTCGAGGTAAGCTAGTGAGGTCCAACTCGCTATGATTTGGTTGGCAAGGTCTGACTTTGTAAATTGACTTTGCAAGGTGCCATACTTTCTCCATACTTTCTACCGATGTGAACTAAACGATGAAGCCATCCGAATGGCTTACCAAACATATAAGCTACTCACTGCATTAGCTTCGCATCTGTGCTCAGTTGGGACAGTCAGTATTAGTGTCATGTCAATGTCGTGATCCATGTAAAGTGAGCTATGTGGAGAAACCAAAAAAAAGGTTGGACTGTATATCAGTTATCAAGAACTCGAGATTAAAGAGTATTTATTTATTATTCAAGAATTCACAATGGCAAATATGTGTTTATTATGTTTTTTTTAATCTACAAACCGAATTCCGACCGTGTCATAGGTCCTTACCGGACAGGCTTTTCTGCGTAGCACTCACTACTCGGGGTAAATTCCTAGTGACTCCAGTAAAAGTGACTGCACGAAACTTGACTTACAGTAAAAGTTACTGCACGAAACTTGACTTACAGTAAAAGTGAACTAACCCTAGCTTCTGCATCATTAGTTGATCAAAATGGTTATAACAAAGTAAAGAAACCATATTAGCGAAGAATTTGGAAGGTTACCGACAGCTCAGAGACAGCCCGCCACTGTCAAAAAAGGCTAAACAGGTTTAAGCCCTCGCCATGATGCTGTCGTGCACGCTTGGTTTTATCCAGTGTCTTCGATCACCTCCAATTAGGCTGTGCGCTCCGCTATGATTTGACATTTCTTTCACCTGCCACGCGTGCGGCCGGTAAATTTGAAGCGCCTTTGCTTCTGATTTCACGGCTCCTTAATCTAATCGCAAAGGCGGTTCACGTGCACTGCCATAGCGGCACCAAACCTCTTTCACCGGCCTCGTTTAGAATTGGATATATCTCTCTGGCAATAATTCCACAAGAACTCTTCTCTTTCAGGGAAGAGAAGGAAGTATTGTATTGTATCTTCTTTTTAGTTGTTCCAAACACTCAATATAGTTCCTGAGATGGCTTAGAGTTTTACGAGCAATGTACTAAAACCTTCATATATGCATGGCACGGTAACCCTCAATTGAAACTCCCATGGTATGGGCCGTGTTTCTTTGGCCCAAATTTTTTTTTCACCCAACGAATCTTGCATAGTATTAAATAAAATCTATTTGTAAAACCTTTTTAAAGATAAGTGTAACTTTACGCGACGAATCTAATGAGCCTAATAATCACTACAGTAATGCTACAATAATCATTCTCTAATCATATGGTTAAAGGTCTCATTAGATATGTCTCGTGAATTAACCTGGGGTTCTGTACGTAGTTTTGTAAACTGACTTTATTTAATATCCTTAATTAATGGTCAAACGTGTGTGTAAAATTTTTCACACCTCAAAGAAACACAACCATGGTTTGAGAAATCACCTCATTTAGAATGAAATATGAACTGCAGCTCCACATGCGTGGGATGAGGTGGTAACAGAACACAACCCATTTATTGAGCTAATGGACAAAATGTAAAACTCTCACGAATGGACAAAATGTAAAACAGAATTAAGAAACTGATGAGTTGGGCTCCGCTGACAAATGCGTTCATTTTCCTTTCGTCTTTTTCAACTTTGACATGAACAAAAGCCAAAAGGTCCGCACTTTGCATTGCTTGCACGGGTACGGTAGACGCCCCGTTTCCTCGTTGCTTCCCAGGAAGATTTACGTACGTACGTTCGGCTAACCGAAAGTGAAAGTCAGTCACAAACTTGGTCTGCTGTCGATCTACTTGTCCGTCTCCGGATCAATATCAGTTGACAACAACTCTGGAGAGGCCGGCTTAATTTCCGACAAAATGTCCCCAGGTCAAGTTCCAAGGCAGAACGTCTCTCCATCCCCCGTACACTCTACAAAGTGCACGTCGCATGCACCCCGTCATATCACATCGTGTGCACAAGCAAGTACACGTATACTACACATTGAAGTATGGCACGACGTTTGTTATATATATATTATATATACATATGCAGCTGCAAGGAATGTAGCTAGCCAGGCCATCCATCGATCAGGTGGTTATCATCATCATATCAGCTAGCATTGCTGCGTTTTGGCTTCGTTCCGATCATCTGCGAACTGAGCGTTTAAGCGTCGATCGTCGCCATGAGGCAGCAGCAGCAGCAGCTCGTAGCAGCAGTTGCCATCCTCCTCATCCTCCTCGGCTCCGGCGCCGTGACGACATCGTCGGTGGCGGCGCGGCTGCCGGTGGCAGGGCGGCGGCAAGGTTCGGTGGTGCTGTCTGAAGAGAGGGCGGCGGCGGCGGCCGAGAGCTCGGCTGAGCCGTCAGGCTGCACCAACGGGAGCGGCCCCGGCGGCTACTGCCACCCTCCGTCGTCGAGGAACTGACCAATATTATTGAGCCCTTGAATCTGGAAAGAGTGGAATTCAGTACATAGCTAGCTTATGATGAGTGTACGATGATACCGTCTGCGTATGTATATACGTATACGGAAAGTGTGTTATTACAGTCAGTCAGCCAGTAGTCCAGTACCATGCATATATAGATGATGGTGTTTCAGATGAAACTGTTGGCTCTGGCTTGGTACGTACTCCAGTACTCCACGATTTGTGAGGTACCTTTAGTCATGTTTTCTTCATTTTGGAAAATACCAATTTATCGGGTGTATGTGTACTACCTCATGTATGATCTATTTATATTCTGAAACATGACGTGCCCATTAGATATCTCGGCATTCATTTTGGATTCAGCCGTAGGAGTAAGTAGAAAGAATCCTCAGTGGATAATAGCATGAGCATCAGTGAAGAATAATCCTTGTGGCCAATGCATGTTGAGCTTCTTTCCCTATTACACTCATTCTCGCGTACAGTATCATGACAATTGACAACACGGGTACACAATAATCACAGGTACTAATCTCTATCATACAGTATTACAGTCTACTCCATATTGATGAGCTCCTAAAATTACTCTACGATATTGTATGTTAGAGCATCTCCAACATTATTGCTATATTGGATTGCTATACCTAAAAACTACAAAAAGCTCAAAAAGATACTCCAACAGCATTGCTATATGGATTGCTATACCTAAAATTTTTAGACTATGATCTATTTCTCTCTCTCCTGAATCCAAATATATCAATCCTGTTGTTGGATTGCTATTTTCTCTTTCCCTCGGCGGGAGAAGCCAACTGCCATGTTCGGAAGCTTCCGCGCTCGCCTAGCCCATCGGCTCCAGCTGCGGTCTTCCTCGATCTCGCCACGCCACCCGCCACCTTCACACTGAGGCTCATCTTCATCCTGAGGGCGGCCGCCGCTGTGTGCGAGCCGCCAAGCTCCGTCGCTACACGCCTACACTCGAGCCACCGTGCTTGGCCTTCACCGGAAATGGCGGCCTCCGTCGCCCGCGCGGCGCGCTAGACCTCCGCCGCACGCGAGCTGCCATGCCTCGCCTCTGCCGAGAGGCCCTCCGTTGCCGGCAAGCTCCGCCTCCATCGAGAGGGGCACGCGCCGCCGTGAGTTCTACCACCGTGCGTGTGCGTGAGTCGTCGCTGTACCGCCGTGGGAGCAGCGAGCCGCCGTGCTCGGCCTTCGTCGGGAGGGGCGGCCTCCGTCGCCCGCACGGGCGAGGTCCGCCTCCGCCGCAAGGGGCGAGCGCCGCGCCGCAGCGCGCGAGCTGCAGCGGTCCGCATCTACCGCGGATGGATACGGGAAAGGATAAGATTTCATGCGATTTTTGCAAAGAGGGACCCATATAAACATGTAATTATTTATGGTTATTTTGTGTCTCGATATTTTAGCAGAGAACCTCCCGAAACTAACCTTATTTTTATAAAACTTAGGTATTCAGTTTTAGATACGCCGTTGGAGACGAGCATGAGAACTTACCATAAATGTTTTCTTTTATATCTAATAAATAATTTTTAGATCTTGGATTTTAGCTATGCCGTTGGAGACGCTCTCGTATCCATCCACTCCTGGGCCAGCAGAGCCGTATCTCGTCAACGGTCAACTCCCGTCCCCTCCTGGCCCACCACTCCCTCTTTACGTCCCACGGGGCCCCGCCACCGGGCACCCCTTGCAAACTTCCATCCCCACCCCTCCATTTCCCCACGAATCACCACTCGGCTCCCCACGTGACTCCGCCGGCGATGAGCGCGAAGCAGCTCTGCGACGCCCTGGCCGCCGCGGGGTTCGACGGCGACGACCCGCTCGACCCGGAGAGCCTCGAGTGGGCGTTCCTCCAGGGGGACGACTCGCGCCGGATGCTCGCGTGGGTCTGCGCCCGCCTCCGCCCCGGCAACGCCCTCTCCGCCACCGACCTGGAGCTGTACGGACCTCGATCCCCGCCGAAACACGCGCGCTCTCGTTAATCCGTTGATAGCGGTTGAATGCGCGGTGCGGGGGTGCCTGGGTCGCGAAATTAGAGCAGTCTGGGGACTGAATCGACGGGTAGGGAAAGGGTTTGGAATTTCGGATGTGCGATGCGCGAGGTACAAGGGATGGTACAAAGCCGTGGTTCGGCATTGGATTGGATTTTGAACGAAGTTCGCTTGGGAAATTACTGGTTGTGTTGCAAAATGCTTGCAGGGAGTAGGATGTGAAACTTGGGGAAGAGAAGGGTTTGCATGAGAAAACTCACACACTTGCATATGCATGCTTTGAGAACTGTGTATGATTAATCTGAAGAGGATTTGTATACAAGGGATTGCCGAAATTAGTTCATACTGAACTATAGCGGCTAAAATATGATGATTCTGATTATTAGCAAAGCTGTGAAATGAAATTATGAATAAAACGCACCATTGTTTTTGGCCATATATTTTTATCCTTCTGCTTTTGAGTTGCCCATTGTTTAGTTTGTAATGGCTCTCAGGCTTATACTGGTGCAACCATTGCATGAACTGCAGGTATGAGGAGCTTGAAATGGAAGGGAAGTTGTTGGAGGTATGGAGATTTTAGCTTCATTTGTCCGGTTATTATTATGTAAGATACTCCCATTGTGAATTATTTATTTATCTGTATCAGCAGCGAGGTTAAATAACTATTAGACACAAAAGTCTGTGCATTGCTTTCTGTTAGCTCAAATTGTTAGCTCTGTGCCTGTCTAGTGAGAGATGTGTGCTCCTAATTTGAGTGCCATTTTCAGGGGGAGGACTTGGATTTTGGTTTCGAAAGTATTTCTGCCTTCTCAGATAATGGGGAGAATCAGGATTATACTTTTTTGTCAGAAGAAAGTCTTGAAGACATCCGGTAGGCTATCTAATTTGATACAGGAACTAATATATTCTGTGCACTGTTTATCAGAGCTGCACTTCCCTTACAAAACCCTTGCAAAATACCAGACACAAATTTTCTTATAAGAACTTAATTTACTTTGGTTTGCCATTTTCTTTCTAGAGGTTTGTTTGCTTGAGTATCCTGTCTGTTGTTATAGGTACATATAGTTCATTTCATTTTGTAAATGAACTACGAGGAATGGGTAACATTTGACTAATATTGTTAGTCTGACTTGGCTTGGATATTGGACAGTTTAGGAGTCATATAGCATAATCTGACTAGGTTCCCTCCATCTTAGAGCATACACTTGCCTACTGAACTGTTTGTTTTGATCTCTCCATTTACCGAGATTTTCTTTTATTTCTTCTAGCGACTCAAAGCTTGCTCTTAGAGCTGAAGTTTCTGATTTGGAAAAGCAGCTCGCTTCTCTGGAATGGAAGCTTGATTTACTTACATCACAAGCTACCACCATTACTCAGGGAAAGAAGTCCCGCTCATCTGCTAAAAATAGAGCTAACGGGCAACTTACTGGCTTAGATGAAAAATTTGCTAAGAGAAGTTTAGAGGTAATGTTCCTTGCCTTTGTCAAGCTATAAAACCAGTAAACCATACTACTGCACTGCTTGTTCTGTACTCTAAGTTCATTTGATATTCACTGGAATCTGTGTGATATTATACCACGGTACTCATATCTGGCTGTCATCTATCACCTGCTCTGTAATGACTAATGAATGGAAGCCATTTGATATATCTAACTTGAGGAGTAGCCGAGACTCTTTCTGTTCATTAAGAAGCGAGTATCGCTTTGGACCTAACATGTGTTTTTTCTGTTTTTGTGTGTGTGTTTGTGTTCTGTTTGGGAGCCTTCTTTTGAGCTCCTCTTTGTGGACTTATACTTCGTTCTTCTTAATATAAATGGCAGGCAGCTCTCCTGCTTGTTCAAGAAAAATAATCAATGAAAGCATGGCAATCTTTTGTGATTATCCTTGTAACTTTGCTAGGGAATTAAGTAGGATTTGTGATTTTCTAAGGGCTGAAGACTGTTTTCACTAAAGAAAAAGGTTATGCTGATAGGCGCTGGCAAATAACAGGTTTTTACTTGACTGCTTGGTCCACAGGTTATCCACCCATTTTACTGCTGTTTTCTTTTGATGATGTTTTATGAAAATTCGTAGCTAGTTTAACTGAAGTTTACGCTTCTTTTTAAGCTGTCCGGCTATTTCTTCTAGGAATTAATTCTAGCACTTCATAAGAGAAGACTTTACTATCTGTTCTGACCTCTAGAACCTTCTTTTAGATGAATGCAGTTCTTGGAAAACTGGCTGCAACCACCCAGGAGTTGTCTTATTACCATTCAGAAGCTGGTATTCATAAATCCCTTAGCATGTAGAAATGCTATTCATTTTATCTGATTGCATTGCTTACATCGAGTTAAGACAACTCCTGATAACTCGATGAAGTGCATTCAGTTTCGAGTTATATGTGCATGCAAATGTGGTCATAGGTCTAGCCCAATGTGAGGGCTAATTTTTTAAATTTCTTGTCAATCTTTTGAATGCATTTCATTTTGTTCCTTGCAGATATTGGAGTCTACCTGTCATACTGTGACTTCCAGTCTTATGTGAGAAGTAACCTGGCTTGTACGAAGGGACTAAACCGATGGTTCTCTAAGAAGTTTGAGAAGGTGTTTTTGTTTTCATGATCTGGTTATTCCTATATTAATGTACGATTATAAAAATCCTATTTGGCCGAACGGCCGTACACATACAATTAATATTGAATTTAAGGCATACATGATGCATGAAGCATATTTTGTTTTTTTTTCCTTTGACCTTAGGGTTACCGTGCTTAAAATTTTAGGTACTTCGACACTTCAGTGACTTGGGCTCACTCATGAATGAATGTTCATTATAAAGCAGTGAAAACAAGTCCCAAGCGCAGAATAAACGAGCAAGATTATTTTTAGTCGACCGCATACAAGGTTCATTATAGTAAAGAGTTCTAAATTCTGGTAGAGTGAATTTGTCCACAGTGATGTCATTGTTTTGCTAGATAACTAAGATCTACATGATCTGATGTGTCTTTTAAGCTTATCTCATATGAATCTGGAAATTATTTGCTTTTGCTCATTGCGAGTAATTGGTTCAATTAATTATTTGTCATAGGCATTCATATGTTTATCAAATAGTACAGTGACATTCTGCGATAGTGGTGCGCTTTCATGATTTATGTGAATAACATATAAGTTCAACTGAAAACTATAATATATTTTTACCCCATGAACGTACAGCTGGTCTTGTGTGTAAAGTAAACTAAATTATTGAGGCTACATTTACTGCTAAGTTAGAATAATTGTTTTACCACCTGTTTATCTTTTGTGTATGGGCAGGGACCACTTCAGCTTGTTGTCGAAGATGACAAATCAAGAGGTGAGACTTGCTCCATATATTGTATCTATAGTCTCAGTCTTACTTTCTTATGGCAGGAAGAGCAGCTGAAAATATTGATATTTCCCTATTAGTTTCATCTTACCGTTACCTTTTAAAATTTTGGGCAAATCCTGTCATGTCATCTGTTTGTGAATGTTTTAGGCGCACCACCCTATGTGTATGATTTCCTTGGCTGTCATATACTGTATGCGTCTCAATTAATACGTAGTTTTCAATTTGGTCTTCAACATGAAGCCTTACCTAGTCGTTCCTGTTCCCTTGTTCTTCTACACAAGGTCTAACAAATTATGCCAAAGTTGAATGAACTAATAACCAATTTGTCCTCCCTTTTGCACAGGAGACTTTGTGAACTCTCACCATTTTGCTGTCGAACTGAACCGAATTAACTCAATGTAAGTACTTCATATTATTGCAGCATCAATATTTTCATTTTGGAATTATTTTAATTGTTTTACCATCAGAAAAGTTGTATAATATGGCTGCCAGGACTTGTCCTGCTTCCGCCCAAGTATAAATTTTGATGAATCTTAGTTCTGCCAGATGGTTTTAATGTGAAATGAATTCAAAGTTTTAATTTTCTTCAATTTCTACATGGAATAAGCTGTATTTTGTCGTGTTTTAGAAGGATTTTCTCTCTCTCTTGAACTATGCCTAACAGTTTGTTCTTCTCCAACTTGACACCAACCCCATACGGATACGGCCATATATCTATGTGTAGTGTGGAGTCTTTTGGAGATTAGCTTCCCTGCTTGTGGGATGCCCAACTATTTCCTGCTTCCCCTATGTAATCTTCCATCCCAATTAACCCTGTTGCCACAAGTTTCATCACTTCAATGTAAAACTCATCAGGGCAAGTTAAAATCTACCATTATAGAAAAACTAGAGAATTTTCTTCATGACATTACCTCAGATCTGTATTTTCTTTGTTGATCTCTTAAGATGTACATCTAATCTTTTAAACGCATACTTTACTTTATCGTTATCATCAAAATGAAAAGTAACTCTTTTCCTCCTGAAAGGGATTGCTATTCTGATGCTGCTCATTTGTTGACAGATTCGCTAAAAGCAAGCGACGGTACATAGAAGCACAAATAGAATATGCAAAAGAGGAGGCTATAGTATCGATGCTAAGAACTCAATTAGCATCTCAACAGTCATATATTCATCAGGATGACCATTCTCTAAGGTATGTAGGGTACCTGTCATGACAACTTGAGTATGACTAGTTGCTTTTGAAAGAGGGACACAATTGGAGTAGCGTGGTATTATCCTTATTGGTTGCCTTTGAAATTCAACTGCCTGATTCTGGCTCTATGGTTGTTACTTGCTTTGAATTCTAACATAAAGGAAAATTAACAAAACCCACTGGCAATTAGCCAACCACCTAATGTTAGGAGGGTCCTAGGGTGTTTGTATTGTTACTACTGTATGGTAGTATTGCTATTGAGTATTCATATATGGGTTAATTTGATATATACCATTACAAATGTCACGGATCGGAGAAATGCCATTACAATTCGCCTATTCGTAAATATGCCATTACAATTCGATGTTTGCTTGAGATGTGCCATTTTGTACGTATTCGATGCTCTTGATTCGTCTCTGATTCCTTTGGACCCACCCGGAGGTCTACGTATTTTTGTATAGTCCAAAATACCCTTTCTACCTTTCTTCTCCCCGCTTGCTGATGTGTGGGACCCGGACATCATGTTATCTTCAACCTCCTGTCGTCCAGGGAGGCCGAGCACCAAACCGGACGCGGTGGCCTGCCTGGCGAACACCGCCCACGGGGAGCAAGCAGTGGCAAGGGACGGCGAGCGCCAGCCCAGCGAGTCATGGCCTCCGCTCCACGCCGCTGCTTCAATGCCAGGGTCACGAGCTGGCCATTCCCCTGCGCGAGGGTATCCCGTGCGAGCTTCGTGTACCCCGCCGCCGGCCATCCCCTCCGTACGCCGCCCGCCCAGGAAGCACTGGCTACCGCTTGTCGGGTCTCACAACGCTCGTCCCCGTGCAGGATTGGTGAGGCCACCGCGCTGTGCAGCGCCGGAGACGCGGGGCCCCAGGCTTAGGGCGCCGCGCCGCTGCTACTCTGGGCCGCCGCTCATCCGGCCTCGGTGCCGCCCCGTCGCTGCTTCTGGCCGCCGCTCGTACGGCCTCGGTGCCGCGCCGCCGCTGCTTCGGTTCGGGCCGCCGCTCGTCCGGCCTCGGTGCTGCGTCGCTGCTGCTTCGGGTGGTCACAGGAGGAGATGCTGCAAGCAGCGCGGCGCGGCCGCCGGAGAGGGGCGCAACGCGACCACCGGAGCTCACGACCGCCTGAGGCCACTGGAACGATCTGGAGCTCGATCTCGCTGCCCCCGCCGCACTTGAACGAGTTGTCCCGATGATGCGGGTGTTGTGCAGGCGCTGGTGGTGGTAATGGTGGTGCGCGCCTTCTCGTCCTCCTAAGGTCCCAGCACCGGCGGCGCCGCCGGTGCTGCCGTGCCTGGGCTGGTGCCCCGTGGGGGAAGAAAGAGAGAATGAAGGGGATGGTGCGGGCCCACGAGTCAGTGACTAAACGTTAGAGATGAGGTGAGGGCATTTTGGTCCATACAAAAATATCAGAGTCTACACGTGGGTTCGAAACTATCAAATACGTACAAAATGGCACATCTCAAGCGAACATCGAATTGTAATGGCATATTTACGAATAGACGAATTGTAATGGCATTTCTCCGATCCGTGACATTTGTAATGGCATATATCAAATTAACCCTTCATATATTTGCTTTCTTGGCATTTGTCTTATCACTACCATAACATAGTTTCTTAATATGTCTGATTTATGGTTTTCTCATTTCATATTCAGGAGGAAAAGCTCTGAACTTGCTGAAGAACTTAAAGATCTTTCCCTTCATGTCCAGAAATGCTTATCTGAGGTAATTTCATCACAAGAAATTAGTTCATTAATAGAACATGAACACCCTAATAAGGTTTTATCTCTGGTTTTAATGGATGATTCTGAATTTCTAGTTACATGTTTGAAACCTTGGTTTAATGTTTTATGCTTGTCAAGCGTCACAACAATCTCCCAGCAATATAACTGGAATATCATGATCTCATGTGTTATGGTCCGACAGGACCTATCAGCGAAAAAGGAAAAATATGATAAACAGGTGGCAGGTTTGGAATAATAAGGGTGGGGCCATAGGGTCCCAGCTGTCATAGGTCATAGGATAAATTGTAATTAGATTGAATTATATCTATAAGAGTCAACCTAATAGAGGTGACTTAGGGGCAAGTCAACTCCTCTATATATTATGGGGAGATTTCTGTCAATGAGAATCAAGAAGTAATAAGGGATTTATCCCTTCAACTCTTTCCAGCCTCCAGCTTCTGGTGCCCTTGCCCTCCCTGCCGCCGTTTCTCTCTCTCGATGTCATGTTCGGCCATGGGATTATACCCCTAACACCATACCTGTTTCAGCTGAGTTAAATGGGCAAACAGTGCAGCTAAAGGTTTTCTAGAAAATTTCAACTGAGGACCACATTGTTTACATGATTTACATGTTTTGAAAGTTGTGTACTTCATCCTTGATTCCGGTTCCAATGCATTCTTCGGGATATGGTTACTCAATGTATTTCTCATAGTTTATCTTTTCTGAGCTAATTTCCGGTGCCTTTATCATCCATATAGCTATCTTACACCTTATCTGGGAGAATTCCATGTTTATTTTTCTGGAGTACAAAGCTAATGTTCTGTATTAATCATTCATTTTTACTTACAATATTAACTTCTGTGTGTATTACCCTTTCTTCAGATTATTACAGGCCTGTGTGCAGACCTTGCTCAACTTGCAGGTGCAAATGTTTTGGAAGGTGTGATTTTCTCACAACTCAATAGATATTTAAGCCTTTTTTGCATTATCGAGCCAATAATATTGCATTTTCGTAACATAAGGCTGTGACCTTTTAGGAGATCACAATTTGAAGCTTTTGCGCCTGGAATGCTACGTAAGCCATCAGAAGAAGGTACCTTACGATTTATGGTGGAGCAACCCTTTTTACCAAATAAGTACTCATCTGGACCTTTACTTCTTGCAGTTCATCAATTATCTGGCCAATCAGCTTGCTGCTCATCGTTTTCTGAAGATAAGTTGCCAGCTTGAAAAACAGGCAAAAATATCAAGTGCTTATTCATTGCTGAAGGCTATAGAATTGGAATTGCAGAGCTACTTATCAGTTTTTGATGTCCGCCTGGTATTGCTTGCTGACTTTTTTCATTAAGTTCGTAATGTTTTTTAGCTTCTTGTCGATGTCTGCCTCGTATTGCTTACAAAATATACTGCGTGGATGTATAGGATCGATATAATTCAATTGATCAAGCTGCATCTGAAATGTTTGAAGAAGGATCCATTGATGACCGTGATTCTTTTCTTCATGCTGTGAGGGATATTCTTAGCAGTCACTCAAGTAAGCGGGATCCACGTACAGTTTGTAACAGCATTATCTACCGCAAGTTGGAACAATTGAGTCATCCCTTCGATTTCTGTAGGTTCTCAAGCAATGACACCAACATATGTTTCATCATATGGTTTGGTCGAGCAGATATCGGAGCTGCAAGATGAGCTCCAGTACGTTCAGCATGAGGCTGAAAACGTTATTCCACGTGAGCGAGGAAGGTGCACTGATGAACTGTGAGTTGCCCTTGCACATTGTGCCCTGTGACTTCTTCCACTTTTCAGAAATTTTAATTTTCATATGTGCATTGGATATTTGGCTCTCCCATACTGTGCATTATCAAGATGAGGATTGTGTGACAGTAACAAGCCCCTACGGGCATGATAGTCTGTTAGACCTTTGATCTAATGATCATTATATCCTTCCCACCTCCTTTGGCAGATGCAGGATGATCCAAACGCTCGAGCAGATTCTCGGCATGCCCCTTTCAGATGAGCAACCAAAACTGACGCCATGGGTACATTTCTTTCATCCGTGGATGTTACCTTTCCCTCCATCCTCTCTATTTCGTGTTGTGTCGTGAAGTCATCTCGCAACGTTTTACCACAGCCACTGGCTCAATCGCTTGAAGAGCTGGAAACGGTCAGCCAACAGGTCTCTGCCTCTGTTAGTGAAGTGACACTGGCTCGAGATGAAAAGGCGGAGGTACTCTTCCATATTGTTGCATCCTCTCTCTGTCATTGTCTCTTGAGTTGCTTTACAGTTGCTATGTTTACAAATGTTACGCAGATCTTGAAACAGCCTTCACGCAACGCGCAGCAGGAAAGACAGGTGTTCGTCGATTTCTTCTGCCGCCCAGGACGACTCGAGAATGAAGTGAAAGAGCTGTTTTCCCGCGCTAGAGCTCTATCGGACTAGTCAAGGTGTGTCGGAATCTAACCCCGCTCTGATTCCCCAAACCAGCACGCATCTCATGGCCTAGTTCGTTTTTTTTTTACTCTTCCAGGTTTGGGCGACTGGAAGTGCAGTGCAGTCGTCTGCAAGACAGCAAATGTATATTCCTCATCGTCCTAAAAAACATCATTTTTCCTCTGTTGCACCTGTGCAAATACACGCAGCAGAGTTTTACGAGAGAGAGAGAAGTCCTCATTGTGTTTTTGCCTCCGTGATCGCTCTCTTTGTCAATGTATGCAAATCTCTCTCTGGCAAAGTTATTTCATATTTCTTTACTTTTAGAATTTCCGCAGTCTCTAGTTTTCCCTGTGGAGTGTTTTTGCCCCCATTTACAGTCATGGGAAAAGAGAATAATGGGAGGCATAGCTGTCTATTTGACATCTCAGATTAAATTCAAACCCAAACAAATTTTATTGAGTTCCGCTACGCTCCGTTTCCTTGTTCTTGTTCTGTTTATTTTGAGCGCACGTGCTTCACTTTGCCGCTTGCTTTCGAAACAAAAGCAATGAAAACTGATGCCTGATAAATCTAAAATCTACTCTTCTAGGAAAAAAAACTGACTGAAAATCAAGAACAGTTTATGATACACATCAAAGCAGGATATATATAAATAAAAGGACAACAAATAAAAATAAATAAATCTGATAGGAACCAGATCAGGACATGAGCCGGTCCACGGTACAATCGCTTTACGCAAAGACCTGTCTGTTCCCCACCGGCCACCACTACGGCTCGGCTTCGCGGCAGTACAGTACCCGGTGGTCAGATACTCAGATCCGGCCGACACTTCGTCGCCGAGGCAGCTCGCCATTCGCCCTCCATTCCTTCCTTCCTCCGCCGACCTCGGGGCGACCTGCAAGTTCTCGACCGAGCCTCTCCCGGATCTGCTCTCGGCATGGTACGCCCCCTCTTTCTTGGCTTTTGCTCTCCTCCCTCCCTGCATTTCCTGCTGTTCTTGGATTAGCAGACAGCTTGTGCTCTTAGGCTCTTAGCTGCCGCGAAAATCATGCCAGATTCGCGTTCATTCGTGCCGTTTGTGCGTACTCGTGCATTGAGGGAGAAGCACGCTGATCCTGTGGCGAGCTTGGTGTGGAGTAGATGCACTGCTGTGTGCCTATGATGGGTGGTCGGTGAGTCGATGTCAGAGTCTCTAGTCATTCGATTTGCTTTCGAGAGAACTGTGTTGTTGAGAACTGAGCTTTGTTTTCTCCGCATCTCTCTCTCGAAAGGATCCTGTGTAGTAGATTGGACCTTTAACTGAAGGCGCAGTATGGTTGAATCCTAATCAAGTGTGCTGTGTGCAATGCGGGAGGTGGAATGAATGATTTTTACCGATTGCTCGGCGTGTAGCTTTATTTTATCAAGACATTTGCGGTTTCAGCTTAAAATTTCCTATCCTGGATCATACAGTTTTCAAAGGCATATAGCTCGGATTTTTCTATGTAGCATACTAGCATGTAAGAAGTGAATTCAGGAAACTTAACTCCATGGCAGTATGACCTGCTTATATATGCTATAAATTTCCTATCAACATGGCGGTTATGATGGTCCAATTGTTTTCGTAGGACAGAGAAGCGAAGAAAGAGGCGTTCAGGAAGTACCTTGAGTCCAGCGGTGTGCTCGATACGCTCACAAAAGGTTTGCGTCCTGTCTCTAATGGATACCTCAGCAAATCAGATCACCAGCTATGGGCCGGCTAGTTATGTTGGCTTCATTGTCTCGCAGTTCTTGTTGCACTGTATGAGGAGGACGACAAGCCTTCATCTGCACTCGAGTGAGTTGACCCATCTGCCGTCATGTTTATTTGCTGACCCATATAGAGGATGAACGCCTCGTGACTGCGATGTTGTATTTGCTTGTACATTCATGAAATGGCAATCTTGGTTCAGTGGCCCTTAATTTAGTTGCTGTTTCTAGGGGCCTTTTGGATCAATTTCATCAAATGACCAATGTGCTTGTATGTCTCAGATTCGTTCAGCAAAAGTTGGGTGGACCATCGATTTCCGACTATGAAAAGCTCAAGGCTGAGAAGTTGGACTTGCAATTGAAGTATAATGAGCTTTTAGATACACACAAGGAAACATGCAGACAGGTAAGCATGTTACTATGTTTGCATTGCATGCTGTGCTACTCGACCAGTCTATTTGTTTACATGGAACCTAGAGTTTCCAATCTTTAGTAGTATTTGGCATTACAACTTCATGTGCATTTTCTATGCACAAATATGTCTTCACAGAAATCTACTGCTGCTTGTCCTTGGAAATCATCCCATTTACTTGATATGCTCATTGCAAACTTGCAACAATTTGGTCCTTGCACTTCTACTTATTCTGGAACTCCACCAGCTTGCCTAATCAGTTGTGCCTAGCCGACATGTTTGTATGTGTCAATATCATTATTAGTAATACAATAAAGGTTCCTCAGTATGGTTCAGCATAACACGCAGCATAACACATTCTGTAATTGGTTCAGCATGACATGTTCTGTATGGCATGTCTCTTGTCTTTTTATTTGTTGAAGTATCATTAGAATTAGAGATAGATATCGGGCATAGCAAGGAATTGATGTAGCAAGCTAGATGGTATTCCTGAACCCCGTTTATCCTGTGGATTTGTGGGTTTTAGTTACCTTATCTGTGCCATTCTCATATTACAGTTAGCATCTTATACTTGCAAAATTCATGCTTTCAAAAACTAAAAGCTTATATGTTCTGAGCACATGATAGCTTTCATTTGGACTGATTCTTGTTTATGATTTCGCAAATTTGTTTCAAAGCCAAAGACAAATTTGCAAATGATTTCACCTTAAATGAAACTGGCATTCATATACTAATCTCTATCTCATTTTGCAGCTGGAGGAACTTAAGAATATGAAGTATGGTGCACCTTGGAACTGAAACAACGGGTGTTGACATTGTAAATGTCGTGTAGCATGTACTTTTACCCCTCTGTCTGAAGCATTAACGAGTTGTATTCATTCAAAACTTCTCTTGCTAAATCATCTGTACTCCGATGTATTTATGTATCTTGTGTTACTCCTCTTGATCCCTTTTGGATATGGAAGCACCCAACCCACGTCCAGATATCACCAATCATCAGCGTAAGATTAAAATTGTGATAATTATGAGAAGTTGTTTAGTGAGGAACTGAGGATATGGAGAAAGAGTGTCCTATTGACTTAGACGTTTCTTGGAAGAACTACTGTTTCTATCACCACTGGAAGTAGCATGTAGCCATACTCTCGCTTCTTTTTGATGAAATGCACTAAACATATTGCTTTTGATTTTCTCCAAATAAGTAAATTATCAAAACATATTTCTATGGTGCACTTACGAAATTAACTGTGCTCAGCTATCAAAAAATATATAAAAGTATCGAATAACCCAGTAAGACAAAATACAAAACATATTTCTATGGTGCACTTATCAAAACACATTTCAAACACATGTATCAAATAAGTAAGTTATCAAATACTCTGGCATACATGCTACGATTAAGAATCATCTGAATTTTGTTCATCCCTAGCTGTGCTAGAGTTGAATTTAAGACAGGAGAATATACAAAAGTTGTGAACCTCATATCATGTTTCGGCTTAAAATCGCCTAAATTTATTGATGTTTGTCCTGTGGAGGCCATTTCAATTGTGGAAATCCTTGCAATTTGTAACCTTGACTTGGTGGCCAGTGATTTATGGGAACAAGGTTAACGGATGTTTAAAAAAAGAATTGCTTTATTACCCGCGCCAGGTGACTGTTGACACTATCAGTTAGCTATTATTCGAATCTTGCCAGGTACGGAGCCCCGGCTAACCAGAAATGTAATTTTTGCAGTTCGCCCCCTCAAACTCCGCCGCCTCCCGCAATGCCGCCCCTCCCCGCCTCCGCCACGGCCACCCGCTTCGCCGCCCACTGGGTCGTCGACGCCCTCGCCGGCGACGAGGCCCTCGAATTCTCCGTACTCAAGGGTGAGGCTCCGAACCCGAACCTTCTCCTCCTTTCTCCTAGACGCCTTCGGTCTCTCACCTGCGGTGCATTTTGGATTGCTGGCGGTCCGCAGCGCTGGTGTGCGCCTCGTCGGAGTCCCTCACGGGCGCCCCAGAGGCAACGCGGGAGCGGGTCGCGCTCCGGTGCCTTGAGGAGGTGTCGGCCGTGGTAGCTGCTGGGGGTGATGCCGCGGCGAGGGCGAAGGTGCTTAGAGTTGATGACGCCCGGTCCTGCGAGGATTTGCTGCTTCAGCTTATCGGAGAGGTGCGTTGCTCTTATTTCCATGTGCGTTCTCGCGGTTCACATTCACCTAATCACCTTCCAATTTCGTCCGATAGGGCAGAAGTTTGTGGGGGGCTCTGCTTGCATTTGTTTCTGTTCATGTTTGGAGACATTTCATCAAAGGGGTAGTGGATAGTTACTGTAGCCTTCCGGTTCCTAATAAGGCATTGCAGCTTTGTCAGTTGGGGCTGTCGCTAGAGTGATAGATATACAATCACCTGCCGTAGAGCAAGATATATCTCCTGAACTAGCTGTTTTGGGGATGGATATAAATCTGGACACGGTCTCATTGCAATTTGCAAACTTACCCTGCTAGGCAATGTCATATCACTACTTTTTGAGAGAGAAAAAATGAACACATATTAGGATTAATTTTATAGGAATTATGTTCCATGACAGAGTCAGGGATCTGTTGCATTCTAAACTACTGTGTTCTTTCTGTGTGTTTGACTGCTTCTGCCCTGATCACTGATCCTATTGTAATTTTACAATGTTTCTAGGCTGGACTCTGTTACTGGTTAATCTGATGTATTCTAGTGACATGCTTCATGATATTGCCTTTACCTGATTCATCAAAATAAAAAGAAAAAAAAGGGAAATTCTGTTGCTGGCTAGCTGCTTCCTCCTGTTAAAATGTGCCAATTGTGTGGTGCCTTAGCACCAATTATTCTGTAAGCATTAATACATTATGACTTCTGTGACATGTTCTTCTGCTGCTCTGTTGCTTATATGATCGTGAAGTTCAGAAAGATTACCTGTCTCCTTAAGACGGACCGTGTCAGTGCTCTAATCTATTGCAAAAATCTAGTGGTGTCAATTGCCATCCTGCCTATCATTTATCACATTCTCACGGGAATCAAATGTAGAAACTTCCTAGTTCCGTGTGGAGCCTAATGTTTATCGGCTCCTCTTTGTGATTCAGTTTGACTTTTTTCACATTATGAAAGATATTGTGCTTTAGGTTTGTCTATATATATTTTTTTGCAAATATGGCATGGTAATTTGATTATTATGAAGCCCCTCCCAGTTCCAATGACTTGAGGTTTGTGACACATGAGTAAAATTTGTAGGTTGGAAGTTCTGGAAACTTGGAGAAGGATTTGCTTCCGCCTTTCAGTCAAGACATCCAGAACATTATTCGCATGAAGAAACCTACATTACCAGAAACTTCCTTTGAGCTGGTAAGTTAAAGGGCTAATGTCTTATTAGAAATAGAATAAGGTTATGTTAAACTTTTTTTTTCTGTCCAGCTAAGAGAAGTTGACCCAGAGATCACATCTATGGCCCCACCATCCCAACTAGAGCAGAATGGCACCACCCAACATGACGATGATCAATCCCTGTGCAGGAGCCATGATCATGTAAATATAGAGAAGCCTATGTTCTCTACAGATGATGGCGAGCTTCAGCAAGAGATGCTGGTAAATTTAGTGAATGAAACAGATACAAGAAATATTGAAAAGGATTCAGTTGCACCAACTTCTGTTCACCAACCATGTACATCTGCCAGTAGGTGTTACGATCCTCCACAAGAAGATGCTACAGGTGCTGCTAGCTTGGGTGCCAGGTCCCCAGAGAGGAGTCCTATTGTAGAGGGGAACATTTCAGTTGTAGACAATGGCGAGCTTCAGCAAGAGACAATGGTAAATTTAGTGAATGAAACAGATACAAGAAACATTGAAAAGGATTCAGTTGCACCATGTACATCTGCCAGTAGGTGTTACGATCCTCCACAAGATGCTATAGGTGCTTCTAGCTTGGGTGCCAGGTCCCCAGAGAGGAGTCCTGTTGTGGAGGGGAACATTTCAGTTGGAACCGTGCCTGCTTCGGCTAGCTGTGATGCAGATTTGGTGGGAAGCATTGCTGATTCATTGTCTAAGAAAGTTACAGAGGACACTACCATGGTTCAGCCGCAATCTCATAGAGAACTATCTCCAAGTCCACCTCACTATATCGATGGAGAGGGATCAAATGATGGTGGCATGAGCAATCTGCCATCAAAAGATCCTAGGCATGAAGAGATGAGTGTGCATACTACAGTAAATCCAGATATTGACAGAAGTGGTGATGCTTTACCAACAAATGCATCCGAACCTGAGTTTATTACTGTGCAGGTTACAACCATGATTTCACAACCTCACAGCGGTGGAACTCATCTGAGTGCTCTGCAGCATGAAAGTGGAGAGAAAGAAAATCAAGACCTGGATGATGTCAGTGCAAGCATTCAGCCCGTGGAAAATGACCATGTTCATGAGGATCTGACTCTGCAAGCTGCTAGTGTTTTGCCTTCTATGAGCTGCAATGGTGCCATTCAAGGAGGGAAATCTGAAACTAACTATCAGCCAGGGAATACTACAGAGCATACTACGGTGTCTAAACAGCAGAATGTTGGCAAGTCTTATCTAGAAGTTAGTGGTGCCAACCGGGTTAATGAAGTTCTACATGATGGCAGCATCCAGGAAAATATTATGGTCAATGGTGGGCCAAATGGAGAGGCTGCTCCAATGTCTCAAGCCTGCAATATACCCTTACATGATAAAATTTCAGAAGCCAATTATTTATCTGAGGAGAATATTGGAAAGAGCAGAACCGACATTCAGAAATGTGGTTGCGATGCTTCTGTTCCAAGCTCCGATAAGGATGGAGACGGAAAAGGTGCAACGAATATATCTAACAAGGAAAAATTTGGGGATACCTCTGTAGAAATATCTGTCCCTTACTCAGATGATAGTTTACGTGGCACTGCTGCTGCCGGTCTTCTATCAATGACTGAAAAAATGTCGTTCTGTACCAAGGATCAAGACATTCATGATTCTCTTGGGGACTTGTCTCAACAAGATTTGTGCATAAAATGTGGTAAAGATGGTCAGTTGCTGAAATGTAGCAGCTGTCCGTTAACTGCTCACGATAGCTGTTTTGGTTCATTAGCAACATTAGAAGAGACTGGCCTGTTCTACTGCCCGGTATGCTTTTATAAAAAAGCCACTGAGGCATATCAAAAAGCAAAGCAAACATATTGTGAAGCTAGGAAAAACCTTACTGCTTTCCTTGGCACACCACTTTCGGTCAAGCAACATGATGAGCAACCAACTGGAGTTCTGCCACGAGCTACCAACAGAGAGATACATTCAAATGGGTCTGACTTGTCAAAAAGGAAAAATACCCATCAAAATGAAGCAGACAACCTTGCTCATCAGGATGACGAGCCTCATCGGCAAAGAAAGAAGCAGAAAATAAATGTTACAGGTAATGATTATCCTGAGCAGGTAGTCACTGAGAAGGTTCCTTTTCCAAATTCTGATGTCGCACCCATGAATAAACATACTGTTCTCAAAAGTAATAGTAGCAAGCGAGCTCAGGGTACAGAGAAACAGCAACAGGTGGGAAACAAAGAAGCTCGTGAAGAAGTTGACAATTCATCTCATGAAACAATAAGATCATCTCAGAAAAAATGTGGCCCTCCAACAAATCAAGAAGTTGAGGCTGACAAGGAGGATGGTCTTGCAAATTCTCACCAACCTGATGATTCTGATGAATTAGAAGCTACATCTTCAAATGACTCTGTCAATAGATCATCTCCACCTTGGCGTAACATAAGGCATGGCAAAGCAAAATTACAAGAAAAGGAGACAATAGCACCGAGTAAATCTCGAAAAACTGTTGCACAGAAGGATCAACACATGCCTTCTTCATCAAGACAAAGAAATTATGCTCCACACAAGCGTTAGTAAGTGTAACTTTAACTACCACTCTTTCCCCTGATTTTACTGTCACTTGCTGTGTTCATATAGCCAAATGCTCAATTAATGTGTTTTTCTTCAGATTAACTAAATATTACGATATCTGTTAAAATCGAAAGATATCGAGTGTAGATTTATATATACATTAGATAAACTTCTACTGCAGTTAGCTGGTATAAGTTGAGTCTCAATGCACTCTTGTGTTTCCTTTTTCTTAATGGTAATGTTCTCATGTTATTGCTCAAACTTTTTCCACTATTTTGTAAGCTCAATATCATGGATAATATGGTGTCCATTAGCTGTAGATGACTAGATGGCTTGAAATTTAAAGAGCCTAAGTCTTTGAAGAGAACACTAACTATGCCATGATGATGTTATGATGGAAAGTGAACCTCGTTTTTCACGCATGAATGTAAATTCAGATGGAGTTTTGTGTACCAATTGTAAGTTCTATTATGTTGCAATACATATTGATTTGACAATGGTATTTTGTAACACAGTGTTTAAAGGTCACATGGTATTACCCTCCGTCGTGCGTTGACAACTATGATAAAAGATTATGTACCACATATTACAAAAGAGACTGAATCATAAAATTTGTGCCTTCTTTTGTAGTTACAGTGTTTTTCTTTTGCATATATTCAGATGTTCCATTTATTGTGGTACATTTAGTTTCTGGGAAATTTACCATTTTATGGTGTCAACCTTGCTATTCCAAGAACTGAACACATCTATTTGCAGTCCCAATCCTGTTGCACCAAGTGGAAGGCGCTCAAAGCTCTGTTGGACGGAAGAAGAAGAAGAAGCTCTGAAGGTAATCATACTTGGCTGCAAATTTCACCCCTGAATTCCCGCCCCATCTCCTGAGCTGGGTGTTCCCAGGTCAGATGTGCAATAATTGTGGATATTTATACTTTTCACTGTTGATCCAGGAAGCAATGTCAAAATTCGCCCCAGAGGATGACACGCCAATTCCATGGGTTCAGATATTAAAATATGGCAGCGATGTGTTTCACAGGACACGTCTCCCATCGGACTTGAGAGTTAAGTGGAGGAACATGAACAAGAGGATGGGCTGTTGACGCTATCTCACATATATAGTGCAGCTATTGTGTCATATTAGCTTTCTAAACCTCTCTTTGTTTCACTGAGCCCATCTGTTGCCATACCTATGGAACAGTGTAGTAAATACGGTGGGTGCTAACTCCTTGCTGTGAGTACTAGGAATGAAGAGTTTTTACTAACAACAATGTTGATGCTTAGTAAGAGTGGCATATGTAGCATGAATCATCAGTGAGGATCTGTCAAATTCCTCTGTCGTGGAGCACTTTTGGTCCTAGCTATGTTACATGAATGCTGGTATATCGCTTCATGCCCAAAACAAGCTGACATATTTTGGGCATGAAGCACCTATAATCCGTGGCGTGAGGTTGTGTCCAACCAAAGTAGTCGTGTGCACATGTGATTGAACTTGTATGCTTGGTTGACGACGTTCCCTGGTTGTTGAGATGCAGCAGCAGGTGAGGTTGTATGCTGCTGGTGCCAGGTTTGGAAAAGCTCATGGAAATTGTCAATCTTTTCGGAGGGGATGCAATCTTTTCCTATGGAAGAACAAGAACAGCTTGGCTGGTGAGGTTCCTGGCCGTTGCCTGTGCTCATGACGAGACGCTGCTGGACCTGTATCACTGTATGGATGTTATATGCTTGGTAACACGGGTAGCGGCCGTGCTGGTCTGTTCACTGGAGCGGAGCTCGATTAGCCGAGCAACAAGGCATTCTCCAATGGTCTAACTCTAAGTTAGCTAAATTAAAATTTTCCTCTGTAAACAAGAGATGCTCGCGCGTTCTTCTACACATTTCTCTTACTGTGTTAGGTTTATTATTCATATTCATTCTCCTGTCTTTGTATCATTGGACAAGGAAGCAGTGAAATCGAGCAGGGACCATGTCCATCCGTCGTGTGTCAGCACCGGCCTATGCTGCTGCTGCAGCCAGCGATAAGCAGAGGCCGGCCGTAGCAGGGCAGGCAGGGACCAGAGACACAACGGTCACGCGGGCGCGGGGACTCTCCGCCGCCCAACCAAAAACTCTTTTTTTGAAAAACTACCAACCAAAAACTCCGCTGCCTTGTTTTTCCTTGTTAGAAAAAGGTAAGCTATCCTATACTGAAAAAGAAACGGCGACAAGGGCGAATGGGCGTCTCTGGTCCCCGTGCAGGGCAGCCCTGCCAGCCCACTAGCCATGCCCCATACGAACAAAAATCCCGTGGGTTTCAAATCTAGCTAGCCGGGAATATGCTGTCGAGCCACGGCACGTCTTGTTGCTCCGCCATTTTTTTCTTTTCTCGCCCCCTTTTCGTCGTGGACTTTGGCTAAATAAACACGAATGGCCGACCGCAGCAAAAATGCCAAGTGCAGCGCACCCGGCACCACGCAGCACTAGCTGAACATGAGCAATTTTTAATCCTTGTTTTGTTTCCCTTTTCTTTGCATAGCCAAACAGGAGTTGGAGACGTTCACCGCCGCCCGGTCACCCAGCCGCGGAACATGGCCAAGAAACCTCACATGATGGAATCATGGAATTAACAAAATAAATGACCGTGCCCAGGGATCGACGAGGCCAGCCCCATTCGTCTGGCTTGTCAACAGTCACCCAGCAGTATTTTTCTCTCTACACAAACCAGCATCAGCCATCAGTCAACCAGCGATATTTTTCTCTCAGCACGAACCAGCACCAGTCACCTACCACCGGTCAGACGAACAGGGTTAGCTGGAGGTGCCACTCCCTCCTGTCCTGTTCCGCGATATTTAGGTGGCTGGCTGCGTCTAGCTCTAGGCGCCGGCCGGCCGCAGAAACCCGGCGAAAGATTTGCTTCTGCGTGCGGGCGCGGCGTCGCACCAGCGCCTCTCCTTTTTTTTTCCTTTCGCTACCGTTAACGAGCAAAGCAACCTGGAATTCCTAGTTGATTCGGTTTGTTACCTTTTTTTGGCTATGTGAATTTGAAAAATCGTTTGTGTTTGTTTGGATAAATTTGCTGGTGAAAGATTGTAGTGAATAGTCGAGTGCACGAGACTGCAATGAATTTTTGTTTTCCAATATTCCTGTAAAATAAGCGGGAGTCCGGGGGCGTTGTGTTGCCGTTGGGAGCGTGGGGCAGCGTGCGGCGAAGTAATAACGAACGGTAAAATTCGTAGCAGGAGCCGAACCACCGGTGCGCCGACCCATGCAAATGCATGCATGCTGCTGCTGGCACACTGGTGCTGTAAAGAAAAGAACGGAGAGAGTAAAAACTGTCAGCTTGCGGCGAGCGGCGAGCCGAGCCCCACGGGCGGCCGTGTTTCTCTAGGTGAAAAAAAATTTTCAGCCGTTTGACCAATAATTAGGGGTATTAAATAAAATTAGTTTATAAAATTATTTTCACAACCTCGAATTAATTCAGGAGATAAATCTAATGAGGCCTCTGATCGCACGATTAGAGAATGGTTAATGTAGCATTGTTGTAGCAAATTATGGACTAATTAGGCTCGTTAGATTCATCGCGTAAAGTTACATTAATTAAGGGTATTAAATAAAGTCAGTTTACAAAATTATCTTCACAACCTCGAATTAATTCAGGAGACAAATCTAATGAGGCATCTGACCGCACCATTAGAGAATGGTTAATGTAGCATTGCTGTAGCAAATCATGGACTAATTAGGATCGTTAGATTCATCGCGTAAAGTTACATTTCATCCAAAAAAGGTTTTGCAAATAGACTTTATTTAATACTCCATGCATGCAAAATTCCCTTTGGAAATTTTTTTCCGGAAAGTAAAGAAAGTCCCCGCCGTCTCAGTCCAAGTCCAATCCCCCTCTCCTTTCCTTCCGGGAAAAAGAACGTGGACTTTTTTTTAGTTTCCAAATTCCACTAAGTAAAAAAATCATTACATCAAAATATCGGTATATAAATGGAGTATTAAATGTAGATGAAATAAAAAACTAATTGTACAGTTTTATTGTACTTTATGAGACGAATATTTTAAGCCTAATTAATCAATGTTTGGATAATTATTCATAAATACAAATGAAATATTACAGTGCCGTATGTATGACAAAACCTTAAATTTGGGTTCTCCGATTCCGGATCTAAACAAGGGGCATGAAGCAACCGCCGACAAGTCCGCGTGCACTCAACTTTGATTCGTCGTCATGTGGTGTCGTGGTGAAGCGATTAGTTTGTGGCCATAGAGTTTTTCTTCTACGGGAATCGGGTTAAAAAAGAAAAGTTACACCCACCCCACTCCCCGGTTGTTAAAATTGGACATGAAAGCAAAATGTCATGGACGCCTGCCTACTCCCACAGCCGTCTGAACAGAGCCGTCTGCTCCAGGAAATCAGAGCCGTCTGCTTGTGCCTGCCAAGCCCCGTGGGCAAAGAACTCAGTCTTAGTTCTCAACTTTGACATATTAAAATTGGAACTTTATCATAAATACGGCACTGTACCATTTCATTTATATTTGTGAATAATTATTCAAACATTAATTAATTAGGCTCAAAATGTTCGTCTCGTAAAGTACAACAAAACCGTGCAACTAGTTTTTGATTTCATCTACATTTAGTATTCTATACATATGTCGACATTTTGATGTGATAGAAATCTTCTTTTTATATAGTGGAATTTGGGGATGGAATTTGGAAGAAAAAAAAAGAAATATTTGCCGTCTGAACACGCAGACGGAGCAGCAGCAACGGTCAACTCGCGGCCTCTCTCTCTTTCCTCGCACGCGCGGCCGGGCGCGGGGACTCTCCGCCGTCCCGTTGCCGTCACCCCCACTTCTCCTCTTTTCCTCCCAACTTTCCCGACCGACAAAGCCTTGTTTATTTAGATCCCAAATTTCAACCCCAGAGTTCACTATGTAAAAAGAATATTCTCGTCACATCAAAATGTCATAACATGTATGGAGTACTAAACGTAGATAAAATCGAAAAGTAGTTGCACAGTTTTGTTGTACTTTACGATACGAACATTTTAAGACTAATTAATCAATTTTTGGATAATTTTTCACCCATACAAACGAAATAATACAGTGACGTAATGATTACAAAGTGACACTATACTCCCAAATTTGGGGATCTAAACAAGGCCAAAGGCATCTCATCTCACCTCATATGAGTGCCCTGCCCTTTGACTTGATCCGTCGAGCGCGTGAGCGGCTAGTAATTTCCTACCACGCCGGAGGCGCTACTGTAATCCCGTGCCGGTGATCGGCAGGCTCGCGTGAAGAATCAGCTGAGAATATGAATATGCCCAAGCCGCCTTCACGTACGCAACAACACCTTTGGCTTTGGGGTCGTGCCGGTAGCCACAGCTGCCCTGCTTCCTCTATTTTCGTTCCTTGGCTTTGTACAGACGCAGTGGAGGCAGCCACACACAGCACACACGTCGATTTTTTTACCCTCGGAAAATCACATATATATACCTTGTCGCCAAGAGTAACAAAAAATAAAAAAACACTCGTTTATTTTTTAAAAAATGCATCACACGAGAAATAATCCTGGGCAAGTGGGCAACTAGCCACATCCAACATGAAACCAGACAATAAAAAGGAAAAAAATAATGGTACGAAAAAAAGATTTCTCCTCTCCTGTGTCTCGCTCTACCCCATAAGGGCGGGTACATTGCTACACGTCAGCGGTCTTATAGGTCGTCTCATGCAGTGACACATAGAATTTTTACTGATGTGGAGGAGAGAGAGCGAGGTGAGAGAATGAGGCCGTTGCTTCGCGAAACAACCGCCTCATGAGCTAAAATTTAGGACTATAAGACAACTTCATCACCATTGTACGAGTTTTGTTGCCATACAACCAATAATATTTCTTTATTTTTCTATAAATTAAGGAATTTTGTATTGCTGTGACACAACTAAAACAATAACTTATTGTATAGGTTGTCTGATAAGTCGTCTCAAGATTACGTGTCAATGTATGAAACCGCCTATTAGACGACACCCATGTATCTGCGCTAAAATCAGGGCCGGCAGCCGCGTCCGCCCGCCAAACCGTGCCTGCTTGTGCGGCGCCTAGCGGCCTGCCGGTGAGCGAGAAATTTGCGCCATGGGGTGCTTCACGCTGCAAGTGTAGGAAGCAGTGGCCGCCGGTGGGGGTGGACGTGGACACATCGGAGAGGAGACGGTGGAGCTCGGAGCACTGTTTATTGTTTTTGACTTGTCGGGAACGCGTGCACCTCAGCTCTCCACGGACGGAATGATACCGTACAGTTCAAGTGGCATCGGTATTGATTTCCCGTGTGAACTGGCTGCACCGGCACGCCAAACGCGTCGTTCCGGAAGGCAGCGGGTCCGTGGCTCCTGCTGGAAACAACCCGTATGGCCAAAACCTAAAATTGGGCCCTGGTTTAGTTTCTAAATTTGGGAGCCAAACTTTAGTCTTTTGATGTGCGTGCGTCAGTGTAACGTTTCGTCTGTATGTATAAAAAATTGTCCAAAAATTGATTAATTAGGTTTAAAATGTTCGTCTCGCAAAGTACAATAAAACTATGTAATTAGTTTTTGATTTCATCTACATTTAATACTTTATACATGTGCCGATATTTTAATGTGATGAAAATTTTCTTTTTACCTAATGAACTTTAGGGGTGAAATTTGGGATCCAACGAGGCCCGGTGACCGTCCATCAGCTCGTGTTCCACGTACGACCTGGGACCTTCATCTCTGAGTGGGGACTGCCGGCCCTGGGACGGGGACGACCGCCGATGGAGATCGACGGGGGGCTCCGCTTCCGTTTCGTCCCTCTTCGCGATACCCGGCCACCGAGTGGCCAATCATCGTGGCTGCGTCGGAGTGGACTCGCGCTTGGACGTCAAATCGGCCGGCCTCGCGTCCCCCTCTGCGCGTGCGCCGTCCGCGTTTCAGCCTCTCCTTACCTTTTTCTTTGGTTCGTGAGCCAGTCGTGACCAAGCAAAGCAAACCTCCGGTAGAGATTTCCACATGATTCGGCTCTAAGGAGGTGGCAGCGGCAAAGTGGTGCGACGAAACTGAGCTATTATGCGTTTTATTTATGTCTCGTGTTTCTACCGGATCTTAGGAGAGATACACGAGCCTGGGCAGCAAAAGACTTTGACTTTACATGAAAGTAAAAGTTTGGTTTGGAGGCTTATAATAAGTCTTAGGGTGTTTGATTCTCTAGGCTCGTATAGTAGAAAGTATAGTGATTCTTGTGTAGCTCATGCATAATAAGCCTCAACAACACATCTCTAGAGACTTATTGGCTTACAAAGGGCTTATGAAAATAAACCCCTATAAGCCCCTCCTGATTGGTTAAAAAGAGGTTTATCTGGGAGGACTTATTATAAGTCCCTGCGAACCAAACAGGGCCGAAATAAATTCATAGTAAGATCCAAAATACTCCATCAATTTTGAAAAATATGCAACTCTCGCTTACCGAGGAGTCAAGCAATTTCAAATTTGTTTATACAAAATATTACTAACATTTATGTCTCTAAATAGATTTAATATAAAATATATTATATGATTAATTTAATAATACTTATTTTATATTATAAATATTAGTAATTTTTATATAAATTTGGTCAAATTTAAAAGCGTTTGACTCCTGAGAATGTAAAAGTTGTATTTTTTGGGACGGATGAAGTATAAACATAAGCTCTGCTACCCAGATACTCCTTGACATATCCCGTATCGGATACGTATACTGATACACCATGGATACACTATGGATACATTTGGGTGTTTTGCTTGTATTTGCTAATTGGTGCTTTGCAAATATATTGTTGTTTTCTGTACCTCAGATGGTCTATGTGCATGTACTCTTGTGCGAAATAATATAATCATAAACTTATTTATTATTTATTTTATATAAATCTTATATTAATAGTTTTCTAAATATAATACGACGTATCCACGTATCGGATTTTTCAAGAAAATAACGTATCGCCGTATTCGTATCGGTCTGATAATAATATTCGTATCCATACAGTATAGAATATAAGATTTCCACAGGGCCAGGAAGAAATGAAACACTAGCATCGGAACATGGTCCCAAAAAAAACTACTAGGCCCTTGTTTAGTTCCCAAATTTGTGAGCCAAACTTTGGTTTGTTGGGGTGCGTGCGTCACTGTAACATTTCGTTTGTATGTGTGAAAAATTATCCAAAAATTGATTAATTAGGTTCAAAATGTTCGTCTCGCAGAGTACAACAAATCTGTGCAATTAGTTTTTGATTTTATCTGCATTTAGTACTCCATACATGTTATGATATTTTGATGTGATGAGAATTTTTTTGCATAGTAGAATTTGGGGTTGAACTTGAGATTAAGCCTTTGTTTAGGCCTTGTTTAGATCCCAAATTCTACCCCAATGTTTACTATGCAAAAAGAAGATTCCCATCACATCAAAATGTCATAACATGCATAGAGTACTATATATAGATGAAATAAAGAACTAATTATACAGTTTTGTTGTACTCGCGAGACGAACATTTTGAGCCTAATTAATTAATTTTTGAACAATTTTTCAAACATACAAATGAAATGCTACAGTGGCGGCGTACACGCCCCCAAAGACCAAAGTTTGCTCCCAAATCTGGGAACTAAACAAGGGCTTAGTTCCCAAAAATCAACCTCAAAGTTTAATATGCAAAAAGAAGGTTCTCATCACATCAAAATGTCATAGCTTGCATGGAGTACTAAATATAGATGAAATCAAAAACTAAGTACACAATTTTTTTTACTCTGTGAGACGAACATTTTTAGCCTAATTAATTAATTTTTGGATAATTTTTTACGCATACAAACGAAATGCTATAGTGGCACAATGATTACGAAGTGACCCCAAATCTCAAATCCTCACCCTATATTTTGAATCTAAACAAGGCCTAGAGAAGGTCCAGTAAAAAGTAAAGAACGCCCCTGCCATGCCCTGCCCTGCAGACGGAGCAGCAGGCAGCAACGGTCAACTCGCGGCCTCTCTTTCCTCGCACGCGCGGCGCGGGCGCGGAGACTCCCCGCCGTCCCGTCCGTCTTCGACACCCCCGCTCTCCTCTCCTTTTACCCTCCCCACTCTTCCTGCTATGCCGAGACATGTTAGATCTTAAATTTGGTGACAAAGTTTGGACTTTATTATAGATGCGGCGCTATAGCATTTCGTTTGTATTTGTAAATAATTGTCCAAACATTGATTAATTAGACTCAAAATATTTGTCTCGTAAAGTGCAACAAAACTGTGCAATTCGTTTTTTATTTCTTCTATATTTAATACTCTATGTATGTGCCGATATTTTGATGTGATGTGAATTTTTTTTTGCGTAGTGAAATTTGAGAACTAAACGAGGCCCGAGTCGCCAACCGACAAATAAAGGCATCCATCTCATCTAATCTAGGCGCCCGCTTTCACATAATCCGTCGAGCACGTGTACAACTAGTACTAGTAAGGCCAGTCTCAATGAGAGTTTTATGGACAATAAATTGACTATCATGTTAGCATTTTTGATGAAGTGTCACTGTATTAATTAAGAGAGAGGTGAAATGAGTTTCACGGTGATGAAACTCCATGTACACAGTTACCTAGACAGCTTGTGTTTTGCATGTGACCTAGGAAATAACAATTGATAAAACTATGCACTGAGAGGGAGATGTTTCATCTTAATTTCAAACACTTTTAGATGATGTGTCACTCTAAGTAACTGTGTCCACGAAACTTCCATTGAAGTCGACCTAATTTCCCATCACGCCGGAGTATACGTACACCCTTGGTGATCGGCAGGCTCGCGTGAAGAATCAGCTGAGAATATGCCCATGCCCTCGTGCCGTGCCGATAGCCACGGATGCCCTCCTGCCGGGTGCTTTCAACAGACGCAGCGCAGGCCGCCACACGGGAACGGGACGCGACAAGCAAAGCATATCTTTCTATCTCCTGTTTTTCTTTTTGGCCCGTCCCGCCGCTAGATGCACACTAGCGACATCAATTTTTGTATCGCCCTTGGAAAATCACACTTACACTATACAAAACCTCGTAGCCAAAAGTAACGAAAAGGATACAGAACACTCGTTTAAAACAAAATGCATGACACGAGGAATGCTACGGGATTTGGTTTTTTAAAAAACAGAGGGAAAAGTTATCTTTTTTCGAAACTTGTTCGTTCCACGTAATTTTCTTTTAAAATAAATCAGCATCAACCACCAACTAGTAATATTTTTACCTGTCAAAGTTCAAGCCGAGCAGGGCGGTTCGCACCCGCACAACTTGCTGGGCAAGTGGGCAACTAGCCACACCCAACATGAAACTATAGACAAGAAAAAGAAAAGGAAATAATCTCCTGTATATTCTCCTGTCCCGTGTCTCGTCCTGCCCCAGAAAATCAGGGCCGGCCGGCAGCCGCGTCCGCCGGCCCTCCTCCCTCCGGCCGGCCCCACCGCTAGATTCGTTGGACCGGCGGGATCTCTCTCCACCGCCAGCAAAACGCGTTCACCGGGAGCGGGAGACGTATGGCGATGGACGGAGACGGCGGCTTGTGGGGTGGAGCTCCACGATGTTTGGGTGGGGGCTGGGGGAGGCGGAGGCCACGCCGCCGCCGTCCGCCGACCCCCACCAAATCAAATCCTCCGCCGACGGCGACCCGGAGCCACTCGTTGCTTGCTCTCCTCTTCTTCCACCATCATCACGCAACCTAGGATAGGATTCGGCTTCACGTCACGGCCTCTGCTAGATTTTTAACAAGTGAGCAGTGAGCGCGCACGGACCGGAATTCCTGCGAAGTTCACTGAGTTCGCGCGCTCGCTCGATTCCAGATCGTTTGGACCGAGGAAGGTTTTCCTCTCGTGTTTTCAGATCATTTCCCATCCGTTTTGACTTTTGAAGCTGTTCGAACTGCAGTCGAACACAAGTTTGACGAACCAGCGCAGGAATAATTAATTAATCCGAGACGAGCGATTCGACAGACAATCTCCCAAACAAATGAATAGAACTCAGGGTAAATCGACTGTCGCTTGCGCTTGCAGCTTTTTCAAGTTGTCCAGTTCATCAATCAATCAAGCACAAATGGAAAGAAAATACAAATGGTAGCATCACATCCATCCGGGCCGGGAGCAAATCTTGGCCTAGACGACGGTGTAAAGGATGATCTCCGCGGGCTCGAACCCGCGCTGCTGCTGCATCACGGCCGCCGCCGCGGACTCGCCCTTCCGGCCATCACCGGCGGCGGCGCCGGGCGCCCCGGCGGGCGGGTGGTAGTAGAGCCGCGCGGTCTGCGGGCAGTGGGAGTGGAACCGCGCCGCGATGCGCACCCCCATGTCCAGCAGCTCCACGTACTTGCCCATCTCCTTCGAATCTCTTCAAATCTCGGGCCGCTTCCCCTCCCTTCTTCGAACTAGTCTCTCTGCTCTCCTCGGACGCGAAGAAGGTGAAGAGGAAGCTTGCTTCAATGGCGGATTGGAGCCAGGTTAGGCGACGGACGGATGGATGTGGCTAAAGCCGGTGGTGCCTTTCGTGGAAGGAGGTGTCCCAGGAACAGGGCGCGGCCATGGGACGGCGGAGGAGAGGGGTGCTCATGCCTGGGAAGGGGAAGGAGAAGGGGAGGGCTCATTTATACTAGAGCTGTAGGGGGGTGAAGAGGAATTAACTGCTGCAGCTGGAGATTTTTTTATATATTTTTTTTTATGGCGCTGGGCTTGGGCTGGCGGCAGTTAGGTCTATGCGCTCGTTGGAACCGCGTGGAAGGCCTGCTTCGAAACGGAGGCGGCCTTGCATGTTTTTAGCACCTTTTATTTTGTTTTGTTAATTCTCTCGCTGGAAAACGTTTTTTTGGTCTGTCAGGCAATTGTGGCTGTTTTGATCTGGTCTTTTTTTTACTTTTATCACGTTTTAGTCTTTACTCTTTGAAATTTTATTGAAAACGGAGCAGCGGTAATTTCTTATTGTTTCACCTCGCGTACTTTGGATGAGTGTGATGCAAGCTCCAGAAACGAAAAGATTGAGAACACTTCGGATTTTTGTAAGCTTATTTTATTTTCTATTTTATACCGAGTATACCAGTGAGATTTTTTTTAGTGAGCTTTGTATTTTCTCTCCTTTACATGTAAGATTTTATGAAGCTATCTTAGCTATAAGCCAAGCTAACATGGCATGACTCTTTTCCCTTGTGACCAAGCATGCCGCATCCATTTTAACGAGCAAGGGATAACCCATCCTTCGTGTAAAAGAAGTTGGGTGAATCGATTTGTTGGACAAATGGACATTCAGTTATGCGAATTTTATCATGGTTCGTGTTGTGCTATACTTTTATCATATTTTATATGTTTCTCTATTTTTTTATAAAATAAAGGAAAGATATTGTTTCAGTATTCCACCTAATGTACTTGGGAATATGATGCGAGAGTTGAAAAAAAGGGTCATGTGCTTTGTGTCAATCTTTTCTCTCTTAACATGTCAGGTTTTCGTAACCACGGCCGGTTCGTCTGGCTGATGGCTGGTGCGAAAAAAGTACCGTTAACCGGTGACTAGTGCCTGATTTGTTCTAAGAAAAAGTACTGCTGGGTAGTAGCTGATAAGCCAAACGAACATAACGATTTGTCTCTTCTTCGTACAGGTCGGGTTTTGGTAACCATTGTCCTTTCTCTCTCAGGTATATTGGGTTTTTTTTGTACCTTTGTCTTTTCTCATCCATACATGTATCATATTTTATTGAATTGTCTTATTAGCTACTCATTTTGTTTCAAAATGTAGGTCGTTTTAGGTTTTCTAAATATGTAATTTTTGCTATGAATCTAGACAAGTGTTTATTTAGATACATAGCAAAACCACGTATCTAGAAAAGTCAAAACAACCTATATTTTAAAAGAGAAGTAGTACAAGTCAAAGCTAACATGACATCGCTTATCGTATTCACTCTGCCGGACTTCCTTGGCTCTTTTTCCTTACGACTGAAGATATCGCCATCTACGTTAACGAAGTACATTAGGCTATTTCCAGTGAAGATTTCATTTTTGTGTTTCCAAGAATGCCACGTAAGCAAGTAGACGATTAATTCATAGATGAAATGGTTCATACAATGCATTGTTTCATTTTGATGTTTCATAGGCAATGCATGCAAGACACAAAGTTGTTGGAAACTGTGTATACAGAGTTTCGTCTAGATAAAACTCATTTCATCTCTCTCATCATTAACTCTTTGCCACATCATCTAAAATACTGATTTGACACCCTATTTAACGTGCATGAAACTCTATAAAACCTTGCACTGAAACTGATCTTTGCATTAGTGAACGAGCAGTGAATCGATTTCATCGGTAAAGTGGCGAGTCATGTACGTTGTTAAGGATGCATTTGGATTGATGCCGGCGACAGCCAAGCCAAAATTCGGTGGTTGACCATGGGCAGGGGCGGCATTTGGATCGCAGCCCCGATTTGACTGAACCTGACTCCTTCGCCCACACGCTAGTTCTTTTTTTTCCAGACCTGACCGATTCTTGGGCAGCCAAATCGACGGCCAAACTGCCGATGCGTTGGCTGGGTTGCCGCTGGCACCCACCTAGATGGACCCACATTACAGCAGGAGTACTTATGTCGTGATGGTCGTGTGGCCATGCCCTGAAGGTCGTCGTAGACCAGGCCCCTGTTTAGTTCGCAAAAAGCAACCCCAAAGTTCACTATGTAAAAAGAAGATTTTCATCACATTAAAATGTCATGGCTTGCATGGAGTACTAAATATAGATGAAATAAAAAACTAAGTACACAGTTTTGTTGTACTCTGTGAGACGAACATTTTGAGCCTAATTAATTAATTTTTGGATAATTTTTCATACATACAAACGAAATGCTACAGTGGCGTAATGATTACGAAGTGACCTCAAACCTCAAATCCCCACCCCGATATTTTGGATCTAAACAAGGCCTAGTTCGTGGTAGGGAAGCACAGGCAGGGTTCCAACGAACACGTCCAATCTCATTAGAAACAACGTACTGTCAGCATTTCTCCATCCTAATGCAGAACACATGAACTACTAGGCCTTGTTTAGGCTCTTCGCAGTGGTGTACTGGGAGGGGGAACGCTACAGGCTTTAGCGCGTACGTAACTCCAAAAATGGCTGCAGCGGGGAGCGCTACCGCGTGCGGCACGCCCGCCGAGGCAAGCGCGAACGCCAAATCGAGCGCAGTTGCAGATGTGCGCTACCCTGCCACGGTGGCGTGGGGCCCGCGAGCGGCAATGGCTGCGCGCGCGAGGGAGAGGGAGGGAGCCAGCGGAGATGGAGCCGACGGAGAGGGAGGGAGCCCGGCCAACCGCTGCGCGCTGCCTCTCCGCCATGGCCCGATGAGAGGAAGACGAGGATGGGCGGCGTGATGGAGAGGCTGCACAGCCATGGCGGCCACGACATCGAGCTCCCGGTCGGACTTCTTCTTGAGCAGCGCGTGGGCGCCGCTGGCCACCCCGCCGCCCCTCCGCCACGGAGCTCCGTCTCCGCTCCGCCACGACCGCCATGACGAGCTCCGCCTCCGCCTGCGCGCCGGCCGTTCGCTGCCTGGGGAAGAGCTAGCCCGAGCTCCGCCGCATCCCTGTCCGGCCTCGGCATTCAGCGGCGCGGCTTCTTCTTCGCCCCATCGCCGTAGCCGCTGGTTGGGCCCGCAACTGCCGCACCCCTATCGCCCGCCGGCCCTGTCGCGGCCGCCGCTGCCCGCCGGCCCCCATCGTTGGCGCGCCGCCAGCCGCCTGGGAGGGTGGGGAGAGAGAGGAGGGAGGAGGCGTCGGTGGGTGTGCGTGCGGGAGGAGAGGAGGGGGACGCGGACCACCACGCGCGCGGCGGGCCTGGTGGCACGCGTGCTGGCATCGCCGTCCAGCTCGCCCGCCGGAGGAGGGAGGCATGGGAGGGGCGCACTGGTGGCCGCCCCGCTCGCCCGTCGTGGCGCTGGCGCTGTGGCGCTGGCCGCCGGCCGCGCTGGCGACCGCCCGCCGTGGGGAAAGGGAGTGGAGCGGCGCGGAGTGGAGTGGGGCGAGGGAGCATAGCGCCGCCGGGGAAGGGAGGGAGAGAGAGAGAAAGAGAGGAGGGGAGGGGAGGGAGGAGAGAGGTTAAAAAATTATATAATGTGGACCCCACGAGTTGGTAGTTGGTATAGGGGATGAAGTTTGGAGTACGACGAGTGCGGAGAAAATGAAACTGTACTGTAAAATCTTTATGATCAGGACAGAATATTTCCTTTAGGAGATGTGTTTGAAGTATGACGAGTGCGAATAGCCTTAGATCCCAAATTTGGGGTGCCAAATTTGGGGTGCCAAATTTGGGAGTATAGGGTCACTTCGTAATCATTGTGCCATTGTAGCATTTTGTTTGTATGTGTGAAAAATTGTCCAAAAATTGATTAATTAGGCTCAAAATGTTCGTATCGTAGAGTACAACAAAACTGTGCAGCTAGTTTTTGATTTCATCTACATTTAGTCCTCCATACATGTTATAACATTTTGATGTGACGGAAATGCCTATTCTACTACTACTGCTACGTTGAGTGTGCATGAGTGATGCAGCGTGCTAGACGACTTCACTCTCCCTCCCTCTTGCTTGGAGGGTTCCTTTCCTCACTGTTGTTGGCGGCGTGCTCACGCAGGCAGCGAGCAGAGCGTCCTGTAGCCTGCCTGGCTAGCTGCGGCCTCGCCCAGATGAAGCCTGCCTAGGACGACTTTTTTTTTACTTTTTGCGAGTAGGGCCTTCTTAAAGTTTGACACGTCATTAATATATGGTAACATTTCGTTTGTATTTGTGAATAATTATCCAAATATTGATTAATTAGATTTAAAATGTTCGTCTCGCAAAGTACAACAAAACTGTACAATTAGTTTTGATTCCATCTATATTTAATACTCTATGCATGTGTCGATATTTTGATTGGATGTGAATATTCTTTTTATACCGTGGGATTTGAGATTGAATTTGGGGAACTAAAAGGACGACTTTGACAATTGACCTTGCATTTTTTTTCAACGGTTTCTGGACGCGTTGTGATGTGACGATGTCTTCGGTCCAAAAAAAAAAAAGTACTCCTGGTAGTACTACTGGAAGTCTAGAACTGGTACGAGATTAGTAGTAGCAGTAGCAACGATAATAAAAAAACATATAGCAAAAGAAACAAAAAGAAAAGAAGAGGACATAAATAAAATATCCCGGTGCGCATCGCATCTGAAAGGTTCCGTTCACACGCGCGGCGTCAACGTGTCGCGCTCTCTTACGTCGCGGTTGGCGGTGGTGGGCTTTGCTCGCATCACGTATCGGGCTCTGGTGGGCCGCCGCGCGCCGCCCTCCGTCCGTGTCCATCGCCTGATGCGCGAAACGCCAAGATGCAAACGCGCCACTAACACATTATCTATCGGCCGAAGAAGAAGAAGACTTTCGGAGCATCTCACCTTTTATTACATCTTGTCAGCTTGTGGGCAGTTGGTAGTATTGTATAGTTGGTATGCACGTGCCACAGTCACATGTTTTAAAAAGGTCATGGAAAAAATCTTGAATTCAATAGAAAATTGATTGTAATTTAAAGAAAATGTTCAATTTGCAAGACACACGGTACAAGTTACTTTATGCTCAACGCTTCTTCTCTTTTTACGAATTCACAAATTAGAATCACAAACTCACAAACATTCGCTTGGAGCTCACCTTTCAGTGGCTCAGTAATCAACTGTTTCAGCACTACGTCAAATCAAAGAAACCGAAAAGAGAGAATAATAGACAAAATATCGAACTTAAGTGTATACTATAATATATAAATATAAGTAAATATTGCAAAGACAAATAAGTAAATATTCGAGACCGAAATGTTCCAAACGACAATATAAATAGAGACTAAACGTGTAATTGGCACATCTACTCTAACTTATAGACTTCCGGAGGAGGAGGTACCATTGTGTGATGAAGATCTAAATAACTATTTGGAAGCAGGTGAAAATAGTCATATCTACAGAATTTACCATATTGTACACTGCAAAAATGGAAAGGAAATATAAAATTATTGGAATTAAATCCAAACATAATCATCAATTACCATCTATTTGAAAAATTGCTCAGATTATACATATTAAATATGGCAACGTAAAGGGTGCGGCATCGCAAGCAGAAGTTACCATACTGTACACTGCAATGATGGAAAGGAAATGTAAAATTATTGGACTTAAATCCGGACGTAATCATCAACTACCGTCTATTTGAAAACTTGCTTAGATAATGCATATTAAATATGGCAACATAATGGGCGCGATATTGCAAGCTGAACTTACCATATTGTACACTGCAAAAATGAAAAAAATGTAAAATTATTGGACTAAATCCAAACGTAATCATCAACTACCATATATTTAAAAACTTGCTCATATTATACATATTATATATGGTAATATAAAAGGCGCGGCATCGCAAGCCGAACTTACCATATTTTACACTACAAAAATGAAAAGAAAATGTAAAATTATTGGACTTAAATCCAAATATAATCATCAACTATTATCTATTTAAAAACTTGCTCAGATTATACATATTAAATATGGCAACATAAAGGGAGCGGCATTGCAAGGAGAACTTACCATATTGTACACTGCAAAAATAGAAAGGAAATATAAAATTATTGGATTTAAATCTAAACGTAATAATCAACTACCATATATTTGAAAACTTGCTCATTATATATATTAAATATGGCAACATAAAAGGTGCAACATCGTTTAGACTATATAAAACTTACCATATTGTACACTGCAAAAATAGATAGAAAATATAAATTATTGGACTTAAATCCAAACGTAATCATTAACTACAATCTATTTTAAAACTTGTTTAGACTATATATATATATTAAATATAACAATATAAAGGACGCGGCATCGTAATCAAAACTTACCATATTGTACACTACAAAAATAAAAGGAAATGTAAAATTATTGGACTTAAATCCAAATGTAATCATCAACTACCAGTTTTGCAAGTATACTAGCCAATTCCGTTTGACCATGATGTATATATGACAACATACATACTGTATATATGTTCAGAAATGAAGTATGAGCTGCCGAAAAAACACATCCAAACAGTGCCGCAAATCACGTAAACATGCGGATCTAACAACTAATTAAATCAATTCGATAGTGTAACACCCTAAAAATGCCTATTTTAAAATTTAGTAATTAAATTGCTTTTATTTAAGTAATGTTCATATTTATTTAGGAAGAAATAAATAATTTTTGGCAAAATAAAATCAAATATGAGGTTAGAAACATTTTTGTTGCATTCATGCTGTCTGCATTGTGTTTTGTTTGCGTGCGGTTCAATTGGAATTTAAATTCTGTTTAAATTCGAATTTGAATCGTTGTGTTTGGAGCTCTAGAAAAGTTGTAGCAGCCCGAGTCCGTTTTCCCTCCCTGAACTCTTTTTCCCGGCCGAGCTTGCCCCTCCTTCTTTTCTTTCCGCAGCGGCCCAGTTCTCCCTTCCCCGCTTTCGGCCCAGCCGCGGCCCGCTCCGCTCCCCCGCCGGCCTGCCCCCTCTCCCGCTCCCGCGCCAGCCCGCTTCGCCCGCTCCGCGGCCCAACTTGACCCAGCAGGCCCGCCGCAGCACACCGCCTTTCCCCCCCAACGCGCCCACCAGGTCGGCCCGCCTCACGCCACCCCCTGCCGCTGACACGCGGGACCCGCGTGTCAGACCCCTCCCCTACCTCCCGACCGAGTTCGACTCGGCCACGAGCCCGAGTCCGGCCGAGGCCCGGCACGCACGCCGAGGTCCACCGGGACCCTCCCTCGGCCGCTCTGTAAAATCCGCAGCCGCGACGCCCCTCTTCTCCTCTCTCGCACGCTCGCGACGCACAAACCCTAGCCGCCGCCTTCTCCGAACGCCGCCACCGCCCGAGCTCGCGCGCCGCCGTCGATCTCGCCGCCCGCCGTCGTTCTTCCTCGGCCGGCAGCCCCAGGACCGTCGCGTGGAGGTGAGGAACCTCCCGAGCCCCTTCTCGCCCTTCCCCGTGCTCTGTAGCGCCGCCCCCGCGTTGAGCCGCCCTCGCCGGAGTCCGCCGCCGCCATTGCTCGTTGACCGCCGCCGCTGCTGCTTCGCCGCCGACGAGATCCACCCCGGTCGACTCGCCGTCGTCCCGCGCACCCGTAACGCCAAGTCCCGCCCCGAACCGTGCCCCGTAGCGCGTTTTCGCCTCTTCGCCAGCGATGCGCCACCGCCGCCGTCCAGCGCCGCCGCTAGCCAGCGCCGCCACCGACACCCCCTCCCCTAGATCTATTTTGGATCGTCGGATCCAAATCCGACGGCCCGCATCCGCCGGAGCCCGAGTCAAAACCGGGTCAATACCGGTCAACCCGAGTCAGCCGTGCCAGTTTTGCAAAAGAGCCCCTGACCTTTTTCAAAATTAACCCGCGGTCCAGATCTATTCAAAAATAATTAGATTTAAGTCCTGATTTTTACAGAAAACCCCCTGTCTTATTTAAAAATAGCACCCGAGGTCCTGTCTTGGTTAATTTGCGATTAAACCCTCCTATTTTAATATAAAATTATGTTTTAGCCCCTGAGTTTTTGCAAATAAGCCCCTGGAACTTTTAAAACTTTGCCAGCAAGTCCCCGAACCTTAGAAAAGCCATATATTTCTCGTTTTAGCTCCGATTTGAGTGATTTTCGCGCTCACGTGTTTGTAGCGAAGCGTAGATTAGTTTTTCAGCCTTCTTTTGTTCTGTTCTTACTGTTTGGTGTACTGTTCTAATGGAATAATATTGTTTGCATGTACTGGCTTGTGTGAATGCTTGTGTGTTGCTTCGTGAGTCCAGTCGGTGAGCCGTACGCGTTTGAGTTCGAGGATTACGAGGAGCAGGACCAGCAGCAGCAGCCGTTTGAAGAAGGCAAGTATAGCACGGACAATCCTTGCTACCTAAACACACCTTTACATTATTTACTGTATATGCATGTGTCTAAATTGTTCCTATTAAGGTTGTACCTAGTTTTGTTTATCCTATACCTTGATTACCTTGGGTTATTGCATTTGGGTAGAACTTTGCTAGGCGCAACTACTATCACCTTTGCTTAACTGTTAATCTTGACTTAATGGTTCACTTGAATGTAAATGGTAAAACTTGCTTTTTAGCAACATGGATCAGGGAGCTAGGGCGTACGCTTCGTGCTTGGCCCTAGTGTCTCTCCGTAAGGACTGGTTCTTAAAGCGGCAACCCAGGAACCTGTCGCCACCACTGGAATTATAATGGCTCTGGTCTTGGACAAGTAACATGAACGGCTCTAGCTTGACAGTAGTTACCGACGGGCCGACGGCGTTATGGGAAGCATGGTGAGAGTATGGTTTGATCCACCGAGGACGGAGTATCCGTTGGCTATGTCCCCGTGAGGCACAGTCCCGTGTTGGGAGCCACCGTATGGCGGGGGTTCCACACGTTGCGCTATTTATTTTGTTGTTGATATTTATTACCGCGCTTGGACACCATTGACCCCCTCGTGTTGCTACATGAGCGTTAGTCAATCTCGGTGCCTTGGGTCATGCTGCCTAGGTTGTACCATAACGGCTACTGTTTTGTTAGGGTGTCTTGTGAAAAGCCTCGTAGCGTCCCTATGCAGTCACACCTAGGAAGTGTTGATGTGCGTGGTTGGGTGCAAACTTTCTTTGAACTTTTACGCGACTGGTGGGTAAAGGGCGAAACCTCTGCAGAGTGTATAATCTATCATCATAGCCTTGCTCAGGGTCACGAGCGGCCTGGATCCTTTTTGATTAGAAGTTTATGTTTAATATTGTTTAATGTTTACTTCTACTATATTAAGTGGGTTACAATTGGGATTCATGTTAATGTAGTGATTATGATGATGTTAAAATGAAACAACTAAAATTGCTAATGCAGTTCAGCCGTGTCAAGCCTTTCTTTTAAGCCTTCATTATCCGTGTTGTATTTGCTAAGTAAGGCATTTACTTACACTTGCTATTCAACAAAATCCCGGATGGGTAACAGATGGATTAGATGGTACTGTTGCTGTTGAATTTCCTGAGGATCTGCCATTCTACTAGTTGTGCTCAACCAGTCGGTGTCCCCGTGGGTTATGGTTATCGGCTTCATTTTCGTTTAGAGAGAGTTAATAATGAGACTTTCGCTGTGTTATTTAATTATTTGAGACAAACTCTGATGTAAAACTATTTTATTCGAGCATATGTACTCTGTTTATCATATTTGTTAACTATATGTGTTCTGTGGACTTCCTGGGCACACATATGGTAGCATTCGGGTTTCTGTGAAAATCCGGGTGTGACAGATAGTTGCATGTGCCGCAGTCGACGCAATAAGTTCATCCTATCAACAAGTTCATCAAACTATCTAGTCTAGTATCCTATGATACCGTGGCCGACGCAGGAGAACTTGACATGGCCGACGTGCGGCACCAACTTTGACTCACCCATACCATCGCAAACAACCCCACCATCTGCTTGCACGCCACCAGGTAGTACATCTCGCGCCGGCTCAACGCCGCCGCCGCAGAGCTCCTCATCACGTCAGACATGGCGAAGCTGCTGGTTCTGACCTCGTCGTTCTCCTCGTCTGACGTTGTCGTATCGCTGTCGACGGCGCCGACGTTCTTGCCTCTGCCCATCATGCACGACTCCCTGTAGTACGGCCTCCGACGCTGGAGACGCTTCGGCGTGCAGGTGCACATATGTGTTGAGCCGACGGCCGCGGGTGATGGCGGAGCGGCGAATCTCTCTACTGGAGGATTTGTGGAACAACCACATGTCAAGTGTCAAGGGGGGATAATGAGAAGTGACGGCTGGTTGGCGTGATTTATATAAGTCTTGGCTAGTCTAGTATGGTAATTATGACTTCAATTTGAACACAATCATCAACTAAGTAAACCTATCATATGTTTGAAAACCTTCTCAGATTGTATATATTAAATTTGGATAGTCTATTATGGTAATTATTAGATTTCAATCCGGACACAATCATCAACTAAGGAAACCTATCATATGTTTGAAAAATTGCTCAGATTGTACATATTAACTATGGCAATACATTAGACTTAAATCCAAACGTAATCATCAACTACCATCTATCTGAAAACTTGCTCAGATTATATATATATATATGAAATATGGAAATCTATCGTCTGTTTAAAAACATACTCAAATTATACATATTAATTATGGTAACAGATTGGACTTAAATCCAAACATAATCATCAACTATCATTTATTTGAAAACTTGTTAAGATTATACATATTAAATATGGCAACATAAATGACGCGTGGGTAGATTTAGGTGGACCCGATTTAGGTGAAAAAAGTTATGGGTTTTGGGGGAATTCTCTTCCGAAGGGCGACAAAATGGGTCTCCCCCCTCCCCTTTCGTAGTCGTTTTTTCATGATAGATGGGTCCTCTGTGAGGTGGGGGTAGGCCTAATCTTGGTGAGAAGTGTTTTCAAATCTAATTCTCTTTATAGTATAGATTAGCACTAATCACGTTGGTGATCATGGCTGCAGCCAGCGTTGCGTACCAACCGGGCCACCGCGAGCATAATACTGTTTTTTTGTTATGCTATTGAAATGAAAAAAAGGAGCTGGCTGATTGGAATAATGGACGAGGTTGTGCTGTTTTTTTTTGTTCTCAACCGGCGGGACGATGACACGTTCCTAGAATGGACCGAAAGTAGAGAGAGAACAAGAGGCTGAAGAAGATCCTCTGTTCTTGTTTTTACGCATTTTTTTGTTTTATGATGTTATTGCTCCTATTTTAAAGTGTAACTGTGATTTTATCTTTATTTTTTAATTTTTGTTCGGTAAAATCGCATTGACTGTGAACAATAGAGGGCAAAAATTACAAAGTAATCATAATTACACTTCAAAATAGGTGAAGAACATCAATGCTCTTCTTTTTTTTTGTCTTCCCTCCTTTATCGATTGTTGGATTGATTCCAAGGCCTACTACCCCTTTAATTACCTATCGATGCCTTCCTCTCTCACGAATCGAGTCTAGACGTCTAGTTATTATATCATATTAGAGAGACCCAGCAAAATCCACCACAGAGACAGATGCTGCCGTGCATCAATCCATGGAGGACGACGCTGCTCGATCGATCGATCACCTGGCGCGTCTGCATGGCACTGCACGCACCCGGGGTATCACAAACACATCACGGCAAAATGGCTCCGAAGGCTCTAGAAGAGAGGTCTCCGTTGGCAAACGGACAGGCTCTAGAAGAGCGGCCCAGAAACGGCCCAGTTAGCTAATGCAGCTCTGGGATTGGGCTACCGCTCAATACAAAATTGATCGGTGAGTGACGACGTGTGGTTTAATAATAATAAGGAATTTATACAATACAAAATTGATCGGTGAGTGACGTGTGGTTTATAATTTTACTTAAAATGAAAGGAATTACCTATCACAAAAGCTGCAGGAAATAGATCCCTACTAGTTGTCGATTGAGTAGCCTCCCTTAAAAACAGCATAATAATATCATTTGGGATCTTGTCACAAAAATGTTTGGATCCACTGGCTAAAGTTTAGCTGCTAGGAATCCAAACGGGAGCAGCTAAAACTCAACTAAACTTTAGTTACATGCCAAAAGGTACATCATTCCTTTAGCTGGTTGAGCCTAGTTAAACGAATTTAAAGACCAAAATACCCCTACATGATTATGGAAATTTCCTATTGTCACGTGATTCTGTTCATAATTAATGAAGGTTAAGATAGTCTAATTAATTTAATTAGCTGATGGATCCAAACACCCCCAGCTAAAGGTTAGGTAGGTACTCTTTAGCTAGCTAAAATAAACCGCTACAAATTAGCTGTCTAAATTTTAGTTGGGATGGATCAAACAGAGCCTTAGTACAGAAAGATTTTTCACTTGATCGACCTGCCTGTCAGTGATGAATGGTCATAATTTTGCTTATATAATGAAGAATTAAAATTTGTCACAAAATTAGTATGAAATCAATGACTACTAATTTTGGTGTGACGATCCTATCAGTGATCACTACATACTTATCCATGACAAGGTTTGCCCCCTCTCTATATATACAACTGCCGTGCATGGGTCAAGGGAGCACTGCATACGCCAGAGAGAGCAGAAACTCTTCTAGATTCACAAAGAATTCCTTCAATTCTTCCTACATGGAGAAGTACACAAAGCACATGAATGCACTAGTGTTTTTCTCGTTACTTCTTATCGGATACCTTGCACTTCATGCGCAGGGTAAGTGAAAACCATAAAAATACTGCTCAATTATATGTCTACATACAATGTTTGCATGATCTGTTGTGTGTGCTTAAAGAACTCAGGCACTATGCATGCTCGCATGGACACGTATAATGCATTATCTGTTGATAAATACTGTACGATTATTCTCCAGTCATTTGCCGGTGAAATGCTTATTCTTTTCCTCTTACAAATAGGTCAAGGCGTAGATGAAGTTGATGCTCCAGCTTCAGCTCCAGCTCCAGCAGGAATTGAAGAAACAGAACTATCAGGAGCACAATGTGCTCAAGGATTCCTTCCGTGCAGAGATAACAAGTGCTGGTGCTGTATCAAGGGCCGCAGTAATGGAAAATGTTTCCGCACACAAGCTGAGTGCAGTAGAGCCTGCTTTTTTTTTTGGACACGAGTAGAGCCTGCTAGTACAATGTAATCAACATTAGGGGTGATGTTGTTGAATAATAAGGGAACCATGATACAACATTTTCTTTTGAGGAACGACATGAACACATTTACCAAACCCGAATAAGAAAAATAACAGTACCATTATATATATATATATATATATATATATATATATATATATATATATCTGGCTAAATTAAACGACATTGCAATGGCTATGCATGCGTTCATCATCATCAGACGTACACCACACCTTTTCGATCAGGACATACATGCACGGGCAGGATCGGAGTATATATAGCATTTGCTGGATGCCATGGCGGATTTGGTGCTGGCTTTCCATCCTTCTGACGAGCATGACATGGCTGTTGCTACCTCACTCTTCACGTCCCAGCAAGCTAACCATCGCGCGCCTCTGTACGTGCAGAAGGCGCCGGCCGGCAACCTACTTGGGCCCTGTCAACGAGATCCTAAATTTACAACCCCAAATTCACTATAAAAAAGAGGATTTCCATCACATCAAAACATCAGTCCATGCATGGAGTACTAAATGTAGATAAAATTAAAAACTAATTACACAGTTTTGGTGTACTCTGCGAGACAAACATTTTGAGCCTAATTAATAAATTTTTGAATAATTTTTCACACATACAAACGAAATGCTACCGTGCGCATGGAATTTTGTACTCCCAAATTAGGAGTCCTAAATTTGGGAACTAAACAAGGCCCGGTGCACCAGCACACCCGGCAAGTGTTCGAAGAAATGCTAACAGAATGATGCGGCATGTTATGGCCATTAAGGACCTGTTTGGTTGTCTGCACGACACCTAGTCAGGCTTCAGTAATGCAAGCCCGATCCGTTTGGATGCCTACACAGTGAGTTAGCCAGGCCCTAGCTATGCAAATAAGGCATGCTGGCCTGGCTTAGCTAGCACGTGAAGTTTACTCGTAGTAGCCAAGTCAGGCTAGGTCTGTGCAGGCCGATTCAAGGCTTTGGCTCTGCTCACCGCTCGACTTCTCTCTATCACGTTCGCCCCGTCTCTGCTGCCGCCACCGCCGGCGGGGGGCAAGGAGCGGTTGCAGCCCCAACCACGAACGCTACTCATCCATCTTCTCTGCTTGTTGCCCATGAGCCCCTCGCCGGCGTCCTCCGCGGGACCTGGATCCGATACTGGGACGGGGCAGTGGCAGAGGCAGCTATTTGGTAAGGTTTGGCCTCCGCCATACCTAAAATAAATAAATATTATATATATATATATATATATATAATATACATACACGTTTATGATATACGTCTGCTTATTAGACAATAACTAATGATCCAACACTCAAATTTACTTGACTGCTTTGGCAGTTTGATGCATACTGGCTTTACATAGTTAATAATTGTATTATACATATTTGACATTTATAAACCCACCATCCCTAGAAAATATTCCTGCCTCCGCCACTGGGACGGGGGCCATGGCATTGCCGTAGACGGTAGTGAGGAAGGAGGGCTTAAGGTTCCGCTGCGGCAGTGGATTTGGTAGTCGATGAGCTGCCTTACGCAGATGCCGGCGCGGCTGACCATAGCCGCCATTAGAGATCTTGTTCTCCCTCGTTGCGAGATCAATGGTACCTTCTCTTCCTCTTTGAAGCTGTTTGGTCCGTCGTATTCCCCAAATCTGGTGGCATGCTTGCCACTATTGCCGCCGCAACATCCGTCTCGGGCCTCGACTCCACACCAACTGAACTCAATTCATAGCAGCTCCCCTCAATTAGGCCATGCCGGACCTTGATTCGGCAGTGGTGGAACTCGATTCACCACAGCTTTCTTCGATTAGGCCTCAAAAGGAGGTCAGCCTGCAAGTGGGTTGGAAACCAAACTATACCCATACCATCCCATTCTCATGAGAGAAATTATACGAATCCACTCCACCCCAAACCATCACCACCACACACCAATCCAATCCAAACATTTGAACTCATAATGTAATAACTATTAGCCAAACTATGGTTACAACCCCATAAGAACCCGTTTCTCAAAAAAAATTATAATATAGATCTAGCCACGCTGCTTTGCACAGAGGAGCTGTCAGGCGTACTGAGTCATCTCCAATAAATTTCGGTCAATTTCGATAAAATTTTATAGTGTGAACGCGAGGTTTTAATTTTAGGGTCCGACTCTTGATATGGGGCCCACGTGTAGATCTAGCCACACTGCTTTACACAGAGTAGCTGCCAGTCATACTGAGTCATCTTCAACAAATTTCGGTCAATTTCGATAAAATTTTATAGTGTGAACGCGAAATTTTAATTCCAGGGTCCAGCTCTACACAAAGAACCTATTTCAACCCAATCCAATCCAACTCAACCCATATTTACATAGAACCTACTCCACCCCACTTCATTAACTAATATAACTCATTTCAATCCACTCCAATACACTCCACGTCAAAACCCAACCCATTAAACCCGTCTGAACACAGACCGTTTGCAGGGTGAAAAGGAGGTGCTGAAGCTTCGTCTTGGGGCGATTGAAGGAACTGCTGTGTTGGGTGGATTTTCTTCATCCGTTTCCTTGCTGCCCTTTCTTCTGCTTGCATTATTTCTTTTTTTTTTCCTTGTTGGAATAGAAATCGGATGTGCCAACTTTTGCGAGTGGCAAGGATTGGTTTGATTCATCTATTTCGATGATGCAGACATGCAGTTCTGGCGTTTGGAGAAGCTACTAGCTAGTGGTCTCTTCTCTCTCCCAATTTAATCAAATATTCCAATGTATATCATCTCGGCTTACTTGGTTGGGGATGCGATGTCTTCAGCTGAACGGAGAAATCAAGAAAGAGATAGACGAAGGGGTAACTTCACGTCCAGCTAATATAAGGTTATTGTATCACTTTATACAGCCAACCAAACATGAGCCATAGCAATTCAGCTACTTAACCCATCTAATCAAACACAGACAAATGCATTGCGAGACAGGCTTAAGCTGGCCAGGCTTAGAATGCTAGCCAGGCTAGCTTAGCCAAGTAACCAAACACATCCACAATCTCAACTCATGAGACGTTCATCGGGTGTTCCAGGACAAGTCCCACAAAAAATGGGCAGGTGCGATTGGTTTTCTGTCCCCCCGGTCCAGGCTCCCGGGATGCATCTTGGATTGATTGGTTACCTGCACGTGGTAGGGTGCGGCCAAATTTCTCGTTTCCCAGAGCCAAGCTCGTACGGTGCAAAGAAGCACTCCTGTACTACTGTGTTTGCCTGCGAGAAACAATTTTCTACTGCTTGACCAGTCAACCAATCACAGTCTCCTGTTCGCCTGGGTGCATAAAAACAGCAATCAAACGCTGTGCCGGTCCTGATTAGCCTGTTCACGGGAGTCTGCATCCGTGGTATGAGCCAGGCTATGCCGGTCCTGGAACCAATCACGCCGGGTGTACTTGACGCTTCCCAGGTCACCCCATCTTTAGCAGAATGGTCTAGTTGCGTGTTACATCAGAGAGACGCAATAATGCTACTGCTGCATTATGAGCAAGATTTTATCCTTGCTTCTAGGATCACAAAGCACATGAATGCACTAGTGTTTTTCTCCTTGCTTCTTCTCGGATCGTTTGCGGTTCATGTGCTGGGTAAGTGTGAAAACCATAAAAATATTGCTTATATGTATGTTATTCTTGGACAGGTAATTTAAAGATATATCATAATGATACTATATATATCTTTCATGCATGATTTATTGTGTTAAAGAATGCAAGCATTGTGGACACGTGTAAAGATCTGTTATGCTATTAAACAATACACGATTATTCTCCCTACCTAAACCTTTTTGCAATTATCATCATCATCATCATCACACACACACACACACACACACACACATATATATATATATATATATATATATATATATATATATATATATATATAGTCTATTTTTAGGACTGCTCGTATTTTTTTAGCCCACAAAACTTGCTACAATACAACTCTAGCAATAAAGAGGGCTCTCTATACCCCCTCCCAAAAACGAAGGACGGAGGGGTGGATATAAAGTCCTCTTTGAAATAAAGGGCTAAGTAGAAACTCGTTAGAGTGCAACTTTTATACTTAACTCTCTGAACTTAGATATGAGAGAGAGTCTACTGGAGTTGCTATTACACGCCCGAATGTGATTTGAGTTAGGCCCTTGTTCATTTGGGCTCTTCAAACCTTCGTTACTACACACAGGTCCGTGACATAATAACACAAACAAGTGGATCTTCTATCCTCTGGTCCAAATATGCAGGTTGTTTTAGGATATCTTGGCTCAAATTTTAGTTTGGCCATTAATTTAGAATTTTATTTATGAAATTATGTGGATCATGTCTAGCTTTTTGCAATGGTGTGGTTAGAGCGTTGAACTCCAGAAGTTGTTGAAACTTCCGTTCTGACTTAGGTTTGAAGCACGTCATCTTTTTAGAACAAAGCATGGGTGGAGTCTCCTCTCATGGTCGTGTTTTTTTAATTACGTGGATCATGGCGATGATTAGATTCATCGTGTTACTTTTGTAAAATATAATAATGCTTTTGATTCGGAATATGATACATGATTCGCCCACTTCAGAAACAGAAATACAGTAGGTAGCATACGATGTACAAGGAAAGTAAACCCTTGTTTAGTTCATAAATTTCACCCCCAAATTTCACTATGCAAAAAAAGATTCTCATCACATCAAAATGTTGGCACATGCATGGAGTAATAAATGTAGATAAAATTAAAAACTAATTGCACAGTTTTGTTGTACTTTGCGAGACGAACATTTTAAATCTAATTAATTAATGTTTGGATAATTTTTTACAAATACAAACGAAATGCTACAGTGAAGCAATGATTGTAAAGTCCAAACTTTGGACTATCAAAATTGGGATCTAAACAAGGCCTAAGAACCAAATGCACGGGTCAACTGTGCGTCTGTGCCATCAGAAGAAAGTGAGAAGAACAGGAATTTCAATTATGATCGAGTAGGCACTGTATCATGTACACTGTAGTACTATTAACTAATCCTCACATCATCCATGTCCCACGTGCACAATAACCCATGCACCATTAGCGTAATAAAACAAACCAATGGCATCGAGAAAAAAGTATAAAGCCAGCTTGAATTGGATCTAATTTCAACCTGACATCCTAGCAGATCCCATCTGCAGCCGTTGAATTCTTATCCAATTTATGATGGCATCCAAAGAGAGGTTGTCCGTACCTGCTAATATTTTCCCTCGATTTTGAATATCTTCCTAAACTAGCTGGGTTTACTTCGGAGTACTTCCACTTCTCTGAAACCTAGCGATAACCAGCTCCCACCAGTCATATCCAAAAGTTATCGAAATGGTCATACATAGGACTATACCAGATTTCCAGTTGCACACGGAAATCATGCCAAATCCTATGGCCTTGTTTAGTTCCCAACTTTGAAGGGTCAAAGTTGAAACTTTGTCATAAATGTGATATTGTAGCATTTTGTTTGTATTTATGAATATCTGTCCAAACATTAATTAATTAGGCTCAAAATGTTCGTCTCGTAAAGTACAACAAAACTGTGTAATTAGTTTTTTATTTCATTTACATTTAGTGCTTCATGCATATGTCGACATTTTGATGCGATGAGAATCTTCTTTTTGTATAGTGGAATTTGGGCGTGAAATTTGGGAACTAACAAGACCTAACTAAAACCGTACGAATTAGCCATAAACAAAGACTTCAAAAGTTATTCCTAGCAACTAAATAATCATCAAATAAGAGCATCACCGTATTAGGCCCCATCGACTATTAGGCCTCAGCACGAACATATTTTTTTTTACACACCAGCACAAACAGATTGGGTGCATATATATTACATGGCCGAATGTGGTTCATGTTGGGCTCTTGTTCATTTAGAACTCTCCTCTGCGTTGAGGAGAACAACAAAACAACCAATCCCTCTCCTCTACGTTGACAACAACAAAACGATCAATCCTTCCTTAAGTGGCTCTCCCCGGTTCAATATGTGGCGTAGACACTCACTCGTAGGTACACTTACCCTTATAAATACGCATATACTAACTCATAGGTACACTACGCATACACTAACTCAAGTTGTGTAGTGATGATTATATTGATTAGAATTTGATGTAGTTGTATAGACATACACGGTGGTTAGAATCATTGTGTCGTTATCGTAATACTATATAATACCTTCGATTTAGAACACGTTAGAGAATACCTTCGATTTAGAACACGTTAGAGAATTCGCCCACTTCTGTTATACTGGAATTGCCCTTTCTTGGAGTAGAGCACATTGGGTACCATCTGGTGCGGCTCAATCCTTCCCCTCTGAATATCACTACCTACGATGTGCAGGATGAGATTGGGACACGAGCATACAGCACAACGCTGCCAGCATCGCGCGTTTGCTCATTGCTGACTCGAAACAGAAATGAAGCACAAAACAACCAGATTCAAACTTCAGTCACAAAGCATAAGGCATTCAGAACGACAACCGGTCCGGCACAGGGGGCCAAACATATCCGGACTCCTCGAGTTGGACATACTAGTTCACAATCACCCAAACCAAACTGACAATGACAACGCCTACCGCTACCACGCCGTGTGCTGGCCCTTATTGATAACTGGCAGTGTTCTCCTTTAGGCGGATGCGGTTGCGGTGGAAGCAGAGGTGGCGTGCTTCACGATGGTGGCCAGAAGCTCCTCCTTCTGGGCGCCAACGATGGTATGGATCTTCTCGCCGTTCTTGATGAAGTGGAAGGTCGGCATCGCCTCGATCTTGTACTCTGCGGCAATTTCCTGTTGAACAAGTTAACAGGATTAGTACGCTGTCATTCAGGCCAAGTGATTCAGAGTGTTGAACAACTTCCTGTTGGGACACCATACTCACCTTCACCTCATCCACATCGACCTTCAGGAAGACAACAGTAGGGAACTTCTTGGCGTGTTCCACAAACAGTGGGGCGATGGCACGGCAAGGACCACACCAAGAGGCAGTGAAGTCGATGACCACCTGAGGGGTGACAAAAGTTGAAAAAGACCATTGTTAAGAGGCACTAGAAAGAAAATGACAAGAACTCAATTGTAGTATTAGCTAATTCTGGCACCATCCATGTCCCACCCATGTGCACAAAATCTCATGCCCCACACCACATAACAAAACAAACAAGTTACATAAAGAAAGAAGCATAAAGCTGGCCTATAGCCCTTGACTTCCATCTGATTTCAACATGACTTCCTAGCAGGTCTCATCTGTGACCATTGAATACCTCCCCAATTTCCAATTACTTCCCTTGGATTCTATCCAATCTCAACATGGCGTCACAACAGAGGTTAGATGTGCCTGCTTAATTTTCCCAATTTTAAATGGCTTCCCGAAATAGATAGGTTTATTAATCTATCTCCTCAATTAACCAGGCAGTGTAAACTGTACTTCCACTTCTCCCAAACATAGCAATTACCAGGTCCAATCAAAAATTGCCACAAGATCATCATACTAAGATCATGCCAGATTTCCAGTTGCACATAGAAATTAAATTATGCCAAATTCTAACAAAAGGGCACATGAATCAACCGTACATAAAGAACCCAAATCATGCCTGACTACAAAGGAATAATCAAAGCCTGTATGCTACAGATCCAAACGGACGTGCAACACAATCGTTGCATCCACGCATCGCCACCCACCTTAGGGTCCCATCAATAAATCTGTGCATACCGTAATATAGACATAAAAGCCTCTTTGGCTCCATCAATCCACATCTTCTGGATTCTGCTCGCCAAAATCGGCTACGACCCACGACACAAACCCAACAACGAGACACTTAATTGCCCGAAATCGAGCACTACCGATGCAGCTTTTGAAGACGGGGGACGACCGCGCAACTAAACCAACATCGGATCCAGGCAAACCTAGCGCGACGAATCCCCCCAACAGCTTCCCAAAATTACGGCGAATTACAACAGATAGAGAGATGGGGGGTCGGGGAGGGAAGGCACGGGGGGCGCGTGCGCGTACCAGCTTGCCGGACTCCTTGGCCTTGTTCATCAGGGAGTAGAACTCATCCTTGTTGTGGCACGCGATCACGACTCCCTCCTCGGCCGCCATCCTTCTCCTTCTTCCTCGGTGCGATCGAGAGCTTTAGAGGCGGTGATTAAGGTTTCTCTCGGGGGCTGGACTGCAAGATTGCGTTCCGTTGCCTCGTCCGGAGCGGCGTGGTCGCTATTTATAGCGCGGCCTGGGAGAAGCAAATGACGGAAACGCCCTTGCAGGTGTCCATTTCCGCGTTCCGTCCCAGGGGAAGAAGGACGCCAGAGCGCACGTAATCGCGCTCGTCGGCGGCCCGTTGGGCCGACCGAGGGCGGGCGTGTTGTCCCGGAAGGTTCGGGGACCGTACTTTTTACATTTTAGTCCCTTTTCAACATACTTTTATGTTTAGATCCTTAGAGAAACGTGCCCGTTCGTCCGTGGGTGGCCGGTGACCGGTTATGAAAGAAAAGTACTCCTATCAGGTAGATGGTGATGATTTATTCTAAAAGAAAAATAAAAGTACTGTTGACCAGTGACTGATAAGCTAAACAAACGTGTTGATCTGAGGTGAAAAACATAATTTGTTTCCTAAACATTAGATTTTTTTTTGAAAAAAATAAAATACAAAAAGTACGGGTTTGGGGAGGGTGGTGGCGGTCGACGGCCGCCGTGGTCGGACAAGATCGAGCTTCTTGCAGGTCACGTATCGTGGCACCCTTAATTTAATTTCGTGCTTCAGTTCAGGGTGAGGCCATGGCCATTGATTGGCTTCAGATGATTCGTGTAAAATTAAAACATTGCAGCAGTAGCAGATTAGACTGGAAGTATGGATGGATTGTGGTGTGCAACTTAAAGGAATTCATGGTGATGGTAATAGTCTTAATTCTAAGCTAGACTTATTCAAATCTAATTAATGGTCTTAAGGACGAATGCAACGATTAGGTTTGTTAAAAGGACATTCGAATCTGTCAAGCTTATGTCATCATCCTTGCAACACCATGTTTATTCTGTTCGGATCATATTCAAAGGTGCTCCGAAAGTGAAAGGGGGAATTTAGAAGGATAGCCATTTGTGATTTCCACGTCCGCATTTTAATTTTGTTCGATCGCCACTTCGCGCGAGAGGGATAGTCTCGAATCTCTGGAAGCATCAGTTGGTTCCGTTTCGTATCAATCATGCAGTGAACATGGACATTTTTCTAGCCACCGCTAGTAGGAAAAAAAAGGGACGGCATGTATACGTATACTACTTGTAATCTTATCTAGTTATCATGCAACAGGGGGAGGTCCAAGAAAAGTAAAGAATGTATTGTTGCAGTCTTGCATGCATGTCAATGTCCTAAATGGCTTATGTTTATGATGACTAGTGGAACATACATTTTCTTTTGACAAACTTTAGTACACATAAAACAAGCTTTCTCATCTAATTTTTTGTTCAAAATTGTGCAAACTTTTTGACCTCAAGTTTGGAGAAAAAGTTATTTATATCTTCCAGCCACAAAATATGCAGGCTCTTTAGTTGGAGACTGAAGTTGTCACATTTAACCTTAGTCAACCATAGTTTTAGTTAAGTACTCCCTCCATTCTAAAAAAAACTAACGTTTATGACAGCGACACGGTCTCCAAAATACAACTTTAACGTCTTATTATTATAAAAATATTTATCAAAGAGTGATATATGTATACTTTTATGAAAGTAAGTATTTTTCAAGACAAATCTATTCATATAGTTTTCACATTTGCAAACTCAACAACTTAAAAGTTATCGATGATTTATATTCCTAATGTTTGACCAAAACCTTGTCCTAAACGTCAGTTTTTTTGGAATGGAGGGAGTAGTGTTTGTTTCGTACCACAACTTAGTCTACCTAACTTCTTAGTTTTTTTGGTCCACATGTCATAGACTTGAGTTTTATGCTTAACTTTGCCTAAATTTAGTTCATTTTTTTGTAACCACAAAAGGTGTGGCAAAACTAAGGTTAGTCATCTTGGTAGAAAATATGTGGCGAAATTAGTTGCCAACCACCCGTGGAGCTTCCTTCGCATTTAAGAAAGGGAAGAGTGGGATTCTTTTCGTGTCCATTTTCACAAAAGAAAAATAATTTGAAATCAATTCTTATACCCCTTTTGGGCTCTTTCACACATGGTCTTATTGACCGCTCACATATTCCCACCATAGAAGCATTTCTATTTTTACAGCAAGTTGCCTCCAAAAGAAAAGTTCAAGGCAACTTGTATGCTACTACACCATAATACAACATAGATGATGACAAAGGCTCTGTGTTTGGTCTCTTGACGAGGACTTTGTTAGCGCCTATTATTTACTCAACTCAAAGAAGAACTAGATCCATGTGCTTCATTCGCATTATTAACCGGTTGCCATCGAACATAAATATTGATATATCCACAATTTTGTCATTTTTGGAGGCTGTACTTTGTTAGAATATACTATTGACTAAATATTACAATGAAGTTATATTTTAGAGACTATGTCGCTCAAAATGTTCCGTAAACTGGTGCTTTGTAGGAAGACTTTGTTAGCGTATGTATATTGAGAAATACATTTTACTGTAATATATTTAATCAGTCAAAGTTATGTTTTATCAATTATATTGATATTTGAATTGTCACTTATTTGTCAATATTGATCAGTACAAACTGATCATTTTTCAAATGCTGTGTACTAATTGTGAAATACTGTTTTGTGAAACTAATTGTGAAAGACTTGTTAACATTTATTGACTCAACTACCCAAGTTAAACATCTAGACCGAATTTATAGCCCCATGTGGTTGTCCGATTTTTTCATTTGACATCTTACCTAGAGCATATATATATTGACTCTAGTATAGACCTGCAAACTAGTCATTTTAAAATGCAATCACTTTGTGGAAATATTTGCTACGTAGGATTCGGCGCCATGTAACAGCTCCAACAACGAAACCCTACGCGTACTTGTCTACTAGCTCTACCAGCTCCATCACGTGTGACGTCATGACACCGCCTTGCTTTGCGCGTTGACCCGACGGTTTTTTTTTTGCGACCAAACCCGACGTGGTGACTGGTGATCGTCCCTCGTGACTGATCACGCCAGTAGTCTCTCGAATGCTCTGGAATCTTCTGTATGATTGGGCCTCAGGTATGATGCAATTAAGGTGCTGACCGTGGACGGCCCAACTACGGCCTATATATATTTGGGCCCAGATTAGTGTTGCGTTAATTATTCTAAGGCCCGTCTCTCCTTTTTTTTAAAAAAAATCACTGGAGCGTTGATTAACTTGAAACGCACATATCACAATTATTTCTAAGGATTCCTCGTAAAGAGAGGGTGGTGACTTCACTCAGCCACAGGGCCGGCTCTACAATTCTAGGAGCCCTAGAGAAAACTGGATATTACAGCACCTTAGCCTAAATATATTTTTATTTATAAGATAAGGAAAAATAATGGTAGTGAATAATAATATGTACTTACTTCTTAGAAAAATATTTATGCTACAAACTAAAAGAACCATAAATTAAAGCTAGTATGATTTTCTCAAATGCTTCCGTCTTTCGTAGAAAAAATCATTTGTGCATTTTTCTCAATGCTAATACAATTAAGATGATCCAATACAGAATTATAAAGGAAAATAAACATTAGAGTAAGAAGTTTAAAACCCTGCAAATCTAACATAATAATCTAAATTAATTTAGTAGTAAATTAACTTAGTATGGGTTTATAAGATATAGTAGTTAGTAACACGCTGAACCGATCAAAGCAGAGCAGCGCTGGTCGACGAGGAGCAGATGATGATCGATGGCTGATGGGATAATGATTGTTGATTTGCTTCTGACTCCTGGATGGCGCGAACTCGCGACTTGCAAGATGACGATTCAGTTTCGCGATGGACTTGGCGAAGTGCGTAACAGATGGACCCGCGACGTGACTATGTGAGGCTATGAACAGACCATGACGCAATGGACTCTGTTGCCAGCTGGGCCTCAAATAGTCAAATGCAAAGTATACATCATGCGGCATGTGTATCTACATGTAGGGTCCTGGGCCCCTCTAGGGCGTGGGTCCCCGGCCGTGGCCCCTGCCGCCTAGCCTCAGAGCCGCCCCTGCTCAGCCATCGTCAAGTTACTTAAACCTGTTTTTTACATTCTAAGGCCAGTCTTAGTGTAGAGCTTCATTGCAAAGTTCCCAACTCTATAAACTAGGTAACCGAGCCAGATGATTTTTATGGTGATGAAACTCATCTCGCATATTATGAAACTTTCTTTCCTCCCTTATCTTCCACACCAGTAAATTTAATGACATGAAACTATCAATTAAACCCATATTGAGACTAGCCTAAGCATTTGGACGGCCTTGTCAGCCTTTTGTTTTTGGGTCTGAGAGATGCATGCATTAGAATAATTAACACATAAATGCTTAAAATTTACTAAAAAAATCAAATGCTTACCACATATGTTTCTTTTGTGATCATCGGCCTACCAATGAAAAACACATATGTTTTGGGTGCACATAATATTTTTACAATCCACCATGTTACTCTAGGTACGTGTATTTATAGGAGTGAGCGTGGTCTGTGAGTGTTAGTCTTTCAAAGAAAAGGCACCATTTTACTCTTCCATTTGTAGTGCCAAAGATCATGTTTGATTCCTTTTAAGTACATGCTCTGCCTCCCAAAGGAATTGGTAGTACGCGTTGCGATCCTAGGCAAGCTCTCCTTGCAGGAGATATACGTGGCGAGCTTTTCAAATTGACTCGACCTACCTGCAAAGGTACGATTTTGTGCCTACAGCAGGAAAAGTCCAAACAATGCTTGCTTAGGAATACACGAATAAGCAATTCGTCCAATTTAGAAGTTATTTTATATAGATGAATTATCTTGTAGTTCAAAGGGAATATCACATTTGGATGTTCAAAAGGTTGTCAGCTTTTTTCCTTTGGTGGGCTTCATTTAGCATCTACTATGGTACATGTAAAATTTATCAAATTAGTATCACAACATATGTTGAATAAGTACATTATTTGAAAATGTATACTTACTAGAATAAAAAGTAAATGTAAGTTCAACTATGGGTTGTCCTAAACCTTTTTTACCTTTGGTTATTAGTATTTCAAAATTAATAAAAGTGTTATCATAAGACTGAAATCATTAGATTATTTATAAAAATTACATTTATAATATATTTTCACGATTATTTTTGTGAACACATATAAACTCGCATGCACAGGGCAAATCCTGCAAAAGATAGGGCAAAACGTACAGCCATAACACCTCCAAAAGATAGTGATAATAGACCATGTGATTGCAAAGTCACGCATGCATCTTACCGTCGCACACCACTAAAAAATAAACTCTTAAAAACACAGTATAAGAACGAATTCATATATTCCCTCCTTTTGATTTTAAAAGCTTGAGTTTATTTGACACGGTATTTTTTATATTTTGACTATTTATTTATCTTATATTATATTGCTTATGGTTATAAATTTATGATGATTAGAGAACACTTTTAATTACAAATCTAACTATTATAAATTTATACTATAAAAATTAAAATCTATTGGTTAAATTATTTTAGAATATTGTAAAGTTTGAATCTTAAAATACGTGTACGACTTATAAAAGTAAATAGAGTGAATATACATTTGCACACCCTGATTCTAAGAGCATTTTTTATAAGAAAAGCCAATGTTGTCGTGCGTTGCCATTGACTGGTGTTGTCACTCGTCACCGTATAGCACCATTTATATTTGGGATAAATCAACAAAAATGCTACGGTGAGTACTCCATCGATGTAAGGAATAGTTTGAGTTTAAAAAGGTCAAACTTTGTGATCACCGGTATTCTTTTATACTCCTAAAAACATAGTTAGAGATGGCATCGAATTTTTATCACTTAGTATTAGTAACATAGTTAGATTCGTATCCGACAGAAATTCGAGATGGCATCGAATTTTTATCACTTAGTATAATTGTTGTATGATAAAAATACATTTTCTACACTTAGTACGTATAATTGTTTTATGATAAAAATATATTTTCAAGATTTTACCGTTTTGAATGGCCTGTTTTTGTCGATTTACTGGCAGCGCCAGGTGCCATCGTGCTGCCCACTCATTGAATGGCAGGCACTCAATTGCCTCGTCCCACCGTCCGTACAGGAAAATCATCCGCTTCCAGCCCCGTTCCGAAACACCCAGAAGCCCAATCCGCTCACATCCCCCTCCCAACCAGATATACGGTCGCGATTCACCCTCTGAGTCCATCCAACGGCCTACTACACGCTCCCCGCCCTTCGCGGCCGTTTCACCGCGCCCCCACGGCCGCCAGCTAGCTGCTAGCCAACTTTTACTGCTCCCATCAAAGTCGCGCACGCGAAAAGCGCGCGGCGGAGGCGGCGGTAAAAGAAAAAAAAAAGACACCGCGCAGGCCAGCGAGCGGCGAGCGCCTCCGCGTTTCGAACGGAAAGGGGGGAAAGGAAAAACATAGAGATCGAGAGAAATAAAAAAATCCACCGTCTTCTCGTGGTCTCCCTCCAAACCCTAGCGCCCAGCCGCCGGCCCCCCCGTCCCCACCTCGCCGTCGCCGCCGCGCGCCATGGCGAAGTCGCGGCCGCCCAAGCGGATCCTCGAGTCCTACACCATCAAGGGCTCCGACAAAGTCATCAAGCGTAAGCCCCCCCTTTACGGATCCGGAATTTACGGGGGTTTTGGGGATTTTTTTGGGTCGCGCGGCTTATTGGGGGGACATGGGGTTCGGGGGTCTCGGATTCCGGGCCCTGGGATTCGCGGGGTGTTTACTTCGGGGTGGATTGGTGTCGTCAGAAATGGTTGCGTCAGTGGGGCCATTTCGATCGTTATGTTGTTCAAAAATTGTGGACGGTATCTAGGCTGGCACGCTTCTGCCCTGGTTATTTTGGTTGTTTGATGTTCACTGCTTAGAACTTGTCGTCCAATTTGGGTTCGAGATCAATCTGTACTGTGAAGGTAGGGGATTAGCATCACGGTGCCAGTTAACAGAGTTATGCTCACTGGAAACTTCCTCTTGAAATTCTTCTGTTAGCGGTGAATTCAGTTCGTTGGAATTTGTATTTGTATTTGTGGATGTGCTTATCTTCCCGCGGCGGCAGGCCTGTAAGAACGAGCTCTATTTAACTTAGGGTGGTTGATAGGCACAAAGAAATAAATGAAATGAGAATTATAATGAGTTCTTTCATGATTTAAGTGCTCTTGGACTAGATTGTCCCCAAGTTCACTAGTATATTCTTGCCTCAGTATTTGTATTACAGCTTAAAATTTGGCACATGAGTATTGTCTTTTTTGCTACAGCACTTTGAACAAGCTGACATAGAACAGCACTTGTAGTACTGTTTATATAAAGCTTTGTCATTGCTTTGATGAACCAACACAAGGGTCCTTTTGCATCTGATTGATTCTCAAATTTTGTTTGGGCCAGCTGGTGATTGTGTGCTAATGAGAGCATCTGATGCATCAAAGGCACCCTACGTTTCAAGAGTTGAGGCAATTGAGGCAGCAGGATCTCGAGGCACAAATGTTAGAGTACGGGTGCGATGGTATTATAGGCCAGAAGAGTCCATTGGTGGGAGGCGACCTTTTCATGGTTCCAAGGAGGTCTTCCTCTCTGACCACTATGATGTACAAAGTGCTGACACAATAGAAGGGAAGTGTAATGTCCACAGCTTCCGTTCTTATACAAAGCTTGATTCTGTCAATGCCGAGGACTTCTTCTGCCGCTTTGAGTATAAATCAGCTACAGGCAGCTTCGTTCCTGACCGCATAGCCGTGTAAGAATTCATTGAAAAACCTCTGCAATTATTGAATTTCCTTTTTTTTGTATTTGCAATCTATCGCGAGTTCCATCTGATCAGTTCTTTGATTTGTGCAAAGTGTTAATATCTTACTACCTCTATACACTTCAGATTTTTCAAAAGTAGCATTTTCCCCTACACACTCCTCTATTGAATTGCTGGTTTTGGAGTTAGAACAGTTGTAAAATTACTAGGAATAAATGATGAATACCTTGAATTGGAGGGATAGATGATGCTTGCCTTTATTTTGGTATCATATCCTTCATAGATGAGTTTCACAAGTTTATTCAGGGATTCCACGCAAACCTTTTTTTAGAGTGACATTTGCTTTCTGTTTGAGGCCATAATTTTGACAAGTTTGTATATGACCTTGCATCGTCATGAACCTTTAGGTACTTGATAGGATTAATTCATTTGTTTTTTTTCTTAAAGAGATAAATGCATGTTGAATATGAAAAGGACATGGATTGATGGAAATCCAATCATCTTCTCAAATAGCTGGTATTGCTTACCATCAGGGGAAATGAAAGAGGCACAGTCATGATGTTTAGAAACATATTTGTTTAGTCCTTTATTGGATATATTGGTTCCTTGCTCACTATGGCCGCAATATTTCAAACAATACTCTTTGCACAGTATGTTATCCCATTAAATCATACTCTTTGTTTGATTGCAAAGGTGATCCATGGAGTTAGTTACGGGCAATTACAAGGGTGATGTGGTGGATAGAGAAATCAAAGTTTGGGAGTCACAGTTAGAAGTGGTTATTTCTTGCTTGATTTTGAGACAGATGCATGGCCTCATTGTCTCCTGTATTGCAGACCCTCAACTTTTCATGAACGATTTCCTAATTCTCCTGCAACTGGATTCTAATTAGTTACATAAACCTAAACTATCATCAACTCCGGTCCTAATATTCCTAGCGAACAGAGATCCTCCTGGGACTCTCTTGTGATCCTCCACCTCAAGGTTCTTAAAGGCTAAGGTGTGGTCATATACAATTTCAGCGTATTACTAGTGCTAGCCAAACTCAAAACTCCAAGGGCTCCTCCCTATCTTCCTCGTGTGCTACTGCATATGGGCTGCTACTTGTCTGCCTTTTCCTGTTATGCTTGCATCGTGATGGTTTTGGGAAGTCATGGATGAGGTGTCAACAACTCAACATTTATTTTACTTCTGTTGTATTATAAGCCAAATCCCTGTTTGTTGTTAGACTGGCTACCTTATCTATTTGTGGGTTTGATTATGTCTAGTTCATGAATCTGAATCATCATTTTTCTGTCTCATTACTTTTGTAAATCATATGCCAGGTTTTGCAAGTGTGAGATGCCATACAATCCTGATGATCTTATGATCCAATGCGAGGAATGTTCTGACTGGTGAGTATATTGATGAAAATTGAAGAGACTGGTTTTTCAAAGTCAAGCAAGAGTTTTGTTGATTCAACATGCTATACTTATTTTCTTCTGGTGCATTTTTTAAGCCAACAAATTGTTCTGTTGGTCTATGAATGCACGTTTTTCTCTGTTTTAGATTAGACAAGAGATGAGAATTACCTGGTAGCAAACCATTGGGTCATGCAAAAGTAACTAACCTGAATTGTACAAAATTGGCCAAATACGAGTTACTTTGCTTTGCTGCCTTTGTATTGTTTGTAACATAGTGCAACATCATATTCACTGTTCTTCCTCATTGAGGATCAAATACAACAAAACAAAGCAAAAATAAAACACTGCTTCTTGACTTTGTTCATTGCTAACATAAAGCGAATTGCTGCTATTCACCTTGAATTCTTGACAGATAATGAGTGGTTTATTAGGCAGGGTATCATTTTTGCTTTTATGCATTTCACATGCATATCTCAGTAGAAAGTATTACCACTAATTTTAAGGTCAGCTCAAAGCTTTGTCTGGGCACCGATCCATTCACATCACAATGCGTGTGTGCGAGTGAACCAGCACCGTGTGTACCTTTTGAGGCTATGTAAGTACACGTTCTATAACTGCTGCTTCTGTTTTCAAGGTTTCATCCTGCTTGCATTGGTATGACTATCAAAGAAGCAAAGAGACTCGAGCATTTTTTCTGCCAGACATGTACGGCCGAAAACGGGAAGCTGCCAGAGAATTCTCATGAAGCTACAGCGCAATCAGAAGAAAAGGTAAATTGCATTAGATGCGATTGCTTCTTATCATTGATGCCGATTTGTTTTCTTATATCAAAATTAAATACAAATGGATATGATGCTGAATAATATACTTTACTTGAACTAATCTCTTCAGCCAGTGGATTCAAAAAGACGGAGAAGGTGATGGCCCTGCTGGTTAATCTATGAAAACTGCGTGGTTGTACAAAAGCCTTCTGTGGTCTGTAGTGCTATTTGTTGTCGCAGTTTGTGGCTCCGGGTTCCTTCTAATGTCAGGCCCATGCTGTACATAGCTTGCAACCTGATCAGATTGTTGTATTAGAGAACACAATAGGATTTGCATGGTAGTGTCGGACTATCAGAGTATGTGTAGAGTATGGCAGCATGATGCCAGCATCAGGTGATCAAGCTTCTCTGGGCATTTTAGGACCCCTGCATTATCCAGCAATAATACCGCCACACAGCTGGACCTGTCCAGACATCGTGTTCTTTCTTGAGAAAACTTTGTACCGTCATGTCAACTTTGAAATTCTCTATGTAATGCAAGCATCTCGGTGTGGTATCTGGAAAATGTTGCTTGGAATTGGAAAACATATCTGCCAAATTGCCACAGCCGTGTCCGGGTGGTGTACTCGTCTTCGGACCACTCTTGTGGTTCCGTTGCTCTCACACTGGCTCATCTGGTCGTCTTTTGCTGCCATGGGTGATCGGTACTTGAGAAGAAAATTTCCACCGCTGAGGCAGTGTATTTTTACGCGTTTCCTCCACTCTGGCCATCTGTATTGGTCGCCTGAAAAAATGTCGACGGCTAAAGTGCATTAAAGACCTTAATTTGCTTGGTCTTGAAATATCTTGGTATCAATGTGCTTTTCAACCATTTGTTTGCAGGGTTCACCTCCTACTTGGAATTCTAAATTTTTAAGTTGTTTGGCAAGATCGTGAGTTAATAAAATTGGTGATCACATTTGGGTGTCAAATTTTAACGAGGGTCACTTGCAAATTTGATGACAAACCAAGCAGCCACACTCTTATTGCTGCAACTTTGAGTGGATTAGGCCAGTCTCAGTGCATAGTTTCACTACACGGTTACCTGGATCATTAACTAGTTAACTGTGTCAAAAGAGTTTCATGGTGATGAAACTTCTCTCACGTACCATGAAACTCTCTATTCTCTCCTATGCCATATCAGCATATTTAATATTATAAAATAACATCCACTGAGACTGGCCTTAGGCATTGCTTGTGGAAAGAAATGTAGGATCCATGCTACGAGTCCAAAATAGCGGACTGCATAGCATTGGCGGTGGGTGCCATTGAAGAACAGAGCTATTGAATTTAGCGGGGCTATTTCATTATATAACAGAGTTAGCGGCATTAGCGATAATATTTGCAATATCGTAGCGGTATTTGTCTCAAAAAGCTATAGCGAAGCTATAGCGGAGTATTTGCAACCTTGGTTATTCATGATGAAGGCATTTTTCATAATGACTATAGTGGCATTAGTTCTGTTTTGTCAAACTATGACATTGATGGTCAAAACTACAAAATTTTGAGTTACAAGAAATCTAGATGGAATTATATTTGTGATCAAAGTAAGCATATATTATTATGTGTGTTTGTAGATCAATCTATTAACATAAATTTATATTTCATTTTATATACTACTTTTGGTATTGATGATCAAAACTAAAATGTCTAACTTATGACAAATCTTATTTTATTTTATATTTGGTACATGATGTAGTAAAGTAGCTAAAATAGCAAATTTATTTGTAAAGTATATTGTGCATAAAATTTCTTTCTTTTTTAGTGAAACTTCATTTAGAAAAAAGTTGAAATGCCGCTTTTTTATCCGTGGATTTTCTGATTTTGCCTTTTTTTCTTTGTTTTGTTTTGTTTATTGGCTGAAGTAACAACCAAGAAGGTGTTTTATTCGGAATGAAAAAAACCCACAATAAGTTGTTTTGATTTCCCACAGGAAAGAAGCTCCCAAAGTCAGAGCTGATGTTTACTTCCGCATTCTTCAACAATCAACACGGTCCTCCACTCGTGTCAAAAAAAAAAACACGGTCCTCCACTTGGCTACTTCCACCTCCCAGTCCAAGGGTTCGCGTGCAGCACCAGCACCTCCCTTCAATCGCCGTGGCTTCGGAGCTCTGCACCTGGCCAGCTGTTCGATCAATCGAGGTGCAGCCTGCAGGGCAAAGGTACCCCCCCTTGCCGTTATTCTTGTTCCGGACGTTCTTGCCTCTTGTGCCTGTGCAGTTTGTTCTTCGTTTCCCCTGCCATTCTGGGAGAAATAGGCGTCAGATTTTTAGGGTACAGAACTACGTGTCCGTGTGAAAATAAATTTAGGTCTTGGTATTGCTGCTAGTCACTTAGGAACTGCTTGGATTGGGAGTTTTGGGGTCCAAATCCTTAGGATCTAACCTAAATTTGACTAAACCTCTAATATTCTTAGAATACAGTAGATCCACTTGAAAGAACTTTGTGTTGTCACTATGAGTAGATATGCATATATGAAGACTCGAATTGCAACTAATATGACCAAAATATATTCAAATTCCGATAAATGTGCAACATTTACTCTCCTAATCTTCTGTTTCCTTGTACTTATCTGAAATTTGATTATAAATTAGATTCACTCTCAATAGGGGCTCCCTGAAGGAGGTTGGAGAAAAAAAATATCAGAAACATGATAGTGCAAAATTTAATGTAGACCAAGGGACAGGTTAACCTATGAATTTTGCTAGAAGAATTGATCTGGTGTTTTCATAAACTCCAGCGATGTTATTTTTCCTTTCCACTACATTTATGCATGTAGCTGGTTTCTCTGCCTGCAGGATTGAGCCCACAAGAAAGTACCTCAATGTTTAATCACTAGGAACTGTTTATGCAAAGGTTAACATGGCAGAAGCTCTGGTCATGGTGGTTCTCCAAAAGATTACCTCTGCACTTGGTCAAGAGGGATTGAAATTTCTTGGTTCTAAGCTACAGAAGCAGTTACCAGACATACAGGAAGTTACCAACAGAATGAGGCTACTCCAAAGTGATTTCTCGATGATGCAAGCATTCATAAGTCAAGTAGGTGTTCACAGATCCAGTGACAAGGTACTGGAGGCATGGCTGGAACAGGTAAGACAAGTAGCCCATGAAGCTGAGGACATTGTTGATGAGTACAATTATCTTGTCGGCCAAATGGAAGGATCAAGCAGTTTTCTAAAGAGAACATTGAACCAAGCAGCAGATGACAAAAAATGGCGCAAGCTTGCAGCGCAGGCTAAATTCGTGGAGGATTGTCTTCAAAAGATTACAGAGACGAAAAAGAGGTTTGATGTATCAGCAACAGATAGTAGGAAAGATAATGCATTGAGTTATTCTAGTAGACTGCAACATCTGTCTGAACATTCATACCTGAATGATGACGGTGATTTTGTTGGGAATGCAGAAGAGGTGAAGCGCCTGACAGAATGGTTATCTGATGTGAGAAAAAATCGTACTGTTATCTCAGTATGTGGAATGGGAGGGTTGGGTAAGACAACCATTGCTAGTAGCATCTACAAGAAAGAAGAAATTAAAAGAATGTTTATCTGCCGTGCATGGATCTCTGTTTCTCAAAGTTACAGGGCTAATGATCTCCTCAAAAAAATCCTACTGCAGCTTATGAAAAAAAACGAGAATATTCAGGATGGGCTTGACACCATGGACTGCGTGAATCTAGTTGAACTACTTCAAAGATATCTAAAGGACAGGAGGTACTTAATTGTGTTGGATGACGTATGGAGTAGGGACTCTTGGCCCTTACTAGATGATGCATTTGTCAAGAACAACAATGGGAGCCGAATAGTTATCACAACTCGAATCCAAGCTGTGGCATCTCTTGCTGATCCGAACTGTGAAATGGTGCTTAATTTACTACCAAAGAAGGAAGCATGGACCCTTTTCTGTCAAAAGGCCTTCTCAAGATTAGAAGATAGAAGTTGCCCCCTCAATGTTAAGACATGTGCTGAAAGAATTGTGGACAAGTGCCAAGGTTTGCCACTTGCTCTTGTTGCTTTAGGGAGTCTTCTGTCCTACAAAGAAATGGATGAGCATGAGTGGGAGTTGTTCTATAGCCAACTTAGGTGGCAGCTGAGTAATAACCCAGAGCTGAGCTGGGTTGCTAGCGTTCTGAACCTCAGTTACAATCATCTCCCTGGTTACCTGAAGAATTGTTTTCTTTACTGTGGCATGTTCCCTGAAGATTATCAGATAGAACGGAAACGGCTAATTAGACTCTGGATAGCTGAAGGATTCATTGAGGATAGAGGACCTGAGACAGCACTGGCAGATGTCGCTGCATGTTACCTGAAGGAGCTTGCTGATCGTTCCCTGCTTCAAGTTGTTGACATGCGTGAATATGGAAGACCAAAGAGGATCCAGATGCATGACCTTGTGAGGGAGTTATCTCTAATGATAGCGAAGAAGGTAAAATTTGCTACTACATGGGACTATCCTAACTCAGGCTGGACATCGTCGGGTTTTTGTACAGAAGGATGGCAACTTAGTGCAAACTGCAACAATTTCAGCGCAGCTCAGGTCTGTGGTTGTGTTTGTGGAGGAAGTCTCACCATCTTGGTTCAGGGACTGTTACCCAAACTTTAAATTGTTGAGGGTCTTGAGCCTGAGATACTGCCATATCCTGAAAGTGCCAGATAACCTGTCAAATTTGTTTAACTTACATTACCTTGACTTGGGATATACAAAATTGAAGGAGATACCAAGATCTATCGGAAAGCTTAGCAATCTGCAAACTCTGTATCTCAAGGGTTCTATAATGGATTTGCCGAGTGCAATTACTGCGTTAACAAAGCTTCAGCACCTAATTGTAGATGTTGGAAGGTTTGGAAGTTCGGCGAGTAACAAAATATATCGCCTGGAACATCTGGAGACCCTGAAAAACATAGAAGCCAACATCTGCGTGGTTAGAAATCTTGGATGCTTGACTAGGATGAGAAGCCTTGGCATTGGGAAGGTGTTAGAATCCTACAACACAGATTTGTGGACCTCAATCAGCAAGATGAGAGCTTTGACTTCCTTGTCCGTGGTAGCAGCTGACCACGACAGAGATGTTCTTGATCTGGCAGACTTGAAACCTTTACCATACCTGGGGAAGCTTATGTTAAGTGGCAAGATGCAGAGAGGAGCTATTCCTCCTGTATTTGGTCGCTTTCCCAAACTAAAAAGTTTAAGGCTTTGCTTTTCTGGGTTCCATGAAGACCCACTTGCTTTGCTCTCTGTCATGTTTCAGAATCTAGGCCACCTTAATCTGTATCGGTGCTACGATGGTAGGAGACTGTCATTTCGTGCGGGGTGGTTCCCTATGCTCAACCACCTGTACTTAAGCTCCATGAGTGAGCTGAAGGAGGTCGAAATTGAGGATGGCACCCTGAGAAGCTTGCATCGGCTGGAGCTCTGGGGCTTGAAAAGCTTGACGTCGGTGCCAGAGGGCGTTGTGCACCTTAAATCACTCCAGCAGCTGTGCATCGGCTCGATGATGCCTGATGAGTTCAAAAGAAGGTTAGAAGGACGGGATGGGTGGATTGTTGAACACATTCCCTACATTGGAGATCCGCGATCAAGATTCAAGAAGCAATATTGAGTTATAGTTGCATCTGCTCAATGGCTAATACAATACACGATTCCTGATAGTTATGTTTGTGTTGTTTCGTTTCCTGAAACTTGGTGGTGTAACCTGTCTTACCTTGTCATTCCAAAGTGCCAGCTAATGTATATGATGTTTCATGCTTCAATAAGCTACACTGTTTTCCTCAAAATTACAGTGCTATCGCAAAAGAACACTTGATGCCTGCCTTGGCATCCGTTCAGCGAAATTCGGTTGAACAACCAAAACTATAGAATAAATTGTCTCGGTTTCGGTAGATTTGTAGCATAACGTTTTCTTCGACAGCATGCCAACTTAGCAAAGAAACCATGATTTCTCTCCAAAAAAGAATGGCACCCAGCTGGTACGTCAGTGCAGTGAAGCTCCATGATTCAGAATGCAAAATACTAGTATCCCCATGGCTCATTATTTCTGGATTGACACTAATTATTTGTAAAAAGGAAAAAATCGGATCCAATTTTTCAACTGGTTAAAGAAGGAGTTGGTTTATGATAATTTCTCTGTATTCTTTCAGTGACGAACACAGAGTCAATCTAGCAGGAATTACCCTATATTTTTCGCTGATCGAGACAGTGGAGTTGTGATAGTTTTTTTGGGTTAAAATTTCGAGTTGGAAATAGTACACGTACACGGGCACACTGCACACACACACATGACTCATGCTTTTTTTCCTTAGGCAAGTCTCAGTGGGAGTTTCATGGACAATAAATTAACTGTCATGTTAGCATTTTTGATGATGTGTCACCGTATTAATTAATAGAGAGGTGAAATGAGTTTCATGGTGATGAAACTCCATGTATCTTGCATGTGACCTAGAAAATAATAATTAATAAAAATATGCAGTGAGAGAGATGTGTTTGATCCTAATTTCAAACACTTTTAGATGATGTGTCACGGTAATTGTGTCACCAATCTTCCGTTGAAACTGTTCTTACCCTCGTGGTCTTACCCTCGTGACGCCTGTGATAAGCCTGCCACGTCATATCATCGATTCAACCCAGACGCAAGCGGCGAGCTCATCTTTGCTGAAGCAGTTGGCACTTGGCTGTAGCCTCTAGCCTGTAGCAGTACTCCACCGCAGTCACACGCGCCCCCCTCCGCTCCCTTCCTCCCTCCCTCTCCATCGGAACGGCCTCAGCTCCGAGGCAGGACCGGAGGACGGCATGGCGCGGCGCGCGGCAGCGAGGCTTCTCCGCCGCCTGGGCCCGCTCGCCGGCGAGCCGCCGGCGCGAGGTGATTTGGTTTGATTTGGGGGGACGCGTCCTGTTGCCTTTTGTTGGTTCGGGAGGTGTTTGTGTTTGTGCCCGACCGGGTAGTATTTGCTTGCTGGTTGGTTCCCGAGCCGTCGGTGGAATCGATTCAGCGCTGGTGATCTGGCACAGTTCCGACGCGATCGAAGAGCTGGTAGTCGATGGTCTTTTATGTGGTTACTCATATGTATTTGCATAAGCTGGAAGTGCTTTTTGGTTGGTTTGAAATATGAGGAATATGTCAGGTTCACAATATTATTGGACTAGTTGACTAGTTCAATAACCCAATAAATATGCCATGACCCGTGTTGTCCATTAAAGTAATAAACCAGGTCTGAGTTTTTGGGGATCGATTTGCCAATACTTGTGTACTGTTGTTTGTTTTATCCACTGAAGTACATCAACCAATTTTTAGACAAAAAGGAATCATAGCAGTACCAGTGTTTTTTTCTCCAATGAGGACGGTGATAGATCAAATATTAGAAAATCAATGATTAAATCCAAATGAGACTTTTCACCTATACAGTATTTTCTACTATTTAAATCTCTAATGGTCCCTGTAAAAGTCGACAAGTTTTGATTAAAATCTGGTGATAATTATGCTTTGCAGGCATGCCTCATACTCAATATGAATTTGCGAACCGCACTGTTAATTCTTGCCGAAGATTCCACTGGATTCCCAGTCTACAGCATCCTCTGCGTGGACCTGGAACTAATGTAGTAACATATGAAGACCAATGCAGTGCTAACAAGGCTTCTGAAGTTCAGAAGCGCACATTTGGTTCTGCAGCAACACACATTCAGAGGAATCCAGCCTATTCAGAGCTGAACTCTGATGATGTTTCTTACTTCAAGAGCATCTTGGGTGAAAATGGTGTAGTTCAGGACAAAGACAGAGTCGCAGTTGCAAACGTGGACTGGATGGGTAAATACAAGGGTGCAAGTCAGCTACTACTTTTACCAAAAAGTACTATAGAGGTATTTCTTTTAGCCAATTTATTGAAAGTTTGATTTTGTGAACATCATCTAGCTGCACTTCCATTTCCTGTTAGTCAATTAAGACTTGGCAAATTAGCTACCACCATTTGTACATAATTTACTGGTGCAGTGGTTTGGCCTTCACATAATATGGGGAATCACCTTGTTTCCCATTAATTTTCCAAACATCTGAAATTACACTTTTGCAAGTATGAGGGTCTTATTGAATCCATTCAATTGACATATGCTATGCTGGACCGTTTTTCTCAGTAATTCACATCTTCTTTGTCATATAGAGTTTTTTTTACTCTACTAATCTTCTTCATAAACAAGAAAAAATTACTGTGCAAATTCTTTATTCAACATTCTCTTTCCAGGTTTCTAAGATTCTTTCATATTGCAACACCAGACGATTGGCTGTGGTTCCACAGGGTGGCAATACAGGCCTTGTAGGTGGCAGTGTGCCTGTTTATGATGAGGTACTCATAATTTGTATTTTTTAATCTTTGTGTGATGAATGAAATGTTTGAATAATATTCATTGTTTGCTAGAATTCATCCTATTGTTTCTCTTAATTTTCTTTGATGCAAATTATGAAAACCTTTATTCGCTCTTAATTAGGAAAAGCTCACTGCAAGAAGGTGGATTGACCAGATCAATTATGAAATATGGGAAAAGATCACATAGACCGCATTTGATTCCCACAATATGCTTAATGTTATCTATACTAGTTTTTTAAAAATATATATCTAGCTCATACTTCCTATTCGTATGCATATTGATGTGCCAAATTCATTGGGCTTTGTATGGAGTGGTTCTGCATTTTGCAGTTTTCTAAGGTTCCTAATGTTGAGATCCACGGTCAGTGATCACTAGTTTTTTACCCCACTGTCTGCAGGTGATTGTCAGCCTAGCAGGCATGGACAAAATCATTTCCTTCGATAATGTGAGTCCAACATAGTTTGTCTGGATTCAGTACCTTGCATTTTGTTATATTCTCATCAGTTGCTGCTTCAAATGCATCCAATGGTCAGTAGAAACCCTTGAATAATTTCAGATAGAAGGTGCCAAGTTCTAAGTCTGCTTGTTATGATGTTGCTAGGTAAATGGTATTCTTACTTGTGAAGCTGGTTGTGTGTTGGAGAATTTAAGTACCTTCGTGGAAAATGAAGGGTAAAGCTATGTTTACCACTTTTTTCCCTAGCTGTTTGGTTCTGAATTCTGATTTCAATTCCATAAGCTTGCACGGGGTATGCTACTATGCTTTACTCATATAGTGTGTTAGACATTGAAATGAGTCATCAGTCTATAAAAGGTCTCATACTTGTTTATTCTTGCTTGTGGAATCACTGATGATTGTGACATGTCCCAGTGCATTTTCATTCCTTTTAGTTTAGTTCTTATAAGATCCTTTTTTTGCTACACAATAAGCCATGCATATGGAAAGTGTTTAACTAAATATATCCTTTTTTAACAAAAGCATTTACTATCATGAGCTACCATTTTAGGTTTTTAGACCACGAGTTCTTTGATTTCCATGCCAGATGCCTAATTGGCCTTGATCTGCTTCTCAGGTTTATTATGCCACTTGACTTGGGAGCGAAAGGTAGTTGCCACATTGGTGGAAACATTTCAACTAATGCCGGTGGCCTGCGTTTCATACGCTATGGTTCACTTCATGGAAATGTACTTGGTAGGTACATGACCTTCTAAAATTAACACAGAAATTGCATTGATAAGAATTCTCATGGTATATGTTGTTTCCATTTTGAATTATGCTTCCTCTGATACAGGTCTTGAAGTTGTCCTGGCTGATGGGACTATCCTCGATATGCTTACTACATTACGGAAAGACAATACTGGGTATGATCTGAAGCACTTATTTATTGGTACGTACTGAGCATGCTAACTGCAAGCAATGTATTTTTACAACATCAGACAGTTTGTAAATACATAACTTATTGATCAGGAACCGAAGGCTCGCTAGGAGTGGTCACCAAAATTTCAGTACTGACACCTGCAAAGCTACCTTCCACTAATGTTGCATTTCTTTCCTGCAATGACTACACAAGCTGCCAGGTTCATTTTCCTTCTGCCATTCTCCCTTCTTTTTTTGCAAAAAAAAAGTCAGGCATTTTTGAATTGTATGTATGAAGTCTTCAAGATAGTTATTACTGCTTACTGGCTGTGTTCCCAGAAATTACTGCTTGCAGCTAGGAGGAACTTGGGTGAGATCCTGTCTGCATTTGAATTCATGGATCATCACTGTATTGATCTGGTAGGTACATAAGAGATTCTTTTTAAGTTTTACTTATAGAGAGAGTTAAGACCTACAAATATGTTATTTATACTCATTTCAAAGCCCAAGCTAATAACTAAATTGGCGACCCTCAAATTTGCAACCCCTCACCCACCCACACACACTCCAACAAGCTGACATTTAGAACAGAGGACAAAATTGTAAATCCCTTGCCAGGTTGATCATTTTGATGGAATAAAGTATGCCGTGATATTCTTATACATTCAACAGTTCTAAGGTGCTCCTAGTCCTACACATAATGAACTATTTCTTTATTTTGCCTGATTTTCATATTTATATTTGCTTTTTTGGTTTTGGAGGCTATGCGACATTTGGAAGGGGTGCAAAATCCTTTACCTGCATCACAGTATAAATTTTATGTTCTAATTGAGACAACAGGGAGTGATGAATCGTATGATAAGTAAGTTATTATAGAAACAGAATATGACTCAACAATGATTTGTCAATGTTTATGACAGTGGTGGTTGTTACTATTGCCCTGTCATTCTGATTATCTCTGAATACTGCCAATTTTATCTTAGGGAGAATGTAGTGCCTATCTTACTTGGTTGTTTTGTTCACGAGACTCATCAAATAATAAAATTGTGCTTGCATTTAGGTTTAATCTTGTTTGACATTGTTATGGGGAAAAATAATATCATGAAAGAAATTGTTGTCCTTTATGGATATGGATTAGCTGATGATTTATTTAGCATGTTTTGGTTTGAACGTAGCAAATGTTATGATCTGACAATTGACATTATCATATTGACATATACTTTAGAGAAAATTGACAATAGCTTTGTTTAAGATCAATTATCATGCCAGCTTGCATTTACTTAGATTAGGCTTATTGTTCATCTGCATATCTTGTGCTTAAAATAATTCTAATTTCTCTTTTTGTCTTTGTTTTTTGCTTTATTTTGCAGAACAAAACTGGAAGCTTTTTTGTTGCGTTCTATGGAAGATGGTCTGGTAGCTGATGGAGTTATAGCACAGGATATCAGCCAAGCATCAAACTTTTGGCGGATCCGTGAGGTTGTCATCCTGCAATCGATAATATGATTGTCCCTTATACCTTGACGATGAGGGATGAATGTTATGTCTGTGCTGCAACTTGTGTGCTATCATTATCAAACTGTTCGTTTGGTTAGTGAATAGTGATAGTTCTGTACTAGCAAGTAATAACTAATATTCATGGCAGATGCTCATGCTTATGAGCTTACAGTTACAACATGATTCATTGTCTGATTTGTAAAACTAAGATGAACTAAGGAGCTGTTATTGTTCTGGCAGGGTATATCAGAAGCATCTGTCAAAGTTGGGGCTGTGTACAAATATGACTTGTCCATACCTGTAGAGAAGCTCTATGATATTGTTGAAGAAATGCGCTGCCGTCTTGGTAATTGCTAAATTCGACCTACCAAGAATCTTATGGGCTTTCAGTTAACTTGGTATGTTGGTTTCTAGGTGATAATGCAGAGGTATTGGGCTATGGTCACCTTGGAGATGGGAATCTGCATTTGAACATTCTATCAAGCAAATATGATGACAATGTATGTGTTTTATATTAATTTGGAAGTAGATTGTATACTTATGTTATGCTTCAGTGTCTTGGGATGGTTTACAAATAACCTTCTTATTTTCTTTGTCCAATGGAATTTTAGACTCTTGCTCAGATTGAACCATTTGTCTACGAGTGGACTTCAGCACAAAGAGGAAGCGTCAGTGCAGAGCATGGTCTGGGGCTAATGAAAGCCGAGAAGATTCACTACAGTAAATCACCTGAAGCAGTAAGTGTTTCCATAATTCCATCTGTCCTACAAGTCTACAACCACCTGCATGAATTATCTACAATAGTAAGTACCTGATGAGTTAGGAAAATGATCAATTATACTTAGTGGTAGACTATCGATTGAAAGGCCACTTTGCACCAGCATTGTGTGTTGGCAAACCTTTATAGCTAGGCAGGGCATATGAAAGATTGAACATGCCAAGGCTTTGTATGCGCCATCGTTTTCTTGCACTAGTATTTTGACATAACATAGAGCAAGTACAATGCGCTTTCATGAGAGATGCTTAGGTTATTTGATACAACAGGGGAAGTGCGAACCCTTCCTGCTTAGGTTAGCCGTTAGCCTAGTGGGCCCTTGCACACGTGGCATGGCTCAGAACTTAACTGTTTTTAACTGTGCCGTTAGCTTAGTAAGTAATGAGTTAATGCTAAGATTTTTTTTTTCAGAACATTCTTTGTATCGATAGGTCAACCTTTCGGGTAATTAAGTATAAAAAAACCTTTCTAGTAATTTGCCAGTAACTCAAGTTAATAAGTAATGCAGGACCATTCAGTTTGCCTCACCCACCTAATGTTCTTGTTTCATCAGGTGCAACTAATGGCCTCCATCAAGAAGTTGTTGGACCCCAATTCAATCCTGAACCCCTACAAGGTTCTGCCGCAGTCTGTACTGTATCTAATTAAGGTACTCTTTATCCTGTATCTGACAGGAATCGAGTTACTTCCAAACTAATATTTTCTCCCTTAACTTATGAAACTAATGGGTTTATCCGAAACTCTACAGTGCTTTTCGCCACCCACAGGCCACAGGTTAGGACCCTGCAACTCACTGAGCTTATGGCTGAGCAGAGCTGCTTGATGCTTGAGTGAGCGGAGCAGAGGCAAAATGAATAGTTTATGGGGGGGACTATGGAGGTTACTGATCTGATGGTTACCAAGGTGATGGTACCAGTAGGCTATTACAAGAGCAGCTAAAATAAGTCCAGAGAGAACAAAGTCTTCTCTCTTTGTCAAAACGACAAGTGTTTAAATAAATTAAGATGCAAAAGGCTTTTTATTACCAGTTTTTGGAGCGCGCCACACCAGGCACCACCGTGCCAGCCTTGATCCGAATGCATCAATATGCAAATGGAACCATTTTTAAGCCCCAATCTTGCGGGCTTAACTTCTTTAAACAAACTGAAATGGCAAGTTGTTAAGTAGATTAAGACGCAAATGACAACAATGTCATTTTTGAAACGCGCTACCGTCGTGCCAGCTTTACTCTAAGGGCCTATTTGGACCCACCAGCTAATCACTAGCTAGCTAATTTTAGCTGGGATTGATCCAAATGAGACCATCTAATTTTCAGCTAATGCTCTTCTAACTAGCTGAATATCAACTTTCCAATTAGCTGGTTTAATTTAGCTAATTCTAGCTAACTAGCTGGTGGATCCTAAATATACGATGCAAACGGAAAACCTTGACATTTTTAAGCCCTCTATCGACTATCGTGCCAGCTTCCTTTAGACTTTCGCCATTTATTTTTTTTGTCCCAGTGGGTAAGTGCTTAAATGGATTATTATTTCTTAAACTGCAAATAATTCCATATTTTATTGGAGCATCCTTCGTGCCACAGCTTCACACTTCACACCAGCTAATATTATTTGCCTAATCACCGATGCCTTACCAGATGTAAGATGCACATATGACATATGGATCAGCTATATTTGAGCCAGACGTACCTTCTGTAAGATGGTACATGGTGTACCTTTTTTCTTCATTGGATCGGGATCTAAGGCTAAAATTCAAATGTAATAAAACAGTATATATCGGGATCTTATTCGGGGAAGATAGTCTCTGTACACCCAATTCATTCTTTATTGTTTTTAGGATCTGATGAAGCTAACTTCCACATTGCGCAGTCCACGTTAATTACACTTTATTATGAAAGCCCAGCATCATTTTGAAATCCACTCCTATATTTGCAATGAATCCCAGTCAAACCCGTCTCGATCTGCAAATACTTGAACCACCGGGTTTAAGTGAAAATCGCAACAAAAACAAAACGTACATATGCTGTGCAATAGTTCACTGCGGATGTTGGATGACTCTATATATTGGCCACGCAGATGAAAGCTTTCTGAATCCGGCCGGTTGTTGGCTAGCGGCACGTATAGCAGTAAGAACAGCACGCCATATCATGCTGCTGCACATCCTAGTCCGGCCTCCTTGCAGTTGCACAGCTAGCATCATGGGTCTCTCGATCTTGATCCAGGCTGCCGCCCTTGCTGATGAGTCGCCGCTGCCAATCACACGCCCGGCCGGACAGGTGCGGCAACATCAGCATCCCCTTCCCGTTCGGCATGGAGCCCGCCCGGCTGCTTCCAGGTCACCTGCGACCACTCCTCCCAGTGCGAGGACTACTCCAGGTAACAAATTGATCCTAGACCAGAAAAGGAGCGGCACGGATGACGATGTCTTGCCGGTGGAGCTCATCGACATATCACTCACCGATCGAGAGCGCGGCACGTTTCTCCTGTCGCTGGCGCGAAACGTGCTCGTCGGCGTCGGCCTGGAAGTCCAGCCTTTGGTGTTCTGGTTCAACACCTTGGGCAAGGACGAGTACCTTGTCTCCTAGCTGCCGCTCCACGCTCATGGGAAACCTGCAGCTCGCGTCCAACGGGTCGTGCTCCGGGAGGGGATGCTGCGAGGCCTCCCTGCCGGATCGGAGGCGCCGCCGCTCAACGGCGTCTCGGTTAGCATGGCCCCCAAGACCATGAACAACTCGTTGTGGGTTGTGCTCCTTCGCCATGGTGGTGGAGGATTCGTGGTACAACTTCTCCACGGCGACACCAGCAACAGGTTCCCCAGGGGCGTGCCCTATGTCATCGATTTCGCCATCAGGAACGCCAGCAGTTAGCTTCCGACTACGCCTGCGTCAGCGGTAACAGCTAGCTCTTGTGCCGACGTGACCAATGGCTACGTCTGCAAGTGCTTGAAGCACTACGAGGGCAACCCATACATCCCAAATGGATGCCAAGGTATGGTAATGTGGTAACATATATAACCTCGATCTGTACGTTTTGATTATTGTGTCCAGACATCGACGAATGCAAGCGCCCTGATTTGTATCCATGCTCGAGTGATGGGATATGCAAGAACAGGCTTTTAGGGTATGACTGTCCATGCAAACCCGGAATGAAAGGCGACGGGATCACAGGAACATGCCGACCCGTATTCCCCCTAGTAGCAAAAATGATTGTAGGTATGTAAGCACAAAGCTAAGCACAACATGACTATATTTGCTATATACATAATGCATTTCTAGCATTGCAAGTTGGATGCGAAAATTAAAGATAATTCGTTCCACCATTTCTAAATATATGACTCTCTTTCCCAACTATTTGAAAATTAAAAATTTAATGATTGTGGGGTGATGTTAGCGACACCATTACCTGTCATGTGTTGAAGGTGGTCTAGATGAAAAATCTAAACTGTCATCTAACATGACACTACTCTCTTTCCCAACTATATACATTTGCTAGTTTCATTTCTAATACTGGCTAAGGATGAATACGATTCTTGCCTCTCCATAAAGAAATATTTTCCATTGTTTTACTTTATGTTCAGGATAAGCTAAGAGAATTCATTATGCTTGTCGAGTAACCCTCAGCATCATCTGTCACTGCAATTATTCCTATAAGAGTGAAACTTATCATAAGGCCAAAGGAACATGCTCTTTGACTGTTATTATTAAAATCAGAAGAAAAGGGAAAGTTATACATAAACAACATAAAGAATCAAACCATAGTTCATCTTGTGTATACTGAAAAATTATCTGCAAAAGCTTAAGAATAAATTCTTGTATCATGAAACAGATGTAGGCTATTTGCTTTTCCGGTACTCATGTTTCTAGTGCAGGAATGCTCCTTACAGTATTTCTATAAAAAAAGAAATAACGACAACAAAATGCAACATATTTATACCACTACCACATAGCAACATAATGTCATTTTCCATATGCATGGGCAGCATGGCTAATTATTGATCACTTCCAATCCACTGCTAGTGTCTAATGCTGTCATCTGCAGCTCATGGCAATTTTACTACCTCACTCGGCAATAGTAAATTTATTGTTGCTTCCCTTGCAGGTCTAATAGGTGGTTTCTTTGTCTTGGCGGCTCTGTTATTTATCATTCTTCTTCACAAAGAGAAAAAGAAGACAAGGGAGTTCTATGAAAAGAATGGCGGGCCTATATTGGAGAAAGCAAAAATTATAAAGCTTTTGAAAAAGGAAGAGCTTAAGGAAATTTTTAAAAGTAAAAATTTAATGGGGAAATGTTTCTTTGGTGAAGTTTACAAGGGCCTTCTTGATGATAAACTGGTTGCAGTAAAGAAGCCGAAAAGTGGTGGCGCACGAGAGGATAATAATGAGCAATTTACAAATGAAGTCATCATCCAATCTCAAATTATTCACAAGAATATTGTTAGGCTGATAGGTTGTTGCCTCGAAGTTGATATCCCGATGCTTGTTTATGAGTTCCTCCCCAAAGGTAGCCTCGAAGATATTCTTCATGGTAGCAACAAGGTAATGCCTCTCAACATGGATGTGCGTTTGAGTATTGCTGCACAGTCAGCAGATGGTCTAGATTATATGCACTCAAAAATCAATAATAAAATCCTACATGGTGATGTTAAGCCGGCAAATATACTCTTGGATGACAACTTCATGCCAAAAATCTCAGACTTTGGCATATCGAGATTGATTGCAAGAGATAAACAACACACAAATGAAGTCATTGGTGATAGGAGTTATATGGATCCAGTATATATGCAAACAGGACTTCTAACAGAAAAAAGTGATATATACAGTTTTGGAGTTGTGATCTTGGAACTTATAAGTAGGAAAAAGGCCACATATTCCGACAATAATAACTTAGTAAGGAATTTTCTTGAAGCTCACAAGGAGAAGAGAGTAACCCAGTTGTTTGATGACGAGATTGCACTGACAAACAATCTAGAGCTTCTTCATAATCTGGCAAGGATCGCTGTGGAATGTCTTAATCTTGACGTGGATCAAAGACCATCAATGACAGAGGTAGCAGAGCGCCTTCTCCTACTAAGCAGGTATCGCAACCCATAAGTTGTTGCCAGTAAGTTACATTAATGCACAGTTGCGCATCAGCTTGCACCATCAAATAAGATAGGCAACTATGAGTGTGTCATAAATTTTTTTATTTTAATTTGCTGTTGTCAACATAATCCCATAAGTTAAAAGCAGGGGTTGTCTTCGAACAACTTTATTGCACCGCATTGAACATATGCATTAAACATATGTTATGTAATCAAGTTTTCTCCATTATTTGACATTTGAAGCACAATTCATTTGTTTAACAGTAATCCCTGATGAGCAAGGTTCATTTGCCACAATTAATTCTCTGTTGTGGACATCTTAATTCGAATGTTGTTATCCTACCCTGCGGATTCTCGAAAGCTGACAGCGCATCAGTGAAAAGCTTATTTTATTTGAGCATGTCAGAAATTTTCAGCCACGTTCCTCTGCTAATAAAAACACGGGCCCGTCGCTTTTTCTATGCTGAACACATCTTTCTCTTGTGTGAAATTCATACTCAAAAGAATAGGCAATGGCATCCAATTAGATTAGCAGTGAACGAACATGCCATCATAATCTTCAACTAGTAACAATCCTTCAATAAACTTTTACAAAAATAAACGATAAATAAAAGGAAACTATTTTCGGGGCAATTCACAACTGCAATGGAACCAGCATAAAATTGAACGTGTTGCAGATTTATCGTGGAATCTGACATATGCTGCTTACAAACTTCCAACAGTTTCATCAAATTACAGCAGGAACATCAGCCACAATTCGATGAACTTTTAGCCGTGAGATGTAGAAGTAAACAAAAATAAAAGAAAGCAAACGAGCCAGATTCATCTGCCCCAGGCATCGCTATTAAAATTGCACAGATCAAATGCATTCATCTGTATCAGGAAAAAAAATACGTCACAACCAACCACCACCCGCCTGCATATTATCAGCTTCACATTCTCGGTATCCACGGAACCCACTGCATATAGGATACGCCCCCGCGACACGGGGGGAAACCCCATCTCTTCCGCCTCCAGCCTCCGTCTCGTCGCCTCGCTGCTGCTGGAGCGCACCGCCGGAAGCCCGCACGGTCGCTAGGAAGGTGGCGGCGGGGCCTCTAACCCGGCCACGCGGGGATTCGAGCCGTGATCGTGGCTCCAAATCCGGTGGCTCCGGTCGGAGATCCGGCGACGGTGAGGATGGATCCGGTGGCCTCTGTCTCGATCTTCGCTGGGAGGGTGCAGATCGGGGAGCTCAACTCCGGCGGCGGCACGCGGGTGCGCAGTAGGCGCAGAGAAACTCGGCCACGACGGCGGCGACGTGCGAGCGTGGAGAAGCATGGCCACGCCGGTGGTGCCGTGGTGGATTGCGGGCGTGCGGCATGAAGATCCGGGGTGCTAGGGTCCGCATCCGGCGCTCCCGGTGCCGGATCTGCCCGGCACGGCATTAAGCGCGGCGCGGCGGACGAACGCATGGACGGCTCTACTTGGGTCCCTCCGGCGGCCTCCTCGCCCCCACCCCCTTCAGTTCCTTCGTCTCCTCCCCATGTTCTGTGGTTGTAGGTTGGCGGGCGGCTACCTGCTCCGTCGCCGGTGAGATCCGTCCCGTCCAGTGTGCGGCGGTCTCCCTCCGGTCGGCTGCCGTTGGTGTGGCGATGCGGAGGCATGCCCGACAGACAGCGTCAAGGAGGTCGGCTCCCCGGCGTGTGCAGCCTCCCTCGGGGGCGACGCGCGGGGGATGCCCCTCCTGCGTGCTCGTCGTCTTCACCTGGTTCTCCGCTTGTGTGGAGTTTCGATGGAGAGGACGTCTTGTTCACCGGATTCCGTGCAACGAAAGTGTTGCGCTCGTCGCGCAGGGGGTGTTTCTTCACCTCGCACGGACTGACGGGCGACGATAGCAGCGACAGATTCTCTGCATACTTTTCTAGGTGTAAAGCCTTGGTCTTCGGGTCAGGCGACGGCGGCGCAAATGACATTGCTTCCCTCCTTGGAGGCGTCGCTGTGGAATTTCATGCTCCGTTAATCTGCGACGACTGCAAGCACTGTGGCGAGGAAATGGAAGGCGAGTCCATTGGGTCCATTCTTGGTCAAGGTTACTAAGCGATTAGCATATTAGACACGACGACGTTCGTTCAGCAAGACACCAGACTTGATCTTATTCATCTATGATCTAGTTCTACACCGGTTGATGTTGTCAGATATCTTAAATGACCTCAGGGTTTTGAGATTTGTACCAACGGTATTTAAAGTTGGTTAATTGGAGCCGTATGAAGACGACGGGCTTGATGGTGGCAGCTCTGAGGTTTCAGGGTTAGGTGCATGAAACACCACCGTTGGCTACATGCTTTTGGTCGCAGAAGATGTGTCGACGTTTGGTTTGGATATGAATTTTTGGTGTTGGTAGTTTGGAGCTAGTGACAACAACTTATAACACAACTAAGGTTTAGGCTAGACCTAGTACATTTTTGTTGTGATGGTAGTCATTTGGAGGTGAACACTTTGCCGCAGGATAGATGCTCTTCTTTTTTTCTGCTCCTTTTTTCTATGCATGTGTGCTATTAGAAATGGAGCTTTTTTTCCCTTGTGTAATAATCATAGTTGTATGCATCTTTCTGCAGAGACTGAAATATCAATATATTCCCACTTCTAAAAATATAGGATATGTTGTTCTAGTTGCTGATTGACAACCCAGGAGAAATAAATGCCGAACAAATTGGATGACTTCCAGCGGAGAGATACGGGGACAGACATCTTTTCCGGACCGGCACGTAACCTCAGCCCTTGTTTACATTCCAATTCGTACAAAGTTTTCACTTTACTATAAATGTGGGCACTGTAACATTTCGTTTATATTTATAAATAATTGTCCAAACATTGATTAATTAGGTTTAAAATATTCGCCTTATAAAGTACAACAAAACTGTGTAATTAGCTTTTAATTTCATCTACATTTAGTACTCTATGCATGTGCCGATATTTTGATGTGACGAGAATCTTCTTTTTATATACTGAAATTTGAGGTAGAATTTGGGAACTAAACAAGGCCTCACTGTACAACTCTGAGCATCATTGATGGAAAATGTGTGGCACAGCAGGCAGTGTCGACGAATAAGCAGGACAAATAATGTTCTGGTTTCATCTGGTGCAACAAATAGCCTCCATCAATAAGTTGCTGGACCCCAATTCAGGCCTTGTTTAGATGGAGAATAGGGGGTGGGGATTTGGGGGTTTGGGACACTTCGTAATCATTGCGTCACTGTAGCATTTCGTTTGTATGTGTGAAAAATTATCCAAAATTTGATTAATTAGGGTCAAAATGTTCGTCTCGCAGAGTACTGTATGGTTAGTTTTTGATTTCATCTACATTTAATACTTCATGCATGTGCCGATATTTTGATGAGATGAGAATCTTCTTTTTGCATAGTGAACTTTGATGTTGCTTTTTAGAAACTAAACAAGGGGGCTCAATCCCGAACACCTACGAGGTTCGGCTACAGCAGTAAACAAGGGGGCTCCATCCCGAACACTTACAAGGTTCGGCTACAGCAGTATGCACTGTAGCCTAAGGACCCGTAACTTAGGCCTTGTTTAGATTTCAAATTTCACCCTAAATTTCACTATGTAAAAAGAAGATTCACGTCAGATCAAAATGTCATAACATGTGTGGAGTACTAAATGTAGATGAAATAAAAAACTAATTACACAGTTTTGTTGTACTTTGCAAGACTAACATTTTGAGCCTAATTAATCACTGTTTGGATATTTTTTTACAAATACAAACGAAATGCTACAGTGACGGAATGATTACGAAGTGACACCATACTCCCAAATTTGGGATCTAAACAAAGGTCTAAGCCCTTGTTTAGTTCCGAAAAGCAACCCCAAAGTTCACTATGCAAAAAAAGATTTCCATCACATCAAAATGTCGGCCCATGCATGGAGTACTAAACGTAGATGGAATAAAAAAACTAACTGCACAGTTTTGTTGTACTCTGCGAGACGAACATTTTGAGCCTAATTAATCAATTTTTGGACAATTTTTTACACATACAAACGAAATGCTACAGTGGCACAATAATTACGAAGCGACACCAAACCTCCAAATCCCCGCCCCCCAAATATGCATCTAACAAGGCCTTACTGAGCTTGTGGCTGGAGCTAGCTGCTTGATGCTTGAGTGATATGAGCAGAGGCAAAGTGAATAGTTGACGAGGACATCGTTATAGTGGAACTATGGAAGATTACTTATCTGATGGTAAGGTGGTACCAGTAGGTTACAAGGTGGCAAGCCCTTGACTTCACTGCGTTGAGAGGCAACTGAAATAAGTCACAGAACCACGTCGTTGACATACGCCAACGGCCAAGTGTTCTCTTTGTAAAAAATAACAAGTGGTTAATATATTAAGATACAAAATACAATTCTTTTTGCCAGATTGATTTCTAATTCTGAATGCATTAATTGTTGAATAATTATACAATGACAATATTATGTTTTAAAAAAAGGCAATCACAATATTAAATTCTGAATATAACAAATCATGACGAGCATAGGTAACATACTAATAATGAGAACAATATAATCACGATCTTAATAAATATGACGATTAAAAGGGACTAAATCACGGTGTACGTATTGAGCTGTTGCTGATGAAGATGTGAAGATGAGCGGTGCAGATTGTACAACGACGGTGTTGCAGACGGATCACCTACAATAGCCGGCGTTAAAGATGACGGTACATGCTGCAAAACATCTCACTAATTCTTACATGACCTTTTAGTTCCGGAGTAAAGGAGCTTAGATTTCCATGAAAATTACACCAGGGACTAATGCTAACATAAGTCCCGAGTACCACTTCTTCCCGTCCACATGAGATTGTGAGATTTATTTATAGTTTTTGAAATATTACATGGGCCTAGCCCGATATTTCAACATTATATGCAAAGCGGAACCATTTTAGTTCCAATCTTGACAGCAAATTTCATTAGGCAACTAAAATGACGAGTGGTCGAATAGATTGACGCAACCGTGGTTCCAGCTTTGCTTCAAAATGTATCAAGATGCAAACGGAAAAATCTATCGTGCCAGCATGCTTTAGTCCATCATTTTTTTTGGTCCCAATGGATAAGTTGTTAAACGGATTAGGACATAAAGGCAAAAATAACAATAGCTTTTTTTGGAGCATTCCGTCGTGGCACACAGCTCCACGCATCCGATCCATTATCACCAGCTAATCACTATTATCTCACTAGCTATAATGATGCTTAGATGGATCAGATACTAGCTTTATTTTGAAAACAGTATATTATATTCTCTCTAAATCTTCCGCATGATGTTTGTTTTTACCAAATTATCTAAATCTTAAATCTTAGGATCCCAATACAAAACAAGTTCATCCTTCTATAAGATATTTACCATTTTCTTCCTTAGAGCAGGATCTAAGGCTAAACTTCTCTAATTGTGGACAAACAGCAAATCGTGCTTCGCATGTATCATTTGTCCTTCGCATATATCAGCAATAATAATATTTTTGCTTCCCATTCAGAAGCAAAAATGTTATTCATCATTCTTCCCATTCAGGTGTCATAGGTGGTTTCTTTGTCTTAGCAGCTGTGTTATTCATCATTCTTCTTCGCAAAGAGAAAAAGAAAATGAGGGAGTTCTATAAAAAGAATGGCGGGCCTACATTGGAGAAAGCAAAAGTTATAAAGCTTTTCAAAAAGAAAGAGCTTAAGAAAATTTTAGAGAGGAAAATTTTAATTAGGAAAGGTTTCTTTGATGAAGTTTACAAGGGTCCTTTTGATAATAAACAGGTTGTAGTAAATAAGCTACAAAGTGGTGGCGAGAGAAGGAATAATAAACAATTTGTAAATGAAGTCATCGTTCAATCCCAAGTCATCCACAAGAACATTGTTAGGCTGATGGTTGTTGCCTCGAAATTGATATTCCAATACTTGTTTATGAGTTCCTCCCCAGAGGTAACCTCGAGGATATGGATATTCTTCACAGCAATAACAAGGTAGTCCCTCTCAGTTAGCGGATGGTCTACCTTATATACTCGCTCCGTATAGGATTTAGATGTCGTTTTGGACAATATTTTAGTCAAACATTGAAAATATAAATCATGAATGACTTTTAAGTCGTTGAATTTTGAAATGTGAAAACCATATGAATAGATTTGTCTTAAAAAATATTTTTATAACAATACATATATTATTTTTAATAAATATTTTTGTAAAAATAAGAAGTCAAAGTTATGTTTTGGAAGATCGTGTCGTTGTCTAAAACGACATCTAAATCATATACAGAGGGAGTATATGCACTCAAAAACCGATAATAAAATCCAACATGGTGATGTTAAGCTACAAATATACTATTGGATGACAACTTCACACCAAAGAACTCAGACTTTGGCGTATCCAAATCGATTGCAAGAGATAAAGAACAACCAGATAACGCCATTGATGATATGAGTTACGTATCTAACCGAAAAAAGTGATGTCTATAGTTTTGGAGTTGTGATATTGGAACTTATCTATTTCTATACTATAAAGATCTAAAACTTTTGACAACCAACGGACCCACGAATCATTGAAACATTACCCCTTCTACGACCCCACCTGTCAGGCTTTTCTTTCGTCAAACTTTTGACAGCCGAGGGACCCACCCGTGATTTCATCAGACTTTTAACAGCCGAGGGACCCACTCGTCATTGAAACACTGTCCCTGCTAGCGACCCCACCTATCATATGCCTTTTTTCGTCAAGCTCCCCGTTGTAGTATAGAATCTTGAGTTCGTAATTAATACGGTTTCGGACCAATTATCATTTATGCAATCTTATTTTCTATTATAAACGTACGTGTCGCACATATGTTCTTGCTAGTAAGTAGAAAAAATACAACATATTCTAACAATACTAACATCTTAGTAAGCAATTCGACAAGGAAATTGCGTTGGCAAGCAATTTAGAGGTTATTCATAGTCTGGCAAGGATCGCCATGGAATGTCTTGACCTCGACGTGGATCAAAGGCCATCAATGATGGATGTAGCAGAGCGCCTTCTGAAACTAAACCGGTCTCATAACCCATAAGTTGCTGGCTAGTTAAGTTGATGCACAATCGCACATCGGTGTGAACCCTCGAATAAGATAGGCAACTTCCAGTGTGGTTTTTCTTTTACTTTAATTTCATGTTGTGAACAGAATCCCTGAAGTTACAAGCAGGGACCCTCTCTCTTCATTCGAACAAATATACTGTACCGCATTCAACTCGTTATGAACGTTGTGTTTAAAGCGATTAAGCATATAGTTTCTCCGTTATTTGCCACCTGAAGTACAACTCATTCTCATTTGTTTAGCTATATAATGTGGCCCCATTCGGGGCAAATGCCCCTTAGGCCTTGTTTAGTTTCAAAGTTTGGTGTCTAAACTTTGGAGTTTGGTACTGTAGCACCACTGTAGCATTTCGTTGGTATGTGTGAAAAATTATCCAAAAATTAATTAATTAGGCTTGAAATATCCGTCTCGTAGAGTATAACAAAACTGTGCAGTTAGTTTTTTATTTCATCTACATTTAATACTCCATGCATGCTATGACATTTTGATGTGATGGGAATCTTCTTTTTACATAGTGAACTTTGGAGGTAGAATTTGAGATCTAAACAAGGCATTACTTCAATCTCTGCATGTCTGGCGGTGGTCTAGCCAAACCCAGAAGCAACTTTTTTTTTGAAAGATTAGAAACCCAGAAGCAACTTTGCGAGTCCGATCCACAGCTTCCACTTTGCGGGCATATACACTCGTGTCTTTAGCATGTGTTTGGTCTGGGTACCGGATGGGATGGAACGGCCGGTGTCTGTTTTGTGGGATGGGACGATCCCGTTTTGTGTTTGGTTAATAGGGACAAGTTCATCCCCATTTTTTGTTTGGTACGATGGATCAATAGAATAGGATGGATGAAACTTTTAAAACCGTTAGATATAGTATTCAGCGAACCCCACGTGTCCATGGTCCATAAGTCATCTCACTCTAAAGTCATTTTCTTTTTTTTACGCCTCGTCCCCCCACACCGCGCCTGGCCATGGGGCTCCGCCACGTCGGCCGCCCTGACAGCCTCGCCCGCCCGACCTCATCGCTTGGCCGCCACGCTCAGAGCGCATCCCCGTCAGCCGCCTCACCGCATCGGGTCGCGCCTTCCACATCAGGTCGTCGTCTCGCGCTCTTGACCTCTCTCCCGCGCTCGCTCGCAAGACGGAGGAGTGACGGCGTCAAAGTGGGACGAGCCCGTCTGCTCGTTTTGGAGGGACGGGGACATCCGACATCTAAAGAGAATATTCCTCTATATGGATGACTTCATCCCACTAGTGAAAATGAGATCGATCCATCCCATCTCTGAAACCAAACACACGCGTGCTCCAGTAGTAGTTGTCTACTCAGTGTATGCAGTCAGCCTCACACCAGAGTGCACGGAACACTTAACGGGCTACGGGAGATGGTGTTTTGCCGTCCTGCAAAAATTTGGAGGCTCGCTAATTGTAGCCTTGTAGGCTTTTTAGTAAGGTTCATTCGCTGCAGTCAACTCCGTCGCGGGCATCTGACATGCTAGCTTCAGTTTCTGCTAAAAAGCACGGGGCAGTTCATATACTCAATAAATAATCAGTGCCATCAAATTAGATTACAATAAACATGCTTTCATAATCTTCACCGAGTAACACCACTTCAAAATGATTTTTAAAAATAAAAATGGAAGACAAAAAAAAAATCAAGGGCAATTCCCAACTTGCAGTGGAACCAGCAACGCTTATTTGCGTTGCCGTTTTAACATGGAACCTGAAGCGCAACTTGGCATCAATAATCACATGTTGCCCACAAACTTCCAACACTTCCATCAATCTACAACAGGAACTATAGCCAGAACTTGCAGAACACCACGAATGCATCTGCCCCTTAGGTCGCTAGTGATCTTGCACAACAGAACAAACGCACTTATCTGCAGCAGGTAAAAGCTAACCACATATTTCCCATCTTCACATTCTTGTCCTGTTCGACTGGTGCTGGTTTGCTGAGAGAAAAATACTGCTGACTGACTGGTGTCTGGTGCTGCTGACTGGTGCTGGTTTGTGCAGAGAGAAAAATACTGCTGACTGGCAGCTGATAAGCCGAGGGCGGAACAGGGCATCAGTTAACTAAAAACCCCATACTGCACACAGGATTATGCTGTCGATTTCTGATTGACAAGCATGCAAGAAGCAAGGGATGAACAAATTGGATGACTGCCAGCAAATAAAAACAGGGCCAAACATCAATTTTCAGACCTGCACACTGCCTCACTGTATAGAGCTACAGTTAGATCTGAGCATCGCTGATGCAATATTCATCCATGATGGAAATTGTGTCGACATTCAATGATCACATACCACAACTGGAGTTCAACAGGACAACACAATTATTGAGTCAAACTGCAAAGTAATTACACAAGCATGACGAAGGAACCAGGATCACGCTCACGCTGCCTACAGATTCTGGTACCAACATACTAAAAATTCAAATACTGAACGATTGACTTCATCTGAGACTAATAAAACAAACTGCACCACCGAATAACACAGGATTGAAGCATCAACATAGCAAATGTAAATACTGACTCATAACTGAAACACATTGCTGCAAGGTAACCTTCTTCAGTAGCGATCGTCATAAGCACGAGTTCCAGCTCCAGCTCCAGCTCCCGCTCCCCTGCTAGGACGGTCATAGGGGGCGGGTCTATCACGGTAACTTCCACCAAACCGAGCAGGCCCACCACCACCACCCCCTACACGTGAACCACCTCTGCCATATCCACCAGTGCCCCTAGGATCATCACGGTAGTAACCTCCACTGGATCGCCCTCCATCTCTTTCGTAGCTCCTTTCCCTGGCAAAGCCACTTGATGCGTAACGATCTGCACCACTATACCTGTCACTAGAATAGCAATCTGCTGCAGGTGCATAGCGATCACTAGCATAACGGTCACGCCCAGCACCATAATATGTATCCCTGCTGTCCATGTAACGCCCACCATCATATCGATCATCATAAGAGCGAGCAAAACGATCTGATCCTCCAAAGCGGTCACCACGTCCCCCAGTGCCACCACCATACCTTGAAGTGGGAGAGTACCTTCCAGTTCTACCACCCCCATCTGAATAAGGGCATTCACGAGCCCAATGTCCAGGGCGGCCACATTTGAAGCAATCATCACTTGCAGCTGGAACAGCATCGCCTCCACTGCGATATCCACCTCTGGCACCAGATGAGTAACCACCACCACCACCGCCATACCCATAGCCATCATCAGAGTTCCTAGGTTGAGCTTTGTTCACAGAAATATTTCGGCCATCCAGTTCTCCATTATGCATTCCCCGAATGGCAGCATCCACAGCCCGAGGTTCTGAAAATGTGACAAATCCAAATCCCCTGGAGCGGCCTGTGTCCCTTTCCACTACAACCTATACATACAATGAAAATGAACTGATGGGTGATAGGAACTAAATATAGCAGGAGCAGCCAAAAATTCTATAACTAGCAATGACATGCAAATACAACTTGGGTGATATGAAAATGACAACAGCTGATGCAAACTATTCAAACCAGTGATACCATCTCACACAACTGTAGAAGAGTAACAGCCAATCCTTATACCACAGCTCACAGAACACTAATGATTACTATGGCCAAAGGTCAGAAGTCAGAACTGGAAGCATCAAGCATGTGGCGACAAATGGTATTGATCATTCTGAACACTTCTGCGTGAGGCCCGATGTGCTGCAGTAACCAGCAAACTCCAATCCAACTGAACTGAAACCAATTACTTTTGGCCAGCAGTATTAGCGGAGTACAATAATTTAATAAGTAAACTAAACATGAACAGTCAGATTTTAGTTACTCTGCCAGAAACTTCAGGAAACATAATCTCCTAAATGTGATTTTTTTAATCTTTGATATTCCTTTGCATGCAGAACTAAGCATTTCCATTGTGACAGGAAGGGCAATATGGTCACTGACAGTAATGCTCTTCCAAGCAGATGTAAGCACAGATGAGCATACAGCCCTCTTCAGCATGACCTATACTGCCTCGCTACTGAAAGGACATGTTCCTCTGCCTTTCTTATCAACTGATCAGGAAGAATGATGTGACCAAACTTTGCTGTAAGTTCATATCCAGCACTGGCAATCATCTTTACTTCTGTGGAATTCATCATCCATGCCGGTTACAAATCATTTTCTGTGATCTAAAGCCGACAGCAGTTATCTTATAAGTAATAACATGGCAAAGAGAGGTCTCTGGTTCGGCCCACAAACAGAGCACATTTATCAAAACTGAATCTATTGGTGCAGATGCCTCCAGTCAATTTTTACTGAAAACCCCAAAAATGCTAACCAGTGAACTCAATTGATTAGTGAGTTTCTTTTCCTGCAACTTTGCTAATGTCCTAAATATGGAAACAGAAGTGACCGCAGCCTCTGTGAATCAGTAATTGCTTGATTGAAATTGGAGGACTGAAGTTCAAAAGGGCCCTAAGATATACAGGGAAAAAAACACCACATGCTCAAGTTAATAATTCACAAAAAATGCCTGTTACCTTGGTTACCAAATGTATTAAAGTGGAAAACAACTAGTTTTTAACAACCACCCCCAAAAGAAATACAAGGTATGCTTTTATTATATGTGATTGCTACGAACTTATGATGCAGTGATGTATCAATATAACTTGATTCATGGTAAACAGTTCCGAATGGTGACAACTGAAAATAAGATTCTTAGTTCTACAGTTCTTATTAAATAATTAAACTAAAATGTCATGGTCAACAGATCACTACCCGGCTCCCGCACATCTTTTTGTTTGTGCTTCCTGTATCTTAATGAAAATTGTCTGATTGCTGAACTAATGCATCAGGCTATTGCGCAAAAGGGGAGAAAGAAACAGATCCATATGCAACAGTAACAATCTCAACAATTATTCTAATTCGAAGGCGCGCCTTCCTTTCGGCTACAGCCTAACAATCTATCAGCCAAATTACACCGAACTAAACAGACTCCAATCCCCGCAAATCACACATCAAAGCAGATCCGTTGCTATACCTGTGCATCGATGACGTTGCCGTACTGGGCGAAGGTGCGCTCGAGCGTTTTCTCCGTGGTGTCCCACGACAGCCCGCCCACGAAGATCCGACCCACCTTCTCCTCCGCCATCCCGGGTCAAATCAAAATCCCCTCGCGTCCGCCGCCGCCGCAACCTCTGCAAGGAACCCATCAACCAAATTCCATTAAAAAAACCGAAATTTATCACCAATCTGCGCGAATCGAGTCCCGCCAAGGCGAGGCGAGAGGGGGCGGCGGGCGGGCGGCTCACCTCGCGCGAAAACCTAGGGAGGATTGCTCCGGTGGAGGCGCTAGGGTTTAGAGAGAGGGGATGTGCGTTCCGACGAGACGAGGAGGAGAAATCTGGAGCGTCCTATATATCTCGGGAACGGCCGCACGGAGTTGGCACGTGTCGTCTGTTTGGTGAGATTTTTTTTTCTTTGCGCCCCCTTTTATTATCGTTTTCAGGGAAGATGGACTCCGAAAAGGAATTTTGCTACGACAAGGCCTTCGTCGTCCTCGTTTTCTTTTTCTTTATTATTACACACAGTTATCGATCGTGGCGATAATACGATTCGCTCTAGATCCGTTTGGTTCTACGTACTTAAAAGAATAAATTTAGTTTTAATATGGACTAAAGATTCAAACCCTTGAAACTAAAAGAGATTAAAATCTTTTAGCACCATAAGCACTAAAAGAGGAGCTTATAGAGACTAAAATCAGCTATTTCTCCCGGATGCCCCCCACCCCGCACCGGCTCCGCTTCTTCCAGAGCCTTCCCCCTCCCCCGGCTCCAAGCAGGGGCTCGCAGCCGGCATTGATGAGGAGGAGGCCACCGTGCAGCTCCCTGGCCCGCGCGCACGTCTCGGCGGCCTTCCTGTCCATCCCGGCGTTCGCGTAGGCCGTGGCGAGCGCGCCGAGGCACGCGGGGGACATGGACCGGAGCATGGCCTCCGCGGCGTTGAAGCGGCGCGCGCGGGCGAGGAGGCGGAGCAGCGCGAAGTGGGCGAGATGGGTCGGCGTGTCATGGCGGACTCTCTATAACTGGACTTTCTATATTTAAAACTGGCTAGGCAAAGATAGCTAGCGAAGGGGAGAAGATAGCTAGCGTGGAAAGATAGTCATCCAGTTGGCTAGTCGGTTGGATGCAATTTTTTCTCGATTTTCTTTTTTTTAGCTAGCTAATGAGATATACCAGAGCTCTTGGACATGCTCTAAGACAATTAGTTAGTACTAGAGTTGCATTTATTTGTGAGATTTTTTTAAAAAAATCCGAATAGTACTTTTATGGGACGGAGGCGGTAACTATAAAAAAACTATATTTTCATCATTCCCTCAAATTTATAGTTGTTTGAGGTACTGATGTGGCAATGTGGACAACGACTAACAATATTTGAAGTTTAAATATTCATAAGTTGAAAATTAAAGTATTTTCATTTAACTAAGGTGAAAGGATCAACACTAGGCCTAGAGGGGGGGGGGTGAATAGGCCTGTTTAAAAATTCCTGAAATAATTCTCAGAAAATCTGTCAGACAGTCGGATGATCCGACACAATCTCGGATCTTCCGACAGGAAGATCCGACAGTGTATAGGATCTTCCGAAAATAACAGAAACTCCGGAAGATCCGAAGATAAGCCGGATCTTCCGACAGGCAGTTCAAGTAAACTTCGGGATTTGAAAACTAATGACCTTTTAACAATTCCACTTGAATGCAAAGCTCACAAATGATGTATGGAACCTTCTAAATATGATCAATATCAGAGTATAGCCACAAATAAGTAGATCGGGACAAATCAAGATATAGAAACGAAATGAACAAGTATGAAAGTGGAGACAACGGATTTTCTACCGAAGTTCACTCCACAAAGGAGCTACGTCTCCGTTGAGATGCTCACAAAGAGCCGGGCTGTCACACTAACCCCAAGTCTCTCCCAATCAACCACAAAGGAGGATTGAGTTACTTACTATGTGCTCCCACAAAGGGAAAGGGCAATACAAACTTCCGGGACTCAAACCACAAGAGAATGGGAGTTCACCGGCACCTCTAACCGTCTAGGAGCAAGCTCCAAGAGTAACAAACGCAAATCGACGAATCCAAGTGCTTCAAGTGCTTGAGAGATGAACTAGTTGAAGAGGCACACAAGTCTCACACCATGAAGCTTTTCTCTCACTCAAACCCTAGTTGAATCTTGGAAGAATCAAGCTTGGAGGGGGAGTAAAGAGAGGGAATGAATGCTCAAGTGGAGTGTTGGCTCGAGTTAGGTCAGTATGAGCAGCCACAGTGAATGAAAGGGGGTGAGGGGTATAAATACCAACCCCCAAAAATATGACCGTTATGTTCACTGCGAAGGGGTACCGGATCTTCCGACACTTGGACGGATCTTCCGATGAGCAACAGAAATGAGTGAGAAAAACTCCAGGTAAGTTCCGGGGGCCGGATCTTCCGACAGAGTGTCGGATCTTCCGACGGACCCCGGAACATCCGACCCAGCGAGAAACCAAGACAGAGCCAGCCGGAACTTCCGGTCGGATCTTCCGGCCTCGGGTCGGAACATGCACACAGGACACTCGTGAGCTCGAAAAACGGCTAAGTCTTGTATCTTCCGAAGCCACGGCCGGATCTTCCGGCCAGGGAAAACCCGAGACCGAGCTGCCCGGAACTTCCGGTCGGAACTTCCGGCCAAAGTTCCGGCCGAGCAGAAAAGGAGTTTGTGAAGTGTTTTTGTGGCTCTGAAAAGTTTGTCATCTCAAGCAAAGCACTTTGAGCAACTAGAATTCATCAACTACGTCCCCCTTGATAGTACGGTGGTCCTATACTCAATTTCAAACGGAAAATAGAATTTAAATTCACCAATTGAGTCTTCCACCACATGAATATGAATTGGGATCCTTGCTTGAGTGCTACCTTTCTTTTATTTCATTTTATTCCTGCACAACTCATGCACAACATCATATCCAAATTTCTATTGCCAATAATCACCAAAATAGATTAAATGCCTAGATGCACTTTCAATCTCCCCCTTTTTGGTGATTGATGACAATACAAATTTGGGTTCATAATAGGGATAAAATACATGTAGCTCCCCCTCAATTTGTGCATGGTGTGATAAAATCATCGTGATGCATAAGACAAGATATTCACAACAACAAAGTGAGAAATAACATCACATCATCCATAAGCATTTCACTAAGAAGATAACGAGAAATACATCACACTAGCAATAACCATGAATAAGTCTTACAAATAGAAGTTTCACTTGTCACACCATTCATAACACAAATTAAAGTCTTACAAGTTCACAAGCTCACAAAAATAAAATAAAAAAAAACGATAGATAAGGCCCAAATTCACTCCCCCTTTGTCATCAAAGACCAAAAAGGGAGCTACTCGTCCTCGTCGTCGTCGTCGTAGTCGTCACCCTCATCATCGTCGCTCTCATCATCATCGGCTACAACGGTCTTGCCCTTGCGACGATCCTCATCCGTCTCGGGCTCACTGACATATTCTTCTTCCTCTTCCTCAGATTCTTCTTCTTCTGCCACTTCTTCTTCTTCTTCTTCCTCTTCTACTATCTCCTCTTCTCCTTGTCCTTGGTATTGAGAGGCACCAAAGACATACTCCTGAGAATAATCCTCCCAAGGGTTTGCAAAAGGAGGTGGAGGGGTGACTTCCCGGAGTGGGCGAACTGGAGAATGTGGCAAGTTTAACTTCTCAAGAAGTTCTTTGTGGCGCTTATCCGCCAAGTATCTATCATTCTCGGCTCGTTGCTCACGCTCATGAGATTTCTTGACTTGATATTTGCACATATTAAAGCAAGAGAACATGCCTTGGAGCAGAAAATCTATTTTGCTCTTCTTGCCTTTGGGGGTAAAAGAGGGGCCACTAGAAGGAGCTGGAGCAGCTGATGGAGGAGCTTGAGAAGATGAAGCACCTTGAGAAGATGGAGTTGGAGCACCATGATAAGGCTTAGATTTAATCTTCAGAAGTTGGGAAATCTTGCCTTGTGGAGACTTGTAAGCCGGATGGATCTTGTCAGTCAAGATGTTTACCCCAGTGACATGCATAATCATGTGAAAGATATATGGGGCATAGTGACAGCCACTGGAAGCATCATAGGAGCAGTAAATGATTTCATTCCAAATGAAATTGAAAACTTTGAACTTTGGTTTCCCGGGGGCCATTTGAAACAGCAAGTTCTTGGCCCTCTTAGAGATGTTGTCGGCATCTCCTGCTCTCGGATACAAGGTCCCTCTAAAAAGTTGATTCAGCAACTTGTAGAATGGAGAAAGACCCTTGTACTTCCCAAAAACCACCTCACCATAGGCATGATCATACATGAATGCCAGTTTTGTGTCATCTAAAATTCTACCAAGATGAAGGTCAACCTTGCTACGATCATTGCTTGTATGGGCATAGGCAGTCTCCTCAGCAAGGCCAAACAAACCAGCAAAGTCATGCAAAGATATGAAAAGGCGTTTTCCACACAAGGTCCAATGCATCTCATACCTGTCCTCATCTACCCACAGAGTGGCATAAAACTGAGCGATGACCTCCTCATTGTATGGACACTCAAAAGCCATCAACTTGTCCAAGTCCATCTCCACACACCGCTTGTAAACATCATCAACAACTGGCTTAAGCGGTGGTGGGAAGCTCTTCAAGTACTTCCAATCGACCCAATACATAGGAGTGCAAATTCGGGTCATCTTCAGAATAACTGACTCATACCAATCGGCTTGATGTGAAAACCAAAAGCGAGGATCACCTTTAAATGGCTTGTACTGAATGCTCCTAGGATCCTCATGTGCACTGAATCTGAGGGGCTTCATGCTATTCTGTGCTAATTTGAAGTTGACCAGGAGATTGTCTTCTGGGTGCCGGAAAGGAATGGCAGTGCTAATGAAGTTTTGAGACAGAAAAGATATGTCAATGTCATCATTGTATTGACTCCCCGGTCCTTCTCCTTGATTAGCCCTCTTAATTCTGGGGCGAGGAGGAATCTTGCGCCCCGGCACACTGGATTGGGCTCTTCCGCGAACAGAACGAGAAGTGGTTTCCTTTATTGATCTCTTGACCTTTCCCACTTCTCTAATCTCCCCATCTGAAGCAGTGTCCGGATCAGAGGATGAACCGCTGGGAGGATGAAATGAGCTCTTAGTGCGACCGACACTTGGGCGCACTGTCAAAGATGTGGTCTTCTTCTGTGTAACCTTCTCTTTAACCATCTGATAAGATATGAGAGAATATGTTAAGAGATAGGAATAAGGATTTGCAACTAAGTTGATAGGACAGAACTCGACTTGGTCGGATCTTCCGGCACTGAGTCGGAAGATCCGGGGGTCCGGATCTTCCGGCCCAGAGTCGGATGATCCGACAGAGTCGGGCCAAACCCTAAAAACTTAGGAACAGAAGATTTAGCTCACCAAACTTCGTGAAATCATAGGGAAGTATTCTAGACATGTATAGAAGATGATTCACCGAGGGAAAACAACTAGAACCTCCTACATTGGTAGATCGGGCGAAGGGGATTTTTGAATCAATACCGTTGAGATTTCCCGCGAAAACTCCGGAAGATCCGATGGAGATTGAGTCTTGGAGAGTTGGGGAAACAAAAGATGTCACTTGAAGAAGAAATCCACGGTCCAAGCTCCAAATCGCCGTAAGGGGTGAAGTTTGGAAGAGAGTAGGCGTTTGTGGATGAAGAGAGGAAGAATGGGGCACGTAACGGTTCAGTCCAGATAATTATATCCGCGCACAGGCCGGAAGATCCGACGACGAGCCGGAAGTTCCGACCGAGACAGAACCAGAGAGACCAGAGCGGAAGTTCCGAGATCTCCCAGGTCCGGAAGATCCGACAACATGTCGGAAGATCCGGCCGGGTCGGAAGATCCGAAAATTCTTCGGAGAGAGCGATTTGAGACAGAACTACCCGGAACTTCCAGTGGCAAGTTCCGGGGGTATGTCGGAAGATCCGAGGGTCCAGAAGAGATATGACATAAAGATGATTTTGCAAGATGAGATTTGATTTGATTGAAGATTTTGAGAGAGCTTGCTTGTGAACTAGTAAGACATTTGTCCCAAAGTTGATCAGCAACAAACAATCAACAAATTAACCATGATCAACTTGAGACAAGATGTGATCCAACGATCACAAGATCAAATATTTTGAAATACTCACACAAAACTAAGATAAAACAATTTTTCTCCTAGTCTAGGCATCAAACAATTGTGTATGCAACAAGTCAAGCCAAGTTACGAGAATCCAAAATATTTAGCTCACTCCTCAAGGAACAAAACCTTTGCTCATCAAGAGGCTTGGTGAAGATATCGGCTAATTGTTTTTCGGTTCCTACATGGCATATGGCGATATCTCCTTTGGCTTCATGATCTCTAAGGAAATGGTGTCGAATGTCTATGTGCTTGGTTCTTGAGTGTTGAACGGGGTTGTTTGCTAGTTTTATGGCACTCTCATTGTCACACAAGAGTGGAATGTTTTTGAACTCACAACCAAAGTCACTCAAGGTTTGCCTCATCCAAAGTAGTTGAGCACAACAAGCACCGGCTGCAACATACTCGGCCTCGGCGGTGGATAGCGCAACGGAATTTTGTTTCTTAGAGCTCCATGACACCAAAGACCGACCAAGAAATTGGCAAGTCCCCGTTGTACTCTTTCGATCTACCTTGCAACCGGCATAATCCGAATCGGAGTAGCCAAGTAGATCAAAAGTGGAGCCCTTGGGATACCACAAGCCAAGGTTTGGAGTATGCACCAAATATCTAAAAATTCTCTTAACAGCCATTAGATGACATTCCTTAGGATTGGCTTGAAATCTTGCACACATGCACACACTAAGCATAATATCCGGCCTAGATGCACAAAGGTAAAGCAAGGAACCAATCATGGAGCGATATACCTTTTGATCGACGGATTTACCTTCTTCATTTAGATCAAGATGACCATTCACAGGCATAGGGGTCTTGATGGGCTTAGCATTGGCCATGTCAAACTTCTTGAGCATATCACTTGTATATTTGGTTTGACATATGAACGTGCCATGCTTTAGTTGCTTGATTTGAAGTCCGAGAAAGAACTTCAATTCCCCCATCATTGACATCTCAAATCTCTTGGTCATTATCCTACTATACTCTTCACAAAAAGTTTCGTTAGTAGAACCAAAGATTATATCATCAACATAAATTTGACAAACAAACAAATCTTTGTCTATTTTTCTAGTGAAGAGGGTAGAATCGGCTTTCCCCATTACAAAGCCATTTTTGAGAAGAAAATCCTTAAGGCATTCATACCATGCTCTAGGTGCTTGCTTAAGCCCATAGAGCACCTTATGGAGTTTGTAGACGTAGTCGGGATGCTTGGGGTCTTCAAATCCCGGTGGTTGCTCTACATACACGAGCTCACCAAGAGGCCCATTCAAGAATGCACTCTTCACATCCATTTGATATAACTTGAAGTTGTGATGAGATGCATAGGCCAAAAGGATACGAATTGACTCAAGCCTTGCCACCGGAGCATATGTCTCACCAAAATCAAGTCCTTCAATTTGAGTAAAGCCTTGAGCGACCAATCTAGCCTTGTTTCTTGTGACAATACCATTTTCATCTTGTTTGTTCCGGAAAACCCACTTGGTGCCAATCACATTTTGCTTGGGTCTTGGGACCAATTCCCAAACTTCATTTCTTGTGAAGTTGTTCAACTCCTCTTGCATTGCAATGACCCAATCGGCATCACCAAGAGCTTCTTCCACCTTGAGAGGTTCCAAAGAAGAAACAAACGAGTAACATCCACAAAAATTTGCTAAACGTGAACGAGTGATTACCCCTCTTTGGATGCTCCCGAGGATATTGTCAACGGGGTGATCCCGTTGAATACTTTGATGAACTCTTGGGTGTGAGAATGTTGATTGACGTTGGATGGATCCATCATCATCTTTTTCATGATGTGACTCAACATCTTGAGTATCTTCACCTTGAGCTCCCCCTTGATCATTGTCATGGTCATGATCGTCACCATGATCTTGGACTTGATCTTGTGACGAGCTTGGTGGTTCAACTCTTGTTGATGGTGATGGATCGATGTTGAACATGATTTCCGGATCTTGGTCTTGTTCCTCATCTTCATTTGAAAGCTCTTGAGGCTTTACTTCCCCTAAGCTCAAGTTCTTGATAGCTTGATTTGGCGGGACTTCATCTACAAGGTCATTTATAACTTGCTCTACTTGAGAGCCGTTTGATTCATCAAATTTTACGTCTACCGTGATCTCAACACAACCGGTGGTTTTGTTGAAAACACGGTAGGCGTGTTCGTTAGTACCATATCCAAGTAGAAAGCCTTCATCGACCTTAGGTGCAAACTTTGAGGTTTTGGCTTTCTTGTTAAGAATGTAACATTTGCAACCAAAGACTCGAAAGTAGTGCACCTTTGGTTTGTTACCGGTTAGTATCTCGTATGGAGTCTTGTTCAAATACTTTTGAAGATAGAGACGGTTAATGGCATGGCAAGCCGTGCTAATCGCCTCGGCCCAAAAGTTGTCCGGAGTCTTGTACTCATCAAGCATGGTCCGTGCCATCTCAATCAAAGTCCTATTCTTCCTCTCAACAATGCCATTTTGTTGAGGTGTATATGGTGCGGAGAGTTCATGCTTGATTCCCTCTTCATCAAGAAACTCTTCAATATTTGTATTCTTGAACTCCGTCCCATTGTCACTTCTTATATGCTTGATCTTCAATTCAAACTCGTTTTGAGCTCTTCTAATGAATCTCTTGATGATTGTTTGAACTTCACTCTTGTCATGCAAAAAGAAAACCCACGTGAACCGAGAAAAATCATCTACAATGACAAGTCCATACTTGTTCCCTCCAATGCTAACATATGCAACCGGTCCAAATAAATCCATATGAAGCAACTTGAGTGGTCTTGAGCTAGTCAAAATATTCTTGGGTGGATGTGGAGCACCAACTTGCTTCCCGGCTTGACAAGCACTACACAACCTATCTTTCTCAAACACAACATTTGTTAGTCCTAGGATATGTTCATCCTTTTGAAGTTTGGCCAAGTTCCTCATCCCAACATGAGCTAGCCGGCGATGCCAAAGCCAACCCAAGCTAGATTTTGCCACTAAACAAGTCTTCGGTTCCACTTTACTAGTTGTGAAATCAACTAAGTAAAGTTTTCCCTTGTCGACCCGTAAAAGCAATAGAGGAATCCTCCCTTCTTAGGATGCTCACACCCTCATTAGTAAAGAGACAATTGTAGCCCTTCTCACAAAGTTGTGAAACCGACAACAAATTGTATCCCAAAGAATCAACAAGATAAACATTTGAAAGGGATGAGTCTTGTGAGATAGCTATTTCACCTTGGCCTATGACATCACCATGATTGTTGTCACCAAATGTGATCTTCTCAACGGGTGAGTCATACTCTTGTAGCTTCGCAAACATATTCCTTTCTCCGGTCATATGATTAGAACATCCACTATCCAACAACCATGAAGGTCCACCGGAGGAATATGCCTACAAAACAAGTTTTAAGCCTTGGACTTAGGTACCCAAAAGTGGTTGGGTCCTTGAGCGTTAGCTTTTGACATTTTAGGCACCCACACACTTCTCATCATCTTCCTAGTATGAGCACCTATATACTTTACCACCATCTTCCCATTTTGGTCCCAAGTTACCATATAGTCGATGGAGTAGTTTGGCGATGGCTTGTGCTCAATGACCTTCTCTTCTTTCTTGGTCTTGATCTTGACATTTTGAGTGGATGCTTTTACCTTTGTCAAGGACTCCGTGGGTCTTACCACCCCATGAGCCGCATCCATTAGTTCACCTAGATAGGTCCCCTTGGTGAACAGTGTCACATCACGATCATTTACCCTTTTTGTGCCATTTGCCTTTCCTCCTCGAGTGTACCCAAGCCCATCCTTGATAGTACCATATCTACCAGCTTTATATGCCGGGTGGGTCTCGAATACACTCTTGCCCTTACCTTGGTCTTGACCAATGGCATTGTTCAACTTTTGGATTTGAGCATCTTTAGCCTTGACTTTCTCTTCTAGCTTAGAAATGTTAATTGCACAAGCATCTAAATCAATTTTATAACATCTTGAGCAACCTTCACTAGTAGAGACACTTGAGTCAAGAATAGTTTTGGAGTTGCTCTTGGTACTTTCCCAAAGAGAGCTAAAATTGGCTTCTAGATCTTTGTATTTGATCTCTAGGCTTGAATGCCTTTCTTGAAGCTCACTTTTAGCATTCTTTAGGTTAGTTAGAGAGTCATTTGTCAAAGACAAGTTCTTTGACATCATCTCCCGTGAGTCATTTGCTTGAGATAACTCACAAGCCAACTTCTCAACCTTGAGTTTCTCCTCAACTAGAGCCTCTTCTAGGACAAGGTTTCTCTCCTTTTCAAGAATGAGCAATTCTTCTTGTCTTTCAAGAGACTCCTCTCTTTTCTCAATTTTCTCTAGTAGCTTTTTGATAAACTTGTAGCCATCTTTTCCGAACTTCTTTATCATGTTTTTCTCATATTCGGCTTCTTCACTATCTAGATCATTTTCAATGTTTCTAGATGACAAAGGGGTGGATGAGAGAGGTGATGTGGTGTCCAATACCTTAGACCCTTGAGCCATGAGGCACATGGGTGCTTCGTCATCACTCTCATTGATGTAGTTGAAGAGTCGTGGAGTTGAAGTAGGAGCTTGAATGGCACAAGTGGCCATTTCTTGATCGCCGGAGTCATCACTTGATGAGTCCCAACCTTCACCAACGTGGGCGCTTCCAAACTTCTTCTTGTAATCTCGACTCTTCTCTTTGTAGTTCTTGTCCTTGTCATCGTTCTTGTTCTTGAGCTTCGTGTTATCCTTGTCATTCTTCTTGTGGGGACAATCGACAATGAAGTGACCTTTCTCCCCACACTCATAGCATCTTCGTTGAGAGAAGCTCTTCTTTTCACTTCTTGCCTTCATGAATCTCTTGAAGTTTCTAACCATCATAGCGATTTCTTCATCGGTGCTCTCATGATCACTTGAGTCTTCACTTTTCTTGGAAGTTGAGGTCTTCTCATTTGACTCAACCTTTTTGCTTGGCTCGGCCTTAAGAGCGATGGTCTTGACTTCGGTTTGTTGAGTTGATCTTGTCACATCCAAGCTATTCATCTCATGATATTGCAACTTGTTGAATAACTCCATGGGCACCATTGTCTTGAACTTGTCACTTTCTCTAATCATTGTGGCAAGCATTGGGTTCTTGGGTGCGTATGCTCTAAGCAGTTTCTTTGTGACCTTGCTCTCGCCCCAATCATTGCTTCCAAGCATTCTAATTTCGGTGACAAGGAGCTTCAATCGATCATACATCTCTTGCAAGGACTCATCCTTCTTCATGACAAAGGCTTCTAGTTCTCCTTGTAGAAGATCTACCTTGCCTTCCTTGACTTCTTCCGATCCTTCATGAGCCATTCGAAGAGTGTCCCATAGCTCTTTGGCACTATCGATTCCCCTAATCTTGTTGTACTCATAATCGCTTAGAGCCCTTCTAAGCACGGTCACGGCTTGAGAGTTGCGGAAGATGTCGTATTCTTGTTCACGACTTGGCGTTGCACTCTTGTCAATACCTATATTCACAATAGTCCAAAGAGATGGATGAAGACCATGCAAGTAAATTTTCATATCATCACTCCATCGGGCATAGTCAATCCCATTGAATTTGGGGACTTTGCCCATTGGAATGGATGAGAAATTAAGACTAGAAGGGTCAAAAGATTTGTTAGAAGAAGATGTCTCATATCGATAAGACACCGAGTGAAGTCCGTCGAGAGCGTCTCTTTCTCGTATCTTCTTCTTGAAAAGCTTTTGTGCCTCTCTTTCGGCCTTCTCCTTGATCTTCTTCCTTATCTTCTCCCTTCTTTGCTTTTTCTTCTCTTGTTCATCCAAGCTCTCATCAACATCGCTAATGTTGAATTCATCATCGCTTGAGCTTGACTCAATGGGCGTCGGATGTTTATCTTTGTGGGCGGAAGCCATCTCGGATACTTCTCCCATACCGGCCATAGTGTTTTCCCTTAGCGGTTAAGCCTAAACAAGGGATTAGGCTCTGATACCAATTGAAAGGATCAACACTAGGCCTAGAGGGGGGGGGTGAATAGGCCTGTTTAAAAATTCCTGAAATAATTCTCAGAAAATCTGTCAGACAGTCGGATGATCCGACACAATCTCGGATCTTCCGACAGGAAGATCCGACAGTGTATAGGATCTTCCGAAAATAACAGAAACTCCGGAAGATCCGAAGATAAGCCGGATCTTCCGACAGGCAGTTCAAGTAAACTTCGGGATTTGAAAACTAATGACCTTTTAACAATTCCACTTGAATGCAAAGCTCACAAATGATGTATGGAACCTTCTAAATATGATCAATATCAGAGTATAGCCACAAATAAGTAGATCGGGACAAATCAAGATATAGAAACGAAATGAACAAGTATGAAAGTGGAGACAACGGATTTTCTACCGAAGTTCACTCCACAAAGGAGCTACGTCTCCGTTGAGATGCTCACAAAGAGCCGGGCTGTCACACTAACCCCAAGTCTCTCCCAATCAACCACAAAGGAGGATTGAGTTACTTACTATGTGCTCCCACAAAGGGAAAGGGCAATACAAACTTCCGGGACTCAAACCACAAGAGAATGGGAGTTCACCGGCACCTCTAACCGTCTAGGAGCAAGCTCCAAGAGTAACAAACGCAAATCGACGAATCCAAGTGCTTCAAGTGCTTGAGAGATGAACTAGTTGAAGAGGCACACAAGTCTCACACCATGAAGCTTTTCTCTCACTCAAACCCTAGTTGAATCTTGGAAGAATCAAGCTTGGAGGGGGAGTAAAGAGAGGGAATGAATGCTCAAGTGGAGTGTTGGCTCGAGTTAGGTCAGTATGAGCAGCCACAGTGAATGAAAGGGGGTGAGGGGTATAAATACCAACCCCCAAAAATATGACCGTTATGTTCACTGCGAAGGGGTACCGGATCTTCCGACACTTGGACGGATCTTCCGATGAGCAACAGAAATGAGTGAGAAAAACTCCAGGTAAGTTCCGGGGGCCGGATCTTCCGACAGAGTGTCGGATCTTCCGACGGACCCCGGAACATCCGACCCAGCGAGAAACCAAGACAGAGCCAGCCGGAACTTCCGGTCGGATCTTCCGGCCTCGGGTCGGAACATGCACACAGGACACTCGTGAGCTCGAAAAACGGCTAAGTCTTGTATCTTCCGAAGCCACGGCCGGATCTTCCGGCCAGGGAAAACCCGAGACCGAGCTGCCCGGAACTTCCGGTCGGAACTTCCGGCCAAAGTTCCGGCCGAGCAGAAAAGGAGTTTGTGAAGTGTTTTTGTGGCTCTGAAAAGTTTGTCATCTCAAGCAAAGCACTTTGAGCAACTAGAATTCATCAACTACGTCCCCCTTGATAGTACGGTGGTCCTATACTCAATTTCAAACGGAAAATAGAATTTAAATTCACCAATTGAGTCTTCCACCACATGAATATGAATTGGGATCCTTGCTTGAGTGCTACCTTTCTTTTATTTCATTTTATTCCTGCACAACTCATGCACAACATCATATCCAAATTTCTATTGCCAATAATCACCAAAATAGATTAAATGCCTAGATGCACTTTCATAAGGAGTATTAAAACCTAAATAACTTTCATCATAAGTAAAATAAAGTACAATAAGACTGTGAAGTAGGCACTGTTTAAAACTAAGCTAAGATCAAGCTAAAGTTCATACCAATTGTTTTAGGTTCAAAATAAGTCTAGTGCATCTAAACTTAATAGCTAGAGTCAATTTTTATTACCAAATTGTAGAAATGGTACCTCCATGAAATGCATATATGAGATTAATATCAAATGCATATATGAGTAATATCAAGCTGCTCTAAGGGAATCAAAGTTTAATTGGCACACAAGAAATTTATTTATCTTAGTGTTTTTAGAAATAGTGATAAATTATACTGCACGTTTTAAGTATAAAAGGTCAAAATGTAGATGCTTCCTAGTGCAAGCGAAAATAATTTTAGAAATTATAAAATATTTGATGAACTTTTAAATGCGATGACTATTTTTGCCTACGTCCATTCTTTTTTGAATTTTGAAAATGTACAGGGCCCGATACCATATCCTCCTCTTTTTAGGAAGTTTATAAGATCTTTTTTTCTTTAAAACAAATGCAAAAACTTCTCAGGACAAAAGTGGCCAAAAAGTTTAGTGAAAATTGAGAAAAATAGAAATAATAAATTGTCAAAGGAGAAGAAGCGGGAAATCCAATGTCAGTGTCATTGGCTTGTCACGAGCTAGCGCGCAACGTGTGGTCATCCAGCTACATTCTTTACTTTTCCTTTTCCTTTTCTACTAGCTTTCTTTCCTTTATTCCTTTTTTGATATTCAGCTTACCGTTTTCTTATACATGCTATAAAAGCTTTTTAAATAAGACATCTACAAAATTTTTTGAAAAAGATTTTGTACAGAGGCATAAAGCTCTGTGTATAATTTTTCTAAAAATGATAAACAGCGAAAACACAATATGAAATGTTGCTCATATAAGTTGTTATGAAAATGCGTTGAAAAATAGTTATGGCCATGTTTGGATTTATGGTGTTAGTGTTGGAGTTTTTAACATCCTCAACTAACACGTAAAAAACTAACACCAAATGTGTTTGGATCCATGTGTTAGTTTGCATTGAATACTACTTTTTCAAACCAAAGTGAGGGATTTGGGCTGAAGAATAGGTCGTGGCCCTCCATGTGGCTAGGCACGTTTGACACATGAGCTCAAACAAGGCAGGGGTGCAATGGGATCTGGAGGAAAAAGTTTCAACAACAGACCGAATTTCAAACACATGACCATATCAGACACCGAATTTCAACAACAGACCGATGCAAATGAGAGCAAAAACTTTATATGCCCGATAAAGAATGGAGGAATTCCCGTGATGCCAGTACAAGAAAAACAAATAACATCAAATAGGATTATCCTTCTTCGATTGAACTTTTTGGAAACTATTTCATGGGAAGCCGTCCGCCGCCTAGGAGTTGAGGTCAAAATCCTCAACTCCGACGCGCAAGGGGGCGCCATTGCCGTGGCCGCTCGCAGATGGGTTGGACGATCAAGTGTTGCCGGTGGCAGACTCCTGGGAGAAGAAGTCGAAGCCGTCCCCGTTCATCTTCCACGGATGGGGCAGGCGCAGGGGATGGGCCAGGCGGCGCGCAGGGGATGGGGCAGGAGGCGGCTCAGGAGATATGGGAGATACGGGGCAGGCTTCGGCGCACGGGAAGGGGCGGACGGCGACGCTTGTGGAGGCGCGCGACAGCGCTTGTGGTACCGGACGGTGGCGTAGGGGATGGCCAGGCGGCGCCGCAGGGGATTGGGCAGGCGGCGGCGTAGGCGGCGACGCAAGGGGGTGAAGGCCGGCGGCACAGGTGGTGGAGGCCGGCGCCGGCCGGCGTGGATCTGGGCGGCGGCAAAGAGGATGGAGCAGGCATGGATCTGGACATGCGCTCGTAACGAGAGGGGCAGACGGAGTAAGGTGAAAAGGTGGAGTAATGAGCGTGAGCCTCACTAAAACTAACACCAATTACCACCTCTTGGAGGGGTTAGTTTTTTGAGGGGTGTTAGTCCCAACTAACACCAAAACAACACATATGTTTGGATCCAAAGTGTTAGTTTGGTGTTATTTTACCCCAAAGTAACACTAACGCAGGGATCCAAACAAACCCTATGCTGAGAAATTGTTATGATAAGTTTGTCTGGGAAAGTTGTGCGCATAGGTTTGTAACTTTCCAAAAGAAATGGAAAGTTGTGGAAGCCATTTTCTTCTAAAAGAAGTAAAGTCCGAGAAATCAGGAGGGAAATGTGTCGTCACTGGCAAGTACACATCCCGTATGCGCCCTTCAACCTCGTTCAACTCTGTTAAAAAAAAACCTCGTTCAACCTCCCAGCCCCATCTGACACCACTAGACATAATTTTGTTCCTCAACACAGATTTGAGGTAGTAAAACCGAACAACGAGAAGAGCTGAGTACCAAAAAAGACTATTATCCTTCTAAGATTTTATCATTTAATCATTGCGTAATGATGGTTATCTTTGATGTTGGCATTCCCAGATGTCCGTTATGACCTATTTCTCTGCCAATGCTCGTAAGAAATACTTAAAATCAAGAATATATAGCTGAAGATTGATGACATTTAGATTTCCGCGTGACAAAACTAAACATAAAAAATAGTTCAGTTCCTACTGGAATCACAAAAAAGGACTTCCTAATCCTAGCTAAACCCATACCCGAGTTAATTAACATGGGGCTACTTTGTGCCCTACTAAGTGCAGTTGGGATCATCTGTTCATAGTATAGATATGACAATCAAGTCAGCAAATCCTAAGTTCAATTATCAGAACAGAACTGCCCCTATAGATTAGATGAAATTGGAAAACAATGGAATGTAGATCCACCAAACTATTCCAGGAGCTTTGGCTTTCAAGCCCACTTTAGTACTATGCATCCGACTATCCACACAGCGACCAGATCCAGACTTCGAAGGTATCTCCTTGCCTTCCATAGTTCCATTCCATGTCCTGCTTCCTTTAGGTGAGACCTGAGAAGATATCAAAACATAAAGCAATGAATCATTCCGAAATCTCTGCACCTAAAATGCCTGAATTCTCCGCATAAACTATAAAGGAATGAGCAGAAAGCTTACCCTTTATGAATAATCGATGATGGAAAGAAACAAAGCCTACACACTTCAAATGAATCAACGACAACATTGATAACTCATAGGAGATTGTTCATGTTATATTCCTCTGTTCTTGCTCTCCTCAATATTTCTGTCTGCATGTTGAGAGTTAGTCAAGAGTGTAGAATAAAGAAGGTTTCATAAATCATAAAGTTTTGGCACAGGTTAGGAAATTGATGGTTAGAGAACAATGTCTGCGTATAATCCTCATTGCACATCCTCCAAGTTATTCACAAAAGCAGCTCAATATAACTTGGATATGAAACTGTTGGACATATTACAGCGACAGCTGCCTATAGTTTAGAAATTTTGATCATGCCAGACAAACTAACCTGAATCCGTGTGGTAATGCATCCAGCACCCTAGTTTCAGATTTTGACAATGTTACAAACAGGCTAATATCACCAAAATAAATAAATAAATATGAGAAGTATTGCATACCTGAAATTGTTTCACCATCCAAGATACATCACTCCAGGTTTTTAATTCTATGTCCTCCCACAATAAAGGTGCTTGAACTGACTCCACATGCTGGACAAGCCTTAAGCTACCTGTTACACGTATACAGTATATGATACACCAAGTAGCAGCAGGCGATGCTCAAAACAAGGTCATCACCCAGCAGGTGCTTCTTATCCAAGAGAGAATATTCTTACTTGTGACAAAGGCTTCTTTCCAGAGTTCATGTTTGGACCATGATGGAGAGATCTCTCGCAATGGGATTCCGATATCATGGCACACCCTGTTTGAACAAATTGAATTTCTGTTACAATGCTTCACCATTTGGTATATCTCTAACTCATAGTAGCTCAGTTAGGATCCCATCTTCAATTATTTGCCAGTCTCCACTCATGCAACCCCTTTAATATGCCATTATTATTTTATTAGGCCTAGTATGTGTCCATTGTACATAGTGTATGAGAACAGTGTTATGTGGGGAAGAACAGAGTGCAAAAGCTCTAAGACTCCAGCTACTCTCATGAGTATCCTGAAATTATTTGAGGGGAGTGATTTGGACTTTTTCCATAAGAATAAGAAGATAAAGGCAAAGTACATGGAATTTATAAAGTAATTAAAGAATATTTACTTTATCACTATCTGACGTATGATTCCAGGGAGAATTCCATCACTTATTGGAGCTGTTTGCACTTCAAACATGCTAGCCAATGTTTGAACAGACAAAGGTCTTTCCCTCTGATGCTCCTCCTACAGAAATGTTAACATTGTTATACAAAGGAACTACTACTATAACCTAACATTTGTTTGGGCTCAGAAAAGATGTATAGACAAAGATAATGAATATTGCAAAATTGAGTGCAAGCTATTTATATGTTGCAGGTGCTATTAAGACATCGAAGTTGAAACATACTAACATGGTAACAAAATCTGAGATGTGTGATAGTATTTGGTCATTTCTTGGACATCCAAAAATCCAAAATTAATGCAAGGGAAGATACCAAGTATTGTCCTTTAATCAGTGCATTTAGATGATAGCATAACAGCTGAGGCACAAGTGCAGATATAGAGAGTACAGTAGGAGTGCCCAGAAATGATGAACAGAAAAATTTGTGAAATACTGAAATGCATATGACTTTCACTTTGCATTGCAAGTTTGCACATCACAGATGGTTTAATACTTCATTCACTCCTCTGGTTCACAATAGCATGGAACTAGTGAACTGATGAGTACCAAGAACTCTACATATTGCTTAAGTGTCAGCACAAAGGATTGTTCTTAGGCTGATTGGTAAAAATCACAAGGCTTTCATTGATGGACAATGCGCATGACTCACCTTTTCGCACACAACAAAGAAGTTTGTGACAGTGCCTTCAAGAATGTTATCTCCATCATTAGTCAACAGAAGCTCTGTGGCCCCAGGAGGCCTCATCTTTTCCATACTCTTCCTCATGCTGCATCCAGAGGTAAACAAATACTCAACCAACCAGAGCTTGCAGAGAAATTGCAGCTCTGCAGCACACATGACGTACGGTGAAGAGGATACAGAACCAGTACACCACATCATGGAGAAGAAAATAAATAAAAAGTGAATACAGCAGCTACCTGGCCCAGGACGCGTACTTGGCGGCGGCGGCGTCCCTCCCCCTGCCAGCCACGGCAACTCTGGCCCCCGAATCTCCGAAGACCGGTGGGGAATGCGTACCCACGTGGACGAAGACGTCGAGGCCGTCCGCGGAAATGGAATCGCGGCCTCTGATCAGGGCTGTGAGCGCCAATTCGTCCTCCTTGACCATGGGCAGCCTGCTGCGCATCTCGTGAACGGCGAGCCGCACGGAGGGGTTGACGAGGGCATGGATGGGCGTTTCAGAGAAGAACAAGTCGAGGGCGCGCGGCCGAGGGAGGCCGAGAAGGTGAGGGTGGGAGCGGGCGAGGAGGGTGGCGGATTCGGCGAGGCGGCGGAGGTGGCGGGGCCACCAGAGGAGGTTGCCGCGGGCGGTGGTGTAGGCCCCCGGGGTGGCCTCGAGGAAGGAGGCGGCGGAAGAGGGAGCGCGCGGGGAGACGGCGCCGTTGCTGACGAGCACGGCCGCCGCCGCCGGCGACGACATGCTGAAGAGTGAAGAGCGAAGGGAGCTAAAGGCCCAGACCAGCTAAATCCAACAAGGAATATGGGCTTTGATGGGCCTTTTAATCGCTGCGGGTGGCTAAATTTGCAACTCTTGCTGCTCTTTACCATAGTTTCTCATTTCAAACAAAAATGAGAAGATACTTAGGACAAAACGAGAAGGTACCGCAACAAAAAGATAGACATTCCAATTTCAACAATTGTTCTTAAGAAAGCCAATGTTTAGATTGCAAACGTTTAAACCAACTTTAGATTGAAATAATATTTGCCTTTATAGAACTTGGCATCATTGGAAGCAAGGTTCTTCATCAGATTTAAACAGGTATCTCTTTCCTGGCTTCCTAGCATTCAGGGCTTCAAAAGCTCATGCATAACTGCATAAGGGTGATGATACTTCACCCATTCATGAGAAATAAGTATAGTTCTGTTTAGATTACTGGCTGCCACATACAATGCCCGTGATACCTTGCATTATGGTACAAAAAGAACAACTCTTAGCATACTCCGTATATGACAGTTGCAAATCTCAGAATATTTCTGGAGCAAGATGCTGCTGGGCACAAAATAAAGCAGCAATGAATCAAATGACAGCACTGGGATGCAAATTTTACTAAAAATTCAGATAACAGAACTTTAGTGTTGGAGCATCAAACCAGCAGTGGAGTGGCAGCATAAATGGAAGATGGAAGAAATCATAGTTGTTTTTTGAGTCTTTGGCTCTAAAGATTAAAGGTATTGTATAATTCTAACTCTAAATATACAAGGAACTGCAAGTAAAGTAGCAGGAACGGATGAGAGTAATTAATCCATCAGCAAAATAAGCCACCAGATCCAAGCATCCAACAGCACCGGGGCATGCAGGCACCTGTTCCAGACTATGCTATTTTCTTCCTCCCTTTCCCTTTGCTGCTGCGGGCGTGGGGACAAAAAAATGAATAATAGGGCAATTATTTTGCTCTTCCCATCCGATGGTCCATCACGATCCAATTGAACTATTCAAGGGATCACCCACTTCGGGTTAGAAAGCTCACTTTGTCTGTAGCCATGTGAGTACTGAACAAGTGAACATCTTGAAAAGAGCTCTTTTACGGTGTCGTATACTAGCAAATGGTAGTATGTAGTATAAACTAGATATTAACAGGGGTATTAAAGTAACATAAAAAATTTATTTTTTTCCAGGCCGTCGGACCCTGTGCTGTCATACAAATGAAAACAAGGCAAAGTAGGAGAGATATAAACAATGAAATTAAAAATTAAATATATGTCATAATTACATATCTGTCATTTCAAAATTAAAGATATGTCAAAATTACATGTATGTCATTCTGTTTTTTTTTCATAATACCCCTATACTACCTATACTACTTACTTCATACTATATATACTAATAAACACGGTTACAATAATATACAATTAATCTGGTCCGTCCGATCTTTATATACTATTCCTTTCTAAGGCTAGTATGGCGCACCGTAAAGGAGCTCCTTGAAAAAACATGGTGCCCTCTTGAGATTGCCACAATAGATTCATTAGTTGGAAGCCAGGCATCCTGAGTATCTCAGGAAGTATTGAAGGAAGAGATAAACATGGCACCACGAATGTCTGTACTTCCTGTAGCAATGTGAAGTACCAGAAGGACTAAAAATATATACGATAGCATCCTGAAAAAAGGAATTCTTGTTCACCGCAGAAGGGCTTTACAAATTCAGCCTCTAAACAGGATCCAAGAAGCAGAGATCGAAATTCGGATTTACAAAGAGAAAGAACATTGCAAGCACCAAAGGCCATGCAGGTAACTAAATGATGTTAGGTGGTGTGCCAGTGAATAGTGTTATATCTGATACAAAATTATTCAGGATTACTGCAAACTGTAAAATGGTGTGCAATTTCTTAAGGCACGGGGCAAGTTTAGCAAGAAAAGCAACAAGTTTTCAAGTTGTGATGAAGTCATGCGATCAACCCTCAGACTTTGATATCAATATCATCAGGGTAACACATGAAAATGATTGGATTCCTTATCTTTATTCTAATTTTCCCTCTTTTATCTTTGAGAGTAAATGCGCCACGCAGAGCTTATAACAATAATATGCAAGCTCTTAAGGCGCTGGAGTTTCAGCTTTTACACCATAAAAGCTGTCGAGACTGCACAGCAGACAAACTAAACTCTAAAGCTGTACATACATCTTTGTTTTCCCCTATAGGGGGTAAAAAATCTCGTGCTGGTCCAACATATAGAAGAGAATTACCTTCACAATCACCACCTGAAAGTCAACATTCAAGTCTTCCATGCAAACCTAGCTTAATCATTTGTCTCTTGTGCTTGGAGGAATTGGTGGAAGCGCAACTGCTACTGAAATACGACCATATAGGAGTGTTAATTTAGGATAGGTTACATGTGCCACACCCTGTCAAACGTTTTGCCATCAGAGCTGTAGGCTTGAGCACTGAAACTGCTGTTAAAACACGGTTTAATTTTTATATAGAATGGAAGCCGGGCATCTTTTATATGCTATTAGTCTAAACAATATATATGATAATTGATACAATCACTAATATTCCACGGCACATCTAAAACAAATCCCTGCTGTGTCTGAAGTCTCCAATTAATTATCTAGACCAAGATATTACTCCATAGCATACACGCCAAAGGAAAAAACAATCTAGGAAACTATCCATGCCACATAATCAACTAGAAATCTTTCAAGAACGTGAAATCTTTCAGAGTCTCAGTTTAAACATCTGGACGATAACAGTGTTGGTAAGACATGAAAGATAACCTTTTACACTTCAGCATAAATAAACAAACACTGGACAGAGAAAAAAAGTTCACTCTGTAAAATTACTGTCTCAACTACTGATAGATGCAACAAAGAAAAGAAAGTATTACACATTCATCTTCTGCATGTCTGCCAACACTGGTCTGAAAAGTGAGAACTATATAATTGGGCAGCTTTTGAGTATTATGACAGTTGAAAGAGAGTTGAAAGGGATTTACATTCAAACATACATGCAGTGTTTACAATATATGGAAGATTCATTTGTTCAGCCTAAATAAGCACATACAGGACAGAGGAAACCAAAAACTCACAGTATCAGCTGCCTTGCATACATGCCTCTCAACTAGCATGCAGTATAAGTATAAAAAAAAAACTAGCATGCAGTATTAATTCGACGGAAAAGCATGAGAGGCAATACATCCAAATCACTCAGCAACGTTTTAGCTACTACCAACAGATTTCATTCACCCAGATTGCCACTTGTTAGCTTCTCCACAAATGATGATCAATTTTCTGAAGAATGTCCCCATGAGCACCCAAAAGCAACATTTCAATGTTCATTTGTAAGCGCCAACTTCAAGAAATTGGGAACATATGGAGTAATAGAACCATAGCTGTGTCCAAGAGTGTGGAAAGCTTGCAATTCCTGACTGTCCATGTCATATGATATGAGCTCATGGTTGCTCTTTTGAAGAATGAAAATCAAATTGCGATCCGGATGAATGGTGAGCACATTGCTGTTATAACCATACATGCAGCTCATTTGCCCAAACAGCTTCAAGAAGCTCACTCTGTGCTTGAGGACCCATTCTCCTGTATCATAGTCCTTAAGAACCCAAATAGACAATCCAGCCCACTTTAAACAGTTTCTTTCCCGTTCCTCGAGTCTACCTACACAATGCAGGCGCCCTTGGGACTGACCAACGAAAGAGGGGAAACTGCACTTATCTGGCCAGTGAATGATCCTACACGTCTTCCTTTCCACATCCACCGCAGCTATCAGATACTCCTCTGGAACGAAGACGACTAAATGCAGCATGCCATTAACAGAGGCACCAGCCAACGTGGATGTTAGCATGGCTCCACCATTAACCCATTGTTTCCATCCACCACCATCTTGCCATCGACTCTGTTGGCTCATCCTGTCACTCCACACCCTTGTCTCGGACGAGTAGGCACGCACCTCAATCTCACCCATAAAATCTTGCTGGCAGACATGGAACAAGTGGAAGTGCGGCGATACAGCCGGATCAAAAATCAAATCGGTGCGTGATTCCAGGGGGCCAGGACAGGGACAGCCGGTGCTGGGCACGGCCACCCATTCCTCAGTGGCGGGGTTGCAGACAACATACGCCGGTGCCGTGGCCGGGCTCCTGCCGTTCTCGAAGAGGAGGAGACCCTTGCAGGAGCCCAAGAGCCTGATGTTCTCGATCCCGGGCAGCTTCGTCAGGAAGGAGAAGGAAGGGTCAACGGGAGGCGCGGATCTCCCCGGCAGGCTGATGAACTGCCCGCGGTAACCGGCGCCGGATCCGTCGTCGCTGCAGAAGAAGCCTTCGAGGGTCTGCGGGAGCCGCTTGCGGTGGAGGGGGTCGCCGATGAGGTCCCGCCAGGGCTTCGAGACGCACTTGAATCGGTCGATTGACCTCACGGGGACGCGGGAGAGGATCTCCACGACGGCGTCGTCGGGGAGGCCGCCCGCCGCCGTAGACGAGGAGCCGCTCTTGCCGTCGATGCACTCCTCCATACCGCTGAGTCGAGTCGCCGACTGCGAATCTGAGGAGACAGAGGCGAGGGGATGGGCGAGCGCGCATGACAGAGAAAGAGAAGTAGAGCGTACTATAGGTGCGGTGCGGTTCGGTGCGTACCTGCCGCCGGAGACTGCCGGGGTCTCCACAAGCGCGCCGCCGCCGGGGATTATCGGAATCGCCACGAGAGCGCGCCGCTGCCGCAGGCTACTTGGTGTGAACAGAGCGTGCCGGCTTCGCACGCAGTTGACGTTGAAGAATAGTCAGTGTCAGACCATGCTGGGGCATTTCGGGTATTTCCGTATAGTTAGGAGATGTACCGGCCATGTTGGTACTTCCGGTGCCCTCAAATGAAGACACAAGGGCCCACCCGCCTGAATGCAGCCCAAAACAATGGGACGCCGAAAGCAACCAGAGACCATCGTCCTCTGTTCTCATCATCTAAAATCAAAATATTCTGTGTTAATGGTTGAGATTCTCTTCTATGTACCCATTTCTACCACACACACGTGTTATTCTATATCTTATATTTTATATCAACTAGTATATATTTTATTCAGCCATCTCTAACTACCATATCATTTTAACAAATATTTAGAATGGTTATTCTAGAGATGAAAAATATTAGTAATACAAATTTTTAATTAAATAATAAATAATAATTATTAGTAGTACTATTTAATTAATGGAAGTGTAACTAAAAAATGTTCACCTGCCTTGCGTACTGTACTATTTATTCTTGCAATGACCAGCATGTCCTTGTATGGTCACGACGGAATGGTGTTGCATCTGCATTGTTGCACTCGTGATGAAGGATAGAGCAATGCCAATTATATGAATGGTTACTGGCTATAAGTTGCATGCCTCCAGCTAGTGGCCACTAACCAATGATATTTTCCCTTTCTCGTGTTTTACCAACGTCATCGACAACTACGTACCCAATCTCATTGCGAAGGTCATGGATGATGGAGGAGGAAGACGATGACACTCATTTTTTGATTGATGATTATGAAGTGGAGCTGTAACATACAACCACCTAGTGCAAGCTGAGAGATCTCATGGGCGGCGTCGATCTGATGCGCCACCAAAAGTCATTCGACCAAGGGACCTTCCTTATGGTCCTTTTTTTTTTGGTTAGTTGATGATGAATTTGGAACCTTTCTTTTCTCTGTTGGATTTGGATACAGCGTGGACAAGTTGGCCGAGATTAGGTTATATGTATTGGAGCATTTCATAAATAAATAATATATTGATCTTAGATAAATAAAGAAAGCATCTTTCTAATGTGACATGTCGATTGAGTGAGATACACGCGCATTCTTATTGTTCTTTTTTTTAACACACTTTCTTTTGCATTTTTTTTGCAAAACACTAGTACAAACAATTATATGTATGCACATTCACCTCTGTAAATACACGCATACAAACTCTATCAGAATGAGCACCTCCGTAAGACTAGATTGGGAGATACAATTTTAAGATTGACGATGTCACTACAAACACCTCGATATTGACAGACACATTGTCTATCGCTGAAAGAATAGCTCCGGTTGAACTCTATAATAAATTCAGGAAAATACGAGTATTCATACTGAGTCATGGATTTAAATCTGGATTGACATGTTTTATGACAAGAAATCCAACGAATTGAACTACACTCATTTTGCAACGCTTTTATCATTCTTTGTCGTGCAGCGGACCTAGTTTATGATGTGCCATTCTATAATGGGATGTGTAGTTGCTTATCAATGCATGTCTTAGGGCAACTTATGAGTGATATATATGGCACGTAGGATATAACTTAAAGGTTAAATCTATGAGTAATATATGGACTAAAAAGTTAAACTTTACAAATTATGAGTGATATATTCTTTACACTTAGAGCAAGTATATTCGTGTCGTCTAATAGACGGTCTTATGCAGTGACACGTAATTTTGAGACGACTTATCAGACAACCTATACAATAGGCTATTGTTTTAGTTGTCTCGTAGTAATACAATATCTCTTAATTTATGAGGAGATACATAAATATTATTGGTTGTATGACAATCAAACTTGTACAATAGTGGGGGAGTTGTCTCATAGTCCTAAAATTTAGCTCATGAGTCGGTTGTTTCGCGAAAACAACGACATATTTCTCTCACCTCGCTCTCTTTCTTTCACATCAGTAAAAATTCAACGTGGCACTACACAAGCCGATATATCATACTGCTAATGTGTAGCAATGTATCTGTCATTAGGCTCTATGACTTGACAACTAGAATATTTGAATAACGAGCCTTACTTCCAGAAATTACTTTTACAAAATATCTAGAGAAAAGTAATTTCATCTTGGACACAACGTACTACTTTTGAAACCTATTATAAATGATTTTGCAAAAAAATTCTAATAATCACTTTACATAAATCTACGCAATACTTTATGTGGAAACTTGGAGAAAGAAAAGGTGGAGAGCGAGCAAGATAAAGTAGAAAATCCCTTGAAAACAAATGCAAAACCTTCTCAAGAGTCAGAACATCAGTAGGCAAAAAGTTAGCATAAAAAAGGAAAATGGAGAAGAAAAGAAAGAAATTGTAAGGAAGAACAAGTCAGGAGGGAGATGTGTCATCACCTGCCGCTGGTGTCGCTTTTCTAGCATCATTTTCACATTTCTTTTTCAATACATTTGCCTCACCTGCCAACTTGCCAAGCGCATGGCCTGTACGCTTTCCTACCAAGTCCACGGCGTTGTCAGTGCCTGAATCTTCCCTTTCTTCTTCAAGCATCGCTGTATGCCATTGCAAGTTGCAATGTCGAGACAAAAGATGAGGCTGCCAGGTCATGTACATGCGTCGGTGCTTGGGAATAAAAAATAATGTACATGGAGAGAGAAACTATCTTTTTTGTGTTATGAAAATGATGAGACCACAGTACATTTTCCTGACAAAAATGGGCGCGCTGAGTTGGGGCACCAATGCTGCACGATGCAATCAGGCATTGTTTAGTTCCCAACCTTATCCTAAATTTCACTACATAAAAAGAAAATTTTCATCACATCAAAATACAGATGAAATCAAAAAATAATCGCATAGTTTTGTTGTACTTTGCGAGATGAATCTAATTAATTAATATTTGAATAATTATTTATAAATATAAATGAAATACTACAGTAATACATTAATGGCAAAATGCAGAAAGAGCCGAAAGCTCTGCAAGGAGCGTTGCAGAAGGGTGTCTCACAAAAGGCTCTGAACCCTGCACAGCTAGGCGGCAATCAGGCAAGACGACTAAGCCCTTGTTTATATGCAAAATAGGGAGCGGAGAATTTAGGGCAAGAAGTCACTTCGTCATAAATACGCCACTGTAGCATTTCATTTGTATTTGTGAAAAATTGTCCAAAAATTGATTAATTAGCTCAAAATGTTCGTCTCGCCGAGTATAACAAAACTGTGCAATTAATTTTTAATTTCATCTACATTTAGTACTCCATGCATGTGCCGATATTTTGATGTGATGAGAATCTTCTTTTTGCATAGTGAACTTTGGGTTTACTTTTTGGAAACTAAACAAGGCCTAACAGTAACACTGTGGTTAATCATCTTGCTGCTGGATGCAGTACAGTGGAGATGCTCATCATTTGTGTTCCGCAAATAATCTCCTGTAATTATTTTCTTTTCCCCTTGAGCGCTTGCTCGCCCTGTACATATTTTACACTGCTTCTACTTGAATGGAAAAGGCAGAGCACCTGACATACTAGCTCAGAAACAAAAAATCATCAGAAAACCAGGCCAAAGCAAGCGCTTGCGTAACACCTAAAAACATAGCCAGAATAATAGTATTGTCCATCAGATCCATGATAGTAGCATTACACCCAAGCAAACAAATAGCATTACACCAAGTATCTGTTTTCCAATGATCTCAATATTTAGAGAACATCCAAATTAATTAAGGCTACTTACATACAGTATCTCGGTACACATCCAAACAAAGATAGAGACACCAAATATCTGGTTTCCAAGGATATCAACATCTAGAGGATGGCTCAACAGAATAAGGCTACTTACATAAGTATTTAGATAGTACTACCTTCATGAACACATGATAAGTTGAGCATGTATTCCCTGTGTGCATCCTTGCCACTTTGTTGAAACTTACCCATCACAATCTGCTCCATGATTTCAGGTACACAATACTATTAGATAGCAACACCTGATCTCTGTAATAATGCATGGAATTGTTCTTAAAGGTACTATTATTCCTCTGTCCCCAAATAAGAAAATATAGACGCACTAAGGCCTTGTTTAGAGTAAAATAGGGGTGGAGATTTGGGAGGTTTGGAGTTACTTCGTAATCATTACGTCACCGTAGCATTTCGTTTGTATGTGTGAAAAATTATCGAAAAATTGATTAATTAGGCTCAAAATGTTCGTCTCGCAGAGTACAACAAAACTGTGCAGTTAGTTTTTGATTTCATCTACATTTAGTACTCCATGCATGTGCCGGCATTTTGATGTGACGAGAATCTTATTTTTGCATAATGAACTTTGGGGTTGGTTTTTAGGAACTAAACAAGGGCTAAAGCTCTGCTTATAATTTCTCATAGCAGAGTTGGACTAATATTAACTCCATCCAGCGACCCCATCTAGATCCTGTGGATATTCAAATGCTGCCTGGCGTTCTTTCAAACGGCTCCAATCCTGAACCACAACTGAAAGCTGGAAGGACAAGTGACACCATGAGCTGTTTGGAACAGTCTTTTTGTCCTTAAGCGGCCCCCTTCTAGTTAATTGATCTCTAGATAGCTGTTCTCCAACTATAAAATACGCCAAAAAACACATTAATTCTCTATGAAGTGAAATAATTCCGAATTGCAGCTTTCACTTTAGAAATCTCTACTATACCATTTTCAACCACTTATATCCCCCCTTTTTATTGTAAAGACCATTCCTAGGAGGCACTGATGACTCTGTGACATAGGGGACATACGGGGTAATAGACCAATGGTAATACCCTAGAGTGTGGATAGTACACACGTCCTTGCTATTCATGTCGTATGACATCAGTTTTTTGTTCAAGTCCCATCGCTGAACAAAGAAGAACAAATTGTAATCTGGATGAATGGCAAGCACATCATAGTCCGAAGAACTAGAGGTTACATAAGTAGGTATTTGCCGAGTTATTCTTCCAAACAGTTGCCAATGGCTTGTAGTATGCTTCAGAACCCATTCTCCAGTATTGTAGTCCTTCAAAACCCAAATGGACAGGACCCATTTTCCTCCACCATTGTTACAATGTTCACCCATGCAATGCAGGTCCCCTTGGGATTCACCAACAAATTTAAGAGAACCACGCTCCTTTGCCCAGCGGATCACCCTCGATACCTTCCTTCCCCATCAACCGTAACGATCATCTCATCAAGTTCAGGATGGGCCAAGCGGCGGACAATCAAGTGCAACATGCCATTAACAAAGGTACCACGACTGAAGTGTTCCACGCCTTTGTTCATAGGCCATTGTTCCCATTCATCTCCCGTCCCTTGTAGCCTCCATTCACTTGACCTATCTGTCCACACCCCAGTTCTAGACGAGTATGTCTCCACCCCGGCAAGGGTCCCAAAAGTGATATCCTCCCACAAGAACACCAATTGAAAGTGCGGGGAGACAGCCGGGTCGAAAATCCAGTAAGCGAAACAACAAATCAACTACACGAAACACTATGCTTTCACTGGATGACCAGGCTACAAACTTATTGCTGAAGGCTTGTGGAGTAACTGTGGATGTGAACCACCCTAGTGAGTCAGGGCAACAGAAGCTTGGGGAGCAATTTGTGTCCGCTTTGCAGATGGAGACAGTTGGTGATCTGAAGAAGGTGTTCGAGATTGTGGGGGAGGGCACTACTGATACCTACAGTGCTCTGATCAGTGAAGCTGGTGCTGATGATTGAGTTTCAGCGAGGAATGCTGGAGGTGGACTCTGGTTGGAGCAGGAGTCCGTGTATCTTTGTCTTGTTAAGTCTTAAGTTTGCTTTTAGGTGGAGTGTTTCCCAAGCACTTTGGTATCTTACTCTGGCCTTGTCGAATGCTTGTCTGGCTCGTGGTTGTTTGCTTTTTCATTGTGGAAGGTTGGCAAGAGGTGGTCCTGTGGGAATGATGGAAGGTGGTGGTGTTGTCTTGATGTGTGTATCTTGTCATCTTGTCTCATGGGTGCTGGGTGAGGAAATGGCTGTTGGGGTCATTTGTGGGATGTGCGCTTATGGTTGCCAATGTTTGAACATAAATGCGTCATTTTAAACTGGAATGTCAGAGGTTTGAATAACTCAGCAAGAAGGAGAGTAGTGAGAGATTTTGTGGTGGAATGCAAGGCGTCTGTCGTGACTTTGCAAGGGACCAAACTGCAAGATGTGGACAGGAATGTGGTGGCTGAAACTCTGGGAGCTCGATTTGCTGACAATTTTGTAGTGTTACCGGTAAATGGCACAAGAGGAGGGATTCTGGTGGCTGTAGACGTGGATCACTACATCATTACTAACTCAGAGGTTGGAAGTTACAGTGTCATAGTACAGATTAATTCTCTCGCAGGCATGGTTAATTGGTCCCTCACTGCAGTCTATGGCCCACAAGATGATAATGAGAAGATACAGTTTCTTGGGGAACTTCGGGGGATACAACACTCGGTGGCTGAAAAATAGCTAATTATTGGAGACTTTAATATGATACTTCAGGCTAGCGATAAAAGCAATGAAAATCTAAACAGAAGATTAATGGGGGAGTTTAGGCAATGGGTTAGTGACCTTGAATTGAAAGAGCTGCGCCTACGTGGAAGAAAATTTACGTGGTCTAATGAGAGGACACACACCAAAATTGACAGAGCTTTCTGTTCAACAGCTTGGGATCTGATGATGCCGGACGTCTACTTGCAAGCTCTGTCATCTCGGGTCTCTGATCACTGCCCATTACTTATTACCGGACGTGCAACAGGAAAAGGCTACAGAGGGTTTCTCTTTGAATCCTTTTGGCCTAAACTGCAGGGATATAATGACGTCGTTGCTGAGACATGGGGGAAATCAATTCAAATTAGTAATCCATTTCTAAAACTGCATGTCAAGCTGCAAAGAACCAGCAAAGCGTTGAGGGCCTGGGCAAAAAAAAAAGGTCGGCAATAACAAGCTCCTTCTGTGTGCTGCTAGCCAACTGATTGGGGTATTTGATGTAGTTCAAGAGTACAGGCAACTCAGTGAGCATGAAATACAACTAAAGAGGGATCTGAAAGTTAGATTGTTGGGTTTGACAGCAGTGGAAAAATTGAGAGCGAGGCAAACTTCAAGGCTGACGTCGATTCAGGCTGAAGAGGCCAACACCAAACTTTTTTACCTGCAAGCAAATGGTCGGCGTAGGAAACATACTATTCATCATCTGCAAACTGCTAATGGGAACTGCTACTCACATGAGGCCAAAGCGGATGCATTATTCAGCCACTTCAGCAGCCATTTCGGCAACCCACAACTGCGTGTAGTAACATTGAATTGGGAGGAGGTGTCACTGGGCAGAAGGAACATGTCACATTTGGAAGCTGAATTTTCAGAGGAAGAAATACATGCTGTGATTCAAGATCTAGCAAGTGACAAGGCACCAGGGCCTGATGGTTTCATTGGAATTTTCTTCAAGCAAAGTTGGCAGTGTATTGAACTGGACATCATGCATGCAGTTCAATTTTTTTACCAACAGCATAGTCAGCACTTCTCCCACCTCAACACAGCACATATAATTCTAATCCCCAAGAAAGCCGATGCTTTGCTTGTCAGTGACTTTCGACCTATCAGTCTCTCTCATTCAATTGCAAAATTACTTTCCAAAGTGCTTGCCAACAGACTGGCGCCTGAACTCAATAATATGGTCTCCCGGGCACAGAGTGCCTTCATAAAAAGAAGAAGCATCCAGGATAACTTCCTATATACTCAAAATCTGATCAAAGCTCTATACAAAACCAAGCAGCCTGGCCTCTTCTTGAAATTGGACATTGCCAAAGCTTTCAATACAGTGAGATGGGACTATCTCATGGAGGTCCTGGAGCATTTTGGCTTTGGGCATCGATGGAGGGGTTGGATCTCTATTCTCCTGTCTACAGCTTCATCTGCGGTCATGCTGAATGGGTCTCGAGGGAAATGGTTCAAACATTTTGCAGGGCTTCGGCAGGGGGACCCCCTGTCCCCAATGCTGTTTATTTTAGCCATGGAACTGCTGCAACGTCTGCTGGAATTGGCTACTAGGGACCAACTGCTCTCACCTATCAACAACAGAGCAGCAAAGCTAAGAGTGAGTATGTATACCGACGATGCAGCTATTTTTTTGAACCCCATAAAAGAGGAGATGCACACCGTGTCAGAGATACTGGATATCTTTGGGAAAGCATCAGGCCTTGTTACCAACCGAAGTAAATGTGCAGTGTACCCAATAAGATGCGATGACTTGGATGTAGGAAATGTGATGGAGCATTTCGTCTGCCCAATTAAGAGCTTCCCTTGTATCTATCTTGGCCTGCCGCTGCATCACAGATTTCTACATCGTGTTGAAGTCCAACCAATCATTGACAAAATGGCAAATAGACTGGCCACTTGGAAAAGCAAGTTCCTGAACAAAGCTGGTGTAACATCCCGAAATTTTCGCAGGTTTTGTTGAATGCAAAAATGTGAATTTTCAAAATTTTTGGTAAATTGTTGTGCATGCCAACAAACATATAAGGTTGTCCTCTATTTTGCTCCCTTTATTCCTAGGCAATTTAAATTTAATTTAAAATTTGAATTGAAGTGCGAAGGACCAAATAGTTGTGATTTGGATCTTATTTGGCTTCGTTGGATTTTTGTTTGGTTTGAATTCAAATTCTAGATTTGAATTCAAACACTAACCTAACTCAAACTAATTCCCAAACCTCTCTAACTCTCTTGGGCCAAATCTCTATCCCAAAGTCTGTTGGACCTCCCTGAGCTTTTCCCTTGGTTCACAATCTAACCCAGCTAACTGGCCCACTAACTGCCTTGGCCCGGCCTACTAACTTTTCTAACCTTTCTCAGAAGTCTGCAAACCACCCTTGAACTCCCTGTTCTTTTCGCAACCAACCAGCCCGTCCGGCCCAGATCGGCCCAGCAGCAACCGCGCACCATACCCCCCTTCGCCTGGGACGCTGACGAGTGGGCCGCCACACTGTTTCCCTTTCTTCCCCACGCTCTCCTCTGCCGAGCGCGGCGCAAAGCAGAGCACCGCCGGCCGATCCCGAAGCCGAGCTCGTGGCGGCCCGTTGGGATGTGGACGCGTGTCCGTGGGCACCAACACCATCCCATCCCACCACCCAAGAGCCCGGAGCCCTAGCCGCTGCCCCTATAAAACCAACCCCGCGGTCGTCTCTCCCACTCGAGCGCCGCCGCCCCATTGGGGTTTCCACCCTCCACGAAACAAGAGTACGAAGGTGGGAGAAGGAGCAGTGGGAGTTGGAGAAGAGGACGGCGAGCCAAGGAAGCCGCGGAGGAGATCAGAGCAAGCCCTCGACAACAAGCCGGCGATCGGAGCGCTGCCGCCGCGGAGAGGTCGCTGACGCCGGAGCGGAACCAGGGGGACCTTACCAGCGCGAGCCGTACGACCACGTCGAGCTGCTGTGATCGACTACGAAACCCGTGCTGAGCCGCCGCCGACGATTCCCTATTTCCATCCCCTTTCCGCCGTCGCCGTTGAGCCGCCGCCGTGCTTGCCCCTCTGTCCCGGCCTTCGAGCCGATGATCCTCTGCAGGTCCTCGTCGTCGCCGCTGCAGCCGAGCTGCAAACCGCCGTCGCCAGCTCGTTGCAGCCAACGCCGCCGCGGACCGGGTTGCCGGCCACCGCGAGCGAGCAGCGGCCGTGTCGCGGCCACGGAAACCGTGTGCCCGCGCACGCGCACCCAGCCCAGCCACGCCGAGGCGCGACCCAGCACGAGTTGGATCCCGCGCGCACGCACGCTAACAGCTTCGCCACGCCGTCGCGGACCGGGATGCCGGAGGGCCGCGCTGAACCGCCGCCGTGCACCATAAACCCTTGAATTGAGGCCGTCTCGTCGCGGACTTGGACTTCCAGGACCCTGCGCGAGCGTGCTGAGCCAGAGGCCGTCGATCCGAAACCGTCCGGTGAGCCAGAGCGGCAGCGCCGCCGCGCTCCGGCCACGTCGCGCGAACGCCGTCGCGCGCGCGTCGTGCGGGGATCGGCCACAGACCGGACCACACCAACACCGCCCAGGGCCGCCCGCAGAAGATCTCGTTTCGGCCACACTCTGATCCCGTAGACCCAGCTCTCGTGGACCGACCTCACGGTCCATGGTGAACCGCGACCACCGTTCCAAGCCGAGCCATCCCACCGACTCGGGCCGACAGCCCAGCCTTCGTGGGCCGACCCAGCAAATTCGGCCCAGTGGCGGCCTACTAACCTCTTCTTCCTTTTTCTTTTCCGATTAACTGCTGACAGCCCCAACCCACGCGTCATAGACTAACAGAGACTGACCAGTGGGCCCCACTGACCCCGCTGATCCGCTGACTGGTCAACGTTGACCAAGTCAACGCTGACGTCATCAGGGCCCACGATGACGTCAGCAAAGCCGGCCCCACTGATGACGTCATGCTGACGTCAGCAGTGATGATGTGGCACGCCCTGGTGCTGCCACGTGTCCCAGCCTGAGTGGTTTTCTTTTTTCGGAATTATTTAATATGTTCAGAAAATGGTTTAAACTTAGAAAATTCATAATAAATCAACCGTAGCTCAGAAAAATATGAAACCAGTTTCTATATTTTTCTAAAATCATGACCTACGCGTTAGTGTAGAGTTTGGTGTTGTTTGAGTCTTCTTGCTTCTCCGTTTTGGTGTTTCTTTGTTAGTAGTTTTTGTCTTTATTTTATTTCCGCGTAATTAGGAGCTCCGGAGTCGCGGAAGGATGCTGGCGACTACATCAACTACCGGAACGAAGAGGACAAGCAATGCCCAGGTTCACGCCCAGCCATTCTCTGAAATACCTATTAGGCATGCAAACTAGTGTGCTAGCGCTTTACTTTACTTGCATGATGATTTTATGCCTGCACTGCCTTTTATCTATCCTGTATCCTTGCCACCTATTATCCACTATATGAGAATGCTATGCTTGCATGTGTTGGGATGGTTGTGATTGAACTTCTTGGCATGAGTTGGGTGGCTTGGGAGGAGTAGTGCAGCTAGGCGGTGGAGGCGAGTGATAACAACTCGGTCGTTTGACCGGGGTGCTTGGGAACTGAACTCGGACAGTTCCTACGGAGTACCTGTTGCGGGTACATGGTTACTTGGTTACTTTGAGGAGTTTGGGTGGCCATACCTGTAATGGGTGCCGATTGCGGACCGTTGCGGCGGATCGCTTTTGATGCTGATACTCGCCTTGCCGACAATTAAGGACCGCATCAGGATGCCTTTCGGAAGTGGGAATTACAGTGCCCACCATCTACCCAGAATGGGGAGGGTTCCAGCAAGCCTATCTAGTGCGGTACCAGGACTGTAGGAGGATCGAGTTTGATATGTGTAAGGGGGACTCGTTGCGGCGTACTCTCCCTGATCTACCACTGCCCCCGACTGACCCCGGTGGGAAGGTTTCACATCCCTAGGGCAGATGTTAGCGTGCGGATGTTTCCCGAGCCCAGGGTAGCAGGATGGTACCGTTGCTTTATAGGGTCTTTGCTGTGGGCTGCGTCTCGAGCTGGGGCACCAGCTCGCAGCCCGGGTGGTTCCTGGAGTACAACCTCTGCAGAGTGAAAACTATACGTATAGCCGTGTCCACGGTCATGGACGATCTCGCATCTGATCCATCCAGATTAGCATGGGATTCTGCTTTCTTACCTTATCCTTGAATTTGGGTTATGAGAGGTTGGACCAGTTGAGGCTGTTGAGACAAGGTGGGGAGGGAGCTCACCGAGTCGACTAGTGAGTGAAAGGAGTTGGCGGATGTTTATTGCGGGAACCTGTTGAGGCAGGACGAGCCCGATGAGGTTGTGAGATTGATGGGTGGTTTGGGGAGAGTATGTGCTTGAGAGGCATGGTGTTTGGAGATGAGATGAACTTGGTTATGTTGCTGCTGCGTGCATAGGAAAAACCCACAACTTACACTCCTTGAATATTTTATTACTAGTATAGGCCACTATAAAGCTTTGCTGCATATTATGGTTGGTGACGTGGACCTGTCCCATTTCCTTGGGGACAGTCTTTGGGTACACAGGAGGAGACTCCGAGTACAAGATCAACCGCGACGGATGATGCAAATGAGGGTTGTGCGCTGCGCTCAAGGATGCCTGTGGAGGTGAAGGCCCGAAGTACCAGAAGCTTATAGCTATCCGCTGTGTAGTTGTTTCCCTTTTGTTGTTTAGCCCAGAGGGCTTGTACCATACCGTTATGTATCTATATCATGTTTGATGGCCCCTAATCAATGTATGGATGTGATTTCCGCTGAAATGAGTTCTGTACGTGATAGTTGTTGTTCCTGGGACTATCACAAGGGTACAGGGAGTCGGATTCTCGTAATTGGGAATCCGGTTCGTTTCAGTTGGTATCAGAGCCATACTTGACCGTAGTGCGCAGCCCTAGACCTGAAAACTAGGACAGAGGCTCCAACCAAGTCTGTTGCGATATAAGAAACCCCTTGAACTATTTCTTATCACACCTTGTGCTATTGTTCACTCTTCTAACCTTGCTAACTCTTGCTGTTAACAACCCTCTAACCAAGTGGCTGATGATAGTCTCGTGCTTATCGTCGAGCCAAGGTAGATGTAATCCATGACCACCACTGGATCAGCCACGATCTTAAGCCGAGTAGAAGTGTTAATCTTTGAGGTTTCGGGAGTTGGCCTCAAGATAACACAAGTGTCTAAGGTCTAATGCTTTGATTGTGTGATCGGTCCTTGTGGCTGTTCTTGCAGCTTTCTTGTTGTTCACCTTGATTGTAGTTAGTGTTCAAGTTTTCATGTGTGCAACTCCTACAACTAGATTACCAGTGCCTATAACCCTACCTGACCACCACTTACCGGCTTCGTGAAATGCAGAAAATGTCAACCAGAAGGTCGAACCGTCTGCTAGGCCGCTCCGAGGAAGCTGAGCAAGCGGAGACAGCTATGATAGATAGAGACAGAGGTCGTGGTAGAGGACGTGGGAGAACACCTGCCACAAGCAGAGGCTGGGGCCATGGGTGCGCAGCAGGCGTGTTCCAGCCCGAGGACAACACAGCAAGAAGTGAAGTAGAAGAGGTTGCAATGGAAGAACAGGCAGTAGAACCTCAGCAAAACCAGCTTGGGGGCAGTGATGTGCCACAGCCTAACGTGCCACCAAACTTAGAAGAAGTGATGACTGTTCAGACACAGGTGATGCAACAGATGGCACATGTCAATACACAGATAGCGCAGGCAATGCAACAACTCCAGGAAGATCTGAACCAGAACCAACAGGGTCACTGTGAGGAAGACCTCCAGATGAAGATTGAAAGGTTCATCAGATTGAAGGCACCCACGTTTGACTACTCAAACGAGCCACTAGATGCTCATGACTGGCTCAGAACCATCGAGGCCAAGCTAGACCTGACATAATACACAGATGAAGAATGTGTAGCCCTAGCGGCACACCAGCTAGAAGGAGCAGCTAAAGCTTGGTGGGAGAGCTACTGTGACTCTTATGAGAACCCAGCACAAATCACCTGGCTAGAGTTCTGCGAAGCGTTCAAGGAATATCACATTCCTGAACAAGTAATGGCACGCAAGGCTATGGAATTCAAAACCATGAAGCAAGGAAGCATGTCAGTGACAGAGTACGCCCGACACTTTGCTAAGATGTCAAGGTATGCCCCGGAAGAAATCTTCACCGAAGAGAAGAAGCAATTCTGGTTTCAAAGAGGCTTACACAGGGGACTTAGAATGGCACTCGCTTCCAGCAGTCACAACTCACTTCGAGAGATGATTGACAGAGCTTTAGCAGTGGAAAAGGAAAGAGTTGACTTAGAAGACACTTGGAGAGCCAGGAAAAGAAAAGCCGAGCAACAGCACCACCTCAGGTAGAGTCAAATACCGAGGAGAGGCCAGAGCAATATGCTCCGCAGGGGATTCCAGCAAAGCTTAAGCCGAGGAGGAATAGGATTTGTCAGGAGTGCAATCCTAAACACTGAGAACAAGACTGGTGACAACAACAGCTTTGAGAACAAGACCAGCAACTACCCTGCTTACGAAAGTTCAGACCAGAAACAGCTCAGCGCCCCAGAAGTTGCTGACAAGACATCACTTGTTTGCTTTAGTTGTGGAAAACCAGGTCACAAGTCGTTTGAGTGCCCAGACAGAAAGAACCAACCGCAGCCTTCATCCATCAGAGGCCGACTTAACCACCTGACTGAGAAGGATGCCGAGGATGCTCCTGAAGTAGTACTCGGAGAGTTCTTGGTAAATGGCACAAAAGCTTCGGTACTATTTGATTCTGGTGCAACTGGATCGTTCGTTTCGTCGAAGTTTGTTACGGAACAGTCACTCCATACAGAGCCTAGAGCTAGACCCGTAATCACAACTTCACCGTTAGGAGAGCTCAGATGCACCCAAGTGTGCCTAGCAGTTGGCATAGAACTAGGAGGATTTGGATTCTCTGCAGACCTGACAGTGCTGAAGTCAGATGACATTGACGTGATCCTTGGTATGAATTGGTTGACAGCTCACAGGGGAGTGATCAGTTGCTCACCCAGGTCAGTAGTGTTGACACACCCGAGTGGTCTAAAGGTGTCAGTTAAGCCGCAGAAAGCAAAAGAAGGACCCATGAAGCCTTCCATGAGAAAGTTTGCGTACAACATCAAGGAAAAGACCATTGAGGAAGTGCCAGTAGTCTGCGAGTACCCCGATGTTTTTCCAGAAGAACTACCAGGCTTACCACCTGACCGTGATGTGGAGTTCATAATCGAGTTGCAACCAGGCACAGGGCCAATTGCCAAAAGACCGTACAGAATGTCTGTGGAAGAACTCGAGGAATTGAAGAAGCAATTGAAGGATATGTTGGACAGTGGAGTGACCAGACCCAGCGTGTCTCCATGGGGATCGCCAGTACTATTCGTGAAGAAGAAGGATGGTTCTATGCACATGTGCGTAGACTATCGATCTCTTAACGCAGTGACCATCAAAAACAAGTACCCGCTACCTAGAATCGATGATTTGCTAGATCAGTTGAAGAAGGCAAAGTACTTCAGCAAGATAGACCTGAGATCAGGGTACCACCAGATGAAGATTAGAGAAGGAGACTTTCCTAAGACAGCTTTCGTGACTCGATACGGGCATTATGAGTTCACCGTAGTGTCTTTTGGGCTGACAAACGCACCTGCATACTTCATGAACATGATGAACAAAGTATTCATGGAAGAGCTAGACAAGTTTGTCGTGGTATTCATTGATGACATCCTGATCTATTCCGAAACAGCAGAAGAGCATGAAGAACACCTGCGCATAGTACTAGAGAAGCTGAGACAGCACAAACTCTTTGGGAAGTTCAGCAAGTGCGAGTTCTGGTTGGAGAAAGTCGCCTTTTTTGGCCACGTGTTGATAGTCGAGGGCGTAGCAGTAGACCCTGAGAAGATAGAAGCAGTCTCCGAGTGGCAGCAGCCAAAGAGTGTCACAAAAATTCGAAGCTTCTTGGGTTTGGCAGGCTACTACAGAAGATTCATTGAAAACTTCTCCAAAATTGCCAAGCCAATGACAGAGTTGCTCAAGAACAATGTACCCTTCAAGTGGACAGAAAAGTGTGAAGAAAGCTTCCGAGAGCTCAAACGTAAGCTTACCACCACCCCAGTGTTGACTCTGCCAGATATCCAGAAAGACTTTGTGGTATATTGTGATGCCTCAAGACAAGGTCTGGGATGTGTACTGATGCAAGAAGGCAAAGTGGTCGTGTGTGCTTCGAGGCAGTTGAGAAAGCATGAAGAAAACTACCCCACCCACGACTTAGAACTAGCAGCAGTGGTACATGCCTTAAAGATCTGGAGCCACTATCTGATTGGCAACAAGTGTGATATCTACACCGATCACAAGAGTCTGAAGTACTTCTTCACCCAAACAGAATTGAACATGAGACAGAGACGATGGTTGGAACTGATCAAGGACTACGACCTAGAGATACACTACCATCCAGGGAAAGCCAACGTAGTAGCAGATGCCCTGAGTCGTAAGAGCTACCATAACAACTTGATGATGGAGGAGGGACAACCGGAGTTGATTAGGGAGCTGAACATGCTCAGGTTTGAGGTAGTAGAAGAAGGACAACCGGAAGAGTTGAGAGTGAAATACAACCTGGAAGAACGCATCAAGACTGCTTAGAAAGACTGCCCAGAAATTCAAGAGCTGATTCAGGATGTTCAACGTGGAGTAGCCCCAGACTTCCGTATTGATGCGCAAGGAACAGTATGGCTTAAGCAACGCATCTGCGTACCACAAGATGATGATATCCGGGAGACCATACTAGCAGAAGCTCATGAGTCCAAGTACTCAATCCACCTAGGATGCACCAAGATGTATCAGGATCTCAAGGATCGATTCTGGTGGAAAAAGATGCGAGAGGATATAGCTGAATATGTCGCCAAGTGCGATTCATGTCGAAGAATCAAGGCAGAACACCAAAGGCCAGCAGGACTATTGAAACCTCTAGAAATTCCAGAGTGGAAGTGGGAGGACATCAGTATGGACTTTATAGTCGGACTACCCCGTACTCAGAAAGGAAACAATGCTATTTGGGTGATAGTGGATCGACTGACCAAAGTGGATCACTTCATACCAGTCAAGGACCGGTTCTCAACGGACAGACTAGCAGAACTATATGTGGAAAACATTCTCAAGTTGCACGGGGCACCAAGGAGTATCGTATCCGATAGAGGACCGCAATTCACAGCTCAGTTCTGGAAGAGCTTGCATAAGGCGATTGGGACCAGACTAGACTACAGTACAGCATACCACCCACAGACGGATGGTCAGACGGAACGAGTGAATCAGATTCTAGAAGACCTACTGAGAGCTTGTGTGTTGACCTATAGCAAGGATTGGGAGAAGAGCCTCTCCTATGCAGAATTCTCGTACAACAACAGTTACCAAGCAAGTCTGAAAATGTCCCCATTTGAAGCCCTATAAGGAAGAAAATGCAGAACCCCTCTTATGTGGTCGGAGGTGGGAGAGAGAACCTTCTTTGGCCCCGACTCAATTGTGGAAGCAGAAGAGAATGTGACTAAGGTTAGAGAGAACTTGAAGATTGCATAGAGTAGGCAGAAAAGCTACGCTGACAAGAGAAGAAGAGACCTCGAGTTCGAGGTGGGAGATCACGTGTACCTGAAAGTGTCGCCCCCTTAGGGGAAGTAAGAGATTCCATGTGAAAGGGAAACTAGCCCCCAGATTTGTAGGACCCAACAAGATTCTGACCAGAGTCGGGAAGTTAGCTTACGAACTGGAACTACCTGAAGAGCTAGCCGGAGTACACCAAGTGTTTCACGTGTCGCAACTACGCAAATGCTTGAGAATGCCAGAGCATGAGGTCAGGACAGAAGCATTGGATTTGCAAGATACGCTAGAGTACTTGGAGTACCCAGAGAAGATCTTGGACACAGCAGTTAAAGAGACAAGAAGCACCTCTATTCCATTCTGCAAGGTTCAGTGGAGTAACCACACAGAGAGGGAAGCAACTTGGGAGAAAGAGTCAGTTTTGAGAGAGAAATACCCACACCTGTTTGAGCCCTGGGTATACCTAAATCTCGAGGACGAGATTCTCGTGAGGGGGGAAGACTATAACATCCCGAAATTTTCGCAGGTTTTGTTGAATGCAAAAATGTGAATTTTCAAAATATTTGGTGAATTGTTGTGCATGCCAACAAACATATAAGGTTGTCCTCTATTTTGTTCCCTTTATTCCTAGGCAATTTAAATTTAATTTAAAATTTGAATTGAAGTGCCAAGGAGCAAATAGTTGTGATTTGGATCTTATTTGGCTTCGTTGGATTTTTGTTTGGTTTGAATTCAAATTCTAGATTTGAATTCAAACACTAACCTAACTAAAACTAATTCCCAAACCTCTCTAACTCTCTTGGGCCAAATCTCTATCCCAAAGTCTGCTGGACCTCCCTGAGCTTTTCCCTTGGTTCACAATCTATCCCAGCTAACCGGCCCACTAACTGCCTTGGCCTGGCCTACTAACTTTTCTAACCTTTCTGAGAAGCCTGCAAACCACCGTTGAACTCCTTGTTCTTTTCGCAACCAACCAGCCCGTCCGGCCCAGATCGGCCCAGCAGCAACCGCGCACCATACCCCCCCTTCGCCTGGGACGCTGACGAGTGGGCCGCCACACTGTTTCCCTTTCTTCCCCACGCTCTCCTCTGCCGAGCGCGGCGAAAAGCAGAGCACCGCCGGCCGATCCCGAAGCCGAGCTCGTGGCGGCCCGTTGGGATGTGGACGCGTGTCCGTGGGCACCAACACCATCCCATCCCACCGCCCAAGAGCCCGGAGCCCTAGCCGCTGCCCCTATAAAACCAACCCCGCGGTCGTCTCTCCCACTCGAGCGCCGCCGCCCCATTGGGGTTTCCACCCTCCACGAAACAAGAGTACGAAGGTGGGAGAAGGAGCAGTGGGAGTTGGAGAAGAGGAGGGCGAGCCAAGGAAGCCGCGGAGGAGATCAGAGCAAGCCCTCAACGACAAGCCGACGATCGGAGCGCCGCCGCCGCGGAGAGGTCGCTGACGCCGGAGCGGAACCAGGGGGACCTTACCAGTGCGAGCCGTACGACCACGTCGAGCTGCTGTGATCGACTACGAAACCCGTGGTGAGCCGCCGCCGACGATTCCCTGTTTCCATCCCCTTTCCGTCGTCGCCGTTGAGCCGCCGCCGTGCTTGCCCCTCTGTCCCGGCCTTCGAGCCGATGATCCTCTGCAGGTCCTCGTCGTCGCCGCTGCAGCCGAGCTGCAAACCGCCGTCGCCACCTCGTTGCAGCCAACGCCGCCGCGGACCGGGTTGCCGGCCACCGCGAGCGAGCAGCGGCCGTGTCGCGGCCACGGAAACCGTGTGCCCGCGCACGCGCACCCAGCCACGCCGAGGCGCGACCCAGCACGAGCTGGATCCCGCGCGCACGCGCGCTAACAGCTTCGCCACGCCGTCGCGGACCGGGATGCCGGAGGGCCGCGCTGAACCGCCGCCGTGCACCATGAACCCTTGAATTGAGGTCGTCTCGTCGCGGACTTGGACTTCCAGGACCCTGCGCGAGCGTGCTGAGCCAGAGGCCGTCGATCCGAAACCGTCTGGTGAGCCAGAGCGGCGGCGCCGCCGCGCTCCGGCCGCGTCACGCGAACGCCGTCGCGCGCGCGTCGTGCGGGGATCGGCCACAGACCGGACCACACCAACACCGCCCAGGGCCGCCCGCAGAAGATCTCGTTTCGGCCACACTCTGATCCCGTAGACCCAGCTCTCGTGGACCGACCTCACGGTCCATGGTGAACCGCGACCACTGTTCCAAGCCGAGCCATCCCACCGACTCGGGCCGACAGCCCAGCCTTCGTGGGCCGACCCAGCAAATTCGGCCCAGTGGCGGCCTGCTAACCTTTTCTTCCTTTTTCTTTTCCGATTAACTGCTGACAGCCCGAACCCACACGTCATAGACTAACAGAGACTGACCAGTGGGCCCCACTGACCCCGCTGATCCGCTGACCATTGACCGTTGACTGGTCAACGTTGACCAAGTCAACGCTGACGTCATCAGGGCCCACGATGACGTCAGCAAAGCCGGCCCCACTGATGATGTCATGCTGACGTCAGCAGTGATGATGTGGCACGCCCTGGTGCTGCCACGTGTCCCAGCCTGAGTGGTTTTCTTTTTTCGGAATTATTTAATATGTTCAGAAAATGGTTTAAACATAGAAAATTCATAATAAATCAACCGTAGCTCAGAAAAATATGAAACCAGTTTCTATATTTTTCTAAAATCATGACCTACGCGTTAGTGTAGAGTTTGGTGTTGTTTGAGTCTTCTTGCTTCTCCGTTTTGGTGTTTCTTTGTTAGTAGTTTTTGTCTTTATTTTATTTCCGCGTAATTAGGAGCTCCGGAGTCGCGGAAGGATGCTGGCGACTACATCAACTACCGGAACGAAGAGGACAAGCAATGCCCAGGTTCACGCCCAGCCATTCTCTGAAATACCTATTAGGCATGCAAACTAGTGTGCTAGCGCTTTACTTTACTTGCATGATGATTTTATGCCTGCACTGCCTTTTATCTATCCTGTATCCTTGCCACCTATTATCCACTATATGAGAATGCTATGCTTGCATGTGTTGGGATGGTTGTGATTGAACTTCTTGGCGTGAGTTGGGTGGCTTGGGAGGAGTAGTGCAGCTAGGCGGTGGAGGCGAGTGATAACAACTCGGTCGTTTGACCGGGGTGCTTGGGAACTGAACTCGGACAGTTCCTACGGAGTACCTGTTGCGGGTACATGGTTACTTGGTTACTTTGAGGAGTTTGGGTGGCCATACCTGTAATGGGTGCCGATTGCGGACCGTTGCGGCGGATCGCTTTTGATGCTGATACTCGCCTTGCCGACAATTAAGGACCGCATCAGGATGCCTTTCGGAAGTGGGAATTACAGTGCCCACCATCTACCCAGAATGGGGAGGGTTCCAGCAAGCCTATCTAGTGCGGTACCAGGACTGTAGGAGGATCGAGTTTGATATGTGTAAGGGGGACTCGTTGCGGCGTACTCTCCCTGATCTACCACTGCCCCTGACTGGCCCCGGTGGGAAGGTTTCACATCCCTAGGGCAGATGTTAGCGTGCGGATGTTTCCCGAGCCCAGGGTAGCAGGATGGTACCGTTGCTTTATAGGGTCTTTGCTGTGGGCTGCGTCTCGAGCTGGGGCACCAGCTCGCAGCCCGAGTGGTTCCTGGAGTACAACCTCTGCAGAGTGAAAACTATACGTATAGCCGTGTCCACGGTCATGGACGATCTCGCATCTGATCCATCCAGATTAGCATGGGATTCTGCTTTCTTACCTTATCCTTGAATTTGGGTTATGAGAGGTTGGACCAGTTGAGGCTGTTGAGACAAGGTGGGGAGGGAGCTCACCGAGTCGACTAGTGAGTGAAAGGAGTTGGCGGATGTTTATTGCGGGAACCTGTTGAGGCAGGACGAGCCCGATGAGGTTGTGAGATTGATGGGTGGTTTGGGGAGAGTATGTGCTTGAGAGGCATGGTGTTTGGAGATGAGATGAACTTGGTTATGTTGCTGCTGCGTGCATAGGAAAAACCCACAACTTACACTCCTTGAATATTTTATTACTAGTATAGGCCACTATAAAGCTTTGCTGCATATTATGGTTGGTGACGTGGACCTGTCCCATTTCCTTGGGGACAGTCTTTGGGTACACAGGAGGAGACTCCGAGTACAAGATCAACCGCGACGGATGATGCAAATGAGGGTTGTGCGCTGCGCTCAAGGATGCCTGTGGAGGTGAAGGCCCGAAGTACCAGAAGCTTATAGCTATCCGCTGCGTAGTTGTTTCCCTTTTGTTGTTTAGCCCAGAGGGCTTGTACCATACCGTTATGTATCTATATCATGTTTGATGGCCCCTAATCAATGTATGGATGTGATTTCCGCTGAAATGAGTTCTGTACGTGATAGTTGTTGTTCCTGGGACTATCACAAGGGTACAGGGAGTCGGATTCTCGTAATTGGGAATCCGGTTCGTTTCAGTTGGTATCAGAGCCATACTTGACCGTAGTGCGCAGCCCTAGACCTGAAAACTAGGACAGAGGCTCCAACCAAGTCTGTTGCGATATAAGAAACCCCTTGAACTATTTCTTATCACACCTTGTGCTATTGTTCACTCTTCTAACCTTGCTAACTCTTGCTGTTAACAACCCTCTAACCAAGTGGCTGATGATAGTCTCGTGCTTATCGTCGAGCCAAGGTAGATGTAATCCATGACCAACACTGGATCAGCCACGATCTTAAGCCGAGTAGAAGTGTTAATCTTTGAGGTTTCGGGAGTTGGCCTCAAGATAACACAAGTGTCTAAGGTCTAATGCTTTGATTGTGTGATCGGTCCTTGTGGCTGTTCTTGCAGCTTTCTTGTTGTTCACCTTGATTGTAGTTAGTGTTCAAGTTTTCATGTGTGCAACTCCTACAACTAGATTACCAGTGCCTATAACCCTACCTGACCACCACTTACCGGCTTCGTGAAATGCAGAAAATGTCAACCAGAAGGTCGAACCGTCTGCTAGGCCGCTCCGAGGAAGCTGAGCAAGCGGAGACAGCTATGATAGATAGAGACAGAGGTCGTGGTAGAGGACGTGGGAGAACACCTGCCACAAGCAGAGGCTGGGGCCATGGGTGCGCAGCAGGCGTGTTCCAGCCCGAGGACAACACAGCAAGAAGTGAAGTAGAAGAGGTTGCAATGGAAGAACAGGCAGTAGAACCTCAGCAAAACCAGCTTGGGGGCAGTGATGTGCCACAGCCTAACGCGCCACCAAACTTAGAAGAAGTGATGACTGTTCAGACACAGGTGATGCAACAGATGGCACAGGTCAATACACAGATAGCGCAGGCAATGCAACAACTCCAGGAAGATCTGAACCAGAACCAACAGGGTCACTGTGAGGAAGACCTCCAGATGAAGATTGAAAGGTTCATCAGATTGAAGGCACCCACGTTTGACTACTCAAACGAGCCACTAGATGCTCATGACTGGCTCAGAACCATCGAGGCCAAGCTAGACCTGACATAATTATGTTGCTGCTGCGTGCATAGGAAAAACCCACAACTTACACTCCTTGAATATTTTATTACTAGTATAGGCCACTATAAAGCTTTGCTGCATATTATGGTTGGTGACGTGGACCTGTCCCATTTCCTTGGGGACAGTCTTTGGGTACACAGGAGGAGACTCCGAGTACAAGATCAACCGCGACGGATGAGGCAAATGAGGGTTGTGCGCTGCGCTCAAGGATGCCTGTGGAGGTGAAGGCCCGAAGTACCAGAAGCTTATAGCTATCCGCTGCGTAGTTGTTTCCCTTTTGTTGTTTAGCCCAGAGGGCTTGTACCATACCGTTATGTATCTATATCATGTTTGATGGCCCCTAATCAATGTATGGATGTGATTTCCGCTGAAATGAGTTCTGTACGTGATAGCTGTTGTTCCTGGGACTATCACAAGGGTACAGGGAGTCGGATTCTCGTAATTGGGAATCCGGTTCGTTTCAGCTGGACGTCTCAAACTTGTTAATACCGTGTTGTCCTCAATGCCTACTTACTTCCTCACGGTATTTGCAATGAAAAAATGGGCAGTTAAAAAGCTGGACAAGATGAGGAGGGGTTTTTTATGGAAAGGTTCAGAGGACGCAAAGGGAGGTCACTGCTTGGTTCAGTGGAAGAAAATTCAGAAGCCGAGGCGATTTGGTGGGCTAGGGGTTTTGGACTTGGAATTGTTCAGAAGGGCTTTGAGGCTGCGGTGGCTATGGTTTCAATGGACAGAGCCTGAACGACCGTGGGTGGGTACTGAAGTGCCGTGCAATGAAGTAGATAAACAACTGTTCAGAGCTAGCACTGTTGTCACCTTAGGTAATGGTTGTCGAGCGAAATTCTGGGAATCAGCTTGGCTTCATGGTCAGGCCCCGCGTGATCTAGCACCTAATCTCTACAGGCTGGCATGGCGTAAGAATCAGTGTGTAAGGGATGATTTGCAAAACAACAATTGGACAGGGGGTTTATGGAGGATGACATCGGCCACTGAAATGGCAGAACTTGTATCACTATGGGCCGCAATCAGTGAAGTACATCTCTCAAGTGATGTGGATGCAATCAGGTGGAAGTGGTCAGCCAACGGTGTATACTCAGCAAAGTCAGCCTATAATATCCAATTAGTTGGTTCCTACTGCACCTTTGATTCCATGGATATCTGGACAGCAAAGACTGAAGGTAAACATAGGTTCTTCGCCTGGCTATTAATACAATGTAAGATTCTTACTGCTGACCAGCTCCTAGCAAGGCATTGGCCGTGCAATCCCATGTGCCCACTGTGTGATCAAGAACTAGAGACGGCTGATCATTTGTGCTTGCAATGTGTATTTGCTCAAGAGGTCTGGTTGCTTGTGGCGCGGTGGACTGATGACGCCGTGCAAGTGCCTGCTCGGAGCTTGGCACTGGAGGACTGGTGGAACAAGGAAATGGCAAACCTCCCCAAGAAATCCAAACGCCAAAAAGCTTCCATCCTGATATACACATCATGGAATATATGAAAGGAGCGCAACCGAAGAATTTTTCAAGGCGCCTCGTCAACACCTCGATGTGTTCTAGAGCTTATCAAGGAAGAAATGAATATCAGATCGAAAGCATGTCAAGAGCCCCCATATGTAACTTAATGGTTGTTCGCCAAGAGCAAGTGTTAGAGCCTTATGGTTTTTTTATGTAATCACAACATTGTAAGAACCAACATTCCTCTCCTTCTTATATGACACGGCAGAGCTCCTGCCTCCTTTTCGAAAAAAAAATCAAGTAAGCGTGATCTTGTATCCGGTAGCGGCTTCTGAACCTCGCCAGTGAAGGCAGATACAATCTAGGCCTGTGCAGTCACCCAATAGCAGGGTTGCACACAATGTAGTCAACCTCTGAGGTATATCGTTCTGACCTGCGCCCAAAGAGGAAGAGGCCGTTGCAGGAACACTGGAGATTGAAGTTACCGGGAATCTTGATGTCGATACCAGACTGCTTCAGGAAGGAGAGCGAGAGGTCGAAGAGAGGCGCCGGTCTGCCGGACAGGCTGATGAGGTGAGGATAGTAGTAGTTGTCGCCAACGCCGTCGTAGTTGCGGTGGTCGTGGTAGAAGAACCCTTCGAGGGTCCGGCCGGGGCGGAACCGCCGCCGGCAGCGGAGGCGGTCGGAGATGAGGTCGCGCCAGGCCTTGGAGACGCACTTGAATCGGCAGAGGGATTTGACCGGGACCCGCGCGAGGATCTCCACGAGCGCGTCGTCGGGAGGGCACCTGGCCACCGCCGGGACCTCGCCGGGAGCAACCTGCGAGAAGCTGGAGACGTGAGGAGACGCGGGTGGCCGGCGGAGAGAGATGCAGGGACGGCGGCGGCTGGGTCGGAACGTACCGGATCCTCGCCTCCGTTGATTGCAGAGCCATCCCGATCGGTGTTGCGGGGGCAACAACAACTCGAGCCGGCCGCCGCCGCACCTCGCGAAAGGCCAGTTCGTCTGCGCGCGTTGGCCTGCGAGATCGCACGGGGAATTGGGGGGAGATTCCGAAACCTTAGCACCTGTACATCTCGAGCTCTGCACTGCAAGATTTTGGGAAAGTGAGCAGGGCGACGAGGGAGTGTGAGGTTGTAGAGTCTGCCAACTTTTCGAGCGGACTACGACGAGTCGACGACCGACGAGAAAGAAAGTGGGCAGTGCAGCAGACGGCCCACCCCCTCCAGGGGTACCTCCAATTCGAAATTGCTTGTTGTCGCCGTTGAATTTTGATCATGATTATTGATCATTCTTCTCTAAGAATTTATTTTAGTGCAAATATGTAAACATATGAGTCATCCATTTGACCATAAAACTATCCAAAACAAAAGGAAATCATATGTGTACTAAACTTTTGAACAAGACGACTTGTCAAACTTCATGATCAACAAACATGGAAAACTGGAAAAAAGATTCAAGCTACAATATGATTTTTAAAAGTTATAATCCCTGTAAGAATCTCTCTACTCTAGAGCGGGTGCATTCCCCGCTCACCCGTTAAACCACGTCATCCGTTAGCTCCGCCTCTTTGAACGTTCCATCCTGCCCGCCCCTTCCTGCATGGAAAATCAATAGCCACGACTCGATGCGAGGAGAAGATGTGGATGCAGTGAGGGCACGAGGAAGGGAAGATACACAGCCCCTGCATCGCCGGACTCAAGGCAGCAGGCACCGCCGCAGCCTCGTCTTCTAACTGCCTCTCTCATCGTCATCATCGTGTGACGCTCCCTCGAAGAAGGCTGGTACTTCCCCACCTCGACCCTCGCTGCTGCTTCAAAAACGTATTCTGCTACTTGCTTGTCAGATGGATTGAAACTGAGGAACACAACGATTTTGGCAGAGGTGACGATGCAGCTGCTGCCTGATGCGAAGGCTAACCCTTGATGCGCTCTACGTTGGCGCCATCGACCTCCCCCTCGCCGCTATGGATGGCATTTTAGTTGCTTTCGATCCAGATGCCTATAAAACTCCGGCTGCTAACACTCACATACATAAGGTGTCCGAGTATATGCCTCAACAGGTGATTTATATTTTGTTTTATGCAATGTGGTATAAAAAACTGCGAACAAATGACATGGCTTCAGCTGCAGTTGATGTCTAGAAAGAGTACATGCATCTAGAATTTAGAAAGGCGTATGTGCTGAAATAGATGCAGCATCCTGAAGCTATTTTGTTATAAACAGGGAACGTGTGGAGTTCTATCTGATTAGTAAGTGAATAAAGGTAACAATTATGTCCCTTTCCATGCAATTCAAACTGCAATCATTATCGGCAACTTTCAAATTGACACAGTTGGTGCATTGCCAAATTCCGACCAATAGGAATACTCTGCCAATCCTTTATTCCTTTACATAAGAAATACCATCCTGATCAATGGACCAGATTTTGCGGACTGGCAGGTGGGTGGACTTGCACTACCAAGAAGCTAGCTTATTAACCAAATAAAGAGACAGCATATAAGTGCAATGACCCATCAAGGCTAGGCATGCCCAATTGGACTATGCTATTTCACTGGCTTACGATGAACAGAGCACTTTGCCCTAATGTATAATCTACTCTAATATACCACGATGATGCCCTCCGTTTATTTTCCATGTCCAATCCATATAGTACCCAATCCCATCTTAAGAAAAAACAAATAATCTAATTACCTATATATATGAATTTTTATATGGTATAGCACCAGACTACTGTCAAAATTGACTCTTCATTCACAATGCAAGTGTGTTCACATCAGCACTTCCTCACTGTTTTTTACATTGATGATCATTATGCTTCTTTTCCACATACCTTTAACCTTGCATTTACATGTACAGAAATATTATTTCAAGACAAACAACTGATGAAAATTACAGTAAGAAGGCTTTGAAATAGAACCATCACTTGAGCAGTAACTATCTCACAAGTGTATGCTGGATTTGAGACCAAAAAAGCATGCAAACAAGAACAATGAAGCGAGTTCACAAATACATCATATTTTTGTATGTCTTTCTTGCTCACAAAATCTATTGTTCTGTTTTCCTTCTCACTTCGATTCACCAGAAACAACATCAAACATTTATGATGGTCGGGGGGGCATAGGGGCGCGCCAAATGGCACACCATTTTTCTAGTTTTATTCCTATTATCAGTCCCATGTACTGATGTACAAACAAACACAATTACTCAAACGGCAAAAGGCTGAACGTAGCAAGAGAAAAAATACTCCAAAAATTTAAAAATACAAGCTTCAGCATTTTGACCACCTCCATGCTCCATCTCATCATCCTTCAAACAGGCACATCAGAGCCGACGCAACAAAAGAGATAATTGTGTCAAAGCTTTGGAGGTTCACCTGTACCTGAGGGAAAAAGGAAGGTAACTGAACACACAAAACGTACCTCTGAATCTTCAGAACCTAGAAGATTCTTCCAACTCATAAGCCGGGTTTTCTGTTCAGTTTACCAGTAAAACAGCAGCATGTTCTCAACTTGTGATAGACCCAACAATCAACACTACAGACTTTGATACCATCGGGGCAACACATGAAAATGCTTGTGATCCTTTTCTCTCTATCCTAATTTTTGTCTCCTGACCGTAGCCTATTACCTTTATCTGAAGAGTAAATACACCATGAAGAGCTGATAGCAATATAAACTGCAAGTTCTTCAAACACCATTAGAGTTGTCGAGACTGCACTACAGAGTACAGACAAGCTAAACTCTAAAGTTGTACATCATGTCTTTGTTGTCCCTCAGGAAAAAAGACAGTCGTGCTGGTCGAACATCAAAGTAGTATAGAAGAGAATTATCTTCACACTCTGAAAGCCAGCATACAAATCTTCTATGCAAGTCTAGAAAATGTGCAGATGAAGTTCAACTCTATAGGGCCTTGTTTAGTTCCAAAAAGCAACTCCCAAATACACTATGCAAAAAAAAGATTCCTCGTCACATCAAAATGTCATAACATGTATGGAGTACTAAATGTAGATAAAATCAAAAACTAATTACACAGTTTTGTTGTACTCTGCGAGACGAACATTCTGAGCCTAATTAATCAATTTTAGGATAATTTTTCACAAATTCAAACGAAATGCTACAGTAGCGCAATGGTTACGAAGTGACATCTTACTCCCAAATTCAACCTCCCAATTCTAACATCTAAACAAGGCCCGTGTTACTTCAAGATAGGGAACATCTGCCACATTCTGTCAAACGTTTTGCTGTCAGAGGTGTAGGCTTAAGCACTGACACCATTTATTACTCTCAAAGACTGCTGTCAAACAAAGTTTTTTTACAAAATGGAAACCAGGCATTTATTATGTAAGTATTACAGTATTACTCTAAATAATATATATATATGATACAATCAGTTATCTTACACAGCACTTCTACTACAAGAAATCTGCTGTGTCCGATTCTCCTACTAATTATGTGGACCCAGTTATTCTTCAGTAGCATATATGAGAAGCAAATGATCTGGAAACTATCTATACCACATAATCAACTAGGAACTTTTCAAGTTTAATGTGAAAGCTATCAGTTTAAACTTGTGATTGATATGCAGTGTTAGTAAAATATTGGAGATAATCTTTTCCCTTTCAGCATAAATCAACAAACACTGGATATATGAAATAAAAATTCGCTGTTAAATTCTACACTAAGTAACTGTAAAATTACTGTCTCAACTATTGATACATGCAACAAACAATAATTCTCCATACATACAAAATATAATACATCTATCTTCTACAGCTGATAGAATTATATTTAAACCTTTCTGATACAGTATTTACAATATATGAAACATTCGTACATTCAGCATAAATAAGCTCATACAGAACTGAGGAAAACTCACAGCACGGCCAAACAAAAAAGATACAAGCATATAAGAGTATAATTCTTAAAACACAAAAGGTACACTTGAAAGAAACACATAAATTGAGGTCTTACCAAGCATAAACCAGCATAAGCTGGGCAACTGCATTCAATAAGGTAACTGGCATATGTCAAGCTGCCTTGCGTCTCTAAACTAGCATGCATTATTAATTTAACTAAAAAGCATAAGATGGAATACGTCCAAATCACCAGCAACTTATCAGCTAGTTCCAACAGATTTCATTCACTCAAGTTGCCAGCTCCTCCATACATGGGCTATGGGGATCAATTTCCTGAAGAATGTCCCCAGGCCATGAGTACCCCCAAAAACAAAATTCAATGTTCATTTATAGGCCCCAACTCCAAGAAATTGGGAACATATGGAGTAAAAGAGCCATAGTTGTGACCAAGAGTATGGAAAGCATGCAATTCCTTACTGTCCATGTCATATGATATCAGCTTCTGGTTGCTGTCTTGAAGAAGGAAAATCAAATTGCGGTCTGGATGAATGGCGAGCACATTGCTATTGAAACCATCCAGGGAACTCATTTGTCCAAACAGCTCCAAGAAGCTCACCCTTTGCTTGAGGATCCATTCTTCTGTATTGTAGTCCTCAAGAACCCAAACAGACAGTCCAGCCCATTTTAAACAGTTTCCTTCCCGTTCCACATGTCTACCCACACAATGCAATTGCCCTTGGGATTGACCAACAAAAAGAGAAAAACTGAGATTATCTGGCAAGGGAATGATCCTACACGTCTTCCCTTCCCTATCCACGGCAGTTATCAGGTACTCATCATCAATGTCGAAGACGACTAAATGCAGCATGCCATTAACAAAGGCACTGCCCGTCATGGTAGTCAGTGTGGCTCCACCATTAACCCATTGTTTCCATCCATCTTCATCTTGCCATCGACTCTGTTGGTTTGCCCTGTCACTCCACACCCTAGTCTCAGACGAGTAGGCACGCACCTCAATCTCACCCAGGAAAACTCTCTGCCAGACATAGATCAAGTGGAAGTGCAGCGATACGGACGGATCAAAAATCAAATAGGTGAACGTTTCTAATTTGGAATCAGGAGAGGGACTGCCGGCGCTGGGAACGGTCACCCATTGCTCAGTGGCGGGGTTGCACACTATGTAGTCAGATTCGCCTGTGCCGCTATTCCAGCCCTGCTCAAAGAGGAGGAGCCCATTGCAGGATCCCAAGAGCTTGATGTTCTCGATCCCGGGCAGCTTCGTCAGGAAGGAGAAGGAAGGGTCGACGAGAGGCGCGGATCTACCAGGAAGGCTGACGAAGCACCCGTGGAAACCGGAGCCGGCATCGACGCCGGAGCCGGCGCTGCAGAAGAAGCCTTCAAGGGTCTGGGGGAGCCGCTTGCGGTGGAGGGGGTCGGCGATGAGGTCGCGCCAGGGCTTTGACACGCACTTGAATCGGTGGATGGACCTTGAAGGGACGCGGGAGAGGATCTCCACAAGGGCATCGTCGGGGAGGCCGTCCGCCGCCGTAGCCGCGGCATCCCTCTTGGCGTTGAGGCCGTCCTCCATGCGGCTGACCGCGAAGCTGAGGAGATGGAGGTGAGGGGATGAGCGCGCGTGCACCAGAGAAAGAGACTCAAGGATGGTAGGTGCGGGCGGAGGCAAGCGTACCTGCCGCCGGATCGCCGCGACTCGCGAGCGCGCCGCCGCCGCCGGTGAGGTTGGTACAGGCACTGGGCAAGTGGGCTGAGAGAGGATGACGGAGACGAGGGCCAAATGTGAGGCCCAGCCCAATCCTGGAACCTCCGCATGACTTAAGGGCTTGTTTAGATCCCACGTTCTGCCCCAAATTCCATATGAAAAAAAAAATTTCATCACATCAAAATGTCGTCACATGCATGGAATGCTAAATGTAGATGAAATAAAAAATTAATTATACAGTTTTGTTGTACTCTGCGAGACGAACATTTTGAGCCTAATTAATCAATTTTTAGATAATTTTTCACATATACAAACGAAATGCTACAGTGGCGAACGCACCCCAAAAGACGAAAGTTTGCTTCTAAATTTGGGAACTAAACAAGGGCTTACGAAACCCAATGCAGCCCAAAATAACTGTTACTTTTTTTGTACGTATAAGAATATGTGATTTTTTTAAGTATTGGAGAACATAAGGCATTTATGAATCTGAGCGGGTAAAAGCAGACTGGCCAACAGTCCAACAGACTGAAGTTTTAGGCACAAAACTTGCCATTTTTTTTTCCGAGGAACTGACCAAACATTTTGATGGCCCAGTTTGAAAAATTCATCCACCGATCTCTAGCAGCATCACCGTGCGCGCGGGTGGCGATGCAGCTAGGATCTATATATGTAGTCCAAGCTGCCGACCATGGCCGTGCCTCCGACTCCGAGGGAGCCCTGGCCGGGGCAGATACGTGCCTCACGAGCCCGAAGTCGGCGAACCTGCCTGGCCTCGAAGGCCGGCGTCGCCCAGCATATCACGTTGCTGGGCTTGATGTCCCGTCCCGGTGGAGGATGATGAAGGTTCTGGAAGCCAGCAGTGTGCAGGTACTCAATGGCGATTGGCGACGCCTGTCGAGGCTCATGTTCTTCATCATGCATCAGCTCGTACACGAGCAGCAGCCTGCTGGCGTTGCCGCCGGCGCCGTCGCACCAGCCGGCGAGCTTGACGAGGTTCCGGTAGTTTTTTTTTTGAGATAGTACCACCTTCAATTAAGAATTATAGTTGGTACAAACTCCATCAGGAGGAGCAAGAAGCCAGACACGCCGTCCTACAGCTTCATAGATCGAACTTCTAGCTAGTCTATGAGCATCACCATTAGAATTCCGACCTTCATGAACAAACTGAGCGTCCACAAACCGAGCCGTCCCTGCCTTGATCTCCATAACGATGTGGCCATACAAACCATACCTTACCCATATATGGCCTTCACCACATTGACACAGTCCGTGGCAATTCTGATCTTCTGCAGGTCCAGATCGCTTGCGAGAGCAATTCCCTCCCGGCAAGCCATTGCTTCCGCAACCTCCGGCGAGGTAATTCCCTCAAGTACTCAACAAGCAGGGCGAGGTTCCGGTAGTTGAGCTGGCTGAGGGAAAAGTGGGGCACATCTCTCCAGAGTCTAGATACATGAGGCCCAGCCCAATCCTCTGGAACTGGACCCAGTCTTGGAACGCCCGCACTTTCCGTAACCCAAAAGACCGGGCTTGAATTGCCGCCGGCGGCCGTAAACGGCTCTTCAGTCTCCGGACTGGGTCCAGTCCCAGTCCGGAGCCCAAGAGGCCGGATACAGCCCGAATCGTAGCCCAATAGAACTAGGTGATTTCGGGCTACGGAGTCATATGAGACTGGCTAAAGCGAAATTATGTTGCAAGCATATCCAGAACTACCGCAACTTGTGAATAACGATTGCTACCAAAGAGTTTGAGTTTACCTGCAAAAATAGCATCTAAAAAGAACTCTAGTATTTACCCCGTGAAGGACTAGAAATTTGCAATTGTCCCAAAATGTTGTGGTCCTTTAATTTCCTCCTACTTTGATTCCTGAACTTTAAATACTTTTTCCTCCTCAAGCTCAATGCCTATAACATTCTTGTACAATTATCTGTAGCTAAGTATGAAATTTCTGCCTCCTAGAAGGCTAGAACACTACTGAAAATAGGCCCCAAGTACTCAGTGATGGCAGTCAGCATCTACAAGTATGCTCTGCAATAGCTTTGAGTTTTGAAATTCTGCTACCATTCATTGTTGGAGAGCATTGAGCAGGACGGGATGAAGAAAATCTGAGTGTCAGTGTCCGTCATTAGTAAGGCTAAGAAAAAAGACATTTCAGTGGAGAACGCCAGATACTAAACCAGGATGCATTTGAAGCATATACTTACTGCACATCATATGAGTCCTATCAATCACGTTGTCCATATAGCTTCATAAAGTTATTAGGCAATATTGACATAACTAGCATATATACTGCAAAAGATATCGCCTGATTCTAGCAGATTTACTAAGTTCTTAGCTGCTGACATTCCGATCAAACTAAATTTCTAGTTGTACAGTATTAGCAGCTATAGTGTTACAAGCTTAACTAGTGATTGACGTAATTGTATGTAGATAGGTACGTTATCGCTGTCATCTAGAACACTGCTGGAAATAGGAAGTACTCAGTAACGGTGGGTCAGCATCTACAAGTAATCTTTAAAGTAGCTTTCAGTTTTGAAATTCTGCTACCGTGCATGATTGGAAAATATTGAGCAATTCTTGGCCAAAAAAAGGAAAATATTGAACAGGACAGAAGAATGGAAAATCCCAGCAGTGTCTGTCACTCACTAGTAACTAGTAATTAAGGCTACGAAAGAGACATTTCAGTACAGAAGATGACTAAACTCCAGAAACAAAAAAAGGGGATGCATTTGAAACTTATAATCCTATAGAGCACATTGTCATATATAACTTCATAAAGTTAGCAACTACATATATTGAGGTAACCAGCATATATACGCAGCGAAATATATCGCCTACTAATCTAGCAGATTTACCAATCTCTTAGCCGCTGAAATTCTAGTCAGACATCCCAACGAAGTGCTCCACGGCCAACACTCTCATGTTTCATTACTTATTGGTGAGTGCAGCTGACTCGGAGTAAAGAGGAACATACGGAGTAGGCAGCTCATCCCCAAGTTCACCTCCACTGTCAAGATCAGCAACAACAAGCACCTCCCTCCGATCCATGTCGTACGCCACCAGCTTCCGGTCCCAATGCCGGACGAAGAAAACCCAGTTGCCATCCGGATGAACGGCGACCACGCTGTACTCCACCCGGAACTGGCACGCGATCCTCCCGAACAGCTCCGGGAAGCTCACGGTGTGCTTGAGCACCCACTCGCCGGCGTCGTGGTCCTCCAGCACCCACACCAGCAGCTTCAATGGCTGCTCCTCCGACAGCCTGCCGTGCGGCGGGCGCACGCACATGGCGTAGTGCAGCCGCCGCTGCGACACGGCCACGAACACCGAGTGCCAGTCTTTCTCCGCCACGTCGCGCCGCGGCAGCGGGATGGTCCGGCGGGTGGTGCCCTCGGCGTCGACGGCGACGAGGTTGTTGGGGCCGGTGGTGCCGTCGGTGTCCACGACGAGGTGGAGCATGCCGTCGGCGACGGCGGCGCCGGTGCCCGGCTGGATCAGCGCCATGGCGCGGCCCCAGTCGCGCCACCCGCCGTCGTGCCACGCGAGCGCCCTGTTGGCCCACGCGCCGGCGGCGGAGGAGTAGGTGTGGATGGCGCGGACGGTGTCCATGGCGTCCAGCCGGAACTGGAGGAGGTGGAAGTGGTGCGGGGAGGCGGCGACGTCGAAGAGGAGGTAGGTGAAAGCCATCTGCTGGGAGGTGTCGGCGGTGGGGGTCCAGCCGGAGCTCGGCACGGCGGCCCACCGCGCGGTGGCCGGGTTGCAGACCAGGTAGCAGGCCGGCGGGTGGAGGTCGGGGGACTCGTGCCTCTGGACGCGGGCAAGGAGGACGATCCCGTCGCGGGCGTCCAGGATCACATCGCGGAGTTCGCCGGCGCCGGTGGGTGGCGGCGGGAGGAAGGAGAAGGAGGCGTCGATGAGCGGCTCGGCCATACCGGAGACGTTGATGAACCGCCGGGTGATTCTCCGGTCCGAGAGCGCGGCGTGCCGGCAGCAGGTGCGGAGGGAGCTCTCGGCGCCGCCGCCGTCGCGGCAGCTCTCGCACACGCCGACGCCGGTGGCGGCGGCGTCCGCGACGTTGGCGTGGAGGAAGCCGGCGAGGGTCTGCGCGAAGCGCTGGCGGTGGAGCGGGTGCGTGACGAGGGCGCACCATGCCTTGCACACGCACTTGAACCGGTGGAGGGGCTTGGCCGGGAGGAGCTCGAGCATCTCCACGAGCGTGTCGTCGGGGACGCGGGCGCCGGGCGCCGCCGCCGCGCGCGCCTTGGATCCGTGGCCGTCGCCCATGCCGGCCAGCTCGATCTACCCGCGAGAAGCGTGGGGGTCGCCGCAGGCCGGTGACGGCGAGTGAGGTGAGCTGGCGCCAGCGAGAAGCAACCAGAAGGGGATCGGAAAGGAGTAAGGAGAGGGATGAGCCTTTATTGCGGGATGAGTCCGACGCGTCGTTGCCGGCGAGGTCCTTGCGACTACACGTGAGCGTGACTAGGAAAGTAGCAGACAGGACAAATGGAGATGGCGAACGCGTGCGTGACCAGATGGCGTCGCATTGTCTCTTTCGATCTGACGTGGCAGATCGCCGCATGCGTTGTGGGCTCCGCCGGCGTCGGAAAAAAGTTGGGCCCGTTTAGATACCAAATTCTACCCATGTTCGCCGTATAAAAAGAAGATTTTCATCACATCAAGATGTCATAGCATGTATGAAATACTAAATATAGATGGAATCAAAAACTATAATTGCACAGTTTTGTTGTGCTCTGTGAGACGAACATTTTGAGCCTAATTAATCAATTTTTGAACAATTTTTTATACATACAAACGAAATACTACAGTGAGAGCTAAATTTCAACCCAAATTTGAGAAGTAAACAAGGGCTGGGCGCCACCGGCCAGTCGGCCACCACGGAGGTCCGGACCCCGGCCGGCGCGAGGTTCTCTGGTGCCCCTATATTCTTGTAGGTGATATCGAGCACCGCGGTATAGGGGTAACACACCAGGTATTGCTGCATATCCAACATCAGTTAGGAAATATTTACCTACATCATTATTTTTGGGCAGATTAATTAGCTAAAATGAAATTACAGTTTTAAATTGGAGCTATTAGAACATGATGGGGTAACTCTACCTTCTGATATTTTAAGTCCATTGCGGCGTGATAGAGTATCTTGTAACACATAAGAATCATGGACAGAGCCCTCCCACCTAGCAAGTACATATATGAACCTTAGGTCAAAATCAACTGCTGCTAGCACATTTTGGGTGGCAATAGATTTTCTACCCCTAAAACGATCTTGCATATGGATAGGTACACATGCTGGTATATGTGTACCATCCAGGGCTCCTATGCATCCCTATGAAAATAGACAATTTGTTTCAATTATATGAACACGACAATTCACACCTAGAATATTCTTGAAATAACGATTAGCAATGTGTACCTCAAAGTAAGGGTGAAATTTACCAGGGGCACTTATTATCTTTGAATGTGTGTCAATAGATCTGATGCATATGAGGTCACGGGCAAGAATACAAAGGGCATCTAAAACAAGATGGGAATACCTACTAACTGTCTCACTTGACCTGCTAAACTCAAAACCAATTGATCTGTTTGACCAATTTTGACCCACAACATGAATAAATACAGCCTGTGAAATACAACTTTCCTCATACGCAACTCATTTATGCAATGGGCCTCAGTTCCATGATACAATCGATTTAAACGTGTCAATCTTTCAACATCCCTATAAATCATGGGAGCATATGTTATGACTCTTTTTCTTTTTCTGATATTAATCCTAAACAATTGCATGGCTAGACACACAAGAATGCCAGCAATCAATCTTCTCCTCCATAGGTAATGGCAGTAGTCCAAGTAATACTGTAAATATAATTTCCTTTGACCCATCTAAGTACTGTAAATATATTTTGAAAAACAAGATGGAATCAGTATAATAAAATGAATAAATCAGCACACTTTGAAATACGAAAAGCAAGGTCTATGTATAAATATCTAGCAACTGGTAGCACTGCAAATAAAAGAGACTGTACATTCCAAAAAAATAATCTCACACTCCAGCACATATCAGTCAAAATTAAATCTATCTAGTCAAAATTAATACCTCAATAAATCTATCTAGTCAAGATTTTGATAGCACATCTAATTAAAATGGCAACCAAGTTAACAGTGTTACCAAAAAAAAACGTACAGCATATTTCCCCATTGGTGTAGGTGGGAATGCAACTTGGAAGCCACGTCGAACAGGCAATGCTACTCCCTAACGCATAGCATGTCAATCAATTAAAGAAACCGATGGCAGCATCTTACGGATCTACGCATTTTCCAGAAGAAATCATAGGCAAGATAAAATATAGGGAAAAAATCACCTTCTCTCTGGCTGCAAGTCTCATATCGAGCAAACAGACTGCGGCTGCACTGCTGCTATTCGTCTGCTTCCGCTGCTGCTGTTCGTCGGCGTCCGTTGCTTTCTTTCTCTTCGGCTCCTACACTTGCTTCTACGGGCCACGAGATTCTTCAGATCCGCACACAAGGGAAAACCACATATCAACCGATGCTCCTAGTGAGATAAGATGAGAAGGCTCTGGAGTGCCCAACCTTGGAGGAGAACGAGGAAGGGTGCGCTCAGCGAGCTCGGCGGCGCCGGCGCAAAGCCATGGGGGCGGACTGCGATAATTTCGCGGGAAGGCCAAGAGGTGCTTTATAAGATGAGAAATTTTTCGGCAAGTTTGGCGCGCCACGGAAGTTGTGGCGCCGAAAAAGCGCGCCACACTTTTGGTGAAGAAAACTGTGGCGGGAGGGTCCGTGGCGGTGACGCGCCTAAATATAATCATAAACCAAACGCTTACTAAAATACTTATGGCGAACCTAACTTTAGGCGTGGCTAGTTTTGGCTGGGAACCAAACATACCCAATATTGTTACCGTGACCGGAAAAGGAAAGATGGAGACGAACTGTGGATGATGTCGTGAGCCTGGTATAGGCCGTGTTTCTTTCACGAAATTTTTTTCTAAAGGGAATCTTGTATATATGGAGTATTAAATGAAATCTATTTGCAAAACTTTTTTAGGGCTGTGTGTAATTTTACGCGACCAATCTGATGAGCCTGATTAATCCATGATTTACTACAGTAATACTATATTAACCATCCTCTAATCATGCGGTCAAAGGCCTCATTAGATTTGTTTCGTGAATTAACCCGGAGTTGTGAAGGTAGTTTTGTAAACTGACTTTATTTAATACCCTTAATTATTGGTCAAACTGTCTGTAAAAATTTTCCCCAACCAAATAATACAGCCATAATCTAGCCCCAAATATACATGGACGAGGACGATAGACTTTCCAAGAATCATCTCCAATTTGCAATGCTAATCTAGGCCAAAAAAATTTACGAGTTTTGATAATGGCATGCATATATAAGATTTAGTCAGTTCAAGCGCCCAATGGCGTTTGCACCATACAACAACGCACTACACTGACAGTAAATCTGATGTTCTGATCTGATGAGACTATTCGTAATGTATCTTATACGAAGACAGGGACGTACCTTATACGAGTCTAGTATAAACAAATGTTCAAAGACCAAGGAATAAACAGAACATGCGAAACGAAGAAAGGGGAAAACAAAGCTTCTGACAATTAAATAGCAACTAAATACATCCCTCCCGAGACCCAAACACATCTTGACACAAACCTAGCTGAAACAAAAGCTTCAGCAGGCCAAGCACCTCATAGCCCTTGAAATAAATAGCCTCACCAAGACAGAGCATCACAAGAAGACAAGAAAACCAACATAAGAATAACAGAGACCATGTAATGATGTAATGTGCATAAACTAATCCAGATCATCTCCTAGAATCATAGCAACTAATCCACACATGACAATTAAAATAACAATAGTCTTCATCTGATCCATAAACCATAATAGTAGCATTACATCCAAGCAAACAAAGAAAAACTTTAGCAGTATTATCTTGGAACAACTGATAAATGGAGCACGTCTTCCTGTGCACCCTTCTCATCCCAACTCAGCAGCATCTGCTCTATCTCTTGGAACTTTCAACTTGGTAGGGTCACCTGAACCCAAGGGCAAAAGGAAGCTAACTGAACACAAAATGTAACTCTGAACCTTCTGTTCGCTCGGCTTATCAGCAGCCAGCCAGCAGTATTTTTCTCTCTGTACGAACCAGCACCAGCCACCAGCCAACCAACAGTATTTTTCTCTCAGCACAAATCAGTACCAGCCACCAGCCAGCCGAGCAGTTGAATGTCCTCACATCTACACCAAACTTTATCCATACTTGAGATCAATTTCCAGTTGAATGTCCTCACGTCTACACCCCAGAAGCAAACATTTCAGTCCTTGTTTTCCAGCACCGATGACTCTAGGAAACAGGGGACATATGGAGTAAAAATGCCAAAGCTGCTCCTGGGAATGTCGGAAGCATGCAGTTCCTTGTTGTCCATGTCATATGATATCAATTTCTTGTTGCGATGCTGAAGAAGGAAAATCATATTGCGATCCGGATGAATGGCAATCACATTGTAGTCAGAACCAACTTGGCCGCTCGTTCCCCCAAACAGCTTCAAGAAGCTCACCTTGTCCTTGAGAACCCATTCTTCCGTGTTGTAGTCCTTAAGAACCCAAATAGACAATCCAGCCCATTGCAAGCAGTTGTCTTCCTGTCCCACATGTTCACTGACGCAATGCATGAGTCCTTGAGATTGGCCAATAAGAAGAGCATAACCTCCACTCTTTTCTGGCCAGCAGATGTTCCTACAGGTCTTCCCTTCCACATTCACTCCAGCTATTAGATATTCCTTCTTATGTGAGTCGAAGACAATAAAACGCTGCATACCCTTAACAAAGGCACTGCCCACCATGGATGTTATTATGGCTCCATCATTAACCCATGGTTCCCATCCACTTCCTTCTTGCCACTGTCTTCGATCACTAGACCTATGCTTCCATACCCTGGTCTCAGAGGAGTACGTGCGCAACTCAATCTCGCCCATAAAACCATTTTGCCATATGTGGACCAAGTGGAAGTGAGGCGACATTGCTGGATCAAAAATCAAATATGTGGGTGCTTCTGTTTGGGGAGATGGAGGGGGACAATTGGGGCTGGGCACAGTCACCCATTGCTTCGTGGCGGGATTGCACACAATATAGCCTAACATACCATATGTTGGCCTAACCTTAGATTTTTCAAAGTCGTTTGCAAAGAGGAGGAGCCCATTGCAGCAACCTAAGAGCCTGGTGTCATTGTGAACTGAGGGATGCTTGGTGAGGTAGGACAAGGAAGGGTAACCGAGAGGCATGGATCTTCCTGGAAGACCTATGAAATTCATGCAGACATGGAGACTACTGTCTGAAGGGGCGTCCGAGCTGCTGTCATCGTGGAACTCAAAGCCATTGCAGAAGAAGCCTTCTAGGGTCTGGGGGAGCCGCTTGCGGTGGAGGGGATTGGCGATGAGGTCACGCCAGGCTCTCGATACACACTTGAATCGGTGGATGGACCTCGCGGGGACCCGAGAGAGGATATCCACAATGGCATCATCAGGGAGGACGACTGTCGACGTCGGTGCCAGTTCTGTGGTGTTGTTGGGGTTGGGGCCATCATTGATGTCATTATCTGCAAAAAGAAAGATCAGGGGATATGGATGCATGCCTATGAGAAAATTATTCAAGCATAGGAGCAAATTGGAGAACAACAAAAACTAAGATCAGGACAGCTGATCATGACAATGGCATGTGGGTTAGTGTGGGTGAGATCTAAGAAGCAAAGGCCGAATCTAAGAATGAGTACGGGTCGAGAAAAAGTCCAAAAGGAAGCATCCCGAAAGGCATCCTATGGGCATGGTCGTCAGCACAACTCCAAGCCTTCAATCAAATAAATCATGACGGGCCTGAGCTTGGCCCACTATATGCATCTCCAAGAATCTGTTGGCACTAAACCTTCTATGGAATGCAAAAAAAAAATCATTTTCGAGATGCCTAAAATGATTTCGAAATAACATCATGTGGGAATCAAGATTTCCCAAAACAGAGTAAAATAAAGGGCATGAAATGTGACTAAAGAAGCCGGCGCAATAGAGGCAATATGAAGGAATCAAACCTTCAGATCCAGATCTGTTGACGGCGATTTTGTGCCAACTTCCAAATCTGTCGATTATGACAATATCCTGGCGATGCTTCAACAACGAGCGCTTCTCCATTTAGACTTCCGAATCGAGGTTAGGGTCACCAAATAGGTGCTAGCGGCGAGCGGCAGGTGGGATCACGAGGCGACGCCTCCGCCTCTCGCTAAAGTGGTGGAGTGAGGTTAGGAAGGGTTGGTGTTGAAGGAAGATCTCAGAGTGGTTAAGGGAGGGCGGGCTAGTGATGCGGCGATACAATCGGGTGGCCGCTAGAGGTAGCTATGTGCGGGAGGAGGGGCATTTTGGTTGGGGTGATGGTGGCTCTGGATGTCATGCGGGCGGTGGGAGGGCAAAGGGGGGAGGGGATTGATGGGCCTCCCTTCGGTGGAAGAAGGAAAGCTGGGAGAGGCAGAGCACAAGGAAGATAATGTGTTAGGAATTGGGGGGGGGGTCCTCTGCGTAATTTATTTAGGGAGCCCTCTTCATCCTAGACATATTTCTAAACAAAATAAGGAATCATTCACTTCTTGTTCTTTATAGTTTAATTACACAGTATAATCTTGACTAGGCCAAACCATGTGTCGAACATGAAATTTTTTAGCAATAAATCTATGCTAAATGTGTTGTTTTTCTAGAGGGTTTATGGACTACACTACTTAGTTTCGTATAGACAATGGTACTAGCCAATCTAGGTCATGCAAGAACTTGTTCTTGCTACTTAGGGTGAAAATGATTGACATTATTACTGGCATCATTTTCTAAATCCTTTTATTTTTTCCTTAAAATGGTAACACAAAAAATAAGAAATTGATACTAAAATATAAAAAGCACTTCAAACCAATATACATATGACCAAAAATCCGCAACACCTACCATAAATATTCATCCACTCTATGCGACTTACTATTCATTCAATACAACTCCAGTTTTCATACAAATGCATAGGCACATGATTAAACATGGGTTAAGTGAACTAAATGACTACATATGGGACTTGATAATTTGAAAAATTAGCTGAAAATGTAAAAATTCCATGTAAATATGGTATGCCTGTAATTGGACTGAAAACATGCTTTCCCATTTCTATTACCATTTCTGTATTCCTGAAAGAAAAATCCTTGGCCAGTAGGGAATTTCCATCATCGTTTCCAAACCTATCCCTTTAATGTTTGGAATAAAATGGATGCACGCTCCAGGATTTTAAAATTGGTTTCAGCTTTTCAGATTTCTGGCCAAAAGAGTTCCATGCGCTGTATTAATTGTATGACTACACTAATGCCCTCTTGTTTTCTGTCAAAGGAAGCTCATAGTAGGAATCAGAGGGGTGTTTAAAAAAATCAAAATTTAGTTCATCTGCCTCAAATTCTGTCAAACAGGCCCATAACTCGTCTGAACCAGGTATATATACATCATATGTAGTAGTAATCAACATCAATCATGTAACCACATAGATAAATATTTAAGAGCTTTAAAATTAAACTAAACCTGTCAGGTTCCCATCATTTGCAAAATATGGGAATTTATAGGGTTTGATCAGTACTACTCCCTCCATCTATCTTTGTAAGGCGCGATTTAACTTGACACGGTCTTCTAAGTTATACTTTGACCATTCATTTATCTTATATCATATCATATACCCCCTCCGTTTCAAAATATAGGTCGTTTGACTTTTTTAGCCCCAAGTTTGACCACACGTCTTATTCAAAAAATTTATGAAAATATAGTCATATTTAAGACATTTATGAAGATCTTATATTAATAAAGCAAACCACCACAAAAAATATAATAATTTGCACAAAAATTTGAATAAGACGAATGGTCAAACTTGAGGTAAAAAGGTCAAACGACCTACATTTTGGAACGGATGGAGTATTTGTGGTTATAAACTTATAATCATTGAAGAGCATATTTTATTACAAATCCAATCATATCAAGTTTGCATTATAAAAGTTAAAAATTATTAGCTAAAATATTGATCAAAGATTGTAAAGGTTGAATCTTAATATTCGTGTGCTCCTTAGAAAGATAGAGGGAGGGAATATAATCCTAAGTATTTTATTGATTATGCAAAGATCCATCTGCTCATTCCACACAAAAAAAAACACAAAATGGATCAAGAAAAGTAACATTTCACTCAACAATCAGTTCACCACTGGCTTGTTAGGCCAAGAAAAAATATCTGAATATATAGGATGACAATAATTTTGAAACATTTAAGGTAGAATTTGATTCACATAACTTCAAATGCAAATAACATATGTTGGGTAATTGCATTCACTTAGGTAAGATATATATTATAAAGTAATTGGAGAAAGCATCATAAGCAATGCATGGCCAAAGTCTAGTCAATTTATTCAAGCTTCCGGTGCTCCATACAACGATCAAATTCTTGCTGAAATCTGATGAGTATTCCGCAATCAACAATTTCACTGCTTATAAGCAATTACTGATAACTCAAAACAGGGAACATAGCCAATATACAGGGTAATACAAGGATAACCCTGTCATAGAGTGCATAGAACACACACTTGTCTGGTATCCACGTTATATGATATCAGTTTGCAGTCTCATCTGTGAACAAAGAACACCAAATTGTGATCTGGGTGAAAGCCAATAACCACATAATCATAGGAGCACACCATGTAACCAACTAGGAGCACACCATGTAACCAACTAGGCAGCTTTTGGGGTTGTGGAAGGTAGTAACACATTCAGTTTCAAACCTTCTAATACCATGTATTGCCGGCAACATTTGGTTTTTACTGTCGAAGGTGCTAGTGCTAGTGCTTTCAGTTTCATTCATTCAACACAAGAAACTAAAGATTATAGCTAGTAATCACTCACTAGCAAGGCCCAGCACAAAATAAAAAATAAAATAATAAATCATATTATTATAATTCCAGAAATACTCATGATTAAAATTGAAATATATGGCTTGAGTGCAAAATGAAAAGTTGGGCAAGAAACTACACTCATTGAGACAACTAGCATATGCAGCTAGCTAAAATGAACACATCAAAACGCCAAAAAAGTATAATTCTAGTAGATTTATCCGAGTTGCTAGCAATTACAAAGCAGTTCCATACTCAGAAGATTCAGATCTCGATAAGCAGCACTTTCAGCATCTCTCTGAGAGTACACGCGACCCTGAGAAATAGGGAGCATAAGGAGTAATATGCCCATAGTCACATCCAACATTGCAGAGAGCACACACTTCCTTGCGATCCATATCATATGATATCAGTTCATAGTCCCAATGCTGCACAAAGAAAACCAAATTGTTATCGGGATGAATGGATGCAACATTGTAGTCAGTGCCAAATTGGCAACTCTTTCTTCCAAACAGTTCCGAAAAGCTCACAGTGTGCTTCAGGTTCCATTGTTCTGCATGATAGTCCTCAAGGACCCAAATGGATAGTTCAGTCATATAGGAAGAGCTGTCATCTGGATGTCCAGTCACACTCAAGCAATGCAAGAGCCCTTTGGATTGACCAAGAAAGACAGGAAAACCACGATTCTCTAGCCAGCTGAAGATCCTACGTGTCTTCCCATTCCCATTGACTGCAGCTATCAACTCTGGGCCTCTACGAGAGGGGCTGATGATCAAATGCAACATTTTATGAAAAACTGTGGCACCCCTCATGGATGTTATGCTTCTAAGCAAATCCCATTCACCTCCCTTTTTCCATCTCTTCCGTTCACTCAACCTGTCACGCCATCCCTCAGTTTTAGACGAGTAGGTGCGCACTGCTCTCACTTTTCTACTACAGCAGAGCTCAATCAACCGGAAGTGTGAGGAGACAACTGGATCAAAAACCAAATAAGTGTCAACACTTGTATCCCAAACACCGTCATCATGGCTGTAGCTTTCTTCCAATGCAGTTGAAGGCAAGCTAGAGCTGGGCACCTGCGCCCAACGTTCAGTGACAGGATTACACACAATGTAACCTGGTGTGTCATATATGTCTGAATCCGCATATATGAATGAATCCCAGGAGTGCCCGAAGAGGAGAAGGCCATTAGAGGAATCCAATAGGGTGATATTCTCAAATTCAGGCTGCTTCCTCAGGAAGGAGAATGAAGGGTCAACGAGAGGCACAGATCTTTCCATCAGGTGCATGAAGTGCCTATTGACATGAGGGGACAAGTTTTCCTCATCGCCGCAGCCTTTTTCGTAATCACCGGAGCCCTTTTCGCCCACCTCACAGCCCAAGTTGTCCTCCTCACTGTTGTACCCACTGAAAGGTTCATCCGTGCTCATACTACTGTAGTCGTCGTGGGCCTCGACGTCGCCGTAGAAGAAGCCCTCTAGTGTGTGCGGGAGATTCCCGCAGCGGAGGCGGTCGGCGATGAGGTCGCACCAGGCCTTGGAGACGCACTTGGATCGGCAGAGTAACTTGACGGGGAGGCGCGAGAGGATCTCCACCAGGGCATCGTCGGGGAGGCCCGCCACCGTCCCCTCGCTCCTCATGGAGCAGGGACTGTCCATGGTACCGCCAAGGCAGAGCTGCGAGATGTCAGGGGAAGCCGGCGCGAAAAAAATGGCAGAGGGGGAAGGGGTGGAGCGTACCGTCCGCCGGAGATGGTCGATACCGGCGGCGCTGGCCGGTGCGGAGCAGAGATGAGTCCAAATCGCTCGAGGAATTGGGGGATTTCGAAACCCTAGCACGAGGAGGAGGAGGAGAGGGGAGGGGAATTGGGATAACCGATGAAGGCAGCTAGGTGCATTTTGGAAAAATTCGGAGCTTTAGGGTGCGTTATGCAAAATACTGGGCACTGCGGACTTGGCTTATGCGAAGCACCTAACGTTAATTGCAATATGATAAAGGCCTTGTTTATATCCCAAATTTGCACCCCAAATTCACTATGCAAAAAGAAGATTTACATCCCATCAAAATGTCAGTCCATGCATAGAGTACTAAATGTAGATAAAATCAAAAACTAATTACACAGTTTTGGTGTACTCTGCGAGACGAACATTTTGAGCCTAATTAATCAATTTTTGGATAATTTTTCACACATGCAAACGAAATGCTACAGTGCGCATGGAATTCCATACTCCCAAATTGGGAGTTACAAATTTGGGCCTTGTTTAGATCTCAAATTCCATCCCCAAAGTTTACTATGTAAAAAGAAGATTTCCATCACATCATAATGTCATAGCATGCATGGAGTATTAAATATAGATAAAATTAAGAACTAATTACACAGTTTTGTTGTACTCTACGAGACGAACATTTTAAGCCTAATTAATCAATTTTTGGACAATTTTTCACACATACAAACGAAATGCTACAGTGCGTATTTATTACGCACGGTAGTCCCGAATCGGCGCCACTTGATTCGATTCGGGAACTGGAACTAAACAAGGCCAAAGATCCAAACTCGTAAATGGCTAGTTTACAAATCGAACCTTGTCTCGCTGACGAGGATGCCTCTGAGTCAGAGCTCTCTGCAGTCTGCACAGTTGCCCAATTCTATTTTATTTATTAGTCAAAATTCTTAATGTTAGTTGTCTTAGGCGCTTAGTTTCTAAATTTCACCCCAAATTTTACTGTGTAAAAAGAATTTCATCACATTAAAATATCGGTATATACATAATATCGGTATATACATGGAGTACTAAATATAGATGAAATTAAAAACTAATTACACAATTTTATTGTACTTTGCGAGACGAACATTTTAAGCCTAATTAATCAATGTTTAGACAATTATTCACAAATACAAATGAAATGCTCGATGCCGTATTTATAGCAAAGTTCTAACTTCAACACACCCAAAGTTGGGAATTAAACCAGGCCTTAATCCTCGATAAGAGCACGTGGATAAGTTGTGCAATTAGAGATTTAACCTGGCACGATGGTTCAAGAGCCCCTAATTGTGTCACTATTATTGATACATACACTATTACCAGACAGGAAAGACAAAAAAAAAGCTCTGAAAAAAAGAACCATCTCTCCTACAACAGAAGCAACCGTCCACAAACAGGCACATGGATCTACAACTTATAAAATGATTCAGCTGGATCAGTCTGGTGATGGCTATTGAAGCTCCCAGCGGGTACAATCACAATTAGCTTTGCTCTTTCCATTCAGGGGACATTCAACAATGGCACTATTTAAATTAAACCAGAAAAAAAATTGACTTAAATTGTAGCAGTGATGCTCAACGTTAGCCTATGTATCACTTCGGGGCGAAGAGAACCCGAACAAAACTGCAGCTGCCACAGGTCTCATTGATAATCAGAGTCTGAGCATCGTATCTCTCTTTCCAAAAGAAAGAAAGTGGATCTCATAGCCTCTGACAATTCGAAAAAGGTGCTTGCCTTTTTACTTCAGTTCTTCTTGGTAATTTTCATGGGATGAAATTGCAGCTCAAATTAGAGTCTGTCCTAAAGGCCACACATTCTAAGGCCTTGTGTAGATGGAGAATAGGGGGTAGGGATTTGGGGGTTTGGGGTCACTTCGTAATCATTGCGTCACTATAGCATTTCGTTTGTATGTGTGAAAAATTATCCAAAAATTGATTAATTAGGCTCAAAATGTTCATCTCGCAGAGTACAACAAAACTGTGCAATTAGTTTTTGATTTCATCTACATTTAGTACTCCATACATGTTATGACATTTTGATGTGATGGAAATCTTCTTTTTGTATAGTGAACTTTGGGGTTGCTTTTTGGGAACTAAACAAGGGCTAAAACAATATCGAGCTGCTATTTCTAAAACCTTGGGATCAGTTGCTAGTTTAAGTTTCCTGCATGAGTACAGAGTACAATATAAGCTAGCCCCAACTGCCCTTGTTTAGAAGTAGCATCTAAATGTCACATTGTGACATCCCGAAAACCACATCTACTTTTAGATTTGAACAAGCTGGCAAGGAATGATATTTACATGATAATAACATATTCCTGTCAAAAGAAGGTTTCAATCTCAAGAAATTCTTCATCAATGAATATTGACATCTATTTGGAAGTGATCAATGAGAATAAGTATTTGCACTGAAGCAATGAACAGGAAAAAAAAGGACTGTCAGGTCAAAGTGTTGTTGGGGAGAAGGGGCAGGGCGAGGGATGGAAGGGGATTTGTAGCCTGTGATATACTATGTCAAATTCTCTCTCAGCCTAATAGGGGTCTGGTAGTTTTTCCCCCATAAAGAAAAATGACAGTTGTGTAACAATTCCTTCACATTATTTCTAACCAGTATGCTATTATTTTCTGCACAATATAGTTCATTATAGTATTTATTGTTAGGTCGCACAGGTCATAAGTCATTACTGAATAATTGAGAGTTGATTGCTTCTAAAGGTCAGAATCCCCATGCAGCATTCCATCTATGGGGCTAACTCAACGCAGATATATCTTCAACTTCTTGAAGTGTTTGCTAAGCTAATCTATTCAATGGGTTCCAAAACATATGCTATCACTTCCTCAGGAGAATCGTGAGCAATGGAATTAATGAAGAAATAAACTGGTCCAATAATGATTACAGCCAAATAGAACGAAAACCAAAGAAACTAAAACAAACAGCTAGACTAAGATTTAGACATTAGTATGTTTGTAGATTGGCATAGGCAAGCTTTAGTAGCTTATATGCTTTGAAATAAGAACCACCAAATAAAAAAAGTGCTACAGATCTGAATTTGGCTTCCAATCTGCATCTGTAAAAAGTTTGACCAAGATTTCAATGTATTGATGCCTTGCTGAAATTTTGCCAAATTATAGGACATAGGAGCAAACAACCAAGTAGCCATATCCATTCTATTCCTGGCTCATTAACCTATCCATCTTGTGATTTTTATAGTTGTGAGGCTTGAGACGGAGATTGTAAAAGGAAGTTAACCGAAGGCCATTTAAAGATAGTGTAGGGACTAGGGAAGTGGAAATATCTAGAGGAGTATTTTGTTGTGAAGCTGAGACAGCTCAATAACTTCTTAGGTTTAATATAGGAGTAATAGGACTCGGTAGTTGTTGCCTCAGCAATAAGAAAGTTTCTTGTAGTGAATATGAAGCTCTCTAGCCCTGCGGGGGCTGTGGACACTAAGAAATTATTAGTGCTTTTCAGAATGGAAGTTGGAGGAACATGGAGATCCTGCTACCAAAGATTATTGGCATTACAAGCTGTATTGATACAGGATACAAGGCTGTATGGATGCTCAGCTGAGATGATGACTTTTCTAGAGGAAAAAAAATACAGCTGGGACATGGATCAAGCCCCTGACAAGACCCTGAAGATCATGAGGGAGCAAGGTTCGGGCAAGTGGCAGAAGTGAAGTTTCCTTTCAGCACTTCTGTGAGTGACAATGGAAGACGTCATTTCCTTGTGGATTTATAGGATAGTGAGCTTGGAGACTCTTATAAAGTGATTGAAGACTCTGATATTTCCTTATTGATTCCTAAGCTTTCTGCAATTTTTGCCTTCTCATTGCCTAGCTTAGCTACTGATCTAGTATCGAAGCACCTTCAATGTTTTCAGAGACAAATCCAACTGGTATGGCTACACAAAAGTATAGTTGCAAAAGTAATTAGTTAAAGTTCAAGCATTAATTGCTGCAACAGAGAATGATTGGCAAGCTCTGCCAATGGACCAAAACAATCAACAACTACAACAAGCAAAGCTCTGCTCTATCCAAAAGTCTCCATTTACAAGTTCCCATTTATTGATCATCAATTGTCAGCAGCTTTGAAAATTTTGTCCAGGAGAGCTTTCAGTATTTCACATTCTTATACCATGCATTGCTGACAATATCTAGAAGCTAAATTTATTCCTTCAACAGGACAGAAGTGTCGGGGACAGACCCAGGGGGTCCCCTAACCATCGGGGTAACCACCCTCAAAAACGTTAATCACAGAGGGTCGAATCACCAGCAGCCCGAAAGGGCCACCAAGGCAGCGCGGCCCGTCACAGCTTATCACGGCCCAAAACAGCCGTCCGAGCTCGCCTGTCGAGGGGACCCAAGTGGCGACCCCCGTCTCCGCCTCGCTCGAGGGACCCGGACCCTCCGGGTCAGGCGCAACGCCAACTCCGCCTCGCTCGAGGGCCGCGCACCCCCTCAAGCAGGCGAGCCAACTCCGCCTCGCTCGAGGGCCGCGCACCCCCTCAAGCAGGCGAGCCAACTCTGCCTCGCTCGAGGGCCGCGCACCCCCTCAAGCAGGTGAGCCAACTCCGCCTCGCTCGAGGCCACCCCTCTACTCGACGCGGCGCGCCCCGGCGCCCCGCCCGACAACGGCATTTAATGCCCGCCCCATCGGGCAGGCGCCGAAGTCAAAGGGCGATCTCTCCCCACGCCGCGCCGCTGACACCGCAGAGCTCGCTATTCTACCTGCTCCGGTCACTATGCGTCCTCACCGCTACTGTGCGGACGCATATGGCGCTGCGCAAAGCCCTGTGCAGACTTGCAGGCGTCATTCCGCACCACTGTTCTACCTGCTCCCGTCCGCCCCCCCCCCCCGGTGCAGCCCTCGAATGGGCGTGAAGAACCCTCGAACGAATATATGAGCAGCGACCGAGCACAGACTCCGGTCAGGTGCGGCCCGGTGATGACGAACGCCGGGTCAACTCCACCAACTCCCGGCCATTCCCCGGTAAACCGGGCACGCCGCGCACTGTGGTCAACAGCAACCACCATGCCGACCCCTGTGCCGCCAACTCCTGTCCTTCCCCACCTGCCACGCCCTCGAACCAACCAGCGGCGGACGGCTGGGCGCGGATTACGGCGGCACCGCCCCTCGAAACCACTCCAGGACAAGTATAGGGACGGCCGTGACACCCGCAGAAGCCAGAGCTCGCCATAAATCCCCTGCCAGGGTCAAGGACAACCGCACGCCCGACGCCATGGTCTCCTGTGCGCACCACTGTATCACACACTGTACTTGTACTTGTAGGCCCCCCCTCTCCTTGGCCTATAAAAGGAGGAAGGGAGCGAGAGAGAAGGAGACGAACATGCACACGATCACCGCCTTCCACGATATTGGCACTCTCCTCAATCACTCTCACACCCATTTTCAGGGACTTGGAGACTTCCTCTCCTCTCTCGCCGTGCTTGTAGCCCCCCCCCCCACTGCAGGCACCTCGGTGCAAGATAGTATAGTGCCGCGAGCACAGTCTGCTGGACGTACGGCCCCGCGGCCGGAACCAGGATAAACTCTTGTGTCATCGTGCTAGCTCTTGCATCAATCGTCAGGGGACGGGACACAGCGCATTCTGTGTGGCGCTGAGGTTGGGCGGCCAATCTCAGCACCGACAGTGGCGAGATGATCAAGGGTTACTACAAGCGCACCTCCGCGAAGGAGGATGGCCCGAAGAAGGGTACGGGTGATGGCGGAAACGACGAGTTCCCCCATGTGGAGAATGTCTTCTTCATCGTGGGGGGCCCACAATGAACGCGACGTCCCGGGAGCAAAGACGTGAACGCCGAGAGGTCTTCTCCATTCACCCCGCGACGCCAACTTACCTCGCCTGGTCAGACGAGACCATCTCCTTCGGCCGCGAGGACCACCCGGACTATGTCCCGAATCCGGGGCCCTACCCACTTGTCGTCGACCCCGTCATCGGCAACACACGATTCTCCAAGGTGCTGATGGATGGAGGCAGCAGCCTCAACATCCTCTATGTCCGCACCTTAGAGCTCATGGGCATCGGCACGAACCAGCTGAGGCCAAGCAAGGCGCCTGTCGGTGCTGAGATTGGCCGCCCAACCTCAGCGCCACACAGAATGCGCTGTGTGCCGTCCCTTGACGGTTGATGCAAGAGCTAGCACGATGACATATGAGTTTATCCTGGTTCCGGCCGCGGGGCCGTACGTCTAGCAGACTGTGCTCGCGGCACTATACTATCTTGCACCGAGGTTCCTGCAGTGGGGGGGGGCTACAAGCACGGCGGGAGAGGAGAGGAAGTCTCCAAGTCCCTAAAAATGGGTGTGAAAGTGATTGAGGAAAGTGCCAATATCGTGGGAGGTGGTGATCGTGTGCGTCCGTCCCTTCTCTCTCGCTCCCTTCCTCCTTTTATAGGCCAAGGAGAGGGGGGAAGAGGCCTACAAGTACAAGTACAGTGTGTGCTACAGGCACGCGCACTGGAGAGCATGGCGCCGGGCGTGCGGTCGTCCTCGACCCTGGCAGGGGATTTATGGCGAGCTCCGGCTTCTGCGGGTGTCACGGCCGTCCCTGTGCTTGTCCTGGAGTGGTTTCGAGGGGTGGCACCGCCGTAATCCGCGCCCAGCCGCCCGCCGCTGGTTGGTTCGAGGGCGTGGCAGGTGGGGAAGGACGAGAGTTGGCGGCAGAGGGGTCGGCACGGCGGTTGCTGTTGACCACAGTGCGCGGCGTGCCCGGTTTACCGGGGAATGGCCGAGAGTTGGATTTGACCCGGCGTTCGACATCACCGGGCCGTGCCCAACCGGAGTCCGTGCTCGGTCGCCGCTCATATATTCGTTCGAGGGTTCTCCACGCCCATTCGAGGGTTGCACCGGGGGAGGGGGGAGGACGGGAGGAGGTAGAATAGCGGTGCGGAATGACGCCTGCAAGTCTGCACAGGGCCTTGCGCAGCGCCGCATGCATCCGCACAGTAGCGGTGAGGACGCATAGTGACCGGAGCAGGTAGAACAGCGAGCTCTGCGGTGTCAGCGGCGCAGCGTGGGGAGAGATCGCCTTTTGACTTTGGCGCCTGCCCGATGGGGCGGACATTAAATGCCGTTGTCGGGCGGGGCACTGGGGCGCGCCGCGTCGAGTAGAGGGGTGGCCTCGAGCGAGGCGGAGTTGGCTCGCCTGCTTGAGGGGGGCGCGCGGCCCTCGAGCGAGGCGGAGTTGGCTCGCCTGCTTGGATCCCCTCGACAGGCGAGCTCGGACGGCTGTTTTGGGCCGTGATGCCTTGGTGTCCCTTTCGGGCTGCTGGTGATTCGGCGTTCCGTGGTTAACGTTTTTTGAGGGTGATTACCCCGATGGTTAGGGGACCCCCTGGGTCTGTCCCCGACAGCGCCGTTCCACGGCATCGCACCGGGAAAACGGGTCCAACCCCTCAGGCAGATCGACCTACCCGTTTGCTTCGGCACTCCCGACAACTTTCGGAGGGAGACCCTCGCCTTTGAGGTGGTGGGATTCCCAGGAGCGTACCACGCCATTCTCGGGCGTCCGTGCTACACCAAGTTCATGGCGGTCCCCAACTACGCCTACCTCAAGATGAAGATGCCAGGGCCAAAGGGCGTCATCACCGTGGGATCGTCGTACGAGCATGCTTACGCATGTGACGTCGAGTGCGTCGAGGGCGCGGAGGCGCTCGCCTACAGCGAGACCCTGGTGGAGGACTTGGAAAAGATGGCGAACGAGGCCGTCGACTCCGCCAAAAGGCACGCGGGCACCTTCGAGGCTGCAGGGCACACCAAGGCGGTGCCCCTCGACCCCAATGCCCCCGAGGGCAAGGCGTTGAGGGTCAGCACCACCCTCGACCCCAAATAGGAAGCAGTGCTCGTCGACTTTCTCCGCACCAACGCCGACATCTTTGCGTGGAGACCCTCGGACATGCCGGGTATCCCGAGGAAGGTCGCCGAGCACTGCCTTGACATCCAGCCTCGCTCCAAGCCGGTGGTGCAGCGACTGCGGCAGTTCGACGAGGAAAAGCGCCGCACCATCGGGGAGGAGATGCACAAGCTTCTGCAGGCCGGGTTCATCAAGGAGGTATTTCACCCAACCAAGCTTGCTAATCCTGTTCTAGTTAGGAAGAAAAACGGGAAATGGCGTATGTGCGTAGATTATACCGGTTTAAACAAAGCATGCCCTAAGGTTCCATTCCCTTTGCCTTGAATAGATCAGATAGTAGACTCCACTGCTGGGTGCGAATTGCTATGCTTTCTTGATGGTTATTCCGGTTATCATCAGATTAAGATGAAAGAGTCCGACCAGCTCGCGACTTCTTTCATCACCCCGTTTGGCATGTTTTGCTACGTCACTATGCCGTTCGGCCTCCGAAACGCCGGAGCTACATACCAGCGATGTATGCAACACGTTTTTGGAAGCCACATCGGGCGGACCGTTGAGGCATATGTAGATGATATCGTTGTGAAAACCAGAAAGGCGGACGATCTGGTAAACGATTTGCAAATCGCATTCGGTTGCCCCCGGGCAAACGGGGTAAAGTTAAATCCGGAGAAATGCGTATTCGGGGTGCCGCGGGGCATGCTGTTGGGTTTCATTGTCTCCCAACGAGGCATCGAACCCAACCCCGAAAAAGTCTCGGCCCTGGAACGGATGGGGCCAATTCGGGACCTCAAGGGGGTGCAAAAGGTACTGGGCTGCCTCGCGGCTCTCAGCCGTTTCATCTCTCGACTTGGTGAAAAGGGCTTACCTTTGTACCGGCTCCTAAAAAAGCACGAACGCTTTTCATGGACCCCCGAAGCCCAAAAAGCCCTCGACGGGCTAAAAGCGTCGCTCGTACGCGCACCAATCCTCACACCGCCACAGAACGGCGAGCCCCTCTACCTATACGTGGCTGCGACAACGCAAGTTGTTAGCGCCGTCATCGTCGTGGAAAGGACGGAGGAGGGACATGCTCTGCCGGTCCAGAGGCCGGTGTACTACGTCAGTGAGGTGCTGACCGAGACCAAGGCGCGGTACCCACAGATTCAGAAGCTAATCTACGCTGTAGTGCTCGCGCGACGAAAGCTGCGACACTACTTCGAGGCCCACCCGGTCACCGTGGTCTCATCTTTCCCTTTGGGGGAGATAGTCCGCAACCCGGACGTCTCGGGTAGGATAGCGAAGTGGTCGATGGAGCTCGTGGGAGAAACTCTCTCCTACGCGCCATGAAAAGCGATAAAATCGCAAACCTTAGCGGATTTCGTGGCTGAGTGGACCGACGTCCAACTTCCACCGCCACAGATCCAAGCCGAGTACTGGACCATGTACGTCGACGGGTCAGTGATGAAAGCTGGGGCAGGCGCGGGCCTCCTCTTCATTTCACCCCTAGGGGAGCACATCTGATACGTGGTTCGCTTGCACTTCCCGGCATCGAACAACATGACGGAGTACGAAGCCCTCCTCGCTGGGCTCCGCATCGCCGTTGACCTCGGCGTCAAACGCCTCGACGTCCGGGGAGATTCTCAGTTGGTCATCGACCAAGTCATGAAGAACGCAAGCTGCCGCGACGAAAAGATGGAGGCGTACTGCAACGAGGTTCGCTGCCTCGAGGACAAATTCTATGGTCTCGAGCTGAACCATATCGTGCGCAAATACAATGAGGAAGCGGATCAGCTGGCCAAGATCGCGTCAGAGCGAGTCACCGTTCCTCCGAACATCTTCGCCCGCGACCTCGACCAACCCTCCGTCAACTTCGAACAAAGGGCCGGAGCCCTCAAGACGCCCTCAGGGGCTGAGGGGGTCGATCCCATGGAAGAGGACCCCTCGAAAGAGGGGCTCGAAGCCCTCGACGTTGGAAATTCTTCGGCCGAGGCCATGGAAATCGACGTGGACACACGACCGCAAGACTGGCGCAGCCCATACCTCGCGTGGATCGACCGCGGGGAGCTGCCCTCGGACCGGACCGAGGGGCGCCGCATCGCCAGAAGGGCCAAGACCTTTGTCTCGGTCGGCGGCGAGCTGTATAAACGCAGCGCCTCAGGAATTCTGCAGCGATGCATCCCCATCCCCGAGGGAAAGCAGTTGATCCGCGACATCCACGCCGGGGTGTGCGGACACCACGCGGCGCCGCGTACCCTCGTGGGTAACGCGTTCCGGCAAGGCTTTTACTGGCCTACCGTCGTAGCCGACGCGAACGAAGTCGTGCGCACCTGCGAAGGGTGTCAATTTTACGCACGAAAGACGCATCTCCCGGCGCACGCCCTACAAACCATCCCTGTAACATGGCCTTTTGCGGTCTGGGGGTTGGATCTCGTGGGGCCTTTCCGCCCAGAGCCCGGGGGCTTCACCCACTTGTTGGTGGCCATCGACAAGTTCTCGAAGTGGATCGAGGTCCGGGCCATCACCAGCATTAGATCTGAGCAGGCCGTGTTGTTTTTCACCGACATCATCCACCGATTCGGGGTACCCAACTCGATCATCACCGACAACGGCACCCAGTTCACCGGCAAGAAATTCTTGGAGTTCTGCGACGACCATCACATTCGCGTAGATTGGTCGGCCGTAGCACATCCACAAACAAACGGCCAAGTAGAACGTGCCAACGGCATGATACTACAAGGCCTGAAGCCAATAATCTTCAACAAGCTAAACAAGTTTGGCCGGAAATGGGTGGCCGAGCTGCCATCGGTGATTTGGAGTCTCAGGACAACCCCAAGCAGGGCCACAGGCTTCAGCCCGTTCTTCCTCGTCTACGGCGCCGAGGCCGTCCTCCCAACAGACTTGGAGTACGGGTCTCCGAGGCTCAAGGCCTACCAAGAAGAACAAAACCAGCGGAACCACGAGAATTCGCTGGACCAGGTGGATGAGGCTCGAGACGTGGCGTTGCTTCACTCGGCACGCTACCAGCAATCACTCCGGCGGTATCAAGCTCAGAAGGTGCAGCGTCGAGACCTTCACGAAGGGGACCTGGTGCTAAGGTTGCGCCAGGACAATCGAGAGCGCCACAAGCTCACTCCACCATGGGAAGGACCATTCATAATCGCCAAGGTCCTCAAGCCTGGCACTTACAAGCTGGCAAACGAGAAGGGCGAGATCTTCACCAATACCTGGAACATCCAACAGCTACGTCGCTTCTATCCTTAAAATTCTCAGCATTCCTTGTAAATACTTCATGTTCTTAGCCAACAACGATGAAAAGTTTGTGAAAAACATGGAAACATTGTTACTAACAACATGAACAAGGGGGACTTGGTCCTATCCTCGACCTAGTCTCGATAGAGCCAAGCCCCCCTCGGGGGCTGCAGGGGGGTTTACCCCCCTAATCGTCCCAATTTTAAAATTGTGCTAAAACTCAGAACGCTTAGAAGGATGCGGGGCGTGAGCTAACTAAAGCCGGAGCCGGCTGAGCCGTGAGACCGCCTACGACCTCGAAGGGATACGGCATCTCCCTCTCCACTCCACGCCTTAATTACTCGCAGATTCAAAATACCCGGCCAAAATCTCTCCAAGCCAAGAATAGCACAATAGAACAATCAAACAAGTTCGAAGCGCACAATCGAAATTCAAACTTAGTTTATGCACAGAGCCAGTCTCCTAAAAACTAAGATACATCTGGATCTCTAAGCCTGAACCTTTCAGGCTTCACCTTAGTGCGGGGGCGCGGCGGCAGTGTCAAGACCCCCCAGGGCGGCGACCTCGGCGGTGACAGTCGAAGGAACCGACGCGAGGGCCCCAGGACCATCGTCATCACGGCGCACCGAGGCGATGGCCTCCTCAAGGGACGCCACGGCGTCGGCTTCAGGATCAGCCTCGGCTTCGGGGGCAGCCACGGCCTCGGGCCCGAGGTCGGCGCTCGCATCTTCATCTTCATCCTCGCCAGGAAAAAGCTCACGCCCGAACTTGGCGGCAAGCGCTGTGGCGGCATCCTCGGCACTGTCATCGGCCTAGTCGAGAGCAGCAAGGGCGGTGTCGTCATCCAGGTCTGCGTCGATAAAATAACCGCGCGCCACCGCCGCAAGGTCGATGTCGTAGTGGGTCGACACCACGCTGAGTGCCTTCTTCACACCAAGGTGAAGAGCATTCTCGAGGCGCTCCGCCACGCAGCCTCTCAAAGACCTCAGGCGGCTGGGCAATGACGACCCCGACTGCAACCCCGACGGGATGTCGACGCACTGGATGTCCCGGCACGCGGCGTCGGCGGCGGCCCTCAAAGTTTCGAGCTCACCCTGAGCCTCGGAGTAGGCAGCTTGAACAGCCACCACTTCGTCCGCCTTCTCGGCCTCGGCCTTCCGCAGCCCTTGACAAGGATCGAGCACGTCAAAACGAACTTCAACACAGAAATAGCCAAGGAAGCTAAGAAAACATAGAACCATACCATCTACCAAGGCCGTGGCCTCGGTAAGCATCGTGCGCTCCTGCTGGAGCAGGTCCTCCACGGTGGCCAGCGCACCCTCCTTCTCCTGAAGCGAGCGGCCCAGCCGTTCGGCCTCCTGGGCCTTCTGCTCTGCCCGGGCTGTCGCCTCCGCGAGCTGGGACTGCGCGGCCTCGCGCGCTTTGCGCTCCTGCTCGAGCAGCGTCCGCTCCGCCGTGAGCGCCTCGCGCTCCCGCTGGAGCTGGCCTTGTGCCTCCAGTAGCTTGGTCCCGGCATCCTCGCGCGCCTTGCGCTCGAGCTCGAGCCGCTCCAACGCCGCGGCCAATGCCCGGGCCCCCTGCTCCGCCGCGCCCCTCTCGGCGTCGCGTTCCTGCTCCGCGCGAGCCTTGGCGCCCTCGTGTGCGCGAGCGGCCATCTCTGTCTCCCTCACCCAGGCGGTGAGCTGGGTCACCTCCGTGCCCAGGTCCAGGTTCGCCTGACGGTACCGACGAAGATCGGCGTACAAGTCCACGATGCACGCGGTCTTGTCTGCCGCCTCCTTCCGCAGAAGCTGCACGAAGAACCATCAAGGATAAGGCACGAACTAAAAACGATAATGAATTACCAAGCAGTATGGATAAACCGTAACCCACTCCGCCGCTCCCCCAGCTACTGGCGCCTGCGGCAGCCCCCGGGCCAAGGAAAACGCCGCCGGCACCTCGGCCGCAGCCACCCCCGCAGGGGGAGCACGTCCGCCATCGTCATCTTGGGCCACGCCTTGTGCGCAACCCGAAGCAGGCAGGTTGACCATGCTACCAATCGGCGCGACCGCCTCCTGCCTCTTTCCAGTAGGGGCCACGGCGGTGGCACGGCCCCCCTGCTCGCCCACCTCAGCCAGAGCGTCGCGCCCCGACTCCACCTCTATCACCGGGGCGCCGTGCCCCGGCTCCACGTCCACCACCAGGGCGTCCTGCCCCGGCTCCGTAACCACCATCGGGGGCGTCCCCCCCCCCCCCGCTCCGTCTCCATCGGCCGGGAATCTCGTACCCCCGGCGCCGACTCCTCCGGCATCGCTCCGGGCGTCGCTGCTGGACGCAGAGTCCCACGCGAACGCGATCCCCCGGCGTGAGGGGAATCCAACACCCCGACCTTCAACGCCTTCTTAGGCGCGAGGTTGGGGTTGGCCTTGGCAGCACCCCGAGCGCTAAATCAGAAAGGAAAAACGGAAATTACGAAGCAAAAACCAAACGGGGATGGAAAATCACGAGGATAGCTCAAAGCGAGACTTACCGGACGCAGTCCTGCAAGGCCTGCAATTTCCGCTTCGAGTCGCCCGATGAGGGAGCCCTCCTCGAACTCGAGGACCCCCTCAACCCGCTCGGGGGCTGCGAATCCCTCGAGCCCTCGGCATCCGATCTGCTGCGGCGCAACGCGCCCGCAGCAGGGGTAGAAGTCACATGTGCCCGCGGCGCCGCGGGTCGGGCAGGCGCGACCGCCGTCCGTGCCGCCACCGGCACGACATCGCCAAGGCTCGCCGCGCCCGCCCCAGGCGGCGGCACGGCCATCTCCTCCTCCTCACCGGCGGGCAGAGCCCCGCCGGCATCGATCTCCTCCTCCTCCTCGCTGGGAGGGTCCGGGGAGTCCTCCGAGAACGCCGGCGGCGTCCCGCCGTCCCTCCTCCACCGGCGGAGCGCCGCCAAGTGCGCGTCCCGCCGGGCCTGCCTCCTCTGGCTGCTGGCCTTCCTCGCCGCCTTCGCGTCCCTCTCACGGTCACGGCGGGCGCGGTTCGAAGCACACACCTCCGGAGTCGGCGCGAGGGAGCGGTAGAGGTGGCAGTTCACCTCCTGAAACCACAATGAATCGAGGAAGGAAATCCTAAGTTATCAATCCGACAGCTCGGGAGGGAAAATGGCGACTTACCGACAAAACGTGGCCCTCATCGGGGCGCAGCCGGAACGACCAGAGGTTACTCGGCATAGTGTCGGGATGCACCGCCGTTCGCACCCTCGTGACGACGTACTCCTCAAGGGGTGGCTCCGGCAACATACGCGAAGCCGCCAATGCCGCCGGGTCGGCGTCCTCAGTCATCCGGAACAGAGGGAGCTGTCTCTCCATGAGGGGAACCACCCGGCGACGATGGCAGTGTGCAAGCACGTGCGCCACGGTCAAACTCGACCCCTCCAGAGTACGAAGGGCGTCGATGGCGGGGCGGAGCCTCTTCCGCTGACCGTCGCCGGAAACACCGTAGCTCCAGGAGTCGGCCTTCTCCTTCAAGACCCTGCCAGTGTACTCCGGCAACCCCAGGCCGTCGTTGCGCAGATAGAACCACCCCTTAGCCCAGCCACTATTGTTGGTGGTCATCCTGCAGGTCGGATACAGATGCTTCCAGGGCTCGAACGGCGCGAGCGTAAGACCGCCGGCACACGAAGAACGGCGCACCCCCTTCCCCGCGTCGGACGTGCTGAGCTCGGCGCGGAAAAGGTGGACCCACAGGTCCCAGTGTGCTTCGATCCCCAGCACGCCCTCACAGACGCCGACGAAGGCCGCCGCCTGAGAGATGGCGTTGGGGGCGAAGTTGTGGAGCTCCACGCCGTAGTAGTAGCAGAGGCCCCGCATGAACTGACTGGCAGGCGCGTTGAAGCCCCGCTCGTGGAAGCGGATGAAGCTCACCACGTACCCCGCCGGCGGGTTCGGCACCCTGGCCGCCAGCGGCGGGACAATCCACGCCGGCCACGCCGGATCGCCCCGGGGCGAGAGCTGCCCGCCGGTCACCAGGCCCTCCAGGAGGTGATCGGTGGCGGTGGACGGAGTCCACTTGGTGACGCCCTCAATGACCACCATGGCAGACGGCGGAGCGGGAACCAAAGGCGACGAAGGCGGGCAGGACGAGCAGAGAGCAGCAAGCGGACTCGGAAGCGAGAGAAAAGTGGAGGCGCGAGCAGGTGCGGGGAATGGCGAAGGTAAGTAATCCCCTCCCCCCCCCCCCCCCCCGCCCCCCGCTTTCCTTTTATAAGGGAAGGAGCGAGTCCATCCCCGCCGCGGCACGCAAAACCATCGGCGACAGGCCCGGCGCGCGTGGCGCATCAATGACAACCAGGGGCCCCCTCCCCTTTCCCCGGAGAACGGCACGCGTGAGTGGCGGCATTGACTGCGGCACAGTAAAACGAAACGACGCGGCAGCGGCGCCTGACCGCCCGTCGCCTCGCCTCTCCCCGGCGCACGCCAACTCCGCCTAAAAAGGTGCGCCCACCTCGCCCACTCCGTGCCACGTCAGCCACGACCACGCCCGCCAGCGGTCGCGCGTAGGCCCGCAAACCGAAACGTAAACAACCGAACGGAAGGGTTCCTTCCAAGGTAAGACAACGACGCCCCCCCTCGAGGCGCGGGGTGCTACTAATCAGGGGCTCGAAGCCATGACCTCGAAAGGGTTCGACGGGCACCCCAGATTAAGCGATGCGAAGGCTGCAGGTCACGCTCGACCAACCCACTCTCGAGCCCGCGGCTCGAGGGCGACCTGCACCTTTTGCAAGGCCCCACTGATCAGGAGTACGAAGCCTGGCCCACGAAAGGGTTCGACAGGCGCTCCGGATCAACAGAGTCAGGGACGATTCGGGCGTGCTCAACGGACTTTACCCCGAACGCGAAGTTTGGGGACGCCCCTGTTGTGTTCAAGGCCACACATGGGCAGCTAGACGAGGGATCCCATCAAGGGAGAGCTTCCGCGCCCTCAGCCTCCATCGAAGGGGGCCGAGCCCTACCTAGCAAACCTTTGCAAGCGCTCTTATGGACGAGTCTCCGGACCACGAGCCGACCCCTAGCGTCCACTTGAACTACCCGCTAGCAGCTCACCGAGGCATCCGTGTATGCAGCCCAATTCGAGGGTTACACGACTGACCTCACCCCTCTCCCCCGCGAAGGGGAAGCGAGGGTCGCAGCTCAAAGACAAGAGCCCCCCTGATCGCCTCCGCTCGGGCCAGGAGCTTGGGGACTCCTCGCAGCATATCCTCCTCCTCCTATACGTGAAACACGTCGAAGCCGTGCAGGACCCGCCCCCCCGAGTTCCGTATAAATCGGTATCATCCCCGCAATCCACCACGTCGAATGGGGAGCAACTAACACAACCCTCGGGAGTCAAAGCCCTTGCACGAGTGAACTCACTCCTCCAAAGGCTCGGGGGCTACACCCGCGGGTGCGCTCGCGCGCCCCCACGGAAGAACATGCGTAATCAAGAAGGAGTAACCCCCGCAGAATGCCCGGGAACAATCCCGCAAACCATCAGCCTCTGCCCGACTGACCCTTAGTCCGGCAGAGGCTCGGGGGCTACTGTCGGGGACAGACCTAGGGGGTCCCCTAACCATCGGGGTAACCACCCTCAAAAAACGTTAACCACAGAGGGTCGAATCACCAGCAGCCCGAAAGGGCAACCAAGGCAGCGCGGCCCGTCACAGCTTATCACGGCCCAAAACAGCCGTCCGAGCTCGCCTGTCGAGGGGACCCAAGTGGCGACCCCCGTCTCCGCCTCGCTCGAGGGACCCGGACCCTCCGGGTCAGGCGCAACGCCAACTCCGCCTCGCTCGAGAGCCGCGCACCCCCTCAAGCAGGCGAGCCAACTCCGCCTCGCTCGAGGCCACCCCTCTACTCGACGCGGCGCGCCCCGGCGCCCCGCCCGACAACGGCATTTAATGCCCGCCCCATCGGGCAGGCGCCGAAGTCAAAGGGCGATCTCTCCCCACGCCGCGCTGCTAACACCGCAGAGCTCGCTGTTCTACCTGCTCCGGTCACTATGCGTCCTCACCGCTACTGTGCGGACGCATGCGGCGCTGCGCAAAGCCCTGTGCAGACTTGCAGGCGTCATTTCGCACCACTGTTCTACCTGCTCCCGTCCTTCCCCCCCACCGGTGCAGCCCTCGAATGGGCGTGAAGAACCCTCGAACGAATATATGAGCAGCGACCGAGCACGGACTCCGGTCAGGCGCGGCCCGGTGATGACGAACGCCGGGTCAACTCCACCAACTCCCGGCCATTCCCCGGTAAACCGGGCACGCCGCGCACTGTGGTCAACAGCAACCACCATGCCGACCCCTGTGACGCCAACTCTTGTCCTTCCCCACCTGCCACGCCCTCGAACCAACCAGCGGCGGACGGCTGGGCGCGGATTACGGCGGCACCGCCCCTCGAAACCACTCCAGGACAAGCACAGGGACGGCCGTAACACCCGCAGAAGCCGAAGCTCGCCATAAATCCCCTGCCAGGGTCAAGGACAACCGCACGCCCGGCGCCATGCTCTCCAGTGCGCACCCCTGTAGCACACACTGTACTTGTACTTGTAGGCCCCCCCTCTCCTTGGCCTATAAAAGGAGGAAGGGAGCGAGAGAGAAGGAGACGAACACGCACACGATCACTGCCTTCCACGATATTGGCACTCTCCTCAATCACTCTCACACCCATTTTCAGAGACTTGGAGACTTCCTCTCCTCTCCCGCCGTGCTTGTACCCCCCCCACTGCAGGCACCTCGGTGCAAGATAGTATAGTACCGCGAGCAGTCTGCTGGACGTACGGCCCCGCGGCCGGAACCAGGATAAACTCTTGTGTCATCGTGCTAGCTCTTGCATCAACCGTCAGGGGACGGGACACAGCGCATTCTGTGTGGCGCTGAGGTTGGGCGGCCAATCTCAGCACCGACAAGAAGAAACTAAAAATGATAGTTAGTAATCACTCGGTAGTGACAGGTGAGACCAAGAAAAACAATGATCCAGTGATTATGATTCTGGAAATGCAAAAAGATAGTAAAAAAATTCATAAGTTGGGCAAGACACTACTGTGATTGAGACAACTAACATATGAAGCTAGCTTATACGCATGAGAACAATTGGCTTGAAGCGTTAATTGGACCAAAAGCACGAGAATGAAAACATCCAATCACCAACAAAGTCTATGATCTATTTCAAGATATATCCAAATTGACATGTTGGTAGCAATTACAGCAAACCAAGTTCAAAAACTCAGATTTCAACAAGTAGCACTTTCAGTGCTTCTTTGGGAGCACTGATGTCTCAGAGAAATAGGGAACATAAGGAGTAATAACACTATAGTCACATCCGACAGTGCGGAGAGGACACACTTCCTTGCGATCCATGTCATAGGATATCAGTTTATAATCCCAATGCTGAATAAAGAAAACCAAATTCTGATCTGGATGAATGGTTACCACATTGTAGTCAGATCGAAATTGGCAACTCTTTTTCCCAAACAGCTCTGAAAAGCTCACAGTGTGCTTCGGGCTCCATCTTTCTGCATCATAGTCCTCAAGGACCCAGACAGATAACTCATTCATATGGCAGGAATTGCCATCTGGATGCCCACTCACACTCAAGCAATGCAAAAGCCCTTTGGATTGACCCACAAAGACAGGAAAACCATGATTCTCTACCCAGCTGATGACCTTACGTGTCTTCCCTTTCCCATCAATAGCAGCTATCAGCTCAGGGCCTCTAGAAGAGGGGCTGACGATCAAATGCAGCATTTTGTTGAGAAATGTGCTACCCATCATGGATGTCATGGTTCTATGCAAATCCCATTCACCCCCTTTTTTTCCATCGGCGCCATTCCCTCGGCCTGCCACCCCATCCCTCTGTTTCAGATGAGTAGGTCAGCAGCATTGCAACTTCTGGATTATGGCAGAACTCGATCAACTGGAAGTGTGCGGAGATGACTGGATCAAAAATCAAATAAGTCAATACACATGATTCCCCAACATCGTCATCACTGTCTTCATCATATTCCAGTGGACTTGATGAGAAGCCAGAGCTGGCCACGTGCACCCAATGTTCAGTGGCAGGGTTATACACAATATAGCTTGTTGTAACACCGACTGGGGAATACAATTTCTGCCCAAAGAGGAGAAGCCCATTGCAGGAATCTAAGAGGGTGAGATTCTTAATTCCAAGCTGCTTCTTCAGGGTGGAGAACAGAGGGTCGACGAGAGGCACAGATCTCCCCAACAGATTTATGAAATGCCCACATGTGCGGCTGGACGACTTCTTGTCTTTGCATTTGCCACCTTCATCATTGTCCTCACTGCAACCTTCGTCCTTGTTCTCACCGCTGCCTTCCTTGTCATCCTCACTGCCGCTTTCATCACTACTGTCACTGGAAGAATCGTAGCTGCCCCCATTGTGCGATTCGTATATGCATCCATAGAAGAAGCCTTCTAGCGTGAGGGGGCGCTTCCTGCAGCGGAGGCGGTCGGCAATGAGGTCGCACCAGGCCTTGGAGACGCACTTGGATCTGCAGAGGAACTTGGCGGGGAGGCGCGAGAGGATCTCCACGAGGGCGTCGTCGGGGATGCCGGCCAGCGCCCCCCTCTTGGAGCAGCCCATGCCACCGAGAGCAAGCTGCGAAGCAGAGGCTGCGTGAGCGGACGCGAACACACGACACGAGAGAGAGGGAGGGAGAAGAGGGAAACGCAGCGAGCGTGGAGGCGGGAGGGGCGTACCGGCCGCCGGGTAGGGTCGGTGTCGGCGGCGCTGGGCGGTGGGCGGTAGAGCCATCCGGCCGGCGTCGCCGCAGGACGAGACAATCTGGACGGCGGGCGGTGGCCGCACTCGAGGAAGGAGGGGATTGGCGGGATCGCCTCCGGAATTGGGGGATTTCTAAACCCTAGCAGCGCACCTCTGAAATTTCTCCTGTGCAGCTGTGCTTCTGCGAGATTCCCCGGGGAAGGGGATTGCTACACTGGACAGGGGAATGGGCCATGGGGACATTTGGAAGAGCCGGATCATTAGGGGGCGCGTTTCGCAAATGTGCTGCTGGGCCTGCGCATGGGCGTGGAAGAGCCTCATGGCGCCTAAAACTAGCCGTCATTCAGCCCATCTTCAGGAAATTGGTTTTTTTAGAATTACATAGTACAACGCAGACGCACACACACTCACCCCTATAAATACACGTACGCAAAACCCTACCTCTATGAGCACCTCCGAGGGACTGAGCACCCGGCACATCTGGAGATTCCCGAAGTCACCATTGGCGCATCGTTGTCGACGGGAACGTCGCTTACCACTTAACGCATAACGCTGGTAAATCAAGGTGCGAGCACTAGGATTTGAACCCTGGTGAGTAGCGTCCCACTGGACCGTCCTATCATTGGACTACGAGCCAATTCACTCCTTGACAAGAGTAGCATCTCTCCTTGACAAGAGTAGCACTCAAACATCTTTTCAGATGAAAAATGACCTGGACATTGATGCAATCTGAGCCCTTGTTTAGTTCCCAAATTTGGAGCCAAACTTTGGTTTGTTGGGGTGCGTGCGCCACTGTAGCATTTCGTTCGTATGTGTGAAAAATTGACCAAAAATTGATTAATTAGGCCCAAAATGTTCGTCTCGTAGAGTACTGTGCAATTGGTTTTTGATTTTATCTATATTTAGTACTCTATGCATGTTATGACATTTTGATGTGATGAGAATTTTTTTTTGCATAGTAGAATTTAGGGTTGAATTTAGGATCTAAACAAGGCCTGAGTTTGATACGTTTATGTGATTGGACCGATAGCTGACATATATAAACGTCATAGCTCCCATGGATCAGGTTTCAAAAGGTTATGCTGAGCGTTTTGTTCTCCAATGTATTATCAAGTTGTCACGTAGTATACCAAGTTGAGTGAAGATATACTGTCATTCCACATATTCATGTCTATAATGTTGGTTTCAGAAAACTTTGTCAAGAATTTTTTCCTGAAGCATTAATGTTTAAAATTATATAAAATATAATGGAATGGTGAATAAGAATTAAGAATTATTTACATAGTATCTGATGGCAAGAACTTGCCTTTTGTCAATTTCGTAGAACTGCCGCAATTGAAGTAAGCTTCTGATTGCACTGTATCAACACCATGTCTTCTTGATAAAAATGTGGGTGTTGTATACAGGATCTCCAATGCTTCCCTGGAACTCATTTCCTTAATCTAAAAATGCTTCCCTAACTCAGTCACCTATCCGTCTGAGCTTCGAACTTGTGAGGTTTAGGGTGTGATTGGTCGGCATGGTTTCAGCCGAACCATGCTCCCGGATGCGTCATTGGTTACGTGGAGCAGCAAGCGAGCCTGTTCCGCGCGATGCAAAATGCAAGGTCCAGATGCACGCAAAAACAGGCAACCAATCGCGATTGGTTCACTGTTCGTCGCAGCCTGGCTCGCACCGGCGATACAGGCCCTCGCCGGCCAGGCTCCTAAGGTGCAAAGGTTGATTGGTTCGTGTTTTCACACAGCCAGGCTATCATGAGATTTTGATTGGATGACTGCTCCACCTGCATGCATTAAGTCCTTTCATCAGTCTGCATGTGGACCAATCGTCCGGCACCCGCATCGTGCGAGCCTGGCTCGCGGGAGACGATCGTTTTCTGCGTTTCTCGCCAGCCAGGCCCGTGACCTCCTTTTGCATGCCGTCGGCCAGGCTGAAGCTGTTGTCCACACAACCAATCAGCTTCGCTTGCATCTGGCGGGCCTGGCCAAGGCTCCGTGCGGCCAACCAATCGGGCCCGGCTCGCATGCCAGGGCCAGGCCCCGGCGGGACAGGCTCAACGCATGTAAGTGCCTGTCTATGGTTGTGTAGAGATTTTGTTTGGTTATCCCAGTTGTATAGCAAGTTGAAAAAAGATATGTACACTATATTTGTTTGGTTGCCTGCTATATTTGTTTGGTTGCCTGCATACATAAGGTTTAGTTACCTCTTGCACGAAGTGGTGAGGATACCCACAAGTGGTTTGTACCATTAAATCATAACCACACTAAAAATAAAAAATAGCATCCTAATTAAATCAGGCCAAATAAAACAAAATACAAAAAAGGATATATAACAATAATTTAATTAACATCGATGGAATGGATTAGCTTTTTACATTTGAGCAGAGAGCAATAACAAAATCGACTGACTTTAACTCTACACAGTTGAAAGGAGGGGAGGGAAAGACCAACGGCAACAGATCTGAACTATAAACCACAAAAAATACACTAATTTTGCAAGCAATTCAAGAGAAGAGAGAGCGGATTGGACAAATTTTGCACAGCAAATTAATCAGGCTCTTCTCCTTGTGCTACCACGCAAGGCAATCTGGAATCCACGCCTCCTCTCCTACCCTGGGCAGCAAACGCAAATCGAAGCAAAGACGATGCAGGGAAGGAGCCAACATGAATATGAGAGTGGATTGAGGAGATAGAGGCCAGAGAGAAGGTGGGCAGATGGCGCTCGTCTCCAGACTGCCGCCGGTGAGGACGGTCTCTCCGCTACATCCCGCTCCCTACGAGTCCCCGTGCTGAGTGCTCGCGTGAATCGCCGCCGTTCACCCCGCCGGTGCTGACGCGGAGAGCCCCTCTGCCCCCCGCATGTTGATTTGGTTCCGGTCCCCACGCCGTCGGCGACTGACGGACTGAGACACAACCACACAGGGGATAAGATCGAGGGGGGAGAAGAGGAGGGCGGTGAGGTTAATGGAGACTGTTGGCGCCGAAAGGGACGGTAACCCTAAAATCTCCCGTGCTGGCACGCCTTGCACGCGCAGAACCCAAAGACAGCGCAAGGAGCACTCGCCCTTGCACCGAGCGAATTTCTCGTATCGGCGGAGCCAGGCTGCGGACTACTTTTTGAATGAGATGAGCCAGGTCCGATAGATGGTAACCAAACAATAGAACCTTGCATCTCCAGAGCCTACCAAACGGACCCTATATCGCTGAAGGCTGGCTATCTATGGGCAGGAACCAATCAGCGCCACCTTGCATGCCTGGAGCCTAGCCAGCGGGGGCTCCCAGGAACGAGCCAGGCTCTTGCTACAAATCAGACCCTTATATGCACCAGTGAGGGAAAAACAGAGTTATCAGAAGGCCACACAGTAGGAAACAAAAATATAAATCCAAATCTTTGGGAGCCAGTAGAAATTTATGGGCAGTACAACTTTATCTAAAGAAAATGACGCAGATACTTCATAGCAGTAAACCACAAAATTTTCTGTCTGCCTGATTTTGAAATTGAAATGCCTTCAAAGTTCTCAGGTACCATTCAGCAGATAAAGCTAACTTGTGCATTTATCCACAAAGTAGCAGTAAAATTGAATTGCTGATTGCGCGGGGGCGCAATTGACTATGGCTAAACTAAACAGAATACAGTTGCATTCCACATCATTTCTAAAATAGACCCTAGTAATCAGCAATCCGAGTATACAAGAAACATCTGCTCTATCCAAAGATGTCATCTTAAAAACTGCCAGTTATAGTTCAGTGACATACATAGGAATACCATGTGATCAACTAGGCACTAGGCAGATTTCGCAGTTTAGCATTCAGTTCAGCAATCTGGAAGCTACATTCATTCACTCAGCACAAGAACTTGCATATGTCATGTAAAGCAAGCCCACATCTTTGTTTCAATTGACTTAAGGTACTTGTTTCGAGAATACAATAGCCTCGAACAAATATGTGGACCAAAAGCATGAAGGAATACATCCAAGCACCAGCATGTGTGTCATAACTCCAGAAGATTTTTCCAAATTGCTACCTTCTATACTTGGAAATGAAATTCCTTTTGAACATCAAGTCAATCCCCACAAGCAATACTTTCAATGTTTATTTGAGAGAACTGATGATTCTGAAAAATAGGGGACATAGGGAGTTATGCACTCATAATATTCTTTCAGTGTGCAGAGAGCATGCACTTCCTCACTGTCCATGTTGTAAGATATCAGTTCTCGGCCCTGATGACAAATGAAAACCAAATTGCGATCTGGATGAATGGCGGCCACAATATAGTCAATGTGGACAAACGATTCGATTCTTCCAAACAGCTGCAAAGAGCTCACACGTTGCTTCATGACCCATTCTTCTTTATCATAGTCCTCAAGAACCCAAATGACGATCTCAGAAGATTTGCCGTCTATGTGTTCACTAATTAAACTGAGACGCCCTTGGGATTGACCAAAAAATGCAGGATCGGACCAATGACAATCATTACTAAGTGGCCAGTTGATGAACCTGTGTGTCTTCCTTCCCAGTCAACCACCACTATTGCCTCCTGATCTTTCTGAATGTGGTAAACAATGAAATGCAGCATCCCATTAACAAAGGCGCTCCCCAATACGGAGACTATGCTTCCAAAACTACCCAATTGTCGGCTTTCATCTCCCTCTTCCAGTGTCCTCCGCTCACGTGACCTGTCAATCCATACCCCAGTTTCCGACGAGTAGGTGCGCAACCCCACCTCATTCTGAATACTAACTTTCTGCAAGAACTGGACAATTTTGAAGTGTGAGGAGACCACCGGGTCGAAGATAAGAAAGGTGTGCTCCATCTCTACGCTATTGTCATTCTCTTCACCGTCCTCTTGTGGTGGAGCCGAGTACCAGCCATATGATCTCACTAAGAATGTGATGGCTCTATTTCACATGATCTCTGACAAATCATCACCAAAGATTACCAGGACATAGGGAGCCCATCCATCAACCTTCAAAAAGATAGTTAACTGAAGGCCTTTTGTTTGGATAAAATATTAACTCCCAATACTCAGAAGCCAGCAGAGGTTTAATATATAAAAGAGATTTCCAATGTACCGGCAAGAACAGCACAAAGTGCAATTTTTAACATGTGATGGATTAAACATTCAACCTTTGTCCTTGGATGTCACATGAAAATGTTGGAATTCTTTTGTTAACACTTTTGCCTCCTCATAACCTGGACTCTGATCTAGTACAACTTCATCTCAAGGAGAACATGCACAATTTAGAACTTACAGCGACAAACTATGAACTCTTTTGAAATCTGTGTTTCAGTTCAATCTTGCTTTGGAATTTCCCAACTCTCAAGCTGGCATTAACTGCACACAAAACTAACCTATACAGAAGTAAACTAAGTACTAGTTTTAAGAAGTACCATCTCAACTGTTAACTGCTGTAGCAAATACAGTTGGCTATAGCCATGTATCGCAGTCCTTTTCCAGAGCACATCTACCAGAAACGAGTAATATAATCAGCATCTACAGGCAAACTGTGCCCTCTCCAAAGTCCCCTTTTACAAGGTTCTAGCTATTATTCAGCGTCATACATGACAATATTTGGTCTGGGGACTATGTAGCATGAAATTCAACACATCAACTAGACAGTTTCTAAGGTTAATGTGGTGGACTTTCAATTTTAAGTTCTCAATGACATGCAATGCTGGCAACAACTGGAAAGAATTGGTCTTTCAGTATAAATAAACATATATTGGTGAAGCCAAAATAACCCATTATATATGGTTAATTGGCTATTATAACCAACTCTGGGAACATACAAGGTAACATTTGACACATATAACTCGAATGCAAATCATGATAAGTTGGGCAGCTGCATTCATCAAGATAACTAGCTGTAGTGATTGCTTACATTCAGATGTCTCGACTGGCTTTGCAGTTCTAATTGGATGATGACCATAAGCAATGAAGCATGACAAAAGCCCCAGCAAAATGCATAAGTTATAAGATTCTATTACATCATGCTACTAGCTACTCTATGCTTCGAAGATTATATTAATTGATGCTGAAGGTCCCAACGAGTGCATCAAAAGAAACAAATATCAGCGCTTTTCCTCAAGCACCGACAAATCCGAGAAGTAGGGAACATAAGGAATGCAACATTTTATGAAAAACTGTGGCACCCCCTAACAACAGATGTTCAGATGGAGAACAAACTCGACGAACTATAATCTAATCGAGAACAATTTTGTTTGTGACAAGAAAAGGAGCATTGTTTTGAAGGGAGAAAAAACACAGGCACAAATTGGAGGGCATCCCCATTTTCACGCATCAGTAAACGCTTACGCACGGAGCTCCCGCAGGCGAGCGATGGTGGAGAGAGGAAGTGCCCGAGGAACTCGCGGAGTCGGAGATTGGTGGCGTCGCGGAGGATTCCGCCGCAGAGCTGAGGCCGCAGGTGACGCACGGCGCGACGGCCGAGCGGCGCACCATCACCACCTCCCCGGCTTCAGCGCAGTCGCCGTCCGGCGGGGAGGTGGCGCGGGGATGGAGCTTCTCGGCGGCGATGCGGGAGCGCGGGCCTGCAGGCGGCGAATTGTGGTGCCACTATCATTTTAAATTGGTTGTGATTGCCAAATTTCCGAGTTTGTTTTAAATCGGTTTACAAAAACTGGGCACGTTTATATCATTTTATTGACTCTTATAATCTAGTTTGTTCTTTTTTATAATCGAGTATCTGCCTTAGCCTAGTTAAGCCGTAATGAATTTAATTGGTATACAATGTTCAATAATGCAAGATACTGGCAAATGTGTATGCATTTTTTGCAGCGCTCCTTGAGAAAATTCTATTATGTTGTTTATACGTATACTTGCCTCAATGACTCGAGAAATATAGGACCAAGATGTTTACGACCCATCACTAGTTTGAACACCATGTAAATAGTAATTATTTTTTTTATAAAAAAGGAAAAGGTGGAGTAGACTATGGTATTGTCAGCCATTTAAAAAGGTTAAAAGGAGAGGAAAGACTTTGTAAACTGTCATGAATTTTGTTGTAAAATAAGTGGTGGAGTAGAAAGAGGCAAAAAGAAAAATTATAGAGAAAAATATAGAAAGCGATAATATGTTAAGCCTTTAGGTCGGGGGCATCTACGTGGCTTCCGTTCACTTTTTAAGCTAGGTGGCTTAGAGCCCATTGAAGCCCACCAACTATGTGCGGGAGGAACGGACGAGCGGACGGCCCAAAGAAGAAAGCGTGCGGGACTTTTTTTCGTTACCAACGGACTTTTTCCTCACACCAATAAAGTCCAATAACAAACTACTACTACCATCACCGCACATAAGCATCGAAATATCCATAGCCATGTGTGAGAGTGCAGACATCACAAACTTCCTTACTATCCATGTCATACGATATCAGTTTCTTGTCCCCGCACTCAACAAAGAAGGCTAAGTTGCGATCAGGATGAATGGTGACCAATTCATAGGAGTCAAATCGGCAACTCATTTTCCCAAACAGCTGTAAAATGCTCACACTGTGCTTCAGAACCCATTCTTCCGTACAGTAGTCCTCAAGAACCCAAATAGACAGTTCAGTTATCATATCATAGTCATCTATGTTTCCACTAATGCAATACAAGTGCCCATGAGACTGACCAACAAAATCAGGAAACCGACACTTCTCTATCCAGCGGATGATCCTGGATGTCTTCCCTTCCCCATCAAGGGCAACAATGATGTTCCGGCGTTCATAAAGGTCATCGACTTTCAAGTGTAGCATTCCATTGAATGGGCATCCCGCAGCAGTGCTTATGACTGAGGCTTCCCAAAATTGGGAGCCAAATTTTGGTCTTTTGGAGTGCGTGCGCTACATTTCGTTTGTATGTGTGAAAAATTATCCAAAAATTGATTAATTAGGCTCAAAATGTTCGTCTCGTAGAGTACAACAAAACTGTGCAATTAATTTTTGATTTTATCTACATTTAGTACTCCATACATGCTATGACAGTTTGATGTGATGTGAATCTTCTTTTTGAATAGTGAACTTTGGTGTGGAATTTGGGATCTAAACAACAAGGCCTGAATCCAAACCCCACTGTTCCCAATCATCTCCCTCATTTGGCATCCATACCCCAGTCTCAGATGAGTATGTGAGCACCTCTGCCAAGTTTCTGTAACTTTCCTGCCTTAGCTGGACCAACTGAAAGTGCAGGGAGACATCTGGATCAAATATCAAATGGGTGAGCGCTTCTTCTTCTGTAAAGTGATCTTCATCCTCTTCGGCCTCTTCGTCTGGCCAAGGAGACCAGCCGGAGCTGAGCACGGCCACCCATTGCTCAGTGGCGGGGTTGCACACTATGTAGCCCAGTGAGTCATATATGTCTGAAACCCGTCTGTGCCCAAACAGAACAAGCCCCTTGCAGGAACCCAGTAGGACGATCTTCTCAATCCCAGGCAGCTTCGTCAGGAAGGTGAACGAAGGGTCGATGAGAGGCACGGATTTCCCCAGCGGGTTGATGAAACGCCCATAGTTCTCGCCGCCGTGGGCCTCGCCGTCGCCGTAGATGAACCCGTGTAGGGTTTGGGGGAACTTCCTGCAGCGGAGGCGGCCGGCGATGAGATCGCGCCAGGGTTTGGAGACACACTTGAATCGGCAGAGGGACTTGGCGGGGAGGCGCGAGATGATCTCCACGAGGGGGTCATCGGGGAGGCCGTTCTCCATGGCGCGGTCCACGCCGCCGGTTGGAGAGGAGGGAGGCGCGGGGAGCTGCGATGCAGATATTGGCAATTATTAAAACCATTCATATTTAGTGGTCGGCTTGTTTCGAAGAATATCTTTCTCCTTTTCATCTTTTCCTCTCTTTCGCCCCTTGAAACCACCGTCGCTGAATTTCGAGCCCAAAGCCCACGACCTTATCGGCAATGGCGAGGACGTCGGCGGATGGCCTCCACCTCTGATTTGCGGTGTGTAGCTGTGGCGCACATTGCTCCTCTGCCATGTCCGCCATCTCCTTTGCTCCACCCTCATTTGTCATGTCTACAGTCGCTTCAAGGACTTCAGCTGATCAGCCTTGCCAAAGCTGCCTAAGAAGCTTACTAGCGAGGATCTTAACCACTTTACTTGAAGGAGTTGGTATTCACCTGGACAAAGATGGGGGAGAAGGGGTTGGACGAGTCTGCGGACGCTCGTGGCAGCGGAATTGACATCGGCAGCGCAGCCACCGGCAAGGGCGGCGTGCGGTGCTCCAGGCAGTGGTAGTTGCGCTAGCATCTATGAGAGGAGGAAGAGAGGGAGAGAAGAGAAAAAGATGGGCTCACTTATGGACCCACTAGCACCATTTTTATCATCAAAACCACGCGTCACAACAGTTGGACGATGGAATACGAACTGTTTTAATATTTGGATGGTCAAACTAATAGATTTGAAATTTTAAATTTAAATGACTAAAATCAAACTCTAGCAATAGTCGGATAGTCAAAAGATTTAGAAAAACCAATGGGTAATTTGTTGGCCTGTGCTCGACTCAACGAGAGCTTGATGTTAAGCCTGAATTTTTGACCCATGCTTCTCTTACACGCGTCTGATCGTCTCTTTCAGGCTAGGACGGGTTTGGGATCAAATATTGCATTCCATGCCAGCAAGCTGAATCACAATCCGAGTCAGTTCTATGTACTAAACGACCACCCCTATACAAATCTGACTTTTAACCAATCCAGCTGGAGAGGCCTGTTCTTGTTGTAAAGTACACCTCACTTTTAAGATTCGTTGTATGGTGTGGACGTTGTGAGCCTGTAAAGCGTAAACAACAGGCTTGCTGCTAGAGCATGCAGAAAAGATGGTACAGCTAGAACTGAAAAGGAACTAAATAAAAACAAAGATGTAATGCACACCATATGATCTTTGTAAATGTGTTGACATCCTGCGACTGCAAGTTAGAACAAAGCTGACTCCAAATGAAGTTCACAGAGTGACAGTAGCCATCAGCTAACACATTTCTCTCAGAAGGTTTCGATCCCTGAACCTTGGACCATTTGCAACCAGAACCTCCGGTCAGAATATTTTTCATTTACATGAAAGGTCATCAATGAGAATTAAGCATCGTTTGTGAAGCAGATAATGTTGAGACATCAGAGACGTCTTTGAAGGGAGCTCCTATTAGAGAGTCAAATATCGGTTTTTCCAAATCAGTGAGGTCAAATCGCTAATACTGGACCGTCTTCCAACTATAATCTACAGTCATTGATGCACTCCAGCGACTCAGCAAGTCAGACCTGTTTTTCTCTCCTCGATTGGTTGTGCTAAGAGATAATGCATTAAATCAGATTATAGGAAAAAGATAAATAATTCACGGTTAGTTGGAATAAAGCTACTTCTTGCAGAGGAGCTTGTCAATTATGAGATAATGCATTATGGTCATACATCAACCAGAACTCGTACATTTGAAGGTAGAAAATGATTGAACTGCTACCAAATAGGAAAAAAAAACCCGTGAGACGACCAACGACCTGGACCGAGCCTTAGACCTGTGTTTTGACATGGTGGCAGACCAAGGGGATTTTTTTAACCCGTCTCAAATTCGCTTCCATGGGAAGAATTAGTACATTCCAAGGTGCATGCATCATTCATCATGATCTAGGCAGGCAATTAGCTTGGGACACATCAGGACACTATGAACATTGATAATTAACTGTTCCAAATGAATGCAAGCACACTGATCCGGCTACTGACTCTCTTCCAAGTGAATGCAAGCCACATAATATTGATATAACACCCACTCTTCAGTGTAACCTACTGCCTCGCTACTCAAGGTCAACATAGTTCCTCTGCCTTTCATATCAACCTGATTCAAAAGAATTACACAAGAAAACTTTGCTATATCTTCCTACCCAAAACTACCAATCATGTTTAGATTTGAGGAGTTCATTAACCATTGCAGTGACAGTTCATTTATTGCAATCTAAAGCTTGTTTCATTGTCCTACGTACTAGCATGGCAAAGACAGGTCTCTGGTTTTGCCCACAAACAAATCACATATAACAAATTGGCTATGATAGTGCAGATCTCTGTATTGATTCTTGCTAACTCATTATCCCAAAAAATGCAAACCAAGGGCCTAGTTGATTATCATGTTCCTTTTCCTTAACATGGTCAATTTCCTCAAGTGGAACTGAAAGTGACCGCGGTCTCCATGAATCAGTAACTGTTACTAGACTGAAAAAGATTTGCCTAAAGAAAAGAAGATCAAAAGAGCCCTAATGCAAACAAACAAGAAATGTCTACATGCTCCAGTTAATGAAAATGCTAATCCCATTGGTTTGGTTAATAAATCATTTATTGTAAAATTCAGTTTCTTATCAAATATGAGGTTACAAAGATGCTCAATACAACAAGTATATGCTTTTATTTCATGGGATGGTTGTGCCATATGCGATGCATACCTGAAGTCATATGGAACTACGAAAATTTGAGGTTAAAGTGGAGACATAACCAGACCAGTGACACATCAGCAACACAGCCAACAGGACATACTTTATAGGGATTGATGATCAAGTTTTGGAGGCGCAAAGGACACATTGGGGTGATATTAGGTATACATCAGGAATGCAATAATCACCATTTGCCTCTAAGAAGACTATATGCACGATACAACAATTTCTAAATCATGTTCTTATATTAAAAGCTGCAGATCAAGCTGTAGCACAAAGAAATCATACAATTTCCCAAAGGAATATCTCACACTCCAACACCATCGAATCAGCCATCAGGAGTGTCATGCCCCATAGCCAGGTTTCCTGACTGCATCATGAAAAAGGTAGAACGCTATGCATGAATGATCAGATTAGTGAAGGAACTGGATGCAATTACAATAGCTTTGTGGTTTCCATACTCGGCCATTCCAAATTCAACCCTTTTTACACCGCCATGCACGCTGTACAAAAAGTGCAAAATGATAGAAGAATGGCATACCACATACATATTACCAATGGTGATCAATAACAATCTAGGAGGTGTCATCTTTCTCATGGACGATCAGATCTGAGACAGTTTGCCTAGTCACATTGATCCTCGGCTACCTTTGCTTGAACTCTTCTCATTTATTCACTGGAAGAATCTGCGACCACAAATTGGAGTCAACTTCAAAGGTTTCAGCAAGTAGATGTCAGCTCTCGACAAGGTCCGACTTCATGCAATCGGAGAGAAAACTATCTTTCAGCATCATGAATGTCCAACATCAAACTACTGGGATTACCTTATTTGCTTGAAAGCTGACAGCAGGAAATATACAACTCTTTCCCACAAACGCTTGCCAAAATGCTTCAAGAACTCTGTGGAAGGCTGGAAGCTTTTCACTACTTAAGTTCAGCTAAGAGAATTTGACTTATTATCATGCATCAACTTTTGAAAAACTATAATCAACAACATCTAGGCATCTATTATCCTTCAGAAGAAACTAGGCAGCCTAATGTTAATGTAGGCCTTTACTCCTTTAGTTTAAACGTGTCCATCGCATCAATAGATAGAGGATACAGTCATTCGCACAGCATAAATACACATACAGGACCAAGTTCTCCTGAGATATACGACAGGTCCAAGGAAACAAAAATGCAGTTAGGAACTGCTCATCACTAATAAGGCCAAAAAAAGGAAGGTAGTAGGTAAGATAATTATCAATCTGGAAATATAAAGGGTAGTATTTAATGAATATAACATCCAAACACCTGAAATCATAAGTTGTGCAACTTGGGCAACAGCATCAACTAATACCTGACATAGGTGAAACAACCTAATGTCCAAACTGCCTTGTAGTATTACTAGTACTTAAACCAAAAGCATGAGAAGGAATACATCCCAGCATGAAGAAAATATCACCTAAGACTACTAGATCTAACCAAGTTGCTAGCTAATCCATAGATAGACAAAGCACATTCAGTGCTTATTGGTGAGTGCGGTTGACTCCGAGAAACAGGGAACATAGGGTATGACATGCTCAGTTGATAAATTATCTTCTGAAATGCTGATAACACTCACTAGCTTATGATCCATGTCGTATGATATCAGTTTTTGGTTCCGAACAACGAAAACCACATTCCCATCTGGATGCATGGAGACCACATGGTATTCATTATTGCACCCCGCGGGCCTCTTTTTTCCAAACAGCTCCATAAAGCTCACACTGTGCTTCAAGACCCATTCATGTGTATCATAGTCCTCAAGAACCCAGATGGACAGTTGAGCATTAGGTGCTCGATAGATGTAATGCAGACGACCCTGGGATTGAGCAACGTAACCAGACATCCGCCGCAGCCAGCTCTGCCTCACAACCACTGCCGGCACCGGGATGATCCTCCGTGTTGCCCCTTGCACATCTACAGCAGCAATCTGTTCCTGATCCGTTTCTAGATCTGAGATTATGAAATGCAGCACGCCATTTAGAACAGCACACCCAGGACCCCTGCGAGGTATTTGGCACTGGTGACGCCATCCTTCCAATTGTCCTAGCTCTTCTTCCCAGTCACTTACGATGTGACTCCAAGTACCAGTTTCTGATGAGTAGATGTGCACTGATATCCTGTATATGTTTTCGGTTGTATACATTTCTTCTTCTTCATCCTCCTCCCCCTCATCATCATCATCATTATATCGTTGCTGATGACGAAGACCCCAATAATCATCAACATAACCATCATTGTCATCCTCCTCATCCACCTGCTGCGCCTCCCCAAATTTCACCAACTGGCACTCCTTGTACCAGAGCTGGACAATGTGGAAGTGAGAGGAGGCAGCCGGATCAAAAACCAAATAGGTGTACCTTGTTTCACCTCTAGCATAAGCTGGAGGCAGATAGCCATATCTGGGCACAGCCTCCCATTTCTTGGTGGCGGGGGTTGCACACAACACAATATACCCCAATCGGTCAGATGGTCCGGACTCCGGACTTGGGGCCGTGCTCGAACAGGAAGAGCCCATTGCAGGAATCCGCGAGGGTGAGGACCTTAATCCCGGGCAGCTTCGTCACGAAGGAGAAGCGATGGTCGATTCCGAGAGGCGCGGATCTCGCAAGCAGGCTGGTGAAGCCAATGTGCTGCCCGCCGGAGCCGCGGCCGTAGATCTCCTTGTCCATGGAGAAGAAGCCTTGAAGGGTCTGGGGGAGCTTCTTGCGGTGGAGGGGATCTTCCATGAGGTTACGCCAGGCCTTCGCCACGCACTTGGATCGGTAGAGGGACCTGGTGGGAACGCGCGCGAGGATCTCCACCATGGAGTCTTCGGGGAGGCCGGCCACCGCGCTCCGCTTGGGGCAGTCCATGCCGCCGCCGACGCCGGTGGTTGGGGCAGGCGGAGCAAGCTGCGAGGCGTAGCGATGTGAGGAGATCCAAGGGAGAGGGGAATGCGAGTAAGGGAGGGGGCGCGGGCAGCTTACTTGCCGCAGGAGACGGTCGGGGTTGACGGACGACGGCGGCTCGCCGCGACGCGGGGGGAACGTGGTGGGGTCGGAGCGCTGGGGAGACCAACTGAGGCCCCCTTTTGCAGCTCCAAAGACAGCTACTACAGCTATTTTTATTGGAACGCCGGGTACCGTGTACCATTAAAAAGTTTATAGACACTTCTATGTGGTGCACCCAACTTTCTTTTACCCACGCGTCATTTTGGATGGATGGAGAGTTAACGGTGTCAAATAGAGGGGTAAAAAGACCGTTTTACCCTTGTTAGTAAAGAAATGACAGAAATAAATTTAAAACAGTAAATAAATATGAAAAATCAGTAAATAATTTAGAAAATGACATAAATAATTTTAAATCAGGAATAATTCGTAAATAAATTATAAAAACAGGAAAATTTGTAAATAAATTATAAAATGTCTAGAAATTCACAAAAATTCAGGAAAATCAAGAAAAATGCGTAAATAAATCCAAAAATCAGAATAATTTAGAAAAAAACAGAAAAATGTCCCAATTAATCAGTAAATTATTAAAATAAATCATAAAAATATGGGAATACAATAGAAAAAATACATGACATTACTACTAAATTACTTGGGTCATATCATCAACATTCAAGCAAATGGATCATATCATCAACATTCAAACATGACATAAGTGCCAACTTACATGAGCATTATAGAAAATATCAAAAGGAGTAGGCTCTCCACATCACAAGTGTCTGCAATTAACATAATCATTACAGAAAGCATCATAGCAAAATAAGTAGTTCCATCAGATTACTTTGATTGTCCTTGTTTGTTGTCGGCATCAGAAACTGGATTTTGGGAACCCATATCAATATACAAGCCTTCCTCATCAATACCCACATGCTCAAAGGATGGGTTTGGGTTAGCAAGAAAATCAATGCCAACAGATTCAGTGTGAGTTTGAAGGCTAGGCTGTACTAAGCTAGGACATGGCACTGAAGGTGTAAATGGGGCTTCAATTGAGTGGACAGTACCACTAAATTTCCATTGTGGTATCTTAGGAGATTCACTATCAGGGCTATGATAACAAACACTCAACAAGCAGCGCTTCGAATCCTTATGCTTTGCAAACATTTCAACTAATTCTTGGTCAGAGCAGATTTTGATGTTGGTCTTTCTATCCATGCTAAAATAAAAAAGTGATGCTATTTCAGTCGACCGGGGAGGATACTTTTCGAGAATTTCATCAACCAAGTCTCTGAAGTTGGTGAAGTCAGCATCCACGACTTTGTTCACCAAATCCCACCGAGATTTCAAATTGTGAGATATAATCCTTATTTCTAGATCAAAGCTACTGTTAGGATCCATCCTACAGACAATGCACATAGCAATTGTAAAACAAGAAGTTGTAATTACAGACAATCCATATAGCAATTTGTAAAACAATAAATCGGGATGAACTGGATCCAGTACCTTTCTCACGTTGGCGGGCGGGTGCCTTTGCACGCAGCACCGCGGCCTGGGGCCGACCTGACTGGGGCGCAGCCGCCTAGGCGCGGTGGCCTAAGCGTGTGGTGGCCCGGGGGCGCGGGGGCACGGCCGCCTGGGCGAGTCGGGCTAGGTGCGCGGCGGCCCGGGGTTGCGACGGCCTGGGCGCGGCCGCCGGGGGGCGCGACCGCCTGGGCGCGCGGTCGCCCGAGGCGCTGTGGCGCAGCCGCCCGCGTCGCGGCCACGGCAGGCGCCCGAGGGAAGGGGACGGCGGACCGGCGGGGAGGGGCGGCAGACCGGCGACGGGAAGGTGCGATGGGCGGCGGACCACCGACGGGAGGCACCGAGCATTCACGGGGAAACTGCCGATCCATTCTAAATAGGGTTCAATATTGTCACAGGGGTAGAATGGTCCTTTTACTATGTGGGGTCCACATGTAAGAGCCTCCAATATGTTAACTTTTAACAGAACATGGATGGAATGGTGTATAGGTAAAAGAAAGTTGGATGCATGGCATAGAGGTGTCTATAAACTTTTTAATGGTACACAGGTAACCAGCCTCTTTTTTAATGGCGTACACGTAAAGGACTCTTTTATTGGAGCTGCATCAAATGACTATGACGCACGTACCCTAAGAGCATCTCCAAGAGTGTCCAAAATACATTCCTAAAAACTTGTTTTTGGACTAAAAGGAAAAAAATCCTGCGAGCCAAATTTATTCGCGCGCCCAATCGCGGGGGCATTGCGAGCCAAATTTGCGCCGCTCTTGTGCGCTCCCAGTCGCGATTTTCTTGCCTTTTTCGCGTCGAGTTGTACTGGTCGCGCCCTTTTTTCTCGCTTCCCGATTCCCTCAGCCTCATCCGCCGTGCCTCCGTCTCCAGCAAATCCACTGTGGCCACATCGAGTTGCTGCAGCCACAGTCAACTACACCCGCAACGATCACTTTGTTCTGTGTATTGAATCTCTTTCTGATCAGTCGATAAGCGCTGCAAAGTTCCAGCGAAATGTAGCTTTTGTTTGTTGTGAACTTGTGATGGTTTAACGTGTGTTTGCTGGAGGCCAAGCGATGATAACAGCTAGGGCGGCACTGATCTGGGGAGCACTGGCGCACAACATGTCGTTGGTCAAGGTAAGGGGAAGAAGCGACAAAAAAATTCATGCGAAAAATATCAGAAGTGTCCCCAAATGATGATGTGGCATCATTTAAATTTTATTGGGAATCATATTTTAGGAACTGTTGGTAGAGAGGGTTCTTTTAGGTCCCAATAATTCTTGACAAGGTCCCAAAATCAATCTTTTGGGACTATATTTTTTGGGCACTCTTGGAGATGCTCTAAAAGGGTCAAAGTTTAGCTTCCAAATTTGGGAATAAAAAAGAATTCCTACCCAGCTGGCTACTACTCTGGAGAGTCAGGAGTGTGGGCAAATTGATCGGCAATGCAACTAATACGGATATACTGATTTCCGTTTGTGCTCAAATGGACTAGCACAGACAAGAAACACACCAATATGCATGACACAAGGCTACTTTCAGTGCTACGTTATCCTTTGTTTCACGTTCATACGTTTTCGCTGATCATTCCAGTCGCGGTGCCACGAGGATAAGGCGTTTAGATCCCAAATTCCACCCTAAAATTCACTATACAAAAAGAAGATTCTCGTCACATCAAAATGTCATAACATACATGGAGTACTAAATATAAATAAAATTAAAAACTAATTACACAGTTTTGTTGTACTCTACGATACGAACATTTTGAGCCTAATTAATCAATTTTTGGACAATTTTTTACACGTACAAACGAAATGCTACAGTGACGTAATGATTACGAGGTGACACTGTACTCCCAAATTTGGCCTCCCAAATTTGGGATCTAAACAAGGCCTGCTAACTAGGCAAAACTAATAAACTAATAAAGGGCCATAAAAGCAAAGTTGTTTCTAGTTCAATCCTGACATATTGTATAGCTCAAATATCATTCTTGAAAGCTGGAAACTAAAAATCCAAAGAGCTGGCTGGCAGAGTCTGTAAGTTTGCCTGCAAGAATATTAAGTGTAATATTTTTAACGTGTAATGGGCCTCATCGCTCGGCCTTCAATGTCATTGCGATATCCTAGAATGTGTTGGAGGCCCTTTCCTCTTAACTATTTCCTAAACTTTCTACCTATACCTCCTGGTCACCTTACATTTTAGTGTCGTTTAATAGGCAATCTCATGCAGTTGACACGTAATCTTGAGACGACTTATCAGACAACATATATAATGGGTTGTTGTTTTGACTGTCTCGTAGTAATACAATATTTCTTAATTTATGAAAAAAATAAAGAAATCTATTGGTTATTGTTTTCTTGGCTGTCTCGTAGTAATACAATATTCCTTAATTTATGGAAAAATAAAGAAATACTATTGGTTGCATGGAAATAAAACTCGTACAATGGCGGAGTAGTTGTCACGTAGTCCTAAAATTTAGCTCATGAGGCGGTTGTTTCGCGAAGCAACGACTTCATTCTCTCACCTCGCTCTCACCTCTACATTAGCAAAAATCATACGTGGCACTACATGAGACAACCTATGAGACCGCTGACGTGTACCCTACACGTCAGCGGTCTCATAGGTCGTCTCATGTAGTTCCACGTAGGATTTTTGCTGATGTGGAGGAGAGAGAGCGAGGTGAGAGAAAGAGGTCGTTGCTTCGCGAAACAACCGTCTCATGAGCTAAATTTTAGGACTATGAGACAACTCCTCCCCCATTGTATGAGTTTTATTGCCATGCAACCAATAGTATTTCTTTATTTTTTTATAAATTAAGGGATATTGTATTACTACGAGACAGCTACAACAACAACCCATTGTATAGGTTGTGTAATAAGTCGTCTCAAGATTACGTGTCACTGCATGAGACCGCCTATTAGACGACACTAATGTACCTGAACTAATACAACATTATTGCAAGGAGAATATTCACGGTTCAGGACATCTAGCAATAAATTATGAGTTCTGTTGGCATTTGAGTTTCGGATGAAGCACCTTGGAATTTCTCAAGCAACAGAGTTCAAACAAAGCAAACTTGTACAGTTAAATTAAGTATATGTAAAAGTATCATATCGACTATTAGCTGCAGCAATATAGAACATGGCCATCATTTTCCACCGCACTGATACCGTAGATACAATCAAGTGGCATCTACAAACAAGCTCTGCTCGGTCAAGTACTTCTCATCACTGTGCACTAGACGGTTTTTGAGTTAATGTGGCAGAACTTTTATTTTTAAACTTTCTGTGCCATGGGTAAATGTATTGCCTGTAGCACCTCAAAATATCCAGTATAAACAAACATGTACTGTCCTAAGGAATCAAAAAGGAAAAAAAACAGACAGTAATTACTCACTAGTGAAGCCAGGGGGGAAAGAACCCATTATATAAAGAGATTTATAGCTCTCGAAACACAAAGGTAGCATTTAACACATTCAATGGCATAACTAGATGTAAATCTAGCTTGCATATACGTCTGAACAGGCTTGCAGTACTAATTGGACCTGAAACAAGACAAATCCAAGCATCAGCCAAAAGTATATCACCTAATTCTACCAGATGTACCCAAGCTTACATATGCATATCTCAGCAGGCTCGATGTTGTTAATTCGACCACAGACATGACAAATCCAAGCAACAGCAAAATGTATTTCACTGTTTATTTTCAAGTGCCGATAACTCCGAGAAGTAGGGAACATGTGGTGCGATGCACCAATAGCCATGTCCAAGAGTGCAGAGATCATGCACTTCCTTAGTATCCATGTGATATGATATCAGCTTTTGGTTCCAGTGTTGAACAAGAAAAACCAAATTGTGATGTGGATGAATTGCAATCACATTGTAGTCTCAGATCCCTTTGGCACTTCTTTTTCCCAAACAGCTTCAGATAGCTTACAGTATCCTTCAAGACCCATTGTTGTGCATCATAGTCCTCAAGAACCCATATTAATAATTCATCCCTCCTCCCTTGTTTACGACCAATATCGAAAGTTTCTTGTTCATGGTAGATGTAGTGCAAGCGCCCTTGGGATTGTCCAACATAATCAGAAAATGGCCAGCAGTTCTGGCCCGCCCGAAATGGTGGAGGCATGATCCTCTGTATGTTCCCTTCCACATCTAATGAAACTAACTGATCCTTTCCCTCATACAAGATAAGATGCAGCATGCCATTAACATAGGCATTGGGTGAGTTAGGTGCTATTTTATAGTAACCCCACTTATACCAGTCACACTTCTTGTGACTCCACGCTCCAATTTCCGATGAGTAGGTGTGCACTGACCTTCCATTGTCCTCCGTCCAGAATTGGACCAAATGGAAGCAGGAACCGGTGGCTGGATCAAATGTCAAATAGGTGAAAGTACATCTAGCGAGTAGCAGAGAACTTGTCCGGCCAGAACTGGGTACAGCCACCCATTGCTCAGTGGAGGGGTTGCACACAATATAGCTCACAGAGGTGTCCGAATTGCTGAGGCGCCCAAAGAGGAGGAGGCCATTGCAGCAGTGCAAGAGCCTGATGTTCTCACAGCCAGGCAGCTCAGTCAGGAAGCAGGGATCCAAGGGGCGCACGGATCTCCCCAACACGTCGACGAAATGCCCATACAAGCGTGGCCAGTTCTTTCGGTCGCTGCCGCGTTCTTCGCCATCTCCGTCCTCAACGACGCACTCGTCGCCGCATCTTTCGCCATCGAAGAAGAAGCCTTCTAGGGTCTGGGGTAGCTTCTTGCGGTGGAGGGGATCGGCGATGAGGTCGCACCAGGCCTTGGACACGCACTTGAACCGGCATACGGACTTGGCAGGGACGCGGGAGAGGATCTCCACCAGGGGGTCGTCAGGGAGGCCGGCCCTTAGTCACGGAAGTTCCCGGAACGATAGGACGAGGAACGGAAACCCGGGACGAGGAACGTCGGTTTTTAAAACTATGGTACGAAGGGGGTATACTTCATAGGAATGTTTATTGGAAGAGCGGAACACGCTCCAATAGTTTCTGGGACGATAGTCCGGAACGATATCAAAAATTTATGTAGTCATTGTTATGCAAACAACATGATCAACTGAATTTATATATAAATTTATAACTTGTATGAAAGAAATTCATCAATAAAGAATGTTTCGTTATATCAACAAAATCGAAGGACTAAAAAGAAAAAAGTGAAATCCTTTTCCTCCTCTCACGGTCTCAGCCCAAAGCCTCCCTATCCATTCCTCTGTTGCGTCCGTCCGCTGCCCACCGGCTGTCCGTGGCCTCAATCCTCTCCGCCACGCGCAGGTTGCCCTCTTGGCCCAGCACCACCTTGGCGGCCCCAGCAGCTAGGCGACCGGCGCTGCTGTCTTCCTCCTCCTCGCGCCACCAAAGGCCGCGGAGGCGTCGCCTCGCGGGACGCAGACGAGGCGGGCGGCGGCCGTCTGGTCGTCGTTGAGTGATTGGAGGAGGCGCAGCACCGCAGCAATGGGGGCGGTGGGCGCAGCGCGGTGGTGACTGGTGAATAGCCCCCACGGCGAGCTGGCAACGACTGAGCGGATGGATCCAGGATGGCAAAGAAGCTCCTAACGCGCGGCGAGGTCGTCCAGAAGTTCTATGTACGCGGCGCCGCATTCCAGTGACGAAGGGCGAGGTACGTCCTCCCGCGAACCAGGCTTCGTCCCGCTTCGTTCCCGTCCCTCGTCCGGGGACGAAGTTCCGGAACACGGAACGCTGGCTCATTCCGCGTTCCATGTGACGAAGGGCCGGTGGGCTGGTAAAAAATACTGCTGGCTGACTGCTGACGAGCGAGACAAACGGAGCGTATTCATCGTATCAGTGAAAAATGCATCATGAACAAGTGAGCTGACCCGGCTAGGACACCGGAATGAAATGTACTTTATTCCGGCAAAATAATGGAAGGCAATCGCAGTTAACTGATGGAAGGCAATTGCAATTAGCTTTGCATATCAGTTTATCACCGACGATCAAATGTCACCCGGGTTGAGTAGTGGGCTTTGACCCACCACTGACTAGAACTGCTTGTTTATTTTCACTTGAAGATTCTGTAACCTCAACATAATGATGCCAGAATATAATATACAGCAACTCGCGAGTCACGACAGACAGATACAAAAGCCCGTCTCATATGGCAATGCTGTTAATCCAGGGATTCTGTTTCATTTTCCAAATTTGATGCAAGAATGAAGAATCATATTGGCGGTCCAATGCGATCAACATCTAGTTCAACACCAAATCCCATCATTGTTGCAATTTGCAAGATAACATCTTCTAAAATCTAGAAGAAGAAATATAAATGCCATAACTTTTTTCTCTGTTATATTTCTACTAAATCAATCCTGAAATACTGTATAGCTCAAAATTTAGTCTTGAAAGTCAGCAATTAAACATCCAAAGAGAATGGACCTCAACATTCAGCTTTAATATCACGGAGTGTTGGAGGCCCTTTCCCCAAACTACTTCCTAAACTTTCTCACTTTACCTCCTCGTTTTTTTATACTTTAAATATATATTAATATTATAAAGAGCAGTACATTTGCACCTTCAAAGAAGGTGTAGGATACATCTGCATCAATCTATTCCGGAGCTGTATACGAACAACATGGAAACCAAGAATACGTACAACACAGGAGCTGTATACGTACAACATGGAAACTAAGAATACGTCCAACACAGGAAGGCGCCGCCGGGTCGTTCGCGTCAAGGCCGTCGTGCACAGCGTCGTCGATGGGCGGAAGGGCCTCCACAATGTGATAGGTTTGGTTGGGATCGACTCGAAGTCGATTGGGAGCATCTTGGCCGGAAAATGTTGTAGTAGAATGCCGGCGAAGTGTACTTGAGCGGCAGAGACGGGATCCTTGGCGGGTGGGGCAGAGTTTGACAGACCGGAGTCGTGGAGGCAAGCGGTGGAAATCTTGACAAAGATCATTGTTTTCTTCTGCTCGATGAAGATCTAGGAAGGTGGAAGCGCACATTCTTCTGCTCGATGAAGATCCAGGAAGGTGTAAGCGCACCAGCCCTCGTGGAGCTTCACAGCTTCATGGGGCGATGTACAACCAGCCGGAACTTTTTTTAGATTAAGGAAATAAAGATCCGGCCTCCGCTAACAAAATTTGAGAGCTTGCAGCCTAGACATCTACTGAGAAAAAACAAAACCAGCAGCACTTAGACCGTTACCGGTCACTACGACCTGATACAGAAAGATTCACAGACCAAAAAGACAGAACAAAAGACTACGCAGCCTAGTTCTTGATCCTCTTCAAGGTATTCCATCCTTCCTTGTTGAAGATCTCCATTAAAGTAATCTCCAATTTTTGGCTCCCTTTCTTCAATAAATCCCTCTCTTCCTCTTCAAAGAGTATCGCCCAACTTCTGATCCAAAACGTTCCCCTGAAGACGACCTGCAATACCGAGTTAGGTTTTGATCTTTGGAAAATAACATCATTCCTACTCAACCACAAGGCCCAACATAGGGCAGCTGCGCCAATTAAGATTTGTTTTCTAAGTTTAGAAGGAAAACCTCTAATCCAAGAACAAAAAAGATTAGCCATGCTAGACGGTGGTTGAAGGCCAAAAGAAATGCTGACTGCATTCCACATCAAATGTGCCATATTACACTCAAAAAACAGATGTTGAATGCTTTCATCCTCGCTGCAAAAACAACACTTAGGGCACCCTTTCCATCTCCTCTTAACAAGGTTATCTTTAGTAAGGATTACCCCCTGTTTTAGATACCACAAGAAGATTTTTATCTTTAGTGGAAGTCTTACTTTCCAAGGTAAAAAATTCTTTGGGCGTTGTGTTCCTTGCACAAGATCTTTGTACATGGACTGTACTGAAAAGGATTTCGTTAGAGTCCAAACAAATGTATCTCTACGGTTATTGAGTTTTACTAGTAGAACACTTCCTACCAACTCTAGCCACTTGACCAAATTTTCCCCCAATATAGCTCTTCTAAAAGAGACATTAAGAGGTGAAGTACTTAATACTTTGGCCACGGTTTCATTCTTTTTCCTAACTAAATTATATAAAGTGGGATACTTTTTTATCAAGGGCTTATCTCCTATCCACAAATCTTTCCAAAATCTAGTTTGTTGACCACTATGTACAGTGAGTTGACCCCTTGCCAAAAAAAGCTCCTTCACTTCCATTAACCCACTCCAAAAATGCGAGTCTCCCTTTCTTTTCCTTGCTTGAGATAAGGTTTTGTTTTGGAGATATTTTTTCCTAAGAATGTCCTGCCATATGCCCTCCCCGTTTAAAAGTCTAAACAACCATTTACTCAAGTGACCTTTTTGCTCACCATCAAAGTCCCCCATATAGCTGAGAATTTCCGAGCAATTGGAAGCCGCTTTCGATGACGAGGCCGATAAATTGATATTACGCGATCGTTACTGTCCATCTTTTGAAGCTCTGCTCCTGAAAAGAGAAAGGAGACTTCTTTTTTGTGGCGTGGGGTTCTACCCAACGAAAAACAAGAACATTCGACCACGAACTTCCAAAACGAAATGCTAGTTGCCCTGTAAGGCATCCAGTGGAGCGTTTGTCCATCCCATCGACGAGGGCCAATGAGACTACTATACGCGTTTTCTGAGGAGCAACATTTCACTTTGAAAACAATTCAGATTTGATTTGATCACTCGATCCATGGCAACACTTATTCTGTATATCAAGGTCCACAATGCCCAAACCCCCTACACTTTTAGGTTGACACAAAATTCCCCACTTAGCAAGTCTATACTTTTTATGTTCGTCACACTGTCAAAAAAAATCTTGATCTATAATAGTCTAACTTCTTGAGGACTCATTTAGGTATCCTAAAGAAAGACATCAAGAACATTGGTAGACTTGTGAGCACTGAATTGATCAAGACAAGTCTACCCCCAGCGGATAAAGCTTTACCCTTACAGCTACTTAATTTCTTTTGAAATCTCTCTTCTACTTGACCCCAATCTTTATTTGAGATCTTGCGTGAGCTCATTGGTATACCTAAATATTTGAAGGGCATAGCTCCTTCCTTGCAACCAAATAGATCCATATAGCCAGAGACTTTGTCCTTTGCTTTCCCAAAACAAAAAAGATCACTTTTGTGGAAGTTAATCTTGAGGCCCGATAATTTCTCAATAGCACATAGTACTACTTTTAAATTCTTGGCCTCCTCTAAATTATCATCCATGAAGAGGATTGTATCGTCGGCGTATTGTAGTATTGAGAGTCCTCCCTCCACTAGATGAGGTACCAGACCCTTGAAATGGTCAAGTTTCGCCGATCTTTCTATCAAAACCGCCAACATATCAGCTATTAAGTTAAAAAGAACCGGCAAAAGAGGATCCCCTTGCCTTAAACCCTTTCTTGTCTGGAAAAATGGCCCACATCGTCATTCACCTTAACGCTTACACTTCCCCTTTTGACTATCGTGTCAATCCATTGGCACTACTGTTGTGAGAAACCTTTCATTCTTAGCACCTGTTGAAGAAAAGACCAATTGACCTTGTCGTAGGCTTTCTCAAAATCTAGTTTGAGGACAAGGCCATTTTGTTTTTTCTTTCTCGGTTCATGTATTGTTTCATGTAAAATTACTACCCCTTCCATAATGTAGCGTCCTGGCAAAAATGACGTTTGGGAAGGCTTAATTACCTTACTCGCTACCATGGACAATCGATTAGCTATCACTTTTGTGAAGATTTTAAAACTCACATTCAACGTACAATAGGTCGGTACTGTTGATATGTCTTTACCTCCTTTTGCTTTGGGATTAAAGAAATTATCCCAAAGTTAAGGCTAAAAATAGGGAGAGCCCCATTATGAAAGTCCTAAAACATGGCCATTAGGTCATCTTTAATAAGACTCTAAAAAACTTGATAGAATTCAGCCGGGAACCCGTCTGGTCCCGGCGCTTTGTTATGCTTCATCTGAAAAATTGTGTCTCGCACTTCTTTTTCTAAAAACTCCGAGATTAAAACTTCGTTCTCTTGGTCGGTAATTTGGGGAATATCATCTGTCATGGATTCTATCATAGAAAGGTTACTTTTTTCGGGTTGACCGAAGAGCCCTTTGTAATACTTTGTAATGTATCTTTTAAGGTCCTCCTCTCCTTCAATAACCCCCTCCTCCTGCTCAAGCCGAAAAATCCTAGTTTTTCTTCGCTTGCCATTTGCAACTAGCTGAAAGTATTTTGTGTTATCATCTCCTTGTAAAATGTCAGTAGTTTTAGCTCTCTAGAACCACCTTAATTCTTCCTCCCTCAAGAATTGGGCAAGTCTTTCTTTAATAGTTTGTTTTAGGTCCAGATCTTGCTGACTTAGCAGCTGAATCTCAGTCTTTTCATCAAGTTCATCCGCCTTGCGCAGTAGCTCTTGTTTTCCTTTTTATAAGCTCCCTTCATGTTTTTGCCCAACCTCTCAAAAACTGTCTTAAACGTCTAATCTTATTCTGCCACCTTTTAAGGGGCGTGTTACCTTTATTTTCTTTTTTCTAAATTTCTGCAACCAGTTCAAAGAACCCATCACGCAAAAGCCATCCGAGCTCAAACTTGAATTGGTACTGGTTTTTACTCTTGACCTCCTCTCATGTACTTAGCAGGTTTATGGTCAGAGATGTCTCTACTTAAAGTGGAGATGACCGAGGCTCCAGCGTGGACCGACACATCCGCAGCACTTTTACCTCCTAATTGGTTAGCCTCAGACCTAATACAGCACTATAACAATAACAAGTGCTCAAGGAGAACACTCACATTTAAATAAGTTACGAGTTCTTTTGGCCCATTTGAGTTTCTGTTGAAGCACTTTGGAATATCTCAAGTATCATACTTCACACAAAGCTAGCTTGTACAGTTACATTAAGTAGCTGTAAAAGTCCATATCAAGTATTAGCTGCAGCAATACAGAACATGGCCATTATTTCCCAAAGCACTGATATCATAGAAACGATCAAGCAGCACCTATAAACAAGCTCTGCCAAGACGTACTTTTTCAGCACTATACCCTAATCCAGTTAAAAGATGCGGCAGTTTCATTTTTAAACTTTCTATTGCCATGTGTAAATGTGTTGCCTACAGCACCTCAAAAGATTCAGTATAAATAAACATGTGCTCGATTGAGGAAACAAAACAAAGACAGTAATCAGTCACTAGTGAGGCCAAGGAAAGAAGAACGTGTCATATATTGAGATTTCTAACTCTGGAAACACAAAGATAACATTTAACACATTCATTGAGATAACAAGATGTAAAGCTAGCTTGCATACAAGTCTGAGCAGGCTTGCAGTACTAATTGGACCACAGACAAGAAAAATCCAAGCATCAGCAAAATGTATCACCTAATTCTACTAGATTTACCCAAGCTGCCAGCTACTCCACACTTGGAAGATCTGATTTCTGCTGAACATCCAATAAGTAGGCCACAAGCAACAATTTCATAGTTTATTTTCAAGCGCTGACAACTCCGAGTAGTAGGGAACATATGGAGTGATGCACCGATTGCCATGTCCAAGCGTAGAGAGATGGCACACTTCCTTGCTATCCATGTTATATGATATCAGCTTTCGGTTAGAGTGCTGAACAAGGTAAACTAAATTGTGATCTGGATGAATTGCAACCACACTGTAGTCAGTGAACATTCGGCAACTCCTCTTCCCAAACAGCTCCAGAAAACTTACAGTATGCTTCAGGACCCATTTTTGTGTATCATAATCCTCAAGAACCCATATGAACAATTCATAGCTCTGCTTTTCAGGGGGGATTTCATCATGATCTGGGTCAGCATGGTAAATGTAATGCAAGTGCCCTTGGGATTGGCCAACATAATCAGAACATGGCCAGAACTCATCACCCACTCGTAAGGGCACAGTTATTATCTTGCTTGTCTTCCCTTCCACATCCATCACAGCTATCTGATCCATTCCCCCACACAAGACCACATACAACATGCCGTTAACATATGCACTGCGCAAACCAGGTGCTAGGTAAAGATCAACCCAGTCACATCCAACATGATTCCACACCCCAGATTTGGATGAGTACACATGCACTGGTATCATGGCCTCATCCTCAATCTGGACCAAATGGAAGGCAGATGAGGCAGCCGGATCAAAAATCAAGGGGGTGAGCATCCAATCGGTCAATGAGGAGCGTTTCCCGCCGCAGCTTGGCACAGAAAACCACTGCTCAGTGGCTGGGTTGGACACGATGTAGCTGAGTGATTTTTCTGATTCCTGGATATACCCAAAGAGGAGGAGGCCATTGCAGTGATGCAGGAGCCTGATGTTCTCAATGCCAGGCACTCGCAGCTCAGTAAGGAAGGGGAAGCAAGGGCCCACGGGACGCACGGATCTCCCCGACACGTCGACGAAATACCCATGGATTCGGCGTGGCAAATTGTCGCCATCGCCTCCATCGCTACCGCTTTCTTCGTCACTGTCGCAGTCGTGGACGGCATCGATGCAGGTGTCTTCGCCATCTCCAACATCATCATTGTCGGAATCGTCGCCGCAGCTATCGAACAAGAACCCTTCGAGCGTCTGGGGCAGCTTCTTGCGGTGGAGGGGGTCGGCGATGAGGTTGAGCCAGGCCCTGGAGACGCACTTGAAGCGGCAGAGGGACTTGACCGGGACGCGGGAGAGGATCTCCACCAGGGGCTCGTCGGGGAGGCTGGCCACCGCGCCCGCGCACCTCTTGGAGTTGGAGCAGTCCATGCCACCGAGAGCAATCTGCGAAGCGGGGGATCGAGATGGAGATGTGAAGGGAATGCGCGTGTGAGAGATGCAGTAATGGGGAGGCAAGTGGAACGTACCAGAAGCCGGAGATGGTCGGGATCGACGACGGCGTCACGGCGGAGCTGGCCGGTGCGAGGAAGAAGGCGTGGAAGAGAAATCGAGTGAGGAATCGGGGAATTTCTGAACCCTAGCAGCGCCCAGCCGCCGCCGCGAGTGCTCGCTCTGCAATCTGCAACTCCTTCCTCTTCTGTTCGAGTTCAAGGACAGTATCGGAAATTTGGGGCGGGAGGCAGCAGGAGGCTAGGCGTTTCTGGAAGGGCAAAATGAGCTTCTGGGCTGGGCCTGGAGACTCGGATGGGCCGGAGAGTTTCCCATCTTTGTTGCCTCTCCTCTCGTCATCCATCATCATCGTACAAAAATTTCAAAGAAGGCTGTAAAGTGGAAAAACCCATCATCATAAGTCATAATACTAGAACAATCAAATGTGCCCGAATAATTCAAACTACCACAGAGGCAATTTCACGTCTTTTTACACAAGCCAATTTTACCATAATATGTGCATCGACTGAAAGTTGTAGATAAATACTTGTCGTTGTCTATTCTTTTTCATATATAATTTTTTATGTATTGGAGCACATTTTATTTAAATTTTTATGTGAAGAAACAAAATGTGCAGCTTATATAACTGCCATGGGAGATATGACTGCATCCAAATAGACGTGCATCATGAAAACGTGAGCTGACCCGGCTAAGACACCGGAAATGGAATGGACTTTATTCCAGCAAAAGAATGGAAGGCAATTGCTATTAGCTTTGCTCTTTCGATTCTTCAACATTCAGCACTATTTACAACACTGCACAAGGCTGTACAATAGCAGCAACAAGAATGATGTACATTTGAGAATGGGATCAGACAGTCAATCTAGGCGGTCACTTTGGCAGAAAGGGCAGCCGTGAAAAACTTGAGCCGCCACCGTTCTCATTGACAATCAAATCTGATCCGGTTTGCTTAGTGGGCTTTGACCCTCGATTGTCTTTACTGGAACTCTTCTTGGTTATTTTCACTGGAAGAATCTGTAACCTCGAATTGGAGTCAGTTCCGAAGGTTTCAGCAAGTAGCTGGTAGCTCTCCACAAGCTCCAGCTGCCGAGCAACTATCTCTGAACATCTTGGGAGGAGCTCAACTGGCTCCCCGCCTGGAATTACAATGTACTCAATTGCAAGCCGGGCCTCCTGCAAGTGTATAGAGAGTAGAATGCCATTATTTTAGTGTTTAGAAGTACCATCTTCCACGAAGTGGAGCAAGAAACAGAGATAGATAGGCGTCACTATTAATGTATTAACAGAGTATCAGAATTTAGATGTAGTAGTTCAATGACAGCATGTAAAAGCCATTCTCATTGTGGACATAGGGTAGGTAGTATGAGTAAGGATTAGCTGAATAGTCAGCATCTTATAGCAGCTGAAAGGAAGATGATATGAGAAAATTATATTCAACCAGGAAGGGAGATCATATTAATTCCACAAGACGATCAATTTCGAATTGGAACCTAAAATTATTTAAGATGTCTTCAGAGGCAATTATGCGGCAAAGTGATTACCTCCAACGCATCGATTTCCTCCAATGATGGCTTACGTTTCGGAGCATCATCCTCAATCTCAATCTCTCCCTCCATAACCTTAGGTTGCTTATGTGATGGAGAACTGTCCCTTCCAACAATCATTCTGACAGCCTTTACTATCTGGGCCATCGTATTAGACTGCCATTTGCAATATAAACAGAAATCTGTTAATGCAAGCACAATCAGAGGTAGATAGCAAAAAAACAAGTGGACATTGCAATGACCTTAACAACAAATATGGGAAGCTTGTGGTATTTGGCGACATTGTGAATCCAAGGATTCTGTTTCATTTCAGAACTTGATGCAAGAATCACATCAGCTGCTCCAATGTCATCTGTTACATCTAGTTCATCATCAAAACCCATCACCGTTGCTACTTGCAATATATCAGCTTCTGAAATCTGGAAGCAGGAAATAGAAATGTCATGAGCATTTTGTTTCTCCATTACATCATATTGATCACAGTACTAAAATGCTGCATGACTTGTTCAAGAAAAATATCACATGACCTAAACTAGTATTAAAAAGGTGGTGCTCTGCTATTGAAGTTTATCATAAACAAGATCGAAGAAGCAGAAAACAAATTATAAGATTCGTGAAGGTGACCAGCATCACAGTCCATTCAGGTAACAACAGCTTATGTTATGTGTTGGGTTACTAAATTGAGGGCTGCAACAAAAGTAAAGCCAATAACCCATGCTTTCCATCTCATCTCATACCTGGTATGTGTACACACGGACTAGTGACTTTCCAGGCACAGATTTCTTGCCTTTTGTTTTCCTTGTATAAACAAAATCATCGCCAAAATTATCATCTGATGGCACGCTCTTGCTTTTTGTTTGCCTGGAGGGAGTCAAATCATCTCTAAAGGTATCTTCCGATGACATTGTCTTGGTGACCATATGTTCCTGATATAAGGGCAACTGTTCTATTTCATATTCTCTATCAGGTATCACCAATGGCATTTCTGACTCGATATACTTATTATTCATCTTGCGAGCTTCAAACTTAGGAGGCTTCCCTGTACCAGAGAGGATCAACATAAAGTGAATTGAAGGACACACAATGAGGAAAAAAGGAAACATAACTTCAAATCTTCAGAGACCAGACGATTTCAGTGAATCCTTCTAATTCAAGGCTAAGTCAGGAGGTTTGATTGCTAAATAGTTGAGCAGTTACCTGCAAGAATGGCATCCACTGTAGTTTCTAACTTGTGATGGACTCGACATTCAGTCTTCGATATTATCTCAACAGCGCATGAAAATGTTGGGGGTCCTTTTCTCTCAAGTATAGTTTTCTGGACTTTCCTCTTTTTTGCTTCCTCATCACCAAGAGTCACACTCTACATAATAAACTTAAGATCATTATTTCCACTGACAGAATATTCAAGTCATTTTAGAGATGAAGTATGGTAAAATGCTACAAGGCTTCATATTCGAATATGATATAGACAAATTTCACAATTTGATAAAGTAGATACTGCATCACCCTCGTTTGTAATCTAAAACTGTACTAAAAACTACCATGTCAAGCTTCAAACACTAACTGATTAAACATTGTGCTTTCATGCACCATCAGAAAGATGCTAAGTTCCAACAGCACGTAAATCCATTCCATAAATAGGAAGAAGAATGCACCTCAATCCCACCAACGAGCATTTGCAAGCAGGGATTTTTAATTATGCTCTCAATTGTCACCCCATGAGCAGTTCCGACAAGTTGAACGCCTCTCTGAGCAATAGTGCTAGCTGCCATTGCTTCAAGTTCTGTACCAATCTCATCAATAACAATTACTTCTGGCATGTGATTTTCAACAGCTTCAATCATTACCTACAGAAAACAAAGTTTCCTTTCTATCACAAGCTATAGCAAAGTTTACAGAGAATGGTCCAGAGAATTCCTCAATTAATATATTAATTATACAAAAAGAACAACTCCAAGAACCTACGTTATGCTGCATGGTAACTTTGGGAACTTGCATTCTCCTAGCACGTCCAATGCCAGAGTGAGGTACGTCCCCATCACCTCCTATTTCATTAGATGTGTCCACTATAACCACACGTTTTTTACCCTCGTCCGCCAAAATTCTAGCTATTTCCCTGTATTATTGAAAGCATCATCAGCGTCACATTATAACACTCGTTAATTATTCTTCGATCTTCTAAATTATCATACCAAATCAGTACATATGACTGTCACTACATGGAACCATCTGCTGATCTAGAGAAGCAAAATGCATATTAGGTGGCATACCTGATCAGAGTAGTTTTTCCAACTCCAGGAGGCCCAATCACCAATATTGAACCACCGCTCACCACCAGATCACGGATCATCTCTGCGCTGCCTGATATAGCTCGACCGACACGGCAAGTCAGGCCTATTATCTGTGCCTTCCGGTTCCGGATAGCACTGATCCGGTGCAACGAGTGGTTGATCCCAGATCGGTTGTCCTCGGAGAAGTCGCCCACCTGTGAACAAACACAAATCATCCAACTGAGCAAAGCAACATCTCCACAAAACGAAAAAGAATCCACAATAGCTGGCGTAAAGCTACTTCGGGCATACAGGAGATTGTCTTTTTTTTGAAAAAATTAGGAGATTGTCAGTTACGAAATAGATGCATCATGATCAACCATTCATCACTAATGAGCAGCTAGTCCATTTCAAGACACTGCCAGTTACTTATGATCTAGAGCCACTTCTATGTGCAGAGAATTAAGTTCATTTCTCTCGTTTGTACCAAAGCACGAAGATGCATCCAGCAGGCGAAATTAAATCAGAGCTCGCGCGAACACCTTGGAGACGGCCTGGCGGAGGTCATCGGCGGTGACGGGCTGGTCGGAGATGACCCAGTCCCCGGTCGGGAACCGCGCGATCGGGCGGCGGCCGAGGTCCATGACGACCTCCACGAGCTCCCGCACCTCCGGGTGCTGCGCCAGCCCGCGCCTCATCCTCGCCGGCACCACCTCCAGGAACGCCTCCAGCTCGCCCCGCGCCCCGGGCCCCGCCGCCGCCGCCTCGCTCACGCCAGGCGCGGGCGCGCCCCGCAGCGGCGCGCACATGCGGTCCCCGGAGGGCCGGCGCACGGGCGGCTGCTGCGGGACCGCCGCGGCGCGGGGCCGCGCCCCCCACGCCCGCCGCCGCGTCGAGGCGCGGCAGGCCGGGCGCGCGCGGAGCGGGGTCGGGTTGAGCGCCCTGAGCATGGTGCTGGGTGGGCTAGTGATGGCGGTGGGTGTGGCTTGGAGAGGTGGAGGGAAATGGCGCGCGCGTATATGTAGCGGGGCGGGATATTTCGTCGAGCAGGTGGCGCGCGCGGGGGAGGGGATCGTAGGAAGGAAGATTCCGGGGGTGTACTGCGACCCCCGGACCGGAGCAGAGAGTTCCATTCCAATGGCGGGGACGTGAGGGACTCTTCCAGGCCGCTAGCCACCGCGCCCTGCTCGGTAGGCGCGGCCCATGGACCACCATTTTTCTTCTTCTCCTTGTGGCTAAAAAAGGCTGGAAAATTTGTATGCCAGCAGAATTATGAGCACAAATAAATACAGTCACGTGACAGCATATTCATCTTTAAAAATAGCTGATTCTCTTCGAGTTTCAATTGAAGATTGGTCCTGTCTTATAGGCCATTTGCTCAATTCATAAGCTTTTACGTGTTACCGAACTCTTGGAGTAATGCCACCTAGTACAAAATTACATTATTTCTCACTAATACATTGGTGATCCATTTCATTAGTTAAAATATAATGATTTATTTTTCCAGCAATGGTAGTGTAGGCACCGTGAGTGTGGAACCGTGGATTAGCCAACTATGGTTCCAATTTCCAACTTCCAAAAGAGCTGGTTGTTCATAGGCCGAGTCCAGGGGAGGTAAGTTAGGAAGGGGGTAGATGTTGGTGGGGCTCTAAGGCATCAAGTTTTGTGGATGAGAGAGCAGAGGGGTAGCTTTTGGGGATTGCTCTCTCTGTGCCAACCTCTCGCTGTCTTCTCTTCTTCGTTCTCCCTGCTTCCTTTTTTTGTCCGCTTCAATTTTTTTTGTTTACTGTTCAAACGCGGTGCCTGCCTCTACGAGGCAAACTACAGGCTCTCCTTGCATGAGCAAAAGTCACCTTGATATCTACTCGCCTGCAAGAAAATTGCATGGGCGGCAGCATCCCGGCGTTCCCACAAACAAAATCTTGAATGCAGAGCACGTGGTCTGTAAAGTGATGGTATGGATGACATGTGGGGTCTGTTCCAACTTAGGTATTGTTTTGACTTCTGACCAACTGTTGCAGAGATTCAATGAGAATTGCACGTGACGATTAGGACGTGGTAATATTTGATACTGTGATGTTTATTATAGGTTTATAAATCGTTGGCTCTCATGATAACCTTCACCTTGAGTGGTTGGGTGTGTATCCATAATCGATTATTCAATTGTCGTCTATTTAACATAGATCTGTGTACCATAAATTAGTAGAATTACTCCCTTCACTTAGGCCATTTTTGATTACCCGGACTAAAATTCGTCGCATCGAATCTAATTTTGCTAATTAGAAGTATTAAATATAGATTAATTAAAAACACATTACATAAGCAAGGGCTGTTTTACTATACGGATCTATTAAGCCTAATTAGTCCATGATAATTATGTACTATTAATTAGACTTGTTAGGTTTGTCTCGTGGAGTAGACATAACTTATGTAATTAATTTTATAATTAATTTATATTTAATACTTCTAATTATCATATATTTGAGGAACTAAAATTTAGTCCATAGAATCCAAACACAGCCTTAGTTATACTTGTAGAGTTGTAGTCCACACGTAAAAAGAAAACTAGTTTTTCAGCCATTTTCATGGGAGTTTATTTCCTATTAATTATAGTCAAAAAAATATAGTACTTCGTTTTTGTTTTTTTTACAAAACACCTACCTGGTACTTTATGCACGTGGCAACGGTGGAAGCACAGGCGCGATTTGGTGTTTCGATGGCACCATCCTTGCCACGCATGCTCCTTTCCTGCAAGAATGAAGCCCAACTCTGTTGGTGTCAGCTACCTCGTGGCGAGCGTGCAGAAAGTTTTGCTTTTTTTCTCTTGACATGTGATCCAAACAGCCTAAAAAAATAGTAAAAGTTTTACCATTAGGGGTGTTTGGATCCAATGACAAAACTTTTAGCAAAAACCCATTTAAACACATTCTCCCTCCTTTTTGTCATGGAGTGTTTGGAGGCAAATGCCAAAGTTTTGTCTTTTTATCCAATTTTATCGTAATGTTGAGCCAAAATATTTTTATCATCTCATTTTTTATTTACCCTTTTACCATGAGGGTGTTTGGAGGAAAATGACAACTTGTCATTTGCCATTTGCCCATAGATCCAAACACCCCCTTAAAAAAGGCTGGAAACTTGGTTTCCTTCAGCTTCCAATAAGTTCCTGCCACGAACTGATCCTAAATCAGTTGGTAAGTTTTCTTGTAGGAAAAATTATTGATCCGAGTTCGAGTTCTCGACTTGATCAGGGTGTCACACTTTTCTAGATTTATTTCAGAATTTAATATATTGTCCGTCGACAGTCTCTGATCCAGTCCATAGAGGTACTTATAGGGTAGAGTTTATATGCGTGTAGTCTGGGTATCTGCGTCTGTAGTGATCTTTCGTGAAAAAGAAAAAACTCCTATCAAATGAATTTTTTATGGTTCATATCAGATGAAATTTGGTAAGCATACCAAATAAAAATCAACATTTTATGTGATATGAAAAAAGAATGATCCTTTATAAGGAAACTACAAGGACCCATCAAGGGCCTAGAGAATAAAATAAAACGAGGGCACCCTTTGCAACACATTTACACATGCACCTCTTGCACATGTTATCTATGAAATAAAAAAAAATAAAGCATTGCATTGTACCCGTACTATTTTAACAATCAATCAAATGCATGTTAGCATATATGTTTATGTGACCGTTCTTGAAAACATAAATATTGAACCTTGCACTCGGATTATCTCAACCTTGATTTTGCTGTATGATGAAATATCACCTAAGCATGACCAGAGATAGTACTTTACGATATGATTTATGTCGAGCTAAGCAGTAAGCAGGAAAATGAGGTACACATCTAACCAATATGACCGCAGCAAAAACAAGTCAAGAAGCCGAAAAATCAATAAAAAAAGGAAAAAGTCTCCCAATAAATAAATAAATAAGGCAAAAAGGGAGTAAATAAAAACAAATAAATGCGCATGCGGAGTTGGGAGACGTAAGCTTTCATCGGTGTTCCGATGCGATCAGGGTTGCCGACTTGTTGTCCTGCTATTGGTTGCTCGGGTGCCTTTCACATGGAGTTCCAAGCGGAAAGCTGCCACTGAATGCGAAATCATGACGTAAGTCGCTCCACGATGGGGCTATTTTGGCCATCCTTTCTACTGGTTATATAAATCGAGTATTTTTGTGTGGACTGAAAAAGCAATGATTTTTGGAGTTAGAGCAGGCCCATCGCTCCACCGTGGACGGTTGCTTCGCAGAGCCACGTCTGCACAGTGCCGCCGTGGAGGAGAGAAGGTGAAAAAGTGGTGGCTCGTAGATTGTCAGTGCTCCTTGCAGAGGTACCGATGGTTTAGAGAAAAAAAGCTTTGGTTCGAGAGAGATTGGTTGAAGGAGTAAAAAAAGCTAGCTGCACAAGCACCTTTTTAGACAAACAAGCATTGGGAATTTTATACTTTATTGATAGCTTGGCTTACATGCCGCATTCTTTCTCTTGAAACTACCACTCGATGGTGGCTTGCATTTGGCTTGCCCTTATTCATCTTGGAATCCTATGAATTTTTCAAATAATGCTAATTTTTCACCAGCGGTCAACTAATTTCACATATCTCTCTTCCATAACTTGTTATTCAATATATTTATTTTTTTCATCAATATTATAACTTTAGCACGCATATGCTCTGGTGCTACTCCCACCATTTTTATACCCTTTTAAGACATTTATTCTTATACATGGTCACGTCAGTAGCTAGTTTGACTTGGGACCATTCATTATTGTACTTATTTATTGTACGTGTTCTTAGGTCGGTCATGATTACCTAGATCAGAAACGTAACTAAGTTAAAGGAGTTTTATGGTGATGAATCTCCTCTCACGTACCATGAAACTCTTCAGTCTCTTCTAAGCCACATCAACGTATTTAACGTCATAAAATTTTCCATAAACCCGAACTGAGACCGGTCTTAGGGCGTGTTTGGATTGGCGCATATAATTGCCTGACCAAAACTGGTGTTGACTCTCCCCATACACTGTGTTTGGATTAGCGCCATGATTTGGCTAGCCAATGTTGACCTGTAGCCAGATATATCATTTTTGTCGCCTTTTGGCGTGATCAAGATTGGCAAGATAATTATCGGCGAATTCTGAACATACCCTTACTTGTTAGCGTGTTTATACTTCCATTTGCACTTGCAAATGCCTTCTGAAGTATGACTGACCGTGATATATATATAGCAAACACCTACTACAATAGTCGCACTATAAGGCCTGGTTTATATCCCAAATTCTACCCCCCAAAGTTCATTATGCAAAAAGAAGATTCACATCACATCAAAATATCGGTACATGTATAGAGTACTAAATGTAGATGAAATCAAAAACTAATTATATAGTTTTGTTGTACTCTACGAGACGAACATTTTGAGCCTAATTAATCAATTTTTGGATAATTTTTCACACATACAAACGAAATGCTACAGTGTCGCACGCACCCCAAAAGACCAAAGTTTGGCTCTCAAATTCAGGAACCAAACAAGGCCTAAGATAAAGAAGTTTATTGGCGTGTCAACTCTATAAGTTGGGTCAAAATTGCTCAATTGTCCAATTATAATTGAATTTTTTATGTCTTATCTCGGTATCTGATATCCTTATCACCCATCTCCATGGATAGATGCAAATGTTCACTTAACTATTCAAGTAATATATGGCAAAGTCATCCAATTAACCTATGTAATATATCGTTCATGAGATGACAACATGGAGGCCAATCATTATTACTCCCAATCATCCAAGCTAAACCAGCCTTAGCCAGGCTATATCAGAGAGAGAACGAGCAAACAAACCAACAAAAAAGTGTTTAAAATCCACAACTGGCGTTGACCAGCACGGAAGTCAACGAACAACGAGGGAATATCCGGTGAGCCCACGCGTAATCCCCCATCTGATCTGAACACAATGATTTGGTTTGGTCGTCGCTTTCGCCGCCCCTCTTCCTCCTCTCTTCTCCATCCATCCATCCCCCCACACCTCCGCCGCTTCTCGAGCTCGACTCCCCCTCTCCCCTTTTAAACCCCTTCCCCGAAATTTAAACCCAGCAGCTGCGGATTGCCACCACCACGACACCACCCATGGCTAGCATCGGCGGCGAGGCTACGGCGGCGGGGGGCGGGAAGGCGGCGTGCGCGGCGTGGATCCGGCGCCGGGACGAGAAGACGGCGGCGGCGCGGGTGTTCGCGGCGTACGGCCGGGCGGGGACGGCGGGCGCCCCGCCCGCGGTCGAGGTGCTCGGCTTCGACTCCAAGGACTGCTCCCTCAACCCCGAGCCCCTGGTGCGGAAGCGGCCCGTTGGACCCCAGCTCGTCGGCTGTTTGCTTTGCTTGGAGTCGGTTGTGTTTGACCTCGGAGATGGTTGCGTTGCAGGCGAGGGCCGTGCTCGGGGAGGGTGGCGCGGTCGACGCGCCGCGCGGCATCGCGGTGCACCCCGCTGGCGACGAGCTCGTCTGCGCCACGGCCAAGGGCTGCAGGTGCGTGATTCTTCTCCTCCCTGGATACTGCTTGTTGGCGCTGGTGTTGGTGGAGGTGGTGAAATTTTAAGGCGCGTGGGGATAGGACGTTCTCTCGGCGATGGATTGGGTGGGTGTAGGCTCGATTGCCCACTGCGCGCTCGGGAATTTCTTTTTTTTTGGTCCATTTGGGTGATTCCAATTCGAGTGAGCTGTTGGACTGTTGCTCTGTTGAGTTGAAACTGCAAATGTCTTTATTGCCGATTGGTAGTACCTGTAGTAGTATTGCTGGCCAGGTGTGAATTCGGAGTTACTTAGGTAATTTCTCAGGTTAAATTTCAAGAGTGACAGCTGCATTGCTATTTTAGGGAGGCTCAATTGGGGCTCTGTGTTGGAAACCTCTGTAGCACCCTGTAATCAGAGTTTTTAAACTGTTTTTGTTCGTGGTTTGGACCAGAGGTGCTGTGCAACTAATAATATTGCTTAATTTTACATGTATACTGCACTGTTATTATGGATAAAAGGTTCTGCTGAACTACAGATATTGGGCAGATTTGTTGGTTTAAATAGGACGATTTTGAGTTACATTATGTGACATTAGATTTTAGGGAGATGAGAGACCAATTTATTGCTGGTGAAAGCTCTGATTGGGATGCTCTTTGCAAGTGTTTTCACAAAATTAGCATTTTTTCCTTATCAGTCTTTTATGGTACCTAGTACCATATAGTCAAAAGCCTTAAATAGATTGAACTCAGATGCAAGTGAGCTGGGATTATAAATTATGATCCAAAAGTGCAGTTATTTTAAGAGTAAATTGCACCCACCATACAACAACTTATATTGATGTATCACTTTGGTCTAACAAGTTGTAAAACATGCAAATATGTACACGAACTTGTCAAGTGTGTGCATATACGGTCAAATATACGCCATGGAGTGTATTTTGCCATCCTGACGGTCTATGTGGACTATAATTTAGGTCACAAACATTGATTTTAAGGTGGCTGATAAATGACATCATGTTCTATGTCCAAAAGGAAATATTTTAAAACTTTCATAATTTTATTAATATATATTCGGTATAAAAAACATGGATGCCACCCAGGATCAACTCTCACAAACACACTAATTTTCCTATTTACTTTTTTGGGTAATTTTCCCATTTAATTTGCTACCGACCCTCTCTCGCTGCTCATCATATTCCATATATGCCTAATTGACCATTTCTTCTGAAATTCGGTGAACCATTGGATGGAACTCTTAGGGTAGTGCTTCAGCCCATTGCTGTAATTTCTGTAGCTTATCCCGAAGCGGACCATGTAGCTGTTCACCAACTCGAATTTGTTCAGCGGCAACCACACGGTGACATGGAGTACCCCTTAACATTCGGCCCGTCGTTACAGTGGATCACAAGTCAGATAATTCAGCAGCTGTCAAATCAATTAGTTACAATTTGCACTGAATTTACACTACTCCATCAGTCCAAGTTGCATGGACGAATCTATGCATTATTGCAGTGTGTCGCGTCAATTAGAGGTTCTTATCGACTTTATAGCACTTCGCAGTGTAAGGAGGTGCTTGTAGTAAACTCTATCCTAGCGTCATCCTTTAGTGCATCCTAGAGTGAGAGAGACTAGTTGTTGGCTTATGGACATCCGAAATGGATAACATAATTGTTTGAGTATAATATTTCTATTTTATTTTCAGCTCCTTTCAAAATGGGGAAATATTTCTTTAGAAAACAGATAAGTTACCATTTGTAGTGACATAGACAGTATTGTTATCATAGTTTCCTTTAACATAAAGCAGCGGCTTACGAAATACGTTCTCTCGTATACATGTGATTGTACATGCACAAAAATAACAAGTTCGGGTATCAATTTGCACGTTTTGCAACTTGTTGGACCAAAGTGATACAACAATATAAGTTGTTGTATGATTGGTGCAATTTACTCTTATTTTAATGTCTAACGACAATAATTTCTCCTCCTGGAACTTTTATTATGTAAGGAATGCATGATCTGTAATTTGCGACATAGAGGTAGTTCCTATACCTTAGTTTCTCAAGTTTTTAGTAAAGCTAGTTTGGTTAGCAACACCTGTAGATAATAGATTTATAAGATTATGAGATACACAACTTGTAACTCTGTGTCATCTTATTATCATTGCTTACAGACGCACTGGTCTTTTTAATAATCATCTGCTAATTTAAGCGGGCTTAATTTAGATAATAGACTATCATAAGTGCAATGGAAATATTCTTCCTCAGTATCCTTGCTAATCTAGCCCGTATTCATTTTAAAATTTCCACATCTCATTTGTTTTAGTTTGGATTATATTAAACATGAAAACCTTTCTTTTCGCTGTTCCATTTTGTTGGCCCTTTTCTTCGTACTCTTAATAAATCCATTACTTCATTATCATATCATTTCTCAAAACTGTAGGTTATTCAAATTGATTTTCGAAGAGTTCTCTGTTCGCATAATTCCAAGAGATGCCCCACCTCTAGAATCTGTTGGACCACAGAAGTGTCTTGCTTTTAGCACAGATGGTGCCAAATTTGCCATTGGTGGAGAGGTATGGATGTGTATCATATTGATGTATGTATTTCGTGGGATCAAAGTTTTTCCCTCAATTTTCTATCCCTTCCTTTTTTGCATTCCTATTGTCTGCTTCTCTTTGTGTTATACATGCTAGGAAAAAAGTTGTCAGCAGTATGGTGTTTTTAACCATTCTCGCATTAAAATAATTCTGTTATACATGCTATGAAGACTATTTCTTCTAACTGCTTCGTTTTGTTGTCTAATCCTATTGTTCAATGCTTCTTGTCTGATAGCAATACTCTTCTAGCTGAATCTGATGGTTCTTGACTTGTTCTTTTGTACCACTGTAGGATGGACATCTCAGAATATTCCATTGGCCAAGCATGAATGTGCTCTTGGATGAACCTAAAGCTCATAAGTCCTTCCGAGACATGGATATCAGGTTAGAACAAGCTTAAAGCACTACTTTTCCTTTTCATTCATTGTTCACAGAAGAATGCCAGAAATATCATGATTACATCAACTAAATGCTTATGTAAATGGACACACTCACTAGAGCATAATGTAGCGTACCAACATTAGTTTCCTAGCATATATCTCAAGTGTTATGGTTTTTTGTTACCAGTCACTTTAATCATCACCAATATAACACTGGGACCCTTTTTCTCTTGTAGCTTAGACTCGGAGTTTTTAGTTTCAACATCCACTGATGGATCTGCAAGAATATGGAAAATAGACGATGGCACGCCACTTGTCAATTTGACTCGATCCTCGGTATACTATGATACATTTCTTCAATTTACATTTACTTATGGTTAAAATTTTGACTCTTGTGCCCCCACCCCCTTTTTTTCCTTGTATGCTTACAGGATGAGAAGATCGAGTGTTGTCGCTTTTCTAGGGATGGCATGAAGCCATTCCTGTTTTGCACAGTTGCAAAAGGTGTGCTTTTAATTGAGCCTGAAATTCTGTATTCAGAATTGAAGACAAGCAGATTTTGACTAATGTGTGTTCATCACTGGAGCAGGATCCCAAGTTGTTACTGTTGTCTGGAACATAAGTGACTGGAAGAGAATTGGGTACAAAAGGCTCCTGGGAAAGCCTATCTCGACACTTTCAGTTAGCTTGGATGGGAAGTATCTGGCATTGTGAGTGGATAAAATACTGCTTCTACTGTCATACTGTATTGCTGGTGTATGGCTTCATTTAGCATTTTTAGAAACATCTACACCAGCCAGTTTTGGGATTAACATACTTAAGGCTTCAGCTTTTCCTTGATAACGCTTTTTTATTCTCTAAGAGTTTAGCCTATTTTTCAGTATGAATCTGCTTCCTTGTCTATCTGATTATATGTTCAACTCGATTATTATATATTGATTCGACAGTCATTGTCTATTAAAACATTGTTGTACAATCTGATAACAATCAAATCTCGTTGGCAAGTGCATTATGTTGCAATTAACAATGGAGAAGAAAGTCATACTATCTACTTCTGATTATCACTTCATAACTATGTGCTATTTCATTGCTATCTACACACAACCTTCAGACTTGCTTGTATAGCATTGTTCACACAGATCTGTACTTCTTTCAGAGGAAGCCATGATGGTGACTTCTGTGCTGTTGATGTAAAGAAAATGGAAGTTTCTCACTGGAGCAAGAAGGCTCATCTTGGTTCCCCAGTCACCTCCATTGAGTTCTGTCCTACTGAAAGGTATAGCTTGCTACTGTTTAGATTGGTAGTTTTGCTGGTCAGTCAGGCATGCTTGTTTAATATTCATCACTAAGTAGTTGGCATAGTATATTGTCATGATTGCACACCTGATTAGGTATGCTTACCGAGTATTCATCGGTTTGAAATACCCAATTTCTGCTCCAATATGTGGCACTCAAATACTGTGTAGTTCAGCTTCCAGCTTAGGCCACCCTTTTGGGGGAGTAGCTTAGGCCACCCTGCTCTGAATAGACTGCAACTAAGCATGGGTTTCCTCAGTAGGTTGGCATCAACTCTAATCTAAAATACATTGGATTCACTTTTGGCATCCAAAATTCGGAAATTTCTCCTAATACCATGTCTGCCTGTATTGCAGGGTTGTAATCTCCACATCTAATCAGTGGGGAGCAGAGGTAACAAAACTGAACGTGCCCGCTGACTGGAAAGGTATACATTACATGCCCCAGTAATTGCTGTTTACCCTACTATCCTTTTTTTTAGATCAAAGGAAGAATTGTATTATATCAAAGTCGTTTACCCCTACTGTCCTGTGATATGGTTGGTTTTGTAACAATCTCCTATTTCTGTTTCTCTTCTCGGCAGAATGGCAGGTCTGGCTCGTGCTCCTGGCTCTCTTCCTGGCGTCTGCCATCCTGTTCTACGTGTTCTATGAGCGCTCAGACTCGTTCTGGAACTTCCCCATGGGGCGGCACCAACCCGCCAAGCCATGGAACGTGCTGAAGGAGTCCCCTCCGGTCCCAGAGGACCAGACTCCATGGTGATGTTATGTTGCATTACATCTTCCATATTCAGCGGTTCTCTCCGAAAGCCGCCTGAGTGTTGTTTATTTCATTACAAATCTGAGTGTCCTGCCACTACGGTTTTCCACTAATCTGTGATCTGACCACACAAGTTTGTAATTCAGAACCAAGTGGTAGTAAAGCTGATTTTGGTGGAGCCCTTAGTGCTCTTCCATTACAATGTGTATTTGCAATCCTTGACACCTGCGGTATTAAATATCATAACGTGCGCAAATGCTGATCTTACTTTGTTTATCTATCCGAAGTTTCTTGGACAAATTTCAAACAACAAACCAAACTCTTGATTTCAGGAATAAATATTCAGATTCCCCATACAACCGCTTGAGCATTTAGTTCATTCGAGCACCCGGATTTGTTTCTAGCAGAGTATAAAGCAGAGTGTTAAAAATGATTGATAACGTGCAGTCTTTGCACAGCAGCAAAGAGAGGGATTGGTTTTGACTTGTAGCTGTAAAAGTAGTGCAGCAATAGATGTAATTGATTGATGTATTGTGCTGGATGATTGATTTGGTTAGCTGCATGCTGTGTTTGCTTTAGGTCGGTTTGTCCTATATAAGTATACGCAACCTCTTGTGTAAAGTGTAACAAGAAATGGAGATGAAACACTAGATTGCTAATTTGCCCTGTTCTTGACAACTGGGAGAACAGGAAAGGGATGTGTGTGTTTGGCACACAGAGAGTGGAAGGCACACAATTTAAGATAAATGCACAATTGCACATAATTGAGATAGATCGTGGAGTGGAAGTGAGCGCGAGCGTTGCCCGGCATCCAACATGCATCTTCCATTTTCCCTCCTGGACTCCTACAATGAGCTATATATGCCATCTGGCGTCCACGAAGCAATGAGCGGCCATGTCTTGCTGCGAGCTAGTGGCATGGTGAGTGCCCTGCCCACCGTTCGATACTAACACAACACACACGCAGAAACACCTACCTGGTCCGTGATCCAGATCCATAGAAGGTTCATAATATAATATCCTAAGGCAAGATCGGTGCCACCGTTCCTGGACTGGACATTGTGCCAGTATACTCAATGTAGTAGTAAAAAGTCGGTGCAAGAACAAGTATGCAGTGTAGTCCCTCGAATGTGCCTTCTCTAAAAACCTAACCGCTCGTGGAGTGGTGTGTCTCACTACAAACCCAACAAAGGAGGGCACCAGGGAGTGGTGATTCGATGAACCTGGACACTATTGATGTGCATCATCAACTACGGGTGATAAATAGAAGTAAATGCCATCAATTACACATATGACTTAATTTGATGTTTACTGAGTTATCAACTGAGTCATCAATCCTCTTTGACAACTCTAATTTTTTTGAGTAAATTTGACAATTCTAATGGAGTCATCAACTGAGCCATCGATGCTCGTTTACAAACTCCTTCAATTTTTCATGTGGCATTAAGCGCTTTTCTAACTCTCTAGAATTTATTTTGGGCCTTGTAAATTACCCTAAAATTTATTTTGGGCCTTGTAGATTATAGATTTCATTGGAGATAATTGGGCCAAGCCCTAACAATGTGTGTGCCACACAAATGAGAGAGTGGAATTTAGTGGTTCATTTCTAACACACTACTCCATATGCATATTAAAGCAACTTGTTGCTGAATAAAACACACGAGGTAAGAGCCAAGACATAGTACAAAGCTAAAGGCTGTAATATTATTATCCACTAATACCATATGCCCACTGCTTTGATGCAAAAAAAAAGGTATGAACACAAAATTGGTAATTGTTCAAATCATATGCCTTTAAACCTCCTGGGAACTCAATTTCAATTTACCTGTGTACATCAAATGTGCTGAGTTCAGTATATCCACTTCGTCTTCTCCTTGCATTGTTAACTTCCTTTGTCGGTGAAGAGCACATGCAGCTTGCATACAGATCTCATGAGGTAGACAGATCTGAAGCAGATTTCCATTGCCTTGTAACTGCTGAAGAAGGCAATGAACTCTCTAGTGGCATTTGCACTGAATGCAGTACGTTGATGAGCTGCAAGGAGGCTGAACTAGCTTATCTGAGGTCCTGAGTCTGCCTCCATCACTACCTCTCCCTATTCATGACACGTACTGAGGATACAGTTCCTGGCAACACCTGTGTCTTGAGCACTTTTTTCTCCAAAGACCGAAGCCAGCTGTATATATAAAACATAAAGAAAATACTGGAATTACTAATTTACAATAAAGCACATGTGTCTTGAGCGCTTGACCTTGTGTCGTCTGTGTCTTGGGCACTTGGCCTTGCGTTTGTGTCCTGGGCACTTGGCCTTGTGTTTGTGTGTCTTGGGCACTTGGCCTAGTGTGTTTTCTGTTACTCTCTTATAGCTCTCAGAACCATACAAGTTTTCTCCACATTTCCTTTAGTCTCCAGCGGCGTCTTCATCTTGTGCATGATTGAGAACTAAGCCGATAGTTGCATCCGGCCAGACCAGTGTGTTTCTTGGGCATTTCAGCACCAACTCTAATTGATTCTACAATTCTTCTCGCCGTATCTGTATGGCTTGGATAGCAGCAGAACCTTGTTCTCACCAATTCTCACTCCGCCTTCAGCACCATCAGCCTTTGACCTTGTAATTGAGCGGTCACTTGGATGAGCACCACCATCTTGGATATCTCATTCAAAACCTGAGTCATTATTCACTAATAGAAACAGGAATTCCCCTGTGGGTGTTAATTTTTTTTTATGGTTTTCGCAAGAACACACTAGGAAATTTCTAGTACCATGTCGGTTTCTAAAAATTTCCTGTCGGAAGGAAAATGACAGAAAAATGGCATTTTTGATGGGATGGCACTACCAGGGTTAAAAACTTTTTCACTGATGGGTTAAAAGCTTTTCCCTGTCGGTTTGAAGAATTTCTTTGTTGGTTGCGAGCGACAGAAAAATTGGGTACAAACCTGACGAATCCAAATATCTCAGTCGGATGGGAACTTGTAGGAAAATTGTGCAACCAACGGGGAAATATAAAACTGACAAGCAAAATCTTATTTCTTTATCGTTCTATCCCTGCCAGTGTGCCATCAGGGAAATGTGTTTGGATTTCCCCGTGGAATTACCCTGTCGGTTTTACCATACTCAGGGGAATTTCGATTTACATGGGCTAGAGGCTAGAGTAACCCCCTGCTCATTTAGACGCTAGGAGCCTAGGGCCGCCTCCACTCTAGCGCGCCCAACAGGATTCGAACCCGGACCACAAGCTCCACCCTCGAAGCTGCTAGCCACCCGAGCCTCCTCCCATTCCCTAGGGAATTCCGGTTTCCAGTAGTGTTTTAAAGCATTCTCCCTAACGAAATACTGAAGGCCCATACAGGCAACTATAATTAGGCAAGTTCAAGTGAATGCACAACTTCATCTTTAAAACTCCAAGTGACCGCTCAATTACATTTCCAAGGGATGAATGCGCATGATTGAACACTTCTTTGAATCCCATTGGTTCGTGCCCATGCTACCATTCAGAAACATGATGACCTTTGTCCCTTGTAGGGCGCAATAAATCCTTTTATAACAAGATAATAGTTGCCTGCATTTTACATTTATATGTTATGGCACAATGAGCAAAGAATCGTTGAAACATAATTAAAACTGTTGGGGTAACAGATTTTGGCAGGTCTAACCTCCGGAACGGCGACAAAGTTTAGATGTGAAGAAAACAGGTGCGGGAACCTTCAGAAAAAGCATCGAAGGTTCCTTCTAAGCAAAAGAGAAGGATGTGCATGTGAACATGACCTTCGATGTTGGCAAGAAGAATCGATCGAAGGTCATGGAGAGTTTTCCTAGAGGAAAAGCACGTCTGAGTTTCTCGACAGTGAGAGCGAAGGTTTGGAGGGAATGCTTTCGACAAGATCAACCAGAGAGTCACCTTCGTTGAGCATGGAGAAGCGTCGGAGCAGATGCAAACGACTGAATGAGCAGAAATGACCACGAAGCCTGGGCACCGAAGGTGTGGCGAAGCTATCTATTAAAACTCTATTTTATTAGAAGAGAATGACAAATTGTACACGACATCGCATGTAAATTACCCTCTTGCCCTCTATAAAGAGTAATAGAACAAAGGTAAAATGGTTTGTAAATAGGAAGGGGGCAAGAGGGTAAAATTGTAATGTGGCGACTCTGTAACCCCCTATAAAAGCAGGTCGCCACCCGCTTTTTGGGGGGACGTTTTTTTGTGAACCGTGAACCCTAATTTGATACTGCTGGTTTGTACTGTGGTTGCTAAAATATAAACCAACAAAAACATAACATGTTCTTACCATCTAGAGGATGTGGAAATTGGTGTACGTGAGCAGCGTATGTCCAGTAAATGTTGCACAAAAAAGATTCAAAAGGGTACAGAAATTAAAAGCTCTGGCTTGCCTAATCCAACTTGTCTTCTCCTTTAGAAATCACACAGAAAATCCCACAGGGATCACGCCGTACCTTGACATACTTACCTTTGGGCAGCCATAGCTGTTCACCTTCGTGTTCAGCTCGATGAGTGTGCGGCTGGAGTCCTGAACTCCTGATCGAGGGTGATCCTTGCCTCCGTCAGAACTGAGCCTGACGACTTGATCACCGCCGTCGATCTATATTGTAGGGTTACCTGCATTCAGAAGCAGACAGAGGAAGGGAAATCTTGATCTGACCGTTGCCCGACGGTCGATCTATATTGTAGGGTTACCTGCATATCAAGTGTCATCATTCTCAGCTCAACATGATCACTGATCTGTGATGCATTATTTCTAGTCGAAGGTTAGCACCGGACATTCTTACCAATCAAAATTCGATGTTTCTCATAATTCCATTAGCATGTTGTGAAGGTAAGCTTTTCTTCCATCCCCAACAACTGCAGTTGTATGAGTCCCCCATCTAAAACTGTCATTTTTTGGATTCAATAATTACCAATTAACCTTTCTTTTTATAAGAGTATCATATCGCTTCGTTGCATTTCTGGTCATTTGTGTTCAACCGCATTGTAATTGTGAAAGGGTCTGGTTAGAGCGTCTGAGTAGCACCTAACAGACCCAGGTTTGACTCCACGTGGGAGAGAATTAACTGGATTTGAAATAATAAAAAATATAAAAAATAGGTAGGGGCTTCCCCTCCGGACTTCGATAAAAAAATCCGCATTGTAATTTATTTAAGTACTTATATCATTTGTTGTAGTCTACTCATAAGTAAACCTTGTTGGCCATTGCATGGTCACAGACTCACAGTGAAGCTAACAAATTAGCTTACTCCTACTGCCCTGTCAAGAGTATAATTATGGAAATTTTTTGTACAAATTAATAATGTTGTCAAATGACCTTGGTATACACATTAATTAGCGGGTTCCATCTAATTAGTCATGCTACCTTTTTTACTTCACATACTTCATGGCATGCAGTTAATATGGTCGGGAAATTAGAGAGAGATAAGCCAAATCGTTTTCTAAAATTAAATTTAGCTATTGTTAGAGAAAAAAACGTTTCCAACAGCCTCTGTAACCTCGAAATTTAGTGGCTCTCTATCCCACCTCATTCGCTAGCTATTTTTAGCTAGCCTACCTCACTAGTCATCTTTACATAATCTGTTGGATTACTCTGTTATTTGTTAGTCAAATCTACTTTTGAGAGCAGCTAAATCAGTAAATTTGACTAGTTTTTTGGCTAATATCTTAAAGATGCTTTTAGAATTGACATTTGATTAGGCAATAGATTTGCGCATTTTTGGGAAATTTTTAAACGAAGGAATTACACTTTCATGGGATAACAAACGACTGAATAGCCTATAAGGCTACCGGTATAGGAGCTCCTAGGACCATCTACATGATCTTTTAACCACATAAAAGTGTCAGTTTGGTTTGAGCATTATCAGGCATAGAAACCAACCTCTTTGCCTCCTACAAATAAAGGTGTTGGGTGTCTTGGGACGAAACTCAGAAAGCATGCATACATACTCCAGCTCACCATCTAGTTGAAAACTCGATCAACACGTGATGAAGCAAGCAAGGCTCAATGCACTTTGGCACTAGCCGAATTTGTGTTGGAAGCAGACAACCGGACCACCCTAGTAGCTAGCATGTCCCTGCCTTGTTCTCATTTTTATACTAACTTGTGTATTTTTACTCTATGTAGGATATTATATAATGCTTTATTTGCTTTTCTACTAATAAATATATGGTTTTATGACAGCAAAACAAATCGTACAAGTCAAAATCCATGAATATTATTGCATTCACTACCGTTTCAGCCACTACTAGAACCACCGGTGATTCGCTCGACGTGCACATGGATCCGCTCTTTACGTCCACTACAAGGGGTACTATTGCAATGCTTAACCCTTCAAACGTATATTATTCCTATATATATTATAATATGTGCAATGGTGATATTATTCCTTCCTTTTCTCTAAATCCAAGTGCTTTGTGGGCTCTGTAGCAAGGAAGAACCACAAGAAAATATAGGATGAAAGTCTTTTTACGAGGAATAAGGATGTGATAAGGCCTTCTCGTGGCAGAGTAAAATCGAACTCTGAGCTGAGCTGTGGAGCAAGAATCGGTGCCTCGCCACTGGAGCGGTGCTGCACCTTCCTCTGACATAGGAATCGAACCCGAACATAGATTCGGTGCATGTTGATTAAATAATAGTTGTGCTGCACCTTTATTCGCGGGAGTGATTTAGTTGGGAGAGAAACAAAGAGTTTTTTATTTGCTTTGGTGTCACGCAAGGACCTATCCACCGCTGGAGAGAGGCAGGCCAAATCGAATCCAACTTCGTTGTCAGGTTATTTGGCCCCGTAGCGCATCCCCGTTTAGGCTAGGAGAGGATGGCCGGAGGTAGGGTCGCATATATGATAATTTGATTTGAATTTTGAAAGCTCACAGAAACTTGTCATTTTTACGCCACGCTGCATCCAGGATAAGGGGATAAAACGGGGCCGTTCAAAAGAACTCCAAATTCGGACGGAGGGCTCTGCTGTAATTTGGCGTCAACAAAAATCTGGAATAAATGCTCACCCACTCGCTCAACACTGGTCATCTCCCACTCCCACCCTCCCCTGCCGTGCCGTCGCCTCTCACCGGCCGCCGCCAGCTCCCAGCGCCGCCGCCGTCCCGCCCCTCTCCGGCAGCCGGTACGCTCCCTCTGTCTCTCCTCTCGTCGCATTTCTTCTCCTCGCACGCATCGCTGCGCCCTCCTCACCCTCACGTTTCCGGATCCCCCGCTTTGGCAGATGGAGCGCCCCGATCCGAGCGCGGCGGCGGCGGCCGGCGTCCCCGACGACGCCCTCGTGGAGATCCTCTCGCGCCTCCCCATCAAGCCCCTCCGCAGATCCAAGTGCGTCTCGAAAGGCTGGCGCGACCTCATCGCCGACCCTCTCCACCAAATGAAGCTGCCCCAAACTCTAGAAGGGTTCTTCTACGGCGGCGGCGACGTCCGCACAGGTGAAGAAGACGACGGTGAGACCTGGCCTTGGTCTCGCAAACCCCCAGGGTATGGGCATTTCATCAACCTGTTGGGCCGGGCACCCGCGGCGGCAATCGTCGACCCTTCTTTCCCCTTCCTGAAAGAGGTGCCCGGCATTGCCAACACAAGACTTGTGGGGTCCTGCAATGGCCTCCTCCTATTTGAGCACCGCGTGGAAGTGGGACGTCGCATAGTGGGACATATTGTGTGCAACCCTGCAACGGAGGAATTGGTGACCATTCCTGCCGACTGGACTCCGGCGGCGGCGGAACCGTGGTGGTTCGACAGTGGTCGCATCTATTTGGTTTTCTGTCCGGATATCTCCTCCCACTTCCACATTGTCAAGCTCTGGGAGAAAATGACGCCCCGTGAACCCAATCTATTGGTTCACGTCTACTCGTCAGAAACCAGGGCGTGGAGTTGTAGGTTATGTGTCTGGTCTGAACCTTACATAGTAGAATCTGGTTTTGTCCATGCAGGGTTGGGAAGTGCCTTTGTTAATGGCATGCTGTACCTGCAGGCTTTCTTTGATGACTCAGAGGAGCTTGTAGTTGCGACGAATCTGGAAGGGAACCGATGGAAGATCATTCCTGCACCTCTTAGGGTGGGTGATGAGGACACTTACTATTCACATTATGTTGGTCCATCCCAAGGGCGCCTGCATTACATCTACCATGCACTTGATGCTGATGATGTGGAACAAGAATGTGATGCTGGTGGTGTCCCCTCTGAACTGTCTAGTAATTTTAATACAGCTGATTTTGATGACAGAAGAGGGAGCATCAAACAGGTGTTATTAATTTGGGTTCTTGAGGACTATGACACAGAACGATGGGTCCTGAAACACACTGTAAGCTTTTTGAAGCTTTTCGGGAAGAAAGTGAGCCCAATGTTCAGTGTGGTTGCCATTCATCCAGATTGCAATTTGGTTTTTATAGTTCAGCTCTGGGACCAAAAGCTGATATCGTATGACATGGATAGTAGGGAAGTGTGTGATCTCTGCACTCTTCCACACGGCTATGGGAAGATCACTCCCTATGTTCCCTACTTCTCGGAGTTGGCATCGCTTCAAAATAAGCAGTGAAATTGTTGTTCATGTGCTACTTATTTGGATGTTCAACAGGAACCAGACCTTCCATGCATGGAGTAGCTAGCATCTTGGGTTAATCTAGTAGAATTAGGTGATACATTTTGCTGGTATTTGGGAACATGGCTGTCGCAATGAATGCTGTTGCACAACTTATGGTGATCCGCGTTCATGTTATATCTTTCAAATGCTACCTTTTGTGTTGCCAGAATTATGATCTCCTATATAATGGGTTCTTTTTCCTTGGCTTCAGCAATGAGCGATTACTATCTGTGATTTTTCTGTTTCCTCAGTCATGTACATGTTCACTTATGCTGAAAGGCTAAATCGTTCCAGACGTTTTCAGCAATTCATGGCATCTGAAAGTTCATAGTTGGAAGCCCTGCTGCATTAGCCTCAAAAGGTTTCTAATTGATGATATTACACAATATATCTAGTTACCAGACCCAAATTTGTCGTGTATGCTACTGAATAATAATGGTATCTGAAAGTTCATAATAGAAAGCTCAGCTGCATCGAGCTTAAAAGCTTTCTAGTTGATGCTACTTACATCATACACAATACATCTAATTCCCGGACCAAATTTTGTCATGTATGCTGCTGAATGATGACTAGAACGTTGTAATCAGAGACTTAGGACAGACTATAGAACAAAGCTTCCTTGTACATGCTGGCTGCTTGTGTCTGAATCTCTGATAGCGTCATAGTTTGCTCTAGTCTTGATCTAGTCTTGCAACTACTTTAGTTTACAGTACATGTTAGATTTAGTTGATATATCATGCTCAACAACTTCCAAGTCATTTCAACTCAAACTCAAACACCAAAACATAATTCATTGCTACAGGTTCTGAAATTTGCATGTACTCCTTGACATAAATTTATATTAGCCCTTGTTTAGTTCCCAAATTTGGGAGCCAAACTTTGGCTTTTTGGGGTGCGTGCGCCACTGTAGCATTTCGTTTGTATGTGTGAAAAATTGTCCAAAAATTGATTAATTAGGGTCAAGATATTCGTCTCGCAGAGTACAACAAAACTGTGCAATTAGTTTTTGATTTTATCTATATTTAGTACTCCATGCATGTGCCGACATTTTGATCTGATGTGAATCTTCTTTTTGCATAGTAAACTTTGGGGTGAAATTTGGGATCTAAACAAAGCATTAGACTGGAGGCTAGGGGAGGAGGCAAAAGTGCAGAAAGTTTAGGAAACAATTAGATGTGGGGACCAACATTTTCGTGCGATGTTGTGATGACATCGAAGGCTGAATGTTGAGTCCATCACATGTTAGAAACTAAATTTGATGCTATTCTTGCAATCTTGCAGGTAAGCTAGCAGCAAACTCCCATTTGTTTTAATCATTGACTCTTGAAGGATGTTAATTAAGCCATACAATATTTTAGTGTTGAATTTAGCTCAGATGCAACAGAAAAACAAAAAAATCAGTGCATTTTCATTTTCTGCTTTCAGATTTCAGAAACAGTTATTGGCACCGCAGCAGTCGGCATGATTCTTGCGTCAAGTTCCAAAGTGAATAGCCACTGGGGGTCCTGTAATTGGCTCCTCCTCTTTAAACACCACAATTATCTTGGCGAGCTTGGCTATATCGTGTTCAACACTTCAACCCCACCACAGAGCAATGGCCAGCCGTCTCCTCGCACTTCCAGTTTATCTTCTGTAAGGAGGATTGGAAGGTGTGCACAAGGCACTCCTACTCCTCGAAAACAGGGGTGTAGAGACACAGCCAGATTGACTGGTATGAAGAAAAAAAGCGGCTCGGACAATTGACAAAATGTATTCCTCGGACACTCTTTTCAATGGCATGTTTTATCGGACCCAATCGTGTTTATACAAGAGATTTCAGTGATGATAGTAATCTACTGTCAATCTGGATTCTTGAGGACTGTGATATACTGAAGTGGGTACTTAAGCATAATGTGAGCAAGAGGCGTCTGTTTGGGAGCACGTTATGCAAAGCTGATGTGGTTTCAATTTATCCAGACAGCAACTTGGTGTTCATTTGTCTGGACCGGGAGCGGCAGCTGATATGGTATATGGCTTGGATAGCAAGAAAGTGCGTGCTGTTGGCACAACTGAAGACGCTACATGGAACATACTACCATACTCCTTATGTTCCCTGTTTCTTGGATTATTTCTTGTCAGTGTCTGAGCATGAAGAGAAACTTATGGGGTGCAGCGAGGCAAGCACGAAGGGTGTCGCCAGGGCAGGCGAGCGTAGAAGCCACCATTCTCAGGGTGGGGGACCCTGGTCCCTGGCAGCCGTTCAGCTCATGCGGTTGTTCTAGCATGAAAAGCTTATATGTATTTGCAATATGAAATGGCTGCTTTGTGCACGCTTATGTGAATGAGCTAATATATCAGGTTGTTCATTAGTTTTGTCGTCTATGCTCCCCACCGCTTCTGATCCAATTAAATGAGCATCTGCAAAACTGCACTTGTGATTTTTGGGATTAAACATGCACACGTATAGCATGTCGTAGTTGCCTTTCCTTTTGAAGCGTTTAGCCGCCTGTTTCTTGAGTGTGATTCTGTGTTCACCTTGCATCCAAAATATTGACTCGGCAGTCATTTTGTATTGAACGCTCCAGTTTTAAATGTGGACCGACCCCGGCAGCAAGAACCAAGGACAGTAACTGAACATTTTGTGTAACATTCAACCTGCAATGTGATTCTCGATTGTGATGTTCCCAATCTGAGCTGTTTGTTACTGCAGTTTTGCTACGACCACCCTGATCATGCGCCGCCATGGCCGTTTATTATATATTTGCGAATGAGCCTGTCAAGAATGTAATGGTTTGGACCAGGCTTGTCGATCCGAATGCACTGGTTCTCCTTAGCAGTCAAACCTCCACCGTAAACACCTAGCCCTTGTGAATTAGTAGTAGAGGACACCTGTTGTCTTCTGAATACTATAGGACTTGGGGGAGCCGAATGGGCTGAATTGTTGCCATCCAATTCCTCCATCGTGCCCCAACTTTCTTCCTTGCTACTCTGGGCCTGAAACACTGGCAGGGGCCGAGCCAGTCTTCCTCTCGCCTCTCCGTGCCTTCCTTATTTGGGTCTGGGCCGTTACTTGGGCTGGTAACGCTTTGCTTTTTTAGTTGGAAAGTAGCCCACCTGAGACTTATAATCGTATAAAAAAAATTACTGCTGTCTTCGTTAATCGTCCTACCCCTCTGCACTGCAGCCGTGAGACTCTCCGCTTGGCATTTCTAGGAACGAAAACATCTGCATATGCTACTGCCATGCTCGCTCCCTGAAAGAAACTGCAGCGGCAACGAGGCCATCGCAGGTTCAGTAGTATAAAACTATAAATATTCAGGAATCCACCACCACTGCTACAGAATTCGCTTGCGCCGTGATTGGCTCTTATGCCGGTATCGTGGGGCGCCATGGCCGGCCGTGTGGAATAAAACTCTTTCTGATCTGAAGAAGAAAATGTATACAGTATATACATAGAGAGAGAGAGAATAAAACATGGGAACCTGCAGACAGCAGGCTATTAATTCCGGTTATTTGATTTGATTTGATTTGTGGGTTGGCGAGGAGGATTTGTGACCACCAACCACACAACTAGCTAGATGCGGTGGTCTGGACCAGGCTTGTCGATCCGACGCACATGGCGTATTGAAAGCCCGCCCGTACGCCGGACGGGGACGTGGACGTGCCCCGCGACCGCGAGCTGTGTGCTTGGTCGGTCCCCTAGCTACCCTACCCCCACTCCGAACCAAAAGCTGGCCGCTGTGGACTCGTGGCATCGACGTGTGTAACATTAGGCCTTAGATGCCAATTTGACACCCCAAATTAGGAGTTTTGGGAACCGCGCGACACTGTAACATTTCGTTTGTATGTGTGAAAAATTGTCCAAAATTGATTAATTAGGCTCAAAATATTCGTCTCGCAGAGTACAACAAAACTGTGTAATTAGTTTTTGACTTCATCTACATTTAGTACTTCGTGCATGTTATGGCATTTTTATGTGATGTGAATCTTCTTTTTGCATAGTAAAATTTGAGGTTGAATTTGGGATCTAAACAAGGCCGGGTCTGTTTGGTTCATTACCAGACCATGCCACAACTTTCGTGCCGCAACTGTGGCTCAACGCGGTAAGCGTTTGGATAACGCCTAGACTTAGGCGTGCCGCAGATACGCAGCAGCAGCAGCTTAGTTCATTTTCTTTGCCACACGACGCCTAATGTCTGGCGAACAAAACGTTCGCCGCATGTTAGGCGCGCCGCTGTTGCGGCGTGGCAAACGTAGGCGCCATCCAAACATACCCTAACTCCCTTCCTATTATTATATTAAATAATATTTAGAACTATGATGTCCAAAACGTAAATTTAAATTTTTATTTTTTAAATATTTTTTTTAAAATAATATATATGTATTTTTATAAAAATATTTATTTATATGATTATCATATTTCTAAACTTAAAAACTAAAAATTATTCATAATTTATATTCTCAATATTTAATTAAAATCTTGTCTAAAATATTATTTAATATTAATATAGAGAATATCAATGTGGAGGGTAGATATAGGCTTTGTTTAGTTCCCAAAAAGCAACCCAAAGTTCACTATGCAAAAAAAATTCTCGCCACGTCAAAATGTCGGCGCATGCATGGAGTACTAAATGTAGATGAAATCAAAAACTAATTACACAGTTTTGTTGTCCTTGGCGAGACGAACATTTTCAACCTAATTAATCAATTTTTGGACAATTTTTTATAAATACAAATGAAATGCTATAGTGACACGTTTATAATGAAGTGACGTCTTTTCTCCAATTCCCCGCCCCCTATTTTGCAAGGGCATAGATATGCACCGCAGGTACCAGTACACATGCGAACGTATAGACGAATCGAAAGAAATCATAAAACTCCACGTACTGGCCATCCGCGGTGGCGTACTACGTACGTAACGTGCTCCGGTGTCCGTACGTCGCGGCACGCACGGCGGCGTGCATTGACTCGCCGACGCCCCATGGCCTCTTCCCTCTGTCCGCCGCACCGCACGCGTGCGTGGTGGTGGCGGTACGCGACAAGGCCGGGCGGATCGACCTGTCAGCGGTCGCCGTCGGCGCCGCCCGTGCCAACTAGCACCACCACCTCTCGCGCCACACGCAAAGCGTTGCGTTGCACGGCGCCATCCGTGTTCCCATCCGGCGCGCCAAGGGATTGGATCGGACGGACGGTGACAAAAGGGTGAAGCAAGCAAATAGGAGTATACTCGGTATATATAGTATGTATAATATCTACATCTAGGGCCCACTTGTCATTCTCACAAGCGGCGGGTAAAACTTTTTTCCACCGATGACCTGCTGTTTTACGGCAGCAGCTCCGCGGCACTGCGCAATCGTCACGTGGGAACAGAGTGACCAGCCTACCACCTGCAGGTTCGCTCGCCCACCCCGGGCAGCTTCCACGTCAGCTATAGCCGTAGAAACCGGACGCGAAGAGTCCAACCCCACAGTGTAAATACGCAACCGCGTCACCCTTGACCGGGTCAAACAAACATCCGAGCTGGCCTTTCAGTTCACCCACTTCCCTGCTGTGCTCACCCTTTCCTGCCGTTGACCGCTACTGCCTCCCCCTCCTCCTCCTCCCGCCGCCGCTGCCCGACCGGCAGGCAGCCGCCGTCCTGCCCCTCGCCGGCGGCGCCCTCCCGGAACCTCGCGTAGATGTCTCCCTTGTAGAACCCCCAGGTCCGCCACACCAGCACCAGCGACACCGCCGCGCCGGCCACCGTCGCCGCCGTGATCACCAGGAACGACCTCTTGAAGCACTCCACTCCCAGGCACACCCTGTCGTGCTTCCCCCCTCCGGCACCAACCCCGACGACGTTCCCCTGCCGCGCCGCCTCCGCGTCGTAGAGCCTCCCAGCGACGCGCACGTTGAGGATGTACGACCCCACCGGCGACGCCATGCCGCCGAAGTTGTAGAGCGTCGAGTAGTACTTGAGCCCGAACACCTCGGAGATGATGGCGAACACCAGCGGCCACTGCGCGCCGAAGCAGAACCCGATCACCACCGACGCCGCGTACAGCGACTGCGGCACGCCGAAGGCGATCAGCAGGTGGCCCGCGCAGGCGAGCAGGAGCACCAAGGTCAGGAGGAGCGGCCGCGGGAAGCGGTAGCGGGCGAGGATGGCCTCCGAGGCGTAGCCGGCGGTCACGCGGCCGGCGTAGTTCCAGATGCTGATGAGGGAGACGAAGGTGTTGATGCTCTTGGATGGGTAGCCCAGGGATTGGCCGATCTGGCCCATGTTGTCGATCGCCGTCAGGGTTCCGCCGACGCCGCAGATGGTGGAGACGAAGAGGACCAGCATGTCCACGCTCACCAGAGCTTGAAGGATCGTGTAGTCCTCCCCGCGCGCCGGCGGCCGGAACATGGTCTTCACGCACCCGCCGAACCGGCCGATGCAACAGGACGAGGAGGTCGAGCTCGGCGGCGGCGATGTCGGTTGCTGGTCTGGATTCTTGGTCTCCGTCGTCGATAATTGGACGGCGGCGGCGGAGTCGTCGGCTACGGTGATGGTGGGCGGCGGGCCGGCGGCGAGGAGAGCGGCGTCGAGCTGGCGCTCTTGGAAGATCTTGTACTCCTGCTTGACGACGACGCCGAGGGGCATGAGGAGGAGGATGAGCAGCGGCGTGGCGGCAAGGCCGTAGGCGTCGCGGGAGAAGGGCACCTGCTTCTGCACCACGATCATGACGAGGAGGAAGCAGGCGAGCGCGATGGAGAGGTAGAGGAAGCAAAAGAAGGGGTCCGGGCTCGTCTCGTGCCCGCCGCGGCGGCGCGGGTACGGCATGTACCGGATGGTGTGCACGAACACCACCGACACCGCCGCCGGCAGCCACGCGATGAGCAGGATCAGCGACTCGGCGTCGTCGCCGCCGTAGAAGGCGAGGTAGAGCTGCGTGTACACGGCGCCGCTGAGCCCCACGAACCCTTTCAGGATGCCGAGCACCACGCCGCGGCTCTCAGGGAAGTTCTTGACGCAGGTGACGAGCGCGCCGGTGTTGGCGAAGGACTGCGAGTTGGCGCCGACGAAGATGTAGAGGCAGACGAGCCACACCGGCGGGCGGGCGGTGTGCCCCGCCACGGCGAGGTACACCATGAGGTAGCCGAAGAGGTTCATGGCGGCGCCCATGGCGAGCACAACCCACGGCGGGGTGACCTCGTTGATGAGCCCGGAGAAGACGCCCAGGTTGGCGCCGAGGTCCTTGAAGAAGGAGACGGTGTTGAGCGTGCGCTGGTCGTACCCCAGCGACGTCTTGAGCGTGCCGGAGTAGGTGCTGAAGATGTACGTCGCGCCGGAGGCCGCCATGATGAGCAGGCTCGCGAACACCGTGAACCACCGGCCCACGAGCAACTGCCGCGCGAACCCGCGGGTCAGGATCACGCGCAGGGGGTTCCCCGACGGCGGCGCCGCTGCCGCCGGCGGAGAGCTGCCGGCGCCCGCGTCGAACACCATGGCGGGATGGGACGGACAAGGCGTTCGGCGCTGGTGATGGGACTATGGGAGGGAGGTTGGCTGGTGTCTTTTGGGTTGGGTGTGTGTGGGAATTATGAGGTTGTTTAGGCAGATGCTGTTGTATTTAACGAGCTGATGGAGGGAGAAAGGAGTGTGGAGTGACACACTTGGGGGAGGCCTCTGTTCTGTCCTTTTCACACACGTTGTTGTCTTGGAGGTTGAGACGAATTAGCTGGCTAATTGAGAATTTGGATCTTCAGAAAGGGGCACTGTTAGAGCTTGAATTTAGGAACAAGCTGTGTGTGTGGGGGGGGGGGGGGGGGGGGGGGCAGTGTAAAGCTGAAATTTGTGCTTATAACAAAGGGGTTGAAAATGGGCACTAGTTACTGGGAATGACTATTTGGGTAAAAAGAAGAAAATGGTCACTATCAGATGGACGATGGGAATCTCGTGACCGTCGGATCGAAGACTTCGGCGTTCTAGAACCTAGCCTTTAGCATTTAGTTACCAAATTTCACTATGCAAAAAGAAGATTCTCGTCACATTAAAATGTCGGCACATACATGGAGTACTAAATGTAGATGAAATCAAAACTAATTGCACAGTTTTGTTGTACGTTGCGAGGCGATCATTTTGAGTCTAATTAATCAATATTTAAATAATTATTCACAAATATAAATAAATGCTACAATCACGTATTTATAGAAAAATGTAAGTTTATTTCCGAATTGGGATCGCTCTAGACCAAATGGCGACGCTGAAATGGCTTTGGAAAATGGGCGCCAATCAAGGTAAATTTTCGGTTTTATTATATCATCTCGTCAATTGCGATCCCTTTCGAGCGACGCCGGGCACTGCACGTGATCAAGCGACCTGCCGAAGCATCTCGACTCGGGAGTGCTACGCGAAGACTTGTTTTTGGAGAGAGAAACAGGGGACCATGTACTCTCTTTTTTTAGGTACTTGCTGATAATAAAGATTTAGACCCTGAGTGGCGTGTTTAATATTTGTGGGATTTGGATCTAGGATTATTGCAAAGACCTACTAGACCCTGAGTAAGTAACAGTGGAATAAATTTTAAGCCCAGAGTATAGGTGCGAGTTGCTGAGGCACAACACAACTGCACAATCACGTGCCTGTCTGTTCAGTTAAGAAAAGAGCATGTTGCTAAATTTTTTGAAAAACAAAGGCTGCGTTATTTAAGGAGGCCTGCAACCAGGTTTGTGGGCATCCAAATGGAACTTTGTTGTCATGATCTAAAAATAATATTTAGAAGTGTATTTTTATCGCCAATTGTCTTATAATACATCATCAATTACTACAAAGTCATCATCAAATTAGAAGATATTTGAAAGTAGATATATTCAAATAACTTTTGATATATACGTAGTAGTAAGCATGCATATAAATGTTTTGACCAACTGCTGGTCGAAATTTGTGAATTTTTTAGAGAAAAAAGAAATGTGTAATGCTGACGCTGGGTGAGAATAGCTTGGTGGCTATCCTGTCATGTTTTGTAATAAGCGATTGAAACTAAACCATTTTTGGGTCACCATCCAACTAGTAATGGGTTGTGCTGATCCAACAGGACCAACTAGTCATGGTTGGCGTGTTGATGCAACGGCCTAAGAAGATGATTTTTTTTACAGCACCTAAGAAGATGATTGAAAAAGGTATATTAGTGTGAAGCGGTACGATAAAATGGCATTCCACGAAAACACTTCGATGTCATATTTCCATCTATTATTGCATCACTCTCAATACTAAACTTACCCACACCTCCTATCCCACTACCGTACTTATATGTAGGTAATAATATGGTGAAAAACTCTCTCCAACGGGCCCTTATCTCACCCACGATCTTTGGGACCATCTCAAATTTTCCAGACTCACTCCCACTTCTTAGTATCTTTTACATCTAGGAGGAGGCGTCGACCTTATATCATAGTGAAAATCCTAGAAGCCCGCCTGCTCCCGTGATTTTCTACTCATGGCGCAGCCGGCTAGCGTGCCTCATGCCTTCTCATACAAAGCCCCGCGCATCTAGTAGGGGAAGCAGCAGAGAGGGTAGTTTTGCAACTTGCAGTGGGGATGAGATTAGGAAGATGAGGTTGGGTTGTTTGCTTTTTTTTTCTTGCTGTGAAATTGGTGTAATTTGTTTTCTTGCAATGCATGTGGCTATAAAAGAATGGCTAAACAAACCATTTGGTTGGATGACACTCAATTTGCAAGCCCACCTAAGGAGTAAAAGTTCCCGGAGAACAGCCAAAATCTTGAAGTTACTCTCCTCGTGAAAGGAAAAAGAGAAAAATTTTGGTGCAAAGGGAATGCAGTCATTGAAAATAATACTATTTACCATCAAAAAGTTAATTTTGTTAGTTACCTGACATTGATAAAATAGGGATAAGTAAAATACTGGGAGGCAAAAATAAAAGATCGGATGGAGCACTCGACATTTGGGGTTAAAATCTAGATGAGGGGTCCCTTTAGAGAACTTTGAGGCCGATAATCGGGGTGGGTTGCTTTATTCAATCCAAAAGCTAACCGCTATCAACAAAGTGCTTTTTAAAATGGAAGCTTTCTTTTTCCTAGCCTTTAAATGTGAAATTGAGTCGGTTTTAGCTGATGGCATCACGATGGCCGCTAGTGACTAGGAACCTTCCAAACTTTAGGAGGTTTGGAGGTTTCCTAGGGTTGTGAAGAAGCTTGGGCCACCGACCGGCTCCATAGTTGCCCTGTTCGTTGGGCCATCAGCCAGCCGAACATGGCAGTCACACGATATGGTGAAGACACCGAGAAAGAATGCTTGAAAGTGGGAGCTAGTTGGCACAACGGCAGGCGACAAGAGACCGACTGAGAGGCGGGGTGTGTGATCATAAAGAAGGCAATGCATATTCTTATGATGAATAATTTGCTCCAGGTTTATCGTAGTTTAGCACCCAACGTGGGACTGCATATGACTATTAAAAAATTCTTTAGATAATACCATGTACTATATGAGTTATATCATACTTGCTTGTATTTACGTAGCATAGTATAATAGGATGCATAACATGGCAACTTTGGATTGGATGCCATAGTATAATATGCTGGGATTAGCCTAATATATAATCCCACCAGGACCTTTAGAGGAAGGAAATAAACGCCGTGGCAATTCTTCTCCCTTTCTGGACAAAAGAAATTAAAAAAGAAAAAAATCGTTGTTATGCACCACGATCCTCTACGGACTACGGGCCCCTCATGGAAAAGTGCCACGACCGGACACAACAAAATCACGCGCAGGGGGTTCCCCAACGGCGCCGCGGCCGATGAACACCATGCCATGGTACTGGTATGAGGTTGGTTGGTGTCTGTTGTGTTGTTTTTAGTGTTGGTGTGTCTGTGAGTTATGTGTTTGTTTATGCAGTATTTAACGAGCTGATTGCGGGAGAAAGGAGTGTGGAGTGACAGACTTCCGGTGTCCTCTCTTATACCGTGGCCCCCTTTGGCAGAGCTCCATATGAGATAGTGTTGAGGTGGAGGAGTTGATTTTTTCAGCTCCATCAGCTTCACTTGTACCATGTGTAAAACAGCTCCACCTCTCACGATCAATCCCCAGAAGTGATTCACCGTCATGGTCATTTGGTACAGCTCCAATAAAAACAGCTCCAAGAGTTATTTGGAGCTGTTTTTGGAGCTCTACCAAAGGGGCTCGTATCTCCTTCGCACTGCTGTTTGGAGCATAGGACAAGTTGGCTAATTCAGAATTTGGATCATCAAAAAGGGGGGAAAATTCTCAGAAGTCCTATACCCCGGCACTGCTACAGTGACACACCATTCGCTCCGTTCGGCTCGCTGGCAGCTGGTGTTAGCGTGTGCCGAGAGAAAAATACCGCGTCGGTCGTCAGTCAAGGTGAAAAATATCTCCTGTCGCCGCCGCCCGGCTGCGGCGGAAACCGCTCGCTTTCCACAGACGCCTGCGCCTGCTGGCGCATGACAGAGGCAACCAGTCCAGATGATGAGCGCCATCTCCGGGCACGTACGAGAGCTTGACTCGGGAGTACGTGCGTGCACGGCGGCGGCGGCGGCGACTTGTCGCGGAAGCGGAGGGAATTCGGGCGGGGAACAAGTGGTGGCGTGGCGAGCTCTTTTTTTCTCCGATGAGACGGCGACGGCGACGATCCGGGCCCTTCCACTGCCCGCCATCATCGATCTCCGCCGGCGACCCCGACCGCCGCGGGATGCGCCGCCGCCGGCGCGCTCGATCGGGCCCGTGTACGCGCCACGGCCACCAGCAGAAGGCTTCGCGTGCGTGTGTGAACCGGGATAACCGGGAGGATTATGGAGTATGCGATGCGATTAGATTAGTGGCGTCGCGTATCGTCCTGTTGTTAATCCATTCGTTGGTGAGGTTGGTGCGTGGATCGTGATGGCGTCCAATCCAACGATGCCGGCATCAGATCAGGGGAGCTTGATACGTGGTGATTGGAGTAGTTTGCTGGCATGGAGGCCGTGGCTGGTGGCGAGAGGGCAATCAGTGCCGCGTCCTTGCTGCTACGGCTTGCGCTCCCATTAACTACTCATTAAACTTTTCAGGAGCTTTTATTTCTCCCTGCAAAAATAATTATTTCCAGCGTTTCTTCGGTACAACAGTTTAGACAACTGTTGTCTATTTAACGTACACATACAGCTAAATAGACAAGTTGTCTATGAGATATTACTATTGTTTTGCATGAGAGCACGGGTCAAAGCAGTAGATGAGATAGCATGATCACATCAGTTCATTTTACTTATGTAGCAATAAAAAGACAACAGCTGTCCTATTGTGCATGCTTAGTCTTCTTAGTCTCTGTTCCGATACAAGGTCATTATTGGTTTTTGAAATACGATAACAAATAAATTTAGAAATAAATTCAGGTTTGTTTCTTCTAAGCTTCGTATATTTGAAACGGAGGGAATGCGTTTTTATAATTTACTAGTGAGCTAGTAAATTCTTAGATTTCTAATTTCGTGCATAACCTCCCTCCAAACAGGCCGTAAGTAATTTCCTTTTTTTTTTGTGCTAACCCAACACCCATTGACCGCGACGACCGGACGTCCAAACGCCGAGGAAACAAAGCTATAATTTCGTGACCTACCACTTTCACTCACGTCTATTTTACTTCGCGACTTACTTTGCCGAACCTACTCAGCAGGATACGGCAGGCACATTCCTTTGCGACGTGTGTGGCACACACACATACACTTTTTTTTTGCTGGCACACACACATACACTTTATTGCTTGATTGGGGTGGTTAGGGTATAGCAGGCCTGGCTTGGACCATGACACCAGCCTTTGCCCGTATTATATTGCAGCTGCAGCATCTGATTTTTGACTACCAAGACACTTCCTGCGCTGCAAACAATATCTTCGTTCATATGGATGAGACGTGGAAGACCGAAAAGTCTCCTTCCCTCTGCAACAGGTTGGACTTATTAGACTGCCACGAACCGTGGCACTTGCATTGCCTTTTGTTGACTTGAGGGGAACAGAGCATACCATATCTTTCCTGCAGTCCACACTCTCTCCTTTTCCCTTGGAGTGCAGAATAGGGCTGCGTCTTTATCTGCGTGAGCATGACACATACTACTTCTTGTTAGGAACTGGATAATTATTATTTTTTAGATAATGGAATTTTATTCCGGCCTCTACGGAACGTACACAACCTTCAATTATTACAATATCAGCTATCACTGCTGATTACCAAAGTGGAGACAGACGAAAGCGGGGAAACAAAACCAATTCTATAATTAAGTTTCCAACCATGATTTGCCAACTCTAAAGCAAAGGTCTCCAAAGAAATACTAGTAGTCTTGAAAACCTCCTTCGTCCTGTCGTCACGCTGCAGCTGCGCCCAAAAACGAAGCCAGTACGCTCCCCTGAAAATAGTCTATAAAAATGAAGTGTATTGGGCTTTGTCAAAGATAATATCATTCCTGCATCGCCAGATAGCCCAACATAAGGCAGCACAACCCACCAAAATCAAGTGCCTATCATTTTTATTAAACGGCAATAACCAATTCCCTAGCATATGGAAAATTGAAGTTGGAGGGGATAAGCCAGTAGCTATGTGAACAATTTGCCATATCATCCTGGCATGGTGGCAATCGAAAAAAGATGTTTAATCGTCTCATTAGTATTACAGAAACAACATTTTTGACATCCTCTCCAATTCCTCCTAGCTAGATTATCTTTTGTGAGAATCACCCCTTTTATAAGGTACCACAAGAAGATCTTTATTTTGAGAGAAATTTTTAGCTTCCAAATCAACTTATGTCGGAACGGGGGATGTTGATCTAATACGTGCAGATACATAGATCGAACTGTAAAGATTCTACTCCTAGTTAGATTCCAACATAAGTGGTATGTGCCCGTTCTCAAGTTGATAATGGTTAATCTAGCGACCAGGTGCAGCCAGTCTCTTAGTTTATCCCCCACTAGTGACCTCCTAAAAGAAATATTAAGAGGGGTGGTTTGCATGACATTAGCCACTGTGCTATGTGGTTGGCGAACAACATTATAAAGAGACGGATATTGCTCCTTTAGCGGTTGTTGACCTATCCAAGTGTCTTCCCAAAACCTCGTATTTCCTCCATTATTAATCTTGAAGGACCCACAGCTCAGGACCTGTTCATTAATTTTCATGAGTCCTCTCCAAAAATGAGAGTCATAAGGTTTGGCTTGAACCTGTGAAAGTGTCTTGCAACTTAGATATTTGTTCCGAAGCATTGTTTGCCAAGTGCCATCAGTATTAAGTAAACTATAAATCCATTTACTTAATAAGCACTTATTTTGTAGTGCGAGGTTAAGGATCCCGAGTCCCCCTTGATCCTTAGGTCGACACAATATTTTCCAGTGGGCAAGACGATATTTTTTTTATCAGAGCTACCTTGCCAGTAAAATCCCTTGAATTTTGGGAAGGAATGAGAAATATTTGGATAAATGATACAGTTGAGATTTTTTTGATTTAAAGGCAACAAGCTCCATATATCTACGCTACACATGCCTGCTGAAGTGCTGAGGTGTTCGGCCCGTCCAGAAAAGGAAAATGGAACTCCGCCATCTTTCATTGAAACTTTTTCCCAAAATCATTTTTTCAAATCCAATATTTTTGAGAAAACATAGAATAAAATTAGTTAGGAAAACAGGTGACAAAAGAACAAGATTAAATACCAGATTAGCATGTTTTCTGGGAGCAGAAGGAGCTCACTCCTGAGAGAAAGATAAGGCAAACGTTATCGGCTTGTTTTTTTTGTTTGAGGTACTCATAATGCTATACATTGACTCGTCATTGTCATCGTTGTTATCGAAAGTTCCTTGCACACAAACACTTGTTGGTCAGGTCTTTCGCCTTGTTTGTCAAAGAGACGAAAACACATGCCAATAATACGAACTAAGAAAAGATTGAGTGCATGATTGGTCTCCACTTGAAAATGCGCTGAGAAAAGCAAAACACAGATATTGATGTGAGAAGAGGGAAACGGACATCAACAATGAGCCATGGAAGCCTTTTACTGTACGCGTAATCACGTATGCAAATCTAAAAATGCATTAGCGATCTTATCCTATATACAAAGTTTTATTGTAAAAGCTTTTCTCTTGTTATTTGTCTGCAAGTGTGTTAACTGGTACACCTGGTTGTACAAATATATAAAAACTAGGTGATACCCCGCGCGTTGCTGCGGGAATTTGTTAAACAAAATTTTAAAGTGAAGTGTGAAAGTATAAACACCAAAGTGATTATATTACAATGTTCTTTAGTAAACATTATACATGGAAGTATGACTGATCATACATGTAATTTTTACTCCTTTAATTTATAATTGCTACTCACAAAAATGTGGCCACAGAAAATCGATTGAAGAATAAATAAATGGTCTAGTGGATGATGACATGGCTTATAGTGGATAGTGATATGACGTATAGTGGATGATGATGTGGAATGGTTGCATGTTGAGAGAAATCCAACCATGATTTGATAGTGGGTACCAATTATATAGGTTATATAGATATACAAAAGCACTATCTATTTCTGGAGTCTTAAATAATTCAGACAAGAGAGAAATGCAATATTCACTGATATTTTGCATGTCCATTAGTCGAATTTGTGAATGTTCTACTCAACAAAAATCAATCATCTAAAGTAAATATCTTGCTTAAGGGAAAAAAAGTTCCCCAGCTCCCTGCCGTCGAATTTAAGAAACGTGAGCTCAAGAAAAAAAAATGGTCCTTTAGTTGTATTCGCTAATGTTCCGCCAAAGGGAAAAAAAACCCGTTCTGCTCAAGAAAAAAAATATTCTAGTTTCATGAGAAAAACGTTCCATATTGAATAAAAAGGTGCTAATGATGCAAAAATGCGATTGATGGATAAATAACATATGAATAGCTTCGCACATAGATTTGCCCTATTTTAAAATCCTACCTTGAATGATAGTCACCGAGACGTGCACTCAAGTGTAACAGTATCCCCATCTCTGTTTCATCAGAGACGTAACCACATTCAAATTATCTTTCAATCGCTAATGCATCGACGAGATCGTTCTCTAGTCATATCAATGCCTTCCACTATACACATTGAGCATTTCATCTCAGATTCTTCTCTGTTTGACTGAAATGCTCTAGGGCTGTGTTTAGTTCCAAAAAGAGGGTGAAAGTTTGCTATACTGTAGCGTACTGTAGCACTTTTCGTTTGTTTGTGGTAAACATTGTTATATCATGACCTAACTAGGCTCAAAAGATTCATCTCGTCGTGTACATCAAAACTATGCAATTAGTTTTTTTATTTATCCATGTTTAGTGTTCCATGCATGCGTCGTTTGCTATATTTAATGTTTCGATGTGACGACGATGTGATGTGGATGTGATGGAAAGTTTGGATTTTTGAGGGATATAAACATGGCCTAGATATCGCATCCAAGTTAAGAACGCCACCTTGTTGTATACTTGGCCGCATATCCCAGGGTGCTGGGAACCGATAAGAGTGATTCGACTAAATAAAGATCGAATGTGACCATCACTAACTATGCATATGGCTCAGGATCGCTCGTGCTGATTTCTGACTCTACTAGAACTCTAGAAGCTAGCACATCCTTTTAACACGAGCAGATAGCCTTCATTTTACATGAAATTCAGGCACTCATGTACTGGAACATATATGCGTTTCTGCCAATGATATACATTGAAAGTTCAGTATTCAGTTAAGAGAATATTCTAAGGATATGCTACTCTCTCCCACTCTGGCAATCAAGGAGAATTTCCAGATGAATTCGAACAGGCCGACTGCTCCCGCCCCGCGTCGCTCTCCTCCGGGGCGACACGGGCGGCGCGCTCGCAAACCTAACAGCCGCCCTCCTCACACCCCTGCCTTCTCCTCGCCGCCGTCAGAGCGCGCAAACCCGCCGGACTGCTAGGATGGCGGCGGCGAGGTGGTTTTGCGTCCCACCATGGCCCACACCGAGCAGATCTAGGAGAGGTGAACGGAGATGCCGGCAGCGGTGAGTAGCCGGGGACGCGTCGGCGAGGAGATGGCCGCGGGCGGCGGCGCGAGTGCCGTAGGCTGCGGCGCGCGGGGCGAGGCGAGGAGGCATGAGTGCGGCTGGATCCGGTGTCGGCCGCCGGATCTGGGACATGACTGGATCTGCTGCCATGAGCGGTGACGGCTGCATCTGGGGCCAAGCCCGGCGGTGCCCACTGGCAGTTTCTAGAGCTTTGCCGGTGGGTCATCGTCCACGTTTCCTTGGTGTGCATGCTGGTGATGGCTCTGCAGCTGCAGGATGTGTTGCTGCTGTTTGAGCTCATGGAAGGTCTTTGGGTGAAAGCTCAATTCGATCTTGTATCGATCGACAACGGTGGTGGCGATGGATCCCTTTCCTTCCTAAAGGGCGTCGTTAGAAGGACCTTATCTTCTTCTCTGGGTGAAAACCATAGAACCGCCATTGGTTCTAGCGACGACGATATTCTGATGTCGCTTCCCCCCTTGGGGGCGTCGCTTTGGAGGGGTTGAGCCATATGGTGTCGTTAGCGAGATCGCCTATCTTGTACGGCGGTGTTTGATGTTTGTTCAGGCTTGGAGTCGCGGTTAGGATCGACTCGATGCGGTTTCTATGCGACAGAGGCATCAAGCAATTTTTAATCGTGTCTTGTGTGATGATTGTGTCATCAAATGTTTCTAAGTAGACAAGAGATGCGAACGATTGCTACTCCGCGCAGACAACTCAAGTTTGAAGTAAAGACACGAAAGAAGATCAAAGCTTAGTCTTTGTTTTCTCGTTTAGTCTTTAGCTTTCTTTCTTGATGTTTTGAGTTCACGTGTATTGATGATTGGAGTCTAAATACACATGTAATTTTTGGCTATATATATCCAATTGTAGATATAGAGGCCGGATTTATATCCTTCATCTAAAAAAGGAGAATTTCCGGCTATAGCTGTACCCAGATGAGATGCTTCAAAAAAAAAAGAGAGAGGAGAATTTCCAGCTATGCTTGTTCTCTCCCTCTGGCAATCAAGGAGAATTTCCAGCTAACAAAAAACAGAGAGAAGGGATCTCACGTAGATGCAACAGTACAACAAGAACCCGATGATCCTGATTATATTCCCGTCTGGCCGTCTTCCCGACAGTGCAAGCGTGCAGCAGATTCTGCAGTCTGCATCTGCAAAGCTCTATTTTGTGGAATGCACATTTGCAACCACAGAATCCCCTTCAAAAGAAACTAAACCACATCAATTTTAAGGCACGGTTTGCTTTCTAAAAAGAAAGGAAAAAAAAGTAGGCATGCATAGACATCGAAACGGAAGAGATGTATGGACCGGATCGACGAGCAATAAAAGCATCCATCAACTTTTGCCAACAGGTGCTAATGGAGGATACGAGAACAACATGACAACAAGTGCTTTTGGCGAGATCGCGAGAGCAAGGTACAAACGAAGAAAGGCGATGATTTTGGACCTGCCCAGAATTTAGTTAAACTATCTTTTGTAGGGAAAAAGTAGGTCTTTTAAATCTCCTCAATTTAGTTGCAAAGAGATAAACGAAGAACAGTACTGCTTTGTGGCAAGAGGGGAAGTTTTCTCCCCCTTTCATCGCAGAAATGCCCTTTTGGTTCCTTCCATTTTGATAGGTCCAACAAGACAAATGGCACAACTACGTTTTTATCACTGAATTTAATATTTTAATAGTATCCTGCGCTCAACGTCTCAACTACTATCTAAGGTCTAATACTTTAATTTGGTCACACGTCAAGCCCAGTGCAATTAAATGGGTGTCATTATACAACTTTGGCAGACCATTTTGTCATGCCATGGCATGGAGCTTTGGCATGACCAAGCCATTGAACTTTCCCCAGTGTTTTATGACCGAGGGATATTGTTTTAATCAATCATTATTTTCAAATGGTCACGGGAAAACAAATCACGAACCAACATTTACTTGCCAAAAGAAACCGTTGGCTACCTAGTAAATAACTCTAAAAATATCTTAGTTAGACTAAAGATCCCTTAGTTATTTAAGAAAAATAATAAACAAGAAAAAAAACCATCGACCATCCGCAAAGAAAAAATACTCAAAAACAATGTTTTAATTCCAGTAGTGAAACACTTAACATGGTGGGCAACTTAGTCATTTTATGGCCCATGGCGTGGTAAAAAGAGGTTATATATATATATATATATATATATATATATATATATATATATATATATATATATATATATATATATATATATGTGTGTGTGTGTGTGTGTGTGTGTGTGTTCTAAATTTAAGGAGACATTGGTAGCATACCCGTGTGCATGGTCAAATTTATTTTGGATGTTTCTCTGGTACTACCTCCGTTCCAAATTATAGGTCGTTTGACTTTTTTAACCACAAGTTTGACTGCTCGTCTTATTTGATTTTTTGTGTAAATATAGTCAAATTTAAGTTATTTTTTTGAAGAATGTTTATTAATAAAGCAAGCCACCACAAAAAAATATGATAATTTGTATAAAATTTTGAATAAGACGAGCGGTCAAACTTATAGTGGAAAAAGTCAAACGACCTATAATTTAAAACGGAGGGAGTATATCTTTTGTTTCTCTTCTTATTTTCATTTCCAGGCCATTTAAACTGACTATTCTTCCCTACTTTTTATCCTTGTGCCACCGTGCGATATGAAGCATATCTTGTCTTGATGTCTTCTCCACTGCTGGCCGGACCTAGTTTATGATTCTCCATTGTTACTGCCCTATTTGTGCTGTCGCCTGAATCAAACACCCCATGTCCTCATTGCTGCTGTCATCTAGGATATTAGAGGTGACAGGTCCTTGTTGACATCGTTATCTGTTGGCAACATCTGGGACGGCTTTGCTTAGGCCACCGAGGGCAGTGGTGGACCTAGCCAAAAAAGTATATGTGGGACGGTGGTACACGATCATAAAAGTAAATTGCAAATGCGTGTAATATTTATATCACAACAATGTAATTTAAAGACAAACTTTAATTGGGGGTAGCTTTAGCTAACTATGTAATGATGGTACCTGTCTTGAGTATGAGAAGTCATATTTGCATTTAACGGAGATAACTGCTCAAATGCAACTGTTGTCTCCTTCGTACATGGACAACATATTGAGCTTTTGTACTAATGGGTTCGATATTAGAGGGGATACTTCAACCTAAGAGTACAAGTAGTGAGTGTCATTGCCCCTGTTTAGTTCAAAAAATTCTCTCTCCAAACTTCACTATTCATCGTATCAAATCTCTCTCCTCTTGCATAGAGCATTAAATATAGGTAAATAAAAAACTAATTGCATAGTTTTGATGTACACGACGAGACGAATCTTTTGAGCCTAGTTAGATCATGGCAGGACAATGTTTACCACAAACAAACGAAAAGTGCTACAGTGAGCTACAGTGTCCGATGTGACTTTTGTACCAACTTTTCACCCCATCTTTTCACGAACTAAACACCCCCATTCTCTCTATCTCTCCATATAAAGGAATAATATGTAATTTGTTATGGAGAAGTTGATGATTTAATATTGTTATGAGAATCGAACATGGCTTTTTTCTCGAGAACTCCGTAGAGTAACCTCTGGTGCTAATTGATCTGGTCGAGTGATCTCCGAGTTATCCTAGTTAAGAAATCCATTGAATAATCTCCGGTGCTAGTTGATCTTATTGAGTGATCTCTGGGCGATTTTACTGCTATCCTATCCACCACCCACCACCATTCCCCATTAGTCGATCCCCATCGTTTGGCTATCAAATGTTCCTACCAGAAAGTGTGGTATGACAAACTTTTGACATGGCCACCTTAGACAAACCAAATATACCCTATCCGCATTAGACTCTTGGTGACTTTTGCTCAAGAAGATTGGAAATAGTTGATCTTTGCGATTAGACACTACAAAATCTGTGTATTCGAGAAGGCACAATTTAACATCATTTAACCATGCCTAGTGTGCTTTGTGCTATAGGTGAATAAGCTTATCGAGTTACATATATACGCAATGAGGAATATGTTCAACGATAGAGATAGCTAAGGTTTCGACCCTATTAAATCCATATTTATGTTTACACCACAAATGGCCATTGTGGCGCATACACACAATTCAGCGTGACATAGACACAGATATGTAAGGCTCCATTTGGATGTAGATATTGAAGGGCATGGAATTGCATTAGATTCAATACCAAATCAGCTATGGTATTGAAATGGGCAACAATTCAAATTCGGTTGTTTAGATGACATTTAAAGTGGCTTTTGGAATCCTGGGAAGCTGCATAATTCAAGTTTTGTTAAGATATAAAAAAGCATGGGATTGGCATTTGTTCTCCACCATGGCCGACCACTACTCCTCTGGCCTACCGCCCCGCACTACTAGGTGTGCTGTCGAGCAACATCGTGCCCATCCATCTATCCACACCCAGCTCACGAAGCAACGCCCATGGAGAAGAGGAGAGTGATGGCGCTTGAGCTCTACGCCTAGATCCAACGCCCATGAAGCAAGAGGCGGCCACAGCCACCACCAAGAAGCACTGCCTATGGGGGAGGAGAGCAGCGGGGCGCCGTTGGTGAGGAAGAAGACAAACGGCGTCTGTGGCAAGGAAGACAACAAGGGGCCCTGTGGCAGCTGCAGCAGGAGATCAGAGAGGGAAGCAGGGGGAATCATATGCAGCGCCGGCGTCTGCGTTGGGAGAGTGGAGAGTGAAGCATGGGGGAGAGCACTTGCGGCGGCTGCAGAGGGAAGGCAGAGAGGATGGGCGGCGGTTGCATCGGGAGGGAAGCCCCAGGCTGCTTCTTTATTCCGAGGGAGCAGATGAATGCAACGCAAAACGGAAGGGCAAGGCTCGATATCGAGGATGCGGGAGCGCAGGTGTGCCCGAATACCGATTGGCATTGGAGTTCAATATCAATTCTAAATTCCAAACAGCTGTAGTTGATGCTAGACAATACCAATTCCAAATTCTGAAGGTGAATATCTACATCCAAATGGCCTATAAGGCTAATTCCAGTGGAGGATTTCATAGTAATGTTTCCATGGTGAACACATCAGCAAATAGAAAATGAAATGATGTTTTGAAACTACCCCTCCAATGCATAATTTCATATTATTGTTTTATAGGTAGTATTCGGCATTTAATTTCGTGGTGCGCTGGTGCAGGCTGACGTGGCGGAGACCCGGAGAGACGGATTAGACCCGCCGAGCAGAGATAGATGGATATAGTGTTTGGTATGGTGCGCTTGATGGCTGCTAGTGTGATGAGTGTGTGTCGTGCGTGGCTATCGAAATCAGTCGTGATGCGATGGTGCGGGCTGACGTGGCGGCTGCAAATACTGTATTTTTTCTCCTAGGAATGCCAGCGACATTAGGACGGTAAAAAGAACCTCCAGCAAGCTGAGAAAGTAAAAAACTACTTGATGGCGATGGCGATGAAGATGACGATGCTGAAACAATAGAGTGATTTTTTTAAGACGGAGCTTCATATATTAGGGAACAACATGATTACAATCCTCAGCCACAAGATCATGCAGGCAGTTCGGAGGCTCATGCCACTCCTCCATCATGCACTCACGCGAGACATGTCTAGCACTAATATGAGCTACCTTATTACAAGATTTGCTAGCAAAAACAGAGGTAAACCCATCGAAGCTTCTACTGGCGCTGAGTACATCCCGCAGAATCAGATTAACTGATAATCATTGTTTGTCAAGGTCGTTCCGGAGATTGACCAGTTGTAAGCTATCACTTTCCAATTGTAGCTTGGTGATTCCAAGCTTCTATGCCAATTGAACACCCTCTCTGCAGGCTTTAGGGCATGTTTGTTTCAGCTTCCTGTGAGCTTTTGGACCTTGGTTTTTCAACCTTCCAAAAGTCAAAAAGCTCCCGGAAGCCAAAAGCCCAAAAGCACGTTTTGAGGAGCTTATGTCTTTTGGGTTCCAAGAGCTTTTTTGCTTTTGGAAGGTTGAAAAGCTGAGGTCCAAAAGCTCTCAGAAAGCTAAAACAAACATACCCTTACCCCCATCATCAAGGCATCTTGTGCCGCGTCTTTCCATGTAGCTCACTCTGCTACGAAGCGCCCATCGTGATCACGCAACACCACTCCAACAGCCCCTGTTCGGTCAGCTTCATAAAAGGCATCATCAACATTGCATTTGTGCCAACCAATTTGAGGTTTCTCTAAGTGTTGGGTGATTCCTCTTTTCTGAATCTTCTCTCGATGTAGTAGCCGCCAAAGATCAAATGTTGTGTCCCATGCCCATTGAACGGCTTGTCGCACTGGAAGCGGCACCTGATCATGGCGTCGTTTATTCTGCATCATCCATAGCGACCACATGCCACATAGGATAACAGCTGCATCCTTTCTTGGGCAAAGCTCTGGTTGGAGTAAGTCTCGCGCCCAAGTCACGTCATGGAGTCGTGGCAACTTTATACCAATAATGGAGTTCGTACTGTCCCAAAAGTACCTTGCCACCGTACAGTCCATAAGAATGTGTTTGATTGTCTCCTCACTTACACCACACACTTCACAATTGGCAATTATCTCTATATGCCTTCGATGTAAGACATGTTGTGCCGGCAGGAAACCATGTAGAACATGCCACCAGAACACACTTTTGGGTGGACCTCAACCTTCCAGATTGCTTTCCAATCATTGTCACATGAGTATCCAGGAACTGGCTCGGACAGCTGCCACCGTCGGCGCTCTAGGAGCCAATACGCCGATCTGACCGAATATGTACCATGCTTCTCAGGCTCCCAGGCCCAAAAGTCATCACCACGCCCATTACATGGGGTAGTAAGGATAGCCTCTGCATCAAAGCCGTAGAAGTTCTCTCTGATCAATTCTTCGTTCCACTATTCGCTGGCAACAGTTCTGAAACAGTGGTCAGTTGGTGATTATCCCTTGTTGTGAAAGGTTTTTCAATTGGATGATTATGGATCCATTTATCAGACCATATACGTTAGTCTGATTCCCATCTCCTATATTCTCTTGATCAGCCCCTGCTGAAGCACTTCTCTCCCTGCAAGAATTGCCCTCCATGTTTGGCTCGCATGCGATTTTTAATTTCCAGGTGATTTTTCACTGAGATGCGAGCGCCACCAACAAGCTTCACAGCTTCACCCACCGTCCCATGATGCCAAGCATCAAACGTGCACTTTCCACTGCTCACATGAACCCATGATATATCCTGCTCTAGAAAGATTCGTTGTTATCCGTTGACGAGCCTTCGGTACGAACACGAAGGCGGCCACGCTTCACCATGGAAACAAACCCAACTCAGCGTGCAAACAGGATTACATACCGCCTCACAAAATCGGAACGGCCGGAACACGTTCACGTCTCGGGAACCACGGAATTATTGGTTCGCTAGAGCATCACTATTTGGCTAATAGGATCAATTTTCTGTTTTTATTACCCTGCTACTTCCTCTCACTTTCTCATTGTACTCAATTTTGCTCCACGTTTTTACCTTCTTGGGATGCTCCTTAGTCCTTCCCACGTACTAACACAGTCCTCGGTGCACAGTTACAAAACTAAATAACTGAACCAGGTGAGTTTTATGGGGATGAAACTCCTATCTCTCCTCTCTCATGTCATCAAATTTAATACTATTACTATTAAACTCTCCATGAAACTCCCGCTAAGCCAGTCTCATTAGGAGTTTCATGGTATCAACACTACAAGAAACCATTTAATCTATGATGAATTTTTCGTGACATATTTAGAGAACGTCACTAACCGTGTGTAATCTGTGACGATTATCGATTTTCTGTCACAGATCTGCAATAGTGGATATCAGGCCCATAATATACCGTGTAGTTTGTAGTCGGCAAAATAGGCAAGTTCATCCCTGAACTTTGTGTAAAGGGTCAAGTTAGTCCCTAAATTTTCAAAAAGGCCAATCTAGTCCCTCAACTCTTGTATTTGGGTCAAACATGTCCTTGAGCTGACGTGGCATTGTACAGTAGCATGAGCTGAAGGTGAAATGTCCCTTTTGCCCTTAGCTCTTATATAATGATAGGTAGAACCTGCATGTTAGGATTTTTATTTTTATTTTTTTACTCACATGAGCTAGAGCAGGAAGCCAACGTGACGGGCGACCTGCGTGGATGTGCGAGGCGTTGTGAGGAGTAAATAAAAGAAAAAAATCCTAACAATTGTGTCCTACCTGTCATTATGCAAGAGCTAAGAGCAATAAAGACATTTCATCTTCAGCTCATGCCACCCTATAGCGCCACATCAGCCTGAGGATGTGTTTGACCCAAAAACAAGAGTTTAGGGACTAGATTCACCTTTTTAAAAGTTCAGGGACTAACTTGACCCTTTGTGCAAAGTTTAAGGATCAACTTGGCTATTTTGCCTTTGTAGTCTGTACATACCGTGTGTATATCCTTGCATATAAAAGAGTTCCCCAAGGCAAAGTTGATGGTACATATGCTTGCCAAATGCTTCTAGGAATATATCGAGGGTCATGTGTTTGAGAGATCAGAATATGGGTGGCAAGCTTGATAGGTTGAAACTGTGCTCGATATACAAATAAGCTCCTAATCTTAGTTGAATGACAGAGGTCTGGTCCTGTTTCCCAAAAAGTAGGTTTCAGAATTCTATGCCTAATTGCTCCCCGTACAATGTACAAAACTCAGAGTACAATTGCTATGTCTCGATCTTAACTTGGGGAGCTCCTTGTTCTGTATGCAGCTCTATCCTTTCAAGGACAATAGCATGTCTGCACTCATGCAAAGAGTACACACATGATATGCTCTAGCTTGTGTTACAGTGTTATCTGTTGTAGTTTTATATAAAGAAATATTATATTCACACGGGCAAATAGAAACTAGTAATCTAAAATGCTTTTCTATTAATAAAGATATAAAGACTAAGCAAAGTCAAATTTTGGTTGAGGAAAGTACTGCAGCAGTTGAACTCACCATGTGCAGGTCTACAATTAATTGAGCTCAGATGGAGCTTGTCCTAAGTCCGATTGGAGCAAAGTTACTATGACCCCTATTTGGAATAGCTTAACTTCAGCTTATGGCCAAAATAAGCCGAAACTAAAAGCCAAACGATACGCTTTTTTGCAGCTTTTTTTGGCCACGCTTCTCTCCACAACCCCATTTGTACTAAAACACAGAAGCTAGTTCAGACCCGCTTTTTAAATAAGCACTATTTCTATATTTATACAGTTTATCTGATAATAGCTTCTCAATAGCTTCTCACAACCGTTGTTGCAAACAGGACCTATATAGGGTACGGTGGTCATGGGAGCATGGGTGTGCTAGAAGCTATGATTTTGTGCTAGACTAAAAAAATTGAGTTATACTGTGATTTAATGCTAAGTCAAAAAATTATGTTGTATCTATGTGTATGTGGATGCTCGTTGACAGCTTATTTACGTGACGAAATGTTTTGAGATGGGCTAGTTTATATCTTGGGTTGGGCTGAAATGAGATTGGAATGATTTGGTAAGTGGGCCATATTTTTAATGGACTGGATGTTAAATGGGCTCTGCTTGGTCTGATTCTAAATGGGCTGAAATCTAAATACGCAAATGCTTTGATGCATTGAGACAATTGGGCCCAAATAGATCATTAGTTTGTTGTCATGTCATTGTTTGGGTCAGCATCTACGCTGGGAGCCACGTCAGATTGATTCATTTTATGATGACATGGCGGTTCAATCTGCGACGAATATTTACTCTACGTGGCAACAATTTGTGACGTTTATTTTTGTCACCAATTTTGGGCCTGGGTTGGGCTGTGCGGGCCTGAGCCTGTTCTATGACGTTTAAGAAACATCACAGAATGCATTTTGTGACGATTTTGCAAAACCATCACGCGAGTTAATTTATGACGCTCAATACATGGCGGAATCTGAAAACGCCATAAACATTACTTTGTGACGGTTTTGAAGTGATACGTGACAAAATCTGTCCGTCATGGACCACAAGGTTTTTTGTAGTATAAATAAGTTGATGTGGCATGTCTTTTATAAAGAGAGAAGGAGAGTTTCATTGGATGTGAGAGGATTTTCATCCCCATAAAACTCATATGGCTCTGTTATTCTGATCTAGGTAATTATGTAATGGCAGTTACCTAGACCAAAAATGAGATAACCGAGCCAGGGTCATGAGGATGAAACTTCTCTCACATCCCATAAAACTCTTGTTTCTCTCTCCTTTGTCATAGCAGCAAATATAATACATGAAACTCTCCATGAAAACCCATTGAAATTGATATGTTCTTCTCGTTTTCTAGTTTTGTTGAGTCAGTTTTTTATTTACCAAATTTCTTGATTCAATATTTTACCATAAATATTGATCCAGCATTTTATATTCTTGGTGACTAGACCTTTTCATAGATTAAACCTTTTTAATATGAGATTTATCATTGCATTTTTTACATACCGATTTCACATTTTCGAACCCACATTCCATTACATTACCGCTTGACTATGCAGTGCCGCACAACTTCAGATAAGGGCACATTAACGGATGCTTGACAGCGCATGCCCCTTTTTTTATAAAAAGTACAAGCGTGGTTCATTGGCGGGTCATAGCACCCAATCTGTACGGTGACAGTTAAAAAAATAATCAGTGAAGTCAATTCTGATATTTTCTAAATTAATATTTTCATGAGGGTTGTAAAATTCCTCTCACGAAAATGGTGCTCCTCTCATGAAATCTCCATTTTGTGGTAGTGGTCCATTAAGGTTACTGAGTCCAGTAGTTCTTTTTGACTTTGTACTAAGTTAAACTTCTCTAACTTTCATCGAATTAGTTTTATATTTATTTGGTATTGTAGATGATATTATGCTTTTTTGTAAATTTAATCAAAATTCCTCAAATATGACTTAAAAATACTTTATGAGAGAGTAAGGGCAATCTCAACCTATGGGTAGTGTCCATGCTATCATGTTAGCAAGACATCACTTTAGACAATACATTTCCAACCTATAATTTCTTAGTATGCATTCTTAATAAATTCATCATCTCTAATCTCTACCAATCATACCTATTCTTTACCTATCATGAAGATAATATTATCTCCCAATGCAAACTTTGATAGTGTCATGTGCATAGGTTTCCGTGTTCAAACTAGGTCTTGCATGAGACTAAGTTTCTTCCTATTTTCCTTCTCTTTCTTATTTAATATAGTGCCACACAAATAAAGGGTCCTATGTGGCAGCTCAATTAATGTTGTGAAAATCATTCTACGTGGAGAGTTGGGACTGGTCTAACCGTAGAGCAGTTAAGATAGCGTTGAAACAACCATCTTGGTTCTCAATATAATGAACTCACTAGCTATAAAAAAGAACTTTCTAGAAAACAGTGTTTCCTTATTTATCTAGATATATACATATATGGTATCAATCCAACAACGATATGTTAGTCGAACTTGCATCATTACCGACCCACCTTCATTTCCATCGCCCCCAAACTAGAGATCTTCACCTCATGCAATTTATTTCCGCACACACTCCATCTCCCTTTGTAGACACCAAAGAGAACCCAAGTCAGGAAGCCAATTGTCAAGTCAATAATAGCCTTAGGATCATCATTGCTATTACAACATTTGTCTAAGTGAAACAAAGTTGCCTCCTTTTGTCTTGAAAAGAAGAACAAGATGGATCATGTTAAGGGTGTACCTAATTTCAATGATAATTATTGTCGCATGGGTTCTTTACCTTTTATGTTAGGTAGTATTGCTTAGTTTCTGTACACATGGGTGTGGTATAGGTTTTAAATTTGATATTGGCTAATGATCTATGCAACTTGTGGGTGATGGTAATGTTTAAGCAATTTGGAATCTAGGAGCTCATGCATGTGGCACAACACTGTGGATTGTTGGTTCATGGATAATTTTTATGTAGTGATTGTCATCCTGAGTTGACAACTAAGCATCAATTCATGGGTGACCACCCAAGGAAACTGTGTATTCATCACTCGCTCCATTCCAACTTATAATTTACTTTTCCTTTGTACTAAATTAAACATGTCTTATTTTGATCAAGTTTATAGAAAAATACAATAATATCTACAGAAACAAGTAAATGCATTATCAAAACATATTTAAGAGTAGACACGATAAAACTAATTTTACGCTGTAAGTGTTGATGATTTTTTCTATAAACTTGATGAAAGTTAGAGAAGTTTGACTTAGATCAAAACTGAAATGAACTATAATTTATAATTTGTAATGAAGGGAATCACCATGTAAATTTGGTATATCATCACTTTTTAATGCTGATATGGATGTACATCGCTTGGTCTCTAGAATGAGTCAAGGATGTTGTAGCATGTTTTTTGGATAAACAAGTAAGTGATGGTTTGGGTTTCTTTTAAGCCAAGTATTTTAAAGTTTGGTTATATATTACTCCCTCCATTCAAAATTACTATTCACTATTGACCTTTTCTCACAATATTTAACCATTCATCTTATTTAAAAATTTATTCCAAATATACGAAAAATAAGTAATATCTAAAATATATGTGATGATAAAATAAATCACAAACAACACAAATGATACTTGCATAATTTTTTTGAATAAGATGAGTGGTCAAATATTACTAGAAGAAGTCAACAACAAATAGTAGTTTGGAATGGAGGTAGTACTTTTTACGTATTGAGTATGGATATTTATAAATGATATGAGTAATTTGTCTCAAAACATAGTTTCATAAAAGTATTGATGTTGCTATGTTCATAAGTAGTACTCCCTCTGTACTCTAACTTTGACTAAGTTTATTAAAAAGATAAAACACCAACATCTACAATATGAAATCAATATAACTGATTCCATCATGAAGTATATCTCGATAGTGCATTTATTTTGTATTGTAGATATTAATATATTTTTACTATAGTCAAAGTTAAAAGTTTGACTTAGAATAAAACTAAAGTAACCAATAATTCAGAATGGATGGGGAAATAAAAAGTATGGGGCGATGAGGTAATGTGATCATGATTGTAGAGACATGCAAATGGGGCGGGGAAAATAGATTGCCTGATTTTTTTCTAAACCGTAAAAATAGACCACCCTGTTAGAAAATACCCTCCTTACACGCATAATAGGTGTAATCTTATTTTATGTAGAGAAGTAATACAAAACTCCTGGTACGTGTTGGTGATTTTGTTGGTCTTTTGTTTGGGCAACCCGCGCATAGGAGAGCGTATCAGGTTGCAAGTGGGGCGGGTTGCGGCTTGCCCGCCCCGCGTCCGCACTTGCCGCAAGAGAACATGCAGGCTCATGCGGCTGCCCGCACGCCGCCGCGAGTCTTTTGCGGGCAATGCGGCAATCCGCATAATTGCCGCGTTTCACTGTCACCGTGAGCTCGTCGTTCCAGCGGTTTACTACTTGAAAGCAGAACATCAGAACGTATTTGGCGGCTGCCTGGCTGCGTGCTTGCTTGCATGTTTTGCTCTATTATGCACAGAATCGAAATCAAACACTTTGAAGAAACAGCAAAACGAATCGAATGGTAAATCCGTGAGCATGAATGTCATCTCTGTCCTGGGTCGTCAGTCACCGCCATGAATAAGCATCAATCTCGAGCAAGCAAGTCCTGACGTGGACCAGTGCTGGAATTTATATTCCTAGCCCACACAGTGGATGTGATACACAGTTGCCGCTGCCATCCTTCATGCAGTGAACCACCGTCTGTATTGGCGATAAGTCTGATGACTGGTTCAACAGCCGACGAGTCCACCTGATGCATGCACACCACGCCGTTCCGCATGCAGTGGATCTCCTCCCTTGTAGCTAGGATAGTTAGCTCTAGTGCGTGCGCCATGCACCACTCATGTATTCTGTAACTTGCCTATTTAAGGCCTCATGTATTTGCAATACAAAGTGTCGTATTCACCACTTTCAGTCTGAACTAGAGTAAGCTCGAGCTCGCCATGACGCCATCCATCCGCAAGGCCAACAAGATTGACGCCAATGGCCTCGTCGTTACAGCTCCGAACCAACCATGCATCCTTGCCGTAAGGACGACAGAGATGTCCGGGCGCGGCGGCGAACGCGCAGAGCGCTGGCGGTGTTGCGGCGCCGCTGGGCACCGCGGGCACAGCCGCGTGGTCCACTTTAGCGACGCGGGATTGCTGCGCGGGTTACGCGGGTTCGCGGCGCGGGCTGAGCCGGTGGGTTCGCGGCGAAGCCCGCCCCACTTGCATCCGGAAGAGCATAGATTCCTAGTGCGATCCCAGGAATCCTGTGCAGGTCATCGTTCAAGCAGATCTCATGGCCGTTATGGCCGGCATGGGGAGATAACTGACATGTACTCCCTCCGTTCTTTTTATCTGTCGTTTACGGTTCCCGAGAAACAACTTTGACTGAATATAAAAAATATATTAATATTTATAGTACATAATAAATATCATTAGATAGATATTTGAATCTAGTTTTTTAACAAACTAGCAAATGTGCCCGTGCGTTGCTACGGATGAAAAAAATACATTAGTGAAGGCGCATGGGAGCCATAGACGCCGTCGATTCCACATTTAATGAGAAGCACGACAAAAGAGACCCTTAGCGGACACTACGTTCAGAAATGACAGCGTGTCAACGACGGGGCTGCGAGCGATGTTAGAAGACGAATGGGTGTGTGTGGTGGTATAAGACAGCGAGAGGAGGCGAGATATTGCGGATTGATTAATATCCATGTGTTGCTATTGTTGAACAGAACTTCATAAATAAAGACGAGTGGGAGCCATGAATGCCGCCGACTCCACATCCGATGAGGAGCACGATAAAAAGAGATCCTAAGTAGACGTTGCTCTCGGAAAGATGGTGAGTCAATGTCGGGGATGCAAACAACGTGAGAAAACGAAGGGGGTGTGTGCGGCGGTGCTGGACAACGAGAAGAGATGAGGTACTCTGAGTAGATAAATACCATTATTTATACAGGTGAAGACGACTTCATAAGCAAATGTGTCTGTGCGTTGCTACGGGTGAAAACTGTATAAATATGTTATCATATATGTGTCTATGTGGCTACATATAATTTTTTATATCGTATTTTAGACAATCAAAAGAGTAATAGTTATAGTTGATTTTTATATTAGACATTAGTGTAACGTGGATTCCATGAAACATATCTTCCCTTCAAACACCTCTAACGACTCTCTTTCCTGGCTACTTCTCTAGACAGCGAGCTTCCCATCCAAATTCTCTCTCCACTTGTTTGCGGTTGACGATTTATTATTTTGTGACTTACTTTATTATCAGAGCTACTTTGTTCTACTCATTTCGATCTCTATCTTTTTTATTTTAGGAAGGGATTTTCCAATTAACTATTTTTTGTCTCTATAGTTAGTATAGTTTACATTGCAATTCATGCATTTTGATAGTCAAATATTATTTAAGTATTACAGAATACTCATCATGCATTAATGTGTTCTTATTCTTGCACGCCAACCATCTATATACTCCAACGCTATGAGGCCCTCCCAAGCTAGAAGCTAGCAACATTTAAGTACTGCACTTATCGGTATCCCTTAATTTATAAAATGTTTAAAATGCAACAGTATTGTTTCTTATGTACGATTTTGTAAAAATCTATTCAATCTATTCGGGTCGTCTAAGATGAATAAAAATGGAAAAGTATAAGTTATGAAAAATTTACCATGACAGCTCATGGGCTCAATCCACATGTAGGTCGGAGCATCACATATTTTCACACTGCACATCGCACACCTCCTCCATAGCAAGCCCCTTCTGAAACATTGACGACCTAGACAACCCTGTACTTGGCATTGGGTATGCACGCTGGGACCATGCTCATAGTCTCAGTCTACTACTACATTAGAGTCTAACATGAGCATTTTATTAAACAATCGGTGATTAGAAAAACTGCGTCAAGGTGGGGAACTAATCATGGTGCCATGAATTCGCAGATTAAAAGAATGGCAAAGAATGTGCCAGAACAAAATAATCAAGTCGAAAAAACAAAATAGTCAAATGGGGATATATATTTTTGGATGAAGATGGAAGCAATGTAATCTAATCGATGAATGCAGTTTGGACTTGCGTTCGTGGCCTGCGCTAACCTACTGATGAAGGCAGCCGGGCAAGCCGCAAGCCCTGCCTGTGTTATATTAAGAACGTCGTCCTCTATGGCTCCACCTCGGCTTTCCGACGGCAGCAGAAGGGTGGGTACGTGGCCTGGCCATGGCCGGGGAGGAGCAAGGCATATATGTGATGTAAGACCTGCTGTGCCGTGGATCCCTATGTGCTAGGAACGCGGGTGGTAGTGCCGGACTCATGGAATCGGACACATTGAGGAGCAGGACCATCGGCAGCACTGCATGCGACATCGACGGCGAGGAGCCGCAGGGCAGTGGGCAGACAACAGCGGGATCGACTGCCGCCACCACGCGCTGCGGTCTCAGGTGTCATGCGCCGGAAGAAAGCAGATTCCGGCTTCAAGTAAATCACATTTCCTTATCTGTGTGAGTGTGACTGTGTGGCTTCGTGGTTGCCTCGCTCATGGCTTGCGCTCGTCCCACATTGAGCGGCATCCTTAGACAAGGGATTAAATCGAGGGGAGAGGGGAGAACGGATTCATGAATTCGAGATCGAGACGACGAACCAACTTGGACGACAGCGAAGACACGGGAACACGGTCACTGCTAAGCTCCACGGTTCTTGTACGTGCTCTGCCGCTTGATGGATTTTTATGTGGCATCACGGTCTGTCAAGAACGGGAAGGGACTGATGACAGGACGGGTTGGAGACGTAATAGACCAGGTGGATCAAGGAAGTTGACCGGTGAAAACTAAAGACACAAGGCGTCTAGGATTAGCTTGCTTTAGATTAGAATTATGAATACGTTAGGGGGTTTTATACAAAATTACGACTACCGCAGAATCAATCGTGACACGGAAACCAATGACGACCTATAAAAAGGGACGGAAGGAGTAGGCGGCATTGGGGAGCAGAGTCGAGGTGGGAGGCTCCATGCTCCCAGGAATCCCGGTCCGTAAGTGTCTAGGTCACTCATCAAACAGGATTGAGCTGTGTTTAGTTCCCAAAATTTTACACTAAAATTCCACTATGTAAAAAGTTCTATCACATCACATCAAATCTCTCTTCTCATGCATGGAGCATTAAATGTAGGTAAATAAAAAAAATTAATTACATAGTTTTGATGTACACGATCGACGAGATGGATCTTTTAAGCTTAATTAGTTATGGTAGGACAATAATTACCACAAACAAACAAAAAGTGCTATAGTGCGCTACAATGACCGATGTGACTTTTCGACCACCTTTTTCAGGGATATAAACACGGGAGAGAGACACTGACATTGACATGATATATACGTGCCGATGCCAAGGTATATTTCAATGTTGAATAGCATTTTGTTCGTTTTCCTACATATGATGATTATTATGCGAAACAGAGCTTAATTATTGGATTGTTAATATCAGGAAGTACATAATTAAAGTAATCTTTAACATGAAACAAAGAGAACAAGTTAAGTTGCTAATAACCGGATTAGACCAGAGCAGTCGCATGCCATCCGCTACAAAAAAATATTAATAGTAGTTTCAAACGATCAAAGATAAAAAAAAAAGATATGGAGCATATAAAAACATTAGTAGCGGATGCCTATGTTTCGCTTTGTTAACTGTGGATCAATCTCGAGATCAAATGGAGAAGCAGCGCTGTGCGATGACACTGCAATTTACACTCGCAGGAATCTCCTATTGGACGACGTTGGAACGGACCATCCTTCGGCTGGCTGGTGGCACATGACTGACTGCTGCTGGGAAAAAAATACTGCTGATTGGCTGATGGCTAATGGCTAGTGTTAATTTGTTCTAAGAGAAAAATACTGATTATTGATGGATGATAAGCCAAACAAACAGGCGACCAATCAATGCACCCGGTCCAGTGTTTACCTTTCTACCCGTGTCTTTTGCTTCTCCCTTCCGATGCTTATCTGCTGCTCCACTTCACAAGAGCCAAGGGCTCTCTTTCTTGCAAAAGCAAGCGCACGCTCTCTCTCTAGCCGCAGCCAAAGTCGGTGCGTGCTGCATTCTGGTTCCGGGTAAGGGCTCGTTCCGGCCGGTTCGGTCTGGCCTGGTTTGGAGTCAGGCCGGACCTGGAATGGCCATTCGGTTGGGCTGGCCCGGAACGAAGACGGCCAGGAACTGGCCATTCCGCCCCTTGTGAGCCTGGATCGGAGCCGAGCGCTCCACCTCTGGGAACGGTGCCGCGTCTCGTCGCAGTCGCGTGGGAGAGGCGGCGAATGCACGGCAACGACGGCGACCAGATCCTCCTCCCCGCCTCTCGTCTACTTATCCCCGGTAGCGTCCCGCCCATCTTTCACCTCTCCTCTCCTCTTGTTCGTCGTCGTTCTTGGCTAGATCCCGCCGCCGCCGGCGTGGACACGGAGGGCGAAGAGGTCGACCCAGTCCTCGACGTCGTAGGAGAGCTCGCGGACGCGTCTGACCCATTCTCAGCTCGCTGAGGGACTTGTCGAGGGACTCACAGTGGTGAACCTTGGCGCGCATCGCGGAAGCCAGAGAGGAGTGGGTACTCCTGCTCCAGTAGCTCGCCGAGCTTCCCCGGCAGCGCGTGCAGCACCCCGGACCCTGAAAACGAGGTCACTACATGGTCCAGCTTGCTCGCCGGCACAAGCTTACTTCGGATTTTTTATCTGTGCCAATAGTTTAACATTCTGTTCCAAATCAGAGATAATTTGGGGATCAGTCGAACCATAGGTAGAAGTGGTGCTCCTTCTTGCCGTCACTGTTGGCCCATACGTTGGTGTTCAGTAATCAGTACCACGGGTTGGCCGGTCGAGTTGCCCGTGAACTCCATGTCGATCTCGTCATGCCTGAGGCCATCGCCGGAGGTCAGCTGCAGAACATATTCTGTTGTGCATGAAAACATATTGCTACTGGCATTTTTCATATAACCTGCTACTGAAACTGTGTTGCAGTGAAAAATAAGAATATGAAACTGGGTAATCTGCTGTACGAGCCAATTGCTAGTATTTGTTGATGTTGTATGAGGTGTCATGCGTTCGCATTCAGCTATCAGTTCACAACTCCAAAAGATTTTACATGTAACAGCAAGCATTACCTGGTGAATAAGCTTATAGTACTTTAGGCACTATAAGCTTATGAGTAGGTATTACCTGGTGCAATTGCTTATCAGTGTAGATAGCTTATAGTACTTTAGGCACTTTCTTTTCTGAATAAGCTTGCCGGAATTTTTAGTAGCAAGTTTCAAAAGAGGAGGGACCATATTTACAAATTTCTACATGAAACCATTGGCTTGTTATACGGGTCTTCAGCTTAGCTTGTCCTAAAAACATGCTGGGAATCCAAATCGCTAAATTCTTCAACACCACAGGTCGAGCACATTTGACGCCAAGGCTGGTATTGGCCTAAGCTCTTCGTTCATGAAGTCACTGTTTTTCAAATATAAGTGCACAAATCAGCCACTAATGAAGGCCTCTTGTTTAGCGCATCATATATTTCCTGACATTATTTTGAATCAGCAAAATTAGAGCTATCCAATGGGCTTGCATCATATATTTGATGCACCCTAGTCAACCATAGTCATCTCTGATTCTAGGTGAACAAAGGACTTCCTAACACGGCATTTGGTTCCTTTCTCCGCCATCCTTTCCTGCAAGTCTATAGGCATTGTCAAGTCTTTTATTTCCATTAGGGGTACTTGCCCAAACATTATACCTGATGCTCTTGTGAATATCATCTTTACTGTAAGATTTAATTACAAAGAATAGAGCATGCTCATACTGTTCTATATATCTGTTCTATATTCAGAAAAAGAGTCATAGGAACAGCCACTTTCTAAATTGAAACAGCTCATTGTTGTTTATCTTTGGTCGATATATGGAGCAAATGAATGGCTCTTTGTTTGTAATAAAAGGTCTGCTCCATTTTAGTGTTTGCGAGTCCTTTATTCAGCTGCATCTGAACCTGCTTGTTTCTGCTCGTTCTTTCTGTTGTCAGACTTCTGTCGGAGTTGCTGCTTGTCTGTTGAGTCTCTGGTCCCATTTTATAAACTATATTTTATAGTTGCTTAATATGTTTGCTTGTATATTACTGCTTCCATATATATATTAATCTGTCTTTCCATATTAATCTGTTTGCTAAATTCAGACATGGAGTATTCAAAAAAACTGTTCTTCGTTGTTGCATGCATATATATACTTTTTTTTATGAAATTTGATTGGATAACTAGTTTCATCAGGTAAAAGTGTTCTGATGGGATTATACTTTTATAATGATTTTTTACAATTGCCTGTCCTCCTGCAGCTGTGCAGCAGCAGCATCTAAATTTTGTTTGACTTTTTTATAGGCTATCAGTCCTCTATCTTCCAAAGTTCAATTGAGATAATCATATTGAGATAAAAATTATTGTTGGAGTATGAGCCTAACGAATACATTTTGTTGTTACATGTAGATCCCTCCAGCACCGGTTGGTTGTGTCATGGAATGGGCGGATGCTGAAACATGTAGAAGGAATTTTCTCAGTCAGAGGGTTCCTTTTTTGGGTGAAAGTGTATTGGTACTGGTCAGATGTGTTTGTCGGTCCTGGATCCCTATGATTGTTGGAACATGCTTTAATTTTCTATGCATTGGCATCTTCTGTAATTGGGTCAAAACCATGCTTGAATTGAAAGAACGTATAGTTCATATGTTTGTTTCAGGCTTTCTTAATACTATATTTGTTTGGGTGCTCGTGGCTTGCTGCTCCCTGGTCATGTGTTAGCCTGTGCTATCGTGTGATGGTATGTGCTGGTGTATGAGTATTTTCTAATTGAACACCTCCTGTTTTTATTCCTTGTCCCTTAGCCGAACACAAGAATTGAGAAGAGGATTGAAAAAGGAAAGGAATTAATCCTCTCCACATGGTTTGAGTGACACGGGTGGATTCGCTTGATCCACGCCTAGGAACCATTCCAGCTGAGAATGGTTCGCAGGTAACCGAACGAGGCCCAAGTGGGAACCAACCGAGCGGTCGATTCGCAAAGGCCGGACCTGATCGATCGAGCGAGACACCCACGCCAACACGTGAGCAGACATCGCCGCGTCTTCCTCGGGTCGGAACTCGGACTGCAAGGGTTTTAGGTCGCTCACGCTCGCCCATGGCCGCCGCCGCCGCCGACGGTGAGGTGCCGCGCGTGACGACGACCAGCCCACCGGCTTAGGAGCAGGGCGCGAGGGACGTACGGCCGGCCGGCCGACGGGCGCGACGCGGCGGCGTCGGTCCACACGACGGCGAACCGGCGGCTGGCTTCGACTCTTCTTCTCCAAGTTCCTCCGCCCTCTCCCCGCACCGGAACCGCATCTCCCCTCCCGCGCGGCTTCGACGAACTTCTAATCTGGCTGAAGTCTCGATTCCATTCCATCTCGTCCACACTCTCCCCAGCAGGTTGTTCATCTCTCTACTCGTTCGTTCGTTCTCGATCTATCCATCTGCACCGTGCGTGTTATTAATCATATATACCTGCATGGAACTGGCCGTTTTCTAGCTAGATCTAATCGATCCTTGTAATTAATGAAGCCTAGTCCTGCCTTTTTAGTAGCTACTAGCCTACTACTAGCGTTTGTGCTCCATCCTATTGGGAGAGAGAGAGAAAAAAATGCAGTTTTCTTTTGTACGTTAGTGTTCATGTGTAACACACATTTGTGACAACTGCAGATCGATTAATGTCGTTTCTGAAATATTCATTATCTAAATGTTTCTTTTATCTCTTTGACTGTTCATTGACTGCAGGCAATGTGTGCCTTACAGATCAATATACCAACACACTAATCAAAACTTGGAGAACGTATGTCGTTGTGTACCTTTAGTTCCGAGTTCCCTCGCTGCTTGCACCTAATTTAAGGACTTCTTTTATGTTAATGGGTTGCCTGAAATCCAGTTATTACCAAATTGGCATTAACCATTGGTTTGTCCCTCACTCCCTCCTAGTACCATTATTTTGCAATGTGACTGAATTTCTAGAGTTCAGGCTACCCTTCTAGTGCTGATTACACAGAGATCATGAAACTGTAGCGCTGTATGCAACCCAGATGCATTACCGGGCACATCAGTTGGAGATACACAGCTGTACTCATCACCAGATGACTATATTAAGCAACAGTTGCAGTGATGTAGCTCTAGTTTTCTTACTGCCTGCACTGAATTTAGGAATTCGTTTATGTTCATTTGTTGCCTGAAATCCAGTTACCAAATTGGCATTAACCATTGGTCTGTCCCTCATCACTCCCTCCTAGTAGCATTATTTTGCAATGTGCCTGAATTTCTAGAGTTCAGGCTACCTTCTAGTGCTGATTACACAGAGATCATGAAGCTGTAGCGCTGTATGCAACCCAGATTGTTATGATGTTTGTCCCACACACTCTGCAAAATCACATACTCTGGACAATCACACTTGCCAGGTGATTGTTATGATGCTTGTCCCAATGCAAGTATCATATGTCTAGCGCTGCTAAAGAAGCGACACGTCTTTAATCATTTCTATCGTTTTCTGTTCTCTCTTTTTCTCCCCGTGCATGGCCAAATGCTTAGTTAGGTTTGATAGGAATATCTGTTAATTAGCAGTCCTTTCCCCCCATGTTATGTGTCAACCAAGTCACAGTTTTCCTGTTGGGTATGCAGCGGTAACATATCTACACAACCGAAGAAGAGCAACAACGTACTTGGACATGGCACCGAACAAAGGAAAACAGAAGATTGAAGAGGTTGACACTGGGATACTTGATGTAAGTGTAATCACAGCTCAGTGTATGCGTTTATAGGCTTTGCATATGAGTTACATATATTTTAATTTCAGTTTGTGAAGAAAAACGCTTCTTGTTCAAGAGGTTACTATATTATTGGAATCTCTTTGGGAAATTGGTTGTTTGGTTCCATTAGTGTTCTATGCTAATTTAGTTCCTCTGTCATATGCATACTGTGAGGTATGTAATTGATGACTGGTACAGTTTTTGAGTTAACTACATCTATTTATGTGGACTCATGTCCCCAAGTATATAATCATAAATATTTGGTAGAAACTGTTCTAGTGTGTCTCGTGATACATCCATGCATTTCACCTACAAAAATATTCCTCCATATATTCGTTTCATTTGAAATTATAAATATCCCTCCCTTCTCTTCATTTGAAATTATAAGGATAATTTTGTTTCCTTGAGACAAGCCTTCAACTAGCAATTACTCTACTAATATATAACTTTTGTGATACAAAGTTATTATTCGATTCGTATTAAAATCTTGTCCTAGCAAAACAAAATACACCTTATAGAAAAAAGAGGGACTAGTAATTAATGTCCTATTTGGGAGGTATATTTTCTCAGTTTATATAGGAACTAAATTGCTTACTATGCATAAATTCTAAATGGAGTTGTTATTACTCTTGAAAGAACTTCCCATCATCAGTACAAAGTTTACCTACTTTACATCACAAAATTGCTTTGAATGTCAATATATATGAAGACTTGTAGAAAAACAAGAAATAATGATAATTTTTTATAAACAGAAAGATTCACTGCCATTTCTCTATTTTTTCTGTCCTTTGTGAACCATATGCAGAACTCCGGTTTGGAATTCATAATTCATTATGACATGAACATTGGCAAAAATGCTATTTATCTCTTCTTTCTGTACTTACACATTCAAGCATGAAGCATAAAAAAATGCGCTTAGTTTACTGTAGAGTTTATGTGAAACAAAATTATAGAGTACAATGATCATGTCCACCTATCTTATTTAACTTAACACCCTATTTATGCTCTAGGAAAATGAACGCATGCATTTCGATGTTTCTTTTTCATTCCATAATATAAGTTTAGTGTGGTGAGAAGACATTGTTGTACAAGTTTCATACTGTGTATGAGCTGTAGTGTTCTGTTGCAGTAGAACACTTTTGGTATCTAGTTAGTCATTCTAAAATATGTTCAATGCTATGGATACAGGACATCCCTACACCAATCACAACTTTCGACCTGAGGGACCAAACTAAGTTTTCTGAAAACTATGACAGCTGTATGAAGGACATTCGAAAGCATATGGAAGATGAGACAAAAGTGAAATTTACTTTTGTTATGGCTGATAGAAAGGAAGTTGTTGTTCCAGTGACTGCTGCTGAAGATATCACAAGTAAGGGAACTTATGTCATAAGATTGGAATATGGTGACAAAAGACTTGATCTTGTGGCAGAAAAGTATCAAACTTGGTTTAGAGGGATAGTAACCAACAGTGGCCACAGGTTTGAGATCGATGAGAGGTTACCAAAGATTATGAAGAACTCAGGATCTCTTCATACAATTGGAACCTACCCCAAGTTAATTGACTGCCAACTGCAAAAACTCAACGTCGGCTATCAACAGCTCATTCGAGATCTTGGCTGGATTTAAAGGGGACCCGAAAGATATGACGAAGGTGAAAGAGGCGATTGCTATCCTGCTTATCATGTTTTTTTGAAGGACCTCGGCTTGTTCCAGTTGAAGAGTTTACCAAAGACTTGATGTGTCAGTTTTCCTCCGGAGAGGTCGGGGAGAAAAATGTGGGCTTGATCAGGAACTGGTGTGACGACAGCTTCAAGTTCTATAAGAAGGCAGCGGGTGCGATGACACCTCAGATGTAGTCTACAAGGCCGCAACAACTTTTCGAATCATGTGTCGGTCAGCATGGGATAAGTGGGTTCAGAAGAGTAACGAAGAGGGAAGCCAGCCCCAAGCCAGTCCGCAGCATGTAGGCAAGAAAGGAAAAGGTGAGAGCAGCAAGGAGGGAGGGCGGAGATCTCAGTAATGCTATGCAACTTCACAAACGTGCATAGAATGCTATCAAATGATTGACGTGTTATATCTAAGCAGCACAAAAGTGTATGTACTGCTACCAAATGATTGGCTCCTGTCTATTTGAATCTCTCTGCCACTCATTTCGTGCCTAGCTGCGCCGCATACTTCTATGTGTAACTATAATGCCACTTTTTTTTAAAAAAAAAAGAACTATTATGCCAGGAGTCCAGGACCCCTTGGCAAGGAGCCAAGGATATCATATTTTAGTATTTCAAGAATGCATGTTGGGCTGTTGGCAATCACATCCTTTGTTTTAGCACAAATATCATTTTTGTGATTTATTTAAGAACGCATGTTAGCAATTACTTCCATTTTGAGGTACATCACTGCAGTCTTTTTGTGACAGCTTATGTAGGCAGGAGTTCGACGTAGAATGCCACGGACACGAGTATTGTTCCATCGTTGTTCTACCATGGGCCACCACATGCTGCTCTACTTTTTCTGTAGCTTAACATCATGAAAATATACCACATGCTGAACACCATGAAAATATTTTCAAAGTACAAATTTTAAACAGCTTGATTCATAAACGAGTTCATAGTTCCACAGAGCCACAGATAGAAATATAAATTGCAGGGCAGGAATAGCCACAACATTAGGGTCAATATAAATCTCATCTTGCCAAGAGTTAGAAGAACCGGTACTAATGCATGGAAAAATCTTACATAAATGGCCACATAAATACCATGTTCCAGCCTTCTCACAGCTGATACATCTTCATCTAGCCCTTCAAGGCTCATGGCGTGTCCACAGCTTTCCAGGTGACCTTCACCGAAATTCTGGTGAATCCCAAAAAATCCATCTCTTCACCCACTGTCCCATGATAACTCGCATTGAATCTGCATTTCTGCTCTTCATAGGGACGGTTCTGTGAAATACCGTTATCTATCGATGACCCTCTAATACAAAGATCAAGGTGACTACGCCACCCCACCGCTACAACTGAACTCAATCTGCGCCCAGCTTCTGTAGCACCTTCGAAGAGACGGATCACATCACTAAAGCCACTGGTCTTGGCATATAACTTCAGATCAAAGCCGCAAACAGGAGCACGTAGGATCTCAACGTCAACTGTTGCTTGAACAGCATTAACCAGCACTGCAAACTTCACATCCAATCCACACTTCTCCCCATACAGACGGCCGGTTTTCACGAAAGATTTTGATTCATACATGTTGGTGATCTCAGTACACCCTTTGATCAAAATGTCACGTTTGGGCTCATTTCAGATGGATCTTCAGTCAAAACACATAGCTCAAATTCGAACAATGCTTGGCTTTTCATAAAAATACTTCGAGCGGGGCTAGTCAATGATAAGCGTGCCATACCCTGCAATTAGAAACCATAGGCACTCTACATCATACTTTTGAGATTTTATCAATAACAAGAAACTGATGACATAAACAGCCACATCTGTACTACCAAAATCAATTGTTTCCTTTACAGTTATGATGTGATCTGCAGCCTTATGACCGTTAAACTTCAGAGTTCTAATTGTAACATTGATTAAGAATATCACGACTGAATGCAGACATGTTAGAAGAAAAACAGCTTTTACATAGCATTTCAGAGTGACAAATCAGCAGTTAGGTAAACCAAATTACCGTATTTCGCTTCACAGGCACGGCTTCATAATTGTCAATCCCACGTCTGTAGACATAGTTGCGTAAGGGTTCAACCTTATCCCGGACAGCAAAAAACCCAAAGATTTTGGCTGGTTCAGGCTGGGTGTGGATATAGCCAGCTATTTTCAGATCAATCAACTGCAGCAAGTCCGTAGGGTTGCAATGACAATGTTTCGAGCAATCAATGATCCCAGCATTGTTGACACTGACTACATAATCAATAAATAAAGAATTAAGACATTTTTACATATATACAATTCATTAAAAGATGATGTGATAAATACATGAAAGGAATAAATAAAAGAAAGGACTTACTTCCAGATTCGTCATAGAGTCGATAAAGACTACCAAACCAATGACCGCCTTTTGTGACGTCGACAGGATAATCCTTGAATGCACAGAAAAGACTGAGTGGCGAAGGGCCTCGGTGATAAATCCCTGGATACATATATAGTGTCGTTGTCTGCTCAAAATGATCACCGCTGAACTTTGGGAAATTATCAGCTGTAAAAGGGCCATCAGTCCCTACATAAAAAAATTGTTGAAATAATCAGATCAACCGAGGAAAAAAATCGAAGCCGTGGAGTTCACTTCCATCCATCTCTCACTGATACAGAACCTAGAATTAGATTTGATGTGATGGCAGAAAAAAAACAGCTAAGAAAACCAATGGTTACTGAACATCATATAAGATTACAACTATCTTTTTTTTAGTTCCCAAGAAAACTATCCTTTATATTCTTATTACCAACAAACTGAAAGCAATACAACATTATGAATCAGATAAGAACTATATCCATCAAGTTGTTCTTCAATATTTCCAAGGAAAAGCATCATGTTATCGGTGCTTTCCTTGCAGCGTCACCCAACCAAAGAGCACCCACCGTGTTTTACTAATTGATGAGATAATGTAAAAAATGGACAGTAAAGGACTAACCAAATAGATTTGAACATTATTCGTCCTGTATTTCAGTATGGATTGAATGCAGCCCACAGCCCCACAACAAGCGTGAAAGAAAAATAACAAATCAAAGCCGTACCTTGATCCTCCTCCTCTTCCTCTTCCCCCTCCTCGTTGCCGCTGATGTTCCAGTCGTCCTCGTCGCTCGGAGGAGATGCCGGGGGATGCGTCCTCTTCTTGCCGCGGCTAGGGATAGTGGCCTCCGCCAGCTCGTCTCCACCTACCTCAATCTCCATCGCGCGCGCGCGTTGGTATTGAGATCGGGCTAGAGCTGACGGCGGGCCAGGAGGGATGCTTGGGGCGGTGGAATCGGCTGGCGGAGGCGAGGCTGCGTGAAGGGCGGTGAAATCGACCCGGATGCGAAACGGCGGCGGTGATCCTGCGCGCGTAGGTCGCCGGTGTTGCGAGTTTTTTTTTTTTGGGAAAGAGTCGGCTGAGGGAAGAGACGGAAGAGCAGCGGTTGAATCCGGTGTTAAAGTTTAGAACTTTAAATAAGCGATAATTATACGTATTAAATATAAATTAATTATAAAATTAATTATATAAGTCAGGTCTATTTCACGAAATAAATCTAACAAATCTAATTAAGCTATAATTAATATATAATTACCATATATTTATTACATTGTTTAATAAGTTTAATAGATTCGTCTTCTAAATTAATCAATTTTTTTAATTAATTTATATTTAATATTTTTAATTAATATATTTATATGACGGGTAAAGTTTAGACCGAGGAAACCAACGGCTTAAGAAGCTTTCCCCAATTAAAGAAGAGGTTAGGCGTGCGGACGATGGTGGGATCCACGTGCGCGACACGGACGACTTTGTGTGACTGACCAGGTGGGCCACACGAACGTTTTGACTTTTCCTCGCTTCCTGCCTGGTTCAGTGGCAGGTATATCGACGAAAACGAACTGCACAATTTTCCTTCCAAAACACTTACTGCACAGTTCTTAAAAAGAGAAAAAAAAAGTTTCTCCACCCCTCTCTCGTAAAAATCTACACAGACGCAACGAATTTTTAACTTTTCACAGCTCAGATATCAGACCATATCACCTATCTGCTGGCACCCTCCGGATAGGCGATAACCGTCCGTATAATTTTAAAATATTTGGAACAAAAGATATGAACAAATTATGGTATTTAAAAGCTCTTTATGATGTATATTTAGTCATGTCGTTGTAAATCTATTGATGATCAAAGCCTCAAAGTATCCTGTGCGCTGAAAGTCTGGACCAAACATTCAGGCTATGGGATTCAGATTTCAGACAGCTGCGTACTAGAAACGATAGATCCACACCTCCGCCCTCTCACTGATCCTATACAGTACACCATCTCCTAGTTGAGGCTGCAATTCCTTGCACGCCATTTCCTTTCCAAAATGCAACTCCAAGATTGCGTCATCACAGCTTCAGACAAATCAGGCTGCGTAGCAGGCGGCACACACCAAGCAAGATCCTTCAGCCCTGCGCGGCGGCGATCCTGACGTTGAGCCTCCGGAGCCAGACGGAGTGCAGGACCATGTGGAACGCGTCGTACCGGCGCGGCGCGCCGCCGTGCACCATGAAGTGCCGCCGCACGGCCCGCACCCGGCGCCACATCCGTATGTACTGCCGCGGCGACACCGCCGAGAGCACCTCCTTGAGCCGCGGGATGTCGGCGGCGCGCAGCCGCACGGCGAACGCGCCCCAGTCGAGCACGTCGGCGAACGGCAGCGCGTACTCGCCGTCGTCCACCACGACGGGCACGCACTCCAGGTAGATGGCCTCCGCCAGCCGCGGCGACGCCACCTCGTACCCGCCGGGGCACAGGCAGAAGCGGCTCCGCCGCATCATGTCCGTGTACGACACGCCGCGGGGCAGGTACTCGCTCACCACCACGTCGGGGTTGCCCCGGTCCTTCCAGTGCGCCAGGAGCGCCGGCCGGACGGGCCCGTGGTTGCCGCCGGCGAAGAAGGCCAGGATCGGGCGGCGCGACGCCGAGGGGCCGCCCACCTGCCGGTCCACGGCGTCGCTCCGGAGGTTGATCTCCGGCAGGGACACGTCCTTGGACGGGTTGAAGCCCTCCGACGTGTTGGCATTGCACAGCGCCCGGATGGAGTTGCCAAACAGGTGACTGTTCGCCGACGACACGTACGGCCCCTGTGACACAAAATTCAAATTTCTACAGTTCAGCTAAATTTTCCTCAAACGGCAAGTCAATAATGATGTGCAATCTGCAGAAACATAAATAAACCACGGCAAATTTGTCTTACCCAGTCATGGCAGGAGAGCATGAAGTGATCGGCGCCGAGGCTGCGGTTCCAGTAGGGGTACTTGGCGGAGAGCACGCCGATGTAGTCGGAGACGGTGCGCTTGAGCGGGCCCATGTCGTGCGAGCTGGGCTCGTAGATCATCTTCACCATCTTGACGACGCTGAAGGGGAGGAAGAAGGCGTGGGCGAGGTCCGGGTCCCGTGTCCGCAGCCGGCTCTCCATCTCCATGGAGTAGATGAACCTGCCCTCCGTCGAGTAGATGCTGCGGCACGGCCCGTCGTGGAACACCGGCGGCTCGCCTTCCTCGTACACGTACACCTTGAACAGCTTCTCCATTTCCAGGTAGCTCCTGCAAACGAATAAGTTCAGACTCGGTGGGCACTGCATGAACAAGCAGGTATGTATGTACTCTGTAACCACAAACAGAGTTTTCAGCTGGAGAGTTATGTTATGTATGTACCTGTGAAATGCATAGGCGTTACGGTAGATCGGTCCCATTGGCACGTAATCTTTGTCGGCCAACGGAGGCCTATTGTCCTTGTCCCGGATAGCTTCCATGATCGCCGACCGAGCTTTCGCCAAACCAAGTTCCAATCGCTCCAATTTTACATCCTTCATCCTCGGCGCCTCCTGTGGCGTGGCTTTGATCACTTCATCTGAACTTTCCTGCAAAAAAAAACGGATCTAAACGACTCATCCTGGTAACATGCTCCAGTCAAAACTCGGTGCAAATAAAAAGCTAGCATTACAAAGTGATCTGAACTTTCTCAGGAACTGACAACAAAAGACAGTTGCAAATTCAGAAACCAATTACTACACGATTATAATAGGCAGTTCGTGGTAGTTTCTCATCATTCTAACTCATCAACAGTTCCAATCGCACAGGAAACAAATTGTACAGATTTAGCTACACAGTGTCCTTTCTCCATTCAATTACAAAGTGCAAGCAGATCTCTATATTCTCCTGCATGCGGTCCCGGATGATTCTGAAAGTTTAGGATGAGCCCAGACTTCCTGCACACACGAAGCCAATTCTGCGAAAGGGACGAATCCGTCTTTCCTTGCTCCTTAACTTCACGCTGGCAAGCCAAGAACACTTTGCATCATCGTTTTGTTTATGCGACACGGAGGACAGCTACGTGTCACTGACCAGGATGAGGTGTTTTGTTTCTATTCGGTAAATCTGCTGCAGGGATCTAGTACTCATGGAACGGCGTCGCGACACCAATAGTTGTATCATCATTGGATTGTTGTCAGAAAATCTACTCACGAATTCTACGACGGGAAGTGAACTAGGCTGTACGAAAAGTGTACATGAAGTAAAGATGATGCTCCGACCAAAAGGTAGCATGATGAGAGTATTACTAGGGCTTTAGTTTCTAAAGTTTGCCCCCATATCCACTGTACGTAAAAAAAAATCCATCACATCAAAATACCGGTACACGTATGGAATACTAAATGTAGATAAAATAAAAAATTAATTACACAGTTTTGTTGTACTTTGTTGTACTTTATAGACAAACATTTTAAACCTAATTAATTAATATTTGAATAATTATTTATAAATATAAATAAAATGCTACGGTGACGCTACCGTAGCAAAATGTCAACTTTAATCTCTCCGAATTGGGAACTAAACAAGGCACTATTCCTACTCCTGCTGGAATACAGTCGTACTAGATATGCCGTAAAGCGTAAATAACTAAAATGCCAGTGATTTTTGGCATGCATGTCAGGTCAGGCCAGCAAAGAATCAAAAGTGATTGATTTCAAGGGCAACCAGAAAAAAGAGATTATGATGCAGTCTAGACCATGCTATGACACGCCCAATTCTGAACCTGAATCAAATGGCTGGCAATTATTTTGCCCTTTAGAAACAGTGCACTTCGAGAATGAAGCCACTGATTGCATCGGACGTGTCCAACTCAAACGTCAAAGAGATAATAATAATAATAATCTATCTCCAACGAGCTAACCAGATTTCGTTAGAGAATCAGAAGAGAATAAACAACGCCATTATCTGGGCAGCAGGGCTGTGGGCTGCATACCGTCGCTGGAGCCGGAGCCGGAGCCAGTGCGGCCGGCGCCGGTTCCGGCGCGGCGGCCGGCGGCGTGACGGAGAGCTGAGGCGCGCCATGGCCGGAGCTGGAGTCGATAACGGACAGAAAGAGGTCGTCACCACCACCCTGCACATCCTCGTGCACCTCCTTGCCGGTTCTGTTCCTGCGGCCGCCGTCGCCGCCGTCGGAGAAGGAGCTCGAGGTGACTAGGAGGTGCTCACCGCCACCGCCGCCACCGTTCGGCTGCAAGGAGGAGAGGGAGGAGAGAGAGGAGGAGGAGGAAGACAGGAACCATGACGAAGCTTGGGTCCTGGGGTCCAAGGCAGCCAGCGCCAAGAAGGTCACCGCCACAAGGCACGCCGCCACCGCGTATGCGGCGGCCGCCCTGCCGCGGCCATGGCCGTACAAGCACGGCAAGTAAGGAGCCGCGGGGGAGGTGGAGACGGTGGCGCGCATGGCTGCTGGCTTGGGCTAGGCGTCAAGGAAAGGACTATGCCTCCATCCACAAGCTAGCAGCCGAACCGGAGCTCTGCCTTGCAGACTTGCGAGTTGTGGTTGCATGCGGCGGCAAGCTAATTAGCACATGTTCATATGAGGACGATGGCGGCGGTTACATGCTCTTGTGGTGGGCGGAGGGCGGTGATATGCTTGCCATGGCGAGGAAGAAAGGCATGTGTGCGCGCGTCGTCGCCGTTGCGTTTGCTGATGGCGACGGAGGAAATGGAAGTAGAAGTACGAGTAGGTAGGAAATACTAGAAGGGGTGTGGGACCCACAGGATCGATGAAGACAATATTTTAAAGCCTATAGTTTGGTCAAAATGTCAAATAAGAGGATATTGCAGTTGAGTTCCTTGGTTTCTTAAATTTTCTTTTCTAGTCCTTGAGTAAGTTCCTAGCTAGCTTGCTCTTTCATTTCAGACTAAAGGTAATGTTATACGTTTCAGCTATGTATAGGTCCAGTATATCAGAAGTTATTATACTAGAGCTTTTTATGTTAAAAATAAGTTATATTGTATAAAAGAAGGGATTTAGTATGTTATCTATCTGTTCTAAATTATTGGTTACTTAAACTTTATTTAAAGTCAAACATATCCAACTTTATAGAAAAAATAAATTAATTTCTAATGATCAAATAAATAAAATATCAATATTTATTTATGGTGGATATAATAAAAGCAATATGATGTTGTCGTGTCGATATCTTTTCCTATGAATTTAACCAAGTTAAACAAATTAGACTTATTTACCAGTAATTTGGAACGATAGGATTATCCCATATGGGAGCCGAGCGTTCTGAAACGTCTGATCAGAACTAAAATGAATAAATATTGAAGCTCTGTTTGGTTTTAGGACTAAACTTTAGTCCAGCCGTATCGAATATAAGAATACTAATTAAAAATATTAAATATAAATCAATTAAAAAATTTATTATATAATTGAAGACTAATTCACGAGATAAATTTATTAAGACTAATTAGTCTATAATTTAATAATGTAATGCTACAGTAAACAAAACAGATGCTAATGATTAATTAATTAGGTTTAATAGATTCATCTCGTAAATTATCTCTCATTTATATAATTAATTTCATAATTAGTCTATATTTAATGTTTTTAATTAGCATCCGTACATTTAATATGATTGATATGAACTAAATTTTAGTCCGTGGAACCAAACAACCCTGAATATGTTTATGTGAGGAAACAAAATGTTCTATATATTGGCACACTGATATCTCGTAAATGATTGGTGAAACATTGTTATTTCACTTCCCTAGTTTTTTTCGGCGAGGAAAGTTCCCCGCTTAAAACCGAAGTAACGACCGTTCAATTCCGAATACATGCTAAACCCCAGACTAACCTCACATCCGATTATCTGACGTGTTTTGCACTCAGGCAGGGATCTTAGAACATCTCCAAAAGACTAGCAATAATCATAACTAAATTTAAAGATTAAAAGGCTAGCTAAAAAATAAAGGAAGAAGTATATTTTTGACCATCTAACTATAGCCACGATTTGGTTTCGACCGTCAGACTCCAAAACCAGAATTCATTGGCCATTCAACTATCAAAACTGTTCATGTTTGGCCCTCTAGTAGTTTTGGTTGGTGGTTTTGCTTAAACATATAGGAGTGGGTTCCACATGTCAGCGACTTTTTCTTTCTTCTTTCTCTTTTTGTCTGCGTTTATGCCTAAAACCACCATGTTGCCACACAGTCCACTGGCCGTCGACCACCAGCAAAATGGACGGCGACGGCGGATTGGCCATGAGGGGAGAGAAACAGAGAGGGAGGGCAAAAAAAAGTTGTTGACATGTGGGCCCTACCGTCACATGTCGTACACATCAGCAAAACCACTGACCAAAACAGCTAGAAGACTAAACGTGAACAGTTTTGATAGTTGGATGGTCAATGATTCCTGGTTCTAGAATTCTATGGTCAAAACCAAACCTTAGCTATAGTTGGATGGTTAAAAATGAACTTCTTCCAAAAATAAAAAGCTCCCCAAATACAATGGTAAACCTACGGACTCTTTAAGACTGGCAAGTGTAGATGAAGAGCGCGTCTAGATAGACAAAAATATCTAGCGAAGGGTAGGAGAGGTAGCTAGTGTGAAAAGAAAAGATAGCTATCCAGTTGGCTGGTTCGTTGATAATAATTTTTTTCTCTTTTTTTAACTAGATATACAAGAGCTGTTGAAACACTGTCGTTCGCTCTCAAACTGTGCGGAGCTATCGGTGACATATTGGCGCTCCAAAACGAGTACCTTTGCTTTCTCGTTAAGACGACCGACCGGGTACGAGACCTCGATTTCTAAACAAACGGTATATACATATAGCATGCCGAAACGTGGGACCTAAAGTTTGCCAGATAGTCCTCCAGTTCACTGGGGTATAATACTTGACGTGCACGCGGCCATGGAAACAACGACTATGGTATCTTCAGCAGTTTTGTTTACACAAAACCCCCTGCTACATTCCGCAAATTCTGCATAAGCTGCCGCGCGCGAATAAGCGAGAAGCCAGGGGGTGCCCCCGCGCGTCGCCATGATGCGTCGTCAATCCTGAGGCCCGCCCGAGATCTTGGACTCGTGCCCCCAACCCCCCTGCTGCTACGTGCGTGCCAGCCTGCCCGCCATGCTGCTCCTGTGGAGATGCTGCAGGCGGCTGGGGAAAGGGAAGCGAAGGGGGCGTCGTGTCCGGCGGCGACAAGCGAGGCCAACGCCGGAGGACACGTGGGGACGAGGAGAGCCGCGGCGTCGACACATGCGCGGGGGCGCGCGCCAGCGCGAGACGAGACCCCCCGCCGGCCCGCGTCTTCTTCAATGCCGTACGTATCTCTCTGGGCCGGGCAAGGGAAAAAAAGGCGCGCAATGCGCCGCGCAGGCATCTTTCGCGGTGGGGGCGAAGCCGAGGACGCTACACGCGGCCGTGCCGTGCCGTCGTGGCGACGCGCCAGGGAAGGGGAAGCCGACGACGATTACCGGAGGCAGGACATCGTCGTGACGCACGCACGCCGCTGTTTATTTCAGGCCGGCAACTAACCCTTTTCCGATATGGTTTTACAATTATATACATATATATATATATATGTCGGCAAGGTCACCGATACCATATCTGCATTCGATATACCCTCTTTTTTAAGTGCCGGTACGATATTTATTTTAGCTAATATTTCTATGTAGTATATAGTATAAAAGTATAAAATTGATCGAGGGGCGTGGCGCCTGAAATCAGTCGATAAATTATGGCCGTTGGGGAGAGTGGCTTCAGAGGTTATATAAGCCCGAAAGGCTGTGTGAAGACGCGCATTAGTTTGCTGCAAAACAAGACGTGCTATACGAACAACAAAATATATAGTTTACTACTTCTAACTATAGATCGTTATAACTTTTTAGATGATACGTATATTTCATCATATCTAGAATTCTAGATATATATAGCCAACTTATATATTTAAATTATAGTAAAAACTATATATCTAAACAATCTAAAATAATTTCTATATCATGAACGTAACCATTATTTATTTATATATAATTTATAACGATTAGATTTGTGTGGATTTGTAATTCTGACTACAATCTCCATGTCGTGAACGCAATAACTATTAAATTAAGTATGGGGGAAGAATTATACAAGCACATGAACACGTGTAATTGTCCACGCACCAAAACACTAATAATCATTTTTTTCATAAAACAATTACCACTCTCATATCTATAAACGTAATACTACCTCCATTTTAAATTATAGTTCATTTGAGTTTTTTGACTCTAAGTTTGACCGCTCGTCTTATCCAAAATTTTGTGTAAATTATTATATTTTTTGTGGTGGCTTGCTTTATTAATAAAATTCTTCAAAAATAACTTAAATTTTACTATACTTACGAATTTTTTTTGAATAAGACGAGAATCCAAACTTGTGATAAAAAAATTAGACGAAATATAATTTAAAACGGAGTCAGTATTTTTTACAAAATAATACTAATATTAATGATGCACAATATATATTATTAGATTAACTATAAAATATATATTTATATTAAATTTATTTGAAGATGTAAATACTAGTGTTTTATAATTTTAATAAAGTAAAAATGTTTGATTTTTTGAAAAATAAAATTTGTATTTTTGTAGTACGAAGGAAGTACTCTGTATTAGATGACGTCTCGCGGACTCCTCGGCTGAAGCGCCGCCCGTTCGCATGCATGACTCGCCAAAAAAACGCGCCATGCAGGCGCCATGCAACGCGGGCGGCAGCCGACAGCAAACGAAAAAAATGCGCCATGCAAAACAGCGAAAAACGCAGAGGCCAAACACAGCTCCCAGGGTTCGAACTATGGAGCTCCTGCAGCCTCGGGCCATGGTGCTCCCAAGGTTCGAACTATGGAGCTCCGGCGGCCTCACGCCACCCTCAGCTGTATTTAACAAGGACAAAACAGAAAAACTAACCCCTCATTAATCACCTCTTAGTAATCGTATTTACGTTCTAAACGTCATCTAAAGGGCATGTATAACCCACAGACAGTAGCTGTCTTTTTGTTGCCATATAGATCAAATGAGCTGATGTGACCATCATTTAATGAGGAAAGAGAGTGTTGCTGTCTACTATCTCTCGTCTACTGCTTTGGCTCGTGCTCCCATGCAAAACATCAGAAATCAGAGTACGTATTTATTATCACACAGACAGCTAAATAGACAACATGTGTCTAAACTATTGTAGAACTGACTATTTAACTGTCTGTATGTGTTAAATAGACATTCTAATATGTTATATTATACGTGCCCTTAGCATACGAAGGGAGTACGCAGTACGAGAACAACTCATGCCAATCAACCGTTTTTTTCTATCGGCGTCACCTGCAATTCTCAGTTTCTCCCCTCTTCTCTAAAATACATTATTACGCTCTCAAATTTTCACAGGCAAACAAATATACACAGATCGAATTAAGTCAATTATTTTATCTTTTATTTCTGATAGCACGGGCCCGCAATCCTGCACCGCGCCTTGCCTCTGTCGCCGGCCTTCCCGTTCCCGCCGGCGGCGGCCCACCCGCGCAGCTTCCGAAGCAGCCTCGGCCGCCCGATGCTCCACCCGCCGCTGCCTCCGTCCCCGCCGCCGCGCCCGCCCGCCGCCGCGAACCCCATGCATGACGCCGGCGCCGGCGGCTCCACCTCCACGCTGCGGCCCGCCGACCCGGACGAAGACACGGACACCGCCTTGCACAGCTCCACCTCGTTGCTCGGCGCCGCCGCCGCCACCATCGTCTTCCTCTCCTCCTCCTCCCCCGGCGGGTGCGGGTGCCCACCTTTGCGGCCTTCGTCGACGTTGTCGTAGGCGCTGCCGCGGCCGAGCACGGCACCGGCGTCTTCGTCGCCGTCGTAGGGGTTCACGCCGAGCACCGTGCTGCCGCCGTCGTCGTCGACGAACATGAGGTCGTGCTGCAGCCAGGCCGTGATCCAGCCCAGGTAGATCATCTCCTCCATGCCGGCGGCCCACCTGTCACGGAGCGCCTCCAGCCCGTCCACCAGGTCCCTGCCGCTCGACAGGTTCCGCAGGCTTCTCTCCACAGCCACTTCTACGTTCTGCTACGCATTGCAGAAAAAGGAGAACAATTGATTCATCGTCTGATTCGAGTTCTAATCTCCTGATCAAAGAATGCAAAGAAAGATGACAAGAAAAAACGAAGCCAACAAGATCATTTGAATCTGATCGTCAATGGATTACCTCAATGTTAGCTGCCACCTTTTGCTCCTGCAGCTGCAACGTCAGCTGCTTCATCTCCTCCATGCACTGCTCAAACTCCTCGCACCTCCTCGCCATCTGGGATTGCTTGGCATCAAGAGCCAGGATTTTCTCGCCAACGGCATCCGAATCCTGCTTGCTTCGCTTCGTGATCTTCTTCAACTTGCTCTGCAGGTTGTCGAGCTTGCCTTTCATGGCCGCAAACTCTTCGGCAGCAGCCCGGATCTCCGCGGCAGCTGCCTCGAGCCGCTGGTTCTGAGACTCCAGCAGCTCCAGCTTCATGCCCAGGCACATGATCTGCATCTTCTGGTACGCCGACTCCTGCTCCTTCATGTCGCTGTACTCGTGGAACTGCGCCTCGATGCTGCAAGCTCGCTCTTCAAGGGCCGACACCATGAGCTTCAGGCTCGCAATCTCGTCGGTGACAGTTCTCTGATCATCCTGGAGCTGTTTGTTGGATGCAGCTTCTGACGAATTTTCAGTGGCCTCTACCACCATGACTTCTTCCGCATTTGAAGCCTGCCTTGCTAGTTCACTGATTATAACTCTACCTGCAGTGCTGCGAGCACTCTCTGACCGCGCCAGCTTCCGTGATGAACGACGAGTTGGTTCCATTTCTTCTTCTTCTTCTTCTTCCTCTTCTTCTTTGCAGATTGAACCGAGTGATTGGTGCAATTGGACTGAGCTATCAGATGATGAGTCTGTGTAACTACTGTGCCTATTTGCCCTATTTGTTATGAGGTCACAGATAAAAGCACCAGCTAGGGGGAAAGCTAAGGGAAAGACTATCTTCAGAAGGAGATTCGTGATGCCCTCCGCCTTCTTACTTTCCATTGAAAAGAGTTCATCATTCCTTCAGTCTCAGTGGAATAACCTTTTAACTACTATATGTACGTATGCCAACCCTGAGGTGTTCCTACATTGCTTTGCCTTCAGGACCAAACTATGCCAAGTTTGTTCAGGTATCTAACCATCAATGGGTTTTGCGGTGTATCGTTCTTTAGTCAAGAACACATAAAGGTATATGCATACTATTTAGATCTTGTTCCGCACATATAACTCTCAGATGATCAACACTCACAGCTGGAGTATGAAATAATGATAAGATTATCTTTCAGGGCAAGATTAGTATTGTTCATTTCTTGATTACGAGAAGAAAGCATAAACTTTGCATCTAGAGGCTTCTCTCCTTGTTTATACATGGCTCAAGATCATCTGTTGGGCAGCATGGAACCTTTTCTAACCGTCAAAGGCTTCCCTCCTTGTGGTTATGGTTGATAATAAAGAAGAAAAGGTAACAAAATAGGTGAAAAGGACATGCTCATACAGAAAGTAGACCAACTCACCACAGATAAGCCATGTTTGTTTTGTGGGTAGAATTCACCTTTTTGCTTGCGTGTGCTAGATGAAGACAAGTCCATTCAGGTACTCAACTTTCCGCTTTTGCTCTACACTTCTAGTTGGATATTCTTATTTCTGTTTTTGCACAAATGCATATGTACTTTCTTAATTAACTCAAACACAAGACTGCGTGGAAGCCCGAAGCATCATTTTAGTTTTTTCACTATCAAGCTAGGGAACCATTTATACTTTTGTTTCCAACTAAATTTTTCCGACAATGGTTCTAAGCAGTACAGATAATATAGAAATTGGAATAGACGACTTATTTTCATCACATAAATAGAATTCTATATTTCAATGATGTTCAAAATCTTACACGAGCGCACTATCAACGCAATGTAAACTAGCCATTTTTCTATAGCAATGCTTTCCTGTCCACACTCCACACAAATATGTACCATTCTCTTTAGAACACTATGCACAATTATCCTTCGACGATCTTCACAGGAGTCCTGTAAAAAAAAGAAATATATACTGTAGTGACGGTTGGAGAAAAAAAATTGAATGTCATTTGCAACTGGTCAACCACACTTACCCAAATGGACTCTGCTTTATTGATAGTAGCTCAACATCCAGCTGTTCAAAAGAGAGGACATAAAAAAATAGATGGATAAAAGAAAAACTGAACCAGGCCATACAACTGACAAAGAACAGGATAGAGTTTGTAAATGACGTGGAAACAAATGACAGTTTACCTCAATAGTTGCATTTGGAGGAATTTCTTGGACACCTTTCTTTCCATACGCCAGTTCAGGAGGAACGATGATCAACCTCTGAAAATTTCATAATTATGTTTTCCAATGCCATAAAATATTCTGATAGATGTTTGTTGAAAAGAATAAAATAGATGAAGCAGACCAACATTTGCTATGTATCTTTTCTTTTGTTTGAAGTACAAAGGGATATTTGATATTTTGTTTTTAGGCATGACACAAATAACTTGCAGAGTCATCAATTGGATAAGCAAACTCTAGGACAATCATTAACATTATTCTTTGATAAAGATCTATTTGGTGGAGGATTAGTTATCCTCATTATGATTTTAAGCTAATCGAGTCAGTGATGATATACTAGTAGTTTATACAGTCAGTGCCGATATACTAGTTGCCGATGGAGTCAATGTTTTTTTTATTTGAAAAGATCAATCATAGATGGAAACCAAATCAAAACTTGGCATTAACTAACCTGGCCTCCAACTTTCATTCCCTCAACCCCAAGATCCAGTCCTTTTAAAACATTGCCTCTCTCAGAGTTGCCAACATCAAAACCATATGGCTGCACATAACTTTAAGACTTATAAAAGGCAGTTGCAAAAAAAAATCGCAAACATTAACTAATCACAGCTAAGAGCATCTCCAAGAGACTAGCCAAATCATTTTCTAAAGTTAAATTTAGCTATTGTTAGAGGAAAAACGTTTCCAACAGACTCTGTAAATGACCCTCCAAATTTAGTGGCTCTCCATCTCGCCTCATTCGCTAGCTATTTTTAGCTAGCCTACCTCACTAGCCATCTTTACAGAATCTGTTGGATTACCCCATTGAATTAGATGACTTTCTATTTTTACAAAGGAGCTATAATCTCCATATTTAGCTAACACAATACAGAGTCTCTTAGAGATGCTCTAAGACTATCAATTGTGATCACCCCATAAATACCAAAATCATAAAACTAATCAGGATTTGCTTTATACAGACTGTCAATAACCTCTACTCATGCACACGAGAAAACCTCAACTTATGCAAATAAAGAAGCACAGAAACAATCATAAACATATGTACAAATGTATTGAGCGAGGAACTTCTCCCATATCATAATTTCATAATATGTCAGGAAATTTTAGCTCGGTATAATGGCTGACATGTATAAGTTGAAAATGACATGTAGTAATTATATGGAGAAAGAGGTAGAAGATGCTATAGCATTACTGTTCCACCACCAACACCGAGACCCTGCCTGCTCGTCATGAATGTGATGCCCTTCCACTTGGCCACATAATGTACCTACACTAACATAAGCATCGCATCATTATAAAAAAGAACAATGGCTCTGTAACAACAATGCAATTGGTAAACATTCATATTAGTTGTAAGTTGTTGGTGATTTATTATTGTTATGTATGACCACATCGGATTATATACAATCAATTCAATTGGAATCCTATTAGTTTAGCACACAGTTTTCAGCAGTCAGCTATAGCATACTAATTTATTTCAAGCAAGTTACTATTTAGCCCACATGATTGATCAAAACAGAGCACAATAACAAAAAAGCAAGAGATTGTCTGGTAAGCATGCTTCAAACAACAGCACCAATCACATCTGAAAGAAATAACCTCTAGATTTGAAATTTAGTCTTCAAGTCAGTAAACAAATGAGCACAGACTTCCCAGTCTCAGAATTCATGAGAAGGCTCACCCTTCTTCTATTCCTTGGGATTATTCTGTTCAGTGTCAGCTATGATTTGCGTACTGCAGTGCAAATGCAAACGCCAACAATTTGTCCATTATGGTTCATGCCATCTTAATCCAAGATACACAAATTGCAGTTGTACTTACCGCTACGCGGGATCCCTTAACAGCTGTAGCCCCATTTCCTACCTTGATGTCATAGTACCTGATCAGTGATAAAAAAAATTTGACAGGTTAGTGCACATGCAGGCAGTAACAAAAAGAAGCTTATCTTTCAGTCATACAAATATCAGCAATTGTCTTAACTCTGAAAAGAGAATTTCTTATTTGTGAAATGTCCTATTTTGATCTCCTCATTTATAGTAATAGCAAACATCATAATCATTGGAATGCAACATCAAGAAATTAATCTAGTTGAGTATCCATTCTAATTCCTGCACACCAAGAAGTTTTCAGCATGCTCAACCCGTATTTTCGTTATGACATCCAAAAGTACTAGAAAAAATCGAATCCTGTACCGGACCACCAATTCATGCCCATGAACATGGCACACTTAAAAACGGATCCAAATTCCCCAAAAACACACATTAACATGAGTTATTTCAGAGGAAGCGCGTACTTGAGGCCATTGGGCAGGGTGGTGAACTCGCTCTCCGGAATCTTGGACGCCCTGAGCTGCGCATTCAATCAGCCAAACACAAAAAAAACACAAAGACATTTCAACCCAACTTCACAAGATCAACCAAATCCTGACACCATTTTGAGAAATGCTGTAGCAGAGTACAAGTTTGCCGGGTCCCTACCGCCCTCCTGCTGGTGGACACCGCGTCGGCTTCCCCTCCGGCCACGCCGATTCCCACCGCTGCGCCAAGGAACACCAAGAGGCGATCAGAACACGCAGCCCCCTGGCAAACCGATCCCAGACAACCGTCGAGAAGAACCGAGCAGGGCAGAGAAATCAAGAACCTGCGGCGGCGGCGAGGAGGGAGGCGAACCACCGCCGGGTGGCCCCGGGGGACGCGTCCGGGGAGCAGCTGCAGCGGCAGGCGAAGGCCGGCCGCCGCGCCGCCTTCCTGGCCAGGAGCGGAAGGGGCAGGCGCGGGGAGAGGCAGATGGAGGGCGCGACGGTGAGCTCCATTGGTCGGGGGCTCGGGGCCACGGCGGACTCTGAAATTTTGATATTTTCCGGCTGGGCTCGTGTGGATTTGGGTGCTCGTGGCCTCTGAATTTCCATCCCGGAAATGGAATTGTCAGTTTCTGGGTGTCGCTCCCACCGGCAGAAATCAGAATCTTCAGTTTCAGCCACATTGCAGCAGGCTGTACAGTAAAGTCCAAGTGTCCAACCATGATGCAGTTTCTCGATTTTTTTTTCTTTTTGAAATGAATTTTGCTCGTATTTGATCACATGGTGTTATGAAATATTAAATGTATTCTTTTCTAATTTTAAAAATCATTTTCTCATGAATCCACTCCGAAAAAGATAAGAAAAACAGTAGACTTACGTTGTTGTTCGATTGGCAACGCACGTAGGATGGCACCATTGAGGCTAGATTATTAGGTTCGTCCCAGTGGGCTCTTATGGAGATTTTATAATATTAAATTCGCTGATACGGTAGAGTAGAGAGAAGAGATAGTTCACGGTAAGAGGAGTTTTTATCCCCATGCATAAACCGGTTACCTAGCTTCTAATGTTGATTATTGTATCAAATAGTGTGCACTGATACTGGCCTTAGTGAATAAGTCTTTTGCATTAGTTTAGAGCAAAGATTAGAGGATACTCGGATAGTAATGACATAGAAATGAGTCAAAACTTTGCAAATCAAAATGATGGCCGGGACAAAAGAATCAAATAAAGGCTTAGAGGAGAAAGGGGGTAGATCCTTGTAGAGAAAAGTGATGGCTGATCATGAAGTACGGAAATCATCTTCAACTCATAGACTATAGATCCTTCCTTCCATATAAATTAATTCACATCCTAACTTTATCAGAAGTTAAATATTTCGCATTGAAATGAGTAATTCATGCTTTGTTAGTATTCATACAAGTTAATTTTGGTGGAAAAAACGTCATGAAGCACTAGCCAAGGAGAAATTAAGAGCAACCGTGCTTTGTGAGATCTCTGAAACTGAAGGACGTCTGCAACTCACCGAAGGCCCAACCCAAGATATTTTGGGGGGCCATGTAACACCAGGAGGACTACACGTGCATCAAGGCCCAACCCAAGATATCATAGCAACAATGATGTGCCCATATATAGCCGAGTATCAGATGTTAGCGTAAGATTGAATGAGAGATTTGTACTTGTATCCGGGGTAATTAAGTGAAGAGTCAGGCAGTAACTATAGCGCTGTTTGGATCTGTTAGAGCTAGCAATTAGCCATGTTAGTTGCGGGAACCCGCTAACAGAGTAACAGCTCACTGTTAACTAGGTACACCCTCCGTATCTGAAAAGAAAGAGTTTAGGCTAGTCCTAGCGGAAGATTCATGCACGTTAAATGAGGTGATACATCAGCAAACATGATGACATGGCTTGATAATTATGAAGAGAGAAAGGGACAGAGTTTCATCCGGATGAACACACACCTAGCACAGTTATCAACTCTAGATGAGTCTTGAAAGTAAATGCTAGAGGGTGCCTATTCAGTTACCAACAAAGTTTTTTTAGGCAATGTCAGGAGGTTTATTCATTAAAACCATAACAAAGTTTTTTTAGGCAATGTCAGGAGGTTTATTCATTAAAACCATAATTACAACTTACAATCCTTAGCGAGCATCTCTAAAATAAAGTCTAACTACTATTCCAAATTATATGTTTGCTGGGAGCCGTAATTGTCGGCAGGGCATCCACAAAGTTGGACATGGACTGACGTAGGTGGCGTGTCGGTTTTTATCGTTGGAAGTCTCAATACTTATGACTTCAAATAAGTATATTAAGAAAATATAGTTCATGATGAATCTATTTATATTTATTTGGTATTATAAATATTAGTAATTTTTATATAAACTTGGTTAAACTTAAGAGAGTTTAACTTATGATAAACCCCTAAAGTTTTTTTTGACGGAGGGAATATAGTACGTGATCCTTTTCCATGACTTGTTGGCCCAAAACACTGGTGAAAAAAGAGCATATGATGATTTTTGTAATGATACAAAAAAATAGAACATCTGGTAGATTGGGTGGGACTGCATGCGCTACATCTATCGCCAAAGTAAGCCCTCGTTTAGTTGCCGAATTTGAGAGCAAATTTTAACCTTTTGGGGTGCGTGCGTCACTGTAGCATTTTGTTTGTACATGTAAAAAATTGTCCAAAAATTGATTAATTAGGCTCAAAATGTTCGTCTCTTAAAATACAACAAAACGGTGCAATTAGTTTTTGATTTCATCTACATTCAGTACTCCATGCATGTTATGACATTTTGATGTAATGTGAATTTTTTTTTACATAGTGGACTTTAGGGATAGAATTTGGGATCTAACCAACGCCTCAACACCCTTTTTACTTTGCCGCTGTCACATCTATCATATGAACCATCACCACACGATACACTGCTGCAGCTAGCAGATTGGAGATGCTGCGCTAGCAGCGAACTACTGACGGGCGACGACGCACTGTAGCGCCGTCACATGCCGAGGGATCAACATCGACGCCCATCCAATGCGGCAGTACGCCAGCACGTGCTCTCGGTCTCTAATCATGCCCTTGTTTTTGTTTATAGTTTAAAAAGTAACCACAAAGTTTATTATACAAAAAAAAGATTTCCGTCACATCAAAATATAAATTCATGCATGGAGTACTAAATGTAGATGAAATAAAAAACTAACTGCACAGTTTTGTTGTACTTTGTAAGACGAACGTTTTGAGCCTAATTAATTAATTTTTGAACAATTTTTCACACATACAAACGAAATGATACAGTGACGCAATGATCATGAAGTGACCTCAAACCTCAAAATCCCCACCCCTATTTTACATCTAAACGAGGCCGATATCGATGGAGGCACCGGACTTTGTGTGGAAGCATACCATCACCAGGTACTTTGTGTGGACTCTTTGTCCTTGCGGGAGGAATCAACGATCTCAAGTTTCAAATGTTACATTGTTCAAGTTGAAATGGAGGAGCTTAATTAGCGGGACCTGCGGTGTGACTTTAAACTTTGTTTTATCCATATTTCTCCTAATAACGTCGTGCACACATAATAGGACAAGTAGGTCTCACTAGTGAAAATAGACTTTCCATCCACTATATTAATCCCAGATTCACATTAGTCTATGCTCTAACGACTAGGGGGACGCAGGGGCCTTTAGTCCCGGTTGGAACCACCAACCAGGACTAAAAGTCTAACGACCAATACTGTGAATTAGGTTTCTATCCGGTGGTCAACCACGTGATCAGCAGTCTCCAATGGTCAATCTCTACAGCATAGCAATGGAAGATTTTACAAAGCCGGAAAAAAAGAAAAGAAAAGGAGAATGACAAAGAGAAAGCAAGCAGAATAGACGTTTTTCTCCATTGTCGTGCTCCTCGGTGAGATCTCCAATGAGGGTCCATGGTTCGGGTTAAGGATTTGTGGGATACTAACTTATGGCTTCTTTAGTGTCCATTTTATGGATTTATGTGGTATGTGCAACCCGGAACGTCGTCCCTAGAGAAGGCCACCCGTAGTTGAAGAGAGGAGTCAGAATCCTCTGTTAGAGTCAATGCATAGTGATTTCAAAAATGAAAACATATAGAAAGGACTATGGTGATTGTGCTATGAAGCAATAGAAGTAGAGGAAAATAAGAACATGTATGAAATCTTGCTGATTTTTACTCCTACATGGGACCCACGGTGTTTTGAATTCATGAGTTGGCGCCAACTTTTTGCATGCGTGGATACTCTTTCTCTCTCCTCGATGAATTGACTCGCTGCAGTGGATGCCCTTAGAGAGGTGGTGGTCCAATAGTGATGGCATGTCAAGGGTGCTAGGTGAGCTTGTGGTGGCATCGCCGATTGAATGGAGATTAGGTTGAGCCAGGGGGGCATGGCCCTCCTTGGTCTCAACTAAGCTCTGCCTCTGGTGGCAGTAGAGCTCGCCGTGCCAAGGTGAGCGACGTGCAATTGACGACATGGCTATGGGTGGGCCATAGTGGTGGTAGGCCAACGTGCGGGGCACAATGGTGCTAGGGCAATGTGTGGAACATGATGGTGGTGACAGTCATGGGGTGGAGTGGCGGCAAGGCTTTGCATGAACGGTGTTGGCAAGATCAAGCACGAGCAATGTGCATAGGGTGGGGCCCACACCGAAGAAAACAAGGAAAAAATGAGGTACCATAGAGATATCTTATAGTGATACAGGACAAATATCTTTGGGGGCGATACTGCCGAGGAAGGTGCTTTAAGGCGGTACAACTGAGGAAGATACCTAGGGCGATATAGCCGAGGCGGAAAAAGGGTGGCAGCATGCATAGATTCAACTAAAAAAAAAGCTGACGACATGTGAATAATGGTACAACCGGGATGAAAAGAGTGACAGCCCACGTACTAAGAGAAAGAGAACTGAAAGATGCAATTGAAGATTAGAGTTTGAGATGCCTATATACTTTAAATATTTAGAATCTAATTCGCGTCAAAGGTATTCGGACGTGACTTAGAGCTTGTTGGGTTAGTCCAAATTTCACCGAAAATAGTTCCAACTAATAAAAAATTAATATAAATTAAGTAAGCAATTCGGCTAGAAATGATTCGAGGCCACCGTTTCATTCCATGGACCCCCTCGACGGGCCCTTAAGGGCTTGTCCGGTTAATCCCCAATAGAAAGGGATTAATGGGATTTTGTTTCCCTGCAAGTCAGTTAGGATCTAATCCCCTCGCTGCTCAAAGGATTAACCGAACAAGGCTTTACTGTGTTCTAACTATTTCGACGGGAATGGTTGCATATCCAATCCAAACGTACGTTAGGCAGGCAAATCGCACACGGAATAATCCCCAAAGCTTCACTGACCGGTGGGACCTACATTCTGCGGCCCCACATTCAGCGAGCGTGGGTACAATCTGCCCGTCCCCTTCCCAAACCCGCAGGCCACCTCACCTTGGCTATAACCCCCCCGGTCTTCGCCAGTCCGCGTGGTCGTCTAGTCGCACTCGCCACTCGCACGTCAGTTTTCCCCTCTCAGAAAACCCCATGGCTTCGCGTGGCGCAGGCGGTGGTGGTAGGCGCGGCGGTGCCGGAGGGCGGGGCGGCGAGGGCGGAGGGCGCTGGTTCGGTGGCCGCGTCGATGGGGAAGGGCAACAGCAGCAGCAGTACCCCCACGGCCGCCGCGGCGGGGGAGCGCAGCAGCAGCAGCAGCAGTACCCCTACGGCCGCGGCGGCGGTGGAGGCCGAGGCGCCGGCGGGTACCCGCAGCAGCCGCCTGGGCGCAGAGAGGGCGGCGGAGGCCCGGGCCGCAGCGGCGTGGATGCACCCGTCCGCCCCGCCGCGTCGGCGGTCGCCCTCGCGGAGGCCTCGACTTCCGCGCGGCCGCCCGCGCCCGCGCCGAGTCTGGTGCCAGCGCCTCCAGCCCCTGCGGCGGCGGCGGCGACTGCTCTGGCGAGAGGCACTCCCCCCGCACCGGCAGCTAGATCCGCGGCGCAAGCCCCGGCGTGCCGGCCGCCGGAGGCCCCGCCGGTGTCGAGCCAGGGGATCGAGCACCCGGCGCGCCCGGGCTTCGGCACTCTCGGGAGACGGGTGGTCCTCCGCGCGAACCATTTCCTCGTCCAAGTCGCCGACAACGACATCTGCCATTATGACGTGAGCTCCGCGGCTCCTCTCTCCTCTGACCTCTTCATCAACTCGTGCAGTTGTTTTTGTTTTTAGCCTTTTTATTTTAGCATCTGATTGCTCTGGATTTGTTCGTCGATCAGTTAAGTTTTGTGTTCATGTTTAGGCATAACTTCACGTCCTTGCTAGTTAGTATTAACCGTGGTTTATCCTCCCTCTTTTTATTATCTTTAGTCAAGATTTTTACTGGTTGCTTTTTGTAGAGGAAGTATTACCGTTGTCCCATTTCCTGGAGTATTTTGTGAGGCCCTTGAGTGGTAATTCTGCACTTGCCTTTTTGAGCAAAATGTCTGTAGCCTGCATGTGAGGTAGCTGCTGCTATGGTTGTGTAATGGGCTGATTTTTTTTTCCGCGACGGTGCCTTAGCACGTATTTCATTAAGAAGAGAGCAGATTACATGTACTTGCCCCAGGTCAAACAGGAGTTGACCAACACAAGCGCACAAAGGACTAAAAAATAGATAAAAAACCCGAAAAACGGCCAAGAAACAAACGGCCAACGGAACAACTAGAAACGAGCGACCAAGGCTCCAGCACACCCAAACCCAACGACCTAGAATCGATCACACTCCTGAACCTGCAAACAGATAGCCTCGTCATGGGCGCTAAAGGTATAACGGTGGCAAAGCATCCACCTAGCAGCACGAACCCGGCGGCAAAGCATCCGCCCGAACCGATGATGAAGCACAACAGGGGTGGCAAAGCATCCACCCAATCCGAAACGACCACGGCGGTAAAGCATCCGCCCGAACAAGAGAACCGAAGCGACCACAGCGGCAAAGCATCCGCCAGAGCAACGTAGAGGGTGGCAAAGCGCCCACCAGACGACGACCTAAGCAACCCATACGAGGCGGACGATGAAGGCGAGGGCAGGCGCAAGAGCATAACCACCAATAGGATGACCAAAAACCACCGCCAGATGAGAGATGAGGCAAAGCCCGCCGGGGGGCATCGGTGTCACTTCCAAGACAACGCCTCAAGGGAGGGGGCGACGCCAAAGGCGCCGTCATTGGCCGACCAATCATGATCAGGGTTTTCACCCGGAAGGTCGCCAGAGATGGGGAGGAAGGAGGGAAGAAACGTATGATGCCTCCAACAAGGTAAACGACTCCCGAAGGCGTCGCCATCAAAGGGCTTTCGCCATCTCCCCTTCCCCACCAGGAGGCACATCTCACCAGCGGCGTACACATGACGGCAACCACACCGACGACATGGAAGGCCCCCACAAGCCGGCGCCAGGCAGCGAGCATACCTCCGCCGGGATGGGCGGCAGCACGGAACCAGCGACGAAACCAGCGACGGGGGAGGCGGATCTGGCGGCGGAGGTGGCCGATCCGGCGGAGGAGATGGTGCATCCGACGGGAGCAGGCCGGTGGCGGCGGATCTGGTGGAAGGGAAGCCGCCAGCTGCGGGACCACCGGACCCAGCGCAGGGGAAGGCAACCGCCGGCGGATCCGGTGCCGGGGCGGCCACCAGCGGCGGACCACCCGAGGCCGGCGCGAAGAGGCCACCGGCGGCGGTAAATCCATGGTGACGACCAGCAGAGGCGGCCGGAGGGGATGGGATGGTGACCGGCGAGCGAGAGAGGGAGACTAGAGGAAGGGAGGGGGGAGGGGAAGGGGAGGGGCCGCCGCCGCCACACACTGACGGCGGCGGCGGCCGGCGCTGCTCGCGGGGCCCCCTGGCGGCGCGGCGAAGTCGCCCCCCCCCCCCCCCCCCCCCCCCCCCCCCCCGAGTCGCCTGGGAGGGGCGACGCTAGACTCCGTATGTGCTTGTCAACAATGCATGTTGCGTAATGGGCTGATTGGTTGCTTGTTTCTAGCTAAGCTAGGTTCTCTGCATGCAACAACCGTATGATTGGTTGGCAGCAACCGGGCCTGTGCCCATGGGGTGCAAGATTCCCTCCTCAGCCTGGCTGCACAGATGCGGTAAAATTTTTTGTTTCTGCCGGGCCAGGCTGGCGCGAGCGCGTGAGCTGCATGCGGCGAGAGAGCAGCAGTGCACGGCCAACATGATAGTTGGGAAACCAATCAGCGGCAATGCTTGGCCATGCTGCACATATTCAGGTAACCGAACACCAGGCATTTGCATGCCATCAGCCTGGGCGAAGGAAGCCTGGCTCATTGGTGCAGGGAAGGCTGAGATGGTGCAAGAAACCAATCAGACCCTAAATGAAGTGGGTTGACGATGACGCCTCGGGCTCTGTGCGTGTCAAGCGCAACTTTGTTGCTTTCACCATTTCCATGTATGACATGGCATTGATGGCCACTCCTTTATTGATTTGCCAATGATCGATGGCTTGGGTAGTTTTTTCTTTGGTCCTCTTGCGTGTCTTGGTTGTAGCACGGTAGATGGTCTCTTTAGTACTTGGGTTTGGTTGGTGCTTGGCAGGGTTCTGGGGCTTTCTTGGTAGGGATTCCTCTTTGGAGCTTTTATTCTGCAGTTAGCTGTCATATTGAGAAATCAATCAAATTTCATGCCACCAGATGAACTTCTGGATTCATGGTTGAGGATGCACCATTATCTTCTCTGGTGAACTTGGTTAGGGTTAGAAATGGGAGGAGGATCACCGGGTTAGGTTTGGTCGTGGCCTGGTTCAGAGGTGAGGCAGATGTTGGGTGTGAGTGTGTGTTTGGGGGGGGGGGGGGGGGGGGGGGTGTGGGGGCGTATTTTGTGTTTGGAACACATGGTGGTCCTAGGTTTTGTTTACTTGAATATCTCTGATCTATGTTCGTGAAAAAATTGCTTAATGTCTGATTGTAACGCTGTTCTTTTTTTTTCCATGCATGTTTGACTGTATCCATATCCATACACATTGCCAGGTTTCAATCAGCCCTGAGCCGAAGGCACGAAGAACCAACAGGGTGGTTCTTTCAGAGCTTGTCAAGGTGCACGGTGACATCTCTTGCCCACAAGATGCCTGCTTACGATGGGAGTAGGAGCCTGTACACTACAGGCGAGCTCCCATTCAAATCAATGGACTTTGTTGTCAAGTTGGGACGCCAAGAAATGTAAGCACCACAACTGTGTTCTATGTGTCTTTTGCACAATGTACACTACTTGTTTGTGACCTGCAGCTGCTAACTGATGAACTATGTGTCCTGTTATCTTAATTGCTGAAATTCAGTGAGTATAAGGTGACGATTCGCTATGCGGCGTGGGCAAATCTGTACCACCTGCAGCAGTTCCTCATCGGTCAGCAAAGGGACTCATCGCATGACACAATCCAAGCACTTGATGTTGTCATGAGGGAGTCAGTGTTATTTCTTCACCGCTTCATTCTGCAACATCAGTGTTATTTCTTCACCGCTTCATTCTGCAACATCTTGTTTTGTTGGAGCTGCTGACCATGTGGTTGCTGATTTCCTTTTGTTTTGCAGTTATGTCTCTGTTTCTAGATCCTTCTTCTCTAAGCAGTTTGGTGCCGAGAAGGACATTGGTGATGGGCTGGAGTGTTGGAGAGGATATTACCAGAGCTTGCGCCCTACTCAAATGGGCCTCTCGTTGAACATTGGTACTGTTCTTCTCCATAAGCAGTTACACCAGTTTAGTCAATTTCAATTGAGACTTGATGTTGATAGGATGAATTAAGCAACTCACGGCAGTTTCAATTTGGGAATTTTGTGTGTAAGCCACACACAAGTTGTTGTTCTGTTGGTGTGCCATAGTTCGTTCCACATTTATATGCATGGCATTGGAATTTGCATCTCCGTTCAGATGGCGTACACACAAATACTATTGGATTAATTGGGCCTTGGCCCATTTTAGTCTCAATTAATAAAAGAATTAAAGGTCCACTAATAAATGCCAGGGAGTTAAATCCCAGATGGAGAGTCAACGAGAATCCTAACCAACTTAAATGGTGGACCAGCTGTGGACCACTTGTGAAGCTGGTAAAAGGAGAAGTGTGTGCCACACGCGCGCTCGCTCGCCTCGCCGAGCCGTGGCCTTGCTAACGTTAGTGTCATCACTCTGAAAAATCATAACGAGACATATCTCTTCTCCCTGTTGTTTGCTGCTCTCTTGCATTCCGAACGCAAGCTTTGCGCGCACTCTGCTTGCGTGAGCAGCTGCCTCCGAACCTCTCTGCTTTGTGATCCTGCTCGAGATGGGCAGACAATAAGGTTTTTGGGGAGCGTACTCGTACGCGACTGCTCCGTACGACTGCTCGCCTGAACGACTGAATTGTTGTTAATTTCTGGAATTAAAATATACCGAATATTACCTAAATCTCTAACAAATACGACATTAGTGTGTGACATTCATTTCCAATTGTTCAAAATCTAGTTACACCCCTGAAACACTTGAGTAGGAATGTTCTTGTGCATTTCTTTTCAGTTTTTAACCTCTCTGGATCATACTTTTATTTTTCAGACACATGCTCGACTTCATTTTATAAATCTGTCCCTGTCGTACAATTTGCCTTTTTCGGACAGGGACCGTTTCAAGGTACCGTTGGTCAAAAAAAGTTGTTCCATGCAATTTATTTTCAGTCACCGACATATTTATCTCTACATCGTTTTTTTCAGATTAAGAAAGCCCTGCGCGGAGTTCGTGTTGAGACTACCCACCAGCAGGGCAAAAGGAGCATCTACAAGATTACTGGGATTACTTCTGTCCCACTGGCACTGAGGTACCCCATCTGTTCACATATCTTCTCCCCATGCTATTCAGTCTAGTATTTTCATTCAATAGGAACTTGTTGCCATTTCTTATCTTCAGCTTTTCTCGGAACGATGGCCCTCAGCTAACTGTTGTTCAGTACATCAAACAACGGTACAAGTATCAGTTGCGATACACTGCTTGGCCCTGTCTGCAGTCTGGCAATGATTCTAAGCCAATATATTTGCCGATGGAGGTATTGTCTGCATCATTTGTGATTTCTGCACAACACCTGGTGCACCGTGCTAATTTATGTTTGCAGGTATGCGAAATTATTGAAGGGCAGAAATACACTAGGAAGCTCAGTGACACACAGGTGGCCAGCATACTGAAGGCAACCTGTAAACGTCCCCAGGAGAGGGAGAACAGTATCACTCAGGTATTTGTCCAGCACACTTTGGCATTGGCACTGCCTTTTTAATGGGTTATAATTTCTTGAAATTTGTCACATTACTTATTTTTAACATATCTGGAGTTAAAGGCAACTTGAAATTTGCTGTATCCATGTTTTATGTTTAGTATTTTTTTAAAAAACAATATGGTTTCTTGACATGTATTAAAGAACTGCAAGAGTGCACCACACATTTGGCAATAAGCAAGTGTATGATACATTTAAACGTGTTGTTTTCTTACACTGCACTTTATGTTTCTGAAATTCACCCATTTCACGTTCTTGTGATCTAATGCCATTTCTGATGTTTTGACATATTTAGCACAATGACTTTTAAAATGTCTGTTCACCTTGTTTAGATGGTTGGCCACAACAACTATTCTGCTGATAGGATGGCACAAGTGTTTGGGATCACTGTCACCAATCAGATGGCCAACGTGCAAGCCCGTGTGCTGCCTCCACCTATGGTATCTGCTATAACCCATTCTCAATTTGACGCTTGTCTTCTGATTTTCTATAGCTAATTCCAGTAATGACTTATTTAATCTTGTTTCAGCTGAAATACCATGAATCTGGAAGGGAGAAAACTGTTGCACCAAGCATTGGGCAGTGGAATATGATTAACAAGGTGAGTCTATATGTTGGCGAGTTAGATTTTCTGATCTGATAATTTTCTTGGTAGCTCAAGTTCATTAAAAAAACGAAAATATATAATTACAGAAAAAATGCAATCAAAGGATTTTGTGGTTCCTAGAGTTGGATTTTGTTGGATTTGGAATGGTCTTCCTAACTTTTTGTTTCCAGAAAATGGTCAACGGTGGAACAGTTAACAGCTGGACTTGTTTGAGCTTTTCACGGATGCCAAGTCATATTGTAGATGAAATATGCGATGACTTGGTTCGGATGTGCAATTCCATTGGCATGGTAAATTCGTGCATATGCTTCTGGATACAAATACCTTATAACTAAATCATCTGCTGCAGCACATTGAATTTGATGTCAATAAAATTTCAGGTTTTCAATCCAATACCAGCTATAGAAGTTCAATCAGCTTCTCCGAACCACATAGAAGCTGCTCTAAGGGATGTTCACATGAGGGCTCCTAATCTCCAGCTGCTTATTGAGATTCTTCCAGATGTTACTGGTCATTATGGTATGTGCATCTGTGCACTTCTAAGAAAGTATATGCATATTGACATGGAAAAACTTGTTTACACACAATTCTATGTAAAAAAGTTGACCATTGACTTGTTTTCTATGTAATGCACACATGACAAGTTATTTGTGTCTTTTTTTTGGTGTAGCGCACATAGGCAAGCTATTTGCATTTTCTGTGACTTATGGTTAACTTTCACAACATTTGCATATAAACATATTTTTCCATGAGAGCTGTTGCTCGGTTTCATGGTTAACACATTGTTATGTGATTTTGCAGGGAAAATTAAGAGGTTGTGCGAGACTGAACTTGATATAGTATCTCAGTGCATAAATCCAAAGCCCAGGAAAAACAAGCAGTATTTTGAAAATGTTGCCCTTAAAATCAGTGTGAAGGTCAGTGCAGTTTACTGCTTTCTTCCCTCAGATCAGCTGTGCTGCAGTTGTCATAGAAACTGATATTTGTTCTGCGTTGATCAGGTTGGAGGGCGCAATACAGTGCTTGAGAGAGCCATGGTGCCTGATGGAATACCTTTTGTCTCCGATGTGCCGACAATCATTTTTGGTGCTGATGTTACCCATCCGGTTGCAGGAGAAGACAAATCGGCTTCTATTGCAGCTGTCAGTTTCTTTCAATTGTTTCATTCAAATGTTGTAGTAAATGAAATTTCACTTCATATTTGAACGGTAATTGGTACGAATCTGAATTCCCAATGGGGCTTTTCTGACACAAACCAATGGTACGGTTGGCATCACCTTTTGCAGGTGGTGGCATCGATGGACTGGCCTCAAGTAACAATCTATAAAGCTCTGGTCTGTGCCCAAGCACATAGGCAGGAGATTATATTCAGAATCTCTTCTGGACTGGTACAGATCCAGAGAAAGGCACCCCAATAAACGGTGGAATGATAAGGTAACCTGTATCCTTATGTTCATGGTGTCTGTGAATTAAGAGATGACAGTTTGAAACTAAGATGCCCCTGAATTATTTTCTGCAGAGAGTTACTGTGTTCATTCTTTAAAAGGACTGGCCAAAAACCTGAAAGGATTATATTTTACAGGTATGTGCTTGAGTTATTTACATAACTCTTGGATGAAGCCTTCTTGACTTCCTACTATCTTTTTTTGTTTAATTAGGGATGGAGTAAGTGAAGGGCAGTTCAGCCATGTTTTGCTCCATGAAATGGATGCAATCAGGAAGGCTTGTGCCTCTCTGCAACATGATTATCTACCCCCAGTGACATTTGTAGTAGTACAGAAAAGGCACCACACGAGGCTGTCCCCTGAGGTTCATGGAAGACGTGATCTCACGGATAAAAGTGGAAACATTCTTCCTGTGCTTAGTACCTTGATCTCCATCCTTATTAACCACTTAGACAGGAGTAAGAAAAAATATCATTAAGGATAAGAGACATTCAAGTTCCACCCTAGCATTAATAGGTAGGAGGTGAGAATTGAAGGGTCTACTACCACCGCTCTAGCCAACCCTTGTTGGCTGGGTGACCACCAGCCCAGTAGCCAGTGTATCTTACGGAGATCGTGCTTCCAACAAAGTATGATAATTATTTTGGCAGATACATCTTTGATTGTGAATTGCGACTCTTTTTTCTGTTGAAACATGCAGGAACTGTGGTTGATACCAGCATTTGTCATCCCAGCGAGTTTGATTTCTACCTTTGTAGCCATGCTGGAATTCAAGTATGTGTCAGACACTTCGGAGCAACTGACCTTCTCAGTTTCTAAGATTTGTTAGACTAATTGTAAATTCTTCTCTTCAGGGAACAAGCAGGCCAGCACACTATCATGTCCTCTACGATGAGAACCGTTTCTCGGCTGATGCGTTGCAGATGCTCACTAACAACCTGTGTTACACGTAAGCTTGATCGGCCTCCCCGCCATCCCCACCCACGGACTACCACCAAAATTCACCACTGCTGCTCCTTTTTGTCACTACACAGTCTCTTCCATTGGAACAAGCTGATTTTTGTTTTGCAAATGCAGATATGCACGCTGCACGCGCTCTGTCTCTGTTGGTAAGTCTCCTTCCAGTGTTGCTGCTTAATCATGTGGAGACATTAGTTTTTCTTTCTTGTTTGATGATCTTGGAGTTCCTTATTCGGCACTGGAAAATTTATTCTGACCCTTTTCCATGCAGTTCCACCAGCCTACTACGCTCACTTGGCTGCCTTCCGAGCGAGGTATTACGACGAGCAGGCAGAGGGCTCGGGCTCCGATGGAGCCTTTGTTGTCAGTGGAGGTCCAGCTACGTTTCGCCGGCTTCCGCATGTTCTTCTGCTGATGAATTGGCACGAGCTGCTGGTGGCCTTTGTGGCTCATGTCCGGCTTCAGGTGCCTCGATTTGCAACAGGCCGTGTTGGTGTATGAACATATTTTCTGTTGACCCATATTTTTTTTTAGAACGGAACGGCAGAAGATTTGCCGTAATTTTTATTAGAAGAAGAAAAAAACCCATATTTTAGGATGTGGTAAACTAGTACTAATGGTTCTTCTGATTGTCTGTGTCCTATGTGATCCCATGGGAAGTGATTGGTTCACATTGAATAGAAATGGGTAATCAGCCAGCTAATTATGGCATCAGTCAAATCTTAATCGGGTCAGACGAGATGTCCTTTGTCTTTGTTCTCGTTCAGGAATTGTAGGTTGCTGATTGTTGAGGTGCCTTGCACTTTTGTGATAGTTTCGGCCCATGTACACTTGTCGTTCAAGGTTTGTAAGCTGATTGTTGAGGTGCCTTGCACTTCTCTGACAATTTCGGACCATGTACAGTTCGGTCTTCATATATCTTTTCCCGAAATTTGCTGCGGTAGAATACTCACGGAAGATCATGACTTAGGGTGAGTACAATTCGTTTCGATTTTGTCTGTTTCCTAGTTCTCTAGGCACGTTTTTTGTGTGATTGATGTGTTGTGTCACCTTGCTAGTTTAAGCAAGAGTGGAGTCAACTTATAATCCATTTTCTACCATAGCTCCTTCGGATTAACTCTTTTACACAAACCGATGACGAAAGTATAAACAATGTGCTATATGTACACGCGCACGTCCCTCGGAAGGACTGTGCGGTACGGCTTTGGAGGACGGGGTGTTACAACACCTGAATGAACCAAACTTTCCAAACCCTAGGTATTAGACAACATTTGTCTTGCCACATCTGCTAATATACCGTTGAACTACAACATGAGTTGGGGCCCCATGGGCAAGGACTACATATGTTAGTGATGCTGCGATGAGGTAATTAATAACCGAGCAGCCTCCGTCTCCACCAGTGCCACTACTATCGTGGTTAGCATGTAGTGTAAGGTCCATCTCTACATTTGAGACAGCTGATTGCGGCACCATAGATTACCGGTTTCTCAAAACGTTTGTATAACCCAATGACTAGGTGTTGACAAGTGCATCATAAGTCTTCCCTCTCGGGGGTAGAAATTGGTTGCATGCTACACACTTAATGTCTACATTCACAGTGTATACATTTAAGGTGCAACTATGCAGGAGCATGTTCAATCCATTGTTGCCAACGAAGGAAGCGGATCACATGGCACTAGATGGGGTGTCGGGTTCACTATTGACGAGCATATCATCCATGATGAGTATGTAATCGTCCAAATCCACTAGAGAGTGCACCAGTGAGACTAGGAGGAGGTCCCACACTTGATTTAATGTCGGCGAGTCCTCAAGGTTGTCCCGATGGCGGTTGTGGTAGTAGTGTGATTTGTCCGCCTTGAGATTAGGGCCCCCAGAGGACGACAATGGTGTCCATGTCTCGGTGCCCTAGCCATTAGCGGTCATGTTTTGACATGAGCTGGGTACCCATGGGCAAGGACGACATGTGGCAGCAGAGCCGTGACGAGGTGGTCCCTGAGTGGGCCCCATTCCCATCGCCACAAGGGATGACCTAGAGGTTGTTGGGGTCCATGTGTGCATTTGGGGCAACTAATTAGCACTACAAAATTACCAAATTATCAAACCATTTATATTACCGATCGAGCAAATGGTATTGATGAGTGCATCATAAGTCGTCAATCTCTAAAAAACATCTTTGGGGCCATGTAACACTACACCTCAAAATTGGTTGTGTGATGCACACTCAGAGTGTACTACACATTTAATGTATGCATTCATATTGTACACATTTAAGGTACAACTAAGTGGGGGTACTGACTCCATTGTCGATGAGAACACTGCCACCGCTACCTCCGCCGCATGCGCCGCCGCTGCCACGTCCACCGCTACCGTGGCCCTGCGTGCCGCATGTGCTGTCGCCACACTCGGGAATCTGCTCTACCGCACCCGTGCACCACCGTCTCTGTAGCTACTCCTACACACCTCCTGTGCTACCATCGCCGCCAACAACAACGAAGAAGAAATTTTAGTTCAAAACATGTTGAATTTACCACTCGGAGATGCTGATGTCAAAAATGTTGAATGTAGTTTTTATTCAAATGGTTGATCCATATTTTAGAAAATATTGGATCTATCACTTTTAGATGTTGATTCAACTTTAAAAAGATAGTTGTTCAACTTTGAGAAAATGTGAATCTAATCTGTTGAAATGCTGATGTACACTTCTAATTGGGCCTAATGGGCTTTTAAAGCCATAAAGTTTAGCTAACTTCCACAAACCACATAGGAGGTCCCTCTCGGATGAACTATTAAGCAAATTACAGCGTAGCACGGTCTATATAAGCAAACCCTATGTATACAAGGAAACACTAACCCCACCGCCTCCTCCTCTCCCCTTTGCCAAAGCCTCCAAACACGGAGGCGCTAGCCGCCCTCCTCTTTCCATGTCCTTCCTCCCCACGCCCTCATCCCCCACCCACCTCGACCCTCTCTGCCGTCGACTCCATTCCCAACCACGTCGACCCATATCATAACGATGTCTATCTCAGTTGGTAACACTATCCTCAAGCTCTCTACTGCTTGACACGCCACACCGCACACTGCTCCATCCCTAACCTTCTCCAGACCTCTTGCATACGGTGCGACGAGACACGTGCCTCTGTCCCAACCTTGATTTCCGGAGCACCACGGCAGGACCTCCTCCACCTCCATAGCCCACGGGGTCGGCCGAGCCAACTGTGTCGGGCCTGATTTATTTGGGCCGTGCCTAAGCAGGCGTGGACTGCCAGTTTGGGCATCTACAAACATGGGCTGTGGCCAGGCCTGCAGCAGCTTGGAGGTAATGGGTAACCGCCCACTGAGCTCCTCGGCCCACAGCTCCAGTTCATGATCCATCATGGTCGCCCCCACCAGCGTCATCGAGTTCAAAGTGTACCGGCTGCCGGTGTCGAGCAAGGGGATCAGGCACCTCGACGCGGTCAGGGATTGTCTTCGCTCGTGAGAACTGCTTCTTAATTATCTGCATTGAAATTGTCACAGCGACATCTTCCGTGCAACGTGATTGAGCTCCCTCTCCTCTCCACCTACGCATGCACTTAAGCTTTCCAAATGTGTTGGATCTGTTTGTATCGATCTAGCATAGAATTTTGGGTTGATCACCATATATATTCTTGCCATGATCTTCAGAAGTCGATGCTTTCACATCCTTAATTATTACTCATATATGCGTATTTGTTCTTGGCGTGATCTTACGAAGTCGTCGATATTCACGTACTTAATTACTAATATGGAATTTCCAAACAAAAAAACTAATATGGAATTAAAGAAGTGTGTGATCCAAATCCAGCACCAGGCATGTGCACAAATATGGATTGAATGGTCGCACATGACCAAATTATGTATTCCCTTGTGTAGCATACACAAATGTTTTCCTTACATATTACCCAAAATCTAAAACGAGAGCCTTCTCATTTTAGGCTTATCGAGAGAGCCTCCTGATTAGGAAGAAACGAGGTGGTCGAAACCACAAATCACCCGAAAAGGAAAGAAATTAAAAATGAATCGAAGAAAGTAACAAATCACTTGATTAGGGTTAGGGGGTTCGGGTTTGGGGCTGTCAGGGAGGACTCCATGGCCGGCGGGCTTAGAGGGATAGCTAGGGAGGCAGAGGGCCCGGTGGCGGTGGCGGATCGAGGGCGGTGAGGCCGGGCGACAATGGCGCAGCAGGTCAGGGCAGTGGAGGACAACCGGTGGACAGGGTCGGGGGCGGGGTAGCTCGATGATGCCCCGGCGAAGACGGGTTAGCACGGTGGAGGTTGGTGACGTCGGATCTGGCGGCGGAGACGAAGGAGGAGGGCGGTGCGGGGGAGCTTGTAGGAGATGAAGGAGTCGGAGGGGCAGTCAGTGGGCGATGGATCCGGCAACGGAAGCCAACAGAGACGAAGGAGGAGGTCGGGGCGGGGGAGCTCGTCGAAGAGGAAGGGGGCGGAGGGGTGGTCGGTGGGCGGCGACGTCCACAGGAGGTGGGGGAGGCTGGCGGTGGTGGGTCGGGGTGGGTGCTGAACAGCAGGGTGGACGGTACGGGGAGCTGAAACCGAGGGACTCGGAGGAAGACGAAGAAGGCTACAGAGAAGATAAGGTTGCGGTTTTTTTTGGTATTTGTATGCGGATAGCCCTCCCCCCCTAGTTGCATCCTACCTATTATTTGTGCGCGTGTGTGTGATGTTTAATTTTGTATATGCTGCGACTGTCATTTGTGGCTTAAACAAAAATGTGGATTCAACTCCAATGGGTCTAGATGCTGAATCAAAAAGCCTACTGCCTATTGCCCAAAGCAGAAAACATGATTAATGTTAGTATAGATTGGATGGATGTATGACATTGTGAACATACTCAAGGAAATTCCGTATTCCTGGTTTCTCTATGTCTAATGCCTTCTGCAAATGATATGGATCTTATTAGTTGAAAGACACCGAATTGTATCCTCTAGCAATATACACAACTTTGTACTGCCTAGTAGCAAAGGTCGACTGTTTGCAATGTCCTGCAGCAAAAGTCACGCATTTCTAGTCTCATGTGGACGGAGCATGCTAGGTTTGCGTACAAGGGACCCCATGCTAAAAGTTCGGCATGCAACACATTCTTTAGCCGTCGTATGGTTCATGACTATTCCTTTAGTGTGCTGCACTCGCTTAGTCTATTCGTACTGCGCCAGCTCCTTCCAATAAAATTGAGAATGTGATCCAAATCCAAGAAGTGTGTGATCCAAATCGAGCTTCAAGCATGTGCACATATATATATAGACTTGGTGGTGGCACATGATCGACCAAATTATTTATTCACGAGTGTAGCATACGCAAATGTTTATCTTACATTTTTCATGCACATGCATGTGTGTGGTGTGAATTTTTTATGCCGCAAATATAATGTGTGGCATAAACACAAATATGGAATCAACAGGGTCCAGAACCTTAGATATCTATGTAGTATAATTCCCTGAAGTTTATAGAAGCAACTCGAAAAGCTTACTTGCCTATAGCACAAAGCACCATACATGTGTAGCAGAGCCCACGATGGAGTAGTAGATTGGTTGGAGGTATATACATACTCTAGCAAACTAACTGAAGGAATTTCCATGTGGATACGGAATGTTTGGTTCATGTCTGAAAGATGCCATGCCAAAATTTCGGCGTGCCACACTTTCTTAAGCCATTGTTTGGTTTTTTTACCATAAATTTGGGGTTCCGCTTAGGCTATTCATATTATACTAGAACCTTTTTTTTATTGAATTTAGAGTTTGATCCAAATCTAAGGAGAGTGTGGTTGAAATCCAGCACCAAGCGTGGGCACAAATATGGACTTAGTGGTGACAAATATTTCCCTTACAGGACGTTTGGATGTAGATATGGCTTTGCTAAGGCACTTCGACTGTGGACCGTAGATCTAATAACATATTACCTCCTAGAAGGTAATAGTTTTAATATTTTTAAATCTGAAAATAGGGAAAATATCTCCCTGTAGGTCTAACCTCCATGCATGGTTGTATTAGATCTACTTTTATTTTATTTTCCTCTCACGTGTGTTCACACCGATTTGTTAAAAGAAAAAGAACATGCATGGCCGGTTGGTTAATCTTGTGTTTCTTTAATCTTGACGTGACTTGTTAAACAAAATATCGTGACATGGGTACAATATTTTTTTCTCTCATGCTAGTCACATTTTAGATCGGCAGTTTATTTTTCTCTCCGTGTGTGAGGAACCGTCGAGATGATGCGCTTGGTTGTTCCGTAACCTGATTTCTGTGTTTTTCTTTTCTTTTTCTGATTATTTTATTTTTTTTAAAAATGTTTGAGCAGTTCCACAAATCGACGGTTGTGATCTTTTTGAGCTCTTACCTCCTGATAGGTAATCGGAGTACTGTAGCAGAGCCCTGTAGATATTCACCTTCAGAATTTGGAATTGGTATTGTCTAGCATCAACTACAGCTGCTTGGAATTTAGAATTGATATTGAACTCCAATGCCAATCGGTATTCGGGCACACCTGCGCTCCCTCATCCTCGATATCGAGCCTTGCCCTTCCGTTTTGCGTTGCATTCATCTGCTCCCTCGGAATAAAGAAGCAGCCTGGGGCTTCCCTCCCGATGCAACCGCCGCCCATCCTCTCTGCCTTCCCTCTGCAGCCGCCGCATGTGCTCTCCCCCATGCTTCACTCTCCACTCTCCCAACGCAGACGCCGGCGCTGCATATGATTCCCCCTGCTTCCCTCTCTGATCTCCTGCTGCAGCTGCCACAGGGCCCCTTGTTGTCTTCCTTGCCACCGACGCCGTTTGTCTTCTTCCTCACCAACGGCGCCCCGCTGCTCTCCTCCCCCATAGGCAGTGCTTCTTGGTGGTGGCTGTGGCCGCCTCTTGCTTCATGGGCGTTGGATCTAGGCGTAGAGCTCAAGCGCCATCACTCTCCTCTTCTCCATGGGCGTTGCTTCGTGAGCTGGGTGTGGATAGATGGATGGGCACGATGTTGCTCGACAACACACCTAGTAGTGCGGGGCGGTGGGCCAGAGGAGTAGTGGTCGGCCATGGTGGAGAACAAATGCCAATCCCATGCTTTTTTATATCTTAACAAAACTTGAATTATGCAGCTTCCCAGGATTCCAAAAGCCACTTTAAATGTCATCTAAACAACCGAATTTGAATTGTTGCCCATTTCAATACCATAGCTGATTTGGTATTGAATCTAATGCAATTCCATGCCCTTCAATATCTACATCCAAATGGAGCCTTATATATTTCTCGAAGTTTTTCTCTCATAAGCCCATCTCTCGAGCACCTGCATCTTAATATATCCTCTCTCATCTTCGTGTTGGCCAACGACTTCTCTGGACCATTGGAGGCATTCTTACGGGCTTTGACTTGGCTTCCGTTTGTTCTAATACATGGCTATTTTTAAGACTTGATTTTAAAAAATCCAAAAATAAGACGATCGAGATCGAGAATTTAGAATCTAACTGAAATTCCAATTATAAATTCTAAGAGTTATCTATTTTTTTAATTAAAATCAAATATTTAAAATTAGCCAAAAGCTAAAACAAACATGATTTTGGCCTCCGTTACAATTGCTATGGATTGATTTGGGGAGGGGAGTTTTTTTTCTCCAATGTTGGGGGTGCCACGGCGCTGCTGGCCCCCCTGCTATTCTTTACTCTGTTGTTTCGAAGCGCCACTAGTCTCGCTATCGCAATTGCTTACGTACTCTCAACTTGCTTGAGATTCTTTTTCACCTCCCTAATCCTAATGTCCCGTACTCCTCGGACGAAAAAAATAATGCAGCATTTGCAGCCGGCCACGTCAGCCCGCTGACGCAGCTCGGCTGATTCCGAGTTCCGATAGGCACGTACTGTACGACACACCGACTGACGCACTGCATACTCATCACGCTAGCCGCCGTCACGCGCGCCCTGCCAAACCCGATCCTAATCACTCTCTCCGTGTCACTGCTCGGTGGGTCCCACATCCACCGGCGCCGCCGCTATACAAAATTACGAGCGCGACAGCCCATCACCACCAGTCCAGCAAACAAACCACTCCAACTCACGGTCCAGTCGCTCCGCCTCCGACGCCACCCCCGCCCGCGCCCGGCCCCAAGCCGGAAGAGGCGCCACCGCCACTGCCGCGGGCGCCGACCGACGACATGCTCCGCGCGGCGCTCTCCCGCTCAGGTACGCGCGCGTTCCCTTTTTATTCCCTGGATGACGGACGGACGGACTGATTGACCCTTCCTTATCCGCACGCAGCCTCCGGGCTCCGCCGGTCGCCGGCGATGTCCGCCGCCGCGCCGCTCTCCACCGCCGCCGCCGCCGCCGCCGCGTGGCTCTCCAACGGCCCAGCCTCGTCCCCGGTACGCGCCCGCGGATCCCGTCCCCACTCCCTCCCCATCTCTCCGTGATTGCGCGCGGTTGCGGCCGCGGCCGTCGCCTCAATCCGTCACGACTGACCGCGGGGCCTTCCGCTCTCTCGACCCTCTCGCAGCCACGGGTGCGCAACCTCATCGGCGGCGAGTTCGTCGAGTCGCGCGCCGACGAGCACGTCGACGTCACCAACCCCGTAAGCCCCTTCCGCTTCCCTCCCTCCGAGTCGATTTCCATTTCGGATTGATCGATTCCGGGCCTGTGGATTTGTGATGCGCGCATTTGGATTTGGGGGCGCCCGGGGTGTCGCAGGCGACGCAGGAGGTGGTGTCGCGGATCCCGCTCACGACCGCCGACGAGTTCAGGGCCGCCGTGGACGCCGCCAGGACGGCCTTCCCCGGGTGGCGGGGCACGCCCGTCACCACGCGGCAGCGCGTCATGTTCAAGTTCCAGGAGCTCATCCGGGCCAACATGGTGACTCTTCGCTCAACTAATTAACATCTCAATTGTTCTCATGTCGTGTCCGGTCTTTGTTTTAGTGATTGTGTGGTTGCCTCCTGGTTACAGGACAAGCTTGCAGAAAACATTACCACAGAGCAGGGAAAGACGCTGAAAGATGCTTGGGGTGATGTGTTTCGGGGCCTAGGTTGGTTATAATTCAGAATTTCAACTGTGCACAATTGGATATGTTGCTTCTTAGACAGTAGTATCTAAAATTTGTATCTTATCATAATCCAAATATCTAGTCGAAGAAGTTTCCAATTGCCTCCTGAATCTACTGACCTTAGCGACTATAGAAATGCATAATATATCTTAGAAAATGTTTTTCATCATTAATGCGATATGGAATATGAAATGTGGTCTCATGTTTCCCGAATCCCCCAGATTACATGGTCAATGTTACCCCCTAAAAAACAAGCCGATGTGGATGCTGATTTTTTTTAGTGTATTCCACCCATATGCTTGAAACCTTGAATTAATGGCCTTTTCTGTGAAAGAACTATTTTCTTATGTTGACCATTTACTGTACTGGTTGTGTGATTTTGATTTTAAACTCCTAATCTTGTAGAGGTGGTGGAGCACGCTTGTGGAATGGGGACGCTACAAATGGGTGAATATGTATCAAATGTTTCTAATGGGATTGACACCTTCAGCATTAGAGAGCCACTGGGTGTGTGCGCTGGGATATGCCCATTTAATTTTCCTGCTATGATTCCCTTATGGGTATGTCTAACTTCACCTTTTCCTCTGGCAAATATTATTCTTAATAGAACACCGACACAGATGATTGCTTGCGATTGCTATGTACTTTGCATTCTTACATCAATCTACTGTACATGGCCTGTGTTTTCATGATCACACTATTTCAGAAAAGATACTTTGTCATTATTTCTGCTGCTATTCTCCATTGGAATAATTCGATTCAAGAGAACATATCTGGTCATTTTAAGCATTTCTTCTCTCCCATGGCTGCAGATGTTTCCCATAGCAATTACATGTGGCAATACTTTTGTCCTCAAGCCATCAGAAAAGGACCCAGGTGATTTACTATCATCAAATTTTATTTAACTTTATCTGTTTAGTCAATATGACTTTATGTTCAGCTAGTCCCAACCTTCATTGAAGGTAGATAGCAAGTAGCAGCTGCACTCAAACTCTAGTGAGCTTGCTGCATGCCTGCACACCTCATTGCCCAGCTAACTGGCCACTGGGCAGATCCTTCTACTTTTACCCAATTCCTTGACTAAATTTGTTATCGTCATGATACATATGAACTAAAAACATGGTTATATTGCTTACTTTCTTAGCAACCATTGCAGATTGGTAACTAATCTGCATGTTCTCTTGACAGCTATTAAGACAAATTTACTCATGCACATATTCTTTTTCGTATTGTAAAGGATATAATACGATTACCGATTTTAACATCTGGTGTGTGTGTGCGTGTTGCACCCAAATTAAACATTTGCATTAGTGTTATAGCTTATAAGATATCACAAAGGAAATGATATTTTTGGTATCAGAGAGCTGTTCGCAATCCACTAATTTATGAAAGGTTTAAATGTAGCTTGTAGGTTGCACTGCAATCTTTTTATACAATGGAAATTGAGTTACTCAAAATGAACTATAACACTAATGTTCTTAATGAAATGGCATTGATATATTTCTACAGTATGAGGACGATAACATTACGAAGTCCTTCAAACTGCTTTAAGTTTGAACAATTTGGAAATCTAATGTTATACCTCGCTGCTACTTGTTACTACTTCAGGGGCTGCCATGATGCTTGCGGAGCTTGCAATGGAGGCCGGTTTACCTAAGGGTGTTTTGAACATTGTTCATGGTACCCATGTATGGTATTCTTAGCTACCTTGCTTTTTTTTTTCTTCAAATTTTGAGCTGGTACTATGTTACGTTCTTAGTTGTCATGTATTTCATGTGTTACTAAAGCACACATGACAACCAATAATTTTTGGGGCAGTGCTGTCTAATTTACTCTATAGAATTGTTTGATCTCTATTATTCTTTCCATTTTCCAAAAAGAACTCATGAGTTTGTTCTGCTGACTTCAATATATGTTAGATTGTTTGGTTGTAATTGCATTTTTGCTGATGCAGGATGTTGTGAACAATATTTGTGATGATGAAGATATTAAGGCTGTATCTTTTGTTGGTTCCAATACAGTAAGTGAATCCAGTATCACATCCAATATTTGTGGCATAGTTTTGGTGCCCATAATATGTTCTATATTCTGGTCTGCGTAATACTTACAAATGGGTCCTGCCTGCAACCTTTTCCTTTTCACCTTATTAAATCATGGATCTAATAATCCTTGTTAAAAAAAATTGGGACGGTCCACAAACACACACACTTGTCAAATCTAATGAATCATATGTCATCATTTAGCTTCAAAATCTATTCACGATGTTCTTATCGATTCTAGATTTACAAGAATGCCAACGAAAATATGCATTCACACAGTTCTTGCTGTTATTGTATTCATGTAACACCATGCGAAAGTGTTGCTATAAACTCTAGCTGTAAATTTTTACATTAGATTTACAAGCAGGTACTACACTGAAAGATGATACCATTATATATTCCAACAATGCTTTGTGATCTCTGTGTCTCAGGCTGGTATGCATATTTATTCTAGAGCATCTGCAACAGGCAAGCGTGTTCAGGTGAGTCTGCATCTACCAGGGAATTTCAGTTGAGCTAACTTTATTTTCTGCTTTTTTTTCTTGTAAGCACCATAATTTACAACATATGTTTCAATTTCTTGTTAGTGCAATATGGGAGCAAAGAATCATGCAATTATCCTTCCTGATGCTGATAGAGATGCCACACTGAATGCCCTTATTGCTGCTGGGTTTGGTGCAGCAGGGCAAAGGTGCATGGCATTGAGCACTGCTGTATTTGTGGGGGGTTCAGAAGCATGGTATCATTTACTTATTTGAAGATAATTTTTTCAGGACATACCCTTTGTCAACTTTTGAGTTGTCATAGCTAACCATAATATTTGGTAGGGAGGAAGAACTTGTCAAACGGGCAAGTGGTCTTGTTGTTAATTCAGGAATGATTAATGATGCAGACCTTGGTCCAGTGATCAGCAGACAGGTTCGCTTTTGGACTGTTTCATTGCTTATGCTATTCACAATACAGTACTTGTGGATTTATATTGGCAATAACTTTGGAATGTGTTTCACTTAGAATCTCCTGTCTTTCCCGCAAGATAACTGTCTTTCTCCATAAGATGGAATCTATACTTTAAACCTTGAATTATTAACTGGGGTAAAAAAAGATATTTGCATAAGCTTTGATTCTTGAATAGGTAGTTGATTTCTTTTTGAACATGGATGGATGCAAATACCTCTGTTATGCCTAAAAAGAGTTCAGGGGCTGATTTTTGTGATGAAAAGTGTCTGTAACTACAATTCTTGACGCCCCACTCCACTTTTATGATTTTTATGATGAAAAGTGTCTGTAATTACAGTTCTTGATGGACCTACAGTATTCAAATTAGATGGTTCAGGGGTTAATGTGTATATAATTTATCCTAGTGTGGACTTTGCTTGGTACTTGTTGACTACTATTACAACAACAATACAACCTTTAAGATCGTTGCTAAGTGGAATCAAAATGAGTAACTACCATGCCTATCTTTTAACAGTTTACTCATTCCAATTATATTGACAACTAAAAAGGTATAAAGTATCGGTTGGGGTTGGATAATCTCTTTCAGTTTATGAATAAATACCTTTAGTCTAGGTTGATTTCTGATCTCAATTTAGTCCAGGGTTTAGGATCACAGAATGATTTTTGGCATACTACGATGTGTGAATTTCTTTAGTCTTGTTAGTAATAATGCGTTACTGAAGCATAGTGAAGCCATTTTCTTGAATCAACTTGCTTTTGGGGTTCATATCATGATCACATATGCTAGTTTGGTAATGGCACCCATATTTTTTTTCCCATTTGCTGAATGTTCTTTTGAATATAATCTTACATCCATACTCATAAGAGTTGCTAGCTTGGTAATTAAGGCACTTTATCTTTTCATCCGTCCTTCTCTCCTAACAGTTTACTTTAATCAGGCGAAGGACCGTATCTGCAAGTTAGTCCAAAATGGTGTTGACAGTGGGGCACGTCTTTTGCTTGACGGGAGAGAGATTGTGGTAATTTCAATATTTCAGTTGTTTATCACTTACCTTCAGTTCTGCTATATGTTGCTGCAGATCCTGAAATCTCTGTAATGTGCAGGTTCCTCAGTTTGAGGATGGCAATTTTGTAGGTCCAACCATTCTGGCTGATGTCAAAAGTGACATGGAGTGCTACAAGGTAGTTTTCAGAAAATGTCTATCAAATTCAACTTTGCATCTCAATTTCCTGATCTTGAGAATGATTTGAAAGCAAGGTAGCATTCTTGGATTCATGCAGAAGCAGAACTGCTGTAGGATTATTCTGTATGGATTTTTTAAAAGGAAAATACCGAGTGCACTGTAGGTGGATTGGATTCAAATAGAACTATAGGAGTGCACACTTTGAACACATTTGGGACAACCTTTACTGGGAGCTATGAAGTATCAAACATTCATTTTCCAAAATTTACATTTTGAGACATAATGCTGATTCATTCAACTTAATCCTGGATTCAATCTGGAGACAAATGTTTGTCCCCATTGACAACGGGTTATAAATCATCCATTTATTCGTACTTCTCAGTGTAGCTGTGTCATCTACATGTGAGTGTTTTCTCTAGAAGACGCTGGAAATGGTTGCTTGGATAGGTGGTCAAATTTTGCAGTTCACTGGCAAAACCTTCCCAAATAATCGAAAAAACAGCATGTGCATTGTTTTTTTTTGTGATTGAACCTTGCTAACTTTTTTGAAACAGGAGGAAATTTTTGGTCCAGTTCTTCTCTTGATGAAGGTATGGCAAAGTTGTTTTCTGTACTTTCAGTGTCTATAGATTGTGCTGCTATCTACTGAGTTTTTTTTTATCAACTGCAGGCGGAGAACCTAGATGATGCTATCCAAATTGTAAACAGAAACAAGTAATATTTTCTTTATCATATATGTGCTTGTGGATCTGATCATTTGTTGGAATCAAGTATAAACCTTCCTGTTGCTTGACAGATATGGCAATGGAGCTTCTATATTTACAACATCTGGTGTCGCTGCCAGGAAATTCCAAACGGACATTGAAGCTGGCCAGGTACTGCACAGCTTCTCCTACTCTCGTCGACTTAATTAGCAGATTGCACATTCTATATGGGAAATAAATTCCAGAAAAAGGTGACTGAATTTGTCACTGGGAACTTGGAAAAGAGCAGGTGGTTGCTAATTTGAATTGACACAAAAATGACATGAGAAAGGGTTACTGAATTTTGGATAGAATGGCACACTAGAAGTTTGAACTTGAACTATATGAATCGACTCATGCAGGGTGTATTATTCATAACGTTATGATCTCACTTGCAGGTGGGAATCAATGTGCCGATTCCAGTACCGCTGCCATTCTTCTCCTTCACTGGCAGCAAGGCTTCCTTTGCAGGAGACTTGAATTTCTATGGTACGCCATCCTTGGCCTAAATCCATCTGATCCTTTCCCCTGATAGTCATCAGAATGAACCTTCCCTAGCTGAAACAATTGCGTTCAAGAACTGACTAACATGCATCGTGTCATCGGGGTGGCAGGCAAAGCCGGCGTGCAGTTCTTCACCCAGATCAAGACGATCACGCAGCAGTGGAAGGAGTCGCCGGCACAGCGCGTCTCCCTCTCCATGCCCACCTCGCAGAAGTGAGATGGCAGGAACAATCTCTCCACACTCTACTTTGCCGCTGTGTAGAGAATACTGTAGAAGCTCAAGGTATGCAGCTGGGCTGTCATGTGTAAACTCTCAAAATAAAAGCAGAAATAAAAATGTCACCGTGCCGGTTTTCCTCGTGTGTGCATGTTCTGGGCTGAGTCAGTTAGGCAAAGTTATCCAAAGATTACACAGCCATTGTTCAGACTATAATATGTGCCTATAATAACATTTGAAAACATAGGCGGCCTCTTTGCTAATTTAGAATATAATTGGTGCTAACAATATTTGAACAACGTTTTTTAAACTTAAAACTGTGGGGGAGTTCCCCACAGCAATCAGTTGAAGGGAGGAATATTTACAGAACAAATACTTATAAGGGGAGGTAGAGAGAGGTGAAGTTACAGAAGAGACTCTAGCAGTCCTATTGGTTTAAGGTGAAGGCCGACCTGTTCTTGAACCTCACGGTCCAAAGCTGAGTACAAGCTCTATTTTCCATTGAAGATCTTCCCATTCCTTAGGTTCCACAGTTCCCATGCCAGAATTATGAAGATCTCAATGAAGTAGGGTAACTGCATTACCTGTCGTGCCACCATCAAACGTTCATGTGTGCAGGAGGAACTGATCCAGTGGAAACCAATTTTGCGCCAGCAGGTCATGGCAAACGGGCAATTAAAGAACAGATGGATGATATCTTCCTCAATCTGGTCATTACATAACACACAATGCAAATATTGAAATGTCGTCCTCTCAATATTGTTTTTCTATTCAATCTGTCCACTAGCAGCAACCAATGCAAAAAAAAAACTTTAGTCGTGATGTGCACTTTGATTCCCAGATCCATGAGAAGGTAGAATGCACCTGCAGATGACTAACAGCCAGCACATGAATTTTCTTGAACCGTATGAATGGTTTCAACCACACAAACACACAAACGGTGCTACGCGGGTAGTATCAAAGTGCTGACGGTGCTAACTGACGGTCTTTGTTGCAAGAACTACACTGACCTGTCGGTGCAGTGGCGTGATTAGCGGTAGCCGTTGCTCTGTCTCACCGACTTTGACAGTTTGACTACCGGCGTGGTCAACCAGGCATCACGTACAGTTACCGAAAAATTAAAATGCGCCCGTTGAGATTTTGTTCTGAGCGCTTTCTGGAGTGATGAAATACTCAGATAAAGAAATACCCCGTATGTTCAGTCATAATAAATTCATGAGTAAATTGCACTCATCATACAACAACTTGGTAGGTGGGTGCAAATTGGTCCAACAACTTATAAAATGCTTAATTTAGTGCAATAAATTGATGGGTAGGAGCAAATTGGTCTAACAACTTGTAAAATGTTCATTTTAGTGCAATAACTTGGCAAATTGATGCATCTATAGTCCAAACGTGGCACCTGTAATGTATTTCCTAACGTTGGGCTGTAATAGATAGTATATTCACGTATTAATTAGCTATTGATGTTCGCATCGCGATGACAATGCATTTGACTAAGATAATAACTTTCAATGCATAGGAAAGTAATGTTGTGTCTTCAAATTCATTATTTTTTATATAGTGATTTAATTTTGATTAAGAATATTAATTTTCATATTCAATATCGATAAGTTCGTCCTTATTATTTTCTACATATTTAATTATATGCATTTTTCAGCTTAAAAAGGAAACCAATATATGTGCTTTAGTAGCTTGGCATAAATATTTTTAAAGCCCCCAATACTTGTTTCGTAATGTAAAAGTATCTAAAAGGACATAAACACAATTGTTTTCTACATAATTGTTGAATGCACGAGAAGAAGCCCAAAACAAACCTTAGATCTCAAAGTCTCTCTTATGTATTTTAGTCTTTCGATAATACTAATTAATGTTGTTATTCTATAATTTATTGAATTTGGACCAATGAACAAATAAGTTATGTAAATATAATAGATAAAATGTATTCACATCTCCATCTACTATACTTAATGCATCACCGTTGTAAGGTTTTGACTATATATGCACCTATTTACCAAGTTATTGCACTAAATTGAGCATTTCACAAGTTGACCAATTTGCACCCCACGTGTCAACTTATTGTACTAACTTGAGCATTTTATGAGTTATTGAACTAATTTGCACTCATCTGTTAAGTTATTATATGAAATTGAGCATTTTGAAAGTTTTTGGACTAATTTGCACCAACGTGATAAGTTGTTGTACCATGGATGCAATTTACTCTAAATTCATATGCCCATGTGGTTCGATTTAGAAGATGATGAAGAAGGAAAGAATGCCCATGTGATGAACACATCTCTGACCAACACATAAATTTCCACGATGCTGCCATTTCGAGTTGCAGCTCGATCCCATTGTTCAAAACAGTGGCAGATGGACCAAGCGCCTCTCCGACATCGACGACCAGGAAGGGCTGCGCTGGCACGTGGCGGGCATCTTCTTCTACCGGCGCGGCGGGCCGCTGGGCGGCGACCCGGCGCGCGTCGTCCGCCGCGCGCTCGGCGAGGCGCTGGTGCCGTACCACCCGCTCGCCGGGCGGCTGAGGGAGGTGGAGGGGCGGAAGCTGGTCGTTGACTGCACCGGCGAGGGGGCGCTGTTCGTCGAGGCCGACGCCGACGTGCGCCTGGCGGAGCTCGAGGCCGCCGGGCTCACGCCGCCGTTCCCGTGCATGGACCAGCTGCTCCTCGACGTCGAAGGCTCCGGCGCCGGCGCCGGCGCTCAACGGCCCATTGCTGCTCATCCAGGTACACTGAGATTTACTTGCATTGCCATGAGTGAGCATGCAGTGTGAGTGACGATGGGCATGCAGGTGACCCGGCTGCTCTGCGGCGGCTTCATCCTGGCGCTCCGGCACAACCACGCCATGTGCGACGCCTTCGGCATCGTCCAGTTCATGTCCGCCGTCGGCGAGCTCGCCCGCGGGCTCCCGGCGCCGACCATCTCCCCGGCATGGTCCCGCGAGCTCCTGGAGGCGCGCAGCCCGCCGGAGCCAGCGTTCCCGCACCACGAGTACGACCCCGTGCCGCCGTCAGGACCGCCGCCGCCGCCAGGCGACATGGTCACCAGGACATTCACCTTCGGCGCCGCCGACGTCGCCGCGCCTCCGCGGCACGGCCACGACCTTCGAGGCCCTCGCGGCGTGCCTCTGGCGCGCCCACACGGCGGCGCTGGAGCCCCCGCCGGGCGAGGACGTGCGGCTGGCGTTCACCGCCGGCGTCAGGGGCGTGCGCGACCTGGGGCTGCCCGCGGGGTACTACGGCAACGCGATGGTGTTCCCGATGGCGGTGGCCGCCGCGGGGGCGGCACCCTGGGCGACGCGGTGGAGCTGATGCGGGAGGCGAAGGAGGCGGCGGTCTCCGGCGAGTACGCGCGGTCCACCGCCGACGTGCTGGCGCTGCGGGGGGCGGCCAGGGCCAGGGGAACCTCTTCATCCTGTCGGACAACCGGCGCGCGGGGTTCGACCGCGTTGACTTGGGGTGAGGCGAGCCGGTGTACGGCGGACCGGCGGCCGTGGGGTTTAGGTTGAGCTTAATCGTCGCCGTCAGGAATGGCGACCGGGGGAGGATGCCATCGCCGTGCCGGTCATGCTGCCACGGCCGGCGATGGAGCGGTTCGCGTCGGAGCTCAAGATGCTGCTGAACGTTTGACGCTGGAAGAATGGGTTAATAAGATCTAGGAGCGGTGAGGCCAAACCCCAAAGCATCTGTACGTGCACTCCACGGATACACTCGAGAATCCAAAGTCGATGCAGGAAAAATAATATGTCAGTCTAGCTACAATTATACAAGGATGATCGGTCATTATGGCAGATCCTAAATTTTACCCCCAAATTTACTATAAAAAAGAAGATTCTCATCACATCAAAATATCATAGCAGGCATGAAATACTAAATGTAGATGAAATCAAAAACTAATTGCACAGTTTTGTTGTACTCTACGAGACGAACATTTTGAGCCTAATTAATCAATTTTTGGACAATTTTTCACACATACAAACGAACGCTACAGTGCGTCTCGGTTTTCCAACTCCCAAATTTGAGGGTGCCAAATTGGCATCTAAACAAGGCCTAATTATGCGGGGGGTTATCTGATAAGGTATCACTTCTGCCTTGTTTAGATCCCAAATTCCACCCCCAAAGTTCACTATGCAAAAAGAAGATTCCCATCACATCAAAATGTCGGCACATGCATGGAGTACTAAATGTAGATAAAATCAAAAAATAATTATACAGTTTTATTGTACTGTGCAAGACGAATATTTTGAGCCTAATTAATCAATTTTTGGACAATTTTTTACACATACAAACGAAATGCTACAGTGGCGCACGCACTCTCAAACACCAAAGTTTGACTTCCAAATTTGACACCATTGGAGTGAAAAGAGCTCCTTATTTATTCTTGAGGCAGTTCCAACCCATGATGTATATAGGCAGTGTCTATGATGTTATGTTAGCAAAACATTACTTTAGACATTGTATTCTCCATCCCATGATTTCTTGGCGTGTATCCTCGATAAATTCATCATTCCTCCTCTCCACAAATCGTATTTGTTTTTTATCTATACTGAAGAACACTATTATCTCCCAACCCAAACTTGATAGTGTCCTGTGTATAGGTTCTCATGTAGAAACTGGGTCTTACATGAGACCCAGGTCTTGCTCTTTTTTCCCTCTCTCCTATTTAATGTAGCACCACATAAGCCAATAGTCCTATACGTCACCTTATTTAATGCTATGAAAATCATCCTAGTTGGAGGGTTAGGATTGCCCTCTTATTTTCATATTGCATACTCTACATAGGGATTGAATATCCAGTTAAGCTGGTACTAAATGACGTACAACGTGGTAATATTAGCCTCAGCCTCGTCTCTACAACTTGTAATTACCATGAATAAATCCTCTGAGTATATAAAAAAAGCTCGTTCTCCACCCATGGGGGCCTCACATGCTGCAATTTTCTTCTTTTCACACACGTCCTGCTGCTGCTGCACACTTGCTGTAGAGAACCTGTTGCCACGGAAGAAATTTTGGTGCAGACGGGCAGACGGCCTGCATACCCCCATGCGGTGCAGCCCTGCCCCAGATAGCCAACGCGTGGACACCGTTTTGCTAGCCTAGCTGCTAAGGAAGCTACTCCATCCGTCCCAAAATATAAACATATCTTAACTTCCATGATTTACGTTTGATCATTCATCCTATTCAAAAAAATTATAAAAATATTATTTATTTTATTATTACATGTTTTATCTATAAATTTTAAGTATATTATAATTTTTTTATATTTTTATAATTTTTTTAAATAAGATAAGTGATTAAATTTGATCACTAGAAGTCCAACAAATGTTTATACTAGGACGAGGCACGCTTGACGAGGTGAGCTTGGAGTGCAAAAGTTTCCTTGGCAGACTGGCAGTGTGAACGCTTGACCATGGGAATAGGCTAGCAAAATTTTAATGGCGCACGCACCTTAAAAAAAAAGCTAAACTTTGCACCCAATGCGGTGTTTTTTGTGGTCAAAATTTTTTTCCACACCGTTTGATCAATAATTAAGGGTATTAAATAAAGTCAGTTTATAAAACTATCTTCACAACCCTGAGTTAATTCACGAGACAAATCTAACGAGGCATCTGACCGCACGATTAAAGGATGATTACTGTAGTATTGCTGTAGCAAATCATGGACTAATTAGGCTCATTAGATTCGTCATGTAAAGTTACACTCATCCCTAAAAAATTTTTGTAAATAGACTTCACTTAATACTCTATGCAGGTAAGATTTTCTTTGAAAAAAAATTCTAGATAGTAAAGAAACACGGCCCAAATTTAAAAACTAAAAGACCCTTCTTTAGTTCCCTATTCGGTCCGTCCAAAATCTGCACGGTACAACACTGTGCGTAATAAATGTTGTAGGAGCTGCATCACTCCAAAGAATCTAAGGGGATCGGCTGACGGGTGGCTGGTGCTGGTTTGTGTTGAGAGAAAAATACTGTTGGCTGGTTGGTGGCTGGTACCTGGTGCTGGTTTGTGCAGAGAGAAAAATACCGCTGGCTGGCTGCTGATAAGTGAGGCGAACTACTCGTTTGTCACATCGAATAAAAGAATGCTAATTAAAAATATTAAATATAAATTAATTACAAAATGCATTACATAAGTGAGGACTAATTTACCATACGAATCTATTAAACCGAATTAGTCCATAATTAGACAATATAATGCTACAATAATAGTTTGATAATTATGTGCTAATTATAGGTTAATTAGGCTGGTTAGGTTCGTTTGGCGGAGTAGATATGATTTATATAATTAGTTTTATAATTAGTTTATGTTTAATACTATTAATTATCACTTATTTAAGGGACTAAAGTTTAAAGTTTAGTTCTTAGATCCGAACACAGCCTAGGGAGCTGCAGGAGCAGCCTGCTGCCACTGTTGGCTGAAAAATATGTCATGCACTCGTGCAAAAGTTACATGAAGAACAGCACAAACTCATGGATTAGCTGTTAATTATGTTATTATCTGTATATGCATGATGCTACTCCAGCCACCGACGTACTCTTTCGGTCTTTCCCTTTCTTAAACAAAGACAACGGTCAAGTCGGCCCTCCACTCTCCACTCTCCACAGACAGAGCTGAGCGCGGGAAGTCACTCCCTAGGGTTTGGAGATTCCCCAATCCCGCTTCCTCGGCACCGCCCATCGCCGCCGCCGTCGATCCCCGGCCGTCCCAGGATGTTGGTAAGCTCCCTCCTCCTACCCACATTGCCGCCGCGGTCTCGCTCTCGAGCTCGCGGAAACATTCCCTCACGCCTGTACTACTGTATCTCCTCCCCCTGCCTGATTCGCAGATCCCCCCGCGCAAGCCCATGCGCGGGCTCTTCTGCATGACGCCCCAGATCTCGGAGTCCGCAGGCGGCCGCGGCGGCGGCGGCAGGGCGGAGTCGTCCTCCGGCTCCCGCTTCAGCTTCAGCTTCAGCTTCATCGACATGACGGCCGGCGGATCCGAGCCTCTGGACATCGACACTAGCTTCTCCTTCCTCACGGGGCTGCCCGGGATCCACACCCTCCTCTTCAGGGACTCCTGCAACGGGCTGATCCTCTTCGAGCACCGCGAGCAGCAGCCGCGCTCCGGCAGGCTGGGCTACATCGTTTGCAACCCCACCACCAAGGAATGGAAGGCCGTGCCCACCTGCGGCTCCCCGACGTCTCTCACCTACCCCCATCTGGCTTTCGATCCGGCCGTATCCACTCACTTCCACTTGGTCCAGTTCCAGGTGGAGGACGACGAGGAGTTCCTCTCGGTGCACGACTACTCCTCTGAGACTGGGGCCTGGAGTGACAACCAGATTGACCATGGATGGAGGCAGCTCGGCTTCTACCTTGCAGACCCTCAGCCGTGCCCCTTTGTCAATGGCTTCCTGCATTTGCTTGTTTGGGACGCGGGTGAGCTCAAGATTGCTGCTCTGGATGTGCAAGGCAAGGCAACAGGGATGATGATCACAGTGCCACAGCAAGCGCTCCGGTATTTGGGCGAATCCCAAGGGCGGCTTCACTGCATCACTGAAGAACTACGCATTAGTGCTCCCGAAGGGAAATACAAGATGAACATCTGGGTTCTCCAGAATTATGATACACATGAGTGGGTGCTGAAGGACACTCTGATCAACCTTGAGGCCTTTGGAGACGATATGGAGTTTGAGGTGGTTGACATTCATCAGGACCGTGACGTGGTTTTCTTTACTCACCCTGTGGAGCATGAACTGGTGGCGTACGACATGGGCAGTAAGCAAGTGAGTCTTGTTGCCACTTTCGATGCCCAGAAGGGGCTGATCAGTACTGCTCGTTATGTTCCATGTGTCTGAGAATCACAACTCCTCAGTCCTCACAAGTAAGCAATATATTAAGGTAAGCTAAGTATGGAGCAGCTAGCAGTTAAATCAACCTAGTAGACTTATCAGGAACAATATGATCTCTTCACTATTGGACATGGATGTGGATGCATCACTCCATGTGTTGCCTAATTAACAGAGTTGCCGGAGCTTGAAAACAAGACTCTAGCGGGCCTACTTATTAGGACATTCAGAAGGGATCACGTCTTCCTAGTTTGTGTAAGCTACCACCTAGGTACATCTGGTGGAATTATGTGATATATGTTGTTGGTGCTTTTCTTGTGTGGTGTTCAATTGACATGTCAAGGCTTTGACATGTATATGTAAGCTAGCTCTACATCTAGTTATCTCGGTGAATGTTATTGTTGGACCTATGATGCTTTTGTGTAAGTTAAATGTGCTCCCTTTGTGTTTCTATAACATGGAACTTATTGTATGTTGCACTCTTTGTTTCCTTGGCTTCACTAGTTAGTGATTACTACGTATCTGTAGATTGTTTTTTGTTTCATTTCTTTCAGTACGGCATGTTGCTAGCAATGCATGGTAACAGAGAGCTTGCAATTGAAAGCTTGCTGCGTTGACTTCAAAAGTACCTAGATGGTGTTACTTACCATGTCTATGATATCGGTTCCATGAAAAATGAATGTCCTGTTTAGCTACAGGGCAGTTCTATATTGCTGCAGCTAATTGCTGAGGAAGAAGTTATGGCATTTATACTTTCTGCATCCAGATCTCAGGAGATGATATCTTGCTAGCAGTGACAGTTTACGATTTGGTGTTGAACTAGATGAGACAGATAGCTGCACACAAACTGGTTATGTTATGCTGTGCTGGTTCTATCTAATTCAGAGGAAAAGTAGTGATCATTGCACAAACTGGATATGTTATGCTGTGCTGGTTCTTTCTAATTCAGAGGAAAAGTAGTAAGCATTGCTAACTACTAAGGAAGTGAATAGTTGTTACATGCTTCCACTTGTCGTGGTGCCCTTTTTGCAGACCTGCAGACGTTGATTTCTTTCTTCTTGTAGACTGACCTAAGCTCCTATGACATGCATTTTGCTTGTACTGATAAACCGATCAACTGCTCCATTCGTGGCTTGCTAGTTCTTCCCAGGTAGGCTGGGATTGCAGTTGCTAGTTTTAGCTTCAATAGTCAGGCATCAGCATTCATTTAATTAGCAACTAGGAAGTTAGTTCGTGCTAGGTGTGTACTTATGCTGCATGGAGCAGTGTTGTAATGCTCCTGGCTGACTCGATGGATATGATTTTAGCTGGTTGCTGTAATCTGAGATAGCAGGCCAGCGGAAACAGATTTGGACATCGCGTTCTGCTTTGTTTGCCGCCAAGCTACACATCAGTATTATATTCTGTATCAGGCATAATACCTGTCGTGCAAAATTACCAAGCACTATATGATATGATATACTACAGGCCATTTACAAAATACTCACGGGGACATTAATTAGGTTTTCAAAATTGTACCAACAGTTAGAATGTTGCTTGTCATTGTTGCGCTCTGCATAATTTACATGATCTCCTCATTCACAAGGATCAGATGGTTTATGCTGCCTCGCATGCTAGGTAAACAGATGCAGCTGCTAGCTATTTCAATAATTGAATCACCCTAACCTGATCAATATTTTCAGTAGCTCGGCATTTACAAGCCTCGAGATACTCTAGGTGCATCCAGACGAGGAAATAAAAAACTAACCTAACAATCATGAAAAGTCATGTCCCACTTGCCCCTTCAGCTAATCTAACCTTGACTGAAGGCTCATTCAGCCAATCGGTTGCTTGGTTGCTTTCGGTCTCAGAAGGTTGCATGATTTGTGTGGCAGAAGGTTCTCCTGACTTTCTTTTCTCACGATCTGGACTGTCCTGATCTATGGAAACCACTTCGTTGTCAGCAAACGCTCTTCCTGACTTGCTTCCCTCGTAGGCCTGGCTGTCCTCTTCTGTGGAAGCCTCTTCATCATTGTTGGAAGCTTCTCCTGACTTCCTTTTCTTGCGAGCTGGACTATCCTGATAAGTGGAAACGTCTTCATTGTCGCCGTAAGCATTCCCTGACTTTCTTTTCTTGAGAGCTGGACTGCCATGATCTATGGGTACCTCTTCATCATCACCAGAAGCAGCCTTGGATTGATTAGCACACACACCATTCTCAGAGTTAGTTTCCTCAATTTCAGGTTCTCTTGGCTTACAGGCTGATTGTGGATCCCGGAGAACTGGCCTATTGGCAGAGTTATCATTGGTGGCGCAAATCATGGCATCTAACTGTGTTTTAACAGAAACTGCCACAGCCATCGCTTGGTCACTGATCACAGTATCACTGGGTGGGCAATGAACAAGATTTGCCAATGCCTGGTAATATCGGAACAGGGCCAACGATGGCGGTGCCAATCCCCTGTCACGGCAGACCTTGGTCGACTTTATTGCATGTTTACAAAGGTTCCCCTTCCTCGACCAGCTACAGTTGCAAACTGCAAACTCAGAACCTGGATTCCATACGACATGGGACTTATCCTTGTTCTTCTGGCTGACCACTCTGGCACAATTGCCTTCAATGACAACATCAGAATCTGGAATCTGCAATCCCTGGCACCATGGGTTTGGGCCACTGCTCCACTCACTCCTCCAGTAACGTGAAAAGCCATCCTTTCCTGAGTACTCATCAAGCCAGTAGTATGAATGGACCTTTGTACCCAACTTATGAACCAACCAATCTGCACGCCAGTAGACGCTTTCATCTGCCTCATTCAGTAGCCGAAGTTTTAGAAGGTGATGATAACTCTCGATTGCTGAGGCTACCTCTGCAGTAGCCAGTGGGGTGGCCTTTAAGACAGTTGTCCATGCACCTGGAAGACATTTAGCATCAGAAGTAGCAGATCAAACAGCAATCAACAAACCTCATCGAATAATTAAACACTATCTTCTTAAGATATAATTAGAAAACCTTGAAAATTAAAGTAAACCCAGAGATCGAAAAAGCAAATTGCAAAATATGATACAGGAAGGTACATGAACTGACCAAGTCTTGGAAGCCATAGAGCTTTGAAGTAGTCTAGAAACCCAGCACAATTAATAAAATCTTGCAGAAAGGCTTCAAATAATTCAACATCACCACTTCCTCTGCATATACTGGATATTGCATCTCCAAGACATTGGGCCATCGCAGAACGCTTCTCAATGTCTGAACATTTATTAACCAAATTTTTATGCCAAGCATGCCGGATACGCCACAAAGTGATCAGCACCGGGCACTGGAACACTTCCCTGTTGAGCATGTTATTGGTCAGGCAATGCAACCCCAGGATAGAGTACACTGCAGTAGAAAACTATTGACTACCTTATTATGCGAACATCTGCCAAGGGATCATCAATAATAAAGCCACCCAATTGCCATGTAGGATCTTTTGTGCGAGCTCGATCATAAAGAGCACCCATCCATTTATATATTTCACCATGTGCATAATTGCGGGTTATAATCCAAGCAACAGGAATTGCATTTTTCTGCTTGTCGAAAACAAGGATGCTGTGTACAGGATACTGCAAAATGGTGAATGGCAACACTATGATGAAATCAAGCAAATTTTAAACTACTAGTTGAACAAATATTAACAGAAGCATCACTGACAAACCTTTAGCTTGTTTGTTCCAAACTTTGAATCAGAAGCCAATAAACTACGGTTGCCAAACTGAATCATTTGTTGCAGTTGCCAATCTGTCTGAATGCCCAGGACAAAGGTGTCTGTATCTGAAAAATCTTCATAGAAGAATACGCAGTCCTGGTTATTTTCAACCCACATGTCAATACTAATAGCGTCATCATCATCAAGCTCATAATCAGAACGCCGTATTTTCCTTTCCAATCTCCTAACGTATCTGTGAGTAAGAAGATCATCTCTATTTGATGGCCCTCCTTGCTTTTCAACCATTTCAGAATGCCTCTGCATTATGGTCTCCACAGGAATACCAACATAGAGCAAAGACATAACTTGCAGACGAAGCTCATCTGATATGTATGGTGCAAACATTGCCTTTGTCCCTACCGCCATCTTGTCCATAGGACCATGGCATGGCATGCCTTTCTTATCGACATGCTTATTGTGGTTATATATCACAAGAGCCACAGATGGTTCAGCAATCAAGCGCTTCACAATAAAATGGCAAACACACCCTCTCTTTGTATTAGGGCGACCAGCAGGTGTTTTCCGCTTTTCTGAGAAGGGCCTGCTAGGCCGGACATTACCACCCTTTCTATAATCATCTGGACCAAAAGAACACCAATACCTGAATGCAATGGTGACATCAAGTTCAAAATTGAACTCTGAATTTGAACATACGGAACAAGGAATTGCACCGAAAATTCCATTTTACGTGCCCAGACTGCCAGACAAATAAACTAACCTCCAGCCTAGAGTCATGTCTGATGAAAAACGTAAGCAATGCTTTGAATACTTACAGAATATACTCAAGTATCCCATCAACTTTTGGCTTGCAGTTCATGGTCGGAGAACGCCTTCTTCGTGCTTCAACATGAAATCTTGTAGGACAATCTTTGTTGTTCGACTCTCCTCTAACAAAGTCATTCACCCTCGAATATGGTATAAGTGCAAGCCTATCCATAGAGTCCTTCCAGCCCTCCACCATGGACCACATAATATCTGCCGCTGAGAACTCCAATGTGGGTGGGTTCTGAACTGGAAGAGTCAAAATTTCATCCCACCTAGTCATCTGCATACAGCATTCAACTCATCACAAACAAGGAGTGGGAGAAAAAAAAAGTAAAATAGCCAATCAACTGCAATGCCACATGTTCTCTTTTGTTGTCTCACTCAAAACACGCACAAGAAATGTCATGGACCTTCTGTCCTGTGCAAATGGATTAGCATATACTCACAACCAAAGGAGCCAGAGTTCAGTTGCATGACTAGACATAAACTAAGATCCACTCCATACATTGTCAATTTTCTCCTCACCTGTGGATTCAAAAACCCATCATTTTCCCCAAATTGGCACTCAAGAGTCAAGAACCAGTATCTCAACAAGTTTATATACCCATGTCCTAAATGGATCAAGGCAATGCCATTTGGCGCGGTACACTCCTGGCTGATAAAAGAGCAACATAGCCTGACAAACAGCCCCTTTTACCCAGTCACCCCCAATCTACTGTGCAAACTGGTTAAACCCTAACCCCTCCCAAACCCACTTGGAACTTTTACCACTGTGATTGTGCGCACCCCTCTACCTCTCAAACTAGCGGCAACCCAGTATTGTGCTTACAGTTCTCCGAATTCGTGTTCCACTGTGAATCTGTGATACCGAATGCCAAGATCAATATTTTTCCCCCGCACAGAAAGCTACAGCCCTACAACAGCCACGCAGCGGGTGAACAAATCCGCATCAAATCGGACGAATGGGCGCAACCGCCAATCCCATACACGCACCAATATCTCGATTCGGACCCTCGCCGCAAAGGAAAAAGAATCTCGCGAAACAAAACCGAGTACTGGAGCCGTGAGCCATCGAAGCAAAGCTAGGGATTCCTCACCGTCGAAAGCGGAGGCCAATCCACCCGAAATCAGTAGAGCAGGCGCGGAAGAAGGAGGGGGATACGAGGGAAGAGCTCCTCCGAGGCCGGCGGGCGGCGGCGTGGTTTGCGGCGGCGGCCGGAAGAGGGGGAATGGGAAGGGAGGCGAGTAGCCCACGCAGGCTCGCAGCGCCTAGCGCCGCCGCTCCAGCACCTTTGGGCTTACTAAGCTAGCGCGTTGGTCAGCCCATGTTGTAACACAGCCCAACCCAGAGTTTTTCTTTTTGGAAATTCTCAGCCCAGAGTTTTTTTTGACACGGAATTCCCAGCCCAGAGTTAGCACTTAGTTCTTTTCGAAAAAAAAGTTAGCACTTAGCAGTAAGGCCAAGCGCACAGCCCAGAAACCGTGTTTCTTCATCCCAAATAGCTGGGCTACGCTAGTTTGCGGCGGGTCCCTGGTTATCAGGTACCGGCTACCAGTCACAGTATTTTTTTTTTCTCAGAACAAATCAGCATCAGCAGAGAACGAATCAGCACCAGTCATCAGTACTTTTCTCTCAGAACAAATCAGCACCAGCCAGATCAACTCTCAGAACAAATCAGCACCAGCCAGACCAACAGGGCCGCGTAACATTTTTCCCACGCTCGCGGATGACACGCCTAGGATTAATAATATTTTTATGTATAGGAAAAAAGAACTGGATTTCTTGCTCGGATGATTGTGGGACCCAATACGAAAACCGCCGTTCCTTGCCTTGGGGGTACTGCGCCATGGCGTTGTGCTTGTGCACGGCCAGACGACACATGAGGTCTTGCCCCAAGTAGGATTCAGATGGTGCGAGGAGAAGAGTCAAACGATTCCTTTTGCCCAGCTAGAGCGACAGATGAGCAAGTTTTGTTGTTCTCGTGTGACGACCAAAAATTTTCTTGTTCTTGTTCTTGTGTGAGCAAATTCAGATGGTCAGGTCCTGCCGCTGTCGGAACTTGCCCGTCGTGGGCCAACGTGATCGATCATGGCGTTGCACACATCTAAATTTGAGCAAGGCTTGGTCAATAGCAGATACGGCCGGCAAATATGGCGTGCCAAGTCTTGGATATAGATCGAGAGAATTAAAGAGTGAAGTGATATATTATGCCCCTCGAGCGAGAGCGGCAACAAACCCTTGTCATCATGTCGCTGCTCCCGCTCCTCATCCTCACCGACGCAGCCAAGATCACGCCGCCACCGGGCGGGTGCGGGCCAGCGCCTCCACCGGCGGCGATGGCGCCGTGGCCGGAGCAGTTCCACGCGGTGATGGTGACGAACCTGACGGCGAGCGGCGGGCGGCTGCAGCAGATCGACCTCTACGACGACTGGCCGCGGGGGCGGGGCCTGAACATTATCGGCGACCAGCTCTCCGACGACCCGCTCCTGGACGTCCAGTGGGCCAACGGCACCGCCTTCCTCTTCGACGCCGCCGCTGGGTCCTGTCGCGCCTCTCACTTCGCCGTGGGCCTCCTGCCGCCCGACTGGAAGATCAAGGCCCGCGGCGGCGCCGCCTACCTGGGCCGCGACCGCGTCGACGGCTTCGACTGCCACGTCTGGTCCAACTTCGTCTTCGCCAGCTACTTCGAGGACGTCGCCACCGGCCGCCCCGTCAGCTGGATCGCCAATGGTCGGTGCTGCAATTCGATCATCTGGCCCCTTTTTTCTAGTTTCTTGTTTTGGAACATGATGCAGCAGAGTGTGTTAGATTAATTGGGCATTGGCCCATTTAAATCTCAATTAATCAAAGAATTAAAGGTCCACTAATAAATGCTAGGGAATTAAATCCCGGGTGGAGAGTCAACGGGAATCCTAACCAACTTCAATAGTGGACCAACTGTGGACCACTTGTGAAGTTGGTAAAAGGAGACGCGCGTGTGCGCTCGCTCGCCTCGCCGGGCCGTGACGTGAGAATTAACTTGAACACTGGCACATGTTATGTTGCAACTGGATCACTCACTGCTATCATGAATTTGTTGCTAATTTCTAGAATTAAAATATACCGAATGATGCCTAAATTTCTAACAGAGCGATGCTGCTGATGGCTTATGCGATCTTGTATGTCGACAGGGATGCAGGGGCATGTGCTGAGCTTTGAGGTTGGGGGAGTGCTGCACGACTCCTCACAGTGGCAGGCGCCGGCTTACTGCTTCAATGGCAGCAACGCCGTCGCCCCTGCTGCTTCTCCTTGAGCTCAGGTTCGCCGGGGCTAGCTTCCGCTGCCGCCTGCAGCTGCATCGTTTTGTTTGACGAGCTGAGCGAGCACTCGTGGATGTCTCGAGGTGATCCAACTAGTGGATGCCGTGTACTACTAAATTATTTCCATTTGTATGTATGTGTAGTCAAGTGCGCGCCAAAAGTACGGGAGTTGTACATGAATGTAAAATGAAAATATAATATCTACTACTTGGACTACGTTTTAAACTCAATTGACCATTCATTTTATTTAAAAAATTATACAAATATCATTTATTTTGTTTATAACTTAAATATTTTAGGATAACTTTTTCAAAAATATTGACAAAGTTATTAATTTTTTAGAATGACTCTTTTCTAAAATATTTGAATAACTTTTCCAAAAAGATATCTTGTATCCAGAAAAGTTAGATATTAAAAATCATTTATAATGTTGTTTGAATATTGTACATTTGTTGAAAATATTTATTTAGAAACTTGTCATGGAAATGTCTTTTGAAAGGTTTTTGTTGAAGACTAATTTATTAATGAAGGAAGGAACACTAAAAGGAGAAAAAAAAACTAAGATTTATCGTAAGACTACTTCCTCCTTATGGCTGGTCGTATTGCGCCCCAGGCGCTGCGTAGTGCATGCACCATCCAACATCATCCATGTGATTTTTTTAATAATACATGAGTTCTTGGACTCGAAATCTAAAACCAAGGAGCAACATAATATATAGCTAGAAGACAAGTACAAAAGAAAGCTATAAAGACTAAGCTTCAAACTTCTTCAATGTCTTGCTTCAAACTTGTTGCTTAATCCTTGTAACAGCAATCATTCGCATCATTTGTCTACTTAGAAATATTGATGTTAGAATTGTACTGCCAGAAAATAGTCCTCTATGCTTGACGGTGAAAACCGCACCGAGTCGATCTCAATCACAACCTCAAGCAAACATGTTAACACACATAAAACATTTGCCGCCACCTCTCAGCCGGCTAAAACAGAGATCACCTGCATAATTAGAGAAGTCTTCCAACACAACGCCTCCATGAAGAAAAACAACACCATCACAGGTGTTATCGCTGCGTGACCGATTGAAACGGTGCTAGATTTTCATTTGGAGATATTCCCAACAGGAGCGCCGATACCACCACGACGCCTCCATCGAGGGGATGGCACCCGCAAGCATCACCGTCGTCCAACCAATGCGATCCGGTTGCCGGAGCACTGGAGCCGCGCTCCCTGCCTTAGTCACCACCGACCCAGATGCATCCGCGTCTGGGGGAGATGAATCGGCAATCCCGCGCATGGCCGCCAGAATCCTTGGCGTCGTTAGCCCCTCGCCCGGCCGCCGGTTCACCGACGGCACCGTGCACGACTGTCGCGTGCCTGAGCGCTGGTCGGCCCCACGCATGCTGCGCCCCCTCCGCGCCGCGCTCCCGGCTACCAGCGCCCGGTCACCATGCGCCTACGCGCCGGCAGCCCGACGCACGCCACGTGCGCTGCACGCATGCACGCATGGCTACGAGATCTGGATCTGTGGAGTAAAAAAAGGAAAAAAAAAAGGAGAGAAGAAGGAAGGGAGAAGGAAAAAGAAGATGGAGAGGAGGGCCGCCGCCGGCAGCGACGACGGCCGGCTAGGCCGCAGAGAGAAGGCCTAGCCTTGGGCGGCGTGGAACCCCCCGGTTGTCTCGGAGGAGACGACGCGGAGCACACGTGATATCTCTTTGTTTCTGAACTACATAACCTATCCAAATGAGAGGGTGTCTATTGTTATTTTTTGTAATTATTTTGTGTTGTCTCGGGCTTCTTTTTTCAGCGTTATGCAAAAGTTTGTTGGCCAATGGCCATGTCACTTGGGTATCTGCATAGCGGCCTAGAGTATGCGACCAAATAACGTACTTAAAAGAGTTCAATTTATCAAAATGTGAAAGAGCAAATCTTTTGAGTGTAATTTTGTCGAAGCCAATATTTTGAGTGTCAAATCTTCGAAGCTACAAACCTCGTACATGGCAACTCAATTGTCAATTCACTTGTGACCTTTGTCTCATCCACAACCATCTCTCAGGGGAGCAAAAAAATATCAATCAAAGTTATATCTCACTTTTCTATAAAACTTTTGTATAGAAACTTATATACATGGCATCATAGGCTTTTCATTATCAACGGACAGCCATAGTTGCACATGCGCTGAATTGAGACTCAAACCATATAGGTAGTTTCTATAATAAGAAATCCAAACAACTAAGATGCGCCACACTCCGCAAAGCATGCATCATTTCACGCAGAAATCTAGATTCACCACCGTATGCTTGTTTTAGAGTTGATGCTTAATCCAATAGGATACTATGCTTTCCTCCTGTCTAAAATCTAACTTTACATGTGGTTCCATGGAGTTCATGGGGGCAAGGGGCCCCCCTACCCTCGCGCTTGATCCACCCCTGCTTTCTGTGTGATTCCATTTGCATTTCTACCGGTTCTTCTCTATCCGTACTCTGCCTAGATTCATGCTTCCCTGTTAAGTCGCCCGAGGCAAGTCTCACTTCATAAAAGATGCGTGAGACTAATGCAAAATGTGTTTGTCACGCCGTTATTGATGGAGTCTGATGCAGCAAAATCACCGAGGTGAGCCATACAAAGGTACCAGCCCTCTTTGCTTGGCTGGTGGCTGGTGCTGATTTGTGCTGAGAGAAAAATACCGTTGGCGGGTTGCTGGTGGCTGGTTTCTGTTGAGAGAAAAATACTGCTGGCTGGTGGCTGATAAGCCAAACGAACATGAGTGTGGTGATGGAGACCATAATAATAGTGAGCGAATAGCGTCATTAAGAGGTGGCAATGTGAACTTGTGGGTAAGTGTATCTATCCAACGGCACAATGTTTTATTCAATAGTAACATTATGACCTCAATATGCTATTGGAACATCTTTCTTTTTAAAAAATTATAGATGTCTTGAAAATTTTGTCTTTCAACAAATTTTAAAAGAACACTCTAGAAATATTTCTCTGAGTAACTCTCTTTAGAAAAATCTATTTTGATACTTTTCAAAAAAAATATTTATCTAAATAGGGTTCTATAAATATTTATTTTGCTATCTTTTCTATAAAATTTTATTACATTATTTCTTATTTTTATTTTTCATTCCTAATAAACTTTATTTAATTTCCATAAAACTTTAATTTAATACTTTTGTTTAAATATATTTTCTAGAAAAGTTAGGTGTTCAAAATCATATATAATGTTGTTTAAATACTATACATTTCAAAAGAGATCTATTTGGAAACCTGTTTTGGAAATATTTTTTGAAATTTTTTTGTTGAACACCTTTTTTTATGAAAGGAAGGAAGACTAAAAAGAAAAAAACGGATTTGTTGTAGGACTATTTTTGGCTGGTCGGATGGCGGACCGAGCGCTGCCTAGTGGATGCAGCATCCAACATCACCAATCCCCTGTCTCTTGTTTGTGAACTACACAACCTATCTAAATGAGAGGGGTACCGTTATTTTTTCTTTAGTAATTATATACTATTAATTATTTTGTGTTGTCTGGGCTTCTTTGGTTTTTCAATGTTATGCAGAAGTTTTTTGGCCATGTCAATCTGCATAGCAAACTAGGTGCTGTTTGGTTGGGGAAATTTATTGGTAACGAAAGGGAATGAAAGAGCTCTGTAAATGTAAAAAATGTAAGCAACTACATGTTTTGTTTGGTTTAGCCGGCAATGGAATCATGATGCGGAAAATAAAAGAGGAAGAAAAATCCAAGGTGACATGTACGAAAGGCAGTCCCTTGCGGAGTGTGATACACTGACCTTCCAAAGTCGAGCGCATACGACGTTGAGAACCAGCAGCGAAATCTTATTACGGTCGATAGGCAGCGGTATCTGTTTACGGGAGATTTTCACGTCTCCATATCTGATTACGGGGATCCGATTGCGCCAATATAATGTCGAGCCAAACATAATCAAACGTTATCAGTTTACCTCCGTAAATAGATTACGTTACAAAACCATGAACCAAACAACACCCTAGAGTGTGCAGCCAAATAATGTACTTAAACGAACCCAATTGTCAGAATGAGAAAAAAAAATCTTTGAAGTGTCATCCTGCTTAAGCCAATATTTCGAGCTGCAAATCGCCAAAGCTGCATGATTAATAAGGTATCAAAAGAGCAATGGTTCAGGTAAGAGAAAAATGAATTTTCTTGCCTCACAGTCACAGCCCAAACATGGTACTCCGCCATATTGGTATTAGATGACGTTTTAGATAAGATTTTAGTCAAACATTAGGAATATAAATCATGAATAACTTTTAAGTCGTTGAGTTTAGAAATGTGAAAAGCATATGAATAGATTTGTCTTAAAAATAATTTTATAAAAATATACATATATTATTTTTAATAAATATTTTTGTAAAAATAAGAAGTCAAAGTTATGTTTTGAAAACCGTGTCGTCGTTCTGAACGTTATCTAATACCAATATGGAGGGAGTACATGACAACTCAATTGTTAATTCAATAATTCACTTATGACCTAGTCTCATCCACAACCATCTCTCTGACAAGAAAAAAAATCCCAAAGTTATATCTCGCTTTTGTATATAACTGTTTTTAGAACAACTTTTATGTAAAAACTTATATGCATGTCAAGTCTTGTGGTGATATCCAAATCTTTCTTGCTTGTCCCGCAGGTGTGTGGAAGCTTCTTTAGTACTTCTTCCGACCTATATTCCGATACAATGTATTTATAAAATATGTTAACTTTGATAATTTTTCTCAATACTAGATAGAACTTCGTCTGTTATAGTATGATGAAAAAAACATTTTTACTTTTTCTTTACTCTTTACTATGACAATCACATTCTAAGACAATAATAGAGTGAATAATTAAAAGTGAGATGTCTGGACAGACTCCATAAGGATTTTACAACTTTGCCACTGATGTCTGGACCAGTGGGGCCCATTTTGGGTGGTTGGTATGTACTCGCCCAGCGATAAGCCGGGCAAGCGAAGCCGCAACAGCCGCCGATGTCGTCGCCGCCGCCGCCTCTCGTGCTACTCCCGCTGCTCCTCCTCGCTGCCGGCCCCTTTGCTGCGGCCAATGCCAAGATTACACTGCCGTCCACCGCCGCAGCGGCAGCGGCAGGCGCCGCGGCCGGCGCCCCTCCCCCGGTGCCGACGCCGTGGCCGGAGCAGTTCCACGCGGTGGTCTTCACCAACCTCACCGAGAGCGGCGGCCGGCTGCAGCTGATCGACCTCTACTACGACTGGCCCAAGGGCCGCAACCTCAACCTCATCCACAACCAGCTCTCCGGCGACCCGCTCTACGACGTCGAGTGGACCAACGGCACCTCCTACTACTTCGACTCCGGAACCTGCCGCACCATGCACTTCCCCGTCGGTCTCCTGCCGCCCGATTGGCTCGCCGACGGCGCCGTGTACCTCGGCCGCGAGCACGTCGATGGCTTCGACTGTCACCTCGGGACCAAGGTTGACTTCATCTGGTACTACGAGGAAGTCGCCACCGGCCGCCCCGTCCGCTGGAATTTCTTCAATGGTAGGTGGAGCTAGCCCTGTCAATTCCATCTAGAAATTCGCTTACATCTTGATCCAGCGTCGTTGATTTCCAGTGTTTAGTACCCTTCTCCAGTGTCTTCAGCTGACAGTGTGTATAATTTTGCTCTGCACTTCACAGGGACGCAGTCAACAAATTCTAGTCTTTTCAGTTTTCCACCTTTGATGCAAAAGTAGTATGTCAAATCTATAGTTTTGGTGTGCAGGGATGCAGTCTGAATTCCTCTAATCTATAGTTTTGGCACTCTGCTGTTAACAGTTAGCAGTTCTGCATTTCTTCAGTAACTGCATTGTTTTGCTCTGCACTTTGTAGGAGTCTAAAAATCCTAACTTTTATTTAAAGTTTTTTTCGCTTGATGCAGCAGTAGTATGGCAATTCTATAGTTTCTTTGAGGAGGATGCAGTCTGAACTCCTCCAATTGCTTAGTTCCTTGATCTTGACACTTGGCACACTGCTTTTCTTTTTGCAGTCTAACATTTTTTTATTTCTTCAGTAACTGATTCATTTAGCAGTACACAGTTCTGTGATTTTTTTGGTACACAGATGTAGTCTAGAATCCTCAAATCCCCCAATTTCTTGATTGGGGATTGCTACTAATCTTTTCCTTGTGCCTGCCTTATTGTAGTCTCTGCTTTTCTGAAACGCAAATTTCTGATTGCAGTCTCACTCTCAATTTCTTATCTTTTGCAGTTCTTGGTTGATATAGTTGTATGATGGTTTGTGCGCTCGTGTTTTCCAGGGATGCAGCAGCATGTGATGAGCTTTGAGGTGGGAGGAGTGCTGGAGGACTCCAAGTGGCAGGCTCCAGCTCACTGCTTCAATGGCCGCGATGCCAAAACCACCAATGTGGCTGCAGATGAAGTTGCTGGCAATAGTGGTAGGGCTGATGTGATGAACAGCTTAGTCAGGTTCGGAGGGGCACCAGCTGCAGCTATAGCTGCAAAATATGACCAGTAAGAGAATTTTTTGTGATTGGCTGATGAGAAGCTTTCCCTTTGGCGATCCATGATCTGTTGATTCTGTTCTACTCTGTTAATCACATAGTGCTAGAAATCTTGTATTGTGTGGTAACTAACAGTCATTCTGCCATCCACGGTGAATAATGGCTATTTTCTTTCGAGAATGCAGGATGTATGTTCGGTACTAGATTTATATGTGAAAATTGGAAATAATGGTTATACCCGCTGAACTTGAGCCTCTGAAGTTGACTATTCGACTATCCGAGTGGCCATTGCTGAACCAGAATGGTGGAAGAGGGATTGCATTATTGAACATTGGGGATGTTTGTTTCAGCTTATGGCTGATTTTGAATGCTCGCTTATGGAGAATCAAAAAGTCAGATGACTCCCATAATCGAGAATCCATAATCCAACTGAATTCTCGATTATGGATTATGAGAGTCATCTGACTTTTAGATTCTCCATAAGCGAGCCTTAAAAATCGGAAATAAGCTGAAACAAACACCCCCATTGCTGGAAGAGGGATTGCATTATTGAACAAGTAGGTTGGGTGGATAATATATATGCTATAAAGATAAGATACATTAGTTCATCGCATATGTTGATTTGTACCGTGAATTAGTCCTGAGTTCATGACTGAAATGAGTTGTAGATGGAACAGTCATACCTAAAACACATTGAACAAAGGTAGAACTCGCAAGTGCAGAAAGGGAGGGCAACCTGATAAATGATCAGGAGCTTGTGCTCAATCATGTGCATGTGCTGAAGGTTGGCAGTACATCTAAAAGAAAGCTACACAATAGTCTTAACTCGCAAATAGTACACCATATAAAACTTGTTTTTTTTTCTGGGACACTGCAGATACATCAATAAAATTATCATCCTATTAGTTATCCAGCTTAGGTATCACATTATTTTTCCAAGAAATAACTCAGAACCATTATACTAGGATGGTAAATCTAGGTTCAAATTTATATTTTTTTTCTTAGAAAACAAATATAATTAAAATACTAAAATCTAATTCAGTCTTAGAAAATCAATAGAATTTTGTTTTAGCTCAGAAAAATATAGAATCAATTTTTTTCTAAAGTCATGCTATACTCTTATAGCGCATGATTATGAGTTATTTTGATATTATACGATCATTTTTTTGATTTTTTGGGCTAAAAAACACTACTAATATTTATTCTAAGTAGTCTAATAGACCTTGAAGATGAGATGAAGGACATTTATGGCCCATACTACAAAGAATGTCACTTCACTTTAATGACAAGTAGGTTTCATTACGAATGGATAACAAGCTAAACTTTATTGAGATTTTCTTAAGTTAGAATGTTATTACCTATTATAATCTCATGTATTGTTCAAATTCAAACATTAGCTAAACTTCAGAATAGCTAAATAAGGCAAGCTTAAGTTGACTTTTTAAAACCACCTAATATTAATTTCAATAAAATGAGTGTAGTTCGAGTCATTTTTGTAACAAGTTACAGAGTTAGTTTAACCATCTATTTTTACGGTATGACTCATCAACATCGATGAGACTAGGGACCGGCAAATAAACACCAAAAGATGATAAAAAAGATGAAAATAACTCCCAACCTGGCACTATAAGAGTAGGGCGTGGTTTTAGAAAAAATAAAACTAGTTTATATTCTTCTGAGCTAATTTTTTCCATTTATTTGTAATTACATATATTTTCTAAGAATTTTTTTTTTCTATTAAGTTTAGTTCACTCCTTGAACTATCAAAGCAGACCAGTTTATCCCCTTATGGGTGACGTGGCGCCACATAGGACAGGAAACATGGCGCCACATCAGCGAAAACCGTCATTAAAATCATCAAATGGTATAAATTGGACGGTTTGGAAAGTTGAAAGGCGTTAAATATCTGGTTTTGCGGTTGGGGGTTAAAATCGGACAATATTGATAGTTGAAGGGTGTGGAATGGACTTTTTCTATGGTGAAGACGACGGGGAGGATGAAATGAAGACTTCGGCTCATTTTATTTTCTCATTTTCTCCTTATTTTTCAGTCGGTTTCAATTATTTTTCACAGTGTCAGCCGTATTGCTTCGACTCAGATTTTAGTGGAGGCCCGTGCTGACATCCCGACGTGTCAAATCTTAATTGGTTCAAAAGATAATTGAAAACAACTCACAAAGTAGCCAATTGTTAACCATTTATTACTCATTATTACTATTGTGCTCCTGGTTTCTTGTCATGGTTCCTCTTATTTTCTAACCATATGATCTGGACCATCAACAACCCATAAAAGTTTCGAAGCACCAGAAAAATCCTCTTATATCACTCGTCTGAGAAGTATCTTTAATAATAAAATAATCACAAACAAAATAAGTTATGCTTGCATGATTTTATGAATAAGACGAATGATTAAACGTTATATGCGAATAATAATTTAGAATGGAGCTAATATATTGGTCGCATATGTACGCTTTTGAGTTCTTCTAAAGAATTTTGAATACACTAAACGTGGGAGAAACATCTACGTACTCGGGAAATCAAACTTGTATTTCACTTTTTGACGTACATACAGTACGTACTTACCGTGTCGAGTTGGCTGGGGGACCGATGACGTCCTTTTCTGACTTCGACTAGAGTGCATGTGTCGTCACTTAAAAAGTCAACATCACATTGCAGTGGACCAAAAAACACACTAAAAAAACGTGACGCCCACCGATTTTGAAACCTGCTAAAATTCCCCACCACAGAACACACACCCTCGAATGAGAATGCATGTACTAATTAATTACCTTAAAAATTCGTGCAGGTAGTGTCCATGATACAAATATTGCTAATTGTGCATGGCGGCACAGCGTCATGAAATATCAAATTCAACATTCCATTCACTTTGGATCGACATAATGGTCGACGTCCATGGAATGACCACCACATTGAAGCTTTAATCTCTCGCCGGCGCGGATGGAGCCGTGTGTACGTGGTCGTGTGGAGATGGAATAATCCTCGTATAAAAATATAATATACTATATATGATAATGCTTCTTTGCTTACTGATGCTTGACTAATGACTCTTTCAGTTAGTTCGTCTATTATTACTGTCGAGCCAAACAGAAGAAGAAGAAGAGCACGTACATATATCTTTATTTATATAGGTATAACTAGGATCCATGTTGAACTACTGATGTGAGGAATCAAAGATGTCCACAGCTAGATTCCCTCTAGTCATAAATACCAAGTGACTTTTTGAGTTATCTAATGTCAACCATTCAAAATTTTGGCTACAAGTTAGTTTTTGTATGTTGGGTTTGGATATTTGGAAATGATATGAAGATATATAAACTTGTATTGAAAAATAGTTTCATAAAATACAAAATAATGTAATGGTCGAAGTTGTGTTTGTGGAGACCGTGACCGATCACGTTAATGGTGCTAAACTGCATATAAATATCAAAATAAAAAATGGGAATAGTTTGCTAATGATTTAATTTGGTGGTGGGCTTGACAACTATATATGAGCTCTGGCTACTATATTTTAGCAGAATGTGCTATGCATGCGCTTCGCCGGCCCAGCCTTCCACGTTCACAATCTCAGGAGCGGCTCGGGGGTGACTCCACCTGTGCCCCCGTAAAAACTCGTCACCGTTCATCCTCGCTGGCCGCCGCTGCTGCCGGTCTGTGGCGGCGGCGGCCCCATCCCTTTCCCCTTTCCTTCCCTCTTGTTGTCTCTTCGATTCTTCGCGTTTTCTCCCTTCTACATCTCCTCCTTCAAGATCCAGATCCAGATCCCGTTTTGGATCTCGGGTGGTGGCGCACGAGCGGCGTCGAGCGAACCATGGCAGCCTCACAGCGAGGGCTGCTGCATGAGCCTACAGGCAACGGCGGCTGTGCGCACCCTGCGGCGACCGCGCATTAGAATATGGGCGTGCAGGTAGGGGTGGTCGTGCAGGTGTAGCCTGCCACGCTTCTCACCCTCCTGCTATGGTAGCCTGCCCTCATGCTCCTTCGGGTCAGCGTGCTTCTTGCCGCGGCGTCGGCACGCGGGCCATAGGCGACGTCGCTGACCACCTCTGGGAGGACTGCTAAGGTGTGTTGGCCGTGGGCTCGCTGGTGCGGCTGGCATCAGTTTGATGATGGTGTCGCCTGCGGGCGCCACTCCCTCGATGGAGGCTTCGTCGTGGCACCGACCTTCTCCGTCGTGCTTCTGCCTGATGGATCTCTCCGGATGAAAATCTAGCACCGATTCGATCGGTCATGTGACGATAACATCTATGGTGGTGTTGTTTTTCTTCTTGAAGGCGTCACGTTGGGGGGAGTTTCTAATCATGCAGGTGCCCTGTAAGGTGGTGGCGGATGTTCATATGTGTTAAGGAGCTTTCTTGAGATTGTGTTTGAGATCGACTCGGTGCGGTTTCATGAGATGAATCGTCAAGTATAGATGACTTATTTTTCTGACAGCATTGCGAATGGTGATTGTTATACGCAGATAAAGCGACAAGTTTGAAGCAAGACTTGAAGAAGTTTGAAGCTTAGTCTTTCTAGCTTTCTTTTAGCCCCCGTTTGAAAGTAGATATTGAGGTGTAGGATTTGGATTTGGCATTAACCAGCCTTCAATGCCACTGTTTGGAAGGGTTAGGTATTCACGGACAGAATTGCAAACGAATGCTGATAGATATTCGGGAGCACCAGCGCCAGCCTACCCACGATTCAGACCCCCGCGCCTCTGTATTGTTCTGAATCGCTCCCCCGCGTAACGCTTCAGTCGGCCTCACGAAAAAAGAAACGGCGGGCTCGTCCGAGACGGAAGGGCGCCTCTACCGGCGGCCGCCCTCGCCTCCACCAACCACGCCGCAGGTGTGCTGCCTCCACAGGGAGCTGGTTCAAGGACCGGGCGGCGCTCTTCCAGCTGCCGGAGCGGGGGCTCGAGCTCTTCTCTGGCTCCAGCCCGAGCTTGCCGGGCCTCTGACCGTCGTCGCGAGCTGGCAAGCTCCGTCGCCGCATGCGAGCCGGCGAGCTCCATCTCCGATGCGAGGCGGGTGCCATTCCGCGCGAGCTGCTGAGCTTCACTGCCGCGCTTGGATCGGCGAGCTCCGCGCGGGTTGATGAGCGAACCGCGCAGGCGAGCCGTACACAAGAGAAAGAAGAGGCCGGCCGCTAGAGGATAAGAAAATTCTTTTTGCAAAAAGAACCTCGAGGAACCATGTAATTTTTAGTATATTTGATGTGTCTTGTATCTCTTATAAATAACCCCCTAACAAAATTATATATTTGTAATTAATTTAGGTATCTAATTTTAGGTATGTTGTTGTTGGAGGGTACTCAAATTTCCTTTTTTATCATATTATTGTAGTCTCTTCTATTATTTTTTAATATTATCATGTTTTTTGTGTAAAGTAGTATATATATAATCATCCAATAAATATACAAGCTGTGAAATATAGATTATAATGTATTTATACCATTGTAGACAACTCACACCACAATTCCACGTTTGTACATACAAACATGAATTGAAATTGGTTCTTTCCTTTGATTCCAGCTATCAACTACTTGCACATCCAAACAATGGTATTGGTTTTGGAGGTCATTTCCAATTCCCCTCAGCATTGGTATTCTAGACCAATTCAATGCCAAGGTCTTCAATATCTACATCCAAACGGAGCCTTATAGTCTTTTAGCTGTCTATTCTGTTGTTCCCTGGTTTGGGATTTTGAGTCTAAGAACTCATGTATTTTTGGCTGTATATATCCACTTACGGTTATAGATGCCGGATTATTTCCATTATCTAAAAAAAATCCACTATGAGAGTGTTATGTCAAATAAATACTGTAATGGGGACTTGTCTCACTGTGGGGGCTTTGATTCAAAGCATGCACAAGAAAACGTGGTATAGTGTGTCCGTCTGCATGTTCAAGCGTCAAAACCTTGTGCATGGAAAATCAAGCACACGTGCATGCATGATCCTTCCTTGAAGAGGAGGTGTGTGAATGAACGAATTAGGTTCATTCGATTAAGTTTTTCCCTTTTCGAAACTCACCAAAATATTGTTGCAGGAAAAAATATATAATAATGGACTTAACCAACCCCTCAAGTTAAACTGATCATGGTCTATAGCGAGATATAACGGGGTTTGATCTGGCTATGATAACCATTACTAAGGCATATGCATGTGTTTGACAAACAAAGGTAGTAAGCACCAACCTACCTCTGGAACTATATTAGAGTTTAAGTGTTTTTTTTTGTAATTTCTAGGTAAAATTGCTGTAAAACAATTTATGTGCTGCATGACTTCAAAATACCTGAATTTTGCCGCACCTATAATCTGAATGCTCAAAATAAAACCATCCGACATTTTTCTAAAAGATAGTTGCATGCGTGTTCACAAAATTTGGATCTGGCTAGTAGAAGCAAATACTCAAGTGTTGGTAGATTGCCCCTGAAGAGCCCAATTTTTTTCCCTGAAAAAGCCTCATGAGTGTTTACTAAATTTGGGTACGGCTAGTTTAGGAGTCAAAACTCAGGTGTTGGGTAGACATCGCGTAATAACTAAATCCTGCCATATTTTCTGATCAATTCATATTCAACTCACACATGTTTGACATATTAATTATTAGATCGACATTTGCATGGAACATGTATCCAAATGCATGCATGACATAGTTGAACCATGGACCAGCCATCTACGCCTCTCAGCCGCCATACCTTTGAAGTGCAAAATCAGATTTTGTTAGTTTCATCAATTTAGTTAGAATATTTCATTAATTTTTAAGAATTAAGCCATATTGGCTATAATAATCAGACCTTCATCTCCGATCCAAATTATTGGTCATTGGTTTCATTCTAAGTCAAACTTCTATAACTTTGACCTTTTTTAAAAAAATATCCTATAATACCAAATAAATACAATATCCAAGACATATTTCATGATGATTAAATGAAACTAACTAGATGTTTTTAATGTTGGTACTTTTTTCTATCCCTTTGGTTAATGGTTAGTGGATAATGATGTTGAAAAGAGATGCCATATCTTCAAAGCGAGTCAATAGTCAACACGCATGCATGACTGCCTATAACTCTACAGAACTTTTTGGGTCCAGCTACGAGCTGAGATATATTCTCCAAGCCAAATCACGCATAACCAAAGTACTACCTCATTCCCCCGTGATATTTTACATATATGCACAATTGCACAAACCCATCAGCGTTGAAACCCTTTGACTCCTTTTGAGTAACATTTTATTATTTCTACTAATAATGTACAAATTCTACAGTTGTAGTTGATGCAAAAAAGTAGAAACTATTGGATGTAACATCATGTTGTGTCATCGTGCTGCATGTGATTTAATTTTGATTGAAAGGACCATGGGATGAATTAACATGCATGTCTAATAATTTATTATATAAACGTCAGCATCACCCAAATATGTGAAGATACTGATCTTTATCCTTTGTTCACAGATAATGAATAAAAGGTAGATACAGGTAACAGCACGATTAGGTTTACACAGGTCTGGATAGGTTCAACTATAGTAATTAATAATTATACTTCTCTCGATCACAAATATAAGTACATCTAATACAGTTTGTCCTAAGTCAAACTTTTAAATTTTAACTAGAACTATCTATGTAAATATACTATATTAAAAGAAAAGAGCTATTATATATATATATTATAAAGTAGTTTTCTCAAAACGAACCTAGTAATGCCCATATTACTTTGCCAGTCTATATAATATTTTAGACATTGGCGGTTAAAATATAAAAAACTTTGACTTACATAGATGGACCTATATATGTGACGAATGGAAGTACCCTTTTGCAGTCAAGTAAAAATAAAGTTGAAGGTTGAAGACCGTGCATACACGCTTAAAAAATATTTGATGGTGAAAGGTATGGTCATAGCTAGGCAACGCCACATTACAGATATTTTAGTTGATGAATCAGTTGATGGGAAATTATCCCAACAATGGAGCTTTTGGCTTATTGAGTGAAAACTGAAGATATGATGAAGGTTATATGGAAGCTTACCGTTTGCCAAGGGAATGTCGGAAAGCCCATCTTAGACTACAGACTTACAGAGCTAGCTGCAGCTTAGATTGAAATAAATTACAAATTTCTGGTAAAATTAAATAGGATATTTAACTAGTAATAGTGTATAATTAATGGGTTTTGCTAAGATACTCCCAAGTGAATGTAGACCATAGATCTAATGACATACCTCCTAAAAGGTAATAGATTTAATATTTGTTATATATTTTTAAAACTGAAATGGGGAAAATATCTTCTAATAGATCTAACTTCCATGCAATCAGATCTAATGTATCTTTTTCCCCTTCCACTATGGCTAGTTGTTTCGTTTTTTCCCTCACGGGATTATGTCGAGCCGTTCGGTTTCACAAGAACACAAGAAAGAGAGAGAAGAACGTGACATGGACATGGATCTGGTAAAAAAAGGAATGTGACATCTGTTCAATATTAAATGTGTTGCACAGGGAAATGTTTTGCCATGTCTAAGAGATTTCTTTGGAATGTATGGAATCATGTCTATGATTATTTTTTGGACACTGCAAGATAATTGGCTAGACATATTATAGTCATAGGTGTTAAAAAGAAATAGCCTAGACATGACATCAAATTAACTCTTAGAAACATTCTAAGCTGCATGCCTGCGTATATATTCTGTGTGAATGCTCCCGTGCGGAGGATAGAAGAGAAACCGTCAACCATTCTCCCGTGAGAGAAACCGTCAACCGTATTCTCTCGTGAGGATAGGAGATTGCCATGATTTTTTTCTAAATATTTTAATTATTAAGGGGTTTTACTTTTTCTAAAAACAATGGATCCGATTTGTAGAATTACACGGATGTTGTTTTCATTTTTCATTAATAAAAAGGATAAGACAAATTTACAATAGGAAAAAGGGAAAATAGAAACAGCAACCGAAATGGAGAAGACATACAACACACAACTAAGAAACAAAGCAACAAAGCAACAGAACACCTACACGCACGTCAAACCACAAGAGCTTGAATTAAGATGATGACCACAAAGATCCAAGATGAATGTTTAAGTTGGCCCTACGTAGATACAAGCACCGCATTCATTTTTCCTACATTTGTTTCTTTCACACACGTCCATTTCCTAGAATGGTTGTCACAACCGGTTCATTTCTTTAAAACTGTGTAGCTAGTGGAGGTGACAAATGGGTTGCTCCAATAGAAGGCATCTAAACCTTCCTCGTCTTTTGGTCAAAAGCATCATCTTATATGTACGTATGAATGAACACCCAGATATATGTATACTAGTATATAAGTACTTACCCGGCACATCATCAAAACAAAAAAACATTAATTTTCGATTAGCCTATATACTATCCACTGCTACACTGCAGTCGAGTTGCAGCATGACCAGGCCGGGAACACTACGTGGCCGGGAAAGTTGAACATCATTTTGAATAATCGCAAAACATGATGATAAATAGTCTGAGAATATGCCTGGTTCTCGGCGACATTGATCCCTTTGGAACAGTATAATTGGCGTTTATTGAAACCATGCATATGTTGCCAATAGTCATGTGGATTCTTGCTACAGTGTTCTAGAACCGGGTGCACTCATGTTTTCTATATTCATGCCAGTCCAGGAGACTACATGTATAAGTACTTCAAGACTGTTCCAGAGATGTCGGTAGCGCTATAAGGACAAGAGATAGAAACAGGAGTGCTGTTAAACTCTACGTCCAAAAAGTAGAATCTATTGGCAAAGTAAAAACATTCAACTTTTGATTCTCATACAGTACATTCGTCTCCTCATGCATAAGTAAAACCATCAGCGCGCGATAAACCACATCTTATATGGCTGATAGTTCACACTAAATGTCGTCTGTGATAATATCGCAAAAAGTGACAGTTTGTGTTATAAACTGTTGGTGAAAATAATTATCACAAATGGTTTTTGAACACGAACTCTGTGTTCGAAAACTATGTGATGTGACTCTTGTTGATTATCTTGGACACATAAAACTTGACACTTCAAAAAATCCAGGGGAAACGGTTCCGAGCACCTGTAATGAGCCTATTTGGTGCAGTGATCTGTGAGTGCCACACCATCATAATTTCACTATCCATTCCATTTCCATCCAATATACATGTACACCCGTAGAAATAACACCAATTTTTTACTCCTAATCATCTATTTTCCCGATCAAGTTTATTATATAAACAATTATAACCAAGCACGCAAAAAAGAAAAAAAAATCTGCAGTAAAATGAGCAGGCACACGGTTCAGCTGGTGTAACATTTGCTAAAGCTATGGCCTATGGACATATATGTCCAAATAATCTCGATGGGACATCGTAACAGAAGACTAAATCAAATAAAGGACTGGAGTAGCACTAATCTTTTCTATATGTCAGGTGGATAAAGCCAGTGTTACGAATGATCGACAGCAACAGAACGATGATTCCCATGTATGTTGGACTAGATCCTTGCTTTGTCTTTGCCCTAAAAGTTTTCCTAAGTTTTTGGTCGCAAACTCGATCGAGTAACTGATGCAGCCAGCCTGTAGGCGCATGGGTGTGGACTTCAAAATACTAATATTTTTGGATAATGCATCCTAGCTAGCTGTGTTTTTGTTTTTGGTATGAACGTTTTATTTCCTCCGTTAATCTGTTGACATCACTATGAAAGGATAGAAAATAGAGTTAAATGGTTCATCGTGTCAGCAAAACATTGCAATTAATTGTTGGACTTAAAAACGTTCTGTTACGTCGCCTCCAGGCTGGGGGGTGTGGCCACCGCCGCTGCTCAACATACGCCTGTTTTTCGGGCCGCTCGGGTGGCCACGTCCTGACCCATCCTCCCCCCTGGCCTTCCCCACCAGTGGGGACTGTCGACCTATTGTGGTGCGGCTCCAGGGTGCTGCATCTTGGGGCGGCTGCCGCGGTGGCTGTGGTGTGTGGGGATGGGATCTAGGTGAAGACCTAGCCTACTCGCAGGTTGTTGACGGCGACGCCCGAGGGCTCCGTACACCTTCTTGAAGGCGTCCTGGCCGTCGGGGTCTGGATCCGTGCTGTCTTCAGCCGAATCTACCCCTCCCTTTCTGGATCTGTTTGCCCCGGGCTGGGGGTGTGGCCGCCGCCGCCGCTCAGCATACGCCTATTTTTCAGGCCGCCGGGATGGTCACGTCCTGCCCCCATCCTCCCAGCTTGGCCTTCCCGACCGGTGGGGACTACCGACCTTGCGCGGTGCTGCTCCAGGGTGCTGCATCTTGGGGCGGCTGCCACGGTGGCTGTGGTGTGTGGGGATGGGATCCAGGTGAAGACCTAGCCTGCTCGCAAGCTGTTGACGGCGACGCCCGAGGGCGCCGTACACCTTCTTGAAGGCATCAATTGCTGCGATCCCCCTCCCACGTCTAGCTGAGCTTTTCTTGGTGAAAACCTCGACGGTGGCGCCTGTGGTGGCGTCGCATCCCTCTGTGGAGGCGTCGGCTTTGAGCTTGGTTTGGGTTGCCCCATTCGTCGATCAACATTGGCGGTTGGTGGTCCTATATAGCTCCTAAATCTGCCTACTTCTACTTGTTCAACGTCGCATGGATGTCTGGATCATCATCTTCTGGCGGATGCTTTGCCGCCCTGGTCGTGTTGGTTGGGTGGATGCTTTGCCGCCCCGGTCGTGTTGGATGTGTGGTTGCTTTGCAACCCTGCCGCCAATGTTCTTGGCTATGACGGATGCTTGGCTGTCTTTGTTCTGCTTCGTTGTGAGTTGGTTCAACGTGCTCTAGGTTTCTGTGGCGATGGTCGTATCTTTTTAGCAGATTCAGTTGATAGAGTGGTCGTGTTTCGGTTGGGGGCTAGGTATGTTCTTCTTTATCCCTGTTTGTTCTTGCTTCTCTCGTTCATGTTAGGTCGCATATCACTGTCTTGGTGGTGGTCTGTAATCGTCTTAGCAGCTTCTACCTGTTAAGATTTGTAATGGTCATTTTGTTTTTCCTCTTAATAAATAACGTGCCTTAAAAAAAGACGTAAAAGCGTTCTGATTTTACTGGAAGTCTTCCTGTGTATATTTTTAGAGTGTGAAAAAGGAGTATTTCACACGTAAACTTTTACCCAAATGGAAACAGAGGATGCATGGTGCACAACCTTTTATACACCTCCCCTCTTTGGTCAAACACAAATTTCTAATTAATGTGAGTGGATCCATATAATGCAAGAAACCAGGACTTTGCATTCTTACATTAAGAAAATGGTAAACTAGAAAAGCTATTTGAAACGTCGTGTTAGACCGAAAAAACGGACTCAGGGGGACGCCTGGTCGCTCTTAGGGGGAGAGCGACGCGGGCTGAACCCTCGGCCCGTCGCCTCCACCGCAGGCCATGGTGGTGCGCCCATCCCGCCTCGCCGCCGCCCGAACTGCCGCCGTCCTCGCCGTGCGGCCGTGATGAAGGTGGCAACGAGGCCCCTCTCCCTTCTCCCTTCTTTGCTCCTCCTTCGGAGCCCTCTGCGTGAGGGCCGCCGGCGCAGAGGGCCTCCTGCGCGTGGACCGGCGCTGCTCCGGGGCGCTCGCCGCCAGTGAGGTGGCCGTCGGCTATGCCATGGGCGGCCGGATCTGTGCGTCGGGCTGCCGGCCGGTGGCCTGCTCGCGCCCCGCGTCACCATGATTCGTGCCACCGATAGTGCTCCGGTCCCGTCGCGGTCGGCTGGCGTGGCATGACGACGGATCTGGGCCCAGTGGCATCACCCCGCGGCCCTGTGTAGGTTTTGTTCGGAGATGCAGGTTGCCGTCGGCGTGGTGGTGGTGTCAGCAGCCGTCATGGTGGCGGCCCGTTGTCCGAGCTACGATTGGCGCGGTGTGTGCCTCCGTTCAGGGGTTGGGGCTTTGCATCTCCCTGATGGTGGCAACGTCTGGGGAGGAGTTGACCCTCACCTTGGCTCTGGCCTCGCCCCTCTCCTCTGTCTGGGGGCGAGCGAGTGGGGGCCGTCCTTGGCATTAACGTTCCTGGTGGTCCGGCTCATGGTGATGTCCTCCCGCCTTTGTCCCAGTTGTCTCTCCACTTCTCTACTGCAGGGTTCATGGTTCCAGCTTCAATTGGATCCACTCGGTGTCGTCCCATTGGGGGGAGAGTGGTGCTGGGAGCAAACACTTCCGTTGGTTAGCTTGCCGTCGTCCCCAATTGAGGGTGGGCGTACTTCGGGTCAATGGCAAGTTGATGCTCCACTAATTCTTGTGGAGTTGGTGGTGGTTCTAGTTCTTATGGGGCCCTGTACGACGGTTTCGGCGGTGGCGGTGTGGAGGTCGTGCGGTGGTAGTCGTGTTTGGGCTGATGCTGTTGGTTCTTTGGGCGGTGATAAGTAAGTGAAAGCTTTGATCTGGTGGGCCGGATCGGTCAACGATGTTTCTCTGTTGGGGGCGTTGCTCATGGATCACTCCCTCTGATGGTTCGCGGAGGTCTCCTAGGTGAAAACCTAATGTTGACGCCGGCTTGGCGCCTTTGCCTTCCTGAAGGCGTTGTTTTTGGAGTCCCTTCGGCAGCAGTGGTGTTGGTGCTTTAGATCCGACTGTTAGTCTAATCTTGCAGGTTCTATAATGGATTATGGTGTTTTAGGTTCTCCACCTAGAGTAGCTTCGTGCTGTCTCTGGCTTGGCACCTAGAGGGTCCTGTTGCGGAGTTGTAATTAGTTGGGTTGTCAGCGGACTTATGCTTCATGTAAAACTGGTAATCCCAGTTTCGTTCGCTTTATCTATAAAGCTGGCTAAGGCCATTGGAAGAAAATGGTAAATTATCCTGATAAACAATGCAGGATCTATCCTCACTTCTCACACAGGAGAACAACTCTGTGAATAAAACTAAATGTAGAAGTGGATCATATAAGTTATATTTCAATACAAGGCAAAAACTCATGATCCCTGTACATGGTTCATATGTCATCATATGCAAATTTGAAATGCACTTTAATAGCTAGGGTACATCAATTAATTTCTACCGAGTAAAACTTATGATCATTTAATTTCTTTTTAGAGTTAAGGTATATGATTGTGTTCCCGATTCGTTGATACAAGGTACACATATAAACCTATCGATATATTTCTTCATAAACTAATTTATTTGATTAATCTATCCTAATTAGTGTAAGGGGAACCTGCGATCACTACGTACGATTATATGTATATTATTCAGTGTAATTATAAAGTATGTAGGATCGAGTAGCATGGTCACAGTCACTCATTTGTCTCATGTGGACACGCCTGATAAGGACGAAGAGTCCTTGCTTGATGTCCTGTATGACTGAGGCTGATCAGAAAATTTCTTAATTTCTTATGTTCACCTTGCACGCCAGTCCACTTTTTAATTCAGTGCTTGCCTTTGTGATCTTGATACCTCCGTCCACTCAAAATATGCCCCATAAGTTTATTATACATTTCTCTTATAAAATTAACCTTGTTAGTACCTACCGTGTATATGGTTGATATTGATATAGGAGTAGCATGTTGAATCGTGAACCAACAGCAATACAGTACTGCAGCCACACGTGACAATCGCCGTGGTATTAGTCCTTTTAGTTTTGAGTACTGCAGCCACACGTGTACACACTCCAAGGTTTATCGTATGTACATATACGTATGGTCCACAACCAGCCAAGAGATCGACGTACGTGTAAGTATATTTGCAGCCACACATTGTACAGTCACGTGGTTAGCGTTTAGCACATATACAGACACACATGCATGTACGTATAGCAGCAGCTCTTGCAGAGGCTTGACCTCGATTGATTTGTTTCTAGGCTTTCCATGTCACTCACGGCTCGGTTCGTGTGTGGCCACGACGAAGCTAGCCGACATGTCAAGCATCTCATCGTACTACTGGCTCGAGCAGGGCAAAAGATTCGGAAGCAATAGCAATCAAGCTTTGACGAACCGGCCGTTCCAGTACATCTGGAGGAGATAGATGATGCAGCGCCAAAGCTCACACCTGCAAACCAGAACTAACACGTTTAGCAACTTGTGCAAAGAGAGAGGTGATCGTGATTGAGAGGTGTCTGTGTCTGTCTAACTGCTTCAGGGCCGTACCACAGTTTTTGGGGGCCCGGTGCAAAACACATAATGAAGCCCTATATTGAAAAAAATACAAATAATCAAATGTATTTTAATTTTATTATATAACTTTAAATGTTTTGCAATACTAAGAAATGTTCAAGCTTTCTTTTTCTCTTGCGCTTTCCGGCACCATTATGTTTTCTAGCTTAAAAGACATGACAAAGTAATGGATCTACTTGCTTACTTGTTTCATGATTCACAAATTTAAACTGATAATAAAGATAATGAAGTTCAGGGTAATCGATAGAGGAAAACATGATTTGGAACGCAGTGATATGAGGTTATAAAACCGATGAACAAGCATCAAGAAATTAATTAGAGTTTGGGAGTATGATAGAGACATGGCCAAAAGAACGTGATTCATACTCCGCCATTCAGCGATAGGTGGAGATGGCAACAGCAGCAATCGGAAGTCGCAGACGCAAGCGGCTGTCATGGACTCATGGCTTTGGCGGTGCTGACGGCGATTGGGTCAACTCGTCGAGCGGTGAGTTGTGTTGAAGGAGTTTTTATGGCTCCGCGACCGCGAGTCATGTGTGTGCTCGTCAGTCGAGTCACGCTGGCCATGGAAAAGACGTGTATGTTTGCATCTGATTATTCTATCACCTGGGTTACTGACACCGTTGGCTTTGAAACTAACTGAAAGGAGCTAATCAGCAGCTGAAACTAATTGGAAGGAGCTAATCAGCAGCTGCTAATCAGGGGCCCTTAATTTTTGGGGCCCGGTGCGGTAGCCCCGATTGCACCGGGCAATCGACGGGCCTGAACTGCTTGTACATATATGTCTTGACTTTTCGGGCGAAATCTGATGATCACGTGGAAAGTTTGGTAGATACAGTATTGACCACTAGACAGCTAGCACGGCAGTCAGTCTTCCACAGCACTTTTATTAAGATATATATATATATATATATATATATATCTAGGGCTATTTCAAGTGTAAGTTTATAGATGTTTTATGCATATTAAATGTGGTGGCACATCAATATTTGTGATGAAATGGTAAAGTAATTACGAAGTGAGAGTGGGAAGGAATTTCATCGAGATGAATGAAACTCGGTGTGCCCACACTGTTCCCAAGAGTATGAAACATATTAAAACTAGCATTGGTAGCTACTCCCTCCGGTTCACTATTAGAAGTCGTTTATGACAGCAATACGGTCACGAAAGCACAACTTTAACTTCTCTTTTCTATAAAAATATTTTTTTAAAAGTTATATATCTATATTTTTATGAAAGTAATTTTCAAGACCAATCTATTTATATGATTTTCACATTTCCAAACTCAACGACTTAAATGTTATTCATGATTTATATTCCCAATGTTTGACTCAAACATTGTCCAAAACGACTTCTAATATGAAACTGGAGGGAGTACAGATGTTTCATTCATTCAGAAGTGAAGTAAGCTCATCATCTAATAGTTTTTTAAAATTCCATTCCATCACTATCAGATCCCTGAACTCTTCTAGAATTTCCATGAAAGAGATTATCAGCTTGACATTTCCAATATGAATCTTGATGTTAGAAAGTTGGCCCTTCCAAGCTTTCAGCACCCTCCTTAAGTTCTTGAATTTTGTTGTTAGTGTCTTAGCCTTGTCTGTTTGATGTGCTGGAAGAGACCACCCATGTTGCACTATCTGCTCAAAGTCTTCATGCTCCATCAGATAATTTTCAAAGCGAAAAATGTTCCCTCTCGGGATATCTGTGCTTATGGCCACCACACATGGAGTGATCAAAAGTTTCCATTATCAATGTATGCACAAAAGTATTAGGATAGGCCAGAGTCCATGAGTTGGAGGTAAAAAACCAATCTAATCTTTCAAACAGCGGGGAAACATGCTTGTTTGTCTATGTGAATTGCTTACCCCAAAGAGGCAGCTCGACTAAGCCCAAGGCATTGATAGCTTCATTAAACAAATAGAGCCTGTTAGGATCATATCCCGACCTGTTCCTATTTTCAGGCTGCCTCATGAGGTTGAAATCGCCTAGGATCAACCAATTAGTCTCTTCTGGCATGTCTATGTTTCTAAACCAAAGTAGAAAATCTCTTCTCCCTTCCTCTGTGCAAGGAGCATAGACATTTGTCAAGACCACAAATTCTCCATTTATCTTGGATGTGAGTCCAACTGAAATAACATACTCATTGCGAAAGAGCAAACTACCATCAAATAAAGAACTTTTCCATAAGGTTATGATGCTCCCGGAAGCTCCAATGGAGGGCAAATATTCAAACCTGTCAAAACCTAGGGACAGAATTTTCTAACATATTGATCATCAAAGAGTTCCCTTTTTGTTTCTTGTAAGCAAACAATGGCACTCTAGCTATCCACAATCTTATCTCTCACTGAGATGCACTTGCTTTCAGCATTTATGATTGATGCATAATTGAGTAGTGCTACAAGTTTAATCGCTCGTCTTATTCAAAATTTTGTGTAAATTATCATATTTTTTGTAGTGGCTTGCTTTATTAATAAACATTCTTTAAAAATAACTTAAATTTGACTATATTTACATAAATTTTTTGAATAAGATAAGCGGTCAAACTTATAATAAAAAAAGTCAAATGACCTATAATTTAAAACGGAGAGAATATTAAACAAACAAATATTCGGTTTATCTACCAAAAATTGTTATCTGAACGACCTTGAGATTAGTTTTTGGGCCGAAATTGGTGCAGTGGCCGCCGTGCGTACGCAAAAAATAACACAAAGACATCAAAGACTTTTCAGTGTACGGTCGTTTGCACCGGAAACATGCATTGATGCGCGCATGTGTACTATATGAGAGTGACCTCAACGTCTCGTCTATCTCTTCTCCTTGCCGTTGGATACTGATCCTAAGGGTCCGCAGCAGCAAGCACACAGTACCATGACAAAATAAAACAAGGGAAGCCACTCAACAAATCGACCGATCCCGTGAGCGACAAATTCAGGCGAGCACCTTTTCGCTATTATATATATAGACAGCTTTAATCTATTTGCAAACTCCATCGTCGGAGCTGAAAACTACATTATTTATTATTTGTTTTTCTTGGAGTTTATTTTATATGACCTGCAAACTACGTTATATTTTATAAATTAAATTTTAAAATAATGAGTGTGTTCGTGTGAGCGTCTAGTATTTCAAAAAAATACCTGCTATTTTGACATATTTTTGGGAAAGAACTACAAATCTCGAGGCACTTCAAAGAAACATTTGGACACTATGTATATATAGGCCGTGTTTCTTTGGGGTGGAAACCCGTTTGACCAATAATTAAGGGTATTAAAAAAAGTCAGTTTACAAAATTACCTTCACAACCTTGGACTAATTCACAAGACATATCTAACGAGGCCTCTGACCGCACGATTAGAAGACGATTACTGTAGCATTACTGTAGTAAATCATGGACTAATTAAGCTCATTAGATTCGTCGCGCAAAGTTACACCCATCCCTAAAAAGGTTTTGTAAATAAACTTCATTTAATACTTCATGTATACGAGATTCCCTTTGAAAAAATATTTTCAAAGGGAAAGAAACACGGCCATAGTATCCAAATAGTAGTTGTGGTTTACTAAATAGGACTTGCGATGACTAATTCTGTGCAACATACTTACTCCTATATCTCTAGCCATATGAAGATGAGCCAAGTTTCCGTTAGTTTGTAAGATATTATAATATGTATAAACTATAGTGCTAACATGCATGATGCTAAAAGACATGCATGTGTGCAGCCGTCCGATGTTTTCCAGACTTGTACAAATTGATCTCCCGAAAGGCATGAAAGAACCTAGGTTTCCCATGGTCGAGAGCACTGTCCCTGCTGCTTAGCCAGGAACATATAGCCAGCACAATGATCATTCTCATCCCGTGGAATATACGGAAAGATATAGACCCTGAAGAACCCAAAACGAGCCCATACATCCCTTGGACCCGTCTACGCAGGAGCAGGAATCACGCACGCCTATGACCAAAGCATCTAGGAGTACCTCGCTCTGGGGTGGGCACAAGTTTTATGTGTTGGACGTACAAAGACTTGTATATATGCAGTCAGTACATGTGTGCTTGGAAATCCAGTGTGTGTGCTGGTGGTCCGGTGGAATAAAACCCAAGTGAGGTTTTCAAGGCACGCCTTGTGCTGATGTTGAAATTACATATAGGAGGCTTGAAGATTAATTGAATAATTGTTACTCGAGCCCTTTCTATTACCCAATAGTACTACTAAAAACATATTCAATTTGTTTTTAATTAGTACTCGTGCGTTGAAGTTTTGTAGAATTTAACGTAGGAGAATTATTGTGAAATTTGAATTTAGTGCTATGATTTGTATATACAATAATAGATACTTATGGTTTCACATATTTACTATAGGTCAAATGTACAAAGTTTGACTTGTAAAACAAAATGCGCTTGTGTTGGTAAATGGAGTGTACTGACGCCCTAAAACTAAAGTACACTCCCTTGGTCTCCAAATATAAGGGATCTTGGGATACTTCGAACTAGTTAACGGAGATGGAAAAAGTCGCACGTACCCTCATCAAAGCACGGTGAAGCAAATATCATTTTGAGATGGTGTGGTGCTCTACGGGCCATTGTCACCTAATTCATTCCGATGGGGGACTGAGGCACGGCCCAGACTCCCACGGGAGGCAGCATTGTTCTGAAAAAAATGATACTCTCAACTTGTGACATTTCAGTGAGATGACAACAATACCATTTCACTAAAAAAGCTCACAAAGTGCTCTTATCTCACACCTCAAATCTTCTCTCACACTCAACCCTAGGTGAATCCTTTCAAAAATTAAGCTTGGGAGGGAGTAGAGGAATGAAATGAATGCTCAAGAGGTGTGTTAGGTCAAGTGGAGCAGCAACAAAGAATGAGGGAGGTGAAGGGGTGTATATACCAACCTCCCAAAATGTGACCGATATGTGCTCTGTGAAGGGGTATCGGATCTTCCGACCATGAGTCGAATCTTCCGATGAGTGACAGAATAGTGTTAGAAAACCCCAGAAAAATCCCAGCTTCGGATCTTCCGACTGAGTGTCGGCTTTTCCGACAAGGTGACTTCACGTGCATAGAATCAGGAAAATATTCTAAGTCAGAGCGGACCGGAACTTCCGTCGGTTCTTCCGGCCTAAGGTTCGGAACTTCCATCGGATCTTCCGTCGGATCTTCCAGCCTAATGGTCGGAACTTACACATAAACTCTCAAACTTTGAAACTGGCTAAGTCTTGGAAGTTTCGACACAAGCGTCGGATCTTCCGATGGGAAAATATTTGAAACAGAGCTGGCCGGAACTTGCTGGTCGGATCTTCCGGCCGTGCTGACGACTGCGAGTAATTGAGAGTGAAGGTTTTGTGTCTCTCATGGGTGATTATCATCTCAAGTTAAGCACTTTAACAGCTAAGATCAGTCAATCACGTCCCTCTTGATAGTATGGTGGTCCTATACTCAAATTCAAATCATAAATAAATTTAAATCCTTCAATTGAATCCACCACCATACAAATAGGAATTGGGGACCTTCCTTTCATCTTTACTTTTCTTTTCTTTTTCATTTTATTCATGCACAACTCATTCAAAGCATTATATCCAAATTTCAATTATCATTAATCATCAAACTTGATTAAGTGCCTATATGCACTTTCACCAGTGTTGTCCAAGAAAAACCACTAGTGTTATTTTTCTTTGTTCTTAAGATGTGATGTTCTTGACAGCATGTCTCGCGAGGTACACGTGTTCTGTAGAAAATGTTACTCTCAACTTGTGACATTTCAGTCAGATGACAATAATACCATTTCACTAAATATTTTAGAAAGAAGTTTACACATTTCGGGAGCACATGTCGACCTAATGATGGGTTATAATCGACATGAACATTTTAGCCATCCAGTGCTCTGCCTATTGCCTCGGTGTTAAACTGAAATGTCAGGCATGAGCGAGAAATTCAAATGCGAATGATAGTTATAAAAGCTCAACTCGTGAAGCTACAGTGTTCATATTCATACGTCAAGTAAAAGATCAAAGCAATCACTTTACAAAAGATCACAATCATCATTTATCCAGTCCAATACACCACGTGGAAGGAATTACATTCGGTCTTTTCTGAAAAGGAAGTAGGACGTTATTAAGGACAGGGTGTATAACTGAATTTTTAATGTATTTACCAGAGCCTGATTCTGAGTTTTGAATATTCATATATAGGAAAAGTGGAAACAAGGAACAAGAAGTCACCATTATTCCACAGCTTGGGTTTGTGAATGATCAAACTTTCAGATTGAGGCTCCTTACGTAGTTTCCACTTTCCATATATGGTGGAGCTCTCATGAAGTCATGATTCATGAAAACGAACTGGCCAGACACCACTGACTAGGACTACTTTTCAAGTCCTGTGTGGAGTCTGAACTCACATGCTTTGAATCCATGTACACATACTGAAAAACATGAGAGGAAATCTTGTCAGCCATAGGTAGCGGTAGCATTCATCTGCAACTGCTTACTAGTTACTACTCCTGTTAGCAGAATTCCGCATTCGTTGAGGGAGATGAGGCGGAAGGTTCATAAACATCTCAAGCAGCACTGCAGATGATGAGTTGCATAACCGAGGGGTCATGGCTTGGAATGAGAAAACAACGGAGTGTGCCAAAGTTAGCTCTGAGTTTCAATCGATCATTCAGAATTACCATTCAGTTCAAATTACTGAATGGTACATATTGTGAGAACGTGATCTAGACTACTGACTTGGGCATTGGAGCATTCATCAATGCCACATGGGGGCAGTCGTCAAAGCATTTCGATGAACGATTTCTGGTGGCGAAAAATCTAAGCGGGCAAACACGAAAGTGAGGTAGTCAAATAGGAAGGTACTGATAGCACATAGCAGTGACTAGTCCTCCTGCACAGCATGACTGCATTGGATACTGAATCTGAGGTGTCTCCATGCACATGTTGCACCATTTCTCAAAATTACTTCAAGATGGGAGATCAATTTTCAGAAGCGGAAGGAAAACGTGTTCTTGTAACAACGGTGAGATGTTTGTGAGAAAACAGAGCTAACTTTAATGAGACATTGTACTTCATGAAGATGCAACTTTACCGTGGTATTTTGGTGTATATTTGATACAAATTTAGTATAGTCGAATAGAAAATATTTTTCAACAAGCCAATCCGTAGCTAATATCAACGAAATACACCTCATTTCAACAGGAATTCTAGCCCAAAAGATGGCATGTGTAAAGCCTGAAAGATGGCATGTGTAAAGCAGAAACAGCCCTTCTGTGTTTCGACAGATTGGTCTGAGTTCCCCCTTTTCGTACTTCATGTGTTTTTTATAAGATCTTGTCTGGACTCGTGTGACAGATTGGTCTGAGTTCCCCCTTTTCGTACTTCATGTGTTTTTTATAAGATCTTGTCTGGACTCGTCCCGCCTCCCCGAGGCCTGGCCCGCCTACACCTGGTAGCTCTCTAGGACCTCGAGAATGCCCTCACAGACCAACACAAGTCTTTGCTACACACTTTGTTCTCACTCGTGCGCACCCGAGAAGAACTTCTCGGTCGGTCACCCATCCCTAAATTGCTCCGGTCCAAGCATGCTTAACGCGGAGTTATTTGGAGATGAGCTTCCGAAAAAGAAGTTGCAACTTATTGGTATGAGTATTCTATCAATCCTATTAAGCCATGGGCTGTCACAACTCGACTCTTGCGGTCATTTACAAAGTAAGTTCCAGTAGTGCAGAGATTTTGTATGCTAATGAAGGCATGAAGCCATAGCCGCAATCTGGATAAAGTTAATGAGAAAAGGTTTGCTGATGTGTTGGATGATGCCAGTACTATCAGCACAGTTAGAAGCATATGCTACACCAATAGTAAAGAAATGAAGTTCAAACTCACATGGAACAGGGGCCTGAAAGCAAGCAGCAGACACTGTCTAGGAGTGCAATGATAGACAAGTGGAACAGGCCTATGGCAAGTCAGCATGGATGGTACATGTGTTGTGTTAGAAACGGTACTCTGAAGCTGTGACATTTAGACAACTTCTGAGCGTACATTTCCATCCAATGAAAATAGCATTTCACTAAATATTCTAAAAGAAAAGGATTTAGACATTTCAGTATAAATGTTTTTTGATGTAATAATGCTAGTTGGGCACGAACATTTCAGCATCTAGTGCTCCCATTGCCTTTAGTTATAGGTGCCTTGGTGTAAATATGAAATTTCAGGAACAGTTGCACGAGTGAGAAAATTCAAATTTACAATGAATGAAGGCTATAGAAGTTAAACTAAAGTACTCATACATGAAGTATGCCAAAAAAAACAGAGTCATCACCAGTACATCACGCGGAAGGGATTCTACAGAGAGAAAAAACATGTGGCATGCAAAGGTTGAGAAGTTAAAAGAACAATTTGGCACAAATATTCAGCCTCTTGGTCGATCTGAAGCAAACACCGAGACACTTCTAAGATGATCTAGGTGATATGCTTCGAGGATATCTTACTAACAGGTCGATTGTTTCATTTCATAAACATGTGACATTTTATTTTTTAATCTTTTATCAAATATATTATCTCTCATAAAATTCAATGGTCTAGATTTATTTGACATCTTACCTCCTAGGAAGTAATCGGAGTACCTTAGCATAATCCTATACCGAAATCTACATCACGTTACAAAACTTGAAGCCCAAATTGCAAAGTTCCACTAGTTCAGAGATTCTATGCTAACGAGGCCATGGCCGCAATCTGGATAAGTTTATGAGATAAGTTTGCCGATGAGTTGGAAAATTAGGTGCCAGTGTAGTCAAGGAGAACCACTAGTGTTATTTTTCTTTGTTCTTAAGATGTGATGTTCCTGTCAGCATGTCTCGCGAGGTACATGTGTTCTGTAGAAAATGGTACTCTCAACCTGTGACATTTTAGTGAGATGACAATAATACCATTTCACTGAATATTTTAGAAAGTTAGAAATTTACACATTTCAGGAGCACATGTCGGCCTAATGATGGATTATAATGGACATGAACATTTCAGCCATCCAGTGCTCTGCCTATAGCCTCGGTGTGAATCTGAAATGTCAGGCATGAGTGAGAAATTCAAATGAGAATGATAGATATAAAAGCTCAACTCGTGAAGCTACAGTATTCATATTCATACGTCAAGTAAAAGATCAAAGCAATCATTTTACAAAAGATCACCATCATCATTTATCCAGTCCAGTACACCATTTGGAAGGAATTACATTCGGTGTTTTCTGAAAAGGTAGTAGGACGTTATTAAGGGCAGGCTTATAAGTGAATTTTTAATGTATTTACTAGAGCCTGATTCTGAGTTTTGACTATTCATATATAGGAAAAGGGGAAACAAGGAATATGAAGTCACCATTATTCCACGGCTTGAGTTTGCAAATGATCAGACTTTCAGATTAAGGCTTCTTACGTGGTTTCCACTTTCCATATATGGTGGAGCTCTCGTGAAGTCATGATTCATGAAAACGGACGGGCTAGAGACCACTGACTAAGGTCTACTTTTCAAGTCATGTGTGGAGTCTGAACTCACATGCTTTGAATCCATGTAAGCATTCTAAAAACATGGGAGGAAATCTTGTCAGCCATAGGTAGCGGTAGCATTTATCTGCAACTGCTTACTAGTTACTAGTCCTGTCTGCAACTGCTTACTAGTTACTAGTCCTGTTAGCGGAATTCCACGTTCGTTGAGGAAGATGAGGCGGAAGGTTCATAAGCTGACAAACACGAAAGTGAGGTAGCAAGTAGGAAGGCAGTGATAGCAATGAGCCAGTGACTAGTCCAGTCACAGCTTTAACAAAAGTGACAGTATCGGGCAGCATTCTCGCACGCTAGCTAGACCCTGTAGCATATGTCTCCAATGGCGCTCCAGGCATCGTCGCCTTCCGCGCGCTCCCGGGCACCGCCCACGCTCCCTGCCGGCGGCAGTTACGTACGGCCACCTCCTCGTGCGGCGGAGATGGTTTCTTCCCCGTAGTAATCGAACCCTTCGTGCTGATGTGCGGGACGGTTTGTGTCTAGTTCCAGGTGCGCGAGTTAGTTTCGAAAGTATTTTCAGTTTATTTTAGAAGTAAATTTTCTATTGGATTTGTGATTTCTCATATAGAAAGTAATTGTTATTAGCTAGCTAGCATATGTTAAATCCCGGTAGGAGTATCTTTTACAAATACTAGGAGTATTTTTCAATGGACAAGAGGATTATTTTGTCCCCACTTATCAGGAGTATTTTTTCAGTATTTTCCAATTGGGAAGGAGTATTTTTCAAACGTCAATAGAGTATTTTCAACTGAGTAGAGGAATAAATGTTAGGAGTATTTTTTTATTTCAAATGACAGTAGTATTTTTATTTCAAATGTCAGGAGTATTTTTGATTGAGTGGAGGAGTATTTTTGAACTGATATTAGACTTTTTTCGATTGACAAGAGGAGTACCATTTTCAACTTATCGGAAGTATTTTGTCAAATATCAGGAGTATTATTCAATTGAGCAGAGTGGCGTGCTTGAGTATAGGGATAGACACAAACAAAATTACTAGCTTCTTCAATCTTCACAAGCGCATACATGGAGCCATCAAGCACTGATGCGGCTGCTCATTGTGTTTTGTACCATAGATATTGCTGCAAGCTAGGCTCCAGATTTGAACAAAATGAGCAATGCAATGGACATCCATCAACGGCTTGATGCTACCCAGATCATGATGAAATTCATTTTTCAATCATTAAAATTCATTTCTTACTCCATTGGAATGGTTCCAGCGCTCATCACCTGGATGGAGGATTCTGTACAATGCTCTGCCACAACGTGAACCAACGAAAATAAAAACGGGACTGTCTGCTTTAAAATATGAGAAACTAACCAGCAAAATAAGAAATTGTGTTGCTTTACCAAATTGTAACACATTATCAAAAACACACAAAAATGCATAATATAGTTACGGCAAAAGTATGGGAACGTGCCAGTGACCGTACGTCCTTACCGCTGCCTCCGAACGAATCGAAACCAGAAGGATGATCGTGCCATGGCGTCCTCATCAAATCAGCGGGCAAAATCAGACTGCAGTAACCATGGGGCCTCCGATCTGCACGCAGCCCAAAGAAATGAAGCTAATTGATCTACATAGCGCGGAGTACCTTACCAGAAATTCCATCGGCCGATCGATGCTCCTACGGTTTGGCGGCCGTACGGTGCCGCCGCCGCTACCTGCGCCGCCACAAGGCCTGACGAGAATTCGACGGCCCATCGCTCATGTCGCCCGGTATTTCTTCGTACGTGCGCCGTCAGCATCATTGTGGATCTGTGAAGGAAATTTTGCATGCTGCTGGCCATTAGGGAGAAGCAGCAGGAAGGAAATAAATTGCACATTAATTAGGCCCCTTTATAATAGTAAAAACGGCATAGTAATTTTTACGGTTTGATGAAGTTTTTACGGTGGTGGGATTTTATTTTTGCTGTTTCGCTGGTTGGCTGCCGGACCGGTGGCGTTCTGCCGGGGTGCTAAATATTATTTAGCATCCAGGGAGCCAAATAGGAGAGGTGTATATATATATATATATATATATATATATATATATGTATATGTATATGTATATATGCGCGCGCTCTTATCGGGTAATAGCAAACTAATTAAAGGTTAAGCTATCTAGAGGGTTCTATGTGAAACATGCAATATGTGGCGCTAATGAAACGAACGAGCGCCTCATTGAGTCACTAGCAGCTACTCTGATCCGTGTAGCTGCTTCTGCTCACACACTGTCAATCTCTGTCGAGCTGACGAGAATGGTTAGCCGTCCTGACCTCTGGAGCAAACATCAGTAAGAAAGATAATTTAAATAAACTGGAAGGAATGAATAGGTTGGGTGATGCATAATATTTTTTGATTCTATATTCAAAATCAGAATATTTTGCGTTGCGAGAGATATCCTCTCTAGTTATAGAAAATCTTAATAAGAGACTTTCCTATACCTAAATTCTAGGTGGACTTTTCTCGGACCCCAACAAGCATCACATTCATACATGTTGCACTATTTAAAAATTTTGTTTTTGCAACTGTCGATGCTACAGTGTCTGCAACTGATTGATGCATAACCGAGTGCGTCGATAAACCAAATATATGGAGTTTGTTCCAAGTTCGGTGTCGCACGTGATTCACGCGTTGATAACGAGCCATGTTCAGCTACCCACGTGCACAAGATCGAGATCAGACGGTAGGGTCACAGCCACCTAGGGATAAGCCGTGTGATTTGCAGAACGATTATTGATTAAATACATATTAAACTGAACAATATCCGGTTTATCTTTCTGTAATGATCTTTTTTTTGTCTCGACTATCTACCAAAATTTGTTATCTGAACGACCTTGAGATTAGTTGATTTGGGCCAAATTAAAATTGGTGCATTGGCCGCCGTGCGTACATAAAAACTAAACACAAAGACATCAAAGATTTTTCAGTGGTACGGCCGTTTGCACCGGAAACATGCATGCATTGATGCATGCGTACTACTGTATATGAGAGTGACCTCAACGTCTCGTCTATCTCTTCTCCCTGCCGTTGGATACTGATCCTACGAGTCCGCAGCAAACAAAGCAAAACAAAACAAGGGAAAGCCACTCAACAAATCAACCGATCCCGTGAGCTACAAATTAGGCGAGCACCTTCTCGCTATTACGGTGGTGTTTAGTTTGTGCTAAAGTTTAGCGCTTTAAATAAGTGATAATTAGATGTATTAAACATAAATTAATTATAAAACTAATTACATTAATCATGTCTATTTCACGAGACGAACCTAATAAGCCTAATTTTGCTATAATTAATATATAATTATCATATGTTTACTGTAGCATTACATTGTCTAATCATGGTGTAATTAGGCTTAATAGATTCGTCTCGAAAATTACTCCTCGTTTATGTAATGGGTTTTTTAATTAATCTATATTTAATACTCCTAATTAACATATTTACATCCGATGCGCGTGGGAAACAAACGCGGCCTATATATACCAGCAAGAACGCACGTATAGCACGCACGTTTATTGATGACATATAAGTACTAAAACAGTGTCACTTGAGTGGGCCATGGTAAACAGACCGGTCGTGCAAAGCACTTTTAAAAATATTTTATATTCACTCCCTCATGTATAGAGAGCTTTAGGTATTCTCAAATCTGGAGGCACGTTATTTTCGAGATAGTTTGCATTTATTTATATGAAGAAAAACTTTCTAATTTATTGTCTATTAGCAATACGGGATAATTGTGTATAGACGTCGGTACAAATGTGGGTATATTTAGGTGGGCCCTTTTTTTTGGTGAAAAAAGTGTTGGGTTTGGGGGGAATCCTTCTCTAACGTCGAAAAAATGTCCCTCCCCCCTCTTCTGTCTAACTTTTGGCATGACAATGGGTCCTCCATGAGGTGAGGGTGGGCCAAATACTGGTAACAATTGTTTTCAAATCTAATTATCTTTATAGTATAGATATAGATATAGGGGTTGTTTGGCATAGCTCCAGCTCCAAACTTCAGTCCAGATTTGCACTTTCTATACTAAATTAATATACTTTAAATATTAATATTTAGTACAAGGTATAAACAAAATGATTCATCTCAATACTCTTTATGCAGGGCCTGTTTGGGCTCCAGTTCCAAACTCTAGTCTAGATTTGCACTTTCTATGCTAAATTAATGTACTTTAAATATTAATATTTAATATAAACTATAAACAAAATGATTCATCCCAATACTCTTTATGTAATCCCGGCTCCAACTTCAAGATTTTCAGGAGCTCCTCGTACCCAGCTCCAAGAACTCCATTATTTTTTTGGAGTTGGAGCTGTGCCAAACAGGGCCGTAATCCCAGTTCCAACTCTAGGATTTTCTGGAGCTCCTCGTACCCAGCTCCAAGAACTCCATTGATTTTTTGGAGATGGAGTTATACCAAACAGGGCCATAGACAGCTTTAACCTATTTGCAAACTCCGTCAGAGCTGAAAACTACATTATTTAGTATTTGTTTTCTTGGAGCTTATTTTATATGACCTGTAAACTACACTATTTATTATATCTTTATAAATTAAATTTTAACATAATTAGTGTGTTCATGTGAGCATCAGCTGTTTCAAAAAAAATACCTGCTATTTTGACATATTTTTGAAAAAAAACTACAAATCTTGAGGCACTTTTAAAAAACATTTGGACACTATATGCAGTACCCAAATAGTTGTGGTTTACTAAATAGGACTCGATGATTAATTATGTGCAACATATTACTCCTATATCTCTAGCCATATGAAGATGAGCCAAGTTTCTGTTAGTTTGTACTATAGATGTTCAAATGGGCGGCACGACACTGGCACGGCACTAGCACGAATCAGCACGGCACTATCAAGCACGGCACTATCGGGCACTATTATCAGTTCATGTCGTGTCGTGCCGGCACGTCGTGCCGACTCGTCGGCCCAAGCACGGCACTAAGCCACCTTAGTCGTGTCGTGCCGGCACGACGGGGACGGTCGGCCCGACAAGCTCATGCCGGCCCAAGCACTAAGTAGGAAGGAGAAGTTCAAGAGAATTGAAAAATCCATCACAAAAACCATCAAAGATCATGAATCCACATATAAGCATATAAGGATTCTTAAATTCGAACGCAAAATAAATCAAAAATAAACTCATAGTCGTGAGCATGGCGCCGACGGAGCGGATCTCGGCCACGGCCAGCGGCGGCGACAGCCGATAGGCGGCGCGGATCCCCGCCGCGGCCACCGGGGGCGCCGGCGCGCGGATCCTAGCCGCGGCCACTAGGGACACGGTCGCGTGGATTCCGGCCGCGGCCGCCGCCGGCGATAGGCGGCGCGGATCCCGGGCGCGGCCGCCAGGGACGCGGGCGCGTAGATCCCAGCCGTAGCCACCGGACGGCAGCGGGTGGCGCGGAGCCCGGCAGTGGACACCGGCGGCGTGGGCGTTTGACGTGGCTACGTCGTGGGAGGAGAGGAGGGCTGGAGGGGCGGCTGCTGGGTGGAGTGAAGAGAGGGAGATAAATTAGGGTTGAGAGGTGTTTACATACTATAGTTGAGGCGTGGGCTTTTGGCAGGCCAAATTTTTACGAGCCAAGTCGTGCCTGCCCGTTTTTCGTGCCGTGCCTGGGCCAGCACTATGGGCCGAGATGGCGGCCCAGGCACGGCCCGCTGCATAGTGTCGTGCCGGCCCGAGCACTATTCGCATCGGGTCGGGCCGTGCTGGTGCCGGGCTGTTTAGTGCCGGGCCTTGGACCGTCTATTTAAGCTGGCCCATTTGACTATTTATAGTTTGTATGATTATATATATGTATGTATATATATATGTATATATATAAACTATAGTGCTAATGGACGATCAGATAAACCACATGCATGATGCTAAAAGACATGGATGTGCAGCCGTAAGATGTTTTCCAGACTTGTACAAATTGATCTCCCGAAAGGCATGAAAGAACTGAGGTTTTCCCATGGTCTAGAGCACTGTCCCTTCTGCTTAGCCAGGAACATAGCCAGCACAATGATCATTCTCATCCCGTGGAATTTATACGAAAAGATATAGACACTGAAGGACCCAGGAACTTTCCAAAACGAGCCCATACATCCCTTGGACCCGTCTACGCAGGAATCACGCACGCCTATGACCAAAGCATCTAGGAGTACCTCGCTCTGGGGCGGGCACAAGTTTTATGTGTTGGACGTACAAAGACTTGTATGCAGTCAGTGCATGTGTGCTTGGATGTCCAGTGTGTGTGCTGGGTGGAATAAAACCCAAGTGAGGTTTTCAAGGCACGCCTTGCGCTGATGTTGAAATTACATATAGGAGGCTTGAAGATTAATTGAATAATTGTTACTCGAGCCCTTTCTATTACCCAATAGTACTACTAAAAACATATTCAATTTGTTTTTAATTGTTAATCGCTTATTATATTTATATATATATGACGTCACGCGCCCTCCCGCGCGCCTATATTAACCCGCCTCCCCCTCTGCTTCCTCTTCACTCCTCGCCTCTTCTTCTTCCTCCTCCATCGATCTCCTCGCCCCGCGGCGTTGCCAGCTGCAAGCTCCCTCGAGCTTCAACTCTAGCTACAACCAATCACAGCTGTAACAAAAGTGACTGTATCGAGCGGCATTCTTGCACGCTAGCCGCTAGACCCTGTAGCATATGTCTCCGATGGCGCTCCAGGCATCGTCGCCATCCGCGTTCCGCGCGCTCCCGGCCACCGCCCACGCTCCCTGCCGGCGGCAGGTACGTACGGCCACCGCCTCGCGCGCGGAGATGCATGGTTTCTTCCCCGTAGAAATCGAACCTCTTTTGCTGATGTGTGGGGACGGTGGTTTGTGTCTCTGCAGTTCCAGGTGCGCGCGAGCGCGGCGGCGCCGAGCGCCGGCGGCGGCAGCAGCGTCGGCGCCGACGGGAAGATGATGGTCCCGAAGGAGGCGAGCTCGAGCTCGAGCTCGGGCGGCCCGTGGAAGGTGGACTTCTCCTCCGGCGAGAAGCCGGCGACGCCGCTTCTCGACACCGTCAACTACCCGATCCACATGAAGAACCTCTCCACGCCGGAACTGGAGCAGCTGGCGGCGGAGCTCCGCGCGGAGGTCGTGCACACCGTCTCCAAGACCGGCGGCCACCTGAGCTCCAGCCTGGGCGTCGTCGAGCTCGCCGTTGCCCTCCACCACGTGTTCGACACCCCCGACGACAAGATCATCTGGGACGTGGGCCACCAGGCGTACCCTCACAAGATCCTCACCGGCCGCCGCTCCCGGATGCACACCCTGCGGCAGACCTCCGGCCTCGCCGGCTTCCCCAAGCGCGACGAGAGCCCCCACGACGCGTTCGGCGCCGGCCACAGCTCCACCAGCATCTCGGCGGCGCTCGGCATGGCGGTGGCGCGCGACCTCCTCGGCCGCACGAACCATGTCGTCTCCGTCATCGGCGACGGCGCCATGACCGCCGGCCAGGCCTACGAGGCCATGAACAACTCGGGGCACCTCGACGCCAACATGATCGTGGTCCTCAACGACAACAAGCAGGTGTCCCTCCCGACGGCCACGCTCGACGGCCCGGCCCAGCCCGTCGGCGCGCTCAGCCGGGCCCTCACCAGGCTCCAGTCCAGCACCAAGCTCCGGCGCCTCCGCGAGGCCGCCAAGTCCGTCACCAAGCAGATCGGCGGCCCGGCCCACGATGTCGCCGCCCGGGTCGACGGCTTCGCCCGCGGCGTGGTCGGCAGCGCCACCGCCTCCCTCTTCGACGAGCTTGGCCTCTACTACATCGGCCCCGTCGACGGCCACAACGTCGAGGACCTCGTCACCATCTTCCAGAAGGTCAAGTCCATGCCGGCCCCCGGGCCCGTGCTCATCCACATCGTCACCGAGAAGGGGAAAGGCTACCCGCCGGCGGAGGCGGCGGCGGACCGGATGCACGGCGTGGTAAAATTCGACCCGGCGACGGGGAAGCAGTTCAAGCCGAAGCCATCCCCGGCGGCGCCGCTGGCGTACACGCAGTACTTCGCCGAGTCGCTGATCCGGGAGGGGGAGTCCGACGGGAAGGTGGTGGCGATCCACGCCGCCATGGGCGGCGGCACGGGGCTGAACCACTTCCAGCGCCGGTTCCCGGAGCGGTGCTTCGACGTGGGCATCGCGGAGCAGCACGCCGTGACGTTCGCGGCGGGGCTCGCCGCCGAGGGCCTCAAGCCCTTCTGCGCCATCTACTCCTCCTTCCTCCAGCGCGGCTACGACCAGGTGGTGCACGACGTGGACCTGCAGCGGCTGCCGGTGCGCTTCGCCATCGACAGGGCGGGGCTCGTCGGCGCCGACGGCCCCACGCACTGCGGCGCCTTCGACGTGGCGTACATGGCGTGCCTGCCCAACATGGTGGTGATGGCGCCGGCGGACGAGGCGGAGCTGATGCACATGGTGGCCACGGCGGCGGCCATCGACGACCGGCCGAGCTGCTTCCGGTTCCCGCGCGGGAACGGCGTGGGCGCGGCGCTGCCGGCGGGGAACAAGGGCGTGCCGCTGGAGATCGGGAAGGGGAGGGTGCTCGTCGGCGGCGGGTCGCGGGTGGCGCTGCTCGGGTACGGGGCCATGGTGCAGGCGTGCCTCAAGGCGGCGGAGGCGCTCAAGGAGCACGACGTGTACGTGACCGTCGCCGACGCCAGGTTCTGCAAGCCGTTGGACACGGAGCTCATCAGGGAGCTCGCGGCGGAGCACGAGGTGCTCATCACCGCCGAGGAGGGATCCATCGGCGGGTTCGGGTCCCACGTCGCGCACTACCTCAGCCTGACAGGGCTCCTCGACGGGCCCCTCAAAGTAAGCACGCAGTTCACATCACCAAAAGCTTTGCTTTTTCGTCAGTTCAAAATCAAAACTAGACGAAACTCAATAATAATCCAGTGTTTTGAATCATAAAACTCAATATTCAATATAGAGATATTAATTTTTGCTCGAAGGCTTACTACTGTCATGTTTGTCCCGAGATGAGAATTATTGGAATGATGCTAACATTATATATGTTTGTTCATGTGTTGTTTCTGCAGCTGAGATCTATGTTCTTGCCGGACCGGTACATCGACCACGGCGCGCCGGCGGACCAGATGGAGGAGGCGGGGCTGACGCCGCGGCACATCGCCGCCACGGTGCTGTCGCTGCTGGGGAGGCCATTGGAGGCGATGCAGCTCAAGTGAACGCACAACGACGACGACGACAATATATTAACTGTTCAGTTGATTCATGACAACAGATAAATAAAAGGAAATAGAAACGAGATCAATGTGTAGGACATGTTCATCATGCCGGTCGCTGCGACCTCCATGCCTGACCTAGAATCACATGCTCACGTGGATCTGTCTCAAAGGCCGGCCACTATAGTGTCCTGCTAGGTAGAAGAAGCCAAGGCAAGGCCTTGTTCGTACGTGATCATTGGCATGTTGATGTTGCAATGCTTCCAAACACAAGAGGATATAAGCTAGGGGGTGCTGAAGAGAGGAGGGCATGGCCGTGCTGGATTCCTGGAGCAGTGCAGGTGGATGCCCTTCTCGCTAGCTCCCAGCTGGTGATCTTGTCAGTGACACAGGCATGCATGGCCCCACATGTCTGCTGATCTTGCTAGTTTTTTTTTTTGGTTTTCTTTTATAGGATCCATGAGACAACAACAAGAGTATGTAAACAAATAAGAAACAATATAATATATTGATACGTGTTCAGCAGTGGCGGAGGAGCAACATGGCAATTGCCATACCTTGATTTTTCATGTTAGCTCAATCCTCCAGCTTCTTGTGCTAACTTCTGCTATATGTACCACTTCCATGGATGCATATTTAACACCTAGCTTGCAGTAATAGCAGAGATAAGTGCCCTATCCATTCGAACATCAGGCACTACAAAGTAGAAGTTTGATTTGCTTGAAGACCAATTAGTTTTTCGCCATACCTCAATTTTTATCCGTCCTCCGCCACTGGTGTTCAGTACTTGATCTATACATATATACATACTTTATGTCTGGCGAGAAAGATGGGTGAGTACTAGCTTTGTCTGGTGAGAAAGAGTCACTGGCATGTGAGTTGTGATCTCCTCCCGTTGGGTTTTGTCCCAGTGCTATCCTGAAGGCTGAAGCCCATGGAATCAGGCGAGTGGAGGGGGCTAGCATCTGGGCGTGTCGTTGAGTGTCGTTGAGTGAGCATGCAGGATATTCCCAGGTGCCTGGTTTTTTATAAGATCTTGTCTGGACTCGACTCTTGCAGTCATTTACATAGTAAATTCCAGTAGTGCAGAGATTCTATATGCTAATGAAGGCATGAAGCCATAGCCGCAATCTGGATAAAGTTTGTGAGAAAAGGTTTGCTGATGTGTTGGATGATGCCAGCATCAGCAAACAGTTAGCAGCATATGCTACTCCAATAGTAAAGAAATGAAGTTCAGACTCACATGGAACAGGGGCCTAATAAAGCAAGCAGCAGACACTAGGAGTGCAAAGATAGCCAAGTGGAACAAGCCTATAGCAAGTCAGCATGAATGGTACATATGTTGTGTCAGAAACGATACTCTCAAGTTGTGACATTTGAGCATACATTTCAATCAGATGAAAATAGCATTTCACTAAATATTCTAAAAGAAAAGGATTTAGACATTTAAGTATAAATGTTTTTATGTAATAATGTTGGGCATGAACATTTCAGCATCCAGTGCTCCCATTGCCTTTAGTTATAGGTTCCTCGGTGTAAATCTGAAATTTCAGGCACAGCCGCACGAGTGAGAAAATTTAAATTTACAATAAACGAAAGCTATAGATGCCAAAAAAGAAAAAAAGGAAAAAAACAGAGTCATCACCAGTACACCACGTGGAAGGAATTCTACAGAAAGAAAAGAACATGTGGCATGCAAAGGTGTGAGAAGAAGCTAAAAGAACAATTTGGCACAAATATTCAGCCTCTTGGCCGATATGAAGCAAACACTGAGACACTTCTAAGATAATCTAGGTGATATGCTTCGAGTAAATCTTACTAACAGGTCGATTCTTTCATTTCACGAACATGTGACATTTTATTTTTTAATCTTTTATTAAATGTTTTATCTCCCATAAAATTCAATGGTCTAAATTTATTTGACCTCTTACCTCCTAGGAAGTAATCAGAGTACCTTAGCATAACCCTATACTGAAATCTGCATCACGTTATAAAACTCGAAGTCCAAATTGCAAAGTTCCACTAGTTCAGAGATTCTATGCTAACGAGGCCATGGCCGCAATCTGGATAAGTTTATGAGATAAGTTTGCCGATGAGTTGGAAAATTAGGTGCCAGTGTAGTCAAGGAGAACCACTAGTGTTATTTTTCTTTGTTCTTAAGATGTGATGTTCCTGTCAGCATGTCTCGCGAGGTACATGTGTTCTGTAGAAAATGGTACTCTCAACCTGTGACATTTTAGTGAGATGACAATAATACCATTTCACTGAATATTTTAGAAAGTTAGAAATTTACACATTTCAGGAGCACATGTCGACCTAATGATGGATTATAATGGACATGAACATTTCAGCCATCCAGTGCTCTGCCTGTAGCCTCGGTGTGAATCTGAAATGTCAGGCATGAGTGAGAAATTCAAATGAGAATGATAGATATAAAAGCTCAACTCGTGAAGCTACAGTATTCATATTCATACGTCAAGTAAAAGATCAAAGCAATCATTTTACAAAAGATCACCATCATCATTTATCCAGTCCAGTACACCATTTGGAAGGAATTACATTCGGTGTTTTCTGAAAAGGAAGTAGGACGTTATTAAGGGCAGGCTTATAAGTGAATTTTTAATGTATTTACTAGAGTCTGATTCTGAGTTTTGACTATTCATATATAGGAAAAGGGGAAACAAGGAATATGAAGTCACCATTATTCCACGGCTTGAGTTTGCAAATGATCAGACTTTCAGATTAAGGCTTCTTACGTGGTTTCCACTTTCCATATATGGTGGAGCTCTCATGAAGACATGATTCATGAAAACGCACTGGCCAGAGACCACTGACTAGGACTACTTTTCAAGTCCTGTGTGGAGTTTGAACTCACATGCTTTGAAACCATGTACACATTCTGAAAAACATGGGAGGAAATCTTGTCAGCCATAGGTAGTGGTAGCATTCATCTGCAATTGCTTACTAGTTACTACTCCTGTTAGCGGAATTCCACATTCGTTGAGGAAGATGAGGCGGAAGGTTCATAAACATCTCAAGCAGCATGGCAGATGATGAGTTGCATGAGCGAAGGGTCGTGACTTGGAATGAGAAAATAACGAACTATGCCAAAGTTAGCTCTGAGTTTCAGTCATTCAGAATTACTGTTCAGTAATTTGGTATATATTGTGAGAAGGTGATCTAGACTACTGACTTGGGCATTGGAGCATTCATCAACGCCACATGGGGGTTGTCGTCAAAGTATTTCGATGAACAATTTCTGGTGGCGATAAATCTAAGCTGCCAAACACGAAAGTGAGGTAGCCAAGTAGGAAGGTAGCAGTGACTAGTCCTCCTGCACAGCATCACAGTAATGGATACTGAATCTGAGGTGTTTCCATGCACATGTTGCACTGTTTCTCAAATTACTTCAAGATGGGAGATCAATTTTCAGAAGCAGACGGAGAACATGTTCTTGTAACGGTGAGATGTTTGTGAGAAAAGAGAGCTAACTTGAATGAAGCATTGTACTTCATGAAGAGGCAAGTTTACCGCGGTATTTTGGTGTATATTTGATACAAATTTAGTATAGTTGAATAGCAAATATTTTTAACAAGCCAATCCGTAGCTAATATCAACAAAATACACCTTATTCGAACAGGAATTCTAGCCTGAGGATGGCATGTGTAATTGTAAAGCAGAAATAGCCCTTCTGAGTTCCGACAGATTGGTCTGGGTTCCCATTTTCGTACTTCTGCCATGTGTTTCTGAATTTCCACCACTAGTGTTAACTTACGAAGCAAAACCGATAATAAAATATGTCACCTTCAATACCTTTTTTAATAGGAATGTTACCTTTAAATTATTGTTACTGCTATAGTGCTATTAATCATCATCCTCATCATGATTACAATGGAATGGTCCGTTCACACAATGGACAAGACAATCACCCTCTATGGGCCGGCGAATTAGGTCTGGGCCTTCAAGGATGATGGTGTACCATGCCTGGTGGCATAAAATGGGCATGTTTTTGTGGGCTTTGACTTTCAAATGGTTAGAAATGTTTCCTGCCCCATTATCATTCCTGGGCTTCCTGGCTCCGTAAATGAAGAATACCACTTATGTGTACAATATTTTTTCTTCGAGTTGGCATATTCCATTGGTGACTGTCAACAATACCAAACATTCTGGATCCATTCCAACTGTGGATCTGTCCCTGTCTTTTGCTACCTCTTCAAAATGTGGATCCAAAGATTTAAAAAAATGTGGATCCATCCCACTCTTTTTGGTATTTCTTCAAGGATGGTAAAGGAACTGCAAGACCAGGCATCGACGCATCCATTAATATTAAGAAAAAACACAGTTCATGGTAGTTGGTTCTTCCGTGCAATGATTTGAGGTTTTTATTGAATATAAATAGTTTCTTTATGATTTCATTATTCGTTACAGCCTAGTAGAGCTTTAACTGTCTTTATTGGAAATCCACTAAGATGTATATGCAATCAAGTCATATAAAACAAAACATCTATATATGAATATATCTTCAGACCTAAAAACTCCAATGACACCACAATCTAAACAAAATGTACAGGTTTATTCATCAGGCCACATTGGTACCATCTATCTCTACTGTGTGTAGGAGTATATATCTATATATACCACTACTAGAGAGAGAAATTAAGATGACAGCAGCAGGTTGATCCCCTAAATCCTAATTAGCTGGTACTGGACGGCCCTCTCCTACCACTGATCTTGTCTGCCATTGATCAATCCTATCCGCATCCTGTTCATCATCATCGTCCAGGCCCTTGTACCTATACCATTTCGCGCACGCGAGGAACACGAAGAAGTTCACCGCGCCGACGAAGCCGATGAGGAAGTAGAAGCAGTCGAGCTTCCCCCTGTTGAGATCCTCGGCGAGCCAGCCGTCGTCGCCGTCGCCGGAGCCGGCCGTCGCGCGGTGCACGACGACGACGAGCAGCCCGCTGAGGTAGCTCGACAGCGCGAGGCCGCTGAAGAGCAGCGAGCCGGCGACGCTGCGCATGTTCTCCGGGAACTGCTTGTAGTAGAACTCCATCTGGCTCACCTGGTTGAACGCCTCCGACAGGCCCAGCGCCGCCAGCTGCGGCACCAGCCAGAACGCCGACATGGGCGAGACGCGGCTGCCGGACAGGGCCCCGCCGGTCTCCGCCGCGTGGAGCTCCGCGAGCTCCCGCCGCCGCTGCTCCGCCATGCCGGAGATGAGCATGGCCACGATGGAGAGCACCATGCCCACCCCCATCCGCTGCAGCAGCGTGATCCCTTCCTCCCGGCCGGTGAGCCTGCGCAGCCACGGCAGCATCACGCGGTCGTAGAACGGGATCCAGACCGTCAGCGCCAGCATCGGGAAGATGGTGAACGACGCCGGCGGCACCTCGAACCCGCGGCCGCCGACGCGGCGGTCCGACTGCGCCGCCTGCAGGATGACGTAGGTGTTGGTCTGCGCGAAGGCGACGTAGTAGACGATGCAGGTGGCCCACACCGGCAGGATGCGGAGCACGCACTTGGCTTCCTCCACCTGCTGCAGGCTGCACAACCGCCATGGATCCTTGGCACCGCCGGTGGCGCCGTCGACCTCGCTCTTGGGCTCCACCACGACGGCGGCCTTGTCGAGGAACCTGAACTGGTCGGTGTAGGGGAGCCTCGACACGAGCGCGCTGGCGTGGCGCGTCCGGAAGAGCGACGCGGCGGGGTCGGCGGGCGCTGGGGCGCGGCGCTTGCGGAACGCCGCGACGGCGACGCGGGCGACGCCGGCGAGCGGGACACCCTCGGGGCGGACGCGGACGTAGAGGCCGGCGCCGGCGAAGAAGAGCGCGCAGGAGGCGAACATGAGCGCGGCGGGGATGGCGAAGCCGACCCACCAGCTCACGTTGCTCTGCACGTAGATGATCCCCGTCGACGAGCCGCAGACGGCGATGGTGAGGGTGAAGTAGTACCAGTTGAAGAAGCTGTTGATGCCGCGGCGGCCGGACTCGGTGTGCGGGTTGAACTGGTCGGCGCCGAAGGGGAGGCTGCACGGCCGGATCCCGCCGGCGCCCACCACGATGAACAGGAACGACAGCCCCAGCACCGCCAGCTGGCCCCGCGTCGCGCCCGCGCACTGCCCGCCGCCGCCCGCGCCGGCGGCGCACGGCGGCGGGTGCAGCGCCGGCACGCCGGCCGTCAGCGTCAGGATGATCATGCCCTGTTGTCACGTCAAAGATTCAAGAAATTAAACAAATCACGCCCAACGAACGAGCTGAGCTGCAGATCATGTCCGCCGGCGAGGCCGATGGAGGAAGACGGGGGTGGCTCAATTACGATGAGGGTGGCGATGCAGCCGATGCAGACGGTGGCGTAGCGGCCGAGGTAGAGGTCGGAGGCGAAGGCGCCGAAGACGGTGGCGAGGTTGGTGGTGCCGCTGAAGGCGTTGAGGGCGATGGCGGCGCGGACGTTGGACATGTGGAAGACGGAGGTGAGGTACACCATCAGGTTCGCCGCCGTGCCGATGCTGCCCAGCTTCTCGAACGTCTCGTTGCCGATCACGAACGGCATCGTCTTCCACCCGCGGTACCGGACCTCCCGCCCGGCGGCGTCCCGCGGCGGCGGCGGCGGGGCGGCGGAGTCCAGCGAGTCGTAGTGGCCCGCGCCGTCATCGTGGACCGCGAGTATGGTGTCGCCGGCGGGCGCGTCGGGGCGTCCGCCGGCGCCGGGGGCGGGGGCGGAGGGGCGCGCCATCGCCGCGGTTCCTGCCGCGGCGAGACACGTGGCGGCGGGAGGCGGTGCTTGAATTTGTTGACCGTCCGGGGAGAGCGCGCTAGGGAATCTGGGTGGTTTTGGCGGTTAACTTCTCAGCGGCGGTGGGGGGTCGTCTGTCTCTGCAGGTGGGACCCGGGATCTGCGTTCCGGACGGGCTCTTTATACTCTGGACTGACAGGTGGGACCATAAAAAATGGAGAGCAGTTTGAGCTGGACGAGAGTTGCTGACAACTGACGCGACAAGATTTCGGTAATTCTGTCCGGAAATGTTTTCAATACAAACATTTTTTATAATATTCTTCTGTATCTCTATTTATATATTCGGTTTCTTTTTCTTATACCTTATGTTTCTTTGTCAAATTGCAGCCAACAACACATTTAGCACTGCAACTTACGTCCATAGATGATGAATCCATTGCGCAACCTATATTTGTTCTAAAACCTAACTCGACACTACAATAGGTGCATGCTATCTAACCTTTTGGAAGTCATAGGGTTTAAATAGGGTAATGATAGAGACTCACCGAACGGTTCACATGGTATTGCTACCGCATCGTATTCCATCATATCCAAGCAAGATTATATCTTTAGCTATGCCCAAATTGAAAACTACCAAATTTGTCTTAATAATTGCAAGGTGCAATGAACTAAGCAGAGATGGCAATTTTGGCGGTAGGATGAGTTCGCACCTTGACAAAAACAATCTGGCTCCTTCAAGGTCCCACGGTGATTAGAGTTGTGACCACAACAAGAATAGGTAGCACGTGTGCTCTAGAGCATAAGGGGACAATATTCTATTGGCAGAGAGCAATATAGTGTTCCTTTGTGTATAGAAATGGCAGGCCATAACTCAGAACTCACTTTGTAGCATTGAATTTGTATGGGTGTTTGGTAGAATAAATTTATTGATTTTTCATAATTCTATAACGATTTATCAGTATTGAGTAGCAATAAATGTTTGCCCCCAATTCGTCCCACGATTTGACGATCTTGGTGTATTCCTGTACATCAATAAATGAGAAGAACTCTATTTTCTTGGAAACTTTTTTAGGGTTTATTTCATGGAAACTTTATGATGCAAGCCTTAGCACATTTATCTGTATGGGCGTTTGGTTGAATAAATTTATTATTTATTGAGTTCATATCCATATGATATATCAGTACGATTTATAAATATTGAGTTTATAAATATTCAGTAGCAATAAATATTTCCCTGAATTAGTCCGAAAGAGTAGACCACCTTGATGTATTTTCCTCCATATCTCAATTGATGAGAAAAACTCCATTTTCTTGGAAAATTTATGATGCAGGTCTTAGCACATTCTGACACAAAAGTATTTATCTATATGAGAGGATTTCAAAGCAAATACTCATCTATTCACTTTTTAGTAACGTGTATTATATCTATAATATTATATGATTTTGTTTGAAACCATCAATGGGAGAAATCAAAGTTTGAAGCTAAGTTTTTCATGAGTTCTATTTCACCCGAAGTCCCACATTTTTTGTTTCACCCAACTTGGCAGAGTTTGTAAAACTAAGAAACTTCGAGTTTTCAGGTGTCTGTTGGATTCTGATCTAATTCTACATGATGTGTAAAGAAGGTTTCGAGGCGTCTGGTTTGGAATTCAAATGCGAATTAATTTGATTGGAGAGTTTTACATATAATACACAACTCTGAACTCTCCCAAGCTTCATCTTATTCGATGTTCAGTTGCAAAAAAAAAACTCAAATGTGCAGGAAAAATAAATAATTGCATGGATCCACCGTGCTGTGCTCATATAAGTTAGAGAGGATGGATAGCATCAACTGACAAAACGTTAGAATCCATCGGAACTAAAATGTTATTCGAATCTCCTACAGCCATTTTGTGCTCAAAGGATCAAGGTGCAAACTGTCGTTTTTGCATAGTTTTTGTATCCAGGCATCAAATAATATAATGAAATTGACATTTTGTAACGATACTAGACAACGAAAGTTTGATATAAACGCATGTTTCAATGAACAGTCACTTGAACGGTCAATGGAATGTATTGCGCCTATTAGTTCAAATTTGAGCTAATACCAAAACATTTAAATGGGGTACTAATCCAAACAGGCCCTTAGTATTTAGTAATTTAGTATTAGGGTTGTCATCTTTGAGGATTCAAACTCCAATTAAGCTATATTTTTTCCCAACAATGAAGATTTTATGGGAACAAATAAAGCCAAATAAGTAGAAAACTATGGCAGCCCACAACCGAAGAACATAATTTTAGGAAGTCATGATAGAAGAACCAAAGAATATACACGATTTACATATAGCGGCTGCAGCTAAGTTAACTGGATGGCAATGTTCTATCTCAAATAAAGATATAATAGCTATCATAAATAATAAATATGCTTGAGCATAACTTGAATTCATGGGTTTTGATTCCAATCAAATACTGTGATCTCGCCTTGGGAGCTTCCACTTCTAGTGCGAGCTATGTATTGCTTTACAGCATCATGGTTCACGTGAAAAATGAATTTCATGTTCCTTATCTGTAGGCCAAAAGAAATAGTTTAGTAAGAGTACAAGATGCTGCATAAAGCCTGTATTTACCAATGAAATAAGAAGGGAATAATAATTAGTTCAAAAATAAAACCACCCAAGGTCTATTGTGTTATCCGTAAATCGCACTTAAAGATTTACTCCAAATCCCAATTACTTTTCATGTTAGACGTGTTCACATGAGTCATGACTTGTGAGCAAAATAATAGAGCGGCATGAAGAGAAGGCATCATAAATGGCAAACTTTGATTAACTTTAGCAAATCACTAATTTACTACAGCTGAATGGCATCATGTATTTAATAAACTGCAAAAGGAAAGCATATGATCTCTTTCTGGCTTCAGCCTTCAGCTTATGTTCCACCATTAGCATATGCTTCTTATTTCCCTATGCAGTTACATACATAGGCGCACAGCATATCATGTCTGATATGAACTAATGAAACAATAGCTAGTAAAGTAAGCATACCATCTTCATACAGCTAATCTGAACTGACTATGAATGCTAAATGCTTCCATCTTATGGAACAATAAAGTAGCACAATTTGATATAAATATGCACAATTAATAGCTTTATAACCTACAAGTTTTGCATCTATTCAACAAGAAGGGAGCCGGTACCTAGAACTAAACAGGACATGTATATTTAGTACAGGCTCTCATTTTTCACCGAATGACGAATTCATATAGAAGAGGAAATTCTTAGCATAAGAGAGATTGGAGGGCCATACCTCAAGTAATGAGTCTGAAATTAATCTGATACGTTTGTTACATGGTACTTCTTTGCTATTCACAAAAATTGAACACTTTCCAATATTTTTTATGCAGAAAGATCCACCATCATCCATCTTAATAATTGCCTGGGCATCAAAATACAGAATTACAAACAGAAGGTGAACTATAAGACCAAGATAATAAGCACACAATACTACACAGTTAGCCCAAGCCTACTTATAACCAGGGGCGGAGCCATAATCAGGCTTGGCCCCGGGCTAAAGCCGTTAGTACACATGAGTTTGCAAAATCGAAGCTTAATCCCTCTATGAGTTGCCACTGTTTATTTGGCCAAGGACCCGGGGCCTGCCTCCGCCCCTGCTTATAACAGCAATCGACCCAATATTTTAACTTCACAAAAGGCCCCAAGTACCTGTCGTCGGGATATTTTATTTGCTTTCCCTTCCTTTCCTAAATCAATATCAACATGCACCTCTTCCGTTTCCCTCCCAAGAGTAACCTGCATTAGAAGAGGGTCAAGCAAAATTTTACAAAATGGCATCAACATAACAAAGAAGTGCATTTCAATACATATCATTTCCAGACAAAAACTTTACCCTCCAGGGTGATATTTAATCTTGCTATTTAAAGACAGTATCCAAGAATTCAACAGGCAGTAAAATAATAACAACCTAGTCGTGTTTGACAACCAACAATTAAGTGGTGTCTCTTGACAAAAATAACCTTTGGAAACAAATAGAGATGCTTAAACACTTCAATTTCCACAGCAGAGAATACACCCAAACTATCCCCTTTCCACACAGAGAATACACACAAACTATTCCTTTTGTTCAAAAGTATGTAGCTCAGCTTATTGGACATTGGCACATCTATAATATGAACAAACAAGCTTGGCTGTCAATTTTAGTAGAAATATAACAGAAAAATATACTGTTAAATCTTTGGAAGTCCTTCTCATAATAACTCTAATGATACTATTATCATGTGGCCAATCTAAATAGCTTCATACATATTTAAATATCTGTAAATTACAGTTACGGAAGTTTGGACGATCAAGATCGAAAATGACATATAATGACACATATTTTTTAAATCTTAGGGAGTACTCCCTCCGTCCCAAATTATAGTTCGTTTTTTGCTTTTCTAGGTACATAGCAAAAGCTATGTATCTAGACATAGCATATGTTTAGGCACATAGCAAAAGTAATGTATGTAGAAAATCCAAAGCGACCTATGATTTGGAACAGAGAGAGTATCATATTTACTGCTAAGCAGTGACAATTCAAAATATAATATAATTGCTTAATAGTACCTCAGGATCCCTTATGTAGCATTTCAATCGTTGGCCATAAAGAATGGCGAAAGCACCCTTAGACATGATAGATCTGTTCATATAAGAGCAAGCACCTTTCTCTAATCTTATCAAATCCTTCCTGCTTTCAGGATACTGAAACCTTGAAACTGATCGTGCAAATAGCACAAATAGAAAGACTGATTTTAGTGTATAGTAAGAATACTACAGATAACAACAAGACACGTTAACAAACTTTTCAGAAAAAATGGACTTTGGAATATCAGCACTCATTTACATTTATTACCTTCTGGTTGGAAGTCAGATTCATGATCCCATGGAATCAGGTCCTGATCAAGTATCTGCAGTAATTTTTTTGAGAAGTCAGAAGCTCCAAGGCATGCAAAACCATGTAAATTCAACCAAGAAAAGAACAACACGTACCAATGCTTCTAGGTCAAAACAGTTTGGAATACTATTCTCACTGTCAGATCCTTCTGCTTGGCTCAAAGTTGAAATGGTTTCAATGGGATTATGAAATTCTGTATCTGGAAATGAATGAGACAACTCACAGCTTTTGATAGCAGTTTCACATCCAATTCTGGGATTATCAGAAAGAAACTTGCCATTCATTTGATCAGGGCCTTTAATTGACTTGTTCAAAGTCAATTTATGCAAATTATCACAATACTCATGTTTAACAAAACCAAAAGATGTTTCTTCACCTCCATCAACAGAAAGTGGAGCTGATTTACACATGTTTGAATTGTTACCGCCAAAGTCACCACGCAGGCCAGGTGGCTCACTTCCTACAATACAACCTTCATTAAGAGACATCATATTTGTATTTGTCTCTAGGATGGCTGACTCCAGATTCACGGGTGGTGATGGTGACGAAGGTTGGGTATTTCCCATATTTATCAGTTTGTCAAGAACCAAACACGCATCATGCGAATCCTGGTCAATGGTAGAGGTGAGTTCTAAAGTGGACTGACAGGGTATACGTATATGATCATTAGAAGGGATTTCAGGATCCTCTGAGCTCAACATGCACTCGGCATTATGTTCAGTATAAAGCACTTCTGATGAAGAAGGTATAGTGTCCACCCCAGAAACATCTGCGACGTTTTGTTTCTTTTGGATAGGATCCATGTTGTTACCACAGTTAGTTGTGTCCAAGATATGGGGCCCTAAATATTTCTGATTCATGTCCATTGCAGAATCTGAAAAATGTTCATCGCTGAGGAGCTCTAGGCCTTCTTTCTGACTGAAAGCATTTAGATGTGAATGCAGGAATACACCTTCTGACGCAATTGCACTGCCTAAACCAGAATCAGTTATTGCACTATCTAAATTTGCCTCAAATGCATGTGCATCAGTGATATTTGTTTCCATTTTCTTGTCATCAGAGAGCATAAGAGATTTTGGTTCAGTTATATGCATATCTGTCAGCATATCAGGTGAATGAACACCCAAAACCTTACCCCAAGTAGGGATGCTAGGCTCCTGAAAACACAACTTTTGACTAATTGCTTTGATTGAGCCTGGCTCAAGTAATCCTCTTGTGCTGTTCCCAGAAAATTTGTCATGCTTCACACCATCTTGATCTTGATCAATGCATAGTAGAGCCTTTGATCCTTTAGCTCCATTGTCAAACTGATTGTTAAGATCTGACCTATTTGTAGAAATTATATTACTTTCGCTGGTCTGAGAATTCTTCTGCATGTCTCCATATCCATATGATTGGTCTGCGTCCAAGTAGCCATGCAGGCTTTCATGGTTAGTATTTCCATCCATTACCATGCTGCCATCAGAATGCTCTGTATGGAATGAGTATTGTCCACTACCACTGGAATGTACATGTTTTCTCTCAGTATTGAATCCACCCATAAACCCATAGCCACTTACAACAGGTACTGATGGATCAACTTTGTGAACCAAACGATGACCTCCACATGCACAACCATCGCCATCAGTAAGATTACATGAGCAGGGTGCAATAACATAACCAAAGTCGGCAGGCAAACATGGTTCATGGCAGACTCTCTTTCTCATTGCATAATACTGATTCTTTACACTATCTATTTTCCTCTTGCACAGGGAAATGCATTTTGCCTTTGAGTTGAAAAGCTTCATTGCTTTAGCAGGATCAGAGACTGAAAGCTCCATCTCATACTTGGCCATGCGAGCAGATGCTTGTGCTGAGGTCTCCGAGTCATATAGCAATGAATACCAGTGATCCTGCAATTCTTGAAGGGTGAATTTATGGGAGAAGCACACAACTCCTTTGGCCAATGATTCCAATGAGGCACCAGCCTACAACAATAACACAGATGCAGTTAACAGCTTGCAAAAAATGATAGTACCCATGTACAGTAAAAGAAATTTAACCCTCATTCTAGTATTTTCAGAATCTGGATTATTTATTTAAATAACCGTTACTTCACCCAAATATAGAATGTCAGCTGCAATACATAATTAGCACCATTACTATTCTTTGCCCTAACATGTCAAATGTGCAAATCAGTCCACATGCGGTGCGAAAACAAACTTACGAAGTATAAAGAAGTGCAATCAAGTATTTTCTAGACATTTAAGTTTGTAGTCCATGTTTTCATTTGTCCCCAGTAAAGGCATACATTCAAGGTGTGTTAATAGTAATTTTCTTTCGAAATTAGTTTACTTGTCAATTACCTAGCTCAACTTCTTATCCAAGACAAGACCAAGAAGCCAACAGTACAGAATGAAAAGTTGGGGTCATAAAAGTAATCCAGGCATAGCAATGTTCAATCCTGGAATCCCAACCATATTACCCTAAATTTATTATGAAATGGCTAACAAGCCACATTTCATTAGCTTTCGCTCACACAATCCTAACACAGTGACACCTCTGCTGTACTTGTTATGGTCATACATAAAAGCGCCATGTTTTACAACTACTTTTACTAGATATGGCTACAAGTCTCCACAGTCCACATGTATGCATGTGTCAAATCTTCGATATAATTAAATGAAACAAAGTTGTTTTTCTATTCAGGACTTAGCATTTATCACGGTGCCAATTAATGAAATTAGGACCAGCGCTCATAATAGCACAACATGCTAAGCACGATATTGGCAAGAGCGCTAATAGATTGCATGCTATTTTACAACATTTTGACGAGCTTACTGCATAATGAATAGACAAGGAAAATGAAAGCATTCAAACCAGTGGTTCACATATGACAACAAACAAGGAATTTATGTAGAACTGCAGTTCTTTACTTGTGTAATACATGAACCTAAAATCACACACACAAAATATGGCATTGATAAGCACCAGTTAGGGTACAGTTACAAGTATTTATTTAATGCAGTACATTTTAATGTCAGAAAGAAGATTTAGAGCAAGAACATTACAGGATTACAGCACCTGTACATACCACTAATGTTACTTCAAAAAATATTAACAGATAACTGGACACTACGGAAATGAAACTTGCTAAGCACAGCTCACCAAAAGGTGAGACCAGACGCATGCTAATAAGTAATAAGAGATGAGAAGTAGACAATTAAAGCAAACATGTTAAGCACCACAGCACTTCCTACCAAATAGATGACTAATAACTTCTAAAGCCTATGGCCAATCAAGGTAGCACAGTAGTTATTAAATGCAAGCCCAAGAGGATAATTGTTTTACAAATAACCTTGCTATACTAAACAGTTCCGCAAAAGTTACAAGCCAACAAAACAGTGGCATCAAAAGCGGCGGAACCGACACATGCTATCAGTAAGTCGACCATTTGTTGCTACAGTATTGACTACAGTGTACTATATCAAAGTCCTTAAGTCCACACCCCTACTTGGAAAGGGGTTGAACAGCCACGGCGCAAGGAGTCCATATGTCACATGAACGGAACTGTTCAGGATGTGCCATTTGGCAGGGCAAACAAGTGCAAGCAAGGCGACACGACCAGAGCAGGAAAAAAGAAACGAACTAGCATTATGGTACATTGTCACAAAGCTTAACAAGGTCTGTTGAGTCCTCGACAATGATGTTCCAGTCACTCGATCCGTTATCAAGGCTGAGTAACAGGAATCAAACCTGACTTCAGCAGCCAGACATGAGGAGAATCATATCGCTCAAATTACAGAGAGCAAGTAAACTGAATCAGCAAAAGTAATCGGATAAGGCCCTCTCAATTGAAGTGTATATCAGTAGCTAAAACGTTCTCCTCAATAGGCTACAGGATGGGAGCTCGGTCATATCCTCAATTTTCCGGCGAGCAATTAAGTCTACCAAAACCGCGCGCACGACGGACCAACACCGCCGCCCCCATCCACCGAACCCGAAATTCACAGAAACTGGAAGCGAGCCGTGCCGCGAATCGAACGCGACGGACACGACGAGCCGGGCCCGGCGCGGTGCTGCGGCCGGCCCACGCAGAAAGCGGAAGAGCGGCAGAATTCCGCGCGCCGGGCGGATCGTGTGGAGGGGGGGGGGGGGGGGGGGGGGGGGGGCGGGGGGGAGAGTACGGAAGGGGAATGCCTCGGGTGGCGCTGTTACCTCGACGGCGTTCTTGAGGAGGACGTCGTCCTCGGCGGTCCATCCCGGCGCGGCCGAGACGGTCCCCATGGCGCGCCCCGCCCGCCCGCCGGCGGTCTCGAGGATTCCTCCGGGAATGCGGCCGGAGCGGAGGCGCGCGGTAGTGGGCTGGGTTGGGTTTCTCGGGGAGAGCGCGAGGGGGAAGAGGACGAGGAGGACACGGGAGTGGCGTGTGGCGGTGTGGAAGGGAAGGGAAGCGGGTGCTGCCCGCCAATGGCGAGTTGGGCGGTGCGGAGGCGACAGCTCAGCTCTCTTCGCTGGGAAGGCACACCACAAGCCACAGCTACAGCTGGGTGCACAGCAGATCAGAGCAGGCAAGCAGCAGCTTCCTTCCCAAGAAGAAGCCCGAAATTCTCTCATAAAAAATGACAAGCCCAGCTAACCCGGATTCGGCCCATTGTACTTTGACATAGTATTGTGGCCCAGCCCAACGCTGACGCTTTCTCCATTTTATCGGCCTATGGACGTGGGCTGTTCTCTAGTGCATGTTCGGCGTGAAGTATAGAAAATTATAGAAGAGTCAATATTTATCGTTGATGTTGGTCATGTACATGTTGTTGTCAGTCTCCGGTGGAGAGTACTCGCCAGTACTAGCGTCCGCACGTTGGACGGCAAATAAAAAATTAGACGGGTGTCGTGGCGCAACGAGGGCGGCGGCGACGCGGATCCAGTGGGAGGGACGGCATCGACGCGGAGGATGCGGTGGTGGCGTCGTCGCGGAGGATCGAGGAGGTGTCGGCGGCGGCGCTGGCGGAGGAGTGGACGCGGCGGCGGCGGCTCGCAACCTGCGGTCGGGAGATGCGGTGTTTTTTTTTTTGGATATGCCGTGCTAGCGACGATAAATGTCGGGGAGACACTACTGGAAGGCTCCGGAATGGGAGAGAGGCGTCCGACGTATCGAACGGCCGAGTCCAAGCATTACCGTACTTTTATAGCTTCAATTGCAGTAGGTTTGGTCTTCCTTTTGAATCTTGGCCTCTTCTATACTGTATTTTCTTTGAGAATATTCAGTTTTATCTCGTGCCCTCGTATTCTTACAAAAAAAATGTTTGTATCCAAGGTAGTTTTAGTCAGCGTTTTCTGATAGACTACCTGAAAGTACCAACACTAGGCCTAGAGGGGGGTGAATAGGCCCTGTAAAAATTTCTGCAAAGTTTCTCCGAAAACGGTCAGACATCGGATGATCCGACGCAGTCTCGGATCTTCCGACCCCCGGAAGATCCGACAATGTGTATGATCTTCCGACGGGATAAAAACTTTACTTCGTAATTTAAGTTCTAGTACACTTTTTAAAGATTATACTTGAATAAAAGTGTGACAATAAGTGTATGGAGCCTTCTAGATATGATCAACGCAATAGAATAACAACAAGCAAGCAGATCGGATCAAATCGAGCAAATCCAACAATAAAACAAGTGAGCACAAGGAGACAATGGATTTACTTCCGAAGTTCACTCCACAAAGGAGCTACGTCTCCGTTGAGAAGCTCACAAAGAGCCGGGCTGTCACACTAACCCCTAGTCTCCCTCAATCAACCACAAAGGAAGATTGAGTCACTTATTATTGGCTCTCACAAAGAAAGGGGTAATACAAACTTCCGGGGCTCAACCACAAAGGAATGGGAGCTCACCGGCACCTCTAACCATCTAGGAGCAAACTCCAAGAGTAACAAACGCGAATCGACAAATCAAAGTTGCTCTAAGTGCTTCGAGAGATGAACAAGTGAGAGCTCAAGGTTAGCACTAGCTTCACACCACCAAACTTCTCTCTTACTCAAACCCTAGGTGAATCTTTGCAAGAATCAAGCTTGGGAGGGAGTGGAGGAGTGAAATGAATGCTCAAGTTGGTGTTTGTCACGAGTTAGGTCAGTGGAGGCAGCAACAATGAATGAGGGGGTGAAGGGGTATATATACCAACCCCCAAAAAGTGACCGTTACGTTATGTGTTCTGCGAAGGGGTATCGGATCTTCCGACCATGAGTCGGATCTTCCGAAGAATGACAGATTAGTGTTAGAAAACCCCAGAAAAATTTCAGGCATCGGATCTTCCGACAGAGTGTCGGATCTTCCGATGAGGCCCGGAACTTCCGGCAAGTGACAAAACAGAGCAAGAGACCCCCGGTACAGTTCCAGGCATCGGATCTTCCGACTTCCGATAGCCGTCAGATCTTCCGGCCCCAGAACAAACCAAAACCGAGCTGGCCGGAACTTCCGGTCGGATCTTCCGGCCAGGGGTCGGAACATGCAAGTTACACACTCAAAGGCTGAAAACTGGCTAGGTCCCGGAAGATCCGACACAGTGTAGGATCTTCCGATGGAAGTTCCGACGCTAGGATCGGATCTTCCGAAGGAAAACAACTCGAAACCGAGCCAGCCGGAACTTCCGGTCGGATCTTCCGGCCTAAGTTCCGACCAAGCAGACAACATGTGAATGTGACTGTGTGTCTCTCAAGTGGATTTTCATCTCAAGCATAGCACTTTTAACAAATAGAATTTGTCGAACACGTCCCCCTTGATAGTACGGTGGTCCTATACTCAAATTCAAACCGAAAATCAAATTAAATTCTTCAATCGAGTCCACCAGCATAAGAAATCGAATTGGGGACCTTCTTTTCACATTTCTTTTCTTTTCTTTTCTTTCATTTTATTCCTGCATAACTTATTCAAAGCATTATATCCAAATTTCTATTGTCATTAATCATCAAAATAGATTAAGTGCCTAGATGCACTTTCACTACCTCTAACATGCAAGATGTTCTAAAGTAGTGGCCAATTACAAATAATAGAACCAATTAAGACCCTCTAGTGTACCCTCTAGAGTATGATTCGGGGAAACAAACAAACAATGTACGCTAAAACTAACAGAAGACTTTCTGGTGTCCTTTTTATCACCAAAAAACGGATAACTCCTGCATCATTAGTTGTGTCTACTACCACTAATACATCTGCTAAACTGAGCAGTCCATTAATGTATAGTAAATGTGAGTCTAAATATCCACGGTGTTATTTAACTGACGCCAAGAATTGGCAGGCACCAGCATCTCGTCTATATAACTCCACCTAGTACCGAGTTTTATCGCCATCGAGTTGCCCTATTGGCTGATCAGTACTAGCATAACCGCAAGAATCAACCTTGCAGTTGCAGGGTATACCCAAAAATCTCAACAGGAATGAAGACCAATAACCACAACATGATCCTTGTTGTTGGTCTTGTCCTTCTGGCCCTATCGTCAGGTGAGGTACCCTCGCATATTTTATTAATAATAAACCATATGTTAATTGCCTGATTATTATATTATCGAATTATCCAAGCTAACTGTAGTTGCAAAACTATATATATAGCGCAGACAACAATCAATCCCTGCTTTTACTGCTGTTCATATGTATATATATATATACGCACGGCTATGCTGACCTGGGTAACGGCGCAAGGTGGAGGTGTGTCGGTTGCGCCTGCGTGATGGCTGCTACCGCGTAAGGTCAGTCTACGTGGGGTTGTACGAGAAGTTTTATAATATTAAATGTGCTGATGTGGTATATGAGAGAGAAGATAGAGTTTTATGGTACTCACTCCGTCGCAAGATACTAGGCGCAACTGTTTTTTTGATTTGTCTCATGATACTGGGCGCTGGCCTCCTCGGCTCCGCATGCACCGCTCACTCCGCGTGTGAAATTACTGCAGGAGGCTGCATGCGCATGCGCGCCGCGGGCCCTACTGCATGCTGCATGACAAAAAAAAGTTGCTCGGTTGTGACGGAGAATGCGGTGTGCAGGTTAATCAGAGCGAGTATAATGGTCTTATAGCCAAGCTAATTAATGTTTTTGCTGACGTGGAAGAGAAAAAGGAGGAGAGAGAAGAGAGCTTGGCTCTCATACAAGCAACAAGCTGAGCACGGGCTCCTATGTAGAGATGGGGCCAGATGTGAGAGGATGTGACAGTGAATAGGAAAGAGAACATAACAAATGGCAAAAAGTTAGTAATGTGTAGACAAGTAATAGACCACTATTGTATGGCTTGGCTCTTATGTCTTGTCTAATAGCCAAGCACTTGTGTCTATTATTAACCTTGCTCTTAGGAGGTGGAACCCAAGGAGTTTTGCTAGGAACGAGTGGTAATTAATGTCTTTCTTGGTCTTTGCATTTTTGGAGTTGCGCCTAGTATCCTTAGACGGAGGGAGCATGTGAGAAGAGTTTCATCACTATGAAACTTCTTTGGCACAATTACCTAGTTTCTGATCTAAAGAATCGTATAGTAAAATTGTACACTAAGACTGACCTAACAACTCATAATCCATGTACCAACTTAACGGCGTGCGCTGAGTCTTGTTACGTTAACAATCCCGGCACTGGGAAACCTGGCAGTGTCCTATGTGATCCTAAAGGATGCACGTGCACGTACTATATTGCAATAATTCTTACACTAGCAGTAGCAGTCATGCTGGAACTCGCATGCAGTTACCTACACCGAGCACTACGTGCACGTGCATCGTTTAGGTATATATATACACACACAAGTGCAGGCAATTGTGAACATCATTGCTCAGAAATAAAAAAGGGTATTATTATTTACAAATCCAATGATGTGATAAAGGGGGGAATTTATTTTTGATGCAAATGTATCCCCAAATCTCCCGGTTAAAAAGAAAAGTCACTACAAGTGTGTTACCACTACTTACTGATTTATTAGGAATCCCCGTGTAGTCGCTCCAGTTGCATCGGCAATTAAACTGCACGTGCCTGAGCGGATCAACGTTAGTTCTGGTGCCATGCTATGAGCCAGGACTCAAAGAAAAGATGTATTCCGGTTGACTCAAAGAAAAAAATGAAACTCGATGTAATCAAGTCTGCGATCATGTGTAGTAGATTTTAGGTTGAGCTTATGTTTCCCGAATTTCAGTTTTCTTGTGCAAAACGAAAGCAGGCCCTGCAGCACGCACATAGGACGACGATAGTGGTGTTTGTGGACAAGAAATCGGCCCTGCAGCAAGCCCAGTTCATCCGTAATCGGCCCAACTTCCACGGACCCTCTTAGGCCCAGTTAACAGCAGCATGTCCGTCTGATCGACCACTGACTGACTCCACGTTGCTTATGGGTTGCAATTTTTCATAAAGTTTTTGCCCGACAGCGTGTCATCTACTCGTACAGTACTAGTATTTGCTGCTGCTGCCGCCTTCGTATGGTATCCACGGATACCAAGAACCGTACATTTGTGTACCGGCCTGCGCCCGTGCTATTGCATGCAAATTAGGGGGGGAGGGGGAATTAGAGGAAAGATGTCACTTCGCCATAAATACGTCACTATAGCATTTCGTTTGTATTTGTGAAAAATTATTCAAACATTGATTAATTAGGCTCAAAATGTTCGTCTCGCCGAGTACAACAAAACTGTGCAATTAGTTTTTTATTTCATCTTCATTTAGTACTTCATACATGTGTCGACATTTTGATGTGATGAGAATATTCTTTTTACATAGTAAATTTTGGGTTGCTTTTTAAAACTAAACAAACAAAACAAGGTCTTAGCTATAGTGAGAGGCCGGTTTGTTGGATTGAATTGGCGGGTAACGACCCAGTGCGTCTGGTGCCGTATCACAGGCGGAATTTAATTTCTACCCGCGCAAAAAGAGAAAAAAGTTACTGCTGCTTGATCATCAGCTTGGTGTTTCACTGCCCTCTGCTTTTCTTTCTCTGAAGCTTTGCCCTGTGACTGTGAGGTCCGCTAAATATACTGATACTGTGAGGCACTTGTACTTCATTTTTTTTGGAATAGTCTGAACTCTGAAGATTAGGCTATCCCAAATTCTATCTTCAAAGTTCACTATGCAAAAACTAGATTCCCATCACATCAAAATATCGGTACATGTATGGAGTACTAAATGTAGATAAAATTAAAAACTAATTACACAGTTTTGTTGTACTCGGCGAGACGAACATTTTGAGCATAATTAATCAATTTTTGGATAATTTTTCACACATACCAACGAAATGCTACAGTGTCGTAGCACCCAAAAAAACTAAAGTTTGGCTCCCAAATTTGGGAACCAAACAAGGGCTTGTTGTTTCACACAAAGTAGAGGACGCCCTACTAGTACTGATTTGGCAAAGTACATTTTGGTTATCGAAGGCGCAGAGATTTAGCTTATCTGCTTCGTAATTCGGGCTCCCTGCGTCCGTACGTACGGTGGGTAGTTAACGTAACAACGGCTTTGGATCCATCAGCTGCCTAATTAAGGGGGTGTTTGGATCCCACGTCTAAAATTTAGACCCGTTACATCAAATAAAATGATGTTAATTAGAAGTATTAAATATAGATTAATTTAAAAATTCATTACATAAACGAGATCTAATTTGCGAGACGAATTTATTGAGCCTAATTAGTCCATGATTAGACAATGTAATGCTAAGTAAATATGTGAGGATTATATACTAATTATAGCTTAATTAAGCTTGTTAGATTTGTCTCGCAATTAGACATGACTTATATAATTAGTTTTATATTAGTTTAGATTTAATACGTTTAATTATTATTTATTTAAAAGACTAAACTTTAGTCCCTGAATCCAAACACCCCTACTACGGGTGCTAGTAGCACTACTGCAATTGGAATCCAATGCGAGCGTGGTGTGGGCCCCACTCACTGCCACCTATGGCTAATTCACTTGAAACTGTTTGCTAACGGGTCTGGTTAGGGCTCCGAGCGTACGGAGTACTTATGCCAACGACTACCACTGTGTGATGAATCGGCTAAACAAGGCGAGGTGGGCTTGCCTGGCAGGCGAATCGATGCGCTGTCAGGCATGAGTTTATTGAAAATTATGTCAGGCATGACGATGATGAATGGGGCAAATGGGCCAGCAGAGTTGGATTAAGCATTCTTGTTGTACGGAAATGGGTGTACGGGTCCGTGATATACGGGCCTGCTGTCTGGCTTTGGTTGATTATTCTCGGCTGGTTCAGGCTATTATGCCGGTGATTATAAGTACAAAGTAAACTAACTAATTTATCCTAAATGTTATACACTTCTATATAAAAATAGAGTGAGTATGTATATATATATATATTTATATATACCTATATTAAGATCCATGCTAATCCACTCTCCTAGCTAGAAAGCTTATTTTCACCAACTAGAAGACGTTGCTTATATTACCTTATTAGACGCCGTACGGACCCGTACGTGCCGACGGGTGCTGATGCTGAGACAGCTTCTAGGATCAACTTGGCCTTGTGTAGATGTGAGAATTGGAGGTTGAATTTGGGAGTAAGATGTCACTTCGTAATCATTACGCTACTGTAGCATTCCGTTTGTATTTGTGAAAAATTATCTAAAAATTGATTAATTAGGCTCAAAATGTTCGTCTCGTAGAGTACAACAAAATTGTGTAATTAGTTTTTGATTTTATCTACATTTAGGACTCCATGCATGTTATGACATTTTGATACGATGAAGAATCTTCTTTTTGCATAGTGTATTTGGAAGTTGCTTTTTGGAACTAAACAAGGACTTGGTGAGTTTCATGATCAAAAGGCTAGCGGCACGTGCTGTACACGAGAACAAAAGGTTCACGGGCTAGATAAGATTCTCCGTACTACGGTGGCCCGGTGCACGTACACGAATTTCCCACCAAACTTTGCCGACCCTCACAGTTGTGTCTGGCCATCTACCGTTTGCCTTTGGAGTTGGACACCGGCTTTCCAAGCGATCAAAAGGCCGGGCATATCATATCATGCCCCGGCCCGTTCCATGGTTGCCATTGCTTGTTTGGCAGCGTATGAATCTTTCCTAGCTGTCTTCTTCTCTTTTTCTTTTTTCTTTTTAAATTTGAAAGATCTACCATCTTTCTTATCGGTTTTCTTTCTCTCAGTGGAGTCATGATTCACATCCTACTACTTTCTATCGATATCATCTATTTGAGCCTATCTTTGTGTTGCCGATCTCCCTCCTCTATTTAACATTGGCAAGGCAAGACACACACACCATAGGCAGCTAGAGATTATATGGGCGTGGACCATGCATGCATGAATGTATCGCATCGGATCACCTCGTGGGTGAGAGGTGGCTGTGCTTTCTGGGCTTTTGCTTTCGTGCATCTTTATATATTTTACATCCATGCCAAGATCAATTAGGTTTGGTTTCGTACTTGGCTTTTCTTTCGTGCCCGCGTGCGCGCGTCACCTCACTCCGAGAAATTAGGTCTCATGGTGACGACGGCATCACTACTTTTGCTTTGCAAGTGACAGCATTGATTGCTTAGTGTTTTAATCTATATATTTGCATGTCGATCCGAAGCTTACACTTTATTAATTAATGTTGTCATATGCGTAGCCTGGACGTGTTGCTTAAATTGTGCTATTCACATGTGTTCAAAACTTACTTCTCATTGTAATAACTAACAAATATTGTTGTGCATCGCCGCAGTTTTTTTTCTTTTACCACGTTATAGTATGATTATATATATGTCAATATGAAACCAATGGAATTGCGTTTGTCATACTGGTCAATTTTGCCAGCCACACCAAAGATTCAACTAAAGTGTACTGTAGTATATGGCAACAATTCAACTCATAGAGCAAGATCCTTTTTACTAGAATATTCCATTTAGTGGCCACAACTTTGTTGGAGTATCCTTTCGGTCCACTCATCGTACATGTAGTCCACCGGGATACCCCCAAAACGTTGCCCCCTAAATTCCATGCCGTACACCTCACCTCTTTCCGTGCAATCCCGTGGTACGGAAAAGACCACAAGCTAGGCAGCAGATGTGGATCGTCAATTCATCACCCATTCACCCCACCATGTGATGTGAGGTAGTAGGTGCAGTGCATCATGACTGTGCTCTGGGTTGTGTGGTTTTGTTTTTGTGTATCTTTGGTTGCACCCAGGGAGCGAGGGAGGACCAAAAGTTTAGGTTTCAAAGTTGGCTTTCTCTTGCTTTTATTGAGATCACCCCACTTAGGAAAATTAGCAAGACAGCGGTGCCTTCACTCTTCAAGTGGCAAGCTTGCCTTGCTCTTCTCTTTAGATAGGATAGGACGACTAAAGAGTAACATAGTTATGTATTTGTACGATATACTTTGTACTTCCTTCGTCATAAATTATAAGTCATTTTATTTTTTCTAGACACATAGATATATAATATATCTAGAAAAATCAGAACAACAAATAATATAGAACAGATAGAGCATATAAAAGGAGTACTACATAAGAACATTCAACTCCATCGCACGCAATCATTCAAACAAGGTTATTTTTTTCTGAAAAAAATAAAAACAAGGCCCTGGTTTGCGCCTGGGTCAATTTGCTAGCCACCTAAACACACACCACCGGAACATTTGGACTTGGCGAGCTCGATCGACAGCCACTCTCCAGCTCTCAGCTCCACGCTGGTTGGTTGGCCCACCGAGTTCGTATGTTTGTGGTAATCGTTGTCGGCTTAAAAGATTCGTCTCGTCGTGTATATTAAAACTATGTAATTAGTTTTTTTATTTATATATATTTAATGTTTCATATATTTATCAATTATTATATTTAATGTTTCGATGTGATGTCGATGTGATGAAAAGTTTGGAATTCAGGGAAAAGGCACACCCTGTGTGTTTCCACTCCTCTGACAGCACCCAACGGGGATTCAACGCCCGTACACCCCGTCCCCGTCCGTGCGATTCCGTAGCCGCCCCCGTACGGACCGGGCCGCATTGAACGCGGATCGCACCCACTGGGCTTCCGTACAACCGTGAGTGACTCCATCCGGGCCCCGCCACGACGCGCCTCCCAGCTTTAGAGTTTTGATTTGATTGGTGGTGTAGTACGTGGACTCCCATTAGCAGGAGCTTTGAATATAATGGCGGCGACTGATTGATCAGCCGGCTAATTAACTGTCAGGGGGACGATTAGTTTAATGCACGCGCTACCCGGGGCCGGCGTGGGAACGCGGGACCTGGTGGGCCGATCCCCTTTTTGTGAAATTTGAGAGTTTTTTTTTCTTGTTTTTTTATGGCTGGTAGCTGATGAGAGAATCGAGAGAAGAAGAAAGATCCGGGCCGGGGGTGACTTGTGACAATGCATATGGTTTTGGAGGGCTTTATTTCTTTTCTCTGGAAGACCAACAAAGTTGGGGGGATGAAATTGAATTTAATGTCCAAGAGCAACGTCGTCGATTCAAAAAGGATTCACTATTTTTTTAAAAAAATAAAAGGATTCACTATTTACAGTGGCGCGTTACGAGAATTTATTACTATCTGGTAACTTGTTGTAGTGATTAATTAACCATGGCGTGCGTGCCATGGATCTCTTCTGCTGCAATTTCCCCGTTGGCTTGAAACTTCTCTACGAGAGATTTAAAAAAAATACAGCTTCCGCTTCAGAAGCGTCTACGCTCAAATGCTTAAGCAAAAAAGAAAGACCATTGGACTAAACATGTTGCACTGCTGTTTTCACTCGATCGGTCACTTACAGTACTTTTTATCATATCTGGAAGAAGTTGACATGACTTGACAAATCGCCCAGGCATGTGTGGCCATTTCTCACTAATTAAGGTTTGTTTTCTTCGAATTGATGTCGGTGAGCATGACAGGCTTTGACGAAAACTGTGGAATCGGAGGGAGGAGCGAGCGTCAGCGTATTTTACTTTCCTCGTTGTGGTCGTCCTCGATTGCCGAGAGAAGAACCGTCAGGAACAAGTCCGGAGCCTTTGACCCCAACGGCTACATATGTGGCGTCAGTAAAACGAGGGCATGCAGCGAGAGGCAGGCTACACCACAACCACAAGCACACCAGCGTTTTTGCTTGCTTGCTACGTGGTGTCGCACAGTTCTCATAGTTAAATTAAATTAAATTGTACTGGCTACTCACTTGAATTAATTAATATACGCCGTGGAAGTAGATACAGTTGGGAAATTAAACTAGGTTCTGGAGCTTATTTGAAATTGTTTATCTACCAGAAATGTATAGGAGTACTCTCTCGCTCTTCACTTGCCTCACGGTTTGCCACGTGTCTCATGTGTCTGCGGCAATCTCCATTCGTACTACTGGTAACACTAAAAATCTTCTGTGGAGACCATGGACGTGCCTGTCTCGGTAGTAGATTAAACACCATGCTGACTAATCCCAATTCCACTATTCTAGTATCTCGAAGATTCAAACCATGCTTCTACAGTTCGTCATCTTCCTTGGATCCTGTGGTCATTAGGTCAAGTCTTGAGAAGATCAGCGGGTGCCCTAGCAGGGAAGGCACCATCACCCACCTCCAATCAATTCATGGCTTGTTGTGTGTCTCCTGCCCACATCTCCACCACCCGATCCAACCCAACCCTGCCAAGAATATTTACGCCTGCCATGTGATGGCCACAGTGTCCAGTCCCCTACAGTTTCCATATATCCCACTGCATATGTGTATATATGCAAGCCTGCTGGCAAGTTCAGGCCAGTACTGCAAGAGCAAATCTCCCGGCCTTTTTGTGCACATATGATGCGGACCTGTGCTTGGTCTCTGGTACTTTGCTGCCTCGCTGCATGTGTCGTGTGTGTACATGTGTGCGGTTCTGAAACTTGGCATGTGCACTCATGTGTACAGATATACTAGCTTTGCCTGAAAATTAAAAGGCATTTCACTCTTTGGTTGCAACGATCCAAACCGCACCGGCAGCGGCAGCTCTACATACCTAGCATGCAGTTCAAGTTCATCTTGGAGATTTTGGGTAACATGAACCCATACCGATCAACAATCTGCCTAATTTTGGCCTAGCACTTCACTAGCTTGAGTAGTTGAGCTTATTAGGTGTTTGATTGATTACTCTTGAAGTAGATATTTTTATTTGTTGGTTTTTATTGAGATAAGGACTTGTACAGCCTATGAAGTAAGGGTACGGTTTTGTACTTGTGGCTGTCGAAAGAGGTGAGGGTACATTTTCCTAACCATGGTTCTTACTTTTTGTAGACTTTATAGCATTGCAGCCTATAACTTAACAATGAACTAAGCAAAGTGATTACTGGCTTTCGACGATAGAAGAAGTGTATCACAATGCAAGGTAACGACCATAAGGTTCAAAACAAGCTAATTAAGGTCATATTTGGACACACTCGGCTGATGCATTAACTAACTATAATTGCTATACCTAGATATTAGCCAACTAACAATTATCCGGGGGTGTTTAGATCCATCATCTAACTGTACTACTCGAACTATTGCACCCTCATTAAATAGATTTTTGACCCTGATATCTACCGGTTCAATCTCTTGGAGGTGATCATAGGGAAGGTTTTTCGTGCGTATTTTGACAAGGGTGAGTGTGCGTGTGTGTCTGCGTTTGCGTATGTACCGGTCTTTTGTAAAAAAAGATATAATATAATTGTGGTAAATAAATGTGATTTCAATGAAAATGTTGGACAATTTGGTTTTTGGCATCAATTAGCTAGCTAAGATTGGGTAGGTAGGAGTATAAGTATCTAGTTGTATAGCGGGTTCCAATTAGCTGGAAAAGGATTAACTGGAATTAGATATATCTTGTTTGGATCTATCATATCTAAACTTAGCTGGCTATCAATTAGCCGTTGAGTCCAAACATAATCTTAAAGGTGTCTTTCTTGGCGTGTTTCTTGTTTAGTACGGAGTATGTACTTATTTACTTTTAAAGGCGCGTGCGTACGTAGCGAGCTTGATCGATCCCTCTATGGGATTATTGTGAGATACTACTCCACTAATTATTCAAACCAGCTAGCTAGACACTAGACCATTTCCACCATCCGCTGGCGTTCCTAATATCTTGGAAAAAATTTCGTGGCTCGATCGATCCTGTCGCAAATTGAAATGACTTTGCAGCTCTCCATCCACCACCAATACCCCCCGCGCATTTAATAAAGATCTAGGTTTGGAAACTTCCGCGAACAGATCAACCACAACCCGTGGCTCCAAAGCCTGCAACGAGACGACGAGGGATGATGAATGCCCGGCCAAACCCCCCTTGTTGCATGAAAGGACACCGCTCCGCCTTGGGCCTTCTCAGCTCTCGATCTCAAATTCCACCGTACAAAATGATTCCTATCACGTCAAATCATCGATACATATATGAAGTACTAAATAAATATAGACAAAATCAAAAATTAATTATATAATTTTGTTGTACCTTACGAGACGAATATTTTGAGTGTAATTAATCAATGTTTGAACAATTATTCATAACTATAAATAAAACGTTACGGATGACTTTTTTAAAGTTGGGAACTGGGGCTCGATTCCTCCGAAAATGACGCCGACGCGCTTTGACACAGTACTCCGTCCTGCGCCACACGAGTCGGCGCAGAAGATCCTGGCGGTGGGGCCCGGCGCGTGGGCGGTGGGAGCGCGACGCGGACGCCGGCGCGCGGCGGTGACCGTAGCTACGGAACCGTACCGGCGCTTGTACCCGGGGCGGGGCTTCACCTTCCCCCCACGTCGCGCTAGTGGGATGGGATCCTCTGCGGCAGGCCGGCGTGCCACGCTGTCGTACACGCCCAGCCACTCGCGGGCCAGGCCAACAGGGGCCACAGGTCCAATCTGCCAGACGAGCAAGTTATTATTCGTAAATCTTCCAGCTTGGCTGGCCTTCTTCTTGGCTTCTTCTTTCCGGAACCAGATTTCTTTTCGAAAAACAAAATAGTACTCCCATATTGCCACTGCCAGTACACTGGTAGCTAGCCTGTATAATGCATGATTTTCCGTTACATTTTTTGTGATTTTCACCTGATTATAACCTCTTTTGTACTATTCGATTGGAAACCCACCATGCTGCCTGATCACCTGTCACCATACTACAATGAACCACATGATTAATCATGGAGGTTATACTGAACCAACAAACAAGAACAAAGCCTGAACCAGCAGCCGAATCGACCATACAGCGGGCGGGTTTACCACGGGCCCGCCGCCGTACGTCCGTACAGCGATAGAAAGGAGGAGCGACGACCAGTTCTTGCCATCCATGCGTGACAGCGCATCGATTAGCCGGCCCACCTCTGGCATCGATGTGGAGTATATTTGCCCAGTTGCCCCGAAGCACTAAACCTGTTGTTAATTACTCCTGCTGATCCGTACGGAGTACTCGATTTGGTCCGTACCAGCGGCGTGCGGCCGTGCCGTGCTGGCGGGGCCGGGTCCTGCCGCCGGCGGCCGGCGAGGAGGCCAGGGGCGTCGCCGCCTCTGTCCCAGTCCCATGCTCCAAATGTGTCGATGCAGCTGGGTTTCGACAGATGTTTGTCTATCATGTAGTAGAAGGGTTGGTAGTATATACTAGTGCAGAGTACTCCGTATACAGTAGTGAAAAAGAATATGAAAATTATGTGTGCAGCTGTAGCTTGTGCGGTTAGCCGATCTATAAGTACATTTTCGATCTCCAGTTTAAGAAGACAGTTTAAAAAAGGAGTACATTTTGGATCTTGCTAGATGACCAAATTGAGGTGCAAATTGAAGGGAGCTAATAAGTTAGAGAACGCATCGACATCCTTAAGATTATTTAATAGATGAGCCGTTCTGATCTCTCTCTCTCTCTCCTCCTGGGATGCTACGGGTTGCAACCGAGCAGGAGGATCACAAGCACCGTCTGGGGAGGCTCGTGGGCGGTTTTCTAATCGGAAATGCCTGGCCTGCAGCACAATATATGCATCTCGGTACAGGTGTACACAACACATGCGCAGGGTCATTTAGCTCCTGATTGATTAGTTACGCTAGTTATAATCAACTGCTAAGTTGTGTGGCTGTCTGTTCTTTGCCATGGTCCATGGAGCATCTCCCCCGCTGTTTGGAGATTATTCTTGGCAACCTGATTACAGATCATCGAAAATGAAATACTAAAAGTTGTTCTCTAACAAGATCTGTATACTGTATTTTACGCACTGCATTTGTATGCTTATATATGTCGTCTGTGTTGAGTTTTTTTTTAATGTCCTTGGTGAGTTGGCGAGTATCCAAATGGAGATGAAAGCTGGACTTATTAGCCATTAGGCATCAGCCAACGATGACATTGACCTTTTGGTGCTATTGCTGGAGTGGATCAAATTTGGTTGGAAGTTGGATAGGTGTCTTGTTTCCTAGTCAGAATAGTGTATCCCCGGATGGCCACGGGGATGCCATCATGCCGTCAAAGGACAAGAATGGTGTTCATTAAAAAAAAGGATAGGAATGGATGTACATACACTCGTAATGCACTTTTGTATGAAATTTCTGAAACATGAAAACTTCTTGGAGAAATATGGCGTACTTTTGGAAAGGATTTACTTTCTTATTTGCTTCAATGAAATGCTATACTTTTTTTTCATACAACAAAAATAGACATTTCCAAAAGTTAAAAGAAGACCACGAACGTCCCCCTCCCCAAGACCATGCAAAGCTCCATAGATTTATAATTTCTACCCGTTTACGCACATATTCTAAGCATATTTACATTTTTTTTTCACATTATGCCGACTGTTACTACATTTGACACAAACCTACTATGAACATTCTAAATATATGCGTATCTCTGTCTAATTTAAATCGAAGCACATAGAAATTAATAACCATAATATCTTTTTTATGAAATCGTATCCCTTGACTAGTTGCCATGGATCTCTTCAAACAATGTCCGCCGTAACTAGCACGTCCCACTCGTGGCAAACGCCTACACCCTGTACATTGGTTTCGTCTGACAACTCAACGTACCCCCTACCCACCAAATAAACCTAAACTCCGCTAGGAACACGACACATAACACGCGCGCCACCATAACATATATATCTCCAGCAATAAATGAGCCGTTTCCAATAATCACAAAAAAACCAAAAGCCCTCTTGAACCATACGGCACCACCGAATTCATACATCGCATCAATCACTTGCACGTATTCTAACCGTTTTTGCACGCAATGGTGTAGTGTACGTTGTAGCTACACTATAGGTAGAGTGGATCAGTGTCGCATTGGATGCCAGTGGCCACACAGTTGGCAGCCGCAACGGATCCGCACCACGGCCCCCGCCCCACAGTCCAGTCCCGGTCTCGCCTGCGCTGCGCTGTGCCTCCTCACCCCCGTCCCCTCCTCTCCTGCTCTGCTATATAGGCGTGCCGCCGCGCTGTTGCGGCGTGGTACGGTGCGGGAGCGGTGGTAGCCAGCCAGCCAGCCAGCCGCACTTGGCAGAGGAGCCGAGCCCGCTTCCTGCCGGGTTGGGGAGGGAGGGAGGGAGAGGCGGCCGGGGAGGGGCAGGATGGAGGACAAGGCGGCCAATCTCGACGCCGTGCTCAAGGAGGCCGTCGATCTCGTACGCTCCTCCTGCCCCCTCGAGAACACTCTCACCCGCCTCGCTCTTCGATTCTCGCCCGCCGTTTCCTCTCGCGGTTACCTTTTTTTTGGGTGGATTTGGACCGTTTGGTGGCGCTCTGCTCGGTTCATCTCTGCTGCGCTGCGAGTATCTCGTTTCGTGGGATTTTTGGAGTGCGTTTTTTGTTCGGGGCGGTGGGGGTTTGGTGCCTGGTAGACTGGTAGTTAGTACTCTTTCCATCTCGTGTTCTCGCCGGAATCCCTTGATCTCCTCGGCGGCCGCGGCTCGGTCCCGGTTGCCCCACCTCGCCGATTCGGCGTCGCCGCCTCGTGCTGCATCTCACTGCGGTTACGCTCGAGTTCTTTCCATTTTTTTTCCAAATTTTTTTGTTCGCTTTTGCTGTAGTATACTAGCTTTTCAATCCGCACGTTCGGCCTCCTTTTCTCCGCCCAATCCGCGCCGTTTCCCGTCACTCCAAAGCAGGGATTGCTTTTTTTCTCTCCAGCGCGTGCTTCCCCCCAAAAAGCTGGATGATTCTGTTCTTGGTGCGCGCTGATCTTTGTGCTGTAGTTTGATGCGACGGTGTTCGTGTGTTTGCGCAGGAGAACATCCCGATCGAGGAGGTGTTCGAGAACCTCCGATGCAGCCCGCAGGGACTCTCCACCGCGCAGGCGGAGCAGCGCCTCGCCATCTTCGGGCCCAACAAGCTGGAGGAGAAGCAGGTGAGGGAATCCGCGGCCTTTGGCTCATGTTTTCCACTTCCTGTTGCTCGGTCTGGCAAGTAGTGTGATGTGAAGTTCACATGATGGATTTGTGTGTTGTATGTGTGTGTGCAGGAGAGCAAGGTGCTCAAGTTCCTGGGCTTCATGTGGAACCCCCTGTCCTGGGTCATGGAGGCGGCCGCCATCATGGCCATCGCGCTCGCCAACGGAGGAGTAAGTGCTAATTTCCACAGGTTGTGTGTTGTTGGAACTGTGGATTCAGAGAATTTTATGTGTTCTTTTTCCCTGATTTTTCAGGGGAAGCCGCCAGACTGGCAGGACTTTGTGGGGATCATAACTCTGCTCATCATCAATTCCACAATCAGCTTCATTGAGGAGAACAATGCCGGCAATGCCGCTGCCGCTCTCATGGCCCGCCTTGCCCCCAAGGCCAAGGTACTGTATTGATAAGATCCTGTTTGTTGTTTGGTCACCACGATGTAACCCTTTGTTGTTGCTTTGGGTTGGAGGGTACTGATTTTGGTTTGTTGTGATAAAGGTTCTCAGAAATGGCCGGTGGAGCGAGGAGGAATCAGCTATCCTTGTGCCAGGAGACATCATCAGTGTGAAGCTTGGGGATATCATCCCAGCTGACGCCCGTCTGCTTGAGGGTGATCCACTGAAGATCGATCAGGTCATTGCAAGTCGCAGTTGCTCTGCTCTTACTGGTTGATCCTAAACGTTTGTGTTGCTTCTGACTTTCTGAGTTGCTCTTAATCTCTTATGCAGTCTGCACTCACTGGTGAGTCCCTTCCAGTGACCAAAGGCCCTGGGGATGGAGTCTACTCTGGCTCCACCTGCAAACAGGGTGAAATTGAAGCTGTAGTCATTGCCACTGGTGTGCACACATTCTTTGGCAAGGCAGCACATCTTGTCGATTCAACTAACCAAGTTGGTCATTTCCAGAAGGCAAGCTTCTAATCCTGTTCTGAACATTTGCTTACTTTCTTCATTGGCAAATTTACGATATGACAGGCATGTTGTTTCACTATCCAGGTTCTCACAGCCATCGGGAACTTCTGCATCTGCTCAATTGCCGTGGGAATGCTCGTGGAGCTTATCGTCATGTACCCTATCCAACGCAGGGCTTACCGACCGGGAATTGACAATCTATTGGTGCTTCTGATTGGAGGAATTCCAATTGCCATGCCCACTGTCCTTTCTGTGACTATGGCAATTGGGGCACATCGCTTGGCTCAACAGGTATGCACTTGTACAGGAAAACTTTGATGTTTGGTGATCATGTGATCTAGTATGGGAATTGAATATACTAAAGTTTTGCATTCTGGTCTAGGGAGCAATTACTAAGAGAATGACAGCAATTGAGGAAATGGCTGGCATGGATGTTCTTTGCAGCGACAAGACTGGGACATTAACCTTGAACAAGCTGACTGTGGACAAGAGTCTCATTGAGGTAGGTTGTTGTTACTAGAAGCTGAATAATCTTTATGTTATGGATCATTGCAGAGATTAATGACATGACTGCATCAGGTATTCCAAAGAGGAGTTGACCAGGATATGGTAATTCTGATGGCTGCCAGAGCTTCTCGTACAGAAAATCAGGATGCCATAGATGCCACAATAGTTGGTATGCTGGCTGATCCAAAGGAGGTAATCATGTTTCTTTTGAGTCTGTGATGTTCTGGCTGCTCCAAATTTACTTTTCTTCTAACTATTTCTTCTTTCTTCTGCTTATTTGACAAAAGGCTCGTGCTGGTGTTCAAGAGATTCACTTTCTGCCATTTAATCCAACTGATAAAAGAACTGCTTTAACCTACCTTGATGGAGAGGGAAGAATGCATCGTGTTAGCAAGGGAGCACCGGAGCAGGTACTGTTTTCTTAAGCACATTTAGGAACTCTACATTTTTTATGATGATTCCACTTATTAATAGTGGAAGTTAAACAGATCCTTCATCTTGCACACAACAAGTCGGATATCGAAAGAAGAGTCAGAGCTGTGATTGACAAATTTGCTGAGCGTGGTCTGCGAGCACTTGGTGTGGCTTACCAGGTTTGTAATCCCTTGACATGAACTGTTGCTACACTTTAGCTTAGTTTCTATTGTACTTGACTGACAATATTCATGTACAGGAAGTGCCAGATGGTAGGAAAGAGAGTCCTGGAGGACCATGGCAATTCATTGGGCTCTTGCCGCTTTTTGACCCCCCGCGTCATGATAGTGCAGAAACTATCAGAAGGGCACTCAATCTTGGTGTCAATGTCAAGATGATTACAGGTTCGTCATATTTCATTGCTGTTCACCCTTTCTTGGGTTGATTGCCCTAAATCTGGGATTCTCCTCTGGTTCCTTGCAAACATGTTGCTAATAATTTGTGTTTGAAGATTGGGCATGCTACCGATCTCTTGTAATATTGATTCAACCTATGTTTTCCTTTCAGGCGACCAGCTTGCTATCGGGAAGGAGACAGCACGTCGTTTGGGAATGGGTACCAATATGTACCCTTCATCTGCTTTACTCGGACAGGATAAGGATGAGTCAATTGCTTCTTTGCCAGTTGATGAATTGATCGAGAAGGCTGATGGCTTTGCTGGAGTCTTTCCAGGTACAATTTTTGAGATTACCTGTTTTAGAGCACTCTTGTTTCATAAGGATCAATGGTTCTTGACCATCTGCTTGCAGTATTGATATCTGGTTCATATGTTTTCTGTTGCTTAATAGAACACAAGTATGAGATCGTCAAACGTTTGCAAGCAAGAAAACACATTTGTGGTATGACTGGGGATGGTGTAAATGATGCCCCAGCTTTGAAGAAGGCTGATATTGGTATTGCAGTAGCAGACTCCACCGATGCAGCACGTAGTGCTTCAGATATTGTCTTAACTGAACCAGGCCTTAGCGTGATTATCAGTGCTGTGCTGACAAGTCGGGCGATTTTCCAAAGGATGAAGAATTATACAGTATGTCAATTCTATAACGTCTTTTCAGTTTCTTAGTGTTCCATTCTTTGGTCAGTATATTCATAGTGCATTTATGCTTGCAGATATATGCTGTGTCAATTACCATCCGTATTGTGGTATGTACTTGTACTTAGTATTCAGAAAATAATGCTCTGCTGGCTGTTTGGACAAATGATTTATCTGATCTCTACATACTTTGTTGTCACAGCTTGGTTTTATGCTTCTTGCGCTGATATGGAAATTTGACTTCCCACCATTTATGGTCCTGATAATTGCCATCCTCAATGATGGTAAGCCCAGCTTTTAATCAACTCATGAAGAGAATAAAACCTGTAGTTGATCAATTATTTCTTCTGTTCAAATATGTACACGTTTCACGTTTAAGTACAAAATTAGGTTAGTTAACAGCCTCAAACTTCTGACATGAATAGGTACCATTATGACTATCTCGAAGGACAGAGTAAAACCATCTCCAATGCCTGATAGTTGGAAGTTAGCTGAGATCTTTGCAACTGGAGTAGTTCTTGGTGGATATTTGGCCATGATGACAGTCATTTTCTTCTGGGCTGCATACAAGACTGACTTCTTCCCGGTATGGATCAATAGTTTCTTAGGCATTCTTAAGGTTTGAGCAATTTATATGTTTAGGTCAATCGGTGTAGTGATCACCCTTGTCATGGTTCCTAATCTGCAGCGAGTGTTTGGTGTCGAAAGCCTCGAGAAAACTGCCCAGGATGATTTTCAGAAGCTTGCCTCTGCGGTGTACCTTCAAGTTAGCACAATCAGCCAAGCTCTCATCTTCGTGACCCGGTCGCGCAGCTGGTCATTTGTGGAGCGTCCTGGGTTCTTGCTGGTTTTTGCTTTCTTGGTGGCACAGCTGGTGAGTGATCTGATTTCTGAAATTCTTTGCATTCGATTTTATTCCTTACTGCTATATTGTCCTTTTGTGTTCCATTTGCTCACATTGTCTTTCTTTGCAGATTGCTACTCTGATTGCTGTATATGCCAACTGGGCATTTTCTTCGATCAAGGGCATTGGATGGGGCTGGGCCGGTGTCATCTGGCTTTACAACATCGTCTTCTACTTTCCGTTGGATATCATCAAGTTCCTCATCCGTTACGCTCTGAGCGGGAGAGCATGGAACCTTGTCCTTGAGCAGAGGGTAGGGACACACCTGGAGAATGGTTGCTGACATTTAATGTTACGGTTTACTCACTGCCAAAATGTGTACTCATCTGTGTTTGCTGACATATGCATTCAGATTGCGTTCACGAGTAAGAAGGATTTTGGGAGGGAAGAAAGGGAGCGCAAGTGGGCGCATGCTCAGAGGACGCTCCATGGGCTCCAGCCACCAGAGGCATCCATCTTCGAGAACAAGACGACATTCAATGAACTGAACCAGCTCGCTGAAGAGGCACGCAGGAGAGCCGAGATGGCAAGGTACGTGCTATCCCAGAGACTCTGTATACCCTATCTTGCCCAACTGTAGTTCCTCGAGGGTCTTAGCTGAACCTGACACCTGAATCGCACCTGGTCTGTTTGTGTTGCAGGTTGCGAGAGGTGAACACCCTGAAGGGGAGGATGGAGTCGGTGGTGAGGCAGAAGGGCTTGGACATCGAGACCATCCAGCAGTCCTACACCGTGTGATTGATTGATGATGATTATAGAGGCGACTTCTTACTTTATGTACTAGGCAGCAATAAGGAACCCATATGATCGGTCCTCCAAGGATGATGATGATATGTTTCTAACGTCGGTGCGGTGCATTTCGCCATAGCCTCACCCCATATATGATGTTGTCCATTAACCAACCCCGGCAGATGTTACCTGCATTGAGATGAGATATACTCTGTAGCCCTTAGTACATGATGATATTGATATAGTACATTTTTGCCTGCCATCCTGTGCTACCTGGTCTTGTTCGCCTGCTGCCTGGAGAGTTGAATCTGAAGCTGTAGGCATAATGGGCACGTGCGGTGTTACCGTTGCGGCATGGACAAGCAGCGATGGCCTCACATGGCTGAGAAATGCTTTCCCTGGGATTGGACTCAAATCGTTGTGCGAGGCTGCATGGCATTCATTGGTTGCAGCGATGATGGAGCATCTGGAACACCGGGGGGATTCTTGGCATGTGGGGGTGGGGTGCTCTCGCGTGCCCGGACCTGATGGCTCCGTCCGTGATCCACATGGTGTAGCGGCGTGGCTCCACACACTTCCACATGGATAGATAGTCCTTGCCGTCCAGCATTTCGTTGTTGGGTATCAGCAGCAGCCCAGGTTGGACGGCAGGACGACGACGCCTGAGACCCATCTTACCGGCCAGCTCTGCCGTCCCACCGGCCACCGACAGCCGTGGAAGTTCGAATCAGAACAGAAGACGGTCAGGTTTCTTTTTTGAGCATCAGGTGCAGGCGCGGTGACTGGGCTGGATACCGGAAGAAATCCAGCCGGCCTGGCCTTCTAGCCCATGGAGCGATCTCGGGCCGAAGGAACTCTGCAATCTCGCGCTCGCCTCCTCCATGCGGCCCAACCCAATCTGCGCTGATCCTCCCGTGCGCGGCCCAAGGAAAACACAGCAAACCCGGCCCATCATCCCCCACGGCGTGCCGTCCACACGACCCCACCATATCCAAATCCCCCGCGCCCCGCCGCGCACCATGCGCTGCGCGGCCGCCGCGTCAACCCCACCACCACCATGCCCTTTCTCGCCGCGCCCACCGCCTCCCTCCCCGCCGCCCCGCCGCGCGGCGCCGAGGCCTCACCCACCGCCACCGCCCGCTCCAACCTCAACCTGCTCCGCTCCCTCGCGCGCGCCCGCCGCGCCGACCTCTCCCACCGCGCGCTCCTCCTCTTCCGCTCCCTCCACTCCTCCTCCGCCTCCCCCTCCGCCTCCAACCCCGCGCCGCACTTCTCCCTCCCCGCCGCGCTCTCCGCGGCCGCCTTCCTCGCCGCGCTCCCGGAGGGCCGCCAGCTGCACGCGCTCGCCGCCAAGCTCGCGCTCGCCCCGGCCCACACCGTCGTCGCCAACTCCCTCGTTCACCTCTACGCCTCCTGCGGCCTCCCCGAGGACGCCGTCGCGCTCTTCCGCCGCATCCCGGCCCCGACGCTCGTGTCCTGGAACACCGCCGTCGACGCGCTCGCGGGCAACGGGGACCACCTCGCCGCGCTCGACCTGTTCCGGGAGATGCAGCGGGACAGGCCCGACCTGTCCCCTGACGCATACACCGTGCAGAGCGTGCTCGGCTCCTGCGCCGGCGCGGGCGCGCTCTCGCTCGGGCTCTACGCGCACGCGCTCCTGCTCCGCGAGCTCGGCGGCGGCACCGGCGACGCTGCGGCCGTGTCACGCGACGTGCTCATCAACAACTCGCTCGTCGACCTCTACGGCAAGTGCGGGGCGGTGGAGCTCGCGCGCCAGGTGTTCGACCGCATGCCCGCGCGGGACCTCGCGTCCTGGAACGCCATGGTCCTCGCGTTCGCCAACCACGGCCGCGTCCGTGACTCGCTGGACCTGTTCAACCGGATGACGCAGACGGGGAACGTCACGCCGAACGCGATCACCTTTGTCGCGGTGCTCAGCGCGTGCAACCACGGCGGGCTGGTGGAGGAAGGCAGGAGGCACTTCGCCGGCATGGTGACCCAGTACGGGATCAGGCCGAGGATCGAGCACTACGGGTGCATGGTGGACATCCTCGCGCGGGCGGGGCTCATCGAGGAGGCCCTCGACGTTGTGGCTGGGATGCACTGCCGCCCCGATTCCATCATCTGGAGGAGTTTGCTCGATGCGTGCTGCAAGAGGAACGCCGGGCTGGAGCTCAGCGAGGCCATGGCCAAGCTGGCACTCGATGTCCCTGATGACGCTGCCGCTGTGAGTGGCGTCTACGTCCTGCTCTCTAGGGTCTATGCGTCTGCGCAGAGGTGGAACGACGTGGGCATGATCCGGCGGCTGATGAGCGAGGAGGGTTTCAAGAAGGAACCGGGGTTCAGCTCCATTGAAATGGCTGGCTGTGTGCACCAGTTTGTCGCAGGTGATACATCGCATCCTCAGTCAGAAGAGATCTATGAGAAGCTGGATGAGATTCAGCAGAGGCTCGTGTCTGCTGGATACAAGCCAGATCTGTCGGAGGCGCCTATGGTTGCTGACGCTGATCGTACCAAGGGCGCCACCCTGCGTTTGCACAGCGAGCGGCTTGCCATATCGTTTGGCCTTCTCAATGCAACACCTGGGGCACCGATTCGAATTCTGAAGAATCTTAGAGTGTGCAAAGACTGCCACACGATCAGCAAGCTCATATCGAAGCTCTATGATGTGGAGATCATCGTCAGGGATCGAATTCGGTTTCACCACTTTAAGGATGGATCATGTTCTTGCAAAGATTACTGGTGACTCTTGAGCAATGATGATCTGTGATACTGTCTTCAAAGATCCTGCTGATGTTCTATTAGAAGCACATCTGCAGGCATCAGAGATGAGTTCCTTGTTCAGTTACAATGACACGTCAGCTTCACGTCTGAAGAAAACTTATAGGTGGTGTTTAGCATGCTGCGTTAGATGATTCTGCTCACCATGTTGTCTCTGGCGAGATGCTGGCTTGGAGCCGGATCTGCAATTGAAATCAAATACTTTCTAGGAGTACATACAGTAGAAAAAAGCAGTAAATCCATTGTATGTCATAGAGAGAGAGAGTTTGACCGGGGTCCCGTGCCCGCGTGGCGCCGTAGACGAGCTCGCCGCCGGCCGGGTTGCGCGCCGGGTCCATCGGCGTGGCTGCGTGCGCACGTGTCGCCGTCTAGTCAATTCTCTTGAAATGATGTATTGGGGGAGTGAATTTGACCGGATATTGAGCTAATCATCAGTTACCTGTGGTGATGAGAGCCGACACGATCATCGCCGGCGACCAGTCGGGGTGGAAGGACTTGACGTATGCCGCCGCGCCGGTGGCGTGCGGGCACGCCATGGACGTGCCTGAGATGATGTTGTACCTGCGAACCTGTTGTCTTTTGGGGTTGCCGGACACCGGCGACAGCGGCGTCCACGGCGCCAAGATGTCGATCCCCGGCGCCGACAGGTCAGGCTGCAGGTTTCAGGAACTCAGGGTGTAAAACATCCATGACCTACAGCATTAGTACTTAACCTTTTCTTGATTGTAATATACTGCTTCTAATTGATATCGACAACCTTCAGAATCCCGGGACTGATCAAGTTTGGCCCGGTGGATGAGAACGAGGCGACGGTGGGTGCCTTGTTGTCGAAGGCTGCCTTTGATCTGTGTATGGTGCCCACGGCTTTACTGCAGAACAGAGCAACCATGAGAAGTGTGCAGGCTCATATTGAGGGAGCTGATTCAGGCATTCAGCATTGCAAAATGTGACGAGTTTGGTGTGTTTAGTTCCGGTGAAAAGTTGGTAGAAAAGACACTGTAGCGCACTGTAACAGTTTGTTTGTGGTAAACATTGTCCTACCATGATCTAACTAAGCTCAAAAGATTCGTCTTGTTGTGTACATCAAAACTATGCAATTAATTTTTTTATTTACCCACGTTTAGTGTTCCATGCATGCGTCATTTGCTATATTTAATGTTTCGATGTGATGTCGATGTGACTTTTTTGTTTGAAATTCGGAGGAACTAAACACACCGAGAGTTACAACAATTGGTTTCACCAGTTGTGCGGGTGAGGTAATCGAGCTGTTGGGCTGGCTGAATCGTACCGTGTTTTGTTGACGAATGCTAGAATCTCGGTGGACTGATCCTGGGTGACTGTCAGGTGCCAGTGCAGGAAGGGGGAACACGAACGCGATGTCGGGCTCGCCGTTGACGATGACCGCGCCGGCGGCGCCATCCAGGAGAGGGCCCGTGCCGTTGATTCCTCTGGGGCAGAGAAGGATCTTCCCCTTTTATGACCGTCGTCCAGCAAGGGACTCTGGCTGACAAGAGCTGGATCACAGAGGCAATGAAAATTATGAAATGGTCAACCGTCAACACAAAGATCACTCCATGATATTATTGGATTACCCGTTAATCGGGAGGACAAGTGGGGCTTTCTCTAGCTTGGGGAAGATGTTAACAGAGGCTCCCTGTTCAGCAAGAACAACACCATATGATTCTGAATTTCTGATCATCAGAAAGTTACATCATGTGACAAGGTTCAGCTTCAGTGAACCAATTGGTGCTCACCACTATGGTCTTGCCGTTCCCAAGGACGAGCTTGCCGACGAGCCGGCGGTCGGTGCTGCTGGCGGCGACGGAGAGCATCCACGGCGCGAGTGCGCGACGTTGCCGACGCGGCCGCAGTCGAGCGCGGAGTTGCCGGCCGACGCGGAGGTGAGCACCCCTCGCGCCATGGCGTGGAATGACCCGATGGCCGCCGCGTCCTCCAAGTAGGGCGCCGGGAGCCTCCCGCCGATAGAGAAGGAGACGACGTCCACGCCGTCGGCGGCGGCGTCGTCGAACGCCGCCAGCACGTCCTCCCAGCACACCTTGTAGACGGCGAGCCTGGCGCCGGGCACGGCGCCGCGGGCCGTCCCGGCGAGGCCGGAGCCCGCCACCGCCCGCCCCGCTGCCGTCGACGCCGTGTGGCTGCCGTGCCCCGCCGTGTCCGCCGGCGACAGGCCGGCGCGCCCGTGCCTGTACGCGCGAGCGCCGATGATCTTGCTGCACGCACGCGCACGCACGTCAGCAACAAACCAGTGCCAGCCGTGGCGCGTCGAGCATGCCGACGACGACGTCACCCTCGGTGGGCAGGCTCCGGGGCACGTTCTCGGGAAAGCCGAGGAAGTCCCAGGACCTCGTGGTCTGGATCAGGTACGTCCGGCTGGGGAAGACGGACACCACGGCCTCCATGCCGGAGAGCTTCTGCTTCTCCTGCTCCGTCAGCCTGGCCGCGAAGCCGTCGATGCTCCTCTTGTAGCTGTAGACGATCCTGTCCAGAGCAGAGCTGCAGACATTGTATGTAGCTCGTAAAATCAGAAAAAGGATGGCTTCTGTCAGAGGAAAATTCAGCCATGATAGCGGCGAGAATTAGGGAGTCCGCCGGTGTGTGTTCTTGGCGCGGCGAGTCTGTGTTGCGCGTGTGTGCGTGCGTTCAAGTTGAGTTAGCTAGCATGCGTGAGTTGCGCGTGTGTGCGTGTTCAGATGAGTCTGTTAGCTTGTTAGTTGCGCGTGTGTGCGTGCATGGGTTCAGGCTTAGTTTGTTAGCATGTGTTAGTCGAGTATGTAGAGTAGTAGATGCACGTACGAGTTGGTGCTCGTGTCTGTGCGATGCTGGCGGCATGGCGTGTGTGCTCGCGTCATGTGCGTTCAGATCGGTCGAGCATCATGGCATGCGGCGTGTGCTGTTAGTGCGGCATGCAGTTGCAGGGAAGGACGAGTCTTCATGCGTGTGGCGATGAAGACGGGATGCATCATGCATAGGGGGCCGCAATCAGCAAGCTGGACCGAGTCCCGTGGAGAGCAGCGGCTCGGCGAGGATTTCGCGTTCCTGCGCATGGTGACTAGCTGAGTGTTTGCGTGCGTGGTGTGCTGTCATGGGCTCATGGCTATAAAGCCCGATGTAACCAGTGTGTTCTGGGCTGTTCGAGTCTCTTTTAGTTGAATACAAAGCCAACATACTGGCCGTCCGGCGGCCGGGGCGTTCGTCGCCTAAGCTTGTGTGTTCTGTTGTCTATCTTTCTTCTTGCGTGCGTTCGTGAGAGCGACTGATTAGAGGGCTAGTTCCAACATGTCTGGCCTGCCATCATCGAGGATCTGATTCAGGAGCTTGTGATGGGCAGCTTCTGCAGCAGAGAAACCGCTTGCCGAGTCTGACGACTCATGCTGATGCCCCATGTAGTAGACGATGTACACCTGTATGTACACTGTAAGAGTAAAGTAAGCCCTTGCTCTGCATACGAACTACGTACAGGGCATGGAACATGGATTGATCACTCGCAACTCGCAAGGCCTCAAGCACTGACCTGCTTGTCCTCATCGCCATCGCTTCTTGCCTCAGAAGCACGCAATGCAAGCTCCCGAGGAAGAAGACGGCAAGAAGGGACAGGGCGAGTGCCTCGAGCACGGTGCCCATCGTGCGTGTGTTTCAAAGTTTGCAAGTGTGGATCATATGTTGATGAACACGTGTGGTATTTCTCTCCATGTCAAACGAATTTGCGAGTATCGAGTACGCCATACATCCACTCATACACAGCTCGATCGAGACTGGATGGATATATGTTGCGAATTCACCTCGCTTGCGTCGCTAAGAAGTTGCATTGGTGTCTTTTGTGAATCTGGCAATGAGTTCGTGTTTGGTTTGGAGGGGCTTATAATAACCCTTTCAAATAAGTCTCTTTTTAACCAAACATGATGGGCTTATGGTCTATTTTCATAAGCCCTTCGTAAGCTCATAAGCCTCTAAAGAGGTGATTTTGAGGCTATTTTACATAACTTCACAAGAATCACCCCACTTTACACTATATATGAGCCTAAAGAACTAAACACCTCTTGATGCTTATTATAAGCCTCTCCATATGAGGGGTTTAAGCCCCTCCAAACCAAACAGGGCCGTAGGCGCGTAGTTGGATCATTTGCTGGGTTAAATTTCACCGGCTTTGCTGAAAATGGCATGGTAAAATTCGGCAACTTAGCGCAATAGCTAGCTCTCCCTCTCTTCTTGCGAATGACCGATTAACGCTCATAAGCATGTATACTCACATCTATAAATATAAATATGCAACGTACTCTACCCCTATGAGCACTCTGAGAGACAAGACTGACATATCCGATGAAGACATTAACGAAACCTCGATGTTGATGAAGACGTCGCCTACCACTGAAATAATAGCGCCGGTTAAGTCTTGAAATAAATACAGAAAAATATGACATCAATACTGAGTCGAGAACTCGAATCCCGATAGGTAATGCACCAACTTGAGCCCGGATGGAACACCAAGATAACTTTTTACGTTACACAAAAAATTGATTCCAAGTCTGATATTTTTGGAGACATCCTTTTCACATAACTAAAATAATATATATTTTCTAAAATAATAGACACATTTTTTTCTTTTTTAGATTAACGAAATAATATGGATCATTAGATTTTTATAAAATTCAATGATATATATTTTTCTTTTTTTGATTAACGTAGAATTTTTTTGACTCTCTCAGCAAACGTGGTGGTTCCTTTTAACACTATTGTATTAATATAATAGATATATACATACATTATTATGTCATTTTTAGACTTAAATAATATTAGTTCTCTTAAATATTATTAAAATTTTATTTCACTCTGTTGTAATAAAGTACGTCGGGTTACCGAACCTGAATCTATAGAAAACTAAAAATCCGACCCGAATTTTTGTGACCGAATTTTGGATTTCAGTTTTCCGAACCCGAAAACCGGACCCGAACTTTCTAACCCGAATGCCCACCCCGGGCACAGCTGGCGTCTCGCAAAGCAGGAAGCAGCACGCGGGGAACAGCCCGGGGGAGCCGCGGGTGGAGGCGGTCGCCGTCGTCTCCGTGCCCACGCCGCGCCGCCTCAGCTTCGGCGAGCCCATCCGCAGCACCTCCTCTGCTTCCGCGAGCCTGTCCGCAGCGCCGCAGCGGCTCCCATCGGGCGGCGACCAAACCGTCGCCAAAGGTAAACCTCTCGCGCCATTCCCCAGCCGTGGTTGCAGTCCGTCGGCCGCGCCGCCCAACGCGCGTGCTGGGGTGTTGCTGTGTGCCGCGGTGCGTTGCACGAGCGTCCGATTTTCGGGGTGGGGTGGGGGCTCGAGGCTTCGGCTGCATTGGGTCACCTTGTTCGTGCGATTTCGGTAGTGGAAGGCCGGAAGCGCCGTTGCTATACGTTGGGGAGGGTTTGGATGAATCCATGCTTATCCATACTCAAACCCACTTGCCACCTACCCATTCTACATCCTCCCCAGATTACCCAAATCCAATTTGTCCAAATCCATTGGATAATTAAGAAATATGCTTGGACTTCCGTTCGTAAAATTGCAGAACCCAGATGGCAACAACAGCAAATTCAGAATCAATTCCATATGCAAACTAGGCTAATTCGAGATCCTTCCAGATGAAACAATGCTAATTCGATATCCTTCCAACAGATTGAAACAATCAGTGAAGAATTACCTTTTGCATCATGCACTGTTCTAAAGAGGGTTTATCACTTGTGCCATCTTTAGAACAGGTTTCTCTCATGTGCCATCTTTAGAACAGGTTTCTCACTTGTGCATCACTTTGTTTGTTTGTTTCTTCCATTGAAGATGAGGACCCGTTCAGGGAAAGGCTACTGTGACAAGGCATCGTCTAGAGATGTAAACGCCAAACAAGATAACATTACTGAAGCGAAGAAAAAAGGACCGGTTAGCAATCCTAGGAAGAAAGTACAAGTGAAGGTATTTAATCTTCTTTTAACCCTTGTTTTTCAAATTTTCTTTCTATATACAGTTTGCTATTTACTTACCTTGCCTAAAACTGGGATTCCTGCAGGTCCAAGTTAGGAATTGTTGTGAATGCGAAAAACTCAAGATTGAGCTCGAGAAGAAACAAGATGAGGTGGATAAGTTGAAGATGATGAGGGAGGCTTCCGAACAAAATGTATCAAAACTGATTGATGAGGTATAAGAATAGTCATCAGTTTTTCTTTCCACGCTGCAAACTTGGAAAATACTAATATGTTATTTTTTGCAATGCAATGCAGCTTAAAGCTACACAAAATGAACTTCAAATTGAAAGGTCATGGAGGATAAGTAATGACTAAGGTTCAAGCATTAATGGAGAAGGTACTTTTTCGTATTTTTAGAGGGATTTTGGAGAACTAGGCCCTTTCGGTTACAAAGTGTTTTTGGAGTTTCAAGAGAATACAATGATTTTAATATTGAAAACTTTGTGGTATTTGGTTGCAATAAGAACCAATGTTTTGTAAACTGTAGTATGTGTAATACCATGGTCTTTCTTGGAGTTTAGAAAATTTACTAGCACCCTCTTTTTCTAAAACTGTTCTGTCCTTTTCGAAGCATGCCTGCATATGATAGCTATTGGTGCCTGGTACATATACATATGCATTACTCTAAGAATACTTATATTGTACTCCAACAATTTCATTTCCCGTCTACTCGATACATACATGATTTGCTGCTTCCATATGCGATTAGCACCTTATATGGTTGTTTACTAGAATATGGGCAAAATTATTATCAACTGATTTGACATAAAAAATCACAATAGTATTTCGAATGAGCACGCCATGCCTACGGTAGTTCACACAACACTATTTTTAACCAAAATGTAGTATCCAATACAGCAAGTGTCAAACACATCATGGTTTATGCCAAAACTGCAGAAACTATAGTTTTATTTGTAAACTGTGGTATATTGTTTTTATTGCAACTAAAAAGACCACGATTTCAAGATACTGTGGTTTGTTGAAACAGTAACATCCAAATGGGGCCTTAGTTGGAAGAATTGGTCATGTTTTCTGCTTTGGATCATGCACATTCTTGCTAATTCAATTTATGTTTATTGATGCAGATCCCTCCTTATGCGGTGAGAGGTGAACCAAATAGTGAGGTTAACAAAGTGGATGACACACATGGTTCTGAACTCCAAAACGAAGCTGAAGTCCTTGGCTCTCAACCTTACTACCTTCTTGAAAAGAATCTGGATCTGAGGAAAGCCCTGGATGCACAAATAGCTGTCTTTGATCAATTTAGGCAGTGGATTGAATCCCCAAAGTTTGACAACACCATGAGATTTCAAGAGTTTAATGCAGCTGAAATTGAAAAGGCCTTAGAGGGTAGCAAAGCGATCGGACCTGGTGGGTATGGAAAAGTGTACAGAAGCTCAATCGGAGAAAAATCGGTTGCTATCAAAATATTGGATGAGGCCAGAAAGCAAGGCCTTATTTCATCATTTCATAATTTTTTGTTTGTAACTCAAATTGTAGGAAAGGATGCCATGTTAAGGTTTTGACACAAATTTTGAATTCTTATGAAATGCAGGTGGGTCTTCTCAAAAAGGTTCATCATCAAAACCTCGTCCACCTAATTGGTGCTTGTCCAGATAAAAATGCATTGGTGTATGAGTACTTGGAAAATGGGACCTTGGATCAGCGCCTGGGAGATCAAAGCCGAATGCTACAGTGGCGGAAAAGGCTTGCAGTAGCCCTTGACATATGCTCTGCATTGATCTTCCTGCATAACATAAGGCCTAAACCCATAGTCCATGGCGATCTGAAGCCAGAGAACATTCTCTTCGATGCTGACGATAATATGAAATTATGTGACTTTGGGATCTCACACCAGCTCGAGGATGTCAGTGAAACAGGGACCTGGCACCACGTCACTGGTGGAACGCCAAGGGGAACATCCGGTTACATTGATCCTGAATTTCAAATGACCGGTAAGCTGACGCCGGTAAGCTGACGCCGGTAAGGGGAACACACGGCTTGTGGTCTTTCTCGACCCCGTAGTGTGAGAAATCTATTTGGCACGTGGTTAACGGGGATTAGTTTGGACCTGAAACCTCTAGTGTTACTTGGAGCAACAGCTACATTATGGTCATTGTGGTTGTGCAGAAATGTATTAATATTTAAAAACAAACGAACTTCATTTTTGCAGTGCTTTTGCTCCTGCAACTAGGCTTGGCCTGTGCAAATCCTGAGAGCAAAAGAAGGCCAAGTCTAGCTGGTTCAGTGTGGCCCCAGTTGTATATTGTTTGTCAGGAAAGTGACTATAGCTAGAATGTATGTTCTGCCTTGCTTACTTGCAGTTTACATGGGTTTATAAAACTGTAGGGGTTCGTCATACTATATGTACCACTATGATCGTATAAGCTGAAACCAGTCTGTAAGCATACGAGAGCGAATACTGGAATAGCGCGTTCTGGTAGCGAAATAGAGGTACCTGAAGTATGCTTTCTGGATATTGTGTACTGAGTTGATACATTGCTGATACCGTGTAAGGACGAGAACATGTGCAAACGATATTGTTTTATTCGCATTTGAACTTCACCGACATACTTCCATGTGTACAGAGTTGCCACGAACCATTGTCTGCACAATTTGGTTACACTATTGAATCTTGCTCATTTATTCAGCCTATTGTTTTTTTTACCGAGGTTGATGGTGGTTATGTAGGTAGAATCCTATCAGTTATTGATACCTATGACATTTATCCTGAATGGTAATGGAGATACAGGGCATGCTAACGCCAACAAGAGGAATCCTCAGGCCAGTAAGTGGACTGCAGTCTCTCAGATTTTACTGGTCAGTATGAAAGGAAGAACAGATATCAAAGGTCATTCCAGATACCCATCAGGATGATGTCAGTATGGGAGGAGGTACAGGTACCAAAGGTCATTCCACATACCGATCTGGATGATGTAAAACATGATCAATTTTCGTCAACGGCATAGGAGGGTTGCAAGATCTAGGCTCCTCAGCAGCAAACATTTCTTGAATTCTGCCCTTGACTTCATTCAGGAAAAGTAACTCTACAGTGAGCGGATATCAAAGACAATGCATTACCAGGTGGCTCACATGCATGCAAATATATCAAATGTGAGCGTCCATCTTACAGAACATTAGGGGAATCATAAATCTGCGAGAAGAAACAAACATATAGTTAATCATATAAACTCCGAAGATCTGGTCACCAGAACAAATCAGGGCCGATGGTGAAGTCTACCAATACCCAGATAACTTCTTTGATCTGAACTGACTTGTAAATTGTAATACAGAAACAGTCATAAACTGAAATAGAGAACATATCACCATCTAGGTCTTCTAATATAGAAAACCAGGCATATGGAACATTATCGAGGTCTTGGAGTGACATATGAACAGGCACCCTTTCCATGGAAGTAGATATCCAGCCCCTAGTACTCCTTCACTAGCCTTGCTCCATGCATGTTTGATCAAAGGATCCAGCAACAATCCTGTCCAATATTACATAAGTGAACATAATCCATACACAACAAACTGATCATGCACCTGCTGAAAGTCCTCAAATACACTGCATTCGGCTACCGGCAAAAGAAAATGCATTCCTCTACCCGCAAAAGAAAAAGAGTTGACGGAATGCATGAGCATCTCGAGTTTTAAGTGCACTCATGCATTTAATTGCTTTTTATTCAAATTTCATGCAAATTTGTGCATTTAAAATTTTGAAAATACAACTTATGCAAAATTCATGAAACAATAATCCAATGAATATGTTTATGTGTTTTATGCATCATCATGACCTCATGTGTAACATATACATCACATATATGCCAATGATCATAGGGTGCATTTCTGATTTTTTGCCAAGTGTGCATTTCAAAGTAGCTATGTTTGATTGCTGTTTAAAATTTGTTTTCTTAAACAATATTGTCAAATTATGGGCAAAATGGATATTTCAAACTATCTTGTTTCACCTAGTATACATCTTTATGTGGGTTTCGAAGTTTTGAAGTTTCCAATCGTTTGTCAAAATTCGGTCAAACGCCTGTTTTGCCCCTTCTCTGAAAACTCTGAATCGAGTCGATTCAGTTAAGCACCATGAAAAATCCCAAAACTTGACCCCTTTGTAGTTTGAAATCCACAAAATCTCCAAGTGTTCATGCTGTCACTTTTTAAATCCTGATATTTTATCTACACAAGAATATGTTTATTAACGAAAATTTGGAAATGTAGATAATTTAAATTTGAGTGCTAAGAGAGCTAAACCGAATAAAAGTTCTGGAAATTTTGAACTCGCGTTTTTATGTTTTTGACCAAACTTTGCAGCGCCCCATCTACTTTTCTGTTGAGCAAATCGCATAGGTGTTTAAAGGAAAGTTGTAGCCCTAAAATTCCGATATATAGGTTCTATTGTTTAATTGTTTCTGAAGCATCCATTATATATCTATATCACTCTTATCATATCTCGTACAAGCAAGTATATAACGGTACACACTACAGGCAAGGAAGAAATGATCTATACAAGAGTTGTTTGATCCTTAAGCACTTTGGTACCCTTCAATATCGTCTTCATACTCATCCTCATCGAGATGGCTCTGAGAGTGAGGTACAGAGCTCCATGGGCTGTCAGCTTCAACATGAGGAAAAAACGGCGGAGCAAGTGGCGTATTTGATAAGGAGGTATGTAGTTGTCAGTGATAGTTGTTTTTCTTGTTGTTTTTATTTGTATTTCTCTGTGAGGAGGTGGGGTTGCCCCTCAAGTGAGTTGTTGTTTTTGTTTTTGGTTTCTGTTTTTTTATCCTCCTTCTAATAAAAATTCGGCAAATCTCTTGCCGTCCGTTCAAAAAAAAAAGAGCTCCATGGGCTGTCATCCAGCACCCTGCCGTATCGACTGCGGAGAAAGCCGACGGCTTCGCGTGCAGCCTTTTGCTTCGCCTCTTGCACTGATCTTCCAGTTTGGGTGAAGCGCCAGCCAGCCTTGGTCGTACACAAGCACAATCAAGTCTATGACATGAATGTCTGGGTCATGCGATGGTCTCCCGCTCCTGCAGTAGCAGCGTCTGGTTTGCACCGAGGCTGCTCATCACCTCCCACAGCAGCAGCGTGTCTCCCAACTCTGTTGCCGGCGGCGGCGGCGGCAAGGCCTCCCTGTGCAGGAGGCGCCGCGCCGTGACGCATTGCCATGGCCCCGTCGGACGCCCGGGTTGGTACCTACGGAAGCATTTGGTGCCCATGTCGTAGGATTGCAGCAGCCGCAACGACGACCGCCGGTGGCCGTAGCCGCTTGGTCCGGTATCGCCGAGGATCACTACCCTTGTGTTGGTCTCATCGTCGGCGTAGCAAATTTGGTCCTCCCTGATCTTGCCGCCGCCTCCGCCGGTGACGACGGCGAAAGCACCGCAGCAGGCTTCGCCGACGAAGAGCGCGTGCCCGTCGAAGCTCTTGACCGGCGCCGGCGGCGGAGGGGCGGTCCTGCCGTAGCTGTGATGGGACACCGCGGAGACCTTGAACCCGACGGTGTGGTACCCGCCGCCGGGGACACGGCTTGTCCCGAAGCTCCGGCAGACCATCAGCAGCCTCCCATGGCAGGGAACCAGGTAGTACTTATTGTGGGCGGAGAACTGAGCCACCTGAGCACGGTGGAACAGCGGCCATGAATGCATCCGCTCGAGCTCGCCGTCCTCGAAGACGTAGGCTTGCTCTTGCCCGTCGACGGCGTGCAGCTTCCCCTGGAAGAAGGCGATGTCCTCGAGGTAGAACGTCTCGGTGATGCGCCACCAGGGGCTAGAGGTGATGAGCGGCGACGCTGCCACGCCGGAGCCCCTTGCTGAACTCGGGGCCGACGACGGCGGCGACGGTGCAGTGCTCCGAGTCCGGCGCCGACGACAGGACGATCTTGCTGATCGTGCCCTCGGCCGTCCACGCCGGCAGCGGGATCCTCTCCATGGTGAGAGGGTTCAGCAGGAAGGCCTCGCAGGGAGGCGGCGACATGGGCACCAGGGCCAGCCAGTTGCCGAACGAGCCGCGGCAGGAGGCGGCGCGGGCGTCGTCGGGGAGGGCGACGCGGTGGACGGCGGCATCGTGGATGCAAACGCAGTGGCCCGCGGCGGCGAGCCACGGAATGGGGGCAGGCTGGTGCGGGTCGGCGCTCTCCGCGCGCCGCCATTGCCGGCACACGGCGCGGAGGCGGAGGCGGTCGGCGATGGCGGGGAGGCGGTGGATGACCTCGCCGAGGAGGTCGTGCGGGAGTTCGGACCAAGAACGGCGGCAGCAGAGCCTCGCCCTCTTGGCCACCCGCCGTGGCATGACGATCCGATCGTGGTTGAAGGAAAGAGACGAGAAGGATATATGATCGAGCAATAGAAGAAGTGAAGAAGTAATCTAGGATCCGATGGTAGAGGCAGTTTTATCGGCAAATGCGGATGTGTAGCTAGGGGTGATCATATCCTTTTGGCAGGTACATTGGTGTCGTCTAATAGACGGTCTCATGCAGTGACACGTAATCTTGAGACGACTTATTAGACAACCTATACAATGGGTTGTTGTTTTGGCTGTCTCGTAGTAATACAATATCCCTTAATTTATGGAAAAATAAAAAAATAATATTGGTTGCATGGCAATAAAACTCATACAATGGTGGACGAGTTGTCTCATAGTCCTAAAATTTAGTTCATGAGGCGGTTGTTTCGCGAAGCAACAACCTCTTTCTCTCACATCGCTCTCTTTTCTCCGCATCAGCAAAAATATTACATGACACTGCATGAGACGACCTATGAGACCGCTGAGTGTAGCAATGTACCTGCCTAATGGCACACAGCCACGTATGCTTATATTCCCCCCTTTATTTTTTAGAGCAGTCAACAATAACCAAATTTGTATAATTATAACCCTACCGTGGGATACGTTTTGATACTATATTTATTTGTATTTTAGATTTTTTTCAAAAAGTTTGTCAAAGTTAAAGATATTGACTCATAAAACTACTAAAATTTTAAAATGAAGAGTAGTAACTAACAAGTGCCAAATATTCACGAAAAGGCTTAGCAAATAGTTGGGCAAACACATTGTACTTCTCGTTCATATTTGTTTACTAGCAAATATGCCCGCACGCCACGTGCATGTTACCTTTGGATTATTTTAGACTATTTGGTTGGTGGATACGTGGGGTGGGTAAAAAAATTCTACGGTGAGAAAAGTATTGCCAAAACGGTCAAAACTCTCTAGAAACATCATTTTTTCTTGTTTGCAAAAATTTTCCACATATTTTCCTTCAATAGGCCTGACATGTGGGTCCTTTGTGAGGGGTGGGTAAGATTTTTTTGGGTGAGAAGTGTTTTCAAAAGAACTAGATCCTTATATTTATAGTATAGATAGATTTGAATGGTATTTACACAAATGATTTATGTAAGCTTTGCCTGTTGACATAACCGTTTATGATATTTGCTTATCTTGAAAGACTAATACAGACGCAGATACTCATAAGGAAAATATCTTCTCTGCTCCTCTCATTTTCTTGTATCTTATCCCATTTCTCTCTCGACATTTCTCTATCTTGTCCTCTCTCTTACCCGGTGCATGTGCATAGGTGGCGGGCTGGCCAACAGCATGGTCGACATGGTGCCCAGGCAGTGCGGCTGGCGCCGCCACGGCCGGGGCACAACCCTTGTGCGAGCAACATAGCCATGGCCGGAGGGAGTGACGCACATGTGCGAGCGGCATAGCCATGGCCGGAAGGAGCGACGTAGGCGATCGGCAGGGCACGAGCGGCATAGCCATGGCCGGAGGGAGTGACGCTGGCGACCGACGGTGCACGGCCGACACTGCGGCTCCCTAGGCAATGTGGAGACAACTGGGGCACAAGCAGCTCGCTGGCGTGCAGGTGGCGTGGTGCTGCCACTGTGGCCTGGTGAGGCGCTGGCTAAGGCGGCACAAGCATCGCTTGGTGGATGGCACCTGCAGGCCACAACAGCCGTGCGGAACATCAGTGGTGGCTACGCGGAATGGTGTTGGGCGAAGCCTCGCCTACAACCGTGGGTGCCCTAGAAGGAGTGGACACACCATTGGATTTGGTGTTGGAACCTTGTGCATGTAATAGGTTACTCTAACATCTTTCCCGTTATTACAATTTTGTATGCTGCATACCTTTTTATTGTTTTGACCTCTTGTTAATTGGCTAATATAATGGGTCAAAGGTCGCATCGTTTACCTCCTCATGGTTTCTTTATAGAAAGAAATATGAAACCGAAGTGCTAATTTTGTTGGTATATATCTAGTCATCGTTGTTTTTTCTTTGGAAATAATGAATATGATATGAGAAATACAGAGTTGTATAACTTATTATTACTTGTATAATATTTTTGAACTACGATGGACGGCGGGTTGATTAGGAAGAAAGATAGGGTCTCTTTAGCAAAAAGACCGGCGCTGATCGGTATGAGTCTCGGTTGACTCGGGGCTGGAGCAGAGCTGGGCCGTTCGATCGCGATCTGGCGGCATAGGATGGATTTGGGACGGGGGTGACGCCGGCGATGGCGGGAGAGGCGGCGCCGCCAGTTCCCGCGGCGGAGGATCACTGGAGAGAGCTCGAAATTGAGCTACAGGCCACTATTTGCGACGGGACTTGGTCGGGGAGAATGAGGGGGCAATGGCGAACTCACCACGGTAGAACACAGCGAGCGAGGAGCTGCGACGGCGGCCGGCGATGGAGAACAGCGGACGGCGGCTCTGAACCAAGAGCGGCGGTGAGATTAGCGGGGAAAAGGTGCCCAAAAGAGAGCAAGAAGGACCTGGGAAGATCCCCCACGTCCTTGCATAGGTCCGGGGCCAAACCTGGACAGCAAGGAGGCGGCGGCGAGGTGAACCGACGGCGGCGCGGCAGAGCTCAAGGAGCGGCGGCGCGGGACAGCACTAGGGTTCGAGGGCGCGGCGCAAGTGGTGTGACAGGGGTCAAGGGGCTGTGGCGCACTGGTTATGGGGTCTGGGCCCACGCTCCTTGGCGTGAGTGCCTGGCCGGGGTCGGACTCGAGCTGAAGCTCGCATCGGACTCGAGTCCGGATCGAAGAAGAAGACACCGATGGCCGGGGCCCGCATGGCAGCGACCCGAGAGAGAGAGGGAGAGAGAAAGGAACGGGCCGGCGTGAGCTGAGGGGAAATGGGCCGGCGCGAAGAGCTGGCGCTGGCCGCAGCAGCTGTTGTGCTGGGCCGCGAGAGGAGGACCGGGCCGGCCAAAGGAAAACGACGGCCCACGGCTGGCCGCGCTGCTAACAGGAATCATAGGAGCAAAGACGAACCCGCGAAGAACTTCAGGGACAGAAAACAGACCTGACAGAAACAACTAAACTAAACCTCAAACAAAAGCAAATCAAACTCGAATTTAAACAGAATTTAAATTCCATCTTGACTTACCAGCAAACAAAGAACAATGCAACAGCATGAATGCAATAAAAACTTATCTTTGACTAAAATTATTCAATATGATATTTAAATTGATTAAAAGGCTAGGGATTCCAATTCGATCCTAGAAAATTTCTTTTGACCTTAATAAATCCTAGAAAAATTCAGAAAGTTGCTAGAGGGTTTATGTGATGAAATTTAGGGTGTTACATTAGGCGCTTGGTATTGATACTAATGAACCAGTCATTAGGTTATATATATGGATTTCAATTCATCATGGTTCTTTAGCCCCGGTTGCCATTTTTATTTTGTGATTTGTTGGATGTATTGGTCACATTGCATTTTTCTAGGTAAACTGTTTATTCAAAGATGCTGCATATAGCTTACTGTCAGAATCAGCACGACTAGTATTTTGCAGTTCCAATTTGTTCCTATTCAAGTTTGAATGTGTGCCTCCAGTACTTCCAGTCAGCTGTTGTTAGTGACATGCCATTTCCTATGCTGGATGAATTTGCACGTAGTTCTTTTTATGTAGAAGACAAGATAGGGATGATGGAGAAAATCAGACAGATTCCCATATATTTATTTTCCAAAAATGATGTTAGTAACCAGTTACCTTCCGACCAATCATGCCATTGCCAAATTTTGTATGTGAATGCCTTCTGGATGATTTGTGAATGTGCAACGCCTTTAAGCTGTGTGTTGATCACTCTTTTCTAACTATGCACGCTACTGTTTGGTAGTAGAAATATACTGGTCCCTACTGATTTAACTAATGGTGTTATGGGCTCTTCTGGCAATCTTTGTTCTGATTTCACTTGTAAATGGAGCCTTTGGTTTCTTTTCTTGTATTTTTTCTTTACTACTTCCAATGATAAGCCTGTGATGTGAGATAAATATTTGCTACTCTTGATGGGTACTGTCCAGTTGATGATCATAATTAACCACCAAGATCTCTGAGGCTTGGAATGCAGTGCTCATTCACATTTTCTAAATTTGTCCAACTGACCAAAAGAGTTTTCTACCACTTTCAGGAACTAGAGGAGAAGAGGAAGGAGAAGGGGAAGGTTGCATATGACAGGAGGAAGGAGCTGGCCAAGCTTCGCGCCAATGCTGAGAAGGCGGCTGAGGAGAAGCTTGTGGCTCTTAGCTTGATGTTCTGGCACCAATCTCATCATATTAGGAACGGAATCAAGTTGTAGTCCTATGGAGCCTGTAGGGGGAGTCGATAATGGTTCCTTATCTCTAGAACGGCGATGGTGAGGTTTTCAAATTTCTGGTTGAATGGTATAGATTTGAATTGGCATCAGCTCCATCCGTGGTTTTGTCGCCCGTTTTGTTGAGTGTAATTTGGTTTACCCATGGCGCCCTCCCGTTGGGTTAGTGAATTGGTTTTTATCATCATAGCACTGTGTCCCTCCTTATTTCGTTCAGGCTTTGAGAGTACAGGTATCGTCTATTGTCTCTGACGGCATGGTTACTTTTTTTTTAAAAAAAAAGGATTGCATGATTGAACTGTCTTGTCGACCATGCAACTGCAATACGCTCATTCCTGGTATTGGTATTGGTGTAGTGATTAGAGACCACAACGGCTCATTCCTGGATGCATGCAGGCAGGGAGGTGAAGGAATCACTGAACCTGAACTTGCAGAGGCAACTGTGCTTTCAGATGTGCAGTTCGCTTTGCTGCAGACCTCTCATATAACCAAGCGATTATTGCTTGTGACTGTCTGTCAGTTGTACAAAAGCTCCAATCAACAGCTACGGATCGACATCATGTTGGAGCGATTATCCAAGATATCAAGCAAGCAACATGTGGTTCTATTACTCTTTCTTTTACCCATGTTGGTAGAAAATGTAACGAGGCAGCAGCAGCACATGGTCTGCCTAGGTCCTCTGATGGACTCTCTGTTTCAGTTTGGTTGTATGAAGCTCCGAATGTAATCTGGGCTTCCCTATGTAACGATCTGTTATTTGAATGAAATGCTGCCGTTACTCTAAAAAAAAACAACTTCAATACGCTGGCGGGGATGATGAACAAGGAGGACATGAACTAGCTCACCAATTGCAGACGGCACGCGCCTTCTCCTCCTCCTCGATCCATCCGCCGGCGGGTGCTGCACGGAAGCCGGCATCGAACTCGATCGACAAGTAACGGCTCCAGGTTCATGTTGCTCGCTCGCCGTCGTGCATGAGCGTGCTGTTGCCGGCGGGGCTACAAGCCACAAGATCGAGGGCCCTCTCTAGCTCTCTCTTGCGCCGGCGGGGACACAGGGAGCGTACGCAGCGGCGCGACGGCGGCATGGTCTCCAGGAGGAAGGTCATGGGACTCGACGGCGCTCGGGCGTGCGGCGGAGGCGGCGTTCTGGCGATCCCAGGGGTGGACGCGTCCGATCGGATTTCCGCGGCCAAGATCGACGCAACGCAGGTGAGTCGTCTCTTCCTCTTCCTCGTCCAACGGGCCCAGGTCCATGAACGCCGGCCAACCACGCCGCTCGCTTTGCTCGCCGCAGCCGGAGGTCCGCCGGTTCCGCTGCCGCACGGGGCGCGGCACACCTGCTCGCCGTCGGGAGCCAGGACAGAGGCGACGCGACGACGCGTGCAAGGTGGCTTGCGCCCGGCCACGCGCAGGTAGGTAGGTGCTGGCCGCTGGCCGGAGTTGCAGAGCGCAAGGACTAAGGAGCAGTAGGGGAGACGCCGTCGCCCGTGCCGCGGCGGAGACTACGGTGGGGTTCGTCCTTCCGGTGCCCTTCTGTTCGCTCGCTCCGGCGTGCAGGAGGTGTTCGCGGAAGGCAGCGAGAGCCTTCGGTGACGCGCTGCCTGCATGCGCGCCTCAGCTTTTGCAGCGCCAAGGAGATCCGATCCGAATATGGCTTTGTTCATGATCGCCGACGACGAAGCATGAACACCGACGAAGCATCAGTGGAATTAAGGAATGGCTGGATCTGCAGCACTAGAGCCAGAGCGCGTTCCTCAGATGCCTCTGCACTCGGCCACTCGGCCTGTGTCCGGCGACCAAAACAACTAACCCTTCTTTTTTGACAGAAAAGATGCAGCCGTGTGATCTGAACCTGTGGCCCCAACAGCAGGACCAGGTCCTGCACCTAATTTTTTTCCGTATAAATAACTGATGATTTTTTATCCCGTCAATTAATCTGCTGTTTTTTTAGTACTTTTTAATCTGTTGTTGATCTTGCTGTCCAGCCCATAGTCAAAGAAACGGGGTCGGTGGCTCGTTCCACGACCCGGGGAACGTCGTCCCAATTTGAGGATCGGGGTCATCATACGTCATCGTCCTAATTTTTGATGGATCATCGTCCCACCCCGTAGGGTCATAAACTCTAGATCAAGGTCCTGGGGATCGCCAGGGACTGGAGACAAGCTCCAACATGGGGCAGGGTTGATATTGCAACACAGAACGAGCAATGAATACGTAGGAGGGCTTTGGGGCAGCGGATGAGGTGCTGTTGCGGAGGATTGGACGGGGGATTTGTGCTCCATTTTATTGGTTTCGCTTGATTCTTCTATACCTCGTTCCGGGGTCATCGATCCGATACTCCTTGGTTTACGTATCATGTTGCGTATTTTCGTCCCAAAGGAGTATACCCCTCCATACCATAATTTCATAAAGCGTCGACTCTGGACCCTCGATCCCGTTCCTTGACCCAATTAATCCAGGAACTTTGCGACTATGGTCCAGCCTCACACAGGGTTTCCACAGGCTAGCCTACGCAATCAAGGCGCCTTGGAGCTTGCTAGCTAGCTCGCTCTCGCGCGTGGAACTGGCGCATGCATCAGCCCGGCCCCGGCCAGCTACTTACGGCCCCGCGTCTCATCCACCATAGCCGCCGGCCGGCACAACATGGCTGGCACTCCGTTGCTACCTGTGCTTCTGTGATGTGACATCGTGCGCCATGGTTCTCGCCGTGCGCCGCCGCATCCCGGGGGACTCTCCGTTGCTACATGCGCGAGCGGCGGTGCGACGGAGCTAGGGACAGCATGCAGAGAGCGACGGAAGCTAGCAGATGGTCAGATGCCTGCCTGCCAGCCATGACGGCGGCCGTGCCGTGTGCCACCGCCTTCACTGGACTCCGGTCGGCTAGCTATCGCTCGTCGAGGTGCGAAGCCGCGCCGCCGCGGACCCCAAAGGTGGACGGTCCGATCGGAATTACGCGGCTCGGATCAGATGAAATGCAGAGCTGCCCGTGCCCGTCACCATCAGGCCCAGCGGGGGTCCATTGTCCGTGGCCGTCAGAGGAAGGAGACGGCGGCCGGCCGGCGAAGAGCAGCACGCCGGCAACTGTTTGTGGTTTGCAAACGCAGAGAAACGGCAGGCGACATTGGCCACCGTTTTAGCAGAGCGGTTTCCAGCTTCGGGGCACTGGCCACTGTCCCTGCAACCTATTCATCCAGCCCTTCACCAGTCTTGCAGCTTTCAGTGTCTGGTGCTCGATCTTTGGGGGCTTCTTCTGTGTCATCAATGGCATCTCTTCAGTCGTTCACATTCTGTCATGAAGGAGAAAACACGGGCACACAATTCAGCTGAAGCTGAACAACGATGCATTTGAAACGAGGGGGAGCAGGATTTCTCGGTTGCAACCGCAGCCTGAATAGTAAAAGGAAACGCAACACAACTCTAGCAGCAGCAAAGCACCACCTCCATTCAGCCGTGTGTTGATTTCTCACCGAATTTTGTTGCAAATGCCTTCAGGATTACATGTGAATGCACAATGCTTTTTAAGGATCGAAATGGCGACCAGAGAGGGGGAGTGAATGGGAGCCGATAAAAATTTCTTCACGAAACTCGGCCTATGTCCCACAATCACTACCCAATGATTCCTCACAAGCATGTCAAGGTAACGTAGTCACAGCGGAGCTACCAACCCTAGGAACAAGCCAAAAGAGAATCGAAGCGGAAGCACACAACTAGAGAAGCAACGAGGAACACTGTCTGCCAGGCCTGATCGGACCGTCCGCACAGAGGGCTCGGACTGTCCGCGAGGCGGGCGGACTGTCCGACAAGGAAGGGCGGACCGTCCGAAAAATCAACTTGAATCTCCAGAAGGTTGGGTCCTCTACGGACTGTCTTGCGGACCGTCCGCCAGTGTCGCGGACAATCCGAAAAACGCACACGGACTGTCCGAGAAAAACTTAGCCAAAACGAGAAAAACTCAGAAGGGCAGCCAAACCACGGACCGTCCGCCAATCACATGCGGACTGTCCGGGAACCCTGCGGACCGTCCGCCATACCAAGTCGGACCGTCCAAGAAGCCCGACGGACGAACAGGAAGAACAACTACAGTAACGCGCGGGTCAACTCCCCCAAATCCAACACCGGATCTCTCAAACGGCTGGAGCTCTTGAAGCGAAACTTTGGGGAAATGTGAAGCAACCCAAGAGGAAGCTATGCCCCAAAAATCTCGGCCTCTAACTCCCTACAACACAAGAAATCGCGGATCTAACGGAAGAACACCCTCACCACGAGTTCATCACAAAAACTTCAAATCCGGACCAAATCTCGGCGTTTGAGGGGTCAAGATCATCCACAAAGAGGCACAAGGCACTCACCCATGATCCCCACAAAGAAATCCGAGAGGAAACGGCCTAGAAACGAAGAATTGAACCAAGAACGAAAATAGCACAAAATGAACTCGGGAAGGAAGACAAACAAATCATTTCTAGAACGATTCTTCCATACAACCAGAGGTCACGATCTGTACAACGGTGGCTAACCTCCACCTTTCATCCACCCGCTAAGATTACTCGATCTGCACTTGGCTAGCCTACCAGAATAGAGAGAAAATGAACTAGGGTTTCGAACAGATCACTTGCCATCCCCTCCACCTCCTATTTATATTGAGTCATCTGGTGAGGGGAAAAGACCACACTACCCCTACACTCTAAGCCTAAGATACATACCCCTCAGGGGCAATCTTGGAACTCTGAGATATTTCCTCTGGCTGGGCACGCCGTCCATCCGGCCTTGCTTCCCTCCGACGCAAGCTCCAGGATCCCGCCGCGCGTCCACCGCTTCGAAGCTTCCCGAACATGCCCAGATCACCGTCTCCGTCGTGTTGGGCCTTCGGGCTCGGTTTTGAGGCCCAAACCGAGAAACCCACCTCCGATGGTTTTGTGGCCCAACCATCAAACCCCGCGTACAAGCTTCGGTTGTTAGCCGCTACCTTGCACCGGCTCATTTCACGACGTCGTCTTGCTCTTCTTGCACCATGCCGACCGCACTTGGTTCCGTCTGGCCACCGGGTCCCTCGAACCAAGCCTACTTGTCTCTCCACTCCTCGGAGGCCACACTGGCTAAGACCTTTCGCGCTTGTTCTTCACCTGCACCAACACAAACCAAGTCGCATTGAACACCTGCAATACTAGGCTAAGAGTCAGTCCAACACCACGTTGTCAATCACTCATCACACTGGAAGCGACCATCCACCGGTCCTCAGACACACCTGGTCCTCAGCTTTTAAGCTGTGTGTTGATTGCCTTGTTCTAACTGTGCACAATACTAATTGGTAGCAGAAATATAGGTAGGTCCCTACTAATTTGACTAACGATGTTACTGGCCCTTTTCGCAATCTCTGTTCGGATTTCACCTGTAAATGAAGCATTTGATTTCTTTTTTTGTTTACTACTTCCCGTGATAAGCCTGTGATGTGAGATAAATATTTGCTACTCTTGACGGGTACTATCCAGTTGATGATCATAACCACCAAGATCTCTGAGGCTTATTACTATTCTGTCCTGTGCTGACAATTAATCTTTTGAGGCATGTATCCTGTTGTGATTAGAATCTTTCACTATTTGTTGAAAATTCATGTTTCTGTTTCCTCAGTCTGGTGATGAGACCAATGTTGTTAGGTACCAAGCTAGTTCTGATAAGCTCTTTTGGTATCTCGTACAGCCGTACTAATCCAGTAATTCCTTTTTTTTTACTTCCTCTTGGTGGATAAGGGAGATGAATTTTTACCGAGTTTGCTCCCAGACATCTTGAAATGCAGTGCTCATTTGGAGTTACTAAATGTGACCATCTGGCCAAAAGCTTGTGCTACCACTTTCAGGAGCTGGAGGAGAAGAGGAAGGAGATGGCAAAGGTTGCATATGACAGGATCGGAGGAAGCAGCTGGCCAAGCTTCGTGCCGGCATGCTCCATGATATCTTTTCATCACCGGCGGCATAATTTTGCTTGGCTCACCCACCCGCATGCCGCTGCGCCCTTTGTGTAGCTTGTAACACTGTCGGCGCCATGCCCTAGTCCATGCCAAACTGTGAGAATCCCAGTCAGACGCCCACTGCCACATAGGAATTTGTATCAGACGCCCAGACAACACAGAGCTGGTGCACGGCAATGCCGCCGCCGATGCAGAGACCATGGTGGCTCCGGAACGGGATCCAGCCTCCGGCCTCCACCGCAGGAGAACGACGGCGACCCCACGGCCGGCGGCGCGCGAACGCCGCCGGCATCAGGTGCACGCGCGGCGGCTAGTGGCGGCGCATGCGGAGTGGAGCGGAGCCTTTCAAGGAGACGGGTGCCATCGTGAGCGGCGGCGGAGAGCTCTCAGGGCCCGGCGAGCGGCAGAAGCCCAACCCGACCACCCCGGGTCCCTCAATCAGGATCGTGCGGCTGGGAAGATTCAGAAATTGCCCCTTCGTTTTATTTCCCCCTCCGTCGCCAACTCATCGACGCCACGCGGGCACCCACGCGGTGGTGGCGCCGGCCCGCCGCCCGCTGGTGAGCCCGGCTCGACCGATAGAGCGCAGCACATACATTCAGATTCAGAACGGGCATCTCGAACTAGCAGGCAGGACTCCTCTGCACGGCAGCGCGCCGCCGTGACAGCGGGGGCCTGCTCAGTGCTCATTGCTCACTGCCGCGGCAGCGTCCGACGGCACAACCGTCGCCGTCGGCAAACCTGCCTGCGGAGCAGCTCGCACACCGTTTTAGCAGAGCAATTTCCATCTCTGCAACTGCAACAAATCAGCTACTCACCATTCTTGCAGGCTTTCAGTGTCTGATGCTCCTTGCTTGGGCCTCCTCCTGTCATGATCCATGAACTGCAGCATCTCGTTAGTTGTTACTGCTCCGTTCATGGAGGAGAGAACGCGGACACACAAGTCAGCTGAAACAACGACGCGTTCGAGAACGAGGGAGAGCCAGATTTCTCGGTTGCAAACCGCAGCCTGATCGAATAAGAGCAACTGTAACACAATTCTTGCAGTAGCAGCAACAAACCACCACCTGCATTCAGCAACTGTTCAACAACAGGAGCGAGCAGCATTTAGCACATTCCCACAGTCACAACATCACACATTCGCACCAAGTTCTAGGCACAATCCAAGAAGATAACGCTATGCATGAACATCAGTCAACATGCTACCGCAAATCGTCAATCCAATCATGCTGGCAAACTGTACAATGTCATAAGCCATCAGCTATGCTTGGTCCCGCGTCAGATACTGATAGCCCCCAATTGGTGAATCCGTAGCCCGTAGGGTAAGAGCCTGACAGAGATCATTTGCGTCACTGCTGAATAACAGATTCGTGATGCTTCGAATACAGCACGGAGGAAGTTCGTTCATGTTAAATTAGATGGGATTGCACAAGTTTTTTTATGCTGTTTTATGTTAAATTAGATGAGATTGCACAAGTGTTTTTTATGCTGAATCACAATGCTCCACGTAAGAGCCTATGACAATGCCAAAGCTCACTAGGATTTTAGTGAATGTTGATATATGTTATCATTGTTTTAGATCGCCGACTGCCAAATTTATGTATCACTGTTTTTGAAATTGTGGAACACAGAGCATTGCAATTGAGCCTACTTGGTCGAAATTAAAGAAGCTAGAACCAAATGAACATGTACTGCCTGCAACTTTCTTGTGGAATCATTGAAAGTTGCTAACAACGACTTGATAAACTTCAGGTTGAAGCTAAATCATGTGATTGGGAAAAGCTGAAGATTGAGTTCTTTGAAGAAAGGGATAAATGGATTGCTGCTGAAGCTCAATTTAAAGGCAATTTCTTTGGGAAAAGATAGAAAGTTAGAAATTGTGTGTAGAGAGCTTGAACTTGAAAGGTCATGGAGGATTAGTGCCCACGAGAATTTGGAATGCCTACATCTTATTTAGAAGTTCTAGTGTTGCAGTTTTTGATTGAGTTCATCCAGTTTGCTAGCGTGTATGATATTTTTATGTTGTCTGCAATTGATCTCTATGTTCTCTTTGCTAATGCAGCCTAGGTATTATACATATAATTTTAGAATAATAACCTAGGTAGCTAATACACTCACATTTGAGACTTATTTAGTTTTCATTTGTTTTGCTACAGCTACCTCGACACTAAGAACTGAAGAAAAGAACCAATGGGCTGTAAGAAAATAGTGAAAGTGATGCAATAGGTGAAGGAAGAGGACAGATTGTTGCATAAACACGTGTGGTTTCTTTGGACAACAAAACTAAGATAGAAATTCTTCGTAGAGAGATCGAAATTGAAAGGTTGTGGAGGAGAACATGCCAAGGAAATTTGAATTCTTTCATCGAAAGGGTATGCTTTATTCAATTTAATTGAGAACATAATGTGTTGTCAATTTTTTTTTAAAGAAGATAGGTTGCAAATTGCTTAGCTCATTCAATTTGTATTCAAGTTGTTTCAGCTACCACTTGATCCTTTAGCAAAGAGACGTATTACTGCTAATACAAATGTCTTCTACCGGCAACATGAAGGGAATCAAGACAACCAATGAAATGGATAAGAATGCTACGGCTTTATCTAATTTTAGTGTGGACCATCCAAGAAGGATATTGAGAGGCTTAAGCATTTGTATTCTAGTGTATCGGAGAAGAATGATAGTTTAAGAAGTGGTTATGAATTAAAAACTGACAGTTTATGAGGAGGTAGGGAATTGGGTAAAATCAGAGAAGTTATGTCAGATCATGAGATTCCGAGAGTTTAAATATGAGGATATAGATCAACCGATGAAAGACCAACATAAGATAGGGTGTGGTGGCTTTGGTAATGTTTACAAGGCCGTCCTTGGTAACACAACTGTTGCTATGAAAATACCATGTAACAACGGCACTCAAGGCTCAAGAGAGTACAAAACATAGGTGATGAAGACAAACACTAATGCATGCATTACATAAACTTATCTTTATAGCAAGTTTTTGTTTCTTCTTATCATAGTATTCTAATATATTGGTTTATGAAATGTAGGTGAAGATCTTAAGGAAAGTTCATCATGCAAACATTTGCATCATATCTTCAAGCTTACTCCATCCATTTGCGGATGTTTCTACTTTGCGGTTGCTGATTGGCATCTCCTGAAGATTGCTAGCTATGTCTTTTATCCTCACTTGTATCATAAATATCTGGCGTGTAATATGCTTACAGTTTCCACCATGCACTATCATAGTTAACTCATTTTGTATTTGCTTGTACTAGTCAATCAACCCGTGCTCCCGCACGGGCTAATAATCTTAAGAGAAATAAGTATTATAAACTACAAAATATTTGAACATGTCAAAATTGTTTGTTTTGCACTTCTTTCATTTCCTAAATATTCTAACACAATAATCATATACATATGTGCTAGCTTTATTGAATTGTCACTTACTTTAGTTAGTAATCACTCTATATGCTTTCATCCGCATTCATATGTTACTTTTCATTTTCCAATACACCTTTGCATGTGTTCAAATGAACCCTTCGGTTAAAATCGATATTCTTATGGTTTCCTCAATACATGTATACATAATATACAATATGATAGGAGTCCAACTTATAGCTGAACTTAGTATTTTTATATTAATAATCACATGAATAAATAATTTAGAATCATATATTGGTGTGCTTTGGGGTATTTCTTTAAAACAACATATTAATCTAGATTTGGATTTAGGGGTTACTTTATTTTTTACTTAATACTTTTAACAATGACAGATTTGAATAATTTACATGTAAGTTTAGATGATTACTTTAAGTTATTTTTTATAATAGCATATTGAGTAATATAGGACATGCTTTTTTGTAATGGAAGATGTGGATAGTTTAGATATAGATTTAGAAGTGACTTTAGACTATTTTCATATTTATAGAGGTGGGAATTTTTTTACACATAATAGATCCGATATGCATGATTATTAGAGTCTACAAGATTGATGACTAAATGTTTCAGTCTTTCATGAGAAACTTTAGGATATTAAGATATAACTTAAAATCCTATATATTTAAACAGTTAAATTTAGATGATTACTGTAAGTTTTTTTATAATAGCATATGTGAGTAATATAGGACGTGATTTTTTTTGTAATGGAAGATATGGATAATTTAGATATATGTTTAGAAGTGACTTTAGAGTATTTTCATATTAATAGAGGTGGAAAATGTTTTACACATAATCGATCCGATATGCATGGTTATTAGAGTCTACCGGATTGATGGCTAGCCGTTTTAGTCTTTCATGAAGATTTTTAGGATATTTTTAGCACATCTTATGAGAATTAACGTGTGGAGTCTTCAATAATCAGTAATCGTAAGACACATGTTATAAGATACAACTCAAAATCCTATATATTTAAACAGTGAAATGATCTTATATGGTCATAGATGAAACAACATAACAAATAGTGTATCTTTTATGCCACAAAATTCTATAGTTGCGTCTATATACTATATAATCTCATATGAATGCAAAGAAAAGATTTAGAAGACCACAGTCACGCACACATGCATGAGTGATACTGTGATAGGACTAAATAGCGTAATATTATATCTTTGTTTGACAAAAATTGGTCTGCTACCCTTGTGCATGCACAGTACTTGGCAAACATATCACTTTTTTAGTACCATTTAATCCATTGAAGGATTAATAAAATGTCAAGATGAGGATGGTCGGTCCATGGTCGCTCCATCGACCCAGCCGAGGTGTCGTGGAGCACCGGTTGATTTATTTGTAATATTTGGTTTGACCCACTGCTCCGATGGATCTAGTGGATCGATCCACAACCTGACTATCTGAGCTAGCTAGCTGCACCTGAGTGTGCACATGGCCGGAGGAAGCCTTCGGCCAGCACCACGCTAGTGCTAATTCATCGTCCAACAATCAAAACCTTTCGCTCTGCTGCCGGCTTCGCCTCCTTTGATTCGGAGTCTCATCCTTGCCACAGGCTTGACCTTCTGCTTGCCGAACACATATGACAGTAATATGCCAAGAATGCCGCCGGCTCCGGCTCCGATCACCAGCAGCAGCAGGCGGCGGCGGCGGCGGTGGTCGAGACGGTGCGGTGCGCGTGCTGCGGCGTGGGCGAGGACTGCACGGCGGCGTGCATCCGCGGCATTCGCGCGTCCTTCTGCGGCGACTGGCTGTGCGGGCTGTGCGCGGAGGCCGTCAATTTATAAATTTGAATTTAAAACTCAACTTATATATGGAGAAAATAAAAAAAGACAAATCTCATTAGGGGTAGATTGAATTAACTAATATAGTTCAGAGGAGTAAAATAAGCCTAAATTTTGTTGAGAGGGTTAAGCGGGCGAAGTTAATAGATGAGGGTAGTAAAATGAATTTTTCCATATTGTTGTACTTGCCACACTCCAAAAGATATTCTTTTTTTAAACAATCCCGCTAGTTTGTCTTCTACATTGAACTTTGTCTTTTTGCTCTATATTTTAATTTTTTTTCCAAAAATACATCAAATTTTATATATGTTTTCATCTTTATTTGAAATACATCTCCAAAGTTACTTCAGTTCTAAAATTTAGAAAATGTCAAACTTTGCTTAAATATTCTTTAATGGTTGATACAATTGTAACATTGTTATAATAAATTGTGATTTTTGTCCTTATATTTTTCCAACTCAACCACACGAAATTTGCTGAATATTCAAAGTTGGTCTCGTACCGGAGGTGATCAAGGCAGACAAGATCATCGCAGGTGACCAGTCCTGGTGGAAGGACTTGACATACGCAGCGGCTCCACTTGCATGCGGGCACGCCATGGATGTGCCGGAATTGATGTTGTATAGGACCTTCCTTTTGTCCTTAGGGTTCTTCGACCATGATGCTATAATCTCAATCCCCGGGGCAGCTAGATCAGGCTGCAGTTGATGAACATGTTGTGTCAATTTTCTTTTATCATGATATTTCCATAAGAGCACTGTATAAGTTAAATTTTTTTTTCATAATGAACTTAAGACCTTCAAGATCCCAGGGGTGATCAGGTTTGAGCCTGGGGAAGAGAAGGAAGCCGGTTTTGGAGCCTGTGGATCAGTTGTCATCTCGGTGCTGCCTATGGTACCCACAGGGTTTCTGTGAAATAGGTCAAGGATGTGCAAGCATCAAGCTATGACAAAGACTAAGAGCATCTCCGGCAGCATTGCTATATTAGATTGCTATATATGTAAAAACTGTCAAAAAAATCTAAAAACTTAGTCCAACATGATTGTTATATGGATTGCTATACCTAAGATTTTTAGGTTATTACGTAAATTTCTCTCTCCTGTGCCTAAATGTACCAATCCACCAAACCGAAACCATGTCATGTCATAGCCAACTGCCCTCCTCCCTCCCGCGCAGTTCCTGTTCCGCACCCACCCCACTATGTCTGACCACCGGCGCACCACCTCCGGCCATCCCTGCGGCCTCCGGTCGCTGGCCCGCCGCCGCGGAGGCGGGCGAGCTCCGCCTCCACCCCGTGGGCACGGGCGTCGGCAAGCTCCACCCATCTTCTACCACACGAAGCGGAGGCGCGAGAGGTGCAGGGGCGGCGGAGGTAGAAGGGGTTGCAGCCGAGGACGGTGCAAGGCGGAGAGGTCGTTGTGGCCAGGGACGACCCCGCCGGGAGGGGCGCGCTCCTCCGCCTGCGAGCTGGCGAAATCTGCCTCCGCCAGAGACCTCTGCCGCGCGGGGGCGGACGCCACTGTGTGCAAGCCGAGTGAAGAGGATTTGAAAGGGATAAGATTATGTGGGTTTTGTAAAAAGGACCTCGTAGAATCATGTAATTTTTAGTGGCTTTTTTGTGTCTGGGACATTTTACACAAAACTCCTAGAAGATAAGATTATTTATAGAAAGTTTTATAGGAGTTTTATAGGAGCTTTACGATATGCTGCCGGAGAAGATAATTTATAAATACTTAAAATTTTCTCTCTCTTATACCTAAAAGCGTTTCTAGGTATTCAATTATAGTAATGCTGCTGGAGATGCTCTAACAACTTCTCTGTGAATACAGTCCAGCTTATAAACTCACCTAGTGTTCTTAACATAGGCCAATATTTCGTCGAACTGGTCCTGAGATATCAGGATTGCAGGGAGAGGCAAGGCAAAGGAGACGTCGGGCTGGTCACCGACTAGTATGGCTCCTGCCACCACGCTGGCCAAGAGTGGACCTATGCCGCTATGGCTTTATTGGGACGGGCAGAGGATTATCTTCCCTTTGTATGAACCTCCATCAAGGACATCTGGATCACACGAACTACATTGAAAGAAGAAGAAGAAAATAAATTGTTAAACCAATCTGTTGAAGAGTTTGAGTTTAATCCATCAACAGAATTTGTGCTTTCTTTCGAGAATGGAACAAATTCTTTTCTTGCAAAGAGTGTACAATTGATGGCCTCAGATCATATTACCCGTTGACAGGAAATGCAAGGGGCGCATTCTTTAGAGCATCTCCAAGAGACTAGCAATAATCCTAGCTAAATTTAAAGAATAAGAGGCTAGCTAAAAAATAAAAAGCTTCTCAAAATGAGGTCTAAACCAACAGACTCTCTAAAACTGGACTCTCTATATCAAATATTAGTGGGCCCCACGTGTCATAGCCTTATCCCTTCCTTCTCCTCGCCTCTCGTCAACGCACACCACCACGGCTTGAGCAACTCCTTGCGGGCGCCGAGGAGGGAGAGGAGATGGTTGAGCGGCAGCGAGCCGGTGGGAGGGCGACGAGGTCGGACGGCCGGCGGTGGAGGTGGTCGAGGAGGTTGGGGTCCACATCGGCGGTAAGGAGGCGCGAGACGGCCGCGGGCGCGGAGGAGGCGGTCGGCGGCGGCGGCGAGGTGAAGCGCCGAGGAGAGGGAGGCCGGGGACGCGCGGTTCGGGTCGGCGAGGTGGGACGGCGACTCCAGGGTCCAGCCAGGGTCGGAGCGGCGGCCGACGTGTGGCCGGGCCTCCTGGCGACCCGACGTTGATGACCTCCGAGCGGGGCGACCGCGACCCGCGCACCGTCCCGCGTCACACGAGTCCTCCTGTCCTGCTCCATCGATCGCCGATGGGGACGATCGAGACGACGACGGCGAGACCAGCTAGCTGCGTCTCCACGACGCACGTTGAATAAGCAAGCTAGCTAGATAGCACTGGCCGCCGTGAGGAGGAAGATGTCGAGGCAGGCCACGGATCCGTACGCCGCGGCGACCATGGGGGGTCATGGGCTCCGAGCCGTGCGCCGAGGAGTACCATGGCGCGGGCTCGTCTGCGAGCAACGGTTGCGCGGAGAGGAGGTCCCCAAGCGCCGCTGCGTCGTCGTCGGTGCGAGCTCCAGGAGCTGCGCTGAGATGGCGGCCACTGCCTCGGAGGCGTCTGCCATGGCCGGCGCATACCGCGGCGAGTGAGACGCCGAGCTACCTCGCCGCGGAGCTGGACGACGTCCCCGGGGACGAGCTCCCGCGCAAGTTGAGTTGGGTCCGCGTGGGGAGGGGAGGCGCGGGCACGGGAATCGCGGAGGAGAGGATAGCGAGCGGCGGCGCTAGCGAAAAATGCCGAGCGGAGGGGCGCGGATAGCTAGCCACGAATGATAGCGAGCCGGATAGCTTATATGTTGGAATGGGTTTTCTTGGTCCATTTTTTTTTAGCTAAAGAAAAATAAATAGAGAGTCTCTTGGAATGCTCTTGCAGGTGGAAAAGTATTTACGGAAGCTCGAAGAATACTGTGTTAGTTGCTAGCAGTTTTTTGGGGTATTAGTTTCAGACATTCAGACATTCAGTAATTAACAAATCGGAGCCATTTCGTTTGAGCACCGACCACTATAGCCCTGCCGTTCCCGAGCACGATCTTGTCCACGAGCCGGCGGTCGGTGCTGCTCGCCGCGACGGAGAGCATCCACGGCGCGACGTTGCAGACGCTCCCGCCGTTCCGGCGGCGGCGGACGTGACCACCCCTCGCCTCATGGCGTGGAACGACCCGATGGCGGCGGCGTCATCGAAGTACTGCGACGGTGCCAAGCCCCCGATGGAGAAGGAGATGACGTCCACGCCATCGGCGACGGCGTCGTCGAACGTCGCCAGGATGTCGGCGTCGCCGCAGAGCCCGTACTGCCAGCACACCTTGTAGACGGCGAGCCTGGCGCCCTGCACGGCGCCGCGCACGGTGCCCGCGGCGAGGCCGTCGAGGCTGACGCCGCCGACGGCGCGCCCGGCCACGGTGGACGCCGTGTTGCTGCCGTGGCCGAGCTCGTCCACCGGCGACATGCCGGTGGCGCCGTTGCGGTAGGCGCGGGCGCCGATGATTTTGCTGCACGCACACCGTGCCGCGACAGGGTCTCAACATCTTTACTTCTTTAGGATTTGTAGACGCCAACAGAGGAAATTTGTCAAGGGACTACGCACTTGTTGCAGGTGAAATTCTGGCAGGCGCCCTTCCATCTGCTCGGCGGCGGGCTCATGCTGTCGTCGGAGAAGGACGGCGAGTCCGGCCACAAGCCGGAGTCGATCATGCCGACGATGACATCGCCCTGCAACGGTAGCTCCTGTTGCGGCGTTTGAGGGAGACCCAGGATCTTGTGGTCAGAAGCTCACGGGTCCTGGTAGGGAAGATTGACACGATGCCCTCCATGCCTGCATTTTAGTTCAAAGTTTGAACAACTCAACAGTTGCATAATCCTAGGAAAAAAATGATGCTTCGAATTCTTAGCTTGATAGAAACTGTCAATTGATTTTTAGAGGTCGTTTTGGATAAAATTTTAGTCAAACATTAGGAATATAAATGAATAACATTTAAGTAGTTGAGTTTGGAAATGTGAAGATCATATGAATATATTTGTCTTTAAAAATATTTTTATAAAAGTATACATATATTATTTTTTCATAATTTTTTTTGTAAAAATATGAAATCAAAGTTACGTTTTGAAAACCGTGTCGTTGTCCAAAACGATGTCTAAATCCTATACGGAGGGAGTATATGCTTGCGGCATTTATGAATTATGGTTATGGGACGACATACTAGAGAGTTTATTTGCCTCTTCTTGAGTTACCCGAGGTAAGAGCGCTGAGACGAAAGCATCACAGATAAGGTAACTGATGCTCTGAGAACGTGGCGAGTACGTGTTTTCTATGACAGGCAAACGAGCGGGCCGGAAAGGCAACGCCTAATAAAAAGGTAACGGTGGACTAAAGAAGGAATGAAGCCTACTCCAAGGGCAGCAGCCGAGGCGCGCAGGAAAGGTAAGCGAGGCACAGAGACTTCCTGAGAAGGTGCATTCGACTCCAAGCCGACGTCGGTTCGAGAAAGGCCGCGTCAGTGGCGATGTTGTTCGGCCGGCAGGCAAAGCGGCCACGAAAACAAGACATGCAAGACGGCGTGAGACGCGTGAGCGATTTCGTGGCCAAGTTTATTTTGTCCTCTTTTATAAAATTACTTCAATACCCCGGACCGTGTTGTCTAATAGAGATAGGCGTGTAAGACGTGAGTTAGGGGTATTGAGAGTAAACCGGAAGTCGAGGCGTCACTATAAAAGACGGCTCTTGTACAACATTAAAAAAAAGAACGAAACTTTTATTCTACTGTTCGGAGCTCACCTTGTGATTTTTGGCTCCAACACCCAGGTACACGATGTAGACCTGCTCATGAACGGCATTGTTCGCGTGTGATATTTGCACATATATAAGCAAAAGATACCAAAAAGAAATGGCCAATGTTCAGCTGTACGTGCTGATCATCTGACCTGTCTTCCATCCTCATCAGAGGCATTAAGGGTTGCAGCGAAGAGACCGATCGAGGAGGAGGGGGAGACCCATTCTGAAACTGAAACGATCCATTGTAGTTTCTTGTGGCTAATCAGCTCATGAAATCTGATGAATCGATTGGATATTTATGCATCGGCCGGTGAATGATATATATTTGCATATGAAGACGTCAAGCTCAAATTTGGACCCGTGTGCGGGGTCTGCCACGTTACAGCTGACGATTTTGCATTGCTTGCTCCGTAACCTAGTGTTTGTTCTCGAGCCCAGACATATGCCGGTGAACAGCTCTAGCAAAGCATCAAGCGCTGAAAATATCCGGACTTCACTGTTGGGATACCAGAGTCCCGACTGCTTTTGCTCCATCCGTTTCAAAATATAGGTCGTTTTGATTTTCCTAGATACATAGATTTTGCTATGCACCTAGATAAACATCATGTCTAGATTCATAACAAAAATCATGTATCTAGAAAATCCAAAACGACCTACATTTTAGAACGGAGAGAGCATCTCCTACGTCCTACCTGAGTTTCTAAGAACAAGCTTGGATGACATGGCTAAGATAGGATTTTTGGATGAAAGTTGGGCGCCTTTGCTTCATGCGCTGTCCCAGCGATTGTCCCAACATCTGTTTGAGGATTTTTCGTTTGGAGTTGGACGAGCCTTTGCTGACAGGATCGACAAGATATATATCCTGGGAATGTGACATGTCTCCCCTTGTTCTTTCGCATGTACTCCCTCCGTCTCTAAATATAGATCGTTTTCGCTTCCCGAAAAACATCTTTGATCGAATATATAAGAAAATATATTAATACTTATGATACATAATAAATATCATTTGATATATATTTGAATCTAGTTTTTTAATAAATTTTTTTGAAGATTAAAATGTTGTACATATGTTCTATAAATTAAAGCAAAGTCGTGGCACGGAAAACGACGACAACATTATTTAGAGACGGAAGGAGTATGCATCAGACTTGGTATGCAGCAGATTCAGGGAAAACTTGAATGTGCATCTTTGGTTTCTGAGAACATGTTTTGATTTAGGAGGATGAGGCTAGAACATGCATGTTCAGCTCTTTTGACGGAAACATAAAACTTCTAGAGCTTTCGACGCTGAGCGTGCATCTCGCATAGGCACATATGCAAACATGTTTTTTTCTAGCCTGAGCTGAGCCTGGGCCTTGGGCCTGGAAGCTTGATCCGTACGAAACGACTCTGCCACCGAAATAAAGGGGGAAGAAGAAAAGAAACACCCCTCCCAGAATTACGTAAGCGACGGCGGCGACTAGGTTTTGGCGCCGCCCAGCTTGGAAGCCCTAGAAGGCCGGCCGCTTCGTCGCCGGATCCCGCCTCCTGTTTCCATCATCGCCGTCCAACTCAGCTTGTCTCCATCACCGCCGGGCAAAAGGTTCGATTTCTATCCTCCTCTGTGCTCGATAATGTGGATGACGTCATGAGTCATGACAAGCGAGGTGATTGGACTGTTAGTTTGTGCTATTACTATTTTTTGCCTAAGGTGTACTGTGATTAGCGATGCAAGTCACTGGGTTGACCCATATATATCTTTTCTCCAAATGAACTGATTTGAGATTTCGATGTAAGAGAAATTGAATGCAAATGAGGTAAAGCAGTATGCCAGACCCTACACACCTGCAACGTCGTCCCTAACTCGATCTGGTAGTTACATACGTGTATCGTGGAGTTGATTTGAAAATCTTTCTGCGATTTCTGCATGTCCAGAGGCATATGTCAGTTAACATGAACAAGATTTCTCCTTGACTGTTAAATTCCAAATGAAGAAGTGGTCCTGTTTTGCCTTGAACGGCTAAACGTAATGTGAACTGTAAAATATTGGCATGGCTGAATGAATACAATTTTGCCATCCCAGAGAGCGAGATGAGACTACTTTTAGGCGGTGTTTGGATTTATGTGCTAAAGTTTAGCGCTTTAAATAAATGATAATTAGATGTATTAAACATAAACTAATTATATAAGTCATGTCTATTTCGCGAGACGAACCTAACAAGCCTAATTTTGCTATAATTAATACATAATTACCATACGTTTACCGTAGCATTACATTGTCTAATCATGATGTAATTAGGCTTAATAGATTCGTCTCGTAAATTACTCCTCGTTTATGTAATGGGTTTTTTAATTAATCTATATTTAATACTCCTAATTAATATATTTATATCCGATGTGACGGCGCTAAAGTTTAGCGCGTGGGAAACAAACATGGCCTTAGTTTTCCCAGCTATTGGTGAGAGCTGATGCAGCAGCCAAGAGCTACATTTGTGGAAGAAGACGGTGAAGAAAGAGATCATTGATGGTGGCTACATTCTTGTGTAGTCTGTCACGTAGTCTTGACTCGTAAGCAGGGCCGTCGATTGCATGGTGCAATCGGCTCGACAGCATAGGGCCCCATAAAATTATGGGCCCCTAATCAGCAATTAGTAACATACTTAGCCACTAACAAACCTAGGAAGATAAAGCCCAATTAGTCTTTGTTTGCTATCAGATAACCTCCTTTAAATTCATGCCAAATGATGCAAGTACCTCAATCCTCCATGAACCAATGAGATTGTTGTTTGGCGCAAGTGTTCTTCCATCCTATCCGCTTTGTCTTCTCAAGTCAGCGAGTGTCCATAAAAATCAATGTTGAAAATTGCGGGCTATAGAATTTAGCGGAGTACTTCCAAAAAAGCTATAGGGGCTATAGCGCAGCTATAGCGGAAGCTATAGCATTTAGCGGTATGCGAAAAACTATCAAAATTTAGCCCTAAACATTACCAATTTTATGATTTCCAAGTCATATTTCGTAAGTACATGCAAACATAAGTGAATATATAAGGAAATGAGCCACAATTCACAAGATATATCATAAATCGTACCTTGTTGTTCATAAATCACAAGTATATAAGTTCATAAGTCAAACATAGCGGTGTTAGCGGAGCTAAGGTATTGAATTTAGCGGGACTATTTCATGATATAGTGGAGTTAACGGCATTAGCGGTAATATTTACAATATCGTAGCGGCATTTGTCTCAAAAAGCTATAGCGGAGCTATAGCGGGCTATTTGCAACTTTGATAAAAATTCAATCATAGTCTCATGATTTATGTTGTATTTGTAGGCTGTTATTTCTCTAATTCCGTGTCCTGCACTCTTAATTATTTCTATCCCACCGATCAGGATAGCAATGATCAAACGGATAGGGCATTCTTGTCCGATTGAAATTGGATGTTTGGGGTTTAATTCAACTAACTCCACATCGTCGCATTAAGCTTTGATCACAAGCAAATTTACCTCATTTACTACCAAAAACTTTATTTTTATTTTTACATCTCTCACTAATATTTCTACATCTATAGTTACATAATAAATCGCATTTGAATTTTCTAAAAAAGGTCCCTTTTTCTGTTGCACCGGGCCTCAAAATCTTAGATATGGGCCTGCTCGTAAGGGATTAGTGCAACAAGACCTGGAGATGGGCTGGATGCAATAATTACAGCACGTACATGTCATCAATTGTCATTTTTTATTTTCTTTCTTTTCCTCTGTAGCCTTATTAGACGCATCTTGCGGATTTGTACAATTAGGTATCTAAAACACTTACCGTTATGAGCTATTGAAGAAGATGTAGAGATCTACAAACATCTTACATGCATTTATTATATGAGAAAAATAAAATTGTATCTGTTTTTCAGGATGTAATCTGACATGTGATGTGGTCAGCCATTGTTGTGAGGATTTCATTTTAATTTCTGGTGTTCATGTGTGCTGAGACTTGTTAATATTCTTCGGAACAATAACTCAGTGTAGCAATGTTATATAATAGATGCTAGATTTGATTGCTTAATTTGGAAAAGCAATACAGCCCTTTAAAATTTATTTCTAGAAACAAATCCTACATATACAAACAGGAAGTTTGTATTTAAATAAAATTCTGACAAATTTGCAATTTTTGGACTTTGAATTGGAAGCAAATTTTGGAATTGATTTCAATTCAAATTGTGTACTGTTTTTTTCTCGTTGTTGGACTTGTACAACATCATTTGTAACAAAATTGCAAGGTAGAAAATCCTCTAAAGAAATAAGAAGCTAAATTTTGTTGTGCTTGAAACTTGACTCTGACGTCTAACCACATGTTACAATATGGTAGTATGTCAGTAGTGTCTAACTGCATGTTCAATTGATGAAATCCTTTTCACGGCTCCTGCTGTCTTGATCACAGTTCACTTTCTAGGTAACTAGTATTTCGAACATGCAAGGGGTTGAGGGCATGCTCCCTTTTTCTAAGTATAACTCATGGCACTTCTTGTAGTACATCAAACAATTACAGTGATTCTCTAGGTAGCTCTTGTGCATCTATTTGGTTTTATAAGTTGTACTTCTTTACAATGGTGCTTGCATTACGATTTGTTCTTAAATTTGTTGCTGTGCATTGGATGTTAACTATGCCTTTAAGTTTTTATTCTAACATATCTGTTGCGATGTTCAGATGCAGATCTTTTGTAGGACCCTCAAACGAGGAACCATATCCATGGAGGTGGAGTCCTCTGACACAATTGACAACCTCAGGGCAAAGTTTCAGGAAACTGAGGGCATTCCCCTAGACCGGCTGCGCCTCGTCTTTGGTGGAAAGCAGCTTGAGGATGGGCACACAGTGGCTGATTACAATATTACAGAGAACGCCATCCTGCAGATTTTGTTCAGAGTTGCTGGTAACAACTGTAACATTTGTGGTTACAGATATATTAATGTGAAAATGCTTGTTGGCAATGCCATTACCCTGGATGTGGAGCCATCAGATGTGATTGACAATGTCATGGAAAAAAATTCGTGGCTACCAGAGGCTCCAGTTTGCTGGGAAGAATCTGGAGGATGGACGGACACTAGCAGATTACAAAATCCAGAATGAGAGCACCCTTCACCTTGACTTTGGAATGCAGATTTTGGTGAAGACAAGCACTGGTAAGGCCATCACCCTGCAGGTGGAGCCATCCGACACGATTAACAGTGTCAAGGCAAAGATACAGGGGCAGCAGAGGATCAGCTTTGATGGCAAGCAGCTAAACAGTGGGCGAAAACTTGCTGATTACAACATCCAGAAGGATTCCACCCTGCACCTTGACCTCTGCCCACAGGGTGGCATGCAAGTTTTCGTGAAGGCGCTCCCCAGCAAGACCATCAGGCTCAAGTTACTACCATCTGACACGATTGGCCATGTGAAGGCTATGATTCAGGACCAGCAGAGGCTCTTCTTTGGCTGCAAGAATCTTGAGGATGGACAGACACTTGCTGATTACGATGTCCAGAAAGAGTCCACCCTGCACCTTGACTTTGGCATGCGGATTTTCGTCAAGACCTTTGCTGGCCAGACCATCAATCTTGAGGTGGATCCATCTGATACGATCCAAAATGTTACGGAGAGGATTCAGTGCCTGCCGGTTCTTGTCTTTGATGGCAAAGAGCTTGAGGGCGGGCAGACACTTGCAGATTACAATATCCAGAAAGACTCCACACTGCACCTTGACCTCATCCTGCACGATGGCAGTGCAAATCTGTAAGAAGATTCTGGCGGGCAGGATCCTTTGCCATATACGGAGTATGACGGCCAATCACATGCTCCCTATCCAATTATAATATCCATAAACAATCTTGCACTGCTGTGTTGGATTGCATCTTTATCTTCACATAACCAAATTTGTCGTCAATGTCCGGGTTTGGCTGCATGGCAGCTCGAGATGCTCTGTGATTATGTGACAATCAAGTCGATTTATGCAGATGTCTAATTTTTGTGTAGTAAGAACTTGCCATTTTGATGGCTCTATCTGCTAAACTGTGCATGCTTAAACTCCCTGAAGCTGCTGTCGATCCGCTCCATTCGCTCCTCTTTGCCTCACTGCAGGTGAGTGGCACTATTGGTGTCCGCCAGGGAGCTGAAGCACTGATGGAGAAGCCATTAAGTTATCCGTGGCCTCTGAAATTGTTCATGCTAATTGCGCCTCGTCTATGCAACTGGGAAAACAGCTAGCTACACGCCTACACGTGCATATTCATTACGTACTCTAGCAGCTTTTGACAAGTAAAATGTGATTCCAATAACTATTGACGTGAATGTCAGGTTGCTGAATTGAGCATGAGATTGAGTTGACATACTAGTAAGGCACCTAAACCCGGGGCACAAGTTTTGTAACAGAAAAACATCCGTAGCTCTTAATAGGATGAGTTGTATGGCTCATCCAGAAACCTCAGACTTTTATACATTATTAAGCATATATAAGCAACTTTACTGGAAGAAACAAATGAATGAGAACAACACCAGTATCTTTATGCAAAAGCCACTGAATAATAAGTGGTGCATTGTGACGCTTCTGCATGATCACTGTTTATTCTTGACCTGGATTATTGTTCACAAATGATGTGGCCACAGCTTTTCTTCCTTGCACACAATTAAGGATCAGCTTTGTTGCTCAAATTTTGGCACTCTATCATCTTGTTCAGAGACTGAATACTCCACTATCTCAACTAGAAAAAAAACTATCAAAATTCACAAGTAATACCTTCACTATCTTTAGTTGGTTAAGCTTTCGAATGATCCTCACTACTGTTTATTCCTGACCTGGAACATGTAATACCTTCACTATCTATATGAAACAAGTAGTATTTATTCTCAAATCCTTGCACAACTCCCAAATGCTGCACTCCTTCACTCTTTAAACCCTTTCTCCTCAGTGTGCGCTGTGTACACCACCACTGGGCTCCTCACCTCGTGCTCACCGTCAGACCACACGACACGGCCGCTGAGACGACTCGGCCAGCCTCTGGCACCTGCAGGCCGGACACCGTCACCGTGAACGATGCCTTCTGGCCATTCCACGCATTGAACTCCAGCCGCGCCTGCTCGGCGCAACAGCAACCGTGTGAGCTCATCCGCCGCCCCGCCGGTAGCGGAAAGGACCTTGACGTCGTACACGGCGCCGCCAGCGTTGTTCTTCTTCTTCCCGGGCTCCACGAGCTAGCGCCGCCATGCTCGGGTAGTTGAGGTCGCCGGCGGCGGCCGTCGAGCCATTGGCGCCGCAGCAGGCCGTGGTGTTGGAGCCGGTGATGAGCTAGCGCGAGCTGTGCCTGGCGTTGTAACCCTGTGTGCACGCGTCGTACACGAGGCCGGGGTCGCGTGCCTTCGCCGGGTTGAGCACTTGAGCCGGCCGGCGCCGTACTTGAGGTCTATTCTGCCGGCGTATTGTTCATTGGAGTGGCTGCATTGACATTATACTGATCAACATCACGCTAGAGGTCTCATTACCAGATCTTAAGACAACGAAGTGAAATTATATATGAGATGTACCGGTAGTGATGAGAGCTAACATGATCAGCAGTTCAGCACAGTACAACTATTGAAAATTGTAAAATTCTCTAAAAAAATATATAAATAAATAGGTTTTCGAAAGTTTTCAAAGACAGTCATTATCACATCAGTGTACTTACTAGAGACTTAATTGGAAGTCTCAAGTATCTCCTTGTTTGAAGAACGCTAAAAAGGTGAAATCCAAGAAAAACACAAAAAGACATTTTCAACAGCTAGCATATATTCTCTTGTACCGCTTTCACTCCCACATGCATCTTGCTGTGCAGATGAGTGACTAGCTTTGCCAGCGATTGCAATTTCACTAGCAATCCATATTGCTAGCTCCTCTATCTGGCTAACAACGCAACCTTCATTCAGTTTGTTGTCGGTGCTGTTGGATATGTTCCAAATTCACATCCACGATATAGGCTAGGCTTGGGCCAGAGCGAAGCGGAGGCCCATTGTGCCGTGGTTTCTCTCAGAAAGTGCACAGTTTAGTCCCACCTTAGTAACGCAATCAAGTACGGGCGCGTGATCTGCCTATATATATGTAAGCCTATGTAGACGGTAGGGTAAGACAAGACAAGACAAGGCAAGACAGATAAGTCATGTATCATCCCTACTTGTAAACTCTCCTCAATAGTGATCGTCTTCCATGGTTTTTTCCCGTAAGGGTTATTCCATGTTAAATCGTGTCTCGTGTTCGATCTTGTTTTCCGCATTATTTGCTAACAAGTGGTATCAGAGCTTGGCACGAGATCGAGTGAAAAAAATTAGGAGTCGCGTCGCCGCCGTTTTTTCTGTGTTCCCTCACCGAACGCATCTGCTATCGGCTACCGAGTACTGGCTGTTCTCCACGGAATCGATTTCCGTGCATCGGTGGAAGTCGCCGAGTTTGATTCGAACCTGCTGGTCGTGTCATCTACAAAGGTTGCCGCTCGCCTGTCTCGTTGTCGTCGGGAGAAAAAAAATTGCTGCTGCCACTTGCTGTTTGCGCACGCGGATCGAGAGACAGAGCGTCGGGTGCCTCCTCCCGTGAAAATCAATTTTGCAGATTTGTGCTACGTGCACACGAAGACGTACCAGGAGAGTTCTTAACTCTTTGCTAATCGTACACAGGAGGTGTGCATAGGCTGCAGGTTTTCTGCTAGGGTTACACAGTACTATACCTAGTTTATTACTGCAGATTATTTTCTTCTGGTTATTTCTTTCACGTGGTTTCTATGATATATGATTTCCGCTGCTGAGATATATTGAGATTTGAGGAGATATTAGGATTATTATTTGATCACTTTTTGAGTTTATTCTTCTTGATGTTTTGACAACATCGTTCATGTCAGCCTAGTGGTTTCCTTTACTCCTATAAAGTTGGTTAATTAAAAGTGAAGGTTTTGCTCCGAATTGAGTTCGAGATGGAGGATTCTAAGCGCAACAGAGGAAGTTTTGTTTGACTAGATACTACAGTGTTTTGTATTGCGGGAGCAGTACGTTTATTGCTGTCTTTGCTCGTGTTGAGGGATCTAGTTCAGAGTTGCTGCATAGATACTATAATGTTTTGTACTGGCCAGCATTCAGTACGTTTGTTGTTCAAGGTGGAGACGTCCGCTCAGCTCTATTGCAGAAGTTTATACCGTTGGTTGCACATTTATGCCCACATCTGAACCGTGTTTGAATGGAGCAGTAATTGAGTTCTTCACTGGATATTTATTTAATACCACAGGTGATATTGCGACTTTATGTCGTTTAATGATTGAGCATTATTGCCATTTATTTTTCCGAGGCCAGTTGCACAGACTCAGACTTTTGCTGGGATTATGAATTTGTTGAAGGCCCAGATTGTTCGTCTGCTTTGTTGATAGCTGTGTGTGTTTGAACCTATTGGTTATTTGCTCAAGTGTTGGGAGAATACTCAAGTGATCTTATTTGTCCGATGGACATTGGTATTCAAGATTTGAATATGGAGGTTTATTATTCGTCTATATGATGGAGTTTGTCTCAAGGTGGAGTTTGTTGGATATGTTCCAAATTCACATCCACGATAGGCCAGGCTTGGGCCAGAGCGAAGCGGAGGCCCATTGTGCTGTGGTTTCTCTCAGAAAGTGCACAGTTTAGTCCCACCTTGGTAACGCAACCAAGTACGGGCGCATGATCTGCGTATATATATGTAAGCCTATGTAGACGGTAGGGTAAGACAAGACAAGACAAGGCAAGACAGATAAGTCATGTATCATCCATACTTGTAAACTCTCATCAATAGTGATCGTCTTCCGTGGTTTTTTCCCGCAAGGGTTTTTCCACGTTAAATCGTGTCTCGTGTTCGATCTTGTTTTCCGCATTATTTGCTAGCAGGTGCAGCAGCTAGCATATATGTATTCTCCGCGCGCAGTTGTCCTTCTACCGCTCCATCAATGTCGGCCACTGTATGGGACAGTGGTATTATCTTTTTCATTCCATCCACCTTAATTATGACGATTGGCTTTCTGTTTTTATGGTTGCATACTTGCATTGCATCTCCCTCGATCATTTGCCATTGTCTACGCAGGCCGTCTTGGCACAAGTAGGGTTAAAAATTTCGGCGAGAATTTCGGTAATTTCGTTGAAGACCGAAAGAAAAATCCGAAATTTACTATTACATTTACACATATTTTTATTATAAATATAGTACTTTTGATGCATATTTGCTATTGTTTGTGTTGTATATTCCTCAACTTAATAATTGTATAGCCATAAATTATGCTAATCCTTTGATTGGATGCAAAATTTTTAAAAAATCTTGTAATTTGGTGAAGACTATAAATATTTTGGCAAAATTTCACGAATTTCGGTAATTTCAGTGGTGACAAAAAAAATCCGAAACCAAAATTTAAAACCTTGGGCACAAGTGGGTGCTCCACCTTTGGTGGAGTTCACGGATTTCACAAGCTTGCTTATTCATGACCATGATATTTGCAATACATTTCAACGGAACAAGGAACTTTAATTCTTAAATCGTTGCACACAACTTACAATAATGTTGGATAAAAACACAGCCAGGCCAAGAAATGCAGGGGTTGAGTGGGGGCAGGCCCTCCTCGTGCTAGACATATCCACACGTGCACACAAGATTTTATATCATAAGTAAATTAAGTGAAAACAATTTTTGACCCTTCTAATAATTCATTTATTACTATGTAGATCTCTTATACAAACAGTTTCCCCGTTATTCAAAAAAAATGTAGTGAGAGCATCACCAGCGATCTTTCAATAAATCTTTGCCAATAATAGGCTAATGGGGATGTACTAATATTTGTTTCGTGGTTATCGAGAGAGTTGGTTATGCAGTTTCTCAATAATTTTATCTCAATCCAACTAACCTATTAGGAGATCTTCAACTCCCCTTTATACGAGGAAAGTTGGGATAGAGTATTGGTTTGTTTCAATAATTATTAGGAAAAAGAAAGGGTATTAGGATTCTATTGAAGCACTAATTTTCCACCAACTCATCCAATATATAGATAATTGGATTGAGAAATATGGATTTGCTGGAGATGCTCTGAGTTCCCTTCACTGTTTAAACCCCCTTTACATCCGAGTCCGCCGTATACACCACCAAAGGGCTCGTCACCTCATGTTCATCGTTAGCCCACACTAGGGCTGTCGAGTGGACTTGGCCCGGCTCTAGCACCACGCCGGACACCGTCACGGTGAACGAGACCTTCTGCTTCCCCGCGCTGAATTCCAGCGTGCTCGGCGAGACAGCAATGGCGAAGCCGCCTTTACCGGCATCGATAGGTAAAGCGACCTTCGCGTAGTACACGGCGTTGGCAGCTCCGACGTTGGTGACGGTGCGCGGAAACGCCACGGTGAAGTTCTTCCCCGGCTCGACTCGGGCCGCCATGGTCGGGTAGTTGAGGTCGCCGGCGGACCCGGCCGCCGTCGAGCCGCAGGCCGTGGTGTTGGAGCCGGTGATGAGCGCGAGCTGCGTGGCGTTGTACCCCTGCGTGCACAGCATGGCGGCGTAGTCGCTCTCCGACGCGTCGTACACGAGGCCCGGGTCCTTGGCTTTCGCCGGGTTGAGCTGCCCGGCGCCGTACTTGAGCGCGTTGCTGCCGGAGTTCGCCGGCGTGTTCATCGGAGTGGCTGCATCGACATCACACATTGCGAGATTGTTTACCGAGCTGAACATCAGCTGGAAATGGTAATGAATTCTAGATAGAATCAACAATGGATGATATGATTGCATTGTACAATACCGGTGGTGATGAGAGCCGACATGATCATCGCCGGAGACCAGTCGCGGTGGAACGACTTGACGTACGCGGCGGCGCCGCTGGCGTGCGGGCACGCCATGGATGTGCCGGAGATGATGTTGTAGAGAACCTTCCTGTTGTCCTTGGGGTTGCCCGTCAGTGACGACAGCATCGACCATGAGGCTATGATGTCAATCCCCGGCGCAGATAGATCAGGCTGCACAAGCATGAACATATAAAAATGTGTTTTGCAACAATTTTTAACCGTGTCATTTCCAAGGTATCAATTAATCACTGCTTCAGATGTCTGTGAACTTTATCAATGCAAGCACCTTCAAGATCCCGGGGGTGATCAGGTTGGGCCCTGGAGAGGAGAACGAGGCTGCTACTGGAGCTTGTGGATTGGCCGTTGTCTCAGTGCTGTCTATAGTACCCACAGGATTACTACAAAAAGTATAAACCAAGGATTGTTAGTCAGACACGAACTCGGAAGAGTACAGTTGAGCTGAGAATCTATCTATATATCGATCGTCAGTGAGAACTGAGAGCTCACCTTGTGCTGTTGACATACACCATGATTTTGTCCAACACATCCTGAGTCACCGTGAGACCTGGCAGAGGCAGCGCGAAGGCGACATCCGGTGCAAGGGTGACTAGGACGGCGCCTGCCGCACCGGCCGCGAACGGACCTGAGCCGTCGTTCGGACGGCCGTTTTTCTGCGGTGGGCAGAGGACGATCTTTCCTTTGTATGAACCTCCGGTCAAGTTACTTGCATCACAGGACCTGCAGTGGAAAAAAATTGTCTCAAGAGATTTTTAGGTATCAAATTTGATTGATATGAAATTTATGCGAAATTCCTGTTTTTTGAACACTATATGTATGTACTATATACAGAATGTTATTCCCCATTGTCATCGTGTTATTAGTTTATTACCCGCCGGCGGGGAATACAAGTGTAGCATTCGTTAGCGTTGGGAAGGTGTTGATGGAGGCTCCCTGCAATGCAATCCAAGAACAATATCATTGTAGAGAGTGTTGACAACTTGACATGTTCACTCCAATATGGTTTCAGTTTCAGATCAGATAATTAAGTACAGAAAACTATGTTCCGGAGCTAACCACTATGGTCTCGCCGTTCCCAAGAACGATCTTGCCGACGAACCGGCGATCGATGCTGCTCGCCGCCACCGACAGCATCCACGGCGCGACGTTGCAGACGTGGCCGCCCTGCAGCCCGGCGTTCCCGGCCGCCGTGGACGTGAGCACCCCTCGCCTCGCGGCGTGGAAGGAGCCGATGGCCTGCGCGGACTGGAAGTACGGCCAGGGCATGGGGCTCCCGATGGAGAAGGAGATCACGTCGACGCCGTCGGCGACGGCGTCGTCGAACGCCGCCAGGATGTCGGCGTCGCTGCAGCCGCCGCCGCTCCAGCACACCTTGTAGACGGCGAGCCTGGCGCCCTGCACCGCGCCGCGGGCGGTGCCGGCGGCCAGGCCGCCGAGGCTGACGCCGCCGACGGCGCGCCCCGCCACCGTGGACGCCGTGTGGCTGCCGTGGCCCTCGTCGTCAAGCGGAGACAGGCCGTCGCTGGATCCATGTCTGTAGGCGCGAGCTCCGATGATCTTACTGTAAGTTTACGTCATCACGTTCTTCCACGGTGAGACATTTTGTGTTATTAACAAACTGATTTGTCTGTGTTACTTGATATATAAATAATGGGATATTCTTTTGAACAACCAGATATTAGCAAGACAATATGGAGAAAAATCTTTTGCATACTTGTTGCAGGTGAAGTTCTGGCATGTACCCTTCCACCTGCTCGGCGGCGGGCCGAAGCCCTCGTCGGAGAAGGACGGGGAGTTGGGCCATATGCCGGTGTCGAGCATGCCGACGATGACCTCTCCCTCCAACGGTAGCTCTTCCGGCGGCGTTTGAGGGAAGCCCAAGAAATCCCACGATCTTGTGGTCAACGGCTCTTGGGTCTTGCTTGGGAAGACTGACACAACGCCATCCATGCCTGAACGCAAGTAAAATAATGGTATAAAAGCTTAGTTCATGCAAGTCTCTACAATTCCTAACTTTGATGTCAAAGAAAAGATCAGGTGATCTGGTTAAATGAGCCCTGTCCTTGCTGAATTGACCTGGTAGATGCCATTGATTTTGCATTGAGGGCTGTCCATCCTTGAGACAAACCTCGATGCAAAATTGCAAACTCGATGAAGAAGAGAGCAATGTCCAGCCAAAAGGAGGGAAAATGAAAATAAATGGCTTTTTTTGTCACATACTAGATAGTACATGTGCCTCCTGTTCGGTTAGCCTGGCTGCGAAGCCATTTAAGCTTCTCTTGTAACTACGGACGATCCTGTCTGAAGCAGAGCTGTAAAAGATAAAACAGCATAGGTTTAAACTCCAAACTTTGTATCGATATGATCTCTAAAAAAGAGAGTCTGCTTCTCCATTCTCCAATGCTAAACTTTATTTCTGTCGAACTCCAGAAGAAACAGATGATCGTTTGTTTTTTATTTTTGATACCAAGGTTGGTGTTTGTTTTTTCATCTAGGCACATCCTAATTTGTCTCCCTTTTTTTCGTTTTTGATACTGAGGTTGGTATCTAGTAAAAAAAGCCTTTGAGGGTCCTAGCATAGAATTATTCTTGTTAATTTCGTTCATGTACTGTCTAGTACTGTACTTTTTGTACAATGTAATAGATTGCTATCTAATCTGCAATGGAAAAGAGTTCTAGACCTGCTGTCGTCAAGGACCTGGTTCAGCAGGTCGTGATGAGAAAACTCTACATCAGAGATACCATCTTCGGACTCTGACAGCAGGTCCGGTGAAGGAAGGTGCCCAAGGTACACGATATAGACCTGCTCATCACGATATAAATTCATGTAAGAGTAAGACCAATGCAAATCCTAAATAAAATAGAGATGCGAACAACAGTCAACAAGCACGATTGCGGCGCCCACGATTATTGATGAATCCTAAATTCAGGTCGATCGATGATCCGTCTAACCTGCCCTCCATCGCCATTGTCGTCAGAGGCGCTCACGATTGCGGCGAAGGCAGCGACGAGGAGGAAGAGAAGAAGAAGAATTGTTGGACGAGGCATTGTATCTATGTATCCTACGTGTTGCACGCTTCGGGCTGTACTGATCGAGGCATGAACATTATCTACTCATGCGTTCTCTGCATATGTATATATATACTCCGACAGGAAATGTGTGTATACACACAAGACAAGACTCATCGATGGCAGCCATGCCCCAGCTTTGCCGTTTTGCATTGCTTTCTCCGTTGCCTTGTGCAGAAGGAACAAACGCAAAGGCGGCAGCGCCCATACCTGCCCCGGAATATATATCTCGGGTTTCTGATGCCCGATCATAGAATATACAGTAGAAATGCACGTGCCATGTATGTGTTAAAAAAATATAATGTCTATAAGGTAGCATAAGAGAAACACCAAATCACTAACGTGGATATGTTAGTGTTCTTAACGTGGATGTATAATATATTATACTTTAATAAAATTACATTAAGGATTATAGTGTGATAATATATTTCATATGTATGGATTTTATCTGTAGCAAATTACAGACATATTTTCTATTTCCTTGAAACAAATGCTGTCTTTTTTGAAGCACATTGTTAATTTTAATATCAACATGAGACAAATCTTATAAAAGGGTATATTAATGGAACTGATTTATATGGGTGTCAAAATGAAAAAAAAAGAGAACATACGAAGTGCGCCAAGGAATAATGTTTCATGTGCCATATATATATATATGGAAAATCCATTCTACAAGCGCATGTAGCTACTCCTGCCTCTAACCTAGTCTACTCGCGTACAATAGACCGCTCCATTTCATTATCGGGTATCAAAGCAGGTGATCCGATAGCGGTGTACATCTGCCCACGCGTATATATCTGGCACCTCCCGATAACCCTCCCGAATTTCCCGTCCTCAATCGTGAACCTCTTCCGTCGACAGGACACTAGCAGGCGGCGGCGACGGCGCCATATGTGCAGCTATTTTCCAAAGCCAACAGAGGTATGGGATTGATCTGTATTTCTAGAAATCTTGGGAATTGATTGTTTTCTACTCACCGATGTTAAATATCGCTGCAGATTGAGATCCACAGGATGACATGGAACGGCAGTGAATCAGGGGCCGCCTGCTCTTCGTTCTGTTTTTGCTCTGAACGAGCACGCATTGCAGCATGCGCGTTACAGATCGGATAGGTTTAAACCCGGCCGTGATTTATGAGGTGTGAGTCTCCAACAGCGGCTGGAACTCCATGGTAGTTTTCAGACGAGAGGATTACTTGATACATTTCTCAGATGAGAGTATCGCTTGAAGATCATCTCCCTTGAATATGCCATGCGTGGCTTGAGTAAATGATGAGTTGATCTATATTTTCGCTGGTCCTTTTGAATCAATCTCACGTTAATTTTCTCTTGCAGCGGGCATGCATGGGCCTGGATATTCTAATCTGTTCATGCAAATCACCATCGCGCAGGGGCGTAATAACCAGGCAGCCGGTGGTTTCGATGAGTGAAGAGAAGGTATAGCTTGGATGCAAATCACCACCCTTCCAGTTTTAATCAATTTTATTTATCCCTAACCCGGCCGTAATCTCCTTGCTGCATGCAGAATGCAAATCGGGAGTACGTTTTAGTTCCCATCAATTTTGCTGCAGCGGCGGAGCAGTGAACCTCAGGCGTTCCATGGCAACTATGCCTCGCGTCCGGCGCCGGCGATGACCATCGATGATGATGACATAACTGTCCAATGGATATATTTACTTGTATTTATAGTGTATTCCTTACACATTATTTGTATATGCGCGTATCTATGCATACTCATATGGTATGCATGTGCTTATGCTCCAAATGTATTAGTGTATGCATGTACTCATACTCCCATAAATGTGTACGTACTCATACTCCTACATGGAGACGTGTATATGATCGTACTTCATCGAGGCATGTATGTATGCATACTCTACAAAAGATGTAGATCACGTGCATTGATACTTCTCCAGTATACATATTTTCATCTAGGCATGTTCGTATCTATACTATCTCTGAAAGATGTATGCACAAACTCCTTTATCAAAAAGTATATATGTATGCGTGCATACTACAATAATATGCATATTAGCACAAAATCAGGAAATACCTTCTTCGCATTTTTTACTAAGATATATGGAGATCGCATCAGAGACAAAAAGCATCTGGCTAGTTCTCACCAACTCACCCACGGGTCGTGCGTGCATACTTCGAATTGCCGTGGTTTTGTACACGTAAGACAAATATAAGACTTATTTTATACATGTGCACATACTATCCGGAATGGCAGCATACTAGTACATACTCCATCGTACGTGCATCTGTTGTTCTTATCTTTTCTTCAAACGGTACGGTGGCCGTTCGTATGTCTCGCAAATCTAGGAGTAAGACTCGGCATTCCAAACCAGCCATCACTAGATATTAGCACCGGTTGGGAACGGGCTTTAGCACCGGGTATCCCAACCGGTGCTAAATTTCCGAGGCTAAAGGTGCTCCTCTTTAGCACCGGATCAAATACTTTTAGCACCGGATCCAAATATGACCCGGTGCCAAAAATTTTTGCCCGAAAAAAAAATACGCATCATCCATTCCTCTCCGCCCTCTCTCTCCTGTTCTTGTTCAAGAACCAGAAAAACACTTCAAGAACCAGAAGAACAAGGAGATTCATAACCCATATATTTACGTCTTGCATATGCATAGTTTAAAACTTAACATTAGTACACCATATCATCTTACAGAATCCATTCGAACACACCCCGCATACATATAGAGCGAAGCACAACAGAACCAAAATAGCAGAATAAATCTACAGTACATACGCGGACTAGCTTGACTTCCCCAGGAATCCAATCCAGCGCACGGACACCACGAATCCGTGGGAAGGAAGCTTGCTTCTTGGTTCCTGCGCCACCCACTGCTGCTTGCTTCTTGGGCCACCAGCCTGCTTCTTGCTTCTTACGCCACCAGCTGCTACTTGCTTCTTGCGCAGCTGCTGCTTCTTGGTTCTTGCGCCAGCTGCCTGCTTCTTGCGCGCCACCCGCTTGCTGCTTGCGCCGCCCGGCCGCCGGCCCCGCCTTGACTCGCGCACCACCCTGAAGAGAAGGAGAGAGATGTGAGAATGAGGAGAAAGAGATAAGGAGAGAGGAAGAAAGAGATAGCCATTCAGTAGAGAAAGAGATAAAAAGGAGCTGTCGGTGGCTGCTCATTTAGCACCGGTTGTATTCTTCAACCGGTGCTAAATGGACTTGGCAACTTTAGCACCGGGTGGAGGCTGCATCCGGTGCTAATAGGGGATTTTTAGCACCGGATTTTGCTACGGCCCGGTGCTAATAAGCTCCCCCGTACCGCATACGCGCGTCGTCCCGCTCCTAGCTATTGAACCCGGTGCTGATACACCATTAGCACCGGGTCCAAAAAGTGTCAAGTCCTATAAGGGGTGCGGATGTGAGTTTTTCTGATAGTGCATGCACATGCGCCGCAACTATAGCGATTACCAGTACGGTAACTTCGTTAGCGGGTTTGACACACGATGCCCACAAAGCTGACGAGCCCGGAGTAGCTACACGCAGGTGTAGAAAAAACGCGTCATATATATATATATATGTGTATATATATATATATAGAGTAGAGTAAAATACATGGCCGGTCCTCAAACTTGTGAAGGTGTGTCATTTAGGTCCCACACTCCTAAATTGCATTTTTAGCACACTAATCTTGTTTTGGGTGCCATCATAGGTCCAAACGGGCCTTAACCCGGTCCATTTTTCCACGTTGGATCCAAGTTGGCCAGCCACGTCAGCAAATGGAGCAGGTTAAGGCCCTCAAAAGTCAAAACCGGAGACAAATCCCAACCGCCACTCAAAACTCCCGCGCGCCACGTACCCCCTCTCCTCTCAGAATAGCTTCGCCGCGCGCGCGCAACCCCCGGAGCGCGCCCCGCCCACTCGACTCCCCGCCGAGGATCGCCGCCCGCCGCACCACCGCAACACAGGAAACCTTTGCCTCGCCGCGGCGCACCAGCCGCCGTGCGATGGAGCTGTTCGAGCGCGCCCGGACGGTGCGGCTGCGGAGCCACCACGACAAGTACCTGTACGCGGACGAGGACGAGTCGCACGTGGTCCAGGACCGGAACGCGGCGTCCCCGAACGCGCGGTGGGTGGTGGAGCCCGTCCCGCACTCCCCCGGCGTGCTCCGCCTCCGCAGCCGCTACGGCCGCTACCTCTCCGCCTCCAACGAGCCCTTCCTCCTCGGCGTCTCCGGCCGCAAGGTCCTCCAGACCCTGCCCCACCGCCTCGACTCCTCCGTCGAGTGGGTCCCCGTCCGCGACGACTCCGCCGGCGCCGCGCGCAGCCGCGGCGCGCGCCTCCGCACCCGCTACGGCAACTTCCTCCGCGCCAACGCCGGGCTCCCGCCGTGGCGGAACTCGGTCACCCACGACACGCCGCACCGCCACGCCGGCTGGGTCGTCTGGGACGTCGAGGTCGTACAGGCCATCCTGACCGCCGGACCCGACTCCTCCTCCGACGCCGCCGCCGACGCCCCCGCGCCGCCGTCGTCGTACAGACCGCCGTCCCCGTCCTCGTCTCCGCCTCCGCTGCCGACGTCGGCGCTGATGAGGCCGCCGCCGCACCACCGGGAGGAGAACTCCGCTCCGTTCCGAGCGCAGCCCCCGCCGCCGCCGCCGGGCTACATCGCGCCACCCGCGCCCGGCCTCTACAGGCTCGAGGTCCGTCCGTCAATCTGTTCGACGAATTGATCGCCGGCCACTGATTGCTCGATCTGTTGCAGTCGACGGAGTCCTTCTCGGTGCCGCTGCACAAGGTGGAGGGGCGGGCGGTGCACTACCAGATCGGGGACGACGACGGGGACGTGGACCCGGACGAGGAGCCGAGCTACCTGACGTTCAACGGGACGAGCCTGGGGGAGCTGCTGGAGAGGCTCAAGGAGGAGACGGGGCTCGCCGACGTCATCATGTGCTCGCGGAGCCCCATCAACGGCAAGCTCCTGCCGCTCCGGCTGCAGCTGCCGCCCAACAACGCCGCCGTGCACATCGTGCTCGTGCGGGAGACGTCAAAAGGTACGGTACGGTGGTGCTTGCTTTCTTAATTAATCATCGGTTGATGTTTGTAGCATTTTGTTCACATTTCGCACCACCTGATCCTTTGGTTTCTTTGATGAACTGAAACATCATTTGACTTTTGAGCTTTTATATGATATATCAAACTTCGAGTTAACTGTTATCTGTTATTGGCATTGAGGGGGAAAAACTCATGTGATCTAGGAGTAGGCATTATTGATTTTTTTCCGTGAAAAAAACGAAATAACCATATGTTAGCTGAGCCATAACTGATGTGATCAACTTCCTAAAATAAATTAGCTTCAAATGGAGCTTGTCAAGGTTTCTAACCATATGTAGAAATCAAAGCTCTTTGAAAAGATCTAGATCGAACATTGATACTCAAGATTTCTTCTTTAGAGGTTGTTTTGGTCTCCGAATCTGCAGCAGAAGATCGTGTTGTTTTGAAAACCATGGATATATCTAAGTTAAATTAATCTCGTAGACAACTTTCCAAATATTTATTTTATTCTTGCTTAAATCTCCTTAGTACAGAGTTTCATTGAATGTGGACACAATAGGACCATGGGTTGGACCACAAAATCCCATATGGCCCATCAAGGACATGTACAACAGTTTAGACAGCTGCTGTCTAGTTAACATATTTAACATATACAGATAGTTAAATAGTCAGCTCTACAATAGTTTAGACAGTTGCTGTCTATTTAGCTGTCTGTGTGATAATAAATACGCACTCTGGTTTCTGATGTTTTGCATGGGAGCACGAGCCAAAGCAGTAGACGAGATAGTAGACAGCAACACTCTCTTTCCTCATTAAATGATAGCCACATCAGCTCATTTGATCTATGTGGCAATAAAAAGACAGCTGTTGTCTGTGGGTTGTATGTGCCCTAAGGGGTCGGCTAGTGTTTATTTGCTGGGTTCGACCTTGCCCAAATAATTCCATTTTGACCCGTATTTCCCATCATTTTGCATTATACTCCAAAATTCGACATATTTGTAAGTATGGGATTATTTTAGGGTGCTAGGTGGACGATTAGTGTAAAGATTAGTCAACAATCCCACTAAAACATTACTAAAAGGGTGTCCTTAACAACCGTCAACGACATTGACCCAAGAAAAACACCATTGTGTACCAGTTCCTTATTACTCCTTGCCTCGTCGTAGTAGTGTGATCTTCTCAACCTAGATGATGTAACTTTGTAACAAGGGTGGACTGATGTCTCTCCTCGGAGATTGAAGCCGATTTTTATTCTATCATCCAAAAAAATCATAAGTCAAATTTGGCATTCAAAAGTCAAAACAGCAGCCTTAGCATACGCTAAATAATTGAAAAAATAGCATAAATAGGTGCTTGTTTGGATATCCTCGATCTTGTCAACAGTGCATCGGAGTAACTGCAAATGATTTTTTTTTGTGTGATTTAGAGTTTCAATGGCTATTGCTAGCTTGACCTAAGTAATTATGTGTTTTACAGCTTCAAGCTGGGGGTTGTTTGAAGGTTCAGTATTGAGCATACTTAGTTTGTGCTGCATAAATGTTTTGAGCATAAAGTAAAAAGGAAACAAAGTTGAGCGTGTTGAACTTGAGCATGTTCATCATAAAGTAAAAAAATCCGAAGTTGAGCGGGTTGAACATAAGTAAAAAAAAAGTTGAGCATGAGTAAAAAGACAAAGTTGAGAGTGCTGAGCATATATACAAAGTAAAAAATATATACAAGACTCAACAGTGCATCGGAGTAACTGCAAATGTTTTTTTTTGTGATATAGAGTTTCAATTGCTATTGCTTGACCTAAGTAATTATGTGTTTTACAGCTTCAAGATGGGGTTGTTTGAAGGATCGGTGTTGAGCATATTTAGTTTGTGTTGCATAAGTTTGTTGAGCATAAAGTAAAAAAAAAAGAAACAAAGTTGAGTGTGTTGAACTTGAGCATGTTCAGCATAAAGTAAAAAAGACCAAAGTTGAGTGGGTTGAACATAAGTAAAAAAAAGTTCAGCATGAGTAAAAGGACAAAGTTGAGAGTGCTAAGCATATACAAAGTAAAAAATATATACAAGTGCCCAACCGGGTTCGAACCAGTGACCTCTTGATCTGCAGTCAAATGCTCTACCACTGAGCTATGGACCCCTGTTCATTAACTATCATGCTAATTTTAAATTAATTGGTTAATTTAACCACGCTTTGTTAAACTATCCCTCAGTATTGTCACCAGAGACGAATAGAGGTGATAATGGATCAAGAAGATACTCGCTGGTGCTGAACATCAGCGGATGATAATTTTTAATTGATGTAATTCTTTCTGCCAGGAATATAATTTGCATTATGGGTTGAACAAGAATTAGCGATGATGGATAGAATAGTAACTTGGAGTGTTAATATCATTACACGTTACATGATGTTTACATTGGATCGACGGCTTCTTATCTTGGTGATGAATTTTTGTGCACACATATGAATGATAAATACACCCTCTAATATAGTCTTTTCAACCTTGTGACTTTCAGTGGCAAAAAGTTTTGCATGACGACTTTCGGTTCACAAAATTTAAAGATGGTGGCAGCAATGCAAGGCTAACTTGAGTCAAGTGCAGGTTTCTGCATCTGTATTTGTATATATTGGCTTTCTGGTTATACCTTGGCTGCACTTGCTAAACATAATCAGATGTTATACTTCCACCTCATGGTTCTCAATCATCCAAGTATTTGTTTTATCTGTAGATATGTACCATCTTATTCTCGAAAATTCAGAGTGATCTTTGGAGCTGAAATTAAGCCCTTAAAATTTCCAGTGCCACTTAATTTCTTATAATTCTTAAAAGGAAATTTGAAAGTTGATGTGAATGTTGTTGAAGGTATTGCTGCTGAAATGACAGATTTGGACAGTGTATATATTGATGAGTGGTGGCTTAGCTTCAAGTAATTAATTATCTTGACACTGAGAAGAGAGGATATATGAACACAGTAGAAATGCACTGCCTTATTAGGGCGAATGGATCGAGCTATTCGATCCAAAGTGTAGTGCAAAATGCAATACCTTATATATCCCCGGTGCAATTTGCTCGCATATACCACGCATTTCACGTAGCTAGGAAGCTTCGTGCTCCCTTTGCGATGTGCTTTTTGCAGCGCTACTGTAAAATGCCACCCGACTTGTCTAAGCCTGCACTTTGAATCGGATTCCCATTCCCCACACGCATTCAGAAGCATGTAGCCTTACCACGCATACAGCCTGCATTCTAGTTATCTGCGCGGCGCGCAGAACACTTTCTAGTTGCTTGAGATTGAAGAAGCTTGGAGCTCAACGTTACGACGACAGCAGCATCTCCATGGATCCAGAAATGGAAAAACATACGTTGCCCTGGCCTCGATCTCTTCTCCCATTGCTGCGTGCTGCGCGTGGCCTGTGCCCTGAGCTCCTGATCGAGTTGGTAGAGCGCGGAAATTAAGCATGGTACGGTATGTAGCTTCGTCACTACGGGAAACCTGCTAGCTACTAGTTGCCGAGTGGAGTGGTTTAGGTATATATATCCATCGAGCGTCACCTCACCTCTGTCTCCCAACTGCTTCACCATGCATCAGGCTATATATTATTGGTCCAACAACTCTGCATCCCCCATGCCAAAAACTGGAGATTAATTACCGAGAATTAAATTCGATCCACACGCATCCAGCCGTCGGTCTAGTTTATTTACTGGCAACAACGAAAAGGCGCACCCGATCATCGATCGGTGTGTAAAGTAAACAGAACCATTTCGTCTAATCTGTTCGCCGATTGATTATTCCCGGATGCCCGGCCTGATGGCTGCAGCTAGCACGCACGCGGTTTAACTTTCCGGGGAAGAAGATTAGGAAGAGGAATACGCGCTCGCGCCCCACCCGTTCGTGCAAAAAGCCCGTTGCCAATGCCAACGGTGCCGGCGGCGCCCGCAGCCGGGGATCGGAATAACCCATCCGCGCCGGCCGGCAGATTCGCCCTCATCGGCGGCGTCGATGCCCCGGCCTTCTCCATACAAGCGCGCGCGCGCACATACATACATACATATATATATATATATATATATATATATATATATATATAGAGAGAGAGAGAGAGAGAAGGGTAAATGAGATACCAACCTGTGCCCCTAACTTAGTCCTAACCCCCATCAGTGTCTAGCCGTCGCCTTCCCCGGCCGCTTTCCTCCTCGCTCCGGCCCCTATCTAGCTTTGAATTGTAATAATCAGCTCCCTGATCTTCTTCTCTCACCATTATCCTTCTAGATCGACTAACCAACCAAGCAACCCACCACCTGCTCCGGCCGGGATCCGGACGAGCAAGCAAAAGAGCTCGAGATCGAAACTTGAGGCCGGCCGGCGAGCGAGCAATCGAGCACGGTCGACGTCGAGGATGAGCGGTCCGAGGTACGCCGGCTACCCGTACCCGGCGCAAGGTATGTAGTGTTGGTCTGCTGTTCTTGTGCTTCTAGCCTTGATCGCTACATGCATACACTGCTCTATCAACTGAGGAAGACGAGCTGAGGACGTACCTCATGTACAGTACGTGCTGATTATTCTTATTGCTTGTTGCTTCGTTCCAAATTAAAGGTTACTACCAAGGGCCGTACCAGGGCCCGCCCGTGATGGCGCCGCCGCAGTACCAGTACGCGCAGCCGCCGCCGCCGCGCTCGCCGGGCTTCCTCGAGGGCTGGTATGGTAGTAGACTAGTAGTACTAGACGTACCATCCATCTTGTCAATATATTACTCCGTATACGTATTACTTACACCGCAGATTCTCGGCAAATTATTTCCATCTAGCTCGCTCGTTCGTTCTCACCGATTGTTTCTTGTGTACGTCGATCTTTTCCTGATTGATAATTTGGCAGCCTGGCGGCGCTGTGCTGCTGCTGCCTCCTGGACGAGTGCTGCTGCGACCCCTCCATCATATTCGTCTCCTGATCGATCGAGAGCGAGCTCAAGACACGCACCCAAGGGTGGTGCACGTGGTTTGCTTTGCGTTTTTCTTTATTTCTTCTTATGCGCGCGGAAGTGCTTTGAGTTTTTCTGTGTGTTTTTCCAGGACCATGATTATTGTATCAGCCGTGTGATATGATTTTTGCCTTCCCTAGACTCATCGATCTATGTATCTTCCTAGCTTACTGTGGCTGATGTTGCTGCATTTACAGACTATATATTATGGAGAGTTTGATCAGTTTGGGTGTGTTTAGTTGCTCACATGAGCTCATCTGCTTGCTTGCACTGGTAGATCCATACAAACTCATGGAGAAGAGTGTTTGGTTGCCTGTAGAAACTCATAGAGCTGAGAAAAGAAGATATTTGTGTACCGGTTAGTTTTTTCCTTTCTTGTTGGTGTTTTTTAGAAATGTTTATTGTGTTTTCTCTTCATATTCCGACTTAAATTGTTGTTGTTATCTTGCTTCAAGAGGACTACTCATTGCCATTATATCGTGAACACCAAATTCACTTTTTTTCCCCCTCCATGATTTGTTGGCCAATGCTACTACAAGAAATGAAGCTCGACGACAACGAATAGGACGTACGTACGTGGCGGTTTTGCTGTAGGACTACTCGTCAGGAGCAAGTTGTGAACAAAGCAAGAGGTGGAATCTGTGTGGGAGGGTCAAATGCATGGGAATAAAGCGATCGATACCGTGCATTTTCCTATTTCCCTCTTGCAGGTCACTTTTAGAAGGGGGTTCATGAATCCAATGGTCAGCACGAATTGTTCATGCATCATTAGCAAACAAATGTCACTAGAATATCTTTATACTACTAGCAAATATGCACACATGCATGCTTACTTTATTATGGGGTTATTTTAGACTATTTGGTTGGTGGATACATGTAGTGGGTAAAGAATTCTATGGTGAGAAAAGGATATGCCAAAACGACAGAAATAATCTAAAACATCATTTTTTTTCTTGTTTGTGAAAACTTTTCACGTCTTTTTCACCGCTGGACCGACATGTGAGTTTTCTGTGAGGGATAGGTAGGAATTATTTAGGTTAGAAGTGTTTTCAAAAGAACTGGATCCTTATAGTATAGATTAGCACAGTAGTATATGTTCTTAATATGTACTACTGCTAGATAGCTAGCACAATAATCGTCATGATATCTTTGGTCCCGGAGAACTCAAAATTAGGTTCCACCATCCATGCTCATCTGCTCATCATCCCCTTTGGTTCATATTTTTCCACTCTTTCTCCCACCTGTCCTACACTCCTACTAGATTATGAATGAACTAGAGATTCACCCATGGCAAAATGCTACCGGGTGTGCAAGAATGATGGAAAGAAATCAAATTTTACCTATCAACACATCCTTAGAAAGCAACATTTATGCTTCAAATTTTTACAGCACTAATTATTTTTTTCCGAATAAAGCAGCACTAATTATTTTTGCCTCTCAATTTTTATAAAGAGGGTAACGGTTCTAATATATTTTGGCTAACTACCCATAAATAATTGGTGATTAAATCTATCAGACCAAAACTATTGATATTGTTGGTCAGTCGAAAAAAATATAGAAAAAGACGATAAAATAGTAAAACCTAATGGCCCTAAGAGAGTCTATGGTTCTAATTTCAGCAAACTAGCTACAAAATCGTGATTAGTAAGTTTGTGGAATTATATTATTGGCAATCTGCAAAAAATGTCTGGAAAGCTAAAAAACATATTAAAAAGTGTCACTTCTTCAAAACTTATAGATAATCGCAAACAAAGGTTCTCCAAAAAAAATCAGAAACAAAGACAGAAACGACTGTCATAAAAAATAGTTAAGTCTATCCGACGACGGGTCGCACGGAAGCGCTCGCGCGCGATCTGCCGCCGCTCCCAGCCGGTTAGTGTTCCGGGTTTCCGGGAGGAAGGAGGAGCGTGGACCTAGAAGGGGTGTTGGGGGCCGCGGCCGGCCCGGCGGCGCCGACGATAGATGGGCGGAGGGCCAGGCGGCGAGGGCACCGTCGACCGGGCGGCGGGGGATATCCGGTGGACGGTGCCGACGGCGGGGGCCGAGACGAGGAAGAGAGGATGACGGCGGCGGCGGGCCGCCGGAGCCCGGGGCGGGGGCGGGGGCGGGGGCGAAGGAGGCCGATGGATTAGCTTAGTCATGGCGGAGGCGGCCGAGGCCGGCTGGGAGACGATGCAGCGGGCCGGCGGGGGGGACTATGCGACGGGTCGTGCGCTTTACTAAAGCGCGGTCGCGCGTTAACCTCGTCCTGACAAATACTAATGGTACTCCTACTTCGCAATCCAAGTTGGCAACAACGTTTCCAACGGAACGGTACTTCGTCGACTCCACGTCCATGCGTCGTCCGGTCCCACTCGAACCGTGAACCGCGGGTCCCACATGACAGAGCCGCCCCTCCCACAAGCTGGTTGAACCGGACCCGCTGAGCCAGCCACTTCGCCGGCCTCTTCCTCGCCGGACTCGCTGCATCGCTTACCCCGCCGCCGAAGCTACCGGACGAGCTCGTGGAGGAGATCCTCGCCCGCATCCCGTCGGACGACCCCGCGCGCCTCGCCCGCGCCGCCGTCGCGTGCAAGCGCTGGTGCCGCCTCGTCTCGGGCCCGGGCTTCCGCCGCCGGTTCCGCGACCTCCACCCGACGCCCCCCGTGCTAGGCTTCCTCCGCAGCGGCTTCGACAGAAACGACGGCGCCGGCACCATACGCTTCGTCCCCGCCGCCGCCTGGTCCTTCCTCCGGCCCCGCGCCGAGCGCCGCGGCTGGCGGGCGCTCGACTCCCGCGCCGGCCGCGTCCTCCTCCGCCGCGACCCGTGGTGGTACGACTCCGCCGGCGCCGACGCCCCCACCCTCGCCGTGTGGGATCCCGTCGCGGACGAGCTACGGGTGCTGCCCGCGCCGCCGCGGTTCCCGGACCTCGACGCCTTCAATGCGGCGGTGCTCTGCGCCGCCGCCGCCACCATGGGCTGCTGCGGCCACATCGACTGCCGCCGCGAGCCTTTCCTCGTCGTGTTCGTGGCCGCTCGCCGTGCGGGGACCTTCGCCTACGTCTACGCATCGGAAGCCGATGCCTGGAGTGAGCCCACCTCTGCGGCGCACTCTGCTCTGCTCTCCAAGGGGGTGCGCGGCGCTCACGTGGGGAACGCGCTCTACTTCGTGTGCAAGGTTACCGCTATGACTAGAATCCTCAAGTACGATTTGGGCACAAGGGAAATGGCTGTGATTCGCCCGCCGCCGATGTCCAAGGAGCCCATTGTGCTCACGACTGCAGAGGGCGGTGGGCTGGGATGCGTCACGATCAAGGGGTACGGACTCTACCTGTGGTCGAGGGGGCCTGATGCTAATGGAGATATGAGATGGACACGAAGCAGTGTCATAGAACTCAAGACGCTGTTCCCTGACGGTGCCCTCTTGCTGTCGTTCGATGTGGTTAGCTTTGGGGATGGTGGTGGGATGGTTTACCTGGGGACTGATGATGTGTCATACATAGCTGATTTGAAGTCCAGGCACCTCAGGAAAGCAGAAGGGGTCACTGGAATGGAGGAAATTATTCCATACTACATCAGCTTCTATACTCCAGGTATATCTTTGCTGAGTCTTTGATTTCCCAGTATTTTGGATCAATAGTGTTTCAGTTAGTAACATGAAAATGTGGACACTGCTATCAAAATGTGGTAAATGATATATGCTGCATATAAAACATTGTTACTTGTACCTAAACATTGTTACTGCTATCAAAATGTGGTAAATATTTTGTTACAATGTCATATTAAGTGGTGCTACCTGTACCAGTGCCTGGTTTCTTCAATGGTTATGGACCATTCTTGAATATGCCTGGATATCAATGCTAAACAAATGGAGGTGTTTCTCTGGAGTTTTGAGTCTCCATTATTTTGCACAATTTATCTTTCTGTTGGAAGAAAACAATTTAGTGCTGTTTAGTACGAGTAGTCATTAGTCAAGCGCACTTGGCGACAATTCACATCTGAACCCCAATATTATGACCTTCTGGTAGCAGCCACGAATTTTCATTGGCTATATATCTCCATATGAAACAACAGCACCACCTCATGTTTTTCCCTTCAAGAATCATTAGCAATACCATAGCCACATGTACAGTTCCTCTGCATCTATCAACACTGCCAACTTTAATAGCACACAAATGAACTGTGCACTGAATTTTGTTATACAAATGAGAATAAAGGGTAAGGAGGGCTGGAGGGGTCATTTTTGTCACCTATAAATGATTCAAGTCTCAATGTAAAAGGTAATCAGAAATTACGATTCAGTATTTATTGTGCTAATTAAAGCATATTCTCATTATTACTTAATAATATAGGACCATCTCCATCTGTTAACTCTAGGCATGAAATCATATGAGTTTGCCTGCAAAAATATATATATATGAGTTTGTAACAGGTGCGGAGTAACATGTCCGTTACCAAAGGGTACATTGCATAAACTTTAATCATAAAGAAGTGTGCGAATGTGTAATTTGTTTGTGTGTGTTCTTTCATAAAGAAGTGTGCGAATGTTTAATTTGTTTGTGTGTGTTCTTTACAAAGTGTATACATGATTTACATGGCGAGGGAAAAAGGATATATAACCTTCCATCACCAAAACTTGTGTGCCAGATGTTTACAATGTGTCACTATTATATTTCTGTGTAGCAAACGTATGAAACAAAGCAATGAGATTCTTATACCCTGACAGCCCCTAGCCTGTCATCCAGGCACATTGACATATCGAATAAATAACATTTAATAATGTACCCCAAAGAATTGCATTCCATATCATCCAAACATGATTCCTTTCAATATTTTGTACTGTCATGTGGCCTACATTGACACTTGCGTCAGACAGAACAAGTCCAGACATCTAAAAATACCAAACTTACTGCATGGAAACAAAGCGCACATAAGGCTCTGTCGATCTTGGAATTCCATGCATCTCTATCTCTATGATAGCTGTCATTAGTGCCAATTTGTTGATGCATGTGGTTGTTGAGTAAGAAATGTTCACTGAGTCCATATTGGTTCTTTGTTTAGCTCATGATATCTTCAAATTTCCTGCAGCACTAGGCCGTCTGGGCGTGGCTTGTACAGGTGAGGATTCAAGAGTTGGTGCTTAAAGCTCGTGAAAAAAAACTCAGGCTGCTAGTGAAGGTCTTCTGATAAATCAAAGAATGTCTGGTGCTAACATCGGATAGAAGAAATGGGTTTTGTGGTGGAGTAATTCTTTAGGTCCTTTAATTGTTTCTGTTGGCCTTCAGACTATATAGCCTAGTACTAGTTTATATAATTCTTGGGCTTGTCAGTTAATATGGTAACCCCAGCAGTAACCTACTACTACTCCCTGTAAGCTCTGAACCTAAAGCTTGCAGGGAGAACCGGAAACTAATGCGATTCCTTTTGTCTCTGAAAGAATTGGACGGATTATGATCAGACAAAGTTATAACACTGCAATTCTGAATGCACCGTGTTATTGCAACCTAATTGTATAGTTCAGTGAAACATCCCGTGGCTTAAAAGTTGGCCCTTCGTTTTCCCCTTGCATTGTCTTGATCAGTTGATTCAGACGAAGGCCATTGTGTAATGTCATTCGCTGGTGATTAAGTGTGTAATGAAATTGAGCTATACGGCCACAATTGAATGGACCCAGCCAAGTTCAAGTTGCTACTAAGGATGGATCTGTAGTCATGTTTTTTTTGTTGCGAAATCTATAATCGTGTTTTGCTTAGCCAGGTAACTAGCATTTATTTATCATAGAGAGCAAAGTTCCGTTGAAAAAAATCGTGACAGAGCCGCCCCTCCCATCGAGCTGGTTGAACCGGACCAGTCTCGCCGCATCGCTTCACTTCCAAGTTCCAAACCCTCGCTCCGCCGCCGCCGGCTGGGGTTCCGAATCCGGCCACGCATCATGGCCGCGCGAACCTCCGGACGACCCCGCGCGCCTCGTCCGCGCCGCCCTCGCGTGCAAGCTCTGGTGCCGCCTCGTCTCCGGCTTCCGCCGCAGATTCCGCGAGCTCCACCGGAGGCCCCCGATGCTGGGCGTCCTCCGCAGCTTCAAAGATGGGGAAGACGGCCCCCGCATCGTCCCGGCGTGCTCCTTCCGCCCGCCCCGCGCCGACCTCCCCGGCCCGCCACGGCCGCGTCCTTCTCATCAGCGCGCCATGTAGTTTCGATTCCGGTGTCGTCCTCGCCGTATGGGACCCCCTCACGGACAAGCTGCGCGAACTGCGCGCGATGCCGACGTCCCCTTGGCATATATTCTTGAATGCAGCAGTGCTCTGCCCCGCCGGCGACTGCGACCACCTCGACTGCAGTAACGGGCCATTCCTCGTGGTCTTCATCGGCGCCGACGATGATAAGATTTTTGTCTACTTGTACTCATCGGAAGCTGATTGGTGGAGCGAGCCGACCTCTGCTCCGCTCCCTGATTTCCTTACCAAGCCGGTGCTCCCTGTACATGTGGGGAATGCGCTCTACTTCACCTTTGATGTTCCCATAGAAACTGTCAAGTATGATTTGGGCACACGGGAAATAACTCTGATTCGCCCGCCACCTATTGGGGATCGGGGCATGCTGCTGATAGCCATGGAGGGTGGTGGTCTCGGATCGATCACGCTTGAGTTAGATAGAATATGCTTATGGTCGAGGGAGGCTGGTGCCGATGGGAATGGGATATGAGATGGATACGAAGCAGGGTCATTGATTTTGAAGCGCTGGACCCGTTTGATGCCTGCTTGTTCTCACGTTATTTTGCTGCCCTTGCGGATGGCGGTATTGGTTCTTTCATTACCAATTTGAAGTCTGGAAGGCTCAAGAAAATTCAAGAGGTCCGTGGCTTGGATGACACTGATCCACTTCCATACATGAGGTTCTACATTCCAGGTACATCCTTGCTTATTCTCGATCATCCAGTATTCTGCATGAATAATAGGAGTGTTTCAGTTGGTTCAGAAATGGACAATGTTGTATGCTGCTTATATACAAAGTCTTCTACAAATTTGAGTTTATGGAAGTGGGGTAATATAGCATCATATAAAAGGGTGGTGATGGGTTACATTTATTTTCTATCTATTTTTTGTTTCCTTCAATAATTTTAAGGATCACTGTCGAAATTTGCTGGATCTGTGCAAGTATTGTGGCTGATAATTGGTGGAGGATAAGAAGTTAGTGCTGTTTTGTTGTCATTACTCATTAGTGACCATTCCTTGTTTCCTGTGGTTGGGATAACAGTTCACATAGAGAATATCAGTTCTATAACATAGCTAATGATATTTTCGAAATTTTCTGCAGCTTTGGGAATGGCCTCTACAGGTGAGGGCCCATGACATTGTGCTTCAAGTGCGTGGGAAAACTCAAGATGCCTGTGAAGATCTCCTGATAAATCAAGAAGGCTGTGTCTAGTGTCACCAGTTTTTTGGTGGAGTAAATCTTCAAGGTCTGTAATTTTGCGGCTGGCCTTGTTCTGTTGGCCTTAAACTTGTATCTTGCTAGTTGCAGGTGTAGCTTTGTTCTGTAAGATGGAAACCCCAGCAATGTAAGATGGAAACCCCAGCAATGCCGTACTCCCTATGGGCTCCTAAACTTCTGCTTGGTTTGAGAACCTAGGAACAAATATGACCTTTTTAGAAAGAAAGTACTAGTGCTTCGGTTAATGGTCAGACAAAACTAAGGAACATTTGGTATTGTTGGGGTCACTGGGATTTTTCGAAATATGAAGAAATATGGTGCAGACTCGCTGCAGGCAATCTTAAAACAGGCTTGATGCGGGCCATTTTAAAAACAGTCTCGCTTCAATTCATGCTTCATTTTTGTATGATTTTCCCCAAAAAATAATCTGAACTTTTGCGACAAATTATATCTATAGATGTTCTATGGATGTGTCAAAATTTCCAATTTTTTCAAAACATCAAAGCACATTTTTTGACTTATGTGTCAAATTTTTGATGAATTTTTTCAAAACATCAAAGCATATTTTGACTTGAAGTTGCGCCCTCTCAATTTGTATCATACTTTGATTAATTTGTGCACTGAATGCAATTTATGCTGCTCACTTTGGTTTGCTCCAATTTATACTATTAAGATGGGAACGTATCGAGTGCAAACCAACCCCTCCGTGCAAACTTTGCAAGCCAATGTGTATGGGGACATGGAGGAGTGGGAGGGGGAATTTGCAAAATAATAGGGAAGATGGGAGGGGGGTGCAAACTTTGCAAGCCAACGTGCATGGGACCTGCAGGAGGAGTGGGAGGAGAAATTTACAAAATAATAGAAAAGATGGGAGGGGATTAGCAAAACAACAGGAAACTAACAAGGAAGGTGGGAGGCCCATTGGATGGTTGAAGTTTGTATAGATTGTACGGAGGGATTGGTTTCCACGACTATTAAGATAGAGGGTCAACATCCGAAAAGGACGGGTGGCGCCATGACCCGCCTTAACAAATATATGAAAGGGGCGGTTGGCGCCCTGGCCCGCCTCAACAAATACATTACCATGACGGCCCGAAGCTAGAGTAATCACCTCGTTCTTTAGGGACGGACGGGCTTCTCGTCTGCTCCTCAAAAAATAGGGGCGCTCCTATAAAATCGTTTTTTATAGAAGTGGGTGCCCCGGGCCCTTCCTTGCCATCGTCTATGTGGTTAACTTGCTTCTGCGTCTACTCATCGGAATCTGATGCGTGGAGTGAGCCAACCTCTGCTTCGCACACTGGTTACCTTAACCAGGATGTGCGTGGCGTCTATGTGGTTAACACAGTCTACTACTTTGCGCTTTGTTTTACTAGAAGAATCCTCAAATACGACCTGGACACACGAGAAATAGCTGTGCTTGACATTGTGCTGATGACTGAAGAGGGCGGTGGTATTGGATGCGCCACAAAGAATAGGTACAGACTTGGAGGTTAGTTCAGAACTTCAGATGGATCTATCATCTATGGGATGGTCGCAAGAAAAGTCTTCAAACTCAAGACGTTGGTTGTGACATTTTGAGACCTGATGTGGTTGGCTTTGAGCATGGTGGCGGCGGTGTCATTTCTGTGGGGACAGATAAGAGGTCTTTCACTACTGATTTGAACTCCGGGCACTTCAAAAAGGCACAAGGGATGGGTGGCGCCGAGGTCATTGTTCCATACATGAGCTGCTATGATCCAGGTACAATACAATGCCGTTTAGTCTTTGATTGCACAAATTCTTAATGAATAACTCTTCAGCTAGTCTAGTAACATAAAAATATAGATGGAAGCATAAAATTGTTGAGTTGCTCATACCAACAGTTTTGCTCGTGCTAGCAGGGGTTTACCTGTGGTTCAGCCAAGCACATCGAAGTATCAAAAAATAACAGTAATCTGTCCACTGTCCAGAGAATCGTCAATAGCATATCTTTCCAGAGTGTTGCTTATATCACACAAACATGGTTCTTTCATCTAAAAACATTTCAAACAGATGGCAATAGGAACCAATTTCCTTCCCAGCCTCATCACACATCCTTATTAAGGATTAGTGGGTACCCAGAGCTCAGTTCTTATTCCCAAGTTTCATTATTGGGAAATAGCACCTAGTTTGCATACAATGAGATCAGGAAAGTATCCTGAAAGGAAACGGAAATACATCTCCAGAAAGTGTACATTGTAGGAGGATTTTTATGGTGCTTGAAAATTTTATAGACCGTCGATGGATCCAGATCTAACGGTTAGAAAATACAAAGAACATGTTTAAAGGAACCAGAAACCTGCTAGGAGGAACCAAATTAATTGGTTAGGAACTAATACGTGAAGGGTATTTTGGTCTATTTATGTAGCACATCGACCCATACAGCCCAAATGCCCCGGATATTGATCGGCCCAAATACCATTTTCACTTGTCCCTCCGGCGATGCTCGCTCACCGCCGCCGGAGCATCCCTCGCGTCCTGCATCCATCGCTGCTGCCGTCCTCCCCTCCCCTCGCCAGCCAGTGGTAGCCAGCATGGCACCCTCACGGCGGACCGCTCAGTGGCGCTCCTTGCGGGCTGCGCGTCTGCGCGCCGCGCCTCCGCTTCACGGCGTGGTGTTGCGCGCCGGCGTCGACCACGACAAAGCTGTCGAATTCCGCCTCCAGCACGCGTACGCCGCATACGGCCGCCTCGACCTGGCTGCCGCGCTCCTCCGCCGCGCGCCCGACCTGATCACTGTCTTGTACACCTCCGCCATCCACGCGCACTCCTCTCCAACATGTTGTCCCGTGGTGTCCTCCCCACCGTGCACACCGTCTCGGCCTCCATAGCCACCTGCAACAGCCACGGTGGCCGCGCGGTAGCATCCCTTGGCAGCAACGGGCGCCGCTGGCATCCCCTCTGCATCGTAGAGGTACTTGTTCTGTAGTTCTTCTTCTGCTTTCATGACACCATTGGGTTGGTGATTTTGGACCTGAAGTGATTCTTGATATGTTCGCAACTGAGGATGACATTACGAACTGCAACTGAATTAATTCAAGTTTGGGGATTGGGAACTGCCGCTAGATTAACCCAAGGTTGGAGATTGTTAATTTACAGGCCCTATAGGCATGAACAATTGATCAGTTAATAATAAAAAATTCCAAGATATCATGATGCTTGTGGCTGAGTATTTTCGAACGGGAGGAACTTCACCCTATGCTGTATGGACATACCCATTGTTCTTCATTTCGTATCACACATACATGATGCAGGTAAGCTAATGTTATGCTGATATTTGATTTATGACTGTGATTACTTATGGCCTGGAAATCAAATTTCCAAGGCTTGGTGGAAAACAAGTATGTGATTAGATCGTTTGTCGTTCGAGGTTCCTATGACATCTCATATTGGCAAATGCAAAGTGGGTGAACCTCTTGGTGTTGCTTCTGATGGCGATTAGGTACCAGATTGTATTGTATATGTTGCTTCAGCTACATGTGAGGAAACAGATGAGGCGGCTTGGCAGCTGGAGCCTGGAGGTCTTGCTGGCATATAGCTCATTGTTCCAGTTATTAGACATAAAAAAGTAGTATTTACGTGTACCCATGTTTTCTCCCCTATTCTATAATGGACGTGTGTGTGCGCGCCTGTGTAAGATGGTATCAGCTTCGCAATGTGGTAAGAAAGATAACGCAATACAGCTTGGTCCAATCAATGAATGTATTCGGTGTATGTTTTGCTGGTTCTGCAACCAGTAGGCAATAACAAGGTTGTGTATATCTTAGAATTTTCGAAGTTGTTTCCATCATTTTTCTTGTAGTACTCCATGTCACAGCACAAAGACTGAAAAGTATAGCATTCAGATTCTATCCAATGAAAATGCCATGGCTTCCGCAATAAAAAAAACTCGACCCGCGAGGGGCAAGCTGCCCCTCGGGTATTTCATCTAAGAAGGACCTTCTCATACAGGCCAAGAAAACCCCCGAACCCCGGTCCTGCCCTGACACTGGGAAACGTAACCCTTCCGCAATGGAACACAAGAAAGAAAGAGATGCCATGGCTGCTGTAATAGAACACAAGAAAGAAAGAAAATGCATCGTTGCTGCAACATATGCATTCTAGCTAGCTTAGCTATAGTTGGTCTGAATTGCAAGACATGCAGCTTTATTTGTTTTGTGAGGGAACCCAGTTTCAAGCATAATTGTACAGGGAATCCTACTCAACTGCATATGCATTGCGATACAAGCTTTGTCTACGTTGCACACTCTGAAGAGCACCCCCGGAAAGAATAAAAACGCATATATCTATAATGCACTGCCATGTATGTACACAATGGAATGCAGCATCACCGCACCTGCACGAGCCTGCATGTTCCTAACAAAATTGTCAATCTACCGTAATTCTTTTGTCAGGTTTCAGGTAGGCGACTCCGCCGGCACTGAGGTGTGCCACTAGCCGCAGTAGACGTTTAGCGGTGGTAGTGTCCACGGAACACTGCAAGGCACGTTCCTGTCCATCGAGTCGCCGAGGCCGAGCTGCGAAAGCAAACTCAAATTCAGAAACCGTAGTAAACCTTGCATTTCAATGGTGTAAAAGGGGAGTCAAGGATTTCGCCAAAAACAATGGAGAGTCAAGGGATAACCACCTGACCATATTTGTTCCATCCCCAGCAGAACACTTCGCCTTCATCTGCAAAAAGTTTTGTAATACCCTTGTCAGCTGCCAGAAGCACATGTAAGATGGTATTCGCCTGTAAAAGATCTTTTCCACCCTAAGATCAAAAAATGTCCAGCTGATATACTTGCTCATTCCCATTTTCTATATTCAAATAAAGGTGGTAGTTTTTCTTCAAATTTAATCTTGCTGAACTAGGAGGTAGTGTTTTTTTGCTGAACTAGTTTTTTATGACAAATTCCAAATGTAAGAACTCCTGAATCCAAACAGGAGTTGGGTTTTAAAAATACAGGGGAAATCTTGACTACAGTTGCAGATATCTATTGGGAAAACTTCAACTTGAAATGAAACTAAAGCTTTGCCACAATCTGATAACTGAAAGGTTGCTGGTGGTTTGAGCCGAGAAAGCCCTCTTAGTAGGAAATCAGAGCCTCAGACTAGATTCTGGAGTTATATTTCCTTTTGTTTACAAACAACACAATATGTGACAATTGTTCTGAAGACAAAATATGTGACAACTGTTCTGAAGACATAAGACCAGTAATTCCTAGGATTAGAATTTATGTCTACATGAACACCTTTGGTTTGAGGTCCTGCATTTTCTACAATCTGCAGAAACAAGTTGGTAAAAATATACTTACTATTCTGAAAAGTCGAAATGAATGACTAAAGACTATGCTATACTACTTGAATTAGCTACTGTACTCTACTAGCAGATTAGTTGATTAGGCCTACGTCATCTTAGCGGCACCTGCATTAGAAAACTGAAGATTAATCAAATTATACTTGATATTTTGCTGATGGGAAGCTTAGTTGGAAGCTAGAGCTCTGTCTGATTCTATATGTACAAGTACAAGTACAACCATACCAATCCCACCAAATCAAGCATAGATCCACAGAAGAATTATATTAAGTAATGTCCTAAACATCAAGAATCATTTGTTTATTGATTTGGTGGGATTGTTCCATAGAATTTATCTCAAACTAAGCTTTCAGATCCACATCAATCCCCAACCCAAAAGAAAGGAAAATCTAGGATTGCAGCCAAAACTAATAGGTTATAATTATATATACGTGAAACATGAACACATTATACCACCCAAAGAGTCGGATCTTGTTAAAACAATTGCTGACCAGATCCACCAAAAAGTCAGGTTGAACTCAGCCATGGCCGATTGCCCCAGCAGGTCCACGAACTGCCAGGACACGTAATGGTGTGGTGTCTCGGATGCATCCGGCAACCGCTGCACCGAGGGTAGTGAATGGTACAGTATCTACCTGAACAAGACGTTGCACGGCCGCCAGAGCACTCGTCGCGACGGGGCGGACGATGAAGGCACCGCCTGCGCCGGCTAGCCCCTCCGCAGCCGGCCGACGTCGGACGGCCCGGGATTCGCTCGATGGGCGGATGGGGGATGCCCGCGCAGACCGCCGGCTGCCGGCCGATCCGCACGCCCCTGGGCGCCCCTTGGCAAGTTCACCGGCCGCGGACTTCGATCCCCCTCCAGGCGATGTGCACAGAGCAATCACGGACAGCGTTGCCGCAAGGATCCCTGGGCACTCCCTACCCAGGGGGCACTGACCATTCATGTCGATCCCCCACAGCCATACATCACCGCGGTGAGGATCCGCGGCCAGCGTGAGCTGCGTCCTCGATGGGAATAACCGCGAGCTGCATCCGTGATTATTATGTGGCTGAAAAGACCATTTTACCCTTAATTAGGCTCTAATAACAAAAGAAGGCGGTTCCGTACAAGCACCGGAACAAGCCTCTATATATTGTAGTGTGCATTATTTCTCTAGCTTGTACTGTAGTTCACAAATCATATAAGACGTGGCATGCAATTGTCTTCAACTCAATAATAGGCAATGTACATATTTGATAGCTGAAGGCAAGTAACTCTCTCCATGCTTGATACATCGCTGTTTGGTGGTCATTAGTGGCGTTTTGTTGGTCAGTTCTTCAATTAGCTGATTTTATCTTCACATTTTCTGCGGCACTGGGGGTGGCAAGTCCAAGAGCTGGTACTTCAATTGCATGAAAAGACTCAAGATGCTAGTTGAAGGTTTTCTGATAGATCAAGAAGGAAGTGGCTAGTGGTAACATCAGATGGAAGAACTGGGCTTTATGGTCCAGAAAATCTTTAGGTTCCGCGATTGGTGCTCGTCTTATTCTGGTGGCGTTAACCTTATAGCTTCCTAGTCGATGTAACCCTGTATTGGGCTTGTAAGTAAGATGATAACCCCAGCAGTACTCTGCTCCCTGTGAACTCTGAAACTTCAGCTTGCAATGGCAGTCGGTAACCAATGTCAGAAAGTACTGTGTTAAGGATTATGTGCAAACAATTTTAAAACGCACGCATTCTGAATGCACCGTGCTACTTGAACCTAATTTTTGTTGAGTTAACTTTTATTGTGGCTTGAAAATTGCATGTTGCACTTCCCACCTTTGTCATCTGAATTACTGAAATCAGACACCGAAGGGCGAAGGCCAAATGGTGCCCTTGGCTCTTCCGTGTGTTTCCAATTGGATTGTATATTTGTATGGACCCTGCGATACTGTGGTTTATTTGTTCGTTCTGGAGTTCAGGCCAGTCACTACGGGAAACCGGTGGTGACTTTACCGAGTGTTACACTCGGCAATAGACACACGGCGTATCAGGTGACGGTAAAGAGCTCTTTACTGAGGGTTTTTTGTCGAACACCCAGCAAACACTTTGTCGAGTGCTAAAAGGGACACTCGGTAAACACATTTTGAAAAAATAAAAAAACATGCACCGGCCACGGTCGCCGCCGCACCGGCCGTCTGCGCCCCACCTGCGCTCGCTCCGCCCGCTCCGCCCAGCCGCCCCGCCGCCCGCAGCCTCGCCCCAGCTGCCCAGCCGCGTCGCAACAAGCCGACCTCGCTGCCGACCACGTGCCGCTCTTCGCCGACGCCGCCGCCGCGGCCACGGAGCCGGAGCCGGCCACGGAGGCACGCGTCGAGAGGAGCCACGGCGGAGCGAACCTCACTGGGGAAGCTGACCGGGGGACCACACTGGGGAAGCTGACCTCGCCGCGCCGCCGGGACGGGCCGTCGCCTCGCCGCGCTGCCGGGACCGGCCACTCGCCTGGCCGCCGCCTCGCCGTGCCGCCGGGACCGGCCGGTCGCCTGGCCCCTGGACGCGCCAGCCGCCTGGGAGAAGAGCTGAGAGAGATGGGAGAGGTGGCTGTGAGAGGACGGATCCTTATCCGAAGGAGATGGGAGAGGTGTGGCTGTGAGAGAGAAAGAGGAGAGAGATGGCCTGATCCGCGAACAGGAGGTGCGGACGAATAGGGAAGCACTATTTTAGTTAGTCGGATCGATGAAATGGATGGTTTGCCAAGTGTATAGAAAAACACTCGGTAAACCTGATCTTTGCTGAGTGTTTTTTCTAGACACTCGGCAAACAATTTTTCCACCGTGTTTCAAAAAAAATTAAATTATCAAACAAATTTTAAAAATAACCAAATTTGGGTATGACACAATTTATATAATCTATGACCTATACAAAATGAATTGAAGTCAAATTCTAACGAGTACTTCTCAACTCTCTGAGACTTCTGTGTAGATTCTTCGATTTACAAGCAACATGCACGACAACTTATCCGAAATATTTTCAATTTTTTATCACATACTCTACCTATGATATAATGATATCATGAAAAATCTCATGATTTTCAGACTTTATTTGCTTTTTTTAGAGTTTAAAAATCTTTCGGATCCATGTTAGTGGTCATATTTCTTGAATAAGATGTTCACAATTTCTTTTCATTTCATGGGTAAGGCCTTAAACTGGGCTAAATAATATGAATATTATTTTTCTACTCATTGTATTCTATTATTTGAACCACTTACAGTTCAAATTTAACTTCATTAAAAAATTGCTTAAAATGTAATTAATTAATTAAATATAGCTAACAAATACAAAAATATACCAAATTTTAATATGGAGTAACACATGTTGTATGTGGAGAATAGAAAAAGTTTTGAAGCCAAAAGAGAAAAAAAATAAATTTTTGCCGGGTGTCAAAGAAAAGACACTAGGCAAAGAGTTTGTTTGTCGAGTGACTAAAAAAACACTCGGCAAACAAGCTCTCTGCCGAGTGTTTTTTTGACACTCGGCAAATAACATGAATATAAATTTTTCTACTCATTGTATTTTATTATTTTGAGGCTAAAAAGGAAATATACTTAATTATTTGTCGAGTGTCAAATATAAAATACTCGGCAAAGAGCCTCTTTGCCGAGTGTATTTTTTGACACTCGGCAAACAAGCTCTTTGCCGAGCGTAATTTGTTTGCCGAGTGTTTTCTTTTTTTACACTTGGCGAAGAGGTTGTTTGTCGAGTGCCCAAAAAAATACACTCGGCAAAGAGCAAGGCACTCGGGTTTCCGCGTAGCGAGTGAAGTGCACCAAATCCTTGCTCCCCGCCGGGGTCCAGCAACGTTGAGCTCAAGACGCTGATCCCTGTTGGTCACATCATGTTTAGGCTTGATGCGGTTGGCTTTGCAGATGACACGTGGGGACAAATCATGGATGATCTTTCACCACTGATTTGAACTTCTATTACTTGGGTTGTTTGCTTGGCTTATCAGCCACCAGCTAATAGTATTTTTCTCTCTACATAAACCAGCACCAACCATTAGCCAACCAGCCAGCGGTATTTTTCTCTCAGCACAAACCAGCACCAGCCACCAGCCAAACGAATAGGCCAGAATACATGAGCTTTCCGTACATGATCTTCTTCCATATTCTTCAACGTATAATTTTGTTCAAGGTGTACAAACTTTTATTCCGTTTGTCATACTTTTCTTCACAATAACCTATCATACTGCTTCACATGGATTTTTGTAAACGTTAGATGCTTCTGTTATTGTACCTCCTACAGAAAATTTTATCTACATCATTTTAGGTGTGTTTAGAGCATCTCCAAGAAACTCTCTATTTATCCTCTCTTTTCTAAAAAAAGAAAAGACGCTGGAAAAAACGCATCCAACAGCTGTTCTATCCGGAAAAAATCCAGTACGCGAGGGGCGCACGCGCGCCGGGTGCGCCCCCGCGCGGATCGCCGCCCAAAAAAAATCTGACGACGCGCTCGTCCGCTCCGCTCCGCAAATGCACGTACGCTCGGCTCGGCTCCTAGCACGTGGACGCATCTGCTCGGCTCGTGGCGTGATTTTTTTTACACGGTTCCTCGTGAAACGTGAATCATCATGAACAGGATTGTATTTAGATCCGTGAAAAGAGGTAAAAATAGTCACATCGGACACTGTATCACACTATAGCACTTTTCGTTTGTTTGTGGTAATTATTGTCTTACCATGATCTAACTAGGCTCAAAACATTCGTCTCGTCGTGTACATTAAAACTATGTAATTATTTTTTTATTTATCTATATTTAATGCTCCATGCATGCGTCATTTACTATATTTAATGTTTCGTTGTGATGTCCATGGGATAGAAAGTTTGAAAAGTTGGGAGGAACTAAATACAACCCAGGTGTTGTCGTGTGACTTTCTGTCGCTGTCTGACTGAATGCCATTTAGCCATTTTTTTGTCGGTCTGAATGTTCCATGTTGTTTACAAGCCATCTCTCACATCATATATATATATATATATATATATATATATATATATATATATATATATATATATATATATATGTAACCTATAGTCTATGGCCGGCCATAGAATAACTATTCTATAGCCACTTTGAGTTACTATAATTACTATAGTAATTCACGAGATTTTAGTAACTTCTTACTAAGTAATTTACTATAATATAATGGTAAATATCTCCATGTGTGTTATAGTAATCCAATTACCATAAATATGTATTGAAATTATAGTAAATTACTACATAAAACTACGGTAAAAAGAGGTGACTACAGAATAATTATTCTATGGCCGGCCACAGAGTATACCTTCCCTATATATCACGAAAAAAGGTTTTGCCGTCGGCCGGCAAAGCCGACTTTGGCGTGTGCTTTTGGCCAGGCACACGATAAACCTTTGTCGAGTGCCAGATCTGATCCACGGTAAATGCTTTTTTTCTGCGCACCAAAAAAATTCAAAATAAATAGTAAAAAAATATTTTAATGTGGAAAGGCCCCAGCCATCCAAGCCATCTAGTCATAAGTCACGCCATTTTTTCACGTGAGAAATGATATATTTGTGATGCGAGAGATGATCTGTAAATAACATGAAACATTCAGACTGATAAAAAAATGGCTAAATGGCATTTAGACTGACAGTGACAGGAAGTCCTGCAACAACACATGTTCTTCTTGATCCAGGTTTCACGAGGAGCTGTGTAAAAAAAATTCACGCCGGAAGCCGAGCTGATGCGTCCGCGCGCCACGAGCCGAACCGAGCTACGTGCGTCTAATCTGCGGAGCCGAGCGAATGAGCGCGTCGCCGGGAGCCGAGCCGAGCGTTCGTGCGTCTGCGGAGCTGAGCGGATGAGCGCGTCGTCGGATTTTTTTTGGCGGCGATCCGCGCGGGGGCGCCCCTGGCGTACTGGATTTTTTTTCTTCTATCCGCCTCGCCATCCATCAAGGCTCGCTATCTGCTGCTCCTCGCTCGCGTTTTTTCACGAGCGGCGCTGCCTCGCTATCCTCTTCTTGGCGCGGCGATTTCTACCTCCCGCGCCCACGCCTCCCCTTCCCGCGCATCCACGGCCGCACTATCTGCTTCGGTTGCCCCCGCGTGGATGGCGTCTAGCTAAGGCAGGAGCACGAGTACGAGGACGCCATGGAGCACGCGGACTCCGCCGCCAGCGACGCCGAGTGCGGCATCGGCGGCGGGGCGATGGTTGCCGTTGAAGATGGCGTTGAGGAACCCCGCGAGCCGCGCGCCGGGGGACGCCGGCTTGTGGATGTCCCTGAGCTTGGCACGGATGTTGGTGCCGGGCTTCTTGCCGACAGCCTTCTTCTTCTCCGACGCGGGTGCCGGCGCCTCCCCGGAGAACCTGCCATAGCTGGAGCACTCCGATGAGCTCGACGTGGTGGCGTGCGGCCTAGCTGGTGCAGTAAATCCCCGCGCAGCGACGAGCTGTAGCAGGTCCCGGCCCTGCTTCTTGGCCGCGAGGGGCGCTGGGAGCGTGGAAGCCTTTGGATATGGGTCAAGATGGGCGTGGGTCAACCACGGAGCGAACCGCAACCGATCCATCGATCCATACAACGTAGAAAGGAGCACCGGACTATCCATTTGCACTAGCTACTGATCCGTGGTGCCCAATAGTTATTATGGGTCAACCCAATTTAATTAGCTGCCTCCTCACCGGGCGATTGCTTCCTGAGCGAACGCGTAAATTAATTAGCTGTAGCGCGGCGCCGCCGTCGCGTCCGCCGACGGGAACCTGTCGTGGGCGTCGCCAGAGCCGCCGCCGTACGTGTACCTCCACCTCTCCGGCGGCTACGGCTTCCACGACAAGCTCTTCTACTGCGGCGAGCATCACTAAATTAAAGAGTTTTCTATTTTTATAAAGGGTATAATCTCTATATTTAGCTAACAAAATAGAGAGTCTCTTCAAGATGCTTAGATGCGTGAAAAGTTTGACTAAAAAGTCACATTGGACACTGTAGCGCACTATAACACCTTTCGTTTGTTTGTGGTAAACGTTGTCCTATTATGACCTAACTAGGCTCAAAAGATTCGTCTCGTCGTGTACACTAAAACTATACAATTAGTTTTTTTATTTACCCACGTTTAGTGTTCCATGCATGCGTCTTTGTTATATTTAATGTTTCGATGTGATGCTGATGTGATGGAAAGTTTAGAATTTCAGGGAACTAAACACACCCTTTGTCACTTCCCTGAGCCAAACAGTCTTCTAAAAAAGAAAAGAAAAGCAAAACAGTCTTAGCAAACCGACCAAATAACCAGACAAAATAAAAAAAAATCAAACAAGCCACCTTCCAAACACTGGACGCGATATGGAGCCCGTGGGCCAAACCAGCCCACCAACGGCTCACGTCATCCCTCAGGCCCACCAAACCTCGCTGATTAGCTCACACCCCACCTCCTTCTTCCCTTCCACGTCACCAGAACCGCCGCAAGTCGGCGGCGCCACCGCCCCCCAACTCCGCCGCCGCGCGCACCACCTCGCCCCGCTCTTATATGTCTCCCGCCTCCTCCCTCCTGTCCCCGCACGCCCCCCGGCGAATCCTCCCGCTCCTCCTCCCCCTCCGCCTCCCCCTCCGCCTCTCCTCCTCATCAGCCGCCGCCGCCTCCGCGCCCGCGCTCGCAATGCCTCCCCGACGAGACGGCGTACGTTGTTCTCCCCTCCCCTCTCCTCTCGTCCTCCGCCGATAAACCCTAACCCCACCCCTCTCACTCTCTCTATTTCGCGCAGACGAAGCCGCCGCCGCGCAAATGGAAGCCGAAGGCAACCGACGCCTCCTCCTCGTCCTCCGCCTCCGCCGCGGCCGGGATCGCGGAGCCCGTCGGGAAGATGACCCTCACCCCGCAGGCGCCGCCGCGGTCGGGGGAGTGGGTGCCGAGGGGCTACGCGACCTCCGCTGCCGACGGCCCCGGGGTCGCCTCCGCGTCCACCTCGACCTCCGCGTCGGCGACCGCGGAGCAGGGCGGTGCTGTCAGTGAGAAGCTCTCGAGCATCTTCAAGGTCGCCCCGCACTTCGAGGTGGACAACAGCACCTTCACCGAGGCCCAGATCAGGGCCACCTTCTACCCCAAGTTCGAGAACGAGAAGTCCGACCAAGAGGTGAGTGCTCGGTCTGATGCTGCTGCTGTTGTTCAATTTGTTGTCCCTATCATATTCTACTTGTGACTGACAATGCCAAGTGTTTCACCAAAAAACAGTGAAGGGTTCGCCCTGTGATTGGTAGGCTGGTTCAGATAAACTAATGCTTATAGATGTTTTCACATTCTGGGTTGATTGTGGGGTTAGTTCTGCAGTTTTTGGTGGGCATAGTTTATCCAAGCTCAATTAATAGCCTTGTTTCCGATGCATTGTGGCACCATTGAGAATTGGAATTCCTTGAGGATTTGTACAGTACTTAGAGTGAAATGAGCAGTTGTACATTCTCGGTGATGATTTGAGTAATTGTACGATTGAACATGGTATGGAGCTGTAGAGCTCGTTTCAAGACTTGATGGAAAATGTCCAAATTTACCACAATTGATGGATACCCATTTGACCTTTTGCATAAGAAATATTTTATTTGCATATCTACTCATATTTTTACTGTAGTTGCATAGCTCTTGGTGACATTGATGTGGCCATAATTAGTCTCTCCTAATGAAGCAACCTCTAATGAACTCATTGTGCAGTAAATCCTTGTGGTTGTTGATTATCCTGCCTTTTTGGGTTTATGTTGTTGCCATTTATTCAGCGGAATATTATTTTAGTTTTTATATTGAGACGAGAAGCTTACCCTCAAAATTTTGATGACAGACAAGAACCAGAATGATTGAGTTGGTATCGCATGGCTTAGCAAACCTTGAGGTATATCTGATGTTTTGCATTGCCTTTTAATCAATTAGTGGTTCTTTTGACTGAACTAATCAGTGGTTATAGTAATGATGAATTCCCTCCTAATATAGTAAGAACATTGTTCCTCCAGGTTACACTCAAGCATTCTGGGTCACTCTTCATGTATGCTGGTCATCATGGTGGTGCATATGCGAAGAACAGCTTTGGAAATGTGTATGTTTTGCTCATCTCTCCTGATTATTTCGAGATCAATGGTTGATGATTGAAGTTCTCAACTTTTGCTCTTAGATACACTGCTGTGGGCGTTTTTGTCCTAGGGCGTTTGTTTCGTGAAGCTTGGGGAAAGGAGGCTCCTAAAATGCAAGCAGAATTCAATGATTTCCTTGAGGTATTCCATGTTAAGGGCAATGTTTTCTAATCTTCATGATTTTCTTGTCTCTGGTGTAATGCATGTAGCAGTAGTGCTTTGTTTATTTTGTGTTGTGGTTTCAGTATAGCACCTTAACTTTGCATCTTTCTTAAGTAGCCTAGGAAGTCAGAGGAGCAACTAGACTTGCTAAAATGTTTTGCATTATTGGCAATGTGGGATCTGGTTATGTTGGAACCTTTGTTAGTGTAAGAGTAAAGGTTTACCACTACATGCGGAAAGTATGCTTTTTGCTAACAAATTGATGAGAACAGAAAGTGTGTGCGCCTTTGGAAAGCCATCAGAGTGCTATTAATTAAATGTACTTACTAAATTACTTTTACATTTATAATCATCATTGCAGCTTTGCTACTTATTTGCTGCAATTTTCTCATGGTTCCTAATCCTCCCCCCCTCCCCCGCTGTTTTATGCTTGTAGAGGAACCGTATAAGCATTTCAATGGAACTCGTGACGGCTGTGTTAGGTGACCATGGGCAAAGGCCTAAGGATGATTATGGTATGTCCTTTTCTTCTGTCCTTATCTTATATTGACTGTCAAAAGTTAGTTAAACATTGTATTTGTATGGTAATGATTAATTTGCCCCTAGTTTACATGTCCAACGAAATTTCAACTCACATTTTCCTGCAATGTTACATTTGGAAAGTTCTAATTGTCTTGTAACATAAAACCAGCACCAACAGTTCATATCTTTCTTTCTACTTATAATTTATATTGCTTGATTAATGCGGGGAGCTACTTCTCCCGCACCTTCCCGCATGTTCGAGAAAAAAAAAACTTCGCCCGCACCTTTACTTTTGTATTGAGTTGGTTGCTGCATTTGTTTAATTCATTACTTTCATCATTATTGATATGAGTATATTTATTCATTTTGTTTTGGGAACTATGCAGCTGTGGTTACAGCTGTAACAGAATTGGGCCATGGCAAGCCAAAATTCTATTCTACTCCAGAGGTGATTGCATTTTGTCGGAAATGGCGCCTACCTACGAACCATGTCTGGCTATTTTCAACAAGGTGTACATCGATAACTTTATGCCCAGGAACATTGCATTACAAAGAATTTGGCTGCTTTGTTTCATGTGATATACATTTTCATTCTTTATTAAAAAAAAGAAAGGGTGAAATGGTGACAACCTTGTAAAGGTTGTTTAGAGATGGCCAGAATATCTTTTGTGTCACTTACTTTCATATTTTCCAGTCTTGGGGTGTTTTTTGGAAACTTCCATTACTATGCATGCCCTCTGCCAAAGTTATGTTGTGCTTATTTCTTGTGAGAATGGATTGTTGCATTGACTGATATGCATGTTCTTAACAACCCCCCCCCCCCCCCCTCCCCTGTACTTTCTGCCATTTGCTTATTTTCTGTCACAATGGGTCTTTGCGTTGACTGATGTCTATGCTGATCACGGACATTTGTTCCTATGCGCTATCAATTAGTTTATTTGAATCATCGAGGAGTATATACTAATGTATTTTTTGAAGTTGCTTTGTCATGTTTATATTGCTAAATCCTTGTTTAGCTGCTAGCTTTTTATTGCATAATTCTATTTCTTCATGCTTTCATCCATCCATCAAAAGGCCTGCAGGCACAATTTTGCATGTAATTGCATGATCACTGCTGATTCTGATCATGATATTACTATGCTTTCTGTTTAAATCTTTCACTAGGAAATCGGCCGCTTCATTCTTTGCTGCTTATGATGCATTATGTGAAGAAGGAACTGCAACACCTGTTTGCAAAGCCCTTGATGAAATAGCTGATATATCAGTTCCAGGTAAGAATATCTCAACTGTTGGTTGAGTGGTTGCCATCTTACTGATTTCTAAATCAACCTTGTTTATTTTCACCACTTTTCGGGCCTGATTGGTTAAGTACGATCTGTGGTGGGAAGTTAGAACTCACACTACATTAATTTTGCTGTAGGGTCCAAGGATCATGTAATGGTGCAGGGTGAGATCCTTGAAGGTCTGGTTGCCCGTATTGTTACTATTGAAAGTTCAGCGCAGATGGAAGAAGTTTTGAGAAACTTTCCACAGCCTCCATTTGATGGTGGTAAGCTGCTGAACTAGAGTTCTATATGTTCTATCTCATTGTTGGAGAGGATTATGTGAGCTTTACAAGAAACAAGAAGTTTTGGTTTAGGTGCAACGGTTTGAGAATAATTTTGGATGCATTTGGGTTGTGACACGTAGCAGTTATGAGCTTTGTAGATTGTAACTACACCTTTTACTATTCATTCAGATTTTCTTTTCTTGTGCAGTTGATTCAGAATTAGGACCAAGTTTACGAGAAATATGTGCTGCTAATAGGTCAGATGAAAAGCAGGTATGAGAATTTCCAAGTGGCATTTGTTTGCTCTATGATATGTGCTTCATGTTATTCAACCTTGCTATAACCTCTTTATAATTATGCATGACCAGCAAATTAAAGCACTTCTTGAAAATGTTGGAGCTTCGATGTGTCCAGACCATTCAGATTGGTTTGGAAATGGTGGACTTGATGCGCAGTCGAAAAGTGTTGAGAAATCAGCTCTCACTCAATTTTTGCAAGCACATCCTACAGACTATGCAACTAAGAAACTGCAGGTTAGTAGCTGTTGTGTTCTTGGCAAAAGATGGATATTTCTCAACTCTAATTGACATGGTTTCATTATAAATAAAGTTGCAATAACAATACACCAATAACTATACAGACATGATATATATTTATTTTGTTGACTGTTGCAGGAGATGATTCGTTTGATGAGGGAGAGGCACTTCTCAGCAGCTTTCAAATATTACTGGAATTACCGCAAAATTGAGTCTATTTCAAATGACAACTTGTATTACAAGATGGTTATACATGTGCATCACGATTCTGTTTTTAGACGTTATCAGCAGGAGATGAGGTGAGCTTTGCGAAGTCAGCCTTGTGTTTTACCTGGATTGGATTTCTCATTTATTAACTCCAAACATATGCTGCTATTTTTAGGAAAAACAAAGGATTGTGGCCTCTATACAGAGGTAAGCTGAGCCATTTGTGATTCAGATATGAACTACGGTGCCTTTACTGATATGCATTCGATGGTTAGGTTTCTTTGTTGATGTAAACCTGTTCAAGGCGACGAATAAGAAAGCAGCTGAACTTGCCAAGGATGGCGACGCTTTACTGAAAAATATCAATGGTGCCTTGGATTCAAATTCTTCAGCTGTTGATGGCCTGGCTGATGAGGATTTAAATCTGATGGTTAAGCTAAAATTCTTGACATACAAGGTACTTATTTATCTATTTTCATCTTTCTTTTTGGATGGTCTGGCTGATGAGGATTCAAAGACTTTGTTTTATGCTGATTGCTGAATCCTCTAACAATTATCTTATTTTGTATTTGACAGTTACGTACATTCTTAATTCGTAATGGTCTATCTACTCTTTTCAAAGATGGACCATCTGCTTATAGAACTTATTACTTAAGGTATGCCATACATGCAAATTGTAAGTTACGGTTATTTTAATAGACACTATGTCATCTCTGATGAATGCCCCTATGTATTGATAGGCAAATGAAAATTTGGGGAACATCACCAAGCAAACAGAAAGAGCTTAGCAAAATGTTGGATGAATGGTATAATATAACCACCTTCTTTCTCTTACAGAACTGCTTATTATATATTATTTAATTTGATTGCCTTACCCATTTCAGGGCTGTCTACATTAGAAGGAAGTATGGGAATAAGCCACTTTCATCCTCAACATATCTTAGTGAAGCGGAGCTTTTCCTTGAACAATACGCTAAACGCAGCCCTTCAAACCAAGCTTTGATCGGGGCTGCTGGTAACCTAGTGCAGTCAGAAAATTTCTTGGCCATACTTGATGCTCAGAGGGATGAGGAGGGTGATCTCCGGGCAGAACATGGAGCAGCACCTTCTAGTCCTGTGTCAATGCCTGCTGATGTGGTTCCCAAAACAGAGGGCCTTATTGTCTTCTTTCCGGGTAAAGTAACTGCGGACATATGCTTAACAAGTTTTGAGTTGCTTCCATAATTCGAATAACTGAGACACTGGGCTTATTTTCACTGATCATATTTGAAAAGGATGAACAAACGTTTATATTATTCCACTGGTTTGTTGGTGATAACCTTGAGTTTTAGGTTTCAGCCAGGTTACTGATGTGCCACTTTGGTTGAACCATGTGTTAATTTTAACTAATTCTAGGTTTTAAGGTAGGCTTTGGGTTTTCTTAATCCATCTGAACATACAAAAGTAGTAGCGTCCACATTGTTTTGCTTGGGCTTATCCCAATGCTCAAATATTAGCCTATCAAGCTTGCCTGTTGACCAGATAAACTAAGTAACTGACAAAAAGCAATGTTGGCACTGTGTTTTCTTGAACTTTCTTTTTCCTTCTCAAACAATACATTGTTTTTTATTGGTAGTTTTCTTACCAATCTTCATCTTGTTCATACTTGAAACAGTGCTATAAAATATTTCTCCTATCAAACAGTATTGTTTTATATTAAAAAATTGTCAGATTCTTTATGCTGATTTTGTATTTTCCTTTCAGGTATACCTGGTTGTGCAAAGTCAGCTTTATGTAAGGAAATCTTAAACACACCTGGTGGCCTTGGTGATAATCGTCCTCTTCATAGCTTGATGGGAGATCTTATTAAAGGTATGTGGCATTTGAGACATTATTTGTGTTATAAGATTACTCTTTTACTGCAGTACAATATGGTTTCAGTGAGCAGTGATGTACAATGCTGCTCTTTATTCTCCTGAACAAAGAATAAAATGTTAATTATGTGGGTGCAATTTAATTTATGTGGGAAACATTCAATTGAGCTAATCTAACAGCATCCAGTCATTCATCTGCTTTTGCGCATGCTATAGGACCATCCTATTGTGCAAAATGATTATTCTGGTTCTGTATAAAGTCTCAAGATGGGGATGGTGCGGGTCGACCCGTCGGTTCACCGATCCGGCTCAAAAAAACGATCCTAACGGGCTCCATTTACTATCTATAAGATTAGTTTGGGTCAGCGGTTCAATTACACTCAAACCTTAGGGTCGAGTGGGTTGAGCCACCCCTCAGCTCCATCGTGCTCATGCTGCGGCAGCGCCCAACGAGCCGCTGCCCCTTTGGTTGCCGGCCGCAAGACCTCCGTCCTCTTGGAACCTGTTCTTGCCTGGCTTGCAGCACTGAGGAACGGTCCACGCTGCAGGTAGATGAGCTTGCCGCTTTCTTCTGTCTGTGATTCCTGCAGGCCACGCTTCAGCTGAACATGCTTTGTAACTACGCTTCAGCCGCATTGCTGAGTGACTTGACCGCTGCTGTGACTTGGCATGCTTCAACTGCATTGCTCCAGCGGCAGCGCAAGCAGGCCAAAACGTTCCCAGGCAAGCAACCGTGAGCAGCAGGAAGCATAACGGTTCGATCCTTAATATCCATTGGGTCACCAAAGATCAATAGCTAATTAAGTTGGATAACACGGTGCTCCTAAAAACACTATAAGGATCGATGGATCGACTGTGGTTCGCTCCGTGGTTGAACCATCCCCGTCTTGAATAAATTCTGATAATTCTGAGAAAAGCTAGGATCACATTCTTTATGGGGCGGAAGAAGTATGCCTGTTCTGTAAAATTTATTCTGGTTTTATGTCCCATGATTATATTTAATTTATCACAGAAATATGATAGGCTTCTAGAGTGATTACAATATATTCAACTATTTTGTTAACCGTGATTACAGGAAGATACTGGCAAAAGGTTGCTGATGAACGAAGAAAGAAACCGACTAGAATAACCCTTGCTGACAAAAACGCACCAAATGAAGAAGTGTGGGGGCAGGTAAGATTGGCATCATAATGTTGATGGCAAACAGTTTTTGTATGCTTTGTGTTTTGACTTTAAGAAGACTAGTTTGAGAGTAAATAAATCATCCTTTCCAGATTGAGGACATGTGTGGGTCCACAAAGGCAGCTGCTGTTCCTGTGGTTCCAGACTCTGAAGGTATATATGCTTCATGATTTATCAATCACTCATCTTCTGTTCTTTTTTTCTTTTACTTCACCAGTAATTCCCTTCTGAAAGTTGTGTGCTGCACTTCAAATTTGTGACAGAAGTGCAACGAATGATACATATGCTATAATTTAGGATTCCAAATTAGTGCTATTATGGTCCTGAGTGGCAAACTTATTTGAAAATATACCGTACAAAGACCTATTTCTGCAGCTGCAGTAGGGCCTTAGGTTCAATAAAGGAAATTTCGCAGATTCTAGAAGAAAATTGCTAACATTGACTGTGTTCTCTTGCATCATTAAGTCAAACGTGTGGTTTAACTTTTATCTGGTTTCTTGATTTTGCAGGCACTGATTCAAATCCTTTTTCTCTTGATGCCCTTGCTGTTTTCATGTTCCGTGTCCTCCAGCGGGTCAATCATCCGGTGTGTACTCATGCAAATATGGAATCACTAGTATATATTGTGAAGTGTCTGACATTTTGTTAACCTTTAATTTGAAAGGGACATTTGGATAAGTCGTCACCCAATGCGGGTTATGTCTTGTTAATGTTTTACCATCTATATGATGGCAAGGTATGTACATATCATGTAAGTCTGTTTCCAGCTCCTCGAAATCACCAAATCACCAGTACTCTCAATTTCAGAGTCGAAGAGAATTCGAAAATGAATTGTATGAGCGTTTTGGTTCCCTGGTTAAGATGCCTCTCCTGAAGCCAGATAGGTAGGTTATTTTCTTGTTTTTTTTGCCCCTTTGTTTTTTCCCAGAAGATTCGCAGAATCCCAGATTGAGCTATGCAATTAGAGAAAATGTTCAGGGAGATGTTCAATCCACTCAATTTCCAAGAAAAAGACAGCCTTTCATATTGTGCACAACAAAAAGAAAGTCATGATGAGGAGACTTAACTCTAAGCTAGTAACTCAATCTTCTGTTGATTTCAGAGCTCCATTGCCTGGCACTGTGAAAGCTGTGTTAGATGAGGGGATTAGCTTGTTCAGACTACATCAGAGCAGACATGGAAGGTATGAAGCTGTAACCACTTTGATATATACCCCAACATTATCTGAGCATATTGTACACACAAGAAATTTCATAATAAGTTATATAGGGCAAAAAAAGGCTTTATACAATATCACCTCTTGAATACATAGTAATCGAACATGCTGTACAACACTTTTTTCTGGAGCAGTTGATCTAATTTAGTGTCACTTTGTCTCATAATGTTGAAAAAATTGGTGTTCCATTTCTAAATTTACATGTCTATATATACTGGCTGATTTTTACAAAACAATGTCAAATCAGAGCGGAGCCATCAAAATGTTCTTATGCTAAAGAGTGGGCACAGTGGGAGCAAAGGTTGCGTGCAACCTTGTCTGGGAATGCTGATTATCTTAATTCCATTCAGGTAACTATTTCATATATAAATCAATCATTCATAGTTCAGGAATCATGATGTAATGTAATTGTCAGTAATATTTGAACATGTGGGGGCCAACTGCTAGTCTGGAACTACTGTATAATTTACTTGGGCCCATTTCTGTAGGTATGCTTTTTATTGTACATATGAGACTAGAAAGGCTGTTGGTTCAATCGATCCAACACCTTAAGGCTCCCTGCATATTGGTTTGGGAATGAGTACACTACTTTTAAATGCTAAGGTTTCCTTTTATCTCTAATTTAGTAGTAGCAACAAATGACCTTTGAAATATCGATGTTATGTGCTGTACTTAGGGAGTTATATGGTCTGTTATACGCTAACCCCAATCTTTTTTTACTAAAACCACAAAGGTCTGCTTGCTTAACAATTCAACTTTGCTGCAGATAATGATGATTTAGTTCTTGTTCAAGGTAATTACTGAACTCTGTTGTAGGTTCCGTTTGAGTTTGCTGTGAAAGAAGTGCTGGAACAGTTGAAAGCTGTTGCCAAAGGTGATTTCAAAACGCCTGATAGTGGGAAGCGAAAGTTTGGCAATATCATCTATGTTGCTGTTAGATTAACCCCAGCTGATATAGTGGGCCTTCTCCGGAAGGTAAGAACAGTATTACTCTATTGTCCTGCCTTAAGGTAGCTTCAAATTTGCAGTTAAGAACTTGGCTTACATGTTTTCTGGAATACATCCTTTTGTTGGCATGTGGTGCCACTAGGTTTTGTGTTGTCGATTATGCTTAATTTTTACACTTTTGTCTTGTGGTGTGTTGCATTACTGCGACAGGTGTCAGAGAAGAACACTGCAGTGAACACTTTCCTCAACGAGATAAAACTGGAGGACAGCCTGACGAAGGCTCACGTCACCCTCGCTCACAAACGAGGGCATGGTGTGGCTGCAGTTGCGAGCTACGGCGTCTACCAGCATCAGGAGGTCCCCGTGTCGTTTAATGCCTTGTACTACACCGACAAGATGGCTGCTCTGGAGGCGCAGCTCGGGGCTGTGAACGGTGAGCAGATAAACTCTAAGAACGAGTGGCCACACGCCACCCTATGGACGGCTCCGGGTGTCACGCCGAAGGAGGCCAACACGCTGCCGCAGCTGGCCTCAGAAGGAAAAGCGAAGCGGGTGCCAATTGAACCGCCTATCACCATATCTGGGGTGCTGGACTTTTACTGATTTACTGCCTGGGTTTTAGATTTAGAATCTGGACGGGTTGAGGTGAACATAGGAGTTGGGAAATCGTTAGCTTCAGGTGGCCTTACAGTTTAGCAGCTGATCGTGGCAATAACATGTAAATTGGTCTGGGTCTCACGTCAAGAATTTTTAGGTCTTATAGGATAGACTGGGTTATGGTGTTTCCTTTGGAGACGTCGTTTGAGTATAAAATCAGTACCAGAGGAGCCAAATTTTGGTGTATTTTCGGGTTCTGTTGAACTGAACCACACGTGAAATTTAAACCTCATGCGTGGCTTGGAACATGGATGGTTCAACAGAAGTTGTAAAATTCACCGGTTCCATTTGGCGGCTGTGGTCGCTTTTCCGCTATCCACTATTTTATTAATGAGAATCTATTAAAAAATTAAGCGGAACTGTTAGTTGAAAGCTATCTCGCACAGCAAGGAACGGAGTGGAATGCAGAATCGACTGTGACTATTCCAGTGGAGGCTGAAGAAGAGGAACAGTGCCGAACACGTACTCATAGGGAAAAGGTAAAAGCTGTCACGGCCTTTTTCTCTCCTGCACTAAGATTCGATGGATGAAACTGGGCACTTGGGCAGCCAACCCCGTTGCTTGTAGACATGAAAGCTACCAAGGCTTTTCGACGCCTGCGTATAAAGTATGGTGAATGTGCCCACGTTCCTCATTCTATAGACAATTGTATTTCCACGGTAAAAAGCTTTTAGAAGTATTGTATCACGTTTCTTCCACATTCTTGATCCCATCATTCCAGAAATATGTAGGCTGCTAAGGTTCGCAGAGTAGGCTAGCCCCTGATGGCGCCCTTTAATATAGTCATAAAAATTAAAGATGATTTTAGCAGCTTACACGACTGTTCCAAGTAATTCAATTTGCTGATTGTATCGCTCAGCACTAAAGGCGCGATCTAATTATTTTTGGATCAATGTTTGATTAAAAAAGCTGATAAATCTAAAAATTACAATCTGCTCTGTTCGCTTGGCTTACCAGCCACCAACCAGCACTACTTTTCTCTCAGAACAGATCAGCACCAGCCACCTGCCATTAGCCAGCCAGCAGTATTTTTCTCTCAGCACAAATCAGCACCAGCCACCTACCACCCGCCGGCCGAGCAGGGCGGTTGAGAGATGACGATGAGCCGGCGTGACGACGATTGGTAGTTTACAAGCACTTTGTTTGTGGGCAAGCTTGTTGGATGTTGGGAATGGGAGGATCGAGTTGTACTACGGCCAAGACGACGACCGGCGCTCACATGCGTCAACGTGCACCCGCATCTCGCCGCAGCAGGCAGCGACGTGGACGGTGGATCACGACCGGAACATTATACAATTGCACCGTCCATGTCTTTTTACGACATCTTGTCATATATATGGTACTGTACGCAGCCAAAGGGGTTATTATATTGCAACCTATTCTCTCCATATTGGTATTAGATGATTTAAGGGCAACGACACAGTCTCCAAAATGAACTCTGACTTTTATTTTTACAGAAATATTTATTAAAAAATAATATATGTATACTTTTATATTTATTCATATGGTTTTCACGTTTCCAAACTCAACGACTTAAAAGTTATTCATGATTTATATTCTCAATGTTTGACTAAAATTTTGTCCAAAACGTCGTGTAATACCAATATAGAGGGAGCACGTAGTAGCCTGCATGTCAGTTGTGTACTAGCACATGTCTGCATCAGTCTGAAGTCTGAATCCAATCCAAATCCGTCGTCTCTGAGTCGTTCCCGACGAATGACATGCCAAAGCACACAATAGGGATTGACGGGTTGATGTTTTCTTCTTTCGAAAAAGCAAAACAGAGCAATCTTGCTTGGCAAGGCAAACTGGAAAAAGGTCTCCCATCACCTTTCGGGCACGTCAAGGAAGAAAATGGTCGCGCCATAATCTCCCTTCATCTCCATGGCTGCTGTGCCGTTTGGAGATAAAGTTGGTTTTATATACGTATATGCCGAAGTGCCTATCTCTATCCACTTTCCCTTAGCTTGGCTTGGCTCCTCCATCAACGCGTCAATCCCAATTATATTCACACGTCTCAGGCTGTGTTTGAATCTTAGGGACTAAAGTTTAGTCCCTCAAATAAGTGCAATTAATATATATATTCACACGTCTCACGCTGTGTTTGGATTCTAGGGACTAAAGTTTAGTCCCTCAAATAAGTGACAATTAATAGCATTAAACATAAACTAATTATAAAATTAATTGCATAAGTCATATCTACTCCGCCAGACGAACCTAACAAGCCTAATTAATCTATAATTAGTTCATAATTATCAAATTATTACTGTAGCATTATATTGTCTAATCATGGACTAATTAGGCTTAATAGATTCGTATCGTAAATTAGTTCTCGCTTATGTGATGCATTTTGTAATTAATCTATATTTAATAATTCTAATTAGCATTCTTCCATTCGATGGGATTAAAACTTTAGTCCCTTGAACCAAACACCCCCCTCAGAAAGTCTGATGGTGACGAGTCCAATCTTAATTAGCTGACGAATGGAGTAATTATCGCGCATCTCAACCAACTAATTAATGTTGGTCGTCGTGAGGAGAAAGCTAGCACCGGCTTTTCGCACACCACCTTTATATATATATATATTTCATTTTTGTCATCCATGCATGCACCTGATCTAGCTACAGCTGACTCCCGTTGTCTTCTTCATCCCGACAAGTGGAAAAGCTAACTAGCAAGGCTTTTGCCATATTTGTGATGTGTGTGTGTGTGTATATATATATATATATATATATATATATACACACACGATGTTAATTGTACCGTCACAAGCAACAATGCAAATGCTCACGCTGTTCCGACGTATAATATGTTTCAATTTTGTTTTAAGTCAAGCTTCTATAAATTGTGCGTGCATGATCCATGGTAGACATGAATGGAAGATAATATTACACCTTCCTTTTTAAATATACGATATTCTAGATAAGCTAATTAGCTGATAGATAACATTATATTAAATGTTCTTTTATATATATTATATTTTGAACAAGCTAATTAGTTTATAAATCATATAATTGTGCGCTATAACCTTTTATGACAGTCAAGCATTCAATTAATCTGTACACATATCCAATTGCCAAAATGCAGGGGCCCTACTCATTTTCTTTTCTTCCTTTCAATGCCATCAACATCTATCAGATCTACTGGCTACTCTATCTCCAAGACTCCAATTCACAATCATTGCCCTGTTCGCAATCCAAAATCATTGCAACTATCATGTCTCGGGTCTCAATCCAAAATCTTCGAACTTTCTAACCAGTAGCATCCCAACAAATCATTGCATTATTGCCAAGAGAATAAAAAGTATATCTCCGCCTTTCCACACCTTTTCATGTTCCACCGGATGCGGTAGATCCGTCGTTATTGCAGCGCTTTAGTTATTGTGTTCCTTGGGGGTTATCATATTATCTAGTCAAGGTGGTACAATTTATTCTTTTTAATATAATCAATAGCTCATTTTCTAGGTTCAGTTTAGAGTGACGTCTCTCACCAGCGTAGTGAAAAAAGGTTGTTCTCTCATCATACATGTGCTTCTACCAACAAATGTGTTTGTCATTCATGCACTGGCCACCACATCATATAGATCGAGGTCTTGTTTGTAGGGCTCCAAGCAATTGACCAGACTCGATCTCTACTACAGTATTTCGAGGAACCGGAGCTAGTGGAGCCAAAAACATCGGCATCACTGGCTCCTAATTAATTTGGAGAAGAGACAAAAAATGACTCCTGTAATAAGTACATGAGGAGAAGAGACAAACCTAATTAGCAATTCTGCATTCAAGATAGTCCAGATGGGCAATTGAGTTGTTGATTTGATTAATGGCGCCGGAGTTTGCAAGTCATCAACACCTGTTGTTGTTGTCATGTGGGATGCGTCTCTCTGGGCTCCGCCATATATACTTTAATGTGGACTAGTTCATTACAAAACCTTGAGACAAAGTTTGATGGTCGAATTAAACTACAGCGAGCGATGGGAATGGAGCAGGAAGACACTCGCGTTGGAGGAGGGGCACTAGGTTCAGAAGCCAAAAAAACGAATAGCTTGCAGTCATCCGAGCAGGAAAACGAATTTATGGCCAAGCTTTGGAGGATCCAGGACCTTGTGATCCAAAACCAACACATTAACATGTGTTTTATCGAAATTATTGTTGAAGTAGAATGATGGACAACTAGAACTGAGATGTCTGATGACTGAGTTAGGATAGAAGGGTGGGAAGCCATAGGAATATGGGATCTCCTAACCTTAGAAACAAAGAAGAAATGAAAGTCCCAGAATATTACTAGCTAGTAGGTTGCCAGAAAAAAAACATGCGTTCCCTTCCTATTTAGCACATGTCTCAATCAGAACCCAATAAGAATCTTTCGTAATGGTCAAAAACATTCTTTCTCATTTAGCATGTGTCTCAATTCCAACCCAATAAGAATCTTTTGTCTCTGGCCGAATATCATCTCCAAGCAATCTTGGTTTCCAAGGAAATGGTCACTATCACCTTTGAGCAGACACCATTTTGTCTCTTCTGGACATGATTTGATCGTACATCTCCTTATCTTCTCTCTCCGTTTCAGCTTCGGTCTGTTTTTGCACTCCCCCGCTTGGCTCGGCTACTCGTCTTTGGTTTGTGCATGCTGGGGTAGATCGAGGCTGCAAAGTTTTTAATGCCGCTTCTATTAAATCATGTCCCACCTAATCTTATACGAGTACTCCTTTCGTTCTCTTTTACTGTATTTGGTTTTCCTTAATTAATTAGTCTATAAATTTGAGCTATACCCAGCGTCATATAAAATACTACTATAGAACAGAGGGGAGTATTAGAGCATCTCCCTCCAAGAGACTCTGTATTGTGTTAGCTAAATATGGAGATTATAGCCCCTTTGTAAAAATAGAAAGTCATCTAATTCAATTGGGTAATCCAACAGATTCTGTAAAGATGGCTAGTGAGGTAGGCTAGCTAAAAATAGCTAGCGAATGAGGTGAGATGGAGAGCCACTAAATTTGGAGGGTCATTTACAGAGTCTGTTGGAAACGTTTTTTCTCTAACAATAGCTAAATTTAACTTTAGAAAATGATTTGGCTAATCTCTTGGAGATGCTCTTAGCCAAAAGACTAGCCAAATTATTTTCTAAAATTAAATTTAGCTATTGTTGGAGAAAAAACGTTTGCAACAGACTCTGTAAATGACTCTCCAAATTTAGTGGCTCTCTATCACACCTTATTCGCTAGCTATTTTTACCTAGCCTACCTCACTAGCCATCTTTACAGAATCTGTTGGATTACTCTATTATTTGTTAGTCAAATCTATTTTTAAGAGTAGCTAAATCAGTAGATTTAACTAATCCTTTTGGCTAATCTCTCGGAGATTCTCTTACTCTATGCTGATGACGAATATTAATGACATCGTTTTGTGACTATATTAATGACATCTCAACCAACTAATTAATTAATCTCTTGGGGTCGTGCGGAAAAAGCACTTAAAAGCACCACAATTTCTCGTACAACCTTTTTGTCTTTGCATTTGCACCTGATCGAGCTCCAACCACGCGATAGATGGTGACTCCCGTAGTCTTCCACTTGACAAGTGGAAACACGCTAGCTCGGCCTTGTCATATTTGTGATGTATATGCCTCAGCATCCACTGCCCACCGCATCACACAAGATCAACTTGTTGTGGAGAATGCCCTATGCAAGGCACGCAAGCTACTCAATATTCGAACTTCTTAACTATTTTTTATTGACAAACAATAGCTAGTCTAGCTAAAAATGAGTAGATTATATGTATATGGATTTAGTACCATTAAATTAAGTTTTGAAACTGGTTTGTATACGACGTTAATTATTTAATTTTATGGTCATGAGCAATGTAACATATGTATATGAGGTGATAATTATCAAGTTGTAGCCTTAGAAAACTGCATTTGGTAATGGAGGAAATAAATGCCACCACTCTAGAAAGGATTGATCTTTTCCACTGTAGAAGAAATGATGACGGCAAGATCATTTGATCCGCTTTCTTAGTCTTTACTCCTTCCAACTGAAATATAAGATATTTTGGTTTGTCCTAGGTCAAATTATCGAAAAGAAGGTATGTTTGTGGTTAGAGAGAGTTGCACATTGCATAATGCCTACTTGTCTTTTGAACCAAATATTGGTAGTCCCTACTACCTACTTTTCCAAGCCGTCCACATCAGCTTTTATTCTGCTTTCTGATTAACCGGTACGTTGGGATGGTCGACCGAACCTAATCTGAATTAATAATAATAATCTTGGATAGCCGAGTTAAAGGTCCATTTATAATTTTCTGAGACCAACCAAGGAAAAGATCATCTGCATCACCTTTCCACGCCACCCTTTTCATCCAACTGAGAGATGATCCGAATGCGCTTTCTGACTCGCCAGTAGAGTCAGAATGTGCGTTCTGGTGCCACGTGGACTTGTTCAGATGTAAAATAGGGGCGGAGATTTGGGGTTTGGGGTCACTTCGTAATCATTGCGTCACTGTAGCATTTCGTTTGTATGTGTGAAAAATTGTCCAAAAATTGATTAATTAGGCTCAAAATGTTCGTCTCGCAGAGTACAACAAAACTGTGCAGTTAGTTTTTTATTTCATCTACATTTAGTACTCCATGCATGTGCCGACATTCTGATGTGATGACAATCTTCTTTTTGCACAGTGAACTTTAGGGTTGCTTTTTGAGAACTAAGGGCAGAGATAGAATCTGGCTCGTTTTGTGCCACTCTTATTTTATTTCTCAAAAGCTACCAGATTTTATCAGGCGTCGAATGCCACCTAAAATGCACATATATTTGTAGGGATGCATCGTAAAGTTCTGCTGCCAATGTGGGTTTAATTAGAACCTACATAAGACTAGCAAAGTAGCAATTCCCACGGTTAATTCTATCGACTCTATTTCTAGCTGGACATGTCATTATTTCTTTGACACGAAACAAGTGTTTGTGGTTTCAGGAATAGGATGACGCTCCATCTTTTTTTGCCCTCGTGCTTTTTGTTTGCTTCGAGGGATAAAATGGATTGCGCCACTGCCACCTCATCCCTGACAATCACATGATTTACTAAATAGGAGTAATGAGGTGGTTCATCTCACAAAAATCAATAGGATGAGCTCATGATGAATCGTTCCATTCTACGTGAGGTGGTTTCTCAAACCAAACATCCTAGCAAAATTTTTCATTTTGGCACTCTTGGAAATCCCAAAATGGACCAGCCAAGACCAATCATCTTTCCTTTTTTTTAGGAAAGAGTGAATTTTTCATCCCTCAAATATTATGAAAGTGTAACTTTCATCCCTCATGATTCAATTGGTGCAAATTGGTCCCTTAACTATCTAAACAAGTGCACTAATCATCCATACCTTGTCTTAACAATGTTTTAGTGCCATCTAGCAACGTTTAGATCATCATGTCCATCGTTGATAGGCTGCCTGGGATTAGAAACACACAACAAAGAACAAGAGCAAAATATTTAAAAAAATACAGAATTGATTCATACACTAATGTTGTAATTTTTCCAACTCACCATTGAAAAATATTTAAGTAAAAATCTATTCTTTTTTCTTATTAGTATAAGTGCAAGAAGTAACTTTCTAGCAAGATGATGTGGCTAAGCGATGATTAATTGAACTGTTAAGTGGTCTAAATCATTGTTATATAACAGTAAAGCATTGTTAGACCGAGATAGTGATGATTAGTGCACCGGTTTAATTAGTTAAGGAATTGATTTGCACTGATTGAAACATAAGGAATGAAAATCACACTTCTACAATACTTGAGGATGAAAAATACACTTCTTCCTTTTTTTATTAGAGACCACAGCGCCTACTTTTTGTAAGGTCCATAAGAAAACTAGTATATTTTTGCTTTCGTCCATGGATTTGTTTCGGGATTCTTGTTTCAGTGACCTTTTGACTCCACTAGGTAAGATCAACTCTCATATCATCTCCTTTGTTATTGACAATCATGTTTCAATGTACTCTAATACAATAGAGTAACCATTCAATTATCTAGTCACCTCCGAAAAAAAAGATTATATGTATATGCAGGCAACACATTCAAAAGTTACTTTTGCATCGAGAATATACATGTTCCCAAACTACAAAGGTCCCAATAAACTAAAATAAGAGAGAGAGAGAGAGAGAGAGAGAGAGAGAGAATCCATTGGCTTAAAGTGAGCTCATATTCACACAATGAACTCGACTGCTTTTCACCTTCTTTACCCAACTTTTTTTTATAAAAATGTACTTCAGCATATGTACGACAATAGCTTCCAAACTGGATGTGCAGTTTCTTTGACACGAAGGCTGAACCTATTTGCCCCTTCTGGAAAATAGCAAAAACCAACGAGCCTAGCCTAATCACACCTTTCTGTTCTAATAAAGAACACCTATTACTTTTAGGAAGGTTCATAAGAGAACAAATACATATACATTGTTTTTGTCCATTGGATCTGTTTTGATATTCTTGTTTTACTGACCTTTAATTTTGTCTCCACAAGGTCAAGATCAGGTAAACTTTTATCTTCTTTATTGACAATCAAGTTTCATTTTCTACTCTAACAGAATGTTAGCACACTGTTCTTGTTAGAAATTTAGGCATCATTCGGTATATTTTAATTCCAGAAATTAGCAACAAATTTATGACAACGGTGAGTGATCTAGTGGTAACATAACATGTGCAAGTGTTCAAGTTAATTCTCCCAAATAACATGAACAACATGAGAAACCGAAACAAGAACAAAAGGATGTTCAGGATGTACCCAGAGGCGGAGCCGGTACCGGAGGCACCAGATGCGCCATCACCAGCTGGAGGAATAGTGTTAACCATCCTCGACTGGTCTTGCTCGAGGTAGTCGATCTAATTCGGTGCAGTGGCGAGTCGATGCAGTGGAGTCCCTCGAACGATCACCGGGACGTAGTCGTTCACGTGAGGAAGACGGCCACCAGGAAGTAGTCGTTCAGGTTGTCGATGTTGGCCACCAGGAAGTAGTCGTTTACAGCAGCGAGCAGACGCGTTCTCGTACGCTCCCCAAAAACCTTATCGTCCGCCTATCCCGAGCAGGATCACTAGACAGGGAGGTTCAGAGGCAACTGCTCACGCAAGCAGAGTGCACACAGGGCTTGCGTTGGGAATGCAAGAGAGCAGCAAAAACAGGGAGAAGAGAGAGGTCTCCTGAAAGGAGTACCAAGAGAGGGAGAGTGCTTGTATGTTCTAGCTATGGGAGGGAGCCCCTCTTATATAGGCGACCAGAGGAGGAGGGGGATGAACCTGGACACTGCATGAGGCAGCAATGGCCATAATGACGGCAGTTATTGGTCAGCCCAATAATGCCATTAAACGTCATCAGTTACTCTCAGCCATCAAATCGTCGGTTACTGGTAACGTTTAAGACTCAATCAATGTCATTTGTGGCAAAAGGTTCATCACACAACACACGCAGAGCGGCTCGTCACGTCACGTCAGGCTCTGCTCGGCTCGGAACGGCCACGGCCACGGCCCGGCGAGGCGAGCGAGCGAGCGCGCGTGTGGCACGCCCATCTCCTTTTACCTACTTCACAAGTGGTCCACAGTTGGTCCACTATTTAGGTTGGTTAGGATTCCCGTTGACTTTCCATCCGGGATTTAACTCCCTAGCACTTATTAGTGGACCTTTAATTCTTTGATTAATTGAGACTTAAATGGGCCAAGGCCCAATTAATCCAACAATCCCCACCAAGAATTTCAAGGTACACAAGAAAATACTCGCGTCTCAACTGTTGTTTTGATATACTGGCATCATGGCGGGGACTGTTAAGTTGAACATCCACCTGGGGCAAGAGCTACACTTGTTCACAACTGACCAATGGACTATGCCTTGAATTGACAGTTTTGTGCAAACAAGCTTGGCTAGAGCCCCTTTGCCAGTACTAGGCTGCTATAAGCATCCCCTCGGGTTGGAGCGTATAAGTCATACTCCGTACCTTTGATGGGTATCTAGAGATCACCCTATCTCATAGATTGTGACTAGCAACCAAACCCGTATAGGTGCAATCCTTTGAGATGTTCTGTAGGTCAACATCTTTGCCCTTATTGAGCCACTTGGATCACATTAAGGTTTTCACCAACCTGCCATACAGACTTAGAAGAGAAATGCACCTCCATTGGAATGAGCCCTTATCAAAGGTTCTCTTCTCTCAGTTAAACAGTAGCTTGTTTCACCATCCTAATTCACGGGATCTCCGATCACATAGGACAGGTTACCACTACTGAGTAACACACGTGGGTCTCAAGCCCAATTCCCTGGATGCATTGTCTATCACGTTACGTGAAAGACCCTTTGTGAATTTATCTGCTAGGTTCTTAGCCGTTTGGATGTAGTCTAAGGCTATCACTCCGGAGTTTCTCATTTTCCTGATAGATTTCAGCCGCCTCTTTACATGCCTAGAGGACTTCATGTTATCCTTTGAACTGTTCACCTTGACAATCACAGTTTGATTATCACAGTTCATGAGGATAGCCGGTATCGGTTTCTCAACTACCGGCAAATCCATAAGGAGATCACGAAGCCATTCGGCCTCAACAATGGCGGTGTCCAATGCAGTGAGTTCTGACTCCATAGTTGACCTTGTTAAGATGGTCTACTTGCAAGACTTCCAGGAGACAGCGCCACCTCCAAGTGTGAAAACATATCCACTTGTGGCTTTAATCTCATCTGCATCGGATATCCAGTTTGAATCACTATAACCCTCTAGTACTCTAGGGTACCCGGTATAGTGAATTCCATAGTCCACAGTACCTTTCAGAAAGCGCATTACCCATTCAAGAGCTTCCCAATGAGCATCTCCCGGATTTGACACAAACCGGCTCAGTTTGCTCACAGCGAACGTGATATCGGGTCTAGTAGCGCTGGCTAGATACATCAGTGAACCAATGATATGGGAGTATCTCATCTGATCTCTCATTATTCTTTTATTCTTCCGTAATATTTTACTAGCATCATAAGGTGTTGGAGCTGGCTTGCAGTCATTATATCCGAAACGACTCAAGACCTTCTCCACATAGTGGGATTGTGTGAGAACAACCCCACCATCACCTTCTCTCACTAGCTTAATATTTAGGATCATATCAGCCTCTCCCAAATCTTTCATCTCAAAACTCTGAGACAAAAACTCTTTGACTTCCTTAATCACATTAAGGCTTGTCCCAAATATCAATATGTCATCTACATACAGACATAAGATCACTCCTTCGCCCCCACCATAGCGATAGTACACACACTTGTCGGCTTCGTTCACAACAAAGCCAACTAACGTTAAAGTTCTGTCGAACTTCTCATGCCACTGCTTAGGAGCTTGCTTAAGGCCATACAAAGACTTTATCAACTTACACACCATTCCTTCTTGACCTTTCACTACAAAACCTTCTGGCTAATCCATGTAGATCTCTTCCTCCAACTCTCCATTTAGGAAAGCTGTCTTAACGTCCATCTGATGAACGAGAAGACCATGGGAAGCTGCCAGAGAGAGCAGTACTCGAATGGTGATCAATCGGGCAACCGGCGAGTAAGTGTCAAAGAAGTCCTCTCCTTCTTTCTGAGTATATCCCTTAGCCACTAGCCTTGCCTTGTATTTCTCAACAGTACCATCAGGACTAAGCTTTTTCTTGAACACTCACTTGCATCCTACAGGTTTGCACCCATACGGACGTTCCACGACTTCCCAAGTACCATTAGACATAATAGAGTCCATCTCACTCCGAACTGCTTCCTTCCAATAGTCAACGTCTGGAGAGGTATATGCCTCTTCAATGGTTCTAGGGGTGTCATCCACGAGGTACACAATGAAATCATCACCAAAGGACTTTGCAGTCCTCTGTCTCTTGCTCCTTCTGAGAGCTTCACTGTCATCCTCCTCAGGATTTTCCACATGTGTGTGTTCATTGTGTTCTATCAAAACAACAGGTTCTCTAGGTTCTTTATTAATAGACGGTTCATGACTAGACGTGCTAGCTTCCTCTTTCATAGGAAAAATATCCTCAAAGAATGTAGCGTCTCTGGACTCCATTATTGTACCAACATGCATGTCATGTACTCCAGATTTTACTATTAAAAATCTATAACCTACACTGTGGAAAGCATAACCAAGAAAGACACAATCAACAATCTTAGGTCCCAATTTACGTTTCTTGGTTATGGGCATATTCACTTTGGTCAAACATCCCCAAGTCCGTAAGTATGAAAGGGTTAGATTTTTCTTTTCCCATTCCTCGAATGGTGTTATCTCTTTGTTCTTCATAGGAACACGATTCAGGACATGACATGCAATCAATATAGCCTCACCCCACCATTCCTTGGAAAGTCCCGCTGTATCCAACATGGCATTAACCAAGTCAGTCAGAGTGCGGTTCTTTCTTTCGGCTACCCCATTTGACTGAGGTGATTAGGGAGGTGTCCTCTCATGAATTATTCCATGTTCCTCACAGAACGCAGTGAATACATTAGAAAAATACTCTCCACCGCGATCAGACCTAACTCTTTTGATTTTTCTCTCAAGTTGATTTTCTACCTCAGCTTTATAGATTTTAAAATACTGTAACGCTTCATCTTTAGACTTCAACAAATAAATGTAGCAAAATCTAGTAGAATCATCTATTAAAGTCATGAAGTGCTTTTTACCACCTTTTGTCAACACACCATTCATCTCGCACATATCGGAATGAATTAAGTCTAGAGGTGCCAAGTTCCTCGCCTCAGTCGCGAAATGAGGCTTGCGAGGTTGTTTTGATTCAACACACACATGACACTTAGAATTTTTGACTAAGGTGAATCTCAGAATTAAGCTCAGGTTTGCAAGACGCATCATACAACCAAAATTAACATGACAGAGTCGCGAATGCCAAACATTAGATTCAGTATCGACGTTTGCAGCATGGTTCACAACTTTATTATAATTGTCTGACAAAGAAAAGCGGAACAAGCCTCCGCTATCATAACCTTTTCCAATAAAACTTCCAAATTTAGAGATTACACATTTATTGGATTCAAAGACTAATTTAAAGCCGTCTCTACACAGAAGAGACCCGCTGACTAAGTTCTTTTTGATGGTGGGGACATGCTGCACGTTCTTCAGTCGAACGGTCTTTCCCGAAGTAAGCTTCAGATCGACCGAACCAGCACTAAGAACACGCACATGTGATCCGTTCCCCATTAACACGGAGGAAGACCCGCCTGCCTGGTAAGAAGCAAACAGGGAAATGTCAGCACAAACATGAATATTAGCACCAGTGTCAATCCACCAATCGGGTGAATGACATACTGAAAGAACGGTAGGTAAAAGATTACCGTACCCCGACGTTCCACCAGTCTCACTAACAACCATGTTGGCACTGCCACCATTGCCGCCATTGTTCTTGTCCTTGCGGCGCGGGCACTTTGCAGCAAAGTGGTCCGGGCTACCACAACAATAACAATGCCCCGTCGGCGGTTTCTTCTTCTTCTTGAACTGAGCCGTCTGATTAGTCTTTGTCTGGTTCTGTTGCGGCTTGTTCTTCTTTTTGTTGGATGCATTGAAGTTCTTCTTTTGCACCAAGTTGGCACTAGAAGATCCAGCAATCCCTTTACCACGTTGGTCTTTTGCCCTCGCCTTCTCTTCCACATCAAGAGTGCCGATGAGATCGACAATAGTAAACTCTTGTCTCTTGTGTTTCAGAGAGGTCGCAAAATCCTTCCAAGAAGGTGGCAACTTGGAGATAATACCTCCAGCCACAAACTTGTCAGGCAACCGACATGGAGCATCCTTGCTATAGTTCCCAAGATCTCTAGCCAGCGCCTGGATCTCATGGGCCTGCTCTACCACAGGACGGTCTTCAACCATCTTGTAGTCAAAGAGTTGTTACATGACATACAGCTCGCCACCAGCATCAGAGACCCCAAACTTAGCCTCAAGCGCATCCCAAACATCTTTGCCACTCGGCAGCAAGAGGTACGTGTCCACAAGGCTTTCAGCGAGAACACTCATGATGGCACCTCTAAATAGGTTATCGTCCGCCACGAAAGCCCGCTCCTCCTCTGGAGTGAACTGTTCGGGCTTCCCCTGTATAACATGCATGATGTTCATTGCTGTCAACCACAGCGTGACCCTCTCGCGCCAACGTTTGTAATTAGACCCATCGAAAACATTTGGTTTGATTGATGCGACAAAACCAGCTACCGAAAGCCTATTATTAACATAAGGTTTTTGGATTGTTAGAAATTTAGGCATCATTCGGTATATTTTAATTCTAGAAATTAGCAATAAATTCATGACAGCAGTGAGTGATCCAGCGGTAACATAACATGTGCAAGTGTTCAAGTTAATTCTCCCAAATAACATGAACAACATGAGAAACCGAAACAAGAACAAAAGGATGTTCAGGATGTACCCAGAGGCGGGGCCGGTACCGGAGGCACTGGATGCGTCGTCACCAGCTGGAGGAATAGTGTTAACCATCCTCGACTAGCCTTGCTCGAAGTAGTCGATCCAATTCGGTGCAGTGGCGAGTCGATGCAATGGAGTCCCTCGAACGGTCACCGGGATGTAGTCGTTCACGTGAGGAAGACGGCCACCAGGAAGTAGTCGTTCACATCAACGAGCAGGCACGTTCTCGTACGCTCCCCAAAAACCTTATCGCCCGCCTATCCCGAGCAGGATCACTAGACAGGGAGGTTCGGAGGCAACTGCTCACGCAAGCAGAGTGCACGCAGGACTTGCGTTGGGAATGCAAGAGAGCAGCAAAAACAGGGAGAAGAGAGAGGTCTCCTGAAAGGAGTACCAAGAGAGGGAGAGTGCTTGTATGTTCTGGCTATGGGATGGAGCCCCTCTTATATAGGTGACCAGAGGAGGAGGGGGATGAACCTGGACACTGCATGAGGCAGCAATGGTCATAATGACGACAGTTATTGGTCAGCCCAATAATGCCATTAAACGTCATCAGTTACTCTCAGCCATCAAATCGGCGGTTACCGGTAACGTTTAAGACTCAATCAATGTCATTTGTGGCAAAAGGTTCATCACACAGCACACGCAGAGCGGCTCGTCACATCACGGCATGGCCACGGCTCGACGAGGCGAGCCAGCGCGCGCGTGGCATGCCCATATCCTTTTACCAACTTCACAAGTGGTCCACAGTTGGTCCACTATTTAGGTTGGTTAGGATTCCCGTTGACTTTCCATCCGGGATTTAACTCCCTAGCACTTATTAGGGGACTTTTAATTCTTTGATTAATTGAGACTTAAATGGGCCAAGGCCCAATTAATCTAACAGTTCTTTGGCCAAGAACCCAAAAACCAGGGACTCTCCCTTTCACCTTCATTCCTTTGCCGACATGAAAATGCTTTCTTTCACCACCTCCGCTCATTTTTTATACAAAAAACACACTCCAGCGAAAATGGTTGATATGATACACTACTTTCCACGAACAATATAATGTTGCAAAGATCTAGTTTGGCACGGCACACAAGGCAAGAACTGGCAACAATCCCCAACTGCTACAGTTCCAAGCTTCCCAGCAATTTCTTCCCCCCACCCCACGAATGAAGCATCTCCTGCTCTCTGCTCTCCCGCTCTTTATATATAAACACCAGAGCCCTGCTCCCCACAGCCACAGGCCATGACCCATATGAGTGCGTGAGGCTCACTCACACGTACAACATCAGAGATCAAGGGGAGCGGCAGCAATGGAGGCGTCGCCGTCGCTGTGGAGCAGCCTCAACTCCGGCATCATGCTGAGCCTGTTTGCCGTGGTGTGGAGCATGCTGTGGCAGGGCCTCCAGGGCCTCCAGCTGCAGCACCTCCTGGGCCGCCACTCCCACCACCTCTCCCGCCGCCTCGCCGCCGCGCTCGACCCCGACCTCATCGTCACCGTCGCCGAGTACGACGGCGGCCACATGCGGCGGAGCGACGCGTACAAGGAGGCCCAGGCGTACCTGCAGCGCGCGACGCGGGAGGCCCGCGGCGGCGTGCGGCACCTCAAGGCCGAGCCCGACAAGGACCCCGACGCCTTGTCCTCAGCATGGACGACAACAAGGAGGTCGCCGACAAGTTCAGGGGCACCACCGTCTGGTGGCTCACCTGCTCGGCGCCGCCGCGGGAGGAGAGCTCGCCGTTCCACTGGGGCGGCCACGCCGCCCGCGCCGAGAAGAGGTTCTACCGCCTCTCCTTCCTCGAGCGCGACCGCGACCTCGTCCTCGCCGAGTACCTCCCCCACGTCCGCCGCGAGGGCCGCGCCGTCATGGTCAAGAACCGCCAGCGCAAGCTCTTCACCAACATCTCCGGCGACAGCTGGGACTCCGACGGGTTAGTACTGTACTGTCTGACTATATATATATATAGTAGTACTATATCCTACCATAGATACGAAATAGCTATTCTGTACCAGGCAGCCACCGACCCGACCAGCCGCCCCCGCCGAGCCCGACTGGTCTTTCCCCTCCCCCGCTCGAGTTCCTGGTTTTTTTCCCGGTTTTCTTCCCACCGGTTGATCCCACGTCCTCGAAGCCGGTTATTACCATCCGCCGTCTCACGATTGAGCTCCGTCGGTGAACGAGGAAAAACCAAATCCATACCAACGCCTCACCTCCGCCCATCGCCGCCGTTCCGTCCTCCCGCACCTCCGCCCATGCTCTCGCCGTTGCATCTTCCTCCCGTTTGGCGTTCATCCGCAGCTCGCCGTGCAGATTAAAGGCGCCCGGCCGCTCGCCCCCAACGATTGCTCGGCCTGGATCCATGGCGACAGCAGTACCGCAGCGAATGAAGGGCGTCATTGCCGATGTCGGTTCCGTGCTAGAGCTCCCTCCAGTCGGTCGACATCGAAGGCTGCGGACGAGGGGAGATGAGTGTCAGCGACGGCGATCTGGCGGACTAGGCATGGTACGGCGGTCTCTCCTTATTCTTCTTCCATCTCGTCCCCTGCAGACGAGGCGAATGCTGCTTCCAGTCCCCGCGGCGCCAGATTCGCCAGCTTGTTCTCCCACGACCAGATCTGCGGTTGGACGAATCAACGTCTGCGATGCCTGGCGAGCAGCTGGCCAAGGTCATCTCGGTCTCCCTTTCTTTCTCACCCGTATCCCAATATCCCAAATGATTTGTTTTTTATACAATATATAGCGGCAAATCTGGTGCTGAACAACGGTGATGTTCACCAAGTTCTCCATCTAGCTGCGCACGTATCCTGTGCAAATCATAGACTCCTGCTCCAAATTGCTCAGTTCCTCCGATTTCCCTCTACTTAATCCCCACGGCCAAAGATCCATTCCTCCTCAGTCAACCTGTGTTTCATCCCCACTACAAATCAAGAAGCGTAATGTACAGGAGAGAGTGAATCAAATTAGTTTGCTTCCCTTTTGTTTTCCCTACATGAGGAGCCATCTAGTTATTTCAGTTTCCATGTTTGGATGGAAGGTTCATGACTTCGATTTTGGGTTTACATTTTTTTATTGGTTCAGTAGGTTTTGATGAAATATTTTGGGACTGCCTTAGTTAGGTTGGAAAGGAAATCCTGATCCCATATATATGCATAAGATTTAACACCTTTGTTTTTTCCATCTATTATTTCCATGGTCGTGAGATTCATTTATCTGCAAAGATGATTATGCAGGGCTTTGCTGCTGTTGGTTGGTTAGAATTAATTCGTCTGCCATTTAGAGTTACCTATTCTTTTGCTAAACCATCTTTTTAAAAAAATGATTTGATTTCGTCATACAGATCTTGCAGGCAGAGGAGCTTAAAATAACCAAAAAGAGTGTCTGCAGCATGTGCACGGGTTGGTGGGTTTGATATTCAATTGTCTTTTAGTGTTTTGACATGCATTAGGTTCTCTGTTTAATTATCTCTACTATTATTTGAAAAGTAATTGCTTCTCTTTGGCAAGTACTCCTAGTATAGCATTCCTAGTTGCCAATTATCAATTTTTTTTCTTGAACACAGATTATCAATTTGACAAGTATTTCCATACAGTTGAATTGAACTTTGAGATTGATAGACGTGGAATATGTATGTAAACTATACTTTTACCATGAAATGTGTCGAATTAAATGCTTTTCCGTTTTTGGCTCAAACCTTTGGTATTTCAATCAATTTTTGGCCTGATTAGTTCATGATTCCAATTTCTGTGAGTTGATTGCCATCACCAGCCTTTTGCCAGAATTATTATTACTCAATTAGCTAGAAAATTATTGGACACACCTCCTTTTTACTAAAAAATAAAGCTAGCAAATTATCAGGCAGATTTTTCTAAATTTGTTGATTGTTAGTTGAGAACTCGAAAATTATTACCACGTTAGTGTTCTTGTGAGCAGCAGCTAACATGCTACAGTCCATTTATGTGGTGGCCTGAGCTAGTGAGCTTAGACGTGATTAGGTGTATAGCTGACTGTGAATTTTTGATTGGATGTCCTGGTGCCAATTCTTGTTACCACGAGCAGCCATGTATACTCTTTAAGCACTGTGTTACTGACCAAATGATGTTTTGAGCTGCTACTGAGTTTTTTAGGAAAACCATTCAGCTGAATCTGATTAGCATTTAACATTGTCGGTATACTATTCTGTCATGTTCGATGAATGGTGAGTCATGAATATACCTCTAAATTCCACAGAAAATATTTGCAGTTTTCAGCACTCCAGAGATGCAATGATCAATCAATCTGATTATAGATTGATTGCCATTAGCTTTGCCCGTTTCATAAGAAGAAGCTGCTCATACTGCCTGGATCCGTTCTTGGTTAGAATCTATACATATATTGATCCCTAATTTGGTGCCCCACGGATCCATATATTCTAACCACCGGCATATGGTGCCCCTCATGGTGGAGTCTTCCATCTTCCCAGCACCTGTAGTATACTAGCTGACAAACTTTGATCGATTTCTTGTATTCCTGATTAGGTTTAAAAGGAAAGGAACATTCTGAATCTGGATACAAATTATCCTGGCTGGATGATGTGTTCTGGTCTCAATTCCATCTTACTATGTAATTTAAGGAAGTAGTATACTGAACCCTTTTCTTGAGTTATCGAAGTTGAAAAGGACGGAATAATTTCCTGTGATATGCAACTAGCAGGATTAATCTTTATTCCCAGTGTTTTAGGTAGTGATACTATTATAATTTCTTTTGTAAGTAAAGCTAAGCAGGGCATTAGAGATGATTGATCTACATTGCTTCTCACATATTTATATATCATTTTGTGCTGATTATCCTCTGAACCAAGCAGCTAATTACCAATTGTTATTTTCCTGCACAATGATGGCACTATCATGGAACTCTGCATCACGTGCATGATTGTATGACACGTGTTTGACTAGCTCTAATGAATTGAACTACTTCAACTGTTCTAGCATCTTCTACTTCAACTGTTCTAGATTTTTGATAAATGCTTTAGGCCTGCTGTGCTACTGCCTTGCTGCTTGATCTTTTGTATTGAGTGCGGTTGCTTGGCTAGTTGAGGACCAGCCAATCAGCACAGAGGCTTGCTGCTTGATATAATTTAGGAGAAACATTTGTTATGGGTTCATCCTTTTTTATCATGTTTTGGTAACAAAGCTTGCTCCTAAATGCAGCTCTTGAATTTACCACGGCTTATTTCAGTTCACTGTTATTCATCCAATCTGGCAAACTGATATTATATGTGATACTGGTAACCTGTTGCAGTGTTCCTGATACAGGTCAGTGATGCAGTGAGTAGGTCAAGTCACAAGAAAACTGTAAGAATGAATACACAAGCTCAGATTGTGGTGAACTTCACACATTTCATTTTGTACCATCCTTTGCCCTCAAGGATTTACTCATGTTTAGTTCGTGATGCTGCCATGAACCTGTCTAAAACCTGTTTTCCTTTGAAGATTAGTATTGGCTATCCTACAGGTCACAATCTAGGAAATGAAGGCTTGCTGAAGAATTAGGCACAAGCAGTAGCATGTTTTGTCAAACTATGCAGCTAACAGAGTCACCTCTGCTTTGTGTCGAGGCAACACAAGTGATCACTATGTTTGCAAAAATTTACAAGGGGTGGGATCCTGTAGTGAGAATACTCCGATCCATGATCTGATCTTGTATGAAAAGAATCGGAAGCTTGTTCTGCTCAGGGTGGCTTGCGCGGGGCAGCATTTGCAAGTGCAAGAGCTGTTGGTTTTTTTTACACCATGTCCGTTACGTGCTCTAATTGTATACAATTGTAATTTCTCAGTAGATTTTGGTTACTAATCAAAGTTTGATTAGCAGCAATAAAGTATATTGCAAACATGGATCTGTTCTCAAGAGCTAAATTTACGATTCTTACTACTACGTACAAAATATTTGCAATAAAAATGCTGATCTGGAGTGAAATTCTATCATGGTATTATCTGTGAAAGTTGTCTACATTCATCTTCTAGCTCATACAGTAATTTGTGATTAGATATCTTTGTTGTTCGGATTAAAAAATCAGGCATTTTTTGTTTATCCGTTTTTTTAAAAAAATATATATATACTTTTGGTGATTATTAAAAGCTTACAGATGGTCTTGGAAAATATACTTCAGGAAACAAATCTTCAAGCATCGATATCAACTAACCAGCTTAAAATATCCTAATATAAAACGACATTTGTGAAGCAATAAAAAAGAAAATCTTAAGGGAGATTATTCGGTGGCAGGATTCGCGCTCGCCGAAAAATAAACTAGTTAAAAAAACCAGGCATCACGTCAAAAAAACGGAGGTTTGCCCAACCGTCGAACGGAAAGAAAAAACCAGACGTGAGGCGCCTGGGCTCGCGTCCGTGGGCTCGCGTAGCCTGGCGCGGGGGTCGGCATCGGGTGCGCTGGGCGGCTCGGGTAACAGAATAGTTATTCTGTACCCAGGGTATGAATTAGCGGAGTCCTATATATATATATATATTGTGCGTGACTGATCATGGTGCGCCAGCTTCTGGTCGGGCGGCAGCGCGTGGAGCCACGTGGTGTTCGAGCACCCCAAGACGTTCGAGACGCTGGCCATGGACCCGGCGAAGAAGAAGGAGATCATGGACGACCTGGACGCGTTCAGGAACGGCAAGGAGTACTACGCGCGTGTGGGCAAGGCGTGGAAGCGCGGGTACCTCCTGCACGGCCCGCCGGGCACCGGCAAGTCCACCATGATCGCCGCCATGGCCAACTACCTCGACTATGACGTCTACGACATCGAGCTCACCTCCGTGCGCACCAACACCGACCTCCGCAAGCTCTTCATCGAGACCACCAGCAAGTCCATCGTCATCGAGGACATCGACTGCTCCCTCGACCTCACCGGCAAGCGCAAGAAGAAGAAGAAGAAGAAGAAGAAGAAGAAGAAGAAGAAGAAGAAGGCCGAGGACACCAAGGACGGCGGCGACAAGAAGGACGGCGCGGCGGCCGGCGGCAGCAAGGAGGACGAGGAGGAGAAGGAAGACGGCGACGGCAAGGGCAGCAGAAAGGTGACGCTCTCCGGCGTGCTCAACTTCATCGACGGGCTCTGGTCGGCGTGCGGCGGCGAGCGCATCATCGTGTTCACCACCAACCACGTGGAGAAGCTGGACCCGGCGCTGATCCGGCGAGGGCGCATGGACAAGCACATCGAGATGTCCTACTGCTGCGTCGAGTCCTTCCGGTTCCTTGCCAAGGTGTACCTCGGCGCCGACGACTCCCACCCACTGTTCGCCGCCGCGGCGGCGCTGCTCCGGGAGGTGGACATGACCCCCGCCGACGTCGCCGAGAACCTGACGCCCAAGGGCCCCGGCGAGGGCGCCGACTCCTGCCTCGCCGCGCTGGTGGAGGCGCTCCGGGAGGCCAAGGAGAAGGCGCTGGCGAAGAAGGCCAAGGAGGAGGCGGCGCTGGCGAAGAAGAAGGCCAAGGAGGAGGCGGTGCTGGCCAAGAAGAAGAAGGCCAAGGAGGCGGCGGCGCTGGAGAAGAAGAAGGCCGGAGGAAAGGGAAAGGAGGAGGAGGCGTCCGACGACGACAGCAACGGTGACGACGACGACGATGATGACGACGACGATGAGTAGGCTGATGTTGACTTGATTCTTGGTTATTACTGCTAATTAATCGACGATGAGTGCTTGCTAGTAGGTAGAGTTCTAGATGAAGAGAAGTGGGTATTGAACACGTGCTCTTTTTCTATACGATGTTAGCTGATTAATCTGATTGGGATCTTCAGACATGAATACACTAACACTATTTCTATCGAGTTATATATGGTGATTAATATTTATTCTATCGTGTTGTCGAATGCTAGTCATTAGCCACTTTAGCTGACTCAACCGTCTCAAAAGTGAAGTCAGGTACATGCATGTCCAGTCAGACAGCATTTTGAATCCTTGTTGATGAAGCATTTGGCTGTGGAGTGCAAACAGTAGTGCCTCACCTTGTCAAAGAAAAACTCCATCCAAAAAGGTGCCTAGCCCCTAGCGTATCGTTGCCATTGAGTCATTGACAATATATATTGAAGTTTGTGGCAAGGTCAGATGTCAAAAAGGAAGAAAAGAACAAGTTGTCCTTGAACCAGATCAAATCTCGAAGTGCGCTCCTCGGCTCTTGTAGTTTGATAATGAATTGAAAATCAGTTCAAGGGTAATGTCCTCTGCTTCGATCAAAAATCAGACACCCATACCAGAGCTGATTCCGGTCCAACCGAAGCCCAAACAGCTCCAGACCGGAGGCACTCACTTTAATTAATTATCTAATTATAATGTGCCAAGTCATCAAACCTCATTTTACTTTTTTCTTTTGCACAACAAAACTCATTTTACTAGAAGAACAGACTAAAAACTAGGGAGCACAAGGGGCTCATATCTGGCTTCCGTGCGCCAGATAAGAGACGCGGCTTAGGGCTCAGGAGCGGTCCATCAACGTCGTCTCCTTCTTTCTCGCGCCGCACGTCCGCCACCCCCCGCCCCTTCCGCCGCCGCCCGCCTGCCATCCACCCCTGCAGTGCCGACCCGCCCTTCCTAACCCGCTGGCCCTCGCTGCCCCCGCTGCCGGTCACTGCCCACCGGCCGTCCTTCCCCGCCCGGTCGGCGGCGGCCGAGCCACCACCGCCGCCGGTACTTTGCCGCCCCCACCCCCTTCCTTCTCTAAAGCCGGCGGCCATTGGAGCCCTCCATCCCGATAACCCTGAAGCCCTAACCCTAACCGCCGCCTCCGCCGGCCTCGCCCACCACCCGCGGCCTGCGCGCGTCCTCACCTCCGAGCCGCCCCCGTCCGGCTACCGCCCCTCCGCCAGCTCCCCCTTCACACTCACCGCCGCCCCGAGGGGAGGAAGAAGACGGAGATCGTCGGCCGCATGAATCTCCAACACCAAAAGCCAACGGCGAGATGTAGAGGGCAAGTCACTCTCACCGATCCGTTGCTGCCTGGTCAGCCCAGCCCATCACAGCATTCTTTCCACTACTCTAACTGGAGAGCAACGCCGAGAGCCACAAAGGCCGGAACTACCAGCCCAGATCTTCTTATGGACTTTTGGACGAACACCTGGGCCACAGGAGCACGTGGGCTGAATTTGCGAATTCACAGCCCATTGATTAGTAGCAGCTTTTTTGAACTAAGCCGTCTATTGTAGTGACTGGTTATGGATTGGCCTATTTTTCTGGGTCATCTTTAAACACTTTTCTTATATCCAATTATTTATGTGACAACTCAGCAAGCCTCATTTCACTAGAAACAAACTAAAAGATAGAAGCCGTAGAAAAAAAATGAATGACGAATCAGTGGAAAACAATAAAAGCTGAAAACCAGAACATATTTCTTTGCCATCAATTGAAAATTGAGTTGAAAAATCAGCTACAACATACATTTCTTTGCCATCGTATTCTAGGTCTAAACGGGTACATTATCCTCCAGCTATTTTCAAAAATCCTTAGGGAATTAGTACAAGTTCAGCACGAAAAATATGCTTCCTTTAAGGCCCGCTTCAGTACATAGTTTTATTGTACGGTCACCTAAATAATAAACTAGGTAACTGAACCAAAGAAGTTTTATAGTGATGAAACTCCTCTCACGTGTCATAAAACTTTTTTCTCTCCCTTCTCTACCACATCAGTAAATTTAATACTATGAAACTCTCGTACATCTTTTTAACTGTCTGCAATATGACTCACGAAATGGCTAATGGAAAATCAGCACTTGTGATAACTGCCAGTGCCACCCTAGCCAATTTGCTACCTTATCCTCCTACCAATCTGACAACACAGTAAGGACAGTGGGCTGATCTGCTTCAATGAAAATACTGGGCTCATCCAAATGTATCCCGCAAGGCCACGCCAAGAGTTAGTTAGAAAGTCCTCGATATATACAAACAAAAATGATTGATATGTTTTCCATCTATTCATTTCCATTTCCTCTGTCTCCACTTCACAATTCTGTAATATTTTAAGCCTAGTATTGAACATGTCTACAATGCCCACCTCTAGAAATTTGTCTAATTTTACATTATCAATTTAAAAAATTGAACAATAAAATATTAAAATGGTGCTTGAAAACAAATTTGACTGTTGTTCTGAGGAAGGGAAACCAGAACCAAACCGTAATAAAAAGATAAAAGGAGAACGACGGTTGCACATAGATCAAAGACAATGACGCAATACACAATACTTTCTTTAAAAAACCATCCATTTAAACAGAGAAGGTTGACCCTACATATAGGAGTTCTAGAAGACGATTAGGGCAACTCTAATGAAACTTTCAAATTGGAGTCCTCATTTCCTCATACGAGGACCTCTCATCCTGAACTCAGCACCCTACTTCTCTACGCACTCCAACCAAACTCTCGCATTACCTCCTATATTTTATTCACCTATTTTTAAAAAAAATTAATATGGTATAACTACCAAGCATACCATGTCGAGATGGTGACATAAGGATGGCTTGGATAAGCCAGAATCGATCTAGCAGGACACCAGCACCCCATCTGTAGCACTTATAGGCGGAGCGAGGTAGAGAAATAGCGGCGGCGGAGGAGGGATTTGGGACAAGGGCCACGGCGGCATGAGTGGTAAGTAGCAATACTATTGGAAGACAGGTGTGCATGTTCTGAATATAGCTGTATATATCTCAATAACTATCGCCTATTTTTCGGGGATACGCTACAATAAATCCCATCTATAGTATTGATTCTGCATGCTAATACATTCTACGTACATACTATATGCGCCTTTAATTATATGGTTTTCATTGCTGAGCATTATTTTTTTGAACGAACCCAGCACGACGTTCTTGCATTGTTTCTATTAAAAAAAAGGAGTTTCTAAGTAGGAGGTTATAGCCGGCCAGCTACAGGGAAAAACACAACGGCAAAGAACTGTACAGCAACTATACAGGGAGACTGCTGAGCATTATGAATCGGTACGTTTACCACGCGGTTCATCTTGTCGTCCGGATCCAGGTCGTCGGAGGGCCCACCCACGACTCTCGCTTGGCGGCGGTGGCGGGTGGGCCGTCGTAGTCTTGCCCGCCGACGTCTTGAGGTTGGGGACGGAGGCGCCCCCGAACGGCGAGGTGCCGACGGAGCTCAGCTGGGATGCTCCCACGACAAGGCCGGATGTACACGGCCGGAGCGCCGCCATGGCGAACATGTGTGGACGGGTGCGTGTAGGTAGATGAATAATGCTGCGCGAGCAGGAAGATGTGCTGCTTCTTGAGGCTCGCAGGCAGAGATTAGTTACAGACTATCCTAAAGACAAGGCGGCAGAGCAGGCATTACAAACAAATCAATCTAGTTGTGCAGTAAGTTTCCAAGAAACCGCCCCTCCCCTGAACTCGCCTCCTTTGTGTGCAACGCATGGTAAACCGCTAGGACTCGGTAAAAAAAAACAAAGAAAGAAAAATTACCGATCCAAGACTGGCTTTTTTCCTCACCTCTGTATCTCTCCCTCGGCATCCTCGCATTCTCTCGACTCGCCATCCCTCTCCCGCCCGCCCTCGCGCCAATTTCTGCTCCCGCGCGCCCTCGCCGCCGCGTACAGGACGCGCCACCCTCGCCGGCGCCATGCACATGCCACCGCGTCCCCGTTCAACGGCGGCTGGGGAAACCGGATTGTGGAATGGATCCGCGGAGGCTCTTCCCTTTTCTCAGTTCGCGCCGGATCCGGAGGGAGAGTTAGATCAGTCGACGCGCCGCTGCATGCCAGACGATCTGCTCAATGGTGAGCAATTCGACGGGGAGGAGGCCTACACCGGTGAGATATCATGCTGGTTTCAATGGTTCAATTTTTTCTTGTTTGTTCATTGTGCTCGAGTGGCTTATTACCCTATGAATGGTGCCGATGAAATGCTGCATTAATCTCTAGGAAAATCTGTTGATTAATCAAGAGGACGTGAGCTTTTAATTATCTACTTGAGCTCTGCTTGTTGGATTCGTGTGCATATATATGTTGTTCAGTGGCCATAATATAGAAAACCTAGACACATAAATGTTAAATCGAGTGCCTTTTCAGTTCAACTGCTAGTGCTATCTGTTTTCTTTTTGTTTCCTTCGTTTTAGAACAATAATCTGTGAAGGTAGCTTATCTTTCAGAGAAATCTACCAAAGTCTGGGATCAGCTACCAATTTCCTGCACCACTTGCTTGATTCTCCTGACCCCGCCTCCAGACATAAAACTTTGGTTTCCCCTTTTCTGCAACATAGATTAATCATCAATTAGTGAAAACATTAAAGCAATGATATCAGTACCTTGTGTTGAAAATAAGATGTATTTCTACACTTACAAATAGATCAACATAGTGTTGCTACTCCTACAGTAGTGCTACTACTCTTACTCTAACAGCAACCATGTCACTCTGTTTCTTCGGAAAATGTATGGAGACATCCATCAAGAAGCTTCTGTGGACTCCGTAGTAAGCTGTATTATTTTTAGATGGAAAGCACATCTGCCAACAAATCTGACCCGGGGGGAATAGAAAAGGAGTCGTTCTATAGTGTGCATCAACTAGTCTTTGTTCAGAGTGCTTATTCCAAGCACAGGCCAAGGAAAGACTTAGATTTATAGTTGCATTTTACTTCTGTGAATGAACTTGTGAGGAAAACCTGCATCTTGACATTTTGACACGGTATACATTGATTTTGCCAAAGAAAAAACACCTTATGCTATTCACGCTCCAAACTCGTTTTATTTTTCTATGAGCTGTCGCTACATTTTTGGATCTCTTCAGCCAACCTGGGTGACCGGTGGCACACCCAAAATTCCGAAACATCGCCAGAGAGTAGTTCTGCATTACATAATTCATATACTCATTTAATTTGCTCCACTTATAAACTATCCAGTTGTCTCTGCTTCTAAAAGTTATGCTGTGTCCTTTGTACAGTCAACTTGCTCCACTTGTTGTGATGCTTCATCATTGGTTTAGACAACTGGATCTTGTATATATACACAGATGGGAGAGTTCTCTACATTCTGTGAACTTCTCTTTTAGGGGATGCATCATGATTTGTGGTGTATATGGTTGCTCTATAGTTTTCTTGCTCAAAAATAGCTCCAAATTGTTTAAGCTTTGGATGGGTTGATTACTTGATATATGGTTGAGCCATCAATAGTGCTGTGAATGGAGGGATTTCTGTTGCTGTTGATATGCCTCAATATGTGGTCCCTATTGATATGTTGTCGATGTATAAATATATATGTGTGCCATTAATTTTGTGTAGTTCTTTTTCCCATGATTTCTGAAAGTTAACATTTGGTGATAGCATTGATTTTTTTCCAATATTTTGCTTCTGATTATATATTAATTTTTCTGGGTCAGGTGCTATGGATTCAGGGTATTACACTGACCTCCTAGTGAATGGAGTTGAACAATCTCAAAATGACACACCTCCTTCTAACCATCATCATTCTCGTGCAATAGCCAAGAATTCTCAGGGTAGAAGCAAAAATTTTAGAGATGATGAGGACATACTTCTTATGTCAGCTTGGCTGAATGTGGGCATGAATCCTATTCAAGGAGTTGATAAAAAACATGGCACATTATGGACAAGAATACACGACTATTTCCATGCGAACAAGACGTTCGAGTCAAATCGTTCAGAAGGTTCTTTAATGAACCATTGGTCCGGTATACAACATGATGTTAATATATTTTGTAGATGTGTGTCTAGGATTGAGGCTAGTAACCACAGCGGTTGGTCATTTGATGACAAGGTCATTACTCAATTTACTGCAAACTCATTATTTGTCAGCTATCATCATTTGTTAGTACTACATTTTCATGTATATGTTTGTTTGAAATGTGCAGATCGTAAATGCATGTACAATGTTCAAGGGCGAAGACCAGAAGAAGAGGAAGTTTGCCTTCTTGCATTGCTGGAAAATCTTGAAGGACAAACCCAAGTGGATGGAAAGGCGGAAGGAAATTGGATGTGCAAAACGAACAAGCAATAAGAAGCAGAAGACAGCGGCAAATTCATCTCTTGCATCAGTTGCAGCTGCAACTGCCCCTGCTGCCTCTCTTGCTGGTGGTGCTGATGCTGATTCATCAGGAAGACCTGACGGGAAGAAGGAGAAACAGAAATTACGGCAACGCTCGACCATCGAAGCAGTGGGCTATCTAATAGAAAAGAAGAAAGAAGCTGACCATGAGAAAGACTTGAAGAAAGAAGAAAGGTGCAACAAAGCTTTTGCTTTGCAGGAGGAAAGGCTCAAATTGGAGAAAGAAAAGCTTCAGTTCCAAAGAGAGCTGGAAGAGGAGAGAATTCTTGGTTTGGATTTGAGCACAATGAACAACAAACGACAGCAATATTATGAAGGGCGTCAGAATGAGATTCTTGCAAGATGTTTCAATATCTAGAGTTTTCTCATTTTTGTTCAGTTTAATAGTAATGACACTGTTTTTTTTTAGTTCAATTTGCAAGTCATCGAACTGAATTATGAGGATTCTATTCAGTAACGGCCAGCACTCTGCTTATTCCTTGGCCTGCCCCTGCCCTGAAATTCCTGGCTGTCAATGCTAGCCCCACGGCGCAGGGCCTTCTTGCCGCTGCTGCTCGCCCGCTCCGTTCGTCGTGTTGGTGTGTCCTCTCCTGCCGTGGTGTGCAGAGGGATCGGTTCGTGTCTTCGTACAACTGATCGTGCATCGGCTAACGGCGCGTTTGTTTCAGTTTTTGGGGAGCTTTTGGACCTCAACTTTTTAATCTTCGAAAAGCTAAAAAGCCAAAAACACATTTTGATGAGCTTTTAGCTTTTGGGAGTTTTTTTTGTTTTCGGAAGATTGAAAAGCGAGCCACAGAAGCTCCCCAAAAGTTAAAACAAACACGCCCTAAGTCCTGTTAGAATTCTCCCAAACAGCAAATTCTTTTTGGAAAAATTGGTTTCATAGCACTGAGATATCACCATATTCGAAAAATACCATTAAAAATTCATCGTCCCGCGAAATACCTCTCCGCCACAGGCCAGCGCCCCGTGCCGTGATACCGACCGCCCCCTAGCGTCCGCCTCGCCGGCGATCGACTCGTGTTCCGAGCGTGCGCGGCCAGGATGACTCGTGGAGGTGGCGGGCGATCTCGCTGAGCTCCTCGCCAGGGAGCTAGCTCGGCCCACGGTGGCCACGCGGCACGCGAACCCGTCGTCGCCACCGTCCATGCAACTATGGAAGTGCTAGCTCTGCAGAGCGGCATGTCGTCCTTGGAGAACAATGCAACAACAGGATGGGCTAAATGCCTAAATGCGCATGCACGCTTCAACGCCGCCGCCGCCGCGAGCTCGATCTCCACCTCAGCTCCAACCAACCAGAGATACAACTTGAGAAATGGTCTACAATTTCTACCTAGTGTAGAATAGTACTGTAGAATTAATACAAACAGCGCCATTGGTAGAACACACACGGCGCTGCCGTGCCGCGCGCAGAAGGCATGGAACTCGCCGGCGTCGGGCAGGTACGGTGGCCGGCGACCTCAATCTTGCCCAGCGCGTGCGTCGGCAAGGAGCCCGGCCCAGGGCGCAGGCCGGGGATCGACGACCGGGAGCGCGCGTGCCGTCACCCATACGACGAAACCGGAGAGGAACTCGCTGGCACCCCTGCCGATCCAGGCCGTACAAGTCCGATCCGACGTTGCAGAGGGGCCCCAGGGCCAGGCAGGGGTGCAGCGGGCGACAGTTCATCTGACTTTTAACTTCGGTACAACAAACACTTCATATGCACATGTTCTGAAACCATTGCATGAAAACATGTCTGAAATTAATCAAATAACATATTTTCCGTATTTAACCACCAGCGTCCAGAGGGTGACACTTCATCTGACTCAAATTCAGTAAAACAAACATTTCATAAAAAACATGTCTGAAATGGTTGGCCCAGCAGCAGCAACAGGAGCATCTTCCCCCTTTTCCTTGTTTTCCTCCAGAGCCTTCTTGAGCTCATCGATCAGGCGCCCAAGACAAGCATCTGAGCCACGGTCATTGCGCTTGGACATCATCAGGCACTCAGCGACGTCGGCCGGTGTGATTTCCACTGCCTGCAGCAGCTCCTTAACAGTGCCAAACAGAGGGTGTGCCTCCGCGTCAAGGTAGTTCTTGGCTAGCGTACGTCGTGAAAGCCTCAAAGCAGCAGTACGACATCTCAATGTGCACGTCCATACGCCCCCGTCGGATCAGCGCTGGGTCGAGCTTGTCTAGAAAGTTGGTTGTAAAGACGATGATCCGCTCACCACTGTGCGCCGACCAGAGTCCATCAATGAAGTTAAGCAAGCCAGACAGCGTCACACTGTTCTTATCACCCTTCTTGCTGCTGCCTCCCATGGTGTCCTTGTGTGCTTGCAGGTTGGCCTTGGCACTGCGCTGTCCAGTCAGGTCGAGGGAGCAGTCGATGTCCTCGATGACAATGATTGACTTACCAATCGTCTCTATGAAGAGCTTCCGGAGGTCATTGTTGCTGCGCACCATAGTTAGCTCGATGTCATAGATGTCGTAGTGATCAGGTAGTTGGCCATGGCGGCGATCATGGTGGATTTGCTTGTGCCAGGTGGAAGTCGTCGAGGTCATCCATGATCTTCTGCTTCTTGTCTGGGTGCATGGCGAGGGTGTCGAAGGTGGTCGGATGATCAAAGTCAATGTACGTAGCTCCACACCTCGTCCCTACTAGAACTGTTTGGCATGGAAAGCAACATATTAGTGAGCTGAATACGTCACTGCATTAGAAGGTGAAAAACAACCAGCAAGAAAATCTGGTATAATTACTGGGTCAGTAGAAACTGATCTACTTGTACGACTAGATTCACAGCATATTATGCCACACACTGATCTTAATAAGCACCATTGATTGTATTGATAAGACTTTCTAAATTTTAGTTTGCCTATTTTACTAGTTCCATTGTAAAGAAATTGAAAAAAATAACATGTTCTACTTTTTATTAGCCAAGAGTGGCTTGTTATCTACTTATTATATTAAACTTTTACACCAATAGACCAGATTTGTAACAACATATCGTAATTGATGGAATAGAATCTTTAAAATGGATATATAAACACATGTAACATGCAATTTTTTTATAAGACCCTAAAAGCAGCTTTTGGTCTGACTATAGTAGTCCAAAATAGATATTACTAATCAATCATTGAGATCAAGTACACAAATCAAGTTACAGACCAAACTTGGAATTACTTGCACGGTAGTCGGGGTTTCTCTTGTTGGTGTAGAGCCTATGGCGTCGGTTACTGAACAGCACTTCACGGCCACTCTGACGAACATGTGGCAGGTACTCGTTGACAATGAGCCCCTGGTGACGCTGGTGGAACATGAGGCGGATACAGTGCCCCCGCGCCAGCTCTGCCTTGTCTTGGTTGCTGGTTGGCACAGATGACCACCACACGGTGACACCACAGAACTCATCAGCCACTTCTTGCCCGTCGCGTAGGCTGAGCACAAAGCCATCGCCCTCGATCAACAGCACCCTCAGCACGTAGCTCTCGTGCGTCTCGTGAGTACGCCTTCACTTCCACATAGGCATCATTGGACTTGATCCGATCAATAGAGTACTCAAACTTGCTGACAATGTCGATAGTGACAAATGGGTTTATAAATGGAAGCAGCCGCCGTGCGTACCGCCGGAGGTGAAAGTTGAAGTACATCTGGGGCAGCCTGCGCGGCGCATACGCCGCCGCAAGCAGCGACGCCAGGAGGAGCCATGACGACGAGCCCACGTTGCTGGCCACCCAACGCTTCATCACCGTCATCATCTTGCCCTTACTTGCTGACATTGCCTCTTCCTCGTCGCAAGCCAATACCTGTCTGAGAACAAAATTTTATATCAGTAGAGTGTATGTTTCCGGTTCAAAGGGACAGAGCAGTATGCAATGAAGTCCAAGAGGGATGCATTTTACTTGTTGTTATCTTGTATTTCTTTATAATTTGTTTCAATTCACATTTGATTTCCTCTAGGCATTGAGCCATTGACACAGATCTGTTTGAGCAATATTATGGCTGCATGCATGCCATTTGATCGGCAACGACAGCCCAAAACAACCAAGGGCATATTTTCTTTAGTTGATGACATTAAACTTGGAAAATCAGTGATACTATACCAAGCCAGAACATTTCCTATTTTTTAATCTATATTTCTATCTAAAAAATTTAATCTATATTTAATATCTCTAATTAACATATTTATATTCGATGTGATGAGACTGAATTTTAGCGGGGAGGTCCAAACACCCCTTTCGTGGTGAGGAACGGGGTGGGAGAGCCCCTGGTAGCGAACAGCTGTCCCTTCTTCTTTTTTCCCTGTAAAACAACATTTTTTCTGAAGAAAAATAAAAAACGCTGGATACCTTTTTTTTTGCGCTTGCACAAATAGATCATGTAATAAGGAACTACACACCCCTTATTTTATCTGGAGACAAAGAATCGAACGTCTTCGCAAAAGAAACTTACAAATGTAGTTTTAGTGCGTGTTCACTCCATTTTCAAATGCAAGACGCTTTACTTTATTTTAAGTCAAATGTTTGTAATATAAAAACATATATAGTTCCAAATGAAAGTGATATTAAAATACATTTTGCAGTGTTTATATGGAACAATTTTAGTATTGTAAATGTAATTGTATTATTTCAATAAATTAAGTTAGATAAATTTTGTTGGGGGCTCCGTCTTCAGAAGTCACCTCCGGCAGGTTAGGGCCTGTTTGGACGGAAGGTTTTAGAGCTAAAACACCGGTAAATTACATCCCCTATTTTTTTCCGCTGGTAAGCTTAAAAGTCTGTTTGGATGAGCGGTTAAGACACCAAAATTACAGATGGTTTAGCCCAATACCAGCGTAAAAAAAATAATCGTGTGAGGAGGTCTGGAAAAATAAACGACATCTATCGGGAGCATCTCCTCCAATGACCTCCGGCAAACTGACTAGATGGAGACGCGCACGCCGCAGGCCGCGGCAGCTCGCTGCTTCCCTGCACCGACGCCCACCTATGGCCATGCGCTCGACCGCTGCTGCGCTTCCCGCCGCCGCTACTCCCGTCCGTCACGGCCATCGAGATCCCGCCGCCGCTACTCTCGTCGCGATGTCGCGGCCGTCGAGATCCCGCCGCCGCCGCCGCACTTCTCTTGCTCCTTGTCAGCGTCCGCAAGCCCGGTGAGCTCCTTGTGTGCCTCTTCCTCTCCACCGGCACCGGCATGGCTGCCGCACATGCATGAGCTCCTCCAAGCCGCGACCATCGAGCTTGCCTAGGCCTTCACCTCGCCGCCGCTCCTATATATGCCCATCTGCTGCAGCGCTGCCTCGCGCCGCGGTGCTCGCCTGCGGATGTCCTGCCTTTTCATGGTGCTCGCCGGATGATATGCGCGCGTGTGGATGCTCCAATTTGATGCTTGTATGGAAAATCTGATGTCCTGTTCTAGAAATTTTGAGCTGTGATATGAGATCACCCTTGTTTGCCTTCATCCGGCCATGTTCTTCCATCCATGTCTACGGCGACGCTGAAATTGTCGAGGACATCAAGCAGTGCGCAGGCACGCAGCAGTGGACGAGTCTTGGAGGATATAGCAGTGGACGAGTCTTGGAGGCACCTTTAAACCAGATAAAACTCGGATTTGGTTGGACAGTCGAAGGTGCCGGTGTAGAAGCCATTCCAAAGGAGGTGAGGGGGATGGATGAAGAAGAACAAGGGTGAGCCAGGTGGCGTGTGAAGCGTGACGAAGGAAGCGAAAGGCCATCCCCAACCCTCGGTTAGTGTCCATAGAATTAACGAGGCTGTCAAATAAACAGAAATACTATGTGGCAGAAGAGTTAATGAGGAGAGAGAGGAAAAACATGAAAACCGGGTCACATGTAGGAAACCGGGTCGTCACATGCTAGTGTTCCAAAATATTGGAGGAGAGTAAATGGACTAGAAAATTAATTAAGAGCCCACGAGAAGACACTATGGGTTTGGTACCATAGTTTCTAGATATGATGTCTTGATGACATGGCAACATAGACATCATTTATGGACATTTTGGGTTGGGATTGGCCTAAGTCAAATTGTGTTCGTGTTTCTAGTTAAATTACTTTCATAACCTCACCGAAGGTGTGAAGTTGTAATTGGACGGTGTAAATAAGCGTCAAATGTCGGGGGTATTATTGTACTATTGGGAAACGTGCGTTATATCACTATATAAAGAGAGCATATGAGATTAGTTTGTTGTCAAAAGGAAAAGATTCATATTTATCAAAATGGATTACTGCACAATAATGCATCTTTGATCTACAACCCTAATTATTCGTAATTCTCTGATGAGTCTTCGCTTCATGCATGTCCATCTTCTTCTTTTGCCTATCTGATGATTCGTCTTTGGTTTCTTGTCCATCTTTTTCCACCTCATCTGATGAGTCGTCTTTGGTTTCTTGTCCATCTTCTTCTACCTCGTCTGAGAATTCGATTCCTTGTCCAGCTTCTTCTTCCTCATCTAAGAATTCGAATTCTTGCCCATCATCATCTTCTTCTTCTTCTACCTCATCTGAGAATAATCCGTCTTCTTCCTGTCCATCTTCTCCTACTACCTCATCCTTGACAGCTGCTGCTCCCTTCACTTTTCTCTTTGCAGCTGCCGCCTTCGCTGCTGCTTTGGCCTCTTCTCTCTTCTTCTTCAGCGCCTCAACCAAAAGCCCCATGGATGAGTCCGCCTCGTTGCCGGCGCGCTGCGCCGTCATGAGGCACTCGGCGACGTCAGCCGGCGTGATCTCCACCTACTGCAGCTGCTCCTCGAATTCGCCGAACAGCCCGTGCTCGTCGATGCTCAGGTAGTTCTTGGCCAGGGTACGTCTTGAACGCCTCGAAGCCGCGGTAGGACATCTCGATGTGCATGCATGTCCATCCTGCCCCGCCGGATCAGCGCCGGACGCCGACCAGAGGCCGTCGATCGATGAAGTTGAGCAGGCTTAGGGTTCGATCCTGCTACAACTGCAATTTGAAAGTTTTTTTTTACCACGGAAAAAGGAAAGACTTCAGCAAGAAAAAGAAAATGTATCTACTTTTCCAATACATGCTTGCACTGCTAATGGATCGGTCACAACTCACATCACCACATGAGTTCCTTGCCGAGCGCGGCAGCGGCTAAGCAGAGCCAGGCGGAGGAAAAAAGAAGCCTGCCGAGCCGAGCGATGGCCACCCACGTGCGATCCCGCGCGGCGCCCATCGGTGGAGGTCCTTCCGGCCCTTTCTCTCTCCTATTCTCGTCGGTTCGCGGATTAGCTTTTCTGTGCCGCCCCGTTCCCTCACTACCACCTAGCTCCGCCCTGCCCCGTCAGGCACCCGCCGGCCGCTGCCGCATCTCGCCTGGAGGGCCCCGCAAAAGGCCGAGCAAACCGGGAGCCAGGAGGCCCGCCATCCCCTTGCCCGTTGCTGTCAGCACCCTCGACGCTTGCGCCATGATGAAGTCGGAGCTGAGCGCCGCGACAAGTTGCAGACGCGTGATCCCGCTAGAAGCACGCGTGGACTGCATGCGGCCGTGAGAAGGCACCACATGTTGGAGCGCCTGAGGGAGGGATCCAGTGACGGGAGAGTGTATGTTATGGCCAAACTCTCTTTCTCTTTTGGTGAAATCTAAATTGAGCTTTTTACAGCTTAGGATTTTGGCTCGTTGAGGGGTACTTCCTCTGTTCCAAACTACAAGTTATTTTGGCTTTTATAGATACATAATATTTGCTATGTATCTATATGTAGTGTATAGGTTGGTGGAGAACAAAAGCTATGTATTTAGAAAAACTAAAACAAATTATAATTTAGGGTAGAGGTAGTACAATACAAAGAGGCTTAGATGGAAGGGGCAGCACCCGCTTGGGTACTGGAGAATGGTTGTCAGGCAATGCAAAGGCGGTGGCGACTCACCAATGGCCATATCAGAATTCCATGGTGGTTTTTATGTTAATGGTGGATCCAGTGACGGGAGAGTTGAAGATGAGAAAAAGGAGAGAGGGATATGGGGCGAGAACATGGTATCATTGAAATGAAGATTGTCATTGATATACTTCCTCTAATTGGTAATACATGCACGCTTCTAGGGCCCATGATTTGGGTGCCATCGTTGCAGAGCACATCTATACTCCGCTAAATTGATTACTGCACAAAATTTTAGATCTTAGTAATAATGTAATAATTATATTTATGTATGTAGCTTTGCTTCATGACTTTTTCTTAATCGTGGAAATAATGTGTGGGATTTTAAGAGGTGAACATAAAACATGGTCTACACTATGTGCATTGAAGCACAACATATATGTCGGAAGATCTAATGTTGAATAAAGAAATTGTACGTTATATACATCCGAAATAACAGAAATTAGTTTGAATATGTCATACCCAGAAAAAAGAGCACAATAAGAAATAAGGGAGCATTATTGTCAGTATGAAAATACCCAATACATGTCACTCTATATGTACAGCTTTGTGCTACACCATTCGAAGTGAATTTGAAATTGCCATATCATTTACCTTGTAGAATGTAACATTTTCTCTTTTTATTAACAAATAAATTGGACAGATATCTCAAAATAGATAAGTAACAAATACATTAGATCTTGTTGTACAATTAGTACTGATCATTTGTAACCTACTGCTACTTAACGATACCATGTGCATCGACACTGGCACAGCCTGGTTGTGCCACTCAGCTTGTGCAGTGGCATTATGCATCTTTGCACTGCCGGCCCTGACATTTTCCTTCCATGATAACAGAACTATAGGCCAGCCTCCCAGTTATACAAAAAAAGGTTCCGGGGAATTTCATATGACACATTACCTTTAGAGAAGACAATCTGCTAGGGACAGTTGCACTGGTCTTCATCGAACGTGTGTAGTCCAAGGGATTTGTGTTGCTGCCTCTTTTGTGCATTCCATCGAACATGTCTACTGCAAGGATCTGGAGCCGAGATGCCCACAGGACGAGTGACATTGCGGAGGGCTTGGGCGCAGCGAAGCGATCCCTGCCTGTGTTACCTTGAGAACCGCCATCTTTCATCGCTGCTGTGGCAAGTTTGGCTGTCGTCCTTTAGCTCGTGAACTACCTGTGCAGTGCCTTGCACTGCGCCCGCAGCACTGGACCAGCTGACATCCATGGTGATGGCACCAGGGCTCCTTCCCAACTTGATCCGCCGGTTAGACTGCCCGATGGGAGAGCGGTGGTGTTTATATCTGCGAACTCGCATGGATCAGGAAGGGGGAGCTGCGGCAGTGGAGAGAACAGAGAAGGCAGCCGGAGAGCGATGGCGAGAGGAGGGAGAGAATGTCGGTGTGATGGGCTGACGGGGCGAGAGAGATCGCGAGACTTCGGGTTCTCGGGCAGAGGACCCGCATCGGACGGTCAGTATTATGAGCACATCGGATCGGACGGTTTTTTCTTAACGGGCGGCGTGGATATCCGCTAAGAGCTGGGAATGCACCAGCTCTGGAGGAGAGAGATTCCTGACCAAAGGCAACTAGTAGCAGCAGGCAAAGCCCAACCGTTGAAACATCATGTATTTTCGGCCGACGCTGCCTAGTAAAAGAGTATCTATATATTAGTGAGATAGCAAGCTGACTTCAATGTTGGAAACGCCTATAGATGTAAAGAAAAATTTAGATGAGCATCCTAAACATTAATCTCAGCACACATATCTTACGAAGCACAAAGATGGAGTGAGCAAGAGGCAAATGCTCAGGTGAGATTTAGCAAAACCTGCAGCTAATGTTGTTTTTAAATTCTCGCTCATCTTCAGAAGTTCAATGCATAGTCTTAATCTTTATCAGGTTCCATTTTGGTCGCATGTGCCTCCTCCATAGCCTTCTCCTCTGCTTCTGCCTCTGCCTCTGCCCTTGCCTTCGCCTCTACCTCTTCCTTTGCCTTCTCCTCTGCCCTCTTCTCCAGCGCTCCAACCAAAATCTTCAGGCACAAACCAGGCTCGCCGGAGCCGGCGCGCTTGGCCGTCATGAGGCACTCGGCGACATCCGCCGGCGTGAGCTTCACCTCCCTCAGTATCTCGTCGACGGCGGCGAACAGCTCGTGCTCGTCGACGTCGAGGTAGTTCTTGGCCAGCGTCCGGAACGCCTGGACGCCGCAGTAGGACATCTCGATGTGCATGTCCATCCTGCCCCGCCGGACCAGCGCCGGGTCCAGCTCGCCGGCGTGGTTGGTGGTGAACACGACGATGCGCTCGCCGCCGCACGCCGACCAGAGCCCGTCGATGAAGTTGAGGAGGCCGGAGAGCGTCACCGCGCTGCGGGGCCTGTCGTCATGCTCGTGCCCACCGTCGTTCTTGGCCCGGCGCCGCCGCCGCCGCTGCGTGGCGCGGTCGCCGGTGAGGTCGAGGGTGCAGTCGATGTCCTCGATGACGATGATGGACTTGCTGGTGGTCTCGATCAGGAGCTTCCGGAGGTCGTTGTTGGTGTTCACGACGGTGAGCTCGACGTCGTAGATGTCGTAGTCGAGGTAGTTGGCCATGGCGGCGATCATGGTGGACTTGCCGGTGCCCGGAGGGCCGTGCAGAAGGTAGCCGCGCTTCCACGGCTTGCCGGTGCGCCGGTAGAATTCCTTGTTGTTCCTGAACGCGTCGAGGTCCTCCATGATCTCCTTCTTCTTGGCCGGCTCCATGGCCAGCGTCTCGAACGTTGTCGGGTGATCGAAATCGATGAAGCTCCAAGCCTTGTGATCGTAGATGCTGCTTGGATTGAATCGATGAACGTCACGAACCCAAAAATCAAGATCAACGACGATGGAATCGATCGATCGAAATCAAGGTGTTAATTTCGTTGTGATTATTGGTGACGTACTAGTAATCTTTTGATTTGTTGTTGGTGTAGAGGCGGCGGCGGCGGTTGGTGAAGAGGATCTCGCGGCCCCGGCGGCGGACGTGGGGGAGGTACTCGTCGACGACGAGCCGGCGGTGGCGCAGGTGGAAGGTGAGGCGCTGGAACCGGCGCTTGACCTGGCGGTCGCCGTCCACGTCGTCCTCCACCACGGAGGACCACCAGAGCGGGGCGCCGGCGAACTCGTCGGCCACGTCCTGGCCGTCGCGGATGCCGACGACGAGGCCGTCGCCGTCCTTGGCGCCCTCGGCGCGGAGCTCGCGCGCGTCGTCCTGGGAGCACGCGCCGCTCAGGTACGCCTTGACCTCCTCGTAGGTGGTGTCGGTGACGGCGACGGGGCCGTACCGGGTGTAGCGGAGGTCGGCGCCGGGCTCGGCGATGTCGACGGTGGCGTAGGGGTCGACGGCGTTGAGGAGGCGGCGGGCGCGGCGGCGGAGGAAGAGGTTGAAGTAGGTCTGGAACAGGCGGCGCGGCGCGTAGGCGGCGAGCAGCGACGCCAGCGGCGCCAGGACGAACCACAGGGAGGTGAAGTTGGCGAACGCCCACTGCCGCCATGGCACCACGGCTTTGCCAGCCTCGGCCATGGTAGCTAGCTAGCTATGCCACCGAGCTCCGGCTTAGGATTGTGTAAAGTGTGTAGCTGGAGAAGAAATGGCCGTGCACTTGCTAGCTAGCAAGATTACTAGGATTTATTTAGATGAGGGGTTATATGATTATATAATTCTACTCAGGGGCATTTTTGGAAAAGTACGGTAGAATTAGTGTTTAAAAATGCCTTAGGATTTTGAAAGCGCGTATTGTACCTGAGTGCGTAGGAGTATTCATTAATCATTATCCAACTTTGACATTTGGGGCTTAGGTTAAATAGCTAGGAATGTTACATTTAACTTCGTGCAACAAATTAATTGAAAAAAGGATTGTACTCAAAATCATGGTAAAAGATACGGAGTAATTGGAATGATATTGTAAACTAGTAGATATAAAATATCCAAGTTGCGGCTATAAACCACTTCGATTTTTCTTACATAATGTACTCATAGTAGTCCCTTAGGCCAGTCTAAGTGGGAGTTTCAATGACAATAAATTAACTGTCATGTCAGTATTTTTAATGATGTGTCACTATATTAATTAAAAGAGAGGTGAAATGAGTTTCATGATGATGAAATTCTATGTACACAGTTACCTAGACAGCTTGTGTCTTGCATGTGACCTAGGAAACAACAATTGATGAAATTATGCATTGAGAGGGAGATTTTTCATCCTAATTTCAAACACTTTTAAATGATGTGTCATTTTAGGTAATTGTGTCTACGAAACTTTTATTGAGACTGGCATTAAGAATGCAACGTTATTTTGACTTAGTTGAAAAGTAGTCGTCGACAACAATATATAGAAGATGCGTGTCAATAGAATTAGAATACGGAGGGTGATATGCATGGCTAGTATCTGGTGTAGTGTGCACAAGTATGAACGGGTGGAATCTTAGGCTAGTCTTTGACTCGCCAACTACTACACAATAAATAATTATATATCTGACACCATGTATATCTAAATACACAATAAATATTACTTATATATCCAGAAAAATTAAAACGCCATATAATTTAAAATGAAGTGAGTAGCCAACAAGTAATTTCACCTAGCCCACTCTCTCGCTACTCGATTTAATTATATTGAACCGTCTCTTATCCCTCCCGTCTTACAATAATCTTGTTCCCACTCATACTTTCTATAAATTGAAACTAGAAAAGCCTTCGTGCACTTTTCTATACACTTTTTTTAAAATTGGATGGTTTCTCTGTATTCTGTCTCCATCCAATTACTGCGTGTCTTCTTTACCAACTCAAATGTACTACTTCCAAGAAGCTAGATAAAACGTAAGGCCTCCTCCAATACCAAGAGTCAATATCTAGCTCTAAGCATTCTAACGGACAGCTCTTTTAATGATCTAATTCTTAGTACATACATAACTCATAACATAAATAACCTTACACGTCATCCTTATATAGTCTCGAAATACGGACTATCTCTTAAACAAGAGATAGCTTCTAACTTTTTACATTGTTCCTGTATTAAAAAAATTTACGAGTCAGTCTAAGAGCCGGCCATTGGAGGAGGCAGAGGGAGATGCATCTACGTATGGTCCTGGGCGCGTGTCGAGCAGCAGCTGGCCGGAGCCCCAGACAACACCGCTCTTGGGATCCTGTGGGACAGAAACAAACAAGAAAGTACAAGAAGAAACCAAAAGGAAAAAGCTGATGGCCGGTGGTCTGAGTGAGCGGACAGCGACGGCACCGCTTCTTCTCCACGGCGGCGAGGTGGTTGCCGGTTGCATCACGCCGGCGGCGAGTCGCCGTCGCCGTTGACGTGTGAACGTCTCCGTCGTCGGGGGCTGGCGAAAGCGACGGTCTTCGTTCGTCGGGGACGTTGATGCTTCCTTGACGTGGCCTCCATTATATTACACAGACGTTTCTTTATTTGCTTGACGCGTGTAGGCTTCAGCGGTCACTTTTAAATTTTTCGACATATCATGACACTCGGTCATTTTGTTTACAAATTAAATTATACACAAAACTAGACCGTCAAAGAATTATGTGAGTAGGTTGGGAATAATACTAATGGCTTGTACGGACTAACTGGTATAGTGGTATATCCAATCTTGTGGGTAGGTTGAGAGTTGGAATGGATATTTCTAGCTTGGTAAGTGAATTCTTTTTTTCAAAGATGGTACATGGGCCGTGCTTCTTTCCTTCCCGTAAAATTTTTTTCAAATGTAATCTTACATGCATGAAGTATTAAATAAAGTGTATTTACAAAAACTTTTTAGGGATGAGTGTAACTTTGCACGACGAATCTAACGAGCCTAATTAGTTCATGATTTGCTACAGTAATGCTACAGTAACCATCCTCTAATTGTGCGGTCAGATGCCTCATTAAATTTGTCTCGTGAATTAATCTGGAGTTATAAAGATAGTTTTATAAACTGACTTTATTTAATACACTTAATTATTGGTCAAACGGGATGGAAAAAATTTCCACCCCAAAGAAACACGGCCACGAGTGTCTGATCAAGCAAAAAGAAATGAACAATAATATTTATGATGGAAAGGGGGCGAACTGCCAGGTGTCAGGGTCCGAGGGAACGAGGGAAATCTAAGCAACGCCTGATTGTTTTATGTCTGATCAAGCAAACAGAAATGAACAATAATATTTATGATGTAAAATTAGCACCTGTAAATGCATTATGAAATATATTTTCCTAGATAGGGGAGACAACAGAAAATACAATATATAATCCACCATACAGGACGTAGGGTATTACGCTACACTTGGTTTGAACTTGTTTGAATCGCCCCGTGTCCTTCGTGTTCTCGTGATTACCTTCGAGTTCTTGGGTTTACGGTCCTCTCCACCTGCAAATTAACCACTTGGGTAGCCCCTTGTGGACTGCCGGACATAAAACCCGACGGTTGGTGGCCCATGCAGATCCGATCGTAGATCCTCTGCGAAGCTCGATGGCATCTCGCTCCGGCGTCTTCTTCCCCGAGAATATGAAGGATCAATCCAATGTTGGCGCGCCAGTGTCGAGGCAAGCTTCCACTCGGGCTTAGGAACCCGGCAGCAATGCCGAAGATCTCATATCCAATCTGAGAACCCACCCGCCCAGTTTTCGGACCGCGGTGAGTTACAGATCTAGCAGAACGACTTCTTCAACTCGACCATTAATCAAGCTAAGTATTTGTTTATTTACTTATTTATTTATTCGTTTGTTTATTTCGGCTCCTATAGATCGCCATGTGCGTACATGTTTCTCCATGTCCATGTGACAATTGCTGACCTGCTCGGTGCACGCTATTGCCTTTTTTCACACAGTTCCGACTGTCGTGTTGTTTTCTTCATGCCGTGTATGCCTCGTCTCGACGTTTATTAAAAGTACTCGGGTAGCACACGCCTTAATCCGTGAAACCTCGATCTTGCGTGCTGCCTACAACTAAGCCTCCATGAGAGCATTGTAGTCGTGGGTAAGCCGTCCTCTCCGTGAGCATTGGTCAGCAAGACTAGGTGCTTAAACATAATAGGTTAACTACTCGGAGAAATTATGTGGCATGTCAAGAACATGACGCGCAAAACCTTATTTTGACGTCAATCAAATTTCTGAGTTATTTTATATCATGCTATATAATTTTTGTATTGTCCTTTTACAACATAGAAACTACATGGTGTTGCCTTCCATCGCGCGCCCGACCTCGCATGCTCGGGGGCTGGCGTGGGTGGTAACTCGACGTTCGTCCCATCGCGCAGCCGACCTCGCATGCTCGGGAGTTGGCACGCGTGGCGACTTGGCGTTCTCTCACGTCGCTCGACCGATCTCGCACGCTCGGGGGCTGACGTGGGCAGTGACTCGGCGTTCGTCCCGTCACGTCGTTCGGCCGACCTCGCATACTCGGGAGCTGGCTTGCGCGGTGACTCGACGTTACCTCACGTCGCTCGGCCGACCTCGCATGCTCGGGGCGGGGCTAGCGCGGGCGGCAACTCGGCGTTCGTTCCGTCGTGCGGCTGACCTCGTATGCTCGGGAGCTGGCACGCGCGACGACTCGGCGTTACCTCGCGTCGCTCGGCTGACCTCGCATGCTCGGGGGCTGATGCGCGCGGCGACTCGGCGTTCATCCCATCACGTGTCCAACCTTGCATGCTCGAGGGCTGGCGTGGGTGGCAACTCGGCGTGCCTCCGTGGCTCTGCCAATACTTGTGCTGATAACACGAAGGTCGCAGGTTCTTTCTTTTTGACCATTGGACCGATTATTCTAATTGCTACAATGCTCGGGGGCTACTCCATATGGAGTGCGTCTTGCGCCGCCCTCTATATGACCATGATGCATGGTTATGTTTACCACTTTGGTACTCGACATGATGTTATGGTAATTTTTTAAGCACCGCCCACCCTTATGGCGACCAGATGGTGAAGCTTCTTCAACCGACTACATTGGCCTCGTTTCTTCACCAACAGTTCGCCACGCGCCTGAACGTTGCTCGGGGGGCTCGTGGAATATGGGTAGTTTGGTACCCTAGGGCCCATCACCGAGATGGGCGGAGGCTGGCCCGCTTGCCTAAACAAGGAAGAAGATCAAGTCCTAGTGGACTCTTACTGGGACTCCCATATTGTAACCGACAATGAGACTTTCATGTAACCCTACCTTCTAGGATATATAAAGGAGGGCAGGGGTCCCTAGATAGGGGAGACAACAGACAATACAATATACAATCCACCATACAGGACGTAGGGTATTACGCTACACTAGCGGCCCGAACCTGTCTAAATCGCCGCGTGCCGTTCGTGTTCTCATGATTACCTTCAAGTTCTTGGGTTTACGGTCCTCTCCACCTGCAAATTAACCACTTGGGTAGCCCCTTGTGGACCGCCGGACATAAAACCCGACACTGGGTACTCCCTTTGCCTCCACGCTGCTTGATTTCTAGGAATAGATGGCTCTAATTAATCCCAAGTATTTTTAAAATTCCTTTTATATAATACTTCACTCCTTTACGGTTTTCTGAACAGAGAATATTCATATACCGGACTGTTTCTAAGAATTTTTAACAGAGAGAGAAGAACATCCATGAATCCATGATATGCTGGGCTCAGCCTGCTGCCCTCCTGATGGACCTAGGAAGGATAAAAAGGCCTTCATTGCTTTGCCAGTCACCCCGGTGGGCTAAAATCGATATGCCTTGTTTGTTTAGATCCAAATTCCAACCCCAAATTTCACTATGCAAAAAGAAGATTGACATCACATCAAAATGTTATAACATACATGGAGTATTAAATGTAGATGAAATCAAAAACTAATTGCATAGTTTTGTTGTACTTTACGAGACGAACATTTTGAACCTAATTAATCAATGTTTGGACAATTTTTCACAAATACAAACGAAATGCTACAGTGACGCAATGATTACAAAGTGACACCGTACTCTCAAATTTACCTCCCAAATTTGGGATGCCTACACTGAGCTGCCTGCCGGGCCCTGCGCCGTCAAAGTCAGAAGGCCGACAGTATTCCTGCTCAAGGATAAAGCCTAGTACAATGCTTTTGCCTCTGTTTTCGACATCAAATTTTCGATTTCATCACATTTTGAACTATTCTAAAATCTTGAAACAGATGGGGATAGAAATGCGAAAAAAAAAATAAATTTCTCGTCATGCTTTCCTGAACTAACTTTTCACTCGATGCTACTCTCCATCTGAATTTAACAGCAACCTGAGATATCCAACTCATAGAGGCTGAAGGTTAGGATAGCCCCTCACATTAAGAATGTTTAGGAACCAGATTCTCTATGATAGGACAGATCGATGATTACTCTCAAAAATCCTAGCGAGTGTCTCCACCGGGTTCCAACCGTGGCTGCGGGCTTCAAAACATAGCCGGCTAGCCAACCCGATTCTTTCCCCTCCACAAGAGATATCCAATACACTTATCGTGATTCGTCCTTCCTCCTGACCCCGCCGTACAAGAAGAGAGCAATCCAAGAGAAGAGGAGGGGTAAAGATATCAAAAAATCTATCTGGGAAGATGAAAAATGGAACCAAATGTTGCGTCGTTAAAAGAACAAACAAACAAGAGTGGAGGCAAGACGCAGGGAAACGACCAGTCGCATCATTTGACAATTCAGCCCTACAAGCGCTTTTTGGGTCTGTTTGAGAGAGTTTCAGCTTTTTGGGCCGCCGCCGGCGATGCCGATCCAGTGCTTGGATTGGGATGTAGCAATGGAAGCCGAAAGCGATCGCCTGCTCTGGGAAAATCTGCGACAATGATGATAGGATATCCTGACGAGATGGTGCTGCTACGACTGACACTAGCAGGCTCATGCCCATTCGACAGCAGAGTGGATCCGGCAGTATTTTTTCGTGGAAATACCAATAATTAAGGGTATTAAATAAATTCAGTTTATAAAACTATCTTCACAACTCTGGGTTAATTCACGAGACAAATCTAACGAGGCCTCTGACCATACGATTAGAGATTGTTACTGTAGCATTACTGTAGCATTACTGTAGCAAATTATGGACTAATTAGGCTCGTTAGATTCGTCGCGTAAAGTTACACTCATCTCTAAAAAAATTTTATAAATAGACTTCATTTAATACTTCATGCATGCAAGATTCCCTTTAGAAATTTTTTTCGGGAAGTACCAGTGTCGAATGCCAGCCCACGGAGGAGCAAAGGAAGACGACACGTCATGTAGCATGGTGATCGAGTTCTGTCAGTGCATCTTCAGCCATGAGATGGAGCAGTGGCAGGCAATCTATGGCGATCCCAACTATGTCTGTGCTTTCAGAGAGCCGTAGCATCAGCCTTAGCTGAAAGCTGCTGTACAGCCTCTCGGTGTCGAGGTAGTCACAGTCACAGTGTAGGTATGCCTCCAGGCCACGCCCTTCCAAGATCACAGGCCATATGTAGAAGCACAGCTGCTGGCTCCCTTCCATCCTCTGATACCTAAGAAATTTCCCTTCAAAGAGCTGCCTGGACAAATGGGTAGGGGAAGATGCCGCGCCGGAGCGGGCAGCCTGACTCCACGTCTGCTGCAAACTTGTCAGCACAATCTGCGTACCATTCAAATGTTTGGGCAACAGAGAGACACAAGCTCTCCTTGCGCAAGCCGACAAGAGAAGAGATTGACAAGTTTGCAGCAGCACTAGTGATGATCCGTTGACTGAAGGTAGCTTACCGCCTTCGCCGACTTCTCCATTGCCATCCTGCACCAGCAACCTGTGCTTGTTGAGCAGGCATGTACGTGCCCTCCATATAGGCTTTCTTGAGCATGTTCCTGCGACGGAGCAGCGAGACGTGTGTGATTGGCAGCTTCTCGGTCCTCTCGAGGACAAACTCCAGCCGAGAGAGTGCCATGCATCTTGAGCCTTGCCATGATTTCTTCTCTGGGAACCTTGTCATGGAGCTTGCTTGAGATGTAGGAGGACAATGTGTTGACGCCCTAGCTCCTGAACAAGGACAGGAGACAGCGCCATCAAATCACTCTAGAGAGGAAGATATGAAGACCGCTACCTTGACGCACACATGTGGGGAAGATATGAACTTCTTGACTCTTAGGTTAGTCATTTGATGGAATATATGTATAGCTCATGGTCACCCATATGGCAGCAGGATCTTGTTCTTGTAGGGCGATTACAATGTGGCGGAAGCTACAAAGATATCTTTACCTGTCTGGTCTTTATTTTTATTTTTATTTTTATTTTTTTTCTGTTTGGGTTTCAGCATAGGGTGATGATCAGAACTCGTAGTTACTCCCTAGAAGCCGCTTGGCACTAGCAATTTAGGTTTCACGAAAAAAGACAACAAGGCATTGTTTTACAAATGTTAATTTAGTTTAGAAATGGAGAGTGTACGTGCTAGCATTTTCTCTTGTCTCTATAGTTTTCCTTTCTGAAATTTTGGTTATTATTCTCTTCTTTTTAGATGATATGCAAAGTATTCAAACCTTCTAACATCGGAGCATTGGTGGATTCCTAACCATTTTAATGGGAAACGGTCACTGTCCAGAGAGTAGAGGAACTGATCATGCTTAGTGAACAGTGGAACACTGAATTGATTGATGAACTTCTTCCCATTGATGCTGCGCTGCTATAACATGCATCCCTTTGAACACAGAGATTGATTATTTCTGGGCGTGGTCGCAGGAGAAGCATGGGAATCATTCTGTTAAGTCTGCATACAGGTTGCTTGATGTTTGCTCGCCAACGGCAAGAAGAAGAACAGACTCGTGGCCCTTGGGTATCTGATGGATGGAAGGTAATTTGGAAAGTAAAAGTCCCTAGATCCGAAGGTAAAATCTTTTTTTGGCAGGTTCCGCATAACAAATTCTCCATCGAAGACATATTGAGCAAATTGCAAGTTGTGAAGTTTGTGGAGATACAGAAGAAACAATTTTTCATGTCCTTGTTGACTACGCTGTCGCAATGAATTTCTGGAAGTTCACACGGGAGATGATGGGATCAAGTGGCCGAACCTGCACAGACTCTGCTGTTGACCTGAAGAATGTTAACCTTTGTTGAAGAAAGCAGCCGGCAATAATTCTTTGTGGTATGTGGTCTCTCTAGATGGCCCAGAATAAAAGAAGACATGGGGAGCTGGTGTCCATGCAGCATGCTGCATGCTAATATTTAGGCGAGATATACGGCAAGTGATCTTAATTTGGTACACTAGTCTATTAACCCGTGCTTCTGCACGGGCTAAAAATTTAAAAAGATAAGTCTTGAAAATAAAAAAGAGATATAATTGTGTATCAAAAATTTGAGGACAAATTTAAAAGGCATAAGCTAATTAAATTTTTTTATATTTTCTCTCTCTTTTTTGTTCTTATTATTTCTCTATCATCGGAGGTATATTCCACTCATAGTTCTTCTTTATTTATGTTAGAAACTCAAACCATTTTAAGCTTTGTTAACTCTGCTTGTGCCACTCCGAATTTTAGCTTCCAATTTCACACATGCCACAATTTGTAAGAAAAATATTCCTTTTGCATGTTAAATTGAAGCCCGTGTTTGTTCTAGCTCTCCTTCTATACTCTCTTTTGATTTTATTATGAACTTGGATTCAAGGTCCTAGACTAAAGATAGTAGTTACTACAACGGTATAAACATGTGCTTTTATTAGCCTACATCAAAATTTCTCTATCGAAGATATGCATTAATTTAATTGTATATATCTTGAAAACCTTGGTGCGCTTATAATTCAACTACTCCCTCCATCTATCCCAATCTTATTGATATACCAAAAGCTCTTCATTCTTCATCAATCTTTGATATTATGTATGTACATTATTAGTTGTGTAATTACTATGTACACCAAACAACAATTGTTCGATCCTGAGCAAGCCGTCCCGTTCCCTGCTGTCTGCTACGTTGTTGTTGTTGTTGTTGCCTTCACTGCTGAACAGCTGCCGGATCGCATCACATGTTGCTGGATCCTGTCATTCACGTGAAAATACACCTGACGTGCATCCAAAACACCACTGCTAGGTTTTTTTTGAAAGATCATTGCTGGCCTGCTGGGATTCTTGTTCGAGCCTGTATCTAACCTCTACCGTGTGGCCACTGAATGGTTGTGGCGGCGGCGTGATCTGTTTGACGGCCTTGAGACCCTGTGCATGCACTGCCGCTGGATCCTAAGACAGACGTGTGACCATGGCCGCAGCTGGTAGTCTGCACCACATTCGCATTGATAATGATGATCATGCAGATCGATCTGCTGCCCGCCATGCGGCAGGCGCCAACGATGATATGATCTCTATCTACATATTGTATTTGTTCACATAAAGATTATATTGTATTTGTTTACTCATTTATATATTTATTTACTTGTTTCTGTTGAGATCACGAGCTCAGTATTGGATTGTCGATATTAGATCACTTAAATATCGATTAATTGATATAACACTTTGATGGCATATGTTGGTAATTCCTAGACAACATTAGGGGGTTACTTTAAGCTTCTCTCTATAATGGCAAAGGTGGGTAATTTTTTAAAAGGTATAATTGATCTAAGGGCTATTATTCTTGGGATGATTAGACTTGATCAAATTGATGGCTAGATGTTTCTAATTTTTGTGAGAATTTCTAGTATTTATCTCTTTTTCTAGTGCGTCTCGTGGAGATTAACGTAGAGGCTCCTTTTGGAGCCTCCAATTAGTAATAGTAAGATTTTTGCTCTCTAGAAGCAACCTTCCATCCAAAAACCAAGCCGGCGTTGGCAGGGGCCTCCGCATGGCCCCGTTTGTCAAAGCTGCTGATTCTCTGGTGAATCCATGAGGAGTTCTGCCAAACAGTTTTTCAAAGAGAAGTGATTCTCTGCTGATTACGTGAGTGATTCTTTTAAATAAAACTAAGAGGCTGGGAGCTGAAAAAAGTACCTTCTCCTGATTCCATAAAGTGATTCTCCATCCTGATTTTGAGAGTTTACGATAGAGAATCACTTTCAGCTACAGAATCACTTCTCTCAGAAAATCAACTCATATAGAGAATCAGAATCAGGTGAATCCACTGGCTAGCAAAATTTAGCTCGGGTGGATCCAAATGGGTCCAGCTAATTCTCAGCTAATGCCCTTCTAGCTAGCTGAATATCGATCCACTATGTATATGGTTACAATTATTTACGTTCCCAATGTGCTTATGACATAGCACCCGATGGAGCTTTAGCTAGCGTGTATCATCTTACGAGAATACAATATGGTATAGATAACCCAGAAGAAGTATGCATAAAAGTCTTTGCCCAAAAGGATAATTTTAGAATCCCATCTGTCTTCTGGGTTTCGAGAAGTGCTGATTTTCAAGAACGCGAATCTTATGATATGGTGGGAATTTCTTATGATAATCATCCACGTATTAAATGTATCTAATTAGCTGGTTCTAATTAGCTAATGAATTAATTGGGTGGATCCAAACAGGACCTTAGATGAGATGCAATATTGATGGAGCTTTTTTTACTATTCTGTCCATTCTGGGGCTTTGGGTGTTGTTCTTCGGAATGAGCATGGACTGTTTCAGGGTGCTCCGACCGTACGGTATGCTAACTCGTTGAATGCTCTATAACTATGAAAACTCAAACTTGCAGCCTTGCAGGGACGCTCTGATATTCGCACAGAAATGGGGAGTGACGCGCTTGATCCTAGAGACAGACTGTGAAGCATTAGTCAAGCTGTCGAACAGCAAGGATTGGCCGGACGATCAGAGGCTGCAGTCATCATCAATGAAATCAAGGAGATTAGCCTTGGTTTTGTTAGTGGTTTTATTTTTCGTTTTTCTAATCGGTCTTGTAATCAATCAAGTAGCTCGTGGTTGTGCTAAACTGGTAACCGCTAGTTCGACTTTAGTGTATATTTGAAGACCCCAGTCAGTGTGGGTTTACTGATTATAATCTTTCGTTTGGTTTGGGCATCAATCAACACGTCGTTCGCTGAAAAAGGAAGTCCTGATCCCTCTTCAAGCCAGCAACAGATGATACTTACGAGTGCTAATCCCCTTTCACGGAAGGAGAAATACTTACCCTTGTCACGTCTGTTGGCCTTCCTGCGACGAAGCACAGAGGAGACGACGCCTGTGATGGGCAACTTTGCAAACTCGCCATCTCAAACCTTTAGTGCCCTTAAGGCACCTTCTCATCTCGGTATCTCACCATGGCTGAACCCAACATTTCCGCCATGAGAAGTAAATGTAGTAACAACGGGATTTACGGCGAATGGCAAACCAGTGAGCTAGCTATATATTGTATACCAGTGGAAGCAGCAAAAACTGTTAGAAAATTACGTGAGAAAGGTGGAGGAAAACTTCTAAGATGTCAAGCTCACCTGCAAACTGTTATACAATTGCGGCTCAATGTTTACCGCTGGCGATTACAATGTGGTGGAAGCTACAACTCAATTTACCTTGTCTGATTAGTGCTTTATAAAATATAAACCCATGTTTGGGTTTCGACATAGGTTAGATCAGAACTCATACCCCCTCCGTCAAACATGAAAAGACTCTGCCTCCGTTAAAACCCGAGGGCCAGCTGCTGATTGGCGCAATTAAAAGGCAGATGTATTGCTGACAGGGCCAGGTTTCTAGATGTAGTATGTGGTGGTGGATATACTAGAAAAAACTTATATTTATAAACAAATGTTAACACAAGAAGTTGTTATATTTGTGAATTGTGGGAGAGTAGTCTGGTGCTCCGTGGAAGTTAGGTAGCACTAAAATTTTGTTTGGACGGAAAAGGCAAGAAGGGCCTTAATCCTCCTTAATCCTTTTCCTTCCCTACTCCCTTGCAACCAATGGAGCCCCCTAAGCCCTCCTACAATTTCTAACCATAGGTGAACAGGAAGAAAAAGGAAAGAAGCAGGAAGAAAAAGAAAAAGAAAAAGAAGAGGAGGAGGAAGAAGAAAGAGCAACTCAGCCCCCAACTTTGAATCTCTGTCTTCGCCACTGGTCCTAATCTCTACCACAATGCAAAAAATGTAGCCACGAATCTATGCTCCAACACGGAGCCGGTGTAAGTGGCTCCACCTGCTAATGCTATATCGGACCCCCAATTTCTTTTGAGCCAATTTCCCTAGTGCCATAAAAAATTACATGGCTTCATCGCCACAAAATCTTTAGAAGTTCCTTCCGTGCCATAGAAGTCTCATTGATCCCCTCATCGTTCATATTTCCATGCATGCATGCTGTTAAGTGTCGTGAGATAAGACAATTTTGCCCCTCCCTAGTCGTGGCTCCACATGTCAGTGTTGTCTTCTCGACGTGGTTGGTGGTGAACACGACGATGCGCTCACCACCGCACGCTGACCAGAGCCCGTCGACGAAGTTGAGCACGCCGTACTGCGTCACCGTCTTGCTGATGTACTTGTCCTCCTTGTTGGCATCCTTCTTGCCGCCGCAGGGCTTGCCGGTGAGGTCGAGGGAGCAGTCGACATCCTCGCAGTGGTCCGAGGCACCGCCTGCTGGAATTTTGAAGTTTGGCCCATGAGGCCCATGAACAAATTTCAGAATTCCTCATAAATCTCAAAGACCCATATGTGCATGAGGAAATGGTGGAAGTGGTGCAAACCTTTAGTCACACATCGCTAGTTGAGAGGGAGGATGACCAACATAAATATAGAGGTTGTCTCCACTCCTTCAAGCTATGTGCACACACGTGCTCGCTCACCTCACCGGGGCGAAGGGCGCGGGCACGGGCACGCGACGTCTGTGTGAATGGTCCGCCGAAATCCGCCCCCACTATGGGGGGCGCAAGTTTGCGAGATACAGAGTCCTTATCAGTTTAGGATCACGATCGCGACGTGAGATCGTGGGCTTCCCGATATAATCGGCCTCTACCAAAAACGCATCTATTCGAGTTAGGGTTTTTGCCTCTTCTTGCTGTCGCGCCGCCTTCGTAGTCTACTCCATCTTCTCGCCCTTGTGATCCTGCACCAGGAGAGGGTGAATAAGGTTTTTAGGAAGCGCTCCGTGCTCGAGGTCTTCGCCACGGCTCGTCTTCCGTCCCGGTACAGCGCTGTGAAAGCCTGTCGTCTGCGACGCCGGTTGCTGCGCCCCGTCCGCAATATCGGCATCGCTCTGACAATCCTCATCACCACGGTTGCGCTTGTGCCTACTAAGTATATACGCTGTGAACAGATCTGTTTTTTCATCATATTTTCTAAATACGTGAAGATGTGCTTGATGATTACTAGTATGTTAGAGATTTGCATACTAGGTCTTATTCTTGTCACGTTTAATATGTTCGGAATTTAATCATGAAATTACATATTTATTCAACACCGCCGGTAAGGAGAGCCACCACACGATGGCCGCAAGTAGAGGATGGAGTAGAAATGCATTGGCAAGCGCTACCAAATGTGTGCGGCACCGCATCATCCCGCACCACCACCAACATCGTTGAGCTCTCCTCACGCCCAAGGCGCCGTTGCCGACGAGGAGGGCTCCTGCCTCGCCGGCTTGGTGGAGGCGCCGCGCATACGGCAACGGCGGCCAAGAACACCAGCTCTGACAAGGTCGTTCATCCGAGAATGAAATGAGAAGCAAACCCACAGTACACGCACACGTACATATGCCTAAAAGCTACTACCTCTGTTTCAAATTGTAGGTCGTTTTGGCTTTTTTAGATTCATAGATTTTGATATGAATCTAGATATATGCTATGTCTAGATACATAGCAAAAACTATGAATCTAGAAATACCAAAACGACCTACAATTCGGAACGGAGGAAGTATGATCCAAAAGCTGGATTTTGCTTCAACATGAACTTCGCACCAAAGCATTGGATCAACACACACACTAGGATACAGGCGCCCAAAATCAGATCCAATGATCTACAGCACAGCAAAAGCAAAGGCATACGCATGCATGGCACCAAATTAAGGAGAGAAGAACGATGACAGTACACCGCATTTAGGTCCATGAGCAAAGTCACAATAAGATTTCTGGTGTTCAAAACCAAATAATGTTTAAAAACGGTTCCAAATAAAACACGAGCCAATAATGTAGCCACAAATGGGCAGCATAATAGATCATCCCTTTGGTTTGGTATGGAGACACTGGTTTCCGGTTCATCCATATTGGAAGGCGATAGACCCCTAAATATGTGCCGCGGTAGACATCACTGCACATCTCATTCGAAGACCAAATCGCCTAGCCTGGAGTATTTAGTTTAGGCAGGCACCGACTCACTGCCATGCTCCTGGATGCCAGACAGAATGGGTGTTTCATCTGTACCTGAAACAAAAATAAGACAGCATATATATAGTCGTTAGTGCAGAAAGTAATGATATGTGTCAGCATGATACAATGAACAAGGCACTCCTGCAGTGGGCATAAATCCAACTCATTTTAAAACAACCAAATGATACAGTATCTGAAGCAACAAATGTACTATATCACCAACTAGGTTGGAAAAGTCTTTTTTTTTCCAACCATCTTTTGCTAGTAGCTGCACATCATTATATTAGAAGAAGAAGAAGAAGAAGAAGAAGAAGAAGAAGAAGAAGAAGAAGAAGAAGAAGAAGAAGAAGAAGAAGAAGAAGAAGAAGAAGAAGAAAAGATGGTATAATACACCTCACAACCAACAATGACCTTATATGTAACCTTACACAACCTTACATGACCAAATTAAGCAGCGACTAGCAACTAGACCCCATACCAAATATGACCCTTAAACAACCATCACAACACCTAGATGAAAACAAGCAGCTCTAAGCAGACACAGATCGACACAAGTATTTGTATCCTTTCAAGTGAAGCGTCCCCTCGAAAGAGAGAACTTAATGTGATACAAATACCAGTCCCAGGATGCTGGTTCACATTAATACAACAGATAGTTCAGTACAACAACCACACTACGGGAGACGGTGGCATTGCAGGGCCACAACAAACAGGACTAACACTAAGCTCCAGATAAACAGGTTGATAACATAGAGGTCTTCATCAGAGTGGCAACGCATGCGGCTTCCAGCGGGTGGTCCTAACGCACAGGCAAAGGTTGGGTGCAGAACGAACCCCACTAGACGATATCCTCGGGCACGAAGTCCGGGTCTGCCTCTGCAACAGGTTAAGCAAGGGTGAGTACATACGTACTCAGCAAGCGTAATCACAACCACGGAGGGGGTATAACAGAAGTATGCAAGTATTTAATCAAGGACAGGTTTATGGTTTATTTTGCAGCAAAGCTAGTTTTACACATGCAAGGGTTTGTTTTATAAAGGGTTTTCTCAACGGTTTTTGTAGTAACTTGGTATAACTGATTGTCCTTTCTCAACACCAACTGCTGCTACCAGACTCCCCGTCTGTCGTAGCCTAAAATCAAAATCTTTACTTAATTCCAACCCTTCCACCAAAACAGGGGACTAGTGAAGTGACCAAGCCATAACTCGCCCAATGCCGTGGACACGGCTATCCGGATAGGTTTTAACTCTGCAGAGGTGTACACACCCACAAGTAGGCTACCACAACAAGAACACCTTAGTGCCAGTGCAGCTCCTATCAAAGCCATTACCCACCATAGCTAAACTGACAAGTTACCGCAGACGCGACCAGGGGTTAGCAACCTACCAACGAGGTTCTAACCAGGGGCATACCTCACATAGACCGTATCCCCGGCTCCATGGCCCTCTGTTGCTCACCAGCACACCATATAACCAGCAGCTCAACTAGTGGGGTTTATGCTAGGCCGTTGCCACATACAACGGTCGAGTGGTGGTACAGAAAATATGGGTTAGGCTAGATGACACATCAACATCATCCCAAAACTTGTGATAGGATAGACAACTCCCACCATGCTCAACCACAGAGGTTAGAGCACACCTCGGCATTTCACACAAGAAATACCGTCTGTCTCATCCCACACGGGTACTCATTTTATTTACACAAATCATCTCTTTTATTTTAAAGCACGCACACGGTTGCTTTTGTAAATAACAAATATTTGTAATGAGGGTATAATGGTAAAAGTTCCTAAGCATTACTAGCAGTGACCAATATTTAAACAGAGCATCGTCATATTTAAACATTAATCTGGGTTGTCAAGGAAGTAGTCATAGCAATCAAGGAATGGCTATCCAACCGGGTTTAGCAGTAAAACTGTGCAAGTTTTATAAAACAGGCCATGGGTTGTGGTTATAAAAACTGGGACAACAATATGCATCAAAGGGTGGGATTGCACTTGCCGTTCTCCCAACCCTCGGGGGATTCCTGCCCGGGGTCTTGGTCTCCAAGCTCCTGCTCGTAGCACTGCTCCTCCTCGAGTCCTTCCTCGTTCACAGTGGAGTCTACGGCACACACAAACAAACACCCCATAAATGAAAGAAAAAGTTTTTACTGAGCTCGGAAAGAAGGAACGGAAAAAGAGAGCGACTGATGATAGCATGATTATTTTGAGTATGGACTGGTCGGATTTGGCGGAAATATATTGGTGGATATTGTGGTGGAGTTTGGGGTCGAACGGGGTTAATTTGGCGCATGGAATGACGGGTTCAGGGGAGTTTTGGGGGCTGTTTAAAAAGGAAAAGGACCTGTTTGTAAATATGGGAAAGCTCAGGGGCCTCTGGTGAATATAACAGAGAGAGGGGGAATAATGCTGTGGACTGCGGGTTAATTTGTTAAAAGTTCAGGGGGCTTTGTGTAAACGTGTCAGAGAGAGAGAGAGTTTTAAGTTTGGACTGCGGGTTCGAATATGAAGAATGCCAGGGGGTTATGGGTAAAGTACTCTTTCTTCACCGCGGAACAGTGCCAGGGGGGGGGGGGGAACGGCGGCGGCGATACTGTTCGGCCCAATCGCCGGCGTTTGAGGCGGCGGCGGTGATCGGGAGCAGGGGGAAAAGGACGAGCGAGGTATGGCGAGTCCACCTGTGGGCTTACCACGGCCGGAGGTGAAGGGTGGAGGGCGGCCCACGAGAACAGTGGCGGCGGCGGCAATGGCGAGCGTGGGCGGCGGCGCTGCGGTGGCGGAGGAGGGTGATTGAGGGGTGGGTGAGCTGCAGGGAGTGGAGGGGAAGCTCAAGGTGCGGTCGGCTTGGCTTGGAGTGGCCTGTGGTGGGCTGCCCACGTGAGCCCGGGGCGGTGGCGGTGGCGGAGCACGGCGGCAATGGTGCTGCGTCGGTCGTGGTGGCGAGCCGGGAGGTGAGAGAGCGGGTGGTGGCGAAGAGGAAACCGACGGGCCTATTTATAGGCGGGGACGAGCGGCGAGGAGGTGGGCCGACGATGGAGGGGTTCGGCGGGCGGTTGTGGCGGCCGGCGGACGAAAATTAAAGGCGGCCGGCGACTGTTAGTACGGCGGCGCTGTGCTCGTCGGGAGGCGGCGTGCGTGCGGTGATAGGACAGCGGCGGGGCCCTCGGTAGCGTGCACGCGCGCGGTGAGCTTCTAGCGGCGGTCGGCGCGTGCGCGCGGTCGGCACGGCGGGGCAGCGGTGGTCAGGGCGTGCGCTTGCGCGGTGGCGTGCGAGCCGGCGGCCAGGCGGTGGGCGGCACGGCAATGTGCCGGCTCGGCTGTGGGCACGAGGACGGCGAGTGCGGGGCCGCAGTGGTGGGCGGCACGGCGGTGCCAGTGGTCGGCGCAGCAGCGGCAGTGGCGGCGATGGCGTGGCCGCGGCGTGCACGCGCGCGGTGGCGTGGCGTGCGTGCGCGCGTTGAGCGGTGGCGCGTGATGGCGACGACGCGCTGAGCAGAGAGAGAGGGTGGCCGGCGGCGAGCGGAGCACGGTGCTCGGGATGGGGAGTAGGGAGGTGGAGTGGCGGTAGGGCCGGGCGGTCGGCGACGAGCGGCGCGGAGCAGAGCGCGCGGGAGCTGGGCGGTGGTGTCGGTGCGCGGGGAAAACAGAGGAAGTAGGGGAGGGAAAGGAAGGGAAAGAAGGGAAGAAGGAAAAGAAAAAGGAGAAAAAGAAAGGAAGGGAGAAAGGAAGAGGAAAAGGGGGAAAAAGGGGAGAGGTCGGCGGGATTCGCGGCGGCGAGTCGACAAGCGGTCGGCCAGAGATGGGTGGCCCGGCGGTCGACCCGAGGGCGGTCGACGCGGGATGGGACGGAAAGGAGAGAGAGATGACAGTGATCGGGATGCGGATAGGAAAAGAGAGGGGAGAGAAAACAAAGCGGACGGGGTTTGGCGGAAACGGGAGCTCGGTGGGAAAACGTTTTGAAACTTTTACCGGGTGGTTTAATTAGGTGATTTTCCCAGAGATTAAACGCGGGCGTTACAAACCTACCCCACTTAAAGGAATCTCGTCCTCGAGATTCGGCTGGCTCCTAAAAAGGTGGGGGAACTCTTTCTTCAAGGCATCTTCTCTTTCCCACGTAGCTTCTTTTACACTGTGTCTGCTCCACTGTACCCTGCATATCCGTACTTCGGAATTTCTGGTTCTCTTGGTGACGGTGTCCAAAATTTTGACCGGTACCTCCTGATAACGTAGGTCTGTCTGTAGGTCTATTTCTTCTTCCGGTATGTGTTCTTCCTTAGGTACTCTCAGGCATTCTCTCAACTGTGAGACATGGAATACCGGGTGTATATCTGACATTGCTCCGGGTAACTCCAATCGGTAGGCCACTTTTCCAACTTTCTTTTGCACCGGGTATGGTCCGATATACCGAGGGGCTAACTTTCCATGGACTTGAAATCTGCGTGTGCCTCTGATAGGTGACACCTTCAGGTAGACGAACTCCCCTGGGCTAAACTCCACGGCCCTTCTCCTTTTATCTGCATACTTCTTCTGTCTGGACTGAGCTGCTTGTAACTTTTCCCTGATCTCGGCTACCTTTTCTTCGGCTTCCTTTATAAGTGCAGGTCCTACTAAGGTACGTTCTCCCACTTCTGACCACATGAGAGGGGTTCTGCACTTTCTTCCGTAGAGAGCTTCAAACGGTGACATGCCTAAGCTTGTTTGGTAACCATTGTTGTACGAAAACTCGGCATAGGGTAAACTCTGTTCCCAATCTTTACCATAGGTAAGGACACATGCTCTCAGCATATCCTCCATGATCTGATTTACTCTTTCTGTCTGGCCATCGGTCTGTGGGTGGTATGCGGAGCTAAAATCCAACTTAGTGCCCATAGCTTTATGCAAACTTTTCCAAAATCTCGAGGTGAACTGGGTTCCTCGGTCCGAAACAATTCTGCTGGGCACTCCGTGCAACTTTACTATGTTCTCCACATAAAGCTTGGCCAGTTTCTCTCCACCGTAATTTGTCCGTACAGGTAAAAAGTGAGCGACTTTAGTGAGTCGGTCAACTATTACCCATATAGAATCATGTCCCTTCTGTGTTCTGGGTAGACCTACCACAAAGTCCATTCCAATCTCATCCCATTTCCAAACTGGGATAGGCAAGGGTTGTAATAATCCTGCCGGCTTCTGGTGTTCTGCTTTAACCCTTTGGCAGGTATCACACTGAGCGACGAACTGGGCTATGTCAGCTTTCATTCCTTTCCACCAATAGTTCTGCTTTAAATCCAAATACATTTTGGTAGATCCCGGGTGAATGGAATATGGTGAGTTGTGAGCCTCGTCCATGATTATCTGTCTAAAATCTCCTTCCTTAGGCACACAAATCCTGTCCTTATACCACAACGTTCCTTTACTGTCGACTCTAAAGTCTGGTGCCTTATTTTCTCCGGTATGCTTGCAGATCTGTACTAAATCCTTGTCTGTTCCTTGGGCATTTCTGATCCGATCCTCCAGAGTGGGCTGGATTGTCAGTCGGTGGCTATTACTCTGGGGAACAATGTGCACATTTAACCGTGCCATTTCTTCTTGCAGGTGGGCACTCTTGGGTCTGTAAGATTTTCGGCTTAGGGCATCTGCCACTACATTAGCCTTGCCAGGGTGGTAATGAATTTCCACATTATAATCTTTAACCAATTCTAGCCACCTTCTCTGTCTGAGGTTCAGGTCCGGTTGGGTGAAAATATACTTTAAGCTCTTATGATCCGTGTATATTTCACACTTGTTCCCAATTAGGTAGTGTCTCCAGATCTTGAGTGCGTGCACTACCGCTGCAAATTCCAAATCATGCGTTGGGTAATTCTGCTCATGAGGTCAAAGTTGTCGGGAGGCATATGCTACAACTTTTCCATCTTGCATAAGGACACACCCTAATCCTTGGCGGGATGCGTCGCAGTAAACAACAAAATCTCTGTGGATATCCGGTAGGGTCAGAACTGGGGCTGCAGTCAATCTTTTCTTCAACTCTTGGAAGCTCTTTTCACAAGACTCGGTCCAAACAAACTTCTTCTCCTTTTTGAGCAGTTCTGTCATGGGTCTAGCTATCTTGGAAAATCCTTCAATAAATCTCCGGTAATACCCAGCTAAACCGAGAAAACTTCTGATCTCGCCCACATTGGTTGGTTGTTGCCAATTTGAGACTGCCTCTACTTTCTCTGGGTCTACTGCTACCCCTTCTGCGGTCAGAATATGGCCAAGGAAGGCTACTTTTTCCAGCCAGAATTCACACTTGCTGAACTTGGCATAGAGCTGGTGTGCTCTCAATTTTTCCAACACTACCCGCAGGTGTTGCTCATGCTCTTCGGCACTCTTAGAGTAGATGAGTATATCATCGATGAAGACTACGACGAACTTGTCCAACTCATCCATAAATACCTTGTTCATAAGGTTCATGAAGTAAGCCGGTGCATTGGTGAGTCCAAATGGCATTACTGTGAACTCATACTGACCGTAACGGGTGACAAAAGCGGTCTTTGAGGTGTCATTCCCCTTAATCTTCAGTTGGTGATACCCAGTCCTTAAGTCAATCTTGGAGAAGTACTTGGCTCCTTTCAACTGATCAAAGAGATCATCAATTCTAGGGAGTGGGTACTTATTCTTGATAGTGACATCATTTAGTGCACGATAGTCGATGCACAATCTCATACTCCCATCTTTCTTCCTCACAAAGAGCACTGGGGCTCCCCAAGGGGATGTACTGGGCCTGATAAATCCCATCTGTTGCAACTCTTCCAGTTGTTTCTTTAACTCTGCTAACTCTGAGGCTGCCATCCTATAGGGTCTCTTGGCTATAGGAGAGGTTCCTGGGACAAGTTCAATAGCAAACTCTATGTCCCTATCTGGTGGCATTCCGGGTAGAACTTCAGGGAAAACATCAGGATATTCTCTGATTACTGGGACTTCCTCTATGGTTGTTGTTTCCATACTAAAGATCATAGGATCTGGTCCACTTCCTTTGGTGTGGCAGGCTACTTGTATTCCATCTGGGTTGGTTAGGTGCACCACCTTGTCAGCACAACCTATGAGACCATTGTGTTTGCCTAACCAATCCATTCCAAGGATCACATCTATTCCTTTGGATTCTAGTACTACCAGGTCTGCTAGAAACTCTACCCCACTTAAAAGAATCCGTATCCGCGAACAACCTAATTGGCACTTAATATCACCTCCAGGTGTTCGGGTTAGTAGGGGTGTCTTTAGTAGTACTGTAGGTATTTTGTGCTTTTCCACAAAACTTGATGATATGAAAGAATGCGATGCCCCAGAATCAAATAATATGGTTGCCAAAACTGAACTGACTAGGTACTCACCGAGTACTACTCCTTGTGCTCCTTGAGCTTCCTGCGCGTCGATGTGGTTGACGCGGGCTCGTCCATACGACTGCTGGGAGTTGTTGTTGTTGCTGCCGGTGTTGGTGCTGCGGACGGGTACACGGTTGGCTCCAGACACTGGTGGCTTGGGTCCATTCACCGAGTTGGAGTAGACTGATATCGCAGGCTTGCTCCTAGGATACGGGCAATCGGCGATGTAGTGCCCGGTCTCACGGCAGTTGAAACAGGCTCTCGCATTGCTGTTGCTGGCGGTGGCCTGACTGACTTTGCTCTGTGGTGGCTTCGAGGTGGTCTGACTCTTGAACTGGTTATTGGGAGCCTGGGAGCTTGTGGCCTGAAACTGGGTCCTATACTGCACGGGAGCCTGGGGTCTAGGTGCAGCATAACCGGAACTCCTGGGCTTCTGCGAGCGGTCCATCTGACGGTTCTTGCTCTCCAGGAACTTGCGCTTGTTCTCTTGCCTTGCCTCCATTCTGGCCCTTTCTGTGACAATGGCTTTGTTCATCAGTGTATTGAAGTCGGGGAAACTGTGGGTGACTATCAGGGCTCGAAGATCTGGGTGTAGACCTCTGATGAAAGCATCCTGCCTCTTTGCATCCGTCTTCACTTCATCAGGTGCATAACGGGCTAGCTCAGTGAACTCGTGGGTGTACTCTTCCACGGTCTTGTTCCCTTGCTTCAGTGCACGGAACTCATCAGCCTTGCGTCTCATGGTGGCATCGGGAATGTGGTAGCGACGGAACTCTTCTTCAAACTCTTTCCAAGTAATGGCAGACTCGTCTGGGGAAGCTGCACAGTAAGCATCCCACCAAGCTAAGGCAGTCCCGGTGAGCTGGTGGGAGGTCAGAAGAACTTTGTCACGGTCTCCACAACCAAACGGTTCCAGCTTTCTCTTGATGGTTCTCAGCCAATCATCTGCTTCCAAGGGGTTGCTGGACCCTCCAAAGGTGGGCGGCCTGGTTCTCAGAAAGTTGGTCAACTTATCACCCGCATTGGGTCTACGGGTTGTCTCCTGACGGCGGCTGGCATTCCACACGTTTTGCATGAACAGGGTGTGGTGGTACAACGCTTGTGCCAGGTTGAAATCTGGTGGGAGTGGGGGCATAACAAAAGATCCTTCATTTTGACTTCCGGGATGGCCTGCTTCTGGTCCGCCTCTTATAGGCGCTTGTCCTTCAGGTTGGTTCTCTCCCATAGGATCCTGCTGATCCACTTCCTGGTTCTCAGGATTCTCTCTCCTTCCTTCTGGTTGATCTCCTCCTGCGGGAGGGGCGCGTCTCTGAGAGGCGCTAGCACGAGTGTTCACCATCTGCAGGTTGAGCAAGGCCTTCGTAAGATTGGGTTACGATGATGTTTAAGTTGATTAGTTCGCATTTTCAAAAGACAGGACAACACACAAGCTAACACACAAACACACAAGGTTCCATTCCAACAGCTGAAGGTTACAACGCTTGGGGGGAAGGTTACAACAAGGCTCGCACTTCCGGGCGGGGATACAGGACAAGGTAGGGAAACTACTGTTAGGGGTACAAGAGTTCTCCGGACCAAGCTGGCTTCATTCCCATCTGAGTGCTTGACTCTGCGCCTATTCGCGGGGCGAGCTTTCCTCTGGTGATGCAAGCCGAGCCTGCTCAGCCTCGGTCAAGGTCCCATTCTCCCGAGGCGGCTCGGACGGTCCTTCTTCAGCGGGCGGCGATCCTGCCGGAGTTCCCGACAGTGCTAGGGGGTTTCCCACGATTTCTCCCCATGTCATGATCGGTGTCCCAAGTAGGACATGGGGTTCTCCAATGGCCGGAACAGGCGTTCCACTTCTGGTCCAATCCTGGATACGCAGGTCCCGAGCCTGCCGAAGGCTTTCTTGGGCGACTGCCTCATTGCTGATGGCAGTAGCGGCTCTTGCTTCCGCTTGGGCCACCTGGATCTGGTGCATGCGGACCGAGAATTCTGCTTGTTCGGCCCGGGCGGTCTGTTCTCTCAGGCGCTCGGCCTGTTCGTCAAAGAGTTGGTCCAAGGAATTGAGATAGGTGACCACTTGGTGCAACAGGGGCTCCTCCTGACGGCGCTGTTCCAAGTTCCTTATGCGGGCTCGCCAGACTGCACTTCTGACAATCGGCGGAAAGTATCTCATTGGGGTGGGGACCAGGTGCCTTTCAAAGATTCCGCACATGAAGCGGAGGGCTTTCCTGAGAGCCAATGGGTAGGTGTCCTGGTGCCTGAATCCTGTGGCGGTCGTACGCCATGCCTCGACAGGGTGGAGGTCACTCTTGGCGACAACAATGACCACTCTGCAGCGTTGGGTCCCATGGTGCTCATACTCCCTGCTGTAGTACCTCGGGCGTTCCGGTACACCGAGGCGTTCCAGCGCGGGGATCAACAGGCTAGCGAAGCCCGGTGTGACTGGGCATACTCCCTGGGTCCATTCTTGTTCTGCCATCTGAAATCAGGGGAAAAACAAAAACTGAACAGGTGCAGGATAAAAGATGACCTTTATTGCACAACAAGGTGGGGTACAAAGATCATGGATACATCGAAGCTAAGCTGGTAGTGCGACTGGCAGCAACAGACTCTACTCTAAGGAAGGCTAGACTAAGTGCTAAACTACTCCAGACAGACTCGGCGCTTCTTCAGAGGGAGCTGGTACTCGGGCACTTCCTCCTCGGTCTGAGTGCCTGCGTCCATATGGGTCATTTCTGGTTCATCTTCCAACAACCCTCTTTCTCTCCTGTATGCTTCCAGGTTATCCATATACTCATAGTAAGCCTGGCATCTAACCTGGTGAGTGGCTAGGGAGCTGACAGCCTGCGTGGCCGTCGCCTTCTGTACCTCCAGTTCTTCCTTCGCTTCTCCTAGCTCTCTCTTTACCTCTTCTAGCTCCTTCTCTGCCTTCTCGGCTCTGCGGATCTGGTGCCTCAGCTGTCCCGATGTCTCCCGGTACAGCCTGTCTAAGCCAGTGAGGTAAATGGACAAGTGGGATACAGTGTCCTCCATATCTTCATCTCTTCCAAGGCTCCTCATTTGAACAATCCATTCGCGTCCTCCACTTTCCAGGGGTGGGGTAAATCCTAGTGCTGTTCCCACGAGGTACTGCCTGTAGAGCTCGCGGAGGCACATCAAGGCTCTTCTTGCGGCTTTGCGGTAGGCATTAGGGCGGTCGTAGCCGGTGGCGTGAACAAACCAAGGTGCCACTTCCTTGTACAGTGAGCTCCTCCCCACAAAGATGAACATCCGGCACCGACGGGTACCATTGGTGGTGCACTCCCTGTAAAAGTACTCGGGGGCCTCTGTGACTCCAACGTGCTCCAGGCTGAGCAGCAGCAACTTGGGGAGGCCAGGTTCTGCGGGGCAGACTCCTTCGCCCCAACCCTCGTCAGCCGACTGGGCCATCTGGAACAAGTCAAAAAGCCGTCGGTGAGTACTTGTGTGGGGGAAAGGATTAGGCAAGAACAAACTAGGGTCAAGATCCTGGGGGTACGTCCTACGGCCAACCTAACGGCTCTGATACCACCTGAAGCGTCCCCTCGAAAGAGAGAACTTAATGTGATACAAATACCAGTCCCAGGATGCTGGTTCACATTAATACAACAGATAGTTCAGTACAACAACCACACTACGGGAGACGGTGGCATTGCAGGGCCACAACAAACAGGACTAACACTAAGCTCCAGATAAACAGGTTGATAACATAGAGGTCTTCATCAGAGTGGCAACGCATGCGGCTTCCAGCGGGTGGTCCTAACGCACAGGCAAAGGTTGGGTGCAGAACGAACCCCACTAGACGATATCCTCGGGCACGAAGTCCGGGTCTGCCTCTGCAACAGGTTAAGCAAGGGTGAGTACATACGTACTCAGCAAGCGTAATCACAACCACGGAGGGGGTATAACAGAAGTATGCAAGTATTTAATCAAGGACAGGTTTATGGTTTATTTTGCAGCAAAGCTAGTTTTACACATGCAAGGGTTTGTTTTATAAAGGGTTTTCTCAACGGTTTTTGTAGTAACTTGGTATAACTGATTGTCCTTTCTCAACACCAACTGCTGCTACCAGACTCCCCGTCTGTCGTAGCCTAAAATCAAAATCTTTACTTAATTCCAACCCTTCCACCAAAACAGGGGACTAGTGAAGTGACCAAGCCATAACTCGCCCAATGCCGTGGACACGGCTATCCGGATAGGTTTTAACTCTGCAGAGGTGTACACACCCACAAGTAGGCTACCACAACAAGAACACCTTAGTGCCAGTGCAGCTCCTATCAAAGCCATTACCCACCATAGCTAAACTGACAAGTTACCGCAGACGCGACCAGGGGTTAGCAACCTACCAACGAGGTTCTAACCAGGGGCATACCTCACATAGACCGTATCCCCGGCTCCATGGCCCTCTGTTGCTCACCAGCACACCATATAACCAGCAGCTCAACTAGTGGGGTTTATGCTAGGCCGTTGCCACATACAACGGTCGAGTGGTGGTACAGAAAATATGGGTTAGGCTAGATGACACATCAACATCATCCCAAAACTTGTGATAGGATAGACAACTCCCACCATGCTCAACCACAGAGGTTAGAGCACACCTCGGCATTTCACACAAGAAATACCGTCTGTCTCATCCCACACGGGTACTCATTTTATTTACACAAATCATCTCTTTTATTTTAAAGCACGCACACGGTTGCTTTTGTAAATAACAAATATTTGTAATGAGGGTATAATGGTAAAAGTTCCTAAGCATTACTAGCAGTGACCAATATTTAAACAGAGCATCGTCATATTTAAACATTAATCTGGGTTGTCAAGGAAGTAGTCATAGCAATCAAGGAATGGCTATCCAACCGGGTTTAGCAGTAAAACTGTGCAAGTTTTATAAAACAGGCCATGGGTTGTGGTTATAAAAACTGGGACAACAATATGCATCAAAGGGTGGGATTGCACTTGCCGTTCTCCCAACCCTCGGGGGATTCCTGCCCGGGGTCTTGGTCTCCAAGCTCCTGCTCGTAGCACTGCTCCTCCTCGAGTCCTTCCTCGTTCACAGTGGAGTCTACGGCACACACAAACAAACACCCCATAAATGAAAGAAAAAGTTTTTACTGAGCTCGGAAAGAAGGAACGGAAAAAGAGAGCGACTGATGATAGCATGATTATTTTGAGTATGGACTGGTCGGATTTGGCGGAAATATATTGGTGGATATTGTGGTGGAGTTTGGGGTCGAACGGGGTTAATTTGGCGCATGGAATGACGGGTTCAGGGGAGTTTTGGGGGCTGTTTAAAAAGGAAAAGGACCTGTTTGTAAATATGGGAAAGCTCAGGGGCCTCTGGTGAATATAACAGAGAGAGGGGGAATAATGCTGTGGACTGCGGGTTAATTTGTTAAAAGTTCAGGGGGCTTTGTGTAAACGTGTCAGAGAGAGAGAGAGTTTTAAGTTTGGACTGCGGGTTCGAATATGAAGAATGCCAGGGGGTTATGGGTAAAGTACTCTTTCTTCACCGCGGAACAGTGCCAGGGGGGGGAACGGCGGCGGCGATACTGTTCGGCCCAATCGCCGGCGTTTGAGGCGGCGGCGGTGATCGGGAGCAGGGGGAAAAGGACGAGCGAGGTATGGCGAGTCCACCTGTGGGCTTACCACGGCCGGAGGTGAAGGGTGGAGGGCGGCCCACGAGAACAGTGGCGGCGGCGGCAATGGCGAGCGTGGGCGGCGGCGCTGCGGTGGCGGAGGAGGGTGATTGAGGGGTGGGTGAGCTGCAGGGAGTGGAGGGGAAGCTCAAGGTGCGGTCGGCTTGGCTTGGAGTGGCCTGTGGTGGGCTGCCCACGTGAGCCCGGGGCGGTGGCGGTGGCGGAGCACGGCGGCAATGGTGCTGCGTCGGTCGTGGTGGCGAGCCGGGAGGTGAGCGAGCGGGTGGTGGCGAAGAGGAAACCGACGGGCCTATTTATAGGCGGGGACGAGCGGCGAGGAGGTGGGCCGACGATGGAGGGGTTCGGCGGGCGGTTGTGGCGGCCGGCGGACGAAAATTAAAGGCGGCCGGCGACTGTTAGTACGGCGGCGCTGTGCTCGTCGGGAGGCGGCGTGCGTGCGGTGATAGGACAGCGGCGGGGCCCTCGGTAGCGTGCACGCGCGCGGTGAGCTTCTAGCGGCGGTCGGCGCGTGCGCGCGGTCGGCACGGCGGGGCAGCGGTGGTCAGGGCGTGCGCTTGCGCGGTGGCGTGCGAGCCGGCGGCCAGGCGGTGGGCGGCACGGCAATGTGCCGGCTCGGCTGTGGGCACGAGGACGGCGAGTGCGGGGCCGCAGTGGTGGGCGGCACGGCGGTGCCAGTGGTCGGCGCAGCAGCGGCAGTGGCGGCGATGGCGTGGCCGCGGCGTGCACGCGCGCGGTGGCGTGGCGTGCGTGCGCGCGTTGAGCGGTGGCGCGTGATGGCGACGACGCGCTGAGCAGAGAGAGAGGGTGGCCGGCGGCGAGCGGAGCACGGTGCTCGGGATGGGGAGTAGGGAGGTGGAGTGGCGGTAGGGCCGGGCGGTCGGCGACGAGCGGCGCGGAGCAGAGCGCGCGGGAGCTGGGCGGTGGTGTCGGTGCGCGGGGAAAACAGAGGAAGTAGGGGAGGGAAAGGAAGGGAAAGAAGGGAAGAAGGAAAAGAAAAAGGAGAAAAAGAAAGGAAGGGAGAAAGGAAGAGGAAAAGGGGGAAAAAGGGGAGAGGTCGGCGGGATTCGCGGCGGCGAGTCGACAAGCGGTCGGCCAGAGATGGGTGGCCCGGCGGTCGACCCGAGGGCGGTCGACGCGGGATGGGACGGAAAGGAGAGAGAGATGACAGTGATCGGGATGCGGATAGGAAAAGAGAGGGGAGAGAAAACAAAGCGGACGGGGTTTGGCGGAAACGGGAGCTCGGTGGGAAAACGTTTTGAAACTTTTACCGGGTGGTTTAATTAGGTGATTTTCCCAGAGATTAAACGCGGGCGTTACATCAAGTACCACAAATGGTTGTTTGTGCACTTAATATATGCGTCTCATTGAATAAGCAAACGCTAACTTTAGTATAAAATATCAAGAATAGGGAGTTTTAAAGATGCTGAGTAAAAAGAGTAGTTTCCAAATCAAGAACAGGGATTACGCAACCACAATTTGGTGAACCTAGTAATGATGGCTAACCGTTGTCCACTTGATGTCATCAAGAGAACTATTTAAGCTCTAACAAGAAGCTTCAAATATAAAACATCTGTTAATGAGTTATATACAGTAACTAAGACGTTTCCCATTACGTTGTGTGAGAAATAACAAAAAAGAAGATATGCTACAGCTTTCCAGAAATGGAAGCAGCATAATGGTTGTTTTGATGTATTAGGGCATCAACAATGCGAAGTGCTTACATAGTGCTCAAAGAAAGGCAATGCTGAGATATTATTAAGACTTGCATACAATAGCCGTAAGATTAGGACTTACTCACTTACTGTATTAAAGTTCAGAAGCAAAGACAAGCACATTTGCCCATGACTAGATTATACAAAAGACAATGCATTCCCCTATCTTGAATCTCTAATTTTGTCAAGTTTCTTGAAGAACATTCTAGGTGTCGAACAGAGTGAAAAACAAACAAGAAAAGGTGATATCACAAAATAACCCAGAATAACCTTGAAGAAAAGACACTAACTGAAAAGCAAGTTCCTAGCAATTTGCAGAAATGGAATCTATATGGAGCTCAGAGGAAAATGTTGAAACAGCAACTGACCTCTGGTTGGCTGATTGTTGCTGCCAGTATGGTTGCCCATGTAACTTGCTGATATGTCGGACTTGATATTTTGATCAATATTTCCAAGATCATGGCAAAAAGAAGGCATTTCAACCTCAGATGATGCGAACCTCCAGGCAGTGCCACCAGAAATAGAACTTCTACCATATGTATCAGGGTTGTTCACTTCATTTGTATTGCCTGGTGCAGAGAAAGGTTCACCAATTGTACCAGCTGAGTTGCTCCTCCCATAGCTGCCAGAAGGCAAACCAGAATTATTATTATCTCCAGCTACATGGTCAAGGTTCTCTGACCCAAGGGCTGAAATGTTGTCCACCCCATGAGCAGAAGGGAGACCTCCCCAATTATCACCAGTAATACTGACTTGACCTCCAATTCCAGGTGAAGCAAAAGCATTCATGTTTGTAGGATTGCTTGGGTAGTTTAGACTCCCGTTACCCCAAGCATTCCTAGACAGTGAGCTCAACATTGATCCAAAATCACCATTAAGACCAAAGTACCCAAAAGGACTACCCAATATGCTGCTGTTTGAACTTCCATTGTAGTTACCCATCTGTCTCCCGTTGGAACTATTGACGAAACCAGAATTTGCACCAAAAATTCCAGTCATCCCACCATGAACATTATTCATGGGCATCCCAAAACCTGGGCCAAACGAAGAGAACCCATTCTGTGCAACTGAAAGCAGACCATACCTTCCATCCACCCTCATGCCATAAGGCCCATAACCTACCATGGGGTTCAGGTTGTAACCCTGGTTAAAGCCATTCAGAAAGTGGTTCACAGCGTAGTTTTGCCCCACTCCTACCGGCGAGCGTGCAACAGGTCCTGATGGATACTGCAATTTTGGAATAGCCCTCTTGACCTCGACCGTTTTACCTTTCAGCTCATGAAAGCTCTTGCACAGAGCTTTGTCCACAGCCTCTTTTGAATCATAGGTGATGAATCCAAAGCCCCTTGATCTGTGTGTGTCGTGGTCTTGGATGACAGCTACATCGATTATGACGCCGAATTGCTCAAAACATCTTCTAAATTCAACCTCCGTGACATCTGAGGGCAATCCTCCAACAAAGATCTTTCTAGTACAGCCCGTTCCAGGTTGCCCCATGCTGCTGGCATTTCTCTTTCTCACGATACGGTGGTCAGCCCTGGGAACGGCCTTCTTTGCCTTCACCTGAACAAAAATGCACGATTCAGCTTGCATATAGTGAACAAAAGACAGTAGCTTTCCAATAGAATCCCAACCAAAAATGCACATTGCGATATTAGTAGCGAGACAAAAAAAAGGAAAGGGGCACAAAAGGCAATTACCAGGCGCCCATCGATCATATGTTTGCCCATCATAACCCTCTCAACCACCGATGTGTCGGCGAATACCACAAACCCAAATCCACGGGCACGGCCGGTGCTAGGGTCCCGCATGACGATGGCCTCAGTGACCTGCCCGAAGCGGCTGAAGTACTCACAGAGGCGGCTCTCGTCTGTCTCCCATGAGATGCCACCGATGAAGAGCCTCTTGGAGTAGTCTGTCGTCGCCATCGCTCTCCTTCCTCTGCAATCCACAACACACAAATGATTTACACCATAAATGCAAACAGACACCAGATCTCGTTACTTGTATGCGCATCAGCCGGATCTAAGCTCCGGGAAATACAACGATTGCGATTCGCACGCGCAGTAACAAGATTCGTACCAGATCCAGCCGTCACAGGCGTGATCTGGTGTCGACCGGTGCGGGGCCCCATATGGCAGCATGGAGGGGGATCGAGACGCTTACCGGTTTGTTGGCGGCGCCGAGGAGGAGGAATCGAGGGGCTTGTAGGTGCTCTCTTGCGATGCTTGCTGAGATCTCGAGGCGAGCATGAGAGGTTTGCGGTGGGTAGGGGGAGGTTCTTGGCTCGGAAATGAGGCCAAGGATGAAATCTGAGTGGGAAGCACTCCGTGAGAGCAAGAGTTATAACTTAGCCGTATTTAAATGAAGCTAATGTATTAGGGCCGGCATCAAAATGCTTTGAATTTCATAGTGTTTTGATAAAAAAAGAATTTCTCCTAAAAATCAAAAGAAACTCCTACCTTCTAAAGAGGGCCTCACATTTATATTTTAGACAGGTGACATGGAAATTAAGAATTATGTGAGCTGGTACCATACACACTTAGGTGATACCCCGCACGATGTTGCGGGGATTTCTTAAACACAGTTTTAAGGTGAAATTGAAAGTAAAATACTACGGTGATTGCATGGCAATATTCATTTGCAAACAATATTATACATGATTTTAAGGTGAAATTTGAAAATAGAAACACTAAAGTGATTGCAATGCAACATTCTTTTGCAAACGACATTATACATGAAAACATGTTCATTTTGTTGATTTGTTGAGAGAGAACGCCTCTTAAATGATTGACCATCCATGTATTTATACTGTGGAAATTTTGTAGCATTGTACTCGTAAAGACTAGTAAATTGTCTGCATAGATGCTATTAGTCATAGAAAATCGGTGCAAGAACAAAATTTATGGTACTAGTGGACAGTGATGTGGCGACTGATATATTGGATTCATATATGACGTGGATAGCTTATATATTGAGAGAAATGGAGTTAATGACTTTTAGTGGGGTGCATCTATATACGTTATGCATGGGAGGTGGAAGGCTTATTGGATCAACATCGTGTTTGCACGGAGGGGTTATATAGATTATCTTGTTATACGAGAACTAAATCACATACTATGTGTGTGTGCATGTTTATCCTATTTGTTTCCATACTATTTCGAAGGCTAGTATTATTGCTAAAGTGTATCATCGAAACAAATTGTAGATAATGAATATTACTTTACACTGTGTTTAAGATTTAATGATGGAATCAAAACACTGAGCCGTTGTGGGTCTACACAATTATACATGACTCTAAAGGGAAAGTAATGAAATGCTCAATCCAACGCTCATAGTAAAATGACTTGATAAGATAAATAATTCACCGTGGTAAAGAAAAAAGGTGGTATTTACTACTCATTATTCTTGAGGCTATAGCATCTACACTATTTCAAAGGGTAGTTTTATATGTTTGAATGACGCAGGGCAGTGCAATCTACGGTCGATGCAAGAGCAAAACTAAACTCGAGTAGTGTGTAGTGTGTTGAGTAGCTATGTTTTTATTTTTGTATTTTTTAAGGGTATTCTTTTATATACACGGTGCTAATTAGCATTTGGCCGGATCCAGTGAATTTGGTTACTTAATCGCTACTCCAAAATGAATTCTCTCTCCATCCGTTTTCAGTTTTTCACCTTTCACCCCATTCTGGCGCGTCAGTTACCAAGCTTGTTGGTGGGCCGGGCCGGGCCGGGCTGGTGCCGGTGGATTACGGGGGTGTTTGGTTCCCTGACTAAAGTTTTAGTCCCGTCACATCGAAGGGAAGAATGCTAATTAGAAGTATTAAATATAGATTAATTACAAAATGCATTACATAAGTCAGGACTAATTTACGATACGAATCTATTAAGCCTAATTAGTCCATGATTAGACAATATAATGCTACAGTAATAATTTGATAATTATGAGTTAATTATAGGTTAATTAGGCTTGTTAGGTTCGTCTCGTGGAGTAGATATGACTTATGTAATTAGTTTTATAATTAATTTATATTTAGTGCTACTAATTGTCACTTATTTGAGGGACTAAACTTTAGTCCCTAGGATCCAAACACAGCCTACGTGTGAGAAATCCCACACCGTCCGTCCGGTCCACAAACAGCAAACCACGGACTCCCCCGAGCCCCATCGCGGCGAATCCACGCCGGACGCCCCCTTCCATCTCTCCGTCCGGGCCGCCGCCGCCGTCGCCGGAGGGCGAGGGTGACGAGGAGGAGGAGGTCAAGATGAAGACGACCAAGGGGGGCAAGGTGATGAACCCCACCGACGCCTTCCGCAAGCAGCAGCGGAAGAAGGAGCTCAAGCGGGTGAGTGCCCGCCCAACCCTAACCCTAGGCGATGCCCGTTGGTTCGATGCGGGCGCCCTATTCGGTCCGTAATCGCGGTGATTGGCGCTGGTGGTTTGGCTCTCTAGGCTTGTTTCTGGTGGATTAGGGTTATCCGGGGTGGGAGTGGAGACGGTAGCTTCGTAGATTGGTTCGTCTGATTGTGGAAGCCACAATCTGGGTTCTTGAGCGCGAAATTTGTCTGCTTTAGTGCTTGTTACGGTGGATTGAAACGCTATCACCTAGTAATTCGATCATAGAACTCCACAAAAGAAGTGAATAAGAGGAAATGACCGTAGCTATTGACTGGCACAGTATTTGGCAGTTTGTGAATTGTATGTTGTTCTGGTGTGTTGTTTAGTTTAGTTTTGTTGTCAATTTAGTTTTTAGGTCTTTATTAGGAGGATTTGGGCTATCTAAAGGGAATATAGGAGCTCCTTTATTTGTTTAATAGGTTAACTTAGTGCGTGATAGTTGTCCTGGTTGTTAGGCAAATGTGATACTCAACAAGATTTATCGTGAAAATACAAAACAACTTGTCTAAGGAACTTCTACTTTAGTAAATAGTAAGCCCACCAAAAGGCATCAGTATCTGCTCCAAGGATGTTTGTGTTTATAGAAGATGTAAGGTTGGAGTTTTTACATCATGTAGCTATATGTACAAGTAGCAAAGCCTTATTGGTTGGCAGTAGAGGACCAATCTTGTTTTGTATGGTGTACACGAATTGCCTGCTATTGTTATCAATATCTCATATAAAAATGTGGTACATTGCTATTATTTGTGCTCAATTCATGACATCTAAAGGTTTTCTTTTGTCACTTATTCTTTCTTTCAGAACAAAAAAGAAAGGAAGAAGGTGCGGGAGGTTGGTATTTTGAAGAAGGATCCAGAGGCTATACGGGATCAGATTGAGAAATTGGAGAAGATGAGTAAGTAAGCTAAAGTTTATGCACCTGCATTTAGAACCCAATGAACCATAAAGTGGTCTTTTTGTTAGTCACTTTCATTAACCTTTTGTTCTGTGTATATCTCATGTTACTTGCTATTCTGTTTTAGTTGTAATTACATGGTTCATTTGGTCTGTAGTTAATAGTGATAGCAGTGTTTGTACATTGTTTGTCAATATTTAGTATACATTCATGCCATATTTACTTTTTCCCTAAATAAGTTCGAATTCAAATTTCCAGTGATTTTGACCCCTGCAGTTGGCTAATTATCTATCTGTTCTGGTGTTTCTAGTATGACCCTATTGTTGAAACAGTTGTATACCTCAGGCACCTTAAAGCACCATAGGGTATTAGCACGGAGTTACCTGATATGTATGTACCGTGACCTCATGAAACATTATATTTTGCAACATTTGCCTCTTGTTCACCTCTTTCAATTTCTACCTGCTCTGCCTCTATTTTCCACATGGCATTTTATTTCACTTTCTAGTTCCCCATGAGCTTTTGTTTCTAGGGACCCTGATAGTCTTGATCACTATTGCTCTTATGCCTATACTCATTTTAGCATAGAAAAGCTAACGGTTCGATCTTGATCATCCTAAACAGTAGTATTACAATGATCAGCCTCAGCCACAGTAATTTATATTTATTATGTTAATTATTGGGCCAGATTTTTCGTTTTGAATTCATTATCAGTACTTAACTCTATTGCTCTTTTAGTTGCATTGTTTGAGTAAATTTGCAGGTGCACAGATTTTGTTTTGTATTTTCATACATTTGCTTGCTTGTGGGGACTATGCGGGGCTGTAGTACTGATGATTACTTTTGTCTATTCTAGGGCTTTGTCAGTTCTGAATTATTTTTGTTTCTTTTGTTGGTTCAGAGGCTGATGGTGCTCTTGACAAGGCTAGGAAACATAAGAAAAGACAGCTTGAGGATACATATAATCTTATTGTTAAGAAAAGAAAGGTATTTTAAATTTAATTTCAGAAGTCCAGACTCAATCCACATTTTTAATATTAGGCCTCTAGTCTATCCTACTCGTAGTGTTATAAACTGTTCCATTTTCATAATTTTTTATCCTCTTGGACATGTTTCTTGGCACTGCCTTGGTAAATTAGCTGTGCTATGTAACATTGGCGATAATTTTTTACATTCTTTTACTAATGCTCTAAGTTTATCAGGATATAGGAAAGTGGTATTTCGAATGATTTTGGTAAAATATACTATGCTGTTAACAAGCATCTTGTTCCCCTCTATGCTTTCACTGACTATAGCAATTACCTTGAGTTCTTGACTCAACGTGCTGGTTTCTTAACATTGAAATTTGGAAGATTTAGACTAGAAGGAAGATGATAGTATTTATTAGCTACACACTGTTATATTAAAAGTGAATTTTTATTAGTTGTCAAATTAGACACATACTACAGTCTATTTTTGAATTTTGTATTGAACTTATAATTTCTAGGTAACTTCTGCAAGGGCAACATAGCAGTAAATTTATTGCTGATTCTTATTCAGACATAGAAGCTCATTACTTTCTCCTGATCTTTGCCAGGAATATGAAGAGAAAATGAAAGAGAAGGGTGAGCAACCGGTTATGTTCGGGTGAGCTTTACTGATATTTTTATTCATTCATTCTATTATATAGCAATGTTACCGTTCCATCTCAGCCAATTGCCTTTCTTCCCCCTAGCCATCTTGGACCACCAAAGAGGCGACCTGCAACAGAGGAAGATGATAGAGCTAATCCGAAGCCTGAGGTATGTTATGTTCTTTATAGGATGTGGAATTATTTTTAAAGGTTTTGAATATCTGAATAGATACTTACCATGTTTGTATTACAGGACTCTGTTTACTATCATCCAACCTTAAATCCATCTGGAGCACCACCACCGGGAAAACCTCCCATGTACAAATCATCTATAGGTTATTATTATCTCTCTTTAGCTCGTAAAATCTTTAATTTTTTGAAGAAAAATCACAATCGCCTAAAATAATATGTTTACAATTAGTAATTTCACTAGACTTTTCTCAGTTTCATTTCTTGGTTTACATGCAGGACCAAGGATCCCGCTGCCTTCCTCATCCAATGCTGGGGCCTCATCTTCCATGTCAGAGTCTGAAGCAGGTCCATCCACCCTGCCACCCCCTCCACCGCCACCACCGTTGCCAGCCACCTCAGAATCCATTGATCCATCTGCTCCTTCCTTCCCTTTGCCCCCACTCCCACCACCGCCCCCACCACCACCTAAGCCTGCCAGTGACTCAACACTGCCAAGCTTACCTCCGCCACCTCCACCTCCACCCGGTCCACCTCCGAGAGAACCTGTATCAGATCATCCGGTACTTCCACCACCTCCACCGCCGAGGTCTTTGAATCCACTGCTGGGGTCTGGTGCAAACGAGAGCATAACAGATTCTGCTCAGGTGCTTAATTTGGATTTCTTTTGTACATTTAGTAGAGTTTTTTATAGGACAATGTTCTAACATGGTAATCCTATTGTTAATGTATCAAACTGATATTCCTCATGTTTAAATGTTTGGATGCTGGCCTTTGTGACCTGATCTGATATTCTTTGCAGCCCTCTGTTGTCCTGCCTCCACCACCCCCGCCGCCTGGGTTGCCACCAAAATCAAATGAAATGGAGGTTGCTGGCACTTCAAATGACACTCCTGGATTTAAACAAGATACTGCAGCAAGGGTCTTACCACCACCACCACCTCCGCCGCAATCATCAAATTTGCCACCTTTACCTCCAAGGCCCCCATTGCAACCTGATATGCTAGCTCCTGGAGTCATGAGATTTCCACCGCCGCCACCGCCACCAGACTCAAGGCCACAGTTTATGGCTCCTGGAGTTGCCAGGCCCCCTCCACCTCCTCCAGGATTACCCCCAGCTCAGATGCCGATGCCACCATATGGCATGCTTCCTGGTCCACCACCAATGCCTAGGCCTCCGTTTTTGCCAGGACCCCCTATGCATCCAGATGAGTTTGCTGCCTTTGGACCAAGGCCTCAGTTTCCCCAGCAGCCATCATATGTGAAGTCAGCTGCCCCTACAGTTGTCAAGAGACCATTAGCACAGCACACTCCTGAGCTGACCGCTATGGTACGTTAACCACCTTCACATTATTCCTTGAATTTTTTTATCTTCTATAATTCAGTAATATAGTTCGCTCATTTTGCTTTAAATTGTTGCAGGTTCCTGCATCAGTTCGGGTCAAGAGAGAATCTGCTCTCCCAAAACTAAAACCGAAGGTGCAGCAGCAGCAGCCATCAGGGCCATCCATTTCAAAGCCTTCAGTGACCCTCATAAGAAGTGATGTCCAGCCTTCCTCATCAGCACCCAAGCCGCCAAGCATGGATGATTCATATATGGCATTCTTGGAAGATATGAAGGAACTAGGTGCTCTTGATGGGTAACTCAAATAGAGTATGTGTCTGGTTGCACTTTAGCATCTGTTCTCTGAACATAACATGAGGCCCATCTTTGATCTGTGGCTGTTGAATCCTGCTCAGATACTTGAGATCAGAAAACCTTGAGATTATTTTAATTGAAAATTGGGGAAACAGTTGTAATCAACCGTTTGATAACTAGGTTGTTATGCTGCCCAACTGTGCAATGGTAACTAGAGTATTTGAAACTTGAATGGTTGGCTCTAGCTGGGATATCTCCCAGCTGTAGGTTCAACGATCATCCCCCTGGCAGATTGGGAAGATAGTAGCAGTCGTGTTGAACACTACTGTGTGCTTTATGTTGTGGACTATTTGCATTGAAAATCTCATGTCCACGACAAACCAGCTAAGCTAAACACTGATTTGCCATCGTACTCCGTAGTTCTTTTTTAAAAAATATTTAGGCTGGCAATTGGAATATTCAGATGTCCTTGTGGAAAATAAGTAGCAGCTGTTGTGAACTTGACATGGTATGATTATTATTATTTCATGAAAGCAGGTGCGCTGGGCAGCCTTATAATCCTGCAACATTTGTGGATGACGAGCCACGGCTTTATATATTTTGTGGTTATATGTTCTAAATTGAATGCATCATTTTGTTTTACTTTGACCAGCTGGGATCCTCTGCTTACAAACTGTGTTGTGTGTGTTCTTGTATGTCTGGCAATATCATATTCTTCTTTGTTCATGCGTCGCACTAAGAAGCCTGCTCATATTTCATTGGGATAGTATGCCCATAGCTACACATGTTTCAGGCCTTCACGTCTTTCAGAGAACGATTTTGTGTCGGCCTCCTAGGTGCTGGCCTCCTTGCGTTTCATGCTTGTTTGCACTACCATCTGCAGTTTAGCATTTCACTATTTGTGTTGATCCAGTTTTATGATGGTTTATGCCAAGTCACACTCAACCTGACAGCTTTGGCATCGTTGAACAAAAGAAATGCAGTTTAGTACGTATTTCACTATTTGTGTTTTTAACTTTGATCCAGTTTTATGACGGTTTATGCCAAGTAACACTCGAGTTGACAGCTTGGCATTGTTGAGCAAAAGAAACGCAACCCTGTGGGTTGACTTACCGTGGCACAAGGATAATTTGAACTGAACATATCCTTACTAATCTTTTGCTCACGTTTCGTACAACAGTTTGACTTCGTTCAGTCCACAAACCACCGAAAATATTCCTCGGTTCCCTAACTGGCTGGCTCTATACAAGGGAGCAAGGAGACAACTCCTGCATTATTCTTTTTTCAGATACCTTCATATGAATTGAACCTAGCTAAGTCGCAAAGCTGCTATTTTATACCCAGTGGAAAACGGCACATGGGACAACGGCACGATATGAGCTGCCATAAGCTTCATTGTAGGAATTTAATTTATTAATTTCTAGGAAGCCTTACAAACCAACGTGTCCTGCTTCTCCTGCTGCAAACCTGCAATTGGCGATTTTAAGAGTCTGCACTCTTTGAAGATATCGATAGATTATTGCTATGGTGAAAGATAAAGGATTCTGGCAAAAAAAAAGACGACTGAAAGAAAAAAAATCAATCTGTTGTGAACTCGAATTATTTTAATGAAACAGATTCCGGTATCTAATTTAAACCATCCATATAATGACTTCGAAAATAATATTTAGCTCTGTAACTTTAGTGTCCTTTTACCAACAATTTATGGATGTTCTTTTTTTTCGAAATTAACTTTAAAAACTTTGCATAGGTTGTTGAAATAACTACACGGCTTGGATTTGAAATTTTACATGTGAAATGAGAGAAATTTATATCGATCTTTTGTGGACTGAGATCACTATCAGACATGAAAGTGGAACTTCAGAAATGTATACGCCCGTCAACAAGTGAAAGCTCATCTCCAACCACTACTGAATGATCAGAGCTGGGTTGTGGGTTCTGAAACTGTTTCCCGATTATCTGAACCATTGACTCCAAAATTCTGAATTATGAAAACTTGTACTTCAGTTCAGAACCACCATCAATCAGTTCTTCCCACAAACCAGCTTCAGTGTACTGTCAACTCCTTATCTGGTCCATGCACTTGCTCCAATTGAGTGTAAGATCTTGCTGCCTCGTTGACTTCAGCATTTCCCATGTAAAATATTTTAAGAACTCCCCTTGGGGCCCAAAAAGAGGCACAGGATGCAGTATCCAAAGTAACCACCTTTTTGTTCCTTCAATTAATCCAGGCTACAATGACATAAGCTATATTTTTTCTACCAAGGTCAACTATCGCCGCTGAAGTTTGGATGCTCGTAAACAACATTTTGCCGACGGTCCAAATCAGGAGTGCGGTGACCTGAAGAAATTGGCGGGTAGTGATGTTACAGCGAATTATTTATGATGATATACTTGTTATGAAAAGACAAAGGAAGGGTTAAGGAAAATTAGGATAAGGCACAGCTATCTTCTGAGGTCAGTTCGAATGGCATATTAGGATAAGGAAGATTGCTCTAGGAATTTTCAGGGTTTTATTGGAAGTTGAACTCAACCTGGGGTTTATATCCTTACATGCCATGCAATTTTCATTTTTTATGTTTGCGATGGAATTCAATAAGAACATAACTTTACTGACACCTTGCGCCACACTACAACTGATCCCATTCCGTCAGTTTTACTGTTTCAGAAATGAAAAATATTGAACAGATTAGGCAATCTTCAAACAGGCGATTCCCCGTTGACAATTTTGCCATCAATTTCACTTTGTCTCTTTCACAATCTAAACAGGTACATTTGTCCCCTCTGACGCTTGTGACTACTGAGTTTGTTTAATCAAATGATTGCGATGATATTATATATACAAGTAGTACTTGTCACCATCCGGCATGTGGACTTCAAAATTTAATCTTACTCAAACAGCCACTTGGTTAGCCCCTTTGATCCAAGTTTTTGGTCAATGCCTGCTCTGCTTGCCCCCATAAAGGCCAAGTTGCTGCCCGCCGTTTCTGCCTCTTAGCAATTCCACACTTCCTCCTCCTCCTCTCAGAGGCACCATGAGGCCGTCGGCGATGACCGGAGCGGTGCTCATCGCCGCCGTGCTACTCCTCATCGCCGTCCGGGACGGCCATTGCGCGCAATTGTGCATGGATTCCTGTATGCTGTTCTTGCAATTTCTTGCAATCTTTGATATAATAATTGCAACTGATGTTCTGATTGTGGCGAGCAGCGTTCCCGAGGACGATCAACGGGTCCCTCTCCTTCTGCGGCTACAACGGCACCTCCTGCTGCAACGCCACGGACGACGCCGCCGTCCAGAAGCAGTTCGCCGCCATGAACATCTCCGGCACGCCGTGCGGCGACGTCGTCAAGAACATCCTCTGCGCGGTACGGCTATAGGTTTCGATTCCACAGATCTCCATGGATTTCTTTGGGTGCATTCTGGAGAGCTCATGAAGCATCTGTCTTTTTCGATGCCGGACATTCACAGAGATGCAACCCGTACGCCGGCGAGCTGTTCACCGTGACGACGAACCCTCGGACGGTGCCGCTGCTGTGCAGCACCACCGCCGTGTCGAGCCGCCTGAGCACGAAGCCATCGGCGGCGGCGGTGGCGACGGACTACTGCTCGCAGGTGTGGGACACCTGCAAGGACGTGCGCATCCCGGGGTCGCCGTTCCAGGCCCCCAAGGGCGGCGCGGCGGCGCCCAAGCTCACCGACGTGTGGCAATCCTCGGCCAACTTCTGCGGCGCGCTGGGCGGCGCCGGCGGCAAGTCTCCCTGCCTCGACGGCGGCGGCGCGGCGTTCAACGCCACCGGCCCGTCCCTGCCGCTGAACGGCATGTGCCTGGAGCGCATCGGCAACGGCTCGTACCTGAACATGGCGGCGCACCCGGACGGTTCCAACCGCGTGTTCCTGAGCAACCAGGCGGGCAAGGTGTTCCTGGCCACCGTGCCGGCGCAGGGCTCCGGCGGGACGCTGGGGCTGAACCCGGCGGCGCCGTTCCTCGACATCACCGACGAGGTCCACTTCGACAACGAGTTCGGGCTCATGGGGCTCGCCTTCCACCCCGGCTTCGCCTCCAACGGCAGGTTCTTCGTCTCCTACAACTGCGACAAGACGCAGTCGGCGTCGTGCGCCGGCCGCTGCGCCTGCAACTCCGACGTCGGCTGCGACCCGGCAAAGCTCGGCGCCGACAACGGCGCGCAGCCCTGCCAGTACCAGAGCATCATCGCCGAGTACAGCGCCAACGCCACCGCCGGCACGCCGGCGACGGCAACCTCGGCGAATCCGACGGAGGTGAGGAGGATCATGACGCTCGGGCTGCCGTTCACGACGCACCACGGCGGGCAGATCCTCTTCGGCCCGGCCGACGGCTACATGTACTTCGCCATGGGCGACGGCGGCGGCGTCGGCGACCCCTGGAACTTCGCGCAGAACAAGAAGACGCTGCTCGGCAAGATCCTCCGCATCGACGTCAACACCATGCCAAGTAAGTAAAATTAAAACAGTAAACGCTGAAATAAGTAAAAGAACATCAAATCGTCAGTCGGTATATGCTGAATAGAAGAGTCATCTGGCAAATTGACACTATAATCATCCATTTTGATCAGAACTCTGTTGGTTCATTTGTGGTGAACGCCGTGGCGAGCTCCGACTCTGACCAGAGAATGAATGCTACTGTGTATTTATATATATGCATATGCAGCTGGGAACGCCACCGCTGGGTGGGGAAACTACGGCATCCCCAAGGACAACCCCTCCTCCACCGACCCAAGCTTCGCGGCGGAGGTCTTCGCCCTCGGCTTCAAGAACCCATGGCGCTGCAGCTTCGACTCCGGCAATCCCTCCTACATGTACTGCGCCGATGTCGGCCAGGTAACAAACGACCACGAGACAACACCATTTAATTTGCATCGTCATCGGAATAGACTGAAACAATTCGCCGTCCGATCGCCGGCGGCGATCCATCCTCAGGCGACGTACGAGGAGGTGGACCTGGTGAGGAAGGGCGGCAACTACGGGTGGCGCGTGTTCGAGGGCACGCAGCCGTTCGCGGCGCCGTCGACGCCCGGCGGCAACACCTCCGCCGCCTCCATCGACGCCATCGGCCCCGTCATGGGCTACGCCCACGCCGCCGTCAACAGCAACGTCGGCTCCGCCTCCATCACCGGCGGCTACGTCTACCGCTCCGGCACCGACCCCTGCCTCAACGGCAGGTACCTCTACGCCGACCTCTACGCCAAGTCCATGTGGGCCGGCGCCGAGTCGCCGGAGGGCAGCGGCGTGTACAACGTCACGGCGCTCAAGTTCGCCTGCTCCAGGAGCTCGCCGATCCCCTGCGACGCCGCCGCCGGCAGCGCGCTGCCGTCGCTGGGGTACATCTTCTCCTTCGGCGAGGACAACGCCAAGGACGTGTACCTGCTCACCAGCAAGGGCGTGTACCGGGTGGTGGACCCCGCCGAGTGCAACTACGAGTGCCCCATCAAGAGCTCGGCGCCGGGGGCGTCGCCGCCGCCCGGAACGTCGCCGAGCTCGGCGGTCGGGGGGCGCGCTCCGGCGGCGGTGGTGGCGACGATGCTGGCGGGCGTGCTGCACGCCTTGCTGGGCGTTTGAGGAAATGTGTGTTTTGAGTTGAGAATGTTTTGTTATGGTTGTGATGATATGTATGATAATCGAATGTGCAGCGATCAATTTTTTATTTTGTTTTAGGAATACTACTTTACAGCTCTCTTTTTTTGTGTGTGTCGGTTGAGGTGAAACATACCGATTTCCTGAGGATTTCTTCGACTAATGAGTAGGCTGCATTTGTGGGGACATATTTGGAACAAGCTCTCAAAAGTTCCTAGTAAAAGGTAACAACATTGAAACATGGGAAAAATAAACAATTCCTCCAAGATTCAATGAAAATCTAATGTGTCGAGCCTAAGAACTTTCACATTTCAACTTTTCGTTAAAAAGGGGTTGTACATATCTTTGTCGCTGGTTTTGCTATGACAAAACGGTCCATCGCATCAAATTGGGATCCAATGGCCTACTACATTTTCCTCCTCTACCCATCTTCCCAAAATTTCTTCTCACTCAACGACGACAACCATCCCTACCATGTGATGCCTCCATCCCTTCCTACTCCAGTGCATCCCCATGGCTCCCATTGCCTAATCTGCCCTCAATTTTCAGATGGCTCCCACTGCCTAATCTGCCCTCAGTTTTCAGTTGCTGTCCTATCTTGAAATAGATAGACCTATGTCAGTGTGATATGTTGACATTCCAAAGAACCCTAACTTGGAGTTCCTTGTTGAACCATCATCGAAGCTTACCAAAGAGCCCCCTTCTCTTAACCCCACCCTCACTCGCAAAGAGCACGCCGAATAAATCTTAATCTTTATCCCTTGTGGAATCATTGCCCAAGAAAGATGACTTGTAGCGATGGATTGGAGGAGTTGGTAAGGAAAATACTCAGAGTACGCTTCGTACAAAGGAGAAACGGACTCCCAAAACAAAAGATCACTTAATTCCTTGCCTTTCTTATTAGTCCCCCATCAAAATTTGGCAACGAAGTAGTGTTCTGTCATCTGCTTGCTGGAATACCCTGTTTGTTTTATAAGGGCTATATGTTTGTTAGGGCCACTGATTTTAAAACGCAGCTTGAAAAGTTGGATCTTGAAAAGCTAAGTGCATTGTTTAAGGCCTCTGCCTCTTTCCCGCCACATGTCGGGACAATTGCATCATGGGTAAATATGTCTGTCACAATCTAGCAAAAAAAAATAGTGGGGAGTAAATTGTTTGATTATGAAATGTAAGCAAGTAGAATCCACTCTGTAGCTAAAACAAACAGGGTTACCGTGCCAAAACAAAAACAAAATACCGTGCAATGTAGAGAATCATGCAAAAAAAAGCGAACGCGTAGTATAAGTTTATTCGTTGGTGAAGCCCAAGCCGAAATATTGCATGAAAACTGTACAGTGTATTACAAGCGACCAAACAAACATCTCATCATTCTTCTGTGCTGAATGAAACCCTTGAAGTTATTGATGTTGCATAAATTTGTGCTTGCTGACATATGAGACTGCACAAAGCGCAAGGCCATATTGCATTCTCCAGGCCAGCACTACAAGGGAATAACATAACATCAGCTTAATACATGCAGTACCTTCTCCATTTAGGGTGAATGAAAAGAGCAGGTTCATCTGAGTGGGGACAGTTCACAGTCAGCTACACAGGTGACCAAAGAAATCAGGCTGTCAGATATAGATACAGAACTAATCCTGTTCAAACTCAGAGCTACAATCTACATGTGCAAAAAGTTTCACGAATGCCGATGGACTGCACTCAGTGTACAGATTTCCTCCATATTCTCATTGACATCATCATGCGCCTAAAACTAAATAAACAGAGGCAATAAAGCTTCCTACAGAACTGGCCGCAATGCAGCATCAGTCAGTCTGGCCATAATACAGCTGCGGACAACTGATGTGCGCCCTTCAAGTAGTGTACATAATCGAAAGCAAAACTTCGTCATGGCCTCCAAGTATGAAATAGCACTCGGATAACATTTGAAGAAGCTCAAACCCACCTCTAGTGGAACCTCGCCTCTCCTGTTACTGCAAATCAATGAAGCTATCAGCTCAAACCACCAATATATAGTTGCACTTATCACAAGCCCATTGATCTGCCCTTACTCGGAATTCGGAATTACCGGCCACCAGCATTCAAATGTACCAACAAAAACTTTATTTCCTAACTGTTATCCATGTCATCTTTCACTGTGAGGCTTGGCCCATCATCAAAGCCACCTCCAGGCGCCATTTCATTTAGATCTAGGAATGTTCTCCCTACACTTTCGCTTTCCCTGCTGGGAGCATCCATCTTCTCTACGGGCAGCTGTTGCGGCTGCTCCTGCTGCTCCTCATCCAGTTCTACTTTATTTTCCGCTACAACATGGTCCTCCTCTATTTTATCATTCACATTATTACCGTTTTGTTCATCAGGACTATCATCCTCTTCGTCTTCCTCTTGCTCTTGACTTGAAGTCGAGAGTTCCATATCGTTCTCTGCATCAGAGCCAGCATCAGGATCTGATGCATCAGATTTCCTTGCCTTTCCTGGCTCCGTATCCGAGTCCGAAAAATCATATTGCCGATAGTTAATACGAGGACGAGAAGACCGCTTGCTGCGTCTGAGACCACTCTGGATTTCATCAACAGATCTCAGCTTGGTACCTCGCCGGCCACGCGCACGTGTTTCCAATTTTTTATGCCGTTGTGGCTCCTCAATATCATCACTGGTACTCAGGGAATATTCCTCTTCATCATCGTCATCTTCAGCGTCTTCTTCCAGCCGGAACTCTTCATCCTCTTCAGAAGCACTCGATGCCTTCTGATGTTTGCGATTTCTCAGGTATTCCTCATCATACACTGCCTCTCCCATGATATCATCATCGCTATCAAAGTTTGGATCAATATCCGAGACAGCCTCAACAAAGTCTTGTGTGTATCTCTGAGATCGTTTCCTCCGGCGGTTGCTGTGACACAAAACACAAATGCTCATGAGCCCGTTACCATGAGTAGGGCAATGACAAACACCATAGACCAAGATAGGTACCTGCGATCAAGTGCCTCATTTTCTTGTTCACCGTCACTTTCTTGGTAGTCATCCGACTTTGAAGAATTTCCATCAAATGAGTCGTTGGCTGTTGGGGAGGGGCCATTTAACTTTCCATTGCTCGGTGCCTCTGATCTCAGAGGAAGCACCCTTCTATTGGCGGTGGTGGTAGTAGTAGTGACAGGCTCAGCTGAGTTCTCTCTTTTCCTGCATTAGAATGCAAGAGATGATTACAATATAGCATACATTCCTTCTGAAGAAGACATACAAAGAAGAAATCATTTGCATACTTTGTAATTTTGATGGCTTCATTTATTGAGCGATCAAAATCATCTGCATTGAAAACAAAGTCAAACGTTGTAACTAGACAGATGGTAGAATTAACGAAATAATTATAAATGTAGACTGAAAAGAAATACTCCAATCACCAAAGTTATCTGCATGGTAAATAAAGCCAAATCTTATAACTAGACAAATGGTGAATTTATAAATAATTAGACTGAAAAGATATCCAATCATCACAGATCATTCAAGGGCCAGGAAAAAGTTGGAATGACCACCCCAGTCCACATTCCCACATGGTTTCTATTTAATTTCCGAGCTAGTTACAGCAATCAGTTTTGAAGCTTACTAGTGTAGGTAATTTGGTACCTAACCCCAACTAGAATTTAGCTCGAGGTTGGGCCAACATATTAACTTCTAAATTTAGACTGCCAGTCAAGTCATGTCGCCTTTTTTTTCTTTCATTAGTTACACCTATGCTATTGATTACATTTTAATGCAACAATTTATTTACCAATACTAGGGGAAAAGGTGAGTAACATTATGGAGGCACTAATCAAGGGACGAGCCACTGAATACCAACATATTTCATAAGAGCAGTCCAACCTATTGCAGCGATTGAATTTGATGAATATATAATATAGGTCAAGATGCCATGGATCCACTTAAACTAACGCTTTCTTAAAGATTACATTATGCTACCATTATGACACTAACAAATAATTACACTTAGGATGCTGGTAAGGCCACTAATATATAAAAATGAATAAATAACAAAAATGTTATTCAAGTATCCAAGAGAGAATAACTGAGAGAGGTTAACCAATGAGAAGCAATTAAGTGCCATTATGTCCAAAACAATACAGAAAAAAAATCAGTGCCATCACTAATAAGATGTTAAATCCAAAAACAACATTTAGTGCGAACTGACAAATAAGGCCTAAAGTCATGTCAGTGAAATACTTATGGCATTTTTCCACTAAGATGTTTGATGATATTAAGCAATTGGCAAAATTTGCTCTGGGACATCGTTATTTCATAAATTTGGTCACAACACACCGCCATAGATTAAATTGGCTGGGTACCATTACAAATCAAGATCATTTACCAGAACACACCGCAATGATTAAAATATTAATTTTTCTGATTGGAGGAGAGAGAAGTGTGGGGAAAAGTCGTTTATGCCCTCCTTTAAAGTGGGGCCCATGTCATATATTTTCAGCCTCCCTCTATCTTCTTCGTCCGCCTCTGTCTGAGCTCCTTCAATTAGCGCCACCGACCCCACCTGGGCCTGCTCCCTTGTGGCGCTCCTCCCTTCCCCGCTCTCCGACGCACGCCTCGCCGGCGCCGTCGTCTCCTCCCTCGCCGACCCCGACCTCGCGCTCCTCTCCTGGCTCCAGGACCGCCACCGCCGCCATGACGCACCGACCCCGCTCGCCCACTCAGCGCTGCTCCACCTCCTCGCCTGCGCCCGCCGCTGCCACGCTCCGGTCCATGTCCCCCGCTGCCACGCCCACGCGCGCCTGCCTCGGCGCGCTCGCCGCGGCCTACGCGGACGCCAGGATGGACGGGAAGGCTGCCAAGACGTGCGCGCGCCATGGAGCTGCACGGTGCGCTCCCGGAGGCGAGGCACTGCAACCGCCTGCTCAGGCTTCTCGTCGAGCGCCAGCACTGGGAGGACGCCCGGAGGCTGTATGACGAAATGCTTGCTGAGCAGGGTGGCGCGGATAACTACAGCACCTGCGTGATGGTCCGGGAGCTGTGCTTGGAAGGGCGGGTGGAGGGGGGAGGAAGCTGATTGAGGCGAGCGTGGGGTGGCCGGCAGCGAGGCGACGCCGGGTGGCGTGCAGCTCGCCGGTGGTTGGAAAGAAAAGGAGGGAAGGCAGTGGGGCGAGGTGCAGCTCACCAATGGTTGGGAAGAAGGGGAGAGAAGATGGAGCGGAAGGTTGAAGATGAGGGCAAAAATGTCAATTCCGCTACATTCTCTCACCTTAGATAAGCAAAATCAATATTATAATTGCTGCGGTGTCCTACAGCTAAGAATCACGATTTTATAATGGTACCTAGCCAATTTGCCCGTTTGCGGTGTGTTCTAGCAAATTACAAGAAAATTTGATGTCCTACAGCAAAATTTGCCTAAGCAATTTGACCCGATAAGCTTAATTCAGAACTGAAGCTTACCAAATGTGTAAGTCACAGGCTTCCTATCACGGAGAGAGCGGCCCGTGGTAAGTCCATCTGATGTCAGGTAGCTATCAAGAAGGAGGGCTTCTCTCTGCTGCTTTTTGAGCAACCTCTCTTTCTTCTGCATGAATCAGAAGCAGTTGACTAACAGGTTAAAAAAACAATTCTCTAGAGAAACAAATTTATCAGGCTGAGTTAAACGAGCCGCGCACTTTATGGATCTTTTCTATCTCCGGAAGATATTCGATCTTCAGCTTCTTTCCAAGGGAAACCTCTGTCCTGTTCCGACTTGAAAAGAGCTTTTCCTAAACAACGAAGGACATGAAAGCAGCTGGTATCAATAGACATCACTGTAAACAGATAAGAATGCAAACAGATGATATCCAAACTATGGTAGCAATAGCATCTGCAAACAGATGATATCCAAACTATGGTAGCAATAGCATCTGACTAATATGCCATACCGGCATTTTATTCCAAGCAAGCTATATTCTATTCTTTAATGGAAGCTAGCCAGCAGATGGTTACAACTTAAAACAAGGGCACTATGCAAATATTGACACTATTTAGATGCCAATACATGGGTTGTGGGATAACTTGCTGGCATGAACATGGTCTTCACTCTTCAAAACATGTGCACGGTGCAGGCAATGAAACAATAGATGGCACCATATTTATGGGGAATGGTTAAAATAACCTTATGTAATTCAATTATTAGGCAAACAGTTTAGAAAGAGTGGGTACCCATTAGGGATACAGTTCAGAAGATTTATGTAACCTGTCCATGTTGATGCTAATAATGTGTTATTTACTAGCCATAGCTGAAACTTTTTCGCTTTTTATCTTGCATATGAGTCGTAGTTGGAACTTATGTAATTCCGTTGCTGAAGAAATGTAATCTGGGTCATCTTGTGTAAAAAAAAACATCCACATGAATAATATGAAATCACTAGTGAAATCAAGGGGGGAAATGTGGGGGTCCAAATACAACAAGTAGGCTAAGTTCCAAGTTATGCATACATAACATGTACACAAAAGATAAACAAAATGCTAAAGAAAGGATTGACAAAATCTATGTGCAATAGGGGAAAAAATGCTATAGTTCAACATAAGAAAGGAGAAACAGAAAAATTAGAAAAAAAAATCAAGACAAATTAAACAAATTTCATTTTGTTGTTGTATTTACCAGTGAATCGTCATATTTATGCTGCGGATTAATTTAAAAATTCATTTTCGGCTTACACAACAAATTCTACCCCCAAGTCCCCCACCCATTGTTCCCAATATTTTGGGATAGAATGTTCTTTGCCATCTCAAAGCTTTGCACAGTAATATTGCTTTGAAATCAAAATAACCGAATAAAATGGTGCAAGCAAACCAAGGAAGAAACCAAATTCTAATCCTAATATCCAGCATATAATTCTTCACATGTCACATGATGAAAAATTACAATACATCATTAGCACACAAACAAGCAACACTAACTACATTTTTTATAATTCTAACAGGTGGAATGGCACTTAATAAGTTATTCTGTGGGGGGCAGACATGAGGAACTTAGAAGTCAAAACTTACTGCAACATCGTCAAACTCATCAAAGTTTGACGCAACGGTTTCCCACTGATAGGACATAACAGCAATAGCGGAAGATCCTCCTTTTCCCCTGGATCTCTTTCCTGGCTCCTTCTTGATCTGTTCCACTCGTCTAATCTCACGATACAATCTATGTCCGAGAATCTCATCATCTTCGTACCTGTTTTGTTGCATGCCTTTGAATGAAATTAAACAAAAAATTATTTCCATTCAAGATAAATTAGTCTACCCACCAGTATGAGATTCCAAGATTATCTCCACCAATCCGTTCTTTACGAAAGGTACATAGATCATGACCGTTCTTAAGTGAACTGTCAACGAAGTTCCGAATATCCTCTTGCTGCCAAATTATGCTTCGTAGTCAGGAAAAAATCAAAAATAGTGCAGCTAATATCAAAGAAAAATTCCAACCTATTTCCTTACACACCACGATTAGCTAATATCAAAGGCGCTGCAAAATTTATGGTCGATAGAAAAGTTTTTTCTAGCGGCATCTTCTCTTCAAACGAATGCAGGTCCATACTTATTAAAGTTTCAAAACACTGCAGGTGTGTGGATATTAATCATGTCGATACTTATCCACTATGAGGAAACAAGCTTTCCAAAAAACTGAATCAGCAAAGCTAGGAGTCAATTGAAAGTGCCATACACAATTAGGGCTGTACTATACCACAAGAAATGAGGAAAGAGTATGCAAACAGAAAGGCTAAAATGTCTATTATCGGCAAACTTACCTCAACACGAATATCACATATCGCTTTCAAGATCACTAAACGCATCGCCGGTTCTAGTGTTTTGTAAGTTTCAATTTCAGTTCTGCAAGATGAAACCATTGGAAAACTCATCAATATGATGTTGCAATGCAAAGGTTTAATAAATCATGTCTTGTGTGCTAAACTAACCCATGGGATGCAACTATCGGTAGATCACCTTCTGCAACCTGCAGTTTAAAGCCTCATTAGCTTCAACCAAACAGAATACTACTAATCACATTTATCCAAAATTGTGGAATGTAATCATATACCCAATGCCACCAATCCTTCAGTTTTCTACATAGGACGGTCACCCACGTTCCACGCCCCATAGCCATGCGAGTTACCGGAGGGATCGACTGCAGGTATGATCAATAAGCATGAGAATGAAGGACACCTTTTGCATGGGAAATACCATAAAATGTATTATCTACGGGGGCTTCAAGACAATGCCATTACAAAAATGTGCTCTAGTATATAAAGAAGAATACTGAGGTCATGAACCTATCAAACACACGAGCAAATGACCGTATTGCATGAGCACAAAAGGTAGTAAAAATGAACAAAAGGCAGCATCAAAATTCAGTGACAAGGGGAATCCAAGGTCACCGATCATTTTTAAGTTCTTGCAGGGAAAAGTTAACATGTCTTTAATATATCTGACCATGAACTGAAGAACAGCATACAGTGAAAATTACAGTAACAGCAAGAGCACACACAGCCAACCCATACACACAAGAAGGAAACAGCTTCAAACAAATTGAACCAAGGAGCTCACCTTTAGCAGCGGCATGTGTACATCATCTAGGGTCTCATTGGGCGTGATAAGAGCCGCCTCGAGGTCCTCGGCCGTGAACTCCGCGGTAATATTGAGCAGAGGCCGGAACACCTGCACCAAAGCAAAACAGCGCAGCAGCTGCGTCAAACCCTAACCCTATCTCCAAAGCCCACAGCACGGAAGGCCCAGAGCACGGCGCCGGCGAGCGGCCCGGGAGCACGAGAGCACTACTAAGGGCAGAGGACGCACGTGGAGGAAGTTGAGGACGGAGCCGAGCTCCCACATGCAGCGGAGCCTCCAGCGGGGAAGCTCCGCGGGCGCCTCGGGCTCCGACACGAGCGGCGTGACCACGCGGCATTGCGGCGTGTCGTCCGCGCCGGCGCCGCCGCCCGCCGCCGCCGCCGCGGCGCGCCGGCGGGGCCGCTCGGGCGGCGGCGGGGGCGGGGGCTTGGGCTTGCTGTTGCACGCGCGCGGGAGGCGCGTCTTCCGCGGGGTCGGCTGCTCCTCCCCCGCCGGCGGCGCCGCCCGCTTCGCCGCCGCCCTCCCCGGCGGCGCCTCCTCCTCCTCCCCCTCCCGCTTCTCCGGGGAGGCGGGAGAGGCGCCGTCGCTGGCGCCGCCGGCGTCGGTCATGGGGGGATCAGATCGGGGATCTGCGTCGGGGCTAGGGTTAGGGTTTGGGTCGGAGGGGGAAGCGGCGCGCGGGGAGGCGGGGGCGGAGGCCATGGGAGGGGAGCGGAGGTGGGGCAAGGGTAAAAATGGGATTCCGCGCGGTAGTGGTGAGAGGTGAGGGTCAGGATGGGAAAGGCGACCGTGGCGTCGAGCCGTCAACGTGACGAATTGCCGGGTTCTCCTGTTGAGGCTGGGGGCCGCGTGGGTGGAGTGGATTTGTGCGTGATTATTATCTTTGGTGAACAGAGGATTTCTTTTTTTTTAACAGGAAGCACAGCATTATGTGGTCCGAATTCATCTCAAAGACGCATTAAACCAGATTACACGGCTAGCTTAGCCATCACCATCTACTAACATGACTACAAGATACAAAAGATTTACACTAGTAAGTTTATATACATGCTGGATAATGATCTGACACCAAATTCCTAGTCTATATATACTTGGCCAGAAGTTAAAGAGATTTGATGTCGGACAATGCACCTTTTAAATGATCAAGATATGAAGAAATGTTTCTTAAAATTAAGTTGGGTTGAATACACGTTCAAGTTTTTTGAAGAATTTACATACGTTCAAGTTTACAAGGTTATTTTGAGTACATACATTCATGTTTACAATGTTATGTTAAATGTAGCAAATTCAGTAGCAAACACTTATAAACTCAACACAAAACATACGATTTTGAAAGAAAAAAAAAAGATCAAATCATGATCCTACGATTTGATCCAGTCAAGCAAAAAACGATACTACTTAGATTTTTGATTCTAGTGTGTGTTCCAATTGAGATAGCAACGTGACATTAATTGCAGTGCCGATTAAGATTTTTAGGTGATGTGGTGCTATTATAAATAAAATAATAAATAGAATAAAGAAAGGATGAAAGCTAGTTTCATGCAAGATAAGATTTTAATGTATTAGACACTACCATCTTTGTATTGGAAGAAATTGATGTCTACACGATAAATGAAGGGAAAAGATAATTGTTGGATAGGAGAGACCGAGAGAGAAAAATGAGATCGTTAATGGTTTGGCCTGTGGACAGATATAAAATATTGGGAACAATAATTTTTGGAGTGCATGACATGGTGTGGGTATTACTTAGTGGTTTTCCGGTTAGGATTGTCGTAAACATCATATTAGCAACTATTCAATAGGGTAACTTATTTGAAAAGAAACGGCTCGGTATTGAATAGACTCCGTGGGGGGCCGCCCGCGCCTCTCGACCGGAGGCGACGTGCGAAACCTCCACCGCTGCCGCGCCACACCTCAGACGACCGCCACCACACCCCCTGTTCCGCCACTGCCTGAGCAGGCTCCTAGCGCAGCCAGGCGTCTGCTGTGACGGCGGCGGTAGGGCTCTCCTTCTCCGTCGTAGATCTGGCGAGGACCTCACCAGCCGCTCCTCTCCATCGTTTCGCGCCCGCCGGTGCTCGGGCTCTACTTGGGGTCAGCCTCGGCGTTCAAGGCCCCGCGCAGCTCCTTCCTTTGCCGGCGAGGGTGGCCGGGACGGGTGGGGGCTCCCCCGTCGGGCGGCGGGTGTCCTCCGGCGGATCCCGCGGGAGGGGGGGGGGCGGCGCCGCGGCGGCTCCGAGGGCTCTGACGGCCATCCGTCTTGGACCTCGGCCTCCTCGGTGAGCAGGTGGTCTCCTCTCCTTGTTCTCCGGTGTTGGCCGGGTGCCGCCGACCGTGCTCCTCCTCTCCTGCTTGCCTCGGACGGGCGTCGTCTGCCGGCAGTGGGAGGGGGGAGCTGGAGCTTGTCCAAGCTTTGACGCTCCCGACGATTAGGCCCTCAGGTGATGCTGTCTTGGCTTCGTCTTTGTTGTGTCGCGGCTCCTGTACTGCAGGATTCATGCTTGTTGCGTCAACTAGATTCGCCTGGTTTTGCCCAATAGAGGGGGCCACTCCAGGTTTAGGCGCTCGTGTTCACTCGGGTTCGTCTGCAATTGAGGTGCTTGTCCCCCAGTTTCGTCGAAATTGGTGGCGGGTTCGGTTCTTATGGGATCCGGTAGGAAAGTTGTGGTGGCGGCAACATGGGGCTGATGTTCGATAGCATTCGAGTTGGGGCAAAATCTTCCGGTTTCGGGTGGTGTTCTACACGCGCAAGCTTCGGTCCATGCGGGTTGGACCGGGCAACGGTGTTTTCCTGTTGGGGGCGTTGCTTTGCTAGCACTCCCTTCGACGGCTGCAGTGGTCTTCTCGGCGAAAGCTAATCGTTGGTGCCAGACTAATGCATTTGCCTTCCTGAAGGCGTTTTTTTAGTTCTCCTGCTGCTATGATATTGAAGCTTGGGACCTCCACTGTTGGTCCGATCTTGCAAGTCTGTTATGGATTCATGGCGTTTTAGGTGGATGATAACCAGGAAAAAGAATTGAACCTAGCACCGTGGACCTTGTTTGATCCTGGTACTATTTATTAGCTAGCACAAGGAATTTCGTCTTGTCGTTTGCCTTGTTTTATTCATGTCACTCTTTCATATGCATTGCCAATCTGCATGTGAAGCCAGTCTGATGTTAAGGCCTGGGGGTATTCCCTTGGTGTTTGTGGATCAAATGTCAGACCAGGAACCGTATTATATGGTGGAGCTGGATCACCAAACTGCAAGAACATGGCACTAGTGAACCTTACCGAATTTTCGTGTTAGCTTGAAGGCTCTCATTTAACAGAAGACAAGTACAAGAATAAAACTCAAAGAAACTAATATGCGATTTCAACAATGTATTGATCCTACAATCTACAATTTTGAGCAACAACTTGTCACATATTTTACTAAAATTTGTGATCCTATTGCTATGTAGCATGAGCAAAACAGATAAATAATTCAATAAAATGGGATGTCAGCTAAGCTCTGAACATTTGGTTTGAAAAGGCGCAATGTTTTTACTTTTGTTTCAGTTAGGAATTGTGCATATGCATGTAGAAATATGTTATGATCAATAAACGGTTCACATAGAACATCAAATGGCTTTAAAACAATAAAGAGCGCATAGCTTCAAAATTCAGAAAAGAAAATCAATATTTTTCTACATGCTGAAGTTTTACCAATTGTATAGAGTGATACAGCTTGAGCTATAGCATAGTTGCAATACATGGAAATGCAAGCAGGGGCAATGAGGTCAGGTTACTTTGAGCGTGCAAAAAACAAGATGTGCATTGATTGATTCACCCTCGAAACTTTTTATCAAGGATCTGTCATGGTTAGTAGACTGGGCCGACTAGGGTCTAATGGGCCAAGCCCATTAGGAGGATCCTTGAAAGATAAACTTACATCTTTAGATGGGATAGATACAGTTGCATTGTTCATATGGGCATTAACTGCTTCAAGCTTCATAGACAAAAACTGCAGAGAACAGGTCAATTGGTAACTTGAACATATACAAGACAATTTCACATGACACATGAGGTGCGAGACCAAATACCTCCACTTGACGCTGTAGAGATTGGATGTAATTTATTATCTCATCGAGGACTGATGCTTTCCCGATAACCTGGCAAATGAAAAATATAATGTTTATAACTGAAGATTTCGCTGAGAAAAATGACTCTGAGAAGACAACAGTCGGACAGAGCACATGATATTTAAGAACTGAAAGTGTAACAGAACAAAATTTTGAATCAGTGGGGCCTTTCAATGTGTGTACCTTATTGCATCCAGGGACAAGATCTTGAAGAACTTTCATCCGTTCACTTATCTTCTCTCGCCGTGCCTATCAGTACAGACACATTAAGTTGATTGGGTGATTAATTTGAAATTTTGAATAACTACAAATTCGCCTAGAGGCTATAACAACAGTTGCGCATTCCAATCTCTGTAATAACTTAGTCACTACTATCATAGTCTCGTGAGAAAATTTAAACCAGTTAAAGAAAACATCCAAAAGTACAAGGTGGAAAGATCATCAGAACAGTAAGAGCTTACTCTTTCTGCAAGGCTATGGCTGTCCGTTGCTTGGCCTCTTCTAGCCCTCACATGGATGTAGTCTTGTTTCGGTGGCTCTGGTGGTGCCGGTTTTTTATCAACAGACTTGCTAGCATTCCCTGAATTTGCTCCAGCTTCTGTCCTTATTTTATCATTATTTTCACTAGAGGTCATCTGTTTCAATCGTTTTGCTTCTGGGTCAGCCTCATACGACAATTGCTCTTAGACCAGCACAATGCATGGTGTTACTCACTTGGCAAGACAAAACAACAATGCTGCTGCAGCTAAATATTTGGGCGTGGTTTCACCTTATTTGACAACACCCACCACAATTTCCATACCCATGACAGTGATATCGGACCAATTGGTTTGACAGCTACAGACTACAGATGCATAAAGTAGCTTATCCTACACTAAACTAGACTTCATTGAGCCCAAGCGCTTTGTGTCCATGCAAACCGCCAAACTTTCCCTGTACATACCCTGACTCAAAACCCCGTTGAGTACTGACCCCATTCTACATGGCATTGAGCTCGGCAGCTAACTCAACAACCAGCAAGGCTGCAAGCGACTCAGTATCATCAAACCAGTCAAATCACTCTGACTACCTTCGATTTGAATTGACTGCGAAGCTTGATTTGAGTGCTGGTGCTGCACACTAACTGCGACGAAAAATTGTCCAAAAATTGATTAATTAGGCTCAAAATGTTCGTCTCGTGCTATGACATTTTGATATGACGGGAATCTTCTTTTTGCATAGTGAACTTTGGGGGTAGAATTTGGATCTAAACAAGGCCTAAATCCGACGGCACGGACGAGCAGATCACGGCGGCGGGCTTGCCGAAGCTACAATTCACGGCGTCGCACTCCCCCAGGCTAAATCCATCTCACAGAACCACCAAAAACGACACAGATCACAGCCAATGTGGCGCGGGAGGGAAGGAGAGGAGCCAACCCTACCGATTCCTGTCCGCCACTGCCGCTGGTGGCGGCGCCGGAGGTGGAGGCGAGCTTGGACGGCTCCTCCTCGGCCGCGGGCGCGTCGCGCCGCGGCCTCCTGCGGCTGGAACTGCCGCCGGAGCGGCAGCCGTTGCTCCGTTCGGCAGCCGAGGTGACGACGGAGGAGGCCTCGTGGTGGAGGCCGGAAGCGGCGGGGGCGAGGTGGTGGTGGTGCGGCGGCCGCCAGAGCTCGGCGGCCACCACAGACGACGAGGCGGGATCCATGCGCGGCAGCCGCCGGCGGGGGCGGCCAGGTCTAGGGTTTCGGCCGCGCGCGTGAGCCGGCGTGCGGTGCGGCCAGATCGGGGGGCGGAGCTGGATGGCTGGCAGTGGCTGCGGCAGTGGCAGTGGAGTGTGGGCGCAGAGTCAGAGGTCAGAGACGACCGGAGGAACCGAGGCGTTACAATTTGGGTCTTTTGAATACGTACCGTACCGTAGTATTTCGTCTGTGCATATGAAAAATTGTCCAAAAATTGATTAATTAGTTTAAAATGTGTGTCTCGTAGAGTACAACAAAACAAAACTGTGTAATTAGTTTTTGATTTTATCTATATTTAGTGCTCCATACATGCTATAACATTTTGATGATGATTTCGCGTCTAAACTAGGCCGAGGAAGGGATGGATGCGATGTAAACGATTTTTTTTATTTTTATTTTTAAAACCGGTGGGGTGAGATTGGGGGCATTGATTTGATTGAGCGGCGTTCGGATGCTCGCTAAAGTGTAGCGTTTTAAATAAACGATAATTAGATGTATTAAATATAAACTAATTATAAAACTAATTATATAAGTCATGTCTATTTCGCGAGACGAACCTAACGAGCCTAATTTTGCTATAATTAATATATAATTACCATATATTTACTGTAACCTTACACTGTCTAATCATGATGTAATTAGGTTTAATAGATTCGTCTCGTAAATTACTCCTCGTTTATGTAATGAGTTTTTAAATTAATCTATATTTAATACTCCTAATTAACATATTTATATCCAATGTGACGACGCTAAAGTTTAGCGCGTGGGAAACAAACGGGACCTGAGGCTGGGTTTCAGTTTGCGTTTCAAAAATGCTACGTACATACTCCTCGTAAAAAACATTTACAACAACTTTGACAATATAAATTATAAATAACTTTTAAATTGTTGAGTTTAAATTATAAAAGTTATATAAATAGATTTATTTTGAAAAATAGTTTCATAAAAATATACATGTATCCCTTTTCGACAAATATTTTTATAGAAATAAGAAGTCAAAGTTGTGTTTTGAAGACCGTGTCGCTGTCCTAAACGTCTTTCTTTACCAGTAAAGCAACAAAATATTTATTCACAGATAAAATAATATATACAATGCATTGTTTATTTTGGTATTTATAAACAACATATACAATACATAACTTGGATTGGACAGATAAAACTTATTTTATCTTTTACCTCATTAACTTTGTGATACATTACATGGTACCATGCTTAATATGCATGGAACATTTATAAAACACTGGAACTGGTCTGATGGTCCCAGCTGGTTAGCCTAGGCTGGGGATCTAACTTGACGACATGAAACAAAGGTGGATCCAACCTCCTCCATAACTACAACTACTCAACAAGCACAATCAGCTTGATTAAAAAGACGTTGTTGTTTCCCCTCCTCTCCGCGTTTCACGTCAAAAATCATATACGTTTCGATCCGAGGTGAACTCTGGCCATTTTATAAAATAAGTCCTCCCATTTTCTTAGAATCAGCATGCAATCCAACTCGTCCAGCCCGTACAACAACCATGTTCCAATATTTTTCACATATACCCTCTAACTTAAATTTATTACAACATGAAAAGAGAAAAATCGAGAATGTTGTTGTTTTTATAACCCCCTCAGGAATTTTTCGAAACAGCCCCGCAACCCAGACCTAGCACCCAAACTCACCATCACTCCTCTCTCTCTCTCTCTTTCCTCGCGCCGCTGCCCCTCCCTTCTGGGCCGCGCGGCCTCCCAGCTCGCCGCCTCGGCTTGCTCAAGGCCGGTGCCTCTCACGTAGCCACACCGCCTCATCGCAGGCCCTAGGCCGGATCCTAGCCACCGCCATGCCGCACAACCGCCCTGCCAAGCGAAGGGGCCACCGCGCCGCATGGTCAAGGCTGCTGCGTGTGGCCGACGTCCTCCCGTGTCCGCCGCCGCTGCCCGGCCTGTGGTGCCAAGGGGACCAACCACCGCGACCTCTTCACTTCCATCGAATCGGCGCTGAAGCCCGTGGAGGTCGGTGAGGGCAAAGGGGTAGCCTCCAACGATGCGGAGCTTGCGCCCAGGCAGCAGAAGCGACACAGCCACAAAGCCCAGGTGAGGAAGAAATGTGGCTTCTTTTCCTCCCTCCCGGATTCAATTCCTTTGATCTTAGTTAGGTTGTTGCATATAATCCGACCACTTATTCCTGAATGAAAGATGTTGTCCTGGATTCTGAAAAGAAGAAAATGACTAAAAATACAGCGCCTCTGTGCTTGAGTCAACGCTACAGCTCAATCCACAAGGTACTCGCACCTGAAATACAGTAGGATTTTTTCAGCTCTAGATTCTGTGGTTATAGTCCTGTGTTGTTTGATTGTTGAAATTCATCCAGGGATTCCATGGACACAGAAGGAGCACAGAAAGTTCCTGGACAGCCTGAAGCAACTGGCCAAGGGGGACTGGAGGGGCATCTCCAAGGGCTTCGTGGCCTCCAGCATGCTGACGCAGGTGGCTAGCCACGCCTAGCAAGAAAAAGCCAGACTAATCGCAGCAAGAAGAAGCGTCGGGCCAGCCTCTTTGACGTCGGCATGGCGAACTTCAGCGACGATCTGGTGTGTTTATATGTTGTTAGTGTGTCTATCTTTGCTTGATGGTGTGTTTATCTTTGCTTTGATGAGCTATCTTTGTCTGATGGTATGTTTATATGTTGCTAGTGTTGCATTTAACATTTTAACTAGGAGTCCAATGTACTATAGACTTGGATAGATACTATTGTAGGATATATCCCCTTTAAGTGGCGCTTGTGCCAGTGATTAATGGCTTCAGCATATGTAGTGAAATAGGTCCTTGCTGCGCAGCAATCGGTCTGCACATTAGTTAGTTAAAGGTCATACAAGTAAATTAGTAAATTTTTGTGGTTAAAAATCCAAACGTCCGAGTGTCAGAAAAACAAAAGCAGTGCTATTATTTCTTATCAGATTCCAGCTTTGTTTTAGTCTAAATAGTCCCCACCGATTCGGCTTGGCAGTCATGATGGATTGGTAAAGTGTTTCCAATTGTGTCTGCAAAAGGGAAATGGTTTACCAGTTTAGCTTTAGACCTGTCAGATAATATAGATAAAAAACAATGACTTGCAGCTAAATACTTTCGTCCATTGTGAGTCAAATAGATGTCTCCTTTTTTGAACCGGAGTACTGAATTAACTGATCTAAATATGTCATATAGGTTAGAGATGCTAAATGTACAAAGTTCCGTTGTAGTGATTCATGTGGAGGAAACATGTGATTTATAGTTTCTAAAAGACGTAATCATTCCATAAATGTGGATATTTAATGGTATTAGTAACTGATGCTACTAAAAGGTACTGCTTCCACGTGAAAGAACCATGTTCAGGAGAAAGCATTCCTCTCATTTCAAATCAAATGATGCTGAGCAACGAGAAGCAAAGGTAATTGCTATAATTGTCTTCTCATTACAAGTTTTTTTGTTGCCATTGAGGTTTTCCTTAAGCCTACGATTTGAAATTTTGTTTACGCAGAATCCCATATTGAATATCTATAGTAGTATGTGTTTGATTTGTATATGAGCATTTTCTTTATCTACTTGTACTATGACTATGATACACTTGTTTGCTGCAAATGAAACACCAGTGTCCTGGCATCACATTCTGCATACCTATTTTGTGTTTAAGTACTTATTCATATGAACTCATCATTTAACAACATGAGTATCCATGCATAGTTCAATGCGATTTTCAGAGATGATTGCACTTGGGACCTTTATCTGTACAGGATAAACAATTTGATAAATGATTTTTGTTTTTTATTAAGACATCTCGCTATTGTTTTGTTGATTTCTCACACAACACTCTTCTATAAGCAGAAAATGAATTAAAAATCTGCAATTGACTGTGACTGGCCGCTGCAAGAAGTACTGCAGGGAACATTGTTTGCATGATACCTTGAAGCCTGGAACTAGAATGTTACCAAGTAAAATAAAAATGGTGGAAGCAAGTCTCAAGTGGAGGGCAGCTTATAGGCCACAGGATATCAGCTAGGTAAATGTGCTCAAGTTCTTTGGTTCATTGAATAAATATATTATTGTTATCCCTAATTTTAGTGTGTACATTCTACCGTTCTTACCATGCATGTTTTGCTCCTTCAACAATGATTGAATAAATGTACGTTTCAGCATGATGTGTTTCATCTTGCATCTTAATGTTTATTATTTTTGTAATCATGATAGGGCGTGCATTGCGCGACGAATATTCTAGTGCAACTTAAACGATGGCGCCATCGTGCATCGTTTACCAAACATTGGCAACATGTGAATACTAGCAAAACTACAAAAACACAATCAACATTCGAGAGACTAAATAATAGAATAAGAATAATGACTTGTGTAGCATAATTGTCTCAATTCCACAAAATTCTAGACTTGGACATATTTGAAGTATTGTCATCAATTTGTCATGAAGCTATCTAGCTTGTTATCTCCGGCCTTCATAAATCACAAAACAGGTTGGAGGTGGAGGTCGATGTACATGGTTTTGACGGTGATGCGAACATGGTCCTTGGTAACGCTCAGGCGGAACGACATTCCTTTCGGTGTTTTGGCTATATGTGTTGGTCACAACAGTAATTCATGTTGCGGTAGTTCGTCGTATTTTTAACAAGTGTCCGGTAAAATAGTCTTTGACGGCTTTATTCCCGACTTATTCTATAACTTGAGCGTTATATCTTGTCATTCATCTATACTATACTATACTATACTATACTATACTATACTATACTATACTATACTATACTATACTATACTATACTATACTATACTATACTATACTATACTATACTATACTATACTATACTATACTATACTATACTATACTGTACTATACTATACTGTACTATACTGTACTGTACTATACTGTACTGTACTATACTGTACTGTACTATACTGTACTGTACTATACTGTACTGTACTGTACTATACTATAAAGATAATTATATTTGAAAATAATTGTTACTAGTATTTGGCCCACCTCCACCTCACAGAGAACCCACCTGTCATGCTAAAAGTTTGACAGAAGAGGTGAGAGGGATATTTTTTCGACGTTAGAGAAGGATTTTCCCCCAAACCCAATACTTTTTTCACCCAAATAAGGGTCCACCTAAATATACCCACATTTGTACCCACGTCTATACACAATTATCTTGTATTGCTAATAGACAATAAATTTGAGAGTTTTTCTCCATATAAATAAATGCCAACTATCTTGAAAATGGTGTGCCTCTAGGTTTGAGATTTGAGAATGAGAATACCTAAAGCTCTATATACATGAGAGAGCGAATATAAAGTATTTTTAAAAGCGCTTCGCACGACTGGTCTGTTTACCATGGCCCACTCAAGTGACATTGTTTTATTAACTACATGTCATCAATAAACGTGCGGGGTTCTTGCTAGTATTATAAAGACCAAAACTTTTGATAGCCAACGGATGGACCCACTAGTCATTGAAACATTACCCCTCCCAGCGACCCCACTTGTCAGGCATTTTTTTGTCAAACTTTTGACGAACGATGGACCCGCCAATAATTGAGAAACTACCCTAGCAACCCCATGCGTCAGACTTTTTTCGTCAAACTCTCCGCCTCCACCGTCCGTCTTTATACTATGAAATTGTCATATTTGTAACCAACACGTCTCCGGCCAACTATCTATTATGTAATCTTATTTTCTATTAAACGTGTGTGTCGCACATGCGTTCTTGCTAGTATACTATAAAGATCCAAAATTTTTGATAACTGACGGACTCACGAATCATTGAAACACTACCCCTCCTAACGACCCCACCTATGAGGCCTTTTTTTCGTCAAACTTTTGACAACCGACGGTCTCACCCGTCATTGAAACACTACCCCTCCTAGCAACCTCACCTGTCAGGCAATTTTCGTCAAACTCCCTGCCTCCCTCGTCCGTCTTTATAGTATGGAATCGTCGAGTTCGTAACCAACACGGTCTCTAACCAACTATCTGTTTGCAATCTTATTTTCTATTAAATATGTGTCGCTGCTAGTGTTTATAAAAAAAGGGTGAAGGCTAGGGTAAAAAAAGTGAAGCGTGATACAATTGTAATTCACACTGTCATAGTAACTCATGCCTGGTGCCTACATAGTTACATGCATTTTCAAATAGCTGAATTTCTCTAGTTTTTTCCCTCATCTATGTATCCTGTTTTAAAGGATTACGTACTACCTCCATCACTATTCACTACTCACGGTTAATCTTTTCTTATAAGATTTGAGCATTCGTCTTATTCAAATATTATTTATTTTATTTGTGATTTACTTTATCATCATAAATATTTAAATATAACTTGTTTTTTATATTTAGACTAAATTGTTAATAACATGAATGGTTTAATGTTATAGAAAAAGTCAAATTTGAAATGGAGTCACTCAAGTGTAGACTGGAAGAGATTCTTCTGTTTGGGGCTTAGAGTTGGGAGAGATTCTTCTTCGTTTCGGGGCTTAGAGTTAAACCTTGGATAGGCCCATTAGGTATAAAATGAATGCAGGTATTGGGCCCGGCCCAAAAGGTAAACATTACAAGAAACTATCAATAAAAAAAGATTATATTGTGTAAAGAAATAAAAAAGATTATAAAGAACCTATAGAGAAATCAACTGAGGAAACAAAACCCAGCCCTTTAGCGTTTTGGTTCTTTACTTGGGGTGTTTGGTTACTTTTTAGTCCCATCACATCGAATGAAAGAATGCTAATTAGAAGTATTAAATATAGAGCAATTACAAAATGCATTACATAAGCCAGGACTAATTTACGATAGGAATCTTTTAAGCCTAATTAGTCCATGATTAGACAATATAATGCTACAGTAATGATTTGATAATTATGTACTAATTATAAGTTAATTAGGCTTGTTAGGTTCGTCTCGTGAAGTAGATATGACTTATGCAATTAGTTTTATAATTAATTTATATTTAATGCTACTAATTGTCACTTATTTGGTAGACTAAACTTTAGTCCATGAGATCCCTTACGTGATGTGCCGCGCAGCACATGCGCAGCGCGCGCACGGAAGTCTCAGCCCTTTACAGGATAGCATTGCGGCTGGTTAAACAAAACCCGTACGCATTCAGATGAAGTAGCAGCTCGAGCTAAACAGGCGCTCCACCACTTCGAGTCTTCGACTACGAATGAACACAACACAGCCACTACGTGCTACTGCATTTGCCAACAGAATAATGCAGTGGTTTAGCACACATGCATATACTCAACATAGCAAGCCATGTGATCGGTGAGATCACCCGATTTGCCATGGAAACACAAAGCCCAAGTGCAGTTCTTATTAAAAAAAGCGGCCAAGTGTAAAGGGAATCTCACTATTAAAACTAAAGAAAGGGCTGTGCAAGAAATAAATAAAGGAGGGCAGTGCCTTGCACGCTAAGGCAAAGCGTACACATAACACACCAGCAGCAGCAAACACTGTTTGGCCTGCTGCTTTATGCTCCACTCCAGCACTATCTCATGCACCAAAACACTAGGGTCCTGGGGGGAAGCATGGAGTGGTGGCCTGCGTGGTGCCATGGGAAAGGAAAAGTCGCTGTTTGTTTTGGTCCCACCATTTTGTTTCCCAAAAGGTGCAAAATTAGTAGGAGCTCTGATCTCACGAGAGATTAGAGCAACTCCAACGGCTAGCTAAATTCTACTCTTTATATTTTTATTTAGCTAGCCATTTAGCTAAGATACACTCTCTGAATTACAGTCAACTCCAACAGTATAACCAAATCATAATTTAAATTATACATAACACTAGGTAGGCCCCGCATGTCATTCTCACTACACATCTTCTTTCTCCATCCTCCGTCTCCCATGCGCCTCTGCTCCGGCGCCCAGCGGGCTGTCCCGCCTCCGCTCCGGCTGGCGAGCTCCTCCTCCTCGCCGCACGAGCTCCTCCTCCCCCTCGGTACACGAGCTCCTTCTCCTCGCCGCACGAGCTCCTCCTCCTCCTCCTCAGCGCACGAGCTCCTCCTCCTCGGCGCACGAGCTCCTCCTCCCCCGGCGCTCCTCCTCCTCCCGGCGTCGTGCCTGGCGGCCTCACCGCTCGCCGGCCACGCGCCGCCCGGATCTGGCAGCCCCGTGCACCGCCGCAGCACCCGAACCGAACTCCTCGCCGAACGCCACGAGCTCCGCCGGCTCGTGCCTCCCGGGACCTCCGCCGGGACGCCGCCCCACGCCATGAGCTCCGCTGCCCAGCACCTCCCGCTCCACCGCCTAGCGCAACATCTGCATCGAGCATCCCGCGACGACGCCACGGCCGCAGCCTCCGCCTTCCTCACCGGCGACAGCGGGAGGGGCTCCGGACGTGGGATTTGGTGCCTCGCCTGTTGCCTGTGCCCAGCGACGGTGCGAGGACGACGATGGGAGGGGCTCAGGCCGTGAGATCCGGCGCCTCGCCTTCTGCCCATGCCTGGCGACGGCCGCGTACATGGTGGGAGGGAGGGAGCGCGAGGGAGGGGGCACGGGAGGTGCTCCGGCGCCTCGCCTGTTGCCCCTGCCCGACGACGGCTGGAGGACAACAATGGGAGGGGCTCCAGCCATGGGATCCGGCGTCTCGCCTGCTTCCCATGTCCGGTGTCGGCCGCGTCCATGGCGAGATGAAGGGAGCGCGAGGGAGGGGGTGACGGAAGCGTCGCCATGCGTGAGTGTTGGCACTTCTTACGATCCAATATCAGAATTGAGAATCCTGGTACTGGGGTAAGGAGTGTTTCAGTGGTTTTCCTTATGGCTTAGTAAAATATAGAAATATTCTGCAAGCGCACAGAATCACCGCTGTAGCGCTTCACCTGGGAGTATCCCGAGGTATCGTAATTTATATTTCCGCAGGGAAGCTTTGGCAAGATTACTAGTGAACAGATATTCGAGACTATCAGAGAAGGGTACACGACTAGACAAGACAGGGGATAACGGTATTGGATAGGAGTGGATATACCGGACACACAGCTCAAGGGATACTCAGGTAAGGGAGAGAAGAGATAGATAGCTGGGAGGACAACGAGAAGAGATAGAGGACTCCTGGGTTCTTTATCTACCTATGTCACTCTAGCTTAGAGATACAGCGGCTACAGAGCCAGCACTAGGAGATCTGGGATAACTCTAATGTCTTAGCATCGGGACAAGGGAACCGGTGAACACACAGAAAGGGATGAGAAGGGGTGCCACTATTTCCCAACTAGGGAATCCTACGGACCGGAACTAACGTGATGGGCTACGAAGACCGAAAGGGCTGTCACCACCTCCCGGCTACCACCTCCGTTGCGACGGGAATAAACTAAGGCCACCGACTAGTCTAGGAACCACTCCTACACTAGACAACGACTACTTACTCTGCTAGCAAGAGCAAGCAACCTTGTCAATACTCTTCGTGACAATTCACCTCCAGTATCAAGCAAGATCGAAGAACCAGCCAAGACAAAGACTTAAACAAGACTACAAGCACTAGAACTATAACTGACTATAGTCTAAACAAGATATATTTGCAACTAGGATAAAGTAGAAGCAAGATATAAATGACAAAGGAAAAGTGATAAAGATAACTATATTGATAACTCGAAGTCTTACAAAAGGAAAAGTAAAAGATACAAGAGCTTATACCAGAGCTTCTGAAGACGACTCCGGAACCTCCGAGGCAAAGCTCGACTCAACTCTAACTCCCAACTAAACTATCCTAACTCTACTAGAATGAAAGTGGAAATGAGCTCCTTGGCTTGGTGTGTGTTTACAAGTGAAAGTGACCCTCTATTTATAGTTGCACAGGTCGGTTTGGGGCTGAGTAACCTCCAAGGCATCCAGGGAATATCCCCCCTTGATTCGGGCGAGGAGAGGCGGTTCGGCCGAACCAGGGGGTTCGGCCGAACGTAGGATCCACCGACCTGGCCACCAAGGGCCAGGATTTTGCCCCTGGAGTCAGTTCTGGTGCTGGGGGCGGTTCGGCCGAAGGCCCCAGTTCGGCCGAACCGGGCCTGGCCCGTAGCCGGCCTCCCCAGCACCGCCTCTGCTCTGTGGGCCTTCTGGGCTGCCTCCTGGTGGTAGGTTTCGCGTTGTTCTGGCCCAGGGTGACGTGTTGATCCTTCGGGGTGAGTTGGCGGTCGCCCACGTGTCATGTGATGTGTTCGCTTAGTCATTGTTGACGTGGACGACTCCCGGTGGTCTGCTTGGCTAAGGGGGGTAACCGGCCGAACGGAGTCGTTCGGCCGATTTGGTCATTTCCGGCCCCAATAGCACATATTTGTCGTAGTTGTACCTGCACAAGTGACACTCACCAAAACTCGTGGAACTTTATTAGAAATAAAACCTAATTGCATGGAATGTTGCATATAACCTCATTTATTCCCGAATATTGGTGGTCGGAATTGGGCAGTAACGACCGCCAACAATGAGGAAAGGGAGCACGGGAGGGGATGGTGTGGGACGGATAGCTAGCGAGGCCGGCTAGGGAAAAATGGCTAGCGAGGGGACTGGTTTAGCTAGCCGGATACAAAGGCGAGCCGGTTACAAAGTCTGTTGGATCGTAGATTTTGGGATTTTTTTTCTAAATTATAGCTAGTGAGTGAGTTTTACAGAGTATCTTGCTCTTATAAATGTAGCATTATAGCGTTATCGCCGAGGGACTACAGACCCGTACTGTTGGACGCAATGAATGGCGAAGGATGGAGGGACAACAACCTGGGCCTTGTTTAGTTGCTAAATTTCACCTCCAAATTTCACTATGCAAAAAGAAGATTTTCATCACATCAAAATATCGACACATACATGGAGTACTAAATGTAGATAAAATAAAAAAACTAATTACACAGTTTTTTTTACTTTGCGAGACGAACATTTTGAGTTAATTAATCAATGTTTAGACAATTATTCACAAATATAAATGAAATGTTACAGTGCTGCATTTATGGTAAAGTCTAAACTTTGTCATTCTAAAGTTTGGAACTAAACTACCAGGTCCTGATCGGATTCGGATGTTAACAGTCGGTCGGGCTTTTAGGATTCTTCATATGTACAAGTTCCGTTCGGGCCTGGAGCGCGCGCGGCGGCGGGCCGGAAGCATGGCTCCGGCTGGGCGCGCACCCCCTGCCCCCCACTTGCCGGCCGTGGCGGAGCACGAGGAGGGAGCTGCCCGCCCAGTTGCACGTCGTATGAATTCTGGAAGCCGTTCCGTCGCGATCCGGCGCAGGGACACAACACACGGCAAAATTTGCACTTCAAATTTAGCCCCACTGTAGCATTTCGTCTGTATTTATAAAAAATTATCCAAAAAATGATTAGTTAGACTCAAAATATTCGTCTCGCGGAGTACAACAAAACTGTGCAATTAGTTTTTGATTTCATCTACATTTAGTACTCCATGTATATGCTGACATTTTAATGTGATGGAAATCTTGTTTTTACATAGTGAACTTTGGGAGTGGAATTTAGGATCTAAGGCTGTTCGCACCGGTGAAACTCTACTCTCTAAAAGAGAATATTCTATCCTGGTCATCAAGATTCTCTACTCTATACTATTTTCTTCCACACTCGTTCAAACTCTATCTCACTCTCTATACCAACTACCACCATACGGGGCCGACCAATAAAATCTTTTTTAACCATCCCTCTCTCCTCTCCCTCTCTCTTTTCTATAATCTCCCGCGCGGCTCCCCTCCCCCATCGACGCGCCGCGCGGGCCGAGCGCCACCGTGATTCGCCGCCACCACGAGCACCCCCTCGCCAAGCCGAAGCTACTTCGCCTCTTCTCGCCGCCGTTCAACCACCGGAGAAGCTTCCCCCGCGTGAGGCCGCCGCCGCCGGCCTCCGTTAGCGTCATCAGTCGATTCCGGCCGTCGTCGTGGCCAAGGCTCCTCCCCCTCCCTCTCTGTCGTCCCCTCCGCCTTCGACGACGAGAATCTTGGCAGGGGCCAGCGGCCAAGCGCGGCGGTGCCTCCTCCCTCGGCTTCCACCGTCGCCGCCCCTTCCCTCGCCCTCCACCTCCTCCCCTGCTCGCCGGGGACCTGCTCGTGGCGGTCTTGAGCCTCATCTCCCTCGCGCAGCCTCCCCGCCCCTTCCCGTTCGCCGCCGCACCCCCGCCTCCCTTCCGCCGCCTCCCCGGCCGTCGCGCCTCCCCTACTCCCTCGGGCCGCAGCGAGTGAGCGCCGTGGCGGCGCTGGAGCCTCGCCTGCGCGGCGGCAAGGTGGCGGCAAGGCCAGCGACGACGGCAAGGCGGCGGCAGGGGGCGACGGTTGGGATGGGGGTGCGGTGCCGACGCCACATCGACGTGTAGAGTCTCAACTCTACCACGCTTACTTTACCGCAAACGGGAGGGTACCGCTTCTCTTACCGAGTCCCAGTGCAGGGAGAAAAACGGCGAACTCGCACGCTACGACGTTTACCGCTTCTCTTACAGAGCCCCGTGCGTGCAGCCTGAACAAGGGCACGGTGTCGGTATGGCCCGGGCAGGCGGGGGCGTGCACGGGAAGCAATCGCACAGTTACGGACTGCTCGACGTCACACTACTACCTTTCCTCCTCGTTTCGCAGGGTATATATACTCGCTAGAGATGCGTTGCCGTTGCGTGGTCACCCACCCCACCAGGCATCAGCTAGGCAATTCAGGACGGACGGACGGAGGGGGAAAAGGACGCCATTGGTAATACAGGAAAAGGACGGAGTCGGGTTCACGGGCTCAGACGTGGCTATCGGTGACAGCGTCCTGCCGGCCTCGCGCTGCAGCCGACATCGCAGGAGGGAACGGACCTGCCGGTGCCGGGCGCGCGAGAGCGGGAGTAGCTAGCTGCTTCAGGGACCAAGTCGTCCGACGCGTTTGTATGCGAGCAAGGCCAGCAAGATAGAATTCAAGTTTTGCTAGCTTGGTTCGCTCGGAAAGCTCGAGATTAGTGTTATTAACTAACATTTGATTATTCAAAGCATGCTAATAATGTCTAAAAGATGACATCACGGAAAAAATAGCATAGATCAATAAAATTGATAAAAAGGTTTATTTTTAGCTTACAAATTGATATCAAATTCACGTTTTGCCAATAATGATAATAACGAGCTATTTTCAAGCTCTCTAAGGTTTGGCTTGATCTGTTTAAAAGATCGAGCCAAACTAAATTGAACTGAGCTAAACAACCTATAAGTAAATCTCCTATTTGTTTTAGCTTTTCTGGCCTTCTGAGAGCTAGAAGGCAGAAAGTTGAAACAAATCATCAACCTAAAAAGCTGGCTTTTGAAAAAAAACGCAAATCTAGTTTTTAAGGAAATGAATTGAAAGCTGAAAAGTAAGCTGAGAAGAGCTTTTTGACTTTTGGTGCGTTGAGAAAACAAAAATTTAGTACAAAAATCAATAGCAAAAAGTCAGCAGCTAAAATACTAAAACCCAAAAAGCTACTTTTTCAGTCAAAAATCCAAAAGCTGCGGAGCTGCACGAATAGGTCTCTACTTAAATTACGAGTCTCAAGCTTTCCTACTGGTGCAAGAGGTAATGGAGGGTTGGAGTCAGTCCATCATTCCCATGCCTGTTGCAGCCAAATGCAGTGCAGAGGTAACCCACCGCATCCACGCCGCCTCGTTTTCGTCCCTGAATCGCGGACAACACCCTCGCGCACGACGTGCCCGGAATTGCGTGTGGCCGCCACCACAGCAAGGCCGGTGGTCGGTGCCCGCCGGCCGCTGCCACCGCCACCACGTCGCCCTGGGATGTGGTGCCACATATGTTTTAGACACTTTTACACTGAAGAACTGAACAGAGGGTGTCTAAACTTTATACCCTCTGTTTAGACGCTACAAGTTTAGCACCAAATAACCAAATAGGCCAAAAATTTACGGTCTCACTAGTGACCGGATGGCCGACGAAATACAAAAAATCGGACGCTGACGTGGCGCAACCACAACCAAGCGTTTGCGTCAGCGCGGGAGTTAAACGGTGGGAAAAAAGAGGGTGACGTGGAGCAACCACAGACAAGTAAATCGGGTAGTACTGTAGCAGAAAAAAATCCTGTCGCAACATGGGTATGATGTTGCATGCAACATGTAAATTTTTTTTACAATATTCAAAAATAACATAAGCAACATCAAAAAAAAGTTATCCGCAACATCAAAACTAAACATTTGCAACAAAAAAATCGTTGAAAACATGTTGCCATCCATTGATGGAAAAAACCCACTGCAACATCTAGATTACACACATGCAACATATCTGTAGAACATATGCAACATTGCAACATCAAGATCTACTTTACAACATCTGCATGCAACATTTGCAACATCCTTCAGAAACATATGAAACATGTAGAACTTTCACTTGCAACATGTAGAACCTACAGTTGCAACATGCACCAAAACCTACCTGCTGCACGCTATGAATGTCGTCTAGAGCTCCTCTAGCGGCCGGCGCGGGAGCCGCGGGGAACGGCGGCCTGCGGCCGGCCACCCGCCGCCAGCCCGGGGGCGTCGGGAGTGGCAGCTCGCGCCCGACCGCGCCACCGACCACCCTGCGGCAACTCGACCGGACGACCTCGTTGCTGGCCGTGCTCTGGACGCAGGAAGCGGCGGCTCGCACCGCCGGCGAGCTCCCGCGCCCGGGCGTGCCTCTAGCCGTGGAGCGACGACCCGCACCACCGGCGAGCTCCGTTGGCTGCGGAGGCCGTGCTCTGGCTGCAGGAAGCGGCGGTGCGCTGCGCCCGACCACGCCTCTGGCTGTGGAGAGGCCGTGCCCCGGTGCTCTAGTCCGCACGGCGGCCGGCGCATCCTCCCCCGTCAACGCGCACGAGAAAAAAAGGAGAGAGAACGCTGGGGAGAAGAATGAGTGGAGAGAGATGGAGATGAAGCGTTTGGAGGAGGAGCGCTGGGTTGGTGGATAAGATTGATGGTGGGATCCGTGTCCATTTTTTTACTCATCGATCTGAATGGTGCTAGACCCTATAGGAAGCATTATCGAAAAATTTATTATAAAAATCAATAGCAAAAAGTCAGCCGCCAAAATACTAAAAGCTAAAAAGCTACTTTTTTTCAGCCAAAAATCCAAAAGCTGCCGCTCAAACGAATAGCTACCTACTTCTCAATCTTTTCTACCGGTGCTAGAGGTAAGGGAGGGTTGAAGTCGGTCCATTGTTCCCGTGCCCGGAATCGCGTGTGGCCGCCCCCACAGCAAGGTCGGTGGTCGGTGCCCGCTGGCCGCTGCCACCTGAACGCGGTGCGGCACCTGAAAGCAGCAGCGCCGGATCGGATTGGACGTACTGGCCCGCAGTATCGCGCCGACGCGAGGTCGATCTGAAGCAGTCCGCCGAGCCGCAGGGCTTCGTTCGATGGCGAGCACGCGGTCGTATTTTGCCACCGTTGCTTCATGACTCGGCAAAGTCCGGCCGGCGCCGGCTCTGGCTGTGCCTCCGAACGCGACCAATTAACACCCCTGCTACAGTACTACTTGTGTGTCATTGAATCGCAATCGGGCACCCTGGATTGTTGGTGCAACAACACGCAATGGGGCCAATTGTGCATCATGATCGTGATCGGCGAAACACATTAGCGTATACGTACCAGCGCACTGCTGTTGGCGAATTTCTTTATTTTTATTCATTGGACGGGACAAGGACAACCACCCCCCTCGCAATTTGGTTTTTGCTGGAATTGGGTTTAGGGCCTATTTGTTTCCTCGGTCTAAACTTTAGTTCCGTGGCATCGAATGTAAATATGTTAATCATGAGTATTAAATATAGATTAATTAAAAAACTCATTACATAAACAGGACTAATTTAAATATATTAAGTCTAATTATTCCATAATTACAATATAATGCTACAGTAAATATATGATAATTATGCATTAATTATAGCTTAATTAGGTTTGTTAGGTTCGTTTCACGAAATAGACATGATTTATGTAATTAGTTTTATAATTAATTTATATTTAATACGTCTAATTATCACTTATTTAAAGTCTAAACTTTAGCACCTGAATTCAAACACCGCTTTACTCGTGTGCATCACAAAGGACACAAATTGTACGAAATCTACGCTGCTGTGTTAGATGCCCGATTTTCCTTTTTTTTTTTCACGGTCATGTAATATACTAGCGCTGTGAGAACCTGAGTTTTGTGTTTTCTCTGGGGAAATCCATCATTGTCAACTATTTTGATTCTATGTAAAGGTCGTACCCAGGCCATCTACCCTTGCTTGCACACAGTTTACCCTTTTTTTTTTTGCCTACCATGACTATTTCACATCAATCAAAATAAAGACTAGCGGAAGCAAAATGAGGAAAAGGAAAAGAAAGGGAAAAAAAGGGCGAAAACACTCAGCATAAATGCTACATGTACCAAACCCGCGCCACCTAATATTACCAATCGATTGATCGCTGCTTGGAATTCAGCTCCGGTAGTTTCTTTTTCTTTAGCCTAGTACTAGTACCATAACCTTTGTGGCAATCGCAATCGTTTAATTTTAGCTTTTCTTGGTATCCTAACTATTTCTAGACCAGATGACTTTTATAGTATATAATAACTTCTAGAGACAATACTGAAAATCGAGGAACAGTTTGGAGGCTGAAGCAAATCCCATTCCTATTCCTATATACGCGTATTTTCACCCTTTTGCGCGTGGACGTGGCAAAGGAGAGAGAGAGGAGCGGATAAGCGCGAGAGAAATCAATCACGGGTCAAACCAGGAGTCCACCCGTAATACCACGATCCTCCGAGGACCAATTCGCAAAACCCGCCGCGGCGTCCCCACCACCCAGACCAGAATTTCGATTTCTTCATCCCCTCCTCCTTTCCACGCGCACCCCCATTTCCAGCCCCCTTTTCTTCTCCCCTCCCTCCCTCCGCCTCCTCCCCCCGCTCCCTCCCATCCCCACCTCCTCCGGCGAGCACTCCACCGGCGGCAGCGGAAGAGCGGGGGCCGAAGCCAGGAGGAGAGAGAGCCGAGCCGAGCCGAGGGCGATGGGGCAGCAGTCGTTGATCTACGCGTTCGTGGCGCGGGGCACGGTGGTGCTCGCCGAGTACACCGAGTTCACCGGCAACTTCACCACCATCGCGGCGCAGTGCCTCCAGAAGCTCCCCGCCAGCAACAACAAGTTCACCTACAACTGCGACGGCCACACCTTCAACTACCTCGTCGAGGACGGGTTCAGTGAGTAGCTCTCGCGTTCGCGTTCGCTTCCGCTTCCGCCCTCTCGTCCCCGTCGCTCCGATCCGCTCGGCGCCGCCTGGATCTGCGCCGCCCCAGGCTCGATTCGGGGTTTCCTCCGCGTAGATCTCGAGGGGGTTCGCTCGATCCGTTTGGTGGGGTCGGGTTAGGTCGTCTCGGGTAGTTTGGTGGGTTAGATTTGACGGTTGCTTCGAGGCTAATCCGACTCACGTGAGGTTGTTGCTTATACTTTTAGCTACCGGAGCAGCTGTTCGGACTCCAGTTCGAGTTGAGATGTGTTTATGGGAGGGTCGGGACTTGCTGTAAATGACTATTTTTAGGGGGTCCGGATTTTTTTATGAATGATTGCATGGTGGGAAGCAGAAAATATAGGCCTGGTTGCGTGATGCGTGTGCTGGATACTTCGTGAAGGTCTGGGTCGTCGTCCTTGATTGTAGTGAAGTGTCACAGATTTGGCGGTTTTCCGGGTTCTGGGCAATACTGCAATTGCAGCCGGATGTGTTGTGGCACTGATGTGTATATGATGATGGAATGATACATGCTATATTGTTTGTGGTCATCGGAAGAGGCTTCCACTTTGCCCTTTATTAATTGATGCCATGATTGTTTAGCTAAATGTGTTTTCATTTGGTACCTTGATTAGTATAAGCAGTTGCAAACATGCAACCTATTATGTGATACATGCTGTAATGGCAAGTTCTTAGTGCGTGATATGACTTAGGTGACCCTGAACCCATTTCAATATATTGCAGGCTGTTCTAGAACAAATATACCAAGTTATTATGCAAGAGAAGTTTGCTGCAAGTAACATTACGTAGTTACATAATAGAGGGTTTGTATTGTCGTTGAGACCAGTGTGTTAGTAGTTAATCTTTATAATGGCTGGCTGATTGTAACACGTGGGGATATGTTTCTGCATCTATTTAACAGCCTCGAATTGGCAATGCAAATATGGAAGTCATCTTATTTCCATTTTCTCAAAGTCTCCTTTCGTGAAGCAACTATCACTACATTTAGATTTTCCTGTCTCTCCATTATGAAGGTTCGTCATAGGGTAACATGGGACATTGATTGTATTTGTGCTTTGGTGCTTGTTTTTATCTATCAGCCAGTACTTCTACTTGTACAACACATTGATGATAAATATTGTTTGCTTTTCTACAGCATACTGTGTAGTGGCTGTTGAATCAGTTGGGCGACAAATCCCCATAGCTTTCCTGGACAGAGTTAAGGAAGATTTCACCAAAAAATATGGTGGTGGGAAAGCAGCTACTGCTGCAGCAAACAGTTTGAACAGGGAGTTTGGGTATGCTCCTTTATATGAATATTTAAACAATCATGTCAAACCCCGTCGACTCCCTTTAACTAACATTTATTTGTCTGTACCATTTAAAGGTCAAAACTTAAAGAGCACATGCAGTACTGTGTGGACCACCCTGAGGAGGTCAGCAAGCTTGCCAAGGTGAAGGCCCAAGTCTCAGAAGTCAAAGGAGTTATGATGGAAAACATTGAGAAGGTACTGTATTAACTCTTCCAAAAAGATACAAATATGCATTATACTGAAAAGATTACATGTCATATATTCATCCTGATTCCATATTACAATTTTGATACTCAGGTTCTGGACCGCGGTGAGAAGATTGAGCTGCTTGTTGACAAGACTGAAAACCTGCGTTCTCAGGTAATTAGTTCCTATATGATGTCGACATTTGTGCATTTTGCATGTAAGGTTGCATATATCCAAGACAGTAATCATGCAATCTTTTTATGTACAGATGTAAATGCTGAGGAAAAATTTCATATATAAGTTAGCATTAGCATAAGTGATGTCTTTAAATGTCAAGAGAACGAGACATGGGTATGACCTGGATATAGATTTAATATTAGTGCATAATGAATTATTTTTCCTTGAAAATGAATTCAACCCAGTATATAATTGAAGTCTGAATATCTGTGTTACTCAATCCACCTAAAGCACCAATGGTGTTGGTGGTGAAGTGTCATTATTGCTGCAATTGTGATGGTTACATTGGTTAAAATATTATCACTAGAATAGCCATTTCTTTATTAGTTGAAACATCATGATTGTTGTGATAGAGTTATATTAATTAGTTGAAGCGTCATTTGGAAGTGCTATATCGAAGATCAACAGATCCTAGTCCAATCCAACTGCAGTTCTCTGTCAGATGATTAGCTCTGCTACTTTTAAGGTGAAGCATTCATATCATAACACATGACTGTCTAAAAGACCAAGCACATGGTCAATCTTCTTTTAGAATACTAGCACACTGTTGTGTATGTACAGATAGTATGTTACTCTTTGTAGGTTGATCTCTTGTAAATAGTGTAATGGAGCTAAACATACCTATGTGATGATTCTCACAGACTTGATTTGATTGCTGTTATGTTACCGACTCTCCTTAATCCCTATGTTGCCTAATTTACTGACATAAGTTGCACTAACTGCTTGATTTAAGATGTGGTTCGTATTGCACTGGTGAAGCATGAAGCATAGCTTGTTAATTTAACTTCTGATGCTGTATATTTCTAGATCTCAATAGGAACCAAGGTGTATGTGTGATGCTGATACTCCTTGTCGGTTTGCCTATTTATTTCTGTGTGATGAGCATTATTAAGTAGAAAATGTGGAGAAATAGAGAACTAGCAACAATAAAGATGCTCAGCACTAGAATCCAAATTGATATATGCCAAACAAATTTCTGTGACCTAATTGATATATGCCAAACCGCATGCCTGTTAACTGTTTCTTATGAGAATCCAAATACACTGTCTGCAGGCACAAGATTTCAGGCAGCAGGGCACCAAGGTGCGGCGAAAGATGTGGCTGCAGAACATGAAGATCAAGCTGATCGTCCTGGGCATCATCATCGCGCTCATCCTCATCATCATCCTGTCGGTGTGCCATGGCTTCAATTGTGGAAAGAAGTGAGGAGGACCATGCAGGGGGGGAGTTTTGGTCTGTTAGTTGTGAGTCCTGCGCTGATTATTCTTCCTGATGTCTGTGTTCGTGGTTGGGTTGATTGCTGTTGGTTGGTTGGGAAGTGACTGGGTGAAGAAGGGGGTTGAGTCGTGTAATTTTGGATGCTACTATTGTGCATGTATAGCTTGTATGCTACCCTGGTCCGTTCTGCTATATCAGTAGAGGTTACTACGTTTGCTCTCCAGATTGTTGCTGTTCTACCATGTAAAGAAATCCTGCTCGTTTCGTTATTCTACGACTTTAGGTTGAACGGAATTCTCATTGAGCACGAAGGCAGTCGGCTATGGTTTCTCCTCAGTTGTTTCCTGAATGTGAACTTGAGCCTTGCCTCAATAAATTCAAAATGTTCTTTATAACTGGGGCAGTTAGTGCTAATTTTCTTTATAATTTATCTTTTTTTTAAAAAAAAATATAGTGCAAATTATAGTGTCGTAAAATTCGGAAGTCTCGTGTTAAATGTTTTGCATGAATCAGCTTGATGACAAGTTACTTGAATTAGGTTCAGTATGCACATCAAGAAGTAGAGGCCCTTGCAATAGATTTTCTCTGAGATGGACCTCAGTCAGTGACTCCAATAAAATCGCTTCGTTGGACATCTATGCTTGGAACAACCATATAGTGGAGGGTGACTCAACTTCACCTACAATACAACTATACAAGCTACAACTAATACTGCTACTTGTTTGCTTAAAAGAAAAAATACTGCCACTTATGAGCGTGCCAGCCGCGTAGGGTGTTTGGTTCCACGGACTAAAGTTTAAGTCTCGTCACATCGAATGAAAGAACGCTAATTAGAAATATTAAATATAGATTAATTATAAAATGCATTACATAAGCGAGGACTAATTTACGATACGAATTTATTAAGCCTAATTAATCCATGATTAGACAATATAATGCTACAATAATAATTTGATAATTATGTACTAATTATAGGTTAATTAGGCTTGTTAGGTTCGTCTCGCGGAGTAGATATGACTTATGCAATTAGTTTTATAATTAGTTTATGTTTAATGCTACTAATTGCCACTTATTGGAGGGACTAAACTTTAGTCCATCGGATCCAAACACAGGCGCGTCTACGAGGGTGTTTAGAGCCCTCAAAAACCCAAACTTTTCATCACATCCACATCACATCGAAACATTAAATATAGCAAATGACGCATGCATGGAACACTAAACGTGGGTAAATAAAAAAACTAATTGCATAGTTTTGATGTACACGACGAGATGAATCTTTTGAGCCTAGTTAGGTCATGGTAGGACAACGATTACCACAAACAAACAAAAAGTGCTACGGTGTCCGATGTGACTTTTTCACCCAATTTTTCGCGCATCTAAACACACCCTACAACACACGGGGACCTGAACCAGTGACCAGTGACAGATCTGCCCACTGCCGGTCTCTGCATCTGCCCTTGGCCCAACCTTGTTGGTTGGGCCTTGTTTAGTTCCGGAATCGGGTGGTGCCGATTTCGGACACTATACACTGTAACATTTTGTTTGTATGTGTAAAAAATTATCTAAAAATTGATTAATTAGGCTCAAAATGTTCGTCTCGTAGAATAGAACAAAACTGTGCAATTAGTTTTTGATTTTATCTACATTTAGTACTCCATGCATGCTATGACATTCTGATGTGATGAGAATATTCTTTTTGCATAGTAAACTTTGGGGTAGAATTTGGGATATAAACAAGGCCTTGGTTTTCAAATTTCACCTCAAATTCTACTACGTAAAAAGAAGATTCTCATCACATTAAAATACCGGCACATACATAGAGTACTAAATAGAGATGAAATCAAAAACTCATTATAGTTTTGTTGTAATTTGAGAGACGAACATTCTGAGCCTAATCAATCAATGTTTAGACAATTATTTACAAATTAAATGAAATGCTACAGTAACGCATTAATGACAAAATGCTAACTTTAACATGTCAAAATTAAGGCATTGTTTAGTTCCCGAATTTAGGAGCCAAACTTTGGTCTTTTGAGGTACGTGCGCCACTGTAGTATTTCGTTTGTATGTCTGGAAAATTATCTAAAAATTGATTAATTAGACTCAAAATGTTCGTCTCGCAGAGTAGAACAAAACTGTGTAAGTAGTTTTTGATTTCATCTACATTTAGTACTCCATGCATGCTATGACATTTTGATACGATGAGAATCTTCTTTTTACACAGTGAACTTTGAGGGTAGAATTTGGGATCTAAACGAGGCTAAGCTAGACAAATCTAAGCTGGAGCGCCCCGCTGTCAGGTAGAGCTGCTAGCCTACTGGCTACTGCTACTGTTCACGCAGGCAGCACATGACCCAGATCGAGCCTTTGCCCGGGATTGTTTAGTTCTCAAATTCCATCCTCAAATTACACTATGCAGAAAGAATATTATCATTACATTAAAATGTCGGGACACACATAAAGTACTAAATATAGATGAAATAAAAAACTAATTATACAGTTTTATTATACTTTGCGAGACGAACATTTTGAGTCTAATTAATCAATGTTTGGACAATTATTCATAAATACAAACAAAATGCTACAGTGGTAAAGTTCCAACTTTACATGCTAACGCGTGGGGGCGTTGGAGCTTTTTCTTCTTCCCCGTGACTGAGCTGTAGTGAGCGAGAGTGTGAGACCACGCACGGCGCGTGAGCTCCGCTGCGGGAGCGGTGAGCCGCCGTGCCGGTGCGCGTCACGGGCACGGCTGCCTTCTGCCTTTCTTCAGGGTCCAGGCCGGGATCCTTTCAGGTAGCAAAGCCAGCAACGCCACAGACCAGGCCGGGATCCTTTCCTCTGGCCCCGTTCGCTTGGCCGGTAGGTTTGTGCTGAGAGAAAAGAAGCATGTATGATTGGTGACTAGTACTAGTTTATATAAAGAGGAAAATACTGCTGACTGGTTGCTGATAAGCTAAATGAACAGAACGACGCTGATGATGCATGCAAGGGATAAAAGCGCTTGTGGTGTCGCAGTCGACTGACGTCGTAAGCACGTTGCTTCGGTCGTCTTTAGAAGAGATGGAGTGTGATGGTACGTGCCGACAGTATTTTCTCCGTATTATTAAAATATATATTATTTTAGAAAATTTCAGACATGAAAAATAATTTGGTTGTTTCTGGTAACTAATATTTTATAAATAAATACTACTCCCGCATTTCTTTTATTCTGCGTTTTCATGAAGAGCGTAATTCTAGTTTTTTTAAGACATATCAGTATCATTGATAAAAGACAACGCTACACTTCATTTGACTTATCAGCAGCCAGCCAACAGTATTTTTCTCTCCGCATAAACCAGCACTAGTCATCAGCCACCAGCTAGCCAACAATATTTTTCTCTTAGCACAAATCAGCACCAGCCACCTGCCACCCGTCAGCCAAACAGGTTAGGCCGATTCTTTTTATATCCTTCGTGGAACGGAGGGGTAAACTTGTATTAGAACTTAACAACAGCGTAAACTAACTATTTTATTGATTCTATACTCTTTTCTATATACCGGACGTGAGAGTTGATTTAATAAAATATATATGTTTAGAAAAAATATTTTGTTTGACAAAATTTAAACGCTAAATGGACATTTGTTTTGAAACAGAGAAACCTCTGTCAATGTGTAAAGGCTTACTAGCGAACTTCTCAGGGCATGTAAAACAGTTTAGACAGCTGCTGTCTATTTAACACATACAGACAGTTAAATAGTCAGCTATACAATTGTTTAGACAGCTACTGTCTATTTAGCTGTCTGTGTGATAATAAATACGCACTCTGGTTTCTGATGTTTTGCATGGGAGCACGAGCCAAAGCAGTAGATGAGATAGTAGACAACAACACCCTCTTTCCTCATTAAATGATAGCCACATCAGCTCATTTGATCTGATGTCTGTGGGTTGTAAATGCCCTCGCTACGAACATTGAACGTGAAACGCTTATTGATTACTCCGTATTCTAAAAGTCTGATTATTTCATTTGCGCTCTCTCTTTCTTTCTCTCCCTCCATCTCTCTCTCTCCCTCTCTAATCAACCATTCTGAAAACTCTGATTAGTTCATGTTAACTGAAGTTAATTAGTTGTTCGACGTTGAGCAAATCAAATGGTACATCAAAAGTTCAACATGATCACAGCACATTCTTCTACAATACACATACACATGGTCTCTACTGTAGATCTTAACACGTACTACGCTGAGACAGACACACACACGTGCTCTCCAGACCAGATGACCCACGCGAACGGGAACACATACGAATTGAACGTACGTGCACCTTATTACACGCGCGCATCCAAACACGTACGAACGAACGGCGTTGCACACTAGCCACGCACACACCTTACGGGACGCCGCCGCCACCGCCTCCTCCGCCGCCGCCGCCGCCAAACCCGCCGAACGGGCCGCCGCCGGCGACGGCGCCGCCGAACGGGCCGAACCCCGCGACGCCCCCGCCCAGCGGGCCGTGGACGCCGCCGAACAGGCCGCCGCCGCTGGTCCGGCCACCGAACACGTCGGCGGTCTTGGCCTCGTCCACGGCGCTGTCGTCGCCGGTGGTGGCGGCCGCGAAGGTGGCGGTGTCGCAGTCGCCGCGGGGCATTTCTCTCGCCGCCGCGGACGCCACGGCGAGGCAGAGCAGGACGGAGGCGACGCACCACCACCTTGCCGCCATTGTCCGCCCGCTAGCTAGCTCTTCGAGGTGCTGAGGTGAGGATATAGCGGTGGTGGGGGTTTTAAAGGGGAGTGGAGGAGACGGACAGGTGAAGGGCAGTGGCGAGAATTAATGGCGGCGAGCAAGCTAGCACAAGTGGCAGTTCATCGGCAGCTGCCATGGTGTAATAAATCGGAGACGAGGAAGTAGATGGATCGATGAGAAGGGCAGTTATTGCGAGAGCAGTGAGGGAGGCTATGGGATTGCGAGGTACGTATACACTGGCGCTGCTACAAGTGCGGCATGGAATCCCACCGTGCTGTACCACACTGTTGTACGTACAAGATAATACCTTTTTCTGATCCTATCTGCTGCATCATAATTAAATTTTCGTTGGTTAAATATCCTATTTTATTATAGTTTCGGGTGTGAAGTAATTCAGTCGTACGTAATATGTTGGGGTCATATAAACTTCTTCCTTTTTCTACTTGTAACTCTAATTGTGTTGGGGGCGATCATTAGGGGTACTCAAACATATGGGATAACCACCCTTGTTAAACATTAAACTCATGCGCATAACCAGAAAAAGAGAAACATAAGTTAAGGCCCACGGCCCAGCAACGAATGAAGGCCCAGTCAAGGCGCCCCGTGGAGTGCCTCGACGCGAACCATAATCTCCGCTTCGCTCGAGGGAACCGACCCCTCGAGCGAATCGGAGAACTCCGCTTCGGTCGAGGCCTGAGGATCGAGCCTCGAGCAACCCACAGAATGGGGAGAGCTCCGCCTCGATCGAGACCCTCGCTCCGACAGACAATTAATGGCGCTCACCACCACCGTGCGTCCAAAGTCAAAAGGCAAATCTCTCGCCATGCCGCCCTGACAGCCACGACCCCCCGTCGCATCCGCCAATTCCCGTCACTATGCTGCCAACCGAGGCTCTGTGCGAGCAGGTCGGCGCTGTGCGAACAGAGCATGTCACTCCGAGCTCCTGTGCTGCCAACTCCGACAACCCGAAGCCCTCCGTCGCGCGGAAGAGACCCTCGAGCATACAACAAGGGAAGAAGAGAGGACGGCGGAGGCATGGCGGGCCATTCCGAGTGCTATGTGACCATCCCTGGCGCTGTGCGCACATGTCGCCACTGTGCGAACAGGGCCGAGTCACTCCAACTCCCTGTGTTACCGACTCCCACAACAATTTCCCACAGAATAGGCTGTGCACAGGCATGGGAGACCCTCGAAATGGTGTACGGACGAGCCATTATCGCACAAAGGACACCTCGGATCCTCAAAACCACTCCTCGGCGTCATCACCAGTTCGTGAATCGACTACAGGGATCGCAATATCGCGCGACAGCGAACAAGGACAAAGAAGCACGCCCAGCGCCACTCCTACTACTGTGCGGCAACTATGCCTGTGCAGCAGCACACACTTGTAACCACTCCTCCTTGGCCTATAAAAGAAAGGGGTGATCGAGCAAGAGCGAGACAGACGAAGAGATCGAGAATTCGCACACACTCAGAAAAACCACGATATTGGCACTCCGCCTCAATTATCTGGGACTCGGAGGTCTAGCCTCTCATCCCAACCAGCTTGTACCCCCTACTACTTGCAGTCCGGTGCAGAATAATACATCGCACCTATCACCTTGCTGGAAGTACGGTCTTCCGACCGGAACCAGGATAAACCTGTGTCTCGTGTTATCTTCTGCATCAACCATTAGTGGAGGGAACACAACACATTTCTGGTTGGTGTCAGGACCACGATTTCTAAACATCGACAAATTGTAAGTTGAAATTTACAACGATTAGATCTTAAATGTGTGCATGTTTTATAAAAAGAAGTAGAGGACATACTAGAGTTTTTTGGAGACATTTTTGAAAACTTTGATGTATGCTCATTAAAGTATTTTTTCCCCATATTTTCACTTTGTAACTAGTTCAAGAACAAGACCAATTCATAATACAAACAAGTGATGTTTTGGGTCGTTGCAAGCATAAATTCTAAAGTTTCAATGATTCAATACCATTTCTACGCTCAAAATTATTCTACGCTGTCTATCCATTTGTTTAGTCATCAGTAGATCACCAGCTGTGTTTGGATCCGATGGACTAAAGTTTAGTCTCTCAAATAAGTGATAATTAGTAGCATTAAACATAAACTAAGTATAAAACTAATTACATAAGTCATATCTACTCCGCGAGACGAACCTAACAAGCCTAATTAACCTATAATTAGTACATAATTATCAAATTATTACTGTAGCATTATATTGTCTAATCATGGATTAATTAGGATTAATAGATTCATATCGTAAATTAGTCCTCGCTTATGTAATGCATTTTGTAATTAATCTATATTTAATACTTCTAATTAGCATTCTTTCATTCGATGCGACGGGACTAAAACTTTAGTCCGCGGAACCAAACACCCCCAAGACTTGCAATCCTATATAGTTTCTTTACATCTATACTATCTTCTAACGTAACAGAGAAGCACACACATGATATTTGAACTGCAGGATATGGCTAGTAAGTATACTACCTGATAAAACAGAGAAGCACACACATATTAGCTATTTGAAATTTATTGTTTGCCAAGATGTAGCCAATATCAGTAGATCACTAAGACCTGCAATCCTATATAGTTTCTTTACATCTATACTATCTTCTAACGTAACAGAGAAGCACACACATGATATTTGAACTGCAGGATATGGCTAGTATAAGTATACTACCTGACAAAACAGAGAAGCACACACATATTAGCTATTTGAAATTTATTGTTTGCCAAGATGTAGCCAATATGAGATATTATAGCTTGTTTAAACTATGATAGTCAGCACTGTCATAAAAGTACTTGCCATCTAATTCACTCTCAGCATAAGCATGATCTCACCACCATAAGTGGTTTAGCTTTACAACTCAATGATTTCTCAAATTTGGATTATCATATCTCTGAATCCAATCTGTTTCTACATTTAATGGTTGCAGCGTTATCCATGGTGCAAGATTATTTCTCTTGTTGGCTATTGATCCTTCCCATAGAAAAATTTAACGTAATCTTCCAGTAGTAACCCTGATGCTATTTATTTGGGGAATTCTCAATGTTACTCCTACCTCTCTTATACGGTTAGTTGATACTGCTATTTCTATTTATTTGACCATTTGGTTCTCGCCTATGCTGCGTCCAACCAGCCATTGTAGATGTCTGGTTCTGTGTTTTTCTTTTACATGACAGGTGTTGGCCTGTTGCTGACCATTTGGTTGTTTTTGAGATTCCTATCTTTTGGCATTAGTTGTAGCCTTTGCCTGTTATAAGCCAAGTGTCTTTTGATGTTATCAGTTGTATGGCTATAAACTTATTTTCAAAGACTACGCATGGTGTGGTTTGTAAATTGTAAATTTCATCCGCATGTTACATGTAATGCTCATTAAACACCTTTGTACTTGTGCATCTGGATGTCATAGTTGAAGGCGACCGCAAAGTTTTGAATTTTCTATTCTGCCATGTCATGTTTTCTGTTTAGATTTAGTTTAGATATTTTCACCGTTCTTTTTTACTTTACAGATACAGATTATTGCGCTAGGTGATCCAGACAATTCTATTACTTGATTATTTCTAACTTCCCTTATGTTTCACAGGAGGTGTTGTTGAGAGTTGAGACTACATGCCTCTACAAAGTCAATATACACTTTTGGAGGACCTTGATTATTTGCCCTACTTATTTCGGGCTTATGTTGTTAGCTCTTGTCAGCACTGATGAGTTACCTGTGCCAAAGCCAACTCAACAAGGTTCCCAAATTGATCATTCCTTTTCCTTCCTACAATCACTAAATGAGGTACTTCATATCTTTTCTGCTTAGCTCTAAATATGGTCATGCATGCTTACGGTCTTTCCATTCACGTGCACTCTATGAAGGTCTCATGGTCTGATTTCATTTCCCAGAAAATTCGAATGCATTTTAAGCTCTTGGTAATTCTTGTAAATTCGAAATGCAAAGTTCTTAAAGGTGGATTAACTTATGATGCTGCTTGCATTGTAATATTTAAATACTAGTAGACGGGAGACCTCCAAAACTTCCATGACTGGAAGTGGTACTCTCAAACATGGTACTTTTGGTTGATAATCTACAAATCTGAATACACCGTCACTGAATCCATTTGGGCCACTACAGCCACATTCATATTTAGCTTTACCATCTGAAAATGACCCTTTTATTGTTTCTTGTGTCCTAAAGTCCTCTTTGGTTAATTGTGTACTGTTAATGTCTGCTCTCATTTCCACTCATCATTTTATTGGATTTAAGATGATTCCTTCTTTTCAATTTTCTAGATGCGACTCCAGATCTAATGCAATAAAATAGGTCTGCATCAGGGGTCAGCATTGAGCCCTTATTTATTCGCTCTGGTGATGGATGAGGTCACAAGGGATATACAAAGTGATATCCCTTGGTGTATGCTCTTTGCTGATGATGTGGTGCTAGTTGATGAGAGTAGGGCAGGTGTTAATAGGAAGTTAGAGTTGTGGAGGCATACGTTAGAGTCCAAAGGTTTCAGACTTAGCAGGACCAAGACCGAGTACATGACGTGCGATTTCAGTGGGACTAGATATGAAGATGGAGATGTCAGGCTTGATGGACAAGTGGTGGCCGAGAAAGATACCTTTAGGTATTTAGGATCGATGCTGCAAAAGGACGGTGACATTGATGAAGATGTTAGGCATAGAATTTCAGCCGGTTGGTTGAAATGGCGTCAAGCTTCTGGTGTCCTCTGTGACAAGAGGGTACCACAAAAGCTAAAAGGTAAGTTCTATAGGACGGCGATGCTATACGGTGCTGAATGTTGGCCTACAAAAAGGCGACATATACAGCAACTGAGTGTAGCAGAGATGCGTATGTTGCGTTGGTTTTGTGGTCACACAAGAAGGGATAGGATACGGAATGAAGATATTCGAGATAGAGTCGGAGTGGCACCAATTGAGGAGAAATTGACGCAACATCGGTTGAGATGGTTCGGACATGTCCAACGGAGGCCTCCTGAGGCGCCGGTGCGTAGTGGGGTTCTACAGCGGGCCAATAATGTTAAGAGAGGTAGAGGTCGACCCAAACTAACTTGGGACGAGTCGGTTATTAGAGACCTTAAAGAGTGGAATATCTCTAAGGATTTAGCTATGGATAGGAGCGCTTGGAGACTAGCAATTAATGTGCCTGAGCCGTGATCTTTGCTTTCTTTTCTGCTTTCCTCTAACCTTTTTTTTTTTGGGTTTCACCTCTAGCCTACCCCAACTAGCTTGGGACAAAAGGCTATGTTGTTGTTGTTGTTGTTGTTGTTTGACTCCAGATCTAATGCTTGGGTATTTAGATTTCTTCCTTGGGGAAGATGAGAAAAGGCCTGAACTTCCACCTTGTCTTCATCAAAGGTTTCCAATAGCTTTGATCTTTGGAGGAGATGGAAGTTATATGGCTCCATAGCAACAGTGTGCTCACTGGATCCGGGGACCCCTTTTGAGTCATTTTGTCTAGGAAGAGAGCAAATTGGACCAAGAACATTAGGCACCATTTCTGAATGCCAAGCAAACTATTTATATTCAGACCATGCATTATAAAATTGTATGTTGCTTTCTTTCATAACACGGACAGATATAGTAATGGTTGGTGGCTTGAATACTTCTTATGATGGGCTTGTAGATATGACTAAAGCCACTGAACCCTCATAAGGAGTAAGGAGCAATTTGGAGCCATTCTATAATATTTGTGCATAAAAATTTCAATGGTTTTGTTTGTCTTCCGAAGGACAATGCTACATCTTATGATTCAAAGACTGGTTTCCTTTTCACTGCAGTGGTCATTGGCATACTCTTGTGTGGGTAATTTGCCTTCAAATAGTTCTAATTTCATTACCTCTAAGAGAAGATGTTGAGAAAATTGGATATTACTCATGTGCTTGCAGGATATACAGAATACATTAGCGTTTTTTATTCTTATATTTTCTTAATGCAGGCTGTCATGCCAGTACTTAATATCACACCATGCTTTGTCCTTCTCATTTTGTTTCCATTATCAGAATAGTTCTATTTTCTACTTGTCTCTACTTTTGGGCCTTTTTTTCTGGTTCATTATCAGAATAGTTCTCAGATTGCCATTTGAATCTGGCGAATGAAACATCATTCGATCTCATTTGAATCTGGCCTAGAATTTATACATGTTGCATTTAGAAAGACTATTATTCGATTCACATGTTCTTTAGTAGTTTCCACTAAAATTGCATAATAGGCAGCTTGAAATGGTTGGGAGGTTAATTAGTGAAAGGAAAAGAAATGGGACTGAAACTGAAAATAGAAAAAGTGTTTGTATGTATTGGCGTCATGGCCATTATATTGCATCATTTCTGTATATTATTTTACTACATAAGACATTACTTTCCAATAATATCGCCGCCATTTCAATGTTTTTTCCATTTATCAACGGGGAAACTGCAGTGGAGAAACAGGAGGCGCTGTATGCTCTTTGGATAAAGAGAGTACGAAACATTGGATCTAGCTGTCCGCACAAACTGGATGTACGTTTGCCACTGCTTTAGTCTGCATCTCCGCATCTGTTACCATGCATGGAGCAAAAGCGCCTACAATCCACTGGTAGTCAAGGACAGAAGAAGACTGGTCAAGCCAAGAATATATTAATCCAAAGATGAAGAAGGTTCATCGGTCCTTTAAACATGGACACACGCAGGTTCTGATCAGCCTTCCTCACACGACTTTAATTTGCTTTGGGCCTCTTTGTACTCTTGCTAGAAAAGAATCCATGGTGCTTTTGCAGTTTTGGAGCTTCTTTCTTTTTCTTCATGTCTCTCTTTAAATCTCCATGTACTCTTTAGGCCTTTATCTTCTTCCTATGCATGCTCCCTGCTTGTTAATTCTTGTCTTTTTTTGGTATGTGGGGATAATTACATATCATGCATGGATAACTCCTTTTAAAAACTGAATCTGAAAAAATGTCTTGACGTTTTACAAAAACCTGACATTTTTTATGAAATCCCACATGATATTAGCTGGCAATTAAGGAATTCAAAATCCAATTATATCGGACTGTACAACCTGTCACGTTTTCCTTTAGGCCAGTCCCAGTGCAAGGTTTTACAGAGTTTCATGTACATTAAATAGGGTGCCAAATCAGCATTTTAGATGATGTGGCAAAGAGTTAATAAGGAGATAGATGAAATGAGTTTCATCTGTATACACAGTTTCCAACAAGTTTGTGTCTTGCATGCATTGTCTATGAAACATCAAAATAAAACAATGCATTGTATGAACTATTTCATCTATGAATTAATTGTCTACTTGCTTGTGTGGCATTCTTGGAAACACAAAAATGAAATCCCCACCGGGAATAGCCTTATATATGTTCTGTTGCAGTGAAAACGATGAGGTTATTTAGAAGCAGAGCATGCTAATAGATAGGCAAATCAAAAGCATCTTTAGCCAGTGGGTCTGCTTTGCCTTGGTGCTAGGGCACAGACCATAATGGATTTCACACATCTCATCACAAGATAGATAACAAACAAGGCATTGGAAATCATTGGTCATCTAATCTCTTTACTTGTTTCTCTATAGCAAACTTGCAGTGTGCTCTTCCAATCAATACAACAAGGAAACAAACAAACAAAAAAGGAATAAATACTACTACACGCATCTGCAAAGCAAAACAAATAATATAACAAGCCAATTAGTACAGTAGTTTGAAATGAATGTGGACCATTATTTAGTTAGATATGGATGGATAGGCTTTAAAAGTATATTTTTTGTTGTGGAAAATATGATAAATAGGGGGAGAAATCAACCGATGAGAATCTATCTTGGCTTTAGTTTGATGCCGGTCTTTTGTGAGAGGGAAGCTTGACAGTGCTGTCTTTTGAGTCTTTTGAAACCACTATCCCCCAAAGAGAAAGTTTTTATGCCGAATCTTTCGAAACCACCACCAGTAGAATATGGCTTTTGTTTCCCCCAAAGTGAAAGTTTTTATGCCGAAAATCATCATAAATAGCAGTACTTAGAACATGACAGGCCACCTTGCCCTAGTTACACCAGCATCCCGGTCAGACCCACCACAAATGTAGCTCTGCCCCTTTGTTCTTGCAACACAATGTTCAGATCCAGAGCAAGTAGTTTGGAAACTTCCATTCATCGGGGCTCGTGCACCGCCACCTATGCTCGGCCTGGTGATCTTCCTGACTTTCCAGCTCCCCTGGAAGAATGCAGAACTGTGAGCCATTGGAAACTAGAGGAAGGGAACAGGTGGATTGGAAGACCCCTTCAAGTGTTGTGTTCAAGGTGACTTATGCCGCAGCATTGAGCTTTTTGATTAACTGATAGCTAACTAACAATGGCATAGTACTAGGCTGTGCTTTGTTTGACTGCATCAGATGATTGTTGACTGATCATTTCGGGTATGATAAGTGCATGCAGGGTACTCATTAGGGGAGTTGGGCTAGGTTTATTTGCCTTTGTAAAGCGCTTAGTAGCATCATCATGGGAGCAGGGGCTAGCCATATTAGTATGTTTACCATGAACTTGTGATTATCTGAATTCTGAAATTAAAAGTAACATTACATTTGGAATTTGGATAGAACAAGATCAACTAAATAAACAGCTTACAAAACAGATGCATTGTTTAGTAAATCAATGCTGTGATAGGCGCTACAGAATTATAGTGAAAAAAGTAAGCCCGGAAATCAGCATTTAAGCAAGCTCTTTTAACTACAAATTTATCACATTAGATTTATTCTAGACTGAAAATATGGGAAAGAAAATTAGGAATTAGGAGTCCGTGGAAAGACATGACCAAGACTTGTTTACTGTAACTTTTCGGCATCTGGTTTGAAATGGGAATCTCAAGAGGTCCATGGAAGGGCATGAACAAAAGAAGAACAGAGTGAAGAAAAGCAGCCACATGCCATGTTTGCATGCAAGAAAGAGATGGTACCGTACCTGTTGTGGATTGGATCCGGTCCATTGGGCACCCTCCTCTTGCTACTGCTCAAGGGATCATCACCATCCCTCAAGTCCTCCACTGGTCTCCTCTGATCAGCTAACAATTCATTGTCTCCGATCTTCATCCTCCTACCACCTACTGCAGCCACACTCACCGGAGACGACGCCTCTGCACTTCTCTCCACCACCAAAGACACCAGGACAAGGCCCCCAAGCAGGATGGCCAACGCCATCGCCGCCGATGCCCGCCTCGCAGGCCCGGCCAGCCAGCTCATAATCCTATCCTACTTTCACCTGCAATTTTGCCCTGCCACCACCCTTCTTCTATGAGCTTCTCATGGAGTGGTGCAAGTGCAAGGCCACCACTCTCACCGCAATATATTCTGGAGAGGGCTTGTGTTTTTTGTTCAGAGATTCTTGTTTCTGCAGCAGGTTCTGGTGTGCTTTTGAAGGGCCTAATGTCGGGGGGCAGGGTTGAATCAAAGCAAGCCAGCAGCCATGCCTTCTTTTGTCCTTTGCTTTTTGAGTTATGCTATTTTCTCCATTCTCTTTAAATTTTCTCTTCTCTCAGATCTTTGAATGGTAAAAAGAGAGGAGTTTCAGATGCCAAGCTGGCAGTGCTTTCTGGTCCATGATTACACCATGGTTATCCTTGAAATACAACTAAGTTTAGAGGATAACATAAATTACAGGAAAGTGAATTAGAATAATGAAACAAAAGGGAGACGTGATCTTTGAGCAATTCTAGGAGGAGGCATGACAGGTGAGAGATTGCACTGGCAAAGTGAGGCCTAAAAGCAGCATCAAAGTGAGCAGAGCCCTGAAGAATACACATCTTCATGCCACTACTTTCAGGTGATATGTCACTGTCCTTTTTATTGGATCTTGACTGTCCTTTTTATTGCATTACGTTTCCATTTTCAGTCCTGAGGAAACATTGCACTGTAGATCCAAAACTTGGCTCCAAATTCCGTTTTAGATATGATTTATTAACAATTATCTCTTTTTTTAGCAAACTAAGCTTCTCTGAACAAAAGGGAACAAAGCTTCTTTGAACAAAAGGGAAAGCTGAGGCAGGAGAGAAAAGTCCACACAACTTCTATGTTGTGGAAAGTGCCAAAGGAGTTGGTTATTTTTGAGGCAGCCTGACACACTGCTGTCCTGAAATCCACTGTTATGCAAGCCAACAAAATTAAAGTGGAACATGGAGTTGCACTGCTGCCACTTCCAGTGGTAGGGCAGATTCCATTTCTTCTGAACCAGTAAATACCAAAAGTTACTTCACCTTCCCTTGCAGTAAACTTTGAAAGTCATCATACGAAGGTTTAAAAAACATAAGAGGAGGCAACATCTGCATCGTCTATTACTTGTTCACTACTACTGTTCACAGTCTGAAAACTCAAATACCGCCTCATTTCATCTGAAAAAAGCTCTCTAGTTATGTACACATCAAGTATGGATCCAGTAAGTGATGCCGACATAGCATTTTGAAAGAAATGTAGAACAATGCCTACGAATCACAGACTTTGCAGCTCTTCCGGCATTTACCAGGTGATCCCTCGGAGCCTACCATGTACGCCGCGTTCTTCCCGCATTCGCCCGCCGCAGCCCATTGCGCGCAATGCCTACTCTTGTCAGTGCATCCTTCAGTCTCCTCCTCCAGGACCGGGGAATTCTCGTAGGACCTGACATGGATCCACTTCGGGGCAGACCACTTCTCGCCTTGGATGACCGGGCAGCTCCCATGGAGGCTGAGCGGGTCCGGTTCTCCATCAACATGAAGGCTGAAGAAGAGCACGGCGTCACCTTTCACCGGTTTCACTGCAACAAGCAAATCAACCTAGTTAAGCTCAAGCTTCAGACTTTCAGAGCCTGATGGAGGCTTCTGTTCCATTCCAGCAGACAGGCATGGTTTTATAACTTTTAAAGGTGCCAGATTGCCATTTGCGAGATGAAATTACACACCTGCCAATCCTTTCTGTGCACACTCAGAGAAAGTGTCATCCTTGGGCTGAGACTTCCACCCCTGCATCAGTTTGAACTTACTGTCAGTGTCAGTACAGGATGTCACAACAATTCATAAAGCTATCACTTGCAGTGGACACGCCAAGAACACGAAACCTGCCCATTACCTTGGCGTTGGGGAAGATGGTCTCGCCTCCCTTTTCGACGGTGGTCAGGTACATGAGCACGGTGGCGTACCGGTGACCTCCCCGGGCCTGATTGACCTTGTCATGGAAGTAATCGAAGTGCGGCTCGTACTTCTGGCCGTGCTCATAGCGTAGTATCTGGATGTTCTCAGCGTTCTCTGAAGAAACCACCCGTTGGTTAAGCATCAAAGACCTCAGTCACAATAGACATCTTAACAAACAGAAGAAGCAAGAACATGCTACGTATCTCATTAATTCACCTTCAGGAAGAAATGTCCATGCCGCAATCCTCTCTTCGATCCTACTCACCACCGGGTCCTTGGCAGCACAAGAACAGAGAAATGTTAGCATCCCTCATCAGGACTGCAGATCGATCACCCCCATTGCAAAATTCAGCAACAAATTCTTAGCCATTTGCACTACAAAATAAAACTGGTCCCGGCTGAGGGCAGTGACAGTGAGTGAGTGAGTGCTGTGGCAGGAAGCAGTGAAGCATCAGCTGCTCTGCAGGCTGCAGCCATGGACCATCAACCATGGATGGCAGTGGCAGGCAACCCATCCCTGCAACCCTATAGTAGTAAGTAGTAACTGCTGCGCAGAGGGGACTGACGCCGGTGGTCCGGCCGGCGACTGACGCCGGCCTGGATGTTTACGGGTTGCCGGGGGCGTGCCGGCAGCCATGCTCGGGCGGCGGTGGGTGGGTAGCAGCATTGACCCTGCAATAGCTCTCGGCGGCGGGGACAGGAATTGAAAGAGAAGCCTTGGAAAGGTCTCGTTCTTGCATTTGGTAGGGTTCGATCGGCCGCTGCGGTCTGCAGGCGGGAGATCGACGTCAGGATGGAGATGGCGTCCGTGCTTGAGATCAGAGATGATTCAGAGAACAGTGGGTTGCAGACTTATTGCAGTGGCCGCGGGTTTGATGGTGGATGAGGATGAGCCACCAAAGTGATGGGCAACGTGGGATGTCGAGTTCTTGGATAATCGGGCCAAAATAAAATTTACATGGCCTCATTTACCACAAGCTCATGTAGGATGTCGAGTTTGCAACATAAATCAAAAATGGTTTAGACATAGTTGCTGTCTAATTTCTTTTTAATATACTAATGACGTTGTTTAGCCAGGTATGCTCATATGTAGTATTTAAAAGTTTTAAAAACGCGGGGCTTCGGAACTCAGCTAGCTAGAGTTGTGTAAAACATGCCCACTATATAAGATGATATTGCTAGCAGAGATATCGGTTACCGTATCCAGTGGTTAACACTAGTGACTAGTAGAGCCACACCCAAATCTAGTGGTTCAGGGAAGGAAAAGAGGCTACCCATATGTACACGCACATGGTTTGGTTAGCCTCACCGGTGATCTGTGCCTTTCTGGTTTCTGGACTAGATACAGCGAATAGCCGACAACGATTGTAATAGCCTCAGTAAAAATCTCTGATTTCCTTAAAAAATCTAGCTAAAGCTCTGTAATTTGGAAAGCTCAATCTTTTGTACCGTATTATTTGGTGACCCGGCCAGCAGCGGTTTCGTTTTTTTTTTAATTGCCGGACCCACTCGTGGTTTCTGCAGGCCTCTAGGATATGGCCACGTTTCCTTGTGTTTCTAAATTTTTTTCTCAAATAATAATGCATGGAGTATTAAATAAAATCTATTTGTAAAATTTTTTTAAAGATGATTGTAACTTTACGCGATGAATCTAACTACCCTAATTAGCCCATGATTTACTACAGTAATGCCTCATCCTCTAACCGTACGATCAGACGCCTCATTAGATAGGTTTCACGAATTAACCCAGTGTTTCGTACCTAAACTGACTTTATTTAATATTCTTAATTAGTGGTCAAATGTGTGTAAAAAATTCCCCAAAGAAACACGGCCATATATATTATGGAGTGTCCAGACCACGATGATGGAGCAAGATCGAGCAGCCAGCAGCAGTACTGATCGAAAAAGTGGCGTACCTGTCGCTTGTCGAGGAAGGTGCCGGAGCTGGTGCGCACCTCGCTCATGACGCTCTTGCCGGACTCGTTGTCCGCCACCATGGACCTCTGCACCTTCCTCTTCCCCAGCCTCACCAGGTGCTCGCACTCCCCCTCCGACAGGAACCCCTTGTACACGAAGATCCTCGGCTCCCACGACACCGCCGTCACCCGCGACGAGTTGAACGGCGGCGCCGGCGGCGCCACCACGTCGCCGTCGCCGTCGATGCCGCCGTCGCCCAGGAGCAGCACCGGCACGACGGCCGTCGCCGCCAGCAGGAGCGCCAGCACCAGCAGCACGCCGCGGAGCCTCATCGCGATGAACCGGAGGAAGATAGAGCCCATGCAGAATCACGGACGGATGCGAGCCTCTCATCCGGGGCCGTTCGTCCAGCTGCTATATAGCGGCGGGGCACCTTTGACTTGTGACGAGGGGGGGCGGTTTTCCTGTGGGTTGCTCCTGGCGCGCGATACGGCGGCGGCCGCCGGGGGTTTTCCTTGTCCTCCCTGCGCTGTGCTGCGGTCGCCGGAGTTCGTGCTCGCGGTCGCTGGTTTGTGTCTCTCTGTGTGGGCAGCGTGCCCACGGCATGGCGGGGATAAAGAAAGGAATTTGGCGTGGGCGGTCGGGGTCGGGGGTGGTGGTGGCGGCGGCGGCGACCCGCGGTTTGTGATGCCCACACACGCGGCGAGAGAAACCGGGGGAGGCGGGGAAGGAAACCAGCGGTGTGAGATCCGCTGACCTGATTAACGACGGATCTCTTTTCTATGCGCGATTGACTTTTTTCACTCTGCGCTGTCTGACTGAGCTGTGGCGGTGTTCGTTTGGCGTGCTCGTGGGTAAAAAATAGGGCTTTTATAGTTTCAAAAGTTTGACACGTCAAATTTGACATTTGATTATTAATGCGCTACCGTAAATTTCGTTTGTATATGTGAATAATTATTCAAACATTGATTAATTGCTCAAAATGTCCGTCTCGCAAAAATACAACAAAACTGTGTAATTAGTTTTTTATTTTAACTATATTTAGGACTCCTATCGATATTTTGATGTGATACGAATCTTCTTTTTACATAGTGGAATTTGAGGTCAAATTTGGGGAACTAAACAAGGCCCTCACCGCTTTGGGTGTCAACTCAACTCTCCCCTCACACTTAGGCTGTTCGCACCGGTGAAACTCTACCCTACCATCTGAAAGAGAATATTCTATCTTGATCATCAAGATTCTCCACTCTCTATCACTTCCTTCTGCACTCGTTGGTACTCTGTCTCACTCTATACTAACTACCACACATGGGACTCACATGTTATACTTTTTAATCCTCTTTCTCTCTCTCCCTCCCCTCCCTCTCCTTCCTAACGCACCCGACCCCCTCCCCTCCCATCGCCCACTCCACCCCCTCCCCGGCGCGCTGCCTCCCTTCCATCTGTCGGCCCCCTCTGCCGCCCTCCATCGCCGCTCGCCGCCTCCCCCGCCCTCCCCCACCGCTCGCCTCCCTCCCCCGCGCCGCCCAGCCCCTCCACGCAGCGACGGCTCGCGCGAACGACAGCGCGGCGGCTCCTACTCCCCGCGCGGCGCCCCCGCGATAGCCCCTACGCCGCTCCCCTGCCCCTACTCTCCTCCATTTATTGAGCTTACCAAATGGTGTTGTTCTCCGTTGACTACGCCAAAAGTCGGTAGAGATTTTGTTGTTATGATATCAAGGCTGAGTTCTCCGTTGCTGTTAAAATGCTACAAGGGATATCGTTGCACAGGAACTGCTCCAATTGCCAAACCTCAATTAGTTCTTCTTCCAAAATATGAGAGCATTCTGCTGCAGTGGTTTCATTATATACAGTTCAGTATGAAGTGGGGTTCCATGATTAGGATGCCTAGGCGCCTACCCAATTTACGATGCAGCCAGGAAAGTTGAGGAACTTTTTCTTTGGTAGTGTTTGGCTGGTGGGTGAAAAATTTTACACACTTTTGACCGCTAATTAGGAGTATTAAATAAAGCCAGTTTACAAAACTACCTCCACAACTCTGTGCTAATTCGCGAGACAAATCTAATGAGGTCTTTATCGTATAATTAGAGGATGTGTACTGTAGCAAATCATGGATTAATTAGGCTCATTAGATTCGTCACGTAAAGTTGTACTCATCTATGAAAAAGTTTTACAAATAGACTTCATTTAGTACTCCATGCATGTAAAATTCTCTGGAGAAAAAATTTTCACCCAAGGAACCAAATGCTGCCTTTGATATGCCTTGGTTCTGGGTTCTACAGATTTGGTGCAACTTTAATGCAACATTTGTGAATCGTGACAGGGTGTGACCAGAACCCATCCTTAGATTTTGTTGTTGTTGGCCGCTGGGGCTCTTGCTTTGATTTGGATTCTAATGTTTCATCATATAATACTCATCATACATCTTAAGTTTTCTATTAGTAACTTTGCATTCTAGCTTGATTTGATCAAACTATAATGCAGGAGAAGACTTCAAAATTGTAATAGTCGGTTTGGGCTCAAGTTCCTGTTTTTTTAATGCACGTTCTCAACTAGTTTTTGCAGACAACTTCAACAATAGATATATGCTACGGCCTCTTCACATGCTATCGACTGAGATATTTCGATTACAGTACATAAGAGACTATAGGCCCTTTCGTTTGATTTATGCTCATCAGACAGTATTTTTCTCTCGTAACGAATCAGCATAAGCCATCAGCCAACAATATTTTTCTCTCACAACAAATCAGTATAAGTCATTAGCATAAGTCAGCATATTTTCTTATTCCATTAGCACTTGGTTCCCTCCTAAAAGATTCAACTTACCTTTATGTAGCTCAGAAATAAGTCCTGAGGATTGTCAAAAGACAACAACCCACAGGTAATATCACCATCCCTCTCTGAAGTAACATGCAACTTCATGCAAGATAAATAAGAAATAGTAGAAAGCTTTGTACAACACACTTTCAAAATAAAATAAACTCAGAAACTCCGTGTCTGTAGCAATTTTCCATTTAATAAACCTACGAGATGGTTTACTTACGCCAGTAGAAAAAGAACCTTTCATCTCTCATCTTTAGTCCCGGTTAGATTTTAAACCGAGACAATATGTCTTTAATCCCGGTTCGTATTTTTCTAGGTCAAAAGAAGACCTTTAGTCTCGGACGATGGTTTCACCCAGGACTAAAAGTGTGACTTTTAGTCTCAGTTGGTGGCTCCAATTGAGACTAAAGGGTCTTTCATCCCGGATGTAGGTGTTTCACGGGTTATAATAAAAAGAAAACATCTCACTTTCTATCACTTTTTAGTTTTAGAGACTTTTAGTCCCGGGCGTGGGATTTACCGGGACTAAAGATCCGGACCCTTTAGTCCCGACCTCCTAGTCCCGGGCGCCACGCCCGTGACTAAAGAGGGTTCTAACCCGAAACTAAAGGGGATTCTATACTTAGTGTTACATAGTTACATATCACACATCATACAATAGCTCAGTGGATCTAATTGCCACGGAGCATCAACAATAGATCACAACACATAGGAGTATGCTATTTTATTCTTTATATAATTTCTATTTTTAACCCGATACCTATCGTTTGATAATATTTATTGCGGTAAGATATTATATATTGTACGTGCTTCAATATTTTCTAAACTTGATTTAGAACTCTGCAAAAAATTAACAATAGGGACAAACTGTTCTATATTTTACATAAAAAATATTGAGACAATACATTAAAAATGCCGAACACATATATTTGAAAGTTAAAGTGGTATCTCTCAAATATTGATTTTATAAAGTGCGTTGGTCAGCCCAGACAGTCAAAGAAGCCCAGGAGGCTCATCACGGCCCACTTAGACGCCCCCGAATACCCGACGGGACCCTAACCTTCACTTAGGCTATTTTCCTTTGTTAAAAATTTTTAGACACGATTTGACTATTAATTAAGAATAATTAATAATATTAAATAAAATCAGTTTATAAAATCGCAACACCTATCCAACGAGGTCTATGATTAGATGATGATTATTTTAGTATTGTTATAGTAAATTGTTAATTAGTATTATTAGATTTGTCGCGTGCGGTTATATTATTTTTAAAAGGATTTTATAAATAAATTTTATTTAATAGTGCTGACTCAAATAAATAAACATGGCCTTCGTCTCTATCGACGGCACTCCCCACCAATCTACCCCGCCGCCGACCACCCGCTCGCCACCATATCTCCGATCCCCACCACCCCCGCAGTTCGGCTGCCCACGTCCGTCGGCGCAGAGCGCCTCACCTGCCGCCGGCGTGCTCCGGTGGTTGGCGCTTCCGCCGCCTTATCCAAGCTCCGGGGGAGTAGGACGAGGACTCCGCACAGAGCCCGGTAAGCTCTTCCCGCCCGCCACCTGCTCGTTGCGCGCCTTAGATTCCCTAGCGTGGGTGTGGTGGAGAAGGATCCCATCATCCCTCGCCATTTTGTTGGATCCGTGCGTACGCGTGCTAAGAATTGCGAACCTTCTCCTGCCTGATGTCGCAGATCTGCCACTCGCTCCGTCGCCGATGGCGCCGCCGAGCCCGCACTCCAGGTCCAGCGTCCGGCCCTTGCCCCCCGACGCGCTGTACGAGGTCCTGCTGCGGGTCCCGGCCAGGGACCTCTGCCGCCTCCGCGCCGTGTGCCGGCCGTGGCGCTCCCTTCCTGTCGCGGCGCACTCTGCTGCGCGCGCTTCGCCGGCCTGACTGTCCCGCTCGCCGCGCGGCTCGTGGCGGGTACCTCCTCCCCTGTTCGTGCAGTGATGGTGGCTTCCCTCCCTTGTCCATGTCGTGTCGGCCTAGCCCGCGGGAGCTGTGCGCCGCCGATTCCCCTCCATGGCGACTGAGATCGGAGGAATCGATGCGGATAGTGGTGGAGCTGGGGAGAGGCTAGCAACCCGCCATCGATCGCCTGCCCCCATCACCTGTGAAGCGCGAAGCGAGAATTGGAGGGGACATCACACCCTCACCGGAGCCACCGCCGTCACCGGCCTCATTGGAGGGGAAGGGAGGTGGGCGGGGTCACGGGGGTGGGAGTGGCGCGGGGCGAAGGGGGAGGAGGGGGATGGGCGACGCGAAGGGGAGGAGAGGGCAGGGCGTCGTCCGCCCGGCCATGCCGTGTGCCGCCCTCCCGCGAGGGCGGCCCGGGCGCTCGCTGGTGGTGCGAAGGGATGGGAGGGCGGGCGGAGGAGGCGGAGGGGAAGGGGCGGGGCCGCACGGGGATGGAGCGGCGCAGGGGCGGAGGGGAGAGGAGGGGGCGGGGCGGCGCGAAGGGGAGGAGAGGGGAGGGGCGGCACCGTTGGGAGGCGAGGGCGGGGGCGGGTGGGAAACATACGGAGCAAAGAGAAGCCACATCGGTCTTATCTTTTGGTAGGACCCACATCAAGTGACTCAAGTGAAGGGTATAATTGACATTTTATCTCACAGTTAGCTCCCGTTGCGCTTAAATCAGACGGTAGTGGTACGGGAGGCAAGAAAAAGTTGAGTCCGTGGTTTAGGAGGAGCAACAACTTTTTTAGTGATAGATACGGAATTGAAACTTTTTATAATAGTGTGAGCGTAATTGACTCTATCTTGGAGTCAATTACGTGTGAACTATTATAAAATGTTGTCATTCATAAGATTGTTCTCGGTACACAGGATAAGGAGCACAAGCGTGTACAAGGGCCTTGTCATTTGTCAAGAAGACGCCGACGGGAAGGAAACAATATGCAAAAGCGAGAGTATGGAAGGTGTCTTGGCGGCGGTTGGCGCCTGAGCTACATGATTCTCGAAGAAGCTCCCGAATCTAGGTGTGCTGTTTTCGCCGCACCAATACACTTGAGATTTTCCACACAAAAAAAACACTTAAGATTTTATTGTACAAGTAAAATTAATAAAAAATAGTAACATCTCAATCGGCTGAACTTCCCTTCACGCCTAGTGTTCGAGGAAAAGAACATCGTTGTAAGGCAGGCATGTTTTGACTTCTGAGGTTCCCCCAATTAATACCGAGGATCATACGAGAGATGACATGGGTACAAAGAAGAACAGAATATAATATAATAGATGAGGTAATGGCTGAAAATTCCGGGGCTCTACGGAGCCTAGTGCAAACACCATAGCACGGTCGTTCGATCTCCACCGCTGTTGCGTCCTCAATCCTTATCCGCTGCCCTCCGCCTATCTGTGCCACGGCGCCGCCGACCTCTTTCGTCTACCTCCTCTCTTCCTGTTCCAGTTCTCCCATCGCCGTGCTCCTGCTCAGTGCTCTTCAGCCCCCAGCTTGCTGCTAATCGATCCTGCTCGTCTTCCGCACCGGAAAAACTTCCATCTCGCACCGGCTCTTTCATCCTTGCTTCGGCGCCATCCGTCCTCGCCTCGACGCCTACTGCGACCGCACATACGTATCGTCGAGCTGCAACCGCCATAGGCACCAGTCTTTGCTCCCAATCAGCACACACGCCGGCGAAATTGACCCGCAGCCTTCCACGGCAGGATTCGTCCTGTTACCGTTCCCCAGGTGCCATCGATGTCTGACCCGATCTCTGATCCTCCCCTCCCTTCGAAAAAGACTCCATACATTGGTACTTCCAATTCCTACGTCCTCACTGCACTTATATTACTCTACCTATAGGATTAGTTGTAAAGAATGTTCCGGGTGTTTGGTTACCCGGATTAAAGTTTCAGTCCCGTCACCTCGAATGAGAAAATACTAATTAGAAGTATTAAATATAGATTAATTACAAAATACATTACATAAGCGAGGACTAATTTACGATACGAATCTATTAAGCCTAATTAATTCATGATTAGACAATATAATGCTACAATAATAATTTGATAATTATGTACTGATTATTAATTAATTAGGCTTGTTTATATAATATCTCTTTTGAAAACACATTTTACTCAAAAAAATTCTACCCATCCCTCACAAAGGACCCATATGTTAGATCTACTAGCAAATGTACTCGTGCGTTGCTACGAACATAGATGATATGGATATATATTGAGAGATTTAATCAGACCAGGGATCTCTTTTTTTTCTCTTATGCTTTAATTTAAGTTCAGCGTATTACTTGTACCTGATCTCTATAATAGACGTGATTATAGAAACACACATGTAAGGCCCATCTCTTGGCATTATAAGAGGAATGGACCAAATAATCATTACTTTGGTATTAGATAGAGAATAACAGAACTTTTTTGTCATTCATACTTTTTTCTGTTTCAAAATCACTCGATCCATAACAATTTCCTTTCTCAACACTGCTTGAATTAACATTGTAAAATTCCATTTTCTGGAAAAAACAAAACTTAAAAATTGTCAAACCTATAACTATCGGCTAAATTAAATGATTAAGAAAAGAACTAACCAGAGATGATGCTGGGATGGTTGGTGAGGGAGGCAATGGTGATGAGTCACATACTCACATTTATTCATCTGTTTATTTGACTCAAAATCACTTGATTCAGAACATTTTGATTTTTAAGGGTCGAACATCTAAATCATCAATGTTGTCCAGCGAGACATCGGTGGAGGGTATCTTCATGCTGCTGATGATGGCAATGCTGGCACAAGAGAGGGCTCAGACCTGAGTGTTTTGTCTACATCGAAATCAGCAAGTTAATAGTACATCGTAGCATCATTAACAAGATCAGCCTAATTGCTCTATAAAATAAGATCAGCCTAATGAGAACAGGGCAAAGAGAAAAGCAGCAAACAAACCTTGGAAATATGCGATGATGACGATGGGGTTCTGTGAGGTCAAATCAAAGTGTCGATTAGCAGGTTATGGCAGGTGCAAAGCTAGCAGTTCGTCAATGAAGAGGAGCGCGATAACAGGAAATGATGCTTCTTGTATTAATAGGGACAAGAACTCACCTTTTCTCTGATTCGAATCCGCCACCGTCTGCAACTTCGCCTCCGACTCTGATGCCCTGCCTGCTTGGTGCTTGCCCTTGCTGCACCGCTTCCCAGCCTGCCCGTGCCTGCGTGCCCCTGCCGCACCACCTCCTTGCCCGCGCTTCAACATTGGAATCGCTTCCAACTCGGGGAGGAGGAGCGCAGATAGAAAACGGAGGGAAGAGGAACCACCTCCAACTCGGGGAGGAGGAACCGCTGGGCACCTCCGACTCAGGGAGGAGGAGCGAAGGAGGATTCGAAGGAGGAACTGGTGGAGAGAAGAATTGAATTTACCGGTGGGGAACGAGGACGACGTCCGCAAGGGGTTGATGACGTCAGACGACGTACCAAACACTATTTTCTTTATTATTAGGGGTATAAAGATTGAATGAACAGACATGGAGACACGGGAAAACGGGAGGGGGAGGCCCGGTCGCTCTCGGGAGGAGAGCGACGTGGGCGGATCCCTCGCGCCGCCGCTGGCAGCCCAGGCCCCTCCACGCATATCCCCCTGCCCCGCCGTCGCCCGAGCTGCTCGCATCCTCGCGCGCGGCCATGAAGATGGTGGCGGCGGGGCCCGTCCTCTCCTCCCCTCCCTCTCCCCGCTCTCCTCCGAGCCCCTGCTCTCGTGCTGCTGCGGCATCGGATTCTCACCGCCGACGCGGTGCCCCCCCCACCCCCCGCGCGCGCGTGGGCTGGCGTGGATCTTGGGGCCTGGTGTCGGCGGGCTGGCCTCCCAGGGGGCCGGATCTGGGGGCGCCCCTGGTTCGGCGGCCATTCACCGGCGGTTGGCATCTGGCGGTCGGCGTCCGGCCGCGTCATGGCTTTGGGCCGTCGTGGCTCCAGGCTTCGCGGGCGGCCGCGGCTCCTGCCCACCGCCGCCTTTGTGCCCCTGGGGCGGCCAGATATGGGGGCTCGGCCCCTAGGTCTGCGCCCCGGGCTCCCGCGGGTGCTGACCGGAGTTGGGGGCTTCGGTGGCGTGGCGTTGGCATCGGGGGCCATCGTGGTGGCGGTCCGGTGTCGAGGCCACGACGTGTGGCTCGCTGCTCCGGTCGGGGGTGGGGTTGGCGTTTCCCTGACGGTGCCGGCGTCTGGGGAGGTGCGGCCCTCATCCTGGCTTTGTCCTTCGCGTCGACGTCCTCGGCAGACCGGCTCATGGTTTTACCCTCCTGGTTGCTCCTCCGCTTCTCGACTGTAGGGTCCATGGTTCCATCTTCAATTGAATCCACTCGGCGTCGTCCCATTGGGGGATGGTGCTGGGCGCAGGTGCTTCGCGGGTTCACTCGGCGTCGTCCCCAATAGAGGGTGGGCGGCCTCCGGGTCATTAGCAAGCTCCTGATCCCTGATTCCACGGAGTTGGTGGTGGTTCTAATTCTTATGGGGCCCTGCTAGTTGGTTTCGGCGGTGGCGGTGTGAATGTTGTTCGACGGTAGCAGTGTTTGGGCTGGTGTTGCTGAATCTTTGGGTAGTGAACCGTAGGCGAAAGCTTCGATCTGGCGGGCAGGATCGGGCAACGTTGTTTCCCGGTTGGGAGCATTGCTCTTGGTTTACTCCCTTTGGTGGTTGGTGAGGTCTCCAAGGTGAAAACCTAACGTTGGCGCCGGCTCAGCGCCTTTGCCTTCCTGAAGACGTTGTTTGTGGAGCCCCTTTGGCAGCCGTGATGTTGGTGCTTTGGACCCGACTGCCGATCTGATCTTGCACGTTCTGTGATGGATTCTTGGCGTTTTAGGTGTCCCCCCTAGAGTAGTTCCTTGCGGTCTCTAGCCTGTCGCCTAAAGGATCCCGTTGCGGAGTTGTAATTAGTTGGGTTGTCAACGGACTTGTGCTTCAGTAAAACTGGTAATCCCAGTATCTTTCGCTTTATATATAAAGCTGGCTAACGCCATTAGAAGAAGAAAAGACATAAAAAGACACGGAGAGTTTTTGCCGTTTTGTATTATTTTTCTCACCATGAATTTTTTTTATTATCAACCAATCAAATTATCTAAAATAACCTCATAATAAAGATAGCGTACGGCATATTTACTAGTAACATGAACGAAAATCATATATCAAAGAAAAAACGGCATGGTCAGAACACGTCTATCCCTGCAGGAGATTGTGCATTTGATGATGATTAGCTAATTAGACAATTTGTATAAAAATACGGGAGAGATGATCATGATTGGATTTGTGTTGGCGTGTGGACCTGGCCGTACCGGATCGGAATCAGAAGCTGCTGCTGCTGCTGCCGCCGTTGCCCCTGTACTGTATTGTATTGTATCGTGTGTGATTCGGCTGGCGCCAATTGGAATTACTCTATATTGGAAGGGCTGTCGCGCGCCAGATCATGGGGCGCCTGTAACCCGCGTTGTTAATCCGTTTGCTTTTTGGCTGATGGCTGGGCGTGATCTGGGTGCCGATGGCATCATCATTCGTGACCGTTTCTTTCTTGTCAACTTTTTTGCCTAGGCTAGGGATGGGATGGAGGAAAGGGCACACGCAACGCTAGCTGCCGGAGAAGAAGTCTCAACATTTCTTTTTGCGAAAAAAAGCCTGAACTCGTAGAGTATATTATATCATTAGTATTATTGTCAGTCTGATTTTGGCTTGTTCGCGACCGAGGGACGATACCTCCTAATCACCCTTCGCTCATCAGAGACAACGAGGGCCGTGCAGTGGTAGCTTGGCCCGGCAGATGTGATCACGTCATCCGCGCCAACAATGTCCAACTATGTGCTATTATGCAGGCGATATCTGTCAATAACTTGCAAAAGAGGGGGAAATCGAATGGGTGGGGGGGGGGGGGGGGAGTCGCGAGTTTCATATCAGAAACGAGAACAAGAGATGAAGCAGCAGGAGGATGGTAACTGAACTACTCTGAATCAGGTGTACAGAATCAGAGCAGCACCACCAGAGAGATGGCGAGCTATCTACCACTACCAGCTACTAGAGTTCATGTTCACGATCCGAATATCCTTTACGGTCTAGGGACCATGGCCCTAAATAGCAGTGGCCAGGTCAGAATAAACAAGGGCACCTAAATAAAGTAAACACGCTGAAAGCTTCCGATACTGTTTGTTGAAAGCTTCCGATACTGACGAAACTGAAGATGTAGACACGCTGCTATATTGCCGATCCTGACAATATCTCTGGCTGGTGAATTGGGAATTGGCCAGTTAGTTAATTATTAATCATTGGGTCAGATGCACAGGTGCTTGCGCAAGCGTTCGAAGGAGAGAATCACACTACCCGGAAGCAGGGTACTCCACGAAATCGCCTCCAATTTCAATTGTTGTGTTGCTAAATATACATCGAACGTGATTGTATCAGGGTAGCTCATGAACTGGTTGTCGCCCGCGAACATTGAGTAATGAAGTCGCAGTATTCCTGTAAGGAAAAAAAAAGACATTTGGAGCGCAAGCATGTGCTGGAAACTGAATTCTTGGACGGCGTCATATCGTACATGTTCCCGGTGAGTTTCTGAAACTATTTGTTTTTTTCCCAGCCGAAACAAAGCCCCACCAGTAGGTGCAACCCATAGGCACCTTATTTTCAGCCATATTCTGTACAACATATAGTAATGTACTACCTCCGTTCCAAATTACTATTCGTTGTTGACTTTTTCGTTTAACGTTTGACCATTCGTCTTATTCAAAAAATTTCACAAGTATTATTTATTTTATATGTGACTTACTTTATCATCGTATATACTTCAAGTATAACTTATTGGTTTATATATTTGGACAAATTTTTTTAAATAAGACGAATGGTCAAAGATCATAAAAAAAGTCAACAACGAATAGTAATTTAGAACGGAGGTAGTACTATTTATTGGAACTTAGATGTCCAGGGTGATATGAAGCACAATTGCACATGGGAGCAACAACTGGATAATATAATGCACTAATGTACAATCAGGAACGATTCCATACAATCAGATACTGCTGTCTCTCCCAAGGTTGTCTTTACATGACACGAGCACCAAATCCACCAGCTTAACTTAAACTGCTGAAACGTCTGCTGGAATCACAGGCAAGAGTTCCCAAGCATAAATTAGCACGAGCCACTGGGCTACAACAAGGAGATAGCGTAAAGCAGATACACTCTGGAGAACACCTCACTGAAGAATCGCTACACCCATAGTGGTCAGAGTATTTGCTAGTCTTTAGTTCGCACTAGATATCAACCGAGGCGAAATTTACATCTTGGCTTTGGCACCCGAAGTAATTTAACACACGCAGAAGCAGTAACCTAGCAGTCATGCGTCGAGGCACCGTGCGATTTCGCTGCCGTGTCGATCAGGTGTTACAGCAGGACGACCACCGCGAGGGAGGGCCGGGCTGGTCGGGATCTGGCCTGCTGATCTGAATAGTGGGGGGCTGCATAATACGGCGAATGTTAGATGCAACTGATTTTTTAGATAAAGGAATAGTTCATATTCCGGAGTATCTGACAGTCAATCAAGTGGGGATAACATATGCATGAGTAGAATAGGTACCTCTGTCGCAGCAGCAACAGTCTCAGTCAACCGTTGCTTTATGTCCCTTGCAATGGTAAAGAAGACCTGCTCCACATTTTGGTTTGTTTTTGCACTCTGCATATAAACATACAATTGAATTGAAGTACATCAAATTTATCATCTTGGAAACCTGATAAACTAGCAATGAAGAAGCAACTATGACTTGGGAGGCATACTATTCAGCCTATAGTAACAAAACCTTACCGTCTCAAAAAATTTGATACCATATTCATCTGCAAGCTTCTGACCTTGAGCTGTGGACACTACCTGTTAACAAGGAACATCACATAAGGGCATGGACAAGAAAGCCAGTCATGTGTTTCTAACAATAGGAAATTCTATAAGAACATTTACCCGTTTTGAATCCATATCAACCTTATTGCCCACCAAGATCTTGTTGACGTTGTCCGATGCATGCTGCTCTATGTTGCGAATCCAATTTCTAATGTCTACGAGTTAATTAAGAAAAGACTATTAATAAAGCAGCTAACATTTTCTTCTGACAACAAATGGGAATGAATATGTGTGTTGCATACTATTGAAGGACGATTCGTCTGTGACATCATACACAAGCAGAATGCCCATAGCTCCTCTATAATAAGCTGCAAAATGAGGAAGTAAAACAAATAAATCAAGGGATCACAAATCTTGTACAAAATGGGTCACTACGCAAACATTTGGGGAACTACAAATAATACATGAAACATATTACTATAATACTCGGCTTTGAAAAATACTACATTCGTTCCAAATTACTATTCGTTGTTGACTTTTTTGTTTAACGTTTGACCATTCGTCTTATTCAAAAAATTTCACAAGTATCATTTATTTTATATGTGACTTGCTTTATCATCGTGTATACTTCAAATATAATTTATTGGTTTATATATTTGGACAAAATTTTTGAATAAGACGAATGGTCAAAGATCATGGAAAAAAGTCAACAACGAATAGTAATTTGGAATGGAGGTAGTATATATGATCCAGTGCCCAACAAGTAACGTGTTGCCTTATCATCATGAAACATTTGGTCATCATTGAAAGATTCATACATGATCAGCAAATAACTTTTCTAGTTTCGGGTGTGAAAGCAGTCAAGAACAGGCCTGGTAATGGACTAGCGGTGGTGGTATGCACTTCCTGAACTTTTGGGCGTAGGCAGTTATCTGTATAGGCTTCATGGTCAAGGTGGGTTTCGGCTCTTTTGGGTTACCATAATATAGAGTATTAAACAAGATTCACTAACAAAGGGACAGTTCAGCCATCACAGCTTGGCCATTGGATATTTTTGAACCATGATAATTTCTTTTTCTATTCCTTCCTCTTAAAGAACAACATAAGTACATATATTCAAGACACAAACAAATCTAAAAGTTCAAGTCTTGGTCTGGACGGAGCCTTCCATGATCAAGTAGAACTTCATAGTATGGGATGTTGCTGAAATTCTAGCTATATCTGCAGTCGTTGCATGCACATGAACATTGGTGTTGTTCACCAATGGCGTATGAGTCCACACCAGCTTGACAACAAACTGAAACTTGTAAACTGTGATCAATCTACTAAAAAGAGACTTATTTAACAACCTTAAAAACTAGAGTTCTAAATATGGTGTTTATTTAGGAGTTGACGAGACATCACTTCATCTTTCACAAATAGCCCAGACGAGCATCATAGTAAAAGGGAAAAATAGTTACCAGTGGTAATTGTTCGGAAACGTTCTTGACCAGCAGTGTCCCAGATTTGTAATTTTACACGCTTTCCATCAAGCTCAACTGTCCTAACCTTGAAATCGATGCTTAATAGAAGGAAAAAGATCAACATTAGCATATCAAAATCCAGAAGTGAAAGCCTAAAAGTGAGGAATGTTGCATGAGTCCATACCCAATGGTGGTGATAAAACTTGTTGTGAATGTGTCATCAGAGAACCGAAGGAGCAAGCAACTCTTTCCAACACCTGGAAATAAAAAAGGGGACTCACATTAGACTGAAAGTTGTTGCTACACACAATTTGACCAAAATGTATTGGTCAAGGAGAGAAACTACAGAATACAACACATTGACAGGGATGGGAATTCATCAGTGTGTGAAAGCAACAGCATGGGAATGGACTTCACAGGATTCTGATTCTCCAAACAAACATTTTGTGAGCAGTAACAATTACAGCCACTGTTGTACAGGAGAAAACTGAAATGTGGATTTCTGTCCAATGTATGTGGGGAGAGGGTGGGGGAGGGGTTAACATGCCAAGTTGCCAATCAAATGTCATGGACAGATATTCATGGTAATCCCTTTGTGAAATCACTACGGTAGTCCATTAAGTGCTTGTGCAGGGATCTGTTTTTTACAAGAACAATTTTCGGGAAAAGAAAATTAGTTCCGCTATATCTTTCCCAAAACAGAGCCATCTAATTTGAAACTACAGTTGATGAAATTATGTTTGGTTACACAGATGACAACTCACATAACAAGGTGACGGCCCAATTAGCATGCACATGAAGAAAATTGGACAGTAAAAATAAGATGGAGATGCCAATAAACATAAGAAGGTCAACCAACTCATTTGAATGCCTTGGTAGAAAGTAGAAAAACAAGATAAAGGAATGAGAAACCTTCTATCTAAATATATGCTATCTGGGAAAAGATGTGACCTTGGCCAATTGCCTCAACAGCAAATAATTTAGAATTATCATTGTCTAATTTTTTATTTGTCCTATGTATTTAGCGTTGGACTGCTGATTTAGACAACAACGGGTAAATGTTGATGCAAGTTCTATAGTAGTTACTACACCAAAATCCAAGAGTATTGATGCAATCAACTTCAGGATTTGGCATGCACCTGTGCAAATGTTGAATGCCTACCACATGGTCGGGATTCAAAAGCATAAAATTCTAAAGAGACAAAACATGGACACATTTCAGTATTTATATTTGATTTTTTTTCTCTTTAAAGCTATACACAATATTAAAAAAGTTTGATTTAGACAAAACTTTCAATTCCCACAAATGTATGATGTTCCACCACCTAAACATTAACGCTGACTGAACTGGTACATGTAGGAATTGAGAATCTAGACAATGAGCAATGACCTTTGGGTACAACAAAGCAGCAGCGCTTCTCTAAAGCAGCAACACACAACAATTCAGCAAGCAATACCTCACAACCTTAGTGAATAAATCACCCTACCCTAACACAGTGAACTGTAAGTCCAGGAGAACCTCTAATTAAACAATTTTTCACGCCTTGCCACTTTTACAGTATCCGAAATTCGCAGCCTAAAACTCAACAATTTACCATAAGACTGACCGCATCCATGGAACTCCTCGGCAAACGACGATTTGTACCGAGGTGTAAATTTCTAGAATAACCGTGCACGACAACGCCAACAACACCAGAAGTGCATACAAAAGCATCCGTTTGCGAATCCCGTCACGGACCAATCCGCTTGGCCTCCTAAAATCCAGGGGAAGGGGAACTGAGCCGCGAGAGTACAAACCCAGCTCTGATTCATAAAAGGGCCTATCTCTAACTAGCATGGTTCCCGGCCCGACCAGAGGACGCTTGCGACAAGCCTACCTAGCAACCGTGCGGCCAAACAAATGAAGCATGATCTACTAGTACATACATCATTAAAAGGCATTAATCGACACGCATCGCTCGTGAAGCTCCTTCAAGAATGGGCAATAGTACACATCTAGCCACACGAGCAACCAGCGTACAAACAAAACCCTGCTCCTCCAACCCTATGCTACCACCACCAAGCTCCCCGCGCCGCCCGCTCCGTACCGCCGGCCGAAAAGAGGGATCGGTGAGCACAAGAGTACGAAGCAGCAGCTCACTCGACCCAGCTACGGAATCGAGCTAATCAATCGAGCGAGCTACGGCGCCACGGGCGCTGAGCAGCAGGGGATCAAATCGGGGGCGTGGGGGAGGGAGCGATTTGGTTGGTCGGGGGGGGAACGGGAACGGGACGCACCGCTGTCGCCGATGAGCAGGAGCTTGATTAGGTGGTCGTAGTCGCCGCGGGACCTCGAGGGCGCCCCCGCCATGCTCGCCCGCCGCCGCCGCTAGGCTCTCCGGGGACTCCCGCGCTCTCCGTCGCCGAGGAGGTGGGGTGGGCGGGCGAAGCAAGCAAGCAAGCAACAGCAACAGCGAGGAGGGAGGAAGGAGGCGTCCAGCTGTACGCGACGCGAGAGGGGAAGGGGAAAAGGGAAACGGAAGAAAAAGGAAGGAATGCCGAGCTGGCTGGCGGCGTAGTAATGTATCAGGACGGTATTTTTGTACCCTCTCCCCCCGCCGCGCCGTTTGGTGGTGGGTGGGTGGGTGGGCCCTGCGCCTCTGGCGGCGGCGTGTACGTACACTACGGAACGGAACGGGTGCTGGTTGGTTGGTGGCTGCCCGCCATTTCGAAATGGCAAAATTTAGGGGATACTCACTGTAGTAGCAGGGTTGCAAGGTAATTGACGAGCCTAGCAGCGTCTGTTTGTTTGGATTATCGATTAGGGAGCAGTACTTTTATCTCAGAACAAATTAGCCACCAGTCAGTAATATTTTTTTTTCAGAACAAATCAACACCAGCCACTAGCCAAACGAACAGGACGCTAGTCGTATTTGTTTGAGACGGAACTTGGTGTATAACGGAACGGGACGGTTGGTGGCTGCCTTGCCTACCATTTCGAAAATAGCCAAATCGGGGGATGGTTGCAAGTTTGCCGATGCCAACCTTGTGCAGTTGTGTAGGATGGTTGCAAGCTGTTAGTTTGTTGCTTTTAGTTAATTAGCATCACAATTCCAATTCACAACTGGAACAAGCGCCTGCACTGATTGCTTAGGCGCTTGTCTAGATGGGACCACCGGCCTCAGTTGGTAGGTTTCGGGTCCTAGCATCACATTCGTAAATTGAAGTGTAGGTTAAAATAAATGATGAGATTTAGGACACCTACTTTTGTTCTTGAATGCAAATAATATAGTACGTGTTTCGGTAAACATGGTACATATATCCGTAGCTCTAGATTTGGATGACTATAGGCATTCATTTATGAATGTTGAAGGCAGATGTTTCTTTCCTTAATCTATAAAAGCTCTTAATTGGGTAGTTGTAGATGTTTTTTTTTGAGAATTACACGGTACAACGCAAACGCTCACACACGCACGCACACTCACCCCTATGAATACACGTACATAAACCCTACCCCTGGCAGATCTGGAGATTCCCGAATTCACCAATGGCGCCTCGTTGTCGACGGGAACGCTGCTTACCACTTAACGCATAGCGCCGGTAAATCCTGAGAAAATCCCAGAAAAAGGTGTGGGCACCAGGATTTGAACCCTGGTGGGTAGCGTCCCACTGTACCGTCCTACCATTGTCCCACTGAACATTTATTTGTCAACGTGAGGTCGGGTTTTTTCCCCTTAATAATCCATAAAAGCTTCAGATTGGGGTACCATCCAATTCTAAGCAAGGGGATCCACCGTGGAGCTGAAGGAATCTTTGCCCCCACCTATGCTTTATTCCTCACGCTTAGTTCTTCAAACAAGGCATTTTTAAACTTTGTGGTCACTTGACATTCCTCCATGTTGCTTGGGTACATCGATTGGACCCATTAATCAGCAAGTGGCCTATAAAAACTCCCTCGTCCAAATGCTCATCCACTATATGATTTTCAATTCAGCACATGCTGAGGTTGAATCCATCAACTTTGAGCGAGTCCGCATCTCCTCATCCGACATTCCACGATTCTATCCCACCAAGAGAGGCCTTGTCCGTGTCAAAAAAAGAGAGGCCTTGTCCCGAATGGTGATAAGAATTGTCAACTCGCAGTAAACATAATTTAAAACCTGAACCCCACAGAAGCAACAATGCGCATGTACACCCCAACCAATAATAATCTAAACATCACTGATGACAAAAATGGGCAGAGAACGATGACTCATCACAGAACCATGGAAGCAAAACAACAGCTCAGAAGGCACAGAAACAGAATATACCCCTTCTGCTTCTGCATGCCAGTGCTATGCACGGTTGCACGTACCGGTCCTCTTTGATCCAATGCACTAAACAACTTTGTTTAGTCTTATTTAGTCCCTAAAGTCCCAAACAGATGGACTAAAAGGTATGACTAAATGATTTAGTCTATTAGTCTCTTGATGGTAGCTAAATGGGACTAAAGTCATTCTCGGTCTTGTATTGTTAGAGTGCTTTTAGTCCCTCCATCCAAACATGATAAGGGCTAAACTTTAGTCACAAGACTAGAGGAATCCAAACAGTACCTAAAGCAGCAATCGTAAGATCATATCATAAAAAGATGTGACCCATGTTTGACAGCTAACCCATGATTATATTCTCACAAAAGCAGAAGCCAGCTTTTGCTGTGCCAGTTCACGTCTTCTTCGGTGCGGCCGCTCCCTTGAAGAAATCCCTTGTTTAAGTCTTTCCTAGATACGGCCCTCCCTTTTAGACTGGAGAGCACTTGGAGAAATACAGTCACTGTCCTCGCATGCACAGCAGCACAAGCTTTGCACTTCACCCATATTATGGGGTCACACCAAAGGCGCATCTTTTTTGCATGTATTCCTTAGCAAGGAAGTTCTCATCAAAACCGATAGATCAGACATTCTAGTGAACGATGGGAAAGCCAGCATGCAGATTGCAGAATAACAGTAAAAATGCAATCTTCCTGTATAAATTTTCACTTGAGGGAGATCAGACGGCAAACACAAAAAAACAAGTATTCAGTTCCCAACAAATTTATCAAATACAAATCTTGGTCCTGTCACTGCCCTGTGCCATGTGGGATTTCACTTGTGGATGAGCAACTCTGCCAAGCATAAGCTTTACAGTGTTCTAACATGTTTGCTTCAAGAGAGTTTGACATGAGCCACAAGGAGAACTTGAAGGCAGCAGAAAGCAAAGGTCAGGTACTAAACACACCGAGAATGTATTCCATAAGAAAACAGACAGAGTCAACTCACAAGTCATAACCAAGTTATTTGGCAAAAGTAAAAAAGAGTCATTTCACAGTGATATGATATGGTTCATACTTTCATGACAAAATTACAAAACTAGTCCAAATCACTGGGATGGCTCATTGTACCACATTTGCAAATACAGGCATACTAAAAATAAATTAGCAACCTGTTGATTGACAAATAACTACTTGACCAGGCTCATCAAAATGGCAAGCTCAACGATTAAAAAAACTCTTACCATCAATTCTGTATTTCTTTTGCATTGCCATTCCCATGGTAAAGCATACCACGTTTCGCTTACAGGTTCATCCAAACGGTCCAATCCCAAGGGTGTTGTTCGTCATGGTTTTCAGATCAAGAAAACTGAGGTTTACATTTGTTAAAATAGTAGCTCCAATGCATAAACTAGTTATTTGTTTAATGGTTCTCATAAGTTCTATGGCATGCTCCACCAAGAAAAATAAAATTTTCTTGTTGATTTCATCAGTCATAGAAGATACATAGATTCAAAAGAGAACAACTCGGGTGCTAGGTTCGAGATAAAAATAAATAATGCTGCCTTGGGTGGCTTGCAACCTGTTCGGCTGACTGGTGGCCGGTGCTGTTTGCACATGCATGGCGCTTTACATGGGATCCATAAAGTGGGACATAGCAGTCCAAATGTGCACGGCCTCCGTATTGAAATATTTATCTTAGTGTATAATTTACTTTTCCTTACAACATTTGACCAATCATCTTATTCAAAAATTTATTACAAACTTATAAAAAGATAGATTATATTTAAAGTATCTTTTAGAAAAAATAGGTTAGAAATAAAATAAATGATAATTGCACAACTTTTTGAGTATGACGAATGGTCAAATATTATGATAAAAAATCAACAACGACAAATATTCTGATACAGAGGTAGTAGTTTCCACAAGGTTCAGATACTCAGCGTCAAATACATATGTTAAAGATGCTTCTTAAGAAAATAATGTGTTAAGAAAGAAAAACACTAATAAAGTCATAACTAAAAAGATGATGTGTTTTAAAAATTTGGCCAAAATATTAAAGATTTCTCTACTACCTGATAAGTTTAGCTGCTACTGCTATCAGGTCTCAAAGCCCTACTGGAAATAGAAACTAAACTGAACTCTTTCAACTCTTCATATTTACAAATGATGTCCTTTGAATCTCTAGAGAACCTGTGAACTACCTATCTGTTTGGGGGCGAAAGAGTACAGGATTACCGGTGTACTCTCGTCAACTAGGTTGTAACTAAGTAGGGTCAGCTTTTGAGCATGTCAGACTCCATGAGGATGAATTACCATCAAGATGTATGAATTAATCGCAGGTGAGATGAAGAACATTAGTTTAACCTCCTACTATGTTGATTACACAAGACCACTATGGATGAGGGTCAAATGCTACTGGTTCCATTATTGTTCTATCTTTTTGGAACTATGCCATCACTGCTATCTCACATTGCAACATCCTGGTCTACCTTCCAATAACTTTTGCCACATACATAACATCAGCCTTGGTGATTGGTAATGTGAAGTATAGTAATCATCAGTGCATCCATATGGACAAAATTTGGCACTGTGAACGTATTCAACAGGCCTTGTCCTGTTGAACTGCTCAACCCACAAACCCACGCTCACATCTTCCATTTTAAATAGCTGCGCATAAAAAATAATAAATTAGATATGTTTCTTCATTATTGTAAAATGTTATTAGGAAATTTGTACCTACTTATCTAGAGAGATTTTTTTCAGTGCTCAAACAAGAGTACAGAAAATGGTTTGTATACTAATGCTGTCTGCTACTCCCTCTATAAATGCAAGCATTTCTAGGATTTTTGGACAGGTTAAGGAGCAAGGGAAAACCATAATTAAGGAGATGCAATAAATGACTGCCTTTCTTTTTTTAATCAATAAAAGCATGCCTATCAGCTAACCAATCACCAAGATTTAAATTAATGATGAGGGAGGGGTAGAGGCGGATTATACCAGAAGTGCTTACATATATGGACAATTTTTGAATACTAGAAGCGGTCACATTCGTGGACGAAGGGAGTATTAGCCTATTGCTCAACAAATATGGATGAATCACAGAATTTTTGAACCAATAAAAATAATCCATTGCTTCTTTGTTCCTTATGACCTTATGATTAACATATGTCGCCTAATCTATTGTACAAAGTGGTATTTAGGAGATACTTTTACTCAATATTCTGTATGGTATTTTGACAAGTGTCCACTATTCAAATGGCATGTGGCAAACTGAAAAAAAATGCCATGGACGAGCATTTTTATTTATGACCGTTGTAGGGAACAGGAATTGGGGGGGGGGGGGGGCTCAGCAGGGAAGTGTAAACTGTACCATCAATTCTTGCTTTGTGAATCCTGTCATGATAAAATTCGCAATATCGGATGATAAAACATATCCAGGGCCATTTGCGTATGCTGGATACACCTCTTCTGGCCACTCCTGTGAAGTGGGAAGCAACATTATAATTGTGCAGACTAAATATCAAATTAGTGGTCAAAAGGAGCGTAAAGTTTAAGGCTAACATTTAAGCTAAATATCCACTCACAATAAGGTAGTAAAATCATGCTTTGCTAAGACAGAAAATCCTAGCTTCTGTAAACGTATTACTGAATGCTGACTTTTAAGACCAAGAAAGTCTAAAATATGAAGATAAGTAGGAGCCTGACTGACCACAAAAACATAATCATGCTTCTTAGATAGATGTTTACCAACAATCAGCAAAGAATCATATGTCAAATCCTCTATAATTGATGCCTTTGATGCAGACATGCAACAAATGATTCTTTATTTTGGTTTGGGTAGATAGATGACTTTCTATAAATAAGTAAATAGAAGACTAATATGGTAACTGCAAAGTGAGTGGATCACATTTCGTTCATCCAATGTGTCTTGACAATGACATACTATGATTTCAGTGTGCAGATCTATGAAGATAACAGGACATTGGGTGGCAGCAGAGAGAAAATAAAACTCCAATTCATATATTGTGAGCCAAGTTAAATGCATTCTATCTAAACGGAATAGAATCTAGCAGACTTGGACATCAATAAATAAGGGAATGCTGCAAGAACTTCAACTTCCAGGGAAACATGTTACAAACACAAGCCTCAATTGCAGAAAAGAAGAATTCAACATTAGCTATATCCTATATGAATATAGGTTTAACCCGTCTTATCAGAGTTATAAACACATTAGTATAGTACAGATGACCAAGTGAAATTTTCTGGAATCAAGACAGCAACAAAGTATTTTATAATTGCTTCAAGCAATATAAGAAATGATCAAGTGGTTCATGATGAATGCAATCTGATAGCTGTCTAATAAATTACATAAGCTCTACCTCATAAGTCACAGCCCATTTCCCCTGGCGTAATGGCCTGTGTTGGATATTAATGCTCCCCATGTAGAGACTTCTCCCACTTGGTACCTTCTTAATTTGAGCGACTACTGAATCAAGTCTCACAAAAGTATCATCATCGCACTTCATTACGTATCTAGCAGAGACAACATTAACCTAAGCAACAAGTTCACTAATGTCAGAAACATACTAAGATAACAGTATAGTACTCCAAAGTAGATTTAGTTCAAACAAGAAACTCAATGCCATACCCCATACTCGCATATTGCAAGAGTCTTCAAAACAACAAGATCATAGTTGTCCAGAAATGGCACAAAAACAATGTCCCCAAAAAATTCCGCCTCCTTTTTCAACTCCACATTCACTTCCTTTCTGCCATGCTGGAGTTAATAAAGTCCTTCAGCTCAAGTGCAGAAAACAAATGAAGTAAGATGGGCTTTTAGGTTCACATAAGAGGGTTTACCAGTGCAACGAAAAAACGAGCCACCATGTTTGGTGACTCGCGGACAGCAGACATCCATGTCTTCCTGACACCCATTCGCTCAGCAAAATGATTGGCGGATGACAAGATACCAATGAAAATCTCAACTGGCTCATCAGGCAGAGGAGGGGCCTGCCAAACAGTAGAAAACTCCAGATAATTCTGTGGTGCAAAGCTTGGGTGTGTAGTGGGCAAAGACCCTGCAAATACTGAATGCACATCGAGGTCCCCATTTAGGAACAAGCCTGTGGCGTCCTCAAGCACAAACCCCTGCAATACCCACAAGAAACATAAATTAATCATACAGGCAGGCCAAGTACCCAAAACCCCAACTGTCCCAACCACTATTTTTTGAACTACAGCCATGCACAGTTCAGAGCGGCTGACAAGCCATCCCCACAGTATTTTGCTGCAGACAAAACATGAAAGGGAATGAACATATGCACTTACAATGCGGTAAGGAAACGAAGTCACATGCCGCCCATCGACGCTCACATGGTAACCCTCCAACCCAGCGCTGAGAGTAAGAACAAAGAGCCGGCCCTCCACGAAAGGATATGGCCAGTCGAAATTGACCTCTTTCTTCTGCCCAATCAGCTGATTCAACCACGATCCTGTCTTTGATACTTCAGACTGCTCGTCGTCGTGCCGAATCCACTTCTCGCACCTCACCAGCCCATCCACTGCACATCAAAATCTGGTTCATTCAGCACGTCTGAAGAACAACAGGGTTCACCCGAGGTTAAATAATCGAAAACGATGAACTGACAGGGGTCCCCAACCAGTCTCCTCATCAGGGCGCGACCTCCATCCGTCGCAGCGATGCGGGACTCCCCAGTTCATGCGGTAGCACGTGTTCTGCTCGATCACGGGCCTGCCGCTCCAGTCCCCGCGGAGGCGCGGGTTGAAGTGGAGCACGCGGGGCGGGTCCTCGCCGTCGACGGCCCTGAGCCCCTGCAGCTCCACCATGAACTGCGACACCATGGCCGGCGCTTCCCCGTCCCTGAGGACCGCGATCGCGGGGTCCCGCTCCTCGTGCGCCGCCCGGGGCGTCGCGGCCACGGTGATGTGGGAACCCAGCGCGAGCCCGCAGGGCAGCTCCACCACGCAGCCCCGCGCGCGGAGCTCCTCCGCGGAGAGCGCGATCGACTGCGGGCACCTGGCGGGGGCCGCCGACGCCTCCCCTTCGGCCTCGCCGCCTGAGGGCGCCGCGAGGAGGGCGGTGGCGTCGAGGTCGGCGAACATGCGGGCGCCCGCCGCGACGGCGTCGGCTATCTGCCCGCGGAGCGCGCCGGAGCGGGCGGAGTCGAGGAGGCGGAGGTCGAGCGCGGTGGCGAAGCGGGAGAGGCGATCCTGCCCGGGCGCCGACGGGCCGGTGACTCCGGACGCGGCCGCGGGGCGGGGCTCCTTGGCCGGGCGCGCGGGGGCCGGCCGCGTCCCGGCGCCCTCGGAGAGGTGGAGCCTCCGCGCGACGGCGACGCCCGAGAGCGAGGTGGACACGAGCGGCGACTCGAGGGTGAGCACGACGAGCGCGTAGAGGAGCAGCGCCGCCGCCAGCCCCTCCATCGCGCGGCGGCGGAACGTCCCGCCGCCCCACGCCCCCGCCGCCCTCCGCATCGCCGCGCGCGAAAAACCCTAACCCCCACCGCCGGTCGGCGCTCGCGTCGGGTCGGGCTGCTACGGCGCGCGGCGGAGGCGAGCGGGGAGCATGAGGAGGAGGAGGAGGAGGGACGGAACGAGGAGCGGCGGTCTACTAAATCAATGGCGGAATTAATGAGTGGTGAGCTGCGGCCAAAACGACGGGGCTATACCTTTGACAGGATTTGATTACTGTAGCGAATTAGTGGCAATCCAGCAGGCTTCGCTTCGGAGGCGTCGATGATTAATTAGCTGTGTTTTATTTAGGAATGGGATTAGTGGGGGTGATTTCGATTTGATTCGCGGGGACGGCGTGAGTGGAGGGAAGGGGGGTGCTGGGGGGCTCGCTGCGTGCGCGCGGTCTACGTGGGGCTTTGGGCGTTGTGACGTGGGGGCAGACGGGGCGAGTTGCCCGGTTGGGCGGTTGGGCTGCTGGGGAGTGGGTGGGAGCAGCGGTGTGGCGGGTGGACTGGGTCCAGGGAGGGGTGTGAGGGGTACAGGTGGACCGAGGCGGGTGTCACTTTTGTCTGCGGGCCAAGACGTGGGCCGCGTGACGTGGGCGCTGTCCGCCGCCACCTCACCCTGCCCTGGAGAGGCAGAAGCCGTTTTGCTAGCCGTTCGTCCCGATTCCCTCGGTTTCGCAGTCCTGCAAAGCCCATTTTAAGGCCTGTTTATACGACGGGAGGGCCGAATTCGGCACAGTGTAATATACATCGTAGCATTTTATTTGTATGTATAAAAAATTATTTAAAAATTAATTAATTAGACTCAAAATGTTCGTCTAGTAGAGTACAACAAAACTGTGTAATTAGTTTTTATTTCATCTACATTTAGGACTCCATGCATGCTATGACATTTTAATGTGATATGGAACTTCTTTTTGTATAGTGAACTTTGGGGTAAAATTTGGGATCTAAACAAACAAGGCCTTCCTTTAGTGTTGGTTGATGGTTATCCTACTGCAAAAAAATTAATGTACTCATGAATCAATAGGAGCGACAAGTATCCAGTATTGTATCTGGTATGTTTATTATAGGAGAAATAAAGACTATACAGGTTCAGTATGCAATTTTCACTTCAAATAAGGAAAATAAGTTATTACTATCATTAAAGCACAACTATAAGTAAGGTAAAAATATAATGATTGTAAATTGCAACCAAGTTCGGCTCCATTGCTTTCTGATTAGCAACATTTCCCATTCATTTGGGCACTACTATGTTTTCTTGGGTTTCCTTTTTTTTCATAGTGGGTTTCCTATAATGTGTGACATCAATAGTAGTTTCTAGTATGACTAGCCTATACATATTTATTATGGAATTTTCACTTCGTATAAGGAAAAAATCATTACTACCATTAAAGCACAACCAATTTTCACTTTGTATAAGAAAAAGAAAATCATTACTATCATTAAAGCACAACCAATTTTCGCTTAGTATAAGGAAAAACCTGGCTCCATTGCTTTCTGATTTGCAATCTTTCCCATTCATTCACATGGGCACTACTATGTTTTCTTAATTTTCCTTTTATTATATGTTTTAAGGTTTTTTATAAAATGTATTTAATAAAAGCATGCAAACAACTGTAGTAAGTGGATGAACCGGATATAGGCCACTCAACCACCAACAAGGGAGGTATTGGCTCTCTAGAGGCCAACATAATTCTATTGGCTATGGGGTAGCCAACTGGTCACAAAAAAGTCAGCCACACTAGCTCATGTTTTTTCTTGGCGTATCTATAGAACTTATTCACGGCACACGCCATATGGATTTCTTGGCGGGCAGAGGGCCAACTTCAATTATTGGCCCTTAGTTTTTCTCAAGTTAAGGTAGAGTTTATTGCAGAAGACTTGGAACGGACGAGTTGTAGTGGAAAGAAAAGATGGGGGCACGTGGAGAAGGCAATGACGCCGGAGATGTGATGGCACTTGAGCCGTGTTTTTAGCGACAAATGTATTCTTTTATAAAGTAAGCACATGGCATATAGCTTTTGATATCTGGTTTGGATGTTCCGTGACGGAAATATAGTGTTTTGAATTTTACTTTGTATTATGGTGTATGCTTCACCAATGACTATAAAGATCTAACATGGACTTTACACATTGTATAACTAAGGATTGTCACCATTAAAAGCACAACGATAAATAGATAAAAACTATAATAATGATTCCAAAGTATAATTAGATTAAGTGCGATAACCATGGATTAAGCGTGATAACCGGAGGACAACATAAATTATTTGTAGGTGAAAGGCGCTAAAAATATATCCCCGCTTCAGCTTCTTATTGGCGATAGTTCGGAGAGGTTGATTGGGCAATGGATGCACTCTATCTTAATAATATCAAGAACAAATTAAAGAGAAAAATCTCGAACCACATCATCTTTCACGTTCATATATACCTTATATATTTTGAGGTTCTAGCACTTACTCGGCAACGAATGGTTCAACAATGCTCCCTTCATTCGTAATTAAAATTCATTTAGGTTGTACTCCCTCCGTTTTAAATTATAAGTCGTTTTAGCTTTGTTGGGTACATAATATTTGCTATATGTATCGACATAGTGTATATCTAGGTGTGTACCAAAAACTATGTATTTAGAAAAATTAAAACGAGCTATTACCTCCGATCATCTTTAGATGACATTTCAGACAACCAATTTAGCTTCATTATAGTTCATTTTTGCTATCTAAAGCGTCATATATAAATGACTGGAGGTAGCATGTTTAAGATGAAGACGGTGCTATATATGTATTTTGATATAGTGTATATCTAGATATACAATGAAACAGTGGCGGATCCAGGCCATTCTGGTGGTGTCCTGTGACACCATGGATTTTGATAATCTCCATTGAAACAAATACTTTTGCTTGCTTAAATGATCAAGTGATATCACGGCATAATGAAGATGACACCAATGGTTATCTGATCTGGATCCGCCCCTGCAGTAAAATATATGTATTTAAAAAGGTCAAAATGGATTGTAATTTGTAATAGAGGCAGTAGCATATATACAGTGTTGGCAGACAAAAAATAAGTTGAAAGGAAAGGAAAACAAGGCGGTATTTTGGCTGTTGCCGTTGAGTCTTGATGCGTGCGCAAGCAGCAGGCAGGCCGTAGGTGTTGTGTGTCGTTGGCAGCCATTTTTAGAGTCCGGACGAGGTAGGATGCGTGTACGCTGTGCTGTTTATATCATGATCCAAGTCAGATCGTACTTCTGCAACCCCTTGCAGTTTCCAGCCTAACAAATCTGCGGGATTGAAGGCCCTGTTTACTTGGGATGAAAAAAAAAATTCACCCCGTTTGACCAATAATTAAGGGTATTAAATAAAGTCAGTTTACAAAACTAACTTCACAACTCCGAGTTAATTCACGAGACAAATCTAACGAGGCCTCTGACCGTACGATCGGAGGATGGTTGCATTACTGTAGCAAATCATGGACTAATTAGGCTCGTTAGATTCGTCGCGTAAAGTTACACTCATCTCTAAATAGACTTCATTTAATACTTCATGCATGCAAGATTCCTTTTGAAATTTTTTTTGCGGGTAGTAAAGAAACACGGCCGAAGTGTACAATATTCTGATTAATGTCCACAAGGTAATGCCCATTTATTAATCATTCGTACTTGAGATAACGTAGGACTTCTGAAATTGGGTACTCAAAATGAGGTACTTCGATTCTAGTACTTTTATGGCAAGGAGCCAAGGACACACTTTTCTCAGTTTTATCTTTGGTTGCTTGTACATGTTATAGTACTCCGTGTTTAGAGCAACTCCAATAGATCCCCAATAATAATCCCAGAAAATTAGAAGGAAAAAACACAACACCAACAGATCTCCTTTATATTCTACATTTTTTATAATTTTTAAAATCCCCTTTAATCCAATTATATTTTCTTTTGGAAAGAGAGGGTTTCCTTTCTTTCCTACCGTACACACGCGAGAGACGCTGCCCGTCCGCCTCGCGCTGCCGCGCACTGGCCGCTCGCCGCCTGCGTCGCATCGCCGGTGTGGCCGCCGCTGGGATGCTCGCCTCGCGCCTCCCGTACGCCCGCCGGTGCCGTCCGCTCGCAAGCGTCCGTCCGCTCGTCGGCGCCTGTCCGCTCGCCGCCGCCGTCCACCCAGACACCGCGCCCGCTCCTGCCTGCCGCCCGGCCCATGCAACCACCGAAGGCCATGCCGCGTGCGCACCCGGCGCCGCCGCCGGGCACCCAACCCCCTACACGTCGCTGCGTGGGCGGACCTGGCGCCGCCCAATCCGTTGCGCGCTCCACCCGGTCGAGGGAGAGATGCCGCCGCCGGCACCCAACCCCCGACGCGTCGGCCGCCCAATCCGTCGCGCTCCACCGGCCGAGGGAGAGATGAGTACGGTAGAAGGGGAAAATTGCTCGTCTACGGACACATGGGACCCATTTGTAAATGGAAATAGAAATAAAGGGAAATGCGAATAGAAAAAGGATCCGGAGACCATCTCTCTAATATCCTGAAAATATAAAAAAATTCCGGGCAGGTACATTGCTACACGTCAGCGGTCTCAGGTCGTCGTGCCACGTAGGATTTTTGCTGATGTGGAGGAGAGAGAGCGAGGTGAGAGAAAGAGATCGTGCTTCGTGAAACAATCGTCTCATGAGCTAAATTTTAGGATTACGAGACAACTCCTCCACCATTGTATGAGTTTTATTGACATGCAACCAATAATATTTTTTTATTTTTTTCCATAAATTAAGGGATATCGTATTACTACGAGACGGCCAAAACAACAATCCATTGTACACGTTGTCTAATAAGTCGTCTCAATATTACATGTCACTGTATGAGATCGTCTATCAGACGACACCGTATACCTGACCTAAGAGAAAAAAAAGAAAAGAGGATCGGTTGTACTGTACGTACTACCGTACAAAGGAGCACGAGAACCTCTGTAGCCCTCGCCGTCGTTCGGCTAACGGGTGGTTTTCTTCGACAATTTCATTCCCTCTCGGAACATGCATTTTGTGTAGAGCATGGTTGAAAGCCTTCTTGGGCCAAGAGCCCAAGACAAGCCTAGTCCAAGCATCCATCATTCCAGGCCAGGCCGACTCAGAACATTTACGCGAGAGAGAAAATGGCCGGGACGTGATGCAGAATAGCAACAACGGTGTCCGGCCCAGCCTGCGCGTGATTGGAGATGGGCTTGTTGGACGTCCGGACCGCAGTTCTTGCAAGACGGGCCAGGCTACAGGTGGGCTTTCCCGGAAAAATCTTAAACCTCTGGGCCACATAGGATTCTCGGAACACCGGCAAAGGCCCTTTACTAATGGCTTTTGCAGGTCCACCGAGCACTGCAAGTGGGCCTAAGTTTCCATTCAAATGTCACGACACTGATGAGAGGCGGTGGACTTTTTGTGAAATAAAAATACTTTAGGTACGGTATTTAAGCCCTTCTGACTAATGTGTGAGGCATAACTTACTGACTAAATTGTATCGTTACAAATACGTTACATGAATAATAGTTAAAATGTCCTATCGTAAGATAAGTTGTGCAAATATTCAAAAGTGATCCATTGCGGATAAACCTGTTTATTATGCGTAACACAGCTTATCCGAGAATCTTGATCCAAATCAATAACCAGACACCAATGTAAGTTATAATATTGTGTTCTGATTCTTCAGTAGGTACTACAAAAAATATAACACAGTAGTGCAGGATGACTATTTAGATCACTTTGCTCCCTTGTTATTAAGCACTTTTTATGGGTCACTGCGTTGACTCTCTACTTGTGCTAAGAGCCACACATAAGTCTTTTGGGATCAATATCCCAAACTCGTGTACTTTGTTTTTATGGTTTTAGTTAGTATTTTAAGAGTCCTTATAAAAAAAGATGCAGGATTACTGTCATGCTGCTGTGGGGCTGCGTGTCCCTGGAGTCTGAACGAGGAAGCATCTTGGATTTTTGACAGCAGTAGCACATTGTTTGTTTAAGAACTTAGAATTGTTATGATGCGTTGTAACGCTCAGTAATGCCAGGATTATAGGAGGTCATCTGAAAAGCAGAAATAGTATCCTCCGTTGTGTTCTCTTGTGCATCTATAAAAAATTAGATAGGGACCTCCCCTCCCGATTTCCTCAAAAAAAAAAGTAGAAATTTCTTGCCCTGGCAGTATAGGCTGTTTGGAACCAGGTGCTAGCCTGCTGCCCTGCTGGGAGCATGAACTATAGTACAGATCATCAGGGTGTTGCAACTTTTTTTTTTCAGGAACTTAATTCAGTTTTAGTGCGGGTGGTTGTTTCTTTACGAGATGTTGCAAGAGATTGTTCCATTTGTCGCACTATAGTCACGTTTCTTGTTGAAATAGCATCACTGATCTGTTGCAGTCGTGCTTCTTGCATGCTGTAATACCCTTCAGTCTCCGATTTTATCACCTTCTTTTCTCCTTTGAGGTCAGCACCTAGATCTAAGGCGCTCGTCCATCTACGCTTACATATCTTACATAACCAAAATAATGTGTATTTCATAGTCTCAATGAGTTCCGTTTGAGCTGTTCAAATCTGATTGCTCAGTTCGTTCTTCTTGCAGGATCCTGTAACTTTTAAGCAATATTTACACATTTGGCACTTCCGCACATATGCTGCCTCTCTGAAGATACAGATCGTGCATCTCTGACATTTCTCTTTCATCTAGCAGAATGCCTAGTATTTTAACCTAGCACATTATTGGCCACGTCATTGCCTTGACTAGCTCGATCGATCTGTGAGACACAACAACAGAGTTTGCAGGCTTTGATACATCTTGAGTTTGGAACCCCAGCATTTTGACTGGCCCATTTTCAACATTACATTGCGCAATGACGCATCACACGCATGGACTCTTTCAACCTGACACTGTAAGGTAAAGAAACGGAGCAAAGCAAGCAGATTCCTGATGAGCTGCCGAATGTTGGTGTGCTTTGGAATAGTAAGCCGCACAGGAACGGAAACAGACGCCATCCCAATCTTCCACCGCCTCCTCGTGAGAACCACGGAGCCTCGCCGGCCGTGTTGCATCTAGCCACCGCCACACTCGTGTGGTGTGATAGCCGGAGCTAGGCAAAGGGGTCGACGGCGAAGCTGTGCGCTGGGGCGGCGGGACGGCTGGGCTGGGCATGGCAGGCAGCCATGGCGCGCTCAGGAAGTTCCGACTGACCGGCTTCTCTTCGTCACTCCATCAAGTGAACCCGCCCGGCCGAGAGAGGCCGCACTGGGCTTGGGTCAGGATGCAGGCAGGCGCGCCCGCAGGCGACGTGCAAGCCACCTGCGATGCCCACCGGCTAGTTTTTCTTTCCTGCAGGAGACTGAGGACCTACGCAGGCAGGCCCGCTAGTTCTGCCGGGCGTTGCAGAGAAAGCTATCAGGCTAGGCGGGTGTCTGCAGGTGCCTGCTGCTAGCCGTGATTAGCTGATTGCGGTGCCGCGAGCACGAGCGCGCGCTCCCACCACGGGGGCTGCGCCACCTCCAGGAACGTCATGAGTGCATCCGCTCGTTCTCGGCCTCCTCCAGCAGCGCCCGGATCCAGACGCCGCTGTGCTCGAAGCGCCGGAGCGAGCGCAGGTGGAGGAGCATGCCGCCGACCATGCCGGGGACGCTCGCCACCGTCTCCAGCAGCAGCGCGTGGCTGGCGTGCCGGCGCTGGAAGAAGAGGTCTATGGACACCCGCAGCGACCTGACGATGAGGTACGCGGGCTTTGCGACTTGACGATGAGATGCGCTAGCCATGTGACGCGTAGCCTGGAGAGGCAGATCCAGTTATTGCGGTAACCGGAGCGTCGGGGGAGACGGCCGCGCACCCGTCGCGGCAGCGGAGCTGCGCCGAGCCCCGATGCAGGGTTGCGGGATGGGAAGCAGTTGCGGTTCGTATGGGCTGGGATTGTATTGTATGTGGGCTTTGCAGGCTTCGCAGGTTGTCGCGGGCTTTGCAGGTTCGACGGCCAAAGCCCACCAGGCTTAGTAGGCTTGCCTGCTGAATTCCACTTGAAAAATACGGTCGCCCGCAGATGCCTAGTGGGTCTTTTTTTGCAGGCGGGCCTGGCAGGCTTGCAGGTGGGCGTGCGCCCACTTGCATCCTGAGGCTTGGGTCATCAGCCTATAGTTCGTCCTCGCCGACGCCCGCGCGTGGGTGCGCATCGGCCGTCGGAGGCGACGGCACCGTCGTGGGCGCACCACGGGAAACCGAGGGTTCGCCGAGCGTAACACTCAACAAAGGACACATGATATATCGGATGACGACAAAGCCGACTTTATTGAGTGTTTTTTATCGGACATTTGACAAAGACTGTGTCGATTGTCAAAGCGGACACTCGGCGAACCTAGCAAGCTTTATGCCGAGTGACAAAAGGGGCACTTGGCAAATAATGTTTGAAAAAAATAAAAAAAAACACCGCCGCCGGCCGAGGGAGCGCTCCCGCTGCTCGCCGCCCACGTCGCGCCCGCGCCCTTCGCCCGGCCGCCTGCAGCCCCGCTACTATTTGAATTACTTGCATTTTAAATTTGACTTGATTCAAAAAATTCTAAGGCTAAAAAAGAAAAAACTTAATTCTTTACCGAGTGTTAAATATAATACACTCGGCGAAGAGCTTCTTTGCCGAGTGTATTTTTTTGACACTCGGCAAACAAGCTCTTTGCCGAATATTTTTTGTTTGCTGAGTGTTTTTTGTTTTGGGACTCGACGAAGAGGTTGTTTGCCGAGTGCCCGAATAAATACACTCGGTAAAGAGTAAGACACTCGGCATATACGGGGTTTCCCTTGGTGGCAGCGGGGCTGACAGGACAGGACAGGACGGCCAGAAACGGCGGCGGAGATAACTAGCCCTTGTTTAGATCCAAACTTTGAAGAGCCAAACTTTACAAAACGTAATAAATACGTCACTATAACATTTTATTTGTATTTGTAAATAATTATCCAAACATTGATTAATTAGACTCAAAATGTTCGTCTCGCAAAGTACAACAAAACTATACAATTAGTTTTTAATTTCATCTACATTTAGTACTCCATGCATATGCCGACATTTTGATGTGATGAAAATCTTCTTTTTCATAGTGGAATTTGGGAACTAGGCCCTAGTCGGCAACCAACGTTGGTGGGTATATGGTAATAATGTCTTTGATGCTGAACTGGTGAAGCCCAGGTGTCCTCTTGAGTTGCAAAAGCTCATAAATTTTTGGTCATTATACAGTCCATAGTGGCCCATGGCATGATTGATCTTCATGGTGTATCGCGACAGTGTCAATCTAATTTTAGCCTCTTTTTATGCATTCATGCACGGAAAAAAAAACGCAAGCAGACAGTGAGGTCGTCGTCGTGCGACGACCGTGGGGGACGATGAAGTTGATGAACAACGGTGCAAGCTGTTGCCGGGAATGAATAAGGAAGGAGGATCTCCCTGTACCTGATTGCAGGGTAAACAGGTAAAGACTATACTGAGATATAGTAAGACACTACTGAACTTCATCATGTCTTAATGTAATAGTGTTAAATTTGAGCCTTCTCCATGAACTGCATCGTGCCTGTCTAGCATCCTGACCATAATTTTGTTTGTTTGAGGTGACGACAACTGACTTTATGTCGATCGAAATCAAGTTGGTGCACTTGTTAATAAACTACAGAGTTACACAAAGCAACTGATGGCGGTGCTGATTCATGAGTACAGTACATCACAAAAAAATTGGGAGATCATTTCCTTTTGGTGATCACCTCATTCAACCCTCATGGGCCTTGCTGGGCCAGACTATGTATATAAAACTTTGAAAAAAATATGCTATCCATAATAAAAATTGTTTTTGTAGCAGCGGTGAGACCAGGATCAACTTGCAAATAACGGCGCGCATGAGGCAGGCACGACGCAGGCGTGAGTCTGACGACGTTTCTTTCCCTTTGCACGATCGAATCATCACGTGTTACCAGACTACCCTTGTCCGAAATTAGACGCCGATTCGGACAAAACGGGTGACTCGGACTCTAGTCTAGCCACACCCGGCCCGTCCATATAAGCAAGCAGCAAAAGCGCAAGCCCATCCCAAGAATTGCAACGGCTCGAACTCCCAGAAAGCTTTGCAATACGAAAAGCTCTTCTGGTGCTCGAGACAACCTCTCCATCTCCTCCGCACTCGTCCGGCGCTCCACCGATGGCGTCACCGTCGCCGCACCTCGTGGCCGCCGTCCATGACGCCGCTGATATATTCCGCGTCGACGTCAAGCTCGTGGACGCGGCCTCCGGCGCCTTCGTCGCCCACCTCGACGGGCAGACCCCCTCCGGCGGCCACGTCGCAGCGGCCGGCGGCCTCATCTTCCACGTGCCAGCTCGCGGCGCCGGCGCGATGGGCATCCGCGTTCTCGACCCGGCCACCGGCGCCGTTACCACCATCCCCGCCGCAGGCACCACGCCGGATGCCGAGAAGAAGACCTCATCGGCGTCGGCGTTGTACTCGTACGTGTTTGGTCAGCTCCCATCCACCGGAGAATACAAGGTTCTCCGCATCTCCACTTCCCGCGGCCACCACAACCCCATTCAGTCATGTGAGATCCTCACCCTCGGCGGCGGCCGCGATCAATGCTGGCGGCCGGCGGCGAGCCCTCCGGTGATCGTCGGCACGACAATCCCCCGGCACAGGGCGGTGACCCAAGGATTTGCTCACTTCTTGACGACAACTCACACTGCCAAACACAACGGCATCGCCTCGTTCGACATGACGAAAGAGGAGTGGAGGCCTAATCTACTGCAAGGCCCGCTCCCCACCAAGAACCTCCATTGTTGCCACGACAGCCTGAGCTTGGTGGAGCTGAACGGCTGCCTGGTGTTCGTGCACCATGACTACCAGTCCTGCCGCATCGACATGTGGGTGCTAGCGGACCTAGAGAAGGGGAGATGGTTGGCGATACAGTCTCTGGATCTGGGGTCGATTCTGTATGGCTGGAACACAGACTGTGAGAAGGCTCACCCGTTTCTTGCTCCGCGCCAACAGGAAATCTTTGCGCAGCCGTTGATGGTGCTGGATGATGGGCGGATCGCTTTCTGGGTGAGAGTTCTGAATGGCGTGGTGAAGGTGTATGATCCAAAGACGCGCGTGTGCAAGGAGGTCCAGTTGGAGAGATATTGTAGTATTGTTGGGTTGTATAATGGAAGCCGGTTGGGGTTCACTTAGTAGGTAGAGGAGAGCGTAGCGCTACATATTGTGCTAGCATTTGTTTATTTCTAACAAATTATTGATGTATTCATGATAATGTATTTTCTTTTCTATTTCAATTGTTTCTGATTATGAAAATTTGGGTATTTAAGGTCCACAATTTAAATTTTTGCACCAAAGATTGGGACAGGGACAATAATAGTATATGTAAATTAAACACTAAAAGGACAGGGACATCAACGGTGCACATGCATGAGTACATGACGTAGGGCGGCTGGATAGGACAAACCAACAGAACGTCATCACCATCTCTATCCACCTTTAGTTGTGGGCAGAAATTAGGGTAACAAAAGATCCTGCTCCTATTTGCTTTTGTAACAATCGAGGGTAGCTTTTAGTCGAATTTTGGGGCTGATGCCATGACTACAAGCTGCGAGAATTCTACTTGTCATTCAGTTTGTTGATACGTACTCTCTGTGATGTAATTGGTTTTCTTCAAATTCTCATCATCTCCGACTACATCTTAATGTTTTGTTCAATCTGTAAAATGTGAAATATTTCATTGACGTGGTAAAATTAAAGAATAAAGTTAGGGAAGGAAAAATAAGTCCATTATACTACCTTCACCAATCTAGTTTGTCCACTTAATCCCCTGAACAAAAGTTAGGCTTGTTTCATATAAAATGTTCTTAATCTATGAAAATAATCACAAAAAAATCTTAATATATTTTCTAACACAAGGCATCATATGTTCTCTATCTCCTCACAAATTTAACTAAAAAACTCATCTTGTATGTGGAGAAACAAAAAGCTTGGGTAGTAAATTGAGCCTAAATTTTGTTAAGGGGACAAAGTAAATAATCTTTTATGCAGGTAGAAATGCCCCATCCGGACTAATGTTCCTTTCCCTACCCGAGACTAAAAAAATGTCGCACCCCACGGGATTCGAACCAACAACCTCTTACATTGCCTTACGTATAGTCTCCTAATCAGCCCACCTATACAGCACATGCGACTTTAGGTGGCATATTTTTCTTTATAGTAATCCATAGAGGACCCTTTAGTCTGGGTTGTTGGCTCCAACTAGGACTAAAAGGGTGACATTTAGTCCCGATTGGAGCCACCACTCGGGATTAATGTATTAGACTCTTTAGTCCTGGGTTGAGCCTCCAACCGGGACTTAAGGGTGACTTTTAGTACTAGTTGATGATTCCAACAAGGACTAAAGGACCATCCATTCCCTACTTGTTAGATCCGGGACTAATGCTTATATTAGTCCCGGATCCAATCAAAACCGGGACTAATATAGTAGATGGAAAGTTATTTTCTACTAGTGTTACAATCTGGACAGCAAGCACTATATTTAATTTCCACACTCGATGATGTTGTGTTGTATGTGATTAATCTAAATATGGAGGCAAGCCACGGCTTTGTGTGTATAATAATGCCCAGAAGTAAAGGTTTCTGGATTGACAATAAATTTGCAGATAACTAGATAAGTCACCGATAGTATTTGACCATAATGATTTACTAGTTCACGAATAGGTAGTAGAGGGGTCATATAAATATTTTGTAGCATGTACACTTTGTTTTTTGCAATCATGAAGATGGGGTAGCTTAGTACTAGCTTCGCGGAGAATTTTTACTCAGATGAACACTAATAAAGTTATAAAGCAGTTTTTAAGACAACTTAAATAAAATATTGTTGTTTATTATTCTTTCTGGTGGAATCCTATTACTAGGTAGATGCTATATAACAACTTGGGGTGTTTTAGATGAGAACCATAGCTAAGGTTTTACAGACTCGACCGCATTCCCTTTTTATTTGTTTGAGCACCAAAAAGTATCCCCAAACAAAGAGTAGCTATCCTTTTGACCATTTCTTATTGACATTTATGGAACGTTTATAGAACATAAACTGGGAACGTTTGACTTGATATACACATATACCCCCACTTTTAATTTTTAAACCTAATGATGAATCCGGTAGCTAGCAAAGGTTGAGACAATAATGTGGGAATAGATTGATGTCCATGCATGTTCAATAATATAATTTCACAATATGAACATGTTGGAATTGAGATTTATTGCAGATGAACAAGACTTTAATGGCAAATTATCAGCACAAGCATTAATTAGTGCACTTTTGTACGACAGGAAGCTCACATGTAGGTGAGGACCTTGCGTGTCCGAGGGACCGAGGGATGGTCGCTTTCCTTGTGATGAGTGATTGACAACGTGGTGTGATTTAACGTTTGCCTTGGCTCAAGTATTGCAGGTGTAGGATGCGGCTTGGTTTGCATTGGTGTAAGGTGAAGAACAGGCGCAAAAGGTCTTAGCCGAAGCAGCCTCCCAGGAGCAGAGAGACAAGTAGGCTTGGTTCGAGGGACCCGGTGGCCAGTGGGATCAAGTGCGGTTCACATGGTGCAAGAACAAGCAAGACAACGTGGATGAAGGTGATTGAGCCGGTACATTGGGCGCGGCCGAGTCAAGGAACAAGGCAAGATTGAGTAGACCGTCCGGGCGCCGGAGGTGAAAGGCTTGGCGTGCTCGAAGCTTGGCGTGGAGGCTGGACCAAGTACGCGGGGTTTGTTGGTTTGGCCACAAAACCAGCGGATGAGGGTTTCTTGGTTTGGGCCTCAAAACCAAGTCCGAAGGTCCGGTGCGGCGAAGACAGCGAAACCGGTCTGACCGGTTTGGATCGGGGTGCGACTAGATGCTTCGAAGCGGAGACACGCGGCGTGATCGTGGTGCTTGCGTCGGTGCCGCGCGGCTCACGGACACGGCAGAGGCCGAGCTCTGGGCAGCGCTGGAGCGGCACGACGAGGCGGCGTCCGCGGCGGCCGAGCTCTCTGCCGAGGCGGCGTGGCTGCGGCGGGATGCGGACCCCAAGGACAAGATCCTGTCCGCGATGCTGCACAAGTCCAAGATCGACATGGACGACCGAGAGATGATGGTGCGGGAGGTGAAGATGTGCAAGGCCAGGCGGAAGCGGGAGGAGCTCGAGGCTGACGTGCATCCCGAGCCCACCACCGCCGTGGTCGCCGGCGCGGCCGTCATGACGTGCGCGATGGTGCCCCCCGCGCAGGCTCCCACCACGAACACGCGGGAGAAGTCGCCGTGCTCGGCTAGCCACGGCTCCGTCGCGGCGGCGGCGTGGGAGGCGACCCACTTGAGCACCTCCCACGAGTCAGTCATCGTAGGCCGTCGGGAGTGGGTGCTTGTTAGATTTAATCTTGTTATGTGTGTCATTTGTTTATCGTGTTGAGTGTGTGTTAGTTGTGTCCGTGCTTGTCCTTGGAGTCTTGGCTTGCAGGAGTGTGCGGCCAGGTGCTTGGTCAAGTCATAGCACACGTTTAGGAGTAGAAAATGTTCAGTCCATGTGCATGGATCAGGTGAACGTCTGGCCGGGTCGTGCGACCGGGCATGCGTGGAAGAGCGAAGCTGCAGGAAGATTTAGTCAGTGCGTGAATGCAGGAGCAGTGGAGCCGTGTGCTGCATGCACGTCTGATTAGTTGAGTTAGTGGCGTGCGTTCCGGACGTGGTGTGTGCGTGTGTTTTATTTAAACACTTGTAATCAGCATTTGTGTTGCGCCGTGGTCTGGCGCGAGGCGGTACTCAGTGGCGACCGCGCAGACGCCGGCCTCCGCGACGAGCGCGTTGAGGTAGTTGTGGCTGAAGAGGCGCGCCCAGAGGCCCGTGGCCGGGTCGACGACGACGTCCTTGGACACGACGCCGGTGGCCGGGTCGGTGCCGACAGGGAGCGAGGCCGGGTTCATGAACCGCTCGATGCGGCCGCTCCTGTACTGGCGCACCATGGGGAAGAAGTCTGCCACCACCTCCATGTCTGGCTCCGGGTCCGCCATTGCCCCGCGCTGGTTCCCGGCGTCGGTGCGGGTTCGAGGCCTATAGAACCTATATTGTTTTACTTTATTTTAGAAAATAAATAGTTTCCTATACTAAATTCCATGATGATTATAGAGGTCCTAGAAAAATTTAGAAATTCATTGTTTTAATTTTGGTGCATAATTGCATTCTAAACTCCAAAAATTTTAGGGTGTGATAACGGGCACATCGTCTACCAACGAAAGAATAGCACTGGACCAGTAGATGTTGAGGTAGTCACGTCGCCTATCAATGAAAGAATAGCGTCGGTTAAATCTTGCAATAAATCTAGTAAAATGCGACACTAGTGCTGAGTCAAGGACTCCAACCTGGGTGGACAGGTTTCACCACAAGAAACCTTACCAATTAATCTACGATAATTCTGTAAAGGAAGAAGGTTTGCACTCACATGTTGTGGCGGGCGGTGCAACATATCATCGGTAGTATCCACCCGGCAACGGCATCGTCGGCGTGAAGAGGGCTGATTGGCTCGTGATGTGGTGTGAACTGGGGCGGTGGCGGTGGCGGTGGCTAGCTGTAGCAACCAAACAAACTGTGTATGAAGGATTTTCGTCAACAGTTAACCACTGCAGACCGGATGTTATCCTTAGATTTGGCAGCAATACCGATAAACTACTGCTCATGACATCTTCTTCATGAATAGTCAGTACTCTCCATCCAATCCTAGAGATCAGAGTCACATTGGCTTCGACTTACGTCATCACGTACTCTGACGCGGATCCTACGGACTTTGTGCATAGTTTACTAAGACTGTCTCGTGGGTAATATGATAGTATTAACTCGGAAAGGAGAGATCTATTTATCACTTCGCAGCATAGTTTTCGTGGGATGAGGAGAGATTGCGGCCGATCGTAGTTTACTAAGACTGTGTAATATGATAGTATTAACTCGAAAAGGAGGAGGAGTCAACACCGTGAAACCACGCTTTGGGTATTGATTTATTGGCCCCAGAGACAAATCTCTAGGTCTGACCTTAATTGGTTCGAGTCTTTTTTTTTTGAGCTAATCGTTCTCTAAGGTGAGAACCGATTGTCTGGTCTTAACTGGTTGGACCATGGCAACAATGGTGTGTGTGCATATGCGTGCCATGTCCTTGTTGAAGACATTACTTTTTAAGAGAGCCTTCTCCGTAGTCCAGGTGTTTGATACGATGGTGTAAAGAATAAAAGATTAAGTCGCGCGTTGTTTTTAGTGCCTAGATTTTTGTTGCCATATCTTTCTTCTTCTTTTTTAGTTGTATGCATCCTAGTTATGTAGAGGCTAGTCTTAGCACATCTCTATCATTTTGATGTATCTATCTAAAATTAATAAAATTTGCTTCGTTGAAAAAAAAAATCCAGCCACGCGAGATGTCGGAGCTCAGCAGCACAGCAGGAGAAGCGCTCGGAGTCGGAGCTTGGCGCGATGACTTGTATTATGGGCCTGATAATGGGCCTACTATATAAAAACTGATGTTTGTGACTCCATTTTTCAGCCGCTGTCTAGCAATAATGGATTCGTTGCAATCATATGGACTTCCCCAGTCATCTCCTTCGCTCTCAATAGTGGAGACAGTCTCGATGTAGGCAATCGATCGGAACGCGGAAAAAAAAAGATACTGGTAATACATAATATATGGTTTATCATATGGCAAAATAACGTATACCACCCCCAAGGCCCCTACTAACATACGTGTATACCTCCCTTCCGTTTAATTTGTGGGGCTTCCTCATCTTTTCTTTAGATTTTTGTTTGTGTTCTCCTAGTTGACCACACCATAGAAATGAAAGCGAAGAGGAGAGATGAGGGGCAGCTAGATCTAGTCTTTGGTCGCATTTGTTTGGGCTCCATTAGTAGCTAGGAAACTAACATCTTTTGAAATTATCGGCATGATCTAAGTATTACAAATGCGTTGATAAATATCAAAATCATAATTGAGGTGCGATGATACAAGCCTAATTTCTTTATTTGCAATATGTTTCAGAAAAAAAGTTTTAAACTTCAAGCAACTTAAAAAATTAAAAATTTCAGTTCAACAGTAATACGTGCATGTAGCTCGAAAGGACATTATTAAACTAGATTGGCTGGTGGCTGGTGCTAAGAGAAAAATACTGCTGGCCGGTGACTGGTGGCTGCTGCTGGTTTATGCAGTGAGAAAAATACTATTGAGCCAAGCCAACAAATAGCTAAATTACTACCCTACCAGTTGTTGTAGTACGAAAAATGCAATGATGTCGGTTCCACACATGCCTGACGTAGGGCGGCTGGATAAGACAAACCACCTCAACGTCATCACCCCTGATCTGTCCATGTGCACACTGTTGAATGTTTACTATCAGCAAAACTTTAGTTTATTAATTCGCCTTCTGTGTAGTCTACGCCTGAACAGCTGGAGTAGGGTTTAGGATTGCTCCTACAAAACATAATCTGCTGCTGTATCTAATATCTTGACGACAAATTTGAGAGGATATAAATACAAAGCTCACAATTTGGGTTAGTACTTTTGGTATATATACAAAAGAAACGTAATCTGTTGCTCTGATCAGTTATATTTTTCGCACAATCAGTTAATCATCATATATGGTGAGGGTCAACTTATTTTGGGCCAAAAGAAAATAAACTAACTTATGAAAAATGTCACAAGCAAACAAACACTATGCATGTGTATATGTGTATACAATATGTATGGTCAGCAAGGGAAAATTATGAAATATTAAATGCTCGTCCAGAACTAGCAGATAATTGTTTCTCCTGTCAACACTTGTCGCACCTATATACTATCTAATCTGGTAGGCTGCCAGTTGCTACATACAAGTATTGCATAATATCTGAATTAGGGAAGAATAAGAAAAGACTACTCTCATGCTTGCTGTAATCGAAACTAGCTTACATATGTGTCTAGTTGAGAACACACAGATTTATTTGCCCAGCCACTGCATTCATAATATAATGTGTACGGTTTTAGTTACATTTTTTTTTGAAAAAGGAAAAGTCTCCGGCCTCTGCAGACGCACGCAACCCAGTTTTACAGTATTCTCAGCTTATAAGCTGACCTCATTCATGAATAACATAAAGGTATACTCAAATAAAAGAGAGAAATCAAATATAGAGCCTATTATTGCTTCTCCATCCATTCTTAGCAAAAATATCCAAGGCTACGACCTCCAAAGCCTTGCTCGCCAGATGGATCTTCTCCCTTGTATCCTCATGCTGCAGCAGAGACCAAAATCTCAACCAATACGCGCCCCTGAAAATAGCCTGCATAAAAGAGGTAAATTGTTTTTTCTCAAACACTAAATCATTACGCGTGCACCAAATTGCCCACAAGAGAGCTGCAACCCCAACAAAAATTACTCTTCTATCTTTTTTGTTTATGCCTGTTAACCAGTTCCCTAGCATATGGACAACTAATTTCGGCGTGGTTAACCCAGTAGCTATCTCGACAACTCGCCAAATGATTCTAGCATGTTGACACTCAAAAAAGAGATGCTTAATTGTTTCATTCCCATTACAGAAACAACATTTTTGGTTCCCGGACCAATTTCTTTTGACTAAGTTATCCTTTGTTAAAATAACACCTCGTTGGAGGTACCAAAGAAATATTTTTATCTTTAGAGGAATCTTCAGCTTCCAAATAAATTTATTTGAGAAGGGTGTGTCCTTATTCATGAGGTACTGGTACATGAATTTTACAGAAAAATGATCATGCCTATGTAAATCCCAGGTAAAAATATCCCTGCCCTCTGTAAGATGGTAGTTGGCTATTTTAGCTACCAGGTTATGCCAAGACGTTAGTTTATCACCAACTAAAGTTCTTCGAAAAGATATGTTTAGCGGTATTTGATTTATCACATTTCCTACTGTATCATGGGGATAGTGCACTATACTATACAGTGTTGGAAATTGTTGTTGAAGGGATTTAGAACCCACCCAAATGTCCTCCCAGAATCTGGTTTGTGACCCATCTTTTATTTTGAAGGACCCACAATTTAGAAAATCTTCTCTAGCTTTCAATAAACCTTTCCAGAAATACAAATCCCCAGGTTTAATCTGTACTTGAGATAAGCACTTTGAGCTCAGATATTTATTTCTGAGTAAGGTTTGTCAGGTGCCGTCTTCATTCAACAGTTTAAATAACTATTTGCTGAGAAGACATTTATTCTTGATCCAGAGGTTTGTTATTCCTAGACCCCCTTGATCTTTTGGCCGGCACAAGATATCCCATTTGGCTAAATGATATTTTCGTTTGTCGTTGTTGCCTTGCTAGAAAAATCTGGAGCGATTAAAGTCCAATTTTTTAGGACACCTTTAGGAATTTCAAAAAAGGACATGATGAACATAGGAAGGCTGCTAAGCACTGAATTCAACAAATTAGCCTCCCCCCGTAAGATAAATGCTTGGCCTTCCAAGTGCTTAGCTTACGTTTGAATCTTTCTTCAATGGCACCCCAATCCGCATTGCGAAGTTTATTATGATGCCTAGGGATTCCTAAGTACCTGAATGGATATGACCCCATTTTGCAGCCAAACAGTCTAGTATATTCTCGCTCGTGCTGTTTGGCTTCTCCATAACAAAATATTTCGCTTTTTTTATTTTTAAGCCTGATAATTGTTCAAAGACACAGAGCAATAGCTTCATATTTTTTGCTTGCTCTAAATCATGGTCCATGAATATAATTGTATCATCTGCATATTGTAAAATAGACAAACCATTTTCCACCAAATGAGGTATCACCCCGTTAATTTGTCCATCTTCTTTTGCCCTCTTAATTAAGATAGCGAGCATATCTGCTACAATATTGAACAGAATATGTGACATGGGATCCCCTTGCCGAAGGCCTTTTTTTGTCTGGAAGTAGTGTCCAATATCATCATTAATTTTGATGCCTACACTTCCTCCCGAGATAAATTTCTCCACCCATCTACACCATTGCGGACAAAAACCTTTCATTCGTAAGGTCTGTTGAGAAAGGACCATTTCACCTTATCATAGGCTTTTTCAAAATCAATTTTTAGAATCACACCATTGAGTTTTTTTAATGCATTTCATGGATGGTTTCATGTAATATGACTACACCTTCCATGATATTTCGACCTGGCATAAAGGCTGTCTGTGAAGGTCTCACCACTTTGTTGGCCACTCCCATGAGCCTATTTGTAGCCACCTTAGTAAAAATTTTAAAACTCACATTGAGGAGACAAATTGGTCTATATTGTTGTATTTTTGTTGACTCTTTTATTTTTGGGAGCAAAGTAATTACTCCAAAGTTGAGACTATGTAAAGGCAGACGCTCTTCATAAAATTCCATGAATAATGACATAAGGTCTGGTTTTATTATTTCCCAGAAGACTTGATAAAACTCTGCTGGGAAGGTCTGGTTTTAGTTACATGGAGCATCCTTCATCCAAAAGAGAGGCTACTTCTTATTAGGAAAATTGAATAGGTGTTCGGAAAACACTTCTTGGTAGTTTTCAAAGTGCAGCTCTCATCTGCCTTGTGATGAGAATAGATTTTATCTCCGACCAACAAGTTAAGACATGGTATTTGTTGTTTATATATAATTCTCATTTTTCACCGTTTCATCCTTTCTGTATCAGTTATCACTTTCGGATCAGCATTTTTAATGATACATTACGGGCTTAATTTTGATATGTACCGAATGGAATCTATATATGCATGTGCGCTTGGGAAGCACAGATGGATGCAGCTGTATGTGATTAAATAATAGCAGCAGATAAGTCATTTCCATGATCTGAACATGATGATTAATAGTTAAAGCATCGATAGGTAGTAGACGGTCATACAAATATTTGTATAGCATGTACTTCTTTTCTTGTGATTGTATAATAAGCATAAAGTAGCGCTAGATTCGTGGAAAGGGTTCCTTCCTCCAGATGAACAGTTAATGTAGTGGATGCTACTAATGGACTGTATGCATTGAACCTTCCGGCACAATAATATATAACATATCATTTTTTATGATAACATCAGTATTGTAAATTATCTGATTTGTTGTATGTTCTATCTGATTATGCACTTAATAGTAGCTGCCATACTGCAAGTTGGGTTTTCTTTTTGGATAAAACTAAACCAATGACTAAGTTTTGCAAAGTTGACATTTTTTACATGCAGAAAACCACCACCATGAGGAGCTAGTATAGGAACTATTGAATTGCCCTTTATAATTTCATAGATAAATTAAATACGATCAGCTAGTAGAAAAAAGAAATCAATTCTGAGTATATATTAACATATAATCTTTTCTTCAAATTTTAAAAATGTCTAGCATTTCGTTTCTTTTTTGGTGACACATTTAATCTGAAAATGTAATTTATAGGAATGTTTCCTATGCTTCATGTATTCAAAGGACTTCAAGTTCCCCAAAACTAGCTGGTTTTCACTTTAACTGCAGCTACAAACATTAATTGTAGTATGCATGTAGGAATGGACTCCATATACAATCTAATTTCTAACAGCATAGATTTTTAAAACTGAGACTTAGTTTCTTTAAAACTGAGATTGTTTTAGATGAATAATTGAGTTTATGACCTCGGATTTTTAGGAACAAATGTTCAGATATCGTATATTGAAATTATTCAATCAAATAAGAATCATATGACCACGGATTTTTAGGAACAAATGGTCTATTTGGACGCATGGTCAGGTTTGCCGGATTGAAGGTGCATGATTTGAATTGAACTGGCTAAATTGGAATAATATTAGCTGTTTACAGAACAATAGAATTTGAGATGCTTTTTGACAGATGTCTATAGTTTTATACTCGTTTTGAATAACCAATAGATTATAAGTAAAATTTCATAACTGCAGAACATATACTGTAATTTTAGAATAAACAATATTTCATCCGTGTTCCCAAATATTTGTACCATTGAAATAGTTAATGGTGACAAATATTCTGGAACGATGAGAGTATGGAATTAATTTAGGGGATTGAGAGAGATCAATAAGAATTTCATGGTTATTATTACACACTTGAAAACAGCTGCCAATGTGTAATTCTATAAAGGTTTAGAAACTTTAGGACTGGTTTAAGTCAAACACATAGCAGGAACGAAACAAAAATGTAACTAACAAAAAAGGTTGCAGCATTATTGAACCATCCCAACCAAATTGGATAATTTTCAGGATGGCCCCAAATGACCTAAAACATTTAAAGAACATATAACAATGAATCCAAAGCCAACTGATAAAATTGCAGAAACGGTGCATTTATTTCTTGGATATATCGTTCTGTGGAGCCAGAAGCTCCTCTACCAAGATTGATAAAAATCTCTGCCCAACTTGAAATAAATTCTTCTTTTTCGTACATGCTAGCTGGAAGCCTCTTATTCTGATGATTCAGCAGGTTGGGATCTAAACAATAAAAAAATTAATTGACCACGATCTAGAGAATTGAATGGACGAATTGAGCCGAGTAAAACTATCGAAAGCTCGCTCATGCGCGGCCGTGTTGGCAATGTGTACATGCTGTGTGCACCTGTGCGTCCTTGTAATCGCAAAATAGAACAGCAACTGTTGCACACGGTAATTCAGTGATGAATAATTAAACTGAAACAGATGATTGCTCAATGGGTTTCTTCATTGATCAGATAGCGCGAGCAGCTCCTCCAAGTAATCCACCCCAAGGTCTTCCAGCTCCAGCACGCAAGAAGCAGAAGCTGCCTGCTTTTGCTTGCCATGCCCATGGCTACTCGAGCTCGAGCTCGTCGCCGTCCGTTCATTGCCGGCGGTCGCCTTCTGCTTGTTCCTGGGCAATCGCTTGCGGATGCAGTGACGCCGCTTGAGCGCCAGCACCGGCGAGTCCCCCGCGGCAGCACCGGCGGTGAGCCCCAGCGCCCGCAGCGACTCTTCCACGTGCTCGACGGGGAAGTTGAGCACGGCGGCGGCGCCGCGCATGGTGTAGGCGGCCTGGTCGTAGACCAGCGCGGCGGCCTCCGGCGTGTCGAAGGTGCCGATCCAGACGCGCTCGCCGTTGCGCGTTGAGTCCCTGATCTCCGCCGCGTACCTGCCCCACGGCCGCTTCCGAACGCCGATCAGCGGCGCCTCCGCCGCCTCCTGCTGCCGGAAAGAAACGCAGCCGCCGCCGGGTTGCATCGTCGTCATCGCCGACGAGGAGTGCTCGTCTGCCCTGCTCGTGGTCGATGAAGAAGTACTGGAGGAGTTGCTGGAGGTGCAGGTGGTGGAGATTGAGGCCGTTCCCATGAGGGCGCTGAACTGATCCATGCCTATGCCGTCGGCCTGATAGCTGTAGTGTTCATCCATGGCGCCGCCACCGAAATGGAGCTGCTGGTGGTTGTGGGAGGGTGGGGCGCCGGACGACGATGAGGACCAGGTTTCAGGTGAGGAAGAATGGTATGTGGATGAGGGCTGGAAACCGGCGGAGGTGTCGATGACGCTGCCGCCGTATTGTTTGAGGCTGTAGTGGCTGTCACAATGCGCATAGGAGGCGGCGGCGGTGGCGGCATGGCCATAGTAGTAGCTGCTGCTGAAATGAGGCTCCATGGATCACGCAGGCAGATCGACCTCTAAAATTTGTACACAAGTTTGGGGGATGGATGTAGACCTGGCTAGAGTACGTATATGATATGGTCCAATGCTCCCTTGAGAATTTAGCGCGCGGTCTAGCTGCTTATATATACAATGATGCATGGTTTAATAAGTACCTAATGACAGCCTAATTTGATGGAGTTGTTTAATTTTGACTTGATTCGATCGTCGAGTTCATCGACGAGGGATGCCACCCGCGCTGGGGGACAACCACGGCTCCACTTGCTGGGTTCATACTTTCGTTGTTTTGCAAGATATTTCAAAAAAAAAAAGATAGCTCGTTAACGCACATGTGTGGATTAGGCTGCCGTTACCGTTAATTCAATTTTTTTTTGCCGAGGGCACAAGGCGGCACTAGGTAAAGCCTTTGTCGAGTACCCAACAAAAAACACATGGTAAAGTTTTCTTCCTCTTCGTCGAGTGCGACACGGCGACTCGGCAAAGGCTTTGCCGAGTGCATAACCCTCTTTGCCGACCGCCTCTAGCACTAGGCAAGCCCATTGATTCCTGTTGTTACTGGACGCAGAAATTGGAGGTGTGTGCCATGTGCGCGCGCGTAGGGAGGAAAACACCATTGAGTTGTTGTGGATCCATGGCGGCACACCATGGAAAACGTCACAGATTGGAGGGTATAGCTGGATGCATATGCCAACAGACGCCGTGTTTGGTGATTTATCAAGTGCATCTCAACACATCACGGGGATTGGTCTAGTCACATCATCAGGTAGGTAAACATTTTCTTCTCAATTGCTATGGCTAGCTAGAGCAGTAGTAACATTTGATATTAACTTAAGACTTTAAGAGTCCGCCCATCCCTTCATCATTTGTTTCGCGATTTTATGTACCGGTCTAAGTTAGAAAGAAACCTTCCATCCGAAGAAAAATAAAGTAGTTTGCAATCCAATCATCCACATCAATCCTCTTACAACCAGCCTATACAAGTTATCCTATCAAAATATTAATATTTTGTGCATAACTAGGCATCAATGCATCATTATACCTTCATGACCATCATACCGGCTCGTATATACGTAGTTATCAGTTATCACTGCTTCCATCCGTAGCTATAAGCACTGCCACCCCGCCCTCGCCTCTAACTCCATCCATCTATAACAACACCATGCTCTGATCCAAAGGGCAGCGGTGAATACCCAACTACACATAACTCTGGTGATCTTGTGTCCCAATCTCATTTGAGTGGCAGAAAACACCAGTGGTTACAAAGGAAAAGGGTTTCATCCTTTGCAAACAACTAAAATGTAATACACGTTCGATTTTTAGCTAATTGTACTAAATTAAATAGATATTTATTAGTCCTATACAGATATAAACTGCACAACACTAATTAATACTACCCTCGAAGTAAAAATGTTGCTAACTAGCTTGACTCATCTCTACACTCTACGGTTTATCCCCAAAGCATCTGAACTCGAAGTCATACACAGTCAACGTCAACCCCTTACCCCCTCCACGGTTCCTACGGCCTGCTATATAATTATCGATTTTTCTAATATAGGAAATGACTTCAATTCTGTGGGCGCCTGTTTCAAACTAAAGCACAAAGACATGAGCAACCCTAGAGCCCCCGACAGTAGAACTGAGTCAAGCTGGGTTATGAACTTTCAATTCATATATAAAAATGATAATTTACTACATACTCCGAGTATTGACCAAACGGCCGAGGCCGAGCTTTATATATAAAGCAAGTCAAATACTGGGATTATCAATTTACAATAACGGTCAAACCCACTTACAACAACCAACTACTTACAGCTCTAAGACGGGACGTCTAGGAGACACGACCGAGCCAACCTAAGGCTACTCGAGACGATAACAACGCACGCCATGACTCCGTCGCAGAGCTCCAAGGTTGGGCCGTCAGCGGGGTCCAAAGCTTCGTCGTCACGGCACAAGAATAGCTCCACCAACGCCTTCAGGAAGGCAAAGGCGCCGAGCCGGCGCCACCGTTTGGTTTTCACTGAGGAAACTCCATCGAACCGCCACTGGACATGACCACGAAGGCAACACCCTCAACAATGAGATTCGTTGCCCGATCCAACCCGCTGGACCGAAGCTTGCGCTTGAGGATCACCATCCGAAGAACCGGCATAACCTGCCCACCACAAATGCCACCGAGCGGAGTCCACCATTGCAACCGCCGCAACCATCCTACAAGGTCCCATAAAGGCTAAAGCCGCACAATTCCAAGGAACTGACAGCTCAAGCACTCACCCAACCCAAGAGCTGCCTGCCTCAATTGCAAGCTGCCATGCGCAATCCCGTAAGCGCCTGATCCTAGAGCCATCCTCCTCAATTGAGCACGGCTCCGAGCGGATTCAGTCGGACTTGAACCATGAGCCCTACAATAGCGAAGCAAGGCACATTGGGGGCAACGTTGAAGGGAGCATCACCTGAGCAGGGCCACCGGCGACGCCGGAGCCAGGACCATCCCCCTCCCCTTCCCACGGCCATTGGCCCAACAGGGAACCAGGGACACAAGAGAAGGGGAAGCACGGCCGGAGACCCCACGACTGCTGCAGGAGCGCAAGGGAGGAGGAGCCAGGCCAAGCCGGGCACAGCGCATCCGCACACCCTCCCAGCAAGGCGTCGTGGCTGCCGGCGAGGGTTGCCGACGCCCAAGGCACCAGGGTGGCGCCGTTGCCCGTGGGGTCCACCGGGAGCCGTCCTCGCCGCCCCAGATCCGGGGGGCCCCTCCCATCGCCGGCCATCCTCGCCGGAAGAGGAAGGAGCCACGCGCGGCCTTGACCGCCCGGGCCAGGCCGAAGCCCGCCGAGCGGAGCTGACACACCGATGGACGCCGGCGTGTGTACTCCACGGCCGCACCGCAGCAGGGGAGGAGAGCCCCGCTGCCACCCTCCCAGCGGTGGCCCGGCAAACACCGGCGGCACCCTCAGGCGGCGGCGGAGCAGAGGGCGCGAGGGTGGGGGGGGGGGGGGAGGCTGGAGGCGGTGGCTAGGGTTCGGCCCAGTCGCCTCCGGGAGAGAGGCGCGGGGCGTTCCCCCACGGAAAAATGCCAATCGCAATCCTAATTTACTAGATATTAACACGATGTCTTTCCATTTGAATCTGACAAACCTAAACTCGTCAGAGTACCACCGACTTTCTATATGATACAGTTTTAGACCTTGTCATCTTTATAAGGGGAGAACGTTGACCACAAATTAGTAATGAAATACCACCGAACTATATTTGAACTTGAACATGCAAATGGAAAGAAAAATCAGTTTTCAACAGCAGACCACAAATCACATTCATTGTCCCCAAACAATTGTACTAATATATAAGTGGAAATACCACTCTAGCCAACAAAGGAGCAGCGGTGGAATAAAATATTATGTTTGGTTTATTCTTGTCTCACTTTTATCAGATACATATCCAGTTGCCTCGGGGAGGAAATTCAGAAGTTTGATGGAAGGCTAGATATTAACGTGTTGCGGCTGGCTGCTGCACCTGCACGCATATCTGGAACAGATAGATTTTGCATAGCATGTGTTTCCTAGTTATAGCAAATCTGCACATAGATCTGCTACGCATGGTTCTGGGAAACAACCGATAGCACGTGAAGGATCTCAAATGTGCAGACGCCGGCTGCTAGTATAAGGATCTAGTAATAAAGTATATATACAACTCATTTCCTACTTTTAGAGACCGAAGACGATGATGCTCAAAGGACAAGGTAGCGCCTGTATGTGATACTAAAACAAATGAGTACATAATTGTTGTTAGATATAGTTTTGCAGTAATTAGTAGAATATAATATCGTCACACATATGTCGAATAAAGTACTACATTCCCTAAATTAGTTCATAGACAAAAAACATCAGCTAAGGAAAAAACATATATTAATGTAATCACAAAATCATGCATGCTTGCACTTATAGAAGTAAGGGCCAAATTATTCATAAAACACTATATATTAAGAGTTATTAAGGTGTATGTCCATATGCTAACTGATCGTAGGCCAAGGTTTCTTCTAGTGGGACCTGCCCATTAAGGTTGGAGACATCAACTCAGCAGTACTGGTGTCGTATTTTCTGGATTCATTCTAGGATTTAACCGGCGCTATTTTTTCAGTGATACACGACGTCCCGTCGACAGCGAGGCGCTAGTGGTGACTTCATGAATCTCAAAATCGGATCTGTTGGTCTAGTCTATCGGAGGTGGTCATAGGGGATGGGTTTGCATACATGTATTCATAGGGGTGTGTATAATCGTCTGCGTCTGTACTTGTCTTTCACAAAAAAGAAGTGTATGTCCATACAAAAGGTCTGAGGTTCAACATGTCATCGTCACAATGGACGTAGATAATTTTTTTCTTTAAGTGTATGCAACAGCTGATAGTTCATATAGTGTTATTACTCAGCAACTTCCCTCCAGAATCAATGCATGAACGACACAAACCACCAACATATATAGTTGTATGCCAGATTTGAGGAGATTCCATCATGGTTCTACCGCCAGCTAGCTTAGCACGTATATAGGGGGTACTTGCAAGTTCATTGAACTGAACCACGAAGGCGTGGGAGTAAGCATGAACTGATCCAGTGTATCTGTGTTCACCCTGTTCGTTTGAGGGATCGGAACGAAGATCCCTATATATACATATATTACAGTTCGTGGTATCTTTCTCGTAAATGTTTTGTATATGACTTGAACGCCAGTGCATTGTACTCCCAACAACTGTTGTGTATGCCAGGCAGTTGCTAACGCTCCTTATTGGGCATTCCTTCTTTAAACCCGGCCATTCAATCATTAAATTATGTACATGACCGCAGGTGTATTGGTTATGCATGTGTATGATGTAGCGATGCATCTCCAGATGATCGCTACTGATGCGGTTAGATATACCTAGATTACAGTGCTCTCCCTTCCTATTTGGTTCGAGGAATACATAATAAGCTGCTTTTCAACGTTCAACTGTACGTAATCGGACGTAAGTTTTAAATCTGCATATCGATCGCTTGCATGTGTACAACCTAGCTTCCCAAAAGATGCCTCCAGGTGATCATGGAGACTGCTTATATATTCCATTAGTAAATGTATGGAGCTTGTACGTTTGCTTTAGTTGGGGTACCTTTCGGATCTGGATTGGTAACTATTTTATTCCACAACATACAGCTATGCTTACTGGTTGATTAATTAATAGGTTACTGTTAGATAAAACCGGCACTAGCGTCGAGATCCCGACGGATCGACTAGCGCCATCGCAGCGGAAGCAACAAGATCACAAACGCCATCGCCAAGATCAACACGAGAACGACACCGAGGCACGATATTTTTAACGAGGTTCGGCCATGTGCCTACGTCCTCGGGGCATGACTACGGGCGCTCCTCCCCGTAAACAGCAGCTACACCGGCATCCGGGCACCACCGCGGCCACGCTGCCGCCCACACCAGCCGCCAAGTCGTCTCACGGTTACATGGTAGTGCCCACATATTTATGGACCCTAGGGATACAAAGTACGACCCAAACTCTATCCCTAACCTACCAATTATAACTCAAGTCCACGTCGTAACCATAACATACACATATTCGACATAACTCTAACAGTTACTCTCCTCAATTGATCTTGAGTGCTCATGATTTTTTGGATGTTAGATGTTAGAAATTTAGGCATCATTCGGTATATTTTAATTCCAAAAATTAGCAACAAATTCATGACAGCAGTGAGTGATCCAGTGGTAACATAACATGTGCCAGTGTTCAAGTTAATTCTCCTAAATAACATGAACAACATGAGAAACCGAAACAAGAACAAAAGGATGTTCAGGGTGTACCCAGAGGCGGGGCCGGTACCGGAGGCACCGGATGCGCCGTCACCAGCTGGAGGAATAGTGTTAACCATCCTCGACTGGCCTTGCTCGAAGTAGTCGATCTAATTTGGTGCAGTGGCGAGTTGATGCAGTGGAGTCCCTCGAACGGTCACCGAGACGTAGTCGTTCACGTGAGGAAGAGGGCCACCAGGAAGTAGTCGTTCGGGTTGACGAAGTTGGCCACCAGGAAGTAGTCGTTCACAGCAGCGAGCAGGCGCGTACTCGTACGCTCCCCAGAAACCTTATCGCCCGCCTATCCCGAGCAGGATCACTTGGACAGGGAGGTTCGGAGGCAACTGCTCACGCAAGCAGAGTGCGCGCAAGGCTTGCGTTGGGAATGCAAGAGAGTAGCAAAAACAGGGAGAAGAGAGAGGTCTCCTGAAAGGAGTACCAGAGAGGGAGAGTGCTTGTGTGTTCTGGCTTATGGGAGGGAGCCCCTCTTATATAGGCGACCAGAGAAAGAGGGGGGATGAACCTGGACACTGCATGAGGCAGCAATGGCCATAATGACGGCAGTTAATGGTCAGCCCAATAATGCCATTAAACGTCATCAGTTACTCTCAGCCATCAAATCGGCAGTTAAGACTCAATCAATGTCATTTGTGGCAAAAGGTTCATCACACGGCACATGCCGAGCGGCACGGCCTCGGCCACGGCCACGGCGAGCGAGCGCGCGCGCGCGTCTGGCACGCCCATCTCCTTTTACCAACTTCACAAGTGGTCCACAGTTGGTCCACTATTTAAGTTGGTTAGTATTCCCGTTGTCTCTCGATCCGAGATTTAATTCCCTAGCATTTATTAGTGGACCTTTAATTCTTTGATTAATTGAGACTTAAATGGGCCAAGGCCCAATTAATCTAACATTAGAATGATATATATGCGGCATGCAACTTTCAATAACTCCTGATTTCTTTTCAATGGTTTCTATCACATTCTTTCATATGAAAATGGTAGTATTCGACAAAAAATATGTATAACTTGTTAATTTGTCTTGCTTGGGTTGACCAGATCGAGGGGCAAAAGCTACTAGCAGTAGCTAAATGAATTCTGGAATATTTTGACTACAAAATAATACTTGAAGTTGCAAAAACAAAAACATGGATGTCAAGTTACAATTTATAATAATCCAAAGAATGATTTTAATAGTATCTAGCATGTTTGCTTAAATCAGCGAAACTAAACAATGCTGTCACTATTGTCGCATTGGCTGCAGCTATATATGCGATCTTCTTGGTTCTTTCTAGTCGGTTTTGATCAGTGCATCTGCAACTACTAGCACTGCTCAAGTATAACAGATTAAGTCAGAAGATCCATGTTGTATGGTGAATGAACTTTTATTTTTGGGCGTACACGCACTAATATCTTAGCCGTGTTAAACGTTAGAAGTTTAGAACACCATGTCTCCGGCACAGCTAATCTTGTCTATGTGCATAGCTGGGATTTAGCTTGCTGGACAAACATACAAAGATGGCAGGTTCATGTTGGAGTGTTGGGGTTTGGCTGCTGAAATTGGTTTGCACAATGGTTATGTTATACTCTCTTAGGGAGACAATAAGATTATGCTCACTAGAGATGTACAGGTAGTTTGCAGTTGATCCAACACAAAGAATATATACACATTATACATACAACTGTACGTAAATGCACCCCATTAATTTCCTTTTGCACAAAGGAAGCTACCTAGCAATACCTGACTGATCATTCAGTATCTACTTGTGTAAACGAGGAGACAATGAGCAAAACATTTGTGACGTTTATTTAATTTTCCTCATTGGACCTGAACTACAGGGATCGTCATTTCTCTTCTATGAAAGGGTAATATTTTTTTAACCCCTCTTAAACCCGTCGTTAGCTATATTAAATCAAGCTAACAGTGTTTGGTTCTGCACTGACGGTTCACCATACCGAAACTTCCAAAATCCATCCACAGATTCTTCTTGGGTCATGGTAATATGGGCATCAAGGGCATCCACGTTCAGCGCATGTGTTGGCCACTCATGTAATATATATGGGCATCAAGGGCAGGTTACTGGCCATGGATGAGTGGAGGCTATGAACTCCAAGGGCATATGGAGTACTAGATAGCCTCCTATTTGATGTTGATATATAATTACTTGCGACAATCTAGGTTGCTTTAATGTGTCTGGTTCTTGCTGAACATATATAAAGGTCAAGGGGAAAACTATATATACCCATATTGAAAACCTCTGGGACAGCAAAGGTTGGGCCGAAAGTCTTCTTGCGGCAGAAAGAAATACAGGGCGCCCAAAGGGAGGGTTGTCTGCAGATTCCTGGAATATTATTATATATCGCGCGTGCAATTAGAGCGCTAGCTGCTTCGCAAAGGAGATCTTTTACGATACCTTATATCACTAATTTAAAGGATCAGTATATAAACATCCGACGGTTGAGAATAATTGTATACTAGTCTAACGTTGATCAGTGGTATAGGTAGTATATAGTGAGTAGTATAGTAGTATAAGGGTATTATTGGAAAAAAATCTAAATGATATCACTGTAATTTAGATATATTTTAATTTTTTTTCATTCGATCGTATGTCTCGGGCCGACAGTCGAGCTACGCCAGTGGGATGGGTCTCGGGTCGGTGATGCACGCCGCCGTTAAGAACGAGAAGAAGTATCCTTAGTTAATATATTTATGTCCAAAAAACTATATTACCCATTCTCTGTACCATATACCACTAGTCAGTGGTATAAGGTACCGTAAAAGAGCTCTCGCAAAGAGACTGCATGTGTGATGTGTGTCAGGTCGGGTGAATCACTTTTCATAACCTCAATACTTTTCTCTTGAACCGTAGTTACTTTTTGAACCTTTGTAAGCTTAGAATTAATGAATGAAATAAGATACTTCTTTTGTTTTCACCGTCCGATTTTTCAGAACGGATGGCTCTACTTAATCCCAAGTATTTTAAAATTCTTCTATTAATATATATTCTATTTCTCTAGATGTTGAAAGATTTTCTCCTCACGACGTGCCTTGCAAAAGTTGTAATATTGAGGCTAGAATTCAAATCTATGTGGTACCATGTAAAGGATCGATAGAGAATTGGTGTAATAGATTAGGCTCGAGCTAGGTTGGATTATATTATATGGTTTACGACATGGAAGCAAGAAGCCTCTCCTCGAGATAAAACACATGTCAAAGGATTGATCACAAAAAAATCCAAAATTACCAAATCTAGATATATGCCTGTATAGGACCTTAAGATGTTCAAAAATCAAACAAATAAGAACCAATGCAATAATTTTAGAAATAATTTGTTATATTTAAACAAAAACTTTGGTTTAATTTCTGAGACTTTGTTTCACATGAGGATGTCTGCTCTGCTTATTGTCTTCTCCTTATCCTCCATCTAAATATATCAATAAGGTTAGGGTTTAAATTATGTTTAGATTCAGCTGAGTTTCTGACTCGATCGATAGGAGGAATTAGACAAACCAATATATGGGATAGATAGACCTCACTAGCAGTACCAACGAGACAAGGGGAGGCAATATTAGGAAAAGGTGGAGAGTTTCCTATGAAGAATATACTAGAGATGTACATATGGTTGGGTGCAAATCTAAGTCAAAAGATATGTCGTTCGTCAATCCTTTAGGCCACTAGATAGACCCTTGGCAATTTACTTTATGGGACAAACCTCTATCTGTAAAGACGCACGAACCTTAAGTCACCTCTTGAAATGGATCGATCAGAGCATAGCTAGAGAGATAAAAGACTACTCTATATAGTCTAAACCCAGGTGTAGAGCAATAATTATTTTACTATTACACCAAGTCAATGAACCAGAAACCAAGGCGGTTGAACTTTGTATCTGATTCTTTCCAGGATATCCTATTTTACACGTACGAGTACTTTAACTCCCATGTTGATCAGCGATTCATGTAGCGCCGGAGAAGACAAGAATGCACTTTCTATAGAGTAGCAGTAATATAATATTAACAAATGTCTTTAAAAGGAGTACATTAACTAGTAGATCATCACTTTAATAAGTAAGCACTGAAGTAGACAAGTAATAATTACTACCAATAATAGTATATGTAAATTAAACACTAAAAGGACAGGGACATCAACGGTGCACATGCATGAGTACATGACGTAGGGCGGCTGGATAGGACAAACCAACAGAACGTCATCACCATCTCTATCCACCTTTAGTTGTGGGCAGAAATTAGGGTAACAAAAGATCCTGCTCCTATTTGCTTTTGTAACAATCGAGGGTAGCTTTTAGTCGAATTTTGGGGCTGATGCCATGACTACAAGCTGCGAGAATTCTACTTGTCATTCAGTTTGTTGATACGTACTCTCTGTGATGTAATTGGTTTTCTTCAAATTCTCATCATCTCCGACTACATCTTAATGTTTTGTTCAATCTGTAAAATGTGAAATATTTCATTGACGTGGTAAAATTAAAGAATAAAGTTAGGGAAGGAAAAATAAGTCCATTATACTACCTTCACCAATCTAGTTTGTCCACTTAATCCCCTGAACAAAAGTTAGGCTTGTTTCATATAAAATGTTCTTAATCTATGAAAATAATCACAAAAAAATCTTAATATATTTTCTAACACAAGGCATCATATGTTCTCTATCTCCTCACAAATTTAACTAAAAAACTCATCTTGTATGTGGAGAAACAAAAAGCTTGGGTAGTAAATTGAGCCTAAATTTTGTTAAGGGGACAAAGTAAATAATCTTTTATGCAGGTAGAAATGCCCCATCCGGACTAATGTTCCTTTCCCTACCCGAGACTAAAAAAATGTCGCACCCCACGGGATTCGAACCAACAACCTCTTACATTGCCTTACGTATAGTCTCCTAATCACCCCACCTATACAGCACATGCGACTTTAGGTGGCATATTTTTCTTTTATAGTAATCCATAGAAGACCCTTTAGTCTGAGTTGTTGGCTCCAACTAGGACTAAAAGGGTGACATTTAGTCCCGATTGGAGCCACCACTCGGGATTAATGTATTAGACTCTTTAGTCCTGGGTTGAGCCTCCAACCGGGACTTAAGGGTGACTTTTAGTACTAGTTGATGATTCCAACAAGGACTAAAGGACCATCCATTCCCTACTTGTTAGATCCGGGACTAATGCTTATATTAGTCCCGGATCCAATCAAAACCGGGACTAATATAGTAGATGGAAAGTTTTTTTGTACTAGTGTTACAATCTGGACAGCAAGCACTATATTTAATTTTCACACTCGATGATGTTGTGTTGTATGTGATTAATCTAAATATGGAGGCAAGCCATGGCTTTGTGTGTATAATAATGCCCAGAAGTAAAGGTTTCTGGATTGACAATAAATTTGCAGATAACTAGATAAGTCACCGATAGTATTTGACCATAATGATTTACTAGTTCACGAATAGGTAGTAGAGGGGTCATATAAATATTTTGTAGCATGTACACTTTGTTTTTTGCAATCATGAAGATGGGGTAGCTTAGTACTAGCTTCGCGGAGAATTTTTACTCAGATGAACACTAATAAAGTTATAAAGCAGTTTTTAAGACAACTTAAATAAAATATTGTTGTTTATTATTCTTTCTGGTGGAATCCTATTACTAGGTAGATGCTATATAACAACTTGGGGTGTTTTAGATGAGAACCATAGCTAAGGTTTTACAGACTCGACCACATTCCCTTTTTATTTGTTTGAGCACCAAAAAGTATCCCGAAACAAAGAGTAGCTATCCTTTTGACCATTTCTTATTGACATTTATGGAACGTTTATAGAACATAAACTGGGAACGTTTGACTTGATATACACATATACCCCCACTTTTAATTTTTAAACCTAATGATGAATCCGGTAGCTAGCAAAGGTTGAGACAATAATGTGGGAATAGATTGATGTCCATGCATGTTCAAGAATCTAATTTCACAATATGAACATGTTGGAATTGAGATTTATTGCAGATGAACAAGACTTTAATGGCAAATTATCAGCACAAGCATTAATTAGTGCACTTTTGTACGACAGGAAGCTCACATGTAGGTGAGGACCTTGTGTGTCCGAGGGACCGAGGGATGGTCGCTTTCCTTGTGATGAGTGATTGACAACGTGGTGTGATTTAACGTTTGCCTTGGCTCAAGTATTGCAGGTGTAGGATGCGGCTTGGTTTGCATTGGTGTAAGGTGAAAAACAGGCGCAAAAGGTCTTAGCCGAAGCAGCCTCCCAGGAGCAGAGAGACAAGTAGGCTTGGTTCGAGGGACCCGGTGGCCAGTGGGATCAAGTGCGGTTCACATGGTGCAAGAACAAGCAAGGCAACGTGGATGAAGGTGATCGAGCCGGTACATTGGGCGCGGCCGAGTCAAGGAACAAGGCAAGATTGAGTAGACCGTCCGGGCGCCGGAGGTGAAAGGCTTGGCGTGCTCGAAGCTTGGCGTGGAGGCTGGACCAAGTACGTGGGGTTTGTTGGTTTGGCCACAAAACCAACGGATGAGGGTTTCTTGGTTTGGGCCTCAAAACCAAGTCCGAAGGTCCGGTGCGGCGAAGACAGCGAAACCGGTCTGACCGGTTTGGATCGGGGTGCGACTAGATGCTTCGAAGCGGAGACACGCGGCGTGATCGTGGTGCTTGCGTCGGGAGTACGCGAAGGCCTGGTAGATGCGTGGTCGTCCGATGGAGAACTTCATGTGTTGACCAAAACGCCCCTGCGTGGGCTTGTGTTGTAACTCCTAGTGTAGGGGCACTTCGGTCAGTTGTCCGGAAGGCTCTATATGTAGAAGGAGTGGCTGGTTGGGCAGCTATCTCTTGGCTTGTTGGGTGGGAGTGCTCTTTCTTTTTGATTGGGGTGCTCTTGGTGAGAGGAAGAGAGGAGAGAGTTGGATCTTTGACTGATCTTTTTGCCATCTTAGCTTTGATTGTTGCTAGGAGTGGCTTGTAACCGAACCACATGTGGTAATCCAAAGATCAATTTCGTGCTCAAGTTTGTGTCCTTCTCAAGATCTAAAATTTATCTTTTTCGTGATTTTCGGGTTCCTTTTTGGTGAAATTTTCGATCTCTTGCTTGGCTGAGATTTGGAGCAAAATTCTTTGTGGAACTTGGTGTTGGGACATGTGCAAGAACATCTAGGATCATCCCCTAGCAAATCCACGCACGAGCACTCTTGAATTTGAGTTTTTCCCAACTCTCCCTTCTCTTGTGTTCTTGACCGAATTCGTGAAATTCGTGGTGAAGTATTGATCTTTTTGGAAAGATCTTTTGGACAAAGTCTCACCATGGTTGCAGGAAGCTACTGGTAAAATTTCATTGCAATCGGAGGTTGTTTGATTCAGTTCTTGATTTCTTTTCAGATCTTCCCGAGCTGTTCAGGCAAAAGAGGTCTGAACAGTGGAATTTTGAGGATATTTTTGGTGGACATGTTGCTCATGAGCTAACAAACCTAGGGTTAAATTTTCATCAAGTTTTGACTCCGTTTTCTCTAGTTTTAGATTTCTTCTTGGAGCTCATTGGAAAAAAGAGGTCTGACCGGTTTGGAAAGATGTCTGACCAGTTTTGGTGCCGGAGGTGCTAAGTTTTGGTTCTTAGTGTCTTTGGCTGTGATTTGCTAGGTGTTGCCTTGTAAGTTGATTTGGAGTGTTTTGCGCACGTTGGTGGCTGTAGCTTTGCACTTGGGTGTTACAGATCAAATCTGGTCTGACCGTTTTGTAAACCCGGTCTGACCGGTTTCGGTCTGTGTGCTGAAGCTAAGCTTTGAGTTGTTGTTTCTGCTGTGCTTCGTGCTTGAGACTTATTCCTAGTTCTAGAAGCACATCAGTGGCTTCGTAGATTTGGCAAGTAAGTGAGTGGATCACGTTTGGAAGTGATTTTGGGATATAGGTCAGAGTTGCTCTTTCGAGAGCATTTTTTATCGGCTCCCATTCACTCCCTCCCTCTCTGGTCACCATTTCGATCCTTCAGTAGGCTATAGATGCTTGGTTCAAGGCACCATCCAGCATCAAGTTTTCATAAAAGTGTACTTTAAATTTACAATCCTTAGAAGCTGCTAACAGTAGGTCTTTATTGATGAGGTTGTACTTTAAATAATAAAATTAAAATTCCTTTTTTATGAAGGATGTGATAGGATTAGTAACCGTGTGTCCACTAATAACTCATTTTCATCTACAAAAAGAATCAGTACGTATTAGCCATACATGATTTTTGTTAAACCTTTTTCTTTGTCTTGCAGGCCCACTTTGGCTGAAGAGGGTTTAAGCATGTTATGAGCTTTTGCCAGAAATCACACTGAACTGGAAAAAAGTGCAAAACTATTTCCAGTTTCAAGAAATCTCAAGATGTGGCAGTATTTTTGGAAAACAAATAAGGCTAGCTGGCTATCATTATTACTTGCTAAAATTTATTTCTCTGATCCTAACTCTGTCAGCCTAGACATTTTAATAGCCTTCTGGATACACGCGTACGGCATCACCTTTTTTTTTGTGAAAACATGACATGGCATATGATTTATAGAACATCCAACTCATTTTAAGAGGATGATGTGGATAATAATAAATGGAAATGCACATATTCATGCTATTTCATTGAATACACAATATGCATTAGTTATACTCGAATTTTCTCAGTGCTGAAAAATATTAGCATATCACTGGTTTAATGATTCAAGATCAAAAACAAAGGCTTAACAGTACTGGTTTGAGAAAGAGGATTAATTAGAATTGGCTAAATATATGAACAGCATATTCTCACTGAACAATAGAATTTGGCGATGTATAATAGAAATAAGTCTCAACTTTTAATCAACCTCCCTTGGCCCTACGACGCGCTCCCATAGCTATGGCATGGACTTCAGCTAAATCGGATACCAGTGACAAGAAATCATACATAACAAAGCCAGGTAATCTCAAATTTGATAGGAAAGTATATATCAACAAAATCCAAAACCAACTGATAAAATTTCAGTCAAGGTGTGCGCTTTTTTATTCATCAACAACACAAACATGCCTACATATCGGTTAACGGATGCCTATATCAATCTGGCAATGCATTCTTAGGGAAAATACATTGGTGTTGTCTAATAGTCGGTTTCATGCAGTGCGCGTAATCTTAAGACGACTTATCAGACAACCCGTACAATAGATTGTTATTTTGGTTGTCTCGTAGTAACACAATATCCCTTAATTTATGGAAAAGAAAGAAATATTATTGGTTCCATGGTAATAAAAGTCATACAATAGTGGAGGAGTTATTGCATAGTCCTAAAATTTAGCGCATGAGGCCGTTATTTCACTAAACAATGACCTCTCTTCCTCTCACCTCACACTCTCTCATCTATATTAGCAAAAGCTGACATGTCACTGGATGAGATGACCTATTAAACTACTGATGTGTAGCAATGTACACATCCTTAGACATGAATAGCTGCATCCCGACCCAAGTAGAGATCAAAGTAAAAGAAATTAAGTGGGGGACTATGTTGAAACAAGCAAAACTAGCAAAGTAGCAAAGTGCTCTGTAACTTGGTGGCACTGCATTCTCAGGCCAAGTATATTGACATCGTCTACAATATAGAGATGAACAATTCATGAAAATTTGTAACTGAAACTAAGTCGTCGTCAATGCTTCCATAGATAAATTTTTGTGTACGTGAAAAAAAAACCACAGCTCCTAACACGATTCACAAGCTACTTGTACCAGCATGGCAGCATTGCTCGCTCCATGGATTTCTTCATTGATCTGATAGTGCGAGCAGCTCCTCCAAGTAATCAGCCCCCAGGTCCTCGAACTCCAGCACGCAAGAATCTTCCTGCTTTTGCTTGGCATGCCCATGGCTACTTGCCGGCATCTGCCCCTTGCCGGCGGCCGCCTTCTGCTTGTTCTTGGGCAATCGCTTGCGGATGCAGTGGCGCCGCTTGAGCGCCAGCACCGGCGAGTCCCCGGCGGCAGCGCCGGCGGTGAGCCCCAGCGGCCGCAGCGACTCCTCCACGTGCTCGACGGGGAAGTTGAGCACCGCGGCGGCGCCGCGCATGGAGTAGGCGGCCTGGTCGTAGGCGAGCGCGGCGCCCTCCGGCGTGTCGAAGGTGCCGATCCACACGCGCTCGCCGTTGCGCGTCGAGTCCCTGATCTCCGCCGCGTACTTGTCCCACGGCCGCTTCCGCACCCCGATCAGCGGCGCCTCCGCCTTCTCCTTCTGCATCTGCATGTGCACCGTGGATCCGTTGACGGCGGCGTTGGGCTGCGCCACCGCCGGCGAGGCATGTGCGGCAGCCATTGCCACGCCGGAGCTGGTGGTGGCGGAGTTGAACTGGTCCATGGCATCCAGCTGGTGGCTGTAGAATTGCTCAACGCAGCCGCCGAAATGAAGCTGGTTGACGGAGGAGTTGTGCTGGTAGTACCCGCCGGCGTGGATAGCGGCGGCGGCCATAGTGTTTGAGTTGTTGGTATCAGTGTGATTGCGGCCATCTTCATGGCATTCTACTGCAGGCCGCTGGCTGTAGAGGCGGCTTGTATCATGCTCCAATGGCGGCCGTTCATGAGCATAGGCGGCGGAGACGGCGTGGCCATTGTAGTAGCTGCGGATGAAACTAGGTTCCATCGAGCAATTCTACAGCCAGGCCAGTTCACTCCAAAATTTGATGAATTTGCTACAAGTTCGTCTCAGCTATCGATGTGCATGTGGACCTACAAACTAGGTAGCTTGAAGAGGCTAGACCCTAGCTAGATGGGACTTAATGATCGAGTCATCGAGAGTAGGCATTAGCATCATTATGGGGGCTTAGGTTATATATAGGGCCCTCATAGTACTACCTAATGACAGCTTAGTTTGGTGTGGATTAGTTTAGTTTTGACTAAGATGGATCAGACATTTGATTCGACATGATTCCACCCGCGCCTGGGGAAAACCACAACTCCAGTAAACCACTTTGGCTAGTACTTCTTATTGTTCATGATATCCCAAAATTAAAGATGACAACTCATTAGTGCATGTGTTGGGAGACACACTGAATATATGGGTACATATATGGAGGGAAACATCGCAGAGTTGTCGTGGAAACAGCCCATCCGTATGAAGAAGGCCCCCTGGCGCGTAGAGCAGCTGGTGTAACGACAAAGGACTTTGCGTTAATGTCGTTGATCAGATCCATGTACAACATATATTTCTGCTTGATCAATATGAAGGATTAACATTTGGGTCTAGAAGATCATTGATCGTATTTGAGACTACAAGATCGTCCTTGATCATTCGGCATATTAATTTGAGGCTTCGAATGTGGGATCTTGTAGAGTCAATCAGTCCATCTAGATGTTGCAAGCTGAATAATTCTTTTCCAAGCTTCATTTTGTGTCTTGGTTTGTCAATTACTTAGGGTCCATGGGTATGCATATGGATTGAGCTACAGTAGACCTCCAATTCAAGGAATTGATTATATATATAACTAATTCATGGTAAATGGATTGTATGTATGTACGTAGATCCAACTCTAATTCAGTGCCTTCATTATTACTGTTTAAATTTCAGAGATCCAGTAAATCTATTAGTTTGCTGGTCAACTATATACTCATCCATATAAAAACTTATACCACCCAAACTTTTTTTTATAGCTTAACTTATTTGAATGTGGTTGCTTTGGCACAACCTTGGCTCCTATATATATGCCATCGCCTTATCCTCTAGCACAGGGTAATTACTACATTGTGTAGTCATGTTCCACCATGCATGCTGGCAAGTGGCAACCCTATATGCCCAAAGCAGCAGTGAATCCCAACCCTAACAATGTCAAATGTGGGTCCCAACCTCCATAAATCATAAACGACACCTGTGAGAAAATTTTAGTGTTGCTTCCAAAAAAACCAACACTAACAATATTACCAGTCAGATGATGCGGGAGCCAAAAACAAATGTTGATATTCTTCAATTATTAGAGTTGATTCAAAATTCAAATCAACATGGACAAGTCAGATTAAGCATTCTTCTTCCTTGAACCACCAAGAGCAAAACACTCATTTCTTTTACTTTTAGGAAGCCATTTTCAAATGTATAATGATTCTTGGCTTCAATAATCAAATATGTGAAGGGCCTTGTAGACTCAGTCCATCTAGATGTTCCTATAGCTGAATAGTATTTTCCAAGTTTCATTTGGTACCTTGGTTTGTGAGTTATTACTTTTATGGTCCATGGAGATGCATCTGAACTAAGCTGCTAGTAGAGCTCGGATTGATCATATTTTGTGCATGGTAAATGGATAGAGATGGATTCTATGTAGATACAACATACTTGAATTTAGTGTCTTGATTATTGTTTGAATTTTTCTTGATTATTGTTTGAATTTTGGTTTACGCATGTGAATGGACATTGTTCATGTAAAGTTCTTTTACCTATTAGATGAATAAATATAGACAATTTAAAACTAATTAGCATGTACATCCAATTCATATGAATGTAATACCTATATCCAATCCTTTAGGTGAAAAATTATCTAGCTATGAGCATAGGACCAATCTAACTAATTAAGATTATACTCCAATTACCAATATAATTATTTTTATGTTAAATTAGTTGACACTAATATGGGCATAAATATCTTTCTTATATGAATAATGTTCTTATTATAAGTTAACATTTGTATTTTTATTTTGAATCAATTATTTCTCTTATGTTGATAATTTGTTAGAATAATATGAACATATATATCCTTTTAGCTGAATATTATTATCACTTGGTGAACACCAATGGGTCATAATATGTTAATTTGTGTCTATATGATGAGTATGGGGCCCATACAATATTAGTACTTGGCCTTTACAACTATGAAGTGGTACTGCATGCCCAGCATCGATTATCAACGGCTCAGGTTCACCCAAAAAAAAATCAACGGCGCACAAACAATATACTCACGGGAACATGGAGTGATTGAATCTGAATAAATTAGTTTCTTCGGTCTGTTCTTTGTCTCAATTTATCAGGCATGCATGCGGCAAAGGCGCACATAAGCGGTTGTCACGGAGGAGGATCGGAAAGTATCCATTATACGTTGCGGTACTGCACCTGTGCTGCATATCTGAAACAGATGGATTCTGCTCATTCAGCAAATCATATGCATATGCATATCTGAACCCAAATATATACTGCGAAAGTGCATCGACGACGAATCCGTATTCTTCGTACGTTCTAGGAAGTAACTGGTAGCACGTGAATGGATCTTGTATATATATGGCTCGATCTGGCAGATGCATGGCTGCTATGGCGCGCTACTAGTAATGTACAATTCTACATGTATCTACTTATATAGTACTAGCTCGTTTGTGCAGATCGAAGATGCAAATAAAATACTAGCTGTACATGTGTAGTGATATTAGAAAAGGCGCAGAGAGCGTACCGCCTAATCGTTGCTACTATAAGTTAATGTTATGTCGTAAGCAGGGGCGTAGCTATGCTGTTCTATAATCTTCATAACTTTGTGTTGACTTTAATCTTCGATAAAACTAGCTCAGAAGATTACTTTGGCTCCACTAAAGAAAGTGACGTTACCAATTGACCCTCTATTTTTCTGGCTTCGTCCTTTGCATTACAATAAATTTACAGACAAGAGAATTGAACAGACCCAGTTGGGCGATTCATGTATATATGCATATATACTTATACATGAACCCCATATATTATATATATATATATATATATATATATATATTGTGTTGATATGATCCGTGCTACAATATGATGTCTTGATATGATTATCTCCAGAAAATCTCCACAGATTTGGGCGGATTTTATTACAACGCTCCTCTGACAATGCAAGTTGGTGAATACTTTAAGTTTAAATATACTTCATTTACGCATTAAGTCAAATGTTTGACCTCATTATATTAATATCATCTTTTATTGACGTCGCTTATACTATCGTGAATAAGAATGACAAATGTTGTGAATTGATCGTGAGTGACCTACTGACTAGTGTTAGAGTACTCTACTCAGCACTTGTGTCACATTTCTGGATTTTATTTTAGAATTGATAGGGTGAGAGTACGTGTGTTGTAAGCCTCTGTATCTGTACTCGTCTTTTCAAAAAAATAACAAATCTTATGAGTTCATATATAGGGCGGCGACTGTGTGGTGTATAGTTTGGTGTGCATCTAAGTACAAAGCAGGACGAAGCTTGGGAAATAGTAACGTCCAAGTTTAGAAATTAATAAGTTCTAGAAGGAAGGAAATATATGTATAAACGGCCTCGTAAGCGAGGAAAAGATTAAAACAAAGCTGGTTCTCAACCTCCCCATTTGACTGTATATTGGTCATAGGTTTTAATTTGCATCTGGCTTCCATTTGAACTACCAAGCTACGACGACCTTGCTCAAAGAGACACCCTGATCACGGCAGTTGCTTGTTCCATTAATCCATATATTGAGCTTGTTTGTTTTAGGAGGATACCTTTTGGATCCGTTATCCGTACTATTTATTTACATACTCAACCTACAACTTAGCTGCTTATTGGTAAATTAGGTGAAAGCTACGAGCTAGTATATATACACACACAACAATTCTATTGCAATTTGTACTCCTATAAACATGATGTGTCCTATTTTTTTTAGGAAACATGATGTGTCCTATTTTTTTTTTTAGGAAACATGATGTGTCCTATTGTGAGACAGCTGCGGCGATCTTCTTCTTCCTTTCTATCCACTTCCATTTCATCATTTATTACCACCTCTACTCATGTACCTAAGCAGACAGTCCATGTTGTATTGCCAACAAACTAATAAACCGTGTTAAGCACTTAAGCTTCAGAACATCTGAGAATGGCCGCAGCTAATCTTGTATGTATATATGTACGCGGTCAAGCTTCAGATTTATGGAATCTGGACAACAGTACAGAGATGGCAGGGTTAATCTGTCGGATTGTTGGGTTTTGGCTGCTTAAGTTGGTCTGCACGACCATCATGTTGTACTCTGGTAGGGAGACACATGATGCAACAAGATTATATATGCTCCATTAAATTAAAAAAGGAAGGTACCTAGCAACACCTGATTGGAGTAACACTAGTGTGAGCAGGAGTATGTTTATTTATACAAAAAAAGGTCATCCAACCAACTGATTTCTTCTCGATTTGGCTCAAGAAAACCTATCTTATAAATTCATAGATTTCTTCTCGACTTAAAACGGCCTTCTGTCGTCAGTATTTAGTTTCTTCTTAGAGAGCGAGCAGATTATTATGGTACACAGTCTCGTTAATGGACCATGATGCCATGAGTTGGTCGAATTCACAAAAAAATACGTACAACAATATTGAAGTCCGTAAAAATTGTATCTAGAGTAGGCATGATTGGTTGGATCAAACACATGCACCAGATAGCAATATTTTAGAATTTACGTGGAATTTTTTGAAATGTCTATGAATTAGTTAAATATGAGTTCAAACATAACTATAAGACACATGATGGTTTGGCATTGCTTATGTCAAGCAGGTATATAATATTTCCAGCAATTTTATTGTACACAATATATTTTTTCGCTGAAGTGGTGGGCTAGACTAACTTAGAAAGGGTCGGGCCCAAAGCCTTCTGGCAGCAGAAAGCGCAGCCCAACAAGTCGACCTAGCCCTCACACAGAAAAAGAAAAAGCACAACAGGGCCCAATCCGTTCCAGTGTTCCCTGACCTCTGTCCCTCTATGACTCACCGCCGCCGCCGGAATAGGGAGAGACAAAGACGGCGCCGCCGGCAACGCCGGCAACGACGGCTGCGTACCGCACTCCACCTAGGCCGAGGGGTACTCTAGCCCTCTCCTCCATGGTAGGCTGCAAGCGCCGTCTCTGTTTCTGTGTGGAGATGGCAATGATCCTTTGTTTTTTTTATACAGCAGAAAAAAAAAGACTATAGCCCCGGGAGGCCATATGCAGGAAAACATAAAAGATAGAAAAAAATAAACTATACTCGTCCAGTTGGATAGGGACATTAACGCGAGGTACCACTCACCGGCCGGTTGACAGCGGAGAAAACCAACCGCAGCTCCCACCCACATACTGCACCCTTGCAGTCATCAAAACTCCGACGCGATCCGGCCCTGGTAGAGAAACAAAGGAGGCAGATGCCTTCGTTGGATGTTGTAGCAATACAGGACCTATTCGACGGGATGAAAAACACCGAGTCCGAGCAAAAAAACAACGCGCGGGGGCCACGCCACATCCGTCGTTGGATGCCTCTCTTGTGCGCGGGGGCCTTGCCACATCCGCCACAACTCGATGCTCCGGACTCGTTCCTTGTGTTGCCGTCGAGATAGCGAGCATAACTGCCCCCGGACTGCCGCCGTGATTCGACTTCACCACGTAGCTCCCTCACACACGGAGCCGCTGCCTTCCGACCGGCAGACCAAGGTAGTCGCCTATGCCGTCTTCCTACGTTGTACCGCACCGGGTAGGTTCAGCCATGCCGAAACAAAACCGCCGCGATCTGCTACAGGCCGAGTCGTCTTGCGATGACCCATGGCTACCAACAAGAAAGTAAACGCCTTGGCGTGAGGAGGCCGACACCCTTCTGCGTGCCTCACGATGGGATTATCAACACGGTTGATGCCACCATCAACAGTGGGCCGCTCATGCTACCAGCCGCGCAGATCTCTAGAGACGACACCTCTAAGGAGGGAATGACGCCAATTACGCCACCGTCGCTCGTCTAGAAGCTGGACAGGGTTTTCACCTAGAGATCGCGTGCAGCAGGGTTGTAGCTCCACAATGATGCCCCCAAGAGGGAAAGCAACGTCTCAGGACGCCGCCGTCATCCGCCAGCATGAAGCTAGCGAGGGCTTTTGCCTAGAGCGTCCAACCCTACTGCATGTGCGCGGCGCAGCAAGATTGGCACCGCCACCGCGGCCACCCCACCCGAGTGACGCCTCCGCCGCAGTCCCACATGCAGTGCTGCATCTTCTCTGCTTCGCGCCGTTGCCGCCCCAAAAATGTCGCCGCCACTGCCCGCGCGGGCCCCACGCGCCAGGCCATGCGCGTCCAGACAGGCCGCCGCTCCGCGCGTCCCTCCCGCGGTCGGCCCCCAACTCCGGCGAGCTCCCTCCATGCAGATCCGTCGGAGGAGATGGAGAAGGTCCATGCCGGCCTCCGCCAGCGCCGTGCCTGCCTCCTCCACTCACGGCCGCCGTCGCCGCTGCACCTCTCGGCCGCGCGCCCTGCGCCCAGGCCATGGTCGCGCTGCAGGCTCCCTCGTCCGTCCGCCGTCGCCTTAGACCGCGCCTCCTCCCGCCGCAGACCGCCACCTCACGCGTCCGCCACTGCCTGGGGTTGCCGCCCGACCTCCGTGTCGTGCACAGCCACCGGCCGCCCCGTTGCGACCTCTGCGTGCTCCCCGCCCGCGACCTCCGCGAGCTCGGCCGCTTGGGGTAGCTCCAGATCCGCATGTGTTCGGGGCGGATCCGGCCACTACCACCACATTCCGGCAGCCATGGCCGGCGGCGGCGGCGGCCGCCCTCTCCTTCATGGACGCCGTCGCGATGGGAGACGGGGGGGGGGGGGGGGGGGAAGGAGACGAGATCCCAGCCGCCGCCTTCCTTGCCACCAGCCGGACTTCCGGCCTCGGGCTCCAGCGGCGGCAGGGAGAGAGCGAGGGTGGGGGAAGCGGCGCTGCGCCGCCGGGACGGGTTGCCGTCCGTGTCACCCCCAAGGAGCGACGTTTTTGCCTCCTTGAGCTCCTTTTAAATCGTGTGGACTAGACACTGGGGGAAGAATGATAATCCAGCAGCTTATCGGGATGGAATTGGACAGTGGAGGATCGTGGCGAGTCCACCGGCTTGTCTCCATCGAACTTGCTCCAATGGAGTGATTATTAAAGGGAATGCCTAGTTCTTGTTTGACCACTGGCAGTTTGAAGAACCTTACATCGACAGCTATGAGTTAGAGCCTGGCTGCATTCCTTCCTTCAACCTGGAGACAGAATAGTGGAGTGTGGCTCTCCGAGGGCCGATAAGCCGAATTCTTGAGGAATCCAATGGCATGCTCAATTTCAGAAACCTTGTTGATCGGCTAATGTTAGGTGAACTTAAAGATTTCTTAGTTACGGTTCACTGCAATGATCGGACCTCCACCATAGACTTGTGGTTTTTGATGGACTTTGAGAATTGTGTATGGTCCAGGCAGCACATCATACAAGTCGACATTATTCCAGGTGAGTTAAAAGGTGTTCAACCTTTGTTGGTGTTAGATGGGGGAGGGATAATCCTATTAGTGCGGACAGGGTCAAGAAATGTACTGCAAATTTACAATCCAGGACCCAGCAATGCAAAACCTTTTTCTAGAGATGACAAGGTCTTCTTATGTTGGAGTTGGAATATACACAGGAAGTCTGTTATGCTGATATATAGTGTGGCTGCAAAGGTAATATATTATTTCAAGTTGATGTATTGTTTATTTCGAACATTCACTTGTCTAAAATAATGGGATTAGAGCAATGAAGTCATATCTTCTACTCTCGTGTGGTTAACAAAATCCTGCGGTAACCTCACCAGAACAACACACTCTAAGTTTCCATCCCTGAATGTGATCTAAGGGGTGATAACATCTGGTAATTTGCTTCAGAAGAAAACAAAAGAACATAAGTACTGATGTCGGCAGTATGACAACTTTGTTGTTTAACAATCGCAGTACCAGGGATGGAAACTAAGACACAATATTGTGCAAGTAGTAATGACAGAGAAGCTAATGTCTTGCAAATATGGAATGCAAGACCTATCTGTTGGCACTTTGCTTCGGTAATGATTGTTATTGCTCACTAAGAGGCAGACATCATGTTTTGTGCTTTATTTTTTCGAACAATTTTTTGTAATGATCTGGATTCTGGAAGATCGTATTTGTTGAACAATATTTGTGTTTCGATATTTACCATTGGAACATGACTTGTATCGCGTTGGAGAATTAAACCTTGCTAATCCACGCAGCTCTAAGCTGTCCTAATAAATAGCATCTAACGGACGGGGATTGGGTGGAGGGGAGGGATCAACCCAATCCACTAGTTCGTGGTTTGATTCTCCTGTGGTTTCTGCTCCATGATTGCCAAACGAAGCCTGACGGCGACGAGATCCACATTGCTGATCGACTTGTCCGGCGACATCATCAAGAGGATACCCATCGTGGCCCCAGCTCCAGCTCTCTGACAAAGTTGATGTGAACACACATCTCGTTAAATCTCTCACGAATCAATATAATAAGCAAAGCTGTCACTGCTACAAACATCTTCCTCGGTACCGGTCAGGGGACACGGTTTAGTATCGGTCATCGTAGCCGGTACTAGCTGGCCGGCACTAACGTGCATGCTAGTTAGTACCAGCTGGGCAACCGGTACTAAATGGAGCCATTTAGTACTGGTCAGGAATACCGGACCGGTACTAAATGGTATTGTGCAAGTAGTAATGACAGATAAGCTAATGTCTTGCAAATATGGAATGCAAGACCTATCTTTTGGCACTTTGCTTCGGTAATGATTGTTATTGCTCACTGAGAGGCAGACATCATGTTTTGTGCTTTATTTTTTTAACAATTTTTTTGTAATGATCTGGATTCTGGAAGATCGTATTTGTTGAACAATATTTGTGTTTCGATATTTACCATTGGAACATGACTTGTATCGCGTTGGAGAATTAAACCTTGCTAATCCACGCAGCTCTAAGCTGTCCTAATAAATAGCATCTAACGGACGGGGATTGGGTGGAGGGGAGGGATCAACCCAATCCACTAGTTCTTGGTTTGATTCTCCTGTAGTTTCTGCTCCATGATTGCCAAACGAAGCCTGGTAGGGACGAGATCCACATTGCTGATCGACTTGTCCGGTGACATCATTAAGAGGATACCCATCGCGGCCCCGGTTCCAGCTCTCTAACAACGTTGATGTGAGCTATCACTGCTACAAACATCTTTATCGGTACCGGTCAGGGGACACGGTTTAGTACCGGTCATCCTAGCTGGTACGTTATCGAGCCAACCGGTACTAAATGGTCTTGTGCCCAAAAAAGAAAAAAAATATTTGACCCACCGGTAAATTGGTCTTGTGCACAAGTCAACTAATTTTTTCACACGTAAATGCGCGTGCGCGGCCGTGAGGACTCGAACCCATGACCTTTAGCCTCATGCATTGCTTCCTTACCATCTCACCTATACATCACATGTGACTAAGTAGGAGATGATTTCCTTTTGAAATAACTCATGGAGAACCATTTAGTACCGGCTGGTACTAAAGTGGCTCCGGGCGGCTCTGTGCCACTTTAGTACGGGATCTTTTCATACCCAGTACTAAATGTAGTGGACGAAGAATGTGGGTTTTTATAATGGTGTGTGTTCCAAAAGGCCTATGGTCAAGCCATAATTGACCTTGCAAGGGTGCGTAGGTGATCGAACATTGTCCATACTAGTTCACGTCTCCTCCACTGGAGAGTAGAAGGTGCTCTACATTGCAATAGACTTTGAGAAGGGTCGTTTCGTGCAGAGATGCTATGTCACAGCACTCAATTGTGATGGTGGAGAGGGGGGCCACGTCTGCCGATACCTGTTGACTTGACCTTTAGGCAGTTATCGGCGGAGTTGCGATAATACTGTTTCATCAACACTTATTGCGTGTAACCTGTCATATTATCGGGAACTTTACACTATGATGTCACATGCTGTTCTGCAAATGTTTAAAACTATTACCCAGCTGAGAAAACCCTAGAATTCAGGTATTGTTCCAACCCAATTGCATGCGCTGTCTTTCAGAATCCTTTGTGTTTGCTTTTTATTACCATGCACAGCAAAATGCCATCGTTACATACATCTACAATCTCCAGCTTCTGCATACTTCTTCTTGATTGAAGACCATGCTCTCTGCAAGCTCCATGTCTGTCCCTATCTCTGCACCATGCATGATCGATCTCTCCAAGATCCAAGTACATAGAGAAGCACATCTTATGGTCTGTGGAGAATAGTGGTGAAAAGGTTAGTAGTCTAAAAGAGATCAGTGGCTAGGAGATAACAAAGTAGAGAGGATGGCTCGTTTCTGTACAAAGGCCTAAAGTTTGTTTTATGGGGTCAACAAGAAAAATGGATAAAAAAAGTTAACCAACATCTACATAAAAATCATATGAAATTAATCATATTGGAGTTGGGTTTTCCGTTAAAAATTCAACTGATATATAATCAATGTGGATGTTTCTAGAATCAAGTCATTGTTATATGTAGTAATTAAAATTTATCTTTTATTTCTCTTCAATTAAATTTGGTTTGCCAGTAAAATTTGGTAGATGGAAATACCATATGTCATTCCGTATACAATATAATGTATGAAATATTTGTAAACTTTTGGTTCTACTGAAAATGAAATGTATACCGTCATGTCATCTTCATAGATGTTTTACCGATGAAGATGTCACAGTGGTATATATTACATTTTTCATAGACCTCGAAAAATTCAAATATTTTTTAAATTTTACCAAATACGAGGATGGGCATGATATATATGTTATGAATTATAAAAGATATGATTATTATATGGACTTTTGTCCCATAGTGGATCTTGCTGTACTTGCTCTAACATTCAGAGACATTGGACATGTGCCTCACTGTCAACGGGCATATAGACTACAACTAAAAAAGTAGCGCCAATTAGATCGCTAAATAAGTCCAAAAAAATGCGACAATGGAGCTGAGTCAAAGACTAACAAGTTTCACCATAGAAAACGTTACTAACTGACATACTATCAGTTCACACCGAGAATCAGTTTTAGTTCCCTACCAAATGCCTACCTCTATTTCCAAAAAAAAAACAGAGAGAAGGTAACAAAAGCCTTGCTTGCGCTGACAACATTCGGGAGCCATTGCTTACCATGGTGGCCTGGTGGGCAATCTGAGTCTGCTGGCTCATTACTGTAGCAAGGGAAAAGCTTGTTGGCCCGAACCCGACCAAAGCATATGCCATGGATCAAAACACTCAATCACATCCTTTGCCTGGGACGAGACCAGGCTGCAGCTTGCTTGGGATCAAAAATAAATACACAATTATATGGGATGGAGGATCTCCACTGTTCATGTTTGAACCTGACCTCTAAGATTTTTTGGATAAGGGAGTATGGGTTTTCAGCCGCTGCATCGATCAATGTATGTAGTTGTGCATTATTACAAGTTTAAACCAGTAATAAACCATGTAATTAAAAAAAATTGAAAGCTCAAACTTGATATTAAACTCTCAAACATTCATGAAAACCAACTAAGAGGCAATTTTGTTGATAAAACTACAACCATAAGTGGTAAAGACTTTCACGATGACAGAATCAAGATTCGAGGCAGAGCGGCTTGTGGCCGTTTAGTGTATGTGCGTTACCGGTGAGGCCCTTTCAGCTATGGGCCCCAAGCTTGTTAATGAATCCCTTCATGATGCCAACACAAGAAAAGGACGTGGCCGGGGAATAAAATTAAAGAGCCTGGCCAGTGTAGGCCACACTCCCCTTGCGACACGCTCTGATATATGGAATTGATGGGTCTCAACGCATACTCTTGCACTAAATAATAATTTTGGCTAACGCGTGTGCCACCAAGATCGAATCTGCAATTAAATGAGCTAATAACATCACTAGTGGCCCTCCATCCCTCACCTTCGCTGAAAAAATATCTGAAACACATTGAACTGATGCCATTGCCAGAGAATACATATCATTCACTTGCAACTATATATATCCAAAACAACTTCGTGACATTTTTAGTCATTTTTGAAAAGTTTTTCATATTTTTGAGTTATTGGGCCATGCCCCATGTCTTAGCGAAGCAGAAGACCGTCCAAAAGCTGTTTACTGCACAGAGACTGGCCTTAGTCACAAGGACATTTCAGTACACAGGATCACTCACCTCTCCCTTCTGGCACAGCAACGTAGCAATGGAGTGAGTATCTCTCATGGTCTTGTTCTGCCCATACAAACTACTAGTACTATTATTGTTGCCATTCAGAATATGCATTCCCACTGCATGTAAAGTAAACAAAAGAGATGTCGCTTGAAGCAGTGGGCCTAGGTTAATTAATAAATCCAATCATACCAGCAGAAAAGGAATGTGGGAATAATATATAAAGAACACGTGAGTGGTCGAATTTGCTTGCGACATGCTCAGCCTGAATAATTGGGGGTTGCAACTTGTCGTAATGTATTCAATTCGTCCCGAATAATAATTATGAGAGAGCAGATATTGGTGTAGTAAATTGATCAACAATGGATGGATCACTATAGTTGGAGGAATTGAAGTGCATTGGTGTTTTCTTGCAATAAGCTCCTAGGCTAGTCCCGGTGCAAGGTTTCATAGAGTTTCATGCCCATTAAATATGATGTCAAGTCAGCATTTTAGATGATGTGGCAAAAAGTTAATGAGGAGAGAGATGAAATGAGTTTCATCAAACTCTGTATACAAATTTTCCAATAAGTTTGTATCTTGCATGCATTGCCTATGAAACGTAAAAATAAAACACTGCATTGTATGGACCATTTCATATATGAATTAATTGTTCTAGTTGCTTATGTGGGTTTACTTACACATAGTTTGAAGAATGATGGTGAATGCGCGCATGTACCAAAATCTCCATGGGCAGTTAGCTGGTTGTGTTTTATTGTCATTGTATATTATTTGTAAATTAAGTGTCCTCCAAAGGAGCTGCACCCGGTGGTAGGTACGTAATACGTGTGGTTTAGATACACAGCAATGAATATGACAAATTGAGCTGAATTGTGACCCGAATAAGGACCTATTCTCTCCATCCTAATATCATAGAAATTTTAGAACAGTGCAAGTTTATAACATGACAATATATATCACAAGCACCAGAAAAAAAACACAGACCCTGATTTATACCATGGGGAATTGTGTTTCAGAAGGTCATTCTCTGCAAGTTTATATGAGTTTCATTCACATTAAAGATATATGTGTAGGCAAAGACGATGACATGGCATGAAATTTATGAGAGTGAAGAGTTAGATTTCATCATAATGAAAGTTGGTGTATATAGTTACCATCAAGAGCTATCAAACCGGAATATAACTCCACTGAGAGGGTTTACATTTCATCTGCACACATTCATCAACCCCCATTTGGTCACACTTAGATGAAACATTTATATGATATGCTAGCATACGAAATTGTGAAATAAAACTTTACACTGAGAGACATGGTTCCAATTATCAACTCAAAAACCACTAGATGATATGGCACTCTTGAAAATCATGCAATGAAACCTTGCACTGAAGCCAGTTTCAATGGGATTTGATGAGGAATTTGAGTCACCAACCACTACCTAGGACTAAAGGGCCTTTCACGGGTTACAATAAAGAGAAAATATCCCACCTACTATCATATATGTTGTGTAGGTGGAGTGGTTAGGAGGTTGTACGTGAGGCAATGTAAGAGGTTGGTAAGACTATAAGATATAGTACCTGAATCCGAATCTAGCAACAGAAGGTCACGCAAACCATCATGGAATCAGCAGACGAGGAGCAGCCTCTTCTTCTTGATCACCAGCATCGACCTCCGGTTCCATCTTACTCCTCCACCTGTTTGTCTTTCTTTTGTGTGTCTTTCATGGCCCTAAGTTGCCAAGAAACATTTAAACATCGCAGGATGGATCTCCCAAGCACGCTGCTAGGGCAGGCGGTTGGAAGGCACCGGCGGCAATGGTGCTGGTGCAGATTTTCCAAACAGGATTGGTCCTGCTTTCCAAGGTGGTTATCGGCCACGGCATGTTCGTCTTCGCGCTCGTCACCTACCGCAGTGCCTTCGGCACCGTGTTCCTCCTCCCCTTTGCGGTCATCTGCGAGAGGTGTGTACTGCTTGGTTCATCTGATCATTGGGTTGGCTGAGCTTAAAGAGTATATATAACTGTTCTAACGTAGTTCACTGATTAATTTCGTGTAGGGACAAGTGGAGGGAGATGATGAACTGGCGTGTCTCACGGTGGATTATCTTCAACGCGTTCATCGGGTACCGATTGATCCGTTTGCAAGCATAATTTAAATATATTAAATTTGGATGGAAACGGCAAAAAGTGTGATGTTCTTGACCTTTAAGAGCACATTTCTTGATCGATCACATGTTATGATATACAGGTATGCCGTGCCAATAAACCTATACTACAACGGTCTTCGAGATACCACAACATCCTACGCCATCATATTTCTTAATATAATCCCACTCATCACCTTCATTCTCTCTCTCATGTTCAAGTAAGCATCTTTATTCCATTTTAGTATGTTATTTGAAAAACTGTATTTCATATATATTATACCCGCCTCAAAGTTTCTCTATTTCCTATAACATGATGTTTCTATAAATATTTGTTTTGTACCGGCAAAATAGAATGGAGAGATTGCAATTCGCCACAGTGGCTGGATCACTGAAGATTGTTGGTGTCCTGGTCTCTGTTGGAGGCACAATGGTCATAACCTTTTACAAGGACAATGAGCTGCATCTATGGAATTGCATTCTTCGGTACCACAAAACTGAACAGGCAGAAGCTGAAAGCAATCATATAAGAGGAACAATCCTCCTAGTGGCCAGCAGCTTTGCATATGCTTGCTGGTACCTGATTCAGGTACTGATACGTGCCCTTTCATGATCCTTTATACAAAGTCTGTGTATGTAGGAGTCTGGAAAAAGTTATAACATGATGTGTTAGTGCAGTCAAAGGTTCACGAAGTATATCCATACAAGTACTGGTCATCCATGGCAACATGCTTGGTTGGAGGATTGATGACAGCATTTACTGGAGTAGTTATTAGAATAGACGGGAACGCATGGAAGCTTGGATGGGATCTAAAACTTCTAACAGTTGTGTATTCGGTAAGTCATCAGATTCTTTATGCACAACAAAATTCAAGAAAGGCTAAGATAGAAATTAGGCTACAATTCAATGCTCCAAATCATGCTAGCTCTTTATTTTAATGAGGCAATAAACACCGGAAAACTGGAGTAGAGGCTAGACTTAGAGAAATTGCAACTCGTAAAATACAACAAAGTTAACAAAGGTATATATATATAATGCGTGCATATTTTTCCATGATTGTGTTATCATGAAAATAACAATAAACACTTGCTGTGGCACACAGGGAGCTCTTGCAACAGCAGGGAAATATAGCCTGAATTCATGGGTAGTTGCCAAGCGAGGTCCAGCGTATCCTCCAATGTTCAGCCCATTATCACTCGTCTTCACGGTTGTATTGGGCTCCATCCTTTTAGGAGACATCATTACAATAGGAAGGTCAGTTTCTTTGGGGAAATATGTAGTGGAAACCAACTGCATGGTGGAAACGTGGAAACCAATTTAAAAAACATTATTTCGATCATTAAAAAATGAAATTTGGCACAGCCATAGTGCATTCGTAGATGTCACAAAAGTGAGACAGAAACTTGTTTTCAAAAAATTCTTATGAAGATGAAAAATAAAGTAAGTGCATGTTTCCACCTAGATGTTGGTTTCTACAGCATATTTTGTCGGTCTGCTATCTGTCTACTCTCACTGTTTCATAATGCAGGTCGTTATTTTTAGTTTTTTCACATTCAAATCTCTCTAATTTTGATTAAATTTATATATAAAATCATATTGATATATGCAATACCCTAAATAAATGTGTAATCAAGACACATGTATTTCATGGTGGATTTAATAATAGATTTAAAGGTGTAGATGTTGGTGCATTTTCGTAAACTTGGTCAAAACTAGATAAGTCTGACTTATTAAAATATAAAACGAACAACATTTTGGAATGGAAATGTTTCTTGTTACTCATAACAAGCATATTATCGTATTATATATTTTTATATGGCATTTTGCAATTATTGATGGAATCCTCTATTTCTCGATGAGCAGCCTACTTGGCACAACAATGGTGATTGCTGGATTATACGTATTTCTTTGGGCTAAATCAAAAGATCTGCCTGGGAAATAACAAATCAAAAGATCCGCCTGGGAAATAACAAATCTATTTTGTGGTATCCTATAAAGAGGGAAATTTTTTGTTTGTATTGTGTTATAAATTAGCACGGTGCCCTACTTAGTACTTGAAGCTGGCGGCACAGAAAAAAAGTCGTTATAATGATGTAATATAATGATTTTCCATGCATATATTATTTACCAAATAACTTTTTTACAATCTATAGTTTCTATATGTTCAACGCTTGCTCTGGGAAGTGAGATCCCATTGTGGACGGATGTAGATTGAATCTTCCCGATGCTTTTAGAAATCTGGAACTACTATACTTGCGTACCGAGCTTCAATCCAGTTAAACTACGCAGAGTGTTGTACTCCACTCCACCACCAGCAATGAGAGAGTTAGAGCATCTTCAGCAGTTTTCCAATAAATATTCCCTAATACCATGCTAATGGGGATGTCCCAAAATTTATTTCATGGGGGAGTTGTTTTTGTAGTTTCTAAATTTTGTTTCATGGCAACGACGTCAAGACTTGGAAGGGAGAAACAATACTTGCTTTATATTAGGAAGAAGGAAGGGAGAAATAGATAGATATGTCGATGGACTGCCGGCGGCCCGGCGGGTTGCCTACCAAGTTCAACTAGACTAGTTCGTTTCGAGTACCAAAAGGTTTTCAATTTCGGTAGAAAATTTTTTTCGGGACCCAACAATAAACACGAAATTCCGGAAATTTTGGTACTGTAGCATTTTCTTTTTAAAAATAATAATTAAATTTGAACTAAAAAATAAAATTTCGGAGGTTTTTTTCGTTCCGGTACCCAGCGATAAAACTGAAATTTTGGATTTTTCGTGAAATTCCGGCCGGAACCGTGAACCACTACCAAACCGGTCAGAGCCAGGCATCCACATAAGTCACGACGAACCCCAGGCAGCGTCCTGCAAATTTAGACATTCAGTAAGCAATGGCATCAGCACTTGTTGTAAGGAAGAATCCCTCCGATCCGGCTGCTCACCATCCTCTCGCCGGCGGCGTATTAGCCGACTATAGTTTGCTGCCAACGGACATTCTGTTCGATGTCCTGCTCCGCCTCCCGGCCAACGACCTCTGCCGCCTCCGCGCCGTCTGCCGGCCATGTTGCTCGCTCACCTACGACCCCGTCTTCACCAAGGAGCACTCCCTCCTCCACCGTGTCCTTGTCGGCCTCCGCGCTTTCTAGCTCCGAGGTCCAGACTGGACCTCTCCGGCAACATCGTCAAGAGGTTAGCCGCCGCTGCCGCCGTCTCCGGCAACTCTGCCACTGGCGCTGTTACTGTCGTGACAAGTGACATAGGCATAGAGGAGGAGGAGATCAGCATGTGCATCACTAGGTACTCGTCGCCTGTTTGTATAATTGGGCGAGTCCCCTCTACTGGAGAGCACAAGGTGCTTCGCTTCTACTACGTATACTCCCGTGTGTCAAACAATGATTTCATGCAGGCTTGTGACATCAAGAATATGATCCAAGAACAAACACATGGGCTGATCTGTCAAAGATAGGAGATTATATTCCAATTGGCATACATCGAGGAAGCCTCTTGTGTCCAAATCTTCAGTGTTGGTTGTTGACTCATGAGTTTCTTGGTGCAGCATACCAAACATGTGATGAATGACTTTTGTGTCGGTAAGTCAGTAACCAATAAATACACCCTCCGTCCCTAAATGTAGGTCGTCATTGGTTTTCGTGTCATAATTTTGCTTTGATTTTATAGAAAATACGTGTAATATTTTAATATTCCAATAAATTTATTAAAAACTAGATTCAAATATCTATCTAATGATATTTATTATGTACCATAAATATTAATATATATTTTTATATATTCGATTAAAGATGTTTCTTGGAAAGTGAAAACAACATATATTTAGGGACGGATGGAGTACGTGCTATTGCATATAAGACGATATAAGAGGTGGGGGCACTGATGATTCGAATGTTTTTCAACTGAATTTGATTCTTTAATTAGCCAATTTGATCACAGTGCAGAGAGTTTTGTCGCTTAGCAGGTCCAGGTGTCGGATGCACTACCAGAATCCTTCACATCCGCCCGCCTCCTCCGCCTCGGCCATTTTTGGACCCGGTGCTGATGGGGCTTCAGCACCGGGTCCAACGGCTAGGAGCGGGGGCGGCGCGGAGGTGTGTCCGGGCGGGCACATTAGCACCGGGTCGTGCCACGACCCGGTGCTAATGTTCACCCTTTAGCACCGGGTGCAGCCACGACCCGGTGCTAAAGGCCTCGGGCACATTAGCACCGGGTCGTGGCTGCACCCGGTGCTAAAGGGTGAACATTAGCACCGGGTCTTGCCACGACCCGGTGCTAATGTGTTTGAATATAGGGGCTTCCCCTCCCCCGCCCGAGCCAGCTGAACACTTAGGCGCTGTGTTCATGCTGCTCGGCCGTGGGAGGGGAGGTGCTGCCTAAATTTTTTTCAAAATTTGTGAAGAATCTACTCATCTAAGGAGCACTACAAGGTACACTCTTTCATTCTCTAATGTTTTATTTAGCTTGTAATCCTTCTATGATTTAGAAATAGAGGGATTTGTGAATCAAAGTAAAGCTAGCTAGAGAGAGATTGTGTTCTTGGAGGAGAGAGAGGAGAGAGCTTGAGTTCATGGTGGAGAGAGTGTTCATGCATGTTGTGTTTTAAATGGAGAGAGAAGGCAAGCTAGTTAGTATTTTGTTTTGTATGACTTGTGAATAGTTGTAAGGCTTATAGTAATGTGGTTTTAGAAATTACTAGAAAATCAATATAAAATGCTAGAAAATCTTATAAATTACTAGAAAATCTTATAAATTACTAGAAAATCTTATAAATTACTAGAAAATCTTATAAATTACTAGAAAATCAATATAAAATGCTAGAAAATCTTATAAATTAATAGAAAATCTTATAAATTACTAGAAAATCAATATAAAATGCTAGAAAATCTTATAAATTAATAGAAAATCTTATAAATTAATAGAAAATCTTATAAATTACTAGAAAATCAATATAAAATGCTAGAAAATCTTATAAATTAATAGAAAATCTTATAAATCTTATAAATCTTATAAGGCTTATAGTAATGTTATATTTAATGAATATAGTAATGTAGTTTTAGAAATTTATTTATATAATGGAATATATATTATAATTTGTATTTATTTATATATTAAATTTTTTTATCTTTAAATTGTATTGTATATTTGTTATTGGTTAATAATGCAGATGAATAGACAATGGATGTATGGGGACCCCCACGCTCAGGCCTTCCGTGATGGCCTTAGGACGTTTCTCGATGCCGCCGAGGCTAACAGGACGCCGTCCGGTTTCATGTTCTGCCCATGCACCCATTGTAAAAATATACAATCGTACAAACAAAGAGGTTGTCTTCAAGTGCATTTGATGAGGCACGGTTTCATGAGGAATTATTCTGTTTGGACGAAGCACGGTGAAAGAGGAATTCTAATGGATGAAGTTGAAGAAGACGAGGCCGATGACGACATTCCGTTATTGGATCAATACTACGGTTCCTTTGCATATGCTGCAATGGGTGATGCCGATGAGGAAGATGTTGCTCGGGAAGGCAATGCTCAGGAAGATGTTGCTCAGGAAAATGAACCTACTGATGGGCTCGGGCAAATGTTGCGTGATGCCGAGAAAGACTGCGGCAATGATAAGGAACTAAAAAAGATACAGCGCATGTTGCAGGACCACAAGATTGACCTGTACCCAGATTGCAAAGAGGGGCTAAAGAAGTTGGGTAGCACACTTGAACTTCTGCAGTGGAAGGCAGCAAATGGTGTTACTGATAAGGGTTTCGAGGAGCTACTGAAACTCGTAAAGAAGATTCTTCCAGAGGGTAACACATTGCCATCGACAACGTATCAAGCAAAACGTGTTGTTTGCCCTCTCGGTTTGGAGGTGCAGAAGATACATGCGTGTCCTAATGACTGTATCCTCTATCGCGGACAGTACGAACACTTGGATCGTTGTCCGGTTTGCACCTGCGCGCGATACAAGATCAGGCGGGACGACCCTGGTGATGTTGGGGGAGAGCGTTCTAAGAAAAAAATCCCTGCGAAGGTGATGTGGTATTTCCCTCTGATACCCCATCTGAAGCGTTTGTTCAGGAACAAAGACCATGCCAAACTGATGCGCTGGCACAAAGAAGAACGTAAGCAGGATGGCATGTTGAGACACCCCGCCGATGGATCCCAGTGGAGGAACATCGACAGAGCATTCCCAGAGTTTGATGCTGATGCGAGGAATGTTAGGCTTGGTTTAAGTACCGATGGCATGAACCCTTTTGGTGAAATGAGCAGTAGTCATAGCACTTGGCCCGTGACTGTTTGTATCTACAACCTACCCCCCTGGCTCTGCATGAAGCGGAAGTTCATTATGATGCCAGTGCTCATCGAAGGCCCAAAGCAACCTGGCAACGACATTGATGTGTACCTAAGACCATTGGTTGACGAACTTTTGCAGCTGTGGAAGAATGAAGGTGTTAGCGTGTGGGATGAGGACAAGCAGGAGCAGTTTGACCTTCGAGCACTGCTTTTCATAAGCATCAACGACTGGCCTGCACTAAGTAACCTATCAGGACAATCAAACAAAGGATATAAAGCATGCACTCACTGTTTAGAGGAAACCGAAAGCATGTATTTGAAACATTGTCGTAAAGTTGTGTACATGGGTCACCGTCGATTCCTTCCGGCGAAGCATGAGCTACGAAAGAAATGTGCGCATTTTGGCGGGAATGCTGACCGCCGTACAAAGCCGAGACACCAGAGTGGAGAAGAGCTATTTGATATGGTGAAGGACCTACACGTGGTGTTTGGCAAGGGAGACGGAAGCCAGGCTACTCCGACGGGCGAGGATGGTCGTGCCGCGATGTGGAAGAAGAAGTCTATCTTTTGGGAGCTACCTTATTGGCAACGTTTAGAGGTCCGTAACGCGATTGATGTGATGCATCTGACGAAGAATCTTTGCGTGAACTTGATAAGCTTCCTGGGTACTTATGGGAAACCAAAAGATACACTGGAAGCACGTCAGGATCTGAAACGATTGAAGCAACGGACTGATCTACATCCAGAAAAGAGAGACAAAGGACGCCAGTACTTGCATCCTGCCAGCTTCACTCTCAGCAAAGAAGAGAAGGCAAGCATGTTTGAATGCTTGAACAGTATCAAGGTTCCGTCTGGCTACTCCTCCAATATTAAGGGAATAATAAATATGAAAGAGAAGAAGTTCACAAACCTGAAGTCTCACGACTGCCATGTGTTGATGACACAGCTGCTTCCCGTCATACTCAGGGGTGTGCTACCAGTAAACGTGCGGAAAGCCATTGTGAAGCTATGTGCATTCCTCAATGCAATTTCTCAGAAGGTGATCAATCCAGACCACTTAGATCAGCTACAGAACGACGTGGTGCAATGTCTTGTCAGCTTTGAGATGATATTTCCACCATCCTTCTTCAATATCATGACACATCTATTGGTTCACCTCGTCAAAGAGATTCGTATATTGGGCCCAGTATTTCTACACAACATGTTCCCATTTGAGAGGTTCTTCGCAGTCCTAAAGAAGTATGTCCGTAATCGTTCTCGTCTAGAAGGATGCATTGCTAAGGGATACGAAACGGAGGAGGTCATTGAATTCTGTGTTGACTTTGTCGACGATCTTATGCCGATTGGTGTGCCCGAATCCCATCACGAGGGGAGACTTGGTGGAAAGGGCACACTAGGGAGAAGATCGATGGTGATCAAGGACGTTGAGACATTTCGTAAAGCGCACCTCACAGTTTTGCAACAATCAACCTTAGTTGCTTCGTACATCGAGGAGCACATGCAGATTCTCAGGGACGAAAACTCAACAAAGTCTGCGGCCTTCATTCAGCGTCTGCACAATAGTACTTTCGCCGATTGGTTGCGAAGACGTCTTATGGGTGTCGAGGGCATTGATGCGCAGCTAGCTTTTGTAGCTAGAGGTCCATCGAGCACGATCTTGACATTCCAAGGATACGACATCAATGGGTATACATTTTACACAAGAGCCCAGGACAAGAAAAGCACCAACCAAAACAGTGGTGTCCGGATCGACGCGACAGACACCAATGGCAATACAAACTCATACTATGGAATCATAGAGGAGATATGGGAACTAGAGTACGGACCTTTGAAGATCCCACTGTTCAAGTGCCAATGGGTGAAGCTGACTGGAGGAGGTGTTAAAGTTGAAGCGGACTATGGAATGACGTTAGTGGACCTAAGCAAGATTGGCTTTCTAGACGAACCGTTCGTCCTGGGCAAAGCTGTCACACAAGTTTTTTATGTGAAGGACATGGCTAGCAGACCGAAGAAAGGGGCCGATAAGAAAGGTGGGGGTAAGCAATTGGACCCATCACAAGACGAGCCAAAGCGTCATATAGTTCTTCCAGGAAAGAGAAAAATCGTAGGAGTTGAGGACAAGACGGATGAAGATTATGATATGCTCAATGGCCGGCCTCCATTCTCAGTGGCTGATGACCCAAGCATCCTGTTAGCGGCGGAGGAGACACCGTATCTACGGCGTGATCACAATCAAGGAACATTTGTAAAGAGGAAGTTTATTAGTGTCCGAGTAAACGATGATGCCATGTAATTTCTATTGATTTATAGGATTTTCTAACATTTTATATTGATTTTCTAGTAATTTATAAGATTTTCTAGTAATTTATAAGATTTTCTAGCATTTTATATTGATTTTCTAGCATTTTATATTGATTTTCTATTAATTTATAAGAGTTTCTATTAATTTATAAGATTTTCTAGCATTTTATATTGATTTTCTAGTAATTTATAAGATTTTCTAGTAATTTATAAGATTTTCTAGCATTTTATATTGATTTTCTAGCATTTTATATTGATTTTCTATTAATTTATAAGAGTTTCTATTAATTTATAAGATTTTCTAGCATTTTATATTGATTTTCTAGTAATTTATAAGATTTTCTAGTAATTTATAAGATTTTCTAGCATTTTATATTGATTTTCTAGCATTTTATATTGATTTTCTATTAATTTATAAGATTTAGGCCTTTAGCACCGGGTCGTGGCTGCACCCGGTGCTAAAGGCAACGACCGCGGCTGGCCACGTCACCGGGCGCACACGAGCCACGTCACTGGCCCGGTCGTGGCCTTTAGCACCGGGTCGTGGCTGCACCCGGTGCTAAAGGCCACGACCGGGCCGCGGGGGCCGTGCGGCGGCCGGCCACGTCACCGGGCGCACGCGAGCCACGTCACTGGCCCGGTCGTGGCCTTTAGCACCGGGTCGTGGCTGCACCCGGTGCTAAAGGCCACGCTGCGGCGGGGCCAAAGACCGGCCTGGCCACGGAGGCCGTGCGAGAGCTGGCCACGTCACCGGGCCACGTCACTGGATGAACAAGAACAATTTTTCTTTTTAATCTCTGTATAAAAGTTGTAACTAGTCGTTCTCCCTCGTACAAACTTCAAAAAAGATCATTTTTCTTCCTAAAAATTCCTAAAATCATACTCTATCAAGTTATGAAACTTATTAATGTTATTATTTTGAAAAATCTTCTCGTGTTTGAACAATCCAAATTTTGAATTAAAAATGACACCTACAACCAAGGTTTTTTTCACACTAGGTGATGTCAAATGAAAAAGTGATGAATACCAAAGTTTCATATTTCATCATGATCTACAATCTTTATTTAGGTCATTTTGTCATTTTCAAAATGGGTAATAACATGTAGTAGAAATTTGACAAGTCTCTAACAAAGTTTTGGAAACTATGCGAGTGAATCTAGGATTAATGAACAATGTACACTACCACTTTCTCAAATGCAAAAATGACTTAAATAAAGATTGTAGATCTTGATGAGATATGAAATTTTGGTATTCATGACTTTTTCATCTGAGACCGTTTAATGTTCCAAAATCTTTCATTTAGTTATCAATTTTTGTAATTTATAAGATTTTCTAGTAATTTATAAGATTTTCTAGTAATTTATAAGATTTTCTAGTAAGTTATAAGATTTTCTAGTAATTTATAAGATTTTCTATTAATTTATAAGATTTTCTATTAATTTACAGGATTTTCTAGTAATTTAAAAGATTTTCTATTAATTTATAAGATTTTCTAGTAATTTATAAGATTTTCTAGCATTTTATATTGATTTTCTAGTAATTTATAAGATTTTCTTTTTTAATATATATTTTTAATAGGTATTAATAACTGAATTAAAACAAGTATTAATAACTATACATTAAAAACTATATTTATAAGATTCCCAAATAGTAGCCCCCGGTGCTAAAGGCCCGTTTGGAAACTGGGCGCCAAACGAGAAGTTGGGGCCTTTAGCACCGGGTTGATCTAAAATCCGGTGCTAAAGGCCCCCAATTTTCGTTTGGCGCCAGTTACGGGGCCTTTAGCACCGGGTGTAGAAGACCCGGTGCGAAAGGGGGGCCTTTAGCACCGGGTCGTGGCTGCACCCGGTGCTAAAGGCCTTCGTCTGGCGCACAGTTACGGCCTTTCGCACCGGGTGTAGAAGACCCGGTGCTAAAGGGCCTTTCGCACCGGGTGGTGGGAAGACCCGGTGCGAAAGGGGGGGCCTTTAGCACCGGGTCTTCCCACCACCCGGTGCGAAAGGGCCTTTAGCACCGGGTCGTGGCTGCACCCGGTGCTAAATGCCCCGGACCTATATAGGGCGGGGACTTCTCTCCCCTCCCTCACTTCGCCCTCAATCCTCACAGAAACCGCCGCCTCGTCTCCTCAGCCGCTGCCGCCCGTCGTCCCCGCCGCCGTCGTCGTCCCCGCCGCCGTCGTCGTCCTCGCGCCCACGCCGCCGCCGCCCGTGGTCCTCGCGCCCACGCCGCCGCCACCCGTGGTCCTCGCGCCCACGCCGCCGCCGCCCGTCGTCCCCGCCGCGCCGTCGTCGTCCCCGCGCCCGTCGTCCCCTCGCTCCGACACCCACGCCGCCGCCGCCCGTCGTCCCCGCGCCGGTGCCCCTCGTCCCGCGCCGCTCAAAATGTTCGTCTCGTAGAGTACAACCAATCCATGCAATTAGTTTTTGATTTTATCTACATTTAGTAGTCCATACATGCTATGATATTTTGATGTGATGACAATCTTCTTTTTGCATTGTAAACTTTGAGGGTGAAATTTGTGATCTAAACAGTGCTAAATGGAAGTGAAATTCCAGGTTTCAGGGCTTGCAACTGATGAACTTTGGGATAATTTAAGTGAGTGCATGGGTTGGGAATGGTTGTTTTGCAATGAACAGGGAAACAGTGGCTGTAGGATTGGGATTGCTTTGGGTTTTATACCTAATACTAGTATGAAATTTATATTGGAAAATGCTTCATTTAAATGTATTGGAGATATTTACATTGAAATGTATATTGGAAATGTTATATGTTTGAAATGTATATTGGAAAATGCTTCATTTAAATGTGTTGGAGATATTTACATTGAAATGTATATTGGAAATGTTATATGTTTGAAATGTGTATTGGAGATATTTACATTGAAATGTATATTGGAAATGTTATATGTTTGAAATGTATATTGGAAAATGCTTCATTTAAATGTATTGGAGATATTTACATTGAAATGTATATTGGAAATGTTATATGTTTGAAATGTATATTGGAAAATGCTTCATTGAAATGTATATTGGAAATTCTATGTATATTAGAAATATATGTGCTTCATTTAAATGTATATTGGAAATGTTATATGTTTGTATAATGTATACTATCGAAAATGTTTATTATCGGAAATTCTATGGCGTACCCGAACCCATCGCGCACCCGAACCCCTTAGCGAATCCGTTTTTCGCGCACCGACCCCCTTAGCGAACCCTTAGCGAATCAATTCACACCGCGCACCCGAACAACAACAACAACAACGTCCCACCCGAATCAATTCTTACCAATTATTTTTAATTCTATAGATGGCGGACAACAACAACAACGTCCCACCCATGCAAGAGGACAACAACACCCCTGTCCCACCCATGCAAGAGGACAACGACACGTTCTTTGCGAATCAACTTTTCAATATTGTAACCCAACCAATGTCGATGGATGATGTGTTGGGCATCATTGGAAGGGCCGCAAATGTCCAGGGCGACAATGTTGCAAGGGCCGAAGATGTTGAAGGGGCCGCAAATGTCCAGGGCGACAATGTTGCAAGGGCCGAAACTATTGAAGGAGCCGGTAGCGCGCCCTCGTCTAGTCAGGTGTGTATATAGATAACATAAATTTGTACTGTACATGTCAATTATGTATACCATCTCTATATCATCTCGTATATATGTAATTTGTGTAGGCCGCCTCTGCTAAGAAATCAAAACGATCGACCACGAAGAAGCTGAAGGATGTCAAGTTACACATCACCCGAGTGGAGGATGACGGGGAGCCAGTTGAGCCCCCAAAAGTGGCCAAGAAATTTGTATCTCAGTGCGGGGTAATTGTACGGGACAATGTGCCCATTAGTATCAGAAAATGGAAGTCCACGGACCCCACTGAGGAGTACGTGCTCCCCGATACAGAGAAGGAGATGCTATGGAGGGAATTAAAGGCAATATTCGACTGGCCTAGCACTCATGAAGCAGAACTGAGGGATTGGACAATGAAGAAGATGGCAGTTCTGTTTCAGGATTTCAAGAAGAAGTTGTACTCGCAATTTCTCAAAACCGGAGAGGCCCCGGATCCTGAGAAGTATAAGAAGATCACCAATGACGAGTGGGAAGCATTCATTGAGTACAAAACCTCCGAAGAGGGTGCAACGGCTAGCGCTAGAAACGCTGGAAACGCCGCAAATAAGAAGTACTCGCATAAGATGGGTTCGGGAGGTTACAAGGCAAGCATCGCTAAATGGGAGAAGATGGAAGAAGATCTATATGCTAGAGGCATCACTCCAGCGACACATGACTGGCCCACAAGGACCAAGCATTGGTACTATGGTCATGGAGGCACCCTGAGCCCAATCGACGGCTCCTTAGTTTTTCCCGAGGACTTGCGAGAACTAGCTCAGCGTCTCCTCGATATCCTCAGGGCATCTGATAGGGGAGATTTTGTTGCCGATAGAGACAGAGATGAGCTAACCTATGCCTTAGGGAACAAGGAGCATCCTGGACGGACGCGCGGCGTAGGCACAAGCGTCTCATGGAAGAAAGGTTTCCAAGAGCACGCCGCCACCTATAGGAGCCGTTCGAGGAAGAAGGCCGAATATGAGCAGAGGGTGAGGGACGTAGAGCAAACGGTTGCCGCCCAGGGCTCAAAGCTCCAAGAAATGGAGTCAGAGATGGAGCGACGGATGAAGGTAGCATGGCTGCAGATACAACAAGCCACAGGCGGGACCGGTTCCACAGAGCCTGCACCTCTCCAACAAGCCACAGGCGGGACCGGTTCCACAGAGCATGCACCTCTCCAAGATGCGGCCCTTATTAGCCCTCCACAGCAATATCAAAGCAGTCATGCTTCCACACAGGCCGCCGAAGCGGTCCGTTACACCGTGGATGAAATAACTCAACGGACCGCGTGCGAGCTTGTTGTCAGGCAGAAGAACTTAGCTGTGGTGGTACGTATGCGACCTTAGTTCATACTGCATACATTTCACCGTAAATACCATTCATTTACTAACTTTCTTTGTGACTACTAACTTATCAGGTCGCATACGGTATGACCAAACGTGTGGAAGAAGGGCAAAAATGGCACTGCAATGACATTCCACATGGTTACGTACCTGTTGAGGTGGAGCAAGTCGTCACCAGCTAGGAAGACTTGGAACTTGACATCCCCGGAGGTGACGGAGAAACAAAACTCGGTCAGTGTTCTCACTGCATCATTCTATGGAGCAAGGCAGACATCGTTATACCCGATACACCTGCGGCTACCAACAAGCCCCCGTCACCTCCAAGAGATCCACAGGATCATGACGATTCTCCGGGAGCTCCTGATGCAAGCCCGTCTCCTCCGCCAAAGAGGTCTCCGTCTCCTCCGCCGAAGAGGTCTCCGTCTCCTCCGCCGAAGAGGGGACGCCGCACTAAAGCCTCTGCCCCCACTCCACCAGCGAAGAAGGCGCGAAAAACTAGAGAGAAGCCCGCACCAGAGAAAAGAGCGGGCGAGAAGACTCTAGAGGAGCTCGAAGCCTCGGTAAAAGCAGACACAAAGAGGCAAATGGCCGAGTGGAGGAGAAAACCTGAGCCGGAGCCAAAGCTTGATCCCACCATCGTGAAGTCATTCCTCGGTAATTTGAGCAAGGGTCAACAGAAGGAAGTAATAGTAACAGACTATGACCGCTCATTACTGAAATCTCGCCGGAAACGGAAGGCTGCGGATAAGGAGGCGGGCCCATCCAAAAAGGTTCCTCAACTCGGCCAGCAACCTCAGCGTCCCTTGGGTCCATTGCCATCTCTGGACGAGCTTAACATTCAACGAGTAATGGCCGAGACTGGACTAACCAGAGCGCAAGTCCTGGGGGAAGCAGATGTGCCAGTAAACACAACGCTGAAGTGGCCGTTTAAGCTTGGCGAGCCTATGGTCCCTCCTGAAATGGAGAGGAAGCTACAAACGAAGATGCGCCGATTCCATGACTGGTATTTGGAAGAATCAAGAAGGAATAAACGGCGCATGATAAAAGTAGGCGTGAAGGACCAAGACTTCTACAATGGTGACGCGGATTTTGTCTGGCTCAGGTTTAATGATATATATGAGCTGTACCACCGCGACGCCATGGACGTGGATTTGATCACATGTTGGACACTGTAAGTACTTTGTTGTTGCTTATAATTCACAGTTTGAAAACAATAATTCCAATCTATGTTGACGCGGGCTTTATTTATTGCTTAACATATGCAGAATGGAGATTCAAAAATGTCGCAGAGACAATATATATGACGTTGGTTTCGTTGACCCTCGAAGGATAAGTGAAGCAATGATAATGCACAATCCTGAGGAAACATATTTAAACCTATACAAATATATCAAGAAACAAAATTACTGTGACTCCATACTAATCCCGTACAACATCGAGTGAGTACATTCACAGCCTTCTTCTTATACTGTCTGTGTAACAATTCATTTCTGATTATAATGTATACATGTGCACAGATTCCACTGGTTCCTAATTATATTGTGTCCTGATCGGGGTGTCGTGAACGTCTTTGATTCATTGCACACCCCAAAAGAAAAACTACAGAACATCATGGACATGATGGCAAGGTGATGTATATTTTCCCCTACTTAATCCACCCCTTCCACTCGCAATGACTTAACTCAATTTTTTTGTTCGCAGGGCCTGGATTCAATTTCGTACAGAACACACGGGTATACAACATGAAACACTAAAATGGAACATTGGCTTTCCGGTAAGCAAGTAATTTGCACATGTAGGCATCGACTAATATATTATATGAATTTTACTAGATTTCTTTTGGTCGACAGTGTGCCAAACAGGGACCGGGAAATAATTTATGTGCATACTATGTGTGCGACTACATGTGGAATTGGGGACATAAAAAGCTCACACAACGCGATATTATGGTACGTAATAATAAACACATTTCCATTATTATTAAGTGCACAATTATTGTCTCCAACTCGACGGATTAAATGTCTTTCAAATATTTTTAAATTATAGATGTTCAACCTGAAGGAAGAGTCCCTAGAGATAGAAAGAATTGACGCAATTGCAGAACAGCTCGTCGGATGGATCTGGGATGAGGTCGTCAATCCCCGAGGAGAATTCCACTCGCCAATACTGGAGGACGTGCCGGACAGTCCAACGAGAGCTAGCTAGTCGTCAATCTTAATTATGTAGAAAATACAGTTTAAATATATATAACTCGAGTTGACATGCATGAATATCTACTTTTGTAATATATATGTCTTCTATTTTGATGAAATGTCAGCTAGTATGAATATAGAGTCGGCCGAATACGCATTAGAATACACGTATTAGAATATATACGTATATAGACGTGCACGCATGGCTACTGAAAAAAACAAAAAAAAAAGAAATCCGGGGTCTTTAGCACCGGTTTCAGGCAGCAACCGGCGCTGCGGGGCAGGCCCTTTAGCACCGGGTCGTGGCTGCACCCGGTGCTAAAGGGCCCCTTTAGCACCGGTTATTCAACCCGGTGCTAAAGGGGTACCCCTTTAGCCTCGGATTAGTTGCACCGGGTGGGAAACCCGGTGCTAAAGGCATTTCCCACCCGGTGCAGATGTCAATCATTCTGGTAGTGATGGTTCAGGAACGATTTCCACTGCAAGATGCGAAATCCATTGATATATACGCTATGCCCAGTAATAACACATTAATTGGCTATACGTAGTTACGTAAGTACAGGTGTCATATATACACAAGCTAAATTTTGTGAGTAAGTTCAACTAGAGTTTGAAGGACCGCGGCACTAGAAACCTCGTATACGTCGAGTGTCTACATCTTTGCTGAGTGTATTTCATCAGGCACTCGGCAGACAAAACCTTTGCCGAGTGTCTACAGAAATACACTTGGCAAAAAAAGACACTCGGCTAATATAAGCCTTTGCCGAGTGCTTCCATCAAATACACTCGGTAAAAAGTAAACACTCAGCACATCGAAGGCTTTGTCGAGTGTGTTTGGGCTGACACTCGGCAAATGGCTTGCACGTGCCTAACATGTGCCATGGCCGCAAACGGTAGTTTGAGACGTTAGATCTTTATCGAGTGTCAGGTCTGAGACACTCAGCAAAGAAGTGGCACGTGGCACGGCCATGGGGCCTTTACCGAGTGTAAGTGTTACACTCGACAAAGGGTTTGCCGAGTGTTTTTAGGGTTTTGCCGAGGCACTCGGTAAACGCCCGGTTTCCCGTAGTGTCGGCGGGCAGCCTATACTAGTAACTAATTAAGTTCGATGACTACACGCATCCGCGCGCACCTAAAACTTAATTTACCAAGCTGGACGCAACACTGTGATCTCAACATGCACGCTACGGTTATTGGTTGCACATTAGATCAGAGTCCACGTTCGTGACGCCCCAACGCTACTGTATTATATCCCATCCTCTCCTGACCTATATATACACATCGATATCTACTTTCAAGTAGATCCACCCCGTGGCGCAGCCGCGCAGCATCGTGATGACCTGAACTCTGTAATATAATGGAGGTCGCACAAAAACACAAGCAAGAAGACAAGGTCGACGGCGACGACGACGCTCCCCTAATCGCCAACAACGACGGCGTGCTGCCCACCGACGTGCTGCTCGACGTCCTGCTCCGCCTCCCGACCAAACCGCTCTGCCGCCTCCGCCTCGTCTGCCGGTCATGGCGGTCGCTCACCACGGATCCCATCTTCCTCAAAGCCCACACGTCGCGGCACCCTCTTTTCGCCGGCATCCACAAGAACATGACTGAGATCCACATCTTCGGCTTGTGCGGCGGCGGCGACATCGTTATCAGGCGCATACACCTCCCACGGCCCTGCTTCGATCTGACCTCGCAACACGACATGTTCTGTGTCTCACCTTGCAAGGGCCCCAACTTTGTGATACAAAAGGGCACAGGCCAAGCCTCAACCCTGGCAGATTTTAAGTATACTTCAACTGTTTTCCCGTCTATACTCGGCTATGTCCCCTCCACCGGCGACTACAAGGTGCTCCGCTTCCAATTGTTCGCCGGCGGCACCGGCCATATGCCGCAGTTAGTGCAGACATGGTATGTGCTAACGCTCGACGGCGGCGGGGATGGGCGGTGGAGGGCGGGGCCACAGCCGGCGGTGCCAGTCGATGCGGCTCCTACCAACAGGGCGGTCATTGCCGGAGTCGCTTACTTCTTGATGCATCACTTCAACATTGACAAATCCGGCAACCTCGAGCCTGATAGCATAGCATCCTTTGATCTTGCGGCGGAGGAGTGGAGGCCAACGCATATCCGAGGGCCGGTGAGCTGCCTCCTCGGTGCCGCTGCCGGCGACAAGCTCTCGTACGAGCAGCATAGGAGTGATTTCCAGTTGACTGAGCTGGGCGGAAGCTTGGTCGTAGTCCATTGCAAGTACCAGGAGTGTTCAATGGATGTTTGGTTTCTGGTGAACGGAGACGACAGAGGTGTCTGGAGCAGACGGTACTCCATGCAGTGTGCACCGGAGTGGGAGCACCGTAGACTCGTGTGCCCTGTAGCTGTTTTAGATGACGGGATGCTCGTCACATGGATGGGTGTTGAACGTGTCATGAGAGTGTATGACCCAAGAACCAAAACATGGGCTCCTAGCGCGATCACCAGGGGAATGTATTTTTCTGTTCAGGCATACTACGCTTGAAAGCCTTTCACCTTTGTGTTCGCGTCATGAGTTTGTCGTTGAGGTATTTGTTGGAATACCATTCCATTTATGCATGCTTGCATAAAAACTGCTTGTACGGTCATATTCTTAAAAGGTAACAAGGGAGGATTGTCATGTGTGGACGCATGGATGTTGAACAAAGTCATCATGAAAGCATATGATCCCAAGAACGCACATGTGGCTACTGTCTTGGCCACCGAGGGAATTTATGTTGCTGTTCCCGCATGGTATATGGCATGTGGGAAGCCGTGTTGCGTAGTGTTCATGGATTGAATGGTGAGGTATTATTTGGCATACTATCGCATTTGATATCTACTCCTACTCTATCATTTTTTATAAGAGAATACTCGCTTCATTCAAAACTGAAAAGCATATTTGAATAGGAAAAGTCTTTTAAAGTAGATTTTGACTCTTAAGGTGGCAATGAGTCATTTTAGTATCGGCCGGGTAACTTAAAAGAACCCGGAGCCATTTTAGTATGGGCCAAGACACAAACAGTTATTTGTGTCTTGGTCCGGTACTCTAAAGTGGCGCAACCATTAAGTACCGGTCAATAATCTCAAAAAAATAGTACCAGTCAATACCACTTGTCGGTAATAAAGTGTGTGACATTTAGTATCGGCTGGTGTCTTGGTCAGGTAATAAATGGGCCTCCACGGGTTACTTCAAAAGAAAAGAAGAGCATCTCCCACCCAATCATCCTAGCACTATTAGAGAACCTCACATCCGCCCCCCTCATAGGCCGCGGCACATTTTGGACCCGGTGCTAAGGGTGTATCAGCACCGGGTCCAACGGCTATGAGCGGGGGCGGCGCGCAGGGATGGCAGGCTGAGCACATTAGCACCGGGTCGTCGCACGACCCGGTGCTAATGTGCTCACATTCGCATCGGTTGTAGCCAGCAACCGGTGCTAATGTTCCCAAGGCCCTTTAGCACCGGTTGTTGGCTGCAACCGGTGCCAATGTGAGAGCAGTAGCATTGGGTCGTCACAAGACCCGGTGCTAATGTGCTCGTATATAATACCTTCCCTCCCCTCGCCCGAGCCAGCATCAACACTTGGAGATGTGTTCATGTTGTGCTCGGGACAGGGGAGGTGCTGCCAATTTTTTTTTTCAAAATTTGTGAAGATTTCACTCATCCAATGGGCACTACAAGGTACATTCTTTCATTCTCTTATGTTTTTTATTAGCTTGTATTGTTTATATGCTTTAGAAATAGAGAAATTTGTGAATCAAAATGGAAAGAGAGCTTGTGTTCATGGTGGAGAGAGAGGTTGTGTTCATGGTGGAGAGAGAGAGCTTGTATACATGGTGGAGAGAGAGAGCTTGTGTTCATAGTGGAGAGAGAGAGAGCTTGTGTTCATAGTGGAGAGTGAGAGCTTATGTATTGTATTTATTAGTTATTTATTTAAAGTTGGAATAGTTAATTATTTTTTTAATGGAAGTATATTTGATTTTAGAAAATGAATAAATTAATTATAGTTTTAGAAATGTGTTTAGTTTGTATTGTCTTATGTATTAACTTTATAATCTATTATATGTTAAATTTATATTTAGTTATATATTAAATTTGTATTGTCTTATACATTACCTTTGTAATATATTATATATTAAATTATACAAATAATTGTTATTGGTTACTAATGCAGATGAATAGGCAATGGATGTACGGGGACAACCACGATACGGCGTTTCGTGATGGCCTGAAGGGGTTTCTCGATGTTGCCGAGGCCAACAGGACGCCATCAGGTTTCATGTTCTGCCCATGCACTAATTATCGAAATATACAATCGTACAAACAAAGAGGAGCTCTTCAGGTGCATTTGATGAGGCACGGTTTCATGAGCAATTATTCTGTTTGAACGAAGCATGGTGAAAGAGGAATTCTAATGGATGAAGATGAAGAAGACGAGGTGGATAACGACATTCCGGTATTGGCTGAATACTACGGGGCCTTTGCAGATGCTGCAGTGGGTGATGCCGATCATGAAGATGCTGCTCAGGAAGATGATGCTCAGGAAGATGACCCTAATGATGGACTTGGGCAAATGTTGCGTGATGTTGAGAAAGACTTGGGCAATGATAATGAACTGAAAAAGATACAACGCATGTTGCGGGACCACAAAACAGACTTGTACCCAGATTGCAAAGAGGGGCTTACGAAGTTGGGTAGTACACTTGAATTTCTGCAGTGGAAGGCAGCAAATGGCGTTACTGATAAGGGTTTCGATGAGCTACTGAAACTCGTAAAGAAGATTCTGCCCAAGGGTAACGAATTGTCATCGGCAACGTATGAAGCAAAACGGGTTGTTTGCCCTCTCGGTTTGGAGGTGCAGAAGATACATGCGTGTCCAAATGACTGTATCCTCTATCGCGGACTATACGAACACTTGGATTGTTGTCCAGTTTGCAGTTGCGCACGATACAAGATAAGGCGGGATGACCCTGGTGAGGTTGTGGGGAGCGTTGTAAGAAAAAAATTGCTGCAAAGGTGATGTGGTATTTTCCTCTGATACCCCGTCTGAAGCGTTTGTTCGGGAACAAAGAGCATGCCAAACTAATGCGATGGCACAAAGAAGAACGTAAGCATGATGGCATGTTGAGACACCCCGCTGATGGATCCCAGTGGAGGAACATCGACAGAGCATTCCCAGAGTTTGATGCTGATGCGAAGAATGTGAGGCTTGGTTTAAGTACTGATGGCATGAACCCTTTTGGTGAAATGAGCAGTAGTCATAGCACTTGGCCTGTGACTTTATGTATCTACAACCTACCCCCTTGGCTCTGCATGAAGTGAAAGTTCATTACGATGCCAGTGTTTATTCAAGGGCCAAAGCAACCTGGCAACGACATTGATGTCTACCTAAGACCATTGGTTGATGAACTTTTGCAGCTATGGAAGGAAGAAGGTGTTAGCATGTGGGATGAGGACAAGCAGGAGCAGTTTGACATTCGAGCACTGCTTTTCATAAACATCAATGATTGGCCTGCACTAAGTAACCTATCAGGACAATCAAACAAAGGATATAAAGCATGCACTCACTATTTAGAGGAAACCAAAAGCTATATTTGAAACATTGTAGGAAGGTTGTTTACATGGGTCATCGTTGATTTCTTCCTACGAAGCATGAGCTACGAAAGAAATGTCCGCATTTTGGCGGGAATGCGGACCACCGTACAAAGCCAAGACACCGGAGTGGACAAGATGTATTTGATATGTTAAAGGACCTACAAGTGGTGTTTGGAAAGGGAGACGGAAGTCAGCCTGTTCCGACTGGCGAGGATGGTCATGCCGCGATGTGGAAGAAAAAGTCTATCTTTTGGGAGCTACCGTATTGGCAATATTTAGAGGTCCGTAACGAGATTGATGTGATGCATCTGACGAAGAATCTTTGCGTGAACTTGATAAGCTTCCTGGGTACTTATGGGAAGCCAAAAGATACACCGGAAGCACGACAAGAGCTGAAACGATTGAAACAACGAAATGATCTACATCCAGAAAAGAGAGACAACGGACGCCAGTACTTGCGTCCTGCCAGCTTCATTCTCAGCAAAGAAGAGAAGGCAAGCATGTTTGAATGCTTGAACGGTATCAAGGTTCCGTCGGGCTACTCCAATATTAAGGGAATAATAAATATGAAAGAAAACAAGTTCACAAACCTCAAGTCTCACGACTGTCATGTGTTGATGACACAGCTGCTTCCCGTCATACTCAGGGGTGTGCTACCCGTTAATGTGCGGAAAGCCATTGTGAAGCTATGTGCATTCCTCAATGCAATTTCTCAGAAGGTGATCAATCCAGACCATTTAGTTCAGCTACAGAATGACGTGGTGCAATGTCTTGTCAGCTTTGAGATGATATTTCCACCATCCTTCTTCAATATTATGAGATTCACCTCGTCAAAGAGATTCGTATACTGGGCCCAGTATTTCTACACAACATGTTCCCGTTTGAGAGGTTCTTCGCTGTGCTAAGAAGTAAGTCCGTAATCGTTCTCGTCCAGAAGGATGCATTGCTAAGGGATACGAAACAGAGGAGGTCATTGAATTCTGTGTTGACTTTGTCAACGATCTTATGCCGATTGGTGTGCCCAAATCACATCATGAGGGGAGACTTGGTGGAAAGGGCACACTAGGGAAAAGATCGATGGTAATCAAGGACATGGAGACATTTCGTAAAGCGCATCTCATAGTTTTGCAACAATCAACCTTAGTTGCTCCGTACATCGAGGAGCACATGAAGATTCTCTGGGATGAAAATCCAACAAAGTCTGCAACCTTTATTCAGCGGATGCACAATACTACTTTCGCCGCTTGGTTGCGAGAGCGTCTGATAGGTGTCGAGGGCATTGATGCGCAGCTAGCTTTTGTAGCTAGGGGTCCATCGACCACGATCTTAAAATTCCAAGGATACGACATCAATGGGTATATATTTTACACAAGAGCCCAGGACAAGAGGAGCACCAACCAAAACAGTGGAGTCCGAATCGACGCGACAGACACCAATGGCAATACTAACTCATACTATGGTGTCATAGAGGAGATATGGGAACTAGAGTACGGACCTTTGAAGATCCCATTGTTTAAGTGCCAATGGGTGAAGCTGACTGCAGGAGGTGTTACAGTTGATGAGTATGGAATGACGTTAGTGGACCTAAACAAGATTGGGTTTCTAGACGAACCGTTCATCCTAGCCAAAGATGTCACACAAGTTTTTTATGTAAAGGACATGACTAGCAGACCAAAGAAAGGGGCGGATAAGAAAGGGGTGGGTAAGCAATTGGACCCACCACAAGACGAGCCAAAGCGTCATATTGTTCTTCCTGGAAAAAGAAAAATCGTAGGAGTTGAGGACAAGACGGATGAAGATTATGATATGCTCGATGGGCTGCCTCCATTCTCGATGGCTGGTGACCTAAGCATCCTGTTAGCGGCGGATGAGACACCCTATCTACGGCGTGATCACAATCAAGGAACATTCGTAAAGAGGAAGTTTATTAGTGTCCGAGTAAACGATGATGACGTGTAATTTAATTGCACTATGTTCCAGAAATTCATATTTATATAAATGACGTCGTGTATTTGTTATGCATTTATGTGGTTTTAGTTTTTAACATTTTGACATATAATCCATCAAAAGATATGACCACCCGAAGCCCATCTTTCGTGAAATGTAGCAACGTTCGATCAATGAAACCAACTGTTAATTCCTACGATTTTCTAGAATTTTCTATTATTTTCTAATATTTTCTAGTAACTCCCACTCTTTCTAGAATTTTCTAATAATTTTAAAGGGCTTTGTTTTCTACAAAATTATTATTTAGAAATAAAGAGCTTCATTTAATAATTACTAGAAAATGAAAGCAAATGGTAATTCCTACGATTTTCTAGGATTTTATATTAATTTCTAATATTTTCTAGTAACTCCTACTATTTTTCTAGATTTTTCTAACAATTTTAAAGAGCTTTGTTTTATTTATTTATGAATAAAGTAAAGTAATAGAAATAGAAAAAAGACTCGGTGCTAATTGTCGATTTGGATGAAAAAATGGCGGCAACTGAAATCCTAACCCTTGAGCACCGGGTAGATCCAACACCCGGTGCTAAAGGTGCCCAGGATTTCAGTTACCGCCGTGGGCACCTCTTTAGCACCGGGTGTGCTTACACCCGGTGCTAAAGACTCATTAGCACCGGGTGTTGTATCCACCCGGTGCTAATGTGGTGGCCTTTAGCACCGGGTGGAGGAAAGACGCCGCCCCCGGTGCTAAAGGCGCCGCCCCGTATAACCGCCTGCCCGCTCTCCCCTCCTCACTTCTCGCATTCCTCGCCCGCCTCCGCCGCCGATCCCGCTCCCGCGCCCGTCGCCCGTCCCGTCGCCGGTCGCCCGCGCCGCCGTCGCCGGTCGCACGCGCCGTCGCCCGCGTTGCCGCCATTCGCCCGCGCCCTCGCCCGCGCCGCCCGTCGCCGCCACGTCCGCGCCGCCCACTGCTCCGCCGTCGCCCGCGCCCGTCGCCCCCTCGCCCGCGCTCGTCGGCGGCCGCCCGTCGCCCGCACCCGCCGCCGTCGCCCGCACTCGAGCCCCTCGGTTGATTTCTATTTTCATTATGTTATTTAATTTTTTATATAATTAGGTATTTAATTTGTTATATAATTTGGTATATAATTTGTTATATAATTTTGTATATATAATGTTGTATATATAATTTTGTATGTAATTTGGTATATATAATTTTGTATGTAATTTTGTATATATAATTTTGTATATGTGCATATTTTGTATGTGCAAAACTATCGCGCACCCAAACACCTTCGCGAAACCAAACTCGTCGCGCACCCGAGCTCCTTCGCGAACCCAAACGTGTCGCGCTCCCGAACCTTCCGGAACCCAAACTCGTCGCGCACCCGAACCCCTTCGCGAACCCAAACGCGTCGCGCACCCGAACCCGTTCGCGTCGCGCACCCTAAACCCGAAACCCAGACCCTAAACCCTCTAGCTCTAACCCTAAACCCCCTAGCCCTAACCCTAAACCCCGAAACCCATACCCTAAACCCCCTGGCTCTAAACCTAAACCCCGAAACCCAAACCCTAAACCCCCTAGCCCTAACCCTAAACCCCCTAGCCGTAAACCTAAACCCTGAAACCCAAACCCTAAACCGCCTAGCTCTAACCCTAAACCCCGAAACCCAAACCCTAAACCCCCAAACACTAAACCCCCAAACACTAAACCCTAAACTCCGAAACCTGTTTCCTAAACCCCCTAGCCCTAACCCTAAACCCTAAACCCTGAAACCCAAACCCCAAACCCCCTAGCACTGACCCAAAACCCCGAAAGTCGTTTCCTAAACCCTCTATCACTAACCCTAAACCCTAAACACCAAAACCCAAACCCTAAACCCCATAGCCCTGACCCTAAACCCCAAAACCCGTTTCCTAAACCCCCTACCCTAACCCTAAACCCCGAAACCCAAACCCTAAACCCCCTAGCCCTGACCCTAAACCCCAAACCCCAAACCCTAAACCCCCTAGCCTTAACCGTAAACCCTAAACCCCGAAACCCAAACCCTAAACCCCCTAGCCCAAACCCTAAACCCCCTAGCCCTAACGCTAAACCCTAAACCCTAAACCCCGAAACCCAAACCCTAAACCCTAAACCCTAAACCCTAAACCCTAAACCCTAAACCCTAAACCCTAAACACCGAAACCCAAACCCTAAACCCCCTAGCTCTAACCCTAAACCCCGAAACCCAAACCCTAAACCCCCAAGCCCTAACCCTAAACCCCGAAACCCAAACCCTAAACCCCCTAGCTCTAACCCTAAACCCCGAAACCCAAACCCTAAACCCCCTAACCCTAGACCCTAAACCGCGAAACCCTAAACCCTAAAACCCCTAGCCCTAACCCTAAACCCTAAACCCTGAAACCCAAACCCTAAACCCCCTAGCCCTGACCCTAAACTAAGAAACTCGTTTCCTAAACCCCTAGCCCTAACCCTAAACCCCAAAACCCAAACCCTAAACCCCCTAGCCCTGACCCTAAACACCGAAACCCAAACCATAAACCCCCTAGCCCTAACCCTAAACCCTAAACCCTAGTCCCCAAAACCCAAACCCTAAACCCCCTAGCCCAAACCCTAAACCCCCTAGCCCTAACCCTAAACCCTAAACCCCGAAACCCAAACCCTAAACCCCCTAGCCCTAACCCTAAACCCCAAAACCCAAACCCTCAACCCCCTACCCTAACCCTAAACCCCATATCTTTATTTATTTATATTTATTGCTTACAAATTATTTTTATTCCTATAGATGGCGGACAACAACCCTAGCGAACCCTTGCCCGAGGATAATGACCTGTTCTTATTGAATCAAATATTTGGTATTGATGCCGAAGATAACCCGCAACCAAACATGGAAGACGTGTTGGGTATTGCTCAAGGGAGCGAAAATGTGGAACAACGTAGTGTGGATGAACGCAGTAATAATGAGCCCACGTCTAGTCAGGTGTGAATATATCTCATTTAATATGTATTGTATATCTCAATATATCTCATTTAATATGTATTGCATCTCAATATATCTCATTTAATATGTATTGTATCTCAATATATCTCATTTAATATTGTATTGTTAATATGTAATTTATGTAGCCCGCCTCTGCGTCGACAACCGGAACTAGGAAATCCAAACGATCTGCCACTAAGAATTTGAAGGATGTGAAGTTTCACATCACTCGAGTGGAGGACGATGGGGAGCCAGTTGAGCCCAAACAAGTGGCCAGAAAATTTATATCTCAGTGCGGGGTTGTTCTACGGGAACGCGTGCCCATTAGCATCAGAAAATGGAAATCCACGGACCATACTGAGCCGCACGTGTTGCCCAGTACTGAGAAGGAGATGCTATGGGCGGACTTAAAAGGAATTTTCGAATGGCCAAGCAGTCGTGAAGAGCAACTGAAGGATTGGACAATGAAAAAGATGGCAATTCTGTTCTAGGATTACAAGAAAAAATTGTACAAGAATTATCTCATTACCGGAGAAGCACCAGATCCAGCGAAGCATCCAACCATCACTCATGATGCTTGGGAATCGTTGTTGGAGTACAAAAACTGCGAAGAAGGGTCAAGTATGACCGCTAGAAATGCTGACAATGCCGGTAATAGGGAGTACACCCATAGAATGGGTTCAGGAGGTTATAAAGGGAGCATTGAGAAATGGGAGAAGATGGAAGAATCTCTATTTGCTAGAGGCATTCATCCAGCGACACATGACTGGCCCACACGATCCAAGCATTGGTACTATGGTCATGGAGGCACCCTCAGTCCGATCGACGGCTCGTTAGTTTTTTGTGAGGACTTGCGAGAACTAGCTCAACGTCTCATCAATATCCTTAAGGCATCTGAGAGGGGAGAATTTGTTCCTGATAGAGACAGAGATGAGCTAACCTATGCCTTAGGAAACAAGGAGCATCCTGGACGTACGCGCGGCGTAGGCATAGTACCATGGAAGAAGGGTTTCAAAGAGGACACCGCCTCCTATAGGAGCCGTTCGAGGAAGAAGGCGGAATATGAGCAGAGGGTGAGGGACCTGGAGGAAACGGTAGCCGCCTAGGGCTCAAAAATACAGGAAATGGAGGTAGAGACGGAGCGGCGAATGAAGTTAGCATGGCTGCAGATACAAGCCACAGGAACCGCCAGCACAGAGCATGTACCTCTCCAAGATCCTAATGCAACCCTTCTTAGCCCTCCACAACATCGAAGCAGCCACGTTTCTACTTATTTTATTAGGTCGCATACGGTATGACCAAACTAGTGGAACCAGGTCAAAGATGGCATTGCATGGAGATTCCACATGGTTACGTACCCGTTGAGGTGGAGCAAGTCGTTGACCAGTGGAATGACTTGGAACTTGACATCGTCGGAGGTGACGGAGAAACAAAACTCGGGGAGTGTTCTCACGGGATCATTCTATGAAGCAAGCGAGACATCGCCATACCTGATCCCCCGTCTCCAAGAGGTCCACCGGATCATGATTCTCTGGGAGCTCATGACGCAAACCCGTCTCCGTCTCCTCCGCGGCGGAAGTCTCCGTCTCCACCGTGGCAAAAGCCTGAACCAAAGAAGCGCTCTAAAATGGCTAGCTTGGCCCCTCCACCACAGAAGAAGCCACGGAAGGTCAAAGAGAAGCCTGTACCACCGAAAAAAGCTTACGACCTAACTCAAGAAGAGCTCGATGGCTCTGTTAAAGAAGATGTAAAGAGGCAACTTTTCACGAGAAAACAACCAAAGCCAAAGATTGACCCCGCCAAGGCAAAATCCTTCCTCCAAAATTTGACTAGGGGACAATAGAAGAGGGCACATGTATCAGACTATGACCGCTCATTACTGAAATCTCAAGGGAAGAGGAAGGCGGCGGCGTCAAAACCTGTTGCTCAGCTCGGCAACCAACCTCAGGAGTCGTTGCCTCAGTTGGCATCTGAGTACGAGCTGAACGTGCAACGACAAATGGCCGAGACAGGACTCTCGAGAGAGGAAATCACGGGAGAAAAAGAAATCCCTGTGAGCACATGGTTCAGGTGGCCATTTAAGCTTGGCCAGCCTTTGGTCGGTCTAGAAATGGAGAGCACGCTACAAACAAAGATGTGTCATTTCCATCAGTGGTATCTGGAACAATCAAGAAGCAAAAGGCGCATGTTTGGAGTTCGCGTAAAGGACCACGATTTTTTCAATGGCGGGGAAACCCTCTGGTTGGAGTTTAAGGATATATATGAGGTGTACCACAAAGACGCCATGGACGTGTCTTTGGTCTCCTGTTGGGTATTGTAAGTGATTTGTTCTCATTTACATTTAACACTTGAAAAAAAACTTTAATCTTTGCTGACGCACCCTTTATTGCTTAACAATGCAGAATGGAGATTCAAAGATGTCGGAGGGAAGGAATATTTGACATTGGTTACATGGACCCGACAAGGATAAGTGACCAAATGATTTTGATCAATATAGAGGAGACATATCAAAATTTATACAAGTATCTCCAAAAACAAAATTATTGCGACTCCATACTATTGCCGTACAACTTCGGGTGAGTACCTATACATGTATCTACTTATAGTGCCTATACAAAATTTTATGGACTCCATACTATTGCCGTTCAATTTTATTTCTCATTATAATGTCTACATGTATACAGTTTTCACTGGATCTTAATCATATTGTGTCCGGACCGGGGTATCGTCCACATCTTTGATTCGTTGAAGAGGCCAACTTATGCTTACCAGAACATCATCGACATGTTTACAAGGTGACATATATTTACCCATTTAACTCAATTCTGCCCTTACAATCACAATGATTTAACACAACTTTTTGGTTCACAGGGCGTGGATTCAATTTCGTCAAGATAACCCTGGTATGATCCATGAAACACTCACATGGAAAACTGACTTTTCGGTAAGCAAGTAATTTGTACGTGTAGGTCTCCGCTAACCTATTATATGAATTTTACTTAACTTTATTTTTTGATCGACAGTGTCGCCAACAGGGGTCGGGAAATAATCTATGTGCATATTATGTTTGTGATAACATGCTCAATTGGTCGACGAAAAAGATGAGTCACCATGATGTTATGGTACGTAACACATTTTCAGGTTTTAATTTGATATATTTACTATTTTTGTAGAAAAAGCACTTGATTTTGTAATAAATTATATTATTTAGAAATATACGGCTTCTTTTATTAATAATGGGATTCATTTATAATAAATAATAATATTATTAAATTTGAATTAATAAGTAAGGCACTTTGTTTTAAAATAAATGATTATTTAGAAATATAGGGCTTCATTTAATAATTACTATGTTTGTATTAATAAGAAAAACACTTTGTTTTATAATAAATGATTATTTAAATATAGACGGACATTTGTATTTGTAAGTAAAGCATTTATTTTATATTATTTTACACCAGTACATCATAAAACTCCACTCATTCCACTAATCACCAAAATGGAATTAGCACTAGCACATCCATCAAGTTCCACCACCAGAGATACGAACAGCTTCCTAATTAAGTGGCAGTACGTAACTCAAGCTCCACACAATCACCAGATACTAACTCTAGATGGCAGTTCCCTCCTCAGAGCTATAAAAGATGTCCAGTGTTGGCCTTAATCCCTTGATCTCACACAACTCACCAACAGCCTCTCCATAATTATCTTGCTCTCCGGCCAGCAGGCAGTCGAAGAACGACAGGAGTTCACCGTCATCTTCCTCAGACACGCCGGCATGTTGGTAAGAGTCCACGGTACCTTTCGCCAAATCTAGAAACTCTCTCTGATGTCCAGCACTCTTTTTTTTATCACAGCTTTCTGTGAAGTCACCCTGATGTTTCACAGTGATGCCGCGAGTGCCGTCTAGACGAGTTTCCATCATCGCTTCTCTGTTGGCTATCTTGCACTGGTGAGAATCATCCTCATGACACACATATAGTCTTTCTGTTTATTTGGCCAACCAACTATTACATAAATCCTATACCAAAACCTTGTATAGTATGACCATGCATGTTCGTACATCAGCTTTGATGCCACACGGCCAACTGGTATTCATGTGCTAGTAGTTTAATCCATGCTTGCATGCATGTGCTTGCCGTAGTCAAGTACAGGCTAATAAGCATACATCAATCAGTACACATACACTTTAATGATATCACCATTGCATCATGTTGATGTCATACCTTCCATTCATCTTGCAAAATTAAACTCCAGCAATACTATACATGGATCTTTATCAATCTATGTCATTCCATTCTCCTGATTTAATCTATCTTATCATTATGGCTTGTAATATTTTCTGCTAGCCCCTGTGTTCTATAAATAATCAAGTTTAGATCCTAAAACGTGTAGTATCTTGTAATAGGTGTTTTATAAAAATGTTTTTCAATGTTTGATGTAATGTTTTTCTTATTGTATGTTTTATTGCTTGGTCGTAGTTCTCGTGCCTGTTGCGACTGAGCCGCCCGTTGAAGCAGATCAAGGACAGTATTTTGAAGAAGAAAAGGATTCCTTTGTAGAGCAAGGCAAGTGGCCCTCCCCGCATACTCTTTTTGTCCTATATAATTGCATGACAACTAAAAATTTACTTTTGTTGCATTAATTTAACGGGAACACCTTTTTAAGGACTTACCTAGTCTTTTTACCCATTATTTCTTGGAACAACCCCGGTTTAAATAATGTTTTGGGTTAGTTTATGCTTAGTGTTGCTATACCTTGGGATCGGTTGAATTGGATCTTTATAAAATATTGATCATGGCAACTTTGATGGTAAATGTTGGTTAATGTAAGAACACTTTTCTTTAATTGGAACATGGAGAACCACCCAAGAAAACAGTGCAACCACGGTGTCATATGGCTCTGACCTTAGCCGATTAATTAGGGGTATGACTGTACTAATGACCTATCCGAAAGGAGCAGAGGGGGAATTGGGGTTGAAGGGGTATAGCTCGGTCCTGGTAGTAGCGTTGGCTAAGGTACTGACCGTTAGGGAGGGTTGTGCTCCGCCCTAATCTGTAACTCTTGCGGGTTGTTGGTCTTTCGCACACCTTTGTAAAGGCTTCGCAGTGGACCCCTAGCCACTCACCTCGGAAGTGTTTAAGGGCCTTGCAAACCCGGGCAACATGGGGAACACGAACTATGGGTAAAAGTGTACAACCTCTGCAGAGTGAAAACTGATCGATCAGCCGTGCTCACGGTTATGAGCGGCTTGGACCCTCACATGATAATTGAACTTAAAGATGTAATTTAAATTGTGGTTTTCTCATGGTTTTTGGATTAAGATGCTTTCTAAATGCTTAAGTGGGTTGGTATAAACTTACATCTAGTAAATAAGGAGCTTGCCAATAAAACTTGACCAACTTTAAAAACTCACCGTTGTGAACCTTAGCCTATCCTTGATAGCCTTGCATTTTCCCCCGCTTGCTGAGTACCTAGTTAGGTGTACTCACACTTGCTTATGCGGTTCAGAGGAAAACAATGGTGAAGAGTACTGCAGTGACTACGACGAGTTCTGAGGCTTGTGTTTCCCCAGTCATGATGCCTGTGGAAGTGGAAGATGAAGACGCTTCGTCTAGTTAGCGTGTGTTCGTCTATAAGACCTTCGTGTCTCCCGAGAGTGTAATAAGAATATTGTAATAAAGTTATTAATCCTCTTGTATGTTTGAATACTGTGTTATGATATTACACTCTTTTGTCTATCATATGTGTGTAAACGTGATCCTGGCGCACATATGGGACGCATTTGGTTTCTCTTCGGAAATCAGGTGTGACACATTTGTTGTCTTCAATTCCATGGAATTAATATTTTAATTATTTGCAAATTATAGATGATGAGGCTGGAAGAAGATAGACTCGATCAAGAGAGAATAGATGCAATTGCAAAACAGCTCATTGGATGGATTTGGGACGAGGTCGTTAATCCCCGTGGAGAATTCCATCTCCCCCTGGAGGATGCGCCGTCAAGTCGTTCCTCTAGTCGGATTTCTTAATTTGTAATATACAGTTCAAATATATACAGTTCAAATGTATATACAGTTCAAAATTATAATATATATCTTCTATTTTGATTATATGTCTAGCTAATATGAATATATAGTACTACATGCACGGCAGCTGAATACATGTTTGAATACGTATCATAATACATATATAAACATATATAAACGTACATGCATGGCGGCTGTAGAAAGTAATAAAAAAAATCTAGGCACTTTAGCACCGGTTGTATACACCAACCGGTGCTAAAGGCAGTCTTATCCCCGCTGTGTAGGCAGGGCCTTTAGTACCGGTTGGTGTTTAGAACCGGTGCTAAAGGCCCCCTTTAGCACCGGTTATTCTACCCGCACCGGAAGTTTAGCACCGGTTGGGAATCCGGTGCTAAGGCCCGTTCCCAACCGGTGCGGATGTGAGGTTCTCTGGTAGTATAGCCAGTAATGCAACAAAAATAAATTATATATCTATGAAATTTTAATCATTATTTATGCACAAGGTTCCATTTTCTAGGTAGTAAGCAGCCAACACATTTTTTTCAAGAAGCATATCATGGAATAGTTAGAAATATAGGAGATTAATAATCAAAGAATTCTACAATACTTCAGCTTAACCAAGCTATAAAACAAGAAAGGCACAGAGCTGGACTAAACTATCTCATGCATAAATATAGATTATCAAACAGCAATGTAACTCATTTTGTGCTGCACACAACAATATTTTTTAATGACCACATACGCATAATAGACTTCATGTCGTGCACAATGTCACAGCTCTAGAAAAACAAATTCTAGGTGTATCTTTTATTGTCAGGATAAAAGACCATATCATATTGCATCGTAAGACACATGGCTGCAGATGTGCAAAAAAAATATTAGCGAGCAACATATTCATAATTCAGAAAGCAGGGACCAAAAATAGGGGAAAATGTGAAATCATCTTGGCCAGTAATGCAATTAAAATTTACATATATGTGCATTTTTCGCGAAAAAAAGGAATTGTCAATTCCTGATTTGAAAGCAGCAGCTCAATTCATCATTAATATGCAAAACCTTGCACCAGGTTCCATTTTCCTCATCAAGAAATTGCCATCAGTCCTTACGTAACATATAATAATTTGCAGGTTTTGATATAAAAACATGAAACATCTTTTTCTATCTAGTGAGCTGCTAACATTTTTTTCCCAAGAAGCATATCATGGGGCAATTAGTTAGTAAAGATCAATAATCAAAGAATGCTACAATGCATCAGCTTACCTAAACAAGAAAGCGACAGAGATGACCTAAGCTTTCTCATGGCTATAGTCAAAAGAGTAATGCACCTCATTATGTGTTGCACCCAACAATCTGTTTCTAATGACCAGATACACACAATAGACTTCTACAGAAAACTATCACAGAGTAAAAATATTAAATCCCATATCCAGTACTTCCTTAAAGGTTGTACTTAGGTGATACATCATGTTTTCACTAACAAATTTCACATGTATCTGGTATTATCAGGATAAAAGACCATATCATAAGTGAAATGGTTGCAATGTGCAAAGAAAATAACTTAATGAGCAACCTATTCATAATTCCAAAACATTAAGACCGATCGATGCTTGATCAGTATCCTAATAGTTATTTTGAAGTCAAATTTGTTGCTTATATGTATATGATTTTTTCTACTAAAAAGCTCTAGGTACATTCACTTTGTGTATTTTATTTTATTTTCTTACGAAGAAGAGTAGATTTAATTCTTTGAAATGCCATGCTAAATGTCCACTTTTGAAAAACTGTACCACATAAGAGTATGGAGTAACTTACTAACTAAAACTTCTTATAACAAAGAATACAAATTTATTATACTTCACAAATAGAATAAATATGGACCTGGAAATTTCCCAAGGATAATAGCAGATATAATCTAGTGTCTTTTTCCTAGATGAAGGAATCAATAATATCTCACTAATAGACCCACATATACATGGCTTAACAAACAACAGCAAAGATTATTTACCACTAACCTCATCAGTGACAACTGACGGCATCTCTATGGACTCAGCAGACTTCCCGTGTAAATGCCAATGGATCATAAGTGTAATCACCAATTTTCAGGTCATAAGTGTAAACACCAGTTTTCAGGCCAAAACATACCATAGAATCCCCGTTCCATGCATAAACGATATCCTCTCATTTTTTTTTCGTGAACGTGCCTTAACACGTATTTCATTAAGAAGAAAGCAGTTTACAGACAGTACTTGTCCCAGGCCAAACAGAAGTTGACCTACACAAGCGCACAAAAGGACTAAAAAGAAAAGAAAAAACTGAAAAACGGCCAAGAAACAAACGGCCAACACAACTACCAGAAACGAGCGACCACTGCTCCAACACACCCAAACCTAACCACCTAGACACAACCACTCTCCTGAACCTGCAAACAGATAACCTCGTCACGAGCGCAAGAGGACCAACGGTGGCAAAGCATCCACCTAGCAGCATGAACACGGCGGCAAAGCATCCGCCCAAACCCGAACAAGCACAGCAATGGTGGCAAAGCATCCACCCAACCGAAACGACCACGGCGGCAAAGCATCCGCCAGAGCAACAGGACGACCGATACGACCACGGTGGCAAAGCATCCGCCAAAGCAACAGGGAGCGACAAAGCATCCGCTAGACGATGAAGATGATGACCAAGGCAACTCGGACGAGGTAGACAATAGAAGCAAAAAACAGGCGCAAGAGCAGAACCGCCAAGAGGACAACCAGTGATCCCCGCCAGGGCGGTAGAACTTCAAAGACAACGCCTCAAGGGAGGAGGCGACGCCAAAGGCGCCGTCATTGTCCGACCAAACATGGTCAGGGCTTTCACCCGGAAGTTCACCGAAGATGGGGAGGGAGGAGGAGGGGGAAGCATGATGCCTTCAACAAGGGAAACGGCGCCCAGAGGCGTCGTCATCTTTGGGCTTTCGCCATGTCCCCTCTCCCAACCACAACTCCACCCCAACGCGAGCAGCAGCAGCACGCCCACAACCCTGGCGCGAGACCCGGAACGACGGCGGGGCACCACGAAGATGCCGAACCGAATGATGGCGAAGCCGACCCGGGCCCCACGGCCCCACCCGCGCAGAAGACGGCCGGCGGCGTGGGACTGCCCCAGGTGACCGGCGGCGCGGGGCGAGCCGGCGAAAACCATCGGTGCAGGCCGCCGCAGAAGGCGGCCACCGGTGCGGCGGGACCGGCGGCCAGGCCGGCAACGAGGGGCGGGCCGAAGACGAGCCGACGGCGCGGATCCGGAGCAAAGGCCGGCGGCGGCGCAGGATGGATCGGCGAAAGGCCGTCGACGCAGATCCGACGGCAGAGACGACGGATCCGGCGACGGGGACGGCGGATCCGGCCACCGGGCGGCGGCCGCGGCACCGAGACGGGCGGCGGTGTGACTAGGGATGGAGACGGTGGGGGAGTAGGAAAGGAGAGAGAGGAGGGGGCCGCCGCGGCCAGGCGTCGTAGCGGCGGCGGCGGCGGCCGACGGTGCCCCCGCAGGTGGCCCTAGGCGGCGGCGCGGTGGCACCCCTCGTGTTGACTGGGAGGGGCGACACGAGGGGAGGGGTATCACTTGTGATGAATAAATGAATCTTGTAGCAACGATATCCTCTCATCATCCAATGCCAGCAATGGGTACACAAGCCGCCTAGCAACCTGGGAAGGCAAGCTGTACTTTTTAACCCAGAGGCCCTTCTCAAAATCAGACAGAAACCATAGGTCCATGGAAGTATAATGAATACTGTGAACTGTAACCAAGCTGCCATGTAAATCAGACAATGATAACTGCATATCAAGGTCAAAATTGGAGTACTTGGCATCCACGCTTCTCAGTCTCCAGGTTGAACGAAGCTATGCTGCCTGGCTCAGCAGTCATCTCCATTGAGTTCAAATGAACATCTAAAATCTATCAAGATATGCACCACACTCCATCCACAACCACGCATTTCATCTCCATCGTCATCCATCGTCACGGACCTCATGCTTATACGATCATCTGTACACATAAGGGAGGGAGGCCTATGCATTTCCCTCCACACTCCATGGTTGCTGCCGTTGGCATGAATGGTGATCACCTCGCAGATCTTGTCGATCTTGTTTGGGTCAGTGAAGCAGCGGGTGATGCGGAGTGCCTTGTACTCCCCTGTGGAGATCCGCCCGAACGCACACCGCTCCACATAGCCGTAGGTAAGGGAGAACCGCTTGTACGGCCCATCCCCCATGTACTCCGAGTGGCGCTCCGGCAACACGAGAGCAGCACCGGTGGCCGGATTCAGCATCCAGAGAGCCATGTGCCGGTTTTTGCACGCGACGCAGACGAGCTCGAGGCGTGTGCGAAGCACGCCGATGCCACCCTCTCTTCTCGGCATCCGCCTGAGGAGCTCGCCGGACAGATCCACGATGTCGACCCAGTGGGCATGGTTGTCGTCGCGGTGGGCGAAGGCGAGGAGCGGCTCCGGGTGGCGGGCCCTGTGGGCGGCGATCAAGAGGCCCGGTCGTAGGTGAGAGAGCGCCAGTTGGGGCAGACGGCGCGGAGGCGGCACAGCTCCTTGGCTGAGAGCCGCAGCAGGATCTCCCTCAGCACGTCCAGGGGCAGGTCGCCGGAGCTGGAGGAGGAGGCGCGCAGCTTCCGCGACGCCATCGCTGGAATCGAGGGTTCGGTGAGAAATGGCACCAAATCGAAATCCGGGGGGGGGGGGGGGGGGGGGGGGGTAACGCGTCAGGGGTTTTACCGGGAGTAGCGGATGGGGCGAGGTCGCCGGAGCAAGGGGACTCGGTCGCCGGTGGATCGGCGGGGCAGTCGTGCTTGGCTGGAGGTGACGATCGCCGCCACTGCCGGCCGGAGATCGGCGGCGCGGAGAGTAAAGTGGCGTGCGATAGGGCAGCGGCCGCAGGAGGAAATGCTCAGGACGGCCCAACAAAAGGAATTGCTCAGCCCACGAGAACTGGTGTGCTTTTTTCCTTTTTTATCGAGTAAAGTGTATGGCCGGTCCCTAAACTATTGCGGGTGTCTCGTCCCGGTCCCTAAACTCTCAAATTGACCATTTAGGTTCTCAAACTTGGTCAGTTGTGTCATTTTAGTCCCTAAACTTATAAATCATCCGTTCAAGTTCTCAAACTTATTCGGTTATATCAAATCGGTCCTCAAACTTGGTTTTGAATCTCATCTGGGCCAACACATGGTGATCTAAAAACTTTATATCAAAAAATAATTCATACTTTTTTCTTACGAACTCTAATGAAGACAAACTTTATATCAAAATTGTAGCCCTCAACGCGATCTACAACTTTGTAGTTGAAAAGTTTTTGAACGTAAACTGTTTAGGTGCCAAAATATTGTTGTATATTTATATCATTTGAAATTTAAAATTAAAAAATAAATTTTGGGACATTAAACGACTTCAAATAAAAAACTTTTCAACTACAAAGTTGTAGATCGCATGAGGACTATAATTTTGATATAAAATTTGTCTTCATTCGAGTTTGTCTGAAAAAGTACAAATTATTGATATCTGTGTTAGCCCAGATGACACTCAAAATCAAGTTTGAGGACCGATGTGATACAACCGAACAAGTTTAAGAACTTGAATGGATGATTTGCAAGTTTAGGGACCAAAATGACACAGCCGAATAAGTTTGAGGACCTAAACGGTCAATTTGAGAGTTTAGAGACCGGGATGACACACCCGCGATAGTTTAGGGACCGGCCGTACACTTTACTCTTTTTTATTTCTATCTTTTTAATCTACTCCAACGATTAAGTTACCACGATCTTGATATATGATTTTGTACCTTCTATACCGACAAAACATATAACAGAATAAAAGTAAGAGATATTCATCAGACTCATTCAACATTTTAAATGTTTCACTTTCCAGTCCTTATAGATTAATTAAAAAATTTAATGATTCGATATTTGGGTGTGAGTTGCTTTAAGCAATAAAGCCGGTTTCTTAAATTATTATTATAGCGAAAGGGCCTCTGGCTGGACTGGTTAGACCTCCCCACTGCAAATAGCGGTAGGGCGCCGGCTTGTAGTAACGGTGTGGTCGTACCAGGGGTAGTCATAGTGGTCGCCGGCCTAGGTTACGGTGCGGCCCTATAGGGTAAGGCCAAGGTTCGGGGGTTTTCTTGGCTGGTAAGGCTGAGGTCTTCTCTACTTAACAAAACCGTGGGGCGGTCTTTCCCCCACCGGCCAAGTTTTTAAATTATTATTATTTTTTGAAACAGCTGATCTATCTTAAAATATTGCAAGAAAATTCTGTAGGTATTTGCTAGAGGCATGTGTTTCTTTCAATAGAAAAACGCTGCACAACGTGTTCTTTAATAAAACATCCTCATTTTTCTTCATTAGTCCTACACCGTTCCTAAGAGTGAACTCACTATACTCAGAGCAACTCCCAAAGCCCTACTGAGGTTCCTACTAAAAAAGGGACCAAAGTGGATAGTGTACAATCAAACGGCCTCCTGCCTCACCCTCTTTATCTGACTGACTTACTGTTGACGATTTCCAACTTCAACTTTTCAAGCCACAATGGCGTTCAGTTCTTTCTTCTATTGCTAAAATTCCGGGCCAGTATATGTACAACCTGCCAACCTACACGCTCTGCAATCCCCTGTGTAAATTGTACAATGCTGTCCATGGAATCAACTTTGCTTGTGGCACGGGAACGTTCATCACCGCCCTGCAAAAAACCTCTTGTTCATTACCAGACCGTATAGTGGTGAGTATTCCCGCCTGTCACGCGGGTGACCCGGGTTCGATCCCCGGCAACGGCGATTTTTTATTTTATTTGAAAAAGAGAGCTCGTTCTTAACATGCTTTTGAATGAACGGATCGTCTTCAGCTGACCTGAAAAATATATTGGTTGTTTAACGAAACGTAGTTAGATTGGCGGCTGCCTCGCCGGCCTCACATGGCAGTGGCGGAGCAGCTCGTGAAGCTAGTGGAGGTGCAGCCGAACAAGGTAGTAGCAAGCAAGCTCGGGTCGGCCTGACCTCACTGGTCACTTGCGCTCCCCCAATCCCCCGACAAAACCCTCGCACCGCCGCCCGCTGCGGCCGGCGCCGGAATTGAGGGACGACGTCGATCGTCGAGGAGATCCTCATCATACAGAGCCTGCCGACGCGCCTCCTCCGCTCCGCGCTGCCCTAGCTTGTTTGCCTTCCGCCGCCGGTTCCGCGAGCGGCGAGCGCCCTCGTCGCCGTCATAGCCGGTGAGGTAGCCCGGTTCCTGCCCACTCTCTCCAATCCCTATCTTCCCGATGCCTCAAATCCGGCGGAGCCGGTGGTGCTCCGGCTCTCTGGCAAGAGTAGTGGAGACCATCCTCTCCAATGCATCGTGCGCGGATCCCAGCCCATCCTCTCCAATGCATCGTGCGCGGATCCCAGCCTGCAGCGGGCGTGCTCAGTGGCGGACCGAGAGCTTCTCTAGAGCCTGGGCAATCCTCACTATGATTAAGCATATAGCTAAAAAATACTATATTTACTTTATGCAAGAAAGAAGGATTAGTGTTAGGTTTCGCCGAGGAACCTGGACAGTTGCCCGGGCTCACCGGACGGTGGCCCAGTCTCGGGGAGCGCAGGGGCGCCGAGGCCCAGGAGATCCCGTCTTCCCCCTTCGCAGCGTGGAGCCCTTCAGCTGCTGAAGCCTGGAGGCACTCCGGCCGTGGCGATGATGGCGGCAACGTGACTCTCAAGCTCTCAGCTCACGTACTGCATGCGCATGTGTGAAGATAAATCGAGGTAGGCAGCACGCAGCAACCGTATTTCCCTGGCGGCGGGAGGCCAACCCTAGCGTCGCCGCCCGTTCCCTCACTCCTCTCCCTCCACCTCGCTGCCGCCGGAGGACCTCGCCGGAAGCCCGGCTGACCCAGGGATTGCGGCGGCGGGGCGGCTCACCGGCTGTCTCGCGTGGATCTAGCAGCATCGTTCTCAAGCGCGGTGGCGGTCGGATCCACGACGCGCGGGCCATCGGCGGCTCAGGCGGGGCTTGCGCGGCCCGACGGAACGCGCACGGTTGGAGGTAGCCGGCCTGGGCCTCTGCGTGGGCACACGCTGACGCCGACGTGGTGGCCGCGGCTCCCATTTGGTGCGGCGACTTGGGGGCGGCCGGATCTGGGAGCTCTGCCGGCATCGGGGTCGTGCGCCGGCGGGTGCAGTCGTGCGGCGGCCTCGGCTCGCGCCGCCTCTCCGGTGGCGGCTCTTGCCGACCCTAGCGGTACGGAGGCTACGGAGTTGTAACTGATCCAATGCCTCCATCGATCCGCGTCGCTCCCATGCGGGAAATTTGGGCGGACTTCGCTAGCAGCCGCGTTGCCGCCTTCCCACAGGTTGGTGCCGCCCCTCTGCCGGCGGAACTTCTTCCTCTGGGTGGCGGTGTTTTGTCGACGGCGGACGGCGTGCGTCTCGTCTTGCGGTGGCGGCGTCCCAAGCGAAATGTTGGTGTCCTTCCGGTGAAGGCGACCTTTTCGTTGGTCGGGCGCAATGGTGACGGTTGTGGCAGTGATTTGGGTGAAATCCTTGTCTGGCATGTTTGCCGGACCGGTGGCGGTGGAAGTGTCCGTGACACACACCTTGTTGAAGGCGCTGCTGAAGTCGTTGGTTAAACCGTCTACTGTTGCGCCTGTGGGTGATTAATATCTGGGTGAAAACTAGCCTGGTTTCTCCAAGCCGGCGGCGGCAGTGCAGGAGCGTTGTCGAAGTTCTTGTTCGCCAAGGCGGGGTAGTTCTACCGTGTGGACACCCTGTTCAGTATTCAGCTCAGGGCGGAGGAGGCATTGGATGGCATAACAATTCTAATGTTGGTTGGCAGGCTGTATCTGCACAAGGTCTTCGTGCTGTTGTCTTGGAAGAAGCATCAATAGTGGCCGGTGTCCAACGTTTTCAGTTCTTTGTAAGGTCTGACAAACGTGTTATAGCGACCTTGTTGATCGCGTAGGACTACTAGAGCCCCTTGATGGGATGTAATTTTCATGTTAGTTTTTTGGCTGTAGCCGCTTTGGTCAAGGCCGGATAATATATTTTTCATTATCTAAAAAACTAGAAAAAAAATCAATGGCGAGCAGCAAAAAGAGCCTGTTGTGTGCTGTCGTCGTATCAAGCTCTGATCTATGCAAGATATCTCATCAGTGTAGCACTTTTTCCAACGGTAACTCAATGCCCAATATTCTGATTGAAACTGTTCTAAAGGTCTTCGTCTTCCCATTGAAAAAGAAACCCAACCGGAAAGAGTAGCATCGCCAAAACTCGGCTTCTCCCCACAGGGAAAACCGATCGCACTCCGGTGAGCGCGACGCGGGCGGACCCCCTCCCACCACCGCCGCTCCAACCTTCCTCACCGAGCCTCCCTCTCACCCGCCGCCGCCCGAGCTTGGTCGTCGTCCTCTGCGCGGCCGCAATGACGACGGTGGCGGGGCCCCCTCCCTCCTCCTGCCTTCCTCGGGCTTACGGTTTGGAGGAGCGGTCGTCCTCTCCCTTGGTGCCGTTAGCCTGAGGCGCGGGGTGAGGATGGAGGCTTCCGTCCACTTCGCTGACGTCTCCGGTGGCCCTGCTCGAGACGCAGCCCGCTCAACTTTGTCCCCGTCGCCCCAACATCTTCGTTTTGCAGGGTTCATGAACCACCCGGTGCCGTCCCCAATCGAGGGGGGCGTTCTCTGGGGTATTTCCTGTTCCATAAGGGGTTTTGACTGTTAAGATTTTATTAGTTAGTGATCAATTAGTATAATCAGGATTAGTATAACTGCTGACAGCAGTTATCCCATAGGGACATCCCGTAGGGGTATGCCTCTTCATAGTCACCCCTTCCTTATATATAACACTGTTCACAATCATCAATACAATCGGTCATTTTCACTATTCACTTTCACATTCAACATGTTATCACGCACGCTTGCTCGGCAATCGCTGACCCTATAGGCCAAGATACAGAAACTCGTCGAGAAAGAGAGGAACTCGCCGAGAGGGAGAAACTCGCCGAGAGGGAGAAACTCGCCGAAACCAACACAGAACACTTCACCGAAGTTCTTGCACGGTACGAACAATGGCTACTCCTAACACACCATCCATGAACGCAATGGTAGACGCCATTACCGACGCTGTGGAGTCCGCCATCCATCGTGGCCACGCCGTCGGAGGCCTTCGCCGCCACATGGTGCAAGGCGCCATTCTCCATGTCCTCCGGGAAATCACTGACCACCGCATCGCTCCCCGCCGCTTCACCGGAGCGCGCAATGGAGGAAGCGACGGCTGCCGAATGCCGTCACCGCTGCCCTTCCCTCTCAATGCTCGCCCGATGCATGGTCTGTACGGCTAGTCAGGCGCGTTGGGGGCCCAGCAGTGACGCTCCTGACACCGTCGTTTAGGCCGGTGGCGCAGCCATCACCGCCATCCGCTCTGCCACCACCACCACCGGCCCTGCCGTCACCACCACCGACATGGATGCGCATCACCCAAGATCTGGCCGCCGGGCTTCACCTACAACTTCGATGTTGCTCTTCCGCCACCACCTCCATCATCGCGCGCACACTCCTACGCCGACGCGACAGCCAACCACACGCGCAACAGCCTCCTCCCACTCGGAAGCGCCCTTGGCGCCGGTTTCGCCTTTTCCCCGACGTTGGGGGAGGCGGCTACCCGCCTCTAAACGCCCCGCCAACAGCCGGCGGGGGCAGATCCGCTGCGTCCTGGCTTGCAGCGCCGGTCTCCAAGTCCAGAGCTCGCCAAGGACGAGCGGAGCCCTGCCGGCCGGCCTCCATGGCCGGGATCGGGCGCGTCATGGAGGAGAAGGCAAGGGGAAGGGGAGGCCTGAGGGCGGCACTAGTTGCGGATATTGGGGCAGTGGTGGTGGCGCAAGCGGCGACGGCCGAGCGGACGCTTCAGGGGTGGCGGCGGCGTCGAATAGACGGGGGCGGTTAGGGTTGCGAACCCGAACTGACGCCCCGCCCCTTTATACCAGGTTGCGGCAATGGGCCGGCGGCCAGGCCGCTTCGTGGGCTAGCCTGCCGAATCCGCCCCCCACGCGACAGGCCGAGTCCGAGCGCTCCACGCGCTGGGCCGCTTGCTGGGCCGTGCCTACGGGCCACTGCCGGACTTATTGTTTTCCTTTTTCTTTTCTTTTCAGCGGTATCATAATTTGATTAGGCTATAAATCAGCTAATTTTTAGTTTAAATTCCCTTGAAAATATTTTGTTTATTTTGAACAATATGTAATTTTTTTCTGCTGTAATTGTCATTGAATATAATTTATGGTTTGATTATATTTGCAATGCCATCTATAATTTCATTTTGATTTTATCTTAGATTATGTGGATCAATTAATTACCTTAGTTGCAAATTAATCGTCGTTATTTGTAAATTTAGAAACTTAAACATTTTCCACATGATTCATATTGATATTTTATCATATTATTTTGATTTACACAAGATAGTAGAGTCCTAAATGCACTAGCTGCGTTTAATTTCTTGTGAATTATTCTACCCTGAGACCATGCTTAGGCAGCAATTTATTTGCCTACTATAAAGATCTACTCTTTGTCTCTGACATAGAGATTATCTATCTCGTGTCTATTAATTTTTTTGATAATTTGATTGTATGGTTTACACGTTTTTCGTGATTACCTACATTAATCCAAAATTATGATAAAATAAATATCTATTATAATTTATATTGTTTTCATATTAGAACATTACCATCCTGATTTTAATCCATGGTTATCCATGTAGAACTATGGCCACTAGGGAGTTTGACAAACTCGCCTTAGATGGCAACAATTGCCCTGCATGTGCTTCTGATATCAAGATCGCACTTGCATATCATAATCTCATAATCTTTTGCACCTCAAGTTGGGGTTGTCCTCCAAAATAACCAAGTCTATTCTGCTTTAGCTTTGCTACAGTTTTATATTCATAAGGATCTCAAATCTGAATACCTTATGACTGAAAATCCTCATGAATTATGGGACGCTCTTAAAGAGAGATATGAAGAGCAAAGGGAACTTATTTTGCCTAAGGCAAATCACGAATGGAACAATTTACGTCTCCAAGATTTCAAATCTGTGGCAGACTATAACCATGTTGTTTATAAAATTTGCTCTAAATTAAAGTTTTGTGAGAAAGAGCCTTCGGATATAGATAAGATAGAGAAAACACTATCTACTATGCTTCCATCTCATAGAGTATTGCAATAGCAATACAGGGCTAAAAATTACCAGGTATATTCTCATCTTATTCATACATTAATTCAGGCTGAAAAATATGATGAACTTCTTATGAAAAAATCATCATAAGCGCCCTGTTGGTTCGGCACATTTGCTTGAAGTTCACAATGTACAGAAAAAGGCTAAGAATAATAAGTTCAATGGACCCGCTCCAAAGAACAAACCTGGTCAATGCAAACACAATACGAAGCAAAGACCCAACTCATACACTTGGAAAAGAGAGAATGCGAGACCCAAAAATGACAACAAGTGTCATAGATGTGGTGATTTCTCACATTTTGCTAAGAATTGCCATACTCCAAAGCGTTTGGTTGCTCTGTACCAAAAGTCTTTAAAGGAGAATAAGCAAGCAGGAGGTACAGGATATGAGACACACTTCATGCTTGCATCCGAGGTTGTCAAGGACAAGGGTTGTTCACAACGAGCGTCACAGGAACAAACGAACAACAACGACCTTAACATTGAAGAGGACCTTCCATCAACGGACGACATGCTCCTAGATTTTGAATCTAGAGATATGTTTGGAGATTTGAAGTAATCTCAGTCCAAGATTGATATCACATTTGATAATGGTTGTAATAATTTAAGTTATATATAGTTCTTTAGTTTGTATGTTTAGTATGATTAAGAATTGTATAAACTTATTTATATTATTAAGTTGTGCATACTTATAAATATTGTAATATCATATTCTTATAAATGATATTAATTATATTGTATGTATACCTCTATATGTTACATTTGAGAATTTTTTTATTATTACATTTGTTTTACATATAGATACCTATTCATACAAATCCAAAGGAGGAAGAATTATGCCTTGTGGACTCATGTACTACAAACTCTATACTTAGAGAGATGAAATATTTCCAGACCCTTAAGAAAAAGGAAGGAAATATTATGATCATCGATGGATGCGATGCGTTCATAGTCGGTTCTGGATGAGCCACTATTACTCTTCCTATGGTTACACAAATTACGATCGAGGATGTTTTGTTGTATCCTGACTCTACTCGTACACTTCTAAGTTTTAGAGACATCCGTAAGAATTGTTTCCACGTAGAAACACATTACGATAACAAAGAGAAATTTCTTCTCTTAACTAGACTTACGAGATTTGGCAAACAAATATGTGAAAAATTTTCTTCACTCCAAACTGGATTATATTATACATATATAAAGTCCATAGCACATGTTGCTTATAAAATAATTTTTCGTGATGTCGATACATTCCGGAATTGGCTTGATCGACTTGGGCATCCTCGAATAGGGATGATGCGAAAAATTATTAACAATTCCATAGGTCATGATACGGAGAAAACCAAATTTCCTTGTACTGCTTGTACAATAGGAAAGTTAATTTGAAGACCATCACATCTTAAAATTCGAGCTGAACCACTCAAATTTCTTGAAAGAATTCAAGGAGATATCTGCGGTCTAATCCAACCATTATCGGGTCCGTTCAGGTAATTCATGGTATTGACAGACACATCTACTCGATGGTCTCACGTGTCATTTTTATCGACACGTAACCATGCTTTTGCAAAAAATAATGGCTCAACTTATTAAGTTGAAGGCCCATTATCCTGAACATCGGATTCAATCTATCTGCATGGACAACGCTGCTGAATTTTCATCTCATGCTTTTAATGATTATTGCATGGCATTAGGAATTCATCAGATTCAGCACTCTGTTCCATACATACATACCCAAAATGGTCTGGCTGAATCATTGATTAAAAGAATTAAGCTCATTGCACGACCTATGTTAATGAATTGTAAATTGCCTACATCGTGTTGGGGTCACGTAGTTCTACATGCTGCTGACCTGATCCAACTATGACCAACTGCATATCATGAGACCTCCCATTGAAGTTAGTACATGGAAATCCTCCAAATATTTCCCATTTGCGTAAGTTTGGGTGCGCTGTATATGTACCCATCTCACCACCTCAGCGAACCTCGATGGGTCCTCACAGGAAACTGGGGATCTATATAGGTTATTCATCTCCGTCAATTATTAAGTATTTAGAACCTCTCACAGGAGATCTATTTACTGCCCGGTTTGCTATTAGTATTTTCAATGAGGATCACCCGGCATTAGGGGGAGAATTGTACCAAAATGAGCACAAGGAAATCAACTAGAATGCAAAAGGTATTTCTTTTTCTGATCCGCATACTATAGAAACTAAACTACAAGTTCAAAGAATTATTGATTTGCAAAATATTGCAAATAATCTCCCGGACACTTTCACAGATTATAAAGGTGTCATAAAGTCTATCCATCCTGCAAGGAACATGCCCGAAAGAGTGGAGGTACCTAATAAAACTACTTAACCCCAAGATGGAAACAAAAGGGGGAGAAGCACTTCCAAGAAGCAAGATGTGATTGCTAATAAGCAGAAGAAGACTAGAAAAACAACTGAAATTTCAGTTCATAGACACTTAAAGGACATACAATGTCCTGTGGAGAGATGTGATCGACAATTCAGCTCAACTATGTGCATAAACACTGAGACTGGAACATCGGAAGACCCTATATCCATCGCATTGGGAAATAATGATGAATATCTAAGGGTAGACGAAATTGCTATAGATTTTGTAGAGACCGGAGAGTCTTATGATCGTAAGTCCACATTAGTCGACTGTTATCTCTCTGGACAAATTGCAAATTCCTTTTAAACAGATTTGGATCCTAAGTCTATGACAGAATGCAAGAAGCATTCTGACTGGGATAAATGGAAGATAGCAATTGAAATAGAGATGCCTCGCTTTATAAAAGGAAAGTGTTTTCGGCTGTAATGCCAACACCTCCTGGTATCCTTCCTGTGGGATACAAATGGCTTTTCATTCTTAAAAGAAACGAAAACAATGAAGTGGTGAGATACAAAGCAAGGTTAGTGGCACAAGGTTTTACGCAAAGACCTGGAGTTGATTTCAACGAAACTTATTCTCCAGTAATGAACGGAATAACCTTCTGATACTTAATATCATTGGCAGTATAAAATCGTCTATCTATGCAGTTGATGGATGTAGTGACCGCATATCTATATGGGTCATTAGATTTTGAGATATACATGAAAGTTCCTGAAGGAATTAGTATACCAGAAAACAAGGCAAATTGCAACATGTATTGCATCAAGTTGCTGAAGTCGTTATACGGCTTAAAGCAATTAGGCCGAATGTGGTACAAACGGTTAAGAGAATTCCTTTTATCAATAGGATACAGAAATAATGATGATTGCCCATGTGTCTTCATTAAGAAATCCTCAAAAGGTTTTTGTATTATATTAGTATACGTAGATGATCTTAATATCATCGGCAACAAAACTGATATTAATGAAGCACGTCATCATTTAAAGACGGAGTTTGAAATGAAAGATTTGGGTAAAACCAAATTTTTCTTAGGTTTACAACTTGAGCATTTCTCTTCAGGTATATTTATATACCAATCTGCCTATGTCCAGAAGATATTGGAAAAATTCAATATGGACAAGTCATATCCAACAAAAACTCCCATGGTAGTAAGATCCTTAGATCTTGAGAAGGATCCATTTAGACCACGGGATGAAGGAGAAGAGATATTGGGACCACATTTCCAGTATCTTAGTGCCATTGGAGCATTAATGTATCTTGCTAATAGCACACGACCTGACATTGTATTTGCAGTAAATTTACTAGCAAGACATAGTGCTGCACCTACTAAACATCATTAGGTATGAATAAAAATGGTATTTAGATACCTCAATGGTACTAAGGATCTTGGATTATTCTATAGTAGAAATCAAGATCCCCACAATGGCAGATCACAAACAGGTTTTGTATTTTTACAAGGAGGACATCGATTTCTTGGAAATCTACAAAGCAGATATTAGTGTCTACTTCCACCAATCATTCTGAAATAATAGCTTTATATGAAGCATCACGCGAATGCGTATGGCTTCGGAGAATGATAAACCACATTATACAATTATGTGGTATTGGTGCGATTACACCAATAAATATCTTCGAAGATAATTCAGCTTGTGTTACTCAGATGGAGTCTGGTTATATTAAAAGTAATATGACTAAGCATATTATTACTAAATTATTCTACCCCATGAACTCCAAAAGAATGGAGAAATTGAAATCTTGCAAACTAAATCATGTGATAATCTAGCAGATTTATTCACAAAATCTCTACCATACTCATCATTCCGTAAATGTGTTGAGGGCATTGGTGTGAGAAGTCTTAGAGATTTGCAAGAATCAGGGGGAGAATCCGTCTAAAATATAACTTACTCCGTATATTATATTACGCTCTTTTCTTTACATGAGTTTTACTCTACTAGAGCTTTCTCACGTAAAGTTTTTAGTGAGGTAATTTTGATACATGTCATATTATCCATTTTCCTCACATAGGTTTTTCAAGGGTAATATCTTGACATATTGATCTTTGATCAAAATGTTTTGGACTATGTCTTTAAGAATATTTAAAGGGTCTATTAACATTGAAATCACACATATATCAGGGTTTTACTTCTTATTTTTTCCAATGGGTTTTGAAGGAGTTCTATCTGGTATATCAATATACTTTGGGTTTTCTTCCTACAGTTTTTTCCAAATAATCAAGATGATGATTGTTGAACAGATAAAGACTTCTATAGTACCAATTGATCAAGGGGGAGTGTTAAGATTTTATTAGTTAGTGATCAATTAGTATAATCAGGATTAGTGTAACGGCTGACAGCAGTTATCCTATAGGGACATCCCGTGGGGGTATGCCTCTTCATAAGCACCCCTTCCCTGTATGTGTGTGTGTGTGTATAACACTGTTCCCAATCATCAATACAATCAGTCATTTTCACTATTCACTTTCATATTCAACATTGACTAGTGCTACAAACTGTTTGTGCTGTTTGTGGCGTAGTGCGACGACCAGCTGTAGAACACGGTCTACATGACGAAGCAACAACCTTTGGGTCACTGGGACTGCAACAGTTCAATCTAATTATGTAGTTATGATTTTGTGATTCTAAACCATTTTAAATGAAAAATATATGAACTACCGTCCGAGATTGTTTGGAAAACTCAGAAATTCTATATTTTAAAATTCATATATTTGGACTATTAAATGGTTACACTAAACCCTAAACCCTACATTGCAATAATTTTTGGACTATTAAATGATTTTAAATAAAAAAGTTATGAATAATAAACTTTTAGGTCTCGCCAATCTCTAAAATTTTGATATAAAATTTGTTTTCATCCTAGAACATATGAAAAAATAATAAATATATTTGCAGAAGACCTATTTCTAGAGACAGACCTCAAATCACATCATCACCCGCCTCTACAAATCATTTTTGGAAGCAAGTGATGACATAACCCGCTCCAACAAACGGTTCCTATTTTCACAGAAAATAATCATTTGCAGGAGCCTGTCACCCCATCATCTTCCCTATAAATGAACCAATTTCCATGGTAGTCTCATTCGATGACTTGGTCCTTAACATGATTCAGCGCGGGGCGGGCCGGAAGCTACACTAACCTCGCTCCTTTTTATAGGAGTTAACTTATTAGGCTGCCCCTAGAAAAAAAGTCAGGGTGGATGTACAAATCTTTCCTCTCCAATCCAGGCCTATATATTGAAGATGTAGGGATGTTCCTACAATGGTTCCGCTTAAAGCAAAATCAAACAAAGTTTTCCAGGACCCAAAATAAAGCGATGGTTCACCATAATAGCGAGGACAAAGTCGACATATTATTACACTTCCACCATTCATATATTCTATCTGCTGCAGTTATTTATAAGACATAAATTTGGGGATTTCAACAGTAAACAACCTTTTTGGTCTGAATAAGTAACAACCGTTTTGGACGGTAAGGGACCAAGCTAAAAAATTCAAATCTCACATGGTAGATCTGGTTAATTTAATTCCATGCATGGTTCCAATTCTTGCGATTCAAAGAAGGATTGCACAAAGACGAAGGTGGCCGGTGTCCCATGGTCGATTCGTCATTGTTGCGTTGGCCCATAAAAAGTATCTACTATTTCTATCTTTTTGGTATGCGCTATCACAAGCCTGCATAATTACAATGAGAGTCAGGAGTTTGGAATTGGCAAACTCCAAAGTGGAGCGGAAAGAAACAGGACGAGTATTCTGAGCGTTCCACAGAGTTTATGAAATAGAAATTATATTCTGTACCTAAATTAGAAATTTTCATTCAACAAGAGGACTTTGGAAAAGAAAGTTTAATACTACGTTAGAACAAATTATGCTAGTTTAAAAAATAGAAAGGTTTATACTAGACATAGATCTTATGAAACAGTTTTCTAGTCAGCATTACCCCACATGTAGACATTACCACATGACTTAGCTAGTACATGTTTAAGGGGAAATCGGTTACCTTTGGAAGCCCTCAATGTCTATGAATCCAATACCTTTGATGTGGTCGCTGGTGGAATGATAAGGTGTACTATCATATACATGAGCTTTCTCAAGTCTGTCAAAATAAATCCAGCATTAATTAGCGTGATGGAGGTAGTTTGACCTACCAGGCATATATGAGGCTGAACTTTTTTTTATGAAACACAGTATAGACCCAAACGTCTAAGTACATTCACCTCTATAATTATAGGCACGTAACTCTTGTCCAGTAAACACCTTCAAAAAGCTGACTCAACATATTTTCAGATTGATGAAGTCACTACATGTGCCTCATTATCGATAAATGTGTTGCCTACCACTAAAACTGGTGTTGTTAATTCTTGGAGTAAATAAAAAAAGATATGAGCACCCATGCTGAGCGGAGTAGTCTAATCTATATGGGTAGGTTCCAACTGTATTAGGGTATGTGTTGAATTATAAGTGGATGCCAACTTTCCGCACTTAAAGTAATAAGGGAGCCAGCATGTGAGGGTGAGTGTTAAGTATAGCTTGCTTCTCCACCTCTTTCTATCAACTTGAGTTTTTGTGTTAAACTGGTCAGTGATCGGTATGTACAAGGTTGCAATTCTCAATTAGCCCGTGTGCAATCAATTCCTTACAACAGTCTTTTACCCTTTTTAGCACTCCAGCATCCCTTTTCCAAAAAACTTTTGTATGGCTGTGTGCCGGTTCGGCAGAGGCCGGGAACATCTTTTCAGGTGGATGTATCACCCCGATGTATCTAACTGAAAAATTAATAAAGCATCATTTTCCAAAAAAGCACTCCAGCACCTCTTCTCTTTCTCATTCTTTCTCGCACCAGTACTGGTTCACAGTTTAAAGATCCAGAACTTTTAGTCCCAGATAGGCAATACCAGTTAGGCAACCGGAGCCAATGGGGTCTCCCAACCAGTACAATGAAGGTTTCTCCAGCAGTGAGTACGTGCTTCCCTCTCTAATGGTCATCCTACCTTTGCCGGATCTGTCCCAAACCCTGCTTCCCGTCCATATATCCCGGGACCAAGTTGTATGTAGGTTCCAATTTTGCAATATGTGCGGCTCTCAAGAAACAAGAAAGAACGTGATGACGCCGTACTTGCTCTGGCCTTCATCAGCAGTTCAGCACAATACACAAGACTAGCTAATAACTTTTCTATATATATGGTGCTACTAGCTACTGAGGTTTGGCCGCAGAAACAAATGTGTTGCAATGGAAACAAGCAATTAAAGGGAGCGTAAAAGAAATCATTACCCATAGGCAGTGTAGTTCCACAAAACAACACTATCTCTGTAGACTGCCGCTAATAATGGACGCGTTGGGTGAGAGGCGATAAGAGAACACTTTGCATACGTCGTCCAGTTCGCTTCAAGTGTGTGAACATGGCTCTTTGACCACAAGTCAAAGATCTGATTCAAAACAACCAAGACGACATGATTACTAGCTATTCGCGCGCGGAGTACATGCACACATATACAAGTAATAATTATAATTCTGCTTTTGTTTATATAGAAGCTTGGCAATAACGGCAAACCTCTATCTTCCCATGACTATTGCCTGTAGCCATATACTGCCGGTCACTACCTGCTGTGGCGCAGTAAGCAAAACTAGTGGCCCATCCTTTCACAGGCAAGATGGTGTGCGGATTGTCAGAGTCCATATTCCAGATCTACAAAATATAATCATATATATGGAATAACAATAAATTTAGGCCCTGGTATAGCAATATGGACAGCAGCAAGAATAACTAACGAGGGAGAAAAGAGAGACAAAACCTTTATGTTGCTCTTGTTCGCATGGCCATATGTGCAAACAAAAGCGAAAGTATTGGTGTCGTTCGGGTTAAACGCCAATACTCCCTCACAACGATTACCTTCACCATAGCAGGAGAATTTTCGAGCACATATCCATCCCTGATCCCAGTCCCATAGCTTGATCAAATTGTCTTTGGAGCAAGTAAGTAGATATGGGTGAGTTGGATGGACAGCCAATGCTGTTACTATATCGTTTTCAGCTCTAAAACTCTTGATTTCTGACAGTTCATCAACATATGTGCGCACAGAGATGTATCCATGAAAATTTCCGTATGCGACCCATTGCATTCGTGCAACAAACTTAACCGAGAAAATGGGTGTAGTAGTAGTGCTACGGCCCATAGACATCATCTTCCCATAAGCACTTGTCTGCCCAAAAAATGATCAGTTTCATATGTCAACAAGCATAGTGTACATGGAGAAAAAAATGTATAAAATTAATTAATACTCAACACCTTCCGCAAACAAAGTTGCCAATTTGGGTTATATATGCAGCCATATTATTGAACGTTTAGACAACATCGATATATTTTCAAGGAAAAAGTGTAATTTTCATCCCTCAAATATTATGAAAATGTGAGTTTCATCCTTAATATTTTTATCGATGCAAACCAATCCCTTAACTATCTGAACCGATGCACTAATCATCCTCACCTCAGCTTAATAAAAGTTTAGTGCAATCAGACACCGGTTTGTGCCACGTAATCAACTAACTAATGTATATTTAGCTGACTACTCCCTAATAGTGTGACATTCGAATTCTAAAACAAACCCCTTCTCCACCAGTATGCCCAGACAAATAACTTCAGTAGACTAACAAGACTAGCAACGCGGCCCTTTCATTAATTTTCATGGAGCAGAGCATGCGAGCTATATTATTGTCTATGCTGTCGATAGTTAGGTCTAGAATTCTAAGATATTTCGAGTATAATTCTTGTTATATCTCAATAGAAAAATAAGAACATATTTGGAGCTATATAGGAAGGCAAAAAAAACTACAAAGTCAGTCTGTGACGTGGTTAAATATACGTTAGTAAGCTAATTACGTGGCAAAAACCGGTGTCCGGTTGCAATGAACCATAATTAAGCCGAGTTGAGGATGATTAATGCACCGATTCAGATAGTTAAGGGGTTGGTTTGCATCAATTAAAATATAAGGGATGAAAGTTACACTTCTATAATACTTGAGGGACCAAAAATACACTTTTTCCTATTTTCAATTATATTGAGTTTTAGCATTTCAGTATTGAGAACGCACTAATCTCCAAGAGTACATTATTGATATAATGTTTGCCATGTTTTTATAAATCTCAAAATAATAAAAAGGTCAAACTGTGTCATATGAAGATCATATATGACACATGTCAATGCTGAGAATAAATTCACCTCCATGAGTACTATAGTATTTGCTATGTTTTTACGAATTTATTAAAATACAAAATTAGATGATCAAACTATGCCATATATCAAGACCGTATGACATGGCAAATTCTTTGTTTTTTTACCTAATGGGTATGACTTGGCCATCTTGTGGGAAGGGTCCTAAACTGTATCAGTCTTTAGTGACGTTGTCTTATGCGGCATCAGACGCTACGTACGATGTTGTATTAAGGAAGTAAACGATTTTTAGGCTATTTTATTTGGAGTTGAAACTTGTTTAGCTGGCATACTGGTAGCTACTACTGTAGTGAGAAAAATAGGACCACTGACGGAAAGATACTTTTCTTGAGTATGTTGGGTACGAGGACTTAATGCAACTCTGGACCGATTAGGCAAAGCTAGTAAATCCTAGATGAGCCATCGACGTAGACACTCAAATATTATAAGCTGACATGACTCGTTTTACTTAAAGGAAAGAGGGGAAACTCATGAAGTATGAATGTACGATAGATGCTATGATATATAGAGACTGGAGATCAGTTTTACCTGTGGGTCCATCTTCCAAATGCAAGTACAACAATTACCACTATGACAAGTCACAACCCTATATGTTTGATGACAAAAGAAAAAAAAACAAATGAAGTGTCGAGAATAATCGGTGCATCAATTAACAAAGGAGAAATGACAATGCACTCACCATGGCTCCGTGGGATGCACGTCCATGCACGTCATTCTTTCCAGACCATTCTCATTCATATGTATCTCCTGACCAACAAACACATTGAGGTAAGGGAAGACCAAAGTAATTTGTGGTGTCCACTATACATATTTACTGTATAATATCTTCATTGTGAGCTGATTAGATTTACAATCAGGTATTGTAAGTCTGAGTGTTTGGTACCACAAATTTCTAACAAATTCTAAATGCAAATGAATTATTGTCAATGTCTGACACAAAGTTATGAGTGTAAATATATGTGTACACACAAACACCATACCTTGTTCTGCTTTGGTGACACTTTGTTTCGATCTGGGTGAGGGACACTTACAACAGACATCAACAACGCCTCATGTGCTTTTCCTCCCTCTGCTCTGACTTTGTTAATTATTTCATCACGCTTCTTATCATAAACATTAAGATGGTCAGATTCATCGAAGAGATCCTTAGTGTTGAAATAATTGCTCCCACTTATCATCAGGATATGGAACTCGTGGATGTACACTCCGTACGGTTTCTTATACGCAAACACGCGGACAGGACAAGTGGTGTGTGTCGGCACAACGCCTCTGCTCGTTCCTCGGATTTTGAATTCCTGATTGTCATAATCAATGCAATAGATAACATCATTGTCTGTCTTGTTGATTAGGCTTATGTACTGTGTTCCTTCCTCTGATGTGAAACGGAGCTCTGAAGGGTAGATTTGGAACAACTCTGTCTCAATGGAAAAATGAGTTATCTGCAATACAGCACCCGGCTCCAAGTTAAGATAGCTATAAAACAAAATAAATTGAGTTCTAGGTTCCAAAAGTTAAATCCCTTCGTTTCAAGATGGTACGGTTCCTTCAGGAGATGGAAATCTTAATTCCAAAGCCATGAGATAAAAATCGTTTAGTTTTTGCTGCAGACCCGCCTTTAGATGGAGGGCTCAAATCAGTTTGTGGGTGATGACAGTAAAAATAAACTGAACAGCTCTAAAACATTGTCACAAGGGAGGGAGGCATAAGAGTGGCTTGATGTACGATTTGATAAACCACCTAAGATAATTGATATGTAAGTATGAATTATTTTTTTAAATTTTGTGATTACATGATAACGAAATAAAGGAAACCTCACAGGTCTCATATCCTAATTAAATAACAAATACTAGCTGGGAACCAAATGACGGCTTTCATCAGATCAAATACTAGTTACCAACTGAAAAACATCTTAAGCAGAAACATCTTGAGTGGAAACTCACCTTTTCTGCACTGCTACTTAACTGCATCTTATCAAACTCCTCTTGGGAATCATCTTCCGCGTCTTGGCCGTTGTAAGGAGGAGGATACAGTGGAGGGGGCTGGGGCTGGGATTCCGATTGTTCTCCAAACAGAATGTTCAACTTCATTTCGTGCACATCCGTTTGTTCATAGAACAGATGCGCACTGATGACATGGTCATTGCCGCTAAGATAATCCTTGTCCACAACAACGCTGAGGAGAAGGACCGTGTCTTTGCAGTACCGCATGGGCATTTCTGTTGGCGTTGGCGGCAGTACTTCGCCCTTCACTTGCACGTCTATGACAAATCCCCGTGTTGACCATGGTGGTATGATTCCCATGGGCTTGGCCAGCTGGAAGGAGTAGCAAGTTACTTTGTCATCGGGCATTACAAACATGAAGGCGACATAGTCATCTGTCATGTTGGCAAGCTGTATTGAGGAAGGCATCCTTAATTTGTTCAGCTCAAGAGGATGAGGAAAGCGGAGCTCAGTGGGCTGCATAACTAGCGTGGTCTGCTTCGGCGCATGCACAATTGCCTACAAAGAAAGGTAACCACAAGCACGAGACTTATGGATTAACGTTAACCAATGTGAATGCAAGTATGCATGGTTGTATGTATAAGTACGTAAGAGGACTCTTTAATCAATCAGTATCTGCAGTTTATCGTGAAAATTGAACAAGTAGCGATACTAATTTCCCAGAGCTGCATACCGTTAAATTCACCGTATCGACCACTTTATCTGGTTCTTCCTCGAACACGTCCCCTGTTTCTATTATATCCTTGGTTGCTAGATTGTCATCCACTTTGGTGCTCTGCACAAAAAATTCCTCTATACAGTCCTCCGGAAGAGGCGTGTTTTGTGCTTCTAATAATATGGTGACGATACAGACAGACTGTGGTGGGACAATACCATTGTTTGGGTGCACGTGATACGGGAGTCGACTTGCCATTAATACCCTGAAGGCAATGTAATCATCAGTATCATTGGTCAGCTGGATTGAGCGTGAAGTTTGCTTGTTAATCACAACGGGGAAATGCAGCTCAAGCGGCTCAATCCCAAGCATGTCCTCCAAAAAAGAGCTATTTTTCTGCGAGTAAAGGCAGATGCATGTGCTTAGAAGAAACTTAATTTCGGAGCTAAATAATACGTAGGGTTCTCTCTGAGGTCAAGTGGGCACATGAGCTTTACCTGCTCAACTGTAGATTTAGTGGCAGCAGTGTGGCTAGCCGCTGCACCATCCATTTCATTTAGCGTCCGGATTACATCGTGTATACCTGGCCTTTCAATGGGATATCTGCGCATGCACCTTTGCGCCAATTTGAGGCATTCAATCACCTGTTGTTGGTATAATAATATTGTGTGCTTCGCAGATTTCTTCCACCTGTGCATCCATCTTCTATGTACCTGCCATTTAGTTTCCACAAGAGATGATTCCATGGTACCCAAATACAGAGAGCTCAAAGAATACAATTTCGGAAGTTCTGCAATAAAGAGGACATATACAGCAGCGAGATAATCACTCCCTTACGATAGTAATATTGGGCTCGCTCCTACTTCCGGTGATCATCTCTTTTATTATGACACCCAAACCATAAACATCAGACTTGAATGACATCTTCCCGTTGAATTGGTATTCGGGAGCACAATATCCTCTTCAGGAAAATATAGCAATCGGGAAATGTAAGCTAAATAATGCATGTGTTAAAAGGATGCAAAACAATTTGTCCTGGTGCATTGCTTACATTGAAAACAGACGTTCTTTGCTTATAGTAATTGATATTTCCCCAGGTCTTGATATACCGAAGTCTGTGATCTTTGGCACCAAATCATTGTCCAATAATATGTTAGGAGGTTTGAGATCCATATGAATAATGCCCTTTTCCTGGTGAAGATAGTGCAAACCCGCACAGATTCCCTTAATAATTTGAAAACGTGTGTGCCATTCAAGTCCCCTTAACTCATCTGCAGAAGAACGTGAAGAAATAAGAGTAGTTGGAAAACATAAAACTTTTAGTACCTTTTGCTTTGTTCATACTTCGTTATGGAGCCTTTTTTTTTGCACACTGTCATTTATCATTAGTGGGATGATATGCATATGACCATCGAGTATGACTCATGTATATGACCGCCGATATTCTGGCTGTGTCAATTTTCAGCTTGCAGCGCCGTCACCATGAAATCCTTGCGAGCGTCACCCGTGAATGAAAATACATCACACGGGACCAGAAAATTGAAAATCATGCATGACTCGAACTAATCATCCATATAGTAAGGTTCATAATTAATCAGCTGTGATTTCAAAGTTCCTGAAATATCACATTTATCTTTTAAGAAGATATGTGATTGAGAATATGAAGCACTATAGTGTGAACAGTAAACACGTCACAATAAGCGCGAGTCCATAAGTACTGCCGTAAGTAGATGTGACCCCTAAACTATGCCAAAAAGGGTCAATACCGATGAGAAATTCCAAATCGTGGACAAAAAGACGTTGGCATTTGCAACACTTCTGATGGTTGTTTATTCACCGTCTGATACGACCCCAGAAACCCGCTTGGAGTCGAAATGCCATCTTTTATAATGTAGTACAGCATACAATTGCTCTCAAGACCGTGTGATATGTATTCCCGGGCATTTTTCTTGTGATCCATCTGAAGTTTAGTTGGAGATAAAATACATTTCCTCTAACTTGTCTATTTGATATATCTTTTGTGGACAACTGACTTTTTGCATGTCGGAATTCTGACGCTTAGCGTTTATGTAAAAAATTTATTTACTATCGCTTTTCTCTTGAGCCGTGTCCTCCTTCAAAATTTTTGCATTTAGGAGGTTATTAGAAATAAAAGTTTGTGCAACAATTTTTCAAAATTCTAAAATTTTACCAACAATTATATAATTAACAGGAAATTTAGTATAGAAAAATAATTATTTTCTAAATTAAAGCAAAATGACATATGTTATGATATTGAGTGCTTTGAATTCATGCCAGTTGCATTTATTATTTCTATGTGCGCAAAGATTTCAAAATGCTTTCCAAGCCTAATGGAAGTTTTTCAGATTTTTCTAGAAATTATTTCTATTTTTCTATAGCAAATTCTAATTTTTAGAACGTGCTAAAATATTTTTCATGAACTCCAAATAGTTTACTTGGGGCTCCTCATGTCCAAGTCTATCTTTGGGAGTTTGTCCAACACTATTTTAGGGGATTTGGAATATTTTTCATGGTTTTAAAGGCTTATCTGGTATTAAATCAAGATTTTGCTTTGAACTAGAAATTATATTTAGAATAAATAAAAACCCTAAACGAAAATCTCTAATGGACCAAATTTCATCCCCAACCACATAGAAACAAATCCAACCGGCTTGCTCTCCTTTTCTCATTGGAAAAAGTCCATTTGGCGTCCCTCAACTATTGTCTAAGTTTGATTCTCTTCCCTCATCTCCAAAATCGAGTATTTATGGTCCCTGAACTCTAAAAACCGGTTGTTTTCATCCTCGGCAGTTTTGAGAGCGGTTTCGAAGGGGGTAAATACAATCTAGTTAAGAGTTCGAGGACATAAAATAGTCTTTTTGAAAAAAATGATTTCATGACTACTTTTGGGCCATACTAAGGACCAGGTGTGTCCGAGGACCGGTGGATGGTCGCTTCCCAGTGTGATGAGTGATTGACAACGTGGTGTTGGACTGACTCTTGGCCTAGTATTGTAGGTGTACGATGCGACTCGGTTTGTGTTGGTGCAGGTGAAGAACAAGCGCGAAAAGTCTTAGCCAGAGTGGCCTCCGAGAAGTGAAGAGACAAGTAGGCTTAGTTCGAGGGACCCGGTGGCCAGACGAGATCGAGTGCAGTCGGCATGGTGCAAGAAGAGTAGGATGACGTCATGGATTGAGCCGGTGCAAGGTAGCGGCTAACAACCGAAGCTTGTACGCGGGGTCACAAAACCATCGGAGAAGGGTTTCTCGGTTTGGGCCTCAAAACCGAGCCCGAAGGCCCAACGTGACGGAAACGGTGATCCGGGCGCGTTCGGGAAGCTTCGAAGCGGTGGACGCGCGGCGGGATCCTGGAGCTTGCGTCGGAGGGAAGCAAGGCCGGATGGGCGGCGTGCCTAGCCGGAGGAAATATCTCATAGTCCCAAGATTGCCCCTGAGAGGTATGTATCTTAGGTTTAGAGTGTAGGGGTAGTGAGGTATTTTCCCCCCACCAGATGACTCAATATAAATAGGAGGTGGAGGGGATGGCAAGAAATCTGTTCGAAACCCTAGTTCATTTGCTCTCTATTCCGGTAGGCTAGCCAAGTGCAGATCGAGTAATCTTAGCGGGTGGATGAAGGGTGGAGGTTAGCCATCGTTGTACAGATCGTGACCTCTGGTTGTATGGAAGAATCGTTCTAGAAATGATTTGCTTGTCTTCCTTCCCGAGTTTATTTTGTGCTATTTTCATTCTTGGTTCGATTCTTCGTTTCTAGGCCGTTTCCTCTCGGATTTCTTTGTTGGGATCATGGGTGAGTGCCTTGTGCCTCTTTGTGGATGATCTTGACCCCTCAAATGCCGAGATTTGGTCCGGATTTGAAGTTTTTGTGATGAACTCATGGTGAGGGTGTTCTTCCGTTAGATCCGCGATTCCTCATGTTGTAGGGAGTTAGAGGCCGAGATTTTTGGGGCATAGCTTCCTCTTGGGTTGCTTCACATCTCCCCAAAGTTTTGATTCAAGAGTTCCAGCCATTTGGGAGATCCGGTGTTGGATTTGGGGAGTTGACCCACGATTTACTGTAGCTGTTCTTCCTGTTCGTCCGTCGGGCTTCTCGGACGGTCCGACTTGGTATGGCGGACGGTCCGACTTGGTATGGAGGACGGTCCGCAGGGTTCCTGGACAGTCCACATGTGATTGGCGGACAGTCTTTTCTCGGACAGTCCGTGTGACTTTTTCGAACGGTCCGCGACACTGGCGGATGGACCGCAAGACAGTCCGTAGAGGACCTAAACCTTCTGGAGATTCAAGTTGATTTTACGGACGGTCCATCGTTCTTTGTCGGACAGTCCGCCCGCCTCGCGGACAGTCCGAACCCTCTGTGCAGACGGTCCGACCAGGCCTGACAGACAGTTGTTCCTCTTTACTTCTCTAGTTGTGTGCTTCCGCTTCGTTTCTCTTTTGGCTTGTTCCTAGGGTTGGTAGCTCCGTTGTGACTACGCTACCTTGACAAGCTAGTGAGGAATCATTGGGTGGTGATTGTGGGACATAGGCCGAGTTTCGTGAAGAAATTTTTATTGGCTCCCATTCACTCCCCCCCTCTCTGGTCGCCATTTCGATCCTTCACATACTAGTTTTCAAGCATATCGGACCAGTTATAATAAATAATGGGAGCAACTACTTAGTAAAAGTTATCAAAGAAAATTAATAATAAAAACTATCAAAGAAAATTAGTAGGAAATTGATAGAAAAATTATTTTAGATCAAAAAGATTTCATAGTTTTTACTAAGTAGTTGCTCCCGCTATTTATTATAGTTAGTCTGATATGCCTGGAAACTAGTATGGCTCCAAATTAGACGGCAAAAGAAAAACATAATTTTAGGAAAATTGTGAAACTAGTGTAAAACATAATCTAATCTAAAATGAATTTGATATAAAATATTAAGATAAAACTAGATTCTAGAATTTTTTTATATTTTTTCTAAAAAAGTTATTTGCAAAGCATTTTCTTCGGTTTTACGTCCTCAAAATGTCAGTAAAAATCCAATTTACTACATCTGAAACCACCCTCAAACCATCGAGGATGAAAAATTACCGGTTTCTAGAGTTTAGGGACCACGGACATCCGGTTTTGGAGATAAGGGATGAGAATCAGGCTTTGGCAATAAGGGATTTCCTTTCTCATTTCTCCTCAGGTCGAACCTGTGAGGCCCGCTTCAGGCTATCCCGGCCCACCTTGGCCAATCCGGCGCCATCTCAGCGCGTGGAGCGCTATGCGCCACCGCCACCCCTATAAATCGCGTGCCGCACCATGGCCCCCCTGCGCCCTACTGCCCTCGCTCCCCGCCGCGTCCTCCTTTCCTCCGCCACCTAGCTAGGCCGCCGAATCACCGGTGAACCCAGGCACTTCGAGTAGCCTGAGCACCGGCCTTTGAAGGACTGAGCTTTTGTAGAAGAACCCTTCAGGAACCGTATAATATTTAGGTTAATTCTTGTGTCTGCGTAATTGCAATAGACCTTTGTTTAAGGGTGTCACTGAGAACCTTTGTTTCCCTCCAACTCCAACCAGCACAAGCCTGGCCCTTGTACATCTAACCTAGAAGTTATCCTCTTTTGCGGCCACTATTTCATAAGTGATTCAAATGTTACCTGCTGCACCCTGAAGTATGAAGTATACCGTTAATTATGTTTTAGCCTTTTAAACCTTGTTTAACCCACGAATGATACCATTTTAATCCGTTCTTATTGCATTTGCTTCACATCAACATAAACTATGTTTTAGCACTGCTAATTATTTCTGAATTTTATTTGCATTAAATTGATTAAATGTTATTTAAATGTGTTCTTCTAATTAAAAGCTAATTTATATTTATACTGCAATTTTCTTATTAGTTCTAATTTGATTAACTATTTATTAAACTAATTTTGTAAATAAATGCTAAATAGGCTATGTCTCGGCTTTTTATAAACTAATGTTAATCTGAATAACATTTATGATAACTAGCTTTTGTGACTAAAAGTAATTCAGAGTTAAATTTTGAGCTTTCATAAATAAATATTAACTTGATTAGCACCAACATAAATGTGTTTTCTAAATTAACTTTTGTTAGTGCAAGATGCTATATCTTATGATTCAATTAGAACCTCGCATGTTTTATTTTAACTTAATATTTTAATTGGAATAATTTGTACTTAAATATTTGTAATTAAAATATGACTAAGTTTACTATGTATTTTCCAAATGTTCAATATAATGTATATTAATTCTAAATAGAGTATTTATCTGAGAAAATCTATAGTCATGCTTTTACTTAAATAAAATACAAATAGCATGTAGTCTTATGTTTTTTTAATAATCTAAATCTTTCTATAGTTCAACAATAGCTCCAGATTCAGCGATTCTTGTGCTCACATGGCCATAGCATGAAGCACTATCCTTTAGTATGCTCTTTTAAAGGTTTTCCTCCTGATTCATGTACTATTCTTAGTTGTACATGTTTGTTTGCTTGTATAGTTGTATATGCTTGTGGTCAATGATTGCTATGGGTAGAAGAAACACATTGAAGTTTAAGAGTTTCAAGAGCAATAGTTGAAGACTATCTCAGCAGCTATACATTGGATGAAGGCAACTTGCTTTAATTGGGTTATGGTTCCTATTAAAGATTATGCCTAGTCACCTTTGACCATATGAACCTGGGATTCAAAATCATGCTGGTTTGCTATGCTAGTTGCCTTAATTGGGTTATGGTTGGAATAATTTAATGTTAATGATGATGGACCTTCTTATACCTAAGTATGTCTCTCTCAATTACAATATCACTTTATCTTCTATGACTCTTCTACTGCGAGTATGTTTTGGATACTTAAGTGCTCTTTTATGGCTTACCTAGTCCGAGGGTAGAAGGTGGTATGGGAGATTGCCTCTATGGTGTGCGACTATAAATTAATACGCATGAGAGGACTGTTTGGTCCCTAGCCACGCACCTTGGCATTATTATGAGACTAGCTACTTCAACATGAGAGTGAAAACACAACTTGTGATGAAAGTGTACAACACATGTAGAGTGTAAAACTGATATATCAGTCGTGCTTATAGTCAAGAGCGGCCTGAACCCTCACATGATTAATTTATCTAAAGTTGATTTTAATTTGCTCTATGGTTATTTCCTGTGGCCTTGCTGAGTACCAAACTTAAGTGTACTCACCGTTACTAATTGCCGCTCAGAGTAAGGGCATATGTGAAGTTGATGGAGATGGTGCTGAGTTCTAGGCATATGCAACCCTTAGTCTATTGCCTGTGAAGTATGGAGTCTTCTCTTCAAAATTTAGTTGTATAAGTCATTTGTAATATTCTTTTACATGATATTGTATTTGTTATTCACTAATGAAGTCATCATATGTGTGTAAGCTTGATCCTGACGCACATATGTGATGCATCTACTTTTGTCCTTAAACCATGTGTGAGCCGCCTATTTATGTTCACAATGCAGCTGCACATAGTAATTCGGTTATTTTGGGTACTGTTGTTGCAGTGCATCTCTTCGTTCCTTGTTGACTCCTCTTGAAGAGTTAGAACATCAAGAGGTACATTCCCATGCACGCACAATCTCGTCTTGGGGTTTGGACGCATAAGAAGTAGAGTATGATATCATGTCACATTTTGTCCATCTGTTATTGCTATCTACTTCAAGTCCCTTCTCTTAACAATATCTTATTGTTCTTCTCATCACTAGGTAATCACTTTCGATAGAGACATTATTCTCTTCCATCAAACCATCATGAGTTCCTATGAAAACCTTATGGTGGACCTAATTGAGAGCACGCATCGCCAACAACATCACGGATCAAAAAATGTTCTGTCAGGTTCAGAGTAGTCTGCTTAGGTTTGTGCATCATACCTCGTTCTCATAAAGCTTGATTTATTATTGAAACTGAAGATGTCGGCGAGCATAGAGTTGTGGAATTCATATCCATCTACACAACAGTGGATTTCACATCACATTTTCCTATGTTGGCTTGTAAAAGAATTAGTAGATTGATTTGGTGTAGTGGATCTGGCTGCCTTCTCGCCATCGATCACGACGACAAGAAAGTCGCATTCCTACTAAATCCTTGACCTCACTATAGCACATTGCTAGCCTAAAAACACAAGATGGTGGTGTGATATCGTTGGTGTTCTTATCCAACTGGTTTTGGTCGCTAAGAACTTCGGTCGGGGAACTATTAACGTATGTTAGCATGTGGCACTTGGGAAGCTAGTCTAACTATAGTACTGTTGGGGATGGCCATAAGGGGTCCCCTAACCTAAGGGATAATCACCCTTAAAAACACAAACAAATCACAACCAAATCCCCCTGAACCAGAAAGGGTCTAAGCGCACAAAGCCCACGGCCCAACACAGGCTAACGGCCCACTCGAGGCCCCTCAAAAGGGCCCCGATGTGCGCACCTCACCTCCGCCTCGATCGAGGGTACCGACCCCCCTCGAATGGGTGGCAAAACTCCTCCTCGATCGAGGCCTCCGTGGTCGAGTCCCGCGCGACCCTTGACTCCAGAAAACTCTGCCTCGCTCGAGGCTTCACCTCACCCAACACCGCACGTGCGCCCGTCTGCTCCGCTGACAGGCGCATTCAATACCCTGTGCTGCCACGGGACACCAAAGTCAAAGGGCAAATCACGAGCCATCCCGCACAGATGATATGACTTGGATCATGTCCGCTAACTCCAGTCATTGTGCGGCCATCCCCAACACTGTGCGTGACTGTGAGGTCCTGTACCGCCAACTCCTGTCACTATGCCGGCATGCGAGGCCCTGTGCAGACCTGTGCTGCCAACTCCGGCGCTCCGGTGCTGCCTAGCCCCGTACTAACCCCGTGACGAAGCCCTCGATGAGGCATGGGAGAACCCTCGAACGGGTGTACGGGCGACGACTGGGCATGAACGCCGGTCAGCACAACCCCTCGAAGGCACTCCGGGACAAGCACAGGGACACGTACTTTCTACAAGAGCTGCCACGCCGCCCACTGGAGCCGGTAGACGCTCACCGATTCGCGTCGGGCAGAAGGGTCCACAAGGACGACATCCACGCCCAACACCATGCTCTCCAGTACACGATAACAGTAGACTCAACTGTGTAACATGTGTATCTCTGCCCCTCCTTGAACTATAAAGGAGGAGGTAGACTCCCGGACGCGGACGCGGAACGCATCAGGACGCCTAGACAGCAACCAGACGCAACGCATTCGCCAACACAACGCATCCGTGCCCTCTGATATTGGCACTCGCCTCAATCAGCCTAGACGCTTGGGACTTGGAGGTCTCTCCTCCTCTCCCGCATTGTTTGTAAACCCCTACTACAAGCACCCCGGTGCAAGATAATACAATGCACACACCCCTTTGCTAGACATACGGCCCTGTGGCCAGAACCAAGATAAACCTTGTGTCATTATATTAGCCTTCGCACCAACCATCGAGAGACAGGTCACAGCGCACTCATTCTAGTTAGTGTCGGATGACCAATCCGAACACTGACAGTGGCGCACCAGGTAGGGGAAGTGCCGTGATCGTTCTCTTCATCCACTATCTCTCTCGAATTCAAATTCAAATTCAGACTCAAAAGGGAAAAACAAAAAGGGCATCAAACAATTGCATTATCAATAACAAGTTAACAACTATGTAGGTGTGCGTGAGCATCCTGGGCTACTGTGAGGTGTCTTCTTGGCTTTGAAAAACTACTATAAGGAGAGAAAAAAAGTGTGCGAGCCGGTGGAGGGGGTGCGAATAAATGAGTTTCTTTCATACCGGTCACGTAGTCATCAAGGCTTCCCTTGCTTATATAATCAAAACAGAGCAACCTTTCCCGTTCCTCAGCTAGAATATATTTTCCTGATATTTCCAGCGCTTGTTGTTCTGTATGAGAGCAGTAACCTAGAAACCTTACTGTATTTTGGTGCTCAACCATCATCATGGCTGTTACCTCCCTCTCAAACATCCGGTCGTCCAACGTCTTGTTGCTGAAAAGCTTCTTCACGGCAACGATCCCGCCGCTTGGGAGGATGCCCTGCTTAACAGCCATGAACACTTGTATCAACATTACGACTACTACTTTGAGAAATGCGAAGGAACTATGCAATTCAAAATACCTTGTAAACAACTCCACATCCACCTTGACCGATTTTTCGCTTATGACAGAAATTTTTTGTTATGTGACGTAATACGGACAACTTTATTTTGTCCGGCCTCTTGCTTCCGTTGAATATACGCTCCAGGTCATCAAGTTCCGTAGATATATCATCCATTCTAGGTAGACATAGCATGCATTTCAAACATTAGAGCAACGAAAGATTAATAATAATCTTCACGCAGAACAGAGCACAACTGCATTGTTTTGGGTGTGCTACAGCACTCCCAGGTTAGTACTTGACTACTACTTGTTCCTACTCACCTCTGGAGTGAACCAGAGCAAATCCATCGATCTTTATATGCAACAGGGACAAAATTTTAATTTCCATGTGATTACTGGACTCCAATTTAAGGTGTGTTGACATTCTAGGTGTGAATCTTGCGAATCGCGGCAGGACGATTAGAGCTCTCAGATCAGACCAATGTGATCATAATGGGATCGCCTCTGATAAGTTTACGGATGGCAGCGGCATACCTGTATTGTGCAGGGAGGAAAGGATCCGAGCATTCCGAGGTTGCCGGTTGCCGCCGTGGTCACCGGAGAGTCAACGCCATGGCCGCCGCCCACCGGGGAGTCGCTGGTAGGTGGTGTCTGTTTAGCGCTCAGCGCTTGGATGGCTCGTGGCGGCTTGTGGTCATGACTAGGGAGACAGGAGAGATATTTCGTCGTGCAATTGATCTGGACACACAAAGCGGCACAGTGCTGAACACTTGCATTGCCAGCACGCGTCTCCTGCATTTTCTTAGTGGAATCTTGCTAGCACGCCCAGCAGTAATGCCTTTAGGGAAATGCAGGAGTAGACGCGTGTCGTAATCCATATCGGACTTGATATGAGAATTATGCTAAGGTCTCGTTTAGATCCAATTCACTATGCAAAAAGAAGATTCCATCACATCAAAATGTCGGTCCATGCATGGAGTACTAAATGTAGATGAAATCAAAAACTAATTACACAGTTTTGTTGTACTCTGCGAGACGAACATTTTAAGCCTAATTAATCAATTTTTGGATAATTTTTTACACATACAAACGAAATGCTACAGTGCGTATGGAATTTCGTACTCTCAAATTGGGAGTCCCAAATTTAGAAACTAAACAAGGCCTAAGACTACCCGACTGCTTGCGCACGACCCGTATGCACCACCGCGTGCAGCCCCACGCGTTGGTGGCCAGTTAGAATTCCAGGGTTTCCGAAGGAGGGGCGGGGGGACGGGCGGCGGACCTAGAAGGGGACCAGGGTCATGAGGGCCTGGAGCCTTACATAATTAATCTATTTTTGCACATGATCAAAATTATGGTTACTGAATGTGATAATAAGTTTATGATGTTCCTTTTATCATGGTTTGGTATACACTTAGATTGTCTAGTACTTAGCCGCTTAATAAGAATTTGATCAACTAAAAATCTTAATGCAGTTATCCCTTCAGTCACCCACTTTATAAAGCCTTACATGTCATTTATTTTAAAAATTTACAGAGTACGGCATGTCCTCCCGCTTAGTTTATTTATATTGCATCTACAACACAAGGAATGCTTCTCGGACTTGAAGAATTTTGTGGATTATACAATTTGAGGATTTCTAGGCGAGTGCCTCAGTCATCTACATGTGGAGATGAAGATTTATTTTGCTTCGTTTTAGTTAAATGCCCATTTATTCTTCCGCTATGACTTCTGTGTCAACTCTAAGATTGTAACAAATGTACTTTAATACTCTTTTGTTATGTCATGGTTATGGATATTCACTTGTGATGTCTATCATATGTTTCTAAACTTGATCCTGACGCACATATAAAATACATTTGGTTTTTCCTCTAAAACTGGGTGTGACCTCTATTTGAAGTATTATTCCTTGGAGATTTCAAAAATAACATCACCGTTTCATAAATAAATAGGAACTAATACCTCAAAAAAGGGTACTACAATATGCCATATATCCATTAAAACATGCATTTATCTAAAGGATATATATGTAAACATAGCACATTCATCCATTTGTGAATCAAAACATAGCACATGCATTCCTCCATCTATCTATTTTTCCAACAATCATTGCACATCTACCCATCCATTCATCCATAGAGCATGAGATCGAGGAGGAGCAACTTACCTTGGGTAGGAGAGAAGCAGCATCGGGTGGGGAGGACGACGCTGCCAGCGCGGCGTTGTTGGGGAGTGGGAGGATTAGGCCGTCGTGCCTACGCGGGGTCAGGGTCAGGTACGGGAGGAGTAACGTCGGGCCCAATTCTGGGAGGACACTACTGCACCAATGCAGTCGAGGAGGAGGCGGTGGCGCGGGGGCAGATCTAGCCACTATCGAGATCAGAGGAGGCAGCGCCGGTTAGGGTTAAGGTTGAGAAAGGAAGCATTTGAGGACATATAGATTTGGAACGTGAGGAGTGTCATATAACTTTGGGGCATCCACAAAAGTAACGAGCAAAGAATGAGCACATTACAAATGGAGACAAGTTTACAACGGATGAAGATATAGCCCGTTACCAATGATGAATCTTTTGGTAATGGACCTAGGTAAAGTCCAGTACTTGTATTGGTAATGGTCTTTGTTATAGGGATGAAAGTGAAGTGGATAATTTCTGTGTCTGATCCGATCCGAATCCAGATTTTAAGGATATGGAGAAGAGTTTTGGATATCCGCACGGATATGGATAATCTGAATCCGATTGTATGGGGATGCAGAGTAGGATGTGGTTTTAGTAAAACCCGACGGATATGGATTATCCGATAATTGATCGCGGATTGTCCAAAGCTTATAATAGGATATCCGACTACTTTTGTTAGCCCTCTTTAATAAAATTTAAGCCCAGCCCACGTATATACATAATATTTTATAGCCCATCTGAAATGAAAAGAAGTTGAGGACAAAGAGCAGGATGGAGGCTTTGTTCTTTTAGTAATGTTTATTTTATTTTACATGCTCTCTCGGACCGAGGATTTGAATATTTTTTGTTCGGAGTCAAGTGAAGTACCGCTGTCAACTGTTAATGTTACTTTAGGCCCCGTTTGGCAGAGCTCTCAGAGCTGATTTTGTGGTGAATCCAGGATGAGCTCTGCCAAATGGTTTTCCGAAGAGAAGTGATTCTCTGTTGATTCTGTGAGATGATTCTCTGAAATGAACTAAGATGCTGAGAGCTGAAAAAAGGCAGCTTCTCCTGATTCTGTGAAGTGATTCTCCATCCTGATTTTGAGAGTTTATGCTAGAGAATTAAAGAGCGTCACTTTCAACTACAGAATCACTTCTCTTGGAGAATAAGCTTCCATAGAGAATCAGAATCAGATGGAGCTCTACCGTACCAAACATGCCCTTAGTTGTGTCGTAAACTATAAAGGGGAGTATTTTCATGTTATATTATCTTTTTGTGGTTTTTGTTTAGAAAATATCCACCATCATAACAAGTTACATATAAGTATGTATTATCCTTCTATTTTAATCCGCTTCCGCACCGACTCCGATCCGCTTCCACACCATATACGATATCCGAAAATATCCATATCACCGTATTCATTTAATATCCGCTCCGCTCGGATCCGATAAAAAAAGGTAGATGAGGATTATCCGATCCGATCCATTTTCATCCCTACTTTGTTATGTCCATTACCAAATTATTGACATTTTGTAAAATGGATAGTCCTTCATCAACAAGATGTGGTACTAACCCTTCAATCTGACCCGCATCTTTTGCTCGACTAATTAAAACAGCTAGCATATCAACCACAATATTAAACAAAATCGGAGAAAGAATGTCTCCTTGACGAACCCCTTTTTTAGTTTGGAAATAATGCCCAATATTGTCATTTTCCTTGATTGCCACACTCCCCTTAGTCATGACTTTATTGATCCACAAGCACCATGTTGGAGAGAACCCTTTCATCCTAAGGACTTGTTGAACAAAAAGTCATTTAATCTTGTTATATGCCTTTTCAAAATCAAATTTTAGATACTATTATTCTTATGGAGGATAATATTGAACAGGCAAACAACATGAAGCTTTTGCTTTGTGCTTTTGAACCGCCATCTAGTCTCAAAATTAAATTTCATAAGAGTGAAATGTTTTGCTACGGCAATGCAAAAAAGAGGCAAAGTGAGTATGTGCATATTTTTGGCTGCGATATGGGGACATTGCCTTTTCGGTACTTAGTAATTTGGATTGGAAACATGTGGAGGAACGTTTTCAGAAGAGGCTATCTTGCTGGCAAAGCAAAATGTTATCTGTAGGAGGGCGCTTGGTTCTTTTAAACTCGATCCTCAGTAGTTTGCCTGTGTTTATGCTATCATTCTTTGAGATCCCTCGTGGTGTTCTCAAAAGACTAAACTTCTTTAGGTCATGATTTTTCTGGCAGACAGATCAACATAAAAAGAAATATAGGATAACTAAGTGGTCTATGGTGTGCACCCCCAAAGATCAAGGAGGGCTGGGAGTTTTAAACTTGGATATTCAAAACAAGTCTCTCCGTAGCAAATGGTTCTTTGATTTAATTAATAGAGATGGAGTTTAGCAACGGTTGATTAGAAGGAAATATCTACAAAATAGAACCATCACATAGGTAGATCAGATGCCTGAGGATTCACATTTTTGGGCTGGCCTTATGAAGGTCAAAGGTGAATTTCTATGGTTGGGCAGATTTCCGTTGGGGGACGGCCACCAAGTAAGGTTCTGAGAAGATGCATGGATTCAGCCTCAGCCTCTCAAAGTTTTGTTTCCATCAATCTATAATATTGTCACAAAAAAGTGCCTCTGTGCACACTGTTATGACATCGAGATCACTCAATGTGGCATTTAGGCGGTCCTTATTTGGGGTTAATTTGCAGGAATGGCATCAGGTTGTTGTCATGGTTCAGGATGTGCAATTAACAAATCAAAAGGATCATTTTGTGTGGGGGCTCCATCAAAATGGAATCTTCTCAGTTAGATCGATGTATAAAGCTTTATTGAATTCACAAGCATTTCCAATCAACAAAGTAGTATGTAAATTGAAACTACCCCTAAAGATAAAGGTTTTCATGTGGTTTTTAATCAAGGGTGTGGTCCTAACAAAAGACAATTTAGCTAGGCGACAATGGCAATTCAAGGGGATAAGAAATGTTGTTTTTGTGTTAAAAATGAATCAATACCACATTTACTCTTCGATTGTCCTATGGCTAAATTTATATGGAGAATTGTTTATGTTTCTTGTAACTTAAGACCACCTACCAGTATCTTTGCAGGTTATCTTCAGGGGAACGCATTGGATCAGATTTTGGTCCCTGCTTCAGAAGGAGGAGGATCGGCGAGCAATGAAAGCAGCTTGTATGCAGATTGAGACAACTGAATTGAGGTCTTCACCAGATTTGGATGGCCTTTCAGCAATAGAATTTTCCTTTAATTTTGTTTCAAACGGTTCATGACACTGTGTCAAAACATCATTTTTGCTATCCCGTGGTGTGAAATACTCTGGTTTTGCTTGTAATAAGATACAGCTATATGCATTGGTCGATGAAGAAGCTGAGATATTAATATATCTACTTTTCTATAAAAAAACAAATTATTGACATTGGTATCTAACGTGGTTGAGGTCTGTCCCGATCTCGTGGTCTTATTTGTAGCGTATATTATTGATGTCCGTTACCTGGATTATTTGTAGTTTGCAACGTTGTGTCCGTTACCGGTCCTGAGTTTAAAAAAAATGTTTTTTCACGTAGTGCAATTTCGCTTAAAGATTCTTTTGTGATGTTCTTGAGATTACGTAGGCAATGACGGCAGCAATGATGTGCTGTGGCTTTTTTACTACTTTCCTCGTTCACGCATGCATCTTTCCTGTCGCGTGTCAAGGAAAGTAACCTGTGAAAGAAAAGGAGGGAGGACGCGGAGTGAATGGGGTTGCGCGTTAACCGCGTCCCGGAAAGTTGCCGCCACGTACAATTGCCAGGAAATGAGCAGCCACAAATTGTCGAGGCGCACTAGTTGAATTCGACGTCAACGCACTTAGAAACAAGAACGTAATAGTTTAAGCAGTTGGTGCACGTGCCACGATCCACAAGATATAGCATATGAGCTTCTCGCAAAGAAAAAAGAAATTGTATAGCATGAGCGTGATAGTGCACCACTGCATCTCCTTGTACAGGACCAAACAATGCAAACGTTAGCCAACATTCCAGGCTTCCAGCTACCGGGCTTCACACACCAGGGCGGACGGACGTGGCCTGTGCACGCCACGGCCGGCTGACCGCGCCGGAGGTGGTAGAGCTCACGGTGAGATGCAGCACAGGGTGGAGCCGATGGGCAAACAAAACTCACTACAAAAAAACTATTTAATCTGTAACAAATTTTTTGTGATGTTTTCAGATATCGTCACGATCTGTATATGGCCCATATGGGCTCCAATTTGGGCTCAGTTTCTGTGACGAACCTGTGATGACTGTCATGGAACGAAAATTGTGCTAATGTACATCACTAACACAATGGTTATGTTGTAAGTTGGGAGAGTGGTGAGCCGGTGTTCAATTCTACAGCGAAGCATACAAATATTTGTTATTATTGTCTTTTTTCGACTTAACCCCATGCAAGAATTGAACCAGCGAGCTGACTCTACAGCATGTACGGCCCTTATCAGTGGATGCTGCCACCTGACCAGTGGACTGCTTCGCCGATTGTGACAACATCTGGCATCAATTTTATTTGTGTGAACAAGTTGCGCCTAGGAACAAGGTAACCCGGCCACGGGCCACCACCCCGCACCACGTCAGCCGCCCGCTCGTCACAAACACTGGGCCTGGGCTAGCCTGTGCGAGCTCAAGGTCAAATCTATGACGATTTGAAAACGTTATGGATCGCTTCAATCTGTAATGAATTCTATTAAACAGACACGCGATTTAATTTATGACGCTCAATCCATGACATTTTCTAAAACCACCACAGACACTGTTTTATGACGGTTTTTTAGAGATGTATGGCAAAATTGTTTCGTCATATATTAAATTCTTTACAGCCCGCGTACCCGCCCCCGTCAATCACAGGGCCCATCGCTAGTGCAAATTCACGTCGCCCCTCAACCTGGCGAATATACGACGGTCTTCGTCGAGCTCGCTCGTCTCCTGCAGCCTTTGAATTGCACCGGTATCTCTCTTCTCTTGCGGCATTACGGCGGTAGCCTATTCTCTCCATCTCGAGATCATATCGTCGCGATTGGTAACAACAGCGCATGGGGATCGCCGTTGATTGCCTGCCCTCAATCCGTACACCTCCCCAGTCCCCACCCTCCTGCTCGTATCACCCCCGCCTCCGATCCCAATATCTCCCACCACCCACTCTAATAGTCTAATCCCACCGCCGGCGATCTAATCTATCCCACGCGTCCCACTCTAATAGTCCTGCATCAAGCACCCAATCGGCTAATCCCAACGCCGAGGTCACACTGAACAACAGCGTCTGCCTTTCTGGAGGAGAAGCCACGCCTTCGATCCCACGAGCCACGGGACTCGCGACGGTGGCGTCAGGCTGCGGCAGCGCCTTGCTGGGAGGTATATGCCTGTCATGACCCAAGAGAGGCCCAAGATGGTGAAGCCCAGTTATCGATCACAGACCAGCCCAAGGCCCAAGCCAACTATAGAAAGGTCAGCAGCATACCAGGAAAGGGTATCGAAGAACAGAATCCAGAAAGAGAGAAGAGAAAGGGAACAGGGGGTCGTCTTCCTCCTCCCACTCCTCCTCCGAGATCCTATCCCCCTCTTGATTCCCCTGCGATTCCTCACGCTCCCGGAGTTCATCTCGCCGGCGAGCAACAGGTTGTTATAGTGGTATCAGAGACTACCTTTCCTCGGCGTGGGTTCGGCAGCGGCGGCCACACCGTCTGTGCGCGATTCGCTCCGTGGAGTTCTTCGTTCGCGGAGGCCATCGATCGATCTGTGAGTGGATTCTGCCAGTTCCGTTGGTGTTTGGTTTCGATCTGGTTCTCGGATTTCGTCTCCTCTCGTTGGATCGGGTTTTGGGTGATTGGAGCGTTGGTGTCTGCGATCTGTGCGGGGGATTTCTGCAGCTCGAGTCAGAAGAGGGTCTGGTTAGCAGCGTTGGTGATTTGTACCTATTGCCGGCGTCTGTTCGTTTGTGGCTCAGTTCCTTTGGCTTTGGTTCGAAGTGATGGAGCAGTTTCAGATGGGTGCACGTGAGGTGCTCAATGATATGCCTCATTGGGATGAAGAACTACAGCGGTTAGATGGAGAGATGGATTACCTGATGATGTGCAGCCACGCCACGGCTGACAAGGAGGCCGTAGTCGAGCTCTCTTCTTCCCCATTGAGCGAGTTGTTTCTGGGAGTTACATGCACTCGTATCCAACTGCAGGAACCTGCTATGCATATGGTGCCTGCGGGACAAAAGCATGTGCAGATCGAAGCTTCAGTGGTGTGGGATGGTGCTGTACAAGATGGGCTAGATAAAATGCCTTGTGTTGATGTTGTTTGGGATGGTGAGATACTAGCTGACCTGAACATGAATAGTGGCTTATTGGAGCAACAAGCCAGTGGAAGCAATTACATGAATGCTGAGAAGACCAATCCACAGATTGAGCATGAAGTCAATGAGGTGATTTGGGATAGGGAAGTTTGCAATGAGCTGTTCGATGAAAGGTCTGCACAAACTGTGATTTGGGATACCAATTCTGCACATGAGCAGCTTAACAGAATGCCTCTGGCAGATGTGATCTGGTATAAGGAATCTGGGCAGAGTGTAGACTCTTGTGATTTATTGCAGCGTCTAACACATGGTGACTGCTTGGTTAGTGCGAAGATGCCTATTACAGACACAACAATTGATGAAACAGTAACTTTTGCCAATGACCCTAATTTTGTCTCTGAACTTGGCATGGATTTTGCATACGAGATGCTTGTTGAAATGCCTAGCAAAGTCATGTGGGATGAGGAGGCAGCACCAGATATTGACAGTTGGGATGCAGGAAACTCCCTGGCTGTGGTTGACTATATAGATGAAATTTACAGATTTTACAAAAGAACCGAGGGTTCAAACTATGTCCCTACAAATTACATGTCAAGCCAAACTGATATAAACAAGAAGATGCATGGCATTCTAAATGACTGGCTGATAGAGGTACACTAAAAATTAGAGCCATTGCATCTTTCTTCTTATTGGTTGGACTTCCATGCATTGCGCCCTCCTGACTTGGTGAGTGCATTGTCGTGGCTGTGGGGTACTATCAGGTGCAGTTCTAATGGGAGAACAATAGAATTATACAAGTGTGCCACTGCTATTGGTGTGCTGGAGCAAATTCTTTCACTGAATATTTGGCAGCATCTCCTTGTGTCTAGAAATGATACAGCAAAGTTGGTTGTCGAGTTGATTGCTACCAAATGGCTTGCCCCTGCTGATGATCCATCTCTGTACCTTGAGTTTGGAGTGGCTGACATATACCAAGTGGCCAATGACTTACAAGGCAAGGATGAGGGAGCAGAAATGTTGGATGAGTTAATGACACACAGCTTCTTGCACAAATGTGGCCTTTCTTCTGTCCCAATATGTCCCAAACAGGTGAAAGTTGCTAATGGTGAGGTCCTGACAACTGACAGGGGTAACAGGACATTAACATCCCAAATGCAAGGCCAACAAGTGAACCTGCAAGGAGTATTACCTTCACCATTAAGTTTGTTTGCCATTTCTGCACCTCAGTTACACAAGTGGCGTGTGGGCAAGGCAGTGAATGCTTTTGCGGTGGGGGAACTGGAATCTCCAACTACAGAAATTGTCCCTGCTGCAGTGCAACAGTTGCTGGTAGAGTATTCATGCTGCATCAACAACAAGCTCATTCAGGTTGTGATCATCAGGCCATGGGATCCGGGAATCATTACGGCCACAGCTTGGGGACAAGCTGTGTTTCGAGGGGGCGGTAATGTCATGATCCAAGAGAGGCCCAAGATGGTGAAGCCCAGTTATCGATCACAGACCAGCCCAAGGCCCAAGCCAACTATAGAAAGGTCAGCAGCATACCAGGAAAGGGTATCGAAGAACAGAATTCAGAAAGAGAGAAGAGAAAGGGAACAAGAGGTCGTCTTCCTCCTCCCACTCCTCCTCTGAGATCCTATCCCCCTCTTGATTCCCCTGCGATTCCTCACGCTCCCGGAGTTCATCTCGCCGGCGAGCAACGGGTTGTTACAATGCCCGCCTGGGCCGTGATTTGATGATATGAAAAAGAAAAAAAAACGAGATGTGTTGGTGGTGATCGATGGACACCTTTTGATCATTGGAACTTCATCTTTTCCTATTCCATTTGCAATTTGACCGATCCTTTTTTGCCGCCACCGCCAACCCCTGTTCACGCCGCCGCCGCTTGCTGAGGTTACCGCCTCGATTATTGTTCCTTTCTTGTACTGAATGGGGCTGTCTTCTGGTGATCTGCTGAACTGCGGTACTGCGCGTTAGGCTGGTTGGCAGAGAGAAAACCGGAGAAGGCTCTGCAATCCTGCTGACTGTTGTGCTGGGCATGGGCCTCATAGTTGCTGCTGGTGTGGAAGCAAGAAAGAGGCACCAGGAGACGAGCTAGCAACCTGCAGGAAGAGAAGGCATGGCATGTAGTATTTCACTAAAAGCAATCTTAAAAATTCTAATACAAAATTTAGGTCTCTTTACCAGATGGGGTGGGGGAGGCTACTAGATTAGCCAGAGCTCGCCCGCGGATTCAGCGGCGGGAGCCGCCGAAGATGGCGCAGACATGGAGGATGAGCCGAGGAAGACAGGTGGGCCGTACCTGAGCCTACGACGGGTGACTCGCACCCGCGCGAGTGAACTAACCCTAGCAACCCCCTGGCAGACAGATGTAGCTGTGATTAAGTGATGCCCCTCACAGAGTTCAGATGCATGATAGTATGGAATTACCGAGAGAACATTAACGGTGACTAATGATCTTCAAGTCACAAATGTAGTAGAATGCCCGATGCAATGCGAGGAGACGAGGATCTGAATTAAACTAAGAGCCTCAGCAGCATGCAGTAGAATGTTCTGCCTGCATGAACAAAGGGCACAGACATCGTTTCCATAACTCAACCAAACCCGATATCGAATCATGCATATCAGGCCATGGAGGAGGATAAACGATTGTCAACGTAAGTCTTCAATTAATCAAGCATCTGAGGCTATAGGAGTCCTGATGCTACTAATACATACAAGTCCAACCTTGTCTACCTCCGAGCGTCAAATCCTTTAATCCAGGAGTAAGATGCACATAACATGAGACAGATCAGATCCTTGGTATCAACGTTTCTGAAGTTCTAGAGACAGATCAGATCCTTGGTATCAACGTTTCTGAAGTTCTAGGCGTCGATTGATAGTCTATCAGCTTAATTGATGCCTACAACAAAAAGTCAGGAAGCCTGTTCTCTTCACCCTTGCCATGGCACAAAGCACTCATCATGAGCTTGCGAAGTTCATCTGCACGCGTGACACGTGATTGCAGCTCTTTCTTGTCTTTGATGAGCACTGCAGCCTCTTCTTCCAGGCGGCTCACCTCTGTGCATTTTTGGACCAAGGACCGTTGGGTTGACTCATTCTGCTCAGTCAGCATACTGATCAGCTTCTTCTGGTCTGTCGTGTGGAAGCACATATATTAATATAATACTAGCCTAAGGGATAATTGTGAAGTTAAAAGACCGGAGAAGATTTTACTACCTCTAATATCATCTTTCAGCTTTGTATTGTCTTCTATTCTTTTTAATTCCTCGAGCTCAGCTTTCCTCATGGTGTCTGTTAAGATCCTTCTGTTTTCTTCGAGGTCTAGCAGAAAAGAGAAAAAGAAGAAAAAAGGAGATAATGAGTTGTTATAACCCACCACGTAGAATGCATTATGAAGTTGTGGCCTTACCTTTCACTTGTTGTTTTAGCATTATGTGGGCATCCTTCATGCGCTTGTTCGCCAGAACCAGCTTGTTTGCTTGTTCTAAAAGCTCCGACAAGGCCGTCTCACTCAAATACACATACTACAGAGATAAGGAATGGATATGTTCAACCATAATGTCAAGTGCCTTGCAAAACACACACATATCCAGAGTTTAATCCCACAAATTTCTTGGCACATCAGCTATGTACAAAACTAAACTCGCCACTGAAAAAAATATAAGAATATTTTAAAGCATAGTAAGAGGCTCATGAAATTGCACAAGATCATCTTTTCGATTCTGCTTAGTAAAATAGTTCTGGTAGCAACAAGCAGACCTTGCCTACGTTTGTTGCTCTCAGTTTATAAAAACTCTATGGACTATGGTAATGTTCAATCTGTGGCTGAGTGCAAACTATTGCTGAATAGTCAACCTCCTACTCCTAGTGAAATTACTGCTTCAGTCTCGGAGAAGTTGAACAAATGTTGAATGGTTCAGCAGTGCAAACTGAACATCACTTGGGGTTGTAATAACAAGTGCACTGTCAGTTGAACGTATCTGAATCTATGGAAAACCGTTAGTGCAATGCAATTGCAGCAAGGGAAGATTGCTTTCTCTTGAAATGGAATACAAGACAATTATTCAGCTCGCTCAGCTTATTATGCCTTCTTCCAACCTAGGGACTTGCAAAAGAAAAACTCCCTGTGTGCCAAAACGTTATGGAAGACTTGGAAACCAGCCCTCTTTGGAATGCAGGATTTCTAAAATGCAGGAATAGGAAAAACATGGGAATAGGATAGGAATACATGTGTAAAACAGAGGAATTGAAAACACAGGATTCTTGGGGGAGTTGTTTGGATGAGTTGAAGGAAAAATACAGGAATGAAAACAAAGAGGTCACACTGGATGTTTGTTTCCTCCATTTTTCCTATGAAAATAGGCAACGTAGGAAACTTTCCTCCATTTTTCCTATGCATGAATCCTCCATTCCAAAGGGATGAACAGTATCTTTTCCTATAGGATTTAGAATCCTTCATTTTTCCTCCAAGATTCCTTTTTGTATGACTAGCACTGCAGAAAGGAATTTGGACAACGAACAGTCTGGTGCAGAGAAGTATTAATACAGGGGATAGTAAATGAGTTTTGTTTGTGTGTTTATGCATGACAGCAGTGGCAGAGAGTTCTGTTTATGTATGACAGATTTGTCTGTGTTTTTGTAAGACAGCACCAACGGTAGAGCGATGAACTCTAGGGGTGATGAAACCCTTGTAACCGCCCCAGAGTTTGAAGCCGAAATATTCTTCTTTAAGATGAAATCAGAGGGATGTCTCTCCATCAACTCGAGGTTTTTTTTAATGTGTGACAGCAGTGGCAAACTAGGTAGATTACTCTGACAAATTTGTTACCTAAAATGAAGTGATTTCTTAAGTAAATTGAAGAATGAGGAGAGGCATGTCCCACTTTAGCCTGGCTTAAGCTCCACCCCTGTGTGACAGATTTGATTTAAATATTCAGGACAGCAAACTCGATTCCTTCTGTGGCAAGTATATAAGGCATGGTGTTGATTATATGATTGTCTTAAGTCTTTTGGGAAGTCTAGCAAGATAGAAACAGTAGGTTTTTCAGAAATGCAGCATGCAGCAGCTGATAGCCATTATCAAGGAGGAATGCAATCTGTGGAGGCTAGATTGAACAGTTGTGGTTGACCCTTTCAGCTATTTCTTGAGTGGATGTTGTGGGTAGTCCTTTTCATCTTGTAGATTGTAATAATATATCAAGATGCACTGCAACTGTTTTGTGATGGGTATTCAAGAAAAACTTATATACGGGTGGAACTTCTAGTATTTTTTACGGAAAACCACGAGCCGTTCTGCATGCTCTTGAGAAAAGGGGCACATGAAAGAAGGTCTATTGAGTTTGAACTTACGTCACTCTTAACTTTCTGCATCCTCTCCCATATTGCCTCACTGTTTATTTCCTCTGGATTAGGCACCGTAATGGGACCTGATTCCTGAATGGCTTCCTGGTCTTGAACCCCCTCAGCAATAGATTGTGCAGGATCAATCTCCTTGGGGGGAGAATCCCTAACATGCTGGTCAAGGAGTACATTAGACATGGAGTCTTCAGACACCTTATTCTGGTCTACGACATTAGCTAGTATGAACAGCGCATTCTTCTCTCCCTTTTCCACTGAAGAGGCAGGCAAGGGTCGAGCCGATCCTCGTGACTGTCGATTCAGGGCCACTGCTGCCTCTTTTCTCAAAGAAATCCCTTTTATACAACCAGTGTCCAAACATGACATCCTGCATCAATGATTCAGTCAGATTCTAAAGACATGTTTTTTCTACATGAATTCGTTTCAAGATCTACCTGGTTCTTGACAAAGGGGAAATAAGTGAGTACTTCGCTTTTATCCGAGAATCAGAAGGAGAGGCATAGAACTTTCTTTTGCCACCAATGATTGAGGAAATAGGTTTCATCAACTCTACTCCTTCTCCCCCTTCAATCTCAGCAGGATTCTGTATAGATTTATGCTCCACACCCTGGTTTGGAGAAGCTGCAGTTGTTATAGTTATTCTGGCTTGGCCTCGAACTCGGGAAGAATCAATTTCAGGAGGCGGAGGTACTACAATCTTTTTCCTGGGAACAACAGATTGCCTTGTGCATCTTCTTGGGGGCTCCTTCTGTAAATTGTTCCAACTGTAAGGAAAACAAACAGATCTCCTTAACATAATGACAGCAGGTACTTACGAGAGGTTGATTGGCTTCCTCATCAGCTGATGTTCCAGTCACCTTCTGCCCTATCTTCCTAAGATATAGAAGGAAGTCTAGCATGTTCTCAATGTCTTCCTCAGAAAGGTCTACATAAGTAAAACAAAAGACATAAGAAACTTCACCAGATATGAAATCTTTGTTTGTGCTAATCGCCTAATTGGAGGGTCCTCCATTAGCCCTCACTAGTCCTTGATAGAGAAACTAGGAATTCCTACATTAACCTAAATAGGAAAAAAAAATCTAATATCCCATAGTAAAAGCACATGCATAAAAATGTTCATAACTAGATGTCTAGATTGGAAAACAGTGTGCTTAGTCGGATCTGAACTAGACACATTTAGTCCTTGTTAGCCTTTCAGATACCAACTCTAAACAAATTAACAGGAAAAAAATGTACCATTGAGCAACAAGATCTATTACGGATTGGACTAAAGAGTTGTGTCCTTAATAACTACAGTTGATGCTGCAATTGATCTCTATGCTATTCATACTGAACTCATTTATTCAGTAATATTCTCATGTGACCTTTGGATCCAGATATAAACTTAATGCTAAAATAAGAACATAGTCACCATGGAAAAGTACATTTTTTTTATAATTTTGCTTAAACAGATACAAAATTTTCATTGTGGCTGACTGTCTTGGAGGTGTGATGCATCAAAGAAATCTTATTATAGTCCTTCCAGTCACAATATCAGTTCGTGGTGCATGCATGCAAACTATTAAAACAACATTAACCTTTGATATCCTTTGTATTCACTAACTGGAGACTCCCTGAGGGCTCTAATGCTTATCACCAGATAAGAAGCTTAATCATAAAAATGGAAATATAGCTGCAAATTGCCACATAAATGCTGGAACTAAAGGATAAAAGAACACATGACAGGCATGCACTATCTTAAGGTCCACATTACCTTTAAAAACTTATATCCTCAGTTCAATCAATTTACCAGGGATTCAGATAATAGCAAATTTAGTAAAGTAGGATATGCACCTTTATCTGAATCCCTGGTGGGATCTGTTGGACCAGTATAGTTGCATGCCAAATGTGTCCTTCGGCGCAAAGGGCTAATCCGGTGCTTGAGGTAGTTGCGCACAATGTCGACACCAGTCAAGCCTTGGTTGCTCAGCACCATGATTCGGAGAACTTGCTTTTCCTGCTCAGCTGAAAGAGGCAACACATCATTCCAATTGTTTGCCTCCTCCAGTGCGTCGCCCTTGAAGGTCAATCTGCAGCTCTTCAGTAACTTTGCATAGAACCAGAGACAACTCCACCCTATCTGTGAGCCTCTGAAGTAGTACACTGGATAATTCCTCTTCATATTGACCCTCAGGCGAAAGTAGGCACCTCCGAGTATGGTTGTTTCTCCTTTGTTATTGGGATACAGCCTGTAGAAGTGCACGAACAGCTCCACCGTTGGTGGCACACACAGGTAGAACTCACACAGGTGAGCGAAGATGCTCAGCACGGTATACGATCTGGGGGTCAGGTGAGACCACTCGATGCCGTAGTGCATGAGCACGCTAACAAGGAAATCGCTCGCATCCAACCTCAGGCCGCACATTATGTGCGTCAGAGACAAGATAACAAACTGGTCATCCATGGCTGACGGCGACGGAGCCTCACCTTTGGCGGGGGCACGCCATTCCACCAGCTCGCCTGGACGGAAGACGTCGGCCGCCGTCCACTTCTCGACCGACTCGTAGGTGCACGCCGCCTTGCCCCAATCAAGATTCGCCATGCTCAGAAGAGATTCTGAAGGAGAAGACGACAGGTGATGTGACCGGTGTTGAGAAATAGGGGAAAAACAACCGCGCGGCGCAGGAGGAAGAAAACGGGACGAAATAGCAGCAATGAATCTCACTCGTTGTCGACGCCGTCGGATTTAGCTCGCCGCCGGCAGCTACCGAGGATGGCTCCCCCACCCCAGCCACCTCATCTCTTTGCCCCTCCATCCTACCTCGGAATCAGAAGACCCAGAGAGTAGCCCCGCGCTGCGCCGGCCTGCTCCCCGGCGGAGCGCCGCCGCGTCCTCGGCGGAGCACGGGACCCTCCGCCCGACTTTGTCCCGGCGGAGCACGGCTCCCTCCGCACCGGCTCAGATCTGCGACGGAGACCTCACATTCACCGCGGCTCACGACGGACTTGTGGCCGAAGCACCACCGGAGCAACTAGCAGCGGGCGCTACTTTCTCGGCGTGCTGAGGCGCGGGTGAAGCCAGGCGACGCGGCGGCGGCGGCGGCGGCATTTGGAGGAAGAGCTGGTGGCCACGGGGAGTGGCAATTAATTGTTCCCCGAGGTGCAGAGCTGAGGATGGCAGAGAGCTTGGCGTAAAGCCAGCAATGGGTTTTTGTTTTTGCATTTTTTTTCGTTTCATATCTTTGTTCTATGTTATCAGCGCACATTGGTACTTTGCGGACGTTAATTAAGAAATAAAATCAGTACTCCTCTGTCCCGTTTTAAATGCATTTTTACGATTCAAAAATTTTCCCAAAATAAACGTTCAATAGGGAGTATTCCTAGGTGCTCTCATCAGTTCCAAAGCCTGAGCCTCCACAGTCCCAAAGCCCGAGCAACGTCATTTTACATTTAAAACAAATAATCTATCTAAAATAATCACGATCGTCGTGATTTTCCAAGGGACACATACTTCATCCAACCATAGTTATCTCACATCAGTTTGATTTATCAAACTATAAAACCAGAAATCTTTAACTACTCAACTGTTAAAATTCATCATATTTAGTCATTAGGCTGTTTTGGTGGGTGGTTTGATGACGTGGACAACACTTGACCGTGGAACCCATATCTCAGCACCTCACTCCCCTCAACCTCCCCTTCCTCTCTCTCTTCCCTCTCTTCTCTCTCCAATCTCTGGATTATGGTTGCGTGCGAGTGCCAGGCCAAGTTCATGCAACGGAACAAGGACAGTGACACGAGATGATGCTCTGGTGGCGCTATACATATTGAGGAGAGGGCCGGGAAGGAGGTCAGCAGCAGGGATTTCACCATCAAGGCGGCTCCAGCCGCATTGATTCTCACTCCTCTCTCATTTCTTCTCTCTCTCCGCGAGCGTCGACACCGGTGATTTGCACCGCCCTGCACAGGGTTCCACTCCTCCATCTTCTTCTAGATGAATCCAACTCCTCCCTCGTCTCCTTTAGCGCGTCACAGCCCTCACTGCCATCTCCAACCATCTCTCGTACCGGCTGCGCATAGCACCAGAGTAGTAGGGGATTTCTAAACCAGACATAGAGAGTGACCTCGAGCGCGAGCCCATGCCCAAACGCAACACCAGCCAAAGGGTGCTACCACGCGCACCATATCAACCTCCGGAGTGAGCTTGAGATCCTACCGAGCTTCGACCATGAGAAGGCGGTTTCGGAGTCGGAAGCAGGGAGGGAAGGAAAGGAATGAGGCTAGTGTGTGGATGCGTGGAGGAGGCTAAGGCTAGGAGGAAGGATGACGAGGGTCACTGATGATGGCGAGCCCGACCACGGGTGCCGTGGGAGATGGGCTAGAGAGAGAAGAGTGGGAAGAAAGAGAAGAGGGAGAGAAGAAAGACAAAGAGGTACTGACATGTGGGTCCCACCACCACGTGTGGTCAACGTCAGCAAAACCACCTTGCAAAATAGCCTAATGACCAGATGTGAATGTTTTTAGTAGCTGAATGGTAAAAAAACTCCAGGTTTTGCACTTTGATGGTCAAAACCAAACCGAGGTGATAATTTGATGGCTAAAACTGGACTTTATTCTAGTTATAGGACCGGACCAGTCATTGAACTGGTGAGGCTCTTGGTTCACTTCTTGATTGGTCTGAATGGTTAAACCGCCAGCTTGAAATGGTTCAATAGGATAACATTGAGCACTTAACACATGTGAAAACATACCTCAGTGGTGTGTTTGCAAACCCCAAATGTGCATGTGACATTTCACACCAACGGTTCTTATCTGATTCCTTAGCCAATTTTGCACTAGTTTTCTTGAAAACCACTGGTTCATTTGGTTTATAGCAGGACAATTGCTTATACGATATTTCCAATGAGGGGGCTCTAGTTCTCAGTCTCTTATACCTAAGATGAAAAGGGAGTGAATTAGGATATCTTAAAAACATAGCCTACAACTTTCATTGTTTTGTATAAGACATAAGTTATATCATATTATCTAGATGAGAAGCTAAGATTTAATTAGTGTTTCCACCCACCCATAAAGAGTTTTGCAACCTAGAGCCAATCCTAGCAAGATACTACTCTAAAAACTAAGGCACTCAAGTTGCAATTATACAATATGGAAAGGCATAGTGGTAGAGTAGAGAGGATGCAAACTTGGTACAAAGATTTATGATGTGGTATGCAAATGCCACCTCCTAGTCCATGTTGGAGCTCCAAAAAGGATATGTTTTGTTTCACCGAGTCTCTCCGATCAAGATCTTGGTGTCACCAATAGGGCTCTCGCTAGACAGGTGAGAGGCTTGCCACAAAGGTAAGGCTCACATCTCCCTATCTTTCGGTCAACTTATTGACGTCGTCTTCACTCTGGAACTTCATCATCAAGGAAGGGGTCTCCTTGTCTCTTTTACAGGATCATAGATGCCACTTCACACAAAGCCAAAGGGTTGAAGACTTGCACGAGAGACACTCAAGACTCCAAGGATCTAGTGCAACAAGATTACAAGATTAGTTCATCCAAGAACCAAGTACAAGATGGCTACGCATTGCAATCTCTCTAAAGTCTATAAAAGCATGTAGGTCATGAAAGGAGATTTTTTGGGATAAATGAGGTACATCTGTCTTGAGTAATATTTGTTTTTACATGAATTATTCTTAAATATGTCTCAAAATGAAAAGAAAATGAAACAAGATTCATCTAATATTCAAATGAGGGTTCAAAAGGGCTATTTAATCAAGAGTAAGGTCATTTCTAGTCCCAAGTGTCACAAGTAGATCAAGGATAGTTGGTTTAGAATGAGTTTGATTAGCTTTTAGCTCTTTAACCGTCCTATCAAGAGGGGTCATTAAGTTAGTAGCTTTACCATGCATTTAATTATAAAAAAGACGCATACTATTCAAATATTTACATAGAATAGTTCAAAAAAGTCAACTGAAACATTTGGAAGCAAGGATGAAAATACTTAACTAAAAGAAGTTTGAATTGGATGAGGTGAAGTCAAAAAGGGTGCATGTGATCATCGATGGTGGTAAAATTACACTAAATGGGTAATCAATTTTGTTAACTTATCTGAGTGTTAGTTACGAAAAGGGATGATGGCCCAAAAATTGATTTGCACCAAGAAAAACCTTAGTCTATTCTAGTGTGAAGCCTATAGTTCACATGCCACTAGAAACTATGGGAAGCACACTAACACGTAGGATTCCAATGATCAAAGGTAAACATGCTAAGGCAAAATACATCCTAATCCATATCTTTTAAGAAGGTAAAACAATAAAAATAATTGCAAGAATGAAGTGCGGAGTAAAGAGAGGGGACACGAGACAAATAATTATTTTCCTATGGTATCAAGGAGTTGACACCCCCCTAGTCCACGTTAAGGCTCTTATTTAGAGATGTGCCTCATTGAGTCACTAAGAAACCGCTTCACTAAGAATGCTCCTTCTTCATCTCCAAAACGGCAAGCCTTAACTATGTACAAATGCTACCAAGGCTTTGGGGCTCCCACAACCTCCGAGAGCTCACCAAGATCACCACCACCACTAAGACCACCTTGGTGTCGTCAACTACCAAGAGTAACAATCTTACAAGCCCACACTTGACGAGCACTAAGCTCTAAGCTAGATGCACACAAGCTTGAATCGAAGAACTAGATTGTCCTCTATTTGAAGCTCACTTGAATCTGAAATTGGAAGCTTAGATCTTGTAATCTTTGGTTATCATCCTAGCAGGTTGTTGGTGTTTCTAGGGGTCAAGTATAGGTGAAGGGACTTTATTGGGGCCTATATATAGGCTAGTGAAAGGACTTGTTTTTATTTCATTTGGTATTGTTAGCATGCCTTGTGTTTGTTGTGTGTTGATCTATGGTTGTCATTTTTTAAGTTGGCTAAGCTATCGAAATCTCCAGTAACTAGCGGAAATTTTTTATCAATAATGCGACAGCAATTTCCGGTAGTTCCATTGGAAATCTCTAGTGACGTAGCTAGTTAGTCTCTTCTGTTCACTGTCGAAGATCTCAGGTAACTAGCAGAAATTACCGGTCAATGTGATAGAAATTTTCGGTCGTTTAATTGGAAATTTCGGGTGGCTTAGTAGATTTGATGTTTCTTCTTTTTGTTGGTGATATATCATGTCATATGCGTCACATGTTGTTCATGTTCACCTTTAGTTGCACCCCACACATGATGTGATTTATGGTTAACTCTCATGTGTTCCTAGATTTGTGCAAATTGGCATTTAAGGCAATTCCTTGAATTCAATTCATTGCACACATTAACGGCGAGTTCATTATATGGAATGGTTTAAAATGCTTATTTCTAATCCTTTGTGAGCCTTACGAGTGTTGTCATTAATCACCAAAAAGGGAGAGATTGTAAGTGCATCTAGTGCCCCTTTTGAGTTTTGGTGAGATGATGACTAACAACTTAAGGGACTAATATGTCTCATTGAGATATGTGTGCATTTGTTAGTACCCTCTAACAATATGTGTTGAAAGCCGACCCTCAAAAATGAAAAAAAAAGAGTTATGGCATGTCCTCCCTATGCATATTTAGGTTTTATTAATTTATTTTGAGTTTAGGCCATGTCGTACTATCAAGAGCACATATGTCTGTGCAAAGAAAGTGTCTTAGTACTCAAGATTATCTGTAAACCTTGTTGAGAGACATTTTGACCTACATGTACACCCGTGATCCTTTCTTAATATCCCATGTCTGAAATTTTCGGTTGTTTATTGGAAATCTATGACACTTGGGTGAAATCTTCGGTGGACACCGGATATTTTTTATGGGGATGTTTCTTTTGTATGTATCATTGTATTTCGATGTTTATCAAACATTTTCAGCCCAGGCGATGGAAATTTTGGTTCCTTCAGCAAGAATTTCTGGTGGGTCATGATAATGATCACTTTCAAGTGTCAGCTATAAAAAACCCCTCACCCCTCCTTCTACCGGTTGGCCACTACATTGAATGAACCCTAAGCTTCCTCAAGCACTCTAGAGCTTTGCCAACTCCTTTGCATTAATTCCTAGTCGTTGGTGGTGAGTTTGGTGAGAGATTCAAACTAGTGACCACTTCAGCATTCATTTATCTCTTGAGCATCAAGATCTTCTTTCCACCGGTCAACATCATTTGTTACTCTTGGGGTTCATCACCCAGATGGCTAGGCATTGCCGAGATCTTCCAAGCATCTGGAAGAGACCCACAAGTTTGTATTGCTCTATCCTCATCGAGGATTTAATAGTAAGTTTATTAGCTCAATCCTCGGGTCACTAAGGTGAGCAAAGTGGCTTGGAGTATATAAACCCACGTTTCGTAGGCCCTTAACGGAGATGTAGCTCTCTGCGTGGGAGTGAACTTCAGATTCACTCTTGTGTCTCCTTGTGTTGTCATGTTCTTCATGTTGTTATAGTTGTTATAATCAAACTCGGGTTATTTGCCCCGATCTACTTTTTTGTGAGGTTGTTGTTGCAGGTGAAGATTCACAAGGTCTATCTACATCCCAAGTTACAACTTTCTTTATACTTTTGATGTCATGCTCTCCCAGCTTAGAAACATTTGGATCATTTGGTGCTTTGTCCATTACTAGACCATGGGATAATCTGGTCACTATGTGCTTCTCTAGCGCATAAGCATTGGATGACTAGTCAATCATCTGCATAACTATATTCTAGGGTTGTCAGATTATGTGGCACTTCATTTTCAGCTGGTACTTGTCCAATTCAATCTTTCTTAAGTTCCATTGCTTCATCCTTGCTTCCATAGCTAACAATTTGCATGGTCAAACTACTTAGTCCATAAGCCCCTCTTTATAGCACGGTCATGAAAGCTATAATCTCAAGGTCCTATACCTACACCAAGCATCCTTCGTCTGCGTGTGACACTTGGACCTAGACAAGTCATTAACCTTCATAAATCGACCAATTCTTGTCATGAAGAGTATTGATGGGGCTCTATTCAATCTAATTTCCTTGCCAATGTATTTCAAACATATTTGTATGGCTTAGAAGATTATGGGAAAATTGGTATGGTAGCATCGAAAGATTACTACATCCAAAAAATACCATTAGAAATTTGTCAAACCTTAAAATACCACTGAAAGATGGAACCATTAAATGAAAATAGCATTCCATGACGTCCCAGTGGAAATGTCATCAATGTTGTTCGTCTAAGCATCTCCCCCTCCCGTTTTTCTTCCAAGCTGCACACTGCCGCCTGCTTCCCTCTCACACCAAACAAATGTGCCCGTGTTGCACGCAGGTCGGCACCCCTACTGTGGCCCAGGCTAGCACCCTCACTACGCTCATCGTGGTGCTAGGCGCCAACCTTACACCCTTGCTTAGGTGCCGCGATAGCCCGAGGAGCATGCCTAGGGAACACGAGCACTACGACATAGGCATGCCCAAAGCTCCACCCGCTATGGTCTACTTGGCACTGGTGCTTGGCGGCAAGAGTTTGTGGAGCCTAGCCTCTAGTGCCATAGATTTGGTGGACTTGAGGATTGAGAAGGTGGTAGCTTGCTTGCGTGAGAAAATTGAAACAAACGGGGCTTATGAAGCTACGGAGAAGAGGGGAGATTCGAGTAGAGAGAGAAGAGAGGCTTGCTGTTTAATCGGAGTTCAGCAGGTGCCACTTTCTTGCTTTGCTGATTTGAGGACAACAACATAGAGGATTGAATGGTGAAATCGCTTCTGGTCCTTGGATTGGACGTAGCTTGCTTGCTTTAGTGGGAGAGAGAATAAATGAGAGATGGTGTGTGGCCATGTGGGAGCAAGACCAAGACAACGCCCTCACTCGACCTTGCATCCTTGGTGCAGAGCTCAGACTCTAGGAGGCAGCGGTTGTAGGCTATAGGCCCTCGTGTGCCCATGGCTTACGTCGAGCAGAGGGAATAGAGCAGTCAACGGAGAAGAAAGGTGACAAGGATGGAGATGTCTCCTTTTGATGTCACGGAATGGTATTTTTAGGTGACAGATCAAATTTTCAATGGTATTTTCCTAATGTAGCGATATTTCGATGCTATGAAACCAATTTTCCCGATGATTGTATTCTTGCAAAATAAAGTTAGCCATACATAAATACCCACAAGTGTTTCATATGTCACCAAAATCCATAAATCCTATAACAATGGGCATAGGTGCTTCAAGTTAGCACCAAATTATCCATTGGATGCAAGAAGGGGTATAAAAAACTCAAGATGGTTATCAAAGTTCAAAAACATAAGGAGAAAATAGGCCCGATGGGACTTTGCAAGGGTGTTTGGATCATCCAGTGAAAGCTAGTTCAATGGCTAAAGCCTTCTGGAAGTTGTTGTAACCTTCCTCGGATTATCTGATGGTACCTATTCTAAGCGTTAGATCATCCGATGTCCAGTATGTCAACAATAGAAGTCGGTCAAAATTCACTTCCAAGATCATCCAATGGTGATTGTCAAACAAGGCATCAATTGATCCAGTAGACAGTTTCAGGTGTTAGCAACAGCTAGCTCTCGAGCTTTAGTCTAGACCTACCCAATCTTTTAGTGAGCTACTGGACTTCTAAAGACCTGAGATACCTTGTGAAACATCAAACCCAACGAAGAAGAGATTGAACTTACACTTCCAAATGTTGAAGTGAAGACAAGTTGTATGTTCATCCAGTCTTAAGCTAGTTAGCATCATACTTGTAGTGTGCTTAGTGCTTGTGAAGTGAGAGTTCGAGAGCTTGTTACTTTTCAGTGTTGATGACTCTTGTAACACCCTAAAATTCATCACAATTAAATTGTACCAACCCTATAAATTTTTCTAGGATTTATTAAGGCTTAAATAAATTTTCTAGGAATTAATTGGAATTTCTAGACTTTTATCAATTTAAATATCATATTAAATAATTATTTTAGTCAAAATAAGTTTTTGTTGCATTCATGCTGTTGCGTATATTTTTGGTTGCTAGTAAATAAAGTTGGAATTTAAATTCTGTTTAAATTTGAATTTGATTTGCTTTTGTTTGAGTTTTAGAAAAAGTTAAATAAGCTGAGTTCGTTTTAGCCCCTTCAACCTTTTGGCCCAACTCGGTTTTGCCCCCTCTACTTCCTTTCTCTTTCCCCGGGCCGATTCCTTTTCTCCCCGCCCGGCCTGCTCTTCCCCGCTTTCGGCCCATCTCCGGCCCGCTCCACTTCTTCCCCGTCGCCTCTCTCCCTCTCTCTCGCCGACAGGTGGGACCCACCTGTCGGGTCCATCTTCCCCGAGCAGGACTCTGCTCCGAGTCCGTCTCCATCGCGCCGCCGTGTCCGGCCGGGACACGCACGCCAAGGCGTGGCCCGAGCCCCCGCTCCGCACCTATAAAAGCTCCGCCGCCCTTGCTGTTTCCCCCAACCGAAGCCCATCGAGCCGCAACCCTAGCGCCCGAGCCGCCGCCATTGCCGATTCGAGCCGCCGCCGTCGATCTTCGCCGCCGTAGCTTCGCTCTCGCCGTGAAGCACTCCAGGAGGTTCGTCTTGATGCCCCAATGCTACCCATCGTGTTCTAGCTCGAATTTTTGCCGCGCTCCGCGCTAATTTGCTCGCCGACCGAACTCGCAGCGCCGCCGTCCGCCGTAGATCGTCGCCGGCCGCCGTCGTTGCTCTTCCCTCGTCGAGACCTATCTCGGTGAGCTCGCCATCCCCTCTTGATCCTCTAGGTCCTGGTCTCGTCGCAAATAGTGCACCGTAGCGTTTTCCCGAAGCTTCTCCGGCGAAGCTCCGCCGTGGGAACGAGCGGCGTCGTCGTCCCGGTCGTCGCCGGCATTACCCCCTCCGCCCGATCCGTCCCTGGCCGTCCGATCGCGATCCAACGGCCCGGATTAGATCCCGTTCCGAGTCAAACCAGCCGCGTAACTATCAGCCGTGGTAATTTTGCTAAAGAGCCCCTGAGTTTTCTGGAAATCAACCCGCGGTCCTAGTTAGTTCAAAAATAATTCCAAATAGGTCCTTTTTCTTCTGTTTTAGGCCCTGCAAGTTTTAAAATTGTGCCCGAGGTCCAAGTTTTGTCTTTTTACATGAAAACCCTCGAGTTTTTATACAAAATTATGTTTTAGTCCCTTGTTTTTCGCAGTTAAGCCCTGGAACTTTTAAAACTTTGCCAGCAAGTCCCTAAACCTTAGAAAAGCCATATCTTTTGCGTTTTAACTCCGATTTTAGTGATTCTCGCGCTCACGCGTTCGTTGTGACGCGTAGATTAGTTTTGTGCTGTTGTTTGATCTGTTGGAATTGTTTGGTGTACTGTTTCATATTTGTTGTATTGTTTCCTTGCATGTGAATGTGTGATGCGATTAGGAAACGTCCAGTTCGAGGATTTCTCTGTAGAACCAACTGTTGGAGAAGGATTTGAGCAGCAACAGAGTTGGGAAGAAGGCAAGTGTATTATGTCATGCAAATGTCCTAATAACTATTAATTTCACCATCCATGCATGTGTCTTAATTTGATGGGTTTCTATTTAAGGATTTGCCTAGCCACTATATTTTCCTGTCCCTGAAACTGGGTTATTTAATTAACTTTGATGGTAGATGATGCTTAGCTTGCTCAACTGGGATTGGTTAAATGAACCCCTACTCTATGTTCCAAATACTCTTTGAATTAATTAAATGGCAAGATCATATCTTTTTAATTGGAACATGGAGAACCACCCAGGAAAACAGTACAACCATGAGTGCCATGTGGCTCTGGCTTTGACTGACTAATTAGGTGCTCTAGTTTATGGTAGCTTTACTCGAAAGGGGCATGGGGGGCGGCGGTTGACGGGGTATAGCTTGGTCCTTTTGAGCTGTGGGCTTTGGTAAGAGACAGACCTCATTAGGGAGGGTTATGCTTTGCTTCTGAACCGGAAACCTTAGCGGGCTATCATTTATTAGAGTGCTTTTCTAAAGGTCTCATAGTGAAACCCAGTACTCGGTCCACGTGGTGTGGGAAGGGTACAATGCTTCGGCAATGGGAATCACGGCTTATGGTGAAAGTGTACAACCTCTGCAGAGTGTAAAACTGTTATAACAGCCGTGCTCACGGTTAAGAGCGGCCTGGACCCTTACATGATAATCATACTTGAACATGATCTAAATCGTGGTTATATGAATATGTTGGGATTATGACATTCATTAATTTGTGGGTGGTATATACTTTTATTTGCTAGTAAATAGTTGCTTAATAAAATTTGGCCAACTAAATGTGCTTACTGCAGTATGGTCAGCCAACCTTTTTGCCTCAGCCTTGTATGTCATATTACATTTGCTGAGTACGTCATGTGCTCATACTTGTTGTTTTTATTTCTTTCTTTTATTGCATTTTCTACACCCGGAATGCTGCTCAGATTGGGAGAATTTTGAGGATTTTACCACTGATTTTGAGGAGTTCTAGGCGAGTCTCCCCCAGTCAATGTCTGTGGAGATGGAGTCACTTTTGCTTCATTAGATGAACGTTTATTTAAGTCTTCCGCTATGACATTTGAGTCAATTCTGATATTGTAATAATTGCACTATAATACTCTTTCGTTATGCATGGTTATGGATATTCACTTGTGACGTCTACCATATGTGTGTAAACTGATCCTGGCGCACATATGAGATGCACCTGGTTTTGCCTTGAAAACCGGGTGTGACAGAGGTGTATCAGAGCTATGTTGACTGTAGGACGCAAGCCTAGATAGCAATGGTCATTCTCTAAGGATTATTTTGCTTAACTATTCTTGGTCTATCTATTCTTTGTTTAATTTGCTATTATTCCAGGTCATTGATAATTCTCTCCTCCTTGATCTTTGTATTCTGTTCTATCTTATTCACCATCTCACCTGGTTTCGAGGTCTTTAGAACTTTTCTCACCCCTTTCTTGCTTAAACCATAGATGGTGTTGACAAGGCAAGGTGCTCGTAGATTGGCAAGCACTCTTTCCTCTTTTTCGTCGCATTCGGTGCAAGAAGAGGAACCGGAACCTGAAGAGATGGAAGTAATGGACGAAGAAGTCAACTCAGTAGGGAATGCTCCAGCTGGATCTGAAGGAGGTGAAGGACCCCCTCCGCCGCCTGACATGTGGGTAGTGACTATTCATCACCACGACGGAGGCAACAGTGGGTTCCCTGTGATGCTTCGAATGCTCTTCGAGCGTCTGAACTACCCAGTGGAGATAGAATATTGTGGAAGAAGGAGGACACATCCAGATCACCCAGAGGACTGGGATGTCGCCATATACATCCGGGAGCCTGATTATGAGTATGGAGGAACCAAAGAGGTTGCAGTGCACCATGCTATCGCCATAAGATCAACCTTCGAAGCTGGAATCCAGGATGCAGCCAGGAGGGCACTTTCTGTGTTTATTCATGAGGAGGCTGCTGAAGTACGTCACACTGCTTGGGCATATCTTCCTCGAAGGCAGCAAGGCACTCCAACTGGGGTTGTGCCACAACCGCCAGGTGTAAACTCTACACTCAACGTCCAGGTGGCGTTCACCCAGATGCTCAACGTGCACGCCGATGACACCATAAGAGAGCTACAAGAAGTGCATGAAGAACTCGCTGCTGAACGAAGGAAGAACAAGAGGCTGATAGCTGAACTCAAGGGAGAAGCACTTCCGCCCTTGGATGAAGATGTAGAAGGATTGATGGGTCATTCACCGCCTCGCTAGAGAGTGTTTGGTGGATCGTCTAGTTGCTTCACCCATACCTATTAAGATAGGATACCCTCTCTTTTGTTAGTTCAGTACGTTTAGAATCGTTGAGACTCGTGCGTAGCATGTGATTTAGTTTGGTTTAAAAGTGTGGTAGAGATGTTTGCTTTTGTGCTAAGTGTGTGATTTGGATCTTTGTAATGAGTGAACTTAATTGTGGAGTGATGACCACAATTGAGTAATTATTAAATAAAGAAATTTAGTTAGTTTGGATTTACCTTGGTCTCTGATCTTAGCACTTAACTATCACTTTATCCATATAATTGTACCCCTCATATAAATCATGTTATGCGACAATCTGTTCTCGCTGCTGCATGATATCCGGGTACTGTCCGAATTGTTTCTGGAGCTTCAGAACTCCGTTTGACATAAATCTAGTTGGGTTGGATTAAGGACTTGATAACCGAGGTTCTGGGAAGTTTTCGAGATTTTTGGAGGTTCTGGCAGAGAGATATAATGGTTTTATTGGAGTAACCAGAATCTGTCCCGTGGTCCTAACACAGCTTTCTTGTTTATTTTATACCTCGAGCTAAAAAACTCCGATGGAGGTGATTCAAGTTGGGTTAGTCTCAGAATTTTATAGTCTACGTTCAGACAAAAGATCATGATTTTTGGATACACAAAATGAGAGTTACAACTGTTTAATTAGGACGAACAGAATCTGTTTCAGAAATTGATTTGCCCGTCATTGGCAACTCGTTCTACATTAACTCTTATCTGTTCATGATTTGAGTTATATCTTTCTACCACCCTCTGAACCTCATGTTCTAACCACCAGATGGTAAACACCAGGTCTGGAAGTGGAGTGGATCAACCACCTGTGAACCATCAGGGACGTGTCAACCCCAATCCAAATCCTCCGCCGAATCAAGCATCCGTAGCAATGGATCAGATCCTCGCCAACCAGACTCAGATTCTCCAGGGCATGGCTAATACCTTGGCAGCCATGCAAGCACAGAACAACAACAACAACAACAACCAGCAGAGAGACAAGCACCGGGAGTTCATGAGTCACAAACCTCCTACCTACTCCCACTCTGCAGATCCACTTGATGCTGATGATTGGCTGAAGACTGTTGAGAAGAAGCTGGATATGGCTCAGTGCAATGACAGGGAGAAGGTCCTGTATGCCTCAGGACGCTTGGAAGGATCAGCTTCAGATTGGTGGGATGCTTATCTTGCTGCTCATGCCACCCCTAATGCTATCACCTGACATGAGTTCAGGACCAACTTCAGGAGCCACCATATTCCTGCTGGTGTCATGAAGCTGAAGAAGAAGGAGTTCCTTTCACTCAAGCAAGGTGGGATGACCGTTAGCGAGTACCGGGATAAGTTCATTCAGCTGTCCCGTTACGCCCCAGATGAGGTGAAAGAGGATGAGCAGAAGCAGGAGCGATTTCTGGAAGGATTGATCCCGCCGCTCCAATATCAACTCATGTCTCATACCTTCCCAACATTTCAGAAGCTGCTGGATAAGGCTATTGGCTTGGAGAGCAAGCGTCGTGAGTTGGGAGAGCAGAAGAGGAAGTTCATGGCCTCAGGACAGTCAAGCAGTAACACCCGCCCTCGTCTCCAGCCGCCTCAGCAGAACATGCCCGTTCGCTTTGGTGGGCAAGGGGGTAACTTTGTGCAGAGTCAGGGTCAGCGGTCAGCACCTCCACCTCAGCGTCCAGCATTTCAGCAGAACCGCCAGACCACCCCAGCTCAGACTCCAGTGAAGACCCCTGCACCAGGCAGTGCTCCTACTCCCCGTACCTGCTACATTTGTGGAGATCCCAGCCACTTTGCCCACAACTGTCCTAAGAGGAATGCTCAGACCCCACAGCACCAGAGTGGCAGTGCACCTAGGCAGAATACCCCTCAGCAGCAGAACAGGAATGGGAACCCGACGCCCCAAAGCAACAAAGGCCAGCAGAATCAGATGCGGGGCAAGGTGAACCATGTTGCTGCAGAGTCTGCGCAAGAGGCCCAGGATGTGGTACTTGGTATGTTCCTTGTCAACTCAGCCCCTGCATCAGTTTTATTCGACTCTGGAGCATCTCATTCTTTTATTACTGCTCAGTATGTAGCTAAGTATAATATATCTATGGTCCCTATGAAAAATACCATGCTAGTTAGCTCTCCTGGTGGAAACATGAAAGCCAACTTTATCTGTCCCCGAGTTAATCTGAAAATAGTTGGGGTAGACTTTCCTGCTGATTTGATAGTCCTGAACTCTGAGGGAATTGATGTCATACTTGGAATGGGATGGTTAGCTGCTTTTAATGCGGTGATTCAGTGTGCCAAGAGGTCCGTGTTGTTGACTAGCCCTCAGGGAGAAAAGATTGAATTCGGAGCCACTCAACCCTCAGCTTCAACTTACTCAGTGAATCAGGCCAGCAGTGTTCCTTTGGAGGATATCAGAGTTGTTTGTGAGTTTCTAGATGTCTTCCCAGATGATTTGCCAGGTATGCCACCCGACCGAGACATTGAGTTTATTATTGAGCTTTTACCTGGTACTGCTCCTATTTCTAAAAGACCCTATAGAATGACTGTTAATGAACTAGAAGAACTTAAGAAACAACTTAAGGAATTGTTGGATAAAGGTTACATTCGTCCTAGTTCTTCACCTTGGGGAGCACCTGTAATTTTGTGGGTAAAAAGGATGGTACTCTGAGGATGTGTGTGGATTATCGTTCATTGAATGAGGTAACCATCAAGAATAAGTATCCATTGCCTAGAATTGAAGACTTATTTGATCAGTTGAGAGGAGCTAAGGTTTTCTCCAAGATTGACTTGAGATCTGGCTATCATCAATTAAGGATCAGGCACTCCGACATTCCTAAAACAGCATTCACCACCAGATATGGGTTGTATGAGTATACTGTGATGTCGTTTGGATTGACAAATGCACCTGCCTACTTTATGTACCTGATGAATAAGGTGTTCATGGAGTACTTGGATAAATTTGTGGTGGTGTTTATTGATGATATTCTGGTTTACTCTAAGAATGAGGAGGAGCATGAGGAGCATTTGAGGTTGGTGTTGCAGACTCTTAGAGAGAACCAGTTGTATGCCAAGTTTAGTAAATATGAGTTTTGGTTGAATCAAGTGTCTTTTCTTGGTCATATTGTTACTGATGGAGGTATTGCAGTGGATCCAAGTAAAGTCAAGGATGTGTTGGATTGGGAACCTCCTACCACAGTCTCTGAGATCAGAAGCTTTCTGGGATTGGCTGGATATTACAGGAGATTCATTGAAGGCTTTTCTAAAATAGCGAAACCTCTTACTTCGCTATTAGAGAAGGGCAAGGAGTTTGTTTGGTCAGAAGCGTGTCAGGCCAGCTTTGAAGAATTGAGAAGGAAGTTGACTACAGCCCCAGTGCTTGCTATGCCAGATATTCACAAGAACTTTGATATATATTGTGATGCTTCTCGTAGAAGTCTTGGGTGTGTGCTCATGCAGGAAGGCAGAGTTATAGCCTATGCATCCAGGCAGTTGAGGAAACACGAGCTGAACTATCCTACTCATGATTTGGAACTTGCAGCTGTTGTCCATGCCTTGAAGATCTGGAGGCACTATATTCTAGGTAACAGATGTGAGCTGTATACTGATCACAAAAGCCTGAAGTACATATTTACTCAGAAGGATCTGAATTTGAGGCAGAGAAGATGGTTGGAGTTGATCAAGGATTATGATCTGGGAATCAACTATCATCCCGGCAAGGCTAATTTGGTTGCTGATGCGTTGAGTAGGAAGTCACAAGTAAATGCAATGTTTGGTCGCCAGTTACCAGCTAAGTTGCTTGCAGAGATGGAAAAGCTGAACTTAGGATACCTGAATCAGGCAGAAGGTGTGACAATGGAAGTTGAGTCTACACTGGAACAGGAAATTCGGAAGGGTCAGCTTACTGATGAGAAGATAAAGGAAATCAAGGAAATCATGTTAGCAGGGAAAGCTCCCGACTTCACCGAGGATGATCAGGGTACAATCTGGTTTAGAAAGAGGATATGTGTACCGGATATCGAGTCTCTCAGAGAGCAGATATTGAGGGAAGCTCATGATTCCGCATATTCAATTCATCCTGGAAGCACCAAGATGTACCAGGATCTGAAGCAAAGGTATTGGTGGTATGGACTAAAAAGGGATGTGGCTGCCCATGTGGCATTGTGCGATGTTTGTCAGAAAGTCAAAGCTGAACACCAGAGACCAGCCGGTTTGCTTCAGCCACTCAAGGTACCTGAATGGAAGTGGGAAGAAAGCAGTATGGATTTCATTGTTGGGTTACCCCGTACTAGAGGAGGATATGACTCCATATGGGTTATTGTGGACAGATTAACTAAGGTAGCTCACTTTATACCCGTTAATACTACTTATACCAGTGCTAAGTTAGCAGAGTTATACATGTCCAGAATTGTTTGTCTCCATGGTGTACCTAAAAAGATAGTGTCTGATAGAGGTACTCAGTTTACATCTAGATTCTGGCAGAGGTTGCATGAGTCTATGGACACAAAGTTGAATTTCAGTTCTGCATATCATCCTCAGACAGATGGTCAGACAGAGAGGACTAACCAGATTTTGGAGGATATGTTGAGAGCTTGTGCTTTGAAGCATGGAGGCAGTTGGGACAAGAGTCTTCCATATGCAGAGTTCTCATATAACAACAGTTATCAGGCAAGTCTAAAGATGGCCCCTTACGAAGCGCTTTATGGTAGAAAGTGTAGGACACCGTTGTATTGGAGTGAGACTGGTGAAAGTCAGTTGTTTGGTCCAGAGATACTGCAGGAAGCAGAAAGACAGGTTCAGATTATCAGAGAGAATTTGAGAACGGCTCAGTCCAGGCAGAAGAGCTATGCAGACACAAGGAGACGAGAATTAATTTTCGAAGTAGGTGATTATGTGTATCTGAAAGTATCTCCTATTCGAGGCTTGAGAAGGTTTAAGGTGAAAGGTAAATTATCTCCTCATTTCATTGGACCTTTCAATATTGTTGATAGAAAAGGTGAGGTTGCTTATCAATTGGAGTTGCCAGCCAGACTGTCAGATGTGCATGATGTGTTCCATATCTCTCAGTTGAAAAAGTGTCTTCGAGTTCCTGAGGAAGAATTGTCTATGGATGAGTTGGATGTGCAGGAGGATTTGACTTATAAGGAATACCCGGCTAAGATTTTGGAAACTGTTGAAAGAGTTACTAGGAGTAAAGTGATTAAGATGTGTAAAGTTCAGTGGAGTCATCATGCGAAAAGTGAGGCAACTTGGGAAAGGGAAGATGAGTTGATGGCAGAGTTCCCTCAGATTTTCTCTAATCCATCCGAATCTCGAGGACGAGATTCTATTTAAGGGGGTAGGTTTGTAACACCCTAAATATCATCACAATTAAATTGTAGCAACCCTATAAATTTTTCTAGGATTTATTAAGGCTTAATAAATTTTCTAGGAATTAATTGGAATTTCTAGACTTTTTATCAATTTAAATATCATATTAAATAATTATTTTAGTCAAAATAAGTTTTTGTTGCATTCATGCTGTTGCGTATATTTTTGGTTGCTAGTGAATCAAGTTGGAATTTAAATTCTGTTTAAATTCGAATTTGATTTGCTTTTGTTTGAGTTTTAGAAAAAGTTAAATAAGCCGAGTTCGTTTTTGCCCCTTCAACTTTTTGGCCCAACTCGGTTTTGCCCCCTCTACTTCCTTTCTCTTTCCCCGGGCCGATTCCTTTTCTCCCCGCCCGGCCTGCTCTTCCCCGCTTTCGGCCCATCTCCGGCCCGCTCCACTTCTTCCCCGTCGCCTCTCTCCCTCTCTCTCGCCGACAGGTGGGACCCACCTGTCGGGTCCATCTTCCCCGAGCAGGACTCTGCTCCGAGTCCGTCTCCGTCGCGCCGCCGTGTCCGGCCAGGACACGCACGCCAAGGCGTGGCCCGAGCCCCCGCTCCGCACCTATAAAAGCTCCGCCGCCCTTGCTGTTTCCCCCAACCGAAGCCCATCGAGCCGCAACCCTAGCGCCCGAGCCGCCGCCATTGCCGATTCGAGCCGCCGCCGTCGATCTTCGCCGCCATAGCTTCGCTCTCGCCGTGAAGCACTCCAGGAGGTTCGTCTTGATGCCCCAGTGCTACCCATCGCGTTCTTGCTCGAATTTTTGCCGCGCTCCGCGCTAATTTGCTCGCTGACCGAACTCGCAGCGCCGCCGTCCGCCGTAGATCGTCGCCGGCCTCCGTCGTTGCTCTTCCCTCGTCGAGACCTATCTCGGTGAGCTCGCCATCCCCTCCTGATCCTCTAGGTCCTGGTCTCGTCGCAAATAGTGCACCGTAGCGTTTTCCCGAAGCTTCTCCGGCGAAGCTCCGCCGTGGGAACGAGCGGCGCCGCCGTCCCGGTCGTCGCCGGCATTACCCCCTCCGCCCGATCCGTCCCTGGCCGTCCGATCGCGATCCAACGGCCCGGATTAGATCCCGTTCCGAGTCAAACCAGCCGCGTAACGGTAAGCCGTGGTAATTTTGCTAAAGAGCCCCTGAGTTTTCTGGAAATCAACCCGCGGTCCTAGTTAGTTCAAAAATAATTCCAAATAGGTCATTTTTCTTCTGTTTTAGCCCCTGCAAGTTTTAGAATTGTGCCCGAGGTCCAAGTGTTGTCTTTTTACATGAAAACCCTCGAGTTTTTATACAAAATTATGTTTTAGTCCCTGGTTTTTCGCAGTTAAGCCCTGGAACTTTTAAAACTTTGCCAGCAAGTCCCTGAACCTTAGAAAAGCCATATCTTTTGCGTTTTAACTCCGATTTTAGTGATTCTCACGCTCACACGTTCGTTGTGACGCGTAGATTAGTTTTGTGCTGTTGTTTGATCTGTTGGAATTGTTTGGTGTACTGTTTCATATTTGTTGTATTGTTTCCTTGCATGTGAATGTGTGATGCGATTAGGAAACGTCCAGTTCGAGGATTTCTCTGTAGAACCAACTGTTGGAGAAGGATTTGAGCAGCAACAGAGTTGGGAAGAAGGCAAGTGTATTATGTCATGCAAATGTCCTAATAACTATTAATTTCACCATCCATGCATGTGTCTTAATTTGATGGGTTCCTATTTAAGGATTTGCCTAGCCACTATATTTTCATGTCCCTGAAACTGGGTTATTTAATTAACTTTGATGGTAGATGATGCTTAGCTTGCTCAACTGGGATTGGTTAAATGAACCCCTACTCTATGTTCCAAATACTCTTTGAATTAATTAAATGGCAAGATCATATCTTTTTAATTGGAACATGGAGAACCACCCAGGAAAACAGTACAACCATGAGTGCCATGTGGCTCTGGCTTTGACTGACTAATTAGGTGCTCTAGTTTATGGTAGCTTTACTCGAAAGGGGCATGGGGGCGGCGGTTGACGGGGTATAGCTCGGTCCTTTTGAGCTGTGGGCTTTGGTAAGAGACAGACCTCATTAGGGAGGGTTATGCTTTGCTTCTGAACCAGAAACCTTAGCGGGCTATCATTTATTAGAGTGCTTTTGTAAAGGTCTCATAGTGAAACCCAGTACTCGGTCCACGTGGTGTGGGAAGGGTACAATGCTTCGGCAATGGGAATCATGGCTTATGGTGAAAGTGTACAACCTCTGCAGAGTGTAAAACTGTTATAACAGCCGTGCTCACGGTTAAGAGCGGCCTGGACCCTTACATGATAATCATACTTGAACATGATCTAAATCGTGGTTATATGAATATGTTGGGATTATGACATTCATTAATTTGTGGGTGGTATATACTTTTATTTGCTAGTAAATAGTTGCTTAATAAAATTTGGCCAACTAAATGTGCTTACTGCAGTATGGTCAGCCAACCTTTTTGCCTCAGCCTTGTATGTCATATTACATTTGCTGAGTACGTCATGTGCTCATACTTGTTGTTTTTATTTCTTTCTTTTATTGCATCTTCTACACCCGGAATGCTGCTCAGATTGGGAGAATTTTGAGGATTTTACCACTGATTTTGAGGAGTTCTAGGCAAGTCTCCCCCAGTCAATGCCTGTGGAGATGGAGTCACTTTTGCTTCGTTAGATGAACGTTTATTTAAGTCTTCCGCTATGACATTTGAGTCAATTCTGATATTGTAATAATTGCACTATAATACTCTTTCGTTATGCATGGTTATGGATATTCACTTGTGACGTCTACCATATGTGTGTAAACTGATCCTGGCGCACATATGAGATGCACCTGGTTTTGCCTTGAAAACCGGGTGTGACAACTCCTAGATGGTTTGGTGACTAGGGGCGCTATTGGTGATTGTGAGAGCCCTAGATCTTGGTGATTTTGAATGGTTTGAAGCTTGTAATTCCGGAGATAGAGAAAAAACATCTTAGTGAAGCACTACGGTTCTTAGTGAGTCAAGGAGGCATAACACTTAGTGAATGTTGTATTATTGAAATGGACATCCCGACCCACTTGTATTATTGTATTTCATTTTCATCATTATCATTTTATATAGCCTTCATGATGTGGAGAAGGCGGTGAATTCTAATATCAATGTATCTAAAATGAAAATTTTCTGTTTCTGCAATTTCCATCAAAATAATATCGAAAAAATGGGACGCCTCACACCTGACTCAGTTTATTAACCAATAGAACAATAAAACTGCAACAGTAACTATAAAGTAGAGGAAAAATACTGGTGAACTATCAAAAGATACACACTACTATGAACTGATATACATCCTTCTACAGATAATGATTTATATTGAGACACTAATTTTATAAAATAATGATTTATATTGAAACACCTTTGTATAAAAACATGAATTCTGTTTTTTAAGTGCATAAACATGAGAAATAAAAATAAAGCACACATGAAAAGAAAATCCTCATCTATTTTTACTAGTTCGACATTTCCTAGAAGATTTCTGGCTCATGATATTCCTTATATATTTTTTAGATTCTAGAGTTTGTAGTACTCTTATATAGCACGATATGTAACATTCAGTGATCGGTGTTCCTTTTGCCGAGAGTATTCAGCAGAAGCAATCTCATGCTTTTTTTGGACGAAATTTGTTACCGTGCCTTTTCCCCATGTATTTCGCTAAACCACGTAATCACTATGCCTGCCAATTTCCTGTACCGGTAGCTTCTAATCTTTTTTTGTGCATTGGACATTCTTTTTTATGATGATAGAAGTCACCGAGTCCACGTGCATAACCAACATTTCTATGGGAAGTCCAACATCTGGTACTCAGATAGGACAATTGTGCTTGGGTCACCCTCCTTGTTTCTCATGATCTGTTGTGTTGTAGGGGATAAAAATGCACAGCTGATATCACGAAGAGACGCCTCAACAAGAACTACGACCATTGTTGCTGGCTTGCTGCTCATCAATGCAATCTAGCTGAGAACTAGAAATTACAAACTGGTACCCAAAGCACAACCATATGAATTGGACATTCTTTTTCACAATTTAACTTCAGAATTTCTGACTACATAGAACATAAAAAAGGTCACTGACAAAGTTCAGAAACATGAGAACACAGATAGGATACGTCACAATGTCCATGAATAATTCCTGAGATCACTAAGTGTCTGAACAACCATTTTCACATAATGAAAATACTAGATGTTGTGGATTCATTCGTGGGCCAGACATATCAGCGGCGCAAGCGCACGGTAAAGGCGTCATATTCTCCTGGTCGTCAAGGTTAGGTAGTTTGTTAGCATGTTTTCAGGGATTGTTAGTTAGTTTGTTTGCTCGCCATGATATAAGCCGGAGCGTAGGAGAGTCCAGGCAGGCAAAGATAGAGCAAAGAACTCCTCCGTGGGAGGGAGTCCTTGCTCTTGCCCCTTTGTAATCGTGACCTCGGTTAATAAAAGCTGCCATCGTTGAGCCCCAACACTAGAACACTTCGATGTTTTCATTTCCCAAGGGAAATCAAGTGATGTGGGGATCAAAGTGATCTGTATGAACACAATATATTAGAATGTTCTGCCTGCAAGAATGAAAGATGCAAATATAAGAACTAGATCTCAAAGAAACCAAGATACACTTGCACACCTTACCATGGAGGACAATCCATGTGAACTAGAATCCTCGAGTAATTTAGCACTACTACTCATTTTTTATCATGCCTTATATATATTATGTCAACGTTGTGTCGAAACCAAGAATGTTGCACATATAACAATCTAGAACCCCATAAACTTTCCCTAAATGTAGCCACATAAATGTCCTTAACAACAAAATATGTTAAAATAGTAAACAGTACTGACCTTATTAAGTAGCACCATTTGCTAAGCCCAGTAGGTTTCCTGAATACAAACCAATTCCAACACGGGTCCCTATCTCTGCCGCATCTGTATAAGTACTGGTTTTTGGATTGTAGATCCTCAATAATCCCCTGGATATGATATAAGTAACTACCCTCCCATCATTTAGTATTATCAAGGGACGTGCAATATATTCATCAAGATTGGAACTCAAATTGATTTGCACGGTATGTTGTTTGACCCATAAGCCCTTCTCAAAGTCCATTAGAAACCATAGGTCTATTTTAGCATTTAAAGTGTGATGCACAAAAACTAAGTAACCACTAAGCGCAACCAGTGAAAGAATGGCATAATCAGCATGATGTTCCTCAACAAGGATGGGTACAGGTCCTTGGAGAATCGCCCTCCACTCTTCTGTAAAAAGGTCAAAGGAAGCTATGCGGCCGAACATCTTGGTTCACCACATCCACATCCTTATACAAGAAGAAATACGCAATTCCATTCACAGCCACTCTGCTCGAAGGGCGCATATCAACAGGTTTTGGAGAGGCTTTCTTTCCTCTCCACCAGGCATCGTTGCTGCCACCAAATGTGAAGACCTCGCACAACTGCTCATAGGGGTTGACGAAAGGAAGATTAGCAATCACACGAAGCAACTTGTACTCCCCCGTTGAGGCAACATGCCCAAATGCAACCGAAGCCGTGTAATTCTTGAAGCCCATCTTCCGTGGTGTGCGATCTTGGGACAATCCTTCAGGCAAAGAAAATACTTCTCCATTGGCTAGGTTGAGCAACCGGCACCTCTTGCTCGTCCCTTTTGCAATGCAGGCGAGGTTCAGCTGCGTGGACATCAACACTGCACCTTCTGTCAAGTGGATCCGCTTAATAACAAACCCAGAGAGGTCCGTGATGTCGCAAAGGACGCCCTCATCACAGTATGATTTGTCGTGGGATGCGACGATGAACGGCCCAGGGTAGCAGGCAGCATGTGCAGCGATGAACTCCGGATCGGAGACAAGGGACCGCCATGGCCGGCAGACAAGGCGGAGGCGGCAGAGCTCCTTGGCCGAAAGCCATAGCAGGATCTCGAAGATGGCGTCGACGGGGAGCACGCCGAACCCTGGTTGTGTCCTCGAGCGCCTCGAGCGCAGGCTCGACGAAGCCGCCATAGGCGATACTGGTAATGGCAAATCTGTAACAACAGGAGAAAGATTTCCCCACTCGTGATTGCACGGAACCAACACAGCGACAGGGAATCAAGCGCCGCGCCCCGCCGTGCTGCTGCTCTTGGCTGGGACGGGCAGCTGCGGAGAGGAAGATCGAGATCAGTGAGTCGTTCGTATGCTGGCCAAAATCCAACAGATCGATGTGGAATCGATTGCACACGGCAACAGCTTACCAGGAGATCGTGACGGGTTCGGGGTCTTTCCAGCAGGCGTGATGCGCGCTGCGCCGTGTGCGATCCTGCGATGGCGCCGTTGATCGGAAACGTGGCGGCGGGCGGTTGGCCAGTGTGCGCCGTGGAGGGCGGCGCGTTGGTGGCGGCGGTTGTGAGCCTATGAGGACGGCGCCGCCGAAGGCAACAGCGGCAACAAATAAATGGGCCGTGGTAAAGGAGAAATTTGCAAACATGGGACTATTTACTACAGAGTACCGTATATTTACTTTGTCTATCTAACCTCTCAACAAAATTTAGGCCCAATTTATTAACTAAAACTATTTTTTATATAATCTAGTCTTAATGAAATTTGTTTTTTTTACATTAGCAGTGGCACATGTGCATATGCATATGTATAAAATAAATCACATATAACATAAAAAAAGATATATTTTATCCACGGGAACATTAAGTAACACACATTAAAAAGAAATGAATACCTTTTTTGTTGTACACCTTAGCTTCATCATCTTCAAAAATATCATCATCGCACTATTCTGGGGTCCAAACATTCCAAGTCCTCTTTTGGTAAACAATATATATTAGTGGTGTTTCACAAAGTACTACACATAGAATTTACTCACATGAATGGATATGCAGAACTACCTACTGCTCCAAATTGTGGATCATGAGGCTCCACAATGCAAAATTGAAATTACCCGGCAATTAAACCAATGCGACACATGTTAGTGGTCTATTGAAATTCCATGATGTTTCTGCAACAGAAAAAAAATCAGCCACAATGGTCAACCAAGAATGCAGCATATATAACAATCCAGAACCCCCAAGAAAAAATGGTATCCAACGCACCTCAACTGTTAAAACCTTGGGTTCTGGGATTCAATTTAGGAAAAAAATTCGGTCCCTGATGAAATGGAGAAATTTTAGTAAATTTCATTCTTATTTCGGATGAATTTCAGTAAATTTTCGAATTTGATGCACTAAATTCGTTTGGGACCCTTCCGATGAATCTCGGTGAAATTAGAATCCCATAACTTTGTTAAACCTAGTTAATTTTTCCCACCTACCACCTACACTCACATGTACCGTGTGTTTGTTCGAAGAGATAAATGCATCACTAATACACAAACTTGGCGAGTGGGTGCGTTTAGCTACATCATCTTTCTAATTGCTCATTTAGAAGCAACAACTTGGCATATGGGTGCAAATACGTCACCGACATGACACATGGGCAAAAGAACGCCATGTTGGTAGCATATGTGTACATTTGGTCTTATTTTATTGCTTATTAGGATTTATTTTGACATATACCAGCTTTAACAAACTTGTATGATGCTCATACATGATGAACAATATATCAGCACAACATAATAATTAGAGGATTTATATTACTACTCAAATTTTGTTGAGAGGCAGGGGCTGCAAACTGAACTACGAATCAAAAGGTCAATTTTTTACACTTATATGATGCTTACGTTTGATGCCAAATTTATACATCTTGTTGTGCTATATTATTTCATTTTACCTCACCAAAACTAACTATTTTTCCATAAAATATATTATTTTAAACATTTTACAATACTCTTTGTCTAAAAGATGCTACAAATAAAATCTAAAAAAGATACTACTAAACTAACCTAAATTGGGCTAACACATCGCTGTGACGCTACCTACATGGCCTTTTTTTTGGTCATGTGTTGTCGTGGTGACCTATTTGCACCCACATGCTAAGTCATTGTTCATAAATGAGCAATTAGAGAGATGGTGTACCTAAATACACCCACTCACCAAGTTTATATACTAATCATGTATTTAACTCTTGTTCGAACGTGGGACCTCCTACTGAGGCCTGGTGCTATTGAGGCTTCTGGAGACCAAGTGGTCCAAGGCCCATTCGCACATGGTTTTCTACTTAGGAACTTTTGAAGACATCTGTGATAGTTTTAGTGTAGTTCAGAGAGGTCTTCAGACTTCAGTGGTGAAGTATTCTTCCAACATAACCACTTGCATTTGTTATAAGGGCCAAGCCACTATTTTTAGAGAGGCAAAGCCAAACCAATCGATAAATCAAATTTTTTCGAAGAGAACAGTTTGTAGTTGTTTATACTGATGTTGCATCTCACACATGTGGTATTCGCCGAGCAACTCAGGTGCTTAGTGTTTAGTTATATGAAGTGATAGAAAGCCTTTAAGGTGTTCATTTGCAGCTTCTTTTATAAGATTGTTCTCAGAAGATAAAATCAATAAGTAACTGGCTGCATATTGAAAAGGGTCAGAATTACATTTTACAAGTTTGATCTTCCCTAAATTTTTTTGGCTTAATCTTTATAATTTTGGGATAATATAGTTTGTAGTATTGTTATGTGGCAGGATAAGATTCTATAAATTCTTCCATCGCTTTAGTTTCAGTTTTCCTTTTGCTGCCAAAGTATAACAGTTTCACATGCATTTAGCTAATCAAATTAAGCACTGTACAGAGCATTCAACTGCCTGCCAATGTCTCCTGTCAGTATTTTTCAGGCTTTTTGGTGCATTGATCTTCCCTTTGACATTGATGCACGTGTAACCATCTTTTTTATTGATTGTCAACATTTAGGTTTCACATCGGCCAATTGTATTCGGATCATTCTCCTGGTTTCTCAGGATACATTGTGCTGTAGGAGAAAAATGCTCAAACCCATATCATGAAGAGACACCTCAAAAAGTACTAAAATTGTTGCTGGCTTACTGCTAATCAATGTAAACTACTGAGAACTAGAAATTACAAACTGGGAACCGAACATGGAATTTAAAAAAAATTATCACCAGCATTTCTGATTACAGAACATAAAAAAGTCAATAGATTCTTTAGCCAAAGTCAGCTCAAATAACTGAACTTCCAAGGCAAAGGAAACACACCCATCACGTAGTTCCTCAGAATGATCAGAAACATGAGAACACATAATGTTGATACATTCCGTCACAACCTTCATGGTCACTAGAATGCTTGATATTTTTATTTTTTGATGGGAATCAAGTGATGCAGGGACCAAAGTTATCTGAATGAACAGCATATATCAGAATGGTCTGCCTGAAAGACAAAAGCTGAAAAATATAAGAACCAGAACTCAAGCAAATCCAATACAATAATATATGTTGCCATGGAGGACATCAATCCAATCTAAAATCCTCAAGTAATCCAGCATTACTAATCACTTTTTTATCATGACTTAGTAGTATTACTTAAATGTTGTGTCACAACCAAGAATGCAGCATATATAACAATCCAGAACCCCCATAAACTTTTCCTCAATGTAGCCACAAAAAGATTTTCCTATCAGCAGGATATATTAAAAGAGCAATGAGTAATTACCTTATTGAGTGGCACCATTTGCTAAGCTCAACAGGTTTCCTGAATACAAACCAATTCCAACACGGGTCCCCATCATTACCGCATCTGTGTAGGTGCTGGTCCTTGGATTATAGATGCTCAATAATCCCTTAGATCCAATGTAAGTAACTATCCTCCCATCGTTTAGTATCACCAAGGGATGTGTGAGATATTCATCACGGTAGAGCTGGAGACTCGTATCGCCTTGTATGGTGTGTTGTTTGACCCATAAGCCCTTCTCAAAGTCCATTAAAAACCACAGATCCATTTTAGTATTTAAAATGCGATGGACCAGAACTAAGGAACCACTAAGGGAAGCCAGCGAGAGATTGGCATAACTAGCATGATCTTCTTCAGCGAGAATGGGTACAGGTCCTTGTAGAATTGTTCTCCACTCTTCTGTCAAGAGGTCAAAGGAAGCTATGCCTTTGGTCTGAACATCTTGGCCCAACAGATGCACATCCTTGTCCAAGAAGAAATATGCAATTCCATCAACAGCCACTCTGCTCAACGGGCGCATATCTATAGGATTCGGGGAGGCTTTCTTTCCTCTCCACCGAGCATCAGTGCTGCCACCAACAGTGAATACCTCGCACAACTGCTCATAAGGGCCGCCGAAAAAGCCATTATCAATCACACGAATCAACTTGTACTCCCTTGTCGACGCAACATACCCGAATGCAACCGAAACCCTATAATTCAAGAAGTTGATCTTCCGTGGTGTGTGTTCTTCGGAGAATCCTTCAGGCAAGGAAAATACTTCTCCAGTGGCTAGGTTGAGCAACCGACATCTCTTTTTCGTCCCTTTTGCAATGCAGGCGAGGTCCAGCTGCGTGGACATCACCCAATCATCTTCTGTCAATTGGATCTGCTTAATAACCTGCCCAGAGAGATCAGTGATGTCGCAAAGGACCCCTGCATCACAATATGTTTTGTCGTGGCTTGAGACGATGAGCGGCCCAGGGTGGCGGGCAGCATGTGCAGCCATGAACTGGGGATCGGAGAGAAGGGACCGCCATGGCCGACAGACGATGCGGAGGCGGCAGAGCTCCTTGGCCGGAAGCCGCAGCAGGATCTCATACAGCTCGTCCATGGGCAGCACGCCGTAACCTGTACCTGGCTCTGTCCTGGGGCGCACGGTTGACGACGCCATAGCCGATGCCTGTAATGGCCAATCTGTAACAACAGGAGAAAGAGATTCCCACTTAATATGGCACGGAATCAACACAATTTCAGGAAATCAAAGCACGAAACAAACAGGAGCTTATTATGGCACGGAATCTAAACAATTTCAGGAAATCAAAGCGCGAAACAAACAGGAGTGGGTATTTGCGCAATCAAAGGTGGATGAGAAGAGCTTACCGGGCAAGTGCGGTGGAATCCAACCCGGGATGAAACACCTCCGCGGCGGCCAACCGATATGGTCTCCCTCCGGTGGTTAGGTTAGCCTGCGCCGCCGTGCTGCTGCGCTTGAAGGGGCCTGCGGCTGCGGAGAGGAAGAGACCAGTGGTTCGCATCCTGGCCAAAATCCAACAGATGGGGAATCGATCACACACGGCAACTGCTTACCAGCAGATCGGATTCGGGCACCACGGAAGGGGACGGATTCGGGGGTTTTCCGGCGTGATCCTGCGCTCCGCCGCTGATCGGAAACGTGGTGGCGAGCGGTTGGCCCGGGTGCGCCGTGGAGAGGCGGCGCGTTGGTGGTGAGGTGGGGTGTGACCGCGGGGAGCTTACGAAGCCGCCGCCGCCGCCGCAGGCTGTGTGAGAGGAGAAAGCTAACAGGCAAGAAATAAATGGGCCGTGGTAAGCCTTCTCCGCTTCTTTCGCAACTGGGCCAGTGGGCCACAAAGTGTCCCTATCGCTACTTGTGTCGGTAGCACCGACTTGCTGGGCCGTGGTGGGCACTTTTTGTGCAATCTCCGGTTTGGAAAACTTATCAGTATCACAACAGGCCTTTTTTTATTATTAACTAACGTGCCACTGCCCTGAACTAAAACTTTGAGTTCAACATCTATATCCTCAAATTATTTGACTCCTTCCTCAGTGTTCAAACTTTACCCCGGCCTCTATAAACAGTAAAACGTAGCTATCAAATACACATTTTTTGCTAGAGTTGTGTAAGTTTCTAAACTGTTTACAGTTTTGCGACAGAAGCGAAAAGCCACCTGTCCATATAGAAATGTTGATTGACAAGGAGATTTCATTCAATCAACTGTAACAGAATAGCATGCAATGCACTATATCCTAATCAGTAAGCTCATCAGAATTCAGATCACTCGTCTGGACGAAAAATGTAAGGTTTGGGGTACATCACCAGTTGGAAATTGGAACCAGGAGCATTTGACAAGAATGTGAAAAACTCAAATCACGGAGCCCTACGGACGACAACCAAAACTACACGAGCACTGATTTACAATGGAATATATGAAAAGAAAAGGATCATGCTGAGGTAGAACTTGAAACTCACGCAACGAGGCAGCTTGCCTAGCAAAGGATGACATCAGTTTAGCACATACTTGGTGTTACACAGGTTCAAGAAGAGCAACAAGGAGCATAGTGTACAAGAGCAGTTTTACAAGTCGTCAATAACAGTTTCAAGTCAACTTTACTCTTTCGGGCTGTCATCAAAGCATAAGATGCACCAGCAGATGGTTGAATTTGTTTTGCCTGCGAGAACAATTGGAACATACATCAGATCCAAACCTCAACAAGGTGCAAGTTATATGCATACGCATATTTGGAACATGAACATGGACCATCAATGTGAACGCGACATCCTCAAGCAATCATGCATTGCTACACACTTTCTGATCAAGACTGTACCCACTATTGTTGTCTATTGTTGCATAAAGTTCCATCAAACAACAAACGGATCACAAAAAGTAACCATCTAGAATCAAGGTAATGAAGTTTAAAGATCGTCAACTCTCATCAAGCCACACAGTGATGAGTGATCTCCCAATCAACAGGATGTCAGGATATGCAAAATAACAGTAAAATACAGTACTGACCTCATTAACTGGCACCATTTGCTAAGCTCAGTAGGTTTCCTGTGTACAAACCAATTCCAATACGAGGCCCCATCTCTGCCAGGTCTGTATAAGTGCTGGTCGTTGGATTGTAAATCCTCAATAATCCCCTAGTTCCAATATAAGTAACTATCCTTCCATCATTTAGCACCAGCAAGGGACGTACATGAAACTCATCATGCTGGACACTCAAGTTAAGTTTTATGCTATGTTGTTTCACCCATAAGTTCTTCTCAAAGCTAATCAGAAACCATAAGTCCATGGATGAATGGAGGCAAGAAACCACTGCTAAAGTGCCATTTAGGTCAGCCATTGAGAGATCAGGACAATATGCTTGGTCGTTAAGCATATCAACAGCATCATCTACAAGGTTTATCTGGGGTCCTTGGAGAGTAGCCCTCCACTTTTCTGTTTCAAGGTCAAACGAAACTATGTGTCGCAGCGTGGCATGTTGGTACTGAAGAACCTCATTAGAGAAGAAATACACAATCCCATTAATGACCACTCTGCTCTGCATTTCAAGATGAACTGAAGGGGCCTCCTTTCCTCTCCATCCAGAATTGATGCTACCATCGAGAGTCAATACCTCGAACAACTGTTCCGGGTTGAAATGGCAACCAAGCACACGAAGCACCTTGTACACCCCCGTTGAGGCAACCTGCCCAAACACAATCCCGGCCCTGTAATTGCAGATATCCAGCTCTGCGTGTTCTTCTGACAACCCTTCAGGCAAAGCATATACAGCTCCATCAGCAGGGTTGAGCAACCTGAAGCTCTTGCTGTACCCTTTCACAGTGCAGATGAGCTCTAGCTGTGCGAACACCAACCACTCGTTCTTGACCCATGTCGAGCGGACCCGCTTGATGACGCGCCCAGAGAGGTCCATGATTTCGCAAAGGATGCCATGGCTCGGATTAGTTGTGTGGCAGCCGGCGACGATCAGAGGCCCAGGGTGATGGCTCGCGTGCGCGGCGATGAACTGCGGATCGGAGAGGAGGGACCGCCATGGCCGGCAGACGGCGCGGAAGCGGCAGACGTCCTTGGCCGGGACGCGCAGCAGGATCTCGTAGACGGCGTCCACGGGCATGAAGCCGGTGTTCGTGGCGGTGAAGGCGGGCATGACGCGCCTGTCCGGCGCGGCGGACGGCTTCGACAACGCCATCCCCCTGCGATTGAAGAGAAAAGGTGAACGCCGCGAAGAACACGTCGAGATCGAGATGGGTCGTGTCGTGTGGCAGACAGCAGATCGGGATGAGATTCCCCACGATTAGAGGAGGCAGGAGGGTGTTGCTGTCAGAATCTTACCTGGGAAATCGCGCTTGGTCCCGGCGCCGGATCTCAGGGCCGGCAGGACGAATCGCGTTCTCTCCGGTGGGGCTTGATCTCGCCGGGGAGCTGGGTGTTGTGCTGCGCCCGGTTGGGAGCCCACGCCGCACGGAGCGGAGGAGCCGGGAGGCGCCGTTTCGAGCCGTCGGCACGCGGTCGGGGAGATCGGGGACGTCGGGGTGGAGCGGGGCAGAGCGGCGGTGGTGAATCGCTGGGCGCTGGTTCGCAGGTTGAGGTTTGGGGACGCCGCGGCGGCGGTGCCGATACCGGAGCGCTGCTGGCTGCTGCAGAAGGGAGAAAGAAGAAGGAAAAAGTTCATCTTGCCTCCCTCATCTATTAGCGGTGTTTAATTTACCTCCCTCATTTTTGAAACCGGGTAAGTGACCTCCACGAACTATTGAAACCATGCACTTTTCCTCCCTCAGTGGTTTTTGTCCCCGGTTTTGACTAATCCCGTGCCACGTCAGCTGCCACGTCTGCTACTTACATGCGGGTCCCATACGTCTGCTACCAAATGAAAAGCCCGGCCCGACCCGAGCCGCTCTCTCTCTCCCCCCCCTTCTCATCCCCGTTCCCTAACCCTAGCTGCGGCGGCCTGGTTCAGTTGTTTTTTAGTTCGAAATGCATGTCTGTTCTTGGTTTCGGTGAATAGGGAGTGTAGATTATGCTTAGGGTTTAGGGATTTTGGAGTACTTTAAGTGCATGTTGGTATTTTAAATTGGAACCAGGCGCTTAGTTTATAGTTCATGTAGGGATTGGATTGGAGTTTTTTATGTTGGCAGAAAGGTAATGGTTGTTTCCATATGCATGTAGGGCTACATAATCATGGATGTGCCGGATACGTTGCCAATTCGGTTCCATTTCAATGGGGAGTTCTTTAATGAGGGGAAGAAAGTCCATTACTTGGGAGGGACAGTGGCAATGTCATATATTGATCGAGACAAGGTTTCCCTTCCTGAGATAGTTGGACACCTCCGTGACCACTGTGAAGTAAAAGAAGGCACCTTGCTTCATTGGCTGTTTCCAGGGAGGGATATGAGTTCAGGACTACGTGTTCTGTTTAATGACCAAGGTTGTCAAAGCATGGCAGATTGCATTGTGGAAGGTGGTGTTGCAGAAGTCTATGTGGAAGACCCAGCTATTGGAGAAGCATATGATGCTGACAATGGAGATTCTGGAGGCAGTGACTATGAGGCTGAGTCTTTTGACCACAACATCTTATGTCTCTCATGCACACCTCATTTGACCACTTGTTTGTTTTCATCTTTGTAATTCAGCCAAACAACAAAAAGCAGAAAATGATGGCCACATCAAGTGCCAAGGCAAAGGTGACTACAACTGCTCGTGGCTCTGCACAGATCAAGATGCATGCCCATGCCCCACTTTCCCAAGCAAGCTCAAGTGTGACAATCAACATCAGGTCCGGAACAGCAAGTGCTCAAGTTTCAGCACATGAACCTGCCACCTCCAGAAAAGCACCAACAAAGAGACATGTCCAAGCTCCACTTATGTTGCTTCCTCCATGGCAGAGTGATAAACTCTGAGTTAGTGTTCTGCAAGTTGTATTAGTGTTCCAGTTGTGCTGTGTGAAACTATATGTCAATGTGGACCTTTGTCATGTCTTTTGCTGTCACTAGACAATGTGTGAACTTTATGGCTACTTTATGATTGTAATCTGTTGTGACCAAACAATGTGTGACTTATTTGCTATGCCAAACTTTGTGGCTTCTACATTTGTGATCTGCTGTCAAAATGTGTGAGCTATTTGATGTTATATTGTGGCTACTATATTTGGTTCAAAATGCTGTCAAAATGCTACCAAAATGCTACCAGATATCCATATTGCACAAACATATTGCACAAACACATGAATAGCTGATACTTCATTCAAACATCTTAACATTGGACAAATACACCAATTGTTCTACTCCCTACTGGAGCACTAGCTAAAGGCCTACAACAACAATACCACACTGCATCAGTTGACAGTACCAGAAAGCACATGAATGAGTACAAGCATTGCTGTCACAGTACACAAAGCAACTACAATTTTCCAACATCTAATGACCATTTGCATGCTACTTTCCACCATTTGTCTGTGTTCAACAAACCCCATCCTCAACATCTGAATATCTTCCTTTAGATCAGCAGGTCCTCCTAACTGCAACCTCAACACATGCATTTCCTCCTTCAGCTCATCAACACCTCCTAAATCCTTCCTCAAGGACTCCACCTCCTGCTTCAATTGTTTAGCTTTAACTTCTTGCCTCACACAATCTTGCTTCAGCAAATACTGCCTCAATTCATCAGTCCCAATTAAACCTTTCTTCTCAAGCTCTTCAGCATAATCATCTCCCCACAAATAGTATGAACAGAGAGGGTCCTGCAATGGAAAAATATGATTGAACCAAACCATTTCCATCCAATCCAATCCAAAGTTCACCAACAAATCAATTGAATTCACTTACAACAATGTATTTCTTCGGGCATTTGAAAAATCTCTCCATGTAGCTGTTAGATTTCTTCGACACAAGCTCCAGGACCTGCTCCCTCTTACACATCGGGCAGCAAATCAATGGCAGCCCATTTGGCTCCATCGCTTTCGCCTCCGCGCTCGACGCCGCCCTCCAGCTCCTCGACGAGCTCTCAGACATGACAGTAAGGGAGTACCAAGACAAACGAATGAATACCAGCGAGGGGATTGGGAGCTGCCGTCGCCGCCACGACTCCTTCCCGGTCTTCGTCGCCGCGTCGCCTACTCGGTCCTCGTCACCGCCTCGCCTTCCCGGCCGCCGCGCCGCCGCGTATCCTTCCCGGCCGCCGCAACTAGGGTTAGGGAACGGGGATGAGAAGGGGGGGGGAGAGAGAGAGCGGCTTGGGTCGGGCCGGGCTTTTCATTTGGTAGCAGACACATGGGACCCGCATGTAAGTAGCAGACGTGGCAGCTGACGTGGCACGGGATTAGTCAAAACCGGGGACAAAAACCACTGAGGGAGGAAAAGTGCACGGTTTCAATAGTTCGTGGAGGTCACTTACCCGGTTTCAGAAATGAGGGAGGTAAATTAAACATCGCTAATAGATAAGGGAGGCAAGATGGACTTTTCCAAAGAAGAAACAAATGGGTGGGCCGCAGTGGGCCTTCTCCACAATGGGCTTACCAAGCAAAGGAGGCCCATTCGGGGCGGGCTGGCTTTATTATCGAGACACGTGTATTTTTCGTTTCTTTTTCTTCGGTTTTCTTCGTACGTTTGATTTTCTTCATATTTTTCGCCATTGCTTTCTGATTTTTCTTCCGATTTTTGCCACCCATGTTCAACTGAATTTCCTTTTTCTTTTTTTTCTTTGAGGATAGAATATGGATATAGTGTTTTGTTTCTTTTTCTATTCTTGTTTTCTTAGTCCCTTTTATTTTTCATATACATTTTTATCTTTATTTCTTTGCATACTAATATATTTGTCAGTATACATATGTTATTGTATTTATAGCCACTAAGACTGTTTTGTTCATAATATCTATATAACCTATAGATGCACTGAACTAAAAGTCATTAACTATATTTCTCTCAACATACAAGCTACACACGTTATATAGGAACCCACTATATAAGACGTCATGTCACCATCCACTAGGACCATCAATTTATGTCTTTCACATTTGTGTTGAATTCCATAACATTCCATTTTAAATTTGTGTTGAATTCCATAACATTCCATTTCAAATTGGTGTCTAATGGGCTACGATGATGGTCCCTATTATGGAATGTTTAATTACACCTGTTAGTGTTTAAGATTCCTACTATGTGTTGAATTCCATAACATTCCATTTTATCCTAAACGGTCCAAGTTGAATTTCAAATTTGAGGGAATCATTCCATATTACCATGATGAACTGATGTGATCACCAGTTTACGAAAAGACTAAGTTTATACCTACTGATTTATCGCATCCAAGGGAGTTATCTGGCCTCACCGCGACCGAAGTTGAACAGATTGCCCAAAACCTCACCGCGCCACCGCCGCCGCCCGCCGGGCTCCGACGCCAAGCAATCCCATGTCGCCACCGCAGGCTCACCTTCCGCCAGCGCTGCCAAACGACATCATCGAAGAGGTCCTCGCCCGCTTCTCGCCGGACGACCCCGCTCTCCTCGTCTGCACCGCCCTCGTCTGCAAGGACTGGTGCCGCCTCATCTCCGGCCCCGGCTTCCGCTGCCGATTCCAACAGTGCCACCACACACCGCCGCCTTTGCTTGACTACTTCTACCATCACGATGGGCTGCCCTACTTCGAATCCACTTCCTCGTTCTGCCCACTCTACGCGGCGGCCTGCCGGGGCTGGAGCATCCTCAACGCCCGCCACGGCCGTGTCTTGGTCCTGCACAAGGTCTCTTTCGTAGCGCCCATGGAGAAAGAACTCATCATGTGGGACCCCATCACTGACAAGCAGCACAGACTGCCCATGCGGCCGTTCAACTACTTGTCTTGGAATTGGAACGCGGCATTGCTCTGCGCAGCGGCGGGCTGCGACCACTTGGACTGCCCTTGGGGTCCCTTCCTCGTGGTCTTCGTGTGCACAAATGACCGGGAGGAGGGGTTCATGCCGTCTGCCTGTGTCTACTCATTGGAGCAAGGAGCATGGAGGGAGCCCATCTCTATTCACCACCATGCTTGCTATGGGTTTGTGGGGGCGTGGTCCTAATGTCCTTATAGGGAATACAATCTACTTTTGCTGTCAAATCAAATCCGGTATTTTGGAGAATGATTTGGGCAAGCAGGAAGTGTCGATGATCGGCCTACCGCCTGTGTGTTAAATGTGATATTTCGTACTCGTGACAGCTGAGGGCGGTGAGCTGGGACTGGGATACATAAATGGGCAGGATTCTAAGCTCTGTATGTGGTCAAGAGTAGTTGATCCCAGCCGATATGACACATGGGCACTGCAAACAGTCATTGAGCTCGATAAGGTGCCCCCTCTTCGGGACCCCTCCATCTTACCTTATGTTTGCATATTCGCCAATGCTGATGAAGTAGGTGTTTGCACTCCTGTGTCGATGTCACAAGGAATTATTCACTGTTGATCTAAAGTCCAACCAAGTTGAGAAAGTAGGCAATGTCATTTTTCCCTTTGGTGTTGTTCCCTACACGGACTTCTACACTCCTGGTACTGATCTCACACCATCCTTTCTATCCTTAATCCTGTTATTTGTTACTTGGTTGTTATGTCCCAATATTAGACTGTTTAATATCTCTGTTAGGAACATGAAAATAAGGGTTTTGATATATGCTGTGAAGAACAATAAGTTTGTGAAAGAAAAATATTTCAATATCATATACAACTGTGTTAATATTGCTTCTTTTTTTGTTATAGAAAATTCTTAAACTTGGGTACCTATGTCTAGGTATTTATTCATCTATTACACATGTTAGTGTCCAAATGATGCAATTGTTGCAACTTATCTTAAGTTAGGCTTGTACGTCTATGGATGTCCCCTGATTCCATGTGGCTCATTAGGATAAAATGCCTGTTAACCAGCTGATTGAAATGTGTTTATTTCTGCAGCATTAGGAGCAACCGTTACAGGTGAAGGAGGCAGGAGCAGATGCCTCAAGTACTCAAATACTTGCAAAATTTAAGTTGCTCTAGTGTGAGCTTCTCAAGGGGATTTCAGTAGCAGTCGATGGGTTAATTTTTTTACGACAATCCTTTTACATCAATGAGATTCCTGAACACCAATGAGACTGGTGCCAACCTTAATTTGTTGGCCTAAGTTGTTTCTTCATTTTACATCAATAAAGCCAATCAAATAATTAGTTAATACTACTTTTCTAACTTTCAATGAGGGGTAATATGGTCATTTGTCATGACTAGTAATTTGTCTTAGATTTTCTAAAAGAACACTTATTTTGGGATGGGGTGAGTATACGTTAGCTTGATCATTGGACTCTGTTCTATCAGGTCTGTCTCTAAGCCATCAACCCCTGCATTGTCCAGTTCTATGGATGTATGCTACAGTACTTCAGAATGCAATTTCATATGAACATAAATACCATTGCATAAAAATATGGCCACATAAAAAATAATCTTGAACATGCCATACAGAATTGAAACACTAATTTAATTTGCTATGTGTTTCCCTAAATAATTTTGGTTTAGTTCAATATCTTTTGCCGTGAATTTGGTTGGGTGACCAATGATTTATATTATAATATCTCTTTGTTGGTCGGGGAAGAGTGTATGAGCGATGTCCGCCTCCCCCCTCCGGGTCCCCTCGACCGCCCCACGCCGGCCGCCTCCCTGGCACCGGCGGCCACCTCACCAGACTGTTCCCCAATCCCAGCCACCTCCCTCTTCCCCGACGCCGCTCCCTTCCACCCAGGGGGCTCCTATGGCGGCCGTGGCAAACGGCTGCGCTGAGAAGACGACAGCTCGCCCTCCGACGACGATTGTGAGTCCCCTCCACCCCGTGCCCCCTCCCCGTCCTACCGCAACATGTTGTTGCGGCCATCGACGTCGACATCCCCGCCACCCCCTCCCTGGACGCAGGTGCGCCTCCCCGCGTCGAGGCGGTTGCTCCCACCCTCGCCCTCCTCAGGCGGCGCGCTCGCGCCATGTCCGACCCACCCCGAGGGGCGAGGTTCGCTCTGGCCGCCACCAGCAATGGTGCCGCGGCCAGACGCGGTTGATCCACGGCCTCCCCGTTCGGCGCTCGGAACCCAATGGTCGTCTACGCTCTCTGGTCGTCCGGCAGCAGAGGGAGCCAAGCCCGCCGCCATGCGATGCGGAGGGCTTCACCACGGTGCGGTCACGTCGGAGTCGACGCCGGCGGTGGGCAGAGAGGGTTCACGCTGCGCCACCGCCTGCGCCGCCGCGCATCCCCGCAGGGATGGCGGGGCGTTGCCTGAACTGTATGTCCTACAAGCACCTGGTGGCACAATGTCGCCTGCCGACCAGGTGCTTTCGGTGCCGCGGCTTCCGGCATCTCGCCAGAGAGTGCAAGCGGCCGCGCAACCCGGCATCATCCGCTTCTTCGGGTACCGGTGGGGGATGCATGTTGGTTCGACCTCGCCGTGACCTCTCCCCACCGACCCACATGGGGAGGGCGACGCGGGGTCGCACGCCTTCGCCGCCGAGGGAGGAACGACGACGTCCAGAGGCACCCAAGGGACCTTCGCTCCAACGATCCCCTCGACGAGGCCGCTCCCCGGGGTGCACCGGCAATCGCCGTGCTGACCACCGTCGCGAGGGCAACAGCAGGCGGCGGCAAAAAGATGGGCACCAGGCCGCTGCCGAGAGCCGCCCCCAGGAGCGTGCAAGCGAGGATGGCTCTGACCGGCGCAGCTCACCAGCGGACGACAACGCCCCCACTGCCGACAACGCGCATGAACCCCTGCCGATCTCCGATGATGTCCTCCCGGCCGGCCATCCCTCCCTCCGGCCTGGAGTGGAGACGTGCTTCATCTCACGCTCCGAGGAGATGGATGCAGAGGAGGCTCGGCTCCGTCACGCGCTGCTGGCGGCAGCACCTGATGGCCCTCAAGACATCTCGGTCGAGGCTATGCGCCGGGCCATCCAGGACCTGCCGGACACCGGCGACGACAACTTCACCGTCCGACGGTTCTCACCGGAGAACTTCCTGGTAATCTTCACGTCGCAGCGCCCCCGAGACGGCGCGATACGTTGTGGCAGTGTCCCAGTTGGGAACTTGCGCCTCCACTTCCGTCAGTGGACGCGCATCATCGGGGCGGAACTGGGCACCTTGCGGCACCGAGTGTCGCTAGAAATTGAAGGGATCCCAGCGCATGCCTGGGGTTGGCGCACGGCGCGCAAGATCCTGGCCTCCTCATGCTGGATCGAGCGGCTTGAGCCTTCACCGGAGGACCGCTCGGATATGTCCAAAATGGTGCTCACCGCCTGGACCGACGATCCAAGCAGCATTCCACGGAGGAAGCTTCTTGTCATTGCTGAGCATGAACAACCGATCGCCTATGAGGGCGTCGGCATGCACCTCACCTTTGGCAGTCTACCTCCGAACCGGCGGGTGAAGAAGGTGTTGAGATACAAGATTCTGATCCATCCTCGTCGAATGGGGGAATCCCGTGGGATCGGACCGAGGCCGTGGAGCTTCCACTGCACCCAAGGCGTGGTGGACGGCGGGGTGGCGCCACCCAAGGGCGGCGGAACCGGCAGCGGCGCGGTCGCCGGCTCCTCGACCGCGTCGCCGCCGCGTCCCGCATCGGGTCCGGCAACGACGGGCGGCCCTATGCAGGCGGCCTCGGCCATGGCAGTCGTTGTGCCATCACCGATGATGAAGGCGACGTCATCGTGTGACGATGGCCTGACAACAGCTGCTAAAGCAAAAAGCAGTGGCCGGAAGCCGTTGGGTGATCTGGTGGAACCTACCACTTGCCTGGCCATGGAGGAGGCTGCCGGGCAGACCGGCGGCAAAAGCAACTTTCCAGAAGTAGAAGCCGACAACAACATTGCAACACCCGTGAGGGGCAGTGCAGAAGTGATTGCCTTTGAAGCTCAGTACCCGACAAGGAACCACCACGTCGCCTCCCCATTCGATCCTATGGTGCTTGAAATCGAAGCGCAGAATTCAAAATTGATTCGACGGAATCCGGACAGGACGGTCAGGGCCATCAGGACATATCAGCGTCGCAAGCGAAGCGTAGAGGTGGCTTTGCCATCTCCCACCAGGATAAACTTGGAGCTGGGGCTGGAGAAAGAGGACAACTCACAAGCCGAGTCGATTCAACTGGCTGAGCCGGTCGAGGGAGCCAGCAACAACTCTGAGAAAGAGCTGACAAACCAACTAGACACCACGGAGGATGAGGCCCAGCGTCCGATGGAGATCCAACAGGCTACACATGCTCAGGTTTCAGTGCCTGAGGCACCTGAGAAGGAGGTTGGGCCGGAGCTCATGCAGAGTCGGCCAACGGAGCGAGCAAAAGCACAGAAGCAGCAACGCGCCAGAATGCCTCCCCACCACAACCTGTACCAGGAGCAGGAGGAGGCCTTTCTCTCCAGCGTCAGCCAGGCGCTCCAGGCGCCATTGGCAAGCCTTCCCGCGAGATGGGGCGCACCGACGCCATACTCACCAGCACCGGGCACGCCAAACCTGCGCCGTAGCAGAAGGTTGGCGAACCAACCGCTCAACAACATGGTTCGCGCTTCCAAGAAGGGCGAGGTCCTCGTCATGCGCAAGCTGGGACTGTGCCCGCTGGAAGGACCAACACGTACCTGAATATCCTCAAAGGGAGCTGGACGAGGTCTTCGACGGGCCACTTGATGGTCACCATTTTGCAGCCATTCGTGACATGTTCCCAGCAGCGCAGGCACTGTCTGACAGCCAGATAGCTGCTGCTCTGCAACCAGGCGGCGCGATCAACGCTTGCTAGTCATAGTAGGGCTTCTTTCTTTTTTTCTTGGTTGATTTCTAATGCCGTATAAGTCCCTCAATGTAATGATCCTCTTGTGTGTGTGCCCGAGTATTAGGCCCGTGTTGTAAAACTCTATTTCTTCTTAATGCAAAGATATGCAGCTCTACTGCATGTTCTCCAAAAAAAAATATAATATCTCTTTGTTGCCCAATCTGGTGGACGTCCCAAAATCAGACACCTATTTGGGACGTCCAAAACTTGAAACAGCAGCATATTTGGGACGCCATCGAGTAGAGCTTCAGGGTAAGGCCTGTTCTCAGGCAAACCACAAGGATAAAAATATTGGCATTACCAAATGAAGTATAGCAGGCACATATAAGTTTTTACTACAACACGCAACGACCATCTTGATTTCACAGTAGATTAGTATGCTACTATGCTAGGCACATATACTGAAACAAGGTGGTAACAAACCTTGGGGTCCATGCTGATTCTTCTTCCTAAGAGATGGAAGGCTGATGTCTCTGCCACACAGTATGCTGTTCATCCTGCTCTCTGATGTATTGGCAGATATAGCTAGCGGACCTCAGGTTCGCATCCTCTTGTTTTCCAGTAACACCAGGATCATCGACCATATATCCATTCATGTAGACATGATGACACAGTGCCCAAGGTTCAGTTTAGATTCATCGGAGTTCAGAGCTTGTTTTTGAATAATACTTCAGGTAATACCTGAATAGTGCCTTGCTTGCACCTTGACAAAGTTGCAGTTTTGCTGGTGGTTTGCCATATCTGATACAGTGAGAGTGCTCTTCGAAAGGAAGAGCTTGATCTGTTTTAGTTTTGCTCAACCAACAACCAGAAATCATACATGCAGTGTTCTTCGCTTCTGTTTAAGTAACAACCAGAAATCAATGCTGTGGAATAATCTGACATTGTGCCTGCACTGTATTTTATGTTCTCGCCCAGACTGGCACCATCAGGCTCTGATATGGACATGTTTGGGTACGTTGTTCCCCAACGTGACTCTTAGTTATGCCTGTACTGTTGTTTCATGTACCTGTTGTATATTGCTTCGATGATGCAGCAACCAGCCAACCAGGTCGCTTGTATCGTTTGTTGACTGAACTACTGAACAGATGTTGTCGCTCTGTGTACAATTTGTTGGCTGAAGTACTGAACAGATGTTTCCCTTGAACGCAAGTAGCTGAACAGATACATAAAGCTGATATTCAGATGTTGTTGGTCCCTGCTGTCTAAAGAGGAGGAAAAGGCTGCTCTAAAGAAAGGTTGTCGCAAACTAGAAAGCACTGTCATGGAAATCTTCAATAACTTCGGTTGGAAACGTAGGAATAGATTACCAGTCTAAGTTTCCTGATGGTGGTGTTTTCCTTGTATCTCTGCTGTTTAGAGGTTTTGGTTCCAATGCTTCAAGCTTGGAGTAGTGTGTTTCGTGGTTAGGTGTTGAGTTCTGTACTCCATGTTAATTTGGAGTGATGGTCTAAGAACTGTATTGTGTTTTGTTGACCCTTGGCTGTAAATCTCTCACATGTGTAAGATGGAGGCCGCCGGATGTTTCCTGATTCTAAAAAAGATGTTGTTGGGTACTTGGGTGTCACTCATGCTGCAAAATAGGAGAGCCGTCGCGCTATAGCTTTTTCGCTTTTGCAGGCAATCTGCAATGGGCATCGTCGTAAACATGTTGTAGTACAACATCACCGTGCGCCCTTAATTACTTGAGCACGTTCAGTATTTTCGGTTCCCTTTGCGTCTCTGAAGAAGTAGAAGGGCAACACTGAAACTCTGAACAAGATGGCTCCTGCCAGAGCTCTCTCCCTTCCCCTCACGGCCTCACCATGATTGAAGCTGAACCGGACCAAGTAATTAAGCAGGCAGATCGCGACGCCCTCGCGGAGTCGCAGGTATCCAGGTAGGGTAGGTCCGCAACTACTAGCCAAACCCTCGTTCCGCCGCCGCCGCGTCTCGCTTCGATCAGATTCTTGGTCTCCCCCCAGATCGCCCAAAACCTCGCCGCGCCGCCCGGCACGCCGGGCCCGACCAAGCACGTACTGCACTCTCATGTCGCCAGCGCTGCCGGAAGACCTCGTCGAAGAGGTCCTCCTCCGCTTCCCGCCGGAGGACCCCGCTCTCCTCGTCCGCACCGCCCTCGTCTGCAAGAACTGGTTCCGCCTCATCTCCGACCCCGGCTTCCGCCGCCGATTCCAACATCGCCACCGCATACCGTCTCTGCTCGGCTACTTCTACCACCGCGACGCGCTCCCCTACTTCGAGCCCACCTCCTCGTTCCGCCCGCCCTACGCCGCCCGCCGGGGCTGGGACATCCTCAACGCCCGCCACGGCCGCGTCCTGGTCCTGAGTTTCGTGGGGAGAGATGAGGAACTCATCGTGTGGGATCCCGCAACTGACGAGCAGCGGAGGCTGCCCATGCCGCCGGTCAATCACAGGTCTTGGAATGCGGCGTTGCTCTGCGCAGCGGCGGGCTGCGACCACTTCGACTGCCCTTGGGGCCCCTTCCTCGTGGTCTTCGTGTGCAGACACGGCAGGGAGCAGGGGATGAACATGTCTGCCTGCGTCTACTCATCGGAGCAAGGAGCATGGAGGGAGCGCATCTCTATTCTCCACCATGGTTTGTGTGGTATGCGTCTGCGAGGGCCCAATGTCCTTGTGGAGAACGCGATCTACTTCGGTTGTGACATCAAAACTGGTATTTTGGAGTATGATTTGGACAAGCAGGAGCTAACGATGATCGGCCTACCGCCTTTGCTCCCCTGGCAACATTTTGTACTCATGACAGCTGAGGACGGTGGACTGGGATTGGCACACTGCAAGGAGTACAAACTCTGTCTCTGGAAAAGAGTAGCAGCTGGCCGGACTGGAACTGGATATGCCACATGGACACTGCACAGAGTCATTGAGCTTGATAAGGCAGTGTTCCACATTCGGGACCTCTCAACCTCACCTTATGCTTACACAGTCGTCATTGCTGATGATGTAGGTGCTGTTTTCATCTGGGTGGATAAGGTGTTATTCACTATTCATCTAAGGTCTAGTCGGATTAAGAAGGTAGGCTATGTCGATTTCGCCTTCGGTGTTGTTCCCTACATGAACTTCTACACTCCTGGTACGGACCTCAATCCTGTTATTTGTTACTTGGTTGTGCGGTGTGCCGTGTTAGACTGAGTACTATCTCTGTTAGTAACATGAAAATAAGACCAGTGATATATGTTCTGAAGAACAATAAGTTTGTGAATGTAAAATATTGTAATGTCATATACAACTGTGTGTTAACTATTGCTTCTTGTTTTTTTTGTTATAGAAAATTCTTAAACTTGGGTACTATGCCTAGGAATTTATTCATCTATTACACCTGTCAATGTCACTGAATGTCCCCTGCTGAGTATATATAGGATTCCTAGTGGTCGATTAGGATTAGATGCTTATTAACCAGCTGATTGAAATTTGTGTATTTCTGCAGCACTGCGAGAAGCTTTTACTGGTGAGGAGGCAAGAGCAGTTGCTTCAAGTGCTTCCTGGTCAAGAGAAATTCAGTAGTAGACGATGAGCTATATTTTTTAGGACAATTCCTTAACATCATTGAGATTGGTGTCAATCTTAGTTTGTTGGCCTTCGTTGTTTCTTCATTTTGAAGAGCCTGTTTCTCTTATATTTGTTAGCTCTAAAGCCATCAACCCCTGCATTGTACAGTTCTATCGATCCATACTGCAGTACTCCACCTTGCAATTTCATATGAACATGTCCATCCAAAAATATCATTGTCATAAAAATATGGCCATATGAAAAAAATATCTTGAACACGCCATACAAAATTGAAACATTGCAATCTAATTTGCTATGTGTTTCCCCTCCATAATTTTAGTGTAGTTCAATATCTTTTGCCTTGAAATTGGTTGGGCGACCTATTATTATTTACATAATTATGATATCTACTTTTGGAACAATCTGGTTGACATCCAAAATTAGACACCTACATATACATATTAATATAAATCTTGAAGCAACAGCTTGTTTGGGACACCATGGAGTGGACCTTGAGGCCAAGGCCTTGTCCTCAGGCAAATCAGAAAGGATGAAAATATTGGCATTACCAAATAAAGTATAGCAGGCACATAAGTTTTTACTACAACACTCAAATACTATCTTGATTTCAGCTATAGTAGTAGGATTAGTCTCCTAGGCATATACTGGAACAAGGTTGCAACAAACGATGCAGTTCATGCTGCTTCTTCATCAGAGATGGAATGCCAATGTCTTTGTCATACAATATGGTGTTTATCTTGCCCTCTGATGTATTCGCAGTTATAGCTAGCCGACCTCAGGTTTCACATTCTCTGGTTGTCCAGTAACACCAGGATAGGATCACCGACCATCCATTCATGTACACATGATGACAAAGTGACCAATGTTCAGTTTAGATTCATCAGAGTTTAGAGCTTGTTCTTGAATAATACTTCAGGTACTGCGTGAAATAGTGCCTTGCTTGTGCCGTGGCAAAGTTGCAGTTTTGCTGGTGGTTTGCCATACCTGATCCAGTGAGAGTGCTCTCAGAAGGGAAGAGCATGACAGGTTTTAGTTTTGCTCAACAAACAACCAGAAACCATACATGTCGTGTTCTTCACTTCTGTTTATGTAACATCCTTTCTCAGTGTTGTGGAATGTGACATCAACAAACTGTTTTAAGTACCGCCTTTTAAGTTCTCTACTATTGGCCCAGACCGGCATCATCAAGCCATAGTGTGGAAATGTTTGGGTTGTTCCCCAATGTGACTCTTATTTATGCATGTACTGTTGTTTCATGTAGCTGCTGTAAATTGCTTCGATGTTGTAGGAACTACTGAACCGATGCTGTTGCTCTGTACCATTTGTTGGCTGAAGTACTGAACAGATGTTTCCCTTGAACACAGTAGCTGAACAGGTACACAAAGCAGATATTCATATGTTGTTGGGTCATGTCACTCTTGTTTGACTAATGCCCAGGTAGTTCAGTCTCTAAGTGTAACGGTCGCTTTCCCATCTTAACAAAACACGTATGTTGCACGTTCTCGAAATAAAAAGACTAATCGATATAGTATACTTTATTGCAGTTTGGTACTCACTTCAGTTGAAACATTAACATTTTACTGTTAGTGATAAATCAGGTAACTAGAAGAGTTCTTTCATTAGTAAAAAAATTGTGGTGCAAAAGCTGGCCTAGGTGTGTGTTCATTTCGGTTCACCAGAAGTGTAGAAGGGACACTGGTTGGTACAATTCCTGGTGTATACAATGCATCATACCGTAGGTGCTCTATTGCTTTCTTGTTTTTGCAGTCATTTGCAATTAATGGGCATCATAAAAATATTGTAGTATAACATCTCGTCTGGGCTCTTTGATTCGATTTGAAGGTTTCAGTTTTTGAGCTACAGAAAGAGCAATGGTGATGAGCATCTGAAGGAGATGAGTAGAATCGCGCTGCCATCGCCACCAATGTTGATGGATCTTCAAGGAGCAGCAGCTGGGTGAGGTGTTGCCATGCCCAACTGCCCAAGATTGCAGAGCTCAGGTTGCCCTTGCGACACCAAGGATGGTACCAAAGCCCAAAGCTGGCTGCGCAGTTCAGTTTCATCCTTGTTCAATTTCATCGGCGGTGAGGGTACAGAGCTTTGTCACAAATGTATCCCTATATCTGAACTCTGTTAAATTACTAAAAATGTTTTATCCAAAGTTGGGTTCAAATCTGTATCTCGAATTAGCTAAAATGTTTCATCTAGAGTCTAATGGATCTCACATACATGTCTGCCATGTACCCCCAGTATCTCTGGTTCCCTTTGTTATGGGCCTGCAGTGCTTGAGAGGAAGTCTGCATCTCTGAAGAATAACGAAACACTGAACTCTACAAAAGATGGCTCCGATTTCAGTACTTCAGTGAATCGTATTGTTATGAACAGAATCCCCAAAAAGCCTCTGCTCTGTCTCCTCCATCTGCATTCTTGCTGAACCCACTCGTCCCCAAACTCTTTCTGCCAAACTACACTGTCATCAACCATAACACTGAGCACTGGAATCAGTTTGTTCAGCAGATGCTATTTTCAATAAGTTATAGCATGTCTTATAAATCTGTTACCTTGATTATTGTTGGGAAGTTCCTTTGGCCCTTTGGGGTTGTCTCAGTAACCTCTGAACTGGCCTGGTTAACGTGCACTGCGGAACCTCTCTGCTTGCGATGCATGGATGGAGGTTGTGATGGATATGGTTCAACACATTATGAAATATCTATATACTCAAGAAACTGATCATTTGAATCCTCTCCCCTTCGCCTTCCTCTCCGTCAGTCCCTCTCAAAAATCTCGCTTCATTTCCTCCACAACCAAACCCTCGCCTCCATGGCGGCCGCCGCCGCCGCCGGCCAGATCCGACCAATCCGCATGGCTGCGGCGGTGCCGGCTCTGATGGACGAGATCCTCGAGGAGATCCTCATCCGCCTCCCGCCGACCGAGCCCGAGAACCTCCTCCGCGCCGCCCTCGTCTGCAAGCCCTGGTGGCGCCTCATCTCCGGCCCCCGCTTCCGCCGCCGGCTCCGTGAGTTCCACCGCAAGCCCCCCATGCTCGGCCTCATATGCAATCGCGTCAATAAGAATTGCTACGCTGACTACCTGACCCGCTTCGTCCCCACCTGCTCCTTCCGCCCCGCCCGCACCGACCGCCGCGACTGGCGCGTGCTTGGCGCCCGCCACGGCTGCGTCCTCCTCCGCCGCATGGCCTCGTCGCCTCGTCGTCTGGGATCCTGTGATGGATGAGTGGAGCCAACTGCCCACGGGGCCACAGCTTGACTATGACTGGAATGCGGCTGTGCTCTGCCCGGCCTGTGCAACTGGTGCCTGCGACCCGCTCGACTGCCACCGTGGGCCCTTCCTTGTTGTCTACGTGGGCACCGGCGATGAGCACATGAAGTTGTGGGTGTACTCATCGGAGGCTGGCGCCTGGAGTGAGCTAACCTACCTCACTCAGATCCCAAGTACTACATCGATAAGCCACCATCTGCCATAGTTGGGAATGCACTCCACTTCGTGATTGACCATAGCAGGAGAATTATCAAGTACAATTTGGCTACACGGAAATTTCTGTGATTCTCCAACCTCCTGAGTCCTATCGGAAATATATCGCGATCATGACAATGGAGGATGGCGGTCTGGGAATCGCTAGAATAGAAAAGACCAAACTCTTACTGTGGTCAAGGGAGGCAAGACTCTCTCTGTGGTCAATGGAGGCCAGTCCCGATGGAAGCGTGGCATGGACACAAATCAAAGTCATTGACCTCGAGAAGCTACTCTCTATCAAAGCTTGCTCCATTTGTCCCGATTTTCTTGGCTTTGCACATGGTATCGGACTCCTTTACGTGGGCACAGATTATGGGTTATTCAGTTTTGATTTAAAGTCTGGCCAGGTGAGGAAGGCATGCGAGGGGCCATGCCATTTCAATGGCATCCGTGGCGTTCATCCCTATATGAGCTTCTACACTCCAGGTACAGCTTCGCTTGGTTTATGATTTGTCAATTTTTAGGACTTCTAATGTTCCAGTTGGAAACATGAAAATATGAAGGATATTATGATAGTATCTGCGTAAGATTAGTGGGTTAAAAAGGTGGGATTGTTGTAAACCTGTGGTACATCTACCTATACTTCTTTGTTGGGGTTATCGGCCATTTTTTACATTCCTAACCATGCCAAGGAATTTATTCATCTATTACATATGTTTTTGTACAAGTATGGGGTCTTGAGAACTTCAAATTGCCTTTAAAGTCATTACTCTACAGTCCTGCTGCCAAGTGCCTATGTTTAATGCTGCACGTTTTGAGTTCTGATTCAATCGATGTCACTTAATAATGTAAAAGATATGGATGATGCTCGGTGTGTTAAACAGAGAATATCACAGTTACATATAGAAACTGTGATACTCTTAAGCTAATTTTTCTTATGAATCATTCATGAAATTGAATAGACACTTGTAGGCCTTTTTTCGACCCATCTATTACACTTGTCTTTAAATTGATTTTAATATATGCTGGGTTTAGAAGGTATCCAGTAGGTAAGAAAGGGAAAAGGCCATTAACACTACAGTTTTCTTGGGTGTGGTCTGTCAAATGTCACTTAACAGCATAGACTTTTGATGATGATGTCAATGCTAAACAACGAGAGGTGTGTTTTCTTTAGTTATGGATTCAGCTTCGGATAGTAAATTAGTGCTCCTTGCCTGTTTGGTTGTCCAGAAACTCATTGGGTTTGGCTGGTTAGTTACAAATGTTTAGTTTTGAACTGTAGTTAGTCTACCTATACTTCTGTTGGGAACTTGGGGTTATGGACCATTTTCTACATTGCTAGAAATTCCTAGGAATTCATTCATATATTATTATATTACACATTTTTTGGACAAATGATGGGGTCTTGACAGCTTTCGAGCATAGTGAAGTCATTATTCTAGACTCCAGCCTCCTAGTGCCTATGTTCGGTGCTGCACATTGCTTAGCTCTGATTCAGTCGATGCCACTTGATAATGCAAAAGATAAGGATGATGCTTTGTGTGTTTAACAAAGAGTTGTCTGTTTTGGGTCGTTTTCTCTTAATATTTTGTGCAAGCTTTGCTGATAACTAGTGGACATTGGGATAATAGTTAGGTGTTGTTTTTGTTGCTATTAGCAACAATTTGTTTGGTGAGTAACAAAGGTTCATTAAGAGAAAATCAATTCCTCGATCAGCAAAACATATAAATTTGTGGAAGTGGAATACCACAGTTACATATAAAAACTGCAATACACTCCTATGATAAGTTTTCTTTATGAACCATTCATGAAATGAGTATATACCTGTAGGACTTTTGAGCCCCATCTTTTACATCTGTCTTCAGAATGGATTTTCATATATACTGGGATTGGAAGATATCCAATAGTGTGGAAGGGAAAAAATGCCATGAATACAGTATCTTCTTTGGGTATGGTCTGTCAGTCAGTATCAATTAACAACATAAACATTTTTATGATGATGACAATGCTAAACAAGAGGTTTTTTTCCCTGAGTTCTGCATTGAGCTCTGGATAATAGGTTAGTGCTGCTTCTTTGTTTGGTTGCCCAGCAACTCATTGGGTTTGTTTTTGTGGCTGGTTAGTTTATTACGGCCAAATTGGTTCTTGAACCAGCTAGTGACATTTTGAAAATTTGTATATGTCTGCAGCACTGGGAGCGGTCTCTACAGGTGATTGACCAGGAGTAGGTGCCTCGAGCGCTAAGAGACAAGAGATGATCAATGGTGGGTTTCTCAGTCTTGGTGAATTGTGTTCTGGTAATGGTGAACCGACTCTTTAGCAGCAGCATGGTGTAGTGGGCTTAATTAAAGGTTCTGCTCCATTTTGTTCAGAGGGTATCTCTTGAATTTGTTACCTTGAATCCTTGATTCGCTATGAAGTTGTTATGGACTTGTCTGTAAACTAGTAATGTCTGAAATTGCCTAGTTGACGTGCACTCCTGAACCTTTGGTAGCAATGGAAGGTTTGTCATCAATACGGTTTGTGCAGCATAAAATATCAGAAATGAGCATTTGAAATTCTTCCTAATTTTAGATTAATGCATCTTCAACATCTTATAGCTTGATTATTAGAACTAGGTTACTTGCACCATGCATGTTCAATACTCTGAGGTGCTCAATGCTTCAAAAGATCCCTTTGATATTTTGGTAAGCATCAGTCATGGAAATATTTACGTTCCTTTTGCAATATATATAAATGTTTCATCGATGAGTGTACCATACATGAATCTTTCAAAATTACTATAACGAAGATTGGCAAGGCCATTGCCGTTTCTCTGAAACTAGTAGAAAGCACATGGCAACGCAGAGGCTGAGAATGGTAGCTGCTTGTGGGGCATTGATAGGAGTATAGAACAGTTACAAGATTGCGATCTGAAAATTCCATGAGAAACATCCTCAGCCCTTGATGCCACATATACATGTGCGTCGATCATTTAATCGTCCACATTGTTTCTGTCAGTTGTGGAGCCATTGCTGTACTATTCAGCTGCAGCACTGCAGCAGGGTCAGAATGAGAAGACTCAAATATATACTATTCGGTTTTTCAGATATTAGTTGAACATGTTGTTCCCGTGTATCACAATTCTTTCACCATTGCTTTGAAGAAGGTTCGTATGTTGGAAATAATGGTTGAAGCTGGTCAAGGTAAAATAGAAGACATGCTTCCTTTCCAGACCGTGTCCATTTATGGCCGTTTTCCTGTCAGGCTGTGTCACTGTCTTCAGCTGTTTCAGTTTTCTAGGTTTCTCATTTGTAAAAAACTTTGCTACGCATGTGACTGTATGAGTTGTGCACAACACATGCTTGACTGCAACTTGAGCGTTCTATAGTTAATTCTGTAGCGTAATGCATCTCTATCGAAAGCTTTTTCTGGTCCACACTGATCATGTTCAGTTCTTCCTTCTATTGCTCAAATGTCAGATAACATAAGCTTCATGTACTAGTAGGCTATGGTGCACATGCCATGGAAGGTGAACGTGCCATCTCTAAAACCGCAGACCAACTGAGAATCTTTCAAGCCTATTGTAACACTTCTCGTAGGCAGATTGTCGTGAGTCACCCTGACATTGTGCGAGGATTTATATGAAATAAGAAGATAGAGAGACTTGGCTTCAATATGCAGATTGACCATGTGCTCCTACTCTTTCAATTATTCTATTCCAAGAAATCCATACAATTATTTTCAGGAAGGCTAAAGTGGTCTCGCCCCTAAAGTGGTCTCGCCCTACTCCAAAACTACAGGGCCCACGCTATGGGCAGCTCGGTATATGTGAAATCCCCCTGCGCAATAGATACCCCGATGAGCAGGGCTGGAGCTACTAACCAGTCTGAACTGGTCGTAAGCTGGACAACGTTGCCAGTTTTATGTGGGCTGGAAAATCACTTGGAAAAAGTAGACGGAAATGAACAGATCAGGTCATTGGAAGCACAAACACTTGACTACTTGAATGCATTTTTTCTTTCAACATCAACTTTTCTGGTCCACAATGATCAGGTTCAGTTCATAGTGTTTCCTAGGAGCAAGTGAGGAGCCAAGGACTGCGACCATCTGGACTGCCAAAACGTCACCTTCAAAATTTTCTTCGTGGCTGTCTTCTTGAGATCTTCTGCCACGTCTACCAATCAGAGACCGAACGAGCCGACCTCTTTCCGCTTGGCCGTTCCACCTGGTGGGGAGTACACTCCACTTCATGTTTCCGGTGGACACCAGAATCATGAAGCTTTGGTTTGGCCATGGGGCTCATGAGTCATGTCTGTCATGCTGTTACTTGATACTGTTAGCTTTGCAGCACATAAATCATTTTCTTATCCACCAAGGTTGGCTACCTCACTGTTGATCTAAAATACAGACTGGTTTGGAAAGTGTAGGTGAAGGCAGTGACTTCTATGGCATCTTCCCCGTCACGAGCTGCTACATCATGGGTGGTGTCATTGGCCAATTTTCAGAATGAGAAGAATTCAGTTAGTAGCTAGAATGAGTCTTTGATAGGACATCGTTAAAATTCCTAGCCTTTTCTATGCATAGCGATTTATCCATGTTTAAGATGAGCCAGTAGAGAAGACATTACCAACCTGAGCTTGTACACTGTTGATAATAGCTCTGCGTGGCTATTTCTAAACCTGTACATTTGTGACCTGTGATAGTTTATTGTCACCTAATTAACATAGAAATATGGATGAGGAGATGTAGAGTTCGGTCCGTTTTCTTAATGATTTTATGCAAGCATGGTCTGTAGTGTGGAGCTGTAGACGTACCGTTTGATTATGTATTAGTGGCATCTTGTTGATCCCTATCGAAATTCGATTCTCAAGCAGCTGATGTTGCCTTGAAAGCAAGAGCAACGCTTGACGCATTGTACGGGTGCCTCAAATGGTTGACAAACTTAAAATGCTTGTGTTCAGGCTTCTCGCGGGATATTGTGTGGTGCATGGTGGCACTGGAAAATAGCATGGGCTTCTTTGTTTGACAGCCTTTTAGCATTCCTGAGATCACTGCAGGACTAATCTGTTGACCTCTTTGTTTAAGGTATCCAATATTGCGTTTTTCAGTATCTGGTAAACCTTGCACGACCCTACTCCATGTTTACTTCAAAACGAAATGACTAAAATGGATATGGTTCCCTCCATATAAGAATATATATATATATATGTGTGTGTGTGTGTGTGTGTGTGTGTGTGTGGAATTTACTGGATCAGGTTCAGTTCATAGTGCTTTCTAGCGGCAAGTGAGGAGCCCAAGGATTGCGACCATCTGATCCACAATGATCAGGTGTCTTGGAATTTACTGGATAACTATATGCTTGTTTATTATAGTCTTACTATCCAAATTGTACAGCTTGTATATTTGCGTCTTGAAACAACAATGTATTTGAGAAAGATTTTTGAACATCACTGACCCACAGCAAAACCAGGTGAAAATTGCTGGCATTGTCATGAAAGAATAGAATTTCATGAGATATCCATACAAGCGAATGAGTAGTACTGTATGATTTATTCCACGAGACATACTTTGTTAATTTGGAATGAAATAGAATCTCAATGTGAGTAGGTGCAGCTCACTGTTTGGATGAGGATGAATTGGCAATGCTGTGTTCTAGAAATATTCTGGATACTGTGTTCACTGTGAAGTCAGAAATAATACTTGAGAGCGAGTGGCTCAATTGGTTAACGAAACTTGAAGTGCTCATGCACAGGCTTCATATTCAGGCGAAAATTGGACTGTAGGAATGGTAAATAGCATGGGCTCTTTTGGTGGCAGAGGTCAGCAGCAGTGAGGCTGGTGCTAGACTGCTAGACTTAATTTTACCAACCTTTTCTTTTGACGAAATTTTACCAACCTTAAGCATTACAGCAAAGCAATAGCCAATGGCAAACCAAAGCACACGGTTAGGCGCCAAAACGACCGGAGTTAAACTTGAGCCATTAGATGCACGATGGACGGCTGATAACGCATGCCCAGCCGGTACCCTCCTCAAGTTGTTTCTGAATAAGTCGGTATCGCAATGTCTGACGAAACTGAATGGTTGAATAGAATGCAGAGTTTCTGACATCTTTGCTCGATATCCTTCCTTGCCGAATGCTAATTTCAAGTAGCTGACGAGAAGTCTGAATGCAAGAATGACACCTGGGATTCCCAATTGCTTCCATGATTCAGCAAATCTCGTTCGATTTCCGAACTGAATCCCATCCCCCAAGCAGCATAAAGCCCACCCAACGGCCGTCCCCTCCTTCCCCCGCTCGCCTCCTCTGTCCGCAACACCATCGCACCAGTACTCGCCGGAATCCAAGCCAAGTCCACGCCCAAAGCCCACGAATCCTCCCCAATAGGGCCGCACCTCCGCCCAAACCCTCACTGCCGTCCACCTGCCCGTCGTCCCAGACCCCACCGCCCTCTTCTTTCCCAACTCCTACCGCCACGACGGGAAGGTCGCCGCCGTCCGCCATTGTCGTTCAAGAACCTGACCTTCCGCCGGAGTCGTCGAACTTGCGCCACTGAAGTACTGCTCCCCGTCCAGAACTCCGACAAGCGTTCTTCCTCGGCCAAGAACCGTGCAAGAACAACCGCCGTTCCTCGTTCGCCGGCCAAGAACCATCCGGGGACCGGACCCCGTTCCTCGGCCAAGAACCGTGCAAGAACCATCCGGTGGCCGCATGATGGAGAACGAGCGCGGAAGGAGGCGGCGCAGGGCTCATATATAGGATGCCGCAGCTGCATGGCGTCGGGCAGGGACCGCCCGTGCAGGGCCAGGGCGAGGTGGCCGCGCCCGCTTGGCCGCCGTGATCGAGCGCATGCAGCGCTTCTGGGCGGGACTGCAGGGTTTCGGCGCCGAGCTCGTCGAGTTGTGTCGGACCAGGGCCGCCGACGATCGCCGGAGACGTGAGAGAGACAAGAGGAGATCGAGATCAGGGAGATGCCAGCAGCCTCTACAGGAGCTGCAGCCCCGGCCAGCAGCTGCTGCAGCCATCCTTCATTCAGTTAGACTGCATTAGTTAAAGAAAATAGCGGCAGCTATTAGTGGAAGGGGAAAAAACGTGCTTAGCTCCTCTCCCTCACTTACGTCGCGAGAACAAAAGCTGGTGGCCGAACGGATAGAACAAGAAGATATAACGCAGGTAATTACTGAGCCTACACAGCCGATCGGCTGGACTGCAGCTGCAGCTGCTTGAGCCTGCAGCCGAGCGTCGGGGCTGTGCAGCCGCAGCTGCAGCCACAACAGCAGCCGCTGATAAGCTCAAGCGAGCTGGTCCTTTATCAGCATTTAGATTTCTATATATGTTTAAGCGATCATCTACCTTTTTTTCAAGGCTAAGAGTTCTACCATTCATTCACGCACAGATGGAATGTTCTTGCCACATTTACATCCAAGGATGATTACAGTAAACATATACTACTAACCCATGGATAGGTGCTGTGTAAGGAAGGAGTTATCCAAAAATAATAAGTTTTACTAACATAAGAAAACCTTTCTTTTGTGAGGAAACGTTTAACTGAAGATGAGATTCAGAAATCGATCAAGGGGATAAATAAGCAATTCACTTGAGACAACAAAGTATTTGAACAATAACATGAAAAGAAGTCCATGCAGGCCTCTATAATAGGTGGATTGATTACAGGATTTACAGCAAAGCAAAGCATTATACGTTCTAATACACATGACAAACCAAAGCACGGTTAGGCGCCAAAACGACTTGAGTTAAACTTGAGTCATCAGATGCACGATGGACAGCTGATAACAGATGCCCAATCGGTACGGTCCTCAAATTGTGACTGAAAGTCTGCATCGCAATGTCTGACGAAACTGCACCGTGGAAGAGAATGCAGAGTTCTTGACATCTTTGCTTAGAGACCCTTCCCTGCCGAATGCAAATTTCAAGTAGCTGAGGAGAAATCTGAATGCAAGAACGACACCTGGGACGCCCAATTGCGTCAACAAATCTCCTTCGATTCTGAACTGAATCCCATCCCCCAAACGGCCGCCGCCTCCTTCCCTCGCAAAACTCCTCTGCTTCTTCTTCTTCTTCTTCTTCCCCCCACCCGCCTCCTCTGTCCGCAACACCATCGCACCATTCGTCCACTTTGACAGCTCTGGCGGGACGAACATGGCCACCGCTCCTAAGAAGAAAACCTGCAAAAACAACTTAACGACAGCACCGTAAGTACATTGCGTACTTGTAGGACTTATACATAGTACTAAAATTTGGTGGATGCATCAGGCTAGTCAAGTTTTACAATTAAACCATAAAATGCGAGCGGTATTTCTCAAGTGAATAAGCAAAAGACATAGCACCTATAATCTTTATCAAGCACCCATACAATTGCATGAATAAAAGGGATCATATGTCATGACCTCAATCTTCCATAAGCCCTTCATGAAGACTCTATGTTAAAGTCAAAGTACAAGAGCGTACTCAGTGACCGAGAGCGCGGCTATTGCAATAGATTAATACCCTACAGAGGTGTACAACTTTTCCCACACGAGATGCAAGACCAATGACCATATCCACGGCCAAGGGTAAGTGTTAATTCATACCCTCAACCTTTCACATACCCACACCCAGAATTGAATGAACGGCCGGGGAAAATAGATGCAACGGAACCGCCGACTACACCTCATTTGACCCGTGCCGAATCTGCCCAATACCTGGCGCAACTTATGCTACTTGGCTTATCATTATCATATTTAGACATGTGGTTAGTACGAGATAGTGCTCAAGTATCAAAGCGATAACACATAGTCCCTTAATCGTCTCAATTCTCATTTATAGTTGCTCACTTTTTTAGTCCTTCTCAACTAATTATATATAATTAAGCAATCATCCTATAACTCACGGGTGGTATGGTGGTGCCCTTGCCACCTCCCCACTTCTATCGATATCTAAGCATGGCTAAGCAAAATTATACTCTAAAGCTAAGCATACATACTTTTACCTAGAATAAGTTAATCTAGAGCTAGAGGAAAAATATGCCAAAGTGGGTTCTACAACATTCATATGAACTAGGTAGGGTTAAGCCCATGCACATACATTAATAGTAATATCACATATTCATTTAGAAAATAGAGTGAGATAAGTAGAGGCCTGCCTGAGATTCGGTGCTCCATAAATGCGTCACTCCGAAACGTCATGCTCTAAAGAAATAAATGAATGCATGAATTAGAATAATGCCATGAATGCATATGCATATGAAGTGCAATGATTCAAGGTCGTCAAGCAAATAATTTAAATGTTGGTAGCATAACATAGGTGAAGATGCCCCAATAAATATTCATGCTTGCACACAAACCTTTCCAATATAAATTGTAGCACAAGAATGCCATCAAATTAGGTTGTCCTAATTCTATTTGCCCTATGAATTTAATATTAAATTAACCTTGCCACAACACCAAGCATCAACCGTGAGAGTTATTTCATTTATTGTTATCTATTTTAGATGATAGATTTTACTCTTGGAGGATAACACACTAGTATGATCAACCTTAGACAATTCAAGAATTAAAGATAGCTAGCAACATCACATTTTAGTTAAGAGCAAAAACATTATTATTTAAATTAGAGGCTGGCTAGTCTTGTTTACTTGATTAAGGCAAGCTTATCATTCCAATTTATTTAAGCTAGATTTCAATATGAAAAACATGTCACATTTTGTTTACAACTAGTGGAAGAGAAAGGGCAATTATTGTTATTAGATATTTTACATTATGAAATTCTAGAACAAACTAAATTGAAGTCATGTCCTTCCTTAAACCATTTCATATGATCTATAAATATTAAACAACATAGCATATTTCTTAAAAGGGAATAGAAGAGTTGGGCTCATGTTAAATTATTATGAATTACCAATTTAACTAGCTACAACCAAATATAACAATAAACTCTACTAATTTGGCATCATATTCTAGGCTTCATTAATTTTAGATAGGATATACAACACTAACAAGATTAGGTTATCACTTTAGGATCTTAGGTGAATTTATTATAAATACAACAAGTTAATCGGCTCAAGGCAATATATTTAAAACTATACCAATTTATATAACTAAATCATGCAAATAAATAGTTCTACTATGCATTATCTATCATAAAAAGGCTAGCATAATTGATTTTTACAATTCTTAAAAGAATCAATCATGTGTCTAACAAATTATACTCATCAATGTAGTTCAAATATTGTCAACAATTATTTCATGAATGTATATATGTATGAGATGCACAAAACAGATAAAATTCTTTGTATCATATATCCATAAACATCACAATAGTTTACCAAAGTATTTGAGCAATTAACTATATTTCATAGAACATCTTCAGGTAAAGGCGAACCTTAGTGATGGTAGGTTTAGTTTAGGTGATGTTCAAGTTATTTATTTCGTATTTTCGAAAAGGCAGAGTTTACTCCGCCAATAAGCACACAAGCAAACAAACAAACAAGCACAAGCGGTTTTATTCAAACAACCTGGGGGGTACAACACTCGGGTACAGGCGAAACACATACTAAATGGTCGGTTACAAGGGGGTTACAACGAGCGGTTCAAGCTTAAGCACTAGGGCGGCTTCGGGGCATACTACTCGCGGGGCGAGCCTTCTTCAGGGACGGAGTGTGCTTCCAGGGGGATGAGCAGCTCACGCTCGCCATCTTCTAGGGTTCTATTTTCCCGGGGTTGCTCGGCAGCTTCACCTTCTTCGACTGTTGTTGTCCCTTCGGCGTTCTCGGGTGTGGCTTGTGGGGTCGCAAAAAGTGACCCCATCCTATGACAGGGGTTCCAAGTAGGACCTGGGTGTTCCATTGCTGGTCCACTCTTCCACATGTCGATCCTGGGCCTGTCTGAGGCTCTCCCGAGCAACAGCTTTGCTACTGATAGCGGTTGCAGCCCTTGCCTCGGCTTGAGCCACCCGGATCTACTGCATCCTTACTGCGAGCTCTGCTTGTTCGGCTCGGCTGATTTGCTTCCTTAGAGCATCGGCTTGCTCATCAAAGATCTAGTCCAAGGAGGCTAGGTAGGTAACCACTTGGTACAAGGGTTCCCCTTCATGGCGGCGCCATTCCAAGTTTCTTATGCGGGCCTGCCCGATTGGGGTTCTGTCGGCCGGGGGAAAGAACCTCATTGGTGTGGTTGTGAGGTGGTCTTCGTAGATCCGGCACAGATAGCGGAGCGCCTTCCTGATAGCCAAAAGATATGTATCTTGGTACCTAAACCCTATGGCGGTTATTTTCCACGGCCCGATTGCGGGGCAGCGGTCACTTCGGGCAATGGCTAGGATCACCTTGCAACAAAGAGTACCGTGGTGTTCGTACTCCGTGTTGTAGCACCTTGGGCGCTCAGCGATTCCAAGGTTTTCCCAGGGCATCAATCAAAAGGCTGGGGAAGCTAGGTGTTGCTTGGCAAATGTCCTGGGTCCAACCTTCCTCGGCCATCTGAAAACAAAGACAGGGTAAACAAGTTTTGCATAGGTATAGGTGGAAAGGCGGTCTTTATTTCATAACTGGGTTGGGTACATGGCTTATAGGTACAACATTATTAGGACAGCGACTCTAGCTCAGCTCGTCTACTTATGGGGATTCCTCTACGATCCAGCTACGACGTTTCTTCGGCGGGAGATAGAGTTCCAACACTTCTTCAGTCTGTGTACCCATATCCTGTTGGGTTTCTTCAGGTTTGTCTTCTAGTAACCCAGCTTCCCTCCCGTGGGCTTCAATTTGTGCTATTTCTTGGGCGTAGGTCTGCCACCGGGTTCGGAGAGCGGCTAGGGAATACTCAGCTTGTATGGCTTTTATCCATTGTGCTTCCATCTCTTGTTCTGCCTTTTCTACCATACGGATCTGGTGCTTCAGCTGTGCCGCCTGCTCGCGGTATAACTGGTCCATACCAGTGAGGTAGATGGCCATATGAGAAACGGTGTCCTCTAATTCTTCTTCTCCACCGAGTCCCCTCGTCCGGTAAATCCATGAGCGTCTTCTTCCTTCGAAAGGCGGAAAGAATCCCATAGGGGTCCGCCGGAGGTATTGCTTATAGAGCACGCGTAGGCATTGCAGGGCTTTTCTGGTGGCCTTTCGGTAGGTGTCTGGGAAGCAAAAATAGGTGGTGGAGATGAACCAAGGGTCCACGTCGGGATAGCATGTGCTTTCCCCTACGAATATCATCATCTCACACCGAGGAGTGCCCCTAGAGTCATACTCTCGGTAAATGTACTCTGGTGGGTCCATGACTCCAACTCGTTCCAGGCTGAGTAGCAACAACTTAGGGAGGTCAGGCTCTACGGGGCAGATTCCTTCACTCCATCCATTGTCAGCCATCTGGAACTAGAAAAGGGCCAACAGTAAGTGCTCGTGTGGGGGAAAGGGTTAAGCAAAGGAGAACCTAGTGTGGATGGCTTAGAAACAGGGTCTCGATCCTAGGGGTCGCGTCCTACGGCCAACCTATGGCTCTAATACCACCTAAAGCGTCCCCTCAAATGAGAAGACCAAATGTGATATATTTATTAGACTCGGGAGGCTGATAAGACATTTATTACAACAGGTGGTTCATGTAACACCCCGTCCTCCAAAGCCGCCCCGCACGACCCTTCCGAGGGGCATGCACGCGTACACATAGCACCCTGCTTACACTTTTGTCCTCGCTTCGTGTAAAAGGGTTAATCCGAAGGTGCTATGGCTGGAAGACAAGGGCTTATAAGTTGCCTCCACCCTTGCTAAACTAGCAATGTGGCACTAAACACGTGCTTCCTGCACTCACGGGCCACTACTAGGCCATACAAACTAGGTCGGGTGTGACATACACCCCCTCCCCCCTCAAAGAACCCAACGTCCTCGTCAGCACAACTCACTCACACGGGCAAATGTCCAGGAACGTTCCGCCTTCGCGCGTGACCGTACGTCCAGTGACGGCGCCATAGTCCATGTCGTATGCCCTACCCAGGCCACGCCTATGCCCGCACACTGACCCGTACGCGCAACCGCGAGGGTCGGCTCTGATACCATTTGTAACACCCTGCCCTCCAAAGTCGCCCCGCACGACCCTTCTGAGGGGCGTGCACGCGTACACATAGCACCCTGCTTATACTTTCATCATCGCTTCGTGTAAAAGGGTTAACCCAAAGGTGCTATGGCTGGAAGACAATGGCTTATAAGTTGCTTCCATTCTTGCTAAACTAGCAATGTGATACTAAACACATGCTTCCTACACTTACGGGCCACTACTAGGCCATACAAACTGAGCTGGGTGTGACAGTTCATCACCGTACAAACCTTCGCGGTGGTGGGCACTGAAGCACCACTATCACGAGGATTAAAACTAAAGACCAAACGATACTACAAACTAGTTCTTCATTAGAGAGTTGCGCCATGCGGGTCTCCAAGCGGGTATCCCTAACTCACAGGCAAGGTTGGGTGCAGGGCGACGACCTACTCAACGTCTTCGGGTACAAAGTCTGGGTCCTCCTCTGTAAAAAGTAAGCAAGGGTGAGTACATGCGTACTCAGCAAGCTCAACCACATCCATGGAGAGGATATAAACAGATACATGCACAGGATAACATCAAGGGTAGGCTCACGGTTTATTTGCAGAAACGCTAAACATAAACATGCAGAGGTTTATTTTGAAAAAGGGTTTACGCAAAACATTTCTGGTAATAACAGCATCATAAATGGAGTGATTCACCGTTTAAGTTTTAGTGCTACCGGACTCCCCGTCCATCGTAGCCACTGCCAACACCTTCCAAAACAACCCATGCCACAAAACTTATCCAACACCAAGGGACTTGTGAAGTGACCATGTCGTAACTCGTCCAATACCGTGGACACGGCTATCCTGATAGGTTTTAACTCTGCAGAGGTGTACACAACCATAAGTAGGATACCGCAACACGAACACCTTAGTGCCGGCGCAGATCCTATTGAAGCCATTACCCACCTTAGCTAAACTGACTAGTCACCACAGAAGCAGCCAGGGGGTCAGCAACCTACCAATGAGGTTCTACCTAGGGGCATAACTCACAAAGATCGTAACCCCATCTCCATGGCCTTCTGCCGCTCACCAGCACACCCGGTAACTACCAGTTTAACTAGTGGGATTTATGTTAAGTCGTTGCCGCATACAACGGTCGAGTGGTGGTACGGTAAAAATGGGTTAGGCAAGATGACACATCAACTCATCCTTCGAATGGCAAGGCGGACATCTCCCACCATGCTCAACCACAAAGGTTCGAGCTCACCTTGGTATCTCACACAAGAAATACCGTCCGCCTCATCCAATAATATTAACTATTTTATTTTCCAAAACTCATTTCCTTTGTAAAACACATTCACCATTATTTTGATAAACATTATTTGAATAGTATTTGATTATAAAAGTAACCACATCCTAAGCACCACAACAGTGATTGACTTCCACATAAAATAATCAGAAACCAATATAGGTCACATCAAGGAATAATCATAGCAATCAAGGAGTGGCTTATACAATCATGGTTCAATGATAAATCATGCAAGTTTTATAAAATAGGCCAATGGGTTGCATTTATAAAACTGGGATAAACATGCATCAAAGGGTGAGATTGAACTTTCTGTCCTCAAAGCCTTCCGGGAGTTCCTGCTCGGGGTACTGGCCTTCGGGCTCCTGCTCATAGTACTGGGCTCCTTCGGGCTCTTCCTCGTTCACAGCGTGGTCTACGGCACACACACAAATAAGCAAGCACACAAACAAATAAATAAACGAAAAACAAAGGTTTTAATCGTCGAGCTCGAAGAAAGAGAGAACAGAGGATGGAGGAAACATAAGAAGGATAGGGTTATTTCTGATGATGTGTTGTATGGCTTGGTTTGGAATATAGTGGAAAAGGGTGTGGCGAAATTTGGGATCAATCCGGTTTAAAATGGCGCATAAAACGATGCACCGTTTGCGAAAGGGAGAGTATTTAAATAGGAAAAGGATTGATTCGAAAACCTTCCGAAAAATCCCGGGGCCTAACGAAAGTATCCAGGGATATATTTGTGACAGTTTTAGAGTGTTAAAGGGACCTATTTGTGAATTCCTAAAGATGGTAGGGTTTAAGTGTAAAAGAATAGGCACCAGGGGGTTTAAAAAGGACATAAGGTCTTATTTGTAAAAAGAACAGAAGGGGGAGGGCTTCTTTGTGAATGCACCAGAAAGAGAGGGGGCGGCTTGGACTGCGGGTTCAAAAGAAGGAACGGCAGGGGATTATTTCTAAAATGGCCATCTCCTCCCTTCGCGAACAGAACAGATGAGAGGGGAGGGAACGGCGACCGGCGGCGGCGGTCTCGCCGACGCTGTGGACGGCGGTGATGGACGGGAGCAGGATGGGAGCAAGCGGGGGAGGAGGGAAGTATATTCCCGTGCTCACCTTGGGCGAAGGCGGCTCGTGGAGCTCTGCCCACGGGAGCGGGCGGTCAGCAGCGGCGATGGCGTGTGGGCGGCGCTGCGGTGACATGGAGGCGGTGAGGGTTGCAGGCTGCTTTGGTGTGGCGGAGGGGAGGCTAGGGCACTCGATTTATAGGCCGACCGGGAGAGAAACAGACATGGCTATCGTAGGGGTCCTCGGCAGGGAGTAATGGCGCCGGCGGTAGGGCGAGCGGTGCACAGCTCGGACGCGTGGTGTGCGTGGTCTGGGAGCGAGCGGGGCAGCAGTGAGGGGGAAGGGATGGCCGGCGGCGGGGAGTGGTGATGCGCTCGGCGCCAGGAAGAGAAGGGGAGAGGGAAGGGAAGGAAAAGGAAAAGAAGAACGGGAAAGAAGGAAGAAAAGGAAAAGAGAGAGAGAGAGGGAGAGATTCGCGGCGGATTCGCCGGTGATCGGTCGGACACGCCGGTCGACCCGAGAGCAGGCAGTGCGGGAAGTGATGACGGGAAAAGAGGGGTTGGTCGTGACAGGATTCCAAAAACGGGACGGTGGGAACTGGGGTTTAACCTCGGGAGCTCAGCGGTAAAAACGTTTTAAAAACTTTTACACGGGTGATTTTAGGATGTGGATTATACGGGCGTTACATTATCTGAGCTTAACCAGTAGCAGGAGTAAACAAGAACTGGATCAACCTACGATTGTTTTATTATAATTATCGGGCAAGACAATGCAGTAGTGGATCAGAGACACAGCAGGCAAAAATAGTTCCGTTGATCAACCAAACACAAGCAGAATAACTGATCTATAGAAGATAATAGTCCTTGAGAATTCTGACGTTAAGAATTGAATGCAGTCTCGGCCTACAAATAACCAGCAAAAGTTCCACTGAGTAATCACAACAGAGCAACTGGACTGAAATTGATCTCATCTAGCAGAATAACCAAGACATGAACAACAGCAGGAATAAGCTACTCAAATCAATATTCCTTAAGCAATAGTAACAGCAAAGTTAGTTTAACGGAAAATTCAAGTCTGCCCTTATACAAGGGACGGTGTCCATCCTTACAACCCAGTTCAACCCGACTAGCTACCTGACTAAAAGACACAGGTGATGCAGGGAGGCTGACTCTGAACAGACTCGGATAACTAAAAGACCAACACAGCTTGACGAGGAAATTCATGCATGGTAACAATAGCATAATCCAGCAAGAATGCAACTGATAGATGACCCTAAAAAAAAATAATCTTTGTAAGACTGGGTGTTATCCACGTGGGAAGAGGCCAGTTAGACCAAATCTGAGACGCAATTTTCCAGGTCCAAAAGTCCAATATCATGAGGAACACTCTTTAATGCCACAGTCGGTTCACGATCCTCAGTGAAGCAAGGGCATGTACAACAGTGCAGACAGCTGCTGTCTATTTGTAGACAGAGACAGCTAAACAGACAGCCTGTGCCTGTACAGTGGGTTGTCTGTTTCGCTGTCTGTAAGATAATTCATTGATCATTTGACACATAAATCATGGTGATCTTGTACATAATTTGATCTTTGTAGCCATTTTGTGGCTTAGAAGGGAGGATGATGACATATTCAAATAATTCTCATGAGTCTTTTTTAAAAAGCATAAATATAATATATATTCATATCAATAGGTTCTCCCAGTACATCATATCATATAATAAAATCACTAAATTCACCTAGTCCATAAATAGATCCACCTTATGACAGAAAATATATCCACTTGATGACAGAAAACTCGTCCTTTATCAGTATCATGCAAAATAGTTCGAGATGACGCTGAGTCATTCAACATCTGTCATTCAGTTACAAAATGAAAATAGTAACATCTGGCATCCATTATCCCTAACAAGCAAACAAAATAGTTTGAGTTGACAAAATGAAGACAGGTCCATTCAACAGAAGACACCTCAACTCCTGTTACTCCTTCCATAGCTGCGCCATATCCAACAGCACTGTTCGGCTCCAGCACAGGTGCTGCGCGGCCCCAAGTTCTCTGCTCCGGTGTCGTCATAGCCCCTCTTGCGACCTGCCGCATCTGCACAGGAGCTGTTGCAGCAGCTTCCCCCGTGGCCTTCTGCAGCTGCGCCGCCGGCGCTGCCGCAGCACCTCCCGCGACCTTCCGTAGCTGTGCCGCCGGTGCTGCCGCCGCATCTCCCGCGGCCTGCCGCTGCTGTGTCGTTGGCGCTGCCGCAGCAACTCCCACGTCCTTCCTCCGCATCTGCGCAGCAGCTGCAGCCACCGCTTTCCGTTGCCGGGACGCCTCCGCCTTGAGCAGCTCCCGCGTCGCAGCCGCGACCTGCTTGTCTTGCTGCCTCATGGTGGCCGCCGCCGCTTCTAGATAGGGTTGGATTTCGGGAGGAACGGGCTATTTGACGGGGAAGAAGCTGATTTTGGCTGTAAAGGAGGATTTTGGCGCGCTGATTTGCCGCCAAAAGGGAGAGGTCTCCGTGCGTGCGCATATCGGATCCCCGTCGCCGTCGACGAGGTCCTGCCGATTCTACAACGCGCTTTACGAACCGTCGACTCGCTTTGGAGCACGCGACGGAGTCGTAGATGAACGAGACGCCGGTCCTTCTCTCTCTCTTCAGTTAATGACCGCCATGTAGGATAATTTCACACTTAACCAAGCAAGTCGACGGCAACGGGCTCTCCGTTGTACTTGCCCTAAGCATGATTTGCATTCAATTGAGGGTGCTCAACAGCATTAAGACAAAGCCAATTATTGTGCCCAAGAAATAAAATGTGGTCCCACTTTATATACCGTGACTTTTGTGGTGCGGAAGAATGGCTGGTGCATCATACGGCCATTCTCCAGAGCATCACCAATGCAAACTCATCCTCCTGCCGAGGAACAGTAAAAGTTCTCTAAACTTGCAGCAGATCATCCCACGGAGCCCGAATAATGTACCAGCTATTGAAGCCAATGATGTAAGGCCGCATCATGTTCATAAGTACCTTCATCGTGACAGTGGAGGCAGCTAGATCAAAGGCGTTGATTTCTCCATGTGCAGTCAATGCATACAATAGACCATCCATGTACATGCAATCTCTATAGCTTGTATTTTGTGGCAGCCAGGTCCACTTGTCATCTCCTGCTCTTGCAAAAGAAAGCTGAAAGTATGGATTGTGGATGAGCACCACAAAGTAGCTTCCAGTACAAGGATCAAGAAACACAAATTTCTTGAAATAGAGTTTTTCACGCAGCTTGTCGAGAGCATATATTGTGGATTCCCTTGTTATCCTTCTGTCCACAATTTGGCCTGCTGGGCCTTACCCCACACTAGAATCTCTTGGGCCTCAGTGTCATCATCATACGGATGGCGGCGCCGCTGGTGGTGGGGCTGGTCTCCGAGGCGGACCGCAGGCGGGCCACCACCTGCCAATGGGCCATGCGAAACGGCCTCTCCGCCCGCGAGCCCAGATGCATGCTCCCATATGGCTTCAGGCCAGATTTGGCACTGCATCTCGCAGCCCACTGCTGCAGTGCCTGCCCGCGCCCTTTGCACCTGGGCTGTATGGTGGTATGTCTCCTTTTTGTGGCTACTCTTCTGGTAAATGTCCTAATATATGTTTGAATCTTCTGATATACTCCGTATCTCTTTATTTTCCTTGTATATGTTTGGAAAGCTGACAATGTGGTGTTTAGCTCTGCCCTCAAAAGCTCGAGGTACATCTGCTGGCCGAGGTATTGCTGTTCATTTCAGTTTCATCAGTGTCCATAATTTAGAGGTTGTTCGCCACGTCAGAAGCGATGAGCGGGATCCAAAAGATGATTTTGTAATGTTAGATCGTCATCATAAATGGATGGCTAACTTTTCGCCAAAAAAAAGAGACGGCTAACTCACATGCCAACTGAAACTTAGCTTGTTTAGTTCCCAAATTTGGGAGCCAAACTTTGATTTTTTTTGGGTGTGTGCGCCACTGTAGCATTTCGTTTGTATGCGTGAAAAATATCTAGAAATTGATTAATTAGGTTTAAAATATTCATCTCGCAGAGTACAACAAAACTGTGCAATTAGTTTTGGATTTCATCTACATGTAGTACTTCATGCGTATGCCGATATTTTGATGTGATGAGAATCTTCTTTTTGTATAGTGAACTTTAGAGGTGAAATTTGGGATCTAAACAAAAAAGGCCTTACAGGTGAGTCAGTCAACTCCGGCTGCCAAGTTTTAGCGCCTTTTTAGATTATTGTTGACTCGGCCGTTCCTTCTGTGCTAACTGTTACTAGTACTACCATGACGCGATAAGACTTGGGCCACTAGCTGTTTGTGCCTCTCTCGACTTGGTCAGTGATTTTGTGCGTCAGAGTAGGGTTGCTGGTCACAAGTCAGATATGGCAACCTGTGCAGCTGTGCTATCACCTACGAGGGTCAGGAGTCCATTTTCTTTGACTCTGAATTCCAGTTAACAGATTCCAGTCACTTTCAGAATTATGTCCTTGTTTAGATGGAGAATAGGGGTGGGGATTTGGGGGTTTGGGGTCACTTCGTAATCATTGCGCTACTGTAGCATTTCGTCTGTATGTGTGAAAAATTATCCAAAAATTGATTAATTAGGCTTAAAATGTTCGTCTCGCAGAGTACAACAAAACTGTGCAATTAGTTTTTTATTTCATCTACATTTAGTACTCCATGCATGTTATGACATTTTGATGTGATGGGAATCTTCTTTTTGCATAGTGAACTTTGTGGTTGATTTTTGGAAACTAAACAAGGGCTAAGTAACACTGGAACGTCCAGGCCTTGGGGTGTCTATATAAACTGCCTCCATTGCCTCAAGTTTCATCACAACAAGCTCAACTCATTTGCATACAACATATAGTAGTACATTCCCAGGTTTAGAACCACTTTGTAGCCTAGCTCCAATGGCATCCCAAATTGAGAGCCACCGCTCTGGAGCAGAGATTTTCACCGGAGATGCCATCTGCAAGAAGAAGTCTGTCGAGCTGCTGGAAGAGCTCGGCCTTCCTAAGGGGCTCTTGCCTATGGAGGACCTTCAGGAGTTTGGGTACAACCGCGCCACGGGGTTTATGTGGCTAGTGCAAGGGAAGAAGAAGGTCGAGCACACCTTCAAAAAGATCAAGCAGACAGTGTCCTATGCTGCTGAGGTAACAGCATTTGCAGAGAAGGGGAAGCTGGGGAAGATCACCGGCGTCAAGACCAAGGAGCTGATGCTCTGGCTCAGCGTCGTCGATGTCTATGTTCCTGAGGCCTCGCCAGAGAAGGTCACCTTCAAGACCGGCACTGGCCTCTCTGATAGCTTCGATGCCACTGCATTTGCACTTGGGGAGTAATTAAGGAATCATTAAATTGGTTAGCTTGGAATGATGCCGAGCGTTTAATGGTCACACTTCACCGAATATATTTACTTTGTGATTGTAAACAAATCTATACCGACAAACAGTTTATCAGTGATTCTCTAATTATACCGACAAACGTCTGATGGTAATTTAGGGCTGTGGTATAGTGAAACCATGTACCTTGGAGTATTTTGGAAGTAATATTTGAGTGCGTACCTTGGAGTATTTTGGAAGTTGATAATAAATTCAGTAACTTGGCAAGCTCATATTCTTCGCTAGTCGCTACCTAATTATTTTGAGTCCCATCGCTGACGAGGTGTGCCATAATTTATTGTCAACACATATATGTTACAATGTTTTAGTCAAAATGTACAAGTCATTTTATCAGCGGAGCCTTGCTTTGCTTTTTTTCCCTTTTTTTATGAAAGGAGCTTCATTGATCATATAATCATATTACAATCAGCTGCTAGCAAGTCACGAATAACAGCTGGGGGCTCATCTAGCCACTCCACCATCTGCTCTCCTGATACTTGCCTAGCACACTCATGAGCTACCCTATTACAAGATCGACTAGGGAAAACTCATCGAAGCTCCTACTAATCTGCTTGATCTCAGTAGTGGTCTTAGCCTGTTGGCCTAAGTGTACCTGTGTTTTATTTAAGGGGTTCTCTTCGATTTGTTAGCTTGATCATTCATGCCACGTTAAATGGCTTGCCTATCAGCTTGCCACTCCATTGTGCTACTTGATCAATAACCATGTGTACTCCAGTGCATCTGTTTTCAATTATTACAATTTCTTCCCTTAAAAAATATCTATACACAAAGAAGCTTATGAAATGAAAACAAGGCAAGGTGATGTTTGGCATGGTAGAGGGCCATCGGCCGGTTAAGTGCATTGTGGAATGGATACATGAATTTGGATGACGACGCACAGAAATATTGGGCAAGCTTCCTCAGCAGAGGCACCGGCGACCTAGATTGGGAGCAATAAGTTTCAAGTTTCAAATTTGAACTTGGGTGCTGTTTGTTGAGTGTTCTCAAATTTTCATCATTCCGTTTGCCTCACGGAGCCTTGTATTTCCCTTTCCTCCTCTGTTGGGGTTGTAACCCTTCGTATCCTGATCAATGTCTGCCGGTAATGGTAGTCAGGTGCTTGATCTTGCAGTATTGCTTTGACGAAATGAAATGTTAGCCCCTCACCGATTCATCAAAATTAAAAGCATTGGTGTCTATATCTATATGCTCCATGTTATACCCACTTAATTTTACTGCAAGTCAACATCTTGTTTTGTAAAATTGGATGTGTAAACTGGAATTTGTTAAATTAGCGTTGTATTGATCCTTCACTGGCAATCTGGTTCTGTAGCTCTATAAGATAATTTTAAAATGCAAGATCGTGTTATCACAACTGGGTGATACATAAGTCATAACATCCAACAATATAATTACAATTTCATATGATACATCATGAAATTTCCCGCATCCCTTCGGACTAGAAACAGACAAAAGAATGTTAAGTGCAAATTTCAGAGGAGCCAAGGCATCAGACTTTTGACTTGGTCATGGCGTGCTAACTGTATGACTATTTTCGTGCACTAGACACTGAAATAGTTGTATATCTGCTGACTTGGTCAGTGAGTTTGTGCGTTAGAGTATACTTGCTGATCACAAGTCAGATGTGGCTACCTGTGCACCGAGGTCAGGAGTCCCATTTGTTTGCCTCTGAAAGTCTGAATCATTCTACTTACCAGCTTCCAGTCAGTTTCAGAATTAAGTAACACTTCAACAGGCCTTGAGACCTCTATATAAACGTGCCTCCATTGCCTCAAGTTTCATCACAAAAGCCTCAACTCATTTGCATACAATACAGTACATTCCCAGGTTAAAAGCACTCCCAAAGCTCCAATGGCGTCCCAAATTGAGAGCCACCGCTCTGGAGCGGAGATTTTCACTGGAGATGCCATCTGCAGGAAGAAGTCTGTCGAGCTGCTGGAAGAGCTCGGCCTTCCTAAGGGCCTCCTACCTATGGAGGACCTTCAGGAGTTTGGGTACAACCGCGCCACGGGGTTTATGTGGCTGGTGCAAGGGAAGAAGAAGGTCGAGCACACCTTCAAAAAGATCAAGCAGACTGTGTCCTACGCTACTGAGGTGACAGCATTTGCAGAGAAGGGGAAGCTGGGGAAGATCACCGGCGTCAAGACCAAGGAGCTGATGCTCTGGCTCAGCGTCGTCGATGTCTATGTTCCTGAAGCCTCACCAGAGAAGGTCACCTTCAAGACTGGCACTGGCCTCTCCGATAGCTTTGACGCCACTGCCTTTGCACTCGGGGAGTAAGCAGGGAGTGAGTTGGATTAACCAGAAATGGGATGCTGGCTGCATAATCGTATTATATATCTATCAGGCTCTATGTGTTAATTAATGGCGGTGCTATATGTTTGTTTACAGTACGTCTTTCTGTCGTACGTGCTGAAAAGATAGATGTATAATTATGTATATTCCAACTGTAGTTGCCCGTGTCATGAGTTTGTATCTTGCATGCTTTTCAAAATTAATTCAGTTTTAAGAAAGCTGATATTTCTTATTACAAACGTCTATCCAAATCTAGCCTATCCGGGATTCACATTTTATTAATTTCATTCACCAAAATCAGGATTACGTGAAAGGATATTTGTATAATTTGGTATCTCAAGCTATAGAGCATAGTTATAAGAGAATGTGACAAGTTGCAACACTGTGGAACTCCACTCTCCACTACAGACAAAGGTGTACAAAGCCAACACTAATTATAAATTTCTTGCTATCAAGTAGACTGTCTACCGTGTAACCTTCTGAAATCTGAACAGTAGAGATTACTTGTTATTGATTTCACTCTTACTAGCAGCCCTGGGCCTTGCATTCTTCTGTATGTTTCCAAGTCAACCCTTGAGGTCACTTTGTCATCCGGAGCCTTTCTTTGTATTTATTCATGGAATCTTAACTCCATAGAATTCGTCTTCATAATCTGCGAGAAGTTAAACTAGTTCATGTTGAATGTACAAATTAACACTTTTAGCATCAGATATGTGTTGATCTTAGTTTGTTGGCCTTTCCTGTACCTGAACATTTTTTTTAAGTGGTAGCTTCTGTTAATTTTTTTTGGCTTGATCATTGGTGCCAGATTCAATCGCAGGCTAGACTGTAGACTGATATGCCACACCATCTTCCTACGAAAGCAGAATAAGACTCACGCAACAATTGATTAGATGATATTCTAAAAAAAATTGATTAGATGATAAAAGAGGTACATATATAGGGAGAATTAGGGAGGGAGCCAGGATGTGTGCGATCTGGTCGTGATCCATGGCAAGCATGCCGTGCAGGCATAAATATTTCTAACATCCTGGTTGATCAGGAAATATTTGTAATCCAGTACATCTGCTTGTAATGAAAAAAAAACTGATGAATTGAAAACAATTTCTTCCTTTCAAAAACTTCTCTTGACTTTTCTCTGTCTGTTTGCCCTCACAGGGCCTTGTTCCCCTTCGTCCTCTATTTTGGCTGTAACCATTTGTAGCCTAATCAATGTCTTGTAATATTGCTTTGATCAAATGAAATGTTCCCTGTGATTACTCTGCCCATCATTGATTTTTCAAAAAGAATTGTTTATATGTTTATATGCTCCAGGTTATCCCTACATAACTTTAACTTTAGTGTGGGTCAACATCTTGGTCTGTGAAATTGGTTCTATAACCCGAAGTTCGCTAAATTAGCGTTCTGTATGTCCTTGTCAGGTGATCTGGGACTGTACGTGCAGCTCATCTGATCCAACAACCCAGAAACATACACCTCCATAACCATAAGATAATTTTGCAATGGAAGATCCTTTCATCATAACTGGCTCAATCATAAAATTCTTTTTTTTCGCGACCATGCCTGAACACGTTTTTCATTAAGAGGACAGCGGGAGGTACTCAATCATAAAATTCCATCAATATAATTACAGTTCTATATGATACATCATGGAATTTTTCGCCTGCTTTCGGAGGAACCAAGTCATCATCAGAGGTCATCTCTGGCACCCCAGTTGTAGACATTTGACTTGGTCCTGGCTTGCTAACTGTATGATTTTTTTCATTTGCACAAGACACTGAAATAGTATGTATCTCTTGACTTGGTCATTGACTTTGTGCGTCAGAGTATGATTTCTGATCAGAAGTCAGATATGGCTACCTCTACCTCTACAACTGTGCTATTGCCGATGCCTATAGACAAGCTTGGTCAGTGAGTTTGTGTGTTAGAGTATGCTTGTTGGTCCCATCAAGTCAAATATGGCTACATTTATGCGCCTAAAGCTATTGCTTCTGAATTCTTGTAACCAGATTCAATTCCATCCAGTTTCAAAATTAAATAACACTTCGACAGGCCTTAAGATGACTCTATATAAACGTGAGTCCGTTGCCTCATGTTTCATCACAACGAGCTCAACTCATTTGCATACAACACAACAGTACGTACATTCCCAGGTTTAGAACCATTTGCTAGCAAAGCTCCAATGGCGTCCCATATTGAGAGCTACCGCGCCGGTGCAGAGGTCTTCACCGGAGATGCCGTATGCAGGAAGAAGTCCATCGAGCTGCTGGAAGAGCTTGGCCTCCCCAAGGGCCTCTTCCCTATGGAGGACATCAAGGAGTTTGGGTACAACCGTACCACTGGGTTCATGTGGCTAGTGCAGGGGAAGAAGAAGGTCGAGCACACGTTCAAGAAGATCAAACAGACTGTGTCCTATGCCGCTGAGGTGACAGCTTTTGCGGAGAAGGGGAAGCTGGGGAAGATCACCGGGGTCAAGACCAAGGAGCTGATGCTCTGGCTCAGCGTTGTCGATGTCTATGTTCCCGAGGCTTCGCCGGAGAAGATCACCTTCAAGACTGGCACTGGCCTCTCCGATAGCTTTGATGCCGCTGCCTTTGCGCTCGGGGAGTAACGATGGAATCATTTCGAGTGCAACGTGTGTCTCTTTCTTTTCTGTTGCAAATGTGCATGTATAAGTTCCTACACAATTGTCCGTGTGAGTTTGTATCTTGCAGCTTTTGTCATTTTGCAAAATGAATTTAGTTCATACGAAATTTGTATTCCTTATTACAAATGTCTCTCCAAATCTACCCTATCTGGGAGTGACCCTTGATCAATTTTGGATTTTTGTCGTCATTAGGATTGTGTGGAGGATATTTGTGTATTTTCTTATTACATTGTGTGTCAGGTTAGAGCATAGTCATAAGGAAGCCATCAGCTAAAACATTTGTGGGACTGTGCTACTACGTTGTCACGCGTGGAATGTTTAGTGCCAACAGAATGACGCATCGTCGATAAATAGTCATCAGATAGATAAAACAATATTCTGGCCACTAGAAAGTGTACATACAAAGCCGACACTTATTACAATGTTGTAGCCATATCAGTTTGAATCTGGGCGTTGACCCATGAATTGTTCATGCTACCTCGTATATATAGTACTAGTGAATTAATTTTGTGCCATTGTTATTACTCCATAATCCAGATAACAGTGCTGGAATCCAGGGGGAATTTTTGTTGGACAACACTCACCAACGAGTTTGGTGCTGGCTCTGTTCTCTTAAGTCTGTTGGCTTGATCGTTGGCGCCAGGTTCAATTGTCCTTGACTGTAAATGGTTACACCACACTTATTTGCCTACTTGGGCCCTATTTGACAGAGCTCCCAGACCTGATTCTCTGGTGAATCCAGTAGGAGCTCTGTCAAACAGTTTTCTAGAGAGAAGTGATTCTCTGTTGATTTTGTGAAGTGATTCTCTGAAATGAACTAAGGGGCTGGGAGCTGAAAAAAAGTAGTTTCTCCTGATTCTGAGAAGTGATTCTCCATCCTGATTCTGAGAGTTTACGATAAAGAATCAAAGAGAATCACTTTCAGCCACAGAATCACTTCTCTCGGAAAATCAGCTCCCATAGAGAATCAGAATTAAGTGGAGCTCTACCAAACAGACCCTTGATTATTTGTACTCCAGTACATCTGCTTGTTAAGAAAATAGATGACATGAAAATAACTTCTTCCTTTTAAAAATATACTAGCAAAAACGCTCGCACGTTTCATAGAAAATAAGATTTTGTAATACATAGATGGCAAGAGACCTTGTTGGTTACGAACTTGACGAGACGAGTAGTTCTGGGTTCGGACTGGTTTGAAGAAAAAAAATGGGTCGTAGGAGAGATTATGTTTCAATGACTGGTGAGTCCTCGAAAGTTTTGAATATTTATAGTATAGATAGATCCGTATACAAAATATGCAGATGGAATTAATACACCAGCCTATATGTTCCGCGTTATATCAGTACATAATTTTAGCATATTTCAAAAAATCGTTAGATACCTGAAATTGCTGGGACCGGCTCATCCGACAACCAAACTTACAGCTAAGCGGTGTTCAGGATTTCGGTCGAAACTCATTTTTGTGAATTTCGATCCTACTGGTATGTACCGGTATTATGCCGATACCGGCAATACTGGTTATTTTTCGGCCTGTATTCATAAATAGCTTCAAATTTCAATTAAATTTTGCTTAAATTTCAAAAAATCCAGCTGAAATTTCGGCTGAAAACCGGCCTACCAGTCCTACGGGTCCCCCTCAGGTGTGGCTACTCCATCCAGTGGCTAAAACGCTGCTGCTAAGACAATGTTGCAATGCAAGATCTCGTCATCATCGCTGGCTTACTCGTAACTTTCCAACCATATAGGTACTAATCAACATTATACGGCCTAGAGAAATCTGAAATTCTTCGCTTTATTTCTGAGACAAGGTTTCAGTCGATCAGTCATCTCTGGCTGCCCAGTTATGCATAGACTGTTGACTCGGTCCTGGTGTGCTAGCTGTTTTTATTTGAAATAAACGTTGGTGTGCTACCACATGCATGACGTGATAAGACGCTGAAAACCTACTGCCAACGGCCATGTTTCTTTCCCACGACAAATATATTTTCAAATGAAATCTTGCATGCGTGAAGTATTAAATGAAGTCTATTTGTAAAACTTTGTTAGGGATTGGTGTAACTTTGCACGATGAATCTAACGAGCCTAATTAGTCTATGATTTACTACAGTAATGCTACAGTAACCATCATCTAATCGTGTGGTCAAATGCCTTGTTATATTTGTCTCGTGAATTAATCCGGGGTTGTGAAGATAGTTTTATAAATTAGCTTTATTTAATACCCTTAATTATTGATCAAACGCGGTGAAAAAAAAATTTCATCCCAAAGAAACACGGCCGTGGCTTTGCGTCCGAGTTTGCATGCTGCTGGTCAGAAGTTAGATACTGCTAGGGTCATGACTGACGAGTCCACTCCTTTGCTGTTGAATTCTTATTTGCATATTCCGGTGAGTTTGAAAATTCAGTAGCAGTGTAGCACAAACAAGACTTCAGACATGAGATCGACGTCTATATAAACTTGCCTTTGCGACCTCTATGTCACCGCAACAAGCTTAACAACGCATTTGCATACAACAAGTTCCAAGAACACTACCACTGATTGTTAGCAAAGTGCCCATGGCGTCCCAAGCTATCGAGAGCCACCGCGACGGTGCAGAGGTCTTTAATGGAGATGCCATCTGCAGGAAGAAGTCCATCGAGCTGCTGGAAGAGCTGGGTCTCCCAAAGGGCCTCTTCCCTATGGAGGACATCCAGGAGTTTGGGTACAACCGCGCCACTGGATTCATGTGGCTGGTGCAGGGGAAGAAGAAGGTAGAGCACACATTCAAGAAGATCAAACAGACTGTGTCCTATGCTGCTGAGGTGACAGCTTTTGCCGAGAAGGGGAAGCTGGGGAAGATCGCCGGCGTCAAGACCAAGGAGCTGATGCTCTGGCTCAGCGTTGTCGATGTCTATGTTCCCGAGGCTTCGCCGGAGAAGGTGACCTTCAAGACCGGCACCGGCCTCTCTGATAGCTTCGACGCCGCTGCATTTGCGCTTGGAGAGTGATCAAGGAGTACTATGTATCGATATTAAAGCTGCTGCTGCATACGCATATGCATATGATGCAATATCCAGCTTATCTCTGTCTACCTTTTGCGCTGCAAATAAGCCTATATTACAGTACAATTACGTTTTCTACAGATGCTCTGGTTGAGTTTGTTCCTTGCTGTGTTTTGTAAATCACTCTCCTAGGATAGGAGCGGCGCCGAGCCTGAATAAAATTCACCACTGCCTTCTCTTTTCTTTCATTCGTGCCTACTGTGATCTTGAGAAACATTCTATGTCAGTGATGGTGGTGGTCGGCGATGGGGGATGGGGAATGCCGGGCTGGGTTTTTTTTACGGTGGACAACGTCGTTACTGTATGCGGTAAGGGTAGGGGCCTCCTATGCGGCTTCCATGTACTAATTAACAACATGGCTTAGAGCCCAACATGGTCCAACAACACAGCCACGAAAACAAAACAAAAAAGAAACAGTCCCGTACTCCCATGTGGAGAAAGGAAAGGAGTCTTCGCCCCGCTACATATTTTTTTCGTCTTCATTCTATTAAATCAGATATATGGTGTGACAATATCCTTGTGACTTTTTCTTTATTTTTCTAATTATCAATAGTTAAGTATGTACTAATAAGATGTAGAATGTTACGGTCAACGTTCCAAAAACACCGATTCAACATTCCGATTATACCATTTTAGCATCTGGCGCATAAAAATTAAATTAAAATGCTTTAAGTGTTGAACTAATACAATCAATATTTTCAAATACTATGTTCAATATTTTATCAAATTTAATTCAATAATTCAGATAGACTAGATCAACATTTTATATGAAAATGTTGAAGCACTAGGTCTAAGATGTTGAGTTAGTTATTCAAAATGTTGAAATAGCATATCGAAAATGTTGATTATAATATATATATAATAAAAATATACTTATATTAGATCTTATTTTGTTGCATTAATTTCAAATAACACGGTGGTTTAAATGGAATTGAAAATTGATTAACGGTTTAGGAGAAAATCTTGTTTAAAGATTGAAATTCACATTAGATTCCCATCCATCGTTTTACTCGGCTGCTCCTTCCACCGTCCACCTGCTGTGTATCCAAATAAACATGTAATTATATCTGTTGCACGAATCTTCAATAGTAGAAGCTAGATCAGTAAAAAAACTTCTGAAAGTCGTATAGGTTTTCCGGTTAAGGTGGAGTCTGTTTGACTGCAGCAACGTGTAAATGGGCCGCACGGGTATTTATTTTCGGGCTTACTTCGTGTCACCAGCCAGCCCACACAAGTGGACATGTTGGCCTAGCGACGAAGTTTGTCTTGGGCTTCCCTGCTTCCTAGCACATCTATGCAATTTTCTATCTAGCTTTTTCAGTTTTTCACTTTAGGTTAGTATATCTACTATGTAGTGATTTGATCAAAGTTAGGACGGCATGATGTCGATAATGGCCAGGTCCAAAGTTTACACATGTATTATTGGTATATCAAGTAAAAAGGCAAGTTGACAGGGAAATATCAAACAAGGATTCCTCAACACAAGTGAATGGTACTCTTGGAATCAGATGTGTGGTCCTCTACTACTACTACTATTAAGTACAGAATGAAGAAAGCAATGCAACACTTCCTAGGAAAGTTGCTGATGGTGTGCAGAAGTACGTCTTTGACCCTTGTTAACCGGCACCATTCGCCAAGCTCAATACGCTCCCAGTGTACAAACCAACTGCAACACAAGGTCCAATACCCGCCACATCTGTACAAGTGCAGGTCCTAGGATCATAAATTTTCAGCGACCCCCTGTTCCCCAAGTGAACAAGCACAATTCTCCCATCATCCAACACCACCAAAGGCCTCACTGTATGCTCAGCATGCTGGTAGCTAATCCTAAGCTGAATGCTATGTTTCTTGACCCATAATCCCTTTTGGACATCCATCAGAAACCATAGGCCCATGGAGGAAGCAATTTTGCGATGAGTCACAACTAAGCAGCCATTCAGTTCAGCCAGTGAGAACTCACCCCAATCCAGGTGATTGATGGGATGCCCAGCAGCATCATCCTCTAGGCTGCTACTCATGGGTCCTCGAATTGTCTGCCTCCAATTTTCTGTCTCGAGATCAAACGAAGCTATCCGATCAGGCATAACATCTTGGCCCTGAACAAGCTCAGTGGAGAAGAAGAACACAATTCCGTTAGTGACTGCCCATGTGCCGAGTGCAACAGGGTGTGCAGGGTGCAAGATTCTCCTCCACCGGCCATGGCCGCCGCCGCCGTCGAGAGTGACGATCTCGTAGAGCTGCCGACCGGTGCTGGGAAACAAGTCGAGCACGCGAAGCACCTTCAGCTCGCCGGTGGACGACGCGACCTTCCCGAGCGCGACCATGGCGTTGTGGTGGCTGATCTCCCGCTCGTGCGCCGCGTGCTCCTCCGCCAAGCCCTCCGGCAAGGCGGCAGGTGCGCCGGTGGCCGGGTCCAGCAGCCTGCAGCTCACGCCGGCGCCCGTCGCGACACAGACGAGGCCGCCGGCCGGCCCCGCCACGGACACCACCCACTCGTTCTCCGCCTCCGCCTCGCCGGGCGGCGGCGCGCGCGCCCGCCTTACGACGCGGCCGGCGAGGTCGAGGACGTCGTAGAGGACGCCGCTGTTGGTGCGCGTCGCGTAGCCGGCGACGACGAGCGGCGGCTCCGTGCGGCGGGCGGCGTGCGCGGCGGCGAAGGCTTGGTCGGAGAGGAGCGACCGCCACGGCCGGCACACGGCGCGCAGGCGGCAGAGGTCCTTGCCCGGGAGGCGGAGGAGGATCTCGTAGACGGCGTCCACGGGCAGGGCGCCGGCGGCGAGGGTGGGAACGGCGGCGGCGGGGCTTTCTGGAACCCGCGCGGCGGCGCGCGGCTTCGACGACGATGACGCCATGGTTCCGATGAAGTTGGTGCGGGATGGAGTCGGAGGAGAGCAGCGCCGTGGTGGAAGGGAGAAGGGGGTTGGTCGTGGGTGGCGACGGGATGGATGGGGAATGGCGGGCTGGGGTTTGTGGACGACGACGACGACTCGCCGTGTGCGGGTGCTGACCGGCCTCAGCTCACGCGGTGGCCACATACGTCAACGATCTGATCTGCAATCAGCCAATCATAAACCCAGCCCTTGTTTTGTTGCAAACTTTAGAATGCCAAAGTTTAGAAAGTGATATTAATATGTCATCATAGCATTTTGTTTGTATTTATGAATAATTATCTAAACATTAATTAATTAAGCTCAAAATATTCGTCTCGTAAAGTACAACAAAACCGTATAATTAGTTTTTAATTTCATCTACATTTAGTACTCCATACATATATCAATATTCTGATGTGATGAGAATTTTTTTTTATATAGTGAAATTTGGGGGCAAATTGGCCTAAGCAGAGGAAGCTTTCTAATCATTTCATCTGGCTATTGCACAGTTTTATTTGCTGTTTGACTGCTTCAGTGAGATGGATGCCGTAGTGGGTGGCCGTGTTTTCGGTTTCTCCTGCTGGGCCGGGCCGCAGTGGTCGTACCGGGCCGGCAACATGCATCTTTGGACTTTGGTGTTCCACCTAAACGCACAAGGTTTCCTTAACCAAATGCCAAAAAGAGAGAGGGAAAAACACACACAGCTCGCTCCCTCATTCATCTAAATCTTGTCATAAGAATGGTACAAGGTGGAATATAAAGTACGCTACTTAGAAAAGAAGGAAAAGACTCCAATATTTTTTACACAACGCAATAAAACATCGCCTCATGATGTATTGATATTAGTTACAAGTCAACCCGACCTGTAATTCCTTGCTGCCTGGAAACCCTGAAGCAAGTACCCAATCATACAACAAGACCCGAAGAAACAAGAACTTTGGGAGAGCAAAACTTTTCGGATTCCCTTCATCAAATTCAGAAACACCGTTCGTTGTAGCAGGCATATTCCCCTTACGGTTTCGCTACTTCTTTCCTGGTTGAAAAGGTAGTGCTCCGGCAGTATTTTTGAGTAATAAATAAATAATAACAATAAATCGGTCCAAGATTTCTCGGTGTGGACATTTTTTTAGTACGCATTTGCATGGATTTCGGCATGTGTCGTCAATCTTTGATTAATCTGTTGCAACTAGACCATAATTGATGACAATAATACGGTTTAGGTATCATCAATTGAACTGATGTCATAATTGTGACCGTTTCTGGTTAGTTCAGTGCCATAAATTCGATAGTTTTCCATCAGAACAGTTGCATGAATTGCCCTCTGTATCCATATTTGTTTAGAAGACAAGCTCCATTTAAGACTTCTTTTGGAAGGAGTCAATTTGCAGGAATTTCGTAATCTGGCTCCTCTCCATGTAAACTTCTGTGTTCTAACTTTAGCATACTACCACATTGTAAAGACCTTTTTTGAAATACGAGTAACAACTGGTATCAGGCCCTGGTTTCCTTATGGTAGAACCTGTCTTTTCCCCAGGTTTGAGTACTCGACTCAGTATGGGTGTTGTATTTTCCTGAATTTATTTAAAAAATTAACCAGTGCTATTCTTTCACTGTAGGCGCCGACCCCGACAACGAGGCTTATGTGTGTGAGCGTCTGTATCCGGTCTTTCACAAAGAAAAAAGTCCTCTTTGAAATAGAGAATTTTCATGGGAAAGTTTTTTGTTTCCTGCTAGTTTCTAATATCTATCAATCTATCCACTTCTAGCTAACATAACTATTATATGACGTGCAATAAAGGGGATCAATGCTGTTTCTTTTCTGAAAAAGCTGTAGCTGCACTGAATTGATAATTAAAAAAACATAGCCCATGAAACTGGATATATACCCATGCTCAGGAAAAAAAAGACTAGATATATGCAGTATCAACTTATCATTTTCTTTGTTGTTTGCCATACATCTGGTTGACTGCTAGTTATAAAAACCAGGCCGTTTATTTCATGCACCATCGGAAAAGGAAATATCTAGATGGCTTTCATGGCTCCGAAAATTACGTATGGATTATGGCACAGTGGCCATATGGTTGATAGGACTTTCTTTGATCGGTCATTAGCGGGCGTGTCATCAGGAAATTATTACATTGAATATGACAGTTATATATACAAACCATCAAAATCAAATAAATAAACATGCAACGGCTTCAAAAAATGTATAAGTCAGTTGATAAGGTTTATTGTATGGAATCTATGCCCACCCAGATTTGAATTCTCGACTCAACATTGAACGTATTTTCTTTGATTTATTTCATAATTTAACCGATATTTTTTTAATGGTATCAACAAATGAGGTGGGGAGGCAAATAGTGTCCTGGTGTTGGTGTACTGGCGGCGCAGGGACAGCAAAGGGAAGAAATGCGAGAGAGAAGGGCTACCACCGTGATTCGGTGATTGGTGAGTGGGTAAGCAAGAGTTGCGGTTACAAAAAAAAAATCAGTTTCGTTCTGCACTCGTTGGCCCTTATGGATGTACGGACCAATGTGAGCGGTAGGGCATACGTATTATTTATATGTAAAAAATATTAATTTTACTTAGATTCTTATAGTATAAAAATGATGAGGTGACTAGAAAAATATTGTCGGTCAAAGTCCTTTACCCCCAACGTCGCAACCCATCGAGCAGCCACATCCTTATTAGATTTATTCCTGAAAAAAAAAGATTTGCTTGAGGATTAAGTGTCAAAAGAATTACTCCTTATGCCTTTCCTTATTCCATAATGGACATCAACAATGAAATACCATCTCTCCGCCGTCATTATGAGCCAATGGTGACACCTAACGGTATATGTATTTGCCGATCAGTCACTAGCATATTAAGTTATTAACCGTGTGGTGGGACCGTGGATGAATCGCTAACTTGAGCTCGCTCTTGATGTACACTGTGGTCCCTGAACTCGCTTTCGAGTCACAGAGAGTAGTAAAAACCAGAGCACTGTCTGTGGTCGTCGTAGAACAGGAATTGGTCCATTTTTTTTTGTTAGTGGCATAACTAATTTGCTTCACGTTAGCAGAGTGCAGGCACAGTATGGACGGTTTATGACAGACGGTGATGGAGCTTATACGCTGGGAGTCCGAACTCTGAACCCATGTGATGCAAAATCTCGGATATCGTTTTCTGTTCACTATACTACAAAAAAGGTTTGTAACTGCGGTTGAAAACGTATTTGCAGGTGCGGTTGGGCCGTCCGCGCTTGCTTTTCGCAGCTACAAATAGCGCGTTTGCAGGCGCGGGTGCGAAGCCATTGCTGCAAATTGGTTTGTAGGGGCGGGCCGCAACATCGTCAGTCGCTAGAAAGCGATTAAAAAACAAAAAAAATGCCGCTCCCCGCAGCATCAGGCGCGCACCCGTCACCCTCCAGGCCGCCGCCGCCCTCCACGCCGTTGCCGCCCTCCTTGCGCTTGCTGCAGTGGCGGCCGCATGCCTGCCCACTGCCTCAACGCCGCACGCGCTCATGCGCCGCCCTCCACGCTGTCGCCGCCACCGCCGACCGATCTTTACGCCACCACAGCCCTCCAGGCCGCCGCCCTCTAGGCCCACCGCCGCCGCCCACGAGGCTTGCTGTGGGCCGCTGCATGCCGCCGCCGCCCTCCATGCGCTCGCTGCAGCGGCGGCCGTGTGCCTGCCCGCTGCCCCGACGCTGCACGCGCCCATGCGCCACCTCCAACGCTGCCGCAGCCGCCCTCTAGGCCCGCAGCCGCCGCCGCCGCCCACGAGGCTTGCCGTGGGCCGCTGCATGTCGCCGCCGCCCTCCATACCCTTGCTGCAGCGGCGGCCGCGTGCCTGCCCGCTGCCCGGACGCCGCACGGAGAGGAGGGGACAAGAGAGAGAGAGGGATCGGAGGAAAGGTGTGGACGAGAGGATGGGAAACGGAGGAGATAAGGAGAGGGAGTGCATGTGGGGTCACGTGAAAAAATCTGAGATGATTTTTAGGTGCGGACCATGGGGTGGTCCGTTCCTAAAAATAAATTTGTAGCAGCGGACGAGGCCTTGGTCCGTCCCTACAAATCAAGGCTATTTATAAGTGCGGATCATTGAATCGTCCGTCCCTAAAAATTGATTTTTAGGTGCGGACGAATTGCTACAGTGCACACGATGATTTTTAAGAACGGGTCATCTATTCTTCCGCTCTTGAAAAATATACCCTCCGCTCCTACAAATGTTTTTTGTAGTAGTGGTTTTCTGCCTTTTTGGTCTTTCCTTGGCTTAATTATCAGGCCACTAGTTTCTGACTGAATTTTGCTCTTCGATCTCTGCTATATCAATATATAGAACAGCATATCGTTTTCTGCCAGTTCTTTTTAAAAAAAATAAAAGATAAATACAGACAAGGTAATACTGCTACAGTTGGGCTATCTGCCTATCTGTCACTGCCCCATCTTATAGACGCAATTTTCCTCAAGCAGGGTGGTTTTCGCACCTAGTGCAGCAAAGATTCCCCGCCATCTTGCCACGCACGAAGACGAAGATGGAAGAATAATCGTTCACTGTTCAGATGACAGGCTACCAAACCGGCACTGTTGGCTACAGATCCAACTGTGCACGGGCGACGGCCTTCAAGGCTTCAACTCCTCGGACGCTGACAAACGTGGTTTATCCCCTCAAATAAGTGACAATTAGTAGCATTAAATATAAATTAATTATAAAACTAATTGTATAAGTCATATCTACTCCGCGAGACGATCCTAACAAGCCTAATTAACCTATAATTAGTACATAATTATTAAATTATTACTGTAGCATTATATTGTCTAATTATAGATTAATTAGGCTTAATAGATTCGTATCGTAAATTAGTCCTCGCTTATGTAATGCATTTTATAATTAATCTATATTTAATATTTTTAATTAGTATTCTTTCATTCGATGTGACGGGACTAAAACTTTAGTCCGTGGAACCAAACACCTCTAATTCCGGCGTTCCTTCATTCTCATCAGACGAAATCTAACACGATTAAAAAATACCGACGCCATTCGTGTTCACGCATGCCTTTGCCAAGTTTAAGTTAAATTCTCATATACTTACTCCGTTCCAAATTCTAAATCATTTTCATAGTTTTTCTATGTATTTGAATTCTGGATATAGCTTATATCTAGATGCATATTAAAATTTATGAATCTAGAAAATCAAAACGATTTAGAACATAGGTAATACCTCCGTTCCAAATTACTATTCGTTGTTGACTTTTTTATTTAACATTTGACCATTCATTTTATTCAAAAAATTTCACAAGTATCGTTTATTTTGTATGTGACTTACTTTATCATTGTATATACTTCAAGTATAATTTATTAGTTTGTATATTTAGACAAATTTTTGAACAAAACAAATGGTTAAAAATTATGAAAAAAACTTAACAACGAATTAACAACGAATAGTAATTTAGAACGGAGCATTAGTATATAGCGACGTCACTGGCGCTGCATCACTACATCATCCCAACTACAGAAACCCAGCCAGCCGGTGCGGCGCCTCCACGGCACCCGTCCGCGTCCGGCCCGATCCAACCAAACGCCGGGGCCCCCCGTGCCTGCCCTCTCCACCACCTGCCGGGACACGACGCCGCCCACAGCAAAGCCGCCATCTATATATCAGACCGCACCACCAATCAAGCTCTCGCACCAGTGCAGCACCACCACCAGCTCGATCGATCTCGCGCTTCTTCAGTTAGCTCTTCCCCTGCTCACGTACAGAGAGGGAGGGAGAGAGCGCGCGCCGCATCGTTGTCAGCTGGGCAGCTCGATCGATCCGATCCGATCCATGGATGTGAGGGTGGCTTTCGCTTTGGTCGTGGCGATGGCGGCGGCGGCGGTGGCCGGGGTGGGAGGGGACTTCGCGGCGGACCGGGCCGAGTGCTCGGACAAGCTGGTGGGGCTGGCGACGTGCCTGACGTACGTGCAGGACCAGGCGGCGGCGCCGACGCCGGACTGCTGCGCGGGGCTCAAGACGGTGCTGCAGACCAGCCGCAAGTGCCTGTGCGTGCTGGTGAAGGACAGGGACGACCCCAACCTGGGGCTCAAGCTCAACGTCTCCAAGGCGCTGGGCCTCCCCGCCGTCTGCAACGCCGCCGCCAACATCTCCGACTGCCCAAGTACGTTACCCTGTTGATGATATTTTGCTCATCATCATCACCCACCAGCAGTTGTTGGTGGGAGTGCTTCTCATCTTAATTATATCCCTACTAATAATAATATAATCAGCAGCGACTTTATTGAAACCTCTTAGTGTTTATGAAACGAAGAACAAGCATGCTAGCACTACCGGAATCCGAGCTTAAGGCACACAGCAAAGGCCATAAAACACACGGTGAAGTGTTTGTCGTGTGTCGCCTATGGTGAAGCCCGTACGGCAAGCAGCTTGACGGCAAAATGCTCGATCCTTGCGAGAGAGATATAGCAACCTAATTTAATTTGATTTCTATATAAGTTAACCAGGAGGAGGCTAAACTCAAGAGCTCGGCGGTCGAGCTTGACTCGAGATGTCTTCATCTTGGTCTTTTAGTAAGCTATAATGGAAGAAAAAAACCTTAGCCTCAGACTTGTTAATATTGCTAATAATAATTAGCGTGGTATTTGCCATCAGACTTGTTAATATGCATGCATGCCTCAACCAGATTCGTTCATAATTTTTTTTTCAAAAATAAAAAAAAGTAGCATAGGAAACTGGCCTTGTCTGCATCTACATGCAATTCGGTTAGGATTTAGAGCAGGGCAAGGCAGACACACCCTTTTCCAAACGTCACTCCAGTTCACGCATACCCGGCCTCTCCTCATACGCTGCTGTGCCGTGTACGTGGCGACAAGCATGCCGCCATAGCCGTTGCTAGGTTTTGGGATGCTCCATATACAGTAGGAAACTATATATAAGATCGACAACAGAGAAGAAAAACATGACGGCCTGCCGGGGGAGGAACGAAGAAGGCTCCAAAATCCGCGGCCTTTTTCCCCGGTTGTGCACGGCGGCACCCCGTGATCGGCGGTTCGGTTCGGTGCGTGTCACGCGTGACTGATGAGGAGGAGATAATATAGCGTGATCGCCTGGGCAGCTACCGGAAGATTCTGAACCTGAAAGGGACTAGCTTTGTCACTCCTGCTTGACTCTCTGTCCGCTCGAGTGTGTGTGCTCTCTCCAACAACGAAATGTTCGGGACCATGTGTCGCTCTCGTAGCTGCCCTAGCTAGCTAGGACCCACATGTACGTCATGCATCGGTGACTGACGACGTAGAGGTCGACGAAATTCACTCTGCTTGGACGGTGAAGACGAAATGCTAGATGATAAGTGACATATAAGAACAAGCAAATTAAAGAGCTTTTCCATTCCCGTGTTTATATTATTACTGCATATATATATATATATATATATATATATATATGCTACAGCTAACATGGTGTGTTTTTGTATGTTGTTGGTACGTTTAATTCTGTGGCGTGCAGGGCTTCTGAATCTGGCGCCCAACTCCCGGGACGCGCAGGTGTTCGAGCAGTACGTCAAGCAGGCGGCAGCGCACGCCAGCACCCCGGGCGCCACCGGTCAGTTCACCTCTCTGCTGCTTTCGCCTTGAATTGTTCTCTTGTTCGTAGTACTGTACGTTGTATACATCAGTGTGAAGTTTTTTTTTCGAAATGAACATGAGTGTGAAGTTGGATAACGAAAAGCAAATAAATGCATATTCATCCCGAAAAAAGAAAGAGGCTTTTCATATACACATGAGTGCTGTTGCTCTTTTGGAGCTCACTTTATTTGCGCTTATTTTCGGAGGCAACCAATCATTGATTGGCTTTAGCCCCCCCGGCCGGGTCTAACGCACGCCTGCCGTAATGCTCTCCAGGTGGCGGCGGCAGCAGCAGCAAGACGAGCGCGGCGGGCCTGAAGAGCGGCGCCGGCGGGCCCGCGCGGCGGTGGTTGGGAGTGGCCGGGGTCGGTGGTGACGGCGGCGCACGCGCGGTGGTGCTCGCACTCCTCGCCGCGGCGGCCGCGCCACTCGCCGTGACTTTCCTCATCCTGCTGGGATAGACGTATATGAATGGACGGCGCCGCCGGCCGGCGGTGCTGTGTGCTGGTGGCGTTTGCCGACTTGCGTTGTAGTGTGGTTCTGTCGTTGTCAGTTTCCTGACGGAGGAAACGGAAGTGAGGAAGAGCTGTAGCGTTGGCAGTTATACTACTGTGTCACACTGGCAGTTGTGCAAATTAAACCTTGCTTGTTGCTTCGGGGTCTTTGTTTCAGAACTTGTCCTAGCTTGCTTTTGTATGAAAAAGGAAAGAACTTGCCCTGATTATATATTAACATGAAATCCATACTGCTTCCTACGGAATCTTGTACCCATACTGCTTCCTACGAAATCACATACTCACATACATGGTATGCGTTTTCTTGAGAAAATATCACTTTCTTTTAGGACACGGTCTGCAATCCATCTGAGAATCCCTGTTCGCTAGACTCCTTGATAGCTAGGGTTACTTAGACTCGTTAGATTCGTGACGCAAAATTAAACTCATTCTTAAAAAGATTTTATAAATAAACTTTATTTAATACTACATGCATGAAAGATTCTCTTAAAAAAATTCACCGAAACAACCAAACACGGCCCGCATAGGCGATTGCAACCACACTGAACCATATTTGTGTCTCGATCCGTCGTCCACTCGTCCTCACCTATATATCTCCTCTCGCTGAAAACGATATCAGTGATAACACTGTGCTGCCAAATGTAGCTGCTCGCAACTGCATATATCACAATCCTGCCCGTAATCACGTAGGTCTTCAACCATGCATGCATATTATTATTTTGCGCATACGCGTCCCATTAAACGCGACATGTACTTCAAACTTCAAAGGTTGAGCCGAGCCTACATCTCAACAGTAGGAGTGTCGTTTTCTTAAAAAAAAGCAGTACGAGTGTCATTGTAGTACATGTAATGTTTTTTTAACTGACTCCAAGAGCATTGCCAAATTTTTATTAGAGAGATAAAATGTAGCCAAACGAACAAAAGCAAAAAACTAAAAACAAAAGTCAAATAACTTGGGCACTAAAGAGCACCCCAACTTACGGAACGGTAAAGGAAAGAGCCCAAGCAAACCAAAAGAACAACTAAGAGACGATACTCAAAAAAGGGGTCGCCGGATCAACCATATTGTTTGATGAAATTGTTGCGCATCTTCTTTGATGGCATATGCCACATCTTCGTTGAATCTGCTTTCTTGATGAAATGCGTGTTCCTTCCAAATGTTCCACCAAAATTTCGGGGATTGGTAAGACTAAAATGTTGGTAGGGACAAGTTAAGTTAGTCTTAGTATATAGTTTCATGCCACAGTTGGTAATGGGCCACACGGATTTCATAGAAATTTTTTATTCACTCTTATCCCATTAAACTTTCCGTTCTTTCTCTTACAATCATTCTATCACGTCAATAAATTTTACAAATATAGCATACCGTATAATTAATATGAAAACTCTCTAAAACTTATATAGAGAGTAGCCTTAGGGCCTCTCTAATGGGAGGTTCTATAGTGGTCCTATAAATTTCTCGTCCTATAAAATCAGGTTTTATATCAATAGCGTTCTAGTTACATTGGTAACAATATATCAACAGATGTTAAATTGGTGTAGAATCTACCACCTCCATTTCAAATTATAGTTCATTTGACTTTTTTGACTTTAAATTTGACCGCTCGTCTTATTCAAAATTTTGTGCAAATTATCATATTTTTATGATGTCTTTCTTTACTCTTTACTAATAAACATTCTTAAAAAATAACTTAAATTTAACTATATTTATGTAATTTTTTTGAATAAAATAAGTGATTAAATTTATGGTAAAAAATCAAACGAATTATAATTTAAAATAGAGGTAGTATCTAAAAAATTGAGGCGGTTGCGTATATCGAGACGGCCATATGCACGTCAGCACGTACAAACAAAACTCGATGGCCCATTTCCAAGGGCCATGTCACAACAGCTAAAAGGTCCGGGCGGAAACTTAAACTTCGGACGCACGCATACGGCCAGGTAGATTGGCGTCGTCCAGTAGTCGGTCGTAGGGACACGTAATCTTGAGACGACTTATCAGACAACCTATACAATGTGTTATTGTTTTAGTTGTCTCGTAGTAATACAATATCCCTTAATTTATGAAAAAAATAAAGAAATATTATTAGTTGCATATCAATAAAACTCATACAATGGTGGATGAGTTGTCTCATATTCCTAAAATTTAGCATATGAGCCGGTTGTTTCACCCCACCATCCCCACAAAAAAAACTCATATTTTTTCTCCGAACCAAACCAAAGCCAGCCAAGCCTCGGCGAGCCGCCCCCAAATCATTCGTCTCCCTCCTCCCTCCCTTCCTCCGTTTGCTTGATTGATTGGAGAGCAACCACCCCCACAACCGCCGCGGCAATCTCCTCGCCATCTCCGCGTCGCGGGATCCCTTCGCCATTGCCGAGGAGGAAGGGGGCGCGGGGTCGCCGCGGCGGGAGGTGTTGTGGATCTCGGATGGCGGCCAAGTCGTCGCGGTCGCGGCCGGCGGGCCACTCGGGGGTGTTCCCCGTGGGCAGCGCTGCGGCGGTGGGGAGCGGCGGCGGCGGGGGCGGCGGAGGAGGGGGCGGCGGCGACGGCGGCGTGCAGCTCGCCGACAAGCTCAAGATCTTCAAGACCGACAACTTCGATCCCGACGCCTACGTGCAGTCAAAGTGCCAGACCATGAATGAGAAGGTGAGTCCGATCTGGTAGCGCCTCGGGGCCGGGCTCGCCGGCTCGATCCGGCAGCGCCTCTTGTCAGGGAGGGTCGCCGGGGCGGTGGGGAGGTCGCATTTCGTTGTCTCGTGGTGGGGTGTCTATTGGATTAGGTGGCGGTGATCTGGGGCCGGTCGTTGTTGTTGGAATTTAGGCGAATTGGGCAGTAGGGGCGTTTTTATTTATCTCTGGACGATTGGTGATTCAAGGAGTGCACTTTGACATATCCCAGAGGGTCTCTTGACGGACATCTCAATGTGTGTGTTCTTAGCGCAATTTACTTTGCAGTCACAAAATGATTAGGCATAACTTGTGTGGATAATCTCGGAAATTTGATGCTTAACAGATGGCAAAAATCTGATTTCCTGTATTGTGTTATCTATGCAAATTGGAAAGCTAGCATGTGCCAAACGACCGTATGCACATTTGAATACAAGCCAGATAATTTGAAATACTCAGAGTTTAGGTTTGAATATGCTGACATTCTTCAGGCTACATTATAGTGTGGTTATGTGTCAATACTAGAAATGAAATGCTATAGGTCTTTGTTTAGAGGAGTTATAATCTTCAATTTTCTGTGGAGATGGGAATTTTATGCCATTGCTTCTAGAAGTACTGCATTTTCAGTTTTGATTCGGCTATTTCTGTATACAGCAGTTTGAGTCCAAACATAATTATGATAAGGGTTCAAGGATCATGTTAAGTTGAAGTCTTGGTGTTATATTTTTGGTCAGTGGAATACATTGCTTCTTTATTGATGTATTGGGTGGTAGAGAAATGATAGTTTGTTTCTTTTTGACATCATCCACAGCTTGAACAGCTGCTAGTCCCTCCATTTCTAAATAGGTGTTTTAGGATAAGCTAATTATCCTATGTCGTAGTAACGAATTTCCACAGAATTTTCATGGGTTCATGAAAATAAACTAGCTAAAGCTACTTTCTGAGGCATGATGATGTTGGCATTGCCCTTTCGGCTTGCTTGGCATTTTGCAATCATGTTTCTCAAGGCATCTGCGATTGTACTCTCCTAGTCATCTGCTTATTTTTGTTTTCTCTGCTACTGGCATTATCGAAGTGCTGAATTCCACCTGAATTGTCAGTATGTTATTAGAATGTGCACTAGACATAACTAACAAGGAAATTAAAATTCGTTGCAGGAAATAAGACATCTGTGTTCTTATCTGCAAGACCTAAAGAAGGCCTCAGCTGAAGAGATGCGGAGAAGCGTTTATGCAAATTATGCTTCATTTATCAGGTCTGGTAGCAACCATTTGTGCAAAATTTCCTTAAATGTCCTGTGCTGTTGTCACTTCTGTTTGAGATATCAACACATTGGCACTATAATCAAGATGACACATGAACCCTCCCCCTCCATCATTGTTTGTGCTGGTATCGTTTTATTATCATTACTTTCATCAACTCTTAACTATCATTTTGTCGAATGCTACATACAGGATCAGCTCTTAATTTTTTTAGTAACAAATCTTTTTCCTTTATGAATTGAATCATTTAATCCATTAAAAAATGCTTATGTAGAGGCAATTACCTACTATTACTGTTACGTTGATAATATCTTTATCCTCACTTATAATTTACAATCTCTATATCTGGTCGTTTCTCAGAAACTAAATGCTTTGACAATTGCAAAGAATGTTTTCTTTTCTAGTATTGGCACATCTGTTTTTATTGATGAAGGTTATATCAATGTAATTTATTTATTCATCCTGAACTTTTGGTCTATATATTGTCTAGTTCACTACATGTGATGCTTAAATAATTTACTTTGTACTGATTTCCTTATCATCAGAACATCAAAGGAGATATCCGACCTTGAAGGGGAGCTGCTGTCAATTAGAAATCTGCTTAATACACAGGCAGCTTTGATTCACGGTCTGTCTGAAGGAGTTCAGATAGATTCATTGACATCAGGGCCTGAAGGTTCTGCAGAAGACGACATATCCAATGTTGAAGATCAGGAGCCTTCAGATATTCAGAAATGGTCTGCGGATTTCCCTGACATGCTTGATGTTTTGTTAGCTGAGCGAAGAGTGGATGAAGCACTGGATGCACTGGATGAAGCAGAACGAGTTGCTCTTGACGCAAAACGAAAACAGACTCTAACTGCAGCTGAAGTTTCGGCTTTGAAAAGATCTATCTCTGATAATCGTCAGAGACTGGCAGATCAGCTTGCTGAAGCTGCTTGCCAGTCTTCCACTCGTGGTATTGAGCTTCGAGCTGCGGCTTCTGCCCTCAAAAGACTTGGTGATGGCCCCCGAGCTCACAGCCTCTTACTCAGTGCACATAATCAAAGGCTTCAATGTAATATGCAAACTATACATCCATCTAGCACTTCATATGGTGGGGCATACACTGCAGCCCTTGCTCAACAAGTTTTTTCAGTCATAGCTCAGGCACTCAGTGACTCTGTAGATGTCTTTGGTGATGAGTCATGTTACGCATCTGAACTAGTTACATGGGCTACCAAGCAGGTTATGTCCTTTGCACTCCTGGTAAAGAGGCATGTGTTGTCCTCTTGTGCAGCTGCTGGAGGCTTGAGGGCAGCTGCAGAATGTGTTCAGATATCACTTGGACATTGTTCCTTGCTGGAAGCTCGTGGTCTGTCTGTTTCATCTGTTCTCCTGAAACAATTCAAGCCTAGTCTTGAGCAAGCGTTAGATGCTAACATGAGGAGGATTGAGGAAAGTACTGCTGCACTTGCTGCAGCAGATAACTGGATACTCACTTATCCCCCAAGTGGTATTCGTCCGTTAACTAGATCATCTGCTGCTAATTTGGCACTTCAGCCAAAGCTCTCTAGCAGCGCACACCGCTTCAATGCAATGGTTCAGGTAATGGTGATCTCTTATGGTTAGATTACAACTTTACAAGAATGAATCTATATATTTGTTGAATCCAGAAAGATGGTATTAATCTTTTTTTAAATCTTGTACCAGCAGAGCTATACCATAACAACCAACATGCTAATGTATATTCATACTGGGCATGACATAGCTATGTGTCTTATGATCTAACATTTATTTTGCCACTACCCCAGGCATTCTTTGTAATTTTTATCTTTATTTCCTGTTCTTACCTTCACTGTCTGTTGAACTTATGTTCTCATCAAAGATGCTGTTTTCAGCAAGGATTAACTCATCTCGATTAATCTAATAAATGGTATGTCAGCCATGCCCTTTGTCTGCTTCATGCATTTCGGACTATTGTAATGTTTTAAACGGATACAGCATGTGTGCAATCACTGGAATGATTGATGATGATGCCAGCACAGCTCTCTTGAATTACTAGAATCACTAGTTCAATAACAAAAGTTTTGCTTAAACTGTAAAATATTTTTACCTTATAATTACTTTTGCATACAAGAAATATTCTAATGTAAACTACTTCCATTGGACTCAGCTTCTTCAGAACTGATGATTAGCTTGTGTCTTGGCTCTATATTAAGTATGTCTTATGTTGTCTTGAATTTCAGGATTTCTTTGAGGACGTCGCACCACTACTTAGTTTGCAATTAGGTGGTTCTACAATGGATGGGATCACACAAATTTTCAATTCGTATGTCAACTTGCTTATAAGTGCTTTGCCTGGTTCAATGGATGATGAAGCTAACTTAGATGGTTTAGGACATAAGATTGTTAGAATGGCAGAGACTGAAGAACAGCAGTTAGCTTTATTAGCTAATGCATCACTACTAGCTGAGGAGTTGCTACCTAGAGCAGCTATGAAGTTATCATCAATGAACCTGTCTAGCACGGATGATTTGCGTAAAAGAGGAACAGATAAACAAAACCGTGTGCCTGAGCAACGTGAATGGAAAAGAAAACTACAACGAATGGTGGACAGATTAAGAGATAGTTTTTGCAGGCAGCATGCTCTTGAACTTATATTTACAGATGAAGGCGATACCCATCTCAGCGCAGAAATGTATATCAATATGGATAATACTGTTGAAGAACCAGACTGGGTTCCATCTCCAATTTTCCAGGTACTTGCAAGCTCAACTATGTATTGTGATTGGCTAAATTGAACCCTGGACCATGTATTTGCTGGAAAGGCTCATATAGGTCTTTCTCTTGTAAAATAGTGCCTTAATCAATGAAATTCCAACTTTGAGACCTTTATGTAGTATAACCTATCATTTTATCATGATCATATACCTAAAAGAAGAATGGTTTTGGGAACCATGGTATTTGAATGGATGGGTTGAATGTACAGTTTTGAAAGAGAATCTTATATTACCTCCTTAATTCCTCCTTAATTTTGATGGTTCTTCTAGTTGAGCCCCTGGAATATAAAAATCATATTAGCACAGTTTTAATAGAACAATGGGTTAAGATAACACACCATCAAAATAGGGCAATTGGGCTTGCGATTTAAAAAAAAGTAGGCATCCTCGCAGACTCGCAGTTGCTTATATCCTTCATATTGCATATGCTTTGCTAAGATAGCAGGTTTTATGCTGAAGCTTCTTTTTATCTTCTGTATCAATGTGGTGTTAAAAACGGTGCAACTTTTAAAAAATTGTTGTCTTTATTTGCATGGTGCAAGCGTGTCTTATATAATATATAGTCTTTGGAAGAATCTCATCTTGTGTTTATTGCAGGAACTATATGCAAAGCTAAACAGGATGGCAAGCATTGCCGCAGAGATGTTTGTTGGTAGAGAAAGATTCGCTACTTTGCTAATGATGCGCCTCACAGAAACAGTTATACTTTGGCTCTCAGAAGACCAGGCTTTCTGGGAAGAGATTGAACAGGGCCCAAAGCCCCTAGGGCCCCTAGGTCTCCAGCAGGTTAGCTACTTTCCTCTTTTCATTTGATTGGTCAATCATAATTTTTTTTAATTTTCCATTCTTTGCAGTTCTACCTGGATATGCAATTTGTCATCATTTTCGGGCAAGGTCGTTTTCTCTCTAGACATGTACATCAAGTCATTTTGGATATCATTGATAGAGCAATGGCTGCATTTTCTGCTACTGGAATGAACCCTGATAGGTACCATACTCATCATTTTTGCCCTTCTATTCGTTCAGAATTAAATGATGATGTTTTCATCTGCATGCTTCACCAAAAAAATCATTGCTATCTTTTGTTATGCACGCGGACACGTGGTTCTCTAGGGAAGTGAACCCTGTGTTGAATATTTTCCTTGTATAGTTTGTATTACACTAATGTTCCTCCCTTAAGAAAACTAGTAAGAAGACAAAGAATAAGTAAATAACTTGGGGTTATATGTTCCTGAAGGCTGTTACCATTGTAGCATAGACTAACCATACCTGCAGCTTGGCTGAACAACCTAACCAAATTGCCCTACTGGGATGGTTTTGAGAAAAATGGTTATTACTTATTAGGGAAGAGCTTGATGTATAGAAAGATTATATGAAGCAGTTTCTTGAACTTACAGCTAACTGATATCAACACAGTAAGTCATCTACCTTCCAAGTTTATTCTTAGCTGCTGTACTTGAATGCTAAACAGGCATGGTACTTACTCTTAGTTCAGTCATATTTTCTGATAAATCTTGAGGATCCCCTTGCATGTTCCTTGTTACATGAGGCCATGAGAGAGATTCTAGTATCTACAGTTGGGTTTCTCTTGCATGAGGCCACGAGAGAGATTCTCACAGAAGTTGCTTGCATGAGGCCACGAGAGAGATTCTCACAGAAGTTGCTTTCACCGGAAACTTGAAACTTTCAACCAATATTCTTGCTTCTGTGCAGTGTCCTTCCGGGCGACGATTGGTTCATGGACGTTGCTCAAGAAGTCGTCAGTATGATCAGTGGAAGGGGTAGAGCTGCCAATGGGGACAGGGAAGTAAACAGCCCGACCGCCTCAGTTTCAGCGCACTCAATCTCATCGTTCAAATCCCACGGCAGCTCCTAGTTTGCAAGCTGGTATTTTTTGTAGGCAGATCATTGTACAATAATCGATAGTATATTCTTTCGCCCTATTCATCCACTTCTTTGTTTTTTCCTGCTTTTTCCCTTCAAAATCTGTTGTGCTAGTACTAGTATAGAGGGATAATCGTTTGACCTAGGAAAAGAACTATTGAGTCATTGTTTCAGAGAGCTGAGGCCCGCAAATGTTGCATCTCATGGGCACATGGCTGGCATGACACCTTCACCAGTCTGTATCATTCTTTCATCAGTTCCTACTTGTCAGTTGGCATGAGTACAGGATTTCACGCTTTCGAGTAATTTTTGGCATGTAATGGGTTCTAAATTTATTTACTTTGTGCTACTCACCGTCCTAAATTGCAGATTATCTACGTATCTCCATCCTAAATTATAGGTTATTTATATATATTTTTAGAACACAGTACAATGTAGACGCAACACTCACACTCACCCCTGTAAATACATGTAACCCCTATCAGCATCTCCGAAGGACTGAGTATCAGACAGATCTGGAGATTTTCGAAATCATCATTGGCGTCTTGTCGATGAGAACGCGAAATTCTGAGAGCATCAGGATTTAAAACCTGAACCGTACTATCATTGGACTATAAGTTAAATCGTGGTTATTTATATACGTAGACATAGCGTAATCTAGATAGATGTATATTGAAAGTGAAGTGTTATGTGTCGAGAAAAACTAGGAGGCCAAAACAACGAACAGTTTGGGCCGTTACGGATAATGGGCCAACTGTCAGAATTACATAAACTGGAAAGTGACGAACGGATGGCGTTGAATTGCTCCTGGCGCCTTGCTAGGCTTCCAAGCCCTCCCTCAGATGCTTCTTCAGTGCCCTCTTGATCCTGGCATTTGCTAACTTTCTCAGCTGCTTGTGCCGCCTGAACTGATTCCTATTGGTTGAAGGTGCAGGCGATATGATTTGGACATGCATGCCAAAATGCTACTGTACGTGGGATGGTGAGCATATATTCCATCAACCAAAAATGGTATGATAGTTATATATGGACGGTGGTCCCGGCTTGCAAATTTGTGATGCTTCTTGTTTGGTTAGGTTACGATGTTTGCTGTTTATGTATGCCAATGTATTCAACGAACCTATGACCTACTCATCAGTACCAACCGGTTTCTGAGTCTTGCTGACTGATGACATGCATCGGTCTGTTCTGTTAGGTATGCTCATGTCATGTACCAGTTTATTTCTCCTTTCTTCTGTCATCAATTTGGCAGCAGTGGTACGATATATATGCAAAGTTGGCAACCTGTTCTTGGCTCGTATTCCTCTTGTTCCCTTGTGCACTCCATATGCTGTTTAGACGTATATATTCGTAAGAGAATACTAGTGACCAAACCTTTGATATTTGCACGCTGTCTTTGATCCATTTCTTTTCTATAGCAGTATAGAGGCACTTCTTTTGGGTGGGTGGGTGGGTAGGCGGGGGTTCCTGGCCCAACTTAACCAGGCTATACCGCTACCTCAAATTCCTGTTGGTCAAAATCCTGAAACACTAGTTGAAATATCATCACAATACATCAAGAATTATGGTATTTGGGACGCTCTTCCAAGAGTTGCACATATCATATCTATATGGAAGTTTTTGTGCAACAGCTTGCCCGTTGCAATGGAGACGACAACTGCGTGGCGCACTGAACAATAATTAACAGGGCGTGGTGCCTCCGGTATCTCACTTGGATGTACCAAAAAAAGAGAGACGTATCCCTAAACATGCATACATCATGTAGAGGGAAGGTAAAGCTTCGCCGGAGACGACAGGGATTACGGAAAGCAGAGGCCACAAGCCCACAACAGCCAAGGATCACATCAAAAGGTAAAGAACTTCGAATGGTGTCGCCAACACACTTCAGTCTATTTGGCATACAAGCGGTTTTTAGCTCGTCAGCCTACACAAAATTAAAGCACGCGTGCCATACAACGCACACGATGCTATGATCTCAACCACACCAAGAGCAGAAAATGTTACATACAGCACATCGAGTGCAATCCTCGCACATGCACAAATGTCGCATGCGTCGCCGCGCGTCAGCCATCCCATCGGCCGCACGCCGCTCGTAGATGTGTGTATATATATACATATATGCATATATCCCACGTGCGCGCGCGCTACTGCTGCGCATGCGACGCCGGGGGATGTCCCATGCAGGCGCAGAACGCGGAGGAGATCCTCCGGCGCCGCCGCGCGGGCCTCTCGTGGCGCTCGCCGTCGGCGCCGATGACGACAGTGGCCGGCGACGCGGGCGCCCCCGCGTTGGGGCTCTCCACGATGGCCCCGGCCGATGACGACGAGGCGGCGCCCCCGAACCCGCCGCCGCCGACGCAGCCGCCGTGGCGCACCAGCGAGCGCGACACCGCGCGGGGCGAGGGGTCACCGGCGAGGACCATGCTGGCGTCGGCGTGCAGCGGCGCCACGGCGCCCGGCGCCGCCCTCGGCGTCGACAGGCCCTTGAGGTCCAGCCCCCTCATCGGGTCGTTCCACGTGCGCCCCGACGAGCCCTGCCGCCGGAACGACACCGACGACCTCTGCAGCCTCGACGACATCGATCGACGACGGCCGGCCGGGGGTAGAGACGAAGAAGACACCCTTCTCCGTGTGACGGAAGATTGATGGAGGATTTCGACGACGACGGCGCGGCGAGGCGTATTCTTGCAAGGACTCGGCTTCTCTTTTATATCGCCGGGCCGCCGGTGATGATGCGCTGGTGCCAGGCGGCGTCCGTACGTCATTGTTCTGGTTGGTTAGCCTAGAAATAGGAGAGGGAGTTTGGCGCGAAAACGAAGGGCGGCGGTGAGTTGGGAAGGGAGTTGAACAGCGCACGTCTGTCTCCAACGAGTCCATCCAACGTGGCAACGCCAAACACATGGTTTCGAAGATTTTCCTTCTGTTGGGAGTTGATATATACCCGGGGGGAAAGGCTCCAAAGTTATTTGATTATATTCTTGAATACTAGTACTATGCAAATAGTTTCTGTTTTGTCAAAATTTGATTGAAGTAATATTCAGTACTCCATCACTAAACAATATAAGAATTTTATTAAAAAAATTAGGACAGATGAAACATGAATAAAAAAAGGCATTCCATGCTCATTAAGGAAACCCACTATTAATGGCCAGAATTTGACCAGCTCTTTTTGTATGGATAAAGACATTAAATTTTGGGATAAAATTTGATTGAAGGAGTGATATTGTTTAGTGACCAAGGAAATTACTAATTTGTAGGAACTTCTTTACTCTTATGCGTGTGTGCGCTTATTTTCACGCTCGCTCACAACTACCAAATTGGCAATCTTCACGCCTATTTCCATACTCACAACTAGCAGATTGGCAATCTTCACGTCTATTTCCACGCGGGCACACAACAAACGAGGAGTTTCCGGTAGTGTGATATTTGCGCTTTTACATGTGGTTTGGGAACACACAAAGCAACCCTACCTTATCAAGGTTGGACGCAGAACAAATCGCTACTGGGTCAGTTTCACGTGCTATAATTACATAGTCATTTGCGATTTATATGGTGCAGATAGCTAACTTCTGTAAGAATTAACTATTGTTAGCAAGTTATCAGGGTTACTTAACCCGATGGTTACATGTAGCTCCGTCCCTGCCCTACCTTCTTTGTTTCATCCACTCTCGTGTCATGCTCATAAAGTCATAGATCAAGCATTTTAGGGTCCAATACCGGTGCTACAAGAAAAAAAGTCTATTTTACTACTCTTCAAAATTTGAACTTAAAATTTTAATATATACATGGAGGAAAAAAAAGACAGATCTTGTTAGAGGTAGATTGGACCAACTAAAACATTCCATGAGAGTAAATTGAGCCTAAGTTTTGTTCAGTGGGTTAAGCGACAAAGTGGATCAATTAAGACATTAAATGGATTTTTTCTATGCAGCAATGACTGTATCCTCCCATGCTAACCTTTGTCTTCGTCAGTGTACGTAGGTGTATGTAAAGATTTCCAGACTATAGGTTCTCCCACATATAAAAGTTATCCGTCTAGACGTGTGGTCCTAAGCTTTGGACTCTCACTTCGATACCGCTGCACTTTGTGACATCACTAGCATCAATATCCTCCTCTCCCACACCAACCCATCCCTATCCGCTACTGCAGTGGTTATTTGAACCAGCAGCATATTTATGTTGTTTGGGTAGGTAACACAGTTTGTTTTTCTTTGAGCAAATGCGCAGTTTTTTTCATGATAGGTTAGATGGATCAATATCTTGTATCCTCTTGTACGTTCCACTCATGTGTACTTCTCAGCATATATATCAGTTACTTCTTCAGCATTTGTAAATTGTCCGGCTGCTCGTGTCTAAGGTGAGGGAATATGTTACGTTGTTGTTTTTTCTTCTTTGATAGGAATAGATCAATCATCCTGTTGTATTCAATCTTTACCCACTTTAGCCTTTTTCTATGTTTGTAAATTTCCACACGCCTCTCGCATGAACTATATATGTTTTCTTTTTTCCGTCATATTTTACATCAAAAGATCATTCAAGTTGCAATTTTGAACTCTTGAAATGTATTTATTAATGGAATTGGGTAATGAAGATGAAGGAATAGGAGTGTTTTGTTTTTTTCTAATAAAGATAATAGTGGGATAATTTATCAACATGTATGGAGACATTTTACTTTATTTACCTCTAATTAGTTTAATAAGTTTTAGACACTACTTTCATTTGCCTCTGATAATCTATACTATAACGATCCAGTAGAATTGAAATCATTTTTCACCCAAAAGATTTATACCCACATCTCATAGAAGACCCACCTGTCACCTCTGGTGGGGGAGAAAAGAGGTGAAAGTTTTTGGTACATCAAGTGTAGCCGCAATTTCTAGAGGGTTTTTCCCGTTTTAGATTTTATTTTCTCACCGCAATTCGTGTTACCCACCCATGTACCCACACCGAGCTGTTTCTATCCTATTTACGTGAACACTTGCCAAATAAAAAACCCATGCCAGGAATCACGTCATTGATTTTCAATTGGAAACACTTGCCAAATCTATCTATACTATAAAGCCAAAACTTTCGACAGCCGACGGACCCACCAATCATTGAAACATTATCCATCATACGACTCCACCTGTCAGGCTTTTTTTTCGTCAAACCACGCTTGACGAAACAGTCCGAACCTAGGACTACTCATCATCAAAATATACAGAAACCAAAGGTGACATGTCCTGTAAAGTATGAACACGTGACTTCTAATCGTCAAAACAGCAGCGTCGTGATCGACGCTATAATAAAAGCAGTACGCGCGGATATATTTGTTCGGTACGATGGAATTGAAAGAAAATTCTTCAGCGTTGCACCACGTGTCGTAAAAAAAATCCTATCTGACACAGCTCTTATAAATCTCGAAGAGGTGAGAGAAGGTGGTCATGGCTTTCTTTGCGTAAAGAAGCAACATACTGAAGAGCCACGGACGTCAGAGCCTACTGCATGCTGCTGGCTTCTGGGGAAGCTTTTCACTAGCACGATGGACGTGCTTCTGCAATCAGGCGTGGAGCGCGCATGAGCTGACATACATATATATATATATATATATATATATATATAGTAATTAAGTATAGGATAATCGAGACAAGCATGAACATTTGCTTGATTATCGGCCCCAAATGCAGTTGATCTGCTGTAGGCTGATGTACTTTCGGCGATACTCTCCGGATCATGTCGGTTATGACATCATGAAACAAATCATATGCACGCTACACGAGGAACCATGCATTTCCACTGTAATAGTAGTATTGATATGGTAGGTTACATTGGGACAAGCACCAATTTTGGCCATCCCCGATTCTTTGTTCACTTGTCGTTGCCAATTTGCCATCATCACAGGACAGACAGTGTTTCTGTTACTACCATCTCTTCGTCATCCCTCATTTCTGCAACGACATATATATCGAGCTGACGAGCTCCAGGTCTCCAACAATCCAAGCACGTTGCTAGGCATGGCGGAGACCAAGCAAGAAGAACCTTCCCCTCCTCTTCACGTGGTGATGTTCCCATGGCTCGCCTTCGGCCACATCGTCCCCTTCCTCGAGCTCGCCCAGCAGCTCGCCAAGCGCGGCCACTTCGTCACCTTCGTCTCCGCCCCGAGGAACATCGCCAGGACGAGGCCCGTCCCGCCGGAGCTCTCCCCGTACATCCGCTTCGTCTCCCTGCCATTGCCGCCCGTCGACGGCCTCCCGGACGGCGCGGAATCGACGTCCGATGTCCCGCCGGAGAAGGTCGACCTCCTCAAGATCGCCTTCGATGGCCTCGCCGCACCCTTCGCCGGTTTCCTCACCGCGGCCTGCGCCGCCGGGGAAGAAGGGCACGGCAAGAAGCCTGACTGGATCATCGTCGACTTCGCCCACAACTGGCTACCACCCATCGCCGACGACCACAAGGCACGTAGTTTTCATCTCCGTTGAAATGCACAGGTATAAAGTATAAACTTCGAAGCTGCCTGAGTCACTCAGTGTCTCCATGTCCATGGCACGTGTGTGCAGGTGGCGTGTGCGATGTTTCTGATCTTCCCGGCGGCCTTCGTGGCGTTCATCGGACCCAAGGGGCTGAACGATGCGCACCCGCGGACGGCGGCGGAGCACTTCATGGCGCCGCCGCCGTGGATCCCGTCGCCGTCCCCGATCGCGTACCGGCGGCACGAGGCCGAGTGGATCGCGAGCGCGTTCCGGCCCAACGCCTCCGGCACCGCCGACGCCAGCCGCCACTTGGAGACGGCGCGGCGCTGCGCGCTCCGCATCTGCCGCTGCAGCCGCAAGGTCGACGGCGCGCTCTGCCCGATCCTCGACGACATCTACGGCGAGCAGCACGTCGTGCCGTCCGGGCTCCTCGCCCCCTGCGACGCCGCGCGCGCCGCCGCAACCGGCGACGGCGCCGGTGGCGCCGACGAAGACGTGGAGAGCGCGAGCCTCATCCGCTGGCTGGACGCCCAGCCGGAGCGGTCGGTGTTGTACGTCGCGTTCGGGAGCGAGGCGCCGCTGACGCCGGAGCACGTCCGTGAGATCGCGCTCGGGCTGGAGCTCGCCGGCGTGTGCTTCGTCTGGGCGCTCCGGGAGACGAGCGGCGGCGGCGGCGGGCTGCTACCGGCCGGGTTCAAGGGCCGCGCGCGCGCCACGGGGCGCGGCGTGGTGCGCGTGGGGTGGGTGCCGCAGGTGCGGGTGCTGGCGCACGCCGCGGTGGGCGCGTTCATGACGCACGCAGGGCTGAGCTCGCTAGTGGAGAGCTTCCTGTTCGGGCACCCGCTCGTGATGCTGCCGCTGTTCGTCGACCAGGGTCTCACGGCGCGGCTCATGGCGGAGCGGCGGGTGGGGATGGAGGTGCCGAGGGACGAGCGCGACGGCTCGGTGAGGAAGGAGGACGTCGCGGCGACGGTGCGCCGGGTGATGGCGGAGGAGGGAGCTGAGGTGTTCGCCGGCAATGCAAGGGAGTTGCAGGAGATCCTTTGGGACACGGCGAGGCAGGAGGAATACATTGATGAGCTCGTCGAGCACTTGCGGCAACGCCGGAAAGATTAGTGCGTGCTTCCTGGTTGGAATGTGCAGTGGTCTCTGCCATAATTAAATCTGGCGTGCAAAATGCTTTTTTGTGCTTAAAAGGACGCAGATTGTGTTTCTTCAGCTACGGTTTGTTTGTGTTGCTTGGTTTTGACCGGTATTTAGTTTTGATTTTCGAATGGCATGGTTTCGCCTTGGTGTCTACCTAAAGTAAGATGATAGATGTCTAATCTGGTTGTTGCATTCCCTTATCGTTCTTTATTTCCACTATAGCCATCTATGTGGATCATTAGAAACATTGCATTAATATTTACTCATTCCCTTCCAAATCATAGGTTATTTTAGTTTTCTTAATACATAACTTTGTAATGTATTTATATATACATTGTATCTACGAACGGAGTCTCTAGCTGAACTGGTTAGATGGCTCTAGTAACACTCATCAGATCCTGGATTTGACTCCATGTGGGAGCGAATTTCAGGCTGAGATTAAAAAAAATCCCCTCTTGTGCCTCTCCACTGCAAATAGTGGTAGGGCGCTGACATGTGGTAACGGTGTCATCCTACAGGGGATACTGGCAGTGGTCGCCGGGCTAGATTATGGTGCGGCCTTATAGGGTCAAGCTAGGGTTCGGGGGGTTTCTCGACCGGTGAGGTTGAGGTCTTCTCCTATACAAAACCGTGGAGGCGGTCTTTCCCCACCGGCCAAGTACATCTAAAAACATATTAAAAGCTATGTACTACCTTTGTTCCAAAATATATGTCGTTTGACTTTTTTATCACAAGTTTGACCGCTCGTCTTATTCAAAAAATTTGTGAAAATATATTTAAATTTAAGACATTTTTGAAGATTTTTTTCTAAATAAAGCAAGCCAGCACAAAAATATGATAATTTGCACAAAATTTTAAGTAAGACGAGCGGTCAAACTTAGAGTCAAAAAAGTCAAACGAACTATAATTTAAAACGGAGGGAGTATCTAGAAACTAAAAATAAAAATCTGTAACAGAGCGAGCAGATGCTTGAACCTCTATTTGTTAGGGTCCTAGAGTAAACACTATTCTGAGAAAGGAAATAAACATTGAAAACAGTTAGTGAACTTCAAGTATAATAATGCCGACAAAACCCAGCATTCTAGCTAGTAGTGATTCTTGCTCGTACGAATTTTGGAGAGGGGCCATATGGGCAGCCCAGGCAACAAGGTTTGGTTAATATGGCAGTTAGGGTGTGAGGAAAAAGACAAATTTTGTGAGGACAAATGACTTGGGTCTACCAGTTTGTTCATCCAATGTTGGGAGGTTTCTATTCTCGTCAATGGGCAGTCTGCTAATGTTGCTGAAATCTAGGATGAAAGCAACTTAATGTGATCGCAACATTTGAGGTTTCAAATAGCTGAATCTATGTGTAAAGAGAATTTTTTTTATCTAAAGCCAACACTCTTAGAGCAGCTGCAGGCGTGCTTTTTTTATGGGCTGTCAAGGGGTGACAAAGATTCCCGGGAGCCCCACGCTGGAGAGGGGGTGCTCTGGAAGCACCCATTGCTCTAAATAAAATAACATTTCTTTTACCCTGCTGGAGAGAGGGCCGCGCGAGAGAGGAAAGAGATAAATATTAATTTTTTTTATGAGGTAGAGGACTCCACCGTTTGATTACACGCTGGAGCAATTTGTTTTTAGTAGCACCCATATGAGCTGGTGCCTAGATTTTTTTGCCGGCCACGCGCTGGCCTGCTCTTATATATCTGCTCTAGGCTTGCTCTAAGATCGTTGACTTCCGCGGTGCCTCAATGTACACATGAGTAATGTGGAGAGTGGAAACTTCATGTGCGACCTAGGATGCTTTCCTTTGGATTTTGTCCAAGAACGAGACCATCGTGAGGGATAATCTAAGTAAAAATAGGAAAGTAGAATATGACACTTGCCTTTTTTACGTTGTGCAGAGAGTCTGCAACGCCTCTTGTTTAGTTGTTATCTTTGATATGTATTTGAATAACAACTTTATTGAGTTTGTAGTACCTCTGTGGTTGCCAAATGCATTTGGCCGGGTCTAGTTGAGATATTGATATGCCTTTTACATGTTGACATAGCAATTAGAAATGTTTACATCTTTTAACATGTTTTGCTTTGGCGGCTACGCTAAGCCGCTATCTGGTCGCTGCAGCAAGTGCTCGACCAGCTCATCAACGTAACGCTCCTGCCTCGCCCTATCCCGGAGAACCTCCTGCAGCTCCATGGCGTTGCGCCGGAACACCTCCCCTCCTTCCTCCACCATCACCCGCCGCACCGTCGCCGCCACGTCCTCCCTGCCGACGGCGCCGCCGTCCCCCCTCGGCACCTCCAGCCCCACCCGCCGCTCCGCCATCAGCCGCGCGTTGAGGCCCTGGTCGAGCAGCTGCGGCAGCATCACGAGCGGCTGCCCGGCCATGAAGCTCTCCACCAGCGACCCCCACCCGGCGTGCGTCATGAACGCGCCCACCGCGGCGTGCGCCAGCACCCGCACCTGCGCCACCCACCCCACGCCGCGCCCCGCCACGCGGGCCTCGAACCCGTCCGGGAGCCGGAGCTCGCCGCCGCCGGCGGCGCCTGTCTTCCGGAGCGCCCAGAGGAAGCGCACGCCGACGAGCTCCAGCCCGAGCGCGACCTCGCTGACGAGCTCGGCCGTGAGCGGCGCCTCGGACCCGAACGCGACGTAGAGCACGGACCTCTCCGGCTGGGAGTCGAGCCAGCGCGCGAGGCTCGCGTCCTCCTCGTTGTCGTCGTGCTCGCCGGCGGCGGCGTCGTACGGCGCGAGGAGGCCGGAGGGGACGACGGGCTTGCGGAAGAGCGCGCCGAGGAGGGCGCATAGCGAGCCGTCCACCTCGTGGCTGCTGCGGCAGATGTTGAGCGGGCATCGCCGCGCCGTGGCCCGGAAGCGGTCCATGTCGGAGACGCCGGAGGAGTTGGGCCGGCACGCCGACGCGACCCACTCGGCCTCGTGGGCGCGGAACGCCAGCGGGGACGGCGAGGGGATCCACGGCGGCGGCGCCATGAAGTCCTCCGGCGCGCTCCGCGGGTGCGCGTCGTTGAGCTCCTTGGGGCCGAGGAACGCGACGAACGCCGCCGGGACGATGTTGAACACCGCGCACGGCACCCCGTGCTCGCCGGCGATGGCCGGGAGCCAGTGCTGCGCGAAGTCGATGATGACCCAGTCGGGCTTCTTCTTGCCGTGCTTGGCCTCACCAGCTGCCTCTTCGTCGCCACGGCCGGCGCAGGCCTCGGCGAGGAAGGTGGCGAAGGGGGCGGCGAGGCCGTCGAGGGCGACCTTGAGGAGCTCGATCTTCTCCGGTGGGACGTCCGCCGTCGACTCGGCGCCGTCCGGGAGCCCTTCGACGCGCGGCAGGGGCAGGGACACGAGGCGGATGCGCGGGGAGAGCCCAGGCGGGATGGGCCTCAGCCTGGCGATGTTCCTCGGGGCGGAGACGAAGGTGACGAGGTGGCCGCGCTTGGCGAGCTGCTCGGAGAGCTCGAGGAAGGGGATGATGTGGCCGAAGGCGAGCCATGGGAACACAACGACGTGCAGGGGAGCACGGGATTCTTGCTTGGTTGCCGCCATGGGTGGGGGCCGGAGCATGCTTGTTGATGCTAGCAGTGGCGATATATATAGGAAATTAAGCAGGGGCATATTAGAAATATTCTATCAAATAGTTTTCTAATACAAGTATGCTTCATATTGCCACTGCTAGCATCAACAAGTATGCTCCATACAGAAAACATTAGAAATATTCCATCGAAATAGTTGTTCATATCGTGTGGATAATTTTATCCATCGAATCAGTGCGCACAGCCCAAGGGACCAAAAGCATCAGCACCTATCATCAATAATTGATTTTGTTTCGCTGGAAGAATAGTATTCCAATGCATTAGAGTAAGGTTAATAATAAAAACAAATACACGTCTAATGATAGAATCAAGTTATATAATAGTGATCTATTATTTGTCTATACATCGCTTCTTTTTCATTATTTATTATTATCATCGCTTTCATATTCACCCTCACATCACTCATTTGGTCTCACCTCTACGTAGGAGATTGTGTGTAGCTTGTTAGTTGCACTGAGAGCCAAGCTCTCTTATCTCTCCTCCTTTCTTTCTTCCACATCCTAAAGTGTTGACTACCATCAACTATATAGCCATGCAGTAACAAAACTAGATCAACTAAAGTGGCAGTTTAGATCTAAGAGCATGTCCCTTAAATAAATGATAATTAGAAGTATTAAATAAAAATTAATTATAAAACTAATTGTATAAGTCATGTCTACTCCGCGAGACGAATCTAACAAGTCTAATTAACCTATAAAAAGTACGTAATTATCACGTAATTACTATAGCATTATATTGTCTAATCATAGACTAATTAGATTTAATAGATTCATTTCACAAATTAGCCCTCGTTTATGTAATATGATTTTTAATTAATCTATATTTAACTATATTTAATACTTCTAATTAGTATTCTTATCTCCGATCTCCGATGTGACAGAACTCACGCTTTTCCGGATCAAAACCCCATACATGATACATGAGAGGTGAATAGGATTAAGATTAAAAAAACATCCCTCCATTATCTTTATTATCGACTGAAACCGTGCCGCGGTGGCAGTAAAAGAACTGTGGTCGCAGTAAAAGAACTGCACCGCGTCATAAAAAAAATCATAGGTACAATTAGAACATCTTCAAAAGACTAGTCAAATCATTTTCTATAGTTAAATTTCGCTATTGTTAGAGAAAAAATATTTCCAACATACTCTGTAAATGACCCTTTAAATTTAATGGCTCTCTATCCCACCTCATTCGCTAGCTATTTTTAACTAGCTTACCTCACTAGCCATCTTTATCGAATATATAGAATTACTTTGTTATTTGTTAGTCAAATCTATTTTTAAGAGTAGCTAAATCAGTAAATTTAACTAGTCTTTTTAGCTAATCTCTTGGAGATGCTCTTACCATCCAACGGCCAATAAATAGGGGAGAGAAAAAAACTCATTCACGGCACCCAGGCCACACAGCCACGAGTCTCAGCTATCCGCACTCATCGTACCCTATTTTCATCCTCGAAAACGAATATTCCGTCCTGGTCGTCAAGATTCCCTACTCTAAAGCAATTTCCCGGCACCTGTCGTGCTTCATTTCATCCACTATAGCTGGTGGGACCCAGACGTTATATATATTTTTCTCCTCCCTCCCTCTTCTCTCTCTCCTCCCCTCCCACCCACACCATCTCGCTTCCTCCGCCCTCTCTCTCCCCTCTCCCTCCAGTCGTGGTGGCTGGCGGCGGCGGTTCCCCTCCCTCCGCACCCGCCCCCTCTCCTTCCCTCCGCCTCCCACCGCCTCCCCCGCCCCACTCTGCCTCCCACATCCGAGATCTCCCCACTGCCCACTTCGCCTGCGCACCCGCCCCCTCCACTCCCCCCACCCCCCGCCTCCCCCGCCCACTTCGCCCTTCCCCTCCCTGCAGGACTACGGCCAGCGGGTGGCGCAGGAGGCCAGCGGCGGCGGGCGGCCAACAGGTGGCGCGGGAGGCCAGCGGCGGCGACGAGCGAGGTCGGGCCCGACACCGACGCGAAGGCAGGATGCAGCGGTCGAGCTTGCGGAGGCGGCGCTTGGAGGAGTCGGAGCCGCCCGACGGCGACGACGCGGTGTCCTGCGCGACGGCCCATCGGCGGCGGCCTCAGCTCATCGGCGGGGAGCCAAGATCCGCTCGAGGGAAGCCGCGCGGCTCGCGGTGGTGGCCCTTTCCCCTTCCCTCCGCCTCCTCCGCCAGCATGCAGCTCCGTGGCGGCGGCGTTGATGGCTGATGGCTCCTGGCGTGGCAAATCCCGGCGGCCGCGAGGGCGGAGGCGGCCCCCGCCTCCCCTCCGCTGCCCCTTCCCCTCCCTCCCTCCCCTCCCCTGCGGCGGTGGCAAGACGATGGCGACGGTGGAGCGGTAGGCTGGAGGAGGCCGACGGGCAGCACGCCGGTGAGGAGGAGGAGGAGGAGGAGGGCAGCGGCGACCAGTGTGGGGGACAGGCCAGCGTGGGGCGGCGGTGGTGCCCAGTGGCGGCCAGGCGATGGCGTGAGCGAGCAGCGGCTGAACAAGTGAGTCGGCGGGGCGGTTGGGCTTCGGTTTTCACGCGCGTGCAGCGGTTGTGCGCGCGGGCCCCACGCCACCGTGGCTGGTAGCATCGGCCACTACCTCCGCTCGATTTGGCGGAGGCAGAAGCAAGCGCGATGATTGTGGACGCATTGGAGCACACCGATGCAGTGTTTTTTACACTATATGCGTACTGTCGCACGGGGTGCAGTACCCCAGTGCGGATAGCCTCATGACACGACGACCGGCATCCTGAACCTTCTCGAGCACACAACTGTTGATGATGCTACCAAGGTAGTCACCGCCACACAGCTGTTGATTGTTACCAAGGTAGTCGCCGGCTCGTAGCTCTGTAGATCTACGGATGGAAAAAAACCACTCATACAATTGACCGCGGGGCTTAATGAGTGGCTGTGAGCAGCTGTATGTAAAATATCTTTTTTGGTATGTGTGTCTACATATGTATGTAACATTTGTTTATGTAATATATGTTCATATGTGTATGTTCTCGAGGACGGATGTGTGGTTTAGATAAGCCCGACGGTCGCTTGTATGAGTGGCAATGCATTTCTGGCAGATCTGCGCACCTTACTCACCACAGCCTTCATTCTCCAACTTGAGTTCCCGTGACCAAGATTTTAGGTAATAAAATGAAAGAAGAAAATTAAAAACATCGACATAAGAAGAATGATCGGATAAATAATTTCTTTAAAGTAAAAAGGAGAGAAGATGTTCCTCTAGTATATACATTCCCCGTAGAGTTTAGTCAAAACAAAAAGACTAGAAACAAACGTATCACAAAAAAGTACTACATTCGTTTCAAATTAGAGGTCGTTCGACTTTCTTTTACTACAAATTTAACCACTCATCTTATTCAAAAAATTTATATCAATATAGCCAAATTTAAGTTATTTTTAAAAAATATTCATTAATAAAGAAGCCAAACAAAAAATATAATAATTTACACAAAATTTTGAATAAGATGATCGGTCAAACTTATAGTAAAAAGGTCAAACGATCCGTAATTTGGAATTGATGGAGTAGAAAGCAATCACTTTCCTCTGACCAAACTTGGCAGTCGGCCGTGCAGCAGCACACCCGCTACTTGGATACGCATCAAGAAACTCGTGCAGAGCATCGTAGGCTATGCGGATTGACCTACTTGTGATGAACTGGAGTAACAATTTCAAGATGAGAAATCAAACTCATAAAAACTCACACATTGAGAACCGGAATAGAATTAAAAAGAGATGGCATTGGAAGCACCTAGCCCCCAGCAGGACCAAGGCAGAAGTGGTGGTGCAGCACAAAATCATAACATAGTTCGAGCATAGAAGCACACACCAGCACTAGCATATAGCTAGCTGCAGCCAACGGGGCTCGCTGGTCGGAGTAGCCGGCACCATCGCTCGCCGCTCGCCGCGGAGCAGAACCTCAGCGCCTCAGCCCACCGCTCCACCACGTGGGTGCTCTGAGCCAAGAATGAAACAAGCACAGGAATGAGAAGGGGAATCCAGGAGAGAGAGAGAGAGAGAGAGAGAGAGAGAGAGAGAGGAGAGTGGGTGGGTGAGAGCAAGAACTTGTTTGGTTGACTTTCAATATTTGTCCAACCAAAATTAAGACACGTTCATAGATTTTGGCTACTACTTGGTTTATTATCAAAAAGTTGGTACATTAATGTTTGTAGCCAAAATTATGGTCATGTCCTAGAAACTTCTTGAAGCTCACAATAGAAAATTATATTGGTTACCATATTTTGACATCAAATCAAATGACTACCTACATTTCATGCCATAACTTTGGTCTGTCCTGTTTTTAGCTTGCCATGGTGTAGTTTTGGCACAAATTGGTATCCAACCAAGCAGGCTCAAAGCAAAACAAAAGTCTTTTTCTCTACATGCGAGAAGCCAAGAGAAGTTAAGAACAATAAGCAAAAACACGCAGATAACTAAGACCATTTCCATAAGCATGGCACGGCGCATTGTCCGCTTTACTACCAAATATAAGTACACATTCGAAACCATTAAGTTCTCGCAAAAATTATCATAACATATATACAACATTTCATATACAATAGCTAGATGGAGGGCCAACTAGCGCGGCTGTTCTAGTTATTTTGTAAGGAGCTACCATGCTGGGCTGCGTTTGGGCCGTGGGTCGTGTCCAGTTCAGTTAGGTTAGCAGCAAGAAGGCTTTGCTTGCTTGGACGGGGAGACAAGAAAGCAACAACAGCATACACATGGACATCGATGGATATTCAGAAACAATTATCCTCTCATTCCTCAACGTACCCTCTGATTCCTTCCGGCCACTAGAACATGCTGGTTTCGTCTGTTTTCCCTTGCTTTAATTTGCTGCCTCCCAAATTGTATTGTGTTTAGTTTGTATCGGATTCGACTGTATCAGTGCTGGGTGATCAATTAATCGAGAGCTCGTGTACAACCATTGCTTTCATGAACTCAAATGGCAAAGTTTTAATATTAGATCTCTTCGTTTCATGCTCGCAGTCAACTTGAAAAGAAATTGAAGCTGTGGTGCTCCAGCTCCGCAAATCATCATGACAGAAAAAAACGCGAGCGCTGTGTGGAGTAACGTGCACTTGTGACTCGTGAAAGGCAATTCAACAGGGTGCAAAAGCTCTTTTTTTTTATGCAACACACATAAGTAACACTGAAACCAGTAAAAATGATCTCATTTGTACCGCTGCAGGTACTCCACGAGCTCATCGACGTACTGCTCCTGTTTTACCCTATCCCCGACAACTTTCTGCAGCTCCCTGGCACGGCGCGCGAGCTCCTGGCCGTCATCGTCCACCATCACCCGCCGCACCGCCGCCGCGACGTCCTCCCCGCGGAACGACCCCTCGCCGCCGTCGTCCCTCGGCACCTCGACGCCGGCGCCGCGCGCCGCCACGGCCCGCGCGATGAGGTCCTGGTCCACGACGAACGGCAGCATCACGAGCGGGATCCCGAAGCGGAAGAGGCTCTCCACGGTGGAGCCCCAGCCGCAGTGCGTCACGAACGCGGCCACCGCGCCGTGCGCCAGCACGCGCACCTGCGGCACCCACCCGGTCAGCACGGCGCCGCGCCCCGCCACGCGCCGCTCGAACCCGTCCGGGAGCAGCGCGCCGGCGTGGCCGCTCGGCCGCCGGAGCGCCCAGAGGAACCGGACGCCGGAGAGCTCCAGCCCGAGCGCCAGCTCACGGACGTGGCCCGCCGTCACCGGCGCCTCGCTCCCGAGCGCCACGTAGACGACGGACCTCCCCGGCTGCTCGTCCATCCAGTGCATGGCGGCCGAGAACGACGTGTCGTCAGAAGCGGCGGCGGCCGGGTCGTCGCCGGGCAGGAGGAGGCCGGCCGGCACGACCGGTTTGGCAAAGAGCTCCGTCATGAGGGGGAACAGCCGCGGCTCGGCCTCGGGGCAGCTGCGGTGGATGATGAGCCGGCACGACGGGTGGTGCACCTGCCAGAAGCGGTCGGCGTCGGACACGCCGGAGGCGTTGGGCCGGAACGCGGCGGCGATCCACTCGGCCTCGTGGCGGCGGTAGTAGAGGGTGGAGGGGAACGGGATCTGTTAGATAATCTAGTGTTTCATCTGGTTTGTTATTAGTTTGTTATTCCCGTGTACGTAGGGCCTCTCATTCTGTTAGGAGCTGGCCGAGTCTTTTGCATGTGCTCACGCTGCGTCGTGTGGCCATGCGCGTAGGGCGCGTCGTGCGCGCGTAGTGCACGCGCGCGGTGTGTGCGGGACCTCGCCGTCATGGCGGAATGGCCGGACCATCGTGGTAGAGTCTAGGACAAATAAAAGGAGAAGTAAAATACAGAAAACGCTGCTGGTTTTTTTTGGGGCAGCACCAAACATCTTTGTGCTCTTGAGTTCTAGCCAACAATTGGTATTCAGAGCCCTGTTTCGGTGAGGGAGAGACGATGGCCGGCCGCCATGATAGTGCGCCGCCAAGCAGTCGCCGTCGTTCGCAGTCGCCACCGTCACGACGCAGACGAGGGCGAGGCTCTAGGCGGGGCCAGCGGGAGCTGCCCATCGTAGTCCATCGTACCGTCAAGGAGTCTTCGGCTACCGTGAAGTACCCGACCCTGACGAAGACTAATTACCCCGAGTGGGTAACCCTGATGCGCGTCAACCTGCAGGCGCAAGGCCTGTGGGGCGCGATCGACCCCGGCGGTGTCGAGTACAGCGACGACCGGCTTGCCCTGGCCGCGATCGCTCGCTCCGTCCCGCTGGAGATGGTGAACAGGATCGGCAACAAGGAGACCGCGCAGGAGGCGTGGGAGGCCATTAAGGTCATGCGAATCGGCGTCGAGCGAGTGCGCGTCGCGAACGCACAGAAGCTGCGACGTGACTTCAACAACATCGCCTTCAAGGAGGGCGAGAACATCGAGGACTTCTCGATGCGGATCGCCGGCCTTGCAGACAATCTGTGCCTACTCGGTGACGACATCGACGATGCGGAGGTTGTGCGTAAAATGCTGCAGGTCGTCCCTGACAAGTTCATGCAGGTCGCGATCTCGATCGAGACCCTTCTCGACGTCGAGGACTTGTCCATCGAAGAGGTGACCGGGCGACTCCGAGCCGTGGAGCAGCGGCTTGAAGCGCGCGAGGTGGCCGCGGAGCTCGGCTCTCGTCTCCTCCTCTCATCCAAGGAGGAGGACATAATCCGTCGCCTTCGCAAGCGCGACAAGGAGGGCGTGCGCGACGGCAACACCGGCGAGCCCAGTGACTCGGGGCTGCCACGCTGTGGCTCACAGCCACCAAAACGGTTCACCAGCGACCCTCGAAGGGGCGAAGGCGGGAGCAAGACCGTCGACAAGGACGCGTGCAAGTACTGCGGTAAGGTCGGGCACTGGAAGCGGGAGTGCCGGAAGAGGAAGAAGGACCTGGCGGCCGCTCAAGCGCTGCTAGCCGAGGAGGCTGGCGCTGACGAGGAGCCGGCCGGAAGCGACACCGACGAGCCAGCGTTGCTGATGGCGCAGGCCACCGCGATCACCGCAGCGCCCACGCACTCATCAACGACATCTGCACCAATCTGCGTCGGTGAACAAGTCTTCCTCAATGAAGAACGCACCACGGTACAACTTGGCGACACCAACCGCAAGCCCGGCGCCGGCGTCGGCGACGACGGCATGTGGTACCTCGACACGGGCGCGTCGAACCACATGACGGGGCTGTGTGCTGCGTTCTCTGAGCTGGATCGCAACATCACCGGCACGGTGAAGTTCGACGACGGCTCACTGGTGGACATCGTCGGACGCGGCACGATCGTCTTCGCGGCGCGCGGCGGATGCCACCGTGTGCTGTCGGACGTCTACTACATCCCACGCCTACGCAGCAACATCATTAGCCTGGGCCAACTTGATGAGGTTGGGTGCCAGGTGCTGATCGAAGATGGCGTTCTCCGGGTGCGGGATCCATCATGGGAACTTCTTGCCAAGGTACGACGGTCCACAAATCGGTTGTACAAGATCACACTCACGCTTGCGCAGCCAGTCTCACTCCTAGCGCACGCCAACGACGACGCGTGGCGGTGGCACGAACGTTTTGGCCACCTGAGCTTCGGCGGGCTGAAGAAGATGAGCCAGGGCGCCATGGTGCGTGGGCTTCAACACCTTGATCATGTCGATCAGTTGTGTGATGCCTGCCTCGCCCGGCAAGCAGCAGCGCACATCTTTTCCACAGGAGGCCAAGTACCGCGCCAGGAAGCACCTCGAGCTCGTCCACGGTGACTTGTGCGGGCCAGTCACTCCGGCGACGCACGGCGGGCGGAGATACTTCCTGCTGCTCGTCGACGACGCTAGCCGATACATGTGACTGGTGTTGCTGACGAAGAAAGACGAGGCGGCTAGTGCCATTCGCAAGTTCCAGGCTGGCGTCGAGCTGGAGACGGGCAGGAAGCTTCGTGCACTCCGCACGGACCGAGGTGGGGAGTTCACAGCGATCACCTTCGGCGAGTACTGCGCGGAGAAGGCGGTACACCGGCAGCTCACGGCGTCGTACTCTCCGCAGCAAAACGGCGTCGTGGAGCGCCGGAATCAAACGGTGATGGCAATGGCTCACTGTCTCCTCAAGGGAAGGAACATGCCCAGCACATTCTGGGGGGAGGCGGTAAGCATTGCAGTGTTTCTCCTCAACAGGTCACCGACGAAGAGCGTCACCAGCAAAACCCCATACGAGGCATGGCATGGTGTGAAACCGGCTGTGCATTTCCTTCGCACATTCGGCTGCATTGCACATGTCAAGGTCACGCGCCCTCACGCCGCCAAGCTTGACGATCGAAGCAAGAAGATGGTGTTCGTGGGCTATGAACATGGGTCGAAGGCCTACCGGGTGTATGATCCGGTGGACGGGCGTCTGCACGTCACACGCGACGTGGTGTTCGATGAGTCCAAAGGGTGGAATTGGGAGGCAAGCGGCGATGCTGTGCCTGAGACGTTCACCGTGGAGTTCACGGTCTCCAGTGTTTCAGGGCATAGCATGCCAAATCCTCCTGTATCCCCTGCGGCCTCATCTCTGGAGCAGCAGGATGACGACGAGCCTCACACGCCGGTGGGCGTTGCTCGTACCCTAGCAAGCACTCAAGTGGAGCACTGCACACCGCCGTCTCATGTTCCCTCGGAGCTGGATCACAGCGACGACGGAGCACCTCGACGATACCGCACGGTGGAGGATTGCATCAACTCGTCAGAGCCACGCGAGCTTGATCCAGACGAGTGGCTGCTGATGGCAACCGAGGAGCCCGCCTCTTTCGACGAGGCGGCCACTGATCCGGCATGGCGCGCAGCAATGGAGGAGGAGATGGCCGCCATCGAGGAGAACGGCACCTGGGAGGCGATGGACCTTCCGGCGGGACATCGCCCAATCGGCCTCAAGTGGGTGTTCAAGCTCAAGAAAGACGCCCATGGAGCTGTGATCCGGCACAAGGCGCGTCTCGTGGCAAAAGGGTATGTGCAGCGCGCCGGCGTAGACTTCGACGAGGTGTTCGCGCCGGTCACTCGCCTTGATTCAGTGCGCGCTCTGGCGGCCGTTGCAGCGCATGAGGGCTGGACACTCCACCACTTGGACGTGAAGTCAGCGTTCCTGAACGGGGACCTCAAGGAGGAAGTTTACGTCGCTCAGCCACCAGGATTCTCCATCGCCGGACGGGAGCGACAGGTGTTGCACCTCCACAAGGTGCTCTACGGCCTACGCCAAGCACCTCGAGCTTGGAACGCCAAGTTGGACCGCACACTGGTGGCACTTGGGTTCACACGCTGCGAGGAAGAACATGGAGTGTATACGCGCGGTTCTGGACACATGTGCATCCTTCTCGGTGTGTACGTCGATGACTTGATCCTCACCGGAGCTGATCCTGGAGAGATTGAGTCATTCAAGGAAGACATGAAGCGCTCGTTCAAGATGAGCGATCTGGGACAGCTGAGCTACTATCTGGGCATTGAGGTCAAGCAACTACCAGGCAGTTGCGGAGGGAAGATCACCATGAGCCAAGCTGCGTATGCGACGAAGCTCCTGGAGAAGGCCGGCATGAATGACTGCAACGCCGTGCAAATGCCGATGGAAGCTCGACTCAAGTTAAGCAAGAAAAGCTCCAACCCACCGGTTGATCCCACGTTCTACCGCAGTCTGGTCGGAAGCCTACGGTATCTGGTACACACTCGGCCGGACATCAGCTTTGCCGTCGGATATGTCAGCCGATTCATGGAGAAGCCCACGACGGAGCACCTAAGTGCTGTCAAACACCTTCTGCGGTATGTGGCAGGCACCATCCACTACGGTCTGTGCTACACCAAGGGGCGCAACGACATCAAGCTCACCGGGTACAGCGACGCAGACATGGCCGGCGACCTGGATGACCGCAAGAGCACTTCCGGTGTTCTGTTCTGCCTCGGCGACACGCCCGTGTCTTGGCAGTCCCAGAAACAGCCGGTGGTGGCATTTATCATCGTGTGAAGCCGAGTACATTGCAGCCTCCTCGGCAGCGTGTCAGGGAGTCTGGCTCCGGCGTCTGATCGGCAATTTCTATGGGCGGGAGGCTGACACCACGGTGATCTACGTCGACAATCAGTCAGCGATTCAACTCTGCAAGAATCCTGTTTTTCATGGCCGGAGTAAACATATTGAGACGCGCTTCCACTACATCAGGGAGTGCGTCGAGGGTGGGCAGGTTGCCATCCACAAGATCCACACCGACGATCAGTTGGCGGACATTTTGACCAAGTCCCTTGGTCGGGTCAGGTTTCTGCATCTGCGTTCCAAGCTCGGCATCGTCGACATCAATCACATCTAGATTAGGGGGAGTTTTGTTAGATAATCTAGTGTTTCATCTGATTTGTTATTAGTTTGTTATTCCCGTGTACGTAGGGGCTCTCATTCTGTTAGGAGCTGGCCGAGTCTTTTGCATGTGCTCACGCTGCGTCGTGTGGCCATGCGCGTAGGGCGCGTCGTGCGCGGTGTGTGCGGGACCTCGCCGTCATGGCGGAATGGCCGGACCATCGTGGTAGAGTCTAGGACAAATAAAAGGAGAAGTAAAATACAGAAAACGCTGCTGGTTTTTTTTGGGGCAGCACCAAACATCTTTGTGCTCTTGAGTTCTAGCCAACGGGATCCACGGCGGCGGCACCATGTAGTCCTCCGCCGTTGTGCGTGGGTGCGCCTCGTTCTCGTGCCTCGGCCCGACGAACGTGAAGAGCGCCACCGGGAAGATGAGGAACATGGCGCACGCAATCTTCCGGCGGCAGACGTGAAAAATTAAGAAAACAATTAGCTTTAGCTGGTTAGCATATATAGTATATATGTATCTCTGAACTCTAATTGATGCTAGAATTAAATGATTAGTCTGCAACTCTGCGTAGTATATCAACCTGGTGTTCCTCGGCGATTGGCCAAGCCCAGTTCTGCGCGGAGTCCAGAATGATCCAATCCGGCTTGCTCGAGAACGTGGCCGCGTCGCCGCCGCCGCCGGTGACGGCAGCACGACCCTCGGCGACAAGGTCGGCGAACGGCGCGGCGAGGCCGTCGAACGCCTTCTTGAGGAGCTCGTGCTTCTCCGGCGGAACGTCGGCCGTGGACTCGGCGCCTTCCGGGAGCCCCTCCACCGCCGGCAGGTCCAGCGTGACGATGCGGATGCTCGGCGACAGCTCCGGCGGGACGGCGCCCAGCCTGGCGGCGTTCATCGGCGTGGTCACGAAGGTGACGGCGTGGCCGCGCCGCGCCAGGCGCTTGGAGAGGTCGAGGAACGGGATCATGTGGCCGAAGGCGAGCCATGGGAACACCACGACGTGGAGAGGGGAGGAAGGAGGAGCTTCCTCGGTCTCTGCCATGGCTGGTTCTTGCGTAGCTTGAAACTGGCAGTGAAATGGTAGCACCAACTAGATACCCCTTATCTTTATAGATTATATAATGATGTAAAATCATACCGTGTGATCAGCACATTGCTTATTTTAACAGATGGTCGTTCTGGCATTTGATTCGATTCGATCTTAATTTGTGGTTTATATGATATGATGATTGCATGCATGACCGCACATCCTATTTTGACATGTTTCAACCCGGTCGATTGTTAAACACTCATATCTATACTAATCACATAAAGAAACTCCCATATTAATTAGAATGAGAAAAAGAAAACAATAACTGACCGTCGATCCATAGTAGAACCAAGGCAGTAACAATGGTTCAGATCTGAACATGCGTGCCCACCAGTTGTTACTGGTAACAACGGTTCAGATCTCACGGATAAACCTTATCCCCGAATCAATCTAAAACGCAGATACATCCAGACTCCCCTCATCCAAGCCTTCAACTACACGACGCAGCCCTTAGAAGAACTGAAGGAGCCTTGATTGACGTGCAATAGGGTTCCAACAATACTAGACTCTGATCTGTATATGCACACCGCAAGCCAACCGAAACAAAGAAATTAAGGAGAAAATCTGAGTTACAAAAAAAAAGTTCAAAAATAGTTACATACTATACTAAAAAAATTACTCCCTCCATTCCAAAATGTAGAATATTTTGGAGATAGTAATAAGAAAGGCTAAAAAAATTATTTAATCTATATTTTGTGGACATGAATCGCGAAGTGAATTGCTTGGCCGGTGACGCAGGTGTATACGGTCGGATCGCGAAGTGAATTGCTTGGCCGGTGACGCAGGTGTATACGGTCGGAGTAGCTGATTAGCTGAAGAAGTGAGTTGGTAGTTTTTTTAGATAATAGATATAAACCTTACCTCTGTATCCACGGTGGATATATGTAGCCAAAAGATATATGTACTTAGATTCTGATCCTCAACACTATCCAATTCTCAATAGAGAGAAATTCCAAACAACAAAAAAGAAAGCTAAAGACTAAGCGACAAAACAAAAATTAAGCTTCAATCTTCCTCCACATCCTTTGCTTCAAACATGAGTTGTCCTTGCGCAGCAACAATCATTCACCACTCTCATTTAGTTAGAAACAATTGATGACATAATCGTAAATACCATAGAATATATGCGATCTCGACCACGGCATCGCATGTGTTCAAAAACTTTATGGCGACACCTCTAAGGAAGAAGCGATAATACATACCGCCGCCACCGCCAGAACCACCTAGATAGTTTAAAGGTTTTCGCCTGGAGAAAGAGGTGGTAAGATCTTTCTAACGACATCTTCCGAAAGGATAGCAATACACTGCTACCACCGTCGTTGGCAATACAAAATCGATTAGAGCTTTCATCCAAAAGATCGCTACTACACAAAATTGGTTGTTACATAGAAGTTGCTACGTACCGCCGTACCTGCCTTGCCGGCGCATGCGACCTGCGTACTATTGTTCTTCGTGTCCATGATATTCGTACCAAGTTAATTGAAGCTAGGTATATGCAAGGACGGAGGATAACCATGGTACGTGCAATAGAAAACTTGACAGGGAAATTCCGAATTGCTTACGATCGATTTCTTTCAGCAAACAAAAAACTTTATTGGATTATTACTCAGAAATAATAGTCTTGTGCTAGACTCGTGAATGAAGCCCTTCTGCTCGAAATGTGTGTGGAGGCTATATACCAAATGATGACCATGCATGATTTTGCTATAATCTGTCTTTTCTCGTTTCAATTGTTCTTTGTCTCAAATGCATGTTGTGTGTGTGTGTGTGTGTGGGGGGGGGGGGGGGGGGGGGGGGCAATTTTGGCAAGACAAAAACATAGTGAGGCAGTACAAATCTAAAGACAGGATGGTTCACCAAACTCTATGGATGTTGGACCAGATGGAAAAAAACATTCGTATAAGCGGCCACGGGGCTTAACGTGTGGCTGTGAGCCGCTGCATGAAAAATATATTTTTCGATATGTATGTCCACATGTGTACGTAACATTTGTTTATATAACGTGGGTCCACATGTGTATGTTTTCGAGGACGGATGTGTAGTTGAGATAAGCCCCGCGGTCGCTTATACATTTGGTTGTGCATTTTTGGATGTTGGACAGACAGTAAGGGTCTGTTTGGGTGAGGACTGAGGATTGAGAAAGGAGTATCCAACATGTATATATTTTTTTAATTGAGCTTTTGGACCAGAGGAATAGGCAGAATGGAATGAGCTAACCAAAATTGTACAGCTGAGGTGCAGTTAAATGGTGAACAGTATAGAATGCTCTCTTCCATATGGGTCATGATGAGCAGGAGGATGCAAAAGGTGTGGAGGAATAAGATGCCACGCACTAAAGCAAAATAAAAGTCTTCTAATGCTTATAGCTTTTCATAACAAATTGCAGAGTAGGATAGCGTGCCCTGGAGAAAAGAAATGGATAGGCATGCAGACATGCAGTAGTGCATCATCTCCCGGGGTGCCTGAGCCGGTAGATCATGCCATCTTCTAATGTCGTTACAGGAGTGTACGTGTACGTGGACGTGACAACTGGCGCGTGCATCCTAAGCTCTACAGCGCTGCATCAAGTGCTCGACCAGCTCGACGATGTAGCTCTCCTGCCTCGCCGTGTCCCATAGAACCTCCCGCAACTCCATGGCGTTTCGCCGGAACGCCTCCCCTTCCTCATCCGCCATCACCCGCCGCACCGTCGCCGCCACGTCCTCGCCGCCGAACGTCCTGCCGGAATCGTGCCACGGCACCTCTAGCCCCACCCGCCGCTCCGCCATCAGCCGCGCCGTGAGGCCCTGGTCGGCGAACAGCGGCAGCATCACCAGCGGGTGCCCGAACAGGAAGCTCTCCATGAGCGAGCTCAGCCCGGCGTGCGTCATGAACGCGCCCACCGCGGCGTGCGCCAGCACCCGCACCTGCGGCACCCACCCCACGCGCACCACGCCGCGCCCCGCCTCGTGCGCGCGGGCCTCGAACCCGACCGGGAGCATCCCGCCGCCGCTCGTCTCCCGGAGCGCCCAGACGAAGCGCACGCCGGCGAGGTCCAGCCCGTGCGCGAGCGCGCCGATGTGCTCCGGCGTCAGTGGCGCCTCGCTCCCGAACGCGACGTACAGCACCGACCTCTCCGGCTGGGCGTCGAGCCAGCGCATGAGGCCCGCGGTCTCCGCGTCGTCGTCGTCGGCGGCTCGCGCGGCGGCGTCGTACGGCGCGAGGAGGCCGGAGGGGAGGACGGGCTTGCCGTAGAGGTCGCCGAGGAGGGAGCAGAGGGCGCCGTCGACCTCGCGGCTGCAGCGGCACACGATGAGCGGGCACCGCCGCGTCGTCTCCCAGACGCGGGCAATGTCGGAGACGCCCGAGGCGTTGGGCCGCCACGCCGCCGCTACCCACTCGGCCTCGTGGCCGCGGAACGCGAGGTGGGACGGGGAGGGGATCCACGGCGGCGGCACGGTGAAGTCCTCCGGCGCCGACCTCGGGTGCGCGTCGTTGAGCTCCTTGGGGCCCATGAACGCCACGCAGGCCGCCGGGAAGATAAGAAACACCGCGCACGGCACCTTGTGTTCGTCGGCGATGGACGGGAGCCAGTGCTGCGCGAAGTCGAGGATGATCCAGTCGGGCGTCTTGCCGTGCCCTTCTCCGGCGTCTCCGCCGGCGCAGGCCTCGGCGAGGAAGGCGGCGAAGGGGGCGGCGAGGCCGTCGAAGGCGACCTTGAGGAGCTCGACCTTCTCCGGCAGCACGTCGGCCGTGGACTCGGCGCCGTCCGGGAGGCCGTCGACGGCCGGCAGGGACAGCGGCGCGAGACGGATGCGTGGCCTAAGCTCCGGGAGGACGGGCCTCAGCTTGGCGAGGTTCCTCGGGGTGGAGACGAAGGTGACGGAGTGGCCGCGCTTGGCGAGCTGCTCGGAGAGCTCGAGGAAGGGGATGATGTGGCCGAAGGCGAGCCATGGGAACACCACCACGTGCAGGGGAGAAGATCCGTCTTTCTTGGATTCTGCCATGGATGGTAGCCTTCTTCTTGGAGGCTGGAGCTCGATCGATGTGATCGTGATGAACAATGTGAGCACTGCTGATCGGTGTGTTCTTTTTTAGATAATGGAAGAACACGGATCGGTGTTGAAGAAATGTAAGGATCGAGTAGCTAGCCAGGAGCTTGCTTCTGATGGTAGTGAGCCATCGGTGACAACGTATAAATAAACAGATGTGCAAGTGAGATGAATACAAGTGATCCGTTCAAAAAAAAAAAGATGACTACAAGTGGCTTCTCAGAATCAAATCTAATTAGCGTTTACCCGGAAAAAAAATCTTGTTAGCGTTGAAATGATCAGTCATGCCACGTGAATTTTACTTTAGTTCCAAGCGTGAACTTCCCGTTTCATTATTTAACTCGCATGTGAATATAGTGTATTTCTTCTTGGTTCTACATCAGTGGGTGATCAACAAGTGTCCATGAGATCTAAGAGGCATAGTGCTTAACTAGGATACCGAGACAATGGCCTGTTTGGCTGTTTCTAACCATTTGTTTATTGAGAATCCAATATCAATGCTAAGCTTCAGTATATGCATTTATCAAAAGTTTTTTTTCTAAATTTCCAGCAGTTAAAAAATTGTTTTGTCTAAATTTTGTGTGAAAAAACTAACTGAATTCTCCTTAAGTTTCACATAGCAAATAAAGTTTATGCCAAGATACAAACATGATTGAATTTGGTTTTTAAAAAATTTCACAGATTGAATTTCAGATATTGAGAATCAATGTCAATTGACTTTTTAGGCCACCTTTTTTGTTTATGTTATAGTTTCAGCCCATTTGTATGTCAGATTCGGACAATATGTTTTTTTTCACTTGGTGCTGTACCCAAGGAGCATTTTGGGACTTCTGCTTCGTTTGGCCAGGTTCGTGCCATGGGTTTACATTTCCCGTTTCTTTCTTTATTTCCTTATTATGTTTTTCTTATTTTCAAATAATAAATGGATGTTTTCTTGTTATTAATAAAGGTAGGTCATTTGACAACACACATGTAAGCACATTTATTTAGAAATCAAGTTAACTTTTTAGGTCGAAATTGTACCTAATTGTGTAAAATTTTGATTGAATTTTGCTTTCTATTTCACATACAAAATAACTATTTTAAAAAAATCAAGTCAGTTTCTTATGCCAAAATGTGTCTAAATTTTGTGTGAAAAAAATCTGACTGAATCCTCCTTTTAGTTTCACATAGAAAATAACGTTTATAAAAAAAAGAACATGTGGATCGCTTAGGTACACAAAAATGTGCCTAAATTTTGTAAAAGTCTGCTTGAATTCATTTCTTTTATTATTTCATACACCGAGTACCATTCATTTCACAAATCAAGTCAATTTTTTAGATAGGAAAAATGTGTGCTTAAACTTTGCATACAAAGGAAATTGCTGGATTACATTCCTTACTAAACCGCTTAGATTTACTCCATTCACTAGTTTAAAGGAAAATTTGAGTTAGAGACTTAGAGCACAGACAAAATATCCAAATGATACATAGATGTTGCTGAAAACTTCAATTTAAATTGTTGACTTCGAGACGAAGTACAGCGCGGTTTAGACGACCGTATTGTTATCGAACTGAATTCGGCAGCCGCGTGATTCTACGAAAGGCAGAGAGCCCAAAGGGGAGGCCAGTACGTACACGCAGACGACAGAACACGGAGCACACTACTCCCACAGTCTCACGCCAAGAGGCGCACGCACGACCGACGTGGCGGCGTCTAGTCGACGAGGGGGAAAAATCGCTAAGTTTATGGAGCGATGGGTCGCGCGGACGCGCTTGCGCGCGCCCCACTCGCGCCGCCGCGTGGCGCTGCCGGAGGCGGAGAAGAAGGCTAGGGCGGTGCCGGGGTTAGGGTTCCGGGGTTACCTGGAGGGGCTCCAGTCGCCGGCGGACATAGAAAGGGTGGCTGGGGCGGCGGCCGGCCTGGCGGGGGCGACGGGCGACGGGCGGAGGGCCGGGCGGCGATGGCGCCGCCGGCCGGGCGGTGGGGGACCCACGGTGGGCGGTGCGGGCGGCGGGGGCGGAGAAGGCGGAGGAGAAACGGCGCCGACGAGGTTAGCGCGGGGCCGCGGCAGTGGGCGGCGGCGAAGGCGGCGGAGGCCGCCGGAGCCGGGGGAGGAGATGGCGGCGGGGGCGAAGGAGGCGGCGGCGAACACGGCCGACGGGTTAGCGTCGGCCGCAGTGGTGGGCGGCGGCGGAGGCGGCGGATGCCGCCGGAGCCGGGGAGGAGACGGCGGCGGGGGCGAAGGGGCCGGCGGCGGCGGCGGGTCGCGCGGTGCGCTAACGCGCGACCCGTCGCGCATTAGCGCGGTCCAAAAAAATCCAGTACGTCAGGGGCGCACGCGCGCCGGGGTGCGCCCCCGCGCGGATCGCCGCCAAAAAAAAATCCGACGACGCGCTCATCCGTTCAGCTCCGCAGACGCACGTACGCTCGGCTCGGCTGCCGGCGACGTGCTCATCCGCTCGGATCCGCAGATTAGACGCACGTAGCTCGGTTCGGCTCCTGGTGCGCGGACGCATCAGCTCGGCTTCTAGCGTGAATTTTTTTTACACGGCTCCTCGTGAAACCTGAAATGTGTTGTTGCAGGACTTTCTGTCACTGTCAGTCTAAATGTCATTTAGCCATTCTTTTATCAGTCTGAATGTTCTATGTTATTTACGGGCCATCTCTCACATCACATATATATCATTTCTCACGCGAAAAAATGGCGCGACCTACGACTATATGGCTTGGATGGTTGGGGCCTTTCCACATTAAAATAATTTTTTACTATTTATTTTGAATTTTTTCGGTGCGCCGAAAAAAGGCATTTACCGTGAACCAGATCTGGCACTCGACAAAGGTTTGTCTTGCGCCTGACAAAAAGCACACGACAAAGTCGGCTTTGCCGCCGACGGCAAAACCTTTTTTCATGAGAGATGATATGTATATATATGTGTGTGTGATGCGAGAGATGGCTTGTAAACAACATGAAACATCCAGACCGACAAAAAAATGGCTAAATGGCATTCAGACAGACAGTGACAGAAAGTCACACGACAACACCTGGGATGTATTTAGTTCCTCCCAACTTTTCAAACTTTCTATCGCATGGACATCACATCGAAATATTAAATATAGTAAATGACGCATGCATGGAGCATTAAATATAGGTAAATAAAAAATAATTACATAGTTTTGATGTACACGACGAGACAAATCTTTTGAGCCTAGTTAGATCATGGTAATACAATAATTACCACAAACAAACGAAAAGTGCTACAGTGCGCTACAGTGTCCGATGTGATCATTTTTACCTCTTTTCACGGATCTAAATACAATCCTGTTCTTCATGATATTCACGTCTCACGAGGAACCGTGTAAAAAAAATCACGCCACGAGCCGAGCAGATGCGTCCGCGCGCTAGGAGCCGAGCCGAGCCGAGCGTATGTGCGTCTGCGGAGCGGAGCGGACGAGCGCATCGTCAGATTTTTTTTTGGGCGGCGATCCGCGCGGGAGCGCACCCCGGCGCGCGTGCGCCACTGGCGTACTGGATTTTTTTCCTGACGAGGGCACCTGCGCTATCGGCGACAGAGAGAAGAAGGGCGAGTACGGCGGCCTCTAATGTCGAATCGGGATTCACTAAGACAGAAATAAAGAATTGGGTCGAACTCTTCTTTGGTGTTAAGGTAGTAGCTGTGAATAGCCATCGACTACCCGGAAAGGGTAGAAGAATGGGACCTATTTTGGGACATACAATGCATTACCGACGTATGATCATTACCCTTCAACCGGATTATTCTATTCCACTTCTAGATAAGACATCGGCCACCCGGCACCCGCCACCATGGATCAGCCTGAGCATTCGACGGCAAGCTTACTCGGCAAGCCGACCAACGACTCCGGCGAGGTGCCCCCGCGTCGCTCCCGAGGGCGACACGGGCGGCGCTGCCCTGCTCGCCGAGCGGCCGCCCTCCGCGTCCACCGTTTGATCCATCTCTCCCAATAGTCTTCAATAGATCGAGTCTAGGTTAGGGTTAGGGTTTCTCCATGCCGCAGTTCGTGGTATGGGAGATTTGTTTCCTCCTCCTCTCTGGTAACGGCGACGAGACAGGGTGGTTTGTGTTTCTCCATGGCGGCTCCGACGAAGGAAGTGGCGGCATCTACGACATCGGCAACTTTCTTCGGGAGACGACATGGAGATTTAGGTTTCCGGATGGCGACATCGAGGCGGAGATGGTGCCGTCGTCGTGGAATAATTTTCTCCAGCCACTTCTCCGTTTTATCGTGGTTAGATCCAACCACGGTGAAAGGCTTGGGAGAATAGATCTGTCCTCCGAGCTGATGTCGATCAGTCTTGGGTCGGATAGATTGGGATCAGTCTATCTTCCTCATCGGTGGCAGAAAGATGAAGAAGAAAGACGCAAGAAGGAAGAAGAAGATTGTGCTCGTTCCAGCGTACAGGGATGTTGGTCGTCGTTCGTTGGGCGATTGTTCTCAGCCTGTTTGCTGAGCGTATGCCTGTGCGGCCTTCTAGTTGCTTTTTTACACATGTTTGGAATTGAGATTTGGAGCTGCTTAGACTGTGAGTACATTGAGAGTGCTTGTAACTTGATGATGTACTCGACTTTGATATAATACAATTCTTCCTTTCATCTTAAAAAAACGACTCCGGCGAGGTGCCGACGACCCCTGCTGCCGTGACTGCCGGTGAGCAAAATTTTGGCCCAGTACAGTGAAATCACACACACACATATATATATATATACACTTCGCATGTATGAAGACTCCTAAAATCAGTCTTATCTAATTCGCATGCATGAGTATTTTCTATGGCTGGACAATGGAGAAAAAAAGAGTAAAAAAGGCTGTCATTACCATGCTCGCTCCAGTCCAGGCGACGTGTCTTGTTCTTTCAATCCGCACAAAACCAATCTAATTGCAGTGTCTCCCACCACGGATGGACGACGCAGAACAAAGGCCCAATTTTGGTCGCAAAAAAAACAAAGGCCCAATTTGGCAACGCTCCGATTCCATGATCTACACCGAAGCTGGAGTGTTGCCAAACATGATAGTTTTTTTTTGGACCGGATGATCCATGGATCCTTACTCCTAGTGACGGAGGATCCGGTAGGGCAAGGTATGATGTACACATGCTCAACTTTGGTCCTTGGCTGAATAATTTTGTGAAGCGTTTAATCCCTTTATTCACTAATATAAGTGTTACTAGCTAAAGTGTCCGTGCGTTGCTACGGATGAATTATATGAGTAAGACAAAATCGAAACTAAACCACCAACCTCTGTTGATTGCATGTTAATGTGCAGTGCAATTTCTATTCCTACATCCTACCATTCTTACCAGTGTTCAGAATTTCGGCCGAAACCGGTGAATTTCGGTCCTACCTGTATGGACCAGTATTGTGTCCAAACTGATAGCACTGGTTATTTTTCGATCGGTATTGACAAATAGCTCTAAATTGCAGTTAAATTTCGTCCAAAAATCATAAATACCGGCCGAAATTTCGGCCGAAAACCGGTATTTCGGTCCTATCGGCCCCCTCCGGTATTTTAACCTCATCCGGTAGCCAAAACACCGCTGTTGACATCATCTTTCCAATGGGACAGCCTGATGCACCGTGGCGTTCGTAGCCCCCGACGTGTCCCAAGTCTGCTACAATGGTTCCCTGTAGTCTGGCGCATTGAGGGGCCACATTGCCACGTGGAGGAGTCGTTGCTGGCCCACGCATCATCTTAAGCTCGAAGTTGCCTCAAGCTCGTCAAGAAGGTTGATAAAGATTGATATAGGATTAGTTATTGTGGTTAATGATTAATTAGGAATCTACATGTTCTCGTAAAATAGAGCATATGTATAAACCACAACAGTAAGTATTTTTCTAGCTAATTGATCCATGTAAGTATCAATCATAATAAATATTCCTGCAATAGAAAACATCAGCATCCATCCATGGAACACAATTTTGCATCTCCTTGAGCTCCGGGCCAGGTTCCGCAGCCAGCTCTCCTGTTCTCGGTAATCCTCTGCTATATGTATGGTTGCCGCATGTGTTCGTTATTATTCTTTGACGTGCATAAAAAGATAGGACCGATGACAGATGGGACGAAACGCATCTTCGCAAGTGTTGACGATGAAGACGTGAACGGGTGGTTGCTGGAAGACATAGCATGTACTCCGGGTGCTCCACAGTTCTTAGACGACGGCCTCTTGGCGGCATTGATCGACCATAAAACCGTACGCCATCATCTAATTTCGAGCAGCTCCATAGGAGTAGTCAGGGACAAACGCGACGTCGATGTTGTTTGCCACTTTGCCGGTGCTTGGAGGCAAGAGGCAGTTTGGCTCCTTCTGCTTAAGCATCGTCGTGCTTTTAGTTTTTCTTGCCGTTAGCTGGTCTCCATATAATTGCTGCTGCTAAACATAAATCAGTTTTGACGCCGCCGTAGCCAATAGATCAATCGTTTGCTTTCCAGCTTTTCTGCTCAAGGATCTCCGTGCTTTAGTCCTTCCTCCCGTCGGTCTTCATGTTGCTGGCTGGCAAGGTAGATAGGTTTGGCCGCTGCCGATGAATCAATGGATTAGTTTCCCGGCCTTTTATTTTTATGAAGCTTGTGTGGACTTCTGATAAGAAGAGAAACGTTGCAGGAGATCATGTCGGAGTAGCCGGTGGTTAGTTGGAGTGGGACTCGGCTACGAAAATTTGGAAGGGACGGGAACGAACCGGTCCTTTCCTGGCACTACCACGGGACTCTCAAACTCTCGTTATAGAAGGATTTAATTAATAGACTTTTTAGGGTTCTTATTATAAAATTACGACGTAGCGCAGAAACAATCATTGCTTTATAATTATGTAGAGATATATCATAGTTTGTCACTTCGTCAATCCACTCCTGCCATACCTCAATTATGAATTGTCCTCCGCCGCCGCTTACTCCCACCTACTTTATTTTCCTTGAATCACGAAAATACGGCTCCAATTTTGGATCGGTCGACCTATGATCTTGATGAGCTCCACGTGCAGCACCAAGCTCCACCTCCATGACTGAGCCTCGCCGGACCAAGCTCTATCTCGCCGATGTGAGGGTCGCCCACCCTGAGCGACACCGCTTCCTCACCCAAATATCTGCCTCCATGATCTCAGCCTTTGTGCTCTAGCGCCCAAATTCAACCTTGTGATGGTTGCTGACACCATGGCCTCCTTAGCGCGTGCAAAGCTTTGAGCCACCTCCAGGAAGACCGAGGAGATATAGGTCATGCGTTGCTTTGGTACAGCTTGTGATGGCAAACCATGATTGGGCGAGCAACCATGGGTGGAGAATGGCCATGGTTGGGGCGGACGGGGAAGAATGAATAAGTAAATCTGGAACTTCATGTTTTATTCCGTAGGGCTCCAGATCCATGAAGGAACTGATCCACTCTTAAACTATGGAACTTGGACATACCAAATAGACACGTAAACTTATGGGGCTTACATATACCAATTAAACTAACATTAGTCTCATACACATAATATGCTATCTTCAAACACATATGCTATTTTCAAGCGCAAAAAAGAGAAAAAAAGTGTAAAAGCCATACGCACCAAAGTAGCTGGAGCAGAGAAAAAGGGTATGCGGGTTGAACTCGTAATAGTCCGATTGCTGCTACATTTTTTCCTAAATTTGAGCCTTTGTTACATCACCCTGATCAAGTTTGGATTTGTGTTCTTTGTACTTCTCCTTCCTTTCCTTATCATCATGCAAACAACAATTATATTTAACCTTATCATAGGGGAGCTCAAAAAAGAGGGACTGTAAGGGCTGGCCCACTAGAGGGGAGGGGCTTGAGCTCCCTAGCTCCCACATAAAAAAACTGGCTATGACTATTTTGGTGTTACCAAAGGTGCTTATCGTGCTAAACCTTTGTTACACTACCACTTGCAATGCATGCATACAGTGTTTAGGTTTATCTTGCTATTACATACTGCGATAAGGATTGTTATTGCATACTACGATAAGGATGCTGGAATTTATGATGGGAAATTAGCATATACTTGAGTTATTGTTTTTTGTTATCATATCACATGTACTGATACATAATGATTTTATCATCAACGAAGTCATGCTCGAACCCATTTTAATTCATATTTAAATAAAAACAAAAATCACATATATTGTATTTAACGGGGAGCCATGACCTATTCTTTTCAGAAATACCATGCTACAAAGTATGACAGTATGCTAACATGACTTAAATTCCACCTTTCAGTGGTAGATCTTCATTCAATATCATACTTGCCATACTTTTTTTTTGAAAAATGTGTATTATAAAATTTATTAAAATAAAAAACTTGTAGATAGTTAAAATATAGTAAATCAATTGTAGCTCGTCATAAATACTTGACACTTTGGACAAAATTTGGTCAAACTTTTGAAACTTTGATCGTTATTTGTGTAGATTTGTATAGAAATATAGATTTCAATCGTATGTGTGTACTGAGATATTATAAGTAGATAATAAACAATAATGATTCAATTGCACTTTGAATACAATTGTTCACACACAATTGTTCAACTTTAAATCTCATCTACGCATGTACTGTACTGATATACAATATACGGAGTAGTTTTCTAACAAAAATAGTTATGATCAACGCGTCGGTGTCCAATGGTTGAATTGCATCCGAAGGAAAGGAAAACTCCCCATTTCCTCAACGACTGGCAGGGTGGTGTCCCTTCTCTCTCCCCCCGTCCTTCCCTTCGCCAGATTCAGATCCATGCCGCCCGCCTCTCCACTCCTGTAAGCCCCGCGCCTCCTCCTCCCCTCCTCACTCCCCCGAATCCAGCGAGGCCGCCGCTCGCGGGAGCCCCTCGTGCCCCCGCCGCCGCCGCCCACAGCTCCCCCGCCCCGGCGCTGCCGGCTCGGGCGCCCTCCCGCGCGCGCCTCGCCCCGACAGCAGCCGCGGCCATGGCGCAGCCGCTCGTCGTGAAGAAGGACGACGACCTCGACGAGGAAGGTGCGCGCGCGCGCCGGCGCCTCTCGCCTCTCGCCTCTCGCACCTCCTCCCCCCATTCGCTGCGCCCGTGCGCCCCCCCGGTTGTGCGTGCCCGTGCGCGCGCGTGCGTGTGCCCAGATCTGCGCTCGCCGGGCCCTAGATCTGGCGCGATCCGGCCCGGGTGGATCGCCGCGCGCTTCACCATTGCGGCGGGCTGATTGATTGACTGCTTGTTCGCTTGGTTGCTGCTGCAGAGTACTACTCGCCGTTCCTCGGCATCGAGAAGGGCGCTGTGCTGCAGGAGGCTCGCGTCTTCCACGACCCCCAGCTCGACGCGCGGCGATGCTGCCAGGTGCCCGTCTGCCCAATCTAGTTTCCTTTTCCCTCCCACGGGATCTCGTGCTAACATCTCTCTGCGCTTCAGCGAATGTGGATTTGATGCTTTCTCCATGTACCTGCAGGTTATCACCAAGCTTCTGTACCTGCTCAACCAGGGCGACACCTTTACCAAGGTACCTGTCATGTTGCTTATCTTCCCGTGATCATAATTTGTCTGGTTTTTGAATTCAGATTGATGGGCCTAGATGTTTACATTGCTCATGTACATTCATAAGTAATCTGGAGCTACATGTACTCGTCGTATATTTCAAATTTGTGAAGTTTTGTAATCTTAGTCATCCATAAAGAAGTTGGTACTTACAAAATTAGAATTGACAACTTGTACCCTGAATAACATTAGGTGAGGGGTTATAAATTAAGCTGTGCATGTTCCAAACACACAAAAGTCAAAAGTACAAAGGGATCTGACAGTACATAAAATCACATATGTGGAGGTAGTGCAGTTTCCTCGGTACATTAGTGTGGTCATTGTGCTCTAGCTCAGGACATGTGGTCTATGTATGAGTGGACAAATTTTGTAGGTGGAGGCCACCGAGGTCTTCTTTGCAACGACCAAGTTGTTCCAGTCCAAGGATGCGGGGCTTAGGAGGATGGTGTACCTCATGATCAAGGAACTCTCGCCTTCAGCTGATGAGGTCTGTAAATCTTGTTAAACTTTGTGGTTCTAGGCATTCTGTGGATTGTGGGAGTGACTTCATTTGTGATTTATTGGGTGTAGGTTATCATAGTCACCAGCTCTTTGATGAAGGACATGAATAGCAAAACTGATATGTACCGTGCTAATGCTATTAGAGTTCTTTGTCGTATTATCGACTCAACTCTTCTCACCCAAATCGAGAGGTATTTGAAGCAAGCAATTGTTGATAAGAATCCTGTTGTTGCCAGTGCGGCCCTTGTTAGTGGTATCTACTTGCTTCAGGTATGCCCCGCAGTTATATTTGCGCTTTTATTGGATATATCTTGTTACTGGCAGCTTTAGATCCTTATGATTATGTTTTCTGCATGTTTTCATTATTGACAGACAAGTCCAGAAGTTGTGAAAAGATGGAGCAATGAAGTTCAGGAGGCTGTGCAGTCAAGAGCTGCACTTGTGCAGTTTCACGCCCTTGCGCTTCTTCACCAAGTGAGTTCAACATTTGGTGCTCTCTTTAGTAGGATGAGCATCTCCATAATATCTTCAAATGGTCAAATGAATCAGACAATTGACAAAAACTTAACTATTCAGCTCTGGTTGTTTTTCTAATTTATGGGCAATAGCAACGTGCATTGTGTTATGCTCAAAGTTTTGTGAAGCCAAAAACAATTTATAACATCATCTACCTGTGATTTCAGATTAGACAAAATGACCGCTTGGCTGTCAGCAAGCTCGTCACTAGTTTGACCAGGGGTTCGGTTCGCTCACCTTTGGCTCAGTGCCTGCTTATTCGCTACACTAGCCAGGTATGTGTTCTAATTCTGCAGGAATTATATAGATAATAGACCATAGATGTCTGAAATATGTTGCATCTGCAGGTGATTAGGGAGTCTGGCATGAACCAAGGTGGAGATCGTCCTTTCTTTGATTTCCTTGAGTCCTGTCTTCGGAACAAAGCAGAAATGGTCATACTTGAGGCTGCAAGAGCGATAACTGAACTGAATGGTGTCACAAGCCGCGAGCTTACACCTGCAATTACTGTGCTGCAGTTGTTCTTAAGCTCATCCAAACCTGTTCTCAGATTTGCAGCTGTTCGCACGCTTAATAAGGTTGGCCTGCTTATTTTGATATATTAACTATTCTTGATATTATGCTCATCTCATTTGAGTGAAATTTTGGTTGTGTAGTAGTTGCCAATACAGAATCTATGGCTTTCAGATGTCTGAGTTTCCTTTTCGTCTTAGGAATACAATAATGTAGCAATATTGTTTTCATCTGCTCTACCTTATTTTGGCTTGAGAAAGGTCTAAAGCTTGAATGGCTGAAGTTAATAATCTTGGCTATCTTGCACAAACCATTCAGTTTATGCTTTTTTTAAATTCTCCAGGTAGCCACAAAATATAGTTGGAAGGTAGGACTGTCAATCTATCAACTCCTTGATTGTTCAATCAAGTCGCAACTGCTTTGTGCCTCAACAACTAGTTCATTGAATTCTTGGCTCTATGATTGTTTATACCTTGTGATCCATACTAGTTGATCCTTGGGAAGGTCATACATATCTTTTGGTTACTAGATTAAATTGGTGTCATTTGTTTGGTGCAATATCAGAAATTTCAGAATGACACCTTTTGTAATGGCTCCACAAAAATCCTTTTATAATAAGACAATAAGTTCTGAAGCTGCTATCTTTCTTCCTAGTACCATAGTTCAGTTATCTTTTCCCTTTTCGTTTGTTTAGTGACCTTATATTTCTATCATGGAAAGTTTTTCCCGTATGGAAATCTGTTTTAGTGGTCTGGATTTGGCTGTTGGATTTAATACTTCCTTATTGATAGTATGACATTGTTCTTGTAATATTTTTGTCAGAATCATATTCCATTATTTTTACTTAGTGCTCATGTAAATAATTGTACAGGTTGCATCAACTCATCCTTTGGCTGTCACGAATTGTAACATAGACATGGAGAGCTTAATCTCAGATCAGAACAGGAGCATTGCAACCCTTGCGATTACAACACTGTTGAAGACAGGCAATGAGTCAAGTGTTGATCGTTTAATGAAACAGATGACCAACTTTATGTCAGACATAGCTGATGAATTCAAGATCGTTGTTGTAGAAGCAATAAGATCCCTGTGCTTGAAGTTCCCTCTCAAATATCGCTCACTGTATGTATAGTAGCATATCTTGTACTATTGTTGTTAAAATATCCAAACTAGCTTTTTTTGTCTGAGCTTTAACTTCCAAATATGCTGTCCAGGATGAACTTCTTGAGTAATATTCTACGAGAAGAGGGTGGATTTGAGTACAAGAAAGCCATAGTTGATTCAATTATCATACTCATTAGAGATATTCCTGATGCAAAGGAAAGTGGCTTGTTTCACTTATGTGAATTCATAGAAGACTGTGAATTCACCTATTTGTCCACTCAGGTAGTTACCAAAACACCAATTAATCATTCTGTAGGGATGAAATCTGGAAAATAGCAGTAAGATATTGACTAAATTTCCTTGCCTGAAGATGTACGTTATGCTGTCTAGATTTTTCTTGGTTTCTTGTATACATAATGCGTTAATCAAATTGAAAATTTGCAACTGCTGAGCACGCATTATATTTGTAATCATATATCTTCTGCCGTCTATGTATGGTTATTTTCTGTTTCTGTAGATATAAGAAGTTAATTGAATTGAAACTGTAACTGAACACATTTTTGTATTTTCCTATATTTACACCTACACTGATGACTATGGACTAGTAAAATATTTGTTCATAAACTATTTAAGTAGGCCTTCTGTCAATTTCTAAAATAATTCATGCTGTGCTTGTGGCTATTTGTTTCCCGTTTAAAGTGGGCATAGAAATTATGTACTAGTATACTCTGAGCTACATGGTATTTTTTTGTGTTATACTGTTATAATCGAATTGCTTATCTTTTGAAACTTGTGACAGATACTTCACTTTTTGGGAAATGAAGGCCCCAAAACATCAGATCCCAGTAAATACATACGCTATATATACAATAGGGTGATACTTGAAAATGCTACAGTTCGAGCTAGTGCAGTAAGCACGTTGGCAAAGTTTGGCGCGTTGGTTGACTCACTCAAGGTACTTCATAGTTATTTATAGTTCGTATCCTTGCTCTGCAATGTGTTTCCGCTGTCAAATGTCTGTTACACTTACAATCTTTTTTTTTTCAGCCTCGCATATTCGTCCTCCTGAGACGTTGCCTGTTTGATGGTGATGATGAGGTTAGTGCAAGACTTCACCCTTGAAAATACTTATGTGCTGTTTTGTATAACTCAGTGACCCTTCGTCCCTTTCCCCTATGTGCCTTCCTCATTTACTGTTTTCCAACCTCATTGGTAACTTGTATAAGGAAGTCAAAGTTGTGAAATAAAAGTTATATTTAGATAAATGGCCTTGTTAGATTCTTCTTTCTTAGACAGGAATGTTTTCTTCTCTGACTTTTGGTATGCTATTTATCTTTCTAGGTGCGTGACAGAGCAACCCTTTACCTCAAATTGTTAGGTGGGGAAGCTACAGTTGGTGAGACTGAGAAGGATGTGAATGAGTTTCTCTTTGGTTCACTTGATGTTCCACTGGTAAACTTGGAGACAAGCCTGCGGAATTATGTAAGTCTCGGGCGCTTCAATATTATTATGTTTTTGCTCTAGCATCCTGACACCTTACACTATGTTAACTTATTGATAGGAACCTTCGGATGTACCTTTTGATATTTCATCTGTTCCAAAGGAGACAAAATCCCAACAACTTGCTGAGAAAAAGTCGGCAGGCAAGAAACCAACTGGTCCGGCATCTGCTGCCAGTGGCCCAGTTTCTACGGTTGATGCATCGTATGAGAAGCTTCTTTCATCCATTCCTGAATTCGCTGATTTTGGAAAGCTATTTAAGGTTGGTTTATAGTACTTTTGCTCATATGGAAGGCAAGCATATGCACTGGCTGAATCACATTTCATGTGTTGTAACTTTTTATTCTCTCTTGCAGTCGTCAGCACCTGTAGAATTGACTGAAGCTGAGACTGAATATTCAGTTAATGTTGTGAAGCATATTTATGATGGTCACGTTGTGCTCCAATATAACTGTACGAATACAATTCCTGAACAGTTGCTTGAACAGGTATGCAACTTCTTTCATATGTGATTGCATGTTGTATTTTTATGATTCAGTACGTTTCCTAACTCCTCAACTGTGCAGGTGGTTGTTTTTGTTGATGCTTCAGAGGCTGATGAATTTTTAGAAGTTTCCTCGAAGCCTTTAGAATCGTTACCATATGATTCCCCCGGACAGACCTTTGTGGCTTTTGAAAAGCCAGAAGGTGTCATTGCCACCGGCAAGTTCTCAAATATACTGAAATTCATTGTTAAGGAGGTATGTGTTCTATATCCTCCTCAAATATACTGGAGAGATCTTTGTGGCTTTGTTTTGTTGTCTTTTATACCCTTCTCTAAGCATTTCTTTGTGGCTTTCATTTTGTTGTCTTTTATACCCTTCTCTAAGCATTTCATTTGAGGTTGTCCCTGATCAAATGGAAGACATTCTTGACATCTCGTCTCTGTCGCAAAACAATGCTTAATAATTTAGCCGGCCATCTTATAATTAAAAACCCTTTAGTTTTGGGTTTTAATTTGGTATTTTTACTGGAATTACCTGAAGCAGGTTCTTCCTAGGAAAAGGCTGAACCAGATTCATCAAACCTGGTTACTGCATAACTAACCTGGTTCTCCAGCCAGGTCCATAGCTAGTTCTGCCAATAATCTTCTCCATACTCACTTAGCTATGATTTAATCAAATATAAGATAACGTTTTTCCTAAATAATATTTTCTTTTTCTGTACCTAAATAATATGTGAACTTTAAATACTTCTGTTTTGTTCTACTTTTATTTTTCTTTTGTTATTTGTACAAGTGTATTAAGCTTCTGCCTAGCACAGAGTTCCCAATAAAACTGTTAATTTGGTACCTGGGTGTCCTTGGCAAATGCACAAAGCAGGGGTCCACATTTGCAAAATGCATGGGAAAGCATTTGAATTAGTTCTAAATAAAAGCATACAAGATACATACACTTGAATCTATGCGGAGATTTTCTAAAATGCTTCCCCCTGTTTCGAATTTGATGTGGTAAATAATAGTTTATGTGTTCTGACTCATTTTGTTGTGTTTCAGGTTGATCCATCCACAGGTGAAGCTGAGGATGATGGTGTTGAAGACGAGTACCAGCTTGAAGATCTTGAAATTGTTTCTGCCGATTACATGTTGAAGGTGGGAGTATCCAACTTCCGAAATGCCTGGGAGAGCATGGATCCAGAGAGCGAGAGGGTTGATGAGTATGGACTTGGAGTAAGGGATAACTTGGCCGAGGCTGTAAGTGCTGTTATAGGCATCCTCGGCATGCAGCCTTGTGAGGTTAGTCTTTCTGTTACCATTGTTTTGCCCTATGAGTGTCATGGACATATAATAATAAACCCATTTGTGATATTTTTTCCTAAATTGTTTGATAGTGGTTTCTACATCACGCGGAAAGAAAAATTACAGGATTTTGGAGCATTTTTAAAAAATATTTTTCATAACTTGTAGTTTCTTGCAATCTTGGCCACCTAGTTTTACTTGCATTTTCCTAACATTTGATAACATTTTAGCTTCCACTAATTTATGACTGAACCAATAGTTCAAATAACCAGAAGCAGGTGGATGCCATGCTCTCTCCTATAGAGTTACTACCATGATTTCCAGTTCGTTTCCTCCTAGTTATCGCTATGATTTGGAAGCCTGTCCGTTTCACATATTTATGCCCAATGCAGTATTTTGCAATAGGCAAAATAGGCACTTCTGTCCCTCAACTTTTACTCGAGGGTCAAGTTATTCTTTCCTTCGGATGCAATACTCCTGTCTCCTTAACTTGACAATACCAATCATCTTTTGGTTTGTAGGGTACTGACGTGGTCCCAAGCAATTCAAGGTCGCATGCATGTCTGCTATCCGGTGTATTTATCGGTAATGTGAAAGTCTTGGTGAGGCTGTCATTTGGAATCACCTCTTCCAAGGAGGTGGCCATGAAGCTAGCTGTCAGATCAGATGACCCAGAGATCAGTGACAAGATCCACGAGATTGTTGCTAATGGCTAAAACATGAGCATTAGAGTTTTTTCTTTGACTCTTCTTGTTTCAGCTTTCATACTACCGAAAGCTTGAGGGAATTCAATTAATTCTAGTATATGTAAGATTGGTTTCCTGTTGGATCCATCTTTTGTTGCACCGCCATTCTTCTTCGACAGTGGTTAGTATACGTCAAAACACTTTTTGGTTGATTTGGATCTGTACAATTTCTTTATATGTGGACTCTGAATAGTATATGTAATAATATTAAATGCGAAGTTTTGCCCTCGGATGTCATGAGCATTCCTTCTCCATTGTGCAAATTGCGACGTACCTATGACTATGAGGGCAAATCGCCTCGGCCAAGCCCGCGGCAGGTTTTTCTTGTTTTCTCAATGAGTGCACGCCTTGGTCACAGCAGCACAGCTCATTAGCACCCACAAGACTCCTATTTGATCTAATTTATGAAAATAATTGTAATGGCACAATTGTGATCGTTAGTTTCAAGGGAAAAAACTCAATGTAGCTCAACTCTGAACGATCCAATTGAAACATCAAGCTTACAAAACATAAAACACAAAAAAAATCATTTTAGTTTCTGAAGTGATCTTGACGTGGTACCTACCTACACGTATGGCTTAAAATAAATTAAACGACAGTACCCCACGCAGCAACCACACATGGCGCATACTATAAATGCACGTCTATCTATCCACCGACCGGTTGATTGCAAATGCTTAAAATACTAAACGCGCGGTCCACAGCTCCATACTACACTATCTTAACATTATATAACTATATACCTCTAAAAAACATTATATAAGTATACTATCAATTTTTCTCAAAGAAAAAAAATTACTCGTGCATGTCATGTCAGTGTCCTACCGCGTCCACCACGCTGAGGGGTGTTTGGATCCAAGTGACTAAAATTTAGTCCGACAATTAGAAGTATTAAATGTAAACTAATTATAAAACTAATCGTATAAGTCATCACTATTTTGCGAGACGACCCTAACATGTTTACTGTAGTACTGTACTGTCTAATAATGGACGATTAGGCTTAATAGATTTGTCTCGTAAATTAGCTCTTATTTATGTAATGAGTTTTTTTAATTAATCTATACTCCATCCGGTTTCATATGAAAAGTCGTTTTGGACAAGGTTTGAGTCAAACATTGGGAATATAAATCATGGATAACATTTAAGTCGTTGAGTTTAAAATGTGAAAATCATATAAATAGATTGGTCTTGAAAATTACTTTCATACAAATATACTCTAATTAACATTCTTACATATATTTTTATAGAAAAGAGAAGTTAAAAGTTAGGCTTTGGTGACCTCGTTGCTGTCCTAAATGACTTTTAATAGTAAACCGAGGGATTATTTAATACCTCTGATTACATTCTCACGTCCGATATTTGAGGTGACACGACTAAAATTTAGGAGCCCCAACCATGGCAGCAGAAACCAAAGCTGACCAGCTGAGCTGCCTCTGCGTGACGCCCGGAACTGGATCACGCCAATCGCCGAGGAACACGAGGGAGTACATGCGGTCCCTACTAGCTAGTATTTACTTCTTTTATAGATCTGTCTATGATACTATAATTTGGGACCATGGCAATTATATCGGCCACCGGATCGCTTGTCTTCTTAAATCGATCGAGCTCCAAGTAGAAGACCACCATCCATGGCAGAGTCGAAGAAAGAATCTTCTCCCCTCCACGTCGTCGTGTTCCCATGGCTGGCCTTCGGCCACATGATCCCCTTCCTCGAGCTCTCCAAGCAGCTCGCCAAGCGCGGCCACGCCGTCACCTTCGTGTCCACGCCGCGGAACGCCGCCAGGCTCGGCGCCGTCCCGCCGGAGCTGTCGCCGCGCGTCCGCGTCGTGACGCTGGACCTGCCGCCGGTGGAGGGGCTCCCGGAAGGCGCCGAGTCCACGGCCGACGTCCCGCCGGAGAAGCACGAGCTCCTCAAGATGGCGTTTGACGGCCTCGCCGCGCCGTTCACGCGCCTCGCCGCCGGTGAGGCGGCGGCTGGAGGGTTCTCGAGGAAGCCTGACTGGATCGTCCTCGACTTCGTGCAGAACTGGGTTTGGCCAATCGCCGACGAACACCAGGTACGGTGATGAATATAAATATGCTATATACTACGTAATTGGTAAAGCTAATTGCTTACTTAATTCCTTTTGTTTTTCTTCTTCTCGCTATGCCTGCCGCAAATAAAAAGATTCCGTGCGCCATGTTCCTCATCGTCCCGGTGGGTCTCTTCACGTTCGTCGGGCCGAGGCACGAGAACGAGGCGCACCCGCGCACGACGGCGGAGGACTTCATGGTGCCGCCGCCGTGGATCCCATTCCCTTCCACTCTCTTCTACCGCCGCCACGAGGCCGAGTGGATCGCCGCCGCGTTCCGGCCCAACGCCTCCGGCGTGTCCGACGCCGACCGCTTCTGGCAGGTGCACCACCCGTCGTGCCGCCTCATCGTCCACCGCAGCTCCCCGGAGGCCGAGCCGCGGCTGTTCCCCCTCATGACGGAGCTCTTCGCCAAGCCGGTCGTGCCTTCCGGTCTCCTCCTGCCCGACGACGACGGAGCCGGCCCCGGCGCTTCGGGCGACACGGCGTTCACGGCCGCAATGCGCTGGATGGACGAGCAGCCGAGCAGGTCCGTCGTCTACGTCGCGCTCGGGAGCGAGGCGCCCGTGACGGCGGGCCACGTTCGGGAGCTGGCGCTCGGGCTGGAGCTCTCCGGCGTCCGGTTCCTCTGGGCTCTCCGGCGGCCGAGCGGCCACTCCGGCGAGCTGCTCCCGGACGGGTTCGAGAGGCGCGTGGCGGGGCGCGGCGCCGTGCTGACAGGGTGGGTGCCGCAGGTGCGCGTGGTGGCGCACGGCGCGGTGGGCGCGTTCGTGACGCACTGCGGCTGGGGCTCCACCGTGGAGAGCCTCTTCCGCTTCGGGATCCCGCTGGTGATGCTGCCGTTCGTCGCTGACCAGGGCCTCATCGCGCGGGCCTTGGCGGCGCACGGCGCCGGCGTCGAGGTGCCGAGGAACGACGGCGACGGGTCGTTCCGCCGGGACGACGTGGCGGCGGCGGTTCGGCGGGTGATGGCGGAGGAGGGCGTGGAGCTCGCGCGACGTGCGAGGGAGCTGCAGAGAGTTGTAGGGGATAGGGTAAAGCAGGAGCAGTACGTCGATGAGCTCGTCGAGTATTTGCAGCAGTACAAATGAAGAAGCTGGGAGTGTTAGGCCATCAAGAATTCAAGATTGGCTTGGACCACGGGGAAGATGGGCAATAATCAAATTGCAGTGGCGTCGATGAGCTCGTGAATGTTTTCTTGCAAAATTGGTCCGAGCCATTAGAATCACCTCATTGGCCATCTATTCCATTCGGTGGGCTGTAAAATCATTTTCTATTTAGCTGGCACCGAGGCAAGAACATTCCTCGCAAGCTTGGTTTTCGAATTTAGCATCAGCTCTGCAATGGCATGCATCGATGCCTAAACACCGGCTCGCAAAAACACATCAATCAGCTGCCATGAACCGACTAAAAAATGAAAAAGTTCATACAAGTGGAGCCCAAATGATGATGTGGAATTCTCCTAGCTAACTGTTGTAGACGGGCTTGGTGGTGAAATTGGCTGGTGGCTGCTAGCGGATGCTGATCTAAGTCGAGAGAAAAATACTGGTGGCTGGTTTCTGCTGAAAGAAAAATACTGTTAACTGGTGGTTGATAAGCCAAGCGAACGTGGTAGTTTTTAACATGTTGCTACGACGCACGGAAGTCACCATTGATATCTTCATCACCTGTCTTGCACGTTACGTACCATTAAAAAATAATTATTGATAAATATGTCATCCATGATGGACATGGTATTCCTTGTGTTCATGAATAATATAAGGGATTATAAATGTTCAAATTTTCTCCAAAAATATAAGGTATTATGATGGTTAATATTTTACCATAAATATAAAGCATTCTAAGTATATTTTAATTTACTAACTCCAATTGAAATATAATGTAATTTATGGACAGATCTCATTAATCTTTCTCAGTAAATTTTCATTCAATTTGTGACTTGAACCGACTGAAATCTTTTTAGGCTGTGTTTAGATCCGTGAAAAGGTGATAAAAAAGGTCACATCGAATACTGTAGCGCACAGTAGCACTTTTCGTTTGTTTGTAGTAATTGTTGTCCTACTATGACATATCTAAGCTCAAAAGATTCGTCTCGTCGTGTACATCAAAACTGTGCAATTAGTTTTTTTTATTTACCTACATTTAATGCTTCATGCATGCGTCATTTGCTATATATTTAAGGTTTTGATGTGATGTCGATGTGATGGAAAGTTTGGAAAGTTGGGAGGAACTAAACACACCCTTACAGACATTTTACTGAGCCCTTGTTTACTTCCAAAGTTTGTCCAAACTTTGGAGTTCGGTACTGTAGAGACATTATAGTATTTCATTTGTATGTGTGAATAATTGTCCAAACATTGATTAGTTAGGCTCAAAATATTCATCTCGCAAAGTATAACAAAACTGTGTAATTAGTTTTTGATTTCATCTACATTTAGTACTCCATGCATGTGCCGATATTTTGATGTGATGATAATTTGGGGTGAAATTTGGGAACGGCCGTGTTAAGGGTATTAAATAATTTTTCCACCCCATTTGACCAATAATTAAGGGTATTAAATAAAATCAGTTTAGAAAACTACCTTCACAACCCTAGATTAATTCACGAGATAAATCTAACGAGGCCTCTGACCGCACGTTTAGAGGATTATTACTGTAGTAAATCATGGACTAATTAGGCTCATTAGATTCGTCGCGCAAAATTACACCCATCCCTAAAAATGTTTTGTAAATAGATTTTATTTAATACTCCATGTATGTAAGATTCCCTTTAGAAATATATTTTTTGTGAGAAAGAAACACGCATCGAGCTCCCATCATTCATGTTGTACTCTCTTGTCATTCTACAGTGAAATTCTAAGATAGATCACCTCCCATCACGTATTCATGTTGTACTCATGTCATTCTACAGTGAAAGATAGATCGAGCTCTTTGTTGCGTTTAAATATGCCACCTACCGACATCGACATGTGACAATTTGCCACCTTCGTGATCTCATGGATCATCTTGTTCGTTTGTTTAGATTTTTTTTTCAAAAAAGCTGATAGAGGCTCCATCCATTTCCACGAACAGAATGGAAATATTTATTCGCTTGTTTAGATAGACAAAATTTATCATGTTCCCCCTCCACCCCCAAATTACAATTTATTTGACCTTTTTGTATATACAGATTTTGCTATACACCAAGATACAATATTTGTCAGACACATAGTAAAATTTATTTATAAAAATATAAAACAAATTATAATTTGAGATGTAGGAAGTATGTGTTTTTGTATTCATTGTAATTTCATATAGCGAAGATTGAGAGCATGTTAGGTTGAGGTCCAAGTATTGCCCCGCCTCTTTGTCAAACTATTATGTTTTAGGTGTGGATAATAATTTACTAGCTATAACTTAACCCCAGTTTGGCAGAGATCCTGTTAGGAATTTTTTTGATTGCTTGGAGCTAGATATATATAGCTGCAAACATCCTAGAACTAGAACTACAGGTACGTTAGTAGTTAGATAAATCATTTTACTTATATCTTAAACTAAATACAAATGTTTAAATGGCTATTACTTTAGTTTGTAATAAAAAAATACCCAACTTCGCTAGATCGGGGGTCACTACGGAAACCGTAACTTTGGTGAGTGCCATGGACACTCGGCAAAGGGTTTACCTCCATGGACACTCGGCAAATGGTTTACCGAGTGTTATTTGTTGGACACGTTGCCGAGTGTCAAAACTGACACTCGACAAACAATTAAAAAAAATAAAAAAAACAGACACGCCGCCGCCGCGACCACCACCACACCGTCCAAATCGGGGTCGCCGCGCTGCACACGCCGGCCAAGGGAGCGCCCCGCGGTCGCTGCCGCCGCGCCGCCCGCCCGCTCATGCCACCGCCGCCGAGTCAGGGTAGCGCGGCGGCCAGCGCCGCGGCCCGAGCCAGCTTAGGGTCTGCCGTCGTGGCCCCGCGCTGGCCTGGGCCGCCGCCGCCCCTCGCCGACCTGGGAGAGGGAGAGAGACGAGAGAGAGATGAGAGACAGGTGCAAGAAAGAGAGAGGCCGGTGGATTTTATTTGCATGGGAGAGGGAGGGATCCTGGTGGTCACTTGTGGACCAATGGGAGGCCACGATTTTGAAGGGGTGGATTACTGACGTGACCACTTGTATTTTTCTTTATGTGCTTGTAACAAAATTTTGGATGGTTAAATAATTTCAAATGAAAAGTTGTAAACTACAAACATTTACATCTTTTCGAGACCTATAACTTTATAGAACCTATTTACACCCGAGGTCATTTCAAAATTTTAAAAATTCAAGATTTCAAATTAGATACAATATAGGGATATTTTAAAGTATTAAAGGATCTCAAATTAAAAAGTTGTCAACTATAAAGTTTTAGGTTTCGTCAATCTGTACAACTTTGACATATAACTTATTCACATTCGAGGTCATTTGAAAATTTTAAAATTTAAAATTACATAACCTATAATAATATTTTGAGATATTAAACGATCTCAAATACAAAAGTTGCCAACTATAAAGTTTTAGATTTCGTCGATGTGTACAACCTTGGTATACATTTTTTATATAAGATCATATAAAAATGTTTGTATTCAAAAAAATACATCCACTAACTCTCTCACGCGCAATCACACACATACCTTTTGTGAGATGTTTTGATTTTCTAAATATCATTATTACAATATGTGCAAAATATTCTCAACGTTTTGTCACAGCATCCACGTGTTATGCCATCACATCAAGACAAATCTCATAATTTTCAGACTTTATTTGTTTTTTATAATTTAAAAATCATTCGGACATACGTTAGTGGTCAAATTTCTTGAACAAGATGTTCGAAATTTCTTTTCATTTCATGGGTAAGACCTCAAACTAGGCTAAATAATATGAATATAATTTTTCTAATCATTGTATTCTATTATTTGAATCACTTACCGTTCAAATTTGACTTGATATAAAAAATTGCTTGAAATGTAATTAATTAATTAAATATAGCAAACAAATACAAAAATATATCAAATTTTAACATGGAGTAAAACATATTGTATGTGGAGAGTAGGAAAGGTTTTGAGGTTGAAAGAGGAAAAAAACTTAATACTTTGCCGAGTGTAAAAAAAAAACATTCGGCAAACTCTCATCTTTGTCGAGTGTAAAAAATAATACACTCCTAAAAAACACTCATCTTTATAGTTGTGATTCTGTTGCTGCAATTATTATAGTTTAAGATAAATTATTGTTCAAAAAATCTACAAATATTGTTGTTTAAGAAAAAAAATACCATCGATTATCAGGAACCCAGTTACCCACATATATATTACCTTATATGTAATATACATATTATATAACGTATAATATTGTCAAATTTACGGCTACAGAAGTTTGAAGAGTTCAAAGTACAATCTACGGCTACAGAAGAAGACTAGCTTAGATTGAGGTAGGGTGTTAAACACTTGATATCAGCACTTGACAAATAAGGTCTTTGCCGAGTATTTTTTCAGCATTCGACGAATAGATTCAGTTGGTTCCTCCCAAGGTCAAATTGTCTGAACCCTTTCTGATCACAAGTCTGAAGAGTTCAAGTACAATCTACGGCTACAGAAGAAGACACATAAGTTATTATTTTTTTACGGGTAATACTTCATAAGTTGTTCCTGCTGAATCCCAGCTTCATTCTTACATCTCGTTGACAGCTAGTAGATCAGTGTTCACCTTGTGCAACAAACTTGATCGAGCTCCACGATCACGACTACCCATCCATGGCAGAATCCAAGCCCTAGATCTCAAATTGTACCCCAAATTCCACTATGCAAAAAGAAGATTCACATCACATCAAAATATCGATACATGCATTGAGTACTAAATATAGATGAAATCAAAAACTAATTGCACAATTTTGTTGTACGTTGCGAGACGAACATTTTGAGCCTAACTAATCAATGTTTGAACAATTATTCATAAATACAGACGAAATGATACACATTTATGTCGTTTTATAAAGTTTGGAACCAATCCCCTTTCTCTATATTTCTGGTTAAAGGAAATCAAAGGATAAAAATCTAGCTCGAACGATCCCCTTTTCTAACCCTTTTTCTATATTTTTTCTCAATCCCCTTTTAACTCTTTTCCTCTCCCATTTCTTTCCCCAATCGTTTCGACATTTTTCTCGGTCCCCTTTTCTCCTCTCCCTCTCCACTGCCTTCTTCCATGCCTGTTCCGGTCACCGCGCCGGCGAGCCACGCGCGGTCGCGTGCCGCCCTCGCCGCCTCGAACCAGCCGCCTGCCAGCCGCACATGGCCGCGCGCCCGTCCGGCGAGCTCACCACCTCGGACCGCGTCGCCCCACGCCCAGCCGCGTGCCACCTCGCGCCGCCCGCCCGCAAGCCACGCTCGGCTGCACGCCGCCCCGGGACGCGGACACCGCGTGCGCCCGCGGGCCGTCTGCCGGCGAGCCAGCCATCTCGAACCGCGCTTGGACCGGCCGAAGGTGTGGGCCCCCGGAGCGCGTGGAGTACACGGTGGCGGCGCTGCGGCGCACGGTGCCGCCGGCGGTGCCGGGGTGGTGTTCCTGTCGGGCGGGCAGAGCAAGGAGGAGGCGACGCAGAACCTGAACGCCATGAACAAGCTCGAGGTGCTCAATCCATGGTCGTTGTCCTTCTCCTTCGGCCGCGCCCTGCAGCAGAGCACGCTCAATAAGTGGCTCGACAAGCTGGAGAACGTCGCCGCCGCGCAGGCCACCTTCCTCGTCAGGTGCAAGGCCAACTCCGAGGCCGCGCTCGGCACGTACGCCGACACCGGTGCCGGGGACGCCGCCGCCTCCGAGAGGTTGTACGTCAAGGGGTTCAACTACTAAAGCCACTGCCACGCGCTCCGCCTTGGACTGCGGCCGCCGCGCGAGTCCACGAGCTGCGGCACCCCATGCCCTGCCGGGCACCGGCGAGTCGGCGTCGCGCCGCGCGCCGCCACGCCTAACCATTCGCCGACGAGCCCGCGCTGCCCCATGCCCGGCTGGCCGCCGGCGAGCCCCTGGATGCCATGCGCGCAAGTAGGCAACAGAGAGATGAGAGAAATTAAAAAAAATGGATTGCCCAATGACACGTGGGTCCCACGTGCAAGGGGAGATGGAAAAAGAGAAATAAGAAAGGGAATCTGTTGGAGCAATCTCCTCGATAAACTGAAAAGTTGTTTTCTCGATCCCCTTTAAGTTTTTGGCCTTGTTTAGATCCCAAATTCCACACCAAAGTTCACTGTTTAAAAAAAAGATTTCCATCATATCAAAATGTCAGCACATACATAGAGATTTAAATGTAAATAAAATCAAAAACTAATTACACAGTTTTGTTGTACTCTGCGAGACGAACATTTTAAGCCTAATTAATCAATTTTTGGACAATTTTTCACACATATAAACGACATACTATAGTCACGCACGCACCCCTAAAAGACCAAAGTTTGCCTCCCAAATTCGGGAAGCCTTTCTCGATCTATTAAGGCCATGTTTAGATCCCAAATTCTACCCCAAAGTTCACTATGCAAAAAGAAGATTCTCATCACATCAAAATGTCATAACATGCATGGAGTATTAAATATAGATGAAATCAAAAACTAATTGCACAGTTTTGTTGTACTTTGCGAGACGAACATTTTGAACCTAATTAATCAATTTTTGGATAATTTTTCACGCATACAAACGAGATGCTACAGTGACGCAATAATTACGAAGTGACATCCTACCTCAAATTTGGCCCCCCAAATTTGGGATCTAAACAAGACCTAAGGGCATGTACAACCCACAGACAGCAGCTGTCTTTTTGTTGCCAATGTGGCTATCATTTAATGAGGAAAGAGAGTGTTGCTGTCTACTATCTCGTCTACTGCTTTGGCTCGTGCTCCCATGCAAAACATCAGAAATCAGAGTGCGTATTTATTATCACACAGACAGCTAAATAGACAGCAGCTGTCTAAACTATTGTAGAGCTTACTATTTAACTGTCTGTATGTTTTAAATAGACAGCAGCTGTGTAGACTGTTGTATATGCCCTAAAGTTGCACCAAACAAGGGAAACCTTCTCCCCTTCAATGCGGTCCCTACTACAGTAGCTAGGATTTACTTTTGTAGATCTATCTATGATAGCGGTCCCTGCAATTATATTGGGTAAATCCCGTTTTTACATCGCCGAGTGGATGGATGTCACTGTCATCATAAATCTCATTCCTGTCGGATCGCTTCCCTACATCGTGTTCACCACTTCACCCTGTGCATCAAAATAGATCGAGCTCCAAGAAGAAGACCACCATCCATGGCAGAGTCGAAGAAAGAATCTTCTCCTCTGCACGTGGTGGTGTTCCCATGGCTCGCCTTCGGCCACATCATCCCCTTCCTCGAGCTCTCCGAGCAGCTCGCCAAGCGCGGCCACTTCGTCACCTTCATCTCCACCACGAAGAACCTCACCAAGCTGAGGCCCGTCCTCCCGGAGCATAGGCCACGCATCCGTCTCGCGCCGCTGTCCCTGCCGGCCGTCGACGGCCTCCCGGACGGCGCCGAGTCCACGGCCAACCTGCCGCCGGAGAAGGTCGAGCTCCTCAAGGTCGCCTTCGACGGCCTCGCCGCCCCCTTCGCCGCCTTCCTCGCCGAGGCCTGCGCCGGCGGAGACGCCGCAGAAGGGCACGGCAAGAAGCCCGACCGGATCATCCTCGACTTCGCGCACCACTGGCTCCCGTCCATCGCCGAACAACACAAGGCACGTCACGACCTCAATCGCCTTCTCCTATCGTATCACTTCGCCTGACCGTGTCTCCGGGCAAAGCAAGTGCAGGTGCCGTGCGCCTTGTTCCTCATCTTCACGGCGGCCGGCGTCGCGTTCCTAGGCCCCAAGGAGCTCAACGACGCGCACCCGAGGTTGTCGGCGGCGGACTTCACCGTCCCGCCGCCGTGGATCCCTCCCCCCTCCTGTCTCGCGTTCCGCGGCCACGAGGCCGAGTGGTTCGCGCAGGCGTGTCAGCCCAACGCCTCGGGCGTCTCCGACGTAGCCCGCATCTGGGAGACGACGCAGCGGTGGCGCGGTGCCCGCTCATCGTGTGCCGCTGCAGCCGCGAGCTCGACGGCCCGATCTGCTCCCTACTCGGCGATCTCTACGGCAAGCCCGTCCTCCCCTCCGGCCTCCTCGCGCCGTACGACGCCGCTGCGCGCGCCTAGGCCGCCGGCGCCGCCGACGACGACGACGCGGAGACCGCGGGCCTCATGCGCTGGCTCGACGCCCAGCCGGAGAGGTCGGTGCTCTACGTCGCGTTCGGGAGCGAGGCGCCGCTGACGCCGGAGCACGTCGGCGCGCTCGCGCTCGGTCTGGAGCTCGCCGGCGTGCGCTTCGTCTGGGCGCTCCGGGAGACGAGCGGCGGCGGCGGCGGGATGCTCCCTGCCGGGTTCGAGCCACGCGCGCGCGAGGCGGGGCGCGGCGTGGTGCGTGTGGGGTGGGTGCCGCAAGTGCGGGTGCTGGCGCACGCCGCGGTGGGCGCGTTCATGACGCACGCCGGGTGGAGCTCGCTCATGGAGAGCTTCCTGTTCGGGCACCCGCTCGTGATGCTGCCGCTGTTCGCTGACCAGGGCCTCACGGCGCGGCTGATGGCGGAGCGGCGGGTCGGGCTGGAGGTGCCGTGGCACGATTCCGGCATGACGTTCGGCGGCGAGGACGTGGCGGCGACGGTGCGGCGGGTGATGTCGGAGGAGGAAGGGGAGGTGTTCCGGCGAAACGCCAAGGAGTTGCAGGAGGTGCTCTGGGACACGGCGAGGCAGGAGAGTTACATCGACGAGCTGGTCGAGCAGCTGCGGAGAGATTAGGATGGATGCGCTGCTGCATCTGCTAAGTGCTAAGCTCAAGTCAACCGATCACACCCTGCTGCATCTGCTAATAAGTTTTGCTTGCTTGCTTGCTCTTCTTCTACCCTCGCACCATCTTAGCACCTCGGCCTCTTGGTTCAGGCAATCAGGCCCTTTGTCATATATGGAGTTGTGATTGCATGATCCTGCTCAGCATAATTCAAATTTGGTGTAGATAGCAGAAGTTATGCTTCCTTTGTTGAAGGGCGAGCAGAAGATTAGGAAATAATAAAGATTCTCTTCTTACAATGGTATACGGTAATTAGGGAGCAAATGACTTGTTTAACCCATTCGGGTTCGAGGATCATCTTGCTCTCCTAATTAGGAGTTCGGGGGTCATCTTCCGGGTCTCTATCTTTTGATTAAAGCTGTTAGAGACATGCATCTAAACATCTAAACTGGAGTGTTCAACACATGTTTATTTGCCCCTGTTTGTTTTAACGCATCACGTGGGCATCGGTTTGGCGCAGACGATTAGCCAGGCCGATGGATTAGTTCTAACAGATTGCTTGGTTAGATTGGACTGTTCGATTGCATGCCGCACGGCCTTGTTTAGTTTCCGAATTTACGAGTCAAACTTTGGTTTTTGAGGTGCGTGCGTCACTGTAGCATTTCGTTTGTATGTGTGAAAAATTGTCCAAAAATTAATTAATTAGGCTCAAAATGTTCGTCTTGTAGAGTACAATAAAACTGTACAATTAGTTTTTAATTTCATCTACATTTAGTACTTCATGCATGCTATGACATTTTGATGCGATGTTACATAGTGAATTTTGGGGTAGAATTTGGTATCTAAATAAGGCCTAGAAGACAGTAGTCGACTGGTGATGGTACACCACATGCAAGCTATTTGTTTGGTACAGTCGTACAGAATGGATCAACCTGCCGCATGCCGTAGGAGTTTTCGTGGGTACATGACCATTGGGCCATATCAGTCAAACTACAAGATTCAGGCAATGCAGCAAAAAAGATAGGCACGCCGTGTGTGAATCGCATGGTGTTCAACCCAAATTCCGACTCCAAAGTTTACTATGTAAAAAGAAGATTTTTATCACATCAAAATATTATAGCATAAAAACTAATTGCACAGTTTTGTTGTACTCTACGATACGAACATTTTGAGCCTAATTAATCAATTTTTAGACAATTTTTCACGCATACAAACGAAATGCTACAGTAGCGCACGCAATCAAAGACCAAAATTTGACTCCTAATTTCGGGAACTAAACAAGGCCTTAGATCCCTCAAAAACCCAAACTTTCCATCACATCCACATCACATCGAAACATTAAATATAGCAAATGACGCATGCATGGAACGTGGGTAAATAAAAAAAACTAATTACATAGTTTTGATGTTAGATCATGGTAGGACAACGATTATCATAAATAAAAAAAAGTGTTACGTACTGTGTCTGATGTGACTTTTTCAATTACCTTTTCGCGGATCTAGACACACCCACGGCACGGTTCCTCCTTTCGTAGACTTCATTTTTTTTACACGCTTAGACTTCATAGTTGCCATGCAAACAACGGTATTCAACCATGCGGGGAACATATATTCCTCCCCGTACTGTAGGCCCTACCAGTTGAGGTGACGTGACGGCACCGCGGGAACAGACAAATTAGGCCTGTTTCCGTAAAAAAAGAAAATTTTTATCACATCATAATATCGCATGAAGTACTAAATATTGAGAAAATCAAAAACTAATTATACAGTTTTGTTGTACTTTACTAGACTAATATTTTGAGTCTAATTTATTAATATTTAAACAATTATTTATAAATATAAACGAAATGTTACGACGTGACGATCGTAAACTCCAAAGTTTGGCCGGATCTAAACAAGGGCCAGGAATATGAATATTGACGCATACGCTCACTGTTTAGGGTACTGTATATTTGACCCTGACTGCATGAAGGCCCAAGACGAACGCTGGGGGCACCATACGCTAAGCACAGTAGAGAGAAGTATTCTATCTTTTTTATATTTTGGCATTTATAGCGGAGCTCTCGTACTCGGATGTGTCTATAAAATTATCATACACAAGATTTATGCACCGGTATGATGCCAGCTCTTTACTTGTTGCTGGACGGCTACAACCGACACGCTCCACATCACCCGGCTGGCCATGCTTATCTATCACCATGCACGCACCAGCCATTGCAGGGCCCGCTAGATCAGTAACGAAGTAGCAGCGTCTATGCACATGCTAGAACCGGAGAAGCTGATGCTCAAACATACAGAGTGGTTGGTCTTTTACAGTACAGTACACCGTGGGCCCGCCCAGCGATGCGACAGCTCTACAATTCGGCGCTCACAACTTCCAAAACTTGCAAAAAGTTTAGGCCTTCTTTAGTTCCTAAATTTTACCCTAAATTCTACTAAACAAAAAGAAGATTCTCGTCACGTTAAAATATCGACATATACATTGAGTACTAAATATAGATGAAATCAAAAATTAATTGTACAGTTTTATTATACTTTACGAGACGAACATTTTAAGTCTAATTAATCAATGTTTGGACAATTATTCAAAATACAAACGAAATGCTACAGTGGCGCTACACTGCCAAAGTGTCACCGTTGAAAACTAAACAAGGCCTTAGTCGTTGATCCCCGTGGTACCGATGTCACCGTTCTCCAGAGCTGGCTTAAGGGCTTGTTTAGGGCTCCTTTGGAACACAGGATAGGAAAAGTATAGGAATAGGAAAAATGTAGGAATTGAAGTACACTACTTCTCCAATCCTATGGAAATTGAAAACATAGGAATTTGGTTTGGATGCCCTTTGGTAGCATCGTAGGAAAACAAAGGAATTTGTAAACTGCTGTTTCTTTTTGAATTGAACTAAAATATTACAAAATATTTCCTAACAAAATATTACAATAGACATCAGAGAGGACCTAGGTGAATGAAAAAATGAACTCAGATTATTGTGGTCAACGCTGGGAGGGGCACATGTGCAGATGGAGGAGTATGGCTGCCTGGTTCGTTTCTTGATTCAGGTGAGCGATGCAGCTTCATATGAGGACGGGATGACTTTACTGCTTGGAAGGATACGAGGCACTGCCTTTTACCGCCATACGCCAAGAAGTGGCGCGAACGGAGGCCAGCGGTGCACGGGAGCGCTTTTTTTCGCGCCAGGAAAGTTACCGAGAGGTCTGAGCTCTTGCTTCCTTTTCTGTGAAATCGTGCTCCGGATTGCAATCCTATGGAAGTTCTCCCGTAGCTTTCATGTGAACCAAAGGGCATACGTAGGAAAAAATCCTTTGGAACTGAATCCTACAAAAATCCTATGTGATTCCTCCGTTCCAAAGGAGGCTTTAGATCCCAAATTCACCTCCCAAATTTACTATGCAAAAAGAAGATTCTCCATCACATCAAAATGTCATAACATGTATGGAGTATTAAATGTAGATGAAATCAAAAACTAATTACACAGTTTTGTTGTACTCTGCGAGACGAACATTTTGAGCCTAATTAATCAATTTTTGGATAATTTTTCACAAATACAAACGAAATGCTACAGTAGCGCAATGATTACGAAGTGACATCTTACTCCCAAATTCAACCTCCCAATTCTAACATCTAAACACCACCTAAGCTTTTGCGTGAATCCTAAAGCGACGGATGCATGTGAGTGAATCCTATGGCTGCATGTAGGGATGACATATGTCGTCGGTGGCAGGAAAGCCGCTCTGTTGTTTTAAATATATTATAGGCAGTGGGTTTTAGACTACGGGTACTGTAGCTAGAAATTGGAGGCACTTGTGTCATTGTACAACAATCTTGCTTCTCTTTATCTTCTTTGAAATTGAAACGACAGTGTGGCAAAGGAGTCTGCTTATGGTGGATTAAGGAGAGAGACAACTCATCCGAATCCTATGATGTGAAGCCATACAAAATATATAACATTTCCGGTAGTCGAGACCGATTGAAATCAGATTAAGAAATATAAAGTCTGGATGACATTCTCAAGTCTCGATTACTTTATATATTACAAGCGCAAAAAAAAACGATCATGATGTAGCCGGCGATTTGATGATCACACACGCACATGCATTTTTATTTTAGTTTGTGTTTACCGTTGTTAGGTGGGCTTCTTCGACGAGGAGGATATGTGTGGAGCCAGGTAGCAGGTTGTGTGGACAGGCCAGGTAGTTGGCTGGGATTGGCGTCACGGAATATAGGGGGCGTTTGGTTGCCTGGAGTAAGATTGAGCCAGGCTTACAGGACGTAGAATCTTTTTGTTTGGTTGCCTGCATCTACGCTCTAGCCTGGCTCGTCAGATGCAAGAGCACCATCTCAGCCTGGCTTTGGAGAGCCGAGTTAGGGCGTCCGCAATGGCCGGCTCCATCCTGGTCCTATACCCACAGTGCCCGATTCCATCCACTGTGAGACCGCTCCTATAAAGAAGCAACCAAGAACCAGCTCCTATCCATGGGAGCGAGTTCCATGAAATAAAAAAATCTGATTCTCTCCTATCCCTATCTCTCTCCTCGTGGATGAGAAGGATGGTGGTTGAAGAATGGATTTTTGTATTCACTTGGTAGGCCCTACTGTAATAATGAGGTTGGTTCTATACATTGTGAGATTTTTAACAAGATGAAGATATTTCTATATAGAAACGGGGTCGCTCCTATACATTGGAGATGCTCTTAGGGCCCCAACAATTGTAGTCAGTAGATCTAGCGGCCGAGAGCTACAAGGTGAACTGTTTTGATTGAAAGGAGAGAGAAGGGGATGGCGACATGAGGACACGTCAAATAGCTGGGACAAGAGTTTAGCCTATGCGAAATTCTCGTACAACAACAGCTATCAGAAGAGTCTGCAGATGGCACCGTTCGAGGCTTTGTATGGCAGGAAGTGCAGAACACCACTGTTCTGGAATCAGACTGGAGAAAGTTAAGTCTTTGGGCCTGAGATACTCAGAGATGCAGAACGCTAAGTCCAAGTGATCAGGCAGAATTTGAAGGTGGCACAGTCCAGGCAGAAGAGCTATACTGATGTCAGACAAAGGGATCTCAACTTTGCAGTTGGAGATTTTGTGTACCTCAAGGTGTCACCGATGAGGGGTGCGAAGAGGTTCAATGTCAAGGGCAAGCTAGCACCTCGATACATCGGACCTTTCCAGATACTTGAAAGGAAAGGCGAAGTGGCATATCAGTTGGGACTACCCGAGAGATTGGATGGAGTGCACGATGTGTTCCATGTGTCACAGCTGAAGAAATGTTTGCGGGTGCCTGAAGAGTAAATCCCGATAGATGAGCTGAATGTGCAAGAGGACCTCACTTATGAGGAGTATCCGGTCAGAATTCTGGAGGTGTCTGAGAGGGTGACAAGGAACACAGTCATCCGGATGTGCAAGGTACAGTGGAGCCGACACTCGGAGGATGAAGCCACATGGGAACGGGAAGAAGATCTCAAGACCGAGTACCCACATCTGTTCGCCTCTACGTCCGAATCTCGAGGACGAGATTCATCTTAAGGGGGTAGGTTTGTAACACACAAAAATTGCCTATTTAATATTTTTAGTAATTAATTGGCATTTATTTAAGTTGTTCATATTTAATGTGGCTAAATAAATTATTTATGAATATTAAAATCAAATGTAAGTTGTAGAAACATTTTTATTGCATTCATGCTGTTGCATTTATTTCTGTATTGATTGTGGTTCAAACGAGAATTTAAATTTATTTAAATTCAAATTTGAATCACCTTGTTTGGAGCCTTAGAAAAGTTATTTCAGCCGAGTCTAGTTTTACACCTCCAACTTCTCCCTTCGGCTCACATTCCCTCCCCCTACTTCTCCCCAAACTCAACCCAGCTCCTCCTTCCCCCGGCCCACTCCCCCCTTCTTCCTGAGCCAGCCCACCTCCCTTTTCCCCCGCGCGCCTTTGCTTCTGGCCCACCGTCGGCCCAGCTCGCGCGCCCCCTTCCTCCTCTCCTCTCCCTCTCCGCGGGCCCCGTGTAGGGTCGAGATGACGGACTAGAGGGGGGGGGGGTGAATAGTCCTTTCTAAAATTTAACTCACCGGCTAACCAAAACAATGCAGAATTAAAACTATCGGTCTAGCCAAGACTTCACCACTCTATCTAAGTTCAATAGCACCTTATAAAAGATCCTAAACAAGCGACTAAGGTGCCGGGCTAGCACGAGCTCACCTAAATAATTCTAGGAGCAAGGTCACACAAACCTATGCCACTAGTACTTCACACACCGGGGAGCTCCTACACAACTAGTAAGCAAAAGCACAGAGCCCCTAAGCCCACTAGCAATGCTCAATGGACAAGACTACACAAGTCTAATCCAAAGGCTCAATTTACTTAGCTACACAAACTAAGCAAAGAGACAACTAGCAAGCTACACAAGCCAACTAATTATGAGAGCAACCTCACAAGCACAAGATATATATAAAAGGAAGTAAATACAATGCTTGTGATCAAGAAGTGCAAACCACCGAGAAGAGTAGACAATGTTGACACGGTGATTTTTATCCCGAGGTTCACTTGTTTGCCACCAAGCTAATCCTCGTTGTGTCGACCAACACCTCGATGGTTCTTGGGCAAAGCTCTAAAGCCGCTGGCCACTCCGGGCACTCCAAGACACCACTCGCAAGTGAGGTAACTCAATGACACGCTCCACTAGAGTTGCTCTTCGCGATCCCCGCGGGGTGAGCACAATCCCCCTCACAAATCCTTCTCCGGAGCACCGCACAATCTCCTTGCGTGCTTCAACGGAGCCTCAATCCACCAAGCCGTCTAGGAGGTGGCAACCTCCAAGAGTAACAAGCAAACCAACTTGCAACACGAACACCTAGTGCCACTCAATGCAACCTCTCAAAGCAATGCACTAGACTCGCACTCACTCGCAATGGATTCGCAATCTTGCATGAACAAGTGAGTTAGTGAACTCTCAAGGCAAGCACTACCATGGGAAACACATTCCCAAGGTGCTCCCTACCTCCCAAGCCCCGGGCACCCTCCTATTTATAGAGGGAGGGAGAAACCAGCCGTTATGCTCAAACAGCGCAACTGGCGGACCATCCGCCTCAGATCTCAACGGCTATAAAATGTGTCAGAGATGACCGTTAGAGCTCTGGCGGACCGTTTGCCCATCAGGCGCGGACCGTCCGCCCCACACAAAAAACAACCGACCGAACTCGAACTTTTTCCCGTGGACCGTCCGCCTCACAAAAGTCCTCTAGAGCGCTCGGAAACGCTTCTGTGTAAACAGTCCGCGAAAACGGTCCGCCTCACAAAATTTTGCCTGCGGACCGTCCGCCACATCACGCCGGACAGTCTGCCTCACAAAATTTTTCGCATTGAAAAACAACTGCGGACTGTCCGCCCACCGGGTCGCGGACAGTCTGGACCCCCGGACGGTCCGCCACCAGATAGGCGGACCCTTTTTCAGCACAACCGAAGCTCGGTAAAACGGCCATAACTTTTAGCTCCGATGTCCAAATTAGGTGATCTTGGACTCTATGGAAAGCTCATTCAGAGGGCTATCCAACCCAACTGAAATATTGACCCAAACCACTTTGGATCAAAGCAGAATTGCAAACCAAGATCACACCAAGCCATAACCATCATCCAAACCTTCAACCCTTTGCAAATGTGCCAACCCCTTAAGTGTACCACCTTATGTGTGAGTGAGTTAGAATTTTCACAAACATTTCTCAAAGGGTTTTCCACTCTTTTTACCACGCCACCACGGATTGTCCGATCTTTCTGTCAGAACAGAGTTCCTCATGATTTTCAACAACGCCCATTTCCAAGGTTAGTCGCCACTCATCTAAATGCAAACCATGCAAGTTATTGATCAAGTGGCACTAGATGACCGATATGCAAACAAGTTTGCCCCTCTTGATAGTACACCCATCTATCCTAAACCCGGTCATAAACTTCTCTACTCACCTATGACCGGTTAAATGAAATGCCTATTGGTTATACCTTTGCCTTGCGCATTCCATTCCATCCTCCAATGTTGATGCAACACATGCACCAACGTCATCACAAATGATATGATCCACTTCATATCATCATGCGACGTATTGGTTCATCAATCTTGACTTCACTTGCTCTTCACCGTTGCATCGGTCCATCGGCGCCAAGTCATTGCTCAAGCACCCCGCCACGCGGTCCAGCGCTTAGCCTCTGACTTGCCCTTCACACTTGCAACCGGTCCATCAAACCAAGTCTTGTCTTGATCTTCTCCTCTTAGTCACATGATTCCATGTCATGTCTCATATGCAATGAGCGCCTTCATCACATAATTAGCTGTGGACTAATCACCTGTGTATTTCACTTAAACACATATTAGTCCATCTAAGTTGTCACTCAATTACCAAAACCAAACAAGGACCTTCCCCGCCTGCCGGTTTCCTCTCCCTCCCCGCGCCGAGCCTCCCTTTCTCCCCCCGGCGCGATTCTCACCGGACCACCTGACCACGCTGCTCCCTTTCCGTGCCCGTGGGCCATCCCCGCGCCTCCCCTTTCCTTCCCCACCGATCTCCTTCCTGTTTCACGCGACACCGCACTTGGTAGGTACCGCCCCGCTTGGAAAGTCCGAGCCGCCGCGCCACCGCACCTTCCATCCTCGACGTCCGCGCCACCCGAGCACCCAGCCCCCCTACACCTCCCCTGGGCTATAAAAGCCGAGCACAGCGCACCCCAGCACCTCGTCAACCCCCCACCGAGCCCCAAACGCCCTCCAGCATCCTTCCACTCGCCCAACGCCGCCCCTCTTCGGCCGCCTCCGTCGAACCTCGCCGCCAGTGCCATTCCCTCGACGAGAACACCCTCAGGAGCTTCCCCTCGAGGTATGGATGCTGCTCGAGCCACCACAGCTACCACATCGCCCCCAGCCTAAGCTAATTGCTCGTCGTCGACTTTCCAGGGCCGCCGAGCCGCTGCCTCTCGCCGGCCGCCGTCCCCGTCGTCCCACAGCTACCATGATCTCCCTGGGTGAGTTCGCCTCCCTCCCCTGTTGATGTAGGACCAAACCGCGCGTTGAATGGTACCTTGCAGCTCGAGATTTGCCCAACTCCGGCGAGCTTTCACCGCCGGATGAGCGGCGCCACCGTCCCCGACGACGCCGACAAAGTCTTACCCCCGCCCGATTGATCTGGACCACCGGATGAGGATCCAACGGCTCATAACCGCCCTGGGCCCGAGTCAAATGGGTGGATACCGGTCAGCGCTGCGCGTTTTGCAGAAGAACCCCTGAGTTAGTTAGAAATCAACCCGCCGTCCCACGCTGTTAAAACTTATTTGCAAAGAGGTCCTGTTTTACTCGTTTAGCCCCCTGCCCTTTCTAAAATTTGTTCCCACAGCCCAGATCTGGTTCATTTACGCCGTAGCCCCCGTGTCTATAGCTTAATTAAGTTTAGGCCCTCGGTTTTTCGCAAACTAGCCCCTGGAACTTTTAAAACTTTGCCAGCAGGTCCCTAGAACTTAGAAAAGCCATATCTTTTTCGTTTTAGCTCCGATTAGTGTGATTTTCGCGCTCATGTGTTCGTAGTGAAGCGTAGAATATTTCAAAAAGCTTTATTTGTACTGTTTCTACTGTTTGGTGTACTGTTCTAATAGATTATTATTTGTTCACATGTATTGGTTTGCGTGCTCGCTTGTATGGTGATTCGTGTCCAGTCGGTGAGCCGTACGCGTTGGAGTTCGAGTACGTGGGGGACTTTCCGGAGCAGGACCCACAGCAGCAGCAACAGCAGCCGCCCTTCGAGGAAGGCAAGTTATAGCACGGACAATCCTTGCTACCTAAACACACTCTTTATATACATTTACTTTCATATGCATGTGTCTAATTTATCATCCTATTAAGGTTGTACCTAGTTTGTTTACTCCTATCATTTGATTACCTTGGGTTATTGCATATGGGTAGAATCTTTGCTATGCGCAGCTACTGTGATTATTATTTAATTGTTAATCTTGACTTAATGGTTCACTTTAACATTTATGATAAAACATGCTTTTTAGCAACTTGGTTTAGGGAACTAAAGCATGTGCTTCGTGCTTTGTTCAAGTGTCTCTCCGTAAGGTCCGGTTCTTAAAGCGGCAACCCTATGTGGAATTCTCGTACAACAACAGCTATCAGAAGAGTCTACAGAACTATTATGGCTCTGGTCTTGGTCAAGTAACTTGTACGTCTCTAGCTTGCCAGTGGTCACCGGAGTGGCTGTCGGCGTTATGGGAAACATGGGTGAGAGTATGTCTTGATCCACCGAGGACGGGTGATCCGTCGACTATACCCCCGTGAGGCACAGTCCCGTGCTGGGAGTCCCTGCGACGGGGAACTCCACACGTTGCGCATTGTTGGGAGAGATGCCCGCGCTCTGGACGCCAATGACCCCCCCTATGGTGTGACTCCGTAGGCGTATGTCAATCTCGGTGCCTAGGCCATGCTGCCTGTGCTGTACCATAATCGGCCACTGTCTTGTTAGGGTGTCTTGTGAAAAACCTCATAGCGTCCCTATGCGGTCACACCTCGGTAGTGTGATTTGTGAGGTCTGATCCACCTCCGCGTGGTTGAGTTTAAAGTTCGTATGAGCTTTTACGCGACTGGTGGGTAAAGGGCGAAACCTCTGCAGAGTGTAAATCTATCATGATAGCCTTGCTCAGGGTCACGAGCGGCCTGGATCCTTTTTTATTAGAAGATGATGTTCCTTCATGTTTAATGTCACTTATACTTTATTAATTGGGTTACAACCGGGTTTTCATTCACTTGTAGTAATTTGGTTAATGATAAAATGAACCAACTAAAAGTGCTAATGCAGTTAAGCCGTGTCTAGCCTATTTTGAGCCTTCATACCCGTGCTATATTTGCTAAGTAATTGTTTACTTACACTTGCTATTTTATTCAACAAAATCCCGGATGGGTAAACAGATTGGGCTGGGCATGAGTCTGCTGCTGAGTTTCCAGAAGATTTACCGTACTACTGAGTTGTGATCTCCCAGTCAGAGTCCCTGTGGATTGCGGCTCCATTAGTTGAGAGTTTTATTAGTCTTCCGCTGTTATTGTTTAGATCATTTATGAAACACTCTGATGTAAACATTTTATTTAATAAAGATTTTATTCCAGCATATGTTCTCTGTTTATCATATTTGTTCGCTATATGTGTACTGTGACTTCCTGGGCACACATATGGCCGCATTCAGGTTTTTGTGAAAATATGGGTGTGGCAGATTGGTATCAGAGCTGTGCTGACTGTAGGATCGCAGTCTAGCTTCAACGGTTGACAAATCTTAGGAGACCACCATGTCTATGTTTTATGTCGTCTAGATTCACTTTTTCAAAACTTAAATCTAGTCGAGTCTTGTGTGAATCATGTCTTTAGGTGCTTGAAATGCTTGTCATTATGCTTATGCTTGATTTGGATTTTTGTAATGATTGTGATGGGCGTAGACGCAAGTCTACTACCATCTAGATGTAGGACTAAGGTTTAAGGACTTTAGTGATTAAATAGAGGGGGGTATTCATTCCTCTTGCTCTTTTTTCTATTTAAGCCCTCCATCCTGACAAATTGATGAACCTCTGAATCCATCGGAGTTTTTATGAGAATTATTTATTGATGATAGATGGTGAACACAAGGAGCAACCCCGGTGCCAGCGGACTGCCACCACCACCTCCCACCATTGAGCAGATGATGCTCACGCAGACCCAGCTGATGCAGCAGATGGCCCAGACTATGGCGATGATGCAGCAGAACCAGCAGAATCCACCACAGCACAACATGCCGCCCCGTGACAAGAGGGGTGAATTCCTGAAGGGACGTCCTCCTACCTTCAGCAAGGCCACCGACCCCCTGCAGGCTGATGATTGGCTCAAGGCGGTGGAGAGACAGCTCGACATCGCACAGTGCAACGACCGAGAGAAGGTGTTGTACGCCGGAGGACAGCTCCAGGGACCGGCACTGGACTGGTGGGACTCGTACCAGTACGCTCACATCGACCGTACTCAAATCACCTGGCAGGAGTTCCGCAGCAGCTTCCACTCCCACCACGTGCCAGAAGCTCTGATGACCCTGAAGAAGCAGTTCCTGGCATTGAAGTAGGAAGGGATGAGTGTTACTGCCTACCATGACAAGTTCATCGAGTTGGCCCGTTATGCCCCTGAGGACGTGGACACCGACAAGAAGAAGCAGTCCAGGTTCCGTGACGGCTTGCAGGATGCACTGCAGTACCAGCTGATGTGCACCAGGTTCCCCAACTTCCAGGAACTGGTGGACGACGCTTTGATGCTGGAACACAAGCGCCGTGAGATGGAGGAGAAGAAGAGGAAGTTCTAGGGCCAGCAGATCGGGAGTAGCAGTCGCCCCCGCTTCGTTCCTCCTCAGGGCAGTCAGCAGATGGGAAGCCAGCAGCGCTTCCAGAGTCAGCAGGGCCCGTTCAACAGTGGCCAGCACCAGCAGCGCCCCCAATACCCTCAGGTGCCACAGCAGCAGCATCCTCAGAACCAGCTGCAGAATGTCCTAGCTTAGCGCAACCCGGTGCAGCAAGGCCCCGTTCAGCGCCCCAACCCCGTCAACAACACACTGGTGGGTCCCAGAGCGTGTTATCACCGTGGAGAGCAGGGGCACTATGCCAATGCCTGCCCCAAGAAGGTCCAGAACGCCAACCAACAGGCCGGACAGCAGCAAGCCAACCGGGGACCCCAGAACCCCGCCAGAGGCAAGGTCAACCACATGGGTGCTGAAACTGCAGAGGGACCTACTGACGTGGTTGTGGGTACGTTCCTTGTCAACTCGATCCCTGCAACTGTTTTATTCGATTCTGGAGCTTCGCATGCTTTCATCTCTGCTGCATTTGTACACAAGAGTATGATGACCCTGCAACCCATGGGGAATCCTATGTTAGTTAGTTCACCTGGGGGAGAACAACGAGCCAGTCTACGCTGCTCCAACGTTATCATTACAATAAGGGGGGTAGATTTTGAAGTATACCCCATAGTCCTTGTCGGTGCTGGGATCGGCCGGCCAATCCCCAGCGCCACACAGAATGCGCTGTGTCCCGTCCCCTGACGGTTGATGCAAGAGCTAGCACAATGAGACAAGGGTTTATCCTGGTTCCGACCGTGAGGTCGTACGTCCAGCAGGGTGCGCTCGGGGCGCTGCACTATCTTGCACCAGAGTGCTTGCAGTGGGGGGCTACAAGCGAGGCGGGAGAGGAGAAGGAGTCTGCAAGTCCCTGAAGATGAGCACGAGAGCGATTGAGGCGAGTGTCAGTGTCGTGTCAGGCGGTGTGTGTGATTGAGTGTCCGTCGTCCCCCCTCTCTCCCCCTTTTCTCCGCGTCGCTCCCTTCTTCCTTTTATAGGTCAAGGAGAAGGAGGGGGAGGAGTTTACAAGTACAAGCGTGATGTGTGCTACAGGGATACGCACTGGAGAGCATGGCGTCGGGCGTGCGATCGTCCTTGACCCTGGCAGGAGATTTATGGCGAGCCCCGGCTTCTGCGGGTGTCGTGGCCGTCCCTGTGCTTGTCCCGGAGTGGTTTCGAGGGGTGCCAATGCAGTAGTCCGCGTCCAGCTGCCCGTCGCTGGTTGATTCGAGGGCGGGGTAGGTGAAGAAGGACCGGAGTTGGCGGCACAGGGGTCGGCATGGTGGTTGCCGTCGACCACAGTGCGCGGCGCGCACGGCCCACCAGGGGATGGCCGAGAGTTGGTGGATTTGACCCGGCGTCCGTCATCACCAGGCTGCGTCCGATCGGGGTCTGTACTCGGTTGCTGTTCACATATTCGTTCGAGGGTCCCTCACGCCTATTCGAGGGGTGTCCCGGGGGGAAAGGACGGGAGCGGGTGGAACAGTGGTGCGGAATGACGCCTGCAAGTCCGCACAGGGGCCTTGCGCAATGCTGCGTACGTCCGCACAGCGCCGGTGAGGACACATAGTGACCAGAGCAGGTGGAACAGCGAGCTCAGTGGTGTCAGCGGCGCGGCGTGGGGGAAAGATTGCCTTTTGACTTTGGCGCCTGCCTGATGGGGCGGGCATTAAATGCCGTTGTCGGGCGGGGCGCCGTCGCGCGCCGCGCTGAGTAGAGGGGTGCCCTTGAGCGAGGCGGAGTCGGTTCGCCTACTCGAGGGGGCACGCGACCCTCGAGCGAGGCGAAGACGGAGGTCGCCACCTGGGTCCCTTTGTCAAGCGAGCTCGGGCGGCTGTTTTGGGCCGTGAGTTGTGTTGGGCCGCGTTGCCCTGGTGACCCTTCCGGGCTTCTGGCGATTCGGCCTTTCATGGTAAATGTTTTTTGAGGGTGATTACCCCGATGATTAGGGGACCCCCTGGGTTTGTCCCCGACAGTCCTGAACTCCCTTGGATTTTACCTAATCCTGGGAATGAGTTGGCTCGCCAAGTATAATGCTGTGATCCAGTGCTCCGAGAGGGCAGTGCAACTGGTGGCTAAAGGCGGCAGTAAGGTGGAGTACCGGGCAGTCCAGTCTTCAGACCAGTGCCAAGCCAACCAAGCTGAGGGTGCAGCTCCCGCCGACATCAGGGTGGTGAGCGAGTCCCCGGATGTATTCCCCGAGGAATTGCCAGGTATGCCCCCGGAACGTGAAGTTGAATTCATTATTGAACTAAAACCTGGCACTGCACCTATAGCTTAAAGGCCATATAGAATGTGAGTGAAGGAGCTGGAGAAATTGAAGGAAGAACTAAGCTCCTTGCTAGCCAAGGGGTGTATTCGTCCTAGTGCTTCACCATGGGGAGCACCAGTACTGTTCGTGGACAAGAAGGATGGAACACAAAGGATGTGTGTGGACTATCGAGCCCTCAATGAAGTGACCGTCAAGAACAAGTACCCACTGCCAAGAATTGATGATTTGTTTGATCAGCTGAAGGGAGCTTGTGTGTTCTCCAAGATAGACATTTGATCGGGTTATCATCAGATGAGGATCCGGTCGTCGGACATACCCAAGACGGCTTTCACTACTCAGTACGGGTTGTACGAGTTCACGGTTATGTCCTTTGGACTGGCCAATGCTCCTGCATACTTCATGTACTTGATGAATAGTGTCTTCATGAACTACCTTGACAAGTTTGTGGTGGTGTTCATTGATGACATACTGGTCTTCTCCAAGAATGAAGAGGAACATGAAGATCATTTGAGGATGGAGATGCAGAGACTCCGGGAACATCAGCTATATGCCAAGTTGAGCAAGTGTGAATTCTGGTTGAAGGAAGTGACATTCTTAGGACACGTGCTGTCCAATGGAGGAGTAGCAGTTGATCCGAAGAAGGTTAATGATGTGTTGAGCTGGAACCCGCCTCGGGATGTCAGCAAGATCAGGAGTTTCCTTGGAATGGCCGGATATTATCGGCGTTTCATTGAAGAATTCTCCAAGATTGCTAAACCCATGACGGCGTTACTGGAGAAAAATGCTAAGTTCATCTGGACAGAGGAGTGCCAAACCAGCTTCGAAGAGTTGAAGAAGAGGCTGACAACAACACCTGTATTAGTATTGCTCGACATAGCCAAGAGCTTCTCCATCTACTGTGATGCATCCCGTCTAGGACTGGGGTGTGTGCTTATGCAGGAAGGGAGAGTCGTGGCATATGCATCAAGACAGTTGCGGAAGCATGAGCAGAACTATCCGACACATGATCTGGAGTTGGCAGCTGTGGTGCATGCTTTGAAGATTTGGAGGCATTACCTGATTGGGCACAAGTGTGACATCTACACTGATCACAAGAGCCTGAAGTATGTCTTCACTCAGTCAGAGCTGAATATGAGGCAACGCCGATGGTTGGAGTTGATCAAGGACTATGATCTGGAGATCCATTACCACCCTAGCAAGGCTAACTTGGTGGCAGATGCTCTGAGCAGGAGAAGTTATGTGAACAAGATCACCGGCCATTGTCTGCCTGAAGAACTCAGCCGGGAATTTGAGAAGATGAGTCTGGGGTTCGTGACCAGCATCACAGAGATGACGGTAGAACTGACTCTTGAACAGGAGATCCGGAAGGGACAGCTTGGTGATGAAAAGATCAAGGGACAGCTAGTAAAGGCCCCTGGATTCCGAGTTGATGAACAGGGAACCTTGTGGCACGGGAAAAGGATATGTGTGCCCAAAATAGCGCAGATCAAGGACACGATCCTAAGAGAAGCGCATGATTCGGCATACTCGATCCACCCAGGAAGCACCAAGATGTACCAAGACATCAAGGAAAGATTCTGGTGGTATGGATTGAAGCGTGATGTGGCGACACATGTGGCGCTTGTCAGAGAGTTAAGACTGAACATCAGAGACCAGCCGGACTACTCTAGCCCTTGAAGATACCGGAATGGAAATGGGAAGAAGTTGGCATGGACTTCATTACTGGTCTACCCCGCACAAGCGAGGATTTGACTCCATCTGGGTGATTGTGGATCGCTTGACCAAGGTGGCACACTTTCTTCCGGTGAAGACCACCTATACAGGCGCCCGATTGACAGAGTTGTACATGGAGAGGATTGTGTGTTTGCATGGAGTACCCAAGTGGATAGTGTCTGATCGTGGTACACAGTTCACTTCACACTTCTAGCAGAAGCTGCATGAGTCTATGGACACTAAGTTACAGTTTAGCTCAGCTTATCACCCCCAGACAGATGGACAGACAGAGCGGACTAATCAGATTCTGGAGGACATGTTGAGGGCATGTGCACTGCAGTATGGTGATAGCTGGGACAAGAGTTTACCCTATGCGGAATTCTCGTACAACAACAGCTATCAGAAGAGTCTGCAGAACTATTATGGCTCTGGTCTTGGTCAAGTAACTTGTACGTCTCTAGCTTACCAATGGTTACCGGAGTGGCTGTCGGCGTTATGGGAAACATGGGTGAGAGTATGTCTTGATCCACCGAGGACGGGTGATCCGTCGGCTATGCCCCCGTGAGGCACAGTCCCATGCTGGGAGTCCCTGCGACGGGGAACTCCACACGTTGCGCATTGTTGGGAGAGATGCCCGCGCTCTGGACGCCAATGACCCCCCCTATGGTGTGTCTCCGTAGGCGTACGTCAATCTCAGTGCCTGGGTCATGCTGCCTGTGCTGTACCATAATCGGCCACTGTCTTGTTAGGGTGTCTTGTGAAAAACCTCATAGCGTCCCTATGCGGTCACACCTCGGTAGTGTGATTTGTGAGGTCTGATCCACCTCCGCGTGGTTGGGTTTAAAGTTCGTATGAGCTTTTACGCGACTGGTGGGTAAAGGGCGAAACCTCTGCAGAGTGTAAATCTATCATGATAGCCTTGCTCAGGGTCACGAGCGGCCTGGATCCTTTTTTATTAGAAGATGATGTTCATTCATGTTTAATGTCACTTATACTTTATTAATTGGGTTACAACCGGGTTTTCATTCACTTGTAGTAATTTGGTTAATGATAAAATGAACCAACTAAAAGTGCTAATGCAGTTAAGCCGTGTCTAGCCTATTTTGAGCCTTCATACCCGTGCTATATTTGCTAAGTAATTGTTTACTTACACTTGCTATTTTATTCAACAAAATCCCGGATGGGTAAATAGATTGGGCTGGGCATGAGTCTGCTGCTGAGTTTCCAGAAGATTTACCGTACTACTGAGTTGTTATCTCCCAGTCAGAGTCCCTGTGGATTGCGGCTCCATTAGTTGAGAGTTTTATTAGTCTTCCGCTGTTATTGTTTAGATCATTTATGAAGCACTCTGATGTAAACATTTTATTTAATGAAGAATTTATTCCAGCATATGTTCTCTGTTTATCATATTTGTTCGCTATATGTGTACTGTGACTTCCTGGGCACACATATGGCCGCATTGAGGTTTTTGTGAAAATCCAGGTGTGACATTTATCGTGGAACATAGTTTCAACCCATATATTTATGGGTAATGTTTATGGTGCTATGTTATCAAAATACTATTTTAGAAACTATATTCTCTAACTTATAATTTTTTAATGTCAGTCCTTAATAAATTCATTCCCCCTCCTCTCTACCAAGCATATCTGTTTTTATCTAGAGTAAATTGCATCCATGATACAACAACTTGTCACGTGGGTCCAAATTAGTCCAAGAACTTTCAAAATGCTCAATTTTATACAATAACTTGACATGTGGGTGTAAATTAGTCCAATAACTTATAAAATACTCAATTTAGTACAATAAGTTGACACGTGGGGTGCAAATTGGTCCAACAACTTGTGAAATGCTCAATTTAGTGTAATAACTTGGCAAATAGGTGCATCTATAGTCCAAACCTTACAACGGTGATGTATTAAGTATAGTAGATGGAGATGTGAATACATTTTATCTATTATATTTACATTACTTATTTGTTCATTGGTCCAAATTCAATAAATTCTAGAATAACAATATTAATTAGTATTATCGAAAGACTAAAGTACACAAGAGAGACTTTGAGATCTAAGGTTTGTTTTGGTCTTCTTCTCATGCATTCAATAATTATGTAGAAAACAATTGTGTTTATGTCCTTTTAGATACTTTTTCATTACGAAACAAGTATCGGAGGCTTTAAAAATATTTATGTCAAGCTACTAAAGCGCATATATTGGTTTACTTTTTAAGCTAAAAAATGCATATATAATCAAATATGTAGAAAATAACAAGGACGAACTTATCGATATTGAATATGAAAATTAATATTCTTAATCAAAATTAAATCACTATATAAAAAATAATGAATTTGAAGACACAACATTACTTCCCTATGCATTGAAAGTTCTTATCTTAGTCAAATGCATTGCCATCGCGATGCGAACATCAATAGATAATTAATACGTGAATATACTATATATTACAGCCCGATGTTAGGAAATACATTACAGTTGTCACATTTGGACTATAGATGCACCAATTTGCCAAGTTATTGCACTAAAATGAGCATTTTACAAGTTGTTAGACCAATTTGCTCCCATCTATCAAGTTATTGCACTTAATTAAGCATTTTACAAGTTGTTGGACTAATTTACACCCACCCACAAAGTTGTTGTATGATGAGTGCAATTTACTCTTTTATCTATATCATGAATCCAAATTGTACCTGTTTGTTTTAGTTTTTCTAGGTTTCTAGCAGCCAGAAGCCAAAAAACTAAAACAAAAGGTACAACTATTGAGCTAGCTTTCGAAAATCTAAAAAGCTAGCTTCCGAGAAAATGGATTAAAAGTGAAAAACAGAAGAGAAAAAATTTCAGTGCTGAGAAAAATAAAAATTTATTGTAAAAGCCGACTGGGTTGGAATTGGACCTGGCCAATGCATCCCGTCTGAGGACCGGAAGGCACGGTGGTGGGAAGGGTGAGCCTCGTTCTCGTGCTACAGGCCGACGAAGGCACGGATGCCCTGGCACGACAAGGAAGATGGCGCGTTGGATTTTTGTGAGCGGCAGCCGGCACTGACCGCCATGCGACGGCTGGACGAGCAGCCGAACAAGGGTCAGTTTGGTTTCCTGGCTTTGCTGGCCTCGCCTCGTCCGGCAAGCGGAGGAGAGCCCATTTGGCTCGTCACAACCAGCAAGGGAAAATCTTGATATCACAGGCCCCGAGACACCAGCAAATAAAACCAAAGCCGTTGTTTCTTACTTAGGTCAGTCACAACCCAATGACTAGGATGATGTTCATAGAATTAAATGTGGTGCCACCTAGGATAAAAGATGACGTGACAAGTGATTAAACGAAGAAAGAGAAGGAAACTGTGTCTTGCATGAGGCATGGTTTCTACACGACATCCAAGACAAAATGTGAGATGAGTAACATTAAATTAAAATGTGAAATGGTGGTGTTTGCATTGGGAGTGTAGTGTCTACGTGTAGTTTCTGGATGATGTGGAGGCTATGGACATCACTGCTAGTGTCTTGGGTTGGGACTGGCCTTAGACCTTGTTTAGATGCAAATTAGAGGGTGAAGAATTGAGAGAATATCACTTCACCATAAATACGTCACTATAACATTTCGTTTGTATTTGTGAAAAATTATTTAAAATTGATTAATTAGACTTAAAATGTTCGTCTCGCCGAGTACAACAAAACTGTACAATTATTTTTTTGATTTCATCTACATTTAATACTTCATACATGTGCCGACATTTTGATGCGATGAAAATCTTATTTTTATACAGTGAACTGCTTTTTTGAACCAGACAAAACAACAAAACAAGGCCTAAGTGAGGCTGGGCAAGCCTCGGCAAAGGATCCGAAGTCTGTCGTCTGCGCGCTGGAAAGCGAGGCGCCGGCGGCGGCAGGCCACGTGCAGGAGCTGCGCTCGGGCTGGAGCTCTCCGGCGCGCGCTTCCTGTGGGCTCTCCAGCGAGCCAACGGCTGCGCAGGACGGTGCGCCCCGGCTGGGCGGGGTGAGGGAGCGGGCCTGTGCGTTTATGAGCTTGGGGAGGCTACAAATGAGGTTCATTATTACAAACAACTACAGCATCCAGCTCATGATTCCTACGTGCTGTATCTATATGTTAACCTACAATCTTTGGTTACATTTAGCATGTCGTTTCTTTTTCAAAAATACTTCCTAAATATTCCGAGAGCTATGCATTATATATATAGAGAGGATGATACTATATACTCTGGGTATGGAATAGCTGTTCCATACCCGGACCCCCCCCCCCGTCCGAGCCCGACTCGCCCGGTCTATTCCCCCCTCCCCCGCGGATTCTCTTGTTTTTTTTCCGGACAATCCATCGCCTCATTGCCACCGTTCCGCCCCTCTCTCCGTCCGGCTCCATGCCGCCGCCGCCGCCGACAATCCTACCCATCTGGCGCTCTTGGTTCGCTGGCGAGGCCGCCCCGGTGTCCGGTGATCTCGCCTTCACCCGTCACCTCCCCACAGCTTCGGATGCGGCGCCGACGGTCCGGTAAAGCTCTCGGGCACCGGCTGCGTGGGCGTCGAGGACGACGACGACATCGCAGCGGTGGTCGCTCCGGTCTTATGGGCCCATCGAGATCACCCTGACCCGCATCCTGCAATTCCCCTCATTATTTCGTGAGTTATTAATTGATACGCAACCTCTGAACCTCATGTTCCCAATTTGGTTCCGATATATGGAGTTCGTCTTATTCGATTTCGTTTTCTTCTGAAGGTAGCGACAGCGAGCATGGTACCTCAGCCCACTGGCTTCTCCGCCATCTGCAGGCAGCCCTCCACAGGCAACGGCGCCACCGCGCATGGCCCTGCGGCCACGGCGCACAAGACTTGGCGGCGAGCCATGCCTCCATCTCCAGGTCTTCCCCTGCGGCCCCATCGACTTGGCGCCGCCAGAATCTTCTCCCATGGCGAGCTCGCCCCAACCCTCGGCAAGGTACCAATCCAAAGCCATCAGCCAACTTGTTCCTGTTTTTGTGGCACTGGATTTGCAGGCAAAGAGGTCGAGATTTTCAAGTGGATTTGTGTTGTAGAGTTTGGTTAGGTATGGATTAAGGTTGAGCATAGTCAGTTCTAAGGCCGATTCGGGTTAGATGGAAACAACTAAAGAAAATAACAGAGGAGGTGCCGATCCACCTAGTGCTGATGAAAAATTCAGAACAGATATAAGGATATAGGGAGAATGTTCAGTAAAACTTGAAGACCCTAGGAGATAGTAAATTCACCGCATGTGACACCAAAATTTACACCACATAGGCAGTGTGTTTGGGAAACAAGCAGATGTTTTATGCTGCATCCTATTGTTTTGTGTAAAACTCTATTCGGTCATGTGTTTGGGAGGGGATTTTTTTTATTTGGCTGATTAATTCTGTATTCCAATTTCTGTGGGTTGTTGTATGTCACCATCACCATCCTCTTGCCAGAATTAATATTAATCTATTAGCCAGTAATTATCAAAGACAACTCCTAAAAAAAGCAAGCAAATTGTTGGGCAGATTTTTTTAAATTTGTTGATTATTAGTAGACATTTAGCAAATTATTACTGCATCAGTGTGCTTGTGAGCTGCTAGTTGCTAGCCTGCTATTTCTTGTGTGGTTCTCTAGCAAGAGGATGTTTGCTACTTGCGTAAGTTTTGTTTATGGAAATTGATGTCAGCTTTATTTTTATTTCCATGTAGCTAGCTAATTGCTACTCTATACGGTACTGACAGATTCATAAAGCAAACATACTCTTTATTGCTTTAAATCAGAGTATACTAACCGGAATTCTGGTTCTACCATGTTCAGCCTATGTACTTAAGAATAGTTTTTGCATTTCCCCTGTTTTTTCCTGACTGGTTTATAGCTCAAAAGATGTATATGTGTAATTTAAAAAAAAACGTGTACAATGATCAGTAGTTCCTAAATAGCTATTCATATACCGGATAAACAAGCATGCCTTTGTTCTCATTACGTGCTGTGGCGCTGGTTCACTACTCTATCCCGCTTTGTTGTCTGCATTAATACTCGATTTGGGATGACTTGATTCTCTGCTCAGTTTATTTCTCACTTGTGTGCAGTGTGAGGACACAAGGAGCTGATGGGCGAGATGGTTTGTGTCAGCTCATAGCCTAGCTCTCTTGGTGTTGCTGCGAAGATCATGGAGCTCATTGCCGGAGCTGTTGTCAAGCTGTTAATGTCCATTAGCTGGGGGCAGGGGAGGTTCCCACAAGAATCTTTTGTGGTGCCTCCTCTGTCCAGTTGCTCATGGGCCTCAACGACCTTGGCTATAGGTTTTGTAGGTTATTACTCCTCAAGGATAGATTTGGACTGTCTTGAACATAATGTAAGACTTTGTGTTTAATCTTCCATGATTATATCCTCTCACAAGCAGTTCGTTTTCGGCCTATTTTATTTTGATCTAGTGTTTTGATTCTCTGTTTTGCGTTTCCAACCGGATTGTTAAAGTGCATAATAGAGATTTGTGACATGGACTTTTGTGTATAGTTTCTTATTTTTCATTTTAGATTCAAGGTTCCTCTCCAACCCGAGCTGGGTCTGTGTGGATTAATTAGGTAAGGGCAGGCCCGGCAGCTCCCTGCTACGATATCCACATCAGGCGTTACAATGGCTGTGTCATCACGGGACACCATGCAAGCAGCGCCTGGTCCAAGGCAACTCCAGGTAGCATTTGTTAGTCACAAGGTTATTTGATTTTCAAATCTATTCAGTTGGTATTCTTTAATTTTCTATACACTGACTTGTTCTTTTGACTGGTTGAAACCTCTATTTCTCTGGGTCTCAGTTAATTGATCAAAACTAGATGTTCTGTGACGTTGCAAGTGGCACAACCTAGATGTGCACTTATGTTTTCTTAGACCTGTATGCATCCACTAGTCCAATTGCAATGCTCCAATGAAATCTCAAATGTAGAATTGTATTTTATCTGTCCCATAGTAGTGTAGAATTATCATATGCTTTTTGCCTTGAGATGGATTGCTTTACCCTGTTCATTTCAGGAGATTATGTCCGATTCAGCTTAGCAGCTTCTAGTTCTTTGGTCGGATTTTTTCTGCATTCCTCTCTCTGATCTTCAGCACTAACAGCAGACTTCTGCAGTTCTTGTCCTCGGTGCTTGCCAATTGAATTACTGCAGCAGCCCGGTTTGTTCCAAAATCCAAACAGGTTCAGTCAGCAGCTGCTACAGCCAGAGTCTGCTCGATTTGTTCTGTTATATGCATTACACTGCCCTCCATCTTTACTATGCAGATCTTCCAGTGGCAGTAGTAGGGCACAGTTTCAATACTCAGCTCATGCAGGTAAGCAACAGGAGCAGCAAGGCTTTGGGCATCAGGCAAGGTATATGAAGTATCACTTTAATGCCACAGCTATTTATCACTTGAGTAATCTTGTGGAGCAATTGTTTGATTGTTTAATGCCTTGTTTCTTGTACTGTGCTTGTCCCCATAAGTGCATATTGCTGCAGGTAGCTTTTAGATTTACATGAGAGAACCTGTAGCTTGCATTTCATTTCTATACCTGTAGTAATATTTCAGCAGTAAATAGTTAAAAGCTCATTTATCTGATTTGTTCTCCTAGCTTTGAGTTAATCCTTGTGTTGCCTATGGCTTGTTCTTTTTACAATTCAGTTAATTAGCTATTTTACTTGCTATTCCATAATTTTTCTCAGGTTATTGAAGTAGAAAAAAATATGGAATAATACCTTGTTAGTATACATCTAGCAGGTTAAGCCTTATTTTCAGTATTTCAGGCATTGATACTATCATAATTCCTTCTTAAATTAAATCTAAGCAGGCATTTGAGATCTAATTGCTATATAGTTCTTCACATTGTACTTATATAACATTTTGCAATTGATTGTCTTCTGAACAATCAGTTTTTCCTGTAGAATGATGACACTTTCACATGAATCTGCAGCTTCAATTTTGTTGAATAGACAACTGTTTTGGCATCTTCTACTTAAACTTTGTCCTCCGTCTGCATCCGCATCTGAACACAGCTCTGTGTATAGGTATGAGGTCAAGAAATTGGAGCCACCTATACAAGGTAAAAATCTTGACATCACTGTTTAAATATTTTTTATTTGGGCTCACATATTTGAATCGTCTTGTATAGTGATATGTTATTTGCTAATTAATATTTGCTCTCGCAGGGGACAATGAATTGGACTGAAGCAGTAGCATGCACTGTTAGACTCTGCAGCTAGTGGAGATACTGCCGGTGCATCACGTAATGCTGCTCCTGACGTGCTTCTGCTTTGTGTCACTGAGGCGACACAAGTGATCACATTATACTCCTCACGTTAGAAAGGGGCAGGCATATTCTCGGAACAGCAAAAAAATCAGTGTGATCCACTGTGTAGCTAATCTTATAGATGACGTCTCCAACCAGGGATTTATACTATTCTGCTGTTGTCGGAATGTCATATATTATCAAAAAATGGAGGTAGCTAGTTTTAAAGAAATGGAATCTTGGGTGTTAAATACAAATACTAAATCGCAGTACTCCCTGGATATGTATTTATACACATGTTATATTTCCAGATCTATCTATCCATCAAGCAACAGAAAACAATTTGATTCGTGCACATAACATAATTGCATGGCTCACAAATTTTGATATACGTACACAATTTGACTTAACATACGTACATAACAGAAAACAATTGCTGGATCCAACCCGCTATCGATGGTGTCACACACCCATTAAACCTGCTAATGTCGGGGAAAAAATTCGCAAAAATCAATGATCACAGACACCCATCAAACCAGCTTATGTCAGCAAAAAAAAAATCACAAAAGAAAACTAACACCGGACCTTTTCCAAACCGCAGAAACAAAAAAACGGAAAAGAAAAAACAGGCGTGGGGAGCCGCCCTATCCTGGCGCCAGGCGCGCGGGGGCCTGCGTCGGGCTCGCACCGGCCGGCTCGGGTATGGAATATTACGTACCTGAGGGTACGAAATAGCGCTGGTCTATATATATTTCAAACTACCATAGCACCACGGGTCGGTACATAGCCTTTAAACCATTGCTTCAGGCAATTCATCAAACACCACAAACAATCAAAGATGAATAACCCCACACTGAAATCGTAACCAAAAATTAGTAAATCGGACAGCAAGAACACGAGGCGATGATGAGCCCACCAATCCAGATAATAAAAGAACACAAGCCAATTCCTAGTACAACAGAAAACATTAAAGATTAAAAACAGAAACCAAGGCGAAGGGGACGTTTCCCAACACCAAACTCATCCAGTAAAGGTACAAATTTCATTTCCAAGCATATCCCTATGACCCAAGAGGGATCAATCACTGTCGATTCATTTTCAACTTGCAATCAGTCCCAGGCGCTCGTACTCTGGCCACCACCATAGCCACTGCCACCGCCTCCGCCTCCTCCATAGCCACCACCATATCCTGATGACCCCCCATATCCACCGCCACCGCCACCATAAGCACCACCGCCACCAGCATACCCGCCTCCGCCCCTGTCTCGCCGGAAATCACGGCCACCAAACCTGGCACCGCCACCTGATCTGCGGTTTCTACCACCACCACCACCTCCATAGGAGGAACGAGCTGCATACCGCTCAAGCCACTGAGGAACCTCCTGGTTGGCCTCTTGCATGAGCTCACTCAACTGCTTTGCCAGAGAAGTGTTGCTCTCGTTGAAAAATGCAGTCGCCAGGCCAGATTTGCCTGCACGCCCAGTCCTTCCAATCCGGTGGACATAGTCATCTATATCATTTGGGAGGTCAAAATTGATCACATGAGCAACATGTGGTATGTCAAGACCACGAGCAGCGACATCAGTCGCCACAAGGATGGGAGTTACACCACTCTTGAATGATCTAAGAGCATGCTCCCTTTCCTGCACAAAGAGCAAATATAAGGTCAAATTGATACCACGTTATCCAGAATATTATGATCTAAAATGGACACATCACTATAGTAGAGAAAACAGTGAAAAAATAGAAACATATGCAACCAAAATTCAGTAGTCCAGGCAGATGAACATTGAATATACTTTCTAAAACTCTGTTCATGAATTGTACTGCAAGCCGGTAAAATATTACCCCAAAGCAACAAAGAAACATTAAGAATCTTTTTATTGCCATATGGAAGCAGAGCACCAGGAGATGTGTTCTTTTGTACCCGTATCACTTGATGACACTTCAATTCAAATTTCAAATGTACACATGAATAGCACCTTTTGAAGTACCAAAAACCCAGAAAAAGAATTGCAAGTCTCTAGAGCATCAGCCAGAGATAACATATGCTCAGATTTCACGTTTTATTAACTTAGCAGATACATAAAGATGTCACACTGAAAATATAAGTAACAAGTTGCTCCTGGTGTATTCATTCATGATATACTTGTGATAATAAGTCGATAACATGTACAATTCGTTACAGTTGATTACTCATATTTATCTTCTATAAAGATATCTACTCCCTCCAGTTAGGACAAGGCTATGACTAAATATTACTCTATTAGAGCCATTTATGTGATACAAAATCGTAATCATAGATAAATTTTGGAATAAGAATCCAATAACAGAAGTTTCCGTCACAAAAATTTATGTATCAACAGAGTACTTGTCAAGATTATAACAAATCCAAAATGCACGATACAATATTTTTTTGCTAGCAGCTGAAAAGCAAGCCCCCAAGTCAGATAAGTACCTGTTGTGTCCTGTCTCCATGAATGCTGGTTGCAGGGAAGCCATTTCTAAAGAGCCAGTCTTCCAGAGCATCAGCCCCCCTCTTTGTCTCGACAAAGACCAGAGTAAGAGCTTGCTGTGACATAAAAATTAATAAACCAAAAAAGGGAGAAAAAGCATTATCGGAACTGTGTACAAGTTAGGAAATATAACAAGATAAAGAAATATCAATTTATGATCAATTAGCTACCAATTTACAATCAAAACTTAAAATCAATCTGGTTCAATGTAAGAACATAGCAAAACATCCTAAAAAATAATACCTTCCCATGTGTACCATTAGCCTTTTGCGCATGGAGAAGGTCCATGAGATAACTACGTTTGTCTGCATCAAGAACAAACTCAACCCTCTGAACAATCAAATCAGTACTTGAACCAACTCTCCCAACAGCAAGAAAGATGTAATCAGCAAGGAAATCCGCAGCCATCCTCTGCACAGTGGATATATGAAACCTTCAGCACAATACAAAATGAATATGGCAAGTATTTAACAGCAAACTGGAGATAGTAATCCTGTCATATTACAATGATCATGTGTAATGACAGTAAAATCAGCTCCCTTCAAAAAGAACCTTTGGCAAGCAAGACATAGTTCACCTAGCAGATATATTGGCTCGAAATGAATTAGTTAATGGCCGTACTCCGCAATCCAGCTTTCAGGAATTGTTTCCATGCAGGTTACTACAAACTTATAAAGTACAGATGTTGTGGCACACTAGAACATTTTCCTAAATAACCATCCAAGAAAAAGCAGTACAACTACACACAATAGTACTAAAGAAGTTATGTAGCATGATACACCAGTGAGTATAGTTAGAACATTCATATAATCTTTTGAGCTTCTTCATAACAAATCATTTCCATAGAAAATGGATAGGAACAAACACTACATACTTATTGAAAGATAAAATTTTACATATTTGTGTAACACAGTTGTTATGCAATGCAACGCAAGCACATGCCCTTTAATAACTCTAAAACAATGACAGACCCTTGCTGAGAGTCCACTATACCTGAAATAGCTATGGTTTGTGGTACATACATTTGAATTTCTGATTAACTCATGGCTAAATGCAAACTAACACTTTACTACTTTATAGATCACGACGAAGGGAAACAATTACATAAACATCTACACATGCACTCTAGTGTAGACATTGCAATCACATACACCGATACACTACGATTACAAGAACAGGCAAAGGTAGAGAAACTTTGAAGGGGTGGAAACAGAACAGGAAAGAAACAAACCTGAATCTCTTTTGGAAATGTAGCACTAAACAACATTGTCTGCCTCTCACCACGTGGAGGCATATCCATCTGCTCAACAATTTTACGTATCTGTGGCTCAAAACCCATATCAAGCATCCGATCAGCTTCATCGAGAGCCAAGTACATAATGTTTTGTAGTGAAACTCTAGCCCTCTCCAACAGATCCATTAAGCGTCCAGGAGTTGCCACCAGAATTTCAACACCTCTCTCTAGCTCCCTCAGCTAGAGTAGTTTAAAAATGATTAAAAAACATGATTTTCGCATCACAAAAGTGAACCAAAAAAAAAGCCAATGACAACATGTGGATTTATAAGTAAAATTAAGAGTGTGTGATCCAGTCTCAGCCTACATAATTGTTTTTCACACCACAAACGACATGGTTTGCTTACATATCCAAAAACATACATACTACATCTGGCATACAGTTTACTAAATCAGATGAATACATTAAATATATTTTTGCTCCGCTAGCACAAACATGCTCACTAAAACAAGATTATGTAGAGACAGGACCTTTTATTTCCAAACATTACACTGCAAATACAATATTTGCCATTAAGGAACACATAAATTCCATTACATTGTTACAGCAGAAGACAAAAGTAACCATTGAAGTTCATGGAAATATCTTTCAAAAAAAAGTTCATGGAAATAGATATTGTTAAAAATGTAAACTGAAACAACATAAATGCATTTAGAATTTAAACTGAAAGGAACGAGGCACAACTAACAACAAAACACAATATATGAGAGATAGGCAGTAGTTAAAATAACAGGTACCAGAATACAAACTTATCATGAACAAAGAGGTACCTGATTTGTTATTGGTGCACCTCCATATGCAACCACAACTCTGACACCAGTTTGATATGCAAACTTCCTTGCTTCTTCATGGATCTAAGGCATCAAATGTACAAGAAAACCAGCCAAAATTTAAAAAGCAGATCTACAAATATTAATACTGACTAAACAATTACTGGTTGACATACTTGAACTGAAAGCTCACGAGTGGGAGATAAGATCAGAGCCAGAGGACATGCCGTCCTTGAACCACGTGTCCTCTGGGGTGGCCTTGACTTCAAGATGCCACTGATGATTGGGAAACAGAAAGCTGCAGTCTTTCCAGACCCAGTCTGTGCGCAGGCCATCAGATCCCGCCCTGCAATGGAGATTGGGATGGCATAGCGCTGCACCGGTGTTGGTCTCACATACTTGCACCTCCGGATATTCTCATTCAGCGCATCACCCAAATCAATCTCTGCAAATGTGTTGACTGGGGCTGGCACATCATGGCCACTGGTCTCAACAGGGATGTCTTCATAGGCATCAAAATTGATGCCAGTGTTCTCGCCCTCAAAGTCAACTTCTTCTGCCTCAGCTTTTGCAAAAGGATCCGGCTCACGGTCTCTGCGGTCCCAACCCCCAGGACGGGAGTTCCAGGCACCGCCACCGCCCCCACCACCACGGCCACCACCGCCATAACCCTGGCGAGGAGCACCCACACTGCCACTGCCACCACCATTAACAATGCCAGCCCAGCGAGGGCCACCGACAGCAGCGGCCGGACCAGAAGGCTGTGCGGCAGCAGAGGGCACAGGGCCACTTTGTCCTGGCGCTACTGAGCCTGCTTGGGCATCAACGGCAGCACCAGCTGGACGGCCACGGAGGTGAGGCGGCACGTAGGAGCTGCGTGTGGGGCGGGGGTTGCTGTGGTTAGCAACGGATCCGTTAGCAGCACCAGTCGCGGGCGCCGATTCCTCGGCGTTCGCAACTGAGTCAGCCCATGAAGATCGCATAATTAGCACGATTCACTTGATGGAGTCACCCCGCTGGTCACTGAAATGTAATCATGAAGCATATATCAGCTACTAAAGGGACCAATAAGGTGAACAGCAGAAAATTAATGAGCATAAAAGCAGAATCAGCAATAAAAAAGCACAGGGATCTGTATGATTGGCCAACAAAGGCTTAACTAACACCGACACAGAACTGCACTAAGCAGGAACAAAGTTTGCTCAAAGATTTAACTATTCTCCCGAGACCTTAGCAAATAAAAAAGAGCAGGAATCTCGAATCTGTATGATTGGCCAACAAAGGCTTCGCCAGCACCGCCACAGAACTGCACTAGGCATGAGTAGATTCTGCTCCACGATTTGACTACTTTCCCGAGACCTTACCCTAAACAGAGATCAAATCTAGGGATATAACCCCAAAACAGCGGTTCAGAAAATTTCCAAAACCTTCAACGAGTTGCAGCGCTGCAGATCACAAAGTACTGATCATCAGAACTCCAGCACCGCAAGCAACGACACGCAACAGCAAAACCGACACCAAACGAAACAAATCCAACCGAAGCGCTCAACCTAAAATTACCGACGAAGCAGCAGCCTCGCCGCCGCAATTGCAACCCGCGAGAATCCGGACGCGAATCTCCCCACCTATCCCCGCTCATCGTACCTAAAACCCTACGAATCTGAGACCTCAGAGGACGGCAGCGCCGCCGCGACGAAGCAGCAACCCGCGGAGAAACAAAGAAAAGGGCCGGTACGGCCGCGCAGATTGGGGGCCGGGGAGGGGCGAGCAAGGGGGAGGAGGTTCACCTACCTGCTCGGGAGCGCGGGTTTCGAATCCGGCGGCGTGGAAACCCTAGAGACGCGGGGGGGAGGAAGGAGGGGAGAGAGACGAAGCGGCGGAGATCAAGAAAACAAGTGGAGAGAGAGATTGGGTTGTTTTGTTGCGGGGAATAGAAGAAATGAAGGGGAGGGTTTATTTTATTTGTTTTTTGGTGGGCTTTTTTTTCTGAGCTGGCCCGCATGCAGCGACGGCGTGGCGGGGCGGGTGGGGGTCGGCGGGGAGCGGGATGCGGGCGTGGGAGCCGTCGGATGGGCAGTGGACGGACAGGATCGAGGGGGAGGCAGAGTCCCAGATCTGAAACCTCGTGCGTCTGGACGACAGATCGGGCTGAGGAAAGCAACGTGACGACACCACCACCGAAAAAAACGTGACAGCATGTTAACCTGACAATGCCGTAAGGAATGTTCCAACAAGTGTTGCTACGAGACGCAAGTACAAATACGCGTCCTGCAAAATTCCATTTGCATGTTTGGGCTGTTGTATCACATTTTCAGTCGTAACGAGCATTCTTTTATCAGAAGTTAACATGCAACGCAACTGAGAGGATCATGACGCAGCCATAAGACCATGTTGGCACAAGCATGATAGTTTTACAGAGAACACAGAACGTGAGCGACAACGGCAGACCAACTACGCTGTCGTGGACTTCTGCAAGTTTAGAGATCAGTCTGGCACCCTGTTACACAATCATTGAGCATTGGTTTTAAGAAGACTTATGCCTTAGTTCAGGGCACATCATCATGCTCATAATTGCTGAACATTTGTTTCAAGGCAACTCGCGAAGTTTTTAGTTAAGATCTCTGGCACTGTGGACTTAGAACCCCTGCTTCGACCTTTCCTCAAACCTGTTCTTCTCATCCTGAAAACACATTGCTCAGAACATCAGTGCCATATATCCGACTCAACATACAGGTATCATCGTGACATCTTCAAAGTGAGCAACAGCATTCGGAAGGAAAATGGATTGCCAAAAGCAATTTGAATTAAACTTCCAAAGGCAGGAATCAAAGGACAGTGATGATACAATAATTTTGAGCATGACACGGCCATCCCTATTTTGTATAAAGGCAACCCAAAATAAAATATTCCAGTAATCAGCAAGCATCAGGTAGGCATATGGAGATAAAGTTAACTCCTAGTAGCAACAGGTCTAATTAACAGGTACATCACCACTTTGTTAATGTTCTGAGTAATGCGCCATCAAAAGTTCTGACTTTCAACTACCCATTCAAATCTCCATAGGATATTACTTAAAAGCTTTGTAGAAGGTATAAGGCTGTTATTTAGCACTTTGTACCTAGCAGAAGATGCATAAAAAACAGAACAAATAAGACATGCCCTATTTTGGTGTACTCTTCCTAATGTTATTAAAGTAATCATGTTCTTTAATGCCAATAAGCAAATGCAAGCTTGGAAATTGGCATTACATCAGCCATCTAATTCTACATCTTGAGAGACATCATAATTCTTCCAAAATAACATGAATACTTCCCAAATACTTCAAAATGGCAAACCTGAATCAAATTTATATAAAATCGAGCATTTTCTACTTACATATCAATTACTCTTAGCACAAAACAGTACTCAAACAGACTTTCCCCACAACTGACTTGCTATGCCTGATGACTTAGTGCAAACTAGAATTTCCCTTATATAATATTGCCAAATGTCTGCCATGCAGCTGGGAAAAAACAAGCTAATACCGAAATTGGCAGAAATAAATCTAGAAAGAATTTTTCCTAGATTTTAATGACTAACTCAAAACATGTATGTGAGTAGCATGGAAAGGTTAGGGAATGACTGTAGAAAAGTTTGAATGACTTCAGGCTATTAAAAAAGTTTGTATGTAGAATGACTATGTAAATTTCATTGAAAGCAATAACATGCCGTAAGTATGTGTCATCACATAGTCAGATTTTGGCACTTCTTTATATCATAAAGCAAAAATGAATGGGTTCCATCGTACTCTTAATAGCAGTATTGTCAAGAAGACAACATGTGATAGAAGTATGCAATCACAAACACAATATATGTATAGGCTATCTCGAGCAAAGCTTTTTGGTGACAGTGAATATTTATCTATCTAGTACTAACATTAGAGCTTGTGGTGATGGTGTGCCTGCGATCACCACCATTCTGCCCCTAAACTTCACTCCACCCTCGCAGGTAGCCACTAAGCCTAATTATTGAGAATTTGCTATCCGTCAAATTTCATTTGCATTGCACATAGCAGTAATTATCTACCTAGCTTTCATTTGTATTCCCTATGTGACAACATTGTCAGATGAACTATATATACACATGTGATTGTTTGATTTGCTGCAACATACCATCACACAGGTAATTTTAGTAGTAGCATGTAAATTATCAGCACAGCACATCCTAAATCCAATGTCATGGTGGCTTCCAAGTTCTAACATTTTATCCTCAATTGAGCGGTAAAAGAGAGTGTATTAATATTTATTAAGCTTGCCAGGTCAAAACACACCACATCTAAAATCGCATAATCAATGTGTCAAAGAACTTACCATCAAGATGTAATGGCAACAGAAATAGGATTACAGGAGGCACTTTTTTATATTGTAGAAATCAAATTAAATCATTCCTTCTCAATTTTTCACTTCAATAGTCCATGACACAACAGCAAATTACTGGAAAAGTAATTAAGAGCTTGAGTAAGCATATTAGAAACAGACCTCAAAAGCTTGCTTAAGATACTCAAGCTCCTTGTCTAGATCATTGATTGCCTGGGTGTAGGCCTGTGTCGGGGAAGACTGGCTTGTAGTATGGATCTGTCCATGCAATAAAAAAATAGGAGAGAAATCTGAATAAACCTTGACCGAAGAAAAGAACTAGAAAATAACAGAATTTGCATCATACCCTAACAATAATCTTGTACTGAAGAGGGTGAGGGAGCTTATAGCCAGCAAAGAGAACATTTGGGTCTCTGTGCAGTTGCCTGCATAATATCACTCCATTTGGGGCATCATAAAACATAAAAGAAGAGGACAAGACATGCATAATTATGTACTTACATGCGAACAATGTTGCCAATGGTGTGGTCCTCACGCTCGATGGTGAAGGATGCAGCATTCACAATCTTTGTATCCCTCTCATACGACACCCTGCAGAAATGGCTATCAGTACCACAAGTCCACAACCATACCCTACAAATCATTGTGCAACAACAAAGGGAAACTACACTAGCAGTTGAACCACTTAGCTGCAAAAGACTGAGAGCAAGAGAACCAACAGGCAAACATCAATCATTCAGAACTCTACGGTTTATGCCAAACGAATCACTTTACATAGACTGGTGGAAATGGCTACTTGGCATAAAAAAGTGCTGTAGCATAGTGCGATGACAAAGGGATACTACAGTCACAATTGAACCCCCTAGCTGGAAAAGACCGAAAGCAAGAGAACCAACAGACAAACATCAAACATTCAGAAGTTTTACAGGTTTTGGCCAATTGAATCACTTTGCATTGACTGGTGGAAATTTCTACTGACACAACCAAATGATGTAGCATTGCCTGAAATATGCACCTCACCGCCTTCTATTAAAACACTAAACAAGCCATACCATGATACCAAGGACCCAACAAAGCTCAACCGTAACCAAGTGAGGGGGCTGCGGAGGGGGGAAGACTTACTTCTTGGTGCCCTCGGGCACGACAAAGCGCTCATAGCGATCAGGGGCATTCATCTCCGGTTAACTTCCGCCGCCTCGCCCTTCAATCACTGCAAGTGTGGTTCATCAGACCACAAGAAAACGTGTACAATATCAGAAGACAGAATCTGATTCCAAAAAATTGGTAAGTACGACCAATACACCCAACACAGGGAATGAAAAAGAACCCATCAAAATTTCATAATTTTGGCTGCGTTATCAAGTCAGAGACGAATTCATTGCCGGAAACAAAACATGGTTAGGGTTCAGTTAAACCTCAGAAAACGAATTCCTTAGCATTCTCGAGTTGGAAATAAGCTCGTATTAGTACTCTAACCACGCGCTCAAACGAATCCGCAACAAATGTCTGGATTGGCGAGCACGCGCGACTTGGATTTGAGGGGGCGGCGGAAGAGGAGTAGAGGACGAGATTCATGGCAACAGAAAGAACCAAGCCAGGGTTCCTTACCTGCAAGGAAAGAGGAAATCGATCCGGGTCCGGGATGGATCCTCGCGCCTCGCGCAGCGGCGGGGGTGGTGACGCCGGCAGCGGAAGAGAAGGGAGGCGGGGGCGGGCTACTAGGTCGACGGGGAGGAGGAGGTCGGTGGTGGAGGAGACGCGCAGCGGGCAGAGATGGATGGACCAGAGCGAGAGAGAAGCTCCGAGCGACCGGGCCGAGATGAAAGTAACAACCCTACTACCTCCTTGCGTGGGAAGGCCCAAGCCCAAAAGGCAAATAGCTGCCTGAATAATTAGAAAAAAAATCCATAAAAAATAACTGGAAAAAATTTCAAAATACTCCTCTTAACTATGATCAAAGTCCAGATGACTCTTTATTAAATTATTATTTTTTAGTTCACTCATAATTATATCAATCGGTCCAACTTATCCCTTAACGAGTTTTGACTTTTTGTTTGTCTTGCATAATTAGAATTTTATGTTCAAAAGTTGCAAGATAACAGAGTGCATCGCAACATATATTCAAAAAATATAATAGATTTTATAATACTTGTTCTTATAGGCTAGGATGCGCAATATTAAATTACTCTTGGGCCGCAAAATTGCATGAAAAATGATTAATTGATATAGTTGTGCAAAGAAACAAGGATTATGTTAAGAAAAACACTTGTGTTGAAAACAAGGATTATGTGCAAGGGCCACAATTAGGATGTGCAATATATTTTTAACATAACTTTAAAATACACTTGTGTGCAAAGAAACAAAAAGACAATTCTTGTAAAAGGGTAAATTGGACTAATTGATATAGTTGTAGATGTGAACGATCCACAAAATTATTTAAGAGGTTATTTGAACTTTAGCAATACTTAACCTAAGTAATTTGGACTCTCTTTGAAATTACCTATCGCGAATGCAAACAGGCTTGAAAAGAAGACCGCATTCGAACTTTCTAATTTTTAAATTTCTTAACTTGATCCAGAATTTAAGATTGACGGTACAATTCATGCATGTCAGAAGGTAGAACGAATATGTAAATATAATCAAATTCAAGCACAACAAAAAATATATGTCATCTTTGTTTTATCACATACTCAGCATTTGTCACTTCTTTATACATAAGGCAAAAAAGGGGTCCATGATAATCTTAACATCAGTGATATCAAGAGGCGGCATGAGGCTGGACCGCATATTTTTAGCATTCCAAAGGAATTTTTTTAATGCGCATTGGCAAAAGCAAATTGAATGAAACTTACCAGACCTGAATTGCAGAACACTGCTGACAATAAACAAAAGGAGAAGAACATATAAGCTCCATAAAGCAATATACAAACTCAAAATACAATAAATCATACCTAAAGGGCATAATCCTAACATCAGCTTCCTATTTTGTACAAAAGCAACTAATTAAAAATATAGCATGAAAGATGGCATACAATGATAACAAGCATCAAGTAGGTGTTGTACATGGACTAGCTAGCTAACACGTTGGGCCGGGTCTCCTACCCTCCTTATCCTTTTGCTCCCGTAGTGTAGCTGCAAATCCACCGTCTCCGGCCTCCTCTCTCTCCCCTTCGGCGTCTCACCGGCGGCGCAAGGGAGGAGAGCCGGGCCTCGCACATCCATTGTACATATCTAGTTTAGTTCTGTACTTTATCTTCAGTTGTTTCCTAGATGGGGTTCTTCTCCCTTGGCACCACCGTTACTATTGTCTTCTTCGAACTCGTCGATGGTCGTTGTGGTTCCATGGTGAGGCTAAATAAAGCTTACAGTCCCCCTCCTGAGCAGATCCCCCCACCTCATTTTTCCCTGTCCCAGATCTGCTCGTTCTCTTCACTTTCGCAGCTCGCCCCCCCATGCAGCTCCTCATGAACTTCGCCTCCGCCCGTTTCTCAGCAGCAGTGCGCTTTCCTCAATCTCACCCCTTGTAGGTTTTGGTCCTTGGTCGAGTTTCTCGCCACCCATCTGCTCTGAAGATGCCGTCTTCTACTTCGTCGGCGCTGGTTTCATCATCTTCTTTGGGTCGCCGGTGATGCGCACAACTTTGGCTTCTTCATCCAATCAAACCTCTGTTGAGAGGTTTCTCCGCACCGGCCCCAAGCATCTTCATGGGTCTCTTGTGATGCCGATGGCTCCGGTGGCCATCGCTGGCATGTTTCTCAATGGAGGCGACGAAGACCTGCAGCCTGGATGCGTGGCCTCCTCAGGTTTAGCTGCTGCGACGCTTGTGTGTTCGTGTATATATTACACTAGGTGATATCCCGTGCGATGCTGCGGGAATGTTTTAAACAAAATTTTAAGGTAGAATTTGAAAGTAAAAACACTAAGCTGATTATAAGACAATATTTTTGCAAACGATATTATATATGTTTTTAGGGTGAATTTTGAAAGTAGAAACACTGAGATGATTGCATGGCAATATTATTTTGCAAACGACGTTATACATAAAAATACGTTTATTTTGTTGAGAGATGACGACTCTTAAATGATTGATCATCCACATATTTTTACTATGAGAATTTGTAGCATTGTACTCCCAAAGACTACTAAATTGCAAGCATGGATGCTATTAGTCATAGAAAATCGGTGGAAGACATAAATAGATAGTCCTAGTGGATGATGATGAGACGTTTGATATAGTGAGTTTCTATATGACGTGGATAGCTTGCATATTAAGAGAAATGAAGTTAAATACTTTTAGTGGGGTGCATCTATATAGGTTATATAGATGTGGCCTCCTTAAGGTTAGCTTCTCCTTAGGGCTAGCTGTGTTTGTATGTAGGTCTTCTTTGAAGAACTTTTTGTAAAACTGCTTCTTCTTTAATATATTACATGCGGCTTTAATAAAAAACAAGCATCAAGTATCATACGGAGATTTTGTTACTCCTAGTAACAGTAGATGTAGATGGTGACCACATGATGGAGTTGTACGATGCTTCAAAATACTAGAATACATACAATGATTTAAACTAGCGGTCCCAAATATTCTATATGCCAATTGTAATATTAAATTACCTATAAGGTTGCCTAATAACAACATTATCCCTCTATTAATGTTAATATTCTGATGAACTTAAAATGCTTTGTTTTCAAAGTTAAGAGGGTGTTTGGATTAGATACAAATTGTGGGAATCAAATAAAAAATCTATCCATGATGTTGAATTAGTACATTCGAAATATTGATATCCTACTTCACTCCCCGCCACCATATCTATATTTTCTGCTCCCGCACTCCCTTGGCCTTGGTTCTCTCACCTCGTCTAAGACATCTATCCAATATAGCATGAATCTCAAATACTGAGAGATGTGTAAGCTATTTTTTATGAAATATTATATTGATATAAAATTGGATGCAAATTAACATCATCATTATCAAATCTGTAGACACTAAATGATCGGACAAGCCCCTCCCCGGGTAACACATGCATGCATCCTGATATAAGCCAATGAAGCTAGAAAAAAATCATCACCATTTTCTTTTTTCTTCATTTTCTAAGTGACCATAATTTTCTCATTAAAATCTATTTTCAAATCCATTTGCACTATTTGCCACATTTCTCAACAACCAGCTTTAGCAATCTAGTTTTTACAATTCCACGAGTTATTTCCCCTTAGTTTTTACCAGCTTATGCGTTGTAACTTTTAAGAGCTCTAAATAATCTAAATGTCCAGTTTTCATGATCTAGCTTTTAATAATCCACAAGCTACAAGCTGACTTTTTATAATCAAACCAACGGTCAATGAGCAAAAACACATGCTTTTATCCTATGGTCGTCAAAAGGTGTCCACAATTAACTCCACGTTTATTTGACTTGCATATACATAGGATATGTTTGGATCCATGGACTAAACTTTATGCCTACAATTTCGTCCATTAGATTATCCAAACATGAGTACTAAAATGTGGACTAAATTTTAGTCCTACCCCAACTAAAAATTAGTTCAAATCCATCAAACCTACTAAAAGGGACAAAAATGTGGTAGCTAACTTCCGAAGCTCCCCTGTGTCACTTCTGAAGCTGAAGGCGAAGAAGCTGATGTGAATGCAGTCCTACACCAAGCGCACGCTCGCTAAAACTAGGAAGCTCCCAATACCAAAGCCATTCAGAAGGTACAATTGGTAACACTTTATTTCTATCTGCTTGCATCATCCAGAAATTACACATGTTTTGTTTTGATGCTAGTTGGCACAAGTCAACTTTGGTATGAATTCGGTTATTCGTAAAGGCTCAAAGTTGAATAAAACGTGAAAATGTGTCAATGTTTCCCATTCTGTTGCGTAGATTAATGAAGTAGTGCTAATTTGCTTTATCCTAACATATTTCTGCAATAGTTCTTACTTATCAAAATCTAAAGTTATGTTTCTTATTATTCTTTTTCTTAGCTGATTTGTATTTTAATATGTAGGGTTATTTGTCGTAAGGCTGCTGAGAATTCTGATGCTCAAAGGGAGGACAACTCATGTTGTTTTGAAAAGACTAACTGGATTGAAAAAGAAACAGCTCCATCTCCTAGACAAAGCTTTATCAAATACAGTGACCAAGGGAGGAAAGGACTTCGAGATAGGAGAGATGAGGAAATACTTGATAAATGGTGCAAAAAAAACTGAGCCATATCCAGCTGCATCAACAAGATGGAGCAACCAAATCTGAATCAAACACGGTGCTAGAAGTCGGTCACAGTAAAAGAACAACATAAGTGATAAAATTGTTTTTTAATGTATGTTTACACATTTTGTGTTAATATTTGCGGTAGTATCATTTTAGGAATGGAAATCAAAGTTGATGTTAAATAGGAATGGAAATCAAAGTCGGTGTTAAATAGGGAACCAAAATTTTTCTTTGTCAACCGGATTGCTAATCTGAGTTGGGCACTCATAGAGAGTTATGGAGGTAGTATTTATGCTTGAGTTTGAATGTTTGGTTGAGCAATATGCAGAAATTTAAGGCCTTAGTTGGCATGTTTTAAATCGTAAAACATTTCTCAATGTGTTCCACCCAAATTTTTTTCAAATCTTAGATATGGATAAAACACTTGTAGATGTGTAGTATGAAAATACTATTTGTTGTCATCCAAATATATTTTCTCTATATTTTTTATAATCTATACATTAATTGTTGACTCCCTTTTGTTATATTCCTATACTACAGAAAAAAGAAGATTATTCCACTACTATATTCTTTATAAACATGTGCGTATCGCACATATACTCTACTAGTTTACAAGATCCACATGTACTCGAAAAAATTGTTTCCTATACTAATACCCTCTAGAACAAATGTCGCTAAATCATGCATTACCAAAATGTATCTACACTACCATAGAAATGAAATGAAATATAGTTAACCTATAAAGCGTATCTATATATTTTCTAGTAGTGTCTTTAGATATTTTTTTTGGACTCGGCCACTATCTACAAGCTCTGGAGGAAGTTTAGTGGAGGTACTTTGATGTTATTTGCTTTATTTTATTTGAAGAAATATAGAGGTTTGGAAGCTTCTAGTCCTCCGTCTTCTTGCGGAGTGTGACACAATAGGCGATGATACAACAAGCTAGATTTTCTGGATGATTTGGGTTCAAAATTAATTTGGTGTTGCTTTGTGTACATTTATTTGGATATTTTACCTCTTTAATGACCGTGTGCATGGTCTTGACAACCATATCTCGAGGATGGAATACCATTTCAATATTTATACTTTTGGACCCACATCCATCGTCTCTCTCTCTATCATGGTAGGACCATAAGTGCTATTGGGGGATATGGATACCCCTGGACCTGCCACCGATAGGGGTGACAGCTGGCTTGGGCCCACCTTTGACAGAGTTGAGGGCCGACGTCACAAGGAACTGCCGACTTGCTGGACAAGCTTGATGATGGCATGACCCACATGATGTGCAACCCGGCATGGGGGATTGTGCCCAGATATCAAGGAGCATCTGTTGTAATTTTTATCGGATTAGTTTCCTTCATATAATTTGGTAGGTTTAGATCTTAACTGAATTGTAAACCCTATGTCGTCGGCCTATATAAGGCGACTTATGCCCACCCCAAGTGGACAACATGCAGCTCATTAACCCTATTGTAATCACAAACTCACCATAGCTTCCCGGGACTTTGTCGATCACAAGCAATATAGCTGTCATCGAACAATGGACATAGGGTATTATTCCTCCGGGTAGCCCGAACCTGTCTCAACCTTGCGTCATGTGTTACCTTGAGCTCCCTAGCCCAACGATCCTCTGTATACAAATCTACCACTTGGGTACCACCTTGTGGATTGTCGATCATAAAGTTTGACAGTTGGTGTGCCCTGGGGTCTTTTCCACAGCTAGATCGATGGCAGATCGATCCGACATCGTCTTCCCTGCAAGTTTCAAGGGCTGCCCCAACCACCTCGACAGTATAGCATCCAGCGGAGTGCCACCTCGCCATCAACTCCGACAGCTTCGGCTCTTCCAGTCGCACCAACTATGAGAGATAAAGGAGGACAAAGGTCCCTAGATCAACATCCAACTACGAGAGATCAACTCTCAAGACCCCATCTTACGAAGCAAATACAATCCCCCATACATGATATATGGTATTACGCTACAATGGCGGCCCAAACTTGTCTAAGTCCTTGTGTCCTTTGTCCTAGCGTTTATCCATCAGGTTCTAGATCCGGAGATGCCCCGACTACTCTCTGTCATGAGAATATATTCTTAGGTAGGTATTTGGTGCACAAATATCGATACTAACGCTCTGGTCAAGCTCCGTCGACCCGCAATTTGAACTGATTGATGACACCCATATTTATGAAACCGTATATTTTCTTCCGAAAAACGAATTATGACAAAGCACTATTGTCGGACCTTAGTACCGGCAATCCGCGTGGGGGTACCCGAGTGGTTAATTTGTAGGCGAGGGATCATCGAGCGAGTAGCTTGATGGTATATACGAGGCACTGATTTAGACAGGTTCGAGCTATCCGGAGGTATAATACCCGACGTCCTGTGTCGGTGATTGTGTTTGTATTGCTGTAACTCAGCCAAGCTTCAGGAAGCAAGGGCGAGCGTATGGTTACAGAATCAGGTACCCTTAAGGGGTTGCCCTAGGCCACCTTATATAGGGTGACGAGCTAGGGTTTACAAGTCGGTTTTAATCTAAACCTTCCAGATTACAACAAGGATTCCTATCCGAGTTGGTTACAATAGGATATTGCGGGATATCCAGCCGCGTCTTCACCAAGCTTGTCCGTCAAGTCATGGATCCCTCGTGGGTCGCCTAGGGGTCGGCCCACAACCTTGTTAGGCGTGGACCCATGTCGGCGTAGTCTCCTCTGACAGTGGGCCCAGTGGTACCCATATCCTACAAGCCCTCGAGCAACGTCCAGGCACGTGTCGAACTGTTGATGAAGGAACGAGGCCAATGTAGTCGGCTGAAGGTGCTTCAACACATGGTCGCCACAAGGGTGGGCGGTGCTCCAAAAAAGAAGAGTACCCCAACACGACGCCGAGTACCTTCGAGGTGATCAACCAGTTCTCATGAGGACTGGCTACAGGTCGACGATCAGGAGCACTATATGTACAGTAGCCCCCGAGCGTTGGGTTGGTTAGTATAAGCGAGCCAAGGCTCAAAAAATAGCCGAACAACATGTTGCCGGAAAAACTAGGTGAAAGCGTGCTATCACCAAGATCCGGCGCGCAGCCCCCGAGCATGCAAGGTCGGCCGCGCGTCGCGATGAACGCCGAGTCGCTGCCCGCGCCAGCCCCCCGAGCGTGTGAGGCTGGCCGATCGACGCGAGGTAACGCCGAGTCGTCGCCCGCGCCAGCCCCCGAGCGTGCGAGGTCGGCCGAGCGACACGAGGTAACGCCGAGTCACTGGGTGCGACAGCCCCCGAGCATGCGAGGTCGGCCGTACGACGGGACGAACGCCGAGTGGCCACGCGTGCTAGCCCCCGAGCATGCGAGGTCGGCTGCGCGACGGGACGAACGCCATGTGGCCGCATGCGCCAGCTCAGTCTGTTCAGTCACGGGTTACAGCGGTTTCGGCTGGTTTTTGGACCCAGCCCGTTGGTGTACGGTTTGACTGGGTTGGTCCCGGTTTCTATGATTTGCGCGTGGTGTTTGAGCGGGTTAGGCTGGGCTGGTTCCACGGTTCCGTTGGTTTCAAACCAGTCACAAACAACAGCATCCGGCGCTCTGCACTTTGGCCGTAGGAATACTGTACTGTCAAGTACCTCTGAATCTAAATGACATCGTCAGCTAAATGTAGTAGAGCTAGTGGAAAGCTTCAATTAAAATTGTTCAACTTCATTCAAAACTATTCACAGCTTAGCGCATAAGTACTATTTCCTTCCTTTTTAGAGGCATGAACTTGTAAACTTAGCCACTTAGATCTAGCAGTAATATTCATGAATTATAAGATAACATTATTACAGTAACATTTCTGTCAATATTAGCTGGCAACCGGCATCATGCTAAATGAGAGACTTCGTATTTCCATACTTGGTGATGAATAGAAGAACAAGAATGTGCCTTCAAGCAACCTATAAGAGGACATAAACGAACAAGAGACAAGCATGTTAGAGTGAAGAAAATGGCAATTGTCAGAGTGCATATCTTCACCCAAAACCAATATGGCAAAGCATGTTACAGTAACATTTATGTCAATATTTTGCACATTCTACATCTACTGTGTGTTGCAGACACACACATGCTGAAATTATTTTGCAGTAGTGACTAGTCCCTATAAACAATGGTACAATCATCAAGGAGTAGAAGTCACTTATAGACATATAAATTCGACATGAGCATTACTACTGCAAGTTATCTTCAAATGAAATAGAGCAGACCAGGTAGGCTACAGTAGAATGCCTGACAAGGATTGAAATTAGAAACCAGCTTACCTCTTGGTTGAAATGACATGGAAGAATTCTAATCTCCATCATTGAACTCCTTGAATTCTACAATTAGATGATTAATATATATAAGCCAACTTGCTATAATCGGAAACCAAAATGGGTTGACAAATGAATCTGATTCTTACCTTCCTTGAGTGCTTCACAATTATTTAAATCTCTTATGATTTCTTCGAGATCTACATTCTTGGGGGATGAACGCAACCAGCTTTGTGCACATATCAGTGCCTCAACCATCCTTGGTGACAAAGAGCTTATGAAGGAAGAGATCACTCGACCACCGGTGCTGAAGGCAGACTTCGAAGCTACTGTAGACACTGGAACTGCTAGAACATCTTTTGCTAGTTTTGATAATACATGATATTTATTGGAGTTCACTTTCCACCAGCTCAAGATGTCAAACATATCATTGTTCTACACACAATTCTCTTCTAGAAACATATTCGAGTTAGTTTTGACAAGATATCCCGATATATTCGGTCGCGCTGCCTACCGCATCTTCACCAAACTTGTCTGTCAAGTCGGAGATTCCTTGTGGGCCGCCTAGCGGTCGGCCCACAACCCTGTCAAGTGTGGGCCCAGGTTAGCGCTAGTCTCCTCTGACTGTGGGCCCAATGGTACCCATATCCCACAAGCCTCCGAGCAACGTTCAGGCGCGTGATGAACTGTTGGTGAAGAAACGAGACCAATGTAGTTAGCTGAAGAAGCTTCACCATCTGGTCGCCATAAGGGTGGGCGGTGCTCAAAAAAGAAATATCATGACATCATGCTGAGTACCAAAGTGGTAAACATAACCATGCATCATAGTCATATGGAGGGCGGCGCAAGACGCACTCCATATGGAGTAGCCCCCGAGCCTTGGGTTGATTAGAATAACCAGGCCAAGGGTCAAAAAATGTTTCCCCTAGCAGCAGGATGCATGAGAACAAAGAGAACCGGCCAACTCGGACAAGGCACATAGAGTGGTCGCCGAGTACGAGCCAAGTCGGGCGAAGCACATGAAGTGGTTGTCGAGCGCTAGCCCCCGAGCCTATGAGCCGGCGAGGTCGGGTGAAGCTCGCTGAGCGTTCGCGAGGTTGGCGAAGTCGAACGAGCCACGTGGAGCGGTCGTTGAGCGCCAGCCCCTGAGCCTAGGAGTCGGCGAGGTCGGCGAGTAGGGCAAGGTCGGACGAGCCACACAGAGCAGTCGTCGGGCGCAAGCCCCCAAGCCTAGGAGTCGGCAAGGTTGGCTAGTCGGGCGAGGTTAGACGATCCACGCAGAGCGGTCGTCGGGCGCCAGCTCCCGAGCCTAAGAGCCGGTGAGGTCGGCGAGTTGGGCAAGGTCAGACAAGCCACGCGGAGCGGTTATCGAGCGCCAACACCCGAGCCTAGGAGCCGGCAAGGTCAATGAGGTTGGACGAGCCATGCGGAGCGGTCGTCGGGCGCCAGCCCCCAAGCCTATGAGCCGGCGAGGTCGAGCGAGCCACGCGGAGCGGTCTTTGGGCGCCAGCCCCCGAGCCTAGGAGCCGGTGAGGTCGGCGAAATGGGCGAGGTCAGACAAGCCACGCGGAGTGGTCGTCAAGCGCCAGCCCCCGAGCCTAGGAGCCGGCAAGGTCGGCGAGGTCGAACGAGCCACGCGGAGTGGTCGTCGCGCATCAGCCCCCAAACCTAGCAGTCGGCGAGGTCGGGCGAGCCACACAGAGCGGTCGTTGGGCGCTAGCCCCTGAGCCTAAGAGCCGACGAGGTTGGGTGAACCACGCGGAGTGGTCGCCTGCCCCCGAGCCTAGGAGCCGGCAAGGTCGGGCGAGCCGCGCGGAGCGGTCGCCAGGTGCCAGCCCCGAGCCTAGGTGTCGGCGAGGTGGCGAGTCGGGTGAGGTTGGACGATCCACACGGAGCGGTCATCGGGCGCCAGCTCCCGAGCCTAGGAGCTGACGAGGTCGAGCAAACCACGCAGAGTGGTTGCTGGGCGCCGGCCCCTGAGCCTAGGAGCCGGCGAGGTTGAGCGAGCCACGCGGAGCAGTCGCCGGGCGCCAGTCCCCTAGCTTAGGAGTCGGCGAGGTCGGGCGAAAGGCGTGCAGCGGTTGTGAGGTCGCCGAAGCGCGCGGAGCGGTTCCCGGGCGTCAGCCCCCCCAGCCTAGGAGCTGGCGAGGTCAGGCGACGCGCACGGAGCAGTCGCCAGGCACCAGCCCACGAGCCTAGGAGCCACGCGAGGTCGGGCGAGGCGTGCGGAGCGTTCGCGACGTCGGCGAAGCGGTCGCCGAGCGCCAGCCCCCGAGCCTAGGAGCCGGCGAGGTCGGAGAACCACGCAGAGCGGTCGCCGGGCACCTGCTCCAGAGCCTAGGAGCCGGCGAGTTCGGGTGAGCCGCGTGGAGCGGTCGCCGGGCGGCAGCCCCAGAGCCTAGGTGTCAGTGAGGTCGGCGAGTCGGGCAAGGTCGGACAATCCACACAGAGCAGTCATCGGGCGCCAGCCCCTGAGCCTAGGAGCCGGCGAGGTCGGGCGTACCATGCAGAGCGGTTGCCGGGCGGCATCCCCTGAGCCTAGGATCTGGCGAGGTCGGGCAAGCCACGCGGAGCGGTCGCCGGGCGCCAGTCCCCGAGCTTAGGAGCCGGTGAGGTCGGGCGAAACACTTGGAGCGGTCGTGAAGTCGGCGAAGCGCGGGGAGCGGTCGCCGGGCGCCAGACCCCCGAGCCTAGGAGCCGGCGAGGTCAGGCGAAGCGCGCGGAGTTGTCGCGAGGTCGGCGAAGTGCGCGGAGCGGTCGCCGTGCGCTAGCCCCCGAGCCAAGGATCCGGCGAGGTCGGGTGAAGCGCGCGGAGCGGTCGCCGGGCGCCAGCCCCCGAGGCTAGGAGCCAGCGAGGTCGGACGAGCCATACAAAGCGGTCATCGGGTGCCAACCTCTGAGCCTAGGAGCCGGTGAGGTCGGACGAAGCACGTTGAGTGGTTGTTGAATCTTGAACTGTAAAAGAACATAACAAATATTATGCAGTACGATATAAAATAACTCAGAAATTTAAACAACGCCAAAATATGCTCTTGCACAGCTCGTTCTCGTCCGGCCATATAATTTTTCTAGGTAGTTAGCCTATTACGTTTAATCACCTAGTCTAGCCTAGTCTTGTTAACCACTGCTCATAGAGAGGACGGCTTACCACGACTATAATGCTCTCATGAAGGCTTAGTTGTAGGCGGCACGTAAGATCAAGGTTTCACGGATTAAGACGTATGCTATCCGAGTACTTTTAATAACCGTCAAGAGAAGACGTACGTGACGTGAACAAAACAATAAGACAGCTAGAACGGTATGAAAAGGGCACTAGCGTGCATAAAGTCGGTCGGTAATTATTGCATGGACATATAGAAACAGCTACGCACATGACGATCTATGGAAGCTGTAATAAATAAAATAATAAAAAACTTAGCTTAATTAGTGATCGAGTTTAAAATCGATGAGCCATTGTCGTCATGGTGTTAGGCCCGACGACAAAGATGAAGAGCCGCAAGGTGTCGTGAAGTCGAGTTGCTGCAGCACCAAGTCGTCGTGCTCGCCGCTAGGTGGGTCACGACCATTGTGAGGCCACCATGTTTGTAGTAGGGCTGAGCGCTGTTGACACCAAAAATTGGCACCGGGAAGAAGCTGACATGTGGGCCAGATTTGGTAGAAAGATACCATTCGGCTAGGAGGCTTTGCTGGAGCATTCGGTAGGAGACGCTCTGCGGTCGGGAGCGCGTTATCATTCGGCAAAGGTGAAGCATTCGGCAGGAGACGCTCTGCGGTCGGGAGCGCGTCGTCATTCGGCAGAGGTGAAGCATTTGGTAAAGATGCTCTGCGGTCGGGAACACGCCGTCATTCGGCAGAAGCGCTGATCGTATGGGAAGAGTACTCGGGAAGGCGTGATGACGTGGAATTAAAAGAAAGGCCGGTTCAACAAGGAATGCGACATGGACACGAAGATTCATCGTTTATTTTAGGGATAAGTATTGCAGTCGTGTCCGACTAGGAGTTGTATCAAGACCTGGGTATAAATATAAACCCATGGCAGTTGAAAAAGAGAGATACATACAATCAATCGTACAACAAACCGGCCCCGTGCCAACATCGAGTCCTTTAGTCGTGTCGTCGAGTTCTTCGAGAGGAGTCATCGATCCGTCGACCTCCGTAAGTACCGGCAACCTTGTATCATGCTTAGTATCATGCGGTGGATTTAAGCTTTGATGCAAGTAGTCTTGTTACCATGCTTAGTATCATCCGGTGGATTTAAGTTATGGTCTCAAGAAGGTTCCTCTGTTAGGTCATGAGCCATGCGGTGGGCTAAGATCTAGTATGGACCAAGTTATCGGCTCTGTTAGATTCCGGCAAGATCTAGCGGATTCATTAAGTTACCCCGTGTTGCTCCTCTTTTACTATGTGCTTAATTCATGCAACACACCTTTGCCCAATCTAGATCGGTTAGAATCGGCTCTGCTTTACAGTGCAACGACTTATCCCCTTACAGCCGAATCCGAAACCGATCTAGGTTGCTACGTGTCGCGGGTTCAAGCTTGTCGGCATTGTGTAGATCTTGACAGAACCGGGTATCATGCGGTAGATGCAGGTTTTTGGGTCGTCTTAGAGCTAATCATCCGGTGGATTAGAATTCGATTCGATCTGATAGATTTATCTTTACCGATTAGGCTTGTTCCTTCGCCATGGACCCCGATTCGGCTAAATAGCCGTATTCGGCAGAGCTCTCACGAGTGAACGTGTGTTCGTGGGTTTGCATTGGACAATGAATGCTTTTAGCCTTTCACGATTAGATTGTATCATGCGGTGGATTGATCTAATCTGATTGGTGGTGTGGCCTCAAACGAGTTGTATCATGCGGTGGATTAACTCGTTTGCTGTCATGCCTGACGGGTGCTGCTTTCGGCCTATGCATTCTTGTTTTAATGTAAATTCGTGACTGTGTTGTGGGTTCGTAACTAAACACTGAATGCTTTTAGCTTTTCATGGTTAGATTGTATCATGCGGTGGATTAATCTAATCTGATTAGTGGCGTGGTTACAAACAAGTCGTATCATGCGGTGGATTAACTTGTTTTGTTATCATGCTTGACGGGTGCTGCTTTCGGCCTATGCATTCTTTGTTTACTGCGAATTTATGATCATGTTTCACCCTTTTATTCATTTATTATGCTCTGTTTCTCGTTAATCGGCTATGAGTATTTGTTACAATGTTCATTTGGTCGAAAGCCGATCTTTCGTCATGCTTACGTCACGCATTCGGCAGTGTGTTCCTTGCATGCTTTGCCGATTGCCGAATGAAGCTTCAACTGCTGACAGATAGCTTCCCTGTAGCTATATGTCTCTCGAGATTGGCTTCAAAGCCGTAAATATGGAACTGTCTGGTCTCAACCGGCACGTTCCAGGTTTTGATCTAAACATTTTATCCCTTTGTTAGTTTTCAGGCAAACTGACTGGCACGCTTCCGGATTCAAAAGCCCGGGCCACGTTTGAAGCCAGCTTGTTCGGCTTGCTGTGTGCTTGGCGTGAGGCGCGGATTTTACGTCAACACACTTTTTTCTCGTGGTCTGCTCTAGGTCGTATACAGTGTTAGAAATTTAGGTATCATTCGGTATATTTTAATTCCAGAAATTAGCAACAAATTCTTGACAACAGTGAGTGATATAGTGGTAACATAACATGTGCCGGTGTTCAAGTTAATTCTCCTAAATAACATGAACAACATGAGAAACCGAAACAAGAACAAAATGATGTTCAGGATGTACTCAGAGGCGGGGCCAGTACCGGAGGCACCGGATGCGTCGTCACCAGCTAGAGGAATAGTGTTAACCATCCTCGACTGGCCTTGCTCGAAGTAGTCGATCTAATTCGGTGCAGTGGCGAGTCGATGCAGTGGAGTCCCTCGAAAGGTCACCGGGACGTAGTCGTTCACGTGAGGAAGACGGCCACCAGGAAGTAGTCGTTCGGGTTGATGAAGTTGGCCACCAGGAAGTAGTCGTTCGGGTTGACGAAGTTGGCCACCAAGAAGTAGTCGTACAGATGATGAAGTTAGCCGCCGGGAAGTAGTCGTTCACAGCACCGAGTAGACGCGTACTTGTACGCTCCCCAAAAACCTTATCGCCCGCCTATCCCGAGCAGGATCACTAGACACGGAGGTTCGGAGGCAACTACTCACGCAAGCAGAGTGCACGCAAAGCTTGCGTTGGGAATGCAAGAGAGCAGCAAAAACAGGGAGAAGAGAGAGGTCTCCTGAAAGGAGTACTGTAACACCCAAAAATGGCCTATTTAAATTTTTTAGTAATTAATTGGCTTTTATTTAATTTGTTCATATTTAATATAGGTTAAATGAATTATTTATGAATATTAAAATCAAATATAAGTTGTAGAAACATTTTTGTTGCATTCATGCTGCTGCACTGTGTTTGGGTTGATGGCAAATTAAGTTTAAATTTAAATTCTGTTTAAATTCGAATTTAATCTGCATTTGTTTGAACCCTAGAAAAGTTATTTCAAGCCGAGTTCACTTTTGCTCCCTAAGCTTTTCCCCTGGTCCGCTCTTGCACCCCCAACTCCCTTCCCGAGCGCAGCCCAGCCCCCTCCTCTTTTTCTCCCCGGCCCAACCACCTCCTCTCTCCCCCTGGGCCGTCCTCCCCCCCCTGCGCGGCCCAGTCCCTCTCCCCCTCCTTTTCCCCGCCCGCGGCCCAGCTCTCCGGCCGGCCCAGCAGCACGTCGCGCTAGCCCAGACCGCCCGCGCCTTCCCCCTCCGCATCCTCTCCCTGACACCAGGGACCCACCTGTCGGGCCTTCGTCTTCCCCCGCCCGAGCTTCCCCTCCTCCCCGGCGCGAATCACGCCACCCGGCCGGCCGCCTCTCCGCGCCCTGTGGCATTGCCGAAGCTTCGCGAAGCTCCTCCGCGCCTACCCCGCCATCTCCTTCCATTTTGGAGCCCCCCACGCAAGGAAAGTTGCTCCCCCGAAGGGAAGCTCGCCGCCGATCCCGCCGCTGCCCAATCCCCGGCTCACCTGCCAATTGTGATTCCTCCCCGTCCTATAAAAGCCACCCCGAGCACCCCCAATGCCTCACACCACCTCCACCCAGCCCGAGCACCTCTCCAGGACCCCTCTCGCGCAGCGCCGCCGCCATCCTCCCAGGGCCGAGCTCCGCCGCCGCCGGATCCACTGCTCTGGCGCCCCTTCGACCAATTCAACTCGTCCAGGAGCTTCGCGCTTGGGTAAGCATTCCCCAGATCCCCTCCCTTCTCCTCTCCGAGCCCCCTAGCGCCCATTCTACCTTGCCGGAGCGCCGCCGCCGCGGTTCACCGCCGTCGGCCGCCTCCACCGCCCCAGTGCCGACTTGAATCCCCCAGACCGACTCCCCACGTCCCCAGCTCCCTCCCAGGCCATGTCCCATCACGAACCAAGCCGTGTAGCTCGAGTTCGAGCTTGCGCCGGCGATCCTCCGCCGCGCTGGCACAGCGCCGACCCCTCCTCCCCCCCCCCCCGAGTCGCCGCCGGTCGCCCGACCCTCCCCGCTCAACCTCAGTCGCACGATCTGGATCGGACGGCCCTGATCCGCCCGAGCCCCCGAGTTAAACCAAAGGCGTAACGGTCAGCCGGGAAGTTTTGCTAAAGAGCCCTCCTGTTTTCACAAAATCAACCCACGCTCCAGCTCAGTTCAAAAATAATTACGAATAGGTCATGTTTCTTATGGAAAACCCCCTGCTCTTTTCAAAAATAGAACCCGCCGTCCTGTTTTATTATTTTCGCACGTAGGCCCACGGGTTTTTATACAAAATTATGTTTAGGTCCCTATTTTCTTTCAGTTAAGCCCCTGGAAACTTTTAAAAATTGCGAGCAGGTCCCTAGAACTTAGAAAACCCATATCTTTTTCGTTTTAGCTCCGATTAGTGTGATTTCGCACTCATGTGTTCGTAGTGAAGCGTAGAATATTTATAAAACCTTTATTTGTTCTGTTTCTACTGTTTGGTGTACTGTTCTAATAGATTATTATTTTTTTGCATGTATTGGTATGCGTGTATGCTTGTGTGGTGCTTCGTGTCCAGTCGGTGAGCCGTTAGCTTTGGAGTTCGAGCTCGGTGAGGACTTTCCGGAGCAGGACTCGCAGCAGCAGCACTTCGAGGAAGGCAAGTCATAGCACGGACAATCTTTGCTACCTAAACACACCTTTTATATTCATTTACTTTCATATGCATGTGTCTAAATTGATGTCCCATTAAGGTTGTATCTAGTTTTGTATATCCTGTACCTTGTTAACCTTGGGATTATTGCATATGGGTAGAATATTTGCTATGCGCAGCTACTTTCATTATTATTATTTTGTTAATCATGACTTAATGGTTTACTTTAACTTAATGATAAAACTTGTTTTTTAGCAACATGGTCTAGGGAACTGGGCATGTGTTGTGTGCTTTGCCCCTGTGTCTCTCCGTAAGGTCTGGTTCTTAAAGCGGAAACCCAGGAGCCTGTCGCCACCGCTAGAAGTATTATGGCTCTGGTCTTGGTCAAGTAACTTGTACGGCTCTAGCTTGACAGTAGTTACCGATGGGGCCGACGGCGCTATGGGAAGCACTCGTGAGAGTATGGTTTGATCCACCGAGGACGGGGGTACCGTCGGCTATGTCTTTTTTTTTGAAGGGCAAACTGTGGGGGAGTTCCCCACAGCACTTTGATTTTAAATAAAGTTAGAGAGTTAGTAGAGTACAATATTTACAGGGGAGAAAACAAAGACAAGGAAAGAAAAGCTACAACACCGAAGTTAGCCAGTCTGACAAAAGGGCACGGTGATCTTCCTTGAAATGGATTAATTGGAGAAGAAGCTGATCTCTGAACCTCAAGGCCCAAAGTGAAATTGAAGGTTGCAGGCCATCAAAAATTGCACCATTCCTCATCTTCCAGAGCTCCCAGGCAGCAATTATAAAAACCTCATAAAATAATGGAATATGCGAATCTTGCTTTGCTTGGACAATTTTCTCATGAATATCAACCATATCGGCCCACTGAATTTGAATGACAGCCCAACAATCTTTTGCAAAAGCACACTCAAAGAATAAGTGATCTCAGCATTCCTCCTGATCCTCATCACAAAGTACACACCATATGCCTGCACCTGTGTTATAATGTCTCCTCCTCATAATATCCTTTGTGTTGAGATGATCCACCAAAAGGAGCCAGCCAAAGAGTTTGACTCGGGGGGTGCATTTGGTTTTCCATAACCATCCAAAAGTTGGTTGTACTTGCAAGCTGGAGAAAACATATTTGTAAAACCGACTAGAGCTGTAATTAGCAGTGCCCCAAATAAACAGCCATTGATCAGTAGCATTATCATTATATGGCACCCCTTCGAGATAGTTTTGCAAGTCTGTTAGTTCCAGATGTGCTTCCTGAGATAGGGGAAGTGTGAATAAAGTCTCCAAATCAGGAGCAGAAACAACATCTCGAACTGAAATCCCTGTGTCCTTTGCAAATGAGATGAGCCTTGGACACATGTCAGATATTATGCGCGGGCTCCAGAGGTCATCCCAGAATAGGACCGTAGAGCCATTTCCAAGGGAGCAGGTTGCAATTCCTCTGTATATGATGCTTAGCCTTAGAATATCACACCACCAGAAAGAACCAACCTCTCTTGATCCATGAGGGACTTTCTCCAAGTAATATGTCGACCATATCAATTTGATCCATGGGGTGTCATGTTTATTATAGAACTTGTGCAATTGTTTTAACAGAAGTGCATCATTCTGCAACCTGAGGTTTAGAGCCCCCAAACCTCCTTTATCTTTCGGCAGCGTGACCATAGTCCATGCTGCCAGGTTTCCTCCTTTTTTAGCTGCGTTATTGCCTCTCCAGAGACATTGCTTGCGTGCACGATCTATGTTTTCAATGACCCCTTTATGAAGCTTCAGAGAACACATAGCATAAAGACAGGTTGGGGTGATAACTGAATTTATCATCTGTAATCTACCCGAGAGAGAGAGGAGTGATGAGCACGCTGACAGTCTCTTCTCAATGCGATCCATAATTGGCACATAATCCTCAATGTGTGGCTTTGTCGTGCCCATTGGAAGTCCAAGATAGGTGAAAGGCATGGATCCAACTTGACAGCCAAAAGACTCGGCTAGGAGGGTAATTTTCTCGGTTGCAACATTAATCGGCACCATTGACAATTTAGCATAATTGACTTTTAATCCAGTCGATTCAGAGAATTGGTTCAGAATGACTTTGAGCTGTAACATCTGTATTTGATCTGCTTGCATGACTAGAATGGTGTCATCTGCGTATTGTACTATAGGGAAATCCTCACTGCCTTTAGGGATTGGTTCAGACAAAAACCCTTCATGATAGGCTTTGTTGATCACTACCTGAAGTAATTCAGCGACTAGGACAAATAGCAATGGAGATAGAGGATCTCCTTGTCTGACACCCCTTTTACACTTAAATTGCTTTCTTGGCACTCCATTTAAGAGAACTGAGGACCATCCTGAAGAAAAAAGGAGTTTGAACCAGGAGAGCCATTTTTCAGGGAAGCCCATGGCTTTCATAACCTCATACATGGCTGTGTGCTCTACCGTGTCAAAAGCTTTGGCAAAGTCAAGCTTTAAGATAACAGTTTCCTTCTTTGAGTGCTGACACTGAAAAATATACCCAAAACACCAGGCAAGACAGTCTTGGATGGAACGAGACCTCAGAAAACCATACTGGTTCTGGTGTAAAAGCTGCAAGATCACCTGCTGCAATCTATCAGCTAAAAGCTTGGTGATGATTTTAATGCTGCAGTTCAATAATGAGATGGGCCGATAATCATTAACCGTTTCTGGGTTATTACATTTGGGAATGAGGGTGATGAAGGATGTATTGATAGACTCTAGGTCGATATCTTCATCAAAGAAAGCCTGACAGAGTTTATAGAAGTCACCCTTAATGATGTGCCAACATCTTTTGATAAACAACCCATTAAAACCATCAGGTCCAGGCGCTTTGTCGGTAGGCATGTGCTTTATCACATTGTCGATTTCTTCTTTGGAGAAGGGTTGTACCAGATGTGATAGATCAACAGTTCTTGAAAACAATGAGTTAAGATCAAATATCATGTTGGGGCTAGCAGATACTCCCATCCTTTCCTTGAAAGCTACCCAAATAATTGCAGCTTTCCCATCGTGATCCATAACCTCCTGACCTGCTTCATTCCTTAATTGTGAGATGAGATTCTTCCTAAAGGACACAATGGCCATTGCATGGAAGAACTTGGTGCACTCGTCCCCATATTTAATTTTGTTGTTGGTAAATCTCTTTCTCCAATAGATATTTTTGTATCTGAGGAGCTGCAGGAGGTGTTCCTTGATAATAGCTCTAAAATTCATCTCGATATGGTATAAAGGCCTACAATCTTCCAGGCTGTCAAAGAAGAAAATAACTTTATTGCTCTTGGCAATGAGATTCTGCAGGTTAGAGAAATTCCTAGCCCAATATTTCAGAGCATGCCTCAAGGATTTAAACTTGACTGCCATTACTGCAGATGGATTGGTTTTGTGCCTCGGTTCAACTGACCATGATTCCTTTACCACATCCATAAAACCATGAATCTTAGGCCAAAAATTTTCAAACCTGAAAAGATTAGACCTTGGAATGTTTGTACCAATTACAACTTTGATGGGGGTGTGATCTGAGGTGGGTTTTGCCAAGGGAATGGCTAGAGTGCTTGGGTAATTCCGTCGGCTATGTCTTGTCAGGCACAATCTCGTGTTGGGAGTCCCTGTGGTATGGGAACTCCGCACGTCGTGCTCTTTTACTTGTTGGCATGCGTGCCCGCGCTCTGGACGCCATTGATCCTCTTATCGCTGCGCCCTTAGAATCAGTCAATCTCGGTGCCTTGGATCATGCTGCCTGTGTTGTACCATAGTGACTACTGTTTTGTTAGGGTGTCTTGTGAAAAACCTCGTAGCGTCCCTATGCAGTCACACCTCGGAAGTGTTGATGTGCGTGGTTGGGTGCAAAGTTCCTTTGAACATTTACGCGACTGGTGGGTAAAGGGCGAAACCTCTGCAGAGTGTAAAATCTATCATGATAGCCTTGCTCAGGGTCACGAGCGGCCTGGATCCTTTTTTATTAGAAGATGATGCTTATTTATGATTATTGCCACTTATAGTTATTTAATTGGTTTACAACCGGGTTCCTTTCACTTGTAGTAATTTGTTAAATGTTAAAATGAACCAACTAAAAATGCTAATGCAATTAAGCCGTGTCTAGCCTATTTTGAGCCTTCATACCCGTGCTATACTTGCTAAGTATTTGTTTACTTACACTTGTCAATATTCAACAAAATCCCGGATGGGTAAACGGATTGAGCTGATCAGGAGACTGCTGCTGAGTTCCCTGAGGACCTGCCGTACTTCTGAGTTGCGCTCTCCCAGTCAGAGTCCCCGTGGACTGCGGCTCCGCTTTAGTTGAGAGTTATAGACTTCCGCTGTAATAAATATTTATGATATATTCTAATGTAAACCATTTTATTTCGATCATTTGTACTCTGTTTATAATATTTGTTCGTTGTATATGTTCTGTGGACTTCCTGGGCACACATATGGCCGCATTTGGGTTTTGTGAAAATCTGGGTGTGACAAGTACCAGAGAGGGAGAGTCTGCTTGTGTGTTCTGACTGTGGGAGAGAGCCCCTCTTATATAGGCGACCAGAGGAGGAGGGGGATGAACCTGGACACTGCTTGGAGGCAGCAATGGCCATAATGACGTCAGTTACTGGTCAGCCCAATAATGCCATTAAACATCATCAGTTACTCTCAGCCATCAAAACGGCAGTTACTAGTAACGTTTAAGACTCAATCAATGTCATTTGTGGCAAGAGGTTCATCACACGGCACACGCGGCTCGGCTTGGCTCGGCTCGGCACGTCTCGACTCGACTCGACACGGCACGGCACGACCACGACCCGACGCGGCGAGGCGAGCGAGCGCGCGCGCGCGTGTGGCACGCCATTCTCCTTTTACCAACTTCACAAGTAGTCCACAGTTGGTCCACCATTTAAGTTGGTTAGGATTCTCGTTGACTCTCCGTCCGGGATTTAATTCCCTATCATTTATTAGAGGACCTTTAATTCTTTGATTAATTGAGACTTAGATGGGCCAAGGCCCAATTAATCTAACAACCCCCACCAAGAATTTCAAGGTACACAAGAAAATACTCTCGACTCAACTGTTGTTTTGATATATTGGCCTCATGGCGGGGACTGTTAAGTTGAACATCCACCTGGGGCAACAGCTACACTTGTTCACAACTGACCAATGGACTATGCCTTGAATTGACAGTTTTGTGCAAACAAGCTTGACTAGAGCCCATTTGCCAGTACTAGGCTGCTATAAGCATCCCCTCGGATTGGAGCGTATAAGTCATACTCCGTGCCTTTCATGGGTATCTAGAGATCGCCCTATCTCATAGATTGTGACTAGCAATCGAACCCATATAGGTGCAATCCTTTGAGATGTTCTGTAGGTCAACATCTTTGCCCTCATTGAGCCACTCGGATCACATTAAGGTTTTCACCAACCTGCCATACAGACTTAGAAGAAAAATGCACCTCCATTGGAATGAGCCCTTTTCAAATGTTCTCTTCTCTCAGTTAAACAGTAGCTTGTTTCATCATCCTAATTCACGTGATCCGCGATCACATAGGACAGGTTACCACTACTGAGTAACACACATGAGTCTCAAGCCCAATTCCCTGTATGCATTGTCTGTCACGTTACGTGAAAGACCCTTTGTGAATTGATCTGTCAGGTTCTTAGCCGTTTGGATGTAGTCCAAGGCTATCACTCCGGAGTTTCTCATTTTTCTGACAGATTTCAGCTGCCTCTTTACATGCCTAGAGGACTTCATGTTATCCTTTGAATTGTTCACCTTGACAATCACAGTTTGATTATCACAGTTCATGAGGATAGCCGGTATCGGTTTCTCAACTACCGGCAAATCCATAAGGAGATCACGAAGCCATTCGGCCTCAACAGTGGCGGTGTCCAATGCAGTGAGTTCCGCCTCCATAGTTGACCTCGTTAAGATGGTCTGCTTGCAAGACTTCCAGGAGACAGCGCCACCTCCAAGTGTGAACACATACCCACTTATGGCTTTAATCTCATCTGCATCGGATATCCAGTTTGAATCACTGTAACCCTCAAGTACTCTAGGGTACCCGGTATAGTGAATTCTATAGTCCACAGTACCTTTCAGAAAGCGCATTACCCGTTCAAGAGCTTCCCAATGAGCATCTCCCGAATTTGACACAAACCGGCTCAGTTTGCTCACAGCGAACGTGATATTGGGTCTAGTAGCGCTGGCTAGGTACATCAGTGAACCAATGATCTGGGAGTATCTCAGCTGATCCCTCATTATTCTTTTGTTCTTCCGTAATATTTTACTAGCATCATAAGGTGTTGGAGCTGGCTTGCAGTCATTATATCCGAAACGACTCAAGACCTTCTCAACATAGTGGGATTGTGTGAGAACAACCCCACCATCACCTTCTCTCACTAGCTTAATATTTATGATCACATCAGCCTCTCCCAAATCTTTCATCTCAAAACTCTGAGACAAAAACTCTTTGACTTCCTTAATCACATTAAGGCTTGTCCCAAATATCAGTATGTCATCTACATACAGACACAAGATTACTCCTTCGCCCCCACCATAGCGATAGTACACACACTTGTCGGCTTCGTTCACAACAAAGCCAACTGACGTTAAAGTTCTGTCGAACTTCTCATGCCATTGCTTAGGAGCTTGCTTAAGGCCATACAAAGACTTTATCAACTTACACACCATTCCTTCTTGACCTTCCACTACAAAACCTTCTAGCTGATCCATGTAGATCTCTTCCTCCAACTCTCCATTTAGAAAAGCTGTCTTAACGTCCATCTGATAAACGAGAAGACCATGGGAAGCTGCCAGAGAGAGCAGTACTCGAATGGTGGTCAATCGGGCAACCGTCGAGTAAGTGTCAAAGAAGTCCTCTCCTTCTTTCTGAGTATATCCCTTAGCCACTAGCTTTGCCTTGTACTTCTCAACAGTACCATCAGGCCTAAGCTTTTTCTTGAACATCCACTTGCATCCTACAGGTTTGCACCCATACGGACGTTCCACGACTTCCCAAGTACCATTAGACATAATAGAGTCCATCTCACTCTGAACTGCTTCCTTCCAATAGTCAGCATCTGGAGAGGAATATGCCTCTTCAATGATTCTAGGGGTGTCATCCACGAGGTACATAATGAAATCATCACCAAAGGACTTTGCAGTCCTCTGTCTCTTGCTCCTTTTGAGAGCTTCACTGTCATCCTCCTCAGGATTTTCCACATGTGTGTGTTCATTGTGTTCTATCAAAATAGCAGGTTCTCTAGGTTCTTTATTAATAGACAGTTCATTACTTGACGTGCTAGCTTCCTCTTTCATAGGAAAAATGTCTTCAAAGAATGTAGCATCTCTGGACTCCATAATTGTACCAACATGCATGTCAGGTACACCAGATTTTACTATTAAAAATCTATAACCTACATTGTGGAAAGCATAACCAAGAAAGACACAATCAACAGTCTTAGGTCCCAATTTACGTTTCTTGGTTATGGGCACATTCACTTTGGCCAAACATCCCCAAGTCCGTAAGTATGAAAGGGTTAGCTTTTTCTTTTCCCATTCCTCGTATGGTGTTATCTCTTTGTTCTTCATAGGAACACGATTCAGGACATGACATGCAGTCAATATAGCCTCACCCCACCATTCCTTGGAAAGTCCAGCTGTATCCAACATGGCATTAACCAAGTCAGTCAGAGTGCGGTTCTTTCTTTCGGCTACCCCATTTGACTGAGGTGAGTAGGAAGGTGTCCTCTCATGAATTATTTCATGTTCCTCACAGAACGCAGTGAATACATTAGAAAAATACTCTCCACCGCGATCAGACCTAACTCTTTTGATTTTTCTCTCAAGTTGATTTTCTACCTCAGCTTTATAGATTTTAAAATACTGTAACGCTTCATCTTTAGACTTCAACAAATAAATGTAGCAAAATCTAGTAGAATCATCTATTAAAGTCATGAAGTGCTTTTTACCACCTTTTGTCAACACGCCATTCATCTCGCACAGATCGGAATGATTTAAGTCTAGAGGTGCCAAGTTCCTCGCCTCAGCCGAGAAATAAGGCTTGCGAGGTTGTTTTGATTCAACACACACATGACACTTAGAATTTTTGACTAAGGTGAATCTCGGAATTAAGCTCAAGTTTGCAAGACGCATCATACAACCAAAATTAACATGATAGAGTCACGAATGCCAAACATTAGATTCATTATTAACGTTTGCAGCATGGTTCACAACTTTATTACAATTGTCCGACAAAGAAAAGCGGAACAAGCCTCAGCTATCATAACCTTTTCTAATAAAACTTCCAAATTTAGAGATTACACATTTATTGGATTCAAAGACTAACTTAAAGTCGTCTCTACACAGAAGAAACCCGCTGACTAAGTTCTTTTTGATGGTGGGGATATGCTGCACGTTCTTCAGTCGAACGGTCTTTCCCGAAGTAAGCTTCAGATCGACCGAACCAACACCAAGAACACGCGCATGTGATCCGTTCCCCATCAACACGGAGGAAGACTCGCCAGCCTAGTAAGAAGCAAACAAGGAAATGTTAGCAAAAACATAAATATTAGCACCAGTGTCAATCCACCAATCGGGTAAATGACATACTGAAAGAACTGTACGTAAAAGATTACCGTACCCCGATGTTCCACCAGTCTCACTAACAACCATGTTGGCACCGCTACCATTGCCGTCATTGTTCTTGTCCTTGCGGTGCGGGCACTTTGCAGCAAAGTGGTCCGGGCTACCACAACAATAACAATGCCCCGTCGGCGGTTTCTTCTTCTTCTTGAACTGAGTCGTCTGATTAGCCTTTGTCTGGTTCTGTTGCGGTGTGTTCTTCTTTTTGTTGGATGCATTGAAGTTCTTCTTTTGCACCAAGTTGGCACTAGAAGATCCAGCAATCCCTTTACCATGTTGATCTTTTGCCCTCGCCTTCTCTTCCACATCAAGAGTGCCGATGAGATCGACAATAGTAAACTCTTGTCTCTTGTGTTTCAGAGAGGTCGCAAAATCCTTCCAAGAAGGTGGCAATTTGGATATAATACCTCCAGCCACAAACTTGTCAGGCAACCGACATGGAGCATCCTTGCTATAGTTCACAAGATCTCTAGCCAGCGCCTGGATCTCATGGGCCTGCTCTACCACAGGACGGTCTTCAACCATCCTGTAGTCATAGAGCTGTTCCATGACATACAGCTCGCCACCAGAATCAGAGACCCCAAACTTAGCCTCAAGCGCATCCCAAACATCTTTGCCACTCGGCAGCAAGAGGTACGTGTCCACAAGGCTTTCAGCGAGAACACTCATGATGGCACCTCTAAACAGGTTATCGACCGCCACGAAAGCCCGCTCGTCCTCTGGAGTGAACTGTTCGGGCTTCCCCTGTATGACATGCATGATGTTCATTGCTGTCAACCACAGCGTGACCCTCTCGCACCAACGTTTGTAATTAGACCCATCGAAAACATTTGGTTTGATTGATGCGGCAAAATCAGCTACCGAAAGCCTATTATTAACATAAGGTTTTTGGATTGTTAGAAATTTAGGCATCATTCGGTATATTTTAATTTCAGAAATTAGCAACAAATTCATGACAACAGGGAGTGATCCAGTGGTAACATAACATGTGCCAGTGTTCAAGTTAATTCTCCTAAATAACATGAACAACATGAGAAACCAAAACAAGAACAAAATGATGTTCAGGATGTACCCAGAGGCGGGGCCGGTACCGGATGCACCGGATGCGCCGTCACCAGCTGGAGGAATAGTGCTAACCATCCTCGACTGGCCTTGCTCGAAGTAGTCGATCTAATTCGGTGCAGTGGCGAGTCGATGCAGTGGAGTCCCTCGAACGGTCACCGGGACGTAGTCGTTCACGTGAGGAAGACGGCCACCAGGAAGTAGTCATTCGGGTTGACGAAGTTGGCCACCAGGAAGTAGTCGTACGGATGATGAAGTTAACCGCCGGGAAGTAGTCGTTCACAACAGCGAGCAGGCGCGTACTCGTACGCTCCCTAAAAACCTTATCGCTCGCCTATCCCGAGCAGGATCACTAGATAATAGGGAGGTTCGGAGGCAACTGCTCACGCAAGCAGAGTGCGTGCAAAGTTTGCGTTGGGAATGCAAGAGAGCAGCAAAAACAGGGAGAAGAGAGAGGTCTCCTGAAAGGAGTACCAGAGAGGGAGAGTCTGCTTGTGTGTTCTGGCTGTGGGAGAGAGCCCCTCTTATATAGGCGACCAGAGGAGGAGGGGGGATGAACCTGGACACTGCTTGGAGGCAGCAATGACAATAATGACGTCAGTTACTGGTCAGCCCAATAATGCCATTAAACGTCATCAGTTACTCTGAGCCATCAAATCGGCAGTTACTGATAACGTTTGACCCAATCAATGTCATTTGTGGCAAAAGGTTCAACACACAGCACACACGGCTCGGCACGGCCTCGGCGAGGCGAGCGAGCGCGCGCGTGTGGCACGCCCTTCTCCTTTTACCAACTTCACAAGTGGTCCACAGTTGGTCCACCATTTAAGTTGGTTAGGATTCCCGTTGACTCTCCATCCGAGATTTAATTCTCTAGCATTTATTAGTGGATCTTTAATTCTTTGATTAATTGAGGCTTAAATGGGCCAAGACCTACTTAATCTAACATAAGTTGTGCCGCACATCTCGTGCTAGCCTAATCTAACATAAGTTGTGCCGCACATCTCGTGCTAGCCGAAGGACGCATGATCCATCGCCTCTCGAATCATCGTGGTAGAATCATCGCATATGCGGCCTTCCTAATCAGTAATAGATTGGAATAGAATATTTGATTAAAAAAGTGCTTTCCTATTAAACGTCAAGTAGATTAGAAGCGTAGCAATGCATCTACTTTTTGCCACGCAGATTAACTTCCGATCGAATTAAGAATTCTACTCGGCAGCTCCCCACCACTTACACGCGCCATCTGCATGTGCATGCGCTGCCGCATGCTGATATTTGCCCCCCGACGACTGTTAGGACATGGCACTACGGGGTTGCCTTCGTGCACCTCAGCCTCCCGCCGGGGTACCGCCGTCACTGCTGGCTATCGCCGGGCGCGCCGAGTAAAAACGCAATCTGGAGATCGGGTGGGTTTCTCAGATGAGATCTGAGATGTGTACCGTTGCTGCCGAGTGAAAGTTGGCCTTGACACTTGCGGGGAAGACGCCACGGGATTGATCTGCCATCCAGCAGCTAGCTGTAAAAAAACTCACAATCACTCCTACCTGGTGCGCCCACTGTCGGATATTAGGACCGTCAATCCACCTAGGGGTTCCCAAGTGGTAGATTTGTAGGTGAGGGATGGTGACACAGGAGGCACTGATTTAGACAGGTTCGGGCTACCCGTATGTATAATACCGTACGTCCTGTGTCGGTGTGTGGTTTCATATTGATGGAACTCAGCCAAGCTTCACGGAGCAATGACGAGTGTAAGGTGGTGTTTGCATGCATCGGCCATCGTTCTAGTCGTAAATCGTCGTGGGCTTGTTTGTAGCTCTATGTTCTGGGTCTCTGCAATATTGTCGGAGACCTTCGATCTCGTCGTAATTTTGTCACTAGGGTGGCCGACTGACCATAAGATACAACTAACCGGAGCTCTCGCGCCTAGGTGTGGAAATGGATCATGACCTTTGTTTCCTTCACAATCCAACATGGCCCTAGCAAATTTTAGCTCAAAAACTAGTAGTACTTTGATCCAATCCTTCAAATTTCTAGTAGAAAATTTAGGACCCTTTACCACCCCCTACTGGCGCCTATCCATCAGGGAGACATGAAGATTCTTCCTAAGAAAACACGTCGTTAGTAAAGAAAGCAAAATTGAAATAATATGTTGGTGCTACATTCGTGCTGTGATTCTCGGTTAGTCAAGCCAAACCAACCGTATTATACCTACAAATATGTTAATTTTTGTGTACAAGTTAATAATGTGAGTACACACTAATATGAACCAAACACAATGCTACAAGTCCATCACAGTCACTTAACAACATGAGGGACTTACCTATATAATATAAGCTGACACTAGAGGTGCACGTTGCACAACTGCTCTCCACTCCGCTCACCCCGTGCTCATCCTCCTCTACGGTGCGGTGGAAAGATGAATCTCTCCCTTGAAAAATCATCTACCACTCCCAACCCTAACCCTAATACCCTAGAAGGTTGGTAGTGGTGATCGCTCACCCCGTGCTCATGCTCCTCTATGGTGCGGTGGAAAGATTAATCCTCTCTCTTGAAATCATCTACCACTCTTCAACCCTAACCCTAATACCCAGCAGACTGGTAGTGGTGACAGGTCATGGGTGATGTCCGTGCCGATGTGCACTTTTGGCGGCTCACTGCATAAGGAGTCCAAGCCAAGGAAGGGCCCACCAACGGCTTCTCGACACTGTCCAAACCAGTCGCTAACCGTCGCGCCGCCAGCTTGAGTTCAATTTACCCTAAATTCAAAATTCGGTGAATGTATCGTTGCTAAGAGAAATTAGTAACCTATTAAAACCACCACATAGACCTGTTTTTCTAATATGTAGGATTTACAAAATGTCATCTCATGTGGGGGCATAAGTACAATACAAAATTTTAAAATAGTATAAAAATTTGGAAAGAATCCAATTTCATAAGACTATGTGGTGGTGGTATTTAGTTTAAGTGCACTTAGCCTACTGAATTTAAACTTTGTTTGAATAATGTGTTTCGATAGTTTTATGGTTTTACTATTTGGTTGAATAAAAAGTTTATGTTCATTACATTTTTTATGAATGTAAATGTTGACGTAAAATCCGCACCTCACGCCAAGCACACAGCAAGCCGAATTAGCTAGCTTCAACACGTGGCCCGTGCGTATGAATCCGAAAGCGTGCCAGTCAGTTTGCCTGAAAACTAACAAAGGGACAAAAAAACGTTTAGATCAAAACCTGGAACATGCCGGGTGAGACCAGACAGTTCCATATTTGCGGCATTGAAGCCAATCTCGAAAGACATATAGCTACGAACAAGCTATCTGTCGGCAGTTAAAGCCTCATTCGGCAATCGGCAAGGCACGCAGGGAGCGCACTGCCGAATTCGTGACGTAAGCATGACGAAAAATCGGCTTTCAACCGGATGAACATTGTAACGCATACTCATAGCCGATTAATGAGAAACAAAGCATAATAAATAAATAAAAGGGTGAAAGCATGACCATAAATCCGCAGTAAACAAGAATGCATAGGCCGAAAGCAGCACCCGTCAAGCATGGCAACAAACAAGTTAATCCACCGCATGATACAACTCGTTTGAGGCCACACCACCAATCAGATTAGATCAATCCACCGCATGATACAATCTAATCGTGAAAGGCTAAAAGCATTCATTGTTCACTGCAAACCCACGAACACGTTCACTCGTGAGGGCACTGCCGAATGCGGCTGCTTAGCCGAATCGGGGTCCGCGGCGAAGGAACAAACTTAATCGATAAAGATAAATCTATCAGATCGAATCGAATTCTAATCCACCGGATGATTAGCTCTAAGACGACCCAAAAACCTGCATCTACCGCATGATACCCGGTTCTGTCAAGATCTACACGATACCAACAAGTTCGAACCCGCGACACGTAGCAACCTAGATCGGTTTCGGACTCGGCTATGAGGGGATAAGTCATCGCATCGTGAAATAGAGCCGATTCTAGCCGACCTAGATTGGGCAAAGGAGTGTTGCATGAATTAAGCACAGAGTAAAAACGAAGCAACACGGGGTAACTTAATGAATCTGTTAGATCTTGCCGAAATCTAACAGAGCCGATAACTTGGTCCATACTAGATCTTAGCCCACCGCATGGCTCATGACCTAACAGAGGAACCTTCTTGAGACCACAACTTAAATCCACCGGATGATACTAAGCATGGTAATAAGACTACTTGCATCAAAGCTTAAATCCACCGCATGATACTAAGCATGATACAAGGTTGCCGGTACTTACGGAGGTCGACGGATCGATGACTCCTCTCGAAGAACTCGACGACTCGACTAATAGGACTCGATGTTGGCACGGGGCCGGTTTGTTGTATGATTGATTGATTCGTTTTTCTAAACAGCTGCCATGGGTTTATATTTATACCCAGGTCTGATACAACTCCTAGTCGGACACGACTACAATACTTGTTTCTAAAAATAAATGACGAATCTTCGTGCCCATATTGCGTTCCTTGTTCGAACCGGCCTTTTCCTTATGTTTTTCCACGTCGTCACGCCTTCCCGAATGCTACCGCTTTTGCCTGCGGAACTATGCCTCTGCCGAATGACGACGCGTTCCCGACCGCAGAGCGTTATTGCCGAATACTTCAGAGAAAGCCCCTTAGCCGAATGGTATCCTTCCACCAAATCCGGCCCACACGTCAGCCTCTTCCTGGTGCCAAATTTTGGTGTTAACACATGCCCCTTCAATTTCGGGATAAAAGATGCTTTTATCTCGGAATTGACCAGGAATCCCCAACATCTCCAGGCTGAATCCGCTTTGACATCCGTTTTCCGCTTCCAAATCTTCAGAGTGCGTTTCCAAACTCAAAACCCTAGTTCGTCGAATCTCTCAAGCTCCAATCTTCAAATGGCGAACCAGGATCAAATTCTTCAAGTAAGTTTTGTTTCCCTCAATCACATTCGGCATTATTCTTTTCGAATCGCATTTTGAATTCCCGAATCGCTCTTCTTCTGTTCTCGATAGGCTCTGACCACTGAAATCTTGACCCCTACTGAGGAGCAATCCGCATCTTTCTTCCTCGGCCCCTCAGGGAATCCAGATCCCTCCGAAATTATTGCGGCCGAGTCTCAGAGGATCCCTTTCAAAACTTCATTGACGAGACCTCACGAATGGCAAGATTCATTCAAGAACTGGCCTCTGCCCTCAATCGCCGGCTGGAGAAACTGGTACAAAAGGATTCTTGAAGATAAAAGCCCCCAGACGCAGAATTGGGACAGTCTTCGCATTTCTCATTGCTTGGAGCTATCTCTAGCCGAAACACCCAAGAATGAAAATCTCCTGATTGCAGCTTGTCACTTCTGGTCCAATGGCATGAATGCTTTTCTCTTTGGTCACGGACCAATGACTCCAACCCTGGCCGATGTCTACATGATAACCGGCCTGAACATCACAGGGATAACACACCCATACAGATACAAAGGTTCTTCCAAACAGACAGGAGTGAAAACTGGAGTCGGCTACAAGAAATACATCCAGACTTACATGCATGATGGTCCTCTGTCTGATGTTGAATACAGGGCCTTTCTGAATATGTGGCTGTGCAGATTTGTTTTTTGTGGTAAAGCCAATGAGCCAACTCTGAATCACATAGTAATGGCCGAAGACCTGGCTGCAGGCACACTTATCCCTCTCGGGAAATATCTCTTGGGAAGTGTCTATCACATGCTCCATCAAACCATTTACCAGATGCACACCAACAAGAAAATTTCCTGCGTCAATGGTCCCTGGTGGTTCGTCCAGATGTGGCTGCAATTGTACATGCACCAAATTGTCTCCATTGACCTCAACAGCCGACACTTCCCCTCGGTCAATTACCAGGAAGCAGAAGCCCAGAGCACCAAAGGTTGTCAAACCTATGGGGAAGCAGCCTCCACTATTGCTATCAATAAGAGCATTGGAGAACTGTTTGAACTTTTCTTCAAAGGCTTTGCCAATCCCCTCTGGTTCCCATACATGGACAATGACAATCTCACTTTCCCTTGTGAATTCAGCTTCGAGACTGGATGCATAGATGCAGAGTCCACAGCAATTTTTAACACTTTCATTCGGCCTTGCATCTTACCAACCGAATTTTGCGGAGGAAGGCTGGTTCAAAGTTCATATGAATATTACCAGCCGAACACAGTAGCCAGGCAATTAGGATGTGGCCAAGTGCCCCCAAGATCATTTCTCCATGAATTCCTCAAGCCTAGGCAGATCATCAAAGACTCCACAGAAACAAGAAGAATTTTTGACTACAAGTGTTGTGCAGCCATCTACCAGATCGAACCTTTTGTGCCAACAGCACTTGCTCATCCTTCTTTTATCCTTTGGTGGCAAGAACTCCATGATCATATCTTCAATGTGCCAGTTCACCCTCTCTGCCTTGATTTGATGCCTGACTATCAGCCGAATTCAGAGGTAAATATGCTTACAATCCATCTGTTTTTCCAATAACATCCTCTTTCATCGACTTCTAACTCTGTTATCCTGCAGGACATAGTCCCTGCCCCTCTGGCCAGAGCAATTGCATATAACATTGCAGGCCCAATATCTATTCTGGGGCATCACTCCCCTTCTTTGGCTCAAATAATGTCCAGGCCTGCCAGTCTGGATCCAATTCTTGCTGCACCACCTGCTGCCAAGAGGAAAACATCTTCTCTAACTGCCCCTTCGGTTATAAAGAAGAAAAGAACAAGCAGCAAAATAATTGCACAGGTCAAATTTCTCCTTCCTCGAGTAAAAATGCTAATTTCATTCTGCTCATTTCTGTTCCTTTATGATTTCAGGCCAAATCACAGCAATTGGCCATTAGCACAGGACCTGCCGATGCTTCAGTGATTAGTAAAATTTCTCACCATCTTGTCCTTTAAAACTCTTTTCATCGGCACTAACTTTCTTTCAGTCACAGAGCAAGCTTCAATGGATCCAATTTCGGAGAGCTCCTTTTTTCATCAAGAACCAGCTTCAGCTCTACCTGATGTACCTCCGCCAGAAGCCTCATCTCCACCAAAGAACCTTCCAAGCTCTCCCCAGCATGTCATACAAGAATCTTTGCCTGAGCTTGAGCTGCCCTCTCTCTCCATCCAAGAGGTCAGGAATGAGGTAGAGATAATTACCCAGTCTTCCTAGTTCTTTATTCAATGGATCATCAATAATTCGGCAGAATCTTCTTTCAGGAGAAAACCACTTCTTCATCCAGCTATTCATTTGCTGTGGATGATCTAGTTGCCGAACAAGGAGAAGAAACTTCTTCTGGTCAAGCTTTATCAGAGGAGAACCAAGCAAAACTGAAGGAAATCCTCTCTTTTCTGCATAAGGACACTCGAGATCAAGTTACCAATGCTGATCTTTTAAGAGACTTGCTTGAATCATTTGATCAAGATCTTCCTGCCGATATCAAGACTTCTTTAGATCCAATTTCCAGATTGGATGATCATTTTATCGCAGTGAAGCAAGCTCTGAAGAATCAATCTGCTCAACCAGCCTTGGAGCAAAGGAGAACTTTGGCCAAGCAATCTGTAAAAGACCTGCATACTCAAGCTCAGAACAGCAAGGAATTACTGACCAAATTGGAATCTGAACTTGAAATGAAGAAGGTCAGAAGAGCTGCACTTGAAGCCGAATTGAGAGATCTATCGGCCGAAATTGAAGCTGATGAGAAGAAGATAGTTGAGCTTCCCAAATTAACAGAGAAGATGCGAAAGGAAGCTTCAGCAGCTCTGAACGAAGAAAGACAACTCAAGGCAAAACTTGCTGCTCTGGCTAAAACCCAAGAAGCTGACAAAAATCTTTTGGAGACCATTAATAGAATGATATCTGATGCTAAAGATGTAATCTCCAAGTACTTGGGTGTGTAGTTGTATCGAACATTTAATTAGCCGAATGTCTTACCAACTTTGTAGTTTCACCAATCTTTGCTTTCTTCCTCGCTTTATTGTGAACAACACATTCGGCAAAGCTTAGTCGTAACATCGTCAGACCCGAAAAACGACCTAACACAACACAGCCGAATCCAATTCAGTAGAACCGAACCCGATTCGGCATGAATCCCAAACGACACGGCAACTGCTCGGTTCGTGGGGCTTTCTACCTTCCGAAATTTTGGGATGCGCGCCACGATCTCCGACCACGATCTCCTCTGCGGGTTCTATAAACAAATACCCAGGTAGCCCACAGTTTTCACCAAGTTCTTCGTCTTCCAAGTTCTTGCCGGCCCAAGTCATTCTTTTCCCCATCCACAGTAACTCTGAGGAACTTCCAATGGCCGACAACAACAGGAGGCGCCCGGCCGCCGATGAGGCCGAAGGAAGCCGCGCCGGCGCTCGCCGCAGGTGATTGGCTGCTTACTTCTCTCTGTTCTTCTCGAGATTTGCCCTCTCCTTGACGAATCTCTTTGTTTTTTCAGGGTAATCCAATGGATTGCCGGCGTTGGTGCGCCGGTTGCGGCTCCAGCCGCTGCTTCTGCGGCGTCCAGCTCTTCGAGTTCGTCCAATCGGACTCTCTCATCGGACGACTCCCGCTACTCAGACGGCGATGCTCGCCGATTCAAGGCGGAGCGCGACGACTCTCGTCGCGAACTGGAGGTCATTTCCAAGCAAGCCGGGATTGCGGACCTCGAATGGCAGGCCGAGCGCAAGCAACTGCTCGAAGTCATCGATGGTAATTTCCACAACTTGTTCAATCCTGATCCCATCTCTAGTCATTATTGATCTACCTCCATTTTGTAATCTTGCAGAACGCGATGATGAGCTCAATCGGCTGAAGGCGCTGGTGGATGAGCTGGCGAACAAAGTGAACGCCCAAGGAGACATACCCGAGGCTCGCCTTGGCGCGGTGGCAGGCCGCGTCGACGAGGTGGCTCTCCATGGCGTTCGCCTAGGCGTCGCTGTGGGTCTCGTCGCCATGTCGACACACACCGGCACTGACTATTCCAGGATGCCGGTTGGTTTCGCCAACAGCAACCCAGAGGACATCGATGACATTGACGCCTCCATTGATCGCCTCGATGGCCATGGTGCTGCCATTGCCGATTCCATTCATCCCCAGTCTGTTTTGAACAGGCTCTTCCAGTAGTTTGTACTAGGGATTTATGGAATTTCGGCAATAAAACTTATCTTTTGTGATCTTGCATGAACTCCCGATGTAATATATTTTGTGCTAAGGGCAATACATTCAGTACTGGCCATTTTCCTTTTCTGTCAACATTTGTTCTGAAGACGGCTCCTTCCCGAATGCCGGCTGTTCGGCAATTTAATATATCAATCACCGATCGATTTCAATACTGGGATAATACCTCTTCAAATATCTTCCATTTATAGCGGAAGCAAATTCTTCTCCCAATAATGTCTTCAAAATATATGCATTTCCAGGCACGCATTTGATCACTCTGAAAGGACCTTCCCAATTTGGTGACCACTTGCCGAATGTACTGTATTTAGTCCCAATCGGCAATATCGCTTTCCAAACCAAATCCCCTTCTGCAAATTGCTTGACTTTCACCTTCTTGTTGTAATATTTAGCAACTCGCATTTTATTTTTCTCGATATTTTCCAAGGCCCTGAGACGAATCATATGCAAATCTTCCAATTCGTCCATCATCAAATCATTATAATCTTTAGAACTTAAATCCTTTTGCAACTTTATTCTTCTTGAGTCTAATTGTATCTCCCATGGCAAGATAGCATGATGCCCATACACCAACTCATAAGGAGATGTATGTGTAGCCCCATGTGGAGCCATTCGGTAAGCCCATAAAGCCTCATTGAGTACCGAATGCCACTTTCTTGGCTTCTGATCAATCTTCTTCTGTATAATTTTAATCATAATTTTGTTAGAAGCTTCTGCCTGACCATTAGCTTGGGCATAATAAGGAGAAGAATTCAACAATTTGATGCCCATGCTTTCAGCAAAATCTCTGAACTCTGAAGATGTAAATTGAGTCCCTTGATCTGTGGTGATTGTTTGAGGAATCCCAAATCTGTAAATGATATGTTCTTTAACAAATTCAACCATATTCCCCGATGTCACCTTCTTTAATGGAATTGCCTCAACCCACTTGGTAAAATAATCGGTTGCCAAAAGCACAAACTTATGCCCCTTGCTAGATGGAGGATTTATTTGGCCAATCAAATATATTCCCCATCCTCTGAATGGCCATGGCTTGATAATAGGATTCAGAACTGATGCTGGAACTCTCTGAATGTTTCCAAATCTCTGGCAATCTTGGCATCCCTTATAATATTCAAAGCAGTCTTCTAGCATTGTAGGCCAATAGTACCCAGATCTCCTAATAACCCATTTCATTCGATAGGCCGATTGATGTGCTCCACACAACCCATCATGTACTTCACTCATCAGCCTTTTTGCTTCTTCATGATTTAAGCAATGTAACAGCATCCCATCCAAGGATTTATAATATAAATTATCATCAAGAAGAACAAACTTTAAAGCTTTATACCTGAGCTTTCTAGACACCCTTCGGGATGGATTCTCCAGATAATCGGCAATCTCTTTTCTCCAATCATCTTCTGCCAGATTACTCCCGAAAGCATGTACATCATTAGCAAAAATTTCTCGAAGCTCTTTATAACCCGAAGCACTTTGAGCTAATCTGTTTGCCTCTTCATTGTCTTTCCTAGGAATATGCTGCAGAATTACTGACTGAAATTCCTTTAAGATCTGCTTGCATTCCTCATAGTAATTCCTCAAGACATCATTTCTGCACTCATACTCGCCATTTAGTTGCCTTATAACTAATTCTGAATCTCCAAAAATTTCAACTGTGATGGCCTTTGCTTCTCTCAAGTATTGAAGTCCTCTGAGCAACGCTTCATACTCAGCTTGATTATTAGTGACAGTAGGTTGAATAGGAATAGCAAATTCAAATACCTCTCCTCCTGGTGAAATTAACAAAATACCTACTCCACCACCTTTGTCACATGAAGAGCCATCGAAGAATAATACCCAAGGAGCAATTTCAAGCAAATTAACTGATAAATCGCGATGCTCAGTAATGAAATCAGCAATAACCTGTCCTTTAACAGCCTTTACCGATTCAAACCTTAACTCAAATTCAGACAAAGCTAAAATCCATTTGCCAATCCTTCCGTTCAAAATTGGCATAGACAACATGTGTTTTATCACATCAAACTTTGAATACACAATGCATTCGGCATGCAGTAGGTAGTGCCGAAATTTTGTACAGGAGTAGTAAACACATAAACAAAGCTTCTCAGTAGCCGAATACCTCGTTTCGGGATCAAGCAACTTTCGGCTAAGGTATGCAACTACCCTTTCCTTTCCCTCGAATTCTTGCATGAGGGCCGATCCAATAGTTTGGGCATCGGCCGCCACGTACAACTTAAAAGGCTTGTTTAGCTGTGGAGGTACCAATACTGGTGGTTCTTTCATGTATTCCTTGATCTCATCGAAAGCCTTTTGTTGTTCGTCGCCCCATACAAACTTCTGATCCTTCTTGACTTTTAACAGTGAAGAGAAAGGCAACATCTTTTGTGATAAGTTTGATATGAATCTTCTTACGAAATTGATCTTACCAAGCAGTGACTGTAATTCCTTAAGATTAGTTGGAGGAACAACTTCATCAATGGCTTTCATACTTTTCCTGCCAACTCCTATTCCTCCTTCATGCACCAGAAATCCCAGAAATTCTCCTGCCGAAACTCCAAAAACACATTTATTTGGGTTCATTTTGAGCCCATGTTTCCTAGTGCATTCTAGAGTTTTCCTTATGTCGGCCAAATGTGCTTCATGATCCGATGACTTAATCACGATATCATCGATATATATCTCCACAATCTTGCCAATCAACTCATGAAAAATATAATTCATAGCTCTCTGATAAGTTGCACCAGCATTCTTCAAACCAAACGTCATGACAACCCATTCAAACAACCCTATATGTCCTGGACATCTGAAAGCCGTTTTCGCTATATCTTCCAATGCCATAAAAATTTGATTGTACCCTGCATTACCATCCATGAAACTAATCACTTTATATCCAGCAGCAGCATCAACCAACGAGTCAGCAACAGGCATTGGATATCCATCCATGGGTGTAGCTCTGTTCAGATCTCTAAAGTCTATGCAAACTCTCATCTTCCCATTTTTCTTGTACACAGGAACAATATTAGAGATCCATTCTGCATATCTGCACGGCCGAATAAAGTTTGCTGCTATTAATCTTTCCACTTCTTTCTTTACATCAGCCAACACTTCATCTTTGTAGATTTTTCGGGGTGGTTGCTTGTAAGGTTTATAACCAGGCTTGATCGGCAATCGATGCTCAACAATGGAACGATCTAAGCCAGGCATCTCCGAATAATCCCAAGCAAAGCAATCTTTGTATTCTTTTAACAACTCAATCAACTTCTCCCTGAAAACCGAATTCAAGCTAGCACTGATGAATATCGGCCTTGGTTTGTCACCGTATCCAATGTCTACTTCCTCTAATTTATCAGCCGACACAAATCCATATCCTAGCTTCCCGTCAGTTCCATCGATTGGATTTTCCATTAAAAATTGCTAAAAGAGCCGACTGCTTTGATCGGCTGTTGATCACTGCTGATTGGCTCAACAGGACCTTCTCCCCAGTCCTTACCTGAGAAGCAATCTATGCCTTGATACTCCCAGAAGGCCGGTTCCACATTAGCCACGCTAATCGAATCATCTGCTGGGACAATTTCCACTTCATCATCTATCCACTGAATAAGCTGTTGATGCATAGTAGATGGAATACAGCAATTCACATGAATCCAATCCCTTCCAAGTAGCAAGCTGTATGCCCCTTTGCCTTCAATAACAAAGAAGGTTGTAAGCAGAATCTTGGATCCAATCATCAGATCTACATGTACACATCCTTTGGTGTCCGAAGGATTCCCAGCAAAATCATTCAACACTATGCTTGTTGGCGTTAAATCTCCAGGGCTCATGCCAAGTTTCCTGAATGTATTGTATGGCATCACATTAACAGCAGCTCCACCATCAACAAACATCTTCGTTAGTGGCTTCCCATTGACATATCCTCTTAAGTACAGTGGTTTCATGTGCCGATTCTGGACTGGCTTCTCGAAAATAGCTTGTTTATTCAATACCAATTGTGCCATTAACCCATATCGTTCGGCTTCATCCACTTCTGACAATATCTCTTCCTGTACAATTTGATTAGCTGGAGCCATGAATTCATTCGGCAAGAAACATACCATGCATGTAGGAGCCGAATGACCCGATTCGTCAGGCCTGTCTTTTGGACGCCATATCGATTTCATCCTGGTTCCTGCTTGCTTCAATTCTTGATTCCTCAGGCGTTGGACTCTTCTCTTCTGGCTCCTTCTTAAACCAGGTGGACACCACTGTCCTTTCTGCCAAACATACTCACGATCTTCTTCCTCATGATCAATCCATCTACAATCAGCACGTCTTTTCATTGGTTGATCATCATTCTTATATATTTTTAGACGCCGATCATCACTAGGATGTACCCTTCCAATTCTTTCATGGACGGATCGGCGAATGGCAACATTTTGCCTATGTTCGACATATCCATTATTGCATTCAGGGCAGTTATTCCACGTAGGCAGCTTTAAACCCTCGTTCCAACAGTGTCTGAAGAAAACACAATCCCAATGTGCACGTTCTTGTCCTCGGACATATTCTTCTTGTTCTTCCTCAAACCTTTCTTCTTCGCGCCTTCTTTTCTCCTCCTCGTATTCACGTCTCCGGTAGTGCTCCTTTTCTTGCTGACGCTGCCACTTATTGAGGAGAATACGCGATGTGACTCTGGGTTTAGAAGAATTCCCAATTTCAAATTGGCTATTCAGGAAGCGAGGTTTCTCCTCGCGAATCTGTTTGATCGTGATTTGCCGATTAGGATCTACTGAGCCACTCTGCTTTGCTTTCTTTGACGTCAGGACTCTCATTTTTTCCTTTTCTCCAGATTCGGCAGTACTCACCATATTGATTGAGAACCCAACCATGTTCTGAGGAAACGGGTTACTGTCCAACTTCATCTTGTTCTCGAATTTCAAATGCCCTTCTTGGATAGCTTTCTGAATCCTCACTCTAAAAACCCTGCATTCATTGATGGAATGAGAATTTCTATCATGGAATCCACAGTACCTCTTATCTTTCACTCCATCAGGCCGAAGCATAGAATGCCCCTCTGGTAGCTTGATTCGGCCTTCCTTTACAAGATAATCAAATAATTTATCTGCCTTAGTTACATCAAAATCATAGGTGCCCTTATTCTATTTAATCCACCTCTGATTCACCATGACTGGTTCTTTACTCCACATTATCTCTGCTGCGGCTATCTCTTCGCTATCTTCATACTCATCTTCTTGATCTGCTTTTTCAAGGAATTGGTTATAGATGTCAGCTACATCATTATTTTTAGCAAATCTGGCATCTTTCTTGAAACCATATGCCTGGTTACTCATTAAGGCCAATCTGTGTGACAACTGGCCCAGATCATCAAATTCCATCCCGAATAGCTTCTCCCGAATGGCAGGCAGCATGCCAGCTACAGCCATACCAGCCAGCTGGTCATCAGGTATGTTCAGAGAAAAGCACATGCTCTTTGTTTCCCTAAATCTCCTGAGGAACTCCGTGGGTGTTTCATTATTCCTCTGCCTTAAGCTGGTCAAATCAACCAACTTTTTCTCGGTACTGCCAATGTAGTAATGAGCATGGAATTTCTGCTCCAGGTCTTTCCAAGTACAAATCGACTGAGCAGGCAAAGAAGCAAACCATGTAAAAGCTGGACCCGTCAGTGACAAAGGAAAGTATCTGATTCTGAAAGCTTCATCTGCCGAAGCTTCTCCAAGCTGCATCAAATATCGAGCTATATGTTCCACAGTACTTGTATCATCTTGTCCTGAGAATTTGGTGAATTCTGTAGGAACCTTGACTCTATTCGGCAATGATACCCTTTGGTACCATTCTGGGAAAGGAGATGAGTACATGTACCCCTGATTTTTAGGCTTCAGACCGAATTGATTTTGCAATACATCGGTCATTTTTTGCACCATGAGGTCAATACTGGTATCTTGATCCCCTGGTCTCCCAGCAAGCATGCCTGCAGTACCAACATACCCAGGATTCGGGAGAGCGTCGATAGCATTGTAATCCATAAACTCTGAATATCCGTTTCCATACATGTCCCTTTGCAGCCTGTTGTTCAGAGGGGATATCTTATAAGCAGAAGCAGGCGGATTCCCTGTGGTGCCGAATGCCATATCACCGTATGTGCGAGTTTTCGGCAGTGCAGGCTGAGGATCTTGCCGAATCGGTTGTCCATTTGTATCTTTAGTACCAGAACCTCCAGTTTCATCAGCATTTCCTTTACCATGTGGCCTCTGAGCTTGTGTTTGAACATTGAAGTATGTCGGGCCGCCCAATTGCCCATGTATCTGCTCGAAGGGTTTATCCACATGCTGACCAAAAATGCTTACCATTATATGCCGAAAGCTGTTCAAGAACGCAGCATTGTGATTGGTCATTGCTTCCCCCAAAGCTTTGTATAACAAGCCCGAGAATCTCTCCCTCTCTTCTTCTTTAGTAAAATCAGACTGCCCAGGAAGGAGAACTCTTGGCAAATCGGACTTGAGAAATGGTGCACCACTCCTGTTCTTGGCGAAAGACAGTAAACATTTGTTAATGAATTGGTCAGCAGCAGCCTTTACCATCTGTTGATGCTCTTCAGACAATTCTTCCAAAGTAACGTCCATGATGTCGCTCAACTCAGGCATCTTGTAAACTTGTTCGAGTCCCACCGGGCGTGCCAAAAAGTGTGTTGACGTAAAATCCGCACCTCACGCCAAGCACACAGCAAGCCGAATTAGCTAGCTTCAACACGTGGCCCTTGCGTATGAATCCGAAAGCGTGCCAGTCAGTTTGCCTGAAAACTAACAAAGGGACAAAAAACGTTTAGATCAAAACCTGGAACATGCCGGGTGAGACCAGACAGTTCCATATTTGCGGCATTGAAGCCAATCTCGAAAGACATATAGCTACGAACAAGCTATCTGTCGGCAGTTAAAGCCTCATTCGGCAATCGGCAAGGCACGCAGGGAGCGCACTGCCGAATTCGTGACGTAAGCATGACGAAAAATCGGCTTTCAACCGGATGAACATTGTAACGCATACTCATAGCCGATTAATGAGAAACAAAGCATAATAAATAAATAAAAGGGTGAAAGCATGACCATAAATCCGCAGTAAACAAGAATGCATAGGCCGAAAGCAGCACCCGTCAAGCATGGCAACAAACAAGTTAATCCACCGCATGATACAACTCGTTTGAGGCCACACCACCAATCAGATTAGATCAATCCACCGCATGATACAATCTAATCGTGAAAGGCTAAAAGCATTCATTGTTCACTGCAAACCCACGAACACGTTCACTCGTGAGGGCACTGCCGAATGCGGCTGCTTAGCCGAATCGGGGTCCGCGGCGAAGGAACAAACTTAATCGATAAAGATAAATCTATCAGATCGAATCGAATTCTAATCCACCGGATGATTAGCTCTAAGACGACCCAAAAACCTGCATCTACCGCATGATACCCGGTTCTGTCAAGATCTACACGATACCAACAAGTTCGAACCCGCGACACGTAGCAACCTAGATCGGTTTCGGACTCGGCTATGAGGGGATAAGTCATCGCATCGTGAAATAGAGCCGATTCTAGCCGACCTAGATTGGGCAAAGGAGTGTTGCATGAATTAAGCACAGAGTAAAAACGAAGCAACACGGGGTAACTTAATGAATCTGTTAGATCTTGCCGAAATCTAACAGAGCCGATAACTTGGTCCATACTAGATCTTAGCCCACCGCATGGCTCATGACCTAACAGAGGAACCTTCTTGAGACCACAACTTAAATCCACCGGATGATACTAAGCATGGTAACAAGACTACTTGCATCAAAGCTTAAATCCACCGCATGATACTAAGCATGATACAAGGTTGCCGGTACTTACGGAGGTCGACGGATCGATGACTCCTCTCGAAGAACTCGACGACTCGACTAATAGGACTCGATGTTGGCACGGGGCCGGTTTGTTGTATGATTGATTGATTCGTTTTTCTAAACAGCTGCCATGGGTTTATATTTATACCCAGGTCTGATACAACTCCTAGTCGGACACGACTACAATACTTGTTTCTAAAAATAAATGACGAATCTTCGTGCCCATATTGCGTTCCTTGTTCGAACCGGCCTTTTCCTTATGTTTTTCCACGTCATCACGCCTTCCCGAATGCTACCGCTTTTGCCTGCGGAACTATGCCTCTGCCGAATGACGACGCGTTCCCGACCGCAGAGCGTTATTGCCGAATACTTCAGAGAAAGCCCCTTAGCCGAATGGTATCCTTCCACCAAATCCGGCCCACACGTCAGCCTCTTCCTGGTGCCAAATTTTGGTGTTAACAGTAAATAATTTGTTTAATACATTTTGTACCAATACGTGTTGGCTGTGGGTTAAGTTTCTTGTTAGTAAATATGTATGTTATGCTAAATTGTGAGTATTGAATCTAAAATTATTGTTTACTTAATTTTTTATTAGTATTAAATTCTTTATTGATAGTTTTTTGGAAATACATGAAATTTTATACAATTGATATATATTTCCTCTATATTTTTAATCTGTTATTTTATATATTAATTGTTTACTCCCTTTGTTAATACTCCTACAAACAACATCCCTCAATTACTAAATTCTTTATCAGCATGTGTGTACTGCATATATACTCCACTAGTTTACAAGATAAAATAGAATGGCTCCTATTTATGGTGAGGTTCTTATGTACTCGAAAAAATGTTATCTGTATATCAATACCCTCGGGAACAAAGGTCATCAAATCATGCATTATCTAAATGTATATACACTACCATAGAAATGAAATAAAATGTAGTTAACCTATAAAGCGTATCTATAGGGTATTTTCAATTAGTGTCTTTGGATATTTTTTTTGGATTTGGTCACTATCTAAAAAATCTAGAGGAAGTTTAGTAGAGATACTTTGATATTATTTGCTTTATTTTAGTTGAAGAAACTATAGAGGTCTGGAAGTTTCCAGACGTATCTCTTTCGTGAGTGTGAGCCCTACCTATCTAAAGGGTTTGATACTTCCCCCTCCTAAGACAAACCAAGGGGTATATGTACACAATTACACATGCATTTCCTGGTTAATAAGGCACTGTTTGGCAAAGCTTCAACTCTAGAAAATCTGTGGAGTTCTTGGAGCTGAGTATGAGGAGCTCCAAGAAATCATAGAGTTGGAGTTGGGGACACATAGAGAGTATTTAGATGAATCATTTCGTCTATAATTTATACTAAATATTAATATTTAAAGTACTTTAATTTAACATAGAAAATACAAATCTAGCCTGAAGTTTGGAGCTGGAGCTATGCCAAACAAGCCCTAAGCCGTGGACAAGGGATATGATATGCTTAACCAGAAACCTCCTGCGATCGTACATCTCCTCGTGGATAAACAGCTTGTCTTCGAGCTGGAAGTTTGGATAATCAGCCGTGAGCTCCTCCAGCATTCCCATGTAGCATTAGACACCGCATGACCAACCCAGCACACCGAGAGCTCCCAGCGCCCACACATTCAAGTGAGCATGCAGGACGTACATATCCATGAATATAACGTGGAAAGCGTTATAAATCTTGGTCTTGGGAGAAAATTAAGACGCATACTAACGGGCCAGTAGTAGTGGCGCCAATTTTTTCGAGAATTTTATACTGAGCAAGAATTTCATTACAAAAAGAAAGAGATTGTTTTACACCGTAAAGACGTGACGTGAACCAACTACCAAGTAGTGGCGCCAACTTGGAGTTCTCCCGGCTACAATGCCCACTGCCTTGCGCTGATGAAGACGAAGAGCCACGCCCATTCAAGCACCCAAACTCCAATGGCAGATGGGTCTTGCCGTACCTCTACTTCATGTTCTTGGACCATCGCTAACGAATGTCTGCGAGGAACATGTCAGCGCTCCCACGCTGCTGCTTGGAAGATAGTTGCCACTACTGGCTGATATGTGTCACACCCGGATTTTCACAAAAACCCGAATGTGGCCATATGTGTGCCCAGGGAGTCCACATACACATATAGCAAACAAATATGGTAAAACAGAGATCAAATGCTTCATTTATTCATCATAAAGTAGTGTTTACATCAGAGTGCTGCATAAATGAAATACATGGATAGCGGAAGACTAGATAAACTCTCTCTAAGCGTAGCCGCATCCCACAGGGACTCTGACTGGGAGAACACAGCTCAGTAGTATGGTAGATCTTCTGGAAACTCAGCAGCAGACTCATGCACATCCCAATCTGTTACCCGTCCGGGATTTTGTTGAATAAATAGCAAGTGTAAGTAAAACAATTACTTAGCAAGTATAGCACGGGTTATGGAGGCTCAAAAAGGCTTAGACACGGCTTAACTACATTAGCACTTTTAGTTGGTCCGTTTTAACATTATCCAAGTTACTACAAGTGAATGAAACCCGGTTGAACCCAATTAATAATGTGTAAGTGTCATTAAGCATAAATAAATATCATCTTCTAATAAAAAAGGATCCAGGCCGCTCGTGACCCTGAGCAAGGCTATCAAGGGAACTTTGCACCCAACCACGCACATCGACACTTCCGAGGTGTGACTGCATAGGGACGCTACGAGGCTTTTCACAAGACTCCCTAACAAGATAGTAGCCGTTATGGTACAACACAGGCAGCATGATCCAAGGCACCAAGATCGACTGACTCCCAGGGCGCAGCGATAGGAGGGTCAATGGCGTCCAGAGCGCGGCAACGCATGCCAACGACAAAATAAAGAGCGCAACGTGTGGAGCTCCCGCACTCACGGTGGCTGCCAACACGGGACTGTGCCTAACGAGGCATAGCCGACGGTACCCCCGTCCTTGGTGGATCAAACCATACTCTCACGAGTGATTCTCATAACGCCGTCGGCCCGTCGGTAACTACTGTTAAGCTAGATCCGTACAAGCTACTTGTCCAAGACCAGAGCCATTATAGTTCTAGCGGTGGCGACAGGCTCCTGGGTTGCCGCTTTAAGAACCAGTCCTTAGAGGGAGACACTAGAACAAAGCACACAGCACATGCTCTAGCTCCCTAATCCATGTTGCTAAAAAGCAAGTTTTAACGTTAAGGTTGAAGTGGACCATTAATACAAGTTTAACAGTTAAATAAAGGTGACAGTAGCTGCACCTAGCAAAGTTCTACCCATATACAATAAACCTGAGGTAAACAAGGACAGGGTAAACAAGACTAGGTACAACCTTAATAAGTACATCAAATTAGACGCATGCATGTATGAAATAATTTAATACATGTGAGTAGGTAACAAGGATTGTCCATGCTATAACTTGCCTTCCTCAAAGTGCTGCTGCTGTGAGTCCGGCTCCTGAAGGTCCTCGTACTCAAACTCCAACGGCAACGGCTCACCGACTGAACACGAATCACCACACAAGCACCCACACAAGCCAGTACATGCAAACAAGAGTATTCTATTAGAAACAGTACACCAACAGTGAAAACAGTACAAAAACAGGAGCTAGAAATATTCTACGCTTCGCTACGAACACGTGAGCGCGAGAATCACTCTAATCGGAGCTAAAACGAGAAAGTTATGGCATTTCTAAGTTTCAGGGGCTTACTGGCAAGTTTCAGAAACTTCCGGGGGCTCATTTGTGAAAAACCGAGGGCTTATACGTAATTACGCGTAAAAATAGAAGGGCTACCGTGTAAAAATAACAGGGCAGGACGGCGGGTTCTATTATTCAAAAGCGCAGGGGCTAAAACGCTGAAAAAGGGCCTGGATGTAATTATCTTTTGAACTGAGTGGACGGCGGGTTGATTCGCGAAAAGCCGAGGGGGTCTTTAGAAAAAGTGGCAGGCGCTGACCGGTATTGACCCGGCTCGAACGCGTGGCAGCCGTTGGATCTGATCTGGGCGGCGGGGATTTAAAACGCGAAGGGGTATCCAGGGTTCTAATCTGGGCCGTTGACGGGAGATCGGACGGCCCAGGGCGAGGGCTCGCCGGGGACGACGACTCCGCGGCGGCGCCGCTCGGCCGACGGCGAGAGTTCGCCGGACTTCGGCATAACTCGTGCTAGGATGCTCGGTTTTCGACGGGGTTTGGTCCTACAGGCTCAGGAAGACTTGGTGAGTTCACCAGGGGTGATCTAGTCGAGCGTCGGCCGCCGAGACGCGCTGACGACGATGAGCGGCCGAGCTGAGCTCCGGTGAGCCGTGGGGAGTGGGTTCTGGGCGGTTTGGGGTTCGGGTTGTCGGCTCTGGAGCTTCATGGTGAGGTGGAGAGTGAGCCTGGGTGGTGTTGACACCAAAAATTGGCACCAGGAAGAGGGTGACATATGGGCCGGAATCGTCGAAGAGATATCATTCGGCAAAGGAGTTTTTTCCCAGAAACATTCGGCAAAGACGTTCTGCGGTCGGGAACGCGTCGTCATTCGGCAGAGGCATAGTTCCGCAGGTAAAAACGGTAGCATTCGGGAAGACGTGATGACGTGGAAAAACATAAGGAAAAGGCCGGTTCGAACAAGGAACGCAATATGGGCACGAAGATTTGTTATTTATTTTTAGAAACAAGTATTGTAGTCGTGTCCGACTAGGAGTTGTATCAGGACCTGGGTATAAATATAAACCCATGGCATCTGTAGAGAAGGATCGATCCAATCAATCATACAACAAACCGGCCCCGTGCCAACATCGAGTCCTTTAGTCGAGTCGTCGAGTTCTTCGAGAGGAGTCATCGATCCGTCGACCTCCGTAAGTACCGGCAACCTTGTATCATGCTTAGTATCATGCGGTGGATTTAAGCTTTGATGCAAGTAGTCTTGTTACCATGCTTAGTATCATCCGGTGGATTTAAGTTGTGGTCTCAAGAAGGTTCCTCTGTTAGGTCATGAGCCATGCGGTGGGCTAAGATCTAGTATGGACCAAGTTATCGGTTCTGTTGGATTTCGGCAAGATCTAACAGATTCATTAAGTTACCCCGTGTTGCTTCGTTTTTACTCTGTGCTTAATTCATGCAACACACCTTTGCCCAATCTAGACTGGTCGGGTTCGGCTCTGGATCGCAAAACGATGAAAGAACCGCGGCGTCCATATAGCCGAATCCGAAACAGTCCAGGTTGCCACGTGTCGCGGGTTCGAGCTTGTCGGTATCGTGTAGATATTGACAGAACCGGGTATCATGCGGTAGATGCAGGTTTTTGGGTCGTCTTAGAGCTAATCATCCGGTGGATTAGAATTCGATTCGATCTGATAGATCTATCTTTATCAATCAGGCTTGTTCCTTCGCCATGGACCCCGATTCGGCTAAATAGCCGCATTCGGTAATGCTCTCACGAGTGAACGTGTGTTCGTGGGTTTGCATTGGGCAATGAATGCTTTTAGCTTCTCATGGTTAGATTGTATCATGCGGTGGATTAATCTAATCTGATTAGTGGCGTGGTATCAAACAAGTCGTATCATGCGGTGGATTAACTTGTTCGTTATCATGCTTGACGGGTGCTGCTTTCGGCCTATGCATTCTTGTTTCGATGTAAATTTGCGACTGCGTTGTGGGTTCGTATTAAACACTGAATGCTTTTAGCTTTTCATGGTTAGATTATATCATGCGGTGGATTGATCTAATCTGATTAGTGGTGTGGTCTCAAACAAGTCGTATCATGCGGTGGATTAACTTGTTCGTTATCATGCTTGACGGGTGCTGCTTTCGGCCTATGCATTTCTTGTTTATTGCGAATTTATGATCATGTCTCACCCTTTTATTAATCTATCATGCTTTGTTTCTCGTTAATCGGCTATGAGTATGCGTTACAATGTTCATTCGGCTGAAAGCCGACCTTTCGTCATGCTTACGTCACGCATTCGGCAGTGCGCTCCCTGCGTGCCTTGCCGATTGCCGAATGAAGCTTTAACTGCCGACAGATAGCTTTTCTGTAGCTATGTGTCGTTCGAAACTGGCTCCGTAGCCGCAAATATGGAACTGTCTGGTCTCACCCGGCACGTTCCAGGTGTTATCTAAACATCTTTTCTCCCTTTGTCAGTTTCAGGAAAATTGACTGGCACGCTTTCGGATTCAAACGCTCGTGCTGCGTGTGAAGCCAGCTAATTCGGCTTGCTGTGTGCTTGGCGTGAGGTGTGGATTTTACGTCAACACACTTTTTGGCACGCCCGGTGGGACCCACACAAGTTTACAAGATGCCTGAGTTGAGCGACATCATGGACGTTACTTTGGAAGAATTGTCTGAAGAACATCAACAGATGGTAAAGGCTGCTGCTGACCAATTCATTAACAAATGTTTACTATCTTTCGCCAAGAACAGGAGTGGTGCACCGTTTCTCAAGTCCGATTTGCCAAGAGTTCTCCTTCCTGGGCAGTCTGATTTTACTAAAGAAGAAGAGAGGGAGAGATTCTCGGGCTTGTTATACAAAGCTTTGGGGGAAGCAATGACCAATCACAATGCTGCGTTCTTGAACAGCTTTCGGCATATAATGGTAAGCATTTTTGGTCAGCATGTGGATAAACCTTTCGAGCAGATACATGGGCAATTGGGCGGCCCGACATACTTCAATGTTCAAGCACAAGCTCAGAAGCCACATGGTAAAGGGAATGCTGATGAAACTGGAAGTTCTGGTATTAAAGATACAAATGGTCAACCGATTCGGCAAGATCCTCAGCCTGCACTGCCGAAACCTCGTACATATGGTGATATGACATTCGGCACCACAGGAAATCCACCTGCTTCTGCTTATAAGATATCCCCTCTGAACAACAGGCTGCAAAGAGACATGTATGGAAACGGATATTCAGAGTTTATGGATTACAATGCTATCGACGCTCTCCCGAATCCTGGGTATGTTGGTACTGCAGGCATGCTTGCTGGGAGACCAGGGAATCAAGATACCAGTATTGACCTCATGGTGCAAAAAATGACCGATGTATTGCAAAATCAATTCGGTCTGAAGCCTAAGAATCAGGGGTACATGTACTCGTCTCCTTTCCCAGAATGGTACCAAAGGGTATCGTTGCCGAATAGAGTCAAGGTGCCTACAGAGTTTACTAAATTCTCAGGACAAGATGATACAAGTACTGTGGAACATATAGCTCGATATCTGATGCAGCTTGGAGAAGCTTCGGCAGATGAGGCTTTCAGAATCAGATACTTTCCTTTGTCACTGACGGGTCCAGCTTTTACATGGTTTGCTTCTTTGCCTGCTCAGTCGATTTGTACTTGGAAAGACCTGGAGCAGAAATTCCATGCTCATTACTACATTGGCAGTACCGAGAAAAAGTTGGTTGATTTGACCAGCTTAAGGCAGAGGAATAATGAAACACCTACGGAGTTCCTCAGAAGATTTAGGGAAACAAAGAGCATGTGTTTTTCTCTAAACATACCTGATGACCAGCTGGCTGGTATGGCTGTAGCTGGCATGCTGCCTGCCATTCGGGAAAAGCTATTCGGGATGGAGTTTGATGATCTGGGCCAGTTGTCACACAGATTGGCCTTAATGAGTAACCAGGCATATGGTTTCAAGAAAGATGCCAGATTTGCTAAAAGTAATGATGTAGCTGACATCTATAACCAATTCCTTGAAAGAGCAGATCAAGAAGATGAGTATGAAGATAGCGAGGAGATAGCTGCAGCAGAGATAGTGTGGAGTAAAGAACCAGTCATGGTGAATCAGAGGTGGATTAAACAGAATAAGGGCACCTATGATTTTGATGTAACTAAAGCAGATAAATTATTTGATTATCTTGTAAAGGAAGGCCGAATCAAGTTACCAGAGGGGCATTCTATGCTTCAGCCTGATGGAGTGAAAGATAAGAGGTACTGTGGATTCCATGATAGAAATTCTCATTCCATCAATGAATGCAGGGTTTTCAGAGTGAGGATTCAGAAAGCTATCCAAGAAGGGCATTTGAAATTCGACAATAAGATGAAGTTGGACAGTAACCCGTTTCCTCAGAACATGGTTGGATTCTCAATCAATATGGTAAGTACTGCCGAATCTGGAGAAAAAGAAAAAATGAGAGTCCTGACGTCAAAGAAAGCGAAGCAGAGTGGCTCAGTAGATCCTAATCGGCAAATCACGATCGAACAGATTCGCAAGGAGAGACCTCGCTTCCCGAATAGCCAATTTGAAAGTGGGAGTTCTTCTAAACCCAGAGTCACATCGCGTATTCTCCTCAATAAGTGGCAACGTCAGCAAGAAAAAGAGCACTACTGTTGACGTAAAATCCGCACCTCACGCCAAGCACACAGCAAGCCGAACAAAGCTGGCTTCAAACGTGGCCCGGGCTTTCGAATCCGGAAGCGTGCCAGTCAGTTTGCCTGAAAACTAACAAAGGGATAAAAACGTTTAGATCAAAACCTGGAACGTGCCGGGTGAGACCAGACAGTTCCATGTTTGCGGCGTTGAAGCCAATCTTGAGAGACATATAGCTACAGGGAAGCTATCTGTCGGCAGTTAAAACCTCATTCGGCAATCGGCAAGGCACGCAAGGAGCGCACTGCCGAATGTGTGACGTAAGCATGACGAAAGATCGGCTTTCAACCGAATGAACACATATTCATAGCCGATTAACGAGAAACAGAGCATGATAAAAAGGGTGAAACATGATTATAAATTCGCAGTAAACAAAGAATGCATAGGCCGAGAGCAGCACCCGTCAAGCATGATAACAAAACAAGTTAATCCACCGCATGATACGACTTGTTTGTAATCACGCCACTAATCAGATTAGATTAATCCACCGCATGATACAATCTAACCATGAAAAGCTAAAAGCACTCAATGTTTAGTTACGAACCCACAACACAGTCACGAATTTACATTAAAACAAGAATGCATAGGCCGAAAGCAGCACCCGTCAAGCATGATAACAAAACAAGTTAATCCACCGCATGATACGACTTGTTTGTAATCACGCCACTAATCAGATTAGACTAATCCACCGCATGATACAATCTAACCATGAAAAGCTAAAAGCATTCAATGTTTAGTTACGAACCCACAACACAGTCACGAATTTACATTAAAACAAGAATGCATAGGCCGAAAGCAGCACCCGTCAGGCATGACAGCAAACGAGTTAATCCACCGCATGATACAACTCATTTGAAGCCACACCACCAATCAGATTAGATCAATCCACCGCATGATACAATCTAATCGTGAAAGGCTAAAAGCATTCATTGTCTAATGCAAACCCACGAACACACGTTCACTCGTGAGAGCTCTGCCGAATACGGCTATTTAGCCGAATCGGGGTCCATGGCGAAGGAACAAGCCTAATCGGTAGAGATAAATCTATCAGATCGAATCGAATTCTAATCCACCGGATGATTAGCTCTAAGACGACCCAAAAACCTGCATCTACCGCATGATACCCGGTTCTGTCAAGATCTACACAATGCCGACAAGCTTGAACCCGCGACACGTAGCAACCTAGATCGGTTTCGGATTCGGCTGTGAGGGGATAAGCCGTTGCACTGTAAAGCAGAGCCGATTCTAACCGATCTAGATTGGGCAAAGGTGTGTTGCATGAATTAAGCACATAGTAAAAACGAAGCAACACGGGGTAACTTAATGAATCTGTTAGATCTTGCCAAAATCTAACAGAGCCGATAACTTGGTCCATACTAGATCTTAGCCCACCGCATGGCTCATGACCTAACAGAGGAACCTTCTTGAGACCATAACTTAAATCCACCGGATGATACTAAGCATGGTAACAAGACTACTTGCATCAAAGCTTAAATCCACCGCATGATACTAAGCATGATACAAGGTTGCCGGTACTTACGGAGGTCGACGGATCGATGACTCCTCTCGAAGAACTCGACGACTCGACTAAAGGACTCGATATTGGCACGGGGCCGGTTTGTTGTACGATTGATTGTTTTTTTTATTCTACAGATGCCATGGGTTTATATTTATACCCAGGTTTTGATACAACTCCCAGTCGGACACGACTACAATACTTGTTTCTAAAAATAAATGATGGATCTTCGTGCCCATATTGCATTCCTTGCTCGAATCGGCCTTTTCCTTATGTTGATCCATGTCATCATGTCTTCCCGAATGCTACCATTCTTCGCCTGCGGAACAACGCCTCTGCCGAATGATGCCGCACTCCCGACCGCAGAGTATCTCTGCCGAACGCTTCAGAGACCACCCCTTAGCCGAATGACGACGCGTTCCCGACCGCAGAGCATCTTTGCCGAATGCTTCAGAGAAAGCCCTTTAGCCGAATGGCATCCTTCCACCAAATCCGGCTCACATGTCAGCCTCTTCCTGGTGTTAATTTTTGGTGTCAACACATGCCCCTTCAATTTCGGGATAAGAGGTAACTTTTATTTCGGAATTGACCAGGAATCCCCAACATTTCCAGGCTGAGTCCGTTCGACATCCGTTTTCTGCTCCCCAAATCCTCAGAGTGTGTTTTCAAACTCAAACCCTAGTTCATCGAATCTTTCAAGCTCCGATCTTCAAATGGCGAACCAGGATCAAATTCTTCAAGTAAGTTTCGTTTTCTTCAATCATATTCGGCATTACTCTTTTCAAGCTGCATTTTGAATCCCCGAATCGCTCTTCTTCCGTCCTCAATAGGTTCTGACCACTGAAATCCTGATCCCTACGGAGGAGCAATCCGCATCTTATTTCCTCGGCCCTTCAGGGAATCCAGATCCCTCCGTAATTATTGCGGCCGAGTCTCAAAGGATCCCCTTCAAAACTTCACTGTCGGGACCTCACGAATGGCAGGATTCATTCAAAAACTGGCCTTTGCCCCCAATCGCTGGTTGGAGAAACTGGTACAAGAGGATTCTCGAAGATAAAAGCCCTCAGATGCAGAATTGGGACAGTCTTCGCATTTCTCATTGCTTGGAGCTATCTTTAGCCGAAACACCCAAGAATGAAAATCTCCTGATTGCAGCCTGTCACTTCTGGTCCAACGGCATGAACGCCTTTCTTTTTGGTCATGGACCAATGACTCCAACCCTGGCCGATGTTTACATGATAACCGGCCTGAACATCACAGGGACAACACACCCATACAGATACAAAGGTTCTTCCAAACAGACAGGGGTGAAGACTGGAATCGGCTATAAGAAATACATCCAGACCTACATGCGTGATGGTCCTCTGACTGATGTTGAGTACAGGGCCTTTCTGAATATGTGGTTGTGCAGATTTGTTTTCTGCGGCAAAGCCAATGAGCCAACTCTGAATCACATAGTAATGGCTGAAGATTTGGCTGCAGGCACACTTATCCCTCTCGGGAAATATCTCTTGGGAAGTGTCTACCACATGCTCCACCAAACCATTTATCAGATGCACACCAACAAGAAAATTTCTTGCGTCAATGGTCCCTGGTGGTTCGTCCAGATGTGGCTGCAATTGTACATGCACCAAATTGTCTCCATTGACCTCAACAGCCGACACTTTCCCTCGGTCAATTATAAGGAAACAGAAGCCCAGAGCACCAAAGGCTGTCAAACTTATGGGGAAGCAGCCTCCACTATTGCTATTAACAAAAGCATTGGAGAACTGTTTGAACTTTTCTTCAAAGGTTTTACCAATCCCCTCTGGTTCCTATACTTGGGCAACGACAGTCTCACTTTTCCTTGTGAATTCAGCTTCGAGACTGGATGCATAGATGTAGAGTCCACAGCAATTTTCAACACTTTTATTCGGCCTTGCATCTTACCAGCTGAATTTTGTGGAGGAAGGCTGGTTCAAAGTTCATATGAATATTACCAGCCGAATATAGTAGCCAGGCAATTAGGATGCGGCCAAGTGCCCCCAAGATTATTCTTTCATGAATTCCTCAAGCCTAGGCAGATCATCAAAGACTCCACAGAAACAAGAAGAATTTTTGATTATAAGTGTTGTGCCGCCATTTATCAGATTGAACCTTTTGTGCCAACAGCACTTGCTCATTCTTCTTTTATTCTCTGGTGGCAAGAAGTCCATGATCACATCTTTAATGTACCAGTCCACCCTCTCTGCCTTGATTTGATGCCTGACTATCAGCCGAATTCAGAGGTAAACATGCTTATAATCCATTTGTTTTTCCACTGACATCCTCTTTCATCGACTTTTAACTCTGTTGACTTGCAGGACATAGTCCCTGCCCCTCTGGCCAGAGCAATTGTATATAACACTGCAGGCCCAATATCTATTCTGGGGCATCATTCTCCCTCTTTGGCTCAAATAATGTCTAGGCCTGCCAACCTGGATCCAACTCTTGCTGCACCACCTTCTGTCAAGAGAAAAATTTCTTCTCTAACTGCCCCTTTATCTATGAAGAAGAAAAGAACAAGCAGCAAAACAATTGCACAGGTCAAATTTCTTCTTTCTCGAGTAAAAAATGCTAATTTCATCTTGCTCATTTTTTCTACTCCTTTATGATTTCAGGCCAAATCACAGCAATTGGCCATTAGCACAGAACCTGCCGATGCTTCAGTGATTAGTAAAATTTCTCACCATCCTGTCCTTTTAAAAACTCTTTTCATCGGCACTAACTTTCTTTTAGTCACAGAGCAAGCTTCAATGGACCCAATTTCGGAGAGCTCCTCTTTTCATCAAGAACCAGCTTCAGTTTTACCTGATGTACCTCAGCTAGAAGCCTCATCTTCATCAAAGAACCTTCCAAGCTCTCCTCAACATGATACACAAGAACCTTTACCTGAGCTTGAGCCACCCTTTCTTTCCATCCAAGAGATCAGAAATGAGGTAAAGATAATTTCCCAGTCTCCCCAGTTCTTTATTCAATGGACAATTACTAATTCGGCAATATCTTTTTCCAGAAGAAAATAACTTCATCACCCAGTTACTCATTTCCCTTGGATGATCTTGTTGCCGAACAAGCAGAGGAAATTTCTTCTAGTCAGACTTTATCAGAAGAAACCCAAGCAAAACTAAAGGAAATTTTCTCCTTTCTGCACAAAGACATCCAGGATCAAGTCAAGGATGCTGATCTTCTGAGAGATATGCTCGAGCCCATTGAACACAATCTTCCCGTTGACATTCAAGCTTCCTTGGAACCAATCTCTAAATTAGATCAACAATTTGCTGCAGTCAGACAGGCTTTGAAAGATCAATCTTTACAACCAGCTTTAGAGCAAAGAAGAGTTACAGCCAAGCAATCCTTGAAAGATCTGCATACTCAAGCTCAGAGTAACAAAGAATTGTCAGCTAAACTGCAGTCAACACTTGATCTGAAGAAGACCAGAAAAGCTGAACTAGAAGCCGAACTGAGGGTTCTGTCAGCCGAAATCGAAGCTGATGAGAAGAAGTTAGCCGAACTTCCCGATCTGACAGAGAGGATACGAAAGGAAGCATCGGCAATTCTAACTGAAGACAAACAACTTAAAGCGAAGCTCTCTGCTCTGGAAAAAACCCAAGAGGCAGGCAAAAATCTTTTGGAGACCATTAATAGAATGATATCTGATGCCAAAGATGTAATCTCCAAGTACTTGGATGTGTAATTGTACTGAATATTTAATTAGCCGAATGTCTTACCAACTTTGCAGTTTCACCAATTTTTGTTTTCTCTTCATTGTGGGTAACTCATTCGGCAAAGCTGATTTTAATAGCATCAGACCCGAAAACACTTCAACTATGACATAGCCGAATCCCATCCAGTCAAAGCCGAATACGACTTGATAAGAATCCCAAACGACATGAGAACCGATCGGCTGGAAAATCCTTTCCACCTTCCGAACTCTTCGGAATACGTGCCACGATCTTTGGCCACGATTTCCTCTACGGGTTCTATAAACACCCAGGCAGCCCACAGTTTCTTTATCAAGTTCTTCGTCTTCCAAGTTCTTGCCGACTCAAGTCATTCTTTTCCCCATCCATTCCGAGGAACTTCCAATGGCCGACAACAACAGGAGGCGCCCGGCCGCCGATGAAGCCGAAGGAAGTCGTGCCGGCGCTCGCCGCAGGTGAGTAGCTGCTTACTTCTCTTTGTTCTTCTCGAGATTTCTTCCCTCTTTCTTGACGAATCTCTTTGTTCTTTCAGGGTAATCCAATGGATTGCCGGCGCTGGCGCGCCAGTCGCAGCTCCAGCCGCCGCTCCTGCGGCATCTTCGAGTTCGTCCAATCGATCTCTCGAATCGGACGACTACCGCTACACGGACGGCGATGCTCGCCGATTCAAGGCGGAGCGCGACGACTCTCGTCGCGAACTGGAGGCTATCTCCAAGCAAGCCGGGATTGCTGACCTCGAATGGCAGCACGAGCGCAAGCAACTGCTCGAAGTCATTGATGGTGAGTCCTGCAATCTGCTCAATCTCAATCTTATTTCCCGAATGATATTAATTTGTTGCCCCTTTTGTAAACTTGCAGCGCGTGATGCTGAACTCGATCGACTGAAGGCGCTGGTGGAGGAGCTGGCGAACAAGGTGAATGCTCCTGGGGACACACCAGAGGCTCGTCTCGGTGCGGTAGCGGGCCGCATCGACGAGGTGGCCTCGCATGGCATCCGTCTGGGCACTGCCGCAGGCCTGGTTGCCATGTCGACGCACACCAACGCCGACTACTCCAGGCTACCAACTGGCTTTGCTAATGGTAGCCCGGAGGAGATCGACGACATCGAGGCCTCCATAGATCGCCTTGATGCTCATGGCACCGCCATTGCCGATTCCATTCATCCTCAATCCGTCTTGAACAAGCTATTCCATTAGTTTGTACTAGGGTTTTATGGAATTTCGGCAATAAAACTTATCTTTTGTGATCTTGCATGAACATCTGATGTAGTATATTTTTGTGCTAAGGGCAATACATTCAGTACTGGCCATTTTCTTTTTCTGTCAATATTTGTTCTGAAGGCGATTTCTTCCCGAAAACCGGCTGTTCGGCAAATTAATATATCAATCACCGATCGATTTCAACACTGGGATAATACCTCTTCAAATATCTTCCATTTATAGCAGAAGCAAATTCTTCTCCCAATAATGTCTTCAAAATATATGCATTTCCAGGCACGCATCTAACCACTCTGAAAGGACCTTCCCAATTTGGAGACCATTTGCCGAATGCTGCATATTTGGTTCCAATCGGCAATATTGCTTTCCAAACTAGATCACCTTCTGCAAATTGCTTAACCTTCACCTTCTTGTTGTAATACTTAGCAACTCGCATTTTGTTCTTCTCAATATTCTCCAAGGCCCTGAGACGAATCATATGCAAATCTTCTAATTCGTCCATCATTAAATCATTATAATCTTTAGAACTTAAATCCTTTTGCAACTTTATTCTTCTTGAGTCTAATTGTATCTCCCATGGCAAGATAGCATGATGCCCATACACCAACTCATAGGGAGACGTCTGTGTAGCCCCATGTGGAGCCATTCGGTAAGCCCATAAAGCCTCACTGAGTACCGAATGCCACTTTCTCGGCTTCTGATCAATCTTCTTCTGTATAATTTTAATCATAATCTTGTTAGAAGCCTCTGCCTGACCATTAGCTTGGGCATAATAAGGAGAAGAATTCAATAATTTGATGCCCATACTTTTAGCAAAATCTCTGAATTCTGAAGATGTAAATTGAGTCCCTTGATCAGTGGTGATTGTCTGAGGAATTCCAAATCTGTAAATGATGTGTTCTTTAACAAATTCAACCATATTCTCCGACGTCACCTTCTTTAATGGAATTGCCTCAACCCACTTGGTAAAATAATCAGTTGCCAAAAGCACAAACTTATGCCCCTTGCTAGATGGAGGATTTATTTGGCCAATCAAATCTATTCCCCATCCTCTGAATGGCCATGGCTTGACAATGGGATTCAAAGCCGATGCCGGAACTCTCTGAATGTTTCCAAATTTCTGACAGTCTTGACATCCTTTATAATATTCAAAACAATCTTCCAACATTGTCGGCCAGTAATATCCAGTTCTTCTAATAACCCACTTCATTCGGTAGGCCGATTGATGTGCTCCACACAACCCATCATGTACTTCACTCATCAGCCTTTTTGCTTCTTCATGATTTAAGCAATGCAACAGCACTCCATCCAGGGATTTATAATACAAATTATTATCAAGAAGAACAAATTTTAAAGCTTTATACCTGAGCTTTCTAGAAACCTTTCGGGATGGATCTTCCAGATAATCGGCAATCTCTTTTCTCCAATCATCTTCTGCCAGATTACTCCCGAATGCATATACATCATTAGCAAAAACCTCTCGAAGCTCTTTATAACCTGATGCACTTTGGGCCAATCTATTTGCTTCTCCATTATCCCCTCTAGGAATGTGTTGTAGAATTACTGACCGAAAGCTCTTCAATATTTCTTTGCATTCTTCATAGTAATTCCTTAAGGTATCACTTTTGCACTCGTATTCACCATTCAATTGCTTTATGACCAATTCTGAATCTCCAAAAATTTCAACCGCAATGGCATCTGCTTCTTTCAAATATTGGAGCCCTTTGAGCAATGCCTCATACTCAGCTTGATTGTTAGTAACAGCAGATTGAATGGGAACAGCAAACTCAAATGCTTCTCCTTTTGGTGAAATTAATAAGATACCTGCTCCACCACCTTTGTTGCATGAAGATCCATCGAAGAATAACACCCAAGGAACAATGTTAAGCAAATTTATCGATGTATCATGATGTTCAGTAATGAAATCGGCAATAATCTGTCCCTTAACAGCCTTTGCCGATTCAAACCTTAACTCAAATTCAGACAAAGCTAAAATCCATTTGCCAATCCTTCCGTTCAAAATTGGCATAGACAACATGTGTTTTATCACATCAAACTTTGAATACACAATGCATTCGGCATGTAATAAGTAGTGCCGAAATTTTGTACAGGAGTAATAAACACATAAGCAAAGCTTTTCTATAGCCGAATACCTTGTTTCTGGATCTAGTAACTTTCTGCTAAGGTATGCAACCACTCTTTCCTTCCCTTCAAATTCTTGAATGAGGGCCGATCCAATAGTTTGGGCATCGGCCGCCACGTACAACCTGAAAGGCTTGTTCAATTGTGGAGGCACCAATACTGGTGGCTTCTTCATGTACTCCTTTATTTCATCAAAAGCCTTCTGTTGTTCGTCACCCCATACAAACTTTTGATCCTTTTTTATTTTCAACAGTGAGGAAAAGGGTAACACCTTTTGTGACAAATTTGATATGAACCTTCTCACAAAATTTATCTTGCCCAGCAGTGATTGTAGCTCTTTAAGATTAGTTGGAGGAACAATTTCATCAATTGCCTTCATGCTTTTCTTACCAACTCCTATTCCTCCTTCATGTATCAAAAATCCCAGAAACTCTCCAGCCGAAACTCCAAAAGCACACTTGTTCGGGTTCATCTTAAGCCCATGTTTCCTGGTGCATTCTAGAGTTTTCCTTATGCTGGCCAAATGAGACTCATGATCCAATGACTTGATCACCACATCATCAATATATATTTCCACAATCTTGCCGATCAACTCATGAAAAATATAATTCATAGCCCTTTGATAAGTTGCACCGGCATTTTTCAATCCAAAGGTCATGACAACCCACTCAAACAACCCTATGTGTCCAGGACACCTGAAAGCTGTCTTTACTATATCTTCCAATGCCATATAAATCTGATTGTATCCTGCGTTACCGTCCATGAAACTGAGCACTTTGTATCCAGCAGCAGCATCAACCAATGAATCAGCAACAGGCATTGGATATCCATCCATGGGTGTAGCCTTGTTTAAGTCTCTAAAGTCTATGCAAACCCTCATCTTCCCATTTTTCTTATAAACAGGAACGATATTAGAGATCCAATCCGCGTATTTACATGGCCGAATGAAATTTGCATCTAGTAATCTTTCAATCTCCTTTTTCACATCGGCCAACACTTCTTCCTTGTAGATTTTTCGGGGTGATTGCTTGTAAGGCCTGTATCCAGGTTTGATTGGCAACCGATGCTCAACAATAGAACGGTCTAGACCAGGCATCTCCGAATAATCCCAAGCAAAGCAGTCCTTGTATTCTTTTAACAATGTCACCAACTTTTCTTTGAAAACCGAATCCAAGTTAGCACTGATAAATGTCGGCCTTGGCTTGTCACCATCTCCAATGTCCACTTCTTCTAATTTATCGGCCGACACAAATCCACGTCCTAATTTTCCATCAGTTCCATCAATTGGATTTTCCATCAAAAATTACTATGAGAGCCGACTGCTTCGATCGGCTGCTGATCACTGCTGGCTGGTGCCACAGGACCTTCTCCCCAGTCTTTGCCTGAGAAACAATCTATGCCTTGATACTCCCAGAAAGCTGGTTCCATATTTGCCACGCTTATTGAATCATCTGCTTGGACAATCTCCACCTCATCATCTATCCACTGAATAAGCTGTTGATGCATAGTAGATGGAATACAACAATTTGCATGAATCCAATCTCTTCCAAGCAGCAAGCTATATGCCCCTTTGCCCTCAATGACAAAGAAAGTCGTAAGCAGAGTCTTGGACCCAATCATCAAATCAACATGTACACATCCCTTGGTGTCCGAAGGATTTCCAGCAAAATCATTTAGAATTATGCTCGTTGGTGTCAAATCTCTAAGGCCCATACCAAGCTTCCTGAATGTGGTATATGGCATCACATTGACAGCAGCTCCCCCATCGACAAACATCTTGGTCAATGGTTTACCATTAACATATCCCTTCAAGTACAGTGGCTTCATGTGCCGATTCTGGGTTGGCTTCTCAAAAACAGCTTGTTTGTTCAACATCAATTGTGCCATTAACCCAAATTGTTCGGCATCATCTATATCGGGCAATATTTCTTCCTGTACAATTTGATTAGCTGGAGCCATGAATTCATTCGGCAAGAAACATACCATGCATGTAGGAGCCGAATGACTATGTTCGTCAGGCCTGTCTTTTGGGAGCCATATCGATTTCATCCTAGGCCTTGCTTGCTTTAATTCTTGATTCCTCAGGCGTTGAACTCTTCTCTTCTGACTCCTTCTTAAACCAGGTGGACACCACTGTCCTTTTTGCCAAACATACTCACGATTTTCTTCCTCATGATCAATCCATCTGCAATCAGCATGTCTCTTTCTTGGTTGATCATCAAAACGCCGATCATCACTAGGATGCACCCTACCAATTCTTTCATGGACAGATCGGCGATTGGCAACATTTTGCCCATGTTCGACATATCCATTATTGCACTCAGGACAGTTATTCCTTGTAGGCAGCTTTAAACCTTCGTTCCAACAGTGTCTGAAGAATGCACACCCCCAATGCGCACGTTCCTGCTCTCGAGCATACTCTTCTTGTTTTTCCTCAAACCTTTCTTCTTCGCGCCTTCTTTCCTCTTCCTCGTATTCACGCCTTTGAAAACGCTTCTTTTCTTGCTGACGCTGCCACTTGTTGAGGAGAATACGTGTAGTAATTCTAGGTTTAAAGGATTCACCCGCTTCAAATCGGCTATTCGGAAACCGAAGATTTTTCTGGCGAATCTGTTCCATCGTGATCTGCCGAGTGGGATCAACTGAACCATCCTGTCTTGCCCTTTTTGAGGTTAAAACTTTCAATCTTCCCTTTTCTCCAGATGGAACAGCATTTACCATATTAACCGAGAACCCGATCATATTCTGAGGGAAAGGGTTACTGTCTAGTTTCATCTTGTTGTCGAATTTCAGATGTCCTTCTTGAATAGCTTTCTGAATCTTCATCCTAAAGACTCTGCATTCATTAATGGAATGAGAATTTCTATCATGAAACCCACAGTACCTCTTATCTTTCACTCCATCGGGCCGAAGCATAGAATGCCCCTCTGGCAATTTGATTCGGCCTTCTTTCACCAGGAACTCAAATAATTTGTCTGCCTTAGTCACATCAAAATCATATGTCCCCTTCATCTGTTTGATCCATCTTTGAGTCATTGTAACTGGTTCTTTGCTCCACACTATCTCTGCTGCAGCTATTTCCTCGCTATCTTCATATTCATCTTCTTGATCCGCTCTTTCAAGGAATTGGTTATAGATGTCAGCCACATCATTATTCTTAGCAAATCTGACATCTTTCTTGAAACCATACGCCTGGTTACTCATCAAAGCCAATCTGTGCGACAACTGGCCCAGATCATCAAACTCCATCCCGAACAGCTTTTCCCGAATGGCAGGCAGCATTCCAGCTACAGCCATACCAGCCAGTTGATCATCAGGTATGTTTAGAGAAAAGCACATACTCTTTGTTTCCCTAAATCTCCTGAGAAACTCCGTAGGTGTTTCATTATTCCTCTGCCTTAAGCTGGTCAAATCAACCAACTTTTTCTCGGTACTGCCAATGTAGTAATGAGCATGGAATTTCTGTTCCAAGTCTTTCCAGGTACAAATCGACTGAGCAGGCAAAGAAGCAAACCATGTAAAAGCTGGACCCGTCAGTGACAAAGGAAAGTATCTGATTCTGAAAGCCTCATCTGCCGAAGCCTCTCCAAGCTGCATCAGATATCGAGCTATATGTTCCACGGTACTTGTATCATCTTGTCCTGAGAATTTAGTAAATTCTGTAGGCACCTTGACTCTATTCGGCAGTGATACCCTTTGGTACCATTCTGGGAAAGGAGACGAGTACATGTACCCCTGATTTTTAGGCTTCAGACCGAATTGATTTTGCAATACATCGGTCATTTTTTGCACCATGAGGTCGATATTGGTATCTTGATTCCCTGGTCTTCCAGCAAGCATACCTGCAGTACCAGCATATCCAGGATTCGGGAGAGCGTCGATAGCATTGTAATCCATAAACTCTGAATATCCGTTTCCATACAAATCCCTCTGCAGTCTGTTGTTCAAGGGAGATATCTTGTAAGCAGAAGCAGGCGGATTCCCTGTGGTGCCGAATGCCATATCACCGTATGTGCGAGTTTTCGGCAATGCAAGCTGAGGATCTTGCCGAATCGTTTGTCCATTTATATCTTTATCACCAGAACCTCCAATTTCATCAGCATTTCCTTTACCATGTGGTTTCTGAACTGGTGCTTGGACATTGAAGTATGTCGGGCCACCCAATTGCCCATGTATCTGCTCAAAGGGTTTATCCACATGCTGACCAAAAATGCTTATCATTATATGCCGAAAGCTGTTCAAGAACGCAGCATTGTGATTGGTCATTGCTTCCCCCAAAGCTTTGTATAGCAAGCCCGAGAATCTCTCCCTTTCTTCTTCTTCAGTAAAATCAGACTGCCCAGGAAGGAGAACTCTTGGCAAGTCGGACTTGAGAAACGGTGCACCACTCCTGTTCTTGGCGAAAGACAGTAAACATTTGTTAATGAATTGGCCAGCAGCAGCCTTTACCATCTGTTGATGCTCTTCAGACAATTCTTCCAAAGTGACATCCATGATGTCGCTCAACTCAGGCATCTTGAAAAACTTGTGTGGGTCCCACCGGGCGTGCCAAAAAGTGTGTTGACGTAAAATCCGCACCTCACGCCAAGCACACAGCAAGCCGAACAAAGCTGGCTTCAAACGTGGCCCGGGCTTTCGAATCCGGAAGCGTGCCAGTCAGTTTGCCTGAAAACTAACAAAGGGATAAAAACGTTTAGATCAAAACCTGGAACGTGCCGGGTGAGACCAGACAGTTCCATGTTTGCGGCGTTGAAGCCAATCTTGAGAGACATATAGCTACAGGGAAGCTATCTGTCGGCAGTTAAAACCTCATTCGGCAATCGGCAAGGCACGCAAGGAGCGCACTGCCGAATGTGTGACGTAAGCATGACGAAAGATCGGCTTTCAACCGAATGAACACATATTCATAGCCGATTAACGAGAAACAGAGCATGATAAAAAGGGTGAAACATGATTATAAATTCGCAGTAAACAAAGAATGCATAGGCCGAGAGCAGCACCCGTCAAGCATGATAACAAAACAAGTTAATCCACCGCATGATACGACTTGTTTGTAATCACGCCACTAATCAGATTAGATTAATCCACCGCATGATACAATCTAACCATGAAAAGCTAAAAGCACTCAATGTTTAGTTACGAACCCACAACACAGTCACGAATTTACATTAAAACAAGAATGCATAGGCCGAAAGCAGCACCCGTCAAGCATGATAACAAAACAAGTTAATCCACCGCATGATACGACTTGTTTGTAATCACGCCACTAATCAGATTAGACTAATCCACCGCATGATACAATCTAACCATGAAAAGCTAAAAGCATTCAATGTTTAGTTACGAACCCACAACACAGTCACGAATTTACATTAAAACAAGAATGCATAGGCCGAAAGCAGCACCCGTCAGGCATGACAGCAAACGAGTTAATCCACCGCATGATACAACTCATTTGAAGCCACACCACCAATCAGATTAGATCAATCCACCGCATGATACAATCTAATCGTGAAAGGCTAAAAGCATTCATTGTCTAATGCAAACCCACGAACACACGTTCACTCGTGAGAGCTCTGCCGAATACGGCTATTTAGCCGAATCGGGGTCCATGGCGAAGGAACAAGCCTAATCGGTAGAGATAAATCTATCAGATCGAATCGAATTCTAATCCACCGGATGATTAGCTCTAAGACGACCCAAAAACCTGCATCTACCGCATGATACCCGGTTCTGTCAAGATCTACACAATGCCGACAAGCTTGAACCCGCGACACGTAGCAACCTAGATCGGTTTCGGATTCGGCTGTGAGGGGATAAGCCGTTGCACTGTAAAGCAGAGCCGATTCTAACCGATCTAGATTGGGCAAAGGTGTGTTGCATGAATTAAGCACATAGTAAAAACGAAGCAACACGGGGTAACTTAATGAATCTGTTAGATCTTGCCAAAATCTAACAGAGCCGATAACTTGGTCCATACTAGATCTTAGCCCACCGCATGGCTCATGACCTAACAGAGGAACCTTCTTGAGACCATAACTTAAATCCACCGGATGATACTAAGCATGGTAACAAGACTACTTGCATCAAAGCTTAAATCCACCGCATGATACTAAGCATGATACAAGGTTGTCGGTACTTACGGAGGTCGACGGATCGATGACTCCTCTCGAAGAACTCGACGACTCGACTAAAGGACTCGATATTGGCACGGGGCCGGTTTGTTGTACGATTGATTGTTTTTTTTATTCTACAGATGCCATGGGTTTATATTTATACCCAGGTTTTGATACAACTCCCAGTCGGACACGACTACAATACTTGTTTCTAAAAATAAATGATGGATCTTCGTGCCCATATTGCATTCCTTGCTCGAATCGGCCTTTTCCTTATGTTGATCCATGTCATCATGTCTTCCCGAATGCTACCATTCTTCGCCTGCGGAACAACGCCTCTGCCGAATGATGCCGCACTCCCGACCGCAGAGTATCTCTGCCGAACGCTTCAGAGACCACCCCTTAGCCGAATGACGACGCGTTCCCGACCGCAGAGCATCTTTGCCGAATGCTTCAGAGAAAGCCCTTTAGCCGAATGGCATCCTTCCACCAAATCCGGCTCACATGTCAGCCTCTTCCTGGTGTTAATTTTTGGTGTCAACAACTACCAGAGACGTGAATACGAGGAGGAGAAAAGAAGGCGCGAAGAAGAAAGGTTTGAGGAAGAACAAAAGGAATTTATCCGAAAGCAGGAACGTGCGCATTGGGGGTGTGCATTCTTCAGACATTGTTGGAACGAAGGTTTGAAGCTTCCCACATGGAATAATTGTCCTGAATGCAATAATAGGTATGATGAATATAGGCAGGAAACTGTCAATCGCCGATCTGTCCATGAAAGAATTGGCAGGATGCATCCTAGTGATGATCGGCGTTTTGATGATCAACCAAGAAAAAGGCATGCTGATTACAGGTGGGTTGATCATGAGGAAGAAGAGGATCATGCTTATGTTTGGCAGAAAGGACAGTGGTGTCCACCTGGTTTAAGAAGGAGCCAGAAGAGAAGGGTCCAACGCCTGAGGAATCGAGAATTGAAGCAGGCAGGAACCAGGATGAAATCGATATGGCGTCCAAAAGACAGGCCTGACGAATCTGGTCATTCGGCTCCTACATGCATGGTATGTTTCTTGCCGAATGAATTCATGGCTCCAGCTAATCAAATTGTACAGGAAGAGATATTGTCAGAAGTGGATGAAGCTGAACGATATGGGTTAATGGCACAATTGGTATTGAATAAACAAGCTATTTTCGAGAAGCCAGTCCAGAATCGGCACATGAAGCCACTGTACTTAAGAGGATATGTCAACGGGAAGCCCCTAACGAAGATGTTTGTTGATGGTGGGGCTGCTGTTAATGTGATGCCATACAATACATTCAGGAAACTTGGAATGAGCCCTGGAGATTTAACGCCAACAAGCATAGTGTTGAATGATTTTGCTGGAAATCCTTCGGACACCAAAGGATGTGTACATGTAGATCTGATGATTGGGTCCAAGATTCTGCTTACAACCTTCTTTGTTATTGAAGGCAAAGGGGCATACAGCTTGTTGCTTGGAAGGGATTGGATTCATGCGAATTGCTGTATTCCATCTACTATGCATCAACAGCTTATTCAGTGGATAGATGATGAAGTGGACATTGTCCCAGCAGATGATTCAATTAGCGTGGCCAATGTGGAACCGGCCTTCTGGGAATATCAAGGCATAGATTGCTTCTCAGGCAAGGACTGGGGTGAAGGTCCTGTTGAGCCAGTCAGCAGTGATCAACAGCCGATCAAAGCAGTCGGCTCTTTTAGCAATTTTTAATGGATAATCCAATCGATGGAACTGACGGGAAGCTGGGATATGGATTTGTGTCGGCTGATAAATTAAAAGAAGTAGACATTGGAGACGGTGACAGACCAAGGCCGATATTCATCAGTGCTAGCTTGGATTCGGTTTTCAGGGAGAAGTTGATTAAGTTGTTAAAAGAATACAAAGATTGCTTTGCTTGGGATTATTCGGAGATGCCTGGTTTAGATCGTTCCATTGTTGAGCATCGATTGCCGATTAAGCCTGGTTATAAACCTTACAAGCAACCACCCCGGAAAATCTACAAAGATGAAGTGTTGGCCGATGTGAAGAAGGAAGTGGAAAGATTAATAGCGGCAAATTTCATTCGGCCATGCAGATATGCAGAATGGATCTCTAATATTGTTCCTGTGTACAAGAAAAATGGGAAGATGAGAGTTTGTATAGATTTTAGAGATCTGAACAGAGCTACACCCATGGATGGGTATCCAATGCCTGTTGCTGACTCGTTGGTTGATGCTGCTGCTGGATATAAAGTGATTAGTTTCATGGATGGTAATGCAGGGTACAATCAGATTTTTATGGCATTGGAAGATATAGCGAAAACAGCTTTCAGATGTCCAGGACATATAGGGTTGTTTGAATGGGTTGTCATGACATTTGGTTTGAAGAATGCTGGTGCAACTTATCAGAGAGCTATGAATTATATTTTTCATGAGTTGATCGGCAAGATTGTAGAGATTTATATCGATGATATCGTGATTAAGTCATTGGGTCATGAAGCACATTTGGCCGACATAAGGAAAACTCTAGAATGCACTAGGAAACATGGGCTTAAAATGAACCCAAATAAATGTGCTTTTGGAGTTTCGGCAGGAGAATTTCTGGGATTTCTGGTGCATGAAGGAGGAATAGGAGTTGGCAGGAAAAGTATGAAAGCCATTGATGAAGTTGTTCCTCCAACTAACCTTAAGGAATTACAGTCACTGCTCGGTAAGATCAATTTTGTAAGAAGATTCATATCAAACTTATCACAAAAGATGTTGCCTTTCTCTTCATTGTTAAAGGTCAAGAAAGATCAGAAGTTTGTATGGGGCGACGAACAACAAAAGGCTTTCGATGAGATCAAGGAATACATGAAAGAACCACCAGTATTGGTACCTCCACAGCTAAACAAGCCTTTTAAGTTGTACGTGGCGGCCGATGCCCAAACTATTGGATCGGCCCTCATGCAAGAATTCGAGGGAAAGGAAAGGGTAGTTGCATACCTTAGCCGAAAGTTGCTTGATCCCGAAACGAGGTATTCGGCTACTGAGAAGCTTTGTTTATGTGTTTACTACTCCTGTACAAAATTTCGGCACTACTTACTACATGCCGAATGCATTGTGTATTCAAAGTTTGATGTGATAAAACACATGTTGTCTATGCCGATTTTGAACGGAAGGATTGGCAAATGGATTTTAGCTTTGTCTGAATTTGAGCTAAGGTTTGAATCGGCAAAGGCTGTTAAAGGACAGGTTATTGCTGATTTCATTACTGAGCATCGCGACTTATCAGTTAATTTGCTTGAAATTGCTCCTTGGGTATTATTCTTCGATGGCTCTTCATGTGACAAAGGTGGTGGAGTAGGTATTTTGTTAATTTCGCCAAGAGGAGAGGTATTTGAATTTGCTATTCCTATTCAACCTACTGTCACTAATAATCAAGCTGAGTATGAAGCGTTGCTCAGAGGACTTCAATACTTGAGAGAAGCAAAGGCCATTGCAGTTGAAATTTTTGGAGATTCAGAATTAGTTATAAGGCAACTAAATGGCGAGTATGAGTGCAGAAATGATGTCTTGAGGAATTACTATGAGGAATGCAAGCAGATCTTAAAGGAATTTCAGTCAGTAATTCTGCAGCATATTCCTAGGAAAGACAATGAAGAGGCAAACAGATTAGCTCAAGGTGCTTCGGGTTATAAAGAGCTTCGAGAAGTTTTTGCTAATGATGTACATGCTTTCGGGAGTAATCTGGCAGAAGATGATTGGAGAAAAGAGATTGCCGATTATCTGGAGAATCCATCCCGAAAGGTTTCTAGAAAGCTCAGGTATAAAGCTTTAAAATTTGTTCTTCTTGACGATAATTTATATTATAAATCCTTGGATGGGGTGCTGTTACATTGCTTGAATCATGAAGAAGCAAAAAGGCTGATGAGTGAAGTACATGATGGGTTGTGTGGAGCACATCAATCGGCCTACCGAATGAAGTGGGTTATTAGAAGAACTGGATATTACTGGCCGACAATGTTGGAAGATTGCTTTGAATATTATAAGGGATGTCAAGACTGTCAGAGATTTGGAAACATTCAGAGAGTTCCAGCATCGGCTTTGAATCCCCTTATCAAGCCATGGCCATTCAGAGGATGGGGAATAGATTTGATTGGCCAAATAAATCCTCCATCTAGCAAGGGGCATAAGTTTGTGCTTTTGGCAACCGATTATTTTACCAAGTGGGTTGAGGCAATTCCATTAAAGAAGGTGACATCGGAGAATATGGTTGAATTTGTTAAAGAACATATCATTTACAGATTTGGGATTCCTCAAACAATCACCACAGATCAAGGGGCTCAATTTACATCTTCAGAGTTCAGAGATTTTGCTGAAAGTATGGGCATCAAATTGTTAAATTCTTCTCCTTATTATGCCCAAGCTAATGGTCAGGCAGAAGCTTCTAACAAGATTATGATTAAGATTATACAGAAGAAGATTGATCAGAAGCCAAGAAAGTGGCATTCGGTACTCAATGAGGCGTTATGGGCTTACCGAATGGCTCCACATGGGGCTACACAGACATCTCCTTATGAGTTGGTGTATGGGCATCATGCTATTTTGCCATGGGAGATACAGTTAGATTCAAGGAGAATAAAGTTGCAAAAAGATTTAAGTTCTAAAGACTATAATGATTTAATGATGGACGAATTAGAAGATTTGCATATGATTCGTCTCAGGGCCTTGGAAAATATCGAGAAGAACAAGATGCGAGTTGCCAAATATTACAACAAGAAGGTAAAAGTCAGGCAATTTGCGGAAGGTGATTTAGTTTGGAAAGCAATATTGCCGATTGGTACTAAATACAGTACATTCGGTAAGTGGTCACCAAATTGGGAAGGCCCTTTCAGAGTGGTTAGATGCGTGCCTGGAAATGCATATATTTTGAAAACTTTACTGGGAGAAGAATTCACTGCTGCTATAAACGGAAGATATTTGAAGAAATACTATCCTAGCGTTGAGATTGATCGTTGATTAAGACACAATGGAAATAGCCGGCATTCGAGAAGAAGCTGCCTTCAGGACAAAAATTTCCGACAAAAGAAAAATGGCCAGTACTGAATGTATTGCCCTTAGCACAAAATATGTTACATCAAGAGTTCATGCAAAAGATAAGTTTTATTGCCGAAATTCCATAAATCCCTAGTACAAACTACTGAAAGAGCCTGTTCAAAACAGACTGGGGATGAATGGAATCGGCAATGGCAGCACCATGGCCATCGAGGCGATCAATGGAGGCGTCAATGTCATCGAGGTCTTCTGGGTTGCTGTTGGCAAAACCAACCGGCATCCTGGAATAGTCAGTGCCGGTGTGCGTCGACATGGCAACGAGACCCGTAGCGACGCCCAGGCGAACGCCATGAGAGGCAACTTCATCGACACGGCCTGCCACCGCACCAAGACGTGCCTCGGGTGTGTCCCCTTGGGCGTTCACCTTGTCTGCCAGCTCCTCCACCAGCGCCTTCAGTCGATCAAGTTCAGCATCACGCGCTGCAAGGTTACAAGGGGACAGCAGATTAATATCATTTGGAGGACGAGATTGAGATTGAACAGATTGCAGGACTCACCATCAATGACTTCGAGCAGCTGCTTGCGCTCGTGCTGCCATTCAAGATCAGCAATCCCGGCTTGCTTGGAGATAAACTCCAGTTCGCGACGAGAGTCGTCGCGCTCCGCCTTGAATCGGCGAGCATCGCCGTCTGAGTAGCGGGAGTCGTCCGATGAGGTCTGATTGGAGGAACTCGAGGAGTTGGACGCCGCAGGAGCAGCGGCTGGAGCCGCAACTGGCGCACCAGCGCCGGCAATCCATTGGATTACCCTGAACGAACAAAGAGATTCGTCAAGAGAGAGAAAGGAAGTTTCGAGAAGAACAGAGAGAAGTAAGCAGCCAATCACCTGCGGCGAGCGCCGGCGCGGCTTCCTTCGGCCTCATCGGCGGCCGGGCGCCTCCTGTTGTTGTCGGCCATTGGAAGTTCCTCGGAGTTACTGTGGATGGGGAAAAGAATGACTTGGGCCGGCAAAAACTTGGAAGACGAAGAACTTGGTAAAAACTGTGGGCTACCTGGGTGTTTGTTTATAGGACCCGCAGAGGAGATCGTGGCCAAAGATCGTGGCGCGTATTCCGAAGAGTTCGGAAGGTGGAAAGGATTTTCCAGCCGATCGGTTCCCATGTCGTTTGGGATTCTTATCGAGTCGTATTCGGCTTTGACTCGATGAGATTCGGCTATGTCATAGTTGAAGCGTTTTCGGGTCTAGCGCTATTATAACCAGCTTTGCCGAATGAATTATCCACAATGGAGAAAAAGCAGAGTTAAGAGATGACAAGATTACAAAGTTGGTAAGACATTCGGCTAATTAAATGTTCGATACAACTACACACCCAAGTACTTGGAGATTACATCTTTAGCATCAGATATCATTCTATTAATGGTCTCCAAAAGATTTTTGTCAGCTTCTTGGGTTTTAGCCAGAGTAGCAAGCTTTGCCTTGAGTTGTCTTTCTTCGTTCAGAGCTGCTGAAGCTTCCTTTCGCATCTTCTCTGTTAATTTGGGAAGCTCAACTATCTTCTTCTCATCAGCTTCAATTTCGGCCGATAGATCTCTCAATTCGGCTTCAAGTGCAGCTTTTCTGACCTTCTTCATTTCAAGTTCAGACTCCAATTTGGTCAGTAATTCCTTGCTGTTCTGAGCTTGAGTATGCAGGTCTTTTACAGATTGCTTGGCCAAGGTTCTCCTTTGCTCCAAGGCTGGTTGAGCAGATTGATTCTTCAGAGCTTGCTTCACTGCGATAAAATGATCGTCCAATCTGGAAATTGGATCTAAAGAAGTCTTGATATCGGCAGGAAGATCTTGATCAAATGATTCAAGCAAGTCTCTTAAAAGATCAGCATTGGTAACTTGATCTCGAGTGTCCTTATGCAGAAAAGAGAGGATTTCCTTCAGTTTTGCTTGGTTCTCCTCTGATAAGGCTTGACCAGAGGAAGTTTCTTCTCCTTGTTCGGCAACAAGATCATCCAAGGCAAATGAGTAGCTGGGTGATGAAGTTGTTTTATCCTGAAAAAGAATTGTTGCCGAATTAATGATAGTCTATTGGATAAAAGCTGGGAGAACTGGGTAATCATTTCTACCTCATTCCTGACCTCTTGGATGGAGAGAGAGGGCAGCTCAAGCTCAGGTAAAGGTTCTTGCATGTCATGCTGAAGAGAGCTTGGGAGGTTCTTTGGTAGAGATGAAGCTTCTGGCTGAAGTACATCAGGTAAAGCTGAAGCTGGTTCTTGATGAAAAGAGGAGCTCTCCGAAGTTGGATCCATTGAAGCTTGCTCTGAAACTGAAAAAGAATCAATGCCGATGGAGAGGAACTTTAAAGACAAAATAGTGAGAAATTTTACCAATCAATGAAGCATCGGCAGGATCTGTACTGATTGCTAGCTGCTGTTCTCTGGTCTGAAATCAAGAAGAGATAAAGCTGAGTAAAACACCAAAAGCATTATAGTCAAAGAGAGAGGGTTCTGACCTTAATTTTGCTACTTGTTCTTTTCTTCTTTACAACTGAGGGAGCAGCTATAAGGAGGGTTTTCCTCTTGACAGATGATGGTCTAGTGAGTATTGGATCTGAAGAAGCTTGTCTAGCCATCAGCTGAGCCAAGGTAGGAGATTGGTGCCCCAAAGCAGATATTGGGCCTGCAGTTTTGTATAAAATTGCTCTGGCAAGGGGGGCAGGTGTTATGTCCTGCAAAATAATAGAGTCAGAGTCGATTGAGGGTTAATGTTATTAAGACAGATAAAGGAATAAGCATATTACCTCTGCAGTTGGTTGATAATCAGGCATTAACTCAAGGCAGAAGGGATAGATTGGCATATTGAAGATATGATCATGGAATTCTTGCCACCAGAGAGTGAAGGAAGGATGGGCAGATATTATTGGCACAAAAGGATCAGGTGCATAAATAGTTCCACAGCATTTATAAGTAAAAATTCTTCTTGTTTCTGTGGAATCTTTGACTATCTCCCTAGGCCTGAGGAATTCATGGAGAAATAGCCTAGGGGGCACTTGGCCACATCCCAACTGTCTAGCCGTCATATTTGGCTGATAATATTCATAAGTGCTCTGAACTAACCTCCCTCCACAGAATTCGGCTGGCAGGATGCAGGGCTGAATGAAGGCATTGAAAATTGCTACAGATTGTACATCAGTGCATCCAGTCTCAAAGCTGAATTCGCAAGGGAGAGTAAGATTGTCATTGTCCAAATATGGGAACCAAAGAGGATTAGCAAAACCTCTGAAGAAGAGCTCAAACAGTTCACCAATGTTCTTGTTGATAGGTACAGTGGAGGCAGCTTCTCCATAGGTTTGACAACCTTTGGTTCTCCGGGTTTCTCCTTCTTTATAATTGATTGAAGGGAAGTCTCGGCTGTTGAGATCAATAGCAATGATTTGGTGCATGTACAATTGCAGCCACATTTGGACAAACCACCAGGGACCATTGACACAGGGGATTTTCTTGCCAGTGTGCATCAGGTGGGTGGTTTGATTGAGCATATGATAGACGCTTCCCAGGAGGTATTTCCCAAGTGGGATGACTTTTCCAGCAGCCAGCTCTTCAGCCATCACAATATGATTCAAGGTTGGCTCATTGGCTTTGCCACAGAAGACTGATCTGCATAGCCACATATTCAGGAAGGCCCTGTATTCGACATCAGTCAGGGGGCCATCAGACATATGGTTCTGAATGTATCTTTTATATCCAACCCCTGTTTTTACTCCTGTCTGCTTGGAGGAACCTTTGTGGTCATATGGATATACGGTTCCTGTGACGTTCAGGCCGGTCATCATGTAGACATCGGCCAAAGTGGGAGACATTGGGCCATGACCAAAAAGGAAGGCATTTGCGCCATTAGACCAGAAGTGGCAAGCTGCAATCAGGAGGTTCTCATTCTTTGGTGTTTCGGCTAGAGATAGCTCCAAGCAATGAGAAATACGAAGACTGTCCCAATTCTGCGTCTGGGGGCTTTTATCTTCAAGAATCCTTTTGTACCAATTTCTCCAGCCGGCGATTGGGGGCAAAGGCCAGTTCTTGAAAGCGTCTTGCCACTCATGAGGTTTTGTCAATGAAATCTTGAAAGGGACCCTCTGAGATTCGGCCGCGATGATTTCGGAAGGATCTGAATCCCCTACAGGGCCGAGGAAGTAGGACGGAGCTTTTTCCTCAACAGGAATGAGGATTTCGGCAGCTAGGGCCTATCAAGAATGGGAAGAGGTGAGAAGAAATTTAAGACGCAAATCGAAAGGAGAATGCCGAATGTGCTTGAGGGGATTGAAGCTTACCTGGAGGGCAAAATCTTGATTCGCCATTTGAAGATTGAATCCTGGAAGTCGATGACTTAGGGTTCGGATCCGAATGAGAGCTCTGAAGATTCAAAGGGAGAAGCGGGTGCCGAGCAGAATTAACTTGGAAATGTTAAGTGCTTCTGGTCAATTCCGAGATAAAGTTACCTCTTATCCCGAAATTGAAGGGGCATGTGTTGACACCAAAAATTGGCACCAGGAAGAGGCTGACATATGGGCCGGAATCGTCGAAGAGATATCATTCGGCAAAGGAGTTTTTTCCCAGAAACATTCGGCAAAGACGTTCTGCGGTCGGGAACGCGTCGTCATTCGGCAGAGGCATAGTTCCGCAGGTAAAAACGGTAGCATTCGGGAAGACGTGATGACGTGGAAAAACATAAGGAAAAGGCCGGTTCGAACAAGGAACGCAATATGGGCACGAAGATTTGTTATTTATTTTTAGAAACAAGTATTGTAGTCGTGTCCGACTAGGAGTTGTATCAGGACCTGGGTATAAATATAAACCCATGGCATCTGTAGAGAAGGATCGATCCAATCAATCATACAACAAACCGGCCCCGTGCCAACATCGAGTCCTTTAGTCGAGTCGTCGAGTTCTTCGAGAGGAGTCATCGATCCGTCGACCTCCGTAAGTACCGGCAACCTTGTATCATGCTTAGTATCATGCGGTGGATTTAAGCTTTGATGCAAGTAGTCTTGTTACCATGCTTAGTATCATCCGGTGGATTTAAGTTGTGGTCTCAAGAAGGTTCCTCTGTTAGGTCATGAGCCATGCGGTGGGCTAAGATCTAGTATGGACCAAGTTATCGGTTCTGTTGGATTTCGGCAAGATCTAACAGATTCATTAAGTTACCCCGTGTTGCTTCGTTTTTACTCTGTGCTTAATTCATGCAACACACCTTTGCCCAATCTAGACTGGTCGGGTTCGGCTCTGGATCGCAAAACGATGAAAGAACCGCGGCGTCCATATAGCCGAATCCGAAACAGTCCAGGTTGCCACGTGTCGCGGGTTCGAGCTTGTCGGTATCGTGTAGATATTGACAGAACCGGGTATCATGCGGTAGATGCAGGTTTTTGGGTCGTCTTAGAGCTAATCATCCGGTGGATTAGAATTCGATTCGATCTGATAGATCTATCTTTATCAATCAGGCTTGTTCCTTCGCCATGGACCCCGATTCGGCTAAATAGCCGCATTCGGTAATGCTCTCACGAGTGAACGTGTGTTCGTGGGTTTGCATTGGGCAATGAATGCTTTTAGCTTCTCATGGTTAGATTGTATCATGCGGTGGATTAATCTAATCTGATTAGTGGCGTGGTATCAAACAAGTCGTATCATGCGGTGGATTAACTTGTTCGTTATCATGCTTGACGGGTGCTGCTTTCGGCCTATGCATTCTTGTTTCGATGTAAATTTGCGACTGCGTTGTGGGTTCGTATTAAACACTGAATGCTTTTAGCTTTTCATGGTTAGATTATATCATGCGGTGGATTGATCTAATCTGATTAGTGGTGTGGTCTCAAACAAGTCGTATCATGCGGTGGATTAACTTGTTCGTTATCATGCTTGACGGGTGCTGCTTTCGGCCTATGCATTTCTTGTTTATTGCGAATTTATGATCATGTCTCACCCTTTTATTAATCTATCATGCTTTGTTTCTCGTTAATCGGCTATGAGTATGCGTTACAATGTTCATTCGGCTGAAAGCCGACCTTTCGCCATGCTTACGTCACGCATTCGGCAGTGCGCTCCCTGCGTGCCTTGCCGATTGCCGAATGAAGCTTTAACTGCCGACAGATAGCTTTTCTGTAGCTATGTGTCGTTCGAAACTGGCTCCGTAGCCGCAAATATGGAACTGTCTGGTCTCACCCGGCACGTTCCAGGTGTTATCTAAACATCTTTTCTCCCTTTGTCAGTTTCAGGAAAATTGACTGGCACGCTTTCGGATTCAAACGCTCGTGCTGCGTGTGAAGCCAGCTAATTCGGCTTGCTGTGTGCTTGGCGTGAGGTGCGGATTTTACGTCAACAGGTGGTTCTAGTTGAGCTTCGAGCAGAGGAGGGGGGCGGACGACGGTGACCGGCGGACGGCCATCGACGGTGACCGAGGGAATGCGAGCTACGGTGTTCGGGAGCCGAAATTGAAGGGATGGGAAGCTTCGTTACCTCGTGGCGATGCTCCTGACGCGGCGAATTGGTCGGAGAAGGACCAGAGCGGTGGGACGGCGAGCAACGGCGGAGCTTGGAGCTCGGCGGCGCTCGGACTGCGGGGGAGGAGAGGCGCGGTGGGCTTGGTGCTCGGGGCGAAGCTTGGTGTGGCTCAGGAGGGTCTCAGAGGTGGCTTTTATAGGGGCTAGGGGCTGCGGGGTGGGCGTGGCACGCACGCCAAGGAGAGGCGGCGGCGGTGATCGCCTTCCATGCGCAGGGCACTTTCCATGCGGGGGAGTGCGCGAAGAAAGGAAGGGAGGGGTGCAGGAGCTTCCAGGAAGGTGCGGCCGGGTCCACGGGATTCGCCCAGGTGTGTAGAGGAAGGAAATTCCCGGCGGCGGTGCTGCCCGTGATCTCCGGCCGGCCTGTCTCCGCGAGGAAGACGGAGCTGACGGTCGGGGCCCACGCGGCACAGAGACGGAGAGGGGAGGGAAAGCGGCCGCGGTGCTGGGCCGGAGCAGAGGCGGGAGTGGGCCGGCTGGTGTAGGCCCAGGTGGAGGGGCGGGGCTGGCGAAAGGGCCGAAGGAGAGAAGCAGGCTGTGGGAGCGCGCGGGGTTGGCAGCTGGGCCGAATCGGAGTTGGGCTTCAGAGCAGCGCGCTGGGCCGCGAGGGAAGAGACGGGTTGGGCTGACTCGGGAAAAGAAAGGAGGGAGCAGGAGCGGACCAGAGGAAGAGTTCAGGGGGCGAAAGCGAACTCTAGCCTAAACGACTTTTCTAACGCTCCAAACAAAGTGATTCAAATTCGAATTTAAATAAATTTAAACCCTCGTTTGAACCACAGTCAATACAAAACTCAATGCAGCAGCATGAATGCAACAAAAATGTTTCTACGCCTTCTATTTGATTTTAATTCTCAGAAATTATTTATTTACCCTATATTAATTATGAACAAGACATTAAATAATCAATTAATTACTAAAATTTTTAAATAGACTATTTTAGGGTGTTACAATATGGTATATATGAGCGGGAGAGACTCGCCTCCATACACCACTTCAAAATGGTGGTGTAGTATGTCTCTCTGTGAGGGTCATTCTCTTGAGCGACGGCGCTGAGGCCGGCCGGACCAAATCACTACAAGAATAACTCACATCGGCACCCCTCATATGCCTCGGTGTACTTAAGATCCGGTGCTAATGTAATGTTAGCACCGGGTGCGAAATTGGGGCACCCTCGGGAACTATTTAGCACCGGGTTGTAACACCAACCGGTGCTAAAAGTCCCCTTTAGGGGTTGGTGTTACAACCCGGTGCTAAAGGGTCCCCCTTCTTTAGCACCGGGTGGTATTACGACCCGGTGCTAAAGGGTCACCCTTTAGCACCGGGTGGTGTTACGACCCGGTGCTAAAGGCCCTTTAGCACCGGTTCGTAAATACGATCCGGTGCTAATGTAGGTGTCACATGCTACTTCAAAAAGAGCGCATCTTTAATCTTATCACATGTGCTGTGTAGGTGAGATGGTTAGGTGGGTGCACGCGCGCGAGCCAAGATGTCTTGAGTTCGAATCCCGCAACACGCAAATATGCAAATATTTTTTGCTAGTGCTGCCCCCACCTTTAGCACAGCACCGGAAGATTGGCACCGGTTATTTGACCCGGTGCTAAAGGGCTTTCCCACCCGGTGCTAATGTGCATGATTCTTTTAGTGAATCCAAATGGGCTAACCTCGGAGGACCACGCCTCACACCACATGCAGCCACTCCAGCTCGATCCGGCGCCCGGACCAGATCGACGCTCTCCACGCGGCACCCGGTGAGCTCCAACTCCAGCACCCTGAGCCGGGAGCGCGGCGCGTCGACGGTGAGCACCGACGAAGCACCACTGCACTAGCGGCTCACCGACGCCCTGCGCTTCTTCCTCTCCACCTCCGCCGCCGGCGCTGGTGGCTAGCGGCGAGACGTCAGCTGCCTCGCGCTCCATTTCTACCTGACGCAGCACCGCCGCCGCCTGCGCGAGATCGAACGGCCGGCTGGTCAGCGCCGCCGTCGCGCGCGGCGAGGTCCACGCCCTGGAGGTCGCGCTGGACACCGCGGAGGACACGGGCTCGGTCCGGGCCATGTCCAGCGACGCCGTGCTGTCGCTAATAAATTGGCGTTAATAATGTTCATTAAAAAAAACTTGGCGTTAATAATAACTTGGTCGATAATAACTTGACGTTGTCCCTGCTGATGGTCTGTCAGCACCCACTGCCACGGTTCCGGCCCATTTGGAGACTCCCTCTGCCTTGACTGGGCCAACAAACGAGCAGACGTTGGGCCGTGCTGATTCAGCGAAGAATTGTAAGCTGGAGGCCCTGCACGTCTTTATCAAAGGAAAAAGTCTATTTTACGTCCCTCACGTTTGACAGAAGTTTATTTTTCATCCTCAACGTGAAAAATCAGGAATCTTGCATCCCTCGACTCTTCAAAACCGTGCATTTTACGTCCATCGGCGGTTTCGACGGCAGTTTCGCTGACATGGCGGCGGTTTCGCTGACGTGGCACACTGACATGGCGTGCTTAAAATGGCTGAAACTTTGAAAAAAGCATATAAAATCGTAAAAAAGGATAAAAAGATAAATCCAATTTTTTTAGCTTCCTCATGAGCATCTTTGCACAGTGGAGTCATTTATTTACATGTTTGATATTATTTTCTAGTCGAAATAAAATACTAGGCAAGAAAAGATGCCATATAACTTGTAAACTACATAGTAAATATTTTAAAAATTATAAAATAGTAAATATAACCCATGTGTGCCTCTGGTGAGTGTGTACATCTAGTAGAGTAGTTTGTTCATATATTAGAAGTTTTTATACGGTAGAGTAAGATTATGTTTGTGTATATGCTAAACATAATCCTGTTATACCATATAAAAACATCTAATATGTAAAGAAAACAACTCCGATAGATGTACACACTCACCAGAGGCACACATGAGTTGTATTTACTATTTTATAATTTTTCAAATATTTACTATGTATTTTACAAGTTCTATGGCATCTTTTCTTGCCTATTTTATTTCGACTAGAAAATAATATCAAACATGTAAATAAATGACTCCACCGTGTAAAGATACTCATGAGGAAGCTAAAAAAATTGGATTTATCTTTTTATCATTTTTTACGATTTTATATGATTTTTCAAAGTTTCAGCCATTTTAAGCACGCCATGTCAGCGTGCCACATCAGCGAAACCGCCGCCACGTCAATGAAACTGCCGTCGAAACCATCGAGGGACGTAAAATGCACGGTTTTGAAGAGTTGAGGGATAAAAGATTTCTGATTTTTTACGTTGAGACCGAAAAACAAATTTCTACCAAGAGGGACATAAAATAACTTTTTCCTTTACCAAACAAGTACAGCGTAAGTTGCGCACGCCGCTAGCTGCCCGGCCCGGCCAAGTCGACGGCGACGACTACCGACGAGCAGCCACTGTCGAGGCGTTGAGCGCCTCGCCAAACAAAACAACCCTGGCCGGCGTCGCATCAGCCAAGACTCAAGAGCGCCGAAGTCAGGCTCATGCGCAGGCAAAAACACCGCGCCGGTTCAGCAACGAACAGCAAAAACACCGCGCCGGTTCAGCAACGAACAGCTCACACTAAAGATGTTTTTTTTTTGTTGAGAAACACCTGGACATTGACAAACCCGCGCTGGGCCACCCGTTTCCCTCGTCGACGTGGACAGCCGCAGCTCGTCTTGTAGCTCTGACGAAGATGTGAACTCACGAGGAGAATATTTCACATTTCAAATGCAAGTTTGAAAGTCTGCGCGATCAACAGCTGGCCACTGATTCCAGCTTCAGACACTCGTACATCTCCAGAATATTACTTTGCTCTTTGTTGCTAATGTATGGTTCAGTTTGCAAAGCAATACAGAAATTAAGTTCGCGCATGATTCAAACTTCGAAAGCATCATTTTCTTTTGCGCACCTTGTATTCTGCCAGAACATAGTATGATGCAACTCATAATCATAATAAGTTATAGACGATACATCAACCAGGGTAAATGAAAAATAGTGATGTCTTGCAGACTTGCACCATGGAAATATCATGAATGGCTCCTTATACACTAGTACTACTATTTTTCCTTTCCGGGGCATCGAATGAAAATTATTGTTCCCAACTCAGATAATTGCATGATGGAATAACAAAAATAAAAGGAAATAGCCTTTAATAGGACACAATTAAGCAATGTTGCCATGCTGAACAGGTTGGCATCAACTCGTATCACATTCATGGTGAGTTCGTCAGCAGCCACAGGAAAAATACCAGAGACAAAACAGACGGAAACTTCTCCAAGAACAATGTTGCACATCAGTTGGTTATTATTTTGCATCTAGCATCACTGAGGACTGCAGGGGATCTCGTGATATAATCATATGAGTGCCACAAACTTGTGTTTTGGCTTCAAGATCTACCCAGCACAAATGAATTCCCCCCCTAGGATTTCGTAAGACAGACTACAAGTATACAACAATCAAGAACTGTGTTGTCGCATGCAGAACCCAATCTTTCTAAACTGCCATCAAAACCAAACATAACCTGGGTATGAGGAACTGCATGATAAAGGTGCAGGTAAGGTCAGAAAATTACTAACAGCTAATGATTTAAATAGGTGATCAAATTGCTTAGAAATAAAATTTGTGGAGAACAATCTATTTAGGCCTTAACAAAATATAATAATACTACAGCTATTGCATCACTTCAGGTGCAGTATACTACCTCAAACAAAGGCAGCTAGCCATCTCATCTCTGAGCCATTTCCATTTGATAAATAATATATCTTTTTCCACTTCTCTTCTGAAAAACTCTCACGCCGAATGATTTTTTGCCTGGCCAACAAGTAGATTCCGAATGTTCATTGACTGAATTAACAAGTAAAATATACTTGGAAAGTTGTGCAAGCATATGCCAGGGTCAGCCATGGCAGAAAATCAAACACTATCACCAGATAAAAAAAATGGCAATTTTGTAAAAGGACTACCTCATATAGTAGTGACACACAGTCTCAGCTTCTTCTAAGGTGTAACGTGGAAACATCAAGCGAGCGTCAGAAGGTACATCTGGCAGCTCCTGCCGTAGTTTGCCAACAGCTGTTGAATGTGAAAAGGCTCCAACCATCATATCATTGTGCAACATTGACCTATAAGCATTGACCTGTTGAAAAGTAGCAGCAAGTGAAAACATTAAATGTGAACCTAGTTAACAAAGTCTTTACTAGTGTAAAAGCATTTAACTGTAGTCCATATGCTTTTTTCTAGGACCACAAACAGTTGATGAAGGAATAGCTATATTAAGTAAAACCTGCTATTATGAGCTCTGAACTGTGTACAGAGAATCAATTACTACTGTTATTTTTTCAAAAGAAAACTTTTTGCTGTATTAGGCAACATGAAAGGACAGAAGATAGGAGAATGAACATGCATAAAAGGGTGAGAACCTTACTAACCACAACCCAAAAAATAAATAAGAAGAATGGATATGCAAATATTTTCTACTTTCAAAGTAGGATGCTGAGGGACATAAAAGAATGTAATGCTTGAACATGGTGTAAGAAGCGCAGTGCAACAAACCGTTGTAAGCTCTTTAGCATGGATTGATCGACAAGATCTAACAGTTACGGGTTCCTGGAAGTCACTGAATGTAAACCAACTATTGTACTGCAAAAGAAAAAATGAACATTTTAATGTGATGGGGTGCTTAATCCATATAACTATCAGAAATTTAAGTCGCAGCAGCTAGTTCAGTTATGGTCTCAATACTCCAACATACCTGATCAACAGCAAACAATACAGGCACATCTTTCACCAGGGACAGTTCCATCCTTAAGCGAACCACGACACCAACAGAAGCATGTGTATGGGTTATCCCAGTTTGAATGAGATCATACAATGTGGACCCTTCAGGCATTTCCACTGTGTCAGCCTCTTTCATCCTTCCAACACCAGCACCTTCTCCCAGGGGAATAGGCTCGAAAATTTGACATGATAATTGTTGTAAGCGTGTTTCGTTGTACTTCAAAAAATCCTGAAGCAGCAATAGAAACAAATTCAGAGGAAATGATGTTCCATCCAGCATGCTTTAGTAGCAAGATATTCCGATATATACATTTTATTGCATGATCATTGACAGGAAACCTTGTTGGCACATACATCTGAGGCTTAAGATGTCTACCTCCAATTAAAAAAGTGATGTTGTGGAAGGCATGCAGATTACATTTTGGTACAGATAACTTTAAAATATTCAGATTGAACATATGAATTGCTAAGTACATAATTGTCTGAAATGTGTTTTCGTAACATTAATTTCAATAGGTTTTCTAAATAAGCTACAGTAGAAAGTAATGCTGAGCATATTTTAGGTTGTGTCTATGTTCAAAACGTTACAGGTTATCTGCTTTTTAGCATTTAATACCCTCAATAGAGAATCCATGGGACTCAAGTGCGATACTGAAATACATGCAATGACCTAATACACATTACCAATAAACTAATATTTTAGAAAGTTTGCATCAAGTACCAAAATTAGGAGTGGATGGACAAATAACAAACAAAACAGATTATAATGCATTCTATTTGCATCCATAAAATTGAGAAAAGAAAAGAGGAACATGCAAGATAGTCTATTTGAAGTAGCCAAAACATACAAATCACACAGAGCTTAGCACCTGCAAGATCTTGGCAGCCTGTACTGGCGTATCAAAAAGATCATTGTATGTGTTTCTATAGAAGAATCCTCCATGAGTCCAATCCTTCCCTTGTGGAACATAGAATACCAGCCATCCTTGAGTACGTGCCCAGTGGACAAGCATCGCAAGTGCAATGCTTTTACCACAACTCCGTGGGCCATCCAAGACAATTTGTTTTTTGGTATCTGAAGGCAGGCAGGCAAGCAGAGAAAAACGGTTGAAAACTTCAGATACAATGTTGCAGCAGATATATGTATTTATATACAATAGCATTGTATTGAATATGTTTTGCAATGGCAATGTGCTCAGAGAAAAAACTGAAACCATGGATTCTCATAAATAAGGCTTAACTATAATGCAATTGCAAACCGAATAACTCTGGCAATATATGGGATATATAAGAATATTATACACTTTCAAATGCAAAAAACATCATTACCTAAATTATGTGTAGAGCATCAGTATCAATTTAGAACTTATTTCAGAAGATTAAGCCGCGGAAAAGTAAGAAATTGAACCTTTTCTTTGCAATTAATCTTGCTAGGTGAAAAATCATACCACTTCTAGAATTAAGAAACCTAGTTCCTAAACGGTTCTTTCTTTTCTTTTCCTCTGAATATACCTTATGACTCAAAAAGGAACTGAGCTGAAAAAATGAACACCTTATCTCGGATGTCAATTTTCAGAAAAACGAGAGTTGAAACTGCTACACTATTTAAGTAAGGAAATTGAACCTTTTTTCTCACTATTAATCTCTCTAGGTGAAAAAATCATACCACATCAAGAATTAATAAACCTAGCTCCTCAATGGCCCTTTCTTTTCTTTTCCTCTGATAGTATACCTCACGAGTCAAAAAGGAAATAAGCAGAATCAATGGACACACTAACATCAATTTTAATGTCAATTTTGAGAAAAGAAAAAAGAAAGTGACAGTTCAATCAAACCATAAATATGATGCTTGTTAGTATTTCAACAAAAGATTAGCGCTATGCCAATGCTAGCAGCAACAAAATTATTCACTAGAATCTGAAAGAACCCAAACCATCCATGCTAACAAAAAACTTCAGCAGTGCAAACCATACAAGCACTGTACATATTGCATGTAAATTGACAGCACAGCATGTTTCATCTGAAGCCAACACGTATTATAGTCTTAATAAGAGGGCGCAGCATCCAAGAATCGAATATGCATAGCCGCATAGGTATCAACAGGTTACGCACCTTTGAGATTGGTTGTAACGGCGGGATCAACAATCCTACGGAAGTTATCCCGGAGGTCTAGGAAGCTCTTCCTCACCATTACAGCACACCGTCTTGTCTCCTGAAACTCTTTCATCATCCCTGCTGGCAAACCTTCTGGTAACATGGCATTCCATTCATCCAAACTGACGAGAAATACAAAATGACAGAGAAATGAAAGAAAATTTAATACTCCAAAACAATCTCCAATAGCATTGAAAAAGAAAATCAATCTGAGCTATATTTGTTATCCTGAGTGCAGCTTATAATAGTAACTGAATAATCTTTTACATCAAATAAAATAAAATACTACAAAAAACTACGGGAAACAGTATGTTTTGACTACCTAAGTTGAAACAAGGTCATCATTTAGAATACAAGTCAAGAATTGGATTGCAATTTAGTCGATCAGGAAAGCATCAGATGGCCATAAAGTTTGTGAAATGAAAGAGATCACAGAACTTGCTCGAATCAACAGAGCATCTAGATAACATTAACCCCGCAATTCCCCAAATTCATCATTTAGGATAACAGGTGAAGCAACAGAATGGTAAATTATGCATAGAAAACTCTGCAGAGGTTAAAACCTAATTAAAATGGTAAATCTCACGCAATCTACCATTTCAATTTCGATACCACATTGATTTCTACCTGACAATTGTTAGCTTTGCCAGGGAAATCGCCCGCAAGATCCAAACTCATAAACGGTACCAACGCAGAGAAAATCCACGAGTATTTGGATCCAATTGAGAGGGAGGAGGGTGCCTACGTGAAGTCGACATAGACATTGGCGTCACGGTGTGCGAAGGTCCCGAAGGTGTCGGTGAAGGCGAAGAGCGGGCGGCCGCCTGGGCCGACGTCGAGCGCAGGGTCGTAGGTCGGGGGAAGCGGGTCCGTGGGCAGCTCGAAGGCGGCATCAAGGTCGTCGTCCCCGCCCCCGGCGGCGAACTCGTCCCCATCGGCGTCATCGGCCGACGCCACGCCGCGCGGGTCCTTGGCGCGGACCTTCCCGCGGTTCGACGTGGACGAGGCCGGCTTGCCCCCGCCCTTGGCCTTCGCGTAGGACCGGGAGGCAAGTAGGAGGGAGGAGAGATCGGCGGGCGGGTCGGGGAGCGCGGTGGCGCGAAAGCCGCCGGAGGATGCCGCGGCGGCGGCGGCGCGGCGGAGGAGGGGGCGGAGGAGCATTTCGGCGGCGGGGTTTAGGCCGGCGGAGAGCGGAGAAGGGTTTGGAGGTCGATTGGACTCTTCCTGGGTCGTCTTGTGGTTGTGGGATCACTGGGATGGGCTGTTAGTTGTTAATGGGCCAGATATTCTAAGAGAAGTTTGGCCCATGTAGAAACTAATGAATTAGTTTCGTGCTCTACGATTTTCCCGCGCTGGATGGACCTGGGTGATCAGTTGATCACTGAATCCGATGGAATAGGGCCTACTCAAGTCGAAGTAATGAACCTTAATAAGTTTCAAAAAAAAGTAATGAACCTTCACGCACAACAGATAGCAAACCTAAGAATGGCCTAGAACATAGTCCATCCTCATTCTGGTTTATTTATTTTTTTAAATTTTATTTAAACTTCTTTAGCATCCACCAAGTTTATAAAAAATATATTAACATCTACAATATCAAATATACTAACATGATATATTTTATGATGGATCCAATAAAAAATGATTTAATATCGTAGATGTTGATGTATTTTTTTATAAAGTTGATCAAAATTAGAGAAATCTGGCTTACGACAAAGCTAAGCAACATACACAATGCATTTTAAAATCAATAAAGTAATATGTAGGTTGAGGCTCACTTCAGTGCATTTTGATTTATGTTCCTCTTTTCTTGACACAAAGCATCTCCAAATTGTCTCCAAGCCAGGCTAGCGATTGCATCTCGTGATTCATAGTATGCACTTGTGTTGTGTACATGCCTGATTCGTATTAGGCAGATCTGTGACCCCTAACTACACTTTTCTACCGGTCATCCGGGACGCCGAACGAGGCATGCCATGAGCAAGCCGAGATGTTGTTAGTAGGGGCACCCGCTGCTCCCTTTCATTCCACATGGCGCAACTATGGCGCCGTTGTGCTCCATTTGGCTCTAGGAGTACAATAGATATCTGGTGCTCCAAAATCTCCATGTAAACTCACTCATCTTTTATGCTTGGCGGAATAGTCATTTTGGTCCTTGAACTATCAGCCGAAGCCCAATTTCATCCCGTTACTATTAAAATGGTTGATTCAGTCCTTCAACTTTCTTATATGGCTTATTTTTGTCTTTTGTCCTACATGTCATGCCACGTTGGCATGCTTAGTCAACACTCATATAATTAGGTTTTGTAAAATATTATTTTCTACCCTCTAGATGATACATATGTTTGTATTTTTCTACTGTAATTGCTTGTGATCTATGGCTAATATTGTAATGTTTGTTTGTTATCAAATGATGATGAATACAACCATATCTATTTACATAAAAAAATAGTTCATACAATTATTGTGATTAAAAGTGATATGCCATGAGAATGTTTAATATAAGTGACGTATGTAATGCACCAGACACTTAAAATGATATGGTGCTGACAAGACGTGCTAACGTAGCGCGACACGTAGAATGGAGGACGAAAATGAGCAGTGTAAGAAAGTTTGAGGACTAAAATGGCCATTTTGGTAATTTAGGGGCGAAATTGAGCTTTGGTTGATAGTTTGTAATGCACCGGACACTCAAAATGATATCTAATTGACTGGGTGCTGATAAGACATGCTAACGTAGCGCGACACATAGAACGGAGGACGAAAATAAGTTGTGTCAGAAAGTTTGAGGACTAAAATGGTTATTTTGGTAATTCAGGGACATTGAGCTTTGTTGATAATTCGAGGACGAAAATGGCTATTGTGCCTTTATGCTTCACCATTCTGGGTTGACTGCAACTCATGTAACACCCTAACCTGTACATCACCGGCTAGCCGCCTAGCCGGCATCTACTGTCAATATAAATTCATGTGGGACACTGGGACTCTTCGTCCCCCGGTGAAACTTCAAAAAAAAATTATAAAACTAGTTGTGATTCAGTAGAACAAGCAAAACAACAATAGAAGATGAGACCTTTTGACAATAGTAGAAACCAGCGGCCGTGTTTCTTTACTCCTCGGAAATTTTTTTAAAGGAAATCTTACATGCATGGAGTATTAAATTAAGTCTATTTGCAGAACCTTTTTAATAATGAGTGTAACTTAACGCGACGAATCTAATGAGCCTAATTAGTCCATAATTTGCTACAGCAATGCTACACTTCCATCCTCTAATCGTGCGGTCAGAGGCCTTATTAGATTTATCTCGTGAATTAACTCCGGGTTGTGAAGATAGTTTTGTAAACTGACTTTATTTAATACCTTTAATTATTGGTCAAACGGGGTTAAAAAAATTCCCACCATAAAAGAAACACGGCGAGCATAGTCTAACAACGTAGGTACAACACCTCTCAATCTGCCGATGCTAATGATTGTATCTCGTGATTCGTATTAGGCACTTGTGCTGTGTGCATGCCTGATTCATATTAGGCACTTGTGTTGTGTACGTGCCTGATTCGACTTAGGAAAATCTGTGACCCCTAACTACACTCTTCTACCTGTCATCCGGGACGCCAAACGAGGCATGCCATGAGCAAGGCCGGGATGTTGTTAGTAGGTGCACCCGCTGCTCCCTTTCACTTTCACATATTTGGTCATCGAAGGAGAAGAAGCACGTTCGCCGGAGCCACCTCTTAATTGAGCGCAAGGGCGTCGACGCTCGCCGCCGGGGCTTGGCTTGCGAAGAAGCCGGGTCCGGCCGCCGTTGTTCCTGCTCCTCAAGCTCCCGGCCGCCAGGCTCAGGCGCCCCGACCTCTTGCGCCGGCGCTACTACGACCGCCGCCGCCGCCGCCGCCTCCCGTTCGGCGGCGCGGCGGCGGGCGGCCTCCCACTCGTGCGCCTCCTCGCAGGTGAAGAAGCTCCGGTTGGGGTCGCCCTCGTGGAAGAAGGGGACCCACGACGAGCACAGCACGGGGTTCAGGTGCCCCATCACGAACGCGTGGCGCGCCTGCTCCACGTTGTTCGCGACGCGCAGCCACTCGGCGGGGGTCTTCCACCTGACCCGGTCGATGCACCCGGAGACGGCGCGGGCCGCCTCCTTGTCGCCGGCGCCGCCGCCGGCGCCCGGCCACCAGTACTCGTCGAACGCGTCGCGGAGGAAGCCCTCGAACTCGAGGTCGTACGCGTCGTCGAGCACGGAGCGGAGGACGTCGAAGCCGCCCTCGGTGCTGCAGCACCGCCGCCGCCGGCGCAGGAAGAGAAGCTCCAAGGCGCTGAACGACGGCGGGAAGTTGATGGCGGCGGCGTCGGCGGCGGCGCCGAGGAAGAGGGCGACGCGGTCGTGGGCGAGCGCGGCGCGGTAGTCCCGGTCGAAGTGACCGATGAGGCGGCCGGCGTGGTCCCCCGCGGAGACGTGCGCCGCCCAGAGGCCGGTGGTGGGCTCCAGGCGCACGCCGCGGTACTGTCGCGGCGGCGCCGCCGTTGGCACCGTCGTCATCACGGCGCGGCCTTTCGCTGGCGGTGCCGGCGCGATCTGATCGCAAACCCCTACATAGCTAGTCAACGCAACCCCCCGAAACACACGCACCGCGCGTGCGATGTACGTGTGGGTTTATCTAGAGCAGCCAGGCCGGGTCGGACTCGTACAGTCGTACGTGTCCGCGTAACGCACGCACGCGCGCGTCAAGTTACTCCTGACTTGGCGTCGTGTACAGCTGCTGCTCATGTACAACAGTACACGTCATAATTAACGAGATGTAATACGACTCAGCTACATCAGCAGCCTCTACTACTCATGCTAGAGTACGTCTGCAACTGAGTCTTCAATTATGCTAGTTCACATTGAATAATTAATTCCTAAGAAATAATTATGCAGGCAATGTCTGCAACTGAATCCTATAGAAACAATTAAATTCCTAATTTTAGCTAAAGATAAAACACCAACAGTAGTACGCAGTCAATTGATAAAAGCCAGCAACAAAAATATAGTACATAATGAGAAAAGGTCCAAGAAAAGCAGCACGGAAGAACACTTCCTCCCAAGTGCAAATACCAGTGACCATATCTTCTTCTTCTTTTTTTGCGGGCAGTGACTATATCTATTTATAAACATGAACTATCCTGAACACATTATGTTCTGCAAGATATGTACAAGAGAGCTATGTGTTTTTGCCTGAATCTAGTATAGGGGGAAAAGGTTAGGTCATGATGAGAAGCCACAAAACTTGTCCTTTCTGCTGATACCAAGAGGGTGGCAGACATACAAAACAGAACAACAGCAAAGAACAAAATCTGCTTCGGCAGTGACAAGGAACAGTAGACACCCATGCGTAAGATCAGACAATCTATTTTGTCCGATTAAACTCAAGGCAGTTTGCGCACATGGTTATCTGTTGTAGTTCCTGCAAAACAGGCCATTGACTTCAGCTATCCAGACGAGTCTTGTAGTTCTCACCAAATCCACAAGCCATTGACTTCAGCTATCATGACGGGTCCTGTAGTGAAGCTCACCATTAGTTTTGAAGATGTCAAACAGGTAGTGCAGTGCAGTGGCATATTGGTTAAAGAATCTTACCCCTTCATGGTACACGTTGGAATAAGATGAGTTTTCATTACATCACTGTGCCATGCTAATTGACTCCACCAATCTCTTGAGCACCAAAGAGTAATTTCAGTCTGGTTGGTGTGTGGCTGCAAACATAAGGACTTGAGCAACAGACAGACATGCACTTGGAGATATGACAGCTTTCCAAATTCACAATTAATGTCACTGATAGAAGAAAGCGTTGGTAGCCTTTGAAGAGTGAGCTTTTTAAGCTGAGGAAAAGATACGATTGCCGGACCCCTGAAAAAATCAGCTGATAATGTCGTAGTATCAACTAGTTTTTCCATCAGATGGCACCTGCAAACCTTTATCTCCACTAAGCAAGGTAATTGAAGAAGCCAGGAAGCATGCTTTATTGCACAGTCAAACAAGGAAACCACCCGCAGATTCAACCCGGCGTTTGTCCAAGTCACCTTTTCAACATGACCGATAACAAGGTATTCCAGGTCTGAGAATAGACCAAATTGATTATGAGCCACTTCTCCTTGAGCCACAATCTCTTTCAGGGTGTCACAACGAGTAATTGGTAGCTCTGTTAGATTTTCTACCTGAGACAAGTTATGGAGATATATTTTCCCTCCATCTGCAATCTGGCCATTGATTTCGTGTGCAAGGTTATCGATGCAGAGTGACCTCAAGCAGACTTTTGGTAGGCGACCAAGGATCTCAAGCTGTATTGTTGTATGCACACAAATGCCAAATATTTCTAGTTGCATATTAGATGTTTCCAGTCGTGACAGAAGTGAGGATGTGTAACCTAGTCCAGGGGTATCCATATAAGCAAGATTATGAATACTATTGCTATCCAGAGGTGTGAAATCAAAGAACATATCCAATACTTGCAATTTGTTGAGCCTTGTAATCACCCAGCAAGGTATCTGCTTAAGATATCTCATTTGCCTCATATATAGGAACTTCAGCTCCGAAAGATAAAACAGCTCAAACGGAAGCGAATTGACTTTTGTGCCAGAAATATTCAAATACTGGAGCTTCACCAGATCACGGATTGCCTTTGGGACTTCTATAATATAACTATTGTCACTGAAATCCAAAAAAGATAAATTTGACAAACTGTGCCAATTTGATATGGATGATAATGTTGACAGTGGAGCCCAGTGCTTCTTGCATTCCCTTGCTATCTGGGCAAATATATCGTGAATTACTGGATGGACCTTTACACAGGAATTCTCTGAAAATGTATGGCCATTGTCGCCTTTATCTAATAATCCAACTGCAAGTAATAAGTTGATGATCAAATGGCCCTTATTGCGACCATTCACATCTAACAAACCTAAGCCAAACCACCAAGAAATGAGCCTTTCCCTTCTGATATTATCACCCTTTTCGAACAAGGAACATACTAAAAAGCAATCCTTAACATTCTTGTCCAGATGAATATAGCTGAGTTTGATGCTCCGAGACATGTCATTATCAGATCCAAGTATTTCAATAATACCTGAATTCTTCACGCACTGAGCAACAGTCAACCAATCTTTTGGATCTTTCATTACGGACATGAATCGACCAATAGCACATAGTGCTAAGGGCAATCCACCGCATGCAGCTACAATCTGTCAACATAAGTATGAAAAAGAGTCATTAGAAAGAGGTGTAGCTATGTAGAATAATATTGCCTTCCTCTTCACGGAAAAACTAGAATAAATTGCTTGCAAATTAGTAAACTATTTGAAGCTCGAATATGATGAAGTATATTACCTCTGATGCATGATATGGGACAAGTGGGTGACAATAGATGGTATCCCTGCCAGCTTTTTCTTGAAACAATTTCCATGCATTTGCAGAATCCAAACATTTCAAGGAAATGTAATCATGCGCACTCTCCATATCAGCACAAACAGCTAGACTTCGGGTAGTAAATATCAACTTACGCCTAAATTGATGGGTTGATACAAGGGGTAATGGTACACCAACTTTCTCTAAAGGCACCCTGGCCCAAAGATCATCCAACAGTAACAAAAAACTTTTGTCCTTCAAGACATTGAATATCACTGCTGCATTTGATTCTTCATTGGCCACTTTAATGCCTAGCCCAAAACTCGCAAGAATGGCTTTCTGAAACTTCAGAACTGTGCACTCATTTGTAGCTACAACAAATATCACAAAATCAAATGATGCCATCTGAGAACACGAATTGCACACCAATTTCAGTAATGAACTTTTTCCTGTGCCACATGCTCCAAGCAAGCAGAGAAGTCCATTTGTTGAATTATCAGATTCACCCAAAAAATCAAATACTCGTTTGATGACAGAGTCCATGCCAATAAGAACTTGCTGTTCAAATTGTGGCATAATGTGATGGACGGGAATGGGATTAGCTCTTGCAGCAAGGAACAAAGCTCTACCTTCAATGATCAGATTCTTTATCCTCTTAGCTTCAACATCTGATTTTCTGCCAACTGAAAAGTTTCTGAAGAAATGGCTCTGCTCCTTATCATGAAGAAGATTGATCTGATGAACATTATCTAATGCATGATGCACACTTCTAAACCATCCTCTTTCCCGTTCCCATGAAGGTTGAGGATTTAATCGGCACAGGTCATCTTTTATCTCTTTTAATTCTTCAACAAGAGTAATGAGATCCTTAATTCATCTATTGGTGTCAAATGGGTAACCAAAACTCTCAAAATGAGGATCGAACCATTTTGTGATTAATACGATTATGAAAGAAAGCACGGACACAACTGCTGAGAGTACAGTCCAAGGCGAAACGGCCATGATAGATATATTCTGTACCTGTACGAAACCAAAGGTTCATGAGATAATTAGTCAAACTTTGTCAATCATACAATGATCCTATCGCAGTAAAAGATCACTATACAAACATGTCTAAACATTACAAAAACTGTTACAATCATAGAGCTAGATTACTTAAAACCACAGCACCAAGCAGATTACTGTTGGCCACTGCACTTATAGACCAAGGCTTCCTAGGACCATTTCAAAACATTGCATTATCCAGCTAAGATATCAGCTCCCAGATGCTCTGCGGAACACTATAACTAGTCTCCTATAACATATCACATTAGTTTAGCAAAATAGCTGTACTCTGTAACATCATACATACTAAGCGTGGCATCAGGGCCTCAATATTCAGAGACCGTGTTCCACAAGCCTGGTGGAACGTTCTATCACAAATATACTTGGGAGGAAGCAATGCTGGATTATTTCAACACTTTTAGTCACAAGTTAGAGAGAAATGCTGGATTATTTCAACACTTGCAAAGTTCTTATGCAGTGATGATCTATGAGGAAAGTTGAAATCATGCTTTAGTTACTGTACTTTTTTTGAATTGCGGGACTGCAACTGATTCTTAATTATCTGAACAAATAGAAATGCACAAGTCGTTGAGCGGTAATATATTTGTATTTAAAATAACAACAAAGTCTGCAGTACAAACCAGAACAAAAATTAAAAGTGACAACAATGTGGCCTCACTGATAACAAATTTTAATAAACAAGAGTAAAGCCAGAAAGGGATTAAAGCTACGGGATGATCAAACGACACCAGGATTTCAACAGGAGTAGTGATACAGCCGTCTGTCCAACTGCTCCATGCGCACAAGACATCATTAACAGAATCATTGATGACAGATTATCACTTCGAAACAAACACAAATTGCTATAACCACATTATATATGCACTATACATTAGTACCATTTGAATTATATCACTCAAAACCATAGGATAAAATTGCGATAGACATGTTTAGCAATTGACCAAGGCTTTTCCCCCCTGTCAACGTCCGTAAGCACTGTGGGACGAAGGCAATATCCATTTCATCATATAGACGTAATTGGTTTAGTCGAAACGCACAGGATACAAAATTGAGCCCCAAATCGACTCACCAATAGAAACGAAATTCGAGGCTCCCTAAACCCTATCCCCGCACGCGGGAACCGAATCCGCACGAAATCGAGACTGGGGACCCGAAGAAGCATGTACCTCAGTGAGCTCTGTGGGAGATCGCTAGTGATGAGTAGTATCTCAGACACTCAGGCACGCGGTGGAGAGAGACCTCTTGAAGTAGAATCGCGGGGGGAAGCGAGCCTCGGTCGCCGAAGCCTAGCACCGAGCTGATAATCGGAGGAAATGCGGGGAAGGGGGGAGGTTAGTCGAAGCAGAAGCGGGCGAGTGGGAAGAGGTTACGGCGGCTGAGGTTGGACTCACCTTCGCGGCCGCTGGCCTCGCCGGCGTCTCGGAGCCTTGCGCCTGCGGGCAGCGCCGCGGGATTCGCCCCCTCCCCTCCCTCCGCCGCGGAGGAAGGGTGGTGAAATGACAGGGTGGCGGTGTGGTGGCAGAGAAAGAGCGGGATCCCAGTCCCTTTATGGGCTCAAAGTGGCCTCTGGCCTGCGTGATGTTAGGATGGGAGCCCATCTCGTCCTCTGTCAGAACGTGTGATCTTCTGGGCCTCGACGGGGGACTGGCAGACTTCTGGCCGGCGAACGGCCCAGATCACTTTGGTAAATAGATTTCCTTCCTTTTTTATTCGTCACCTTTAAAAATTAATTTTGGCTTTTTATCGACAGTAACTTAGTTATCTCTTTGAGATTATCAATGAAGTTCTTAGCAACTTCTGCAGGGGCTATCTATGAAGAACGTCACTTTCTGTACAATGGTTTTGCTGATGTCTCCATTGACCATTGTAATATGGTGGTGCACATCTAGCTAGGGAAGGTTTTAATTCTAAATAAACTTGTATTTGGGGCGATGAGCCTCCTAGCTTCATCCTAAACTATCTCATGAACGATGTAACTAGTTTCAAGTCAATAAGATAGCCGGATGGCATAATACCGATAGATACATTATCTAAACAATAAATTTTAGTAGCAAAATGTTAAAAATGATGGAAAGAAAGTGTACCCAACATGCCAAATGTTTTAAACTTCTAATACAAATGGCTACATACCAAGATTAAAAATGTTATTCCTTCACATAATCTATGGCTACATTACTTCTCAACTTTGCTGCTATGTTACCGCTTAGTTTTGCTTCTACCTATGGCTAAATTACTTCTCACCATTGTTTCTTCTACATTGCTTCTCACACTCACACCAGAATAAGCAGTTCACCTGCAGGTGACACCAGCTTTCAGCCACATGCCCACATCATGGGTGCAAAACAAAAGAATGATAGTAAAAATAGTAAAAGAAATAAAGTTATACGGATGAAGGAACAACCTATCCGGACATGAAGTTAAAAGCTCACATGCTTAGTTATTAAATTTTCAGTCCTGGGAATATATTTTGATTAAGTTATCATGAAGGAGCTGCATGATCAAAGTGTTGTCCTTGTAGGACTCCTCGCTCAGGTATCCAGCTCTGAGATGGCCTCATCGAAAGCCTGTGAATTGCAAAGGAGAGAACATCAGCTAAAGTCGAATGTCAATGGTTTCAATAAAGAACAGACCCAAATACCAAAATCTTGGTCCTTAACTATATAGAAGACTTCAGAAAAGCAGACAGGATCGAAAACATTCAAGCCCATGAGCTAAGCTACTTTTGACAAGGTCACACTCACAAACCACACAAAGTCTACACTCACAAACAAAAACAGAATACCAACATTGCGCTCCTCGACTGTGAGCTCCTCTGAGTCAACGGTCTTGGCTATCTTCTCCATGAACTCAACCATCTCCTCGTACCTCTCAGCCTGCTCGGCGAGCTTGGCCATGTACACATTCTCCACACGGGAAAGCTCCGCTGATGCCATCTTGTTCAGTATCTAAAACTTGCGGTGTGCAAAATCTGCAAGATTGCGAGAAGCAGTGAGCTAACCTCTTCAACATAAATTAAGATACATGAATATATTGAGTCAACAATTGATTATCTGAGCACCGCCTCACTGGCACCCATAGCTAGTCAACTTCAGAGGGGAATTCTAGAAAAGAAATCATGGCCAACCCCTATTAAATTCCCTTGTGGTGAATAATATTTTGAACTATTACGATATAGCACAAAATGAGAAAAACTATTGTCGGATAACTGTGATTTTTAACTGTGAAAGTGAATTCTACGGCAATAATTTTGCGTGCATATAAACTAAGATCACACTAAACCTGATGCTAAATTATTTCGAACCTTCGATGTCCCAAGCTTACAGCACATCCTCTAATCTAGTGAAGCGCCAGATCTGAGAAACTTCACATACTCAGTTGTCAGGAAATATTCATGCACAGTGATAAGTACATTCTACATATCTAATCCTGTCAGCAAACATTTATTCCTACTGCTAGGAAAGGGAAGTAGTATTCTATTCGGTTTGATCATACCTGTATGTTTCAGCAACAGATGGAAGATGAATTTCTTTACAGGCTTCACCTGCATAAGACCAGAAGCATCTCTCTCTCTCTCTCTCTCTCTCTCTCTCTCTCTCTATATATATATATATATATATATATATATATATATATATATCTGACAAGCACACGATCTCAGATCACTTCCTGCACCTTCCCGCAAGCAGTAACACCAAGTAGAAGCACCAGTTCAACAAATCGCCCTCTCACAGGCAAAATCGATTCCTCAAACGTTCACAAATCTCCCTCTCGCATGCTGCAGGCCCCAGCTGCTGCATCCGTTCTGCCTTGATTTGGCATCGGAGGGGGAAGATGGGGGCGCGAGCGGCTTGGGCCATGGGCGGCAGGCGTGGCACCTAGCAGCGGCAAGGAGCATTTGGCGACGGGCACCTGACGGGCGGCAACGCGAGCTGGGAAGAAGCGGAGGTGACAGCGGACAGGCGGCAAGCGTCAAGTGGCAGCGCGGATCTACAGGCTGCTCTCCCTCTCTCTACTCTTGATTCCATGGCTGGAGAGGGGGCATACCATTGCTGCTGCAGGGGCTCCGTGGGAGGTGGTACGGCGTTGGCGCGGTAGCGCCCTCGATCCGGACTGCCATGGAATGAGAGGAGCAGAGGACTCGCTTGCGCTGGCCACCGTCGTGCCGTACTGCGCGGAAGTGGGGAGGGGGATTGGCACAGGGATGGACGGCGGCGCATCGGCTGCTCCAGCGGCGCATCGGCTGCTCCGGGTGCGGGAGGAGGGCCGCGGGAGGTGCGGCGTGCGGGGGCGGGCCGCCGCGGGCGGGCGAGGCGGACGGCTCCGGGCGCGAGGCAGTGGAGGTCGTCCACCGCGGCAGAGGTCGGCCGCGGGCGGGTGAGGCGGCGGCGGCAGAGGTCGCGGCGTACGGGTGCGGTCCACGGCGGGAGGTGCGTGGAGGCACGGCGTGGCTCCGCCGCGGGGTGCGGGAGGAGGCGGGGAGGTGCGGGTGCGGGTGCGGGGGATGGACGGCTGAAAATCGCGGTTCGGGAATCGGACGCTCTAGATCTGCTGGAGGGGAATCGGACGCACCAGATCGGCTGGAAAGACGGACCATATCATTGACGGACCACGGGGACGGCCTGCAGTCACGGTCTCTCAATCGGACGGTCGAGATGAGCTGGAGGGACGACCATCCAGGATGACGGACCACTCACTTTTACTTTTTATAGGGGTAGAGAAGATAAGAATCTAATTCTGATGTTGATCTCCATCGTATATCCTAGAGAGTATTATCGGCAAGTGGAAGTGTTCTTGAGTGCCTTGAGAGGATCCATACTCGCGAACAAGCGCGGCATGCAGCCTCTCCACCATGCACGGCAATATTGTAGTGGAGATCGTTTATTCTCGAGAGAGTAAAATACATGGTTTGCTTGTTGCACAAATCATGCCCCTTATCTTCAAATTTTTAGACTCATTTGTTTCACATGCAAAAGTTACTCTCATGTTTTACAAGAAGAATAGCGAATTAGGACATGCTAGTAAATTATATCCGAACACACACTCGGAGTGTGCGATCTCCTCCTTCGTTAGTTTATAAGTGAGTAGGGAAAAGCAGCAACTTTATTCATTCCAGTTTATGGAAATTTTCATTGAAAATTACTTGTAGAAAATTTCAAAACATTTTGTCTTTTTTTGGGATGCTTCATATCTAGTTTCTTTTTGTTTTTTGAAAGGTCAGTAGAAACACAGACGCTCACATATATATACACTCATCTTTACGCACATATGTACGTAAATTCTATCCTAATACTTCCAAGAGACTGAGCTAGGAGATCGATGTTAAGATATTCACGAAGCTATCACAAAATGACTAGAAGAATAGTGATGGTTAAAATCCAGAAAAATACGACACCATGATGAGAGTCAAAAACTAGAACCCGGGTTGACATGTTTTAGAATCTTACCAACTGACAGTCCGAGTCTAGTTTTTTTTTTGTTGAAAATAATTTTCATAACAAGAATGCTATCATCAGTGCTTCCATCCCTTCATCCTGAAACAAATCCGAGTAGATGCGCCCTCATGTGCTCACGGTCGGCGACCCGTTCGATTCGCGTTCACCATGACTCGTGCAGTAATAATGGACTAATAGAGCCACGATTATTAGTTAAAAATTCTTTTTGTTGACCATCCTTCAATTATTTGAGTTGGGAACAATCCTTTTCTTTTGGTAAACTGAACTTGAATTCGGGTTTCTTTGTTGTTTCTAGGGGACACCACTTTGTAGATATGAGTTTCGTTGTTTAGTTTTGGTTGCTCAGGGATTACTTGAACTGTTACTCGTGGATTATCATATATCATTTATATTTTTTAGATAATAGAAATAATCCGACCTTTATATCCGCAAGTGGATATATATATATATAGCAAAAAATATAAGTCCTTAGACTCAAAATCTCAAACCAAGGAGTAACAGAATAGACAGCTAAAATATAAAAAAAATCTAGAAAGATTAGGCTTCAAACTTTTTGAAGTATTGCTTCAAACTTGTTGCTTCATCTGCGTGTAACAACTACCATTCGCATTGTTTGTCTACTTAAAAACTTTGATGTTAGAATCGTGCTGCCAGAAAAACAGTCATCTATACTTGACAATTTTATCTCATGAAACCGCATTAAGTCGATATCAATCACAATTTCAAGCAAACTCCTTAGTACGTATGAACATCCGCCACCAGCTTCCAGCCGATTAAAGAAACACATGCCACCTGCATGATTAGAAACTCTCATGCTTTTAAGAAGTAAAATAACATCATCATAGATGTTATCGTCGCATAACCGATTGAATCGGTGCTAGATTTACACTTTTTTATTGTCTACCGTCTTCGTCAAGCGGCTTATGCACTTCGAATTTGCAATGTGTGCATTCGCATAACACAAATACTCCCTCCGTTTCAAAATGTGCGTCGTTTGACTTTTTTGACCTCAAGTTTGACCGCTCGTCTTATTCAAAATTTTGTGCAAATTATCATATTTTTTGTCGTGGCTTGCTTTATTAATATAAAATCTTCAAAAATGTCTTAAATTTGACTATATTTTCATAAATTTTTTGAATAAGATGAGCGGTCAGTCAAAAAGTCAAACGACATATATTTTGGAACAGAGGGAGTATGACTCAAGAAAATGACTTTTGGAACTTGAACCATCCGCAAACTTACCTGTTGATTCACAAAATGTACATCTACATTGATCAACAAAATGACTCCTGTTGTATCCATGAAACAAGAAACATTATACAGAGTTAATCCGTTTTCAGATGAGCAAAGAGGCAGAGTAACAATCAGGAGATGCACGCGCGTCTGTCTGAAGCTGGAATCACTAGGCAGCTGCTGACTACGTACACACACTCGCGCCCTCTTCGATTTCTTCCTCTCGTGAGCTCATCTCTTCGTCAGAGCTATAACACGAGCTGCAGCTATCCACATCGATGAGGCAAACCCCGCCGCGCTGCATCCACCCGCCTTGATCACAAGAGGAGAACCCAGGCGCGGGTTCTTGTTGCGCCGGCTCTGCCGCCGCCGCGCGCGCCCTGAACGCCGGCAGGTCCAGGATGTGCGGCAGCAGCAGCTCGAGCACCGCCTCCGCGCCCTGATCGTCTCTCCCCGTGACGGCACCCCCGTCTTCTCTGTCGTCCTCCATGGCGACGGCATCGTCACCGACGACGTCGCCGTCGTCGTCATCCATGGAGCCACCCCCGTCCACGGAGCTTCTGTGGTCGTCGTCTGCCACGAGGCCGCCCCCGTCGTCGCCGCCGCGCCCGTGCTCCTCCTCTTGCTGTTGATCCGGGCCGGCAGCCGCCGCGGCGCGCGACTCCTCGAGGAACCGCAGGAACTCGTCGCGGACCTCCCCTTCGAGCCACGCCACCGGCGCCGGCGCCGGCGCCGCGGCTTCCTCCAGGAACCGCAGGTACTCGGCGAGGGCGTCGCCCTCCAGCCACGCCACGGGGACCGGCGCCGCCACGCGCTGCGGCCTGCCGCGCCCGGCCGCCGCGAAGCAGGCCGGTGCCATGGGGCGTTACGTCGTTCTCGGCCTGGAGCTCCGATCGCCGCCGGCGGACGAGGCTGGGGGAAGGGTATGGTGATGCCTTGGCGGTGGATTGGAGGAAGAGAGGGAGGCAGGCAGGCAGGCAGGAGGGGAGGGCGTTCGGTGGCCGGTGGACGAGACAGTGCGTGGGGCGCGCGGCGAGGCGGTTTATATAGCGAGGGCCGAGGAGGCGGGGGCGGGACGGCGATCCGCGACGAGTGCTACTCGAACGCGCCTCGGAGTCCGAGTCCGAAGCAAAAATATGAGCGTGGATTTTCCACAGGTGCCTGACCGGGCCGCTAACTTTATAACCGTTGATGGTGCTTTAAAAACTGTGCAGCTTGATGGGAGTTGGTCCTACCACGTTCCTAAGCGGGCCCACTTCCTGCCTGCTTCTGCCTTCATCGTGAGGCACAAACCCCATCGAGGCGAGAATTGAGGCAAACTGGTGAATGGGGGAGGAAAATCCACGCTCAGAGCTTTAACCATTCATAGCTTCAGAACATTGTAGGTGAACCTGAAAACAAAACCTTCAAAGAGAATTGATTCTAGCAGCTCCAATTCTCATTCATGGAGTTTCCGTGCCATCTCCAATTCCTTAGCTTCATATTCATGGCACTGCTTTACAAGCTTCTACCTGAAGTGAGTCAGGGAAATTAAGTGCGGGATACGTTTCAGCATTGGTATTCAAATCAATTGAACTGACCAAAGAAAAGCCTCTTCCAAGCGTTGTCCACAACCAGATCATAGTGGCGGCAATCTGTGAGGTGGGACTTGGGAGCAAGAACGGGACAAGAGCGAAGGCAAAGGGGATCTGAGATCTGGACCTCGTTTCTCAATTTTAGCATGTCAAAGTTGAGAATTTGTCATTAATACGCTATCGTAGCATTTCGTTTGTATTTATGAATAATTATTCAAACATTAATTAATTAGGCTTAAAATATTTATCTCGTAAAGTAAAACAAAACTGTGCAATTAGTTTTTGATTTAATCTATATTTAGTCTATATATGTATCGATATTTTGATGTGATGAGAATTTTTTTTATAGTAGAATTTGGGGGTAAATTTAGAGAACAAAACAAGGCCACGAGGGGAGCATGAGAGAGACAAGAACACGGTACACAAACAAAGCTGCTGCAGGGAATGAGAGAACACGGAGAAGAGAGCAGACCTGAAACGTGGGTCCAGTAGTGGGTGCGGAGATTTGCGTGAAGCGTGAGGCACGGCGTCTCAAACCAAGCAAGGCACACAGGTTCTCAGGCACGCAGAGCACATTAAAAAAATATTTATGAAGTACACGCACGGATCTCGAAATGATAGCATCCACGGCAGAAAACTTACCGGCCCGGGCAGGTACCGGTGGGATACTAATTCCCGCAAAAATATATCATCGGTCAATATCATATTAGAGATGTTTATAAATTACCAATATATTCATATACTAACAGTTAGACGTTTAAGGAAGCTGGAAGCATGAACGCTTCTACTTTCCTAGGCTACAACATCCTTGGCATTTGGCAACGACATCCACTGAGGTTGTAGACATAATTCTTTTTCCGATGGTATGTGTTTAAATTTGTGCATAGAAAAGAAATTGCGATAATAACTGGGAGTGATCTCATGCTCCTAAAATTTACCTTGCGAGTAGTCGTTTTGCAAATTAAATACCGATCTTTTTCTCTTCTCTCTTCTATATTCTATATCTATGTATCTACCTCTTTATCTTTACTCTTTATCTCTACCTAATTATAAAGCAAAGATTGATTCAATGATATCATAATTTTCAAAAAATCTCTAATATTCATATAAATTAACCCATCATCTTTCGATAAGTTGTAATTTTTTAAAAAATCATTACGTTTCATCTAATCAACCCATAATACACCGCCTCCTCCCGTCGTTCCATGGCACCACACTCACCCTTCATCTCCTCGCATCGCTTGCAATCCCGTCGTCGACCCGTCGTTGTTCTCGAGCATGGCGTCTACCGAGGATATCTCATTTGTCGTTCTCCTCATCAGATCGGAATCTGCGGCGTCCATAACTCATGCGCGCCTTCGCTCACAGTGTCCCCTTCCCCCATAGAAACACACGGGCATTAATCAACCCGTAGTACATCCTCTTCTCTCACCGTCCCGCACCGTCGCACGCACCCCATTTGTCTTCTCACTTCGCTTGCAATACCTCGTCTCATTTCATCGTCCTACACCACCATACGCACCCCTCGTCTTCTCGCTTCGCTCGCATCCCTGTCATTTATCCATTGTCGTTCTTAAGCACAGTGTACATTATTGATGATCTCTCCTTTGTTGTACTCCTTATTAGATGCAGAATTAGTAGTGTCCATGACTCCTTATCAAATTTTAGGGGGCCGCACTAATTAGAGAATCTTTATAAATGCCTCGTAGTGGATCCTTAACTTTTGAAGCTAGCTACCGCATGGTGATGGAAAACACAGGTTATGGTGAAAGTGTATGACCTTTGTAAAGTGTCTAAAAACTATTATAACAGTCGTGCTCATGGTCAAGAGCGGCCTGGACCCTTTCATGATTAATTAACTTAAAGTTGATAATTAATCTGATTATTTCTTGTGGCCTTGTTGAATACCAACCATAAGTACTCACCCTTGCTAATCGATGCTCAAAGGAAGAACATATGTGTAAAGAGGACAAAGATGATGCTGAGTTCTAGGCATACACAACCTCAAGTTGATTGCTCGTTAATATGGAGTCTTCGCTTTATTAATTAGTTGTAATAACTCTGAGTTCTTTGTATTTTCTTTTACTGATACTTTACTGCTATTCACTGATGATGTCACTATATGTATGAAACTTGATCCTGACAGACATATAGTTTGTACTTGGTTTTGTTTTTTAAAACCAGGTGTGACAACAAGCAGTTATTCAAAGCCTCAACGGTTGTAACGTTAGGTAATGGGAGAAAGGGACATTTCTGGCATTCATCATGGATGGAAGGTAGAGTACCAATTGACATTGTCCCAAATCTTTACAAACACGCATGGAGGAAGAATAGAACTGTCAGGGAAGAACTTGAACACCACAGCTGGACAAGAGGACTGTGGAGGATCGGATGACCACAATTACAGAAATGGTCGAATTTGTTACTCTCTGGGATTTGGTGCAACAGGTTCAAGTATCTGATGAGGATGTTTCGCAAAAAAAAAAGTATCTGATGAGGATGACAGAATCACATGGTGTTGAACAGGTGAGGGAGAATATTCAGCGCATCTGCTTATCTGGCTCAGTTTATTGGATCTTATGGCTCAACGATTTGGATAGCGTAGTTGGAGGATCCAATCCAATCTGCTACAACCGACAACTTGCTAGCAAGGAATTGTCCATATAACTTACTATGCTCCTTGTGCCGCCAAGATTTTGAAACCACGTCACATATGTGTTTACACTGGTCCTTCTCTCATGAAGTCTGGGATGGGATGAAAATGTTAACCAGATGATGGTGTGCAGGTTGAAGAATGGTGGTCCAATACTCTCAAGAACCTGCCGGCGCGAACAAGAAAGCTGAAGGCAGCGGTGCTCACGTACACACCTTGGAACATATGAAAGAATCCAATCGAATGATCTTTGAAGGGCAGGAGAGGGAACCGATTCAGGTGGTAGTTCTCATCAAACAAGAAATGGCGATAAGAAGATAAGCTTGTGGCAGCCATGAGTTATCATTTTCCTATAATTAGTCTTTTTTATTCTTTGTGTTGCAAGAGTCCTTCATTTTTTACGTAATAGACCTTTGTAAGACTTGAATTTGTACTCATCATACATAGCACTGCCCCTGCTTTTATTTTAAAAAAAGGATTGCTATGATGGGGTGCCAAATGCGTGCAGAACGACCGTTGCGCCTTCACCCGCACATGCATCTGCGCATATGAACGGGAGATTCTATAGACTAGTTAACTGAGGGCAAGCCCAATGGAAGCCACCATTGAGTGGTAGTTTCAAGGGAGAGAATGTGCCATGTAAGCCAAGCTATCAGTGCAGTATAAAATTTTCAAGGCTTTTTTTGTCTAAAAAGTTGCTTGCGTAGCTAGCTTTTTTTCCTCCTTGAACCAATCTCTGTCTTTTGGACCACAACTTTTTCCCTAAACCACCGGTATCTCTGCAAGGAGCACTGACAATCTGCAAGCCACCACTTTTTCTCCTTCTCTCCTCCACGGCGGCACTGTGCATACGTGGATCTGCGAAGCCACCATCCAGGGTGGAGCGATGGGCCTGTCCTGATAGAACTTGATCTGACGCAGGGGTGGATCCAGCAGGGGGGGCCTGGAGCCCTCCTATCCCGTTGCAACCAATGAAGCCTCCCTACAATTTCTAACCATAGGTGAAGATGAAGAAGGAGGATGAGAAAGAAGGAGCGACTCAGCACCCCCAACTTTGAATCTCTAGCTTCGCCAGTGATCTGACGGTCATCTTCTTTCTCTTCTTTTAAGAGGCCCATCTTATAAGAGCAAGTTTGTTTGTCACAACAATTCCTTTGGAACAAAATAAAATAAAATCAACATTATTTGTTCATGCCACAGCTGCAGCTATGTATTTCTCTTTTGAGCTAGAGGAACAAAAAGGATTGTGCATGCACGCGTGTCTCTTTGGCTGACACACACACGGTTGATAATGCAAAGGTTGGCGTCATTAATATTCAAATTCTTCCTTGTTATAAGGGGAGCGTACAATTATCCTGGCAGAGGTCGGGATGCCATCCTTGATCTGCCTCACAAACGCATCGATGCCAACCTCATCCTCGGGGAATCTGGACGGGACGAGGGACGGGTCCTGCTCCTTGGCCGCGACGCAGTTCGGGCATATGATCCTGGCGTCCAACAGCAGCAGCTCCAGGTTCACGGCGCGCTCCACGACCAGCCTCACAAACCCCGTGTCCCTGTCCGGGTCGATGCCGCCGCGGATCTTGACCGTCTGCAGGTGGTGGCGCTCGAAGTGCTGCGACATGTCCCATTGCAGGTCCTGATGATGAGAGCCGTCGTCGTCGTCGCTGTCGGCGCATTCGCCGCCGCATACTGGATACTGGCACACACGGACGTTGAGGTACTCCAAAAGAGGTGCGGCTTTTATGAAGAACATTATCCATGAGAAGCCGGATGCAGCAGCAGGCGTGTTCTTCACATGGAGCCTCTTGAGCTTGCTGAACGCGACGGCCAGGTCGCTCCGATTTTCCGGTTGCACCCATACCTGTAAAACCACGCACATCATCGTCCATTATTTATTAGCACCGGATAGCTAACGAAATTGATGACGAGCGAGCGTCGTCATCGATCTCTAATGTGTTTTAGAAAAGGAAAAAAGAAGAAGAAATTGCCAAGGGAAGAACGAATTGTGAAGTGGCTTACCCTGCCAGTGACAAAATCCGGGTAAAGATACTCCGAGGGGTTGGCGTTCTCAAGCTCAGCTGCCCCGGCGCTGCCTTGTTCTTGAGGGTCATCTTCTCGAGCGACGGCGCCGCCGCCGGGCCAAACCTGACCGGGCAGGCCTGGCAGAGCCACCTGTCGCAGGTCAGGTCACGGAGCTCCGGGGCCTGGACCACGTCGACCCTGTCCACGAAGCACTCGGTGACCACCAGCACCCTGAGCCTGGACCGCGGCGCGTCGACCCGGAGCGCCGACGAGGGCGCCAACCAGCAGTAGGTGAGGAGCAGCGTCTCCAGCGCCTCGCACGCGCGCAGGGCGCCCTCGAGGTCGGCGGCGCGGCGGAAGCACAGGTTCTGGAGCGACAGCCTCCTGAGCGCCGACCCGACCACGGCCGGCGGCGCCGCGCGGAGCAGGCGCATGAAGCGGCGCCCGTAGCCCAGCGGCACGGTGTCCTCCGGCATGGCCTGGACCGAGTCCGTGTCCAAAGGGGTGTCCAGCTCGACCTCCAGGGTGTGGACCTCGCCGCGCGCGACGGCGGCGCTGACCAGCCGGCCGATCTCGTGCAGGCAACGGCGGTGCTTCGTCAGGTAGAAATGGAGCCTAAGGCGCCTGATGTCTCGCCGCTGGCCGTCGGCGGGGGTGTCGAGGAAGAAGCGCAGGGCGTCGGTGAGCTTGGAGGTGGCCTGGTGCAGGCACCGCATCGAGAGCGGCGGCGTCGAGTCAGGGTCAGGGATCGCGGCGAGGAAAGAGCAGTCGGTGCTTAGCGAGAGGCGGGGCAGCATCAGCGGGAGGCTCCGCCACCGCTTGGAGAGGACGCAGGTGCGGGCGAGCTGGCGGACGTCGTGGCCGAGCTTGCCGAGCACGAGGAGCAGGACGTCGTCGGGCAGCTCGCTCAGCCTGTCGCGGCCGCACTGTTGCGCCTCGACGCCGCCATTATTGTTGCTGCTGTTGGAATCAGTAGTATCGACCACCATCGTGTCGTGTCGTGTCGTGTGTGTCTCCTCGATCGATCGATCGATCGATCGCGTGATTGGTTTTTGATGGATTCGGATCGGCGTCGATATGATCCTTGCGCGTGGTTGTTCGATCGCGTCGACGGGATCGAATAACAGAGAGCTATAGCGAGCGAGAGAGGATCGGACTCGGACCTAGCTTTGTCATCGGCAGCTCCGAATTCTCGATCGGATTCCGATTTCCGAACTCCGATATGAGTGCACCTTCCGCCACGCCGGCCTGCCGAATCTGAGTCGATGCTGGGAAGGAGGACACAGGAATTGAAGATGCAGGAGCCACGAGGAGCAAAGGAAGAGTCGTCCACTTCAGCTTTTTTAGCAAGGTGGCCCGCACAGACAACCCTGATTAGCTAGCTATTTTATTTAGTACCGCATCCGTTCCAAATTACTATTCGTTGTTGATTTTTTTTAATGATATTTGACCATTCGTCTTATTCAAAAATTTTGTCCAAATATACAAACCAAAAAGTTATACTTGAAGTATATACGATGATAAAGCAAGTCACATACAAAATAAATGATACTCGTGAAATTTTTTGAATAAGACGAATGGTCAAACATTAAACGAAAAAGTCAACAACGAATAGTAATTTGGAACAGAGGTAATAATATTTTCTATTTATTTTTTCTATTTTTTTATTCATTGCAATATTGTTCCTTTTGTAATTTTAGATTCTCTGCTTTCTAGCATTCAATGTGTACCCTCAACAGAGAATCCGTGGACTCAAGTGCGATATGAAAATGTCACTACACCACAACACCATATTAGCAACCAATGTTAGTAGGTAAAAGTAGATAATTATTGCGGTAATGCTACGAATCGGCCGTCCGATGCGTAGCGTCCGTCCGGACGCTTCCAGGAGTGCGTGACCGTTTCCCATCCATATATTCCCATCCACCGCGTAGCGTCTTTATCCTTTCGTTTTTTTCTCCCGCACACGCCGCTGTCCCATTCCTCCCCACACGCACCGCCGCCGCAGTGCCTGCTCTGTTCTGCCGCTCCTCCACGGGCGCGGGCACGGGCACGGGCGCCGCCGCCCCTGGCGGCTCCTCCACGTGTCGGCGCTCCTCCGCACGCCACCTCCAACTCCACGCGCCGATGCGGACGCCGCCGCCCCGCCCGCCGCCGTCGAGCGCCGCCCCGCTCGGTCCTATCCGTGTGACATCTTGTCGACCCCAAGCACACCGAGGCACTCCATGAGCATGTCCCGACTCACCTTCCCGTAGACCTGGCACAGCTCGGGCGCATAGCCATGAGGCAGGCGGCCGTGGCTAGGTACTCGTCGGCATCCTCCTGCGAGCCAAACACCATCCCATCCCATCGGAGGGGGACTCCCAGCGCACGATCACCTCGGCCGCTGCGTCCCACTCCTCCTCTTGCCGGGCCGCGGCGTCGGGGATTTCTAAATATTGCAATCATTGTCTATCGATGTTGCATCTACGTTATTGGCATGTTGCGGCAACGTTGATTTTCGATTTTTTTGTGTTGAAATCGTTGTCCACATATGTTTGCATTGGCTGCAATGATTTTTTTTCAATATTGAAGTTGCATAACTTTGATGTTGCAATAGCCTTGTCTTGATGTTGCATGAAGTTCGATTGGATGTTTCATATGAAATGGATGTTTCATGAAACATGCTCTAATGTTGTGGTGGGAATTTTTACTCAACTCCCGCAACAAGTAGATGATATCCGATGGCGTGCGTTTCTATACGTGTCCGGATGTTGCAACTGATTGTTTTTGATGTTGCAGATATTGTTCTATGATGTTGCATATATTATTTTTGGATGTTGCAAAATAGTTCTCATGTTGCATGCAACATCATATCCATGTTGCGACGGGATTTTTTCTGTGCTACAGTGCCGTCGGAGGAGAAACGCTTGGCTCAGGTTGTTCCACGTCACCCGTCCGATTTTTTGGTTGGGGTCGGACGTCCGGGCGCTAGCTGTACCGTAATTATTGTTGGATCATCAGTCGGTGAAGGGTTCAAACGAATGATCAGTCGGTGAATCCATATTACGAATGGCCAAGCATAAGTTCATTCCTAATGACACATTACGAATAAACCGAGGTTTAAGAAACCCCGTTTGCTATACAGTATGAAGTATGAACTGATGATAGAAAACAGCATTAGCTAGACATGTTTAAAATATAATATCAAGCAAATCAGCAACCTTAACATATACTTAGAATTCGCAGTGGCAATTTGTGAATAGAAGAGGCTCTAACAATACCAACTTAGATTTTATGTTAATCTATTAATATATGCATGACCACCGATCAACACATTGTATTCTTGCATTTGCAGTCAAATTTGATGCTTAATACTGCATCATGAACAACATCAAACTACCAAAATTAGGAGTGCATAGATAGATTACAAACCAGTAAAAGAAGCAAAACAGATTATAATGCATTCTTGCATCCAAAAATTGAGAAAGAAGAAGAGGAACATGAGTCTATTTGAAGTAACCAAAGCATACAAATCACACAGAGGTTAGCAGCCTGTACTGGTGTATCAAAAAAATACACTATGAGTTTCTATAGAAGAATCCTCCATGAGTCCAATCCTTCCCTCGTGGAACATAGAATACCAGCCATCCTTGAGTACGTGCCCAGTGGACAAGCATCGCAAGTGCAATGCTTTTACCACAACTCCGTGGGCCATCCAAGACAATTTGTTTTTTGGTATCTGAAGGCAGGCAAGCAGAAAAAACGATTGAGAACTTCAGATACAATGTTGCAGCAAATATATACATACATATATAATTGCATTGTATTGGATATGTTTTGCAATGGCAGTGTGCTCAGAGAGAAAAAAACTAAACCATGGATTCTCATAAATAAGGTTTATTTACGGAGTTGTTTTATAATGACTAGCAAGCACGTGCTGTATGTCGGGTATGCACAAGGCGGGTAAGGATTTTGTTGGTGAAAGCGGAGGAAACCATCTGAAAAGTGCATTTTTTGTTTGACATCGTAAAACTATCGACATATTTTTCCTCTATAGACCCGATATATGGGTCCTGACCGCCGGAACATGGCCTGATGTAGCACTCGCCAGGGAGATACTTTCTGTTGTTGTTGACCTACATGATGTAGAGATCACGATAGAGGGTTGCTTACCGGTGCCAAGAAGCTTGTCCTAGATGAGGTAAATTGAATAGAAGGGGTACACGAACAACGATGTCCTCACCAGTTTTAATGACAACGATTGACGATGATCCATCCGTGCAAACAACACACTATGCATACATTAAAAATAAAAAATACATCAGTTGCCGATAAAACGATGGACAAACAATACGTTATACATCCATTAAAAATCACAAACACGATACAATCACGTTGATTGTGTGATCACCTGCCGACAACAATCACCTCGGACGGTTCATGACGGCAAGATTCCGAGGATGCACCGGCAGCTACGCCCACTATATTATGTCCGAGTGGGCGCCGCCGAGCCGAGATGTATACGCCAGTGGTGATGTCCGGCATCACCGAGTCCCATAACACCCGCGCAATGCACCGCTGAGTACGAGCCTCCAGTGAGTAGAAGCCTCCGGCTTAACCTAGAACAATATCTCCCGTAACGACAAGAAATGTAAACAATATGGCTACAATCTATACTTAAAGGAAAAAAAAACACCAGCTCAGTAACAACAACAAAAAAAATAGTACCGAGCTTCAATTTCCAAAAAAGTTTGGCAGTAATTTTCAAAACAAATCCAACTACCAATGCAGAAAAAAAAATCCAGCTAAAAAAATAGTACAGGGACCCAAAAACAGCCGGAGCTCCAAATTCCAAAAAAAAAGAGTCCGATAGCAATTTCCAAATAAAAACAGTACGGCTAAAAAAAATACGGGGCTGTGGGCTAAAAAACAGTCTGGTTAAAAAAATAGGGGTGGTCTCGTGACATACGCATGATACCTTTACTGTGAGGGTTATTTTAGGGCTATTTGATTGGTGGGTACGTGAGGTGGATAAACAAATTCCATATTGAGAAAAATAATATCAAAACGGCAAAAACTCTCTAGAAACGTCGTTTTTTAACTTTCCACGTCGTTTCTATCATTGGACCTGACATGTGGGCCTTTTGTGAGGGGGTGTGTAGGAATTATTTAGGTGAGAAGTATCTAGTGTAAATCAATGGTTGATCCAACTATTTTTGATACATGGTCCCATAAATTTGGTAGCTTTAGGTATCTTTGGGCACCTCTATTTAGGTACCTCTGGTTACTTTTTTGTTTCCACCGTCCGATTTCTATGGCTCTAATTAATCTCAATCTATTTAAAATTTCTCTTATTTACGATGCAAACTAAACAACTCTGGCAACATATGTGATTAATAAAATGTTATACACTTTCAAATACACAGAACACGATTATGTAAATTACGTGTACAGCACCAGTATCAATTTAGAACTTATTTCAGAAGATTAAGCGGTGGAGAAATAAGGACTCCTTTTACACCATTAGTTCAGCTTCTTTGTTGTTTCTAGACGGGCCCACTTCTTCTTAGATGAATTTCGTTGCTTACCTTTGGTTGCTCAAGATTTATTTCAATTGTGTAACTCTTGGCTTTCCGTATATCATATCTTCTTATAGAAAAATGCTGCAGGCACTTAGGCTAACCGAGTGACGCAATGCGTCCCCCCACAAAAGAAAATAATAGAGTATAAGCAGCAATTTATGATATTTCCATGGTGCAAGTCTGCAATACATTGCTATTTTTCATTTACCCTTGTTGGGTTATGCACTTAAGAGTTTGATGCATTGTCACTTTGGCAGTTTGGCGTAATACAAAGAGCACACAAGAATGCGACTTTCAGAATTGAATGATGCGGAAACTGAACTTCTTCATTGATTCGCAAACTGTTCAGGTGATCATGGCCTCATGGGCAAAGCAAATCAATAAAATAAAGAGGAATTTTAAAATGATTGAGATTAATTAGAGCCATCTATTTCAAGAAATTAGACGGTGGAAATAAAGGAAGTGCTAGAGGTACCTAAACAGAGATAGGGTACCAAATTTGTGGGGTTTAGATACCAAAAATAGTGTGACCAAACGTTAATTTATACATGGTACTTTTAGGTACCGGTTGGTACCTCTTCAATCTCTATCTAATACTAAAGCAAGGATTGATTCAGCGGTACGTCATAATTTTGCAAAAAAAAGCCTCATCTATACCCTAATATTATAATAAAGTAAGGCCTCTACCTTTTTTCCGTACAGAGACTCTCTTCCGAGTTTTCCTCGAATTGTTGTCAACTTCGGAGCCCGTAATGGGGGATCTTAATAATCTGATGCATGTGAATGAAAAGCTAGGCCCTGGGCTACCTAATGTTGCTCCCATTAATTCCTTTTGTTCTCTAGTAAAGCAATGTGATTTCTTTGATTTGGGTTTCTCTGGTCCTGCTTATACTTGGTGTAACAAACAGTTTAGTTCTTCTCCTACTTTTGAGCGTCTAGACAGATGTTTAGCTAATGTTGAATGGTGTGCTTCATTTCTGTCCTCTGCTGTTTTCCATTTGCCCATGTTGTATAGTGATCATGCTCATGTTTTAGCTATTCTGAATTCCTCTCATCAGCCCCCTAAGAAGCCTTTCAGATTCGAAAATTGGTGGTTGTTGGAAGAGGACTTCCATGATGTGGCTCGTCTTAGCTGGTCTAAATCTTCCTCTCGGCCCTTTCATGACAAGGCAAAATTTTTGGCTAAGGATTTGAAGGTCTGTAGGAGGAAAAAACCAAATATCCAGCATCAGCTTGCGGCTGTGGAGGCTCAGCTCCTATCCATTCAAGGTAAGCCTCCACCCTTGCAAGATAATTTTCTGGAAGCTCAGTTATCCCATCAGCATGAACATATTTTAGCTAAAAATGCTGCTTTCCATTTGCAAAGATTTAAAAAGCTTTGGAACTCTGATGGTGATCGTAATACTGCCTTTTTCCATCAAACCATTCTCAAAAGAGCTAGAAAGAATAAGATTGTGTACCTTTCTGATGCAAATGGTGTTCCTTTGACTACTAATCATGATATTGCTACCTGCTTTTGTAACTACTTTAAGATTCTGTTTGCATCTCAGTTACAGCAGGTTCCTCCTCCTCAAGCAAGGCTCTCAGTTCCTATCAATTTTGTTCCTGATACTAATCCTATTTCTTCTTCGAGTGCGCAAAATTCTCCTTCTACTTTTCTTCTATCTATCCCTTCTAGGGACGAAATTTGGACCATTCTTAAAAGCATGCGCAAGAATGCTGCTCCAGGGCCGGATGGTCTCAATGTGATTTTTTCATGGCTACTTGGAGTTGGATTGGCGATGATGTGGTTAATCTAGTACAACAGTTTTACTCTTCTGGTCATTTACATGCTGATTTGAAAAAAACTTTTATTGTCCTCATTCCAAAGAAAAACACTCCTCAAGCCCCTCAGGATTTTAGACCCATTAGTTTGTGCAATGTTATCTACAAGATTATCTCTAAATCTTTGGCTAATAGAATGAAAAATTTCCTCCCGGACATGATCCACCCCTCTCAAGCTGCTTTCATTCCTGTGAGGCACATTGCTGAAAATGTAATCATTGCACAAGAAGTTGCTCATTCTTTTAGTCTTAAATCTTGCAAGAATCTTGGTTTCCTTCTCAAAATTGACCTTGCTAAGGCTTTTGATAGGATTGAATGGAACTTTATTTCTGATTCAATGTTGAGGCTCGGGTTTCCAAGTGGCTTTGTTAATCTGGTTTATAGTTGCTTCTCGTCGCCTCTTTTTCGGTTCTGATTAACCATGAGCCTTCTGCTTCTTTTGTCTCTCAGCGTGGAGTGCGTCAAGGTTGTCTGTTGTCTCCGTATCTTTTTGTCATTGCAATTAATGAGCTTTCTTTCAGACTGCAAACAGCTATGCAGGAACAGCAGCTCTCTGGAATTTCTCTTGGTTCTAATGGTCCTAAAATTCACTCTCTTTTATTTGCTGATGACTTGCTGCTGTGTGGCCATGCTACTGTTCAGGAAGCTTTGCAAATCAAGAATATTCTAATGCAGTTTTGTCAGGTTTCAGGTCAGCTCCCTAATTGGGACAAATCCTCAATTCTTTTTAGTACCAAAGTACCTCTTTCTCTGCAGACTGCTATTAGATCTTACTTCCCTGTGCCTTTGATGAATTCTCACATTAAACATCTAGGTCACCCTCTTGTTTTTGGTTATAAGGAAAAATCGCATGCTTATGAGTTCATCCTAAATAAATTTCATGCTAAACTTACTGCTCTTAAAGCTCACAAGTTAGACCATGCAGGCAGAGTGGTTTACATCAATTCGGTGCTTGCTTCCATTCCTATCTATTACATGCAGAATATCCTCTTTTCTAAATCATTTTGCAAAAAGCTCAATGCTATTGTTAGGAATTTTTGGTGGCAGGGTGTGCATGAGGAAGGCGATTCTAAAGCTTTTTCTTTCAGAGCTTGGAGAGATATCTGTCAACCTAAAGCTAAGGGTGGCTTGGGTATTAGAGATTTGCATACAATCAATTTAAGTTTAGTTACTCACTCTGCTTGGTTGATTGCTTCTCAACAAAATAGCTTCTTGCATGCAGTCCTTAAATCCAAATATTTTGCCAATGCTTCTTTCTGTAAATGCAGTGTTTCAGGTCCCCGCTCCTCGTTTTGGAGTTCAATCTTCCAGGTTAGGCCTCACCTTCTCAAGGAGTCTATTAAACAAATTCATGCCGGTGATTCCAATATCTGGACAGATCCTTGGGTAACAGGTTGGGATTCTATTCATGATTCTCTTCTTATTCCTCCTGTTGTTCACCCTTTACCTAATTGTGTGTCTGATCTTTGGGACTCTTCTACCGCTTCTTGGAATTTTCCTTTGCTAAATCAGATTTTCTCCCCACCATTAGTTAATGAAATTCTAAAAGTTCCTAAAGTTCATTCCATGGATTTGGATAAATTGTGTTGGATGCCTTCTATTCATGGGATTTGTTCTTCTAAGGAAGCTTACAAATTTTTGAAATCATCTGATCCAGTGGTCCTTCCTTTGCATGGTTCCAGAGCACTTTCTCCTTTTGCGCTTGCTTTTCTTCAAGCCACCTGGAAACATAAAGCTATGGCTCCAGTTATTAAGTTTTTTATTTGGCGACTTATTAGACATGCCTTGCCTTCTGGAAAGCGAGCAGCTTCTTTATCTGGACACATTTCTCCTGCTTGCTCTTTGTGTGGCTATGAGGAATCGGATTTTCACTTGTTCTTTAGCTGCCCATTTGCAAGGGCATGTTGGTTTGCGGCTGATTTCCCGTTAAGAACTGACCTTCTTCCCAATGAAGATGTCGGGGTGCAGTCTACTATTCAGAATATTTTGGGCAACAATTTCTCTAAAAATTTGCATCTTCATGTGTCTTCTATGCTTTGGCATCTTTGGAAGGCCCGTAATGTTAAACGTTTTCAGGATATTTACACTTCGGTTTAGTCCTGTTTGATTCAGGTTCGCTCTTCCATTGCGGCTTCTTCAGGTGGTCCGTCTGTTTCTTTGAATAATCACAGTCAGCATGGTCAGACCACAAATGGCCTCCCTTTGGCCCCTGCCTTTCTTTCTTTTACTGCAGGTCCTGCCTCCTGGCGCTGCTTCACTGATGCATCGGTTCTCCCAGATGATGCTTCACTGCATTCTTCTCGTCGGGTAGGTTTGGGAATTTTATTTGTGGCTGCAGGGACTCTAGAGTGCAAAAGAATTGAATTCAAGGCTTCTTCTATGGTGCATTCAGTTCTGGAAGCAGAATTGGTGGCGCTTCAGTTGGCCTTTTCTTTGGCCAATCAACTTCACTTCTCCAGCTGCCTCTTCTTGACAGACTGTAGCCAGGCTGCTGCTTTTTGCAGGTCTTCCCTTGCTCAGGTTCCTTGGCGCCTATATCCGGTACTTTCGGACATCCACATCTCTAGAGCAGGGAATGATTTCGAGGTTCTCAAAATTGGAAGACAGTTCAATACTCAGGCGGATTTGCTTGCAGTCTCTGCAAGAATGGAAGCCCATGTCTCTAGTGGCCTTCCTATATGTAATCTTCTTGTCTTCCTCCAACTAGCTCCTTGCGAGCTGGCCTTCAGTGTCTTTGTTGGGATCAGTTTGACCCCCTTACTGTCATGTGCTTCTAATAAAGCGACTTGTTGATCAAAAAAAAACTTCGGAGCCCGTATCAGGTCGTAGTCATAGAGGACTGCGTGGCAGGGCCTCATGTCGAGATAAAAAACAAACCGTAGAAGGAAGGGAACAAATCAAAAGGAAACTATAGCGATCTAAATTGTAGTGGGGCAAGAGCAACTCCAGCCGGGTGACTATCCAAGTCCCTTTCCGGCCTTTTAGTCGCTCTGGGCCAAAAATCACCCTCCAATGGGGTGACTATCCAGCGACTAAAATTGATAGCCCACCAAATTTTGGGACAAAGCCACAAATCTAGGGCCCCTCTATCCTCTCTCTCCTCTCCCTCTCTCTCCTCTTCTCCCGCACCAGGCATACGGCTGCCAGACCTCCGTCGCCTACCATCAGGCCGCCGACCACGGGGCCGCGTGCCCGCACGCGCCGTGCGCCTGCGCCGAGCCTGCCCGCGCCTTCGTCGGCCCGCCGCCGGCGCTCCTCGCCCACCTCGCGTGCCTCCCGGATCTCATCCCGCTATCTCAGCATCTCCACCACCGCCGACAACGACTACCACCCCGACGTCGGCTCCCACGACGACGATGCCATGGCGTTCGATGTCGAGGTCACCACCCTCCGCGAGGCCCTACAGGAGGCCATCCATGCCCCTACCGCCGAGCGACACATCACTGTCACCAGAGCCCACGTCTCCCAGTCCACCCCGCTGGTCGCCGTCCTTTGCTTCCAGTGCTCCACGCATGGTTGGGTTGTCGCTGGCCGCGACCTTCGCCACCTCGCTACGCTCGCTTCTGTGGACGGCTGCTTCCAGGCCATCGCAGACGGTCTCCTCTACATCATCGTCGCCGACCCCACATCCGCCGCGACGCTCGCCCCGCTCCACGATTTTGCCCGCTACATCAAGGAGAAGGCCAGCGAGTTGGGCGGTGAGTTTCGACATCGGCGGCGTTCCTGTGCGTAAAGCCTCATTGTCATCGGCACCGGAGAACATGCCCAGCAGCAGAAGTAGCTTCTTTGACAACAAGGAGAACGTCCAAGCTCCAGCTCCAGCCGTAATGGAGGACAAGGTCGTCGTCCGAAAGCTGACAATGGCGGCACCGAGCATCCTCCGCCGTTGAACAGCCCGAGGGTGCCACTGGCTCCGAGGCAGCCACTGCCGCCTCCGCCGCCGCTCGACCCGCCGGCCAGAGCGAGGAAACCGAATGGGTGCAAGTGCTTCGCGACGCGGATCAGGACGCCAGTCGCCGGAGCACGGCGCGTTCATGCGGTCGCCGCCGCCGCCGTTGCCACGGCGCCCCGACCAGTGGCCGTTCAAGGGCAACTCGGTGGCGTCGCTGGTGGACCCGATCGTGTTCCACCTGCTGGAGCTGGAGCTCCCCCCGGATCAGGCGGAGCGTCGCCTGTCGGATCCAGGCGGTGGTCGGGGATGTGGCGATGCAGGGCGAGAGGGTGCGGTCGCTGAGGTCCACGATGGCCGGCGTCGGCGGTGAGGCGCTCCTAGCGAGGCGAGCGAGGAGGCGACAGAACTTGGTGGTGCGGGCGGCGCCGTACGAGCGGTGGATGGAGCAAGGGAGGGGACGGGAGGGGGCGGCCCCCGCACGCGTGCCTGCCATTCGCCGCCCTGCCGCCGTGGGCCGCGCCTCCGCCGCCGCGCTAGCCCCTGCCGCCCGGCGCAGGCCGCCCCCGCCACAGCGCATCGGAGTGAGAGAGGGGATAGAGTGGGGGGAGAGAGAGAGGCAGTGGGGAGTGAGGTGGGAGAGAGATGACCCCACTGGTCAGATGGATAGAGGCCTTGTTTAGTCAGTTGGGCTGGAGCACATCTCTCATTTGGTCCTTTAAATTTTTAAAAGTGACCCTCAAACTGAAATATAGAGCCGCTAGAGTTGCTCTAATCAAAGTGAGGATCCGCCAAGTACGCACATGACGGGAGCTGCATTTATCCGTGGAGGCAAAAGAGCATTGTGCTGAGAAGGGAAAGAGGGCTAGGGGTACAAGTACAATGGAGGAGGCAGCGGAACTGCCCTCCTCGGCGGGCGTGGTGCAGAGCCTCGTCATGATTTGGGGCTTGATTAGTTTAGCTGGTGATGCGGAGCTTCTGGTGCTGATCCGCGGTGCTGAAGGAGGAGGTCGCGTGGCTGGAGGCCTAGGAGTGTGAGCTGGTGGAATAGGAGCGCGTCTGCGCGTGCCGTGGCCTTAGCCTACTTCTCCGATCTGTTTCTGGGTGTTGTGCGCTCCATGAAGGTGCCGGAGGAAGGCAAGCCTTCCAAGTCGAGTGCAAAAGATGAACCTAGCAGATTCGTCGGTGCCCCTTCCTCCTGCTCACGCTGTTGGTACTCCCGTGTCCTCACTGCTCCAGCCGAGCTGTGCTACAGCTCGTGGGCATAAATAACCGAGAACCGAACCGAAATAATCGAAACTAAAACTGAACTAACCGGAACCGAAAAAACCGATTCTCTATTCAGTTCTAAGAAGTTCGGAACCGAAATTTTTTCGGTTATTTCGGTTCCTACTGCCGGTTAACTGAATTGACCGAAATAACCGAATTACATAAAATTTGCATTTTTAAGACTATAGATTTGGTTTATGTGTGATGTATCATATTTGAAGTGCTATGTATTTGTGCTAATATATTGGTATTACTCCCTTGTCAATTATTATTATCTAAAACGAGTAAGTGTTGTCCAAATTTTCTTAAAACTTCCATACTTTTTTGTTGTCTTAGACTTCACTCAAAGATTTCGGTTAATTCGGTTATAACTGAAACTGAACCGAAATAACCGAAACAAAAAATGCTCGGTTCCTATAATTTTTTTGAACCTATCGGTTCCTATTGTTTGAGAACCGAATTTTGTCAAAAATCGAGGAACCGAACCGACCGAACCAAAAATCGAATACCCACCCTGAGCTGCAGCTTACCTGCCTGCGCCATAAGCCTACAACATCTCCGGCCATCAGGGCCGGCTCTGGCCCTATGCACCGGATGCGACGGCCGGGGGGCCATCGTCGAGGGGGGGCCCAACCACAAATATGTGTACAGTAGGCACCCACTGCGACGGCTTTCTGAGTCTTCGACTTGGCGAGGCAATGCAAAAGTGTCGTGACATCCGCGAATGTGAGGAGGCTGCGATCGTCAATTCGGCTCATTGGTCTTGCAGTCCGCGTAAAACTCAGGAAGAAATCGAATCTTTATCAGGGTAGCGCCGGTTCGACAATCGTCTTGTCTGCTGTGTCCTCCCAACCGGTCAAAACCCTCCTCCCTGCCTGCGTGACTGCATGTTCGTGGTGAGCATCTTTGCTATCACTACATGCGGTGTGGTGGCGTCGCCGATCCCCTTGCCGGTTGCCGCATCGCCGATTCTGACTTTAATATTTCATGAAACGTTTATTTAACATGTTAGATCTTTAGTTTTAAACAAGATTGAATTATTTTTTATAGAATTTTCTCGTAATATTTGTAACACCCAAAAATGGCCCATTTAAAATTTTTAGTAATTAATTAGCTTTTACTTTAATTGTTCATATTTAATATAGGTTAAACGAATTATTTATAAATATTAAAATCAAATATAAGTGGTAGAAATATTTTTGTTGCATTCATGCTGCTGCATCTATTTTTGTATTGCTTGTGATTCAAACGAGAATTTAAATTTATTTGAATTCAACTTTGAATCACCTTGTTTGGAGTCTTAGAAAAGTTGTTTGGCCCGGAGTTCGTTTTTGCCCCTCCACCTTTTTCCTCAGTCTGTTTCCCCTCCCTTCTCTTTTTCCCCAGTGCGGCCCACCTTCTCCCCCGCGCGCCTTTGCTTCGTCGTCCCAGCAGCGGCCCAGCCGCGCCTTCCTCCTCCCGCTCTCCCTCTCACTGCCACCCGGACCCCGCCCGTCAGAAGCTTCCCCCTCCTCCCGCCAGCGCCCGAAGCTTCCCCCGGCGTGATCGGCGCCGCGATTACTGGCCGACCCGCCCCTACCCGCGCCCCGTGGGCCCTCATCGTGCTCCCCTGCCCCCCCCCCCCGCAACGATCGCCTTCCTTCCTTGGACCGCTCGCGCTTGGCAAGCCCCTCCCCGGCAAGGAAAGCTCGGATTTCCCGCCGCCACCGCCGGAGTTGATAGCCCGGACTCCAAGGAGCCCCCTAGGCCTATAAAAGCAACCCCCGCGCACCCTATTCCCACACCAAGCACTCCTCCCGAGCCCCCACGCCCTCCAGTGGCCCTCCTCGCCTCGCATCACCGCTCCAAGCGCCATCAATTGCCCCTCTTGGCCGCCGCTCCGCCCCGGCCGACTCTGCTCCGACCCTCGCGCTGCGGTAAGGAACCTTTCCGACCATCTCCCACCCCCATTCGTGCCCTCTAGCGCGTGCTCGAGCTCACCAGACCTCCGCCGCCACTGCTCACCGTCGTCCACCCGCCTCCGCCGCGCTAGCCCCGACTTGATCCACCCTGGTGCACTCGCCATGTCGCCCCGGTGCCAGCAAGCCAAATCCCACGGCCAATGGTGGCCCCTAGCCCCAGATCCGCCGAACTCCGGCGAGAGACCACCGCGGCCATGGGGTGGAGCCAGGATCCATCCGAGCCATCGGATCTTGATCCGACGGTCGCCAACAACCCCCCCCCCCCTGCCGAGTCAATCTCCGATTTAACGGTCAATCGAGCTGTTTTTACTTAAGAGCCCCTCGGTTTTAGCCAAATCAACCCGTAGTCCACCTCTATTCAAAAGAATTTACGGGTAGGTCCTGTTTCTTCCGAATAAACCCCTGCCCTTTTTAAAATTAGAACCCGCGGTCCTGGGTTTGGTTATTTGCGCGTTAGACCTTCGGTTTTTAAGCATAATTGCGTATAGGTCCCTGGTTTCTTCAAAATAAGCCTCTGGAAGTTTTTAAAAATTGCCAGCAGGTCCCTAAAACTTAGAAAACCCATATCTTTTTCGTTTTAGCTCTGATTAGTGTGATTTTCGCGCTCATGTGTTCGTAGTGAAGCGTAGAATATTTCTAAAACCTTTTTATGTATTGTTTCTACTGTTTGGTGTACCGTTCTAATAGAATATTATTTGTTTGCATGTATTGGTATGCGTGTATGCTTGTATGGTGCTTCGTGTCTAGTCGGTGAGCCGTTAGCTTTGGAGTTCGAGCTCGGTCAGGACTTCCCGGAGCAGGACTCGCAGCAGCAGCAGTACTTCGAGGAAGGCAAGTTATAGCATGGACAATCCTTGGTACCTAAACACACTCTTTACATACATCTACTTTCATTTGTATGTGTCTAAACTATTGTCCTATTAAGGTTATACCTAGTTTGTTACTACTATCCTTTGGTTACCTTGGGTTATTGCATATGGGTAGAATCTTTGCTATGCGCAGCTACTGTCATTACTATTTAATTGTTAATCTTGACTTAATGGTTCACTTTAACATTTATGCTAAAACATGCTTTTTAGCAACTTGGTTTAGGGAGCTATATCATGTGCTTCGTGCTTTGCTCTAGTGTCTCTCCGTAAGGTCCGGTTCTTAAAGCGGCAACCCAGGAGCCTGTCGCCACCGCTAGAACTATTTTGGCTCTGATCTTGGTCAACTAACTTGTACGGCTCTAGCTTGATAGTAGTTACCAATGGGGCCGACAGCGCTATGGGAAGCGCTCGTGAGAGTATGGTTTGATCCACCGAGGACGGGGGTACCGTCGGCTATGTCTTGTCAGGCACAGTCCTGTGTTGGGAGTCCCTGTGGTATGGGAACTCCACAGGGACAGGTTATGGGCAGAGATCCAGGACGGGCCAGATAGGTGGTACCCTCGCAGGAGGAGTGGGGAGACAGCTTGCACCATCGCCCCCATCGGAGACGTCGACGACCCCCGGCTTGCTGCTACCGTGGCACTGGTGGTCACCCTCAACACTGACCTGGAGGCAGCTACTGATGAGAGCGCCGCTCTGAGGGAGGAGCTGAGAGGGACTCGGCAGGAGATGGAGCAGCTGGACTAGATGTTGCGAGCACCACCGTCACGCAGCCCAGACTACCGTGCTGAGTCACCGCCTCGCAAGAGGAACCGCTTCGGATCTGCCGCCGCCAGCACCACCATCCAGCAGGGTCCTTAGGAGTTTACCATGAATCTATAATAAGATCGATTAGTCATCGCTTTTCTTTCCAGTCGAGTCGAAAACCAGTGAGTCGAGTCAGTGTGAACCTTGTCTTTCGATGTTTGGTTTGATTATCATTATGCTTATGTTTGAGTTGGATTTTTGTAATGATTGTGATGGGCGTGGATGCAAGTCTACTACCATCTAGATTTTGGATTAAGGCATAAGGATATTATTAAATACATAGAAGGGGTTATTTGCTTCACTTGCTCTTTATCTATCTTATGCTCTATTATAACCAGTTCAATGTTCTCAAGTACTTCTGTTCCTAAGTTACTTGGTCTTAAAATTCATGGGGATCTCTTGTTGATAATAGATGGTGAACATAAGGAGCAACGCCGGTGCCAGTGGACTGCCGCCACCACCTCCCACCATTGAGCAGATGATGCTCACACAGACCCAGCTGATGCAACAGATGGCTCAGACAATGGCCATGATGCAGCAGAACCAGCGGAATCCGCCACAGCACAATGTGCCGCCCCGTGACAGGAGGGGCGAATTTCTAAAGGGACGCCCGCCCACCTTCAACAAAGCAACTGATCCCCTGCATGCAGTGGATTGGCTCAAGGCAGTGGAGCGACAACTCGACATCGCTCAGTGAAACGACCGGGAGAAGGTGCTGTACGCAGGAGGACAGCTTCAAGGACCGGCCTTGGACTGGTGGGACTCGTATCAATACGCTCACCCCGATCGTACTCAGATCACATGGCAGGAGTTCCATGATAGCTTCCGCTCGCATCATGTGCCCGAAGCCCTGATGACATTGAAGAAGAAGGTATTCCTGTCACTGAAGCAGGAAGGGATGAGCGTCACAGCTTACCGTGACAAGTTCATCGAACTTGCCCGCTATGCTCCGGAAGAAGTGGACACCGACAAGAAGAAGCAGTCCAGGTTCCATGATGGCTTGCAGGATGCACTGCAGTACCAGCTGATGTGCACCAGGTTCCCCAACTTCCAGGAACTAGTGGACAATGCTTTGATGCTGGAACACAAGCGCCGTGAAATGGAGGAGAAGAAGCGGAAGTTTCAGGGCAGCAGTCTGGGAGCAACAACCGCCCTCGCTTCAGTGCTCCCCAAGGCCAACAGATGGTGAGCCAGCAGCGCTTCCAAAGTCAGTCCGGCTCGTTCAACCATGGCCAGACCCAGCAGCGCCCCCAGTACCCTCAAGCACCGCAGCAACAGCGCTTTCAGAACCAGCTGCAAAATGTCCCAGCTCAGCGCAACCAGGTGCAGCAAGGGCCGGCCCAGCGTCCCAACAACGCCAACAATGTACCGGTGGGCCCAAGGGCGTGCTTCCAATGTGGTGAGCCAGGGCACTATGCCAATGCCTGTCCCCGCAGAGTCCAGAATGCTGCAGGCCAGAACAACAACCAGAGGGTTGGACAGCAGCAAGGGCAGAATGGGAACCAGCAGCAAGCTCAAGTAGGCCGAGTCCCATAGAACCCAGTCAGGGGCAAGGTCAACCACATGGGTGCCGAGACCGCAGAAGGGGCCACTGACGTGGTCGTGGGTATGTTCCCTGTCAACTCGACTCATGCGACTGTTTTGTTTGATTCTGGAGCTTCACATGCTTTTATATCTGCTGCATTTGTGAAAAAGAATATAATGGCTCTAAGACCCATGTCAAACACCATGCTAGTTAGCTCAACAGGAGGGGAACAATGAGCCACCTTATGTTGTCCCCATGTCACTATCACTATAAGGGGGGTAGACTTTGAGGTATATCCAATAGTTCTGGAATCCATCGGATTCGATCTGATTTTGGGAATGAGCTGGTTAGCCAGATACGATGCACTGATCCAGTGTGCCAAGAGAGCCCTGCAACTGACAGCAAAGTCCGGTGAGAAGGTGGAGTATCAAGCAACCAGTCCTTCAGAGCACAATCAAGCCAACCAAGCTGAGGGTGCAATCCCCGAGGACATCCGAGTGGTGTGCGAGTTTTCGGATGTGTTCCCAGATGAACTGCCAGGTATGCCCCCGGAACGCGAAGTTGAATTCGTTATTGAACTAAAACCTGGCACTGCACCTATAGCTAAAAGGCCATATATGATGGGAGTGAAAGAACTGGAGAAACTTAAGGAAGAATTAAGCTCTTTTCTAGAAAAGGGTATATTCGTCCTAGTTCTTCACCATGGGGAGCACCAGTGTTGTTCGTGGACAAGAAGGATGGTACGCAGAGGATGTGCGTGGACTATCGAGCCCTCACTGAAGTGACAGTCAAGAACAAGTACCCCTTGCCAAGGATTGATAATCTGTTCGATCAATTGAAGGGAGCTTGTGTGTTCTCCAAGATAGATCTTCAATCGGGCTACCACCAGATGAGGATCCGACCATCCGACATACCCAAGACGGCCTTCACTACTCGGTATGGGCTATATGAGTTCACCGTCATGTCCTTTGGACTAACCAATGCTCCAGCATACTTCATGTACTTGATGAATAGCGTCTTCATGGACTACCTGGACAAGTTCGTGGTGGTGTTCATTGATGATATTCTGGTCTTCTCCAAGAATGAAGAAGGACATGAAGAGCATTTGAGGATGGTGATGCAAAGACTCCGGGAACATCAGCTATATACCAAGTTGAGCAAGTGTGAATTCTGGTTGAAGGAGGTGGCATTCTTGGGACACGTGCTGTCCAACGGAGGAGTGGCAGTTGACCCGAAGAAGGTTAATGATGTGTTGAGCTGGAACCCGCCTCGGGATGTCAGCGAGATCATGAGTTTCCTCGGGATGGCCGGATATTATCGACGGTTCATCGAAGCATTCTCCAAGATTGCTAAACCCATGACGGCGTTATTGGAGAAGAATGCCAAGTTCATCTGGACAGAGGAGTGCCAAACCAGCTTCGAAGAATTGAAGAAGAGGCTAACAACAACACCTGTACTGATATTGCCCGACATAGCCAAGAGCTTCTCTATCTACTGTGATGCATCCCGTCTAGGACTGGGGTGTGTACTTATGCAGTAAGGGAGAGTAGTGGCATATGCATCAAGACAGTTGTGGAAGCACGAGCAGAACTATCCGACACATGATTTGGAGTTGGCAGCTGTGGTGCATGCTTTGAAGATTTGGAGGCATTACCTGATTGGGCACAAGTGTGACATCTACACTGATCACAAGAGCCTGAAGTATGTCTTCACTCAGTCAGAGCTGAATATGAGGCAACACCGATGGTTGGAGTTGATCAAGGACTATGATCTGGAGATCCATTACCACCCTGGCAAGGCTAACTTGGTGGCAGATGCTCTGAGTAGAAGAAGCTATGTAAACAAGATCACTAGCCATTGTTTGCCTGAAGAACTCAGCCGGGAATTTGAGAAGATGAGTCTGGGGTTCGTGACCAGCATCACAGAGATGACGGTAGAACCGACTCTGGAACAGGAGATCCGAAAAGGATAGCTTGGTGATGAAAAGATCAAGGAAATTGTGGAGAATGTTGCCCTAGGAAAGGCCCCTGGATTCCGAGTTGATGAACAGGGAACCTTGTGGCACGGGAAGAGGATATGTGTGCCCGATATAGCGCAGATCAAGGACACGATCCTAAGAGAAGTGCATGATTCGGCATACTCGATCCATTCAGGAAGCACCAAGATGTACCAAGATATCAAGGAAAGATTCTGGTGGTACGGATTGAAGCGTGACGTGGCGACCCATGTGGCATTGTGTGACACTTGTCAGAGAGTTAAGGCTGAACATCAGAGGCCAGCCGGATTACTCCAGCCCCTGAAGATACCGGAATGGAAATGAGAAAAAGTTGGTATGGACTTCATAACGGGTCTACCCTGCACCCAGCGAGGATTTGACTCCATTTGGGTGATTGTGGACCGCTTGACCAAAGTGGCACACTTTCTTCCAGTAAAGACCACCTACACGGGAGCCAGACTAGCAGAGCTATATATGGAAAGGATTGTGTGCCTGCATGGAGTGCCAAAACGGATAGTGTCTGACCGAGGTACTCAGTTCACGTCACACTTCTGGCAGAAGCTACATTAGTCTATGGACACCAAGCTACATTTCAGTTCGGCTTATCATCCGCAGACAGATGGACAGACAGAGCGAACCAATCAAATTCTGGAGTACATGTTGAGAGCATGTGCTCTACAGTATGGTGTCAGTTGGGACAAGAGTTTGCCCTATGCGGAGTTCTCGTACAACAACAGCTATCAAAAGAGTCTGCAAATGGCACCGTGCAAATGGACTCCACTATTCTGGAATCAGACCGGAGAAAGTCAAGTTTTCGGTCCTGAGGTACTCAGGGAAGCAGAACGTCAAGTGCAAGTGATCAGGCAGAACTTGAAGGTGGCACAGTCCAGGCAGAAGAGTTATGCCGATGTCAGACGGAGGGATCTTAGCTTTGCAGTTGGAGATTTTGTGTACCTCAAGGTGTCACCGACGAGGGGTGTAAAGAGGTTCAATGTCAAGGGCAAGCTAGCACCTCGATACATCGGACCTTTCCAGATACTTGAAAGAAAAGGTGAAGTGGCATATCAGTTGGGACTACCCGAGAGATTGGCCGGTGTGCACGATGTGTTCCATGTGTCACAGCTGAAGAAATGTTTGCGGGTGCCTTAAGAGCATATCCCGATAGATGAGCTGAATGTGCAAAAGGACCTCACTTATGAGGAGTATCCGGACAGAATTCTAGAGGTGTCTGAGAGGGTGACAAGAAACAAGGTCATCTGGATGTGCAAGGTACAGTGGAGCCGACACTCGGAAGATGAGGCCACTTGGGAACGAGAGGAGGATCTCAAGACCGAGTACCCACAGCTCTTCGCATCTACTTCCGAATCTCAAGGACGAGATTCATCTTAAGGGGGTAGGTTTGTAACACCCAAAAATGGCACATTTAAATTTTTTAGTAATTAATTGGCTTTTACTTTAATTGTTCATATTTAATATAGGTTAAACGAATTATTTATGAATATTAAAATCAAATATAAGTGGTAGAAATATTTTTGTTGCATTCATGCTGCTGCATCTATTTTTGTATTGCTTGTGATTCAAACGAGAATTTAAATTTATTTAAATTCAAATTTGAATCACCTTGTTTGGAGTCTTAGAAAAGTTGTTTGGCCCGGAGTTCGTTTTTGCCCCTCCACCTTTTTCCTCAGTCTGTTTCCCCTCCCTTCTCTTTTTCCCCAGCGCGGCCCACCTTCTCCCCCGCGCGCCTTTGCTTCGCCGCCCCAGCAGCGGCCCAGCCGCGCCTTCCCTCCTCCCACTCTCCCTCTCACTGCCACCCGGACCCCGCCCGTCAGAAGCTTCCCCCTCCTCCCGCCAGCGCCCGAAGCTTCCCCCGGCGCGATCGGCGTCGCGATTACTGGCCGACCCGCCCCTGCCCGCGCCCCGTGGGCCCTCATCGTGCTCCCCTGCCCCCCCCCCCCCGCAACGATCGCCTTCCTTCCTTGGACCGCTCGCGCTTGGCAAGCCCCTCCCCGGCAAGGAAAGCTCGGATTTCCCGCCGCCACCGCCGGAGTTGATGGCCCGGACGCCAAGGAGCCCCCTAGGCCTATAAAAGCAACCCCGCGCACCCCATGCCCACACCAAGCACTCCTCCCGAGCCCCCACGCCCTCCAGTGGCCCTCCTCGCCTCGCATCGCCGCTCCAAGCGCCGTCAATTCCCCCTCCCGGCCGCCGCTCCGCCCCGGGCGACTCTGCTCCGACCCTCGCGCTGCGGTAAGGAACCTTCATGACCATCTCCCACCCCCATTCGTGCCCTCTAGCGCGCGCTCGAGCTCATCGGACCTCCGTCGCCACTGCTCACCGTCGTCCACCACCTCCGCCGCGCTAGCCCCGACTTGATCCACCCTGGTGGACTCGGCATGTCGCCCCGGTGCCAGCAAGCCAAATCCCACGGCCAATGGTGGCCCCTAGCCACAGATCTGCTGAACTCCGGCGAGAGACCACCGCGGCCATGGGGTGGCGCCGCCATCCCCTCTGTCGCCGACGACCCCGGCGCCAGGATCCATCCGAGCCATCGAATCTTGATCCGACGATCGCCAACAACCCCCCCCCCCCCCCCCGCCGAGTCAAACACCGATTTAACGGTCAGCCGAGCCGTTTTTACTTAAGAGCCCCTCGGTTTTAGCCAAATCAACACGCAGTCCACCTCTATTCAAAAGAATTTACGAGTAGGTCCTGTTTCTTCCGAATAACCCCCTGCCCTTTTTAAAATTAGAACCCGTGGTCCTGGGTTTGGTTATTTGCGCGTTAGACCTTCGGTTTTTAAGCATAATTATGTATAGGTCCCTGGTTTCTTCAAAATAAGCCCCTGGAAGTTTTTAAAAATTGCCAGCAGGTCCCTAGAACTTAGAAAACCCATATCTTTTTTGTTTTAGCTCCGATTAGTGTGATTTTCACGCTCATGTGTTCGTAGTGAAGCGTAGAATATTTCTAAAACCTTTTTATGTACTGTTTCTACTGTTTGGTGTACTGTTCTAATATAATATTATTTGTTTGCATGTATTGGTATGCGTGTATGCTTGTATGGTGCTTCGTGTCCAATCGGTGAGCCGTTAGCTTTGGAGTTCGAGCTCGGTGAGGACTTTCCGGAGCAGGACTCGCAGCAGCAGCAACAGCAGCACTTCGAGGAACGCAAGTTATAGCACGGACAATCCTTGGTACCTGTCGGTGCTGGGATCGGTCGACCAATCCCCAGCGCCAAACAGAATGCGCTGTGTCCCGTCCCTTGACGGTTGATGCAAGAGCTAGCACGATGAGACAAGCGTTTATCCTGGTTCCGACCGTGAGGTCGTACGTCCAGCAGGGTGCGCTCGGGGCGCTGTACTATCTTGCACCGAAGTGCTTGCAGAGGGGGGCTACAAGCAAGGCGGGAGAGGAGGAGTCTCCAAGTCCCTGAAAGCGAGTGTGATTGAGGCAAGTGCCAATATCGTGTGTGGCGGTGTGTGTGATCCCCCCTTTTCTTCTCCTCTTACCTCCTTTTATAGGTCAAGGAGAGAAAGATGGGGGTAGGGTTTACGAGTACAAGCGTGACGTGCTACAGGGATATGTACCGGAGAGCATGGCGTCGGGCGTGCATCGTCCTTGACCCTGGCGGGGGATTTATGGCGAGCCCCGGCTTCTGCGAGTGTCGTGGCCGTCCCTATGCTTGTCCTGGAGCGGCTTCGAGGGGTGTCGTTGCCGCAGTCCGCGTCCAGCTGCCCGTTCGCTGGTTGACTTCGAGGGCGGGGCAGGTGAGGAAGGACCGGAGTTGGCGGTACAGGGGTCGGTATGGTGGTTGCCGTCAACCACAGTGCGCGGCGTGCCCGGTTCACCAGGGGATGGTCGAGAGTTGGCGGATTTGACCCGGCGTTCGTCATTACCAGGCCACGCCTGACCGGAGTCTGTACTCGGTTGCTGTTTAGATATTCTTTCGAGGGTTCCCCATGCTCATTCGAGGGGCGTCCCGGGGGGAAAAGACGGTAGCAGGTGGAACAGTGGTGCAGAATGACGCCTGCCAGTCCGCACAGGGTCTTGCGCAGTGCCGCGTGCGTCCGCACAGCGTCAGTGAGGACGCACAGTGACTAGAGCAGGTGGAACAGCGAGCTCTGCGGTGTCAGCGGCGCGACGTGGGGGAAAGATTGCCTTTTGACTTCGGCGCCCGCCTGATGGGGCGGGCATTAAGTGCCGTTGTCGGTTGGGGCGCCGGGGAGCGCCGCGTTATGTAGAGGAGTGGCCTCGAGCGAGGCGGAGTTGGCTCGCCCGTTCGACGGGGTGCGCGACCCTCGAGCGAGGCGGAGTTTGTGTTGTGCCTGCTCGAAGGGGTGCGCGGCCCTCGAGCGAGGTCGAGACGGGGGTAGCGACTCGGGCCCCCCTGTCAGGCGAGTTCGGACGGCCGTTCTTGGGCCGCGACAGGCTGTGACGGGCCGAGCTGCCGACGATTCGGCCTTTTGTGGTATATCGTTCTTTGAGGGTGATCACCCCGATGATTAGGGGACCCCCTGGGTTTGTCCCCGACAGTAGCCCCCGAGTCTCTGCCGGACTAAGGGTCAGTCGGGCAAAGGCTGATGGTTCGTGGGATCGTTCCCGGGCGTTTTGCTGGGATTACTCCTTCTCGATTATGCACGTTCTTCCGTGGGGGCGCGCGAGCGCACCCGCGGGTGTAGCCCCCGAGCCCTTGGAGGAGTGAATTCACTCGTGCAAGGGCTTTGACTTTCGAGGGTTGTGTCAGTCGTTCCCCTTTCGATGTGGTGGGGGTGAGACCGAGTTATACGGAATTCGGGGGGCGGACCCTGCACGGCTTTGATGTGTTTCGTGCATAAGAGGAGGAGGACATGCTGCAAGGAGCCCCTGAGCTCCTGGCCCGCGCGGAGGCGATCGGAGGGGCTTCTTGTCTTTGAGTTGCGACCCTCGCCTCCCCTTCGCGGGGGAGAGGGGTGAGGTCATTCGTGTAACCCTCGAATCGGGCAGCGTACACGGATGCCTTGGTGAGCTGTTAGCGGGTAGTTCAAGTGGACGTCCGTGCCCCGTTCGCTGGGGGTCGGCTCGTGGTCCGGAGACACGTCCATGTAGCGCTTGCAAAGGTTTGCTAGGTGGGGCTCGGTCCCTTTTGCAGAGACCGAGGGCGCGAAAGCTCTCCCTCGTTGGGATCCCCCCACTAGCTGCCTTTGTCCGGCCTTGAACACAACAGGGGCGTCCCCAAACTTCGCGTTCGGGGTAAAGTCCGTTGGACACGCCCGAATCGTCCCTGACTCTGTTGATCTGGAGCGCCTGTCGAACCCTTTCGAGGGCCAAGCTTCGTACTCCTGATCAGTAGGGCCTTGCGAAAGGTGCAGGTCACCCTCGAGCAGCGGGCTCGAGGGTTGGTCGAGCGTGACCGGCAGCCTTCGCATCGCTTAATCTGGGGCGCCCGTCGAACCTTTTCGAGGCCCGGGTTTCGAGACCCTGATCAGTAGCGCCCTGCGCCTCGAGGTGGAGGGGGGTCGTTGTCTTACCTAGGAAGGAATCCAACGGTTGGGTCGTTTGGGCCCGCGCACGACCGCTGGCGGGCTTGGTCGTGGCCGACGTGGCGCGGAGTGGGCGAGATGGACGTAGTGGGCGCGCCTTTTTAGGCGGAGTCGGCTTGCGCCGGGGAGAGGCGAGGCGACGGGCGGTCAGGCGCCGCTGTTGTGTCGTTTCGTTTTGCCGTGCCGCAGTAAATGCCGCCACCCACGCGTGTCGTTCCGAGGGAAAAAAGGGGAGGGGGGTCCCCGGTTGTCAGCGACGTGCCACGCGTGGGTTCGGCCCGTTGCCAGTGGGTTGGCGTGTCGCGGCAGGGACAAGCCCGCTCCCTTATAAAAGGAAAGCGGGGGAGGAAGGGGATTTCTTACCTTCGCCATTCCTCGCACCAGCTCTCGCCTCTGCCTTTCGCTTGCTTCCGAGCCCGCTAGTCGCACTCTGTTCGTCCTTCACGCCTTCGTCGTCTTTGCTCCGCGCTCCCTGCTCCGCCGTCCGCCATGGTGATCATCGAAGGCGTCATGGAGTGGACTCCGTCCACCGCTACCGAGCACCTCCTGGAGGGCTTGGTGAACGGCGGACAACTTTCGCCCAGGGGCGATTCGGCGCGGCCGGCGTGGATTGTCCCGGCGCTGGCGGCCAGGGCGCCAAACCCACCGGCGGGGTACGTGGTGAGTTTCATCCGCTTTCACGAGCGGGGCTTCAACGCGCCCGCCAGCCAGTTCATGCGGGGCCTCTGCCACTACTACGGCGTGGAGCTCCACAACTTCTCCCCCAACGCCATCTCGCAGGCGGCGGCCTTCGTCAGCGTCTGCGAGGCTGTGCTGGGGATCGAGGCGCACTGGGACCTGTGGGTCCACCTCTTCCGCGCCGAGCTCAGCACGTCCAGCGCGGGGAGGGGGGTGCGCCGTTCTTCGTGCGCCGGCGGTCTCACGCTCGCGCCGGTCGAGTCCAGGAAGCACTTGTACCCGGCCTGCAGGATGACCACCAACAACAGCGGCTGGGCCAAGGGGTGGTTTTACCTATGCAACGACGGCCTGGGGTTGCCGGAGTACACCGGCAAGGTCTTGACGGAGAAGGCCGACTCCTGGAGCTACGGCGTCTCTGGCGAAGGTCAGCGGAAGAGGCTCCGCCCCGTCGTCGACGCCCTTCGTGCCTTGGAGGGGTCGGGCCTGACCGTGGCGCACGTGCTCGCGCACTGTCATCGCCGCCGGGTGGTTCCCCTCATGGAGAGGCAGCTCCCTCTGTTCCGGATGACGGAGGGTGCCGACCCGGCGGCACTGGCGGCTTCGCGCATGTTGTCGGAGCCGCTGCTTGAAGAGTACGTCGTTACGAGGGTGCGAACGGCGGTGCATCCCGACACCATGCCGAGCGATCTCCGGTCGTTCCGGCTGCGCCCCGACGAGGGCCATGTTTTGTCGGTGAGTCGTCATTCTCCCTCTCCGGGCTGTTGGATTGATTAATTTAGAATTCCCTTCCTCAATTCATTGTGATTTCAGGGTGTGAACTGCGGCCTCTACCGCTCCCTCGCGCCGACTCCGGAGGTGCGCGCTTCGAACTGCGCTCGCCGTGACCGCGAGAGGGACGCGAAGGAGGCGAAGAGAGCCAGCAGCCGGAGGAGGCAAGCCCGGCGGGACGCGCACCAGGCGGCGCTTCGCCGGTGGAGGAGGGACGGCGGGGCGCAGCCGTCGTCCCCCGAGGACTCCCCGGACCCTCCCAGCGAGGGGGAGGATGAGGAGGAGATCGATGCCGGCGGGGTTCCGCCCGCCGGTGAGGAGGAGGAGATGGCCGCGCCGCTGCCCGAGGCGGGCGTGGTGGTCCCGGGCGATGTTGCGCCGGTGGCGGCGCGGACGGTGGTCGCGCCTGCTCGACCCGCGGCGCCGCGGGCGCGAGCAATTTTCTCCTCCGCTGTGGGCGCGCCGCGCCGCAGCGGAGCGAGTGTCGAGGGCTCGAGGGGTTCGCAGCCCCCGAGCGATTTGAGGGGGTCCTCGAGTTCGAGGAGGGCTCCCTCAACGGGCGGCTCGAAGCGGAAGCTGCAGGCGCTGCAGGATTGCATCCGGTAAGTTCTGCCTCGAACTTTTTCGTAGCTTTCCATCCTTGTTCGGTTTTTTGTTTCGTGATTTCTGTTCTTTCTTTTTGATTTAGCACGCGGGGTGCCGCCAAGGCCGCCCCTAACCTCGCGCCCAAGAAGGCGTTGAAGGTTGGGGGGTCGGATTCCCCTCACGCCGGAGGATCGCGTTCGCGCGGGATTCCGCGTCCCGCAGCGATGTCCGCAGCGACGCCGGTGGATCCGGCGCCGGGGGTGCGAGACTCCGGGTCGGCGGAGGAGGAGCGGGAGAGGACGCCCCTGGTGGCGGAGCCGAGGCAGGACGCCCCGGTGGTTGAGGTGGAGCCGGGGCACGGCGCCCCGGCGACGGAAGTGGGCGAGCAGGAGGGCCATGCCACTGCCGCGGCCCCTACTGGAAGGAGGCAGGAGGCGGTCGTGCCGGTCGGCGGCACGGTCATCCTGCCGGCTTTGGGTCGCGCACAAGGCGTGGCCCAGGGTGGCGATGGCGGGTGCGTTCCCCCCGCTGGGGTGTCTGCGGCCGAGGTGTCGGCGGCGCGCTCCTTGTCTCAGGGGCCGCCGCAGATGCCCGTGGCCGGGGGAGCGGCCGAGTGGGATGCGGCCGAGGTGGCGCTGCTCCAGGGTCGTCGCGGCCCGAGCGCGTGGCCGGAGGAGCCTGGCGTCTCCGCCCGGGTCTGGCAGAGCATGGCGGAGGAGAACGAGTTGTGGGCTCAGGCCGAACGGGTCGGGACGGACCTGGAGCGGGCCATCTCAGCCGCCGCCGATCTCCATTCCAGGCAGGCGCTGGAGCTCTTCGAGGTATCCCCGCGCTCGTTTCAGCACTTCGAGATTGTTTTTAGTCTGTGTCTTATTCCTGATGGTTCTTCGTGCAGCTTCTGCGGCAAGAGGCGGTAGACAAGACCGCGTGCATCGCGGGCTTGTACGCCGATCTTCGCCGGTTCCGCCAGGCGAACGCGGACCTGGGCACGGAAGTGACCCAGCTCACCGTCCGGGTGAGGGAAGCAGAGACGGCCGCCCGCGCACACGAAGAAGCCAAGGCTCGCGCAGAGCGGGAGCGCGACGCTGAGAGAGGCGCGGCGGAGCGGGAGGCCCGAGCCTCGGCCGCAGCGTTGGAGCGGCTCGAGCTTGAGCGCAAGGCGCGCGAGGCCGCGCAGTCCCAGCTCGCGGAGGCGGTGGCCCGGGCAGGGCAAAAGGCCCAGGAGGCCGAGCAGCTCGGCCGCGCTCTTCGAGAGAAGGAGGGTGCGCTGGCGACCGCGGAGGGCCTGCTCCAGCAAGAGCGCACAGCGCTTACCGAGGCCAGGGCCTTGGTAGACGGTATGTCCTTACGCTTTCCTGGATTTCTATGTTGGAGTTCGTCTTGACGTGCTTGAGCTTTGTCAGGGCTGCGGAGGGCCGAGGCGGAGAAGGCGGATGAGGTGATGGCTGTTCAGGCCGCCTACTCCGAGGCCCAGGGGGAGCTCGAGGCGCTGAAGGTCGCCGCCGATGCGGCGTGTCGGGACGTCCAGTGCGTCGACGTGCAGTCGGGGTCGTCGTTGCCCAGCCACCTGAGGTCTTTGAAGAGCTGCGTGGCGGAGCGCCTCGAGCACGCGCTTCACCTTGGAGTGAAGAAGGCACTCGGCGTGGTGTCGACGCATTACGACATTGACCTCGCGGCAGTGGCACGCGGTTACTTCATCGACGCAGACCTGGACGACGACGCCGCCCTTGCTGCCCTCGACGAGGCCGATGACGGCGCCGAGGATGCCGCCACGACACTTGCCGCCAAGTTCGGGCGCGATCTTTTCCCCGAGGAGGACGAAGATGCGCGCGCCGACGTTGGGCCTGAGGCTGCGACCGCCACCGAAGCCGAGGTTGATCTTGAGGCCGACGCCGTGGCGTCCCTTGAGGAGGACATCGCCTCGGTGTGCCGCGATGACGATGGTCCTGGGGCGCTTGCATCGGTTCCCTCGACCGTTGCCGCCGAGGCCCCCGCGCCCCCGCAGGAAGGTGGAGCCTGAAGGGTTCAGGCTTAGTATCTAGATGTATCTTAGTTTTTAGGAGACTAGCTCTGTAAATAAACTAAGATTGAAAGTCGATTGTGCGTTTCAAACTTGTTCGATTGTTCTATTGTGCTACTCTTGGCTTGGAGAGATTTTAGCCGGGTATTTCGAATCCGCAAGCAATTAAAGCGTGGAGTGGAGAGGGAGATGCCGTATCCCTTCGTGGGCATAGGCGGTCTCACGGCTCAACCAGCTCCAGCTTTAGCTAGCTCGCGCCCCGCATCTTCTCTAAGCGCCTCGAGTTTTAGCACAATTTTCGAAAATTGGGACGATTAGGGGGGTAAACTCCCCTGCAGCCCCCGAGGGGGGCTTGGCTTTATTTGAAAATAGAACCAAGTCCCCCTTGTTTGTGTTGTTAGCAACAATGTTTTCATGTTTTTCGCAAACTTTTTATTATTGTTAACTAAGAATATGAAGTATTTACAAGAAATACTGAGAGTTTTAAGGATAGAAGCGACGTAGCTGTTGGATGTTCCAGGCGTTGGTGAAGACCTCGCCCTTCTCGTTCGCCAGCTTGTAAGTGCCAGGTTTGAGGACCTTGGCGATGATGAACGGTCCTTCCCATGGCGGAGTGAGCTTGTGGCGCTCGCGATTGTCCTGGCGCAGCCTTAGCACCAGGTCCCCTTCGTGGAGGTCTCGACGCCGCACCTTCTGAGCTTGGTATCGCCGGAGCGATTGTTGGTAGCGTGCTGAGTGAAGCAACGCTACGTCGTGAGCCTCGTCCACCTGGTCCAGCGAATTCTCGCGGTCCCGCTGGTTTTGGTCTTCCTGGTAGGCCTTGAGCCTCGGAGACCCGTACTCCAAGTCTGTTGGGAGGACGGCTTCGGCGCCATAGACGAGGAAGAACGGGCTGAAGCCTGTGGCCCTGCTTGGGGTTGTCCTGAGACTCCAGATCACCGATGGCAGCTTAGCAACCCACTTCCGGCCAAACTTGTTCAGCTTGTTGAAGATTCTTGGCCTCAGGCCTTGTAGTATCATGCCGTTGGCACGTTCTACTTGGCCGTTCGTTTGTGGATGTGCCACGGCCGACCAATCAACGTGAATGTGATGGTCGTCGCAGAACTCCAAGAACTTCTTGCCGGTGAATTGGGTGCCGTTGTCAGTGATGATCGAGTTGGGTACCCCGAATCGGTGGATGATGTCGGTGAAGAACAACACGGCCTGCTCAGATCTGATGCTGGTGATGGCCCGGACCTCGATCCACTTCGAGAACTTGTCGATGGCTACCAACAAGTGGGTGAATCCCCCGGGCACTGGGCGGAAGGGCCCCACGAGATCCAACCCCCAGACCGCGAAAGGCCATGTTACAGGGATGGTCTACAGGGCGTGCGCTGGGAGATGCATCTTTCGTGCGTAGAATTGGCACCCTTCGCAGGTGCGCACGACCTCGTTCGCGTCGGACACGGCGGTGGGCCAGTAAAAGCCTTGCCGGAATGCGTTACCCACGAGGGTGCGCGGCGCTGCGTGGTGTCCGCACGCCCCGGCATGGATGTCGCGGATCAACTGCCTTCCCTCGGGGATGGGGATGCATCGCTGCAAGATCCCTGAGGCGCTGTGCTTGTACAACTCACCGCCGACCGAGACAAAGGTCTTGGCCCTTCTGGCGATGCGGCGCCCCTCGGTTCGGTCCGAGGGCAGCTCCCCGCGGTCGATCCACGCGAGGTACGGATCACGCCAGTCTTGTGGTCGCGTGTCTACGTCGATTTCCATGGCCTCGGCCGAAGAAATTTCAGCGTCGAGGGCTTCGAGCCCCTCTTTCGAGGGGTCCTCCTCCATGGGCTCGACCCCCACAGCCCCCGAGGGCGTCCTGAGGGTTCCGGCCCTTCGCTCGAAGTTGACGGAGGGTTGATCGAGGTCGCGGGCGAAGACGTTCGGAGGAACGGTGATTCGCTCTGACGCGATCTTAGCCAGCTGATCCGCTTCCTCGTTGTATTTGCGTACGACGTGGTTCAGCTCGAGGCCATAGAATTTGTCCTCGAGACGACGAACCTCGTTGCAATACGCCTCCATCTTTTCGTCGCGGCAGCTTGCGTTCTTCATCACTTGGTCGATGACCAACTGAGAATCCCCCCGGACGTCGAGACGTTTGATGTCGAGGTCGATGGCGATGCGGAGCCCAGCGAGGAGGGCTTCGTACTCCGCCATGTTGTTCGACGCTGGGAAGTGCAAGCGAACCACGTATCGGATATGTTCTCCGAGGGGTGAGACGAAGAGGAGGCCCGCACCTACCCCGGTTTTCATTACCGACCCGTCGAAGTACATGGTCCAGCATTCGGCCTGGATCTGCGGCGGCGGAAGTTGGACGTCGGTCCACTCAGCGACGAAATCCGCTAAGGTTTGCGATTTTATTGCCTTACGCGCTGCGTAGGAGAGAGTCTCCCCTACGAGTTCCATAGACCACTTCGCTATTCTACCCGAGACGTCCGGGTTGCGGACTATCTCCCCCAAAGGGAAAGATGAGACCACGGTGACCGGGTGGGCCTCAAAGTAGTGTCGCAGCTTTCGACGCGCGAGCACTACAGCGTAGATTAGCTTCTGGATCTGTGGATACCGCATCTTGGTTTCGGTCAGCACCTCGCTGACATAGTACACCGGCCTCTGGACCGGCAGAGCGTGGCCCTCCTCTATCCTTTCCACAATGATGACGGCGCTGACAACTTGCGTTGTCGCAGCCACATATAGGTAGAGAGGCTCACCGTTCTGCGGCGGCGTGAGGATGGGTGCGCGTGCGAGCGACGCTTTTAGCCCGTCGAGGGCTTTTTGGGCTTCGGGGGTCCATAAAAAGCGTTCTTGCTTTTTTAGGAGCCGGTACAAAGGTAAGCTCTTTTCGCCAAGTCGAGAGATGAAGCGGCTGAGAGCTGCGAGGCAGCCCAGTACTCTTTGCACCCCCTTGAGGTCCCGAATTGGCCCCATTCATTCCAGGGCCGAGACTTTTTCGGGGTTGGGTTCGATGCCTCGTTGGGAGACGATGAAACCCAATAGCATGCCTCGCGGCACCCCGAATACACATTTTTTCCGGATTCAACTTTACCCCGTTCGCCCGGAGGCAACCGAATGTGATTTGCAAATCGTTGACCAGATCGTTCGCCTTTCTGGTTTTTACAATGATATCGTCAACATATGCCTCAACGGTCCGCCCGATGTGGCTTCCGAAAACGTGTTGCATACATCGCTGGTATGTAGCTCCAGCGTTTCGGAGGCCGAACGGCATAGTGACGTAGCAAAACATGCCAAACGGGGTGATGAAAGAAGTCGCGAGCTGGTCGGACTCTTTCATCTTGATTTGATGATAACCGGAATAAGCATCAAGAAAGCATAGCAATTCACATCCAGTGGTGGAGTCTATTATCTGATCTATTCTAGGCAGAGGAAATGGAACCTTAGGGCATGCTTTGTTTAAACCGGTATAATCTACGCACATGCGCCATTTTCCGTTTTTCTTCTTAACTAGAACAGGATTAGCAAGCCAGGTCGGGTGAAATACCTCTTTGATGAATCCGGCTTGCAGGAGCTTGTGCACCTCCTCCCCGATGGCGCGGCGCCTTTCCTCGTCGAACCGCCGCAGTCGCTGTACCACCGGCTTGGAGTGAGGCTTGACGTCGAGGCTGTGCTCGGCGACCTCCCTCGGGATCCCCGGCATGTCCTAGGGTCTCCACGCGAAGATGTCGGCGTTGGCGCGGAGAAAGTCGACGAGCACTGCTTCCTATTTGGGGTCGAGGGTGGTGCTGACCCTCAACGCCTTGCCCTCGGGGGCAGTGGGGTCGAGGGGCACCGCTTTGGTGTGTTCAGCAGCATCGAAGGTGCCCACGTGCCTTTTGGTGGAGTCGACGGCCTCGTTCGCCATCTTCTCCAAATCCGCCACCAGGGTTTCGCTGTAGGCGAGCGCTTCCGCGCCCTCGACGCACTCGACGTCGCACGCATAGGCGTGCTCGTACGACGATCCCACGGTGATGACGCCCTTTGGCCCTGGCATCTTCATCTTGAGGTAGGCGTAGTTGGGGACCGCCATGAACTTGGCATAGCACGGTCGCCCGAAAATAGCGTGGTACGCTCCTGGGAATCCCACCACCTCGAAGGTGAGGGTCTCCCTCCGAAAGTTCTCGGGAGTACCGAAGCAAACGGGCAGGTCGATCTGCCCGAGGGGTTGGACCCGTTTTCCCGGCGCGATGCCGTGGAACGGCGCCTTGCTTGGCCTCAGCTGGTTCGTGCCGATGCCCATGAGCTCTAAGGTGTGGACGTAGAGGATGTTGAGGCTGCTGCCCCCGTCCATCAGCACCTTGGAGAATCGCGTGTTGCTGATGACGGGGTCGACGACAAGCGGATAGCGCCCCGGATTCGGGACATAGTCCGGATGGTCCTCGCGGCCGAAGGAGATGGTCTCGTCCGACCAGGCGAGGTAAGTTGGCGTCGCGGGGTGAACGGAGAAGACCTCTCGGCATTCACGCCTCTGCTCCCGGGACGTCGCGTTCACGGTGGGCCCCCCACGATGAAGAATACATTCTCCACATGGGGGAACTCGTCGTTGCCGCCATCGCCCGTATCCTTCTTCGGGCCATCCTCCTTCGCGGAGGTGCGCCTGAAGTAACCCTTGGTCATCCCACACCGTTCGAGGGTGTGGGTGACAGGGCCCTTGTGGTACGGGCATGGCTTCTTCAGCATCTCGTCGAACAGGCCTCCCCCCTGAGGGGGGCCTCGAGGGCCTTTGCGGCCTCGCTCGACCACGAGGGCGTCGTCAGAGTCTTCGCCCTGCTGCTGCTGCTGCGCGGCTTGCTGAGGCTTCTTGCCTTTACTGCCCCGTTTCTGCTTTTTTGTCTTGGCCTTGGGTTTGCTGCCCTCCGCGGGCAGCTCCTTCGCGCGCTTCCCCTTGGTCTTGCCGTCGAAGATTGCCCCGACAGCATCCTCTCCAGAGGCGAAGTTGGTGGCGATGTCGAACAGAGCGTTGACGCTGGTGGGATGGTTTCGTCCCAGCTCGCGCACCAGCTCTCGACAGGTCGTGCCTTCGAGGAAGGCGTGGATGATTTCGGAGTCACCCACGCTCGGGAGCTCGGTGCAGCGCTTGGAGAAACGGCGGATGAAGTCCCTCAGCGGCTCGTCGGCCGCCTGCCGGCACCCGCGCAGGTCCCAGGAGTTTCCGGGGCGCACGTATGTGCCCTGAAAGTTACCCACGAACATCTTGACCAGGTCGTCCCAGTCGTGGATTTGGTTCGCGGGTAGGTGTTCGAGCCATGTCCGCGCTGAGTCCGCGAGATGAAGCGGAAGGTTGCGGATGATCATGGCATCGTCGGTGGCCCCGCCTAACTGGCAGGCCAGGCGATAGTCGTTGAGCCACGTCTCGGGTTTCGTCTCACCCGAATACTTGGTGATGGTGGTTGGATGGCGAAAACGCGGCGGGATGGCGGCCGAACGGATCTTCCGGCTGAACACCGGGGTTCCCGAGGGTTCCGGCGTTGGGCTTCTGTCCTCCTCGCTGTCATAGCGACCTCCCGGTCGGGGGTGCCTGCTGCGGGGAGGTGCCGCGTCCTGCCTCTTCTTGTTCAGGACGTTGCGTGCATCGCCATCGTCGACGGCGCCCCGCGTGTCCACGAGTCGGTCCTTCGCGGACCTCCTCGTTTCGCGGTCGCCGGTCACAAGCGCCCTTCCGTCGTTCGTTGGACGGTGAGGCGTCCACGCGCCCCTGGGTGGGGTGTGGATGGATTGCTCCTTATCCCACTTGCCGCCTCCGGCTCTCGAACTGTCCTAGTGGCGCATTCGGGAGGCGGAACTTTCCGCTTGTTGAACGGCCGCTTCTTCGACAAGGGCCTGCACCTGGCGCCGCATGCTGCATGCTTCTGGTGTCGATGGTTCGGGCATGGCCCGAATCAGGGTTGCTGCGGCGACGAGCTTCTGGCTTGCTCGTGGCGGCATGGCAGGACCGGCGTCGTCGCCGTCACCCATGATGCGCGCTTGAGCAATACGCCCGGCAGCTCGTGCGCGTTCGCCGCGTTTGGGCTGCCGGGCTTCCAGGGCTGCGCGCAGCTCCTGTACCTGTTGGCGCTCCTGTTGGAGCTTGGCTTCCAGCTCTTGCACCTGCGCAAGCTGTGCCTGCGCGAGTGCGGCTTCACTCGCTGGCTCGGCGGGCGCCGGTGGTGGTTCGTTGTGTCCGGCCCCGTCGCGCGTCTCTTCATCATCTCCCACGGACTCTACTTCGCCGTCGAGGACGAAGCATTCCCGCGTGGGATCGTATTCCCCCTCGCTGGAGTCGTCGGAACAGGTGAGGCAGAAGTCTGCGACGGCCTGGAAGGAGATAAGGCCTTCGCGGTCGCGCAACCCGGAGTAGTCCAAGTTTGGGTGCTCCTGCCCGCGCGCACTCTCTCCGTCATCCGACTCGGACTGGGGTCCGCCGGGTGAGGAAATGTTGAGGCCGCGGATCGAACCCAGCTGGTGACCCGGCGAATCCTCGTGCGCGTTCGGGTTGGCGCTGATTGCCGCGGAGTAGCTTGTGGCCGCGTTGTTCATCCCGTGGGGGAGCTGCGCCGGCCCGACCACATTTTCCCAGCGCGCTCCCTCCGCGGGAGCCGCCGGCGGGGGTCCGCCCCCTTGTAATGTGGCAGCGGGCTGGAGCAGCAGGAGTGCGTCCCAGTCAGAGAGGACGATGCGTGGAGCAACGCGCCGCTCTGCGCGGATCCGCAGCTCGCGCAGTCTTCGTCGTCTCCTGAGCTGGGCCGGCGTCGGCGGTGTCGGGGCAACGGGCATCATGTTGGGCGGCCTGGAGGCGAGTCGCATGAGGAGGCCCTCACCGGTCGCTTCGAACTCCAGGCTCCCAAACGTGATCCGGTACCCGCGCGGAAGCGGGCCGGGGGACCCCGTGGCGGATCGTGGTGGCATGGTCTTGGCGCGGCCTGCCGTCAAGGGAACTGATCGGGTGGGATTGTCCACAGCGCAGCCCCCTACCTGGCGCGCCACTGTCGGTGCTGGGATCGGTCGACCAATCCCCAACGCCAAACAGAATGCGCTGTGTCCCGTCCCTTGACGGTTGATGCAAGAGCTAGCACGATGAGACAAGCGTTTATCCTGGTTCCGACGGTGAGGTCGTACGTCCAGCAGGGTGCGCTCGGGGCGCTGTACTATCTTGCACCGAAGTGCTTGCAGAGGGGGCTACAAGCAAGGCGGGAGAGGAGGAGTCTCCAAGTCCCTGAAAGCGAGTGTGATTGAGGCAAGTGCCAATATCGTGTGTGGCGGTGTGTGTGATCCCCCCCCTTTTCTTCTCCTCTTACCTCCTTTTATAGGTCAAGGAGAGAAAGGTGGGGGTAGGGTTTACGAGTACAAGCGTGACGTGCTACAGGGATATGTACCGGAGAGCATGGCGTCGGGCGTGCATCGTCCTTGACCCTGGCGGGGGATTTATGGCGAGCCCCGGCTTCTGCGAGTGTCGTGGCCGTCCCTGTGCTTGTCCTGGAGCGGCTTCGAGGGGTGTCGTTGCCGCAGTCCGCGTCCAGCTGCCCGTTCGCTGGTTGACTTCGAGGGCGGGGCAGGTGAGGAAGGACCGGAGTTGGCGGTACAGGGGTCGGTATGGTGGTTGCCGTCAACCACAGTGCGCGGCGTGCCCGGTTCACCAGGGGATGGTCGAGAGTTGGCGGATTTGACCCGGCGTTCGTCATCACCAGGCCACGCCTGACCAGAGTCTGTACTCGGTTGCTGTTTAGATATTCTTTCGAGGGTTCCCCATGCTCATTCGAGGGGCGTCCCGGGGGGAAAAGACGGTAGCAGGTGGAACAGTGGTGCAGAATGACGCCTGCCAGTCCGCACAGGGTCTTGCGCAGTGCCGCGTGCGTCCGCACAGCGTCAGTGAGGACGCACAGTGACTAGAGCAGGTGGAACAACGAGCTCTGCGGTGTCAGCGGCGCGACGTGGGGGAAAGATTGCCTTTTGACTTCGGCGCCCGCTTGATGGGGCGGGCATTAAGTGCCGTTGTCGGTTGGCCTCGAGCGAGGCGGAGTTGGCTCGCCCGTTCGACGGGGTGCGCGACCCTCGAGCGAGGCGGAGTTTGTGTTGTGCCTGCTCGAAGGGGTGCGCGGCCCGCGAGCGAGGTCGAGACGGGGGTAGCGACTCGGGCCCCCCTGTCAGGCGAGTTCGGACGGCCGTTCTTGGGCCGCGACAGGCTGTGACGGGCCGAGCTGCCGATGATTCGGCCTTTCGTGGTATATCGTTCTTTGACGGTGATCATCCCGATGATTAGGGGACCCCTGGGTTTGTCCCCGAGAGTACCTAAACACACTCTTTACATACATCTACTTTCATTTGTATGTGTCTAAACTGTTGTCCTATTAAGGTTGTACCTAGTTTGTTACTCCTATCCTTTGGTTACCTTGAGTTATTGCATATGGGTAAAATCTTTGCTATGCGCAGCTACTGTCATTACTATTTAATTGTTAATCTTGACTTAATGGTTCACTTTAACATTTATGCTAAAACATGCTTTTTAGCAACTTGGTTTAGGGAGCTAGATCATGTGCTTCGTGCTTTGCTCTAGTGTCTCTTCGTAAGGTCCGGTTCTTAAAGCGGCAACCCAAGAGCCTGTCGCCACCGCTAGAACTATTATGGCTCTGGTCTTGGTCAACTAACTTGTATAGCTCTAGCTTGATTGTAGTTACCAACGGGGCCGACGGCGCTATGGGAAGCACTCGTGAGAGTATGGTTTGATCCACCGAGGACGGGGGTACCGTCGGCTATGTCTTGTCAGGCACGGTCCCGTGTCAGGAGTCCCTATGGCATGGGAACTCCGCACGTTGCACTCTTTTTCTGGTTGGCATGCGTGCCCGCGCTCTGGACGCCATTGACCCTCTTATCGCTGCGCCCTGAGAGTCAGTCAATCTCGGTGTCTTGGATCATACTACCTGTGTTGTACCATAGTGGCTACTGTTTTATTAGGGTGTCTTGTGAAAAACCTCGTAGCGTCCCTATGCAGTCACACCTCGGAAGTGTTGATGTGCGTGGTTGGGTGCAAAGTTCCTTTGAACTTTTACGCGACTGGTGGGTAAAGGGTGAAACCTCTGCAGAGTGTAAAATCTATCATGATAGCCTTGCTCAAGGTCACGAGCGGCCTGGATCCTTTTTTATTAGAAGATGATGTTCGTTTATGATTATTGTCACTTATACTTATTTAATTGGGTTACAATCGGGTTTCCTTCGCTTGTAGTAATTGTTAAATGTTAAAATGAACCAACTAAAAATGTTAATGTAGTTAAGCCGTGTCTAGGCTATTTTGAGCCTTCATACCCGTGCTATACTTGCTAAGTATTTGTTTACTTACACTTGTCAATATTCAACAAAATCCCGGATGGGTAAACAGATTGGGCTGATCAGAAGACTGCTGCTGAGTTCCCTGAGGACCTGCCGTATTTCTGAGTTGCGTTCTCCCAGTCAGAGTCCCTGTGGACTGCGGCTCCGCTTACGTTGAGAGTTATAGACTTCCGTTGTAATAAATATTATTGATATACTCTGATGTAAACTATTTTATTTCGAGCATTTGTACTCTGTTTATCATATTTGTTCGTTGTATGTGTTCTGTGGACTTTCTGGGCACACATATGGCCACAGTCGAGTTTTGTGAAAATCCGGGTGTGACAATATTTGTCTTATATGTTGTCAAATAAGCAATTGTCAGGGACTCAAAAAAGAGAGAGGAAAACAAGATGATGAATTAGACCCTATTTGGCAGAGCTCCCAGAGCTGATTCTTTGGTGAATCCAGGAGGAGCTCTGCCAAACACTTTTCCAGCGGGAAGTGATTCTCCGCTGATTCTGAGAAGTGATTCTCTGAAATGAACTAAGGGGCTGGGAGCTGAAAAAAGTAGCTTCTCCTGATTCTATGAAGTGATTCTCCCTCCTAATTTTGATAGTTTATGATAGTGAATTAAAGAGAATCACTTTCAGCCACAGAATCACTTCTCTCAGAGAATCAGCTCCCACATATAATCAGAATCAGATGGAACTCTACCAAACAGGCCCTTAGTTGAGCTATTATTGATGGATTCATGGGCTTAGTTATTACTTGAGAATTGAGATAATCATAGTCGTTTTTATTTCGCAGGTTGATAGAGTAATGGGAATTAATAATTATTTGAGGTAATCATACTTTATGGTTCTTTATTTTGTACTACAGTGTGTATATATTTGTTGACGTAAAATCTGCACCTCACGCCAAGCACACAGCAAGCCGAACAAAGCTGGCTTCAAACGTGGCCCGGGCTTTCGAATCCGGAAGCGTGCCAGTCAGTTTGCCTGAAAACTAACAAAGGGATAAAAACGTTTAGATTAAAACCTGGAACGTGCCGGGTGAGACCAGACAGTTCCATGTTTGCGGCGTTGAAGCCAATCTTGAGAGACATATAGCTACAGGGAAGCTATCTGTCGGCAGTTAAAACCTCATTCGGCAATCGGCAAGGCACGCAAGGAGCGCACTGCCGAATGCGTGACGTAAGCATGACGAAAGATCGGCTTTCAACCGAATGAACACATACTCATAGCCGATTAACGAGAAACAGAGCATGATAAATAAATAAAAGGGTGAAACATGATCATAAATTCGCAGTAAACAAAGAATGCATAGGCCGAAAGCAGCACCCGTCAAGCATGACAACAAAACAAGTTAATCCACCGCATGATACGACTTGTTTGTAACCACGCCACTAATCAGATTAGATTAATCCACCGCATGATACAATCTAATCATGAAAAGCTAAAAGCACTCAATGTTTAGTTACGAACCCACAACACAGTCACGAATTTACATTAAAACAAGAATGCATAGGCCGAAAGCAGCACCCGTCAAGCATGACAGCAAACGAGTTAATCCACCGCATGGTACAACTCGTTTGAGGCCACACCACCAATCAGATTAGATCAATCCACCGCATGATACAATCTAATCGTGAAAGGCTAAAAGCATTCATTGTCCAATGCAAACCCACGAACACACATTCACTCGTGAGAGCTCTGCCGAATACGGCTATTTAGCCGAATCGGGGTCCATGGCGAAGGAACGAGCCTAATCGGTAAAGATAAATCTATCAGATCGAATCGAATTCTAATCCACCGGATGATTAGCTCTAAGACGACCCAAAAACCTGCATCTACCGCATGATACCCGGTTCTGTCAAGATCTACACAATGCCGACAAGCTTGAACCCGCGACACGTAGCAACCTAAATCGGTTTCGGATTCGGCTGTGAGGGGATAAGTCGTTGCACTGTAAAGCAGAGCCGATTCTAACCGATCTAGATTGGGCAAAGGTGTGTTGCATGAATTAAGCACATAGTAAAAGAGGAGCAACACGGGGTAACTTAATGAATCTGCTAGATCTTGCCGAAATCTAACAGAGCCGATAACTTGGTCCATACTAGATCTTAGCCCACCGCATGGCTCATGACCTAACAGAGGAACCTTCTTGAGACCACAACTTAAATCCACCGGATGATACTAAGCATGGTAACAAGACTACTTGCATCAAAGCTTAAATCCACCGCATGATACTAAGCATGATACAAGGTTGCCGGTACTTACGGAGGTCGACGGATCGATGACTCCTCTCGAAGAACTCGACGACTCGACTAAAGGACTCGATATTGGCACGGGGCCGGTTTGTTGTATGATTGATTGATTCGATTATTCTACAGATGCCATGGGTTTATATTTATACCCAGGTCTTGATACAACTCCTAGTCGGACACGACTACAACACTTGTTTCTAAAAATAAATGACGAATCTTCGTGCCCATATTGCTTTCCTTGTTCGAACCGGCCTTTTCCTTATGTTGATCCACGTCATCACATCTTCCCGAATACTACCACTCTTCGCCTGTGGAACAATGCCTCTGCCGAATGATGACGCATCCCCGACCGCAGAGCATCTTTGCCGAATGCTTCAGAGAAAGCCCTTTAGCCGAATGGCATCCTTCCACCAAATCCGGCTCACATGTCAGCCTCTTCCTGGTGCCAATTTTTGGTGTCAACACATGCCCCTTCAATTTCGGGATAAAGGATACTTTTATCTCGGAATTGACCAGGAATCCCCAACATTTCCAGGCTGAATCTGTTCGACATCCGTTTTCTGCTCCCCAAATCCTCAGAGTGTGTTTTCAAACTCAAACCCTAGTTCATCGAATCTTTCAAGCTCCGATCTTCAAATGGCGAACCAGGATCAAATTCTTCAAGTAAGTTTCGTTTTCTTCAATCATATTCGGCATTACTCTTTTCAAGCTGCATTTTTGAATCCCCGAATCGCTCTTCTTCCATCCTCAATAGGCTCTGACCACCGAAATCCTGACCCCTACGGAGGAGCAATCCGCATCTTTCTTCCTCGGCCCTTCAGGGAATCCAGATCCCTCCGAAATTATTGCGGCCGAGTCTCAAAGAATCCCTTTCAAAACTTCGCTTTCGGGGCCTCACGAATGGCAGGATTCATTCAAAAACTGGCCTCTGCCCCCAATTGCTGGCTGGAGAAATTGGTACAAAAGGATTCTTGAAGATAAAAGCCCTCAGACGCAGAACTGGGACAGTCTTCGTATTTCTCATTGCTTGGAGCTATCTCTAGCCGAAACATCCAAGAATGAAAATCTCCTGATTGCAGCCTGTCACTTCTGGTCCAACGGCATGAACGCCTTTCTTTTTGGTCATGGACCAATGACTCCAACCCTGGCCGATGTCTACATGATAACCGGCTTGAACATTACAGGGACAACACACCCATACAGGTACAAAGGTTCTTCCAAACAGACAGGGGTGAAGACTGGAGTTGGCTATAAGAAATACATCCAGACTTACATGCATGATGGTCCTCTGACTGATGTTGAATACAGGGCCTTTCTGAACATGTGGTTGTGCAGATTTGTTTTCTGCGGCAAAGCCAATGAGCCAACTCTGAATCACATAGTAATGGCTGAAGATTTGGCTGCAGGCACACTTATCCCTCTCGGGAAATATCTCTTGGGAAGTGTCTACCACATGCTCCACCAAACCATTTATCAGATGCACACCAACAAGAAAATTTCTTGCGTCAATGGTCCCTGGTGGTTCGTCCAGATGTGGCTGCAATTGTACATGCACCAAATTGTCTCCATTGACCTCAACAGCCGACATTTTCCCTCGGTCAATTATAAGGAAACAGAAGCCCAGAGCACCAAAGGCTGTCAAACTTATGGGGAAGCAGCCTCCACTATTGCTATTAACAAAAGCATTGGAGAACTGTTTGAACTTTTCTTCAAAGGTTTTACCAATCCCCTCTGGTTTCTATACTTGGGCAACGACAGTCTCACTTTTCCTTGTGAATTCAGCTTCGAAACTGGATGCATAGATGTAGAGTCTACAGCAATTTTCAACACTTTTATTCGGCCTTGCATCTTACCAGCTGAATTTTGTGGGGGAAGGCTGGTTCAAAGTTCATATGAATATTACCAGCCAAATATAGTAGCCAGGCAATTAGGATGTGGCCAAGTGCCCCCAAGATTATTCTTTCATGAATTCCTCAAGCCTAGGCAGATCATCAAAGACTCCACAGAAACAAGAAGAATTTTTGATTACAAGTGTTGTGCCGCCATTTATCAGATTGAACCTTTTGTGCCAACAGCACTTGCTCATTCTTCTTTTATTCTCTGGTGGCAAGAAGTCCATGATCACATCTTTAATGTACCAGTCCACCCTCTCTGCCTTGATTTGATGCCTGACTATCAGTCGAATTCAGAGGTAAACATGCTCATAATCCATTTGTTTTTTCACTGACATCCTCTTTCATCGACTTTTAACTCTGTTGTCTTGCAGGACATAGTCCCTGCTCCTCTGGCCAGAACAATCACATATAACACTGCAGGCCCAATATCTATCCTGGGGCATTACTCTCCTTCTTTGGCTCAAATAATGTCTAGGCCCGCCAACCTGGATCCAACTCTTGCTGCACCACCTTCTGTCAAGAGAAAAATTTCTTCTCTAACTGCCCCTTTATCTATGAAGAAGAAAAGAACAAGCAGCAAAACAATTGCACAGGTCAAATTTCTTCTTTCTCGAGTAAAAAATGCTAATTTCATCTTGCTCATTTTTTCTACTCCTTTATGATTTCAGGCCAAATCACAGCAATTGGCCATTAGCACAGAACCTGCCGATGCTTCAGTGATTAGTAAAATTTCTCACCATCCTGTCCTTTTTTAAAAACTCTTTTCATCGGCACTAACTTTCTTTTAGTCACAGAGCAAGCTTCAATGGACCCAATTTCGGAGAGCTCCTCCTTTCATCAAGAACCAGCTTCAGTTTTACCTGATGTACCTCAGCTAGAAGCCTCATCTTCATCAAAGAACCTTCCAAGCTCTCCTCAGCATGATACACAAGAACCTTTACCTGAGCTTGAGCCACCCTCTCTTTCCATCCAAGAGATCAGAAATGAGGTAAAGATAATTTCCCAGTTTCCCAAGTTCTTTATTCAATGGACAATTACTAATTCGGCAATATCTTTTTTCAGGAGAAAATAACTTCATCACCCAGTTACTCATTTCCCTTGGATGATCTTGTTGCCGAACAAGCAGAGGAAATTTCTTCTAGTCAGGCTTTATCAGAAGAAACCCAAGCAAAACTAAAGGAAATTTTTTCCTTTCTGCACCAAGACATCCAGGATCAAGTCAAGGATGCTGATCTTCTGAGAGATATGCTCGAGCCTATTGAACACAATCTTCCTGTTGACATTCAAGCTTCCTTGGAACCAATCTCTAAATTAGATCAACAATTTGCTGCAGTCAGACAGGCTTTGAAAGATCAATCTTTACAACCAGCTTTAGAGCAAAGAAGAGTTATAGCCAAGCAATCCTTGAAAGATCTGCATACTCAAGCTCAGAGTAACAAAGAATTGTCAGCTAAACTGCAGTCAACTCTTGATCTGAAGAAGACCAGAAAAGCTGAACTAGAAGCCGAACTGAGGGTTCTGTCAGCCGAAATCGAAGCCGACGAGAAGAAATTAGCCGAACTCCCTGATCTGACAGAGAGGATACGAAAGGAAGCATCGGCAATTCTAACTGAAGATAAACAACTTAAAGCGAAGCTTTCTGCTCTGACAAAGTCCCAAGAAGCAGGCAAAAATCTTTTGGAGACCATTAATAGAATGATATCTGATGCTAAAGATGTAATCTCCAAGTACTTGGGTGTGTAGTTGTATTGAATATTTAATTAGCCGAATGTCTTACCGACTTTGTAGTCTCACCAACCTTTGCTTTTCTCTCCATTGTGGATAACTCATTCGGCAAAGCTGACCATAATAGCATTAGACCCGAAAACGCTTCAACTACGAAATAGCCGAATCTCATCCAGTCAAAGCCGAATATGACTCGATAAGAAATCCAAACGACATGGGAACCGATCGGCTGGAAAATCCCTTCCACCTTCCGAACTCTTCGGAATACGCGCCACGATCTTTGGCCACGATTTCCTCTGCGGGTTCTATAAATAAACACCCAGGCAACCCACAGTTTCTTCACCAAGTTCTTCGTCTTCCAAGTTCTTGCCGGCCCAAGCCATTCTTTTCCCCATCCACAGTATTTCCGAGGAACTTCTAATGGCTGACAACAACAGGAGGCGCCCGGCCGCCGATGAGGCCGAAGGAAGTCGTGCCGGCGCTCGCCGCAGGTGAGTAGCTGCTTGTTTCTCTTTGTTCTTCTCGAGATTTCCTCCCTCTTTCTTGACGAATCTCTTTGTTCTTTCAGGGTAATCCAATGGATTGCCGGCGCCGGTGCGCCAGTCGCAGCTCCAGCCGTCGCTCCTGCGGCATCTTCGAGTTCGTCCAATCGATCTCTCGAATCGGACGACTACCGCTACACGGACGGCGATGCTCGCCGATTCAAGGCGGAGCGCGACGACTCTCGTCGCGAACTGGAGGCTATCTCCAAGCAAGCCGGGATCGCTGACCTCGAATGGCAGCACGAGCGCAAGCAACTGCTCGAAGTCATTGATGGTGAGTCCTGCAATCTGCTCAATCTCAATCTTGTCCCTCAACTGATATTACTCTGCTGCCCCTTTTGTAAACTTGCAGCGCGTGATGTTGAACTCGACCGATTGAAGGTGCTGGTGAATGAGCTGGCGAACAAGGTGAATGCTCCTGGGGACACACCAGAAGCTCGCCTCGGTGCGGTGGCGGGCCGCATCGATGAGGTGGCCTCGCACGGCATCCGTCTGGGCACTGCCGCAGGCCTAGTTGCCATGTCGACACACACCAATACCGACTACTCCAGGCTACCGACCGGCTTCGCTAATGGTAACCCGGAGGAGATTGACGACATCGAGGCCTCCATAGATCGTCTTGATGCTCATGGCGCCGCCATTGCCGATTCCATTCATCCTCAGTCCGTTTTGAACAAGCTATTCCATTAGTTTGTACTAGGGATTTATGGAATTTCGGCAATAAAACTTATCTTTTGTGATCTTGCATGAACATCTGATGTAATATATTTTGTGCTCAGGGCAATACATTCAGTACTGGCCATTCTCCTTTTCTGTCAACATTTGTTCTGAAGGCGATTTCTTCCCGAAAATCGGCTGTTCGGCAAATTAATATATCAATCACCGATCGATTTCAACACTGGGATAATACCTCTTCAAATATCTTCCATTTATAGCAGAAGCAAATTCTTCTCCCAATAATGTCTTCAAAATATATGCATTTCCAGGCACGCATCTAACCACTCTGAAAGGACCTTCCCAATTTGGAGACCACTTGCCGAATGCTGCATATTTGGTTCCAATCGGCAATATCGCTTTCCAGACTAAATCACCTTCTATAAATTGCTTAACTTTCACCTTCTTATTGTAATACTTAGCAACTCGCATTTTGTTTTTCTCAATATTCTCCAAGGCCCTGAGTCGAATCATATGCAAATCTTCTAATTCGTCCATCATTAAATCAATATAATCTTTAGAACTTAAATCCTTTTGCAACTTTATTCTCCTTGAGTCTAATTGTATTTCCCATGGCAAGATAGCATGATGCCCATACACCAACTCATAGGGAGACGTCTGTGTAGCCCCATGTGGAGCCATTCGGTAAGCCCATAAAGCCTCACTGAGTACCGAATGCCACTTTCTCGGCTTCTGATCAATCTTCTTCTGTATAATTTTAATCATAATCTTGTTAGAAGCCTCTGCCTGACCATTAGCTTGGGCATAATAAGGAGAGGAATTTAACAATCTGATGCCCATACTTTCAGCAAAATCTCTGAATTCTGAAGATGTAAATTGAGTCCCTTGATCAGTGGTGATTGTCTGAGGAATCCCAAATCTGTAAATGATGTGTTCTTTAACAAATTCAACCATATTCTCCGACGTCACCTTCTTTAATGGAATTGCCTCAACCCACTTGGTAAAATAATCGGTTGCCAAAAGCACAAACTTATGCCCCTTGCTAGATGGAGGATTTATTTGGCCAATCAAATCTATTCCCCATCCTCTGAATGGCCATGGCTTGACAATGGGATTCAAAGCCGATGCCGGAACTCTCTGAATGTTTCCAAATTTCTGACAGTCTTGACATCCTTTATAATATTCAAAACAATCTTCCAACATTGTCGGCCAGTAATATCCAGTTCTTCTAATAACCCACTTCATTCGGTAGGCCGATTGATGTGCTCCACACAACCCATCATGTACTTCACTCATCAGCCTTTTTGCTTCTTCATGATTTAAGCAATGCAACAGCACTCCATCCAGGGATTTATAATACAAATTATTATCAAGAAGAACAAATTTTAAAGCTTTATACCTGAGCTTTCTAGAAACCTTTCGGGATGGATCTTCCAGATAATCGGCAATCTCTTTTCTCCAATCATCTTCTGCCAGATTACTCCCGAATGCATATACATCATTAGCAAAAACCTCTCGAAGCTCTTTATAACCTGATGCACTTTGGGCCAATCTATTTGCTTCTCCATTATCCCCTCTAGGAATGTGTTGTAGAATTACTGACCGAAAGCTCTTCAATATTTCTTTGCATTCTTCATAGTAATTCCTTAAGGTATCACTTTTGCACTCGTATTCACCATTCAATTGCTTTATGACCAATTCTGAATCTCCAAAAATTTCAACCGCAATGGCATCTGCTTCTTTCAAATATTGGAGCCCTTTGAGCAATGCCTCATACTCAGCTTGATTGTTAGTAACAGCAGATTGAATGGGAACAGCAAACTCAAATGCTTCTCCTTTGGGTGAAATTAATAAGATACCTGCTCCACCACCTTTGTTGCATGAAGATCCATCGAAGAATAACACCCAAGGAACAATGTTAAGCAAATTTATCGATGTATCATGATGTTCAGTAATGAAATCGGCAATAATCTGTCCCTTAACAGCCTTTGCCGATTCAAATCTTAATTCAAATTCAGACAAAGCTAAAATCCATTTGCCAATCCTTCCGTTTAAAATTGGCATAGACAACATGTGTTTTATCACACCAAACTTCGAATACACAATGCATTCGGCATGTAGCAAATAGTGCCGAAATTTTGTACAGGAGTAATAAACACATAAGCAAAGCTTTTCTATAGCCGAATACCTTGTCTCCGGATCTAATAACTTTCGGCTAAGGTATGCAACCACTCTTTCCTTCCCTTCAAATTCTTGAATGAGGGCCGATCCAATAGTTTGGGCATCGGCCGCCACGTACAACTTAAAAGGCTTGTTCAATTGTGGAGGCACCAATATTGGTGGCTTCTTCATGTACTCCTTTATTTCATTAAAAGCCTTCTGTTGTTCGTCACCCCATATAAACTTTTGATCCTTTTTTATTTTCAACAGTGAGGAAAAGGGCAACACCTTTTGTGACAAGTTTGATATGAATCTTCTCACAAAGTTTATCTTGCCAAGCAGCGATTGTAGCTCTTTAAGATTAGTTGGAGGAACAATTTCATCAATTGCCTTCATGCTTTTCTTACCAACTCCTATTCCTCCTTCATGTATCAAAAAACCCAGAAACTCTCCAGCCGAAACTCCAAAAGCACACTTATTCGGGTTCATCTTAAGCCCATGCTTCCTGGTGCATTCTAGAGTTTTCCTTATGTCGGCTAAATGAGACTCATGATCCAATGACTTGATCACTACATCATCAATATATATTTCCACAATCTTGCCGATCAACTCATGAAAAATATAATTCATAGCCCTTTGATAAGTTGCACCGGCATTTTTCAATCCAAAGGTCATGACAACCCACTCAAACAACCCTATGTGTCCAGGACACCTGAAAGCTGTCTTTACTATATCTTCCAATGCCATATAAATCTGATTGTATCCTGCGTTACCGTCCATGAAACTGAGCACTTTATATCCAGCAGCAGCATCAACCAATGAATCAGCAATAGGCATTGGATATCCATCCATGGGTGTAGCCTTGTTTAGGTCTCTAAAATCTATGCAAACCCTCATCTTTCCATTTTTCTTATAAACAGGAACGATATTAGAGATCCAATCCGCGTATTTACATGGCCGAATGAAATTTGCATCTAATAATCTTTCAATCTCCTTTTTCACATCGGCCAACACTTCTTCCTTGTAGATTTTTCGGGGTGATTGCTTGTAAGGCCTGTATCCAGGTTTGATTGGCAACCGATGCTCAACAATAGAACGGTCTAGACCAGGCATCTCCGAATAATCCCAAGCAAAGCAGTCCTTGTATTCTTTTAACAATGTCACCAACTTTTCTTTGAAAACCGAATCCAAGTTAGCACTGATAAATGTCGGCCTTGGCTTGTCACCATCTCCAATGTCCACTTCTTCTAATTTATCGGCCGACACAAATCCACGTCCTAATTTTCCATCAGTTCCATCAATTGGATTTTCCATCAAAAATTACTATGAGAGCCGACTGCTTCGATCGGCTGTTGATCACTGCTGGCTGGTGCCACAGGACCTTCTCCCCAGTCTTTACCTGAGAAACAATCTATGCCTTGATACTCCCAGAAAGCTGGTTCCATGTTTGACACGCTTATTGAATCATCTGCTTGGACAATCTCCACTTCATCATCTATCCACTGAATAAGCTGTTGATGCATAGTAGATGGAATACAACAATTTGCATGAATCCAATCTCTCCCAAGCAGCAAGCTATATGCCCCTTTGCCCTCAATGACAAAGAAAGTCGTAAGCAGAGTCTTGGACCCAATCATCAGATCAACGTGCACACATCCCTTGGTGTCCGAAGGATTTCCAGCAAAATCATTTAGAATTATGCTCGTTGGTGTCAAATCTCTAGGGCCCATACCAAGCTTCCTGAATGTGGTATATGGCATCACATTGACAGCAGCTCCTCCATCGACAAACATCTTGGTCAATGGTTTGCCATTAACATATCCCTTCAAGTACAGTGGCTTCATGTGCCGATTCTGGGTTGGCTTCTCAAAAACAGCTTGTTTGTTCAACATCAATTGTGCCATTAACCCAAATTGTTCGGCATCATCTATATCGGGCAATATTTCTTCCTGTACAATTTGATTAGCTGGAGCCATGAATTCATTCGGCAAGAAACATACCATGCATGTAGGAGCCGAATGACTATGTTCGTCAGACCTGTCTTTTGGGAGCCATATCGATTTCATCCTAGGCTTTGCTTGCTTTAATTCTTGATTCCTCAGGCGTTGAACTCTTCTCTTCTGACTCCTTCTTAAACCAGGTGGACACCACTGTCCTTTTTGCCAAACATACTCACGATCTTCTTCCTCATGATCAATCCATCTGCAATCAGCATGTCTCTTTCTTGGTTGATCATCAAAACGCCGATCATCACTAGGATGCACCCTACCAATTCTTTCATGGACAGATCGGCGATTGGCAACATTTTGCCCATGTTCGACATACCCATTATTGCACTCAGGACAGTTATCCCTTGTAGGCAGCTTTAAACCTTCGTTCCAACAGTGTCTGAAGAATGCACACCCCCAATGCGCACGTTCCTGCTCTCGAGCATACTCTTCTTGTTCTTCCTCAAACCTTTCTTCTTCGCGCCTTCTTTCCTCTTCCTCGTATTCACGCCTTTGAAAACGCTTCTTTTCTTGCTGACGCTGCCATTTGTTGAGGAGAATACGTGTAGTAACTCTAGGTTTGAAGGATTCTCCCACTTCAAACCGGCTATTCGGGAACCGAAGATTTTTCTGGCGAACCTGCTCAATTGTGATCTGCCGAGTGGGATCAACTGAACCATCCTGTCTTGCCTTCTTTGAGGTTAAAACTTTCAATCTTCCCTTTTCTCCAGATGGAACAGCATTTACCATATTAACTGAGAACCCGATCATATTCTGAGGGAAAGGGTTACTGTCCAGTTTCATCTTGTTGTCGAATTTCAGATGTCCTTCTTGAATAGCTTTCTGAATCTTCATCCTAAAGACTCTGCATTCATTAATGGAATGAGAATTTCTATCATGAAACCCACAGTACCTCTTATCTTTCACTCCATCGGGCCGAAGCATAGAATGCCCCTCTGGCAATTTGATTCGGCCTTCTTTCACCAGGAACTCAAATAATTTGTCTGCCTTAGTCACATCAAAATCATATGTCCCCTTCATCTGTTTGATCCATCTTTGAGTCATTGTAACTGGTTCTTTGCTCCACACTATCTCTGCTGCAGCTATTTCCTCGCTATCTTCATATTCATCTTCTTGATCCGCTCTTTCAAGGAATTGGTTATAGATGTCAGCCACATCATTATTCTTAGCAAATCTGACATCTTTCTTGAAACCATACGCCTGGTTACTCATCAAAGCCAATCTGTGCGACAACTGGCCCAGATCATCAAACTCCATCCCGAACAGCTTTTCCCGAATGGCAGGCAGCATTCCAGCTACAGCCATACCAGCCAGTTGATCATCAGGTATGTTTAGAGAAAAGCACATACTCTTTGTTTCCCTAAATCTCCTGAGAAACTCCGTAGGTGTTTCATTATTCCTCTGCCTTAAGCTGGTCAAATCAACCAACTTTTTCTCGGTACTGCCAATGTAGTAATGAGCATGGAATTTCTGTTCCAAGTCTTTCCAGGTACAAATCGACTGAGCAGGCAAAGAAGCAAACCATGTAAAAGCTGGACCCGTCAGTGACAAAGGAAAGTATCTGATTCTGAAAGCCTCATCTGCCGAAGCCTCTCCAAGCTGCATCAGATATCGAGCTATATGTTCCACGGTACTTGTATCATCTTGTCCTGAGAATTTAGTAAATTCTGTAGGCACCTTGACTCTATTCGGCAGTGATACCCTTTGGTACCATTCAGGGAAAGGAGACGAGTACATGTATCCCTGATTTTTAGGCTTCAGACCGAATTGATTTTGCAATACATCGGTCATTTTTTGCACCATGAGGTCAATATTGGTATCTTGATTCCCTGGTCTTCCAGCAAGCATGCCTGCAGTACCAACGTACCCAGGATTCGGGAGGGCGTCGATAGCATTGTAATCCATAAACTCTGAATATCCGTTTCCATATAAATCCCTCTGCAGTCTGTTGTTCAAGGGAGATATCTTGTAAGCAGAAGCAGGCGGATTCCCTGTGGTGCCGAATGCCATATCACCGTATGTGCGAGTTTTCGGCAGTGCAGGCTGAGGATCTTGCCGAATCGGTTGTCCATTTATATCTTTAGCACCAGAACCTCCAGTTTCATCAGCATTTCCTTTACCATGTGGTTTCTGAACTGGTGCTTGGACATTGAAGTATGTCGGGCCACCCAATTGCCCATGTATCTGCTCAAAGGGTTTATCCACATGCTGACCAAAAATGCTTATCATTATATGCCGAAAACTGTTTAAGAACGCAGCATTGTGATTGGTCATTGTCTCTCCCAAAGCTTTGTATAACAAGCCCGAGAATCTCTCCCTCTTTTCTTCTTCAGTAAGATCAGATTGCCCAGGAAGGAGAACTCTTGGCAGATCGGACTTGAGAAAAGGTGCACCACTCCTGTTCTTGGCGAAAGACAGTAAACATTTGTTAATGAATTGACTAGCAGCAGCCTTTACCATCTGTTGATGCTCTTCAGACAATTCTTCCAAAGTGACATCCATGATGTCGCTCAACTCAGGCATCTTGAAAACTTGTGTGTGTCCCACTGGGCGTGCCAAAAAGTGTGTTGACGTAAAATCTGCACCTCACGCCAAGCACACAGCAAGCCGAACAAAGCTGGCTTCAAACGTGGCCCGGGCTTTCGAATCCGGAAGCGTGCCAGTCAGTTTGCCTGAAAACTAACAAAGGGATAAAAACGTTTAGATTAAAACCTGGAACGTGCCGGGTGAGACCAGACAGTTCCATGTTTGCGGCGTTGAAGCCAATCTTGAGAGACATATAGCTACAGGGAAGCTATCTGTCGGCAGTTAAAACCTCATTCGGCAATCGGCAAGGCACGCAAGGAGCGCACTGCCGAATGCGTGACGTAAGCATGACGAAAGATCGGCTTTCAACCGAATGAACACATACTCATAGCCGATTAACGAGAAACAGAGCATGATAAATAAATAAAAGGGTGAAACATGATCATAAATTCGCAGTAAACAAAGAATGCATAGGCCGAAAGCAGCACCCGTCAAGCATGACAACAAAACAAGTTAATCCACCGCATGATACGACTTGTTTGTAACCACGCCACTAATCAGATTAGATTAATCCACCGCATGATACAATCTAATCATGAAAAGCTAAAAGCACTCAATGTTTAGTTACGAACCCACAACACAGTCACGAATTTACATTAAAACAAGAATGCATAGGCCGAAAGCAGCACCCGTCAAGCATGACAGCAAACGAGTTAATCCACCGCATGGTACAACTCGTTTGAGGCCACACCACCAATCAGATTAGATCAATCCACCGCATGATACAATCTAATCGTGAAAGGCTAAAAGCATTCATTGTCCAATGCAAACCCACGAACACACATTCACTCGTGAGAGCTCTGCCGAATACGGCTATTTAGCCGAATCGGGGTCCATGGCGAAGGAACGAGCCTAATCGGTAAAGATAAATCTATCAGATCGAATCGAATTCTAATCCACCGGATGATTAGCTCTAAGACGACCCAAAAACCTGCATCTACCGCATGATACCCGGTTCTGTCAAGATCTACACAATGCCGACAAGCTTGAACCCGCGACACGTAGCAACCTAAATCGGTTTCGGATTCGGCTGTGAGGGGATAAGTCGTTGCACTGTAAAGCAGAGCCGATTCTAACCGATCTAGATTGGGCAAAGGTGTGTTGCATGAATTAAGCACATAGTAAAAGAGGAGCAACACGGGGTAACTTAATGAATCTGCTAGATCTTGCCGAAATCTAACAGAGCCGATAACTTGGTCCATACTAGATCTTAGCCCACCGCATGGCTCATGACCTAACAGAGGAACCTTCTTGAGACCACAACTTAAATCCACCGGATGATACTAAGCATGGTAACAAGACTACTTGCATCAAAGCTTAAATCCACCGCATGATACTAAGCATGATACAAGGTTGCCGGTACTTACGGAGGTCGACGGATCGATGACTCCTCTCGAAGAACTCGACGACTCGACTAAAGGACTCGATATTGGCACGGGGCCGGTTTGTTGTATGATTGATTGATTCGATTATTCTACAGATGCCATGGGTTTATATTTATACCCAGGTCTTGATACAACTCCTAGTCGGACACGACTACAACACTTGTTTCTAAAAATAAATGACGAATCTTCGTGCCCATATTGCTTTCCTTGTTCGAACCGGCCTTTTCCTTATGTTGATCCACGTCATCACATCTTCCCGAATACTACCACTCTTCGCCTGTGGAACAATGCCTCTGCCGAATGATGACGCATCCCCGACCGCAGAGCATCTTTGCCGAATGCTTCAGAGAAAGCCCTTTAGCCGAATGGCATCCTTCCACCAAATCCGGCTCACATGTCAGCCTCTTCCTGGTGCCAATTTTTGGTGTCAACAATATTATTCTACTTACCTATTTTTAATACTATTATCTTCTTTATTATGTTATAATTTAAAAATATATTTAGTCTAGAGGGCCTATCATATCTGAATCGCTCGGGGCCCTCAAAATCATAGAGCCGGCCCTGCCGGCCATGCCACCGCATCCATGTAGCGATGGGGATCGAGTGGCATCGGCCGGTCCCCTTCCTCTGCACTTGGAGAGGCCTGCGGCTCTGGCAGTGACTGGATGGAGGAAGCACAGGTTGATGAACGATGACCCTTTCTTGGCTGTGATTGGATAGTGAGCAGAGATTGGGATTGGGAGAGAGAGGCTGCCGGGGGGAGAGAGAGAGCACAAAGCGGAGAAAGAGAGAGCAGTGATTTGTTTTTTTAATAATTGAGAGTAGCTATCGAGAGAGATCAAAGCAAGGAAGAGCTTTGAGCACTGTTTTTTTGCAATATCAGCTAAGTTGTGTAAATACAGTTTTGTGTATTATATGTGCAATCACTTTGTATGAACAATATATCGGTGTTTCGAAAATTAGGACGTACCGCTGAATCAAGTATTAGTTAGAAATTAGTTGACGGATCCAAATATCCCCGACTAAAGTTTAGCTAGGTAATTTTTAGCCAGCTAAAATAAACCAATACAAATTAGCTAGCTAATTTTTAGTTTAGGTGGATCCAAAGATGGTCTTATTATGGATGGGCTCCTTTCAAAAAGTAATATTAAAATAGCCATTGAAAATCATAGTTGCAATTATAATCATTCAATAAACGGTGGTAAACATATTAATAACAAAACACTTAACTTGTTAGCTACAAGATATATGAATAAAACACAGGTGAGTATAAGTGGTAAGCAGGAGACATGTATGAGAGATATATAGCATGCAGAAAAGTAGGGGCTTAGAATTGGGTGAGTGAAATATATTTCTTATTAATGAGACGTAAATGTTATAGTATATAATTTTATTTCTTATTAAAGAGATCAGCTTTATGTTTTGTTCATCCATTAGATAGAAAACCACTCAAATGATCATAGTAACAAAATTATTATTGGTGTGATAATATATATTCGCTTCACCCGTCGCAAAACAGGGGCATATTTGCCAGTCATTATAAAACAGTTAAAAACAACTAATTTATGGCACCGTGTTACAGAGTTACTCTGTTTTTTCAGATGATCAAAGAGCAGAGTCTTACTACTCAGGGATAGAGATGTACGAGTGATTCTGAAGATGGAATCACTAGAGAGCTGATCACTGGTCAGTGGTCACTACACACTCGCGCCCTCTTCGATTTCTTCCTCCCGTCAGCTCATCTCTTCGTCAGAGCTATAACACGAGCTGCAGCTATCCACATCTATGAGGCAAACCCCGCCGCGCTGCATCCACCCGCCTTGATCACAAGGGAACCCCAGCGCAGGTTCTTGTTGCGCCGGCTCCGCCGCTGCGCGCGCCCTGAACGCCGGCAGGTCCAGGATGTGCGGCAGCAGCAGCTCGAGCACCGCCTCCGCGTCCTGATCGTCTCTCCCCGTGACGGCACCCCCATCTTCGCTGTCGTCCTCCATCGCGACGGCATCGTTACCGACGACGTCGCCGTCGTCGTCATCCATGAAGCCACCGCCGTCCACGGAGCTCCTGTGGTCGTCGTCCGCCACGAGGCCGTCGTCATCGTCGCCGCAGCGCCCGTCCTCCTCCTCCTCCTCCTCCTCCTCCTGCCGATCCGGGCCAGCGGCAGCCGCCGCCGCCGCGCGCGACTCCTCGAGGAACCGTAGGAACTCGTCGCGGACCTCCCCTTCCAGCCACTCCACCGGCACGCGCGTCGTCGTCGGCGCCGGCGCGGCGGCTTCGTCCAGGAACCGCAGGTACTCGGCGAGGGCGTCGCCCTCCAGCCACGCCGCGGGGACCGGCGCCGCCATGCGCTGCGGCCTGCCGCGCGCCATGGGGCGTCGTTCTAGGCCTGGAGCTCCGATCGCCGCCGGCGGACGAGGCTGGGGGAAGGGTGTGGGTGATGCCTAGGCGGCGGATTGGAGTAAGAGGGAGGCCGCAGCTAGGAGGGGAGGGCGTGCGGTGGCCGGTGGACGAGACAGTGCGTGGGGCGCGCGGCGAGGCGGTTTATATAGCGAGAGGGCGGGACGGCGAGACCCGCGGGAGACAAGGGACGAGTGCTACACTGCTACTCGAACGGGGCTCGGAGTCCGAGTCCGTGTCCGAGTCATACTTGGAAAGCAAAAACAAATGGGAGATGGTATACTTGACGCTGGGGGCATTTGTAGCTTTGGAGAGCTAGCGACCAAGTCACTGGTAACAAAAAAGAGTAAAATGCGGAATTGATGAAAGGGTCAAATGAACGATGTTAAGCCTTTGGCCAGTTAACCTCTTTGGTTTACTGAATTTATTTAGTTCATTCATCATGCTTGCTGTCTTTGATGATGTGCATAGGCATTGTGAAGATAGCTTTGTCTTACAAGTGACCTTGGGTTTCTCAGGAAATGCGCTTCTCGGTCCATGGGCATCATTTTTGGGTAAAAAAATAGATAGAGGTGTTCATGGGCCGTCGGATCATCGAACACCAGATAGCCCATAACTTGCCAAAACCCTGGCCCAGCCCAAGGGTTTCTTAAACCCTAACCCCTACAGCAGCACAAGCAGAGGCGGCGGCGTCGTTCATTCATTACCCGAACGCGGCGGCGACTCCGCGCTGACGGCGAGCGGCGGAGACGTCCAGGTTGCGCGGGGCGAGTCACGAGCGCGAGCGCCGACGCTATCAGGCCACAGCCGCAGCGAACCAGCCGCTGCAGCGACGCGCGAGCAAGAGGCTTGAGCTCTCGCCGCCATGGCGCCGCCGCGCGGCGACAGGAAGAAGGGGAAGGGCGGCGGCGGAAAGGCCGACCTGGGCCCAGAACGCAAGCAGTTCAAAGGGCACCGCAAGGAGCCGGCGGCCGCTAAGCAGGGGGATGGCGACGGAGAGCGGCCGCAGCCGGGTTCCGCCGCGCTCCTCGCCGCGGCGTCTGACGAAGCTGACTTCCCGAGAGGTAAGCATCGAGCTGCGCGGTTCTGCGTCTTGCTGCGCTCCAATTGTGCTATGCGCTGATGTGTTGGGCGTTTTGGGATGGTGTGCAGGGGGGCGCAGCTTCCTCAGCAGGGACGAGGTGGCGGAGGCCCGCGCGGAGGCCGAGGAGGATTTCGAGAGGGAGGGGAAAAAGGGGAAGGGGAAGAGGAAGAGGAAGGGCGGCGAGTCGTCTGGTTTAGGTCCGGATGACGACTTGGGGACACTCTTCGGCGGTGCCACCACCGGGAAGCTCCCACGATTTGCTAATCGCGTCACAGTGAAGGTTCTGCCCTCTGAAACTCGAATACTCCCTGCTTAGTAGGAATGTGATTGACCTTCCAATTAAAATGCATACCATAGGTTAACCATGGCAACCACACACTTAGGGTCTCTCAAACTGCTTAACAAAGGTCAAGAGTCTTGTTTATCTGGCGATTATGGATCAGAAAATGCATACCATAGGTTAACCTTGGCAACCACACATTTAGGGTCTCTCAAATTTCTTAACAAAGGTCAAGAGTCTTGTTTATCTGGCGATTAGAGATCAGAAAACAGCATACAGGCCTAAGTGTAGTGCTCTGTTCCGCAATTTACTCTCTACATAGTGAAACTGTTAAAGCAAGTAGCTGTCAGGTTGTAGCGTAACCTTGCATGATAGAATGGAATCCTGGTCATGATGTTTGTTTTCTTTTGCCAGAATGTTTCACCAAATATGAAGCTCTGGGGTGTTGTAATTGAGGTTAACCAAAAAGATATTGTGTTAAGTCTACCTGGTGGAATGAGAGGGTTTGTTCGCTCAGAGGATGTATGCGACATTGCTTTGCAGGAAAATCGTAAGGTAGGTGGTAGCGTCTTTTTTATTTTTTAAAAGTATTACATAATTGATGCTGCTTTGTCAGTTTTTGCCATCTGGTGAGTCCAACTATACTCTTCTTTTGCAGGATAGCGAGAACAGTACATGTTCTGAAGTAGTTCATGTTGGTCAGCTTGTCCCTTGTATAGTCCTACGAGTTGATGATGACAAGAAAGAAGGAAAAGTAAGCAGAAGGGTTTGGCTATCGTTGAGATTAAGCCAGCTGTACAAGGGACTTTCTCTGGATGCCTTGCAGGCAGGAATGGTAAATTTTAATCACCATATTCTGGTTGTGCTTTATACCAGCTGAGCTTTTGGAAGAGAAAAAAATAATCTATGTAGCCCTGTTTAATACTCCCGGCTGTTTTATTTGACTTCCTAAAATCTTTGCCTTCCTGAAGTTTGGCCTTTAATATGCTTAGAACTATTGAGATTTGCTATATGAAAATTGTATTAGTAGAAATGTATTCATAAAGGTTTAATTCATTATTCTATATTTATGTAAAGTTATAAAAGTAAAGTCCAAAGTCGCATCCTGTGGCCTGCAAAGGTCTAAAACATTGAACAAAAAGAATGGAGGGAGTAATTCCACTTGAGAATGGTTAGATTGTTGATATGACTCTTGTATGTAATGGATGCTCCGTAGGTGCTTACTGCCCAAGTCAAAAGCGTCGAGGACCATGGTTACATTCTTCATTTTGGGGTATCCTCCTTCAGTGGATTTATGCAGAAGGCTGACAAAGGTAGGCTTAAGTAGTAGCTTCATCAGATTGTGATAAATTGCTGTTTCTTCTTGACATATTTAAATAACTGTGATTTCGCTGTTAATGTCTTAATAGCAGCTGCTCAGATAGGTTATATTCCTGTATGACTTATAGGTTATCCCTCATGATAGATCTAGAAGTTCTAGATCTTTTCATTTGGGCAGTACTCCCTGTTCTGGTAGGCTTAGTAGCTCATGTGCTTGTGGTTATATAGTTGTGTACATTTCAATACATCTATCTCAAAAAACTTACATTTAGTGGGAAAAATACAAATGAACCAAACATTTCTCTTTTGTGTACTTATTCATAGAAACAGTTTAGCTCTCAGAATTTCTTTGTTGTTTTCATGTTTTTAGTGCACCCACTTAACAAGTGTTGGAGTATATAAAATGATGTTGTGCTAAGCTGCTCTCTATGGATTTATATCCTTGCTAGAAGGATAAAACATTATTGTAATTCGTCATAATTAAATATTTGGCATAATTCACTGTTTTCACTTGTACAGAAAATGTGAAGATTGAGCGCAGACAACTGATACAATGTGTTGTGAAGGCCATCGACAAAACTCGGAATATTGTTCACTTGAGTTCTGATGAAGACTTGCTTTCTAAATCTATTGTATGGCAAAGCTCTATACATGCTCGTTAATGATCTTTATTTTGATTGTGATCCGAGCCATTTCTAATTTTAGTTTATGTTGCTGTTTTTTTATAGATTAAAGATCTAAAAGGCCTTTCCATTGATCATTTGATTCCTGGGATGATGGTTAATGCGCGCGTCCATTCAGTTCTTGAAAATGGAGTCATGTTGTCATTTCTTACTTATTTCAGTGGAACAGTAAGTGATTTCTTAACAGTTTACTCATATTATTGGCTTAATGGAGTACTTGTATTTTCGTTTCATAATGTCCTTGTTTTCTTGTCAGGTTGACATTTTTAATTTGTCGAATCCCTTCCCCTCTGGTAATTGGAAAGATGATTACAGTAAGAATAAGAAGGTATTCAATAATGTCTTCTATATTATTGATAAGTGTCATGGCTACAGTGCCTGCATTTTGCTCTGCATCTGAGATTCTTCTTTAACAATTTTGGATAGTGATTTGTGAGTCCTTGCAAATTTACAGGTAAATGCTCGCATCCTATTCGTTGATCCATCATCAAGGGCAGTTGGGCTTACATTGAACAAGCATCTACTTCATCTTGAACTGCCCCCTATTGTAAGTTGTCTGTCTGGTTTGGCAAAATAATTAATCAATTTCATGAACTTTTGGATGCTGCCCTTTATGCCTGTAAAGCTGGCTTCAGTTGAAAATAGTGAAAGTGCTGTTATATTGTCAAGTGTTCTTTCTTGGATTGGTGATTTTCCCCCCTTGTATGCAGAATCTAAAAGCTGGAGATATCTATGATAAATCAAAGGTGTTGAGGGTAGATAAAAAGGCTGGTCTTTTTCTTGAAATACCTTCTCCAACTCCATCACCTGGATTTATTAGTGTATGTGAAACTGAATATTTTGTTATGCTTCATTGTTCATTGTTGTAAAAGCTCTCACAAAGACTCATCATAATGTTTTGATGTTGCAACCTTAACCTCAGATACATGATGTGTCAGACAAGGATGTGAAGAACTTGGAGAAGAAGTTTAAGGAAGGCAGTAGCTTACGTGTCCGTGTTCTTGGAGTGCGGAATCTTGAAGGAGTTGCATTAGGCACCATAAAAGTAATTACATCATGTCACTTTTTCTAGTAACGGTATTCATCAAAAGGAACACTGTAGGCACACTTATAGTTTGTCCTAATTTATTTCTTTTTAAATTTTTATACGCAGCACCTTTCTTGTATGTTATGTTTGGTTGATCAAATCATTTGTCTTTTGGTATCAATTGGTGCATTAGACCTTTTGAATTTATAGACCACACAACCTTGTAACATTTTCATTTGATTTAAAAGTTGTCACTGTTGTGAACAAGCATGCTATGTATCCATGTTTACATGGTAATATGAGTATCTGATGTCTGTTGTGAGAAAATGTCGTTACATGAGGATCTCTATTCTCTATGTGTTTGCAGGACAGTGCTTTTGAAGGGTCTGTTTTCACTCATGATGATGTTAAACCTGGAATGTTAGTGAGAGCTAAGGTTGCTACTGTTGAGCCCTATGGTGCAATTGTGCAGTTTTCCAGTGGTGTCAAAGCACTTTGCCCCCTTCCACACATGTCAGAATTGGAACATGTTGTAAAACCACCAAAGAAATTTAAGGTGCTGTTGTGACTTCTTGTTGCTCATTCCACTTCCAATTGTTTGCACATGAAATTTCTATGTTGAAAGGTGTTGAATATGACGATGAATGAACTGAGTTCTTTATGTAGGTTGGAGCTGAGCTTCTTTTCCGTGTATTAGGCTGCAAATCCAAGAGAGTTACAGTGACATACAAGAAGTCTTTGGTACTGTCCTTGTATATTAAGAAATTCTATGAAACTTTGGTAGATAATTTACAGCAGCACATAATATTATTTTCTGAATCCTTCCTAATTCTAGACAAGAAGAATCAAAGATAGAGCTCATAATCCTTTTTGTATCTGCTCTTTGTCTTCTCTGAGACAGTCCTGTAATGAAATTATGAATCTATTTCAGGTGAAATCAAAACTTGATGTTCTAGCCTCATATGCTGATGCTAAAATCGGTTTAGTGACTCATGGATGGATTACTAAAATCGAAAAGCATGGTTGTTTTGTAAGATTTTATAACGGAGTTCAGGGTTTCGTTAGCAGGTTAGTATCTACATGTCCTACTTCTGAAGTACGTAGTAGGTCAGCTTGGTGTTGTGAATCAAAATAGATTTTGCTACAGACTTCGTACTTGCTAGATAAATTTATAGTGAAAGTTGCACTTATTTATTTTAGTACTGTGTATCTGTCTGTAACGGTGGTGGTCCTTTGTTGGGGATGCCAACATCCTTGTACTGTTCTTAGCACCATTGTTTTATTAAATAAGTATTTTTGGCAGTTTTATATGTACCGTTCTGAATCATCTACTTTCTTGATTCCTGGTGAATTTATGTTAGATCTGAGCTTGGACTAGAGCCAGGAACTGAAGCCGAAAATGTTTACCATGTTGGGCAAGTCGTCAAATGTAGAATTATCAGTGTGCTCCCTTCTTCAAGGAGAATAAACGCTAGTTTTATCATATCTCATAATAGGTGAGTTCTCTGGGGCATGCCCTTTTGTTTCTATTTTTCTGTTCTATTTATATCTTTGTTTGAGATGACAACCAAACATATATTTTTAGAATATCCTTGATGTTCATTATTTTATTGAGCATGTCCTGTCATCTTTCTGTTTCTGTTTATAAGATTTTTTTGGTTTTTGAAATATGAATTCTTATCTTATCAATTCTCAACAGGCCCATGCCGAGCATCTTAGTATTATTCATGTTTAGGCAAAATAGGATGATATCATGGGGTTTTAAAATGACTCGCGGGTTTTGAAAATAGTAGTTTTGATGGAGAAAGTAAAATGAAAGAAACGGACAAATTCACCTGCTGTAGACCAAGAGAATAATTAAGCACGTCAGGACATATTGTAGTATCACCAGTTATCTACATTATACTCTGCATTGAAATTCGCCATGGCAATGCAAATGTGCTTGTGACTGGTCTAACCGCGTACCTCACCACATGAGTTCTTTGATTTTCAATCCCTTTTTGGTAATGCTTTCACCTAGCCACCTTAAGTTTCATCTCTGAACAAGAAAAAATGGTCCTGCTACTCTGCTTTGCTTTGGAACTTAGACGGAATTTTCATAATGTTACTTTTCCAATTTTGTACCTTTACAATTTAACTTAACCCATTTTGCATTTATTTTTCCCTATGCAGGGTTATTCCAGCAGATACTGCAAAGTTGGGTAGTATTGTCTCTGGTGTTGTGGAACGGCTTACTCCTGCAGCTGTTGTTGTCAGTGTAAATGGCTTCTCCAAAGGGACAATACTAAATGAACACTTGGCAGACCATCATGGTATACCCTCATCTGTTATGTTTCATGATTAGCAACTATTTTGCTGAATCAAGAAATTTCCCTCCCCTGCGTGTGTTCACACTCGTATTCTTTGTTATGGTTTATTCATACAACTTTGTGTTCTGACCATAATCTGATTGTTTCTTTCATTAGGTCAAGCTGCTCAGTTGAAGAATTTGCTGAAACCTGGGCATGAGTTCAACCAACTCTTAGTTCTCGGTGAAGTCAACAAACTTCATTTTAGTTCATAGATATTTGATGTTTTGGACATTTATATTCTCTTGTTTGCATTTTTTGCTTTAACTTTCTATGGAACTGATAGCAAAGAAATTCTAAAATCATTATATCATTACCAATGCAAATAGTTTAAACTAATCGTCAAAGTTGGGGATCGACTATACGATTTATGAAAGGATGAGCAGAATTTTACAATATGCATGCACACTTGTAGCTTGGTTTGGTATCTACATGTTTCATAATCGGTTGTTTGCAGTTGCTTAGCACTTTTGGTTGTCATCAGATGGATTTCACATTGTTATTTTTCCCTCTGGTTTTCTAATACCATGCTCTGCAGATATTGAAGGCCAAAACTTAGTTCTTTCAGCAAAGCACTCACTTATCAGTAGTGCTAATGACATTCCTTCAGAGATATCGCAGATGCATCCTGGAGCTATTGTTCATGTAAATTTTTATTTTTCTCTAGTTATTTCACTATGCTTTACCCAGCAATTCAGCTGACATTTGTTTTCTCTTAGGGTTATATTTGCAACATCATAGAAGCTGGTTGTTTTGTCCGCTTTCTTGGACATTTGACTGGTTTCTCTCCCAAGGACAAAGTAAGAATATTTCAACTCTGCCATTCTTTTTGTTGTTTTGAAAAGAATGTCTAACTTTTCTTGTTTTACAAAGGCAGTTGATATGCGGATAGAAAAGCTTTCTGATGCGTTCTGTGTTGGCCAGTCAGTTCAGAGTCATATACTCAGCGTATGTCTAAATCTTTGTATATATTTGTTGTCATCCTCTATTATTTGTGCTCTTCTAAATCTTTGTTTCCCCCTCCTAATAGGTAAATGCAGAAACTACTAGAGTAAAACTCTCACTTCAACAGTCAATGTGCTCCTCAATGGATTCTTCATTTATTCATGGATATTTCCTTTTGGATCAGAAGGTGATAATAAAAAAACAATTCCATGCTGCAGTTTTCAACTTCTTATTGATGTTAGCTCGTGATAACAGTGTCCTCGATGTGTGGCCATGTGAGTTTTTTATTGTGGCTGCGAAGTAATTACTGTCTCCCCCTACCACCCACACACACACACACAACACCCCTACAAGATAATCTAGGACATGTGGGGTTTGCTAATTTGGATATTTGCAACCCTGTTGGTCACAGCAGGGTAATTTGTTCAATAACTTTTTGTTTAGATTAAAATACCGGCACCGGTGGGCTTATTCATAATGATGTTTTAACATATCAGTTGTGCCTGCCTGTGTGATATAGATTGCGGCATTGAAGTATTCAACCTCTGATTGGGCTCAAGCTTTTGCCATTGGGAGCTTAGTTGAGGGGGAGGTGGGAGCAATAGAAGAATATGGTATTATTCTTAACTTCAGTGACCATCCGGATGTTGTTGGTTTAATCGAACATCATCAGCGTAAGCAATTCATTTTCTCCATTCATGATATTGAGTTATTGATAGTCTGACCTACAATCATGCTAATTTTTTTTTTCTTTTTTCTTTTTTTTGCAGTCAGTGGCAGTACTGTAGAAGTGGGTTCTTCTGTGAAAGGGCTTGTTTTGGACTTATCTGATGGAATCGTTAACTTATCACTTAAACCAGAGCTAATTAGTAGTGTTAAAATTGTTGGAACGAAGAAGGTAATGGCTGCAACTTTGGTTCGAAGTTTTCAGTAATATAAACCAGGCATGCCCTGTACACATGTTAGGCATTGAATGTACCTGAAATAGGTTACACACTTGTGAAAGTCTTCTGCAAAATTTATTATAGCCTATATATTGCTTGCTATTATGCCCCTCCTATGTGCGGTAATTGTTAGAAACTTACATTAGATTGGGCAGTATATCCATATAGGTTATCATGACCATATTATCCAGATCTCAATCTGCAATTTTTTGTTTATGCTTTTAATTAGCACAAATGCAGTTGTTTTAATGATATTCAGTCCAGTTCATGTATTATCGAAAGTTTACATTATATTTTGTTCTTTGCACTTTAGAAACGCCAAAGGGCTTCAGTTGCAGACTTGGAGCTTCATGAGGAAGTGAATGCAGTTGTGGAAATAGTTAAAGCGAGCTATTTGGTGTGCAAAATACTCTCTTCATTTCACTAATTTGTTGAATAATAGGCTGAATGCAATTTATTTTACTCTTTTGTATTATTTTTTATTTAATCCAGGTTCTTTCAATCCCTGAGTACAGCTATGCAATTGGTTTTGCACCAATTATGGATTACAACTCACAACTACTTCCCTCCCACCACTATGATAATGGGCAACGGTAATCTTTGGAACCTTGCCAATTTTGATTCAGTTTTTGTCAAAGCTTTGACACAAACATAGGAAACTTTTGAACCTTTCTAGTTTCTATGTAGTATTACAGAACAATGTTTAATTACTCTCGAACATAAAATCATTTAGAGTTACACATTTACTATTTTGTCAGTTGGACATATGGGGCATAGTGGTGTAAATGAGCTTATGATTACATTGGTTTCGCTTTTGAATGTACCTACGATTATAAGAGAAATTAAATAGTCATATCTTTACTTGTGCAGTTTATATTTCTTGTTTGGACTGCGTCACCCACTTTTTTTCTTCTTATTTGCTTTGTTTTTATTGAAGCATTACTGTTGTTGTTGGAAACACCCCAAGTTCTGACCCTTCTGGAAGGCTTATCCTACTCCCAAAAGCATCAGCCCTCCCTGGTAATAAAAGGACTAAGAAGAAATCTGACTGCAAAGTTGGGTCACTTGTCGAAGCAGAGGTGCATTTATTTTTTTGGATCCTAAAATTGACAACTCTTTTCATTTTCAATGTTTGCAAACTTCGCTTACACAACTCCTTGTGGACATCAGATTATTGATATCAAGCCACTTGAACTTATACTGAAATTTGGTGCCAATCTTCAGGGTAGAATTCATATTACCGAGGTAAACATTGGACTTTACTTGAAATATATTTCTAATGTACTATTGACTAATCACTGATTACTGATACATTTCTGATAGGTTCTTGAAGAGGATTCTGCTGAGCATCCCTTTAGTAAACTCAGAATCGGGCAAAAGCTTACTGCCAGAATTGTTGCAGAGGCTGAACCTTCTGGAAAGAGTGGCAAAAATTTCAGATGGGAATTGTCTATTAGACCGTCTATGCTTAAGGGTATGCTTGTCTTTTCAATTTGTCTATTCCATAATAAACAATTATCTCATGGCTAACATCCATGTTTGTAGCTTTGTGTTTCTTAATCTTTGACATGGCTTATTTTCCTGATTGTTGGATTTTTATTATGAAATTAAATAGGTGAGTTTGAAGAATCAACTGTCAGTAAAGAACTAAATCACACCATGAATGGTGCCGTGCGTGCTTACGTCGTCAAGGTGGATAAGGAATGGGTGTGGTTAACTGTATCGAGAGATGTTATGGCTCATCTATTTATTCTTGATAGTTCTTCTGAGCCCAGTGAACTAAAAGAGTTCCAGCAGCACTTTAGTGTAGGCCAAGCAGTGAAAGGCCGTGTTATTGGTGTGAACCGGGAGAAAAGGTTGCTTAGGGTGAAAGCATTTGATAACCAATGCACACAACATAACATAGAAAAAATACAACAATCAGATCCCTCTGTGGTTGAACAAACAAAACAAGGAGATATCATTGGTGGACGCGTACAGAAAATTCTACCTGGTGTTGGTGGGCTTGTCGTTCAGATTGGACCTCGTCTTCATGGAAGGGTTCATTATACTGAAATTGTCGACTCGTGGGTGGAAGAACCCTTGGCTGGATTCCATGAGGGACAGTTTGTGAAGTGCAAGGTTTTGTCTGTAAGCCGCTCATCTGAAGGATCTCTTCGTGTTGATCTGTCACTCCGCTCATCAAACCTACGAACAGATTCTATCAATTCAAGACTATTCGATGAAGGGTAAGTGCTTTTGTCAAGATTCTTTTATTAAGATACCAATGAACAATGTTATTTTGTTGGGGAAATGGTTCTCCAAACTGACATGGCATATGAAGTATTAGCTGTCCCTTTGGGTGTGGAGCATTGGCCCAAATGTCTCCCTTTGGGAGATAGATCCTGAGCCACTACCACGCAGCCAAGCAGGCCCTTGTTAGAGAATCTTGCAATTACGCTGTCCAGAAGAAGCGTCTCTACCACTTCCACTGTCATAATTACGTTGTCCACAACATGTATTTACCCATTGTCATTTACATCATGTATTGTTTTGTAGGGCAACCTGTATACCTCGGATCGAGGAGGTAAAGGATCTGCTTCCTGGGACTGAGATTAAGGTATTTTTCCTCCATGTATTGTAGAATAAACTTGTAGTTACATGGGAATAAGGCAGAGTCTATAAATTCATGCATTATCTAACATATATTGGATTTATTGATTCCTGAAAAATGAATTTTATTACTTTATCCGTACAAAAGCTGTATCTAGCGTTGGGATCAGTACAGTGTAACTCTGGGCAAGTTGTCTTTATGCTGTAGTACCAGAACATCTTTGTATTTTTACCTCTTGTCCAAAGGTTACCTGTGGTAGATGCTCAACTTTTTTCTAATATCTATCATTGTTGAAGATAGTATGCTTTAAGATAAAGTTAGTATTTGAGTGGCCATATTTGATAGTTAAAGTTGTGGTTTTGTACCATTTATTATGAAGTGTACCTTCTGCATTGTGAAGTGACAGGATTTGTCCTTCTAACACTCTAGGGCTACGTGAAGAATGTTAATCCCAAAGGATGTTTCATTATGCTTTCTCGAATGGTTGAGGCTAGGATTACTCTGTCAAATTTATCGGATGAATATGTTGAAAATCCTCAGAAGGATTTCCCTGTTGGAATGCTTGTACATGGAAGGTGAGATCTTGTCATGTACAAATGCTCATGTAAAATACAATATCCTGTGATTCTAACAAAAAACTGCAGGATCTTGTCTTCGGACTCCTCATCAGGGAGAGTTGAGGCATCACTTAGGAAGAGCACTGGCAGCAAATTAGAAAAGCCGAATGACATTAGTTATAGTGATTTGCATGCTGGCGACATCATTGACGGCCAAGTTAAGCGTGTTGAATCCTATGGATTATTTGTGACAATTAGAAGCAGCGAATTGGTATGTGTTGTTGTCATTAGACTCCACTGCATTTTGAAATTACTGTGTATTCCATTTTGTAACGATTCTTTTTGCAGGTTGGTCTGTGCCATGTATCAGAACTTTCTGATGAGCCAGTCCTTGATATTAACTCTTGCTATAAAGCTGGTGATATGGTTAAAGCCAAAATTCTGAAGGTAAGGTTTATCTTTTGTCAGACCTTCTTGTCTTTGCACATTTTAGAACTTGCTACTTCGTGGCATCCAGATCGATGAGAAGCGGCACCGAGTATCCCTTGGAATGAAGAAATCATACTTCGATTCTGGTCCGACTGCTTGTACAAATGACGATGAGGATGATGATCTTGCTCCTATGGATATCAGCATTGCCTCTCAGATGGCTGGATATCACAACAGAACTTCAGTTCATCCTAAAGCAGAATCAAGGGTTTCTGTGCTGCCTCTTCAGGTCTCATTGGATGAATCTGGTGGTTCTGACATAGAGGATAATAGTAACAAAGGTAATGAAATTGTCAATGGAATTGAAGAGAATGCTAAAAAGAGTGATAAGCGGTCAAAGAAGGAAGCAAGGAAACAAAGGTATCCAGACATTTTATTCTACTTCGATGACCTTGTTTCTTTGATATATGCGTCAGACTCTACATGCTAATATGGTTTTCAACAGGGAATTAGAAATCAGTGCCTTGGAGGAAAGAACTTTACAGGGAGATATACCGAGAACTCCAGATGATTTTGAGAAGTTGGTCAGGAGCTCCCCGAATAGTAGTTTCGTCTGGATAAAATATATGGCGTGTTTGTTAGATCTTGCAGATGTTGAGAAAGCACGTGCCGTAGCAGAGAGGTCTGTCTACTGTCCAAAACATTATTATTATTATTGTTCAAAATAATCTTTGGTAAAATGAAGTAGTTTTCTTTTTGGTAGTAGTTGATGGATTTGGTTCTGCTCTCTGATTTCTCCAAAGGATGTAGATTTTCCTTGTTGGAACATTCTTTTGGAACTTTCCATCTTGTTTTCTATGATTTTTTTTTCATTTTTCTGTTTGTTCAAACTTTTTGGCTGCATCAGTTTGCATACAGTGTTTTCTAGTCGTCCGATTAATCGCGATTAGTCGTTCTTGTCGGTACTAGGGTGACTAGGTAAAACCCCGATTAGTCGGACTTATCGCCCGATTAATCACGATTAATCGTCCGATAAGGACCTTATCGGTGCCATGGCGACTAGGTTCGATCAGATGATCGTATAACATTGTTTGCATCTTATAAAATCGTGCCTCATTTTTATAGGGCTTTAAAAACAATAATCCCCAGAGAAGAGGAGGAGAGACTCAATGTTTGGGTAGCATATTTCAATCTGGAAAATGAATATGGGACTCCACGGGAGGTAAAATTGAACAATGTTATATTTTGGGTTCCTATCTGATGTACTTAGATATACTGATACAATTTTTGATATAAACCAGGATGCTGTCAAGAAGATATTCCAAAGAGCCTTGCAATATTGTGATCACAAAAAGTTGCACTTGGCTCTTCTTGCGATGTACGAGAGGACTGAGCAGTACCAACTTGCAGATGAACTTCTTGATAGAATGACCAAGAGATTCAAAACTTCCTGCAAGGTTAGTTTGCTAGTTTCCTTTATTTTTTAGTGGAAATGGTAGGAACTGTATCCTATTTGTATCTGGAGCATAATTGACTTTGTATAATGTAACTGCAGATATGGTTATGCAGTATTCAGTTTGCCCTCAAGCAAGCCAAGGATGTTGAGTACATCAAAGGCATTGTAAACCGCGCACTTCTCAGTTTGCCACAAAGAAAGCGTATAAAGTTCCTCTCGCAGACAGCTATTCTAGAATTCAAGTGTGGGGTGCCTGAAGAAGGAAGATCCAGATTTGAACTAATCTTACGGGAGTACCCAAAAAGGACAGATCTTTGGAGTGTTTATCTAGACCAAGTAAGGAGCAGTATATTCGTCATTCGTAAAATTTGTCATCTGTACTGTTATTGTATCAAATCATGCACGTTTGTTGACCTATATTAACCTTTCGTAGGAAATCCGCCTTGGTGACATCGATGTTATACGGGCATTATTTGAGAGGGCTACCTGTCTTACCCTACCTCCAAAAAAGATGCAGGTTTGGCTCCTTCCCAGATCCCAATGGATAGTACTTTACTACTATATATAGTATGATAGCAAATACATCATAAACTTCAATCTTGAAATATTTCATGAGTGAAATATTTTACTTAATTTTATTTTTGTTTTATTTCTTTGCTTAACTCAACCTTTCAATGATTGTACTTTGGCTTATTTCTTGAACTTAGCATATCTTTGTTCCTTTTACATAATGCTGACGAGATCTTTTGAATTAGTTTGGGATTGATTGTTACTTGTTCTGCTATTGTTTTTGCGGTTCTTGATAATTTTCTAGTCAGAATTATAATAAAGGAGGCCAATTATTCCTTTGACTGATCTTTGTGTTCAATGCTATGCTTCCCTTCACAGTTCTTGTTCAAAAAGTACCTTAAGTTCGAGAAATCACTGGGTGAAGACAACGAAATGATTCAGCTTGTGCAGCAGAAGGCCATGGCATATGTTCAGAGTTCACTGCTGTCACAAAGCCACTCCTGAACTTGAGTAGCTGCCACCACTGTTGATGCAGTGTGTGAGTTGCTGCCCTGATCTTTGCTTCTGGGAGTGAGATGCGGACACACGGCCAGATTCAGTCGCTGCAGACATGAGGACGAGAGGATTGGTTATCGCACAATTTTGCTCATGACAGTATTAGGAAATTTCCCGTTGCTCACCCATTCTATTCGAGGATCAATAGTTTGTATCTGGTTGGCATTTGGCTTACCTATTGAACGTTGTTGTGAAAACGTTGATGGAACATGCCAGACTATTTGAGTGAAAAAAAAAGATTGAAGCTGTTGTAAATGTTTTTTAATACTGTAATCTCGTCCCACATGTTTCACCCAGAAGTTACTCCAAAAGGCTGTTTTCCACGAGAAGTTTTTCCCAATCTAGTGTCTCGTTCCGTGCAGTGGCGGAATCGCTGCTTCTGTACTCAGATCTTTAATTTTAACGTGGTATATTGGAAAATAATTAAGATTACAGCACCAAATCAGTTTTTATAAAATCCATTATTAAATGTTTTTGTAATATTTTTATTGCTATATTTAAAATGACAAGCGATAGATTAGTGTTGTTAGCTAATGGCGTATCTTTAATTGTCTCAATTCTATTTATTTAGGAGTTTGTTATTGCATATAAATAATTATCTAATCCCTCCTTTTGGATTTATAAGGCACGACATGATTTAATCCTGTCTTTCAAATTACACTTTAACCATTAATTTATCTTATATTATATTATTTATGATTATAAATTCATAATCATTAGAAAATATTTTTATTATAAATCCAACAATTTCCAATTTACATTATAAAATTAGAATTTATTGTTAAATTATTGATCAAAGTTTGTCGAGTTTAAATCTTGATATATGTGCGCACCTTGTAAAAGCAAAAGGAGGAAGTATTTAATTGGACAAGACACGTAGTCTCGCTAGAATTATATTTTTTTGGAGTTTTTTTAATATTAGAATTGCACTATTTATTGAAAAATAAAAAACATTTTAGAACGAAAGTAGTGTAGTCAAGTGAAGCCCGAGCAGCCTAGATGTTCATCTAGCATTAGGCCATATGAGTAGATTTTAGAACTATAGTAGTGTAGTACAAGTGGAGCCCAAACGGCCCTTGTGATGAATCATCAATGTCCAAAATAAATTATCCTAAGTTTGACTAACTTTATATAGAAGGTACAGTTTTTAGAAGCATGATCGAGTTTTTCCAACTTATAATTAAATTTATATGAATAAATTTTTAGGAAAAGGAATTTTAAACGTGTGAAGATTCATCTTATGTTTGCGGCATAAATCTGCGTTTCTGGCATACCAATTTTCACAACTTTTGTATTTACAAAGTGTGCTTGCTGACTACGTGTTAGACCTTAATTTGTAATATCAGGAGACAATTCGGTGCTCATCAATTGTGCGATGTGAAATGTCGGACGATAAGCTAAACGCGCCCAGAGACAATAACCTGCTTTACTTCCGTATTAGAACGAAGTACATGTAAATGCTAATGCAATTCATCCAACACTGATCAAAGTGCAGGTCAGTGTTAATGCAATCAGTCTTTCTTATTTTTTCATGGAGCATCAGACCAATTGGCCCAAAAGAGACCTACAAAGAAACTTACATTATATAGGAAACAAACGAAGAGATCATTTCTCTTCAGGAGGCACCTAGTCCACCGTCCTTGCGAAACAGCGGCCGGCTATATACAGGGCTTCCAACAAATCTGGTGCCTCCCTTGATACTCGAGTCACCAACAAAGCAACACATTATGGGATTTTCACTATTATGCTCCAGTTGCATCGTCTAGGCACATTCTGATAATTTCTCGGCGCTGATCTTAGCAACGGCTGCGGCTAGCTAGCTGCGAAGGTTATTCAACCCTCAGCTGTGACCATCTCAAACTGCCAATGTCAACCGAGTCTGATTGAAGAAACCCTCAGTTAAGTGCATAATGGACACGCTCCAATGTTCGCAAAACCTCAAAAACCGAGACAGGCCCCCGTGGCCCCTTCCCTGGCAAAGCATGTGCAAGAATGTCTTGCTGCTGTTCACCAGTGAGCTCCAAGAATTGCACAAGCATATCGCCATCAAGAATGGGAGGTACTCCTGACTGCAAATCACAGGTTACGCTTTAGGAAAACAAACTTCCATATTAGTTGAAGTTACTGAAAATGGTGACATCTTACCGGGACACCGCGCTTACGAAATTCTGCATGATCATTGCCCAAGACTGGTGCAGTCAATGGGTGTACTGAGAGTCTTTCTTGGACATCTTGCAACAGCTGATGTTCCTCACTGCAATATCAATTTGTGCATTACAAAAACCGTATCATTAACCCTTATAGCTCCTTGTGTATTACAAAAAACTCAGCTCCTAGAGTGCGCATGAAATAGTTTACAAACGATTGTTGACATAAGCTTTTCTTGCTCTCTTTCTTGATAGAGTTTTCTTTTTCACCCATATGGAAAGAAACTAAAAGATGAGCTAAAGAAAATAGAGAAAATTGGGCAGAATTATATGCCTTGAAACCACATGGGTTCCCATGTGGTTGAGAGGGAATTGTTGAGATATAAACTGTACTGCTCTAACAATGCAGATCTTCATATTACATGTATCCCAGCAAAATCTACTTATGAAATTTAAGCACTACAAGACCCATGTCTTGGTCTAGTGTTACTGTCTATACGTCAAAATGCATTGCAATTTTGCAATATGTCACTATTATTCCTGACCATTATTAACTAGTACGAATCAATACGTCTGTAAAAATGGACAAATTTTCCTCTGCCATACTTATTCTAACATATCTCACAATTCAACAACTTTTCGGAAATACGTGTTAATTTGTTCTATATTTATAGGTGGTAATTTGAAAAAGAAAATATAGGAGTAAGTGGGTCCAACAAAATTATCCTAGTTAAAACATAAATCCAGGCTATAATTAGGCTCGGTCTTTCGTTGCTAATAGCAGATTGGAGATAACTTGGGAATGTTTGTGTCCTGAGATACCTTGTAAGCGGAATCATAACAAAGAGACTCCCAAGCAAGGTACTTGCCACAATACAGTCATAAGCCGAGTCAAGCACTGGGTCAGTATCATCATCAATTGGAAGCCGATACCTGAATGCAGCCTACAATAAATCATAAGCACGAGTTACATTAGTTCTAAATAGGATTAACAACAAATATCTCCAAACATAAACATGGAAGCAGTGGACAATGAATTTTTCCAAGGGACTGGATAAAAAGGCAGGTCCAGTGAATGGCGAAGCAACAAATTAAGAATCTATGAAACAAAAAAAATACTTGCCTTCTGAATGCTCATAGCTGTTTCGCCCATATAAAATGAACAATTTATGGCTAAGTTCTTCTGTGGACTTTCTGAAACTGTGAGACAAGTTTAAAAATTAGTAGACTAAAAGCATTGTTTAGTAAACTAGACTAGAAGAATCACAACAAAACACAGGATATATGCTAGTTGAACATAAATGCTAGGAAACAAGCTAAAAATCAGAATTTCAATACTCCATTGGAAAAAAGAAAAGGGTAGCATCAACATTTACACCAAGTACCTAGTGCCTACCTTCCAATCTTGTGCAAGATAAAACAGATATGCTCCCACGTCGATCTGATACCACAGCAGTTTCACTATTTAAAAGAGCAATATCACCCACCAACCTTTGAGCAGGATCAGAATAGATCAATTCCAATTTCCTAAGACTCTGATAACAATCAACAAATGAGGAGCCAGGATAGATAAGCACTACTCCATAACAAAACCATGAAGAATGTGTCACTTGAACATACCCAAATATTACCTCATTGTAAGAATAGAATAGAACACCATCACGACAATCACCAACAGCAATCCGTGATGCAAATGTCTTCAAACAAGTTATTGTAAACCGTGTTCTACCAACAGCACACTTTTTCATCCTATGGGGATTTTCATTTGCAAAACCAAACACATAAATCTGTGAAGATTGAGAAAGAAAAGGAACAAACGTTAGCTTCCATAAGCAATTGTATTCAGCCAAACAAGGCCAAAGGAATTAGTTTATTAGCATTGCAATGAAATACGGCAAAAGTATTTATCATCACCAAGGAACAAAGATAGCCGAATGATATCACAGTTGCTTTCTATCCTGAATACTACAAAAAAATAGAGAAAAATGGAAATAGATAGCATACCGCATTACCAGCAGCTGCCAACACATAACGATCCAAATATGGGTATACAGCAAGAACTGCACCACTCAATGTAGCATGAGTCAATGATCTCAAATGTCCTGCCATTTGTTCTGCTTGAATCTGGTTGCAGCAAAACTCATCAGGACTGCTGCATAGGCTGTTACTAGAAAATTCTTCAGTTGTATATCCAATAATCTCATGGAAAGGAGAGCCAGAATGTGAAGAGGGATTAAAACTAGAAGTTGGAATAAATGAACTGCTCCCACGAGGACTGTCAACGGCCTCCAAGCTTAAAACAATCAGGCGTCCCTTGGTACTGTTTTCATCAACAAAGAATAGCTAGTCTTAGCCTCATTCAACTAAAATCACAGATGATCATTCAGAACAATTAATCAGTAAGAATCACAGACAGCTATTTAAACATATCTAGAATCCAAAGCCTGATGACGAACAATAACTGTTTCAACATCTAGTTCCAGTTCACGACTCCTACGGTGAGAAATATTTACATACTGATCCCAGCCAGCCATTTACAACTTACTCAAATGTGAGAATGCAGGATCAAGAGTTTCATGTTTAGATATAGCACATGTCATTGCAACAAAATTCCAGAGAGAAATGCAAGTTGGTTCTCAATAACTCATGTGCTCTGTATGATAAATACAAAACCAACATAGTTTATGGTTAAAGACGCTCTACAGAACTTAACATTATGCTAATCAAACAAGACCAAAAAATTCTCATTCAACTCCAGGAAATGTTTGACAATAGAACCTTGCAATTTCAAAACCTAGTCTAGATTGAAAGGTAAAAGATATCATCAATTTCACCCCCCATAGAAGAACAAAAGGTTATGTAATTGCAAATCATCAAGTAAGAAATATTGCTAATGAATCATGGCTGACTGACAAAACTGTATCATTTTATTAGAAACAAATGATTAGGTGTGAACCTTTCTGCTTCACCATTTGACATCATTGGCCGTCCAGCAGATCTATTAGTCCCAACAATTAAAACTTGATCACTTCCTATTTTTGCAATTTGCATGCACTTTGCTGTTTCGCCAGGTTCACATTTATATCTGGAAAGCAATACCCCATTTGATGGATCTACTTGGACAATATCCGAAGAACATGATGTACCACTTAGCCCAGTTCTTAGTACCAACAGTGTTCTGCTTTCATTATGGTATAGCAGTTTCCTTGGAGTCCCCCCAATTGAAAACTTTTGTGCATTCAATCGCTTCCCATGAACCATTTCAACCTGACAAAGAAGAATTACTCTTAACCAACAAAAATGTAATGCAAATGTCTGCAGATAAGCACATGCAGACATGAACCTACTTATACAAACACACACACACACACATGACAAAACTACAGACACAACATACACATGCACGCACATGCACAGTGATAAAGAAATTTTTAAAAAAACATCAGTGGAGTAATATCTCAAATAACTGTGACTGGAATTGTACTGGAACTCTAGTACCAGTAAATTGTCTCGCATATCATATACGAGACCAATAACTGATGCACTGGAACTCAAGTAGTCTAGTGAAACATAAACTGCTGCCTCAAAGTAAAAAAAGGGTCTCTAGTTGCAGGTCCAGCAAGGCTAGGAGAGCTAAGACGTCGACCACTGCCAATACAGGTGGTCATAAAATCCTAGAAAAACTCTACAATTCATAGATTGTCCCAATGTGAATTGCTAAAACAAAAAAAGGTACTGAATTCAAGTAACCAGTGGAGTTCATTAGTCAGAAATTATTGATTTAACCAAGTGTTGGTAAAATTGAACGTTTTATACATTTTCCACATCTGTGAACCGCTTAAACCAAGGCTGAAACTTTTAGCCAAGTAACTGTTGGCACTTGAGCAGCTACAGTTTTCAGCAAGAGGAGCACGATGCTGTAAAAGGTGTTAAGTGGCCAGAAAAATCGACAGGTTGACCTCACAAAATTGGACCAAGCCATGTTGGAATTGTTGTCACAGGTGAGCAAATAGCATGCACCACTGCCAAATTGTTGTCAATGAATGTGCCTAAATAAAATTTGAAACGAGATAAAAGGAATAATTTATCTCCCTTTTTTATTTTACCATTGGACCATTTAGATGCCTGTGCCTTTGACCATAACTCTACAGATCACAAGAATACCAACAGTAATGATTTCTAGTCTGATAATTCAACTAATTTGCATTCAATGTGCTTGTTGCAACAGAAATCAGCCAGTTATTATTACTTATTTAGATATTTATCATCACACAATGTAATTCAGGTCATTTCTGCAGTCATAGGTTTCCCAGTCCTACACAAGCTGTCCTAGGCAATTATATAGTTCTTGGTCCCCAAGAAAGATGTATACATATTTTTTTGATTTTGCTAGTTTTACAGGTTACAGTAACTTACCAAATGCAAACAGCTCTCAGCAACAAACAGTAGACCATTGGGACAATCAGGAGATGATACTGGAGTCACATGAGAAGCAGGAAGAAACGAAATTGAGGAATATGCCAGACTATGCCTTGCCGCATGTAATAGCCAAGGCCTATCACTGAGAACAATGATATCAGCATTAGCTGAATCATGTACTGGTACCAAGAACACAGGAGTAATTCCAATGCGCCGTATAGAAATCAACTGAAGGAATGTATTAACAGAAGGGATAGACGAGTCCTTGTAGAAGGAACCAGGAAAATACTGCTCGCCTGCTTCTGATTCAAATCTTAGTAGCATTCCATTTCTCAAGCCTGCAAGGATGTAAAACCTCTCAGCTGCAACAAACCTCACATTTTCAGGTATACAACCACTAATAGGAGCACCAAGTGCATTGTTCACTGATATAGTCCCAACAGTCAGTAACCTTAATGCTTCTCCAGGTTCCACAGAGATGATTTCCACAGAAGGTTTATGAGTTCCAATGACAGCAAACTTGCGGACATTAACTTTAGCTGAGGAATTGTTACAAAAATCATCACGCTCTCCACCACTCAAAGTTACATTATCAGGTCTCCAATCCTCTTGCGGGATGGATATGCACGATACTTCATATTGCAATTGAACATGCTGTGTCTGATACAACTCGTACTGGTAAGACGAAGATGATCTAACTCCAAGGACATATAGGCAACAAGGATTTGATGTAGCAACAACAACAATATTATGTCCTACAGCACCAACACTGATAGTGACATCCGGATACCAGCTGGTGGAGATTGGAGAAGTTAAAGGGGCACCCTCAGAGTGAGCATATACTGTAGGCAAACAGAGCTTTACACCTTTACTGTGAATTTGCACAAGCAAACCATCAGCCACCAAACCACATGCCAAAGTGCAAACATCGGGCTGGAATCCCACGGCATCACTGATGTCATTAAAACTTAGTCCTACTGACAGTATTCTGGTTTCCTCCACAAATGATAACACAAGAAAAGAGTGGTAAGCATCAGTTATCTTCATTCTCAAAGTCCACAATCCAGTAACACCCTGATAAATAGCTTCTGTCCTCAGAAGTTTCTCCACATTGACACCATTCCGTAAAACTCGCAAAGATCCCTCTGGGCACATACCACAACATGCAAACATCTGATCCTGTTTCTCACCGTGGTAATCAGCAATAGCTAGGTCCAATATTGGTGCTACATTCTGAATTATGCTTTTATGAAACAATCTACGATGGCCAAGTTTAAAGACTATACCGTCTCCCATCTCTACAAATCCTATTATCATTCTATTTTTCATCCACAAAAGAGGTTTGCAGGGCAAACTCCTATCAATATACTCGAAACTGTACAGCTTCACTCCTTCAACATCAGAAGTAAATTCTAAAATATGAAATTCTCCATCATCTAAGCAAAATAGAAGCCTTGCATATTCTTGTCTGATAGGATCAGGTGGCTCCCAGCTCCATGAGCAAACAATTCTTGATTTCAAGCTACCACTGCTGTCAACACCATCAATGTCCATATAACCATCATCCTTCAGTATGTTACTTGCGGAATCTCTCAATTCTAGCAGAGCACAAGCAGCCACACCATCATCACCATCTAATCCTGGACAGGAATCTTCAACAGTGACCGGCTCTCCAATTATGCTAGTTGTCAAGCTAATTCTTCGGACACAACAGACATTCCTTGGGTTTCTAAGATCCAACAGTAAAGCATCACCAACACGAAATAGAAGTGCAAAGCCAAACATTTCAGGAATTTCTGATATGTCAAGTGCCAATGGTCCGGTTTCTGAATAACTAGAGATGTGGTTGATAACACCACTGCCGGAATCAAGTCCAAATAATGACAAGTCATTCACATCAGAACCCTTCCTGGAATGAATTTGGTACAGCACTTAAATAAGAATGCCAGAAAATCAGTAATATCCAAATTCTAAGTTGTCAACTATGTGAAATATGTGCCAAGACCAAACAAACCTGTTAATTATCATTGCCAGAACTGGATAGTACTCTTCATCTTGGGATGTCGATATGAAGCGCATGGTCCAAATTGTACCACGGATGCTGGTACTAGATGTACCACTTACAGTTCTTGCGTCCTCTTCATTTTCTGGTGGATAAAAATATTTCTGAAATTATGACATGGAAGATCTTCAAAATCTGGAATAATATAATGTAGATATTAGACTGAGATAAGAAACATGAATCAAGAAAGTCACTGACAACATTCAATGACTCACCTTATCAGAAATGGTACCTCTGCCAGAACCATGAGGCCTCTGACACACTGAAAGATGTATAAGAACAACCTTATCCTCATATGCACTGACAGCAACACAACTAGATCTGACAAGAGAAGATGCACATAAGGTTAAGAAACTTCATAATAAGAACCTCTTAACTTTAGGTGCACATAAGGCTTAAATTCTGCATGCAACGTTTGCTCAGAACAAGGGATGGTATAACATTAATCGTCAAGTAAATGGATCATGTATGCAGACAAAAACATCACTGACCAATAGGTGCCTGGTTTAGTTACAAAATAGAAATACAACAACAACAACAACATAGCCTTTTGTCCCAAGCTAGTTACAAAATAGAAATAGTGTAAATAAAAGCTTGAGTAGAAAAACTTGCACTTACTCTCCATCTATAGCTAAAACTCTTCCCAGCTGATGCCTCAGATTACCCGGTTTGGATAACTCAATATTGGCAATTGCAAAAAACCTACAATATATTGATATCTGTTAGTACTTATTTGAATTGTGAACAGGGTATCCAAGAAACTCTGTTCATTGTAGGAAAAAAAATGGGATTAAAATTGCAGACTAAACAAAAGCTAACTAAATCCCCATCAGTTTTGATCAAGAATCAGCAGACAGGGCCAAACAGCTTAACTTCAGCTTATGGCAAAAATAAGCTGAAACTAGAAGCCAAATGGCACACTTTTTTGCAGCTTTTTTTGGCCGCGCTTCTCCCCACCACCCCCATTTGTACTAAAACGCGGAAGCTGGTTCAGACCCACCTCTCAAATCAGTGCTATTTCCATTTTTGTACAGCTTATCTGAGAATCATTTCTCACAGCCGCTGTTACAAACAGGGCCAGCATCTTCTATAAATAAGGAAACCGGCAGTACAAACTTTATAGACTACTGTGTTTTTTTTTACTTATATTGTCTGCATGATACAAGCATTTGCAGGATCACTGTCCTCATGCTGGCAGCCAAACCACAATAAACTGTCTAAAAGTGGACCCATATCCGAGGTATAATTCACTAACATCAAGGAACAAATATAATAAACTTCAGTATTTATCATAATTTAGGAATAAGTGTGTTTACTCTATTCACCTTATTAAAGAATCTGGTTAACATGGAAAAGTACACAATTGATTCTTGAACACTAACTTATGGTAACATATTAATTAACCTCCACAGCTTGTTTCAGATGTGGTTTCTACATGTTGGAGCCTGGAGGGCATGGTTATTATAGCAGTAAGGCAAGGTGCGGCGACCTACCCCTTCCGGATGACTAGGTGAGTAAGGCGCACGGCGAGGCGAGGCGACGCCATACACATCCTAACCTAGGATGGAGAAGCACAAACATACCTTGTTGCTGCCTGTTCTGGAACCAGAAGTAGCAGCTGGCAAAATGCAGCAAGGGCACAGACGCATGTATCAGGCATACATACACACGAAGCTGCACATTAATACAGCAAAGCTGAGTAGCCTGTGCTGTACGTATCCAACAACAGGCAGCGCAACAGAAAAAAGGAAGGGAGAGGAAGAGGTACGCGTGTGCTGCAAGCAGATCAGCGGACGGGAAGGCAGAGTGGAAGGAGGTGCCGTGGACAGAGCAGAAGGAGCAAGAGCCGACGAGCGCCTGGATGTAGATGGAGGTGGAGTGGATTAGGGCGCGTTTGGTTCACATACCAGCTCAGCCTGGCTCGTATCTTGGAGCCAGGCCCTCATGGGACAGGCTGGGCACATGCAACATGCTCATGTTTGGTTACCTGCACGTGCTCAGCTTGGTTTAGATGAGATGATGTTTGGTTGCTCGCACGGGAACATGTTGTATGAGAAAAAAATTAATAAACAACTATCATTATAATATTTTATATATGTAAGTGTTTTAGTATAACTCTATTTCATCTTATTACTCCTTAATATCATTTAAAATATACTAATATCATTTAATATATGCTAATCATGCACTAATAACATCATTAGCTGATTAATCTCTCGCATCTGACGAGCCTGGCTCTGAAGAAACGGCCTCCATTCTCGTTTCCCCGGAGCCTGGCTGGGCGATGCATTTTGCATCCGGCAAGCCAGGTTCAAGATGCGATGCAGGCAACCAAACACAGAGATGCTGCATGCGGGCAGCCTGGCTCGGCCAGATGCAGGCAACCAAATGGACCCTTAGTCGCAGCGGACGAGTCAGGAGCCGCTGGACCAAGGGGCCGCTCCGCCGCCGATTTCAGGTGTCAGCGCCCTTCTCTTTCCTTTTTCTCCTTCCCTCTCTCTAAATTAGCGTGCGGCACAGATGGGTTCGTGTGGGGAGTAGGCACGCTGATTTCTGCATGCGTGTAACTCCCTCGAGATTTCCTCGCGCGCGCAACTTTATCAGCGGTTCTCACGCGCACGCAACTTTATCGGTGGTTCCCGCACGCGCAACTTTGCAGTCTCATTTTCCTTGCGCCGATTCACTAGTGCAGCGTCCGCCCAACACAAAAACGACACCAAATCGCGCCTAGGCGTCGACTCCTGACGCCATACACAGCGAGGTCGCAACAAGCCCAACGCCCAGATTGAAATTGCACCCAGACGCCTAGGCAACGCCTTAAAAACAATGCTGGAGGGTGATGAAATTTGGTTTCTTAGAACCATGCAAAAGCTAAAGGGCTCAATGCTGAAGTCAACCATTTTATAAGATGAAGATACAATTGCCGGCTAGTAACTCGCAACCTATCTCACAAAACAATTATGTATGCTGTTCTCGTTGCAACTTGAATTTTTGAACTCCAGGGTTGGATAATGCAAATGATTTTGTTACGTTTTGTTCCTAAACTGAAATTCCATAATATTTTAAATTTTCACAATTAACTGTTGGATACTTTTTGGATGTGTGATCATTAAACCAGTATAGGACAAGATAATGGTTTGCAACGTACTGCTAGACGCATATGATTAAACATCCCCATAAAAAAGTAGCATTAAACAAGTAGAATCTGGCACCAACCAACAGACAGAAAAGGCATAAATATATCAATGTGAATAGCACTAACCTATGCATCTCAGGACAAAAGTAAAGAAGGGAAAGCTTTCCAGAATCTGAAAGCACGACCAGAAGATCTTTGTGCTCTATCTGAAAAATTCAACAATTAATTAATCCCTCACTTTCGAAACCACAATTAGAGAGGGATGTGTGAGAGAGAACATTGCCAAACATTACGGTCTAGTGAGAAAATACAGCACCTGTGGAATCAAACCATTGTGCCTAGAGTGCCATTGCAAGACACCAACATCTTTTACAATCCCAAACATGTCTTGCTCGCAGATTGACTGCAAAATACCATCATCGCCAACAGCAACCAGCTCTAGTGAAGTTTCCTGCAGCAGAAACCCGTTTAGGTGAAACGAGAAACATGAACCAGCAAAAGCAGCATTTTGTACAATTGAACCTTCAGAGCTTTAAGTTGTAACCCTAGATTGATAGATATGCTACTTTCATAATATATAGGAATGGAATCCCTTGTTAGATACACATATCTGTTCGGATAATATTTATCAGTGCACCCTAGTACCCTACGTATGCAAATAGTAAATCTGTCTCCCAAACACCCCCAATACCAATTCAAAATTCACAAACAAGATACAAAATTTAACCAGAAGATGGTCATAATGAAGGAATCTGTTCATATTGGTGACAATGATACAAGCTATTATCATGTCCAACTGGATGAGCATGGACTCTGAACACTCACACTCCCAACGCCATTCCTACAATCTGCGATACAGAACAAAGATGCTGCGCTGACACATGGTAGGGCGTAACCTAATCATAAAAGGAGCCACTCCTCGTCTCGAAATTCTCCCTGTACACGCAATCCCATGGAACCGGGTGGGAATGGTGAGCAAAGCAAACCTTGGCGAGGACGACATCGGCAGAGTCGGGCGAGCGGAAGCACCCTTCGGCGACGTGGAGCACGGCACTGCCCCGGAGCACCCGCTTGGCGAGGTAGTGGGTGGCGCCAGCATCGGCGGCGGAAGTGGACGCGGACGCGGAGGTGGAGGGGCCCGAGGAGGACGCCGCCGCCGACGAGGCGGAGGCGCCGGCGGCGTCGGCGGTGGAGGCCTCCATCCGCCGCCGCCTCGAGAAGCCTTGCTGCGGGTGTAGAGAGAGAGAGGAGAGAGAGAGAGGTAGGGTTAGGGTTTGGTTGGCTGATTCGGCCACGTGCTCGCCTCGCTGGAGGGAGGAGGAAGACGAAGGCCAAATTAAAAACTGGTGGATCCAGCGGCGATTCGCGAAGCCGGTGAGCCGAACCAAACCGACAGCGAAGACGTCGCGAGGAGCACGGCGCTTGTGGGGTCCACGGGTCAGTGGCTGTTGATTGGGGCTGCAGCACGTTACGTGATCACATTGGTTTGGCGTATTCTGAGGCGAGCCGCTTTCAGGGAAGGAGAAGCGCTCTGTTCTTTTTTATATACCAGTTATTTTATACTATTTGGTTGGTGAGTACGTGGGGTGGGTAAAGAAATTCTACGGTGAAAAATGTAATGCCAAAATGGTAAAAACTCTCTAAAAACAATGTTTTTTATTTGTGAAAACTTTCTATTTTCCACCGTTAGACCTAACATGTAGGTTCACTATGAGGGGTGAATAATGATTATTTAGGTGAGAAGTGTTTTCAAAATAACTGGATTTATGGAGGAGTATTTTCTACTCATATAGGTTTTCAAAATATACAAAGACAGCACAAAAATTATTGTTGAAAATGGAAATATTTCGATTAGACTAAGGCAAAATATGTTTAAAAGAAGCCGAGTGACAAATTTAGCCTTGAACCATCTCATTTGGGACCAACATCCAAAAATACCATGACTTGAAAGGCTGCTTTCCAACACCAAACCGAATGGTGTGCAAACAATAATGCCATTTTCAAATAGTGATTAAAGGACAGTGTCATCTTCAGCTGCAAAATATTCTTCTCTAAACCCATATATTTTGGATGCTATATTGTCTATTCGTTTTAAGGGCAAACCATAATATGACATTGAATTAATGTGGTGTTTCCTAATGACTTTGAACAATAATATGGGTCCGCACAACAATCTATGCCCTTGTTTATATCCCAAATTTCAACCCCAAAGTTCACTATGCAAAAAGAAAATTCTCATCGCATCAAAATGTCATAACATGCATGGAGTACTAATTTTAGATAAAATAAAAAATTAATTACACGGTTTTGTTGTACTCTACGAGACGAACATTTTGAGCCTAATTAATCAATTTTTGGACAATTTTTCACATATATAAACGGAATGCTACAGTAGCGCACGCACTCCAAAAGACCAAAGTTTGGCTCCCAATTTCAGAAACTAAAAAAGGCATATATGTAATATGTTGTACCGATGGGTTTTGCTTTTAAGAGCGTCCTCAACGGTGGTAGCGATGCAACCAGTGATGTGTACGTAAAAAGTAAATAAAACGAGTAAGTATGGTAGATCAGATCATATGAATGTGTGTAACGGGTGCGAGACTAGCGTTTTGTATCTCGCTGGGAGACGTTTTTTTTTCCCTTCTTTCTTACTGCCACGACGACCAAATGATGATTTCAGTCAGTTACCCTGTTGAGGACGCCCTAAGGTCTTGCAAGATCACAAGTTTCCCAAAATTAATAAATGTCTCTCTAGGGGCATGAACTAGCTCCAGCTAATTAGACGCTTTGGGGTGTTTTTTACGGCATAGCTATGGTTGATTAGAAACTTGGAATAATGGATGAAAGAGAGGGTGTGAATTTTCAAGAGTTACTTGTAGCACAAGGTTTCCAAATTAACTACCCACCAACTCCAAACTCCAAAATTAATCCAAACTTTTTGAAAACACACGAGGGGTACCAGAGCAATTCCATTTGTATGGATATTGATTCTTTAATCGTTACTAAATTAAACATGTCTCAACTAAACTCAACCATAACCCTTGTTAAGTTGCAATCTTCCATCTTGCTAGCTAAACAAAGGGATATTGGCACATGTCCTACATGGCTATCATTTGAGGCCACTCCCCAAACGTTAAGTTTATAGGGCGACGGGGCGCGCTCCGCGCCAAGCACGCGACCCACGCGCGCCGCGCCGGCCAAGTTAGGGGCCCGAGGTTGCTTGGGGTGGAAGCTCGCCGGCGGCCGTAGAAAGGGTGGCCGGGGCGGCGGCCGGTCCGGCGACGGCGACGGTCGCCGGGCGGCGAGGGCGCCGCCGGCCGGGCGGTGGGGGAACCCGGTGGACGGTGCCGGCGGCGGGAACGGAGACGGCGGCGGCGGATTAGTGTGGCGGCGTCGGTAGGCGACGTCGGAGGTGGCACGACGCCCCCGGAGCCGTGGATGGAGGAGGCGGCGGGGGCGAAGACGACGAGGAGGTGAGCGATGACCGAGAGGTTAGTGTGGGGGCGACGGCGGAGATGGCCGAGGCCGGCGGAGCCGAGAAAGGCGAGGGCGGTGGGGACGGGCACCGCAGTCGTGCGGTCTCTCTTCCGCGCGACCGGTCGCGCCTTAACCCAGTCCCTCCCCAAATGGTTTGCCCAAATACACCATAAGCTCAGTCTTGGATTGGGTGACTCCAGAGTCCAGAGCCAACAAGACGCGCCATTAATATATCAGGCAAGGTCCCAAAATAGTTTGACAGAGTTGAGAGCACCAATTTATATGTTGTATGAGAAATATAATGGCAATCAGGAGGTATATGGTTTCAATCAAAAAAGAAAAGAAAAAGGGGAACACGAGAGGAGGTATGGGAAATATATATGATGGCGTAAACGAGCTTTAGCAGTAGTCGCTATTGCGTTGTCCAGAGAGCAAGGAACGTACTGGATTATTGATGTCACGCAAGTCGCAACCATTGAGCGCATAAACTAAAGCCCATCCATTTGACTGGTACCCAACGCATCGGAGGTGCAATGCAAGTGACAGAAGCAAAGGCACGAGATTACACACATGGCATCCTGACAGCCTTAGGGCGTGCCACATGCCTGAAAATATAATTGCAGGCCGCCCACAGCTTCTAATTGGCCAATTAATTAAGCTTTAGCTCTAGTAGGTTATGGAGTAATTGAAACTCATTAGGTTTCTTTTGGATGGAGGAACTCATCTTGAATCGCCTAGGATTTATAGTAAATCAACATTCTAAAATCTGCTAAAGGAACCTTTCAAGAGATTACCTACTAGAATAATACATTAGGTACCTCTTGGTTCCAAGAATTTTATATGCGATCCACGTTTACTGAAATATTCATTGCAAATGTAAGCCAAAAAATTGTAAATAAAATGTGCACAATGAATATTTTCTCTTGCCGGCATTGCAGTAATTTAATTCTTTGTTTTCTTTTTTCTAAGTGGTGATGACGATGGAGTCCACTAACTTTGACCTCCTCATTCTGAACATAGATTAAAGTATTAAACAGCCAGGTTCAACACTTCGGCATGTAAACTTTGTTCATGAAGTCACCAGCAGCTTGACTACCTCACATGCCACATCAACCATTGACCTGCAAACTATCATCTCTACTTCTCTAGCCATATGTAACACACGAAAACACTTCACATCATGAAACTTTCGAGTTCCCTGTAACTCTCTCGAATTGCAGCCGGAGTCTTCTAGTGCCGTGGTGAAATTTTCCTCAATTTCGCAGGACCACAATTCAGAAACAGTAATGTGCAGTAAATGATGAAATTACTTGAAAACTCTCGCCTCACATGACTACCACTTTACACCACCACGAATCAAGTTCTTAGCAGTATCTTCAACCAAACAAACACTCAACAAAGTCTGAAGCAACATTGCAACAACCCGGGTCAAACGTTCTTAAAGCATTCCAGGTGAGCGAATCACCAGGGGAATGTTTCGTCAGACATGGGAGCCACGTCTCTGCTGAGGTCTATCCATGGCGCACCTGACTGCTAAACAAAGCACCATGCCTCGGCCATTGCAGCGTGCATTGTGGCTAACCACATAGAGACCATTCTTTAATCCCATCGCTTATGGTGATCTATGTCTTCTTGTTTAATCTCTGACAGGCACCCATGTCGTCACGTAGCAACATGAACCATCCGATGGCGCCGCCAAGTGGCAAATGGTCGTGCCACCATGACCTGCATTGGTTTCCTTGGGGAAGATGGTGTGGCTCGTAAAATATCTGCAAGGAGGTAGTTAGGGACAAAGCAGATAGGCTATGCCATTAGAATTTAAACAGAGCACGCAGTTTGAGTTAATATAATAATGCAGTGCCGGCGAGATAGAAACTTCTATAATTTGCGACCTGCTCATGAGAACAAGTACCAGTAAACTGCAGAATTTTATTCTGGTTCACAATTGCAGTGCACAAAAGATTCAGCAAACCTGTGGATCTCATACAATATTCAACTATTCATGGAAGCTGCTGGTGTCAAAGGCCTGCAGAAACAATTAAAATATATCAGATAATTCATTGCGGCAATAAGCTAAGTTCAGTAGAAGTCAAATCATTTCTATCTAGAAAACCAATTTCCCATTGCTCTCCTTTAAACGGAACCCAGCAATAAAAGGATAGTATGTTGAAGATGGAAACTTCTATGGATGGTAAATTATTCACGAGTTCAAGAACCACAGTAATTCTTTGCGATTCTAAGCCCACGGTTCGGAGATAAACCACAACACTGACCAATGACCATGGGTTGGAGTTAATTTCAAGCCCATGGTTCAGTAAACCACACCAAGGAAGCATCAAACATGTCACCCTATCAAGTTGAGCTCTTTAACGGTACCTTATACCACTAATTTAAAGGACTAGTATATAAACATCCGACGGTTGAGAATAATTGTATACTAGTCTAACGTTGATCAGTGGTATAGGTAGTATATAGTGAGTAGTATAAGGGTATTATTAAAAAAAATCTAAATGGCATCACTGTAATTTAGATATATTTTAATTTTTTTCATTCGATCATATGTCTCGGGCCAATAGTCGAGGCACGCCAGTGGGATGGGTCTCGGATCGGTGATGCACGTCACCGTTAAGAACGAGAAGAAGTATGATTAGTTAATATATTTATGTCTAAATTACTATATTACCCATTCTCTATACTATATACCACCAGTGAATGGTATAAGGTACCGTGTAAAAGAGCTCATCAAGTTTCACGTCCGGGAAACAAAGGTCGATTTTGTCAACCAGCGTAAACAACAAACATGTCCTCCACTAAGACCACATCAACACATAGAAATAAGCTATGGGAATACAGCATCATGCCCCCAATGCTGCTTAGAAAACTCAGACATCCTCTAACCCACTACAAAGATTTCGACATCAGAGACAAGCAGAACATGACAAGGCCCCCACTAAACCCAACATCTCGACATCTCGCCTCCCTTTATATTCAGACACTGTCTCCTCCCCCAAAGTTCAGACCAGAGTTCATCAGAACACCTGCAAATTAAGTCCCAAATGGAGCTCCAGTTCCAGCAGCCACAAAGCCATCCCCAGCAGCAATGCAGCTACCAGCAGCTGCCAGCCACAAAGGAAACCAAGCCCAGAGCCAGAAGCAAATGCGGCGGCGGCAAGTTCGTCGGCGTCAGGCAGCGGCCCTCCGGGAGGTGGGTGGCGGAGATCAAGGACACGACACAGAAGATTAGGATGTGGCTCGGCACGTTCGAGACCGCCGAGGAGGCGGCGAGGGCCTACGACGAGGCCGCCTGCCTCCTCCGGGGCGCGAACACGCGCACCAACTTCGCCGCCGGCGGCGCGCAAGCCTCGCCGCCGGACTCGCCGATCGCGGCGAGGATCCGCGGCATGCTAAACCAGAAGAAGCTGAAGAAGAACATAGCGCCGCCTCCTACCGTTACCTTCTTCCCCGCAGCGTACCATCATGCTGGCGCCGTCGCCACAGCCGCCGCAGCTAGCAGCCCTAGCACCAGCACCATCACCACGATGACCACCTGTAGTGTCAGTCCTAGTAGCAGCCCTAGCTCCAGCATCAACTTCTCCATGAACAGCAATGGTGTTCGCACCCCCATCCTCCCTGCTCAGAGCATAGCTGAGGAAGTCTACAGGCCATACTTGATCAGTGGAAGTGAAGAGTTCCAGCTGGCCTCCCAGCAGTACGAACAACCATGGGCAGTGAGCACCAGCCTGACGTCAACAGATGGATGCGGCATGGATAGTAACAATGCTTGCTCGGCGGTCACAGATGCAGGGCTGGACAAGGTTAAGCTGGATAAGCAATCCTCTGCATCGCCCCATGGCATGGACAGAGTTCAGGACAAGGAATTATTTGACACTGGAAATGATCCGTCTGACTCCTTGTGGGATTTGCCGCCTATTTGCCCTATATCTTGCAGATCTTTGATGTATTAAACTAGATAAAGATTTTGCACCTCCCATCCATCTGTGTCCTACTTTTTGGGTCCATTTTCTGCTTCGAGGAGCCAATTCCGTACAAAATGAGTGTATGAGGAATGATGGCCAGCAAGCAGAGTAATGTGACGGATATAGTTCTCCTCTAGATAAAATGGCTTGCTTCCTTTCAAGTTACATCCGGATGACATAGAGCCCCTAGAGAGTCTGTACAACAATAATATTAAAGTTGTCAAGATAAATAATTAAATATTGCCTTTCATATCATAAGCATTCCGTATATTCTTTCTCAGAATCAGTACAATCTTGTTGAATAAAAGAGAGAATAATTTAGAGTCTAGAGTTGTACAATGCTTGGTTCCTTTGATGAAAAGTTTAATGAAAATGGTTATGAAAATACTGAAAATGACAACTTTACATCTTTCACCAAGAAGCTCGTATGTATATAAACCAAGCATTTTATAAAATACTGTTGAATGCATGATATATAAAATTTGGAAGCCAATATTTTCACAAACAGTCCTCTCACACATGAAATTGGCCTCTCACTGAGCTAGTAATCCTTGTGAAGAATTACAGGGCTGAACATGTTTCACCTACGTCTGTCAGTGCTGCAGGATGAAGCATGCCAGTTATTCAGATCCACACATAAACACAAAGGAAATACTTGGGACAATGGTCCAACTTCCAAGAGCAGAGTGCCCGAGTCGATCAGCACTCCGGCACCTCCATCAGGTCAAAGACAGGGTGACGAGAACACGAGATGTACAAATGGAAATCCACACACACACACACATTGCAACGTTTTTCAGAATTCAGGTACACAAATTGGAAGGGGATGGGGAGCAAGCAAAGTGAAGGAAAAACACTATTAATTTATGGGGCTCTCAGCTCAGATAAACTTTTTTTCTTTTTGTGGGGTAGCTCAGATAAACTTCAAAACGGGCTTATTTGGATTCCTGGTAAGCTGGTCCAGCACGTCTTTCACATACTCTGGGCTGTACCTATCCTTCAAAACCAGAACTTCCTTGAGGCTCCGGAGAGATGATAGCCCAGATAATGAAATTTCCTCGCTCGAGTGCAGCAGCTCAAGGTTAGGCGCTGTTCCTTCTTCAAATACCACCGATCTGATGGCAGGGTCGTATCCTCGATCCAGCACTGTCAAACTCGGGAATGCCTCCTGATGGAAAGTTAAACAACAGGGCTCTTCAGCCTGGAAAGACTTGTATAGGAGACGAAGGATGGCCAGGTTTGGTAGCTTGCCAAGGTTTTGCATGGTGCCATCCACCTCCGTCAGCTCTGTGCTTACCAGCCTCAACTTCACAAGATTCTGGAGGCCCGCAACCCATTCTGGCAATTTCTCCAGAGCGCCCAGCAGCTCGAGGCTCTGGAGGCTTTTTGGAGGCGAGTGCAGGTCATCCAAGCAGCCATCTAGACCTGACTCCTCCCATGACTGCACTGACAGTGATTCCAGGTTGATGAGATGGGCGAGGGTGGAACAAAACTCTTGGCAGTTCTTCTTGTTGATGCCTGACACTGCTAACTTGCGCAATCGGGTGAGCGTTTTAATGTCCTGTAGGATGGCCTTCCCGTGTGCGATGTTGACGACACCTAGTGTATGCAGGGATTTCAACTTCCCAAGCCCTCTTGGCATTGCAACGCTATGTGGATCGGCAAGCCTTGCTATAAAAGGGAACACGACACTGCAGAAGTAAGTGCACAAATCACGCCTGTCACCCTCTATCTCCATCATAAACTCCCGGCACGATAGACAAAAGCCCATCAAAACGAGAGTCAACATGCATAGCTTATTCCGCATTAGCTTTGGCAAGTTTTCCACAACTCTGTTATATGAGTCAGCACTAAGAATGCTATTATATCCCCCGGCACGAATGTATTGCAGCTTCCTAAGCTTGATGATGACCTGCGGGGGCTTAATTATTCGTGTGCCAGTAATATCTAGTGTCTGGAGTTGCTTCAGGTTACCAACTGAATCTGGCAAGTGAAAAATATCTTTACATCCTCTTAAAGAAAGATATTTTAGGTGCACGAGCTTTCCAACTGGCTCAAGGTGGTGATCCAAAAGATCCGATGTGCTTTCCAAGTCCAGCACACGCAGCAACCTCATCTTGTCAGATATGTAAAATGGCTTCCACTTCCCAAACACTGTTAATGACCGTATACGGGACAAGTCTACTATGCCGTCGAACTCGCTTCGATCACCCTCCCAGTTGCTGCTTATAGAAAGGTGACGTGTGCTGCCTTGGGTGTTCATGCTGCAGCCTTCTTCCATTCTAAAAACAAGATTTTCATCCGTTGCCTTTGAGATGTTGATTTCACGCATCAGATCGTGGAGTTTGCAAGAGGAAATACCTTTCCGACTACCAACTGTTTCTTGGAATGGTAGCATCATGCTCCGGTCAATGAGTTCCATGAAGTAGCTATCAGCTACTTTCTCCATTGATTTGCCTCGCACCTCACTTGAGTAACCCTCTGCATTCCACCGGTGCACCAAGCGTCTTCGGCTAATACTGTAGTCTTCAGGAAAGATGGATAGATACAAGAAACAAGACTTGAGATGATATGGTAAGCCATCATAGCTTTTCATAAGGACAGTTCTTATTATTCCAAGCTCTGGATTCATCTCCAACTCGGCACTAATGTGCTCATTCAATTTCCTCCACTCCATTGGAGTCTTTGGTTGCTTTGCCAAGAAGCCACCAATGGTAACTATTGCAAGGGGAAGTCCACTGCACTTCTTCAGAATTTTTTTTGCCTCTTCGATCAATGCGGGATGTTTAACCAAATTTATTGCCTCCTTAAATACCTGCAATAGTTAGAATCAATTTATTTAAATATTGTGAATGATTATGTAATAAGTAAACTTTACTCCATTTGATTTTTAATGACAGCTCATAAGTTGACTAACAATTTTTCAAATTGTATGCATGCTTAGTATACAAAAGTTGTTTTACTAGACTCATATTCCACAAGTGTTACAATACAACATGATTTTTTTGCAATTGTTAACATACTGTAAGAGAACTTAGTCACCAAAATAAACCTTTTTAAGACTTTTCAAATCCTAATGCACCTTATAAAAAGGAAGTGGAGTATAGTTTATGTATTGGAGTGGCCAACGGTGGAGAGTACTTGTCTTAGATGCCTTTTGTTTTAGATAATATAATACATAAGTATCTATCTTTTATTTTTGTATTGTTTACATACATGTACTGTGTAACATCCTAATGTCTATAGAATTTTTAGTTGCACTAAAACTTTTAGCCTTTTTAATTTTTTACAACACAATTTATTTTCTTTATTAGCTAGTAAATATCTAAAACCATTTTACAATTTAAACCTTGAATACAATACACTCATATGTGTATTGCATATGTTGTTCCCAGAATACATATGACCCTCCCCTGATTTAAATTTGAAACCATTTCAAACAATTATTAAGTAATTTCCTTCTCTTTTTCCTAAATTCTAAATATCGACACTTCCCTTCAAATTTGAAGAAATCCTTAAACCATTGACCCACCATTCAAGTATAAATAAATCATAAACCTTCAATCTGATTTCCTCTCAAATTTGAGATACAATTAAATAAAAAAGGATCCCCACGAAATTCCTAAACCACCCTCCCAAACTAATTTACAACCATAACATATTTTCCTTTCTTCTTATTTTTGGCCCAACTCGCCAACAAGCCAAAAACAACATCTTTTTCTTTCCTTTGTTTTCAGCCCAGCCCAAAACTTAAGCCGACCTAGTCTGTCCTTCTACCCCCCCCCTTTTGGCCCACACGCCATCACCTAGCACCAGCAACTATCTGTCACGCGCGCGACAGATAGCATTTTGTCGCCCACGCGGCACTATTTTCGCACGCAACAAAGGCCCATCAAGCATAGTTGGCCCAGAAGAAAGCAAACGTTTGTTCCGGGTGATAAGTCCTCATGACTGATGGGTGCATGCCCATCCGGACCACTACTAGCAACATGTTTGTTTCTTTCATTTTGTTCATTTTTTTTGTTTCCTGTAACACCCAAAAATTGCCTATTTAAAATTTTTAGTAATTAATTGGTTTTTATTTTAATTGTTCATATTTAATATAGGTTAAATGAATTATTTATGAATATTAAAATCAAATATAAATTGTAGAAATATTTTTGTTGCATTCATGCTGCTGCACCGTGTTTTGATTGTTGGCAAATTAAGTTGGAATTTAAATTTTGTTTAAATTCAAACTTGATTTGCTTTTGTTTGAGCCCTAGAAAAGTTAAACCATGTCGAGTCCGCTTTTGCCCCCTCAACTCTTTTCCCGGGCCGCTCCTGCTCCCTCTACTCTTTTCCCCGGTCCGGCCCAACCCCTTCACTTTCTTTTTCCCGGCCCAGCCTATTCCTCCCCTTCTCCTGGGCCCTTTTTCCTCCCCGGCCCAGCAGCGCGTCGCGCCAGCCCAGCCCGCCCGCGCCTTCCCCCTCCCCATCCTCTCACTGCCACCAGGACCCCTCTCTTCTTCCCCGCGCCCGAGCGCCCCCTCCTTCTCCGGCGTAATTGCAGCCGCATCGGCCAGCCGCCTTGGCCCCTCCCCTGCGCCGTGGGCCCCTGACGAAGCTTCCTGGCACCTTCCCCCGCGATTTCCTTCCTTCCTTAGCCCCGCGCGCGCATGGCAAGTCTCTCCCTGCATGGAAGCTTTCCCCGCCGGTGCGCGATCTCCGGCCGAGGCGCGCACGCCTAGGGCAACCACCCCGAGGCTATAAAAGTCACCTCCCCAGAGCTCCAATGCCACACCAAACCCATCCACCGAGCTCCCGAGCACCTCCCGCGCCCCTAGCTTCGCACAACGCCGCCGCCGCCCCCGAGATCGCCGGCCGTCGTCGAACCCCCTCCTCCGGTGCTGCTCCGGCCAATCCAACCCCGCCAGGAGCTTCGTGAGTCGGTGAGCTACCTCTAGAGCCCCTCACTGCCCTCTCTCTCGCTCTCTCTCGTGTCTGTCGACTTCGCCGGAGTTGGCCGCCCGCCGACCGTCGTCGTACGCCACCCCTCGCCGCACAATCCCCGTCAGGAACCCCCTAGCTGAGTCCCCCACACCCCCAACTCACTCCCCGACCTATTCTCATCGCGAGCCGAGCTCCCTAGCTCGATTCCGAGCAGTCTCCGACGATGCTCCGCCGTGGGAGCAAGCGGCACCGCCGTACCCTCGGTCTGTCGCCGGTCGGAAGAAACCCCAAGCCTCCCCCGCCGTCCGATCTTGATCCGACGACTCCCGTGTGTCCTCGCCCGAGTCAAACTAGAGTCATACCGGTCAGCTTTGGTCACTTTGCAAAAGAGCCCCTCCAAGTTCTGAAATCAACCCGCGCTCCAGCTCAGTTCAAAAATAATTACGAATAGGTCATGTTTCTTATGTTTAACCCCCTGCTCTTTTTAAATATACAACCCGCAGTCCTGGTTGCGTAGTTTCACGAGTAAGCCCTCGGTTTTTTATAAAGAATTATGTTTAGGTCCCTGTTTTCTTTCAAATAAGTCCCTGGAAGTTTTAAAACCTTGCCAGCGGGTCCCTAGAACTTAGAAAACTCATATCTTTTTCGTTTTAGCTCCGATTAGTGTGATTTTCTCGCTCATGTGTTCGTAGTGAAGCGTAGAATATTTCTAAAACCTTTATTTGTACTGTTTCTACTGTTTGGTGTACTGTTCTAATAGAATATTATTTTTTTGCATGTATTGGTATGCGTGTATGCTTGTGTGGTGCTTCGTGTCCAGTCGGTGAGCCGTTAGCTTTGGAGTTTGAGCTTGGTGAGGACTTTCCGGAGCAGGACTCGCAGCAGCAGCAACACTTCGAGGAAGGCAAGTTATAGCACGGACAATCCTTGCTACCTAAACACACCTTTTATATCCATTTACTTTCATATGCATGTGTCTAAATTGGTGTCCCATTAAGGTTGTACCTAGTTCTGTATATCCTGACCTTGATAACCTTGGGCCTATGCATATGGGTAGAATCTTTGTTATGCGCAACTACTTTCATCATTATTATATTGTTAATCATGACTTAATGGTTCACTTTAACTTAACGATAAAACTTGCTTTTTAGCAACATGATTTAGGGAACTGGGCAAGTGTTGTGTGCTTTGCTCCAGTATCTCTCCCTAAGGTCAGGTTCTTAAAGCGGCAACCCAGGAGCCTGTTGCCACCGCTAGAACTATTATGGCTCTGGTCTTGGTCAAGTAACTTGTACGGCTCTAGCTTGATAGTAGTTACCGACGGGGCCGACAGTGCTATGGGAAGCACTCGTGAGAGTATGGTTTGATCCACCGAGGACGGGGGTACCATCGGCTATGTCTTGTCAGGCACAGTCCCGTGTTGGGAGTCCCTATGGTATGGGAGCTCCGCACGTCATGCTCTTTTACTTGTTGGCATGCGTGCCCGCGCTCTGGACGCCATTGACCCTCTTATCGCTGCGCCCTGAGAGTCAGTCAATCTCGGTGCCTTGGATCATGCTGCATGTGTTGTACCATAGTGGCTACTGTTTTGTTAGGGTGTCTTGTGAAAAACCTCGTAGCGTCCCTATGCAGTCACACATCGGAAGTGTTGATGTGCGTGGTTGGGTGCAAAGTTCCTTTGAACTTTTACGCGATTGGTGGGTAAAGGGCGAAACCTCTGCAGAGTGTATAATCTATCATTATAGCCTTGCTCAGGGTCACGAGCGGCCTGGATCCTTTTTGACTAGAAGATGATGTTTATTTATGGTTAATGTCACTTATACTTTATTAATTGGGTCACAACCGGGTTTCATTCACTTGTAGTAATTTGTTAAATGTTAAAATGAACCAACTAAAAATGCTAATGCAGTTAAGCCGTGTCTAGCCTATTTTGAGCCTTCATACCCGTGCTATACTTGCTAAGTAATTGTTTACTTACACTTGTCATTATTCAACAAAATCCCGGATGGGTAAACAGATTGGGTTGTGCATGAGACTGCTGCCGAGTTCCCTGAGGACCTGCCGTACTTCTGAGCTGCGCTCTCCCAGTCAGAGTCCCTGTGGACTGCGGCTCCGCTCTAGTTGAGAGTTATAGACTTCCGCTGTAATAAATATTTATGTTATACTCTGATGTAAACTATTTTATTCCGAGCATTTGTACTCTGTTTATCATATTTGTTCACTGCATGTGTTCTGTTGACTTCCTGGGCACACATATGGCCGCATTCGGGTTTTGTGAAAATCCGGGTGTGACATTTCCTTTTTCTATTTTCTCTCTCTTTTTCTTTTCTTTTTCTTTTACTTCTTTGTTTCTATTCTAGTCCTTTTGTACATTTATTTCTACTACTTTATTTTTTCTTTTCTATTGTTTTACTTTTTCATTTCTTTTGTTTTATCCTATCAGTCCTTATTTTTCTATTTTCTTCCATGTTCTTACTTTTATATTTTATTGTTTATATTCAATTTTTATATCTTTTATCTATACAGTAATATATTGGTTAAGTATACATATTATATGTGTGTGTAAAATAAGTGGTTAAGTTCTTAATATAAAGTTCTATTTTCTTTCCTTTTTCTTCATATTTTTTATTTTTTTCTTCTCAACTTAATTTTCTTCCTCCCCCCTACTTCATTTTTTGATAATCCTTATATGATATTTTTCTCTAGTTTATACTTCTTGTAATTCTTCTTTGTTACCTGTACTTGAATCTAAATTAACTAATAAATAATTATTTTATGAGTTTTTATAATTGATTGAAGTTATACACAATTATTTTTCAGTAAGTGTGTAATTTATTTGTTCTCGATGTTATATTTTTTTTGTTCATGGTGTTAATTTTTTTGTCTTCATAGACTAAAATTTTTTGCTTGTGAGAATAATTAGTTCATGACATAGACATGTTTGTTCTCAATGTTGAATTGTTTGTTCATGATGTTACACTTGTTGACCTATTGCCATGTCAATTGATCTTTGATATAATTTCTAACCCAGGGTAATAGAAAAACTCATTTCTTGTTTACACAAGAAATTGCACACTAACCATTTTATACCAAAAATATTATACAAAAATTCCTAAAAACACAAACACATACATGAATATTCATATGCTCACCATACCCTTTCCAACCTAAATAACCACCTCTCCAAATTTATGTGGTGATAGTATGTGGCTATAATAATTACGGCTCAAATGGTATTTGTGTGTCGTTTTGGTCTCAGCGCAAAAAAGATATGTCTTATATTTGTGAATAGAGGCATGCATCCTAGTTATCACATAGTTTCACTATGTCATCGAATTTCATTAAGTAGATGAGAGCAATTAATTGTAGAGAGCTATCCAATTCATGGTGTACTTGCAAGGGTAATTTACTAAAAAGTGGGTTGTATGGTACTTCGTATTTTCATTTTTGAGAGGCTTGAAGTCGTTTTCTCTTCTTGAAGTTTTCCATTGAAAAAACTATTTCAAATATATCACCAACATGGTGTGAATATTAGCCATTTCGAAGATATAATAATATTATGCAATTCAAGTACTACAAATTCTAGGTAAAAATCAAACAAATGAATTGGGATATAACCTTTTTTGTGAAGAGGCCGAGAGCCTCCTTGTATTCGAGAACATCAAGCTTGTATATGTTTTCTTGTTTTGTAGAACAATGCTTTGCAATGTTCTCTTCTCTTGTGGTGACTATGATGCAACTTGCATTTTCCATTTTTGGGAGACTATGCTTTATCTGATCCCATTCTGCAATGGAAGATAAATCATCGAGAACAATCAAGCACCTCTTACTTTCCAAAAGCTTGGTCAACTCTTGAATTAGTGCATCAACTTCCATCGTTTCTATTACTTTTCTAGCTCCATGCGCATCATGCTTAAAATTAATATCACTCTTCTTATTAGAGTTTTCTTCACTTTGTTGTATAGCTAAGCTCTTAAGGACCTCCTTCAGAACGAATGGACGCATGATTGTGACACAAGCATGTTTCTCAAATAAGCCACTCAGATCTTGGCTTTGGTAGACCTCTTTGACTAGAGTAGTTTTGCCCAAACCTCCCATTCCCCATATTGAGATCACCTTAAGTTGTTGGTCATCTTGGGTTGAAATTAGATTGATAATGTCAGACTTCTCTTTTTCTCGACCAACAAGTTGAGATACATCTAAAGCACCTGCAATCGATCCAACACGTGTAAGTCTCTTTCTTACCACACTTTCATTGTTGCCTGCATGTTGGTCCTCAAGAATCTCATCACTAGATGCCACAAAGTTGTTAGTATTGATTGTAGCTTCTTCAGGGTTAGGACCTAAATTCCTTAATTTGGTTCCATTTTGAAAAACCTGAACACAAGTAAACAGTTTTTTTGTCACATTACCAATCTTGTGAATAATTAAATAACAATTTTCACTCTCAGAAATTATAAGAATAATCTATAGCAAACTAAACAATCTTCATATAGTATGTAGTTTAAATGGCACAAACATATTTTATTTCTTGATTTATACTTCTAACAATCGAACTCTTAAAACATCACAATTCTCTGAGGGGTGAACTAATGAAATCTATTTGCTTGGCTACTCTATAGCATTGAACCAAGTTTAACATGAGTTGATTTGAAATCTATGAAGATGATTCATATTTTTTTTCATATATTAGTGTACACAATAGAGCCAATTTTTTAGTTTGAGTCTCTATAATAATCTTCACTAATAGTTCATGTGCCTATTGACAAAAAAATGCTTATCGTGGCATCATCAGTCTGAAGATATGTCTATCCACTCTCGCAGAGGTTCTCACATGGTACTATGTACGTGCTTGCATTCATATGTGTGTACACGAGTATCATCAATGGTTGAACCATTGAAAAGTATGATCAAATTGCTCAAACTGCATTGGAAGTGGAATTTTCGTTTCAACCTGAGGCAATGAAAATCAGTTTCACTATATCAAGCTAATCTTTCATTCTTTGATTAATATGGAAATTTCCTAAAACCTATGTGAGTAGTGTAGGACTAGGAGAATAGTTGGCACAATTACACATCTAAATTTGAAGGGAAAAAAGCTATCTTCTCTCGGTAACTCTAGTATATTTGATTAATGTGTAGTTGTGTTTGCTACACAGTACGTGATAACTAAACTATATCATTAGCACACATTAAACTTGGTGAAATATTTTTATAAAGCCTGAATTAACCAATATTAAAGAAATAGGCATCCAAATTCGTCCAACGAGGATTCAACCTTGGGTGGTTCACATGTGCATCCATACCTTAACTCAGCTATGCTCAGTTCCTCAAACATAGATAAACTTGAGCGCATTTTCAGTCTAGTTATATACTAATGTCTATAATGCATAGATATAATGATCAGAAACAAGAGACAACTCGGTAGGTAGAGCTTTCAATAGAGGCCGTCCACCTACGCTCAAACCCGAGTGCTCGTATCTCACAAAAGTTCCTCTATGAGGATTTGTTCTATCAAGTTGCCTGACTAGGTAGGGTTTGCCTTTTAGAAAAGGCCTCTGTGATGGTGAAGTAGAGTTCATTTATTTCTTTTACACTACAACGACCCGGTGGGGGTGGGGCGCAAACAGAGCAACCGGATGCACTGGGAATGTACACTAGTAGAAAAAGTGGCATTAGTCCCGGTTGGGAGGGACCTTTAGTCCCAGGTATACAGCGGGGACTAAAAGGGACCTTTAGTCCCGGTCGATAACATGGCCCGGGACTAAAGGGGTCCAAAAAAATAAAAAAATAGGTTCACCTAGGGGAGGCCACCGCACACGCGCGATGCCGCAAGTCATATGTCACGCATAAATACGCGCGTGCGGCCCGGGACTTAACCCCTTGTTTTTGCTAACCGGGTCAAACTTCACCTTTGACGCATATCTAAAATCAGTTTTGTTGACTTGGCCGGTTTTTTATGACTAGGTTTGACACCTCAGTAATCATACGTGTCAAATATGTCTAGATCCAAAATAGAACCTCCCGTGTCGCCCTATTCTCTCACTTGTTAGTTGTGCTTCTCTCGTCGGATTAGATATTTGGATTTGTAGGTTTATGTGCATGTGACCTAGGAGCTGGTGACGTATCGTCGTAGTGCAAGTAGAATCCGGCGATGTGAATGCGAGTGTTCATGGCGGCTCCATGAAGTTCAGGGGGAAATTGAAGCAAGACCTGATGTGGTTTGTGCACGTGATGCATCATGAATCATGATGCAGGGAGGAGTACTCGGTACAGTAAGCATTGGTAGTGATCACGAACGTAGTAATCAGATAGCTGGAGGATCAATATACCAGTGTACTCAGGTTTTATTCCTATTTCTTTTTTTCCTTCAAAGAATGCAATAAAAAACCGGTGAAGTCGGCAAATCTGGTTTTAGATATGCGTTAAAGGTGAAGTTTGACAATAAATTTTATATTAACAAAGGTAGGTAGTTTAAATGCACACTACTATACAGAGGTTAGTATCATTTATTTTTAATGATGACAGAGGTGGGTGATTATTTTCAAATTTAGAGTGTTGCTTCTGATTATTTCCTATAATGACATAGGTGGGCCATTTAGATGATGATGGAGGTAACGATAAATTAATTTTTATAATAAAAGTGGAGGATAATTCAAATGTAGATTTAAGAGGCTACATTAATTATTTTTGTGATGGCAGAGATGGCAGCTTTTTTTATAGAAAATATAACAGATGCAATGAGTTTTTTTTGTCACTTATTATTATAGTCCATTGAAATGACGGACATCTGTTTATGGGTTTTTTGTTAATTTTTATTATTATCTTTTGTCTAGAATTTTATATGTAGATACTTATTTAGTATGCTTGTGAAAATTAGTTTTTATATTATGATTTAGAGTTTGAATACAATTCTAATTTTATAATTACCCTTATGCACATTGCAAGTAGAATTATTACTTTAATTTGGAATATCTGGTTAGTGACAATAGACTTTACCCTACAACAATTTTAGTAATTGTGTTTATTAAATAGTAAATATATCATGCCTATGCTAGAAGAGTGGTCTGTTTTACATTTTTACTAACATATTTCTTAGCCATTTTCAATCTCTCAAACACTGGTATTTTAAAAATTATTAAGTATGGCACCACTGTTAATTAGAGTTTTCTTTAACTCATCTATTTTGCCATGGTTTCTCGGTCTACAATTTTTTCCTTTTGTCATATTATTATACCTACAGTTTGCATCTCGCCCACTGTTCCTTTTGGTCTTCATTCTTTTACTAAATTTCCCTCCTTTGGGGTTTGGTGTGTTTAGTTGAAAGCCTATCTTGAGGCACATGAAGATATCACCCTAGCCATTTTTTTAAGTTCAAGTATCCAGGTTTTAAATGAGCTTCATAATTAAATGTAATAATATCATATGCTATAAAAATAAAATGATCTATTGTATAAGGTTGTCTAAATAATCAATTAATTGTTATTTTGTTAAAGTAGGCTCTTAGGAACAACAAAATAAACCCTCCATGAGTTTGGCCTTACCTATGTGAATCATAATCATATACATGGTACTAAACTATTAATTAATGATTTGATAATCCATTATCTAAATAATATGTACTAATACTGAACAACTAAAAACTGATAAGAAATAGCAGAGAAGATGAGATGAATTGGACCTTGATATATTCGATGCATGCATGCCTCTACGGGAGACATATTAATTAAGCACTTAGAATGAAACTCAAAAAGTGGACAGTTAACAAAATAGTAATAAAAAGGTGATAGAGATAAACCTCCTATTGGAGATCCATTTATCACCTGTAGGCTCCAAGCGAGGGATTTGATGCACCATACTGAGGTCTGCATAAAGTAATCTTGTTTTTTCTATGGGGTCACTTTATATGAAATAACAGTGATGCAAAGGCATTTGCCAGACCCGATGAACGGCACATATGCGTGCTTCTTGTGGTAGGGTCTCCGATGGACTACCCACAACCAATTGCATGTTAGCCAAAAATCTCGCATGAGACCTGCAAGCTAGTTTGTGTTCTGACAAACTTGTTTGTATGATGATTCCTAAATTAAACTCCTAGGTCATAGCATGCACGTGCGATGCAGATTATGGGATCATCCATGCAGATCGGGAAGCAGATATCAAAACTACATGCTACTCATAGGTCTAGAAATACCATCAATCTCAATGCAAGCGGCAGCAATCTAAGCATTAATCAACTTGCTTACCCGCCTGCCACGGCAGGGCACATCTCGCCGCTACGTGTTCCTCTGCCCCCAAGGTTGTTGCATGCTCCTGATGTTTCGGTTGAAAAGGAAACCAATCTACTAATAATACCATGGTGTCTATGTCGAAAACAAATTCTTACGTAATTTAGATAAAAAAGTTAGACAGCTACTTTCGATTATCTTCATAATGGCATGGTGGGTAATTTAGACAGATATTTAGGGGGTTATTTTAGACTAATTTCATAATGACATATGTGGGTAATTTAAAAAAACGAAATAAAACCCAATGGCCATTATTATCAATTATGATTAGAGTTTAGCAAATTGATGGCCAGATGTTTCTGATTTTTGTGAGAATTTCTGGGATTTATCTTTTTTTCTAGTGCGTATCGTGATAATCAACGTGGAGCCTACAAAAGGAGCCTTCAATTAGTAATAGTAAGGTAGATAAAAAAGTTAGACAGCTACTTTCGATTATCTTCATAATGGCATGGTGGGTAATTTAGACAGATATTGAGGGGGTTATTTTAGACTAATTTCATAATGTTGGGTAATTTTTTTTAAAAAAAGAAATAAAATCCAATTGATATTATTATCAATTATGATTAGAGTTTAGCAAATTGATGGCCAGATGTTTATGATTTTTGTGAGAATTTCTGAGATTTATCTTTTTTTCTAGCGCGTCTCGTGAGAATTAACGTGGAGCCTACAAAAGGAGCCTCCAACTAGTAACAGTAAGATTGGTACACAAATGTAGTTTAAACGATATGAGATACAGTAGCCTCAATTAATGCTTTTATTTAGCCAAGATAATAATCTAGAAGAACAAGAGCTTAATTAATTAAACTACTTTAGGACTTTAAAAATTATTACCTGCTCGCTACAAGCAAATATACTCTGATCAACAGATGATTGCTTCAGCTCAGACAGTACAATTTCCTGCCCAGCACATAAGCTTGCAACTTCGCCATGCTCTGTGGATACAATGATTCGGCTTCCTTTCTTGTTGTCTGGAAAATATTCCTTGATCGCATCCCACTCTTCTATGGTGGACAGGTCATTAAGCACAACAAGGTAACTTTTCTCACTCACATGCTCACTGAATGCATCAACCAAATCATGTTGCTTCATCACCCCCAGCTTCTTAAGAACTTGAGCCCCAATGTTTGTTTTTCCTTGGGTCTTCCCAACTTCTTGCTTCATCATCTCCATTGTCTTAAGAACTTGTGCCCCGATGTTCGTATTTGCTCGTGTCTTCCCTGCTTCTTCCAATGAAATTCGATAGAATTGACTCATAATGCATTGGATGAACTCAATTGGATTGAAAGGTTGCACAATCCTGATCCATGCGTAGAGCTCGAACTTCTTGCTTCTCTTCAGATCATCGTACGCTCCTTTGATGACAACGGTCTGACCAAGAAGGCAACCTATTCCGCCCCACACAGCGATCACTCTAAGATCATCATCATTCCCCTCTTTGATCAGTTGGGAAAGATCCACTTTTTCTTTGTCCTTTTGCCTCCTTGGTTCCTCAATGCCAAACATCGTTGCACCAGAAATGCTTGATGGCCCAGCGCCAGTTGCAGGTCCGGGCCCTGTGCTCTTGATGAGGCGATACCGGACGTTCCTCTGGCTGACATCCTCAACCTTGGCTCTGAGTTCCTTCATCTGCGTGGCCACATGGTGCCGGTCAAGCAGAGCCCATGGGAAGCGCCACCGAGACGGCTTCCCAAGTCGAACAGCAAGATCTTGGAGGCAATCTTCAACGTCGTAGGCCACGTCGCGGACCTGCTTCACCCAGGTCTTGACCACCTTGTGCTCGTCTTGCTCCTCATGTGCAGCCATCAGGAAAGCGAGCATCATTTCAAGCTCATCCCTGACGAAAGCATGATCCCTCTGCACGCCCAGCTGCAAAGCCACCTCCTCCGCGACGGCTGACTTGGCATAGCTGAGTGCTCCATTCAGCACAGACTTGCCCAAACTGAGCCCTGTTGCTTCCATCACCACCTTGCTTGTTCTCTCTCACACACACTGTGCTTGCTTCGCGAGCTATGTGGATAAGCAAAGCTGAATCAGTTATTCAGTGTGTTTCGGCATAGAGAAGGCAAGAAGTTAAAAAGATGCTAAATAAGATAATCTTTTCCTCTTAGCACCACACCCAAATTAACCTTAGAGCGCTGAGGAGCCAACTCAAACTTGAAGCACCCAGATCGAGCTACGAATCAAAAAATTATTTTGGCACCTCCGCTCCCCACTTGCCTGCAGTTGTCCACGGATTGGGATGTGTGCTCGTTGTTGACTCTGCTTTCCTCGGTCTCCAGGCACTGCGAGGTTGTCCAACATGAACGATTGAATTTAGCCGAGAGGGAAGGTAACAGTGAAGGCGCTGCAACTCATCGTCGCCAAATAAAAGTATAAAACTAACGCAGAGGACGATGCCGCAGCTCGCGGGCCGTCACAGCTAGACTCTGACCTTTCCGCCGACGTTGAGACCTCGGTAGTGATTAGTGAACGGAGGGCGGAGTAGAAGAGCACCACGACGAGGTTGGTTCAGGAGAGCGGAAAGGGGATCGGAAGAAGATAGGAATGGCGGAGAAAGTTATGAATGGATATCATTCTCTTATCTTCTTGTAAGGCCACCGATAACTACTCTCCCGTTCCAAAACATTGGTCGTTTGACTTTTTTAGCCTCAAGTTTGACACTCGTCTTATTCAAAAAATTTGTGAAAATATAGTCAGATTTAAGACATTTATGAAGATCTTATATTAATAAAGCAAACCACCACAAAAAATATGATAATTTGCACAAAAATTTAAATAAGACGAGTGGTCAAACTTGAGGTCAAAAAAGTCAAACGACCTACATTTTGAAACGGAGGGAGTACGGCAATTTCGGTGGCCCCATGGATCATTAAGGCGATTAAGACGCTGACAAGGGGTTTTCTCTGGTGCGGTACGGAGGCTGCATCTGCTGGTCATTGTTTGGTCGCTTGGATCAATGTTTGCTACCCTATGGAGGCCGCCTCTTTTGGTCATTGTTCGGTCGCTCGAAGCAATGTTTCCTAGCATTTGGATGGCTTGAAATCGATAGTTGGATAGTTGGGTGGGCTATGGTGTCCGATAGTTAAAACCGAAAACTATCTTTGAAACCATCCAGAGGTTCAAATTTGCATGATTTCAATAGTGTGTCATGTTTTATAGTAGAGGGTTGAAAATCGACTTCTACGACAGTTGAAGGGTGTAAATTGGGCTTTTTCCTTAAAATATTAAGACATTTTATTGACACGGCTATTCTAACTTGCCTTAAAGTATACTTCCTCCCTTCCAAATTGTAGGTTCATAATTTTTTCCATGTATCTAGATATAGCGTATATCTAGATTCATATCAAAATCTATGAATCTATAAAAGTCAAAACGACCTACAATTTGAAACAGAGGTAGTACTAGATACAACATGCATGATTTTATTTAGTAGAGAGACAAGGATCCAAAAGAACAGGAAGAGCTAAATTAATTAGATGATTACATCCTTCAATAGAAATTACCTTTGTTGTAGGAAACAAAAATATTTTGATGAGCATATGATTGTTTGAGCTCTGCCACTACACTTTCTTGCCTAGCACATAAACTTGCAACTTCACCGTGTAGTATCCTAGCACCTATATTATGGATAAAAACACAAATATCATCACTATAATATATTTTTTGACACCGCCCAAGAGGCAGTATCCAAACAGATTACAACAAGATTTGTCCAATATATTAGGTTGGAACAATCCTAACAAGAATACCTTCTAGAGACTCTAGTTCCAACAGAATACAGGATCACAACTAATACAACAGACACAGTTGTCATTGTTTACAAAATACTCCATCCGTTTTAAATTATAGTTCGTTTAACTTTTTTGACTCTAAGTTTGACCGTTCATCTTATTCAAAATTTTGTGCAAATTATCGTACTTTTTATGGTGGCTTGCTTTATTAATAAAAAATCTTCAAAAATGCTTTAACTTTGACTATATTTATACAATTTTTTTTGAATAAGACGAGAGGTCAAACTTGTGGTAAAAAAAGTCAAACGAACTATAATTTGAAACGGAGGTAGTATCAAATATCAGAAGACTACCTATTCTAACACAGCTAGCCGCAAGCGATGATATAAGAAAAGACCAGCCTTCTTTGTACATTTGCTCCTTTTGGTTGTGTTTGTACTACAGGCAAGAACCAAGAACCGCATGCCATGTGTTGACACAAAAATCGAGCGGTGAACCTTTACGTAAGCAACACACGATAACGCCTCAGAGATTTGCTCAACTCCGATGTAGAGCCTTGTAAATCGGTGCACGTGTGGTGTGCGTGGTGTGCCGGTCAATTTGACCTGTAATTGACAAGAAATTGGAAACGTAAAATTCACAGATCGGTTATGATTTCGAACTGCCCTTCTGTGTATCAGATCGGCTAGAACAACCCATGATGGTTTAAAGTCCAAACCCAAGACTCAGATCGGCTATGCGCTTAAAAGCTTAAGAGACAATTCGAATCTTAGATGCAGACTGATAAATTGGTGATAAAACTAAAACTTGAAAAATTTTGGCCGGAAGGCAAAAAAAACACGGCCAAGGTACAGTCAGCGCAGGCTGCAATAACTTCCATGTCATCGGAATCCTAGTTGGAGGGGTGAGGAGAGAGGAGAGAGAGTACAGCGGGCGATTCATCGTGCGCCCGACGGAAACACATCACACGAGGCAAAAACACGCCCGCCTATAGCCAGAAGCGAGCGCAACAGCCGCCGCTACGTTCCTCCTCCCGATCCCGATCCCGATCGCGTGTGCATCTCTCTCTCACCGCTAAAATTGGTTTCAGTCCGCCGGGGGCCGCGCTCACCGACTGCTTCGCTGTGCGTGTTCCTCTCCGGCCGGCGGGGCCATCATCGCCGGCCGGCGTGAACTGATTATTGTACGTGGCTGCCGGTCGCCGTGTACGGCTATGTCATGGGCCCCGCCTTTTGATCAGGCGGACGTACGTGATGCTGTTAAACGCGTCCAACACGCCATGGGCCCTGAAGGAAGGTGTTGCCGTGCGGAGTGACTATCTATCACGCCCGCGACAGATTGCGCGCGCGGAGGGTGGGCTCACTTGGGTGTGCTTTCTCGGCCCATTAAGATCGTGGGCTGTGCGGAGTACCACAATAAGCCCAATGAAGATCCATATATTAGTTTTTTTTGTTATTTTTATTATTTATTATTTATTTACTTTTTCTATATCTATTAATTTATATTTTTCTGTTTTTTTATTTATTTTCTGTACTCTTATTTTTTATACTAACTTGTTCGTCGTGTATATATATATATATATATATATATATATATTGTTCGCAATGTAGATATATTTGTTCTCCGTATATATTAATTTGTTCGCAACGTGGATTCTTATGTTCTCCATGTGCAGCAATTTGTTCACAACGTGAACTCATTTGTTCTCCATGTGTACTAATTTATTCGTAATGTGCACTGATTTGTTCTTCATGTGTAGTAATTTGTTCGCAGTGTAGATTCTTACGTTCTCCATGTGCAGCAATTTGTTCGCAACGTGAACTCATTTGTTCTCCATGTACAGTAATTTATTCGCAACGTGGACTCTTCTGCTTTCTATGTGCATCAATTGGTTCGCAACGTGGACTCATTTATTCTAGTTTGATAAAAATTATTCACAAAAAAATCATCTAAATATAGTCAAGTGAGATCTTGTTTTGAAGATTTTATCGCAATAAACATTATGGTGCGATTAGAATTTAATTTGGATGTTTGGTTTAGAGTAATGACTTTTTTCTAAACTTCATCGCATGCAAAAAGTAACAGTGAACCAGTCATGTCACTAGATGGGAGCAACCTGGGTGCATGTGCTACGCACGCGGTCAGTTCTAGATGGCTGAATCAATTCAGCACAATATTAGCCCAACATAGAAAATAAGAGGTATGGAATCTTTCTTGATAGTTGTGTGCGCATCGCAAGCGTGATGGCCAGGCAAAGAGGCCCATCTGGTACCAGAGAAAAGAAAAACTAGTGCTAATAGCAACGGAGCTGTGTCCGGGTGTCCCAGGGCATTCATCTTGCGTTGAAAGGCCAGGGCTGGGCCGGAGAATTGAGCGCTAGTGGGCCACGTCTGGCCTACCTTCCTCCGTCATCGTGACCCAGGTTGGCCTGCTGCGTCACAACAGCCCACACGCCGCCCGGCCGACGCCTCACGGTGGGCAGCTGGGCCCGCGCCTCTGCTCGCCGTCGCCTTCCATGGCCGCCGCCGCTTCCTGCAAGTGGCGGCTGGTCTACCACGGCGCGCCCGATGTCCCTCCCAGCAAGCAAGCAACTATCGCCGCGATTCCCCAACTTCCAGGTGGTGTGCTTCCATCCCTCCGGCATCGTTCCCGGGCCCCCATCCGTTGGTTCCACGGTGCGGTGTCTAATCCTCGTCCCATGTACATGTACAGGCAGCGCGATTTCTTCAGATAAACATGTCTTTTTCCATGATTATATATATATTCAGCAATCATAGTCGAAATACAGCTTAATGCATGCATATAACAGTGCGTAGTGACTAGGACTAATAATCGCCGCCAATTACAGGCTAACTTTGTTCATCTTACTTATCTTGACCCCCATGGTGTGCTTTTCGGTTTTTATTTACTTTTCTTATGAAGTCCCTTTGGTGTTTCGGTAAAATAGCGTTTGATTTTTGAGGAAAATCGTTTGAAGCCAGGCAGCCAGCCTCTTGCATCTTTAAACCTTCCTAAGGCTTGTGTTTTTACACCTGGAAGTTTTACTGAAATTTGAATGAGCCTACATTGAAACCAGCTTTGGTTTAATTACACTCTGAATTTCAGTCTATGAAACTTGCATGGATCGAAATGTAAAGTTTCGGCTTTCTGAAACTCCAAGAGCACTATCCCACTAAGACTAATAATAATTAATAAAGGACAGTTTATCGTTGTTCAGCTGCACTCTCACCCATAAGTTTAAAAGGATGCAAAATGTAATTTTGCCAAGCCACATCAGAAGTCATGCCAGTCTAATTTTAAAGAAATTGATCGGTTTTCTTTCTGGACTGTTGTCACGATATTGCCGTGGGCTTTCCATGTTAATAAAATACAAGTACTGTTCAAAATGAAAATTCTTTGGAGTGGAATGAATTGCAGCTCTAACTCTAGTGATAGGCATGAACTCGCTCTCTCCAGACTCCAGTTTCAAATTGTTCAGTTTGTGATTTCGACTCCAGCTTGATTATTGCCCATCTCTATCTGGGCTTGCATCTCAACTTTTTGAGCAGGTTCCCTGCAGAAGCTTCTGGTCGTGGATTTCATTGTCATAGCTTTCCCCTGGTTTGTACTCTGGTCTGTCCTTGTTTTCTTTAGGATTTATTTCCTTTTCACAACTCCTTCACAATGATGTGCTGTGTCGTAACATCTGATCTGACTATTGTTTAACCTGTAAATCACACTTTATTTTGTATCAAATTGTCATTTATTCAATTCATTATTTGAAGTCGGCATCTAATTGTGATTAACTTTCCGGCAAAGTTCTTTAATTTTGTATTAAGGATAGGCACATCCCTTTATAAAAAAACTAATACAGTACACATGGGAGCTTTACGAGGCATGAAACAACCTAAAAAGCAGTACAAGTGTTTGAGCTACTGACCAGATGAACTGGACATAATTCTGATGTGAAATTAGGATCAAAATCTATTCCCTACTAAGAATCAGAGAGCAATTCTTATCGGCTCGCCGACGCAACTTGTATTCATACCTTTTTTTTCCTTTCAGCTAAATTTAGCAGCTTGAGTGAGTAACAAGCTTTAGATATTCGCCCATTGTTTTCATCACTTGCAAGATTTACTTTTCCTGTTACGGATTGCTCTGAATAATGCACAGCACATCTCTGCTAGAACGGTCTACCAGGAGCTTGAGGAAGAAGTCCAGAGTGGTAGGCCCCACAGGCCATTATTTTCACCCTTGTCCCCTAGCAGGAAGGACAAGCCCACACACAAGCTCCTCTCCCTGCCGTCTCCCTTGCTGCAAGGAGCTCCAAGCCGTGTGAGTGTGATGCTGATTTGTTGCCGCACTCGTATATAGCTTTCTCCTACTGGCACCTTGTTTCCCTGCAGTGAAGGAAGAGAAAGGGGAAAGACAGCAGCAATCCAATCAAGTTGATGCTTGGAAAGCAACTGTTATATATAGGCCTTTCATACATCTAGTCCTTACTGCCTAGGCTTGTGCTATTGTGTAACTGCAAGATCCTGCAGCTTTTTTTGTTGAATCAGCTTGCCATGGACAGAGGAGCAGGTGCCCCCATGGATGCAGGCCAGGATGTGTGGGACTGGGAGTGGGAGGTCCTGCCTGACAACAGGAGCATCTCCATGGGTCATGGCAGCATGCATCCTGAAGGTAAGAATAATCAGATCCTGATCTACATGATCCTGAATTCCTGATCATGATCAGTAGTAACTTTTATTCATGTGGTCGGTTGCATGACAGATCAAGAAACAGAGGAACATATTCTGCCTCCATCAGGGGATGCTGCTGTTGTGTCCGATGAGCCTGTTGTCGAGTGTAAGGACATTGGCGTCGTGCCGGACGAGACCAAACCGGTGCCTAGTGTTGCCGATCTGATGGTCTCTGACAAAGACGAAGAAGTAGAAGATAAAGAAGAGAAGGTGTTCCATAGCCCTGATTCCAAGGAGGCCGACGATGACAACTTTGCTGAAGATGAAGAGGATGTCAAGAAGGAAAACAACAAGGGGCGGCCGGAGTGCGTGTTCAGTGTGGGGAAGCTGAAGGTGAACGGGATCGGCGCGCTGTGCTCGTTCGGGGTCGCCGCTGCCACCGTCTGCATCTTCCTGATCGGCGGCAAGCTGCAGCACCACCACAGGCAGCAGCAGCAGCAGAAGATTCAGCTGCAGTTCTATGGCGACGATAAGGTTCGATGATTCATTCAGTGTTGTCTTTCTACCTAGAACTTTTGTTTCAAGAACAAGTCTTTTGACCTATAATTAATGCAAAATATGCAAGGTTTGAAGTCTTTTGACCTATAATTAATGCAAAATATGCAAGGTTTCATGTCTTTTGACCTACAATTAATGCAAAATACGCAAGGTTTGATCTTGACAGACAACTAAACCATCATACCTGTGGTTTTCTGCACTTGGATTAATAACTATTCTGTGGTCGTCCAACTTGGGCCTTCCTGTCATATTGAATAGATTCGTCTGCCATCCAGTATTGGCCATATGCCAAAAAAAAAAGAAGCAGATTCTTGGATCAGCTTATGCTAGCGTTAGCCGATTCGTCTTATCCATGAGTAGTTTTGGCTGATGAAGATGCTTTGATATGCAGAGAATCCAGCAGGTTGTGCAGCAGACCTCAAGGCTGAACCAGGCCATGTCATCTGTGATGGGGGCAGGAGGGGCATCAACAAGGGCCAACATATCATTTGGTGGCTTCTACGATGGGTTCTGATCTCTCATCAGAATGGAGTATCATGAAGCACAAGTTGCCATGGTAGCAGGTAGCAACTCATTAGAATATGCTACGGCCAAGTGATCTGAAACTCTGGATGTACACTACCACGTACCTGCACATAGTGTGTATTGGTAGTAAATAATTGGGTTCTTAGACCTTGGTTTTACATACAGATAAGGATGGATTATAGCTGGTTGATAGATAAGAGAAAGATTGTTTGACTCGTGCCGAAATAGGAAATGCTTAATGGAGAAGTTACTAACTAATCATGAATAATTGGTCCTCTTGACCTACTCGTCTAAGCAGGGGATTTAACAAATGATTTGAGAACAGGCTACAAATAATTTTATATTACCTACGGTGAATTGCTTTTCAAGTATGCCATCCGTTTTAAATATATGACACTAGGATAATATAGTGTAGTTTTGATGAAAGGGCCTCGGAGTAATATAATGTACTCCCTCTATATTGGTACTAGATGATGTTTAGGACAACGATACAATCTCCAGAACATAACTTTGACTTTTTATATTTACAAAAATATTTATTAAAAAATAATATATGTATACTTTTATAAAAATATTTTTTTAAAACAAATCTATTCATATGGTTATCATATTTTCAAACTCAACAACTTAAAAGTTATTCATGATTTATATTCTCAATATTTGACTAAAATTTTGTCTAAAACGTCATCTAATACCAATATGGAGGGAGTAACAGTGTAATCTACTAATCAATTTGGCCTTGGTTGGCAACATCTTTTTGGTGAAAAAGAAACTTTTATTCAAAAGTCAACATCCACCCAAAAATCTCTCCGTACTCAAATCCATCCATCCATGCCGTTGCCGGCGGAATTGCGCCCTCAGCTCTCTCAATGTCACGGTGTACACAGCACACGCCACACCAATTTGGCCATTTTGCACGGTGACGCGACCGTGCAAGTGTCCATCCGGCCGTCTGCCCCTGTCCGGCCAATGCAACCTAACCGGGAAACGTTCCAGTTCTGAACATCACAAACCTTTCCTAATGTTTCTGAAACGGTGCACTGCGTCTGTAAAGGGAGAAGCGTTTCCTTGACGAGTAGCCCAGGTACAAGCACTAGGCACCTTTTTGTCACACCGCCATTTCACCATCGAAGAGTAGGTAACAAAGTATCTTACATTTCATAATTGTAATAATGATAGGTATAACAAAATTGTAATAATGATTATGAAAAAGGGACAAACATGATATTTGAGAAAAACAATTATGTGTAATTAAATTAAAGTCCTAGATAAAAATTGCTCAATACAAGTAACCTAGCTAATTGGCTATCAGCAGTTGAGTGCTTGTCGAGGCCAAATTGTATTCTTTATTGTGGAACAGAGAGAGTATGTCTCATAAACTAAACTAGTAATCTGTTTTCTAGATTGTTGCCAAACAAACATGTACTGGTTTCTTACCACTTTATTACTAACCCAATGCATGGCAAAAGTTTCTAAGAAAAAGGTAGAAATATCTCACTTGGGATGCAATGGAGGTCATGGGGTAAAAATCTTGAGTCCCTATCAGGTGGTCAAAACAAAAACCAACTCTTCCAAGTCTCTGTGAATGGGGTGGAGACGAGCGGGGGAGACAAGCTAGCTCCGGCAAGTGGCAACGTTGCTCCGGTGATACCACACAATGCAGATCAGAAGGCCAGGTGAAATGAAGAAAAAAGATTGTTTGATTTCTTGCGTGTGTTTATTTACAGATTTATTAGTTTGTTCTTTTGCGCACCATGCATATATATATAGTTGCGTGCACGGTGCATTTGCAAAGACTAGTTAGTCGTTATCGAGATGAAGCGTTGTTTCACGTAGCCTTTTCCACTACTATAATGCAACATTTTTGTCTTCCCTTTTAAAAAATTACATAACAAAATATGATATTATTCTTATACATGGGTTATTTTTAATGGAACACTCATAACACTACGCCTAAGACCCAGTTTATTATTATTTTTTTCTAGCTTCTTCGTCCTGTTTAATAAAGTAAACAAATAGTCTTATATAAGCAGTTAATTTAATTCTATAGAAATTATTTCAAATAAAATTTCTTCTTGTTTCTGTGAACGAGTGCATGCATGCATCGACCAGCATCTCAGGTCAGCGTAACGATGTGGCAGCATCTTTTTGCAATAAAGCTGGCCACGGGAGACAGCACGCACGCATGCTTCCACGCTTTAGGCTGCCCGCACTGGGGACGGCACCCCCGCGCGGTAGGCGTGCATGCCGTCCCCAGTTCCGTTTTTGTTCTGCACCGGCGTTCGTCAAACAAAACGGCAAGCTCTAAAAGCATTCCGCAGACGGTACAGCCAGAGGGTGCGGCAGCCCCAACCAGCACGCCTCGCGCGGTCGCGCCCGTCCGTGGAAGGCAGCCGCTCGGTGCTCCTCCCCGAGCTGCGGCTGCTCGCCGGGCGCCCGCGCCTCGTCCTCCTCGCTCCTCCCCGTCGTCTTCACCGCGACGAGCAACGGCACCGCCGAGGAGGCCACCCCAGCGACGGCGGCAGCGCGGGCCGGAGAGGAAGCTGCACGCGCCGTCCACCGCCGCCCGCAAGCAGCTCCACCAGCCCGGTGTGGCTCGCGTCGCCGCTGGACGCCGCATCGACGAGCCTGGCCCACGCGCTGGCGCAGCTGCACGCGGCGCTCTCCAAGTCCGCCGTCACGAGGGCTCGCCGCTGCGAGGAGCCGCCATGCTCCGCGCGCGTGCAGGCCGCCCGTCCGCCGCCCACCTGCGCGCAGGCCGCCGCCCATCGTTGCCATCCTCCCCTCGGATGCGCCGTCGCCGAAGCCTCCCTGTTCCGCCCGCACCTCGCCGGAGAGGGAGAGGGACGGGCTGCGCGGAGGAGAGAGAGCAGGGGAGGGGGCGCCGGAGCGCGGAGGGAGAGAGGGAGGAGAGGGGGCGGTGGTCGGGAGGAGGCGGCGGCGGCGGTGGGAGGCTGGACGAGATGCTGGGGCGAGTGGGAGCCGATGGGGGTGAGGACGAGGCGGCGGCGGAGGAAGAGGGAGCTGCCGAGGAAGGGGGAGGGGGATGGGGAAGAGAGAGAGAGAGGAGAGAGAGGAGAGAGGGGTTGGTTAAAAAATAATTTATTGGTGGGTCCCGCGTGGTAGTAGTTGGTATAGAGAGCGAGATAGAGTTTGAACGAGTGCGGAAGAAAGTAGTATAGAGTAGAGAATTTTGATGACAAGGACAGAATATTCTCTTTTAAAGAGTAAAGTAGAGTTTTATCAATGCGAATAGGCTTAGGCCTTGATCTTAAATTTCACCCCAAAATTTATTATGTAAAAAAAAAGATTCTCATCACATCAAAATGTCGGCACATGCATGGAGTACTAAATGTAGATGAAATAAAAAACTAATTACACAGTTTTGTTGTACTCTATGAGACGAACATTTTGAGCCTAATTAATCGATTTTTGGACAATTTTTCACATGTGCCAACGAAATGCTACGGTGACGTACGCATCTGTCACACCCGATTTTAAAAGCAAAACCAGATGCATCTCATATGTGCGCCAGGATCAGTTTACACACATATGGTAGACGTCACAAGTGAATATCCATAACCATGCATAACGAAAGAGTATTAAAGTGCATTTATTACAATCTCAGAGTTGACACAAATGTCATAGCGGAAGACTTAAATAAACGTTCATCTAACGAAGCAAAAGTGACTCCAACTCCACAGGCGTTGACTGGGGGAGTCTCGCCTAGAACTACTCAAAATCAGCAGTGAAATCCTCAAAATTCTCCCAATCTGAGCAGCAGCATTCCGGGTGTGGTCGATGCAATAAAAATAAACAACAAGCGTGAGTACATGTCGTACTCAGCAAAGTTTGGAAATAAATGACATGCAAGGCTTTATAAAGTGGGTAGCTGAAAGGCTAGCTGCATTAAGCATTTTTAGTTGGTCAAATTTTATTAAGCATCTATTTACTAGAAAATATAAGTATATACCAAACCACAGTTAAATAAATGACATAACCCAACAAATTCTGGTAACCACAGTTTAGGTCATATTCAAGTAAAATTATCATGTAAGGGTCCAGGCCGCTCTTGACCGTGAGCACGACTGTTATAACAGTTTTACACTCTGCAGAGGTTGTACACTTTCACCATAAGCCGTGATTCCCATTGCCGAAGCATGCACCTGTCCCACACCACGTGGACCGAATACTGAGTTTCACTATGAGACCTTTACAAAAGCACTCTAATAAATGATAGCCCGCTAAGGTTTCCGGTTCAGAAGCAAAGCATAACCCTCCCTAATGAGGTTTGTCTCTTACCAAAGCCCACAGCTCAAGAGGACCGAGCTATACCCCGTCAACCGCCGCCCCCCATGCCCCTTCCGAGCAAAGCTACCATAAACTAGAGCACCTAATTAGTCAGTCAAAGCCAGAGCCACATGACACTCATGGTTGTACTGTTTTCCTGGGTGGTTCTCCATGTTCCAATTAAAAGATGTGATCTTATCCATTAATTGATTAAAAGGTAGTAATGGAACATAGAGTAGGGGTTTCATTTAACCAATCCCAGTTGAGCAAGCTAAGCATCATCTACCATCAAAATTAATTAAGTACCCCAAGCTGCAAGGTATGGTAAAGGAGACTAGGAAATCCTTAATGGGACCCAACAATATTATTGCAAGCGATAAATAACAGTGTAATTAAAATGCATGTCATTCAGGTACAAACGGGTATGATCAAGAAATACTTGCCTTCTTCCCAACCCTGTTGCTGCTCAAAGTCTTCAACGACCGGATCTTCAAATCTCTCCTCGAACGGTACGTTTTCTATACGCATCACACATTCACATGCAAAGAAACAATACAATAAATAAGAAACAGTACACCAAACAATTCCAACAGAAGAAAACAACAGCACAAAACTAATCTACGCGTCACCACGAACACGTGAGCGCGAGAATCACTAAAATCGGAGTTAAAACGAGAGAGATATGGCTTTTCTAAGGTTCAGGGACTTGCTGGCAAAGTTTTAAAAGTTCCAGGGGCTTAACTGTGAAAATCCGAGGGCTAAAACATAATTTTGTATTAAACTACGAGGGTTTTCATGTAAAAAGACAAAACTTGGACCTCGGGCGCAATTTTAAAACTTGCAGGGGCTAAACCGAAAGAAAAAGGATTTAAGTTTAAATATTTTTGAACTGGCTAGGACCGCGGGTTGATTTTGAAAACTTGAAGGCCTCATTTGCAAAACACCCTCGGTTGACCGGTATCTCCGCCTGTTTGACCCGAGCTTGAACGGTTGTGGTCCGTCGGATGATGATCGGACGGAGGGGAATGGATCGGGCAGAGGGCTCGCCGGCGGGGGAAGAAGAGCGGCGGCGCCGCTGGCTCCTACGGCGGCGCATCGCCGGCGCACACGCGCTAGCGCGTTACGGGGCACCAAAACGAGCGCGGGCTGGACGGGGAGCACGAGGGGATCAAGGCGAACTCACTCCGGGGGTTCTTGACGGCGGAAGAGCGACGACGGCGACCGACGACGGCGAATGGCGGGCGGCGGAGCTGTGGGAATCAATGGCGAGCGATTAAGGCAGGAGCGCGGCCAAAATCGGAGCAAAAGAATACGGAGGGTAGCTTCAGTACCTCCTTGCGAACCTCAAGACGTGAACCTTGGCGAGAAAGAGACAGTGACGAGCGAGATCAACGGCGGCGGCTCGAGCTCGGCAATGGCGGCGGCTATGGCGCATGCGGCTAGGGTTTGCGGGCTCGGTTGGCGACGCGCGGGGAGAGCAGAGAGGTTAGGAGCGGCGGCGGCCTTTATAGGACACAGGGCGGCTCGGGTCCACGCCTTGGCGTGCGTGCCACGGAGACGGCTGCGGTGGCGCGGCCAAGCCCGGGTCGGACTCGAGCTCGAGTCCAGCTCGGGGAGGATGGAGCTGATGCGTGGGCCCCACGCGTCAGTGAGCGTTGGAGGGAGAAGGAAGGAAGCGGGCCGGCGCGGGAGAATGGGCCGTTGCTGGGCCGGGGAAAGGAATCGGCGCCGCTCGGGTGAGAAAGAATTGAGGGGGCAAACCTGGACTGGCCAAGAGTTGGAGGGGCAAAACTGAACTCGACAGGAAACAACTATTCTAAACCTCAAACAAATTCAAATTAAATTCGAATTTAAACAGAATTTAAATTCCAACTTAATTGAACAGCAAGCAAAAGACAAATGCAACAGCATGGATGCATCAACAACTTATTTTGACTATAATTATTTAATATGATATTTAAATTGATAAAAGGCTAGAAAGTCCAATTAAATTATAGAAAATTTATTTAGGCCTTAATAAATCCTAGAAAAATTCAGAGAGTTGCTACAATTTAATTATGATGAATTTTAGGGTGTTACAGCATCCTAAAAGACCAAAGTTTGGCTCTCAATTATCACGAGTGTTTGCACCGAGATGCGCAGCAGTCACCCTCTCATATAGCCGTCTGTCCGTGAATGCATACCTGCTAGTATTATATACGGTGCCACGTCAAGCGCTTATAGTTATGTGGATAAGAATTTTCTCGCCAACACGTACAAGCACCTGGTCTTATTGGCTTATTGGTCGTATCAACAAGTTAATAAAGTATTAACAAAAATACCTATCACACAAGGCAATTCAAGTGATCAGATATGTATCAATTTTCTTTTCTTTTACATAACATTTCCACCTTTCTCTCTCTTATGGGCCAGACACTCAAAGCGTTTTTTTCCTTTTAAAAAGAAATCGAAATTCTTTCAAAATATAAATCGCAGGTAATTTCTAGATTATAGCCCCTAAAATCTTTGGGTTGGCACCGTGGAGTCCGATCGAGCCATCACTAAAGCTACCGCGTTGGGCCTAGTCTAAGCTGCCAGAGAATTTCCTTATTATTTTGTCATAAACGTTACAGCTTTCTGTATAGTATTTAGAAAGAAAAACTACCAGATGAAATCGTAATATATAATTCCAGTGTACGTGGCACCGTATCGTATGTTGGATTTGCATGTGAGCTAGGTAGATATACGTACGGCGTACGTACATTCTATTCCCGAGATCGTGTCGTCACGCGCGTACATACCTCACATTTTAGTCCAAGATCTTGTCGCCACATACTGACACACGCATACACGATCGATATATAGATAGATAGATGGGCATTACTCACCTGCGTCACGAGTAGATGCCAATCACCGTTTTGTCCCTGTCTAGCTTTTGTAATTGTCGTTTTCAATTATTTTCCTAAAGACATTTGCCTGTGACACGCTCGTCACACCGTGTGCTGTGCTGTGGGAATCACCGTGGCCTGTACGTACTGTACACGTACGTGAGCTTGTTTCCATCCTTCTCTTGCCTTTTTAATTTCCTTATTATCATGCATGACAACACAACAGCTAGCGTGCTCCCGCCTCGTCATCACCAACTTAGCCGTACAAGTACATTGCTATTTTTTTAATTACACACTACAACGCAGACGCTCACAACACACACGCACACTCAACTCTATGAATACACGTACGCAAACTCTACACCTACGACCACCTTCGAATGATTGAGCACCCGGCAGACCTGGGAGATTTCCGAAGTCACCATTGACGCCTCGTTGTCGACGGGAACGCCGCTTACCATCTAACGTATAACGCCGGTAAATCCTGGGATTCCCGAAGTCACCATTGACGCCTCGTTGTCGACGGGAACGCTGCTTACCACCTAACGTATAACGCCGATAAATCCTGAGAAAATCCCAGAAAAAGGTGTGATCACCAGAATTTGAACCCTGGTGGGTAGCATCCCACCTGACTTTACTATCATTGGACTACAAGCCCAATTCGTAATACTAGTGCTAATTAAGGCCTTGTTTAGATCCAAAATAGGGGTGGAGATTTGGGGGTTTGGGGTACCTTTGTAATCATTGCGTCGCTGTAGCATTTCGTTTGTATGTGTGAAAATTGTCCAAAAATTGATTAATTAGGCTCAAAATGTTCGTCTCTCAGAGTACAACAAAATTATGCAGATAGTTTTTGATTTCATCTATATTTAGTACTCCATGCATGGGCCGACATTTTGATGTGATGAAATTTTTTTTTGCATAGTGAATTTTAAGGTTGCTTTTTAGGAACTAAAAAGGGCTAAGAGTGGGCAGTGGCCCATCCATCCAATTGAGCCCGGTCAGGCCTTGCTGCACCACAATGCTGAGAGCTTCAGCTCTTTGCCTCTTTGTCCAATCAACCCCTGCTGGGCTATTTCACTGCTAGCCGACGGGCTGACAACCGCTGGCAAGGAGGAGAGACAAAGCCTGCCAGCGAAACTGAAAACCAAGTGCCAACCGCACAATTGGTCCATACGCAGGCCCGGCCCTGAGGGGGGGCGAGCGGGGCGGCCGCACAGGGCCCCCCGCATCGGAGGGGCCCCCTCTCAGGTACGTATGTGCAGAGGAGGGGCGTGTATGTACCAGATATACGTATAATTATTTAACCAGACGAAGCATCGTGCGTAGAGATGGATCATGGATATCTCCGCATAATCAGCACATGATAGCGCAACTCCTTGTTTCCATCCCGTGGCGCCCGTTGGACTCCTCTTTTCGGTGACGCAGAGACCACGCCGTATTGTCAGCACGGCGCCGGCGTGACTCGTGCGCGAGTCCGCGGCAATGCGCTAGGCCTCTGCTCGTAGCCTATGGCGCTGTCTGTCCGCCGTTGCTGACATGTTGTCCGCCATTGCCTATCATGGGCGAGCTCGTCTCTCGTCGATGAGGTCAGGTAGTAGCGTCCAGACGATTCAAGAGGCAGGAGTTTACAACTCAGGACAGCCATCACCGATTCAATTCACGATCCAGCGACAGCGAATGGAGACATGCAGACAGAGACAACGATCAAGTAAAGCCATAGCCTATGCGTATGCATTTTGCCATAGTGCTCAAGATGAGTTTATTATTTGGTTTATGGATGTGATCAATAATGCATATATATATTTGTTGCAACAGGGACCAGAGAATATCTACAATTGAATGATTATACATCAAATATAATATTAGGATTTGCACGTTCTACGGTTATCCCAGTAATAATTTCTTAAATTGATCTAGTTCTTTTTTCAGCGCTCACTGTATTCTGCGCATTCTTCTAAAAAAATGTTTTTTGCACAATATGTATTGGGAAGAAATTGTTAGATAAGATTGATATTGGTATCATTATAAGTTATTTTGCCTCTAGGAATGTAGAGAAATATTTTTATAGATAACACATACAAATTGTTTAGTATGCAGACTATCTTTTTTATGTACCTTAAATGTTGATAATATTTTTTATAATATTATTATTACTATTATTGAAAAGGGCCCCTAAAGGGCTTTATTTTTTATTTTCGCCCTGGGCCCCTAAAACCTCAGGACCGGCCCTGTCCATACGCCCTACTTTACGCGCATGTAAAGTCCATGGATCTATATATTCTCATCATCATAGGTAAATGTAGAATCGATCATAGAATATAATCACTCCTTATGTTCCCACATGTGAAAGACGTTTTACTTTTATGTGAAGCTACCAGTAAATACATAGAAAAAAATATGATGGAACCTGTCGAAACCTCGGCTTAGCAAATGTGCTTGTATTATCCTAGATTTTGTTTAGGATTTCACTAGCACTATTCTTTTAACAGTATGGTATGTGGTGAATTTGTTAATCTCAACATCTAGTAGCCCTGTTTTTGGGAGGTAGTCATTAAACAGGATGTGTGTGTATTCGTAGTGATGGGTGTGCAATGTTATTATGGATCTCAAAGATGTTATCCTTTATGGAGTAACGAGTAATGTGTCTGAAATTAAAAATATACTCCATCCGTCCTACAATATAAGCATTTAAAACATTCAAATGCAAAAAATAGCAGAACTGTTAAAAAAACCTCTATACCCCCTTATTTTACATTACCCACCAACTCTCTAGCCATCCACCAACCCATCTAGTTTTATTCTATCCCTAGGAATGCTTACATTTTTGTACAAAATTTAAACCCTAGGAATGCTTATATACCGGGGCGGAGGGAGTACTTATTTTGAGATGTTAAGTAAAATGGATGCCAATAGCTTATTTTTCATTTAAAGTGATTTTAAAATGCATAATTTATTTGCTCTAGAATGTTATATTTCTGTATCATTGCTAGTAGAATAATCACATCACCTTATCTAGAATGTCAACTTATCTATAAAAATTACAACCGGTTTCATTTTTTAGTGGAACCTGTATATGGATTCAAATTCTCAACTCAGCATGAGTGCTTGCATTTTCTATATTTATTTTAGAATTATTTGAATGATAGGCGATTTGCTTGTCAATAGCTAGGTGATTTCGTCAATTTTAAAATCAGTCGTTTTAGTTTTTCAGATAAGCTCATCGGATTAGTGCATTGGGTATACATTGATAAAGGATGAATGCATTCTCAAAAAAAAAGATAAGAGGATGAATGCGCATCTATACGTAAACATCTGCCAGTTTAAAAAATTAATGTTTTTATATTTACAATGCGAGGGTCGTAAGAAAAAGAAAATAGCACCACACCCTGTCGATAGGCCCGTGTGGCCGCTTCCCGCTTGTATACGTCTTCTTTTTCATTCTGATGAATTATCGCATCGTATACTGCGCGTCTCCGCCTTCGCTGTATTTTCTCCCCCGTATTCGTATCCCGTATCCGTATCCCCGGCGCGGCCAAGCTGCCAAAAATGGCGACGAACAGGAGGGCGACGACAAGGGGACAGCATTAACAGTAGCAAATTCCTTCCCCTCTCCTCACGCCACCCTCTCACGCGCCACCGCCTGCTGCTGCTGCCGTGCCGTTGCGTCGCTTTGCTGCTCGCCTTTGTCTCGCTCTGCGCTTCTTTCTCTCACTCCCTCTGTAGCTGGCATTCTCGTTCTGCCCTGCCCTGCCCTGCCCTGCTCTGCTCCCTCACGCGCATCTTCGTCTCCATCTCCACTGCCACTGCCCCGCCGCTCTCCGTCTTCCCATTTCCCAATCTCCCCCCAACGGAGCCGTGCGCGCGTCGGCATTGCCGGGCCGGACAAGGATCTCGTCAGTGCGTTGAGCCGCGCTTCGTTGCGCGCGAGGTGTTCGTGGAAAAGCGCAGGAGGGACGATGATGATGCGGGACCTGACATGCTTCGGCGACAGCAGCGTCCAGATCGCCGACGCGGCGTCGTCCTCCTCGTCCTCGGGCACCGGCGCCGGCGGCGTCCGCGGCCGCGGCAAGGGAGGCGCCGCGGCGGCGCCGCGGAGCCGGGTCACGTGCCTCTACCACGCGCGGCTCGCCAGCCGGGCCTGCGCGCTCTCCGTCACGTGGACCCGGGGCGGCCTCGCGGGGCACTCCGCCGCGGTCAGCGTCGTCGCCGTCGACGCCGGGTCGGGGGACCGCCTGTGCCGGGCCGACGTCAAGCCGTGGCTATTCTCCAAGCGCAAGGGCTCCAAGACCCTCGACGCCGCCGGCGCCGCCAAGGTCGACGTGTTCTGGGACCTGTCCGGCGCCAAATTCGGCGCGGCGCCGGAGCCGCTCGAAGGCTTCTACGTCGCGGTGGTGTGCGACAACGAGATGGCGCTCCTGCTCGGCGACATGTGGAAGGAAGCCTATCGCAAGACGGGCGCCGGCCGGCCGGCCGTCGACACGGTGCTCGTGGCCAGGCGGGAAGACGTCGTCGGCAGGAAGGTCTTCTCCGCCAAGGCCCGGTTCTGCCACCACGGCCGGTGCCACGACGTCGTGATAGAGTGCGACACCGCCGGCGCAGCAAACGACCATTGCCTTGTGATCCACGTCGATCGCCTGCCGGTCATGCGGGTGAGGCGGCTGGCGTGGAAGTTCAGAGGGAACCAGACGATTCTGGTGGATGGGTTGCCTGTGGAGGTGTTCTGGGATGTCCATGGCTGGCTCTTTGGCTCGTCGGCCGCGAGCAACGCGGTGTTCATGTTCCAGACGTGCCAAGCGCCGGAGAAGACGATGCCGTGGGCATATTTACAGATTTTTAAGGAGACTCAGCTGCAAGGGCATGGATTCTCCTTGATAATACATGCTTGGAAGGTTGAGTAGGTGTGTGCAGGTTCGAATTGACTGCCACAAATATCAACTTCCAAGTGTTAGTAAGTCGATTTAGTGCGTGTGTTCTGAACTTCGATGCAGAATTTGCTGCCTCCTCTAAACTCTGCTGTCTATTTTCTCAAGATTATATAATGTTTTGTTAATTTTGTTCATCCCTTTTCTCCCATGTCTTGGAGGAGATACCGAGATAGTCTGTCTCTGTGCTCAAAGTTGTAACCATGTTAACCCGCTGGCATCAAAATGCTGTAATGATGCAGAAGGTACAAAAAAAGTTTCAGCACATTGTTTTTAGGTTCCTTTGTAGATTGGAGGTGATTGTTTACATTTTTGGGGAGCCATACTCAGTATATAGCTACATACTTCATTAATTTTTGTTTGTAGCAGTACTAATTTTCATCCTATGGAGAAGTGGAGCTAATGAAGGTTGTGAAGAAACTCTGGTACTCAGCATCATTTTTTTTCATAGCGCAGTTCATCTTTTATCTCTTTCATGTGTTTTTGTCTCTTTTGTACCAATGCATGAATAGCACTGCTGAGTATCTCTTTCATGTGTTTTTATCTCTGAGTATTATTGAGTAGGGAAAAGTCCATTTTACAACCTCCAACTATCATAAAAGTCTAATTTTCAACATTGAACTACAAAACCGGATAACAAAGATCATCCAACCGTCATAACCGTACAAATTTAGCCCTTAGGGTGGTTTTGAAGGTGATTTTATATTTTGTAATTTTTAAAAAAAATCTAATTAGATCTAAAAAAATCAAAACTAATTCATCTTAAATCAAAAAAATATAAAACCAGTATCAAAAAAATTCTAAAAATGTAACCTATCTATTATTGCTCTATTTGATTCTTAATTATTCAAAAATAATAGGCATAACTATAAGCAACCAAATACTATGAACATAAAAAAATGGATCCGATTAACTGACAAATATAGTGAAAATAGATAGGTTACATTTTTAGAAAACTTTTGGTATCAATTTTGTATTTTTTTTGACTTAAAATGAATTACTTATGAATTTTTTTAGTTTAAATTTGAATATTTTTAATTTTAAAAAAATAGAAAATCACCTCCAAAACCACCCAAAGGGCTAAATTTACACGGTTTTGACAGTTGGATGGCTTTGTTATCTAATTTTGTAGTTCAAGGTTGAAAATCGGACTTTTGTGATAGTTGGAGGGTGTAAAATGGACTTTTCCCTATTGATTAATAGCCCCATGGGAGCAATGCATAGGAGTACATGAGTGCATACAGTAAAGGGCTCTACTAAAGTATACATGAAGGACTTTATACTCCTAACAATCCGTGAACCTGAATATGCCAATTCTTCAGGGAAAAGTCCAAATAAGGGTAAGTCCAATCGATTGTACAGTTCCAATTGCAAGATACTGTGTGGATACAGATCCAGTAGATCTCCCAAAAGGTAATACTTTTGTCACGGAAAAAAATCCTTTCTCTCACTACTCTGCTTTGGGGCTTCATTATTCTTTTCCTTTCTGCTAATTCTCTACTCTGTTTGACTATCCATTCAGAGAGAGGGTATGATGAACATACATCATGCTACTCATTTGACAAATGGAAATAGAAGGTAGAAACCTATTTGGAATGCTCCACTAATTTCTCTCTGGCCATTTATTCCTGTAGAAAATAGATAAGGGCCCTTGCATAATCAAAGATAACTTCTTCTGACCATTAGTTACCCTTCCTGATAGGGCACTGTACTGTTCTTTTTTGTCTTATATTATGCTTTTTGTCCTTTTGTGTATGCTTTTCTAGGTTGATACATCACCTTCAATTGACACATTTTAGTGAAAGATAACTTATTGGATGTATATAAGCATTAGTTGAAACTAGCCGATCAAGTCACTGGGGGACAGAAAGTTAATAACTGTTGAACATCTTTGGAAATGTATTAGCTGCATTGTAGCTCATTTGTTCTGTTTGTTAAATCTCATATCTTATTCACAGGCAAATCATGTATTGAGCCTCTTGCTTGACCAAATGCTCTATTGAGTTCAAAGTTCATTGTGTTCCCATATTTTTGTTATTCTAAATCTGGTTAGTGGGAGTATCTACCTTGTTTGAAAGAAACTTAACTTGGAGTCACTGAATTAAGGTTTGAAGTTGTTTGATTTAATGTGCATCCTACATATTCTTGGTTAGAGCATCCCAAAGTTTATTTGAGTATATGATGAATTCATACACACTTGAATTTTTGTTCTCACTTCTAATATTGCCAGAGCAAAGTTTGGCTGCATAGTCAGCCAGAGCCCCGCAACAAGTCTAATTAGTCTGTTTGATGTGCCTCGCCTGATTTTCATTCATGTAATTATACATCCTAAAATTCATTTAACTGCCTATATAGGTTATATTTAATTGTTCGGATCAAGTTCATGTTCAAGTCAATGAAGAAACTCTATGACTGTCATGATGGATCCTGCCATTTGAAACGGACATGCCAACTGATTTCAGTGATTGTCTAATGGTTGGCAACTTGCCATGGACAGGATGCAAACCAAATAACTTTTTGAAGTTTTCTCTAGAAATAGCCTAAACCCTAGAGGACAGAATTCTGCATAGATCTTACTCTCTCAGTAATTGTAGCTAGACATTGTTTTCCAGAGAAGTGACTACCAGAGGGTAGCATATGAGAATGAATGTGCCCATGCAATTTTCATCGCAGGATCTAGATCTTGTTACTACTTACTGGCAAGCAGGTGAGGTGATGATGATGTTTACACATGAACAAAGGACTTGTTTTGGTAGTATTAGAAACAAGCAGCAACGAGAGGAACACATTTTAATCAAGCTCAATTCTGACTTTCTCTAGCAGAATTTGCACTTCTTCGCAGGGGGTGTTATTACATCTGTTAGCCTCAGATCTCTTCGGTATCATTGATGCAAATTTACGTAGGCTTGCTGCTGTTGTAATTTCTTGGACAGTTCCGTTGATGTTGACAATAGCAAAGCTGTTGATAATGGCGCCTTCAAGGATCAAACCATCTCTGATCCTTCATAAGTTGAGGTTAAAAGATCTGTGGATTTAACCACACATCTAATGAACCAAACTCCATGTTTCTTATAATGATTCTGCAAACGTAGGATTATATCTAGCTTCAAATTTATTATGCATTTTACATACAGTTTATCCACCATCAATTTACAAGTGAGAAGGGTTACAGATATGTAGGGGAAGTAGAAAATGGACAAAACTTTTAGAGCTAAAAGCATGGTTGTGCTGTAGTTTCCCCCTGCATCCTACTTTATTTTATTTGTCTACTGCTGTAGTTTGTTTCTAGCACAAGGACTTTAGAAACAGTATCTGAAGATTTCTAATATTTTTGTGAGCCAAGAGCTTAGGTCCTCTGTTCACTGTTCTGTATCCTCTGTTCACACCATTACATGTTGCCACCAGCCTGCTGAGGAACCAGTCTCCTGCAGTACTCCAGAGAGGACTCACCCGTAGAGTGCCTACTTCAATGTGCAAGTGTTTCAGGTTTCGGCTGCTGAGCTCTGAGCCTAAGTTCTCGCTTATCAGCAGCAATATATCTCTTCAAGTTATACTATAATTCACTTTCAATTTTTTGTTGGAATAAACAATGTGTTTTGCATCTGAACCAGGGATCAGCTCCTAACCTGTCAACAATACACATAGCTACCATAGCTCCTAACAATGTGTTTTGTATCTGAACAAATTGTAGGATTGACATTTGTACCATAGCTACACACTCTTGATTCTTCAAGTATAATTTGTCAGTGCTAACTCAGTATCTGCTGTTAATACTCATGCGCAGCAAGAAGAATTACTATTCGTATTACGACGTCAAATATCATGATTTTTCTGAAACTCTTCTCCTGTTCAGAATAATGTTAAAGAAAATAAGAATTACAGTGGCTTTTCTTTCTTTCTTTTTTGTACTAGTTGTGATGTAGCATCACTTTATTCTTGCAAGTCACACAAACTGCTGTTCATGAGATGGTGATGGAACACAAATACCTTGAAATTTTTGCACTAGTCTGTACCAGACAGATGTGGACTGATGGTACTGCTGTGGGGCTGTTAGGATTAACCATCAACAGCACACGTGGCCATAAATTGTATTCAAGAAGATCAATAGCCATGAACTTCAATTGGTAAAGGTTGGGCTTACCTGATTGGTAATTGCACGAGCGAATTGCATTTGCTTACATGCTAAGTCGAGTAGTTTGCATTTCTTTGCTATTACACGACATTCTAGAAGCACAAGCAGACATATAGCAGAGACCCTTGCTAGTCGACATCAAGACCTTTTTCTTTTTTGATTGATGAACCTGTCCGGACCTTTTTACTGTGCTCCTATGGTTCTGTTTTGTTACTACCCTTTTCAAAGATTGTAAAAATCTCACAAGCGAAAATACTTGAGTTTTACCTTCCTGATCTTACATGTACATACTAACGCATCACTTCAAAAAAATTGAATGTTTTAAGTTGGGACGACGGTCATTCTCTTGTTTGTATCAATTCTTTTGCAGCTCGAAGAAGCCAATGCAAGTCTTCGTCAAGGGCTGTACATACACACTGTGACAAGAGCAGCATACCAACAACACAATAGACAGCATGATAGAGGTATGTGCTACTAGTCTAAGTACAATACTAATTCAAAACATTAATGATCACATAAAACAAATAAGTGACTGCTGACATGTAGTATTTAATTTGCTATATGCCTTCTTTTTTAGCACTAGCTTGTATAATAGTCCCAAATTAGTCACACCAACAAACTAGCAGCGTTGCAAAATATAAAATCAAAAGCTATGACCATGAGTGCTTGTTCAAAAGACACTCTTTCCTTTAATAACAAAAGGGAAGGCCAAGATCTCGCATATACTAAACATAAGTGATGGCGGCAAAGACTGACCAAGCAGCACTCGCCTTAGAAGTTCAAAAAAAAAAGATTATAGTCTCCAATGGCCTGCAGACGATACATCCAACAACAAAATCAAAATCGGATTCATATAACCAGATATATAACATTCTGGTGAGGCACTACCTTACTTGCACAATTAGTATTCTTTTTTGGGGGTTAGGTTAAAGGGTGCGAAATCGCGGTTCCAATGGGGAAAGCAGGGAGGTAGGAAGAGTGAGGAGTGGAAAGGGACAAGATACCGGAATAGATTGCAGAGGACACCACGATTGGGCTGCAAGGAACGAAGCAGCAATGTGGGTACAGTGCAATAGACTTCACCCCTACCCCGTGCCAAAAGCAACGCCACCTGATGGCTACCCTCTCTCTACCCCTCCTCCTCCACCACCACCACCTGCCTATTTCCTCCGGGCGTTTTGCGTAGGAGCCCGGCAGCCACAGCGTCTCGTCGTTGTTTTTGCTCAATGGGGTGGCTCCACTCCCTCTTCTCCCCTTTCAGGAGGATGTGGGTTAAGGCGCATTCCGAGCGCCGCAACCGTAAGTCCTCTGTCTCTCTTTCTCTCTCTCTCTGTGCCTATGATCATCATCCTACAAAGCGCATCAGGCATCTGATCTTTCTTATTGTGAAGTTGGTTGGTGCATTTCTTATGAAGTTGGTGCATATATTGCAAGCATGTTGTTATTCTTGGCCTGCATGCATATGCTTGGCCTTCTTATTTCTGAACATGCTTGTTGTGCAATCCGATTGCATTGTTTGGTGTGCTAATTAATCACTCATGGCTTTGCTTGGCAGGGAGGGGAATGCACCTCCTGTACAAGGACGTGCAGTCCTGCCAGGATGAGGACGTGCAGATCCTGTGGTCGATCCTCATCGACTCGCACCGCCACCCGGCTCTCCTCAAGCTCAAGCTCTGAAGCTCTGAGTCCGAAGCAGGTAGCAATGGCGTGTATTTATGTGTGAGAGCAGCACCACTTCAGAGCACTGCAACCTTTGCATAGGCCTCCCTTTAGTATTGTTTGGCTTTGATGAGGATCCTCATTGGCCATTATCGCCTTTCGGTCGCATTCGAAACCGAAAAATTCAGAGGTTGAAGAAGAAGAACAGAGAGAGAGAGAGGTTTGTATGATTTTTTTTTCTCCCTTTGCGTTTGGTTTGAAATGTATGTGCCGGTGAGGTTGAAGCGCCACCTGTGTTTGTTTGAGCTTGAAAAATGAGTGTGAGGTTGAGCTTCTTGTACATAGACACATGTTTGCTCAAGTGCCTTACCTTGGATTTGTATTGTGAGAGTATTGTACAATTGTATGGTGTATGGGAGGCTGGTTGTTAGAGTGTATCTGTCCCTGCTTTTTGTTATTAAATTGCCTGTCAATTTCTTGGTGCCTGAGGTGTCTCTTTGCCCTCGTTTTCTCCCGCACGAATGGCTGCCAAGTGGTCGTGCTCATGCATTTGGACTAGAATATGAGCGCGTTCAAAGCGTATCGATCGATGTTTCTCAACGCATGGAATCCAAAGTCGTATAAGACAATTTTGGCTTGTATTTATTTGTTTATCAGAAATTGCCAGAATAGAAATAAATATCTTTCAGCGGAAGCCGGCGTTGCCGACACTTGTATGAGAGGCGTCGTGGAGGCGAAGGTATTCTGCCTGGAGTTGTTGAGCAAGATTTACATGTATTTTCTGAAGCTAAGATTTATGTACGTGTGTTGGGTGACTTGGGTCACATGTACTACCTTATCGTGAAACTAGTTTTGAAGATACGTGTTATTTTTTTTAATAATTCCAAAAGGGTATGTGATTTAACTATACTTTGACCTACCAAAGGAATTTCTTGCCTTATATTTTTCACTTTGCATTAGTACACAATCGGGCTGGTTAACCTGGCCTCCTGACAGGTGGGAGTCCCTGCCGAACACCACACCTTTTGTGCGGAATGCTAGTATAAATTCACCATTTCATCACAATATATACTGTTGAATGAGAGAGATTTTTGGTCCTGTAAGAATCATAAATCTCCAACAATATGGCCACAAACAGATACACACGTACAGAATAAAATATAATTTCCTCCTCTTTAAATTATAGACCTTTTCAATCAAAACTTTTGCTTGCAACATATACTGATGCGTGTCGCCCGTAATGCCCTTCTTAGAGCTAATCACCCATTCCCATTCAACCGCTGTTGCTTATGCGTGAGATAAATTCTAGGGGTATTTTGGTCATATTTTCTCCCAAGAAAATGATTGCCGTGCTACCCATGATTGGTCAAAACTGACAATTAAACAGAGGGGCTATGATGGCAATTTGGCAAGCTATAACAATTGCTATACGGAGAAACCATATAATTACAAGACCAATATAATGAATTATTGAAGAACCATAGTTACCAAAAGCCGGAGTTCTGTGACACATTCCACAAAATTATGAATTGCTTTACTACAGTGTGGCAGTGCATCATTAGCAATAAACAGAATGCCTGAAATCGATGTGGATTTATTTGCAACAATGCAGGCAATTGCATCAGCAGGTTCTTTCCGGCCGGCCTGGTAAGTATCCTGGTCACTGAGAAGCATCACACGAAAGAAGAGTCAGATGACGGCCAAGAAGCAGAGCATCTCTTTGTGAATGCATAGTTAAGAGGCAACCTATGGGGCAGAATATATGCTGATTGTGATTGTCACATTGTGCCAAACAGTAAGAGTGGTAAACTTGCTATGAAGGGTAACAAGGTTAACTGACTAGAAAAGGCAACATGAAACTTTTAGGCAACATGAATAGACAGCGTTAGAAATTTTGTTTGGCTCATGCTACTCTGCTAGAAACTAAAGGGCCAAGATAAGAGAAATTGCCAACCAGTCGTGACACACAAGCTTTGAAGTAGGGTATGGCATCTGGTTCTGTGCGGGAAAGAGCACCCAAAGGAGTAACAGTAATCTGTAATAAACAAGATATATTATTAGAAAATTGGTTCTTTAAGAAAATGGAAGTTGTATGGTGGCTAGGTCATTCTTACATATCCATCAACTAGGGACTTGTGGTCCATGTCCTCTCCTTCCATTTTATCAGAACTTCTTCCTACAATCTGTTCGAAATTCCATCAACAGAAACCATTAATACACATTAACTCATCCATTTTAATGCATAAAGTGATATGTGTTAATTTAGCTTGCATAAAAGAGAAACAACAAAATTGACTTGTATAGATTCAGCACAGAGGAATACAAGGCTGAGAGATGGAATATACAAATACTGAGCATATGTACATCGAAATTGACTTTTAGGGTTTTCATAAATGAACGATGATAGAATTCTATGGAATCTGTGACTGAGATCTATTGAAATTGCAAGAAAGCCAGAAACGTTCAAATAATCTGAATGTGGCATTACAAAATTCTATATGAAACTGTAATTTGTTCAACCACACACCAAAAGAAAAAAGTTTCTTATCACAATCATTGGCCAATTCATTTTCTAGATAAACCATTGGCTGAACCGCTGAACAATGGGCTTCCTGAAAGGCCAAACATATTATGCAGTGTCACCAAATATCAGTCAACTACTTCTATGTTTTCATACTTTAGACTGTATGATACCATTTGCAGAACACTTTTTTTGATAAGGTCACCAGGGGGGACGATGGGTCCCCACCTGAATTATATAACCACTGATGCCGGCGAGCCGGTAATGGAGTTACAAAGCCGGAGCTTGTTACAATTTGCAGAACACTTTGAAGGATTCAAATTAAAACTGAAAGGACACAACAGAGGATCCAATGACTGTTCCTTTGCAGACAATGTCTTGGAACCATATTCTTAAACTTTATGGTCCATTTTGTCTAACAGGATTTTGGATTGAACATGTACTGAAGTCATTGAAGCCAGTATTATAATGGTTTGACAGCAGTAAAACCGAAGGGATTATTGATATATAGATCATTCACATGAAATGCACAGCTCTATAAGAAAGTATAACATTTCATACAAACATATATCATATTTTTTGTCATCAAATAACAAGTAGCTGCTGAATGTGAAAAAAATAATGGTTTCAGCACAACAACAAAAAAGAAATGAAAAAAAAACTTTGCATACCAATCATATGACATTGCTATTGCAGGAATCCCGTATATGAATGCCTCCCTAGCACCAGCAACTGTTCCAGAATAAATGCTGCAAATTAAAGCACAAACCACTCATGATTCACTGGTCCATACATATAATTTTTTCAGAAACTAAAACCAAAAGCAATCTAATCAGCTGTTACAATTTACAATAGATAATTTAGAGGCTTTCTATTTCAGATCATTAATACATATGTATTGACAGAGATACTTACACATGGTACCCACAATTATTTCCAATGTTGATTCCACTAAGTACCTGCATTAAGGATCATACCGAATAGAATACAACTCAAGTACTATTTATGACAAGAGGACAGGTCAATAAAGAAAACTATTCATAACTAGAATTTAGAATAAACCATAAAAAGGACTTCATGTATATCTATAAAGATACTTCAAAACTCACCAGATCAGGAACTACACCATCAAAGAGCTTGCCAGAGATGCCTAAAGAGGCGCAATCGGCAGGATTTCCTAGCATTAGTAGGAGAAAACATAAGCATTCAGAATGTGATGTTTTTGAAATTTTAACATGATCCCATATAAGGGGAAGTTCATATGCATTGAGTTGAAGGAATCAATAGCAGACAAACCTGAAACTCCTAATGCTGTAGCACCAGTTATATCAACGCGTTTGCAACGAAGCGCAGAGCGCCATGTGATGCAGTGGCTAACACCTGATTTGTCTCTGCATTTTCAAAAAAAAAAATGGAAAGAGACTGGTACCATAAGATAAGCTTGACCCTTGGCAAACTACAATTAATTAAAGACTACATGGCTACATGGCAGGTTTCCTTTTCTTCACATGAATACATAAAAATAGCATATTTTTTTCAGTTCCCTTCTCAACAGCCATGTGTATAAACAAGGTCAATGACAGGTCACAATTTTGTTAGAAAACCATTGGCTAAATGAACCATAGTTGCTTCTTGTTTCATTTTCTTTGTTGGGCTTAGGGAATCCCATATCTTAACTTTTGCATCACAGTAGACCCACCGGCATTTTTCAGTGAAAGCAACTTGGCAACTTGGATGGTGGATTTGCAGCTAATGAGTGAAAAATATTCCACAAAAGGTTTGATTCCATGTTATGCACACAGCATCTTGCAAAGCATTGCCTCCGTACACAGCTATTAAATTTATTATTTGTTTTCTTCCAAACTGCTTTTGTAGATTCATCATGTCAAGGACAAGTTCACTATCTCATTCTTTTAAAAGAAAAAGACTTTAGCCACACTGAAAACAACTCTAGACTACACAGGAAACAAAATTAATAACAAAAATTACTTCTCAAGATCAATGTTTCTTTTTTTTATGTATTTCTTTTACAGCAAAAACTTTTTTGACCGAAGTCAGCAGGGGAAGCCCCTACCTATATTTTTTTATATTTTTTATTTCAAACCCAATTATTTCGCTCCTACAAGGAGTCGAACCTGGGTCTGCTGAGTGCTACTCAGGTGCTCTGACCACTCAGCAAGAGGCCCTTTCACCTTTTACAGCAAAATTAAGCCCCACAATTTCACACCAATGATCAACAGGGAGAACATAAACTAACTTCATCATCTGCCTACAACCTGCAAACCCAGAAATTTATGAAAAGAAATGAAATTTTCTATCCCCATTTCCTCTTCTTCATCTTCCTGGATGAGATTGAGAATGCTAAAGGGGGAAGGGACGAAAACAAATTTTGCTTGCATCTTTTCCTCCCATACCACATCTCCCAAGGCACTGGCGTGATCCTACCACAGAATCTCCACGAAGCACCAACCAAGCAAGAAATCGGAAGCAAGCGAGCCGGAAGAGGGGAGGGATCGCGAGGCGAAGTGGGGGCATTTACGAGTCGGGCGCGCAGACGAGGACGCGGTAGCGCCCGGCGGCGACGAGCTGGTCGACGAGGAAGCGGAGCCCCGGCGCGTCGATGCCGTCGTCGTTCGTCACCAGCAGCACCGGCTGTGCCTGCGCCGCCGCAGCCGCCGCCGTGGAGTCCATGCGAGCGCAGCACGGGGATGGGAAAGCTTCCGTTTCCGTTCGCCGTTCCGTTCGTGCGAGGGGTTTTTGGACGGGAGTTGGCCAGTTGGGACTTGGTGGTTGGCAACCTGGATTGAGATCCTCTAACGTCAGGGTTCTTGACAGCACTCTGCAGTCAGCGCATCCTTACCGTTCCACAGGGATCCGACGATGCCACGCTCTTCAGCTCTTCACGCACCGGGCCTTGGCCCAACAAGGATGCATATCCCGGATGCGGGCGTCCCCGCCGACGGCGTGCTCCACGGGCTCGGCGCGCTGCTTCCCGACCTCCCCCGCTCCCTCCATCCCCTTGCCGACGCTGTCGCCGGCGCGTGGCATCGACGTCAGCAGCACCGCCACCGAGGCCACCAGCACTGCGAGCAGGACGACGGTCACGGATATGGTCGCGGCGCCGCCGCCGCGGGCCTCATCGGCACCCGTGGCCACGGCCATTGCCCTGGCGTCGACCTCGGCCATGGGTTCAGACATTCGGATGCAGAGACCGGAGGAGACAGAGAGATCGATCAATCGAAGTGATGGCCGGCTCGCCGCGCGGGCACACGGGTACGCTACGCACGGGACGTCGTCCTGGTCCACGCCGACGAGTTCGGCGTGCCGCGCAAGACGTGGGTGTTCAAGATGCGGTCGTCGCGGCGTTCAGCGCGACGCCAGAGCGCCTCGCCTGGAAGGCCGCATTCTTCAGGGACGAGCTCGGGTGGATGGAGGCGCAGGAGAAGATGGTGGCGGCGAAGATGCCGACGCTGCTGACGGTCTCCGCGGAGCGGCTGCGGAGGAACTGGGAGTTCCTGACCATCGGAGGGGAGACTCTTGTTGGGCCGAGGCCCAGTGCGTGGAGCTGAAGAGTGTGGGACCTGTTCATCGTCGGATCCTGTTCATCGTCGGATCCCTGCGGAACGGCGAGGCCACGTTAGAGGATCTCAATCCGGCAACCTGCTGAGGTATAGTTTTTTTTATCCATGCCACTGCAATTTTCGACTATTCGTAAATATGTCATTACAATTCTTACGTACTTTGAATCATGTCATTATATACGTCTTTGATTCTTCTAGACCCGTCTTTGATTTCCTTGGACCCACCCGAAAACCTCGTATTTTCGTATGGTCTAAAATACCCCTGCTACTCCTCTCCTCTCCCCCCGGCTGACGTGTAGGCCCCACCCCCACCTATCAGCTCCATCTTCTCCATGCTGTCTGCCTCCTCGGCGGACAGCGCGCCGCGGCGGGCCCCGTCCTGGTCCTCACCGACCTCGCCGCGGCCAGGGTGCCAACTCCATCTCCTCCGCTTCGCCGGGTAGGAGGTCCCCGCTACCGTCGCCGCCACGCTACCCCTCACCCCGGGCCCGCGGTCGGCGCGCCGGCCCCACCCCATCTCCCGCCGCGGTCCTCGCCCACCTCGCCGCGGCTAGGGTGCCGGCTCCACCTCCTCCGCTTCGCCACGCAGGAGGTCACCGCGCCTCCGTCCTCGCGCCGGCCTATGCCGGCATCCATGGAGTCGCCCTCCACGCCAGGCCCGCCGCGCTCCCTCTTAGCGTCGGCATGCGCCTCCCGCTCCCGCGCCCGCCCGCGCGCCACCTCCCTCCCCCTCTCCCCCTCCACCGTCAAGCCCGCGCTCCACTCCTCGCTCCTCACGTCGAGGGGGCCCTTCCTCCCACGCCGCGATGCGGTCCTAGGGAACGCGTTCCTGAAGAGGAGGGCCAGCGCTGGCGTGTCCTGCGCCGCGGCGACGGTGGGCATGGCGGGGCGGAGCTCGCTCCCGCGCGAAAGAGGGGGATGGGGAACGGGTGAGGAGGGAAGGTGAGGAAGGGGATGGCGAGTGGGCCTCACTCGTCATTGAGTGGTGTGAGAAGAGTAGCTGAGGGCAATATTGTCCATACGAAAATACTTCTGCGTCCGGTACGCTGCAGCTGGGCCCAAAGCCTCCAAATACGTATAGAATGGCATATTTCAAAGAGAGTAAGAATTGTAATGACACTCTTCAGAATAGATGAATAGTAATGGTGTTTCTCAAAATTGAAAAGATTGCAGTGGCATGGATTAAAAAAACCCTTTATATATGTATACCTTAAAAATACTCCCACTTTTATTTTTTTTTGTTTTTTGAGCGGAGTTAATTTTGTTTTATATTTCGATCAACACATCATGATATATTTATATTTAGTTTGAGAACATAAAAATTGCATGCATATATTTGTCTCAAAAAATCTTTTGTATTCGGACAATAGTTTTGGATTTTATGAATATTTTCCTATGGAAATAGTAATCAAAAGTGAGCATGAGAGACCGTCTTATATATAAAATGTCAAGTAACTGTGTTTTTTGCAATAATTATTTTATTTTATAAAAAGGGAGGCATATATATTTATCGAACTTATGATGGCTATAATCGGTCACAACTAATTGAATGCCCTCACTTTGCTAAGTAAGATTAAGGCCGTGGATCCTATGGGAGCTTGCAATTTGGATACAACTACAAGATTAAATATGATAAAGAATTTGTTAGTAGGTGTTTGGGGGTTTATTTTTGACACGGTAGAATTTGCAATTTGGATAGAAGTGGATACAACTACCATCCCAAAGAATACTACCATGCCCAAACGCCATGTCAAAAAAGGTAATCCCCACAAACTCATTACCCATAGTTTTTTAGCCAGTAGACTAAATATATTATAGCTGATGGACATTTTTACAAATAAACTATTGGGAAAAATAGCTAAGACTTTGAATGCATGCTTTTAGTACGAAGTTCCTCAAATACTATTGAAGCTAAAACTCAAGTTAGAACTATTTCCACGATAGCTAATTTGTTTTGTTTAAAGTTTATTTTATTTAGGAAGTTGATTTTGGTTTCAGCATGGTTATGGAATCAAGAGCATCATTTTTTATTAGGGAGTTATAAGTGATTTTAGTTGTGCAATCGACAATCCTTTTATCATAACATTTGTTGAAAGCCAATAAGAATCAACATCTCTGGCCCTTGGCAGGCTGATATTAGAGAACAATGTCCCAGGCGGATATAAAAACAGCTCAAACACTGGGCCTTTTAGTCCCTGTCCGGTCCGGTAACTTTTTGGACTCTTTTTATGTGTTTCAAAAGCCTTCTTGCTTGGTTTATAGGTCAAGTATAGTTATATGGCTACTTATAAAGTCAGTCCATAAGACCATATGAATGGAAATTAAATTGTCACCCTTTTCCTTGTAGAATCACATGGGCCATTTTCCTTGAAAATTACATATTGTATTAGCCGTTATCTTTATCAAGCTCTGAATGGAAGAGAAAACCAAGTCATGACATTTAGAGCGAATTCTTTTAGTTAAATCAACCGACAAAGAGATGCTGCATGTCAAATTTGTCAAGCCATGATCTACTTCAGATGGACATTATATGTTCCCTTATCCCATTTTTATTTTTCTTAATAGAAATTATGATTGCATGTTGGGTTTCCTAGTGCGGAGGGGAAAGGTTAAGGAAGATGCCGACCATGGTGCTTCGCCCACAACTGTGGAGGTACACGATAAGGAGCACTACCGCCCAAAACTTCTTGCACTGCCCCCGCGTCATTTCTTTATACATCTTCTACGGCCACACTGAGGAGTTACCCCAATAGACAAATCCACAAGTTTGCAGCTCTTTGTGTACTCCTTTTGGTCAAATATATCCTGTCTAAATTGTTAATAGTAATAGGAAACTATTAATAGAACAAGTTATGTATAATGTACTTTAGGCAATTTTATTTACTAATATGGTATTCGTAGAGTGGATGTACATGTGACTAGAAAAGAGACATCAGACCCCACATCCCCAGAAAAAGTGATATCTTATATATAGAACTTGCAGACAAGCAATTTTGGATTTGAACTATGATCTTCTGTACGGTTTTTTATTTGTCATACAAAAAATTGCATGTCATATAGGTTCTCCTAAAATACTTCATTAAAATCATAAATTTGTTTCATATAAATATATTTTAAAATCCAAACTTGTGTATAAATTTGTTTGATATAAAATATAAATGGAAAAGTCATGTGTCTCAAATAACTTTTTTGTATCTGATTTTAGTCTGCACACGTTTTGGCTTAGGACATCATCTAACATGCCGCTGCACCTCATTGCATTAATAAAAAAATTAAGGTTCATGTCGATTTCACGGTTGTGGTTAGTTTTTTATCACATACGAACATGCATGCTGCATAAATGAGTGAGAGATGAGCACAACTCCTACGGAAAGAAACCTATTTGGCTAGGAAACTTTACCAGTTCTCTTTTCAAGTCTTGCCCTTTTCCATGAGTTTTCTCCACATTTATCCTATATAATATGATTGTCCTAACAAGGGTCCATCATTAGACGTACATAGGTGAAACTAACCTATAAACTCTTAGCACATAACGTGTAGTGAAACTAAGACAGAACCAAACTGCAAAATAAAAGAACAGGCACGTTGAACATGCGTACACTTAATTATCAGTAGTACCTTTCAAGTTCAAACGTCCATTACACTCTCATTTCCCAGCTGAAATGGTCTTTCATATGTATAAACGGTGGTAACTCTTTAAACATGTAATGTGGGTATGGACTATGTGAATGTAAATGAGTCTTGTGTTTTCCAAAAAAAAACAATTATGTAAATGTGTGCATGCCGTTGTGGACATAGCAGAAACCGAAGCTTGGGAAAGTGCCGCCAGCAATGTTTGTAACGTTGCCCTTTTTTTTAAAAAAAAAATGTTGTATTGGTGCGGCGTGGTGCCGCCACGAGGCCCCGCGACAAATCCTCTGCCCGACGGCATCTTCGCCCCCCATCCCCTCCCAGCTTCCATCCCATTCCCCCCTCACACAATTTGCCCCCTTCCCACTCTTCTTTACCACTGCCGGCCAGCCCCATCATCCCACCACCACTGCCGGCTGCCGCCACCACTCTCGCTGCTGCCGGTGGTGCTAGGTAGCCAGCCGCGCCCATGGCCTCCGTGGCGGCCACCTCGACGCTGGCCCCGGCCCTCGCCGCCCGCCGGCGCCGGGCGCGGCCAGGGATGGCGCCGCTGATGCCGCGCGGCCGGGCCGCGGTCGTGCGGTGCTCGCTCGACAGCAACGTCTCCGACATGGGCGTCAACGGTGAGGACCGGGATCCTGCTTCTTCTCTGCTGGGGCGGGTGGGAGCTGAAAGGGGGGTTCTTGAACTGTTCTGTTCAATCCCTGTGGAGTCTCCACACTGTAGTTCCATTACTCCCTGCGGTCATAAAAAGTTTGTCTTTTGGACGTGAATAAAACCTTGAGTTCTAACTTTGGCTGATTATGTACGTGGGAAAACGGTATCCTTTTGATTTTGATTCAGAAATTCATTCATGGTCCTGTAATTTTCCTATGTTCTAGAATTATTATCTTATAATTGAAAGCGTTCATCATAGTTGTGTGTTAGAGACTGTGCCGGTGTTCTCTTTTCTGACCAAATGTTGTAGAATTCTGGGTAGATTGCTCCAAGTTTCTGAATTTGTGCTGTCAGTTCTGTTTCGGTTTAGATGTGTCTTTGATAAAATTGAGCCTGATATGGTACGCGCCTTGACCCTATCCAGTGAAGAGAGAAAATTATGGTCGATGGCGGGGGCTCGAGGAATTGCATTCTTGACTGCCCCCATTTTGGAAGAATAGAATTCCGTATGGTTACTGTTGGTCGTCCTCCATTTCATCCACGGGCGCGTCGAGTCTCTCAGAATCCCTAGGTGTTGTGTGGGTGTGTGCGTGAGTGTGTGTGTGTTGTGTGGAGTCTGTGTTTGTACTGACAGGGATCTATTCCCATTTTGTTCTTAATATAATGAAGCGCAGTTCTCCTGCCTCTTTCGAGGAAAAAAAGTTCTGTTTCAGTTTAGATAGCTTTGCGCTGAAATCCCAATTTTGACATGGAATTCTGAATTGAGGATCTTTTGCATGAGTGGCAGCTCCCAAAGGGTTGTTCCCACCTGAGCCGGAGCACTACAGGGGGCCCAAGCTCAAGGTGGCCATCATAGGGACTGGCCTCGCTGGCATGTCCACTGCCGTCGAGCTTTTGGACCAGGGCCATGAGGTTAGCTGATTGGTTGCCTTGATCAGAGCTAAATGCTATCTTATTCAGGAATATCACTGCCTTTTAATTGTCCTAATTGGGCATGGTTCGTTTTGCAGGTTGATTTGTACGACTCCCGGCCGTTTATTGGTGGCAAGGTTGGCTCATTTGTCGACAGGCAAGGAAACCATATCGAGATGGGCCTGCACGTGTTCTTTGGGTGTTACAGTAATCTGTTCCGCCTCATGAAGAAGGTACATGCCTCTGTACCTTAAGCTTTCTGGACACATACTGAATTAGTCGAGTATACTGTTAGTTTGGCTGCCTTACTTAGATAACTCTGAATTAGTTTTACCGAAGTAAATTTACAGTGCTTGAGTGTATGGCAGGGAGAAACGTGCTAGCCTATTAGTCTATGTGAACCAATTTGTTCAGTGGCTCTTTATTGAGGCTTGTAGCATTGGTATTACTTCCTCATTCTGCCAGATTTAACAGCAACTAAACCTCATTGTATTTCAGGTTGGAGCTGATAATAATCTACTGGTGAAGGAACACACACATACTTTTGTAAACAAAGGGGGCTCGATTGGTGGTACGTTCAGCTATCATATGCCCATCATTTTTTTATGCTGCAATATTTTGATTATTCTCAATTGTTTTTGGAATTGCTCTATGCCTATGATAAGAATAAAAGTGCAATGGCTTCTAGTTTTTTGAAGTATTAACCAACTATTCGAGTTTAAAAGTGAAAATACGATATTGTTGTTACATGTTCTGCCAAGGGATTTATCTGTATTTTCTGAGGAATAACAATGCTTGTGCACCAGTGCGTGCTGTGTCACACTATTTACTTAGTCCTGCAGTATTTAACTATTTATATTGAATTAAGCCAGTTGTGATAAGGCATGACGTGCCATACTGCAAGTTAACTGAACTATATTTTGTTGTATACTTATGCGCAACTTATAATGTAATTTTTCATATTATTTGCCTTGGTTTACAGAACTGGATTTCCGGTTCCCAGTGGGAGCTCCGCTACATGGTATTCAAGCATTCCTCAGAACTAACCAACTCAAGGTAAATTCATAATTCAGGGTTATTTTAATATTAAAGGATAGCTTCAGCTCATGAAATTAGTTTAGCCTTCAATTTCTTTCTTCACCTTTTCGAATTACATGCTTCACAATGTGTTATGGATTTCTCTTCTTGAGCTATATTTCAAGCTGCCATCATTCAACCACTTAAACATTTTACTTCCTCTTGGCACCTTTTGTCACATGCTCGTTAAACTCCATTTGTATTTTGTAGGTAATATTTAACTCTTTATTTTAATAAAAAAACTAAATTGTAAAGCTTCTTACCACCCCCCCCCCCAAAAAAAAAACTCATTGGAATTAAACGATTCTATAAGTGCGTTTGAAATAAGGGCTGAAGTGTTTCAATATGTTTTATTAACTGCATACTATCAATTACATATTTTTCATTAAACCTTTTAATTGTAAAACATTTGAATTATGTTGAAGGTGTATGATAAGGCAAGAAATGCGGTTGCTCTTGCCCTAAGCCCAGTTGTTCGGGCTCTGGTTGATCCGGATGGTGCATTGCAGCAAGTGCGGGACTTGGATGATGTAAGTATTCACTGCTTTTATTTAAGACTCATTAGGAGTGTACATGTACAACATCTGCACGAGTGTTCATGGAGTATCTTTCCAAAATTTGTGCCATTTTAACCCAGTGATAGCTATTTTTATCAATTTAAATGTAAATTTGCCAGTGTACTTTTTTCAGGTAAGTTTTAGTGATTGGTTTATGTCCAAAGGTGGTACTCGGGAGAGCATCACAAGAATGTGGGATCCTGTTGCATACGCTCTGGGTTTCATCGACTGTGATAATATTAGTGCACGTTGCATGCTTACAATTTTTACCCTGTTTGCCACAAAAACAGAGGCATCTTTGTTACGCATGCTAAAGGGTTCACCTGATGTTTACTTAAGTGGCCCAATAAAGAAGTACATAACAGACAGGGGTGGTAGGTATGACGACAGAGACAGATTTTTCTTGTGAATTGTCTTTATCTAGATACTACCATGCATCTGAAAACTTATGTCATGTAACAAATTCTTCAGGTTTCACTTAAGGTGGGGATGCAGGGAGGTTCTCTATGAAAAATCACCTGATGGAGAGACCTATGTTAAAGGACTTCTCCTCTCCAAGGTAAGATTTCTTATCAGGATATCAGTTTCTGCTTTCCTCGATTATGCAGCTAGATCATACATAGACAATATGATGAATTCTGTACCCTTAACTATTCTTTTTTTTACTGATATTTTCATACATCGGGATGTTTTTAGGCTACAAGCAGAGAGATAATCAAAGCTGATGCATATGTTGCAGGTTATTTTTCTGATTCTTTGTCTTTTCTTTCTTCTCTGACTAGCACGTCCAACCATACACACTTAACTTGGTTTTGATAACTGCACAGCTTACACACTTAACTTGGTTTTGATAACTGCACAGCTTGTGATGTCCCTGGGATCAAAAGACTACTACCGTCAGAATGGAGGGAATGGGAAATGTTCGACAATATCTACAAGTTAGATGGTGTTCCTGTTGTCACTGTTCAGCTTCGCTACAATGGATGGGTTACCGAACTTCAAGATTTGGAGAAATCAAGGTATTTTATTACTTATTTGATTTTAGACCCAATAATCTAAAATACTCACCGCTCATATCTGAACATTCCATTCTAGTTCGGTGATAGTTCCCTTATCTTTGATGTAGACAACTGGAAAAGGCAGTCGGTTTGGATAACCTTCTGTACACAGCAGATGCGGACTTTTCCTGTTTTTCAGACCTTGCGCTCTCATCTCCTGCTGATTACTACATTGAAGGACAAGGTTCCCTGATCCAGTAAGTCCACATTTCCGTTTCAAATATTTTCTACTTCCGTGGTCTGGAATAGTTTTTGATGACTCAGCTCTCTTGATAGTATTCACTCTTTGACAGATCATTTTTGAAGTTCTGGTTTGTTTGCACTTTAGCTTTGCTATGTTATTAGCACGTTACACCTACTTTGTTTCAGCTATCAAGTTAATTTCTTTGTGCAGAGCTGTACTAACTCCTGGTGATCCATACATGCCATTACCAAATGAGGAGATCATCAGTAAGGTTCAAAAGCAGGTAGGTTTTAAAATAACATCTGTTTTCTTGGTCTAACTACTGCTATAAACCTATAATTGGCCGCTGCAGATTGTTCACTTTACAAATAACTAAGCAAGATATCATTTGAAAGTACTTTGAGAGAAACAAGATTTATTTTGCTTGTATTATATTTATATATCCTCCACAAGCTCACCTCAATACCAACACATTTATGACATCCTGCAGGTTGTAGAATTGTTCCCATCTGCCCAGGGATTGGAAGTTACATGGTCCAGTGTGGTGAAAATTGGACAATCTTTGTATCGTGAGGCTCCCGGAAATGACCCATTCAGACCTGACCAGAAGACGCCCGTCAAAAACTTCTTCCTATCTGGATCCTACACGAAACAGGTATTGTTCATTCCACAGGATTCAATGGCTCAGGAAACTAAAATGTTACCATTTCAAATTTTTGGTGTGTGCACACCAAGGGTTTTAACTTTTAATGCTCCTAATACTGCACTATGTGTTCAGGACTACATTGACAGCATGGAAGGAGCAACACTCTCTGGCCGGCGAACGGCGGCCTATATCTGCGGTGCTGGAGAGGAGTTGCTGGCCCTGCGAAAGAAGCTAGTGATCGACGACAGCGAGAAGGCGCTGGGGAATGTCCAAGTCATGCAGACAAGTTGATCCTTGCGCCATCACCTCAAATGCTGGAGTGGCTAGATTATATCTTTCTCGCCTCTGGTTGCTGGCGATCGACCTCTTGTAAATCCTATTTGATGAGCATTAGAATTAGATCTGCCGCTGCCTTATCCCCCCACGCTGCGGCGTTTCCGATTCTTGATTCGAGAACCAGGTGTCTAGGTGGCATACGGGATTACATCAGGCAGTGTATATCTTCAGCTGGAACTCGATTGGTCAGTAGATTGGTGATACTGGATATATATAGTAGTGCACACTGTTCTGTTACTTACGGCTTGCGAGAAATAGCATGTCATTATCCGGGGGCAATTGCTAGACGATTTTACCAATGAAATCTTGATTCATCATGTCCATGTGGCTTTTACAACACTTTTCTATCAACTGATTCAGCTCCGGCAGTCCTGCTATTTTCATTTCGTTTCATATGAATATTTGGTTATTGCTAGCCCATGTGCTATGCTTCATGGAAAATGCTGCTCCTCGCCGGCTGGCCGTTATGCTGGAGCAGCGTTGCTTGCCGCCGGCCGCCGTCACCGGCGACGAACAAATGGAGGCAGTAAGTGACTGGGCAGCCGGAGCGTGTCGCTCTGAAGGCCTCACGATCTGCTTTGGTTTCTGACGGCCACGAGAGAGCGGGAGCTCCTGCGACTGGTTTGTTTCCTTGAGCTCAGCGGGCAATTGGTGGAAGATGGCGCCAAACTCGTGCTCATCTGCCGGCCCATCCCTGCCCCGGCCGTCGAGCAGCCACCCGTCGCCGCGCGCCGGCGGCGTCCTCCAGCGCGTCTCCGGCTCGCCGCAGGCGCAGAGGCGTCGTCGCCGGCGCCTCGCGGCGAGCGTCGTCCGAGCCGCGCCGGACGCGCCGGCGGCGGTCAGGGCGGCCGTCAGCGCCGTCACCGAGCTCCTCAGGGCCCTTTCCCCGAACAAGAAGCCAAGGCAAGCTCTGCCTCTGGTTCGTCAGGCTTATCGGCCGCCCTGGAATCTGGATTCCGTGGCAATCGCATTAATTTTTCTTTTTCTTGGCTTGGACGGGCAGGGATGCTGCCCAGAAAAGCGAGGAGCCGGATGCGCCGCAGCCTTGCGGCAGCGTCGACGACGTGCTCGCCGTGCTGCAAGACGATTACCGGCGCGCCTACTTCCTCACCGGTACGGGTTTCTTGCACCTCGCCGCGTTATTTCGTCGGGGATTGCTTGGATCATGGCGGGTGCTAGCATGATGCGGATTGTTCGAAGAAATGGTAACCAATTCCTCCAGGGTTGCAGGGGATTTCACTCCGGGGATATACACTGAAGATTGCTTGTTTGAGGATCCGACGATAAAGTTCCGCGGTATGTAGAGCAATTCTCTTGTGGAACATTGCTAACTGCTATATTATCATGTTTGCAACCAGATCTGATGAAGCGAAACCGCATCGATGCCTGATGGTCATGTCTACTTGTTTGAAAAAAGAGATGAGGAATTTGTGACCATGACTGTATTCTTGCTCCTCGTAGGACTATCTAGGTACTCTCAGAATCTTGACCTGCTGGTGCCATTCTTCGACAGCCCTTCGCTTGAGCTCGAGAACATTGAAAAGGTAACAAACGCCATTTGCCAACTGAAATTCAGTGACTTGTTTGCAGTAACTTTGTTTTCTGACTAGCGATTATGCGTTGGCAAAAGTTTTAGTTCTGAATTGTAAGAACCAACTCACTAGCCATTCTCTGTAGTTGTTGGACATGTCCTAGCTGAATTCAAGGTATTAGTTTAGTTAATACTGTTATCTGAAAGAAAACAGTATGAACGTATGATCCACCAGTCTGCACATTTTTAGTTGTTCTGAAAATGCTCTGTCAAATCCTCACAGGGTTTGAGGGTTGAAACCAAGTTTGTCAAAGCTACATGGAAATTAAGGTACTTCTGTAAGATTCAAAAGATATATCCTTTTCCATATTATGTTTTGAAAGAGAATTGCCTTCTCTTTGACTAACATGGTTGCATATTTTTCAGGACATATTTGAGGCTTCCATGGAGGCCCCTGATTGCGATCAGAGGGAACACAACCTATGATCTGAACGAAGATTACAAGGTAACATGGGAAAACCCAAACATTGTAATTTATCTTCTTTACGATCAAAGGAAATCGAAAACACTCCAAGATTTGGATTGCATTCTTCAGGTGGTTCGGCATTCTGAGAGCTGGGACGTCTCTGCGCTCGAGGCCATCGGCCAGATATTCGTGTCTGCTCCGGAGCAGCGGAGAGACAGCTGAGGCTAAAGCTGAATGTGCACAACTGCAGTGTGCAAGTGCAACGCCACACATGATCATATATGTACCGTCAGAGATCAGCAATGTTCAAAAACATGTATTTCGAACAGCTAATATGAGATGTGTCACATTGATCACGGGAAAAACATTTTGAAAACAAGGCTTCAACTCTTTAGATCGGAGTTCCTATGATCTTGATACATGTATTTTGATAACCCTTGCCTGGATGGGCCCACATGTCCTACATGTCAGTTGTTCCTCTCCTCCTCTCATCGCCGGCCTTGCCTTCTTCCCCTCTTCCCCTCATCCGCGCTACCCTGCCGCCGCCGACGCCGAGCTATCCCCGCCACGTGCTCCTCTGGTGCCACTCTCTTCTCCCTCTGCTCTTTTCTTTCTTCCACCGCAAGAAGCTAGCTGCAAGAGCAAGTTACGCCTCCGTCTCTCTCCCCAATCTCAACTGCATCTCTGCTGCTCAGCCGCACAACTCCAGTCCACAAGCAACAGCCACGCATTAAAATCCAGCTCCCAAATCCGAGCAAGCAAATCCACTTGCTCCTCCCTCCAATTTATTGAACGTAAACTGGTCACCCTCCCTGATCTCTCTCCATCAACGCCGGTAGGAAGCAGCAGCCTTTCTCTCTGCTTCTGTCCTCCACTGAACAAACAAGTTGCAGCGACCATGGCGCCCCATCCTCCATCTCCGACGCCGCTGGCTGTGCTCCGCCGTACCGAACCGCTCTGTCGTGCCGAGCTGCTGCCGCGCCGCACCGAGTCGCTGCGCTCCACCTCGCAGCAGCAGCGCATGGGGTGGGGAGGGAACACAGGGGGCCGGGGAAGGGCGCGGGAGGAGGGGAGAGGGCGCGGGCGAGCGCGGATAGCGAGCGCAACTAGCTCGGCAAAGGTAGCAAGCGGAGGGCATGAGATAGCGAGCCTAGGAAAATAGCTATCCACATAGCTAGTCTGTTGGATTGGATTTTTTCTCTCTTTTGTCTATTTTTAGCTAGCCAAGAGAATATACAGAAGCTGTTGGAGATGCTCTTAGATCGGTTGAGTTGTAATCATTTTAGGTATTGCTGATGTGGGTTTTCCTGCTTGTGAGATCTGTTGTAATAATTATTTCCATGTATGCTTAGCTCAATCCATATCTTCGTTTTTCTCTGTTCTTTTTTTTAATGATATAGACATACAGTGGGGATTTATTTGGAGCAGTTAGATAATATATATTGGGAAATTCAGCTATGGCTGTTTGTTAAATGCTGCTATCGTGCTCTATTTTGATTCCCTGATCTGACAAACATAAATTTTTAATGGGCATCGTTTTGTGAGTGGCCACTAAAATTATTATGATACTTCTAGAATCCATTGAGACATCAATCTATGCATCAAATGTAATGCCACCTTGATTTCTTTTGACAGGCTATACAGACGCCATTCCGAAGCTACCTTTCTGACATGCTTGCTCTTGTGAGTGCATTTGTTTCTCCTTATCATTGTGTTTCTTCCGAGATACGACTAATAACTTGACATCTGAGAATTTGGCTGTTTATTGTACTGCACTTCTCATGATACTTTTTTTTTCCACACTTGCTTATGCTTTCTTCTAGTAATATACCTCTAGTTACGCATATATCTGTATATCTTCATTGTGTGGGATCTTGATAGTCTCCTTTCTCATTTTAATCACAGTCCAACCTAGGTACATATAAATATAGATAAAACTTGCTTCGTGATGTCGATATGCATCTCTCTGTTGTCTGTCATTGAACGCCAAATGGTCAAAGAACTTGAATCTGTCCTCTTTAGTGCAATATCTTTTGAATTGTTTTGCTATGTTTTGTATGCAGTGCGTGCTTCTTGCATGGTAGGTTAACAAAAAGAAAAAATAAGAAAAAATGATGTGCATAAATTGTAAAAAAATTAAACCGCTCTAGGCACCTTGATGCTTGAAGTTTTCTTTTTATAGAATCTATTCACCACTGTCCGCTGTCTGCAATATTAAAATGGTGGTCAGATGATCATTTAAATCAGATCGATCTGACAATGTGGTGGATGCTGCTTGTGACCTTGTATTATGTACTCCTTTTGATTTCACTCGTTCTCCTCACCTGATGATACAAGGGTGTTATTAATTTATATCTCCAACTAGATTATTTTTGTTTTAACGAATGGTTGTCGATCTGTATTGCAGGTGAAAAAGGAGAGTGCGGAGCGCGAAGCACTTGGAGCGCTTCCCCTGTACCAGAGAACCATCCCATGAAGCCGCGACACGGCGCTTCATTTGGTGATTCAACAGCCCACGCCATAAAATGCAGTGTTTGGCAGCAGGAAACGAGGACCTTATGTTATTATATAGGGGCATTTGTGTTATTGCCTCTACTTTGAAGTGCAGTTGTGTTATATAATATACACGGACATTTATTATATATATATATATATATTGGCTGGTACGATAACAAAGTGCGCACATGATGTGCTTAAGTTATTATGTCAGTCTCGTTGTACAGTTTTATGGTACAATTACCTAGATCAGAAACTAGATAAATAAACTAAATGAGTTTTACGGTGATGAAACTCTTTATTATCTCTTTTCGTAAAAAGCACGTCGACTGCTCATAAAATTCCTACTGAGACTAACCTTTAGAAAAAGAATTCTCAATCTCAGTTAGTTATCCTGACGCATCACGATGATATGGTCGCCAATTCAATGGGACGTATTTTACAAGTGGATTTGTTGGCCAGTTGAAACTGAGGAACTGCTCCTGAGTGTGAATGTGTGATGAGTAGGGACAGAAGAAAAGTGAGGGACTAAAAGGGATGGGTGGGGGTTAGTGGAATATGACTATTACGGCGGCTTTTTATGCTAAAGAGAGTAGTAGCCTTTAGCGAAAGGCGGTAATAAATAATGTTTGTTCATCTCAAACCAAAGCAATGGTGATTGCCCATATGTATATTACTGCTTGTTGCAGGAGACCCGGCCTGACTCCACGCAAGGACCCAATCGATCCGTATGTCTCAGCAAGGTGGGGGTGACAAGTCCGGCGGCCGCCGGACCACCAGCTCCGGCGGACGGCGGCAAGTCGCCGGCTCCTTAAGCCGCAGGTAACCAACGGCGGCGGCGCGTGGCTGCCTCTTTTGCTATCAACGGCAGGCTCGTGATCTCGGCTATATTATTATTGTGCGCAGGTTCGTCTGGAGGCCTGTCAACGCCACCGGCTTCCAGCCGCCGCCTCCTCACGCGCCGGCGCCACCGCCACCGCCACAGCACCATGGTTAGTAGTCAGCGTCATGCTTTACGGATTAATTACATTACATACAGCTTTTATTATTATTATTATTGTTATTATTATTATTATTATTGTTATATAACTGCGAGAGTCGATCTGGAACGCTGTTTAACCAGACATTAGCATCATGCACGCCCGCTCTCCTAAGCAATAAGCAACTAAGCAAGTGTTACTGCACTACATGTCGTCCTAGGCATCCGTTACAACTTTTCTTCTTTATTATATAATAACAGATTTTTTTTTAGTCCGGCTTCTAACCCCCTCTTGGAGAAAGGAATACAAATGCACTCAGGGGCGGATTCAGATTTCAGAACCCGGACTAGTGGGCTGCGGCTCGGGTCCAATTCGTGTGATCTCTGCTTGAAGGGGAAAAAAAAGGCCCAGCAAGCTGTCACACCCGGTTTTAAAGGCAAAACCAGGTGCATCTCATATGTGCGCCAGGATCAGTTTACACATATGGTAGACGTCACAAGTGAATATCCATAACCATGCATAACGAAAGAGTATTAAAGTGCATTTATTACAATCTCAGAGTTGACTCAAATGTCATAGCGGAAGACTTAAATAAACGTTCATCTAACGAAGCAAAAGTGACTCCATCTCCACAGGCATTGACTGGGGGAGACTCGCCTAGAACTCCTCAAAATTAGTGGTGAAATCCTCAAAATTCTCCCAATCTGAGCAGCATTCCGGGTGTAGTTGATGCAATAAAAGAAAGAAAGAAAACAAGCATGCGCACATGACGTACTCAGCAAATGTAATATGACATACAAGGCTGAGGCAAAAAGGTTGGCTGACCATACTGCAGTAAGCACTTTTAGTTGGTCAAGTTTTATTAAGCAACTATTTACTAGCAAATGAAAGTATATACCACCCACAAATTAATGAATGTCATATTCCCATCATATTCATATAACCACGATTTAGATCATGTTCAAGTTTGATTATCGTGTAAGGGTCCAGGCCGCTCTTGACCGTGAGCACGGCTGTTATAACAGTTTTACACTCTGCAGAGGTTGTACACTTTCACCATAAGCTGCGTAAAAGTTCAAAAGAACTTTAAACCCAACCATGCCGAGGGGGCCAATCCTCTTAAATCACACTACCGAGGTGTGACCGCATAGGGACGCTATGAGGCCTTTACAAAGATTCCTTAGTAAATAGTAACCCGCTAAGGTTTCCGGTTCAGAAGCAAAGCATAACCCTCCCTAATGAGATCTGTCTCTTACCAAAGCCCACAGCTCAAGAGGACCGAGCTATACCCCGTCAACCGCCGCGCCTCTTGCCCCTTTCGGGTAAGGTTACCATCCACTAAAGTCCCTAATTAGTTAGCCAAGACCAGAGCCATATGGTACTTATGGTTGCACTGTTTTCCTGGGTGGTTCTCCATGTTCCAATTAAAAAGATATGATCTTGCCAATTAATTACTTAAAAGAGTATATGGAACATAGAGTAGGGGTTCATTTAACCAATCCCAGTTGAGCAAACTAAGCATCATCTACCATCAAAATTAATTAAGTAACCCAGTTTCAGGGATAGGAGAAATATAGTGGCTAGGCAAACCTTAAATAGGAACCCATCAAATTAAGACTCACGCACGGGTGGTGAAATTAATAATTATTAGGGCTAAAACATAATTTTGTATAAAACTACGAGGGCTAAACCATAAAATAACAGGGGCTGGACTGCGGGTGCTATTTTAAAACTTGCAGGGGCTAAAACAAAAGAAAAAGGACCTAAATTGAAATATTTTTGAACTAAGCTGGACCGCGGGTTTATTTTGAAAAACTTCAAGGGCTCTTTTGCAAAGACGCCACGGCTGACCGGTATCTCGGGTTTGACTTGGATGCTCGGGCTGACGTGGACCGTTGGATCTAGATCGGACGGTCCTAAATAGATCGGGCAGCGGGGTGACGCCGGCGACGACGGACGCGGCGGCGCCGCTCGTTCCCGCGGTGGAGGCTCGCCGGAGCAACCACGAAATTGAGCTATGGTGCACGGTTTGCGACGAGACTTGGACCTAGAGAATCGGGAGGGGATGGCGAGCTCACTTGGCTAGCTCTTGGCGGCGGAAGGGGAACGCAGCGGCCGGCCGGCGATGAATGGCGGACGGTGGCTCTGCTAGATCGGCGGCGAGCAAAATTAGCGCGGCCGAAGCGGGGAAACGAAGCGCGGGCGACACGGGATGGTTCCTTACCTCCTTGCGAACCTCTCGCGGTGGCTCAAGTCGAAGGAAAGGCGGCGGCGGTGCGAATCGGCGACGGCGGCGCTCAACTTGGCGGTGGCGGCGCGGGCAGCTAGGGTTGCGGCTCGCGGTTGATCTGGAGGGGAAGGCAACGGCGGCGGCGGTTATATAGGTGCGGAGCGGGGGCTCGGGCCCACGCGTCTAGGCGTGCGTGCCCGGGACGGACGCGGCGGCGCAGCCAAGTCGGACTCGGGCAGAGTCCTGCTCGGCGACGAAGGGGAGAAGAAGAAGCTGACGCGTGGGCCCTATGCGTCAGTGAGAGAAGGTGGGGGAGAAAAAGAATGGGCCGAAGCTGGGCCGAAAGTGGAGAAGCAGGCCGGGAAAAGGAATCGGGCCGGGAAAAAGAAAAGAAATAGAGGGGCAAAGTCGAGCTGGGCCAATAGTTGAAGGGGCAAAAACGAACTCAGCTTATTTAACTTTTCTAAAACTCAAACAAAAGCAAATCAAATTCGAATTTAAACAGAATTTAAATTCCAACTTGATTTACTAGCAACCAAAAATATATGCAACAGCATGAATGCAACAAAAACTTATTTTGACTAAAATAATTATTTAATATGATATTTAAATTGATAAAAGGCTAGAAATTCCAATTAAATCCTAGAAAATTTATTTAAGCCTTAATAAATCCTAGAAAAATTTAGAGAGTTGCTACAATTTAATTGTGATGAATTTTAGGGTGTTACACAAGCAGATGTCAAGGCAGTTTGCAAAACCTTGCTAGTTTGTTGTCCTAGTGATATGATTAGAGCATACATACAGCCTTGACATCTGCTTGTTGTCAATTCTATAGTTTACTAGTTTGTTGCTAGCTACTGAGAATGTGGCCGATGCACCATTGCCAGCAGTTACTCCGCATCACCTGATGACCATGGTACCATCGAAGACCTAATCCACTGATTGGTTCCTCGATGAGCATGGGAAGGTTTGAGTTTTTTTATAACAACTAAAAGAAAATAGTTCAAATTATTACCATCGACAAAGTCCAGATAACCCCCTAAAATATATATTTGGATTCATTTTGCACTCACAACTGTCCCAATCAGTTCAATCCACCCCTTTGTAAGATTTATTTTTTTATTTCTTCATATACAAGTGTTGTTTTAAGTTAACATTTTATAGATGATAAATGACCATATTTAGTATTTTAAAAACATATAATATGAATTTTCCATAATTATTTCTCACAAAATTTCATATCGATATGGTTAATTTATTATTACATATTATAACATTTCAAAATAATGATAAAAAATCATAATATATTTTTAAATATAATTTATGATTCCCTTTATTATACCATAAAATGTCAACTTAAAATATCATTTGTGCATGGAAAAATAAAAAAAAAATATTACAAACGGGTAGATTGAATCAATTGAGATAGTCGTGGGTGTAAAATGAATCAAAATATACTCTAACGAGTTATCCACAATTTGTGCCGCACCCGCTTTATGCTGATGTTGATGTGACTACGTAGAGTCACCCCAATGTGGGTGACCGCACTGATTTTTCATGCCAAAGATCATGAAAACTATTTTTAAATACTAGTTTAGAATATGCCATCATTTTTGTTTGGTTTGGCTCTGTTTCCCTGCCGTTTCTTTAATGAGCTCTTTTACACGTGCACATATATATGCATGCATATAGTGTGACCGCCGTGGGATCGTGATAGCAACACCATACATCTATATATGTCCACATCCCCTGGAGGCTGGAGTCGACTTAATACCTCCAGGGGATGAACCCACACGGCCACACATCATCTTCCAGTAATTGGTCGCTGTCATTCTAGTTGTACATTGTGTTGGGGTACATGCTGCCAGGTTAACTGCTTTATTTTTTTGGTTTGATTTTGCTTCTTATAGGTGAACCATCCGGAGGATTTTGCAGTCAATTTGATAGTATGAACCTGCAGGAAGGCATTCCGGTGCGCTCTTGTTATTCCCTTTCTTTTTTCCTTGACGCTTGCAACGTCATGTCATTCATTTTCTATTATAATTGCTTTCTCTCTTTCAAACCTATAAGCTAGATTTTGATAAACCCTTCTATAGAAGTTTCCTGCTAGGACAAGCACAACTAATCCGGGCCTGGATGGGCACAAACGTAATCAGGTATCTTGCCCTTCGCTCAAACAGAGTTGTTACTCTGACCCTTGCTAATTATATTATTGTTTGTAACTAGTTTTTAAAAATGTTCTTGTTAGAAAATAGAGAGATCTACCATCATTAGCTTCATACAAGTAGTTCCTTTTTCTTGTACATACATTGTTGATATTGTTTTTGATAGCCATTCTTAAATTTCGATGTTCTACTAGTTGATAGATCTACGATCATGTTGTATTCCTATATGCTGTTCAGGCACTTCCAGAAGAACATAATGTTGCACCTTCCTCACCTGTGCAACTAGATCTAAAACGACATCCATTGCCACATCAACCAAATAAATTTGTTGGTCGTCTGAAGAATACTGTTGAAATTACTCATGCAGAAGCTTATGAAGAGCTGAAACTCAACCAGAGGATGGAGCCTTCTGCAGTTACACCCATGCAAATAATGCACAAAGCAAAGAAAAAATATGTTGTTGGCAAAGTTTCTGGCCAGAAAGAGGTGAAGCAGAGGCAGCTGAATGCCATTCTTAACAAGCTGACTCCACGAAACTTTGTCAATCTCCGTAAAAAAGTGGAGGTTAAAATTGATAATGCTGCAACTCTGTCATGGTTCGTTTCACAGATATTTTGCCGAGTTTTGATGGAACAAACTTTCAGTGGAATATATGCAGACTTTTGTTTCCAGTTGAGGTTACCGGACATCATTGTGGACAATGAAAAGGTTACATTCAAGAAATTACTTTTGAATAAATGTCAACATGAGTTTGAGAGGGGTAAAACAGAGGAGGAAGGTGAGATTAGTCAAACCAAAGAGGAGAGGAGAATAGCTGCTCGTAGGCGTATGCTGAGCAACATAAGGTTCATTGGAGAATTGTACAAAAGGAGGATGTTGACAAAACGCATTATGCATGAATGCATTAAAAAACTGATTGGAGATTACATTTATAATCCTGATCAAGAAAATATTGAAGGTCTATGCACACTGATGACTACTATTGGTGAGATGATGGATCGTCCAAAATCTAAGGAACACGTGGATGGCTATTTTGACATAGTGGAGAGTCTGTCAAGAAGTCAGAAGTTGTCTTTTCGTGTTAGATTTCTATTGAGAGATTTAGTTGATCTCAGGAAGAATAAATGGCAGCAGATAAGAAAATAAGCGTATTTTTCTATATCAGTGGTGATTTGCTTCCGACTTTCTAATGTACAGCGAGCGTGAAAATATGCCCTTCTCGTCAGTATTGCCATGCAGCTTATCTGCTATCTATCAGCCTGTAATACACGTTTTTCATTATCAGATAGTAGTAAATAGTTATTAGCGCAATCGACAAAGCATTTCAAACTAGGAAAGAACCATGTTTTGAGTTTTGTTCAACAATTGTCATGGCAAACTCTAGTCTGTAATGGCCCATTAAACCATAGTTTGTGATTTTAGTGATTGAGTGTTTATATAATCATGGATTAATGTGTATGTCAATTTATAGAGTTTGGGGTCCCAAGGATGAAATACAAGTGAAGGGACCAAATTAAGATGTCATGTAAGAATGGAGCAAAACAACCAAAATCATAAGACTCTGTACACACCGAACTATCCAACGTGGCTATAAAGAGTACATCGGAGCAATGGTCAGAGGTCATGTAAGTTAGCTATACACACTGGAGCATTGGTTAGTCTGATATTCACAAGATTGCCCTCACCGGTGAGAGTTGCATACGCCGGAGTAATTGCTACTGGAGCTCAGGTTAAATGTATGCGCTGGATAATACAGTGATCAGCGATGATACATGCCAGAGTAACGAAGTTGGCACCAAGGATGAACTGAAGCCCTATACGCTGGAGTAAGTAATTAATGAGCTTGTAGCTCCAACATTGGCGCCAAAGAATCAATGATCAAGTTGGAGATACAAACAAAGCAGTGGATGATGAAGAGTTTGGACACGCTGGAATCCCAGATGAGTGTGGAGTAAAATTAAAGTGAGGTGTGTTTGTCTTGGTGGAGATGGAATTGTACACGCCAGACCATTGGTCATTTAGTACGACGATGCACTGAGTGGTTGTAGAATGTGTCATCGTAATATTAATTGATGTTACTATATGTATCCCTGAACTTTAACCTGATGAATATGCCCTAGACACACACATTCCTTAAATTTTGTTCGGATTGATCCTTATTATAAAGAATTTTATGGTAAATTCGATCGAAATCATCCTTGGTCAGAGAGCAGAGCGTGAAGCACTGGGAGAACTTCCCTGTAACAGAGAACCATCCCACAAGGTGCCTCCATCCATCATCATTATTGTCTATTACAATATAATGCAGGCAATAAATCCCGCCCATGATACTGTACTACGTGTCTTTGTGTTATGTTTAACCACACAAAATGCCAAAAGCGCAATGTTATGGTCAATCTCGCCCCGTTCGTTTGGCTGGTGTTGATTTGTTCTGAGAGAAAAAATACTGCTGACTGGTGGCTGGTAGCTGATTTGTTCTGAGAGAAAAGTACCGCTGACTGGTGGCTGATAAACCATCATTTGCAGTACAGTTCTGTGTCAATTATTTGCAAAAACTGCATACTACTTGAGTTGATGAAACATTATCTTCTACTCCAAAATGAGGTGTCTGATGAGCAACCAAGCATGTATGCTGATCAAATCTGCTACTTCGTGCTAGAACCGCAATGACAGAATGTGAGTATCAGAATTGTAGACAGCGGCTGTCTCTCAGGTTTTGGTGTGCAATCTCAATACCAAGGCTGGAACTAGTAGAAAGGTTAAACAACCTCGCCACCACAACTGGTCCCGTGTCCCAAGTTTTTTAACTTTTGAAACCTCACCAACTTTCCCTTTGTACATGTTACCTTTTAACCCAGGTACTGAAATTGAAATGTGTTTGGCATCTATTCAAGTACTCTGTTGGCAAGATGCGGAAGAAGACTGCAGACACTCCAAATCCCATAAAAGGCAGATTTGTACCCATCTGCAAAGTATGCGAACAGGAACTACCTTTGGGTTTTGGATCCCTGCTACTGTCTGAATGTGCACAGTGTACACACCATGCATGTGACTACCTGCTCCATATGACTGGTAAATCCAGTTCAAAAACAACAAGATTGCCCCCAGACTAACCTCATGCAAGATGCAGCATTGGCCACTAAAGTTCCTTCAGACAATTATACGTCATGGTCATTAATCCCTCCCTAATCCAGTAATCCACACACCTTGCCACCAACCTCTACCAACATATATGCTGTTTTGACAGTGAGTTGATCAGCATGATTGGATGCTCATCATACTTTTCCAAATGTCTATCTCCAAATGATTGCCTTTTCTGAGTGGATGATATGTAGCTTTCACAGCCCTGGATATAGCCTCCATAAGTGGAGAGCAAGCAGGGTCCTCCCAAACCTCCATTGTCCCGGCACTCCAGCGGTGACCACCGTGCATGCCATGGCGTGCACATGATCAGCCTGCAGCCTCATCAGCTGCCCTGTGAGTGAGAGAGTGAGATTGTGAGAGTGAAAGGGCCCCTCTCCTCTCTGCATCATGCATCATGTATGGTACAGTACTGGCAGCAGCCTTTTTGGAGGACAAACATTGCTGCATTATTTGTTGGTGTCTCCTAGGCCCCAGGCTTCTTCTAGCCATTGTAGACAAACGCCATAAAACGCCTGCTCCCGGACTGGATCACACATATACGTACCTGACTTCAGCTGATGCCTGACGGCGTTGTGGTTGTGACCAATGTTTTTGGTTGCGTTGAATTGCATGCCACTGTAATTGGATTGTGTGACAGATATCAAACATCATCAAATTCTGCACTATTTTGGAACTCGAAGTGTTTTTTTTTCAGAAATTTTGTGAAAAACTCTGCATGAAAAAAATGAAAGAAAGGTTATCTTCGGTAAAACAAGACCAGATTGGCTTTACTTTGAGAGCAACCAAATGGGCATCGTGTTGTTTGTCATGTGACCCTCTCATTTCACATTTTTTTTCCAAATCGTACAAAGGGTCCAAGCTAGCATTGTTCTATAGACAATCCGTGCCATCTTTTGCCGCCCACCCATAGTGGTAGGGCATGAGCCATCATTATTGTGGGTGCAAGTAATTTGGCGACGTGATAACAATGGTGGACTTAAGATCATGGTGCCTAATTAGGTTATTATTCCCCTTTATTGTGCCCGGAGGGAAGATGCCCCTTTGTTGTGGCTCATGAGCAATGCATTTGCATGATGGGGGATTTGATTTCTCAATTAAAGGGTTCTGCAGCATGATTGGAATATCACAGTAGCGCTTGCAAGCAGAAAAGCATTAGATTATCATTTAAACGAAAACAAATAAGTGATTGCTTAATTATAAGAAATGAATATCCAGACACATTTTGGATGCAATAAAGAGAAAATGGCATAATATTAGATAAAAAACACATAATTTTATAATTTCTACAAGGATCCAGTGGTATGAAATTCCAAACATCTCCTCACCACATTCACTAGGAATATCAGGCAGGTGAGTTCCCAAACATCTCAGTTTAATATAATAAGGTAACTTACCTTTTCCTGACAACCCTAAAGATTCCCAGCATGGTTCCCTAGCAGATTTCTACCATTTCCATTCCAAAATTGTTGCAGCCTTGCAGGAGCATCTCTCTCTATCTATCTCTCAGCAAAACAGATGCTGGTGGTAGGAAGATTGAAGAGCACACTTTTCTGGGCTTGGCATGAGTGGACAAATCTACCAGCTAGCAGCTAGGCTACCGTGAGCAACCGAGCAACCCATGTGAGGATGACGAAGGTGCAATGCAAACGGATCATGCCTAGCTTCTTCCCTTGTCCTTCATCCACACCTTTCTTGCGTGGCAAAGTGACATGCTGCGCTCATTTGATGGTGCATGGGAGAAATGCAAATCAATTTTTTGGGCAAAGTGGTGGCCTGGCTGAAAATGCATGAGAAAAAGTGGCTTTGTGCAAAAGGCATATATGTTTGGGGGTATGGTTTGTATAAAAAGAAAATAGAAGTGAACTTAGTGATGGAACAGTGAATTTGCATCAGTGCCAGCATCATAGAATCATATATGGGATGGCTCACCTTCACTCATGGAGTATCCTTTTGATGATTTGCATCATGTTGGTGAGATCTTAGTGATAGCACAATCATTTATGTTGTTGAGTTAGTGCAATAATACGGTTATGTTAGTTGAGGTGTATCAGTGTATGTGTGTGACCAAGCTAGCCACATAGCAATAATGATTCGAATTTTATTTTTATTTACTAGTGCAGGAGTCATATGATTTGGAGTTTTGGACAAAGACGCATGGCGATGGCATTCATGGACTAATTTGAGAGGGAGCTGAGGAAGATGCCATTCAAGTTTCCAAGTGCTCCTTGCATGAAAAAGGTTGGAAGATTGCAATTGCCTTTTTTTAAATATGAGAATGAATTCCGTCTGCTTGCATGTCCTTTTTGTCGTTACGATCCTGCGGCTTTAGGGGCAGCTTCTGGAACAAGCAAATCAAGCAAAAACATGAGAGAAGCTTCTCCTCGACGAAGTCTAGAGAATTTCAGTCACAAGTTCGTGACACCTTCATGCGAAAGTTTATATAGGGTACAGTCAAGTTTTTCTTCAAAAGGTGATGGCAGAGCTTTACCGTTGTTGCTACGCCATTGTTGTGGCTTGTTTTAAGGTTTTTTTTTTGTAAAAATCTCACCTCTAATAATAATCAAATCAGCAGTGCTCTTCCTGTTTTTTTTTTCAAACGTCTCGAATTAAAAAAGAAAAAAATACATGACATGTCAGATGCCGCCACGCATGCCACTCACACTGCATCAGCACTTCGTACAGTGAGTCAGAGGAGGAGATACACCACCTTTGGATACCTGAACGCATGCAGCTTCAATTTTTATCCTATACTGTATATGGTTAATGCCTGCAAGTGGGCCCCATCGGGAGCCAATGGTGTGGTTATTGTAGAGGGTTGCTGCAATGCAGGGTTGAATTGACCGGATGTTTTTGGAGCATGACCGACTAGTAAACAACGAGGCAGAACGTAGGGACACCGTATCATGATTTATTTCTTTGTGTGCAAGGGTTTCAATGTGAGAGTCCTGTTAACACCAGTGCAGCAGGCACCTCTTGAAATGCCGTTGGTCTCAACTGCTTTGTATTTAGTTTTTTTTAAATACTGCTTTGTATTTAGTTGGAAATGCCAAGTACAAGCTCCCATGGTCACGGGTCCAACGTATTTAGTGGTGTATACATTGTCATTAATGTTTTCAAGCTGCGGAGTAGTTTCTTTTCCGAGTTTTGCGCAATAAATATGAAAAGACACACACTAAGATTTTGTATCAAAAGTTTTGCGAGATTTTGTGCAATAAATACGAAAAGACACACACTAAGATTTGATCTTAGAGCTGGTATAATAAGAGTTGGTAAAGCTTTTCCTGGTGAAACATGTTGTTCATCAAGATTTGAGTCCTTAGCTCATGTATAATCCAAGCAAATAAACAATGTTGCCAAAACAAATAAACGAACTCGTCGTTTTAAGATAAGGAGAGATCCTTGGAAACTTGATGTGTAAAATACATCCCCTAACGGAAAAAAAAACTATGCTCACGGAAATTTACCCATGGTCCATCTTGTGCTCTTGGCGGTTACACCTTTTTGAAAGCGCCATCTTCTGTCACCAGCAGCATAGAAAAAAAAAAGGTTTTTTCGTTTTCGGTGAAGCCAAAGCCAAAGGCTCAGCACACCAAAGTATAGTACAATCAGTCTCGAGATTTGTGCTACTGCCACGTAACACAAGGCCATGTTTTCACGGGGGTCCTCCCTTCTTCCCCTCGTGCTCAGCCAGTCGTGCGGGCCCAGTCAAAGTCAAACCCGAGGGCCCACATGTCATCCTCCGCGGCAGGCTCCGACCGCCGTCCACCGCTGCTGCGCATGGGAGGCCGAGCGAATCCAATGCTCCCGCCACGTGGGGCCCAACGCGGCTGCCACGCTCGCGGGCTGCAGCGTGCGATGGGATAAGACACGTTGGATCACGTAGCTTCACCCACTGACATGTGGGTCAGGATTATGCTGGGCCCAGTACACAGTGGGGGGCAAGGGCGACGCGCGTGGCTGTCCGCGAGTGCACGGGTCGGACCGAGACGTGTCGCTGGGCACGGGGGGGTGGTGCCACAGTGGACATGGGAGGCCAGAGTGGGCCCGCGCACCAACGCCTAGAGCTGTGGAATTGCTACGCGCACCCTTCGGTTGTCACTTGTTTTCTCTCACAGAAAAAAAGAAGATTCGTTCTATTGGGGACCTGCAGAATTTGGCTTCCCTTCATTTTTATCTTGTTTGTTTGAGATAGAATTTCACACGAGACCATCCTTTCTGCCAGGATTTGCCACTTTTGTTATTCACGTGTGACAACGTTTTGCTACAACTTGCTGATTATTTAAAAAGCTTGTTCGGATGCAAAAGGATGTGATGCGTCCATCCTGGGAGAAAATAGGGAAAAAGATATGTCTTCAAAGGAAATTATTGGCAGCAAAGAAGAGAATTACGACTTTTGGATCTTATTTGTGGCGGAGAAGAAATTATTGTGTCAAAAAGTGTATCATTGGTAATTTATTGGTATGATCTTATTTGCCGGCACTGTTTCATTCTCGGCAATCAGCAACTAAAGAATCTTGTGTCGAGGATCCTATAATCTAAGATCACTTTTACACTTCGGTGAAGTACAAGTAACAAAATTAGTGGGTTTCAAACCATTTATTTACCTTACAAAAATACAATTTCCACTGCTCATATTCTTCTAAAAAAGTTTTCGGACGCTTTTGGCCTTAGTTCCCAATTTGGGGAGGCCAAAGTTGACCAAATTTCACTGTAACGTCATTGTAGTATTTTGTTTGTATATGTAAATAATTGTCCAAACATTGATTAATTAGGCTTAAAATGTTCGTCTTACAAAGTACAACAAAACTGTGTAATTACCTTTTAATTTTATCTATATTTATTACTTTATGCATGTGTCGATATTTTGATGCGATAAAAATCTTCTTTTTATACAGTTTAGGAACCAAATTTAAGATGTTGTTCTGTGTGTATTCATCAGCATAGAAGTGACACATCACATCGCCACTTGAGGACAGATTGGTGCGTAGTTCCATGTCATCTTGTTTCACGTGGCTCCATGTTGGCGAGTGTCTTGTCACCCAGTCATCAAGCCGTGCCACTTGTTGCATCCCATGTAGCACTCCAGTACCCAGTTTACCAGTCACATGTTATTTTTTAAAAAATGAACATACTTTTGGTTAAGAAAAATTCAAACAGTTTTATACACTCAACAGTAAAAAAAATAAAAAACGCTGCACCATGTCGTGAAAGAGAACTTTCCCCGCCACCCCCTATTCTAACTAATTGGCCCCACATGTCAGCGTCATTGGTAGGCGTCCACGCTGTGCGCCTAATAATTCGCGCATCATGGAGCACGGGGAGGGGCATTTTCGTCCATGGATCCAAAATTAAAGCTCGGAAACGGCAAAAGCCATGGCGAGTAGTGTGCAGAGCGGCAGGCCGACCAGTCTCCTCCCCGCCCGCTTCCCACCGAGCTCACATCGCCACTGCACCCTCCCCACTCCCCCCGCAGCAGCAGCCTTGCGAGCTCACGGGAGGCGAGGCCTCTGCCCCCCTGCATTCTCCACGTATTCGCGGATCGCCCCCCCGCCGCGGGAGGCGTGCCAGCGTGTGGGGGCGTTTCTGCAAGGGAGGAAGGGCGCTCCTGCAATTTTGGGGAGAGGGGAGGGGGAGCGAGGAAAAGGGAGGAGGCGTTGCTGTCTTTGCTGAGCTGAGCGCCTGAGCGGTGGCGAGGAGTGTCAACTGTGTGCTGCGGGCCTGCGGCTGCTGGGAGTGGGGGAGGGAGCGCATGGCGAGGGCGCGCGGTGGCGGCGCCGCCGCGTGGGCGGTGGCGGCGGCGGCGGCGTGGGTGCTGTGGGCGGCGGCGGCGGCGGAGGCCAGGTCGCCGCCGGGGAGGGTGCACCGGCACCTCAAGCGGCTCAACAAGCCGGCCGTCAAGAGCATCGAGGTGGGTGGGTCTCTCGTCCGGGGAGCTTGAAATGATTGCGATTTCTTTTGAGTGTTCCGTTGAGCTTTTGTGCTGATGCGTTTTGGAAGAACCAGGAGTTCAAATTGAGGTCCCGTTGAGTTACATTTTGGTTGGGAGAGGTGTTCTTGCGGTTAATGGAATGTTTTTACGATTTCTTTGTCTACAATTTTAGCTGCATTTTGTAGGATTAGAGGCCGTCTTAGTGCAAAGTTGCATTGCATCCTTATTAATCAATAATGAAAAAGGCCGCTTTTCTACGATTCTTTTGGGCGCTGGTAAATTTTCGCTGTAGCTTTGGAGAATTTTTTTCAGAAAGTTTTCACCTTTTTGAGGTACACTATGCAAATTCAAGCAAACTAGTGCAGCTAAAGCTGGATGGACATTGCATACAGGCTGGCTCTTGCAAAGTAATATTCTCTGATTGAAAAGGGGCAAAGCCTTCCCTTTCTGAACATTTTGCTTCCTGCTTCAGTTTCAGAGCTCAAAGAATGTGCAGAGTTCTACAATGTCAGCTTAATGTTGCATATTTGATACTTTTTCTGCATTTTTCCTCTTAAAGTTGCAATCTTGAAGCTTTATTTTGAATGATGTACATTTTGAAAAATAAAAAGAAGTTGACGTGAGCATTGCTTTGGCTAGAACGACGCCTTTTCAATTTTGACACTGATAGAAGATTTATTCCTCAGAGCCCAGACGGAGACATCATTGACTGCGTGCACATCTCCCACCAACCAGCCTTCGATCATCCTCTCCTCAAGAACCACACAATACAGGTGAGTCAGTCAACCTATCAAATCTTTTCAGGAATCAGAACAATCCTGTAAATGGTTAATTTGTGCACTCACCATTTTTAACTCTGCCCAAACTCTCTATCCTTGCAGTTTAGGCCGGCCTACCACCCTGAAGGTCTATACGACGATGCCAAGAGCAGCATAGGCTCCAGCAATGCCGGCGAGAAGCCGATGCTCCAGATGTGGCATCGAAATGGCAGGTGTCCTGAGGGCACGGTCCCAATCAGGAGAACCAAGAAGGATGACCTGCTCCGAGCCAGCTCCATGAGGCGGTATGGCAGGAAGCGGCACACTGCTCCGAACCCACTGTCTGTTGATCCTAACATGCTCACCGAGGGCGGTCACCAAGTATGTCCACATGGTTTGTTTTGCTGTAATTGAAGAGCTTGGTAGTTGCATTGCCATATTGTGATTACTGAACTGTTGCCATTGTGGAATTCAGCATGCGATAGCGTACGTCCAGGGCGATAAATACTACGGTGCAAAGGCCACCATTAATGTGTGGGAGCCCAAGATTCAGCAGGCTAATGAGTTTAGCCTGTCCCAGCTCTGGATCTTGGGGGGTTCATTTGGGGAGGATCTTAACAGCATAGAGGCTGGTTGGCAGGTACTGTAAAGAAGAGCTCTTGAGTTCAGCTGGTTCATACTCGTATCAAGTACATGCTGACCGTTTTCGCGGTCGCATGCAACCCAAAGTGTGTGTCTTATCATTTATGTGATGTTTGGTTCATCAGGTTAGCCCTGATCTCTATGGAGATAACAACACCAGGTTGTTCACATACTGGACTGTAAGTCTCACAAATTCAAGTACCTTGTGCTTATATTATAATGTGTTCCAGTACTTGCTTGGCATACATTCTTGCATTGATGCATTAACTCACTGATGCATTGCTTTCCTATGTGTATTTTGCAGAGTGATGCATACCAGGCTACAGGGTGCTATAACATTTTGTGCTCGGGGTTCATTCAGATCAACAGTGAGATTGCCATGGGAGCGAGCATCTTCCCCATCTCGAACTATGCTGGCTCTCAGTATGATATCAGCATCCTGATCTGGAAGGTGAGAATTGAGCAATTAAAGTAATCATTAGGCCTGAACACATTAGTGCTTTCAGAATCAGCATAAGAGCCAACAGGGCCAGAGAATCTGTGTCCACTTGGTACAAAAATTCTCCTGCCCATGCTCACACCTAGTGTTTCAAAATCGTTTCCTCGAAACCACATGCACTGCATAGTTAAGTATACCTTTTAATTTATCATTATCTAAAGATTCTGATTTGTGTGCCCGATGAGCAGGACCCAAAGGAAGGCAACTGGTGGATGCAGTTTGGCAAGGAGTATGTCCTCGGCTACTGGCCCTCTTTCCTCTTCTCCTACCTTGCCGACAGTGCGTCGATGATTGAGTGGGGTGGGGAGGTGGTGAACTCGGAGCCTGACGGCTCGCACACGTCAACGCAAATGGGCAGCGGGCACTTCCCCGAGGAAGGGTTCGGCAAGGCGAGCTACTTCAAGAACATTCAGGTGGTGGACAGCAGCAACCAGCTGAGTGCCCCCAAGGGGGTGGGCACCTTCACCGAGCAGTCCAACTGCTACGATGTTCAGAACGGCAACAATGGCGACTGGGGCACCTACTTCTACTACGGTGGCCTAGGCAAAAATTCAAATTGCCCATGACTGCATCTAGTGTGTTGTGTGAAGTGCTGTCACAATGAAAAAAGTGTAACCAAGCAGCATTCAAGTGTGCAATATAGCGTTGATCTGCATCTTATTCAGTCCTAGGTAGTGTGTAACATGTGTATGTGCCCTAGACTCTAGTGTTTTTCCCCTTCTTTTTTTTTTCATCCTTCTCTTTTGTGCCATGTAAAGTTTCTGAAGAGAAGAAGCATGGCTTGAGGTGGTGGTGGTGGTCTCTGGTCTGGTGGGTGGCGCTGGGCTGGTGAGTGACCTCAGCGGGCTTTGCAAGTCTGCTTATTGGTCACCTCCTCCAAGTATTTTGAAAGTGTGTTATGGCTTATTGGTTGATGGTATTGACCTTATTGCATCCAGTACTCAACATCATTCTCTTGATATCTCAAAGCTCCGATGAGGTATATGGTTAAGGAAGAATAATCGAAAACCAGATCGCGTCTTGGCTAATGTTTCTAGCGAACTGACCTAAGGTTTTTTTGTGGACTTGCTCGTGTGGTTTCGCGTTCATTTCTTGGATTATTTTATAATTGAACCGGTGTTTTTTATTTTGTGGTAATGTTTCTAGCCAACTGACTTAAGGTTTTTTGTGGTGGACTTGCTTAAATAGGTTTGAGGTAATGTTTCTAGCGAACTGGCTTAAGGTTTTTTCGTGGTGGACTTGCTTAAATAGGGTTGAGTTCTCGACTGAGCACGGACATTTGTATATTTTGGATTTATTTTAGGATTTAACTGATATTTTTCTTATTTTGTGATAGGCAAAGTGTCCGTCATCAACAAGGTATCAACAGTGACTTCGTTAATCTTAAGAAATGACGGTCCAGTATTTGTGGTGCAAAATTTACATGTGTATGTTCATAGGGTGGGTGTATGAAGTATGAATGTAGACAGTAGTTCTGGCCAAGGGGGCAGCCAGGCCCAATGGTGGTACAGCCAACTAAGGCACATCCACGTGGGTCTTGGCCCATACCGTGTGTTGGCTTTCAGCTCCACACAAGAAGCTCCGGCTGTTGAGGCCCATCTACTCCATTTCTACGCTATTAAGAAAAAAAAATTTCTACGCTATTAAGATCCAAAATTTCGAGAACCGACGGATACACCGATCATTGAAACATTATCCCTCATACGACCCCACCTGCCAGGCTCTTCTTTCGTCAAAGACGAAATAGTCCGAACCTAGGACTCCTTATCGTCAAAATATACAGAAACTAAAGGTGGCATACCTTACGAAGTATGGACCCATGATTCTTCATCGTCAAAACAGCATCGCCACTATCGCCGGTCGGTTCGCAATTTCGATGTGCCGCATGAGGTCGTCCGAGTTCAGGTTGGGATCGCCGTCCTCGAGGACCTCAAACCGGACGCGGCCGTGGCCCATGGGCACGCCGTTGTCGCCGGCGGAGACCCCCCGTGTAGGGGCCGCGAACTTCGTGTTGACGGTGGCGAGACCGAGGAGAAGGTCACGAGGAGGCCTTTGACGGTGATGCACTTGACGCGCTGGAGCATAGGGTTCACGTGGCCCTGCCCCCAGGAAGCATATGAGAAGCAGATGCGGCGGCGCGCTCGCGGCAGCAATGGCCACGATGTCCGTTGTTTCCTCACCCATGGCTGAGTATCGCAATTGGAGAACTCTCAACAAGGATCGGGACTTCTGGTCTCCATCGCTGACCTCCTCTGAGCTACTTAGTGACTGTCTGCTGGGTCTTAGTAGCAATGTTGTACAAAGTCTACTTCTCTTATACATTTATATGGGAGAAAATAGCTCAAGTGATGACGTTGGGACCATCCAGGTCAGTAGCACACGCGTGTCGCGCGAGCATATTTGCTATAGCTTAAAATTTAGAATTTAGGGGGCTAGTCATTCCGCTTACATTTCACTAAAGAAAAAGCCATTCAGCTCAACAAGGTCAGACGATTAATCGACTGAAATTCTCTTTTATTTCAGTCTGTTTTTTCTATACACAAGTATTTGTTCGTATTTCGTGTTAAACACCTAATTAAGAGATTTTTGTTTGATGTATGATAAAACCCCAGAGTAGTAGACGGACGGCACTCACTAGTTTTTAATTTTACGAAAGGCCAGACGCAGGCGCTCAAACTCGTGCATTTAACCTACTAGTTGATCGTCATATTTTTCTACTATATCCGTTCCAAATTACTATTCGTAGTTGACTTTTTTCTACGATCTTTGTCCATTCGTCTTATTCAAAATTTTTGTTCACTATATAATGATAAAGTAAGTTACAGACAAAATAAATGATACCTTGAAATTTTTGAATAAGACAAATGATCAAACGTTAAGCGAAAAAGTTAACAACGAATAGTAATTTGAAACGAAGGCAGTAATTAACAAACATGCGTCCAAGACGCGCTTCAAGTTTTTCCAGGAGTATACGATGCCTTTTCTGTATTCTAGTTTCACAAGCAGGCTGCCGACAAGGGTGACGGCCTAATTCCTGCAAGCTAACATACAGTATATGTATATCGGGCGCGCGGGGAGGCGGTTCTACTTCTGGCGCTAACTAGCCTGCAGCCGTTCCTAATCTGGGGTTACGCCTTGGCTTTGACTTTAGTCTTGATATAAAACTCGATGTATCCCATCCCCGTTCACTGAATTTACCATGCTATGGTACACTCGTTGATCTTTCCAGTTTTAGGGCAGCCATTTCTACTAAGGAGGTGAGAATTTTGTATTCCGGATGTTGGCATTGTTGCATCGAGAAGAAGTGTTCTATCCACCAATTCTCTCACCACTGCTGGGCAGCCATATATATACACATTGTTGAGAGAATAAGAGCAGGTCGTCTCGCATACGCACATGCAGTGCTTGGTTAGTGGCGAAAATTTTTACGCACATGTTTGACCACTAATTAAGAGTATTAAATAAAATCAGTTTACAAAACTACGTATAAAACTCTCGGATTAATTCGCGAGACCTATTTAATGAGACATCTGATCGTATGATTAGAGGATGATTACTGCAGCATTACTGTAGTAAATCATGGATTAATTATGCCGAATATATTCATCACTTAGAGTTACACTCATCCTTAAAAATGTTTTGTAAATAGACTTCATTTAATACATTATGCTTACAAAATTTTCTGGGAAAAAATTTTCACCCCCACAGCCAAACAATGCCAGGCTCAGAATGTATTAAAAGCTGTCACGCGTTTATAAACTTCGGTGTTTTGCTCATGAGAATGTCTGCCTATATATGTCATTGTATAACAGTAGAAACAACTCTCGATGGTGCTGCTGGCAAGGGCAACCTAGCCCAACAGCCCAGGCAGAATGACAGCACATTAGGCACAGCCCCATGCCGAGGTCTCAGGACTCAGGCCGCACAAATCTGGCCCACAGGCCGGCCACATGATAATTAATTAGTCTAGTGTGCTGTCAAGTTTCATCCGGTACTTGTTTAGTTCCCAAATTTCACCTCTAAATTCCACTATAAAAAAAAGATTCCTATCACATCAAAATATCGGCACATCCATGGAGTACTAAATATAGATGAAATTAAAAACTAATTGCACAGTTTTGTTGTACTTTACGAGACGAATATTTTAAGCCTAATTAATCAATGTTTGGATATTTTTTCACAAATACAGATGAAATGCTACAATGACGTATTTATGGCGGAATTCAAACTTAGTTTGGATCTAAACAAGGCCCTAGTAGAAAACAATTACACCACGTGGCATAAGTGGTTAGCAATCTTTCAAATGCAAACTCAAAAAAAAAATGGTAGAAAACAATTAAAAAAAGAAAGACAAAAACTGGGAAAATACATTTGAAGTTGTTATGTCTACTTTTTGTTTGAAAACAATAGAGGGACTAGTCATTCACCGTGAAAAATATTTTAAGCACATTCTCCGAACAATAGGTAGAAGGCACGCATATTCAACTATTAGGAATCGATTGAAGTTCTCTTTTGTTTGAGCTAGTTTTGTATATCTAATTATTTGTGCCATCGGTGATTTTTTATAATGTGTGATAGAACCCCAAAGTAGTACCCAATTAAGTCTACTGTCATGACCTTATCCACGAGTCCGGGTTACGCTAATGGGTTAATCATGGATTGTAAATTGAGAAGATAACACATGTGATATTTTTATTGTCCTTAAGATTCAGGCTCAAGCTGTTTCATAATTTACTTGATTACCAGATTTCTTAAATAAACATACACGTGAATTCATTAGTTAAGGTACCTAAATTTTTTTTTGAAAAAAAAGGTACCTAAATTTCATCCTCGCCCAATGCGCGCTTAGTCTTATCAGGGACACAACTTTTTTGAGAAAGGCATAGCCTGTACGTCCATTCTCTTCAAGCGCATGCGGCACGCATACCGAGTACGGGGTATGCATGCAAGTTTCACAGGAAGTAGGTTGATCCCAACAAGGTGGTTCAGCAAGCTTGATTACACTGATGAGCGCGGTAGAGCACAACTCTTGCCCATCCATCATCACCTGAGCGATGTTGATCTTTTGAGCTCACTCTTATCTAAAACTCCCGATGTATCCCATCCCCATTCCAACATCTTGAAGAGTCGACACACAATTCTAGTTACCATATGCTATTCAGCATATACTCGTCAACAGGGGCGAAGCTAGCAACAAAATAAAGGTGGTGCACAACTCAAACAACATATGAAACTTCATTCAGTTATATGGTGAAAAATAGTCAATGAACTAACAAAGTTTTGATTCACCCTTGTGCCTGTGCACCATGGTAACATAACGTGGCGTCACCCCTGCTCGTCAACCTTTCCATTTTTAGGGTGTAGCCATTCCATACTTAATGGAGGTCTATTTTTTTTTGTTTTTTTGGATGTGCCATAAAATTCAGCTTTTACTACGCGCTCATCAATTAACCCACGCTATATATAGACAGAGCGTTGATTAGTCTAGTTGGTTGTCAAGACCAAATCTACCCCATTTAGCTTGTCAGACCAAATAAAAAAGATCCTATTTAATTAAGGTCGTAAAAAATCCTCTAAGAAAGTAAAAGGGCGAGAGAATGTTGACAAAAATATGAGAAAACCCCCATTCGGAGGTGAAATAATGTCTACTTTCTAAGATTTCGGGGACTAGCAATTCAGTTTAAAGAAAAAGAGTTCAGTAACTTTCTCGGACCAAAAGATGGAAGGAAAACACTACTGAAAAACCCACTTTCCATCCCTAAAAACATACCAGTCAAAATTGAGTTCGGCGCTAATCACATTAGCACTGGGTCCAACTTTGCCTAGTATATTTATTGGGGATGGACGGTACAGAGACCTTTTAATAACAGGTGGTAACACTAACCGGTATGAAACATATCTTTTAATACTCGTGGATGTCCATATGCCAAGAAGCCAGCATCACCGTTTCTCTGAGGCGTGGGCTTCTCAATCTTTCATGACATATTTCTGAAAACAATCCACTAACCCTAGTGAATAGTTCCACTGGACAGATGCCCATGAATCTCCAGCACCATCTACTGAAATGATATTAAAAGAAAATAGGACCAACAATATATCTGTTTTGAAATAACTAATGGTTTCTTCAGTGGCAGCTGCGCAGAGCACACAATTATACTCCATCCGTTCTAAAATATAGATCGTTTGACTTTTTGACCCTAACTTTGACCGCTTGTCTTATTCAAAATTTTGTGTAAATTATCATATTTTATGGTGGCTTACTTTATTAATAAAAAATCTTTAAAAATATGTTAAATTCGACTATATTTCGACAAATTTTTTGAATAAGATGAGTGGTCAAACTTACGATAACAAAAGTCAAATGACCTATTTTTTGAAACAGAGGTACTAGCATGGAACACTGAAATTCTTGGTTGGAAAAGTCCCCCTTCTACTTTGGAGAATTCTTAAGGAAAAAGTCTAGATCACCCCCTCACCTATGGGGGTTGGACTATATAACCCCACAACCTATGAAATGGTCAATATCACCCTCCGAACTTTCCAAAACCGGTCAAATTACCCCCTAAAGAAATTTTGAAAAATCATAGTAAATCACAGAAAAATCATAAAATGGAAAATCCAATTGTGTTGGAATTCAAACAAGTATATATACATAGTGAACATATAATATGATATGTTTTAGTACATTTTTTATTGTAGCTTTAGATCTATGTTTTTCTTCATAGCCGTAAAAAAAATACTGAGCATATCATATTATATGTTCATTGTGTAGATATACTCATTTGCAGTCCAACACAATTAAATTTTCTATTTTATGATTTTTCTGTGATTTACTATAATTTTTTAAAATTGCTTTAGGGGGGTAATTTGACCGGTTTTGAAAAGTTTAGGGGGTGATATAGACCGTTTCATAGGTTAGGGGGTTATGTAATCCAGCCATCATAGGTGAGGGGGTGATATAGACTTTGCAGTGGCTTGACTCACAGAATATGCACCGTCTCTGATTTATGGACTGCTTGAAATTACATAAACTAGCTAAACGTCAGTGACAATGGTTAGAAGATAAGCTGAGATGGAAATGCAGTTGGGTTTTAAACCAAGTACAAAGGATCTCCTATAAATTGTTGGGTTAATAAGAATCATCTGTGGACACTTGAATCTCGCGAGAGAGGTAGGGAGTAAATCAAACAAGACGAGCAGCTTCATTATCTGTAGCATGTGACAAAGCTCAAGTTCTGCTCCTGCCGGGTTTGCATTCTCATGCTTCAGGGGTGTGTGAAAATGGATGGAAAGTGATACCTTCTCAGGCTCATGGCTTTGTGTTAATATGGCTAGGAAAACCTCCTAGCGTGGTTTGCAACTTGGAGTGTACAAGATCAGCAGAAGATATCCATCATGAGCAAACTATATATGAACTACCTATACAAACAAAGGTACTCGGCTAACAAACTAAACACATGAAGCGTCTAGAATCTGTTACATACTCCGTACACTTATCTTGGATTCTTGACACCCCTTGTCAATCTCAACTGTCCACAACGTTGAGATTGTGTCTGAGTTTCAACGAGACCGGCTTGGTGAAAATGTCTGCTAACTGATCACAGTGGATGTCGGAGCCCAAGCTCCAAATCTCAAACGTCTGTTGATCAAACCTGTGCAGGTAGGTTGATATAAACATGCTAACTTGCTGGGCATGCCGGCATGGCGGTATATCGTGGCTCCTTAGCTTCATCCAATTTTAGGCTTGTGCTGAAATTCCTGATGTATCCCATCCCCATTAGAAACCTCTCCACGGTATGAATTTGCTGACCCCAGCGCCATGCTAGCAATAAGAAAACTCAACACCCATCCCAGTTTGCTATCCCTAGGAGGTATGAATAGGCTCTGTTTCACCAGGAGTCATGCAAGTGATTTTTCTCCTCCAGTAACAACTTTATAGAACTGCAATGTAACTTGTAAAATGAGGGTTTTTGCTTCCACTGGGCCGCTACACGGAACACGTTGCATATGCATTATGCACATGCGCACTAGGTATTAAGGTTGGTATATCACATTAGCAAACCAGGGCTGACAGAGCTTTTATTAGTTATACTTTATTAATATATTGATTTATATTTTTTTCTGATACTGGGTTGTATGGAATGTGCCTCAAAGAAGGTTGAGCAATGTAATATAATCATACGTGTCGACAGCTTAAGCAAAAGCCAATATCCTGGAAGCGCAATTTAATGTACACTACAATAATATTTTTTAGATAAAGGGAGTCCTATTTCATCAAGCAAATGAAAGTATCCCGGCCTCTGCAATCAAGTTTGCATCTGACCAAATTATTACAAAGTTTTCTAACTTAGAGACTCCGTCTCCTTGCAGTGCACTCTAGACTCACAAGAAACACAAGCATAAAAGAGTAAAAAGCAAAATACCTAAGTGCCTAATCTATTGCTAAACCTCCACCCATGCATTAATTTTCATGGACATTATCTCCAGATGGCAGCACGCCGTTCTTATGGAGTCTCTTTCTTCGTACACTACAATAGTATATTGTTCATTAAGAGCTGGCATAATGACACTTCTATATAGTTGATTATTGGGATCTCATTTTGTATTTGTCTATGCACCTCCTCTGCTACAAAGTACAATTTGATTACCTCACAAAATTCCAATCCATATAGGAGAATAATATAATTGAACATCTTATAATTGATTTTCCCTAGAGAAAATTCCTAGTGCATCATCCCATCCCCAAAATTCCATCATGAAAGGGTGACTTAAATCAGAAATAAGTTCCAAGCAATGAAAATTACATCAGAGCGAGTCAGCATCGTGGATAGTTCGGTTCGTTCTCATCGGTTGCAGACACCTTGACCGCAGACACTTTCATATCGGCACGCCGTGGTCCACTATTCATCGGCAGTCTCGCTGCCGAGTGACAGTAGTGTTGCCCATCAGCTGCTGGAGGTTCAATCTATGCGGCAGCGTTCAAGAAGGGGCTGTAGACCAGACTTGAAGACTCTTGATGATGCTCTGTCTCTCTTATTTTGGGCTGGTTTGAAATTCCCAGTGTGTCCCATACCCAAGCCTCACCCTCACTCCACCATTCAGTTGCGGCTCCCCAACTGTCATTCACCAGGCCTCCCCTCCACCTTGGATCTCACCGCTATTCTGTGTAAAGGAGGTGAAGTTACATTTATGATGTAGCCTATCTATATGCACGCAGTAGAGGACGAGAGGCTAGAATTTTTTGATAAGGTACATTTGTAGCTGAATTCAGTAATAAATTGAGCATTTTGTTTTTGTATCTGATCATAAACAAGCTAGATTACATATCGGTTAAATGTAGCAAGTACACTAGCTATAAATGAGTCAACATGTAATGTATTACATATCGTTTTCTAGAGTCTACGTACAATAATCTTACTTCCTTTTCCCTTTTCAGATTCAAATGTAGGATTGTAGCACTGTCGATCTATCAACAGAGTGACTAACCGTTTCTTGACAAATATATAATGCAATTGCAATCTCAAACATTGGCTTCCTTATTCCTAGCAATTTCAAACGCGCAGAGGTGGCAATGCCATGCGTGAGACAAGGGTATTGCCTAAACTCTCGACTATTATCGCACTACATACATTTTTTAAGAAAAAGAGAGTCTATTTCATTAAGCAAATGAAAGTATCCCGGCCGCTGCAAAAGCACGAGGCCTAAAAATTATTACAATTTTACTATTTTGTATCGCACTACATACATAAGGCAGCAACAGTATCTGTTACTTATTTGTCGTAAAGGAGAAGTCTAGCTAGAGAGTGAGCAATAGAAATTTAGAAGATGATACTGTTAGGAATTTTTTTAGATAATGGATAAAAACCCGGCCTCCATATCCGCATATGGATATACACAGCCAAAACTTACATGAGTTCTTAGACCCAAAGCCTCAACACCGAGAAACAACAAACAACAAAATAAAAGCTAAAGACTAAGACAAAAGCTAGAAAGACTAAGCTTCAAACTTCTTCTATGTCCTTGCTTCAAACTTTTATTTTGTCCTCGCATAACAACTTGTTTTCTTAGAAACTTTAATGTCGGAACCAAGTTATACATTGCATGATCTCATGTAGAAACCGCACTGAGTCGATCTCCCTCACGACCTCAACCAATTCCTCAGCACACATACAACTGCTGCCTCATCAATCACCATCTTCCAGCTGGTCTAACGTGGTTCTCCAAAAAAAACGCCTCTAAGGAGGAAACGACGCTCATCCAATTGCTGGACAGGGTTTTCACCCAAAGAACCACCAAATGAAGATGAAGGCCTCACAACAACGCCCTCTGCAGAGAAACGACGTTTGGAGACGCCGCTAGACGTCGCTGCCATCGTCACCGGTATGCTCAAGGCTTTTCGCCTCAAGCACATCATCCTAACCAAGCTGCACAGACCACACCGCCACACCTCAATGCGTACCAAATCGGCCGCCGAAGAGCACACCACGGTAGCCCCGGAGGTCAACATCAGAGCACCACTGATAGGCACCAAGCAATCGCCGTCGACCGCTGGCAGGCGTGGCCAACAACCACCAAGCGCCGCCCAGGATTTGTAGTCTCCAGATGCAAAAGCTTGAGTAGCCGCCACCACCGCCAATGTAGTTCCCTGAGCCATCGCCCATGGACCAAAATCGCACTAGCAGCTGCGGTCGGCTACCGCCGCAGGGCTTGCGCCACCGAGCCAGCGCGCGTTGGGCTGCAAGGTGGCCTTGCGGCCGCCCAAGGCTGCACAACCGCCGTTGCTACCCACGGCCGCAGAAGGCGCCACCGCCCAACGTTGGGAACACCACGGCCCAGACTAGATCCACACCACAGGCCACCGGATCCACCCCTGAGGACATCAGATCCGCACAACCGGGCACTAAATCCATGTGACCGATGAGGAGCAATGCGCCGCCGCCATGAAACACTTGCAGAACACCAGCAGAGAAACAAAGGGGAGAGGGGAAGGGGAGAAGGAGAGGGGACCCGCTGCTGCCTTCCTCGAGCCAGGTCGGGCTTCTGGCGAGGTCCTCCGGCAGCGGCGGGAGTCGATTCGGCAGGGAGCCTCTCGGTGAGTTGGGGCGCCGGGGCTCCGCCCGTGGGGGGCGAAGTCCTATCGGGAGAGCTCTGATACTGTTAGGGCTCCTTTGGGAGCACAAGGTTGGTTAACCCAGGGACAGAATCATCCCGCGGGGAATTTTTTGGACTTTTCAAATCCCTCTCCCCCGTGGGGCAGTGTTTCCTCCTCTCCTGTCGCTGTTTGGGACAGGTCCTCACGCGGGGTAGCCCCGTGTCTCCGTAACGCATATGTTGCTGGACTGTCTGATTGCAGGCGTGCACGCATGCACAATCCACTGTTGTACACTTTTTTTAACTCATTCATCACGAACTACATATCAACCAGCAAGTTTTGTAAACTTCAATACGATACGTGAACAAACATCATGAAACCCTGGCCTTATGAAGGAATTTGGTGACTTGGCTTCACGTAGTAAGGTCCTTAAACATCTATCAGCAAGTCACCAGGCCACCATTCACATAGCAAGGTACATGATAATTTCTATAAATTAAGACAATAGAATAGATGAGAAAATAGTCTGACGATAAGCAACAAATTACATCCAGGTGATGCAAGGTGCAAAAGGCACATATGTTGTCTGCATATTTTACGCAGCTATAAAACTATGCTAGTATGCTTTAAACTAAACCGTCGATGCAATGACCTGGTTCCCTCAGCATATTTTCCTTCACTTCATGCTTCTCATCAGTCAATGATTATGAGAAAATAAATAAAACAATAATTAAGATCAATGTTGAAAAGTCCTAAGCACCAAGTTAGCCCCCACAATGACTACAACGATCTTTCTTTCCACATGTCATTCTAATTTACCTTGCAAAAGCTGAAAAGCAACCAGCAACAACTGAGATGGGTCTCATTTAAAAATGATGATGGCAAATATGTAAGCTGGGATTGGTACAGGAAGCAGAAAGTGACCATGAACACCCTTACTTCGACATTTCACATCCACCCACTAATTCTAAAATACAAAGAAATCTGAGTACTAATTCTCGAAGAAATCTGAGTACTAGTTCTAGAAGAGGAGACCACCACAGATTGCCTAATATTATTTAAAAGAAATGCTAATGACTTTTAAGAGTTCAATAAAAGATTACACCAGACGTCACAACGGCAACCTGAATGAATAACAAGCTACAGGATACCACAAATAATCTGATATTTTTCAGAACATACAGTTCGTACAACTCACATTAACGTTCCAGTTAAGTAGCAAGCAATGCACTGAACATCAAACTAAACTGTAGATTCAGAAAGTAACATTTGCATAGATGAGCAAACATTTGGAACCCGTATATAACTGACCAATTAGTCCAAGCTTTACCTGATTCAACATTCCAAATGTCTCCCTGTAACAACCAATTTGTCCAATCTTCTTGGAGAGCTGCTTTATCAGGCAGCAAGAAAATCCGCAACCAACTGCAAAATCAGATGAATATTTTCAGAGAATGAAAATGAGTATAAAATGGATATAACATTCCCCAAACTTCTACCAAGCATAGAAGTCCATGAACTCATCAAGACAAATGAGTATAAAATGGATTAGAATTCAGAAACAACACAGCATATATATGTGTGCAGTGAATGCATCTCTAGACAACACAAATATGACAATTGACAACAGCCTAGCTAGCAAGTCAAATGAAGTGTAATCAGTGGAGCATTCAACTCTGTACTGGAATTGAAACACCAAAAGATTCAACAATCAAATATACAGCTGTATACTAGTTCAATCACACACAAAAAAATGATATAGGCATAGGTATGGGCGTATGGCAAAAGATACAGGGCTGTAGCTCTTTGTTTATACTAGGGCCAAGCCATGATTATGACAATCGGAACTTGCAAAACCTGGGGATCTATTATGATTCGTGACTCGTAGTTGGGATTAAATAAGTAAGATGAAGCCCACCGTAGCATCTAGTACTCTTCAACAAAAATATAGCCCTTCTCCCGCTTCCACATTCAGAGAGCAAAACAGGAAATCGAAATCGAGATCAATACAGTTGCAAACAAAGTCGGAGTAGCTCATTCAACCTTCCATCTTAAAAACTGATATATAAAAGAAGCACTCTTTCAGTGATGATCAAGTGCGTTCCTTTCTCCGGCCATAATCTTGCTAAACGTCACAAATTATTAGTGTGGCAACATAGAAACCTGAAGCTTCTGAACCTTAGCATTGGCAGGCATAACGTGCAGCAAAAGCACACATGCTGACAAAGACTCCCCAAACCATGCTCATAAGGAGATCATGCTCACTAATACCGATTAACGAACAACTAATAAACTCCATGAAGCATATAGTCAGTGCTGCATGCTGGAGATAACTGAAACACGCATACATGCAAGATCTACATGAACTTCTAGATATAACGGTCTTGAAGTCAGCAAGATCCACAAGAACTATGAATCAGGACAGGGAAGAGAAATCCTAGGCAATAGAAAGAGAGGATATGAATCAGGAAGGGCGAACTCACAAAATGAAGACGAGGCGCCGTGGATCTAGAAGAGGAAGCCGAGGGGGCAGCCGTAGGTGCCATATGGAGATCGAGACGAGCGTGTTGGAGGAGCGGCGCCTGGACGGGGCAGCGGAACGGCGACGGAGGGAGCGATGACTGGGTGGGGAATCGTGGCGGCAGCACCTGGCCACGGAGCGGAGCGAGGTGTCTGGACGAGGAGCTGGAGCGGTGGCGGCGTGGTGCTCACGAAGGTGGTGAAGCTCGCGGTACGAAGGGGCACGGGGAGGCGGCGCCCGGACCCTCGAGGTCGGGAGGGCCTGCCCCGGGGAAATCGGGAGGAACGGGGTCGTCCGGCCCCGTGGCCTGGGCTGCCAAATGCTGGGAAAATTTTGGCCCGTGGCCAATTTCCACGCGGGAGGCCTGCCCGGGGAAAAGGCCGGGATCCCGGCGGGGTTTCGGGCTCCCAAAGTGGCCCTTAGGATTTGACTTAAACCTTGAGCTCGGCGTGTAGTTTAGTTGATCAATCAGGTTGTTATCCTTGTACTCCATCCCGATAGGATCATCAGCTAGGATATGTAGCGCGAGGTTATTTCCACCCTATATGTTTAAGATTGGAAATTACGTACGGGTACAACTCATAAAAATAATTTTGTTTAAATAGTACTTTAGGACAATCTCACAATCAAGAAACAAAAAAAAAACTAGCCAATGGTTGCCACCACTTGTGGTTGTCGTGGGCATCGCTACGGGAAACCGGGCGTTTGCTCAGCAAAACCTCAAAAACACTCGGCAAATCCTTTACCGAGTGTAACACTCGGCAAAGGCCTCACGACATATCAGGTGACGACAAAAGCCTCCTTTACCGAGTGTTTTTTGTCGGGCACTCCATATCACAAGGACACACAAGCTATAAGACTCGGTAGACATTACATTTGTTTCCTAAAGACCTAGAGCGAGAGATACATGCTAAACTTGCCAATATCATTTAAAACAATCGGAAGCAATATGATAAAAAATCATTGCTTGTGGGAGCGGCATTTCACTTCTATCCATCGTATTTAAATTATGGACTTGACCTTCCTCCTACATTCTTTTGCTGTGATAAACTTCATGGCCGTTATACTCTACGCTTCTTGGTCTGCTGTATTATGCACACGTACATGGCATGTTTGGGACTTATCGGATGCTTTTGTCATGTGGCTACTTTAGCTCTAGTTAAACTGTATATATGAACATTGACTCACAATATTCATAATGCTCTCATTCAGATTCATGCATATAATTCAATGATATCAAAATACTCTGAAAAAGATTCATCTAAAAAATTATTATAATATACTTATGAAAAATCCATCAAACAATGCTCAACAATGCTGCAAAGAAGAGTAGCGCAAACCAACAAAAAATTATCATCTACTGAAGGATGAATAGTTAGAGCCTAGAGGCATGTTGAACCAATGAATGAAATAATGAAATGATATCTATGCGACACATTTCATCTCCCAATGTTTCACATCCCCAGTCTTGCATCAGGCTGCCTGGATGACGAACAAACCATATTTGAAGGTTTGAACCGAACACTCCTGGGGGTAGTGTCATGTAGGCATCTATTGCCCCAGTTTACCGCCAAAGGGTTCCACCCAGAAATGGTTTCGTATGCATCGGGGTTATGACAAAGGGGGGAATCCGATCTGGATGCCCATGACCTACCGGAGGACAAAGGAATGTCCGTGTTGGCATGGTGCTTTTTAGTGAGTTATTAGTGACCCTTTGCTCTAATTCCCCCCTTCTCGGTTGAGGTAAAAATCCCGATGTTTCACATCCCCAGTTAAAGCCTCACTTCCGGTCACCATTGAACTGCCGCACTATTCACTGTAATCTTTTTTGCTACTGTCCTCTCAAATTTTGGTTATGCAAGCTGCAACTCCATACAAAATAGATAAAATTGTTCTGGATGACCTCTACTCTATATAGGAAGAATTGGTTTTTGCAGTACCTGCCTCCGTACTACTGTAGGTGTGTATGCAGTAAATATATAGCTTTTGGCCTCCTATTGGTACATCAACCAGCTAGCTAGTTTTCAGGCACAACACATATTACAAGCACACCGGCCAGCTACAAGTGAGTTGCCATGCATGCGCAGGCATTACATTTTGTTGCCTAAACCCCGAGAGGGAGACACATACCACATTTGTGATGCCCCTAAATGATTTATAAATATATATAATGCTCTCTTTCTAATTTTTATGTATTAATGTATATTTTAACCGTCTACATCATTACATGATCTCAAATCACACTTTGCCTTTCACAAAATAATACCTTTATAAAAATATTTAAATGTAATTGATACCAAAAAATGTATAAAACGGTCATGTGCTGTAAAGAAATTATTGAAAACAAGCATACGGAATATCATTTTCCTAATCTTGCTTGAGGGCGCATTCCATATTACAAGCACACTAGTTATAAGAGTTGGCATACATTATATTTGTTTCCAATAGGGCCTAGGAGACACGCAGTACACGCTTTGGAATATCATTTTCCTAAAGAAAAGAAATCGAAAGCAAGACGGAAAAAAAAGGGTTCCTAAATTTTACATTCTTCCTTAATTCGTTTTGCTACTGATCACCATGGATATATGCTGTTGTCCACTTGTTGGTCTAAAGATGTACTGTGCACGCATAAAGTATACTGAATACTCGTGACCTACCATACTACCAGAAGACAACAAGCTATCTTACATGGTAGCATAGTGCTTTGCCGTAAGCTCAGGATTTCTACTTCTCGTTTCAGCTAAAATTCCCAATGTTTTACATCCCCAGTGAAAGCCTCGCTCGTTTCGGCTCACCATTGAACTCCCAGATGTACTATTCATTGCATTATTTTTTTTACTCCTATTCCCCAATTTTAGTCTTGTAGCTCCATACAGAATACATATAAATTTATTTGGGGTGTCACCTCAGCTTTATATTGGAAGCAATGGGGGTTTTGCTCAATATAATGTTCCTCTGTAGGTCTGTGCACTAAATATAGCTTTTGGCCTCCTATTGGTTCATCAACCAGCTTTGCTGGTTTCCATTGTTTGGAGAGAAAAATCACACAGATTTTTCTACACGCGCAGGGAAAGTAAAATGCGGACGTGCCATTGTACTAAGTACACAAAAATAAAAAAGAAGGAACAAGTATTTTATTATTCTTTTCAGATAATAAATACAAGTTCCTGGGATGTGCTCTGTAGCTTGCTGACGGCGATCTGACTTGGACGATGTGGTCTTTTGGTTCCCGGGGCCTCGGAAAGCACCTGGTTAATTACCTTTGTAAGACTAGCTTACCGGAGCACCTCCGATTAGGTTGCGGTGGTCGTCGTCTTCGATCTTCGCTTCATGTTTTCCATGCATGTGCTGATGATGGCGGTGTAGATGTGCGTGTGGGCGTCGGCATCGTCATGACCTCGTCGGTGTCCATGTGCCGGGGCAACGCAGCTGGGATATCAGCTCCGCCCGCCCTCGCGTCGTTCGCCTCGTTGGTGTCGAACGACGCATAGTATTGTCGTTGTAGTGGTAGCAGATGCTTGATGAAGACGTGCAGTTTGACCGAGTAGTCGACGTCGTGGCAACTTGATCGTCTAATCCTTATCATCTCCGAGTCTTGATCGCGTTGAGTGCGGCTGCAGGAAAAATCCATCTGCAAGGCCCTCATCTCTTCCCAGTACGTAGGTACTCGCCGTACTGCCTATGCATGCACGCGTCCGTGCCTGCGTAGTCCTCTGTCTCCTCCATTAGCCTCTAACAAATGCAGGACATGCACGTAGTGCATTAGCCTGGTGAGAATCCACCCTCTTGCGTGTACGTGATGCACATTCATACGTGCGCATCACCGGCCATGAGCTTGGGGAAGTCCTTCGGACAGCGTAGCTCTGCGGCCGGTTCATGTCGTCCAGCGCCATCCGGCCGTCATCAGCTCGCCGCCCTTGGCGCCGTTTCCGGCAGCCCCATGGTGGTTGTGTCATCTTCATGGTCGCCGATTCTCAGCAGCCCGGCAGCCTCGCCTTGGTCTACGTGTGTATGTGTATGCATGATGCAATGTGTAAAACAGAGAAGACATAAAGAATCAACCTGTACTATCCACGATGTACGGGAGGTCCACGGCGTCTCGATATATCTCTCTCCAGAAATTTGATCGGCCGGACTGGCATGAAGCTTTCCCTTTGACGCACCCTAGAATAACAAGGCAACTTCCGCTAGAAGTCTCTATGGTCTCCAATGCAATATACTTTTTCTGAAAATAAAATCTTAAAAATTACACCGACAGGGATGTGTTAACACCCTTGCTTGCCGCAAATTACACGGGTAGAGATAGGTTAATATTCATACCGCTCTATAACTAACACTGGTAGTGACAGGTAATTAGGCCAGTCTCAGTACATAGTTTTATGGCACAATTATCAAGATTAGAAATTTGATAGCCGACACTATCATATAGAACTTAGCGCCATAAAACACTCCATAAAACCCTACTGAGACTGGTCTTAGCATCGATTGGAATCCTTACTTATTTATGCCAGCATGGTGTCTCACCAATATGTGAATAATGTACCTTTTGACTATTTGTGTTGCCATCTACACAGCACACACCATTCGCATCGGCTACTTGGTGCGCCCGACCAATCACGGCACGGATGATGTTTCTTTGTCGGTACAAATCTGAAACTATGGAGTAGTGTAACTTCTAGTCAATCATCACCAAGCACTAAACCAAATGAATAATCTCGGGATCTTGCTGCAATGCAATTCAGCTGTAAGGAACAAGCTGGCTTATGGGACTGTCGATGATCCTGGTCTGCTCATGTTTTCCCACTAACGCTTCATCTTAAATTCCCAATGTATCCCACCCGCACGAGAAATAATTAACTGCCCTGGGGTACAATTACCACAAATCATCGTTAATTCCGGACGACTCTGTCAATTTTCCACCAGCCTACTTCTTGATGGTGCAAAGTTTTCTATCTGGCCATGGGGCAGCTCAATCTTAAAAACAAATGTCAAAGACGAGCCAAAAGTCTTAAGGAAGAAGAGTGGGTGAGGGTGGGTGTTAGGAAAACATATTTCTGTGCCACTGAATGATCGATCTTGGTACAGTGTACATATGTTGGCTCAGGCCAAGGTTATGGTTTGCTCAGAAGAGCCATTGCACGCGGCCCACATACCCTAACCAGTGTTGGAAGGAAGCCCAAACCAGGCTTCTACTGGAGACAACGTTTAAATAATTGTTCGTTCCCCATTGTCTGTTCCAGGACACACCACACAGACACTAGATGCATCTATCCGCACTTTAAGATGAAGCACCAAAGGTCGTCAACTCGTCACGAACTCACGATTGGGCAAAAGAGTTTAGGCCCCTGTTTTGTTCGAAGCAGGATTATGACGGACCTTTGGCTCGCAGCACAAGTTTCAGCAATGCTACGCCGAAATTCCTGATGTTTCGCATCCCCCATTAGAATCCTCCTCCTATTCATGGGTCGTCACTGAATTCGGGATGCCATGCTACGCCACCCCAGTTCCATGTTTCACATTCCCAGTTAATAAAGCTTCACTTGGGGTCACCATTATTATTAATTGTACTGCCACGCACACGTACTATTCACTGTGAACTTTTTAGCTACTATATCCTCTCCAATTTTGATTTTTCAAGCTACAACTCCATACAAATAAAATCGATAAAGTTTGTTTCCGATCACCTCTGCTATACTGTATATAGTAGGAAGCAGTGGTTTTTGCAAGACCTGTCTCTATAGGCCGGTGTCTTTGCAGTAAATATACAGCTCTAAGTATTCAGACGCTATACATTTTGTTCAATAAAGACGTAGAGGAGACACATGCCATATTTTCTAATCTACCATTTTCCAAAATTTTGTAAACAAGACACGAATAGTATCGATCTTGTGAAGTATACAGCGCATGCAACTGGAAGAATGACAAACAATTGCGCTGCTCGGGGAACATATGCAAATGCAATCCTCTAGTACTGGCTGCTTTCCTCTGTCGACTTCGTCCAACACTGGAAGGAACACTCGATCTCTATTAAGAGTTTTACCACGCAGCAGATATAAATTATAGACTCTTTGACCTTTCCTAAATTTTCTTGCCACTGATCTGGCTGCATCAACATCCATTACACAGCATTACACAGCGATTCTACACCCAACTTATCGGTCACGTACATATGATGGAATGTTTTGCACTTCCAAAATGTTGTCATGTGGCTATTCTTGTAATTGCTAAATTATATGTAGATGAACAGAGGCTCTAATAATATTCATAATGTCCTCTTTCTAATTTTCCTGTTTATTTATGCATATTTGAACCGCCTACATCATATTATTCAATGATCTCAAATCACTTTACCTTTCCAGAAATAATGGCTTTACGAGAACATTAAAATGTAATTGATACAAAAAAATGTATAGAAGTGGCTATGCGCTCTAAAGAAACTGTTATGTAAACGACAGAAAACTAGCTTATGCCAATGAAAATTATGATGAACATTTGGAGGCCTGTTCAACTAATGAAAAGGGCATGAATCCTACACACAGCACGTTCATCGATTGAGTGTTTACCACCAACCAGCTATTTAGGTTAAGGGCACATTCCATATTACAAGCAATCTAGTTAATTATGAGAGTCGACATCCATTACATTCTTTTTCTAATGGACTTGGAGACACACAGGCCACCTTTGCAATATCTTTTGCTTTCTAAAGAAAACATATCAAAAGTAAGACAAAAAAAATCGGTGCCTGGTGGGGCATTTCACACAGCTCGTAGGGTTCCACCACATGTAAATTGTGGATTCTACCATCCTCCTCAATTCGGCGAGCTAACGATCGCCATGGTCATTCTACTGTCTGCTTGTCGGTCATGTCATATGCTGTTGACGCATGACGTGTAGGACATACTGATTGAAGGGACCCTGTCTCAATACTCATAACCTACAATTCTACTAGAGGACCAAGCTTTCTACCCATCCACATACCTCTTTACAGCGATCCTATGCTCTGCTACATTCCTTCTGAGTTCAGATAAAATTCCTGATGTTTCACATCCAAGGCCTCGTTTCCGCTCACCATTGAACTTCCACGTATAATCTCTATACCTATACTAATTACAGACTGTTAAGAAATTTCCATGTTAATCAGAGAAAATGAAAAAGATCTGACCAACCATTATTCATGCAACATTATTATGACTGTTCAGATCTGTTCAGTTCATCCACCCTTTCTCTCCACATCTGAACAGTCATGCAACATTATTATGACTGTTCATATCTGCATAAAAATGATAAACGGAAGGCACCTCCTGAAGACCATTATAAATAAACTGGGATGGTGCTTTTCTGCTGGAATAAAGCAGCTAAGGAGTAGGTGGCTTGGGCTTCATCATAAGGGGATCATACTGGACTGGTAGTAGCAGCGCGCTGGAGTAGGAGTACAAGTCCTCTATTCGATGCTCAACATGCTAAAATAATAGCTTGTATGAAAGGAATGGAGCACATTATTGTGGAATTAAAACTGATGATGTCAACGTGATGGATACTTTAAGTTCCAGGAACTATGTTTAGGCCAGTCCCAGTGCAATGTTTCATAGAGTTTCTGCACGTTAAATATGGTGACAAATCAGCATTTTAGATGATGTGGCAAAGGGTTAATGAGGAGAGAGATTGAATGGGTTTCATCTAGATGAAACTCTGTATACACTGTTTCCAACAAGTTTGTGTCTTGCATGCATTGCGAAACATTAAAATGAAACAATGCATTGTATGAATCATTTCATCTATAAATTAATTATCTACTTGCTTATGTGGCATTCTTGAAAACACAAAAAATAAAATCCCCACTGGGAATAGCCAGAAACAAGGGCAAAGATAATATGTGATTTTACCTTCTACTATGTTCTCATTGTCCGGGGCTTGTGTAACTCAAAAGCTCACACAGTATGTAGCTAGCAGCTATTGGTTTAAATTACTCTGATCGACCTGTGTTACGGCAGGACCATGTACCTGGGCAAAGTGATTAATGGAAAGCTTGTTTCTAGTCATCTGAAAAAGTATAGGGCAGGGACACTGCAGCTGCCCCTGATTGCCAAAAAAAAACAAATAGGATCTCTTGTGCCCCGGGAAGCCTAAGGCGCCGTTTGGATTCAGGTGCTAAAGTTTAGAGCTTTAAATAAATAATAATTAGACGTATTAAATATAAATTAATTATAAAACTAATTGCATAAGTCATATCTATTTCGCGAGACGAACCTAACAAGTCTAATTAAGCTATAATTAACACATAATTATCATGCGTTTATTGTAGCATTACATTGTCTAATTATAGTGTAATTAGGCTTAATAGATTCGCCTCGCAAATTAGTCCTTGTTTATGTAATGAGTTTTTTAATTAATCTATATTTAATACTCCTAATTAACGTGTTTATATCCGATGTGACGGGGCTAAAATTTAACCTCGGGAAACAACTAGACGCTCACATCTATGCATGCCCACGTCCATTGTCCCCGTCGATCTCGCCAAGGAGTGCCATCCGCCGATCGCTGCCTCTAGCGCCTTGGTGCCCAAACGCGGCTGCTCGGCTGGCCTTGCCATATTGTACTGTGCCGTGTACTGGGCGTAGCCATGTAGCCAAGCATACAAAAATATATGTACTCAACAGCTGCCTGTACTGGGCGTGATTGGTTCTTGTATTTCTGCAGCCTGGCTTGCACCACGCATGCAGGCTCGCACGGGCCAGGCCTGCCGCATGCATTTTTAAGTGAATGATGCTCGGCCAATACAGTTACTTAAAAATGAACTATTATATATTGTCATAAATGTCATATATTTAAAAGTGGATGAACTACAAGTGCACCAACTATAAATGAGTCCCCATATACGTAGGTCCCTTTATTTTCCTTCTCAATTGCTATCTAAAACTCAGACTAGCTGGCATGAAACTTTGGCTTTGACAAAACCTATACTTATGTGAACTGCTGCCAGAAGTATGATATTTGATCCAATGCAATATACTTTTTAAAACTAGCTAACGTGTTAGAAAAAAATACAATAAATATGAAGACCCAAGGATGAGCAATGAACATAACTGCAGAAAATTAACATAGTACGTATGAATCTTGCATATGCTTGATGGCTAATTCTGGATTCAACTCAACATGGTTTCGTGGTGATTCCAGACGAAAACATGTTCCCTGATCTGCAATTAACCATTGAAAAATCAAATCTATGCATACAATTTGACACATTTTATAATGCCCCCCAAATTGGATATCGAATAAACCAGCTTCAACAGATTATCCCGTTGTCCTTTTTTTTCAAAGACAACAGATCATTCCGTTGTCGTGGCACCATCTTGTCATCTATATTGTCCCATGTTTACTGTCATGTATTCCTTTTAGACGCATTTCAAAAAATTCCGTGTATGGCGCTCATGATAGGGGCAGAAGGATCCGGAGGAGGTTTCACTAACCCATGATTAGTTACAGGAGCACCTTGCTCACAGTTACAGTGGATTTTTTTATAAAGCAACACCTCATCAACAGCTAGCGACTGTGGACCAAAGAAATCCTACTTGCTGCATTACTTGGCAAAGATAGAGATTATATCTTAACACAGTGGAAATTCCCAATGCCTCCCATCCCCAACGGTATGCATGGCACGACCCATTCACACATTGAAATTGACATGCTGCTCGACATATGTACTGTGTTCATAGTGACTCCTGGTTTCACGGACTAGTAGTACGTCATTCCATACAAATGAGCTGGAGTTTTGCTTTTGGATGTGGAACTTCAACCAATAAAGCAGCTAACTTTCTGAGTGATGTACCTTTATAGGTGCACACAGTAAATTCAGCTCTTGGGTTTCTATTGACCCCATAACTATATACTAACCAGAGTAAAATGCACCCGAGGCCCCTTAACTTGTCGAGCTGTGTCATCCAGGTCCACCAACTTTGAAAATGCATTTTTGGGTCTCCAAACTTACTAATCGTGCCAAATAGGTCCAAATCTTGATTAATCATGCTAATTTATTCTAAGAGAAAATTCCCTATTTGACACTGAAAAAATGACATGTTCTATTTTTGGCCCTCAAAACCTTTTTGTTTTCTATTTGACACCGAGTTCAATTTTCGTTCCCGAAATGACACTGTCGTCCATCCCGTTAGCATTTGCCGTGAAATAGAGATAGAAATGTGTTAGTTTTTTAGTGGATATACAAAATTACCCCTAGCCTCCTCCACCGGACCGTTCCCAACCCTATCTCCTGGACGGGGGTGGGGCCGGCGCCAGTGCAGGAGGCCTCCCGGCACCAGTATGGAGGGGTTGGCGTCAGATCTGGAGGGAGAGGCCCCCGACGGCCAGGAGGAGGCGGCCATGGCGTGCCCCGACGGCCGTGAGGTAGCGACGCCCCCGACAGCCAGATGGCGGCGGCCGTGGCGCACCCAGACGGCCATGAGGCAGTGGCGCCCCCGATAGCCAGGCGTACATCTTCCTGACGCTCTCGCTCCGCCTCGCTCCGTCCCCGTGGGGCCCATACCATGCGGGAAGGGGTGTAATCAAGGAGGATTAGAATGAATTAGCACGATTAATCAAGATTTAGACCTATTTGGCACGATTAGCAAGTTCGGGGACCCAAAAAAGCATTTTCAAAGTTGGTGGACCTGCATGACACAGCTCGATAAGTTAAGCGGTCTGGGGGTGCATTTTACTCTACTGACAAGTTGACATATGACATTGGGTTATTTTGCGACCACTACTTCTCTATATTAGTCACTCATTGGGTTACAGTGTTCGTGAACAATTCTTAGCAGAAAGCTAGGGACTACATCCACCCAATACTATGAGTAACGGACGGCGAAGCCTCCTTGGCAGTTGGCACAAACATGAGCCGCCAAGTTTGCTTGGGGCCATACAAATAAAAATGAGAAAGAGGAGTGCATGCATGGCGTGGCAAGGTAGCAATACTCACTACCAGAGAACCTCACATCCGCCCCCCTCATAGGCCGCGGCACATTTTGGACCCGGTGCTAAGGGTGCATCAGCACCGGGTCCAACGGCTATGAGCGGGGGCGGCGCGCAGGGATGGCAGGCTGAGCACATTAGCACCGGGTCTTGCGACGACCCGGTGGGTCTTGCGACGACCCGGTGGATCTTGCGATGACCTGGTGCTAATGTGCTCACATTCGCACCGGTTGTAGCCAGCAACCGGTGCTAATGTGCCCAAGGCCCTTTAGCACCGGTTGCTGGCTGCAACCGGTGCCAATGTGAGAGCAGTAGCACCGGGTCGTCGCAAGACCCGGTGCTAATGTGCTCGTATATAATACCTTCCCTCCCCTCGCCGGAGCCAGCATCAACACTTGGAGCTGTGTTCATGTTGTGCTCGGGACAGGGGAGGTGCTGCCAATTTTTTTTTTTCAAAATTTGTGAAGATTTCACTCATCCAAGGGGCACTCACTACAAGGTACATTCTTTCATTCTCTTATGTTCTTTATTAGCTTGTATTGTTTATATGCTTTAGAAATAGAGAAATTTGTGAATCAAAATGGAAAGAGAGCTTGTGTTCATGGTGGAGAGAGAGAGCTTGTGTTCATGGTGGAGAGAGAGAGCTTATGTATTGTATTTATTAGTTATTTATTTAAAGTTGGAATAGTTAATTATTTTTTAAATGGAAGTATATTTGATTTTAGAAAATGAATAAATTCATTATAGTTTTAGAAATGTGTTTAATTTGTATTGTCTTATGTATTAACTTTGTAATCTATTATATGTTAAATTTATATTTAGTTATATATTAAATTTGTATTTTCTTATATATTACCTCTCTATTATATTATATATTAAATTATACAAATAATTGTTATTGGTTACTAATGCAGATGAATAGGCAATGGATGTACGGGGACAATCACGATACGGCGTTTCGTGATGGCCTGAAGGGGTTTCTCGATGTCGCCGAGGCCAACAGGAGACCGTCAGGTTTCATGTTCTGCCCATGCACTAATTGTCGAAATATACAATCGTACAAACAAAGAGGAGCTCTTCAGGTGCATTTGATGAGGCACGGTTTTATGAGCAATTATTCTGTTTGGACGAGGCATGGTGAAAGAGGAATTCTAATGGATGAAGATGAAGAAGACGAGGTGGATAACGACATTCCGGTATTGGCTAAATACTACGGGGCCTTTGCAGATGCTGCAGTGGGTGATGCCGATCATGAAGATGCTGCTCAGGAAGATGATGCTCAGGAAGATGACCCTAATGATGGACTTGGGCAAATGTTGCGTGATGCTGAGAAAGACTTGGGCAATGATAAGGAACTGAAAAAGATACAACACATGTTGCGGGGCCACAAAACTGACTTGTACCCAGATTGCAAAGAGGGGCTTACGAAGTTGGGTAGTACACTTGAATTTCTGCAGTGGAAGGCAGCAAATGGTGTTACTGATAAGGGTTTCGATGAGCTACTGAAACTCGTAAAGAAGATTCTGCCCAAGGGTAACGAATTGCCATCGGCAACGTATGAAGCAAAACGGGTTGTTTGCCCTCTCGGTTTGGAGGTGCAGAAGATACATGCGTGTCCAAATGACTGTATCCTCTATCGCGGACAATACGAACACTTAGATTGCTGTCCAGTTTGCAGTTGCGCACGATACAAGATAAGGCGGGATGACCCTGGTGAGGTTATGGGGGAGCGTTGTAAGAAAAAATTGATGCGAAGGTGATGTGGTATTTTCCTCTGATACCCCGTCTGAAGCGTTTGTTCAGGAACAAAGAGCATGCCAAACTAATGCGATGGCACAAAGAAGAACGTAAGCAGGATGGCATGTTGAGACACCCTGCTGATGGATCCCCGTGGAGGAACATCGACAGAGCATTCCCAGAGTTTGATGCTGATGCGAGGAATGTGAGGCTTGGTTTAAGTACTGATGGCATGAACCCTTTTGGTGAAATGAGCAGTAGTCATAGCACTTGGCCCGTGACTTTATGTATCTACAACCTACCCCCTTGGCTCTGCATGAAGTGAAAGTTCATTACGATGCCAGTGCTTATTCAAGGGCCAAAGCAACCTGGCAACGACATTGATGTCTACCTAAGACCATTGGTTGATGAACTTTTGCAGCTATGGAAGGAAGAAGGTGTTAGCATGTGGGGTGAGGACAAGCAGGAGCAGTTTGACATTCGAGCACTGCTTTTCATAAACATCAATGACTGGCCTGCACTAAGTAACCTATCAGGACAATCAAACAAAGGATATAAAGCATGCACTCACTGTTTAGAGGAAACCGAAAGCATGTATTTGAAACATTGTAGGAATGTTGTTTACATGAGTCATCGTCGATTTCTTCCTACGAAGCATGAGTTACGAAAAAAATGTCCGCATTTTGGCGGGAATGTGGACCACCGTACAAAGCCAAGACACCGGAGTGGACAAGATGTATTTGATATGTTAAAGGACCTACAAGTGGTGTTTGGAAAGGGAGACGGAAGCCAGCCTGTTCCGACTGGCGAGGATGGTCATGCCGCGATGTGGAAGAAAAAGTCTATCTTTTGGGAGCTACCTTATTGGCAATATTTAGAGGTCCGTAACGCGATTGATGTGATGCATCTGATGAAGAATCTTTGCGTGAACTTGATAAGCTTCCTGGGTACTTATGGGAAGCCAAAAGATATACTGGAAGCACAACAAGAGCTGAAACGATTGAAACAACGGAATGATCTACATCCAGAAAAGAGAGACAACAGACGCGAGTACTTGCGTCCTGCCAGCTTCACTCTCAGCAAAGAAGAGAAGGCAAGCATGTTTGAATACTTGAATAGTATCAAGGTTCTGTCGGGCTACTCCTCCAATATTAAGGGAATAATAAATATGAAAGAGAACAAGTTCACAAACCTCAAGTCTCATGACTGTCATGTGTTGATGACACAGCTGCTTCCCGTCATACTCAGGGGTGTGCTACCCGTTAATGTGCGGAAAGCCATTGTGAAGCTATGTGCATTCCTCAATGCAATTTCTCAGAAGGTGATCAATCCAGACCATTTAGTTCAGCTACAAAACGACGTGGTGCAATGTCTTGTCAGCTTTGAGATGATATTTCCACCATCCTTCTTCAATATTATGACACATCTATTGGTTCACCTCATCAAAGAGATTCGTATACTGGGCCCAGTATTTCTACACAACATGTTCCCGTTTGAGAGGTTCTTCGTTGTGCTAAAGAAGTATGTCCGTAATCGTTCTCGTCCAGAAGGATGCATTGCTAAGGGATACGAAACAGAGGAGGTCATTGAATTCTGTGTTGACTTTTTCAACGATCTTATGCCGATTGGTGTGCCCGAATCACATCATGAGGGGAGACTTGGTGGAAAGGGCACACTAGGGAAAAGATCGATGGTAATCAAGGACATGGAGACATTTCATAAAGCGCGCCTCATAGTTTTGCAACAATCAACCTTAGTTGCTCCGTACATCGAGGAGCACATGAGGATTCTCTGGGACAAAAATCCAACAAAGTCTGTAGCCTTTATTCAGCAGATGCACAATACTACTTTCGCCGCTTGGTTGCGAGAGCGTCGGATGGGTGTCGAGGGCATTGATGCGCAGCTAGCTTTTGTAGCTAGGGGTCCATCGACCACGATCTTAAAATTCCAAGGATACGACATCAATGGGTATACATTTTACACAAGAGCCCAGGACAAGAGGAGCACCAACCAAAACAGTGGAGTCTGAATCGACGCGACAGACACCAATGACAATACTAACTCATACTATGGTGTCATAGAGGAGATATGGGAACTAGAGTACGGACCTTTGAAGATCCCACTGTTTAAGTGCCAATGGGTGAAGCTGACTGCAGAAGGTGTTACAGTTGATGAGTATGGAATGACGTTAGTGGACCTAAACAAGATTGGGTTTCTAGACGAACCGTTCTTCCTAGCCAAAGATGTCACACAAGTTTTTTATGTAAAGGACATGGCTAGCAGACCAAAGAAAGGGGCGGATAAGAAAGGGGTGGGTAAGCAATTGGACCCACCACAAGACGAGCCAAAGCGTCATATTGTTCTTCCTGGAAAAAGAAAAATCGTAGGAGTTGAGGACAAGACGGATGAAGATTATGATATGCTCGATGGGCTGCCTCCATTCTCGATGGCTGCTGACCCAAGCATCCTGTTAGCGGCGGAGGAGACACCCTATCTACGGCGTGATCACAATCAAGGAACATTCGTAAAGAGGAAGTTTATTAGTGTCCGAGTAAACGATGATGACGTGTAATTTAATTGCACTATGTTCCAGAAATTCATATTTATATAAATGACATCGTGTATTTGTTATGCATTTATGTGGTTTTAGTTTTTAACAATTTGACATATGATCCATCAAAAGATATGACCACCCGAAGCCCATCTTTCGTGAAATGTAGCAAGTGGCCAATCAATGAAACCAAATGTTAATTCCTACAATTTTCTGGAATTTTCTATTATTTTCTAATATTTTCTAGTAACTCCCACTGTTTTCTAGAATTTTCTAATAATTTTAAAGGGCTTTGTTTTCTACAAAATTATTATTTAGAAATAAAGAGCTTCATTTAATAATTACTAGAAAATGAAAGCAAATGGTAATTCCTACGATTTTCTAGGATTTTATACTAATTTCTAATATTTTCTAGTAACTCCTACTGTTTTTCAAGAATTATCTAACAAATTTAAAGAGCTTTGTTTTATTTATTTACGAATAAAGTAAAGTAATAGAAATAGAAAAAAGACCCGGTGCTAATTGTCGATTTGGATGAAAAAATGACGGCAACTGAAATCCTAACCCTTTAGCACCGGGTAGATCCAACACCCGGTGCTAAAGTTGCCCAGGATTTCAGTTCCCGCCCTCGGCACCTCTTTAGCACCGGGTGTGCTTACACCCGGTGCTAAAGTCCATTAGCACCGGGTGTTGTATCCACCCGGTGCTAATGTGGTGGCCTTTAGCACCCCGTGCACCACATTAGCACCGAGTGTGCTTACACCCGATGCTAAAGACTCATTAGCACCGGGTGTTGTATCCACCCGGTGCTAATGTGGTGGCCTTTAGCAACGGGTGAGGGTAAGACCCGGTGCAAATGAGCCTTTAGCACTGGGTCTCGCCGCCCCATATAACCGCCCGAGCCCTCTCCCCTCCCCACTTCTCGTATTTCTCGCCCGTCTCCGCCGCCGGTCCCGCTCCCGCGCCCGTCCCCGTCGCTGGTCGCCCTCGCCGCCGTCTCCCGTCGCCCGCGCCACCGTCGCCCGTCGCCCGCGTCGCCGCCATTCTCCCGCGCCGCCCGTGGCCCGTCGCCGCCGCGTCCGCGTCCTCGCCCGCTCCCTCGTCCGCGCCGGGCCCTCGTCCGCGCCCTCGTCCGTCGCCCCTCGCCCGAGCCCGCACCCGCCGCCGTTGACGGCCGCCCGTCGCCCACACCCGCCGCCGTCGCCCGCACCCGAGCCCCTAGGTCGATTTTTACATTTTGTTATTTAATTTGTTATTTATTTTGTTATTGAATTTGGTATATAATTTGTTATTTTATTTGTTATTTAATTTGTTAGATATAATTTGTTATTATTTATATGCTTATATATAATTTTGTATGTAATTTTGTATATATAATTTTGTATATGTGCATATTTTGTATGTGCAAAACTATCGCGCACCCGAACACCATCGCGAAACCAAACTCGTCGCCCGAGCTCCTTCGCGAACCCAAACGCGTCGCGTTCCCAAACCTTCCAGAACCCAAACTCGTCGCGCACCCGAACCCCTTCGCGTCGCGCACCAGAACCCCTTCGCGTCGCGCACCCCTTAGCTCTAACCCTAAACCCCGAAACCCAAACCCTAAACCCCCTAGCCCTAACCCTAAACCCCGAAACCCAAACCCTAAACCCCCTAGCCCTAACCCTAAACCCCATATCTATATTTATTTATATTTATTGCTTACAAATTATTTTTATTCCTATAGATGGCGGACAACAACCCTAGCGAACCCTTGCCAGAGGATAATGACCAGTTCTTATTGAATCAAATATTTGGTATCGATGCCGAAGATAACCCGCAACCAAACATGGAAGACGTGCTGGGCATTGCTCAAGGGAGCGAAAATGTGGAACAACGTAATGTGGATGAACGCAGTAATAATGAGCCCACGTCCAAGGCCGGCCCTGTATTTTTTGGGGCCCGGGGCGAATCTAAAATCAGAGGCCCTTATGACCCTGTTGAACATAAATATCAATTGCAAAAGATAATTTATGCATTATAAAAAATATTACCGTCAAACACTTGTACACATCCAAAAATGATGCTCGTTAGTAAAAACTATGGTAGGTAGCACTTTCTAGATACTATTTGAACAATCTCTTGTAACAGTTCTCGGAGAGAGGAAACTAATGAAATGTGCAAAGGTATGAGGATCTAAACAATTGCTTCGATGATATGCTTGGAAGGATAAAAGATTGTATATGGTGATGTGAATGAACAAAGGCTTGCTCTGTTTGCTTCTTTCATTAGGCGTTGATGAGATACGTTGCAGCTTGATCAATCAGTTGTAGCTTAGCAGACCTTAAAGACGTATATACTGCATGTATACAGGTTGGGGGCCCTTCCAATTTGGGGGCCCGGGGCGGTTGCCCCGGGTGAATACACAGCAGGGCCGGCCCTGCCCACGTCTTGAAACGAACCGGATTCTCAACGACGAGAATCCGACTCCCTGTACCCTCGAGATAGTCCCAAGAATAGCAGCTATCTCGTACAGAACTCATCTCAGTCGAATATCACATCCATACAACGATAAAAGATTCAACACATGACATATATAAAAACATAGCGTCTGGTACAAGCCCTCTGGGCTAAATCGACAATAAGAAACAGCTGCGCAGCGGTAGCTAGATCATCAGGGACCACTCCTCCACAGGCATCCTTGAGCATAGCACGCACCCTTCAATCGTACCACCCGTCCTGGTTGAACTCGTGGTCGGGGTCTTCACCTGAGAACCCAAAGTCTGTCCCCAAGGAAAATGGGACAGGTCCACGTCACCAACCATAATATGAAGCAAGCTTTATAGTGGCCTATTCTAAGGTATAGAAATAATCAAGGTTTGAGCTAGGGTTTTCTTATGCGAGCAGCAACAATAACCCAAATTCATCTCATCACCAACTCCTTCCCTCACACGCACATCCACTCCCCAAATCCAACCATCAACCTCACATTCCCATCGGGCTCGTCCTGCCACAGCAGGTTCCCGCAAACATCATCCACCAACGCCTTTCGCTCACTAGTCGACTCGGTGAGCTCCCTCCCCACCTTGTCTCATCAGCATCGCTGGACCAATCTCTCATAACCCAAATCAAAGGATGAGGTAAGAAAGCAGATTCCCATGCTAGTCGGAACTTATCAGAAGCGGGTCGTCCGTAACCGTGGACACGGCTATACGTATAGTTTACACTCTGCAGAGGTGGCACTCCAGGAATCCACCCGGGCTGCAAGGCTAGTCCGCAAGCAACCTGAGACACAGCCCACAGCAGAGACCCTAAATAGTAACGGCGCCAATCCTGTCTCCCTGGGCTCGGGAAACATCTGATCTAACATCTGCCCCAGGGATGTGAAACCTTCCCACCGGGGCCAGTCGGGGGCCGTGGTAAATCAGGGAGAGTACGCCGCAATGAGTCCCCCTTACACATATCAAGCTCGAATCTCCTACAGCCTCGGCGCCGCACTAGAGTAGGCTTGCTGGAACCCTCCCTATACTGGGTAGATGGTGAGCACGGTATTCCCACGTGCAAAGGTGGAACTCGACTCGGTCCTTAATTGTCGGTAAAGCGAGTATCAGCGTCATAAGCGATCCGCCGCAACGGTCCGCAATCGGAACCCATAACAGGTATAGCCGCCCAAACTCCTCAAGTAACCAAGTATCCAAATAACCATGTACCCGCAACAGGTACACCGTAGGGACTGCCCGAGTGCAGTCCCCAAGCACCCCGATCAAACGATCGAGTTGTTATTACTCGCTTACACCGCCTAGCTGCACTACTCCTCCCATACCACCCACCACTCACGCCAAGAGGATCAAATCACATCCATCCCAACACATGCATAGCATAGCATATTTCATAAAGTGAGTAGTAGGTAGCAAGGTATCAGGATATTATCAAAGGCAGTGCAGGTTTATCATGCGAGTAAAGTAAAGCGCTAGCATACTAGTTGCATGTCTAATAGGTATTTCAGAGATTGGTCGGGCGTGAACCTAGGCAAAAGTCTTCGTCTTCGTCAAAGCAGTTGTCGTAGTGGTCTGGCTCCTCCTGACTCTCCGGAACTCCTAGGGTTGCGGAAAATAAAATAAGACGCGACTACTAGCAAAGAAACACCAAGACAGCGATGAAAGAAGTCCCAAAGAACACCAAACTCTACACTAACGCGTAGGTCATGATTTTAGAAAAATATAGAAACTGGTTTCATATTTTTTCTGAGCTACGGTTGATTTATTATTAATTTTCGAAGTTTAAATCATTTTTTGAAAATATTAAATAATTTCTGAAAAAGAAAACAGACAGAAATTAGCCTGCTGACGTCAGCATGACGTCATGCTGACGTCAGCAGTGGGGTCCGCCTAGGATGACATCAGCAGTGGGCCCTACTGACGTCTGCGTTGACTGGTCAACGGTCAACGGGTCAACGGTCAGCTCTGGTCAGTGGGCCCCAGCGGTCAGTGACACGCAGTGTATGTCATGTGGGCCCCATACGTCAGCGCAGTTAAAAAGAAAAAGGGTAAAAGAAAACGCTGGTGGGCTGGAGTTGGGCCGAAAGGCTTGGGCCGGAAAAGTTCAGGGTGGTAAACTGGACTTAAAGTTTAACTTTAAGCCCAAGAAGGGTAGGCTGCTCGGCTCGGCGCTGTGGACCAAGTCCACGGTGCACCGTGAGAACGGTTCACGTGAGCCGGGTGCACGGGATCAGGTTGTGCCCACCACGGGATCTTTTATGGTTGGCCGTGTGTGATCTCGGTGTGGTCCAGCATGTGGCTCGGCGCGACGCGAACGCGGCGCGCACTGGTGCGCGACCAGCGGCGCACACGCGGCGCGCACCAGAGCACGGCGGCGGCGCTGGTCGACGGCGAATCTCGCCGGGAATGGCTCGGCGTTGGCCTAGAAGCGGTGCTAGGGATCGGCTGGGGTTCCGCGAGGTCTAACGACAAGGAAAAGGTGGGGTTTGACCCACGGTGCGAGCTCCCGACGAAGGCAGGCGGCTGCGCGGCCGGCGAGCGGCTGCGGCACGCGACGGGGTAGGGTCGCGCGGTCAGAAAAGGCCTCGGCTGCGAGCGCGTCGTCACCAGCGACTGCTGGGACACGGCTAGGAGCGCGTGCGCGGGCACGTGGTTCACCACGGCCGCGGCACGGCCTTGGCGCGCGCGCGACGTGCAGAGCTCGGCCGCGGCGGCCTCGGCTGCGATTCAATCGTCGGTGGTCTGCAACGGGATGAGCGGCTTGGCGACGGGTCCCTGCACAAGACAAGGCACAGCTCGAAGGCTGGCTCCAGAAGAAGGGCTGGCTTGGCTTGGCGAGCACGCGCGGCGGCGCTCCGCCGGAAACAGAGAGGAAGAAGGGGGGTCTCCGTGGGTGGCTCACCTAGGGGCAAGTAGTCGATCGCTGCAGCTCGGGGTAGGTTGTTGATGCCGTGAAGATGCTCCTGCGCCCTCGAATGTCCCTGGTCCGGCTCCTTCTTGGCGGCTCTACGGTCGACGGTGATGGCTTCGGCGGCGGCGTCGTGGGGAAGAAACTTCGGCCTCCCTCGCGTCTTCCTTGGCTCGGCTCCCTCTTCTCCTCCCTCCACTGCTCCTTCTCCTCCCTCTCCTCTCCTGGATCAGTGGCTTGGTGAACCCCAATTGGGGCGGCGGCTTGAACAGGGGATACGGTCGGTGGGTCTGTTTTATAGGGCGGTGGCTAGGGATGGAGGGGCACGGACGGCGAGATGGCTTGGCGAGCCCGCTCGGGCCACGCGTCGCAATCGCGACGGGCCGCGGAGCGCGTCACGGGCGGCTCAGCAGAGAGAGAGAGAAAGAGAGCGCGGGGCATCGGCGCGGGGAAGAAGGAGAGGAGGGAGAGAAAGCTGACAGGCGGGACCCGCCTGTCAGTGAGAGAGATGAAGGGGACGCGGAGGCGACGCGGAGGAAGTTTGGGCTGGCGCTGGGCCGAAAGGCCGGCTGGGCCGGTTGGCAGGCTGGCTTGGGAAAGGAAGTTTGAGGGTTGTTTCTGGACTTTGGCTACGGGTTTCGGCCCAACAGGGTTAGGTAGGGTTTGAATTAGTTTAGTTAGTATTTGTTTGAATTCAAATCTAGAATTTGAATTCAAACACAACCAAAAATCCAATAAAACCAAATTAACTCCAAATCACATCTATTTGGTCCTTAGCACTTGAAATTATTTTTATTTTGAATTAAAATTGCCTAGGAATTTAGGGAGCAATTAGAAGACACTCTTATATGTTTGTTGTCTTGCACAAAATTCACCAAAAATTTTTAAATTCACATTTTTGCATTCAACAAATCCTAAGGGAATTTTTAGGGTTGTTACAGTCTCCCCCCCTCACAAGAATCTCGTCCTCGAGATTTGTGGTTACCTATGGTTTAAACAGGTGGGGGTATCTCTCTTTTAGTACTGACTCCTTCTCCCATGTAGCCTCCCTTTCGGAGTGATTGCTCCACTGCACTTTGCAAAACGGAATAGCTGTGTTACTGGTCTCTTTGACTGCTCTGTCTAGTATCCTCTCTGGGTACTCCTGGTACTCCAATGTGTCTTGTAGGTCTAATGCCTTTGTTTTGACCTCATGTTCTGGTACTCTTAGACACTTCCTCAGCTGAGAAACATGGAACACTGGGTGTACTCCAGCTAGGTCCTCTGGTAGGTCTAGCCTGTAGGCTAGCTTTCCTATTCTCTCTAGTATCTGATACGGTCCCACAAAACGGGGTGCTAGCTTCCCTTTCACTTGGAATCTCTTATGCCCTCTGAGGGGTGATATGTTTAGGTAGACGAAGTCCCCTACTTCGAACTCTAGATCTCGTCTCCTTTTATCCGCATAGCTCTTTTGTCGGCTCTGAGCTACCTTCAGGTGCTCTCGGATCTTGGCCACATTTTCTTCTGCCTCTACAATCATGTCAGGTCCAAAGAATGTTCGTTCTCCCACCTCTGACCACATTAGAGGCGTTCTACATTTTCTGCCATATAGTGCCTCAAAGGGGGACATCTGCAGGCTGGCCTGGTAACTGTTGTTGTAGGAAAATTCTGCATACGATAGACTCTTCTCCCAGTCTGTGCTGTAAGCTAGAACACATGCCCTCAACAAGTCTTCAAGAATCTGGTTCACTCTTTCGGTCTGCCCATCTGTCTGAGGGTGGTAAGCTGTGCTATACTCCAAGGTTGTCCCGATGGCTTGATGTAGGCTTTTCCAGAACTGAGCTGTGAATTGTGGTCCTCTGTCTAACACAATACTTCTTGGTGCCCCATGTAGCTTGAGAATGTTGTCTATATATAGCTCTGCTAGTTTGCTCACTGGGTATGTGCTTTTGACTGGTATGAAGTGGGCTACCTTTGTCAGCCGATCAACTATGACCCAAATGGCATCATTCCCTTTCTGAGTGCGAGGTAGGCCAACCACGAAGTCCATGCTGATATCTTCCCACTTCCACATTGGAATTTCCAATGGTTTCAGCAGTCCTGCTAGCCTTTGATGTTCTTCCTTGATTCTTCGACAATAGTCGCACTTGGCTACATACTCAGCTATGTCCTCTCTCATTTTCTTCCACTAGAACTTATCCTTCAGATCTTGATACATCTTGGTGCATCCTGGGTGTATCGAGTACTTGGACTCGTGAGCCTCTGAGAGAATTGTTCTCCTGATTTCCTTGTCCTGCGGTACACAAATATGGTCTTTCAGCCATACTGTCCCTGCTTCATCTACCCGGAAGTCAGGTGCCACTCCTCGCTGGATATCCTCTTTTACTTCTTGGATTTCTGGACACTTTCCTTGAGCTTCTTTGATTCGGTCTTCTAGGTTGTACTTCACCCTTATTTCCTGGGGTTTTCCTTCTTCTACTAGCTCGAGTTTTAGCATGTACAATTCCTTTGCTAGTTCTGGTTGACATTCTTCTATCATCAAGTTGTTGCAATAACTCTTTCGGCTCAAGGCATCTGCCACTACATTGGCTTTGCCAGGATGGTAGTGTATCTCCAAGTCGTAATCTTTGATCAGTTCTAACCACCTTCTCTGCCTCATGTTCAGTTCGGATTGGGTGAAGAAATACTTCAAGCTTTTGTGATCCGTATAGATATCGCACTTGTTGCCAATCAGGTAGTGCCTCCAGATCTTCAATGCATGTACCACTGCTGCCAGTTCTAAGTCATGTGTGGGGTAGTTTTCCTCATGTTTCCTCAGCTGCCTTGATGCATAAGCAACAACCTTGCCCTCTTGCATTAGTACGCATCCCAAACCTTGTCTCGAAGCATCGCAATAGACTACGAAATCCTTGCGAATATCTGGCAGGGTCAATACTGGCGTTGTAGTGAGTTTGTGCTTGAGCTCTTGGAAACTTCTTTCACACTTGTCTGTCCACTCGAACGGGACATTGTTCTTGAGTAGTTCGGTCATTGGCTTGGCAAACTTGGAGAAGTTCTCAATGAACCTTCTGTAGTAACCAACCAAACCTAGAAAGCTTCGGATTTCCGTGACACTCTTCGGCTGCTTCCATTCCGCTACTGCCTCAATCTTTTCTGGGTCTACTGCTACGCCCTCAGCCGTCAGTACGTGACCCAAAAAGGCTACTTTCTCCAGCCAAAATTCACACTGAACTTCCCGTAGAGTTGATGCTGCCTCAGCTTCTCTAGTACAATCCTTAGATGCTCCTCATGTTCTTCGGCTGTTTCTGAGTAGACTAGTATGTCGTCAATGAACACCACCACGAACTTGTCTAGTTCCTCCATGAATACCTTGTCCATCATGTTCATGAAGTAAGCGGGTGCGTTGGTCAATCCGAAGGACACAACGGTGAACTCGTACTGCCCGTACCGAGTCACAAAGGCTGTCTTGGGAATGTCGCCTTCTCTAATATTCATCTGGTGGTATCCCGATCTCAGATCAATCTTACTGAAGTACTTGGTTTTCTTCAACTGATCTAGCAAGCCATCAATCCGAGGTAATGGGTACTTGTTCTTGATCGTCACTGCGTTCAAGGATCGATAGTCTACGCACATGCGCATTGACCCATCTTTCTTCTTCACAAACAACACTGGCGATCCCCACGGGGATGCACTTGGCCGAATCACCCCGCTTTTAGCATCTCTTTCAGCTGCTTCTTGAGTTCCTCCAGCTCTTCCACTGACATTCTGTACGGTCTCTTGGCAATGGGCCCTGTGCCTGGTTGCAGCTCGATTATGAACTCTACGTCTCGGTCAGGTGGTAGTCCTGGTAGCTCTTCGGGAAACACGTCAGGGTACTCACACACAACAGGCACTTCTTCGATCGTCTTTTTCTCAATAGAATATACCAACTGTCTCAGAATACATGTTTTGGATCTCTTCCCTGTTCTTCTTCTTTGTGGTTCTACTGTTACTTTAACTCCGCTAGGGTGTGTCAACTCAACTGCTCTGGGCGAGCAACTGATTACCCCTTTGTGCTCTGTAAGCTAATCCATTCCTAGTATCACGTCAATTCCGTCTGACTTCAGGACTGTCAGGTCTCCTAAGAACTCCTGCCCACCTATCATCAGACTAACTGCTGGGCACTCTAAGGTGCACCTAAGCTCTCCTAAGGGAGAAGTAGTGACTATAGGTCTAGCCTTAGGTATTGTCGGGGGTGACTGCTCTTTCACAAACTTTGTCGAGATATAAGATCTAGTTGCACCAGAGTCGAACAGTATCAAAGCTGGAATGCCATTTACTAAAAACTCACCGAGCACAACGTCGGGAGCGTCCTCGGCTTCTTCCTCTGTCAGGTGGTTGAGGCGTCCCCTCTGCGCTGTAGCTGGCTGCCTGTCTTGTCCTCCAGGTGCCGGTGCCTTGGCTGGGGTTTGTTTGTTCTTCTTCTCCGGACAGTCAAAGGACTTGTGACCGGGCTTCCCACAAGCAAAGCAGACTACTGAGGTCCCTCCACCAACTCTAGGCGTGTTGTTTGGCTTCCAGTTGGGGTTTCCCTGACCTGAGTAGCTGTTGTTTCTGTTGCCAAAACTGTTGTAGTTGTTGCCTCTGCTGCCAAAGCTGTTGCCGTTACTGCCTCGGTTACCCTGGTAGCTGTTTCTGTTGAACCCTGAGCCTCCTTGGCTGTTGCTCTACTGAAAGCCTCTCCTGAGCATGTTGCTCTGGCCACTCCTCGGCCTCTGACTCAGTCTGTGGTTGTGCAACAGTTCAGCCTTTCTTTTCTTCTCTCGCCAAGTATCTTCAAGATCCACTCTTTCCTTCTCAACTGTGATAGCCCTGTCGATCAGCTCTCTGAGTGACCTGTGTGAACTCGCTGCGAGTGCTGTCCTCAGACCTCTGTGCAAGCCACGCTGGAACCAAAACTGATTCTTCTTTTCAGTGTTAACGTCTTCGGGAGCGTACCTCGACATCTTAGCAAAGTGTCGAGCGTACTCAGCTACAGACAAACCACCTTGGGTCATTGTCCTGAATTCCATTGCCTTGTGCACCATGACTTGTTCTGGGATGTGGTACTCTTTGAAAGCTTCACAAAACTCTAGCCATGTGATCTGAGCAGGGTTTGCGTGAGAGTCACAGTAGCTCTCCCACCACGCCTTCGCTGCTCCTTCAAGCTGGTGCGCCGCAAGGGCCACACATTCCTCTTCAGTGTAGTATGCCAGGTCCTGCTTCGTCTCGATGGTACGCAGCCAGTCGTGCGCGTCGAATGGCTCGTCCGAGTAGTCGAAGGTGGGTGCTTTCAGCCTGATGAACCTTTCAATCTTCCTTTGTAGGTCTTCCTCACGGTGTCCCTGACGGTTCTGGTTCTGGTTTCCCTGTATCTGTTGCATAGCTTGCATCATTTAAGTGTTGGCCTGTGCCATCTGTTGCATCAGCTGTGTTTGAGTAGTCATTACTTCTACCAAGTTAGGCGGTGGCGGTGGTTGCTGGTCGTTCTGCTGGTTCTGCTGAGGCTCCACTCCTGGCTCTTCCATCTCCACTTCCTGTCCTCCACCTGGTGCGTTGTCCCCGGGCTGGAGCACGCCTGTTGCGCGTCCACGGCCCCTACCTCCAACTGCAGCTGTTGCTCTTCCGCGACCACGACCTCTGCCCCTAGCTACCACTGCTACCTCTTCTTGCTCAGCTTCATCAAAACGTGCAAGCAGTCGGTTGGATCTTTGGATCGACATCTTGCTGTATTTTTCATAGAGCAGGTATAGTGGCGGTCGGTAAGGGTTAGGTTAGCGTAAACTAGAGTAGGAGCCGCACACATGAAATAGACTCAACACTAGAGTACACTCAAGATGAACATCAATAAAACTGCAAGAACAGCCACAAAGACCGATCATTCATAACAGCATTACACCCTAGACATGAGTACTATCCCGAGGCCAGCTCCTGGAACCTTGAGGATTAGTACATCTAAGCAGATGCTACATCGTGGCTGAGCCAAAAGGTGGTCATGATCTACCAAGTCTAAACATCTACTCATGAAGATAGATACAAGTCTCATCACTACTGTTGACATCTGCTGATACTGCCTACCGCATCCATCTCATGCTGCTGAAAGTGCCTATGAGGCGCGCTGCCAACCTCACAGCCTCAGTCTCTGTCTGCTGCTTGATCACTGCCTGTCGTCGTGGAGAGTGTCCGTGAGGCGCGCTGCCAACCTCACTGTGTCCACCTCAGGTCTTGCCAACTGCTGCTCTAGGGGTGTCAGTTCTTGTCTCAGTCTTGTTGTCTTGGGGGTAAGGGTTCGAGCCTCAGGTAGTGGTATCGGCTCAACCCGGCTTGGTGAGACCCTGTAGTGCTCTGTTCTGGGTTCAACTCTGCGTTCCTCTAGAAGTCCTTGGTTCACTGTGATCACCTCTGCTACCCTCTTCCTGTCTGACCTTACCCAACTACTAAGGGTCCTTCGAGCTTCATCCTTTGCCATAATCTGTTGAAGACTCAAGTACTTCATCAGCTGGTAGTTTCGCCCACTCTTCTCCTTGTAGCTATCCACCTCTTCCTGAAGTTCTGAGTTGTGACTGTCCAACCAATATACTTCTTCCTTCAGTTCTTCTATCTCTTCTTCCTTGGCTGCCAGTGCTTTGTCTTTTTCTGTGAGTTGATCTTCTAGACGGATATCTCGAGCATGGTGAGTTGCTCGGATCAGCCCTGCCAACTACCTGTTGTTGCAAGCTTCGTACTCCAGGGCTCTGACTTCCCTTGCCTTAGCTTCGAGGCGCTTCTCAAGTAAGGCGATCCTGTTCTCCTTCTCCAGTAGCTGGATGTCTTGTTTCCATACCCTCTCTCTTAGCTTGGCAACTTTCTCTTCTAGGCCAATGTTTAAGTACTCCTGCTCGATCATGCACTGAACTGAGGTCTGCAGGGTCACGTTCCGCTCTCTGTCAGCTGCGTGAGTCTGCAAGCTGACTGCGTCTCTGTCAGCTGGTTCTTCAAGAGCCCGCGACAGGTACCGGAAGTGGGTGTGGCTGAGCTGGTTCTGGTACACAAGTGTGGCAAGTCGGAGTATCCTCATGGCAATAGTCTGCACTGCCCGACTGAAGGTGCTCTCGCTGGTAGCTGTCCGTAGCATCAGTGACCTTGGCCGTCCAGAGATATTGGGTACTTCCATCTGCAACCGGGTGTGCACTCCCTCGCCAGGGCCGTAGGTCCAGCCCTCGTAGAAGACGTTGTCCACGTCTATCCCCACTGTACGCAACACCTCCCTCAGTAGCACTGCCAAACCTCCACAGTCTGCACCAGTGGTCCTGATCTCCCGTCGTTCATCTGCTGTTCTCCTTGCTTCCATCTGCCAGACAGTTAGTGGGTTGTTAGTAAGTTAGCAAGTTAGTAAGGTAAGGTAAGGGTAAAAGTTTTGTAAATAGTTGAGATGTACTTATATATAGTTTTCAAATAGTCCAAGGGGTTTCATATACAGGAGAGGACTCAGTTAGAGCTTCTGTCCTAAGTTTCCCATCTAAGGGTTACGCGCTACGGTCAAGTATGGCTCTGATACCAACTGAAACGAACCGGATTCTCAACGACGAGAATCCGACTCCCTGTACCCTCGAGATAGTCCCAGGAATAGCAGCTATCTCGTACAGAACTCATCTCAGTCGAATATCACATCCATACAACGATAAAAGATTCAATACATGACATATATAAAAACATAGCGTCTGGTACAAGCCCTCTGGGCTAAATCGACAATAAGAAATAGCTGCGCAGCGGTAGCTAGATCATCAGGGACCACTCCTCCACAGGCATCCTTGAGCATAGCGCGCACCCTTCAATCGTACCACCCGTCCTGGTTGAACACGTGGTCGGGGTCTTCACCTGAGAACCCAAAGTCTGTCCCCAAGGAAAATGGGACAGGTCCACGTCACCAACCATATTATGAAGCAAGCTTTATAGTGGCCTATTCTAAGGTATAGAAATAATCAAGGTTTGAGCCAGGGTTTTCTTATGCGAGCAGCAGCAATAACCCAAATTCATCTCATCACCAACTCCTTCCCTCACACGCACATCCACTCCCCAAATCCAACCATCAGCCTCACATTCCCATCAGGCTCATCCTACCACAGCAGGTTCCCGCAAACATCATCCACCAACGCCTTTCGCTCACTAGTCGACTCGGTGAGCTCCCACCCCACCTTGTCTCATCAGCATCGCTGGACCAATCTCTCATAACCCAAATCAAAGGATGAGGTAAGAAAGCAGATTTCCATGCTAGTCGGAACTTATCAGAAGCGGGTCGTCCGTAACCGTGGACACGACTATACGTATAGTTTACACTCTGCAGAGGTGGCACTCCAGGAATCCATCCGGGCTGCAAGGCTAGTCCGCAACCAACCTGAGACACAGCCCACAACAGAGACCCTAAACAGTAACGGCGCCAATCCTATCTCCCTGGGCTCGGGAAACATCTGATCCAACATCTGCCCCAGGGATGTGAAACCTTCCCACCGGGGCTAGTCGGGGGCCGTGGTAAATCATGGAGAGTACGCCGCAACGAGTCCCCCTTACACATATCAAGCTCGAATCTCCTACAGTCTCGGCGCCGCACTAGAGTAGGCTTGCTGGAACCCTCCCCATACTGGGTAGATGGTGAGCACGGTATTCCCACGTGCAAAGGTGGAACTCGACTCGGTCCTTAATTGTCGGTAAAGCGAGTATCAGCGTCATAAGCGATCCGCCGCAACGGTCCGCAATCGGCACCCATAACAGGTATAGGCGCCCAAACTCCTCAAGTAACCAAGTATCCAAATAACCATGTACCCGCAACAGGTACACCGTAGGGACTGCCCGAGTGCAGTCCCCAAGCACCCCGATCAAACGATCGAGTTGTTATTACTCGCTTACACCGCCTAGCTGCACTACTCCTCCCATACCACCCACCACTCACGCCAAGAGGATCAAATCACATCCATCCCAACACATGCATAGCATAGCATATTTCATAAAGTGAGTAGTAGGTAGCAAGGTATCAAGATATTATCAAAGGCAGTGCAGGTTTATCATGCGAGTAAAGTAAAGCGCTAGCATACTAGTTGCATGTCTAATAGGTATTTCAGAGATTGGTCGGGCGTGAACCTAGGCAAAAGTCTTCGTCTTCGTCAAAGCAGTTGTCGTAGTGGTCTGGCTCCTCCTGACTCTCCGGAACTCCTAGGGTTGCGGAAAATAAAATAAGACGCGACTACTAGCAAAGAAACACCAAGACAGCGATGAAAGAAGTCCCAAAGAACACCAAACTCTACACTAACGCGTAGGTCATGATTTTAGAAAAATATAGAAACTGGTTTCATATTTTTTCTGAGCTACGGTTGATTTATTATTAATTTTCGAAGTTTAAATCATTTTTTGAAAATATTAAATAATTTCCGAAAAAGAAAACAGACAGAAATTAGCCTGCTGACGTCAGCATGACGTCATGCTGACGTCAGCAGTGGGGTCCGCCTAGGATGACATCAGCAGTGGGCCCTACTGACGTCTGCGTTGACTGGTCAACGGTCAACGGGTCAACGGTCAGCGGTCAGCGGTCAACGGTCAGCTCTGGTCAGTGGGCCCCAGCGGTCAGTGACACGCAGTGTATGTCATGTGGGCCCCATACGTCAGCGCAGTTAAAAAGAAAAAGGGTAAAAGAAAACGCTGGTGGGCTGGAGTTGGGCCGAAAGGCTTGGGCCGGAAAAGTTCAGGGTGGTAAACTGGACTTAAAGTTTAACTTTAAGCCCAAGAAGGGTAGGCTGCTCGGCTTGGCGCTGTGGACCAAGTCGGTTCACGTGAGCCGGGTGCACGGGATCAGGTTGTGGCCGCCACGGGATCTTTTGTGGTTGGCCGTGTGTGATCTCGGTGTGGTCCAGCATGTGGCTCGGCGCGACGCGAACGTGGCGCGCACTGGTGCGCGACCAGCGGCGCACACGCGGCGCGCACCAGAGCACGGCGGCGGCGCTGGTCGACGGCGAATCTCACCGGGAATGGCTCGGCGTTGGCCTAGAAGCGGTGCTAGGGATCGGCTTGGGTTCCGCGAGGTCTAACGACAAGGAAAAGGTGGGGTTTGACCCACGGTGCGAGCTCCCGACGAAGGCAGGCGGCTGCGCGGCCGGCGAGCGGTGGCGGCACGCGACGTGGTAGGGTGGCGCGGTCAGAAAAAGCCTCGGCTGCGAGCGCGCCGTCACCAGCGACTGCTGGGACACGGCTAGGAGCGCGTGCGCGGGCACGTGGTTCACCACGGCCGCGGCACGGCCTTGGCGCGCGCGCGACGTGCAGAGCTCGGCCGCGGCGGCCTCGGCTGCGATTCAATCGTCGGCGGTCTGCAAAGGGATGAGCGGCTTGGCGACGGGTCCCTGCACAAGACAAGGCACAGCTCGAAGGCTGGCTCCAGAAGAAGGGCTGGCTTGGCTTGGCGAGCACGCGCGGCGGCGCTTCGCCGGAAACAGAGAGGAAGAAGGGGGGTCTCCGTGGGTGGCTCACCTAGGGGCAAGTAGTCGATCGCTGCAGCTCGGGGTAGGTTGTTGATGCCGTGAAGATGCTCCTGCGCCCTCGAATGTCCCTGGTCCGGCTCCTTCTTGGCGGCTCTACGGTCAACGGTGATGGCTTCGACGGCGGCGTCGTGGGGAAGAAGCTTCGGCCTCCCTCGCGTCTTCCTTGGCTCGGCTCCCTCTTCTCCTCCCTCCACTGCTCCTTCTCCTCCCTCTCCTCTCCTGGATTAGTGGCTTGGTGAACCCCAATTGGGGCGGCGGCTTGAACAGGGGAGACGGTCGGCGGGTCTGTTTTATAGGGCGGTGGCTAGGGCTGGAGGGGCACGGACGACGAGATGGCTTGGCGAGCCCGCTCGGGCCACGCGTCGCAATCGCGACGGGCCGCGGAGCGCGTCACGGGCGGCTCAGCAGAGAGAGAGAGAGAAAGAGAGCGCGGGGCATCGGCGCGGGGAAGAAGGAGAGGAGGGAGAGAAAGCTGACAGGCGGGACCCGCCTGTCAGCTTTCTCTCCCTCCTCTCCTGTCAGTGAGAGAGATGAAGGGGACGCGGAGGCGACGCGGAGGAAGTTTGGGCCGGCGCTGGGCCGAAAGGCCGGCTGGGCCGGTTGGCAGGCTGGCTCGGGAAAGGAAGTTCGAGGGTGGTTTCTGGACTTTGGCTACGGGTTTCGGCCCAACAGGGTTAGGTAGGGTTTGAATTAGTTTAGTTAGTATTTGTTTGAATTCAAATCTAGAATTTGAATTCAAACACAACCAAAAATCCAATAAAACCAAATTAACTCCAAATCACATCTATTTGGTCCTTAGCACTTCAAATTATTTTTATTTTGAATTAAAATTGCCTAGGAATTTAGGGAGTAATTAGAATACACTCTTATATGTTTGTTGTCTTTCACAAAATTCACCAAAAATTTTTAAATTCACATTTTTGCATTCAACAAATCCTAAGGGAATTTTTAGGGTTGTTACACGTCTAGTCAGGTGTGAATATATCTCATTTAATATGTATTGTATATCTCAATATATCTCACTTAATATGTATTGTATCTCAATATATCTCATTTAATATTATATCGTTAATATGTAATTTATGTAGCCCGCCTCTGTGTCGACAATCGGAACTAGGAAATCCAAACGATCTGCCACTAAGAAGCTGAAGGATGTGAAGTTTCACATCACTCGAGTGGAGGACGATGGGGAGCCAGTTGAGCCCAAACAAATGGCTAGAAAATTTATATCTCAGTGCGGGGTTGTTCTACGGGAACACGTGCCCATTAGCATCAGAAAATGGAAATCCACGGACCCTACTGAGTCGCACGTGTTGCCCAATACTGAGAAGGAGATGCTACGGGCGGACTTAAAAGGAATTTTCGAATGGCCAAGCAGTCATGAAGAGCAACTGAAGGATTGGACAATGAAAAAGATGGCAATTCTGTTCCAGGATTACAAGAAAAAATTGTACAAGAATTATCTCATTACCGGAGAAGCACCGGATCCAGCGAAGCATCCAACCATCACTCATGATGCTTGGGAATCGTTCTTGGAGTACAAAAACTCCGAAGAAGGGTCAAGTATGACCGCTAGAAATGCTGACAATGCCGGTAATAGGAAGTACACCCATAGAATGGGTTCAGGAGGTTATAAAGGGAGCATTGAGAAATGGGAGAAGATGGAAGAATCTCTATTTGCTAGAGGCATTCGTCCAGCGACACATGACTGGCCCACACGATCCAAGCATTGGTACTATGGTCATGGAGGCACCCTCAGTCCGATCGATGGCTCGTTAGTTTTTGGCGAGGACTTGCGAGAACTAGCTCAACGTCTCATCAATATCCTTAAGGCATCTGAGAGGGGAGAATTTGTTCCTGATAGAGACAGAGATGAGCTAACTTATGCCTTAGGAAACAAGGAGCATCCTGGACGTACACGCGGCGTAGGCATAGTACCATGGAAGAAAGGTTTCAAAGAGGACACCACCTCCTATAGGAGCCGTTCAAGGAAGAAGGCGGAATATGAGCAGAGGGTGAGGGACCTAGAGGAAACGGTAGCCGCCCAGGGCTCAAAGATACAGGAAATGGAGGTAGAGACGGAGCAGCGAATGAAGTTAGCATTGCTGCAGATACAAGCCACAGGAACCGCCAGCACAGAACATGTACCTCTCCAAGATCCTAATGCAGCCCTTCTTAGCCCTCCACAACATCGAAGCAGCCACGCTTCCACAGAGCATGTACAAGGTCATGAAGACATTCCCGCACCTCAGTCTGAACCGGTTCGTTACCCTGTGGATGAAATAACTCAACGGACCGCGTGTGAGCTTGTCGTGAGGCAGAAAAACATATCCATGGTGGTACGTCTGCGACATTAGTTTGTATATTTCGTAAATATCATCATAAATATTATTCATTTACTAAATTCCTTTCTACTTATTTTATTAGGTCGCATACGGTATGACCAAACCAGTGGAACCAGGTCAAAGATGGCATTGCATGGAGATTCCACATGGTTACGTACCCGTTGAGGTAGAGCAAGTCGTTGACCAGTGGAATGACTTGGAACTTGACATCGTCGGAGGTGACGGAGAAACAAAACTCGGGGAGTGTTCTCACGGGATCATTCTATTGAGCAAGCGAGACATCGCCATACCTGGTAGCACCAAGTCTCCTTCAGATCCCCCGTCTCCAAGAGGTCCACCGGATCACGATTCTTTGGGAGCTCATGACGCAAACCCGTCTCCGTCTCCATCTCCTCCGCGGCGGAAGTCTCCGTCTCCACCGCGGCAGAAGCCTGAACCAAAGAAGCGCTCTAAACTGGCTAGCTTGGCCCCTCCACCACAGAAGAAGCCACGGAAGGTCAAAGAGAAGCCTGCACCACCGAAAAAAGCTTACGACCTGACTCAAGAAGAGCTCGATGCCTCTGTAAAAGAAGACGTAAAGAGGCAACTTTTCACGAGAAAACAACCAGAGCCGAAGATTGACCCCGCCACGGCAAAATCCTTCCTCCAAAATTTGACTAGGGGACAAAAGAAGAGGGCACAGGTATCAGACTATGACCGATCATTACAGAAATCTCAAGGGAAGAGGAAGGCGGCGGCGTCCAAACCTGTTGCTCAGCTCGGCAACCAACCTCAGGAGTCGTTGCCTCAGTTGGCATCTGAGTACGAGCTGAATGTGCAACGACAAATGGCCGAGACAGGACTCTCGAGAGAGGAAATCACGGGAGAAAAAGAAATCCCTGTGAGCACAGACATCAAGTGGCCATTTAAGCTTGGCCAGCCTTTGGTCGGTCCAGAAATGGAGAGCACGCTACAAACAAAGATGCGTCGTTTCCATCAGTGGTATCTGGAACAATCAAGAAGCAAAAGGCGCATGTTTGGAGTTCGTGTAAAGGACCATGATTTTTTCAATGGCGAGGAAACCATCTGGTTGGAGTTTAAGGATATATATGAGGTCTACCACAAAGACGCCATGGACGTGTCTTTGGTCGCCTGTTGGGTATTGTAAGTGCTTTGTTCTCATTTACATTTGACACTTGAAAAAAACTTTAATCTTAGCTGACGCGCCCTTTATTGCTTAACAATGCAGAATGGAGATTCAAAGATGTCGGAGGGACGGAATATTTGACATTGGTTACATGGACCCGACAAGGATAAGTGAAAAAATGATTTTGATCAATCCAGAGGAGACATATCAAAATTTATACAAGTATCTCCAAAAACAAAATTATTGCGACTCCATACTATTCCCGTACAACTTCGGGTGAGTACCTATACATGTATATACTTACAGTGCCTATACAAAATTTTATGGACTCCATACTATTGCCGTTCAATTTTATTTATCATTATAATGTCTACAGGTATACAGTTTTCACTGGATCTTAATCATATTGTGTCCTGACCGGGGTATCGTCCACGTCTTTGATTCGTTGAAGAGGCCAACATATGCTTACCAGAACATCATCGACATGTTTACAAGGTGACATATATTTACCCATTTAACTCAATTCTGCCCTTACAATCACAATGATTTAACACAACTTTTTGGTTCACAGGGCGTGGATTCAATTTCGTCAATATAACCCTGGTATGATCCATGAAACACTCACATGGAAGACTGACTTTCCGGTAAGCAAGTAATTTGTACGTGTAGGTCTCCGCTAACCAATTATATGAATTTTACTTAACTTTATTTTTTGATCGACAGTGTCGCCAACAGGGGTCGGGAAATAATCTATGTGCATATTATGTTTGTGATAACATGCTCAATTGGTCGACGAAAAAGATGACCCACCATGATGTTATGGTATGTAACACATTTTCAGGTTTTAATTTGATATATTTACTATTTTTGTAGAAAAGGCACTTGATTTTGTAATAAATTATATTATTTAGAAATATACGGCTTCTTTTATTGATAATGGGATTCATTTATAATAAATAATATTATTATTAAATTTGAATTAATAAGTAAGGCACTTTGTTTTAAAACAAATGATTATTTAGAAATATAGGGCTTCATTTAATAATTACTATGTTTGTATTAATAAGAAAAACACTTTGTTTTATAATAAATGATTATTTAAATATAGACGGACATTTGTATTTGTAAGTAAAGCATTTATTTTATATTAAATGTTTATTAATTGCACATTTGTTGTCTTCAATTCCACGGAATTAATATTTCTAATTATTTGTAAATTATAGATGATGAGGCTGCAAGAAGATAGACTCGATGAAGAGAGAATATACGCAATTGCAGAACAGCTCATTGGATGGATTTGGGACGAGGTCGTTAATCCCCGTGGAGAATTCCATCTCCCCCTGGAGGATGCGCCGACAAGTCGTTCCTCTAGTCGGATTTCTTAATTTGTAATATACAGCTCAAATATATATAGTTCAAATATATATACAGTTCAAAATTATAATATATATATCTTCTATTTTGATTATATGTCTAGCTAATATGAATATATAGTACTACATGCACGGCAGCTGAATACATGTTTGAATACGTATCATAATACATATATAAACATATATAAACGTACCAAAAAAAATCCAGGTACTTTAGCACCGGTTGTATACACCAACCGGTGCTAAAGGCCCTCCTATACTCGCTGTGTAGGCAGGGCCTTTAGCACCGGTTGGTGTTTAGAACCGGTGCTAAAGGCCCCCTTTAGCACCGGTTATTCTACCCGGTGCTAAATGGTACCCCCTTTAGCACCGGAAGTTTAGCACCGGTTGGGAATCCGGTGCTAAAGCCCGTTCCCAACCGGTGCGGATGTGAGGTTCTCTGGTAGTGACTGCTGCCCGGTTAATGCCATACAGTACAAAATTTATGTTAGGACGGCTGCCTTGGTTGAATGGTGGGTACAAAATGGAAGAAAAGGAAGATGTAGCTTTGCTCTCATTCAGATGACAACGTGTTCCCTGGGTGCAATTATCCATTGAAAAATGGCATGTATGCGTAGCATTTCACCCATTTTTAAATGTCACAAAAATGGACATCAAATAATAAGATCACCACTGTCTTTTTCTTATAGACAACAGATCATCAGTATGACCAAATTTCCGCTCTTGTAAATCGTGCCATATATTGTGTTTTGTAGCTTGCATTTTTCAGATGAGCAAGATGGGAATGTTTAGAACAAAAATATTGTTTTTTCAGATGAGCTAGATGGGAATGTTTAGAAGAAAAATAATATGTATATCCTGTCAACATCTACAATTTGGACTACCCAGATAATACTCTAAGCAAGGAAGCTATGGTCTCTTGACATGTAAAAAACACGCCATAAAAACCTAGAATAGTGACAAAAGGATGTTGAATTGTTTCATTGTCACTATAGGAACCCTGGGTTCGGAGACAAAAAAAAGTAAAGTACTTGTATTCATCGATTAGATGATAAAATACTTAATCAGCTGTGGTCATTTATATTTGTAGGTGGGGAGGTCTTGCCTTGCAAGTAAATCCTATTACAAGTCGGAATCTATATAGATTCCCCTAAACCTAGTCAGACTCGGAATAAACTGGTCAGACCGACTTGGCAATCCAGTCTAACCTGATTGCTTTGCCAGATCGTCAATAGGATCCAACCCGGTATGACCAATTTGAGGAAGTGGTCAGACCGGTTGGTCCAGCCAGATCAGAATTATGACAATATATTTTGGTCACCAACAATATTTTTTGTGCGTTAGTCATAAACCAGCTATATAGCTTGAGGGTGCGTTCCATATTATCAGCAGTTCAGCACACAAGCTATAAGACTCAATACACATTGCATTTGTTTCCTAAAGACGTGGAGGGAGAGATACATGCTAAACTTTGCAATATATCATTTAAGAAAAATATCATTTTAAAAAATCGGAAGCAATATGATAAAATCATTGCTTGTGGGAGCGGCATTTCACTTCTAGGGTTACATCATATTTAAATTATGGACATGATCTTCCTCTACATTCTTTTGCTATTGATAAACTTCATGGCCATGATACTCTTCGCTTGTTGGTCTGCTGTATTGTTTGGGACTTATCGGATGCTTTTGTTATGTGTCTACTCATAATATATAATGCTCTCATTCAGATTCATGCATATTTGAACTTCCTACATGCCTACATAATTCAATGATATCAATTTATTCTAAAAAAGTTTCATCTACAAAATTGTTACAATATACCTAAGGATGAATAGTTAGAGGCATGTTGAACCAATGAAAATGATATGTATGTGACACATTCAATCCCAATGTTTCACATCCCCAGTCTTGCATCAAGCTGGCTGGATAACGAATAAACCAGATTTGAACTGAACATCTCCTGGGCATAGTGTCATGTAGGCATCTATTGCCCTGTTTACCGCCAAAGGGTTCCATCCAAAACCGGTTTAGTATGCATCGGGGTTATGACAATGGGGAGTGTGATGCTGCACTTTATTGTAGGGAAAATTTGCTACAGGACATGCAAAGTGACAGCAGTTTGCTCAAACACACCGTTGACCGCGGTATATGCTGGTGGACACTCTAGTTTTGTGTCAATTTGCTGGAAGACACTGTCTCGATTAAAATAGTATTTTTCGGCTGAAGATGAGAGAGAAAGGTAAGGAAATGTCTGGTTTGCCCTTGGCCCCACTGGTCAGTTCGTTCTTCCTCCTTCGCTGGCGTCTTCTTCTTGGAGGACTCGGAAGTCGGTCGCGCCGGCGCGGGACCGAGGGGCACTAGCCTTGTCGCACACCCCCATCCGCTCCTGTGGTGGCCGCCCCCACCGCACCGGCGCCGCCCGCACCGGTGCCGCCTGCTCCAGCGGCGGCCGCCCCTACCACGACGGCCTCCCCCACCGCGCCGGTGCCGCCCGCTCCCGCGACGGGCATCCCTTAGAGGCCGCCGCAGCGCCCGGGAGCCGCCGGCGGCGACGATGAGGGTCTGCGCCAGCGTGCCCTCCGTGAAGATGAGCTTGGGGATTGGCAGGAGGCCGTGCTCGAACGCCTCCCTCCGCGGTCGGAGCAGCGCCAGCGGGCGTGGAGGTGGCGGTGGCGGGAGGCGGCGGCGGCGTCGGTGGGAGGGCGCGGCCCTGCCTCGGCCGTCGTCGGTGGAAGTAGCTCGGCACCGGCCCTGGCGGGCACAGCCCCTGCGCCAGCGGGTCCTGCCCCCGACCAGCGGCGGCCGGCTTGGAGACGCCGCAGATGGGAAGGAAGAAAGAAGAAACGGGGAAGGAAGAAGGAACTGACCAGTGGGGCCAAGGGCAAACCAGACATTTCCTTACCTTTCTCTCTCCTCTTCAGCCGAAAAATACTATTCTAATCGAGACAGTGTCTTCCAGCAAATTGACACAAAACTAGAGTGTCCACCAGCATATAACGCAGTCAACGGTGTGTTTGAGCAAACTGCTGTTACTTTGCATGTCCTGTAGCAAATTTTCCCTTCATTGTATGACATACCGGAGGGACCCGGTCTGGATGCCCATGACCTACCGGAGGACAAAGGAATATCCGTGTGAGCATGGTGCTTTGTAGTGACCCTTTGCTCTTGTTACCCCTTTCTCACTTGAGCTAAAAATCCCGATGTTTCACATCCCCAATCAAAGCCTCACTTCCGGTCACCATTGAACTGCCACACTATTCACTCTAATCTTTTTTGCTACTGTCCTCTCCAATTTTGGTTTTGCAAGATGCAACTCCATACAAAATAGATAAAATTGTTCTGAATCACCTCTGCTATATATAGGAAGAAGTGGTTTTTGCCATACCTGCCTCTGTACATCTGTAGGTGTGTATGCAGTAAATATATAGCTTTTGGCCTGCTATTGGTACATCAACCAGCTAGCTAGTTTTCAGGCCAGCTACAAATGAGCTGCCATGAATGCGCAGGCATTACATTTTGTTGCCTAAACCGCGAGAGGGAGACACATGCCACATTTTGTGATGTCCCTAAATGATTTATAAATATATATAATGCTCTCTTTCTAATTTTTATGTATTAATGTATATTTTAACCATCTACATCATTACATGATCTCAAATCACTTTTCCTTTCACAAAATAATACCTTTATAAAAATAGTTAAATGTAATTGATACCAAAAGATGTATAAATTGGTCATGTGCTCTAAATAAATTATTGAAAACTAGCATACGGTATTGCAAATTAGGATGAACATTTGTAGGCCTGTTCAACCAATGAAAGGGCATGAACGCTATACATTCCATCCCATTGAGCGTTGATCACCAACCAGCTATCTTGCTTGAGGGCGCATTCCATATTACAAGCACACTAGTTATAAGAGTTGGCATCCATTATATTTGTTTCCTATAGGGCCTAGGAGACACACAGTACGCGCTTTGGAATACCATTTTCCTAAAGAAAAGAAATCGAAAGCAAGACGAAAAAAACGGTTCCTAAATTCTGATGACCATGTATATATGCTGCTGTCCACTTATTGGTCAAAAGATGTACTGTGCACGCATAAAGTATACTGAATACTCGTGACCTACCATACTACCAGAAGACAACAAGCTACCTTACATGGTAGCATAACGGTTGGCTGTAACCGTAAGCTCAGAATTTCTCCTTCTCGTTTCAGCTAAAATTCGCAATGTTTCCCATCCCCGGTGAAAGCCTCATTTCGGCTCACCATTGAACTCCCAGATGTACAATTCATTGCGTTCTTTTTTTGCTCCTATTCTACCATTTGTCTTGTAGCTCCATACAGAATAGATATAAATTTATTGTGGATGTCACCTCAGCTTTACGTAGGAAGCAATGGTTTTTTGCTCGATGTTCCTCCGCAGGTGTTTCCGCACTAAATATAGCTTTTGGCCTCCGACTGGTTCATCAACCAGCAAGCTGGTTTCTATGCTATAAAGTACTACATCTATTTCAAAATGTAGGTCGTTTGACTTTTTTTACCATAAGTTTGACCGCTCGTCTTATTCAAAAAATTTGTGTAAATATAGTCAAATTTAAACTATTTTAAAAAAATTATGTTAATAAAGCAAGCCACCACAAAAAAATATGATAATTTACATAAAATTTTAAATAAGACGAGAGGTCAAACTTAGAGTCAAAAAAGTTAAACGACCTACATTTTAAAACAGAGGGAGTAGTTGCCATGTGTTACATTTGTTCCTTGAAGGCTAAAGGGAGACAAATGCCAAGTTTTGTAATATACATTTTGAAAATTTTAAAAAGCAAGACATGAACAATAATGGTCTTGTGGAATGCACACGACCTATGAGAATGACAGACAAGCGCATGGGGAATGTGCAATCCTCGATGGCTGGCTGGTTGCTGCTTTCCTCCATCGACTTTATATCTTTCTAGTATTTTTGTGTTCATGCATATTTCATCAACCTACATGATTACATGATCTTGAAACAATTTACCCTTCTAAAAATGACTTTGTAAAAAATACTAAAATGTATTTGATACTTAAAAAAATCCATAAAAACGGCCAATGCTGTAAAGAAACTGTTATGTAAACAATAGAAAAATAGAATATGGCATTGCAAATTATGATGAACATTTGGAGGTATGTTCAATCAAAAAGAGAACATGAACACAACACATTTCATCCTATTGAGTGTTGTATCAAATTGGCTGGATGTCAAATAAACCAGCTTCGACCGATCATCCCCTGGCCTAGTGCCATCTAGACATCTAGGCATCTAGTGCATCTGTTTACTGCCATATATTCTATTTTTTTTAAAGCTACTGCCATATATTCTATTGCAGATGCATTTCATAAAGGGGAATTTCTATTGCCTCTGTTTACTGCCATCTAGGCAAATGATGTTGCTGCTAGAAATTTCTATTGACAGCCACTTTCTGTTGCTGCTCTCCCGTCCTTCTGTGTGTCTCCCAGCTATACCCCATGCCTGGAATTATCAATGAGTTGCATCTAAAAGAGGTCTAGTGTTCTTCCATAGCCAGTCGCGAGAATCGCCACTCAACAAAGGGGAAACCTGCAAAAGAATGTGGATAGTTTAGCAGGGCAATGATGGCTACTGTAGGAACCAGGAAGACAATATTATGACGATTAAATAGAACAAACACATTCACTGAGAAAATCTGCAATGACCCACTCGTACACATGAAAGAACCCTGGACACAAACAAAATTGTGCATATACCGCTATTCCAAATTAATAATCCCTCTTTTCTGAGATAGCATAAGCCACATGGATCTATATCACGAAAACGCACAGAAGGGAGCCGTTGTGTTACATCAAGCAAAATAACCATAACCCCAGCAGCCTCATCTTTGGTGTACAAATAGATTAGCCCCTAACAGATATATATGAGCTCACCTTTTCCCAGACTTCTTCATGGTAATCATTGACCCAGTTGATTTCCAAAGGTGACAGCAAGGACGTGTCAATAAGCTTGCTCTAAAGTTGCAAAACAAATGATGAAATAATTAGTATTTCATGAATTATGTATTTAGCATGAACAATAATGAGATACCAGCAAGGGGTTTAGACTGCATATCAAGCTCGGGCAGAAGAGACATATTAATCTCATTCAGACTACTTAATCGAAAACAAAATAGTAGTACTACAATTGGATACACATAATTGTTAGCAAGGAGGTTTAGGGTAATGGTTAGAGGCCCATTGGGCCCCCTGTGTGGCCGCGGCACAGACCTTGATGGTCTGGTGCGCCGCCCCCCTCTTGATAGGATAGACGGCAGGGATTCCCTGATGGCCCTGTATCTATAAGTCATCCAGGGTTCCCTGCCTATATATGTACACCCATTGTACTCCTATCAATCAATCCATTATTTCCCTGTATCAGAGCACCAGTTCCTATTCCCACTCAACCGTCGCAGGCGGCTTCGATGTGATGTCCTGGCAAACACGGTTGATGCCACGCACATTGTTGCAGATCTTGTTGACCACATCTACTAGGAATTCACGGCTAAAATAGTACCAATCTGCAGTCATGCCATCCTCACTGGTGATTGCCCTTAAGACAACAGCATTGGAGTGGGTTCGCTGGTCACCCTGAACCCCAACTGTTTGTACTGGCAAGAACACAGCAAAAGCTTGCCAGATTTTATCATAGAGGCCTGCATCTTTAATAGCTTGAACAAATATCTCGTCCACCTGACGAAGAGTGTCCAAAGCACTGCCTTGTGTAACATCACCTATGACACGTACAGCAAGACCAGGACCAGGAAATGGGTGTCGCATTAAAAATGAATCTGGGACATTCAAAATACTCCCCAACTTCCGCACCTCATCCTTGAATAGGAGCTTGAGTGGCTCAATGAGTTTTAACTTCATATCTTTTGGAAGGCCACCAACATTGTGATGGCTTTTGATGGTGTGGGAATGTGTCCTTCCACTCCCAGGAGGTGGGCATGATTCAATTACATCAGGGTACAATGTCCCTTGAACTAAATATTCAGGCCTTTTCCCTATCTCCTGTTCCAGCTTGTGAGCAAAATCATCAAAAACAGCGATGAATTCCCTGCCAATAATCTTTCTTTTCTGCTCTGGTCTTTGACACCCTTTAACTTGCTGAGAAATTGCTCTGAGGCATCAACACATGTAACTGGCAGGTGCAGGTCACTTTCAAAGGTTGACATTACTCGTTCCCTCTCCTTGTACCTTAATAGACCATTGTCAACAAAAACACAATGAAGCCTGTCTCCTATTGCCTTATGAACAAGAGTGGCAGCAACTGTCGAATCAACTCCACCTGACAATGCACAGATAACATGCTCATCAGGGCCAACCATGCTTTGGATAGTCTTAATTTCTTCATCCAGCACATCTTGCATCTTCCAATCAGCTCTGATCCCACAAACATCAAAGAGAAAGCGATGCAGTGTTTCCATTCCTTGGGTTGAATGTGTAACCTCAGGGTGATACTGGAGCCCATAAAAGCGCTTCTTCCGGTTCTCGATGGCTACGACGGCGCCCTGGACGCTGCGTGCAACCACCTCGAGCCCCTGCGGCAGCTTGACCACCTCGTCACCGTGGCTCATCCACACCATCTGGCGCTTCCCAGTCTCCGCCTCCGCATACAGCGCGGAGGACGGAGCCGTCACCTCGATGTCCATCTTCCCGTACTCCTGCCGCTCCCCGGGCTCGACGGCGCCGCCGAGGGACGGCACGAGCAGCTGCATCCCGTAGCAGACGCCGAGCACGTGGGCGCCCGCGCAATCGGCGAACTCCAGGAATCCCTCGGAGAAGGTGGGCGCCCCCTTGGCGTGGACGGAGTGGGGTCCGCCGGAGAGGATGATGGCACGCGGGCAGAGGCCCTTGAGGGAGGCGAGCGGCGCCGTGCCGGAGACGCAGCGGGTGATGAGGTGCGTGTACTGCGAGCCGTAGTCGAGGATGAGGACCAGGTTCTCGCCGGAGCCGGCGGACGCCGGGAGCGCGGAGGCGGCGGCTGCGGCGGTGGAGCCCATGGCGGCGGCGTGTTAGCAAGGAGGTTTAGGGTAATGGTTAGAGGCCCATTGGGCCCCCTGTGTGGCCACGGCACAGACCTTGATGGTCTGGTGCGCCGCCCCCCTCTTGATAGGATAGACGGCAGGGATTCCCTGATGGCCCTGTATCTATAAGTCATCCAGGGTTCCCTGCCTATATATGTACACCCATTGTACTCCTATCAATTAATCCATTATTTCCCTGTATTGTGTATTGCTTACAATAATAACTAGTATAAAATGCCATCCACTGAAACATGGCAAGCAGATATATTTGAAATGTACCTGAATTGGAACAAAAGTTAGTTTCTCAAAACCAAGGTATGAAATTCCACCAAACGAATTTTCCAGATTAAGCTCCTTTATTAGTAGTAAATTCTGCAAGTTTGAAAAGAAAATTAGGGACAAAAGTTACTACTTGCAGTTTAAGTACAGTGGAAAAATCTACCTCGATGCGAATGCCAAACGAATTGTCTTCATAATAGCCAGGTTCATTGCTGACAATCATGCCCTTCTGTAAGGCAGTCGAATTTCCATAGCGATAGCTTATGCTCTGAGGGCCCTCATGTACATTTAGTGCAGCTCCAACTCCATGGCCTGTGCCTGGAACATGATCGAACATGAAAATGGATTTAAAAATACTCGACCTGTGGAGGGTAAGACCACCCCCACGGCATTGTATTAAGAAAGAACACCTTCTCACACAGGTCGAGAAAATCCCCGAACCCCTACCCCACTCATACACAGCGACACCGCAGACCCGTGAGATTAGGCCGGCCTTAGACCTATGCTTTGAAGTGGGATAGGCGAGGGAATTTTTTTTCAATGCGCACCCAAGTGCGCCACCTCCGGCCAACAAATTCGTCCCTCCCGGGGTTCGAACTGCGGCCGCAGGGTACCGAGCGACACGCTTTGACCAACTGGTCTAGCGCTCGCTGATATGAAAATGGATTTACATTGCATACTATAAACTTCAAGGAATGTATAAGCCAATGTCTCCATTTAGAGCGAATTTTTGCCTAGTTAAGAAGGATTACACAGTACCATGTCTATAATCCAGTCCAATCTTCCATAGAGATGAGCGTGCCAGAACATCTAGCACAAAGCCTGGAGTTCTCTCCGGGAACACTGCCTGATCTAGAGCTATATGGCCCTGTCACAAAATTTCATGATATTCTTAAGATAGGGACAAATAAGGAGCTACAAAACCAAATGCTACTGAAATGTATACCACACATTATAACCAAATTATGTACCTGCAAAACTCTCGTGAAGCATTCCTTTTGCCTAGGAGAAGGCTCACCAAAATGTACTGTCCTTGTTATGTCAGTCGTTCCATCAATGTATTGAGCCCCACTATCCAATAAAAATAGATTGTCAGTTCCAACAGAGCTGCAGTTCTCTGAGGTTGGTCTGTAGTGTATTATAGCACCATTTGCTCCATAACCTGTGTGGGAAAATTGAATACTGGTTACAAGTCAAGAACTCTCCCGCATCACACCTTTGGAAGAATGGCAGATATGCAATAAATAAAAAGTCTCCTTTCAACCCTAATTCAGTGCAAGAGCAAAGCAAAGCATGCATCACAATAAAACACTTGCATCAACACAAAATAACAATTTTACAATGATTTTGATAAAGTCACAATTACCACTGCCTTCATCAGAAAAGAATTCGAAATAGGCAAAAATAGTTATAAAAATACGATATTTCATCCTAGGTTGTTATCCATCCCATTATAAACTGCCATAAACTCAAGGGCATCTTTCCATACAATAAATCTACAAGTACTGAACAAAATACAAAGAAAAATCAAACTAATATGTGAAAACACCAGAGATTAGCCAAGTAAAATTTCTGTGTAATTCAGACAGTATTATACCACTTATAGTGTCGAAGCTTGTCTCTATAAATCCGTCTTGCTTTTGACGAAATTCAAGAAGCTTTTCAGCAACTTGTACCTCTGTAAGGGGCACACTTTCACAGACTTGCTCCTCTAACCAGCACCAGAATTCTGCTAAAGCAGCAGCATCTCTACAATGTGTCATGTCCCAGCAAAGAAATCTAGTTGTCAATTTGACTGAAATAAAGGAAGCAGCAAAACAACAGGAAAATGAAGCACCAAAATCATGAGTAATCGCATACAGGGGCAGACTAGAGATATTCCTTTAAACAATATCTGCATGACTAATAACAGTTGAGGTCACAACAAAGATGTTTACTAATGTTTTCCATAAACAAATAGAAGCAGATTCTATATGGTAAATAAAGAGATAAGAACCACTAGAACAATAGGACACATAAATACTAATTCCCATATGTCAATAGGTCACCAACTTTGTCAAAACTTTGCTGCTTTGCCGAAGAGTCTAATAGTTAATGGATTATGTTTCAATACCAAGAGATAAATTCATTTGTCAAACTTTGCTGAGCAGCTTCAGGGAATTAGGCCGTTTTCAACGGGGGAAAAACATTAATTCACAAACTCTTCAAGTCAATACCTTAGGTGTGAATTCTTCATTCCCTCAATTTCTGCCTCATTTTTAACTGACTTGGCAAGTGTGACTGGTGAAACATTGTATACAGTATTTAATGCTCCATTCTGGACATCAGAGCCTCTGGTTGTTGGCTCGTCTGAAGATGCTTCTTCCTCTCCAACTTTTTTCCCTGCTTTTCCTTTCTTTTTCATATGTCTATCGCAACTTGATTTAAAAGCAGTAACTATGGCTGCATTCACACTTGAAGAATCCAACCAGAGCTTTGCACCTCTCTCAGCCAGTCTTAACAAAGGGAAGCCATTTCAATAGATAGATGAGAATGCTATGAAATAGAAGAAAACAAAAGAAAAATAGATGCCAGCAAGACGGGAGTTGATGATTGACCATTAAACTATTCAATGACAACCTGCAGAATTTAATATTTTGACTCTTCCTTTCAGTGCAACATGTTTACTACATATATTAACCATAACAGGTTAAACCATTTTAAAATAAAAGCGTAGAAAACCAGTATTGAAGAACAGCAAAGACCTGGAATGTTACAATTTACCAAATAAATATCTACAAGACAGCGAAGAACAGAAACTCTAGCATCTGCAGGCAGAGAAGCATTTGCATGGACAAGGACATAAGCACTTCCATTGATTGAATTTAATATTTAATAACCTCGAGCCCATTGGGTCGATGAAATCTATAGAAAAAAAGACTTCATCAACAATGAAAAGAGAAACTGTGCAACTGCATATTTGAAGCCAGGCAGAAATATTCTAAAGATTAACGCTTTTGCAAGATTTACCTTTCTACTTCAGACACGATTGCTTCATATGGCTTAAGTTTTACTCCAGCGTTCTCAAGGTGCTCCAAAACGTCTCCAGAAACTTTGTTGCTATCCACAAACAATGTAGCAGTGCTAACCTCCACAATCAGGTAGCTATAAAACACTGGTGAATTTGGGACATCACTTCCTCTCTGCATTTCAATATGAAATGAACTTGTAAGCTTCTTGAAAAATGTTGGTACACTTTTTCTGCAGCCTCCACTTGTGGTTGAGTTGAGGTATGCCAATGAATTAAGTACAAAAAAAATTCCACCAATTATAACATATAATCAACAGAAATAACTCCTAAGTAGCATATTTCACTGGAAACCCCAGTTACCCAGGAAGTGTTAACTATATACCAGTTAGAAACAAAAAAAAATACTAAAACTAAAGGCTGTAATATTTAATAACTACATTTAAATATATCATGCTTTTGACTGAGCATGTGGAGACCAAGGAACAGTTCACTAAATATACCATAGTTTCATGTACAGAAAGTCCACAATATTCATAAACAGTATATCATACCAAACAAATTGTAAGAGAACCGAAATATTACCATGTTCAACAACCAAGCAACTTCATCAAGCATTGAAATTACCACCGCATCACACCCATTTTCAGCAAGGTGTGATCTAATGAACGACAATTTTGATGGAACATCTATACCAGCATATTTTATGTCGTGCACCCTAGTTGGTTCTTTTGGGGGCTTTGGCCTTGCATCTCCCCATATCTCATCAACAAGGTTCATGTCACGAACCAGAACCAACTCATGGTTCTTATTTGAGATTGAATCCTTCAATTCTTCAGCAGCATCAAATGAGAAAAGAAACTGCATCCTTCAAACAAATGAAGGATAAAGGATTAGACTGAGAATACAATGAAACATGACCATGAACATGAACATAAACATAAGAAACAGAAAGAAATGTCAAAAAAATTGAAATCAATTAAAATGAGAAAAGAAACTGCATCCTTCAAACAAATGAAGGATACAGGATTAGACTGAGAATACAACGAAACATGACCATGAACATGAACATAAGAAACAGAAAGAAATGTCAAAAAAATTGAAATCAATTAAAATTTAAAAATAAAGTTCTTGATTGATATTTCTTCATCAAAAGTTAACCAATGACATAGTTATAATAATATCTGTTGAAAAGATATTTAGAAAACAGTTAATACATCCTTAAATCTAAACTTAAAGCAATAGAATCATGATGCCTGAAATTTGATTGGAACCAAATCAGATAACAAATTTCAAAACAGACACATGGTCATAGAGTAAATCCATGGGAATATGTTGCAGTTCCAGTTGTCTTAGGAAAAGTGTGGTAATCAACTAACTGCAGCATGGTTCTGACTTTCACAAGTCATTTCATGATGCCATTACCAAGAAAAGAACTTAAGCCCCAACTATTTTTTCTCTAAAATTAAGCCCCAACTTACATGGCTTAATAAGTGTATAAGAAAAAATATTGATTGCGTCACTTAATACAGAATTTAAATTCTATAACTGCCGAAGTTGCATAATAAAGCAAAGCTCACCGGGTCAATACCAACTCGGCAACCAGATGGTAAAACATCATTCAACCACTCACTAGTAGTTGGAACGCCATGATTTCCACTACGCATAAGTGTCCATTCATGGCTCAATTCCTTCTCAGCCTACCAAATGGAAGAATAGATCATGAGTCAATAACTGAACTAAATGTGCCAAGCAGTTAAAATCTGCTATATGTGAATGCTGTACCTGAAGAAAATATCGGCCATCAGTCCAGAGAGCAGCCTTATCTTTTGTGACCACAGCTGTACCAGCACTGCCAGTGAACCCAGTCAGGTACGCACGCCTCATGAAGCATTCTGCAATGAATTCGCTCTGTAACAAAAGTTTTGAATTAATGCTTGTAAGTGGTGATGGCATGCGATTCAGTTCTGTCATTTCACTAAGGAGTCCATTGAAAGTTCCCGCATCATTTAAATTGGACAGCCCTATTAGCACGACCAGTTCACCACAGATGGTGAACCAGGGCAACTAGTATCACAACTCACACTAGTCATAGCTGTCACGATTTTCTAAAGCAATAGCTGCACAGTCAAATGGAATTGACAATAGGAAAAAAGAATCCATAGATGCTTCATGACTTCAATCGCGGTTGGATATGGATGGTTTCGCTTCACTCTGGATGTGACAAATTTATTATGTGTGCTTGTGCCTTGCGCACGAGACGATTGATTGCTGCACTGGTTACAAGCAAATGCTGCTTTTTATTAAAGTACATCATGACCAAAGCAGACCACAGAATAGAGCACACCTTGGTAGAAAATATGTCAAATGTATCAATAGTTGTCTGTTTATATTGATCTGTCAGTTATCAAAAATGCATTACATGTACTTCAAAAAATGGATGTAGCAGCATCCTCACTCGTAGCTAATGCAGTCACACATTATCAAGGAAGTATCAGAGGATTTTGTAATTAAACATTCTGATACTAGCCAGATGCTTTGCATCTGCTTCCATGTCAATATATACATCCTTCCCTCACACACATCAAGCAACTCCATAGGTCCCAGGCCTCCACAATGACAAAAGGTGGGTGGCAAACGCCTCTCCTTCCCCACACTGCCACCCCTATAGTTCCCACCCTGCGGCCCCTCTCCTTCTCCAGTCCTGCCTTTGGAACATGCTACATTTTCCAGGACTCCACATGAACAATAATGACAACAAACATCACATTAACTTAGTAAGCCTTGCTGGACTACACTACACTGTTTATATTTAGAAAAGACATAACTACTGCTGATACACATTGCAACAAACAGTTCATACTCAGTGCAGGAATTCTCCGCAACAAGCAGGGATTAGATTACCATACCAGTGGCGCCTAGATGCTGAGGAATTTGCACAACTACGCTATTGTTTTGACAAACTATATTTTCATTTCATCATCTTCGTACACCGAATCAGCGGAAAAATACAATTTTGCCGCAATTCAAGTATGTAAAGGAAGTACTTCAATAAAAAAAAAGTAGGGAGGGAGGGGGGAGCGACCTGGTGGGCGTCCTGCGAGGGGACGATGTAGGCGTCGATAGCAATGTCAGGGCGCCCGAAGAGTCTCCGGAGCGAGCGGAGCTTCTCGTCCGCGGCCCCGGAGGACGAGGAGAGGCCCCGGCGCTTGCGGAGCTCAGACGATGAGAGGGCGACGACGCGCCCGTCCCCGCCTGATGACGAGCTGGCGAGGGCGCGGAGGAGGGGGAGGCGGCGGCGGAGGGAGAAGGGGAAGATCGCGGGAGGGGGCCGGCGGGCGAGGAAGGCGGCGGCGGCGAGCGACGGGGAGAGGCGCGCCGCTTCGATCGCCATCGGCGGCAAACTCATGGGGGAGGTGCGAGCGAAGGGAGATAAGGGACCCGCTCGGCGACGAGTGTTTGTGGTGACGTGGAAGAATTGGGCCACAAGTGTCCAGGTTCTGGGCCGGGCCGACCGGTTGTCTTTGAAAAATAAATACCCGTTTAAATTTGAGGCATTGTTTTATTTGACGGATGTGGATAATATTTTTGCAAAGTTCATTCGAACTCCCTCGTCTACGCCGTTGTCTGGTTTTCATCTTCAAAGTACAAAACCGGATATCCTACACCCTAAACTATCTAATACCAGATAAATGTCAGCCCGAGGAGGGTAAAGTAGACTACCTTGATAGTTCAAGGGTCAAATAGACTTTACTATTTTTTTCCAAATTATCCAATATTTTTGAAACATTTATGAAATTAAAAGTCCTAAAATAAAATCTAGTTTAATTTGAGAATATAATTTTTTAGCTTGAAAAAATATGTATCCAGCTTGTAGTTATTTGATAGTTCAAGGTCATATTTATCTTATATTTTTTGTATTTATTTGTAAGTAGATGCTCTGCTTATCTATTATTATTAATTAAAATTCTCAACGTATAAAGAAAATGTGGCTTTCGATGACAACACCCTAGCTACGTATCAAATTATAGAGTATGATTTTAGAAAGAAAAATTTTAAAACTGGTTTCATATAATTTTTGGTCTAACAAAATTTTTTTATGAATATTCTAAGATAAAACCATATTTTAGGATAGAAAAATATTTAGATATTTTTTAGAATTATTTGTATAACTTTTTTGTAAAGTCTATTTAACTTGAACTATCAACCCTCGACCATGGCGTGGCACCACGTAGGCTGAAACCACCATCGAATCTAGCTACGGATGTAATTTGTACAGTATTAGATAGTTTAGGGGCAAGATATCCGGTTTTGTACTTTGAGGATGAAAATCGGACAACGTCGATAGATGAGGGAGGTCAGCTAAACTTTTTCTAATATTTTTAAAAAATCTAAACCGTGAGCCCTCTCGATTTAGCGTTATCGGGAGAGCCCCTGATTTGAGAAAGAAAGAGGACACCGGAAGAACAAAAAAGAAAGAAGATGAAGAAGTAGCAAATCGAAACGAGAAAGTAAAAAATCAAAATTCCTCATATATGCTACCTAGCACTATCGCGAGGGGCCCCTCCCTATAGTTGCCTCCATATTTTCTTCCTAAAAAATAAAAGGACAAAAGGTGACACTATACTGTCCCAGTATATATCCCAGGTTTCTCCCCCTCGCTCCTGGACACACCATTCTAAAATTCTAGTAGTAGTTGCCAGTTATATTGGTGGTGGCGTGGGTTGTTTTAGGAAAAACTTGGAGCATACAGACAGTGAGATAGATAACCAAAAAAGCTATGGAGTATCTTGTTTTTATGCGGAATGGGATGCACTAGGGAAGGGCACAGGAGAAGTAGCAGTTATCGTAGTTCATTCAAATGCTGTGCAGGTAAATTTTTTTAAGATAAGAAACATCCTAGGTAATAAGCAAGCTCTTCTTACGAAGGATTGTTTTAATAGGAAGAATGAAGGATATATATGCTACTAATTCGATACATATCTCTAAAGGCATGCGCAACTAGTGGTTTGCATAGTTCTGACAGTTCTTTCTTTTTTTAGGAAGGAAAAACATTCGGTCACCTGAGAAGGCTGGTGTATGAAACATTCGGCGCTCCTGCATCCTTGTCACACCAATACCGACCTCCATCGTTGCATCGGGATCCACCATGGATGCCCTGCACTCGAGGGCCGCTACATCAAGCTTGCACTACCAGAATCCTTCACATCCGCCCGCCTCCTCCGCCTCGGCCATTTTTGGACCCGGTGCTGATGGGGCTTCAGCACCGGGTCAAACGGCTAGGAGCGGGGGAGGCGATGCGGGGTGTCAGGACGAATACATCAGCACCGGGTCGTGGCAAGACCCGGTGCTAATGCGCCCCCTTTAGCACCGGGTGCAGCCAGCAACCGGTGCTAATGTGCCGAGGCCATTTCGCACCGGTTGCTGGCTGCACCCGGTGCTAAAGTGTGCACATTAGCACCGGGTCTTGCCACGACCCGGTGCTAATGTCTCCCTCGGCCGAGCCAGCTGAACACTTAGGCGCTGTGTTCATGCTGCTCGGCCGTCACCGGGCGCACACGAGCCACGTCACTGGATGAACAAGAACAATTTTTCTTTTTAATCTCTGTATAAAAGTTGTAACTAGTCGTTCTCCCTCGTACAAACTTCAAAAAAGATCATTTTTCTTCCTAAAAATTCCTAAAATCATACTCTATCAAATTATGAAACTTATTAATGTTATTATTTTGAAAAATCTTCTCGTGTGAGACTGTTTGAACAATCCAAATTTTGAATTAAAAATGACAACTACAACCAAGGTTTTTTTTCACACTAGGTGATGTCAAATGAAAAAGTGATGAATACCAAAGTTTCATATTTCATCATGATCTACAATCTTTATTTAGGTCATTTTGTCATTTTCGGAAGTGGTAATAACATGTAGTACAAATTTGACAAGTCTCTAACAAAGTTTTAGAAACTATGAGAGTGAATCTAGGATTAATGAACAATGTATACTACCACTTTCTCAAATGAAAAAATGACTTAAATAAAGATTGTAGATCTTGATGAGATATGAAATTTTGGTATTCATGACTTTTTCATCTGAGACCATTTAATGTTCCAAAATCTTTCTTTTAGTTATCAATTTTTGTAATTTATAAGATTTTCTAGTAATTTATAAGATTTTTTGGTAATTTATAAGATTTTCTAGTAATTTATAATATTTTCTAGTAATTTATAAGATTTTCTAGTAATTTATAAGATTTTCTAGTAATTTATAAGATTTTCTATTAATTTATAAGATTTTCTATTAATTTATAAGATTTTCTATTAATTTATAAGATTTTCTAGCATTTTATATTGATTTTCTAGTAATTTATAAGATTTTCTTATTTAATATATATTTTTAATAGGTATTAATAACTGAATTAAAACAAGTATTAATAACTATATATTTTCCACCGGTGCTAAAGGCTGGTTTGGAAACTGGCGCCAAACGAAAATTGGGGGCCTTTAGCACCGGGTTGATCTAAAATCCGGTGCTAAAGGCCCTAGTTTTCGTTTGGCGCCAGTTACGGCTTTTAGCACCGGGTGTTGTATAGACCCGGTGCGAAAGGGCCTTTAGCACCGGGTCGTGGCTGCACCCGGTGCTAAATGCCCCGGATCAGCACCGGGTCGTGGCTGCACCCGGTGCTAAATGCACCGGATCTATATAGCCTCGCGCCGCCCCCCGCCCAGCAGCACTTCGTCTTCCCCCAAACCGCCGGCCCTCCTCCTCGCCTCGCCCCCGCCGCCGTCGTGAGGCGCTGGCCGACAGAGCACTCCGTCAAGGTACGGTACCATGCCCACCTCACCTGATTCGGCTTGATGCGAGGGTAATTTGGGATCTGTTGTTGTGGGCGATCGATCCTTCCCCGTGGATTGGTGCTTATTTGCAGGCCGATGCGTTCGATCTTGTTGGATTACCCATGATCCAGAACACCCTGGCCGGATTCAACACGTCCCTCGTATGCTACGGTCAGCGGGCCAGGTACTTTGCTAAATGCTAATCCAAAGGAGTCGGTTTCCTGTTCTCTGCTTCTCTATTCCTGTTTTCTGATGCAAATATGTACGTGTTGTTGAATGCTTCTAGTGTGGCACTCGCATGGGGAGCGGAGGCAGCTGGGAGTGGATCGAGGCACACAGTTTTCTTTTCTTCTTTTGTTGAACTGGCGGAGGCTTCTCTTTTTCTAATCTCTCTGTAATCTAAATTTCTATGTTGAATCTACGTTGAATCTTGAATGTTGTAATTGTTGGATCTTAAATGTTGTGATGTAAATTAAGATATTTCTACTCTTAATTTCTTTCTTTCTCCTCTTATTTATCTACTCTCACCTTCTTTTTTCTGTTCTTGAAGAATAAGAACAAAAATTTTGTTCTTGTTCTTGAAGGACGGAGAGAAGACGACGGTCAGCTAGAAAAGAGAGGAGAGGGAAAGAGACGAGAGTAGAAAAAATATTTATTTTTTTGCGCGTAAAAATTTTTAGCACCGGGTTGTGTCTGGACCCGGTGCTAAAGGCCCTGCTAAAGGCGCTGCGGGGCAGGCCCTTTAGCACCGGGTCGTGGCTGCACCCGGTGCTAAAGGGACCCTTTAGCACCGGTTATTCAACCCGGTGCTAAAGGGGTACCCCTTTAGCCTCGGATTAGTTGCACCGGGTGGGAAACCCGGTGCTAAAGGGCTTTCCCACCCGGTGCAGATATCGATCATTCTGGTAGTGTTGGGATCAGCCAACGCGAGCCCATGGTAGGGAAGTGAACAAATAAAAATAAAATAGAGTTGACCCACTGATAAGAAAGTAGGGACATCCGGTGGCGGATCCAAGAATGAAACAAAGGGGGGGCTAAATTACACAGGCTTAGAAATCTCAGTAGCAATCCCGGGGTGTGTGGACTGAATTGGCTGATAATAGGCCATCTACTTGGGCTAAACTACATGGTATTACTGGTTGCTACATGGGCTGGGCCCGTGCTGCAGCATCCCAGCACGCGGGATTCCTATATGGCTTCCGGAATTTTTTGGGTAGTTGGCTTCCAAAGTATAAGATTGGTGCAGTATGTTTGGTCCGTCCGATCTATCATATCCGACACATTCAGTCTGCCGCTCTCAATATATTTTTTCTCTCCCCGTTTGGTCCGTTCTGATTTCTTATCCCAGATTAATCGTCTCCTCTCCTGGTGGAATCGGCGATGGCTGCCGAGGCGATTCTAGGGTTTCAGTGATTCCTATCAGATCTACAATGATATAGCTGCATCAGTCGTACTCTCACAGGTGAGTCTACATTTCATTTGTTTCTTCATCCTTCTCCCGTGGTTTTTTGATGAGTTTGTTTCTCTTTTGATCCATTTGGTGTTCCAGCAATGACTCACAAGCGTCATACTCATCGTTCTGCATTGGGTTCCCTTTCTGCTCCACTGGATATAGCTGCCGCTACAGCTGATTTAGTTCATGCCTCGCCGGATCTAGTCGTTGTTGCGTCGGATTCAATCCCTTCTCCGCCAGATCCAGCTACTACTGAGTCAGTTTCATCCGCCATCACTGTGAATGATGAGGTTAGAGTTTCCTTCTGTTTCATCTATTTCCCATCTTCATCTATTTTTATAATGATAATATATGAGTAATTAGACATAGTCTTATGTGAATTTTCTATTTTCATGTTCTTGCTATGTTAAATGTTTCTCAAATCATTTTACTAATTTCACAATGTGTACATGTCTGTATGAAAGTCCTAGATAGCCTCAGTACCTTCATATGTGACTTATTTACCGGAAAGTGGTTAGAACGGAAAAAGTAACAGGTGGGAACTTGAAAATACAAAATTGTAGTTCCAATTTGGAAATCTATATTAGTTTACGCAATATGTTCAATGCACGTGATCACATAAGTTAAGCAAGTAGTTGTGCTTACATATGTCGATGCACACACGATCAATGTTGAACTCACTATAATAAATTGTTGAACTAGACACACACAATTTGCTGAGGTACGTACACATGTTTATTCCATGCTAATGAACAAATGGCTTTAGTAAATTTATTTTTTTGTTGATTTCTATGTTTGTTGCTATGAAGCATAGTCTCAGTATAAAAATAAAACGTGTGTTCATCGCTCAAAATTGTATTGTGGGTCTACTTTTTTTCCAAATTATCATATGATCTAAGGTGACGATTTTATATTTAAAATTGCAATGTATGTGTGCTCGTGTTCGTGGAAATATAGTGCAGAGTGTGGTCCTATTTCTTAATAAAAAATCACAATCTTGCAAGCTTAATATTTGTCATGTATTACTGTATAAAGTTTTTTCATGTTCAAATTTTTTATTATTGTATTGACCATTTCTGTTATATTGGTTAAACATTTGGCATTACATGTTTCACATTTACGGTTATAGGATTCAACATTTTATCAAAACATAACTTGCAAGCATAATATATTTACATATTCTATTTTGTTGTCACCTATATGCAACATTTATGTTTATGTTGTTCAACATTTATATTTACGTATTTTCAACATTTATGCCTGTATTACTCAATATTTTGTTTTGTATAGTTTTTTCTATAGTTGCTGCAATATTTATTTTTAAATACATAAATATTTAGATATAGGTACACCAACATTTCTAATTATCTTATTTTAAATTGAAATAAAAGATCATGTATATAATTCTATGTTGTAGTAATGCTACAATAAAAAAATATATTACAAATTACAAAGCTAATATTATAGCTCTCCTCTCTCTTCAGAGTACATTTGTGTGTATCTCTACTATTGTATTTTTTTAATATTTTTGAATATTTTTTCTTCTTCTCTATGATATCTTTTGTTGGTCGTTTCAGTTGGTTTTTCTTTCTTCACAGATATGGCCTGAGTCACTGGTGGATCCTTTAGTCCCTGTTCTCACTTTTTGTGCCTTGCAATAATACAACAAGACGACAAATATATCCTGATAGTCTTATATATCTGTCATGTAAATGGTTCCATCGCTTTATACACAGGCTGGGCGACGTGTTGCATATTCTGTTTTGATTCCCCAAGTAAAACACGTACTATGATAATTTGATAACATTATTATTCTACGATAATTTGATGACATCTGGTGGTTTGAAACCAAACCAATTGTTGACTCCATTAATAATTTTATTAAGCCACCGACCAGAGGTGCAGATGGTGTTGGTTCTGCTTCTGCATCTGCTTCATCGTCGGCGTCGAAGCACCGCTTATTCCAGTGCAGCCACCACCTCCGCTTCCTGTGCCGGTGAACATGAACAGCAGCACACTTTCCTCCTACTGCAATACCAGGTACTGAATTGATGAGTTATGTAGAGATTTCATCTGTCGATCAGTAGCCGCCTCAGTGTCCTGGCTCATCTAGATGACTGGATGATTAGATTTACATATACTCTGTGTCTGTGTGACAGAGAGTTGCACTATAGGTACCATTACTGAAACAGATAGTTGATGAAATATATAATACTTTTGAACAGAGACATATGATGGAAGGTCGGTTGAGAACATTTCTAATGTATTGATCTTAACTTTTGAAATGCGCTCACTTTTGAAATAGCAGCATGAACTGGTGATTTATGTATGGATAATTAACATATGTTTTCAGAAATAGTTCTTACTGAAGTACAATTGTTATATAATACATTGGCTAATGTAAACTCATCTCACCAGGTTGATTTATTACCACTACGTCAGAAGTTACTATTTCCGCTTCTCTCTGGTAAGCACAACAAGTTCGTTGGGAAGTTTATGGAGTTGCTTCTCTAGTTGAAGAAAAAGTTATTTACAGGTTTGTCAAAATTCAACAATATATTATTTAACAAATTCTATATATCTAGTTTGACAGTTTAATCAATGTTGTTCTACATTTCAATAAAGGCTTAATTAGAAGGCATTCAACTATTTATATTCTTCTATTAAACAATTTGTGTATATCTAATTCAACAATTTAATCAATATAGTTCAACATTTTGATAAAGGCTTAATAAGACGTCCATTCAACTATTTATATTGTTCTATTAAAAAATTTGTGTATATCTAATTTAACAATTTAATCAACGTGTTCAACATTTCAATAAAGACTTAATTAGATGGTATTCAACTATTTATATTGTTCTATTAAACAATCTGTATATATCTAATTCAACGATTTTCTAAAGTTTGTTCAACATTATTTACAGGTTCAGTACGTCAACACTTCACGAAAAGATATCGTGATGTTTTCTCATTTAAAATCTCTCATGAAATGGTTGTTGGCGGTCGTTACGGCATGATTTCCGACCTCCAACCGAGCATAAAATGAACACAATAGAATTATTCACCATAGCTATAGGGTTTAATTCTAATCATTTCCATGAGATTTGGTCATTATCCATTGTGCAGGTGTAATATGGACAAATACATGCTACAGGGGTAGGAATTGATCAATTCGGTTGAACACCGCGATTCGACCTGTTACCGCCCCCCTAGTTGTACACGACACGAAACACAACCGGGAGGCCATCCACGCCAACAATGACCAAACAGTGACCGGGGAAGACACATGGACCACCGCCACGTTACCTCTGGGCCAAAACAACACGAATAACACCAAGGAGAAGCAGCCCAGAAGGTCCAGGAGGGAGAGGCGGTGCAGGGGGGCGGTGTTGGGCCAGAAGCTCAGTGTGGCCGAACTGTGGCAGTTCGGCCGAACAGCCCGGCACTGCCTCCCAGCTGCCCGTGCTGCTACTCCTCCTTGCACCATCCTTGGCCACTATAAATTGAGGCCTCCATTCACCTGCAAAAACACAACACAAAAGAAGAGTTCATTAGCAAAGCGCTGCCACTTATATACTTAGAAGATAGGGAGAGAGGAGATGTGAGCGTCCCGGAGAGGAGCCGTAGTGTCGGCCCCTCTTCCAGCTGTACTTGTACGGATGAGGCTCTGTTTTAAGTAACATCCAGGTCATTTCTGGTAACTCTTGTATCCCTCTCTGATTAATTGAGCAATCATTTCTTACTTCTATATGCTTGCTGGTTCTTCGTTCAATGCTTAGTTGATTGGTATAATTGTATACTGGTTGCTTATCTTGAGTGTTTATCTTTCTATAGGAGATAGTATTAACTGACTAGTATAGGCGTGGTACCTAGACTTGAGGTTAACTTAGTTTGCCCTTAGGTGGTGACAGCCCTATACGGTCTTCGTAGTCCATCACGTTAGTCCCGGCCCGCAGGAGCATCCAACGGTTATTGACAAAACGCATTCTCATCCCTTTCTGCGTGTTGTTGGTTCCGTTTCCCGACGCAAGTATCTTGTTGTACCTTCTGATCTGCTCGATTAGTCATTAGAGTGCACTTACCAGATTCGTACCTTCTCTACCCTCTTATCGCTTTTCTTTCCTTTTCTTTGTTGTCATCCACTTCATTCCACTATCCTTGGACAACTTAGTTTAGAATTAGTTCACTTCTTGTTCCTCGTGGAAATCGATACCTTGGAATACTCCCGGGTGAAAGCTACATCGGTATCCGTCTTCTTGCGGATTTATCTGTAGGCCGTAAGGAGTGCCAACAATGGTTCAGATTTACTTGTGTCAAAAGTTGCCTAAAAGTCAGAGATTTCAAACTATAACTCTGTAAACTTTCAGATTTATATGTAATGAATAGTTTATATGCACTTTCAAATTTAAACTTCAAGTTTGTAGTGTAAAGTTCCCACCCGTTACTTCCCCTTGTAACCATTTGCCCCACAAAAAGTAACAACGCGAGGATACTTCTCCGTCCCGCGTCGGGTTTAACAGCGCGATAACGGAAAAAATCTGTTCATCGTGCACGATTCATTTCCTTGCCCCCCCCCCCCTCCAGCACGGGCCATGGCTCTGCCCCAGGGGACACCCCTACTTAAAAAAAATAGAGGTATCAAGTATGAGCTATTGCTGAAGTTGCTCTTATTTGATAATCGTTTTGCCTTCTATTACTATCTTTCTTTTTCCATATTTATTTGTTGCATTTGAACCTCTGCTCTAAAATCAACGAAAGCAATACCACTATGTCCCGGCAACAGATTACGGGCATACCCGTTATGGGCTTATGACAAGAAGTATGAAACATTATTATTTTTTACTTAACTAAATATTTCTTGAACCTACTTATGTGGAACTTAAAACTTAAAATTTAATTTCTATGTGGAGTAAACTTGTTGCTATATTGAACTGTTTTGGTATATAGCTTTAATAAGAGTAACAAGGTACTGGTGTTATATGTTACTTATGAAGTAATGAGCGAGCCATCAGTCCCTTGGAACTCATCTCGGCTAATTTATTTAACAGCTTTGTTTTATTTTGATGGAACTCATCTCGGCTCTAGTAGAAGTTCTTGGTTGAGGCAATTCTACTGAATACTTGAAGTACTTGCCCACCACTTGGGGCTGCCAATGACAAAACATAGTATTTAGGAGCCACCGGTGTGGTAGTCGTCATATCTGAAAATGTTCTATGATAAATGAGAATATCATTATTTTTTTAGAGAGAACATAAATGAATCATTATCCCCACTTGTTCAGTTGTTCAATAAAACAAAGTTGTCCACTGAAATACAGTAGAATTATTTAACATTTGAAGAACGTCTTCCCAACATTCCAGAGTTGCTTCGATATATATCATGCACGTGTGTATGGGTGTCTGCATCTGTACTACTCTTTCCGAAAAAATAGAAGCATCATATGAGTGTCTGCGTCTAGCCAGATGGCAATGTTGGCAAAAAGCGAACTGATCATATATTAGTTGGTAAGGTTCTTGTGGCGGAACCTGTCCACCAAGGTTTGAGTCCTCCAATTCGGCACTAGTGGGCATCACATTTTTCTAGATTTATTTCAGGGTTTAACCGACACTATTTGCTCAATAGTACGCGATGCCCCGTCAACAACGAGCCGTCTATGATGACTTCATAAATGTCAAGATCAAATCTTCCTGTATACTCTCTTGAATGTGCTCATAAGGTTAGGGTTTGCATATGTTTATTCATAGGGGGTGTATGCATGCATTTGAGTGTCTGCTTCTGTACTGGTCTTTCATAAAAAAAATAATGTTGAGAAAAATAAGACAAAAGTTGATATAAGAAAAAAAAAGATAACTCTGCAGAAGCATCACATGACTAAGAGTTTATAAATCAAAGTTCTGCCGACCCGGTCTCTCATAGGTGCTTAGGGCCTGTTTGATAGAGCTCCACCCGATTCTGATTCTCTATGAGAGTTGATTCTCTGAGAGAAGTGATTCTGTGACTGAAAGGGAGTCTCTTTGATTCTCTATCATAAACTCTCAAAATTAGGATGGAGAATCACTTCACAGAATCAGGAGAAGCTACTTTTTTCAGCTCTCAGCCTCTTAGTTCATTTCAGAGAATCACATCACTTCTCTCTAAAAAACTGTTTGATAGAGCTCCTCCTGAATTCACCAGAGAATCAGCTCTGGGAGGTCTGCCAAACAGGGCCTTACAGAGGTAGAGCCTGTATATGTGTATTCGATCATAGGTGAGTGTACTATCTTTCAACAAAAATGCCTGACTTTAAAACTGGTTCTATTGTTCCAGCATATATTCCCAGGTTTCGTCCCCTGCTGCAAACACACACCATTTGGCAAATTCTAGCTAGTAACCTATTTGTGGCGATATGTTTTTGAGAAGAGTTTAGGAGATGCAGATTATCGGAAGAGCTAGTGTCTTATGAGGCTGGGGCCTGGGAGGCACCAGGAAAGAACACATAACAAGGTTGTTGTCGTGTGCAGACGTGATTGAAGTAACGTCCTAGCAGGTAATAAGAATTTCTATGCAGCAGGGTTATTTTAATTGGAATATAAAATAATATCGTACTAAATTTTTATGCATGTCTCCATATATGCATCACGATTCAAGCACAACAATGAGTTTACATAGTGCCGACAATTCTTCCTTTTTACAGACAGTCGAAACATTCAGTACACGAGTGCACGGTCTCCTGCATCAGCAATTCTTGACCGCCAGCCAAGCAAACATATTGGTGTACAAAAAACTTCTGACCCATGGACGGCTTATCAGCAGACACCTGTCTATCAGATTTTAATGTCTACCTCTATTGTGGTAGGACTACTGAGTTACTGTGTTGTATCTACTGTAATGTTTAATTAGCACATGAACATAGCTGTTTGATAACTCTTTCGTCTTATTTGGTTTTTCAGTTGAACTTTTGTGCCCAAAGAACAATGAATATAATTGCATTCCCTGTTAACGCATTCTGAATATACTGTTGTCAAAACAAGTAGATTTGGTCGGGAAAAAAAGTAGATAACTTACTCATGGGGAAATGGAACGTACATACTACTCTTTAGAGTGAGGGCGAGCGCTGAACCACTCCAGTAGCATCCAGGTGTTTACATGGCATGAACCTGAAAGTGAAAATATCAAATTTCATATGTATATGTACTAGAATTGGAATGTCAGGAATTTTGTCTTCTAGTGCACATGCAACTGAAATTTGTTGTTTTTGTAGGAATTGTTTTAGATTTATTTTGCATCTTAACTTTTGCATCATGTTACACCTATGGATGAATTATGAACTTGCATTCTTTCATGTTTTTTTAAAAACTTCTATGTATAGTTTTTAAAGGGTTTTTTTCACCTTTAATTTCCACCGGAGAGGTGGTTTGCACTCAAAACCGGGATTAAAGGGGTTGGGAACCGGGTCTAAAAAGGGTTCTCCACTAGTGAAAACACCAATAAAGTTACTACCTAGAGGATATGCAGTGGAGTTTCGTACCTTGAAAAACACCTGTAGAATGACATTTCTATACGAAAACAAAAAAGAAGGCCCCACCGATTTATTCCTGGAATGTTCGATGGAGTAAATTGGAGCTGTTACAACATTTCACCGACTCATCATCATATAAATATAGTCCCTTTCTGTTAGCAGTACTATAGCACACATCCATTTCTTGCCCTTTTCCCTCGTAGCACACTACACTGCAGCAGCAAATTGAAGTACGTCGTACTAGCTGCAGTGCAGCTGCGTGTATTTGATTTATAAGCGCGGAGAGAAGAGTTTAGGGGATGTGATAGGGGGATGGGATGTCAGATGTGTCAAGCAATTCTGGTGATGCATGCACCTTACAAACACTACGCTTCTGTAGTTACGGCAGCACTCAGAATTCATACCCATTTTAGTCTGTACTTTGAACACTTTCCAGTTGACTACTAATAGTGAAGTTTATAGACGAGTTTAGGAGATGCAAATAATCAAAAGAGATGCGTCTCTTATGGTCTTATGGGGATGGGATGCACCAGGACAGAGAAGAGAAGAACTAAAAACTACATCACAAGCGACGGGTTAGGGCAACAGCGGCGCGCATGCCTGACAGCGACGCAATTGCCTTGTCTTTCTGGTGGCAGGTCTCCTACAACCCAGCGACTATTTTCCAAGATTCGGCGATGGTATACGCGTTCCTGCGCCAGCACAACTGAGGCCTGGCATGCAGCTGGAATGACCAGATACGCAAGGAAGAAGCGCACAAACTCAGGAGGTGCTGCCAAATCAATTTTTCTAGGTTTTAGTTGTTAGGACTGCTTTTGTTGGAGAAGTGACTGATCGGTCGCAATGATTTCTCGTCCTGAAGGATAATCTAATTCAGATGTCATGAAGTAACCAGCCAAACTGGGGTTTGAATTTTGATGTCCATCTGCATATAGATGGATGGGAGGTTCGGTAGGCAGTAGCTCTAGCTCTTCATCAATTATTATGCACCGGGTCAGACAGGATCCCCACGGAAGACATATAACAAGATTGTAGAGTGTACAATAGGTAGCTACTACCCACTCCTATATGATCAATGAAGAATGTCATTTCCACAAGTGTTGGTTTGTGAAAGTTTACTATCTTCATCTTGCTGTCAGCAGTTGATATCACAGACTAGGAGTTACTAGCAAACGGTATAAACCACACATTAACGAAGCATCGGTTATACATGCTAGAGCTGCATATGGAGAAAGTATAGGGCTGATGTTCCCTGCACCAAAGACCATCATATCCAGGCTCGCGGGATGCGGTGTAGCTTTGATTGGTTGGTTGGAGCAGGTTTGGGCCAAGCCCTACAGATGCAAAAGAGTCCCTTTACTCTGGCTCTCGGGATACGAAATTTTTCCTCGTTTCTCCAGAGCCTGGCTGCCGCGGTGCAAGCTAGTGCTCATGGAACGTGCGTATAGACAAAAAATGGGTGGCTGTTAGGCAACCGATCAATTTCTCTCACGGACCTGGCTTTATGCATGCGGAAACCAAACAATCCACTGCTGCATCCGGTGAACCTGGCCAGCGGGAGCCTGCATGGCTGGTACGAGCTAGGCAGCGGTGCTCAGCAAACCAATGAGACCCTTAAAAACATGACGTGGCACATGTTCTTGGTAACCAACTGTTTTCTACTTGAAAACATGGTCAAACATGTTGCGCCACATCATGACAATATTCAAACACTTTTCATCAGTGATGTAAATTATTGCGGATTGAAAGGATAATGCCGTCAAGGTTCGCCGCGCCGTGCATCTGCGTGTCCCGGCGTATAGCACTATCTATCACATTTAGGGGTGAATCAGCGACTACTCCACGGACTTAGAAATATTTATTACTTTTACCGGAGACAAATTAGATGAAAACGTACTGTATATCCATATATTTATATTACTGAGGGCGTCGAGTTCTTGTTCATCCTTCCTCGGCCCCAGGTCCCTGGTCTGTCTTATGACATGGTTAGCCTCTACTATCTTTACTGAGGGCGTAAAATGCTTTCACCAACATATCAGTGATGTGTACTGTAGATAAGAATCAATAGCAAAATACGTTCCTATAAAACCAGCAGCATCAATGTCATGCATGTTGGAACACCACTGCACCATGTCGTTTGGACAATGGGGATATGAAACCAGCCATGTTCAGATCTATGTGACGAGAATGTGATGCATCAGGGAAAGAATAGACACGACAAGGATAAACTTATGCAAGACGAATAAACAAGACAGTGGCGACTGGCAACACTACAGAGCGCGTCTCCCCTCCACCAACCAGAGCGACACAGCGTCCGTTGCTGCCGCAGCTGCTACATGCTTGTACGTCTACGCAACGTCGGATACCAAAGCGGCAAGTGACTCCTGGACCATGGTGTAATAACAATAAAACAAAATATATAGAGTGTTGACCAGATGAATTAGGGCTCGTTCGGCAGCAAGTGAACCGTTCCAGAGGCTGTTTAGTTCCTGCCCTGGATTGGGTGGATCCACTTGTGTCATCCAATCCATGCGGGGTTTGATTCCACCTGTTAGCACCAATCCCCTCCATCTTTTTCTTGTTCGGTTTGCCAGACATGGATTAGACCCTGTTCTCTTATGCTATAAGCAGCTGGCTGCTGTTGACTGCTGCTGTATGTTCTCACTTGTAGCTGCCTGCTGCTGCTTCTATGATATGGTTCAGAATTAAGAGCATGCCGTTAAGTATAAAAAAAGCATGCCGTTCCACGACAACCAACAGACAACTCAGACAATAATCAAGCAATAGACAATAGACAACACACAACAGGCCAACGACTTCTCAACTCAAGCAAGCAAACTTGACAGCAACCAACAGATGAAATCACCACATGCAATTCAGAAACATGAAACAAACTGATAAGTTCAGACACCAAGTCTGAGTCACAAACTAGCAGAAGCTACCATGCCAACTCCTCATCCATACTCTTCAGGCCTTGTTTAGATGTTAGAATTGAGAGGTTGAATTTGGGAGTAAGATGCCACTTCGTAATTATTGCGCTATTGTAGCATTTCGTTTGTATTTGTGAAAACTTATCCAAAAATTGATTAATTAGGCTCAAAATGTTCGTCTCGCAGAGTACAACAAAACAGTGCAATTAGTTTTTGATTTTATTTACGTTTAGTACTCCATGCATGTTATGATATTTTGATGTGATTGGTAATATTTTTTTTGCATAGTGTATTTGGGAGTTGCTTTTTGGAACTAAACAAAAAAAGCCTCAGAGTAGCGTAGGAGAACCACTGGACTGACATCTGACCTCTCCTGCCACTGAGCCGGTGCTGTTCCTGCATTGCAGCAGTCTCAGGATTGACATAAACCATCCGCCGCGCGCTGTGGAATGCCCAAACATTCACAAGCAACTCCAGAAGGCGAGAGTAGCAGTGCTGGTCCTGTACAAAATACAAAAGGGTCAACAAGGCAACTACTTTTAAGTTAGATTAGCTATAATTAACCAAAAGCAAGCAGCAAAAGCACATAACAAAAACAAGTCTCACTATGAGGCAAATGCAGATGGTGAGCTTCTATTTTTCTTTTCTTTTCCGAGCACAAGAGGTTGAGGAATGTGATTATCGCAGATTTTATCTTCAGAAACTCTAGTGCTTTGGGACAGGACTTGAAAATCAATTAAAGTTATCTAAAGAAGTGACATAGGGCTCACCTTGTGGATACTCAAGATGCAATGCCCAGTTTGATGGTGTCTGTCATACATTTGTGCATCCAGTGCGTCAACAAACATTCAGAAAAGCAACAGCATACTGTAATGATAAACCAAGCCGTGCCCCGTCTGCATCGCCTGTTTGATGGGGTGAAGGCCATCCACGGGCACTAGCGCAGCCACCCGGAGCGCGACTGGCGCGGCATGCAGCGCCCTCACCCGCCGCCGCCTCCCGTCGCCGTCAATCAATATTCAAGAACCACTGGCGCACCCACCGAGAGGAGAAGGAGAGGGGAAGAGAGGATGGGCGGGGCTTACCGGGGAGAAGCAGGATGGAGGTGGGGCACGTAGGGTGGAATCTTGTCGCTGTCGTCGCCGTGAGGAAGTCGCCGTGCCGCAGCCGTCTCTCCCTCGCGAGACGCGGAACCCATCCCGGAGGAGGAAGGCCCGGCTGCGATCCGGCTCTTTGAGCAGAGGAATGGGCGGTTCCTGGGCCATCTTCGTTCCGGCCCAGCCTAACCGAACGACGGTTTCAGGTCTGGCCTGACTTCAAACCAGACCGGACCGATCCGGCTGGAATGGGCCGCGTTCCGGGCCTGAAACGGTGGAACCGAACGAGGCCTTAGTGTGGGCCAAAATACTCACTTTCAACTTTGAATATCGAATGGGTTCCTGGCGAGCCAATCAATCTGAACCGTTGGATGCGCATTAGGTTTCCTTTCCTTTTCTATTTCCATGTTCAATCTCTGTTTCTTCGGTCCTGTCCCGCCGCCTCCGCATCCTATTCTCCCTGCTACTCCAATTCGAGCGCCGCCGCCGCCTCCTCACGCCACTGCCTCATCCCCAAGCTGCCACCCCTTGGATTGGATCCTGCCGGTCTCTACTGCCGGTGCCGCAGCCGGCGACCACTGCTCCTGTAGGTGCCTCCATTATCCCTCGGTATGATGCACAGGTTGTCTTGTGCCTTACTGAGTTGTGGTGCGGCTTCTGTTTATTGGCAGGGATAAGGGACGTGTTTATTGTGCGTAGTATCTTCAAATGACTACCCATTGGGTTTCACGTATATAGGTCGATCTCCAGTTCGTGCGGCATGCAGGGGGACCTTGAATTGGTGCAAAACTCTCAATCAGCTCCTTGCTGCATGTATTTTGATCATACCAAAAATTGACCTGCAGAGGGCAATAAACTTTGGAGGAGCAGATGTTAAGGGGGCAAATGTACCAATGGGAGTTAGGCTGAAATTTGATGTTTGGCATGAGAAGGAGACTGGTTTCCTATTACCAAAAGTATGGGTGCGAGTATATGGGATTAGAAAATCCTTACGGGAGTTTTTGGACCTGTGGGCAGTAGGCTCAATGTTAGGCTCGACCCAGACGGTTGACATGGAAACAACAAGGAAAAATGAGTTCGGACGAGTTTTTGTAGCTGTGCTTAATCCTAAACTAATCCCGGCACACCTTGACGTGGTCATTGGTGACCACTACTTTGAACTGGATTTTGAAGTGGAGAAAGTTGGAGTGGATGAGAATGGTGAGGAGGCAATCTTTGATTGGAACGGAACAGGAGAGGGAGATGGTGATGGGGAAAGCGATGAACACGATCCTCAGGGAAAAGATACCGATAGAGAAAGAGAAGCAAAGAGACATAAAAGTGATAGTATTGCTGATGGCTCGGGAGGGAATGCTACTGGTTTTGGTGTATCTCAGAATAATACATCAAACACCAAAACGCTGCAGGAGCTAGTCCAGAATATGACAGAGGAAGAATTTAAGGTTTTCTTGAGGAAGAAGGCTGAGGAGATTTTAGACATCTCAGTTAGCCAAGTGTTGGAAGAGGTAGCTAACAAAGTGGTGGCAGAGGAGGAGAAGGATATATCCGATCCAATGGCAACAGAGTTTGGGGGAATGGGAAGGGAGATGGCAGGGGGAATCAGCAATGAGTTGGAGACAGCGTCGGGTATCCCTGAGGTGTTTACGTCACCTGTTCGTTCTAGTCCAAGGTTGGCATGATATAAAGACGAGCATACCTTGGACAGAGCTGAAGAACGGGCGTCCAAAAAGAACCTGGAACTCACAGAAGGTATGGCTTCAAAAAATTCCATTTGTTCATTACGTACTAGTGATGTTGTTAATAATTTACAGCAGCTAGGAGTTAGTTGTGGGTCTGGGGATAGTGTTCTGCTTGATTCTGTCCAGCAAGAGGACAGTGAACAGCTTTGGCCTGTAAGTGACAATGAGGAGGAAACTTTTGAAATGCTAGAGTTAAATGCGATAAAAGATTTATGTGGAGATTTGGCTGAAGAAGTTTTTGATGAGGATAGCTTTCACCTAAGAAGTGAACCAGGAGCTATTTCTCGAAAATGCAAGTCACGCGCTAAGTCGTGCTTGACAAAGACTTGCAAAGTTAAGTTCCCTATAATATCAACAAAGGTTATTAAATGAAAGGTATTTTCTGGAATAGCAGAGGTCTTAGAGACTTGGCTAAATCTAGATTTCTTGCAGATACATCCAAAGAGCAAAACTTAGATTTTATTGCTCTTTTGGAAACTTGCAAAAACGATTTCGCCCAATCTACACTAGATAATTTTAGTGGAGGGAGGAATTTTTTATGGCATTGGACGACACCACATGGGAGGTATGGGGGTATTTTGTTGGGTGTTAACTTAGATGTACTTGATATTGGAATTATAGAAGAAGGAGATTTCTTTGTAAAATTTAAAGTGAGAAATAAAAGTGATGGTTTCAAATGGGCACTGGTGGCAGTCTATGGGGCAGCACAACCGGAGTTTAAAGAAAGCTTCTTGACAGAATTGGTGCATACTTGCAGCAAGGAAAAACTCCCTCTATGTGTGGGAGGAGATTTCAATATTATTAGAAATGCTAATGAGAAAAATAATGAGAGGTTTGATGAGAAGTGGCCTTTTCTTTTTAACGCAATAATAGATGGACTTGATCTTAGAGAATTAGAAATGTCGGGTAGAAAGTACACTTGGGCTAACTCACTGCAAAATCCGACTTATGAAAAGTTGGACAGGGTTTTGGTAAGTACGGAATGGGAACACAAGTTTCCTTTGGCCAGGGTAGTTGCTTTAAGTAGAGACATCTCTGACCATACACCTCTCTTGCTAAGTACAGGAGAGGGGGTGAAGAGTAAAAACCAGTACCAATTCAAGTTTGAGCTCGGATGGCTTTTGCGTGATGGGTTCTTTGAACTGGTTGCAGAAGTTTGGAAAAAAGAAAATAAAGGTAACACGCCCCTTAAAAGGTGGAAGAATAAGATTAGACGTTTAAGACAGTTTTTGAGAGGTTGGGCAAAAAACATGAAGGGAGCTTATAAAAAGGAAAAGCAAGAGCTACTGCGCAAGGCGGATGAACTTGATAAAAAGGCTGAGATTCAGCTGCTAAGTCAGCAAGATCTGGACCTAAAACAAACTATTAAAGAAAGGCTTGCCCAATTCTTGAGGGAGGAAGAATTAAGGTGGTTCCAGAGAGCTAAAACTACTGACATTTTACAAGGAGATGATAACACAGAATACTTTCAGCTAGTTGCAAATGGCAAGCGAAGAAAAACTAGGATTTTTCGGCTTGAGCAAGAGGAGGGGGTTATTGAAGGAGAGGAGGACCTTAAAAGATACATTACAAAGTATTACAAAGGGCTCTTTGGTCAACCTGAGAAAAGTAACTTTTCTATGATAGAATCCATGACAGATGATATTCCCCAAATTACCGACCAAGAGAACGAAGTTTTAATCTCGGAGTTTTTAGAAAAAGAAGTGCGAGACGCAGTTTTCCAGATGAAGCATAACAAAGCGCCGGGACCAGACGGGTTCCCGGCTGAATTCTATCAAGTTTTTTGGAGTCTTATTAAAGATGACCTAATGGCCATGTTTCAGGACTTTCATAATGGGGCTCTCCCTATTTTTAGCCTTAACTTTGGGATAATTTCTTTAATCCCAAAGCAAAAGGAGGTAAAGACAGTTCAGCAGCGCAGTACCGACCTATTTGTATGTTGAATGTGAGTTTTAAAATCTTCACAAAAGTGATAGCTAACCGATTGTCCATGGTAGCGAGTAAGGTAATTAAGCCTTCCCAGGCGGCATTTCTGCCAGGACGCTACATTATGGAAGGGGTAGTAATTTTACATGAAACAATACATGAGCTGAGAAAGAAAAAACAAAATGGCCTTGTCCTCAAACTAGATTTTGAGAAAGCCTACGACAAGGTCAATTGGTCTTTTCTTCAACAGGTGCTAAGAATGAAAGGTTTCTCACAACAGTGGTGCCAATGGATTGACACAATAGTCAAAGGAGGAAGTGTAAGCGTTAAGGTGAATGATGATGTGGGCCATTTTTTCCAGACAAGAAAGGGTTTAAGGCAAGGGGATCCTCTTTCGCCGGTTCTTTTTAACTTAACAGCTGATATGTTAGCGGTTTTGATAGAAAGATCGGCGAAACTTGACCATATCAAGGGTTTGGTACCTCATCTAGTGGAGGGAGGACTCTCAATACTACAATACGCCGACGATACAATCCTCTTCATGGATGATAATTTAGAGGAGGCCAAGAATTTAAAAGTAGTACTATGTGCTTTTGAGAAATTATCGGGCCTCAAGATTTACTTCCACAAAAGTGAACTTTTTTGTTTTGGGAAAGCAAAGGACAAAGTCTCTAACTATATGGATCTATTTGGTTCCAAGGAAGGAGCTATGCCCTTCAAATATTTAGGTATACCAATGAGCTCACGCAAGATCTCAAATAAAGATTGGGGTCAAGTAGAAGAGAGATTTCAAAAGAAATTAAGTAGCTGGAAGGGTAAAGCTTTATCCGCTGGGGGTAGACTTGTCTTGATCAATTCAGTGTGCACAAGTCTACCAATGTTCTTGATGTCTTTCTTTAGGATACCTAAAGGAGTCCTCAAGAAGTTAGACTATTATAGATCAAGATTTTTTTGGCAGTGTGACGAACATAAAAAAAGTATAGACTTGCTAAGTGGGGAATTTTGTGTCAACCTAAAAGTGTAGGGGGTTTGGGCATTGTGGACCTTGATATACAGAATAAGTGTCTGTTGAGTAAATGGTTGTTTAGACTTTTAAACGAGGAGGGCATATGGCAGGACATTCTTAGGAAAAAATATCTCCAAAACAAAACCTTATCTCAAGCAAGGAAAAGAAAGGGAGACTCGCATTTTTGGAGTGGGTTAATGGAAGTGAAGGAGCTTTTTTTGGCAAGGGGTCAGCTCACTGTACATAGTGGTCAACAAACTAGATTTTGGGAAGATTTGTGGATAGGAGATAAGCCCTTGATGAAAAAGTATCCCACTTTATATAATTTAGTTAGGAAAAAGAATGAAACCGTGGCCAAAGTATTAAGTACTTCACCTCTTAATGTCTCTTTTAGAAGAGCTATAAGGGGGAAAATTTGGTCAAGTGGCTAGAGTTGGTAGGAAGTGTCCTACTAGTAAAACTCAATAACCGTAGAGATACATTTGTTTGGACTCTAACGGAATCCTTTTCAGTACAGTCCATGTACAAAGATCTTGTGCAAGGAACACAACGCCCAAAGAAATTTTAGCTTGGAAAGTAAGACTTCCACTAAAGATAAAAATCTTCTTGTGGTATCTAAAACAGGGGGTAATCCTTACTAAAGATAACCTTGTTAAGAGGAGATGGAAATGGTGCCCTAAGTGCTGTTTTTGCAGCGAGGATGAAAGCATTCAACATCTGTTTTTTGACTGTAATATGGCACATTTGATGTGGAATGCAGTCAGCATTTCTTTTGGCCTTCAACCACTGTCTAGCATGGCTAATCTTTTTGGTTCTTGGATTAGAGGTTTTCCTTCTAAACTTAGAAAACAAATCTTAATTGGCGCAGCTGCCCTATGTTGGGCCTTATGGTTGAGTAGGAATGATGTTATTTTCCAAAGATCAAAACCTAACTCGATATTGCAGGTCGTCTTCAGGGGAACGTTTTGGATCAGAAGTTGGGCGATACTCTCTGAACAGGAAGAGAGGGATTTATTGAAGAAAGGGAGCCAAAAATTGGAGATTACTTTAATGGAGATCTTCAGCAAGGCGGGATGGAATACCTTGAAGAGGATCAAGAACTAGGCTGCGTAGTCTTTTGTTATGTCTTTTTGTCTGTGAATCTTTCTGTATCAGGTCGTAGTGACCGGTAACGGTCTAAGTGCTGCTGGTTTTGTTTTTTCTCAGTAGATGTCTAGGCTGCAAGCTCTCAAACTTTGTTAGCCGAGGCCGGATCTTTATTTCCTTAATCTAAAAAAATACCAAACTAGTATGCATGCTTAATTTGACCGCTGCCTTTGATGTGTGTTACGGGTTAATCTGTGTGTGTGTGTGTTGGGGGGGGGGGGGGGTTTAGGATTTAGGGATATTATGAAGTCATTTGAAGAACTCCGATGGGTAGTTGTTTACTGACCCTGTCGCGGATATATGGATACAGATGTTAATCTTCAGCTAAATGAGACAGCGGTCAAGTTAAGCATGCATACAGATTAAACATACTTTCTGTAATTTACATATTAGTGAACCAGTGTACCCATTCTACTTTGATGTGCTTGAATTAAGCTATCGTTTTCATGATGTAATATCTCACCTGAAGCTTGCTGCAGTGCGTATGTAGTACTTTGCACTTTCTATCTCTATATACATTTTTGTTCTTGCCCAGGATGGACAGGCCTCTAGCATGCTGCAGAAATCCATGTCTCTTAGATGCAGGTGTAATTGTTTTCCTCCCTGGAGGTAAAATAATTGTGTTATGGGGTTCGCAGAAATAGTGGAGCTGGCTTGTATTAAATTACCTTTTCCAACCCGCAAGTACTCTGATCAAGTTTACTTGATGTTTCGTACAAGGCAGAAAACTTATTTTGTTCTGTTTTTTTTTGTTTGGGGTCAAGCTTAATTGACTGGGAGTAGTATAAAATTTTCAGTGTGAACCACTACTCTTATTCCTCCTTTATTTACTGCAATAAATAGTAAGTACTTTTGCAGGTTTGTGTTCAAATCATTTTTTATACATAAAATAAAAAAAGCATCAAGGATTTAAGTATGAGGGTGCATTTAGTAAACCATTCTATATAACTGAATTCATCTGCTCAAACATAGAGCGTCGTCACGATTAGCTAGTCTTGCAGCCTGCTTTCTGCAATAATTGCAAATTCACAAATAATGTCACAAATAATCGCAAAATATATGTATCCAAGAAATAGGTAATACTTCAATCCACTCCATCTCTTATTTTCAAATAAAAAGGTATATCCATTCTGATATCGAATATAATTGTTGAGCCTATGGCAGATAAAGTTGTAAGAAACCAGATTATGACATCTATAAATGTTACTGAGCAGAATATTTACTAGCTAGGAGAAGACGTTTTATCCACTGAAAATATTTCGAGGAGAAGACGTTTTATCCACTGAAAGTATTTACTACAACCCTACTAATAAGAAAAGCTGACATGACAGTATGTGAACCAAAATCATATCCCCAGTTAATGAAGCAAAGAAATCTGACCTGCTGTGAGCTAACGTTTGGCTAGCAGTTTGATGCCATTTTGAGGTGATAAGTTTATGTATATTGCTCCGCGGTGTACCATACATATTGCTCAAGCCTTGCCTACGTTACAAGTAGCACACATATATTCGAGTATCATTGACTAAGTTTTGTCACCTTGCTGTGATGATATGGGAATGGGATACATCGAGGAAGAAATAAAAACTGGCTTTGGTGATGATGGCAGCAAAAGGAGTCGGGAGATCCTTGCTGTAAACATGAATCGAGATGATCTGTTGAGTAAAGTGGAGGGCCAGGTGCTAATGGATAGGTTGATCAGTTCTTTAGGCATTAGCCTCCAACCAGAGACGCCCATCGTGCAATCCGGAGTTTAGGATCGATTGATACATTATTGATGCATATCTGCAGATATTGAATTTCAAGCTGCTACAGAAATTAGGACTTCGATGAAGCCACAGCCACTGCTTGTCATAGAAGGAATGTTGTGCACCGAAGGTGTCCATGTACCGGCGGTGATATTGTGTTTTGCCTCATGATAAAAAAACACTAAATATTTGAACTTTTAATTTTTTTGGACAAACTAAAACTTGTTTGTGTGATTTCTGAGGAAATGTAACATTATCTTGAAAATGAAACATGCAGTGCAGTTATACTTACACAGATCCCTAGTAGAGTCGCCTACCAACCAAAAGCGTTGCACAGCTTTTGCTTCCTCCATAGGTACTACTTTAATCATAGCTGTCACAAAAAATAGGAAAAAGTCAATTTTACTACTCTCACCAATATACTTTATCCACTTAAATCCTTAAACAAAAGTTAGGCTCATTTTATTCCCTGAACTATTTTAGTTGGTTAAGTCTACCCTAATGAGATTTGTCTTGTCTTTTAGTTTCTCCCTACATAGGTTCAATTTTAAGTTAAAATTTAGTGGGATTACTTATAACATGATGCGCAACATTAGAAAAATATATTTGAAAATTGTCATGATGTCTTTGCATATAGTTTTGTATCGTCCTTAGCATAAATTTCATATCGAATGTTTCTAATCTAAGAAAATAACTATAAAAAATTATGAATATATTTTTCTAACACAATGTATCATGTTCTCTATCACCTCACAAAATTTGACTGAAATACTCATCTTGTATGTGGAGAAACAATTGAGGAATCTTCAACCACTCGGCAAAAAAAAAAAATTCCGAAATACAAACACATGAAACCATCAGGTTCTTGTGTAGAGCTTCTTATTACATATTCCTTACTAGCTGAGTTGTGATTTTTTTAGAAAAGGGAATATATATTAATATTCCAGCCTCTGTATCGATTGATATATGCAGCTGTCCAAAGTCATGAACCGAAACATAACGACCAGGTTTCTTAAAACAAAAAGCAGTCAACTAAACAAAGACGACTAAGAAGATGAGCCGACCCTAAACACTCAACTAACAGGAAGTCTATTATTATTAATCCAGCCACTGGAAGCAAAGAAATTCATCATCAAACTTTCAAGGACACGACAAGCCGAGCTGATGCGAGGTCGATCTTCCTCTTTTTGCAAAAGTGCCCAAAATCGAACCCAATGGGTTCCCCAGAACAGTACCTGCATTGGAGAAAAAACTTTCGCATTGTTAAAAATAATATCATTTCGGCTTATCCAGATAGCCCAACAAAACCCAGCCGCCCCTGCCAATGATTGATACTTTGTTTTCTTGTCCACCCCATTAAGCCATCCGTCAAACATATGCATAATATTAACCGGATGAGGTAAATTAAAAGAAACTTGTATCACTCTCCAGATAAACTTGGCATTATAACACTCGAAGAAAAGATGTTGGATAGTCTCTTCACAATTACAGAAACTACACTTGGTACTCCCCTTCCAACATCGTTTTGCCAGGTTATCCTTGGTCAAGGTGACTCCTTTAATAATATACCACATAAAAATTTTGATTGTAAGAGGCAATTTAAGCTTCCAAATTGCATGCTTGTTCAGGGGTACATTATTAGTCAAAGTTCTATGCATAGAACGGACAGTAAAAACCCCATTTTGAGTATGTAGCCAGGTAAAGTGATCTCTCGTATTAGATAAGTCTACATGAATGACCAAGCAACTATAATATATCAAGTTTTCACCCACCAAAGACCTTCTAAATGAGACATTTAAAGGTGTAGAACTTAAGACAGAAGACACCATATCACTTCTTTTCCTGACTATGCTGTAAAGATCAGGGTATAAATGCTTAAAAGCAACATTTCCTAGCCAAACATCCTCCCAAAACCTGACCTAAGATCCATCGCCTAGATTGAACTTACCCATACTCAAAAAATCAGGTTTGACCTTCATCAGACCCGACCAAAAATGTGAGTCCCCTGATACATGTTCAACCTAAGTGATTGTTTTATTTCTCAGATATTTATTTCTTAGAAGTTGTTGCCAAACCCCATCTTCATTAATAAGCTTAAAAAGCCACTTACTCAAAAGAAATTTATTCTGCAAGTCTAAATTTAGAATACCTAGTCCGCCCCGATCTTTTGGTGTGCAAAGAATACTCCACTTAGTAAGCCTATATTTGCGTTTATGCTCATCACTTTGCCAGAAAAATCTTGATCTAAAATAATCAAATTTCTTGAGCACCTCTCTTGGTGCCTCGAAGAAAGACAGCATAAACATAGATAAATTACTAAGAACATAATTAATCAACACCAGACGACCCCCAACGGACAACATCTTTCCTTTCCAACAGCTAAGTTTCTTTTGGAACCTTTCCTCCACCTTCTTCTAGTCCGCATTACTAAGTTTACGATGATGCATGGGGATTCCTAAGTATCTAAAAGGATAAGAACCCTTCTCGCATCCGAAGATTTGTGAGAGTTCTTCTTCCTTTTCTTTTGCATCCCCATAACAAAACATCTCACTTTTGTGAAAGTTAATTTTTAGACCAAAGAGCTGTTCGAAGGCACAGAGTAAAAGTTTCATGTTCTTAGCTTGTTGTAAATCATCATTCAAAAATAAAATAGTATCATCGGCATATTGCAAAATAGACAAACCATCGTTAACCAAGTTAGGAACCACCCCATTAATTTGTCCTGCCTCTTTAGCCCTTTCATTCAAAATTGCAAGCATGTCCGCCACAATATTGAACAAAATAGGCGAGAGCGGATCACCTTGTCTGACTCCTTTCTTGGTTTGGAAAAAATGAACTAAATCATTATTTATTTTTACACCCACGCTAACCCTTGTCATTACTTGATTAATCCAATAGCACCATTTATGTGAAAAACCTTTCATTCTTAGAACTTGTTGAAGGAAAGGCCATTTCACTTTATCATAGGCTTTCTCGAAATCAAGTTTTAAAATGACACCACTCTTCTTCTTTCTCTGCAACTCATGAATTGTCTCATGTAGAATCACAACGCCCTCCAGGATATGACGACCAGGAATAAAAGCTGTTTGGGAGGGTTTAATTATTTTATGGGCTAACACAGATAACCTATTAGCGAGAACTTTAGTAAAGATCTTAAAGCTTACATTTAATAAACAGATAGGTCTATATTGTTGAATTTTAATGGCTTCCTCTTTTTTAGGTAGAAGAGTAATCACTCCAAAATTAAGACTATGAAGAGGTAGATTACCGAGGTGAAACTCATTAAATAAGTCCATCAGATCCCCTTTAATGGTGTCCCAAAAAAACTGATAGAATTCAGCTAGGAAACCATCTGGACCTGGTGCCCTATTGTGTTCCATCTGAAAAATCGCCTCTTGTTTTGATTAGGTCCTTTTCTTTTGTTTTGATTGAAATAAGTCCTCTTGGTATTGGAGATATGAAAATGTGCTTCGTTCATACATTTGATGAAATTTCTATCGCGCAAGTACTTCCTGTAATAAATTTTACTTGACGTTTCATTTAGGGGAACAGCTTGTTTCCTTCTGTTTTTTTTGCCTGAGCGTCAAGTTTAAATAACAAGAGGTAGTATAAATTTTACTTCAGCTACGAGAACAGCACTCCTGTTTCTCCATTACTTGGTGGGATGCTTACATGTTTTGTTAGATGCCTACAGTGTGTAACAGATTTTATTGTGAAATGATCGGTGCTAATTTGGCATAATGGTTGAGGGGTATTTGTTTATTTCCATACCGGTTGCATCCATTTTTTATGATATGTGTGCTTATTTATTACATCATTATTGGTCGTATGATTTAGCCTCCATGACCGAAATGCCATGACCAAAACACCAATAAAACTATTACTTGTGAGATTTTACATAGAAACATTGTTCACGCATTGTCTAGGTGGGTGGGGGTGCGTCTTCATACGGCTGTGGTAGAGTCCACTTGTGGCCAAGCAATACCGCAAAGTATCTCATTTGTGCTGGTTCTTAAATACTCCATCCATTCAAAATTACTATTCACTATTGACTTTTCCTATAATATTTGATCATTCATTTTATTTAAAAATTTGGTCCAAATGTATGAAAATTAAGTGAAACCTAAAGTATATATATATGATTAATTAAGTCACAAATAAAATAAATGATACTTATATAATTTTTTAAACAAGATAAATAGTCAAATGTTACGATAAAAAACAGAGGTAGTATACTAGAACCTCGCTAATTATTAAGCTTTCATGATTCATATTTCAAATGTTCTTCTGCAACATCTTTTCATGCTAACCTTCATTTCAGCATTTTAAATCAACTTCTCCAACATTTGATATCATTTTCAGATACAACGTTTGTGGAGCACTAATGTTTTTGGCAGCAATACGGGATACGCTGACATATGATGTGCACGGAGGCACTACTAAATTTAATCGTTATTCAGGACAGAGGTGCACCCAACAAGTATTCACCGGCCAGTGCCGTGTAATATAACAAAAGGCTTCTCTTTCAACTGCCACTATATATCATGCTTCTTCTTCTTCCTCATTTTAGCATCTACCTTCATCACTTTCTAGTGTAGTTTATAGAAGAGTTTAGGATCGAGATGCAGATAATCAAAACAGATTACGGCCTTATGGGGGATGGGATGCAACAGGACAGATAAGAAAAGAACCAAAGACTACACCACATGCCACACGTTAGGGCGACATCGGCGTGAGTGCCTAACGGCGGCGACTTTGCCCTTACTGCCTCGACGCAGCAATGGCGTTCACATTTCTGGGCCAGCACAATCAAGGGCGGACACACCCTGGAGGAGAGGTGGCGCGGCCGCCCCAGCTACAAACCATCGAGTGCCAGTACCGTCCCTTCATTTTCCATCGAGTTTTGGTATGTGCTGCTGCGACGCCGAGCAGGAGAACAGAGGCACCGTGCGCTGTTGTGTATAAGAAAGTGGTGGAAGAAGAAAGGGATATGAGCCAGGTGGGCTGAATTAAATGGATAGCTTGATATGGCCAGTGAGGAGAGCCCACCATCAACCAGCGCGCCAGCCGAAAACCGCAGAATCGGCTCCAAATTCGATAGTGAGCCTAACTAAGTAGCTGGCCATTATTTTTCTTGGCCCTTCAGAGTATAGAGAAGCTGTGAAAGTTCCCAAGCAGTTAACAAGCTTTTCCAAGCAAAAACATTACATCAGCTGTTTGTCCAACCGTTGCCTTCTTACAGTTGTTTCCTACAATTATGACTCTATACAAAACAGAGACACTACTCAAGAAAATTGCCCACATTTCATTTCTAGATAGATGAGATGGATCCCTGCAACAGAAGATTCATGAACATGTCGAACTAAGGCTTCCCAAGCCAACATTATGGTAGAGATATTCGAAACTCCCCTCCTATTCAATTCCCCTAAACTTTCCCGCCTCAATTACAACTTTCCAAATCCTCATAGTTTCCCCAATCACAGTTTTTTACTGTGGCATTATCCAAGTATTGCTATACATCATTTGTTTTGTTCTCAGAATCTAACACTAGCATAATACCCATGCTTTGCCAATTTGCTATACATCATTTGTTTTATTCTCGGATATAGACCTCTCAATGATGAACAAGTAATTTTCTACCTAAAAACATGGTCACGGGGCAAATAAATTCTTAGATAAGAACTTATCACAGCTGGTGCCTAGGTTGCATCATCTTGTGTTATTCTAAAAATAGTTTTGTTTTATATGTGCCTTAATTTTATTTTAAAATATATTTAACTATATGATGTAAATCGTTTTGTAAGTGCCATATTTGAAATATACAAAGAAAATAATGGCACATAGCTAGTCAGATTGTTCTATAACAAAAATGCATATGGTAATTATAGCATACATATTACATCCGTTTTAATCCTGATGGTATGTGTGCAAGATGACACAAATATACAGAACAATACTATGACTTGAACATGTAGAACATGATGATTCTAGACATGTAAATAAACATATCATGTCTGGGACAGTATTATCTATTTTCAGCTTTGTTAGCCGAATCCTACACAGGCTTCACCTGATGTCAGGGACAGTGTTATCTATTTTCAGCTTTGTTAGCTTAATCTTTGGTTGATTTATTTCGGCATCTGATATCATTTAAAAAGTTATATATTTCAGAATATATAAGCTTCAAATTTGCCACTACAGGCTCATGGCCCGGCTGTGATACTCCATACCTAGTTAATGTTTGATTCTCGCCTTGACCGTTGGATTAGTATTAGTGAAAAAAAAGTCCACTATACTCCCCTCATCTATTCAATATATCCATCTCACCCCCTAAACAAAATATTGGCTTAATTTACTGCCTCTTTCTATTGATCACCATGAATTAATTTACCCCCTAAATGAGACTCCCATTTTGATTGTCCTACGTGGCATGACTTTGACCAAACCTTTGCACATTTGGACGTTGTTGTGGCAAATGAGCCAAGACGATTGTTGCAGGCTTGCAGCGCTGTATAGCTCAGGCCAAGCCAGCTATTGCCGCCCAAACTGAGATGCATCACCTCCAAGGCACTTGTAATCCTTTGGGCATGGTACAGGAGGTCCAACTTCTTGATCAGGAAGACCAAATTCATTGGAGGTGGACGGCAGATGGATTTTATATACAGCGAAATCAGCATATAACTTTCAATTTCATGGACCCTACTGTACATTTCGATGGCAAGATATTTGGCAGGCAAAGGCTCAAGGGAAGCACAGGTTTTTTGGTTGGTTGTTGATGCAAAGCAAAATCTTGACGGCTGACAGACTGATGGCGAGGCAATGGCCCTGTGATCCAATATGCTCTCTGTGTGATCAAATGCCAGAGACAGCAGAGCACTTATGCCTCCGCTGTGTGTATGCACAAGAAGTTTGGTTGCTAGTTGCAAAATCCATGGATGGCCTGGTTCAGGTACCTTCACGCATTGCCACAATTGAGGAGTGGTGGAGCATTTCGTTGCAGGGATTGCACGAGGAAAGAAGAAGGCGAGCGGCAGTCATGCTTTACACCGCCTGGAACTTGTGGAAGGAGCGAAACCAAAGATTTTTTGACGGAGTCACCGCGCTACTGACAAGAATTCTAGCATTGATCAAGGAAGAAATCCAGCTACGTAATGTCGCGTGTGGGCAAATTGCGACTCCCTTAGTTTGATATGTTAATTGTGCGTTTGACCTTGAGTTATGAGTTTCGTGTATTATCTATTATGTAATAAGACCCATGTAAAACTCTGCATTCTCCTTCTTCTTATATGAATCGGTAGTGCTCCTGCCTTTTTTTAAAAATCACCTCCAAGGCTCAAACTATCCCCGTATCTCTGCAAGATGCGAGCGCCGCAACACGTTTGGAACTAACAATACTATTCAGGAAATGCTGACTCATGTACCAATGTGTTTCTGCTAGGGATCATTTTTTATTGTTCGTCGTTAGATTTTTCAGACGTTACTTATGTACTAAATTGATCACTTCTTTTGCCTTAATATTGATCAATTAATATGTACCGTGCGTCAGTTCTGTTACCTCAATCGAAAAAGCTTCATGCTGTATCAATTTTTCCCCTCTGAGGCTCTGAACTTGACAAGCAGTCTGCCATTTCAGATGGGCAGCAAGCAGAGCCGAGCATTTTTAGAATGCCACCAAGCAGACTGCCTTTTACAGTGCCGTGTTGGATTGGTTGATATCGAGCAACGGTGCGTCGACCGTAGAAATACGCACGGCAAGGCGAAGGCTAGACCAGGGATGGGGCTCAGCTTGTGTGTGCAAGGCTCAGCTTTCCGACATGTGGATCGGCTTGGCTCATATCCAGTCATTGCATAAGCTGTCTTGGTGTCTAAACACAAATTGACTCCGCATAGGACAATTAAGGTGGAAATCTCTCTTAAGGTGTACATTAACCAATTATTAATAGAAAAAGGGAGTAAATTAAGCGAACATTTTGTTTATGGGGTTTGGATGGACAAATTCAATAAGTGAAGAGAGTAAAATTTAATTTTCCATTAGGAGTAAAATTGAGTTTTTCCATAATGTTAGTGTTGTTCTTCCCTGTTAGCATGACTAAAGTTCAAGACTAGTTCAACAACTTCTGCAAAATCGTAGGATTATAATGATCTCTATAATGTTCTGATCTGTGGTTGATGCCTATTTATCAATGCAGCTGATATTGGTGGATGGCATTCATTTTGTATACAAAATAGGTTAGCACAGTCATAGATGTACACTTAAGAACATGGACGCTATACAATACCTGAATTTCCACTATATAATCAGAATATTTGAATGTATACACTTGTACAAGAACAGAAGGGGACAAGGGCACATTGCATGTGTATTCTCATCGATCTGTGCCTGACTGCCTGTGCAGTAGGGTTGTGATGCATCTGGAAAGAAGATTAGAGCGGAAGATCCCATCGGAGTTGTATTATGCAATACGTAGGACAATCATTGAAGCAAGAAAGAGAAATTCGATGCATCGGAATAGAAACGAATCCACGAAATAGAAACGAACAGTTTGCTGAACTGTTAATGGAGGGCTCCTCTCCGTTGGGGGTACATATTTCAGTTTTTTTTTTGAAGGAACAGGAGGGGCAAGCCCCTACTGGTTAATTTCATTAAAAGATATTAGGTTAAACAAGAGTACAAGGACCAAGACAAAGAAGAGAAAAACAACAAGGAAAGAAAAAAAGAGGGGACAAGGGCTACAGGTTGTTCAGCCATAACTCCATGTGAGGCAGGAGGCTTGGTTTTGCTCGAAGAAGTACCAACTTGAATTCAGCAAAAAACTTCCTTCTGCAATTGTCGACCGTGGGATCGATATCCTTAAAGATCCAATCATTTCGCACTGTCCAAATGGCCCAAGTCATTAGCACTATTATCTCCATAAAGAAAGGAACTCCAAGCTGCCGCTTGATCCTTGTGAAAATCTGAAGGACCATTCTAGTTGATGGAACTGTGATTCCAATGGACTCCCAGCAGGCTTTCGTAAAGTTGCATCGTAGGAAAAGGTGTCCTGATGTTTCATTTCTCTGTAAGATGCATAGATCTCATGTGTGTGATTCCAGTATCATTCTTCTTCTTCTTAACATATCTCTCGTGTTGACTCTGTCCTTGAGTACCAACCAAAAAAAGACTTTGTGCTTCATTTGGCATTTGGATCTCCAAATCCACAAGAAGGCTGGGTGTATAGGTCTGTGTCCAATGAGATGCTTGTAGGCTTTTGATGTTGAGAAAAGGCCATTCCCCCAAATATATGTCCACTGATCCTTTTCGTTCTGAAATTGAGTGTTCTGTATTATAGTATACAGTTCTTGAAATTGTTCGTGTGCCTGTATGGATAGTGGCAGGTGGCAATTTTGCGATAGGTTTGTCTGGTTCAGAACTTGTTTGAAGGTGATGTTTGTGTCCCTTGCAAAGGAGTAGAGCTCTGGAAATTTTTGCATGAGAATCTGATCTGTCCAGTTATCCTTCCAAAAGAGAACTGAAACACCATCCTGTACTGTGACTTTTGCAATCTCTTTGTATGAGTCCAATAACTTAACAATATCTTTCCACCAAAAAGAACCTTTTTTCTATTGACCTGGTAGCTTGCCATTTGAGTAATAGTTTTCCCATACGAGATTGACCCATGGTATATTTGCCCTTGAGTAAAACTTACGGAGGAACTTGAGGAGCAGGGAGTCATTATGCTTGGAAAGGTTAATGACCCCTAGACCTCCTTCTTGTTTGGGCAAGCACACCATTGCCCAGGCAGCTTTAGGGGGTTGTTTTGAGTCTAGGTCTGAACCTCTCCACAAGCAATGTTTTCTGTATTTGTCAAGTTGTTTGATCACTCCTTTATGTAACTTCATTGTACAACTATAGAACACAGTAGATGAGGAGAACACTAAATTGACCATCTCCAATTTTCCTCCAGGGGAGAGGAAGACAGATGTGCAGAGGAGTCTTCTCTCAATTCTTTGAACCAGAGGCAGAAAATCTTCAATGCTAGGCTCTGTGGTGCCTAAAGGGAGGCCCAAATATGTGAATGGTAAACTGCCTTTTTGACAATTGAAGGTCTTTGCTAGCATCTCTAACCTTGCTTCTGACACGTTGATGGGAACCATCATTGTTTTGCTATAGTTCACTCTAAGTCCTGTAGAATTAGCAAAGGTAGTCAAGATATTTTTTAGGACTAAGAGTCGTCTTGGACATGCTTCGGTTGCTTCCATGACAAGCAAAGTATCATCTGCATATCAGACAATTGGGAAATCAGTGCCAGCCTTCTCTGGGAGGGGCAGGTTGAGTAACCCTTGTTCTTTTGCTTTGTTGACTAAAGATTGCAATAAGCCAGCTGCTAGCACAAAGAGGAGTGGGGACAGTGGATCACCCTGCCTAACTCCTCTTCTACAATGAAAGACCTTCCCTGGCACTCCATTAAGAAGAACTGAAGATGTTCCTGAACTCAGAAGGGCTTTGATCCATTCGATCCACTTATCCCCAAACCCTTTATGCTTCAGAATCTCTAGTATGGCCTGATGCTCAATTCTATCAAAAGCCTTTTCAAAATCTAATTTTAAGATTATCATCTCTCTTTTTTTGATTTGCATAGAAACAAATATTCAAAGGCCCATGCTAGGCAGTCATGGATAGTTCTAGATTTGATGAAACCATATTGGTTATCATGAATCAAAGAAATGATGACCTGTTGCAACCTTTCATAGAGTAGCTTTGTGAGCAGCTTTATGGAAGAATTTAGAAGTGATGTTGGTCTGAAGTCATTTATCACCAAGGGTGTAACAATTTTGGGAATTAGTGTGATGTAAGAACCATTGATGCTTCTGATGCAGATCCCTCCTTCATGGAAACCTTCACAAAGTTCATAAAACTCTTTGGATATAGTGGACCAACACTTTTTCATAAATTCTCCATTGAAGCCATCTGGTCCAGGAGATTTATTGTTTGGCAGGTCAGCAATTATTCTGTCAATTTCTTCTTTTGAAAATGGGCTCTCCAACCATTCTAGTCCTTGCATTGGAGTCAGTACCTCCTGAAGGTCAATGTACATGTGTGTAAATTCAGAAGTGCCAAGCCTTTCTTTGAAAGAAGCCCAGATGATTTGTGCCTTAGCTTCATGATTACAATGTTCTTGCCCCTTCTCATCTTTCAGCAAGGTGATTGTGTTCTTGCTATGCTTGATGGAGGCATTGGCGTGGATAAACTTTGTGGATTCATCCCCAAATTTCACCCATTTTATGGTTCCTCTCTGTTTTCAGTAAATGCGCTGCTGGGTAAGCAAACACTGCAGATGAGTTTGCAGTAAATCTCTGAAATTTCATTCTTGAAGGAGAGATCTCTTGCTTCTTCCAAAGTGTCCAGAAATAAGAGTACATCTTTACATCTCTGCATGGTTTTTGCTAGATTGGGTAACTGATTCTTCCATGCTTTCAGCACTCTCCTGAGGTTTTTGAACTTCGCTCCCACTATTTTGGTTTTCTCTGTTTGGTCAGAAGGAAGGTTCCATCCATGCAATAGAATTTCTGGAAAGTGTGCATGTTCCAACCAATAGTTCTCAAACCTGAAGATTTGTGGCCGTGGGATATTGATAGACGCCCTAGCTTATAAGGCATGGGGTATGGTCAGAGGTGTCTCTAGACATAGCCGATGCACTTGTGTTTGGGAAAGTTGTTGTCCAAGAATTTGAAGAGAAGAACAAGTACAAGACTAGATCGAAACACACGTCCCTTCTAGTAAATCAAGTGCCACATTAATGTACTAACAGATGGCCCGTTTCTCACAGTAGTGCAATAACATTGAGTGACTCTAATTGGAAAGAATTTGATTGATTTTACGCCAAGAATGATTCCCCATGTTTTTCCCGTTTATCCTTACATGAATCGACCGAAAAACAAGTGCTTTACTTAAACATTTTTTTTGTGAAAGCGCACTTTAATGAAACCTGATTGTTTAGTTGGCTCACATTTAATAAACCATGCAAGATCATGGCGCACTGGTGCATTTCGATCATCACCATTGTGTATATACACCGGGCTAAGCCTGGTGTGCAGCAGTAACAACACGTGCCCCAAACCTGCTCTGGACCCAACTCCCATCCGCAATAGTACATCCTGTGGTAAACCTTGTCCGATTTTGTCCACTACCAGAATACTTCACATCCGCCCGCCCCCTCCGCCTCGGTCATTTTTGGACCCGGTGCTGATGGGGCTTCAGCACCGGGTATAACGGCTAGGAGCGGGGGCGGCGCTGCGAGGCGTCAGGGCGGACACATTAGCACCGGGTCGTGGCAAGACCCGGTGCTAATGCGCCCCCTTTAGCACCGGGTGCAGCCAGCAACCGGTGCGAAAGGGGGCGCATTAGCACCGGGTCTTGCCACGACCCGGTGCTAATGTGTTTCAATATAGGGGCTTCTTCCTCCCCCGCCTGAGCCAGCTGAACACTTAGGCGCTGTGTTCATGCTGCTCGGCCGTGGGAGGGGAGGTGCTGCCCAAATTTTTTTCAAAATTTGTGAAGATTCTACTCATCTAAGGAGCACTACAAGGTACACTCTTTCATTCTCTAATGTTTTATTTAGCTTGTAATCCTTCTATGATTTAGAAATAGAGGGATTTGTGAATCAAAGTAAAGCTAGCTAGAGAGAGCTTGTGTTCTTGGAGGAGAAAGAGGAGAGAGCTTGAGTTCATGATGGAGAGAGTGTTCATGTTGTGTTTTAAATGGAGAGAGAAGGCAAGCTAGTTAGTATTTTGTTTTGTATGACTTGTGAATAGTTATAAGGCTTATTTATTTTATTTATTAGAGAGGTTTATTTATTAAAAGTTGGAATAGTTGTTTATTAATTTAATGAAATATATATTATTAGTTATTTATTAAAAAGTAGAATAGTTATTTATTTATTTAACGGAAGGTATATTTATTTATTTAATGAATATAGTAATGTAGTTTTAGAAATTTATTTATATAATGGAATATATATTATAATTTATATTTATTTATATATTAAATTTTTTATCTTTAAATTGTATTGTATATTTGTTATTTGTTAATAATGCAGATGAATAGACAATGGATGTACGGGGACCCCCACGCTCAGGCATTCCGTGATGGCCTTAGGACGTTTCTCGATGCCGCCGAGGCTAACAGGACGTCGTCCGGTTTCATGTTCTGCCCATGCACCCATTGTAAAAATATACAATCGTACAAACAAAGAGGTTGTCTTCAGGTGCATTTGATGAGGCACGGTTTCATGAGGAATTATTCTGTTTGGACGAAGCACGGTGAAAGAGGAATTCTAATGGATGAAGATGAAGAAGACGAGGCCGATGACGACATTCCGTTATTGGCTCAATACTACGGTTCCTTTGCATATGCTGTAATGGGTGATGCCGATGAGGAAGATGTTGCTCGGGAAGGCGATGCTCAGGAAGATGTTGCTCAGGAAAATGAACCTACTGATGGACTCGGGCAAATGTTGCGTGATGCCGAGAAAGACTGCGGCAATGATAAGGAACTGAAAAAGATACAGCGCATGTTGCAGGACCACAAGACTGACCTGTACCCAGATTGCAAAGAGGGGCTAAAGAAGTTGGGTAGCACACTTGAACTTCTGCAGTGGAAGGCAGCAAATGGTGTTACTGATAAGGGTTTCGAAGAGCTACTGAAACTCGTAAAGAAGATTCTTCCAGAGGGTAACAAATTGTCATCGACGACGTATCAAGCAAAACGTGTTGTTTGCCCTCTCGGTTTGGAGGTGCAGAAGATACATCGTGTCCTAATGACTGTATCCTCTATCACGGACAGTACGAACACTTGGATCGTTGTCCGGTTTGCACCTGCGCACGATACAAGATCAGGCGGGACGACCCTGGTGATGTTGGGGGAGAGCGTTCTAAGAAAAAAATCCCTGCGAAGGTGATGTGGTATTTCCCTCTGATACCCCGTCTGAAGCGTTTGTTCAGGAACAAAGACCATGCCAAACTGATGCGCTGGCACAAAGAAGAACGTAAGCAGGATGGCATGTTGAGACACCCCGCCGATGGATCCCAGTGGAGGAACATCGACAGAGCATTCCCAGAGTTTGATGCTGATGCGAGGAATGTTAGGCTTGGTTTAAGTACCGATGGCATGAACCCTTTTGGTGAAATGAGCAGTAGTCATAGCACTTGGCCCGTGACTGTTTGTATCTACAACCTACCCCCCCTGGCTCTGCATGAAGCGGAAGTTCATTATGATGCCAGTGCTCATCGAAGGCCCAAAGCAACCTGGCAACGACATTGATGTGTACCTAAGACCATTGGTTGACGAACTTTTGCAGCTGTGGAAGAATGAAGGTGTTAGCATGTGGGATGATGACAAGCAGGAGCAGTTTGACCTTCGAGCACTGCTTTTCATAAGCATCAACGACTGGCCTGCACTAAGTAACCTATCAGGACAATCAAACAAAGGATATAAAGCATGCACTCACTGTTTAGAGGAAACCGAAAGCATGTATTTGAAACATTGTCGTAAAGTTGTGTACATGGGTCACCGTCGATTCCTTCCGGCGAAGCATGAGCTACGAAAGAAATGTGCGCATTTTGGCGGGAATGCTGACCGTCGTACAAAGCCGAGACACCGGAGTGGAGAAGAGCTATTTGATATGGTGAAGGACCTACACGTGGTGTTTGGCAAGGGAGATGGAAGCCAGGCTGCTCCGACGGGCGAGGATGGTCGTGCCACGATGTGGAAGAAGAAGTCTATCTTTTGGGAGCTACCTTATTGGCAACGTTTAGAGGTCCGTAACGCGATTGATGTGATGCATCTGACGAAGAATCTTTGCGTGAACTTGATAAGCTTCCTGGGTACTTATGGGAAGCCAAAAGATACACTGGAAGCACGTCAGGATCTGAAATGATTGAAGCAACAGACTGATCTACATCCAGAAAAGAGAGACAAAAGACGCCAGTACTTGCGTCCTGCCAGCTTCACTCTCAGCAAAGAAGAGAAGGCAAGCATGTTTGAATGCTTGAACAGTATCAAGGTTCCGTCTAGCTACTCCTCCAATATTAAGGGAATAATAAATATGAAAGAGAAGAAGTTCACAAACCTGAAGTCTCACGACTGCCATGTGTTGATGACACAGCTGCTTCCCGTCATACTCAGGGGTGTGCTACCAGTTAACGTGCGGAAAGCCATTGTGAAGCTATGTGCGTTCCTCAATACAATTTCTCAGAAGGTGATCAATCCAGACCATTTAGATCAGCTACAGAACGACGTGGTGCAATGTCTTGTCAGCTTTGAGATGATATTTCCACCATCCTTCTTCAATATCATGACACATCTATTGGTTCACCTCGTCAAAGAGATTCGTATATTGGGCCCAATATTTCTACACAACATGTTCCCATTTGAGAGGTTCTTCGCTGTCCTAAAGAAGTATGTCCGTAATCGTTCTCGTCCAGAAGGATGCATAACTAAGGGATACGAAACAGAGGAGGTCATTGAATTCTGTGTTGACTTTGTCGATGATCTTATGCCGATTGGTGTGCCCGAATCCCATCACGAGGGGAGACTTGGTGGAAAGGGCACACTAGGGAGAAGATCGATGGTGATCAAGGACGTTGAGACATTTTGTAAAGTGCACCTCACAGTTTTGCAACAATCAACCTTAGTTGCTCCGTACATCGAGGAGCACATGCAGATTCTCAGGGACGAAAACTCAACAAAGTCTGTGGCCTTCATTCAGCGTCTGCACAATAGTACTTTCGCCGATTGGTTGCGAAGACGTCTTATGGGTGTCGAGGGCATTGATGCGCAGCAAGCTTTTGTAGCTAGAGGTCCATCGAGCACGATCTTGACATTCCAAGGATACGACATCAATGGGTATACATTTTACACAAGAGCCCAGGACAAGAAAAGCACCAACCAAAACAGTGGTGTCCGGATCGACGCGACAGACACCAATGGCAATACAAACTCATACTATGGAATCATAGAGGAGATATGGGAACTAGAGTACGGACCTTTGAAGATCCCACTGTTCAAGTGCCAATGGGTGAAGCTGACTGGAGGAGGTGTTAAAGTTGAAGCGGACTATGGAATGACGTTAGTGGACCTAAACAAGATTGGCTTTCTAGACGAACCGTTCGTCCTGGCCAAAGCTGTCACACAAGTTTTTTATGTGAAGGACATGGCTAGCAGACCGAAGAAAGGGGCGGATAAGAAAGGTGGGGGTAACCAATTGGACCCATCACAAGACGAGCCAAAGCGTCATATAGTTCTTCCTGGAAAAAGAAAAATCGTAGGAGTTGAGGACAAGACGAATGAAGATTATGATATGCTCGATGGCCGGCCTCCATTCTCAGTGGCTGATGACCCAAGCATCCTGTTAGCGGCGGAGGAGACACCGTATCTACGGCGTGATCACAATCAAGGAACATTTGTAAAGAGGAAGTTTATTACTGTCCCAGTAAACCATGATGCCATGTAATTTCATTGCACTATGTTCCACCCAATTTGTAATGACTATATTTGCATTTATGTTCCACCTATGTTCTAAGATTTTCTATTGATTTATAAGATTGTTTTTATTAATTCTAGCATTTTATATTGATTTTCTAGTAATTTATAATATTTTCTAGTAATTTATAAGATTTTCTAGTAATTTATAAGATTTTCTAGTGATTTATGAGATTTTCTATTAATTTATAAGATTTTCTAGCATTTTATATTGATTTTCTAGTAATTTATAAGATTTTCTATTAATTTGTAAGATTTTCTAGCATTTTATATTGATTTTCTAGTAATTTATAAGATTTTCTAGCAATTTATAATATTTTCTATTAATTTATAAGATTTTCTAGCATTTTATATTGATTTTCTAGTAATTTATAAGATTTTCTAGTAATTTATAAGATTTTCTAGTAATTTATAAGATTTTCTAGTGATTTATAAGATTTTCTATTAAATTATAAGATTTTCTAGCATTTTATATTGATTTTCTAGTAATTTATAAGATTCTCTATTAATTTATAAGATTTTCTAGCATTTTATATTGATTTTCTAGTAATTTATAATATTTTCTACCAATTTATAATATTTTCTATTAAAATATAAGATTTTCTAGTATTTTATATTGATTTTCTAGTAATTTATAAGATTTTCTATTAATTTATAAGATTTTCTAGCATTTTATATTGATTTTCTAGTAATTTATAAGATTTTCTAGTAATTTATAAGATTTTCTATTAATTTATAAGATTTTAAAGCATTTTATATTGATTTTCTAGAAATTTATGAGATTTTCTTATTTAATATATATTTTTAATAGGTATTAATAACTGAATTAAAACAAGTATTAATAACTATATATTAAAAACTATATTTATAAGATTCCCAAATAGTAGCCACCGGTGCTAAAGGCCGGTTTGGAAACTGGCGCCAAACGAAAATTTGGGGCCTGTAGCACCGGGTTGATCTAAAATCCGGTGCTAAAGGCCCCCAATTTTCGTTTGGCGCCAGTTACGGCCTTTAGCACCGGCTGTAGAAGACCGGGTGCTAAAGGGCCTTTAGCACCGGGTGGTGGGAAGACCCGGTGCTAAAGGGGGGCCTTTAGCACCGGGTGCTGTATAGACCCGGTGCTAAAGGCCCCCCCTTTAGCACCGGGTCGTGGCTGCACCCGGTGCTAAAGGCCCCCACCAATTTTCGTCTGGCGCACAGTTACGGCCTTTAGCACCGGGTGTAGAAGACCCGGTGCTAAAGGGACTTTAGCACCGGGTGGTGGGAAGACCCGGTGCTAAAGGGGGGGCCTTTAGCACCGGGTGCTGTACAGACCCGGTGCTAAAGGGCCTTTAGCACCGGGTCGTGGCTGCACCCGGTGCTAAAGAAGGGGGACCTATATAGGCCGGGGACTTCTCTCCCCTCCCTCACTTCGCCCTCATCTCACAGATCGAAACCGTCGGCGCCTCGTCTCCTCAGCCGCCGCCGCCCGTCGTGCCCGCCGCCGTCGTCGTATATTAGAAATGTATATTGGAAATTCTATGTATATTAGAAATACATGTGCTTCATTTAAATGTATATATTTCTTATCAATTATTTTTAATTCTATGTATATTAGAAATATATGTGCTTCATTTAAATGTATATTGGAAATGTTATATGTTTGTATAATGTATACTATCGAAAATGTTTATTATCGGAAATTCTATGGCGTACCCGAACCCACCGCGCACCCGAACCCCTTAGCGAATACGTTTTTCATGCACCGACCCCCTTAGCGAACCCGTTCGCGTCACGTACCCGAACCCTTAGCGAATCAATTCACACCGCGCACCCGAACCCCTTGGCGAATCCGTTTTTCACGCACCGACCCCCTTAGCGAAAATGTTAGAAATATTGGGAATATGTATGCTTTGTATATATTTCTTATCAATTATTTTTAATTCTATAGATGGCGGACAACAACAACCCCGTCCCACCCATGCAAGAGGACAACAACACCCCTGTCCCACCCATGCAAGAGGACAACGACACGTTCTTTGCGAATCAACTTTTCAATATTGTAACCCAACCAATGTCCATGGATGATGTGTAGGGTATCATTGGAAGGGACGACAATATCCAGGGCGACAATGTTGCAAGGGCCGAAAATGTTGAAGGGGCCGCCAATGTCTAGGGCGAACGTGTCCAGTGCAGCACTATTGAAGGGGCCGGTAACGAGCCCTCGTCTAGTCAGGTGTGTATATAGATAACATAAATTTGTACTGTACATGTCAATTATGTATACCATCTCTATATCATCTCGTATATATGTAATTTGTGTAGGCCGCCTCTGCTTCTACAAGTCGAGCTAAGAAATCAAAACGATCGACCACGAAAAAACTGAAGGATGTCAAGTTACACATCACCCGAGTGGAGGATGACGGGGAGCCAGTTGAGCACCCAAAAGTGGCCAAGAAATTTGTATCTCGGTGTGGGGTAATTGTACGGGATAATGTGCCCATTAGTATCAGAAAATGGAAGTCCACGGACCCCACTGAGGAGTACGTGCTCCCCGATACAGAGAATGAGATGCTATGGAGGGAATTAAAGGCAATATTCGACTGGCCTAGCACTCATGAAGCAGAACTGAGGGATTGGACAATGAAGAAGATGTTAGTTCTGTTTCAGGATTTCAAGAAGAAGTTGTACTCGCATTTTCTCAAAACCGGAGAGGCCCCGGATCCTGAGAAGTATAAGAAGATCACTAATGACGAGTGGGAAGCATTCCTTGAGTACAAAACCTCCGAAGAGGGTGCAACGGCTAGCGCTAGAAACGCTGGAAACGCCGCAAATAAGAAGTACTCTCATAAGATGGGTTCGGGAGGTTACAAGGCAAGCATCGCTAAATGGGAGAAGATGGAAGAAGATCTATATGCTAGAGGCATCACTCCAGCGACACATGACTGGCCCACAAGGACCAAGCATTGGTACTATGGTCATGGAGGCACCCTAAGCCCAATCGATGGCTCCTTAGTTTTTCCCGAGGACTTGCGAGAACTAGCTCAGCGTCTCCTCGATATCCTCAGGGCATCTGAGAGGGAAGAATTTGTTGCTGATAGAGACAGAGATGAGCTAACCTATGCCTTAGGGAACAAGGAGCATCCTGGACGGACGCGCGGCGTAGGCACAAGCATCTCATGAAAGAAAGGTTTCCAAGAGCACGTCGCCACCTATAGGAGCCGTTCGAGGAAGAAGGCCGAATATGAGCAGAGGGTGAGGGACCTAGAGCAAACGGTTGCCGCCCAGGGCTCAAAGCTCCAAGAAATGGAGTCAGAGATGGAGCGGCGGATGAAGATAGCATGACTGCAGATACAACAAGCCACAGGCGGGACCGGTTCCACAGAGCATGCACCTCTCCAACAAGCCGCAGGCGGGACCGGTTCCACAGAGCATGCACCTCTCCAAGATGCGGCCCTTATTAGCCCTCCACAACAATATCAAAGCAGTCACGCTTCCACACAGGCCGCCGAAGCGGTCCGTTACACCGTGGATGAAATAACTCAACGGACCGCGTGCGAGCTTGTCGTCAGGCAGAAGAACTTAGCTGTGGTGGTACGTATGCGACCTTAGTTCGTACTGCATACATGTCACCGTAAATACCATTCATTTACTAACTTTCTTTGTGACTACTAAATTATCAGGTCGCATACGGTATGACCAAACGTGTGGAAGAAGGGCAAAAATGGCACTGCAATGACATTCCACATGGTTACGTACCTGTTGAGGTGGAGCAAGTCGTCACCAACTGGGAAGACTTGGAACTTGACATCCCCGGAGGTGACGGAGAAACAAAACTCGGTCAGTGTTCTCACTGCATCATTCTATGGAGCAAGGCAGACGTCGTCATACCCGGTACACCTGTGGCTACCAACAAGCCTCCGTCACCTCCACCGTCTCCAAGAGATCCACCGGATCATGACGATTATCCGGGAGCTCCTGATGCAAGCCCGTCTCCTCCGCCGAAGAGGTCTCCGTCTCCTCCGCCGCGGAGGTCTCCGCCCCCTCCGCCGAAGAGGGGACGCCACACTAAAGCCTCTGCCCCCACTCCACCAGCGAAGAAGGCACAGAAAACCAGAGAGAAGCCCGCACTAGAGAAAAGAGCGGGTGAGAAGACTCTAGAGGAGCTCGAAGCCTCGGTCAAAGCAGACACAAAGAGGCAAATGGCCGAGTGGAGGAAAAAACCTGAGCCGGAGCCGAAGCTTGATCCCACTATCGTCAAGTCATTCCTCGGTAATTTGAGCAAGGGTCAACAGAAGGAAGTAATAGTAACAGACTATGACCGCTCATTACTGAAATCTCACCGGAAGCGGAAGGCTGCAGATAAGGAGGCGGGCCCATCCAAAAAGGTTCCTCAGCTCGGCGAGCAACCTCAGCGGCCCTTGGGTCCATTGCCATCTCTGGACGAGATTAACGTGCAACGAGTAATGACTGAGACTGGACTAACCAGAGCGCAAGTCCTGGGGGAAGAAGAGGTGCCTGTAAACACAACGTTGAAGTTGCCGTTTAAGCTTGGCGAGCCTATGGTCGCTCCTGAAATGGAGAGCAAGCTACAGACGAAGATGCGCCGATTCCATGAGTGGTACTTGGAAGAATCAAGAAGGAATAAATGGCGCATGATCAAAGTAGGCGTGAAGGACCATGATTTCTACAATGGTGACGAGGATTGGGTCTGGCTGAGGTTTAAGGATATATATGAGCTGTACCACCGCGACGCCATGGACGTGGATTTGATCACCTGTTGGACACTGTAAGTACTTTGTTGTTGCTTATAATTCACAGTTTGAAAACAATAATTCCAATCTATGCTGACGTGGGCTTTATTTATTGCTTAACATATGCAGAATGGACATTGAAAAATGTCGGAGATCCGGGATATATGACGTTGGTTTCGTGGATCCTCGAAGGATAAGTGAACAAATGATATTGATGAATCCTAAGGAAACATATGGAAACCTATACAAGTATATTAAGAAACAAAATTACTGCGACTCCATACTAATCCCGTACAATATCGAGTGAGTACATACACAGGCTTCTTCTTATACTGTCTGTGTACTATTTCATTTCTGATTATAATGTATACATGTATACAGATTCCACTGGTTCCTAATAATATTGTGTCCTGACCGAGGTGTCGTGAACATCTTTGATTCATTGCACACTCCAAAAGAAAAACTACAGAACATCATGGACATGATGACAAGGTGATGTATATTTTCCCCTACTTAATTCACCCCTTACACTCGCAATGACTTAACTCAATTTTTTTGTTCGCAGGGCCTGGATTCAATTTCGTCAAGAACACCCGGGTATTCAACATGAAACACTAAAATGGAACATTGGCTTTCCGGTAAGCAAGTAATTTGTACATGTAGGCCTCGGCTAATATATTATATGAATTTTACTTAATTTCTTTTGGTCGACAGTGTGCCAAACAGGGGAAGGGAAATAATTTATGTGCATACTATGTTTGCGATTACATGTGGAATTGGGGACATAAAAAGCTTACACAACACGATATTATGGTACGTAATAATAAACACATTTTCATTATTATTAAGTGCACAATTATTGTCTCCAACTCGGCGGATTAAATATCTTTCAATTATTTGTAAATTATAGATGTTGAACCTGAAAGAAGAGTCTCTAGAGCTAGAAAGAATTGACGCAATTGCAGAACAGCTCGTCGGATGGATCTGGGACGAGGTCGTCAATCCCCGAGGAGAATTCCACTCGCCAGTACTGGAGGACGTGCCGGACAGTCCAACAAGCTAGTCGTCAATCTTAATTAAGTAGAAAATACAGTTTAAATATATATAACTCGAGTTGACATGCATGAATATCTACTTTTGTAATATATATGTCTTCTATTTTGATGAAATGTCAACTAATATGAATATAGAGTCGGCTGAATACGCATTAGAATACACATATTAGAATATATACGTATATACACGTATATAGACGTGCATGCATGGCTACTGAAAAAAGCAAAAAAAAAGAAATCTGGGGCCTTTAGCACCGATTGCAGACAGTAACCGGTGCTAAAGGCAGGCCCTTTAGCACCGGGTGCAGCCACGACCCGGTGCTAAAGGCGCTGCGGGGTAGGCCCTTTAGCACCGGGTCGTGGCTGCACCCGGTGCTAAAGGGACCCCTTTAGCCTCGGATTAGTTGCACCGGGTGGGAAACCCGGTGCTAAAGGGCTTTTCCCACCCGGTGCAGATGTTGATCATTCTGGTAGTGGTCCTTAATCATTGAAATCCTAGTACGGCGGCACCATTCCTGTGCAAGGGCGGAGCTACAGAAAAATTGGGGTGGGGGTGCAACACCTCATTGCATATGTATGTTGATAACTTGATATGGTGAAAATTTATAGCACACAACTGATTTTAAAAAATTTCTGGGTGTGGCCGCTCCCAGAACTTACAACAGTGGCGGAGCCACTGTTCTTGTGGTAATCTGTAACACCCTAAAATTCATCACAATTAAATTGTAGCAACCCTTTGAAATTTTCTAGGATTTATTAAGGCTTAAATAAATTTTCTAGGATTTAATTGGAATTTCTAGCCTTTTTATCAATTTAAATATCACATTAAATAATTATTTTAATCAAAATAAGTTTCTGTTGCATTCATGCTGTTGCATATATTTTTGGTTGATAGTAAATCAAGTTGGAATTTAAATTCTGTTTAAATTCGAATTTGATTTGCTTTTGTTTGAGTTTTAGAAAAGTTATAATATGCAGAGTTCGTTTTTGCCCCTCCAACTCTTGGCCCGGTCCAAGTTTGCCCCCTCTACTTTCTTCCTCTTTCCCCGGTCCGATTCTCTTTCCCCCGGCCCATTCCTCCAACTTTCGGCCCAACGCCGGCCCGCTCCGCTTCTCTCTCCCCCTCTCGCCGACAGGTGGGCCCCACCTGTCAGCCCTTCCTCCTCTCGCCGTCGCCGAGCAGGACTCTTCCCCGAGTCCGATCCCGCTGCGCCGCCGTGTCCGTCTCCTTCACGCATGCCAAGACGGGGCTCGAGCCCCTTCTTCGCACCTATAAAGCGCGGCCGCCGCCTCCGTTTTCCCTCCAATCCAATTCAACCGCGCTCGCAAACCCTAGCCGCCCGAGCCGCCATAGCCGCCGCCCGCCATTGCCGGTGATTCGCCGCACTCGTTGCTCGTGGTGGAAGACCAAGATCGCCAGAAGCTTCCCCTCGTCATTACGCGTCGATCCCGCCGCTCCTCGTCGTGGTTCGGCCACCGGAGTCTTTGTTTCGTGTGAAGCCGAGCTCCGCCGCCGCCTTCTCTCGTCGCCGGCCGCCGTCGTCGCTCTTCCGCCGTCAAGAACCCCCGGAGTGAGTTCGCCGTCCCCTCCTCTCTCTTCCCGTCCAAGTCTCGTCGTGTTTGGTGCATCGTAGCGCCGAATCGCGCTCGCTCCGGCGAAGCGCCGCCGCGGGAACGAGCGGCGCCACCGCGTCCGTCGTCGCAGGCGTCTCCCCTCCGCCCGATTCGTCCGTAGCCGTTAGATCAAGATCCAACGGTCCAGATTAGAACGCGTCCCGAGTCAAACCCGAGAGTACCGGTCAACCTAGGCAATTTTGCTAAAGAGCCCCTGAGTTTTCTGGAAATCAACACGCGGTCCTAGTTAGTTCAAAAATAATTCCAAATAGGTCCTTTTTCTTCTGTTTTAGCCCCTGCAAGTTTTAAAATTGCGCCCGAGGTCCAAGTTTTGTTATTTTATGGTTTAGCCCTCGAGTTTTTATACAAAATTATGTTTTAGTACCTAGTTTTTCGCAGTTAAGCCCCTGGAACTTTTAAAACTTTGCCAGCAAGCCCCTGAACCTTAGAAAAGCCATATCTTTTGCGTTTTAACTCCGATTTTAGTGATTCTCGCGCTCACGCGTTCGTTGTAACGAGTAGATTAGTTTTGTGCTGTTGTTTTCTTCTGTTGGAATTGTTTATTGTACTGTTTCTTATTTGTTGTATTGTTTACTTGCATGTGAATCTGTGATGCGATTAGGAAACGAGCAGTTCGAGGATTTCTCTGAAGAACCAACTGTTGGAGAAGGATTTGAGCAGCAACAGAGTTGGGAAGAAGGCAAGTGTATTATGTCATGCAAATGTCCTAATAACTATTAATTTCACCACCCATGCATGTGTCTTAATTTGATGGGTTCCTATTTAATGATTTGCCTAGCCCCTATATTTTCCTGTCCCTGAAACTGGGTTACTTAATTAATTTTGATGGTAGATGATGCTTAGCTTGCTCAACTGGGATTGGTTAAATGAACCCCTACTCTATGTTCCATTACTACCTTTTTAATCAATTAATGGACAAGATCATATCTTTTTAATTGGAACATGGAGAACCACCCAGGAAAACAGTACAACCATGAGTGTCATGTGGCTCTGGCTTTGACTGACTAATTAGGTGCTCTAGTTTATGGTAGCTTTACTCGAAAGGGGCATGGGGGTGGCGGTTGACAGGGTATAGCTCGGTCCTTTTGAGCTGTGGGCTTTGGTAAGAGACAGACCTCATTAGGGAGGGTTATGCTTTGCTTCTGAACCGGAAACCTTAGCGGGCTATCATATATTAGAGTTCTTTTGTAAATGTCTCATAGTGAAACCCAGTATTCGGTCCACGTGGTGTGGGAAGGGTACAATGCTTCGGCAATGGGAATCACGGCTTATGGTGAAAGTGTACAACCTCTGCAGAGTGTAAAACTGTTATAACAGCCGTGCTCACGGTCAAGAGCGGCCTGGACCCTTACATGATAATCATACTTGAACATGATCTAAATCGTGGTTATATGAATATGTTGGGAATATGACATTCATTAATTTATGGGTGGTATATACTTTCATTTGCTAGTAAATAGTTACTTAATAAAACTTGACCAACTAAAAGTGCTCATGCTTGTTTTCTTTCTTTTATTGCATCAACTACACCCGGAATGCTGCTCAGATTGGGAGAATTTTGAGGATTTCACTACTGATTTTGAGGAGTTTTAGGCGAGTCTCCCCCAGTCAATGCCTATGGAGATGGAGTCACTTTTGCTTCGTTAGATGAACGTTTATTTAAGTCTTCCGCTATGACATTTGAGTCAACTCTGAGATTGTAATAAATGCACTATAATACTTTTTCGTTATGCATGGTTATGGATATTCACTTGTGACGTCTACCATATGTGTGTAAACTGATCCTGGCGCACATATGAGATGCACCTGGTTTTGCCTTTAAAACCGGGTGTGACAGAGGTGGTATCAGAGCTGTGTTGACTATAGGACGCAAGCCTAGATAGCAATGGTCATTCTCTAAGGATTATTTTGCTTAACTACTCTTGATCTATCTATTCTTGGATTATTTTGCTATTATTCCTGGGCATTGATAATTGTCTCCTCCTTGGTTTGTATTCTGGTCTATCTTTTTCACCATCTCACCTGGTTCTGATGTCTTTAGAACTGTTCTCACCCCTTTCTTGCTTAAACCATAGATGGTGTTGACAAGGCAAGGTGCTCGTAGATTGGCTAGCACTCTTTCTTCTTTTTCGTCGCATTCGGTGCAAGAAGAGGAACCGGAACCTGAAGAGATGAAGTGATGGACGAAGAAGTCAACTCAGGAGGGAATGCTCCAGCTGGATCTGACGGAAGCGAAGGACCCCCTCCGCCACCTAACATGTGGGTAGTGACTTTTCACCACCACGACGGAGGCAACAATGGGTTCCCGATGATGCTTCGAATGCTCTTCGAGCGTATGAACTACCCAGTGGAGATAGAATATTGTGGAAGAAGGAGGACACATCCAAATTACCCAGAGGAGTGGGATGTCGTTGTATACATCCTGGAGCCTGATTATGAGTATGGAGGAACCAAAGAGGCTGCAGTGCACCATGCCATCGCCATGAGATCAACCTTCGAAGCTGGAATCCAGGATGCAGCCAGGCGGGCACTTTCTGTGCTTTGTCATGAGGAGGCTGCTGAAGTACGTCACACTGCTTGGGCATATCTTCCCCGAAGGCAGCAAGGCACTCCAACTGGGGTTGTACCACAACCGCCAGGTGTAAACTCTACACTCAATGTCTAGGTGGCGTTCACTCAGATGCTCAACGTGCACGCCGATGACACCACAAGGGAGCTACAAGAAGTGCGTGAAGAACTCGCTGCTGAACGAAGGAAGAACAAGAGGCTGATAGCTGAACTCAAGGGAGAAGCACTTCCGCCATTGGATGAAGATGTAGAAGGGATGATGGGTCATTCACCGCCCCGCTAGAGAGTGCTCGGTGGATCGTCTAGTTGCTTCACCCATACCTATTAAGATAGGATACCCTCTCTTTTGTTAGTTCAGTACGTTTAGTCGTTGAGACTCGTGCGTAGCATGTGATTTAGTTTGGTTTAAAAGTGTGGTAGAGATGTTTGCTTTTGTGCTAAGTGTGTGATTTGGATCTTTGTAATGATTGAACTTAATTGTGGAGTGATGACCACAATTGAGTAATTATTAAATAAATAAATTTAGTTAGTTGGGGTTTATCTTGGTCTCTGATCTTAGCCCTTAACTATCACTTTATCCATATAATTGTACCCCTCATATAAATCATGTTATGCGACAATCTGTTCTCGCTGCTGCATGATATCCTGGTACTGTCCGAATTGTTTCTGGAGGTTCGGAACTCCGTTTGACATAAATCTAGTTGGGTTGGATTAAGGACTTGATAACCTAGGTTCTGGGAATTTTTCGTGATTTTTGGATGTTCTGGCAGAGAGATATAATGGTTTTCTGTCCCGTGGTCCTGACACTACTGTCTTGTTTATTTTATACCTCGAGCCACAAAACTCCGATTGAGGTGATTCAAGTTGGGTTAGTTTCAGAATTTGATAGTCTATGTTCAGACAAAAGATCATGATTTTTGGATACTCAGAATGAGAGTTACAACTGTCCTAAGAGGAATGCTCAGACCCCACAGCGCCAGAGTGGCAGTGCACCTATGCAGAATACCCCTCAGCAGCAGAACAGGAATGTGAACCCGACGCCCCAGAGCAACAAGGGCCAGCAGAATTAGATGCGGGGCAAGGTGAACCATGTTGCTGCAGAGTCCGCGCAGGAGGCCCAGGATGTGGTACTTGGTATGTTCCTCGTCAACTCAGCCCCTGCATTGGTTTTATTCGACTCTGGAGCATCTCATTCTTTTACTACTACTCAGTACGTAGCTAAGTATAATATATCTATGGTCCCTATGAAAGATTCCATGCTAGTTAGCTCTCCCGGTGGAAACATGAAAGCCAATTTTATCTGTCCCCGAGTTAATCTGAAAATAGTTGGGGTAGACTTTCCTGCTGATTTGATAGTCCTGAACTCTGAGGGAATTGATGTCATACTTGGAATGGGATGGTTAGCTGCTTTTAATGCGGTGATTCAGTGTGCCAAGAGGTCCGTGTTGTTGACTAGCCCTCAGGGAGAGAAGATTGAATTCGGAGCCACACAACCCTCAGCCTCAACTTACTCAGTGAATCAGGCCAGCGGTGTTCCTTTGGAGGATATCAGAGTTGTTTGTGAGTTTCCGGATGTCTTTCCAGATGATTTGCCAGGTATGCCACCCGACCGAGACATTGAGTTTATTATTGAGCTTTTACCTGGTACTGCTCCTATTTCTAAAAGACCTTATAGAATGGCTGTTAATGAACTAGAAGAACTTAAGAAACAACTTAAGGAATTGTTGGATAAGGGTTACATTCGTCCTAGTTCTTCACCTTGGGGAGCACACAGATCAAGATCCAACGGCCCAGATTAGATCGAGCATCCAAGTCAAACAGAGCCGTAACGGTCAGCGCTGCAAATTTGCTAAAGAGCCCCTGAGTTTTCTGGAAATCAACCCGGAGTCCTAGTTAGTTCAAAAATAATTCCAAATAGCTCCTTTTTCTTCTGTTTTAGCCCCTGCAAGTTTTAAAATTATACCCGAGGTCCAAGTTTTGTTATTTTATGGTTTAGCCCTCGAGTTTTTATACAAAATTATGTTTTAACCCCTGGTTTTTCGCAGTTAAGCCCCTGGAACTTTTAAAACTTTGCCAGCAAGTCCCTGAGCCTTAGAAAAGCCATATCTTTTGCGTTTTAACTTCGATTTTAGTGATTCTTGCGCTCACGCGTTCGTTGTAACGAGCAGAATAGTTTTGTGCTGTTGTTTTCTTCTGTTGGAATTGTTTGGTGTACTGTTTCTTATTTGTTGTATTGTTTCCTTGCATGTGAATGTGTGATGCGATTAGGAAACGACCAGTTTGAGGATTTCTCTGAAGAACCAACTGTTGGAGAAGGATTTGAGCAGCAACAGAGTTGGGAAGAAGGCAAGTGTATTATGTCATGCAAATGTCCTAATAATTATTAATTTCACCACCCGTGCATGTGTCTTAATTTGATGGGTTCCTATTTAAGGATTTGCCTAGCCACTATATTTTCCTGTCCCTGAAACTGGGTTACTTAATTAATTTTGATGGTAGATGATGCTTAGTTTGCTCAACTGGGATTGGTTAAATGAACCCCTACTCTATGTTCCATATACTCTTTTAAATAATTAATTGGCAAGATCATATCTTTTTAATTGGAACATGGAGAACCACCCAAGAAAACAGTGCAACCATAAGTACCATATGGCTCTGGTCTTGGCTAACTAATTATGGACTTTAGTGGATGGTAACCTTACCCGAAAGGGGCAAGAGGTGCGGCGGTTGACGGGGTATAGCTCGGTCCTCTTGAGCTGTGGGCTTTGGTAAGAGACAGATCTCATTAGGGAGGGTTATGCTTTGCTTCTGAACCGGAAACCTTAGCGGGTTACTATTTACTAAGGAATCTTTGTAAATGCCTCGTAGCGTCCCTATGCGGTCACACCTCGGTAGTGTGATTTAAGAGGATTGGCCCCCTCGGCATGGTTGGGTTTAAAGTTCTTTTGAACTTTTACGCGGCTTATGGTGAAAGTGTACAACCTCTGCAGAGTGTAAAACTGTTATAACAGTCGTGCTCACGGTCATGAGCGGCCTGGACCCTTACAAGATAATCATACTTGAACATGATCCAAATCGTGGTTATATGAATATGTTGGGAATATGACATTCATTAATTTGTGGGTAGTATGTACTTTCATTTGCTAGTAAATAGTTGCTTAATAAAATTTGACCAACTAAAAGTGCTTACTGCAGTATGGTCAGCCAACCTTTTTGCCTCAGCCTTGTATGTCATATTACATTTGCTGAGTACGTTATGTGCTCATACTTGTTGCCTTTCTTTCTTTTATTGCATCAACTACACCCGGAATGCTGCTCAGATTGGGAGAATTTTGAGGATTTCACCACTGATTTTGAGGAGTTCTAGGCGAGTCCCCCCCAGTCAATTCCTGTGGAGTTGGAGTCACTTTTGCTTCGTTAGATGAATGTTTATTTAAGTCTTCCGCTATGACATTTGAGTCAACTTTTATATTGTAATAATTGCACTATAATACTCTTTCGTTATGCATGGTTATGGATATTCACTTGTGACGTCTACCATATGTGTGTAAACTGATCCTGACGCACACATGAGATGCACCTGGTTTTGCCTTTAAAACCGGGTGTGACAGCAATCAATGCAACACTCACTGCCCGTCATGCTCTAAAATCTCGTGACCATGTTGTAGTGATCGTGCATGCCTTGCTGTGACGTGCATGAATCTCTAGGTAAAAAATGGCCACATTGGCAGTTCTGTCTGGACTTCGGTAGGACCCTAGGGCTCGTGGCCCCACATGCAGTTACACGAGAGGCATGAACTTCGGCTATTCGTTGATGATGTACTCCCCTTCGATTGAGTGTACCATTTTTTTATTAAGAAAGAACCTTACACGTAGACGCACTCACAAACACCCACACAATCATGAGTACTACATCAGTTTCAAATTATAGTTTGTTTAACTTTTTTGACTCTAAGTTTGACCGCTCGTCTTATTCAAAATTTTGTGCAAATTATTATATTTTTTATGGTGGCATGCTTTACTAATAAAAAATCTTCAAAAATGCTTTAAATTTGACTATATTTCCATAAATTTTTTGAATAAGACGAGCGATCAAACTTGTGGTAAAAAAAGTCAAACAAAATACGTTTTAAAACAGATGTAGTACCATTTAGGTGGTCCTACTAGGCTTGATTTGTTGGTCATTGTGTTTGGCTTGTTGTCTTGTCCTATCCCTAGGGTCGTCGACCTATCAAGGGCCCTACCTCAAGGTCCCCCAACACCGATCTTAATAACATAACTGCTAAAGATCCTTCATGAAGATGCAGTTTATTGAGGAAATTTAAATTCATACGATGGAAGCCACTACGTGCTCAAACGCCACACCTGCTACATGTCCACTGCTGCCGATTTTTCATTTCAAAAGGAGTCACTCACGTTGGTGCATAAATAATAGTTTGTGCTAAGAGACAAAACGATGAGCATGCCAAAGAATAGCAGCAAAGTGACTCCGGTATAAGAATGGGATGCATTGGGGAAGAGAAATGGTCCATGGCAAATGTATTTGGATGCGTATCATTGCCCTGCTGATCAAGTAATCCCTCAGCAATAGCTTGTTCTTCTTTTGGATGATGTACTTGGTCTCAGTCGTCTACTGCACTCGTGGAAACACTCCTCTTAGCAGGGATCACCACTTCATTTTTGTAACACTGTGAGGTAAGGCTAATAAAGTTTTCATGTACATACCAATTGAACTATGATGTTTGTAAAGATCTTTAGAAAAATCTCATCTTTCTTTTATAAATTGCGATGAAAGGAGATCAAAATAATCAAGAAATGAATCGCTTTGCATCATTCATAAGTTAAATGCGAGTCCAAATTGAACAAAAGAACTATATTGAACATTTTTTGATGTTTTTATGTGGGTTCCATTTGTCAGTGAAACTAATGGGAGATAAAGAAAAATGATGTGAGAGGACAAATTCGAACACTTCACTCATGGCTATAAATGTGATTTGCCCATGACACCATACAAGTCTGACTTACATGAAGACAGACCTGAAACTTAATCTCAATCTGTGCCTTTTTGGTAGCTACGTACTGTTATCTCGTTCCATACAGTTGTATGGATTTTGAACAAATGATGCAAATGATGCTGATGTAACAATACAATCTTAATACTGAGGCAGCAGTCACGTTAGGGCAAGTACATTGCTACACGTCAGCGGTCTCATATGTCGTCTCATGCAATGCCACATAGGATTTTTGCTGATGTGGAGGAGAGCGAGCGAGGTGAGAGAAAGGGGTCATTGCTTCGCGAAACAACCGCCTCATGAGCTAAATTTTAGGACTATGAGACAACTCCTCCACATTGTATGAGTTTTATTGCCATGCAACCAATAGTATTTCTTTATTTTTCCATAAATCAAGGGATATTGTGATTACGTATAACAACAACAACAACAACACATTGTATATGTTGTCTGATAAGTCGTCTCAAGATTACGTGTCACTGCATGAGACCGCCTATTAGACGACACCAATATACCTGCTCTTAATAGGTTCTCTTAATTAGAAGGCTAGGAAGATATGGACACATGGTACTTGTAATCTCATCCAAATAAGTGCCTGTGCAATAGGGTGATGAACTTGTGATGAATCTTGAAAGAAAAGTGGAGCTGAATATTCCCTATGAGTTTGGAATACGAAAGGTGCATGTAATTCCTACATTTTCCGGGTAGTTACCTTCTAACGGAATGAATCCACAAAATAGCAGCAGCCTGCTGAATTGTGAAAGAACGCTCCTCCTCGCTGAGGTGTGTTGATTTCTATTTCGAAGCGGGGCACCGTACCATCCCTCTACCAAAAACAAGTGACTCATTTATACAAGAAAAAAATTCTCCTTTTCCCAAAATAGCGCAATGCGACTCTTTTGTTCTCTAGTAAGACACTGGAGTTTTACTGAGATTTTGTTTCCTTTCCTGCGGTTAAAGTGTTTTAAATGAAGATATTAATTTTTCAAGGGCTAGACTGTGCAGTAGTACGTGTTCTGTTCGGTGGCAACAATGATTCGTTAATGTTTTCCGTTTGTGCCTGCCTACATGAGTGGACTGCAAAATGTGAGCCACTGAGATCCCATTATTTTAGTTGTCTCGTATTGAACGACACTTTCTGGCTATAGTTGGCCATCAGGCACGAGGCCCATGGGCCAGCACGCGGCCCAGGAATTTGGTCTGGACCAAGCACAGCCCAGCCCACTGACCATCGGGCCCGTGCCGGTCCGGCCCGTACCTTGGGTCGTGCCTGGGCCGCTTCTCAGGCATGCAGTGCCGATCCAGCCCGACACGGTTAATAGACCGGTCGATTGGCCCATTAACTTAAACTACGATCCAACATAATTAATAGACTTTAATACATTGGACTGACATAGATTTATTGGGCCATTGGGCCGGACCGGCACGGTTAACAGGCTGATGGGCCGTGCCTGGGCCGCGTGTTCGGCCCACGTGCCGGCATGGCACGAAAGCCTGGCGTGCCTAGCTGGGCCGTGCCTAGTTGGGCCGTGCCTCGCTGGGCCGGTGCCGTGTCGGGCCGTGCCGGCCCGTTGGCCATCTATACTTCTGGCCAACGTACTCGATCTCCCATGGAGGAATGATACTGTACGTGGCAATCAAACAGAAGTGTTGAGGCACTATTGTTATCCACATTGCACATTGAAAATCCTTCTTACAGGTAAAAGCACACAAGACCATAAATTTGAAGTACTTCTAGATAATTATAGCAGAACAAATGCTCTAGCCAACTTACCTATCGCGCCATCCATATAAGAAGCACCTGCCTATGCCCAGTCATATCATCTGCACCTGTAGTGGATTTTATCCTTTATCTAAAATAAAAAAATTTGTATCTGCTTATTTATTCCGTTTGTTGGGAAATCCATGGCAAAGAATAATGTTGAGGGATGTCATGCATGCATATATATGTCCGTAGCAGAAAACCTTCTTGCCTAATTGGAATGGGATGAACTGGGAAAGCAGATAGAAGGGGTAAAGACGGATATGCAGCAGCCACACGTCCAACAGGCGTAAGCCTCCTCCAGTTTCTGGCGAACTGGCGATCAACACCTTGGGCATTGCCGTGTGTGGTCAGCCTCTCATGACGCGAGGGCTTCCTCGTCTTCAGATTGAAAGAATGTGGGGTCATTCAGCTTCGGAGAGCGCCCTTCTCAGCTCGTGTACATTCACATGTTTTCTATCCACTTTGCACATTAAAAATCCTTCCCGTGGGGGAAGCCCGTGCCTTCCCAGGCGACGGGTGGAACCCCTCCGGACGCAAGGACGCGGCGGCGGGCCTTCCTTCTCATTCTCCTCCCGTGGCATGGCTGCCGGTGCTTGATGGCTCTACGAGGTGGAGGTGGCTGCCGTGCGGCGGCGCCCTACCTTGTGGCCGGCCGGCTTTAGGGCGGCTTCTCCTCCTGAATCCGGGCCGTCAACCTCGCCCCTTGCCCTCCCCAATCGGTCTAGGAATCCGGCAGGCGGCGGAGGAATGGATGCGCTGGCACGGCCCTGGCTGCTGCCCGTGTTTCGACGGCGGTGCGGTTGGTAGGGGCTTCGGTTCTCCGGTGGTGGTGGTGGGGCTAACTTCGCCCAGTGGTGCCCCAGCCTCGGGCCTGCCTTGGCCCTTCGCGGCTGCTTGGCCTCTCGGCCAAGTGGAGTGGGGGTGGGGAGGAGCTCAAAGCCTGCGACTTCATCACGGCTGGTGGTGCCGCCTCCGATACACACATCACCGACGAAGCAGTCCCCGTCGTTAGGTTCATGATTTCTATCTCAATCCGCTTAGCTTGATGTCGTCCCATGGGGGGGCGACATGAGATTTAATTTGGGGTATCATTGGGAGATCCAAATCTCCCCGATGTGTCGGGTGCTGCTGTCGGTTGCAGATGGAACCTAGTGGAAAGCTTCGGTGGCTGCAAGAGTGGGCTATGGATGGACATGAGTAGGATTGGTACCGGTGCTCTCGGCTCGTCGGACGGTGATCCTCGAGTGTAAGGTTTGATTCGGCAGTCGGGTCAGGCGACGATGTTATGCACTTCCCTATTGAGGGCGTTGTCTTTTGAGTCATGTTTGGCAGCGGTTCGTGGAAGCTCTCCGAGCTGAAAACAAACGTTGGTGTGTTTTGCCTTTGCCTTCTTAAAGGCGTTGTTTGGAGTTCTTCCTATGGCCGTTGGTAGTGGAGCTATAGGCTCTGTTGAAGGTTTGGTCCGGACGGTGTTGTAATGGTTTCATGGCTTTTTAGTTTATTCGTCGTGAGTAGTCTCTACCTATCTCTAGCGCGTGGCCTAGAGGCGGTCTTGTTACAGATCTATTGGATTTGATTCTTCTAGCGATTTGTGCTTTATTGTAAACTGGTAATCTCAGTATCATACTTGCTTTATATCTATAAAGCTCAGGCTCGGCCATTTGGTCAAAATCCTTCTTAAAAATAAAAGCACAAGACCATAAATATGAAGTACTTTCAGATAATTATAGCAGAACAAATGCTGTACCCAACTTACCTATCACGCCATCCATATAACAAGTACCTGCCTCTGCCCAGTCATATCATTGGCATCTGTAGCGGATTTTACATATCCTTTATCTAAAATAATTTTTTTGTATATCCGCTTTCTTCGGTTTGTTGGGAAATCCGTAAACAAGCAATCATGATGCGTAATTGGAATGTGATGAACTGGGAAAGCAACTAGAACATGTGAGGACTGATGTGCAGCAGTCACGCCTCCAACAGGCGTCAGCCTCCTCGAGTTTGTGGCGAGCAACAGCTTGGGCATTGCCGTGTGTGGTCAGCCTCCATGGCGGGAGGGGCTTCCTCGTCCTCAGCTTCATGGAATGTGGGGTCATTCAGCTTCGCAGAGCGCCCTTCTCAGCTCGTGTTGTGACTACAGTTTAGGGGCACATCCTTCGGCATGCGCGGTCGCAGGAGCGAACGCTATCTGCAATGGCGTCGGCTAATTGATCACAACTTGGATTTGAATCTCATGCCGATGGGCGGTACAATTTATGATAATTAACCTAGCTGCAACAGATTGCATATGACAAACAAGGCAGAAAATAATATCATGTCGTCTAATGAGACAAGACCAGCCCTAGCATGTTGTTTTATGTCAACGACCTCTTATCTATACTATCCTCGACTTCTCTGGCTCTGTTTCGGTTGTGTATTTGATCAAGGCTTGAATCTGCTACTTCAATTCACCGCCTGTATTTGATCGAGTATTATGCATGAAGGATCTTCAGGCATGATGAGTAACCAGCATCATCGAAATGATATATTCCACACGCACTGTCTAGATGTCTGCTAAGCAAAGACAAGTGGCAGGGAGCTCGTGTCCTTGGCGCCCTAGTCAGCTGCAAACTCATTTCGGACAGAAGCACAGCTTGTTCATGAGTGCTGAGTGGTACCGCTTCAGAAGAGGAAATGACTAGCACATCGACTTGAGCTGTCCTAGATGCCACATGTACTCCTAACTGTACATGCAATTTTGTTATCTCTGTTATCAGGAAGATAAACTCTGCCGTCCATTCAGGAAATCAATTTTATTCTACTATATATAACATAAGGACGTGCTTATTACCACTTGATATAAAAATAATTTTCTAACTATGACCAAGAAAAAATTACATGGACGTTCTGCCTATTTTTAGTTTTGGTCAATGAGCTGCAGAGAAAATCAGAAAAGTGGCCAATAATGGGTTGGGATTTCATTTTTTTATCTGGTCTACGTTGCCAGAGCTAGCACCATATCTGGTCTTACTAGAAGGTGCTTGTTGGTTCTACCGACCTACGAACCAAGCAGATAATAGATATATAAGGACACTCAAATAAGCTGAACAATGGATATTGAACTATTTAACTTGATTGGTATTCAAAATTCGAGCCCCTAATAAAATGATGCACTACCGAAAAGTGTCTATGGATTTACCGAGTGCATTTTGTCGGGCACTCCGCAAACCCTATATTTACCGAGTGTCAAGCAGATGACACTCTGCAAAGTTCTGACACTCGGTAACTCAACATTGACACTCGGCAAACACACGCACGTGCCCAACGCGTGCAACTGCCGAGTGTCTCAAGAGACTCTCTATTTTGTTAGCTAAATATGAAGATTGTACCCTTTTTATAAAAATAGAAAACATCTAATTTAATGGGGGTAGTCCAAAAGACTAGCTAAAACGTGTGCTTTATATATTTTAAATATGGGCCCATGTCATCTTTTTTCTGGACTCCTCCGCTCTATATGCGCGGGAAGGGGAGGTGGCGTGGGCGTGGGAGCGAAGAAATCGCCACGCCAACGAGGGGATAGCGAGTGCGGGGTGCTCGGAAAAAAAGGTGAGAGAGGACAAGCGGATAGCGAAACGGATGGCGAGCTGGATAGATTAGCTGTTGAATGTGTTTTTTTAATCTTTTCGAAGATAAATAGAGACTCTTGGAGATGTCCGAGACGGCTGGTCATTTTTTAGACAATATAATAATGCCCTCATCTACCTATCGTATTTTCAGAATATGCTAAACAAAAGGATCAAAAGAGTATAATAGTAAAAGTAAAAGATGGGCTTATACGATTTGGTTTCTACTTCTTGAATCACGCAATCCATGCCCGGTTCTTTATTTGACCCTCGATCTGGCCGCTTAGGGCCTTAGTTGTACCATCGGATTCAACCAGCATGAGCTCACCTTTTTATTCTTGATTGACTGTTCCCTGTCGAGAGTGTGACCGCTGCACTCATTTATAGGAATCCACCGCTCTGGCCACCTTGGGCCTCCTGGGACACCACTTGCATCAAAGAGGTCAAAATCTCTACTTGTATATAATAGCGGCACCACACATGCACCATAGCAGAAATTCACATCATACTTGATTGCTTGACGAACCAATATTAATGCAACTTTATACAGCGTTGCCCTGGGAATGGGATGCTTCGAAGGAATAAGAGTATGTTCAGGTCAAGAACGCAGCACTATCCATCGAAGCTCCACTGAGATGTAGTAGCATGTTTCTAGTTGCTCTTTGGCTAGAGTACTGATGCATTGTATTCGGGTCAAAAAAGTCTAAGGTACCTGGCACAGCAGCGTGCGGGGCTCTACTGCTCTATCTCTCTTGCATTGCCTCCGGTGAATCCACACAAAAACCACAGCCCGACTCACTCGCAAAATCGACCAAGAAAGGAGCATGTGCTCTTAGCTCCAATCTCTTCCTGTTGAGGATGATTATTACTTAGTACGAGAACTAAGTTTTATCAGTGTGGTTGTTGCTCCGGCCATTTATTTTATTGCACTCTAGTCGAACTAAGTTTGGTAGTTGATTTTCGGTTCTATCAAGACCAGTAACTGCTGTACGAGGATGGAGTTTGAGCAACTACAAAGACGGGCTAAAAGGATTGCATACGCATATTATCTGGCAAATTGACGAAATATATATGGAGAGAATAAATTAATATTAATCGCTTATGAGCAGAAAAAGCCCCATTAGTCCCGGTTGGATAGGGGCTTTAGTCCCGGACGTATAGCGGGGATTAAAAGGGACATTTAGTGTCGATCGGTAACATGGACCGGGACTAAAGGATCCCAAACAAATAAAAAAAGAGTCACAAGTCACACGAATTTTCACGCTTAAATACGTGCGTGCGACGCGTGGGATTCAAACGCGAGACATCCTGCCTCACATGTAGCCTTCCTTACCATCTCACCTTCACAACACATGTGACACATGCTTGGGTGCTTTCTATTTAAATTATCCTGTGAAGAACTTCTATTTAAATTATCTAAAGGAATGTGCTGCAGTGGTGCAGTACACTCAATCCATTCAGTCAAAATTAGCTAGCTATTGTTCTCTAGCTAGTTCCATGTACCATTAGATGCGATTTAATCAACGATCTGAATTATATAGAGTCGTGGCAGTATTCAAGGACAACGAGCCTTTCTTTTGTAGCACCAGCAGGCTGCTATGGAAGGGCCCTTTGAAATCAGACTATATGCCAACTACGACGAGTAAAAACATCCAGGTGGTACCCTGCGCGTTGCTGCGGGAATTTGTTAAACAAAATTTTAAAGTGAAATATAAAAGTATAAACACCAAAGTGATTGTATTGCAACGTTCTTTAGTAAACATTATACATGGAAGTTTGACTGATCATACATGTAATTTTTACTCCTGTAATTTGTAATTGCTACTCACGAAAATGTGGCCACAGAAAATCGATTGAAGAATAAATAGATGGTCTAGTGGATGATGACATGGCTTATAGTGGATAATGATATGGCGCATAGTGTATGATGACGTGGAATGGTTGCATGTTGAGAGAAATTCAACCATGACTTGATAGTGGGTACCAATTATATAGGTTATATAGATACTGAACAGAATATTTCTAGGAGTAAATATTTTGTCCACTTAAAAGTATTTACAAAAGTCCTATGAATTATTAAATGTTGACATGACAGTACGTAAGGGAAAATACTTTGTACCCAGTTATCAAGCAAAATATAAATCTGATCCGCCTGCTGGGCCAACTCGTGGCTGCCAGTTTTTATGTCAAGTTGAGGTGATAATTTTGTGTATGTAGCTCTATGGTCGACCATATTGCTCAAGCATTTCCTAGCTTATAAATAGCACATATACTCAAGCACCATTAAGTAGTTTTTGTCTAGACAGACACACACGACATGGATCGCACAGTACTACGACGATATGGGAATGGGATACATCGAGGAAGAAACAAAAAGTAGCCTTGGATGACGTAGAAAAATGAGGCAAATGTTTCTTGCTCGTAACATCCGGATGGCTCTAGGACCGTTTCCTTTAGAAATATGCCTTAATTAGAACTCAATATGAATCGAGATGCTCCGATGTCTGAAGTTGATGAGAAGAAGCTACATCTCCGGAGAACACCGCTATCTGCATTAGCCTGCCGGAGACGTCACACGATCAGGGTCTATAATCAATAATGGGGACATTATTGATGCTATAACTGCGGCTACTGAAGACCAAGCTGCTACTGGTATTAGGACTCTGGTGAAGCCCTGAAGATCAAGCTGCTACTGGTACTATGACTCTAGTGAAGCCACGGTCACTGCATGTCATAAAAGGAATTTTCTGCGTCGAAGGTGTCCAAGCACACGTGTGCTGATCGTTTTTTAGAGAAGTACCGCTGGTGAACCATGACCAGATGTGCCGAACAGCCTAAGTACCTTGGTGTGAGCACTAGCACCAATGGGTATATACAGGTACAAAACTTATAGGTACAGCCTAAGACAGTTTTTAAGATGTTATTTAGCAGCACCGAGTGGAAGCTAGCTAGCCTCATGATGCTTAAATCACATAAACATGAACACCAAAACTTTGTAATGGAGCCCAAAAAAAACTTTGTAATGTAACCCAAAACTAAAATTTCTGGTCGAGGTTTGAACATTCTACCGATAACCACCTTTTTAGTTCCTAATTCGTTAATTAAATGTGTCTGCAAAGGTTAGGGTTTGCTAACTTCTGCAATTGTTAGACAGCCCCATATTTGGATTTAATGACTCCAAAAGTTCCCTTATAATTATGTTTGTGTAGTTCATTTTATCCCATTGGAGCAAAAAAGTATATGCCACAGCATAACTTTGTCACACCCGGTTTCAGAAAACAAACCAAGTGTACACCATATGTGTGCCAGGATCAAGTTTCACCAGTAGTGAATAACAGATACAGTATCACGTAAAATAAATTATAAATAACTCATAAGTCTATCAGAGTTACAGCGTATCCTGGAAACGACGGCTCCAACTTCACAGGCAATCGACTGAGGTTGCGTACGCCTAGAACTCAGCACCATCTTCATCAGCTTCACACACATTTTTCTTCTTCTGAGCAGCGGTTAGCAAGGATGAGTACACTTATGGTTGGTACTCAGCAAGGCCACAAGAAATAATCAGAGACAATTTAATATCAACTTTAAGTAAATCAATCATGCGAGGGTCCAGGCCGCTCTTGACCGTGAGCACGGCTGTTAATAACAGTTTTACACTCTACAGAGGTTGTACACTTTCACCACAAGCCACGTAAAAGTTCAAAAGAACTTTAAACCCAACCATGTTGTGCGGATCAGGCACGCATCACACTACCCAGAGTCGAGCCGCGTTCCTTCTCCTCATAGCAATCATCGAGCACAAGCATACAAGCACACAACTATACAAGCAAACAAATAAGGACTACTAAGAACAGTACGCCAATCAAAAAGAAAAACTTGAAAGAGCGTTCTAAAGGATAGGACTCGATGCTATGGTCACACAAGCATAAGAATCAGTGAAAACAGAGCAACGGTTGAAAAGATACAGCTATTGAAATATTTGAATTATTAAACAACACAACTGTATGCTTGATTGATTTTAATTAAATAAGATCATATGTAAAGATTATTTCAAAGAATTATATTTGAATTTGTAAAACTTGATCACATTTCACTTATAATTGTTTATGTATAAATTCTACCAAATTAAACATTAACTTGAAATAAAATATGTGAGAGAATCTAATCGAATAACTTTATGAACCGTGTTGAACTTAATCATTATTATAAATAAAACATATTTATATTAATATAAATCAATATTAATAATTATTTATGAAAACTTGAAGTTTAACTCTAATTAGCTTTTAATTAGAAAGTGAGTGGCCATAAATATTATTCAGATTAATACCAGTTTATGAAAAACCGAGATAGAACTTAATCATATTTTATTCATAAAACTAATTGAATAGATATTAGTCATATTAACCTTGATATGAAAACATGAGTAAAAACCTTAATTACATTTTAATTAAGAAAACATATTTAAATAACATTTAATTAACTTAATGTTAGATAAAATTTAGAAACATGTAACATGGTAAATAACAGTACTAAATCGTAGTTTGAGTTGGTATGAATCTAACGCAACAAAAACAGATTAAATCGGAGTTAAAACACGTAATCTATGGCAAAAACAAGATTTAGGGACCTATTGGCAAGATTTAAAAGTTTCAGGGGTCAATTTGATGGCTAAAACATAATTTCTTATAAAAAACGAGGGCTAACTTGTAAAAGAAAAAAAATAGGACGGCGCAGACTAATAACTCAGGGGCTTAAACGCGTAAAAAGGACCTGATTGTAATTATTTTTACTACGGCGATGGACTGCAGGTTTATTTAGTAAAAACTGAGGGGTTCTATAACAAAACGGCCAGGGTTGACCGGTATCTGACTTTGGTCAGATCTAATCTGGGCCGCTGGATTTAGATCTGATGGCTGCGGTTTGCTGGAGGGTTGGTTCGCCGGCGGCGGACATGGGACGCGGCGACACCGCTCGGCCGACGGTGGAGGATCGCCGGAGTTGGGCCTATCTCAAGCTATAGGCCCTCAATTGAGACGCGGTTTGGTCCTACGGCATCAGGGAAGAATGGCGAGCTCACCTAGGGTGGTCTTGAAGTCGATAGGGCCGTGTGGAGCGCGGACATCGAGACGGGCGGCTTCGGCGGCTCTGTGCAAGAACAGTGATGAATTAGGTGGGGCTGAAAGCGAAAATGAGATCATGGCTTGCTCGTGTAGGTTCATTACCTCCTCACGAAGCTTCGGGGCTGGATCTCATTAAGAAATTAACAGTGGCGGCGGAGATTGACGACATGGGCCAATGGCGGCGGCGCGAGGCATGCGGAGCGCTGGGGGTTAGAGATCTTGAGGTGAGGGCTTAGTGAGGGTTTAGGGGATGCAACGGCCTTGTTTTATAGTCCCCAGGGGATCATCTTGGCGTGCGGGCCACGAATCCAGGATTGGGGCGGTGGCGGCTCCTCTTACCTTTCCGGGAGAGCGCATGTGAAGGAAAGGGGCGGCGGTGAAGCTTCTAGGAAGGTCCAGGTGGGGTCCACGGGGTCAGGCGAAGGCAGGCAAGCGCCAAACCGAAGGCTAGGCGTGGGCGGGCGCGCACGATGCGGCCCCCGAGCTCGACTCTGGCTCGGTCGAGAGGAAGGGATGACCCCGACAGGTGGGGTCCACCTGGCAGTGGAAGCAAGGGAGAAGGAGAGATGGGCCGGAAGGGATTGGGAGTTGTACCGGGAGCTGGGCTTGGCCCAAGATAGGGACCGGCGAGGAAGGCTCGGCTGGAGGGGCTGAAGTTGAGCTGGGCCTAGAATTGAAGGGGCAAAACCGAACTCGAACCTATACTACTATTCTAAACAGCAAACAGGTGGAGTTCAAATTTGAATGTAAACAAATTCAAATCCCAATTTGAATCCCCGCAACCAAAACACAATGCATCAACATGAAAATGCAACAAAAACTTTATTGGACTAAAATTTTATGATATTAAATAATTCCAATTAATCTTAGAAAAAATTATTTAACCCTTAAATAATTACTAGAAAAATCTAATGAGTTAATGTGGTGAAAATTTGGGTGTTACAAAGTTATGTTGTTTTATTTAAGTTAGAAAACACTTTTTTCGATATGAAATTCCTTGAAAATTATAATAAAGCTTAGAAAAAATTTAGAAATTTGAGAAAATTGTTGTATTTATTATGCTTCTATTCACATCCTAAAATTTGGAAATTTTAGGGTCGGACAAACTTCATGCAGCAAATGGTAACTCATCAAAGCCACGGGTTGGCCATCAAGAGTTGTAGGGCAGGTTTTGCTCGCAGTGGTTACTGAAATCTGATATGGCATATCTTGTTGCATTGTGTTCTTTTTGTTAAAGATGTCACACCCGGATTTACACAGAAACCCGAATGTTGCTATATATGTGCCCAGGAAGTCCACAGAACACATATAGCTTACAAATATGGAAAATCAGAGTACATATGCTTGAATAAAACATTTTACATCAGAGTTTACCTAAATAATGCACAACGAAAGTCTATGTATTAACCATCTCGACAGGTAGAGCCTCAAGTCCATAGGGACACCGATTGGTTGACCACAACTCAGAAGTACGGAAGATCCTCAGAAAACTCAGTAGCTATCTCAACCACTGATCCATCTGTTACCCATCCGGGATTTTGTTGAATAAATGCAAGTGTAAGTAAAACATTTACTTAGCAAGTATAGCACGGGTGTATGAAGGCTCAAAATAAGGCTAGACACGGCTGAACTGCATTAGCATTTTTAGTTGGTTCATTTTATCATTAACCAAGTTATTACAGGTGAATGGAACCCAGTTGCAACCCAATTAATAAAGTATGAGTGACATTAATCATAAATAAACATCATCTTCTAATCAAAAAGGATCCAGGCCGCTCGTGACCCTGAGCAAGGCTATCATGATAGATTATACACTCTGCAGAGGTTTCGCCCTTTACCCACCAGTCGCGTAAAAGTTCAAAAGAACTTTGCACCCAACCACGCACATCAACACTTCCGAGGTGTGACTGCATAGGGACGCTACGAGGTTTTTCACAAGACACCCTAACAAAACAGTAGCCACTATGGTACAACACAGGCAACATGATCCAAGGTACCGAGATTGGCTGACTCTCAGGGCGCAACGATAAGAGGGTCAATGGCGTCCAGAGCGCGGGCACGCATGCCAACCAGTAAAAGAGCGCGACGTGCGGAGTTCCCATACCATAGGGACTCCCAACATGGGACTATGCTTACCAAGACATAGCCGACGGTACACCCATCCTCGGTGGATCAAACCATACTCTCACGAGTGCTTCCCATAGCGCCGTCGGCCCCATCGGTAACTACTGTCAAGCTAGAGCCGTACGAGTTACTTGACCAAGACCAGAGCCATAATAGTTCTAGCGGTGGCGACATGCTCATGGGTTGCCGCTTTAAGAACCGGACCTTACGGAGAGACACCGGAGCAAAGCACACAACACATGCCCCAGTTCCCTGAACCATGTTGCTAAAAAGATCACTAACATTGAAGTGAACCATTGAGTCATCATTATCAATTAAATAATGGTGACAGTAGCTGCGCATAGCAAAGACGCTACCCATATGCATAAACCTGGGGTAATCAAAAGAACAGGGTATACAAACCTAGGTACAACCTTAATAGGACATCAATTTAGACACATGCATATGAAAGTAATTAAATGTAAAAGGTGGTGTTTAGGTAGCAAGGATTGTCCGTGCTATAACTTGCCTCAAATCTATTATAATTACTCATAGTCTTCAAATCTTGATCTTCAAACTCTTCTGCTTGAAATCTCTCGATGACGATCCTCTACTCGAAGCAATCATCGAGCACAACATGAAGCTAAACAAACAAGCAAACAATATACAACTAAGAACAGTACACCAATCAAAACAAAAGATTTAAAAGAGCGTGTCAAGCGGAAGGGCTTGATTCTATGGTCACGTGAGCGCAGGAATCGCTGAAAACGGAGCTACGGTTGAGAAGATACAACTATCGGAAGATTAGGATTATAAAAGAAAATAAAAGACTATATGCTTGATTAATTTTAATTAAATAAATAATATAAAAGATATTCCAGAGAACATCTTATGTTGGAAATAAATTCTATTTTATTTGAATTTGTAAAATGAGATAAAACTAATCATATTTTATTTATAAATGTTTATGTAGAATTTAACAATTTAATATTTAGCTTTAGTAAAACAGGCATGTGAGAGCGACTAATCGAATAATAATATATTTCGTGTTTAACTAGCCAACATTATAATTAGAACATATTAATGTTGATATTATTCGAATTAATATTTAATTATGAAAACTCGGAGTGAAACTCTAATTTACTTTTAATGAGAAAATTGATTTAATAAATTATTAAGCAAGTTAACATTAGGTTATCAAAACCGAGATACCACCTAGTTAAGTTTTATTTATAAAACTAATTAGATAGACATTAATCAAATTTATGTTAACATTCAAAAGCCGCGTATAAATCTTAATTAGATTTTAGTATAGAAAACATAGTTAAATAATCTTTAGCCAAATTAATATTTAAATAGAATTCAGAAATAAACAACATGATAAATGTTAGTGCTAATGCATAGCTCAAGTCTATATGGATCTAACGCAACTTGAACGAAGCGAATCGGAGTTAAAACATGAAATCTATTTGTTAAACAAGGTGGCAGGGAACTAAACATAATTAACTATAGTTTTCAGGGGCTAGCAGAGAAGATTCTCGAGACACGTCAAAAGGTGGCTGCGAAACTCAAAAAGTGCAGGGTTAGGTCTATAAAAGGCCTCGGGTTGGACTTATGTGCAGGAGGGATACTTGTAGGGGGTTTTCCGGAAGATGGCCAAGACACAGAATTAGATCTAAAGTTTTCTCATTTCCTTGGGGACCTAACTGTAAAACCATCTCCTTCTTCCTCGGGACATCACAGGGGGAGCTTCCCGCCGGCGCTACTGGCGGCTCGGCTCGCCGACGCTGCGGTGAGTGGGGGACCTAGGCCATGCGCGCAAGAGGGAGCGGGGCTCAAGGGAAAGTCGGGGGAGGTCTCACCGGAAGCGGGGATCCACGGAGGCGGTCGACATTCGGTCCAAGGCGGAGGCAGTGGCCGGCGAGCGCGGGGAGGTGTGCTCCGACGGCGGGGAGGCGACGAGAACTAGCCGGGGAGCTCCGGTGCGCCGCGAGGAAGCTCGGGGAGGCTTCGGCTCCGCCCGGGAGGTCTCGACAGCGGTGAGCCAGCAGCCATGGCGGGTGGCGGCGCTCGGCGGCGCTATGCAGAGAGGAGGTGGCGCTATGCGATGGCGGGGAGGGGATAGGGCAGCGGGGCACCGGGGAGGGGGGAGCAGGGCCCCGTGGCACGCGACTTTGAAGGGGCGCGAACGCCGAGAGATGGAAGGCGGCGGCACGGCGGCGGGAATCACGGCGGCGGTGCATCGCGCGCGGGGAATGAGGGCGCTGGTGGGCTAGGCTGGGCCGCTCCGGGGGAGTGGGTCGAGGCGGGGGAGGAGCTGAGTGGGCCGGCACGCTGGGAGGAGAGGGCTGGGCCAAGGCGAGGAGATGGGCCGGAGCTGAGAAAAAGAATGAGGGGCAAAAGCGGACCGGGAAAGAATCTGAGGGGCAAAAGCGGACTAGGCCGGTTTGAGTTTTTAGGAAGGATTGGGCCCGGTTGGGTTTTAGGTTTTTTTTTGTTTATTTTCAGAATACATTTTCCAGGGCAAGAATAAATCTAGAAAATTCTAGATAATTCATTTAAGCCACGAAAAATACTCTGAAAATTCCAAAAATCTTGGGAAAAATCCCAGAGGTAGAGTTGGACACGAGGAACCCAAATAAAATATTTGGATCATGAAAAAGATTTTAGCACCTTCCAAAAATTGGGATTAGCTAAAGGAAAATAGGAATAAATCCCTGAAAAATCTGGAAAATTCCCGGAGGGCTTCTAACCGTATTTTTAGAAAACTTGCACACATAAAACCACTAAATGCAAACCGGCATGAATGCAAGGCACTCAACGTTAAACCTATGTTGTTTTAATTTAATTTAGAAAAATGGTTTTTCTTACACTAAATTCCCTGCAAATTAAATAAAGTTGAGAAAAATTTTAAAATGATAAGAAATTCTTTATTTAGTTATTCTTTAAAATCACATCCTGAAATCCAAAAATTTCAGGGTGTGACAAAAGATACGGGATACTTGAATCTCTGATGTTTTAGTGATTTTGTTCTTCAACAAAGTCAACGTACCTGCAAATTCGACGGAAAGTTCATGATGGAAGAAGTCTTAACCTTGGGAAATTAAAATGGCAGGATGCATTGTGTTCTTTTTATTAAAGGTACCAGATACTTGAACCTCTGATGTTTTAGTATTGGCTAATATAAACTACTAATATAATCTTTACGGCTTAATGGAAGAAGTCTCAAGTGCTTGGGAAACTAAAATGGCAGGATTTTCCCACGAATTATTTGAAACAGACACAAGTTCTTATGGTTACAAGGTTCCTAGGAGTAGCCTGCACTATGTTTTTTTGAAATGCTCATTCTAAAATGAACTCATGGAATTGAAATATATATTTGTCTTTGGTATTTACGACATCCTAAGACAAATATTTTATCTTCTCAAATTAATTTAAGGATGTTATTTCCTACTGGAACAATTGAGAATCTATCCAGGAACTTATTTAATCTCCCGTACGTGTTTTAGCACCAGCTCCTTCTCTTCTCTTGTGTCCTCTCTGTAGAACCATACATTAGCCAAATAATGAACACCAGGGCATAAAATGTAGACTAAATGCATATGTTATCAAACAATAATGGCATGGGGAAAGCTATGGATATCTGAGCTCCCTACGCTACTTCAAATTTTCCTACGATTTTGAAATCCCACCCTAGGGAAAGCTGAGCTCCCTACGCTACTTCAAATTTTCCTAGGGAAAGAAAAAAAAACTGTAGGGAAACTAGTGAGCTACACGTACACAGGGCCGGTCCTGGTATTTTCGGGGCCCGGGGCGGAGTAGAAAGAAGAGGCCCCTGTTTTTTTAGGCATAAATTTTCTTAGCCTATAATATATTGTTCTAAAAAAATTATACATCTCATAAGGTTACGCTCATATATGTGCACGCGGAACTTAGTATTAATGAACTAAGGTGCATTAGCTTTTCGTCAAATAAACTTAGGTGCGTTAGCTACCACTTAAAAATTGAATAATTAGTTGTCATGAGAGCACTCATGCTGAGTTCAGAGATTTAATCAATTGATGGATATTTAGTTAGCAAGAGTGGCTATATATTCATAACTTTTAGTGTTATAAGTAGTGGTACAAATTACTAATAAGGACATAAGGTTGATTATGATTCAATTCATAACTAATTTCTCTACTGTGGTTGTTTACGACAGTTTTACTAATAAGGTCGCACCAAATTATGAGTGCAAATTAAAAACAATAAAAATAGACTCAGATAGACTCAAATGAGAAACAAGTAAAAATGCCAAAATAGATTTAGAGAACATTTGTGCTACATTAAAAGTGAGTCAAATTTGCGCGGGGAAACAATCGGCAAAATGAGAAATGAATAAAGCTTATAAAAGAAAATAGGTCGTGGAGGCATGGAAAGAAGCATAGAGAAGCTACATGTTGCCGGTACATGTGAGTATGCGACCAGGACAGGTTAGAGTCGAGACAGTAGTACTATATACTACGTTTGTAGTGGCGGATGGCTATTGTAATTAGTAGTTTAACACATTTATTGTACTGTCCGCAAATACATGATGGGCCCCTCCTGATCCTGGGGCTCGGGCCGGTTGCCCCGTTCGTCCTGCCCCAGGGCCGGCCCTGCCCTGCCGCCACACCTCGCGGCCCGCCGCCTCCTCTCCTGCTCCGCGCTCTCGGCCTCTCCCCCTGCGCCGCGCCTACACACAACGTAACACATGCGCACATCTTCAATAATTGCCATGCATGCCCTTGTTGTAGGCTAGTACTGATGACGATGAGCTAAAGCCTACAGCTGCGTTCGCAGAGAACTAGAGCTGCAGCTAAGAATTGAGATGTACGACGAGCACAGCACACTACTCACCGCTGGGCACCAGGAGGGGAGGAGATGAGTCCACGTAGGCGGAAGGAAAGAGCTCGTCGTATTGCTCCATGCTTTGCCTGCGCTCTTCCGGGGCGGATCAAGAAAGCCCAGAGAGAGAAGCTGTGGAGACTGGAGAGCGACGCCAGCTAGCATGAAATGAGCTCGCTATAATTGTTGAATACACATGCTAGGATTCATTGACGGGACTTTCTTTTTTCTTTGATGTACCTCTCTCATTTGTTTGTAATCTTCTTCCTCCTTGTTGTTTCTACTGACGACGCTCCTGTTCGCCCTGGAATGCCAGGTGCATGGCTGTAACCTGTACTTCCTCTTTCAATCAAATATTATTGCAAGTAGGTGGTTCTGGAAAAAAAAAAGTGGTACTGGCAACTGCTCCTACAGCCCTGGAACTTTGACAACCCCGACGGACAAATATATATGAGCTCATAAGTCATGGGGTAGGTGCATTTATTTTCTACTCATACATGATCCCTACATCTTCCTTGAAAATGAGATCAGTGAGTGATCCACTTGTTAGGTTTAGTCCCACATCGAAAATTGATGGGGGTGGAGCATGACATATAAGGCGGGGGCAGTCCTCACCTATTAGACTAGTCTTTTGGGTTGAGCTAGGCTTGGGCCTTGGTTGGTTGTGGCTCCGGTGGACCTGGGCTTGATGGGGCGCCGGCCCGTGGGTATAGCGGGCCAGGCCGGATTCCGCTGCGCCACTCTAACAAGTGGTATCAAAGCTGAAGATCGGGAAACCTGGAAAATCTCATGGGTCACATGGTGACGGGGGAGCCCGTGAACCTCCGGAGGGTCACATGGCGATTTGTGACTGGAGAGTTGGACTCGGGGCCTGGGATAACGTCTTCCGGGAGATCACATGGGTTGTGTGATGGAAGAGTTGGGCCCGATGTGTGACGGGAGAGATTGTTAGGTTTAGTCCCACATCAGAAATTGATGGGGGTGGAGCATGACATATAAGGCGGGGGCAGTCCTCACCTATTGGACTAGTCTTTTGGGTTGAGTTAGGCCTGGGCCTTGGTTGGTTGTTGCTCCGGTGGACCTGGGCTCGATGGGGCGTTGGCCCGTGGGTATAGCGGGCCGGGCCGGATTCCGCTGCGCCACTCTAACAAGACATTGTTAGAAAATTAGCCCTCACGGCGACGAGCCGCCCGCTAATCTCCTCCAGCGGAAGCGCCGATTGAATCTACCGAGACGAACTTGCAAGATCACAGACGACATCGGAGACACGATCTTTGTTAACGAAGTTCGGCCATGTGCCTACATCCCCGGGGCATGACTACGGGCGCTCCTTCCCAACCGCAACACCGGTCGCTTCGGGGTCCCGGCAACGTGCCGCCTCCCCCCTGCGAACCTATCGCTATGTCGTCATGGTTACAACAGCAGCCCCCCTCTCATATTTATGAGGAGAGTTTGACACGAACTCTACCCTATACTGCTAAATACAACTACAAGTCCCATCGTAACCGGACTCGTACAAATATTCGACACAATATCTAACAAACTCCACCTTGGCGAATATTCCGCCATCTCGAAGCCGTCTTGTGTGAACCTCCATGTACACCAGACTTGAGTTGTTGTCTTTGCCGCTCAACACGAGCTGCCCGACGAGCTTGACTTCTCAAACTCACCGCCCGAAGAAACACTGCTATCCCTGCAATTCCAATCTCCATGACTCCACCTGCAACTGTGCACTCTTCTCTTCCTATCATCATATGATACTGAGAACCTCACTGTCGCTATCCGAGTCAAATATTGAAATTTGCCACATCAGCCTTGCTCTTCGTTTCCGCTGCCATACTACGCCTGACATCTTACACCGTAGTTTCCTGCAGCCTTGACCAACCAGATTACTCCAGTTGCAAGTACAGATATCCACAATCTATACTTCCTTCCAGTTCAGCCCTTGAAGCTTCTTCGCGCCATTCGATCCATGCTTCAGAACCATGCACGTGTACTCGAATCGATTCACGCCCTTTGCTGATTTGGAAGCACGCAAACTCCTCCCATGCAAACCAGCATCTCGAGCTCGCGCCGCGTGTCGCCACGCCACAGAGAAGAACAACCCATCAGCCGTCACGCTCCTATGTCGTCGTCGCTGATCCCGTCATTGTCTCTGCCCTGCGGTCTGACTAGCCTGTCGCCGCCAGTCTCTCCGCCGTGCACCACGGTATGTTCACCCTCCAAGTGAACTCTCCGCCAGCCATCTTGAACTGTCCACCTTGTGCCCCGCGAACTGTTCGCCCACCAGTGAACTGCTCCTCACCTCGACCATGCCGGCCTACCACCTGACTCCGCCGCTCCTGAGCACCCACTGATCCGCTATCGAACTCCTATCAGTTGCCTTGCGCGCCACAACTGAACACTGTCGATAGCCTCCGCTCGTTGCCAACGAGCCCGCAACACCGGCCTGAGGTCTGGTCCGTCGACCACCGTCTCTCCTCCTTCGCCTGTTGCAATTTCCATCAGCTTCCGCAACACCCCGCCGTGCCCTGTAGCTCCATTGTGCGCACAACCCTGCTACACTTCCGCGCGATACACCTTGTTGTTGTACACTGATCCAATCGACGTGACTCGTCGATCGCCAGACCATCCACCCTCGCCGTAGATTGTCTGTTTGGGTTCATCGTAGAACCCCACGAGTCGTCATTACACTCAATCTGCTTGTTGAGCCGTTGCGCGAGGCCATATCCTGTGCTTCCTAGCATCCTCCTTACTACAACCAAGCCTCCAGACAGCAACGTGTTAATCTCCGCTCGAAAAAAAAATAAAGATACAATACGCACCATGCATGCATGCACCACATGCATGCAACCCGTGCTTTGCTATTTTTATTCTTTCTTTCCTGATCTCGTCACGTAACTGGTCCTCTCCAAGTGCTTGATAGCTTGCAGCCAATGCTCTCTACAGTTGCACACACGTACGATCTGGACTCCGACACCCACATGCGCTAGCATGTCCGAGTCTTCCTGGAGCCGATCTCTCCACGCGCCGTGAGCAGTCAGGACACCCGACGACCGGACACACACGATCCACGCCGGCCGTCCCTGATGAGTTGCCGCTCACACAGCAACAACGTCCGCAGCTAACACTTGTCGACAACTCGATGATAATCCTCTTGACTCCAGGTGATCTTCACACGGTCTCTAGATCCAATCCAACCAAAGCTCTTGATACCAATTGTTAGAAAATTAGCCCTCACGGCGACGAGCCGCCCGCTAATCTCCTCCAGCGGAAGCGCCGATTGAATCTACCGAGACGAACTTGCAAGATCACAGACGACATCGGAGACACGATCTTTGTTAACGAGGTTCGGCCATGTGCCTACATCCCCGGGGCATGACTACGGGCGCTCCTCCCCAACCGCAACACCGGTCGCTTCGGGGTCCCGGCAACGTGCCGCCTCCCCCCTGCGAACCTGTCGCTATGTCGTCATGGTTACAACAGCAGCCCCCCTCTCATATTTATGAGGAGGCCCAGGTTACAGAGTTTGACACGAACTCTACCATATACTGCTAAATACAACTCCAAGTCCCATCGTAACCGGACTCGAACAAATATTCGACACAAACTCTAATTTTTTGTCCCATCAAAGCCCCGAGTACCATCAAACAATAGATAGGAAATTTGTCTACAAGACACTGGCAAAGTGCGGTTTCGTGCAGCACACACCGTTAAAATTGATTTTGTCTACTGCACACCGTAAAAGCATAGTTTAGTCTGCTACACATCATATCAAATAAACTAATTAGTTTTGACTAATAGGAGGGGTAACAGGACAATTTGCCCTCCACCGGAGCCCACCGGTCATCTTCTTTCTCTCATTTCTTCATCTTTTTTCACAAGTTCTAGTCTGTCGGCATCTTTTTGACAGCATTGGGCGATGGCCTGGCGTGGAGGCCAAATGGTGGAAAGTACTGACAGCGCGGTATGCGGCGACGCGGCATGACATGCTTCGAGGAAGGGGGTGGCCGCGACAGCTCACACGGGAGGCGTCCACCGCGCGCGTGGCCGGCTGCACAAGGCGATGCGTACTATCGAAAAACTCATAGTTTACGGTGTGTCCGAAATTTTACCGTGTGTAATTTATCGTACACATGACAAACAATCTTTTTGTCGTGTGCATCCTCTCTAGCACACGGTGTGCATCCTCTCTAGCACACGGTAAAGTCAAGACACATAATAAATAGACTATTTATCGTGTGTCAAAGACACAACACACGACAAAGACTTTACCGTAGACATTTTGATCTTTGTCGTGTGCGACGATTCCGGTAGCACGGACTGCACGCCTGCAACCTAGGGCGATGAGGCTCGACGAAGGGAGGGTGGGTGCGGAGGGATGGACTAGTGATGGGGTTTTGGTTAGCCTACTCTGAATCAAGAAACAGAAAAATAGATCGAGCTGGAGGTCGGGAGAGAAATTGGAAGCTTGAGGGAGAAAGAAAAACTGCATGCAGCTCGCTGTAGTGCTCAAGGATGGAGACGGTGGTGCTAAGATAGGTGGTGCCGTAGGTGCTTGTGCGTGAGTCTGTAAGGTAGAGAGAGGTGGAGCAGTGGTGATGTGCTGCGTGCCGATTGGAGACGAAGCAGGAAATGCTGCTGCTCGTTTACTTTACTGTGAAGGAGGTATGACTTATGAGTGAGAGATGCCTCTGCTGTCTTGGTCCAACGAAGGGAGTGGCAAAGGAGGAAGACAACATTAGATGCGGTAGCCATTTGTAAGAAGGGTATTGTGGTATTTCGAAACATCCACCCAGCCAGAAATAATGTGTTTACTCGGTATAGTGTGTTGCAAACAAAATCATGTTTCGGTGGTGTGCAGCAGGCAAAATCAACTTTGCCCGTGTGTACCCCCACAAAACCTCACTTAGACGGTGTCCTGCATACAAATTTCCCATATTATATTTAAAATCTGGCTCTAAACTCCCATTCCATCTATTAAGTACATCCGACAAACACATGTTTAAGTAATCCTAACCCATAATGTTCATAGAAAGCATACACTACAATATTACCTTCTTTTAGAAACAGGCAAACCGCTCTCTGCAACCCATGATTTCTTGGTGTGGGTCCATAATAAATTCTCGTGTCTATGACATTTCTCTCCCTCCCATCCTCACTTCTCTCTCCTCTCTCTCTCAATCTCAACACCTAGCCACGACGTCAAAACGACGAGGTAGGCATGGAGCAAGGCCTAGTCTATGGCGTATGGTGGTGGGCTGGTTGGACGTCGAGGGAGTGAGGTAACCGTGACGCGTGTAGGAGCGGCTTAGGTTACAACAACGGCAGACTTGAGGGCGCAGTGAGGCAATCTTGGGCTCGTAGGCGTGCTGCTTGGTAGCGGTTGGGACTGTGATCGTCCTTCAATCCTTCTCTTCGTGCCTTCGCACTCCAGATCTGACGGGCGAGGCTGCCTGGGGCGGCGCGGCGAGATCCAGTGGCGAGTCTAGGCGGCACAATCAGTGGTGGGCACGGCGGTACCGAGAGCCTTCCCATTAGGTCTACGACTTTTTTTCATCATCAAAGGTAACGCCAACACTGTTTCCTTCTATTTGTCTCTTTTTTACTAGCTGTCTTACCACTTTAGCATTTTGTTTATATGTGGAAATATTTAATGGTATTGCGTAAGTTGTTGTAGAGGATTTCAAATTTCATCTCTCACTAGTGATTGGCGCACGCTGGGCGTAAGGCAGAACCGTATGATAGAGTAGATTTATATAAAATAAATAAAGCTTTATGACTCGATTAAGATGATATGTCGATATATAGTAGATAGACATAGCATACATGGCTGCTTAGATTAACATGACGATCAAACATCAGGAGGTAGAGAGGTAGACACAGTTACGTAATTTACAGGATCTAGCATCGATGGAACGATGCATATAGACAGGACAAGCATTGCTGCGAAGCTGTTGCAGTCTTTAGGCTGGTAAGGCGTGACCTGCAGGGATAACGGAGTAAGTAGAAAAGGAACATTGTAACACGGTTTGCTGAGAGGTTTAATGACGAGATACATAGAAGTTTTTCTGACAGTATTTTTGCTGCAGTGATGAGATACGAGAAGTAGCCTCATGCACATCATCCTTCTAAGACAAACACTTGCTTTTCTTTGTTTCCAGTGATAAATAGGAACTACCTTTTTTTCTTCTCTAAGAAATACCTATGGTGAATTTTTAAGCCTCTGGAATCTAAGGATTCAGCATGACCAACCTCAGTAATCACAGCAAGAACATCTGAAAAGTGGACAGCTCAATAAAGAAATTTGAGTAGCAGCTAGTAATAAGAAAGCACACAGGAGGTAAATACAAAGCATCCATCTAACATAAATATCACCTACCAATGAACCTTTTGTAGTTCCCTACAAGCATTGGGAGCTCTCCGAAACGAAACAGATCATATACATACCGTGGAACACCAGCGGGATTGTAATTCTTATGTGGTACGTGGATTCGATCATATAACGACCATGAACGGTAGAGAAAAGAAAGCATTATATCTAATCTGATCATTTAGTAGTCTATATGCAACATTCATCTATCTGTCCTCTGTTAATATTCTATAATATATATGTAAGATATGCAATGAGGAACTATCGGTGGCGTAACACAAACAAAACCATCACATCATGAAAACATATATCTGTCAGTAAAACAAGCTGCATGCTAGAACCATTTTTTGTGAATCCTAGGGGAAGTTTGCAACAACCTAAAGAGCGCTAAAATGGCAGCCAGAAAAAAGCATGAGGAAGCTGTTCACTGAGCCAAATAAAAGCACAGAACCAGTTTATAAAGTGAAGTGCATAGCCTTACTTTAGAAAGTAACTAAAGCATAGACAGAACATGGTACTACAGTCTACTCTTACCAGCTGAACACATGTAGAAAGGATTAGACCAGTGAATCCAGTGAGCACTCAACCTGAACACAGGATTGGACCAGTGAACAATTTAGGAGGCATTATCAAAACCACTAATGCAGGTTACAGTATAGCATTCTAAATATATTTAACGTTCAAAGTATTAATTTGTGAAGTACAATTCAGATTGTGAATGAAATTTGGCTGTACAGCACTCTTAAGTATCAAGAAGTAGTATAACTTTAAGAAATTAACGAAGCTTCTTCGTGCAGCCTGCCTCAAATAAATGCATCCCATGCTTTATGGAGTATCTGAAAAGTAACTTTGTACTATTTGTTCCAAAGTGAAGTGACAGCACAATTTCGTAACCAAATAAACAACTTGCTAACTATCCTTTGATAAACATGACAGTTGCATAATAAAACGAACCCACCATCGATCTCACTGAAACAGTTTTGCATTAGGCCCGGAGTAGCAGGGGACAAAGAAATAAGTGATATGATAAAATGAAAAATAGGGGATACATATAGCAACCAAGTAGAGCCGCATGAAGAATTTGTAATACAGTCAGAAGGAAAGCTGTGTAATAAATTCAACCGAAAATGATAAGAGAAAAAGAGATACACTCACATACAAACTATGGACTTATCACTTGAATGCTTTTATGTTTTTCCACTATCTGAAGGTGATAGGCTGACAGAAACATCTGACTTTTTTGGTGGCCGTCACTTGCATCTGCCTAGGTAACCTCTGCATCGAAGGAAAATGACCCCAAGCTTAGTTATGAATACAGGAGTATGCTGAAACAAAGGATTAAACACAAAAGTATTATAGAGTTATCATCTGGATAACTGAACTTTAGATCATTGTAGTACATCTGTAAAGGAGCACTACTTATGAGCTCAAGAATGTTCTTTTTTTTTGGTTAAGCAACCAAAGCCCCTTTTATCTGTGAAGAACAAAGCCAATACACTGATGCTATCATTATGGTTTATGATTTGTTTTGATTTTGCTAAGTCCCAATTTAGCTTAGATGGTGTGAATACAACTTTTAGGCAAATTTATTCATTGAATACATGGAAAAAAGCTATGTTTTCTTTACAAAATATAAGACCTGGATTGTGTCTAGCTCTAATTCCCATTTTCAACCATTTATTAACCTACAACTTGATGGTCTAATTTTTAGCTCAGACAGAAGCACCTGCTCTCCATTTGTGCAGCACCCTCCAATAACCTGACACCAAGATTCAGTTTATCCATTCTATTTCATCAGTAAAAGACATAAAAATGATCTAATCAATGCAAAATAAAAACCATCATCAGCAATTAGGTAACAGGACGATAGTTATGGAAAGGTAATTTAGAAATCTATGTTGGGCTATACTCGGATCATTGTACAATGCAAATTAATGCAATCAATGAAGGTAGATGAAGAAATCCGACCTGGAAGAGGATCAATCTTGCCGTTGATGTGGCGAATACGCTCATTAATATGTTGGTGCCCCTGCTTTTCATCCAAAAGGACAAATTCAATAGGTGCTATAGGACCATCATCAGGGCCAAAGGCCCAAAAGTACATATGCTCCCAGACCCCAGTATTCAACATAGTAGTTTTGACGTGTAATATGCTTTTTTATCCAAATAACTGTCAAGAATAATGCATATGATGACAAAATGAAGAAACATTGAAGGCAAACATTAACCCAATTATTACCATCAGGGAAACACAAAACAGTATGTATTTGGAATCATAAATCTTGTTTAAAATATGACAAAAACTCTACGAATAATCTTTCCCATGAATCCACACAAAAGTTTGTCCAAAATGAGTTCACTGAACGGTGTCAGTTCTATTGTTGTTTAAGCTTCATCAGCTATGTGACTCATCAACATTGGTCAACGATCCAAAAAAATTACAGTGGAGCATATAATCCTAAGTTAGAAGAATTGAGGGGATAAAGAATGGGGAGTCTACCTGCCGTTGCACTTCTAGGACGCTAATTTCAGAATCTTATGTTTGTAAGAACCTATAATACACCAAAATGCTTAGTTTCTCTCAGTAGGGCTAAAGTTTACACCAAAATTTCAGTGCATCACTCATTTGAACTAACATGGTACCTTCACTTACTAATGCATAATAATTGTGGCTCTGAATAAAGGCAACATTGTCCGCTACAGTAACCTAAAGGGAAAAAGATGCCTACACATTTGGCAAAAAAAAAAAAACCTCGAGCCAGAAAATACAAATTGTAACCTGTTAATTACCTGTATCGTTGAAGAACAAAATCTAAAGCCCACTGTATGTTTCTGTAACCTGTTTCTCTCACATCGTCAACTCTAAAGAACAACATGCTGGCACTGTAATAGAAACACATAATCCACACTATAGCTAAGCTTGAAAGACTCAAGAAATAAAGAAGCATTTCAAAAGTTATCTGTCAGTTTGCCTATTATGTGGATAAACTAAAGGACATATCTGGCAATTAAAGAATCAGATGTAAAAAGCCAACAAATTATATACCTCTCTGGCCAAGCCTATTATAAATAAGAGCAGTATTCTTTATATTGCTTGAGTTGGATAAGTTGCAATGAGGATTCTTTTTGGTAATAAGGTCTGTGCACAAACTCAGCTATTGACTTAACTTCTATATCAAAACTAACACAGCAGACACACCAAAGACGTGGCACCTGAGTGCTTGACGTTGATGCAGTGATGTCTAATGCATCCATGTAGACATTTCATCAAACATCTTGATGGCACTTCGTCAACAATGAACCTGCAGACCAATGCAGATCATCTACTTAGTACGTTCACCGTAGGAGATCGACGCATAATCCACGGTAGGATGCCCAAAGGGAAAAATGTAAACCTTATATGCAGATCTTAATTATGTCCAGCATAGCCTTTGCTCCCGCAGATGCACAACACACCACGACACCTCAACTTGTTGCCGCTTGTCGCACCTCCCTGCACCTGCGTCAACCCAAATCTGATTGTTTGGGTTGGGAAGGGGTAGCGCTGTATCTGCTTGCAGAAATGTGAGGCGACGAGCACGGGGAGAACGGTGCTGAGAGAAAAAGCTCACCTGCAAGATTGAGGAAACCTCATGAGCAAGAAGACTGTCGGGTTTCCATGAATGTCCCATCACAGCTCGGAAGAAGACAAGGACCTCTGTCCGCCGACGTGAGCCATGCCGCTGCATTCACCGTCTCCGTCTGGCCACACATGTTGCGCCGCCTGGGGCCATCGTTGACCACGCGCGTGGCGCCGCTTGCGGCCGCGATGCATCGCCGGGATGGAGGTGATGCGAGGCTGACGGGACAGCGTGGTGCGAAGAGGCGGTGATGCGAGGCCGGCAGGGGCAGTGCTCTGCAAGGAGGAAGGTGGCCAGGTAGCGATGCAGCGAGGGCCGGAGGGGCGGCAACTGACGGGGAGGAGACAGCCAAGAGCTATCCAATTTCTAATCGCAACAAACAAAATTCACATGAAAACCTCCTTCAAAATCCACCAAAACCAACAGCAAGGGAGGAGTCGGAGGAGATGAGACGTCGCAGGGCCGGCTGCCATGGCCATAGGGCCATCCGTGCGGCGTCGACGGCCGCCCTGGGGCGAGGGGAAGCGGGGTCCCGCCCGCACCGCCGTCGCCCCGCTGTCGCGCCGCCCACCGCCGTCGCAGCCGGGCCGCCCGCAGCGCCGCTCGCGCGCTGCTGCGCCTCGCCGTCGCCCGCACCGCAGTAGCCCGGCCGCCCGCAACGCCGCCTGCGCCGCCGTCGCCTTCGCAGGACCAGCTGCCATGGCCTTAGTGCCATCCGTGCGGCGTCGGCAGCCGCCCTAGGGCGAGGGAAAGCGGGTCCCGCCCGCACCGCTGTCGCGCCGCCCACCGCCGTCGCAGTCGGGCCGCCCGCAGCGCCGCTCGCGCGCCGCTGCGCCTCGCCGTCGCCCGCACGCAGTAGCCCGGCCACCCACAACGCGCCTGCGCCGCCGTCGCCTCTCCGTCGGTCGCGCGCCGTTGCGCCGGCCAGAGGAGCGGTGGAGAGTGGAGAGCGCGAGGGGAGCCAGAGTGGGAGGTAGGGGATGTGAAGCGCGAGAGGAAGCTGTGGGTGGGGAGGGAGGGGGAAGCGCCGGCGAGCGGGGGAGGCGGGGAAGGGCGCCAGCGGCTAGGCGCGTGTGGCAGCGTGGCGGAGGGGAGGTAGGGGCGGTGGCGGAGCAGACATACCGGAGGGAGGCGATGGAGGGGCACGGCTGCCGACGGTGAGGGATGAGATCTGCCCAAGCTGGAGGTCAACGGCGGCGGTGCCGGGACTGGGGGTCGCCGCCGGAGGGGGTGGGGGCGACGCGCCGCGGGAAGAGAGAGGGGGTGGTGCCGGGGACGGGAGGGAGCTAGGGAGAGGGCGGCAGCGGGGGAAGAAAGGCGAGGGAGACGTGCGACGACGCGGAGGCTTGCGACGCTTCTCGAACCAAGATATTTTTACTCTTCATTCACCGGTACATTTCCACCGTAGAAAGCGAATCCAGGCATAAAAAATTTTCACCGACGTGGCCCCATGGCCGGCCGCCACACCCGCCCACTTTAAAGAGATCCATTTGATTTACCCTGCCTTGGATTTCTATTTCTATATTAGCAAAGATTTCTCTATCTTTTTTGTCGCGTTAATTTTCATGCCATCTTAGTATTTTTTTATTGCTCCATACGTATATAATCGGCTCTAGGGTTCAATTTTGTCGCATTAATTTTTATGTTATCTTAATATTTTGTTTACTACTTCGCACGTATACAATCGGCTTTTTTTTGAACGAACTACGCTCGACGAGTGCGTTTCTTTTAATATAGCAGAAAAAAATACAAGACTACGACCATGGAAGGCCATAGGCAGAAAGCAGAAAAGAAAACAAAATAACAAACTCACCCGGTTAGATTGGGACATCAACACGGGTTACCGCTCGACTATACTCACAGGCCGGTTGGATTGGCACCTCAACGCGGCCACACTCTACTCACAACGACGACAGGGGAGACAAGCACAACCGCAGCTTCCACCTACAACCGCACTCCTGCAGGTATCGAAACCACCGAAGCGATCCAGCGCCGATAGAGGAGCAGAGGGGAAAGACATCACCACACCAAGAGAGCCACCGCCGTGCAGGACCCACCGCCGTAGTGCTGCTGCACCCAAGCCGACCGCCCGACAGGCATGAAAACACCGAGCCCGGAGCAACCCAACGCGTGGGGGCCTCGCCACTTCCGTCGTCTCTCGCGTGCGCGGGGACCCAACCCGCCACTCAACACGCCTCTCTCTCGTGTGCGGGGACCTCCAAACCCGCCACACGGCTCCACGCTCCGGACTCGTATCAAGAATTGCCGTCAAGGCAGTAAGAGAGGTGCCCCACCCCCTGAAACTGTATCAAGCCACCAGAAAGCCGTCGTGGTTCGAATCAACACGTTGCTTTTCCCCTCGCATAAGACGCCGCCATCGGGCCAGAGGACCGAAGATGTCGCTCGCGCCGTCTTCCGACGTTGTACCGCACCAGGTGAGTTCAGCCGTGCTGAACACCCCGCCGCGATCCGCTGCAGGCCAAGTCGTCATTAGTTGTTGTTGCCGCAAACGCCGTCCTTCAACGCTATCCCGCACCGCACTGGAGATTGCCAGGCAACACCAGGCGCCGTGGAATGCTGTAAGCAGCCGAACAACAACCGAATGAAGACCCTCGGCCACCAACCGGAGAGCGGGCGTCTTGGCGTGAGGTAGACAACCCCCTGTTCGCATGCCCTCCGACAGATTTGTCACCACCGACCAGAGCAATCGCGAGTAGCAGGCCGGCCATGCCACCGATCGAACGGTGTCTCTAGAGACGACGCCTCCAAGGAGGTCACGACGCCCACAGACGCCGCCGTAGCTCGTCCAGAAACTGGACCGGGTTTTCACCCATAGACCTCGTGAAGCAAGGTTGCAACTCCGAAATGACGCCCTCAACAGGGAAAGCGACGCCCGAAGACGCCGCCGCCATTTCGCCAGAAGAATCTGGCAACAGCTTTCACCCGGAGTGTCGAACCCCCGCTGCACGCGTTCACCGCGGCAAGCCGACACCACCACTACGGCCACCCCAACCGCGGGACGTCACTGCCGCAGCACCACTCAGCCCGCCGCCGAAGCCCCGTCTTCCTGTCGCGGTCCTCGTGCCCCGGCGATGCACCGCCTCCCACAACGCCCGGCCGGGCAGATCCGCCAGCACCTCCTCCCCGGTTGCCGCCCCCGTGCGTTGGCCACAGGCCTCGTCGCTGCGCCGCATCTCCCTCGAGCCCTCCTTGTGGCCGCCCTGCGCCGCATCTCTCTACGCGGCCTCCTTCCGCGGCCAGGCGGTTGCTCTGTCCGCCATCGCGCCGGTCCCCACGCCGGGACCGCGCGTTTCAGGCCACCGGTCGCCGCGAGCATGAGCCGCCGCGTCCGGCCTGCCTCCGCCCGTCGCGCGTGCCCGGCGCTGGGAGCCGCCACCGCCGCATCCCTGGCCAGATCCGCTCGCGCCCAGTCTCCAGCCGCCGCCTCGTGCGTCCGTCGCCTTCCCGGAGCCGGACGGCCATCTCCTTCGTCGGTCGCGCGCGCCGCCCACGTGTGCGTCGTCTCCGGGCCTCCGAACCCTGCCGAGAAGGGGCCGGATCGACGGATCCGGGCACGGAACCACCGGATCCACCGGCGGCAGCCCCGGATCCGCACAACCAGCGGGCCACCATGGCAGCGCCTCGTCGCGCCGCCCGCAACGACGTCGAGGTCGAGCTCCCGTCGGTTTGCCCTGCCGTCGCCTTCATCGCGCTTCTCTCTGGGCTTCCAGGGTCATGCTCAGGCGACGGCGAGGGAGGAGGTGAGGGGCGGCGGCGCGAGGAGCCCTCGGGTCGGCGGGAGCGACCGCGGGGGAGAGAGAAGGTCAGTCTCCGCGCCTTGCAGCATCCAATCGGCTTTTAGAGTTCAACTTTTGGAATCTGTTTCGTCCATGAATGGATGTTGTTGTGATTCACCGTCACCGCATCTTCTACGCGGTCTCGGGGCTGGTCCCGCTTGTTCGCTAGCTGCCCCCGGGAGAAAGGTGTATTCCATCCGCCCACAGGGCGCTGGCCGCTGGCCATTGACAGCCTCCTGCCAGTTCACACGTGCGTGTGTCGTGCCATGCCAGCCGACGGCCTGCGCGTGCACGATGCACACCGGCGGACCATGCCGCGTCACGACTCATGCGACCTGCCACGGCGCGCCCTGATCAATCAATCGATCGATCTGGTTGGCGTGGTCATGAGCTCGCGACGTGGTGCATGCAGTTTTTTCTGTGGGGAAACCGGCAGAGCCGATGCGGGCAGCGCGTGCTTACCTTTTGGAGTGCCCAGTGGGCCTAGCTGCTGAGACGTGTTCGCGGGCTCGCGGCTCAATTCCACAGTTTTGGTGTGGCTTCTCTGTCTCATCCAGCCATCCCGCCGTATCCACCACCCTGGCGTTGTCATTCTCGCACGACGGTCGCCGTGTTTGTTGCAGGTCTCCTTCCAGATGGACCGGATCGGTCCAGAGCACTTTCACCTTTCGCACCTCAAAACAGCACTAAAGGCCCACTTCTTTTCCTCCACGAGAGTACGCAAGCCCAACACTAAAAGTTTGGAACTCACGAGCACAATGCCCATGAGTGAAAAGGCTGGCCCGTTATCTATGCGGGGCTAACGGGCCGGACAAATTCGGGTTTACGCCAACATCGTAACATCACCATACGGCCCAATGACATCTCATATGGTGTGGAGGACGATCTTAAAGGGTCCCCTAACCTAAGGATAATCACCCCGAAAAAACACAAATAATCCGCAATCAAATCCCCGTGGGCCAAAGGAAGACCAGAACACGCCTAAGGCCCACACCACGTGACTGCCCAACGGCCGCTCGAGCTCCTCCCATCGAAGGCCCGACGCGTGGGCTTCATCTCCGTCTCGCTCGAGGGTCTCGGCCCCCTCGACCGAAACACTGTACAAACTCCGCTTCGCTCGAGGGTATCGACCTCCCTCGAGCGGACACCCCGACTCCGCCTCGCTCGAGGCCATCCGTCCCAACAAAAGGCGTCCGAGCGACCGTCCACCTCGCCTGACAGAAGCATTGAATGCTCGGCGTCCCTGCGGGGCGCCCAAGTCAAAAGGCAAATCGCCTCCCATGCCTACTGGCATGACCCGGGGCACTATGCGGCCAACTCCGACCACTGTGCGACTGACACCGGTCACTATGCAAGCACTGCAGCACCCTGTGCGGACAGGCGAGCGTCACCTCAGCGCTCGGTTCTGGCAATCCTTGTCCGTCCCCCGAACGAAACCCTCGAGCGAGCATGTGTCCAAATGATTTTTAAATTCCAAAGTGATGGTATCATATGTAGAGGCTGTGATAAAAAGTTAAGAAAATTTCGCACATTTTTTCATAAGGATATGTACAAGATCAAAATAACTCACAATAAGTATATGTATGATCGTATATGAGATGGTTAGTGAATGTATTTTTTGAATACAAATTTTTTTATATGATCTCATATGAAAAAACTATTAATAAGAAAGTCGTGCACCTCGACGAAATCTAAAACTTTGTAGTTGACAACTTTTATATTTGAGATTGTTCAATGCCTCAAAATATTATTATAAGTTATCTAATTTGAATTTTGAATTTTTTTCCAATGACCTCAAATGTGAACATGTTCTATACCAAAATTGTAGGTCTCGAAAAGATATAAAAATTTATAGTTTACAATTTTTTAATTTAAGATAGTTAAATACATTAAAATATCTATATAATGTATCTCATTTGAAATCTTAATTTTTTAAAATTTTCAAATGACATCAGATGTAAATATGTTACATATAAAAGTAGTAGGTCTCGAAGAGATGTAAAAGTTCGTAGTTCACAACTTTTTTATTTGAAATTGTTTAGCTATCCAAAATTTCATTACAAGCACACAGAGAAAACACAAGTGCCACGTCAGCGATCCACTCCTTCAAAACCGTGGCCTCTCATTGGTCCAAGAGTTGTCACGTGGATTGCTACCTCTCATCCAAATAAACACCGGCCCCTCACTCTATCTTCTACCTCTCTCCTCTCTCTCCCTATCACAAGCCGGCGCGGGCGCGGCGGCCGGCGAGGGTGCGCGGCGCGGCAGGCGGCCGGCCCGGGCGCCACAGCCCGCGGGCGCGGCGCGGCGCGGCGGCCTGGCGCGGGTGCGGCGGCCGGCCCCAGTGCGGGCCTGGGCGCGGCGGGGCGGCGGCCGGCCGGCCCCGATGCAGGCGGATCATGCGCGGCTGGGTGGGGAGCTCTACGGCGGCGGCCTCTCCCTCCCCCGGCGGTCCGGCGGTGGGGCCGCTGCATTTTTTTAAAAATGTTTGCCGTGCGTGTGTATTGACGCCGCACGACAAAGCTACATCACGGCGTCCTTTGCAATTGTAGTCCCTGTCTATTGATTTTTTTTTTGCCGTGCGCCGTCGGCAACGCACGGCAAAGAGGTTTGCCGTGTGTGCGATAAAAAAGCGCACGGTAAAGCCCATTTGCCGTGCCAATTGTTGCCATGCTGGCTTTGTCGTGCGTCACGACAAAAAAACGCACGGTAAAGCTTGTGCCGTGTGTATACGGGGCAAAGCAAAGGAGCCGTCTCCGGTAGTGTATTCTGTGTGAAACATTCATCTATACATCAAAACATGTTTAGAAATACGGCACGTTTCAAAAGCAAATTCGGGCGATTTTCTGTTTTGACACATTTCCACACATTGTACTATTATTTATGTGTCTCACACAATACATTTAAGACGTATAACGTTTGTGTGTGTATCCCATTCCACATTATGTATTACTTTCCATGTTTGCCGTGGTTTATTTCTTGCTATTTTTTGACGCTATTTTTTTACTTGTCTCTGCTGCCGGAAGCAAGATATAAACATAGACGAATGTGTCGGAGGATCTGGCGGCTTCATCCTAGTAACAGTGACATGATAATTTCCTACATTATTTCACGCAAAACACCTGTAGAGATAATATAGTATCTACTCGCCTCAGATGATGATGATACGTCCCCCCCACCCCCCCCCCCCCGCCCCCCGAAAAATTAGGATCGGCCCCGCGTCGCCCCCCGCGGCAACATGGGCGGCTTTCCTCCTCGCGCCGCCGGCCACTCCTCCTCTCGCTGCTTCCTCCCTCGCCGTCGTCCGAGTGAAACGCCGGAAGCCCGGCAACCGGCGGGGTGACTGGCCAGACAGCATGCTCACCGGCGACGACTCCGTATGAAGATGGCGATCTCGGTCGATGACTCGTGACACGGTGCAGACTCTTGCGCTAACTCGCTCATGTACCAACCACCGAGGCCCAGATCGAGGGCCCTGTCCACTGGACTATCAACACCAGCTGATAGAGGGGCCGTGGTTTCGTCTCGGTTTGGAATTAACAATCTTGCATGGTACTATATCATCATATACCTTCTACAACATATACTAGTGTTAGTCAAAGACGGCTTCAAGTTTCACCAAAGGTGGTAAAACTGTTTTCCGTGGTTTATTTGTCCACTACTTTTAAGCTAGAAAATCAGCCTTTTTACCCTTGGTGCCCCTTTTGTTTTTCCTGTCTTGATTTCAGCCCTCCCGGAGACTGGATGCATGTAGGGGCCGGGTGCACGCCATGTGTCATTGCTTAAATTCGGAGATTACTGGGGACTGCACGACCTTATAGGTTAAACAAAGAATGGTCGACAAGGCGGCACTTGCTCCTGGAAAGGGCTCTTCCTTTCTTTGAAAACATCGGGCAGGAGATTCTCTCTCTCAAGTCTTCACAGAGGCAGCATGTTCTTTCATGGTGTACTAGCTACTAGCCAACTGTTTACACTAGCTCCCCCGTCACCTTTAATTCGATTTTCAAAGTCATGCAAAGGAGTAGTGTGAAGTGGAGTAAACAGCTAGCAGACCATCAGCATATCTAATACTAAAAATTAAGGCCCGTATACTGTTAGATATATAGGCCGACCCATATAAATAATCCTTAATAAATCTCAAAAGCCAATTAACGTTGAAGGGGTACACCATCTATTAGTACCGTATTGATAATTGATGAGGGCGTGGGAGTTTTCCTCCATATAAATATAGATCATCTCTTCTTGAAAAAGAAGCACCACTATATACGAGGATCCCCTAGGCTAGGGAACTCTTACGGAAGTCTATCTATTTGAGTTAGAAATTCTTTCTCCCTGCTGCGTCGCCTGTTCAAGGTCATCGTCACGGCTCGTCTCGGTCTGGCGCTGCGGAAGCTCGTCGTCTGCGACGCCGGTTGCTGCGCACCGTCAACAACATCGTCATCGTCCCGACCCGACAGCACTCGTCACCACGGCTGCACCTGCGTCTAATAAGTACGTACGCTGTGAACCGATCTGTTCTTTCATCGTGTTTTCTGAGATCATGATAATGTGCTTGGTGATTACTAGTATGTTAGATATAGATATTTGCATGCTATGTTTTATTCTTATCATGTTTTATTCAGTTTGGAATTTAATCATGAAATTGACTATTTTTCTATCAGATATATGACCATGCAAGGGTAAGAATGTTGGCATGAAACAACAGTAACTCTCAAGAAATATTTACCAATGTATATGCAAACTCAAATGGTCAATTCGCGTCCTATATATAGTTTGTGCAGTGAAAAATATGTGTAGTTTCTACTAAGATGCAGCCAAATCTCAATTTAGCTCTGCTATACATAAAAACGTTGCAAATGTACTTGTCTTGCAAAAGAACAACGTATATAATACTGTGTCACTATAGCTCGTTACAGAGACAAAGATTTGTGGTCGGAACTATAATCAGCAAAATCAATTCCACAGAGTGCATCTAGATACTGAGCACGCATATACAGTGATGCCATTGTCGTGCCATCAAAGGGTTAAAAGCATATCCATCGCCATGCTCACAGATATGGGAAGATAGATTAGGAGAACCCAGCAAGCCAGCAAGGGTGAGTAGAGTGTTTTCCTGGCGAGGAAAAGAAGGAACAATGTATAAGATAGATTAGGAGAACCCAGCAGGACAGCAAGGATGAGTGGAGTGTTTTCCCGGCGAGGGAAAAAAGGAACAAGTGATGCCATTGCCATGTCATCAAAGGGTTAAAAGCATATCCATCGCCATGCTCACATACGGTAAGATAGATTAGGAGAACCCAGCAGGCCAGCAAGGGTGAGTGGAGTGTTTTCGTGGCGAGGGAAAAAAGGAACAGTGGATAAGATAGATTAGGAGAACCCAACAGGCCAGCAAGGATGAGTGGAGTGTTTTCCCGGTGAGGGAAAAAAGGAACAAGTGATGTCATCATCGTTCCATCAAGGAGTTAAGCAAGGATGAGTGGAGTGTTCTCCTGGCGAGGGAAAAAGGAAGTGGATGCCATTGCCGTACCATCAAAGGGTTAAAAGCATATCCAGCAGGCCGTCAAGGATGAGTGGAGTGTTTTCCTGGCGAGGGAAAAAATGAACAAGTGATGTCATTATCGTGCCATCAAGGGGTTAATAGCATATCCATCGTCATGCTCACAGATACGACAAGATAGATTAGGAGAACCCAACAGGCCAGTAAGGATGAGTGGAGTGTTTTCCCGACGAAGAAAAAAAGGAACAATGCATCAGATAGATTAGGATAACCCAGGCCAGCAAAGATGAGTGGAGTGTTTTCCTGGTGAAAAAAAAAGGAACAATGGATAAGATAGATTAGGAGAACCTAGCAGGCAGCAAGGATGAGTGGACTGTTTTGACGAAAAAAGGAAGTGATGCCATTGTCGTGCCATCAAAGGGTTAAAAGCATATCCAGCAGACCATCAAGGATGAGTGGAGTGTTTTCCTGGCAGGGAAAAAAGGAACAAGTGATTTCATGATCGTGCCATCAAGGGGTTAATAACATATCCATTGTCATGCTCACAGATACGGCAAGATAGATTAGGAGAACCCAGCAGGCCAGAAAGGGTGAGTGGAGTGTTATCCTGATGAGGGAAAAAAGAACCCAGCAGGCCAGCAAGGATGAGTGGAGTGTTTTCCTGGCGAGGGAAAAAAGGAACAAGTGATGCCATTGCCATGCCATCAAGGGGTTAATAGCATATCCATCGCCATACTCACAGATACGGCAAGATAGATTAGGAGAACCCAGCAGGCCAGCAAGGGTGAGTGGAGTGTTTTTCTGGCGAGGGAAAAAAGGAACAGTGGATAAGATAGATTAGAAGAACCCAACAGGCCAGCAATGATGAGTGAGTGTTTTCCTGGTGAGGGAAAAAAGGAACAAGTGCCGTGCCATCAAAGGGTTAAAAGCATATCCATCGCCATGCTCACAGATACGACAAGATAGATTAGGAGAACCCAGCATGCCAGCAAGAGTGAGTGGAGTGTTTTCCAGCAAGGATAAGTGGAGTGTTTTCCTGGCGAGGGAAAAAAGGAAAAGTGATGCCATTGTCGTGCCATCAACGGGTTAAAAGCATATCCATCGCAATGCTCACAAATACTGCAAGATAGATTAGGAGATAACCCAGCAGGCCAACAAAGGTGAGTGAATACGCATATCCAGTGATGCCATTGTTGTGCCATCAAAGGGTTAAAAACATATCCATCGCCATGCTCACAGATACGGCAAGATAGATTAGGAGATAACCCAGCAGTCCAACAAGGATGAGTGGAGTTTTCCTGGGATAAGGATATGCTAAAGTGGTATGGATTCCGTTCAACCAGGACTTCAGAATTGTATATTTGGATACTCTCTTTTCAAATGTACCTTCCCATGTAGCAAGGATGTGGGGAGCACCACATGCACAGTACTTGCCCATCAGCCCATATGATGAGAGACTATTACTGCTAGTACTCGAGCAAAGGATACCATTGTTGGTAGCACACGTCTGACATTCAGGCACTAGTAGCTACGATACCATCACGTACTGATCGCTTCGATCTTTCGCTTACATTAGTCCGTACAGGCTAAGCCACTCGACCACACCCAAGGTGATCGCCGTGTAGGCATTGTTAGGAACATAGAGCAGTTCGTCGTCCCCAAGGTGATCGCCGCCGCCGACGCCCGGCTGCTAGCATGTGCCGCCCGTGGAGCACGACAAGCTCGGGCTCCTGCTGCAGACGACGCGGCCCATGGCGTCTCCGCCGTCGCCGGAGACCGCGTGGCTCCCCGCGGCGGATCTGAGCCGCGCCAGCTCGTCCTCCGTGACCTCCAGCTTCTTCTTCTTCAGCCTGATCACCTGCCAGCCATGCATGTGCCCACGAATGCTCATCAGTATAAACTCCAACACGGTGAATCCATGGGCAAGAACAGAAGAGGTGCATCGTGCATGCGTGACCGCTGCGTACCTTGTTCTCGTGCGCCTGCTTGAGCTTGGCGAACTCCTCCTCGAGCAGCTTGCTCTTGCTCTTGTGGCGGGCGCGGCGGTTCTGGAACCAGACGGCGACCTGCTTGGAGTCGAGCCCGAGCTCGGCGGCCAGGTGCACCTTGCGTCCGGTCTCCAGCTTCCGCTCCTCCCGGAAGCTCAGCTCCAGCATATCCACCTGCTCGTCGCTCAGCCGCCGCTTCTTGGGGTCCCCTCCGCCGTCCAGCTCACCGCCGCCGTCGCCGCCACACCAGGGCCGGTCCTGTATTTTTGGGGCCCGGGGCGGAGTAGAAAGAAGAGGCCCCTTGTTTTTTTGGGCATAAATTTTCTTAGCCTATAATATATTGTTCTAAAAAATTGTACATCTTAACCATAAGGTTACGCTCATATACGTGCACGCAGAACTTAGTATTAATGAACTAAGGCGCATTAGCTTTTCGTCAAATAAACTTAGGTGCATTAGCTACCACTTAAAAATTGAATAATTAGTTGTCATGAGAGCACTCATGCTGAGTTCAGAGACTTAATCAATTGATGGATATTTAGTTAGCAAGAGTGGCTATATATTCATAACTTTTAGTGTTATAAGCAGTGGTACAAATTACTAATAAGGACATAAGGTTGATTATGATTCAAATCATAACTAATTTCTCTACGTGGCACCAAATTATGAGTGCAAATTAAAAACAATAAAAATAGACTCAGACTCAAATGAGAAATAAGTAAAAATACCAAAATAGATTTAGAGAACATTTGTGCTACATTAAAATTGAGTCAAATTTGCGCGGGGGAACAATCAGAAAAATGAGAAATTAATAAAGCTTATAAAAGAAAATAGGTCGTGGAGGCATGGAAAGAAGCATAGAGAAGCTACATGTTGCCGGTACTTGTGAGTATGACAGGTTAGAGTTGAGATAGTAGTACTATATACTAGTCTACATATACATGATGGGGCCCCTCCTGATCCTGGGGCCGTTCGCTGACGTACATCATGTCCCAATAATGAAGCGGATGGTCTGTGACATCCACATAATTCAACACTGATGATGCAAGTCCTTTGGGTTTCTCATGTGTCACTAATATATAAAGAAGCAGAAGCATTAGCGGAGCTAGAATGAGATTTTACATATGGCGAATATAATACTAGCTGTGATAGTTCAGCTTCATACATATAGCAGATTTACGAACACTGAAGAAGGAAAGAAGGAGCTCGCTTGCGATAGGTATGGCGGCAGCCAGTGCTAGCCATATTGGTGGCTCCGCCACTGAGCAGAAGGATAGTCCAACAGTCTCAAAGCTGTAACAGCTAGCCTGAAGAAGTCCTCTTATAGGTGCTCATACGTGAGGGTCTGCCTTGGTACTATATGATTTTACGCTCAATAAAACAATAAATTTTGTGCAATGATTCTTGAAATTAAACGAAAACAAATACTTCGAATAACCTAGGTATCACACATCCAGGATATATATGTGAGGTCTTGCATCTGCCCTGCCGCAGCGTCTCTGTTCTTCCTTTCATGGTTCAACAAATCATTAACGACCAAGATACTAATGTATGGAATGGGATGCCTGGGGAAATAAATGATCACGTGAGAGCAGTACCCTAGCAGACATTTTTTAGTGACAGGGCATATCCTCTGCCTGACATCAACATCAGCCTTCGATTGGAGAAACCCAAACATTGTTTTTCCATGTCTGTGTCACAGACCGTTACCCTGTAAGTGGGTGAGTTGTGAGGGATAGCCTATGGGCCTGTACATGCTAGCTGGTCGGCTTGTGACCAAGCTTAAAACTGGAACCCAAGAACGGGAAAAGGGACACGAGAAAAATGGCAGATGCCGTAACATCTTCTTCTTCCTCGCCTGTAGATCTCTTCTAGCCATTCCCCGTCTCGCTCTCCTCAAATTCCTGCGATCTCCTTCCCCAACATCTGATTCCAGCTGAGATCGTGACAATTGGTATCTAGAGCCTTGTGTGATCCTGAGCACCTAAATTTTTTTCCCCAATCGAGCGGAATCGTCCTGGCTCCGCCAAAGAAACCCACGAAAATCCAGCTGCAAATGGCGACATCCCTTGAATCCCTAGCCACGAAGTTCGAAGGATTCGAGCTTATGATGCAGCAGTCGCTTGACAAGTTGAGCGGTCTGGAAGCATGGCGCAATACGGCGGATCAGTCACTGGGCGCACTGCTCTCGAAGACGGACGACGCAGCGGCTCGTCTGCATCGCTTGGAGACGGCACCGACGCCTTCGCCCCCACTCCAGCAGCGTCCACAGACGGCGCCACAACTTCATCAGGCGCCCGGGGTCCATGCCTTCGACCTCAACTCGGCTGCGGATATGGCGGCACGCCCATATGCGTCGACCATGGAGCGGCCCAGTGGGCACCGCGTCGACAACAGTCACCGGGATGTGGGTGGTGGGATCCTCGGACCCCATCCGCCACACCCGGTCATGGGTACGTCTCACAGATCCCAGCTCCAACCACCGGAATTTCATATTGAGGGGTCGGATGGTTCATCTTGTTCAGGGCCTAAACCGAAAATTGATTTCCCCAAATTCACTGGAGAGAACCCACGGATTTGGCTAGATAAATGTGAGATGTATTTTGAAGTTTATGCTGTGAATGAATCGTTGAAGACACGTTTCGCTGCACTCAATTTCACGGGTGCGGCAGAGTCTTGGCTGCACACTTTTGAGCTCCGTGGTCGTATTTCGAGTTGGGAGATGATGCACAAGGCTGTCTGTGAACGTTTTGATAGGGATCAGTATCAGATATTCCTGCGTCAGTTGGATACTCTGAAACAAAGCAATTTGAAAAACTTTCGCATAATGTGCTGCTATACAACTCTGCTTATGATGACACATATTTTGTGACTCGTTTTTTGGGGGGATTAAAAGATGAAATACGTTCTGTTATCTTTTTACATAGACCCAAAAATGTAGATACTGCTAGTGCCCTTGCACTTTTGCAGGAAGAGGAACTCAGCAAGTATCGTCCAAGGAATTTTCCCGAGTTGATCACCGGGAAGGGGTATCTCATTCTCACAAGATGGGAAGTTCAGTGGAGAAGGGCAAGAACAAAGCTGACCTGTCACAATCTGATTATTCCAAGCGGTCTGATAAACTAGAGTTTTTGATGGCTTATCGCAAGGACAAAGGTCTCTGTTTTAAATGTGGTGAGAAATGGAGCAAGCAACATAAATGTCCATCTCAAGTCCCCTTACATCTGATTGAAGAGCTACTGGAAGTGATTGATTACCCGGAAGATCAGACAGGTTCTGACAGTGAAGGTATTACAAGACCTGATCACCACTCTGTGATGGCATTCTCTGTCCACAAGCATCGGCGTACTATGCAGCTCAAAGGGTTGATTGGCAAACAGGAAGTCCTGATCCTTGTTGATTCAGGCAGCGAGTATTCATTTATTAGTCAGGATACAGTAGCTCAGTTACAGTGTGCCACCAGACCCATTTCTGCTGAACATTTCAAAGTTGCTGATGGGGGATCAGTATCTTGTACCCAGTTGGTTCCAGCCCTGCAATGGTGGGTCCAGGGGTATTCTTTTTCTCAGGATGTTAGAGTTCTTAAGTTGGGCAGCTTTGATATGATATTGGGTGCTGATTGGTTGGAGAACAATAGTCCTATGTGGATTCACTAGAAATTGAAGAAAATGAGATTCACTTATGAAGGGAAGAGAATTCTGTTGCAAGGCATACATGAGGCTCCAAAGGATTGTTGAGGAGAAATGCAGTGACACATATTGTTCAGTTGTGTCAAATTATGCCTGAAACGTCTGTGTGTGTAGTTACTTCACAGCATTCCAAATTGGAGCCAACTCTGATGAATACTCCACTTCCAGTGCAGAACCTTTTGCATAAATATTCTGCAGTGTTTCAAGACTCCACCACTCTTCCACCTATAAGATCTTGTGATCATCATATTCCTTTGCTTCCAGGAGCTCAGCCTGTCCATACTAGAGCTTATAGGTTTCCTCCAAACCAAAAGGATGAGATTGAGAAGTAGCTTCAAGAAATGTTAAGCAAGGGCATCATTAGGCCAAGTTCCAGTCCTTTTGCTTCTCCAGTTCTTCTAGTCAGAAAGAAAGATGGGAGTTGGCGATTCTGTGTGGACTATAGGAAGCTGAATGCCGTGACAATTAAAAACAAACATCCTATGCTTGTAGTGGAAGAATTGTTGGATGAGTTGGCAGGGTCACGTTGGTTCTCTAAACTTGATCTCAGGTCAGGATATCATCAAATTAGGGTGGCTGCTCAGGATCTCCCTAAGACAGTATTCAAAACTCATCATGGTCTGTATGAATTTTTGGTTATGCCATTTGGGTTGACTAATGCCCCAGCAACTTTCCAGAGCCTCATGAATAATATATTTGCTCCATATTTGAGGAAATTTGTACTAGTTTTCATGGATGATATTTTAGTATACAGTCAGTCTGTAGAGGACCATGTTCAACACCTGGCAGCTGTCCTTCAAACTCTACAGGACCAACAGCTGTTTGCTAAGCCTTCCAAGTGTTTGTTTGCTCAATCTTCTTTGGAATACTTGGGCCATATAATATCTGACAAAGGAGTAGCTACTGATCCTACTAAAGTTTAGGCTGTTAAGAGTTGGCCTGTTCCCTCTAATCTTAAGGAGTTAAGAGGTTTTCTGGGTTTAACTGGCTATTATAGAAGATTCATCAAACATTACAGTTTGCTTAGTAGACCATTGACTGAGTTGTTAAAGAAGAATGCCCAGTTTTTGTGGACCCCTGCTGTCCAAGAAGCCTTTGACTCCTTGAAACATGCCTTGATAACAGCTCCAGTACTGACTCTTCCAAATTTTCAAAAGCCCTTTGTGCTTGAAACAGATGCTTGTGAGTATGGGGTTGGGGCTGTCTTGATGCAAGATAACCATCCTATGGAATTTTTTAGTCAGGCTTTATGTCCCAGAAACTTGGCACTATCCACGTATGAAAAGGAGTGCCTAGCAATTATCTTGGTTGTAGACAAATGGAGGTCCTATCTGCAGGGTCAACCGTTTGTGATAAAGACTGACCACGAGAGTCTTCTCCATTTGAATGATCAGAGGATTCACACCAAGGTACAACAAAAAGCATTGCTCAAATTGATGGACCTTGATTATACTATTGTTTACAAAAAGGGCACAACAAATATGGCTGCTGATGCTCTCTCGAGACAACCTGTTATGTCACCTTTGATGGCTATTTCAGTGAGTACTCCTAGTTGGGTTGAACAATTGGTGGCCGGTTATGCTGATGATGTTCAGGCTCAATCTCTACTTACTGAGCTCAGTATCTCTCCCAGCAATTCAAAAGGCTTTCAGTTACTCAATGGGGTCATCAGGTTTCGAGGAAGAATTTGGGTGGGCAATAATGATTTAGCCAAACAACATATTCTTTTGGCTTTGCATGACAGTGGTCTAGGGGGTCATTCCGGTTTTCAGGCCACGTATCAGCGAATTAAAAAATTGTTTGCCTGGCCACGTATGAAACAATTTATTCAGCAGTATATCAAGTCTTGTCAAGTTTGCCAACAAGCTAAGGTTGAGCATATCAAGTCCCCTGGGTTACTTCAACCTATGCCTATTCCTGATCAGGCTTGGAGTATTGTGTGTATGGACTTCATTGAGGGATTGCCCAACTCTCATGGTTATACTGTCATTTTAGTGGTCATTGACAAATTTTCCAAATATACTCATTTTCTACCGTTGGCCCACCCATTCACAGCTCTACAAGTGGCTCAACTGTATTTCGATCAAGTTTATCGACTTCATGGGTTGCCTCAGGCTATTGTGTCTGATCGAGATAAGGTTTTCACAAGTGCTCTTTGGCAGGCCTTGTTCAAGCTCTCGGACACTACTTTGCTTATGAGCTCGGCGTATCATCCACAAATGGACGGGCAGACTGAGCGGCTGCATCAATGTTTGGAAATGTTTCTACGCTGTCTGGTCAGCTCCTGTCCTCGTAAGTGGAAAGATTATCTGTCATTAGCTGAATTTTGGTACAACACTACCTTTCACTCGGCCTTGGGTCACTCTCCTTTTGAGGTGCTTTATGGTCATTCTCCGAGGTTGTTAGGCATTACGCCAGGCATTGTTTCTGATGTTCCTGATCTGGATTCATGGTTACAAAGGAGAGAGTTACTGAACCAAGTTATCCAGCTTCAATTAGAGCGTGCACAGAACAGGATGAAGCACCAGGCCGACAAGCATAGGACTGAAAGGGTCTTTGCTGTAGGTGATATGGTTTATCTGAAATTACAACCATATATTCAGACCTCAATTGCTCCTCGTAGCAATTAGAAGCTTTCCTTCAAATACTTTGGGCCTTTCAAAGTGCTGGCTCGAATTGGAACTGTCGCCTACAAACTGGACTTGCCATCGTGTAGCAAGATTCATCCGGTTATTCATGTCTCACAGTTGAAACTCCACATTCCACCTAATATCCAGGTCAGTCCTGAATTACCTACCGAGGCTGCTGATTCAGTAATGATGGTGACTCCAGCGACCATTCTGCGCAAAGCTTTGGTTCCTCATGCTGGTGCTACGACACCCAGAGTGTTGGTCAAGTGGATGGGTTGGCCGTCATCATTGGCTACCTGGGAGGATGAAGATGATCTTCCTCGCCGTTTTCCCTCTGCTCCGGTCTGGGGTCAGACCGTTCTTAAGAAGGGGGGAGTGTCACAGACTGTTACCTGTAAGTGGCCTTGGGCCGTGTAATGCCGTGATGGACCGTGAGTTGTGAGGGATAGCCTATGGGCCTGTGCATGCTAGCTGGTCGGCTTGTGACCAGGCTTAAAACTGGAACCCAGAAACGGGAAAAGGGACACGAGAAAAATGGAAGATGCTGTAACATCTTCTTCTTCCTCGCCTGTAGATCTCTTCTAGCCATTCCCCGTCTCGCTCTCCTCAAATTCCTTCAATCTCCTTCCCCAACCTCTGATTCCAGCTGAGATCGTGACAGTCTGCTTCTTCTCTTCTCCGCAGATTTGCATTTGTTCATTCCAAGTAATAGATTTCTCCTTTGAGAGAATTCCTTTAAGAGTTCTAGCTTGGTCTAAGCAGCCTTTAGTTGGAGCACGGAAACAAGTGCTACTCTGGCACTCTGCCATGTGGACAATCAGATAGGGACATCTTCAGAGTTATCGGGTGCGCAGAGCGCAGTTGTCCACCAAGCAGCTCTGTTGTCTCCATTTAATTCTCGAGTAGATCAAGATATATTTTTGTGCCTTCACCTCCTTCATAATAGTAGCAACACAATGATTTTTTTTTAAAATTGTGACCTTGGAGCCTTTAATCAGTTCATACACGCTGTCATGGGTCGAAGGTTCAGTTTCTAAGTGGCCCTGGACATTTGGAAGTTTTTTTTATGTATCAATTAGTTCTTTTACGCAAAGAAAATGAAATAATCAGATTTTGAACAATAAATTAACTGGGTTGGAGATCTGTGCACGACCATCATCATTATCATCAGCTCCAGCGATGCTTCAACAAATGTTCATGCAGCCCTGAAGCTTATCGATCAGGTGAGTGCTTCATGTTGTCCATATCAGACATGACTCGGAGGAAGGTGATGGTCGGTGGTTTCTTCATTAGTTAGGATAATAGTTTGTTGGGTTCATAAGATTTCAAGAGTTAGTAGTGTGTATAAAGCTTGAGAGTATATCAATACGTGCTAACCAGTAGCATTCGTTCTATATCAGCACAAGACATCGTAGCAAATAAAATATTAAATATAGAAGCAGCCACGACGTTATTTTGTATGATCAGGTACTTCTAATAATGTAGCATGTGTGTATATCTCATATTCTCGTCAGTGCCTGTATTGTGTGCGATGTGCGATATAATTGTGATACCTCTCGAAACAAAAAGTGGAGTTAAAGAACAGAGTCAGCCCAGTGGAGATTTCAATTCTGAAGCCCTGCCCTATTCCCCTAGAAAAGGGCCTCGTTATAAAGAAAAATGTGATCCATTTGCCACAACAACGAATTCCGTTCTTAATTTGTTTAGTAATACACAGGAGACAGAGTTCCATTTTCTTTCCCTTCTATGCTGAAGGAGTTTTAAATATAGCGGTTTTACGTGATCTTCTGTGTGCTGGACTACTGTGCCATTCTTCACTCCGCCATGGATGATTCTTGGTGTGTTCAGTTATACATTTGCACGACAAAGGACTGAAAATGGTGTTCCACTAGAATTCAAATATTTAGCTGGCTAGAATTAGAAAAAAATTGTAGTGGATCACCAGTACATTTCAACACCATTGATTACTCCAGGTCAGCTGGTCTGCAGCCTAAACACGAACATGAGAAGATTAATCACATCGCATCCCAATGCATTCTTGCAAAATTTGGTTTCAAATTTTAATATGAGATCAGTTTCTGTTGACTTGTTACCCTTTGATTGTTAATTGTTAGACCCTTTGATTGTTAATTGTTAGAGTGGAATTGCGGAATTCTGTGATCTTTCAGAAACACGGTTAAGTTCGTCGTCCCTTGCCAAAGGCATGGAGCTACATACATTATTTTCTTCTATAAAGAACACTGCACGATCAGTAGTCTTTATAATATAGCCTGCCGAAAACAGGATAAAGTGGCAAAGGTATTGAGCTCCAACCTGTCAAATATCTTATGGCGCAGAGACCTAATTGGTAACAAATTAGTGATGTGGAACAATCTTCTTCCATGAATTACTAATATTGTTTATGTCATGGTAAGGATGAATTCCGCTGGAACCTTCATCAAAATGGAGTGTTTTTAGTAAAGTCTTACTACTTGGCTATGATCCATAATGATACCCCCAATATCAACAAAAGACTTTGAAAATTAAAGATCCCTTTAAAAACTAAAATTTTCCTACCTTCGCAAAGGGGTAATCTTAACAAAGCATAATCTAGCTAAGAGCAGGTGGCAAGGCAGCAAATAATGTTGCTTTTGTCATAAGGATGAGACGATTTGACATTTTTTCTTTGAATACTGCCTCTCCCGAATGGTCTAGACAATTATTCATACGGCTCGTGGTCTTCCACAACAACGTAATGTGGCAAACATGTTTGGCTTCACTGTTAGTGTTACTTGGAGCAGTGGCTACATGTTGGCCTTTGTGGTTGTGTAGAATCGCCATGGTATTTGAAAACAAACGAACTTCTTTTTTTCAGGTTACCTTCTCAATTGCACAGTATATTCAAACAGAGGTTGGCCTCTAAAATCACACCATATAGGATTTGGTTGTAGCGGCACCTCACTACTTGGCACAAACGGCGGTCTAGTATTTGGATCGACAGTCATTAGGGTGCCTATCTTTATATTTCTTTTGTGTAAAGTTGTGTGCCAGAGAGGCAGAGGTCAGAAGCTTTTCAAGTTATGGTGTATGACCTTGATGTAATATTTCTTGAAATTAATAAAACTTGCAATTTCAAAAAAAATATCATGGGGCCTTAGCAATATACTAAATGTGCAGACATGTTTTAAATGTGTGATAAATAATTCAAGCGTCTTCTACAAGTTTGTAGAGACCAACATTTATGCAAACCTGTCATAGTATATGATATGCGTCTATTCAGCATATAAGAGGCACCTGTATTTGAGCCTCTGGCTACTCTATTCAATTCAATATTTTGATTTTCTCCCTCGTTACACAAGCAGTAATGGTGTAGACATAGTACCGCTATCGACATAGCCGACAATCCGATCCCTGGCGTTGTTTGTCTCAGAATGGGATGCATCAGTGAAGAAAAGCCTACAGTGCACCAGTAAACATCCGAGAAGCAAAAACTCGTCCAACTTGATGACGTCATAGAGCATCTGCAGAAATTGAGATCCAAAGAGCATTAGAGCGAGCTCAATAAACATGCTGCAATTGCATCTTTCTTTCGAACTGGATCTATGTTGCATGATCTGTCAGAATAAACAAGCTGTTACTCGTACAAGGCACCATATGAACACATGTTGTAGGCTATGACTATGAAGACATCTCGGGTTCCATGCTAGGGTGCCATGTAATCACCTTTTGATTAGGTTAACACACTTATATGTTTAGGGAACCAGATATGTATTTTATAAGAGTAAGGATCTTGATGGGGAATTCAAAGTAGTAGAAGCCAAAGAACAGGGCATGGACGGCTTCACTCTCAACAAATTTGATCCTGAGCTGTTGGCAAAGATTCATCTTGGTGAAACACTTCTGCATGGATGACTTCGTGTAGCCCATGCGCTTGTCTGCCTGTACAATGGTCTGCACTACGCCGCATGGAGCCGTGCTTGGCCGGCTAACGGGGAAGGAGCTAGCCCACAAAATATTTTACGTTGTATGTGCAGACCATGCATGTGTTTTGGCTACCGGACAAATTAATAATATCGGAACGGACCAGTATGACCGATAGGCGGTTTTTGACCGAAATTTCAGCCGAAACTTTTGAAATAGGGCCCAAAAATAACTAAAATTTAAAGATATTTATGAATGCCGGCCACAAAATCTAGACCGAAACCAACGAATTTTGGCTGAAATTCTAAACAGTGGTGCAGACACGGCCCTTTTATCATGAAACAGCTAACCTAGAATCCAAAGCTATTCGTATAGCCAGATTGACCTGTGTGTTTATGGGCATACTTATTTGTCCAGTAAAAATTAAATGAAAACAGCACGCACTTTATATGATATAGAATCCAAAGCTATATATTCGTATAACAGTGGGGGAAAGTTGCTATGACCCCAAAGCACGAGCATAAATTCATATAAGTGTTTCTTAATTAATGGAACTAGTCCATCAACCCTGCTTGGTTAGTGATTGTAGTATAGATGCAATTATTATTATTATTATTATTATTATTATTATTATTATTATTATTGTAGCCCAACGAATTAATGATGACCGCAGTTTATGATTATTTTTATGAAACCTCTTTGTCTTTTAGGAGTTTATAAGACATGTTAGTATGCCTGTGAAAAATTGATTGTATATTAAGATTTAGAGTGTGACTATCATTTTATTTTTAGAATTACAATTCTACACATTGCTAATCGAATTACTACTTTAATATGGAACATTTGGTGAGTGAATTATATACTTTATCCTATAGTGGTTTACGCAACTATGTTTATTAGACAATAAATGTTGTGGCCTTGACAGAAAAGTGTCTTGTTTATCATTTTCTCATATATTACTTAGCATCTTTCACTCTCTTAAAAAACTTATGGGACCCACTATTAATTTACTCCTTCCATCCTATATTATAGTTCGTTTTGCCTTTTATAAGCAGATTATTTTTACTATGTATCTATACATATCGTATATCTTGGTACATATCAAAAGCTATATATTTAGAAAAGTTAAAATGGCCTACAATTTGGAATGAAGGGAGTACAAATTGCTAAAGATAATATGTTTGACCATGTCCTCTAAGTCTAGTTAACCTTTTCCTTTTGACATATTATACAGGCATATCTCAAAACCAAGTTGCATTAGATCGGGTATAAATGAAGCTAGATTTTATAATATTTCGTTAGGCTACTCCTAGTGAGACTTTATTAAGGATCCGAACACCTAAGCATTAAGAAATAGCAAAGGAGAATAGATGGATACCTCGATCTATTGCATGCATGGCTGTATCAGTCATATTATACAATTTGAATAAAAACTCAAAAGGAAACATTTGGGTTGTTGGAATAAAGGAGGAGCAAAACAGAGAGAGACAATTAAACCTCATACCGATGCATCTATCATTTGATCATTACTATATCACTAATCAACTACCCATGACCAATTGACCATTAGCCAAAACCGCAGACTTGTAAGTTAGTTTGTGGTCTATTTCAGGGCCTTGGGTGTAGTTTGTGTTCTATTTCAGGGCCTTGAATGGCCAAATCTGGCAATGCTCCTGATATAGTTGACCAATAATTTGTGCACAACAGCACACGCCCAAGAATTAATCCTCCAATGATGCAAATAAGTAGTAGTTGTCCGCCTCAAACTCCTACTATGCAAATCATAGGATTATACGCTCACGATGGAATAAATCTGCATGTAGCACAAAAACTAGTGTCAAGTACGAATACGTACAACAGCAATATTGTTTCACTGTTCCTCACCAAGGCCGCTGCGGCAGGAGACACCTAGCATGATCCTCTCAGTCCGTCCTATAGTAATTGTTCCCTGTTAACTTAGATATACCGATCTACTGATGAAGCTACAGTAAACATTAGAGAGAGGGTTTTTTTATAGTGGCATGTGTGGGTAACTAATATATAGGTTTAGGGGTTTATTTTAGACTAACTTCATAATGACAAATATGGGTAATTTTTTAGAAAACTGAATAAATCAAATGGCTCTTATTGTAGAAGTACCGAATTGATGGCTAGATGTCTCTAATTTTTGTGAGAATTTATAGGATTTATCTTTTTTCCTAGCGCGTCTCGTGAGGATTAATATAGAGGCTTAAAAGAAACCTCCAATTAGCAGTAGTAAGATAAGATGGGACAGTCCTTGCTTCAATTATTGGTTGCCTGAACCTACCACCAAGGATGGTTGACCGTTAGGGCGTCCTATCTCATAGTCTCTTGACACCGATATTATTAACATAACTGCTAAATATCCTCTGTCAAGATTTCGGTATATCAGGAAATTAAATTTCATGTAACGAAAGCCACCCGATGCTCACACATGCCGTACCTCCTACATATCGATTGGCCCCCATTTTTAATTTGAGAAGCACTCGCGCGTTGCACTGTTGCAGGGTGTGTGTATATATAGTTGTGTGTGCTAACTGTCAAAATGGAGGTCGTACCAAAGAATAGTACGCAAGTGACTGTGCAGTATAAGAATGGGATGCATTGGGGAAGAAAAATGGAGCAACTGAGAAGTGTTTGGAGACGTATATCATTGCCTGACTGATCGAGTACTCGGGTCCATGCCACTGCCACTTGCTGCTTAGAGCAAGTATTATAAGTCCTAATCAGCCGGCTGTAAGGTTGTCCATGTTACAAAAATCCTAGCCGGAGGAGTGAGGAGAAGAGAGAACGAAGAGGGCGGTTCACGAGGCACCCGGCTGAAGCGCAAGATATGAGGAAAAAACGCTCGCTCCTCGCCAGATGCACGCGACTGAACGGGTGCTTCTTCTTCCTCCCCGATCCCCTGCTCTACTTCTCCTTCCCGGCGCGCCAAACCTTCCTCATGCCTCTCGCCATGTCGATTCCTCGGCCACCAAATTCATTCCTCGCGCGCGCCAAATCGAAGTATAAAGCCCTAAGTCCAAGGCCAAACCTTCCGCAATCTCCGCATCCAAAACCTAGCTGCCAGATCCGCCGTCGGCGGCTGCAAGATGGCTCTCCTCGGCGGCTGCAGCTTCTCTGCCGCACCAGCCCGCTCCTCGCAGGCAAGATAGCTGCAAGTCTGCAATGCTGCCGGACTCACGGACATCAGACTCACCACCGTAAGTTTAAATGCTAATTCTTATTGGTTCTCCACTCCATGCCATGGGATGAGCGAGAATGGATGAGATGGGCTTTTGTTTTTGTTTTATTTCAGTTAGCATAGTTGAATGCAATGGAAAGTTTGGAAAGATCCAACGTCATGATAGAAATTTCTCTGCATTTGCGATATTCATGTGACCCCTATTCAGTTGGATACTCATTCAATTTCTCTGTATTTTTTTTCTAATTACTTGTGCAGGTGACAAGATCACGCCCAATGTACATGTTCTACGAAGAATATGAGGATCACCATATATGAAAAAATGGCATGTTGTAATACGTTAACTTTGTAAATAAAATGCAGGTTCAGAGAATGATTTCATCCAGAAACAGCTAGCATGTTACGAATGATTTATCAACCAACACTTTCTGCGTATCATCCAGATTTGAGAGATCAAGCAAATTAGGATTACAGTGCCATACAGGTTCATGGTGCTGGTGTCTTGATGCTGTGTAGCATTAGATGCTGTTTTAGTATATGCATGGATGAGTACTTTGTTTGATGGAATGTTGAATGAAATTGCCAGAGAGTTGCAGCCGCAATGGATATCGAGCATAGGCAAATATAAAATACTTAAATCTTCAGTAAGGCCGAATCAATAGCCAACTCACTGTACTATTGTTTGATGATAAATGCTTCAAGTGACATGACATGCGTATATAGCATCCAGCAGACTGAATTGTTAACCTTGCTCTTATGTCTTAGGCCTTGTTTAGTTCCGGATTCAGGACCGCCAGAATCGGTACTGACAGGCATAGAAGTAATAAATACGTCATTGTAACATTTCGTTTGTATGTGTGAAAAATTATCTAAAAATTTATTAATTAGGCTCAAAATGTTCGTCTCGCAGAGTACAACAAAACTGTGCAATTAGTTTTTAATGCATGCTATGACATTTGATGTGATGGGAATCTTCTTTTTACATAGTGAACTTTGGGTGTAAAATTTGGGATCTTATATGGCCATAGTCGTGGTGGGTGGTTTTCACGGAGTCTTTGATACTATTGCGCCCGTGGCAACACAGCTCATCAGATTCGTAATGCCATAATGTAAGGTTAGTAGAGTTTTGATGTACAAACCAATTAAACTTTAGGATGCTTATAAGGATCATATTAGAAAATATCAAATATATGGAGATTTGAATGAATAAATAAATAAATGGCTTTGCATTCAAAATTTGAGTTAAATGTGAGTCAGATTTGAACAATAAAACTATATTGAACATCTTTTCACTGTTCCGTATGTGTTTTTTTTTGCTGTTTTATATGTGGGTGCCAAACATGTCGGTGAAACTAATGGGTGATAAAAATATGTGAGAGGACAAATTTGGACTCTGACCTCAAAGAGAGGAGCCATGACTATCATTGCTATAAATTTTAACATGCCGATGAGCACCATATAAGTCCGACTTACATGGGGACAGACCCAAAACATAAACTCAAAATGTTTGTTCACTGGTAGCTACATACTGTTCTATTGCTTCGTACATTTATATGGATTTTAATTAAACAATTGATGCAAATGGTGCTTAGGCTGTGTTTGGATTCTAGGGACTAAAGTTTAGTCCCTCAAATAAGTGACAATTAGTAGCATTAAACATAAACTAATTATAAAACTAATTACATAAGTCATATCTACTCCGCGAGACGAACCTAACAAGCCTAATTAACCTATAATTAGTACATAATTATCAAATTATTACAGTAGCATTATATTGTCTAATCATGGACTAATTAGGCTTAAAAGATTCGTATAGTAAATTAATCCTTGCTTATGTAATGCATTTTGTAATTAATCTGTATTTAATACTTCTAATTAGCATTCTTTCATTCGATGTGACGGGACTAAAACTTTAGTACTGGGAACCAAACACCCCCTTAGTAATCCAATCTTCAAATTGAGGCAGTAGTCACGTTAATTGGTTCTCTTAAAAGGCTAATATCGCAATGCACTAAATCCAAAGTAGTGCAGATAGGAGGTAATCGATCAAATGCTCCATTACAGCTCTGGTACCAGTACATGGACCGCTGCAGTTAAGTAACCACTTATATATATACATAACCGCTAGGGTTAAGTAGACTTTTCTTTTAAGAATAAAATAAATAATACATTACTCACCATATGTACGATGGTTGCATGAACAATTATCCAATTGTCCTGCGTTGTCATATACGAAAGACACGTAACCTAGGTGAAGTCACTGTTTTTCCTAGGTGAAGTGCCAGTTGTAGGGTTTTAGCATCGAATGACTCCTCCCAATTAGACAAGTTACAACTTAAAAATCCACTTTATATACAGCAATACTGTGCAGCAGTAACACGCACTTCTGAGACAGTAGCTCACTGTTTTCACCTAGACGAAGTCGCAAATTAAGACTGCGGCCTGCTTCTCAATGTTGAGCCATTGGAATGAGATGCATTAAACGAAAATACGGCACCGGCTTTATGATTTCAACAGACTGTGCACCATTGTGTTTTCAGATAATCTTTACAGCTTGCACTGTGTTCTTCCCGTAATACAAGATAAATGAATTGTTAAAGTGTAACTTATAAAACCGTGTTAAATCAAGTCAGTGCCTTATAAAAGCAAATGTCAGCAATAATTATTATTTGAATCACACAAATTTCAGTTGCTTTTGGGCAACTAAATAGATTGTGTCAGGGCTAAAGGATGGATTCAAATTAAATTCCAGTTTGATGCAATTAAATAGCATGATTACAGGCCCTTTGCTATACTATGAATGATAGCTAGTGAATTTAATAGCAAGATTAGAGGCTGAAAAAGCAGTGATATAGTACAGCATAACAAAAATATGGGGCATGCTTCTTTCTGCAGACAACCAGTTGAGTTTAGGTTCAGGACACTTTCCTATACAGAATGCAACTATTTTCTTCGCAGTTGGCTCTGGTTCATGTCCAGTTGCAACTAGGTTGTCCTAGTCGTAATCAGTTCGTGTCCGCTTGACATTAGGTCGGTCCAAGTTGCACCCATTTCGTATTGATTATAATCAGCTCTGTCAACTTAGAATTGGTCTAGTCTCCCGGTTGCAATTGGGTCAGTCTCTTACTTGCAATTGTGAGGTTACATACATTCTATATAGAGAATGCACACACACTCTCTTAGTTGCAATTGATTCATGTTAGTTGCAATTGGTTCGTGTCTAACTGCAATTGAGTTGGTCCAAGTTGCAATTGGTTTGCATCGTCTGGTTGGAACTAACTCCGTCAAGATGCAATTGGTCCACTCTTGAGTTGCAACTGCAAGAGTCTGTGCATTCCATATACAAAATACCAATAGAGAATGCATCCTCCCTATCCGTTGAAACTGGGTTGTCCTAATTGCAACATGTTATTGTCCAATTGCATTTGGATCGGCCGAAGTTAAAATCGGTCCACATCCAGTCGCAACTTATTGTTCCCAATCTGTTCCATCAAGTTGCAACCGGACTAGTCTCTCAATTGCAATTGGTTAGGTATCGTAGTTGCAATTGCGAGTTTGGGTGCATTCAGTTGCAACTAGTACCTTGTAGTTGCAACTTTTCGTGTCTAGTACCAACATGTTCGATTCCAGTTTGCAACTGGTCCATGTTTACTTGGCATTAGGTTCGAGTTGGAACTAGTTCGGGTTCAGAGGTATAACCAGTTGTAACTGTGATGGCAACTCCCAATACAATGTTGTTGCAATTACACATTTTAAAAATAAGACTTGGTCAAAATAAAGTCTTCATGGATCTTGTTTTGTTAAGCATAATTTTCCAACAATATGCTTCAAATGGTTATGAAATCGGACTTGATTCCCTCACGTGGAAGCTTCCAGGGTGGTTTGAGGGGTGATGTGGCATCACATGTTGGTTGCCTTCATTGTTTTTTACGTGTGGTCGGGAGTGGAACCTGATTCTCCGAAGAGGTATGTGCTTCCGTAATAGAAAATAGGGTAATTTTGCTCATGGACATCCTTCAATGTTGGATTTTGCTAGTAGACACTACTCATATTTGTCTTTGCTGATGAACACTCTTCAACTATGGTTGTTTGTTAAGGGACACTGTTTTAATTAAAATAATGATACTCTATGCAAAAGGAGATATGACACATCAAAATGACGATAGTACCCCTGGCTTTAACAGTACTCACCCATCCACCGTCGTATTCAAACAATCGATTCAAGTCGTCGTCATTTCAAACCATGTGAGCAGTGGCTAGAGGACGGATTTCCTATTGCGAGGTCACATATTCACGTGTGTGCACTTGACATCCCTCCTTGCCCCTTTGTCCCTTCATGACATCTGGCATATTCTATTTGAGACTTTGATGTTGTCTTCGCAAAATCTGACCACTCGAGATATATTCAATCGACAAGATAGTATCCCGTGTCATATTCCGTCCCATTGACATTATACTTCACTCTTGGAGTTTCTACTTTTATCGCATCAATGAATAGTGATGACTTGTTCAACACATTGATATCATTATAGGACCCGGTTGTACAAAAAAACATGTCATAACGAAGAATGCATGATGCTACCGCTTCGAGGATCATAGTAGGATCTGTGATCCCCGGCCGGGCTGCAGCCCTAGTTCTAGGCCAAATATTCCATGTAAGCTAGCTTAAGAAACTACATAAATAGTAGAGGAAAAATGAGGTGCAGTATATTCTAACTTGCTCAGCCCAGCGTAGTTAAATTCTGGGTCTGCCACCGCTCATTCCGTTGTAGAATTTTTCTAGTTTATCACTTCTTGGACGACGAAGGTACTCTAGACCAAAACATTCAATACCACTTAGGCGAATTTTCCCAAGCACTCTAAAGATGGAGGAAGTGGCTAATGTATACAGTGATCTGGACCCGTGGTAGCTATCAGTTCTATACATGCATTCAGTATATCAGTTCACACCCATTCAGTTCACATAGGAATGCATCCAGCCATCACGTTGGGAATTAACACATCAGTTCATTGAGGAAATTAACACCATAGTTTACACAGGAATGCATGCAGCCATCAGACCCGAATATGAGTATATCAGTTCACACGTGTTTATCACTTCACACCCATAAGTTCACATAGGCAAAATAGTTTAGGATCTGACATCTAAATGCAAAGGAAAAATATACAGCATAAATAGGTACTTTCAGTCTTCAGTTGTGGCGGACGGCTCGTAATGGTTCCGGTCTCGGTGGCCGGCCGGTGTTGGGGCAGCCCAGTCCTGTCTGTCGGCCAGAGATTGGTAGTCATCGGGTGGTGCATGTCCTCAGGCGATGCTTAGTCTTCGACTGTGGCCGGTGATGATGGTGTTCATGATACATTGTTTCCCTTCTTGAAGGTGTTTCTATGAAGACCTCAGCATCCAAGGATTCTAGGTGAAAACCAAAGAACCAATGCTAGTTCGGGTGGCGGCAGCATCTTCACGGTGCTATCCTCTTGAGGTGTCGCATTGGAATCCTGCAAATGACAACACCAGGGTCGGTTTGGAGGGATGGTGGTGCCCAATGTGCTTAATTGTGCTTGAAGCGGGACTGTTGTGTTGCATGGTAGAGATCGACTGAGTGCAATGTCTATGCAACAAGAGATCATTAGGACCGAAGCAAGGATGAAGAAAGAGCATACAACAAGTTTCAAGCTTAGCCTTTCAGCTATCTTTCTTAGTTTTTTTCCCTTGTCATTTGTGTTCCTTGAGGCTGAGTCTATGTACTCGTATATTTTCTTACTTTAAGGTCATAATAGTTTCTTTGTGGTCATAGGCATTCACTTGTGAATGTTAACGACCAGATATTTTCCTTAATCTAAAAATAAATAGGTACTTGTTGCTTCAAAACGCACATCCCGGAAGCTCGAGCTGCATAAGATTTCAAATTCTCAATATCACTAATTTCAACATATCTGGAACTTCACAATATCACCACTATTCAAGACTGTTATGCTAGAAAATAATAGGAAAAGACTTTTTGTCTAATGATGCTACAGTTTGATGATGCTATTGTCAGAATGCTGAATCACAAGCATTTGAATCTCAAGCATTCACGAACAACTATTACACTGAAATGAGAGATTACCTCAATTATACTCAGCAAATAATTTCTTCTTCAAATATTTCATTGTATTTGCATGTTCTACCTTTTCTTCATCGGACATCAATGAAACATTGTCACAAGCCGGTTATATGCCCCAATCATTCTAGCTTCAACTTCAAATTTTCTTGCCTCCCTTGGCACCCACTACAACACATATGGCCTTCTGTGACGAATACCTCGTGACAACGTATCGAAACATCATAAGGTCATTCCTTTTTGTGTCATTTTGTATGGGGTAGTACAATTTAGTGATGACTGAGATGTTCGTCACCAAGATCAATTGTATATCGTCATAAACTAGTTGATGCCATATTTGTGACAAACACTCTTCTGTTTCTATGCTAATTAGTAACAATCAAAGTTTCAAAGGTTTATGACATTATTGTTGGACCGTCATAAGTTATCCACTACGTTTTTGGAAAAAGAAAGAGTGGGTCGCGCTGTGAGTTTGTTATGTCCATGATGACGTTGGTTCGTCATAGTGTTTTTATCTGAGTTTTTAGAAAAGGAAATAGTTATACCATTCATGTTTGGAATTAGTATAAAATATTCAATGTTAGGATATGTCATATGAGTAGAAAGTTACTAATTTAACAGGATTTCTCATATAGTAGTAATGAAATAAGTTTGCATTTTAAATCAATTGTGAATGAAATATGATTAATTTTAAATGTCTGGAATTTAAATAAATCCAGAATCGTTTTTTAAACCACCTATCTCGATATGGGCTGAATCCTTCTCGTCCGAACTCTTTTCTTGCATTTTCGGGCCCACAAATAACTAAACTGAAGCTGCTGGGCCCAAACCCAGCCAGACCACTTCTCCGTGAAGCCCAAGCTGCTGCAGTCTATAAACCTCTCCTCTTTCCAGCCGAGAGCGCTCACGAGCAGCATGGAAGCCGCCTATCTTATCGGCAGGCCGAGCCCAGCTCAAGCATCCACCCTTTCTTTCCTTGCCGCAGTCCTCCTACTTAATTGGCCTAGTCCAGCGGTCCAGCTTTCTCCTCCTCATTCGCGCGCCTACCGCCGCCGCCATTACTCGACCTCACGGCAAGCTCGCAACACCAAGCCGGCCCACTTCGGAGCTCATCATCGACATGTGCAAGCCACCCGCTGGTTCTCCGTGTCCTATTTTTCCACTCAGCCCCTCCCTCGTCTTTCCCTCGCCCTATATAATCTGAGTCGCTGGAAAAAACACGCCGGCAACCTTGCTCAAAGCCGCCGCCATTGATCTCGGTGTCAAGGACCATTCCGCCACAACCAGAGTTCATTGGGATGCGAGAAAGGTACCTCTGCTGCTTTCTTTTGCTCCATTGCTGCAAGATGGGCAAGATTCGCATGTTCGATCCTGTAGGATGATAGCTTTTGTTGTACGTTTAAATCTTTCGCCAGTTTGGATGTTCTTGAGATTGAATTTTTCCAAATTTATTCAACTCCTCAATTTCACTCTCATTTTTGTTCGTATTTTTCTCAAGTGTTGCCTTTTTAGCTTTCTCTTTTTTGTCCATTGGCCTTGATTGTTCTACAACTTTCTCGAAGTCTATATGCTTAGCATCCTCTCCTTCCTTCTCCTTATTGTATGGTATCCACTTTACCTCATTTCGGACACTGTACCAAAAATCCCGTGACTACCAACCCGCGAGAGCACTTGGGGCAGGTACATTACTACACGTTAGCGGTCTGATAGGTTGTCTCATGCAGTGCCATATAGGATTTTTGCTGATGTGGATGGCCTCGTGAGCTAAATTTTAGGACTATAAGACAACTCCATCACCATTGTACGAGTTTTGTTGCCATGCAACCAATAAAATTTCTTTATTTCCCTATAAATTAAGAGATTTTGTATTACTATGAGACAACTAAAACAACAATCTATTGTATAGATTATCTCGTAAGTAGTCTTAAGATTACGTGTCACTGCATGAAACCGTCTATTAGACGGCACCAATGTACTTGACCTTATTGCCTCCTTTTCCCCCTACATCGGACCTACTATATTAAGGAGCAAAAAAACTTATATCAATATATATCTAAAAAGCATTTCCTACGTCTGATATTGTGGACAAACACCGTAGTCGGCTCATGATGCCTTGCCGGCGAAGAGGCTTGTTATCGAGGTGACCATAGTGAATTCTAATATACTCCTTCGGTTTTAAATTGTAAGTCAGTTTTAATTTTTTGGAGTCAAACCATCTCAAGTTTAACTAAATTTATATACTAACATTTATGTTACCAAATTACTACCATTAAATTCTTTCTTAAATATACTTTTATAGTATATCTATTTAATTGGTGGTATAAATCTTTGTAATCTCCTCCGTAAACTTGATCACATATAGAATGGTTTGGAAAAAAAATGAAATGACTTAAAATTTAAAACGGAGGGGGAGTAGTATTTTAGCAAGTAGCAATCGGTGCATGCCCTTGGTTAACGCCGGGGGCACCAGTAAAGGAGCTGCACATTTGTCGCTTCCGTGGATATATACGAACGCCGGGAGCAAACGCTGATTTTCTGAGGAAGAAAATCAGCGCTTAATTTGATGTGTGAAATTAATTAGCCAATTCTAGTTGATTTCCCACCGCAAATTTTGCCTTGTACTATGGACAACCGTGACTCACCTGTCTACACGTCCGCCATCGTTTGCGCCCAACGCGGCTCAATCATACCTGAACAACTGCTAATCTCTTTTTATTATCCTTTATCCGTTCATCCAACAAATTATAAACCCCCCGATGAACCACGTCAACCCCCCCGCCTTATCCATCGGTCTCCCTCCTCTGTTTAAGCATCGTCTACGTGTGTGTGTGAGTGCCTCATCCATCTCCACCGCGTAATACTCTCATTATCCATCCACTAATTCGGAATGGCCGGGGGTTTTGCCGTCTCCAAGTCCGGCGCCGCCGACCGCCCCGAGTTCAAGGCGAAGATCACCTGGTACGTCTGGATCTGCGGCATCATCGCCGCCACCAGCGGCCTCATGTTCGGCTACGACATCGGCATCTCCGGTAAGCGCGCGTGCCGCCGCCGCCACTCGATCTGTCACGTACTGGATCGATCGCCGCCGGCTGATCGTCGCCGGCCGGATCATATATACCATGGCCGCCATTGTTAATACTTGTCGATCGACCATCACCGTGCGTGCAGGCGGCGTGACTGCCATGGACGACTTCCTGGTGCTCTTCTTCCCGTCGGTGTACGCGCGGAAGCACCGCGCCCGCGAGAACAACTACTGCAAGTTCGACGACCAGCGGCTGCAGCTCTTCACGTCGTCGCTGTACCTGGCGGCGCTGGCGTCCAGCTTCGCGGCGTCGCGGGCGTGCACCCGCTTCGGCCGCCGGCGCACCATGCAGGCCGCCTCCGTCTTCTTCCTCGCCGGCAGCGCCCTCTGCGCCTGCGCCGCCAACCTCGCCATGCTCATCGTCGGCCGCGTCTGCCTCGGCGCCGGCGTCGGATTCGGCAACCAGGCCGCGCCGCTCTTCCTCTCCGAGATCGCCCCGGCGCACATCCGCGGCGCGCTCAACATCCTCTTCCAGCTCAACGTCACCATCGGAATCCTCGTCGCCAACGTCGTCAACTACTTCACCTCCGCCGTCCACCCACTCGGCTGGCGCTACGCGCTCGGCGGCGCCGCCGCGCCCGCCGCGGCGCTCTTCCTCGGCTCCCTCGTCATCACCGAGACCCCGACCAGCCTCGTGGAGCGCGGCCGCGCCGACGCCGGCCGGCGGACGCTGGAGAGGATCCGCGGCACCGCCGACGTGGACGCCGAGTTCGACGAGATCCGGTCCGCGTGCGACGCCGCCGCCGCCCTCAACGCCGAGGAGAAGCCCTACCGGCGGCTCCTCCGCCGCGAGAGCCGGCCGCCGCTGGTGATCGCCGTGGCGATGCAGGTGTTCCAGCAGTTCACGGGCATCAACGCGCTCATGTTCTACGCGCCGGTGCTGTTCCAGACCATGGGCTTCGCCACCGACGGCTCGCTCCTCTCCGCCGTCGTCACCGGCGGCGTCAACGTGGTCTCCACCGTGGTGTCCATCATCCTCGTGGACAGGGTCGGGCGGCGGAAGCTGCTGCTGGAGGCGTGCGCGCAGATGCTGGTGGCGCAGGTGGCCGTCGGCGGGATCATGGTGGCGCACGTGAGGGCGAACGGCGGCGGGCCGAGCAGCGGGTGGGCGGTGGCCATCGTCGTCCTGATCTGCGTCTACGTGTCGAGCTTCGCGTGGTCGTGGGGCCCGCTCGGGTGGCTGATCCCGTCGGAGACGTTCCCGCTGGAGACGAGGGCGGCGGGGTTCTCCTTCGCGGTGAGCTCCAACATGCTCTTCACCTTCCTCATCGCGCAGGCGTTCCTCTCCATGATGTGCTCCATGAAGGCCTACATCTTCTTCTTCTTCGCGGCGTGGATCGTGGTCATGGGGACCTTCGTGCTCGTGCTGCTGCCGGAGACGAAGGGGGTGCCCATCCACGAGATGGTGGAGAGGGTGTGGCGACGCCATTGGTTCTGGAAGAGGTGCTTCGGGGACGCCGATGAGGCCAGGGTCAACAACTGCTAGCTAGTAGCAGAGCCGCCGGGTGATCTGCTGACCGAGCAGTTCTAATTGGATGAATTAATTTCTGTATTTTTACAAATCTGCCGGATTATGATGATGACGATGATAACGGGGATGCATGTATACCTAGCTATTATTAATTGTTGCTCCGATTATAAGCAAAACTGTCTATACATAAGAGGGATATAAGGGAAGTACATTGGTGCAACCTTGAGTCGACTTATCAGACAACCTATACAATATATTGTTGTTTTGGTTGTATTGTAGTAATACAATATCCCTTAATTTAGAGGGAAATAAAGAAATTTTATTGGTTGCATGACAACAAAACTCCTGTTTCGCGAAACAACGACCTCCTTCTCTCACCTCGCTCTCTCTCCTCCATATTAGCAAAAATCCTACGCGACACTGCATCAGACGACCTATGAGACCGCTTACGTGTAGCAATGTACCTGCCCTAATGAGTTCTGTGATGACTCTCAGCTCGTGACTCTCAGAGTCATCTCGTGACTCTCAACTCATTCAAGAACTGGTAAAGCATCTTTAGGAGATTAGCTAAAAAGATTAACTAAATTTAATGATTTAGGTACTCTCAAAAATAGATTTGACTAACAAATAAGAGAGTAATCCAACAGATTATATAAAGATGGCTAGTGAGGAGGTACGCTAGCTAAAAATAGCTAGCGAATGAGGTGGGATGGAGAGCCACTAAGAGCATCTCCAAGAGACTAGCCAAATCGTTTTCTAAAGTTAAATTTAGCTATTGTTAGAGAAAAAACATTTCCAACAGACTCTGTAAATGACCCTCCAAATTTAGTGGCTCTCCATCCCACCTCATTCGCTAGCTATTTTTAGCTAGCCTACCTTACTGGCCATCTTTACAGAATCTGTTGGATTACTTTGTTATTTGTTAGTCAAATCTATTTTTGAGAGTAGCTAAATCAGTAAATTTAACTGTCTTTTTAGCTAATCTCTTGGATAAATTTGGAGGTTCATTTACAGTATGTTGAAAACGTTTTTTTTCTTTCTAACAATAGCTAAATTTAACTTTAGAAAACGATTTAGCTAGTCTCTTGGAGATGCTCTGCTGGGTTTCTTTAATTTCGTTGTCTCTGGTGAAAAATAAGTTGGCTTGTGTGCAATTCATGTAGAGTTCTACACTCACACGTTCTTTTGTGACATTGTCGTTGTGAATATTAGTAGAGCTACTCCCTTCGGTCTTGAAACTACTGTCGATTCAGATAGTGATCGCAAAGGCACTATTTTGATCATGAATTAATATGGTATTCAAAATACAGTAATATGTACTAATATTTTGGAACTACCTATATAGAAGAAGAATATAGCTATGCAGTCTTCAAAGTTGATTTAAAATATTTAAAGAGATATTCAACATAAAAACATCACTATGAAAGTCTTCATCGAGATTCGCGTGCAATAGCTTTAGAGATGATGCATGAAGCCATGCACGCGTGTATCGGATCGAGTTGCTTCCTTATCTCGTAGCTTGTGGTGACACGTGTACTAGCTAGCCAAGTGTATGGTCAGATATCCTTTGCATGCATGGCCAGGTCGCCGTGATCTCCTTATCCGGGCTTTATGAGAGTATGAGAGTTAGGTGCCCGTGAGGACTGAGAAAGCGAAAAGGACGGCCAACACGTAAGCCACCGGATAAATCTCAACTACTGGAGTCTAAACTTGGCAGTTTTAGGTTAATTAGACCATTGACAGGTTAGCTATATATATCATTTACAGGTTAACTAGTCTACCAGATGCATCATATATGCATCTCAACAAGACTCCAGATAATTTTCTAGCTAGATAACGAGCCATCAGCTAGCGTTATGTTTTTTTTTACCATTTACACGGGTCATATATAGGCTCTTCAGGAGAAAAATAGTGATTTAATTAGAGGGGAATAAGTACCAATGAGTGTTTGCTAGGCATTGAGTGTCAGGACAAAACAATATCATCTCTGTGGATCGTGCCATCCGCCAAACGGCCCAGATCTCCTAGGGGTGGGCATTCGGGTTATCAGAAAAATTTGGGTCGGGCTTTTTGGGTTTTAAAAATTAAAACCCGAATTTTGTCCACAAAAATTTGGGTTGGGTTTTTCGGGTTTTGATAATTTTGGGTTCGGGTAACCCGATCTACCTCATTACAACATAGTGAAACAAAATTTTAGTAACGTTTGAGAGATCTAACATCATTTAAGCCTAAAAATGATATAATGATGTATCTATTAATCGTAAAAAAAACATACGATAGTGTTTTGACATAAGAGGAAAAGCAATAAAAAGATAGGACCCTTTAAATCGTCTTATGAGTTGCAATATATAGAATTTCTAACATATTTCGGGTAGATCGGGTTATTCGGGTACCAAGGGCTCAAACCCGAACTACCCTAATTTAATTCGGGTTATGGGATTTCGAACCCGATCTAACTTCAGATTTTCTAAATTTCGGGTTTTTCGAGTTCGAGCTCAGGTTTTCGGGTTCGAGCTTCGGGTATCGGGTTTTGTGCCCGCCCCTAACCACTCGGCCCTCTATTCTTCTTCCGTCCAGACTCGCACTCGCCAGATGAAGCACTGAAAGGGAGATATCAAAATATAGCACCATACTTTGCCGTACCAAATCCTCCTCCACGGCTGATATTGATCATCTGGTTCTTTGATTAACTTTATGTGGGGTTGGAGCTCACTCAAACATATATGCATGCCCCAAGTTTCTTTTATCTAACCTAGGCATCAAGACTGCTCCTTTCCTTCATGATGCACCCCATTCCAAATTCCAAACACTCATCATCGTCCTGGTCAGCATTTTGTCACCCTTCTCCCTCTACCCTTTGTAACGTGCATTGCTCTTCTGTTTGTGTACCAAAGGAAGCAAGCAGGAAATGGATGAAACGGTAAGCCAAATGGGAAAGTGGCTTGCTATATATTTCGATGGGTGATAGCATGGTCGGAGTGTTTTTGCTCCCATATTTTTTCCTCGTAGTACTTTAAATTTATGTGCTGTCAATAGATCTTTCACTACTACCACCTCCGTATCAAAAATATTTGTTACTGTTGTCTTTTAATCATGATGTTTGGCCATTGGTCTTACTAAAAAATTTATGCAGGTATCATTAATTTTATTTGTGATTTACTTTATCATGAGAGATATTTTAAATATAATTTATCTTTTTATATATTTATCATAAATTTTTGAACAAGACAAATGATCAAACACCGCGAAGAAAATTCAATAGTGAAAAATATTTTGATACGGAGGGAGTATCATTTATTGTAACCTATCTATAAATATTAAACGACAGCAAATAAATGCATAGTTTTGTAATACTATTTTATCAAAACAAATACCTATACTCGTATCACTTCCAACTTCTCAGACTCGACATGAATATATACTCCCTCCGTATATGATTTAGATGTTGTTTTGGACAACAACACGGTCTCCAAAACGTAACTTTGACTTCTTATTTTTACAAAAAAATTATTAAAAAATAATATATATATACTTTTATAAAGTATTTTTAAGACAAATATATTCATATGGTTTTCATATTTCCAAACCCAATAACTTAAAAGTTATTCATGATTTATATTCTCAATGTTCGACTAAAATCTTGTCCAAAATGACATCTAAATCCTATACAGAGGGAGTACCAATTTACCGTAAGCCTTGAAGCTAATGCATTCCCTCGATCAATGAACTATATGAGGCATCTCACAATATCATTCCTTACGCTATTGCTAGGTCCCAGCTTGGCCCAGTGGTTCGATACTAGGATGAAAACAGATCATGTTTACTATGAACATGGGTGTGCATCCTCAGACTCCTCATTTCTGTCCCTGTGCATCCCATCCCAATCCCGGACATCACTGTGGTTATTCGGGAGATGAATTTTCTCAGCCTTCTTCCACCATCTCATGAAAGTTGATAGTCATATATAGTTTTGCTATATGAAAAGGAAGGAAGAGCAGGAAAATGTTTCTGCATGGAGTGCAGCGTGCCAAGGGCGGCTACTTTATATGTTGGACGGATGATATAGGTAGGTAGCTATATATAGGAACATTTGTTCTATCATCAAGTTTCTAACGCTGCTTCAAATTTATGTTTTCCAGGGAACATTAGAAAAGTTTACACCCTACTGCTTACAGTATTTAGTTTTCAATAAATCCTCGCAGCAGATCATTGTGTTAATGTAGTGCATATCCCTTTCAGTGACAAAATTACTTCTCAGTGGCAGAGGTATTCTTCTCTTACATTTTGGTTTGTTACTACCGGAAATTGCAATTCCATCATACCCAGCAACAACGTCCATGTCTCTAACATGCCTTATATCCCATCACCTGTGTTATTTGGCCTCTTTTTTCTCAATGCATGCATCCATCGACACCTACCCTCTGTTCTTTTGTATAAGATGATACAATAACTGCTACAGGCTGCTACTGATGCGTCAAGTTGGGATTTATCGAGAAGCAGATACTAATAAGCAAATGCTATGGAATATAGGATTCAACGTTCGCATCAAACATTGTGCGTGGAAGCAGCAGTGGTAGATAATTTGCTGCAAGCAAGCTAGTAACCCAAGGGATGGTAAGTCTCTACGACTTCAAGTCTGTCAGATGCCAACGACTCTTCGACATTCTAGCTTCTCTTTTCTTAATGTATCCTATCCATGACGTACAGAACACATGTATTGTCCAATGAATCTTCCTTCTCCTTGCTGCTACTGCCTCTGGTGGTGAGGAACAAAGTGAGAACTGGATCGATGTGCCTCTAGGGTATTATAAAATATAAATAAAGTGCATCAGTATTTTTTTTACGCACTGGATATGAATGGTTGGTGGGAGAATCAATACTTGTGGTTTAGGGGCTGTTTGGATCCACATGGCAATAGCAAAAAATAATAAAACTTTTGGCCTCAAGAAAAGATGGCAAGAGTTTTGCCTTTAGGGGTGTTTGGATCCGATGGCAAAACTTTTGGCAAAAACCCATTTAAACCTCATTCTCCCTCCTTTTACCATGGGGTGTTTGGAGGCAAATGGCAAAAGTTTTATCTTTTTGCCTAATTTTGCCACAATGTTAAGCCAAACGATTTTTGCCATCTCATTTTTTATTTGCATTTTTGTCATGGGGGTGTTTGGAGGCAAATGGCAAAAAAAGGGTAAAATGGATGTCATTTGCCATTTGCCCATGGATCCAAACAGCCCCTTAATAACTCACTGTTTTATGGAATCAATACTTTCTTCCATAAACAAATTAAAGGGTGCTACTAAATGAAGTGCAATGGTATCTTCTCAGTTTCCCCTCATGTGTAGCACATTATTTTTATGGATACCATTTTATGGACTTCTGAGTAATTATTGTGAGTCATACAGGCCAACTAGGTTCATATACTATGCTCTCAGATCCCCGAGATATGTCTGAACAGCAATAGCCTTGTCTTGTCTTTGACAAAAAGTTATAGAAGAATCGATTTGTGGCTTTCTTGGGCAAAGTTGTTTCATTGGATCATATAAAGGTTGCATCCAAAGAAAGCATATGAAAACTCTAGTTTGCATATAGATTTTGTTTCATTTTGAGACATGTTAAAACGATCAATGTAACCAATTAAATCCCAAGCCAATTTTGCAGAAAAACTAATGTCGTCTTCAATTCAAGAGTTGACAATGTCTCTGACGATCGACGCCATCGCCCCAGCTCCGACCACCACCCACAAATCGCATCATCATCGTCGTGCCCTGAATCGAACCCCACGTGCTTCCCCTTAGGCATCAACCCCGCGAGTTCGCGTTGGGACCAGGGCCAGGGCCATGGCTTGCCCAGCGCGGACCTCGCGTCGGGGACTCGGGGTCGGTTGCATCTGCTCCGTGGCGGGAGTCGCAAGTGGCAATAGATCGGTGATGAGCTAGTTGCAATGATCGCGCCGTCACATCCGTCGTCTTCCTCCCCTGAATCGACGAGCTGCTCAGGTGGATGGGCCCCTACATCTCAATTCTTCCCCATTGTGTCGTCCGAGCTCCTCTCAATGGCCGGGTGGCAGGCCGGGGTGCGCCTGGTGGAGCTCGCCCACTCAACGGCTGGGCAGGGTGAGGCGCGACCAGTGGAGTTTGCCTGCTCCGCGGCCGGTCAGCGGGCTGAGGCACGGCCAACGGAGGTCGCCCGCTCCACGGCCAGGCGTTGGGCCGGGATGCGGCTGGCGGAGCGCGGCCGCTCCATTGACGGGCTGGCCGCAAGGGGAATGAACTCGAGAGTGGCATCCCCGTGTCCGGACGGCGGCGCGAAGCCGGTGTCGGTGGAGCATGGTGCGACTGCGACGGGCGGAAATGTCTGGCGCAAGGCAGTTGGCTTCTCCCACCAGCAAAAAACAATATAGCAATTCATATGTTTGGATTGGTATATTTGGGTTCAGAAGAGAGAAATTTATGTCGTAGCCTAAAAATTTTAGGTATAGCAATCCATATATATATATATATATAGAGTAGTACTATACCCTATCCTGGGTATGAAATAAGTATTCTGTACCCGAGCCCAGCTCGCCCTATCGACCTAACTGAGGGGTCCCTGGTTCCGACCCGCCCCGCGCCTCTCTTTCCGCGGGTCTGGTGGGTTTTTTCCGGGTTTTTTTCTCGGTCCAACCCACAATCCCCATTCGGTTCCGTTTCTGGGAGCTCACCTCTAGTCCTCTCGATCCTATCGACTCGCCGCCGACGCACTCCGATTCATTCATCCTAGCTCCGCCACCGCCCGCCTGGCTGTCGTCGTCGGCCCTCCCTCGCGTGCCTCGCGTGCCGCCGCCATCGGCCCTCCCTTGCATGCCTCGCGTGCCGCCGCCGTGCTACTTTGCCGCTCCCAAACAAGGTGCGTTTCTTGCCCTCAGTCTCCCGATTCTCGACACCTCCGTCGTCCCCGTCGAGGTCCGCTTCCCCGACACTCGCCGCCAGGTGGTACACCTCCGTGCACCTCTTCTCCGGCGACCCTCTCAACGAACTCCGCCAGATCTAACTGAGTCACCGGCAACCTTGCCTTCCCCCGTCCTTCCATTGAATGCGCCCTCCTCGCTGTCAGACACAAGAAGGGCGCGTCCGTATCTTCCACGCCGAGAAGCCCGCGACGGATTTCCCCGATCCCCCTCCACACGCTTGGTGCCCACATCGCGGAGACCGCGTCATCAGGGTAACCGGTGGCCGGATTGGACAAGCTCCACCTGCTCACAGCCGGAGACGACGCGCTCTGTACCTATTGGGACGTGCCATCGGAGGCACCCGCCTTATCCATCCCCGCCGCTCACCGGACCACATCCGCGGCGGTGCGGCATTCCCCGCCGACCACAACCTCTGACCGCAGCGTTAGATTGTGGGATGCTCGCACGGGAACAAAAAGGCCCGTCTTTGTCATTCTCCCTTCGGGAATTGATTAAGAGTGTTCTGCTCTCCGGTGGCGTGCTGTCCGTGTTTACTCCCTCCCACCAGACATTGCTGCCTCGCCGCTGTGGTTTGCTCACGTGATCGTCACCCCTCAGTCCTTATATTTTGATAATTTTTGTGCGTCCATTTCTTGATTGAAGGAGGAATTGATTACCGATATTGTTCAGTGAGGGATGGAGCTATCTTGTTTGCTCTCTGTTGGGTGAGGGACATGATTAGAGATTGATGTGCTCTTTTTATCTAGGCTGCATACTCGTATGTCTCTGTAGTCTGAGAAATTTATTACCCGAGACAACTCCCTTTTTCTAGAAAAAAGCTAGCGGATTACTGGGCATATTTTGCTAAATTATTGATTATTAGTAGACAGTTGCAAATTATTACCTCGTCAGTGTGCTTGTGAGCTGCTTGCTAGCCTGCTATTGCTGGTTGTGGTTCTGGCCACTATATTAAGTATAGGCCTGGTGATCAAGAGTAGCTGTTACAGTGGTCTAATTCCCTGGAACTGAGATGCATGACTGCACATACATTCTATTTCTTTAAGATTCACCAGGGCCATGCATGATCACGTTATAACTAATCAATATACATGCTAATGGAGGCAGATGAATGCTGGTTGTGAATTAGTGGCACTACACATTTCTTTCCAGTTGTCCTTACTCCTTATCAATACATTTTAGATGCACCAGTTTTCAGAAAATAATTGTTTTCTCCCTTCACAAATGTAGGTCTTTCCATTAAAAAAATAGTTTTTTCTATTCCCAAAGTGCATGTGTTGACTGTGGTTATGATAGCATAACATGTCATGTAAATTTTAAGTTGTTTATAATCTGGTCCAGTATTATTTTATACCTTAATTAATGAATGCTTTCTAGGATTGCATTTTCAGTTATAAAAATTTATGGAATTTCTGGTTGAAGTAACTATCTTTTCAATTGTAGCATCTATTATACCATATTTCTTTTAATTGTATTGTTGCTTTCTTTTCAGCTCATGGCTCCTCGACAGACAAGGACATAAGGAGGTATGCACTAATGTTTTCCTTTCACACCAGTAGACAAAGAGAGGCGTGCCCCATGAAGACAAAGAGAGATGTAGCTAAGCTGCCAGCGTGGATCTGCTGTGCACCATCCCAAATATTGCAATAGTTCTCTTCTCTCTCCACCATGCAGGTCAGCAAGAAAGGGATGTGTAAATGGACTCAAATGGGAGTTCACCTTCCTGAATTTCTTTCTGAGATGCTCCATTCAATGTGATACTTTGCTGCAACAGGATGGTGAGCAGAGCTGCCGGAACAAGCTGGAATGGTATAACAAGGGCCGAGATAACAGTTAGTGGGAGCACTCCTCACATCCAGGTAATTAACTAACCAGTTACTCCTTGGTATGGTGCTGGCTACATTGATTATTTCAATGTCTTTAATTTAGTGATTCGGGTGCAGGGAAGATGGCCATATGGTCAGATGGTCATACTGCCATAGTGCCATAGCCTCAGCTCAGTACTTGTACTCAAGTAATGCTGATGTTTTCCAACGTGAATGTCGTGACCCCATTCCATCGTCCCAAAAACTAATTTCGGTTTTACCAACTCAATCAGATGGAATCAGGACTGTAGTTTTGCTTCAGTTGGTAAATCCTTGCTTCAGTTATGTACATTTCTACGGTCTGAAATTTTTCTGATCCCTTGACCTCGATGTATCAAAGAGTTTGGTGGCATTCTCTAGTTGTTGCCCCTGACACAGTGCCATTAGTGAGATCCTTCCCTTGTGATCTTCCCAATATCAGGCACATGCATCTTAAATTCTGTGCAAAATTTGATCAATTCACTCTATACTAAGCACTACTGCATTTGTGTCTCCATGTCTATATTTCTGTAACAATTTAGAGTCAATTCCATGCATCAATTTAGAGTATGGGGTTCTATCATAGGACTAATTATAAGATCTAGCTAGACAAAAGGTCATGAGCCTCTGTAGAGATTGTGTTATTATGTTTTAATTAGTAGTTAATAGCCTTTGCTCACTTGGCAATTGTGCTGAGTATCTTTGTTTACCTCGATTGCTCCTGAAGCAAGACGCAACAATGTCGAATCCATACTGGCGGAAGCACAATAAATTACATTTTTTATATCCTAATTTCCCTGAGTTCATGCATATCCATATGGTGAATTGGTGACATAATCCACCTCTTTTAAGTGTTAAAGACATGTAGTACTGCTAGCAGAATCTTGGACTAGAGTTTAGCCCTATTCGACCATTCCTCATTTTTGTGCTGCATTCTACTATTGGTGAAGACCCAAATTAGTTCCAGAGATGATGTGAATTGATAATGTCTTCATGCAAACTTCTGCAATGGCCATGTCATTCCCCTGCAGCCCTCCTGTTTGCAGATGTGCGGTGCAAGCATGTGACCTCCCTGATTCCAGAATAGATACTTGGTTGCAGGAAAATCGCTACATCCCTAGCATTTTTGTTCTGACAATGTGTTTCATTGGCCTGTAGATGTTTTCTTGGTTTGCTTCGGAAATAGGAAAACAGAGATATCGAAAATTGTGATTGTTTCTGTTTGCTCCAAACATGAGGTTTTCAATTGTTTTATCTGAAATGCTTACGGCATGCCCATGTTTTTTTGGTCCATTTCTTTATAATGGCTTGCGCTTTTCTGATCAATATTGTCTCTCACAGTTGGCAATCCAAACAAAGTGAAGGACTGCTGAAGAATTGGGCACAGAGGCGCTGCTGGTTCAGCACATAGTACTCAACGGAGGTGTTCTGCTTTGTGGCATGGGGCGTGTGAGATCTATTGATGGCTAGATGCAGAAGCGACTATATCATCGCTCAGCAAGCACATTAACGATCTATAGATGCACACAGTATCACATTGGTGCTGAAGTACCTTGTCGCTCGAATGTGTTATTTTTTGTGTTCGCGCACGTTATATCTTTACCTAATATACTAAAGTGAGAATCAATCTTTGAGTTTTTGTCCTATTATTTATGCAGTGGCCAACAAACTTCGCATGTCCAACTTGCTGTTTATTGTTCAACTCAGTTACCGATAGCCTGTTATAGAAAAAAATAATTCGCACCCATTGAAAACCAACGTACTTTTCCACCAAAACAAAAAAAACGAAAAAAACCCTCCCAGCCGTGCGAGGACAGCTGTTGCCCGGAAAAAAAATCGCCAGTGCTTCGTGAACCGCCAAAAAAAAGGAAAAAAACCCAGGACCGCAAGAAAACCGGGAAAAAAACCAGCAGTGGGGGGTGGGTGGGTCGAGCGCCGGACGCGGAGCATCGCGCGTCGGAGTGTGCTCGGGTACAAAATAGTTATTCAGTACCCAGGGTATGAATTAGCGGAGTCCTATATATAGTATAGTAGTACTATATATATATATATATGCTGTTGGAGCTGTTTTTTGGTGATTCTTAGGTATTCCGGTAGTTTTTAGGTATTGTAATGCTGGGTTTCTTTAATTTCGTGTGTGTCAGTGTGTGTGTGTGTGATGAAAAACAGTAGTGAACTTGTGAGCAATAATTCATGTGCGATTTCTGATTATTCTCATTTATCATTCATGAGCAATAATTCGTTTCTGATTATTCATGTCGTTGAACTATATTAGAGCTACTTGCTCGGGTCGTCAAATTATTCTCATTTAATTTCAACAATATGGTCACCAAAACACTATTTTGACTATGAATTATATGAGAAATTATATGCTGGGTTGCATTGATGAATTGTGGACAGGTAATGCGTGAATCTATGCACGCGTGTGTAGGATCTCGTTGCTTTGCTTGACACGTGTACCAACCAAGTGTATGGGCCACATACCTTTGCATGTATGGCAGGTCCGCTAACCGTGGGCTTTATCAGCAGCTGCCCGTGAGGAGCGGCTGAGAAAGCGACAAGGACCAGGGGCGGCCCCTGAATACCTATATCAATTGGAAGGTATATATTGAACTGAATACCTATTACTTTAGCCAACAAAATTGTATATATAAAGTATAGTAGGCCTGACAAGATTATACAACAGTGATAGGTCTACCAATCATAGACGGATCCAACGTGGGAGCTGGAGGCAGTCCATGAAGCCCCCCCTAAAAGGAGAAGGAAGAAAAGAAGAAAAAAGAAAAAGAAAAGAAGGAGGAAATCAGCCCCTAGATTGCATCTAGGGGCTCCGCCACTACCGGCAATCATCACCTTCTCTTCTTCGGCACACAAAAACTCCCTCCCTACCGATAGCTCAATGGCACAGTAAAGCTAAGAGCCTAGGATGGCAGGAGCAGGCTATATGCAACTCAACAATCCATGTAACTCCCCACCTCGACAGCTCCAGCCGCTTTCTCCCCAACAATCCATGTCACACATGGCAATCTTTTTTCTATGCAAAAATTAAAGGTTATATGTAGATGATCGAGATTGGCTACTAGTACACAGCTACAACTAAAGAAACAACGTATTGTAAAAGTTACTATATGTTAAGTCAACTCGAAATTACATGTCCATGCATGAAAACAGACATATATATATATAAGATGGCACAGATGATGGTAGTGGTAGTTGCCCTAACCAGCTTATTCATGCATACCACCAACTCTATTGTCTAATATCTATTGAACTTACCAACAAAGACAGCATACATCTAACAGTATCAGACGAATTTACCAACTCACAAACCACACAAATGGCTTCGATCATAAGCAAAGCAAACCATTTCAAAACTGTAAGCAAGTAACCTATTAAATACATACCTAATTGCTACCAATCCTTCACAGCTATGCAGTACGATAAACAGAGTACTCCTGGTCCTGCGAATGTCCTATTATGGGGCGGTGGTGAAAACTGTTGCCTGCATTCTCAAAAGACTGAAAAGAGACATGTGTTCTGGCGGCCATCTCAACCACAGTTGTCGAACTCCCTTCCAAATTACTGTTGGTAGCTCTGGAATAATCAGAGCTGATGGGATTGCACTCTTCCGGTGGCCATACAAACCTTGGTTTCTCAAGGGGCACGTCTGGTGGTGGTGCTAACTTGGTGATCACCTGCAGGGCCTCCATCATGCTGGGACGTTCTGATGGGTTTGGACTGCTGCAGGCCAGTCCAAGAAGTAGCAGACGTTTGGCATTGATACTGTCAAACTGCTGATCTGTAGTGAGCACAGGGTCAACAGCATCGAGGAGCTTACCCTGCCGGTGAAGATGCCAGACCCAATCCGTAATGTGGTCAAATTGCGGATTACCGAGTGGCGGTTTGCCTGTAACAGTCTCAAGGATGAGCACTCCAAATGCAAAGATGTCTGTCTTTCTTGTGGCCCTCCCACTGTGCATATAGTCATACGGAATGAAGCCATACGTTCCTAGGGGGCGATCTCCTTGCTCGGAATAGGAATTCCTTCCCATGTCCACAGTGCAGGCAAGTCCAAAGTCCCCTAGGCGCCCATGGAAAGCGGAATCGATCATGATGTTGCTGGCCTTGATGTCACGGTGGAGCACCATAGGTTCATACTCATGATGAACATACTGCAATCCAGTCGCCACATCCATGACAATGTTGTAACGAGTCTCCCATTGGCAAATAGGACTTCTCTGCTGCTGATCCCCACTCCTGCGGAAAAGGTGTTGGTCCAAACTACCATTAGGCATGTACTCATAGACGAGTAGAGGCTCTCCTTTGTTGTAAGACCACCCTGAAATTTATGAGCACAAAAGCATATATACATGAGTTTCTGGTTTAGAAGCTGTAATATAAACAATGATAGATAAAGAAGCTATCTTAATTTTTTCTGATTTGGAGGAGTATCTCAAATCATGCATGTGTTGTGAAGCTAAATGGCTACAGATACAGTTCAAGATGTGACGAGGAAGACACCCGTTGACACAAAATCCATCCAACACATTGAGTAGCACAAGAGCATGTGGAACGCAACGGATGGAATCATGGACACTCAGCAAAATCCGGTCAAACCGGTTCCTAAACCCAATCAGACCAAAGGTTTTCACCGAAATCGATCTACTGTGAGGGTAAATATCACATTTACATGGTGAACGATGGTAGAGTACGAGCAAACCAGCAAAGGATAACCAATGTTCTTATGTGACGAAGGACGACTAGCTTAGGAGCAAACTAACGAAGGTTGTCGAAGCTCTCACCCGGGAGGGACACCATCAGGGCGTGGATGTCCCCAATGTGTCCTAGGTCAACCAGCAAGCCTAAGAGACCATCTATGGTCGTGGAGATCCGTAGACAAACAGTAACATAAGATTGGAAGATAAACTAGGGTTTAGAAGCTAAAACGTAAATGCATAATTGTTTGATTAGATTGGATTAAACTCAATCGGCTAATACAAATAGGGAGGGGGGTCTTGCCATATTAGGAGTCGAAGCTAATACAACATTTTGTGCTAAAATACTACTCTACTCAGATTACCAGACCAAAACTGGTCTAACCGTTTTCTTCTCAAAGCCATAACTCTATCATCTGGACTCCAAATTTAGCATTCTACATATTTTGATCGTCTCGATGAGATCTACGCAACTAAAACTGGATATCGAGCTGTCTTGGCTCGGCTCGGCTCGAGCTAGCTCGTTAAGATAATGAGGTAGCTCGGCTCAGCTCAGTATCAAAGCGAGCTGGAAGAGCTGCTCGGCTTGGCTCGTTTGCTAGCTTGAGCTAGCTCGATTATCTTGTGAGCCAGCTCGGAGCCCCAAAGAGCAATGGCTAGCATCCAGGTGCCAGCGACATGGGCCATGAGCGAGCGGGAGGGGAGAGGATGCGCAGGGGGAGGGGCCTTCAACGTGGAGAATGGGCTGCATGCCGGTCGTCGGCGTGCACGGCGCACCCGCCGATGTAGAGACGCCGAGGGTGAGCGGGAAGACGAGTAGGTGCATGGGAGAGGAGGCATCGGCGTGGTGGACAGGCCGCATACCTGCCGCCGGCGTGCACGACGCACCCGCTCTGATGCATCGCCACCGAGGGGGAGCGAGGAGGCGTGTGGGAGCACATGGGAGGGGGGCTTCATCACGGCAGACAGTCCTACTGGTGGGTGAGACGCGTCACGCCAATGTCGCACAGCCGAGGGGGAGTAGGGAGGTGAGTGGACGCGCGGGGGAGGTGCGGATCGGCGGGGGATGCAGCGTCGCGTCTAGTATTTGTAGTTGGCTTATTAGCTGCAATTCTGCTTCTCTTTGCTTCGAGGGAATGTGAGGATGGGACATTCTAACATAAGTGGCCGCTATGATAAAGATCATTTCCAGATATGGTTGGTATGTTTGAATTTAATGGAACTTCAGTCTGGAGTTTCAAAATTATATATGGTGACCAGATTTGGGCAAGTTATTGTAATATAATTTTGGGATAGTAGTACACAACTTAAAAGCTTCGTTATCTAAAAGATGTCAGTTTTCAGAGAACGACCACATTTTCTAGATTTCACATGAATTAGATGGAAGTTGCTAACATGAGCATTCACATCTCACTATCGTTTAAAGCCTTCACATGAATCCTCAGGAAAAAAAGATATATCTTAAAGATTCTCACATATATTAAAAAAACATCCAGCCATTACGACCACTGGATCTACTACAAGCACTCTGTTGTGTAATCATCTTCGAGTAAAATAAGTGCTGCATCTACTCCGTTTTCTAACAAAATTACCTACCTTCCATTATGAAAATATTTTAAGTTTCATCATGAAAAAATAACCTAAAGTAACCTCTAATATTCATGTCAATTAAGCACCTATGGCATTATGAAAAAATAATTAAATTAACCCCTAAATTTGCATCTAAATTATGCATCTCTTCTATTATTAAGAATAACCTAAAGTAACCCTGACATGTGTCACTATAAAAAATAATCTAAACTAACCATATGAATTTGTTTCTAAATTATCCACATATGCTATTATTAAAGATAACCTACACTAACTCTTAAATATGCATATCTAAATTAACTACATGTGTCATTATGAAAAAAGTATCCCAAAGTACTTATGTATATACTTCTAAATCATTCACACATAGATGTGCATTGCAAATAGCAACTCTCTTAAAATTACTAACCTATGCTTAAAAGTTTCCTGCCTGCATTGCTAGTTAGGCAAAAGTTTGAAAGACCAGGGGCGTGTTTGGTTTGAACCAAAAATTGTACTAAAATCTGGTAATGACCCAACCAGGGCTTGCGTAGGGGTTCCACGGGGAAATAGATGTATTGCTAACAATACCGACTTACATAGGGCCATAGGGGTTCCACAGGGTTTTCACTTTTTTACAATGAGACATAGCCAGCTTGGAACTTTTGGCCACGATTGCAATATTCAAATCAATTCATATTTCAATGATGTCTATTTATATGTTCCATACACCAGTGGGAGAATAAAATTGTGAAGGACCGCTTTTGAGGTTATGTCTCGAATTGATTGTTGCCAAAATGGTTACTGATATTTTTTATGAAAACTCAAATAGTAACTGCAATGAAATAGTAGTCTGTATGTTTCATTTATGACCTTTATTGGCAAAAAGGTTACAGATATTTTTTCTAACAAAATCTAAATAGTAACAGAAGTGAAATAGTAATCTATATGTTTAGTTTATGACCTTTATATTTAACAAAACCCTTTTTGTTGTATGTTCTATTGCCTTGATTTTCACCTTTCTGTTATGGGTTTAAAGGGTCATCATGGGCCTAGAGGCCCACAAGGGTCCACGTGGTACACACTTGTACTATAGCGGCACCCAGGGCCGCCGCCTTCCTTGCAAAATAAGTTAGGATTTAGAAAGAGTCTAGATATTAGGATTACTTGTAATTTAAGAAAGATTATAATGGTTTGCGAGCCAAGTAGGTTAAGGTTGCTTTAGAGTCAAGTTGAGTCCCCTCTATATAATATAGGCCCCTCGTATCAAATTAACAAAGAAGAAAAGAATTAAAGGGTAACTCCGTAAAACGCTGGGCTCTCCAGCTTCGGCTCCCTCCTTCTCTCTCTGTGCCTCCTGCGCCATCATCATGGCTGTCGGCCATCTCCCTCTCCCTCCCCAGTAACCAAAATCATGGGGTACCCCAAAAACCCCAACATCTGGTATCAGAGCCAGCCATGATCCGCGCGGATTTGTGGCTTCACCCTCCATGGCTCGCAAAGGCCGTACCGTTCCAATCTATCCCCAAGGTCGTACCGTTCCAATCTACCCCCAATGTCATCTCCAAGCCTACCACCATCGACGACTTCTGCAAGAAGATGACTGCGATACAGGCCTCCATCGACAAGCCAGCATGAACATCAAGGAGGAAAAGGCCAACGTGGAGGACAGTGCGGACATCAAAATCAGCAATGAAACTGGTATTGTTCACCTAGAGAATAGTCCGTGCAAGGCTACAGATGAGAAGGGCAACACCGACAATGACACGGAAAATCAATCTGCTGCATTAGTAACTTCCGCTCCAGACAAAAAGGTCAGCCCAGAATTTTTTTCTACAGATGCATGTGGGGAGTCTCCAAAAAGCAAGGACGTCAACGTGAAGACCACCAATCTCTCCCCAGCTATGAACACGTCCACCACGACATCTACAATGGCAAAAACTTCAACAACCATGATGGCACCTCCTTCCTCTACTACTGCGACAACCAAACATCACCCTGGAGATCACCAACGACCACCTCGACGCCCTCCACATTGAGAACTCCATAAGGGTCAACTATGCCGTTGCTACAATCCCCTCGCTGCTACTAAGGCACCATCAGTCATCCACCAAAAAGCGGTGGAACCGGCGCAGACTTCACATCGCAGGCGCTACTCATCATGGGGCTACCTTGGGCGAGAACCGCGGCCACCACTTCTAGTTCAGCAGGAGAGCCGTGGCATGGCTACGAAAATAAAAGACGGCTCCGATGACATCAACCTCGACAGCAGCAACATGAGGAGAATGCCTCGCGCTGCTCGTCAAACCGTGGGGAGATGTTATGGGTTTAAAGGTCCATCATGGGCCTAGAGGCCCACAAGGGTCCACGTGGTACTATCCACACATGAACAGTACACATGGGTACTGTACCGGCGCCCCAGGGTCGCCGCCTTGCTTGCAAAATAAGTTAGGATTTAGAAAGAGTATAGATATTAGGATTATTTGTAAGTTAAGAAAGATTAGGATGGCTTGTGAGCCAAGTAGGTTAAGGTTGCTTGAGAGTCGAGTCGAGTCCCCTCTATATAATACAGGCCCCTTGTATCAAATTAATGAAGAAGAAAATAATTAAAGGGGTAACTCCCTAAAACTCTTGGCTCTCCAGCTTCGGCTCCCTCCTTCTCTCTTTGTGCCTCATGCGCCATCACCATGGCTGTCGGCCATCTCCCTCTCCCTCCCCAGTAACCAAAATCATGGGGTACCCCAAAAACCCCCCAACAATATGTTTACAGAAAAAAGAATGGTCTAGAAATTTTCACAAAAACGCGGTCCTTAATCTCTTCACATCATATCATGAATGAAAAATATTGCATGGCTATCTAATATCTAGCCCGTTAGACAGAAAAATAATTCCACGGGAGACAAAGTAAAACATATGTATGTTTGGATCGATGAGAAATAAACAGGAATATCATCGAGAAATGGCGCATATATGTGCTTACCGATGAGAGGGACGATATTCTTGTGGCGCAGACGATTGATGATGCTGACCTCTGCTAGGAAATCCTCGTAGCGACGGTTGTCGTCACGAGTGAACTTCTTGACGGCAACATCCAGCGCCTCTCCTCCTCCCTTGACGGGAGCAGGAAGCCTGCATCTGTACACGGCACCGAACCCGCCTCGCCCCAGCTTCGTCGTCTCATGGAAGTTGTTGGTTGCCTTCAGGATGTCTCTGAAGTTCACTTGGATCGGCACACCCGGAAGGCTCTGCATTGACTTGGCCAGCTGATCCAAATCTTTCTTCCAAGTCCTGTATTTCGAGTTGAAGTAGCAGTACACAATTGTAGCCACTGCGGCAGCCATGCCAAGTGATGATCCGAGAGCCACGGCTACTATGATGGGAGTGGACATCTTCCCTCTTGACTGACCCAAACTGGGGAGCACCTCGACTGTCGACTCCCATGTGTGGATTTGCATGAGCTGCTCCAGCGATGAGAAAAAGCCAAAAGAAGTGCCGAGTTGATTAGTCATGTCGCTGATGGCACGGGGAATGGTGATTATGGGGCTGTCAGGCTTTGGCTTCCCTGCATCTATGGCGTAGACCGACAACTGTTGCCTATCACGCTCATAGTCAATCCACACCGTGTAGCTGCTGATCATCTCAGGCGGCCGTATTAAAATTTGTATAAAGACAGTGTTTGAAACAATACCATACCCATACGTTCTGTCCGTGGCATCATCAGCTAATGTGATGTTAATGGATATGTTGGCGACAGTTCGTATTACTGAGTTGGAACTGGACTTCAAGGAGCCTGATGATAATGGCGATGCTAGCATGGGGAAAATGTGTGCGGGGAGGATGCCAAAGTACAGGCTACTAGTACTACTACCACCTACTACTTGTTGCTGCTGCGTGTTGTTGTTAGACGACGGGTAGACGCTCATGGAGAAGGAGACGGTGAAGGAAGCCTCATGGAGGATCGTCCCATCACTGCTCTTCTCCCATAGCTCGATCGACTCAGGGAGGACGAAGTAGCATCCATTACTGACAGACAAGTTGAACACCTCCGTCCCAGAAGTCATCTTCTTGTAAGAGCCAAGCGTATCAAATAACAGCCTCGAGGTATTACCTGCTGTATTATTATACGATAAGCCAGGGACGAAGATGACGCCGCGCATTTGGTCCAAGGTAGTGTTTATAGTGGTGGTGTCCCTACGATCACCGTCGTGAGAGCCGGAGCATTTGCAAGGTTTCGCGTGGGAGCTGGAGAGGAGTAGAGGGCACATGATCATGAGTACAAGGACGATGATACTAGAGGAGAAACGATGATGGGGAACATGATGAGGGAGCGGAAGAAGCTTATTATGAACCTGAAACCAGGCCATAATTTCTTGTTATTAAGCGCTGCTTAATTCGATTGATGGCCACTAGCTGCGAACTATATATATAACATGTGTATATATGATGCACTACTGGCCTGGTGTGAATGATTTCAATGTGACTAATTCATACGGTGCATACTTCGTAGAAAATCGTTGGTTGAAAAAGTTGTACACTTGTAGAAGTAAGAAGCTGAAGCAGTCCACTGCACACGCATATGCATTTGACGTGTATATGCCCAACCGGTATTCTAATTTTTAACAGCAGAAGAATGGGTTGCACCACAGAATTTCCAAATCACTAGTGCAAAAATCCACATCAATACGTGTTCAGATAGACGGTATTGGCTGGTGATCAACACTAACGTGCAAGCCACAGTACCAGTCCCTCCAACCGATACTCAACAGCGCCGGTACTAAATGATTTTGTATCAAATCAAAAAAGATAAAGAAAAAAATTCAAACCATCGGGAGGCCCACACACACGCAACATCCCAAGTCACGAGCCATGCGTTCACGTACATGCACCGACGCGAGGATTCAAATCCATGCCTCCGGCCTCGCGCGTTGTTTACTTACAATCCCTACAATCCCATTTATGCATCACATCTGATTGAGTGGGAAATACTTTCGTTTTGAAATAGCCCATAGAGGCTCATTTAATACCGGGCCAAAACACCGACCGGTACTAAATGAAACACTTCAGTACCGGCCGGTGTTACTAATGGGTATTAAATGGTCGTACCATTTTAGTATCGGGTCAAGACACCGATCGGTATTAAAATGTGACTTATAGTACAGAGTGGTGTTTTGAACCGGTGCTAATAAAATCGCTCGAGGAGTTTCAAATTTATACGCGATACTAAAATGACTCCGAGAGTTTTAAATTTAGATCTAGTACTAAAGGTGGTGCCACCTTTAATACCGGGTCTTCAGCGCCCAGTACTAAACTACATGGATGAATATGGATTTTTCTACTTAGTGGGTCTAACGCGTGGCGGCTGAATCTACCTGTGACAATACATTGATTTCGTAAAAACGAATACTGAATAATCAACCGTAGATATGGACAGCCGGCGGTGGATCGAGGCTACCGGGTAATAACCGGAAGAAACTTGGCACTGAAAGGAATAAGAAATATTTGGTGGCCAGCAATATCACGGAAAGCCTCGAGCCCGATTTAAGGCCTTGTTATGCAAAATAGGGGGGGGTCAAATTTGGGGGTTTGGAGTCACTTCGTCATCATTGTGCCACTGTAGCATTTTGTTTGTATTTGTAAAAAATTGTCCAAAAATTGATTAATTAGGCTCAAAATGTTCCTCTCGCAGAGTACAACAAAACTGTGTAATTAATTTTTAATTTCATCAACATTTAGTACTCCATGTATGTACCGACATTTTGATGTGATGAAAATCTTCTTTTTGCATAGTGAACTTTAGAGGTGAAACTTGGGAAGGGTCTTGTACCGCTGCACTAGAAGGCAGTCAAAGTTCGTTCTGACTTCTGAGTACATAACCAGTTAACTTCATCTGCAAGCCTGACAATAGCATCATGCAATACGTACAACTCCTTGATTTCTAGAAGGAGGTCCCACACTTATGTTCCCACGAATTCCTTCTGAAAACTCGTAAGGAGAAAAGAGTACATGTATAGCTCACGTATCTTGGTAGTGCACATTGTTCCTTGTTAATCAAAGAAAGAAGTTTATTTTTGACCATCAAACTATTGTCGAAGTTTGGTTTTTGCCATCAAATTTTAAAATCAGGTATTTTTGAACATTGAACTATGAAAACATACAACTTTGACCCTCTAGCTGGTTTCAAATGTGGTTTTACCAATATAAGTGCTTTCAAAAAATAATAAAATTTGCTTTAATATCAAAAAATGCATAACTAATTCATTTTAAATCAGAAAAATATGAAACCGACACCAAACAAAATTTAAACATATAATCTATCTATTAGTAAGGTATTTAAATCTATTTGGATCTTATTTTTCCTTTTGGTTGTGTTTTACTGCTTGTGGGTATGCATATTATTTATAAAAATTATCTTTTTGTGTTATATTTGACAAGATATTGGCCAAGACGATCCAGCAAACTTCGGTTACATATAGAAGCTCAGAAGGCAACACCAACACCACAAATGTCATGCTCCACCATATATAGATTCTATTTAGATATTGCATGGCTAATGCTTTAGTTTATTTTGATTGTGTAACTAGGTAATATGTTTCAGAAAAAAAAAGGAGCTGCTCAAGCATTATACAATTAATTAATCATGTAATAAACATAAAGTAAAGCATAAAAAGATAATTTAAATAAGTACAGGTCATGACTATAAGCAATAAAACACTATAAAATGAATAAATAAGACCCAAATAATTCTAAACAATGTACTAATAGATTGGATATATTTTTTAAAAAAAAGTTGGTGCTGGTTTCATATTTATTTTAATTTAAAACAAATTAGTTATACAATTTTAGAGATTAAATTATATTTTATTATTTTTATAAAATACATATATTGTCAAAACCACCTCTGAAACCAGCTAGAGGGTTAACATTGTTCGGTATAATATAGCACTTGTATACAACTGTTAAGATGTCATGTGCAATACAAGTGCTATATTTTCCTCCTTGAAGATTATAGGGGATATAATTTTAATGAAATAAACTCTCTAGATCATTTCTCCATATTGTCCTTCTATATATGGACTTTCTCCATAGATACCATTAGTTAATGATTTTTTCATAGTGGGGGATTTGTAATATTTGGTCATCATCATAACGGTCACCAAGGTTTGATTCCTTCAAAAACCTTGTGGGATATAACATTCCTTATACCTATGGGTTTATATGTCACTGTTTTCACGATCACAAGGATATATATATCTTGATTTATGCTGTGAGACATAATAGTGGCATTTGTGCTAAAAATACACATGTGGGGTTTATCCCTTCTTTGAGGACATGTGTCAAACAATTTCTTTCTTTGTTTTGCGAGGAAAAAATTTCATATTTAACATTACATCTTGCCTTATGTTATGCCGGTTTGCAAGATAGAAGTATGGAGCCTTATTCCAACACTTGACAGGTGTAATCTAGATCTAATCTCCTTAAGACTCCTGACTCCGGCCTCTAATAATATCAAGTCAACTGGTTTATAGTTATGCTACATTAGTTTTTTTGTCTACGTGAAAGAGAGAGAAATATAAGAACATACGTAATCCATAGACAGCTGCTATCTATTTAGGCGTTCTCCAATAGTATACTTTTAACTAGCTCATAAAATATTTTCTCATATTTTAATAAAAAAGAAAGAAGATATATATATCTCTTGATCAATAAATAGTCTCATACACGCACTTTAAGATTATGTGAGTATGATATGTAGAGTCATTTATATTATGAGATATGTGTTAAGAATTAGATAATTGGAAGAGTTGTCTCTTAGGCCATCCTCAACCCATATTGTTTATAGGTGGTGTCTAAAGAAAAACGAGAGTAAGAAATTACACATAGACACTACCTCCCCAATGCATAATTTCTATGATAAATGAAGAAAATAAATCTCCTCCAATCTTCTTTCTTCTCTCTTCTTTCCTCACCCTCTCACTCTTCTCTCTTCCTTGGTTCTTGTGTAGACATGGTGTCTTGCATGAGAAACCATGTATATTTTTTTCTCATTAACTCTCTTGTCATTGTCATCAAATTGCTTACACTACAAGAAACTATTTAATCTGCCACAGAATCATTATGTCGCAGATCGTTGAAAATCTGGTGGTTGCTTGAGCGTTATTGATTAAATCGACCGACGGATCTTCCAAATCATCACGAATTGAAGCGATCTATGATGTTTTTTTACCATCGTAAAACAGCCCGAAGCCCACTCAACCAGCCCAAAGCCCAGTTTTAGTGACGAAAATAACCGGCACGGATTGCTGCAGACATAAACGCTAACGTATACGATGACGTTGTTGCCTACGTGTACGATGATGTGGCTGCCTACCCTGATGACATGGATGCTGACGTGGACAATGACATGGGTGCTGATGTGGAAATTGGCTTTTCGATCATGGGCCATTTATTAATGGATCAATTTTAGACAAAGACTAAATTTCAGTCCAACATTATTTTAGCAAATAAAAACTTAAGCCCATAAACATTATAGCATCGGCCAATAAAAATTCTGAGCCTGAATCATTTCAGCCCACCAAAAATTTAGAAGCCACATATCCCAAATATTCAGTAGCAATAATTACAGCATAATTATAGAATCAAAATAGGTACAATATCTCAAATAATACAATTTTTACAACATTCAAGAATAGTGTATGCAACATCAAACAATAGTATTTGTAACATAAATAGTCATCGTTTGCAACACTAGAAACACCGCTCACAACTCTTAGCCACGCATGGCAGCGGTCAAAAAAATTCCAATAAAAATGCAACATCCGGATGAAACACTTACAACATGCATGCGAAACATATGCAACATCGCAACATCTCAGATCTACTTTTGTAACATTCACATCAAACAGTTGTAACATTTTTCTGAAACATCCGAAACACGTGAAACATACTGTTGCAACATGGAGCAAAACCCTAGCCAAAAAATGAGAATTGAAGGAGGAAGAGGAGGAAGATGGCGAGCAGGGAGCACCAGCGGGGAGGAGATGGCGGTGGCGGTCCACCCTCTTCTTCTCCCCCCAACGAGTACGGCCTTGATCCTCCCAGTAAACCGCGTCTCGCCGGCATAGGTCTCGAGCTACGTCCATGACGGCCCCCATCATGACAGCGGGACGGCGAGTAGGAGCATGAGGCGTCGAGGAACTCGCGGACGAACTCCCCCACCATGACGGCGGCGCGGTGAGCAGGAGCGCGAGGATGCCGAGGTAGGAGCCAGCCTTGAGTAGTAGAAGAACACTGAGGAGGAGAGGTGGTGCCGGCGAGGCGGAGGAGCGGCAGCGGCGGCGCGACGCGCCGGTTGGGGGCGGCGGCGGCGGCATGGGGCGGCGCGGAGCGGGGGGGGGGGGGGGGGGGGGCAGCTTGGGGGAGACGCGGAGCAGAAAATTGTCACGGCTTAAATGGAGAAGCGGAACGGGACGGGGACGTCCCCTGATCATTACGGTATATCATTTTATATTAGACAATCGCGCAATGAACGAAGAGCATACAATTGTGCACCTATTTTTCTCTCTCGTGGAGCGTGTTGCAGCCGGCTTCAGCCGGCGGTTGCCTAGCAGCCCGCTCTGTACTCTCTCTCTCCACTCCTTTCTCATCCAGCTCAGATTTTTGATGACATGGAATGGCTTGCAGCCCGCTACGTAAGCTCATAATACTTGCTAGATATACTAGCGCCCGTAGTCCGTAGGGATCAGCTTTGTTTTAATTACGGAAGAGAGAAGGTTATCGCGGCTCGTTGTCCCAAAATCAATCGCCGGGTGGACGCCGTTGTACGAGTCGTTTCCAGCCGACGACAGCTGCGCTCGGTCCACTGCGCCGCTGCGGCGAGCACGTTTCGGAGAGGAAAAATCACCGGCGGCGACTAAAATCCAACCCAGTTCGTTCTGAGCAGCACTAGCTTGCGGCAACACACCATAGGCAACGATGGCGGCGATGCAGAAGCAGAAGGCGGCGGGCCGCGCAGCAGGAACGACGACGGCAGCACATCTGCGCAAGGGTGCTAACCTGCCTCCTGCGCAGCGCCGTCGGCTTGTTAGGAGAGAGACGAAAGAGGAGAGATCGAGAATGATGAGAGAGATAAAGTCTGGGAGAGATTTTTTTTTCTTGCATTTTTACCGTACAACCCTTTTTGAAGATGTTTTTCACATAAAAGTACTTTAGAAAGGAAAAAATGACGTAAAATAAAACAGATTATCATGACAAATTGTAGTTGTTTATGTTTATGTATGACTGATCTCATTTGAATAAAAGAAGAAACAAAATGGTATGTAGAAATCTTATTCATACTTGATCATATAGATGTATGTGTACATTAAATAGTTTGCATATAGCTAAATAGACAGCTCATTGTAACAACTGTCTAGACTGTTATATATGTCCTAATAATTAGAACGAGAGAACAGACAAAAAGAGAGCAGAAGACGATGAACCCACGGTGATTTTACTTCACTGGTAGCCCAATACGGTATACGGTACACTCTGATTGTACCGTGACTTGAACCCAGGCGTGCTCAGCTGACCAGTTGAACCACGAGAGTGTTGGCACAACTTGCTTTATATTACAATAATTTATCTTTTTCCTTCCATTCCATGGATTGATCAAGTGAAAAACAAACCAACGGAAGCTGCTTCTGAAATGAACCTAATTCCCACATTCTTCATGTACTGGACGTCTGGACCTCAGAGAATTATCGCTTCAAAGAACCAAATGGAAATAAAGAAGAAGAAAAATCAATGGAGCCGCCTCCAAATCATCACCCAGAATTATTTCGACATTTACTACACATAAATGAGTATTGTACAAGCCAACTTATTTTATGCTACTGAGCTTACGACAAGAAAAGCGATTCAAATTGTCAGTCCAGTAACAGCACAAGCACCCTAACGAGGAAGCTCACGCAAATAAAACTGAACAAATATAAACTCAACAGTTAACATATTCCACTATTTTTCTTCCTACACAGAACTCCAGTTTCTTGACCACAGATTCCTCATTCTTCATCTGAATTCAGTTTCGTCGCAATGACTCCTTGCTTTCTCTCTGAAAACATAAACAAGCCAAGTTAGGACGAAGAACCCATAGAGTTGATTTTAGGAGCAGACAAGTTTTCCAGTACCTGAATGTGCTCTGAAGGGCTCATTCTGAAAGAGGCTTCCGAGCCAAAAAGAAGTACATAGGAGTGAAGATTTCCTTCCTGTGGTTATTTATTCAACAGCAAACAAGAGTGAAAATGAATCGCAATCGTATAAGACAGTACTGGAGTTAACTGAAATTGTGATCCTGCGGCTCTGCTTTCTGGTTCAGAAAACGACTTACTTGCCACCCTCTACAAGACCTTCTGCAGCCTTCTCTAGGAAATTGGAGACCCTCTCACTGCCTTGTGGTGCAAGACCAACATATTCCAACGCCTTGACCTGAACAGCATCAACAATAGACTCTCAATCCCCAGTCATAAAGCTTTTACTATCACCTAATTGCCAGTTTTTATACTTGGAGAGAGAATGACAACTTATTTGATTATGCGGAACAAATTGGATGGTACAAATGAAGTATCTGAAAATGAACAAACTATTTATTAGCCTCACCATTGTGCGAGTGATCATACGTCCCACAGACGTCAAACGAAAGCTACTTATGGAAAATCGGCTTGGATCCAAGGGCAAGTACCACGGCAAGGGGGAATCTTCAGCAAGATCCTTATCCCAAACAACCTGCATGAAGATAAAGAGTTACACAACCAGCGGCTAACCGATGAAACTCCATATCGAGCAGAAAGAAACAATAGTATATTGCTTTATTAATGGTGCATTTACCACTGTTGAGCTACAACAGAACATGATTAGAAAACAGGGGAAAGTAATAATATCTCTTACCTCAAATCCAGCATCTTTTACTGCCTGAAGACATTGCCGGGTGCTTCTGATATCTGGCAGCCCATTGCCGAGCTCAATTTCATCCTTGATCCTTTTGTGAGTTGCATTGTTAGGATCATAGTGATCAGTAATGCACCACTCATATACAGCAAAGCACTGACCAGGCTTCAACACACGATATATCTCCTTGTAGCAACCAACCTTTGCAACAAAAACAACAATTTAATTTTCCAATTACCACAGAAGATCAAAATTGATGATAAATCTTAGTAAAGAAGTGAAATGACAGTTTGAAAAAAAAATGAAATCTTACAGGATCAGGTGCATGGCAAGTCGCCTCAATGGCATAAACAGCATCGAAGGTGTTGTCATCAAACGGCATCTTCATGAAGTCTGCCTGCACAAATATAAGCCTTATCCTTTAGCTTAACTGTAGTTCGAATAACTCCATCCACACAAAAAGATCTTCAGGAAGTCTGCATGTATTATAGACCGATATGGCAAAATCTGGACCATAAAATATCTCCAAGTTCCATCTAATGAGCATCAACCTTGCAACTTCATTACACAGCCATGCAAATGCATAGCTGTTAACGTAAAAAAATTGCACTAAAATGAGGCCAATCACTTTATTTATTTCAACAGCAAAGTAACTGCAAGGGTTTGTTTGTCAACACCAATGATAAAATAAAGAGGAGCAAGCAATAAGGAGCTAAACCAAAAAAGAACTATGACCTAGTTGATAGGTTAACTATACCTTGACAAAATCACAGGTACCACTAACTCCTGCCAGCCGATTGAGCTCCTGAATGTTGAAATATCATGTTAGTATAGCAACATTATGACCAGTGCAACAATGAAAGGAGTCAATTTAACAAATGTGGTTTCAACTAACCTTTCCCCTAGTAATCTGGTATTCGTTGTTATTCAATCCAGTAACTGAAGTTGAGCTGCACAAAAACCATTTCATGATTCAGTTGGCTATATGATTTGGGCACAAATTGGATCAATACTGTAATGAAAGAAGGCAATGCTCTAAATAAACAAAGAGCTTGCTTTTTCTTCTCTTGCCTCAAAGAGAAAGCATGATCCCTCCAAAGTAAATTCACCACAAGTGCCAAATTTTAAGTGATAAACTTTGATTAACTTTAATGCATTGGCCAGGTATGTTAAAAAGTTGAGTTGAGGACATCACAATTCACAAGCATTAAAGAAACTGGGGGCCAAGAACCAAACCTAAATCTTGCAATTTCTCTTAGTGGTCCACCTATTCCGCAGCCCACATCCAAAACCTACGGCCAAAATATACAAAGCATGCATCCTCTAGTCAGTGTAAGAGCAGCAAAAACAATTGGGACATAGATTTCAATAGGACAACTAACCTTCATTCCTGGTTTCAAACCAAGCTGTAGGGCAAGAAAATGCTCGTGCCGCTTGATGCTTTCGCGTAAAGATTCTCCATTCCATCTAACATAATAAGCATAGTTCAATTAGCATGGACCATTGATAAGCATAACCTATGATACTTTTCCAGTTTCTTTAGAACAGATTTCTTTGCTCTGCCAAATGGAAGACAAAAATTTGCTCTTTCTGCAGGGGAAGTCTCACCTGTGAGCAAAGTGGAAGGATTCACCCCAACCGTACTCATAGAAGCTAGTGGCAAGATCATAATATTTATTAACCTGGCAGGAAAAATACATCAGCTGCTGATATTTATCTTGTACCACTTCTCTAGTATATAAAAAATATAAAGAAGAAAATAACCCCTCCAGTGCTGTAATCATTTATCATGAGGTTATGCAGAAACACATTTCAGCATCATTGTTCTGTTACGCTAAAGATGTGTTTCTGCCCACACTTTTTTCAATGGAGTCTATTAAGTTAGTAGTGGTTGCTAGCTGAGAAACCTTTAAGTTGCAGCAACTGCAGCTAACTACTGAATTATACCACAGCACGAACAAGAGTGGACATGTTTACAGAAGATAAATGTGCCCATTGAAAGGTTATATTACCATATCAGTGTAGTTGGACTTTCTTGCTTCCTCCTTCCCTCCATAGTATCCATGGTATTTCTCATACCTTGGAAAAATAATTTATTCAAAATTCAGAGTAAAGTAAACATGACTAATGGATAAATCTTTTTTCGAATGGGAATGAGCATAAGCGTCCTTATGAACCAGGAAGGTAGTTTCAATTTAACAGCCTCTACATTATGTTTTATGCAATCTAGAAAAATGAATAAACTTGATGGTACCTTAATGGTATGTATTATATGATGAAAGGATAGCTTAACAACTTTACATGACATGTGATGGAGCTAATAATGGACCACAAGCTGAGATGATAATGTTTCATTCAACAAACAGTTTCTGCAGTAAAGCAGAGTGCTATGTGAAACATAAATGGAATGGTTCACAATTCACACAGCTAGTACTAGGATCAAGGTCTGGATAGTGACATACAGGCCACACAACATCAATTGTGCATGTCAGTCCAATACTAAACATGCATCAAGTACTTGATGGTCAAGTCCATAAAGATTAAGTACTTGATGGTGAACTGTCACATAATGCACATGATTTCGAAAGCTCTCACCTAAACAAAAAGTCACAGGAAAAATTGAATCATTGGATACAGCTTGAAAGGTGGTAACTAGTAATAAAAACATTTCAGGAAAAAAGGATACTAGTAGCAAACAGCTATCAGCTAGAAAAGAGCATCTTAAGGAAGAAAAAGACAGAACACAAGCATCAGCTACTCAAGATCCTAACCCCAAAGTAAAAAAACATATAAAAGATGGTCCTAAAAACAGGGGGGCATGGGGGAAGTAATCATTTATTTTATTTAAGACCTAAATAGTACAGATACAAATGCACACTACACAAAGGATGCATAGAAAATTAAATCTGCAGCGCACAAAAGGAATTGCAATTATTTGGGGGTAAACTACAGTGAACTCCTCTGTTCTATTATATTCCCAAACACCATCGGAGGCTTCGCAATATCCAATACAACAGAGATCATGCCAGGCGGCGACCAGATTCAGATACATACTCATCGACGGCCGACTTGACTTCCCCCTTGTCGATCTTGCCTCCCAGGCCAGACGCAAGATCCAGTGCTCCCGACTTCGACATCGTGTACTCCGCCGCTGCCGCCCCGACGGATCAAATGCACCTGCAATATTATTTCAGTAAGAAACGGATGGATGTCGCTGTCCCTTCCTCCCTCCATCCACCACAGAAAAAGAGAAAAATTTCGGCAAAGCAAGTAATGGAAAGTGATGGCGACTGGACGAGTGGTGGGCTGGTGCCTGGTGGCGGCAATGTACAGCGCAAAACAACGGTTTTAGTCCAGAATGCTCAATGCGGCACAACCAAAAAGGAATTGGAGAAAAGAACTGGCATTCACGGCTCAGCCGGGCAAAGAAATCAAACCTGCAGCGGCCTGGACGGATCCAAGAGGCCACGAAAGATTTGGCCTCTAGGACTGACGGCAAAGAAACGAATCGATTTCGGCGAGTGAGAGGGGTTGCTTACCGACGGGAGAGGAGGATTATCCCAGGAACGTGCGGATGGATCCACCTGCGAGGAAGGATTTGAGGAGGGAGGGGCGGCTGGTGGGAGCAAGCGGAGTGGGAGAGCCGCGGGCGACGGGGGTGGCGGGCTGGCTGGCTGGATCTTCGATGGATGGATGGATTGGTGCGTAAAGCTGTCAGCCGCGCACGCCGATGGGTTTATTTATAAAGTTCGGTTTTTTCAGCAAGAGGGCTCAAGGTCAGTTTGGGAATGCATACCACTCCACGTGGGACGTCAGTCTGTTCCCAGCATCCTTCTGGCTCGCTTCTGTTTTGCCTCGCGATTCAAAAAAAAAATTGTATCATGAATGAATTCAGAAAAAGGTATATGCACGCATTTCAACCAAAAGAAGCCGTCCGAGGTTACAATAGACTGTAAGTTTTTATAAACTTTTGAGTAAAAAATTTAGCTTAAAGTTCGATTGCAATTTTAAAACAGTAGGGTTACATTTTTTTTCTTTTTATTCAAAACAAATGCTGACGTCGCTGATGGCCTCACTGTCCACAACCATGTCGCCCTTAAAATAAATTCAGAAAAAGTACATGCATTGGGTAAGATTTTTTGTTTTTAGCTCGAACCTCCAACTGAGTTGCCGTCATTTTTGTGTTGTAATTGTAATTGACTATTCACCTTTTAGGAGATTGTTTACAAATTTAAAGAGGAAGAACGAGATAAAATATCAAAAACAAAATGTAGTACAAGTGTACGACAATGCATGTAATAGTAACAATTTGGCAATCATCCAGATTGCATTCCAAGAGCTTATAAATACAAAGATATACAACTTGTTTGAAAAAATAAATAATAACGTTTAGAGGCTAAAGGCTAGAATAGCCCCCGCGTTACGAGAACATCTAACTACTAGGTTATCTCCATGATACGTCTGGGTGTAATCAACCTCGACCATCATAACTTGAGTCCCACCATTGGGGGTTCAAACCGTTGTTGCCGGCCTAAAAGCCTGACGGGCTGGCTAACCCAATTCTTCCCCTCAAAATTAGTAACATTTATACAAACATTTATTAACAAAGTAAAATGAAAACATAGTTACTGGTTTACATAGTTCGGGGGTTATATAAACTTTTTTCTTCCGTGTAAGAAGAGATTTAAGTGTTTTCGGCCAAGGTTGGGGCAGGCTTAACCATTGGGCTCGAGTCGGGCCTATTATGCTAAGGTAGTCATTTCTAGGTCTCAATTTATCTCATGTTTCACTAAGTACCATGCAGTCTATGTTTACACCTTGAGACCTACCAATCTCATATATAATACCTTAGTATAAGGTCGAATGCTCTACCATGTCTAGGTGTGAGGAAGGTTACCAGTGGAGTTTGAGTCCAAGTGGTGCCAGCGTTGGCGGTTAGTGTTCCCTCCACATCCTTGTCTAGCAAGCATGGCCTCTCAGCGTAATAAAGGGAGGGGAAAGAGAAACAAAATGGTGCGCCTGACATGTGGACCATTACCACATCGTCTTCCAGGTCAGCAACCATGTGGTAAAACTTATCTCTAAAATAGCTTTAGAATCTGAGAGTTATTTATATAATATTATGTACTTGAGGGGTGTCGGTGTTTGGAAATCGTGGTCCCGACACCAACCAGAATTGTGTTATGTTCCCACCCTTGATGGTTGATGCAGGAGGTAATGCAATGACACGAAATTATCCTGGTTCCGGTCGCAAGACCATACGTCCAGCAAAGAAAGAGTGTGCAATGTATTATCCTGCATCGGACTGCGAGTAGTATGGGATACAAGCAGGTTGGGTGAAGAGGCTATGCCTCCAAGTCCCGGATGATGATGATTGAGGCAAAGTGCCAATATCGTGGAGTGCGGAGTGCGTGGGTTCTTTTTTTGTTCTATCTTCTGTCTCCTGTCCTCCCCCCTCTCCTTTTATAGACCAAGGAGGAGGGGTTACATGCGTGTGTCAATATGTAGATACAGTTGTTGCACAGTCGTTGGCGTGGCGCCGGGCGTGGCTCCTTGTCCTTGGCCACTGTTGCGCGGCGTTGTCGTCCCTGTGATGGATTCTTGTACTGGTGATGACGCCACGGAATAGTTTTGAGGGTCCGAGATGTCCAGCGTGCTGTAGTGACTCGTCCGTACGCCAATTTGAGGGTCCCCCATGCCTGTGCACAGTCCTTTCCGTGAAAAATTACTGCAGGAGTCGGCAGCACGGGGAGTAGGAATGACCCGGCCCTATACGTCGCACAGTACTCGGAATGGCCCGCCATGCTTCCTCCTTATCCTGCTTCATGCTTGAGGGTCTCTCCTGCCCGATCGAGGGCTTCGGGTCGCCGGAGTTGGTAGCACAGGAGCTTAGAGTGACGTGCTCTGTTCACACAGCGGCAGCATGTCCGCACAGAGCCTCGGTTGGCAGCATAGTGACGGGGGGTCGTGGCTGTCAGAGCGGCATGGCGAGAGATTTGCCTTTTTGACTTTGGACTCCAGGCGGCGACGAACGTCATTAACTGCGTGTCTGGGTGGAGGTTTCGACCGAGGCGGAGCTTTTCCCATTCGTGGGTTGCTCGAGGCTCGACCCTCAAGCCTCGACCGAGACGGAGTTTTCCGATTCGCTCGAGGGGTCGCTTCCCTCGAGCGAAGCGGAGATTGAGGTGCACATGGAGGCGCCCAGTGAGGTTCCTCGAATGGGTCTTTAACCGTTGCTGGGCCGTGGGCCTTTGTTTGCTTTCCTCTTTTTCTGATATGTGCATAAGTTTGGCAATAGTTAGCGTTTTAACAAGGGTGATTATCCCATAGGTTTGGATACCCCTAATGATCGCCCCCAACAAGGGGTTAAACATTCGATTTTATAGTTCGGTGAGTGAAGTACTCCATATTCTATAGTTCAGAGGTTACATAGACCTTTTCACTACGTCACTGTCCTCATCAGTCGCCATGTGCCAAAATACACATTAAAAATCTATTTGGGTTATTTAAATAAATTATATACTTGAGGGATTAAACATCTAGTTTTATAATTTAGAAATAAAGTATTCCACCTTTTAATAGTTCGGATTTTGACGCGAGAAAAGGGTGAAATGTTCATGTCAAGCCCATATGTGTAACTAAACCCAAAAAAACCCATGCGCATACTTGCCCGTACTTGTCATTAATATAGGCCTCACCGAATTGAACACCGAGAGATAGAAAAAGCCTCACAACCAATAGCGAACAGAAGTCACTTTTTAGGTGATGCATTCATATCTCCTCTCCAAATCATGGAACAGCAAATTTTCAGCAACAGCGGTTGCTAACTATTAAAATGCATATTGAATTCTACATTTATAAATTAAAGTCAACATATGTCAAATCTTGTTAATTAATGTGCACAACCACGACGAGGGACACATAAGCTAGTCTCATCGTCAATCTGTTATTACTCTTACAAATATAAATCATTTGAGGATTTTAACATTTTATAGGTTAACGTTTCTTAATTATAGGTTAACGTTTCTTAATTGATTATCAATAACTTCACAAATATACAAGCCAACACTCGTCCATAATGTAGCCGATGTTAACATATACTCCCTCTATTTTTCTTTGTAAGGTGCACACAGATATCAAGATTCAAACTATACCATTTTTGACAAATAATTTAACAATATTTTTAAAACTTTTATAATGTAAATTTGATTTGGTTGAATTTATAATTAAATGTACTCTCTAATATATAAATAAGATAAATAAATGGTCAAAATATAATTTACAAGATCATACCAAATAAGGAGTACTTCGAGTTGAATGCTCGGAGATAGAGCAAGCCTCCCTTGCATTGGAGTTCCTCTATCGCATATAGAGGCATGAAGGACACAATCTTGCCTCATGCTACATATATAAATCATTATAGGATTTTTGTTGATCAAAAGATTCTTACTTTGATTATGAATATCTAAAATGTTCTATATTCTAGCAATTTCTTATAGACGTGAACACGCTCATAGCGGGTTTATCTCTATAAGTAATTTCAGTGCAATCTCTCAGCGTGTAGGGCACTAAGGCGTATCCTCGTGTTATGTTAGCGTACGTAGTATGTGCATAAATAGATGCAACGGTTCTACCCAGATGGACACCTGAAAAAAAAATACTCATATCCAATTAATGCTAGTAGATTTTTATTATACGAAATATTTTCATATTATCTAACTTTTGTTTAATAAATTAATATATTTGATAAATCTTTTTCTTAAAATTGAAGAACGTTAGATTAATAAGGTGTGATGTTAGAGCATCTTCAAGAGTGACTAAAAAAATAAAGTCTCAAAATATTAGCTTTGGGACGTTTCAAAAAAATTATTGGGAGAGAAAAATACCCTTTCAACCAATAGTTTTAAAAAAACTAGACCCAAAAGCAGCCACATCATCAATTGTGGAGCCATTGCTCGTTTTTTTTCCGGTGAACAGTAACTCGTGAATTTCGTTTTGTCCGTCTTTTTTCCGCGGGTATTGTAAGCTCGGAGGGGAGGGTAAATTTGACTTAGAATAGAGTCAATATTGGTCATGTGAAAAAATTTAGGAACGAAATTAAACACTGTTGGAGCATTATTTTTCATATTTATGTCTAAAATTAATTATTAGAAATGTTTATTGGATACTGTTGAAGATGATTTAGGGACCGAGCTCGGTTGATATTGATCGTGCTGATGACAGACTAGATTTGAGACGAGGATCTCGTCGATAATACCAATGCTGAGGCATCCGGTACACCAATGTTCCGATACTGCCCTTGCCCATTGCCACGGGCTATTTGCGTCTCTCTTTTCGCTACAGCTAGCGTGGGACACCAGATGTTGCCAGAACTGATAAAGCTGGTAGCATGTCGACGAGCCGCACGGCCTGATGAGGGCCATATACTTTTTTGCAGTCAGATCGACAGCATGGCATCTCCGATTTTTTAATTAATCGATTCTTTCGTGTGATCGTGTCACTGTATGAGTAGCGACAAAAATTAAGCATCAAACCTGGTGTCGTGCACGGGCACGGTGCTCCATACATTTATACGCGCTCTTTCGTCGAAACAGTGCAATTCTCGTTTTCAAGAAGTTAAATAATTTTAAATAATATTATATTTATGTCTTTATATAGGTTTTGTATAAATATAACTAAAGTTCATTAAAATATTTTTTATCATATATGTTAAAAATTTAAATTTAAAAAAACCAAACACATGTAAAAAATAAGGGTTGTATTTTTGTTGCCCGGCTCTTAAGAAATTTTATGCCATATCGGTAAATTTACTAACGTGGTAGAATTTGTTACAAATATTTATGATCTTATCCATAGAGCAGTTAGAGCCCGAGAGTATATAACAGTTCAGTCATATCCACTCAAGACACTCATTCGTCTGAATGGACATGAGAGTTCCCTCGTATACCTTCAAGGCACTCTTTCACCATGTATATATAACTATCCATTTGATCAATAAATACAATCACCTCAAATTATGTGTCACTGCATGAGACCGTCTATAAGACAACTTATCAAACAACTTATACAATAGTTTGTTGTTTTAGTTATCTTATAGTAATACAATATCCCTTAATTATGGAAAAAAAAACTATTATTGGTTGTATGACAACAAAACCTGTACAATGATGCGAGAGTTGTCTCATAGTTCTAAATTTTAGCTCATGAGGCGGCTGTTTTGCCAAACAACGACCTCATTCTCTCACTTCGCTCTCTCTTCTACACATCAGCAAAAATTCTACATGGTGCTGCATAAGACGACATATCGGATTGCTGGCGTATAGCAATGTACCTGCCCTAAGAGCAGATACATTGCTACATTTCAGCGGTCTTATAGGCCATCTCATGCAGTGTCACATGAGATTTTTGCTGGTGTAAAAGGAGAGAGTGAGGTGAGAGAAGAAGGTTATTGTTTGACGAAACAACCGCCTCATAAGCTAAAATTTAGGAGCATGAGACGATTGGTCAACCATTATACCAGTTATTACTATCATGCAGCTAAAAAATTCTTTTATTTCACCCATAAACTAAGGTACATGGTATTACTATGACACAACTAAAACTACATGAGTTATCTGATAAGTCGTCTTAAGATTACGTATTGATGTATGATATCGATTATTAGACGACATTAATATACTTGCTTAACATCGTTGAGTCCATCTGTTGAATATCATATGTTCAGCAGTGGAGACACCAATTTGGCAAGGCATAGCAACCGTCGTGCCTGTCGCCGGCGAATTCCTCTTTGGACACGTGATGATGTCAGGGGGGAGCAGTGTCCACAGGTGTCGGCCATAGATCTGTCATATGTAGATTTTAATTTTAATGCTTGCTCCACCGCCGCGTAAGTTGCTGCGGAAACAAATCGTTTATGCAAGCCAGATGACAACGCTGCAAAGGCTCAGCCTCCATGTTTCACGCACCCTCGATTTTTACTCTCCTCAGCAACAAAATGTCGCCAAAGACTAGTTGTCTACTTGGTCAACCAAATTATGGTTAACTGAAACATACGGAATAAATCAATTTGTAATTGAAATATTCTGCGACACGAGAAATCCTATGAAAACTGAGCACACAAACGGCGTGTAAAAATAATCAGGGGTGCTGACCTTATTTTTGTCCATCAAAATCAATGTCATATCCGGACATATGATAGATGTTGTGCTGGAACTCAACCTCAATTTTGTTCGACTTTGGACCTATACGAGTCTCTACTTACTTACTTACTTTCTATACATAGAATATTGTTTGATATAATGATATGACCACACCATACTACTAATTTCATTTAAATTACTATTAATTGTTGACTTTTCTCACAATATTTGATTATTTATCTTATCTAAAAAATTGTGCAAATATGTCAAACACCAAGATAAGCTTACAATACCTTTGATAATAAAGTAAGTCATGAACAAACTAATTGATAATCGTAAAATATTTTGAATAAAACGAATGATCAAATGATGTGAAGAGAAGGCAACAGTGAATATTAATTTAGAATAAAGGCAGTACTTATTATTACTATCACAAAGTACATGCAAAAAAATAAATTGTATAAGAAAATTAGAGCACATATTGACAGAAAACATTTTGAAGCACAATTCTTACATGGAAAACGAAAAGCAAAACATTTTGAAGCACATGGAAAACGAAAAGCGCACAATTCATATTCATCGAGCTATCCGCATTCGTATTGGATTCCACAAATTTTGATACAATTTTTCAGACAAAAACAAATCCGATCCACCTCCCTCGACCGTATATACAGTAATTTTCGAGCCCGTTTCCGCCGTGGAGCCACGTTGTATATCCGGTCGCCAACCGAGTCCCTTCCCGACACTTCGATTTCGTTCACCAACCTCGCGGCCGCTCCACCGCCGCCGCCGCCGCCCTCCGCTCCGGCCGCCGAACCCGCCCGCCCCGATCCAGATCCAGGTGAGATCCCTCCGTCCCGTCCGTTCTCCCTCCCTTGCCCAGAAAACCCTCGCCGCCGGAGTCGAGATCCGATCGGTCCGTACGAGATCGCTCGTCTCCTCTCGACCCGTGTGGGATCCGCGTGATCCCTGAAACCCAAATCTCTCTCGGCGAGAACTTCTTACCGCTATGCGCGCTCTTGTAATGCGCCCAGCTCGTAGCGGATTTCATGTTGGTGGCGGGGCATCTACCACGATTCGGATGATGGCGTGGAATTCCCCATCTGGGCTGGGAATAGTGTGTTGTTTGATCTGAAGGTTGATTTGTTTAGCCGATTCTGAGTTCTTACGCTTCGTGCAGGACCTGAGAGATGGACGCGAGCAGGCGCCAGAGTGGGATTCAGCAGCTGCTGGCTGCGGAGCAGGAGGCTCAGCAAATTGTCAATGCGGCTAGGGCTGGTAATGCTTTCTTATGTCTTTCGGCCAAGCCATTGCAAATCTAGCATCGAATTGTAGAGCACGTAGCTTAGGCATGAGTTCTGGCGACGTTGACCATATCCGCATGTTTGTTCCCAATGAAAGTTCAGATACATGCACCATTTGCGTCGCCAAGGTGCAGTGAGATCAGCATCTCTTTTGTTGCCATAGGTCAACATTTGCATCTGTTACCAGAGCCTACCACTTCATTCAGCCTATTGTGCCAGATCATCTCACCCAACTCTGCATCCCAATTTAATTTTCAAATTTGCATATAGCAATGTTTAAGAAACTTAAATTTGAGAATTAATTTTCTTTGTTCAATTAGCAAAACCTGTATAGTGCAAAGCTACTCTGGGTATCTTTGATCGATAGCTATGTAGATGAAAAGCAAAAGGATCTGCTTCCTCCAATTTTGTATAGGCTGCAATGTAAACTTGAATCTTTTTCTGTTCCAACAGCCAAGTCAGCTAGGCTTAGGCAAGCAAAAGAGGAGGCCGAGAGGGAAATAGCTGAATACCGTTCCCAGATGGAGGCTGAGTTCGCGAGGAAGGTTGCAGAGGTATGCACACCAACACATCCTATTCTTTTTTAAACCAAAGGATTACCGGACATCTCTTACATATTCTCTTGTTGTTTACAGAGCAGCGGTGACTCTGGTGCAAATGTCAAGCGTCTCGAGCAAGAGACAGCGGCGAAAATCGAGCAGCTCAGCCAACAGGCTGCAAGCATCTCCCCAGAAGTCATTCAGATGCTCCTGAGGCATGTCACCACCGTGAAGAACTGAATACTGCCGTGCCCGGAAATATGATTGCAAGCTTGTATCGTCTGTCCATTTATTATTTCAGAGAGCGTGGTGAGAAATAATTTTGTGACTTATGGCTGTAATTTCTTGTTATTGACCACGGAATAAGCTGCTGCAGACCTGCAGTAGAGCAGCAACCGTGCCTGGTACTATCTGAACTTGCCCATTGTTTGGTATATTGGTAAATATTTCCTTCATGTCGATCCCCAATCTGATGTCGCTAGTTTGCTATCTCTCGTACTCATGAGATCTGCAAATACTTCTTGGGAGTGCAACCTCTGTTAACAAGGGAGTGGTTTCGGAAAAAAGTGGATTTGTTCTGGATGAAGACTTCAGAAAGCTCTCCACTCCACACCCTCTTTCAATTACCCTGATTCAACAGGGATAACTTATGCCCTGATGCAGCGGACAACTCTAGGCCAATGCTTACGTTCCAAATTAAACACGGCATTATTAGCTCCAAATGCTTACGTTCAAGTTAAGCACGATCCAAATGTGTGGCAAGGGCAGAGAACAATCAGACTATTGCAGTTTATTTATTTATTTATTTTTAAATAGCGCATATGCAGATTGGACGCTGAGTCGAACAAGCTGCTGGCGGCTCTACAGCATGGATGCCACGAGCCCACGACCACCCCAGCACGTTCCATCATCGCGTTCATATCACACTTCCATGCCTATCCCATCGAGAACAAGTCCATACAAAACAATAAACCAAACCAAGCCATGCCATGCCATGCCATCAAGAACAAGTTCATTATACAAACAATACACCGTATACAAACAATACACCGAACCAAGCCATCCCACCAAGAACTATTCCATTACATCCGAAACCATACACTGAACCAAGCATGCCAGGTGCCAAAACAAGCGGGCACGGTCACATGGCCTCCCATAGGCGCCAATTCAGGATCCATTTTGTCAACAGAATCACAGGACCCATTTTGTCCTCCAGATCTGCTGGACAAAGTGATGGTGATTATTGGCGTAGTGGGTCAGAATCTCTGAATCTCAAGCTACATGAAAGAGCTGATCCAACCATCACACAACATTCATTTCGTGCTTGCTTGCTCAGCATAGTAGATACTAGTACCAGCAGCAGCTTCGGTACTTGGATATTTATAGATTCACGAAGAAAAGAAAAATGACTTGTAGTACAGACTTCACAATTCAACGGACAAAATGTTAGACTGAGAAGGCTGTTGGATGCATAGCACTTTATGTAGATTCAGATATTGTTTCGGGTAGTTCAGGAGTAGAGGCTTAACATATGGAACAAGATAATGTTTCAGTTATCAAGCTCAATTCAAATATCACAGATCATAAGTTTCTACTCAATATACATGTTCAGGTCAAATCATACACCATCATTAATTTCTATGCTATGGTACATTTATATGCTTTAGTATTTAATAGATTACAGATAGTGACAGAAACATATCTGCACATGCAACCCTGCGGCCCAACAGTTACCATTTGCTTCTTATTCCAACCTACACAATACGATATCCGAATTATATACAGACAGACAGACACTCCACTTCCATTGAGCAGGCTCAGCGACTTGATAGTAAGGAGTAATTGTGCATCAATGTTCCATCAAGAGCTCAAATCATTGTCACTGCAGAAAAAGGTGCAGAACTCAAAATGTGATAGCTTAACTTGCAACTTGCGTTAAATCAACAGAGCACATATTATACAACAGGTGTACAGAACATGAGATCATTACCTTAATAGCAATCCTGGCTTATGATTCTCTGAGTCTGTGGGCTGATATTCACCGAACATGATACAAGCCCCTGGATCAGCAGGAGTGTTGAGACACACAAGAATTATGTCACAAATATATAGTGGGAAGATATAAAGCAAGACAGTAAATTATGATAACAACTAACAACATCATGGCAAACATGGATACTCTTCGTGAAATACTGAAGTGGTTTGAGGGCAGCACTTCTCATTAACAAATCTACTTGTTCATTTTCCTCAGGAGTACATCTTAACTATTTAGCTTTTTATTAAGAAGTGAGCAAATTTAAGAGACCTGAAATAAATAGGGTGAGCAACCTAATATTCACTTATAAGGTACAAATTCCAGCTAACTGTTCTAGGATGCGAATTTCCAGACCTCAGGACATTAAAACTTCAAAAGCTGCTTTGTTCTGCTGCTCTGATGTTTAATGATTCGCCATATCTACAATTCTGTTAAAAACCTTCTTCACTTGCTAGCAACTCTAATTTTTCATAAGAATTCATTTCAGGGAACTCAAATTTTGTCCAATCTAGAATGGCTCCGCGTTTCCCATTTGTGCGTATAGGTACATGTACAATCATCACCATCAAATGCGACTCAAGATTTATGCTAACTTGCAAAATTACAAACTTTGAAATTAAAATCGCCATATCATCTTTTAGTTACTGCAATGCATGCCTCCAAATCTGGAGGCACTTTTTCAGGGCAGTACATTACCTACATGGACAACTACTTCTGCATTCTCCTAATCAAATAGTTTAATAAAATATACAAGTAACTACAGTCAGAAAAGCATAACTTATTTTGATGATAAATCTACTAGTATTTGACCATGCAACATACAGATACTTCACCGGTATTAGTAATCAAAGTTTAAGTGTTGACAATTGACAACATGCATTCTAGCGCAATATCCTTTTTAATTTGGAGGTACGAGGTAGTAGCCCAATCCCCTGGCGACTCTTATCCATCCAACATGTTAAACCTTTTGCCTTTGTCCTTAACCATTTTGCACCAACTCACTCATGCACTTGTTGACTACTTTGTATTAATAATCTATATATATATTTATACTATCATTGAAAAAAGTTCCCCCATTTTAATGTGGCTGATTTTCAGACCAAACTTGCCCATGGCCACATTCAAGCAAACATTAAACTATAGGCTATAGCCATTGCAAATACCTAAATTTCATCACTAAAAAATTCCCTTACATCATACACTGTATTTACATGGCAGCTGACAGATTCATATCTGTTACAGGAACTACATAAAACAATAAGCCACTGTAGGTCACAGAGAAATTACTTTATTCTCACAAGTATGGATAGAAGAAGGTTAAAACTCAAAACTCCCTTAATTTTACTAACAGGAAAAGGCAAGTCAAAGAGCTGTGACACCAAAGCAGATGCCAGTGAACCCTATTCCATATATTCCCTTACCACCAAGTATGAGATTGCTGTCCAGAGAAATGCTAGTACATATCCTAGAATAAAAGAACTATTTCCCAGCTGCCGTTTCCACACCCAACCTATCAATCAATGTTATAAACTTATGAATAAAGTAACCATACTACTAACCTTCCCAATTCCTTTAAATCCAAATTCAGCTACAAGTTCACAACCAATAGGAACCATGGAAGCAATTATCGATATCACTATTAACATCTCATGGTGAACGTAGAGATGTTTTTGTGACCACGCAAATCCCCTCCAGCAGTTAGGACCATGCAATCCATGATAGGATTTGAAATGCTAAGCCCAGAACAGTTGAATCCAGGCATCCAGCCTCGGGCAAGCTAGCGCAAATCCTTAGATCTTACAGATTAGTATTTAGAAAGACCCAAAAGCAACAATGATACTAAGTTATAACATGTCAAGTCCTTAAAAGTACGGATTTTCTAACCCAATTTCAAAGGTTCAGTCCCCGCAAGCAGTACCAACTACAAGCATTCACCTAGGCTCCCGAGCAAACTACCGGTAGTGGGATCATAAAATTGACAACAATCAATCGCGAGAACACGAAATTACCTTCACGGGGATGTGGAAGCGGAACACCCTGATCGAGCCCACCACCTCCGTGACGATCTCCAGAGGCACAGACCCAGTGGCCAGGTCCCCGATGAGGTCGACCACGTCATCCAGCACCCTCCCGGCGTCAACCCACACCTCAGCGTCCGCATACACCTCATCCCTGGCCGCGAGCTCGCCGGACCCGGGCCACGCCTTGGCGGACCCTAGCAGGTGTCCGCGGTAGGAGACGGCGGCGGAGACCGCGCGGTATCGGAGCGGGAGGACGAAGCCCGGGTTGAGGACGCGGAGGCGCAGCGCGAGGCCGAGGTCGAGCGCGGGCGGGTCGACGCGGAAGCTGTCGACCCGGAGGTCGGCGACGCGGGCGGCGGGGGCCGAGGGGTAGAGGAGGAAGGCGCCGGCGGCGAGGAGCGCGAGGGCGAGGAGGAGCGGGAGGGTCCGGGAGCAGAGGCGGCAGAGGCAGCAGGGCGCGCGGCGCGGGCGCAGGCGGTGGAGGCGGACGAGCACCGGGGAGCACGGGGCCGGCACGAAGACGAGCGTCGGGGGCGGCGGGGGAGCCGCGGGCTGCGCGTAGGCGGCGGCCGGGTAGGCGTAGTAGGGCTGCTGCGGGGGCGCGAGGAGGGGATTCGCGAGGTGCGCGTACGGCTTCTCGCCGTCGCCGTCGCCGGCGCCGGGCGCCGCCGCGGATGCCATCGCCGACGCGGTTGCGGGCGGAGAAGGGGGATCTGGTTGGGGGACTAGTGGTGGCTTGGAAGCGGTGGGGGCTTCAGGCTTGGCGTCCAATAGGGAGCGGCCACGTCGGCGCTTCAAGAGGGAGGGGAAGCAACTCTTACGTGGGCCAGACCGACTTGTTGGGAAATGGGCTCCCTTGGGCCGATCCTGTGGTTGCTCAGGCCCTGCAGCCGAAGTGAAAAACAAAGCTCCTTTCTCTCTCTCTCTCTCAAAAAAAAAGAGCAAAAAACAAAGATACACGACGCTCCCCGGCGGCGGCGCCGCTCTCCAGCGCCGCCGCGATAGCGGGGGACCGCCGGCTCATGCTCTTCCTGCCGGTGAGGTAATCTGCAAGGTCGACTCCTCCAGTGAAAATGTCGCCCCGTTCTCCGTTTGGTTGGTTAGACTCCCTTGATTTCGTCTTAAGTTAGGGTGTGGTCTGTATTCTGTAGATCGTCTGGTTGGGGACTGTGTCCTGGACTTGGACGCCACTTTGGATTCACAGCATGTCTATCCTTGTGCCATGGCATATTGGCGTTGTTATGGTCTCCTCAGCTGGTAATGGTAGGATCTTAAGGCCACATTGGGTGCTGAACTGCTGATGCTTCTCGAGTATTTCGCGACCAAAATTTTGTATTAAATTTAATTTTCTACCTAAAATTTTACATTGGCCAACTTCAGGTTTCTGTTCCTATCAGTTCTACTTTATGCAGTGTTTCCATATATTGATACTTTGAGATTATTATATTTTTCTTTTTGGTAATTCGGTGTTTCGGAATGAGTAAAATACGCTGGAGATCCATGAACATAAACTTGTAGCGGGATGTCATCTAGGTCCATGAACTCCCAAAATGCATTTCTAGGTTCATAAACTTTTTAAGTTGTATCATCCAGGTCCATACCCCTCCACATAGATACCTAACGCTGACATGGCATGCTGATTAGGCGTCTTCTCTCTCACCATGGCACGCTGAATTGCTGATTAGGCATCTCCTCCGTCACCCTCCAGATGGTTTTTGGTTGGGGTCTTTCATCGAGCAGACAGTGGGCGAGATGATTCAGCATGCTGGCATTATTTGTCTGCCTCGCTGCACAAATCGAGCACGGTGTAGTCCAATTCGTGCTTCCCCAGCCGAATCGGCAGCTATGCCTCCTGGATCGATTTAGTCGCGGCATGAATGGCCTCCTCGGTAAAATTGCAGGTCGCTGTTGGGCCCACGGAAATACAGCAAGAATTGATCTGCATCTCCTTCACGAACCATACTAGACCGCTACCACCCAGCAAACCGAGCTGCATAGGCAAAATTAGGCAATATTTTCCACCCAGCCAGCTTCACTAGACCAAATTGGCCCTGCAACCTGCCAGATTGACCGCCTTCACTTTCCTGCTAGGCTGCTACTTGTGCTCCTCTTGCTGCAGGCCTGCAGCTGTTCTGCTGTGTCGTGGCGGCCGTGGAAGGTGACGTGGAAGTACAACATCCCTCTTGTTGACAGACAAAATTGGCTCTGGCCCGGCCAAACCGGTCTGACCGGTCAGACCGGTTTGGTTCTGTAATTCGAGTAGGATTAGGATTCCGAGTTTAATCCCATATTGTAACCTATTCGAAAGGGGTAAGACTTCCCAGGCCTATAGATATAAAGGCTAAGGCCGATTGAGATGTATTCCAATCGAATCAAACACGTTTATCCTTTACTTTTTTTATCTCTCAAACCCTAATCTTTTCCAACCTCCATATTCTGTTCTTTGCTCGTCTCTACGGCGTTCAAGGGCGTTCTAGGTGGCCTGTCGACCCTAGAGCAACCCTAGCTTGCTTGAGCTCCGACGGGGTCCCTCCCGAGCTCGAGTTTCTAGGTCTTCACGAGTTCCTGCCTGAAAGCGGTCTGACCGGTTTCAGGAACCGGTCTGACCGGTTTGCCCGAGGAGCCCAGGAGTTGGCCGTTGTGACGGCCGTGCTGCGCGTTTGATCGGCTTCGAGTTTGTTGGCGCGTTTTCGTGTCAACATACTTTTTGGCGACTCCGCTGGGGAACGATTATTCTGGTTTCAAGACCGATTCAATCTACTCCAATGATGTCTGGATCAACGTGCGACCTTGACAAAGACAACATCATCACCGCGACAATGGAAGAGCTCACGGACGAGGAGCGGAAGCGGTACCTGATCGCTGAGGAGCACTTCAGGGCGCAATTCTTGAAAGGCTTCAAAAAAGATCGCGGTGGTCTTGTCAAGAGAGTGGAGGAATTCGTCATGCCGGCTTTCAAGCTGGCAAATGACCAAGTTGAAGAACTTCCAAAGGTAACTGGCGAGTCCTCTGATTTAATGCAGCAAATTACTCGTATGGTTGATGATAAATTGATTGTTGCACAAACTGCTACTAGTGAGTTGATTGCTAGTATGTCGGGTAATTCTGATAAAGGTAAAAATAATGTAGAATCTAATGAATTATCTAACCCAGATCTTAGCTCACCAGGTGTGCCAGAACATGTTTTAGATCCTAATTTAGGCATGCCGATGAATTTTTATGCGGGACAATCATCTCACCCTAGTTCGGTCCACGAACCGGTCAGACCGGTTTTCACAACCGGTCAGACCGGTTTGGCCTCCTCTGGCGGTCAGACCGGTTCCATGGGTGCAGGGGCATCGGGTGCGATGGTTTTATCTAGTACGGTTGCTTCTGGTCCTGTATACACTACTCCACGCACTACAATTATAGGAAGTATACCCCACGGATCTGGCGCGTCTCACGGGCCGATTCCGAATACTTCTCAAAATGCGATGTATAATGTTCCCCGTTTTTCACAAAATAGAGGTGATGGGAACTATCAAGCTGAGTTAGCTAAGTTTAAAGAAGATATAGCTAATACACTTAGAGCCAGACTCGGGCTTGATTTGGGTAATTCACGCTTGTATCAAAAACCGTATCCGCCTGAATTTGATTTAGTTGGTTATCTTAATGGTTGGCGTGTTCCTGATTTTATTAAATTCAGTGGCGAAGATAATAAAACTCCTTGGGAACATATTAGTCAATATATCTTGCAATTAGGAGAAGCATCATTTTATGAACCATTGCGTATATGGTTGTTCTCATTATCTTTAACTGGAACTGCTTTTTCATGGTTTTCTTCGCTTGCTCCTAATTCTATTCAAAATTAGACTCAATTGGAGCGCAAATTTCATGATCATTTCTTTAGCGGAGAAAACGAGGCTAAATTGTCTGATTTAACATCGGTTAGGCAAAGCCGAGAGGAATCGGTTCTTGATTACTTCAAAAGATTTAAAGATGTTAAGAACCGATGTTTTAACATAACTGTTTCTGAAAAAGATTTAGCAGATTTAGCTTTTGCGGGCTTACGGTCTCATTTCAAGGAAAAGCTAGAGGGTTCTGATTTTCTTACTATTAATCACTTGCAAATGAAGCCTATGAGTCTAGAGCTTAAGTTTAAAAATTCAAAAGAATCTGCTAAAACTCATCGTTCGAATGTGCATATTGTTGATAATGATTCTGATAGTTCGGACGATGATAAAGAAATTTATGCTGCTGAATTTGTTTGGTCATCGAAGAGTAAACTTGGTTCTTGTCCCTCGTTGAAGCCGATTCAGAAAAATCGGCAAGAGGAAATTAAGTTTACTTTTGATGTAGCCAAATGTGATCGTGTTTTTGATGAATTGCTTAAGAATGGCTTTATTAAACTTTCTCATGCAATTCCACCAGCCGATCAATTGAAAAATCGTGCATATTGTAAGTGGCATAATTCTTTTTCTCATGCGACCAACGATTGCAATGTTTTTCGGCGACAGGTACAATCGGCCCTTAATGAAGGTCGATTAATATTAGCTGAAATGCAAGTTGATAAGGCTCCTTTCCCTGTTCATACCTTGGATTTGAATACTAAGGTGTTGATTCGGCCGTCACAAGCCGATGGAGCTAAGGGAAAGAACGTGGTGATTGGAGACCCAAGGCCGGAAAAAGTCAATGACAAAGTTCCGGTCAGAACAGTGATGATTGGGAGAACTCTTGATGGTGAAGAGTCTCTGAAGATTACAATTAACACATCAAGGCCCGGGGGGCAAGAAAGTTCCTTGGAAGAGAATCGGTTCGCTAGTCAGGCGAAACCGGTCAGACCGGTTTGTCTCCAGACCGTCCAAGGACTTTCAAGCCCAAGCGCCCGGAAGTGGGTACTTGGAAGTTTAATGAGCCAAAGGTTCAAGGAAGGGTTCTAAAGCAAGGACCTACTTTCTCTCAGCTCATGAACAAGTATACAAAGGCCGTTCAAGTTGATCGGCCAATAAAAAAGAGACAGATGTCACCGCAGCGTTGGATCAATTCTACAGCTTATAAACGCCATGGTGATGTTACTGGGATTTCGGCACATGACCGATTGGGCTCATACCGATCAGGTCTTTCGGCTGCTCCCAAAAGCGGTCAGACCGGTTTTGTGAACCGGTCAGACCGGTTTCGGTCTGAGCAGAGGGTCCAAGCTCCTCCTAAGCAAAAATACCGTGTCAAGGAGAAAAAGGAGGACGTGCAAGCCAAAGCCAGTGGGATTGTAACAATTGGCAATATTCCAGTGGCTATGCAAGATTTGGGTAGAAAGCCGATAGTCATTGGAGATTCGGCTCCTGTTCCAGTCAAAAAGCCGGTCATAACTAATGATCATAAGGCTAGCAGTAGCAAGGGCGTAAAGAAGGTCTTCCAACCAAGGTGGTGTCCTTCTGGATTGACTCATACGCAGAAGCGGAAGTTACAACGCCTGTGGAACAAAGGAAAAAGGGAACAGGAAGCTGAGAAGTTGAGGGATGAATACTTCAACAATTACAGGCCTATGATCCCTCAGACCAAGATCTGGCAAGCTAAGCTCGTTGTGCAATCAACAGCACAACCGGTCAGACCGGTTTCTGAATCCGGTCAGACCGGTTTGGATCTGCCCACCGCTGCAGAAGCGGTCAGACCGGTTTCTGGAACCGGTCAGACCGGTTTGACGACAGAAGCGGGAGCTGAGATTACTTCAACCATCGATACTACTCCGTCAATTCCTCCAGTGGTTGAAGATGAAGAATTGGTTGATTTTGAGCCTTCTCCCGAACATGACAACATGAAAATCAATGTTGTATATTTGTCTTCTGATTATTTTGTGGTACCGGAGGAGGAGGTCTCTCATCTTCAACTTGGGCCTCGAGATGCCGTTTTTCAGAAGCCTAGTGAATCAGAGAATCATCTCAGGGCTTTATATATGAGAGGGCACATTAACGGGAAGCCAATTTCTCGTATGTTGGTTGATGGTGGAGCTATTGTGAATCTTATGCCATACTCTCTCTACAAGAAGATTGGTGGAAAAGACGAAGAATTGATCAAGACGAACATGACGGTCAGTGGAGTTGGTGGAGGTGATCCCATTGGTGCCAAGGGGGTGGCTTCTATGGAGTTGACCGTCGGAAGCAAGACTATTGCTACGGCTTTCTTCGTCTCCGAGATGCAAGGTAACTTCAGTTTAATCCTTGGTCGAGATTGGATTCATGCAAATAAATGTATTCCATCTACCTTGCATCAATATCTTATTCAGTGGATCGGCGATGAAGTTGAAGTTGTGCATGGTGATACTTCTTCCTTTGTTGCAATGGCCGATTCCGATTCTATTAGTGCAAATGAGAAAGTCAAATGTTTGTCGGGCATGGATTTGACTGACTATGAGCTGATCAGTTGCACCAAGGATGGTTTTGTTGCTGCTACATTAAAGCCGATGGAGAATCGGTTGAATTACTTGTTGTAATTGATGGAGCAAACAAATCAACAAAGACAAACCGGTCAGACCGCTTCTGGAAACCGGTCAGACCGCTTCTGGGAATCGGTCAGACCGGTTTACGTCTGGACAGTGGCTTCAAGAGCGAATTGATCATTTTCGAGAAAAAACAGAAGGTACGTTTGAAGCCATTGAAGATTTGGGTGATATGGATAAGCTGGGTCAAGGTTTTATATCAGCCGACCCTTTAGAAAAAATAGATATTGGTGATGGTACTATTCCTAGGCCAACTTTTGTAAATAAAAATTTATCGGCTGAGTTTAAAGCCGAATTAATAAATTTGTTGAAGGAGTATGTCGATTGTTTTGCTTGGGAGTACCGTGAGATGCCCGGTTTGAGTCGTGATTTAGTTGAGCATCGTTTACCGATAAAAGCCGGTTTTAGACCTTTTAAACAATCGGCTAGACGTTTTAATCCCGCTATTTATGACCGAATAAAAGAAGAAGTTAATCGTTTGCTAGATGCTGGTTTTATTCGGACTTGTCGCTATGCATAGTGGATTTCTAATATTGTTCCCGTTGAAAAGAAAGATTCGGGAAAACTTAGAGTTTGCATTGATTTTAGAGATCTTAATAAAGCCACTCCAAAAGATTCATATCCTATGCCTATAGCCGATGTCTTAATCAATGAAGCTTCTGGGCATCGTATTGTTAGTTTCCTTGATGGTAATGCTGGATATAATCAAATCTTCATGGCCGAAGAGGATATGCACAAAACGGCCTTTCAATGTCCAGGATTTATTGGTTTGTTTGAGTGGGTGGTTATGACTTTTGGATTAAAGAATGCCGGTGCAACTTATCAAATAGCTATGAATTTAATTTTTCATGATTTGCTTGGAGTTATCGTGGAAGTATATATTGATGATATTGTGGTTAAATCGGATGGTTTAATTCCTCATCTAGCCGATTTAAAACTTGCTCTTGAAAGGATGCGACGGTATGGACTGAAAATGAATCCACTCAAATGTGCTTTTGGTGTTTCGGCTGGGAAGTTTCTTGGGTTTGTTATTCATGAGAACGGCATAGAAGTTGATCTCAAGAGAATTGAAGCTATAAAGAAAGTCGAAGCTCCTACTTGCAAGAAAGATTTGCAAAAGTTTCTAGGCAAGGTAAATTTCTTGAGAAGATTTATAATTAACTTGTCTGGAAAGGTTGATGCTTTTACTCCTTTACTTCGGTTAAAGAATGAAGCCGATTTTACCTGGGGGGCAAAACAGCAAGAAGCTTTTGAGAAGATCAAAGAGTACTTGTCTTCACCACCGGTGCTTAGGGCGCCTAAGAGAGGGGTCTCGTTCAGACTTTATGTGGCGGCTGAAGATAGAACTATTGAGGCTGTTTTGACTCAGGAAATCGGCAACAAGGAGTATGTGATTGCTTATGTAAGCCGACGGCTCATCGATGCAGAAACAAGGTATACTTTCATTGAGAAGTTGTGTTTATCCTTGTACCATGTTTGTACTCAATTGAGGCATTATTTATTATCTAGCACTTGCATCGTGTTGTGTCAAACCGATGTAATTAAACATTTGTTGCAAAAGCCGATTTCTAGTGGAAGAGTCGTAAATGGGCTTATGCTTTAGTTGAGTATGATTTGGTTTGTGAACCTTTAAAATCAATGAAAGGCCAAATTGTAGCTGATTTTATTGTTGAACATCGGATAAATGATACAAATAACTTCGACGTCGGATATATTACTTGTACCCCATGGAAGTTATATTTTGATGGATCGGTTTGTGGTGATGGGCAAGGAATTGGTGCTGTTTTGATCTCTCCAAGTGGTGCCGTCTTTGAGTTTTCAAACCGATTGGAAGAAAAGCGAACCAATAATCAAGTTGAATATGAAGCTCTTTTATTTGGCTTGGAATTTTTGCAAGACATGGGAGTAAAATATGTTGAAGTTTTTGGTGATTCGCTCCTGGTGGTACAACAAGTGTCAAAGGTATGCCAATGTTATAATGGTTCATTAAATGCATATCTTGATAGATGTCTTGATATCATTGCTTCTTTTGATGAATTTACTATCAAACATATTCCAAGAGAAGAGAATAACAAGGCAAATACTCTGGCTCAGAAAGCATCTGGTTATATGGTTGCAAAGAAATATTTCTATCTCCAAAAACCGATGCAAACGAAAGCCGAGGTTCTGGTTCTGGACGAACCGGTCACACCGGTTTCAGAAACCGGTCAGACCGGTCTGACTGCCAGAACCGGTCTGACCGGTTCTGAAACCGGTAACCGGTCTGACCGCTTCGTCCCCTGACAGAAGCAAAAATCCTTTGGATGATGCTAATCAATCCAAAGTTGAAGATCAGTATTGAAGGGTGCCTATTATTACTTATTTGAGAGATCCTGGTCGTGGTGCAGAAAGAAATATTCGGCGAATATCGTTTAAATACATTTTGCTTGACGATGAACTCTATCGTCGAAACGCCGAAGATTTGCTGTTGAAATGTCTTAATTCGGATCAGGCCAAAGTTGCCATGGGTGAGGTCCATGAAGGTATTTGTGGTACACATCAATCGGCTCCAAAGATGAAGTGGTTGCTTAGGCGAGCCGGTTTCTATTGGCCTACTATGATGGCAGATTGTTTCAAATATTACAAAGGATGTGAGGAATGTCAGAAGTTTGGAAATTTGCAACTTGTTCCTGCTGCATTGATCCATCCTATTATTAAGCCATGGCCGTTCCGAGGTTGGGGATTGGATTTTATTGGACAAATTAATCCTCCATCATCAAAAGGACATCGTTTTGTGTTAGTTGCTACAGATTATTTCACTAAGTGGACCGAAGCGATTCCCTTGAAGAATATGACATATCGAGAGGTAATTGAATTTGTTACGCAAAATATTATTCATAGATTCGGTATTCCTCAAACTTTGACAACGGATCAAGGCACTTCGTTTATGTCTAAAGAGGTACGTGAATTCGCCGAATCCTATAGAATTAAATTGCTCGATTCATCTCCATATTACGCTCAGGCTAATGGACAAGCCGAGTCAAGTAATAAAATTTTGATCAAATTAATCAAGAAAAAGATAGAAGAAAGTCCTAAGAGATGGCATGAAGTTTTATCTGAAGCATTATGATGGGCTCATCGTATATCTAGACATGGTGCTACTAAAGTTACTCCTTTTGAGCTTGTGTATGGTCAAGAGGCCGTTTTACCCGTTGAGGTAAATCTGGACGCTTATAGATTGGCTAAACAAAATGATCTTGATGCTGTTGTTTACCACAATTTGATGTTGGACAATATTGATGAGGTAACCGACAAACGATTGAAGGCTTTGAAGGAGATTGAGAAAGATAAGCTTCGGGTTGCTAAAACTTACAACAAAAAAGTACGAGGAAAATATTTTCAGATTGGTGAGCTTGTTTGGAAGACGATATTGCCTATTGGGACGAAAAGCAACAAGTTTAGTAAATGGTCACCAAATTGGGAAGGACCCTATAGAGTTGTCAAAGTCATTTTTGGGAATTCTTACATGCTAGAGACGCTGAAGGGGGATCATTTGCCTAAAGCTATCAACGGAAGATATTTGAAGAAATTCTATCCAAGTGTTTGGCAAGACGCATGAAGACCAATGGCCGATATATTGTTGATATCGCCCTTAGCATAAATTTTAGCTCCTGAATTGTAATTACTTGCTTTTTAGTTCTCAAGTTCACTAAAAACGCAGGGGGGCATGTGTTGACAGTCAAAATTGGCTCTGGCCCGGCCAAACCGGTCTGACCGGTTTGCCAAACCGGTCTGACCGGTTTGCCGAGTAGGATTAGGATTCCGAGTTTAATCCCATATTGTAACCTATTCGAAAGGGGTAAGACTTCCCCGGCCTATAAATATAAAGGCTAAGGCCGATTGAGATGTATTCCAATCGAATCAAACACGTTTATCCTTTACTTTTTTATCTCTCAAACCCTAATCTTTTCCGACCTCCATATTCTGTTCTTTGCTCGTCTCTACGGCGTTTAAGGGCGTTCTAGGTGGCCTTCCGACCCTAGAGCAACCCTAGCTTGCTTGAGCTCCGACGGGGTCCCTCCCGAGCTCGAGTTTCTAGGTCTTCACGAGTTCCTGCCTGAAAGCGGTCTGACCGGTTTCAGAAACCGGTCTGACCGGTTTGCCCGAGGAGCCCAGGAGTTGGCCGTTGTGACGGCCGTGCTGCGCGTTTGATCGGCTTCGAGTTTGTTGGCACGTTTTCGTGTCAACACCTCTGTGATCAATTTTTCATCTATTGGAAGGTTTGCCCACGTGAGCTCCTCCAGGTCCCAACAGCGCCCATGGCAGATCCAGGACCTCCGCCAGCAATCCGCACAGCTTGGCAACATGCACTGCAGCCTCAGCCAGTGCCACGGCATGTCCCAGGGCAGCGCGCAATATGCACATCAGCACGGGCAAGCTCTGCAGGCACGTTGCGCTATGATAGCTTGAACAGACGGACACCAGCCGTGCATCATCGCCTTGCTCAGGTCCGCCACCGGCCACCGCCCCACGTCAGCTCCATCTTCTCATCGACCAACGCACTGCCGCAGGGCCACAAGAAGCCGGCGAGGCTGCCAAACTGTGCATCCTTTAGAGCTCATCTCGCTCATAGTCTGCTCGACGAAATGTCCCAACCAGAGACCTGGTGAGGAGAGGAAGATGGAGACTGAGAGAGAGGAGATGCCCAGTCAGCAAGCTATGTCAGCGTTAAGTGTCCACGTGGGGAGATATGGACCTAGTTGACACAACTTAAAAAGTTTATGGGCCTAAAAATACACTTTCGAAATTTATGGACCCAGTTGACACCCCGCTACAAGTTGACGGACCTCCGATGTATTTTACTCTTTCGGAATTTATGTCTATGGTTGGCGTGGAGAAATGTGAAAGCTTTCCACACTGTTTCATCGGTAAGTCATACTCTGTGCCCTTATTTAAATAACGATTCTTTTGTTCACTTGAGAATATACTTGTATGTTTTGTGAATAGACAAAAAAGTAAACCTTCAGTCTATTTGAAATCCTTATGTTGTTCTACTTGAATTATGAGCTGAAGGATATGGATCCCTTAGGCTTAATATTGTGGAAAGAAACGGAAGTAAAATAAAGCTCTCAATCTCAGAACCATGCTAAAAAAGCTATAATAAATCGCATCCATGAATTTCAATTTTTTTTCTCACCATTATAGTCTTCTTCATGCAGGGATGTGTTGACTGAAAGAAACTGATGGTCAACATATGTTGCTGTTATTATCCTTTGGGATCACCACAATTTCTGTCACAAATGATGATGCCTATTATATGGATAACACAACACCAGTTGATAGTCTACAACACACCCAGAAAAGAAGCAAATATAATACGGGCTTCGAGAACATTATAATGCAGTGGTTACTAATATGATTTGACATCACTTAATTGTTTACTACTAATGTATGCATCTCTGATAGAATGCATCTCTGCAGCGGCATGGCTCATGGACAACCGCTCTGTGGGCAATTGCTTTGAGCATAGGACACCAAGCTGAATGACGGCAGACAAACATTCCTTGGTTCTTGTTATATGCATTTCATCGTTGCTATTGTTTGCTTCATCATGGAGCCAGATGTTGGAATCTGCTATCTCCATAACCTTGTCAGGAAGAGCTGCCTCAGCGTAATAATGCAGGCTGATCCCATCTCCGAACATATCATCTGTTGGGTTCCTTCCTGTGAACATCTCGATCAAAGTGATACCAAGGCTAAACACATCACCATTAGTTGATACTGCAAGCCCTTCTCCATATTCTGCAGTGGATTGAAATTTGAAGCAACATAGGTAAGTCCAAAAGTCAAAAGATGCTACCATGTGAAGCATATGGAGCGCATTATATTTGAGTTACCTGGGGCAATATATCCGATGGAACCTCTGATTCCTATGGAGCTATTGGAATTCATTGGATTTTTTCTTGCTGATTCATCAAGAACTCTAGCAATGCCAAAATCTCCAACACGAGCTCTCATATCTTCATTGAGAAGAATATTGCTTGGCTTGAGATCGCAATGGATGACCGGTGGCTGGCAACCGTTATGAAGATAGTCCAGAGCATCCACGATGTCTACAGCGATGTCTAACCTCTGTGACAAACTGAGTACTAATTGTCCATCTTCACCTTCAGAATTTGAGTGGATCCATCTATCTAAGCTCCCGTTAGCCATATACTCAAAAACTAGTGCTCTGAAGTCTTGACCATGGTGATTGATGCTTGAACAGCATGTGATTATCTTCACAAGGCATCGGTGTCTCACTCTTCTTAGTGTCTCACATTCAACCTGGAAGCTTTTGTATGATCCTGGTTGCTGAAGATGAAACACCTTAACTGCTATGACAATGGCTTGATTTTTCAGAGTTCCCCTGTATACTGCACCATATCTTCCCTTCCCGAGCAGATTTGCTTCTGAAAATCCATCTGTTCCTTTCAGTAGGTCGTTGTATGAAACTGTCGGAAGCTCTGTATCTCCATATTGAGGTGTCATTTCTTTCTTCGTTGCTGTCTTGAACTTTCTGTAAAGAAATCCAGCCCCAACAAGAAAAAGTAACAGCAGGAGAGTTCCGGCTGTTGGGATTACTATTCTAAGAGACTTTGGCATGCCTTTCTTATTTCTTGTTTCTGCAAAGTTTGGGCATTTTGGCAGATGGAGTTGTGGTGTTCCACCACACAACGCGTTGTTCCCAACAATTGATAGTCCAGAAAGATTTCTGAATACCCCCGTTTTCGGTACTTCACCGTGCAAATTATTGAAAGAGAGATCAAGATGGAGCAGTGATGTCGAATTACCTAACAATTCTGGGATTGTTCCTGATAAATTATTGTGGGCGAGGTACAACTCCTGCAAATTCGTAAGGCTAGCTAAATTGCCTGGGATGCTGCCATTCAGTTTGTTGCCTGTCAGATTCAGTAGAGTGAGGCCCGCCATGTTCATGAAAGTAGCTGGTATGGTTCCTTGGAATGAATTTTCATCCATTAAGAGGATTTCCAGGACTCTGCAGTTGCCAACAGTATCAGGTATCACACCTGACAATTTGTTTCCAGACAGGATAAGTTGTTCAAGATTTACCAAATTACCGACTTCTAAAGGAAGAGGTCCCTCCAACATGTTGTAGGACATATCGAGAGCCCTTGTGATTGATGATAGCTCCATAATTTCGTTGGGGATCATGCCAATAAACTTATTGTTTGATAAATCCAAGAGCGAAAGTTTGCTCAAATTTCCAATGCTTGGTGGAATTGGCCCCTCGAAGCTGTTGTCACGTGTAGATAGAGCAGTGAGGTTCCCAATGGAGGGTGGTACACTCCCAGAGAAGTAGTTCGAATCCAGTAACAGCTGGTTCAATTGTGTAAGCTTGCCTAAGCTTTCAGGAATGACCCCCCTGAGTAAGTTTTCGCTAAAAGAAAGCACCTGAAGATTTGCCAGATTCCCGATCTCCGATGGAATAGTACCGGATATGCTATTGTTGTTAGTCCGTAGCCACTGGAGGTTGGTGGATAAATTAGACAAAGAACTTGGCAGCTTCCCTGCGAACTTGTTCCATCCAATGTCAAGGAATTGTAATCCGGTGCAATTGTTCAAGGAAGCAATAAATCCCCATTCTTGCTCATTGTTTGCCTCGAACTTGTTGTCCTCTAGAGAAAGTACCTCAAGATTTTGCAACCTGCCTAGTTCAGAAGGAACAACTCCAGAAAAAGAGTTCAACTCAATGTGAAGAAACTGGAGCTTTGTGAGATTAGTCAATGACAGTGGAAGAGGCCCAGAAAATCGGTTTGCCCCCATCCCAATCTTTTGGATACTCGGTAAGGTTTTCCCAATGTCATCTGGTAGACGGCCATGGAGCTCGTTTTCTGCCAAAGAGATCTCATACAGAGATGATAGGTTGTACAACGAAGGAGGAAGCAGACCTGAGAGGTTATTATTGGCGACCTGAATGAACCTGAGATTTGGATTGTTCCCTATTCCTGGTGGGATGGGCCCTTGGAGATAGTTGTACCTCAAGTACAAGATTGTCAGCCTGGAAAGGTTCCCGAGAGACGACGGGATGGCTCCGGTGATGCTGTTGTTTGCCAGTGCTAGGACCGAGAGCGACGGCATGTTGCCGATCTCAGACGGGATGCTTCCCTGTATCCCCTTGTTGCTACCGATGAACATGACACGGAGGCTTTTGCAGAGGCTAATGTTGTTGGGGATGACACCGGTGAGCATGTTTTGTGTCAGGTCAAGGCTCTGGAGGCGGCGGAGGGAGCCAATGCTGGGAGGGATCTCACCTTGAAGGGTGTTGGAGCTCAGGTTGAGCGAGCGCAGGAAGGTGAGGTTGCCGATGGCGGAGGAGATGGTGCCGACGAGCCCCTGGGAGCTGAGTTCCAGAGAGGACACCCTCTGTGGGTGTCTCCGGCTGCAGGTGACTCCTTGCCAGCTGCAGTAGCTGGTGCTCTGGTTCCAGGAGGCCAGCACGCCGGAGTGGCCGGAGATCTTGGCCTTGAATGCCACGAGAGTTCTCTCGTCATCGGCGTGGCCTGACGACAAATGCGAGGTCGTCGTAGTTGCACGGGTTGTCGCCATGGCCGAGAGCAGCAGGAGCATCGTCTGCAGCAGACGCCTCATTTTAAGGAGCAGGGGTTGCTTGCAGAGCTTGGTTTCTTTGGCTGAAAACAACTATGATGATATGGTATTATATTTATGAATTCCCTCGTGTCGCTGAGATAGATACTCAAATGGGCGGATGGCCAGATGCATTGTCTCGGCTCCGGGAGTCGTGTTCCTTCACCTTCTTTTGGCAAGTTGCTGGACAAGGGGGGTTCTTTCGCTGTACCGGACTCTGGAGGTACAGTGGCGCCCAATGGCACTGTAACAGGAAATGGACCGTCGGTTTGCATTTTGGCCAGTCCCAGCTAGAAACTATCACTTTCCATACTTACCATATCATATGACACTAGTTATAAAAACTATATTTGAAATACATAGTTTCTTTAAAATAAAGTCTCATCCAATTATCTTTTTTCTCTCTCCTTCACTCACCTATCATCTTTTATTTGGTCTTGGTTCTTATGAAGAGATTGTGTCTTGCATGAGACATGGTGTCTTCAACTTTTTATCTTTCTCTTTATTAATTATCTTGCCACATCAGTTTAGTGCTTACATGACACCATATTTAATGACATGAACACTATATGACATGGAGGGTTGGGGATGGCCTTAGGGTCCTTTTGGTTGAGCTGTAGCTTTTGGTAAAATAGTTGTGAGCTGCGACTTTAGAAAAAAATAGCTGTAAGTTGTGGGCTGAGTGATGTCCAAAAGCCGTTTGGTGCAATAACCGTAGCTTTTGAAAAAAAATAGCGAGTGAACCCCATATGCCATTTAAAGTTGAGTGGACCCGCTCGTCAGCCCCTCTTTCTTTCTCCAATCTCTCTGATCTCTTAACTGCTCCATCGACGGCACAAGGCGGCGGCGGCGACGACACAGGGCGGCGGCGGCGGCGACACAGGGCGCCAGCAGTGGGCAGCAGCTGCAGCGACAGATGGGGGCGGCGGGCCCGCGTCGGTAGCGCGCGGGGCGGCGCTTGGGCGGTGGGTTGGCGGGGCCGGCGAGGCTGCTCGGGGGCGGCGGGGTGGTGGAGGCCGGCGGGGCTACTCAAGCGGGAGGAGGCCGGTGGGGCTGCGCGGGGCGGTGGAGGCCGGTGGTGCTGCTCGGGGGGGCCGGCGGGGCTGCTCGATCGAGAGGGGAGCGCATGGGAATGGGAGGAAAGAACGTGAAACGTTACGCATAATCAATGGTTGTGTGGGTAATTTCGTCGAAACCAACGTTTCCACCGGTGAAAACTCCTCGTGAACTTGTGACAAATGAACTACACGCAAGCAGCTTTTGCTTGGAAGCTCCTTGGCTTTGAGCTTTTAATAAGCAAAAGCTCTTTCAAGAAGCCCAACCAAAAAGACCCTTAGCGTGACTTACTACATTGGTCCGTAAGGAAGCTCCGCCTCTGCCTTCTTCTATTTAGTTTTATTTGCTCGCATTATGCCCTACAAGAAAATCTGCAATTGGAACTTCTACCACTAATTTGGGAGATGTTCATATGAAAACAGTATTTTTGGATCTGTAATTATTTATTTTTCACAGCGTGGAAACTTTCTGTTGTCTTTATCATCATTTTGAATTTTGATAAAAGGCTGTAGTTAAATTTTTATATTACAGACACGGCCTGACGAAGACAAAGTCGCCTAATTATGAGCAGCAGCATGGCCGACGCAGAGCTTGGTTTCTTTGGCTGATACGGTATGAATTCGCTCGTGTCATTGAGTTGTGTACTTTCCTACTCAAATGTGTAGACGGCCAAGGCTAGATGCACGCACTGTCTCAGCTCTCAGGTTTTTCATCCAATGCACATGATAAGCATAGCTCATGACACATCATTTTCTTTGCAATTGTTGCTTAGCATTGGGTGCCTGTGGATGTGCCCAATCATGGCTGCCTTAGAATAGAGGGTCTCCATCGCTTTGCTGCGCCCCCAATAGGAGAACAACGTGAGCAGGCATCAGATTCTGAAGTTGGGCACTTGTCGAGGCGCCCATCACTGAGAATGGCGATTTGGACAGCCGGAAGCTGTGGTCGCTTTCCTGAACAAGACCCACCGTGTACACTCTACAGTAGCACTGCTAGAGATAGGGGAACACCTAAATTTGGCCACCCAGCTTAGACGAGGCTTTGGAGAAATATAAATGTTTAAATTTTAGGCAAGTTAAAAACCGGCAGCGAGAAAATTCTGGCTAAGAAAACTGTAGCTGCCTGAGGTTAGGCTCACAACATATAAGCTGCAATACAAAGTTGCAATCCTACGATTGTTCAATGCATCGGACTACAAGATAGGGGGGAAACAATTCTCTATGCACAGGATATTCTTCTTCTTCTTCCAAACAAAGATGAATTAATAAATGACAACCCAGCAGACACAGACCATCCCTGCCACGTGATCATGGGCGTGGACAGAGGAGAAGAACCACCCTAACTGCGAGCAAATGACAACAGCACCACAAGCACAACCACCTCTTCAAGATGACAACATCAAGATAGGATTTCTCTGGTTTTTTTAAAAAAGAAACCTCTCAGGATAGATCAATGACTTGCCTAGTTAAAGATACAGCCAGAATATGTACGAGACATTCTCCACTTGAAGTTGCAGGCAGCGGCACTGCAAGTCTGCAACACTGCACTTTGAGCTTCAAGATTCACCATCTGGTGATAAATAGCGCATAATCGGGGGCACTACTTACCGAATATATACAGCGAATAAAACTCTACTGGATTTCATACTTGATGCTCGGTTCATCTCCGAAGCGGCAATCTCCACTCGCATTCAGCTGTAAAAAGATTGCTCAGCTGTTCTTCGCCTCCTGCAGCATCTCCACCACCTTTTTCATCTTGGGCCGCTTGGCCGGGGCATGCTCTGTGCATAGCATGGCGACCTTGAGCACGGCAAGCATCTGCCTGCGCCAGGCGAATGACACGGTGCTCAGCCGAGGGTCCATGATCTGCTCCGGCGTTTCACCCCTTGCTGGCGCGGTGTGCACCCACTTAACAAGCTCCACGCCCTCCCCGAACTCCTCCTCAACCGGCAGCTTGGATGTCAGGATCTCCAGCAGGACCACACCATAGCTGTACACATTGCCTGGCACCGTCACCTGCATTGTGTACGCATACTCTGCAAGAAACCAATTGCAACAGCAAACAGGTTCATGGCTGTACACATGTATAGAAGAAATTCTAGTGCGGTTACCGAATGTTGAAAAAAGTCAGACCTGGAGGTATATAACCAAATGAGCCTGCAACCGCGCTGATACTGGCAGTGCCCTTTGAAGGGTCCAGCAGCTTGGAGATCTCAACTTCTCCGAGAAGCGCATTGTAATGTGAGTCAAGCAAGACGTTCCCCGAAGAGATGTCGAGGTGAATGATGGCAACCTGATGGAGGAACGCCAGCCCTTCAGCAACATCAATGGCAATCAACAGCAGCCTTGGCCAGTCAGGTTTCTGCTTTTCGCCATCATTATTGCAGTCATTGTGGAGCAACTGAAGCAGGGTGCCATTTGGCATATGGTGGTGCAGCAGCAGTGCACAGTCGTCGTAGATGACATAACCGATGGGACGCACCAGGTTCTTGTGGTTAATGTGCGCAAGACGCTCGAGCTCTCGGATCATCTTCGTCTGGTGGTGGGTGACCGCACGGTCAACTGACTTCAGCTTCTTGACACACACCACCATGCCAGATGGCATGACAGCCTTGTAGCTTGTGCTGAATGTTCCATTGCTCAGTTCATTCGCATCTTTGTATGTTGCCTTTACACAGCTGTGGAAATTGATGGCCTGCTGCAAGCTCTCGATGAACACGGTTGAGGCCACGACCTGTGGCGCTGCCACCACCACTTCCCCTGCTTCAGCCTTCTTCGCCTCTGCCTCCTTTTCCTGCCTCTCACGCCACATGAACAAAGCCACCACCAATGACACCAATGAGAAGATGAGCACACATGAGCCCACAACTGCTAAAGCCACTCTGTAAGATATCCTCCTGTGGTCCATTCCATAATTGGAACCATAAATTGATCCACAGTCCACATCCAGCGGGTCGCCACACAGCTTGGCATTGCCAGAGAAGCTGGAGGCTGCGCTCTTCTGGAACGGTCCGAAAGCCGGTATGGCACCACTGAGCCGGTTGTTTGACAAATTGACCTCAATCAAGCTCAGCATCCCTCTCATATCACCTGGGATCTGGCCTGATATCTCATTGCTCGATAAGTCCAGAGTGACAAGTTTATCGAGCCGCCCAAGCTCGCGCGGGAGCGGTCCAACAAAGTGGTTGAAGCTAAGGTTTAGCGCAATCTGCAGACTCTTCACCTTGCCTATCTCGGCTGGTATCTCACCACCCAGGTTGTTGCTGCCGAGCTGCAGCGCGAGCAGACGGGTACAGCCCGCAACTCCCTGTGGAATGCCACCGGAGAACCCATTGTGATCGAACAGAAGGAACTGCACCCGTGATCCGTTGCAGATGTTCTCTGGCAAGTCACCATGGAAAGAGTTGTAGCTCAAGTCCAGCTTGCTCAGGTTCCGGCACCGCAGGATCGATTTCGGGAACTCGCCGCCAAGGCCGTTGCCGGACACGATGAGCTCCTGCAGGTTCCTGAGCTCCCCAAGAACATCCGGCACCTCCCCGGCAAGGCGGTTGTACGCCAAATTGAGCAGCGTCAGGTTGGCGCAGCGCGCGAACTGCGTGGGGATCCCGCCGGAGAGGTCGTTGGTGTTGGCCTCGAAGTAGGTGAGGCTGGTGGCGTCCCCAATCGACGCCGGGATGGCACCGGAGAGGCGGTTGTCGCCGATGCGCACGTTGGAGAGGCCGCGGCAGCGGCCGATGGCGTCGGGGATGGTGCCGTTGAGGCGGTTGAGGGTGAGGATGAGCACCTGCAGGTTGCCGAGCTCGAAGAGGCTGCTGGGGATGGGCCCCTCGAGGGCGTTGGAGTGGAGGTTGAGCACCTGGAGCTCCGACGAGAGGCCGAGCCCCGGCGGGATCGGGCCGGAGAGGGAGTTCTCGTAGGCGGACAGCACGCGGAGGCCGGGGAGCCCCGCGAGCCAGGCGGGGAGCGCGCCGGTGAGGTTGTTGCCGGAAATCTGCAGCTCCTGGAGCGCCCTGAGGCCCCTGAGCTCGTCGGGGATGGCGCCGGAGAGCGCGTTGTTGGAGAGGTTGAGGAAGCGGAGCCCGGACGCGCCGGCGAGGGCGGCGGGGACGGCGCCGGAGAGCGCGTTCATGGAGAGGTCGAGGAACTCGAGGCGGGCGAGCGCGCCGAGCGCCGGCGGGACGCCGCCGCGGAGCGAGTTGGCGGAGAGGTCGAGGCGCGCGAGCGCCGGGAGCGCGGCGGCGGCCGAGAAGTCCCCCCGGAGCCCCCGGCGCGGCAGCTCGATCGCGGTGACCGCGCCGCCTGCTGCAGAGCAGGTGACGCCGCGCCACGCGCAGTGGTCGGCGCCGGGGCCCCAGCCCGGCGGCGCCAGCTCCCGCCGCAGCGCCTGCATTGCCGCGCCATCCCCGGCGGCGGCGGCGGCGTCCGCGAGGCACGCCGAGAGGATAGCCGTCAAGAAGAGGAATCTTGGGCGGGACGAGGAGGAGGAAGGCATTTGGAGTCTTGGGGGGGTTCTTGCTCTTGGACTCTTGGCCCGGCGGCGGCGGGGGCGAGGTGGGGGTGCTGCTGCCGTGGTGCCCCAGGCGTCGCGTGTGGGTCTGCGCCTGCTTTTCTTGTGTGGTTTAGGGGGCGGCAGGGGGAGGAGAGAGGACAGAGAACAGAGAAGGGAGGGAGGAGGGAGCACGGCGACAGGGGCCGTGGCAGCTGCTGCCGCTCGCTCTTGTCTTCCCCACTCGCACTCCGTCAGCGGGGGGGGGGGGGGGGGGCGCGCGAAGGTGGTTGGACGGAGCAGACGAAGGCGGGCGGTCTTGTGCTCGGTGCAGTTGGGTTGAATACTACAGTGTGCGAGATAGAAATAGCAATGGTATCCCAACCAACCCAGGCTACGCAAACACCGTCGTTGTACACCCAAATGTACGTTGTGCACTGCAAAAAAAGTTTATGACATTTTGGATCAGAGCTACTCTAAGTTTTAACTCCAGTTAAGCGATGGGCTAAATTTCATGCGGCGATTTTATTACTTTTTATAGGAGCATTGGATACATACAAAATATTCTTTGTTTTATGTAAGCAAACATTGATGAATGCTAAATCCCATATGGCGATTCTAGATACCAATCATCATTAGACTTAGAATTGGTTCAACTAATATAAAAGGCACACTAAATTTTATATGATAGTCCTAGATTTTAAGGAGGAGGAGAATAATTATTTATACAAACACTCTTTCCCTCTTAATATGTTTACCTACACATTATTCATTAACCACTTAGCTCCTATTTGGACCTGTTAGTACTAATAGTTAACAGCTAAAATTACAGTGGATCTAAACGTGTCTCCTAAACACCTACTAACTATTAGCAACCTACCACGCTAACAATTAGTCCACCAAGACTTGTTTGGACTCATTAGTGCTAATAGTTAGCAGCTAAAATTAGTAGATACATATTGCTAAAAGATTCTTGCTTTTTTTATCTGTTATTTTTTATGCACACATTCAAATAATAAGTATAGAGATATGAAAGATTTTCTACCCTTGAGAGCATCTACGTGGTCATGCATGTTGCATTCTGTTGCGTGTCTATCGCCTCGATTTCTCTGTCTATCTGTGTGTGGTTGGGTTGGGGGGGTTGGGGGGCTATTGGCCTACTATCTTGGTTTGTTTCCGTCTCTTGAGGTGTCTCATGCATCATCCGTCTTCGCCACGCCAAAAATTTTAGGTCTTTTTAGTTCCTCTGGAACAAATATGCTCTTGCTACATCTTGTTATAGGTATCTACGCAGGTGCATCGTTAGCGCACATGTCTGCCTAGTGAACACATATACTAGGAGAGAAAGAACACAACAACAAGCAATATTGCTAGAACCATTGATATTTGACTATAAATCAAGACAAACATATATCCTCCATATCTTAAGATTCGAAAATAGTAGTCTTGGAGGGCTGAATATACAAACCTTGATACCCAAAAAGAAAAAAAACTCACTTCTGGTGTTTCCTTGGTGCATCTAGCAGTTCGTGGTTGGACATGGTGAATTTCTCGGTCGCCGAGCCGGGTGAATCTTTGTGCTCTGTTCCTTTACTCCCTCCGCTTCGATACAAGCAGGTGCTCAATAAACTACTCTAATATACACGTACGGCTTGTCTTAAGCTACTGACACCAAGGGCCCTTTGCACGCCCTTTGTTAATTTCTGGCATGATACTGATGATATCATGCTTTGCCTTCCCTCTTTCTGTGGTTTTCTTTGATTGGCTGATTGGCATCTATACGTCCTCGTAAGCCATGATTCCAAATTTCCAATGCCTCTCCTTTCGGCTCGGCTCCCTTTTCTGGACCATCTGTGGACAACTGAATCTATTCTGTATGTGAGACGAGGAATTATCTTATCTTGTAAAATGGCATGCATCCATTGAGCATCATTGCTTGCAATGATTTTTTTTTTTGCTGAGACTAGCAGACTATGATTACCTCTTTTGATTGATCTCAGTAAAGGAGGAGCAAATTTGTGCTTCTTTTTGGGTAGGATGGTTAGGGCTAGGCAGGTTATAATGACGTGCAGAAATCATGTGTGGTCGCGATTTTGAGGTGCAATCATGCGTGTAGTTTTGATTTGGTAATAAATTAGCATGGGAATTTCATATTCACGGAAATAGTATCTTTTTTGTTTTTTAGCTAGATGAAAATGCGACACATGTGTCGAGTCGAGGACTCCAACTCAGGTGGATAGGTTTCACCGTAAGAAACCTTACTGACTGATCTATGCTCAATTAGCATCATTTTTGTTTCTTTAACACATTTTGAGTTTGCAAATTGATATTTAGTAAACTACAACCCTCATTGTACTTTATCATATTTTATTTCAAACCTTTTCATGTTCATTCAATGCGATAATTGAATTAAATTTAGCAAATCTTTGCTACGGAACACAACCAAATATTGGCAATTTTCAATGGGACACTTTACATTTCGATGTAGCAGGGGGCACTCCGAACTATTGCCATCACGTGGAGGAGAGATTGTGTGCAAATATATAACATGGCTTTGGCCAAATTTTCCAAAGAGAACAATATTTTCCTCCTTCCACTGCCCTTCTACATGAAGCATAAAAAATGCCTCTCTCTCTTTTTTTTGTTGCTAATATTGATTTCAATTGTCATTTGTGATCCTTACTATATCTTTGAATATTTTTGACCTTATTAAGAATCTTTCTCATTTATGAATATTAAACCAATCACAACGACTTATCAGTAGCACTGTCTTTTCAAAAGACTATATCTCTGAATTCAAATGTTTTATATGGAGCCTCTTATTTTCTTTGTATTCTCGGAGTTAAATTGACATTTGTCACCTGAATATAAATAGAATGTAAAATTTTGGGATGCGTGAGATCTTCTGTTTTAATATAAATTGACTTCTGCGGTGGTAAATGACTGGAGGTTGAACTTGAGCAGTGTCAAGCGTGCCGCCCTCACTACAAGAATAACTCACATCCGCACCCCTCATATGCCTCGGTGCACTTAAGATCCGGTGCTAATGTAACGTTAGCACCGGGTGCGAAATTGGGACGCCCTCGGGAACCCTTTAGCACCGGGTTGTATTACGACCCGGTGCTAAAGGGTCGCCCTTTAGCACCGGGTGGTGTTACGACCCGGTGCTAAAGGCCCTTTAGCACCGGTTCGTAAATACGATCTGGTGCTAATGTAGGTGTCACATGCTACTTCAAAAGGAGCGCATCTTTAATTCTATTACATGCGCTGTGTAGGTGAGATGGTTAGGTGGGTGCACGCGCGCGAGCCAAGAGGTCTTGAGTTCGAATCCCGCAACACGCAAATATGCAAATATTTTTTGCTAGTGCCCCCACCTTTAGCACCCCCTTTAGCACCGGAAGATTGGCACCGGGTTCCACCCGGTGCTAAAGGGCTTTCCCACCCGGTGCCAATGTGCCTGCCCTCTCGTGTATCATGCCATGTCATACCGTGTTTAATCATCATGCTCCTCTCGTCATGTCATGTCATGTTGTGCTAGCTCAATAATCTCTAGCTAGGCTCAAAAGTTTGTTGTGCAATGTCATGCTTTGGACCATGCCAAAAAGTTTCTGGAATGGCATAACCCGTAAGTCTACGTGTGGTAAGTGATTAGAGGTTGAACTTGAGCCGTGTCAAGCACGGGCCAGCCCTCTTGTGCACCATGTTACATCATATCGTCTTTAGTCGTTATGCCGCTCTTATCATGTTATGTTGTGATAGCCTGATAAGTCTCTAGCTGCCATGCTTTGGGCCAGACCAAAAGAGGATAATGTGAACCAGCCCAGTCTTTGGCTATGTGTAAATAGCCTCTATTTTGGAGTGTTTCGTATTTTGGGCTTGTTTTAGGAAGAAGCTAGGCAAGTTATCAATGGACAAAAAAAACCGTGTAGTCAAACTTTGAGGTAGATTCATGCAATTCCTAAGAAATCATACTCTGCTTAGATTTTTTTTAGTTATGTACAAGAGTAAAGTTCAAATATATTACAGTATTAATTAGTAAATTGTATAACATATTAATAAATTCAGTGGTAAAGGGACATACATACATACATACATATATGCATTTTCACAGAAAATTATACTTTCCTTTTTTTCCTAACATAAGTTGAGCTTACACATCACAGATTTCGATCCTCTTCTAACCTCAGCTTTATTTGTACTCAGTTTTGGGGTGCCCCCGAGCAAATGCCAACTTTTGACAATGCCATGTACCCACTTTTGCCATAAAGGTATGTGCGTATGAGCTGACTGCACTTGACATGCATAAGGATGCACATCAGATGCAAACTAGAGTTATTGGGTGTTGTCAGTGTGCATGAGGACTCTCGCTATTCACTATTCATTTCACATGGCACCTGTGATACAATTGCACGGATCAGGAAGGAGTATCTCTGAAATCGGAGTTCCCAGTGGCATCTTTGCATAATTTGTTGATAAAAACATGACAGCCTACCTTTTTGTCTATGACAGCATCCCATGTTATTTCTGCGAAACAATTTCCCTGCCTTTTCTTTTCCACACACAAATTAAATCGGCATATGCTGCCAGCTAAAAAAAATATTTTGGCTCATAACTTTCATGAATATGATATCTTCATGCCATGCAGAGCAACAGTTGTTTATATATGCTTTTTGTACGTACGGTGCCCCATCATCTGGTGTTGAACCTTGGGGAACTTGAGATGCTGGGTTGTCATCGTACAGGGAATACTAATGCATTCCTTAATTGTGTGTGTGCTGTTCAGTTTCAATTTGCATCTCAATGCTAGCTAGATTCCGAAGTTTGTGGTCCCTTGAAACTGGGAACGTGTTTTTGTCCTCTGAAGGCCAGGTAATATTTATAGAACTAAATTCAGAATATTGTTCTTTTGCGAGGGAAATTTCAGAATATTATTATGAACTACTCTGTCTTTATGTGCAAACACAAGTTTACACAAGTGTTTTTTTGCATTGTCCTGAGTCCTGATTGCTGACTCACCTTGGGTGCTTCAACCTTCCTTAGGTGAAAGGGCTTCTTCAAAAGTTTTGAATTTGGCTTTTATGTACCCTAAATTTCTCTTGTCAGCTCATATTCTTCTTCTTGTTCTTGCTGAAGAGCGGTAGTTCGACGAAAAGAAGTAACAGAGAACGGAACAGAAGAAAGTGGATTGGACTAAGAAATTTCTTTACAGAAACGAGATCTCGCTTCAGAAATAGAACTCATCCAAGATAGCAAATTATTGATGATCCTCGCAGGGTTAGTTGCACAGTGCATTCCATAATCAGAAGCCTAGCGCAGGACACATCCAATTCACTTTCTTCAGTGCATTCCATATATACACAGTGCTTTCGTCAGTTCGCTCTGCAACTTCTTCTAGCAGAGACAGTTAGACCACACCGGACAATCCCAAGGAAAGCGAAAGCTTGACAAAGAGGGCAATTCAGTTATATGCTTTTATTGTTAGAACCAAATCTCGGATCTCTAGCAGTAGATCTAGTCGGGTACTACTTTGATTGACAAAAGATGTGCTCTTCGTGTGTATGTGTTGTGTGTGATGTACTTGTAATGAGCCATGTACATGTTTGCCTTTCGCACTCACGTTCTGTCGGTGTAGATCTGCTCAAGGGCAGCGACGCGCAGTGTAAGGTCATCGTCGTCGAGGGCGGCGGCGATGGTTTGGGTGGTGGCGGAGCATCCCGCCGCTGACAGCACCTCTCGATAGGGTATTAGGGATTGTGAGGAAATGCTCTGACATCTTGTCTCGGTGGTCCCCAGCTCCCTTATATAGTGCTGCGCGACGGGGCCCGCAACCCTAGTGGGTTGGGCTCCCCCGGTCAGGGAGCTAACCAAGGGCCCAGTTGGCCTTTGGGTCCAACTGGTGGAGATCAATACTAACATTCTCCCCCTTGATCTCATCTTACGTCTCTTAAACTTTAGCTCTTTGCTTGGTATCCACTTCATCACAAATAAGTATACCGAACATGGGTCATCTTGACAGTTTTTTTACCATCAGATTAACCAGCCACAGTACATTTACCTGTTTTGAACGGATCTTAATCTAGGCCCTTAGTAATCCAGATATCATAGGTTTTACCATAGGCCCATGTCGACTGTGTGTTCTCTCAACACACTGGGCGGTAAACCTTTGGTAAGCGGATCCGCAAGTACTTTCTCAATACTTGTATGCTCAATGCCACTGAGATGATTCTAGATTTTCTCCTTTGCTACTGAGATGAGATGGATTTTCTGGATCAATGTGTTTGGCAGCACACTTGACATGTTGCTATTGGAGAGAAGATACTTGAATGGCATATTGATGTTGTCTACCATTATCTATTCCGGGTAAAGGTTTCTCTAAAACGTTTAACCTATTCTGTAACCTCATATCATGCTGAACTTTGAGTATACTTTACTCATAACTATTTTCTTTAGAGTTTTCTTCCACAATAAAACTCCAAGCTCGAGTGTTAGCTACTACTGTGGGCTTCACTAAACAACTCGAAAAACTTGGCCCTTTTCACTCACAACCTTTTGTGAGCACATATTACTTTTTTACTCGGCATGAGGCTTACAACACTTTGCAAGATTATTGCATAAAACTTTCTTTAACTCCATTCCAGTGATCTATGCTGGACTGGACTACCGCCAAAATTTCCCGGATACTTTAACTATGTCAGGATAAATACTTTCTTGAGCAACTGATTCTGCTTCCAACAGCTGAAGCACACTGAACCACTTTCATTCGATCGATCTTATATTGGTTCCTGGAATACTAAAATTCCAAAACTATTACCCTTGACTACATATAGAACATGCGTAGACTGACTCGCATGCATACTATGTTTCTTTAGAATTCTTTTCTAAGTATGCTCGTTGCGATAATCCTAATACCCCTTTAGTTGTAACTCTGTTACCAAGCTTTGAGGACAATAACTTCTTCTGCAACAGCAGACTGACATCACCACTAGAGAGTAGGATATCATCTATATACATGATGAGGAAAACTTGTTTCCAATTCTTAAACTTTATACAAATACAATTGTCCTCACGATTCTTATCAAAACCCAAAACTTACTTCAGACGGCATCTCGTATGTGTTTTTCCCTTTTATGACAAAATCTTTAGGTCATGTTATGTGAATATCTTCATATTCTCAATTTGAGGAATGTCGTCCCTACTTTATGATTCTGGAGAATCCTTACATGAGAAACTGTCTCATCGTAACTCATTTCTTTTCTTTGCACGAAGCCTTTTGTCATAAGTCATGCATCGTGTTTATTCTGATTGTCTTTAGAGTCACATATAGCTTTGTAGACCCATCACAGTCCACTGGTTTGACTCCTCTAGCAACTTCCAAGACTTCTCTCGGACTATTTTACTCGTAACTGTTGTTATTCTTTCTTACACGCAACAATCGCGACTATAGAATCCTGAAGGACAGGTGCCTCATTCACTTCTTGTCGTCATATGGAGTTTTGGACATACCATGCTCCCCATATGTGTGGCAACATATTTCCACAGGCGGAATAACAACAGGCGTACAATGGGTAGTGAGAAAAATGGCGGGCAGACTCACCCGCTTCACCTTTGGTCAATTTCTCGAGCTACATCATTCTTTCTCTTCAGGTCATCCTCTAGGTGGAGTCAGGTCTCCATGTACCGTACTCCCCCAGATAGTTACATCTTTTGTAAAGATGACGTTCCTCCAGGTGGAGTTAGGCCTCCCTGTACCATACTCCCCCATATTGTCCCATCTTCTGTAAAGATGGTGTACCATTAAAACTTTCTTGTTTGGGTTTAAACTATCTTGACCAGTATGAATACCGGCTAACTATGCTATAATCCAGGAAAAATCCAGGAATTTAGCTCTCTTCTCTTAGGGGTATCAATTATGACCGTTGTACTCCCCCTGATGGTCACAATTACTTAATAGATCATCTCTTTTCATTCAATGCATACTATGCATCGCAATCAGTATTGGGATCATCTCCCCCTCGAAATATGGCATGAACTCCAATGTCATAATTTCGAAACTTAAACAGAAACTCTTGTGAATGAGGAATCTATCTATACTTGCTTCAATCACATGATCTTATCATGCAACGAAGTTATTTCTCAACTCATATGGGAGTACATTTTTCCTCGTTGCACTTTAAGAACTTAACAGAGTACTTTATCTGCTATACTTGTGCGCACGCGTGTAGCCGCCCGGTGGCCTCATGCCGCCGCGCCGTTTTCTCTCTCGCCGCCGGCGCCATGGCCGGCGAGCCATGGCCTTCTCTCTTTCCCACATGAGCCATGGCTCTCACGGCAAAAAAAATAGTGGCCATGCGTGGCGGCTTTGAGGAGAAGACCGCGCCGCCACGAGCTCTGGCCGGCGGCTTCACGCCGCCGTGCCTACCTCTCTCTTGCGTCGTCGCGCCATGGCCGGTGGCGCCTTTTCTCTGTCTCTCCCCATCCTCTCCATGGCCCTCACGGCCGAAAAGGAAGTAGCCGCCCATGGCGTCGAAGGATGAGCGCGCCGCCGTCGATGGGTCCCGCCATGGCGCCCTTCCCGCTCGCGGCGGTGGCCGGCGGTGGAGAAGTCCGATCCGGATCTGGGGTTAGGCGTCATGGGTTGGATTTTTTTCTTTGTTTTCTCGTCGATCCGAAACCGGATCTTGGAGTTAGATTCACTTCCGAATCTTTCTTTCTTTAGGGTTCCGCCGTTACGGCGACTGTTCTACCCTCCCCATCGCCCGTGGCGGCAGAGAAGGGTTATCTTTTCAGAGAAAAAACTCTGTTTTCTTCCCCAACTCGATCTACTCACTAGATCGAGGCGTATGATACCATTGTTAGAACCAAATCTCGGATCTCTAGCAGTAGATCTAGTCGGGTACTACTTTGATTGACAAAAGATGTGCTCTTCGTGTGTATGTGCTGTGTGTGATGTACTTGAATTGAGCCATGTACCTGTTTGCCTTTCGCATTCACGTTCTGTCGGTGTAGATCTGCTCAAGGGCAGCGACGCGCAGTGTAAGGTCATCGTCGTCGAGGGCGGCGGCGATGGTTTGGGTGGTGGCGGAGCATCCCGCCGCTGACAGCACCTCTCGATAGGGTATTAGGGATTGTGAGGAAATGCTCTGACATCTTGTCTCGGTGGTCCCCAGCTCCCTTATATAGTGCTGCGCGACGGGGCCCGCAACCCTAGTGGGTTGGGCTCCCCCGGTCAGGGAGCTAACCAAGGGCCCAGTTGGCCTTTGGGTCCAACTGGTGGAGATCAATACTAACATTTATCACTCTTACTCGCATCACTCACGTCGACAACAAATGCGATTTTTAGTCCAATTATCTACAAAAGAATATGGTGAAGTCAATGGCGGTATGGAGGAGAGACACCAAAGCAGGGGGTGTGGTAGCGCATTTATTTAAAAAAACTAGACCGGTAGGATAAGACCACCCCACGACTCCTAGACTAGAAAAACTCCCCGAACTCCGAAAAACCGACGAATGATTTTTTTAAATGACCTGAAAATTCACTCCCACGGGGATTCAAACTTACGACCTACAGTTGCTACTAAAGCATTGCAATCATTGAGCTACAAGTGTGTTCACCAGCGCATTTAATTAGCCGAGTAAGATTGCAATGTTGAGCCAATGTGTCTCGATTTGGGTGGTATTCAGTTAAATTTCGGAGTCAGATTCGGGGCTTGGGTTTTTGGGGACGTTTTGGTTGATTATACTCGGGTGAATCCTCGTGTCAGGTTTGACTGTTTGAGCAGCTATATATGCAGATAAGCCTTGGTCCAGTGAAGGTGCTGTATGCATGGAGAGATCGTTTGGAATGTGTGCCAACGATCAGGCCTTGTTTAGATTCCAAATTCCACCCCAAAGTTCACTATGCAAAAAGAATATTCCCATCACATCAAAATATCATAGCATGCATGGAGTACTAAATGTAGATAAAATCAAAAACTAATTGTACAATTTTGTTGTACTCTACGTGACGAACATTTTGAGCCTAATTAATCAATTTTTGGACAATTTTTCACACATACAAACGAAATGCTACAGTAGCGCACGAACTCCAACGAACCAAAATTTGTCACCCAATTTTGGAAACTAAACAAGGGCCAGGGAAAGTAGCAGGTTTTTGGGGTCAATTTGCATCAACATGAGTGTGGAATAATGTTCCTTTGAACTCAATTGGTTTTGCCGAACTACTAGAATTGGACTTAAACTTTGTTTTGCAGGGGCAAAATTTTAGCCCCAGGAAATCTTGCATGTATGGAGCACTAAATAAAGTCTATTTACAAAACATTTTTCACAGATGAATGCAACTTTACGCGACGAATCTAACAAGCCTAATTAATCCATAATTTTCTACAGTAATGCTACAATAACCATTCTCTAATCATGCAATCAAAGACCTCATTAAATTCGCCTCGCGATTTAGCCAGGAGTTATGAAGGTAGTTTTGTAAATTAAGTTTATTTAATCTTACTAATTAACGGTCAAAGGGGCTAAAAATTTAGCCCCTTCCAACTAAACACGCCCAAACTGTGGTAGACCTTTTGCTGCATCATTGCCTCTGCAAGTATAATATAGGCAGTCAAGACAGGAAGGATTTGAATTGGGTGAAAATCTAAAACCGCTTAAAAGGACGCGGATAACGTGCCGCTGCAGCCGCACGCCCCCGCCGTCGTCTCCTCCTCCAGCCCCGGCGGCCTCCGCCGCCGCCTACCACCGCGGCCAACGCTAACCCGTCGGCCGCGTTCGCCGCCGCTCCCTTCGCCCCTGGCGCCCGCACCTCCCCGGCTCCGGCGGCCTTCGCCGCCGGCCACTGTCGCGGCTGCGCTAACCTCGTCGGCCGCCATTTCTCCTCCACCTTCTCCACCCCAACCGCCCGCACCACCCAGCGGGGGTCCTCCACCGTCCGTCTGGCGGCGCCATCGCCGCCCGGCCCTCCGCCCGGCTTCCATCGCCGCCGCCGGACCGGCCGCCTCTCCCAACCCTCTTCTAGGTCCGCCGACGACCGGAGGCCCCCCAGGGAAACCATGGAACCTTAACCCCGACGTCGCCCTAACCTTCTTCTCCCGCTCCAAGAGCAGCGCGCGGCGGCGCGAGTGGGTCACGCGCAAGCGCGTCTGTGCGACCCAGCGCGCTATAAACTCACCGCACATAAAACTTGTGTGTGGTTGCATCATCCGAAAAAAATGCAGCAAAATCATTTTAACTTAATTTCCATCATCCTTCGTCGACCAATATACAGATGGCATTCTGACGGCCTCATGCATCGTCATGTGTTATATAAAAATTCCGAACCGGCATTCCGATTCTCACTTTTATTTACCCACAGAGACGGGCTGTTTTTTTTTTTTTGAGGGAAAGAGAGATGGGCTGCTGATGCTGTTCTCTTCCAATATTTATAGACTGACTCTTTGTTGACAACCCAGCCCAGTTAACTCCTCACCCCAAATTCTGGCCCACATAAACTCGATGCACTTATGGCCTGAGCCCATCGTCATGGCCCACTAAAATATCCACTCCAACGGCCCAGCCCAACTTCCTCATTCTCCAAACCCTAATCCCTCTTCTCCACAGCCACGCTGCGTATATAAACCGCCGCCATCCACCTCGCTTCCTTCCTCTCAAACCCTCCCGCCGCCGCCGCACCCCAGCACACCGCATCCAGCGCGCCACTCCGGCGAGACCCCATCCCCCCCCCCCCCCCCCCCCCCCCAACCCAGCCATGGCGGACCGCGGCGGCGAGAGAGGCGGCGAGCGCGGCGGCGACCGTGGCGGTTTCGGCCGCGGGTTCGGCCGCGGCGGGCGCGGCGACCGTGGCGGGCGCCGCGGTGGCCGGCGCGGCGGTCGCCAGCAGGAGGAGGAGAAGTGGGTGCCCGTGACCAAGCTCGGGCGCCTCGTGAAGGAGGGCAAGTTCCGCAAGATCGAGGAGATCTACCTCCACTCGCTCCCCGTGAAGGAGCACCAGATCGTGGAGACGCTGGTGCCGGGGCTCAAGGACGAGGTGATGAAGATCACCCCCGTGCAGAAGCAGACCCGCGCCGGGCAGCGCACGCGGTTCAAGGCGTTCGTCGTCGTCGGCGACAACGACGGCCACGTCGGGCTCGGCGTCAAGTGCGCCAAGGAGGTGGCCACGGCCATCCGCGGCGCCATCATCCTCGCCAAGCTCTCAATCGTGCCCGTCAGGAGGGGATACTGGGGGAACAAGATCGGGCAGCCCCACACTGTGCCCTGCAAGGTCACCGGCAAGTGCGGGTCTGTCACCGTGCGCATGGTGCCGGCGCCCAGGGGTTCCGGGATCGTCGCAGCGCGCGTGCCCAAGAAGGTGCTCCAGTTCGCCGGTATCGAGGATGTGTTCACCTCTTCCCGCGGCTCCACCAAGACGCTCGGTAACTTTGTCAAGGTATACAGATCTGTCTAATTCTCGTTACTGCTTGCGAGTTGCTAAATTGAGCATCAAATGTTTTCGTGTGGATGCTTTTATGGTCTATAATTGTAATTATTTGAAATGATAAAGATTGAACTTTTAACTGTCCATAATAGTGCGGAAAGAAAGCCCGGAGGAAGAGTGGCCTGGCCTTGAGTTTCTCGCCCCTTTGCCTTACGATTCGTTAATTCTCTTTCTTGATGGGACGGGGAAGGGATATAACTCAGCGGTAGAGTGTCACCTTGACGTGGTGGAAGTCATCAGTTGGTTGGCTCTGCATTTAGTGTAGCTCTCACTTCTCACTTTGAAATGTGAAATGTTGACTTCATTGTGATTTCAGGTTCATTCCTATACTTGGTAGCTTTTTGTTACTTCTAGTCAAGTGTTGTTGTAAATAGTTAGCTGAGTTCAGAATAATCTAGTTGTATGTAATTGTGGGTCCGTGGCTTGCACCATTTCATTTCGTCATATATTACATACCATAACATCTGTGAACAAGCCAAAGGTAAATTGAGGTCTCTAGGATGATTTGAGCTCGTTGGGTCTTGATGTTGGTCATTTTTTTTGTATGTTGGGTTTGCACAATGCAGTTGTGTTTGCTGCAGCTTGCTTAGTCTGAGCACAGATATAACTTGGTTTAGGTTTATCCAATGTCAAATCACTAAAAGGTCAAATTGTTTTACACAGTATTGATGTCCTAATAAGGTATTACTGTTTGTATTTGTTCCGAACAAGATTGTGTACTGGATTCTCTGGTAGGTGGTATATGACATCCTGTATTTTTACTAATATTTGGGTGTCAGTTCATTTTTTAGTCAGTAGAATGTTGATTTGAGGCTCTATGGAATTGTTGGTAAGCTTGATTTTCTTCCATGATCCAATGAACTCAGGATGATAATTATTTCTGTTTACTTGTTGCTAGTCATTGCTACCATCCCTTCGACCATGTACATGAAAACTTCAGCTCTATTGTCATTTGTCTGTCAATGGGATCCCTCCCGTATGTCATGTCTAGTCAATTTGGGTGTGCCAATTATGCCTGATCAAATTTATATTGGGTCTGATCATGTGTTTTCTGCTTGCAGGCCACCTTTGATTGTCTCATGAAGACCTATGGCTTCCTTACTCCTGAGTTCTGGGCTGAGACCAAGTTTTCGAAGACTCCGTTCCAGGAGTTCACTGATCTCTTGGCTAAGCCTACAAAGGGGCTTGTGATCGAGGCCACAACTGAGACGGTAGAGGCTTAAACCTATGCGAGTTTGAGAACGAAGTTTGCATGTAGTAGAAGACTGGTTTCTTATCTGCTCTTTGTGTGACTTTGTGTGTTACTATCTTGCATATCTCAGTTTTGAATTGTGAAACCTTAACGTATGCACTTCAGAAATATTCATATGTTCTGTTCCTTATTCTGCCGGTTGAATCTGAACATTCGTTGTGATATGCATTCTGCCGGTTGAATCTGAACATTCCTTGCCAGCTGTGATATGTTATGTGCGCGTATTATGCATTCTAAAAATTGCAAAGCTCGAGTCTGGATACCTGGATTTCTACGAGGGAACAAATTAGTTTTCTTTCTGCGTTACAATTGGAAAGAGACGGTGAAGGCCAAACGTCTAGTGGCATGTGGCCGACAGGTCGCTGAATTTTGGCCAAATTCAAACTATGTCGGTCCTAGAACCCGAGTATTTTTCCTAGATTTGAACTGCACTTTACGAATGCTGCGCTCAGCTGTTTTATCTAAATATAGATTTCACAAGCTCTTAATATGACAAGCTTTCTGATCCGGGATTTATATCGGCCGTGTTTAGCACGTTTGGCCGGTATTAAATAAAGCCGGTTTATAAAACTATCTATAACCTATCTGACGAGGTTTTTGATAAATCAAGGATTAATTAGGCACGTTTATTTCTAAAAAGATTTTGTAAATAGAGATTTTGAGAGAAAAAATTTTACTTTCCCAAAGAAACGTGGCCTTTGTATCGCAGATGAATTGATATGTTTTTGTTAAAAAAACTGATCTCTTTACCTTTCACACTCATGTGATGTTACCTTGCATCTGGATTCCCGGTAAACTGGTCAGTGGGTCACTGGGCGGATGAGCACGACGGCAGTGTTTTGTTTTTTTTTTCGAAAAGTGCAGTGTTTTGGTGAGCTAGTAGCCCAACGAGCCGGCGGGCCCGTTGGGCACGGAGGAACTGAAAACACAGGAAAAGGAAAAAAAACGTAGGAATAGAAAAGACGTGTAGTGGCAAAACATAGAACGGAGAAACGCAGGAAAATAGCATGAAGCAGTGTTTGGAACAAAGGAATATACAAATGTAGGAATACTAAGACATTGTGATAAGTTAAAAACAATCTATTCTTAGCGAATAGCTAAATTTCATAGAACCGGTTAGACATTTACTAATTTATTTTCACTATATATATATATATATATATATATATATATATATATATATATATATATATATATATATATATATATATATATAACCTGACATGTGAGACCTGACGCATGTAAACTGCACACCATCCTCTTATCCATCCATGATCCACCGACATTCATACAACATCATCTACCTGATGACAACTAATCTCTCCCATGCAGACAAGAGAGACCTGATGCATTGATGCATGTTAACTCGTTTTCGTTCCCATCGATACAACAATCTTCATTGGCTGCTTCCTACTTCTTCTCTCTCTTCTTCATAGCACCGGTGTATCACGCACAAATATTAGCTGTGTCTGGATGGGGAATGCTGAGGGGAAACTCTTTCAGGCGGTGCTCTTGGCTACAGATGGGAGCATACAATAGCAACCGGTAGACCATACAACAACGATATGCGCCTTTAATCTACCTGATGACAGCTAATCTCCCCCATGCAGACAAGTTCAGTAGCGCAGACTCCTCGGAGGAAAACAAAACCAGAGATGGAAGTGGATGTTTCCTTTCCTGTGAAATTGTATTGCAGCTACGGTATTCCGGAGGAAACATATGGCTCATTTCCTTTGTTCCAAACGGTGTGCCTCTTTCCCTTTCCTCCGCTCTTCCCGTGAAAATACTCTGTTCCAAACGAGGCCTGAAATGGGCCACCCGAACCCACATGATCACCCGACGAGTGGCTTTGGAGCCGAACAGATCAGGCGCACCTACGTGGCTTCCATGCACTATTTAACCAACATAGTTTAGAGGCCCAGTAGAGCCCAACAACAGAGCTACGAAAGAAAAAAAGCTATCGCTCCGTGGTGGAAACGTTTAGAAGGCTCCCGTACCGCTACACACTTTCTCCATATCCATTCTGTTAAATAGAATATCTGGAGCGGAAGTATTCTTGTGCTCTTTTTTTTTCTTCATTTATATTTTGATTATATCACTTTAACATTTTTCAAAAAAGTTAAATTAATATGCTCAAAGTGTTGAACTAATGCACCCAACATTTTCATGTACTAGGTTCAACATTTTTCTTAAACTTAATTCAACAATTCAGACAAACTAGATCAACATTTTATATTAAAATGTTTCAAACGGATTTTAAAAAGATAAACGGTCTAAAAGAAAATCATATTTAAAGGTTGAAACTCAAAAAAGATTATCGCCGTGCGCTGTTTGTCAGCTCTCCACTGCGCGCTACGAACCGCTTCGGCCCACGATCTCAGTTGTTGCACGAATCTCCAACAGTGAAAGCTATATTTTGAAAAAAACTTCCAGAAGCCGTATAGTTTTCCCGGATCATATCTGCGTTCCCCGTGGGCCGTCAAGCCCAGGCCCGTAGGTAGCATTTGCATAAGTTGAGCCTGGCCCAAGTGTCCAGTCATCCAAACAACTGCACGTTCAACATGTGGATTGACTAGCGTGAGCCTATGTGGGCAGTAGCAACACAGAGAGGGTGTTTGTTTCAACTTATTTTCGTTTTTAAGGCTCGCTTATGGAGAACCAAAAAGTCAGATGACTCCCATAATTTATAATCAAGAATAACTCCCATAATCCATAATAGATTTTTGATTATGGATGATGAGAGTCATCGGACTTTTTATTCTCCGTAAGCGAGCATTTAAAATCAGCCATAAGCTGAAACAAACACCCCCAAAACCTCGTGACGGAGCCAGAATTGTGCCTGTGCTGTTAGTAACTTTTGGGTAACAAACAATTTTTTCTTTTCTTAAAGAAAACATAGTATGCACGTTCTAAGAAAACATAGTATGCACGTTCTAAAAATGCTCATTGCTGAGCAAGCGTGACAGCAGGTTTCTATACCAGTGAAGGCCACTTTTGTTTTTGTTTTGCAAACCATCCCCTCCGTGCAAACTATACAAACCAACATGTATGAGGACATGCAGGAGGAGTGGGAGGGGGATTTGTAAAGTAACAGAGAATGTGGGAGGGAGATTTGTAAAATAACAGAGAAGAGGTGGAAAATAATAGAGGTGTGAGGCCCATTGAATCAACATCGTGAAGTTTGCATAGTTTGCACGGAGAGGTTGGTTTACACCTGATATGTTGCCATCATAGAATTAGGACGAGTTTTATCTACACTCGCGTGTAGCTACACCCACTATCAGTATACTATTGTACGTATGTCCGCATACTAGTTTATCATTTTTAATATGTTCATATACTAATTCTAAGATACTTCAAAGCAAGTTACACGAAAAAATTTCAAAATCAACCCTATTTTTAAATATATTTTGATTATACCTTTATAATACTATATAAAATAGTATATCCATATACTCAATGTATGCTTGCATACCCAACGTATATATCATCATAGATAGTCTAGTATCATCACATACTACATATACATACTCTTCGTCGGATCAAATTCATCATGTATCATGAGATACACAGGTGGGTGTAGCTACACGCGCGTGTAGAATGTATTTTTCCTATATATATATATACACTACCTCTGTTCTTAAATATATGTCTTTTAGGATAATCTATTTAGTTCAAAAATAAACTAATTTGTTTGTCCTAAACGTCATATATTTAAAAATGGAGGGAGTATAATAATATAGCATCTGAGCTGGGCGTGGGCAGTATCCAGCGGTGGATCAACGGGTCCTTGATCCGCCGCTGGGTACTCTATTCGTAGAATTCCTTGACCACGTCTTTACCAAAAAAAGGTTTATTAAACTACAGTATTAGATTTTTTTACTGCCTAGGTGAACAGAAGTATATCTGAGTGCAAAGTGCAAATATTGCATATGACATTCATCAGTTCCAAGCATATTTAGATTTTTACTGTGCATTAAAAGCTATGCTTCTTAGCCTGTAAGCCTTTTCTTCAGACCAAAGGCCTTGGACCTGCTTCAATTAGAAGCAAACAAACTGACTGCTGCATACAACAATGGGTACCCTACAACAATTAGAAGTTTGGAACAGTATGGCATTGTCTCACATTGCGATATACCATTTCAACTACGGCTCAACTAAAAAGCTTTGGAATTTGATTTTGGTCTTCTGTGCCACTCTTCAGTGACATCATGCACCATACTTTTGACTTGGTAATGGTAACCACTACCCATAGCGCGGGAAAATCAAGGCATACGGGAGCTTATATATATATATTTAAATAAATATATATATATTTTGACTTGTGTTTAAATTTATTTATATATATATGTAAAAATTTAAACACATTTGCTTATTTAAGCATATCATGTTTTGATGCAATAGTTCTGATTGGTTCAATGCTTTCTCAACATTTATTTTTTCTTTGTAACATAGATCTCAATGCAATTATTTCTGACTGAAGATTCCTGTACATTAATTTGTACTAGTACTCGGCTTCTCACATGCTTTATTTAAAAGTGTCATGCTAGAGGTAGGTAGGACAACACTCTCACAGTATAATTGGTCAGCTGAGCACATCAAAGAGGTAGTTCACTGAGCCAGCTCAGGTTTGAGTCGTGGTACAATCTTCTCTAAGATAAGAATCAAGGGGATGTCTCTCTGCCTAATCGAGTCGGTTTACAACATGTGATGATATCAAAATGTGCAATAATATATAGGATATAGGTTGAACCACCAAAACGTGGAATAAGATATCAAATTAAATTATCCATCAATTTGGTATCCTTTTTTAAAGGTTTCTAGACTTCTGATTTTAAGTAACTCAGCCTATAATGCATTAATGTTATTTGGTCCACAGATTTCTCAACACTTATGTTTTTGAGTAAAATATATAGGTGGTTATTAAACTTGTCATGTGATGTCCCAAACTCTCAAAATGATTTTTTAATCCCCGAGCTTATCTAAGTGTGCCAGATCCTCGGTCTTTCAAAATTCATTTTTAAGTTCCTAAGCTTGTCTCAACATGTCAACTGGATCCCCAAACTCTTAGAATGTGGCGAAAAAGGGAGAGATCTAGTGCGAGAATAAGGAGAAGTTCTGATCTTCTCACGTCTTTGGTTTAGTAATGATACCCATGACGAATTTATAAAAATACATTCTTAGGAGTTTACTGACGTAAATGACACCCATGCACATGTTCAAGGACCTTAAAATATGTTTTGATAGTTTAGTAACCAAAGGGACACGTTAGGATAAGTTCAGTAATATGAAAATATATTTTGAGAGTTCAGGGACTTATTACACCTTGAAGAATTTAGGGCCGGGACCACCCATATCCTTTACACTATCGTTTTATTGTAAGTTAGATTTTAATACACTGATATTTGATTCTAGATTCTTTGACATTAATTTTACTAGCACTCGGATTTTCATATGCTATATATATAAGTAGTAGGGTTTGGTGCACCTTGTGAACAAAACGGTATAAGGATCAATATTCATAAACATTAACATGCCTCCATAGAAGCCATATAAGGTCAAAGTAGACGGCAACACCATTGTAGTACAAGATGACTATTACAAAAGCAACCATCAAACCTCTAGTCTTTGCTTTAGTTTTTACCTTGTTCGTAATGCCTCATGCATGGGGCGAGAAGGATTGTTACCGAGAGAAAGTATTGTTTATGCACAAATGTAAGGTGAGCATTAAACGTGGCATAGCCTACATGCATCCACCCGATGCCTGCTGCCGCGTTGTACGGAAAATCGATATGACGTGTGTTTGTGGTGCCATCACACATGATGATGAGAAAAGCATAGATGTACACCATGCTTATTTTGTTTCACAAGATTGCCACAGGCCGGTGCCTGTAGGAAACAAATGCGGAAGTAAGCGCGCAACACCTTTTAGTTTCTTAATTATTTCTTTTGGCGCATTTGTGATTTTATTTACCATGTAAGAAAGGTAGGAAGTAATTATGTGCATATGTACTCAACTAGGATTGAAATAGCATGACATTTTTTTTAGGTTGGACTATTACTGCAGTACCTCTCCCACCACATTGTCCATGAGATCGAGTACTTATAAAGGTAAGCAAATAAAGTAATGATCATGAAAGGGTGAATGTACGCTCATCTTGATTTTATGATATCATGCCATATGAAGAGATGGATCGGATACATACATATGTATTTTCAACTGGAATATTGCGAATAAACATATACGCTATATTAAGCCTCACGGCACCGAATCTTGGTGCCACATACTAAAAAAATTGAGTAGCTTATCAGCCTACGGATAGAATAAAATATCTAAATATAGACAATCGTATCAATCTACGGGATGCACCTGCTAGCTAACACAGGCCATCTGCAAGCATATTCTATTTTACCAGAAATTATATGTGACTAAGAAAACTAGCTAGAGTGTAAAGTATACAGACATTTGGACATTTTCTTCCCCATTTGCATGTGGTATACAAACATTTGGGCATTTTCTCCCTCGGCACGGCTGCATACGGCAGCGGCCCAGTGGCCATGCAGGCAAGCACCACGCCATGGGTGGCAGCCCAAGGCACATACACATATACTGATGAACCGCGCGCAACTCATTTTTAGATTTTTTAAATGTTTGTAAGGCCGGACGATACCACCCTTAGGGCACCCGCAGCAGTAACGACGTCCTGCTCTCTGCCCGCAGTGGGCACGGGATGCCACCCGGTACAACGTTTTACCGATTCAGGTACCGTCTCAACGAGCTGCAGCGGGCACTGGAAGCATATCGCGTTCGGCTTGCCGGCTCTGTAATTACAGAGTGCCTCTGCTAGAAACGCTAGTCCTCCGGTCAACCAGGACCCCCAACCGCTTTGCCCATCGGTGGACGCCCACCGTCGCACCCTCCGCCGCCGACCCACCACTGCAGGCTCCGCCCGGCGACCTGCACAACTCAGGTATGTCCATCCTTCGTAGCATCTCAATGTGCTGCATTAAAAGGTAGCGGTGCTTCTCGTTTGCTGCTACCAGTAGCGTTCATGCTTTGATGTGATCGTTTGGTCGTGTGGTTCCGTCGCCGTGCATTGAGATTACGGGTGCACTACTGCCTTTGGAGTTGGCATGATGGTAATTTGGTGGTGTTCTACTAACTACTTCTGCCATTGCTCCCTGTGCCACGCTGGGATGCTAATCCCAAACATGTTCTGTCAGTATGGTATGGGCACTGACTGATTTAGATGCTTCACTACCAGGTAGGGGGCTGTCATGCTCCATGCCGAAACACCTGTAAAATGTCGAAAGCAACCGGAAATTGTTTCAGCTGAGAGTTCTCTGTGCCCTAGGCCTGTGAAGTTCCTAGTCAGAGTCATGCCCAATAATACTTCTTTTAAGGCATGCCTTTTTCATTTTGGTTTGCGGACTATGTCATTAGTGAAGAGCTTAACTTACTGAATGTGGTATATTCATGTTGGTTGCATGGTCGATGATGATTGCATTCAAACTGTCACTGCTCACTAAATGATGCGCATGCTACCTATGGCACCATGGTCGATGATGATATATCATATATGATGCTTTCTGCAAGATGGCAGTGCTCAAGTTCCATATCCATATGATCAAGTTTGATTATATATGTGCCAGCAGTATAATTGTAGTGCTCATGGGAATGTCTGTGCAGTCAGATTAATCTCAAACCTTGTAACTTTATTGTCATGTTCTGGGAGTTGTTTTTGTCTAAGAAGTTTGCATGTCGCTTGTAAATTGGTCATTATACCACTCTTTTTATTGCTGCATAATGAGGCATAGGGCCTTCCTAGACAAGTTGTTTTGTCCTCTTATATATGAATTTAGGGTGCTATTGGAAGCTCGATGCTTTTCCTTGGATTATGTCCTTTTTATATATGGTTTTGCCTACCCATGATTATGGTTTTTTTGCCTGTGATTTCAGGATGGACCCTAACCAGTCCAATGATGGATCACAGGGAGGTTTTCCTGGTGGGAACAATTTTCCATACATGTATGGGTACCAGGTGCCTCCATGGACTCACCCCCAAGGATTCCAGGTGCCTCAATGGAGTCACCCACAAGGATTCCATCCATTTCAATCCAATGTCCCAATGATGCATCCAACTAGCAATGGTGCAGAAGTAGTGTTATCACCGGCGACGATGGACGATGCAGCTCAGGAAAATGATGTGGCAGAAGTCGAGGAAGTTCAGATGCAAGGTGGTAGAGTACAAGGACGGAAGAAAAAGCCTGCCAATAGGATCAAGTTACCCAACTTCAACCCAGACGAAGATGTTATCCTTGTGAGGTCATATGCTGAAATAGGTGATGACCCAATTACAAATACTGGGCAAAAGAAAGAGCGCTTCTGGGAAAGGATTACGGAACGGTACAATTTGCAGAGGGGGACGAACGTAAAAAGGAGTTTGAGGTCTCTAGGGAGCCGTTTTGAAATAATTAGCAAAGATGTTTCTAAGTTTGCATCGTACCATGCTCAGGTCGTTCGAGAGAATCCTAGCGGGATGACGGATGCCGATAAGGTTTGTAGTTTCTTGATCGATTTTATTTCATACGCAGTTCATTCTTGTATGCTGTTTGTTGTAGATCAACATTTGTCATGGCCCAGCCCGTTTCTCCCTCTGCCAGCCCAAACACTGTCACTGCACCCTCTCTTTATCCCTTATCCGGGCAACCTGATCCTCCAGCACCATTCTTCACTGCTTGTTAGTTAGTCCGAGGATTGTGCAGTATATGTATGGACTAGAAACTACTAGTACTAGTTTATCAGACATTTAATCGCTCCATTTCATTATATACTAAACTTAGACTGAAAGTTTCTGTCATATCATATTGCTTTTTTTTCGAGAATACGCAGGAGAGCTGCGTATCTTTGTATTAAGAAGATGAAAATTAGAACGTTTTACAACGCGGGCCATGAAGGCGCACGCACACCTCACCGGTTACATTGGAAGTACTATACGGCTAAGACAACAACCAATTTTGAGGAGAGCATCCCTGGAAACTAAGTACCAAGTCTCTGCCCTACCGAAGGTTGTCACGACGGCATCGTGCATTTAAGCCTCGAGCGTTCCACACAAGTATATTGTAGTTTGGTGTATCCATGGAAGAGTGCGACCTGGAGGCGATGCTCGTCCTAGCAGACGTCAATCGCGGAGCCAGCCTGAGTGGCGGCCGCCATCAGGTCTGCGTCGGAAAGGGCGCGCGCAGCAGGGAGGATGTCGCGGATTGCTGCAAAGTGGCTGTGATCAAGCGGTCCGTGGAAGACCGCTTCTAGCTTCCGGCCGCCGAGCTCTGTACTTGGCTCGCCCATTCTGCGCAGAACCAGAGCCTCCCCTTTCTTCGATGGCCGCACATTGGAGTTGAAGGACTGACTGGCAAGCCTTCCACTCCTCCGTGGCGCAGGTGTTGATGGTGCGTCGAGGGCGGCGCCCCTCCTCTCCGGCAGCCTTGCTAATGGTGCCTGTAACGCCTGGCTCACACTGGCGAGGAAGGCCGCAGTTGCCGCTCGGGCTTCTTCCAAGCTTGGTTCTTCCAGGGGTGTCCTGGTCGAAGTCTTCCTGGGCCGTTTCCGAGCAGACGGTTCGGGCCTTGCATGTTCTTCTTGCCTCCCCTCCGGCCCAATGGTGTCTGCGGCTGCATCAGCCTGTTGGGCTGCGCGCTTGTTGGGGACCTGCGGCCCACCCGTGTCTTCAGCTTCCCCACCTGAGCCATGAGCTGACTCAGGGGCTTCTTCAAGCGCCGGCTCAGCCCCATCAGCTCGCTCGGCGGCTAGCTTACTACGTCTTCTTCTCTTGTACGTCCTGATCCCTGGGGTCGCCACCACCAGACTTGAGATCTTCTTTGGCGCTTGTGCCTTTAATTCGAACAGCATCGGATCCCAAGTTGTGTGGTCCTCGTGCTCACGAGAAGGCCACTGCTCCAAGAAAGAGACAAGCTCAGAAGGGTCTGATCCTGTCGCCGCAACGGCAATGTCACTTTCCGGAACCGGAAAGGCACCTTTGTCGGGCGGCGCACCTCTGACCGTCGCTGTAGCTCAGAGTTGCTGGGGGACTCTGCCTCAGCCTGCAGCTCAGTGTCTTGTAGCGAGCTGCTTTTAGCTTTCCCAGAAAGTGGGTTTGACTCGCCGTCGTAAGCTTGGCTCGCCGGCACCGGCGCCGGCGCCGCCACCGTGGTCGTCGCCGGTGAGGCTGGCTCATGTTCCGCCGAGCTCGGCGAGAGAGCGGCCAGGACCACCGGGGCCGCCTCCGGTGCGGCCGGCACTCGCCCTTCAGGGGCCAGCGACAGAGCGGCCAACGCCGCCGCGACCGCTGGCGGAGCAACCGGCCCGCTTTCATCTGGGCATAGCGAGGTGGCCGTCGCCGAGGACTCCAATGCCCCCGGAGCCGGAGGCATATCGGTCGGCGGCGTTTCCCCAACGCCCCGTTGTGAGGCAGATGCCGCACTTCCGCCGGCCATCCCGCCGGCCGCCGTGGGAGGCTGCCTGTCGGCCACCCCTGGGTAACAGCAGAAACCGTGCATCCGCGGTCCGCCATCCCCCGGAGCATCACCGTAGTGCCGGTCAGGATCACCGTCCGGGCCAGAGTCGCCGTCGCTGGAGGGCGGCGATGGTCCCAGAGACGGCGACGGGGAGCGCGAACTGAAGTCCGCAATGTTTCGCAGATGGATGATAGTCTCATACTTCAGTGCGGCTTTCTCCCGGAGATACAGACGGACGTTGGTGAAGATGCACTGCATGTCGGGATCGGTGTGGACTACCGGCTGCTCATGCTCGGCTATCAACACCGTCTTCTTCCGTGGGATCCGACGAGGTAGCTCCGTCCACGCTGTGAGCACCATTGCCGACATGTCGGAGCGGTCCTCGGTCGCCGGCTCCATGCACTCAATCCAACAGGATGAGGCAAGAATCTTCTGAGCCGTGTCCCAGCCCCAGGCGTGCGCCGGAATCGCCTCGATGGCCAAGGAGATGCGGTAACGCATCTTCACCAACGAGGCTCGGATGACTCGAGTCCATGGTCGGAAAGACAGCCGCACTCCGTGCACGGTGACGGACGCGGCTTGGAGAGCCTTGTCCCGCGCCCTCTAGGAGCCGAAGACGATGAGGAAGTTTTCCGGGGCAAAGCGCCGAACCGTGAATTGTTCGTCGCCGATGTCGGGGATGTCGGAAAGTGCTGGAAACCGGCTGGCGCGGTCGCCAACAGCGCGAAACGAAGCCACTCCTCCTCGGCGTCCATCTCCGGCGTGCGGGAGATGTAGCAGACCTCCTGCTCGGGACGACTCAGCGGGTGCCCCAGCGGCAACTCGTCGTCGTTGTTGTCGGAGCAGTCCTCCATCTCGACGTCCCGACCAAGGGGGCTGGAAGGCCGGCCCGGCGGAGAGGCCTCGCCGGACGGGCCCTGCGGCAGGTCGTGGCGTCGGGACGGACCGGGGTCTTGACGCGTGCCCGCCGTCGTCCTGGGCACGACATGGTTCCCCATGGGCCTCCCGCGCGGGACGCCGTGGCCGGTGGTGTCGACAAGACCGCGGGCGGCGGCCGCCGCCGGGCGGCGTCGAGGGCTTGGCGGCGGGGAGGGGGTCACATCGAGCGCCTCCCGACCCGTGGGCGTTGGTGGTGAATCCGCACGCCGGCCTGCGTCTCTGGCCGGTGGAGATGTGTCCCGCCGAGGGCGGCGTTGCTGCTGGCGCAGGCCCGCCTCCCGCCCGACCGGAGGCGAAGGGGTACGCCCATGAGCCGCACGCGGGGTGGGCGGAGAGTCCCGGCGTGACCTCATGAGCCGGCGGCCACCTCCTTCCCCAGAGGACGCAGAACTCTCCGGGCTACGGGGACGCTTGCATTCACGCGCGAGGTGCCGGAGACCATGGCAACGGAAACACCTGGTGGGCAAGTGGCAGGTTGCAACCATGTGCTTGTAAGACAAGCAGTTGAGGCAGCGTCCTTCCATCCCCGCCGGGATGCGCGGCGGCGGCGCCGAGGAGGGGGCCTGATGTCGCCGGGCGCGCTGACGCTGACGCCGGCGGCGAGCATTGCGCTCCCGCCGGCCCTGCACCCTGGTAAAGCCATCCGCATCCACCAGCGGGGGGCTTGGCTCTCGCCGCGCCGGAAGGTTAGCCGAGCGCCGCAAGCTCCAACCTTGGGCGCCTCTGTCGTCCGGGCGGCGAAGGGGAAGGCCGTGGACCAACCGCGTTTGGCCGCGGCGCCGTTGCCGGTGGCGGCCAGAGCGAGCACCTTCAGGCGGACCAAGTCTCTCGTGGACTGACCTGGCCCCGCGAGTGGGGGGTACGGAGGAGGGCGCGACGACCGCTGGCGTCGAGGACGAAGCTCCCGTCGTCTTGACTCCCGCCCCAAGAACCTCCGGCGGCCGCAGCAGAACGTCGCGGTAGGAGGCCCGGGGGAAGAGGTAGTCTTCCTCGTCGTCGGAGGCGGGGGAGTCATCCATCCACCGGAGCTGCTTGCCCCTGCCCCCTGAGGCACCGCAAGGGAAGAACGGCGCCGCGTCGGGGGAGAGGGGCGAGCGGGAGGGGGCGCGGATAGGGGAGGGGGGGACGGTTGGGGAGGGTGGTCGCCGGCGCCGGAGTGGCGGACGGCGAGGGGCGGTCGTGGGGACCTGGGAGAACATGCATGTATGAGTGCTGTCAATGTTTTGCATCGAGAAGGGAAGGAAAACATCAAATGTTCAGGAGATCACAGAGTTTTTACAGACCACTCATGCAGCAGCTAGATTTGCTGGTGCTGAGAAACGCAAGTTTACTTACCTGCATTGTTGGGAGATCATGAAGCACTTGCCCAAATGGCAGGATGCACTGGGCACAACAACAGCTGTAGGTGAAGGTTTTGGAGAGGACACCATCAACATTGGAGATGAAAATTGTAACCGAAATGAGTCAGCAGATGGGAAGAGGCCTATGGGCAGGGATCAAGCTAAAGCAGCCAAGAAGAAAGGAAATTCTTCTGCGGGTTCATCATCATCTTTGGAGTATGCTAACAGAATGCAAGAGCTATCGTTGCAAAGGAATTCTATCATGCAAGATGAAGCAGAGCGGAAAAATGAACGTTTCCAGCAACTTGCCTCTATAAATGAGAAGCACTTTGGTGAAATGCGAAGTCATAATCAGGCACTGATAGCGCTTGAGCAAGAGAAGATTCGGATCATGGGTGAGAAGCATGAAATGGAGAAGCGGAAGCAAGAAATGGAGAGGCAGAAGGAGGAGAAGCAAGAGGATGAACGGATCCTTCAAATTGATCTTGATACCTGCACAGAAGCTCAGCGAGTGTATTATAAGGAGTTGCAGGAAGAGATTTTAGAGAAGATTGCATTCAGGCGCAGGAAGAGACAAGAGCCCCTGTGAGAAGATTGTATTATGAGGATTTATATTTATTTTCCCTGTGAGATTTAGGTATTGTTTGTGTGGAGTACTTGTAATTGTTTATTTGAAGGACTTGTAATTGTTTATTAGAAGGACTTGTAATTGTTTATTAGAAGGACTTGTAATTGTTTATTTGATGGACTTGTAATGTTTATTTGAAGGACTTGTACCTGTACCTGTAGCTGTTTGTTTATTTGAAGGACTTGTAATTGTGTGATTTGTTTTCTACCTGAACATGAAGGTTTGTACTGTGTGCACTGTGTTGATATTTGTTGGACAGTATAAGCACATTTACTATTGTGCTGTCTAATTATTGTGATGTATGGTAATAACTGCTTAAATTGTTCTTTTTCAAGGCACTTCATGTGGAACAATTTAACTGGTAACATTCCATAATCTCGCAGAACTTTGAATGGTAACCAGCTTTCTGGTTCTTTACCTGATGAAATCGGCTATTTGGTGAACTTATCAGGCATGCTTTTTGAGCCTTTCTATTGCCTGGGAACCTCTGTAAAGTTTCAGGTCCTCAGAGTACGTGAGAACAGAGGCAAACATGCATGACGGCACAACTGCTTGAGCAAAACAACAGGAGGAGGAATTTTTGTCTGTTCACAGCTCGTTGATCATGTGCAAACGCGACCAACCAGCCTCTGAATTTCGAGCATCATCAACTCGATCAGCAAAAAAAAAGCATTTCTGGACAGATATAGGTGACAACAATATACATTTAACCACCAGTCATGATCTAGTATCCATAAAGTACATAATCTCCAACAGGAGCATTTCACAAAATAAGGTACAGATCACCTGCATAAATGTCAGAACCAGCCAGAGATTAGCCTCATATCACATTATAATATGCAAAGAACAATTGTCAACTGGAAACAAATATTAGCCAACAAAGAACAACTGTCAAGTGGATATCACACCTAATTCATGTGCTGATGTAGAGATCCCAGCCTCATCCAATGGTGCTCGATGAGATCTCTTTGTAGCTGCCTATGTGTGTTGTGGTCTTTAAGCTTATGGTGTGCAGCAACAAAATCCGCGACGTCCGGATTGTTGACGTTGGAGTATGGAACTGCTAGTTCTCCAATGTGAGTGAAATCAGTATTTTCGGCATCTTCTTTCTCATCCTCCACTATCATGTTATGCAAAATAATGCAAGTCATCATGATATCATTAAGCTGCCTACGGTTCCAACCATATGCGGGTCCTCGGATCACCGCAAACCGACTTTGCAAGACACCAAATGCACGCTCTATATCCTTGCGTGCACTCTCCTGTTGAGTGGCAAAGTGCTTTCTCTTCTGGTCCGCTGGGAAACGAATACTCTTAACAAAGGCTGCCCACTCAGGGTAAATCCCATCGGCAAGGTAGTAGCCCATGTCATAGGTCCTTCCATTGACTTCAAACAACACAGGGGTGGCCTGACCCTTGTAGTACGCCGTGAATATAGGGGATCTATGAAGAACATTAATGTCGTTGTTACTTCCAGGCATGCCGAAATATGTATGCCATATCCATAGGTCATGCGATGCAACCGCCTCTAAGATCATAGTCGGATGCTTCCCTCTGCTGATGAACTGACCTCTCCACGCTGTGGGGCAGTTCCTCCACTCCAAGTGCATACAATCAATGCTGCCTAACATCCCCGGGAACCCACGATTCTCACCCTCTAGAAGAAGCCTAGCTACATCTGCTTCATTGGGTGCCCGTAGGTACTGCGGGCCAAAAACATCAATGACCGCCTGACAGAAATGTTGCAAAGCTTGTCGAGCAGTTGAATCAGCAATACGCACGTACTCATCATAGGCATCTGCGGGGCCACCGTAAGCAAGAATGCGCAATGATACGACGCACTTCTGAAGAGCCGATAGTCCTTCCTTCCCAGCTGCATCACACCTCTTTTTGAAGTAGTCATCTTTATTTTTAACAGCCTCTTTAATCCGCTTGAATAAATGCCGATGCATCCGAAACCTGCAACAACACTTCATATGTGAGGTACTTGAGGCATAGAGTGATCAGTAATCACAAGCTATGCGAACTTTACCTTCTTTGGAACTGGGTGTCACTGTAAACTGGGTTTTCAACAAAATAGTCGGCTTTGATCCTCCTATGACCAGAAGGAAGGTCCCTCCGTCGAATGACCTTTGGTGGCGCATTAAATCGACAGCGCGTGTGTGAACTCTCTGCTTGTTCCAACAGGTTGTATGTTGTGGCCTCCGCTTTATCATCATCAACAAAAAAAAAACATGTCATCGTCTTCCTCCTCCTCTATCCAGTAACTTAGCAAGGATCCCGGGTACTCGTCCATGGTGATGAAGTGTAGTTGTCTAGTGCAACCAGCAATGGAGCTCACGAACCAACCCAAGTCTTGAGAGAATAAAAGGAACACCAGCTACTCATATGCTGTTGATATCTGGAGCCTTGGGCTTAACATTTAGACTTAAAATTGAGTATATGTAATCCTCAGCTTGTATGGTGATTAAATCCAATCTAGTTTAACACAATAAACTGTTTCCCTCCCCATCTAACACAAACAGAAACCGCAGCATGCTGCAAGGAGAACAGCAAGCTCATGAATGTGTGAGTAAGATGATTTATTACCCTACACTAACTTATACGAAATTAGTCTTCGCCTGATTTGTCATCCACAATCCATGCACAACAGACAAAACATAATGAGAGGAGGCAATTTTGATTTTCATTATCCAACAACACTCAAATGTGACCCCAACTTCATTCAAGTCATCGCTGTACCTGCTCGACCCAGCTGCCGCAGCTGCCCCAAGGCTGCCCCAAGGCTGCCATCCCACGTACCGCTGATGCCGCTGCCCCTTGCCGACGCCACCGCCGCTGCTGACCCTTGCCGCCGCCGCTGCCCCTTGCCACGCGGGCCGATGCTGCCCCTTGCCGCGCCGGCCGCCGCCGCTACTGCTCTGTGCCGCGCCGGCCGCCGCTGCCCCTTGCCGCCGCGGGCGGACGCCGCCACTGCCCCGTGCCGCGCCGGCCGAGCAGAGCCTCCGCGCCCGCACGACCGACCAGCGACGCACAATGCCGCCGCCGCCTCCTCCACGCGGCTCGCCGGCGTAGTGCCCACGGGATTCGTGGCGCGGCTGCGAGTGGGGACACGCCGGAGGGAGGGCGCGGCGCAATGCGTGATTTGCGCCTGTGGGAGACCGGGAAGAGAGTGAGAGAGAGTGAGGAGAGAGAGGTAGGGAAAATATATAATATTGTGGTAGTTGATATAAAGTGTGGGATAGAGTTTTGAACGGGTGCGGAGGAAAATGATAGAGAGTGGAGAATTTCGATGACCAGGACAGAATATTCTATTTTAAAGGGTGGTGTAGAGTTAACAATGCTCCACCTCAGCAATAGACACTACAAACGACGAGGCGTCCAACAGAGGCATTTAGCACAATCTCCAATAAAGAAAAAAAAATACACATAGCCATATTTTATTCCGGCCTAACTTTTCTCTTTCTTCAGCCTATCGCTGGCCACTTCTGCATTCGACGGAGTGGTATCCGTAGACTCGCTACTGTTCAGATCAGAAGGAGAGTGGCATGGTCCGACAACGCATGGAGCCTCACACGGCGTGGCCGAGCATTGAGCTACGCGGAGGCCAGAGGCGCGGCTGAGGCGCTGAGCTCGGGCGGAGCCCGGCCTCCTTGCGCGCATTCGCGCTCCGGCACCGGCGACGTGCTCCGCTCGCCCCATGCTGGTGGTCGGGCCGAGCTACCTCTCGGCACATGACGCCCCTTCTCCGTCTTGCCCGGTATCAGAAGCTACCTCTCCGCTCCGTTGGCGGCGAGCGAGCCTCACCCGATGATGTGGGCCACCTCCGCCTCCGCCTCGCCCACACGCGTCGGACGGCCGAGCTCCACCCGCGTTGGCCGCCTGCTTCTCCTCGAATGTTGCTGCCGAGCTCCGCGAGTGCCCTGCCTTGTCGCCGCGAGCCGCCGGCCTCGCCCAGTGTCGTCTCGTCCAGTGGCGGAGCTTTGATTTTAAAGTTGGGTATTCCCGTGTCACATAAAATTATGTATGGTCCAAAGGAAAAAAAATTCATAATAACGACAATTAAGGGTAGCATGGTTTTTTTTACCAACGACACTAATCTATCTGAAAAACATGTATTTTTTATGGGACAGAGGGAGATTGTGTAAGATATCTAAGGTAATAAAATAGGATATTTAGAGTTTGCATAACATAAAACTAATACTTCTTAATGTTTTGAAGGAAATGCGCGGAACTTGATAATGTTGCTATTTATGTGAACCAGCACTGTATCATACCAAGATTTTCTACGTAAACTACAACGCTATAATTTACATTGCTGATACTCCGACAGTCAGGCTTGAAAAACCTGTACCAATTCAGGGGCTACGGAAACTTTTTTTTAAGTCAAGCGGCTACGGAAACTAGGCAAGCTGTGTGGGTATTTGGGCAGGACCGCCATCTGATTGGGTCATGCCGATTCGATTCAGAGCGAGGAGGCACCGCTGTTTGTGCGTTCGTGGCCTGTGCGAGTTGACTGGTCGTCTGACCCGGTGACAGGAGGAGGTAAGTGCTCTGGCTTGGTTCGTCACGATTTGGGCCAAACTACGAATCAAGGAACGGAGATTTCAGACCAATATAACCTGTATAGATGGGTGTACTTGATATTTTGGCAGAAAAGTTGGGTATTCCAATACCCAGGAATCTAGCTGGCTCCGCCCATGGTCTCGTCTTGCCCCGCGCTGGCGGCCGCACGTTGCGACCTGCAGAGGAGATGGAGACACGGCCAGACCGCGAGGCGAAGCCGCAGGGAGCCAAAGAGAAGAGGTGACGCATGCGGTAGGGTCTGCACATCGTTGGGACGTGCGCTAGCGGCTCTTGGCGACATCCGATTCTCTCTCTGTTCTCTTTCCTACGTGGAACTCTTATAGAGAGCTTAACGGCCCCGTTGCGGGTGCCCTTATCATCACCGCAAATTAAATGGATTCGGTGGCTCGCAACCTCCGTCCCGTGAAGAGTGCAATCCTGAGATTAAAAAAAAATCCTAGAAAAGAATGCAATTCTAGTTGTAACCAACTGTTTATTTCTTAAAATAGATAATTTTTCGCATGCACTAACAACCTCTATGCCAGATTAAAAAAAATCCTAGAAAAGAATGCAATTCTAGTTGTAACCAACTGTTTATTTCTTAAAATAGATAATTTTTCGCATGCACTAACAACCTCTATGCCAAATTTAGTATGATTGATACGGTTATCGAGGATAGCATGGTCATTTATCAATGTCATTAATCTGTCTGAGAAAAATTACAATTGTATTCTTCACGGGACGGAGGGAATATAGCTTTCCAGCACCTTATGGTCCGAGGTGAAGTAAATTTGCATATATATATAGTAATACTATATCCTACCTGGGTACGGAACGGCTATTCTGTACCCCACCCAGACCGAGCCAACCTGGCTGCCTCTCCCCTTCCCCGTCCGCATCTGAAATTCCTCCAGGCTTTTTACGCTTTCCGCACGTCTGGACCTGTCGTCGCTGCAGCCCTACGGTGTTCCGACGAGCGCGCGGACGGAGGCAGTCACCTGCTCGGTGTGACGGCGACGGCGACGAGGTGGACCCTCTACCGCCCTCCTGCTCGGCCAGTCGGCGATTGGGGTGAGGTGCACCCTGCCTGCCCTACTGGCTCCTGCCAGATCCGTTCTCCTCCGGTGAGGTGCGACCACCCCGCAGCGGCGCCCCATCCGTGCTCATGCGGTGAGCTGCGGCCACGCAGGCGCACCTCCCTCTGGAGCTGTAAACTCCTTCTCTGCCCCCGCCGTGCGCTCGCCTCTCCTTGTGAACAGGCAAGGCAACTCGTCGTGGCCAGTGACGCTCATCCATCAGGTGGAACAATCGATCAGTTAATTCTTTTGATCCTACCTCGGATTATTTAATTTCAGGCGATTCTTTGTTACAGGCAGATTGAAGTTCCCCTGCGAGGGCCTCCGTCGCATGCTAGATGCCGCCCTCCATCTCGGCGCAACGCTGCCCGCATCAAATTGTTTGAGGCAGAGATAGATTGCAGCCTCGCAGGACTGAATCTACTAGCTAGTCGCCAACCAATTTTATGGGATTTCTACCAATCGGCTGTTGTTGTATTCCCAGGTATGGTGTCTCTGCAGGGATTCGGTGTCTATCCCTGACCGATGAGTTGGAGGTGAAGAGCAGACGCCTGACAATGTACTGTGATCCGGTGTCTATCCCTGACCGATGAGTTGGAGGTGACGAGCAGACGCCTGACAATGTGCTGTGAATCTGCAAACTGTAGAGCTCCCTCTGTCTGATCGCCAGGACCATCTTGTTGCAAATATCCAGGGCCTGAGGTAGATATTTTTACTGGTTCGTTGTGGTTCCCCTTGTCAGACTGTACTTCACACCCCTTTCATTTGTTTGGGCTCTTGCATGTGATGGATACCACAAGCTGTTGTGTTGATATTTCTTTTTGTTGTTGTTGATTACTAGTTCAAGTTTGCAGTAAATAATGGATATTGAAGTGTAGAATAGCTGAGGGATATTCAGATAAGAACTAGAGGTTCATTTGTCGTATGAGAGATACCTGTTTAGATAATTGATGACTTTTTTTTGTGAAGATGGCTAGTTGTCCTGTTAAGAATTCAGATATGGAAGATGATTTTGTTTTAAAGATGTAAATGTTAAGACGCTCATGATTGCAGCAATCTCATAAAGTTTCTTTCCTCAGAGACTACTTTTGTTCAGATTTTTATATGCATAATGATGACTATCTTTTTAGAACAATGATGGTCATAATTTGTACGGCAATAGAGCCAATCCGAATTTGGTGCTGGGTGCCTGATTCAACTATAGTATACTGACAATTTGTTCCATTATTCAAGAATTCAGGTTTCTACCTTGACCATCAGTCTTATCCATTAATTTTGCGTTGTTTCACCACACCAAGATGCTGGCAAATATGTATTGCAGCTTTCAGCCCGTTCCTTGCAATTTATTCTGCTGTCACTCATGAAACTTAATTTTATATGATATAATGACAAGGAACATATCCCTTCTTGTTTTGACATGCCGTGTGCATTGTGAAAGTAGGCCCTTCCTGCCATAGGATGTGATTTCTGCACGTTTCTCAACATTAGTCAACCTATATTCACGAGGCATGTTGGAGCTCATGTTTTTGCCATGCATATGTTTTGTTACCATCCTTTGTAGAAAAATGTTGCAGCTCATACATTAGCTTGCTCTGTTTTTTTTTTCTTTTGTAGATGAACAGAGAAGGAAGCAATCGATTATTGATGATACCTGAGTTCGCTCCTCGTATGCTCAAATAGTAATGACGTCATTGTTCTAGGTTGTGCACACACCTTTCCAGCTGGAGATTGCAGCGGGCACAGATGAGGCCTCAGCGTGGATCTATTCCGCAGGAGACGAATTGGCCTGTGCTGATGTGTTCTTCCGCAATGTGAAGATCTCCATTTTACTAGGTAAAGCTTTATATAATCAAAGTTCTACCAAATTTGATCATTCTTCTTAGTTCCTGGTTGTCTCTGTTTCATGGATGCCATAGGCCATCGGGCCTCAACCCCCTGTCCTGCAACCTGGCCTCCTACATGAGAGGTATGTACAGCACTTATGCTCTGGAATTTGATTTTTGCAGCGATTTGTTGGTTGAGCGATACCTGTTTAGATGGCTAGAGACTTATGTCATACTGCTTTTTAAACGAATTGATGACTCTTATTTGTAAAGAACAGATGTTCAGATATACAAAGTGTTTTCTCAAGTTATGTAAATTTCCAGATATCTGTGGTTAGTCGATTCCCACCTTGACAAAAATTCTGATCATGTCACCTGAAAGATACCCTGTTCCCAATTCCAAAATGAGACTAAAATATTTCTAGGCCTTTTTAGTGGATTGCATATTCATCTCTGGAATTAATAGCTAGTTTTGCTTTGCTTGGCAGTGGTATTCTCATGGTATTGATTCCGAGATGTTTTCAGTGACCGTTGGTGGAATCCTGTTCTTGCAATGGCACACATGGTATAGGTAGATCTAATTTATTATGGCTATTCTGATAAGTCTAATCCATATGAGACTAGAAAGAATATTATTCTTTTGGGATATGGGGAGAAGACTTCAGAACAGTCAAATCCTATGCCAGCCAGCCAGCCACATCCATATTTCAGTTGCACATATACACATCCTCTGTTTCTTTTATGCTGCAGTTTCTTGTATGCATTATAGTGAATGCACCTCCATTCTCCTGTTTTGTGCTTTAGGATTGTTAATCATTTTTTCTCTAATTCTTAATTGAGGCGACCTTAAAAATTATACGATAGAGGCACATACAGGCTTGATTCTGGATTAGCCGTGCTAATGTTTCCTTTCTGGTAGTCACTATATAGATCCGTGTATAGTGTCTTTTATATGAGATATGTTCCAAATCAATATACTCTGCTAGTCATTCCTAATGTTTTGAAGCTCTAGACTTGAAATACTTGTGGTTCATTATCTTAAAAGTTTTGTCTAATCAATGCCTCGTTTCATCTCAATCTATGGCCCTATGTTTTGGGCCGCTTTCTTATATAATGACGTGTAATTTGCTGATCAGTATTTGTTCTGGCAGGTAAGGGTCCCATGCAACTGAATAACAAAGGGGCATGAGCATATACACGTAAACCAAAATTTGTTTCATCTCCATTTAATACTTGGATGTGATTATGCTTTGTGGCGTTGAGTCAACACAGGTGCTCTAAACTGTTGCAGTGAAGGGATTCTGGCCTAACATCAAGAAAACTGCTCTAAACTGTTGCAGTGAAGGGATTCTGGCCTAACATCAAGAAAACTCGGAGCGATCCATGGTTTAGGGTTTTATGCAAGAATCATAAGTTTGGGTGTTCTGGAGTCCGGCCATTGGCGTGCTGGTTTTTTTACTCTTATGCAATTGTGCATTTGAAGGCCTGGTGCAAGCGGTAGAGTCTTACCGCATGTGGGTTCGAGTCGCAGTCTCCTCGCATTGCACAGGCGAGGGTAAGGCTTGCCATTGACACCCCTTCCCCAGACCCTGCATAGAGCGGGAGATCTCTGCACTGCTTACGCCCTTTTTAATCGTGTTTTTGAAAGAAAGTCTTTTGTGTGGAGCTCACAATAGAATAATTAATATTTGTTGACACGAAACCGCGCCAACAACAAGCACGCGGAGTAGCTCCTTGCTGCCCTTCCGCGCAAAGCGGTCAGACCGGTTTTGATAACCGGTCAGACCAGTTTCGCTGGCGGTGTCCGGCGAGAGACCAACGAACGCCCGTCCGGGAGGGACCCCGTCAGGACAGGCGCACCTTGGGTTGTTCTAGGATCGGCAGGCCACCTAGAACGCCTTCAATCGACATAGAGACGAAGGAAGAACAACATGATAGGGTTGGAAGAGAAGGGTAAAGAGATAAAAGTAAAGACAAAACGATAAAAGGTAAATTTGATAGATTCGATTGGATGCTTCTTCTCAATCGGCCATGACCCTTTATATTTATAGGGTGGGAAAGTCGTACCCCTTTAGGTCGGTTTACAATATGGGATAAAACTCTAAAGTCCTAAACCTACTCCAACACGGGAGAAACCGGTCAGACCGGATAGGGAAACCGGTCAGACCGGTTTGGCCGTTGCCAGATCGGCTACAGTAAAACCGGTCTGACCGCTTCCTAGAACCGGTCTGACCGGTTGCCCTCGGCCTGATAGGCAACTGCCAATTTTGGGTGCGCACATATGCCCCCTGTTTTCTGGCAAAGCTTGCGTGTCAGAAAACATCTACAATGATCAAAATTGACTAAAGACGATGATTAACAGTACATCGTCCATATAATGGTCTCTAAATCTTTATGGACGCTATTGTAGCCGAAATATCAAATTTATGCATGTTGCAATTTTTATGATTCTATTTCGGCTTATGAACGTCATATCTAACAACTGAAGCTTTGATTTGGCCATGGCATCCAATTGTAACTCCTTGGTGTATCATAAGAATAATATTGATAGTTGTAAAAAGAAACCAAGGATCGTACCAAAACCATGAATCATAATTGTTTATACCCGAATATGTATTCCATGGCACATGCATCGATGGAAAAAACGATGAAGACCAATGTGATGACCGTCGATGCTTCTTTGCTTTTGGTGATGAAAAATTCCAACTTTGATCTTCTAACCGATTACTTTGCTTTTGCTCGGCTATCTTCTGATATTTATGTAACAATTCAGCAAAGCTTGGCTTCTTCTTCATCACCTTGCTCTTTGAAGTGACACTTGCAGATTTATCAATTTTTTTGTCAAATCGGTCAAACCGGTTTTTAGAACCGGTTAGACCGGTTCCTTCAGAACTAGTCACACTGAGATCATATCGCTCCCCAGCCGAACATGATTGTTGCTCAACTATAATATTTGTGATATGCTTATTATTGGGGACAATTTGATCAACAGAACTAGCCGATGAATTTTCAATTATCGGCTTTTCTATGTCTAGTGTCAATTCTGAATTTTTATTTAATCTTCCATCTTTCTTGACACGATAGACTTGTTTAATCACCTTACGCTTATTTTTCTGTATGGACCGATTCTTTTGATCAAAACGGTCATTATGCATAGGTGATGGCTCATTAATTACCGGCTCCCTATAGGTAATATAATCTGAACACAAATATCTAGGCACATTATAATACCAATGAGAAAAAAATATATGAATTATAATACCAATGAGAAAAAAAATAAGGCACATTAAAATAAAACTACCATGGCATCGGTGTAGGTGATCCATATGATGAAAATAGCATTGATTTGTGAGAATTATTCCGTTGCCGATTTCGATTATGGAACTTCTCTTTAGGAGAAGATTTTGACTGTTTGAAATTTTTAAACCGACTAGCATCATTGACATTATTTTATCTTTGAGACTTAGCCGGAAGTTTCTTGTTACACTTCGGCTTTTCTCTTTGATGCTTATGACGGCCTTTGGATTCAATGGTTTTTCAAACACCAATCTCGGGCTTCTTTGGCTTAACCATCTTTGATTTTGATTTATTTTTTGAAGCCCTAGGTGAAGCGGTCAGACCGGTTTGAGAACCGGTTAGACCGGTCTGGGCACCGGCCAGACTGGTTGTGTTGCAACCATCACCTTTGCCTTTGTTTTGTTGCCCCCCGAGCGTTGAAGTACTAGATACACTTTTTATGCTCATGCTAGGGGATTTTGGATCAACAATTTCAGCTAGAGACGGCCGATTTGTTTCTTGACCAACAACATCACAATTTGGCAAGTTGCAAGGATCAATAATAGCATTAGTCGGCTTTTCAATAGCCAACTCTTGATCGACATGAATTGAATCTACCTTATCCTCTTGAGTAATAAAAAATTTAACATAGGCAGATAGACGTGTAGATATAGTACCGGAAGATTGTATCTCCTTTAATATGGCGGTGGTCGATGGCGGCTGACACTCTTTAATCTTGATGACTCCTTGTCCTGTCTTACGGTAGCAAGACAAGAATAGACTTTGAACTGCTCTGTCATATTCTTGCTGATATTCCTCGAGTAGTTCTTCAAACGATGTCGTATCACTAGGGTTTGACAAATCAGCCATAATAACCTGATTTTCGTTCCCCAGCGGAGTCGCCAAAATATATTGACACGAAACCGCGCCAACAACAAGCACGCGGAGTAACTCCTTGCTGCCCTTCCGCACAAAGCGGTCAGACCGGTTTTGATAACCGGTCAGACCGGTTTCGCCGGCGGTGCCCGGCGAGAGACCAACGAACGCCCGTCCGGGAGGGACCTCGTCAGGACAGGCGCACCTTGGGTTGTTCTAGGATCGGCAGGCCACCTAGAACGCCTTCAATCGACATAGAGACGAAGGAAGAACATCATGGTAGGGTTGGAAGAGAAGGGTAAAGAGATAAAAATAAAGACAAAACGATAAAAGGTAGATTTGATAGATTCGATTGGATGCTTCTTCTCAATCGCAAACAAAAATTCGGTGTATTGTTCGAGATAAAAATTTGCTTAACCACGGTATCTGATTATCTATATCTAAGTATCAGAGATCAGACCCCATTCGAACACACGTCACACGATGCATTAATCACGCTCGTCGCACGAAAAAGGTGCACCGAGAAAAAAATAAGGTATAGGCGTACAGTGCCGGAAAAAAAAGGTACAGACGTATAGTGCCGGAGAAAAAGAAGGTCACACAGAAGGTGCACAGAATAAAAAAAAATGCAGAAGGTGCACGGAATAAAAAAAAGTGCAGCGATCATCACCACGCAGGAAAAAAAACTGAAGGGGTGGGCGCCACCGCGCCAGGCGGGAACGCGAGGGCAAGGCTCGGTCGCCGCGGAACGGGTGGACTGGCGCGCGACGGAAGGGGACTCGGGTACAGAATAATAATATTCCGTACTCCGGTACGGATTAGCAGAGTCCTATATATAGTTATATATATATGACCTGGTTATTTAGCTCCCTGCGTGCTGAATAATATTCAACACGCACGGCGCAGCGTTCGCCGGAGCTCCGGCCATTGGAAAATACTCCCTTTCGCGATTGGAAGTAAATATTTAAGGTGGATTTTTAATGCTGTTCTTTACTGATCCCGAATCCTCGGGAGGTACACGTAAAGACACTGTTGAAATTCTGGAAAGCGACGTAGACGGAGGCACATGGTGCTGCATTGATAGATACACATTGCACCATCAGGACACGACGACGCGGAGGGCGGCGGCGCTGACATACCGCAAATCGTCGTAATTTCTTGGTTGAGGACTTGAGGTACGAGGAGCTGTGGCGTGAGGCGAGCGATGCCAGACGTGCGGTTCAATCACGTGATTGTAGCGAGAGAAATTTCAGGGCAGGGTCAAAGACTTGCATGCATGGGGTATTTTAGGGGCATTTAGTAACACTACTAGCGCTCTTGCAGTCGGAAAGAGATTTCACGTTGCAATGTACTTTGTACTTTTCTAATAGTATTTTTCAATTGACAAGCGGCGAGAGTATTTTTCAAATGCCAAGAGTATTTTCTAATTTACAAGAGGAGTATTTTTTCAGTTATATGAGTATTGGCAACTGAAAAGAGTGGTATCGTTTTTAATGTAAAGAGCTTTTATTTGCGATGTCTGGAGTATTTTCAATTGGTTCGAGAAGTATTTCTGATTGACATGAGTTCTATTTAGTGAAGTTTTAATTTTTTCAAATGGTAGGAGTATTTTCAAATGATAGGAGTATTTGTCAATTGATAAGAGGTGTCAAGTGTATTTTTTAAAGACAAGCAGTATTTTCCAATTTACAAGAGGAGTATTTTTCAAATTTCATGAGTATTTCCAACTAACAAGAGGAGTATTATTTTTTTATAAATCTACAAAGTTTTTATTGAGATATCAGGAGTATTTTCAATTGAATAGAAAAGTATTTCTAATTGAAATTAGTATTTAGTGAAGTGTTAATATTTTCAAATGATAGGAGTATTTTTCTTAGAAATGCGGACACAAATTGAAAAAAAGAAACACAAGCATGGTGCCTAGCTAAAGCATAAAATACTACTCTAAATACTAGTAATAAATAATACTCGATATGAATAAAAATACTGCTATAAATTATGAAAACAACAATATTTTTTTAAAGAGAGAAGTAATATTCAAGTGGAGCACATGCCTCGCTAAAGGCTCAGTTTTTCACCAAATGAAGTACAGAGTGTTAAAATTTGAATAAGAGAAGCTTATACTTGAGTTCAGAACAAAATTCAAAAGAAAAAAAGTTACGCTTCAAGCCAGTTCATCATGCACTCGTACCCATGCAAATCAGGAAAAAAAAGAAAAGAAAGCAAATTAAGGAACACAACCATACAAGATAATAAATAACATTGCAAGAATTGATCTGCGTTGATTCACGCCTGCAAAGGCCAATATACCAACGGATGCGCTGCAACGGGAGCAATACGCCATCGACGAGGCCCTGGCCATCATGCGCGGTTGACGACACTCCACAGCGACGGTAACTCACGGCCACCGTGCTCCGTGGATCCGTCACGCAGCATTTGATCTGTCCATCGATCGACAATCCCACCACGCGCCGATCTGCCACAACCGCCGGTGATGCTATTCACCTGCTCGCATTAGCGGATCAGTGGGAGTAATTCCATGATGGAGGTAAAGCCGGCTGAACCTACCTATCATCCATGAGCAACTGAGCAAGATGGACGACGACCGGTGATTGACGGACTGGGTGCGGACGAGGACGGCTGCTGGCAGAATCCCCTTGCCGAGTGCGAATGAAGCCATCAGGGGAAGATCTGGCTCGGGCATAGTGGATCGTCACACAACACTCGATTTGTCCACGCACAGATCTGCTACAACTGCCGGTGATGCATCCCCACGCAGCAACGAGACCACCGCGCAGAGGAAGGCTGACCTCTCGGAGGGTCTCACGCCGACTAGCACCCACGCCGCCGCAAATCAGGATGGGAGTCGGCACTCGGCAGGAGGCTGACACGAGATGTCGATGAGCTTTGACTTTTTCGATTGAAATAAAGGAGAGAGAAAGGAGGCACAACACGTTTTATTGGGCTGGTTAGATACCGTAGGAGTAAATAGATGCACCTTTTTACGGTTGCATGTGCAGGCCGAAGTATTTTGAACGATGGTTGAATTTTCTGCATTAAAGAGCGCAACATTTACGTCCCGGGAGGTGGAGGAGCAGTTGCGCGCGTTTTTTCCGCTCGCCGGCGTAGGGGCGGCGGCGCCGTGGGTGCTAAATATTATTTAGCACTCAGGGAGCCAAATAGTAGACTTATATATATATATATATATATATATATATATATATATATATATATATATATATATATATATCGTGCGGATGTGTGGCTAATGCATATATAAACTAATTATAAAACTAATTACATAAGTCATGTCTATTTTGTGAGACAAACCTAACACGCCTAATTTTGCTATAATTAATACATAATTACCATACATTTACTGTAGCACTACATTGTCTAATCATAGTGTAATTAGGCTTAATAGATTCGTCTCGTGAATTACTCCTCGTTTATGTATTGGATTTTTAAATTAATCTATATTTAATACTGTAAACGTATGGTAATTATGTATTAATTATAGCAAAATTAGGCGTGTTAGATTTGTCTCACAAAATAGACATGACTTATGTAATTAGTTTTATAATTAGTTTATGTTTAATACATCTAATTATCACTTATTTAAAGCGCTAAACTTTAGCACCTGGATCCAAACACCACCTTAATCGATGTTCTATTATTTGGTTGGTGATTCTTATAATATGACCCCATGGGCTACAGATATTTCTATATGAACATCAAACACAAACGATTTTACAAGTTAACAACTATCATTTGTTCCAATCATTTTACTGCACTATAGCCAATACTTGCTCTTGTAGCTAACTTTTAATTTCGCCCCCCATTCAATCAAATTTTATTCTACTCATTCGTATCCAATCCAAATATACTGAAGGATCGAATAAGTGACCAGAGAGGGGGAGTGAATGGAAGCCGATAAAATTTCTTCTCGAAACTCGGCCTATGTCCCAAAATCACTATCCAAGGATTCCTCACAAGCTTGTCAAGATAGCGTAGTCACAGCGGATCTACCAACCTAAGAACAAGCTAGAACGAGATACAAAACGGAAGCTCAACTCAAAAAGCAAAACACACTATTGTCTGCCTTGGCCACGACGGATTGTCCGCATAGAGATCACGGACTGTCCAGGAACCCGACGGACTGTCCGGGTAAGCAGGGCGGACTGTCCGCGAGAAGACTTAGCCAAAAACCTGTCAAACAAACAAACTAACACAGACCGTCCGCCAATCACATGCGGACTATCCGGACCCCTCGGACTGTCCGGGAAAGCAGGGCGGACTGTCCGTGAAACCCAACGAAAAAAAGAACGAACAGCTACAAGAACTCATGAGAAAACCCTCTCAAAGCCAACGCCGGATCTTCCAAATTACTAGAGCTCTTGAGACGAAACTTGGGGAAGATAAAAAAGCACTCCAAGGAGATGCTATGCCCCAAAAATCTCGACCTCTAATGCTCTCAAACAAGAGTAATCGCGGATCTAACTGAAGAACATCACACTCACAAGTTCATCCCAAAATCATCGAATTGAGACCGATTCCTGGAGGGGGCAAGATCATCTATAAAGAGGCGCAAGGCACTCACCCATGATCCCCTCAAAGAAATCCAGAGTCAAACGGCCTAGAACTCGATGAACATGGATCGAAACAAAAAACACCAAAAATAGCACAAAAGAACAACTCGGGAAACAACAAAGAGATTCAACTAGCACTCCCAACATCCACCCGCTCAGATTCTTCCATACAAGCAAAGGTCATATTCTATACAAGGCTAGCAACCTCCCAACATCCACCCACTCAGATCGACATGAAGCGCAAGCTAGGCTAGAGAAGAGAAAATGAGAAGCAGTTCCAAGGAATACCCTAGCCATCCACCTTACCTCCTATTTATATTAAGTCGACTGGTGGAGGCAACAGACCATACTACCCCTACTTACTAAAACTAGGATACATACCCCTCAGGGGCAATCTTGGAAAGACTCAGATATTTCCTCCGGCTGGGCACGCCGTCCATCCGGCCTTGCTTCCCTCCGATGCAAGCTTCAGGATCCCGCCGCGTGTCCACCGCTTTGAAGCTTCCCGAACGCGCCCGGATCACCGTCACATTGGGCCTTCGGGCTCGGTTTTGAGGCCCAAACCGAGAAACCCTGCTCCAATAGTTTTGTGTCCCAACCACCAAACCCCGCGTACAAGCTTCGGTTGTTAGCCGTTACCTTACACCGGCTCCAAGTCCACGACCTCGTTTTGCTCTTCTTGCACCATGCTGACTGCACTCGATCCCGTCTGGCTACCGGGTCCCTCAAACCAAGCCTACTTGTGTCTCCACTCCTCGGAGGCCACTCTGGCTAAGACCTTTCGCACTTGTTCTTCACCTGCACCAACGCAAATCAAGTCGCATCCAACACCTGCAATACTAGGCCAAGAGTCAGTCCACTCAACGTTGTCAATCACTCATCACACTGAGAAGCAACCATCCATCGGTCCTCGGACACACGTGGTCCTCATATACAACTATAGTTATCATATTGAGGTGTTATTAATAAATAATAATGTTTACTATTCCAGTTTGCACACAAATTTGAAACTAATTTTGTGAAGATGTGGTTCATAAATCAAGTTATCACCTGAGTTTTAGGTCATGCTTATTAGGCTAGGAGCATGTCATATTTTTTTTCTCTCGCTGTATGCACAGACATATTTGCTTGTAAAATACAATAACAAATTAAATGAGCCATCAATTGGGCATCCAATATCTATACGCATATCGCTTCAAAGATTTCTAAACAATTATTTATTTAAGTAACTCAACCTTTAATGCATTTTTAGTGTAAGTTGGATTTCTCAATATTTATTTTCTATATCTGTAACTTATACTTTAATGCAACAATATCTGGTTAAGGATTCTTGGACATTAATTCATAGTAGTACACGGCCTTTCACATGCTATAAGTAGAAATATTTTGTGCACATTTTGAACAAAACAGAAAAGGGGAATAGCAACAGTGCAACACATCACCATTTACACATTGCCACAGATGACCACAAAACCTACCATTCGAATTCTGCTATTTGCCATGGTTTTTACCTTATTTATAATGCATCATGCTTGGGGCGAGACCGATTGTTACCATGAGAAACAATTGTTCAAGCACATATGTGGTACGAAGAATCGATATGAAGTGTGTTTGTCGTATCATCATCACTCGGCAGGAGGAGGAAAGCATTGATGTACATTATGTTTATTTTGTTTCCCAAGATTGCCACACTCCGGTGCCTATGGGAAATAAATGCGGAAGTAAGCGGCAAATACTATTTAGTTTCTTATTAATTACTACTAGCAACAACGAATGCGACACGCAATATAAATCGCATAATTGCACAACAATCCTCTATGGTGCGTAGCTGGGGCGGACAGGATTTGGCCCAAGGCCTAGGGCCACTCCATGGGCCAGGCTTCTTTGCTACAGTGATCTACAGTGTAGAGAATTTTGGCCCATGCCTAGGGCCATGGCCCAAGTGGCCCTAGGCCTCTATCTGCCACTGGTGCGTAGTGTCGAAACAGAACTACAATTGGGGGCTTGGCAGGAGCAACCTAGGGCTGAAAAGCACCAACCGCGGCTTGGCTAGCGCCGCGGCGGCCACAGCCTAACCAGAGCAGTAAAAAAAATTTAGGGAAGTCATAGCGAGGTACACAAGTTGCGTAATTTTTTGCCGGTAAAAAAATTAGCCTTTAATTGAAGGAAGCCTTTTAGAAAGTGCTTTTTTTTCGTTTGATACCGTAAATTCATCAACACATTTTCCCCACGGGCCCAACATATGGGTCCTCTGTGAGGAGTGGGTAAAAAAAATTTAGGTGACAATTGTTTTTAATTCTATTGGATCCATCTAACATATAAATAGATTTTGGTACTTTTATGATATGAAGAAAGGTAGCAATTGTATCCTCAACAAGGTATTGAAATTTAGCTTGACATTTGTTTTTTTAGGTTGGACTATTCCTGCATCATGGGCACCTACGCCACCACACCACATCCATGCATGAGTCCATGAAGGGAAGTGAATAAAGGAGTTATTATGAAAAAAACAAATGTACCTTTAACTTCATTATAGGATATATATATATATATATATATATATATATATATATATATATATAATGACAGCACAGGAGATGGAAACATTATGTGTTTTGTTTTTGCAAAAGACCACTACATACCCATATGAGTGTTTCCAAGAGACTAGACTGGCATATGTCGAGATTGATGAAGTCACCACAGGTGTGCCTCGCTGTTGATAAGCATATCACCTATGATTGAAACAATAATGCCAGTTAAAATCTTGGAATGAGTTCAAGAGAATGTGACACCCATACTGAGTAAAGGAATGGAATCAGAATGGACAAGTTTTACCATAAAAAACCTTATCTTATTATTGTGTTACCGGTTGAATATCTGAAACAAACTTTTTTTTATCTTTCAAAGCTCGTGATTTTAATTTCACCACAAGGGTTCAAGCTGGAGTTGTTTGGCACCGGGCAAGCATACGTAAAACTATCTTAAGCCCCTCACTGCACCGAATCTTCATGAGACATGGACACTACTGGTGCTTCAAGATCCCCGTCCCGACTGCCAAGGCCTTCTCCAACGGTATGAGCTAGTATCTAGCTCTAAGCACTTTAAAAGATAACTCTTTCAATGATCTAGCTCTTAGCACATAGCTCATAATATAAATGACTCCCCATATCATCCTCGCATAATTTTGAAGTACGTGTATGAGACTATCTCTTGATCAAGAGATAGCTCTTCTATGGGATACCTGGAACCAGGGTACTCACCAAACCAGGCAAATAGGCATGAACCGATCAACCTAAGTGCCATCATCACCACCAATGTAAATATGACAGAGTGAGAGCCAGTCCCCGACTGGCTTGGGAGGCTCTGCCAGATAGAACGGGTGGTGACGCCCCGACCGATCGAGGGGCATCACCGACCATGACACGTGGCGGTCGGGGACCGGAGGACTCCTCCCGCTTGAACACATAGCGACCCCCGACTGCGCGGGAGGGACCAACCCACTCCGACGCGTGGAAGGCCAGCGGCTTCTCGAAGGGCCGGTCAAGCCACGCAAGCCATCCTTATCCTAAGTCAAGAACTCCATGCTACATCTCTAGATTTCCGGCTGAACCTGCAGGTATGGGCCAAGTACGGTGAGGCGATGGAAAGCGATAGGCTTACCATATCAAGGTAAGGGCACGACTCCGCAAAGGACAACAACAGTGGGACCTACCCATACTAGCCACAGGGTTAACCCCTGACCTCGAGGTCGGGGAGGAACTAGGCAGCACACCATTAGGCGAAGATTGTACCACCCCAACAACTCCTCTACAGTTGAGATCACCACACGACCAACCACTCCCCCGAACGGTGGGCACTGTGGTGGGCGACCCTGTGTCAAACAACTCCACCAGGACACGACATGGCAAGAAGAGTACGATGCCCCGATGAAGGCCTCCGACCAGGCGAAACGAGGTCGGGGCAGCAACACTAGCAGACAAGACCAATGGCCCACATGACCACTCCTCTGACTACCTTCTTCCTTCCTTTTCCCCGCATGTAACCGAGCTCGGTACATATATAAGGGGGAGGGGCCCCCGGGAAGGGCAGGCCAGCAAAAAACGCACGCAGCCTAGTAACTCAAACACAATCCAGTTCATTCACTCACACACACTCTCACTTGCTTTTGAGCACCCGTTGTAATTAAGCCTGAAGCACCCACGATTCTCCCGCACTGGACGTAGGGTCATTGCCCGAACTAGTATAATTCCTCCGTGTTGGACTGCCTACCATCGAGAGTTGTGAGGTAGCGCGGCGCAACTAAATCGCCGGTGTCCGAAACACCGTCATCTTCTCTCTCTTCTATTAAAATATGAGAAAATATTATATAAGCTAGCTAAAAGTGAATCATTGGAGAAGGCCTAAATATATAGAAGCCGGCCTGGTTTCACTAAAAAGAAAAGTGAGTGGTGCACGTGTCCATATAAAATAAGATCCAAATAGACCGTAATGTACTCCCTCCGGTTTGATAAAGGAGGTCGTTTAGGATAAGGTTTGACTTAAACATTATGAATATAAAACATAAATAATATTTAAATCATTGAGTTTAGAAATGTGAAAATTATATAAATAGATTGGTCTTAAAAATTACTTTCATAAAAATATAAATATATAATTGTTTAAGAAATATTTTTATAAAAAAAGAAGTTAAAGTTATGCTTTGATGACCATTTCGTCGTCCTAAAGGATCTTTTTTACCAAACCGGAGGGAGTATCCCGCCTATGGCTAACATAGGCTATCTGCACGCATGCACATTCAATTTTAGGATCGGAAAGGAATTAATTAGAGTAAGTACAATAATGGTCTTATAGTCAAGTTAATTAATGTTTTTGCTGATATGAAAGAGAAAAAACAGGAGAGAAAAGAGAGCTTGGCTCTCATGCAAGCAACAAGCTGAGCTCGTGCTCCTATGTAGAGGTGGGACCAGATGAGAGAGAATGTGAAAGTAAATACGAAAGAGAAGATAATAAATAGCAAAAAGTTAGTAATGTGTAAACAAGTAATAGACCATTATTGTATGACTTAATTCTTATGTCTTGTACAAACACTTGTCTCTACTGTTAACCTCGCTGTTAACGGTAAAGCAACATCCTGAGTCCGGAGAGCCTTGGTTCTCGGGTCATACACCCGGCCAGCAGCACCCAGTATTGGCACAAGCGTCTTGCAGGCGGTGGCCGCATCACGACGGCGGCGACGTACGTACCCTTCACTGCTGACGGCCAATGCAAATAAACCCTCCCGCCGTTCAGAACCCACACGGGCTCCTCGACCTTCTCACGTACAGTGTCCATGGCTCCCGTCAAGCTCTCCGATCGAGACAATAAAGCCCGGCCGCCTGCCCGAGCACGTTCGAATTGAAGAAGCTCAAGGCCTCGCTGTGGTCCGGCTTCGGCAATAAGCTAGAGGGACGATGGTGTTTTGTTCTTTTTCTGTCCCCTTTATTTAATTTCTCGTTGTTGCTGGCCGATCTATCCTTTCTACGGGTGCTGATTATAGAATTCTAAATGGGCTGGGCCCATTGGGCGGCCCAAAGAACGGCCCATAAAAGCACGGCCCGAACACGGTTCGGCCTGACAGTAATAGTGCCTGGGCCGATCCGGGACTATGCATCGGATAGTGTCTGGGCCACTAATTCGTCCTACAGTGCCGACCCATGCGCGTCACGATTAATGGGCTGACACGATGGTGGCCCCTATAAAGGATCAAGTCAATCACATTCTCTTCATATAAAACACAACACCAAACCCTAGTCCTCCATTCCTTCTCAACGACTCCTCCCAGTCGCCGCCCTTCGGCCTTCACGCGTTGCCGCAACGGAGACTCGCCGTCCTTCGCGCGCCGCCAGAAGGGGTCCGCCCCGACCGTCGCCCGCCGCCGCGAGGGCGCTGTGCCGCGCCGCCCGTCGCGCGCTGCGACGAGGTCGCCACGCCGCGCGGACTGTCGCCAGCCGCCGCGCCGCCCGTCGTGCGCCTCTGCGCGTCTCATCGCCCGCCGCCGCACGTGGAGCCGCCATGCCGTTGCCGCCGTGCTCGCCCCTTGTCCTGGCCACGTCGACGTCTGCCGTGGTGGCCTCTTGCAGCAGCCGTGCGCCGCTGCCACGGGCCAGCCCGAGGCCGCGATTCTGTCGATGGGCCGGCCATAGCTTGATAGGCCGGTCGGGCCGCCGTGCTGGCACGAAAAACAGGCCATCGGGCAGTGCCTGGACTGGCAGGTCGGCACGACCACCTATAGTGCCCGCATAGTGCCAGGCCACATCGGGTTGGGCCAGATCGAGTTAGGGCCGGGCCGTCCATTTGGATTTCTATACTGATGATGCCGGAGCCGGCGATAGTACTGTGCCGATTACTCCCCGTCTATAAATGCGGCCAAATATTTTTAATCATGACCATTAATATCTAAATATGAGTTATTTAAAATTGGAACAATTATCTATTGATGACGATGTTTGGTTTCATGATGAATTACTAGCAACATCTTTATACTGTTAACCTTTGCGAATTTTCGTTACGACCGTCAGCGGTAATTTTTTTTGACTTAGAATAAGCCTAGCTAAAAATCCTTACAAAAATCCAAAATTCCACTGCATGTACGTACATGTTTTTTAGTTCTCATCGATGATGACAATGCGCACATGACCATGCCAATTCTAATAAAACCTCATGCCAAAAATAGAGTAGCCAAAATCATTGTTATGTTGGTCATTGTCCTATATATATTTGAACCCGCATTTAGGTCATTATTTAGCTGGTTTCTGCAACCCACATAAAATATATGCTAGCTCCATATATGAGGCGTCATGGACGAGTTCACTTGCATCATCCCTATAATGCAATCTAGTAATAGCAAAAATGATTCTTAGGAGTACTAATTCTTACCCAAAAAAAAGAAAGCTAATCATATATATGACCAAAGTATGTACACAGTACCGTTATTACCTAAAGAGAAGTCCTACAGCTAGCTGCTCCCCTCCGTCCCATGAACATGAACAAGAACGTTAAACCAGCCGCAGCAGATTCCCAGTGTACACACCAACCCCAACATTCAGGCAGTTCTCCACTGTTGCCACATCCGTGAACGTTTCGGTCCTTGGATCATACAAACACAGCACCACACTCCTATTCTCACCCATGTGCACCAACAAGGCCACCCTCCCGTCGTCCATCACCCACAGTAATGGCGGCTCAGCATCCACGAAGAGCCCCCCATGGCCAAGCTGATCAATAGACGGGGTGAGAACCCTGCATCTCTTGCACCACACGGCTTGCTGCTCGCCGGAGCCGGAGCCGGCTAGCAGCGACCATATGTCCATGGCTGACACGGTGGAACAGACGGCAGACAGGCTCCCGTTCATCTCGGCCAAGCTCCACGTGTGGCCGCCGACGCTCGCTTGGGCTGCCGGGGCTTGCAGCAGCGACGGCCGCCATTGCTCCGCCTCGAGGTCGAACGCCGCGATCCTCCAGCCGCCGGGGTTGAAGTTGCCTACGAGATGGTAGACGACGCCCTCGGCGACCACGGTTCTGCTGCGGCAGAGCGTACTGATCCTGACGGGAGGCCCCGGCGGCGCGACGACTCTCCAGCCGCCATGGCTGCCGCCATTGCTGACGTCAACGGTCAGTACCTTGCAGGGCGGCGTGGCATAGGGAGAGCTCGCGACGCTGAGGCTGAGCACCTTGTAGTCTCCATGTCCTCCCGTGGAGGTTAGGGCTCTGCCAAGCACGAAAGATGGCGAGATGGCGTTGTGGTCGTAGGGCAAGGGGAAGATGGCGCCGGTGGCCGGGTCGAGCACGCGGAGGGGGTGGGGGTCTACGCCGGCGAGGCGGCGGAGCAGCACCAGGTCGAGGTGCGGCTGCATCTGGCGCAGGAGAAACGAGGGCCCTGCAGTGCTCACTCGCTTCGCGACGCGGCCGGACGTGTCCAGCAGCAGGACGTCGGCTGCCTCGCCGTGGGTGCCGCCGGCGACGCACACGGCGAAGAGCGGGTCGCGGTGCTCCCAGCGGCGGTGGTGCGCCGCGTGGGCGGCGGCGAAGTGCGGGTCGGAGAGGAGGGAGCGCCACGACCGGCAGGCGGCGCGGAAGCGGCAGAGCGGCCTGGCGGGGACGCGCAGGAGGATCTCGTAGAGTGCGTCGCGGGGGAGCAGGACGCCATCAATGAAGGCGCCGCCGCCGCCGCCGTCCTGATCGCCTCGCCTTGTTTGTGGACGACCCTGCGACGCCATCGAAGTATCGAACGAGACGCCGGCGCCGGGGTTGAGATCGGTTTGCGGCGGCTAGGGCTACGCGTACGATCGGTTTGCTATATATTTAGGGCGCCGATGGAACGCTATCCCTTGAATTCCAAATACAGGACATTTGGTACAATTTCTGCTGGTAAAAAAATTAATAGAGTTGCTAGCGTCCGGATGAGATTACATCATCTAATGGTGGACCCACCGACAAGATCAGTCATTACGGCAAGTACATTGGTGTTTTCAAAGGTCCTGTTCGTTCGGATCCATCAAAATAAACTTTAGCTAGCTAATTTGACAAGCTAAGTTTATTCAGCTAAAATACATCTAGTTAAAAGTTTAGCTGGGTCTATTTGAATCCCCTAACTAATTGATAATTATTGATCATACTACCCCTTTTCTCATCCCCTTTTCTCACTGTGGATGGGCGGCGCTGCGAGGACAGGGTCGTCGCACAGGCTGTGGCGAGTGTGGAGTGTTAGACTTGCAGGATCATCTAGGTGTAGATCGGTGGGGTTTGTCTCTTTGACAGTGAAGTAAAACATGGTGTTCTTTGTGTGAATGTGTAATTTAATGAAATGTGTACCTTTGGTTTGGCTCCCTGGTTCTGTCGATCTGGATCTGCGCTAGGGCAGCGACGCGCAGTGTAGACGAGTCGACGGAGCATCCCGCCGCTCTCAGCACCTCTCGATCGGGCATTAGGGTTTGTGGGAAATGCTCTGACATCTCGTCTGGGTGGTCCCCAGCTCCCTTATATATATAGTGCTGCGCGACGGGGCCCGCAACCCTAGTGGGTTGGGCTCCCCCGATCAGGGAGCTGACCAAGGGCCCAGTTGGCCTTTGGGCCCAACTGGTGGAGATCAATACTAACATTCTCCCCGTTGATCTCATCTTATGTGTCTTAAACTTTAGCTCTTCGCTTGGTATCCACTTCATCACAAATAAGTATACCGAACATGGGTCATCATGACAGTATTTACCATCAGATTAACCAACCACAATACATTTACCTGTTTTGAACGGATCTTAATCTAGGCCCTTAGTAATCCAGACATCATAGGTTTTACCATAGACCCATGTCGACTATGTGTTCTCTCAACACACTGAGCGGTAAACCTTTGGTAAGTGGATCCGCAAGTACTGTCTCAATACTTGTATGCTCAATGTTACTAAAATGATTCTGGACTTTCTCCTTTGCAACATATAACTCAATGTCAATGTGTTGGCAGCACACTTGACATGTCGCTATTGGAGAGAATACACTTGAATGGCATATTACTGTTGTCTACCATTATCTATTCCGGGTAAAGGTTTTCTAACCGTTTAGCCTGTTCTGTGGCCTCATATCATGCTGAACTTTGGATATATACTTAACTCATGACTCACGTCATGCTGAGCTTTGAGTATACTTAACTCACAACTGCCTTTGTTTGGAGTTTTCTTCCACAATAAAACTCCAATCTCGAGTGTTAGCTACTACTGTGGGCTTCACTAAACAACTCGTGAAAACTTAATTCTTTTTACTCTCAACCTTTTGTGAGTACTTTTTACCTTCTTATTCAGCGTGAGGCTTACAACGCTTTGCAATATTATTGCAAAAAACTTTCAACTGCACTCCAGTGATCTATTGCTAGAGTGGACTTCTGCCAAAATTTTCCGGATACTTGTACTATGTCAGGGTAAATACTTTCTTGAGCAACTAACTCTACTTCCAACAGCTGAAGCACACTGAACCGCTTTCATTCGATCGATCTTATATTGGTTCCTGGAATACTAAAATTCCAAATCTATTACCCTTGACCACATGTAGAACAGGCGTATGTCTGACTCGCATGCATACTATGTTTCATTAGAATTGTTTTCTAAGTATGCTCTTTGCGATAATCCTATTACCCCTTTAGTTGTAACTCTGTTACCAAGCTTTGAGGACAATAACTTCTTCTGCAACAGCAGACTGACATCACCACTAGAGAGTAGGATATCATCTATATACATGATGAGGAAAACTTGTTTCCAATTCTTAAACTTTATACAAATGCAATTGTACTCATGATTCTTGTCAAAACCAAAAACTTACTTCAGATGGCATCTCGCATGTGCTTTTCCCTTTCATGACAAAATCTTTAGGTCATGATATGTTAATATCTTCATATTCTCAATTTGAGGAATGCTGTCCCTACATTATGATTCCGGAGAATCCTTACATGAGAAACTGTCTCATCGTAACTCATTTCTTTTCTTTGCACGAAGCCTTTTGACATAAGTCATGCATCGTGTTTATTCTCATTACCTTTAAGGTCACATATAGCTTTGTAGACCCATCACAGTCCACTGGTTTGACTCCTCTAGCAATTTTCAAGACTTCTCTCAGACTCTTTTACTCGTAACTGTTGTTATTCTTTCTTACACGCAACAATGACGACTATAGGATCCTGAAGGACAGGTGCCTCATTCACTTCTTGTCGTCATATGGAGTTCTGGACATACCATGCTCCCCATATGTGTGACAACCTATTGCCACAGGTGGAATAACAACAGGCGTACAATGGGTAGTGAGAAAAATGGCGGGTAGACTCACCCGCTTCTCCTTTGGTCAATTTCTCGAGCTACCTCATTCTTTCTCTTCAGTTCATCCTCTAGGTGGGGTTAGGTCTCCTTTTACCATACTCCCCTAGATTGTCCCATCTTCTGTAAAGATGACGTTCCTCCAGGTGGAGTTAGGTCTCCCTATACCATACTCCCCAAGATTGTCCCATCTTCTGTAAAGATGGTGTACCATTAAAATTTCTTATTTGGGTTTAAACTGTCTTGACCAGTATGAATACTGGCTAACTATGCTATAATTCAGGAAAAAAATCCAGGAATTTAGCTCTCTTCTCTTACGGGTATCGATTATGACCGTTGTACTCCCCTTGAAGGTCACAATTACTTAATAGATCATCTCTTTTCATCCAATGCACACTATGCATCGCAATCAGCATCAGGATCATCCCCCCTCGAAATATGGCATGAACTCCAATGCCATAATTTCGAAACTTAAACAGAAACTCTTGTGAACGAGGAATCTATCTATAATTGCTTCAATCACATGATCTTATCATGCAACGAAGTTATTTCTCAACTCATATGGGAGTACACTTTTCCTCGTTGCACTTTAAGAACTTAACAGAGTACTTCATTTTGTCCCTTTACTTCATTTTGAAAATGACTCCTTCTTGTTAGCCATACTACACATTTAAAAAATATGCCTTTCACCATTACTTACTTCACAACAAGCAACTCAATAGAGTGCTCGCATACGTTTGTAAAGAGTCAATCGATCGACTCTCCACCTTCATAATTAGAAATTGTGAGGTTTTGGGACTTCTCCCCTTATGGCATCAACTGCTTGAGCACTTAACGACCATGTTCAGTTTGGATAGCTTAAGAGCTACCCCAAACTTCTCTTGCTCTTGCAAGATACACTTAAATAACATAGGGTCGTCTTGCTTTATCTTACTACTCCATTAATCCTACATCACCTTTGGGCAGAAAATAGAATTAACGCAAAACCTCAGTATAAACTGTTTATAACATTGCCATCAACAACGTTGGTCAGAATAATGACAGTGTCATAAATGAACTCTTAAAAGTGGGCTCCTGATGAGGGCACCACTGTTCCAGTTTACCCCGTGATGCGGGTATTATCTTAACTCTGTCCCGTCATGCGGGTGGCTTGAATTCACTCATAAATCTAGAAATAACTCTGAAATTTTGTTATACACATGCTTCAATTGATCTTTATCAGTTAAAACGTGTTGCTCTAAGCCATTCTTTATCAGATCAATGTTATGATCTTCTTTCTTTTGGAGTCATCATAAACTTCTCCTGTTAACACAGGATAATACTTTCAAACTTCTCTTGTCATACAGGATCGACCAGCATAAACTTTTATGCCTAACTTCTCCCGTCATACGGGATATGCTCTCAGGACACTGGAAGTGTCTGCAAATAATCTTTTTATACTCTGTTATACCCATGTATAATTTAACTTTGGTCAAAATTAGACATGTGCATTACTTATTATAATTCACATCATACTATAATAATGTAAACATATTCATGAAGCATAAAAAAACATCCACTTAAGATTCATTTTCTGGTTAAATCTTCCCTTTGGTTCCAACTTAATCAAAAAATTAATTAACTAATTAACAGCGGAAACTGTACATGAGAGAAAAATTGCATTCATTTTGACATACAAAATGCCTAAATTTTAAGCTTTTCATTCACATACCCCAGCAAATGCAGCCGAGTGATCTCAATTGTTGATGGAAAACAACGTCCTTTGTCTTTTCTCTCAAATAAATATTGTATGTTTTAACTTTAAAACATGAAACATTCTTCTACATTAATTCTACATCACCTTAGGGCAGAAATAGAACTAATGCATAATATAATATTGCTATCATTAACTTTAGTCAGAAGACAACAATATCATAATCAACCTTTACATCTCACTTAATCAGAAGATAATCATTATTACAGTGAAATCATGAAAACATGATGAAAAACATACTTTTCAAAACCATTAAAGCATACTTTTCTTTATCAAGAGTCTCTCTTGACCTTTATCCTCTCTTTGAAAATTTGGTCACTTTGACACAAAAAATTATTAGAGATGCAACCTTTAATCTTAAACTCACATATAAATTATAATAATGCTATCATCAACTTTGGTCAGAAAATAACAATATCATGATTAACTCTTAAAAAAAGGTCTTTCTACTCCTCTAACTTAATTAGAGGATGAAACTTTACTTGCAGCTGAAACTTCTACTTTTAGATGCATTTCTTCTTCTTATCTTTTCTCTAAAAGATAACTTCGCAGCGAAAAACTTATGTAAATGCACATAAACAGTAGCAAAACTAAATTTGACTGAAAAAAATTTGATTTAAACAAAAATATTTGATTCAATTATCCCCTTGGTTTAAATTTAAACAAAAATAAATGCTACTCAAATTTGATTCAAATTTGACTGAAAAACATTCAAAACAATTGACAAATGCTACTGTGCATTAAACTTCAAATTCGGCCCGTGGCCTCTTTACCTTTTCCTCGCGCGGACAGGCCCACATTGGCCCGCTCGGCCTGCTGGTGCTACGGCCCGCTTCGCACGGTGCAGCCCAGCAACTCGCCCTCGGCCCAGGCGTGGCCCGCTCGCGCAGCGCGCAGCCGCGCGGCCACTTCGGCCTGCTCGGAGCCCCCGCACGCGCTCTCCCGCGCGGCCCGCTTGCTTGCGCTCGCGCGGCCTGCTCACAGCCCAGCCGGCTCGCGCCCTCGCGCAAGTCCGCCTAGCGGCCCAGCACAGCAGCTCCCCCAGCCCCGCATCGATCTCGACCGTTCACCAGATCGGACGGCTCACCGCGAAGATAGGGAGTATAAAAACTCCACTCGCCGGCTTGCATCTGGAACCCTAGCCCATTTTCGTTTTTCCCACGTCGCGCTGAGTGCTCCCGCGAGCTGCTGTGGGTGAGCTGCTCGGGTTGGAGCGACGCCGGCGTCCTTCGTGCCGCCGTGCCTCCGGGCTTTGCTCACCGTCATGGCCGAGCCATGGACGGCCAGCTCTCTCCTCCCTCTTCTCTGTTGCGCAGCCGCATGGCCGGCTTGCCTTGCGCTGCTGGCGGCCGTTGGGCCGCGGCGCCATGGCTGCACAGCTCGCGCGCCTCTCTTCTGTCTGGTTCATTCCCTCTCTCGGGGAACGGTGCCTAGTGCGCACATGGCCCTTGGCCAGTGCCACCCGCCATGGCCGGCGTCTATGCCGCCCTCACTTCTCCATTCTCTCTCTCGCTCCATGGCCCTCACGGCCAAGAAAACGATGGTCGCCCATGGCGGCCGGAGAGGAATGGATCTTGGCGCCGCCGCAGGGCCCCTCGCCGGCGCGTGCGTTCACCCGAGGGTGAGCGCGCCGCCGTCGAGCGGCTTCGCGATGGTGCCCTTGCAGGCGGGGCGCATGGCTCGCATCCTTCTTCACACTCACCAGCGTTGGCCGGCGGCGGTGGGTGACCCATGAAGGTCCTCGTATTGGATTTCATGATTAGGGTTAGGGTTCTATTTTTTTTCTATCCCGCATGGTAGCGGTGTTGGCCGGCGTTGACCGGCCCTTGGATCCATTTTTTTTAATTCGATATCCATCAGATTCGCCCTTCCGAATCTCTCTTTCTTTTAGGGTTTTCCGGTCACGGCGACTCTTCCCGATCTACTCACTAGATCGAGGCGTGTGATACCATGGTTAGACTTGCAGGATCATCTAGGAGTAGAAATGTGGGGTTTGTCTCTTTGACAGTGAAATAAAACATGGTGTTCTTCACGTGAATGTGTAATTCGTGATGAATGAAATGTGTACCTTTGGTTTGGCTCGACGGGTCAACGGAGCATCCCGCCGCTGTCAGCACCTCTCGATCGGGCATTAGGGTTTGTGGGAAGGGAAATGCTCTGACATCTCGTTTGGGTGGTCCCCAGCTCCCTGTATATACAGTGCTGCGCGACGGGGCCCGTAACCCTAGTGGGTTGGGCTCTCCCGATCAGGGAGCTGACCAAGGGCCCAGTTGGCCTTTGGGCCCAACTGGTGGAGATCAATATAACATGGAGGCCCTGCGCGGTGGCCGATCGGGCGGATGGCCGGTACGGCCCCTGGGCCTGGTGAGGCTCGACGGGCGGACGACGCGACGGGCAGAGCGACAGGACTTGCGGCCGACGCTGCGGGACGAGAAGCCAGTGCGGCGGCACGCGATGGGTGGACGAACGCGGAGAGCCAAGCGGCGGGACGGGTGGAGCGGTGGCCGGACGGCCGGCGCTGCACCTGGGCCCTCGATCTGCGGCAGGCTTTGGCCCCTACGCTAACGCTAGGAGATGCCTCTGTCGTGGGCTTCGGCCAACGCATGCGGCCTGGCGCCGGGTTGCGGCCCCCTCGCCCCTGCGCCGCCATTCCCCGGCCTCCGTGCCTCTCGGCCTGTTGCATCTGTAGAAGAAAGAGAAGGAGAAGAGGAGTATCGGGAGGAGAGGACGGGAAAAAGAGGAGGGGTATTTTATTCTTTAAACATGTTTTCGCTAGTTTTAGCTAGGTTGAAGTAGCTGATGGGATAATCGGGTTACCATTAGCTACGAGGACTTTAGCTAGTTTTAGCTAAGGGTGTCTGTAGCCACAGCAGCTAAACTTTAGCTGGATCCAAACATGGTCTAATACAGTCTCATGCAATGACACGTAATCTTTAGTCGATTTATCAGACCTAATATGTTATTGTTTTAGTTATCTCGTAGTAATACATAATGTCCTAACTTATGGAGAAATAATAAAATATTATTGGTTGCATGACAACAAAACTCGTATAATAGTGGAAGAGTTGTCTCATAGTCCTAAAATTTAGCTCATGAGGCAGTTGTTTTGTAAAACATAGACCTTGGTTCCAGGGACTAGAGTTTTAGTCTCGTCACATCGAATGGAAGAATGCTAATTAGAAGTATTAAATATAGATTAATTACAAAATACATTACGTAAGCGAGGACTAATTTACGATACGAATCTAATAAACCTAATTAGTCCATAATTAGACAATATAATGCTACAGTAATAATTTGATAATTATGTACTAATTGTAGGTTAATTAGGCTTGTTAGGTTCATCTCACGGAGTAGATATGACTTATGCAATTAGTTTTATAAATAGTTTATGTTTAATACTATTAATTGTCACTTATTTGAGGGACTAAACTTTAGTCCCTATCATCCAAACACAACCTTATTCTCTTACCTCGCTCTCTCTCCTCCACATCAACAAAAATCTTACGTGACACTGCATGAGACGACTTATCATATCACTGACATGTAGCAATGTTTCTTCCCTTAGCCATCAATGGATGTTCAACTGATCATCGACATGAAACTATGACATTCGTAGCATTGGAAAGTGATAGTCTCAACATTACAAATAAATGTTTGCAATGTAAAAATTATTCTAAGCTAGTTCATTGCATCAATCCAATTTCTGGGATGAATCCCAATAAAACAAGAAACATCACGATATGTTTCATGCCACATCGATAAAATAATCCTAACATATTTAAAAGATGGTAATAAGAGAGTGATCATGCTCTCTATCTCTTCACAAAATTTGATGCCCTATATTAGAAAAATATATTTAGAAATTTTCATGATCTTTGCATATTGTTTTGTATTGGTAGCATAAATTCTGTATTAAATATTTCTAATCTATGAAAACAACCATGATTATTTGAATATATATTCTAGGTAAATGGAAACCAACCTCTCTCTCTCTCTCTCTCTCTCTCACACACATGATACCACAAGAGAGAACGAAAACACAAGGCTTGATTTCCCTGTAGACCATAACGATCTCTCGATGTGTGTGGCCGCCTCAATTACATGTTGTACAAACGGCTCCCCCATTCATTGTATATTGATATCTGTATCTCTTCCTAATATCCTCACCCAGAGGCATGGTTTATTCCAATTTGGCTTGTCTACATAACTGGCTAAGATAGGACCAAAAGTAGGTGTGATGTATTTAGCATTGTTCATTTGGCAGCTCTGAACAATCAGCACATATGGGTTACATGAATGAACATATACCTTCTGGATGACCCGGCAACCAGAATCTTGTATGCTTAGGGAAAACACATGTCCAATAAGATAGCCGATCAGCTTTCTCTTGTAGTATTTCAGTCCACACACACACCCGTGCAGAGAGAACAAACACACAAAGAGTGGTTTCCCTGTAGACCATAACGATCTCTCGATGTGTGTGGCCACCTCAATTGCATGTTGTACAAACACTAGTAGAAAAAGGACCTTTCATCCCCTATCATCAGTCCCGGTTAGGTTTTAAACAGAGACAATAGGCATTTAGTCCCGGTTCGTATTTTTCTACGTCCAATGAGGACCTTTAGTCCCGGGTGGTGACTCCAACCAGGACTAAAGGGTCTTTAGTCCCGGGTGAAAATGCTTTACGAGTTACAATAAAGAGAAAACGTCCCACCTTCCATCACATGTACTGCGCATGTGGAGTGGCTAGGTGGGTGTGTGACACCATGCAAGAGGTTATGAGTTAAAATCCCCTTGGGCGCAACATTTTTTTTGGTTTTAGGGACTTTTAGTCCCGGCATAGGGACCGGGACTAAAGGTGTATACCCTTTAGTCCCGGACTGCTAGTCCCGGTCCCCACGCCCGGGACTAAAAGGGGTTGGGGACCGGACTAATGCCCCTTTCTCTACAAGTGAAAGCGGCTCCCATCATGATCAACATTGCTACTTGGCCCTTGATGTGCATGAGCCTGAATATAGTGTTCATCACTGGAGTTACCATCTCCATATCTCTTTAAAGTGTTGTACATGATCATATTATTGGACACTGGCTCCATGATGATAGACTGGTAGTTGAATAATAATTGTAGTATCTGTATCTACTAGATTGTCCCTATAATGTGCCATCAGACTATCAGTATGCAGTGAAACACACACACACCAGTGTAGAGAGAACAAACACACAAAGAGTGCTTTCCCTGTGGACCATAACGATCTCTCGATATGTGTGGCCACCTCAATTGCATGTTGTACAAAGCGCTCCCAACGTGATCAACGTTGCTACTTGGCCCTTGATGTGCATGAGCCTGAATATAGTGTTCATCACTGTTCATCACTTGAGTTGCCATCTACACTGCTCTTTAAAGTGTTGTACATGATCATATTATTGGACACTGGCTCCATGATGATAGACTGGTAGTTGAATAATAATTGTAGTATCTGCATCTACTGGATTGTTCTCATAATGTGCCATCAGAGTATCAGTATGCAGTGAATCTTCATATCCGGCATGGCCTTTGAAGGAATCTCACAGAAGTGGTCTTGTCATGATCATTTATTGCACGATAATATGCTATGAGGACCCCAAATAAATATCCGTGTGTCTTCATAATATCTTCACCCAGCAGTGTGGCTTCTTCTGAGTCCAAATTATGTACATGACCGCCTGTAACACCCCGCCCTCCAAAGCCACACCGCACAGCCTTCCCGAGGGACGTGCACGCGTACACATAGCACCCTGCTTACACTTTCATCATCGCTTCGTGTAAAAGGGTCAACCCGAAGGTGCTATGGCCGGAAGGCAATGGCTTATAAGTTGCCTCCACCCTTGCTAAACTAGCAAGGTGATACTAAACACGTGCATCCCGCACTCATGGGCCACTAGTGGGCCATACAAACTGGGCCGGGTGTGACATACACCCTCGTCGGCACAACTCACCCACATGGGCAAATATCTAGGAACATTCCCTCTGAGCGCACGACCGTACGTCCAGTGCTGGCACCATATGCCATGCCATATGCCCTACCCGGGCCATATGCGTCATGTGCCCCGCACACTGACCCGTACGCGCGACCGTGAGGGTCAGCTCTGATACCATTTGTAACACCCCGCCCTCCAAAGCCGCACCGCAAATCCCTCCCGAGGGGCGTGCAATCGTAGACATAGCATCCTGCTTATACTTTCGTCATCGCTTTGTGTAAAAGGGCTAACTCGAAGGTGCTACGACTGGAAGACAATGGCTTATAAGTTGCCTCCACCCTTGCTAAACTAGAAAGGTGGTACTAAACACGTGCATCCCGCACTCATGGGCCACTACTGGGCCATACAAACTGGGTCGGGTGTGACACCGCCTAAGGGCTGCTGTCTATACAGGTCCACATAAACAAAATGAGTTGACATGACCATCATTTAATGACAAAAGAGAGTGTTGCTATCTACTATCTCGTCTACTACTTTGGCCCGTACTCCCATGCAAAACAGTAGTAACCAGTGTATGTATTAATTATCATGCAGACAGCTAAATAGATAGCCTATTGTAGAGCTGTCTATTTAGGTGTCTGTGTGTCAAATAGACAGCAGCCGTCTAAACTGTTGTACATGCCCTAAGAGTGGACTAGTAGTAGGCAAGTGTATTTAGCAATTGTCGTTTGGTGTATCTGAACAATCAAACTAGTATCATAATGGGAAGCTAGGTCTTATGTGTAGAGTAAATAGTGTGGCTATGACTCTGTAAATTGAATGCACACTGCAAAACAAGTTGTGTCCATTATATTATGAAGGCAAACTTATCAAAGTAAAATTTCCTCCAATGGATCACCAGAATCCCATAATAGAATAAAATTACATCCTTGCTTTTTATTTTGTTAGAAAATTATATCATACAAATAAAATTACAATGCCATATACTATATAAGCTAACCTTAGAAGAAAGAGATGATGCAATGAATTCATATTGGATTGTGTTTGGAACATCACTACTTACTACCAATAAAATGTTGTACGAGTGTCTACACACAGAAAAGGTACTCAATCCCTAGATGTGGCCACCTCAAGCCGTTATAACCCTTCCTATTTTCTCAGGTTCGTCTTGCCACTGCCTAAGTTGTCTACAAAAAAATCATGTGAGCCACAAGGATGGCGACAGAGGGGCTTCCTTTCGCATATGGTGGTGGATACCTAGGTTGCTAAAGTTGTTGCCATCACTGTTGCATGGAACAATATCGTGAGTAGGTGGACCAGGTGCATGTGGAGTCTACGATATTCATGTGCTAGGTGCACCGAAGGATTAACCCAACACATGCGAGCCACTTATCGGTGACTAGTTGTGGATAATAGGTGGGGAAGGATGTGTGGGTAAGGGCAGATTGTACAATGAGCTGAGCCTGTGGACTCACGACCCAAGCATTTTGTGTGTTTGTGTGGTTTACTAGAACATAATCAGGGATGAGGGGAGGAGGAAAAGGTGAGGGTGAGGTGGGATGGTTTGGGTGTAACTAACACTTGGGGCCCACACCAACGTGGCATGCCACATTAGCGGTGGCAGCGCTGGGTTTAAGGTCACCATCATGGTATTTGTGCGGTGGTCGAATCCTCATTGTTCAGCGACTCCAACAGAATTTCACAACGTGATCTAGGAGGGTAGGTCTTGGACAGGCAAAGTTGGTGGCGGGGTTTTCATTGCCGGCCAATGATCGGAACGGTGGTGAGAGCTTTCCATAAATGTTGGGTAGAAAGGGCAAATGAGCAAATGCGATTGAGGTATTTTCTTTGGGTTTCTCTTTTGGGGTCTGCAGCTCCAATGGGGTGTATAGTAGTCACACATGATTTCCACTTTGCTCGTAGGTGCTGCACGGCGACCAACAACAAATGTCAGTGATAGTCAAGTGGATGTGTTCAAGACGGTGAGTGATTATAGTGCTCGCCATTGATAGGTAGTGGTGATGGGTCAAAGCTAATACATGGTGGGATCGGGGTAGAGCATGGGTGGCTTAGTTGAGTGGCAATTGAGGTTGCATGAGTGATTAGGGGAGTAGTTCGGGTACTGGATGCTTGGGCATGGCCGTGGCACCAATGAGGTTGGGCTGGCATCAAGCGATGATGAAGAGCTTCATAGACAGCCTAGGTGGATCCGGTTCTATTGTAGGAAGTTCGTAAGGGCTTAGGATATGATGTCAGGCAGATGGTTAGATAGGAGGTCAAGGTCAGCATGGTGATGCTCACCTATAGTCATCTTGGCTGGCGGTCCGGTGAGCTTGAGCTAGGCGGCAAGTCTTGTTGTCATGGGTTGTGGTAGGAGCACTACCTCAAACAAGATCAAGAGAGAAGAGGGGCAATAGAGTGGTGTGAGTCGGGAATAGGGAGCGAGGTGGCTATTTATAGGCAAAAGTAGATAGGATTACCATGGCTGGAAGGGTGACATCAAGATGAGCTCGGTGTTCGCATGCGGTTGCAGAATGGGGCAAATGCTATGTCCCAAAGCAATACAAGACAGATGAAAGAAATGGCGGACATAGAGGAGGGCAATATGAGCCTGGCAAGTGAAAGAGGAGGTCAATGGGAGGCAGCTACCTGTTGATGGCGATGATACTATTGCCACAGTAATTTCGGGACATGCTCACCAGTAGAGGAACCAAGGGAAGTTTGGGCCATATCCAGCTCAATGAGAGTTAGAGGAGGTGGGAATGCCAAGGGAGACTTAATGGCTAGTGCATTGGCTGTTACCATGGTGTACTATGGTGGCGGCACAGTGAATGGTGGGGAGCGATACGTGCATAGGAGGGAAGAGCTGGGCGAAGGGATGACCAGGCTAGTGCTAGGCTACCATGTTAAGGACTTATGGTAGAGATCGAGATCGAGGGAGGCAGAGCAGGTCCAGTCCAAGAAGAGGAAAAAGATAAAGGGAAGGGGAGAAAGATGGGACGTGGCCATGGGCAGGCTCAGCTTTGGCCCGAGATGATGTTTTAACTTTGATAAATGTTCTAGGCATTTGGTTTTTTTTGATTTATTAAGTTTGAATTAAATTCAAATTTGAAAGGAGAGGCAAAATTTTCCATGGGTGGAAACCATCACGGAAATGGAAAACCAACAGGCAAATGTTGGTACTGTCAGACAAATTTTCTTTTCCTTGTCGTTATAATCCTGTCGGTTATTTGTATTTCCCTGTTGGTATTTGCACCCATAGTAGAATTCCTGTTTCTAGCAGTGAGGAGTTCAAGGGTTTGTCAGCACATCCTCGAAAATTTCAGAGAACCAAGACTACTACAAAACGGGAAGAAATCCAGGCTACCGTTTGATAGGAAAATTTCAAACCCCGGCGATAGGAACGAAATTCACGAATTTTGTTAAATTTTGGAATTTATCGGGGTAAAATCATTTGAATTAGAATCTAAAAAATTGCCCGAAATAAGGCAAAAAAAATCCGAAATTTCTGATCAAGATTCCGTAAAAACCATAGCAGAATCCATTGTCCAAAGATTGCCACATTCCAAACAGTCCAATAGTCCACACAGTCTAATATTTAACTTGTACAGTCTAAATTAAGAGTGGCAAATGACAATCTAATAACCAGGCCGGTATGGCCTTTTATCGGGGTAGTCAGGTAGATACGAAAATCGGTGAAAATTAGCAAAATTCGGCTGAAATTCTGAACAATGACCAGTAAAATACACACACTAACATTTAGATAGCATTCTAGCCCCCCATGGCCCCATGCATATGTATAACCTATATATCACTCCAGCATATATCCATGGACGTATATTATCCAAATATTAATACAAGAAATATTCAATGCATGAAGCATGAATCCATAATGCTAAATAGCCATGGGAGCATACATCCTACATTTGCCCTCCATGGTAGTGCTGGGATAAAAGTCATTTGCCTCGTTATCGATTGGCTGTCGTCAAGCATGGAAATGAATGAACATACTTTGAACTGTCTCGAATCTCGATTCTAGGATTTGATCATTATTGGTGGATAGGGTTTACAACTACCTTGGCTACTAATGGCATCCAAATTTTTTTTCAAATATAGATCCAACAAATATTAACTTTGTGTTTTCCAAATATTAAAAGTTTGAATTTTAGTTTGACAATGACTAGAAAAGTAAAAAAATGGAGGAGTATATATATAGTTTTATATATAAACATTACAGTTGGAAAGCTTGTTTGTATCTAAAAGTCCTCCTGTTTCACGTACGTGGGATTCCCGGCCGTATACAAATTGACTCTCTATACGAATCTTCCTCCCAATTGCAAACCCAAAGCCAAACGTACGACCCAACAACGCCTTCTCTTAACCCACGCGGCGACGTTTCCGGCCTGCCGTCCGGCGAGCCTACGATACGCCGCTCTGAAGATATCTGCATCAGCAATCAGCTAGCAACAATGGCGTCATCATCGCGGCATCCACAGACCAGCAGCCAAGCAGCCAACTCCGGCGATCCCATGGCCTCCAGCTCCAACTCCAACTCCGGCGGGGTGGATCCAGACGAGCTCTTCCAGGCGCCGCGCCTCCCGGCCAAGCTGCTCAGCGGCCTCTTCCGGTCGTTGCACTCCCTCCTCTCCAACCCTCTCTCCGCCGCCGCCCGCAGCCGGGAGCGGCTCATCGTGGCGTCGAGGCGCGGCGTTTTCGAGGAGGAAGCCGACGTCGAGCTCCTGGACACGTCGTCCGGCGGCCGCGTCGTCCGGCGGGTGCCGAGGTGCGCCGGGATCTCCTACCCTCGCAACCCGACCATGCGCGCGCACCACGGCCTCGTCCTGCTCGCCGACGGGAAGCAGGGCCGTCAGCGCCACCGCGTAGTGGACCCGGCCACCGGCGCCGTCACCGTCCTGCCGGACCACGGCGAAAGCCTCGTCAACTTCTCCGTGCTCGGGAGAGCTGTCTCCACCGGAGGCGAGGAAGAAGAAGGGGAGTACAAAGTGTTCACCGTCACCGTAGACGATGACCTCGTACAGTCCTGCAAGGTGCTCACCTTGGGCGGCGTCGGCGTCACCGGCGGCGGCGGCGGCGTGTGGAGGGAAGCACCAAAGCCGCCGGCGAGGGTCCGATGCGACAAGCCATGGGTAGCGGCGGCGGTGGCCGAAGGGGTCGTCTACATCCTGGCGTTCCACCGGCGCGACAAAGCAGATTGGATCGCGGCGTACGACCTCGGCACGGAGCAATGGCGGCCGGGGCTCCTGCAAGGCCCGCCGGCGGCCGGCCCGGTCTCCGGCTTGACCGAGACGGACGACGGGCGCCTCGTCGCCGTCTCCGGAGCCTTCGCCGGCGACGACACCTCCTCCACCGTGGTGGAGCTGTGGGTTCTCGTGGGCTGCAACGCCGACAAGCAGGCCATGTGGCAGCAGCTGTGCACGGTGCCCATGTTGCGGATTATCAGCCATGAACGCCATGAGAAGGTCGAGGAGCCCGTGTGGGTGCTCGACGGCGGGAGGGTCGCCGCCGTGGTGTGGTCACCGGCGGCGGCGGTGGAGGGTGAGGGTGAGGTCAGCGGCGGCGAGCGTGGATGCCAAAACTGGGTGCTGCGGGTGTATGACACGAGAACGGAGGCTTTTCATGACGTGGCGCGCTTGTCCAACTCCACGGATGTTGCAATCGGCGTCTATACCGGGAGTCTGCTACATTAATTAATTTGATCGTCAGCTGGGAGTTCGTCAAGAGTTTTTTCTAGTTTTTGAACGCCATCATCATGCATGGCATCATGTTACTATAGCTTTAATTTCTTGTGGTATATATGGAACAGCATGAGTCTTACTCGATCGCTTTTTTCTTGCACAACACAAGTGCGTGAGCCTTCAAAAGGGATTGGAATTACAGATTGTCAGACGAGTTCAAGATGCAAGGTTACTTATATTATTATATCAGAGCAACTCCAAATAATCCCAATAACAATCATCTTTCCTTATATTCTAGTTAAAGGGAATTGACAGGAAAAAACATAGCTCCAACGGATCGAAATTGATAGGGAAAAACACAGCTCCAACAGATCCCCTTTCTATTTCCCTTTCTCTGTAATTTTTTCTCAATCCACTTTATTCCAATCTCATTCCCCCTTTAGAAAGGGGAGGCAATTCCTCTACCTTTTCATCTTTTCCCGTCACGCGTCCATGACCTGTGCGCCGCCGCCCTGCCACCCAACGCACCGCTCCACCCCGGCCGGGCGCTGCCGCCCGCCGTGCCCAGCTCTGCCCAGGCCTAGCGCCGCCGCGCGCTGCTCCGCCGCCAACCGAACACTGCTCCGTCCGGGCCTCGCGCCGCTGCAAGCCGCCGAGCAAGCCTCCACGGGTTGGGCGCCGGCGGGCCCTCCCGCCCCACCTCATTGTCGTCGTCGCCGGCCATCACGGCCGCCCTATCCCAGGCACGAGAACTGGGCGGTGTTGGGGATGCGCGCTTGATGCCCCGATTCCGTGTGCTTATTACAGGCACATGGCGAATTTCTTTGCCGTGTGCTTTTTCCTGGCACACGGCAAAGAAAAGCAACAGACGACGCATGTCCCTTGACGGCGCGTCTCTTTCTTTTTTATTTTTTTTTCAAATCTTTGCCGTGTGCCATGGGGGTTGGCACACGGTAAAGATACAATCTTTGTCGTGTGCCAGTCTCCTCAGCACACGACAATCCTTTGAAAAAAAAATCGGCCAACGCCCGGCCGCCGTGAGGCTGTTGTGCGGCTCGACGGGCTAGAGCTCCGGCGGCGGGCATGGCACGAGCTGCTCCTTGGCGAGCAGCAGCGGGCACTCCAGGAAGTTGACATCGGCGAGGGTGCAATCGGTGGTGGCTAAGTAGACACCCTCCGCCGTGCTATAGCATAGCACGGCGGGATGCCCTGGGACGGCGCCCTCCACGATCCGCCCGGCGAACACATAGTAGTGCACCAGCGCGTCCGCCAGAGCGCTGCGCACCACCGCGGCCGGGGACTTCATCTTCTTGTTGGTCGCCGGCGGCATTGCAGCGTCATCGTCGGGGACTCCGGCCGCCGCCGCGCCAGGGCTGCCGCCCGGTGGAGAGAGATGAGGGAGATGAGGGAGGGAGAGACAGGAGAGATGAGGGAGTGGGGGAGAGATGAGTCTGTTGAGGGAGAGGGGGATCCGGTAGCCAGTTTTTGAGCAATGAGAGTCCGGGATTTGGATGCGGTGGATTAATGACGTGGCATTTATGTTTTCTATATGTGTTTATAGCATAATTTTGCATAGGTAAACAATTTCAAATAAAAAAATAATAAACTACAAACTTTTACATCTCTTCGAGAACTACAACTTTGATTTAGAACCTATTTACATCTAAGGTCATTAGAAATTTTTAAAAATTCAAGATTCAAATTTGATACATTACTATTTTAAAGTATTAAATAATCTCGAACTAGAAAGTTCAACTACAGAGTTTTAGATTTGATCTCTGCAACTTTCATATATAACTTATTCACATTCAAGGTCATTTAAAAATTTTGAAATTTCAAATTTCAAATTAGATAACTTATAATAATATTTTAAGGTGTTAAACAATCTCAAATATAAAAGTTGTCAACTACAAAATTTTAGATTTTGTCGAGGTGTACGACTTTGGTATAAAGTGTTTTTTCATATGAGATCATATAAAAAAGTTTGTATTCAAAACATACATCCACTAACTATCTCATATACAATCACACATACACTTCTCGTGAGATGTTTTGATTTTATAAACAACGTTATGACAAAATGTGCGAAATCTTCTCAACTTTTTATCACAGCCTCTATATGTGATACCATCACTTCATGAGAAATTTCATGATTTTTAGACTTAATTTCCTTTTTTTAGAATTTAAAATCATTCGAAGATACGGTCGTGGTCGTGTTTTGTGGTCAAGATGTTCAAATTTTCTTTTGATTTCATGAAAAAGGTCTTAAATTGGGCCAAATAACATAAATATCATTTTTCACTTATTTTCTTCTGTTATTTGACTCACTTACATTTCAAATTTGATTTGATTCAAAAAATTGCTTGAAATATAATTAATTAGTTAAATATATCAAACATGTGCAAATATGTATCAATTTTTAACATGGAGTACCACATGTTGCATGTGGAGTGGGGAAAAAGTTTGGAAGGCAGAAGATGATTTTTTGTCCGCTTTACAGTGTGCCAAAGAGGAAGCACACCGCGAAGTAATAATTCACCGTGTTTCCAAAAAAACACACAGCGAACTAATTACTTTGTCGTGCGCTTTTTCTATGGCACACGGCGAATCATAACGGCGGCATCCCGGGGAGGACGCCGTTGCCCGTGGAGGTAGAGGGAGAATAAAAAAAATTATTGCTTCGTCGTGTGCCAAAGAGAAAGCACACGGCAAAGTACGACTTCACCGTGTGCTCACAAAAACACACGGCGAATTAAGGCTTCGACATGTGCCCGATAAAAAACATACGGTGAATTATCGGGCACACGGTGAAGAATGAGTTTCCGGTAGTGTTTGTAGGTCAGTTCGTCTCGCTAAAGAATCCAGTGTAAATGTACGTAAAGGCATAATTTGATCAATAACAAACACTCTTTGTTCTCTCTTGATCCTCTCGTCTCCTCTAGCTAGCTTTTTTCATTTTCTTGTCCTGGAATAATTAAAACCCAAGATCTGTAAAACAAGATTAGGCATGGAGAAAGAAATAGTGCTTGGCTAGCTAAAGGTGAAACTTCAGCGACCTCTTGGAGAGAAAGGACACAAATTATATTGTTGTAAAGGCTAGACGTAAAATTGAGACAAAAAAGATCTCAGACTTTTCATGTTTGGATTAAATAACTGAATCACCTGAAGTAAAGTAAGCATGAGTTTGTGTAAGTTGGACTGTTCAATATCACCTTACATGGAGTGGTTAAAATCTATACTCATGCAGATATGTTCTATGGAGGAGCTCATCTCGATCTTTTCGAGGGGTTGAATGCTGCCAACAAATTTCCAGACGGTATGAAGGTTCTAATGACAGTGGCACCGAAACAAAATTTCGAGGACGGTATAAAGGTGTGTAACGACATTCAGTAGCAGCTAAACAAATTTTAGAGAGTACCGTACCGCATCAGTACTCTCTTGCGGGATAGTACTGTTTATCTCCTAAACCTACCTGATTCAAGCTTAGACATGCCTATAGTATGCACCCTTCAGCATTGTTTTGAGTTCTACGAGGTGAAGTAATTCAGTATTCCTCTAACACTTTTCTCTCCCAGCCATGTGAAAACTGCTATTTAGGCCAACATTAATATGAAATAAAGAGGTATCCATGAATCCTTCCTTTGTGCTGTATGACTTCTCGCTATATATACGTTCTTCCTACTTGAATGATGGCAGAACATGTTAGCAGCTAAACTTCCTCTACACTTAATTTGGAGTAGGAGTGATTAGTGGTTGTTTTCAGAATAAGAGTGGCTAAGTGAACCTGAGGCTTTGGAGGAAACCAACAATATCAATCAAGTTCAACTGTTTGGAATGAGTGAAGATAGAAGAGTTGATTGGTGCCTTGAAGTTGTCCATCCACCCCATATTATGCTTATGAATTGTATGATCATGTTCTGCTTATGAATTGTATGATCACTAAGAGGATGACTGTTGAGTAAGTAGAAGTGAATTGACTCAGCCTTTGGAGAACACGAGCCATGGAGGATATATAAAAAAATCATCGAACCAAGTTTTGGAGTCGACTCTTATGGTGAATAAAAACACACATATATATATATAGTAGTTATCCGGCTACTAATAGTTCGTTTAGAACTTTAAATGTAACTCCATTGCATCACGTGGGAACGATTATGATGAGCTTCACATGTAAATCATATAGCCGAACCCAATCCGTGATTGAACTGCATGTTTCGGAGTTATCGGTTCATACTGTCTTGTCAGGTAAAATCAACCGATGTATTATCCTTTAATTTCATTCCCGAGTATAGAAGGCAGATGGAGGGAGACGGAGAGGCCGATGATGAATCGGCAATGGAAAAGCAGCGAGACGAGGGAGCAGTGCACAGCGGATCAGAATCATCGGCTCTTAATTTCACATACCAGCAAATCAGACGGCTGTTAACAGAAACACATTCGTAATCCTAAGCCCGCCTGCGAGCCGTCTGCCGGTCGTGGGGGTCACGGGAAGCATCGAGAAGCGGCTGATCTTTCGGGAATCTGATGCAGGTTCGACGAGCTCGATCAGGTTGATATGGTGAATGGTGATACGCATGCATTAGCCTGTGAAATGAAAGAAATGAAATAATTGATCAAATCGCTGCTAGTCTCGTCGTTGGTGCTAATTAATGGCAAGTTGATTAGGAAGAAAATAAATGACATGCATGTGGCCGCGCCCACGGTGCCCACCACCAAGTTCCTCACTTTGCCATATGAGTGGCCACTGCCGGCTCCCCTCGGGTGACAATAGTGTTGCTGCCTTGACATTAGACTAATTTCGGTGGGGACATATTGATGTTTCCAAGATTACCATATTAGCAAGAAGAAAATAAAATTATGTTTGAAATTACCCTTACAATGCAATAGTTTTATGTTGCTGTTTCATAGACACTCCGTATCATTTAATTACATGACCCATCCACACTTGGTAATTAACTGCGCCAACAAAGTTTCATCAGGATGAAACTCTTTCCCTCTCTCACTTCATAGTTAACATGACATGACATTCTGATTGATGATGTGTTATCTCATGAAACTCCCACCGGGAATAGTCTTATTGACATCACATACGTCATTTTGTTCTGGAGACTTTCCGTTAGCAGGGAAGAGTTCTTTAATTATCAGGGTGCCTTTCACAGGCTAAAAATGCACTACAATTGGAGACATGTGGCTCGTACATCTGTCAGGGTTCAATTCTACAGGGAACCTTAGTAGTGGCCTGGGGCTGAAGAGTGGAGCACTGATGAATGTTTTGTGTTCCCACTTGCCAGTTGTCTATTTTTTTCATCTGGTCCTACAATTCAGGGGCAGAAGTGGCTCAATTAGCTGGAAGCAATTACCTATACCTTGTGATGCAATTACCAATAGTCACCAATGAAGGAGTGAACTGAAGCATCTTAAAAACAATAACCAGGCGTTGCACTAATAACATTTCTGCTACTGTGCTTTATTTACATCTTTGCTTTGAACTGCGATACATAGATAGTAGTGCTAAAAATGGTGTCCAATGTCATTCTCCTTATCACCTTATGCATTGTTGGAGGAGAGGGAGACATGAGTAGTGGGCCTATTGGCAGGGTCTAATAAGGCGTTCGATCAGGTGACTTGTGTGTTGCTAACCAACTTATATCTAGGCTTAGCTAGTGGGCTCTTTTGAATGTGGAGCACTACTGCTGCTGAAATGCATGGTATAGTATTTGATTTCACGTGAACCTTTTTTGGCTCTAGTGCCGAATATAATTAGTCTTGTAAGCGATCTTTATGCTTCAGGGGTTTAAAACAGATATGGGTTGTCCATAGCATCCAATTACTGCATTTGAAATGATACGGATGTGGTTTAGATTTTTGCACCTGATTAACAATTTTTCTCCATTTTGTATCATAATCAAAACCTGCACTCAAAATAAGCAGGAGTCCAGACTTTATATTATCAGGATTGTTCTCAGCCATATTTCAATCTGACAAAGTTACATGTATATTTTCTTGCAGTAAGTAGGCCTAACTAATTAATTCTAAAAGTTTTTTCTATGTGCTTCATTCAAAGAGATGAATAAAGTTGGGTGAGGTTAACTATCTCTAACACGTGAATATATAAGCTTGGAGAATATAGATACAGAAGTGGTTTGAGCACTATTTCATTAATTTGTTTCATACAGCTATTTGTTAAATATCTCATTTCATAGTTTTAATATTCTTGTTCAACGACGAAACACTTAAATGATCGACAGTGGTAGAAATAGAAGAAATAAAAGCTGCAGCTAAATGGACTGGAAATTGTAGGAAATACAAGATAGTGCATCAATGTTCGTTTTGTATGAGCTAGTGGGTACATCAAGATAGTGCACCTGAATATTGGGGCAGAAATAAATTAATTGTGTATTTCCTACAATTTCCATTCCAGGAGTCAAGCAAGGGTTTCTGTACGTTACCGAAGTTTGGAAGCCTTTTTTTATACCACGAGCTCTCAATACTTGTAGCAGAACCTGTGCAAAATCTTTTGCACAAGAAATTTCCATAAATGGGCAACCTTTTCTTCTAAGTAAACATCATATTGCTTAAACTTTCAGAGTTCTTCTAGACTCTAAAAGGGTCATCTTACATACAAAACCCTCCATTATAAATAATGATGTGTGTGATTATTAAGTTCTCACTTTCATAGGCTAATCAGACAACACTTGGAGACAAGAGGCTCGTACATCTGTCTGGGTTCGATTCTTCAGGTATGGTTAGTGGATCTGAAGAGTGGACCACTGATCAAACAAACGTATATGTTTCCAGTTGTCAATAAATTTAACCTTTTCTGCTCAAAGATTTCCAACCAATATCGGCACATATAAATAGATCCCCTGCTCCAATCCTTGGTCTCCAACCAAGCAGCCATCGTTTAATCAGAACTAGCCATTGCACTAGCATTTATTCATTATTGTACATTGATCAGCATTGTGATGCAAAGAAATAGCCTCTAATGTAGTCATTTATTTCTCTGCAAGTCTCCTGTCATTCTTCTTGTCAAGTGTTGGAGCAGATGGAGACATCAACTGGACCACTATTAGAGAAAGATCTTCAGAGTCAAAGAAGATGGTTGATGTGCGTAAATATGGGGCTCATGGTGATGGACGTGCATTTGCAAAAGCCTGGGCCGCAGCATGCTCCTCTTCGCGATCTGCGGTCATGCTCATTCCCAAGGGCAAGAGGCACCTCATCAAGCATGTAACCTTATCTGGTCCATGCAAATCCAGCATCACGTTAATGGTGAGCTAGAGCTGCATGAATCATTGCTAGCAAACATACTGTATATTCAGGTTTATGTCCCTATAAATTAAATCTTTTGTCGCGCAAAAATCTCATGCTCCTTTGCACTTGAATTCAATTCAGATTGAAGGAACTTTGCACTTGAAACTAGTGAATAGCCAGCAAATCCACATGTCAGTAGAGGATTGCAGCCATGTCAAAATAGCCCGCCTTTCAATCACAGCACCATGCACTAGCCCTAACACCGATGGCATCCACATCACCCGGAGCAAGCATGTTCAAGTCACAGACTGCACGATCAAGACTGGGGATGACTGCATGTCCATCGAAGATGGAACAGAGAACCTCCATGTCAAGAACATCGAAGATCATCATCGACCAGAACTATTGTGATTCAGCCACACCATGCAAGAAACAGGTAATGATCAAAAACAGGTCTATGGGCATCCAAGTATGCAAACTGCAGGCATGTATATTATGTAACCTCATACATTTTCAAAAAATAATTACAGAAATCAGCTGTAGAGGTGAGCAATGTTCTGTTTAAGAACATCAGAGGCACAAGTGCCAAAAAAGAAGCCATTAAGCTGAGCTGCAGCACAAGTGTGCCTTTCCACGGCATAGCCTTGGAGAACGTCAAGCTGACTCTCAAGGGAGGCGATGGTGTTGCCAAGAGCACCTGTGAGAATGCAAAATGGAGGAAATCAGGGACTGTCGCTCCACGGCCATGTACTCTAATCAATTGATCAAACAGAATTCAAGTTGATCACACGAAGTTGCAAACCATCTTCAAACGATGTCACATACTGCTTATATAAGTTTTTGGTGTTGTTTATGGCCAGATATGGGAGGATTCATCAATTGTAGCTGCCTGTAATTTGTCAGAGAACATGACATTGACAAATTAGCATAGCACTGCATGCTAAAATTTCATAAAGAACAATTTGAACTGCTAGTACGATATAAGCCAGTGTTTATGTTTACCTTAAAGTAAATGCACACAGAAACAGATGTACTCATTTCTAAAGGCCGAACCATACAAGATGGGGAAAAGCTTGCCAGATTAACAGTGCGCTCAGCTTCAAGCTAGCAATTGTTCATAAATCATACTATAGCCAATTAATAATATTTATCAAAACAATACAAAGACAAAGTTCTCCATCTCCCGCTAGTGTCAGTTGCAGTACTACATCAGAACAAGAACGGCAGCAACAGATATTGACAAGGCTGCAACAGGTTTCAATGATCTGTTTGAAACAGAGCTAAATGTGCAGTCAGTCCCTACTTCTGAGGCACACAAAATGATGAAACAGGGGCTACCTGCTGAGGCTGGCAACGACAGCAACTTACAACATGTCTACTCAACACAGCGAAATCAGCGATTATCAGGTAGTTAAGGTCGTCGCATCTTAACATTCAACGGTATCTCCTTGTAAGAGATGACCTTTTCAGCAGCCCGCCTCAGGGACCTCCTCCCTGACACCAGTCCCTCTGTAGATTTCATTGAGGAACAAGCATCATTCTGCTTTTGATTTGCCCTTTGCTCCATGGAGGCATTTGAACGGGAAGAGGCCAGAGGAGCAATAACATCTTCATGCAAAGTCTCAGAAGTGTTGTTTATGTCCTCAGAGGATACTGAATTTAATCTTGAAGATTGTCTCCTTTGAGATTTTCTGCAAATATTGAGGCCAACCAAGGCCATTATGTTCCAGTAGTTGACAATTGCAGTGGTAGAATGCAGGGAATGGTATAAGCAGGCAAGACTAACCTCTTCTTTTCTTGGGCCAAAGGTTCACTGCTGACAATGTCACATTTGGGATTTATATCCTCCACGGCCTTTCCAGTTTCACACAATGCCAGCTTCTGTTTGTTTGAGTTCCTGCACACAAACTTTCTGATTCAACGGCATTGTTTGGTGTTTGAAGTACAATTGAGATACAATCAGGGTTCTGTAAGTCTTCCAGGCCTCATCTGAGTGGGCCAAAACAAAAATGCCGCCCTATCACAGGCCACTGAAATGGGCTCTTAGGGGGTGAAAACCCATACCAGCCAGCTAGAGCCCAGTAATCACCAATTTTCCCAGTCCTAGCTGCAATTTGCGCCTTAAACAAGTATGGAGTAAACAACAATAAAAAGGATGATCCTTACCTCTTGTTACCGATGTCTTCTGGTGGCTTGGGGGGCTCAATGATATGAAATGGCACAGATGCTGTAAAGGAATGGCAATTGAGTGCAGATTAATTTTTCTTCAAATAACGTGTCAAGAAAAACATGGAGCAATTAATAGGTAAGTTGGGATACTGTCCTAGGGATTTAAGATTAAATTCCCTTCATGCAATATGTACTTATAAGCACAAATAGACAAGAATATGTTTATTCAAACATTGTAGCATATTGCAATTGTTTCGTCTGAAATTAACTGGATAACGTTGATTAAGTGGTACATAAGAAATGTTAAAAAAATGGAAAAGATGAGGACCATTACATTGACCAGCCAAATGAGCCTCAACTCCAGCAACCCTGGAACAAGCTTTTTGTATCTCCTGAATAACATTGTAGGGAACAAGTAGCCTTATAACATATTGTTTAGATTCTACATGGATAAATGGACAAATTGTGCAAGTTCGCTTCTTTAACTGAATAAATGCATGCCTACCTTCAAATTTTCTTCTTTTTGTGGTTGTTCAATTATCTCAATTTCCTGATACAATCAAACACCAGAGGTCAAAAGGTAACATATTAACATCCATACCCAGATGCTGAATCAAACAGCAACATCACTATACCTCTACTTCTGAAGATATTAATACTCCATTCACTATTGCACTGCATTCATTTTGCTGTGACTTCCCCTGCATAATATGTCCACAAATATTGCATCAAATCAGAACAACCCAATTTTAGTTAACTCTTTAGAGACAAGAAAGAAATATATGAAATAGTATCTTACCAAATCTTTTCCAGTAGTTGGTTCATGCTGTTTAAGAATACTTAAAGTAGATGGAGCTGAAGGATCTACAGTATCCACATGCAATGTCCTGTGAGATACTTCAGTGATCTCACAAGATACTTGGTTGAGTCTAGAGGATCTTCTCCGTTGAGGCTTCCTGATCATATAATTAGCCAACAGTCGTAACAAGTTTCAAATTTCAATCAGATAATGTTGCAGTTAAGGACACATTCCATAAGCAAGAAATAACCTCGGTTCTTCATGATCCAGAGACATAATAGGCTGCAAATTAGGCTTGTAGTGTTCCTGCATTATGGTAGTGTCCTTTATACATTCACTTGACCCTGACTTCCGTTTATTTCTGCACCTTTCCACACAAATTCACAATCAATAATAATTAGCTCAGAAAATCATGCTATCTAGAATTTGATTGCAGCTGCAGATTGAACATTATTAAATCGACAAAATATACCTCTTTTTCATTGTATCTTGTGGTGATTCTTGGCAACCAGTATTTGATGGCACAGAATCTGAATAGTTATTGAATCAAGCGAAAACAGAAAGTTAACAATGGCTAGCTCAAGGCAAAATAGAAGTGCACGATATACAATGCTTTGTGTTGAATATGGCAGTTGAAAAACTTGAAGTGCAACAAATCAAATGGTTGCCTAGCACAGTAAAGGAATCTACAAAATAAAATAAGATAACAAGAGTGAGCTTTACATTGAGATTCAACACCGCTGGTCACTGAGCCATGAATTTGGCGAGCCTTGACTTTGGAAGGCATGGCTTTCAAGACCTCCTAATTTCATTACAGGAATCAAACAAGTCAGAATTCCAATAGTTGTGGACTAACAAGGAGAATCATTTTACTTATGAAATTTTCTACCTACCTGTGAATTTACTTCCTTCTGTCGTTGGTTAGCAGGCTTATTCTTTCTCTGGAAACAGTACATGAGTATAAAGCCATGGCATCTGTAATAAAAGGAAGCTGAGTTAAGCCAATCTTACTTACCTCGAGCTCTGAATCCTTTACTTTAAGCACTGCTGTTGTACATGAAAGCTCATGCTGCAATTCCTTGATCTGCATGTCATATCCTCAAAGGCTCAAATAATTCCCAAATCAATAACCACAATATGAGTACTGATAATCACTGAAACTAAACATAAGAGAAGCCAGACACTTACTCTGTCTTTCCCTGTATTTAGTTCCTGCAATGAAGTATAAAAAAGAAATATTAGGAATCACTCTATTCTGCACCACAAAGTAAATAATATGCGCATGATGCATTGATAAGTACTTCCTGAATATAAGCTCATTAGGACTTTGACCCAGTCTCCAATATGACACTTTAATTAATAATATCTATATCAATATAATAGATTAAACAGAAATATTATAGATAATGAAAGTTTTTTCCATGATGAAGTTTGGCCATTAATGGCCAAAGCCAAAGAGTTTGACTTAGGACAGTGGATTTATATTTGGCATTGGAGATATTATAAAGTCAAAAGAAAAGGGTGTAGAAAATTTACTTGGGTTTTTCATATCCAACATAATTAAGTTAAACCCAAACAAAATTTGGGAAAATTGTATCTGAACTGCCCAAATGTAGCACTTTTATTTTTCTTTTAAATTTAGTGTTATTGTGGTGCACAGGCATATAATGCTGACAATAAGAACTCCATCTAGCAGGATCATCAACAGAGGAGGCTGGTGGCAGGTGGCTGGTGCTGGTTTGTGCTGAGAGAAAAATACTGCTGGCTGGCTGCTGGCCGGTGCTGATTTGTTCTGAGAGAAAAGTACTGCTGGCTGATGGCCGATAAGCCAAACGAACGGGGACTAGTGCAACCATGGTGAGACAGGGTACTAGTGCAGCCACATGAGACAGGGCTTGGATGAAGATTTAGACTAACCGCGAGCATTTGAGAATTAGCTTGCGCAAGCTGCAGGTTCTGCTGGCGAGATGCTTGCAGCATGACGCGGAGCTTTTGGATCTCAACTCTGCTGAGGTCAATGATCTTTCTGCAAAGAAGCCAGGCAAAGCTACATTACTTGGGAAAGAAACAGCAACATTTCCCTCCCCCTTTTCACCAAAAACAATGAGTGGACGGAGAGGCAGGCAACATACGTCTTCTCGGTGAGTAGATGAATCAATTTCGCATTCTCCTGCAACCAAGCAAGCACTTATTGAGTGCCCACGAAGAGCTTACACAGACAAACGTAATCGAACTGAAATGGCATGGTTAGCCTAGATGCGGCTGTTGATTTGAACGAGCCAAAGCGATGAAACTCACCTTGACCACGTCGGCGACGCCGATGGATCTGGAGGCGGTGGGCCTGCCGGTGTTGGTGATGTCGCCGAGCGCGGCGGGCTTGTTCCCTTTCCCCGGGGGCGACCGGAGCCTGGGGCCGCCGAAGCCGCTAGGGTTACGGCCGCCGACCACCGCGCCTCCTGGTTAATGGGAGGAAGCTCGATAGCTGAGATAGCGCGCCGCGGACGGGCGGAGAAGCTGGAACGGAGGGGGATCCGAGCGGGGGGGAGAGGACTTACCAGAGGCGGCGGCTGCCATGGAGGCTGGCTGAACCCGCGGCTACCGCGTCGCCAGTGGTGAGGAGGACGGGCAGGTGCGCCCCGCCGGCGAGGGGCTCGGGTGGCGGCCGAGCGAGGAGGGAGCCGTCTGCCCGGCGCAGGGTGTATCAGGTGGCGTCGTGGTGTGCGGCGATGGCGATGGCGATGGCGGCGGCGGCGCGATGCTGAGCAGGGGAATGAAATCGATTTCAGCGCGCGGGGTGCGAATTCGGAAGGGGAGCGGGGCAGATTGGGCTGAGCTGCGGGGAGAAGATGGTGGGGCCGGGCTGTCAGGCCCAGTAGAACCGAATTCAAAAAACGAAACGGGTGGAAATTGAATGCGCTCGCTCTCTCGATAATAACAGGGAAATAACATATTGATGTCTTATCTTTTATCTGCAGATTTTTGTTATAAAAACACCTTGTATGTTCTACACATATACGCATGTTTATGCATTTGCCAAATATACAATTATGGTGATAATAATATAAATATAATATGCATTTTCTGGACTTTCATCTATAACAAAATTCTAGCACATCTCCTTGCTTTGTCCGTTATTAAGCCTCCTCTCAAGATGACCTTTCCAATGATTTAGCCCTTAGCACGTAGCTTATAATATGAATGATATCGCACATCATCCTCGCGTAATCTCGAAGTGCGTGTACGAGACTATCTCCTGATCAAGATAGGGCCCTTCTCTCTTCTATTAAAATATGAGAAAATATTCTATTATCTACTCCCTCCGTTCCAAAATGTAGGTCGTTTGATTTTTTTCGCTAAGTTTGACCGCTCGTCTTATTCAAAATTTTGTGCAAAGTATCATACTTTTTGTGGTGGCTTGCTTTATTAAAAAGGGCAGCCCGATGCACGTAGCTCCCGCTTGCGCAGGGTCCGGGGAAGGGTCCGACCACTTTGGGTCTATTGTACGCAGTTTTTCCCTGTATTTCTGCAAGAGGCTGTTTTCAGGACTCGAACCCGTGACCTCATGGTCACAAGGCAACAGCTTTACCGTTGCGCCAAGGCTCCCCTTCGGTGGCTTGCTTTATTAATAAAAAAATTAAAAATGCCTTAAATTTGACTATATTCACACAAATTTTTTTGAACAAGACAAGTGGTTAAACTTATGGTAAAAAAAGTCAAACGAAGTACAGAGATAGTATTAAACAATAATCATTAGAAAAGGACAGACAATAGCTAGTGTGGCGGGTCAATAACGACGGTTGGAAAAATTAAGACGATGGGAACATTCACCAATAGTTGTTGGAATTTGGTTTACCTTACGCTTTGTGACTAAGGCCCTGTTTCCCAAATTCTATCTCCAAAGTTCACTATGCAAAAAAAAGATTCTCTTCACATCAGAATATCATAGCATGCACGGAGTATTAAATATAGATAAATATAGATTCTCTTCACAGTTTTGTTGTACTCTATCAGACGAACATTTTGAGCCTAATTAATCAATTTTTGGATACTTTTCACACGTACAAACGAAATGCTACAGTGACGCAATAATTACGAAGTGACACCGTAGTCCCAAATTTGGGGATCTAAACAAGGCCTAACCTAGGGATCAAAAAGCATACTTCTAAATTCGGTTCTCTCACAAATCAGATGGTAAGTCAATTTATATTTCCTCAATTTACAAATATAGTCCAATAACATTAATAGTTTCTTTAATATACAACTTTTATTTTTTGAAACACAGTACCTTTAATATATAACATTTACTACACGCTTTCTTCAACATGATGCAGTACACAGAATTACCAGCAGCGCACTACGACAAAAGAACCAAACTCTTTTGACCAGAAACTTTCCATGATGGAATCACGGAACCAAGACAGTGCATTTCAATATATATAACTCAAGCGAGGTGAGTGAATTCATATTGTACCAGCCAAAGAAACCAAGCTCTGACCAAAATCCATCGCTAGCCCACCATGCTGCTGCTCAGAACCAGGCGCCTGCTGCAGCTGCTCCTGCTGCTCTTCGCTATGGTGACAACCCATGCAACTTCAACCTTGTCTTCGTCAGACGAGAGCGCCCTTATGGCTTTCAAGGCCAAGATCTCCGGCCACTCCGGCGTGCTGGCCTCCTGGAACCAGAGCACCAGCTACTGCAGCTGGGAGGGCGTCACCTGCAGCAAGAGACACCAGTGGAGGGTGGTTGCCCTAAACCTCAGCTCCCAAGGGCTCTCCGGTACCATCTCCCCTGCCATTGGCAACCTCACCTTCCTGCGGTCACTCAACCTCAGCCTCAACGGCCTGCAGGGCGAGATCCCTCCCAGCATCGGTTCCCTTGGCCGCCTCCAGAGGCTTGACCTGGCACAAAACATGCTCACTGGTGGCATCCCGAGAAACATTAGCCGTTGCACCCGCCTCCATGTGATGGCCATGGGTGGCAACAACGGGTTGCAGGGAACCATACCTGCTGAGATTGGCAACATGCCATCCCTAGCTGTTATAGAACTTAACAACAACAACATCACTGGAACCATCCCATCGTCTTTCGGGAACCTTTCCCAGTTGAATGTCCTGTCCATGGTAAACAACTATCTCGAGGGATCAATCCCCGCAGGACTAGGGAACAATCCACATCTCTGGTTCATTCAGCTTTCCAGTAATGACCTTTCAGGTCTGCTTCCTCCTTCACTGTACAACCTATCATCTCTGTATTTGTTTGTTATAGCAGAAAACAAGCTGCATGGCCGTCTACCATCTGACCTGGGGAAAAGCCTTCCCAGAGTCCAATATTTTGGTATTGGAACAAACCTATTTACAGGAGCTCTTCCACAATCGCTAATTAATCTCACCCGGCTCCTGATTTTTGACATTAGTGGCAATAACTTTACAGGAGTTGTTCCTTCTGAATTGGGCAGATGGCAAAGTCTTGAAGGGTTTTCGCTGGGTGTCAACATGTTGCATGCAAATAATGAGCAAGAATGGGGATTTATTACTTCTTTAACAAATTGCAGCAGATTGCAGAAGCTCGCCATTGGATGGAACAGGTTTGCGGGGAACCTACCAAGTTCAATCGCTAATTTTTCCACCAATCTCCAATGGCTACAGATGCCCAACAACAGAATACACGGTGCCATCCCATTGGATATTGGAAATTTGGCAGGTCTTGAGATGCTTGATCTTAATAGCAACTTACTCAGTGGGGTCATTCCTGAAAGCATAGGAAAGCTTACCCAACTAAAAGAGCTATACATATATACGAACTACTTCTCAGGAGCCATACCGTCCTCCATCGGAAATCTCACTGGTCTATCTGTAATCATGGCATTTGGTAACAGCTTGGTGGGATCAATTCCACCAAGCATTGGAAATTTGAGCAAACTGTTAACATTTAGTCTATCAGATAACAACCTTACTGGCTTCATTCCAAACGGAATTATGGATCCCTCATCAATCTCAATAATTATCGATTTGTCTTACAACTTGCTGGAGGGCCCACTTCCTTTAGAAGTCGGTAATTTGGTGAATCTCGAACTGCTCATGTTGTCAGGAAACAAATTGTCAGGCGAGATACCTGATACCATTGGCAGCTGCAGAGTCATGAGAATTCTCTTAATGGATGAGAATTCATTCCAAGGAAGCATACCTGCTTCTTTCAAGAATATGGCAGGCCGCACTCTACTGAATTTAACGAACAACAAACTTAATGGAAGCATTCCTGGCAACTTAGGCAGCCTTACCAACTTGCAGGAGTTGTACCTTGCCCATAATAATTTTTCAGGATCAATCCCAGAACTATTAGGCAATTCAACATCGCTTCTACGCCTTGATCTATCCTTCAACAATTTGCAAGGTGATGTACCAGAAGTAGGTGTTTTCAGAAATCTTACTGGACTATCAATTGTTGGGAACAATGCATTATGTGGTGGAATACCACAGCTTCATCTACCAAGATGCCCAAACTCCACTGTGAGGAAGAACAAGAAAAGCATGCCAAAGTCTCTTAGAATAGCAATCCCAACAACGGGAAGTCTCCTGCTCTTGCTTTTTCTTGTTTGGGCAGGATTTCTTTACAGAAAGTCCAAGACGGCACAGAAGAAAGAAATACCACCACAATTCACAGAGATAGAGCTTCCAATAGTTCCGTACAATGATATACTGGAAGGAACAGATGGATTCTCAGAAGCAAATGTGCTTGGGAAGGGAAGATATGGTACAGTATACAGAGGCACTTTGGAGAACCAAGGCATTGTTGTTGCTGTTAAGGTGTTCAATGTCCATCAATCAGGGTCATACAAAAGCTTCCAGGCCGAGTGTGAGGCACTACGAAGAGTGAGGCATAGATGCCTTGTAAAGATCATTACATGCTGTTCAAGCGTCAACCACCAAGGTCAAGACTTCAGAGCACTGATCTTTGAGTTCATGCGTAACGGCAGCTTAGACAGATGGATCCACTCAAATTTTGAAGGCCAAAATGGACAAGGAATACTCAGCTTGTCACAGAGGTTAGATATTGCAGTAGACATTGTAGATGCTTTGGACTATCTTCACAACGGTTGCCAGCCACCAGTCATCCATTGCGATCTCAAGCCAAGTAACATTCTTCTCAATCAGGATATGAGAGCTCGTGTTGGGGATTTTGGCATTGCTAGAGTTCTAGATGAATCAACAAGAAAACAGTCAGTGAATTCCAATAGCTCCATAGGAATACGAGGCTCAATCGGATACATTGCTCCAGGTAACTCAAATATGCACCCCATGTGCTCACATGATAGCTTCTAGTGAGCTCTATGCACATCAAACATATTATTACTCCAAATTATTTCTTTTTGTTGCAGAATATGGAGATGGGATTATGGTATCAACCTATGGTGATGTGTACAGTCTTGGAATCACTTTGATCGAGATGTTTACAGGAAGAAGCCCAACAGATGATATGTTCAGAGATGGGATGAGCCTGCATTATTTTGCTGAGGGAGCTCTACCTGACAAGGTTATGGATATAGCAGACTCCAGCATATGGCTGCATGATGGAGCAAACAACAGAAATGATGTCAGGCACATACCAAGGACCAAAAATTGCTTGTCTGCCATCATCCAGCTTGGTGTCCTATGCTCAAAGCAATTGCCAATAGAGCGGCTATCAATGGGCGATGCCGCTGCAGAGATGCATGCTATCAGAGATGCATACATCAGCACTCAACAATGAAGTCATACGAATCATATTAGCAACCATTGCGTTGTACTGTCTATTATATTCTAGATCTTCCTTGGAAAAAGAAAATATTAAAGAGTCCATAGTATATTTGCTTTTCTGAGTGTGTTTTACACTTTTTCAAGTGGGTCTGTACAATATCATAGGCATCATCGTTTTGATAAAAATTTTCTGTTCCCAAGGTTACAACTAATAGCCAACCTATGTTGATCATCTGTTTCTTTCAGTCAATCTGTCACCATCTCAGCTTCTCTAGAGTATAATAAAAATTCATGGATGGCATTTGTTCTAGGTTGGGAGCTTTGATTTAGTTTCATTTCTTCAATGTTCTTAAACAGGCATGACCCATCCTTATTCAGCCAGGTAATTCATATAGAATGGTGTAAAGGTTTGAAATAACAGAAGGTGGACCACATCCAAGGCACAGACAACTGTTGCATTCTCAATCTTGGCAATGTCAACAGCTGGGCCACATCCAAGGCACAGACATGAAAAGTGCAATTCAATGGGCGTGCCGTGTTGTAGAGAGTAACTAGTCCTGGAGGCAAGGTACCCAGATTCCACAGCCTGCAATCCTCATTCTGCAAATAGATGTTCACTTGGTAATTGAAACTACCAAAAGTTACTTACCAGCTGTCATTGTAGCATGAGCTTCATAGGCAGACGATGGGATAAATTATTCCAACAATATAATCGGCCACAGTTTTTTAATTCCATAACTTACCAGAACTTGCCAAACAATAGCATTAGATTGATATTTCGCTTCTTCCACTGCTTCAGGTCAAACATACTCATCCCAAAAGCACACCAAAGTTTTCAGAGATCTTGGGATGTAAGAAGTTGGCTTAAGATCAATGTCCTAAAGTGGTGTCAAATAATCCTTATATACAATAGTATCTTGTCAAGCTTGCGGGGCGTGTTTCTGCCTCTCTGGCATGCAGAATCTTAGAGATGATGCTTGTCATACATTTGGGGGTCGCTATACTTCAGATTCTCATTTGTATCGAAGGTGGTGATCTAATCTACCCGTGCTTCAAAATAGCATTTTCTGAGCTGAGCTGACTGAAGTTGCCGGAGAACTGACCAATAGAACGGAATCGAGTTGTTTTCATGAACAGTATATCAGGCCAAGGAGCATGACTGAAAATCCACATCGTAGTTGCTGCAAAATTAAAAGTCGCGCTGATCCGTAAAATTAGTGGATTTAATGTCAAAGCAAACAATCAGACATTTTCAGAGGCTCAGATAGAGTAGTACATCGGATCCGATAAGGGAAAGTGGACTTACCAGCGGCGGCGAAGGCCATGGAGGGCGGCGGGGGCGGAGACCGTGCGCGCCCCCAGGGCCAGGGGTGAGGACTGAGGAGAATGGATGTGAGCGCCCCACCCGCGAGGGACTCAGGCGGCGGGCGGGCGAGCGATGAGGCAGCCGGCGGCAGTCCGGCGCGGGGTGTAGCGTGGGTGGCGTCGCGGTGGAGGCGAGGCGAGGCGACGGCGTAATTCGGGGAAGAGGAGAGCGGGGCAGAGATTGGGCTGCGGTAAGGGCCGGTGGGCCGCGCTGTCAGAACAAATCACAGCTTCTACGGAAGCAACGAATCCGACGGTGACGTGGCGCAACGAGGGTCAAGTATTTCATTCCCTACGCGGGAGTTGAAATAGAGGGGAAAAAGAAAATGACGTGGCGCAACCACAGCCAAGTATTCATAACCGACGGCACCGTAGCCTGAAAAAAAAATCCGCCGCAACATGGCATGATGTTGCATGTAACATGTAAATTTTTTACAACATTCAAAAATAACGTATGCAATATCAAACAATAGTATCTGCAGCATGAATAGTCAACGTTTGCAACGTTAAAATGACGTGCTCACAACACTCAGCCACACTTTTCCGCAGACGAAAAATTCCCAATAAAAATGCAACATCTAGATGAAAACACTTACAACGTCTATACGAAACATATGCAACATTCACAGATCTATTTTTGCAACATTCACATCAAATAGTTGCAACATCATTCTGGAACATCCGAAACACGTGAAACATGCTGTTGCAACATGGAGCGAAACCCTGGAACATTCCGGATCTAGTTTTGCAACATTCTCATCAAACGGTTGCAACATTCATCTAAAACATCCAAAACACACGAAATATGCTCTCTGCAATATGGAGCAAACCCTAACAATATGCATCAAAATCTACCTATTGCACGCCATAAATGTCGCCCGGAGCTCCTCTGGAGGACACCACGGGGAACGGCCGCCCGCGACCAACCACCCACCGACGAGCACCCCAGAGGAGCGACGCGGTGGCGGCTGTAATAACGGCCGCGGAGGAGTAGCGCCCATAGGAGCATGGATGGGGAGCGCACGGCGACGCGAAGGAGGAATCAGCGACGAGGGAGATGGTGTGCGCGGAGGAGCCGCGACGAGGGGGCTCGACGATGGAGGCGGCGGCGACGGCAACGCCGGCGTGGAGGAGCGGCGATGAGGGAAGCAACGACGACGCAGCAGAGGAGCGCAGGGTCGACGGCGGCACGAAGGAGCCGCAATGAGGGAGGTGAAGGTGACAAGACGTGGAGGAGAGGGCGGCGGAGGAGCTGGACGCGGCGGCAGTGCCTGCGACGGCGCTCTGGTCGGCGACGGCTCGTGGGGCGACGGCGCGCGGGGCGGCCGCGTCGTCGGTGGCTCGAGGGGCGGCGGCGTCGGCACGGGTTGGCGCCCGCGGAGGAGCATGGTGTCAGCGTGGAGGAGCAGGCGCGGGGCGGCGTGCGTGGAGGAGCCGGCGTGGGGCGGACCGAGGAGGAAGCAGCGGACGGAGGAAGCTACTGATTTTTTTTTTGAAACGGCAATGCGCTGCGGGGAGGACTTTTTATTTGAGACCGCAACGTGCGACCGCGGAATGGTGTGGGGCGTCCGATGGATTGGACGTCCTGTTTAGAGCATTACCTATTCTAAAATTCATGGATGTCATTTGTTCCAGGTTGGGAGCTTTGATCTTCTTCGGTTGCGCTTGCTTGCGCTTGTTACAGTCCTGAGCTACCAAGACGATGATTGCCATGTATTTCTGTCATGTAGAACCTTAGAGATGATGATTGTCGTACATGGGGCTGCTGTCCATGGGAACATACCAATTGACATACTAGAGAAACAATACAATTTACAAATGAACCATCTGAATATTGCAGATAAATATTCAGTATTATAGAACATATGAATGCATATGGAAAACATGAGCGCGCACGAAGCTGATGAACCTAGCTACGCTACGACTGCTCCTGACGATACGTGTTTTAGTGCACAGTTTCACTAGTTAAAACGAGAAACTAGGTAACTGAGCCAAAAGAGTTTCGCTACACGGTTTAGAGTTTCATCACCATGAAACTTCTTCTGATATGATTACCTAGTTTTTAGTCTTGGTAACTGTGTGATGAAACTGTACACGGAGACTGACATAGGTAGGAATCGTTTTCATTCTTGTGTACTACCTAACATAGCGTTCAACATGACAGTTACCATCGGCCTCCGAATTCGGTCCCCACACCCACCAGAATTCATCAGTTCACATCGGCCGAAGAAACCAAAGTATGTCAGCCAAGGAATTCATATGATCAGTTCATATCAAACATGCATGAGTGCATGACGGATTATAACTGGCATATATGCACGCAACATGACCGAATTCATATCAGCAAAGCTACCAAAGCAGCAAAGCTCTGCGCGGTGGCGCAAAGAACCTAAAGGCGTCACGTACTGGCCATGCTGCTGCTCAGAATGAGGCGTCTGCTCCTGCTTGTTCAACCAGAACAAATTGTTTGTTCAGGTGGCTTTGTAACAATTTGTTGCTTTATAACCAAATGCATTCAAGATTGGCTTTGTTAGTGGACTTCTCACTACAAAGACAAAAGAAACTGCAAGATTACGCACGTTGACTTGGGTCTTCACGTTTAGAGAAAGCAAAGCCGTAAAGGCCCAGAAAAGTAAAACTGTAAAGACCGACTGGCCACGGCCCACTGTCATTATCTGTGCCATTGTTTTGGGCAACAAGCAGAAATCATGGAGGAATATTTAATTTCAGTAGCCACTACTGAGAACATCACTCCCTGACAGTCTGTATTATCATTCCCAATCCGTTTAAAGCCGACATCACTATCGATTTTTAGTTTTAATATGAGCCGGTCGTGATAGTCCACCTGAAAAGAATAGTTAGTGACAGTAGGCTATCACCGTAGATTCATGTTAAAAATCGTGAAATATGATCACTACTGGAGATGATATGTTTCCCAACCATCATTTGCAAATGGTCTACGGCGCATGACTGTTACGAAGCATTACCGACCAAGACTTTCCAATACAAAATTTTGTATAGCAAGTGAAACTACACTGTCGGCCACTCAAAATGTAACTCTCGATAAAATTGCCGTGTCTTCGTACTGGCGTATCAAATAACTTTTCAATTTTCATAAATAGAGATTTGGATAGAGACAAGCATTATATATAAAATTATAGCTCTTGGACAGTCTCTACAACATTGTAACACATAACCTTTTCAGTATCTGAAATAATATTGGTGCCCAAATACGATTTACAAACAATCTGATATCGCCACGTCGGCGTTGTGGCAAAATGGTATAGGCAATGCTTAAAAAATGTTTGACATGTTTATATGAAATGCACTCCTCCAAACTACTTTTATGAAACACTGAAAGATAGTACATGGTGACAGGTTGCAGATTCGGCTCCCACAAGCCACTCATTTGAAAAATGGCCTCACTTGTGACAGGTTGCCCGGCCAGAGGAACATAATTTTCCCATTTTCTGGCTCACTGCTGGTCAGTTGTGATAAACCTATCACTGTGACCACTCTCAGATTCAGAAATTGACAGACATGCTAGATTGCTATACATGAACTGACAATGACAATCTTTTCAGTAGTTGTGGACCAAACACATAGAACCGAAAACTTGCATCTATCCATAATCCGTTAATTAAAAATTACAATAAAGAGAAAAGTGCAGCCACCCGAGCTAAGACAATGAACCTGCGCATGCATGTACTGTATGTATGTAGCTCGAAACAAGAACGAATGCATATGCCACCAGTCAAGGAAACCAAGCTCAGCATCTGCTGCTGTGGAATGAAGCCAGACATCTGCTAAAGCTGCTGCTCTCCACCACGGCACCCTCAAAATTTCAGAGGTATTAAAATCCTACTACAACATAGTGGGGTTGTGTGCGCCCCCTCCCTCACGTTTCCTTGGTCAGTGCATCATGGAGAAAAGATTTACACTAGCAAACCTTTTGACCTGAAAATGAATGTGCGGCACCATCAGTAATGCAATTGCACTAACCAATCGCACGCGGTCCGTTAAAAATTACTTATATGAAAGTGAGGTATGCTTGCCTGTAATATGTATCTATAAAACTCTAATTTCATGAGCACAATAATACTGTCAGGTAAGGAAACCAATCACCACACTGACTCAAACCCTTCAGCATCCATGCTTCTCATAAGAACCAGATTCCTCCTCCTGCTTCTGTTCTCCACCACGACATCCAACCATGCAACCACAGAAACATCTTTGACACTCCATAGGGGAGATGAGAGCGCTCTTGTGGCTTTCAAGGCGATGATCTCCTGCCACTCTGGCTTGCTGGCCTCCTGGAATCAGAGCACTAGCTACTGCAGCTGGGCGGGCGTCACCTGCGGCAGGAAACACCCTTGGCGGGTGGTTGCTCTAGAGCTCAGTTCCCAAGGGCTCATTGGCACCATCTCCCCAGCCATTGGCAATCTCACTTTCCTGCACTCACTCGACCTGAGCTCCAATGGCCTGCAGGGAGAGATCCCTCCCAGCATTGGCTCCCTCAGGCGCCTCCAGAACCTTGATTTGAGTCAAAACATGCTCAATGGTGCCATCCCAAGCAACATCAGCCACTGCACCAGCCTTCGTGTGATGAACCTCAGTAGCAACAAGAGGGTGCAGGGAAGCATACCAGCTCAGATTGGTGGCATGATGTCACTAGCTGTTCTAGTATTGTACAACAACAGCATCACCGGAACCATCCCCTCCTCTCTTGGGAACCTTTCCCGGTTGACCACCTTGTCCTTGCGAATGAATTACCTCGAGGGATCAATCCCTGCATCCATTGGCAAAATTCCATATCTCCATTCCCTTCAGCTCTCCTGTAATAATCTCTCAGGTTTAATTCCTCCATCACTATACAATCTATCATCTCTGTTTGCGTTATATGTGGCAGACAACAAACTGCACGGCTGTCTACCAATTGACCTGGGGAAAAGCTTACCTAGCCTCAACTACTTTGGGATCGGAGAAAACCGATTTACTGGACCTCTTCCACTGTCACTAACTAATCTCACAAGGCTCCAGGATTTTCATGTCTCTGTGAATTGCTTTACCGGAGTTGTTCCTTCTGAACTAGGCAGATTGCAAAATCTTCAAAAGTTTGCTCTGGAAGTCAACAAGTTTGAGGCAAATAATGAGAAAGAATTGGACTTTATTGCTTCTTTGACGAATTGTAGCAGATTGCAGAAGCTGAGCTTTGGACGGAATAGATTCACAGGGAAACTGCCCAGTTTGTTGGCGAATTTGTCCACCAGCCTCCAGTTGCTAGAGATTCCCGGCAACAACATATCTGGTGTCATCCCAACCGATATCGGAAATCTGGCAAATCTTAAGAAGCTTGATCTTAGTGAAAACTTGCTCAATGGGGTTATTCCTGAAAGCATCGGCAAGTTTACACAATTGAACTATTTATATCTGTATTCCAACAACTTGTCAGGACATATGCCATCCTTCATCGGTAACCTCACTAGTCTGTCTTCACTTGTAGCCTGTAACAATAGCTTGGAGGGGCCAATTCCACCAAGCATTGGAAATTTGAGCAAACTCTCAGCCTTAGATCTATCGAGTAACAGGCTTTCTGGCTTTATTCCAAACAAAATTCTGAACCTATCATCACTATCAATAAGTCTGAATTTGTCCAACAATTTGTTGGAGGGACCACTTCCTTTAGAAGTCGGTAATTTGGTAAATCTTGAACATCTCCTCCTGTCCGGAAATAAATTGTCAGGTGAGATACCTGATACCATTGGCAACTGCAGAGTCCTACAAACCCTATTTATGGATGATAATTCATTCCAAGGAAGCATACCTTCTACTTTCAAGAATATGGCAGGCCTCACTTTACTAAATTTGACGGACAACAAACTGAATGGCAGCATTCCTGGGAACCTAGCCAGCATTACCAACCTGCAGGGGTTGTACCTTGCACATAATAATTTTTTAGGACCAATTCCAGAACTTTTAGGTACTTCAAAGTCGCTGCTCCAACTAGATCTATCCTTCAATAATTTGCAAGGTGAAGTACCAAGAGAAGGGATTTTCAGAAATCTAACTGGACTATCAATTTCTGGAAATCATGAATTATGCGGCGGAATACCACAGCTCTATCTGCCAAGATGTCCAAACTCCAATCCGAGAAAGAATAAGGAAACCATGCAAAAGTCTCTTAGAATAGCGGTCCCAACAACAGGAGCTCTCCTGCTCTTACTTTCAGCACTTGTTTTGGCTGGATTTAAGTACAGAAACTTCAAGACAGCACTGAGGAAAAAAATGTCAACCCAGTTCACAGACATAGAGCTTCCGATAGTTCCATACAACGACATACTGAAAGGAACAGATGGGTTTTCAGAAGCAAATCTTCTTGGGAAGGGAAAACATGGTACAGTATACAGGGCCACCATAGAAAATCAAGATATTGTCGTAGCTGTTAAGGTGTTTAATGTCCAGCAATCAGAATCGTACAAAAGCTTCCAGGCTGAATGCGAGGCATTAAGAAGAGTGAGACACCGATGCCTCGTAAAGATAATCACATGTTGTTCAGGCATTAACCACCAAGGTCAAGACTTCAGAGCACTAGTCTTTGAGTTTATGGCTAATGGCAGCTTAGATAGATGGATCCACTCAAATTATGAAGGCCAAAATGGACAAGTAGCACTTAGCTTGTCACAGAGGTTAGATATCGCCGTAGACATTGTGGATGCTTTAGACTATCTTCACAATGGTTGCAAGCCATCAATCATCCATTGCGATCTCAAGCCGAGCAACATTCTTCTCAATCAGGACATGAGAGCTTGTGTTGGGGACTTTGGCATTGCTAGAATTTTAGATGAATCAACAAGCAAATGTCCTGTGAATTCCAGTAGTTCTATAGGAATCAAAGGTTCGATCGGGTACATTGCTCCAGGTAACTCAACTATGCTGCTCTCCATGTGCTTCACATGATAGCATCTTTTGACTTTTGTACATACCTCTGTGTGCTCTATATTTCAATGTGTTGCAGAATATGGAGAAGGGCTTGCAGTATCAACCAATGGTGATGTGTTTAGCCTCGGTATCACTTTGATCGAGATGTTCACAAGAAGGAGCCCAACCGATGATATGTTTAGAGATGGAATCAGCCTGCATTGTTACGCTGAGGAAGCTCTTCCTGACAAGGTTATGGAGATAGCAGATCCAAACATCTGGTTCCATGATGAAGCAAACAATGTCAATGATAAAGGGCGTATATCAAGAACCAGGGAATGTCTGTCTGCAGTCATTCAGCTTGGTGTCCTATGCTCGATGCAATTGCCGACAGAGCGGTTGTCAGTGAGTGATGCTGCTGCCGAGATGCATGCTATCAGAGATGCATATATTAGTACTCAACAATTAAGTGATGTCGAATCACATTAACAACCACTGCCTTATAATGTTGTTTTAAGCCCATATTATATATGCTTCTTTTGTGGATGTGTTGTAGACTTTATCAACTGATGTTGTGTCATCCATATCACAGGCATCATAGCTTCTGAAATTTAGGTGATCCCAAAAGATAATAACAGCAACATATGTTGACAATCAGTTTCTTTCAGTCAACCTCTCCCCACATAAAGCAGAGTATAACTGTGGGAAAGAAATTTGAAATGCATGGATGACATTTATTCTAGTTTTTGTATTATTCTAAGATTGAAAGCTTTATTTTGAGGGACTCGGCATACATTAGCCATAATTCATATAGAACAACATAAAGATTTGAAATAGCCTGAAGGTTCTCTTTTGTCTATTCATAATAACATAAGGGAAAATTTGCTATGGGACATGCAAAGCGAAGCCTATTTGCTGAGACACACCGTTGACCACGCTATATGCTCGCGGACACTCCAGTTTTGTGTCAATTTGCTGGAACACACTCTCTTGATTAAAATAATAATTTTAGGCTGAAGGGGTGAGAGAAACCGGATGAAATGTCATGTTTGCCCTTGGACCCGCTTGTCAGATTCTTCTTCATCCTTCATTCCCCTTCATCACCGGCCTGAGCTCCATGAACAGCTCCCTGCTCCTCTCGCACAGCATCTCCTTGGGCACGGCGAAGTACAGCTCCTTCTGCGGTTCAGGTGGACAAGGCCAGGCTCTACTGCTCGCTCTGCGGCTGCACGCTGACGCCTCCCATCTACCAGGTCGGGTTCTTGATTTCTCCGTGCGAGCTTGCCCCCATCTCTGCATCTGCAATTCCGATTTGTAAAGAAATGGCCGTCGTCTCCGGCTGCCGTGCAGTGCCCGGTGGGGCACCTGGCGTGCTGCAGCTGCCTCGTGAAGCTCCCGGGCCGCCGCTGCCAGACCTGCCGCGACCGCGGCGCCGCCGCCTCCGCCGTCTCCGCCTATGCGCACTGCCCCGGCCTGGACCTCTTCTTCGCCGACCTCCGCGTGCCGTGCGACTTCGACGAGCACGGCTACGGCGCCGTCGTCCCCTACTTCCTCAGCGCCAACCACAAGAGCACCTGCGAGCACGCGCCGTGCCACTGCCCGGAGCCCGGCTGCGTCCCCCTCGTCTCGCCGCGCGGGCTCGCCGCCCACCTCGACGCCGACCACCACTGGCCCGTCTACGACGTCGCCTACGGCACGCCGCTCCCGCTCGCCGTCCCGGTGACCGCAGCGCCGGCGGCGGCGGCGGCGGCGGAGGGCCCGGCGCGGGACGTCGGGGTCCAGCTGCTGCGCGGGGACGACGGCTCGCTGTTCGTGATGGTCGTGGGCCCGTTGGGCGACGGCGCGGCGGTGTCGGTGGTGCTCGTCCGGGCCCCGGAGAAGCCCCCGCCGTTCCCGCGGTTCGCTGTTCGTGATGAAGGGGAATGAAGGACGAAGAAGAATCTGACAAGCGGGTCTAAGGGCAAATATGACATTTCATCCGGTTTCTCTCACCCCTTCAGCCTAAAATTATTATTTTAATCGAGAGAGTGTGTTCCAGCAAATTGACACAAAACTGGAGTGTCCGCGAGCATATAGCATGGTCAACGGTGTGTCTCAACAAATAGGCTTCACTTTGCATGTCCTGTAGCAAATTTTCCCTTACATAAAATGTGTATCCTCGGTGAGCAAAAGAATTGTTACTATTCTACAAGTATGCAGGGTGCAATTACTTATGGCATACAATTGATACGTGAGAAATAACTGGACTATTAAGCATAAGCATGACAAGATAGAGAAACGCTGCTCAGTCTAATCTGGCAAAGTATCCTGGTAGTGAACAAAGCATGATAAAGAAACATATGAAAAATATAAAATGCGATGAATAATATACAGTGCGCATGTCATTGCTTGCCCATGCAGTAGTCTTCAGCATGTGCTTTATCAACATCCACGTACTTAGACTAAGAGACTAGCCAAATCATTTTCTAAAGTTAAATTTAGCTATTGTTAAACAAAAAATGTTTCCAATAGACTCTATAAATGACCCTCTAAATTTAGTGGCTCTCCATCTCACCTCATTCGCTAGCTATTTTTAGCTAGCCTACCTCACTAGCCATCTTTACAGAATCTGTTGGATTACCCATTGAATTAGATGACTTTCTATTTTTCAAATGGACTATAATCTCCATATTTAGCTAACGAGCATCTCCAAGAGACTAGCCAAATCATTTTCTAAAGTTAAATTTAGCTATTGTTAGAGAAAAAACGTTTCCAACAGACTCTGTAAATACTCTCTAAATTTAGTGGCTCTCCATCCCACCTCATTCGCTAGCTATTTTTAGCTAGCCTACCTCACTAACCATCTTTATAGAATCTGCTGGATACTTGGATTACTGTGTTATTTGTTAGTCAAATCTATTTTTGAGAGTAGCTAAATCAGTAAATTTAACTAATCTTTTTAGCTAATCTCTTAGAGATGCTCTAAAAGAGAGAAAAAAAGAGAGAGAAGAGAGCTTGTCTCTCACAACAATATCAAAAAGAAGATAACAAATGGTAAAAAGTTAGTAACACGTATACAAGTAATAGATCATTGTTATATGATTTGTCTCTTATATCTTGTCTAATAACTAATAACTTATCTCTATTATTAACCTTGATCTTAGTTATAGTCCCTTGTGAGATAAATTCTTCTTTTGCTGAGGCTAGTTTTAGTGCATAGTTTCACTACACGATTATCTAGACCAGAAACTAACTTAAAAGTTATTGATGATTTATATTCTCAATATTTAACCCAAACCTTATCCCAAACGTCAGGTTTATAGAAATAGAGGCAGTACCACGTCAACACATTTAATACCATAAATTCCCCCAAAACTCCAACAAAATTTAGTGAGAGCTGGCCCTAACTTCTTCCTTTACAAATAAACATTTAATGCATTGTTTCATGGCACTGTTACCAAAACTATAAACTTGGAAACCGAGCTAAAATAGTTTTTTTAACTAGCATGAGCTAAAAAAATTATAGGACGAAATTTCTCTTTTATTCTATGGACTTTCTGGTTCTCTTTTTTTAATAACCATGTCACGTTAATAAATTTATTTACTAGCATGATATAAAATTAAATTGTATAAAATTCTCCATGAAACTGATAGACTGCTTGTCGTGAAAGTCCCCGCGACGAAGCTGTTTTATCAAATTTCAGTCCCCTACGAAGATTCTCATCATATTAAAATATCAGTACATAGATGTAGATAAAATCAAAACTAATTATATAGTTTTGTTGTACTTTACGAGACAAACATTTTAAACATAATTAATCGATATTTAGACAACTATTCATAAATACAAGCAAAATATTACACCGCTAGAAAGCTGAAAAATAAAAGGCCGAAGTCAGTTTTTTTAAGAACTGTCGAAGTCAAGCCCCGTGTTCGAGGCGGTCAAGCCCCGTGTTCGAGACGGTCAAGGTCCATCGACGGCGCGCCCCGGGCCCACCCGCAGCGGCGAAATCTGCGCAGACCGGCACTCGGTCGACACCTCTCCTTCTCCCCTTCCCCGCCGTTCGTCCCCTAGAACAAACACCAGCGGATCCCGCTCCCGTCCCCGTCGTCGTAGCCGAACCCGGCCGCCCCGTCGTCTTCGCCACCAGATCTTCGGGGCTCGGCTCCCGCAGCACCAGCCGGTGGAGGTCTTGAGGACTCATGGCAGACCCCTCGGGAGCGGAAGCGGACCAGCAGTTTGTGATGCTACGGACCGCCATGCGCGACAAGATGTGAGTTGTTGTGAGGCTCGATGGGCTGGCCGATCGGCAGCGAATATCTTGAACTAATAGTACCACTGCCTAAGTTGATTTCTAGCTTATCCATGAACAGTTACTGACTTCGCGTTGATTTTCGAATGGTTTTCTTTCTTGTTCATGTAAATCTGCAGATTCGAGTATATAAGGAGGAAACAATCATCGTCCGCCGAGTGGCAGAAGCGGTTGCCGGAACGGGCGAAGCGGCTCGAGGAGATCTTGTATACAAAATATCCAAACAAGGTATTGCTCTCTCTCCCTGGTTTTGTTTTTTTTTTCCTTTGGCAGCTCTGGTTTAAGTACTATTGATCAGGTACTTTTGTAGTGACAAAAGTTAACCTGGCTGTTTCTTTGATCCTGGCTATTGTTTGAGCAGAATGACTACTACAATATGATGAAGGGGCCAGTTGAGTCGCAGATGCAGTTTGCTATTAAGACTTTGAGTGTTCAGAACCAGCAAAATCAACAGAAGCCACAAATGCTGGCTAGGGATGCAGCATCTTCATCCGGCGCAATGATTCCGGTATTTTTTTTTATTCTTTTGGCAACATTACATTCCACAATTGGACCGGGACCAAAACTATTTGCCACATTATCAGCAATGTGGATGTTGAACTTTTCTGGCTCTAGCTCAAAGCACTGAAGGTGGCGATGACATGGGTGTGGATGGGCATTATATATGTCTGATGTCAGGAGGGATGTATAGGGGAAGGAGAGGAAGAAGATGAGGGCGGGATTAGATGTTTTGCCATGACTAGTCTGAGGTTGGATAAATTTGCAGTGGCAAATCATTAAAAAATTACTGAAATCAGTTGGCGGTTTGCTCAACCTGCTCCGTATTTGTATTGTGGGTTACACATCATTGATCGTTGTGGGGCTCATACTTTAGCAGGAGCGACGTAACCAAAGACCCAGAACATCTGTTCTGTGTCAGAAAACATATCCACATTCATTTTAGATAATGGGAATGCAGTTTTAAACATACTGTTACTGATTTATACTTTTGCCTGTTACAGGATCTGAACCATGGTGATGTCTCTGAGCAGTCTGCATCCCTCCCGGCTGATGTGCAGAACAACAAGCTCGACAGAACTGGTGAAATTCTGTACTAATACATCTTCTTTATATTTGGACAACTGAACAAGCGCAAATGCAAATTTGCCATTAGCAGCATATTTGGATCGATTCTCACGGGGAGCAAGCTGAATAATCCCTGTCTGAGGAAAAAAACAAGAATGCGGTAATTTATCTTGAGCTTCTTTTTTCTCCTGCAGAATGACCTTCGAGCTGTGGAGGGAGCGACTGAAGTATAGCTAAGGTTCGCCGATAAGGTCCTCAGTGATCTAAGTACGTGATACGGTAACGCTTCACGGCGGGCGTCCGACCCAACAAACATTTTCGGACGGCCACGTAACCCGCACCCGCATACCTGTTCGTTTGGCTTATCAGTAGCCAACCAGCAGTGTTTTTCTCTCTGCACAAATCAGCCCACCTGCCACCAGTCAGCCAGCAGTATTTTTTTCTCAGCGCGAACCAACACCAGCCACCGGCCAGCCGAGCAGGGCGCGCCACCCGCTAGGTCCCGCAGGCTACAAGTCAGACCTTCCCTAGCGCCTCGCCCTTCTCGCCGCTGCTGCCGGCACGGCAGCTCTCACGACCGCCTGTCTCGGTCATGTCGGTTTGCCTCCCCATGCCATCCTTACTCAGCGAACCTCCAATTTGCTTTGTCCATATCGCATCCAATCTGCAGAGGTCGAGGAGGTGAGGATGCCTTCTTCCGTTGCTTCCACGGTGGAGACTCCGTTGCCTTGTCTTGGGTGGGGCTATTGGGCTTCTGTTTGCGTCCGTCCTCTTGCGATTGTTAGTGCAACGCTATTTCAATTGGTTGACCGGATTTTTGTTGTTGTTGTTGGCTTGTTGCAGCTCGTGAAGCCTGATGTGGCAATCCTGTATTTTTTATGTTGCCATAAATGTGAATTCGGAAATTATTGGAGAATATGCTCCAATTTCTCTAGTGTGCTCGTCCCAAGGCCCAAAGTGCATACGGGACATGCATAGATGAAAGTGATCCTGAAGAAAGGCAAACCATTTGGATGTTTCATCTGGTCATTTTAAATGTGGCAATCACTGATTTGGAATGTTTAAACTACTTATTTCAGTTGTTGCAGTTCGTATAAATATTTTTTTCCCTTGATGTTGCAGTGGCTAATTAGAAGTGTTTCGTCTGTTTTTCTCAGCTGTTGCAATAGTCAATACAGAATGTTTCATCTATTTATTTGGAATCTACATGTTGTTCACCGTGTTTCATCTCGTTGCACCAACCTAATTGACATGTTTCATGTTTTCTTTTTCTTAGAACATTTCGGCTGTTGCTATCGAGACTCGATTTACAAACAATATGTGACATGTTTCTAGGTTCTAGCAATTTTGATGCCGGAGAAGTAGCTTGGGGGAGGCAGGTGCCATCTCTGAAATCTAGAAGCACGGTGAGATAGAGAAAACTTACCGAATTTTTCGTGCAACATGGACCAATGTTTCGGTGGGTTTTTTTTTTCAGTTTATATCGTGCGGTGGTACAGCTTCTAATCAGATGGCAGCATAAGCGTCCGACGCTTGCACCCGGCTTGGACGTCCGGGCGCTGCTGGCGCCGTTGTATATGTATATTTTTTTTAGAAAAGGGAATATATTTCAATATTTTAGCCTTTGGTGTATATGTACATAAACACAAAGAAGATGGAACGGCGTCGCGCGGGAACACGCACGCTGCACGCGCACACCATCAGCACTCTTCGTCACACCCACCTCCGCGCGCGCACCGAACGACCTCGCCGAAGAACTCCGGCATGCGCCGGTGGCGGACCGTGCCGGGCGGCATCCGGAGGTGGTCGGTAAATGAAATACCGAGCACCCCTTAGCCTCGCCAGGTCGTTAGATCAGCCTCCTACGGCCAAGATCTACCTGACTGTCAAGTTGCAGGCAGTGTCAAGTCTCCAATTCTCCGTGGGCCGCCGCGCCGTTCACCTGGCGTCCGCCGCCGGTGAGCTGCGGGAGCAAGGCCCCCGAGGCGAGGGCGTTTGTACTGCTCGCATTGGTCGAGGTCTCCGAAGCGCGCGGGTGCCCTGCTCGGCGACGAGACTTGGGAATGGCGCCGGCGGCGGGGAAGACGACGAGCTGAGCACGGCCAGAAGCAGTTGAAGACGCGGGTGCGTGGGCTCATGGCGCGCCGTGAACGCCTGGAACATGAGCTGCTTCGGCCACCCCTCCGGCAGCGGAAACGCCGTCCGATCGAGCTGGCCGGGAAGCACGCCACCGGCTAGCTGCAGAGCTTCGTTGCCAATGCCGGCCGGCTCCGGCCTGATAACCGGTTCGTCACCGGCCATGATGAGCACGCGCACATCGCCCGGCGCGAGCAGCTAGCGCCACGGAGTCTGATTCCAGCTGGATATGTGAAACGCTGAAATTTCTTGCTCCAGCTTCTGCCGATTCTACATCTTGCACTGCCGCAAGATTCCCGGCCCGCACCAGCCATCACTACGTGCAAAACCTTCTTTGAGTCTCGGACCACAAACAAAACCCATGCGCGCCCCTTCTCCTCTTTCATGAATGAATGAATGCATGATCCATCTATATTGACCTTGAGAATTTGATGGTGGTGGCATATCCACCTTTTGATTTCCTTTGCAGGTTATTTTTTCCGTCTTTGGTACCATGCATGTTGGTGATTTCCTTTGATAGCGAGGCAACTTTGTAAACCCCATCTTCAGTAGAGCATGCTTGTTCACCAGCATTAATTTCTTTAATTTACCTTTTTCTTGCATCCCACCACGTCCACAACAAACACTATTATCCTTGATCTGAACATGGCCCTCCATGCATGTTTTTGATACGATGGACAACCTCTTTTGCTGAATTCAGTTGCAGTAAGAACAGTCGAACCTATTCCAATTCTTATTTCTTGAACAGGGCACGCGGGCGCCGGAGCTGATCGACGGCGTCGAGCCGGAACACGCACGCGCACCATCAGCACTCCTCGGCACCCACCCGCCCGCCCGCTCGCACACCGGACGGCCACGTCTGCCACTCCGGCGGCCTCGTCGCAGAGCTCCATCGCCGACGTCGCGGAACGAACTCGAGAGCCTCCACGCGATGCGCACGCATGCGCCGGTGGCGCGGCATGCAGCCGTACGTTGAGCAGGCAGGGACGGCCGGGTACGCCACCGGCGCCCCACACTCGAGCGGATCCGGGAACATGGATGTCCGGTGGCCAGGGACGCAGAGCTGGCGTCGGCGCGCCTCCGTGAGCTCCGGCGCGGCGCGGAACGCCGGAGTCGGGGGTGGACGGTATCTCATTTACCGTCTGGGGTGGACGGTAAATGAGATATTGACCAACCCTTGGCCCCTGCTGGTGGTAGGATCGGCCTCGTACGGTCACGATCGAGTCGATTAGATGCAGGCAACAAATGGTCAACGAAGTCCTCACGCCGTCGTGAACCTTTGGCATCCGGTGAGTCCGCGGTGGCGAACCAACGCAGACGGCAAGACCTTCGTCGCCTTGCAGTACCTGTGGATCGTCGGCGTCGATCAAGGGTGACCCCGGCGGCGCCACCGTCCTCCAGACACCGGCCAGGACTAATTGCCGTGGCGGCCGTCAGGTGTAGGATATATGCGTTCTCGTAATTTTGGGACTCAAAACGTTACCTTTACAGTTTTGTCATTTCTAACATCGTCTTCGTAAAAATGGGTCTCGAAACGTTGTCCCATTATTTTTCAGGAGCCTCACCATCGCAACAGGCGGCTCAAGGAGCCCCGCCGCGAAGAGCCCCGTCGTCCCCGCTCGCGAAGAGCCCCGCCATCGAGCCGCGCGGCCGCTCCGCGCCGCTCCAGGGCCTGTCCGCTCGTCGTTGCGGCTCGCGTGCTGGCCGCCCACGCGCCCCTACCGTCGCCCGCCGCGCCAGGGAGGGCCCGTCCGCCGCGGGGCGCCGCGCCCACGCGCCCGGCCGCCTTGCCGACGCTGCTGGGGAAGAGAGGGAGCGGCGGGCCCGTCCGCCGCGGGGCGCCGCCTTGCCGACGCCGCTAGGAAGAGAGGGGGCGGCGGGGAGGCAGGTGCGGAGGGGAGGGCCAGAGGGGTGCGGCCGTGCGGGGATGGGGATAGGGAGAGAGGGAGGGGAAAAGGTTAAAAAAAGACACGTGGGGCCTTGAGTTGGTGGTTGGTATAGGGGATGATATATAGAGTATGACGAGTGCGGAGAAAACTGTTATAGAGTATAAAATCTTGATGACCAGACAAGAATATTATTTTTAGGGTATGTAAATATAGTACCACGAGTGCAGATAGCCTTACAGTGGTCAACCAAATACTCCAGCTAGTCCCCTCCAGATGTCGCAAATTGACAGTCACCATCAGCTGTAGCCGAACGTGTTGGACCCGTCGGCTCTGATTTCCGTTGCAACCTGCAGAGAACGCGGTGGGTCTGGCTTCCTTGTCGTCTCTCTCCTGCGGTTGTGCACCGCAAGGGCCGGCACTAGTGACTAGCTAGTCTGAACAATTACTTGGCATTATTCATTTTAGTGTGGAAGTGAAGGGATAAACGTATCATACACCACTTCCGGTTTCCAAATATATACTCGTACCATTACGCTTGTATAATATATTTCCCTACACGAATACTGATCAGTCGATTCAACTGTCATCGACCATCACTTGGTAGACCAGTCGTCACTGATGTACATTAGATTGTGATGGCAATGACAGTTCAATGCGAAGTGCAAGCGCAACCATATATGCTTAATGCAAAAACGTCCCAATTCTTTGAATCTCTTTCACGCTGGAAGGGCTTCACAACTGTCCAAAGAGTTACTTGGCTTCACTTGCAACTAGCTGAATGGAACCAGCAGCGGACTTTAGTTTCACCCTCCTGCAGAAAAATGCTGCTGAGATTCCATTCCAAGGATTTCTGATAATTATTTTTTCTGGTTCAAGTACGTGCATGCAATTCGATTGATAGAGGACGCAGCATCTATAAGGCTGAGACGAAAGAGTACCACGAACTACTAAGACATAGTGAAGTGTCTCATGCGTAAGCAACTAACCCCCTTGCAAATTACCAGCTAGCCATGCCGCTCGTCAGAACAAGCAGATGCCTCCTCCAGCTGCTGCTGCTGCTGCTGCTTCTCTTCACCACGGCAACCAACCTTGCAACCGCAGAAACGACTTCGTCAGGCCATGGGAGCGACGAGAGCGCTCTAGTAGCTTTCAAGGCGAAGATCTCCAGCCACTCCGGCGCGCTGGACTCCTGGAACCAGAGCACCAGCTACTGCAGCTGGGAGGGCGTCTCCTGCAGCCGGAGACACCATCATCAGAGGGTGGTCGCTCTGGACCTCAGCTCCCAGGGGCTCACCGGCACCATCTCCCCCGCCATCGGCAACCTCACCTTCCTGAGCTCGCTCAACCTGAGCTACAACACCCTTCAAGGTGAGATCCCACCAAGCATCGGCTGCCTCGGCCGCCTCGAGATCCTTGACTTGAGCGTAAACGTGCTCACCGGAGTCATCCCGAGCAATATCAGCCGCTGCACAAGCCTCAGCTTGATGAGCATCTTTAGCAACAAGGGGGTGCAGGGAAGGATCCCAGCTGAGATTGGCAGCATGCCGTTGCTCTCGGTTCTAGTGCTGGACAACAACAGCATCACCGGAACCATCCCGTCGTCTCTCCGGAACCTCTCCCAGCTGGCATTCTTGTCCTTGGAAGCAAACTATCTTGAGGGATCTATCCCAAGCATCGGGAACAATCCATATCTCTTGTTCCTTCAAATCTCCGATAATAATTTATCAGGCTGCTTGCTTTCTCCTTCCCTGTACAACCTATCATCTCTTTTTTTGCTTTTACTGTCTGAAAACATATTGTCAGGACGTATACCATCCTCCATCGGAAATCTTGCTAATCTTCGTGTGCTTGATCTTGGCGAAAACTCACTCACTGGGGTTATTCCTGAAAGCATCGGCAATCTTACACGATTGAAAAATCTACATCTGGACTCCAACAACCTGTCAGGACGTATACCGCCCTCCATAGGAAACCAGCTCACTAGTCTACAAGTACTTAATGCACGTGGCAATAGCTTGAAAGGACCAATAATATCAGAATAAAACCCTTGTGTTCTTATTGGTTACTTTCAGTTTTGTTTTGTTAGCTTTGCTTATTAGGAGTCAAGCAAGCGCATGGCTGGTCCGGTGCGAATAGAGCTGTGGCACATGCTCCCAGTCTGCATGAATGGGAGGGCATGATCGCGGTGGATGCCCCCTGGCGATGGGAGTCCAGAATGTCTTGTATCTTGGCCGGATGTTAGGCTACTTCTTTGTTGTAACCGTTTCTTGAATTAAATAGTTTCAATGATAACAGAAAACACATTTCTGGTTGGTAAAAAAAAGATCATCTATGTGTCCACGTCCAACTCATGTTCATGTGTGAGTTCCCGACGACGCTTGTTCCCATGGAAATCCGAGTCGATTCCAACAAGTACAGGAAAATAAAAAAGAGAAGTGAATTATCAGCCCTAGATCTATCGATTGAAAAAGCATACTGGGTTGAAATTATAAAACTTTTATCAATATCAATCTTCTTCTTCCTTCACTGCTACAGAACACGACATCACAGACGCCCAGCCACAAACGGTTTTTTGTGATGCCCACATCACAAACGGTTCCAAGGCAGCTGGGCGTGCTAGCCGTTGGAACTCACAAACGGTTCTTGTAAAAAACCGTTTGTGATGCCCCGGAGCATCATCACAAACGGTTTGTAGGAAAAATTGTTTGTGATGTTGGGCATCACAAACGGTTTGTAGCAAAAACCGTTTGTGATGCCCCCGAGCACCATCACAAACGGTTTTTCCTACAAAATAAGAGTTGAAATTTGAGTTTTTTCAAATGACCTCAGATGAAGAAACAGTCAAAATAAGAGTTGTAGATCACAATAAGTTATGAAACTTTGTAGTTGACAACTTTTTCATTTCAAATCATCCGGTCAACGAAAACTAAGTTTGAATGTTCTCAAATTTGAAATTTAAATTTTATAAACGACCTCGGATGGAGAAACGACCAAAATAAGACTTATAGATTTCAAAAAGTTGTGAAACTTTGTAGTTGATAACTTTTTAATTTGACATTGTTTAGGGCCTCAAACAAGCAATTTACACTCGGTTTAGTATAATATGGTAAGAACCAGAACAAAATATAGTTATAATTGAGAGTTTGGTGTAGTGGTAGAGGAGGTTACATGCGAGCGGGAGGTCACGTGTTCAAATCCCGCCGGCTGCGCATTCTGCGAAAAATGGTGTGTAACTTGTGAGAAAAATGTCTTAGATGGCTGGTTGGTGGTCTTCCCATATTAAAATAATTTTTTTGCTATTTTTTGAGGTTTTTTGGTGCACTTGGCATCACATGCCCTTGTCACAATCGGTTTACAAACCGTTAGACATCACAACGCTATATCACAGACGCCTAGCAAAACTATTTGTGAAGGTTTAAAACCGTTTGCGATGTTGAATTCTGTAGTAGTGCTTCAAAGCACCACCACCAAATACTCCTCAATCACACCACAGAAAACACTAAACTGTCCACAGCTGCATATGCAGGAAGTACAAGGTGCCCTGATATATGGTACCATAGACTGCAGGATAATTTGCAATCCTGTTGATGCCTCACCGAAGTGGTACAGAACACAGGATCTGACCATTCCACATTGCTTTTTCTTCCCCTGTACATTTTTAGGAGATTTTCTTCCCCTGTCCATCACTGCATAGCAAATGAGGATGAGGAATAACTTACTATCCTTTAATGCCAGGTCGAAGAGGAATTAAACTGGCAAGTTTCTGGAGATGCAAAATAAATTACCTGAAACTGAGTTCACTGCTCATCCGTGCGTCCCCAATTGCTGCTTGGTTATGTCTTGCACGCTTCACAAGCGATGCATACAGGTACTGGTCAGGCAGTGGTGTCAATGGACGGACCTTGGCCATTATCGTTATCTGATTTGTCCATAAACCTGAGGTAGGGCACAATCCGTATTTCTGTATCAATGAGTACTATCAAACTGCAGAACCCGCAAGCACAGCAGAATGCAGATTTGGCGATTCGGCAAAAGAAGAACACGATTCGATTACCCAACCTGGTAGAAATCAGCGTATACTCCCTCACGTTGCAGTATCCAGGGCAGCTCCGGACAGGAATCCAACGCCCCAATGGTGCATTGAGCGCAATAGGGAAGGGACACCGCGGATTTGATGTCGGGGCATGGATCGCAAGATGCTCCAGCACCGATCCAACCGGGTTCGGAAATTCGAACCAACAGGTTGGTGCGGCAATGGAAGATACGGGGAGTCAGAAGTGGTGTGGACGGCGAGGAGCACCAAGAGGGACAGGATTCCAGGAAGCCCCGGCTCCCGGGAGCGGCGGCACATCGCGTACTGACTACTGAGTAGGGTACAAGATTGCAGTATCTTTTTGAATATAAAGTTGCTGACATTTTTTTTAAAGTAAAACTAGCAAGGTGGCCCACGCAAACAGCACGGGTAGCTAGTCAGTTTTTATGATAATATTTTAAGTATTTATAACTTTTTATAAGTATTTTTATTTCTTTAATATATTTTTATTTTGTTGTTTAATTTTAAGTTTTGTCATATTATTTTTTCAGTCATTCATTGTCGTTTTACTTTAGAAGTTACAGATGAATCAACAATTTTAATTGTATATAATTTTAGGTATGGGTCCAATGGTTACATATTTTGTAGATTAAATTTTTTAGTCCAAACTTCTTATGGAATAATTCATGTCTAATTTTTCAGCATATATCTTAGTCATATATCTTGTATTTAGATTTTTCGATGAGTGCCTATATATATATATATTCTATTTTTATTTTAGTTGTTTTTATGTCTATTTTTCTTCTCTATTTACTTTTATGTGTCCAAGTGTGTCATAGTTTGGGTCTATCTTTTTTTTATCTCCTGAGGTATCTTTTTATATGTTCGGTATTGCTTTGACTCAGGATATGTGCGAGGCACTTCAATTTAAGGTTATTTAGTTGAATATCCAATATTTTTCCAAAAAAATATGTTTATATAGTATGTGTAACGTGTGTGTATTGAAAAAATAAAAAATAACACAAAATAATGTAATATTTAAGGAACTCGGCCCGAACAAAAAGAGTAGCCCACATCTTTCTTCCCGCCTACCCCACTCTTAGCCCAGTGGCGAAGTGGTCCATTCTAGCCTCTTAGGCCTTAATTCAATTTTCTAGCCTTTACATCTAAATCGATTCACCGAGTGGCACAATTTCTAATCCTTCTCCCATATATACCATAGTGTCCTTATCATTCTAGAAATGCAAGAATTTAGTCCAACCTTGTAAAATATTTCTTACCACGATTCATATTTCTTAATCTATTGATCTGGGAACTTTGTGACACTACGTCATGTTCCTTTCCCCGTTGGAACCAAAAGAGAGCACGCGTGGTGGTGGTGGTGGCTTAGTGGAGGGCACACGTGTCAAGGCCTCAAGGGTTGAGGGCATCGGGTACACAGTAAGGTTGCCCAAATCTTGTGCCCACCCCTGCTCTAGATGTCTTCTTCAGTGGCATGACGATTTTTGGTTTTGCGGCTTAAAGTTTCTTGCACGTGTTGTTGTTCAATCTAGATCTTTATTGTGCTTAGTATGAATTGCCTCCGTGACTTAAGATTTATGCTGCTTAAATGGAGAATAGTTTTTTAAGAGTTTAATTTGAGCCTAGTTTATTGTTTTTCATATGGTCTGAATTTTACTCCATATATTTTTTAAGCCAAAACTTTAGTGTACATATGTACAGTCTCTGGATCTTTGTGCATGTTCATTTGAAAGGACCGTGATGTCACCAAGAGGGGGGGTTGAATAGGTGATTCTGCAAATTTCTAACACTTAAAACAAATTGTCACAATTCAACTCCGGATACTCCGAGGGTATGCCGGATACTCCGGGGTTAAGACCGGAGACTCTGCAACACCTCTGGATACTCCGGAACAACTTTAGCTGGAAATATGACTAAGTCAGTACCTAAACCGGTCAGACCGGTTTGGGAAACCGGTCAGACCGGTTTGGGAAACCGGTCAGACCGGTTTCTGACTGAGAAACACAAGAATGTAAATTAACCCCCTTTTCGACCTCTAGCACAAAAGCAACTTGATGTAGTGCTTGTGTAGATGATTTCTAGCAGGTCCAACTAGTCCCTGCACACAAGATAAGCACAACCAAGTAGATCGAAACGGAAGCAAATATATGTGCTAGAAAGGAAATTGTGAGGCAAACCAAAATGGAGACGCAGCAAATTGTTTCCCGAAGTTCGGATTCACTATTTGCCCAAAGGCTGCCCAAAAGCACAGCGAACCCTACGTCTCCGTTGAGGAAGCCCCTAGTGACCCAAAGGTCGAGCTATCTCCTCGGTTCCACTAACTTGATCTTTTCCCCGAAGGAGGCAAGACCACACCTGCACAAACAATCCGTGGCACACCACAACCTTGGTGGCTCACCGGCGACGCCTAGCCGTCTAGGAGGCTTCACCTCCAAGAGTAACAAATGCTTCAATGAGTTGCTAGACCTCAACCGCGAGTGCTCAAGCTAAGGATTCACTCCTCACTGGTTTAGCTAGCTCACACTAGCTCTCTATTGCTCACACACAATCCCTCTCTCAACCCAATCCAAGGATATGAACAAATTCAATCAACTCTCACAAAGAGAGGCTTGGGGAGAGCTTGATGGTGCTTGAATTGCTTCTGGTCGCCCAAGAGACCCAAATGAACCAGCAACCCTCAAAGGTAAGGGCTAGGGGGTATAAATACCCCACACACAAAAACTAGCCGTTATGCCCGTGGAAAACCGGTCAGACCGGTTTCCCAAACCGGTCAGACCGGTTTTCAAACGAAACTAGCCGTTACACTCCTGAGCTCCCAAACCGGTCACACTGGTTTCCAAAACCGGTCAGACCGGTTTTGGACCAGCCAGCACACTAAGTCCAAAAACTCTCCTCTCAAAGGCTATCTCACATGGGTTGACCTATGAGCACTTTTTGGTGTGTAGTCAAACAACTAATGCTGCATCCCTCTTGATAGTACGGCATTCCTATACTCAAGATTGCAAATGACTAAATTCTCCATTTGAGCTTCTATGTCTTCATTGATGCCATACTTGATCAATAGTAACTTGAGGGCTTCAATATTCCATTCTCGCTGAGCGAATCCAACTTGAGCTAGTGACTTAGAATTTCCAAGTGTATGATCACTAATCCATACCAATTCATAAGTCACCCCCTTTTTTTATATGTTTCAACAATGATTGAACGCATTGCATTGCTTCACTCGTTATGGCTTGATTAATGCCTAGGGATCAGTCCACAAGACTAGTTCCTTCACCCTAGCAAAGTTCCTCGGCCACAAGACGACTCTTGTCCAACATGTAGAGTCGTGACAATGTTGTGCAACAAGTGTGTGTGACAAAATAAAATAACTCGTGATGCATATGACATGTAGATCATTCAATAGCATAAAATGAAGTGCATGTGCTGTCTCAGACCAAACCGGTCTGACCGGTTTGGCAAACCGGTCTGACCGGTTTTGCCCAGACAGCACACACACAACCATCACATCAACCAACACATGCATATCACACTAACATAATGTCACTTAGGATACATAAATAAGTTCAACACACATAGTAGCACACATTACAAGTCCTCAAGTCCACAAATGAGATAAAATCTAATTTATTACATCCATGTTTCTGCACACTAATTTATTACATCCATGTTTCTGCACACACAGCAGAAACCGGTCAGACCGGTTCTAAAAACCGGTCAGACCACTTTTGTCTGACAGACTACAAGAAACTGCTGAAACTTGACGCTTTAATCCATTCTTCTCCCCCTTTGTCATCAATCATCCATAAAAGGGCCTGGAGAAGCATGTAGTCCTACTCCCACCATCCGTCATGCATCCACATCTTCGCCGCAACTAGAAGGTCGGGCTATGATCATCTGACGAAGAAGTAGTAGTCCAATGAAAACCTTCACTCAATCGAATGTGTATATGTGATAGTGTGGGAGTGATTCAGATGTGCTAGTCATGGAAGAGGATGTAGATATGCTAAACTCACCATGACTAGGAGCAGAGGTGGGTCCGAAGATGGAAGCCGCTGCCTGTGAAGCAAAGTCTCCGGGAGATGGAGATGGTGCACTCGAGAACTGAAGTCCCGCCATAGATGATGATGTACCAGCATAGTCATATGACGTGGACGGTAGTGTAGCAGCTGCATAGGTAGGTCCTGAAGGTGCAAATCCAAACGAGGAACCAAACAAATCTCCCTCTGAAGTAGGTATGTATGGCATGGTCCCTGGAGCACCAACTGTCTGAGGAGGAGCTGGTGGAGGCTGTGTGCTTGGCCCAACGTGTCCATATCCAAAGATGTCACCATACTCCTCAAAATAACCCGCATTCATGTGATCTTTCATTATGTCTCTAAGTGGGGGAATCTCCGGCAACTCATGAGGTGGAGAGATGGGAGATGGAGGGTTGTCCGGACTCAACACGGCACGCAATTTCTTGAACTCATCACGAGTTTTCTTGCTGTCGATCCTCTGCTGCCTAAGATCCACCTGGACATCCCGCTGACCTTTGCAAATCCCTGTGAACATAGAAAAGAATTTTCTGATTGGAGATGTCCTTTGCTCGGGCTGTGCACTGCTGCCAGATCCAAACCGGTCAGACCGGTTTGGTCAGGCTGCAGCTGAGAAGTGCCAAACTGATGCGGCTGTTCCTCGTGCTGCTGCTGCTGCTCTGCTGCTTCTGTGTCTTCTGGTGGGTCTGCTCGTGGAGATGGAAGCCTGATCTTCTTTTTTAACACTATTGTATTAATATATATTTTTGGGACACAGGGAGTAGTTCATATGAAAATCAAATGAATAATTTATTCTTATTTTAATTCTAAATTTAGAAATTATGATTTGTGATTGACATGTACTCTTTTGGTTAAATTAGACCGTAAAGATCTTTGTAAAAATCCAATGGTTTGTATCTTTATTTTTTTCTATGTATCGAAATAATTATTTAGAATTTTTTAGAATACGTAAAGTCTAACCGATGATGGGTCGCGCGGAAGCGCTCGCGCGCCAACGGCATGCAGCCCCATGCGCCGTTGCCCCCGGCCGGTTAGGGTTCTAGGTTTCGGGTGGAGGGAGGGCGCGGAGTGTCACGCCCGCGTTTTTAATCTCTGGGAAAATCGCTAAAGAAATCATCCGGTAAAAACGTTTTCAAAATCTTTACCGCCCGAGCTCCCGTTTCCGCCAACCCTCTCCGCCTGTCGTTTCCCCCTCTCTTCCTGTTCGCCTCGCTGTCACCGCCTCCTTTCCATCCCATCCCGCGTCGCCCGCCCTCGGGTCGACCGCCGGGCCGACCGTCGCTGGCCGACCGTCGTCGACCGCCTGTCAGTTTTTCCCGCCGCGAATCCCGCCTTTTTCCCCTCTCTTTTTTCCTTTTTCCCCTTTTTCCTCTTTCTTTTTCCTTCCCTTTTTTTCTTTTTTTCCTTTCCCTCCTTTCTTTTTCCCCTCCTCTGTTTTCCCTGCCCACCGAGTGCCCTGCTCCGCTCGCCGCCGACCACCCCCCCCCTTCCCGCCGGTCCCACCTCCGCTCACCTCTCTGCTCCCCATCCCGACGCCGTGCACGCCGCCGGCTGTCCCCTCGCCACCCGGCCATCGCCGTTCCGCCCCTCCACCGCTGCACTCCGGCTCGGCGCTGCCGTGCACGCCGGCTCCGCCCTCCCGTCGACGAGCATCTCAGGCGCACACGGAACTGCACCGCCCCACGTGCCCACCGGCCACCGGACCCCGACCGCCGTACACCGCTGCCATCGCCGCACGCCACGCTCTGCTCCGCGCCACCGACCGCCGCACCACCGCTGCACCGACCGCCTCCGCCCGTCACTGCGCCACCGCTCCGGTCTCGCGGACCCGCCACCATCCCATCCATCGCTACCGTGCGCCGCTCGGCCACGCCACACCCCGGCCCGCCGCTCCGACCGCCGTACGCAACTCCCACGCCGACCACGCCACCGCCGGCCCCGCTGCAGTCCTGTCACCACGCCGCTCAACGAGACCGCAGCCACACGAGCGCGCACGCCACGCCACGACGAACATAGCCCTACCACAGGGCCGCCCGTACCCCCAGCCCACCGACCGCCTTCAATTCAAGCCGCCGGCCGCCATTATCGCCGCCCGACCAACCCCTCTCGTCGGCCCGCCCCCTCACCGCTCCTCCGCGCCTATAAAAGGCCCCTCGGGCACCACCTCCACCTCCACCAGCTCGCGCGCCGCCCTATTCGCCCCCTCCGCCACCACAGCGCCGCCGCCCACTACATTGCCACCGCCGCCGCCGCCTCTCTCGTGGGCAGCCCTCCACCCTCCACCTCCGGCCGTGGTAAGCCCACAGGTGGACTTGCCATACTCCCCTCCCTCCTTTCCCCCTGTTCCCGTCCACCACCGCCGCTCCAGTCGCCGGCGATTCGGCCGCCGTCGCCGCCGATCCCCCCCCTCTCTGCTCTGTCGAACGAAAGAAGAAGGGCATTTTGCCCATAACCCCCTGCCTTTTCCCCTATTATAACCCGCAGTCCAAAAACATAAAACCCCCCTCTCTCTTACACACTTTGCACATGACCCCCTAAACTTTAAACAAATTAACCCGCGGTCCACAGACACTATTCCCCCCTCTCTCTGTTATATTCGCCAGAGGCCCTTGAACTTTTCCATAATTACAGAAAGGTCCTTATTCTTTATAAACAGCCCCTAAACCCCACTAAACTCGTCATTTCATGCGCCAAATTAATCCCGTTTGACCCCAAACTCCACCACAATATCCACCAGTATATTTCCACCAACCCATCCAGTCCATACTCAAAAATGATCATGTCATTATCATTCGCTCTCATTTTCCGTTCTTTCTTTCGGAGCTCAATAAAAGTTTTCTTTTATTTATTGGGTGTTTGTTTGTGTGTGCCGTAGACTCCGCTGTGAACGAGGAAGGACTCGAGGAGGAGCAGGTCTACGAGCAGGAGTTTGGAGACCAAGACCCCGGGCAGGAATCCCCCGAGGGTTGGGAGAACGGCAAGTGCAATCCCACCCTTTGATGCATACTTTTGTCCCAGTTTTTATAAACACAACCCATGGCCTGATTTATAAAACTTGCATAATTTTTCCGCTAAACCCGATTGGATAGCCATGCCTTGATTGCTATGACTGTTTCCTTGACAACCTAGATTAATATTTAAATATGACAATGCTCTATTTGAATATTAGTCACGGCTAGAAATGCTTAGGACACATTTTACCATTATACCCCCCATGACAAATACTTGGCGTTTACAAAAGCAACTGGGTGCGTGCTTTAAAATAAAAAAAGATGATTTGTGTAAATAAAATGAGTACCCGTGTGGGGTGAGACAGACGGTATTTCTGTGTGAAATACCGAGGGGAGCTCGAACCTGTGTGGTTGAGCATGGTGGGAGTTGTCTATCCTATCACAAGTTTTGGGATGATGTTGATGTGTCATCTAGCCTAACCCATTTTATTGTACCACCACTCGACCGTTGTATGTGGCAACGGCCTAGCATAAATCCCACTAGTTAAGCTGTTGGTTATGTGGTGTTGCTGGTGAGCAACAGAGGGCCATGGAGCCGGGGATACGATCTATGTGAGGTATGCCCCTGGGTAGAACCTCGTTAGTAGGTTGCTTACCCCCTGGTCGCGTCTGTGATAACTTGTCAGTCTAGCTATGGTGGGTAATGGCTTTGATAGGAGCTGCACTGGCACTAAGGTGTCCATGTTGTGGTAGCCTACTTGTGGTCGTGTACACCTCTGCAGAGTTAAAACCTATCCGGATAGCCGTGTCCACGGTATTGGACGAGTTACGGCTTGGTCACTTCACTAGTCCCCTATTTTGGTGTAAGAAAGTGTCTGGTGCTGTGGTTGAGAAAGGTTTTTTTTGTCTTGAGCTACGACAGATGGGAAATCTGGTAGCAATAAAATCCTGTGTGAAAGAGTATTACACTTACTGTTCCTTTTAAAAGAAACATTTGTGAAAACCCATTGCGAAAACCAACCCTCTTGCATGTATAATAAAATTTGCTTTGCTGCTAATTAAACCATAAGCCATCCTTGTTACAACACTTGCATACTTCTGTTATACCCCTCCGTGGTTGTGGTTGTGCTTGCTGAGTACGTATGTACTCACCCTTGCTTAATCTGTTGCAGAGGCAGACCCGGACCTTGTGCCTGAGGATATCGTCTAGTGGGGTTCGTTCTGCACCCAACCTTTGCCTGTGTGTTAGGGTCACCCGCTGGAAGCCGCATGCGTTGCCACTCTGATGAAGACCTCTACGTTTTCAATCTTTTTATCTAGAGCTTAGCGTTAGTTCTGTTTGTCGTGGCCCTGCAATGCCACCGTCTCCCGTAATGTTGTTCTTGTACTAAACTATCTGTTGTAATAATGTGAACCAGCATCCTGGGACTGGTATTTGTATCACATTAAGTTCTCTCTTTCGAGGGGACGCTTCAGGTGGTATCAGAGCCGATAGGTTGGCCGTAGGACGTACCCCTAGGATCTTGACCCTACCTAGTCTCCTCTCACCAGTTTGTTCTTGCTGAATCCTTTTCTCCACACAAGTACTCACCGACGGCTTTTTGACTTGTTCCAGATGGCCCAGCTGGTTGACGAGGGTTGGGGTGAAGGAGTCTGCCCCACAGAACCTGGCCTCCCCAAGTTACTGCTGCTCAGCCTGGAGCATGTTGGAGTCACAGAGACCCCCGAGTACTTTTGCCGGGAGTTCACCACCAATGGTACCCGTCGGTGCCGGATGTTCATCTTTGTGGGGAGGAGCTCGCTGTACAAGGAGGTGGCACCTTGGTTTGTTCACGCCACCGGCTACGACCGCCCCAACGCCTACCGCAAAGCCGCAAGAAGAGCCCTGATGTGCCTCCGCACACTCTACAGACAGTACCTCGTGGGAACAGCACTAGGTTTTACCCTACCCCTGGTGAGTGGAGGACGTGAGTGGATCACTCAGATGAGAAACCTTGGGAGAGATGAAGATATAGAGGACACTGTGTCCCACTTGTCCATTTACCTCACGGGCTTAGACAGGCTGTACCGAGAGACATCGGGACAGCTGAGGCACCAGATCCGCAGAGCCGAGAAGGCGGAAAAGGAATTGGAAGAAGTGAAGAGAGAGCTGGAGATACAGAAGGTGACAGCTACCCAGGCTGTCAGCTCCCTAGCTGCTCAACACGCCAGATGCCAGGCTTACTCCGAGTACATGGATAGGCTTGAGGCCTACAGGAGGGAGAATGGGATGTTGGAAGGAGAGCCCGAGATGACCCACATGGATGCAGGCACACAGACCGAAGATGAAGTGCCAGAGTATCAGCTCCCTCTGAAGAAACGCCGAGTCTGTCTAGAGTAGAGTCCTGGTTTAGACTAGCACTTAGTCTAGCTCCTCCTTGAGTAGAGTCTGTTGTACCCAGTTGCACTACCGGCTTAGAATCGATGTACCCATGATCTTTGTACACCACTATGTTATGCAATAAAGGTCACCTTTTATCCTGCATCTGTTCAATTTTTGTTTTCCCCTGGTTTCAGATGGCGGAACAAGGATGGACCCAGGGAGTTTGCCCAGTCACACCGGGCTTCGCTAGCCTGTTGATCCCCGCGCTGGAACGCCTCGGTGTACCTGAACGCCCGAGGTACTACAGCAGGGAGTATGAGCACCATGGGACCCAACGCTGCAGAGTGGTCATAGTTGTCGCCAAGAGTGACCTCCACCCTGTCGAAGCATGGCGTACAACCGCCACAGGATTCAGGCACCAGGACACCTACCCCTTGGCTCTCAGGAAAGCCCTCCGTTTCATGTGCGGAATTTTTGAAAGGCACCTGGTCCCCACTCCAATGAGGTACTTCCCGCCAGTCGTCAGAAGTGCAGTCTGGCGAGCCCGCATAAGGAACTTGGAGCAGCGCCGTCAGGAGGAACCCATTTTGTACCAAGTGGTCACCTACCTCAATTCCTTGGACCAACTCTTTGACGAGCAGGCTGAACGCCTGAGGGAACAAACCTCCCGGGCTGAACAAGCAGAATTCTCGGTCCGCATGCACCAAGTCCAGGTGGCCCAAGCTGAAGCAAGAGCTGCTACTGCCATCAGCAATGAGGCAGTCGCCCAAGAAAGCCTCCGGCAGGCGCGGGACCTGCGTATTCAGGACTGGACTAGAAGTGGAACGCCTGTTCCGGCAATTGGAGAACCCCATCTCCTACTTGGGACACCGATCATGGCATGGGGAGAAGTTGTGGGGAACCCACAGGCACTGTCGGGAACCCCAGCAGGAGCGCCGCCCGCTGAAGAAGGACCGTCTGAGCCGCATCGAGAGAATGGAACCTTGACCGAAGCTGAGCAGGCACGACTTGCACCGCCAGAAGAGCGCACCAACCCAGAGGAGAGCTCGCCCCGCGAGTAGGCCCAGAGTCAAGCGCTCAGATGGGAGTGAAGCCAGCCTGGTCCGGAGTTGGATGAACCCTTGTATCCCTAGCAGTAGCTTTCCCTACCATGTCCTGTACCCCGCCTCGAAGTGCGAGCCTTGTTGTAACCCCCCCAAGTATTGTAGCCCTCAGCTGTTGGAATGAAACCTTGTGTGCTTGTTTGTTAGTGTGTGTTCTGTGTGTGCCTCGGCAGAAGTGTTTCTGCCTTTTCAAAATGCGAACCAATCAACTTAAACATCATTTAACCCAATCTCACGAAGGCCTTGCTCCAACTGCAGATGGTGAACACTCGTGCCAGCGCCTCTCAGAGACGCGCCCCCCTTGCTGGAGGGGAGCAACCAGAAGGAAGAAGAGAGAACCCTGAGAACCAGGAAGTGGATCAGCAGGATCCTATGGGAGAGAACCAGCCTGAAAGACAAGTGCCTGTAGGAGGCGGACCAGAAGCAAGTCATCCGAGAAGTCAGAATGAGGAATCTTTTGTCGTACCCCCGCTCCCACCAGATTTCAACTTGGCACAAGCTTTGTACCACCACACCCTGTTCATGCAAAATGTGTGGAATGCCAGCCGCCGCCAGGAGACAGCCCGTAGACCCAATGCGGGTGACAAGTTGACCAACTTCCTGAGAACCAGACCACCCACCTTTGGAGGGTCTAGCAACCCCTTGGAAGCAGATGACTGGCTGAGAACTATCAAGAGAAAGCTGGAACCATTCGGATGCGGAGACCGTGACAAAGTTCTTCTGACCTCCCACCAGCTCACTGGAACTGCCTTAGCTTGGTGGGATGCTTATTGTGCAGCTTCCCCGAATGAGTTCGCAATCACCTGGAAAGAGTTTCGTCGCTACCACATCCCCGACGCCACCATGAGGCGCAAGACAGATGAGTTTCGTGCATTGAAGCAAGGAAACAAAACCGTGGAAGAGTACACCCACGAGTTCACTGAGCTAGCCCGTTACGCACCCGATGAAGTGAAGACAGATGCAAAGAGACAGGACGCTTTCATCAAAGGGCTACATCCAGACCTTCGAGCCCTGCTAGTCTCCCACTGTTTCCCTGACTTCAATACGCTGATGAACAAGGCCATTGTCACAGAAAAGGCCAGAATGGATGCAAGGCAAGAGAACAAGCGCAAGTTCCTGGAGAGCAAGAACCGTCAGCTGGACCGCTCGCAGAAGCCCAGAAGCTCCGGTTATGCTGCACCTAGATCCTAGGCCCCCATGCAGTACAGGACTCAATTCCAGGCTACAAGCTCCCAGGCTCCCAACAATCAGTACAAGAGCCAGAACACCTCGAAGCCCCCGCAGAGCAAAGTCAGTCAAGCCACAGCTAGCAACAGCAATGCGAGAGCCTGCTTCAACTGCCGTGAGACCAGACATTATATCGCGGATTGTCCATACCCTAGGAGCAAGCCTGCGATATCAGTCTACTCCAACTCGGTGAATGGACCCAAGCCACCTGTGTCTGGAGCCAACCGTGTACCCGTCCGCAGCACCAACACCGGCAGCAACAACAACAACAACACCCAGCAGTCGTATGGACGAGCCCGCGTCAACCACATCGACGCACAGGAAGCTCAAGGAGCACAAGGAGTAGTACTCGGTGAGTACCTAGTCAGTTCGGTTTTGGCAACAGTATTATTTGATTCTGGAGCATCACATTCTTTCATATCATCAAGTTTTGTGGAAAAGCACAAAATACCCACAGTACTACTAAAGACACCCCTACTAACCCGAACACCTGGAGGTGATATTAAGTGCCGATTAGGTTGTTCGCGGGTACGGATTCTTTTAAGTGGGGTAGAGTTTCTAGCAGACCTGGTAGTACTAGAGTCCAAAGGGATAGATGTGATCCTTGGAATGGATTGGTTAGGCAACCACAATGGTCTCATAGGTTGCGCTGACAAGATTGTACACCTAACCAACCCGGAGGGAATGCAAGTGACCTGTCACACCAAAGGAAGTGGACCAGACCGTATGATCTTTAGTATGGAGACAAGAACCATAGAAGATGTACCGGTAATCAGGGAATATCCTGATGTTTTCCCTGAAGTTCTACCTGGAATGCCGCCAGACAGAGACATAGAGTTTGCCATTGAACTTGTCCCTGGAACCTCTCCTATAGCCAAGAGACCCTATAGGATGGCAGCCTCAGAGTTAGCAGAGTTAAAGAAACAACTAGAAGAGTTGCAACAGATGGGATTTATCAGACCCAGTACGTCCCCTTGGGGAGCCCCAGTGCTCTTTGTAAGGAAGAAAGATGGGAGCATGAGGTTGTGCATCGACTATCGTGCACTAAATGATGTCACTGTCAAGAATAAATACCCACTCCCTAGAATTGATGATCTCTTTGATCAGTTGAAAGGAGCCAAATACTTCTCCAAGATTGACTTAAGGACTGGGTATCACCAACTGAAGATTAAGGGGAGTGACACCTCAAAGACCGCATTTGTCACCAGATATGGGTAGTATGAGTTCACAGTGATGCCATTTGGACTCACCAATGCACCGGCTTACTTCATGAACCTTATGAACAAAATATTTATGGATGAGTTAGACAAGTTTGTCGTAGTCTTCATTGATGATATACTTATCTACTCCAAGAGTGCCGAGGAGCATGAGCAACACTTGCGGGTAGTGTTGGAAAAGTTGAGAGCACACCAGCTCTATGCCAAATTCAGCAAGTGTGAATTTTGGCTGGAAAAAGTAGCCTTCCTTGGCCATATTCTGACCGCAGAAGGGGTAGCAGTAGACCCAGATAAGGTAGAAGCAGTCTCGAACTGGCAACAACCAACCAATGTGAGTGAGATCAGAAGTTTTCTGGGTTTAGCTGGGTATTACCGGAGGTTTATTGAAGGATTTTCCAAGATAGCTAGACCCATGACAGAATTTCTCAAGAAAGAGAAGAAATTTAATTGGACTGAGTCGTGCGAAAAGAGTTTCCACGAGCTGAAGAAAAAGCTGACCACTGCCCCAGTTTTAACCCTACCAGACATTCACAGGGATTTCGTCGTTTACTGCGACGCGTCCCGCCAAGGATTAGGGTGTGTTCTCATGCAAGACGGAAAAGTTGTAGCATATGCCTCCCGACAACTTAGACCTCATGAGCAGAATTACCCAACGCATGACTTAGAGTTTGCAGCCGTGGTGCACGCACTCAAAATCTGGAGACATTACCTAATCGGGAACAAGTGTGAAATATACACGGATCATAAGAGCTTAAAGTATATTTTCACCCAACCAGATCTGAACCTCAGACAGAGAAGGTGGTTAGAATTGGTTAAAGATTATAATGTGGAAATTCATTACCACCCTGGCAAGGCTAATGTAGTGGCAGATGCCCTGAGCCGAAAGTCCTACAAACCCAAGAGTGCCCCCCTGCAAGAAGAAATGGCACGATTAAATGTGCACATCGTCCCTCAGAATAATAGTCACCAACTGACAATTCAGCCCACTCTGGAGGATCGGATCAGAAATGCCCAAGGATCGGACAAGGATTTAGTGCAGATCTGCAAGCATACCGGAGAAAATAAGGCACCAGACTTTAGAGTCGACAGCAAAGGAACGCTGTGGTACAAGGATAGGATTTGTGTGCCTAAGGAAGGAGGCTTTAGACAGTCAATCATGGACGAGGCTCACAACTCGCAATATTCCATTCACCCAGGATCCACCAAAATGTATTTGGACTTAAAGCAGAACTATTGGTGGAAAGGAATGAAAGCTGACATAGCCCAGTATGTCGCCCAGTGTGATACCTGCCAAAGGATTAAAGCAGAACACCAGAAGCCGGCAGGATTATTACAACCCCTGCCTATCCCAGTTTGGAAATGGGATGAGATAGGAATGGATTTTGTGGTGGGTCTACCCAGAACACAGAAGGGACATGATTCTATATGGGTAATAGTGGATCGACTCATTAAAGTCGCTCACTTTTTACCTGTACGGACCAATTATGGTGGAGAGAAACTAGCCAAGCTCTACGTGGAAAACATAGTAAAGTTGCATGGAGTGCCCAGTAGAATTGTTTCGGACCGAGGGACCCAGTTCACCTCGAGATTTTGGAAAAGTTTGCATAAAGCTATGGGCACCAAGTTGGACTTTAGCTCCGCGTATCACCCTCAGACCGATGGCCAGACAGAACGAGTGAATCAAATTATGGAAGATATGCTGAGAGCATGTGTCCTTACCTATGGTAAAGATTGGGAACAGAGTTTACCTTATGCGGAGTTCTCCTACAACAATGGTTATCAGGCAAGTTTGGGTATGTCACCGTTTGAAGCCCTCTACGGGAGAAAGTGCAGAACTCCTTTAATGTGGTCAGAAGTAGGAGAGCGTACACTAGTGGGACCCGTGCTCATAAAAGAAGCCGAAGAGAAAGTAGCTGAAATTAGGGAGAAGTTGAGAGCAGCTCAGTCCAGACAGAAAAACTACGCAGACAAGAAGAGACGAGAACTGAAGTTTAATCCAGGAGATTTTGTTTATCTCAAGGTTTCACCCATCCGGGGAACCCGTAGATTTCAAGTCCATGGAAAGTTAGCCCCTCGGTATATCGGACCATACCCGGTGCAAAAGAAAGTTGGAAAGGTGGCCTACCGATTGGAGTTACCCGAAGCAATGTCAGATATACACCCGTCGCTGGCCGACCCGTCGTTTAGTGGGGTTTAGGGGCTGGCCGACCGTCGCTGGCCGACCGTCGTCGACCGCCTGTCAGTTTTTCCCGCCGCGAATCCCGCCTTTTTCCCCACTCTTTTTTCCTTTTTCCCCTTTTTCCTCTTTCTTTTTCCTTCCCTTTTTTTCTTTTTTTTCCTTTCCCTCCTTTCTTTTTCCCCTCCTCTGTTTTCCCTGCCCACCGAGTGCCCTGCTCCGCTCGCCGCCGACCACCCCCCCCTTCCCGCCGGTCCCACCTCCGCTCACCTCTCTGCTCCCCATCCCGACGTCGTGCACGCCGCCGGCTGTCCCCTCGCCACCCGGCCGTCGCCGTTCCGCCCCTCCACCGCTGCACTCCGGCTCGGCGCTGCCGTGCACGCCAGCTCCGCCCTCCCGTCGACGAGCACCTCAGGCGCACACGGAACCGCACCGCCCCACGTGCCCACCGGCCACCGGACCCCGACCGCCGTACACCGCTGCCATCGCCGCACGCCACGCTCTGCTCCGCGCCACCGACCGCCGCACCACCGCTGCGCCGACCGCCTCCGCCCGTCACTGCGCCACCGCTCCGGTCTCGCGGACCCGCCACCATCCCATCCATCGCTACCGTGCGCCGCTCGGCCACGCCACACCCCGGCCCGCCGCTCCGACCGCCGTACGCAACTCCCGCGCCGACCACGCCACCGCCGGCCCCGCTGCAGTCCTGTCACCACGCCGCTCAACGAGACCGCAGCCACACGAGCGCGCACGCCACGCCACGACGAACATAGCCCTACCACAGGGCCGCCCGTACCCCCAGCCCACCGACCGCCTTCAATTCAAGCCGCCGGCCGCCATTATCGCCGCCCGACCAACCCCTCTCGTCGGCCCGCCCCCTCACCGCTCCTCCGCGCCTATAAAAGGCCCCTCGGGCACCACCTCCACCTCCACCAGCTCGCGCGCCGCCCTATTCGCCCCCTCCGCCACCACAGCGCCGCCGCCCACTACATTGCCACCGCCGCCGCCGCCTCTCTCGTGGGCAGCCCTCCACCCTCCACCTCCGGCCGTGGTAAGCCCACAGGTGGACTTGCCATACTCCCCTCCCTCCTTTCCCCCTGTTCCCGTCCACCACCGCCGCTCCAGTCGCCGGCGATTCGGCCGCCGTCGCCGCCGATCCCCCCCCTCTCTGCTCTGTCGAACGAAAGAAGAAGGGCATTTTGCCCATAACCCCCTGCCTTTTCCCCTATTATAACCCGCAGTCCAAAAACATAAAACCCCCCTCTCTCTTACACACTTTGCACATGACCCCCTAAACTTTAAACAAATTAACCCGCGGTCCACAGACACTATTCCCCCCTCTCTCTGTTATATTCGCCAGAGGCCCTTGAACTTTTCCATAATTACAGAAAGGTCCTTATTCTTTATAAACAGCCCCTAAACCCCACTAAACTCGTCATTTCATGCGCCAAATTAATCCCGTTTGACCCCAAACTCCACCACAATATCCACCAGTATATTTCCACCAACCCATCCAGTCCATACTCAAAAATGATCATGTCATTATCATTCGCTCTCATTTTCCGTTCTTTCTTTCGGAGCTCAATAAAAGTTTTCTTTTATTTATTGGGTGTTTGTTTGTGTGTGCCGTAGACTCCGCTGTGAACGAGGAAGGACTCGAGGAGGAGCAGGTCTACGAGCAGGAGTTTGGAGACCAAGACCCCGGGCAGGAATCCCCCGAGGGTTGGGAGAACGGCAAGTGCAATCCCACCCTTTGATGCATACTTTTGTCCCAGTTTTTATAAACACAACCCATGGCCTGATTTATAAAACTTGCATAATTTTTCCGCTAAACCCGATTGGATAGCCATGCCTTGATTGCTATGACTGTTTCCTTGACAACCTAGATTAATATTTAAATATGACAATGCTCTATTTGAATATTAGTCACGGCTAGAAATGCTTAGGACACATTTTACCATTATACCCCCCATGACAAATACTTGGCGTTTACAAAAGCAACTGGGTGCGTGCTTTAAAATAAAAAAAGATGATTTGTGTAAATAAAATGAGTACCCGTGTGGGGTGAGACAGACGGTATTTCTGTGTGAAATACCGAGGGGAGCTCGAACCTGTGTGGTTGAGCATGGTGGGAGTTGTCTATCCTATCACAAGTTTTGGGATGATGTTGATGTGTCATCTAGCCTAACCCATTTTATTGTACCACCACTCGACCGTTGTATGTGGCAACGGCCTAGCATAAATCCCACTAGTTAAGCTGTTGGTTATGTGGTGTTGCTGGTGAGCAACAGAGGGCCATGGAGCCGGGGATACGATCTATGTGAGGTATGCCCCTGGGTAGAACCTCGTTAGTAGGTTGCTTACCCCCTGGTCGCGTCTGTGATAACTTGTCAGTCTAGCTATGGTGGGTAATGGCTTTGATAGGAGCTGCACTGGCACTAAGGTGTCCATGTTGTGGTAGCCTACTTGTGGTCGTGTACACCTCTGCAGAGTTAAAACCTATCCGGATAGCCGTGTCCACGGTATTGGACGAGTTACGGCTTGGTCACTTCACTAGTCCCCTATTTTGGTGTAAGAAAGTGTCTGGTGCTGTGGTTGAGAAAGGTTTTTTTTGTCTTGAGCTACGACAGATGGGAAATCTGGTAGCAATAAAATCCTGTGTGAAAGAGTATTACACTTACTGTTCCTTTTAAAAGAAACATTTGTGAAAACCCATTGCGAAAACCAACCCTCTTGCATGTATAATAAAATTTGCTTTGCTGCTAATTAAACCATAAGCCATCCTTGTTACAACACTTGCATACTTCTGTTATACCCCTCCGTGGTTGTGGTTGTGCTTGCTGAGTACGTATGTACTCACCCTTGCTTAATCTGTTGCAGAGGCAGACCCGGACCTTGTGCCTGAGGATATCGTCTAGTGGGGTTCGTTCTGCACCCAACCTTTGCCTGTGTGTTAGGGTCACCCGCTGGAAGCCGCATGCGTTGCCACTCTGATGAAGACCTCTACGTTTTCAATCTTTTTATCTAGAGCTTAGCGTTAGTTCTGTTTGTCGTGGCCCTGCAATGCCACCGTCTCCCGTAATGTTGTTCTTGTACTAAACTATCTGTTGTAATAATGTGAACCAGCATCCTGGGACTGGTATTTGTATCACATTAAGTTCTCTCTTTCGAGGGGACGCTTCAGGGAGCTAAAAGGGGTAGCCGGGGCAGTGGCCGGCCTGGCAGCAGCGACGGTCGTCGGGTGCAGGGCCGGGCGGCGAGGGCGCCACCGGCCTGGCGGTGGGGGTCTCTGATATATGGGAGGTGCCGGCGGCGGGGGCGGAGACAAAGGAAGAGGAGACGGCAATGACAGATTAGCGTGGTGGCGGCGGTAGGCGCGGGACGCCGTCGGAGCCGGGGGCAGAGGAGGTCGACAGGTCAGCGTGGAGGTTGTATTAATATAATAGATAGAGACACGGAGTTCTCATGTTATTTATTTTTTTGTCTATTTATTAATCAGATTTAGTCTAGACTCATTGGGTTGATGTGGACCATTAGATCTTCATAAAATCTGACGGCATATATATTTTTTATTAATAGAATAATATGGATCGTTAGATCTTCATAAAATCTGATGGCTTATATTTTTTTCTTTTTATTTGGATTAATGGAATAATATGGACAGTTAGATCTTCATAAAATTCGACGGCATATATTATTCTCTTTTTTGGATTAACGTGGGAATCACTTGTCCTCAAACTTGTTATGTTGTTCCTAAACTTAGAAACCAGAAATTTGAGTCCTCCAACTTAGCAGAGGGTGCCATCCCGGTCCAAAACTGATTTTGGGTCATGTCATTTTTTTTTCTCCAAAGCAGAATCTTTCAAGACAATGTACCCATCTTTATTTTCAGTTGTAAGAAGGAAGAATGTTACTCTGGCTGAAGTGCTATGCACTATCCCCTTGAACGTAGCTTTCAGACTGCTATAATAGGGGAAAGGCTAGAACAATGGCATGATTTGGTCGGGAAGGTGATGAATGTTCAGCTGAGTGAAAACAATGTACACATATGTATGGTCTTTGGACAAAACAAATCTTATCGGTCAAATCTATGTACATAGACTTAATGCAATCGGAAGGAGTTCCGTCAGGTTGCATTTCTTAGAGGTTAAGGATCCCACTGAAGATCAAGGTATTCATGTAGTACTTAAAGAAAGGAGATATCTTAACTAAAGATAATCTAGTAAAGCGAAAATGGAAGGGGTGCACTAGATGCTGCTTCTATGACTCAGATGAGAATATACATCATTTGTTTTCTAAATGCCATTTGGCACGGGGCCTTTGGAACTTAGTCCACATGTGCTTTGGTATTCAACCACCTTGTTTGTATTGATCATATGTTTGGGTCATGGGCTAGGAGCTTCTCTGCGAAGTTTAGAAACATGATTCTAATTGGAGCAGCCGCCTTCTGTTGGGCTCCCTTTGGTAAGTAGGAATGATGTTATCTTCAAACAACATGTGCCTAACTCTTTTACGCAGGTCATCTTTACAGGGACGTATTGGATCAGGAGCTGGTCACAAATGTCTAAAGAGGAAGAGGAGAGAAACCTAAAGACAATCTGTTACTATCTAGAGGTCATTGCAATGGAGATCTTCAGGGGGTTTGGCTGGAATTCAAGAAACCGTATAGAGCACTAGATGGGTGATGAGAGAGGATGGAAGTCTTGTTTTTTATGGAACAACGTGTCTTCTCTTTTGTTTTGTGTTTGGTTGGGCAGTCTAAGTACTGCAGTGTTGTACCACTTTGGTTGTAGACTTTCAAACTTTGATAGCTGAGGCCGGAACATTTCCTTAATCTAAAAAAATGTCATTTTTCAAAAACAAATCCAATATACACTAGATATGCTTTATAAACCATAAAAAATATCTCTAAGCCTCCAAAAAATTGAAAATTTTTCACAACTAACCCATGATATGCAACCAGTATGGATGCAACCATCATGAGGGATGGCAGCTGTTCGGGTATGGTGCAGGTAGAGTATTAAATACCCACCCGCAACACATTGGTTATCGGGTAAAATTTTATACACACACTTACCTGTAGGTAAAATATTTTACCTATACCCGGGCCTATCGGGTAAATACCTGTGGTTACCCGACAGGTACGGGTATTTTATGTTATAAAGGGGAAAATCATATACCTACATCATACTCATGGGTGAAATTTTATACCCTTACCAGCGGATTGATTGCCATCCCTAATCATGAAAGCAACCAACATGAGTGCACACACATTCAAGCTAGATGCATATCATGTGTTTATGAAGGAAACCTTTTAAAATGTGTTTATACATTGATTAGAATATCTTATAAAATTTTTTAGATTTTCAAGATATTTTTGCCATTCTCCTAGAGATAAATCCAAATTTCATAATCTTGTAGAGATATTTTCATGAGCTGTAAATTATATACTAGTTAGGTTTCCAATATATTTGTAATATTTGTTTTGGAATTTTTGGGGGCTTCGAGATATTTTTCATGGTTTGAAAAACATATCTAGTTTTGTTGGTTTTTTTAATTAAAAAAGACTGCATGGCTCAAAACAATGCCAACAAACCACTTTTAACTGTTGCAAGTACGGGGTGACACCCCTTGATAAGATCAAGGACCCGAATTCTAGGTTTTATATGTTTAGGGACCAGAACGACACATTATGACAAGTTCGAGGACCGGCTATGTATTTTACTCTTTTTCTTATTACAATTTGTGATGAGATAAACTCGTCCTCTGCTAAACAATCAGCATTCTTGTTGGTACAAGATTGGAACCAAACAAAACTATTATAGCCCATAGCAAAAGAAAAATACTTTCGGGCCTCCATCACCTTTAACAAACTAGTACATTTCCTCCCATTGATTACCCAACCAAATGCCGCACCCTTTGTTCTCTTTCCCACCTTCTACGGTAACAATTTAAAAGGTACATCCATTAAAAAAGTTACATTTTACTGTTGCAATGTTCATTGAATCCTAACTAGTAACCTCAAAGGATTAGGAGAGGATACTATAGAAGTGTTTTGTCTCTAAATTGAAAATAAAAAGGTAAGCAAGAGGAATGGTACTTCTAAATATAGAGTTGTCCGATACAAAAGATCTTTTTAGGTGGTTGTTGAATCAGTATGGGACATTTATAGTGCTCTATGTATAGAGCTTTGGCCACAAAAAAATGGCATACCCCAAACTCATGTTATTTGAAAACTTAAATTGCCTCTAAGAATAAAGATCATTATGTGGTATTTGCAAAGGCATAATCAATAGCTAAATGTGATAGAAAGGGAGTACAAAATGTTGTTTTTTATAATTCTAATGGAACAATACAACACATTTCTTTGATTACCCTAGTGCAAAACTTATCGGAGAGTTCTACAAATTTCTTTCAATATTCCTCACCCATTAAATGTGGGTCACATGTTTAGGTGGGTGGTTACATGGGGTAGAAAATAAATTAAATGATGTAATTTTTAACAAGGTATGATGAGTTCAATCTTCTTTGTAGGTGTTCTTTCTGTGGAACACATTGGATCAGGTTTTGGGCACTTCTGCAAAAGGAAGAGGAGAGACCGTCAATAAAGTTGGGTTGTCATGCCCTTGAATATGTTTTGATGGACATTTTTGCTTCCGATGGATAGTGTTTCAGTAATAGGCTTCTTTTTATTTGAACTTCCCTTTTGGGAGCTTGTTTGTCTCATAACCTTGTGGTTCATGACAATGGATAGCTTTATGTATAGGTTGATACAACAGCTGAAATATTAATATATATTTATTTTTTTATAAAAATCATATATTTCTCAATTATGCATGTTTGTCTCTTGCTCCGGCTAGGACCAACTCGAGCTTGGTGATGACGATGTCGTTTGGGGCAGAGGAGTGAGCCTTCAGATGCGGCTTCATTGTCTTAGCCCATGCTTACCTTAGGAAGTTTGGATGCTTGGGAGAGAGGAGTGGGGACTTGGGAGGGAATGGTCTAGAGAGAGCATGGTGGTCCTCCTCACCTTAGGCACACTTGCCATCTACCAGTGCTGCTGGTTGCCACCACCATCATTTCATTTGATATAAGAGGAGGTGAGAAAGTAGACTAGGGTTAAATGGGAGGCCGCCGCCTTATATATGTTGGCTCCTGAATATTTAAGTGTAAGCATCTCCAAGAGCTCTTGTATATCCTGTTGGCTAGCTAAAAAAAAGAGAAAAGAGAGAAAAATGCATCCAACAGACTAGCCAACTGGATAGCTATCTTTTCATGCCAGCTATCTCCTCCCTTCGCTAGGTATCTTTGCCTAGCCTGGCGCTCTCCATCCACGCTTGCCAGTTTTAAAGAGTCTATTGCTTTACCCCTGCTTTTGGGAAGATTTTTATTTTTTTAGCTAACCTCTTAATCTTTAAATTTAGTTAGGATTATTGCTAGTCTCTTAGAGATGCTCTTAGACTTGCAATCATTGTTTAGGTGTATTCCTCGGAGTGGCAGGTATGCTTATTGGTTGTTATATCTTAGACTTGCAATCTGCTGATTTTGTTATATGTTTTCTAGCAGAGCTGTCCTTTCATTGCCTAACACATGATATATTTTTTTCTCGCACTACTTAATACCCTCCGCCCAATAATATAAGTAATTTAAGGTTTATCTTAAGTTATACCTTTTCAACTTTGACTGTAAATAAATAATAATAATGATTAACAACATAGAACTGATATTGGTAGACGCATCGATAAACCAACTATCATATCTTGTTTTTTTCATTTACAAAAAAATCTAAGATGCAGAGACACCCAATGTCCATCTGGAGGTCGCAAGTCAACGGTCATCAAAAGCAACCTTGTTAGACCCGTTGCGTTGACTTCAGTTGGTTTGCGATGGTATTGCCTGATAAAAGTCTTTCTGCAGAGAATGAGGTGGGTCTTACTTTCTTGACCATCTCTTTCTTGAATGCAGTCGTACACTGCAACTCTGCAAGGGACACCACTAGTTGTCTGGCGATGGCGAATTCCAACTAGGCCTTACAATTAATCCTCGCCTTGGACAGCCATTATAATTATAACTATTCTTTCTTGAATGAACTTAACCATTACAATTATATTTTCCATTAATCTGACAAGAATTACGCGTTGCACAGCCGGCCATGGCCAAAGAGCTCGCGTGATATCACAAATCCTTTTTTTTTTCATTCCACAAGCATGCGGTGTGGTCAGTTTCTGTTTCGACCGAATTCACCCTGTTGTCAGGTATTCATCGGCAATTATTGCATGAATTATTAGAAATTACAGCTGGCGTCTCATCGGCAATTTCAAGCAAGGAGGTAATCTCCGGAATAATGAAAGATCATATATATTAGGTAAAAGGTGTATCGGCGTCCCCGCTAAATAGGATAAACTAAAGAAATTAGAAGATCAGCAAAATAGGTTAAACTAAAGGAGTCATTAAGTTCACCAAAATATTATGTAGAATCAAAGAGCGTAATCCATGTACTGTAGAGCAACCAACAACCCAAATTGAGTTCACAGCAAGCTCTCCAAGAAATGCATGAGCTACAAAACAGTTGCAAAGCATTGAATACAATATATGTCGGTAACCCAGACCAGTGAACTTTTACCTGGGACAATCAAACATGTACCTCGAGCAGGTTCTACAGATTAGTCTTCAAGAATATGCAAGCTCAAGTGACTTTCAATTGGCTCCGGAAGTCAAAATGCACTTATTCTCTTCACATGTCCCTTTGCTGTACAGTCATGGAACTCTCTTGGAATTTAGTGGATAGATGATGTGGGTATCATATCGATGTTAAGTCACCTTCAAGCTAACAATTAGGCACTAACCCCATCAGAGAGAGGAGCCAGCACAAAGAATGATTGAGCACTGACTTATAATGGATCGAAGCATGCCAAAATAACCCAAAGCAATCACCAGCCATGCTGCTCCTCAGAATCAGATATCTTCTCCTGCAGCAGCTGCTGCTTCTACTCTCCAACTTGTCATCCAACTGTGCAACCGCTTCATCACCTTCAATGGGACATGGCAGTGAAGAGGCAGCTCTTGTGGCTATCAAGGCCAAGATCTCTGGCAACTCCAGCATGCTGGCCTCCTGGAACCAGAGCACCAGCTACTGCAGCTGGGAAGGCGTCACCTGCAGCACGAGACACCAGTTAAGGGTGGCAGCTCTGAACCTCAGTTCCCAGGGGCTCTCTGGCACCATCTCCCCTGCCATTGGTAACCTTAGCTTCCTGCACTCACTCAACCTAAGCTACAACACTCTTTACGGTGAGATCCCTCCCAGCATCGGCTCCCTTAGACGTCTGCAGAGCCTTGACCTGACACAAAACATGCTAACCGGTGTCATTCCGAGCAACATCAGCCACTGCACCAGCCTCCGTGTGATGCTCATGGGAAGCAACAAGAAGCTCCGGGGAAGCATACCCACTGAGATTGGCAACATGCTGTCGCTAAGAATTCTAAAGCTGCACAACAACAGCATCACTGGAACCATCCCATCATCTTTTGGGAACCTCTCCCAGTTGACTATCTTGTCCTTGGCATACAACCATCTCCAGGGATCTGTCCCAGCAGGAATAGGGAACAACGCAAATCTCATATTCATTCAGGTTTCTGATAACAATCTCTCAGGTTTGCTTCCTCCTTCACTGTACAATCTATCATCTCTGCATGTGTTTTATGTGGCAACCAACAAGCTGCATGGCCGTCTACCAGCTGACCTGGGGAGAAGCCTTCCGAGCATTAAACATTTCGGTGTTGGAGGAAACCAATTTACTGGACCTCTTCCACTATCACTAACTAACCTCACCTGGCTCCAGATTCTTCACGTCGAACTCAATAGTTTCACTGGAGTAGTTCCTTCCGAATTGGGCAGATTGAAAAATCTTCAAGTGCTTGTTCTGGATGTCAACAAGTTCAAGGCAAATAATGAGAAAGAATGGGAGTTCTTTGCTTCTTTAACTAACTGTACAGGATTGCAGATAGTGTCCATCGGATGGAACAAGTTTGAGGGCAAAATACCAATTTCGTTGGCTAATTTGTCCACTAACCTCCAGTTGCTACGGATTCTCTATAACAACATATCCGGTGTCATCCCATTAGAGATTGGAGATTTGGCGAATCTTGAGTGCTTTGATCTTGCAGGCAACAAATTCACTGGGATCATTCCTGAAAGCATAGGGAAGATTACACAATTGAACGAGCTATATCTGCATCGGAACAACTTCTCTGGGCATGTGCCATCCTCCATTGGAAACCTCACTAGTCTATCCATACTTGAAGCAAGGAGCAACAGCTTGGAGGGCTCAATTCCACCAACAATTGGAAATTTGAGCAAACTTACAGGATTAGATCTATCAAGGAACAAGCTTATTGGTAATATTCCTAATGAGATTATGCGCCTATCATCAATCTCAATGTCTTTTGATTTGTCTTACAACTTTCTTGAGGGACCACTTCCTTTAGAAGTCAGGGGTTTGGTAAATCTTGTACAACTCATCCTGTCAGGAAACAAATTGTCAGGTCACATACCTGATACAATTGGCAACTGCAGAGCCCTGGAAATCATTTTAATGGACGATAATTCATTCCAAGGAAGCATACCTGCCACTTTAGAGAATATCAATGGTCTCGCCCTACTGAATTTGACGGCCAATAAACTGAATGGCAGCATCCCTGGGAACCTAGGCGTCATCACCTATTTACAGGAGTTGTACCTTTCCCACAATAATTTATCAGGACCAATCCCAGAACTTTTAGGTAATTCAACAACACTGCTCCGTCTTGATCTATCCTTCAACAATTTGCAAGGTGAAGTACCAGAAGAAGGGATTTTCAGAAACCTAACAGGACTATCAATTGTTGGGAACAATGGATTATGTGGTGGAATATCACAGCTTCATCTACCAAGATGCCCAAAATCTAATGTCAGGAAGAACAAGAAAAGCACGACAAAGTCTCCTAGAATAGTAATCCCAACAACAGGAGCCCTACTGCTCTTACTTGTTTTGTTTTGGGTTAGATTCCTTTATAGAAAGTGCAGGACAGCACCGAAGAAAGAAATAGCTCCTCAATTCCAAGAGATAGAGCTTCCAATAGTTCTGTACAATGATATACTAAAAGGAACAGATGGATTTTCAGAAGCAAATGTTCTTGGGAAGGGAAGATATGGTACAGTTTACAGGGGTACAATAGGAAATCAAGCCATTGTAGTGGCTGTTAAGGTGTTCAATCTCCAGCTATCAGGATCATACAAAAGCTTCCAGGCTGAATGCGAGGCACTGAGGAGAGTTAGGCATCGATGCCTTGTAAAGATCATTACATGCTGTTCAAGCATCGACCACCAGGGCCAAGACTTTAGGGCACTAGTCTTTGAGTGTATGGAAAACAGCAGCTTAGACAGATGGATACACTCAAGTTTTGAAGGCCAACATAGAAAAGAAGCACTCAGCTTGTCACAGAGGCTAGATATTGCAGTAGATATTGTTGATGCTTTGGACTATCTTCACAATGGTTGCCAACCACCAATCGTCCATTGTGATCTCAAGCCAAGCAACGTTCTTCTCAATCAGGACATGAGAGCTCGTGTTGGAGATTTTGGCATTGCTAGAGTTCTAGATGAATCAACAAGCAGAAATCCAATGAATTCCAATAGCTCCATAGGTATAAGAGGCTCCATCGGATATATTGCTCCAGGTAACACAGATATGCTCCCATGTGCTTCACAAGATAACATCTTTTTGATTTGTAGTACTACCTCCGTGGGCTCCATATTGCTTCACTCTATTGCAGAATATGGAGAAGGGATTGCGGTGTCAACTTATGGTGATGTGTATAGTCTTGGTGTCACGTTGATTGAGATGTTTACACGAAGGAGCCCGACAGACGATATGTTCAGAGATGGGATGAGCTTGCATTATTTTGCAGAGGCATCTCTTCCTCACAAGGTTATGAAGATAGGAGATTCCAATATATGGCTGCATGATGGTGCAAATACCAGAAATGATACGAGGCATATGACAAGAATCAAAGAATGTTTGTCTTCCGTCATCATGCTTGGTGTCCTATGCTCAAAGCAATCACCCATAGAACGGCCGTCAATGAGAGATGCCGCTGCAGAGATGCATGCTATCAGAGATGCATACACATAACCACTACTCAACAGTGAAGTGATTTCGGATCATATTAACAACCATTTGCTTATACCTACCATCATATTTAAGGGTGTGTTGCAGACTTTATCAGTTAGTGCTGTATAGGCCTCATCATTCATGACAGAAATTTGTTGTTCCTAATCTTGTATACAACAGCAGTAACATATGAGACAATCACTTGTCAGCTCTAAGCTGCATATGCAGGCAGCACAACAATATCAAGGTGGCTAATTTACCCTTCAATGTCAAAGCAAGCAATCATATAGGGTCTGTTTGGTTGCCTGGCTAACCTTAGCTTGGTTAGAATCTGGAGCCGGGCTAGCCCAAGCCTGACTTAAGAAATGCAACATACCATGTTTGGTTGGCTGACTTAGCTAAGCCTGGCTCGTATAGGAGTGTGTTTGGTTGAGTGTATTGTCTCGTGTGAAATCACCTCATCTTTCGTAATGTGAGCTTACCCTCCTCATCCTCCACCTACCACCCTCACTGCCGGCCCAACCCGTCGCCCATCCTCCACCAACTGCCTCCACAAGCCCACGTCGCCGGCCATCTTCTCCCACCGGCCGGGGTCATCTGAGACGTACCTACACAGCCACATGGAGAAGCCGTCGAGGCGGTAGACGTCGCAGGCGCGGCCGACGACGGCGTACCCGCCGGAGCCGTGGGTGACGGCGAAGGCGAAGGCGAGGAGCACGACGAGCGCCACCATGGCGAAGAAGTACAAGGCCAGCAGGCAGCGGCGGTTTCAGTAGGCGCGCCGACAAAGCCGGCGAGCGTGGTGAGGAGGAGGAGGCCGCCGAGGATCAAGCACCGCCACGACCGGATCAACAGGAGCTGCGGCGAATCGAGCTCCACCATGGCCGGATCAAGGGGAGCTCCAATGAATCGAGCTCCGCCATAGCCGGATTGAGTGAGCCTTCAACGGGAGATGCGGCGAATTGAGCTCCACCTCCTGTCCTGCCCGGCCCACCCCTGCCGCCCATCTCTCCTCCTCTCCCTGCCCCGACCAGTGACACCAAGCTGAGCTCCACCCCCGTCGGGTCAAGGGGAGCTCGAGGCTTGGCTGGGCTCCACCACTTTGGCGGCTCTGTCGTCGGCGCTTGCGGAGAGGACGAGAAGGAGCATGGGGTCGGTGGGGCAGACTGGGGCGGCGCTGCTCGCAGCTGCGCAGGAGGCGGCGACAGTAGTGAGAGGTGAGGCGAACAGGTGAGCGGCGGCGGTAAGTGGATTCTCACGCGCGTGGGCCAGGGGGCTTGTGCAAGCCTGGCTCTGCTTAAACGGATGCTCGATGTGTTTCCACGAAGCCAGGCCAAGTGGGCTTTTGCATTACGGAGGCCTGGCTAAAGGGCCAACCAAACATTGGTCGGGTGGCTTATGGAAGCCTAGCTAGGGGTTAGCCAGGCAACCAAACAGCCCCATAGTATCTCAGAAGTGTAAAGTAGCTGGAATCCACCATCCATGTGTGTCCCCATTAGCTGCTCGACTTTCTTTAATGCACCTCATGAGAGATGCATATATAGGTCTGCCTCCCTCCTGAATGTTCTCATCTTCCATGAGCCTCAAGGTCGAATCCACAATATTACTACACTAGTATGGTCATTGCACCAAGCAAACAAAATGAACATTTGGTAATTCAACAATAAATATGATCCAGTTATCCCTAACCTCAGGGTTCAGATAACGCATACGCGTGTAGGAGGCGGCACCCAGGGGAGCACCCGCGCCCGCTCAGAGTGAAGACTAGAGGCGTAGGAGGAGCGAGGTCATCGATCTGATGGCCCAGATATGGATATGATGGCTCAAGCTGCTGCGGGATCCAATCGGGGTTGGAAATTTGAACAAAGAGAGAAATTGACCTCTCGCCGCTGCGCCGAGGAAGTGAGGAATCAGTAGTCTCAAATGGTAGCGCAGGGGGAGGAGACCGCGGTTCACAGCGCCGACCGGCAGTGATGGCGATAGGCGGCGATGGGGTGGGAAACAACAACGGTAACTGTATTTTTTGTTTGGTGAAATAGTCATTTTAGTCCTCAAACTACCGACCAAGGCTCAACTTCGTCCTTAAACTATTAAAATGGTCATTCTAGTCCTTAAATTTTTTCACGTGGCTCAATTCCATCATTTGTCCTACATGTCATTATACGTTGGCGTGCCTCGTCAGCATTCAAACAATTAGGGTTCATTAAATACGCTTTCTACTACATATGTCCGTGTCTATCTGACATCCACATCCACTTAAGGTTTGTAAGACATTATTTTTATGTTATCTTAACTAAAAAAAGATATAAATGACTTCATTATAATTTACTTCTGTTTTTGTCATTGTGTAAAATAGTGGGATTATGGGAGGGAGAAATGAGATGTCGCTCTCATCCTTAGTCTAATGGAAAAAGAAGAGAGTGATGAAAAGAGTTATTTCAAGCTCACTTGAAACCCTAGTTGACTAGATGATGATATGGCGTGTCAATGTGGCATGCCACCTAGGACGAAGGATGAAATTGAGCCATGTATGAAAGTTTAAGGACTGGAATGACCATTTTGATAGTTTAGAGACGAAATTGAGCCTCGATCGATAGTTCAGGGATGATAATGGCTATTTCGCCTTTTTGTTTTTCAGGTCAAAACACACAAGTTTTTTTAGATAGAATATGGAGGGACGTGGATATTTTGTGTAACTCGGTAAAAGATGTTTATTGAGCTACATGCATATGTACTCTAAAACTAATGGATAAAGAAAATGAATAAGTATAATACAGATTTGATGGAAGCAAATAATTCCAATTCCTTTTGTATCCAAAATTCTCAATTTCAGCATTGAAAAACTATTTCAACTTTAGAGTTGATATTTGTTCCAACGTCTCCATTTTAGGTTTAAAGCTATCCTAAATAGTTTTTTTCCATTTGCTCATTCTCAATTTCTACGTTAGAACAACCTTGGGTTTTTTTCATATCCCAAATTCCAGCACTAGAGGTGAAATAACCCATCAAATAGCTTATGCAAATGCTTCATATATGACTCATTCGTACAACATTGTTCCAAACAAGTAGCCCAATTTTTTTATTAATAAGTGAACAACTATTTAAGTAGTTTTTGCTCATTTGATCTTCTAGTCCTTCAAATTCAGTAAAACAGTGACGTTCCTATACTCATCGATATGTGGTGTTGTACTTTATTTCAGCAGAGCTGCCTTAGTGCAACTGGCAAGACACTGTGGGGCGGAGCTTATCGACAGGGTTTGAACTCCGATTCTTCCACCTATGCATATGGAGTTTCTGACAACCCCTATCTCAGGTTATCTTTTTACTTTAATTCACACTGCTGTCAAGACAGAGGATAATAGATAGTGTAGCTTAGGATACACCACACAAGATTTGTATCCTCCATATATCGAGTTCAGGTTTTCAATTTGGTGCTCAAATTGCAGCAATACTGCTAAGCATGCAGAGCCTAAAGATTCGTGTTTCTGATTGAGTACCCCTTTTCATGACCAGGTTTTTTGATGACCTACGAATTAAATGATTTTTATTTGTCAAGAAGGTCATTATTTATGTACTGCTATTTTCTATCAATGTTATTTGAACAAGCCAGGCCAAGTGTGTTTGCATCTTATGAGCTTGGTTCATATCAACCAACAATTTGTGCATGAGACGAAATGCAACAAAGCCATGACACACCTTTTCTGGCAGAACTTCTAAAGGCTATTTGGAACTAACTTAAAGAAAGCAAAATGGTGTGGCATGGAGCCATGGACTCTTGTCTCGTGTTATATATACATTATTACCTTAGAGGATCATGACAGTAAGTGACAGGGGCGGAGCTACAGGGTATGTTGTATATGCTTCAGCATACCCTGCGTTTCCACCGTGTATAGGAGTAAATATACGGATTTTATTTATATAAAAAAAAGAAAAACGCTCATCTACAGAATGACACAGCGACGCGACATCAGGCGCAGTCACGGCCCAACCCAGCAACGAAAACAGAAAGATCTACTAGAATCGTGCGTGTGGCCGCCGCCTCACGTCGCTCGACTCAGCCGCCATTCGCATCGTTCCTTTTCCCCATCGGCAGATGCCCACATCGCTGATCGCCTGATGCCCTCCGACGAGCAGGCAGCAGCAGATCATCAATTCAACTCTGCCATCGCCGAGCAAGGACCACCGGACCAGGGAGCAACCGAGCGAGTTGGCAGACGCAAAGCACCAAGCAGCCGCAAAGTAAGTATAACTTATTAGATGTGACTAGTGACTTCTAATTTTTTTAATTGCTAATTTGCAATGATGATCCCGATCTATGCAAATTTTTTATTCAGTTCATTCAAGAAATTCCTAATTCATGTATGCTTTAATTACTAATTATTTGGCATTGTGCTTTGTAATATTTAAAATATTATATTATGCAGTAATGAAGAGAGACGGGGACATTGCATCTCTTTTTCGGAAACATGAAGCAAAGAGGAAGGCAGCAGCAGCTGCTGCTACGTCTAATCATTCTCCTAATCCGATTGTACCTGTGGTAGAACATCATACTCGTGAGAGAGTAGTTGAGGAAACTGAAAATCATGTGCTACCGCCGCCACCACCACCGCCACAGCCACTACCACAGCCGTCTTCAGTGCCACCAGTTTATGATATCAATCGTCTTCCACATGATCCAGGTGAAAGACATCCCATTCTTAGTTATCCGGTTAATGATCAAGATGCAATTCGAAGAGCATATATTACTAAAGGTCCATTCAAACCTTTTGCACATGATTTTCCGAAAACATGGATTTCAGGACAAAATCGTCAATTCAGTTTTTGTTGGATGTACAACCATGAATGGCTTGAGTATAGTATTAAGAAGGATGCTGCATTTTGCTTTATATGCTACTTGTTCAAGAAGGACACTGGGTCAAAGGCATTTACCGTTGATGGCTGGAATAATTGGAATATAGGAGAGCCTGCACTTCTCCAACATCTAGGTTCCAAGGCACATATTGCAGCTCAAGAGAGGTACATTGGCTTTATAAATCCCAAGGTAGCAATTGATTATAATATTCAGAAGTGGAGCGATGAGGATCTTCGACTTTATAAGAAACGATTGACTTATTCACTTAGGTGTATCAAGTTTCTTTTGCATCAAGGGTTGGCATTTCGTGGACATGATGAAAGTGAAGAATCTAGCAACAGAGGGAACTTCATTGAACTTTTGAAATTTCTCGCCGGAAATAGTGAAGAAGTCAACAAGTATGTTTTGGACAATGCTCCAGGTAACTGTACCTTAACTAGCCCAGACATACAAAAGCAAATTATTCATTGTTGTGCCCTGGAAACTAGAAAGAAAATAATCGAAGACCTTGGTGATGAGCCCTTTGCAATTTTAGCTGATGAGTCTAGTGATATATCACATAAAGAACAATTAGCTCTTTGCTTGCGTTATGTTGATAAATTGGGAAGGCCATGTGAGCATTTTATTGGAGTTGTTCATGTAGATGATACTACCTCTTTATCACTGAAGGGTGCAATTGAAGCTTTACTTGTTCTTCATGGCTTGAGTTTGACTCAAATCCGTGGTCAAGGTTATGATGGGGCTAGCAACATGAAAGGAGATATTAAAGGGTTGAAAACATTGATCATGCAAGAGTCACCTTCTGCTTATTATATTCATTATTTTGCACATCAACTCCAATTGGTTCTTGTGGCTGTTGCTAAGGGAAATACTGATTGCAGCTCCTTTTTTGATCAAGTATCTATCTTGTTGAATATTGTTGAGGTTTCTTGTAAGCGTCATGACATGCTCAGAAAAGCTAGGCTTGAAAATATCAAGAAAGCACTTGATTGTGGTGAAATTTAATCTGGAACTGGATTACATCAAGAGATGGGTTTGCCTAGGCCTGGAGATACTCGATGGGGATCTCATTACAAAACTATATGCAACATCCTTACTATGTATGAGTCAATCCATGACGTACTGGTTGATCTTGGGGATGATCCGACATATAAGGATGATTGGACCAAAATCCATTATGTGACTGGAGCATTCGAGACCTTTGAGTTTGTTTTCTTTGCACATTTAATGTATATTATTCTTGGATACACGAATGAGTTATCCGAGTGTTTTCAAAGAAGGGAGCAAGATATTCTTAATGCAATATCACTTGTTAATGTGGCAAAGAAAAGAATGCAAGAATTGAGGTCTGATGGTTGGAATAATTTTCTTGAGAAGGTCACCTCATTTTGTGATAAACATGGTGTTGATGTGCCTGCTATGGATGGTGTTTATGTTCCTTATGGAAAATCAACAAGGAAAGCTCATGCTCGAAAGCAAACCAATGATGACCACTTCAGAAGAGAAGTATACATTGGTGTCATTGATCAAATAAGTCAAGAACTTGATAATCGGTTTGATGAGATCAACATGGAGTTGTTGTCTTGTATGGCGGCCTTCAATCCTTCTAAGTCATTTGAGTCTTTTGATGCACGAAAGCTACGGAGACTAGCCGAGTTCTACCCAAAGGACTTCTCAAATAATGATTTGAGAAGACTTGAATTGCAGCTAGATAATTATATTGATGACATCAGGCAGGATAATAGATTCAAAGGTCTAGAAAATATTGTTGATCTCTCAGTTATGCTTGTTCAAACAAAGAGACATAAAGTGCATGATATGGTTTATCAGCTTCTCAAATTGGTATTGCTTCTACCCGTGGCAACAGCAAGTGTTGAAAGAGTATTTTCTGCATTGGTTTTAGTGAAAACCAAAACCCGAAATAAGATGGGAGATAGTGTTTTGGATGATTGTCTCGTCACTTTCATTGAGCGAGATATTTTCTTTGAAATTGATGAGGATGACATAATTGATACATTTATGTCCCTTCGGATGCGTCGAATAAATTCATTAGTAAAATAGCACTGTAAGTGAGTCTGGCTTTTGAACTATTTATATATTGTATTTAATGGATATGGTTTGTACTTAGTCCATGAATTTAAACCTTATTATTGAGTTGGAAAATGGATTTACCGAATTGCGTATGAAATTTTTTGATAAGCATATCCTGACCCAAAATCCTAGATTCGCCACTGGTAAGTGATGGTGTTGAAAAGAGGTTCACTATGCCGATAGAAAGTAAAGAGGCAATGAGACTCTGGAGGCAACCAATTACAATCATTGCTGTCAAATATTGTGTTCGAATCCACTTTCCTGATTCATGAGAGAAAAGTATATCATTGAGATCCAAAGCAATCCAAATAGTCCTGGATGTCAGCTTTCTGCTCACAATCACCTGCCACACTGCTTGCCTCCAAGCATTAGGCAAGATTAGCATGTTATGACAGCATGGTAATGGACATTATAGGTCATCACCAAACAATTTACCAAACTAGAGGAAGTAGAAGATCACATTTAGCAGGTCAGCATCTCTTCCTTGCGTACAGCAATAGTACCACGATCTGGGAGAATATTCACATTTCAGCCTAGCATAGATATACTCCAAGCTGTTCATCTTATTTCCATGGTAGGAAGAAAGAATAGAGCATTATTTTATTATCTTTCAGTTTGAAAAAGATTGAAAAGAAGTTTGGGGACACAAAAAGAGCTTCTCTGATATCAAATTAGAACACAAACATCAAAGCTTTATTAATAAAGTTGGTGTAAGTTGTTTTTGTTTATATATTATTAGTAAAAGTGGAAATATCTATTAGCACGTCTAATGAGCTTATTTGGTCTACCGGTATTGTATTACTGGTTATATCCAAGATGTTGTATCTGTTGAAATATCTCTTATAAATATATAGCTGTCTTGATCTAGGTGACCTTTGGATGCGCAGTGATGGCAATAGATGGCTATAGGATGATACCTATAGGTAGGAGTATTTAAGAATAGAGGGAGTGTAATCTTACTTGCCAGTACTGTTAGAAAAGTGATCAAGCAAATCGGTTGTTTTATGGATCGGAAACATCTCCCAGTGATAAAAGTGAGTGACTATGCAAAAATATAAGTATGGCCAACCAAACAATCAGAAAAGGAAAGCACCAAATGCTCTGTTTTATAGATGAGAGACCAGCATCCGCATTCTGTTCCTATACCCGTAACTGCGCATCTTAAGAAATTTAGAAGTAGAATGCCATAACAAAAGAATTGTTGTTTTCACTAAAGAGTTATATAAAGCTATTTGTTTATATACTTGGTTTGGTTTTTGTTCATATTAGAAAGCATACGGATCCCATTGAGCTATTGACTAAAAAGTTGCAACATGCACAGGTTCATCAGTTTGAAAAGTTTTTTTTTCTTTTTTGGGAATCTGTTCGAACAGTTGATAGTACGAGATATCACCTGAAATTTGTGAACAAAAAGTTCATGGTAGATCGATGGTGTGTGCTCATATACACCACATTCATAACATTCTTTGCATATGTATCGGCTTATATACGGTTACCAAAATTGATTACATGATATCAACAAATTGCAACTACCTCTAACATCCTTTTCCTCACACGGCCGTGAAACCGTTTTAATAACTAACAACAAAAACTGCATGACACATATATACTCCCACCATTGCTTTTACAAGAAACCATTTCATTAATTCTCAACCATTGAGTTTTGTCTAGCCTATATAAATCTAAGATCACACCCAAACTAAAGTGTGCCAAGCTTTGCATGTGCAATGATTTGATGTTTCGTACTAATCGTGTTTCCAACCGACATGTTCACGTTAGACAGATTGAAGTTTCTTTTAGTTTACGTGATTTTCTAAGGTAGTTTAGAATTTTGATTATCTGGTCCAAAAGGCTCCCATTGTACATTCTAAAAAGTAACTTTATGACACACAAGGTTAACATCTCACGTCTTAAGAAAAAGGTTACAAATACGTGTTTTATCTTTTTCGGCAGCCTATCAATATTTATTGCAACTTTTTTACCGATGCTTCTGCATCAATCAATTACAATAAATCTTGAGCACCAGATTGATTATGCAAATGGAGAATAATCAGTCTAATATTCTCCGAAAAATAGTGCCAAGAGATGAGTAAGCTTGAAATTTAAAAGAATGCAAACTAACTTATTTTCTTGTTCTTCATAACATTACAAAACTCGTCTGTCAGCCACCCTCCACAAAGTAGTATAACTTATCAACAAAAGAATGCATATCAACACACGTAGCCTTCTGATAAACAACATCCCCTGGTCCGTACGAAATAAAGCCACCACCTTATAACTTAACCGACAATTGGTGGCAGTGGCACTTTCGTATTCTCAAAAACACGAGTCGTGGTATTTCTCTGTTTCTACAACCTTCCACGTTCCTAGCAGTTGATGCCACATGTTTGGGTATCTGGGCCAGTGACACGGGTGGTGAATGGGTCGACACGAACCCACAGCAAGGAGAAGATCGATGCAAGAAGGATTGCCCAGACGACAACGATGGTTGGGGTGCGGTTTTGCCTACCCATGAGACCCTTGAGGAATGGGTACAAGTGAACAATCACCCAGAAGGCGAAGAAGAGCTTGCCAAAGAGTGGTCCCCATGATTGGTAACCGCTGTTGATGGCGTAGGAGATACCAGCAACAACACCGACCAGGTTGATGATCAAGATGGTTGTCGGTGGGATGAGAAGGGTTGTCCACTTGAACATGTAGAGCTCCGCAAAGTCACCATCTTCATCAGAGGCCTTTGAGGTGACAGTAAAGTTGGTGTCGATACCAGCAAGCACCTTGAGAAGACCCTGGAAGACGGCGAAAAGATGGGCAGAGATACCTCCAATAACCCAGAATTGTTCATTCCTCCACCATTCATCAATGCCAACACCACTCCACCTCATCTCAAGGATACCAGTGGCGAAAATTGAAAGAAAGAGAGAGATGAACCAAATACTAGCAAAGTTGCTAATCTGCACTCCGAAACAAATTCAGTCAGAATTACTGTTTCATTCTCTGTGTAATAAAGAACATTTTTATGTAACTCATGCTTACCTCTGGGATGATGAACTTCCCAGTGAGGAGACAGATAGCAGGCAGAATACAATATATGAGAAGCGGGATAGATGTGAGTGGGTAAATGGTGGTGTTGATGTACGCAAATCTCTCCAAGAACTTCAGGCGTCCTCCATAGCCATACCATAAGGGACAATGCCGGCTGAAAAGAATTTCCACAGAACCAAGAGCCCACCGGAGCACTTGGTTCAGACGATCTGAAAGATTGATGGGAGCAGATCCCTTGAAAGCTGGACGCTTAGGCATGCAGTAAATTGACCGCCAGCCTCGTGCATGCATCTTGAATCCAGTAAGAATATCTTCTGTCACAGAACCATAGATCCACCCAATCTGCAATTTAAAAACAAACTTGTTACCATTAACCAAGCAAGTCTTACTCATGCTAACTTTAATATGTGGTTATCAACTTGCAACAATAGTAACAAAAAGTGTGCTGTGAACTAAGCGCAACAGCCAACAGCAGTGATAGTTTTTCTTCCTCCAAAACATTCGCATCCATGATCTTGCTTTCTCCATTTTATTCTTATTGTTGAAATATGTAGGGAAGAGTTTGCTCTGGTTATCCACCAAGCCAAGCAGGATTCTCGATGAAGTATGCATTCCTGGCTGTCTAGCACATATTCAGATTCATGTGCTCCAGGTTGCACATTACCCCAGTTCCCCATCACTTGTACATCCACCCCTTTCCCCTATTTTCTCCATAAGAAAATTGAAAATGGTATTGATGTGAGGATTGTTATGTTACCTCTGTTCCCCATTCAGTTTTATCCTCGTAGCCACAACTTATGACATGGATAGCTTCTTTTAGAAGAGATTCTGGAGTTGCAGACTGAGGAACGCCACCATATTCCATCAGAGTGGAGGCAACAAAAGCTGCAGATTGGCCAAATCGCTTCTCCAAACTCATTTGAGACATAAGAAGTGATTTCTCATCATCAAATCCAGCACCTGCCATATATCAATAAATGCCAACATGCATACATATTTCAGAACCCCGAAAATATACAAGAAAAATAGCATGCAACAAAAGGGGTAAACATTTGCAAAATTAAAGTCATGAATATCTAAAAGCATAAAGGTGTACCTTCAACTCCCTCCTCTATATCCTCAAGATTGAATACTGGCACGGAACTGTCCACATGCTTCTGTGACTTTTTCTTGTCTGACCCCTTCTTCTTTGATTTGCTTGCCTTCTTCCTGCCACCACATAGTGATGACAAGAAACCACCCTTCTTCTTTTGCTTAATTGGGGGCTCATAACCATATAGAGCTGTTCTGTTGAAAACACAACCAGTTCCCACATAAACTGGTCCTTGAATGCCATCAAGACCCCTCAAGTTAATCTGTGATAAATTGAAATACCCCAGAAATTTAGTTAGAAAAATTAAAACCTGTGCACCAATGGTATTAATATTGATGGAGAATATTAAAGCAAGATTGAGGCTTACATCAAAGAACACAGTGTTCCTGTTGGCATATCGATCATTCCTATCAATACCATCGAACCTTTGTGGAAACTGTACATAGCAGACACTCCTTCCTAGGTTAGGATCCATAAGGAAGCACATAGCTTCCCTTAGAGCTTTGCTGTTGTTGATGTAGTGATCACAATCAAGATTCAACATGTATTGTCCATTGGTAAGCACAGCTGAGACACGAACCTATGGAAAAGAAAAGGCTGCCATCAGAACCAACGTATGGAAGTGGAGCTGATAATTTTGACACTTTGTAATATATAACTACTCACAAGAGCATTCATGGCACCGGCTTTCTTGTGATGCTGGAATCCAGGACGCTTCTCACGAGAAACATACACCAAACGGGGAAGCTCATTGCCTTCAGTATCAAGGCCACCACTGTGACCAAGGAAAACCTGAGTATGATCAGAAAGAGGATTTAGCAAAGAAAATTCTTTTCAAGAGAAAAGAAAAGGAAAAGACAGATATTATCAGGCACATTAGCAGTCAGCTTAGTAACGAAAACTTCATTCTGATTAGAAATATGCTAACCTGAATCATTCCAGGGTGGTCCCTGGTATTGTTTCCTGGCCATGGAGTGCCATCTTGCATGATCCATCCTTCCTCCGGAACTTTCTGTGCCTTAGCGACAAGGCCATTTACCCTTACTTTAAATTCTTCATATTCTCTCTGCAACAAGTTTTTGGTTAAGACGTGTAAGTATTGGATTACAACATAGAAAATCAATATTTAGATATCCACAAAGAAAGCAAACCTTCATTGCCCGGCGGTCTTTAACAAATGAAGGGTGGACTTTGTCCTTCAAGTAATCAATTTTCTGGCTGAAGTACCATTCAGGAGCTCTAGGCTCAATGTTGTACTTCTTAACAAATGGTACCCATTTTCTAGCAAATTCTGAAGTCTCAGCTAGTGCATCAAATGTCAGCATTGCAGCTCCATCATCAGATACATAGCAAGAGACCTTATCCACAGGGTAATCCACAGCAAGAATGGATAGAACAGTATTGGCAGTGACAAGAGGCGGCTCCTTCATTGGGTCGACTGTACTGACGAAAATGTCAACAGCAGCCAACTGAGATGGCTCACCTTCACGGTCATACCTGTTAGACGAAATGGAACCCTAACATTAGTGCTATGAACAAATTTAGTTTGTCTTTGGACAAATTACTACAGAACTGTAAAAGAGATCACCTCAATGCCAATCTATCAAGGTAAGTCTCACGGTTGATTGGAAACCACTTTGGGAACTGATCCAGTATCCAGGAAAGAGCAAACCAAATCTCACATATGACAGATAGAAGCCATAACGGGTATGCATTGCGCACAGGATTGGTGATACGGTAGTGCAGGAAGATGCTTAGAACAACCAATCGCAGCACAATGACCATTCTGTAAGGATTGATCCTGGAGGAAGGAAGTGGAACCTTTCTGGATAGAGGTTGTCGGGTTTCATCATTCCTGCAATTCAGATGGCACAAAATTAGTGTTGAAAGATATGTCGAAGAAAACATAGCAAGGAATGGTTGGATAATTTATGCCCTATACATTTTCCTGAGAAGACACATTAAAACAATTAGCCATCATTACAGTGACTTAAGCATATCAGGTTTCTGCATTTATGTGGATTGAACAAACTCTTGAGATATTCCGATCCCCTTTCTAGGCTAAGGACCATTCGGTTTGATTGTGTATTCATCTTGACGAAGAGAACAATATCTTCCATAAAATGCTAAACAGGTCCATGGTTTTGTAGCATAACGGCAAGCCTCTGAATTCTTGCAATGATGTGTGGAGTGGAAGTAACTCGAACTTCTTTCATACTTCTTCCTTTTGTAAATGTAACTCAATACTAATTATGAAACAACATTTAGTACTAAACAACATATGATCCTGTCAAACATGAGTGTGCTATGGAGGGTGTTGGGACTCACAGTAAGGCATCTTCCATGTTGTAATCAGTAGATGCATCAATGTCATTAAGACCCCGACCCTCAGAGGGAGCAATGCTGGTGCCATTGGTCATGGGAATTGTTCCCTTATCCTGCTTCATTTTCCAGCCATCAACTCTCTCTTTCCAGGCAACATTTCCAATGCTACCAGAGAACTCCCTTGACGGATTTGCTGTCAAGGAGCAAGAAACAATCATCAGATCTTCACATCAGACATCTTCTACAAACTGAAACATCAGAGACCATGGTGAGAAATAAACATACGCGAATGATTCACATAGGGAAATGGAGCACGCTTGCCAATGTTCCCAGTAGGGGACATCATATGATGATCAGGGGAAGCTCCAGGAATTTCTCCCGAGATCTGCAAATCCAATTCGAGAAAATAAGCACTAGCACATATCCAACATATCTTGAGCACAGCATGTCAAAATTCGTAGCACCAACCTGGCTGTTAGTGACCGACGGGATGTACCCTCTAGGGATCTCACCGCTGTCATACTTGGTGAGCCCGATCTCACCACTGTCATACTTGGGGCGGCCAACATCCCCACTTCCCCCAGCGTTCATGCGCCAGCTGCGCATCCTGTCAGCAATCTTCTGCTTCTGGTCATCATTGCCAGATGCAGGGTAGTTGAAGTCACTGGCGTCATCGGCATCAGTGTCATCACCTTCCTCCCCACGGATCGCTGGGCTCCCTGAAGGATTCATTCAAAGTTCAGCATATGCTTAACAAAACGTATCGATCATACTTGTTATTATTGAACAAAAGTCTGTAGTGTCGCATCATATATAAATCAAGTTAATATATTTTTCTCCCTATAAAACTACAATTCAACAGAACTCACACAAAGACAAGACTAGGCCTTGCTACAAGCTAAAATAGGATCCAGTGATAGCGACAGAGCCAATATACCCACCCTGACGAAAAGCGCCACGAGATCCATCAGAAATAGAAACAATCCCCATTTTTTGAAGTTCTTGATCAAAGATCCAGACTTTCCCAGATCAAAGAAAAAATCGGAATGGAGAAGAGGCTGTAAGAAATTACCCTTGTGGCGCTTGTACTTGGTCTTGCACTGGGGGCACGCCTGGGTGCCGTCCTTGCGCTCGTACTCGTAGCAGGGTCGGCAGACCGGGAACCCGCAGACGTCGCAGGCGGCGAAGACGTCCCCCTCCGCGGTGGTGCCCACGCCGTCGCCGCAGATCTGGCACACCTGCCCGCCGCCGCCGCGCCTCCCCGACTTCTGCACACAGAGCAAACCAAAAGATTCAGTCTTTTCCCCCACCAAGATCCACCCCCAACACGAAACGGGAATGCAGCCCAGATCGATCCCCCCGCAGCTCACCACGGCATCCGCGTCGCCCTCCATGGCGCGCGAGCTCCCCAAAGAACCGACGCCTGGGCAGCAGCCGACCCGGCGCTACTCCCGAGATCCGAGCAGGTGCTGGCACGGATCAGCACCGCATCTCCCGGTGCAAGAGAGCGCGTGCTGCTGCTGCTGCTGCCGCCGCTAGTAGTAGTGGTAGTGGGGCGGGGCGCTGGGCTTAACTATGCGAGGCAGCGAGGAGAGAGAGAGAGAGAGAGGCAGGGAGGAGAGAAAAGGACAGGGCACCGCACCGATGGCGGAAGCCGCGGCAACGTGAGTTGGTTCCGCTGTCGCTCTCGCCCCCGAGAAATTAAGAATTGACAAGAGATTATTGTAACGGCGGAGGCGATCTTGATTCGAGTTAATTGCATGCGTTTGGTGGGCTTGGGCGCTCGGGATTTGGGTGTTGTTTATTGCCAGTGAGGCGGGAGGTGGAAGAAGGTGTGAGCTGGCGCTCGGTGGGGCCCGCGTGGCAGTGAGAGGACGCTGTCGGTCATGGGCACCGACAGGAAATATGACCGCGGGAGTGAAGTGCAGCGCTGGCGCTGAGCTAATTGGTAGGTGCACAAGTGGGGGAAATGTGGCCCATATAAAATGAAGGAAAGATAATAAGCCCAACAGCTCCAAATTATGGAGCTGAATATCATACCCCAATGATGAATTTAGAATAGTTATTACTGGCTTTATAGATCATAAAAGGCACTTCTATGTTCTTGATCTCGTCAGCATGGTCCAAGTAGAGTGGCAAAGGATCAAAGCTAAAATAATTATTCCATATGTAGTATTATATGGTGTCATAGATTTTACAAAACTTTAGTTTAAAACTTCATATGTGTTTGATGATATGTTTTGTCAAATTCAGAGGTTTAAGCTTTTTCGAGTAAATGTTTGGAAAAAGATAGTGATCTCGACTTTACATGTTTTGTAGAAAACATATAAACTACGAGAAGGACATCTATTTTCATAAAAGGTCTTCATATCACCTAAGTTTCCATACGCTCTATTGAAGTACCTAGGAAAATTGTATCCCATAGTTTAACTTGTATCTTATTATGGCAAATGTGAGCCCAACCAAATAAAGTAATACATCCCTATCATAGACTTATATGGTAGCATTGTTACAGCAAGATATTTAGTGGAACATGTGGTGATAACCTATCCTTTATAGGCTCCTAGGAGACAAATCATTCTTTCAACTTACCGACTTTTAACTTCTCCTTTAACTAAGATGTAAGTCAATTGAGCAAGTGTGCTTCTCTTCGATCTCGTCTTTTTCGCCAAATCTAAATGAAAAATGTCGCGGCGGCAACCTACGGAGAAGAAGATCGCAACGGTTCCGTGCATGAAAAACATAGCGAGTAATCATAGCCATCTTAAGAAACACTAGACATTTCAAAAAGAAACGAAACATCCAATTTCATCACGCCAACAACGATTGCATGCATCAGTAAACCACACGTTTTGTTTTGCCTGTCCCCAGACCCAAAGCGCTCGGTAGCACCCAGCCGACGCCCGACAGGTTGGTTTCTCCGACGCACACACACTGTCGCTGTGGCCCTAGCGAGCGAGGGAGAGAGAGTGTGTGCACGACCGACACGAAAATGGAGCCGAGCCCACATGGCAGTGGGGCTTCCTTCTCCTTTTTGCTGTTGCTGTGCATGTTAGTTGGGTGTGGCGGTGCGCGTGTTTCCTGGCTGCCGTAGAAGGCTCCACCGACACCACACGCCTCGCCGCGGTTGGCTGTGGGTCCCACACGCACAGAGAGAGGAGGTCAGGTCAGGGGTATTATCGTCATTCCGACAGGACAGTTACGTGCAGCTCGAGGCTTCCGCCCTGACCACATCGGTTTGTGTTCCTGACTTCCTGCCCGAGGAAGAAGATATCGCCCGTGCCAAAAGTGAAGTAAACTCGGAGGCTGACGGGTGGGTCCACCAGAGGAAGGGACGCCTTCCTCAACCTGAGAGTGATGTGGGCCTCGTTTAGTTCCCGAATTTGGGAGCCAAACTTTGGTTTTTTGGGGTGCGTGCGCCACTGTAGTATTTCGTTTGTATGTGTAAAAAATTGTCCAAAAATTAATTAATTAGGCTCAAAATGTTCATCTCGTATAGTATAACAAAATTGTGCAATTAGTTTTTGATTTCATCTACATTTAGTACTCCATACATTCTATGACATTTTGATGTGATAGGAATCTTCTTTTTGCATAGTGAACTTTGAGGGTAGAATTTTGGATCTAAACAAGGCCGTGGTCCATGAGTCTGTACTGTAGTACTACTCCCTTTCTACTTCTCGTAAAAAAAATGCAACTCTCGCATTTTAAAAAGTCAAACGCTTTAAAGTTTGATCAAATTTATATAAAAATTATTAACATATATAATATAAAATAACTATTAATAAATTAAACACTTTAAAGCTTGAGACCGGAGTGAAGATGGTCCATGAGCATGTGCTGCAGTACGAGTACTCCCGTACTATTTATTGAAGGAATAAAGCATAAAATTTTGGAGGCGAAGACATTCTCAGACTGGGAATTCAACCGCTACCAGTAGCTTGTTCTAACAAGACATACTCGCATGTTATTGGTCATCACCTCCTACAAATTATATATCTGGAGGTTTTGAAGTTAATGTTTATGTCTACGGGCACACGTCTTCTGCCACTAAAGAAATATTGGCAATTCTTAAAGTAGAATTAATAAAATACAGACATTCGGTTTAAATTGATTAACTTGTTCTAACTTATTGTATTTAAAAAACCGAGGGAGTATAGACTTGCAAGGGCTTACAATGTGCGTGATGCCTTGGTAATGGTTCATTTTGTGTTTTTTAGTTGTGCTGTCGCAATCGTGTGTTACTGCTTCTACATGCATGCTCCCCTTTTCAATACCTGTTCAACTAAAATTTGTGATTTGATTTGCCGCCATTTTGTAACATCAGGAATTTAAAATGCTGTAACCTACCCATTTCATATCGTCTTTCCCTTAACTGATCAAAGGTGTGCCACGTCACTAGTGCTCCGTCACTACATGACTACAAGCAAATGGGTCATGAATTTCCCCATAGCTTACGAGTAAACCGTTCAGGGCTCTAGCATAGAAAAAGAAATGACACTGCCAGTGGCAGGCTGATGGGAATGCCTGAACGTACAGCACCCTGCCAGCCACCAAGTGAGTCAATATATCAGGATTAACAATGCAGATCATATTCGTGAGCAATATGGACAGCTCAGGGGCAGCACCTGACTAATGAGCATGATTGACTTGCCTGTTTGTTCTTCCTGTGAAATAAGAAAATCGTTGATTGGGCTGGATTCCTAACCACCCCAATGACCCCATCCATGTGCCTCAAAATTGGTATTGTTCTCCACCAGATTCCTTACCCTCTGTATTGCAGGCCTGACAGTGTCAGAAGCTAATAGGAAAAACGAAACGGCAGTAAACAACACACGGCCACTCAACTCTAATTCCTTTGTGTTTCACAGTTACGTACAACCTATATGTATTAGTATTTCACCACTGCTAAAATAGTAAGGTAGAAAGAGCAGCATTCTCTCAGCATAAAGTAGACCAACGCATTGGTGACCGACGCTGCAATGTCAACATCAGGCAACAGAAGACAAATGAATAAGTTAGTAAATGATGAAACCATTTTTAAAAAATCGGCTTAATCTTTCCCTGTTGCCAGGAGTGACACGAGGGGCCAGTATGACATTAGCAAAATGGATGGCCTCGTCCCTCACAGCTCTAACTCTATAAGATCTATGGAGTTATTGGACTTGGATACGATGAGCTCCAAAAAATTATAGAGCTGGAGCTGAGATTACATAGAAAATATTTAGATGAATTATATTGTTTATAGCTTATACTAAATATTAATATTTAAAGTATATTAGTTTAGCATAGAGAGTGTAAATCTAGACTGAAGTTTGGAACTGAAGACGTGTCACAGCAGACGTTGTTGCGCTCCTAAGTGCCAGGTCTGAATTTCGATTCCACTCCGTTACGAGGACCCGGTGTTCAACCTGACCATGACAAATTACCAACACTCCAGCTGATAACTGGCATGACGATGACCAGCTGAGCAGGACAATCCAGCAACTCGTTTTGTTCGTACATGCGTCAATCTGCCATATTTATCTATGAAATTCCTTGTGTGTTAATATCTCCAATGATGTGGTCTATTTTTCAAATCAACGAACGAACATAACAAAATTTTGAGGAAAAATAATAAACAGAATAAATAAGAAGAACACCATATCATTTAGGCCCTTTTGCATCTTGATGGCCCAATAGAGCAAAACGTCATCGCGGGCTAATCTACTTAGCAGAGGGCCTCCGGGCAAGGAAAAGTCCATTCCACACCCCTCAACTTAGACGCCATCTGATTTTCGACATAAAACCAGATATTCGACACCCTTTAACTTTTCAAAACCGTTTAATTTACACTTTTTGGTGGTTTTAATGACGGGTTTCGCGATGGGGCGCCATGTTTGCCATCCCATGTGGCGCCACGTCAGCCTAAGGGGGTAAATTGATCTGCTTTGATAGTTTGATGGGTTAACTAAAATTTATAAAAAAATGTTATAGAAAAATATTTTTTCTTAGAAAACATATGTAATTAAAGATACTATAATTTTGTTCAGTCTTAGAAAATTAATAAACAAAATCATTTTAGCTTGAAAAATATAAAACTATTTTAATATTATTTTTCTAAAATCAGGCTATACTCTTATAGTGCATGGTCGGGAGTTATTCTCTTTTATGTATAGCATGATTTTAGAAAAAAAAATATAAAATTGATTCTATATTTTTGTAAGCTAAAATGAATTTTATATTGATTTTCTAAAAGTGAATTAGATTTTAGCATTTTTAGTATTTGTTTTCTAAGAAAAAAATTAATTTTATGACATTGATAAAGTCTAGTTTACACCCTCAAACTATCAAACCGGACCAATTTACATCCCTCGTAGCTGATGTGGCACCATGTGGGATGGTAAACGTGGCGCCATGTTAATGAATCGAAACCACTAAGGGGTGCAAACCGGACGGTTTGAAAAGTTAGAGGGTGTCGAACATCTGGTTTGCATTTGAGGGTTGAAAATCGGACAGCGTCGATAATTGAGGGGTGTGGAATGGACGTTTTCCTCCAGGCAAAAGTGGGCTATCTTGCTGACGAGGAAGCGGGCTGGGTGGCCGATATTGGGCCGTATCTGTTGCACATGGTGGTTGTTAGCCGTTGAAATTGGACCCAAACTCAATTTGTTCAGCTAGACCGTGATTTTCTTTTCAGTTGTCAATCACTTTTTTGACCAATAAAATAGTGACACGTTAATGCTAAACACAAAAGGAAAAACTGAGTGATACATCAATATTTTACAACCGGAAAAGCAGCGAACTTAAGACAACAAAAAACTGAGTGAGAACAAGAGAAGAAAAACACCTAAAAATATAATTTGCTTTATTAGGTTGGCGCATGAGATCCATGGTCATTGAGTGACTGACCCTCGCCATCAGCACAGTCAATGAAACAAAGACGTAACTTCCACATGAGAGAGTATAATAATTGAAGATCTTGCCAGTGTAAGTCATGCCACAAACTTTCATCTTTGATGCACAGGTAGCATATATCGCAAGAGTACTGAATACAAATTTGATGCCAATACCAAATTTAGATCACAACTTTGAGGGGCATGTAACAATTTCATGCCTGAGTCTAAAAAAACAATTTCATGCCCGAAAGTTTTTTGGTTATTCAGAATTCTTCAGTAGATTGTTTCCAGTTGTATTTTTTTACTAAAAATTGGAAAAAATAGCTCCTAAAATCATAAACATAGCATGCATATTAAGATCTCGATGTTTCATACACAGGAAGTTTTATGATTACAGCTTTGTAAAAAGAAGCAAGATGGTAAATTTGCTAGGCATTTTCTGAATTTGACATGCACATGCTTCTTTGTTTCATCTCCGAGCAGTATGAAAAATGGATATTGCGATTATTTTTTGTTAAGCTTATTGAACTAGTAGACAGATAAGAACTTGACAAGAAGGGAAATGATATAGACTGAATATCTTTCAGTTTCTATGTCAGTTTCAGAGCTCAAACTGAAGTTCAATTGATCGAAGATGCAAATGGAAGTTTAATCACATAGAATTATAAAATTTCAAAAATACTAACTCTTGAATTGCAAAGGTTGTAAAGAAACTGGATCACTAGTTTATAAATATCACTAAATCCCTAGAGAATGATTTAAGATCTGTGACTTAAAAACTTTGCTGAACAGAACACGATTAACTATCATTTGTCGAGCTTCATTTTCTAGAACCTGCTCAAAATTATTGCAATGAACTCTGAAATTATTTTGGATTTAAATAGAACAATTTAAAATATTGAATGGTTCTTAGAGCTGAGCAATTCAGTCATGCTTGCTCACATTAGCTACTCAGGTGCCCCTTTGGCAATCACTGAAACACAAGGCACTTAAAAATGAACACTGCAAACTAATCGGCAAGAAACACGAGACATTTAAAATGAACACTGCAAACTCAGCAACAAGAAACATGAAACACTTAAAATTAACGCCGTGGACTGATTGACAAGAAAGGATGAACAACAACCCAACAAACAAGGGATTTCATGCCTAAACTGAATAATAAAAAAGAACTATTGAAATAAACCAGAATGAATGAACTAAAAAAAGGAATGAGGGAGATGAGAAAATATCTTATCACTAAAATGGACGTTTATTGCCAATGACAATGCTATCTGTTGAATGTAATATGGGTGACAGAATCATAATAGACGTTACAGGAGATATGGTCTTAGAAAAATTCATTGGTTTGCTCTACCACTAAAACTACTAAAAATGAAAAAGAATTTCATTTTCTTGACATATCTGCTTGAACAATCTGTATGTCTCCCACTATCTGACACAATATAGCTCACCTATTTTCTGAGTTGGACACTGCCAAACAGGACACACAAGATATATAGAGAGAGCATCTATTCTGTAGTAGAAGATCAAATTTGCAACGAGGTTTAAATACCCTAAAAGATAAAGAAATAAAGAATTAAAGACAGATAAATCGAGCCCCGCACGCATCCCGGGTAGACATTATTGAAGTAATCGAAACGAAATCGAGCCACACCCCAATGGAACATACCTGAATGTGCGAATGAGTATGCTGCACAGAAGGTGAAAGATTGAAGAAGACAAATCGCCCTAATCCTGCTAGTGGCGCCATTATTCAGCAAATCGCTGCCCCCCACACGCCGTCTCTCCCCGTCGCCCACTGTCAAGGGCAGCACCATTTCTGCGAGAAATCACCCGTCCCCACCAGATCTCTCGTGAGGAAAAGGAGTTCAATCAGCAAAAAGCATACACTACCAAACTACACAACGGGCTAATGAAAACTGATGGGCCAACAAATGAAACATAAAACAGCCCATGAAACAGAAAACGCATAATCGAAATCGTGCGCGGATCTTAAACAATCGCAGCTACACAAAACCGAGTGAGAAAGAAACGAGAAACCAATCGGGTGATGTATAGAAATTCCGTTCCATATTTCTAATCTAACCGAATAAAAATTTCAAGGGAATTTCGTTTCATGTGTAGGGCTAGGAACAAGCTTGGACGAGGAAAGATCCTTGGGCATGGGGACTCTCACTCATTAACATCATTATAAAACTAGTGCCTTCTAATATAAATAGGGGAGATAAAGGGCCCTAAATTTTATATTAGAAATTTTAAGGATTAGGCACCATTAGAACAAGGTTAAAATATTACTCCCTCTGTACCATATTATTCGTCGTCCTGGCTCCGATCACTTTTGCCAAAATACCAATCGTTCGGACTCCCGCAGTACAATTTATTTCATCATTTTCCTAAAATACCCTCGGAATCTCCGCAGTATGCACATACTCAGCCCAATCCCCCGCACTCCTTCCTCAGTTCCTCCAATTCGCCGTCGCCATTGCAACCTCAATCGTGCCGCCGCGCTGCTCTGCTTCTCGCCCTCTCCCAGTCTTCCCCACTCGATTCGATTCGATCCTCCACCGGCGTCCTCCGACTGGGGCTGTAGCAGGTTTGGCATCGCTCAACCCGTCTGCACGTACTTCCAGTCGCTCCCCTCCGCGTATCTGACCCGGTTCCCCTCTCCTCGCGCAGCCGGCAGCAGTGGGGGCAAAGCCCAGCAGCAGAAAGTGCGGCAGGGAGGAGAATCGAAGAAGCTCTGGGCTGGCGGCAAATAAAAGCAAGCACTGGGAGGAGATTTTCTTCCTCTTCTACACGCCCTTTTGGTTCACAGACTGCCTCCCCTTGAAGCTCGAGAAGGTGCTCCATCTTACCGCATCCATCTAAATCCATATTTTTGGTTTCGTTAGCGGATCATCTACCACACCTTGTTTGGGTCTATTTGATCCTGATGTAGTGATGCCGTACTCTTGTTCTTGGCAAGAAAAAAAGCTTATTTTCCATTCTGTAGATCCAAAATCGTTGTTCATTTTGGTTTCCTCTGGGTGATGTTGATATGTTTCTTGGGGACCGTGTGTTTGCAGCTTTGATCCATTTGCTCCAAGAAAGATTGGTACGGCCGTCAACATTGACATGAAGCTGGTGCCCAGGACCCAGCTCTCTCTATTGTTTGGGAATTGTACTGCACAAGCACTCAGTTTATTTTGTTTTGCCCAATTTATTGCGGATAACTGTTAGCCTAAAAGCTCGTTTTTCCAATTTATTTTGAGAAATTGACACCTATAATAATGGTCAAAGTATATTTGTGTGTTTTAAAAGTCATTGAATTGGTTGTAATGTGCCAATCTAAATGTATCATTTCAGATCAAAGGACAAAAAATCTTGCTGAATGTGTACAACCATGGAACAGGAACACATCGATGAACTCTCAGCATGCTGGAGTACTAGTGTAAGTACACTGTTATTTCCAGCACCATAAATTTTCACTGTGAAGCTTTCATAATTTATTCTCAGCATAGCTTTATATGGAAGGAAAGTTAATATCAGAAAAAAGGCAAGTTGAAATATCTCCGAATAGGATGCACTGGCATAGCAGAATCTACTATTCTTGTTATTCAGTCTAGAATGCATGTCACCTTGTGCTGTCTTTCCCTACGCACATGTGCGCATTATAAAGCATTTTACTCTATAGTACTCCAGTACAATAATGTGCATAACTGAAACAAGCCTTGCAAATTGAATCTGCATACATATAGACATACAAGAATTTTGTGTAGTAATTATGCATAACTACAATAAGCCTTTCAAATTGAATGTGCATAACACAACTAACATGACACCACAAATTTTATCTGTAACACAACTAACAGGACAGTAACTTAACCATATTGTGTTAAATAGGCCAGTGCACTATCATAGAGGCCTTTGTCACATGACAATCGGCTAGGTAGTCTGTCTTCTCTTTCTAGCCGCTGCTTATTCATATGTGGGTTTTTGTATCTGTTTCCACCTCCAATTCTCATCACTTCCTTCATGCACATATGGAGGGTTAGGAATACTCTGTTCAGATTTTCAACATCATATCCTTCAAACTCCTCCACGTCATGAATAAGTTCTTCAATAGTTATAGAGCTTCTACAATCAGTTAGTGATTGTATAGACCTGAAGAAGCCAAGGTCCAGAACATTCATATTTGGAGAGTTAGCTGGTTGTTGCATCAGCCGGATATCTAGCCCGGTAGCCTCCACAGCTTGAAGGAAGGCTGGGTCATTTGGAGTAACGTGTGTTCTAGCATTATCCTGTTGGATAAAAATGGTCTCATAAATTGCATCTTGTGGCCACATAGACTTAATGGCTGGAATAACTTTCTCAATTAAGTACTGCCTCATAACTTCTCGGTTCACTATCACAGACTTTGTTTCCAGGGTTCCTCGCTCCCTATTGCGGCTCTTCCTTGCTGCAGGCACCTCTTTAACAAATGCCCACACACCTATTTTTCTAGAAAATGTCACATTCTGTTGAGCATCACGTCGGGGTCTAGCAACAGCTGTGAGTATCATGACTTTGCCTATGCTGTTTTTATTCTGAATGGTGCGTTGGGGATCGTCCTCTTCTGGCAGCAAGTAGTATTTTCTGGACTTTTTGGTCATATAATACCACTTCTCATCCATATGCACTATATTGTGCATGCCAATGAATTTAAGTTCAGTGTCCCCTAGAGTACTTTGATCTAACATTGAAAGGCAAAATTGGAGCCGATCTCTCTTGTTGTTATCTCTTAACATGGGCTTCAATGTATTGGTATGACGTCTTATCAAACCTAACTTAAACTTTCTGTGTAATGTTGAAACACTGACATCCAAGAACTTAGCAAGTGACCTTAAAGTTGATCTTCTATTTAGTGGGACTGTGGCAATTCGGGAGAGGTCAACTTCAGATTTCTTGCGACCACATCGGCCAGTTTTTCTATTAGACACATTAACCTCAAGCCCCAGTGCAATTTGCTCTCTTGCATTTCTCCAGATCTTTTGTATGACTCGAATGTGTGATTGGAAGAAAGCAGCAACCTCTTTTGTTGCATTCTTTGGTAATTTCCCATTCCTGCTTTTGGCATGTAGTTCTGTGTACACAGCATATCTTTGAGAATCTGTCAATCACTTATTTGGCCTCATTTGTGGTTCTTGCACACCTGCAAGGAAATAATGAGACAAGACATTAGTCAAGGACCAGATGAATGTTGTTCGTGTTGATAAGCTCAAATGTAACAAATACGCATGTTGATCCATATCATTGCCTCCTCCATGTATTATTTCACTAAATAATTCTGCTGGGATAGAGTTGAGGTACAGAGAGAATCCTGTGGCCAGATGAACATGTATATATAATTTTCAAATAGGGGGGTTGAGTTTTACTTGTAAGAAATGCGACAGTAGGTACATCATATGGTAGCATAATATAATCATTTGGTAGTAAATCATGCAATCATGCAATGTTCATTTTCATTTTAGCAACAAGTTTATGTCTGACTCCTCATGATGCCTCATATATGAATGTTGTACCTGCAGCTTCAGTAGGAGGGCTGCCTTCATCGTTAGCAGAAGCAATGCCTTCATCCTCAGCCATAGCATCCTCTCCAGGTATGATTTCATTTTCTTCTGTGAAATAATCAGTGCCTCAGTCTTCATAAAAGAAGATTCAGAGGAATGCTACTTTTAAGAACTGATATTATTTGGCTTTAAGCATCATCATCATACATTTCTGAACTTAATGCACAATTTATCTAGGAGTTGCGAACTTTAGATTAGTTGCAATCCTAGTTGGCTTGAACAATTGATCCATAATTTCAAATTTGGCTACCCTAACACGTGGGAACATGCTTTGGTACTGTCTAAAGTATAAGTTGCATTCCTACCTGCAACTGGAAAAACTGTGTAACAAATATTTGAGAATATAGAGAGTAATAACTGTGTACGTATATATAATATATTTTAGGAAAAAGTCCTATTTTTACCTTCTAATTGTCATAGAAGTCTGGTTTTTAACCTCTAACTATAAAACCGTGTAGCAAGGGTCATCCGGCTATCGAAACGGGTCACATTTAGACCTTTAGGTGGTTTCCAATTTTTTGTATTTAATTTTTTTTGTTTAACCTAAAAAATCTCAACTAATTCATCTTAACTCAAAAAAAATATGAACCTAGTACAAAAGAATTTCTAAAAATGTAGACTACTAGTTGGTGCCTTAGTTGGAGTTATTTAGATCTTATTTATTTATCCTAGTGTTTTATTAATTGTAGTCGTGCTTTATATTTATCTAAATATGATGAGCAAAGAAGAATAAATTAGATTCAAATAACTCCAACTAAGGCACAAAAGAAATAGCACATATTTTCAGAAAATGTTTTCTACCAGTTTCATATTTTTTTGATTTAAAATGAATTAGTTATTAATTTTTAGATTAAACGCACAAAAATTAAAATGTAGAAAAATGAAAAACCACCTTTGAAACCGTGTAAGGGTCCAAATATGCCCGGTTTTGATAGCTAGATGGCCCTAGATACCCGGTTTTGTAGTTAAAGATTAAAAATCAGACTTTTACTATATTTAGAGGGTGAAAATAGAACTTTTCCCTATATTTTATATCATGGAGATCGTCCGTGAATAATTGGTTATGAATTCCCAAAGCAGAGATGAGTTGCAATCCAGTTTGATGGTACTCACTTCATTTCTACACATTAATTATTTCTCTAAATTCTCATTAATTAAAGAGCGAATTGTGTGGAAATGGTCGACTGCATGAAACATTAATCTCTACTACTAATAATTACGTGCTGGGGAACCGCGTCCGCACCCTCCATCGCTCCACCAATCCCCCTCCGGCTTGCGATCCTCCCGACCATCAAAATTCAATCCGACGCCTGAGATCAACTCCCCCGCCCACCTGCGCCAAACCCCCACCCCTTCCACAAAACTGCCGCCCCGACCCCTGCGCCCCCTCCCTCTCCCTCTCCTCCGCGCCGCCAAACCCCAATCTCTCTCTCGAGCTAGGGTTAGCGCTCCCGTGGCCGGCGCCGGCATCCACCTGTTCCACTAGCAGTGGCCGCCGGCTGCGGCCGCGCCGCCCCCGCCGGGAGCCCCCACCTCCTCCCCCCGTTCTCGGCGCGCCCGGCACCGCCGCCGCCGAAGAGGTCCGCACCATCTTCATCACATGGCTCCCGTCGACGTCAAGGAGCGGGAGCTCCACAACCTGCTGCGCTGGCTCCCGGAGTTCGAGGCCTCGCATATCAACTTCAAGGGCGACCAGCCATGGGCTTCGCGCTCTTCGCCTCTGCGCACCAGGCCGTCGCCGCCAAGGCCGCGCTGCAGCTGTAGGTTCGGCAACTTGCTTCTCCCCATGGTGAGCGGGTGGACGCTTGTGTGGATGGGATTTGACCTGGGTTGATCCTTATTCTGTAGGACCTGGTGTTCAATGCGGAGACCAAGTCGACGCTGCACACCGAGATGGCAAAGAAGAACCTCTTCGTCAAGAGAGGTGGAATTCCGTGTGCCATTGTGCACACTTTCTCTTGTTGTCGCATTGGTAGTTCACATCATGTAATGGAAGTTCGGACCTTTTAGAGTAGTGTTGTAATGTTGAGCTTCTCGTTGGTTCAAAGCTCTATTTGTAAGGAAAATTTTCAGGCTTTAATGAACATAGTTTGAAATTTATGGATGTTGTGGTGGGTGTGAGAGTAGGTGTGTGTATTGTTAGATGAAAACTTAGTGGAATTTAATGCTACTTGAGGAGGGCCTTTTTCTTTTCCTTTTTGTTAAACACAAACATGTGGGGGTATGGGTATGTAGACCAATGGGTAGAAATGTGAACTTGAAGTAGATAACTTCCTCTCTGTATATGTTTGGTTACTTTGTTTAGTTTAATCAAATAAACGTTTCAATTTTTTATATATGTCTGTATCTTATTGGGCACGGATGTTCCTTTTCTTCTTTTGTTAAGCCTCACACAGAGTTTGACCAATACTTGATAACCTTAGCATTGTGCTTTTAAATTTGATTGAAATATTTTCCTGGCATCTGTTATATATTCAATATGAGTATATGCAACGCAGACTAATTCTATAAGGAGATTGCAAATTTGTGGTATGTTTTATTAGTGGGTACAAAGCACTCGTGTGAACTTTTGAGATACCATTACAACTTTACTGCAAAACTGTGGTTACAAATTTGTGTACATCTTTTTATCCTTTCATCTAATAATTTGTTTTTTGCCCTTTGAAGAGGGGTTTGCTTAGTATATTTTATTTCCTTGTGTTGAAAGGATTTATACTTGTTTCAGGTGTGGGAACCGATGCAAATGATGTGGACCATAGTAAACGTTTGCAGACGGGTGGAGACTATACTCATTCACCTTATGCTCCACCTCCGTTTCATCCACCCCCACCAGTTGTCTCCATGTGGGGAACTGCAGGGTAAATTCCTTTTGTTTACAGTACTCGTAATAAATCATACATCAGATGACTTAACATTTTCATTTGGGATCTGATTCAGTGATATCGCTGCTCCACCTCCTTACAACCCCTATGCATATCCAGTGCTCCTATGCGGGTAATTATGGAGTTAATGTTATCTGAATCTGAAATAGAAGGTTGCACTATTTAGCTTATCTCAGATCATGATGACTTTGTTTCAAACATTGTCTGTAATAAGCTCTGTAGCAGTGTGGTGTAGCACAAGAACATTAACTTATCAATTTTCTTCTTATCTGCATATCAACTTGTTTTTCTTAGTTTGCATAATTCATGTTTGATGCATAGAAAAGTCCAAATCAGGTGGAAAAAATCCTGGAAATCAGTTTTATGATAAAGCTTACATTTTTTTCTTTATATCTTCTACCAGACATGACAATAATGTTGTAGGGTTTAGCATGTCATTTACGGCATAGAATGTTCATAACCAACTATTGAAATGAACTGCGAACGGTGTTATAATTGTACTAAAACCCAATAACCACTGTCATGCTTATAATTTTATTTATGTGGCTGATTCATGTGTAAATTATTTTTTAAGTATATTGTCTTGTGAGTTGTCACAAGGCTCGATGTTTAGATGAAATGAGATTGACTAGGTTTGCTGATGTTGCATTTTTCTTTTGAATAATTTCAGTTTGTCATATGACTCCTTTTTGGATGGTCCTGATGATGGCAGATTGGCAGTGTCCTTGATGAAGACGCCGTCCCGACGCCGCAGGTTTGGTGCCCTGAAGGTATAAGTTTGCTGTCCTGTTTCTGGGTTTGTTATTTTTTTTGTTGTTTTATTTTAGCTGGCTTAACAAGAGCACATGTTTTCAGTATGAGCTCACTCTGAGTTTTGATATTCTTACCAGATCACATGTTTTCAATATGATTGTCATTAAGCTATTCTTGTTTTGTTGTATGTTTAAGAATGTTTTGTGGCCGTGGCTGCCCGTGGAACTATTCCTTCTTATCGCAAAGAGTGCCCTACTGCTCTTCGTTACATAGTCTTGTGTACTATATGCCTGTGTCTAGCATATTACTATAATTCAATTGATGACAAATCAAATTATTCAGATAGAGCGACAGACTTTATTAGTAGTATAGAATTTCTAAAGTGACCACATGAGTTATAACTCATTTTTCTATGAGCTGTGATCATGGAATTTTAGAGGTGTGTGTGTGTGTCTGATCTGATTTCTATGAGGTGTGCTGCTTAAATAGTTTTGTATTAGATGGAATCCAAAATGTAGTCTTTTAGCCGGCCATATCAAGGTGTGGTTATTCCATGGTGTCTTTATCGAGGCTTGATGTCCACCTAATAATATCCCTTATTCCAGTATCTCAATATTGGAAGCTTAGGGAATTTGTGCAATTGAGAGCCAAACTGCTGCGTCCTCAACTACACTATTGTTGACTCACTGAAACTTTCTTTGCTTCTTTAAAGTAGTGCCTATCAACTGGGAAAACTAGAAAATTGTGTTTGTGAAATTCGTCATCTTCACGACTCACTACAATTCTTTGTTCTTGCCACACTGAAATTCTGCTAGCATTCAGAGATCTTAGTGGCACTCAAAACGGTTCTTCAGTTTCACAAAGATTAATTTGGCAAAATGCTTGTGATGTTAATTGATTGAACTTCTCGTCACAACTCATGTTGAACTATATTCATGGCAAAGCTCGAAGTGTCTGTTTTCATTGAATTTGTGCAGGCGGCAGATTTCAGTTCCATGTGTTCGTTGTACACCATCAGCTTGTAGATTATATAAATTGTTTTCTAATCAAGATAATAAATTGACTAGCCCCCTAATTTAGAGGAAAAAGGCCAATTCTTGTTTTGGTATGTACCACACCGGGCATTAGTTCTATTGGTCAGGTAAGTTCTGTTCATATTGTTGCTGGTCCAGCTGAGTTTTTTGCAAGTCCAGTTCACATTGTTGCTGATATAATTGATGGCCGGCGCTGGCCATCTCCTTTTGAGTTACAAAGTAGCTATCACATAGACGTCCATATGCCAATTTGATCAATTAAAAATCTACAGTTTTCTCTCAGTTGGTCAGATATCCAATTAGGAGACAGAAAATAATATCGTATAGATAGTTGCACACGTGGATATCCAATAGTCTATATCGTATATCTTATTTATAGTTTCAGTTCTTACTCAACATGCATTCTTCCACCTGTAGCATGCTCTTCTTTTTGGGGGAGTTTATTACCTTTTTCTTTTTGGCTTATATATTATTATTATAGACTAAAAGATTCTCTCCCTTTTGTAATTGCTTGTGGAAATATAAATTGTAAATAATTTAGGCAAAACAAAATTATCCAGGAAACTGTCCTACTGAATATTTATGGTCCTACTGAATATTTATGGTCATGTAACTAGATATGATGAGAATCCCATTGTATGAAGAAAAATTAATGCACCAAACTAAGACAGGACAACATTAAGTATGGAGTCTCTTCGGATCAAGGTTAAAGATAATTCAAAATCTAAAAGGGGAAAATGTATAATGTTGATTGTTAGTAAATTATATTATTTCACTCACAATGAATTTGACAGTCTTGCATTTTCTATATAATCAGTTTACTAATTTAATTAGTACTCTTTCATAATTTTCTCTGTCATATAACTTGTGACTTTCTTGTTGCATGTTTCAGGTCGCAAAGGTGTGTTGCAACACTTGGATATTGTTGTAGAATATTTATTGCAATATCAATGCAACATTGCTTTGTAGACTTATGGTATTCCACAAATGAAAAGAAGGCAATGTGGTGGAAAAGTAAGTATGATTTCTTGACTACTGTTGATTTTGCTGTGTGTGGCGCTGTGTGTGTGGAGCTGTGTGTGGCCATAGTCCGAGAGGTGATTTTTCTGCCTTGCCTGCTTGTGGTCTCCTGAAGGAGTGCTTGTTCTTGGCTGAATTGATGGGAATGGTTGCAGGACATGAATAGGTACTCTGATTTATCCATGTTGCCCAGGGATCTTACTCAGCAAATATTCAATGAGCTGGTGGAGTGCGGATGCCTCACGGAGGCATCGCTGGGGGCTTTCCGTGATTGCAATTTGCAGGTGATGATTCTGTTCTTGTTTGGCACACCATTCTAGCTGAACTTAATCGGATGGAATTTTACACCATACCATTGTGTGGAAATTAAGGAATGTTATAATGTAACTCTGCCTGTCCTGTGGAATCTAAACAAGGATGTATAATCCATGTCCCACTGTTAGAGAACAACAAAAGGCATCTTACCAGGCCTTGATATCTACTGTTTTGTAAGGGCCTGCCAAATCGCCTGAATGAATGTTTCTGATGATCTAATTTCAGCATAAGAAGTTTTTTTGTAACAGGGATAATCATTTGAATCTTTTTGGTGTTGCTTTTGAGAAAGCACAATAACTTATTGATGACTAACCTTCATTTTCTTCCATCCAAATTTGAAGTTACTGCCCTTTTTCTAAATGAACACTCCCAATTGCCTGCCAAATCGCCTGAATAAATGTTTCTGATGGTCTAATTTCAGCATAAGAAGTTTTTTTAATAGGGATAATCATTTAAATCTTTTTGGTGTTGCTTTTGAGAAAGCACAATAACTGATTGATGACTAACCTTCATTTTCTTCCATCAAAATTTGAAGTTACTGCCCTTTTTCTTCTTTATTTTGCGCCATATCAACGCTTGATTGATACTTGCAATCTAGTGGAACAGACTTGCACTTCAAACATGTGTTGGCTGGGACAAGTTTAAGAAGCTCACGCCTAAGATTGTGCAGGCTATGGATGACATGCTCGAGTACAACATCCCGGAGCTCATCAAGAACTTCCCCTACGAGGCTACGACTGAACTGAGTTGATCTCATCGGTTGTAAATTACCTTAGCTGTAATGTCTGATGATTAAGGGAGAAGGTAAAAGGCCACTGAGATGTGTTACTAGTAGTCCCCCGTCATGCAAAACCAAGATAGTCCAAGTAAAACACAGTTTTAGTGTCACTGATGCATGGATGAACGACGTACGCGCACCCAGTTGGACTAAAAGATGAGGGTTCACTCTTTTTCTGATATATACATGCTAAATGTTAGCTATGTGTTGTTTCTCGACCAAGCGCTCATTTTGCTTCGTGGATCGCAGCAAAATAGCCGCTGGCTGAGTTGGCCCATAATTTTTAGCTATAAGCATACATAGGATTTGTATTTCTCTTGTTACGGACATATTTGCTATATTGAAAATATTGCATAAGCTCTATACTTGGTCTCAATGTTCGCTGATAAATACTTGAAAATTTTTATGTTATTATACATTTTTTGCAATTTTTTTAAAAATCATTGCTATATTTACTAAAACATGTACGATTTACTTGAGGCTAACCCTGTATATGTAATTTTATTTTCACTATTAGCTATTAATTCATTCCTATGTTTACTATATTTGAATAGAAAAATCATTTCAGTTTTAACCTTGTTCTAATTAGTATAAGTATGGTGATCACACAATGCGGGATCGCCCGCGTTCGTGACATATAAACCAGTTATAAATGGTGTTTGGTTTGAAAATCATGTGGGCGATGGAAAGTTCGGCTTTCATGATATTAGATGTGCTATAAAAGTGTAATTAGGTCTATTTATATGAAATTTATGAACAACACAATTCGATATTTAGTGAAACCGCCACCGTTTAATTAATAGTTTGCACTATATATAAATTAATAGAGTCATAGCATATGCAGCAGAATCAACTATGATTTTGTAGCTCACCATCCATGCCTTTGTGAAAAATAAAAGTAATAACTTTCATGGACTTTTGGTGCGACCCTACAACCATCAAAATTGAATTTTTTTTGTGTGATCTATTTTTATTTGCTCCATGTATTATACCCTTAGCAACGTACGGGCACTTACCTAGTTGATTCTCTAAATTCTCATCAGATTAAAATCCGAAATGATCTGATCGCATCATCAGGGCGCACCCCAATAATGCAAGCCATGCAAGCGTTCGACCGGGACTTGCAAAATGATGAGCTAGATGTAAGTATCTTGCAAGCTGCATGCATGAACCAATCATACAGCTAGCCGTGATGTTAAGTTTTGGGCAAGGTCCACTCCAATAATTGGGTGGCGCGGCTACGTGTGCCCCGTTTGCTTGTCCTATCCTGTCACACCCGGATTTACACAAAACCCGAATGTGGCCATATGTGTGCCCAGGAAGTCCACCGACACATATAGCGAACAAATATGGTAAAAATCAGAGTACAATGCTTTATTAATCTCATCATAGCGTAGCGTTTACATCAGAGTGCTTCAAAAATAAATCATGGACAGCGGAAGACTAATACATCTCTCTAGCGTAGCCGCAATCCCACAGGGACTCTGACTGGGAGAACGCGAGCTCAGAAGTACGGCAAGTCCTCTGGAAACTCCACAGCATAGTCAGCCTGACTCCAATATGTTACCCATCCGGGATTTTGCCCAAAAATGATAATAAATAGAGAGTGTAAGTAACAGAATTACTTAGCAATTATAGCACGGGGGATGAGGCAGAAAAGGCTTGACACTGGCTTAACTGCATTAGCATTTTTAGTTGGTACCTTTTACACATAATTACTACTTTAGATGAATCCCTGTTGTATCCCAAATTAATTAATGTAAGTCAACAATGAGCAGTAATAAATGTCATCTTCTAATCATAAAAGGATCCAGGCCGCTCGTGACCCTGAGCCGGGCTATCATGATAGATCGTACACTCTGCAGAGGTTTCGCCCTTTACCCACCAGTCGCGTAAAAGTTCAAAGAACTTTGCACCCAACCACGCACATCAACACTTCCGAGGTGTGACTGCATAGGGACGCTACGAGGCTTTCACAAGACACCCTAACAAGTCAGTAGCCGCTGGAGTACTATACGGCGGTGAAAACTTAGGCACCGAGATTGACTGACCCTCAGGGCGCAACGTGAGGGGGTCAATGGCGTCCATGCGCCGGCAAATCATGCCAACAAAAGTAAATGGCGCGACGTGCGGAGCTCCCGCACTCACGGGGGCTCCCAACACGGGACTGGTCTAACGTGACCTAGCCGACGGGGCTACCGTCCTCGGTGGAATCGGAGAACACCCAGCACCGTACCTCCCACAACGCCGTAGGCCACTCGGTAACCACTGCCAAGCTAGAGACGTACAAGCTACTCAACCAAGACCAGAGCCATTATAGTTCCGGCGACGGCGACAGGCTCCCATGTTGCCGCTTTTACGAACCAGTCCTTAGGGAGAGACACTGGGGCCAGGCAAAACACACAAGCCCCAGCTCCCTGAACCAAGTTGCTAAAAAGCAAGTTTTAACATTAAGATTGAAGTGGACCATTAAGTCAATATTAACAATTAAGTAAAAGCGACAGTAGTTGCGCCTAGCAAAATACTACCCATATGCAAGGACCCATAGGATTACAAGGACAGGGAAAATAAATGCTAGGTACGACCTTAAAGGTAAACAGTATTAGACACATGCGTATGTAATGAACAGTGTATTAAAAGAGTGAGTAGGTAGCAAGGATTGTCCGTGCTATAACTTGCCTTCCTCGGAGTACGGCTGCTGCTGCAAATCCTGCTCCGGCACGTCCTCAACGTACTCGAAGTCCAACGCTACGGGCTCACCGACTGGACACGATCATCACACACGCATTCCAAGGCAATCATCACATGCAAACAATTTAATTCTATTAGAAACAGTACACCAATAGTAAAAACAGTACAAAAACAGGAGCTAGAAATAATCTACGCTTCGCTACGAACACGTGAGCGCGAGAATCACTAAAATCGGAGCTAAAACGAGAAAGTTATAGCGTTTCTAAGATTCGGGGGCTTAAATGAATAAATCGGGATTTTTCTGAATTATTTTTAAACTGGTAAGGACCTCGGAATAATTTCCAGAAAGTCCAGGGGCTCTTTAACAAAAACGCCAGCGCTGACCGGTACGCTGGGTTTGACTCGCGACGTGGCGCGCCGTGGGCCGTCGGATCTGAATCGGGCGGCTGTGATTTAAAACGCGAAGGGGTACGCGGCTGATCTAATCTCGGCCGTTGGTCTCGGATCGGACGGCGCTGGGCGACAGCTCGCCGGGGAAGACGATCCCGCGGCGGCGCCGGCTCGGCCGACGGCGAACTTCGCCGGACTTGGCAATATCTCACGCTACAGGGCTCGGATTACGACGAGATCAAGTCCTACGGCTTCAGGAGAGAAAAGCGAGTGCATCTAGGGGTTCGTGACGTGGGTTGGCCGGCGAGGTGGCCGGACGGCGGTGCGCGGCGGAGTTTAACTCCGGTGAGTCGCGATGAGGGTGTTTCGGGTGGCGTTGGGGTCGGGGTTTTGGTGCTGGAGCTGCTGGGGAGTGTCATGAGTGCAACCGTGGTGAACAAGATGTGCATTGAGTGGTGTAGCGTCCGGACGACGACGGCCGGCGGTCGGCCGACGACGGCGAGCGCGGGGAACCCAGCTACGGTGCTCTAACGCTGGAATTGAGGGGAGGGGGAGCTTCAGTACCTCGTGGAGGTGCTCCTGACGCGAGGAATCGGCCGGAGCTGCACCGGGGAAGGGGGTTCGACGACGGCCGGCGAACTCGGGGCGGCGGCATCGGTGCTCGGGGAAGGGGGGGGGCTGCGGGCGCTGCTGCTCGGCTTGGAGTAGCTCGACGCAATCCTCGTGGCTCGGTGAAGCTCCTCCAAGGCTCGGGCGGGGCGGAGCGGCACCAGGACGTCGGGTCGACGGCGGCGGGCGGCGGAGCTCGAAGCTCGGCGGCTCGGGAGCGGCGCGACCGGAGGCGGCGGCGGCGCTAGGGTTGGGGCGAGGGGCTAGATGGGAACGGAGTGCGGCGGACGGGTCAGATTAAGTAAGCACGGGGAGGAAAGGCCCTCGCCGTGCGGGCCCGGCCGAGGCGGGCGGCGCCATTAGCGGCGTTCGGAATGGAAGGTCGGAGGAGGAAGAAAGGAAAGTGGGAGGGGGGTGGCTGACGCGTGGGGTCGGGCGGCCAGTGGAAGAAGGAGGGAGGCGCAGCTGGGCCGAAGGCGACTGCGCGCAGGACTAGGCCGCGGGAGAAGTGGGCCGGGGAGGAAAAAAGAAGGGAAAGGAAAACTGGGCCGCGGGATAAAGAAGAGAGGGGGGAGGTGGGCCGGGCCGGAAAAGAAGAAGGGGAGGGAAAGTGGACCAGGGAAAAAGTTCAGGGGGCTAAAGCGAACTATGGGCCTAACAACTTTTCTAGAGCTCCAAACAAAGTGATTCAAATTTGAATTTAAATAAATTTAAATTCTTGTTTGAATCACAAGCAATACAGAAATAAATGCAGCAGCATGAATGCAACAATAAATGTTTCTATTACTTATATTTGATTTTAATTTTTAGAAAATTATTATTTAACCTTTATAAAATAGGTGAAAGCATTAAATAATTAATTAAATGCCAAAAAATTTAAATTTGAGTATTTTGGGTGTTACAAACCTACCCCCTTAAGGTGAATCTCGTCCTCGAGATTCGGATGTAGAAGCGAAGAGCTGTGGGTACTCGGACTTGAGATCTTCTTCCCGCTCCCAAGTCGCTTCATCTGCTGAATGCCGGCTCCACTGCACTTTGCTCATCCGAATGGTCTTGTTCCTCAGCACTCTCTCCGACTCCTCCAAGATCCTGATCGGATACTCCTCATATGTGAGGTCCTCCTGAACATTCAACTCCTCAATCGGGATCTGCTCTTCTGGCACCCGCAAGCACTTCTTCAACTGGGACACATGGAACACATCGTGTACTCCGGCTAGTCTCTCAGGCAGGTCTAGCCGATATGCCACTTCGCTCATCCGTTCCTGTATCCTGAATGGTCCGATGTAACGAGGTGCCAACTTGCCTTTGACATTGAACCGCTTTACACCTCTCATGGGTGACACCTTCAGGTACACAAAATCATCAACTCTGAAGCTGAGGTCCCTCCGCCTGACATCTGCATAACTCTTCTGTCTGGACTGGGCCACCTTCAGGTTCTCTCTGATCACCTGCACCTGCCGCTCTGCATCTCTGAGTATCTCCGGACCAAAGACCTGACTCTCTCCAATCTGATTCCAGAACAATGGGGTCCGGCACTTCCTGCCATACAATGCCTCGAACGGTGCCATCTGCAGACTCTTCTGGTAGCTGTTATTGTAGGAGAACTCTGCATACGGCAAACTCTTATCCCAGCTGACTCCGTACTATAATGCACAAGCCCTCAACATATCCTCTAGTATCTGATTTGCCGGCGCATGGACGCCATTGACCCCCTCACGTTGCGCCCTGAGGGTCAGTCAATCTCGGTGCCTAAGTTTTCACCGCCGTATAGTACTCCAGCGGCTACTGACTTGTTAGGGTGTCTTGTGAAAGCCTCGTAGCGTCCCTATGCAGTCACACCTCGGAAGTGTTGATGTGCGTGGTTGGGTGCAAAGTTCTTTGAACTTTTACGCGACTGGTGGGTAAAGGGCGAAACCTCTGCAGAGTGTACGATCTATCATGATAGCCCGGCTCAGGGTCACGAGCGGCATGGATCCTTTTATGATTAGAAGATGACATTTATTACTGCTCATTGTTGACTTACATTAATTAATTTGGGATACAACATGGATTCATCTAAAGTAGTAATTATGTGTAAAAGGTACCAACTAAAAGTGCTAATGCAGTTAAGCCAGTGTCAAGCCTTTTCTGCCTCATCCCCCGTGCTATAATTGCTAAGTAATTCTGTTACTTACACTTGCTATTTATTATCATTTTTGGGCAAAATCCCGGACGGGTAACAGATTGGAGTCAGGCTGACTATGCTGTGGAGTTTCCAGAGGACTTGCCGTACTTCTGAGCTCGCGTTCTCCCAGTCAGAGTCCCTGTGGGATTGCGGCTACGCTAGAGAGATGTATTAGTCTTCCGCTGTCCATGATTTATTTTTGAAACACTCTGATGTAAACGCTACGCTATGATGAGATTAATAAAGCATTGTACTCTGATTTTTACCATATTTGTTCGCTATATGTGTCGGTGGACTTCCTGGACACACATATGGCCAAATTCGGGTTTTGTGTAAATCCGGGTGTGACACGTCCAGGGACGTGGCATCAATCGTGGCCGTCCGTCCATCTCGGTCGCATGCGTGCTTAGACGTGCAGGCAATTAACTATATATGGATAAATATTTAGTTTAATTATTTAATTGCAGATACGTAGCTAGGACGAAATGAAGACATAAGCTAAGTAATAATCGTACAAAGCTCAATCCGTTAAACATGTTGAATTTCAATCGAATTTGCATGCATGCCCTGTTGACGCTTCGTAGCAGCGCTGCTAGCTCTCAATCACTAACTTGCACGCACGTACTCGTCGCAAACTAAAAATAATACAGTTTGCCTTTTTGCGTAAAGATGGAGATAAACTCAAAAGCTGAAGCCTCGACCTCGAGGCATGTATTGGATGAGATGAGGGGAGAGGATGATTAAGTTGCATAACACACACTTACGTATCCAACAGGGCTAGCTCATGATATTATGGGTTGGGTTGATTTCATTGACCCTTGTTAATGAATTGTAACGCTTACTATGACAGGTACAATGATTCATATTCCGTGCTCAGGAATAATATTCCAGCAAATGTATAGTCAATAACTCAATGTCGATCCTTAGGCCCTGTTTGGCTCCAGGGACTAAAGTTTTAGTCCCGTCACATCGAATGGAAGAATACTAATTAGATATATTAAATATAGATTAATTAAAAATGCATTACATAAGCGAGGACTAATTTACGATACGAATCTATTAAGCCTAATTAGTCCATGATTAGACAATATAATGCTACAGTAATAATTTGATAATTGTGTACTAATTATAGGTTAATTATGCTTGTTAGGTTCATCTCGCGGAGTAGATATGACTTATGTAATTAGTTTTATAATTAGTTTACGTTTGCTTCTAATTATCACATATTTGAGAGACTAAACTTTAGTCCCTAGGATCCAAACGCACCCTTACTTTCATGTCTGTCTCTCTGAGCCTTTGCCGCGTTAAACTTATTTCGTAATTGGACCGTCATCCCGCAAAGCGTCTTGAAGCAAATAAACATCCTATCCCTGCGCATGCATTTCCAGCCCACACTCCCTAATCTCAAACATTAGCTTAGTCACGAAGAATGCATACTACCGACATATATAGCTCATTGACACCCCTGACCAGATCAAAGTTGGAAACCAGAAAGAAAAGGGGAAATAAAATATAAAAGAGAGAAAAATACAATGCAGCCGTCAATCAGTCAGCTATATAGACCTACAGTTCGTCGTGTTGTAGCGGCTATCCTATCAACCTGTCCCAAGGGGAAATGCAACAGCAGCCTAGATAGAACCTACATCCCGTTTATCCTATTCATATGAAAGAATTCAAGAACCACCGGAATCTAGCCGTCACCTAAGCACAAGCTAGCAAACGGTATCTCGGTGAACATGTCTCACCGGTAAAGAAAAATAAGAATCATGTTTTGGAAGTATACAGTCAACCATTGCTATTGTCTGATACTTCTTTCATTTTTTAAATATATAATATTTAAAATAAATAAATTAGTTTATTTTTGAACTAAATAGGTTGTCTTAAACTACCGCCGATCCACCGTCCGGCGAGCCTGGGCGCTCCTCGGCGAAATTCAACAGTGATCTCTTTTTCTTACACAGGATAAACATGTTATTTATCAAACTAAATATATTATTAGTAATGACAATCGTCCAGGCCGTAGAGAAGTTCTAGATCCATCACTATCCTAAACGATCCATACCATACCATACCATGCACCGCCTCATTCTCCATGCACACAAGCAAGAAATTCCCCGATTTTTCTCCGGCGCGTTGAGGCAGAGAAACGTGTGCCCCTTGACCATTTCATTTTCCCCCCTCTGCTTTCTCATGACGTCAGCAACAGTAAATTAACCTGCCACGTGTCCCGCCACGTCACCCCTCCCCTGCCCCTCGCCCGGGTGTATTTAAACCCCTCCCCCTCGCCTCCTTCCTCCGGCCAGCATCTCCCTCCTGGACGAGGGGCACCGCCTGTAATAGTTTGTACTACGAGTAGTTAATTACCGTTACTAACTTAATTACCATCACGCGAAGCACTCTCTGCTTCTCCTCCATCTATCTTCGCTACTCCTATCTCCCTCATCTTCATCTCCGACGTCAAACAAGGTACGTCTCCATTTCTGCATCCTTCTTAGCTAAGTACTTACACGAGCACATTGTTCAGCTTTCGTAATTCTGTTATTAGTGATTAGCGTTGTGTTATTTACCGTCGTCATCGTCCAATTTTACTCGGGCGTCATGATCCGTAATTGATTCGACCTTTCTCGCGGCTCTCGCTTGCATTGCAGAGGGTGTTCTTGCTGCAGTTATCTTTAGAGGCTACTAGTAATTAATCCGGAGCAGGGGCAAAGATGACGGTGACGCCGGTCATCACGGTGAGCGACGGGAGGCTGTCGGTGCGCGGGCGCACAGTGCTCACCGGCGTGCCGGACACCGTGTCGGCGGCGCACGCGGCGGGGACCGGGCTCGTCGACGGCGCCTTCGTCGGCGCCCACGCCGGCGAGGCCAAGAGCCACCACGTGCTCACCTTCGGCACCCTCCGTGGCTGCCGCTTCCTCTCCCTGTTCCGGTTCAAGCTCTGGTGGATGACGCAGCGGATGGGCGCCGCCGGCCGCGACGTCCCGCTCGAGACCCAGTTCATGCTCCTCGAGGTCCCCGCCGCCGCCGGCAACGGTGACAACGCTGACGCCGCCGGCGACGCCCCGGTGTACCTGGTGATGCTGCCCCTGCTGGAGGGCCAGTTCCGGGCGGCGCTCCAGGGAAACGAACAGGACGAGCTGCAGATCTGCATCGAGAGCGGTGAATGATTATCCATTTTTTGATTTCTTGATCGATCGATTGCGCGTCGGCTTTAGAACAAGATGATTGATTGATTGGCAATGGCATTTGCAGGGGACAAGGCGGTGGAGACGGCGGGGGCCGAGCACGCGGTGTACCTCCACGCCGGCGACAACCCGTTCGACGCCGTCGCCGCCGCCGTCAAGGCGGTGGAGAAGCACCTGCAGACGTTCCACCACCGGGAGAAGAAGAAGCTGCCTTCGTTCCTCGACTGGTTCGGCTGGTGCACCTGGGACGCCTTCTACACCGACGTCACCGCCGACGGCGTCAAGCACGGCCTCCAGAGGTACGCCGCCGCCGCCCGAACTCTGCCTCTCTTCATCGGCTGCTCTGTTCTGTTCTTGTGTGGATTAATTTTCCTAACGGTCTTCCTCTGCTCTCCTCGATCGCAGCCTGTCCAAGGGCGGCGCGCCGCCACGGTTCCTCATCATCGACGACGGCTGGCAGCAGATCGCCTCCGACGAAAAGCCAAATCCCGACGTCGCCGTCCAGGAGGGCGCCCAGTTCGCGAGCAGGCTGACGGGGATCAAGGAGAACACCAAGTTCCAGACCAACCCCACCGCCGCCGACGGCGACGGCTCGGCGGCGGCGGGCGGGCTGAAGCAGCTGGTCCAGGAGACCAAGTCCACCCACGGCGTGAAGCAGGTGTACGTGTGGCACGCGATGGCGGGGTACTGGGGCGGCGTGGCGCCGTCGTCCGCCGCCACGCGCCGCTACGAGCCTGCGCTCGCCTACCCCGTCCAGTCCCCGGGCGTCGCCGGCAACCAGCCGGACATCGTCGCCGACTCCCTCTCCGTGCTCGGCCTGGGCCTCGTGCCCCCTCGCCGGGTGCGCGACTTCTACGGCGAGCTCCACGCGTACCTCGCCGCCTGCGGCGTCGACGGCGTCAAGGTGGACGTGCAGAGCATCCTCGAGACCCTCGGCGCCGGCCATGGCGGCCGCGTCGCGCTCACCCGCTCCTACCACCGGGCGCTCGAGGCCTCCGTCGCCCGGAGCTTCCCGGAGAACGGGTGCATCTCCTGCATGTGCCACAACACCGACATGCTCTACAGCGCCCGCCAGACCGCCGTCGTCCGCGCCTCCGACGACTTCTACCCCCGCGACCCGGCGTCGCACACCGTCCATGTCGCCTCCGTCGCCTACAACTCCGTCTTCCTCGGCGAGTTCATGCAGCCCGACTGGGACATGTTCCAGGTCAGTGCCCCTGCCTTGTTAGCGATTATTTATATATTTATATATGTTTATATATATTTGATTTTGGCAGAGCTTGCACCCGGCGGCGGAGTACCACGGGGCGGCGAGGGCGATCGGCGGCGGCGCGATCTACGTGAGCGACAAGCCGGGGAGCCACGACTTCGGGCTGCTGAGGAAGCTGGTGCTTCCCGACGGCTCGGTGCTCCGGGCGCGGCTGCCGGGGCGGCCGACGGCGGACTGCCTCTTCTCCGACCCGGCGCGCGACGGCGCGAGCTTGCTCAAGGTCTGGAACTTGAACGCCTGCGGCGGCGTGGTGGGTGCGTTCAACTGCCAGGGCGCCGGGTGGTGCCGCGTGGTGAAGCGGACGCGCGTGCACGACGCGGCTCCCGGGACGCTCACCGGCGCCGTGCGCGCCGGCGACGTCGACGGCCTCGCGCGCGTCGTCTCCGGCGACGGCGGGGAGTGGGACGGCGGGGACGTGGTGGTGTACGCGCACCGCGCCGGGGAGCTGGTGCGGCTGCCGCGGGGCGCGGCGCTGCCGGTGACGCTGGGCCCGCTGGAGTACGAGGTGTTCCACGTGTGCCCGGTGCGCAGGGCCGGGGCGGGCGGCGCCGGCGTCGGGTTCGCGCCCGTCGGGCTGCTCGACATGTTTAACGCCGGCGGCGCCGTGGAGGAGTGCGCGGTGAGGGACGCCGGCGCCGGCGCCGGCGCGGCGGCGGCCGTGGTGGCGCTGAGGGTGCGCGGGTGCGGGCGGTTCGGCGCCTACAGCTCGCGGAGGCCGGCGAGGTGCGCGCTGTACTCGGCGGAGGTGGGGTTCGTGTACGACGCCGACACGGGGCTCGTCACCGTGGAGCTGCCGGTGCCGGAGAAGGAGATGCACCGGTGGACGCTGGAGATCGTGGTGTAGGCCGTGACGTGACGCCGAGTGCATTGCTTATCTGAAGTCTGAAGATCTTCGCGGCTGAGCCATTCTCAGCTGGGCGACCATTGCCATTGGTGATGTATGCTGCACGAGAGGTGGGGGACAGAGGAGAGGGATTGTGATGTGCCTTGAGACTTGTATAATTAGTGGAGTTGGGAGGCGGGAGAGTAGTATGCTTTGCTATGCCAGTATGGCAGTATACGTGTACCCTGTGATATGAATGTTGCTGTATTATACTGGGTATATAATAAAGGATGGTGCTCCTTGAATATGATTTTGGCCATGTTTCTTTGGGGTAAAAATTTTTACACACGTTTGACCACTAATTAAGGGTACTTAATAAAGTCAGTTTATAAAACTACATATAAAACCCTCAAATTAATTCACAATACCTATCTAATGAGACATCTAACCGTATGATTAAATGATGGTTACTGCAGTATTACTGTAAATTATGGGTTAATTAGGTTCATTAGATTCGTCACGCAAAGGCATGCAAAATTTCTCGGAGAAAAAAAAATACTGACACAAATAAACACGGCCTTTGAGTGTTCGACTGTTGAAGTATATTACCAAATGGCAAATGCATAATTCGTTTTCGAATTATAGGAGGAACAATTCATCTTCAGATGCAGTAAAAATTACCAAGTGGGATAGCAAGGGCAGCCATCAACCCGAGACCGGGAATCGAGATAGCATTCCAATTTCGAATAGGATAAGCCAGATTCGCACTAAGGCCCTGTTTTTCTTCGCTTGCAGATTACAACTTTCGGCCTGCATATTGCTGCAATCTGCACGTCGGGAGAAAACAAATGTAGCATATGGATTGTTACAAGCCGATCTATTTGTTTCAGCCAGCATAACAAGTTGCGTTGCAATCCAGTCTGCAAGCTAAGATAAACTTTCTAGTCCACATCCAGGGTCACAACTTGCAGCTGAGAAACTTTACTCCCAAATAATCGGGGATGAAGTACTTTCAAACTCGCTACATGCTTTGTCATCAGTTCAATGCTATAGACTGTAAACGTGTTCACAAGTGCGGATCAGAAAAGATCCAACAAAAGGAGGGGATCCAACATTTCTTTCTAGCACGAGCAAGTTCCTCATGAGCATGGGTCGTCAAATGTTATCTAAGTTGGCACTACAAAAATATGGTTCCATAAAAATTGCACCGGGTAACACTTGGCTTATAGCACGCTATCGGCATCACAGATCTTGGTCGCGTCGGCCTCCAGTAACTTGCGGACTCCCACTAGTTCTCTATTTGTGGTACAGGTAAACGATCGAGAATATGAAGAAAGCTCCCATCTGCAGTGAGTTAGAAGTTATGTAAGTTGTGATACATGGAGCTAATCTAGAACTTACATGCATTACACCAGATAGAGAAAACAAGATTTGGAAAGCTCTGCAGATGCAGTGTCCAGTTAAGGAAAACAAGACTTGGAAAGTTCTATGGATGCAGCCTATGAAACAGTCTACACATGTGACTTTCATGATGAAGCTCATCTTGACATGAAAAGTGGTAAATGATGCAAAAAAGCAAATTTCATTGCGTCGACAGAAGAAAAAAAACATATTGAAGCAGATCTTACGGATGAAAACGAGGCAGCGTAGTATGGGTATGCTGATGTTATGAATCTCTCATACTCATTATGCCTGTAAGGGCGTACTGGAATCTGCAGCAGACAAAAACAGATTATCGAATGAGTCACAATAAAAATTGACTATACAGTGGATGTGGTTTGATTAAGTAATGGAGCCATTGTAGAAAGAAAATGCCATGAGACTAACCTGCTTTGTAAAAGACAGACCAGTATATCCCAGCCTTTGGTACTCAACTTTGAACTGGAAAACTCCATAAACATCTGGAACTTTGAAGGATGTTGAATATAAACCCTACATTGAGAGAACATGATAGTTTAGCCACAGCAATCTGCTAATCTCACAATTGATCTTAATATATAACAGGTTTGTGATGGTGCATACTGTCTTGTCAGTCGACATAGTTTTCAAAACATAAGGACTCATCATGAAAAACTGAAGTTGAACATCATCAGCAACATATGGCTTCCAGCTTGTTCCAGACCATTCGTAGATCTCAACCGAGTATTCCTTGAGGATTGAAATTTATATTAGAGCATTTAACTTCACGCTGCTCAATGGTCGACAGACATCTAGTAAAAAGAGTTACCAGGTCATCATTAATGCGGTACATGCCAGGCTCATTTGTCTCCCCGACCTTGTGATGCTTGACATTAACTGCCTGTAAATTTCAACGTGATAAAGGTCACGCAAACCCTTTCATTTGCAAAATACCAACCACCTAAAGAAACATACAAGATTAGCAAGCTTGCAAAACAAAGCAACATATAACCTTTAGATGGCCCCTCTCGTGGAAAACCCATTTGCTTGTCTCTGTCACAAATTGCTCATTTCCAGCTCTCTCATGCCTGTACATATATATATAAACTACAATGAACATGTAGTGAATGATTTCCACAAAGAAGTATAAAAAAAAGATAAGTTCTATATCAGGTCCAGGATATGCAGTACTATGATTGCAACAATCAACCATATCAAGCTTACTCTCAACCTCTGCAAGAGCCTATATTACGGCCAAAGATCCTTTAAAATGACATCAAGTACCTATGTTAGGATTTTACCCTATTATCAAGTAGCAGTGCATTAAAGTGATTTAACCTTCTTCTCAAGGTAACAAAGCTTTCACATAAAGCTAAATAATCACACTCCAAACTTCACAGTCTAAGGCCAGCCTATGAAAGTATTAAGTAATGAGTATGATTATATGTATTTTTTGTTGCACGAGAAACACATTGGTCAATCCAAACAGTAGGCTGCTTTACAAAGACGACACCCAAGCACAACAGTTCCTCACGGTGCTCTGTTGCCTTGACAATAGTTAACTACTACCTCTGTTCCAAAATATAGGTCGTTTTGGCTTTTCTAGATTCATAGTTTTTGCTATGCATCTAGATATACATTATGTCTAAATTCATAGCAAAAGCTACGTATTTAGAAAAGCCAAAACGACCTACATTTTGGAACGGAGGGAGTACAAGATAAAAGCTTCAAATTTCACTTTTCTAACAATTATAAAATGCTTGCCTGAGAAAAAAAAATGAAGGCATCAATTAATAGAAATAGCATCATAAAGATCTTGAAATTTTTTAGCTGAAATCTATAGTCTCAATGAAAGCTTCAGAACTAAGCTAACCTCGTCTTGCTGCCAGCCTTTTGGACACCAGACTTTAGGAACCTGAATAAACAGAATAACATAAGCACTTTATTAAAACCAGAAGAAACTATTTCAGTGTGTATCCTAGCATACCGGTTGCTAAAAAGATCAAGTGATCCAGATATCAGCACCCGAGCATTGTTTCTTGCCTGAAAGAAGACAGATAAAAATTGCTAAGAGAGATTCAATGGGAGAATACAACTGGTAATACATGCATGCTGGCAGGTTTATCATGCATTAATGAATACACAAGAATAATACTAATAAGCAAGTAAAAAAAACAACGGTACCTGCATAACAGAAACCAATGATATAGCTGACCCAGTGAGAGATGGAGGAGATGCCAACTTAGTCTTTGGGTTTGCTGAATATGCTGATGGAGAGGCAGATAGGACTTTCAGAACCTAGGAATATCCAAAGGCAGGGAAGAAGGGAGGGTTATACAAAAACAATAAAAAGTTTATGTTCTACAACAATAAAATAGTGTTATGGACATGCAAATATCAGTGTGTAGGATTTTATTGCTTACCAAGCTGTTCGATGGATTAGCTGCATGTCCAATTCCTCGAAACAACACAGGAGCCTAGAAAAATGGAGGGAGAATATTAAAAGATAAAAAAAAAGTAAGCGCAGCCAAGAATGCAAAAGGAAGCAATAAGCTGCATTTGGCAAGTTCGCACCATATACTCATCAACATCCAATGTTAAGAAATGCTAAGGCTACTCTAGCCTTTAAAGAACTGCAGATATGGAAGTAGCTTACTCTTAAATAGGAACAGTCTAGATATAAGTATCCTTGCTAGTACTACAAATTGGTTAACCATGAAAAGACTCAGTGTAGTAAGTAGGGCCAAATATAGATGCGCCACAGAAGTAATGAACAGCAATGTGAAGGCATGATTTGGGCATCATACTTATAGTGATAATGGTTCAGCAGTACTGCAACAAGGTTGGGTTTATGAACAAAAGGCCTGCTAATTGTGGATACCAAAAATAAAATACCGTGACAATATCGCCATGCACAGAATTTAACTCTCAATTGATATACTCAGAACAAGATTGCAGACCAAGATTCAACCTCAACTTGGGTCTATGGTTTAACCCGATGAGCATATGAAGCCTAGAAGGTTTAAATGATATGGTAGATTTTTTGCATCACTGCTAACCTCAATCTTTTTAGACCCAAGAATCACATCTGACTGGATGAGCTCATCGCCAGCAATCAAGGTGTGGTCACCATCAACATCCGTGACAGCATAATTAATATGGTCGATAACCATTGCCTCTGGATCCTGAAACCAACAAAATTCGAGTCGTTGGAATCGTAGGGATGGATACTGAAACCAACAAAATTCGAGTCGTTGGAATCGTAGGCATCAGCCAGACTGATACTGAAGTCGAAACAACTTGCCTCATCAAAATCAACCCCACACTCCGTTGCAATTCCACGGATAAGATCAGAGGCAGACGAATCTGCTGCCAGGATCATATCATGGCCAGCATCGATAAACTCCAGAACGGCATTCTGGTCCACTGATCCACCAAAACCTGGCATTGAACAAAGACTACCATTAGAAACTAATAGCGCTGATCAAGTATTCCAACATCATCTAACAGAGTTCAAGGCATGTGCAGCTAGTCTAATCAAGCACATAGTTGACATATAATAGTCTAATCCTCACTATAGCACTTGGATCCCATTTTTCCACTAGAGCTAAGTGACTGCCTGCGTATTTCAAATGAAAGTTATGGCGTAGATCCTCTAGTGGCACAAAATCCTACATCCGGAATCTCGGTAGCTGCAGTCTTCCACATCAGATCACAGAATTCCACTGGGAAAAAAAAAACTCCACGAACGCGGATCAGGTCAGATGAACAGCGGACCCTGCACCCAAACCTTCACTATTCCCATCGAATCTACCACCAGAGCCACCCAACACCACAGATCGGATCTCCGGGAGGCGACAGGGCAAAAGAGCAATTACGTGATGTGGAGGGGGCGAAGAGCACGAGGCCGTCGTAGAGGTACTGGCCGTAGCGGTGGAGTGAGAGCTTGGGGTCGTCGGCGAGGCGGAAGTCGAGATCGAAGCCGCGCGCCTGGAGCGAGCCGAAGAAGGCCGAGTGCGACGACCGCACGGCCAGGTCGTCCAGGAGGACCAGCAGGCGGCGCCCGCGGGGCCCCTCCTCGGCCCCCTCCCCGGCCGCGAGCGCGAGGAGGGGCGCGAGGGCCGCGGCGAGGAGGAGGAGGTACCGCAGCGTCGCCATTGCTGCGCAGATCTCGCGGGGAAGGGGGGTTTTGTTGGGTTTGGAGTGGCGCAGCAGCGACGGAGACGAAGACTCGGGGGAGGAGGAGGCTATAGGTGCCAAGGTGGAGAGGGAGGGAGCCGTCCCGGCCGTTGGATTGGGATCGGATGGCCCGGATCGAGTTCAAGCTTTGCTGATGAAGCCAGAAGTGTGCAAAGGGTCTGACAGGCGGTCCCACGTGAGACCCTCCATTCCTCGTGCTTGGACAGCACCATCACTATATTATGGTGATTGATCAAGCCATTCAATTAGTACACCATCACTATATTGTTGTTCAAGTTTAAGGCAGTTTTTCTTCCCTAAAAAGGAATCGAAAAATATAATGAATTCTAAGGATAACTGAATTTTGTGACATCCTACAAAGATTAGCTGAAAATGTAGATCTTGGACTGTTTTTTTAAGGTATAAAGATCTTGGATTGTACCCACGAAACCAAACCGCTAAAACTGCTATCAGAATCACATCACATAGAAGCACTGAAGCAGGGTTTCCAGAAAGAGAAGTGACAACAATGTCTTAAGTATGAAAACTGAACTGGTCTCGTTGATCAATGAAACATGAATCTGCTAAACTAGCAACCCACTAAGTAACATCAGCTTGTCTCTATGGTTCAGGTTTACAAAAGCAAAAAGGAACAGAACGAAAAACCGCGTGGTCAGCACAAGTGGGCATGCCAAGCTTCAATCCTCTGTTAAGACTTAAAAGAGTCACAAAGAAATCTTTCACTTGTCTCCACAATCTGTCATCACTAGGTAGCCAATGAAAATAAACGGCTTGCTGGATGCGCCATCAGCACAAAAAGGACAGCCTTCGTCTTCAAATCAGCCAGAACAAGGCTTGCTGGAACCCTCTCCGTGGCACAATGCCAGAATTTCTATCAGAATAACCCAGAGATGGCAGTGCCGAGAGGTGCTGAACGCTGAACATGGCAGCATCTTCCCATCACACTAGCTCCTGCTCCTTTAAGCTGGCCAGTTTCGCGTTCTCCCTGTCATGCTTGAACACAAGGTACAAGGGGCTGTAGAACAGGACACAGACACCAAAAGGAACAATCATCATGGTCAGCAGCCCCCTTGAGAGCGCGTACGCCCCTTCCGCAGATCCGTTGGCAAGGTTCACAGTCTTGGCATCATAGCCATATATCTTCTCGGTGACCAGGCCGACGGCAGGGGCGGCTAGGGAGGCGAAAGAGCCCTCGAATGCACGGTCGAAGGCGTAGATCATGGTGCGGTGCTTTGGAGGGACCACCTCCGCAAACATGGGATTGTTTGCAGAGGTGGCGCACCAGCTTATCGTGATGCCCATGAAGAAAAGGGTGACGGCGAAGGCGTACCAGTAGTCGACTGACTGGGGGATGACTGTGAGGAGGATCCACGAGAAAGGGATGCCCATGAAGGCACTGAACTGGGCACACATGACACGTGCTGAATCTGGGTAGTGCTTTGACATGCGGTCTGCTATAACCCCACCAATAAACGCTCCACTGGCACATCCGATCGCAAATAAGCTGTTCAGTGCTGCCGAACTGTTATTGTCGAAACCTAAGAGGATTCGAGGCTGTTAGAATATAATTTGAAGAGCACTGTTATCAGTTTCTGTTGAAATGCATATGGTCGTTAACCTACCGATGAGTTCAAACCACATTGTGAAGAAAACTATGGCAGTCCATGGCAACGAGCCAATTATCCCTTGCAGGACAATGATCTGGAATGTCTTCACTTTCATAACAGATCTTGTTGCCACCCAAGAGTCCCTCCAGATAGAAGGCGGAGGAAGAACATCTTTGCTGGACAGATGAAACCTGGGAGTTGAGGATAGTGATGTCATGCTCATATACATTCATGTACAGTGCTGTCCCAATTCCCATTGTTAGTTTAACTCAGCTACTAGCCTGCTATACAGTTTAATTGGTACAGGAATAAGTGTATTGCACATTCTACTTTCTGTGTAGGGTGTAGCCACACAACATAGGAGTTCAGACTGAAAAGGGACAAAGTAATGAAACATATATGCATCGCTAGAAGAAACCCCATAAACAAAAAGACAATTCATACAAGAACATGAAGTATCATGAGGACATTCTATCTGGCAGAACCAGGATAACATATACATAAAAAATACCACTTGGTAAAGCTACAAAATTCTTCCCTTTCAACTTATGTTTGGCCAGTAGTGCTGATTAATGAAGCCCACAGCTCGGTGAGATGAAAAAAATGGCATACCTCTCATAATCGTCTTCATCAAGAAGATGATTGCCAGGTATCCTTCTTGGATCAGTTGCATACAAGTACACAAGAATTCCAATTATCAAGCTGGCAAGTGCGACCATCATAAATGCAACACGCCATCCTGGGAATCCCCAGAAGTCTTTCCCAGCCATGATTGTTGCCAAAATGCTACCACCTATACCACCTACAGCACCGATGAGGCTTAACAAACCAAATCCTGCGCCACGTGTACCATCTTTGTAGCTATCAGCAATGAATGACTGGAGCGCTGGTATTACAATGGCAAGCCCAAGGCCATTTACAGCTCTCCAGAATGCAACTTGACCAAAATGCTGGCTAACACCGACAGCCCCTGTTGATAAGGCCCAGAAGACTGTCCCTATTGCAAGCACTGTTGGCCGGTCATAATGAAGGGCAAGGATACCTGCCAAGGGAGATGCTATCGACTTCAGAAAGTTCATTAGAAATGTGAGGTATCCCAGATCAGTAGGACCAGCGTTGAAGGCTGCACTGACTTCCTTGTAAACTGCTGGAAGGAGATTCTCATCAGCACGCTCCATAATGGAAGCCAGATTGATGAGGATGAGAGATACAGAGAAACCAAGTATCTTTTTTGTTCTGCAAGAAAAACGAAAAAATTAGCAGGCTAGATAAAATGCCAAGTAAACTCTCTTTCACAGTTCAGAACATGATGCATATTCTTGCCTGGATTCAAAACAAAAAATGATGGCACATAATAAGCACAACTTATTACGGTGTGAGGTGTCAATAAAGATAGCTATCAGAAACTCCTGTTCATTGACATCATGAACCCAGAATGTAACACTAGAAATGGATAGTTCCACCACGAGGGGAGCTACTTATTACGATGTATTTTACTATTTTACTTGTGATTTACAAGATAGGGCTCAAACAGTTAATATCTTGTCAGAAATCTCCTTGTAATTTTGATTTAGTTACAATTGCCTTAATAAAAAACTATGAGGCTGTTTGGTTCCCCGCCGCTGTTTGCCACAGCACTGTACATGGCTGCCACAGAAATGATGGCTGGCATTTGGTTCCTGACACGTATGCAGGGGCGAAGCTGCGTGGTGCAGCGTGGGTGCAGCTGCACCCCCTCCAAAAAAAAATAGTTATAGCTATCTCTTTTCAGCCCTATATGCACCCCCTTGAGCACAAACAATGCACCCCACAAAGGCAGAGCTCACCCACACAAAACTATTTTAACTAGAGAACATCGAAGGTTTTATGTTCATGCTATTTTTTATCCAATAAACATAACACGACATTTAGCTACATGCATAGACATGAGTGCATGACCACACAGCATGGAATCCGGTGTTTATGGAAAAGGCAAGAAATATATGCTTTCCTTCTCTAATTCTCTAACAATTAATCAGTTTTGGTTTAAACAGAGGCAACAAATTATTATTGGTTGTTATTTTCCATACTGTACTGTTACGACATCAATTTTTGTTTTTTAGAGAATCGAGGTGGAACCGCAAATAAGAGAAAAATGATAAAATTTATTGTTTCCATTGCAAAGTATGGTAATATTGTATCATCATGTTCTTATTTTTTAATTCTTGAACTAGCTAGACAGATGATAAATTATAGCATATATATACTAGGTTCATTGGGTCATTCCTTTTTAACAAGAAAATGAAAAGTGGATAATTTGTTCTCCTTCTATACTCCATTGAATCATCAAATAATGTATTTTTTGGTATGCTGATCTTTTATGGCACATGATTACACTAGGTCTGCAACCAATATTATTAGTGGATCCCGTCATCTTGATACACATTTTTATCTTTGTCTACCCATTTGTCAATAGATTTTAGCCCCTAAAATATGTCAAATTTCCAATCATTATTGGATCATCAACCAGTGGTCCAGATCGAAACAAACATATATTTAATATAACCCAAACCTAGGTGGCGTCACCAGACCCGAACCCAAACCATAGAGCTTGCTGAGTTAATGGAAGTCATCGGAGCCCCCCTCCCCCCACCCCAGGCAAATCTCATCGCCGTATCCGAATGTTCGAAATTCAACAAATTTCCTCAGAAAAATTTATCGACACATATCCATAGCTTGTTGTGCATGACTATCGGATAACGGTTATATTTAATAATTAATGTTAAAAAACACCGGTTACATTGACGATGTTGCATGTGCTTATGGTAAAACCTCGACACCTTGCACCCCCCTATATTTCGCTCTAGCTTCGCCACTGCACGTATGCGGCTGGCCACAGCTTTTCACGCTCATTTTCTCGCCACGGTTGTGGCGGCCGATTTTGGCGCCGCAAGTTCGGCGCCGCCGCAAGTGCGGCATGGCTACTGAAGGCTGGCAACCAAACATGCCCTATGTTCTAAAGAAACGCCCTGTTCATTAAATTTAGGGGCTAACTGAAACTTGTTTGGTGCATAACAAGTCATGTTAGATTCTAGTCAGCATTGTACACTTATTAACAACCAATTATTAATTGTATACTAATGCTTTTGTTGTACTTTTCTTTTGGACAGGGTAGGTTGTCAATTATTACCACATTTATGGTGGCACTGTCTTAGTGTTAAGACATGTACCTGACACAATATCACAACTAGGACCGCTGCCAAATCTAATCACAAGTTCATGGTACAGAAATATAGATGGTGCTAATGTACAGAGTAGGCTGAATCAGGTCGGGTGACTCGTGACTGGGTGATTGGGTTCCCTGCATATTAAAATTCTAAGGCGCTTGTTCACGCCACTTGCTCTCCCAGTAGATAACATGGGAGATTGGAAATGCAAAAAATCTAGCTAAAAGGATAACCTTGATATGCTATCCATGCAACTAGGAATGATGATGATGATAATTGCATTCTGGCGTGATAAACAAAAGAAGTTCAATCTTGAAATTGGCATGGTTCCCCATGGGGCAAAACATGGATATTGTCCTCAACTTGGTGACAGGGTCAGGTCGTTTTTATTTTAACTTTTTCACCCTTTAAATAACCTACATATCTTTATGCCTTTATACTATTCCCTCAAAGAAAAAACAATATAGGACAAAAATGACAACTTTTTCAAGGAATGAAGAAGCCTGAGCACTGAGATTTATGGACTTGACATTCCCAAACGAGACAGAAATGGCCCTGTTCCTTGTATAAAAAGGAAAGGTTAATGCTAATGGAACGACTGAAAACACGAGACCCCTTTCCAAACTCTCCCACCCAAAAGAAAGTGGGTATCATGATAGTACTAAAAGAACTAGTAAAAGATATAATCCCAGAGGCTATCCCAAGTGCGGTTCATATCCTCAAAACCTTTTCCCCTATCTGAAATTGCGCCAGCAACCGTGGGTAGCTGGCTTTTCTTGCCCACCGAGAAAAGCGAGAAACAGTGGGGGAAATGTCAACGCCCGAGCGCACGCGCGGCAAGCAGTTAAAGCTGAGGTCACCACCTTCCATGGGGGGCACGCCGGTCAAATGGACGCAGAGAGCTCCGGGATCTCGCTCAAGGATACGATTCTGAAGGGAAACAGAACGGAACAACGGCTGACTAGTTCATGCTCCACACGCATCTTCTCCATTGTCCTTATCTACCCAGTTTTTTTTTCTGTTGTGAATTTGCTTGCACAAGACGCTATTCGGCCAAATATCGCGCACGAGGTCAAGAATCTGAATGGAAACAGTACCACGCGCGGCCAGACGCTCTCTCCCGCACGCGCTAATCTTGATCCTGTTGGGGGCGATGAAACTTTGGAGCCCTGCTTGCAAATACAGGCCCGGATAAGAGAATATCCAAAAGGCATTTCCTTTCTTTTCGAACTGAATCTAGAGCACGCAAGCTCGTTCCTCCTGCCTAGCAGACAGCGTATGAATTTTTTACCAAGCAGAGGCAGCAGTAACTAGTTCAAAAGAACCCAAAGCTCCCAAAAGATTTCCCTTCTTTCAATCAAATCAACAAAGTAGCAGTTGCAAGATCCCGGCCAGCTCCACTGAACATTAGCTACTTGCAAATTCAAACAAACTTGGTCGACACAAAAAAAAACCCTGAAACCCACAAATCTTGGAAGCGAATCGCCTGGCCGCGGCCGGGGAGGAGAAAAGGCTGGGGTTTTCCGACGAGGAGGCCGGTTCATTACCTGGCGCTGGAGGACGGGGTGAGCGGCGAGGTGGGGGAGGAGCGCGCCCTGTGCCTCATGGCGGCCATCGGTCGGGTCAACGGGATGAGCTCGAGCGGGAGCGGCAGCGGTTGCTCCTTTCTTCTCCTTGGGCCTGGGCTGCTGCCTCGAGCTGCGAGCTGAATCGGGCGAGGCGGAGAGCGGAGTGGAGTGGGAGACGGGGAGGAGAAGACGATGGACGCGGCAGGGGACGGCGCTGCACGAACACGGCAGGGGCTTAGCGCAAGGTGGTGACCCTCGTTTGCCCGTGAGGATTTGTCCTCTCCATGATTTTTTTTTCTTTTTTCTTTTGTTTTTGACCAGTTTAAGTATGGTTTGGGACTGAGTTTATTCTAACTTTTGGCTAAAGTTAAATGAGGGCCGGTAGTTTAACTGCACCAAAAACACAGGAGCTGATACTCCCTCTGTATCATAATTAGATGACGTTTAGGACAACAACACGGTCTCCAAGGCATAACTTTGACTCATATTTTCTATAAAAAATATTTATTAGAAAATTATATATGTATACTTTTATGAAAGTAATTTTCAAGACAAATCTATTGATATGATTTTCACATTTCTAAACTCAATGGCTTAAAAGTTATTCATGATTTATATTCTCAAGGTTTTACCCAAACCTTGTCTAAAACGTCATCTAATTATGATACGGAGGGAGTATGTTCTTTGGACTCTTTGTTTCTATCGTAGATTATACCCCTTCGTTTTTAAATATATAACGTTTGGGACAAGTAAATTTGTTTATTTTAAACTAAATAGTTTGTCATAAATGACATATATTCTAGAATGTAGTGTAAGCCTAGATTATGGATTATGGTCTTATGGTAGTATAGTAAAATAACTGTCATAGGGTCATAAATAATCTAAATTATACTTATATGTAGATTATTTTACATTATTTATGGTCCAAAGTGATTTAAAATGGACTTTTACCATAATACTTAGATTATAATCTAGCTCATATAATCCGGATGGATTATAATCTGAGACAAGCAAAGCCTTCTTTTTAGAAGATGAAATGTTGGGCTTTTTCGAGACCGATTCCGGGGCTCATAATGCGTAAAAGCGTTTCGTAGGAGGTATGATTTGAAAAACAGGATGAACATGATCCATCATGGCTTTAGTTGGTTTGAGGAATGACCAAATGGATTCCTTGGATGTATTGGATGCATTGAATGCATTTCCGTTCTACTACATATTGGATATGAATGGATGTATTGGATACATTTCCACCCTACTATGTGGATACATCCGAAATAAATTTCTCGGCTCATCCAAGCGTGATTGATGCATTAGATCTATTATGAGCCTAATCATTAGTCTTGGGTGTCAGGGTCAATGCAATAAACAGCCTTAGTAGCGACCACAATGCGATAGTAGAGCTCTACGGTTATTGCTACGAGATAGATACACACAGGACTCAAGATAGAAAGTTTGGACTTAGCAACAGATATTGTTCATGTTCGCAGTTGGTCGTTAATTGCTATGTTGACTGTTCATGTGGCAATAGAGATGGCTTAAGTGACAACATGAATGTTCGGAGTCATGATTTAGGTGATGTTGGAGAATTATAGGATGGTATATGATGTACTTCATTCATACAAGAACTTAATGTTAACCTATATATCCATTTATCTTCTCTACATTCGTTTATTAATGCTTTTTCAGCTCTTTGTATCGTGAATTGCAATAACCATTTTTTTATTTTTAGTTAAGCTTAATAATGTAAATATTTATATATGCTCTAAAATTTTGACTACTTTATTTGATTCCCCTTTTTAAGACATACTCTCTCCGTCCCTAAATATAGGTTGTTTTCGCTTACCGAGAAACATCTTTGACCGAATGTATAAAAATATATATTAATATTTATGGTACATAATAAATATCATTAGATATATATTTGAATCTAATTTTTTAATTAATTTTTTTGGAGATTAAAATGCTGCACATATTTTCTACAAATCGAATCAAAGTCGTGGCACGGAAACCAACGGCGACATTTATTTAGGGACGGAGGGAGTAGTTCCCATTATAGTGTTGCTGTTTGTGATCCACTGTCAATTTATTAGACCATTATATGCTACTCAATACATACCAAATTACTATTTATTTATTGTAGGGCAATATCAGGAGCTTTATTCATTGGAACCATGGCATGGTTACAATCCTTAGCAAGCACCTCTAAAAGGAACTGCGTACACGTTTCTCACCCATGGAGACTCTCCTAGCACATTCACGCGCTAGAGTATCAGCAGCTCGACAAAGTATAAGAAAATTTAACAGACAAACATTACCTAACTAACTTTATTTAATACCATTAATTATCAGTGAAACGGGGTGAAACACGGCCATGGCTGTTGCATCCGCCCCCGTGCTCCATTTTTTTCTTTTTCTGTTTTATGAGTCACTGCGGGCATACGGAAGCAGTGCTATTAAACGCGTCACTGTACCACCATGCCGCAGTAAACAGCTTTGTTCCGCATCGTACGGAGGGCAAGGACATGTGGAGTCATGGAGGTAACAAGTGGGCCACTCCCCATTCTCGCAGCCCAAATTGGTTACCCAATCCAGCCCACTACTGGGTCCATGGATCTAGCGAGCGCGGGCCCACCGGATCATCCTGGACACCGAAAGCGCGAGGCTGCTATGTGGTGGGCCCGCTTCCTCCCGCCGACGCGTGGGCCCCGTGGATCCATCACCGCGCCGCGACACGAGCACGATACGAAAAAAGTGCTCACTCCAACCCACCAAAAAGAAAATAAAGTGTTCACTGACGATTGAACGAAAAGTTGAAAGGGAGAAAACGTTGGGGCTCGTGGACGATGACGGGGAGCTGCAACGTGGACCTCGCGAGGTGCGACGGCGTCAAGTCAAACCCAGCTGTGGTAAAGGATCCAGACAGCTCAATCTTGATTTTCAAAACCTAGTTTTGAAAGATAGAGCAAATGACACAAGATCCAGACAGCTCTGAGCAAAGGACACGAGATCTAGACAGCCTTTTTGATCGTTCGCCAAAGAAAAAACTTTTTTCACGAGAAAAAATAAAGAACTTCACAACGTTGGAGCTACTGGCTAGAGTATCCGAAGACATACGCAAGCCGGGGCAGACTTGTCGTGGCCCAAGAAGGCCCAGTCACGCCCTTCCTTCCTTCTCCACTCGGTGACTCGGTGCGGCGCCACCGAATGGCTACTTGTCCTTACACTGGCGCCACCGCCGCCGCCTGGGCACCCCACCCGTCGCCCTCTCACACCGACGCGTTGCCAAAAGCCACCTCCACGTCTTCACACCTTTCCGACGGGGGTGCCGCCAACCGCGAGCCGCCACGTCGGACCAGACGGGCTGCGCGCCCGCCCGCGCCGAACCCTAGCGGGCCGGCCTTTTTGCTCCGCCCTCCCCTCCAACGCTGCGGCTGCTGGCCTGCTGCTGCTGATTCCACGCACCGCCCGGTAGGCTCACCGCCGGCGACGCGCAGGCCGCCCCACAACCCAACCGCCACCGCCGTTTTTTTCCTCCTTTCTCCTTCCCCCCTCCCCGGTCCCGAGCCGCGGAAACCCCCCAGATCTCGGCCGCGGGAGCGCATGGCGTCGTCGTCCGAGGAGCAGCCGGAGCCGCCCGCCGCGGCGGGCGCCGTGGTGGCCGCCACCGCCGCCGCGCCGCCGCAGACGCACGCCGAGTGGGCCGCCTCGCTACAGGCCTACTACGCCGCCGCGGGGCACCCCTACGCCTGGCCCGCGCAGGTAAATCCATTTCTTTTTTTTTCTCTTTTGGGGGGAAAAGCTGGCGCCGCCGGCGGGTTCTGACTAGGGTTTGCTTCCTTGCTTGCTCGCTTGTCTCCGTCCGGTTGCAGCACCTCATGGCGGCGGCGGCGGGGGCGCCCTTCGGCACGCCGGTGCCGTTCCCCGTCTACCACCCGGGCGCCGCGGCGGCGTACTACGCGCACGCCTCCATGGCCGCGGTGAGTGCTCGTCTCCTCTTGTTTTCGTCCTCTCCCGCGCCCAATTTCACGGAATTGGGCTCGGATTGGGAGGGGTTTTGTCGTGAATTCGCTGCTCTGGTGCCGTGCAGGGCGTTCCGTACCCGGCCACCACCGAGGCGTTCGCGGCGGCGGCGGCGGCCACCGCGGCGGAGGTGAAAGGCAAGGGGAAGGGCGGGGGCGCATCGCCTGAGAAGGGCAGCTCCGGGGCGCCCTCCGGCGAGGACGCCTCCAGGAGGTACCGTCTGTCTTTCACTGTTGTGCCTTGTCAGTCCGGTTTTTAAAAATTCTTTTGCCCCCTTTCCTTTTTCTGGTTGGATTTAATTTGAATTCTGTTGCGTGGGCAGCGGTGACAGCGGCAGCGAGGAGTCGTCAGGGACGAGGGACGATGACACTGACCATAAGGTACCGAGCAACTTGCTGTGACGCAAGGGACCATTTTTAAATTGCATGTTTTCCTGCACTTAGTATAATTTTTGGCTTTCTGTGGTTCACGTTTGTTCCCTCCAGGATTCCTCTGCGCCCAAGAAGAGGAAATCTGGTAATACATCGGCTGAAGGTTGGTTTTGTCTATAGCCTTTTCTGTTGGAAAGGAGTAGGCGGTTAAAGATTGCTGTTTGCCAGGTGAGCCGTCTCAGGCTGCTGTTGTTCGCTATGCTGCTGTCGAGTCGCCATACGCACCGGTGAAGGGGAGGTCTGCCTCGAAGCTTCCGGTGTCTGCACCTGGGCGGGCGGCGCTTCCTAATGCCACCCCGAATCTAAACATTGGGATGGACCTTTGGAGCGCTTCTCCGGCCTTGGCCGTTCCTGCAGTGCAGGGGGAAGTGAATCCTGGGTTGGCGCTTGCCCGACGTGATAGTGTTACTCAACTGGTATGAATGGCCTATTGGCCTTTGCTGAGTCTTATGGACACATCCTAAAACTGATTTTATTGTAGGCACAATTGCTGTATCTCTTGATTCAGGAGTTTTTTCATCTTATGCAAAGTTACAGATCATAATTGAGCCTTGTTCAGACTTGTTTATTTGATTGAATATTCATATTTCTTCAGGATGAACGTGAATTGAAGAGGGAGAGGCGAAAACAATCTAACAGGGAGTCTGCAAGGAGATCAAGGTTACGCAAGCAGGTAGTACTGGAATCAGTACATTCTCATTTTCACGCAGAATGTCATCGACATTATAATTATGTTTTCTTCGTGTAAATTCTGCACATACTCAGTACTTCCCGAACTTGGTGAACTTCTGTTTTCAAGGTACCTCAAATAAGACAAGGAGAAATGATGATGACATAGCAATTTGGATCCAAATTTTCCCAAATTTAGCTGTATCCTTGTTTCCCTGCCATTGTTTGAGTTACCAAAGATCTTTAAAATATATTGATTTAAGATAAACTGATATTAGTTTATTTTAAACAAAATAATGTGCTTGCTTGGCCTTTGGTAAAAAAAAGGTACTTAAACGTGCCGTGTTGTATCGTAGCTTCATAAGTTCACAACCTATATAACATCTGGTGGCTCACTGACAGAGCAACCTTGTGTTGTTCGTTTATTCATTGTTGGTTTCCCGAAACTGCAGATTTTGAGTAACTAATTGAGGCGACAGAGATAACTGAAAAGTCTTCTAACGATAGGACTGCCCTAGCTTTGTCTTTTAGTAATGATGGGTGCATGCGTACTAGCTCTATCCCAAAGTTGGTTTTTGTGTACCATCCACCTAATAATTTATTGATTTGTGAGTAGCATGATGAACCTAATCTACTGAAATTTTTCAGTTCATTATTCACTGCGACAGAGAGCATAAATGAAGCTACAGATAAAATGGGGGAAAACATACTATGTATTGAACCTTTCAAATCACTGTCAGCTAGTGAAAGCAGGAATTTGATATTTTATCGAAGGATGATGATTTGAGGAGGGATAGAATGCACCCTATGGGTGAGAGGGTTCTAGCTTGTCGTCATCCCTTGAGGCCACAGTGAGGGACAGAACTGACCCTTTGGGTGAGAGGGTTCTTGTTTGTCATCATCCCTTCCAGAGGGAGGGATCTGATGTGATGTTGCATTTGAGTGGCTACAATCAATCAAAAACTATTTATTTATGCTACTAGGAAATAACACTAAATAAATCCTAGAGTTTGATGAACTGAAATACAATGACGTTTTTACCAACTTTAAATATTCTTTCTGGCCTAGGACGTGCTTTTCTTTGTTACGTTTTAAGACCACTTATCAATGTTAATTCATTTAGGCAACCAACCCCATTGAAATCTGATGACATCACACGCAAAAAAAGAACTAATAATCGGAGCACTTTATTAACCGAAGTAAAGAATGTTGATGTTTGGAGCCCCATCTCTTTAGCCAACTGTGTAAGTGATATGTTTCCAAATTCAACAGGCATGCAAACAGATGTAGATTTTCATCTGATTCCATCAGGTTTTGCTCCTTTTTATTCATTGTTTGCTATGTGTTCTGTGCTACTATCTCAATTTTGGTTGGTTGCCATAGTATAACAACCGAAAACCTCGCAAAGCAAAATCATAGATGTTGAATAATGCTTTCCTGCCAGTAATGACTCTGAAAATCGGGAAACACAGCAGTGGTTATGTGATCATATTTGCTAATTTCTTTCCTAACCTCAACTAACATCAACATAAATGATCTGGTTCCCCTCTTCCTTTCACACTGACCTATTTCTCGGACTTGCATTTCAATTACACTATGTTCAACTAGACCACCTGATGTTCTTACCTGGTTGCTAATCACGCCAATGTGTATTCATACATTAAATGCCATTGAAAGCACAGTAGTAGGTTTTTGCTTCAAGATATTAATACATTTGCCAGTGAGCTAAAATTTCTCATTCAGACAACCTTGTTACTTTCATGCAAAATTTTACTTATATGGCTCGGATTTAGCTAAGTAAGGTTGGGCTAGAAAATCTATATATGTAACTTAGCTACATAATTTTTTTGGGGGAACACTTAGCTACATAACTGAAGGTGCATAGCAATTACTGGTACTTTGTGCTAGATATATTATACAGTACACAGTTTAAGTCATTGTGGAGCAAAGCTTGTACGTATGTGAAATATGGAACTGCTGATTTCCTATTATAGAACTTGTTGCTTATGCACCTTGTAGTGAAATCCGTCTCTTTTTCTTTATATTAGTAAAGTATATGTTTATAATTATGATAAACTGTTAACATTTACTATGTCTTTTTCAGCAAGAGTGTGAGGAATTAGCCAGGAAGGTAGCTGACCTAACAACTGAGAACAGTGCTCTCAGAGCAGAGCTTGACAATCTTAAGAAGGCCTGCCAAGACATGGAAGCAGCGAATTCACGTCTGCTGGTGAGCACATGGAACTCCGCTATCCTTTGTCATCATCACTTGGTCATGCTATTTCTTTCACAACATTTGTCGTGATGTCAACATGTCTAACTTTCATTAAAAAAAAGTCAACATGTCTAACCTTGGCATACTTGCGAAGGGTGGAATGGCGCAATCCCAGGGACCAACTGTCACAACCACATTGGGAATGAGCATCGAGCCACCAAAGGTGCAGCATCATGATGATGAGGGCCAGCTTCACAAGAACACTAGTAATAACGGCAACGCTTCACAAGAACACTAGTAATAACGGCAACGAGAACTATGCGGCCAGCAGCCACAAACCGGAGGCTAACACTAGGTGAGAGACAGAGGTGATGAGGAAGTGACAGGGATGAGATGAGGTGTTTCTTATCTAACCACAACACCCATCATCAATCGGTGTGTTTTTTCTTATTAGCAAAGCTGTTGTTTTAGCCCTCACAGCCCGCTGGGGCCATGTAGAGTCGCCCCACTGCAGCCATGTATTATTTATGGCTCGTCGCGGTGTGCATTTGTGTTTTTGTGTGTTGTGTAAACCTATTGATGTAGCTATTGTAACAAAACCTAGAGAGCCTAGAGGTTTTTATGTTTGCTAACTCCTGATGAGGATGTAACCGGCCAATTTGGTGCCTGATCGATGGTTAGATGAAATGCGAGCAAATATCATTTGATAGCCTGCCTCGCCTTGTTTGGATTGGTTGCACTTATGTGGGAGATATTTTTATACGGGGTTAATGAAAGTTTGATGGTTTATTTGTTTTGGTGGTGGTGAATATCTTGCATAATTGCCTTCATTATGCGACAATCCTGTAATGTAACTACCGATGACTGGGAATCGATCATGTGCCTAACGTGCATGGTGGCATGATCTGGAATCAATCCTGCCGTATCAGTAAATTACTAAATCGATAGAAATTATTGACATTTTTGGCAGCGGAAACTCAAGATAGCATGATGAATCTTTTGGGCATGTTTGGAAGGCCAATTTTGCATATAAAAACTGTGTAAATTACATCATGTCGGTGGTGGGCCTGGGCTGGCAAAAACTCTGTTTCTCTCTGAGCCGACGGAGCAATAGAGCTTGCACAATCGCTCGAAGCCCCAATTTCAGGCTCTGATGCTTCTTTCAGATTCAGAATACAGGCGTTGTGATACCCAATTAGATGTTCTGAACTGAGATTTCTGAGCTCCAATTACAGCTCCGATGTGAATGTTCTGAGATCCAATTGCAAACCGAGGAATCTTGGTTACTGCTAGGTAATCCCATCATTTACCGAACTGACGATTTACAAAGGAAATTGTTCTTTTTGTGCTCACAGAAATACAACTAGAAAAAAATTACCAAGCTTCTTTACATCCCAGAAGTATTCTTCTGCACGTACAAGAAAATAAAGTGTAATGCAATTACAGGTGCAAAAATTTACAGTGCTCACAAACATGCCGTTATGATTCTTCATACCAGCCACCAGGGCGACCCCCTTTATTCCTGGTCAAAGCGAATCACCCATATATTAGGCGATATACTTGCAGACTTTGAAAATTGCACTGTTCAAAGCACTAGATCATGCTTGCTTCCTTACCTTATCTTACCACTTACCAATTAAACTTGCCACCAGAAACTTGCGACAGCATAGTCTTTATAAATTGAACTTAAATTGCACTGTTACACTAGGACATGCTTCGCAAGCTGATTGCACATTTACAAATTGAACTCGTGGCTGAAAGTCGCAGCAATGTGGGCTTTACGAATTGAGTTTCGGTTACTAAACTTGATCTTCGAAATTTCTTGGGTGACTGCTGACTGTAAGATTTCTCTTAATGACTCAAATGATTATTAGATTCTTCAGAATGGCTTGTTTGATTGCCAGGGTTTTTAGAATTGACCTGGCAATGCTTGATTGCTACCTTCTCCACATCGAAAATACCAGGTGTGAGGTGTGACAATAGTTTTTGGCAATGCCATGTATTATTGCCACATCCCGATAACGCCGATGTCACCAGTGACGGACCCAGCTTTTGAGCATAGGGTGGTCGCCCCAAAAAAATTTCTTATACTATTTGGTAAACCATTTACAATTCGATAAAATCATATTATAATTTGGTAGAATAACATCAAGTCTTAATATAAATTGTTCAAATGGAATACAAATACCTCAAAAAATACGATCTGTGGCTGTTCAGTTTCTTTTTTTCCCTTTTTTACATAGAAGATAAATATGTTGTATGTATGACGGATGGGCCACAGGGTGGTCGATGGACCACCCTGACCACCTTGTGGGTCCGCCCCTGGATGTCACACGGGGTGGGTCGAGGTGCCTGCGAGGCATGTGGCTCTGGAGGTCGGCTGGAAGGGGGAGGAGATAAAGCGCTTGCCCCAGCAAAGCTTGATTCAACCATGATTCCCATCTATTCGGCTGCTGGAGAGCTTGATTCAGCCACGAGTGGTAGCACGGGGCTGGCTTGGGGAAGGTGCTGGCAGGCTCGATTTCAGATGCTAAAGGAAGAAGAGTGCATGGAAGGGTGATGAATCCCCTCGATTCGGCCGCAGCAAAGTATTGAGGAGGATGGCGGTGTCATTGGAAACTAGAAGACGGTAATTGACATTGGGGAGCTGTGGGATTAAACTCACCTTAAAAGAGAGGTTATTTCACACATGCTTACCCAACCAAATACATTCATACATGGGCTAGACTTAGTTAACCCAAACAAACACTGACCCATTGCATCTCCTAAGCCAGGCTTGGGCTAACCTGGCCGGAGATTCTAACCGGGCTAGAATGAGCTCATGAACTTAACAGACCTTATACTGTGATCTTCTCTCTGCGTCCATGATACCATCGTGTGTAGTTTTGCCATTTGCTTTCCTCCAGTTTCCGAAAAACTAAAAAATACATTTTGTGTGCTCAATGTGGATATGCAGTGCTAAAGGGCACTTGGTGAACATGGCAAATATTGCGTGGATATATATACATGATAGGACAGAACTTGCATAACTTGCATGCAAGTTTTCTGCCTTTTTGGTGTAGGTACATGCATTTCGTGTGAAATTATTCAACCTTTTCATTTGGAGTGAACTGAGGGTATGGTGCCTAAGATCTTTTGTCTCCATTGTGCAAAGGTTTAATATGTTTGTGCAATTCGGCATATATTGAAATAAGAACAATATTTTTTATTTAGAGTGTGAGAAGTAGGTTTGCAATAATATATCTTGGGGACACGAGTCATAAACATAGATTGTAGGGCTTTTGGTTTTGTAATTTGATGGACCAACCCATAGATGAGATGGTCTGTCATGTCATCTTATGATTTTTCTTTTGGGTGGGGGGATGCTGATGCGAGGAATGGGTTGGTGATGGATTAGGCCAATCCATTTCATTTCTGAGAAGAAACAAGTGGGTTAAGTTTGGAAGTAGCAGGATCTCATGATATGTCCTCACCATTTATTTTATCTCGATACCCTGTAGCTTTACAAGTTCAACTTGCGCCCAAACACCCAAAAACTTCAAAATCGTGACACATGCTTTTCTGCTCAAAAGACTACAATTAGGGAATATCTTTTTGCACGTTCATTTCATTTCAAATTACCACTTTGTTATCAAATCCGCAATCTGTGTTGTAACCTTCCCTTCTCATCATCACTGATAGAATGCAGCTATAATCACCGGGCTTGGTACATTTGATTCATTCTAATTTCTCACAATGAATTTTGTATGATCACAAGTAGCAACTTGTCATTGTTGGGCAATGTGATGGGACATGGATGCTCCGTGACATCGTTCTCATGCATATAGACAACCTTGTCCACCTTTGTGTAAAATCTACTCATTAATAACTCTCTTATGTTTCCGTTATTGTTTGCATACATTGTGACAGTGAACCTTTGCAGTTTTGTGGTGTTCCTAAAGTTGAATAGTTAGTCAAGAGATTCGAAATAGCAGCAACACATGGTTTCTTTGCAGTTTCAGATTGCAAAACTTTAAGAAATGATCATTAATTATTTGCCCATGTTTGTTAAAATTTTCAGTAGTACATTTATACTATTAACAAAAAAAAATCAAAATGACGCCTTTTTTTCACGAGTTGACTATACCGGACTAATTTGTCAGTTTAAAGGTAGTGATCTCTCTTTTCTTCCTCCATGATCAAATATTGATACAAATTTACGAACAAATGTTGCACACTAAACATGTAGTGATGTTGCTTCTCTGCAAATGCCTTCGATCTCCTGGGTTCACCTTGGTTCTGTGAAACCATTATATTGTATAACATCAGCTAGGTGGGCGAGAACGGTTCAGTTGGCAGTCAACATCGTTACAGTGTATCTGGTTGTCCATTAATTGAGCTCAGACCTGATAGACCTAAACGTGATGCAGATGTTGTGCGGAGTATGGAAACGGATACTTATTGAAACAAGCAAATGTTAGCTGAAATCCTAACACAAATATAGAAATCCTAGCACACGTATAGGAACAGAGATTTCAATAGAAATCACATCTCTAGTCATTTGGTTTCCTTCAATACCTCAAAGTGAATACCTCTGCATTGTTTACAAGTAGACATGAGCTTGTAATGATATATAAGCTAAATTGAGTTAGCAATTTAGTAGGGATGCTAGATATGTATACAAGTGAAAAAAGAGTCATATCTATCGCTCAAAGCTTGGACTGGACATATATAGGACATGAAAATGGAGCTAAACCCAGCATGTTTCTTCCCTGCTGCCAGCTTTGTGCGCGTTTTTCCTGTGAGCTCACTCAACTCGAATGAATGATGCCTAGACGCCCATTTTTTTTGCGTCCGTGGTGCACAACTGAAGATTAACGCAAATTGTGCCGCGGTACAAAATGGTACTCATACGCTTTTGCTTCGGCCAATCAGCGGGCCTGCAGATCTTTTTTTTTGAAAGATTAAAGGGCCTGCAGATCCATCCAACGGCCCATGCCATGATGCCACTAAAGAAAGGAAGGGTCTAAACAGGGCTCAAGAGGTGGATATATGTGGTGAACCGGTCAGCTACGAGAGATCATCCAGCTCCTCCGAGTACGCCATATATCTTCTCATCCCCTACCAGATTGAGATCATCGCCGTCGCCCCATCATTTTGATCGAATTTGATTTGTTGATGCATCATTCACAAGCAACAACAGATCTGTGCTGTGAGTTACGTTGATGCTTATCTGACTTCAGCACGGAGTAGCCCTTACATGTATGGGGTACAAGAACAAACATGAGTGATTTGTTTCCCGGTGTAACTAGGATTTATTCGCAACTATATTATTGTACATGTTTCAGTACACGCATGAATCTTATATAATTGAAAGCCAACACACCACGATGCAATTTGTTACTTGGTTTTGCATATTGCCAATGTCTTCGTTATCCGGCCAATCTAATGGTCCATCCTAAACATTTTTGCCATTAACGTTGTATAGTATATGTATTCTTTTGATGCACTTGCAGACAGTGACATACATGGCTGGGCGCATTGTGTATCTTCCAGGTTAGTCAACAACTTGTGGCTGAGATATGTTTTCTTAGGCAGCTGCCTGCGCTATCCAGAGCTAGCTGTCCACATATTTCTACAGTTTTCATGTCTTGCGTGCGATAGAACTTTTGTGATTAGCCACTGTCTTGTATACTTTAATATATATTGAAACAAAAAGTACTTTTTCTGGATATTATCAGAAGACAGACTAAACATAGCAGAGAGCTTATAAAAAGAAATAATATGGATAACTCCATACATATTTCTCCTGTTTAATTTCCTGGTTCATCTTGGAGAAAAGCTAGGATTTGTCAACCAAGTTCTCCCTACATGATTCTAGTGCATCTGGAAATACTGATGTATATGTTACGTGCTCATTGACACATTCTAGAGAAACATATATACATGATAAGTTGGTCTTGGACATTCATCTTTTAGTATAGCTCTATTCAAATACTATCTTTCAATGTATACATGTCTTTAACGGCGCTCCCGGACGTTGCAGGCTCGGCAACATGCGCATGCCGGCCTCAACAATCATGTGTGTAGTGCGGCCGGAGGTTTCCCCAGCCACAACAGCCGAGTGGCCGCGCTGTTGACAATTAATGAAGTTCGCAGGCGACGGATTGCGAAGCAAATAGGGCTTTGGGAGAGCGGGTCGAGGGCTGTGTGGGTTGATGTGACGATCTATATGCGGTTATTACCATCGTGTGGAGGATCACTTAATGGCTTTTTAGAAGTAGAGATCATTAGGAGCATGATGTAGATGTTGTGTCAAGTATAGGATGGGAATGAATACTTAAAACCAGCCAACATTAGCTGAAATCCTGTAAGTAGTCATTTGGCTTCCTTCAATACCTCGAAGCGAATACTTTTGTATGGCTTACAAGTAGATCCGGAGCTTGTAATGATATATGAGCCAAAATTGAGTTAGAAATGTAATAGAGGTGCTAGATATGTGATGGAAGTGGCAAAAGTCATATCTATCGCTCGAAGCCTGAACTAATAAATATATTATAGGACATATTATAGGACAGAAGCGCACTAAGCCTGGCATGTTGCCCTGTTTCCTTTCCATCTAGTGCATTGCGCATGATTTTTCGTGTGAGCTCATCCAACTGGAGTGAATGAGAATGCATAGGATGCCATTTCTGTTGCCTCCATGAATAGTGCACAATGTCACATTAAAACATATTGTGTTGTGGTAACAAAATGGTATTACATTAACAAGCATTTGCTTTGGCCAATTGCCTAATATTAGTGATGTTTTTAGCAGCCAAATAATCAACACCAGAGGGAGGCATGGACAGAGCATTACAAGACTGAAAATTTTCCCCTACAGTTTCTATTTCCTTTAAAATCAACAATAATTTGTAGCTTTATGTCAATTACTCCGTCTATCGTAACTGTTGGCAATACATTCGTTGTGAATGATGTTGTTGCCAATAAATTGTTAGAACTGTTGGGAAAGACAAAATAAACTTAAAATGCTGTTGGCCAGTGCAGTTGACCACTTGATTAAAAAATGCTAAGGGCTACTAAAACTGTTGGCCACACATAGAATATCTAGGAAAGATTAGAACTCTCGGCCTGCCGATCCATCCAACGGCCAATGCCAGTCTGATGTGGCAATATCATGCATCATTGTGTAAAGGATCCAACACGGCTAACATCAGAACTAGCGCTAACCTCACCGTGGAGTTCAAAATCTGTGTTTGCTTCTCAACTTGATGTGGGACTCAAGGGAAAGGAGATAATTTTTTCCTAGTTCTGGCAGAAATAATCGAACTATTCCCATCAGAACTCCTCGATGGAATGTAGCCTGTGACCCTCTTATGATTTAGAGTAAAATACACCAGTGATCCATCAACTTGTAAGGAGGTGTCACCTAGGTCCATAAATTTCAAAAGTGTATTTCTGGGTCCATAAACTTGTAATTTGTGTCACTTAAGTCCACAAGCTCTGAAAATGCATTTGTGGGTCCATAAACTTATAATTTATGTCAGCTAGGTCCATGTACCCTTCCACCTAATCATCATTAACTAATGCGGCTCTACCATGAATCTGCATGCTACTCGTGCTTCACTGGAGTTTCACCACAAATGTTAAATGCGAACCCTGATGAACCCTAGGGCATAGGGTGAGTCGGAAGGGGACAATGGACTTATTTTGGAGGTTATTGACATGAATTATGGTTGGGGGGTCACATAACGCTATTGCAAGGTTTTAAACCTAAAGTGCAGATATGGCCGGAACCTATAATATAGATGGGCCACGCAACATCAATGGCATGTTTCGTTAGGATAGCCTCAATAAAATTTATCATCTAGTGGCTGAGAGAGGGAGTTCTCCGGTTATGGTTCTATGCTAGCACTATGTGTACACGTGATGTGTATGTATGGAAGAGTATTTTGATACATGAATTACAAAGTTTATGGACCTAAACATGTACTTTTAGAATTTGTGGACCTAAGTGACACAAATTACAAGTTTATGGACCTAAAACCACATTTCCAGAGTTTATGATTTAAGTTTTAGGAGTTTAAGGACCTAAATGACACAAAATACAAGTTTATGGACCCAAAAATGCAGTTTCGAAGTTTGTGAACCTAAGTGGCACCTGCTTACAAGTTGATGGACCTCTGGTGCATTTTACTCAATGATTTAAGTGCATTCTCCTTGACGGAGTCTATAAGGCATAAAATATAAAATCGACTTAAACTGTCATTTTTTATCTTTTTGATGGACAGCAGGAGTTGCCCTCTACTGATTATAATTATATATAAAAGAAAATAAATAGTCCAAATAGCAGAAAGATTTTTACAAGAGGAGGGGAGGTAGGATTACAACTGAGATTTTTCTGCTGAGATTCTATTGCTGGAAAACAGACCCTCTTTGCTCGATGCAACATCAAAGCAAAAAGCCTTTTGAACAGGAATTTGCTGCTGTCATGATAATTGTAACTTCCATGAAGAAAGGCACAACTAATTGTCTTTTGAAGCTCCCCAAAGTTCGGTAGGGATCTGTCGGGGACGAACCCAGGGGGTCCCCTAATCATCGGGGTAATCACCCTCAAAAAACATTAACCGCGAAAGGCCGAATCGCCGGCATCCCGGAAGGGCCACCAGGGCAGCGCGGCCCGACACAACTCACGGCCCAAAACAGCCGCCCGAGCTCGCCTGACAAAGGGACCCAGGTGGCGACCTCCGTCTCCGCCTCGCTCGAGGGTCGCGTGCCCCCTCAAGAAGGCGAACCGACTCCGCCTCGCTCGAGGGCACCCCTCTACTCAGCGCGACGCGCGACGGCGCCCCGCCCGACAACGGCATTTAATGCCCGCCCCATCAGGCGGGTGCCAAAGTCAAAAGGCAATCTTTCCCCCACGCCGCGCCACTGACATCGCAGAGCTCGCTGTTTCACCTGCTCCGGTCACTATGCGTCCTCACCGGCGCTGTGCGGGCGTACGCGGCACTACGCAAGGCCCCTGTGCGGACTTGCAGGCGTCATTCCGCACCATTATTCCACCAGCTCCCGTCCTTTTTCCCCGGGACGCCCCTCGAATGGGCGTGTGGAACCCTCGAACGAATATGTGAACAGCAACCGAGTATAGACTCCGATCAGGCGCGGCCTGGTGATGATGAACGCCGGGTCAAATCCACCAACTCTCGGCCATCCCCTGGCGAGCCGGGCACGCCGCGCACTGTGGTCGACGGCAACCACCATGCCGACCCCTGTGCCGCCAACTCCGGTCCTTCTTCACCTACCCCGCCCTCGAGTCGACCAGCGACGGGCAGCAGGACACGGATTACGGCAATGACACCCCTCGAGACCACTCCCGGACAAACACAGGAACGGCCACGACACCCGCAGAAGCCGGGGCTCGCCATAAATCCTCCGTCAGGGTCAAGGGCGATCGCACGCCCGATGCCATGCTCTCCAGTGTGTATCCCTGTAGCACACATCACACTTGTACTTGTAAACTCCTTCCCCCCTTTTTCTCCTTGACCTATAAAAGGAGGAAGGGGGCGACAGGGAGAACGAAGGGGCACGAGGACGGAAACACACACACCACTTCACACGATATTGGCACTCGCCTCAATCACACCCATTTTCAGGGACTTGGAGACTCCTTCTCATCTCCCACCTCGCTTGTAGCCCCCCACTGCAAGCACTCCGGTGCAAGATAGTGCAGCGCCCCGAGCGCACCCTGCTGGACGTACGACCTCACGGTCGGAACCAGGATAAACCCTTGTCTCATTGTGCTAGCTCTTGCATCAACCGTCAGGGGACGGGACACAGCGCATTCTGTGTGGCGCTGGGGATTGGCCGCCCAATCCCAGCACCGACAGTGGCGCGCCAGGTAGGGGAGCTGCGCTGTGATCAACCTCACCCGATCAGTTCCCTTGACGGCAGGCCACGCCAAGGCCATGTCGCCACGATCCGCCCCGGGGTCCCCTGGCCCGCTTCCGCGCGGGTACCGGATCATGTTTGGGAGCCTGGAGTTCGAAGCGACCGGTGAGGGCCTCCTCATGCGGCTCGCGTCCAGGGCACCCGGCATGATAGCTATTACCCCGGCGCCGCCAACGCCACCCAACCTCAGGGGACGTCGAAGGTTGCTCGAGCTACAGATTCGCACGGAACGGCGCGTTGCCCCGCGCGTCGTCCTCCCTGATTGGGACGCACACCTGTGGCTCCGGCCCGCCTCCACATTACAGGGGGGGGCGCACCCCCACCAGCAGCTCCCGCGGAGGGAGCATGCCGGGAAAATGTGGCCGGGCCGGCGCCGCTCCCGCTCGGAATGAGGAACGCGGCCGCAAGTTACTCCGCGGTGATCAGCGCCAGCCTGAGCGCGCAAGAGGATCCGTCGGGTCACCAGCTGGGTTCGATCCGCAGCCTCGACACTTCCTCGCCCGGCGGGTCCCAGCCCGAGTCGGACGACGGGGAAAGTGTGCACGGTCAGGAGCACCCAGACCTGGACTACTCCGGGCTACGCGACCGTGAAGGCCTTGCCACCTTCCAGGCCATGACGGACTTCTGCCTCACCTGTTCTGACGATTCCAGCGAAGGGGAATACGACCCCACGCGGGAATGCTTCATCCTCGACGGCGAAGTAGAGTCCGTGGGAGAGGATGAAGAAACGCGCGACGGGGCCGGACACGACGAACCGCCACCAGCGCCCGCCGAGCCAGCGGGCGAAGCCGCACTCGCGCAGGCTCAGCTCGCGCAGGTACAAGAGCTGGAAGCCAGGCTCCAACGGGAGCGCCAGCAGGTACAGGAGCTGCGCGCAACTCTGGAAGCCCGACAGCCCAAGCGCGGCGAACGCGCGCGAGCTGCCGGGAGTATCGCTCAAGCGCACATCATGGGTGATGGCGACGACGCCAGCCCTGCCATGCCGCCACGAGCAAGCCAGAAGCTCGTCGCCGCAGCAACCCTGATTCGGGCCATGCCCGAACCATTGACACCAGAAGCGCGCAGCATGCGGCGCCAGGTGCAGGCCCTTGTCGAAGAAGCGTCCGTTCAACAAGCGGAAAGTTCCGCCTCCCGCATGCGCCACCAGGCCAGTCCGAGAGCCGGAGGAAGCAAGTGGGATAAGGAACAATCCATCCATACCCTACCTAGGGGCGCATGGACGCCTCACCGTCCAACGAACGATGGAAGGGCGCTCATGACCGGCGACCGCGAAACGAGGAGGTCCGCGAAGGACCGGCTCGTGGACACGCGAGGCGCCATCGACGACGGCGACGCGCGCAACGTCCTGAACAGGAAGAGGCAGGACGCGGCACCTCCTCGCAGTAGGCACCCCTGACGAGGGGGTCGCTATGACAGCGAGGAGGACAAAAGCCCGACGCCGGAACCCCCGGGAACCCCTGTGTTCAGCCGGAAGATCCGTTCGGCCGCCATCCCGCCGCGCTTTCGTCAGCCGACCACCATCACCAAGTATTCGGGCGAGACGAAACCCGAGACGTGGCTCAACGACTACCGCCTGGCTTGCCAGTTGGGTGGGGCCACCGACGACGCCATGATCATTCGCAACCTTCCGCTTCATCTCGCGGACTCGGCACGGACATGGCTCGAGCACCTACCCGCGAACTAGATCCACGACTGGGACGAACTGGTCATGATGTTCGTAGGTAACTTCCAGGGCACGTACGTGCGCCCCGGAAACTCCTGGGACCTGCGCGGGTGCCGACAAGCGGCCGACGAACCGCTGAGAGACTTCATCCGCCACTTCTCCAAGCGCTGCACCGAGCTACCAAGCGTGGGTGACTCCGAAATCATCCACGCCTTCCTCGAAGGCACGACTTGTCGGGAGCTGGTGCGCGAGCTGGGGCGAAACCATCCCACCAGCGTCAACGCGCTGTTCGACATCGCTACCAACTTCGCCTCTGGGGAGGAGGCTGTCGGGGCGATTTTCGACGGCAAGACCAAGGGGAAGCGCGCGGAGGAGCTGCCCGCGGAGGGCTGCAAGTCCAAGGGAAAGGCTAAAAAGCAGAAACGGGGCGGCAAGGGTAGGAAGCCTCGACAAGCCGCGCAACAGCAACAGCAGGGCGAGGATTCTGACGATGCCCTCGTGGTCGAGAGAGGCCGCAAAGGCCCTCGAGGCCCCCCTCAGGGGGGAGGCCTGTTCGACGAAATGCTGAAGAAGCCATGTCCGTACCATAAGGGCCCTGTCACCCACACCCTCGAACATTGTGGGATGATCAAGGGTTACTTCAGGCGCACCTCTGCGAAGGAGGATGGCCCGAAGAAGGATACGGGTGATGGCGGCAACGACGAGTTCCCCATGTGGAGAATGTTTTCTTCATCGTGGGGGGGCCCACGGTGAACGCGACGTCCCGAGAGCAGAGGCGTGAACGCCGAGAGGTCTTCTCCGTTCACCCCGCGATGCCGACCTACCTCGCCTGGTCGGACGAGACCATCTCCTTCGGCCGCGAGGACCACCCGGACTATGTCCTGAATCCGGGGCGATATCCGCTTGTCGTCGACCCCGTCATTGGCAACACGCGATTCTCCAAGGTGCTGATGGACGGGGGCAGCAGCCTCAACATCCTATACGTCCACACCTTAGAGCTCATGGGCATCGGCACGAACCAGCTGAGGCCAAGCAGGGCGCCGTTCCACGGCATCGCGCCGGGAAAACGCGTCCAACCCCTCAGGCAGATCGACCTGCCCGTTTGCTTCGGCACTCCCGACAACTTTCGAAGGGAGACCCTCACCTTCGAGGTAGTGGGATTCCCAGGAGCATACCACGCCATCCTCGGGCGTCCGTGCTACGCCAAGTTCATGGCGGTCCCCAACTACGCCTACCTCAAGATGAAGATGCCGGGCCAAAGGGCGTCATTACTGTGGGATCGTCGTACGAGCATGCTTACGCATGTGACGTCAAGTGCGTCGAGGGTGCGGAAGCGCTCGCCTACAGCGAGACCCTGGTGGCGGACCTGGAGAAGATGGCGAATGAGGCCGTCAACTCCGCCAAAAGGCACGCAAGCACCTTCGAGGCTGCAGAGCACACCAAGGCGGTGCCCCTCGACCCCAATGCCCCCGAAGGCAGGGCGTTGAGGGTCAGCACCACCCTCGACCCCAAATAGGAAGCAGTGCTCGTCGACTTCCTCCGCGCCAACACCGACATCTTCGCGTGGAGACCCTCGGACATGCCGGGGATTCCGAGGGAGGTCGCCGAGCACAGCCTCGACATCCAGCCTCACTCCAAGCCGGTGGTACAGCGACTGCGGCGGTTCGACGAGGAAAAGCGCCGCGCCATCGGGGAGGAGGTGCACAAGCTCCTGCAAGCCGGATTCGTCAAAGAGGTATTTCACCCGACCTGGCTTTCTAATCCTGTTCTAGTTAAGAAGAAAAACGGAAAATGACGCATGTGCGTAGATTATACCGGTTTAAACAAAGCATGCCCTAAGGTTCCGTTTTCCTTGCCTCGAATAGATCAGATAGTAGACTCCACTGCTGGGTGCGAATTGCTATGCTTTCTTGATGCTTATTCCGGTTATCATCAGATTAAGATGAAAGAGTCCGACCAGCTCGCGACTTCTTTTATCACCCCGTTTGGCATGTTTTGCTACGTCACTATGCCGTTCGGCCTCCGAAACGCTGGAGCTACATACCAGCGATGTATGCAACACGTTTTCGGAAGCCACATCGGGCGGACCGTTGAGGCATATGTTGACGATATCGTTGTAAAAACCAGAAAGGCGGATGATCTGGTAAACGATTTGCAAATCGCATTCGGTTGCCTCCGGGTGAACGGGGTAAAATTAAATCCGGAAAAATGCGTGTTCGGGGTGCCGCGAGGCATGCTATTGGGTTTCATCGTCTCCCAACGAGGCATCGAACCCAACCCCGAAAAAGTCTCGGCCCTGGAACGAATGGGGCCAATTCGGGACCTCAAGGGGGTGCAAAAGGTACTGGGCTGCCTCGCAGCTCTCAGCCGTTTCATCTCTCGGCTTGGTGAAAAGGGCTTACCTTTGTACCGGCTCCTAAAAAAGCACGAACGCTTTTCATGGTCCCCCGAAGCCCAAAAATCCCTCGACGGGCTAAAAGCGTCGCTTGTACGCGCACCGATCCTCACGCCGCCGCAGAACGGCGAGCCCCTCTACCTATACGTGGCCCAACGACGCAAGTTGTCAGCGCCATCATCGTTGTGGAAAGGACAGAGGAGGGCCACGCTCTGCCGGTCCAGAGGTGCTGACCGAAACAAAGATGCGGTATCCACAGATCCAGAAGCTAATGTACGCTGTAGTGCTCGCGCGACGAAAGCTGCGACACTACTTCGAGGCCCACCCGGTCACTGTGGTCTCATCCTTCCCCTTGGGGGAGATAGTCCGCAACTCGGACGTCTCGGGTAGAATAGCGAAGTGGTCGATGGAGCTCGTAGGAGAAACTCTCTCCTACGCGCCGCGAAAGGCGATAAAGTCGCAAACCTTAGCGGATTTCGTCGTTGAGTGGACCGACGTCCAACTTCCACCGCCCCAGATCCAAGCCGAATGCTGGACCATGTACTTCGACGGGTCGGTGATGAAAACCGGGGCAGGCGCGGGCCTCCTCTTCGTCTCACCCCTCGGAGAACACATCCGGTACGTGGTTCGCTTGCACTTCCCGGCGTCAAACAACATGGCGGAGTATGAAGCCCTCCTCGCCGGGCTCCGCATCGCCATCGACCTCGGCGTCAAACGCCTCGACGTCCGGGGAGATTCTCAGTTGGTCATCGACCAAATGATGAAGAATGCAAGCTGCCGCGACGAAAAGATGGAGGCGTATTGCAACGAGGTTCGCCGTCTCGAGGACAAATTCTATGGCCTTGAGCTGAACCATATCGTGCGCAAATACAACGAGGAAGCGGATCAGCTGGCCAAGCTCGCGTCAGAGCGAATCACCGTTCCTCCGAACGTCTTCGCCCGCGACCTCGACCAACCCTCCGTCAACTTTGAACCAAAGGTCGGAGCCCTCAGGACGCCCTCGGGGGCTGCGGGGGTCGAGCCCATGGAAGCGGACCCCTCGAAAGAGGGGCTCGAAGCGCTCGACGCTGAAAATTCTTCGGCCGAGGCCATGGAAATCGACGTGGACACACGACCGCAAGACTGGCGCAGCCCATACCTCGCGTGGATCGACCACGGGGAGCTGCCCTCGGACCGGACCGAGGGGCGCCGCATCGCTAGAAGGGCCAAGACCTTCGTCTCGGTCGGCGGCGAGCTGTACAAGCGCAGCACCTCGGGGATTCTGCAGCGATGCATCCCCATCCCCGAGGGAAGGCAGTTGATCCACGACATCCACGCCGGGGCATGCGGACACCACGCGGCGCCGCGTACCCTCGTGGGTAACGCATTCCGGCAAGGCTTTTACTGGCCTACCGCCGTATCCGACGCGAACGAAGTCGTGCGCACCTGCGAAGGGTGCCAATTCTACGCACGAAAGACGCATCTCCCGGCGCACGCCCTGCAGACCATCCCTGTAACATGGCCTTTCGCGGTCTGGGGGTTGGATCTCGTGGGGCCTTTCCGCCCAGCGCCTGGGGGCTTCACCCACTTGTTGGTGGCCATCGACAAGTTCTTGAAGTGGATCGAGGTCCGGGCCATCACCAGCATTAGATCTGAGCAGGCCGTGTTGTTTATCACCGACGTCATCCACCGATTCGGGGTACCCAACTCGATCATCACCGACAACGGCACCCAGTTCACCGGCAAGAAGTTCTTGGGAGTTCTGCGACGACCATCACATTCGCGTGGATTGGTCGGCCGTAGCACACCCACAAACGAACGGCCAAGTAGAGCGTGCCAACGGCATGATACTACAAGGCCTGAAGCCAAGAATCTTCAACAAGCTGAACAAGTTTGGCCGGAAATGGGTTGCTGAGCTGCCGTCAGTGATCTGGAGTCTCAGGACAACCCCAAGCAGGGCCACAGGCTTCAGCCCGTTCTTCCTCGTCTACGGCGCCGAAGCCGTCCTCCCAACAGACTTGGAGTACGGGTCTCCGAGGCTCAAGGCCTACCAAGAAGACCAAAACCAGCGGAACCGCGAGAATTCGCTGGACCAGGTGGATGAGGCTCGTGACGTAGCGTTGCTTCACTCGGCACGCTACCAGCAATCACTCCGGCGGTATCAAGCTCAGAAGGTGCGGCGTCGAGACCTTCACGAAGGGGACCTGGTGCTGAGGCTGCGCCAGGACAATCGAGAGCGCCACAAGCTCACTCCGCCATGGGAAGGACCATTCGTCATCGCCAAAGTCCTCAAGCCTGGCACTTACAAGCTGGCGAACGAGAAGGGCGAGGTCTTCACCAACGCCTGGAACATCCAACAGCTACGTCGCTTCTATCCTTAAAACTCTCAGTATTTCTTGTAAATACTTCATGTTCTTAGTTAACAACAATGAAAAGTTTGCGAAAAACATGGAAACATTGCTACTAATAGCATGAATAAGGGGGACTTGGTTCTATTCTCAATAAAGCCAAGCCCCCCTCGGGGGCTGCAGGGGGGTTTACCCCCCTAATCGTCCCAATTTTCAAAAATTGTGCTAAAACTCAAGAGCGCTTAGAGAGATGTGGGGCGCGAGCTAACTAAAGCTGGAGCCGGCTGAGCCGTGAGACCGCCTACGCCCTCGAAGGGATACGGCATCTCCCTCTCCACTCCACGTCTTAATTACTCGCGGATTCAAGATACCCGACCAAAATCTCTCCAAGCCAAGAACATCACAATACAACGATTAAACAGGTTGCCAGGCCTCTCCTCCTTAAATCCAGAAAGGTGAAAGCAAAGCACGAGTCTACCGCGGCTGAGAGTCGGCAGAGTCGTGGGACCGCCTACGCCCGCGAAGGCTACGGCATCCCCCTCACCACTCGACGCCAAAGTTACTGGTGTTCCTCTGCCGAAACCGATCTAGAGTTAGGAGGAAGGCACGGCACGCCAAACAAATGAAACTTCGGTTGCAAAACCCTAACTAAATCCAAACGTCCTTATTTATCATACTGCTAACCGCGAAAATACGGGACCAAACTCCCGGAATCATTGCAGGAACTCACGGAGACGGACTCGGCATCCCAGAGATCGCGAGAAGGGTCTGATTTTCCTTCGGTCGAAACCCAGAAAGCGTTATTAGTCCTTTCCCCTCAAAGATCGAGGAAGACTAAAAGCAAGGCGTGAGTTACTATAGAGGACAGTTGGCCGGGTCGTGGGACCGCTTACGCCCTCGAAAGGCCACGACATCCCCCCGTCGCACAACGCTCAAGTCACTCACGAAAACGAACTCCTTGGCAAAGGTCATTCCTAAATCATGAGAAAAGGCACAATTTCGCACGAGAACTTTCAACGCAAATATGAGATCGTACTAACCCACGAAAGTGTTAGACACAAACAAGATTCATTCCTTACACGCCGCGAATGGCGAGATCACGATGAGAAATTACACTCGGCCATAGGCCGTTTTAAAGATACAAAGACTGGAGCCACCCTAACGGGGCTCTTGTACTACTTCAGCTAGCCGGCCAGCACACTATCACGAGAAGCAGTTTCCACGGCTTTCTCGTCGATTTTCTTCTGGCACCCAGCTAACCGAAGGACCTGGTGGTCGGGCGGCTGCGGAACGGAGGACGTTGGACCACTTGACCGCCCAACAGGGCCTGGCCTCCGTGCCCTGCCGTCGATGAGTGCCCCCGCAAGGATGATGGCCGGCGAGCGTCGTCTGCTAGTTTCCTAGCGAACGAAGCGCCCGCCGCAACGTCCTTGCGGCGCCTCACCTCCGGCAAGGTCACCGCCTCCCCGATGAGGAGCGCGATGCCCTGCTCCTCTCCCGCAGCATGCCCACCACCTCTCGTCGACTTTCTTCTGGCATCAATGGCGCGCGCCGGGGACGAAACCCCTGACCACTCTACTCCCACTCTCAAAGGATGAAGTTTGTGACTCTTCATACCTGACAAGCTACACAAGAACCCGGTGATGATCTTCTCCCCCGCCTGGACGCCTGCCTTTATAAGCACCCAGGGGTCGCGACTGTTACTCCCGTGGGAGGGCGATCGCGAGATTCTCGTGCGGATGCGAGCCGCCAACCGTATCAAGCGGGCAGCCTTGATCGCCTCTTTGACTCAGCCTGCCCACGGTATGGTTCCCGCGCCCAACGACCCACGGGCGAACCAGCCGCGGACCAGGCAGACGGACCGAGACAAAGGAAGTCACCCGAAAGCACCTGGATAGGGAAGCCAGCTCAAGCCGCTGGCACCTGGGCCAGGCGCGCGTAGCGCATTGATGACAACCGGGGGCCCCTCTCCTTTTCCCCGGGGAGCGGCACGCGCGAGCGGCAGCATTTACTGCGGCGCGGTAAAACGAAACGACGCGGCAGCGGCGCCTGACCGCCCGTCGCCTCGCTTCTCCCCAGCACACGCCAACTCCGCCTAAAAAGGCGCGCCCACTACGCCCATCTCGCCCACTCCGCGCCACGACAGCCACGACCACGACCGCCAGCGGTCGTGCGCGGGACCGCAAACCGAAACGACCCAACCGTTGGATTCCTTCCAAGGTAAGACAACGACGCCCCTCCGCCCCGAGGCGCGGGGTGATACTAATCAGGGGCCCAAAGCCCAAGCCTCGAAAGGGTTCGATGGGCGCCCCAGATTAAGCGATGCGAAGGCTGCCGGTCACACTCGACCAACCCTCGAGCCCGCTGCTCGAGGGTGACCCGCACCTTTCGCAAGGCCCCACTGATCAGGAGTACGAAGCCTGGCCCGCGAAAGGGTTCGACAGGCGCTCCGGATCAACAGAGTTAGGGACAATTCGGGCGTGCTCAACGGACTTTACCCCGAACGCGAAGTTTGGGGACGCCCCTGTTGTGTTCAAGGCCGGACAAAGGCAGCTAGTAGGGGGATCCCAACGAGGGAGAGCTTTCGCACCCTTGGACCCTGTCGAAAGGGACCGAGCCCCACCTAGCAAACCTTTGCAAGCGCTACATGGACGCGTCTCCGGACCACGAGCCGACCCCTAGCGAACGGGGCACGGGCGTCCACTTGAACTACCCGCTAACAGCTCACCGAGGCATCCGTGTACGCTGCCCGATTCGAGGGTTGCACGAATGACCTCACCCCTCTCCCCCGCGAAGGGGAAGCGAGGGTCGTAACTCAAAGACAAGAAGCCCCTCCGACCGCCTCCGCTTGGGCCAGGAGCTCGGGGGCTCCTTGCATCGTGTCCTTCTCCTCTTATGCACGAAACGCATCGAAGCCGTGCAGGGTCCACCCCCCAAATTCCGAAAAAACTCGACATCATCCCCGCAATCTGCCACGTTAAGTGGGGAGCGACTAACACAACCTTCGGGAACCAAAGCCCTTGCACGAGTAAACTTACTCCTCCAAGGGCTCGGGGGCTACACCCGCGGGTGCGCTCGCGTGCCCCCACGGAAGAACGTGCATAATCAAGAAGGAGTAATCCCCGCAGAACGCCCGGGAACGATCCCACGAACCATCAGCCTCTGCCCGACTAAACCTTAGTCCGGCAGAGGCTCGGGGGCTACTGTCGGGGACGAACCCAGGGGGTCCCCTAATCATCGGGGTAATCACCCTCAAAAAACATTAACCGCGAAAGGCCGAATCGCCGGCATCCCGGAAGGGCCACCAGGGCAGCGCGGCCCGACACAACTCACGGCCCAAAACAGCCGCCCGAGCTCGCCTGACAAAGGGACCCAGGTGGCGACCTCCGTCTCCGCCTCGCTCGAGGGTCGCGTGCCCCCTCAAGCAGGCGAACCGACTCCGCCTCGCTCGAGGGCACCCCTCTACTCAGCGCGACGCGCGACGGCGCCCCGCCCGACAACGGCATTTAATGCCCGCCCCATCAGGCGGGCGCCAAAGTCAAAAGGCAATCTTTCCCCCACGCCGCGCCACTGACACCGTAGAGCTCGCTGTTTCACCTGCTCCGGTCACTATGCGTCCTCACCGGCGCTGTGCGGGCGTACGCGGCACTGCGCAAGGCCCCTGTGCGGACTTGCAGGCGTCATTCTGCACCATTATTCGACCAGCTCCCGTCCTTTTTCCCCGGGACGCCCCTCGAATGGGCGTGTGGAACCCTCGAACGAATATGTGAACAGCAACCGAGTACAGACTCCGATCAGGCGCGGCCTGGTGATGACGAACGCCGGGTCAAATCCACCAACTCTCGGCCATCCCCTGGCGAGCCGGGCACGCCGCGCACTGTGGTCGACGGCAACCACCATGCCGACCCCTATGCCGCCAACTCCGGTCCTTCTTCACCTGCCCCGCCCTCGAGTCGACCAGCGATGGGCAGCAGGACATGGATTACGGCAACGACACCCCTCGAGACCACTCCCGGACAAACACAGGAACGACCACGACACCCGCAGAAGCCGGGGCTCGCCATAAATCCTCCGTCAGGGTCAAGGGCGATCGCACGCCCGACGCCATGCTCTCCAGTGTGTATCCCTGTAGCACACATCACACTTGTACTTGTAAACTCCTTCCCCCCCTTTTTCTCCTTGACCTATAAAAGGAGGAAGGGGGCGACAGGGAGAACGAAGGGGCACGAGGACGGAAACGCACACACACACCACCTCACACGATATTGGCAATCACACCCATTTTCAGGGACTTGGAGACTCCTTCTCCTCTCCCGCCTCGCTTGTAGCCCCCCACTGCAAGCACTCCGGTGCAAGATAGTGCAGCGCCCCGAGCGCACCCTGCTGGACGTACGACCTCACGGTCGGAACCAGGATAAACCCTTGTCTCATTGTGCTAGCTCTTGCATCAACCGTCAGGGGACGGGACACAGCGCATTCTGTGTGGCGCTGGGGATTGGCCGCCCAATCCCAGCACCGACAGGATCCATTGGTTCCTCTATGATCAAATGCAAAGAAGCCCAACAAGCACGTGCAAAGTCACAGTCCAAGAATATATGTTCCAAGGTCTCCTCAGGAGCAGTTAAGCAGTGAACACAACTGTACGAGGCCAATTCCATATTCATTTTAACATACTCCCTCAGTCCAAAAAAGAATAATCTTTTAGAGTTTTTTTCAGATAGATTAGATGTAAATGAAAAACACGCATGTGCCCTCACTTAGTTGAGTTTTTATGCAAAAAATAGAAAGAATCCATTTACATTTAATGTATGCATGGGATTTGTCTTCATTTAAATATGCATGCATGCTAAAACATCATTCTTTATGGGACAAAGTTTGAATGCTAAAACACCATTCTTTTTTGGGACGGAGGGAGGCCATAAGAAGGATGGGAGACAATGGCAGCTTCATTCACTGGAAGTCCAATTCGCTTTGCTCATTTGAGAGTTGAAGGCCATGATTTTCTGGACAAAAACTTACCATCCTGAGATGATGTATAGGATGTCAACTTCAATTCGTCGAACACATTGTGCAGAGTTATTAGCCCATTGTTTTCTGAAGTGCCGCCAAGCCTAAATAAAATATATTATCACGAAAGATCGACGAGGACAAGAAACTTTAGTCTGGTTTTGTACAATCAAGCCTTGGTCCATGGCTATCATTCACAAAGGTTTTTGTTCTAAAGGAAAGAGGGCTAAGAAGTTCCAGGTGAGCGATCTACTCATCTTCCTGCTGAAGGCAATCTCTATTACCTGAACATTTTTTTTCTTATTCTTTACCCTGGCTGGCTGATCTCAGTTCCATTAGTAGTTAAAGAATATTAGGTGCCATGATTAGTTGGAACCAAGCATTATAGAAAGTACTAGTTATTACAACCCTAGGTTGAGTATATAACCCTACAATCATTCTAAATAACGAGAGTTGCATCAAGTTTATTCCTGGCTATTCCAGATGCCAGTTAAAACACAAAGGTTTTCTATGGCTCTTACTGAAGGCATGCAAAATATACTAGAGAGCTTCTAAAAATGAAGAACACTGAAAACCCTTTACAGATTTCTCCAGTTTCCTGGTTGCATGCATCTTGGAGAAAAGCTAAGGATTTGGCAACCAAATTCTCTCTACAAATTCGGAACATGTCTAGTGCATATGGAAATATTGATATATGTTGTAGTCATGGACATATATACAAGATAGGATGGTCTTGGGATATTCATCTTTTAGAGTAGGATCTTGGATATTCATCTTTTATAGTAGCTCCGTTCAAATGTCTTTCAATGAATACTCTAAACTTACTCAAGTCTTTCTTTTCTGGAAAATATTTGAAATCAATCAAATCAGCATATTGTAACATCCCACACTTTAGTAGGCTGCCACCTCCAGCCTCTCACTCGTCACCCACAGTGCAGGCTGCATAACACACGAGAGGGATGCCCTGCTGGCCTTCAAGAGAGGCATCACCAGAGAGACCCAGTTGGGTACCTCGACTTGTGACGCGAAGAAAACCAAGACTGCTGCCGGTGGAGACAGTGGTGGATCCACACCCCGGGCTGCCGGGGCTGCAGCCCGGGTCCAAGATCAAAAAATAAGTACAGCTCAAAGACAAGTTATACATATTAAAGATGCAAAAGCACTTTAAATATTAAATAATCTTGAATTAGCCCCCCTCCTAGTGAGTTCCTGGGTCTGCCCCTGAGTGGAGAGGCATTGGGTGCAGCAACCTGACCCTTGGGCTGCACAACACCGACATGGGAGATGATACGTCTGGCGGCTTCACTACACCATCTTAACCTCGGATGGGCAGACCACAGCTCAGTGGTTGATTGGCCTCACATTGTGAATATGTTTCCTTCAATTCGCTGAGGGTGCTTAATCTCTCGAGTTGCGCCCTTACAAGTTCAAGCCAATTCCTCCTACACCTCAACCTCACAAACCTCAAAGAGCTCGATCTTTCTGGCAATGACTTTAACCACCCAGCAACATCTTGTTGGTTCTGGAACATGACAAGCCTCATGTATCTGGATCTTATGGTTTCACTGGTCTGAGGAGCGGCCACTTCGATCCCTAAAGCTTTGGGTGGTATGACGTCCTTGCGATACATTTCATTTAGAGGTAATAACTACATAGATTGAATGATGAAAAACATGAAGTGCCTATGCAGCTTGAGGATTCAGACCTCTAGGGAGTGTTTCTCAGTGCACAGTTTCATTGTACAATTACCAAGACTAGAAACTAGGTAACTGAGCCAGATGAGTTTCATGGGGATGAAACTCCTCATATGCCATAAAACTTACCCTTCTCTCCTCTGCCACATCAGTAAATTTAATGCCATGAAACTTTTGATGAACCCCCATTGAGACTGAGCTTAGATGGAAATATAGTGGAGTTAATTGACAAGTTTCCACAATTAATGTTCACCAAACAAATTGCAGGAGCTTTACCTGGCAAGAAATCAATCGATAGGGGTCCTGCCAAATTCAATGGAGCACTTAAGGCTAATCCCAGTGGTGAGTTTCATTTTGCAGTTTCCAACACTCAAATATTTAAGTTGATGAATGGAACATTTCTTCATAGTGCACAATTTCATAGGCTGGTGATAGCTTTCAATTGCGAGGAACGCGATTGGATGTAGAAGGATGAAATGAAACTATTTAGCCCCCAATGCTAGATTCAATGGGTTTCATAGTCTTGGAAACAATATATACCGAGTTTCATCCTGATGAAACTCTTTCCCTCCTTTCTTCATTAATACCTAGACATGGCATCACATATGCTGATATGTCACCCTACTTAATGTGCATGAAACCCATATGAAACTTGCACTCTGAATAACCTTAACAAGTTTAGTATTTCTTTATCTCAGCATAAACAATATCATTAGACTGCTCACATTTATTGGCAGTATCCGACAAGTTTAGTGGTACAGAGGGCAGTCCCAACCCTCCAACTAGAATGGTTTTCATAACATTAATTATATTGCCACATATGACTTTTGGCTTATGTGGCACTATATTAAATAAGATGGAGTAGAGAGAGAGAGAGTCTCATGCAAGATTAAGTTTCAACACGATAACCTATACATTAGGCACTATAAATTTTGCATTGGGATGTGATAGTATGTTGATGACACATGAAGAACAAACGTGGACACCATGGGTTGGGATTGGCCTGAATCTCTATTAGAACAACTTTACAGAGACTACACCAAAATCTATAGGAAATTTTAGTAGTTTGAGGACCCTTGACCTCTCTTCCAACCACTTGGCTGGACATGTACCATATGAGATTGGTATGCTCACTAATTTGACTGAGCTTTACCTGAACATCAATTACTTGGATGGTGTGATTAAAGAGCTACACTTTGCTAGTATCAGGAGATCGGAACATATATCCTTATGAGGTAATTCGTTGAAGACTGAGCTCAGTCCGGAATGGTAACCACCATTTAGACCACATTCTGCAGGCTTTGCAACTTGCCAAATGGGTCCATTGTTTCCTGCATGGCTGCAGTGGCACGTGGATATTCAGTATCTTGATATCTCAAGCACAAGAATAATTGATAGGCTTCCACACTAGTTTGCTAATGGCTTCTTCAAATGCCATTGAAGTGGACATCTCCAACAATCAACTTAATGGAGTTTTGCCAACAAATGTGGAAATCATGTCATTGGATAGTCTCCTTGTAACTTCTAAGGTCCAACCGACTAACTGGCCAAATAACACCATTGCCAAGAAACCTGACAGTCTTGGACATCTCCAACAATTCATTATCGGGATCTCTGTTTGATGATTTACCAAATCTACTAATGTTGTCCTTATTCTCCAATTGCATCACTGGTCATATTCCTAAATCCATTTGTAAATGTACCAGGTTGATGGTCTTATATATACTTGGCCAACAATCTTCTTGAAGGAGAACTCCCAATGTGCTCGGGAACGAACAGATTATAACTTTAGAGTTAAGCAACAATAGGTTGTCTAGAAAATTACCATCATCTGTTCAAAGTTGTACAATGCTAAGTATCCTAGATTTTGCTGGAAATATGTTCTTTGGAGAATCGCCTACATGGATTGCAAACTTAATCAATTTAAGATTCAGAGGGCTAATTCAGAATATGATCTCTAGGGACATTCCAATAAACATCACAAGTATTAAATACCTTCAATACATAGATTCATCAGACAATGAGCTATCAGGTAATTTACCAAACTACCTGTCGAATTTATAGCCATTGATTAAGGATCCAATGCTTGGTCCAAACTTTGTAGGGGGTCCATAATCTTGTTACTTAGCCACCTACTACAAAGGGACGGGTACTTCACTATAATTCAACTGAAAGAATTCTTGACATAAAGATGGTGAGCATTGGATTGTCGCCAAACAATTTAACCGGCCAAATTTCGGAAAAAAAATAGCTACTCTTGATGCTTTGGTAAATTTGAATCTATGGCTGAGCTACTTCAGCGAGATTGTCCTGGACAAGATTGGGAGCACGAACAAATTGGAATCAATGAACTTTTCAAGGAACAATCTTTTTGGGTCATGTACCGGCAAGCCTATCAAATTTGACATTCTTAAGTTACGGGATGTGTCATACAACAATTTTACAGGAAGAATGCCATTAGGGTAACAACTTGACAGCCTCTATGCTGAAAATGCATCAATGTATGCTGGCAATACCAGTCTACGTGGACCACTTATTCAAAAGAATTGTTTGAGTACCAATATATTAGAGCAGGTTGTCTAAAAATAACCGAAGTAGTACATTATGCCAGTCCCAACTCAAGACAATACACATAGTTTCCAGTCTCACATTGTTAAGAAACTAGCGGTAGATATTACTCTCTCAATGCAAACCCCACTATTTCATACTTGAATTGAGTGCTACTCATCTTACACCTTGTCTTGGATGTTGTGTAGAAACCATATCTCATGCAAGACCTGGTTTCCTTCTCTCTTTCTTCATTTAACCACTTACCACATCATCTTTTATCCTAGGTGGCAGATCATTTAATTCTATGGACGCCATCCTAGTCATTCGGTTGTGACTGCCCTGACGTAGAATTCTTTTACCTTGGACTTGGATGTGGCTATATAGCATGTATCTGGGTGGTTTTTTGTGCCCTATTATTTAAGAAAGGCAGAATAGCCATTTTTGTCCATCGTCTAAAGCTTAACTTGGTCCCCGCGCTACCAAATGGTTATTATAGTCCTTGAACTTTTACAATTGACTCAATTTCATCAGTGTGCTAACATGGATCCCACATTGGTTTGCCTCGTTATCGTCCAATCATCTAGGGTTTTGATTTGTCTTTATGTCATCACCAACTAGCTAGTGTTGAAGGATGGGTATTCATAAAGGACCAAGAGAAGATAACTGTTACTAAAATTTAGTTGCAACATGAATCCATAACAAATATAGAAAATTGAGTACTCATATTGGAGAATGGGCGATGCTGAGGCGATGACAAACTGAATCTCTAGCTAACTGGGTAATGAGGAGGCAAGCCACATCTGTAGAAGGACGAAATTGAGCTGACTATGAAAGTTCAAGGACTACAGTGGCTGTTTTGGTAATTCAAGGATGAAAGTGAGCCTTGGATGATATTTCATGGAAGAAAACGACTATTGCGCCTTTAAGAAACGATGTAGAATTACTTTCTTCCACCTCTTTGAGAAGTTGTGTGACAGAGTATATGTGCTTGTGGTTGTTACCTTGGCAAGATTAACGAAGATGTCCACTAATTAGTTTCCGTGAAGTAATAAATACAGTGGCATTGCATTGCGTCTCCACTGCAACTCGTAACATACATAGTGCCCCTGATCTCCTTGCTTTCGTTGAAGTCAAAACAAGAAGTGGCATTCATTTGTTGTGTTAGAGCAACTCCAACATACACTCTAAGTAGGCCACTATCCCACGTTTAGAGAGCCAAGCAAAAAAGTTGCACTCCAATAGGCCCTACTTGACCCCCTATTTTAGGGAGGCATTCGAATCCACCCTTCATTCCTAGGGGTCTCTGGGAGACCTCTATTCGTGGGGGCTATTGCTAGAATTGCTCTTAGGCTAGTCTCAGTGGGGAGTTTCATAAGCATTACAAATCATCAAATTTACTAGTGTGGTAGAGGCAGTTTGAGGAGAGAGGAGGGAGTTTCATGGGATAAAAGAGAAGTTTCATCCCATAAAACGTACCCATCAGGCTCAGTTATCAAGTTCTCGGTCTAGACAACAGTGCCACAAAACTATGCACTAAGAGTGACCTTAGTACTTAGAACTCATATGATTAGCATGTGCAAAGATGTGCCTTATCGGTTTGTCCAGCCTCATGGTGCACCCAAAAAAAAGTATCGTATGTGATATATTTGGAATTTAATTGTAACATATACACATAGCCTCGCTAGATTTATTCTATTGTAATATATATACTGGATGCAAGGGACAGCCAATTTCTGCAGGCAACCGTTGTGAATTCCCAGAAATTTGTTGTAATAGTCATCAACACATGCATTCACATGTGGCTAAGCTTCCACATTCACACGGGTACCGGTAGGGTTGATGGTTTTCCAAAGATTTTTTTTATGGTGGTGGGATTTTTTGGGCGCTCTATGTAGCCGGGTGAAGTGACATTCTATGGCCATTGACTTTGTAGCATTTTTGTAACAATAGTTCTATTGTATCAGGCATTGAAATGGTAAATCTGAGAAACAAATGAAGCAGCCATATGTAGCCTTGGCTAGAAGACAACATGGGTGAAATGTGGATCCAGGAACCATATGCACGTTTAGTTACAATCTGGCCCATGAACCGTGCGCGACCCAGGCGAAGCACAACTGCACAAGAGCGATGCTGTATGTCTCCAAGTCCAAACAGTGCTGGCATATATGTATGCTAATTAGGGCAACCACAATGTATATTGCCAAAGTAGTCTATATAGATGGGTCCCATGACAGTGATTCATAGTTATTTTCTATCTCACAGTGGCTATAGCAAAAGAAGGCAGTAGAGAGAGAAAGATACAACAGTGAAAAAAGAGAGAAAGAAGAGATAAGATGATATTTAATTGCTTATGGGCAGCCCATATGTACATGTGTATTTTTTATTAAAGACTACTATATGGACTACCTTCACAATGATTCAGCTAGCTGGTTGGAATATTTTAGTCCATATGGACTGCTTTTTGAACACACTGTGGACGCTCTTATGGAGAGCGACACACTCTGAATAGTTCCAGATTGGCTTATTTTAAAACTTCTGGCTGGATGAAACAAAAACACAAGTTGAACGGCTGCTGGATGACGCTAGTGCTGTAGTGCGCATACTACTCTTGATTGAAACCAGCTAGAGCATTAGGAAAATCAACAGTGAGATACATGATCTATCCTATCACAGACCTATTTGATGCCTCTCTGAAAAAAAGAATTTTCCAGTGAGTTTGTTTCCGATGGAAATAACGAAAATGCCTCACACCTCACGTTTTCTTTTCCCATAACAGGGTATCAACTATATAGTACTTCACAGTCTAAGCATGAAGATTGCCACCATACCTCATTTTACTGTTACTTGCTTCAATTCTAATGGCAGCTAAATCATACAATTGACATTAGGTTTACCTAATAATTTAGCTAATAAAGGAAGCCAAAACAGCTGGCCAATGTTTTTTACCTTATTGATTCACTGTTTCTCATGGCATGACTTTGCTACAGAAAGTCTCAAACATCCATGATTTGTTAACCCTGATGCTCGGTTGCATGCTTCCCTCCACACTAGTCATTTGTTATGTTTTATATATATATTAAGAAACCAAACATGATGTACAATCCGCACAGAAAACACAGACGCAATCTGATTTTCTTTATACTCATCGCAGACCGATAAAAACTGATCTCTCACTGTATACTCATTGTAGGCTCGAACACTGGAGACTAACTAATAGACAATAGTAGTATTGTACATGTACTTGACCTCCTCTTTTCATGCCGCTGAGAAGTTATGATGGAAGGCACACCGGCTGAATCGCCAACTCCTTGCTCTCAAAGATTGCAGTGGCCCCTCACTCCTTATGTGCCACCGTATCCTATTTTTTATGTAACAGGAGGAGCAAGCCCCTACTCGTTATATATTAAAAGAAGGAATAAATTACAAACCAAAATTCAAAGAGCAAAGACAAAAAATTACAAAACAGACTCTAGCCATAACGAGATACGTGGTAGGTATTTCTTCTTTGCTCTATGGATAACCATAACAAGATTGTGTTTATAGACCTCATAACACTTTTGCACCAAACATCGTCGCCTCAACCTAGTTCTTGTTTGTTGTTGTGGCGCCTCCTTCGATTTCAGGAACTCATTGATGCCTCCTGGACTATGTTTGGCCAAGTGATGGTTGTACGGTGATTTGTGGATCAATTTCAGGAATTCATTGATGCCTCCTGGACTATGTTTGGCCAAGTGATGGTTGCACGTTGATTTTTGGATCGATTTCAGGAACTCATTGATGCCTCCTGGACTATGTTTGTCGAAGTGATGGTTACATGGTGATTTCTGGATTGATTCCAGGAACTCATTGATGCCTCCTAGACTATGTTTGCCCAAGTGATGGTTGCATAGTGATTTTTTGATCGATTTTAGGAACTCATTGATGCCTCCTGGACCATGTTTGGCCAACTGATGGTTGCACGGTGATTTCTGGATCGATTTCAGGAACTCATTGATGCCTCTTGGACTATGTTTGGCCAAGTGATGGTTACACAGTGATTTCTGGATCGATTTCAAGAATTCATTGATGCCTCCTAGACTATGTTTGGCCAAGTGATGGTTGCACAGTGATTTTTGGATCGATTTCAGGAACTCATTGATGCCTCCTGAACTATGTTTGACCGAGTGATAGTTGCATGGTGATTTCTGGATGCAGTGATGGTTGCATGGCTATTTCTGGCTCCAGTGCTGGCGGGTGTCGATGGCAGGCATTCATTTGGATCCCTCCAATTTCTCAAAGTAAATAAGTCTGCTAAGTTACTTCGTTATCACAAGGACCCCTACAATGTTGTTTTTGTTGCTGAAAACCTGAACTATATATAGAACATAGGAACAGTGCTCAGCCTAGCATGCTGTTGTTTCTGTTGCTGTGCATGAATTTCGTGTGAACTCATTCGACTGAAATGAACAAATAGGATGCCAGTTCTGTCCTGTCCATCATCCGGATTGAGGTAATTGTTTGTCTGGTTCACCAGCCATTAAAATTGGATATGTTTGTCCGGAATTCAGTACTATCCACTCAACTGTTTTTGAGTCCCACTAATGAAAAATGATATGGACAGTCAACACTGGCTATGAACTTACTTCGTATCATTCTATGCCAGTTTGTTGAATCCCTTTTATTGGAGGACATAAGTCAGAAATTTTGATCACGCACCAGCAGTATATAAGTCAGAAGTTTGTGTACATGCACGTTATTTTCCATGCACTGAGAAGCTTCTTCTCTTCTACCTAAAGTGAGTAGTGTTTGGTCCTTCATCTTCTAGATGAGTTTGACAGTGTTGACACGCTGTTACCGTGCGTCAGGTTTGCATCGCTAGCATGCGTCGTGGACCTGGCCTATTCCTGAGGCGGCAGCGCTTGCCAGCCCGTGGGCCGCTACTGTGGGCTTTCCTGCTACTTGGGCTGACGAAAGCTTAGCAGCACAGATCACGGGCCAGTTGCCTCACGTCACGTGTGCCGTGTTGCTGCATAGGCCGGCCACATCGGCAATGGACCACGCGACCCATGTGAGAATATATTAGCTGTTTATTTAGCTAGTTGCGCGTAAATGCATATCACGTGCCCGTCGTGAAATTCCAATCCATTTACATTTCGAAGACTTCTACAATTGAAGAGAAACAAAACTTTCATGTTGGTGTTGATTCTTTTTCCTTTTCTATTGAAAGTTTGCTCATTAAGCTTTCATGAAAACATAATAGGGTTCTAACCACGTAATAGAAACGGACACTTGGCGTAAACGGAAAATGCGTCTGAAATGAATAAATGGGATAGGTGATCACTTTGAAGTATATTTTGCTGCCTTACCGGTGCATTTTTACGCAATTTGTGCGAAGGCATGCTACTGAAATGAATGTATAACATGGCAAATTCATTTTACAAACATTGTGGATATATAAAAAAAATTGTCTCCAATAGAGAGTAAGAGAACTACGTATTTGTAACTTTTTAGTGCTAAGTTTGCAGGTAGTCTCTCAATTATCCAGATGCGTATTCCAGTTGCTGAACCTTAAGAGGGCATCACACCTTTCCTTATTTGTTGCTATGATGATGTCATTTGGCCAGTTGGTGCTTGCACGGGGATGCAGGAATTAATGGTGTACTTAATTGGCTTCCTCCCGCTTCTCAAAGGTTATAATTGCATTGCTGCCCCCCAACAATGGATCAAGCTATTAGCGTGCCCCGGTTTGTGAAAGTACACTCCCTCTGTATCATAATTAGATGACGTATTAGACAAGATTTGGGTCAAACATTGAGAATATAAATCATGAATAACTTTTAAGCCATTGAGTCCAGAAATGTGAAAATCATATCAATAGATTTGTCTTGAAAATTACTTTCATAAAAGTATACATATATAACTTTTTAATAAATATTTTTATAGAAATATGAGTCAAAGTTATGCTTTGGAGACCGTGTTGCTGTCCTAAACGTCATCTAATTATGATATGGAGGGAGTATATATAAAGGCTCTAAACAAGCTAGCATTCTGGCAATTCCTTTTGCTAGCTTGTGCATGCATTTCGTGTACACTCATTCAACTGGAATGAATGCGTTGGTTGCCAATTCTGTTGCGACCTTCGTCAAGATTTAAGCAATTGTTTTGCGTTGAAAAAGTAACAGAACTTTGGTCAGTCTACAAAATATATCAGTCGTATTACATGACAGACAAATAATTCACATTGTACAATGGACAGTCTGCAGATCGATCCCACAACCAAGCAATAAGGAGATGAAATGATAGCGCTATGCCCTCGTGAAAGGTTTCTTTTTTTTCTGACTACAAGGATGGGAATCCAAACGCACACTAATACACATGCAAAACATAATGTTTCTCATGGAGTTTACCAACGAACTCCTTTATTTTTTTAATGCTGCAAATATGCTCTTCACCCAATCCACATATTCTCTGTATTTTTTTACAGTAGTACTGCTGAATTTAGTAACAAGCTAAGGGTGTGTTTGGTTGTGCTGTGGCTTTGAGAAAACCTGCTGTGGGCTGTGGCTTTGGTAAAGCTGATGTGGGATGGATGAGGTTTGGTTGAGTCGTCGTGACTTTTGGAAAATCTCCTCACTTCCAAACGGACCCCACATGTCACGCTCAATTTTACTTCCAGGCGCAGGGGCCGTTTCCGCGCGCTCCTCTCCCGCCTCCCCGACCCGCGTCATGACGTCGCGCTGCTCGAGCTCTTTGCGTCGGACCTCCCGCCGCCGGCGCTCCTCATCCCCTACAACCTCCTCCTCCGGTCCGCCTGCCGCGCTGGCGACCCCCGCCTCGCCTTCAACCTCCTACTCAAGATGCGCGACAAGGGCGTCACCCCCGACGTGGTCGGCAACAACGGCGGCGGGCGACGGAAATGAAGGCGTGCCAAGAGGCGCAGCGTGGTGGCGGTTTCTCTACCGTAGAAGAAAGAAAAGTTAGAAAGCACAGAAGCGGGAGACCATGTTGGGACATATGATGCTTTTTTGTAAAATGAAGTGGCAAACAATGACAAATACTCACATAAAGATTGAATTGTTAGTTAATTTCATTTGAGGGCTTTTTCTCCCTTTTCGTATTTGTGTCATAAAGGCAATATTTCTAACAAGCTAATTTGTTGCATTACGGCAAAAAATGTTATTAGATGCTTACCTAGTTAATCCTTTCATCTATATCGATAAAAGGAACACTCTTTTTTTTTGGACCAGTAGAGAATGCTCTCTATTAGTCCCGGTTGGAGAGGGAGTTTAGGTTTTTTTTTCCAAAATATCAAAAAAAAAATCTATCACAACTGGGAAGAGGCCCACATGAATTGTCATGCGAAAATACATACATGGGTTGGCATAGGACTCAAACCTGAGACCTCTCACCTCAAGCGTAGCTTATTTATCATCTCATCTACAGAGCACATGTGACATGGTCACGTGTGCTATTATTTTAAATTAATCCATGGAAAGACTTTTAGTCCTACCACCGGCGACTATGCTAGCATTAGTCCTGAGCCTAAAGCTATCCGAGACAAATGTTGAGGATGGAAATTCCTTTCTCTGCTAGCGTTGTCTGATCTTTGACTACTCTTCGTCACAAGTTGTTCAACCGTTGACTAATTTATAGATAAAAATCTCAAACAATTATATCAAGGTGATATAATCGGTGCAAGACCACTCTCGGCCTCTACATGGCTACAATCTATATTATTACAGGGAGAAACGACATGCCATTATATATGTGCCACAACGAACTACAACAAGCAACCATAATCTTCACTTCCATTTACTACCATAGCAATACTTGGACAGGAGACGGTCCTCCAAAAGCAATGGCCAAGCACCTGACGTGCCGTACGGCCGTACCAAACGTGAAACGTCTAACAATAGACCTATGCCGTGTGACGACACCGGTCGTGTATACGAAGGATGGAAATGGCGACGGTCGTGTATACCGAGGATCGAAATGACGACAAGACAGAGGGGAGTGAACGAGAGCTGATAAAAATTTCTTCTCAAAACTCGGTCTAAGTTCCAAAATCACTACCCAATGATTCCTCACAAGCGTGTCAAGGTAGCGTAGTCACAACACATCTACCAACCCTAGAAACAAGCTAGAATAAGATACAAAGCGGAAGCACAACTCAAGAAGCAAAGACAAACAACTGTCTGCTTGGGTCAGGACGGACTATCCGCACAGAGGTCTCGGACTGTCCGTGAACCGGGCGGACTGTCCGACAAAGCAGGACGGACTGTCCGTAAATGCCAACCGAATCTCTAGAAACTTCTCGTCCTATACGGACTGTCTGAGCCCCTACCACAGACTGTCCCCCAGTGTCGCGGACTGTCCGAGGTGGACACGTGGACCGTCCGTGGAAAGACTTAGCCAAATCAAGAAACTCTCAGACGAACATCCAAAACTCGGACCATCCACCAATCTCGTGCAGACTGTCCGTGAATCCTACATGGACTGTCCGTGAACCCCGACGGAAGAACATGAAGAACAACTACAGTAACCCGTGGGTCAACCCTTTCGAATCCATCACCGGATCTCCCAAACGGCTAGAGCTCTTGAGACAAAACTTGGGGAAGATGAGAAGCATCCCAAGGAGATGCTATGCCCCAAAAGTCTCGGCCTCTAACTCCCTACAACACGAGGAATCACAGATCACACGGATGAACACAACCGCCACAAGTTCATCCCAAGATCATCAATTCTAGACCAAATTCCGGCGTTTGAGGGGTCAAGATCATCCACAAAGAGGCGTAAGGCACTCACCCATGATCCCCACAAAGAAATCCGAGAGCAAATGACCTAGAAATGAAGAATCGAGCCAAGCACAAAAATAGCACAAAACGAACTCGGGAAAGAAGAGAAGAAAATCATCCCAAAGCCAAATCTTCCATACAAAAGAGAGGTCGGATTCTATACAAAGGAGGCTAACCTCCACCATTCATCCACCTAATGAAGATACTAGATCTGCGCTTGGCTAGCCTACCGAAAGAGAGAGCAAATGAACTTGGGTTCGACCAAATAACTTGCCATCCCCTCCACTTCCTATTTATATTGAGTCTCCTGGTGGGGACAAATGACCATACTACCCCTACACTCTAAACCTAAGATACATACCCCTCGGGGGCAATTTCGGAAAGCGAAGATATTTCCTCCGGCTGGGCACGCCGTCCATCCGGCCTTGCTTCCCTCCGACACAAGCTCCAGGATCTCGCCGCGTGTCCACCGCTTCGAAGCTTTTCGAACGCGCCCGGATCACCGTCTCCGTCACGTTGGGCCTTCGGGCTCGGTTTTGAGGCCCAAACCGAGAAACCCTCATCCGATGGTTTTGTGGCCAAATCACCAAACCCCGCGTATAAGCTTCGGTTGTTAGTCGCTACCTTCCACCGGCTCCAAGTCCACAACCTCGTCTTGCTCTTCTTGCACCATGCTGACCGCACTTGATCCCGTCTGGCCACCGGGTCCTTCGAACCGACCCTACTTGTCTCTCCATTCCTCGGAGGCCACTCTGGCTAAGATCTTTCGTGTTTGTTCTTCACCTGCACCAACGCAAATTAAGTCGCATCTAACACCTGCAATACTAGGCCAAGAGTCAGGCCACACAACGTTGTCAATCGCTCATCACACTGAGAAACGACCAACCATCGATACTCGGACACACCTGGTCCTCGGTATATGCTCTCGTTAGTATTTCCTCTAAAAGTTCCGCCATCAAACCATAGATAGATGCAAGCATGCAGCAGATGGAGAATACCCGCCAAAGAAAAAGAAAATATAACCATGCACACCTACTCCCCGCATATATAAAAAAAATAAAAAATGTTGGGAGTAGCTAGATCGATGTAGGAGGGGGAGGGGTTTTTTTTTGAGCAGGAGGAGGGGGGAGGGTTGGGAGTTGGTCCTGTGACTGGGTGTCAAGATGTCGCACAAGGAAATCGGTGGGCCACGCGCACAATCCAAATGTACATATAAATAAAAAAATATATTTTTCAGTCTGAACATCCATATCGAAATATGATTGGACCATTGATTTGTTGGAATAAAATCTTCAAAACAAAACCATACTCTATATTTGGATAAAAATATCTTGGAACATTTTTTTATGAAGGTGGAACAAATTCATTGCGCACGTGAAAACAATCGTGAAATTGTTTCATCTTAAAAAAAATAAAAAGAATTGCATATGCAATCTAACGACACACCGGTTGGTATATGCAACCCTTAAAATTCTCCTAAGCTCTACAGTACCATCAAAGCATAGATGGCAGTTGGAGCACACCTACTCCCCGCGCATATATATATATATATATATATATATATATATATAATAAAAAATGTTGGGACTGAGAGGGAGTAGCTAGATGGATGCAGAGGAAAGGATATCCTATCCGCAGTGATCGCCCCCTTCGCTTTCGCTTCCCACTGGCGCCGTAGTAGGTGAGTGGGCCCAACGGCCCAAGTACTTTCCTCCACAAGGCAGCCAACTAGGCGACGCTTTCTCGAGTGACGCCGGAGGCGGTAGGACTCGGACAGCCACGACGGCGCACGCCACAGGCATGCCCCTCCCGGCCCGCGATCGGCGGTGGGGGCCCACCGTGCGGGTAGTGGGCTGGGCGGGTTGGTCGGCGGGGCCCACGAGCCCGTGGGCGTGGCAGCCTTTTGTGACCACGACCCACCGACGCGGTGCCCTCCTCTTTCGGCGGGGGTCAAGAGGGGCCGGGCCCACGTGCGGGGGCCGCCCGGGTTCGCCTCGCCGTGTCGTGTCGTGTCCACGGCGCCACGTCTGAGCAGTTCAGCGGGTCCACCGCGGCGGGCCTGGTGGGCCCAGCGCTGGGATCCCCTACGGGCAATCGGGACCCACTTCTCGGGCTGTTTGGGCGCAGCTAAACATGGACAGAGCGAGGCAGGCGAGAAGATTGAACGCCTGGGAAGACGCTGCCTCGCGCAGACTGCTTCTTTAGCACTTAAACATAGACGAGCTCTAACCTCATGACGAATCAACACAAAAGGCAGTGTAAGAGTCTGGAACGAACGAGCTTTGTTGCCGTGTTGAAAATAAGTCGCGTCCTCTCTCGATTCTTTCTTTATTTGATTTCGACACCAACCCTATCTTTATTAATTAATTATATACATTGTAATATACCATATTATAATTATTTTAAAGGGTTGGTTTGGTACGCCTTGTCATGTCCACGTCCTCACATTTGAGTAGGTCCGTCAAGGTAGCCGACAACTGGGATCCATTACGGTTAAATAAAATTGTATCGGACTGCATCACTTTGAAGGGTTATTTGTTTATAGCTCTAGAAAAGCTGTCGGTATGAATCATCTCGATCCATGCGCGTGCGGTCGAAATTAAACGCCCAGAAATGATGTCTAGCACCGATAGCTTTTCCGAGATTCAATCCAAAAGGTTCTATTGCGTGACAAACCAACATACAAAGGTAACGTAAAAGCCTCGAAGAAATAAAATAAAATAGTCTTGTGGAAAGAAAATTGACGGGCATCTTCAGTGGGCACCATGTGAGCTAGAGAACACCATGTCACGCCACCAAAATATAAGGCATGAAAGAAATCGATATTATATCATGAATGTTTATGATGAATCACATTGTTACTAATGAAACAAGAAACTCTATCCTCGCTATTAAAAGTTTCTAATTAGGTAAATCATAGTTATTAATCAATTATTATTTATTTCTAGCGCTATTTATGTTCTATTATATGAAGTAATTTGTTAAATATAAGATGTTTTTTTCAACCATACATACATAATAAGTTTGTTAGATTCGTACTTTCGTATCTAAGTATGGATGAAAAAACTCCAAAACTCAAAATAGCAGGCGGGCTGTGAGGGGGGATTCCAGCCGGCGTGGTGCAGAAGATCCAGGAAGGGCCCCACCGCGTGGTGGTGCGGTGGGCGAAGTGGTTACACCAACGCCGCAACGCGACGCCAGCCATCCCCCCACCAGCCCACAACCCAGCAGACACCACCACTCCCCGGCTCGCCCACCGGCCTTCCTCCAACTCTTCCCCCCCGACGCACCGCGACGGCGAGCGCGGCGCGAGGAGCGCCCACCTCCTCCGGCGGGGCCCGCACGGGCGGCCATGGCGATGTCGGCGCCGCCGCCGTCCCACCCCTCGGCGTGGCTGGAGTGGATCGCGGAGTACACCAAGGCCGCGCAGGCGGAGTCCCGCCCGCCGCCTGAGTGGGCGGCGCGGGTGGCGGCGGCGGCCACGGGGGAGGGCGGGGACGTGCCCTGGTCCGCGGGGCTCGCGGAGGTCCTGGCGCGGGCGCTGCTCTCCGCCGGCGGCGCGCCCGCGGCCGCCGCGTGGAAATACGCCGAGGCCGCGCTCGCCGCGCGGCTCGCGTCCCCGGCGCTCCTCCTCGCGCTCCTCTCCACCAGGTACGGCCCGGCACTTCGGCGGCGGCGGCTTGTGCCTCTGCCCTCCGGTGTGGCGTGGGATCGGGATGGCGAATGCGCGTGTGGTGTGATCGGTGCTTAGCTGTCGAGAATCGCGAATGAATCCGTTCGGCTTCTAATACACGCAAGCCATATTTCCCCCGATCCGATCGATGTTTCAACCAGAATGTTGAAACGGAGGCTGTTTCTGGTGTTGCCCGTACACGAATTTTAGGTGGGAGCTGGTGTGCTTGGCCTCAAAATTTTGTGGGGAAAAATATGCTGTGTGACTGTGACAGTGTCAATATAACTGACAATGTAGATAGCACATCATAACAGGGATAAATTCATATTTAAGACTACGATTTCTGGAGTAGGCTGATCAAGTCTTCACTGGACACCTCGTCCTGTTTTTCAATATAAGCAGAGTATTGTAATAGCTGACACAGTTAGCTTGACTTATGTTTTGGAATTGGAAAAGAGAAGCAGAGTCTTGTAATAGCTGACTCGTTAGCTTTGACTTATGACTTGGAATGGGAAAACTAGTTAGAGTACAGAGTGGCAGAACTCTAGGCACTGACTATTTCAGTGGTCGCTATTGCAGTGATGCAAAGTTCTTTGATCTTGTGATGTGATGGAATCATGACTTTTATCAGTGTATGTGTTTTTCTGGTCATGCAGGATCATTCCTCACCGGTTTTCCAGGCCAATGGAGTACAGGCTTTACTTGGAGCTCTTGAAAAGACATGGATTCAACTTCCATTATCAGATGAAAGCGCCAAATTTCAGCAAGTGTGTTTTTTCCCTCTTGACTACTCCCTGTGGTTTCGTAATGTGCTCTATGTTCCAGTCAGTAGTGCAGTGAGAATCAGAATCACAAGTGCAGTGATTGATATGATTTAACATTGCTCCTAACAACATTAGAAATTGACATTTCAGTTTCAGGTGTTTGTAATTATAATTATAACAAGGTGTACACCAGTGTATCACTTTGTATCTGTGTAGTGGATAATGGCTATATCCATCATTTCCACCTAAGGGCCCAAATTTTTTCTCTGATTGAAAGTCTACTTGTGTTGCAGTAATGCCTATAAGTTATTCTGTTTAACTTGTCAAGGCAGCATTTATTTCAGAATTTTTTCTGCAGATTTCCTTATATTCTTCTTTAGACCATTCCTTTTCTATTTTTTCAATTTAAATATAAGTTTAGCATGTTTCTTGTAAATAAGATTGTATGTGCTGCTATGCATGATCTTTTTGGCATCATATGCTCGTGCCTTGCATGGTCTCTAATCTTGCACTCTATTCCTGTAACAGTCTCAACTGCAATGGTAAATAGAGGCCATTTTATAGGGTTAAATTTGCTGGAACATAAGATGTCCTTGCTAAAGCCTCTCTTTTGTTTGCAGGATCATGGATTTAATAGATGGGAACCTTAGTCTTTCCAAGATATTTGGCATTTCTACATGTCAACCAGGGGTTTTTGTTGTGCATTTTGTTCTCTGTATTTTATGGCAGTTAGTTGATATTGTTTTGGATGATGAGGGCCTGTTAGAGTTAATTCCAGAAAAGAAAGCTCACTGGCCAACCAGGCCTGAAGATGTGAGCACATTTGAAGGAACTTTTACTGAACAAAGAACTGAGAAGATTGAGAAGTTACAGAAGATGAACACCGTGACAACTTTGGAGCTCATTGAGCATCTTCTTCGTGATAAAGTAATTACTCGCATCCTATCATTGGCACGAGAAAACATGTATGGCTTTTCAACTTTAATTACTCTTTTTACTTAGTTTTTTCAGGTCTTTCTTCTTACAACTTGGAAATGATGAATTCATCTTTTTACAATTAGTGGTCATTAGTAATTTATTTCTAACGAATAGTCAAGTAACTGTACTGCCTCTGCGTTCCATAAGCCCATAGACCTCAAACAACTTTACCCAAACTTTTATGGAAGAAGCCTTGGTTTAAACCTTTTTGTGTGGGTTTCAGTTTTTGGGAGCTACAAGTAATTGCGCAAGATATGTCAGCACATATCAGAACCAATGTATGCATGGAATGTTCTCTGTATTATTTTTTCTGTGACAATGCAAACATTTGACTTGATGTTCTAGAAGTACAGAAAAACAAAAAGGTAACATTGGCTACAATTGTGATATTTTATTTGTCTTTCTTAAATAACCAAGAAACGTTTTGATAGAAACTGTGGCCATAGGACTCAAGCTTTGTGCTGCTCTGATGGGTGAATGCTAACATTAAGTAATGCAGCAGTTCACTAGAAGTTCATTATTGAAACCTAGTAGTCATCTTGTGTTCATATGAATAAATGAAGTAAGGGTGAAGGCATATGCTCAATTTCTCACTGAAGATGTCACATTCGAATATGCATGCAGCTTTGTTTTTTTTGTGTGTGTATGTGTAAAATCTTGTACTTTTTTACTTAAATAACATTGTTGATGATCTCAAATGTTTCAGGCAATCTCACTGGGGGGCATTTACTGACCGGTTGCATTTTCTTGCAACGAACTCATCTACCTTACAAAATTCAGCGATATCCTTGGAACCATTTCAGCAGTTGATTCTAGATGATTGCTATGTGTATGGAGAAACTAAACATAATGTGCGTAAAAGATTTCACCCAATAGTGGCTTCTAACCCTCTATCTTCACCAAATGGACGATGCCTTGGTGCTAGCTATTCTGCACTATGGATTCCTATTGATATCTATCTTGAGGATTGCCTTGATGGTTCAATCGCTGCAACAAATTCCATCGAGATTTTAAGTGGTAATTTTATCCATCAATAGAAATGAATTCCTTTGTTATCTTGAATGACAAAGTCCTTAATTTTGCTTTGGACTCCTGCTGATCTAAATAAGTGGAAATTGTAGGTTTGGTCAAGGCTCTTCAAGCAGTTAATAGATCATCTTGGCATGATGCTTTCCTGGTCCTTTGGGTGGCTTCACTTCGCCTTGTACAAAGAGTGAGTCTTCAATCTTAACTACAGTTATTCAGATTTAAGATAACCTTATAATTTTTCACATCCTAATTGTGGATCCTTTGAAACAAGCAGGAAAGAGAACCGATTGAAGGTCCTGTACCTCACCTAGACACACGACTATGCATGTTGTTGTCTATCACAACACTTGCAGTTGCTGACATAATTGAGGAAGCAGATTCACTTTGCAATGAAACAGAACCCAACAGTCATATGAAAGAAAAGAAATCAATTGGCAATCTACGCAACGAATTGATGATAAGCTTACAGATACTTGGTGATTATGGAAGTTTGCTTGTCCCTCCTCCATGTGTCATCCCAGCAGCTAACCAGGCCGCTACCAAAGCTGCGATGTTCATTTCAGGAATCAGTATTAATAATGGTTACATGGAAAATGTCAATGGGATGAATTATTGTATGTGACTGCTCTTGAAACATTTATTTTTGAATTACATATATAGTTAGCAATCTGGTTTGACTTTCTAGTTATGGATGTAAGCTTGTCTGAATATAACTCCTGTTTTAATTTTGTCAGCCGGAAATATGCGACATTTGATTGTAGAGTCATGTATCTCAAGGAATTTGTTGGATACATCAGCTTACTATTGGCCTGGTTATATCAGTAATCATGCCAATTCCGTACCTCATCCTCATACATTCCCTAGCCAACTTGCTGGGTGGTCATCTTTCATGAAGGGTGCGCCATTGACTCTATCGCTGGTTAATATGTTGGTATCGACTCCCGCTTCCAGGTGTGTACCTTTTTTTCCCCATTGAATAGGGAGCTTTGCATAATTTGCCAAGCTGGGAATATGCATTTACTGGTAACCCATGATTCATAAATATAAAAAATTATTTGACCATAATCATCGTGTAAGTGTTATGTTTGTTTATTCCAAAAAGAAGCAAAAGCAGTTGCATTGTAGAATGATGTACATTAGAAAAATCACACTAGGCTGAGTTATTAATATCCCTATGTCTCAATATGGGCATATTTTTAATTATCATACATCGTTGTGGTAATATATCACTGAATGAAGCTCATTAATTTGATGGAAGCTTGGCAGAGGTCGAGAAGTTATTTGAGGTTGCAGTTAATGGGTCAGACGATGACAGTATTTCTGCTGCCACTATTTTATGTGGAGCCACACTTTTACGTGGTTGGAATTTTCAGGTTAGTAGGTTGCAGTTTTCTAGTCGATAGTTTTTTTTGACCCTATCATTGATTAGTTTCAAAATAATCATGTAATAAGTATATGGAAGCAGCATGCATTGCCTCCTTTTGTTTTCTTGAATAATCAATCTAACATCTCACTGTTTTGATGTTATTGATATTCAAATGCTGTGGTTTCCTGTCTTGTAGGAGCATACAGTTCGGTTAGTTGTTAAACTGCTCTCGCCGCCTGATCCAATCGATTATTCTGGAAGAGAGAGCCAATTGATAAAGCTTGGTCCCATGCTCAATGTTATTCTTTCAGGAATATCGGCTGTGGACTACGCTCCAATCTTCTCATTCCATGGCCTGGTATGGTTAACATGGCTAAATACCTTGACATCCACTTACCATTTTGTTTATCTTTTGATTCTGAAATGTTTCCTCGCTGTGTCACCAGATTCCAGAGCTGGCTGCTGCTCTTATGGCAATATGCGAAGTTTTTGGATGCCTTTCTCCAAGTGTTTCCTGGACGCTGAGAACAGGAGAGGAAATATCTGCTCACACAGTCTTCTCAAATGCATTCATTCTTCTGTTGAGACTGTGGAAGTTTAACCATCCACCACTTGAGTATTGCATAATGGGAGATGGTGCTCCAGTTGGTTCGCAGCTAACTCCTGAGTATCTTCTGCTGCTGCGGAATTCCCAGGTTCTATCTTCCAGCAGTTTGGCAAAACAACCAAATGGACAGAGGCAATTACAAGTTCCTACTTCACAGCCATCATCTGAGCATCCTATTTTTATGGATTCGTTTCCGAAGTTGAAGTTATGGTACCGGCAACACCAAGCTTGTCTGGCCTCAACTCTCTCTGGACTTGCTCATGGTACACCTGTACGTAACAATGTGGACAGCCTTCTCAGTCTGATGTTCAGAAAGGCCAATAAAGGAGGCACATCTATAGGTTCTTTATCTGGAAGTAGCAGCATAAGTAATTCGTCCGCTCCTGGTGGTGACGATTCACATCTATGGCCTCAATTGCCTGCTTGGGAGATACTGGAAGCTGTTCCATTTGTGGTTGATGCTGCTCTTACTGCTTGTTCCCATGGAAGACTATTTCCACGTGAACTGGCTACAGGTTGGTTGTTTTCAGTTTAAGGCAAAGTTTGAAACTAGTTCAACTTTTACTTGAGAATATGTTGAAACAGCTCATTGGGAAAATTCTGGAGTCACTCACTCCTCACTGGTTACATTATCAACAGAATAAGAGTAAAGAATACTGAATCACCATGCTCATCAGGGTGTTTGACCATGTCTTCTCATTTTTTCAGGCCTGAAGGATTTGGCTGATTTCCTGCCTGCATCTCTTGCTACAATAGTAAGCTACTTTTCAGCTGAGGTAACTCGGGGTGTTTGGAAGCCAGCATCCATGAATGGATCAGATTGGCCTAGCCCCTCGGTGAACTTATCCATGGTCGAAGAGCACATCAAGAAAATCGTAGCCACTACGGGTGTTGACGTTCCAAGGCTAGTTACAGGTGTTTGTTCCTGTTACCATTTCCTGCCATGCGTTGTGCTACAGCCAGCATGCCAATTTTCATGCAGAGTATTAATCCAGGTCTGATGTATTGCAGGAGGAAGTTCTTCGGGTACACTTCCATTGCCATTGGCTGCTTTCGTGAGCCTCACAATCACATACAAGCTTGACAAGGCATCAGAGCGTTTTCTTAACCTTGCTGGCCCAGCTCTAGAGAACCTCGCGGCGAGCTGCCCGTGGCCAAGCATGGCCATCGTTGCAGCACTGTGGACCCAGAAGGTGAAGCGATGGAGTGATTTCCTAGTGTTCTCAGCTTCGCGCACGGTGTTCCACCACAACAATGAAGCGGTCGTCCAGCTCCTCCGAAGCTGCTTCGCTGCTACCCTTGGCATGCAATCCACATCAGTTTGCAGCTGTGGAGGCGTCGCCAGCCTTCTGGGCCACGGGTACTGCCCTGGTGGTTTCTCACCGGTTGCGCCGGGAATCCTCTACCTCCGGATATTCCGGTGCATCAAGGACTGTTCCATACTCGCCGATGACATACTCTCCCTTGTGATGCTTTCGGTGAAGGACATCGCAGAAACAACCCTTCCCAGACAACGGTCGGACAAGCTAAAGAAGACCAAGTATGGGATGAGGCATGGTCAGGTATCTCTTTCCGCTGCAATGACGCAGGTGAAGGTGGCTGCATCGCTGGGAGCAACCCTCGTCTGGCTATCCGGTGGAATCGCCCTCGTCCAGTCCCTGATCCAGGAGATGCTCCCCTCCTGGTTCCTGTCCGTGCGGAACCTGGACCAGGGTGGGTCCAGCGGAGGCATGGTGTACAAGCTAGGCGGCCACGCGCTGGCCTACTTTGCCGTGTACTCGGGGATGTTCGCCTGGGGCATCAACCCGACGCCGGTGTCCCGGCGCCGGGAGAGGGTGACCCGGTCGCACCTGGAGTTCCTGGCGAGCGCGCTGGACGGCAAGATCTCCCTAGGCTGTGACCCCTCCCTGTGGCGTGCCTATGTCTCCGGGTTCCTGGGGCTCGTGGTGGAGTGCACACCGTGCTGGGTGCGGGAGGTGGACCTGAGGGTGCTCAAGCGGCTGAGCAGCGGCCTCCGGCAGTGGGGTGAGGACGAGCTCGCCGTCGCGCTGCTCCGGCGTGCCGGCCCTGAGGCCATGGGCACGTCTGCCGAGCTGATCCTGGGCGGCGAGTGGTGATGCCGATGCACGCGCGCGGCTGGCATTGTTCGTTGGCTCGTCGCTGAGGCTGCCGTCTGTACATAGTCTGATAGCGTGTATGTGCCATGGGGAGTGTGTTGGATTGATTCTGTCGGTAAAACTGTTAGACGCTTTGGTCTGGCTAACCGCCAGCTATCTGTTTTGAGCCAAATAGTTAATCACCTTCTAACAAAAACCATTAAAAAAACTAATACCTTTTGCGAAGTTTGCCCTTCGTGGGACTATATTCTATGTTCTTGACAAAAATTAAAATAGAAGTTTTGAAGTTAGCAAAATCCTTATATCTATATTAAAAGGAATGGGTTCTTTTGAAAACTTTTGCTACCAATGAAAACCCCCAATACCCCTCACAATGGACCCACTTGGACCAATGATGTAGGGAAAAAAGAAAATATTACGGAAGTTTTTTTGGTAGAGAAAAAAAACCATGTGAGTTCACCTCTAGCTCTTTTTTTTTGCACCGGTGTTTTTTTTACCCACCTATTTTTTAGAAAAGAAACAACCTCCAAACTGAAAAACAATTCTTCTACCGTGAAACCTCCTCTGAGCTTTTTTTTGAAAGGAATCAACCGATACACATGGCTTCTACAGCCGAAACAAATTTAATTGCCATTCCTGGATATTAAAACAAGGAAAGCACACGGTTATGGCACCAATAAAAATAAAGTCCACAGCCAAGCAGGAGCAAGAAACAAGCATCAAATTTTCTCTTCGAAATTACTAATCTGAGGAGACCAACACAAGTCGCACGAAGTACCAGGAAAAAATGGAACAATTCTACGTGGAAGTGTCAAGGACATCAAAACTTCGAAGAGAAAAAAATGGTCCACCTAAATATACCCACGTTTGTAACCACGTTTATATATAATAATCCCGTATTGCTAATAGACAATAGATTGTAGAGTTTTTCTCCATATAAATAAAGACCAACTATCTCGAAAATGATGTGTTTCTAGATTTAAGAATACCTAAAGCTCTCTATACATGAGAGAGCGAATATAATTTTCGCATGACCGGTCTGTTTACCATGACCCACTTAATTGACACGATTTTAATACCTATGTATGATCAATAAACGCACGCACGTAAGTTCTCGCCGGTGAAACAAAAGGGAGGGGTAAACTATCGATCGTTTGGAAATGGTACATGGAACTATGTCGGTGCCTGAAGTAGTAGTACCTCTTCCAGCATTTATTGGTTTACCTGTTGGGATTGCGCTTTGAAAGTCCCAAGAAAGATAGTTACCAAACACCAGCAAAAAGGCCCTTAAGACCGTCTCGGTGCGTGGTTCATAAAAGTTTTAAATTAATTGATACGGCAGAAAAAAGAAGGAAGGAGAGTTTCATGCCACCTCAAGTTTTAAATTTATTGATACGGTAGAAAAAGAAGGAATGAGAGTTTCATGGCACCTCAAGCTATCTATTTGTATGTCCGTCTCATCAATATTTATTAATGAGGTTGTTGGTACACTTCTCAAACTAGAGATAGGACCCACGTATCATCATTTTTTATTTATTTTAACATCAATGCTCACGGGAGAGAAGAACGTGGGTAATGCTGGTGTCTTGGGTCACGTGCGAGACTAGATTCATCTTTTTGGCTTCTCTCAGGTCCAAATCGTCCTCGGGCCTCGCTCGGTTGCAGTAGGACAGTCGCATTAAGCGCGCCGTAAGACGGGTTCCTTCTCCACGTAGGAGCCGCCTTACGTCGGGACGGCGCTTGGCCTCCTACGGTCTTAGTTTACTAGAAGGTTCCCCTCCTGGCCCACCATTGTTAATGGGCTAGGAAGGCATTTTAGCCCATTTATCCTCGTTTCCTCCGGTGCTACGGGTCCCCATCCCCGTGGCGCTGACAAAGGCGTGGTGACGAGACATCTCTATAGTGTCAAATCATCATAACTGGCTATGACGGTAACGCGAGGACTGAGGGAGAGGCCGGTGTCAGTTGTAATACTCTAGCCCATTAGTGTCCTGGTTTTGGCCCATTCTTGGCCCATGTATCTTGTTTTGATGGAATTAGTCCCATCTTAGTTGTCTAAATAGGTCCGGATAAGATATAATCCTATCGTTCTAAACCTAACACCTCCGGGTTAACCCTCCATTTATATTTCTTATGGTCACAGTTATTCTTCAAGCGCATAGAAGTACGTTGTAGCATTTCACCCATGAGTATTCCAAAGTATCGTATTTGCTTATTCCACAGGCAAAGTGATTGGTCTTATATGGTTGCTAACCAATGCACCTAGTCATAGCATGAAGGACATTCCCACTATCTAGACAGGGGCAAAGGTAAATATAGGGGTATTGTGACACACAAAAGAGGCTCAATCGCATAAAGTGCTACTCTAGATTGGAGGACATTATTGAGATGGGCTAGGGTACTATATGCTTCCATGTCATGATATCTACTAGCATACAAGAATATACACTTACATTACAAAGGACTTAGAAACATATTAGATAGGAACATCCCCTTATCCCAATGGGACGCTTGACGTATATCTCAAAAAGCCTAACACCTAAACCTAAATAAGGAGGATTACAAAGTACATAAAGGACTGTGGCCACCTACCGCCTACCTCTACAAATCTGTGGGTAAAAGTACTCTCAATGATATTCCTTAACCCAAATACCATGTTTGCACTAAAGAATACAACCCTACTTAATCTAGAAATAAATATAGTAACACAAAGGTACATTGAGCCAATGTCATAATATGAATCAAAAGGCCTAGTGATGGAGGCGTTAGCCCGATCTTTCGTAAGGTAATGATAATTTGATTGGTGGAGATCTCGACGTTGACCATCTAGTCTTTTAATCACTTAGATTTAAATACCTGCAACCGCTAAACCACCACTCCGTTAGTTATCAACCGTTTGTACACAATTGGCCACAAAGGCTTTCCCTGCATGGAAATCGCAAACACAAGCAAGAACTATAAAAACACAATATGAAATTGTAGATGTATATGAAGCAAAAACAAGTATAAAGTTCAAGCTCTTACCACGAAAGAACTAATCGACACAATTGAGAAGAATAAGATGAAGGGCCCTAGATCATAGTAGGACCTGTTGTCATAGTTACAATTAATCGAATCTGTTTCTCAAAGGAAAAATAGAACTAAACAAAACCCAAGTCTCAAAGGCAGCGACTACCGAGTTTATACCCCTAAAGGGTGTCCTAGGGTTGGGGGCGCCAAAATGGGTGCCCACAACGAGTGACAAAAATTGCAAAGCCCGGGTTAGCCTAAATCTGGTGACACAACACCTTGTTCGTCCACCCAGAATGATCGATGAGGTTTCTAGAGCTTGGACCAGGACCAAAAGAAAGCTTTTGTCCTTATGCATGAAAGAACACCTCAATTGGATGTTGTATGAAGGAGATATAGGCGTTTTGGTGAAGGGTTGTTTGATGACTTTGAACCGAGCTCGAGATCCTTGTTGAAGACGACTTGTAGCCGATGTAGATGTTCCATCATGTACATATCTGGCATTAAGACATCCTCATCAACTAGTGCAATCATATGAAACCATTGATGCAAGGCATATAACTTATATACTAAGGATAAAATAAAGACTTTAGACATAAAAAACAAAGAAAATAACTTCATTTAGATCAAAGTCTTACATAGTAGCAAAGATACAAAAGCTACACCAAAGCTTACCGAGACACTTCCAGAAACCCTGAAGAAGCTCAAATTCTAAGCCTAATTTTGGAATAAGACTAAACCTAATCACTTGGAGCCGGAGAACTCTTGTTCTAGTGTATGTTTGGAACCAAGACTGGACCTCTCTATTTATAGCACTAGGAGGCGGTGAAGGATCATCACAAGGCGGTTGAGACTGGTGGGACCCACTCCTAGGTCGGCTGACCATGGATCCTACTGCCTTTGGTGATCGACGGCGAGGATGCATTCCTGAGGTCGGTTGTGATTAGCACATGGAAGGAGAGGGGGTTCAACGCTCCTTGGGCTTGGCAGACGTGGCACTGAGGCCGTTCACCCTCTTTCATCTGGGTAGACAATGTGTGGGTCCAGATGGGTTTACTTGGTGGGTTGGCCAAATTTGTGTATATGTTCTAGTTTATATGGTACCGAGGGGAGATCCTGTATATGGTCCACTCATGTTCTAGTTTTGGCCCGTTCTTGGCCCATAGTTTAGGGCCAGCATATCATCCTTGTCGTTTCAAATATAACACCTCTGGATTAATCCTTTTACATGAAGTAAGGACAAAAATATAAGAGACATGCTTTTTGTATGCAAGCTTGTTCCACTTGAGGAGCTGGACCCTAAGCAAATTTTGGATGTGGGGTGATCAGTGGTCAAATCCAGTTAGACACACCACAGAGAGCGCTAGAACTCGGGGAAACAACACATCTTGGTTACTGGAGCCCGTTCATTTCTTCTCTGCAAAGGCTTTGGACGAGGCACTCAAGGGGTCGATGGGAGCAATGCTATAGTGAGAGCAACCCTAGGGTGCTCAAGGGAGGCCAGGCAGCCCCTTCCCCCGGGGAGACGACAAACAATAAACAAGATGAAGAATTACTTTCACATCGAGCATGTAGCGGCCATTTTAGGTGATATCATTCACACCAAATGTGATATCTCCTCTAGTTTATGTGCTATAAATATGTAATATCCTCGCGGATCTTTTTCTCCCCAAAGGAATACACTGAAAACACATGACGTGGGGTATTACGCGCCCAGTGGCCCAACCCTGTCTAATCTGAATCCACAAGCATTTCCGTCACCTATACCCAAACGAGTTGAGAATCGAGCATACTTTCCTCCAGGCCAGATCTCTGAAAGGGGTCCCTTCGGATCCCTGCGGAGGGTACACCGGTACTGATAGATATACATCAAGGACTCAAATGCAAGTATTCCTAATATCCCACATGAAGAAATAAAATCAGATTTTTCCTTTCCGCCAAATTAACCTCCAAGTTAATAAAAACCAAACGTATGTCAACTAAAATGATCATATTGCCCTAAGTGCCACCTACTTAATGAGGTGTCACTTTCTCATATAAGCTAGCCATAGACCATAACAACTGTTAAGCAAGGTGTCACATTCCTTAACCACGAAGCTTTGCCATGACACATCATGACACTAGGTGTCAAGTTCCCAAACCATCAAGCCATGCAAATGCCACCTTACCATGCTATGTGTCACTTGCTTAAACACAAAGCTAACCACCATGACATCACCACCCTATGTGTCATCTCCTCCAAGTGCATTAAAAATATGCATTTATTTAATAATGGGAAAAATAATGCATTTTCCATCTATAAATAGAGGTGAAGGCCACCATGACAAGCCTAACTCCATTTTGGTTTGGGCTTGTCAAGGTGAGCTATTCCCTTTTTTCCCCCTCATATTATATCTTTTATTCTTGCTCATGATCATAGCTAAATGCAATTATATTGATGCCGTGAGTAGTGGATCTGGATGTTCATTAAGGTCAATAAGAGGTGTGAGAGGGAGGAAGGGAGGGAGGGAGAGGGAGAGAGACGGAGAGGGAGAGGGAGGGAGGTAGGGAGGGAGGGAGAGAGAGAGAGAATCGAGCTCGAGCGCTAGCTTCTAGGGTAAAGGCATATTGGAATGCTAGCGACCCTTTGCTCATCGGTGTCTTACAAGTACTACCGAGGTCAGTGTGACATTGTAGGGGTAGTAGCACCACATGTCAGCATCAACTCTTGGAACTTGGTCCCAAGCCATGGTGAGCTACAGGAAGGAGAAGGCAGCGCCAAAAGTAAAGAAGGATACCGGCCTCAAGGTTGTTGAAGCGGACTAGTGGTGGCGGCGCCAGACGACAAATTCACCTACCATATCTGTAGTGGTAGAGCTAGGATTGGATAATGCCATCCTAAATTATCTATAGGATAAAGGTTGATGTGATCACTAGGTCAAGAAAATGGAGGTGCATGCGATGGCATGGTCTATCAATTTCCATGGCCAGTTGGGGAATCGAGGTAGGGTTGACCCTAACAATTCGATTCGCCATGGAAAGGTGAGGGCAAGTGGGGCGGCTGAGCCAAATTGGTCGAGGAGTGAGAGAGAAGGAACTATCGGCTGAGAAGGCCGCTAAGAAGCTAGCAAAGGCAACATGATATGGTGGAGTTGAGGGAAGGTCGGGCTAAGAGCGAGGCAGGGGGAGAGGGAGGGAGGCATCAAGCTCTGTTGGGATCAAGATAGGTGAAGGAGGTAGTGTGGGCTAATGAGATCAGTTGGGCCAACATGGTCTTGGACTGATTTGTGCTAGATGGGTCAAACGATGCCCAAGTTGTGCCAAGACTTAACTAGGCCGAGGTTAGAACAAGTTTAAACCAAGGCTAGGTTGGCCTAGGTTAGGTTCATTTGCCCTTTGGAGCCCAATAGCCCATATGACCCGATGTTTTCAACTTGTATTTTCAAAAATAAGAGAAGTCTTCTCTTAGCATGACCAATGGTTACCAATGTTTGAGCATCGGCCTTAGCAACTTACATGCTAGTTCACTCAAGATCTATGAGTAATGTTTTGAGTGAATAATATGATCTCGCTAAATCATCCGATTCGATTTTCAGGTATTTGCGGTATTTGACTAGCCAGAGTATCAGATCAAGTTTGATGTCTATCACTCCAACAACTTTGTTAACAAAGGCAAGTTCCAATCTTTTCTCATCCTGGCTAATAAACTGTGTCTAAAGCGGCATTTTCAACCTATGATATATGAGGTCATGGTAATAGTAAACTAGAAAACCAGAATAAGCACATGATGTTAATAAGCTTGACTAATGACTATGAAACCTAATGCGTTAATCTTGACAATGCTAGTGTGGCCGCATGCATGCATGTTCAACTTGATGAGTTTCCTATGACTTGTCACTAGTGTCTGCATGTGGCTAAGGTAATGATTAACGAACCATCTGTATTAAGACGTGTGTTTCACATTGACCACAATCTCGATTACTACGAGCTTAACTATGTACTTGGTTACTGGCATACTTTTGTGGGAGCTGACGCTCGCATTGGAGGTCCTCCATCTGTAGGATTGTAGCGGTCAAGCCATGAAAATGAAATGATCACCAGGTGCTTTAATTTCTAGGCAATGACTGATGCACCCCATTAGTAATGGAGCATAGTTGGTATCCATATGTTTGCTTTATCAGGTGAGACCTAGTCGTTATATTAGGCCTAGCCTGCAAATACTAACCAATTAATAATCAAAGAAATGCCTCATTGGCTGTGACCATGTCAATATACCCATCTATAGGAAGTGCGAAGCATAGATCAGAGTGTCATGCATACCTTCAGTGGGCACAACAAATGCACCTCTGATTAGATCGAGTCTCGAATGCGGTATCACTTCTAGTTCATGCAAGTAATAAATCGATGGGTGTTTAAACAGATTTAACGAATTATTCGATGTGGTAAAATACACTTCAACCATAAATAAATACATACAAACAAATCACTGCCCCTCCTGCCGCTGGATAGCTCGAGTCAATGAGATCGGCGGAAGAAAAAAAAACCCGCATAGATCGAGCTGTAATTTTGGACCGATGCAACCTAGTAATTAACCGATGTGGACGTCGTAGGCCCATGGTTTGGTTGTTGTCGTTTGGCTCCATCATTTGCCACCTCAGTTAATCCCAGTAATAACGCTTTACCATTCCTTGCGAAAGACACTCGTAGTGGTAATAACATCCGAAGATAAAATCCCAGGAGGCGCGAGTAGTAGAATCTGAAAATACTGCAAGCACTGTAATTCCAGCAGCAATTGTTGCTCGATCTGGCCTGCTTCAGGGGCATCTTGGCCGTCTGCTCTTCAATAATTCCCGTGCTCACCCGCATCATTCCCCCAAAGATTCCCCGCAAAACTAAACTAATCACACCGGGTTAATTTAAATCAAATCCAAAGCTGCTCTGGATCAAGCAACGCTTAATCCAAAGCTGCTGCTAATAATCATTGAGTCTCAGAGCCTTTATTTGCACACGGCGTGGGGTTGTGTTGTGTTGGGTTGGGTTGGTTTGGTCGTGCCTGCCTGCCCAGTGGTTAGTTGGTTGGTTAGTTGGTTTGTTAGTTGGTTAGCACACGGTTGCGAGTGAGATCATTTGGCATTTCGCTGACTTGGGTTTGGACACGGCCAGACCAGATCTCACCTCAACTCAACTCATGTAGCGACGAGGGGGAGGACCGTACTGGGTGGGCCCATGAGGGGAATTCAAACATGAGGCGGCTAAAACTAAACTAAATTTTAGTTGTAAGCCAAAAGATATACGATTCCTTTAGCTTGTTGAACCTAGTTAAACACAGCTAAACGAGTTCAAAGACCAAAATACCTCCACTTGTTTATTGAAATTTTTACTTGGGTGGATCCAAACAAAACATTAAGCTTCCTGTACAGTTTGGTCACCTACTCCCAGGTGGGTTTACAACGTGTAGTAATTACGTTGGCCTTTCTTAGAAAGGACTAGAAAAATATGTCTGTTGGTTCAAAGTGTGTAGAACCGAGAAAAGGTTGATTGCATTTTTCTTCGGAACCGGTCTTGATTGTCCTAATGTTTTTTTTTGGAAGAATTATAGGTCCTATTTCTCAATTTGGATGAACACATCAATGGAACTTTTTTACTTCAACACTCTCTTTTGTCCCCAATTTAAGATGTATAATATCCTCTTTTCCAATTTGTGATGTAGTTAGTTAGTTTTGTTTTTATTTAGCAATTATATCATGTATAAGTGTTACCATCTTCTTTGTTAACTAATTACTTTGTCCTAATAAAATCGGATAATTTTAAAACATGAGGAGCAATATATGATTAACTCTTATTATTTGATATTAAGATCAAAATTAATTAATTATATGTATCCTATCTTTTATGCCCCTTCCAACCAAACAAAACAATAAATCCCGTTCCATCATATTATGGACATCATATCCGTATCTGCATCTAGCTTTGACCCTCACTATAGATTTGTGCAACTTTAAATATATTTATAATGTTACAGTTTATTATTGTTCATAGGTCATGCCAATATCAAAGTATATATCATCTCAATATTTTTTAATCGTTTCTTCGGTACATAATAGATAGCTTAATTATATAATGTTGAGATTTTGCTCGTAATGCAATAATATAAGACCATAATTAACCAGACCAAAACCACATTTCTTATTACCATATCTTTTCTTTTCTGAAACAAAAACAAAACATATCACCATATCACCATTTCTAGGATTAAAAAATTAAAAAAAAGACAAAATGTAATATACTATTTGTAGAAATGGTTGAATTGTAACAGCAAATTAGGTAAAAAATAAAGATCAAGAACGAGAGCTGTAACTGAAAAGCAAAATTCAGAAGAAAAGTGAGGGCGTGGCATGAGACGTGCTCAAGATTCATGTGCGCAACAACCAAAAACCTCCCAAAATGTGCTTTTGCCCCCCAAAAATAGGCTCCCCAAGAAACCCACGGACAACAGATTATCTAACACGCGCACGCGCTCACAGCGAAGAAATGGCGATGGCGATGCAGCCATCATAGCCCCCCTCCCCTCCCCTCCCCTCTCCTTCTCCCCCTTCCATGGCCGCCCCTCCTCTGGCGCTCGTCGCCGCTGCCATAGCCGCGCTCGCCATCCTCGCCCTCGTCGTCTTCGCCTTCCGGCGATGGTGGCGGCGGCGGCAGAGGCAGAGGCAGCGGCAGCGCCGCCCGCTCCAGGTCGCCGCGGCGGTCCCGACCCCGGTCGCTGTCCAGGTCAAGATCCGAGCTTGCTTGTCCCCTTCTTCATATTTCGAATCGGCCAGACGCGAAACGGCGGTCTTCTTGATGCGAATCGATGGTCCCGCTGTTTCTTGGAAAATTAGTGTAGAGCCATGAATCGCCGATTGATTGGAGATTGGGGGTTCTTGGTACCGCGCTACTAGCTGTGGATTCTTGGGCCTGTCCCAAAGGGCAATTTCTCTTCCTTGTGTGATTTCTTCCAACATTGGTGACTCATCCGGTTTTGTGGTCCATGGATGGTGTTCTTGGCCATTGGCTTGTTTCTCGGGTAGATTATGACAGTGGACTGTGCCATTGATGGTTTTTTTTTCTGCTTTTGGTTCCATCTTGTAGTTGAGTCATGCTAAAGGTTGATTAGGCTATGTTTGTTGCTCACCTTGCAGTGCATCGCTATGGATTGATCAGTAGTTAAGAAAAGGACAGTTATTACATTTTTATGCTTAGTGAGCAGAATACAGATTACTTGTTTTCCTAATTGATGGATCATGATGAACAATGGGTATCTAGTTCCCCCGTTCGAACAAGAAAACATGTATTGCCTAACAAGAAGGAACTGATTAGCTGAATTATCTCTCTGAAGCTGTTTCGAACATCAGAATATCTTGGGATTCTGTGAGTTAGTAAATGGTACTTGATTCTATAAGGACTCTCAAAGAAATATTGGATTGGGCTTTCAATCTAATGATTTTATTCAGTGGCCATGTTATTGGCAAGAACGAATTTTCTTGCACACACAAATCATTCATAAAAGGAGAGGGAGGGAGGGAGGTTTGTGTTGAAAGTCATGCCAAAAGGATTGTAAAAACTAATATGCAGCCATCCATGTTCTTAGTTATATGTGTGGGCACTTTCCTTAATATTATATGTGAGCATAGCCGCATCAGTTCACTTTATGCCTTGCATAGACTGCCTATGCTAACTAATCATGCTGAAATGCATTTATGTACCTAGGCATTTTCATTACAAGATATACATCAAGCTCTTTTTTTTTCCATTTATTACAGTGGGGGTATGCTTGTAATGGTGTCCTAATGGTTCACACTCTCTACTTGCAGGATGAGGATATAGATAGGCCTCTTCTTTCTGAAAATCGGGAAGATCACTCTAGCCAGAGTAATAGTTTTCTTGGAAGTTCTGTAGGAGAACCTTCGAAGATTCAAACAAATAGGAGCAATACTTCGCCTAGAAGTCATGCAATTGCTGATACAGGGAGAATTTATCCTGCTGAATGTTGTGCTACACAAGGTATGCATAATCGTGCACAACCATTTAGTATCCTAGTTTGAAAATTAGCTGCATTCCCATCTTTGTTGCATTGCTTGGAACTGATATATCCAATCATGGATTCACAAAGACATTTTTCCAATTACTGAAAATTGCTACTGATTTTGTAGGAGAAACTCATGTAATCAATGTTGAAAATGATACTTCTGAAGAGTTCCAATTAGGAAGCACACTAAAGCGTACAACACCAACAAATTGGCCAGCACCTGATCAAAAGCACATAAGAAGGGTTTCCGGAGAGGATAACCATAATGGAAGCATTACTATGAAGGATAATATATATCGTAAGCTATCTTTCAAACTTGACTTGGACATTCTGGCAGTCCATTCATTGCAAAGGTTGCCATTTATATGCCCATTTCATCGAATCTTTTGTTAGAAGTGCAGATAGCAGCCTTGATTTAGAGGTCATAGCCGGCCCATCTCATGGCATAAGCTGTTCTCGGCAGTCAAGTAGACCTTTTATGCTTCCAATAACGCTTGGAAGAGTTCCCCCAAGTGATCTAGTGTTAAAGGATTCTGAAGTGTCTGGGAAGCATGCTCAGATAAATTGGAATGCAAAGGTATGTATTAAGGAACTGTTTATGTATTTATTGTACCTTCAACTTAATGCCGTTTGAATGTTTGTTATTCTGTACTTCAAACCTAATGATTTACAATACTATGGCTGCACCTTTTAGTGAACCAATTAGTTCAGTAACTCAATGCAAAACTTTATCATCCTTTTTCCTGAGTTCTGAGAAGAAACTGTTCCTACACAATTTGTCATGTTTCTTTTCGATAAGCATCTCCATATTGTTAGCAGCTTAGTTGAGCCTTTTTTTTCCTTGGTTGTGATAGTGAATATATATGTATAAGGCTTGAGAATTGACTTACTAGAAAACTGTGTAGGGTAGAGCAGTCAAATCTCTATTTTGTTGTCTGTCTGTAGTCATTACAGTGTTTGAGATCTTTACTCTCCAGTTATGTGCTGCAGTACAATGTAAGATTCCTCTCATTCAAAAAATGACGATTGATACATTGGAATATTGCAGACATTGAAATGGGAACTTGTGGACATGGGCAGCTTGAATGGAACTTTCTTGAATTCCCAGGCGGTTCACCATCTGGATGTTGGGTCTAGGCATTGGGGTGAGCCTTCTGAACTTGCACATGGTGATATTATAACTCTAGGGACTTCATCTAAACTATCTGTAAGTTCCTGATATGCTTCCAGAATCTGTAGTTTCTTCCAAGTTTGTTAACATGTTTTTGTGGGTCTTTTATTCATCGCTTTCAATCATGTAGTGTGCTGGACTTCAATTGTATGTCTTATAGTTTAATAGTTATAGGAGTCTGCATATTGACAATTGATCTGAGCTGACATGTTTCTAGAAAGGCATTGATTGCATATGGTCATACCAAATCTATGTTCTGACCCTTGTGCATGATATCTTCATGAGTATTGGCAAATGGGTTCACGTGCAGTGGCAAAAGCCACCGGCTGGGGAGCTCCCACCCAGGGTTCAATCCCTGGGTGCTGCACAATTTGTGGAAAGTAAAAAAATCCCCTCGCCGCGCCTCATGTGGGGCATCCGGCTTGTGGCAACGGTGCAGTCCAACCAGGGGGTTGTTGATTGTGGGCCGGCCCAAGCAACGGCTTGCTGTCCTGTGTGTGCTGTGGGGTTCGGGGGTTTTCTTGGTCGGGAGATACAGTCTCCCTTCTTAATTGAAAACCGTGAGGGTGGTCTTACCCCCACCGGCTGAGTTTTTTTTTTCTTCATGAGTATTGGTCTGAAACACTTTTATTTTGTAGATTCAGATGGCCATTGTAATCTTATGCGTTTAGTTCAAACTGAATTCCTGCCCATTTCCTACTATTAATTATTCATTATAAACTACAGAATTCCATTCACCACTGATGCGATGGTCATTTATATTTTCTTTTCATGCTTCTGCTCGTGTGGCTTCCCCTTTTGTTCTGTATGACAAACCATAAATCACTTTTTGCCAGCTTCTATGTACCTTAAGCTTAATTTATGCGTATGTGACTCAGTTCATTTTGGAAGAGGTGGGGTCCTCAATCATGATTCTTTGGTGTTACCTTCTGTTCCAAGCTCATATGTGGAGCTGTAAACCCCTTATTGTCATAGGTCTTACTCCACTGAATTTCCGTACATGAGGGAATTTGCTCCCTCAAAATAAAGAAAAAGTTGGTCTAGTATATTTATATTGGAGAAATCATGAGGGAGTGCTACATTTGTGTCAACCATATTATCAGTTGATTAGTTTGTACTAATGTTGTAAAAGGCTCTATGCAGGAGGTATTGGCATGTAAGTGGGCTAGGTACGGTTAGTTTGCAGGTCGTCTTTAGAGTCTTTAACACAGGCGCAAATGTAATCATACTATCTTATGGGGTGTGTGGTGTGAGTTGTAAAGGGTTCTTAACCCTTCTATCTTCTTAAATTAATGAATCGCAGCTCTCCTGCGTTTTTTGAGAAAAAAAGTAAGAGGGCTAGGTTGCGGACAGGTGCTAGAGTTAGTGTTGTAGAAGTCTCTATGTAGGAGGTATTGGCATGTAAGTGGGCTAGGTTGCGTGCAGGTGCTAGGATGGATGCTTTAGGTGTACCCTAGCACCTATGCAAGCTATGTGACTGTTTTAGAACAGTGAAAAGCTGAAAGCTAAGCTGGCTACTGGCTTACTGCACTTGCTAAGTAATCCTTGCTCATAATTGTTTGTATGTATGGTTGCTTGTTTTGTTTTTCTACTTTCCATTTTGATGAGTGGTTGAAACACTCCAACCATCGTAATGTCCAATTAGTTTTATTCATATGGTCCCAATTCATTAGTTGAAGTATCCGCATCTTATTTTCTTCTACCGTTTTTAGTGCTTGTTACTATTCAGCTTATTTTTAGCATCATAGCAACATTTCAATAGTTAGTTACTTAGTTCTTTGACGACAATCTTCATGACTTCTTTTTTAAGACTTGCATTTTGTTGTTACCTCTCTGAAGGTTCAGATTTCACTGCAAAATCAACGAGTTCCTGCTGGAGTTGGTATGGCATCTGATCCAATGGTAGTCCGTAGAAGTGGGAAAAAACTTCCAATGGAGGACATAAGCTTTTGCCAGTGTCCTCTGAAGGGGGTTGAACAAGTGGGTAATCATAGAGAGTTCTTGCAAAGTCTTTGTTCTTTTTTTTTATTTTTGATGCCTGATTGATTTGCAGTTTGGGCTCTTCGGAATTTTTGATGGACATGGTGGGGATGGAGCTGCGAAAGCTGTCAGCAAGTTAGTCATCTGTGCTCCTTTGATGCACGAATATGCATGCCATGGATTTATCCATGTATTAGTTAACTCCGATGGAAATAACACTTATGTTTGAATTCTTACATTTTGATATTTTAATCTGAAAATTCAAACCTGATGTTTTCCCTTTTGATTTCTAGGATTCTTCCAGAAAATGTGGCAAAACTTTTATCTCATCCTGACACAAAAGAACGAGTTCTATCATGTTCTGATGCTTCTGATGTTCTTAGATATGCTTTTGCTTTGACAGAAGCTGCAATTGATCATCAATATGAGGTTTGCCCTATGTCTTGATGTCTCATATGCTATTCTTGAACCGGGTCGTTTGCAAGGCTGTGATGTTTAGTGCTATTGAACTGGCCTTGTTTATCAGCATTGCCAAGAAACTAGCAGTGTTAGTGATGTCAACAATTCAGGTCACCATTCATGAGACTGTATCTTGTTGCTGGGTCCCACCCCCCAGATTCGCATCATTAGGTGCTTTTGGTCCTCAACTGATATGGTTTGTCTGGCTGCTAACCTTTTTGCTGAGTTCATTTCTAGTATACAGATTTCTAGGCTCCCAAACTTCAGATTTTGCTGCTAATAGCTACGGAAAACAGTACTGTGCTCAAACCTTACTATCATACTCCCTTTATCCCAAATTGTAGGTCGTTTTGGCTTTTCTAGATTCATAGCCTTCACTATGCACCTAGATACATGCTATGTCTAAATACATAACAAAAACTATGGATCTAGACAAGCCAAAACGACATACATTTGGGAAGAGGGAATAGAATGTAAAATCCTCCCTTATTCTATAAAACAGTGCCTCGCCAGAAACGGCAATGATGGTTTGCTTCTGAAATTTTGTAGTCTAATCGGCACCTCTTATAGGTCTTACGTCATTTATATATTTTGGGCGAGTTGTAGTTATTTGGTAATCCCTCTAATTACCCTGGCGATACGAACTGTTATGGCTTATGATTTTCTTTTTTTACCTCAGGGATGTACAGCAACAGCCCTTCTTATTTGGTTCAATCAGAATAACGATTGTTTTGCGCAGTGTGCTAATCTTGGTGATTCAGCTTGTGTGATGAGGTAAGAGATCACCTGTTTTTAGTATAAACTGCCAGCTAGTACGTTAATTTTTTCTATTAACTTTCTATATGGTGTAGAATCAGAACATTGTGACTAAGATGTTTCTAACCCCAATAATGACCCAATTCTTTCAGTGTCAATGGAAATATGATTGATATGACCGAAGATCATCGGGTAGCAAGTACAACTGAAAGAGCTAGGATAGCAAGAACTGGGCAGGCCCTGAGAGATGGTGAAGTACGTCTCGGTGGTATGATACTTTGCCCCATTTTCAGTTCGTCATTTTTTCCCTTTTACAATTGATGGTGGAAATCAAATAAAATCAATGTCCATTGTTTTTCCAACAGGACTAAATCTTGCTCGGATGTTTGGAGATAAGTTTCTGAAGGAGCAAGACTCACGCTTCAGCTCAGAACCATATGTGAGCCAAGCTGTTCGTATCACCAGAGCGTGTACAGCTTTTGCCGTTATTGCTAGGTAAATGTTTTGTCAATGCTAGCAAGGTTTATTTTTTTAAAAAATGCTAGCAAGGTAATGCTAATCATTGCAACCATCCTCACAATTCAGATTGTTTGTATGCATGCAGTGATGGGCTTTGGGATGTCATCAGCACCAAAAGGGCGGTACAGCTTGTTGCCGAGGTAAAAGCTCTGATGCTAGTATTTTTGCTGGCAATGTTTTGCAGCTGCGCTGGCCTTTCTCCTTTGTCTGTAGTCTAATGGTTGTACTTGCACACCACAATCTGCAGGGAAAGGAGAGGAACACCAAAGACAGCGCCTCACCGGATAAAGTAGCCAACCGTGTATTGAGTGAAGCTAGGAATTTGCGAACCAAGGACAACACCTCTGTAGTATTTGTAGATTTCGACATTCTGAGGACAGATCCTTGTATCACCAAATGACATGTCAGGTTCTGAGACACCTTGTTCCATGAATCATCTTCCTGGCTGGTTATAGCTCCAAATTTTGCCCCACTTGTTGCACCCATTCTGTTTATACCTGAGATGTGGTGATATTCGCATGAACTGCACTGGAATCTTCTGTGAGTTGGCATAGAAGCAAAGTGTATATTGTGCAATCTGGTGCTTGTAGAGTCCATGCCTTGTACTCAAAGGCTGTAGTACTTTGTGATCTCTGGGTTAGGTGACTGACCACCCAGCTTGTACTTCAGCATGGCAGATAATGCTTGTTGAGCTGCATGTCATCAGTTCACACCACTTTTACCTTGCTGTAGAATCTGCATCCAAAGTCCAACAACAAGATGGAGCCAAGTGAAAACTGCTGTGATTTCCCAACCACCGGGTAGGTTCCTTTGCTGGAGTCATTACATGCATGGTCTTTCAGTTTGTGCACAAGGTTGAGGCTCAGAAGGCACCAATTGCCTGCCTGACTGAAATGGAATTCTGTGGGATCTGCCAAGGGCTAGAATCTAGTGGTGCCCCCCGCCCCCCCCCCCCCACCCCCCCCCCCCCCCCCCCACACCCCCTGACAGGGCCTTTATCCCAACATGGAAGGGTGAGGCTGGAAGCAAGACCTGGCTCTTTTACTCCTTTGTGCAGCCCCAGGATTAGGGCCTCCCCCCAGGACCAGTTGTGGTACACATCAGTCTATTTCCTTTCTGCAGCTGGGTAGAAAAGCCACTGCAGCCAAGTGGTTGGATTTGCTATGTTAGATGTTGGGATGTCGTGCTTAAATTCCTTGCAAGATCCTTTTTGCAGAGGGGGGGGGGGGGGGGGGGGGGGGTGGAAATTTGTTAGGAAAAATAGGCGTGCCAGACAGTGGCAAAGTTGTCCCAAGGAGAAATAATAGGCTGATGTCCAAAAAGCCACTGCAAAGAAAACATCACTGCCCAGTGCTTGTCCACTAGCCCAATAATCATGGAAAATCCGGTCCCTCCTCGTGGACGACATAGGAATAACCTCCTTGTCAATGATAAAGACAATCAGAAGAGGAATTGAAGGCACTGTTGCCTTGCCTCTATCACCGTTGCCTCCTGAAATCCACTAATTGAAAAGTAAAACAGAACAGTACGGTGTGGTTGTAATAGCAAGGAACAAATTAAAGAGGCTAGAACGGAAAACGCGCGAACGGGCTATATAAACTCAGCTCGATTCAAACAAATACGGTAAAACGTGACTATCAGCCCATGATACTATATATATATACCAGAAGTGGTAATTAAAACTGTGGGTAATACGGTCATTTTGCGTGGAAAGGACACACCACCCAATCGCATGGTAGCTGCATTGAATGGATCGAGACCGACATTTGTAACGGCAAATAAGCTTAATTAGCCCATCGGTAGCCTGCCTCTCAGCTCGGCTGGGGATTATTGGGAGGAAATCAACAAATTCAACGACGGATGGGATCGATGGCGAGATGGAGTCCAGCCTCAGCTCGTTGAAGATCTAGGTTGGTGATTGATGGACATGATCGATATGCATGCTGTGGTGGTGTGCGTGCACGTGCCTTAGCTCTAGCTCTAGCTCACTACTCCATCGTTGATCTCCCTCTCTTCGTTCTCTCCAGATCGATATTCTGGTAGCTACGTACCAGCTGCGACGCAGGGCGGGCATGGCGGCGGCCGGCGTGCGCGTGCAGGAGGCGGCGGCGCTGCAGGCGGTGGCGCGGGGCACGGGGTGGACGTACAGCCTCCTCTGGCGCCTCTGCCCGCGCCAACGGTACGATCATCGATGCACGGGCCGCCATGAACGAACGACGCAGCTCGATCGAGCTTCTTCATTCTTGCCTGCTGTGGCCTCGATCGTCGGCCGGGCTTCATCTGATGACTGATATATATATATATATATATGATCTTGCCGTGCGTGCGTGCATGCATGCAGCGCGCTGGTGTGGGCGGAGGGCCACTACAACGGCGCCATCTGGACGCGCAAGACCACGGTGGCGCCGGGCGGCGGCGGCGGCGGCAGCGGCGGCGAGGAGGACGAGGCGACGTCGGCGGCGGCAGGAAGCAGGGCGGCGCGGCGCCGCAGCAGGGAGCTGCGGGAGCTCTACGACTCGCTGGCGGGGGAGGCCGCCGACGACGTTGGGGACGCCGCGCGCGCGCAGCAGGTCGGCGTGGCTCGCCGCGGGACGGGCGCGGCGGCGCTGGCGCCGGAGGACCTCACCGAGACGGAGTGGTTCTACCTCATGTGCGCCTCCTACTGCTTCCCTCCTGCCCGCGGGTAACCAACTACTATTATTAATTACTACGTAGAGTATATGCTTGCACGAGTGCTTTAATTTGTTTGCACGCCGGCACAAGTTCTGATGATGATCACAAATAAGCTAGCTAGGGACACAGTGATTATGTTTTGCTGCATAGTGTAATATTATTTAATTAAGATCCAGACATACTCCATGGTTTAATAAAGTTATGCTATCGCCGCTATAAAAAAAATTACGCTATTGCAACCATGAAAAGGTTGTTCATGCATCCTAGGGGTTTGTATTAGTCTTGGATAATTTTAATTTGCAGATCCCGGAGTTACTTCTGCTGAATCATTGGATGAGAGGTCCGGTAATTAAGATCCTTGTCAGTTAGGGTTTTAAAAGAACCATTGGATCTATCACAACAACCCAACTTTCCCACCTGGCTCCTGTAAAACAAAGATCCTGCTTGTCAGCGTTTTACATTTACAAGATTTGATGCCGCCTTGGATCTATCACCAACTGCCCTACGGTTCACTATTAGAAGTAATTAGGACAGCGACACGATCACCAAATCACAACTTTGACTTCTCTTTTCTATAAAAATATTTCTTGAAAAGTTATATATGTATATTTTTATGAAAGTAATTTTGAAGACCAATCTATTTATATGATTATCATATTTCCAAACTCAACGACTTAAATGTTATTCATGATTTATATTCCTGATGTTTGACTCAAACCTTGTCCAAAACGACTTCTAATATGAAACCGGAGGGAGTATTATGCTATCACAGAAAAATGGCTGATAAGCTAGCTACCTAGATTTACAGGGAAAACTACTTCAGAATATATGATATTGCAGTTCCACCGTGGAATTCAAACTCTTGATGCTACTGAATGCATGCCAAGAACAAAGTAGCAATCCCATGGAAGATAGTAGTAGGATTCCAAATATGTCCCGGTGGTAACCAGCTATTTCAAGTCGGCCAATTTTACTGCTTGAAGAAATTCTCATTTTAGAGCATTTAGATGTAAGTTAAATTTTTTTGACCTACGGAGTATATCTATAATGAAACTTATTTCTTGTCGGAAACTTGTCAGCATTACTTATTCCAGGCATGAACCAGCTAGTAGTCACCATTCAAATCAAAATTTCTGTTTAAAAAATTGGACTGCTGATGAAATCACCCCAGGATTTTGGAAATGAGACTAGGGAATGGAATTTGGAGCCTCTTAGTGCAAAATCAAAATTTTGATTTTAATCGATAGCGAATCATTTTCAGTCTGACCTTGAAAGCAGATTTAGAGGCTTCCTAGATCCTAATGTTGTCAACAAGTAGCTACGTGAAAGTCTTTCTTAGTGGTGTCTAACAAAAAGATTAAAGCTATATGCACAAAATGTTCTAAACATAAGCACAAACAGATGCTTCCAAGCTTCTATATATATAGGAAACTTGTCACTGAGAATGTATCGAGTGTTTATTTTTCTTCCCACCTGGAGTAAGAAGAAGGTTGTGATTTGTCCTTACAAACTATTAGATTATTCCTTTGACACTATTCATTTCAGACTATTTTATAGTAGTATAGTATAGCTGATGCAACATGCATAAATGAAATACTAAATGACAAATACAAACAGATCATATTACAAAAAGAGAATGTTCTTCCTTGCAACAAGAAGAGCTTTCATATATGAGTCATATGTGAAGTACTTTCACTTTTCAGGTTGCCGGGGGAGGCATTTGCAAGGAGAGGTCATGTGTGGCTCTGTGGGGCAAATAAAGTTGATAGCAAAGTGTTTTCAAGAGCGATTCTCGCCAGGGTAGTACATACTGTCACTTTGCTTTATGCTTTTACCTAGAGCAGCTCAAACGTTCAAAATTTTGGCTACCATTAGTTTTCAAAACATAAAAATCGTATGTGTAGATTTATCTTGAAAAGTTGTTTCATATTCCCAGTCATCAATTAGAAATTCTAACTATATTTATTGGAAAATAGTTTCATCAAAGTTGCATCATTGAGACAATGAAAAGTCAAAATTCAAAACTGTACTTATTTCTTATTATATCTCATAACTATTTTTGAATAGAGTGAATAGTTTGTAGTGTTTGAAAACTGAAGATTGCTTAGAAAAACTAAGGCTAAATGTGAATAGGAAATCTCTTAAGATCTATAGTAGGAATCATGAAGACTAATCATATAGAAGTATGATAAAAAAAGGGTTTATGAGAAGGGTTGGAAATCTGAAGTACATCAGTTTTCCTTTCAAATTACGGGCATAACAAGCTCGATAGGATATATTCCCTCCGTTTCTAAATATATAATATTTTTTATAAACTAATGATTTTATTTTTAACTAATTATCTTGTTCTAAATATCATTATATTAAAAATGGAGGTAGTAGATACCAAAACGTATAGTTTTTCTTTGCCTGATCATGGAAAAGATACTACTTATATTATGTCACTCTTTTCATGTCGAGCATAACAAATATTTGTGGCAAAAATATGGCAGAGTGCAGGTATCCAGGTATTCAAATTTTGCCTCTGAAACTACTTATTGTCATATGCACCTTATCAGTGTTTGTCTGTTCAACGTATATAAATCACTTGTAGGTTCCTCCTAACGCATTAGGTAAGTTAAATCAGCAGTGTGAAACTTATTTTATTTTGAATAAGCTGGCCAATAGACAATAGTTGCATTATTTCCACTACATATTGCATCCCAGATTCCCAGCCACATTAACTAATGTTCATCATCGACTTCAATCTTAATGCAGACAGTGGCATGCATTCCCGTTGATGATGGTGTCCTGGAAATTGGAACTACAGAGAAGGTGACTTCGTGTTCTAATATCTGACAATCTGATATATGGGTCAAATGAGTACGGTCGACGATTATACTTACTTATTAGCTACTTAATTATGCATTGTAGAAATGATTACGGTTAAATGTTAATGTCTCGCAAACTGATTGATAGTTGCATAGATTGGAATAATATTCTTCAATCATGAAAATAGTCAACCTATTTGTTAGGTTAAGTTGGAAATAAAACTGTAGGATCTAACCAATATATGCATATATTCAGGTAGAAGAAGACATTGGTCTAGTCCAGTATGCTAGGAGCATCTTCATGGATCAACTTATTGGCACCCCCATCATGCCTACCCTCTCAGGACATTCAACTTCCACCCCAACCACACACATTAATCATCGGTCATTCCGGATAAAAATGGAAAAATACATCCTGCAGCCAAATAATTTCGATCGCATCGAGATGGAATGTGACGGCGACAGAATTGACTCAGAGACCAATACTGAAAATGATTCAGGCCAGCATCCACCACTGGACAGTGTGGGCAATGAGCAGGAGGCAACGCCCAATGCATGGAGCAGTGAGGTATTGCGGATTGCGACGTCAGAAAGGGTAAGAGATGGTTGCTCCAACCTGCCGGGGCAGGATGAATTTGGCCCATGGCATTTACTGTACGAAGGCCTAGGCAGTAAATACCCACAATATTCAGGTAATTTCCACTCGTTTACATATATAGCTGCACATTAATCTAGCAGTAAATTACTTCAATTTTTTTGAAAATTAAACCAAGAGTACTAATCTAAATCGAATCAGTATATATTAATCGCACTACTGTAAATTCTTCTGATCGATTTTCTTCATGACACCCTGGAGGGTTAACCTTCTTTGGATTGGCACAATTGACACCCTCTATCTTGGGTCTTGATCTGGAAATTCAAATATCATGGTTAACACAAAACACTTAATAAGAGGTAGTCAACAGATATATTGAAATTTTTAAGAACTGGTGACAATGACTTTTAGAGTTTCAGATATGAACATATTTTTCCCCTGCATGATTCTCTCCTAGCTTTTCTTCAAGGAAACACAAATTACAAAAAAACAGAAGTACATGTAGCTTCAATTTCATCCTTCCTTACATAGTTTTTTATTCACCCTCTGAATCATTTGTCCTCCATGGATCCCAGCAGCAGAAGATCAAGCGGTACTAACAGAAAACACTCACTACATCAAAACAGTCCTGACAGTCCTAAGGCACAACACGTGGCGACAAACGCAAGCAGCCGCCTCGAACATCAGAACCTGCCTATCATTCTCCTTGAACTCATCGTTCTCAAGGTGGAATTGGAACCCTAATAAAGGAACCAATGATCTTCGGAGGACGTTGATCACTGACGGCACCCCGCAGAGAATGCTCAAGAGCATCATCCTGTTCAGGGCCCATCATCAGAAAAGGCACTAAGGATTCAATAGCGATGTGTGGATACATGGTAGACACTTGTCCTACATGTACCTTGTTCTCTTCTCTTATTATATTGGCTAAATGTATTCGAAGCATAAAAAACCTAAAGTAATTCTTGTTGCTTAGCTATGTCAAACAGTCAAAGGAGTTGACTATAAGTTTCTGTCGATTTCAAATGCATCCTTACTGTGTGCGGTTAGTTTGGTAATACGATAAGCTATTAGCTGTTTATTTTTTTGAAAGCTTAGTAGCAAAGGATGCCACTTTAAGGAGAGGGCATGCACATGAAGATGATAAGCTAATATAGCTAGGCATCAGGTTAAACAAAGTCCCAGGATGAAACCTGTGACCACAACTTCACAACCCGAAGTTGCACCTTTCATCTCATCATCATGTACAGTAGAAAGCTGCTGTTGATAATAGTTTGCCACCAGGATCATTGATGCTTACACAGGCTGCTATGTCTGTACACTATATATCCAGAAAAGCCAAAACCACGACCTACAATTTAGATGTAGGAAGTAATAGCTAGGTATTTTAATTTATTTCTTCCTTTAGTTTCTTATATGACAATCTAAAAAAATAATGTGTTGGGAAAAATTATTTTGCATTAATTTAACGTATCTAGGTAACATTGCACGTTCTGTACTGTTACATGAAACTGAAAATATCATGATTCATGTTCTTCGACAACTGAACTGTGAGTAAGCCAATGAGGTCAAAGTTATTAAACTTGGAAGTCATACTCACACACAGATAGCCACAAAAAAGACTTCACAATAATGAACCCACTATATCATTGTACATGATATGAAATGAGTGCTGTGCTTTTTCTCACTACTGATGAACATAAGATGGTTTGTCATTGATGTGATGCTCATAATTGAAGAGGAGTTTTGCAGGACTAGATAGAAGCAACAGAAAAAAGGTTGGCCTTTTTTTTACACTCCAAGCTCTAGTTTCAGTGCTCCTACCTTTTAATAATTTAATGGGTCGACCTGCAGCACTCGTCTTCTTGTTTCCTGTTGTATATATATTTTTAAAGCGGTACATGAAAGTAACTAGTGTAAATAAATGGTTGATCCTACTATTTTTGGTACATGGTCCCACGAATTTGGTACCTCCTAGTACCTCTATTTAGGTACATCTCGGTACTCCTTTGTTTCCATCGTCCGATTTCGCAGAACAGATGACTCTAACTAATCCCAAGTATTTTAAAATTCCTCTTTTATAAATAGCCATTGTGTTATGTGAAGTGATCGATAAGGGAAAGCAGAACCACAAATTGTTTGATTTTAATTATATGAGTCTTTTGTTTTCAATTGTGTGAGACATGATTGAACTGCCTATCATAAAGGTATACACACCCCCAGTAAGAAAAGAGAAAAATGCTATATGTCATCAATATGTTTTGAACAGTATGAGATAGTATGTGAAGATTGAAACTATTTCTTCAACAACATTATAGTTTTACTGACATTAAAATTGTGGTCTAGCCAATCTGACTGTTAGTAACATGTACTCTTCTCTAGGTACACTTCGGTATAGTTAGCTAATCCGATGGTTTCCTTTGGAATTCTGGATCAGAGAGCTAGCTAAGTAGAATTGTTTACTTATTACTACATGGGTGACTATACAAATAATAACATTTCCTCTTCTCTACAGCATTGCTAGTGTCACACTGCGATGTAAATAATAATGATCAATATTATATTTTGAAGATTGTGCCAACTTCCTTTATGACAATATTTGTTGACAAGATAATTAAAGTAATTCAATTTTGAAGATTTTAATCTGGCTAACAAAAAATGGAATTTGATGAATCATGATATAGTAATAATAAGAAATTTTAGTTTTCTAGTTGTATTGCAAGACACATATAAGCTGTTTTTTAGTTAATATTGCTATTTTAGTGGTGATTAATATCCGCTGTCATTCATTGAGGATATATAGACAAGATGATACATATCAACTAGATGACATATGATTCCATATGCTAAACTATTATAATACCCTGACCCAAAGTTGTTCTGGTTTTGGCATGTTCTTGGTCCATGTGTCATGTTCTGGTGGAATTAGTCCCACCTTGGTAGTCTAAATAGGTCCGGGCTAGTTTAAAATCCTTGTCGTTCAAAACGTAGCACCTTCGGGTTAACCCTTTTATACGAAACGAGGATGAAAGTATAAGAGAGGTGCTATGCATATGCGGGCTCGCCCCTCGGAAGGGTCGGGCCGTAAGAAAATTTTTGATGCGGGGTGCTACAAATGGTATTTAGAGTTAGTACCCTCGCTGCACGTGCACATGCCTGTCGGTCCGTGGAGGGGACATGCCATGGTCGTGGCATCGAGGGGAGATCTGTTGTGAAAGCGGTAAGCCGACGAGGCGTCGGCCCTGAATGAAGGGGGAATGTAATACCTCGATCCATAGTTGTTTTGGTTTCAGCCCGTTCTTGGCCGATGTGTCTTGTTCTGGTGGAATTAGTCTCACCTTGGTAGTCTAAATAGGTTCGGGCTAGTTTATAATCCTTGTCGTTCCAGACGTAGCACCTCTGGGTTAACTCTTTTACACGAAGTGAGGACGAAAGTGTAAGAGATGTGCTATGCTTATGCGGGATCGCCCCTCGGAAGGGCCGGGCCGTAAGCAGATTTTGGACGCAGGGTTTTACAACTATGGACAATGAAGTCGATGAAGTTTTGTGAGGGAAACAATAGCCTTGGAGTTGTGATTGCACTTCTATAGGGGCTTGGACAGATTGATGGTGTGGCTAAGTGTGATGATCAGCTACTGCTAATCTAGGCCAACTCTGTTTTTCAAATATAGTGAAAGGTGATCGCGTGACGGTTTAACAAAATTCGTCACAGATTGTAGCGATCTGTGACGTTTTTTAATCGTCATAGATTGATCTTGAGCCCACGAAGCCCAGCCCAGGCCCAATGTTTATGACGAAATTAAACGTCACAAACAGTTTCCACGTAGACTACTATTCGTCACGGATTGAATAGCCATGTCACCACTGTTGCTGACGTGGCGGCCACATTTGACGCGGACTTGGCAGAAACAGTGGACGCTTACATGGCAGACACCATGGACGCTGACATGGATTCTCTTTTTTAAGCCTATTTTGTTGTGGGCTTAGCCCAGGTCACAAAAAAGACAGCAGTCATTTCAGCCCAAAAAACATACCAAATTTTGAGCTATTTTAGCCCAGAAGACACATTTTTCAGCACATGTATCAAAATTACATAATACATAAGTGAATTACAACATATACGAAAATCAATATCTCAGGTTATATTCAGATACACATCGAAATAGCTAGTTACAATGATGTTTCCATCTTACATCTATTGGACATTCTGTCAATAATCTGCAACCAAAATAAAAATATCCATCAACACATATATATATACATGCACAAGCAACCAAAAAGCCAACTACTGTTTACTGCTAACACTGACAAAACTTGAGATACCAAGTAACAAATCAAATCTCAAAGGTACTGAAACTAAGTATGCTTGCTGTTCGCAAAACTTGTGACACAAGAGCGAGGTGCTACTCAAGATCACAATAAAATTAAACGATCAGGCTTGCAAAATATGGCTTATTTACTGAACTTACAGAGATTAGACAAGCAACAAAGCCATCTCAAGGTAATTAAAAAGCACTAGTATGGAATAAGATAATTACTAAGACAAGACACAGGGAACAACACTGAAGGACACATCAACACTCAGTCACTTGTTCAATGGAATGACTTACCGCCAGTATTACCAAAGAGACAGCATGGTGTCCCAAGCAGTCAGGTACATGTTGCTAGATCTGTCATTGATTACAAAAATCGTAAATACGAATTTAGAAGAGTACTCAGACAACACAAACAATCACCACTGTTGTTATTAGCATAGGATGCTTTTGTTTAATGAGATGTCCCTGTGTTTCCTTGCTTATTTAAGAAGCTTGTAGATATGAAATATTTGAAATGGCGTGAGTTTCCCATGGTCCCCCACAAAAAAGAAAATAAGTAAAGACTGCTACTGATCCATCTGTTGTGTATTGATAAGTATGTCCCTATCTAAAAAAAACTAATTTCATTTTTTTTCAGTAAAGCATTGAATCACAGCATCATTATTTTGACCCTCCACAAAGATCAGACAGCATGCGAACCTATCCACTTATATGACATTAATTCTATCACAAAGGCATAGTTCCTTAATGTTTTTTCTCATGGTGTCACAGTTCAGATGTCTCAATGCTAGTGTTAAAACAAATAAAGATAGTTTCAGATTTCAGTCACTAGAGTTAGAACAGTGCTACTGTCTCAGAAAGGATACAGTTGCAATTTGCAGTAGAATTGTAAGAATTTGCCGATGCACCTGTGACCTACCAATCAAGCGAGCAAACAATTCAAATTACTGCTTCTGAGATTCTAGCATAATGGAGGGAAAAAACCATCACTATCCCTACAACATAACGCCACTGCTCACCTCCCCTGGAAACCGACAGGCAGGATTACCCCATCGCCTCTCCATAGAGAATCTCCTCAGCAGCTTCCACAACGTGGGGGTTCCCGTCCTCCTATGCACATCATGAATCCTAATATGAACAACAGAGAAATCACTTATCAAAGAGGTAAAGATGTGCAGCAATACAAGACCATTGACCAGACCTCCAGTGTCAGAAACAGAGACCGAAGAAACTAAATCTAAGAAACTACCAAGTAAGCTATTGTAACTATATTGAATAATAAATGAACTACATATAAGAGGTCCTCACAGCAATAGGCTAGCACATACATGAGAAAAGAGAGAAGGTAGAGAAGAGGATGACGCGATTACCAGCGAGAAAGCGACCACCGGAGGGGAGACCATGGTGCTGCTGTTGCCGACTCGCCTGCCTGTCTTGCCTCTCGCCGATATCCACGCTGTCGTCACGCAACCCACTACTCTCAGCCCAGTCAGCGTCGCAGAGGCTGGATCCACGCCTGCTCCGTCGCCGCCGTAGCCGCGCGGAGAGTCGGAGACGCAGCGACGACACCTCGTCCGACTCGCCTGCTGCAGCAGCACCACCTCCGTCTCACTCGTCCGCCTCTGGCCACCCGCGCCAGATCTGGCGCCGGCAAGCCATGGACGGGCGCCGACTGCCATGCGGGGCCGCCGCGAGCAGCGCGCAGGGAGGGAAGAGGAGGGAGCAGCGCGCGGATGAGCGGCGGCAGAGGATTTGGGCGAGGAGGAGGAGTGGCTGCGGAGCGGGCGAGGAGCACCGGCGGCGGGTGCTCGGGAGAGTGAGGGGAGAGAGAGAAACGCGAGAGGAACTAGGGCTCAGGTGATTTTATATTGTGGGGGTGCGATCGTGGTGGTCGGATCAACGATGGATGGTCAGAATTGTTTGGGCCATTTGGGCCACAACGGGCCTTCGTTTATTCCTTCTCTGATTAACGTTTTTCTTTTTCTTTTTTATTTTATTGTACCATTGTGAAGTAGCACATAAAAATAACTATCTTAAATTAACCAACATATTTTTCACACGTAACAAACAACATATAAGTTATCATGTAGGAGTTTCAAGAATTTTCAAGTAGATTTGTTATTTTCTATCATTTAAATGAATTTCTGCGTGTTTACCCAAAATAATTCGAAACTGACCTATATGTACCTCTAATAAGATTCAAAAAAATTCTAAAAAACTATATTTATGAGCCTATGGTCCATTATAGCCCACATCTGGGATATTGATGAAAAATTCAATTGACTTATAGGGAAAATTCAAACTTTACTAGTCATCTTATTATAAAATAATGATAATAATACCAAAAACTTCTCCAAAAATTCTGAAAATTGACATGGAATCATTTTATGGATGTTTATACTTGGCATAAAATTTGCATTGGGTTCTATGAAAAATGAGTAAACATTGTTCATAAACTAGATTGTTCTCTCACATTGTTTCATACAATTCAACTAAAACTTGGAAATTCCATACAACTCAAGTCTTATATTGCTCATATACACTTACAAATTGGACACCGACTCATATTTAGTATAATATTAGAAAATATGAAGTTACATTACCATTTGTGTTCAAAAAAGTTGGTTCAACTCCAATTTGAAATTCAACTTCAAATTTATTTAAAGAAGTTTAAAGAAAACTCAATTTTTCACCTAAATCTAGAGCTCAAATGAAAAACCTTTAAATATGAAAGTTGTAAAACTTTTAATTTTAAGAAACTTTTGTTTTGGCCGATCTTCGAGTTTTGACATGTTTTCTCTTTAAATCTCGGTCAAACATCGTTTGACCCCGGGTCAACTCTTCTAAATTTATTTTACTACATAAACCACAGCTCAATTCAAAAATCGACCAATATGAAAGTTGTATGGTTTAAAATTCTAAGAAACTTTTATTTTGATCAAAATTCGAGTTTCAATATAAAAATCTTGGGAAACGTCAGTCAAACATGTTTGACCTCGGGTCAATTATATTCCTTCTCTCTTCCTCACGGGTGGGCCGCAAGCGTGAGCTGGGCCGCTAGCGCGAGCTGGGCCTACAATGCCATGCGCGTGTGCTCGACTCAAACCTTTTTTTTGGGCCGGTGCTCACAGGCCTGTGCGTGACGGAGGCAGGTGGCTAGGCCGCTAATCTAAAAAAAAAGTGGCTAGGCTGCTGTTGGCCTGCGTGTGGCAGCAGCTCTGTTTTTTCTTTTTTTTTCTGATTTTTCCATTTACTATTTAATAAGATATAGTATATAAACAATTCAAACTAAGTCGTAAATAAAAAATCTAATTGGCATTTAATAAGTCATATATAAACAATGCAAATTTGAGTCCGAATGGGCTATTTGCAGATCTGCGACGTTTTACTGAAGTTCGTCACAGATTGAAGGCCCGAATTTGAGCCAAATGGACTATTTGTAGATCTGTGACGTTTTCGGAATTCATCACGAAGAAACCGTCACAGATTAAATAGTTTCTTGTAGTGCCATGCACCCTTGTGGCTTGCTAAAATTTGCAGGAAATATATAGTTATATGGAACACCTTAGAGATATAATACGAAGAACCAGAAATTTGTGTAAAAGATCTTGAGCATTCCTCAGATGACATGAATCCAGACTTACTTAAGGTATATATCTTCATAAAGTTCTTCTCGTGCGTGCGAACTAGCTGAGTATTTGATAGAAGCTTTACATGAAATGGATTAATGACATAGTCACGCGTGCACACGCACATATGCATGCGCACACCATTTTTTTTGCATCTAATATGCTATTAGTTGACGATCAACAAGTGGTCACCAAGGATAATGGCAATTGCACAAAAGGTTATCTAGAGAGCATGAACATACGATCACCCTCTTACACAATATTCAACTTGTACATTTTTAACATATTTTCCTTTTCTGCGACCTTATATTAAGAATCACACACCATTTTGGCCTTTATTTTAGTGAAATACCTGAAAATAAATTCTAAAGAAGCAAACTTAAGCTTGTGCGATACCAAAAACAATAATATACCAGCCAAATAAGATGGTACGGTTGAAGTATTACGTCACGAATCACTGGATGTATTTGCACCACTAATGTACCAATGCGTGCAACGATCCAAACAATGATGTCATGCTGCTTGTATTGATCCAGTTCAAGTTCCCAGTTTGGCTTTGCATTCTGTTGGCAATGATCTTAATAATGAAGATGATGAGAAGAAACACCGGGAGATGCTCTAGAGACAAGAGGTATTGGCATTGTTTTCGAAATAGATTAGGTTTAGTGCATGTGTGGGGGATACACACCTCCTCTTTCCATCCCTTTCATGACCAACTTTCTTCTTGTAGATACCCTTCAACAAGTACAAGCACAATGATACATCTCACGCTAAAGAATGGTTACCAACTTGGAAATATATATGATTTGTCGAGTGCACGCTTGACTAACTACCCTACTTGCCTTTAAGGCTGGCAGCTAGCAGAACGCTTGAACCCAATAGATATCCATATAAAACTTGTATATAATCATATCTGAAAAGGGAGTAGCTAATCTCACAATCATCACTAATCCCAGCTTAGCTATGTCGATGAAATAAACAAATCTAAAAGAAGGGACAAGTGATAGTGTTGCTTTCAATAACAAATATTAACAATGATAAGTAAGCAAATCCCTTGACCCTTGCTTTGAGCTAAGGTTATGCTTGCATGAGACATTATTGAAGACACATAGTGCTTATAAGAAGTGAATGAAATGAAACCAAAATGGAAACCAACCTTGAAGACACAAATTTTCATTATGAGCACATTTAATTGCAACTCTTTACATTGGATATCCGTCAGAAATATTGTCAGATCCTGAAGTACGAGGAAAACAAGCAGTTGCTCAAATATTGAAAAAAATTATCTTCTCCTCACTTGTTTTGTCCCTAATAATTGGATTATCCTACAAATCTAAAAGAAGGGACAAGTGATAGTGTTGCTTTCAATAACAAATATTAACAATGATAAGTAAGCAAATCCCTTGACCCTTGCTTTGAGCTAAGGTTATGCTTGCATGAGACATTATTGAAGACACATAGTGCTTATAAGAAGTGAATGAAATGAAACCAAAATGGAAACCAACCTTGAAGACACAAATTTTCATTATGAGCACATTTAATTGCAACTCTTTACATTGGATATCCGTCAGAAATATTGTCAGATCCTGAAGTACGAGGAAAACAAGCAGTTGCTCAAATATTGAAAAAAATTATCTTCTCCTCACTTGTTTTGTCCCTAATAATTGGATTATCCTATAACTAAAAACTAACTGTAGATCGTCAATTAGCGAGCATGTATTGCTAGATGAATGTGCTGGTTATTAAATTCTACTCCATCTGATTCAAAATATAAGTCACTTAGGAAATTGTTAAGGTTTCCAATATGTCACTTTGACTTGTAATCTTTTTCTTTTGTAAAAGTACCTGTACTTTATTAAAAAGAGATTCATGTACTATGACATTATTTTCACAATAAATCTAGTAGAATCAACCATGTGTTGTCAATATATATAACTTTTTATATACTGGCCTGGTGCACTGATTTAACAAAGTTTGACTAACGAGTCGTAAAACGGTCTATATATATTTTGGTACAGGAGGGAGCAATTAATTCAATCATATAGAAATAATGTGCACAATAGCCATAATTGAGGTTAATGTGGCACCTGAATCGAATTTATCACCCAGTACATTAAGCCTTTAAAGGGAGTCTCTCCCTATTTCAACAGATATAATCTCAGCAAACTGGACTATAGTCAATTGAACAATCCTTCCGTTTCAACCTTTTAAAATAATTCATAGCAAAAGTACACAACCCTAGGCCTAGCTTTGTATATTACAAAAATAAGCTGTACCTATAATACAGAGAGTGCCATTGATTCTTTGTGGTATAGTTAGTTTAATGAAAGGCAAATAAGTATCAAAAGACTATAAGAATACTTAACTGTAAAACTCATATCTTAGTTATAGTATTGGGAAAGCTGTTGAGCACAAGAAAAGCTAGTGTACTAGACCGCACGCAAGTAATTTAATTTCCGTACAAATTTAGTGCTTCCTAGTTGATTCAGAAATAATTTAGGACATGATTCCTGAAAAGCATAGAAAGATTTGGAAGAATGGGACAAGTGAATTGAAAGTATTGACTTTACTTTTTCAAAGCATCTTTCTCACTAAAATGTCAATGCGTTATTATTATAATTCCTTAGTGCTAATTCTCACTTTCTGTTCATGTGCAACGGAGATGTTCTTATTCCGTTCCTGGAGTGGTCAAATTATGAAGCTAAAAGTTCTGTGCACATATGACTAGATTTTCTTTTTGAGAAAATTTTTGATTAACAATGAGACTAGATCTTGTCTAAGACAAGACCATGCTAATCTATCCATCTATACTCTCTTATCTACTTGAAGTGCTGGCAATGTGTGTTCTCATTCGGTGCAAGGGTAAAAGAAATATTTAATTATAGAATCTTGAAATTTTTCAAACGGGTAGCCATTAATTTGCTGTTAACTTTGGTTATGCTATTTGTCAGGTCTGGTGGGAGTTATATTCGTAATAAGGGATGCAAAGCAGTTTTTTAGGTTTTACCATGTCAATGAGAAATTAACCACTGGCTTGGAATTTGAACACTTGGAAGCCAATGTAGTGTATACTCAGTTTTTCTTGTTTGATGCCTCCTTAGCTAAAGATAAATGTATCATTTTATATTAAAAAACTTGACTATGGCGGGAGACTCACACCAGGTTTTGTTCTAAAAATGTGTTGTGCTTTGAACCCGGAGCAGGACACGAGTTTCAACGACTCATGGAGTTTAACGCTCTAACCGATCCACCACAACAAGCTTGGAATATCATTTTATATTTACCTGTGGCATTTTGCAAACTGAGATAGTTCGCTCACACACCGTTTCTAGAACATATGTCTTCTTCCGTTTCTATGAAATACTAATTGTATAGGGATCTCACGATGCAATACTTAAGCCTACTTGTGGTAGTCCGTGTTGTTGTTTGGTGGGATTAGCCGGAAGGTAATACACTTTTTGTTTACAAGAAGTAATAATAAAGAGAAATGTGAGAAGGTTCCATGCTAGATATAGAGGAAATGGCCTGTTTAGCATAGCTCCTAGAGCACTTTTCTAGGACGAATCAAGGTGGAGCTTTGCTAAACAATTTTTTGATGGAAAAGTAATTCTAGACTGATTCCCACTTCAAATTTAATCTAGAGAATCATAGAGGATTACTTTCAGACATAATCACTTATCTCAGAGAATTACTTCTTATACTGAATCAGAAGGAGCTCTACTGAACATACTCTTAAGTTAACATATCATTTTACATGCGTATCCAAGCATCAATTTTTGCCGTATGGGCATGCAAATGTGCATTTGGAACAATATAGTGCATGGCTACGGATAGGGGGTTCTTTGCGTTTTCACAATACTTTTGTTCCATCCGATTTGTCACAATGCATTATTCTAATTATGGTAGTAACATTTAATTGACTTGTTGGCAGAAGCAGTTGCAAATATGAAATTGCCTCATTTAATTGACTTCTAAAAAAGTACTTACACAAGTGTACCCTATTTATACTCAATTAGATGTATACTTAATTTACTGTAGTATATTTTTGCTATTTTTCTCTAAAATGTATGTTAAAAAACATCGTAGTTTGATGTTAGTTTTAGGATACAGATGGCGTGCCATCAAATATTCAAAAATCCTCTTAATTTGATCTTATTTTCTCTACATCAATGAAATCTTGCATTACACAAATTCACAATTTACTGTGCACTCCATCATTATTGAAAAAAGGGATATATCCTTCATTCCCTTTTCAGTGCGAGTTATTACTGAGAAACAAAAATTATATAAATCTAGAACTTTCGTTGCATAAAGAGGCCGGCCCTTAAATTCCAAAAACAGGTGGTGTTGCATTGGAAAATATCAAACTCCAAATACATACATGATTTTTTCTCATAGCTGTCAGTACTTGTGTGTAGTCCACTAACGGTACAGGAGTCAACAACATAGATCAAAATATCATCTAATTAATATTATTTATGTTTATCGCTTCATATATAAAACACACACGTATTAAGTACAGATAAATATATGTAAACAAATTAAAGTGCCATTTCTCATCTCTCTCATCAGACGGATATATAGATAGGACAAAACGCGAAGATGAACAGCTAGCACACGCTCCTCGATTGCACACTATATGCCATCTATGCACGTTGTAGCCACGAAAAGCAAGGACAACAAAAGTAAAGCATCCGTTGATAATCTGATTTACAAGAGAAATGCGGAAAAATGGCGAGAAAATTACAGGTGCTAGACTGCTAGCTCGTGCAAATGATGGAACATATATATGCCACACAACTTATCTGACCACTCGGCTACTCCCAGCTCCTGTCTTGGAGCGTACTTGTTTTGCAGGAATTTAATTGCACTAACATCTATAGATGATTTACCGTGAAACTCCCGTGTTCCGACATAATTTAAGCTCCCCACTCTCACTCCCCTCTCTCTTCTTGATGATCTTGGCCAATGCCGTCGCACCAAGCAATAATGGCAGTTCATGGCTACTCCGCGCTTACATCCACGCGTTCTCTCCCTCGTGAAAAGCAGCTCATCATGTCAACGTGTACGCCGAGACGATTGGTTACACTGCGACGGCGGCCGCCGGCGTGGGAGCCACGAACACGGGCACTTCGGGTGCCAGATCGTCATCACCGGCGGCGTCGCCGTCGTGCAGGAAGGAGCGCACCGCGTCGATGCACGGCGCGGCGACGAGCCGCCGCCACGCCTCGTCGGCGTCGGCGCCGCGGCGCCGGAAGACCTCCGTGGCGTCCACGCGCCGGACGCGCCACAGCTTCGCCAGCCGCTGGATCTTGCCGCGCTGCCGGCACGCGAGCCGCCGGGTGTTGCACTTGATCTCCTCGACGGCGGCCGCCAGCATCCGGCCGCGCTCGCCCTCGTCCTCGCCGGACCACCGCAGGTACGCGTCGAGCTCCGGCGCGCCAATGGCACGCCATATCCCTCGGGAGTAGTCGGTGCGGCGCGGGTCGAACGCCGCGGCGATCTCTCCGACGAGGCCCCGGCGGCACATCTCCTCGACGCGGCGGGACACGTGGCCGTTCAGAACGGGTAGCTGCACGTCCACCCACAGGCAGCAGAACTCAAACCTCTCCCGGAACGCGCGGCGGTCGCCGTCGATGAGCTCCTCGACGTACGTGTTCGACCCGCCGGCGATGATCGGGACGCGGCCGCGCGCGGCGATCGCGGCGGCGAGCCGGGTGGCCTCGCGCCGGAAGTCCGCCGCCGTGAATTCCTCGTCGGGGCCCACCACGCCGAGCAGGTGGTGCGGCACGCCGGCGCGCTCCTCGTCGGTGACCTTGTTCGTGGCCACGTCAAGGCCGGCGTGCACCTGGATCTTGTCGGAGTTGATCACCTCGCCGTTGAGCTGGAGGGCCACGTCCACGGCCAGGCGCGACTTGCCCGTGCCCGTGGCCCCCATCACCAACACGGCCTTGTGCTTTGCGCCGGCGGTGTACCGGGTGGCAGTTACGAGCGGCGGTGGCGCCGGCGGCACGGGAAGCGCCGCCATGCCGCGTTCCAGCCGCCGCACGTCGATTTGCGGCGGTGTGACTAGCCTTGGGAGGGTGGTGGTGGCGGCGGCGGCGACAATGGCAGCCGTGGGTGCCAAGTAGAGTGACATGGTTTTTGTGTCCTGATTACGTTTGCTAGCTATAGTAGTTAACTACTTAACTAGCTACTAGGCTACTAGCTGGTCAAGAATGGAGTCTTTGATCGAGATCTTCTGGTAGTTAGTTTGTGAGTTGGCTATGGATGTGTTAGGAGGGTATTTATAATGTGCTGGCTAAACAAGTGGACAAAAAGGATTCTCAGATTTGCAATACACAAATGCGGAGCGGATTCATTCGGGGTTTGATATGATTGAAAACAAATGCGCGATATAAGGATTTAGATCTCAATAATGCATTGCCTCCAAGTGAAAAAGGGCAAGCCGTGTATATGTGGCCAATGATGAATCACAAATCAAAATGCAAGGGGTTTGAGAAATTTGACTAAAATTACCGATCTCGTGGACGTCCTTGTAGATAAAAAAAATGCTTTTTTTTATCAGGCAGGGAGGCAATGCATGCATAATATGCATGGATTCCACTACAGATGTTCATGATGCAGCAGGTGGGCCACGAACCATTACAAAGTGGGGTTGGGGAGCTAATTAGTTTAAAACCAGTGCTTCTTTAATTCTTATATATGCGGCGAAACGATATGGGGGTAATGAAAGGAAAGGTACATTTTTTCGGAGAAAAGAGAAGAAATATAACCAAAAGAGATTATTTGAGGATTCATTTGTATACGCTTTAATTTGTTTTCATGTTTCAAATTTCATAGCTCGGTCACCAGCTAAACTAAAATATGACCTAAGCATACTGTGATCAGATCCTTTACTATGATGTACTCTTAAGAAAGTGAAGCTTTGACTGATGGGTTAACAGTAGAAGTAACCTTCTCCAATCAGCACCTAGAATTGATGTAGACGTGCCGCTTTCCACAATTTTTGGGAAGGAAGTATAGTGTTTGTCCAAATAATAATATATAAATCGGGGTAATATCTTGTCCAAATCCTTTTATTTTTTTGAAACACACAGAAGAGCTGTGTGTCTTTGTACTATGTCCATAAACCAGGACTTTATTAGTTTGCTTTAGTGTGTGAGTCATTTTCGTGGCTATCTAGTCTTGAATTTCCAGACTTGATCCAGCCACGCAGGATCAGCATGATCTCAAAAACCATTTTGATCAGAAAGATTCAACAATAGATTTGAAGGAGAATGAAAAAAAAATGGATGCAGGTCAACAGAAAGGACGGCTGAGCTGAGCTGCATGTAACAACAAAAATTGCCTTTACAAAATATTGCCCTCGTATCTCTGAAATTCTTGTCGAAATCATGAGCTGATGATACAAATTTTGCGCGTATCTTTCACAGATGCAAATGGCACAAAAATGTATTGGGTGAGAGAGAGATGAATAAAGAGGGTACAGTTGCATTTATATAAGCCAGGTCGTGCAGCGCACCAAGCATGCGCAGTTGCAGTGAGCAAGGCATGTATTAGATTTAAGGCTAACGTGCTGCTGAATGCAGATCTGTGGATCTCACATGTCATGCAAGATTATTTGGCTTGAGATCCTGTCATCCAAACATATACGCGCATCACACACGGACTGATCAACGAGTACATGATCGACTCGCCGTTCTTAGTCCACACCGACCAAAATTATATCTTTTTTTCTTCTGTGTTCAACTGTAAGGATATATAGTCAGCCACAGAGCGCCCATAAGTTGCTTATGGACAAAGTTATTATGGTGTGTTTTTCCTACTAACAAGTCAGTGTAAGGCTTGCATATAGATACAAAAGTGGGGGATTTGAGGGTGTGCAATCCTTGTTTTCCTATTCTTACTGGCGAGTGGGCCAGGATGTAAATTCTGAATTGCCAATTACAAGGACATATAAATAATTAGGAAAATGATAGTTAACGAGCGTGCACACCATGCCCACCAGGAGAGGCTATTTTTTTTGATAATAGAAAAAAAATTCCGGCTTCAACCTCCTCTGCAAAGGAGTATCATTCCAAAATTATTACAAGCAGTAGTAGCATTGCTACACTGCCACACATAGTTTTAGACAAAAAATAAATGACTCAAAAATAAATTCGCATATTGAAGGACCATCCATTCGAATTGAAGAAACGCAATGCTGCCATCTCCAGGTTGCGGCACACTGCCACTAATGTCCCTGTGGATTTTTCTATATTTTTTTAATGTTACAGTAGTAATATGTTCTTCTTGATGATGCAGTAATTTTGATGGCTCAGATTAAGGAGATATTTGGTTGCTGTAATACATGGCAGGATGTTGTGGTGGGAATTTTCTTCTTTGATTCGGGTACGATGTCAACAGGGTTGTGGCGTTCCTGTACCAGCAGAAACGGATATGGACATCATTTGTGCTAGCGCCCAGTAGCACCCCTTTCTAAATGGTAAATGTAGCTTGGTAACTTTGGGAGATGACAGTTCCAGATTTGATCATCAGGAGGATGGCCATAGAGGGAGCACACATTATATTGCAACAGTTGAGATTAGAGATTCACTGCTGGAAACTGGAATATCCCTGTGGATGAATAAGTTTTTTGGCGATTATTCTAATCTGATAGGGAAAAAATGGCAAATCACATACGAAAAATGAATTTTTCCTATATGTGTGTAGAAAACATACTTTTTTTGAGAAATAGATAGAACACATGCATGCCATAGTATAAAGGTTTTAAATCTCCCGCTATAGTGATTTGAGACAGGATACCGATATTTGGAATAATGTACAGTTTAGCCGCTATAGCCCGCTATTTAAAACCATGTATAATGCACATAGAAATTCTGCTTATATGAGTATGGTGAACCAAAACAAGCATCAATTTGGGCATGAGCTGCTGCGGCCATCCCTCAAATCCTGCTCGGCTTGTTGCCACCACCGGCCATGGATCCCCCAAAACCCTAAATCCCTAATTTTATCGGTCTTCTCCACCTCTTGCATCCGGCGACAGCCCGCTTCCTCTGGCAGACCACCGCCGACTGCTCTACCCACCTCTCGCCCTCCCCTGACCAATCTCTTGGAGCACTACCCATCCACCCTAATGAAAGGTGGTCTCACCATTGTTACTTCCTGCATCAGTTTTCTTACTTCCTTCGTCCTCTCTTTCTTCTTTCCTTTTGCTGTAACAAATTAATCCATCACGCGCTGTCATGCTCCAGTTGTCCAAAACTGAGAGGGCTCTCCTGATATGCTAAAACGAGATCCCTTTCGTTTTAGATTTTGCAATTGTAGAATCCTCTCATTAATCTCCACAGGGTTATGTTACCAAATCGAGTTGTCGAATTACATGCCCTGCTCAGGTAATAAGAATCGGATACTGATGTGTGCTCATGCAAATGGAGACTTAAGTTCTTTTTAATTATGGAAATTTGGTTATAATTTCGGTGTCTTGTTTTGCTTCGAATCCAAAACCAGTTTTTACGGTAATACTGTAGTATTCTTGGATAATTTCTACTACTAAAAAAATCTTGTGCTTGAAAGATTGCATCCCTAATTTTCTGAAATTATTATAACCATAGGGCTCACTGTTGAGTTCAGAAGAATTTTGTGGTAGACGATCGATCAATGCAAAAGGAGCTCCTCAAGTATTCTTCATGGAAATCACTTGTGCAGTTGTGCCAAGCATGGCCTTCCAATTACCTTATCAGTTGGGACAAAGACGCAGATCGAGGTGGTTAGCCGCACCATGAGAAAAGGTATGTACCCCACGAGCCACTGACCTTGTTCTTGTCTATACTTTAATATACTGGCAATGGGATACGGACAGCTACAAAATGGAAGTTCTGTGGCTGGCGCCAACAGATACATGTATAGTGACGATTTAAAATATACTGTGCTAAGGCGCAAAAAGTTCAGTCCTAGAAGCATCATCACAGAACGCTAAGTCAGAGCAGACGTGCATTATGCTTTTGTTCCTTTGTGTTCGTGCCATGTTGCTGTCCAGTTGCACTATGTGTATGGGAAGATGCGTTGGTCTAATTAGAAATTTGCAAGGATAATTTGGCAAAAAGTCTGAGAGACATAGATGCTCCAACAAGTAAACAATGGGCTGGTAGCTACAATTAAAGACCATTAGCCCTGATACTCATCATTGTGTCTCGTCGTACTAGATTGCCCTTTGATATATATATATGAGATTTGGTACGAGCCTGAACTGTATCAACGACGATGTTGATGAATGCGCATTATAGTTGGTCAACAGAAATCACGCTTATATGTCATTAAAACTATGTGCTTTGTGGAAACCACATTGCTACTTTATAATCACTTGATGAGTAGTAGATTGTAGGCCAAACATATTATCTCTTTTTAGGTTGGGTAGATGACAAAGTTTTACCCAGAAGCCTTGGTAGGTAATCACCAAATGTTCTAGTACGAGTCCATCCAGTTCTAGGTTGGTCTAATTCATTTTCTTCTGCCTTGTGGTACATGCATGGCACTTCACCATTAGATTAGAACATTTTTGATCATGCATCTAAAATTCACAATAGTGTACGTCGTGCATGTACAGTGTTTCCTAGCTGACAAACACACTTCAGGAAGCACAAATAGTTTCTACGACACTATCTCCAACCTACAAATATGAGCAACTAACTCCTATTGCTACCCTAAGTCCTAACTATAATAGACTGTGAAGAACTTATTAAGAAGCGATAAGACATGCAAGAATCTAGTGATGTTGAATTGTCTAGCATTCCTACTTGACCCTCTAGGACCCTGTGATTCTTGCTCTATATAAGAGTCTAGTGTTGTAGAACTGTCTAGCATATTCCTCTTGAGCGCTCCTAGTTGCCCCTTATAAGTCTAGGATGAAACCCTTATGTTGGCTCTTGGATTGCTTGCCTTTGGCTTGCTTGGGTCCCTAGAGCCTTACCCCTTGCTTATATACTCCCCTCCCAGGCCCCTTCTACATGCAAGTAGGAATTCAATTCCTAGTAGGATTCAACCCTCCTAGTATAGTACTAGAAGTCCTAATAGGACACCCCTATTGGGTCCTAATGCAAATAGGCTTTGAGTCATTATACAACAAAGATTGCTAGCAAAATTAGGCCATAACGAGCATACTTGTTCATGGCTGTAATTGAACCAGAGGTGCATGGCCTCCGTGAGCAGCGCGTGCTCTCCTTGGCTACCTTCCAAGTGATGGCTCCAGCGCTCCTCGAACGCAGAGTAGAAGTTCACGACGGCGTTGGCCAACAGTAGGAATCAAAATGGCAAAAGGCAAACCTAGTGCGGTGCGTCGTTGGCCACGAGCGGTGCCGCGAGCATGGAGACACATAACACGATCAGTTGGAGCCGTAGCAGCGCGTCCACCAGCTAGCCTCGTCTGCATCCTCTTCCGCGCTCGTGGCTTGGTGCCTATGGTGGCGCAAGTCCAGACTTGAGAGGAAGAGGACTTGAGGATGAAGTGTGCAGTGGCCGGCGTCGTTCCTATTCTAGGTTAGAGTTGGGCTTGCTGTCTTGGGCCGCTTGGGCTGCTATACTTGTCGCAAGCTGCTCGAGCTGGCTCGTTATAGATAACGAGCAAAAACTTCAACTCAGCTTGTTAAGAAAATTCAATGAGCTGAGCTAGCTACGAGCCAAGCGAGCTAACAAGCTACGAGCATTTTGTCCAGCCCTACTACGGGTTCAGTTGAAGCGGGTACCGGTATATAGTTTCTATGCCCCGCAACTATATTGATTGAGTAAATATCCAAACCCTAAGCCTCATCATTGGGGTAAAATTTGTACCCATACTAATGCCCTATAAGGTTTTTGTCCATGGGCATGTGCATATTTGTACCTGTTGCCATCCCTAATCGGATCCAATTTTTTTTTTCACATGACCGAAGAAATATGGATCCAACACTGTTCATGTCATCTGATAAATATTCATTCGATCTTTTTAGACGCCTAAAAATTACATTGATACAATTTTTTTGTACAACTGCAAAAATAGGGATCCAACACTTCCTCATCTCCTAAAAAATGTGGATATGATATTTGTTTCGTAGATGTGCCTCCAATATTTTCCACATCAAATAGGGATATGGATTTCTTTAATTCTTTTCTGTGTCACATATGAAATGTGGGTAAAACATTTTCCCATTTCACATACAAAATATGGATCCAACATTTTCCACATGACATGTATGAAATGTGGATCCAACATTTTATATTCCATTATACCGCAAAAATTTAGGTCTACGTCGCATATGAATTACATGAGGATCTATCATTTCTTAATTCAATTTCTTCTTTTTAATTCAACCAGGTTGTTTTTATTAGAAAATGGCACTAACAATTTTTTTCTTGTAATTATGTAGAACGCACAAAATGATGCTGGAGGAATACGTATCAAACTCTATGACCCCAAATGGATCCTTCATAGGGACATTGGACACAAGAATTTGTACACACAAGGAGTGGAGAAAGACTAGACAAATGGAACTTACCTTTCCAGAGTTTTAGAGCAGCAAAGACAAGCAAGCTAGTTTATTTCCTTCTCAAGAGAAAGATCGGAGGGCTGCAGTGCTCTTAGTGGTACTTGCCTTGGATGATAATGCTATTCACATTGAAGTACTACTGAGTTTTCTTCTTGATGGAAATGTCAAATACTTAGTAAGAAGTCTTGGTGAGTAATCACCAAATGTTTAAGTACGAGTCCATCCAGTTCCGGGTTGGTCTAGTTCATTTTGTTCTGCTGTGTGGTACAAGTCTTTCACCAATAGATCAGAACCTTTTTTTATCATGCATCTAAAATTCACACTAGTGCCTACAACACATGTGTTTCATACACAAGCACACCTCAGGAAGCACAAATAGCTCCTACAATAACGATGATAGGTCGGCAACATGCAGATCTGCAATGATGATGAGTTGCATGAGTAGAGGGAACACCGCACAAGCGGAGAGAGAGAGAGAGAGAGAGAGAGAGAGAGAGAGAGAGAGAGAGAGAGAGAGAGCAGGAGCAGCCATGAATGGTCCGATGCTGTGCGCCCTAGAGCCGCAATGATGGGCATGGAAGCAGGATTGCAGCCCAGGAGGCTCCGAGAGAACAGGGCAGGCCAGAATTTTCTGTCCTCATACTCTCTGCACAATTCTGATGGGCTGAGATCGTGCGAAATCTTATCCAATTCGGATCTTCACCAATATAACTGCCTCCGATAATTACTACTTTCATCTCTAAAGCAGGTTCCATCACATTGATCATCCGAAAACATCTGGCCAAGTTGTAGTTTGCAGAAGCCGGGACGTTTTTCATTTGCTTGATGAAATAGAACTCCCTTTATCTAAAAAAAAAGTTGTAGGTTGCAAAGCTCCAGGAGGCAAACTGTCCAGGGATCTACATCTTCTACCAACTATTTTTTCCCTGACAATTCCTCAGATCCTAGAGGTATGTTGATTCTTCTCACCCACCTTGGCTTTTTATTCTTGATTCTTCTTATTCTCCCTTGTGTTATTTTCCATACATTGGCGCCTATGGGCACGTCTGGTTCCTAAGAAGTATGTCGATACTATATCTCTTTACATCACTACAAAAAATAGGGATCCAAAATTTCTCTCATCATCAGCTAACAAATGTGGATATTACATTCATTTCATAGACGTTAAAGAATATGGATTTATTTTCTTTGTCATATATAACATGTGCATAAAACAATTTCCTCTTTTACATGAAAAATGTGGATCCAACATTTTCCACATCACATATGTAGTGTGGATCCAACACTTTTTCTGGTTGTTACACTCATGGTAATGTGCTAATAATATAATAACACTTCGCACACTCCTCATTGGCTTTAATTCTTTCTTTTTAATTCAACTAGTTTTTTAGGATTAGAAAATGGCACTGATAAAATTATTTTTGCAATTATGTAGAACTCACAAAATGATGCTTAAGTAATATGTACGAAACCCTTTGATCCCAGATGGATCCTCCATAATAACATATAAGAATATTACACATGGGGAGATGAGAAAGACTAGATCAATGGAACTACCTCTCTAGACTCTTAGAGTAGGAAAAGAGTAAAGGGCTAATTAATTTCCTTCTCAACCAGAGGCAGACAACATTGATCAGGGCGGCAATGCTCTTAATGATGAATCCGGAGGGTTGATTTGGCTGCCTTGGATGATCCTACTATTCACTTTGATTGAGTACTATAGAGTTTTCTTCTTGATGGAAATGTTAAAACTTAGTAAGAAATCTTGGTCGGGTGATCACCAAATGTTCTAGTATGGGTCCATCTAGTTCCAGGGTAGTCCACTTCATATTTTTGTGCTGCATGGTACATGTCACTCCGCCATAAGATCTGTACCTTTTTATCATGCATCTAAAATTCGTACTAGTGTCTACAGCACATGTGTTTCCTACACAAACACACTTCAGGAAGCATAATACAACAATATTTGGACAACAAAAATTGCTCGGGCTAAAATTGTTCAGAATAACCACATTTCGGTAAAGTTGTGCTAAACCCTAAACCTAATCAGCACTTGATGTTGTGCTACCAATGAATGCATGGGATGTTGACAAGTCCTTGATAGTTATTGTTACACCCTATCTCCATGGGCCACTACCACAGCTAGCAACTACTACCTCCGATACAAAGTATATGTCGTTTTGACTTTTCTAGATATATTTATTTTGCTATGTATCCAGACAATATCTAGATGCATAGTAAAATGAATGTATCTAGAAATGCCAAAACAACCTACAATTTGGAACAGAGGTAGTAACTCAAAATAAATCATATCCCAGCATACCAAGCTAACTCAATTCAAATAAAATATACAAATAAAATTTAAAATATTTATATCAGAATTATTTGAAAGAAAAAAATTAGGAACAAAGTTGCGCATAAGTTTTAGAAATTTTTCTAGAAACATAAAAATGAAGCAAATATTTCAAAAACAAAAGAACGAACAAAATGTTATGAACAAAATTTTGATAAAAGTTATATAAACAAACATTTGGAAGCAAAAATCTTGGGAAAAAATATGTAAAAAATTTATGGCACAAAAAGTCCAAAAGGAAGTTATAGACAAACATTTGAATGCAAAAAATTAGAAAGCGAAAGGTTATAGTAAAAAAATTAAGAAAAAAATCAAGGAAAAACAAAAGAAAAATAAAAAGAGAAAAAATGGTGGTGTTGGCCACAGCTCGCTGGAGCCTGGCAGAGCTTTGTGAGCCACCTCGTGCCTGCCCACGGGTGTGAGTTCCACCACCGCCTCGTGCTCTCCTTGGCAGGGGCAAGTTCTATCGCTGCTTCAAGCGCCCCCATTGAGCGAGCCGGCATTGATGCTGAGTCTCAGAGGGAGGCCTATGGAGAGCAGTAGATCTCGGGAAGGAAGAAAGAGAATGAAAAAAGAAAAAGGAAGTCGGAAGAGAAAGAGAGAGAAGGTTGGGCATTAAAATCCATGGGGCCTGTGTACATGAAGAAGGTGTGTGAGCCTCGGAACAAAAATGGACTATTCAAATGTGAACTTCTAGTCATGGTAAACTTGAAATCCCGCACTGCTAATCTTAAGAACATAAGGCACGCGTTCCACATCTCCACAAGTGAGCCAAAAGTACGCAATCTAACCCTAGTCTCACATGTCATAATCCATCTCCTCTAGTTGTGCTTATACTTGAAAATACGTCTAGTAACCTTGATTTATAGGTCAAGGATGAGTACTATGCAGGGTTCCACGAAACATATGACATTAAGGTTTACATCTTGTATGCATATTAAGCTCATAAATTTTTATCAATAGATCTGTATATTTCATGGATATTTAATATGCCATTATTTTAGCAATTAATAGTATATTACAAGAGAAAAATAGTGGCCAAAGTATACATGTAGAGTATTTGAAATTTTAATGCACCCTATAAAGAGAAAGCAAGGTAATACAAATTTTTTAATTTACTCAATATATCCAAAATATTTATGACCAACATATTCTGCATTTGATTCGTGATATATTCAATTTGTTTCTATGACAAAGACTCCAACTCTAGGAAAATAATATGGTATTCAATAAATGCTATTCAATAAATGCTATTCATATGTATCTGCTCTGACTACCACATCTTAGCACTGCACTTTACAAACTACAAAGACAATATTAAACAAATTTAAATTCCTACTAAGATATTTGATTCGAACAGGTAGTTAAGACAACCACCCTCTCTTCTCGGGTTCATGAAAGGTTAACAATGCATCTGAATCTAGTTCCATGATCACACATTCCAGTTCTCTGGATTCAAAAATATTCGTCTACACCATTGAAACACGACTACACTAAAAATTGAAGGACATAACACCTACTATGGTAGAAATGATAAAACAATAAAGGATTTTGACTTTACAATTACTTGTGCCATCACACCAGGGTCGCCGCCGCATAGCTGCAGCTGCCACATGCTCGCTGTGCTCTCGCTGCCGTTTTGGCCGCCGCGCCGCTCGGCGCCACCATACCTCTCGCCCCACCCACCGCGCAGTCACGGACCCGCCCGCTTGCCGCTCCGCGCAGCCATCCGGACACCCCGATCGCTGCGGCGCCGCATCGAAGGAGGGTAGTGGGGAGGGGAGCGACGGGTGGATCTGAGGAGGAACATCAGGTCGGGTGGGGCAAGAGAGAGGGTCGAAGGGGAGAAGAATGCTGCGGTAGGGTTTCACCAGTGGGCTGCAAGAGATATCTATTCAGAGCACGGAGCACCTAAGCCATCCAATTCCATTTGACGGCTATGATGTGTGTTTCGCTTTGGGCTGAAAATGGGCTAAACCGGTAGATGGGCCGAAACCGGAGGATCCCTCAAACATTGATTACTTAATGGTTTTCCTTTTTTATTTTAAAGAACTCTTGTGAATTAAGTTGTAAAAACATTTATCTTATTTACCCCTATACATTTTTACATATAACAGAATGGCCGTGAGGGCGCGCCAAAAAAGCGGCCCAAGCCTAGTTTCTTAAGCCTGTTTAACAATATCTATGATAATTAGGTAAGTAAAAATGCAACTAAACTCTCAAAAGGTCATATTATTGCATAAAAACTATGATAAGTTCATTGTATCAAATATAAATAAACATACTAGATCAAGGTTCTTATTATTTTTTAAAGCCTATGTTTTCTATTTTAATGATTGTTTATCAACACATGTAGTTCAAACATGAACTTATTTCAATAAATAGGTAATAGTTCATTTAAGTTATTAAAAAAGTGTACTGTTGCATAAAAATATAATTAACTTATTGTCATGAACAAACATACTGAACCAAGATTACAATAAATTTGCATACAAACAAGATAAAGTTAGCTATTGATCACTATGAATCTTGCTAGAAAGGAAAGAGTTAACTATAAACATGTGCTTCCAAACGAGCATCAAGTATAGTAAAACTGTTACCTTCGTTTGATTTTTTGGTGAAAGTTTTTGAGGATACTATAAGGTGGTAGTTTGGTTCATAGTCCAAATTTGAAAGTTTCTTAGAACATTTTGATATTATTAAATTTTATCTAACCCACAGGGAAATGAGTAATTTTCATGTGTGTTATGTAAATTTCCCTTTGTGTACCAACGACGCTTTGGAGGAGCAGTTTTTCTTTCTATTCTATCTCCCTGCTTTTCATCTCATACTTACATGTAGAGCTCTTGTTGGTTTGTGATGTTTTTCATCTTGTTTTGTCATCCTTTGTCATAAAGTTTTATTTCTTCACTAATCAACACATTTCTTGTAACAAAAGTAGATACCAGCCAGTTACAATATATACACGGCAATATAGAAATATATAACCAAGCGTTTGAGTTCATCAGACCATTTGAACCAATGAAGTCAATTGGTCATCTTACAAACAATTTTCCCCACGGTTCTGCTTGTCATCCTTGACAAATCTCCTCCAATACCAATGCCGTGTCCACACCGAATGCATGGCCTCCAGCGGCACACCTTTTGTCTCCGGAAGGAACAACGCCACAAAAACCGTTGCAACAAGGAGGCAGCCAGCATGGAACAGAAACACGCCATACTTCAAGGTGCAGAGCATCTTGATGAACACCTGCAACTCCAGGAAGGTGAGGCAGAGCCAGATGGAGATGCTAATGGCCTGCCCAGCTGACCTGACCTCCACAGGGTAGATCTCCGTCTGCACCACCCATCGCAATGGCGCCCATGACACACCCAAACTAAATGTGCTTAGCAAGATCAGGACCAGCACGCTCATTGAGTAGTTATGCGGCATCGACATCACCACATCATGCGTCCCAAGATGAGCCGCCATTATCCATGCAATGGCCACCTTGATTTTTTCAATAGGAAAAAAAGATCAGATTTAACCTAAACATTTATCTTTCTAGAACAGAAACTTGCACCAGGTCAACAAAGCAGCAGTAAGTTTATATTAGTTAAGCATACATACATACATACATACATATATATATACATATATACATACATATAATATATATATACACACACATACATACCTCACAAAAGACCGTGGCCAAGCCGCCAATGATGAACAGAAACCTACGACCAGCACGGTCCATGACAAAGGAAGACAGGACTGTGGCGACCAAGTTCACCACGCTGTTTATCACAGAGCCAAGGATGGCCTTTTGGCTGGTGAACCCAACCGTCCTGAACAACACCGGTGAGAAGATGGAGATGACGCTCAGGCCCGTGAGCTCGTAGAACATGGGTATGACCACACCCATGATCAGGCAGTGCCGGTACTCCTTGCTGAATAGCCTCTTGAAAGCCCCATCTTCATTCTGATGCGCCTGATCAACGGCGCGGATAATGTCCTTGAGCTCACTGTCGACATTGACATCATTGTCCTCGCCACGGATGCGCTGCAGCGTGGCTCGAGCCTGCTCTGTACGCCCTCGCAAGACAAGGCTACTTGGTGTATCGGAGACGAAGAAGGCAGCAATTACAAGGGTCATGCCAGGAATGGCTGCCAGGCCAAGGGAGACCCGCCAGCCACAGCCAGGGATCCGGTTGGTGATGTAGTTTGTAGCAGTCGCCAACACTGTCCCTACAACACAAAAGGCATTGTAGGCAGAGGCAAATGCTCCGCGCCACTTTGCTGGTGCTGTCTCGGAGAGATACACTGGAGCAGACTGCAGTAAAAGAAATCATGCGTGGTTTTTTTACTAACGTTTAACTGAAAATTTGAAAAGCTTACAAAACATTGTATATGTTGCTATTTGAGAACCAAGAAAAAATATTGATTACTTGTTCAAATCATTAATCTTTCTTCTTTTTTGAGGCGAGAGTTGCAATTGATCATATTTAGAAGCAGAAAGTACCATACAAATTAAATTGTCACACCTGAAAGGTGAACCCAATACCACAGCCGAGTAGCATGCGGCCGGTGATGAGCATGGAGACGTTTACAGCGCCGGCGTTGATAAGGGAACCAGCAAGGAACAGAGCGCTGCCGATCATCATAATGCCCTGGCGGCCCACCCTCCTGGTGACATGGCTTGCAACCAGTGAAGAGAATGCAGCAGTGATGAAGAGCGACGATGTGAACGCGGTGAGTGATGGGTTGTCATATTTGCAGTAGATGCTGCGTTGTGCATTCTTTGTTCCACTAAGAACTTTTGGGAAGAACTTGCCTAGGAATGACTCCATTTGAGTCACGCCACCCGATGACGTTCCGACAACGTGTGTTAGGCCCTATCAGATATTTGCTGTTTCTTCTAATAGGAATTACTATTTCATTTTATTTTTTATAAAATAACTAACGTGGATTTCAATGGTAGAAACGACAATAGTGGATTTTGTATTTTGAGTGAATTTCAGTACTCGCTTTACTGTGATTGTGGCTCTACTAATGAAACTAAAACGAGAAACAAATTAATCGTTGTTGGAGGCATACTAACAAAACAGTCAATAGAGGGTGTCTAAAGAAAAATGACAAACTTAATCACTAATTGAGCTCTTAAGCTATACATGCATAACATTGACCATGATTCTTCAGTGCGCACCTGAGATGCCATTGTCGTAGCCATAGATTAGGCCGCACGAGGCCGCCAATGAGGCAAGTCGCCACCACGGAGAAGGTCACCCTACCGCCGTAGTCGCGGGAACCTCCACCGGCGGCGACGAATCCACCTCCGGCCATTCGGCGTATGGGTATGCTCTCAGACGCTCAGGAGCCTGAATTCGAAGGCGCTGTATGTAGTCTCCCAGCAAGTCTTATCTTACAAATTTGTTTGATATATTATTTATGTGTCCATGGTGAAGCTACAACAGCCAGCTAGCTAGCTAATTTGTGATGTCAACATCCCCAACGCCGGCACGTTCCTCTCGAGCCTCCAGCGGCAGGAATATCTGCACGTGACCTGAGGAAAAATTGCTGGGCCCTGGGCAGTTTTCTATGTATCCGTCACCTGACTCCTAGTACAAGATCGGCCTGCTGATGTGGCACAATTTGGGGTGTATTGAAATTTTGAATATATTTTCTTCTCCACGTTACTAGAGTCAAAGGGTGTCTTTGGTTGGGCTTCCAACCTGCTTTTGCTTTAAAAAAAAAGCTAAAAGCCCAATCAAAGAGGTTGGCTGTCATCCAAAGTCACACCTAAAAGCAGCTTTTGTCTACTACAAATTTAAAAGCAGCTTAGATCATACTTTCACCTGCTGCTTATGGGTCATAAAATTACCCACCTGCCACTAAAAACGGTTGGTTTTTATTTCTTCCGTGGTCTTCCCTTTACCGTCGCCCTCCCGCCGCCGAACGCCCCCATCTACTCCCCTCGACGTGTCCCCCGCCGCCCCCGTCTCCTCCAGGCCACCGCGGCCCCTTCTCCTCCGTCGCCGGGGCCGATGGCCCGCACCAGCACGCCCCGCAGGCGTCTTCCTGCGCCACCAGTGGGCGTCCGTGGACCTGTCCGGCGTGGCTGCGGCAGCGCCGACCGCCGCGAGGAAGCAGGCCGCGTCTTCAGCCACCCGCCACTCCAGGTCCGCCCCGTCGCGCTGCTCCTCGTCACGGGCCGCATAGCCTCCCCGCCCGACCTCGCAGCCTCGCTCGCCTCCTCCGGCCAGATGTGTTGTGCGTCATGGCGATGGTGGGTGCGCTAGCCACGAGCGGCGGGGTGGACGCCGCGAGTGACCTGTTCGACGGAATGCCGATGCGGGACCACGTCGCCTGGAACGGCATGATCGCGGGGTACTGCACGTGGGCAGGTCGAGGGAAGCGCTGAGGCTGTTCAACGAAATGCATAGCACCGGCGCCGCTGTTATTGAGGCGACGCTGGTCAGGCGCATGGAGGGTGCAGGCAGCACCCTGGTTAGAACAAATCATTCACGAAGCTTTTATGCTTTGTTGCATGAGTTGTCTGCAATAATGAATCATACAAACATATGCCAATGTTATTTTACACGAACAAAGAAGACGTGGAGAGTGAGGAGACCACGAATATCATTCGTAACAGAATAGCCGATGCTTTGGTTAGTGGGAGAGAAAGATAGTTACGTTGAGACATGTCATTATTATATGAGCCCCTTTTTGTAAATGATATTGTTTTATTTATATGGACCATATGAATAAAAACTTAGAAAAAATATTTTTTCCTTTAAAAAATCATTTATGTGCAAAAAAAGTGAAGGGATTAGATTATTACAAGCATTTTATATATAAACAGTATCACATGCCTTCGGGGGCATTATAGGTATTTCTTACCCAACATACAGTTTCACAGCTGCTCTAACCAAACGGTCTTCTGTTTTTTCCACAACTAATTTTCCACGGCCCACAGCTCACAGCAGCTTTTTCAAAAGCCACAGCTCAACCAAACACACCCTTAGACTGGTGCCACAACACTGTAATGGATTGTTCTATCAACAATGATAAGTTAGAGATAAAACCAAACAATTCAACGGGTTATGTGACTAGAAGGGCTCAGCACTCAACTTCACACACCTATGTTCCCCTTTTTTGCAAGCATGCTATCTGGAGGACATTCATTTTAATTGGTTGCAAATATAGAAGACTCAGCTTGTACAGCACAACCACTTCCACCAATTACAACATTGTGGTGGTAAAGGTAACTTCGCCATATTTGTGATAGGCCAGATTTTTCACACACATATGAATAGTGCAGCAAAGAATCTAATAGATACTAACTTTTATATAGTGCATTCTGATATATGACATTTGGTAATAGTGTTCTTTTTTTCAATACAGTTTTGAAGCTTCGTGATGCTCCTAAAACCATATGCTTGTTGGCACGGTAAATCAATTGCAGCAGGGCATATACAGAGGAAAAAAAATGGTCCAATTGAACTTACAGTTATCATTGATAATAACAGTAAATGGGCACTTTTTATATGAATGTAATGAAAACAACATTTGTACAGTGATGTGCTGTGTTTTGCGGGTTCTTGTCCCATTCTATCTTCTTATTAATATAATGATGCGCAGCTCTCCTGCATTTTGAAAAAAAAGAATTAGAAACAAAAAATAACAATAGAGAAATAGATACAGACAAAGTTAATTTAAAAATTTTAAGATAAAAGCTCAAGGAACTTGCAGAAAACTACCATTAAACGTTTGCATATGTTGCAGGTCGAATCTGGGATTTTCTAAAAGATCTTGGGAACATTGACATGTTGTTCTTGGTAGTGACAAGTCCAGGGGCATGTTACATCAAGGAGCGCTGATAGTGTTTTCCTTTTTTGTAATATTTTGTTTAATTAACAAGTGGTAGCTCTACTGGTCTCGAAAAGTTTCAGACCAATTTGTTTGGTTGATACTCGGGTTGACTGTTTATAACATCACTTTCATCCAGTGACTACATCGTGTTGCATGCATCGAATCTTTCAAATGGCAGTGCCTTGTATCTTTTTTATTTTAAGTTACATGACTGCGAAGGTATCTATCACATTACATATGTAATTTAAAAGGTCATATGACTGTGAAGGTAAATACTACAAAAATCAACCTCAATCTGCTCTAAGAACCAGTTTCATATGGACAATGTAATTTTGGTTCTAATTTTTGTCTGTGCAGTAATCTTACAGATGTCAACAAATTGGCTCCTCGAGATTGAGCTACAAAGTGTCCAGACTGTGTGAGAGAATTAAACTATTAAAGGTACGGGTGGATTTCGAACTTATGAAATGATTTGGGATTTTCGTGGAATCTTATTTCAAACAAACTTTTTGTTTGGTGTCTCATAGCAAATTCATTGCCACAAGAAATGTTCTATGATTGATTTGCCAGAAATAAAAGTGGGAGATAGAACGAAATAAGATTAAAATTCGTAAGCTTTTCAAGATTTGACACACTGATCCGCGTGTCATTTTGACTCAGGATGACCCCACATGTCATTGTGATATGAGTGTCAAATCTTGAAAGGCTCGCGAATTGAGTCTCAAATATCAAAATCTCTCAATATTATGAGTACTAAAACGTTTTATGGGCTCTTCATATTTATTATAAAAAATTTCAGGCTGCTCTGATTAAACAGGCAAAAAGATGATAATAGATTAACTATTTATTGTAGGAGTGGAGGCTTGAAAATATGACCTAACCACCAATACCTTGGCAGCAACTACTTCTGCATCCTCTGTTCAAATTTTACAGTTAGTTCAAATTCCTGAAGAAATATTCCTATCACTCAAATAGGGGCTAATGGGTAAAGAACAAGTGGGAAATTTTTATTTATAATTTGTGTGTCAGGACTATCCGAATAACGGCGCACACCCTTGCCACTATCGCTTACATTTCGTCTTTTTCCAACTAACTCCAATCTTCACAATATTCTCATCATGTGCTCGTTCCTTTCTTTCTTATGGTCTCTGTCTTTTCAGTTTTTAGTCGCCCTATTACGACCACCTGAAGTGCTCCATGGACCATGGTCAACCAACTTGCGCAAATGCACTGCTTTTTTTTGTCTTAGTTCGTGATTACGATTTCGATTCTCTAATGATCTAATCACAGCATTAAGAGCAAGACTCTTAGCATTTTGAAGCCTAGCAAGCTAGCTCATGATAAATAAATTATCTAACATCAATGGACTGATGGAGGGAGGGTTCATCTTATTAGTTGTGGAATGCGCTGTGTCCATCTAGAACAACTCATCCGCCCTTGAATATGGAATAATGCAATAATTTTTGCATCACCCAGTACTTCTCAAATCTCAACTTTTTTAAGATTAGCTTTTGTTGACAGCTGGCTTTATTATATCAATCTGGGTGAGGCGCTATTTTCAAGGTAATCTCAACCCTTGATGAGCATTTAGACGCCTTCTTATGTGCACTTTTGATACAGTGAAATAGTCATTATCATCCCTAATCTATCATTCTGTCACACCCGGTTTTCAAGGCAAAACCAGGTGCATCTCATATGTGCGCCAGGATCAGTTTACACACATATGGTAGACGTCACAAGTGAATATTCATAACCATGCATAACGAAAGAGTATTATAGTGCATTTATTACAATCTCAGAGTTGACTCCAAAGTCATAGCGGAAGACTTAAATAAACGTTCATCTAACGAAGCAAAAGTGACTCCAACTCCACAGGCATTGACTGGGGGAGACTCGCCTAGAACTCCTCAAAATCAGTAGTGAAATCCTCAAAATTCTCCCAATCTGAGCATCATTCCGGTGTAGTTGATGCAATAAAAGAAAGAAAGAAAAGCAACAAGTATGAGCACATACGTACTCAGCAAATGTAATATGACATACAAGGCTGAGGCAAAAAGGTTGGCTGACCATACTGCAGTAAGCACTTTTAGTTGGTCAAGTTTTATTAAGCAACTATTTACTAGCAAATGAAATTATATACCACCCACAAATTAATGATTGTCAAATTCCCAACATATTCGAGTAACCACAATTTAGATCAGGTCCAAGTATGATTATCATGTAAGGGTCCAGGCCGCTCTTAACCGTGAGCACGGCTGTTATAACAGTTTTACACTCTGTAGAGGTTGTACACTTTCACCATAAGCCGTGATTCCCATTGCCGAAGCATTGTACCCTTCCCACACCACGTGGACCGAATACTGGGTTTCACTATGAGACCTTTACAAAAGTACTCTAATAAATGATAGCCCGCTAAGGTTTCCGGTTCAGAAGCAAAGCATAACCCTCCCTAATGAGGTCTGTCTCTTACCAAAGCCCACAGCTCAAAAGGACCGAGCTATACCCCGTCAACCGCCGCCCCCCATGCCCCTTACGAGTAAAGCTACCAAAAACTAGAGCACCTAATTAGTCAGTCAAAGCCAGAGCCACATGGCACTCATGGTTGTACTGTTTTCCTGGGTGGTTCTCCATGTTCCAATTAAAAAGATATGATCTTGTCCATTAATTGATTAAAAAGGTAGTAATGGAACATAGAGTATGGGTTCAATTAACCAATCCCAGTTGAGCAAGCTAAGCATCATCTACCATCAAAGTTAATTAAATAACCTAGTTTCAGGGACAGGAAAAATATAATGGCTAGGTAAATCCTTAAATAGGAACCCATCAAATTAAGACACATGCACGGGTGGTGAAATTAATAATTATTAGGACATTTGCATGACATAATACACTTGCCTTCTTCCCAACTCGGTTGCTGCTCAAATCCTTCTCCAACAGTTGGTTCTTCAGAGAAATCCTCGAACTGGTCGTTTACTAATCGCATCACACATTTACATACAAGGAAACAATACAACAAATAAGAAACAGTACACCAAACAATTCCAACAGAAGAAAACAACAACACAAAACTAATCTACACGTTACAACGAACACGTGAGCGCGAGAATCACTAAAATCGGAGTTAAAACGCAAAAGATATGGCTTTTCTAAGGTTCAGGGACTTGCTGGCAAAGTTTTAAAAGTTCTAGTGGCTTAACTGCGAAAAACCAGGGGCTAAAACATAATTTTGTATAAAAACTCGAGGGCTAAACCATAAAATAACGGGGGCTGGACCTCGGGCACAATTTTAAATCTTGCAGGGGTTAAAATACAAGAAAACAGGACCTATTCGTAATTATTTTTGAACTAAAGTGGACCGCGGGTTGATTTCCAGAAAACTCAGGGGCTCTTTAGCAAAATTGCCAGCGCTGACCGGTACTCGGCTGGTTTGACTCGGGCTGGATCTATCGTGAGCCGTTGGATCTCGATCGAACGGTCGGGAACAGATCGGGGGTTACTTCGCCGGCGGTGACGACGAACGCGGCGGCGCATCGCCGGACTGGAATCGATCTCGGGCTACACAGCTCTATTCACGACGGGACTTGGTCCTACGGATTCGCGAGGCCACGACGAGTTCAACCAAGATGATCTAGACGACTAATTCGGCGCACAGGCAGTGGACGACGACGGCGGCGCCATGCGCGGCGGCGGAGCTCTCGGGTGACCCACGAACGCGACGCTGCTGCGCACCAGAGACGACGAGAATTGGTCGGGGAGAAAGAGGAGAAGATGGCGAACTCACAGAGCTAGGTCTCGACGAAGACCGACCGGCGACGGCGACGAACGACGACGAACCGACGCGGCGGCGGATCTCGAGCAGCGGCGCTAGGGTCTGCGGGCTCGCGGCTTCGATTCTTGATGGGAAGGAAAGCGGAGGTGCGCGCGCTTAAATAGGCCGGAAAATTGAGCTCGGCAGGCGTGTAGAGATAGGAGTAGGAGACGGAGACGGCGGCGATCGGGACTCGGCACAGTGTCCGGGTCGGCGACGAGAGGAGGAAGGAGGTGCTGACAGGGGGACCCCACCTGTCGGCGACCAAGAGAGAGAGGGCGACGGGGAGAGGACGGACGGGCCAGACATGGGCCGAAAGAAGGAACGGGCCGGCCGAGGAGGATTCGGCCCGGGAAAAGGAGAAAGAGTGCGGGGAGGAAAAACGAGCGAGAGAGAAAGTTCAGGGGGCAAACTTGGACTGGGCCAAGAGTTCGAGGGGCGAAACTGAACTCGGCTAATTTAAACTTTTCTAAAACTCAAACAAAAGCAAATCAAATTCGAATTTAAACAGAATTTAAATTCCAACTTGATTTACTAGCAACCAAAAATATATGCACCAGCATGAATGCAACAAAAACTTATTTTGACTAAAATAATTATTTAATGTGATATTTAAATTGATAAAAAGGCTAGAAATTCCAATTAAATCCTAGAAAATTTATTTAAGCCTTAATAAATCCTAGAAAAATTCAAAGGGTTGCTACAATTTAATTGTGATGAATTTTAGGGTGTTACACATTCGAGGCATTACTCTTGTCTCTAAACTTTCGCAGTCCGCTCAATGTTGTCCTGCAGACATGGCTCACCATATTGACTCGCCTCGTTATTGCCAATCAGCTAGGGTTTTGATATATCATCATCTCATCACCAACTAGTATTCATAACGTACCAAGCCGGAAGGTAATTGTTACTAAAATTTGTGTTGTAACATGAATTCACAAGAGAGACAAAAAAATGGAGTACTTATATTGCTGAGTGGGCGATGACAAATCAAAACCCTACCTGATTGGGTAATGACGAGACAAGCCACATCAACAAAATGACAAAATTTCAAGGAATATAATGAATGTTCTGATAGTTTAAGGACGAAAGTGAAACAAAAAATGGTTATTCCAGATTTTTGATATATTAGAACCTTTTTTGGAACATGGTAAACTGTTCTGACGGAATGGGACAATTCCCTGATAGATTCCAACACTTCACATGGAGCCTTATAGTTAGGATTTAAGATCTTGCAAAAGCATTCATTGTAAGCTTAACAACCATAATCACTGCTAGAAAGTTTAAGAAAGAACATGACTTTCGGCGCACCTTGATAAAAGGGAAGCAAGTTCATCATTATAATTAAGGGAAAAACATTATACCCAATAGGGCAAATAAGCCTTTTCGCAGCATCAAAAGAGCATGAGCAAAGAACAAAATTATTGTACTTTTTAACCTTTCGGTAGCCTCAAATAAAGAAGACATAATGATGGACTCTCAAGTAAAACAATATTGCACAGATCACAAAAGTCGTAGAAAGATACGGGAAAGAATAGCACAATTGAGCAATCTGCTCTGTTTAGGAATAATAAAGATGGTTCATGCCTATCATAACTGTACGTGCAAGTAGTCAAAGCTTACCGGGCATCATCACATTACAGAACACCCCAAAAATGATCGCATTACAGAACATCAAACAGCAAAAATAGCCCAGGTAATAGATGACATGTAATTGGACGAAGCAGGCAGGCAGGCAGTCAATAAATCTTCAATTAGTGGGCACACATGCATTTCATAACTGATGAAGTTTGCACAGTTTTTAATCCCGAAAATGGAATAGGTTTCTGAATAATAAAGTGCATCAAAAAATATGCAATGTGATCATTTTGATGCTTCTGGATTTGGCACATTCTGGGGATGGACACTGTTGCTTCCATGCTGAAACATCACAGAACTTGTACTTACCAAATACTGATTTGGCAAACAAGATCTGGAAATATTACAAATTTGCAATGTACAAATCAGATAAATCATACCTAAACATGATGCATACTAAGTTGAAAAGGGGTAAATAAGCCAGCATATCACTATGATAAAATGGGACCAACAGGAATGCAAAAGAAAATTGTTACAATTGGAGAAAGAAAAGGAGAAAATCTTCACCCACAAAAAAAAAGGAGAAAATAATAGACTAGTTACAAATGACATATGACTGCTATATCTAGCTCCATGGATCATCCCAACCTTTGGGCCCCTCCCTCTTAACAAAATCTACAATGGCCCGAACTGCCTCTTGCACTCTATTGGACAGCGCATGTTTTCCCCATTCGATTTCAACTTTCTCTGCACCTCCCAGGGCTCTACATAGCCTGCAGTGAGGCGATAAAATGAGCACAATACTAATATCACCTTAGTATTCTTTAGGTTCTGTTTTTACCTGTCTACTAGAGCCTCCTTATCAACATATTCAGGAACATATTCGTCCCCCATTGAAAAAATAACCTGCAGAGCACTTAAAGCTATTAAATGCAAGAGCCAAAGCATAACTCAGAATTGAATACGTATTGCCACCTCAAAATCACACCAAGGAGAATGAAGTTTTCATTTTACTTATTCAGCACACAACTAAATCTCTCTTATGTTGACCCAGACAGAGTTTTAAGAAACTTCTTTTTTAATCTACAGAATGTGCAGTTTGACCATTCAAGAAATATTTTTAACAATAGTTAGAAGTGCATGCTATGCTCAAGTTTCAAAAATTGCATACAGTTCAGAATTGTTTTCATTATAATGCACCCAAAAAATACACTACCTGAAATTTGGCCCTTTTCTATCTCACAAATTTAAGACTGAATTGGATCATGAAATTTTGCATGGATCTGGAACACAGTCCCACCTATAGCTGATAGTTCTTTTAGAAATTTAAGAACTTCTACATATCCTTTTTTAGGGATTTGCACCAGAAATGCACCCAATGAGACTACTTGTTGTATCAAATTTGGCATTCGATGGCTTCTCTCTAAGGATTTCCAAAACAGTATAACTAACACAAGTTCCAGTAGATCCAGATATCACCATCCATTATTCCACACATGGCAATCCATGGCTTTAGTGTTATTCTACCAGTCACAGCTTTGTGGACAGTTGTCCTATCGTCATGGGCATCACAGCCAAGGAACTTAATCTAGTATGATTTCTAATTCAACTGCTACTTGTAGTAAGTCTCTATGCATAACTAATGTTTATGAAGCCTCTCAATTTGGTCGGCATGTTTGCTTTGCAAAAATGCAGGTCAAAGATGTAAGCCAAAGCTGGCAAGCTTCAAAAACAAAGTCCAAAGAGACTTGCAATCCAAAGTTGGGGAAACAGAATCAATCTAGATAAAATTCTTTGGTCATGATGTCGCAGAAGTTTGTGTTGCTAGTCCACTGGAATTGTCGAAGCTGCTATATAGCAAAGACTTAGAGCGGAGATCGCCATATGTCCAATAAGCAATAAAGGTACCCGCAAAAAAAAGCAATAAAGGTATCCAAAGCTATCGGGCAGGCAGTAACCTAGCATGAAATGGAAATAGGAAAGGTTGAATATGTTTTTTCTAGGTAATGCGGTCGTTACATGCATCAAAGATGTACTACAGAACGGAATACATAAAATGCACCTAGGCATAACATAGCTATAGATTATACAACAAGAGAGGATCGGCACATCCAAAACTAAACTTGAAAGAACATTTACAGTGTAAATCAACAGTGTTTTTTGTATTACTACAATATAGATAATTTCTTCAAGACGACTAATTATTAGTGTAGAATTATTCCAAACTCTCCAGAAACTAAATATGTGGTTCAGAAATAACACCTGCACTTGATTTGAACAATTTACCAACTGCAAGCTTAACTGTTTCAAACACTAACATAATCTTAGTTTTACAGACATATACAGCAAAAACCTACATGCATACAGTGTGTAGTTCTATACTCCCTCCAGACACAAGTAAGTTTTTTTGGGTCATCTGATGTCAACCATTCCAAATTTTGATTGCAAATTACTTTTTATTAGTTGAATTTCGATGTAGATTTGACCAAAAGTAATCTCGTAATAATATTTTTCTGTTATGTGTTGCAAATATATTAAAAAATAGTGGCCAGTGTGATGTTTTGGAGACTGTTGATGTCCACAAAATTCATTTAATTGTGACGGGAGAGAGTATCATATGGGTATTTAAATAATTGCTTTTCTTTTTTATGACACTATGAATGGTGAAAGCTGCTGTTAGCATGAATGGTCATAATTCAAGGTTTATTAAGGACTACAGAACTATAAAACAACAGTGATAGAATGCAAATGCAAATCCTAAACACATATTTGTCTCTTCATTGCAATCATCCTGGACAATAAAACAACTTAAGACGAGGAATGTTTTAGGTGACAGAGCCAACAAACTGAAGTTGAACATTGAACAACAGACCTGGCACTGTGTAGTTGACATATGACCAAGTCTCTGCCTCAGCTGATCTTCACTTAGATCTGAGCTGAACATGTCATCATCACCCATATATGAACAAAGGGAGTGGTACCTACATATTTACTTGTATGCATTAGAATACCACAGATGAGGAAAAAAATTACTTTCTTATTGCTAATTTGCCATCATAGTTTCTCCAAACAAATCTTAGGAGACATGCTGGCAAATCTTGACCCTAGTTCCAGAAAGAAAGATCTGCCAACTAGTTCCACTTAAACACCAAGCTGAAAGATATCATAGCAAAAAACACAGACCTAAGTAATTGCTTTAAATATAGAAGATTATGCTGTACTAGATGGTCACAGAAACGGGGGAAGGGCATAGTGAATATTGTCGGCAGTTGTGTTGCTTTTGTGATAGCCAAGGCTTTTCATTTACATATAAAAGAGAAGACACCCCCCTACCAACCAAAGTAGGTAGGAGACCACTACCTGGTTTAAAGGACATAAGTCCAAACACCAAGCAATTACAGTGAATATAAAGAAATCCATGTCAGGCCTATCAATTTTCGGATCGAAACATAGATCAAATTGCTCAAACTGATTGTCTAAGAAAATTCACTAATATCAACTCTTTTGTGAATCAAATCCACAATTCGACATGAAATATTGCACAAACATTAAAACTCCAGAGCTTGATGACTCACGCCTATAGAATTACAGTGACATAGATGGCTGCTGCCACTAATGACGCAGATGACTAAAAAGCAGCATAGTTTTAAAGGCGTCTTCTAGGCGTCCAGGCAGACAGCTCGCCTTGGGGAACAGTTACGCCTTGTCACCAAGGCGTCGCCTAGGCGATGAGGCGTTCACAAGATTATTGGGTCGCCTTATCGCCTTTGAAACATGGAAAAGCAGTATCTCTTTTGCAAACTTTTCTTTTTTTAAAAAAGGGACAAACAACCTGCTTATAGCACTATAGTCAATTTATGGTTGATGTGCTGTGAAATGGGAATATTTGCTAGTGCAATTGTGATTTTGCTATTATAAATCATAAATATGTGTTCAACAAACCACTGGAACCATAATTAGAAACAATTAAGTGCTTTTGAGAAACCACCAACAAAGCCTTAGTACAAATCTCCGTACTATGTAGTATGTAACTCAATCATAAAAAGGATACCTGTAAGCAGTAATGGGAGCATCTGGGTTTGCTTCTCTAGGCATCAAATCCATTCCACGACCCTCGCTAATCATTTTGGCTGCCAGGTCTATCATTTCAGCTGTTTCTGGAAGCGTTGATCTATACTCCCTGTCACTTACTGGGGCCTGAAGAATATATTAGCATAGAAATTACTCCAAGATATCATTAATACATTGAATTAATTCCGGCAAATATAAGTTATCAACAGGTGCAAAGTTGATCAGTAAGCTTGACATTCAGAGAGATTTCACAAACATCAAATTCAAATAAGTTTTATTAATCTACTCATGTTTTTTTTTGAGGGGGGGGGGGGGTGTTGGAGAAGGAGAATACCTGCAAAATGACCCCAGAAACTGCTTTGGAACAAGCGAAGTTTGTGCGCATGTAATGCACAATATCCTGGTAACCATAGAAGAGTCTGTAATCTCATTTCACAACTGTAAAGTAGTAGTCGGTATTAGTAACAGGATTACCTGGCAACCAGTGCTGTGGCCAAGCAATATTACTCCTTCAGAATTTTCCTTATTTATTAAGTAACTGATGAGCTGATCTAGTTCCAATGCATCCTTCAACAATGCAACATATATGAGCAATGCATAGAGTAAGAAAAATATATAACGAGTTAATGAAGCAAAAGACAAAGGAAAATATAATTAAAATGAAAATTCAATAGAACTGGGTTTCATGAAAACACTGCATAAAGCAAAAGGCAATCTACAGGCAGGTTTCATGAAAATCACACTATCCCTGACACTAACTAACCTGTAATGCGACTTTACAAAGGGGTTAAAGAAAAGCTTCCAGAGCATGGAAGGGGAATATGACAAGATAATGAGAGCTCATTGAATCCTGGGATTTATCTAATCAATAGAAAGGAAGGACACTGAACACTCTAGATCTACACAATAGAAGTTTCCAAGAAAACCCTGTTAGTCTGGTAAGAATGTAGAAGCAACATACTTGTACAATTGCACGATTTAGATTCTGTACTGTGTCCTAGTGAACTACTTATGAATATGTTCTTATCACTTAGCATTTCAAAATTAATTCATGTCAAAACTGATTGAACTCGAAGAAACCTATGGATCTCAAAATTTGTAGCCAATTACTTAAACATTCATGGATTACTGTTATTCTTTTCAGGTAAATGTTTCTAACCTTCAACTTTGATATCTAAATTTAATTCCACAAAGTATCAAAGTGACCAAGGCTCAATAATAAGGTGGGAAAGAGATAAAGAAATACCTAGAGCTTCCCACAGCTAAGAAATGTTTATATTGGATATTCAAAATTTTGAATCATGTATAGCGTCAAAACATTAATCACTTCTTAAGCATGACAAATCATCTTTCATCATGCCAAAGACAATAGCAGTCCCTCCAAGAATAAAAAGGCTGATTTAATTTCCAGACTGAGGATCATACTTGCTCTAAGCTAGAAATTCCATATCCAGTGTATGACGAAGAAAGCAATGGCTGGACCAAGGACCATTTCTCAACCTCCAATGCAACTGACAATGGTTCCAAGTAGCTGTAGGGTTTTCAAAAATCTGTTAGCACTAGTCAAATGAAATAAAACATTAATCTACGATATAAAAATAAATAAGATGTGCATCAGAAAATATATATTTGCAGAAGTGTAATGAGATTTATTGGCTTTGAGATTATCTCTCGTCTAAAGATTTAGTTTATTTTTTTCAGTCGAGTTTTAGCAAGTCTCCTTAATTAGCTTCATGAGACATGCCCCCAAGGGATGCTAGAAATTTGTAGTACTTTGACTATATGTTGCATCCAGAATAGTCAATGTTAAGTTTTCCTTTTTCACGCAATCAAACTATTTTGGTTTTGCACGGCATAATTCACATGAGATCAGCTTTTGCAAGGTGACCAGCCAAGCATCCTGACCTTAAAAAGATCCAAAAGTAGCATTCACTTATCATTAAATCTTCATTACCAGCATTAATTAAGTTACGGCAGTGACAGACACCACTTAGCATTTTAGTTATGAAAACATCGTTTCAATCGCTATGAACAATAAACAGAGGTGATCAAGGTGGAACACAAGAAAAGTGAAATGTTAGTGTCATCACTATAAATGAGTGAAGTTGTTACTTATTATGTGCATGGTGTCAAGGCCACTAGCCCAAATCCAACAGTATTATAAGTTTGAGTTGGTAGTTCGTTGTAAAAAAAAACAAGAACCCATGAAGAATGCAGGAATATAAGAATATGTTTACATGATACATAAATGCTTCAGTTCTCAGCCGAGAGCAAAAATTTTGCCCATTTCATGTATCTTAATTCATGGATACAATAAACCATGGCTAAAAATAGTTAGATCAAAACAGTACTTCCATGTATGGATGTTAAATTAAAATAGTATGCCAATATTTGATGAAATCGTAACTATTCAAGGGCAGAGGAAAGATTTTTTTTTAACTTACTCAGTAGCTAACAGTCCATCTGTGAGGCCACCGATAAAGATCACCTGGTGGTTAAAATCACCAGTTCTGAATGCTACCTGAAAGAGGAAGAGTAAAGTTATATCACAAAGCCATTATACAATGCAACATTAGCAAAATATATCCAAAAGATGTTTGTTTATGCATAGCCTGGTTTGCTCTAGATACAAATACTTAAAACAAAAAAGACAGATTTTAACCACACAGAACCCAAAAGAACTAAACGTTGGCATCAGTAGCATAGCTTCTAAAAGTCACAACTGATGCCTCCAAATGGAAACAGAAAAAGGAACATGTTTCCCTGCAGAATAAGGTTTCCAAGAATATTGAGTCAGATCAAGTAGGTGAACTAGGTATGCTGTCACGACTATGTTCTAAAGGCCTAAAGGTAACAAACAATTGATCACGTTAAGGCTGCAAATGGCATTACAGTTGCAAGTCCAAAAATAGAAAAAAAAACTGTCAGTATCATGTGACAGATCACCCTACTAGAGCCCTCACTGTAACAAATAAAAAATTAAAACAGTCTTCTACCAGAAAAAAGAAGTACCAAGAAAGCCTATAATAGCCGCTGCCAATGACAACACAGAATCTACAGGAAACTAAATGTGGCTACAAAATTTCTAGACTAACAAGCAAATATATGGAGCAAGCAGAGCACAACAAAACCTAATCTGCAAGGACCACAAGCCAAAAGGGTCGACATTGTATATTAAGTAGCCTTTGCTCCAGAGGAGAATGGTACCAGAAACTAGAGACAAGCAACCAAAAGGGCATATATAACAGTGTAACATCAGCAAAGGAGAATTACCCCCAAATCCAAACAACAAATTGCCAAGCAGGCTGCGTAAAAGCAAAATTGCCACCATTTGCGGTTGCGCATCGCAGGAGGCTCCATATTCTATAGGAATCTAAACCACCATCACACTTTAAACATGCGTGTGAAAACGTAGAGCCCACTCGCTAAAAGAGCAGAACTCTGCCCCTAAAAAGGGAGATCCCGCATCCCGAATGTCACAAAAGACCACCCCCATTCCAAAGGCCGTGGCAAACGCTCGAAGCTTCGAGAACAATCCCAGCCGCAGAATTTCCCCGCACGGCCCCCCGTCTATCAGCCCCTACAGCACTTGGCGAAAGCAATGGCGGAATGCCGCGGCGAGGCACGCCCAGGATCCCAAACCTCCGCAGACGAAAGCCTCGTGTCCCAGAACATTCTAGAATCCCAGCACCGAGCAAAACCGACGGCGGCGGCGCGAGGTGCGGGAGGAGGGGACGGGGCCCGTTACCTGCGCGGACTTGGGCCCGTACTTGAACAGCGCCCCGCGGAGCAGCTTCCTCTTGCCCCCGGCGGGGCCCGCGCCGATGCCGGCGGCGACCACGGACCTGGAGGAGGCGGCGGGCGCGTCGGGGAGCGAGGCGGAGGCGACCCCGCCGGCCATGGAAGCGGAGGAGGCTGCGCGCGCGAGGCCGGAGAACCAGGAGGTGGAGGCCGGCGGCGAGGTCATAGTAACGGCTGCGGAAGCGGCGGCGCGCCTCACGGCGTGGGCATCGCGGTGGTTGGCGGCTGCGTGCGACTTGTTGGGCTCCGCTCGGTGGATCGAGCTGGCAAAAGCCTGGAGAACGAGACGACGAGGGGGTGGAAATGGATTTTTGAAATTGAAAAGAAATTAATAAATATAGGAAATTGGAAATTGGCTGTTGCTAATAAGAATTGAGGTGACGTGGGCTCGGCTGCATGATTGATCGGCACTATAATAATTTGGTGTTGCTGGTCGTCGTGTTGGGCATTTGTCATGTCCGGTTGGTAATCTTGGTTCTCTTCTTCGTGTCGTCCTGCTCAAATGGTTTCAGAACCAGCCTGTCTCTTCTTTTTCAAGCAAATTATTAGTTCAAAACGAATCTAGGATACCATTTGTATTTCGACAAAATCCCACACTCTTATGACCCTAAATTCCTGAAAATACCCACATATTTTTTTTGAAAACTGAAAATACCCACATATAGAAGGTTTTTTCTCACTTGAAATCCGAAATGCAAGATATGCACTGACCTTGCGTGACTTAACATGACAAGCCATCAAGAGCTTCAAATTGAACAGCACACTAGACCCGTTTGATACATTAGAGCTAACTATCAGTGATAAAGCAAAGGGCCGAGTTTCGACCCGTTCGGCTGGCTGGTGGCTGATGCTGGTTTGTGCTGAGAGAAAAATATCACTAACCGGTATATAGTGGCGGCTGAAAAGCAGCCGAAGAGGTTGCTTGTCACCATATTTACAAGAAAAAACAAGGATGATAAACGAAGCAACCGTGTTAGGATTTTCAGGATTGAAACCTACAAAAACTAGTGATACTAAGGACAAAATCGTAATTCCCTTCTCCAACATTATACAGAGCTTCTAAACCTATACTGTGCATTACAACAGCCATATATAGCTCTAAAAGAACCAGAGACACCCATCTTTTCACCTTTGCATAACTGCCACTCAAAACTGACATACTAAAACAGATGAAGCTATCAACATTCAACACATAGGTACAAAACCCACCACAGCAAAATATAGCACGCCCCCACAGCTCAATCATCGAGCTGGTCATTCGTCTGCGCGATCGACCACAAGCCCTTGAAATACCCAGCTGACTGGAGGGAGAAATCTGACACAGTGCGGAACAGCTCCGGCAGGTTCGACCGGAGGAGATTGAGGGATTTATCCCTGACTACCCTGCATTGGGTCTTATACTGATCTTCCAGCTCCTTCAGCGCATTCTCCACCCTATCCACAACGGCTTTCCGTTCTGCTGCTGGGTCAGCATGCCCGGGGTTGTTGCCATCAGGAATACTTGCTCCTTTGTCCCAATTTTTCTGCGCCCAGTCATTGAATTGCCTTCTCTTCTTCTCAAAGTCCCTCCTGGTCTCCTCGATCTTTATCCTCAGTTTCAGTTCATCCTCCTGCTGAACTAGGATCGTGTTCACCACCTCCCCAAACGTGTTTATGGCCTTCTTTGCAGCAGCATCTGGGAGCTTCTCAAGTACATCATGCCAAGCGTGCAGCAGCCTCTTGATTGGAGGTGTTGTCTCATGTGGCTGCGAGGAGTTTGGCTTCAGGTTGGTATCGATGGGGATTACATTTAGCTTGATCCAGTTGTAGAGGCTTCCTACATACTCCTTCTGATATGTCACGAAGTTGTTAAACTGTGTGTGCCACTCCTGAACAATGTGCCACAACTGCACAGTTCTCTCATGGTGTTGCTCACTTGTTTCCCGTGCAGCAACCGAGATATCAGAAGATTTGAGCTCTGTGATGATCCTGAGCTGTGCTTTGTGGTGAGTGTATATAATGTCCCACATGTGTGACATCCTGTCATTGTGGAAACAAAATAATCCGTTACTTACAGTATGCAGAAGTGTAACATTCACCTGTTCATCTTGTCTTCAATTAGGTTTAGCAAAAACCCCAATGCTAAAGGGACAGGCATAGTTTCCATAGTAAAATATAGTGTTTCACTGATGTTGGTGGGAGGCCCAAGTCCGAAGTGTCACAACTAGTATAACATTTCCTTAAATCATGCTGAGAAAATATGTGGAAGGTATGCTATGAAGGCTATATAGCATTTCTTCAGAGAGTTATTTATGTAAAGGAATACCTTTCTATAATAAAAGAGATAACAATGTTAACTGATAGTCTGATACACATCAAGCTAGAAGGGATTGACTTGTTGTAATCGATTAAAAATAGAAATTAAGGTCCTACATGTCAAGAACTAAAATAACAAGATGCCAGCTGTAAGCAAACCATATAATAAACAGAACAATAGAGGTTGGTGGTTTTGTACTTAAAATTTAAAAGAGCTTACCCCTTCACTAGTTCAAGGAGCTTTGGATAAAGCTGCTGATCTCTTAGGCGGTTAATTTCTGCAACCGTTGACTCCATAGTTTGTAAATCAACTATATATTTTGTGTGCAAGTGACTAACAATGGACTTGGTCTTCTCAATTGATGAAGAACTAACACCACGTTGCTTCTTTCTGTTTAGAACAGCTAGCTTTCGTTGATATGTCACTTTGATAACCTCAAACTCCTGTGCCACATATGTACAGTCAAATATATGAAGAAAACAGGTTAAAAAAGCAGAGGGCAAGGATGGTTGCACATTCTGGGGTCCGGCACATGGGTAGAAATGATCATGGGCCAGTACAAGGGTCCCTAACCTAGCAAATAATATGGCTACGAATGTTCATGAACCAGTCGATGAGTTTAATGGTAACTTGGTAAGGTGGAAAAAATATCAGAGGTAAAATAACTTGATATTAGTGATTTACCTGTAGAAATTTTTGCAAGTGTGAAATGGCATGTATGGATGGTTCTTGGTATCGATGCAAATAAAACTGAAGAGATAATTTATGAGAAATAAATAAATAACAATGTGAATCATCTTTTTTTTGTGCTGGCAGTTAACACTTTAAAAATGCATGCTTGTAAGAGAATGAGTGATCTAAACAGTTTATATGTTTTAAAGTGGTGAACAAAATAAAACATATTTTACCTTCACTTCATGGCATAATTTTTTCTCCCATGCAAGCAACTTATCGAGTACGGTAGCATGTGTTTCCCATTCATCATCATCCAACTCATTCTTCACATTTTCCGGTTGGGGAATCCCTTTAAATGAGCGATTCCAAGTGATGGCTTGCATCACTCTTGCAGAATGGTCCACAAATCCTAGTAAGACACAAGACCCATGCTGTTAACAACTGAAGGAACTCGATTAGATTCACCATCCCTAAAGGCTACTGCACATATATTACACATACCAATTTGAGTTGTATCATTCAGGTCAGACGCTCAAATACAAAGCAAGATAGAGACTGCTCAACTGAACTTTAAAAGAAATCATAGAATGAAGACAATCACCACCTAAGTGTAGCCCCCCAACCCCACCTCAGTCCCCAAGAAATTCCTAAATAATAAACATTACCCTGTGCCTCTCTGAACCACATTCCCTTAAAAACAGAGCATCCACTTCAACAAACACATATAATGGAGCAAGAATAGTATACCATTTCAATAATTAACAATGTAATCAACTGATTTCAGCAGTTAACAATGCAATCAAGTAAGACACCAATGTTTTGGCCTATCATGTGGAACAGTTCAACTCCTCCCATAAGTATGAAGCAAGACATTGGCTATCTATTTTGCACGTCTCCCTAGTCCCTACTGTAATCTTGTGTGCCGTGCTTCAAAGTTTATTTATGCTGTTTGTACGAGTGTGATGCAATGTTCTGTAAGCATTTTCATCCATGAAAGAATAAAAAAGGATGAGATCTTTAATATAATATAATCGTCACCGAACTCCTCAGAAGTCAGAGGATGGGAGCAGAGCTGCCATTGGAAGATGGAAGCTACCTCGTGTGTCGGCGAAGTTGGAGTGGTAGTGCATCCTGGCGGCCTCGAGCATCTTGGACACCTCGTGCGCGCCCTCGGACGCCTTGAGGAAGTGGTCGTCGAGCCGGCGCAGGACGTCGCCCAGCCTGACCGGCTGCGGCGCCACCATGGCGACCCTGACCTTCTTGCCCTCCGCCTTCCTCGACGCCTTCTGCGTGGCCGCCCGGCGCGCCGCGGGCTCCACCGCCAGCCTCTTTCCCTCGGCCACCTCATCCCGTGGCGGTGGCGGCTGCGCAGGCGGTTGCTCGGCTTCGGGCCGCGGCGGCGGCGGCGCGGGCTCCCTCCGCTCGGCCGCCCACGACGATTCGGGCGCGGCGGCACTCGGGTCCAGCGTGGGCGGCGGCACGGGCATGCCGTCGTGGGAGCCGAAGATGTAGTCGTTGATGAAATTCCCCTCCGCTGGCTTGGCGTCGGTTGGCACGGGCGGCGGGGAGCGCGAGGGCGGGGGTGGGTTCGCGGGCGGCGGCGGGGGCGGTGGCTGGAGGTGCGCGTCGTCGTCGTCACGGCGGCGCGGCACGGGCGCGTCGTCCCCGGCGGCGTCGGCCTCGGCCTCCTCGATGATGGGCGCCTCCCCGGAGCGTGCCTTCCTGATGGGCGGCTGGAGCGGCGCGCTCATGGACCGCTGCAGCGGCGCGGGGTCGCCCTCGGCGGCCCCGGGGGGCGGGGGCGGCGGGAGCAAGGCGTCGAGCGGCGGCGGCGGGAGCGCCTTGAGCGCCGCCGCCGCCGCTGCCTGGGCGGGGGCGGCCCCGAGCGCGGCGGCGGCGGACGCGGAGCGCGGCACCACCGCGGCGTCGTGGCGGTCGGCCTCCCCCGCGGCGTAGTCCGAGAGCGCGGCGCCGACGTTCCGCAGCGCCGCCGCGTGGCCCGCGTGCGCGCCCGCCAGCGCGTGGCGCGCCCGCACGGCGGCATGCAGCAGGTGCTTCCGCTCCCGGCACCGCGACGCGGCGCCGCCCTCCGCGTCCTCCTTGGACGGGCCGCACCCCATCGCCGCCGGGCCACTCCGATCGCCAACCTCGGCCGCGGTGGTGGCTCCCGGGCGGCGGCTAGTCGTCGGCGGTTTGGGCTTGGTTGCTTGGTGCGGGGGGTTTGCTCGCTGCGGTCGTGCGGGTGATGGATGGGCAAGCGAATATTGGGTTCGATTTGATGGGATTCGGCTTCCTTTGGGGGCTGGACGGGTGGATGCTTTTGTGCTTTGGAATAAAGCGGGGGGCGCCAAAAGGAAAAAGACCTCCCTCTCCCTCCATGGCGGCCGCGTCGCCATCGCCGCATCAGCTTCGGTGGAGCTGGAGGAGGTCCACGCCGGCAGTCGTCCTCACCGCTGAGATCTTCTGAAGCTCACCGACCCTGCAACAGGCACCAAAGGTTTCGGACATTCAGCGAGCATTGTGCAGTTGTGTTCACGCAGAGGTTCAGATTTTCTTTTCAATCAACGGCACAAGAGTGCTACGCGGCGACATACAGCTCCAAGAAATCATGTCGTCATCTTCCGATTGCGGTTTATTTTTAGCTCCTTTTATTTATCATCATGCCTCTCATTCGGTGCCTGATGCTGCTTTTGACGATCCAATACGCGTGTAAATGTAAATGGTTTGAGGTTTAGTATGCCAAACTTTTTTCAGTTTGGGCATTATTCACTTGAAAAATATAGTCTTTTAACATAAAGCTGAGTTGATGCGACCATAATCCATCGCTTTCAAAACGGCATAATCTCATGAAACTCGGTGGTTCAAATCCCACGCTGTACATGGACCGGTTTCATGCCCTAGACTGCTTACATTATGACCCGGCGAGGGAAGTATGTTAAAAATGAAATTAGCGTATTTTGTTGAAGAACGTTACTCGGGGTAGTAACTGACGAATTGATCGAGGACACCAAGCCCCGAATCGTTCAGAAATCATCCTGGCCACTAGGTACCCTTCGTAGCACAAACAGAGCACTATCATATTATCAAAAATTAGAAGAAACCGCTCTGTAACACTGAAAGATCATATCTTTCTTTAAAAAAATGCCCGTGAAAATAACCGTTCTAATTTACCATTCCGTCAATTTACCCTCTTTACACTTCTCTTCTGTCTCTCGGTCCGGCCCCATCGTGGAGATGCTGTCCATTTCTCGGCGTCGGCGAGCAGGACACAAATGATGAAATGAGGCTGTCATTTGGCTGCGCTCCTATCAGCCGCAGAGGATTTTACTTCACCAGACCAGAGAGACTTTTTTTTTTTTGACACGGACCAGAGAGACTTGTGGAACCTACCAGAAAAGAACACGACTTGCTAGATTACTCGCTTTTGGTGCTTGCTGAGTTGGAAGACAGACCTCTCTCTCTCTCTCTCTCTCTCTCTCTCTCTCTCTCTCTCGCCCTTTTTTCATCTTCGTTTGTGCCCTGTTTCTTTTCTTAAGATGGAAGCAACACGTGGCCAGTGAGCTAGGGTAAATGTGTGTTCTTTTGTGAACTGGCCTACAGATACGTTAGGGAAGGCTGGTTTTAGGCTCAACTAGAAAAACCCTGGGCAGCTGCGCGGTTTGGTTGATCACTTGATTGGGTGGTTTAAAAGTCTTAATGCAAAGATCCTAGGAATGCATGGGTATCGCAAAGCAGGATAACGACAATTCAATTAAGCAACAAAGTGTAACGAATACAGAGGTAAATTTGAACTGTATGCGTAGACAGTGGCTGGACCAAAGGATCACCGAACAGAAGCTGTAAAGCAGAGTATTGTTTGAGAAAGACGCCCTAATTTTTCGCTATCACTTTTCTCGGCATAATGAATGGGTTGCAAACTGATGAAATTGACATAGCCATTCCTTCGAAATTGAAAGTTTAACCAAAATACACGGCCATATTTCCACACTTCAAGATTTTTACAGTGAAGGTGGAAGTTGATCCTATGGACTATTTACAGAAAAAGATCCACTTTATCCACTAGGTTTCTGACTTGGTACAACCCAAAATCACCATTCCTTTTAGTTCACACAAAAAAATTACTTTTAAAGGTCTACCGGAAGACAAAAAAAATACGAAATCATATCAAGAACAATATACAAAAAATAGAAAAAAAGACTAGAGAAATAGAATTAGACTCAAGTTCTGAAGTAATTACAAATATAGAAAATCAAAAATAAATCGATACAAGCACATGTGAGAGACTGAGCCAAATAACGCGCGGTTAAATCCTGAAATAAATCTAGAAAAATATGACACAAGTGCTGAGCCGAGGACTCGAACACTAGTAGACAAGTTTCACCGTAATAAACCTTACCAACCAATCTATGATCAATTTACTTCTCCTCCCATATTTGTCCACCACTTATTCCTCTCTCTCTCTCTCCCCTATGTGCATATCTCCACACATGAAGCTCTGATCTGAGCTCCAGTGGAGCAAGTTCCTCCACACATCGCCCTCCTCGGAGTGGAGTTCCTAGCAGCGGTGGCATAGCAAGCCTCTCCATGTACGGTCCTCCTTCGAGCGAGATTGCATGCAGCAATGGTGGGGAGGCTAGCTGTATAAGGTGGTAGAGCTAGCTCGTCCATGGCAACATCTATCTAGACGACCATAAGCTCAATGCTAATGGCAAGACGATGAAGAGCTCGATTCCAGCGAAAGGAATTCATTTGAGTGGCGACAAGCTCAATGATGGGAACATTGGGTTTTTTTCCCCGGAAGTTGATCGATGATGTTGTGGTTGATAATTTTTCGATGTTGCAATATTAAATTAAGACATTCGTTCCAACCGGTAATTTTAAATGTTGCAAAAAGTTATCAGAGATCTTAATTAAAATGGTGGTACTAATATTTGGCTGGATTAAACTACTTCGTTTGATGTTTCAATTATGACGTGGCATTAACATTTTTGTTTCCCACTAATCTGACTCTGTGGCATCATCCATCATCCGACGTGGCGCTGTCTCTCCGACCCCGACGGCCTCACAACCTCCCAAATCCGCCCACAATCCTGCGTCCACCACTCATCGCTCCACCCCTCTCATCCCCAGGGTTCACAATTCCGGCCGGAATTTCGCGGAAAACCCAAAATTTCGGTTTTTTCGCTGGGTACCGGAACGAAAAAAATAAGCGAAATTTTATTTTTTAGTATAAATTTAATTAATTTTTTAAAAAGGAAATTGCTACCGTACCCGAAATTCCCGAAATTTCGTGTTTATCGCTGGGTCCCGAAATTTTTTTTATTCCGGAATTGAAAACCTTGCTCATCCCTCCTGCTCCGGCCACCGATGGCCTTCTCCGCCGCCGCCGCCACCGCCGCCGCGGCCTCCACGGCCACGGCCCTCGCGTCCGGCCGCCTCTCGGCCTCCTCCTCCGCGCAGCTGCAGCTGCAGCCGCGGCGGCCCACCTCGCAGCAGCGGCTCCCGTTCGCCATGGGCGCGACGTTCCCGCGCGCCACCGTCGCGGCGAGGCGGCGGCCGCGGTGCGCGCGGAGGCGAAGAAGAGCGTGCTGGTGGTGAACACCAACAGCGGCGGGCACGCCGTGATCGGGTTCTACGTCGCTAAGGAGCTGCTCGCCGCCGGGCACGCCGTGACCGTGCTCACCGTCGGCGACGAGGCCTCTGACAAGATGAAGAAGCCGCCCTTCTCCCGCTTCTCGGTAACGAATCAAAGTACAAGAAGATCAAAGTCTCTGAGCCTGAATCAAAGCTGGTAAATCTTTCCACTTGACTTCGTCTGTAATTTAGTTAGCATAGTACTATTCCTTAGTAATTATTGTTGTATCAATTTGTCTTGTTTACAAATGGATCCCTGTAAAAAAAACACCTTGTGACCGCGCGGCAACGCTCTTTGCCAGAAGCCACTAAAAAAGAGTGTCTTTGCCCAGAACCATTATAATTCCATACCCATTTGCTAAAAGACATTACAGCTCATATAATATCATTCTCACTTCAAACAGGTCACAAACACATAAATCTGGACAAGAATACCCTTGCCCTTCAAACAGGCCATATGAAGTATGATTCAGAACATGTTTGGCTATCACGTATAGCAATAATACAAAATACCAGGTGTTCAACCACATTTGGCTATCAAGTACAACCACACAAAATAACATGTTTTAGCCATATTGCTCCAAATCCACACATTACAAGGGCAGAACATGAACAATAGTCTATTTTTTCTTAGACTTGACAACCTTCAACTTCTTTGCCTTCCCATCCTTAACTGGAGATATGTCTAAACATGCAAAGGGCTCTATGGTGCCATCAAGTTCCAGCATCCTTTTACGGCTGTAGACAGGTACAGAACCACGTCAACTAAATGGAAATAAGAAACATGAACACATAAAAAGTTTGGAGTTATACCCTCTTGTCATAGGGCTTGGTGAAGAAACAGGAGTGATGGCTCTAGTTGGTGTAGATGGTTCTAGTTCCAGCAACCTCCTGGACATACTGTATATGGATAAAAGCATGTGAAATTGCATATTTAAGCTGAAGACAAATATTTTAAAATGTGCAAATGGCAATTTACCTCCTTGTAACAGGGCTTTGTGTAGGACAAGTGATGCCTCTGGTTGGTGTAGCACTGTAAATTGTTTTGATATGTAAGATATGTGTAGGATTGGTGAAAAATTATAAAGTTTGGGTTGAAATCTTACAACGGGTCAGCACATGATGGTTGTTCCACTAGTGGTTCAGTAGTGCAAGATGGCACTAATGTGATATTTTTCTTGCATCTCTTTCTCTTTGGCTTTGGAGGGGCAGGTGGTGGGGCATCAGGATCATAAACATATTCATTGCATGTTTTTGCCATGTGTCCAAGTTGTTTGCACCTTTTGCATATCGTGGTTCTTTTTCCGCTCCCCCCTTCTCCAACTGATTTGTACCTTCTTTCTCTTGGCCTCCCAGCTGCCCTTTTTAGAATTGGCGGCCATAACTTGAACCCAAGATCCACTTGAGGTCATTGTTTGCTATCTGTCATTGGTTTCACAGACTTTTCATAGGCTTTCTTGAACTTTACAACAGAATAATATTCATGAACATAGTCTTCAATCTTGTAACCTCGAATTGAGGTGATAATGCACAATGCATGTGTACATGGCAGTCCAATAAGTTGCCAACGCCTACAGGTGCACTTCCTCTCCTGAAGATCAACAATATGCCTCCAGTGAACTAAATCTCTTGTAACACCTTCCACTTCACCTAACATGTTATTATCGTCACCATCTTTGTGTGAGTACCTCCACATATATTTCAGCCCCCTGCTCTTGTCATTAAGGTCCTTCATGATGTTAGGCAATACCTTATCTTCAAGCTTTTTGGAATTTTTTCTTCTCAAGAACATTTTCTCCATGCACAGTTGTCTTATCCTATCCATTAGATCAATTACAGGCAGGGATTTTTCATTCCTAATCCAGCTATTGAATGTTTTAGCTATGTTGTTTGTTACATAGTCACATTTGCTTGCTTCAGAGAACAAGTGCCTTGTCCAGAGGTGCTTATGGTTTTCATGTATCCACTTCATGGCTTTAGGACAAGCTTCATACATAAGATTGTAGTTCTCTTCAAACCTATGTCTCTGGAAAGCTCTACATGCTGGCCATAGGTGCTTCTCAAAGACCTCACCTCGAAAATGCTTCTGGAAGTTTGCAACTAAGTGCCTCATGCACTCTCTATGCTCAACCCCATTTTTGAAGACTCGAGTAACAGCTGAATCAATTCCTTTCCCTGCATCTGTTGAGATCACTAGGCCTGGAGGGGATCCAATAGCCTGCTGAAGTCTACTGAAAAACCAAGCCCAATTTTCAGTTGTCTCTGATCCAAACACACCATAACACACGGAAACATCCAATTGTGTCCATCAATAGCAGTCGCGGATGCAAGTTGACCCTTCCATTTTCCAGTCAAATGAGTTGAATCCACACCAAGAAAAGGCCTACAGCCATTCAGAAAGCCATCCACACAAGATTTCAAGGCAACAAACATTCTTGTAAATCTCTTCTTCTTCCCAACTTGCTCATATTCAATGTCCACCAAACTGCCTGGATTGGTCTTCTCTACCTCTGCCTTGAAACTGAAAGCGTGCTGAAAGCTGTCCTCCCACTTCCCTTGGAGTTGTTCCAAAGCCATATTTCTACCATCCCACACTACATAGTATGAAAATTGCAAGTGATACTCTTGTTCCAGTCTTTTCTTCAGATCTCCAGCCCCAATATTTTTGTCCTTTGCAAGCCAATTAAGAACCCTATCTCTGACCCAATGATTGGTTGCCATACTGTTCTTCTCAACTTTCCCAGTACTTTGACAAGTATGTGGATAAGGTATCTTTTTTATCTGCATCAAATGAAAAAGAATCAGTATAAAATAAAGATTAATTTGGATCAAAAGCAAAAAAAAAAATCAGTACAAAATTAGTAATTTAGTACCTTCCAAGTACTTTCCCCCTGCATCTTGGAAGCATGTATCTTCCAATTGCACCCTTCAGCCTTGCAATAGCCTCGATACCTTGTTGACTCAGAATAGGCAGCTACAATTTCATATTCTCCCTTTATTGCATATTGTCTAATAGCCTTCTTAAAAGTATTACCATCCCCAAAAGTTATACCAACTGCTATTGTTGGGTTCTCTAAGTCAGTTGTATGGACAATTGTCTCACAACCCCATGTATCCTCCACAACTAACTCATCCTCCAAGCCAACAAACTCCATATCACATTCAGATTCAGAATCGGACGAATCAGAAAGCAAAGTTTTGAAAGGGTCCTCATCATCCAAACCAACATACTCTACATCATCTTCCACCCAAGCCACTTTAGTATTGCTTTCAACTAGAGGCTCTAAAAGGGGTGATGCAATTTCAAGAGGAGTCGGTGCACTAATTTCTTTGGTTGCAACATCAATGCTTCCCTGCAGCACACAAGGCATGCTCTGCTGCAGCTCAATATCATGCATGAATTCAGAATGATCCTTTTTAGTAACACACACTTGCAATGAGAGTCTTCTTATCTCCCAGTACATGTTAATTTCATGCAATAATTTCTGATCAGATGCAATTTCTTCATAGCTATGACTAGTTTTGTCCCAATAGGTGAACCACAACTTGTATTTAGAGCCTAGATTAATGTCTGTGCCAATGTCAACTAGCAAATCATTCCAATTTGTGTTATCTCTGTCTAAAACCTTAGCAATGTTACAAGACTCACAATACTCGCGACTACCATCATCAATAATTTTAACATGAGCCCATACACGAACAACAAGTCTGTAGGATGAACTTGGATCCATCCTACACAAATAACGATACAAATTGGAGCATAATCAACACACCATATAGTTTACTCCGCAAAAACAACTCCAATTGCACAATAACAACCCAAATCACCCGAAGTTAGCACTAACCCTAGGAAAAAGGGGAAGATCACGTACCCGTCAGGAACCCATGAAAAATCGGAGTGCTCCTATGGGAAAATCTCGCTGAGGTATCGGGGAGGCTCCGTCTGGTCACCGAGGCCGCCGGAGTTGGCCGCCGCGAGGGGCCTTTGCCGGAGATCCGCGTCAATACTTCCTGGTGCGATGGGAGGGGCATAGGAGCCGCGCGCCGCCGGGGAGGAGCCGCTCGCCGCGTGAAGCGTCCCCTCGAAAGAGAGAACTTAATGTGATACAAATACCAGTCCCAGGATGCTGGTTCACATTATTACAACAGATAGTTCAGTACACAAACGACATTACGGAAGACGGTGGCACTGCAGGGCTACGACAAACATAACTAACGCTAGATTCCAAATAAAAAGGTTGATAACATAGAGGTCTTCATCAGAGTGGATATCCATGCGGCTTCAAGCGGGTGACCCTAACACACAGGCAAAGGTTGGGTGCAGAACGAACCCCTCTAAACGACGTCCTCAGGCACAAAGTCCGGGTCTGCCTCTGTAACAAAATAAGCAAGGGTGAGTACTTACGTACTCAGCAAGCACAACCACATCCACGGAAAGGTATAACAGAAGTATGCAAGGGATATAACCAAGGACAGGCTTATGGCTGATTTTTGCAATAAAGCAAATTTTTACACATGCCAGGGTTTATTTTATAAAGGGGTTTTCACAAGCATTTCTTTTAATTGCATTGAGAGAACATGATTATTTTACTCACGAGATTTCAAAGCTACCAGATTTCCCATCTGTCGTAGCCCATGCCAAAACTTTTCTCAGCTCAACAATCACCAAACACTTTCTTACACCAAAACAGGGGACTAGTGAAGTGACCAAGCCGTAACTCGCCCAATACTGTGGACACGGCTATCCGGATAGGTTTTAACTCTGCAGAGGTGTACACAACCACAAGTAGGCTACCACAATATGAACACCTTAGTGCCAGTGCAGCTCCTATCAAAGCCATTACCCACCATAGCTAAACTGACAAGTTATCACAGACGTGACCAGGGGGGTTAGCAACCTACCAACGAGGTTCCACCCAGGGGCATACCTCACATAGATCGTATCCCCGGCTCCATGGCCCTCTGTTGCTCACCAGCACACCACATAACCAACAGCTTAACTAGTGGGATTTATGCTAGGCCGTTGCCACATACAACGGTCGAGTGGTGGTACAATAAAATGGGTTAGGCTAGATGACACATCAACATCATCCCAAAAATTGTGATAGGATAGACAACTCCCACCATGCTCAACCACACAGGTTCGAGCTCACCTCAGTATTTCACACAAGAAATACCGTCTGTCTCATCCCACACGGATACTCATTTTATTCACAAAATCCATTTCTTTCATTTTAAAGCACGCACACGGTTGCTTTTGTAAACATCAAGTGATTGTAATGGGGTGTATAACAGTAAAATATTCCTAAGCATTTCTAGCAGTGACTAACATTCAAACAGAGCATTGTCATATTCAAACATTAATCTAGGTTGTCAAGGAAGTAGTCATAGCAATCAAGGAATGGCTATCCAACCGGGTTTAGCAGTAAAACATGCAAGTTTTGTAAAACAGGCCATGGGTTGTGGTTATAAAAACTAGGACAAAATATGCATCAAAGGATGGAATTGCACTTGCCGTTCTCCCAACCCTCGGGGGATTCCTGCCCGGGGTCTTGGTCTCCAAGCTCCTGCTCGTAGCCCTGCTCCTCCTCGAGTCCTTCCTCGTTCACAGCAGTGTCTACAGTACACACAAACAAACACACAATAAATAAAAGAAAAATTTTTTTGCTGAGCTCCGAAGGAAAGAACAGAAAATGAGAGTGATGGTGATGACATGATTATTTTTGGGATATGGACTGAATGGATTGGCGAAAATATACTGGTGGTCATTGTGGTGGAGTTTGGGGTCAAACGGGATTAATTTGGCGCATGAAATGACGAGTTTAGTGGGGTTTTAGGGCTGTTTTTAAAGAAAAAGGACCTTTCTGTAAATACCGAAAAGGTCAGGGTTCCCAGGCGAAATAGACAGAGAGAGAGGGAATAGTGTCCGTGGACTGCGGGTTGATTCGGCCAAAGTTCAGGGGGCTATGTGCAAATGCTCCAGAGAGGGGGGCCAAAGAAAAAGGACCTTTCTAGTCGATGTCTGCTTACTCTGATGGCATTGGCTTAGTTTGTTCGTAGATTCTATACAGAAAATAGATGGAATGTTTTACCGAAGCAACAACAGGGTGGTGGCGCAGTTGGCTAGCGCGTAGGTCTCATAGCTGTGAGTGATCCTGAGGTCGAGAGTTCGAGCCTCTCTCACCCCAGAGCGATGACAGATTTCGGTGCTTCCGGTGATTGGTGGTTGGGTCCATCACAGCCGTCTGATTCTACAGACGACCAGACGCACATCTGAGCTCTCTTTTTTTATTTATTTTTCCCCTAAGGTCTAGTTGGAAATTCTTGAATGCGCCATTTTTATACGTACCATTTGGTCACTGTGCTTCAAAATTTCTCCGATAATAGAATGATTTTTCTTCCCAATTCCGTCGTGATAATACCTAGATATGCCACGTAAGAGGCCATCAACTCCTCAGCACATCAAGCCAGCGAACATCTCCATGCCAAAACTTGATGGTAAGATTAGAGATGGCAACGGGTTCAAATCCAGTGGATTTTGCCATCCCAAATCCGTATCCGTAAAACTGAAACCCGTTCATTAAAAAAACACATGATCTGTCACGGGTTTGATATTTTACCCAAACTCATGCCCCTCGGGTTTACGGGTATCCACAAGTCGCCCGTGCCCATTAAAAAACACATATTATAGAAAAACTCGGTGAATATTAGAGCACATAAATTATTTTTATTGGTCATATATTGCAAGAGTATCGTAAATAAATAGAGAAAATCATTAATAAGAAGTATGCATTTAATTCTATAGAAAAGAAAGGAACAAGTTAGGTTTGGGCCATTTAAATTGATGTATAAATTAAAAAGATTGGTTATTTGATGGTATATGTTCGGGTCTGAAAAACCATGGGCTCACAGGTTTAGGTTTTATGTTTCCAAACCCATACACACAAACCCGCTGAGTTTAATACTTTGCTCATTAATAAACCCACGGCCGTGTCCTAATAGAGTAAAAAAATTGCCATCTTGAGGTAAGATATGAGCACAGCTAATAGCCAAAACTGACCTCGCTAATATTGCTGCCCTGAGTTCTTGGAAATTTACAATTTAAGCATGCAGGCATCTGAAACTTTTCTCTTGGATAGCTTGCTGTGTAATCCCTCCGTCCCGCAAAGAATGCAATCCTCGCTTTTTGAGAAGTCAAACGATTTCAACTTTGACCAAGTTTATACAATATAGTACTAATATTTATGTCTTCAAATAGATTTAGTATGAAAATATAACCCATGATTAATCTAATGATACTTATTTTGTATCATAAATGTTAGTAACTTTTTGTATAAATTCAGTCAAACTTGGACTTGTTTGACTCCTTAAAAAGTGAGGATTACATTCTTTGCGGGACGGAGGGAGTAGAATGTTTCAACAAAGGGTAGTGGTTCAGTTGGCTAGTTCCACAGAGATAGTGGCCGCGAGTCAACGACGTGTGGCGTTTCAAGCTCTCTCGCTGCACAACTGCCCTGTAGAGCGATGATATGATCTGTGCTTCCGTGATTGGTTGAATCCATCACAGCCGTCCGATTCCACAGACGACAACACGCACATCTGAGCTCTGTTTTTTAACCCTTTTATTTTCGGCGAAATTAACTCTTCTTAAAAAAAAATATACACATACTCTCTTGTTTTTTTTCCCGAGGATCCTTTCTTTTGGTCTAATTTTACAGCAGAGTCTATTTCGCGTAAACGCCCAGCAAAATACATCACTCTGGGAGACTGCAGAGGAACAACACCCCCGGATCAATGAAACTCTCATTCCAACCTCTCATTGTAGACATAATTTCAGCAGATTGGGAAAAAAAAATCCCCCACCTGAAACGGGGCCTTTTAACATTCAAAATTTTCACATCCCCAGCACGTGTGTATTTGCACATGACATGCTTCCAAAAACATTTCGTGTATTTGCAGAGAAAGAGATCAAATGATCAACAAGATAACCCAGACAGCCTAACTTTCAGTATTGTCATTACAAAAGCGCTTCCATAATAAGGCACAGCACAACATTTGGTGTTTAGACAAGAGTTAAATAGCTGGTGACCGCGAGAATTAGCAACTTACAATTCCAACAATCCTCGGGCCAGTTGCTGACACAGACTAGAATGTGTCCTGAAATGATGGGCCCCTGAGCATCAGAGAGGCCTCAGGTATGTCAGGTTCTGGAAGTTTAGGCCAAGCAAGGTAATAAAAAGGTTGAAAAGAAGTAGCAGATGCCCCCTGATGCTTCGGGCGTCGTCATCTTTTGCTCCCATCCATACAGCCACCGGTGTTGCTCCAGTTCTCAAGCCAGTCAGAGAAGCCTGACATGAGGGCTTCTTGCATCCACGGGTGACGACTCCTCTCTGCTGCCTCAGGAACAGTGAGCCAGCTCCTCTGCCGGGTGCTCTGTTCAGGCCAGGAGGCCAGCTCTTCCTTCACATGCAGCGCAAAGATAGCAGCTCTGCACATGCGTTCAGGTTGCTTGGTCTTGAAATCGTAGAAGCCCAACAGTTTCTTGTGCACAAACAAGTAGCACAATCAGCAAAATGTGCCCAGAAGGACAAACAGAAGCGAAGCGAATAAAAGCTTTTTAGCAAGAGCATAAAAAATATGTCTCAGAGTCAAAAGTTAAACAAAAAAAAGAACAAAGTCCAGTTATATATCTGCAATGAAGATCTAATAACCTGATGGAGACACAAAGTTCACCATAGACTTGCTAGGATGCAGACACAAGATTGGCCTTACAATTGCAAGTACACAAAAGTTGCTCTAGAAAGCTCACTGATATCAAGTGCCAAATAAATTAATCCGCTACTTACTTTTATTTGATATTATGCATGTTTCATTGGTTGAACTGTGTTTGCGTACACATACTTGCATTCTTTTATATTACCAAACTATCAATAGCACCAACATATGGAAGTAACATAACCAAATGCAATTATGAGCAAAATAAATACTGTAATAGTGGTAGATGACAGAACGTGATAGCAACCATGGCTTAGGTCTACATTATGTTAACTACAAAAGAATCCTCCCTCAAACCATTAAACAACTCCCATAATTTATGGTTACAGAAGTGTAATAATGCTACTTCCTCTAGCCAAATTAGATGTCATTCTACAATGTGCAGGAAAACTTTAAAAACTTTGCCAAGGCTATACATCAAAGGGGTCAGATTTCACACATCAGAATGAATGAATGATGTTAATAGAACTATATTAATTTTATTATCCCAGACAACAAAAGATCAGACAAGAGTATATACACAATAAGCTAAACTATGGATGATGAGGAGTTGAGGACAAACTATCCTTTTAGACAAATGGCAGAGTTCTTAAAGTCAAATGGTCCTAGTTTTTTAAAGTGTCGCATTGCCAACTAAAGAACAAGTGGATGCTAGCATCATCAAATGGGAGAGGAGTCTACCTGAAGTGGACACATAGTTCCAGCTGTCTATTCAAAGTTCATAGAGAATTTCCAAGCCTTGATAGAGATAGATGCTTAACAATTAACGTGTTAGCGCTATAGTGTCAGCAAAATACCATACTGTACTATAAAGATGTTCTAACAAATTCATAATGTCAGAGCTGAAAGTTTAAGATACCAGACTAATTTCGAAGTTTCAGACTCAAGCTGAGTCAAAGTTCTAGATTCCAGACCAAGTTCATGGACAAGAAAAGGGTAGAACATAAGAGTACATGAAAGTCAATGAATCTACTGCTCCAAAAAGTCTCTTGCATGTATTTCCATAGAAAAGGCATATGCCATATATCATGAAAAATGCAATATGGCGTTTACTCCTTAGAAAAGGAAGTTTTTACAGGATACACTTAATATCTCATAGTTAACATGAACATTACTAAAAAAATGTTTTTGGGGGCTACACCAATAGAGTTCCAAATAGATTATTTCTCACCACTAAATCTCCTCGAACTCCAGCTTCTTCAATAGCTTCTCGTGCAGCTGCCTCTTCAACAGTTTCATCATTCTCCCATCCTCCCTGCAGCAACAAAATGTATCAACCAAAAAGGTACTATCATTATAATGAGTAGGAGAACTCTGTGCTATATATGTGACAAATAGGTAAATCTAGAAGATTGAAATGCAAGATCATCATAAGGTTGGCACATGGATATCTTCCAGTGACACCTGAATTACTTAGTGACCGCTCCATGGCCCCTGTTTTCTTAGTATCTAGTTAGCCACAGCCACAGTAACATCTATCCTATACAAGCCATAGCACACAATGCGCTTTGTAGCCAGTTCATATATTAATGTGGACTATGCCAGACAAAGAAACTCAAACTTCTGGGGAAAGAATTCTGAAGCCTAAATGTTTCCTATAAACTATTTTGATAAATAAATCACAGAAAGTAACATGCACTCCTATTTCTGTACATCATACTATCATGTGAATCTCTCAGTAATAAATGTTTACAGTAATCGTACCTTTGGAAATAGAAGACCTGGTCCACTCTGCGAGTTGATCATGAGAACTTCAACAAGTTTCTTTTGTTCATAATCAGAAGTTTCATTGTTAATATCTCTATATCTGAATGGTATGCACCTGCACATACAAGGACGAAGTATAAGACAAATGAGACGCATCACAACATCCACATTCTTACAAGAAACTGTGCTTGCAACAGCAAGACTCGGGGTTACAGTAGATGCACAATCTATATGATGAATTAGGGAGTAGTGACACACCCTGAGGTGTGTTTCATGGTGCAGTGTAGGCATAGCCATTTACTGAAGCATAAGTAGACACTTTATGGTGATAAATTCCCTGAGGTATATTTCTGAAGAACAAGGTGCCATCGAATACTTGCCAGCATAGAAACTAGAAACTTAAATACTTCATTTGCAAATATGCAGTGGACTGCTTATTTCTGCATCAAGGAGTAAAATTAGAACATAGTTCAGCACAAGAAGAATCAACTAAGTGCTTTTCCAGATAACTTGATGAAATATTGAACTAATGCTGCAAGAAATTTGTACCCTAAACTTCAAACCATATGAAAGTCATAAAAGTATAGAACAACGAATGTTCACATCACCAACAAGAAGCACCCTTCACTGAATCACCTATGGCCAGCAAACAGAGATGCAACAAGAAGACAGATTAGCTGTTCTACTACCTTCTTGTGTACTCTCCCATACATGCAAGTACCCAATCATACTCACGAACCAATAATAATTTCCTGCACAGTACATGGTCCTTTCTATGGTCTGACCTCATCTTTGTCCACCATCAATCATCTTGTACACCTATCTTACAAAGGTACCTATAGTACAGTCTAAAAAAGAATGAGCTTTCTTCCCAAAACTTACAGCAGAGGAGATAACAGTTCTGCATAGACTCCTGATACAGCTGAGCAAGACGGACTCAGCATACTAGATTGGGCTGATGCCCTGGCTTAAAATGAAGCCAGCTGCCAAAAACTGGAATAAGCATCGACAAGTGGGAAAAATACCAATGCTAGCCAATGAACCATCAGCTTCTTCGCGACAACCCCTGATTGGCCCATAAACTTCATTGAATCTAGTACCCAACCAAAATTCGTGCCAGATGCCATTCATGATTGGCACAATTTTGGACCAAACAAAGCCATGTGAACCTGCTTCCCCTATCCCCTACGCTCAAGCTACTCTGAGAGCATATAAAATTCAGTGCACAACCAGTGAAGCATTAAACAGTAAACACACAGCAAATGGGTCGACATCGCCAGGTGCCAAAGAAGCTGATGCAATAACAAGGAGAAACACACGCAATACCTACTGTTCACTGATTGAGGACAACCTACGGTAATTAATCAGCCAGAGATGCCGACCCTACACTCCCTACAGTAGCACCAGAACACCACAAGATGATCCTAACCCAGCAATACAGCACGCACCGAATCTAATCGCGCACCTAGCCATCCAAGAACAGCTAGCCTGATGCCTAACCAAGAATTCCAGCACAGCATCCGAACAATTCCAACTAGAACGAGCTGAATTGAAGACAAAGAAATGATTCGGTTGCTAGGTGGTGGCCGGGGGATGCAAGAAGATAGTGGGAGGGTAGGAGTGGTTGGGGGTGGGGGAGGGAGAGGGGGCTCCCCCGTAGCGACGCACCCACCCGGCCACAAGGCGACGGCCGTCCTCGTAGCGCTGCAGGTGCCGGCCCGTGCGGGCCACCAGATCGCACATGGCCGCTCGCGCCCGCGCCCGCGCCCTCGTCTTCTTCCTCCTCCGATCCCGCGGTGGGGCTCAGGCTGGCCCGACCGCCCGAGCCAGGGCCCCCGCCGAGTAAAACCCCCTTTCCTCTCGCGACAGGGAGGCGAGTGCCAGCCGGCGGCGCCCGGCAATGCGGCGGAGGCGGGTGGCCGTGGGCGCCGGAGGCCGGAGGGAGATGTTGGCGTGCGCCTCCCTGCGCCGTGGGTCTTCTTGGGGCCTCGTTGCTTCGCTCCCCACTCCCCACCTCTCTTTCTCTCTTTCTATCTCTCTTTCTCTATCTCCGTTCTTTGATTTCCTCTTTATTTCTTTTATTAATTTATTATTTTTTACCTCGTTTCCAAATTTTAAAATACATTTACCAAATTTATCCTTCTTTCCAATACATTTTAAAATACATTTACTTGCAAATCTATCCTTCTTTCCAAATTTTAAATCATTTTGAAAATATATATAGGATTTAGAGTGAGAGTTTTAGAGTTTGAAGATAAGTTTTGAGTTCGCATGTTTTATTGGGTGCACAGATAAGTACAACCGATATGATAATAGTGGGGAATGTTGGTGACCATTGCATGTGCCTTATTTGCACTATCTCCCTCTCAGGGACACGTTGTGATGAGAAAGGGCTCTCGCGATGCACGAGATGGAGCCAATGAGGCTAACAAGAAGGGAGGGTCCAAAATAATGCATCCCAATGGGGCAGTGTTTAGTGAAATATAAATAGGAGGAAAATGAGGAAAGATAAATAGAGAGTGGTGGATAAAGTTAAAAATGTGAAGTTGATTTTGATGGTTAAATCTAGGTTTAATGATGAATTATCCACTTAAAGCAAAACCAAATCTAGGTCAGATTTATTTCACTAAAGAAAGATATACATGATACTAGAGGGTTATATGGTGCATAATGATATCCTTTACCAGTAGTGGACCTAGAACTTCTCTACAACCTGGGTGATCATTATGTTAATATATTTAACTTAAAAAATACAATGTTTACCTTATGCAACTAAGAGATCACCGATGTGTTTTTTTGCTAGAAGAGCCTGGATGGCTGCCCGGGCTCGTCGAGCGGTGGATCTGCCACTGCTCTCTACTATCAAGTGAGCAGTATTCGTTTGTTCATACTTTTTTATTGCATTTCTTTTAGTGGAAGTATGGTTTACTTATTCATTTCTGAAAAATACATACTATGCTTATCTTTATCTGTTAGTGAAAGCGTCATAATTCACACCTCCAAGCAACATTAATGAGTCTTTGTTTCATCGTACATCAAGCACGTCAGAAGCGAAGGGATTGCTGAGAGGCGTTCTTCTCTTTAGGGCTAGTACCTACTACAAGCGTACGAAGGGTTGCCTCTTGGTGGACGCAGGACTTTCTGCACAAAGGGCGTGGCTACTTCATACATATGGAGGACATGCTAGCGGAGGCTAGGTAGCATGTCATGTGAATGCTCCATTTGTTTTCCCCCAACATCCCATTTGAAAGAACTTCGGTTTAGTTTCTTGTTCAATTGCTTATATGTTCGCTCAAGCAGGCAACTATAATCTGTGCGCAGGATTTCCACTTATATTTATGGACGGTTCACTTCTCAGTTAGTAGATCGGTCTCAGGCTGACATCAGCTAATGGAGCCCACGTGTCATCTGACTGGTGAGGCGTTCATGCCACTTGTCTGTTGCACCGTTCTGCTATTCATGCTTTGTTTATTAGCGCCATGGACGGACCATTTCATTTTCATCATATTAATTCATGTGCATATATCACCAAACGCATAATAGCATTGTGAACTCAACAGGAATTCAGATCCACAAGCACCAGGCTCAAACTGATTTTACTTGCTATCAGCTAGGCCTTGTTTAGATGCCAATTTGGCACCCCCAAGTTGGGAGTTTTGGAAATTGCGCGCCACGGTAGCATTTCGTTTGTATGTCTGAAAAATTGTCCAAAAATTGATTAATTAGGCTCAAAATGTTCGTCTCGCAGAGTACAACAAAACTGTGTAATTAGTTTTTGATTTCATCTACATTTAGTACTTCATGCATGTTATGTCATTTTGATGTGATGAGAATCTTTTTTTTGCATAGTAGAATTTGGGGGTTGAATTTGGGATCTAAACAAAGCCTATATTCCACCCTTTGTGCACTCCACAGGCCCAGCGTTTGAACAGGGCATTGCGGGCCTACTACACTACACTCCCAAGGCCCAGCGCTGCAGGAGAGGAAAGCTCCAACGACAACGAGTTGGAATGGGCGGATTGCGTGCCCGCATTCCTGTTTCATGCTCTTTTAAGTTGCATGATGACTTTGTTTAGTTGTTATAAGTAAGAAGAAATTATTTTCATTATTTTTCATTCAAGACGGAAACTAGTATGAGTAATATTATATGAGGTAAATTATGATATTTTTGACGTTTTGGAATTATTATTATTTTTTCATATTTTTGGTTGAATTTAAAAATGCAGACAATGGTTTTGCAAACAACCTCGGAAGAAAATATCAATTTTCGCTTGGACAAAGATGTTTACTATGAAAAAACTAGGGCAGCAGTGATTATTTTCCTCGAGAAGATACACCTTGCTCCAACTACTGACATAATCTATAATACAAGATTGTATTTAAATACATTTCAATTTAGCGCACATTGACACCTTGGAGGAGTTAGGAGTGGATTTGGTTGTAGCATTGACTCATCTTCCCACAAAATTTGAGCATGTTGTTATATATGTAGTCTCACGGTAGTCTTCCAAACTCCAATGGACGGCATGACTGTCGTGAGTGCATCCACAACCTGAGTGACCTACACCCGCAATCTCACTTATACGATTGAAAATCACCATGTTATATACAGTGGAGATTATCTTTGTTTCTCCTCAACATCTCACTTAAGCAAACTTTTGCCACTGCTTCTCTTTACTGCTCATCGAGAGAGCTACAACTACAGGTCTACAACCTATTATATTTTTCAGTATTTATGTGCGCTGCCTTCAGTTCTCGCTTCAGTAAATTTTGCGTGCCTAGCCAACATCATGTGTAATGTGATGAAACCCCATCACACGGGATTAGTAAATTCTTGGTGCCATTCATGCCATTGGTTGTTATGCCGTTTTATTGCTCATGTCAGTGTCGCATCCTTGATGAAACCTCATTTGGGTTCCTCATGCTGGAATTGCAGCCATTCTTCTAGCATGTTATGGATTTGTTGTGCATGCTGTTTTGATGTTGTTTCGGAAGACGTAATAAAAGAGCCCCGCTTGCCCCATGGCTGGCAGCGTCAGATTCTTCTCTGCTGCTGCTTCAGATTCTCCAGGTGGCATTTAAATAGTGCCAACAAGCTTAAGCATCTGATGCATTTACCCTACAGAATGGACGAGCAAGAGTCGTGCATGTTATTGACATGGGTAATGTTATCTACCATTCAAAATCCTCTTTCTTATTTCTATATATGGTTTAAAAGGTAGTAACCATGCAACTGGACTCAATCCTTCAGAAGTCAACTCTTTTAGTCTGAAAAATTACTTGTTGGATCCGAACTCGTGGTCCTCCATTTTCTGAAATTTCGAAAACTCTCTCCTTTAGGCACATGACAGACTCAAGTTTTTACTGCTTTTACATTCTGTGTCCCCTCCTAATGAACTTTTCAGACAAACACAACAACATGCTTACTTGCAAATCAAACCGTGCTGTTTTCAGAGTCTAGATTCATACCCTCTGGTATGGGGGACACGGGTTTCCTACCGACTTTGAGATTCATACCCTCTGGCATGGCAATGACTCGAAGTCAGAGGAACCATCGGTATGGCATGGGGCGCTGGCCGTGGGGAAGTGAAATCAGTTGTGCCAAACTAATGAGCATATCGCGCGGAGGGCGCGCATGCAGCGCTCCGTGCGCACCTCGCGCACTGCACTTCGTCCTCTAACGGACTCTTTCTTCTTTCTGTGTAGGTTGCCCAGAAGTATGCCTCATGGACAGGCAGCCATGGCCGCTGGCATGGAGATGCAGCCATGAAAGGTGATTATTTGGGGGTCTTCCGGAAAAAATCAAGGTACTCGCCGTACTGAACCCTCCGCCCCTGCTTGTTCCGTTGTGCTGTTCATGCTTGTTGAGCCATCCTGGATGAACTATTTCATTTTCATTGTTTTCATGTGCAAATATCACCGTCAAACACAATATATTGTCGTAAACTTCCTCGTCAGATTTTCAGGTGCACAGGCACCTGGGCCCAAACAGATTCTACTACCGTTACCCTGATTCGCACTGGGAACTTTGTTCCGGACGGGATTCTGGTTTGGCCCAATGGCCTGCTTCATGGGCGTGCGAGAGTACATAGCCACATTCTTCCCAGACCATCGCTGGTTTATTTTATAACCCCTTTGTACTTCAGCTAGCCCATGGAATATAGAGTATTAGCGAGAGCTGAACTGTTAAAATGAAGAATGCACCTGCAATTTAATGCTACACATCTCCTACTGCAATTTTTAAATGAAGTAACAACCACAAGTGTACTCTGTTGCTTCTGAAGTTTAACAGTTTTACGTATATTTATTGATCACTAGGATATGTTTCGTTCATAATACCACTTTTGCAGTTTTAGTTTTTTGAAACTTATGAAAACTCTGCTTTACTTGTAGCTGGCCTCTAGTTGTTGCTAATTTATTACACGTAGACCTGTGTTGCAAACAAAGAAATGTCTTAAAAAAAACAGAAAACAAAGCAATGTCAGTTTGTACTGAAAGAATGCATCTGCGGTTCAATTGCATTTATAAGTCCAGTTTTTAAATGCAATAACCACAGCAGCTGCACTCATTGCTTCTAAAGTCTATTGCTTTCGATTCATAATATCAGTTCTGCAGTTTTTAATAATTTAGGAAAACTCTCGTTTGTTTGCAGCCGGCTTTTTTTATTGAACACGCATAAAAACTGCGTATCTTTTCATTAAGAGATGAAAAAACCAAAAATAGAAAACAACATCACACCAAGTTGGGAGGAGTTAGGAATGTTGGGTTTACACCAGCTGACTCTTACAAATGAAAACAAACACTAAAGTGGTTGTTTGGATCTCCAAAATAAAATTCAATTTTAGTAAAACAGGTTTTCAGAGAATTTTTTTTAGAAAAAAAACGAGTTTTTAGGTTGTTATTCGGTTAGCAAGTGTTTTATTGAAACCTTGTTTGGGTAAACTAATCTAAAAAATGAGTTTTGACAAAGCATTTGTTTGGCTTGTGCCATCATGTGCACCGTGTAGGCAACGTCACCGTCCACAGATTGCCATACGCTTCCACGCTCATCCTCTATCTTAACCATTCTCGTTTGTAATCAATGGTTCAAACTCTAACCTACCCAGGTCTAGCGCTGATAGCCCCTTGGCTCCAGCCATCTGCCATAGGTGGGACTCGTCCTTGAAGGCCTGCAGGGCTCCCTGTACATTAGGAGCAGATCCATCGAACACACAAGTATTGCGGTATTTCTATAAGATCCATGCACCAAGAATGACTAGCTAGAGAATTAAATCCCTTCCTTTGCTATTTATCCACAGGCTAATTTATTACAATCTGTATTCCCAAGCCTATTTATCGACATGCCATCTTTTGTAAAAAGAAGAGACATATGGAGACTTGTGCTGCAATAAACAAAACAAACTTTTTCAGATGGTGTGGATACAAAATTTATGGTTTCCATGTGATGCTTGCATATGATTCCAGATAATTGAAGCCCGGTTTGACCAAACTGATATACATATAGTGGCAATTGACAAGCATCTTCTGGAGCAGCATCAACAAAGTTCCTTGGTGATTGCAGATTGTGGTATGGGGTTTCATGCTGTGCTTGCATGATGGCAAGCTTCCATAGGCCTGCCGTGCCAAGAACCATAGCTTATTTCTCATGTGCCTTCCTTTTGGACAGATTCTAAATGCTGTTAAGACCAAGTATCTGGGGAGCATTCCCCAGTTCACCAAGGCAATATATATGGACGCTATCTTTGATTTTCCCCAATATCCCGGATAAGCTAACTACTCTCCCCTGCCATTGCTTTTCTTTTTGTGATCATGGCGGCTAAAATATGCTGGGAACCTCCACTCATACATGGGCATATCACTAATCAGTAGAATTCACATGAATGGCTCATCTAGTTCCATCAGTTGGTGCGTGTACCATTTTTTGCTATCTGGCTCTGGGTGTGGTTGAATTGAACCATCCTTCCTTTCTCAACAGTACAAGCATGAACTCCTACTGGTCCCTCCAAGAAACCATCATCAGCTTGCCATGCAGCTGGTGCTTCCCATTCATCTATCATGCTCTGAGTTTTCTGTGTATACCCATTACCCAACTATAAAATGATATATAAGTGGCAGTTTTGAGTGTTAGGTTGATCTCCCGGTCCACACGGCCCAAAGGCCGTGGGCCTTGATCCGCGCCCTGATCGGGGGCGCCCAACCCAACCATTGGTTGGTGGGCCCCTGTCACCCTGCGCTATAAAGAGAGGTGGGGGCCGCCGGCTCGAAGTACGAGGTTGACCGTGAGCCGTCAGACCCACCGACACACCTATCCGATCTAGGGTTAGTGCGCAGTTCGTGACGGGAAGCCCGCCGCCACGACGTCCTCCGACGCCGTTCCAGGCCAAAGCCGGTGGCGACCGGAGGGACGCCGCGACCTACGACCTACACTGCGCATCGCTGCCTTGCGCAGTTCGTCACCAACAGAACGTGACATGTCTTCCTCCATTGGAGGCGATGGTATGGATCTACTCGTCTTTTGTTCATCGTATTCGTTCTTCGTTCATCTTGCTCTTGTTATGGTTTCGTTATTGTTCTTCAAGTTTTACTGTCAAGATTAAAGTTAATAGTTCTAGATCTGTGGCTAGTGATCCGTTAAAACTAACAATGGTATCAGTCGCCAATCTAGCGCATAGATCTAGATTTTTCGGATTCAAATCAGAGAAACAAACGGATCCGAATCGGATCTGAAAGAAGAAATACGAACTCGATCTCGATGGATCGAACAGATCAAAAGAAATCAACAAACAAAAACAGAAAACAACAGAAATATAACAAATCTACCACTCGAAGGTGGCTACACACAGATCACCACCGCGAATCCCATCGACGGCGGCGCGCGCATCAGAAAGTGCACGCGCGCGTCGGCGATGGGACCCGCGGCGGCACCAGATCTACTTTCCCTGGCCGCCCTGATCTACTTCTTGGCCGTGAGGGCTATGGGGAGAAGGGTGGAAGAGCTCTCGGCGCTGCTCAAGAGCGACTCGGAGACCAGAGGTCTCCGGCCGTGAGCACGGAGGCGAAGAGCCGCCGGCTCAGCAGCGCGCGCGAGAGAGAGGGAGAGCAGAGCGGAGGCGACGAGCTCGGCTCTGAGCTGCGCGAGAGAGCGAGCTGCGCGAGAGAGAGGAGAGAAATGATTAGGGTTTCGGGCTCCGCTCGGCCGGAAGGCGTTTTTATACCGCCGATCTCCTCGCTCAGCCGTTGGATCAAGCGAACGGCTGAGATGGACGCGGGGCGAGGGGGAGGCGCGCGCTCGGGCCGATTCGGCGGCCCGGCCGTTGGTTGCCGGGCTCCGAGCCCAGAAGCCGAAGGGACGGCACGAGTTGGGCCGAAAGAAGGTTGGCAGGCCGCGCGCACGCGCAGCGCCAGCGGGCCGAGCGCACAGTGCCCTCGCGCATGGGCCGTGCAGGCCGCTGGTGGCCGAGCAGGCTGCTGGCGGGCCGAGCAGGCCGCGCACGCTGTTGGGCTGGCCCATATGAACAGTACCTTTTCGTTTTTGTTTGAATTGTTTTTCAGAATTTGGATAGAATTGAAAGAATTTGCCTCTGTTTAAATTTGAACCAAAGGGATAATTTTTCCAGAGAGCAAAATAATAGAGTTTTGCTACTGTCCATGTGAATTTATTTAAAGTTTCCGCTGCTAGATATTTATTTTGACTTGCATTTAAATTTGAACCAAAGGGATAATTTAATTTCAAGTCACAGATAAAATTTCAGATTAATTGTGATATTGTTATTTTCTGACCAAAGTTGATAATAACAATATTATATTTTTTATAGATGTTGATTATTGCATTATTACTTTTTCTGCCCAAAGGTGATGAAGTTTTAATGTAATAGGCACTATTATTGGGTTATAATATTCTCACTTGATATGATTTAATTTCAGCTGCGAGTTCCATGATGGTCTCCATCAAGGACATTCCGATTCTAAAAGGAGATAACTACAATGAGTGGTACAAGAAGGTGGATTTCTTCTTTACCATGACAGAGCTGGATTGGGTTCTCACGGCACCAGTTCCGGCTGAGCCTGTGAAGCCAGTCAGAGAGGCTGATATGACAGATGCTGTTTGGCAGCAGACAGAGCAGGCCTATACGGTCAGCAAACAGAAGTTTGAAACAGATAATGCCAAATGGATCACTGCCAACAAGAAATGTTTGGCGGTGGTCAAGAACACCATAGAGCCTTCTGTTTTTGGGGCAATTAAAGATTGTCATAATGTCGTTGAGTACTTGGCGAAGTTAAAGAGTCAGTACACTGGCTCTTCAAAGACCTACGCCTCTCAGTTGATCAAGCAGTTGATCAACGCCAAGTACACAGGCGGCATCAGAGAGCACATACATCGCTTAATCCACATAAACAATAAGCTCAAGCCAATGGATGAGGACTTGAAAGAGAGTACCATCATTCATTTGGTTTTTGCTTCATTGCCAGATGAGTTTGAGAACTTCGTTGTTAACTACAATGTTAGTTCTGAGAAATGGGACATAGAAAAGACAATAGCGATGTTGGCTCAAGAGGAGGAAAGGATAAAGATAGCACGTGGTAACACTGTTAACCAAGTGCAAAAGAAGAAAAATAACAACAATGCGTCTAACAACGCAAAAGGAAATCCCTCCTCCTCTAAAGGAAAAGGAATTCAGCACTCCCAGCAGCACAGGCCTAAGGATGGGCAAACCACAGTCGAGAAAGATCAGTGTCTCTACTGCAAGGAGAAAGGGCACTACAAGAAAAATTGTGCTGCCTACTTAAAGATGATCATGGAAAGGAAAGGTGAGAATGTTATTTCATTCGTAAATGAATCTCTGTATATAGATTATTCCACTTCTACTTGGTGGATTGACTCAGGAGCAACAATTCATGTTGCAAACTCTTTACAGGGATTCCGTTCGACGAGAACTACTCAAAGAAACGAAAGGCGAATTAAAGTCGCAAATGGAGTCGAAGCAGAAGTGAAGGCGGTGGGCGACCTTCTCCTAGAGCTCGACACCGGATTTGATTTATTTCTTAGAGATGTTTTCTTTGTGCCTAGTTTACAGAGGAACTTAATAAGTGTATCTCGTCTAGATGATGATGGATATGGATGTCATTTTGGAAATGGCATGTGTGTAATAGTTTTTAAAGATACAGTTACTACTATTGCTTTTAAGAAAAATGATCTTTATTTGTTATCACTACGTGAAAGTGTGAATTCCGTATGTGATGTGAATGCGCTTGTATCCCCACCTACAGCTCATAATAGAAAACGAAAGAGAACTCAAGACACGTCGTCGAAATTATGGCATTGTCGTTTAGGCCATATTTCGAGGGGGAGAATAGAAAGGCTGGTTAAGAATGACATTCTTCCTCCTCTAGAGTTCTCAGACTTAGATAAATGCGTTGATTGCATCAAAGGAAAATACATAAAGATTACAAAGAAAAATGCTGAACATACCGCAGGTGTTTTAGAGTTAATTCACACAGACATCTGTGGTCCGTTTTCAGTTAAAAGTATAGATGGTTTTGACTCGTTCATTACTTTTACCGATGATTATTCCCGTTATGGATATATTTATCCAATAAAAGAAAAATCAGAAGCGTTGGATAAGTTTAAAATATTCAAGGCTGAAGTTGAGAATCAACATAATTTAAAGATAAAGATAGTCCGTTCCGACCGTGGAGGGGAATACTATGGTCGGCACACCCCATATGGCCAAGTTCCAGGACCTTTCGCGAGGTACCTAAGGGAACAAGGTATAGTTGCCCAGTACTCTATGCCGGGCGATCCTCAGCAGAATGGAGTCGCTGAAAGACGTAACCGTACCCTTATGGATATGGTGCGAAGCATGATCAGCTACTCTACACTACCAGTGAGTTTATGGATGGAGGCTTTAAAAACCGCCACCTATATTCTCAACAGAGTTCCCAGTAAAGCGGTGCCAAAAACACCGTATGAGCTGTGGACAGGCAGAATACCCTCATTGAATCACCTACGGGTGTGGGGTAGCCCTGCTGAGGCAAAGATATTCAACCCGACCATTGGGAAGCTAGATCCCAAGACAGTGAGTTGCCATTTTATTGGCTATACAGAGAAATCAAAAGGATATCGTTTCTACTGTTCTGACAAGGTCACAAAGTTTGTGGAAACGAGACATGCTGCTTTTCTTGAAGAAGAAATGATACGGGGGAGCATGGAAGCTCGAAAGATTGATCTTGAGGAGAGGCGGGTGTGCGCACCCAATCCAATGATTCAGGAGCCATTTTTCGAACTACCTGTTGAGCCTACGCCGACGGTGCCAGACACTGCGGCTCCAGCTCCTGTGATGGTTCCTCCTGTGGCAACACCGAATGCAAATGTGGAACCTGTCCCTCAGGATCCTATAGAAAATGTTGCTGCAGATCAAGGGGAGCATCAACAGCCTCCAATAGAAAATGTTCCAAATGTAGAGGCCCCTAGAAGGTCTCAAAGAGCAAGAAAGTCAGCAATTCCTGATAATTATGAAGTGTATAACACAGAAGAGTTTCGAATGGAGGATGATCCTGTTTCATTCGAACAAGCCATGAGAAGCGAAAATTCATCCAAGTGGCTTGAGGCCATGGAAGATGAAATGAAATCGATGAGTACCAACCGTGTTTGGGACTTAGAAGAAATTCCTAAAGGAGCCAAAACAGTAGGCTGCAAATGGGTCTACAAGACGAAACGTGACTCCAAAGGGAATGTAGAAAGATTTAAAGCGCGTCTTGTGGCGAAGGGTTTTACACAAAAGGAAGGAATAGATTATAATGAGACTTTTTCTCCGGTCTCATGTAAGGACTCCTTCAGAATCATAATGGCATTGGTGGCGCATTTCAATCTCGAATTGCACCAGATGGATGTAAAGACGGCATTCCTTAATGGGGATCTTGAAGAAAAAGTTTACATGGCTCAACCCAAAGGTTTTGTCGTGGAAGGAAAAGAACACATGGGATGTCATCTAAAGAAATCCATTTATGGGTTAAAACAAGCTTCGAGGCAGTGGTACTTGAAGTTCAACGAAACGATAAAGAAGTTTGGGTTTAATGAAAATGTTGAGGACAATTGCATTTATGCAAAATTTCAGAAAGGAAATTACATTTTCCTCATCCTTTATGTGGATGACATTCTACTGGCAAGTAGCAATGTTAACCTATTATTGGAAACGAAGAAGTTCCTGTCCTCGAACTTTGATATGAAAGACCTTGGTGAAGCCTCATTCGTTTTGGGAATCGAAATTCACCGAGATAGATCAGATGGGGTATTAGGATTATCTCAACAGACGTACCTGGAAAAGGTTCTAGAAAAGTTCTGTATGCGGAGGAGTAAGCCTACTCCTGCGCCAATAGTCAAGGGCGATAGATTTGGGGATTTTCAGAGTCCTCAGAACAGTTATGAAAGGGAACAAATGAAGACAGTGCCATATGCTTCAGCTGTCGGAAGCTTACAGTATGCACAAGTGTGCACACGCCCTGACCTTGCATTTGTTACCAACATACTTGGCAGATATCAGAAAGATCCAGGCCTTGAGCACTGGAAATTAGCGAAGAAAGCTTTACGGTATGTGCAAGGCACAAAAGGCCTCATGCTAATGTATAAAAGAACAGATTCCCTAGAGATTGAAGGGTATTCAGACTCAGACTTTGCGGGAGATGGAGATGATAGTAAATCCACGACAGGCTACATCTTCACTCTCGCAGGGGGAGCTATATCGTGGAGAAGCTCCAAGCAAACAGTGACAGCAACATCTACGATGTATGCAGAATTTATAGCATGTTACGAGGCATCCTGCCAAGTTGAATGGCTAAAGAAATTTGTACCAGGATTGAGAGTGGTAGACAGTATAGAAAGACCACTAAAGATGTACTGCGATAACCAGCCAGCAGTGTTCTATGCTCATAATAATAAGAAAAGTACGGCTACCAAGTCGATAAAGATAAGATTTTATTCTGTTAAAGATAGAATCCAGGATCACACCATAAGTCTCGAGCATATTAAAACAGAGAAGATGCTCGCGGATCCGCTAACGAAAGGCTTACCACCCAACGTGTTCAAGGAACACGTAGCCGGCATGGGACTAAGGTATTGCCTATGATCTCTGGATTAACAGGGCCCATAGATTAAAGAATCTATTTCTGAATAGGGGCGTGTACAGTAGCTATTGATTCTATCGACGATTGAGTCGGGACGATGAGATATGCTCTGTGCGCAAATCTAGGATGGAATAAGGAAAATTGTAAAAGGTAAAAGAAAAGCGATTGTGAGATCAAAGGGGAGATTGTTAGGTTGATCTCCCGGTCCACACGGCCCAAAGGCCGTGGGCCTTGATCCGCGCCCTGATCGGGGGCGCCCAACCCAACCATTGGTTGGTGGGCCCCTGTCACCCTGCGCTATAAAGAGAGGTGGGGGCCGCCGGCTCGAAGTACGAGGTTGACCGTGAGCCGTCAGACCCACCGACACACCTATCCGATCTAGGGTTAGTGCGCAGTTCGTGACGGGAAGCCCGCCGCCACGACGTCCTCCGACGCCGTTCCAGGCCAAAGCCGGTGGCGACCGGAGGGACGCCGCGACCTACGACCTACACTGCGCATCGCTGCCTTGCGCAGTTCGTCACCAACAGAACGTGACATGTCTTCCTCCATTGGAGGCGATGGTATGGATCTACTCGTCTTTTGTTCATCGTATTCGTTCTTCGTTCATCTTGCTCTTGTTATGGTTTCGTTATTGTTCTTCAAGTTTTACTGTCAAGATTAAAGTTAATAGTTCTAGATCTGTGGCTAGTGATCCGTTAAAACTAACATTGAGCACAATAAAGCTAACTTCCTGTAGCTGCATATCGTGCCTCCATTAATTATTGCCCTGCCTGGCCGGCCTACGCCTCATTCCTATGTCAGTGGGCGAGAGAGGAGCACAATATGGTTTTCAGGTAACTGCTAGCAGCGGTTAGGGTGTGGCATGGTTTAGCGTTTCCGTTTTGCATTGCATTGAGGGGTGGGGCCAGTGGTGAAGCTAGGTTAGAAATAACCCTGGTGCACACTATATATATTGCATAGAAGGAAATCAATAAAATTTACATGGTAAAATTGAGTCTATAAGTAGTAAAATTTTATTTTACCCTGGTGCATGTGCACCAGCCTAAACCAATATATGTAGCTTCGCCCGGTGGAGCAAGAGTCGGGGCTAGTAGTTCAGGTGCACCTATCATGGTCTTATGAGAGGAGGCTACTCGGAGACGAACACATAAACCTGCACATTACACTGCAGACACCGAGCTAATAAGGCCTATAAATTTTAACCTCATATGAGTAACAGCAAATCTTACAACCGAAAAGAGTTGTCACAAAATAAGTTTTAGATTCTAGCCAGCAATTGTTAGCGAATGAAACTAGCTAAGAAACACTCTCCATTACACCAGAACTTGCACCACAGTGAGTGCCCACCCCTTGCGCGCGGTACGAAACTTGAAGACGTATATCGTGCCAGCTGCTAGCAGATGCTCTTTAGCAAACGCTGCCCAGCCTTTGGTGATTCTTGAAATCTTGCTGCCGTCCTTGGTAAGAAATCCTCGGAGAATAACAGCACTGCTGTTGAAGCGAAGCTTTAGAGGTGTGGTTTCATCTGGAAGCTGCTTCGAGAACTCCTCACTGAAGTGCTGCAAACACAAGCATTTTTTTAGGTTCATTCTTTTCTAAAAGGAATACTGCAGTAAGTAAGCATTTCTGAGGTGCATTGCATTCTTTTGTCTTAGCAGTAAAAAAATGCAACTTACCATGCCTGTTTTGCCCATCTGGTTGCTCTGAAGACTCGCTGCATAGAGAAGTGTATCCTTCGCTGAAGACATTCGGATGGCGTGCATAACAATGATCGTCTCGCCGCCCTCCTCGACGCCAGGACCAAAAAACCATTTGCAAGAGGGTGTGAGCCCAACATCTAACCCCACTGACACATACAATTCACCATAAGTCTCTTGTTAAGTAAGCCAATTAAAGCTATAGTTGCAGCTGAAAAAAATTCCAAGAAAACAGCATCTGTGCAACTTCAAGCTAAGTGTGCAACCAAAATATTTGTGAACCACTTCAAGGCTCGTATACTATGATACAATTGTTCACCGACCCATCTGGACATTTGATAATTGATAGTGTGTGTTAAACACAACCATGTATTGTCTAAACCATAGATCGAATTTACAATTCATTACATCATTAGCTTCCTAGTAATTTAATCCACAACCTATTTTGACTATATTTTGATACAAAAATAAAATCATGCGGCAAACCCACGTGTCATGTTCATGGTTTCAGTGCTAGACTGCTTTTGGCTTGGTCACAGAACAAACACCACTTTTCGCGGTATAGAATTTGACACTAGCCTGGATTTGTCATGATAAGTCTTTTAATTTTCTTTTGGGAATTGTCATGGTAGACTTTGTATATATAGTAAATAAATTGACTAAAAACAGTACTCCTAGATGACTGGCACCCACATATATTTGTCATTATGTTTTTTCCCATAATACCCCTATACTACCTATACTACTTACTTCATACTATCTATACTACGAAACACGGTTATAGTAGTATATAATTAATCTGGTCCGTCCGATCTTTATGTACTAGTCCTTTTTAAAGCTAGTATGTCGCACCGTAAAAGGGCTCTGCGAGAAAGAGGAGGAGATTACCTGTCATGGGATGCCCAGAACACCTTCCCCTTTCCTCTTTCTTCACTCCGCGGTGATTGAACACGACAAACCTCATTGTCATGCTCGCAGACCGCACGAAAGCGACCGAATCGGTGTTGTTAATGCCTTCGCGATCCATCAGTGCCTCCCATCCATCCGTGAACGCAAGGCTCCCATTCACCACCCCGACAAGCAAGCAATATTGTGTGCCACCTTCTGAGAGCGCGTACACCCTCTTCCCGATGACATCCATACAATACCGTGGCGGCAGGTGCTTGATAAATTTGCATGAAATCGAAGACAATGACAAACGATCAGTATCAGCTCGCCTGACAAAGAAATGCCTACACCTCTCAAGGGATGATAAAGATCACGAAATTAGCAACCTACAATACTGTAACGACTCACCATTATTCCGCGTGGCTCGCCAAGCAGCTCCTTGATGATGAAAGAGGACCCGGTCGGTCCTAGTGCCTGGCACACACCATCTGGACCAAACAACTTCATTGTCAAGGTATTGTTCGCTCCCCGCTCGAACATCGCCAATTGCCCCATGGTGATCCTCTCGCCATGGACAACCTGGTGCCATCCATCTTGCAGCACTGCTCTATTCCTGCGTGTGATGCACACTTCCACGCTGTACTCCACACCGCTATCGGCTATCACGATCAGTTTACCTGCTGGCATAGGGCCTGAGGCTCCTGTACCCCCGCGCGGTAGATACTGCAAAGAAAATAAAAACAAGGGATCACTCTACATCATCAATATACATTTCTGTTTAATTTGCAAGTATATATGTTGGCAAGTGGTATGTACTAACCAATTTTGATGAAAAAGACCCGGCAAACACCCTGAGGAACTTTGCTGAGACCAGCGCGGCTGCCCCCACTTGATCCCCTGAAATGCACAGCTGTGGCTGCGAACCTCTTCGAATGTGTGGGACAGAAGAAGTTCGCATCTCACTGTGTTCACGGTTTCCACCACTATCCTGTGACACAAATAAAGGAAGAAAAATGGAGATCAGTGTTTCACCTTCCTGCATATTTTCCTCCAGATACTATTCTGCATGTTTTTGTTAGCGTGGTTGACACTAGTAGTGAACAGCAGTTTTCTTTTTCTGGTTCAAATCCCCAAACGAGGATGTGAAATCTTGATGCTCATCTTTATTGGCAGGTGACTCTACCTGCTGGTCACTGTCGGAAATCTCTGATAATAGCCTCTTCTTTCCTGACCTTCTCTGATAGACCTTGACATATGAAATATCATCCGTATTTGAAGTTGCTTCATGTTGAACTTTGTTGTAGAGTTGATCTCCACCGCTGTGAATGTTGGAGTTCCCCAATATTTGTTTAGCGACACCTGACACATTGCGGTAACTATCCACATCATGATTACTTGGTGAGGCCTGTAAATCTGGATACAATTAAAATCAAAATATGAAATGGTTAGATAAATGTATGGTACAAAGAAAACATATGGAATTGGAAAATGTAGAGAACACTCAAAGCCGCGACTAACATCTATGTATTCAGCAAGTGATACCTTTCATAGCTGGATAAATATTTGCCTGAGTAACTCCTTTGTTGCTGGAAGATGGTAAGACGCATTTTAAATTGCTTTCTTGCCAACACTTCAAAGGAGTTGATCGACCAACAGTGTTGCCTTGAGATGGTTGTTGTGCACAAGGAAACAGTCTTCTGGCAAAACTATTAGGCATAAATGTCCGAACTAATGAAATGGAGCAAGCATCCTGATTCAAAGAAACAGTTCTTGATGTTGTTCCATGACCTTCATTTTGGACTTCCTTCAAACAATTTGAGCAGTTCCATCGCCGAAACTGTTTCCGTGAAATCGGGCACAGATTTTTGCTTTGCTCTTCATCACATTGCTGGTCACAAAATATCTGAGACAAAGAGCGGAGTTTTGGATTCCTTTTCTGTAGCAGAGCGGTACACCCCTTGTAAGGATCAGAATTGACCAATATGACACCAAATAGAATGCTTTCTTGGATGAGAAGATAAGATTGAAATGCTATACAGAATCATATGAGTGCAGACATGCAGTTCTGGTCACGTTATAATTCTGCTGTCATGAAATGGCATTGAAAGGCTATAAAACTAACACCACATCAAACCATTTCAAATGAGTACACAATTCTAGTTGTATACTAAGGTGCAATACACAAAAAAGTAGTATTTCGGAGATAAATGTGCTCAGATCATGTTCCACACACACACGCGCGCGCGCGTGCACACACACACACAGAGGAAAATTTTCAATAAAAATGGTAACTAGTTTCCAAAAAAAATGAAAATAGATACAATCAGATTGGAGCACTAAAAAAATCATTTAAATGTACAGGAAAGGTAACAAAATTTTTAGGCCATGCTATAGGTATTAGAATACCACAAGTTGTATACATTCCTTCTAATAGTACGTGCACGAATGCACCTATTACTTAGGAGAAAAATGTGCACATAAACCTAACTGAATTAGATATGATGTATATGTGCAGCCCTGAAGATTTGGCGATTTCGGAAGATGAAAACAAAATCAAAGTACAGAAAAATTGAAGAAAACCCACATTAAATAAGAAATACAAAAAAGTTACCAATAAAGAAAAACATAAGTAAGATGAACTCATGACTACAACTTCAAAATGATACATACATTTCTCATACATCCTATAGAGAAGATATTACCTTATGGAGAAATGGTTACACTGCTGCTGTGCTGGTCTGTCATCAGGTTCTGTGATTTCACTTGGACACCTTATTTTCTCCGGTGCTCTTGTTCTTCTAGATGCACCCATTTCCATCACTACAAAACAAAGCAGCAAAAACATGATGGAACACCTTAGACACCCCCCCCCCCCTACACACAAGCAGTAGATGACATAACATAGAGTGGGTATTTTGTGCTGTGCAACAGACTATATGGGAGCTTATTAATGTTTATAGATGAACCGAAACCTGCATTTCTAATTAAACATTTTATATAAAAAATCATCAGAGCTAAAGGACCCTTGTTACTGGGAGGAGACACTAATACAAAAACAGCCTTGATCTATAGTCAATTCAGAATCTTTTTATCGTTTGTTTTTGACCCAGCAGTTAGGGGTGGGCAGAAAACCCGACACCCGAAAAATCCGAGCCCAAACCCAGAATACCCGAGAACTGAAAAACCGAACCTACCTTGGTTTCCAAGTCTGAAAAATCAAACTTATTTAGGGCCATTCAGATTCAGAACCCCAGTACCCGAATAACCCGAGAAATCCAATTTTTAGCCCAGCAATAACTTTTAGCTGGCCCACAACAATCAATAACCCTAGCTGCTTATCCAGCTCCAGCCACTCCACTGGCATCCTATCGGCCTCCCTCCATCCACATAACAAAAAGGCTCTGCCTCCCATCCACATATTGCGAGGCTCCAGCGCCCGCCGCCGGTCTCCATCTCCCCCTCGTCACATACTCACATCCCTATCTTGCTCCTCTCCACCTCCCTCTCTAGCTTCCTCTCTCCCTATTCTGTTCTGGAAGAATGAAGCATGGAGTGCATCTTAGCTGCACCAATCAGATCCACTCCAATAAAATTAATCTGTAGGTGCAGCAGAGCAATTGGTGGGATGGAATCATGCCGAGGAGTTCCAGATGAGCCTGAGCGGCTGCAGCTTGTGCATCTCCCTGTCCAGCCCCATCAGCCGCGACAACGACAGCGATGCTCTGCCCATGCTACTGCCGCCATTTCTTCGCCTGATACCCCAACGAGGAGCGGGAGAATGAGATCAAGCACGAGCACTGGCGATGACGAGTGCTCGGCCTCCACGCCTTGGATTGAAGCAGGCTCCTTGCGACAATCTCCTCCCACCCAATATATCGTGTATATCGGGAAAACCCATGCCCAGACCAGAAAACATCGGGTACCTGAGGGTTGGGTTCTCAGTACATCGGGTGTTTCTTGGGTTCCATTTTGCAAAACCTAAAATTCTAATAACCCGAATTATCCGATCCAATTTTTTTGGGTTACCCGATTGCCCAGCCCTACCGACAGTAGCCATGTTTTTTATGAAAATCAGAATTATCAGTCAATTTGGGAGCTGGTAGAATGATTTTCAGAGATCATTCTACCCATGAACCAACTTTGATGTTATTTTTAGCACAAGAAAAAATTGAAAAGTTAACTTTACACACACCAAAGGCTCCTAGCTGGCCACCTACCACCACTCACAAGCAAGCCTATCAGGATCTCTATCCACATACTAGAATCTTACAAATGCTCAAACCCATGACCTTATGTTTTGTGTGATGCCCCAAACAAATCCAGTTATGCTTCGTGCAATTATTATTTCAATAGAAAAACTTGACAGCAGGTGCGGGAAAGACCGGCGCAATGGCTTTATGCCACTACCGGATTCCGCCCGTTTGCCGTGTACTCTAGCACATGGCAAACACTGTAGCACACGGCAAAGGCTTTGTCGTGTGCTACACACAGCAAAGAGCACACGGTAAACGCCGGCCCGGCAAAGCCGGCTTTGCCGTGTGCTTTTTATCGGGCACACGACAAAGACTTTGTCATGTGCCCGTGTGGCTCACGGCAACATAAAGTGCCGGGAGACGGCCGTTAACAGCTTCAGTTGCCTTTGCCATGTTCCTGCCGGTGTGGCACACGGCAATGTCTGCCGTGTGACAGCCCCTGGTGCCAAAGCCACCAGCCCCTATATGCCTTGTCTTTGTCGTGTGCCTGTGGCCGAGGCACACGGCAAAGCCCCTATATGTCGTGCGCCACACCTTTGCCGTGTGCGTTTTCCCTGGAATATGGCAAAGCTGGTGTTTGTTGTGTGCCCAAGGAAATGCACACGACAAAGCCCCGGGCACACGGCATATAGGGGGTTCCGGTAGTGTGCTAAGAATAAACCCCAACGAAACCTGGTGATAAAACCCGCCGAACCCTAATGTCACCCCATTGGCCCAGACTGTAACTGAGGACAGTGAGCACCACAACTAGCTCCTTGTAGGACTGCATCACTACCATAGGTTGGTGTCCTGGCTCTATGGGAAGCAAAGCCGGGATCAGAACTCTGGCTGACTGGCACCACTGCTCGGTGACAGAACACCGTACTACTGTGTTTGCTCATTAATTTATTGTTGCATTGGATATATTACTAGTCATTTTTTCATTATCAATTTTGTACTATTACATGTAATTTAGGAGTACTAGGTACTCCCATGAGTGTACTACAAAAGAACTTGATGTTGACAAGTTAGGAATGAAAAATTAGTAGCAAAATTCACCGTAAAGAACTCAATGTCGAGCATCAAGATGACTTCAAATGAAAAGTCGGTGAACTACGAAGTTGTACATCTTCCGAAGAACTACATCTTTCATTTAAAAATTAACATATCCAATTGAGTATGAAAAGATATGAACTTTCGAAGTAGATCTACAAACTTGAACCAAATCATTCATAAACCAACAGTCCTTAGGCTAGAACTGACAGTGCAGTAAGTGATTATCAAAGCTGGTTGGTACCTTGAACAACTTTTGGTCCCCTGGAGCTCACTGAATGGCTGGAATTAGTGGATCTTGTGCCAACAGTTTAGTTACCTGAATAAACAGATACAGTGAGCTGGATCCAGAAAAGATCATGGAATTTTTCTACCACATCTCTGTATGGAGTTACAAATATTGATACTAGAATGCCTGGCCTGTAGAAAGCAGAATTACCATTAAAATTTAGAGTGCACTATGGCAAGTATATAAGGACAGGATTTAGTGTTCTAAGCAGTTGTTCAAAAAAAGTGCCTAAAACTTTAGAGTGCAAGAAACAACAGATCAGATAAGGTTTAGATGCAAGAAACACCTTTGAACTCCAAACCAAATAAATGCAAGACGCTACAGAATCCCTAGATCCATGATGCGCTTCTACGAGAAGTGCTGCCGCTAGCCATATAAACAAACAGGCACCCCTAACCACTGTCTAATTTTTCCCCACAACACAATACTCACAATCAAACAAACCAAGTGATTTCCTAGTAACCAAGGCCAAATTTCCTTTTATTGATTCAATTTTTGATCTAGATTTATGAATCAATTCATAGTGACATACCAGAAACTCTAGGCTTTGAGCTGTTGCTATCGTCGATGGCTAGATTGCGACTAGGTTAGGTGACTTACCAGAGAGATCGATGTGGCGGTGCTGTCTAGGAATCAGGGGTGGGTGGGGGGAGCGGAGAGGGAAATTGACATGTTTTAGGGTTTTGAGAGAGAGGGGGGATGTGGCGGCGCTGTCTAGGAGTCAGGGGCGGGTGTGGGGGTGGGGAGAGAAACAGACGTGTTTTAGGGTTTTGAGAGAGAGAGAGAGGGGATGGGGATGGCGGTAGGTAGTGGAGGGAGAAATAGGTAGGTGGGTTGTGAAAAAAAGAAACAAGATTGGTGGGCCAGTCAAATGCAGAGGTAGGCTGCCCCTAATGCCATCATGCAAGCACCTTCCCATGCTATAGGGTCAAAAACAAAACCTAGCAGCTCTAAAAAATGTGGCGCCCCATGAAATTCGAACCCACAACATCTTGCATTGCCTCTCATATGGCCTCCTAACCACCCCACCTACACAGAATATGTGATGGTAGGTGGGATGTTTTTTTTCTATATAGTAACCCGTGGATGACCCTTTAGTCCCGGGTGGTGGCTCCAGTTGGGACTAAAACCCCTTTAGTCTCGGGTGGAGCCACAAACCGAGACTAATGTATGAGACCCTTTAGTTCCGGGTTGAGCCTCCAACCGAGACTAAAGGGTGACTTTTAGTCCCAGTTGGTGATTCCAACCGGGACTAAATGCCCCTCTATCCCCCTATTTGTTAGAACCAGGATCCCGGGTCCAATCGAAACCGAGACTAATATAGTAGATGGAAAACCCATTTTTCTAGTAGTGTGACTAAGTTTGACACGATTAGTTGAAAACATAATATTATTGAATAATTTTTTGTCACAATAGTATATTAGAGCAACTCCAACAATACCCTCAAACCAGCATAAAAATGTTAAATGGGGTCGCTTCTGCCTTTTGAGGGCCTCAAAACTTGCTTCAATTCCAACAATAGCTCTCAATGGATAGAAAGCTTCACCCTAAGGAATTAAGGGTGGAGAAGCAAATTTGAAGGCCTCCATAAAATAGGGTGCCTAGTTAGGGTATGCAAAAGTGTATTGTTTTGGCTTGGCCCTCTAGAGTTCCTCTTACCATCATCACTATAGGCTTTAATCATTGCAGTATGTCAAAACATTGGAGAGGCAACGTACCAGATTCTTTCGAACTAAAAGTGGTTTATGTCTCAATTAGTTTAGTCTTACTAGAGCATGCGTGCGTATGGGTAATTTATGTACGTGCATGTAGATGTGTATTAGGCCAGTCTCGCTGCACAATTTCATTGCACTATATTAAGACTGAAAACTTGCTAACAATGACCTTGCCACGTCAGCGAAATTGCTGATGTGACGTAGAATTTAATGTCATAAAACTCCATAAAATTCCATTACATGTACATTGTGATCTCCTCTAGTCATAGTGACTCTGTCGGCTGTTCATGCGCTGCGTGTGTGTCCTGTCCTCCATTTGTGGGCTTTGGCCTTTGGAACTAGAAGGATGTCGGGGCTTAGATCATCTCCAGCAATGCGCCAAAAAATCATTTTCAATAATATGCTAATGGGGATGTCCCAATATTTCTTTCATGGTTATTGGGAGAGTTGCTCTTACAATTCCCAATAATCTCATCCCAATCCAATTAATCTATTGGGAGAGCTCCGACTCCCTGTTATTTGGGAGAGTTGGGCTGGACTATTGGTTTGTCCCAATAATTATTGAGAAAAAAGAAAAGTATTGGGATTCCAAAGAAGCATTATTTTTTGACCAATTCTCCCAAATACTGTAGTTGAATTGGGGAATATGGTTCTCCTGGAGATGCTGTTATCCACCTAGGAGCAGCTATAAGATATTAAGATTGGATAACCGGCAAATTAAACATTGTTCACTGTGCATATATCACTGCTCTCGTTTTGTCTTAAAGCCTGTGGCTTCCTGTGATCTTACACGGGTTATATTAACTGTTCATTAACCAATGGAAGAGTTGTCAGATCACGCTGTTAGAGAGGTTACAGTGGGCTCAACGCTGTGGGTTTTTCATGCAAGCAAATGCATTTCATTTTTGAATAATGCATCGGAAAAGGAAGCGAGTGATGAGCACTGAAGTCGTTTCCTTCTTGTTTTTTTTTGGAAAAGGGATGCTTTTTTTGGAAAAGGGATGCTTTATTGATTTTTCAGTTAGATACATCGAGGTGATACATCCATCTGAAAAGAAGTTCCCGGCCTCTGCCGAACCGGCACATAGCCATACAAAAGTTTGTGAAGATACCCTGGCCACTAATAGCTGTCAATCCTAACACTAGACTGCCATCCATACGCCCGGACAAAAATAACCTTGGCCACTTGGACCAAGAAACGCGACGCCGCTGCAAGAATGTCCCGCGATGATGGATGTTGTAGGATAGCCCATGTGCGGAGCCAATGCGAAGTTGTGAAGATGACCTGCAAAAAATTTGGAGCCTTGTTATCAAAAACCACTGCATTTCTGCATCGCCAGACATCCCAACATAGGGCTGCCGCGCCTACAAATACTAGAGGTTTGAAATTTTTTGGAATTAAATTCAACTGATCATTAAACATGTTATTCACACTACATGGTTTAGGTAAACCCCATGCTGCATAAACAGAAGCCCATACCAAACGTGTGAATCTACAATCGAAAAAAGGTGTTGAATTGACTCATCTTCATGACAGGAACTACATTGTTTGCTACTATTCCAGTTTCGTCTAGCAAGATTGTCTTTAGTAAGGATAACCCCTCGCTCGAGAAACCATAGAAAATTTTTTATCTTGAGTGGGATTTTTGATTTCCAGAGTCTTTTATTTGTTTTTGGAACATTTTGGTGGACTAGGGCCCGGTAATGTGTCTTCACTAAGAAAACACCTGCCGGGTTCAAAAACTCCACTTGAAATCATCACTTTCCTCTATGAGGACTACATTCCCGAGTCGTGCCGCTAGGTTGTTCCACATTATTAATTTAGGATCAATCAGGTCTCTTCGCCAAGATAGATTGTGAATCTATGTACTAAGCACGTCTGCCACCATATCCTGTTTTTTTCGAGCTATATTATATAGTTGTGGGTATTGTTCATAAAGAGGACTGTTACCTAGCCACTTATCCTCCCAGAATCTTATCTGAGATCCATCCTTTATAATGAAGGTTCCAAATTTTAGGAAATCATTTTTAACCTTCATAAGACTGGCCCAAAAGTGAGAATCCCCGCTTTTCCATTGGACCTGTACCAGAGGTTTGGTCCCTAAATATTTGTTGCGTAGGATTTGTTGCCAGGTGCCATCTGTTGTATACGGATGATATAGCCACTTGCCGAGTAAAGCGATGTTTTTTAATTCTAAGTTATGTATCCCTAGTCCCCCTTGATATTTCGGGAGACACAGGATACTCCATTTAGCTAATCTGTATTTTCTTTTATGTTCATCACTCTGCCAAAAGAATCTAGACCGATAGTAGTCCAGCTTCTTACGAATCCCTTTTAGGATTTGGAAGAAGGACATCATATACATCGGTAAACTGCTGAGAACTGAATTAATTAATGTATCTGTAATATTCCGGTGCCACCGGATGGGATTTGGGCTGCTGCTGGGACGAGGACGACGGCACGCGCCACCGGATGGCCTTCATACGCCTCCATGTATCTGTAATATTCCGGTGCCGCCCTTGCCATATTGCTTCCCTCTGGCCTAAGGTTTCACCAATGTGTTTCCGGCAATACCATGCTTCCGCCACCGGTGGGTTGATGATGAGCATCACTCTCGCGGTGGCTGAGGGTGGCTGTGGAGGAAGAATTGGAAGGAGCTAAATCCCAGTCATGCGCAGGAGCCTTATTGTAGGTGCTTTCTGGTGCCACCAAGGTTGCTCATCGTTGGGGTTGATGTGGATCGTAAAAGCAGGTGAAGGCCGCCAGGTCTGCCGTCCGGCGATCTGATGATGATTGTGGAATGCTGATGATGATGACCTCCTTAATGTCCTTCCTTGTGCTCCAGTGAAGGTCGTTGATCAGGCGCATTTGTCACACCCTAAAATTTTCAAATTTTAGGATGTGAATAGAAGCATAATAAATACAACCCGATTTTCTCAAATTTCTAAAAATTTTCTAAGCTTTATTATAATTTTCAAGGAATTTCATATAGAAAAAAGTGTTTTCTAACTTAAATAAAACAACATAACTTTGTAACACCCAAATTTTCACCGCATTAACTCATTAGATATTTCTAGTAATTATTTAAGGGTTAAATAATTTTTTCTAAGATTAATTGGAATTCTTGTATGCCTCTAAATTATTTAATATCATAAAATTTTAGTCCAATAAAGTGTTTGTTGCATTTTCATGTTGATGCATTGTGTTTTGGTTGAGGGATTCAAATTGGGATTTGAATTTGTTTACATTCAATTTGAACTCCACCTATTTGCTGTTTAGAATAGTAGTATAGGCTCGAGTTCGGTTTTGCCCCTTCAATTCTTGGCCCAGCTCAACTTCAGCCCCTCCAGCCGAGCCTTCCTCGCCAGTCCTTATCTTGGGCCAAGCCCAGCTCCCGGCCCAACTCCCAACCGCTTCCAGCCCATCTCTCCTTCTCCCTCTCCCACTGACAGCCGAACCCTACCCGTCGGATTCACCTTCCTCCTCCCGACCAAGCCCGAGTCGAGCTCGGTGTCGCGTCGTGCGAGCCCGCCCGCGCCTAGCTCACTTGGCCTGGCTCCTACGCGGCCCCATGAGACCCTATGGATCCCCCTGGATCTTCCCACGAAGCTTCGACGCCGCCCTTTCCTTAGCGCGCAGCGCCCCGCATGGAAGGTGAAGCCGCCGGCGCCCGATGCGCGGTTCGTAGCCCGCACGCCAAGAAGGTGCCCTGGGGACTATAAAACCAAAGCTGCCGCAACACCTAAACCCTCGCAAAGCCTTTGCCTTGAACACTCAAGCCCGCAGCGCTCCCACATGCCTCGCGCCGCCGCCATTGGCCGTGGCCGTCGATCTTCGCCGCCGTCGCCAATTCCTCAACGAGATCATGACTCGAAGCTTCGTGGGGAGGTAACGAAGTTAGCCGAGCCGTCCCCGATCTTGTTTTCGCCTTAAACCTTGGCTAATCGCTCGCCATCGTCTCCACAGCTCCGCCGAGCCACTGTCACACGTTGTCCGCAGTCTCCGTCGCCTCATCATCGTCGAAAACACCCTAGGTTAGCTCACCGTTCCCTCCCGATTCTGTAGGATCAAACCGAGCCGTTTTTGGTGGCCTGTAGCTCGAGTTAGGCTCGTCTCGGGCGATCCTTCGCCGTCGGCCGAGCGACGCCACCGCGTTCCAGCCCACCGCCGGCGACTCAAAACCCCAAGCCAACCCTAGCCATCCGATCTAAGACCCCCGGCCCATATCTGAGAAAACGGTCAACATCGGTCCGTGCTGGCTATTTTGTTAAAGAGCCCCTCTATTTTTAGAGAATAAACCCACAGTCCATCGCCGTAGTAAAAATAATTACAATCAAGTCCATTTTACGCGTTTAAGCCCCTGAGTTCTCAGATATTGGTCTGCGCCGTCCTGCTGTTTTTCTTTTACACGTTAGCCCTTGTGTTTTTATAAGAAATTATGTTTTAGCCCTCGTTTTTTATCAAATTGACCCCTGAAACTTTTAAAACCTTGCCAACGGGTCCCTATAACTTGTTTCATGCATAGATTTCATGTTTTAGATCTGTTTTAATTCGTTCTTGTTGCGTTAGATTCATATCAACATAAACTACGTTTTAGCACTATTATATAACATGTAAATTGTTTCTGAATTTTTATTTAATATTAAGTTGATTAAATGTTATCTAAATGTGTTTTATTAATTAAAATCTAATTAAGGTTTATACTCGTATTTTCATATTAATGTCGAATTGATTAATATTTATTCAATGCATTTATAAATAAATTTGACTAGGTTATATCTTGATTTTTCATAAAGTATGCTGAATTGGTTATTGTATAATTAAAAGCTACCTTTTCTGATTAAAAAAAATTCCAGTTAAACTTCGAGCTTTCATAAATAAATGTTAATATTGATTAATAGAAACATAAATGTGTTGTGAATAATAATATGACTAGTTCAACTTGAGATATAAAGTTATTCAATTATATGCTCTCACATGTTTTGTTTTGATTTAATATTTAATTTGGTAAAAAGTTATACATAAACAGTTGCAAATAAAACTTGATTAAGTTTTGCCTCGATTTTGCAAAATCGAATATAACTCTTTAAAATAACATTTACATATGATTTTGTTTAATTAAAATCAATCGAGCATATAGTTGTGTTGTTGAATAATTTAAATTCTTTCGATAGTGTTACCTTGTCAATCTTAGCTTCGTTTTCAGCGATTCTTGCGCTCGCGTGACCATAGCATCGACCCATATTCTTTTGTGCGCTCTTTTAAAACTTTATTGCTAACCGCTGCTCAGAAGAAGAAAAATGTGTGTGAAGCTGATGAAGATGGTGCTGAGTTCTAGACGTACGTAACCCCAGTCGATTGCCTGTGAAGTTGGAGCCGTCGTTTCCAGGATACGTTGTATAACTCTGAGAGACTCGTAAGTCATTTATATCGTTTGTTTTACGTGATATTGTATCTGTTATTCACTACTGGTTTACTGTATGTGTGAAACTTACACTTAGTTTGTTTTCTAAAACTGGGTGTGACAGCATTCCTCTAGCAATTGCAGTCAATTGTGCCGCCAACGACAGGGCCGATAAATGTGAGGTGGTAGCCGACCCGCGCGAAGATGACGGCGCGGTAGAATGCTTGCCCATGGTCAACGATGGCGGTGGCAGTGGCGATGCGTGTTACGTTAGGGCGGCATCCTTTGATTGCTACGTACGTGCCCGTTTCTGCAACATGACTTCTTCAACAACAACTAGCAAAAGAACTGCTGATCCGATGTTCCTTTCCATGTAAACCCGCCTTCCATATAAATCCATGTCAAAGGAACCTAGCTAGCAAAACTTGATTTTGTATATATCAATAATAGCTGCTACCTGCTCCGTACCCGATTACCAGCTAACCAAAAACTCTCGATCAAATCTTAGACCCGCTGCCCTTTCATTCGCTTTTCTTGGCATCTGCCTTGTTAGTTTGCTGGCCTCTAAAACTCGGCGAAGCAGCGTGCCTGATTTCTCGGTGTCATGGGCAATATGGCCGATTTATTATTCAGCTTTTGGGTGCTATCATTTGCCGTCGTCGAGAGACGAGACCACGGGCATTTTCGCCAACTGGATCCAGGACCTCGTGCCGGCTCACTGGTTTTTGTTGACTCGGGGATCGATATGTCCCTTTTCCTTCAGCTTTTTTTTTCTAAAATAGAAAAGATGTCAACTTGAGTCGCTCTCAAAATCTGTGTATAATATATTTGCACGAAATAAAAAACCAGATGCGACCATTATCTATGGTATTCCTTTTTGCAGCCGTACCGTCTGTTACCTAGAAAGTTACCGTCACTTTTGCATATACATTACACTAGAGCAGCATGAATTGACATGTCATATTAGGTAGTTTCGACTCCTATGTTCAAAAACAAGTTACACATGAATAAAAATGGGTTTTCATTATATTATTAACTCACTCTATTGTCAACCTGGGTTCAAGTCCTTGACTCAGTATGGATGTTTACATTTTCTTGGATTTATTTTAGGATGTAACCGGCGCTATTCTTCCCGTTGTAGGTTACGTGTCCGATGACAGCAAGACGCTAATGGCGATTTTATCAATTTTAAGTTCTCGACTTAGCACGGGTGTTTGCATTTTCTTATATTTATTCTAGGATTCAACCGGCGCTATTCTTTCAGTGGTAAGTGACGTGCCCGTCGACAGTGAGGCGCTCACAGTAACTGCCGTCGATTTCTGCATCCACCGGTCCAATCTCTTAGAGGACCCCATTTGCGTGTGTGGATTCAGTCTCTTCCTCATTTCAATGTCTGCGGTTGACAGAGGAGCTTTGGGAACCCTTTCGCGTGATGGCAAGCAGTGGTTAGTTGGTGTTTTTGGTGTTGATCTAGCACACACCCAGTTACGGCTTGCGGTTCAGCTAGCTTCTGTTTTGCGTAGCATCGAGGGGAGGGGGAATAGTCTAGAGGGAGACAGTGAACAAAAAGTTGCTTGCAATATATAGGACTGCTACGGACGCCCAGTGATTAGGCATCCCCCATTCCCTGCTGAATTTATCCGAATTATTTTGAAGATTATAGTTCTGAACTTCTGATAGCATTAGTTAGTTTGTTCGAACAGGCAGGGAATGAATCAGACCCTCCTACGACAACAGAAATTACTTCAAAAACTCAATCCTATCATGTGTTTATTTTCCAAACCAAGCATTGACTGCTTCGCTATTACAGATAACCTCAAAACACTTCCAAAGCAAAAATCAAACACTCCAAGATAAGACAAAAATATCTTCCTTGTATCCATGGTAAGCATCTATTTATTTTCCATGTCGTCAATCTCATTTGTTTGCCTCCTTCACCGTCTAAGGCATCGTGTGTGCTCCTATCCTTGATATAGAATTGAGAAGGCGTGGGTTTGCAAATAGGCCTGCTCCTAATTGCATAGTATTCTTCCCCTGAAGAGCCGCTTGAGCCAATTCGTAGCCTTGCCATCGTTATGGTCGAAATAATCATGTTCCGAAAAGATACCCTGGGACGAAAAATCTGCAAAGTGATCTTGGAGGTATTACATTAGAGCTTATTATTACCGTTCTGTTTGGATAAATCAAAACAATCTGTTTCATCGATCTGGTTATTTCATAGTTATTTTGTCAATATTATTGCGTACCTAATAAGAACATAGAACGACAAAGAGTTGGAAGTGATTGGCAACATGGACTAGTAGGAAGCCCATGATACAAACATGGATAACATGTACATATTATCTTACATATGATATATCTTCCATGTACTTCTTATACCAGAACGAAGAAGTTGATGTATACCTTTGTTTGAGGTGTTGATCTGCTCGATGGTTGCGTCGATTTTCACACTTTGGCACGCTTGTGTGGACGTGTTGCTGCTTCTTACCGAACGCCTGGACATGGAACTGGCGTCCCTGATGATGGATTCCCTTGATCATGTTGCATCTTCAGAGGCTGTGGTCGACTGTGTCTTGCAACTGCTGATGGATGGTGAATGAGGATTGGCCGATCGGTGGGATGCCCATGGTCGTCGAGAGGCTGACGACACGAAACTGGGCATGGATATGATGGTGGAGGAGGTGAATACCGACTGGATCTTGAGATCCACCATTGGCTGTGTGCACTGCTAGGTGCCGATCGGGACGAGGACATTTTTGAGGACCGATCGACGACTGGACGCCAAATTGTTTTGCTTGGTGGTCTTTGATTCCTTTAACAGACCTCGGAAGGTAGCTGATGAGCGCCGTTGGACTACGGAGCGGTGCCTTGGGATGACATTGTGGAAGAAGATCGAAGATGGGGACCTAGCTAGGCGCTCGATCATGAGCGCCCACAGCTGAATAACACCTGGTGCTGAGAGCTGTTGAATTATTTATTTGGCCAGTACTTCTTCTTTTTTTATATAAATGGACGTGTAATTCATTTCGATGTGTAATTAGGACGATGAACCATTATTGTTTAGTTTGGAAAAAACCAACCATTCAACGCGAAGACGTCATGTGGGATTTTTTTCAAACATAATCTGTTGGCTTTTTATTGGAAAACGGTGTAAGTAAATTCCACTTGTACATAAATTAGGTATGTCTAGTTGGAGCCAAGTCAGATCAGGTGGGATACCATTGGCAGTAGTCGAACCAATGTGGCTCCCCTTAGCCTGGTTGGCTGACCTGTAGGTGGTTAACACAAATTGGGTACAAATGATTAGAGTTGTGGCCCCCTAAATTGAAGGCTGGTCATGTGGCGTGATCTCGTTCCTTAGATTGAACCAATGTCAAAGCAATGGCCATGACAATGTGGAGTTGTGCTTCCTGTGGCTGGCCAAACCTGGGCAAAAACAGGGCTTATGCCATGTCAGCCGACCTAGGGGGTCGGGCCACGGGTCCTGGGCTCTGATTCAGGCCAGGTTCGGCCAATGACCCCTGCATACACAGCAAATTTTGCTGCATGGGTTAGAATTAAAACCTATGTCTTTGGTTTTCTTTTCATTTTATTATCTTGTTGATGATAAAATATAGGTTTTAGTGGCAGTCAACAGAAGGCAAGGCGAGAGGTGGGACAGCAGAGGAGAAGTAAAAATGAAAAAGATTAGGATATGAAACTCCTGTCACATGTCATGAAATTCTCTCTTATGTCTTCTCTGTCATATCAGCAAATTAATGTCATAAAACTCTTCATAAAACCTCGTTGAGAATATCCTGAGTAGATTATTTTTAAGGTTACTAGCAAAAACACACATGCACACGTTTAATAGAAACGCACGTTTAATAGGAAATAAGATTATATAACGGATAGTTGGCCGGGGACCGTATTGGTTACGAACTCGACTATTCCACGTCAGCGTGTGTTTTTTTCTATGGACTGTTTAGTCAAACTCTTTAAAACAGGAGGGGTAATGTTTCAATAATTTGTGGGATCTGTCGTCTCTTAAAAGTTTTGAATCTTTATAATATAGAATTATTATGTATGTACCTATCACACACGCCTCTTATTAGTATATATATATATATATATATATCTCATCTCTTATGATCGAAGGATTCCGAGCCTCTCAGACCATTAGTTACGGTGCGGTGAAAGAGATTTATTTACTCCAACCTCCACGAGTTTTGTTTTATACTTTACCTCCACGAGTTATTACCGCTACGTCTATTTTACTGGCCGTATGGGCCCGTTAGCTTGGGCCGTCCAAGCCTTTTTTGCGTCCCGGCGTCGCCGTCGCCGTGGCCTCACGTTGGGCTTTCGCCTTCCGCCTTCCGTGAGCATCTATCTCTTCAACGTTTCGCTTTGCTCAGCCCAAAGCCCCAAGCTGTGTCGACGAGTATGATTTTGGTTTCCTACGTCCACGGCGCCTTTCATCGGGTTGGTCGTCCTTCTTCGTCTTCCTCGGTACTCCATTGGTACTCCCTCCGTCTCGTCTTCCTCGGTACTCCGTTGGTACTCCCTCCGTCTCAAAGAAGATGTTTTAGAAATTTTAGGACAAATTTAGGAGAAAGTAAAATGACCTTGATTACCTCTAATTATTAGCCATATTTGACATTAATTGGTTGTTGCATGCACATGCACTTGCTAAATATAGTAGAATGACTTGTTTTTTGGGATAAATTTTGAATCCTAAAATGTCTTCTTTTTTGGGACGGAGGGAGTACTGGCTGGAGTGGTACAAACCGGTCCGACCTCGTGCTTCTGCCTCCTGTCTGAAACTCAATTCTTCACTCAACGTTGCACTGACCCGTCGTCACCGGATCTGGCCGCCTCGTACCATGGGCGCTCCATAATAAGGTGTTCTCGATCTCGCCGTCATGGCGTCATCAGATCTGTTGAGTCTGATTGCTGTGAGTACCCCGGCTGCAGCTGAATGGAATTTAATTCCAATTATCTTTGTGATTGTGACTCATGCGTGCATAACGCGTTTGTGGGCAGAGTTAGCATCACCGAGACCTCTTGTATAAGTTGTGGGCTAGCTAAAAAAAGAAAAAAAAATGCCATCCAATAGAATAGGCAAACGACTCGCCATCTATACAGGCTCGCTATCCTTCGGCCTCCGCTCGGCATTTTTGCCTCGCTCGCTCGCCATCCCCCCTCCTTTCCGGACCTCCCGCGCCCAAGCCCAGCGGCAGTCGCCGCCCCCGCCCTCTGTCGCCCACCTCCCCCCACCCCCCGCGCGGCCGCTGCCCGACCCTCCGTCGCCCCGCCGGTCGCCATACCGATAGCGCACGCACGCACATCGGCAATACGCGAGCACTCAACAGAGCACGCGACGGACCACGGGCAAGGTAACTCGACGCGTCGACGCCTTCCACCTCCGAGCCTCCCATCATCACCCCCTCCTCGTCACCGCCGCGCTCGTCCTCCACACCGTACCGGTCGAGGGCGGCGTACCCCACCTCCGTGGCTCCGTCACCAACCTCTGAAGGATCGCAATGGCGACCAGAGACGGGGGAGTGAATGGGAGCCGATAAAAATTTCTCTCGAAATAGCAAACTCGGCCTATATCCAAATCACTTCCGACGGAGACCAACTCACTTCCTTGCCAAATCCATGAAGCCACTGAAGTGCTTCTGAACCTAGGAACAAGTCTCAAGCGACTCAACTACCAACGCACAGCGGAAACCTTAAATCGAAAGCACAACTCAACAAACAGACCAAACCTGGAACCTCCGTCTCTCCAAACTCGGAACCTCTGTCTCTCCAAACCCGGAACTTTCGACTTAGCTTAGCAAACAGAATAAACCCAGAACCTCCGGCTCTCTAAACCCGGAACTTTCGACTAAGCTCAGCAGACAGACCAAACCCGGAACTTTCGACTAAGCTCAGCTGACAGACCAAACCCGGAACTTCCGACTAAGCTCAGCTGACAGACCAAACCCGTAACCTCTGGTTTGCCAAACCCGGAACTTCTGACTTAGCTCGAGTAGATCTAGAAAAAGTGAAAACTGAAACAAACGACCTCTAAAATTTGTGAAATTACTTGCACATGTCCCAGCATCAAGTTCATCAAAGAATCGTACCCAAAAACTTAGCCAATCAAGAGATCGAAAATTTCACCAAAAATAGCTCCGAAAATCACTAAAAAGAAAAACAAAGAGCACACGAGATTTGAAGAACTTCTTCCATCGATTCACGAGGACAACATCTATACAAGGCTGGAAGTCACCCACACCCTCTCTCTCTTGTGGGAAAATCGAAACAAAGAGTAATCACCCTCTCCTATCTCTCATCTCCTCTCACATGCACACCCTAGCCTAGGAAAAACAATGAGCAAATGAACTAGGGTTCCAAGGGATGGCTGCTATCTCCCACTAAGGTGAGTATATATGGCCGCCAACGAAAGACTAAACTACCCCTACAACTTAACTCTACGATACACGTCCTCAAGGGCAAAACAGTAAAGTTGCAGATATTTTCCTCCGGCTAGGCACGCATCCATCTGGAGTTGCTTCCCTCTGACGCAACCTCCAAGATCACGCCGCGTATCCTCCGCTTCAAAGCTTCCCGACGCCCAGACTGAAACCAGTCAGACCGGTTCCAAACCGGTCAGACCGCTTCAACCGGTCCTGGCTCGCCAGGTCCTTCGACCTTGGTTTTGTGGTCCAAACCAAGAAACTCTCCTCCTCTGGTTTTGTGATGAACCAGTAAACCCCGCGCACTTGGTCCAGCCTCCACGCCAAGCCTCGAGCACGCCAAGCCTTTCACCTCCGACTCCCGGACGGTCTACTCGGTCTTGCCTCGTTCCTCGACTCGGCCGCGCCTAATGTACCGGCTCGATCACTTCATCCATGTTGTCTTGCTTGTTCTTGCACCATGTGAACCGCACTTGATCCCACTGGCCACCGAGTCCCTCAAACCGAGCCTACTTGTCACTCCGCTCCTGGGAGGTCGCTCCGGCTAAGACCTTTCGCGCATGTTCTTCACCTGCACCAATGCAAACCAAGCCGCATCTTACACCTGCAATACTTGAGCCAAGACAAACGTCAATCCACACCACGTTGTCAATCACTCATCACAAGAAAAGCAGCCATCCATTCGGTCTCTCGGACACACGTGATCCTCAACCTCGACTGCGCCATGGGACACGGCCTCTCCAGTACGTAAAAGCACGCGTTCGGGGGACGCGCGGGGTCGTCTCCACGCGGTGCAGACCGACGTCCGCGGCAGCCTTGGTCTCGCCGCAAGGCCCGGCGAAGGTCTTTGGCACCACGACGGAGCACCTCTAGGCACCGCAATCATTCTTCTCAAGCAGCTGGCGCAATCATTCTGATTCTTGACAATATCGAGATGAAGCAGTAGATGTCGCCGCGCATGGTCCTCAGCGCCACGACGGAGCAGCTCTGTTGTTGATGTAGTGTGTACCTGAAATCGATTTGCTTATACTTGAGCAGCCGGCCTTGATGCAACGTGGACCGATTTTGAATATAGCTAGCATGTTTTATCTAGTCTCTTAGATTACTCTATAGAATTATATGGTTTTCTATTTTTACAAAGAGGGTTTAATCTCTAAATTTAGCTACCAGGATACCAGAGATGCTTTCGTAGCAATAAGGATGCTTTTGTTACCAAATGTGATACTGCATGTTAGCCTGCCTGGTACTCTGGTCATTAGTCCATAGCACGTCCCCTACCGCCGCAGCGGAGTGCGGCATTGTTCCTAGTTTACTCCATCCGACCATAAGTGTAAGGGCTTTTGGTATTTTCAGGACAACTAAAGCACGGAGAGAAAAGGCACATATACACTTTAATCAAGCACCTACTCCGTAGATCATAGTGGTGCAATTAAATCCGACCTATTCCTGCCGATGTGGGCAGAAGTTTTTACCTTTATGGATAAAACTTGAACCCAAATATAAATCCTTATATTTGTGGACAGAGGAAGTGAATTACATATGTCCTCCGACTTACAATCTTCTTATTGATTCAAGAACATAAACTCTCTCGGCTCCCCGAGGTCTTCCCGAGAAAACCATCTCCTGCATACTGTGCAGTAGATATTGTTGCACCTTTCCAAAGATTGTGCTCCAGAATCACATTGCTGGACGGTAGCACTTAGAACCTTCACAACACCATAGCTGAATGATTGATGGCATCACGCCCCCAGGAGGCCAGGAGGTTGTGTTAAATTAGTTCAATTTCTTTAAATGACCTAGTGGCTCAAAAATATCCACGTAACAGAACACACATGTGCATTTGCCGTAAGGGTTATAGCCGCCACAACTGACCCACACCAGTCTGAAGTCAAAGTAGTCTTCTCTCTTCAATGATCAGCTGACACCCCTTGCTCCACATATATAAACGCCCACTAGGACCCCTCTCCAGCTAGCTGCTCGATCAGGCCATGCCGACAATGTTAGAGCTGTTCCTCTTCTTGTTCTGGTGCTGCCTTCTTTTCCTGTACGCCGGGGCGGCGAGGCACCACGGAGGCGTGTCCCTATCGTCCCAGCAAGCTGCCCTGCTCCAGTGGAGGTCCACCCTGCAGAGCTCGCCGGCGCTGGACTCGTGGCGGCAGGGGAGCAGCCCGTGCAGCGGCAACTGGACGGGTGTCGCATGCAGCGCAGTGCGCAGCGCGCCGGCGTCGTCCCTGGCCGTGACCAACATCTCCTTGCCGAATGCCGGCATCGACGGCCGCCTTGGTGAGCTCAACTTCTCTGCTCTCCCGTTCCTCGAATACATAGACCTCAGCTTCAATAGCCTCCAAGGAGAAATCCCACCGGCCATCACCACCATATCTTCCCTCTCCTACCTCGATCTTACCAGCAATTCACTCCATGGGCAGATACCATCAGAGATCGGCAATATGGGACGCCTTACCCTGTTGGGACTGTCTCTAAACAACCTCACAGGTCGTCTGCCTACATCGCTTGGGAACCTGACAATGCTGACTCAACTTGTGATCCACCAGAACATGATCACCGGGCCAATCCCGGAGGAGCTTGGGAAACTCACCAGTCTAAATGTTTTGATCCTAGAAAAGACCTTGATAAGCGGCGAAATCCCCGAAAGCCTTGGCAACTTGACTAGGCTAAAGCTCCTATACCTCAACAGCAACCAGCTATCAGGGCCCATACCATCTTCTCTTGGTGACCTCATGAACTTGCTTGAACTTGAGGTTGGTGGAAACAAGTTGAGTGGTGGAATTCCAGTTTCTGTAGCAAATCTCACTAAGCTGAACACACTTATTTTGTCGGAAAATCAGCTCATGGGTCCCGTTCCTCAACAAATAGGGTTGCTGCCCAATTTAAGCGTCCTGCTATTACCCCAAAACCAGCTAACAGGGCCAATTCTTCCTAGCTTGGGGAACCTTACAAGGCTGAACTACCTTGACCTTTCTGGCAACAATTTTGTGGGCAGCATCCCTGTTGAGATTGGTGCTTTGGTGAACCTCCATTGGTTGTATTTATCTTTGAACCAGATTTCCGGCACAATTCCAGCAACTCTTGCAAACCTCACAGGCATGACAGAGCTAGCACTGTTCAGTAACATGTTGTCAGGTCCTCTGCCACAAGGATTTGATAATCTTACAAATTTGAAACTGATTTATCTGGGGAACAACTCGCTATCTGGCAATCTGCCATCCAATGTCTGCAAAGGGGGTAATCTTGAAGTGTTCCATGTCGCTTACAACATGTTCACTGGCCCTATTCCAAAAAGTCTGGAAACATGCACGAGCCTCACAGTTCTTGGACTCGCTTCCAACTATATAACAGGAGATGTATCCAATTTTGGACCGTACCCCCATCTTGTCAAAGCTAAGTTAGATAAAAATTATCTAACAGGGCACTTCCCAAAGATCTGGGCTTCGAGAAATTTGACCACATTTACTATGGCAGAAAATATGATAACCGGAAGCTTACCACCAGAGTTATCAAACCTAGTAAAACTGCAGGTACTTGTACTCCACACCAACAACCTAACTAGTGAGATACCACCAGAATTAAGCAATCTCGTGGGCTTGTACAGCCTCAATTTAGCGCGGAATCAGTTTTCAGGTCATATACCACCTGAATTTGGTCAAATGAGAAATTTGCAGAGCCTTGATCTATCTATGAACAAGTTGAGCGGATCAATACCAGAAGAGCTTGGGAAATGCACTGATCTAATATCCTTGATGCTTAACAACAACAACTTGAGTGGAGATTTGCCAGTGACTGTTGGTAATCTGGGGAGGCTGCAGATTTTGTTGGATGTTAGCAACAACAAACTTACTGGCAGGCTGCCTGAACAACTCGGGAACTTGGCGATGCTAGAGCGCTTGAACCTCTCTCATAACCAATTCACTGGAAACATTCCATCCTCCTTTGCAAGCATGGTTAGTCTGTCAACACTTGATGTATCATACAACAACTTGGAAGGGCCTCTTCCAATGAGTCAACTATTCCGCAATGCCCCAGCAGGATGGTTCCTGCACAACAAAGGAATATGTGGTAATCGCTCAGGCCTGCTCACATGCCCTTCAAGTCCAATAATGGAACATCACAAAAGCAGAATTTACAGCTTGGTTTTAGCAATTTCCATCCCAGTGTGTATAGTCATTTTTGTCACAACTTCAGCTGCAGTTATCATCTTTCGCAAAAGGAAACGACCCCAAAAAGCCACCAGCCCAGATACAAAAGATGTGCTTTCTGTTTGGAATTTTGATGGGAAACTAGCATTCGAGGACGTCACTAGGGCCACAGAAAATTTCAGTGATAAGTATGTCATTGGATCAGGAGGGTATGGCACTGTCTATAGAGCCCAGCTTCAAGGGGGGAAATTGGTTGCAATAAAAAAGCTTCATCTAGCTCAAGAAGAGATGGGTGACCAAAAGAGATTCCATAGCGAAATTGAAGTGTTAGCTAAGATCAGGCATCGAAACATCGTCAAGCTCTATGGGTTTTGTTCCCATCCAAGGTACAAATTTCTAGTATGTGAGTACATTGAAGGAGGAAACCTTCATGCGACCTTGGCAAATGAGGAGCTGGCTAAGGAGCTAGAATGGAACAATCGAGCAGTAATTGTTAGGGATGTGGCACAAGCTGTGTACTACTTACACCATGAATGCGATCCTCCAATAATCCATCGTGATGTAACAAGTAACAACATCTTGCTAGACACAGCTTATAAGGCTTATGTTTCAGATTTTGGAACAGCTAGGATTTTAAAACCTGATTCATCCAATTGGAGTGAACTAGCAGGGACATTTGGTTATATAGCCCCAGGTGCGTGCTCAGTTCCTTTCCGCACATATGTAGAAAGTATATTGCATATTTGCATCTTGTTTTCTTACTCAGTTCCTAATTTGACACTAGTTCTGTATTTTTATGTAGAGCTTTCATACACATCAGCAGTGACGACAAAATGTGATGTCTACAGCTTTGGTGTGGTTATTCTGGAGATTGTGATGGGGAGATACCCTAGAGAGCTGCAATCCGTCGCTTCCCTACAGGCACAGCATCATAAGCTTGCAATGGATATGTTGGACCAGCGACCATCATCGCCAACAATGGTGGAGAGGGAAGAAATAGCTCTGATTGTCGAAGTGGCATTTGATTGCCTACAAAATTCACCACAGTCAAGGCCGACAATGCAGGATGTATATCTAAAACTTTGTCACCACAAACCGTCTTCTTTTGCGTGACCTTCTCATCAATACCACTACAAAAATAATGGATGGGGAAGTGTAAGGTCAGTTGTGCTGTCGCAGGATTAATGGTGGGCCACTGAAATAATGCATCAGGTTTGAGAAGCCGAGAGTTGCACTCTAGTCGTAATTGCCTACAATGCTATTTCATAAGAAGAAAAGTCAGTATTAAGTAAAGTGGAGCAAAGCAGTGGATATGATATGACACAATAAAGCAAGATCTTCGTAAATATCAGTATGGACCGTATTGCACCTTGCACCATTTTCTTTGGCAGCCAAGCTATTTTTTGTTGTTGCCTAGTTGCCATTTTATTCCCATTTCCCATGAAAAAACATTTATTTTGGCACAATACTATACATAGTATTTGTTTCTAATGTAATTCTACTACCTCTAGCCAAATTAGATATTCTACAACGTATGCAGCCAAAGTTAAAAGCCTTTATCACAGCTATACATCAAGTATTCAGATTCCACGCACGAGAATGATACTAATACAATCAATCATAGGTACACATATATCACTATAACTTATTTTAATTTTTGTGTCCTAGACAACAAATAAATCAGATAAGAGGAGCATATACAATATATTAATCAAAACTACGGATGATGAGGTAAGCTATCTTTGGCACTTAGTTCTTAAAAAGTCAAATGGTCCTAGATTTTGAAGTATCAAATCGCCTACTAACAAACAAATTGATACTAGCATAATCAAATGAGAGACGAGTCGACCAAAGTAGACAGGTAGTACCAGCTGTCCATTGAAAATTCGTGCAGAGTTCATAAGGCATGATAGAGATCAATGCTTAACCATTATTAAATGTTGGTGCTCTAGCGTCAATAGAATTTCATAGTATACTACGAAGAACATTCTAACAAATTCATAATGTTAGAGCTGAAACCGATGCCAGACAATTTCGAAGTTTCAGACTCCAGGCTAAGTTCACAGTTCCAGATTCCAGACTAAGTTCGAGGACCAGTTAAGGGTAAGCCATGGAAACAAGTTCTCAAAAGATTTAGACATAGAGTACACGAAATCCAATGAATCTGGTCCTCAGAAAAGTTTGTCTCTTCCATTTATTTTCATAGAAAAGGCCATAGGCCATATATTCATCAATAACATAGCATGCCATTTTTGTCATAGAAGTGGATGGAAGGTTTTCAGGTGTGTTTAATATCTCATATTTAACACCAACGTTATGATAAAAATGTGGTTCTAGGGGGTACACCAATGGAGTAACAAACAAAGCATTTAAAATAGATGAAAAATAGCAAAGATACAATGTCTCACCACTAAATCTCCTCGAACTCGAGCTTCTTTTATAGCTTGCCCTGCAGCTGCATCAGCAATAGTTTCATCATTCTCTCAGCGTCCTTGCAGCCAGAAATTTATCAATTAAATAGGCACTATCATGATGGAGTTATTCTATATATGTTACAAATAGGTAAATCTAGAACATTGAGAAGCAAGATCATCATAAGGTTTGCGCCTGGACATCTTCCAGCAATAACTTAATCACATAAGTTACAGTTCCGGCCCCTGTTTTCTTAGTATCTAGTTAATCACACTAATTTCTATCTTACATAAGCAGTGGCACGCAATACACTTAGTAGCCAGTTAATATATCAACATGTACATGAGGCCTGACAAAAACACTAGTGAAAAGCTATATAGCCTAACTGATTTCTTATAAACTATTTTGGTAAACTAAATCACAAAAAAATACTGATATTTCCTTACATCATACTATGACAATTATGTCAATGTCTCTGCAATATATGTTTAATTATTTAAATTGATCATACCTTTGTAAATAGAAGACCTGGTCCACTTTGAGAGTTGATCATGAGAATTTCAACAAGTTTATTTTGTTTATCATCAATGTCTCAGTATCTGAATAATATGCTCATATATAAACAAGAAGCATGGGACAAATCATACTTAAAAGAAATTAGTCCTACAACCATAAGGCTCGATACTAAAGAGAGACACAGACACTAGTTAAAGGGTATTATAAAATCCCCATGTTGTATTTCTAGGTGCAATGTAGACATAACCATTCGCTGAAGCATAAGCAGTTCATATATACAGTAGAAGATGGCGTCATTGATTACTTCATAGCAGTACAAACTAGAAACTTAAGCCCTTTGTTAACAGTGCTCAGGAGAGTGCATATATTTGTATAAGGAGTAAAATTATAACAAGTTTAGTACAAGCAGAATCAACTAAGTGATGCTTTTCCAGTTAGCTTGGTGAAATGTTGAACTAATGCTGCAAGCGATTTACACTCTAAATTTAAGCAATGTGAAAGATACGAAAGTATAAAACAATGAATGTTCACATCACCGACATTTTGACCATGGAACTGATGGACAGCAAGTGGTGAAGCAACAGCAAGACATATCAGTTGTTCTACTGGTTCTAGTGTCGTCCCTCGTAGATACAAATATCAGACCATACTCACAGGATCGAGAATATCCTGCACAGTACAGGGACAATTTCTTCGTTTGCCAAGTGGCTCAACTTACACACCTATCTATTTCTTGTAATCCAGAAAAGCGCCTATATATTTACCACTATTTCTTCTTAGAAAATTTTAAAAAGAATGAACTTCCTTCACAAAATTTAAAGCAGAAAAGAGATAATGATATGTGTGTAAGTTGAGCCACGTGGCAAACGAAGATTCACAAGCAGGACTCAACATATCAGACTGAGCTTATGCCATAGCTTAAAGTTAACCAAACCAACTAAACCTGGAGTAAGTATCCCAAGTGGGAACAGATGTATCATGTATATGCTAGTGAATCAAACCATCAGCCTCTTTTCCACAACCCACAATTGGACCATAACCTTTGTTGATCTAGAACAAAACCAAAATTCATGGCAGAGTCATCGTGTGACAGGCACAATTTTGGGCCAAACAGAGACATGCCAACCTGCTTTCCCTGCCCCCTGCACTCAAACTCAATCAGACCCTACTCCCAACAGTAGCAGCAGTACAACAAAGGATAATCGTAGCCCAACAAGACCTCATGCATCCAATCTAACCGCGAACCATCCAATAGCTGCCCAACCAAGCAAGTAAAGCCTCTGAAGAGTCTGAACTAATCCAATCAGACCGCATCGAAGGCGGAGAAATACTCCAGCTTCAATGGTGGCGGGGACGCGAGAAGGCAGGGGGAGGACAGCGGTGGTGGATTGGGATTTGGGAGAGGTCTCCTCCTACGGACTCACCTGACCACAAGGCGACGGCCATCGTCGTAGCGCTGCAGGCGCAGATGACCCGTGCGGGCCACCAGATCGCACGTGTCCGCCCGCCTCCCCTTCTTCTTCCCCCTTTCCCGCGGCGGGGGTCAGGCTGCCCCGAGCCGCCGCCCGCTGGTTTGAGCTTCTCTCCTCTCGCGTCTGAGCCGGCGGCGCGCACAAATGCGGCGGACCAGGGCTTGCTCGCTTCGTCTCCCTCTCTTTCTGTGCTATGCTAGTTTCTCCAAAAATCTAGACCGGCAGATCCTTTCTTGATATTCACGAAATCACTAAAAGGCGTCGGTTAATTACTGGAATCAATGTAATTGATTTCCATGAGATGAATACTATCAAATAGGAAAAGAAAAGGCACGATAGTTGAATTAATATGATAAATTTAAGATTATGATCTTCATTAAAACCAATATCACAGAAAATTTGTTTTCAGGATCTCGGAAAAGCTCCATTTCTTTTCCGCCAACATCCTTTTAGACAAACTTTGGTTTCTTCTGCAGTAGCTTTTCTTTTCTGCTAAATCAGGGGCTATATCAGACGGTTCACTTCTCAGTTAATAGATTACTCAGCACTAGCTAACGTCATGTGTCATCTGATAAGTGTGCCGTTCATGCCATTTGAGTGTCCTCATTGTGCTGTTCATTCTTGCTTAGCTTCCTGATGAGATGATCCATTTAATTTGCATCGTATTAATCTGTATGTATCATCAAACATATAATATTGTTATAAACCTCCTCATGAGATTTTCAGATGTACAAGAACTAGGGCCCAAACATATTTTGCTTAGATGAGATGTGGGAGCGTGGGGCAGCACCAGTATGGTGGGGGAGGGGGGCAAAGGGTACCGTGGGTTTTGGACCAAAAACTATTAACTGTAGAGTGTAGATGGTTGAATCAAGTGTAAGAAAATGTTTAAGTGTATTTATGATGGAAGGTTGGTGGACTACAAATAGTTAGCTAAATAAGATTTTAAAGGTTATAACCTCACATGTCCTATTGGAGCCCCGTGTCCTGTTTTGCACTTCCCACGGCATTGCCGTTTTGCCGAATGGCCTGCTAGCTTGAGCAGCGTGATATAGCATTTTTCTTCCTAGCCAATTGCTTAATGGCCTCAAGCAAATGTTGTAAGCCATATTCAAGTGTATATGTTTGATTCATATAATATCATTTCTTCTTTTTTGAAATTTAGCAAAACTCTCCTTTATTCAAGCTAATGTATAGTCACTGCTAATTTATTCGTCTATTTCTCGGCAACGCATCGTTTCCCAAAAAAACACAGACTTGTGCTGCATACAAAAAAGTATATCTTTAGCGCCAAAGTGTCTCCCAAAACATCACCTGCAAAGTTCCTTGGCGATTGCAGAATTTCATGTAGTGTTTCACGCTCTACTTGCATAATGGCAAGGCGCCAAAGCCAAAGGCCTGCTGTGACCAGAACAGCGGCTCCTTTATGAAGCTCATTCAAAAACCAACATATTCTAGATGCTGTAAAGATCAAATATTAGGTGAGCATCGCCCAGTTCACCAAGACACTACATATTGAAACAATCTTTGGTTTTCGCCAACATCCCAGTTAAGCTAAGCTCATCATTGCGTCACTTCTCTTTTTGTGCAAAGTTGCTAAAATATGCTGGGAACTTCACTAGTATACGCATCACCTTCTTAATTAGTAGAATTCACACACGAATTAGCCATCTCATTTAGTTGGTGTATGCACCTATTTATTTGGCTCTCGGGCTGTTTGAATTCAACATGATTATTTATACCATCCGTGTGTTGTTGAACAGCACAAGCATGAACTCCTATACTGGTCCTCCAAGAATCATCATCCACTTCTCATGCATCGAGTGGGTGCTGCCCATTCTTGTAGCACGCACGCATGAACTGAATTTTCTGTGCATACTACACTCCACTACAAAATTCAGTCTCTTATCATGTATTTAGTTTTGAAACCAAACAATGACCACTTCTATCATTACAGAACCCCTAAACACTGGCTGTGTTATCTGACTAGTCCTACCCGCAGTTTTCTATGAGCTGCCGCGCGATTCCAGCATTCACTTTGTTCTTTGAGGATGTTGGGCAACACGATGCAGAGGGTGGCCCCCCTCCGTAACCGCTCTGACTGCTGGTGGAATTCGGTGGCGCATCCGATGCTTCGCTGCTTTCTTCAGACAACTGTCTCACGGAACGGCCGCCCCTGATAGATGCCGATGTGCTTGTATCTTGAGAGCTGGCTGAGCTCGGCCACGTCCTGGTGGAACTGCGCTGACTGCTGGTGGAGGGCGAAAAATGCGAGGACTTGCTGCTTCTTCCTTCAGACAGCTGGGTCTTGGATCTAGATTCCGGCCGTGTCCTTGTATATTGAGAGGCTGATGAGCTCGACCTCGTATCGGAACTAAAACTACTGCTGATTGATGGTGAAGAAGAAGAAGGTGATGAACGAGGAAGAGAGCCTGCGGGCACTTGGCCAGCAGCAGACCGGTTGGACGCCATGGAACGAGGAATGGAGGCAGGACTTGAATATGGTGGACGTGGAGCAGCAGTGCTCGAGTAGCTTGCTGGTTGTCCCACGCCCCACAGTTGTCGAGACATGTTTGGTCCAGGCGCCGGAGATTGGACGATGGTCGATCTGCTGCTGCTGCTGCCTGACCCTAGTTGTTGTTGCCGGCTTGCCTGCGCCGTGGCGCCTCTCCTTGGTTCGAACGCGTCTCTTGTGACTAAGGCGCAAATAAAAACAGTATTATTAGTTTTTGAAATAATGAAAAAAAAATCTTTTAGTGTCGCAAAAGTGTAGTGTTCATTTTTAATATTTCAACGGGCGCAAATTAACCTCTTAATTAATTAATATAGGTGAGTATCTTAACTTTTGCTATATTTAGGTTCTGTTTGGCACAGCTCTGACTCTAGAAACTCCGTAGAGTTTTTGGAGCTGACTAGAAGCTCCAAGAAATTCTGGAGTTGGAATAGAAAATATTTAGATAGATTATTTGGTTAGTCTGTACTAAATATTAATATTTAAAATACTTTAATTTATCAAAAAAATACAAATCTAGTCTAAAGCTGGAGCTATAACAATTTGAAAAAACACATTTATTTGTATTTGCAAAAGTGCGAAACAATTAAAACATGTCAGCCAAACGATTTATTAGAGCGGGGAGCTGATACCATTGTTTGGAGATGTGTTTTGCCGCCGGGCTGACCCTCGCACGTCGCCTTGAACCGTGCTGTAGACGACATTATTTCCCCATGGTCTGGTGCGAACAGGCTGCTGTGGTATGTTGTTACTGAATGGTACCTGCCGTTCACGAGGTACGGCAAGTGTTGGAGCAGGACGAGCCGGCCTCGGGATGGAGGCGGCCGCCGCTCGTGTTCCACTTCCGGCGGCCCAGCTGCTGCTTGCCGACGAGCGGGAGACATTGGCCATGGGAGCTGCACGCGGCCTGGATGAAGGTCTATGCTTCTGTATTGTATGTAGAGGAAAAGGAGGCAAAAATAATGTCTACGGAAATGTCGACACAAGTTTAATTTGCTCTCGGTTCGTACACCCCAATAGCTTCTTTTGTAGGCGTGTCGTCGTTCATCAGTTGCGTAGGTCTCTCGTAGACTGCAACACTAATTAATAATCTGAGTGATCGATGAAGTAATTAACTTGTTGTTTGTTGTATAGCTACGGGGAGTCCCTTGATTTTTACTATCCGGTATTACGACTAGTTCATACTTAGCGTCATTTTATTGACTAATGTTTGCTTTCCTTGTAACAAATTCGCTGAAATTAACCAATTCCACGCGCATGCTTTGGAGATGGCGTGTCTATCGTACGCGATGATGCATGACGTGGTATTTTAATTTGGCTCAAATACATTGGAGAGAGGAGACCCAACAAACATTATTGGTCACTAATCAATATTTTTTGAGAGGCCAATTCGAATTGCTTCTTAGTAATATAATCTATCAAACAATTTAGGGTAAAGTCAACCTAGATAAAACCAATAGGACTAGGACAGGGTAGTTGTTCGGATGTTTCTAATGCTGAAATGCCTAAAGTATCAAAAAAAATGCTGAAATGCCTCACTGTCTGGTTGCCGGTAGCTAGATTGCCTTAACTCTGCAATACCAGGAGTGATATATAGCTTTGACCCAAAGGGTCTCCACCACGGCCCCTCTAATTAAACAAACAACATACTTTTTGCAAAAATAACTTGATCATCTTGGAGGCCGCCCTCACGGTCACAAATTTGCACCAATAAATATGTAGTACATGAATAATTCACTGTGATTGAGACAAGCTCATATATACTCCTTAAGATGCAAGCAACATTCACATATACGAAAGGTTGTTAGTTCACTAGTGGAAAAACTCATATTGGCCCCCTACACATTTAGTACCGGACATAAAAGACCCGGTACTAAAGTGAGCCATTTTATTACCATGTATAGATGGGATGGTAAGAAAGCGACGCGCGAGACTAAGGGTCATAGGTGAAAAAATCGCGTTACTTGTGACGTTGCGCGGTGTGCGAGCCTCCTGGTGGTTTATTTTTTTTTCTTTATTTTTAGGCGCGAGACCATTTAGTACCAATCGGTGTTACCGATCGGTACTAAATGACGCCCTTTAGTACCAGCGGTGGCTCCTCTCCAACCGGGCTAAAAGCCCTTCTCCCATCCTTGTGTACCATTACTCTTCTTTGTCATCATATAGAGTCAAGGCGTTGAAGCAAGCAGGGGCGGAGCCAACAGGGGGGCTGGAGCCCCCCACCCCCTTGCAACCAATAGAGCCCCCCTAAGCCTCCCTATAATTTCTAACCATAGATGAAGAGGAAGAAGAAGGAAAGAAGAAGAAAGAAGAAGGAAGAAGAAAAAAAAGAACAAGAAGAATGAGCAACTCAGCCCCCTAACTGGACGCAAGCCATGTGCTCGAGCACAACCATCACCTCTACAATCACCACAACATCAAGACGAGCATCACCAGCCTATACCTACACTTCCTTTTTCCACCTTCGCCATCTAAGGGCAAGTACAACGGTGCCGACAGCTGCTGTCTTTTTGACACAAATAGACAGCTGAACAGACAGCTTGTACAATAAGTTGTCTGTTTGGCTGTCTGTAGCGTGATTAATTTATCTTTTAACATACAAACTCATGGGGATCTGGTGCATAATTGATCTTTGTAGTCATTTTATTGCATTTAAACACCCTAGCACAAATAAATTTATAGATAAAATACAGGACAATATCATGGGTATTCATATTTTATAAATGTACATCATCACAAGACAAATCCAACAAAATAAGTTTGAGATCATTTGAGCCTATATTTATTTTACTATGAATTTTACAAAATCATGAACACACAAGTATTATTAAGCCTTGCTAGCTTGTACTGTTCATCTTCTTCGGTGCGAGGAGCCGAGCGCCGCCTCCTCGTCGATCCACGCCACCGTCGACGATCCGGTCAAGACACGGGCACCATGAGCTTCCCTGCGCCACGCCGAAGCCGCCGCACCCCTTCCCCTCGCCGCTGGTCCGCCGGAGCAACCCCACCCACGGGAAGACCGAGCCGCCGCCGGCCGTCGTCGTGGATACGCCGCCTGTGTTGCTCGCCGGACAAATCTGTGGTCACCAGGAGCTTTGTGAGGATGAGCTAAAGCCCCGACACCGCTCCTCGTCACCATCCCGTCATCGAAGGCCGCCACCCACGCGAAAACCTTGCTGCCCTTCTTGCTCCGTAACGGCCGCGGCTTGAGCTCGACCATGGCGGGTGAGGAAGGCGTGAACTTGGGCACCAAACGAATCCCCCGCCGCTCACAGCTGATCCCGCGCCGCCATCGTCTCCCCGCAACGCGCCGTACAACGCCCTTCTTCTTCATCACGTCGCCTGGGAGCACGCGCGCAGCTCGTAGATAAACCAGACGACGGCTTCGTCTCGATCCGATCGCGTAGGGACTTTTTTGCAAAAATTCTTTGCATGCGACGGCGCGTTGTACGTGCCCTAATCGAGCTGGCCACAAGCTAGTCATGCGATGACTGTTATCATCAATGGTAAACCACTGCCATATCACCACCAATCAAATTGAGGCCACAACCATGGCCGTCGGGCGCCCTCCCAACCTCCCTGAACCCTAAATTATTTCTCCTTCACCTATCCAATTCCCACCGAAGCCGTCCAAGCTCATTACCTAGTTTCATCATCAATAGCTGTTGTCGGTGAGCCCCCCGAAGAAATGGCGGGTTAATTATCACCTCAAAAACTTCAATTGAGTTCACCAAAAACCCATATTTCCTTTGCTTAGGCTTGTCATCTGGTTCCGCCATGCAATCATCAACGATCCCATCACTCGTCGCTGATGAGATAATGCCAGCAATCTTGTCGTCTTTTCCTCTTTCCGCTCGATTTCGCCGCTGTCACACCCGGTTTTAAAGGAAAAACCAGATATATCTTATATATGTGTTAGGATTAAGTTTACACATATGATACACGTCACAAGTAAATATCTATAACCATAATATAACGAAAGAGTATTAAATTATAATTATTACAATCTCACGTTTGACACAAAAGTCATAGAGAAGAATAAACGAGCGTTTAACTAGAAGTGTGGCAAAATAGACTCCACCTCCATAGTCAGTCACGTGACTGGGGGACACGCCTATATATCCTCAAAATCAACGGTACAAGAGCATCTCCAAGAGACTAGCCAAATCATTCTCTAAAGTTAAATTTAGCTATTGTTAGAGAAAAAAAACGTTTCCAACAGACTCTGTAAATGACTCTTCAAATTTCAAATTTAGTGGCTCTCCATCCCACCTCATTCGCTAGCTATTTTTAGCTAACCTACCTCACTAGCCATCTTTACCGAATCCGTTGGATTACTCTGTTATTTATTAGTCAAATCTATTTTTAAGAGTAGCTAAATTAGTAAATTTGGCTAGTCTTTTAGCTAATCTCTTGGAGATGCTCTAATCCTCAAGATTTTAAGTCTGAGCAGCAATCCAGGTGTTATAGATGCAGTATAAATAAACAAGTGTGACCACATACCGTACTCCGTAAAGTTTGAAAATAAAATAACATAGCAAATTATATGTATCTAGAAAAGCCAAAACGACCTACATTTGGAAACAAAGGAACAAAGGAAGTAGAAATCTCCATAAACACTACAAATGCTCTAGCACATATTGAAACCTTTGTTTTATCATATTCTGATCAAATATTTTTTACTAATCAAACAGTTTTAGTATCCACTTTTTGACACCCCACCTTCGCGTGCACAACAAAATGGACCTTATAATCCTTTATTCCAAATTAACTAGGAATATTTCCAAAAACACCTTATAATAGAGTTAGTGAAACATATTCTGTCACACGGTTTTAAAGGCAAAGCCAGGTGCATCTCATATGTGCGCCAGGATCAGTTTACACACATATGGTAGACGTCACAAGTGAATATCCATAACCATGCATAACGAAAGAGTATTATAGTGCGATTATTACAATCTCAGAGTTGACTCAAATGTCATAGCGGAAGACTTAAATAAACGTTTCTCTAACGAAGCAGAAGTGACTCCAACTCCACAGGCATTGACTGGGGGAGACTCGCCTAGAACTCCTCAAAACCAGTAGTGAAATCCTCAAAATTCTCCCAATCTGAGCAGCATTCCGGATGTAGTAGATGCAGTAAAAGAAAGAAAAACAACAAGTATGAGCACATACGTACTCAGCAAATGTAATATGACATACAAGGCTGAGGCAAAAAAGTTGGCTGACCATACTACAGTAAGCACTTTTAGTTGGTCAAGTTTTATTAAGCAACTATTTACTAACAAATGAAAGTATATACCACCCACAAATTAATGAATGTCATATTCCCAACATATTCATATAACCACGATTTAGATCATGTTCAAGTATGATTATCATGTAAGGGTCCAGGCCGCTCTTAACCGTGAGCACGGCTGTTATAACAGTTTTACACTCTGCAGAGGTTGTACACTTTCACCATAAGCCGTGATTCCCATTGCCGAAGCATTGTACCCTTCCCACACCACGTGGACCGAATACTGGGTTTCACTATGAGACCTTTACAAAAGCACTCTAATAAATGATAGCCCGCTAAGGTTTCCGGTTCAGAAGCAAAGCATAACCCTCCCTAATGAGGTCTATCTCTTACCAAAGCCCACAGCTCAAAAGGACCGAGCTATACCCCGTCAACCGCCGCCCCCCATGCCCCTTTCGAGTAAAGCTACCATAAACTAGAGCACCTAATTAGTCAGTCAAAACCAGAGCCACATGGCACTCATGGTTGTACTGTTTTCCTGGGTGGTTCTCCATGTTCCAATTAAAAAGATATGATCTTGCCATTAAATTAATTCAAAGAGTATTTGGAACATAGAGTAGGGTTCATTTAACCAATCCCAGTTGAGCAAACTAAGCATCATCTACCATCAAAATTAATTAAATAACTCAGTTTCAGGGACAGGAAAATATAGTGGCTAGGCAAATCCTTAAATAGGTACCCATCAAATTAAGACACAAGCATGGGTGGGGAAATTAATAATTATTAGGACATTTGCATGACATAATACACTTGCCTTCTTCCCAACTCGGTTGCTGCTCAAATCCTTCTCCAACAGTTGGTTCTTCAGAGAAATCCTCGAACTGGTCGTTTCCTAATCGCATCACACATTCACATACAAGGAAACAATACAACAAATAAGAAACAATACACCAAACAATTCCAACAGAAGAAAACAACAGCACAAAACTAATCTACACGTTACAACGAACGCGTGAGCGCGAGAATCACTAAAATCGGAGTTAAAACGCAAAAGATATGGCTTTTCTAAGGTTCAGGGACTTGCTGGCAAAGTTTTAAAAGTTCCAGGGGCTTAACTGCGAAAAACCAGGGGCTAAAACATAATTTTGTATAAAAACTCGAGGGTTTTCATGTAAAAAGACAAACCTTGGACCTCGGGCACAATTTTAAATCTTGCAGGGGTTAAAATATAAGAAAACAGGACCTATTCGTAATTATTTTTGAACTAAAGTGGACCGCGGGTTGATTTTGAAAAACTACAGGGGCTCTTTAGCAAAATCCGCAGCGCTGACCGGTACCGACTTATTTGACTTGGGACGGGATCTGATGTGGACCGTTGGATCATAATCCGACGGCCGGAATTGGATCTGGGAACGGCTCGTCGGCGGGGACGGCCGGGACGGCGGAGCCGCCAGCGGACGCGGCGGTCCTTCGCCGGAGAAGACGCGTTTCAACGCTACGACGCGCGGATTACGACGGGACTAGGTCCTAGAGCATCAGGAGCGAAAGGCGAACTCACTGCGGGGGTTCTCGTCGAGGGAAGAGCAACGGCGGCGGCCGGCGACGAGCAACGGCGGCGGCGGAGCTCTGCAAGATCGACCGGTGAGCAATTAGCGCAAAGCTCGGCCAAAAACGGGTCAAGATCACGAAGGAGAGGCGCGGGAGGTCGAGGCGAACCTACCGGACTTGCTCGGGCCGAAGGAGGAACAGCGGCGACGCGAATCAACGGCGACTTGGGTTCGGCGGCGGCGCTAGGGTTGCTCGGGTTTTTGCGACTCGACTCGATGGGAGGGACAGCAGCAAGGGCGGCGGCGCTTAAATAGGCCCAGGAACCGACCTCGGCGTGCGTGAGGGAGAAGGACTCGGCGGCGCGACGAGATCGGACTCGGCGACGAGTCCTGCTCGGCTACGGCGAGAGGAAGACGGAGATGCTGACAGCCGGGCCCCACTTGTCGGTGACAGAAAGAGAGAGAGAGCGGGGAGAATGAGGACGGGCCGGAGACGGGCCGAAAGTGGAACGGGCCGAGAAAAAGAAAAGGAAACGCGGCCCGGGAAAAAGGAAAAGAACGCGGGGAGGAAAAGCGAGCGGGAGAGAAAGTTAAGGGGGCAAACTTGGACCGGGCCAAGAGTTCGAGGGGCGAAACCGAACTCGGCTGATTTAACTTTTCTAAAACTCAAACAAAAGGCAAATCAAATTCGAATTTAAACAGAATTTAAATTCCAACTTGATTTACTAGCAACCAAAAATATATGCAACAGCATGAATGCAACAAAAACTTATTTTGACTAAAATAATTATTTAATGTGATATTTAAATTAATAAAAGGCTAGAAATTCCAATTAAATCCTAGAAACTTTATTTTAAGCCTTAATAAATCCTAGAAAAATTCAAAGGGTTGCTACAATTTAAATGTGATGAATTTTAGGGTGTTACAAACCTACCCCCCTTAAAGAGAATCTCGTCCTCGAGATTCGGACGGATTAGAGAAAATTCTGAGGGAACTCTGCCATCAACTCATCTTCTCTTTCCAAAGTTGCCTCACTGTCCGCATGGTGACTCCACTGAACTTTACACATCTTAATCACTTTACTCCGAGTAACTCTTTCAGCAGTTTCCAAAATCTTAGCTGGGTATTCCTTATAAGTCAAATCATCTTGCACATCCAACTCATCCAATGGTAATTCTTCCTCAGGAACTCGAAGACACTTTTTCAACTGAGAGATATGGAACACATCATGCACATCTGACAGTCTGGCTGGCAACTCCAATTGATAAGCAACCTCACCTTTTCTATCAACAATCTTGAAAGGTCCAATGAAACGAGGAGATAATTTACCTTTCACCTTAAACCTTCTCAAGCCTCGGATAGGAGATACTTTCAGATACACATAATCACCTACTTCAAAAGTTAATTCTCGTCTCCTTGTGTCTGCACAGCTCTTCTGCCTGGACTAAGCCGTTCTTAAATTTTCTCTGATAATCTGAACCTGTCTTTCTGCTTCCTGTAATATCTCTGGACCAAACAACTGACTCTCGCCAGTTTCACTCCAATACAACGGCGTTCTGCACTTTCTACCATAAAGCGCTTCGAACGGTGCCATCTTCAGACTTGCCTGATAACTGTTGCTATATGAGAACTCTGCATATGGAAGACTCTTGTCCCAACTACCTCCATGCTTCAAAGCACAAGCTCTCAGCATATCCTTCAAAATCTGATTAGTCCTTTCTGTCTGACCATCTGTTTGAGGATGATATGCAGAGCTGAAATTCAACTTTGTATCCATAGACTCATGCAACTTCTGCCAGAATCTAGATGTAAACTGAGTACCTCTATCAGACACTATCTTTTTAGGTACACCATGGAGACAAACAATTCTGGACATGTATAACTCTGCTAACTTAGCACTGGTATAAGTAGTATTTACGGGTATAAAGTGAGCTACCTTAGTTAATCTGTCCACAATAACCCATATGGAATCATATCCTCCTCGAGTGCGAGGTAATCCAACAATGAAATCCATACTGATTTCTTCCCACTTCCATTCAGGTACCTTGAGTGGTTGAAGCAATCCGGCTGGTCTCTGGTGTTCAGCTTTGACTCTCTGACAAACATTGCACAATGCCACATGGGCAGCCACGTCCCTTTTTAGTCCATACCACCAATACCTTTGCTTCAGATCCTGGTACATCTTGGTGCTTCCAGGATGAATAGAATATGCGGAATCATGAGCTTCCCTCAATATCTGCTCTCTGAGAGACTCGATATCCGGTACACATATCCTCTTTCTAAACCAAACTGTACCTTGATCATCTTCGGTGAAGTCGGGTGCTTTCCCTGCTAACATGGTTTCCTTGATTTCCTTTATCTTCTCATCAGTAAGCTGACCTTTCCGAATTTCCTGTTCCAGTGTAGACTCAACTTCCATTGTCACACCTTCTGTTTGATTCAGGAATCCTAAGTTCAGCTTTTCCATCTCTGCAAGCAACTCAGCTGGTAACTGGCGACCAAACATTGTATATACTTGTGACTTCCTACTCAGCGCATCGGCAACCAAATTAGCCTTGCCACGATGATAGTTGATCCCTAGATCATAATCCTTGATCAACTCCAACCATCTTCTCTGCCTCAAATTCAGATCCTTCTGAGTGAATATGTACTTCAGGCTTTTGTGATCAGTATACAGCTCACATCTGTTACCTAGAATATAGTGCCTCCAGATCTTCAAGGCATGGACAACAGCTGCAAGCTCCAGATCATGAGTAGGATAGTTCAGCTCGTGCTTCCTCAACTGTCTGGATGCATAGGCTATTACTCTGCCTTCCTGCATGAGCACACACCCAAGACCTCTACGAGAAGCATCACAATAGATATCAAAGTTCTTGTGAATATCTGGCATAGCAAGCACTGTGGCTGTAGTCAACTTCCTTCTCAACTCTTCAAAACTGGTCTGACACTCTTCTGACCAAACAAACTCCTTGCCCTTCTCTAATAGCGAAGTGAGAGGTTTCGCTATTTTAGAAAAGCCTTCAATGAATCTCCTGTAATATCCAGCCAATCCCAGAAAGCTTCTGATCTCAGAGACTGTGGTAGGAGGTTTCCATTCCAACACATCCTTAACTTTACTTGGATCCACTGCAATACCTCCTTCAGTGACCACATGACCAAGAAAAGACACTTGATTCAACCAGAATTCACATTTACTAAACTTGGCATACAACTGGTTCCCTCTAAGAGCCTGCAACACCAACCTCAAATGTTCTTCGTGCTCTTCCTCATTCTTCGAGTAAACCAGAATATCATCAATAAACACCACCACAAACTTGTCCAAGTACTCCATGAACACCTTATTCATCAGGTACATAAAGTAGGCGGGTGCATTTGTCAATCCAAACGACATCACCGTATACTCATATAATCCATACCTGGTGGTGAATGCTATTTTAGGAATGTCGGAACGTCTGATCCTCAACTGATGGTAGCCAGATCTCAAGTCAATCTTGGAGAAAACCTTAGCTCCTTTCAGCTGATCAAATAAGTCTTCAATTCTGGGCAATGGATACTTATTCTTGATGGTTACCTCATTCAATGAACGATAATCCACACACATCCTCAGAGTACCATCCTTTTTACCCACAAAAATTACAGGTGCTCCCCAAGGTGATGAACTAGGACGAATGTAACCTTTATCCAACAATTCCTTAAGTTGTTTCTTAAGTTCTTCTAGTTCATTAACAGCCATTCTATATGGTCTTTTAGAAATAGGAGCAGTACCAGGTAAAAGCTCAATAATAAACTCAATGTCTCGTTCAGGTGGCATACCTGGCAAATCATCTGGGAAGACATCCGGAAACTCACAAACAACTCTGATATCCTCCAAAGGAACACCACTGGCCTGATTCACTGAGTACGTTGAAGCTGAGGGTTGTGTGGCTCCGAATTCAATCTTCTCTCCCTGGGGGCTAGTCAACAACACGGACCTCTTGGCACACTGAATCACCGCATCAAAAGCAGCTAACCATCCCATTCCAAGTATGACATCGATTCCCTCAGAGTTCAGGACTATCAAATCAGCAGGAAAATCTACCCCAACTATTTTCAAATTAACTCGGGGACAGATAAAGTTGGCTTTCAAGTTTCCACCGGGTGAGCTAACTAGCATGGAATTTTTCATAGGGACCATAGATATATTATACTTAGCTACGTACTGAGCAGTAATAAAAGAATGAGATACTCCAGAGTCGAATAAAACCGATGCAGGGGCTGAGTTGACGAGGAACATACCAAGTACCACATCCTGGGACTCCTGTGCGGTCTCCGCAGCAACATGGTTCACCTTGCCCCGCATCTGATTCTGCTGGCCCTTGTTGCTCTGGGGCGTTTGGTTCCCATTCCTATTCTGCTGCTGAGGGGTATTCTGCCTAGGCGCACTGCCACTCTGGTGCTGAGGGGTCTGAGCATTCTTCTTAGGACAGTTGTGGGCATAGTGGCTGGGATCTCCACAAATGTAGCAGGTACGGGGAGTAGGGGCACTGCCTGGTGCAGGGGTCTTCACTGGAGTCTGAGTCGGGTGGTCTGGCGGTTCTGCTGAAATGCTGGTCGCTGAGGTGGAGGTGCTGACCGCTGACCCTGACTCTGCACAAAGTTACTCCCTTGCCCACCAAAACGAACGGGCATGTTCTGCTGAGGTTGCTGGAAACGAGGGCGGGTGTTACTGCTTGACTGTCCTGAGGACATGAACATCCTCTTCTGCTCTCCCAACTCACGGCGCTTGCTCTCCAAGCCAATAGCCTTATCCAGTAGCTTCTGAAATGTTGGGAAGGTGTGAGACATGAGTTGATATTGAAGCGGTGGAATCAATCCTTCCAGAAATCGCTCCTGCTTCTGCTCATCATCCTTCACCTCATTTGGGGCGTAACGGGACAACTGGATAAACTTATCCCGGTACTCGCTGACGGTCATCCCACCTTGTTTGAGTGAGAGGAACTCCTTCTTCAGCTTCATGACACCAGCAGGAATATGGTAGCTCCTGAAGTTGGTCCTAAACTCCTGCCAGGTGATAGCATCAGGGGTGGTATGAGCAGCAAGATAAGCATCCCACCAATCTGAAGCTGATCCTTCCAAGCGACCTGAGGCATACAGGACCTTCTCCCTGTCATTGCACTGAGCCATATCCAGCTTCTTTTCGACAGTCTTCAGCCAATCATCAGCATCAAGTGGATCTGCTGAGTGGGAGTAGGTAGGAGGTTTGTGACTCATGAACTCCCGGTGCTTGTCCCTCTGCTGGTTGTTGTTATTGTTGTTGTTGTTCTGTGCTTGCATGGCTGCCAAGGTATTAGCCATGCCCTGTAGAATCTGAGTCTGGTTGGCGAGGATCTGATCCATTGCTGAAAATGCTTGATTCGGCGGAGGATTTGGATTGGGGTTGGCACGTCCTTGACGATTTACCGGTGGTTGATCCACTCCACTTCCAGACCTGGTGTTTACCATCTGGTGGTTAGAACATGAGATTCAGAGGGTGGTAAAAAGATATAACTCAATCATGAACAGATAAGAGTTAGTGTAGAACTAGTTGCCAATGACGGGCAAATCAAATCCTGAAACAGATTCTGTTCGTCCTAATTAAACAGTTGTAACTCTCATTCTGAGTATCCAAAATTCATGATCTTTTGTCCGAACGTAGACTATAAAATTCTGAAACTAACCCAACTTAAATCACCTCCATCGGAGTTTTGTAGCTCGAGGTATAAAATAAACAAGACAGCGGTGTCAGGACCACGGGACAGATTCTGGTTGCTCCAATAAAACCATTATATCTCTCTGCCAGAACAAAAATCACGAAAAATTCCCAGAACCTAGGTTATCAAGTCCTTAATTCAACCCAACTGGATTTACGTCAAACGGAGTTCTGAAGCTCCAGGAACAATTCGGACAGTACCAGGATATCATGCAGCGGCGAGAACAGAATGTCGCATAGCATGATTTATATGAGTGGTACAAATATATGGATAAAGTGATGGTTAAGGGCTAAGATCAGAGACCAAGATAAACCCAAAACTAACTAAATTTATTTATTTATTATTTACTCAATTGTGGTCATCACTCCACAATTAAGTTCAATCATTACAAAGATTCAAATCACACACTTAGCACAAAAGCAAACATCTCTACCACGCTTTTACCAAACTAAAACACATGTTACGCACGAGTCTCAACGATTCTAAACGTACTGAACTAACAAAATAAAGGGTATCCTATCTTAATAGGTATGGGTGCAGCAACTAGACAATCCACCAAGCACTGTCTAGCGAAGCGGTGAATGACCCAACAATCCTTCTATATCTTCATCCAAGGGCGGAAGTGCTTCTCCCTTGAGTTCAGCTATCAGCCTTTTGTTCTTCCTTCGTTCAGCAGCGAGTTCTTCACGCACTTCTTGTAGTTCTCTTGAGGTGTCATCGGCGTGCACGTCAAGCATCTGGGTGAACGCCACTTGGACGTTGAGTGTAGAGTTCACACCTGGCGGGTGTGGTACAACCCCAGTTGGAGTGCCTTGCTGCCTTCGAGGAAGATATGCCCAAGCAGTGTGACGTACTTCAGCAGCCTCCTCATGACAAAGCACAGAAAGTGCCCTCCTGGCTGCATCCTGGATTCCAGCTTCGAAAGTTGATCTGATGGCGATGGCATGATGTACTGCAGCTTCTTTGGTTCCTCCAAACTCATAATCAGGCTCACTGATGTATACAACGACTTCCCAGTCCTCTGGGTGATCTGGATGTGTCCTCCTCCTTCCACAATACTCTATCTCCACTGGGTAGTTCAGACGCTCGAAGAGCATTCGAAGCATCATCGGGAACCCACTGTTGCCTCCGTCGTGGTGGTGAATAGTCACTACCCACATGTCCGGCGGCGGAGAGGGTCCTTCACTTCCTTCAAATCCAGCTGGAGCATCCCCTACTGAGTTGACTTCTTCGTCCATTACTTCCATCTCTTCAGGTTACAGTTTCACTTCTTGTACTGAATGCGACGAAAAAGAGGAAAGAGTGCTTGCCAATCTACGAGCACCTTGCCTTGTCAGCACCATCTATGGTTTAAGCAAGAAAGGGGTGAGAACAGTTCTAAAGACATCAGAACCAGGTAAGATGGTGAAAAAGATAGACCAGAAAACAAAGTCAAGGAGGAGACAATTATCAATGACCTGGATTAATAGCAATTTAAACCAAGAATAGATAGACCAAGAGTAGTTAAGCAAAATAATCCTTAGAGAATGACCATTGCTATCTAGGCTTGCGTCCTACAGTCAACATAGCTCTGATACCACCTCTGTCACACCCGGTTTTAAAGGCAAAGCCAGGTGTATCTCATATGTGCACCAGGATCAGTTTACACACATATGGTAGACGTCACAAGTGAATATCCATAACCATGCATAACGAAAGAGTATTATAGTGCGATTATTACAATCTCAGAGTTGACTCAAATGTCATAGCGGAAGACTTAAATAAACGTTTCTCTAACGAAGCAGAAGTGACTCCAACTCCACAGGCATTGACTGGGGGAGACTCGCCTAGAACTCCTCAGAACCAGTAGTGAAATCCTCAAAATTCTCTCAATCTGAGCAGCATTCCGGATGTAGTAGATGCAGTAAAAGAAAGAAAAACAGCAAGTATGAGCACATACGTACTCAGCAAATGTAATATGACATACAAGGCTGAGGCAAAAAGGTTGGCTGACCATACTGCAGTAAGCACTTTTAGTTGGTCAAGTTTTATTAAGCAATTGTTTACTAACAAATGAAAGTATATACCACCCACAAATTAATGAATGTCATATTCCCAACATATTCATATAACCACGATTTAGATCATGTTCAAGTATGATTATCATGTAAGGGTCCAGGCCGCTCTTAACCGTGAGCACGGCTGTTATAACAGTTTTACACTCTGCAGAGGTTGTACACTTTCACCATAAGCCGTGATTCCCATTGCCGAAGCATTGTACCCTTCCCACACCACGTGGACCGAATACTGGGTTTCACTATGAGACCTTTACAAAAGCACTCTAATAAATGATAGCCCGCTAAGGTTTCCGGTTCAGAAGCAAAGCATAACCCTCCCTAATGAGGTCTATCTCTTACCAAAGCCCACAGCTCAAAAGGACCGAGCTATACCCCGTCAACCGCCGCCCCCCATGCCCCTTTCGAGTAAAGCTACCATAAACTAGAGCACCTAATTAGTCAGTCAAAGCCAGAGCCACATGGCACTCATGGTTGTACTGTTTTCCTGGGTGGTTCTCCATGTTCCAATTAAAAAGATATGATCTTGCCATTAAATTAATTCAAAGAGTATTTGGAACATAGAGTAGGGTTCATTTAACCAATCCCAGTTGAGCAAACTAAGCATCATCTACCATCAAAATTAATTAAATAACCCAGTTTCAGGGACAGGAAAATATAGTGGCTAGGCAAATCCTTAAATAGGTACCCATCAAATTAAGACACAAGCATGGGTGGTGAAATTAATAATTATTAGGACATTTGCATGACATAATACACTTGCCTTCTTCCCAACTCGGTTGCTGCTCAAATCCTTCTCCAACAGTTGGTTCTTCAGAGAAATCCTCGAACTGGTCGTTTCCTAATCGCATCACACATTCACATACAAGGAAACAATACAACAAATAAGAAACAATACACCAAACAATTCTAACAGAAGAAAACAACAGCACAAAACTAATCTACACGTTACAACGAACGCGTGAGCGCGAGAATCACTAAAATCGGAGTTAAAACGCAAAAGATATGGCTTTTCTAAGGTTCAGGGACTTGCTGGCAAAGTTTTAAAAGTTCCAGGGGCTTAACTGCGAAAAACCAGGGGCTAAAACATAATTTTGTATAAAAACTCGAGGGTTTTCATGTAAAAAGACAAACCTTGGACCTCGGGCACAATTTTAAATCTTGCAGGGGTTAAAATATAAGAAAACAGGACCTATTCGTAATTATTTTTGAACTAAAGTGGACCGCGGGTTGATTTTGAAAAACTACAGGGGCTCTTTAGCAAAATCCGCAGCGCTGACCGGTACCGACTTATTTGACTTGGGACGGGATCTGATGTGGACCGTTGGATCATAATCCGACGGCCGGAATTGGATCTGGGAACGGCTCGTCGGCGGGGACGGCCGGGACGGCGGAGCCGCCAGCGGACGCGGCGGTCCTTCGCTGGAGAAGACGCGTTTCGACGCTACGACGCGCGGATTACGACGGGACTAGGTCCTAGAGCATCAGGAGCGAAAGGCGAACTCACTGCGGGGGTTCTCGTCGAGGGAAGAGCAACGACGGCGGCCGGCGACGAGCAACGGCGGCGGCGGAGCTCTGCAAGATCGACCGGTGAGCAATTAGCGCAAAGCTCGGCCAAAAACGGGTCAAGATCACGAAGGAGAGGCGCGGGAGGTCGAGGCGAACCTACCGGACTTGCTCGGGCCGAAGGAGGAACAGCGGCGGCGCGAATCAACGGCGACTTGGGTTCGGCGGCGGCGCTAGGGTTGCTCGGGTTTTTGCGACTCGACTCGATGGGAGGGACAGCAGCAAGGGCGGCGGCGCTTAAATAGGCCCAGGAACCGACCTCGGCGTGCGTGAGGGAGAAGGACTCGGCGGCGCGACGAGATCGGACTCGGCGACGAGTCCTGCTCGGCTACGGCGAGAGGAAGACGGAGATGCTGACAGCCGGGCCCCACTTGTCGGTGACAGAAAGAGAGAGAGAGCGAGGAGAATGAGGACGGGCCGGAGACGGGCCGAAAGTGGAACGGGCCGAGAAAAAGAAAAGGAAACGCGGCCCGGGAAAAAGGAAAAGAACGCGGGGAGGAAAAGCGAGCGGGAGAGAAAGTTAAGGGGGCAAACTTGGACCGGGCCAAGAGTTCGAGGGGCGAAACCGAACTCGGCTGATTTAACTTTTCTAAAACTCAAACAAAAGGCAAATCAAATTCGAATTTAAACAGAATTTAAATTCCAACTTGATTTACTAGCAACCAAAAATATATGCAACAGCATGAATGCAACAAAAACTTATTTTGACTAAAATAATTATTTAATGTGATATTTAAATTAATAAAAGGCTAGAAATTCCAATTAAATCCTAGAAAATTTATTTTAAGCCTTAATAAATCCTAGAAAAATTCAAAGGGTTGCTACAATTTAAATGTGATGAATTTTAGGGTGTTACATATTCAAGGCCTCAATTTCAGATTGTGCTATGCCCCATTTTATTCTAAAATCTCTAAAACAAGTATAAAATGCATTTGATTCTTGCAATTTGTTAAAAGAACCCAGCTTGCAATTGTTTACATCATGATATATCAGTAATTTGTTCACATGGCCATCTCTCTATTTTTCATAAAATTATTCACAACAAATTATTCTTGAAACAATATGATACAAGTTATGAAAACTGCTTACTTGAAGTAAAAGTACTACTATAATGGCCAATAAAAGATTGTAAACTCTACGGTGGCAAAAAGAATAATACGCTCTACTAGAGTAACATGATTATCCCGAGCCAAGCCGTACAGGTAACAAACAGTCCAATTTCTGTCATCACAAAAGCCATAGGAGATAATTCACGAAACATGAGGCCATGTGTAATGGTTTTTTTTTTTGGGGGGGGGGGGGGGAGGGATTAGAGTTACTGTTCGCGTGAACAGTATTCATGAACGGTAGCCGAGAGAGAGGAGAGCTTGAGGGCCAGGGAAATTACTTTTCCTTCTTGATTAATTTGATAAAGAGGCCTAAGGGGAACCCAACTTGACTCTCAAGACGACTAGGATTGGATTCCTTATAGATTGGATCCATCCTTTCCAAATAAAGACCTTCCTAAACTCTCTAAACTTGACTTAAACTCCAAGACTCCTATAGATAAGCGGTGGTGGGCCTGGCGGTGGCGAGTTACTGTTTACATGAACAGTACTCATGCGGTGGCCCGGTGCTGCGCCCTAGGGCGCCTCCTCTTCCTCCTGCGCGCCTGCCAGCAGCCTCCACGAGCCAGTAGGCCCCTCTAGACCCATAACACCATGCTTTCCATTTGTCACAACCTCTTACCAATTGTAGAGTCATGTCATTTTCTCAGTCCTCGAGGTCCCTAAGCAGTAATACTGGTAAGACAGCAGCTTAGCATGGAAACAGGGGATTGCGAATTATTTCATATTAAAAAAAATCTTACCATGTCCATTTTTCTGAAGATGGGGAAGTTGCTTCAATGCCAACTAGGGCACACTCACAATCCTGTCATCCCTGAATGCTGCTAGATTCAATCTGATACTGCCTTCCATATTTGGTTATGGATTTCCAGTACTTCATATCAGACAAATCCAGAGATATCTGGAGCTCATGTTACCTTCTCTCTCAATGCATCTGATATGAGCAAAGCTAAAATGGGTCATCTAGAAAAACTTGATGCAAAACGTGCAGTGGCCCTTTAGTCACTTTAATTCACCATATATGTATGTTGCATTTGCACCAAAAGCCCGTTTTTATATTTCACTCTAGTTTGTCAGAAGATTCATTTGCTAATTAAATGTATAACTGATTTTTAGTTTAATACATGGAGTGAAGTAGCAGCACATTGCTGGCAGCTTATTTCCTCCTGATCTTTTTCATCAGTATAATAATAAGGTGATTCAAAATACTTCTATCAAAAATACAACACTACTAAAAATATATGAACTAAGAATATGAAAACTATTAAAATTGAGAATACAAATGTGTAAGAATAAAATCAATAATTTCACAGTGGGAACTTTGGAGGCGTGAACCCTGCTACCAAGTTGGAGGTCAACAAAATACAGAAACTATATTTTGCAGCAGTTTAGTTAGAGAAATTTCAAAGCATGAGATGAACTGGATTTATATGTTGTCTCCAAAGTCCAAGATAGACACTACAGATATAACAAGATCAAATACTAAATATCAATAAATATGAAATATTTAAATGCATTGTCACATTAAAGAACAATAACATGCTCCTTATGCAAACAATAATCAGATTAGGAAGTTACATACTTATTTTTTCTTGCATGAGAGTAACATAGTCCATACTGTTATCTCTCCAGATATATGGAAGTACACTTTGGTACATATATAGTGTTGGACGGACTCCAGCATCTTCCATCCACTGCAAAACCTACTTGGCAATAAAGGCAATAATTAGAGAAGTGATTAATTTTGACACCTGTAGACTATCATCCATCTTCTTCCCTTGTTTCATACATAATTCCAGTGAAATACTAATCAATCCCAAACTTAGAATGCTTATGTTACTGGTTGCTGGAGGCAGAATGTTGAATTAATAATTTGCCACAATTCGAATGTTTCCAACAGGGGACAACGTTGCAGGTTCCACAACAAAGAGAAAGACAAAAGATGTCAAACGGGAAAAAAGGATTGCATAGAGTTATAATTCAAAAGAAATAAGGAAGACTTTAATACTCCAGCATCTTATCGCAATTTAGCAATTGTAAATGGAATCTAGCAAACATAGTTCACTTATATTTTAAGTGAAACTTTTTTTTTGAAGGACCCATCAACTCTTATTCAAATGTGACGACATAGCTGCCTAGTGATATGCCATGTATACCTCAATATACTTTCTCCATTTCCCAACAACTAAGAGGTTTCTCAGTAGAACCATATAAGTGGAAAGGCCCACAGTAGAGCATGAAGTCACCATCTTATAGAACAGCTGCATAATACAAAAACATAATAATAAGCTTAGTCCCATCCTTCAAAGAGTTCAAGGGGAAGCAGCAACAGGAAATCACAACCAACAGACAAAGAAAAAATGTTTTTTTTCTTCACAAGTGTACTGAGCAAGTCTATGTGTTCCTCAAGCATCAAATACATTCATAAAAGAAGCTACATCTTTGGTGCCATTAAGACATTAGAAACCACTACAGTAAAGGAAGATCAACATCATACAAAAGTAGTGATTCCTCTGAAATGAGGAATCTCTCAATCTGAATTGCTCACGTCAATATATATTATTCTCTGTCCGTAGAAAAATGTTCAATTGTGTCAGATTACTGCCAGGTATGGACTAAGTATTATGTCGAGGTTGGAAATTATAAAAAAAGAGGTTATACAAAAGCACCTATGTTATGGGGACCAATTATACCTTCATCATGCTCTCCGTCTTGCCACATTTTCCAAGAAAATTCAAAAGATGGTTTAGTGTGCCAACAGAAATAGATGAGAGTGAGGAATCCAAATGCTCAATTATTTCACTGGCTACTTTCCATTCCCGCAGCCTGTTGCAGAGCAGCAAAAATATCACCAGGTAAATTAGCAGTGCTCGTAACCTCTCAAAATAAATAGAACAGATAAAATAGAACATCAAACTACTCACTGCATCAAACATGCATGAAAACAAAACAAAAGCATGGCATGATCCAGATGATAATAGCAAAAGGAACAGACTGCAGAAGCCCACTTTCTATAACTGCAAATGCTCAACAAGCAAAAAAAAGATGCCACGGAATTACTGAACTATCATTTGAACAAAGCAAGCAAGCAAAATTTGATCCAACAGAAATAAGAGACATCTCACCCACTACAAGTATTTATCATGCTATCTCAATAAACATACAAATTTATCTCCTAACCAATTGTATATTTTTGGCGAGTTGACACCAAAACAACAAGTAGCTACATGTCAGTATCTCAAATGTTAACATAATGAATAGAAATGGTAATTCAAAAGTTCAACTACATAACACTGTGTGCATAAAGTGGCAGAAAGTTACCCACACCTAAATATTAGTACAAATATAGCAACGTATATATGCATTTAACAAGTCAAAATATTAGTGGCAAGTGAATACTATTTCAACAATAAAATCCTAGTTACAGTGCACATGCAACTTAAGACAGTGGATAAACATACATGCTGCACGAAGCTATTATCTCAAAATAAGCCTTTTTGTTCAATGGAATCTGCTTTTGCTTCATGAATTCCATCAACTGAAGGACCCTTTCAGGTTGGCTTCCCTTATTCAATGCTTCCATGACGGATGAACATACAATTGCATCTGGCTGGACATCATTACTTTCCATCTCTTTGAATAGGTCCCACGCTCTCCTCCATCTCCCTTATGACACATATGGACACAGGATTAGCTGAAAACTTAAAATTATTGAAACATTTTCTTATCATAAGAGAATGTTACCATCATCGCTATAGACTTTAATCATTGCAGTATATGTCAAAACATCAGGGAAGCAACCAGATTCTTTCATAGAACTAAAAGTAGTTTCTGCTTCAGTTAGTTTGCCCTGAATTAAAATTTAAAACGATTGTTAGGATACCAATTCTTTACAGGGAACCAGAGAGATAATGCTTGGAATACCCCAATACTGACCTGTTTGATATATGAACAAATCACTGACGAGTAGACTTCCTTGGTCAAATGAATCTTCAGGTCCATCATGTCTTCAAAATATTTCAAAGATTCTGCATACCTTCCCAATTTACAAGATCCGCTGATGAGTATATTGTAAGTCACAGCATCTGCCTTCACGTTGCTTGCCCTCATTAATGTGTACAACTGCAAAGCTTTATCATAATCTCCCAAACTTAAATAGCTTCCGATGCCTGAGTTGTAAGCAACTGTATTTAGTTCAATCCCTCGAGACTTAGCAGCTGCAAGAATTGTGTCAATTTTAGTTAGTTGTCTACATCGGCCACATGCTGTTAACAGGGTACTTATTGAAACAACATCCGGTTGAATGCCATCTCTCTCCATTTCATGCAGCAAACTAATGGCTTCCTTCAACATTCCAGCAGATCCATACGCATCAATGAGTGCATTGTAACTGACTTTATTTGGCTTGCATGCATTCTTCCTCATCTCGTTAAAGACCTCTCTAGCTTTATCAGGTTGTCCAGATCTACCATAAGCATTGAGCAAGGAGGTATAAGAAACTATATCAGGTTTCAACCCATTTTGCTTCAGTAATTTAAAAGTTTCCAAGGCCTCTGTGTGCACACCATGTGAGGCATAAGCACCCAAAAGTGCATTGTAGGATACAATATTAGGCCTGATGCCTTCGGCAACCATCATATCAAAGACTGCCTTGCAATTTTCAGCTTGCCCACAAACAGAATAAGAATGCATTATGCTGGTATATGTAACAACATCTGGAGGACATATTGTTCTTTTTTCCCTCATCGAGTTAAACAACTCAATAGCTTCCCCATATTGCCCAACCTTTACAAGGCAATGGATCACAATATTCAGAGTGAATGTATCAGGGGCAACATTAGATGACTTCATAATTTCAAAGTAAGCTATGGCTTTTGAATACTGAGCTCCATTCTTGAAAGCAGACAAGACAATGTTGTGTGTGACCAAATCTGGTCCTACACCATTTTCAGTCATCTTCTTACAAACTTCTAAAGCTTTCTTCCAGTTACCAGCAGCCCCACAAGCATTTATTACATTATTATATGTAGTTCGAGTAGGAGGTATCTGCAACAAAGAACACCTCTTAAAGAAGCAAACTAAACCAACCATAATGTATAATGATTTGGATTATTTCTACAATGATATTTATTTTTCACTATTATTCCAGAGGAGCATCTAGATGCCACATGTTAGATATGTAGAACATATTTATAAGCATGTGCAGTTCAATTGTTTGTTTTTAAAGCAGTAATCCAGATATCCATGACTTCATACTGATCCTAGTGATGTACTTACAGTAGCACGTTGCATATCTTCCATGATGTTGATGGCCCAGCGCCACTGGCCAGCTCGAGAATGAGCATGGATCAAAGAGTTGTATGTATCAGCATCAGGCTTGCACCTATGGATATATTATTTATTTAAAACGTAAAGGCCAAGATTGAACAGATGATGGAAAAACTACCATTTCACCAAACTAATGGGAAAAACAATACAAAAACAAAATCTGCATGTGAGTTATACTTTAACCAAGATATCTTATTGGTCTGACATAATAATAATGCAACATCACAAATTTTACGAATCACAATCTAATATGCTGAACCAGTAGAAGTCCTACAACAAACTCGTTGTTCTTAGTTCGAAGAAAAAGCCATTCTAGGTCTGATGTGACTCTGTGACTTCTTTTTTTGTGGATAGACTCTATGACTTATAGTGAGTAAAACAAAAGAATAGGTCAATGTTGTTTAAGGTGTTGAGAGTATGACATATAGCATTCGTACCGCCATTCTTGCATCTCAAAGAACAGGCCACGTGCCTGATCAACTTGATTGTGTCTAGCGTGTAACCTTATCATCATGCCATAAATGTCATTACGAGCACAATAATTCTCCTGATTTTTCATCCAGCGGAACACATGTACAGCATGTTTCAAGGATCCAGAAATTGTGATTTCCTACAAGTCATACAAACTGTGTGAGTGCATTATTACTGGAACAGGATAACTTGTAGTTAGTGAATTTATGGAGATTTTCGGTTTGTTACAAAAAGAACCATGACTTCCACATGCAGTAGCTACTAAGGGGTTCCACCATATACTCTCAGATAAACAATATTGAGAGCACAAAAATGATGGTGACAATTGACCCTTGAGAAAATAACTAGATTTTCTGGACTGATTGAGGAAACCATAGCTTTAGAGAGACAATGGAAATCGTGAACAGAGTTGCTGGAGTCCATCTGAGAAATATAGGTACAAATACTGCAAAGTAAATGGAACTAGCATACACAGTTATGAACTCCATAGACAAAACTACAATATATCAGCAGAGTTGCCTATAACACCTTTAAATAGACGCAGGGCTATTATAGTCGAATCATTATATAAAGCACCAAAAAGATAGTTGAAACTGAATACTTGAACACTACTATGGTAACTTAATTATCCAATAGCATGATAACAGCAGTCCAATGTGGTGAATGTAAGCTGCAGATGGCAAAATCGAGCATATGCCCGACCACTAATGACTTATTATCGCCAATAACAACTAGAGCTCAGCATGAACTAACCAACATAAATAATGTACTATAACTCTATAAGTTCGAACAACTTGGTTCAGTCATTTTATCGAACATGGAGCAGGTACCAAGAAGGCGCCCAGCAAAACGGCAGATAAACAGTGAGAGAATGGGGGCGTACGCGGATGAGGAGCTGGAAATTCCGGCGGGCGAAGCGGCCCGCCCAGCAGTTGAGCACGTCGTCGACGGCGCGCGCGTCGGCGCGGGGCAGCGCGAGCACGCGCGCGGCGACCTCTGACACCTTCCAGTCCCGCTGCCACCGGGTGCCCTCCACGCGGAGGCGGTGCCGCGCGGGGAGCTCCGCGGCGCGGACGCCGTCCACCTCGGCGCGGGCCCTGCGGCGGCCGCGGTCGAGGTCGACGGACACGGCGGGGCGGCGCTCCGCCCACGGCGGCGGGCCGGGCGCGCGGATCGGAGGCCTCCGCGGCGGCGCGCGGACGACGCGCGGGGGCGCGTCGGGGTTCGGCGACGGCGGAGGCGGTGGCGGGGGCGCGGGGGCGGAAGACATCGGCGGCGAGGCTTTACCGTTGTGGATTGCGCGGGGGTTTGGATAGCGTGGGCGTGGCCCCCTATCTCATCAGCCATGAGATTTTTAAACTTTTTCATGAAATTCTCAAAAAAAAAATTCATGAGATTTTTAAAAAAATTTCATGTGAAAATTGAGAATCTTGTAAACATCGGGCCGGGCTTTTGTAATGGGCTGAAGTGTGTCGAGCTTCAAAATCCAAACCGACCCATCCAGGCATGAAAATAAAGTTAGTAATGACTAATATTTTTCAAAAAATTGCATATTGGCCATGGTCAAGTCAATTGAGAACTTATTCTTCATGTATATTTGGTGCCCAAGTTTAGCTTGGACATGTCCGGAACCATCGTTAAATGCCCGGGATCTCCCGAGTAAAGCTCAAATTGCATTCAATTTTCTACGCTAACATCCACATCAAGATATCGTGGTGTATTTGGAATGGACACAACAAACATGTCTCCAATGTGCAAGACGCGACTTCTTTCCTTCTTGTTCAATATCAAGGTTTGAGCTCAGGGGCGGAGCTACGTTGTAGCTGCTGGGTGTAGCCGCATTCACGAAAAATTGAGCTCCAGTTAGTAGCCTATAAATTTTCACCATGTTTATTCAAGCATCATGCATATTCTCTGAAGCGTCGCACCCCCTCTATTCTTCTCTAGCTCCGTCGCTGTTTGAGCTACCATATCATGAAGCCAACTAGCTAGGATGGACCTTGATACATGGTGTGATCGTATTCTCTTGGTCTCTCTACACTTACGGTTTAGTTTTCTTTTATTTTTATTCTTTTGTTGTCTCTTGTAATCTCGATATTGCATGTGGTGGGTCTCATGGATGTACCAAACATATATGCACGCGCCTTTTTCTTTCTTGACCCATTAGTATTTTGTAGAGCATGATTGGTTCAAGTGAATATTGGTGACTCAGTTCCCATTTTAAATTCAGAACATTCAATGTTTTGAATATAAAGACACATTTTCAAGGCATCTTATAAAAAGTGTGGGCGATTTCTCGTCTATTAAGGTGAACATGGATGTTAAGAAAAAGGAAGAGAACAGCGAGAGAGGTAAATTTTGGAATGAGAATGCATGTTAATCGGCTGTTGAAATGTTTGTCTTTTGAATTCGGGTTGTTAAAGTGTTGACCGTCTTTTAAAGGGAGAAGTCTACATAACCCCCCACTTATCAACAGTGGACTACTTAACCCCCCAAACTATAAAACCGGACATATAACCTCCCAACCTTTTCAAAACCAGACAAATAACCCCCCCCAAGCGGTTTCAGACGGTGGTTTTGTATTTTTTTCTTTTTGATTTATTTTGACTGAATCTTTGAAAAATCATAGTAATTCATAGAAAAATCATAAAATAGAAAGTCTAATTTTGTTGGACTCCACATGAGCAGAACTACACAATAAACATATAATATGGTATGCTTTACTACAAAGTAGATTTTGATCTATTCTTTTCTATAATTAATTGGAATAATTCTTAACTGCTGTTTTCATGGTCTGATTGCGGTGAAATTTTTATGGTGGCCTAACTATTGTATGCTTGAACAGTAGTAAAAAACTTCATACTCATTGGATCATGCATTACATAGTTATAAATTTATTTAGTGTTTATGCTTGTTAAATCTATAACTAAGTTAAATCCGATCCAATTAGTATGAATTTTTTTACTACTGTTCAAGCATACAATAGTTAGGCCACCATAAAAATTTCACCGCAATCGGACCATGAAAACAACAATTAAGAATTATGCCAATTAATTATAGAAAAGAATAGATTAAAATCTACTTTGTAGTAAAGCATACCATATTATATGTTTATTGTGTAGTTCTGCTCATGTGGAGTCCAACAAAATTAGACTTTCTATTTTATGATTTTTCTATGAATTATTATGATTTTTCAAAGATTCAACCAAAATAAATAAAAAAAGAAAAATACAAAACCACCTTGGGGTTATCTGTCCGGTTTTGAAAAGGTTTAGGGTTATCCGTCCGGTTTTATAGTTTGAAGGTCAAATAATCTTGACAGGTGGGGTTTATATAGACTTCTCCCTCTTCTAAACGGCCGGCATCCTTGGACCCACATATACGCACCAACGGGCCGGGTCCGGGCTTGGGCTTGGGCTTGGGCTTGGTCACGTCGCACCAAAGGACGCGTCTCGCACACGGATCCGGGTGCCTGTACTGTATCCAACCAAGCCTCTTCCCCTCCCCTCCCCTCCTCTCCTCTCGACCTCTCCCCGGCGGCGCCGCGGCTGCGACGAGAGAACGCGTGCGCCTCCTCATCGCCGACTCACTCCGGCCTCCCCGGCCCGTTCGTCGCCTCCATAGAGCGCTCTCCGCCGACCAAGGGCGCCTCCGCGCCTCGCTCCGCCGGAGCGGAACTCGGCGCCTGCCCGCCCATCTCGAAGGTTCCTCTCCCGCGGCTGTCGTCGTCCTCCTCTGCGCGGGGAGGGGATCCTTCTGTGCTTGGATCGGCTTCTTTCTAACCTGGTAAGGAACGCTAACCTTGCTTGGTTGCTTGGACGGATTGCGCGTCCTGTTCCGCTTTTCTTTGCTACTGCGATCTGCGAGGAATCAAATCCAGATCTTTCCTGCTCCAATCCGCACTATTTGTTGCTATTTGTTCGCTGCGTGGAGGGGTACTGCGTACTGGTACAATACTAGAAAATTTCGCGAATAAATCACGTTTGGGGATTCAACTCTACCCCCACGGCTACATACCAGTCCATGTTTGGGCGGAACTTGGGCAAAGCAGCCTGCTTGTTCTTTGCTGTGCGCGTGGGTAGTATCGTTCCTGCTGTGTGCAGTGCCATCTTATATCTGCAGACTTTCTCTACCGGCACGAATGCTGCTAGTTTGGTACATTGTGAAGAGTCTGAAAGACATACTTTACCGCAAAATGTGTGCCAAAGAACTGTAATCTTTTTCTGAAGGTCTTGTTTATGCTCAGTGGAATGTGCACAATTGTCCATGTCTGTTGACCTACTTCGTTGCAAATTGCTTATTAACTCGTCCACCCACCCATTCATTACTTGATTAAAACTCGCCTTTCAAGGGATGGATAGCATACATACATACATATATATATATATATATATATATATAGCTCCTGAATTCCATTGTTGTAATTGCTCATCAATCGACTGGTTTTTATGAATATCTATTTTTTAAGTGTTCATGATTCTTTTTTCTACAAAACAATCGAAGTGCATGACAACAAATCAGGATGCCAGTTTGTACAAAAAAATGTTCTCCGTATGACATGCATTTATCAACCAAAGCAGAATGCTGAGGCCATGCCAAAACACAAAATTACAACAACAAAAATGACTGCCTATCTGGGGAATCGAACTCCTGTACTGCTCTGTTTCATTGCAACCACTGTTGCTTTGTGGGGTTCAGATCCATGCTACCTTGCCACATCGTTCTGGTGACATTATGCTTTCCTTGGTTGACCTAGCAACTTGATTTCAATAGGACTGTATGAACGCTACGCTTAGCTTGATCAATTCTAGATAATGGTTGTAAATGAAACTCGACACTTTTGCATGGTTAACAAAATTATTGGGCATTCCACTATAGTAATATGTTCTTTTATTGCCAAAGGCCCCATGCTTGAGCAAATTAATGCAGATTTATTAAATGATGGAAATCTGGAAAGTTTAGGTTCCTTTTGTTTTTTTGCGCTCTACAGAATTTCGTGTTTCATCACAACTCTGGGATACTATGCCAACAATTTATTTGTTTATTGCTTTTGATGTCATCATATTTTTTCTATTTACTAAAAAATTCACTTCTGGATAGCCAGTCGTTGAACTTGGAGTTAGACAATGGATCTGGAGACAGAGAATCGTCTTGCCTCGTTACTACTAGAAGAAGCACGGAGGTTACAGTTAGAGGCTGACAGGGAAGGTGTTCACGCGTATCTGCGAAAGCCTAATGTAAGGCATCGTCCAAACTCAAGGTTCCTCACAGCCACAGTTCGTGGAGTTCAGCAAGGTTAGCATTGTGCTCCTTTGAATTTCCCTGGTGTAGTTGCATGATTGATGTAGCTACATTTTCAGTTTGTTGTATCCTTGTCACTCTTTTTCTATATTTTCTATGTTCATCAAGGATGAGATCCTCTAGAAACTAATCAAATTTGGAAAAAAGCAGTTGAAGTCATGTAATCTTGTAGAAATTCTAACTTGGTCCTTTATAAGTATATTGATCTCACTTTCTTAGGGAAAACAAAACAACTGGCACTGTGTCACAAATTTTTTTGGTGGCATCAAGTAGCTGTTTCATACATCTGAATTGAAATATGCTGTTTTCGTGCAGCAAACCGTGTTGTGGAGGTGGATGAAATGTGGCGTGCGAGGGAAAAGGAACTAGAGTTGGAGTCTAAGATGAAAGGGCGAAGTAGTAGAAGTACTGATGATTCTAGAGGCAAGAAGCGCAAAAGTGAATTGAGAAACCAAGGCTCCAGCTCAATGGTTGAACAGGAAGGGACTGCTTATAATCATCCCTACTCAGACCAGGAGGATGGTCTCAAGGATGATGAAATGGAAAGATTTCTCCATTCAAGGTTGATTACAATATCCATTATTTTCTTTTATGTGGCAAATATCCATTATTTTCTTGATTTAACACCTGATATATACCTAAATATTATTTTTAATCATGAACTTATATGAAAAATGATGCAATCTGCACCTTCTCCATAGTAAGGCATATTTTGTTTTGAAAAGTTAACTTTTATACATTTTGACCAACAATTAGTGAAAATGCATGCATGTTCAATATACAAAATTTGTACAATAGATTACTATACTAACAATTTGTTAAAATTTATGGATGTTTAATATACAAATTTGTATCAATAGATTATTTGAAATACTTTGAAGGTGATGTTCATTTTGTAGCGATTGACAATATAATGTAAGAGAAATTTAGTTCAAAATAATGTAAGAGAAATAAATGATCAAAATCTACATTTGAAGGCTTCTCGTTATAAAGTACATTGATGGGCAGAGGGAGTACTTCATTTATTTAACTGATTAGCAGTTCTATTGTGTGGTATATTTTAAATTTGTTTATTTTACCGCAAATCTATGAATGCAGTTGCCTACCAGTGTTGATAACATGTGTATTGTTGCTATTTTGTTAGGGTGAAGCGAGGACGTGGGGCCATTGGTTCTAGGATGGACGAGCCTGGTCCATACCTTGACTCTTCATCCCGTCGTCATGACAACAAACCTAGTCCTGATATACGCTTGGAAGAAAAATGGGAACGTCGAGTACAAGGCCCAGAGAAGCCTCCGTTTTTGAGATCCAAATCTCCTGATGATCATTGGTGTAAGGAAACGTTGGATGGGAGGGCATCGAGCTCTGAACCACAGAGCAAGAAGGAAAACAAAAGGAAGTCTGAGAAAAAAGAGAGGAGTGATAAAAAGAAGGAAAATGACAAGAAGAAATCCAAGCATCGCCGCCACCACCACCACCATCACAAAAGCCGAAGAAGGGAGTGAACGGGTGATGTTGCTTGTTAGCAGAACAGAAAAGTGTACACACTGCTTCTGCCCTGACATCGGTGGTTCGCTGTTTGTTGATGTAACTTGCAACCTGTATTCATGTATTGTATAGAAAACTCGTCATCGTGTAGTAGAATACTAGAATGGTTTGTGGTTCTTATAATATCTTCTTGTTGCGATATCACATTCTTTTTGGTATGCGATATCACATTCTTTTTGGTATGCGATATCACATTCTTTTTGTATGCGATATCATTGTTGTTCAGGTTTATCACTTTGCATACAACATCCTTAACATCTGAATGAAGCGTCCTGTTTTTTTTTCTTCTCTTCCATGTAACATTTTAGCATCTCCATATAGGAGGAGCATGCTCTTCAAGCATGGTAATCCATCAATTGTGCACACTTTCTCTGATCATCGGCAGTGCAGTACTTGCCAAGTTTCATTGAGCATGACAACCTGGTTGAAACAACCATCAATATTTGACTTGAGATCGAGCAAAAAATGGCCCTACAATTTGAATCATATATAGATCATTGATATGAATCAAACCCATGTATGTGTTTCATATGCAATGTCTTTGGAAACAGTTAGTGCAAATACAAAGGTATGTTTTCGTGCTACTGAGTGGCGTGCTTGGAGAATTGGAGCTCATATCACTCCTCATAAAAAGATGCACACATCAATAGAAACATTTGAGGCATATCCCTTAGATCGATACCACTAGAAGAGGGAGAAAGTACATCACATGTTTGTTCTAGTGTGGTTGCGCAAACACTAAATTGAGTGAGGGCCTTCAAAACCTTAGCAGAACGGTCAAAATTCAATGAAAATCAAAAGTTGAGTGCGGCCCTGTGCCCTTGCTGGGTCTTCCTTGGGTCCGCCCCGGACACCACACATAAATCCTAGAAAATAAAGGAAGACATCCTCTAGTTCCAACCTATGGTCTCTGTACAGTGTAATTCCATAAATCAAAATATCTGGGGACAAGAGGAAACTATCTGCAACAAGAGATAAATGATTAGATAAAGTCGTGAAAAGACATACAAATCAACAAGGAGAAACATAAACATAGTGTCTTTGTGTAGACATTGTTGCCATGGAAACAGCACACTGAAGGTAACTGACCATACATGATCATGACATCCATTTTGACATGTAACTGAGTTGGTTAGATGGTCTTAGTAGCTGAGTTGGTTAGATGGTCTTAGTAGCACACTCCTCAGGTCCTAGGTTTGACTCCCCGTGGGAGTGAATTTCCCTCGTTTGTTCTAGCAAATATATGCGCTTTTATAATGGTACTGGACCAATTAAGCCGATCACGGTGTGTTCTAGCCAATTTTACAAAATAACGATGTCTCAGAGCAATTTTTGCCAAAAGAAAACTTCGACAGAGGAAAAAAAAAAGACCCGAGCTGAAAAGCCTACCTGGAGAAACGAATGGATCAACTGCGATCGAGTGGGTTAGCCGAAGACGAAGGGGCCCATCTCGCCGCTGCGCATGCCGCCGGCGACCTCGTCGGCGACGACGAGCCATGTGGACACCCAGCCTGCGAGCACCACCCACACCACGCCCTGGCGCCCACGATGCAGGCGGCGAGCCCCCACGGCGTCGTCGTCAGACAAATTGAAAGAGAAGTCACCTGTGTCAGGTTCTGCCTTCCTGAGGCCTTAGATCCCAAATTCCACCCCAAAATTCACTATGCAAAAAGAAGATTCTCATCACATCAAAATGCCATAACATGCATGGAGTACTAAATGTAGATGAAATCAAAAACTAATTGCACAGTTTTGTTGTACTCTACTATACGAACATTTTGAGCCTAATTAATCAATTTTTGGACAATTTTTCACACATACAAACGAAATGCTATAATTACGCAATGATTACGAAGTGACACTATACTCCCAAATTTGGGAGGCCAAATTTAGGATCTAAACAAGGCCTGAAAAGCTTCTCCTCGATGGTAAATGCTCTGACGTGCAGGTTCAGACTGAAGAAAACAACTGCTATATCAATGAGTAAAACAGAGAATGAAGAATCCGACGACCCACATCCATTCTGTTATTTCAACTACACTGTTAGTGTTATCTACAGTTTCTGTTACCAATTGGAATGCCGGCTTCTGCTGTAATCGGCTATAAAGGGAAGCTCCAGGCATGATTGCTACTTGCTAAGGAGGTGTTGAAATATCTCATTTTTTAAAATAAACATTGGACCTTGTTTAGGTAACAGTGCATCTTTTGACGTGTATAGACTTGCATGTTGCTAACATAAAATTATATACACTAAAGTTGCCAGAACCTGTGAGAAAGAAGAAGAAAAAAATTTCTCGATCTTCATCTGTATCGCGGATTTATCCTACTGAAGTTGATATCGTGCTGTGAATTTTGCCCTGAGTTGTCGTTGCTTCGTTATCCTTTTTTGTCTGATTCCATCGGGATCTGACAAATTCGTATCAAGAACCAGCGGTTCTCAGAGTCCCCTCCTTGAATCAATCCGTAGCCAAACTCCTCCGATTAGGTCCCGTCCTTCAAGTTTGAATCAACTATGATAGAAAATTAGCAAGATATTATGGCTGTTGGGCCCTCTCATGCAGCGCAATAAAAGGAGAAATGGGGCAGCTGGGCACACCATCGAAGGTTGCCCGTGCCACGGAACCCTGACAGACACTCCACCGATCTGGAGAGGCGCTGAAGCGAGGGGATGCGCCCCCGCCGCCTCAACATCAATGCCATCCTCAACATCAACGCCATGGACATCGGCTCCTCTTCTCCAAGTCCGCTGGTCAGCATCTCCCACTCTCTCGCTCTCTGTCCATGATGTTCATCTAGATCTAGAGACCCTTTTACATTGAATTATGCAAGTAGTACCCGACGGGATCTATCGCAGTTGATCCTCAAGACCTAACATATCCAATTCCAATCATTCATCTTGGGCAATTTGAAAGAGTTTTGTGCGGGGGTGTCCCTTTGGGTCTATTACTCAGTAGTCAGTAAAACTGTACATGTTCTGTTCATAACATCGGGTGCACACTAGACACTACAATGCTTGACACAACACATATGACCTTAAACTTCACCATCGATTATTGCTTCTGGTGTAAGTGCATGAGAAGCTGGGGCAAAAGAAGAAGAGGGTGTGTCGAGAGCCAGTTTCTGATAAACATCCTTCATTTCTGGCCTAAACTGAGGAGAAGTTTGGAGGCAAGCAAATGCCACTTCGACAAGCAAAGCAAGTTCTTTCTTTTCCACAATTGTTGGTGATGATGGGCGCTGGTCTACCATATCCTCCATTCCAAGCTCATGGTGTTGTCCCATGGAAGCAAGGGACTGTTGCTCCCTGGGGTATCTTCCCATCACAATCTCCAGCAGAACAACACCGAAGCTGTAGACATCGCATTTTGTTGTCACCACTGATGTGTAAGAGAGCTCTGCATCAAAATAAAGAACCTGGATCAATGATCAAACCTAGTGACAAACTCAATTGCAATATACTCCCTCCGATCTGTTGGTTCAAAATTGAACTCTAGCCAGCATAATAAAACAAAAAGGAATGGGTGTAGTATTTGATATTTGCAAATGGTAACAAGAATATATTTGCTATTTGCAAGAAAAATCTAACAGACCACATACCAGGGGCTATATAACCATATGTCCCGGCTAGTTCGCTCCAATTGGAAGAATCAGGTTTTAGCATCCTTGCTATTCCAAAATCTGAAACATAAGCCTTGAAAGCTGCATCTAGCAAGATGTTGTTACTTGTTATATCCCTATGGATTATTGGTGGGTTGCATTCGTTGTGCAAATAACAGATAGCTTGAGCCACATCTTTTGCAATGGCAAACCGCTTCTTCCAGTCTAACTCCTTTGCAAATTCCTCATTTTCCAAAATGGCATGAAGGCTTCCTCTGTCAATGTAATCACATACCATAAATTTGTACCTTGAATGGGAGCAAAACCCGTACAGCTTGACGATGCTTCTATGCCGAATCTTCATCAACACTTCGATTTCAATAAGGAATCTCTTTTCATCACTCATCTCTTCTTCAGTGGGGTGAAGCTTTTTCACTGCAACCATTCGCCCCCCTTGAAGCTGAGCTTTGTAGACAGTGCCATACCCCCCTGACCCAATGATGTACCTATCACTGAAATTCTCTGTTGCCCTAATGATATCCTCAAACGCTAGCTTCCCGTTAAAATTCCATACTGAGAGCACATCTCTTGTATCAGTGGCTGCAGTTTTTTGTGGACTTCTCCTTTTGTGAAGAATCATAGTTACAGAAAAAACTAAGAGCACAATAACTACGCACACAGGGATACATATTGCAAGGACCAAGTTGTGATTTATTGATTTGTGATTTTCGATTATTGGAGTTGAAGAGCATAGTGGCAGGCCAGAAAGATTACCACACAGACCTTTGTTATGAAGGAACCATCCAATTGATGCATTATGTAGTAGTCGTCCTGTTGGAAGAGGCCCTTCCAAGTAGTTGTATGACACATCAAGTGCTGACAGGCTATCCATGTTACCTATGGAGGAAGGAATACTCCCAGTGAATTGATTGTGGGAGAGGTTTAGGAGCTCCAGCAACACTAAGTTCCCGAGTCCCGAAGGTAAGCTGCCAGTGAGTTTGTTGTTGCTGACATCCAACACAATCTGTAGACTTTCCAGATTACCAATATTCAGTGGCAGATCTCCACTCAAGCTATTGTGGTCAACCATCAAGGATATTAGCTTAGTACAACTCCCGAGCTCTTGTGGTATTGATCCGGTCAAAATATTTGCAGATATATCGAGGTGCTGCAGATTTCTCATCTGACCAAATTCAGGTGGTATATGGCCTGAAAATTGGTTTTGCGACAAATCGAGATGGTACAGGTTGGCAAGCTTGCCCAATTCTGGCGGTATCTTGCCCGTTAGGTTGTTGGTGTGGATCATAAGTAACTCCAATTTTCCAAGGTTTGAAAACTCGTGGGGCAAGCTTCCAGTTATCATGTTTTCTCCCATAGAAAAAAATGTTAAATTGATGCTTGAAGCCCAGGTTTTCGACAGATACCCAGTAAGTTTGTTGCTCCCGAAACTTGCTTTAACAAGTCCTGGGTATGGCCCAAAATTTGATATATCTCCTGTCAGTTGGTTGTAACCAAGGGAAAAAATCTCCAGGCTTCTACATGTTTTCAGGCTGCTAGGAATAGGGCCAGTGAACATGTTGTTACCGACGTCCAGTACCTGAAGATTCCGTTCTTTGCATACATCAGAGGGCAGTTCCCCAGACAAAGAGTTGTTTGACAGTGATATCTCTGTTAAGTATGTGAGATTAGCAAATTCTGGAGGCAAAGGACCTGACAGCTCGTTGTCGAAAAGTGATAGCTTTGTCATGCTCGTGAGGTTGGCGAGAGTTGCTGGAATCGAGCCTGAAATGTTGTTTAAGGAGAAAGACAAGGCTTGGAGATTCCCCAAAGCACCAATCTCTGCAGGGATAGATCCGAAGAACTGGTTTTCATAGAGGTCAAGGTAGTATAGCATAGTCAGGTTGCTCAAGCTCGGAGGAATGGGGCCGCTCAGCTGGTTCGAATCTAAAACTAGCATGCTTAGGTTGAAAAGCGAACAAATCTCATGTGGAATGGGACCTGACAGACGGTTATTGAAAAGAAAGAGCGTGTTTAATTTGGTCAGGTTCCCAAGGCTTTCAGGTATCTGGCCACTCAACAGGTTGAGGCTTACGGCCAAAGTTTCCAAGCTGGTGAGCTGCCCAAGCTCTCTGGGGATTTGCCCAGTGAGCATGTTTTTCTGGGTGTCAAGAGTAAGCAATGCCGTCAGGTTCCCAAGGGATGCAGGGATACGGCCTGTGAGGTTGTTGGCGTCGAGCCCCAGCAGGGTGAGGCGCCGCATGCTGCCGAGGAAAGATGGTATGTTTCCATGGAGGAAGTTGAAGCCGAGATCGATGTAGGAGAGCGCCGGCGGGGAGGTGATTGCCAGCGGGATCTCTCCATGGAGGCTGTTGTAGCTGAGGTCCAGGTATGTGAGGAACGGGAGTGCAGAGAAGTTGAGCTCACCGAGGTAGCCGTCCAGGCCGGCGTTGGGCAGGGAGATCTCCGTCACCGCCAGGGACGACGGACGGCGGCGGCGCACGACGCCGCACGACACGCCCGTCCAGTTGCCGCTGCACGGGCTCGTCGCCTGCCGCCACGAGTCCAGAGCCGGCGGCGAGCTCTGCGGCAGCAGGGTGGACTTCCACTGGAGGAGAGCCGCCTTCTGGAGCCCCAGATGCACGCCTCCGTGGTGCCCCGCCGCGGCCGCGTTGGCGTGCAGGGGGAGAAGGCACAGCTGGAGCATGACGAGAATTCTAGTTTGGAACGTGCCCATGGCTTGCTTGCTTGCTTTTCTTCCGGTCTTTCTTTCTTTCTTTTTATAAGCTAGATAGATTGGGATAATGGAGTGATGCTCCCTGTTTTCTATTGCAAGTGGGTGCAACATGTGGCATGGGGCATACTTTGCATAGTAAAAGGGAAAAGGATGGTACTGAGGAGTGATGACTAAATCACACTAGGCTATTGACTATGATTTGACAAAAGCGATCATGCCAATGACAATTGTCACAAGCTCCTAAATGGCCGAATTAAACGTATTCAAACACTCCAGCAACACTACAAGTTAGGAGTCCTCCACCGGATCTTACATTGATTATTGCTGCTCCAGGAATTAGCTAGGGCCCAGGGGATCCGGCAAAGGATATGGCCATGTTTGGCAGAGCTACCGGAACCTATTTCTTCCTCAAATGGCCGTTCCTCTCTACTTTCTCCCTGGGATTTGCCTGTTCCGTCTACACTCTACAAGTATGCTCCTAGTCTCAGGGGTGGAGCTGCCTATAGTCATTGGGGTCAGCCGACTCCGATGGATTTTACTGATTCTACAGTAATTACTTAATGAAATTAGCAAATCACTCTTATATATGTGTTAGATTGCAACATGTAGACCCCGATGACCCCGGCAACATAATTTTCTGGCTTCGCCCCTGCCTAGTCTCCTACTAACATGTATATCAACATGGTTTTGAACTTTTGATCATTCCCACCAAGTGTGGTTACAAAAGTATACTACAAAGATGAAGATGGTTGCTCATCTACTGGACCAAGTGTCAAGAACTATGGTTTCTATGTACTATGTATTTTTTCTATTTTTTATATCATTTTCAGTACAAGTGCATATTTAGTTACGGTTTTTATTTCCGATTCTTTATTTTAGGTCCACAACAGTTCCATTTATTATGGATACGAGCATGTAATAAGTCTATAATTGTATAAGGAGTCAGTGGTATTTGCTGATTTACCTACAGCCTTTTGCCGTACATACACAATGTAGTATTGCACCTAGCCCAAAATACACACTGGCCAACTCAAGTCAAGCGCAGCAACGCCCACGCCAAGTTTACAGGAATTTATTAATTTAGCCAGCAACCGCCATCCGTGTAACATTTTATAGAAGTTATTAGTTATTGTTAACACCAAAATTTGATACGCCAGAATGAAACCGATGCCGATATAGATGGGAAGCCGATGCCGATTCGAATATGATGAAGCGAAAAATAGAAGGTGATGGCCGATTAAGCGTGCAAGTTATTTGGTGGGGTCGGTGTCGGAGTTGATGATCTTTCTAAACTCTGATGTCCTGAAAGACCAGGTTCTACTTGATGTCGTTTTGTAAATATAGTAGTTTCTTTCTTTTGCGTCAAGTTTGTAATAAGTCGTAATCGACTAGAAGTCTTTAGTCTAGGGTATAAATACGTAGCGAGAGGATACAAAAAAATTGCACACACACCAATAAATACAAGTTTTTTCTAGCTTTCGATAAAACCTTAGGAGTAGGAGTAACATAGTTTTTCTCGAGAGTTCTTTGAACATATATGGCCGCATCATCTTTGATCTCCGGTTTGCTTGTAAATACCCTTAGTTATCGAGTCTTTAGATTCAATTCATAGCTTATGCTTATGTTTTGAATCTATTTTACTCAAAGTTATCGGATTTTGTTTTATATTACTTGTAAGACTGCATCTTTTAATCTATTGCTAGTATTTGTTAATAAAATCCACCCATTATCACATCTAAGACCTCATTGACTCTATATATAAGGCTATTGTATATCTGTCCTTTACGATTAATCAATTATAATAATATGATAAAATTGCTATAATTTAATTTTAGTTTAGATCGATGGTTCTAAATAACGGTATTTTCCTAGATTTTACTTGATTTTTAGATTTCTTTCATATTTAGATCCATCGGATCAATGTTAGTTAATTTATCATCCTACTGTTATTGCTGCCTCGTCCAATCCAATAATAGTGACGATAATTTAATTTTTATTGTTTCAATAGATTTATCATAGAAAATATTTATTTAAAAATCAATAAAGATCTATAGATAGAATTAGTTGCCACAACCGATGAAATCCTGTCAATGCTTTGAAAAACTAGCAAGAACTCACGTGCGACACGCACGTTTATTGATGACACATAGGTACTAAAACCATGTCACTTGAGTGGGGCCATGGTAAACAGACCAGTCGTGTGAAGCGCTTTTAAAAATAATTTATATTCGCTCTCTCATGTATAGAGAGCTTTAGGTATTCTCAAATAAGCATATCATTTTTTGAGATAGTTGGTCTTTATTTATACGGAGAAAAACTCTCCAATCTATTGTCTATTAGCAATACGGAATTATTATGTATAGACGTGGTTACAAATATAGGTATATTTAGGTGGACCCTTTTTTCTTTTCGAAGATTCCCGTCATATTACAATGTCGGTACATGCATGGAATACTAAATGTAGATAAAATAAAAAACTAATTACACAGATTTGTTGTACTTTGTGAGATGAACATTTTGAGCCTAATTAATCAATGTTTGGATAATTATTCACAAATACAAACGAAATGCTACAGTGCCACATTTATGGCAAAGTCCAAACTTTGCCTTCCCCGAATCCGGAACTAAACAAGGCCCTAGTAGCACTTGCAAATCCTGCTGCATCCCAGCAACTAGCTGGAACAAGCAACAGATGAGTTTTGACATGTTAGCCTTTAATGTTCAGGTCATGATATCATCTTGGCATCAACAACATATGAAAATATCATGGTTCCTTATATTTGATTATCTACTTTATCTGAAGGAGATGCACCAGCTGTAGTTCATAGCAGTAAATTATAAATTCTTTGTTTTTGGATTTAGCCAAGTGCTCTGAATATTCCAGCAATAGCAAGGTTCACTTCTGGTTCAATGGGTGCTTGATGTATTTCTTTTTTAATATAATTTATAATCTGGCTTTTGCATCTTTAGTTTGAAGAGTGGAAGAAGGCCATTAGCTATAACTATAGTTCTGTATGTACTCCCTCCGTCCCAAAAAATAATTTTTTAGGATTCAAAATTTATCCCATAAATAATGATGTTTTAACGTGCATATATATTTAAATGAAAACAAATCCCATGCATGCATTAAATGTAAATAGATTCTTTCTATTTTTGCATAAAAACTCAACTAACTGAGGGCACATGCGTTTTTTTATCTACATCTAATCTATCTAAATTTCTAAAATATCATTATTTTTGGGATGGAGGGAGTATGTCTTTAAGCCATTTCATACTCGCCCTGCCTGGGACATTGATAACTGGTTCAGTTTTGGTCAGAAGGGATGCTTGTGCTTCTGCAAATTTAATCTTTCGTGCTTACCACCTCTCTTTTTCTTTTTTACTGAGTTGCTCTGGTATATACAGTATACTTGAGCACTATATGATCCACTCGGTTGTCACTATTGCTTAATATTGTACTGAATTGTCTACTTTGTAGATTGTCCTTGCACCGGTTAGAATTGGTGAAGGCAAAACCCCACGATCCTGGGACTCCATACCTCAACATTTGGTAATTGATCTATTTCTAAATGTGCTTTTGGGCCTTGATTGCAAGTGTAAGTGTAGTGAATGTACACACATATTTTCCTCTTGCGACTGCAAGTGTAGTGAATGTGGCAGTTATACCGTTCAGCCAGTCTACCAAACAAGCGTTCGTTCAATAACTATCTGAAGCACTCCTGTTCTCTTCTGAAGAGAAAAAACAAACTCCTTTTTGGCATCATTTTTTTTGCGGGCACCTTTTTGGCATCATTGCAAGCCAGAATTCAGAAACATGCCGAGGTGATGCAATAACCGGTCGCCATGCCCGCCGGCCTGCCCTCGAAGACGACGGGGATAGCCCGGCCTGTATATTAACGGTCTGCCTGGCGCCCGGACGTCCGACGGGATAAAAAAAAATCGGATGGTGACGTGAGACAACCACAACCTATTCCTCTCTGACGGTACCGTAGCATAGAAAAAATTCCGCCGCAACATGGATATGATGTTGCATGGAATATGTAAATTTTTGCAACATCCAATAATAACGTATGCAACATCAAACAATAGTATCTGCAACATAAATAATCATCGGTTGCAACACTAGATACACGCGCTCACAATTCAGCCACGCACGACAGCGGTCAAAAAATTCCCAATGAAAAATGTAACATATGGATGAAACACTTACAACATGCATTCATATGAAACATAGGCAACATCACAACATCCAGATCTAATTTTGTAACATTCACATAAAACAGTTGCAATATTTTTCGAAAACATTTGAAACACGAAGCATACACTTGCGATATGCATCAAACCCTAGTAAAAAGTGGAAAACTACACAGTTGGATGGGGGAGGAGGAGGAGGAAGAGGATGGCGAGCAGGAGCTCCGCCACGACAGCTATGGAGTGCCTCCAGACAAAGCTCCAAACGACAGCAATGGTGAGTCCCGCGCGGGCGGTGGCACGAGTCCCGGGGCTGCGGCGCACAGGACTCGCGACAACGCGAGCTCCGGAAGGCGACGGCGGCGGCAGAGAAGAGTGGGGAGCCGGCATGCGGAGGAGCGGTCAGGGGACAGTGGCGGGGACGCGTGCAGAGGAGCGGAGCAGCGGCGGCATCAGTGCAGACGAGCGGGGCAGCGGCAGCGTCGCGTGAAAAAAGAGTGGGGCAGGAAGGCCACGTGGTGGGACCGGAACTGAGAAAATGATGTGATATAAAGCGCCGTCCGACGATTTGCCCACGTATCGGACGCACGGAGCGAAGCATTACCCATATATTAATATTCAATGTTCGTTAACTTTTCTCTCAGAACAAATCAGCCACCGGCCAGCAGTATTTTTCTCTCAGAACACATCAGCACCGGCCACCGGCCGTCAGACGGACAGGGTGAAAATCCGTGAGGTTTTCCTGCCACGTCATGACGACTGCCTGCGTGCGCATCAAAACTGAAGAGCTCACCGGAGGGCGGCGGTGTGTTCTGCCGTACAGGCTTGGTGGTGCTCTGTCAGATCCAGAGGGGCTGCACACTGCCTTATTACCTTGGTCGAAACTTTTTGGAAATTCGAATTAGCAGGCGATAAACTAACAGAGATTGAATTTGGAAAGTTAGGTCTGGAAGTTGTACACTAGCAATGGTAACAAAAACGGTCAATTTAGACTTAGACATGGGTGGGGTGGATCAGGAAAGCGGGAAAGTCTCAGCATTTGCAAGCAAACAACCCATCAGCTAGTAAATCGAGCTCCAACTGACATTCAGTACTCTTCAACATTAGCGCAATAGAGCATTTCTGTTAAAACAGCAGTGGCAAACGGAGCTTCTAGTGGACCCCGCCACCACTCGGGTTATATATTTTGCCTATAGATTTTGCTATTTATTTATTGAGTGGTATGTGAATACGAGGACTTCGTCAATTTTAAAAGATCTTTGGGTCTAGTCTTTCTATATGTTTATATTTTTTTTGAGGGCTCTATATGTTTAGTTGTGAATGTGTAATTGTGTACACGTGTGGTGCGTGGTGGTGTGCACGTGTGTGACCATCCGCATGTATATACTGTATGTTTCTTGGAAGAAAAAGTTAAAACAACAGTGGCTGATTATACCTGTTCTAAGTTTGAAAAATTATTTTCCTCTACGCAGTCGAGATATTTTTTATTCGGGAACATAAACTCATACAACAAATCATTAAGGAAACTAAAAATTCTTTAATCTTATAGACTCATAAAATTGAAATAGGAACATGTTTGAATAAAACATAAAGTATTACAGAACTTAAATTTATCTGTAATTTTATAGGCTCATTAAACTCAAAATTCAGCTCATAAATATCATTAGAAACAATTTTGTTGAAGGTAATATTCATAAATGTTTATATAGTACATAATCATCATGAACTTTAAGTTGTACTAAAAAAAGGCTAATTAATCTAATGTCTCAAAACTTAGATATTCTCAATAAATATTTCCCAAAATACTATCAAATTAGCCTTGTAATTTATCAAGTAAAATTGAGAAATACATACAATGAGAGAAGTAATACATAATTACTGAGCAATAAGATTATTTGCATAATTGAGCTAAATGTAAACCTAATGCAATATAAAATTTAATGATAATAAGGTGCACTGACTTTAAAATTTGTCTTATTTAATTAGTGTGTGAACATTATAAAATTAAATGCACTAAAATAATAAGACTCAATGTCCACGGTAAATTCACTATTAGTGATTATCATAATTTTAAAGCTCATCAAATATGGGGGAAGCACTGTTCATATAAAGTAACATTAAATAACTTAAGGCTCAGCTAAAACAGCGAATAAAAGGACATAAACATAATACTGACATGCAAACAGTAAGTAAATGGGCACTTTAACATTAAACAGTAAAGAAATAAAACTTAAAATCATTAAATATGCTCAGGAATTCAAAACAAGCTTGGGACACGATTCGGCCTATGGCGATCCCAAAATTTACCCCCAAAGTTCACTATGCAAAAAGAAGATTCCCATCACATCAAAATGTCATAGCATGCATGAAGTACTAAATATACATTTTGAGCCTAATTAATCAATTTTTGGACAATTTTTCACATATACAAACGAAATGCTCCAGTGGTGCACACACCCAAAAGACCAAAATTTGCTTCTAAATTTGGGAACTAAAGAGGGCTACGGTAGCCCGTTAGCACGCGGTGTGCCTCATGTCCCACCATGGTGCTACAATGCAACACGTGCGCACAATCTCCGATGGCTTAGCAGGCTTGGCTTGGCCTGTGCGCACAATGCAGCACGTGCGTGCCCTAACTGATGGCCGAAACGCACGGCCGGCCCAGTAGCGCTGGCTCGACAGGTTGTGGCTTGGCTCGGCCCATTTGCTGGCGCGGCCCAGCTAACAACACTGAACCAAACACTACCTTATTTTATATAAACACTACCTTATATCCCTTTGTGCTATTATTCGATACTAGTATCATTCATAATACAAGACAATATGAATGCTTGACACAACACGATGACCTTACGGGATTATTTTTTCTGGTGTAAGTGAATGAGAAGCAGAGGCAAAAGAAGAAGAAGGTTTGTTGAGAGCCAGTTTATGATACACATCATGCATTTCTGGCCTAAACTGAGGAGAAGTTTGCAGGCAAGCAAATGCCACTTGGAGAAGCAAAGCAAGTTCTTTCTTCTCCACAATTGTTGGTGATGATGGGCGCTGGTCTATCATATCCTCCATTGCGAGCTCATGGTGTTGTCCCATTGAAGCAAGGGACTGTTGCTCCCTGGGGTGTCTTCCCATCACAATCTCTAGCAGAACAACACCGAAGCTGTAGACATCGCATTTTGTTGTCACCACTGATGTGTAAGAGAGCTCTGCATCAAAATAAAACACCTGGATCAATGATCAAACGTAATAACAAACTAAATTTCAATATATACTCCCTCCGATCTGGTTTATTTAATGGGTGTTACTTTGTTAGTACAAAATTGGATATTTACAAATGGGTGTCAGCGTAAAACAAATAGGAATTGATCGGAGGTAGTATTTCATATTTGCAAATGGTAACAAGAATATATTTGCTATGTGGAAGTAAAAACTAACAGACCACATACCAGGGGCTATATAACCATATGTTCCTGCTAGTTCGCTCCAATTGGAAGAATCAGGTTTTAGCATCCTTGCTATTCCAAAATCCGAAACATAAGCCTTGAAATCTGCATCTAGCAAGATGTTGTTACTTGTTATATCACGATGGATTATTGGTGGGTTGCATTCATGGTGCAAGTAGTAGATAGCTCGAGCCACATCTCTTGCAATGGCGACTCGCTTTTGCCAGTCTAATTCCTTTGCAAGTTCCTCATTTTCCAAGATGCCGTGAAGGTTTCCTCTCTCAATGTAATCATAAACTAGAAATTTGTATCTTGTATGAGAGCAAAATCCATACAGCTTGACGATGCTTCTATGCCGTATCTTCGTCAGCAATTCAACTTCAGTAAGGAATCTCTTTTCATCACTAATCTCCTCTTCGGTTGGGTGTAGCTTTTTCACGGCAATTGACCTCCCCCCTTGAAGATGTGCTTTGTAAACTGTGCCATACCCTCCCGAGCCAATGATGTAACTATCACTGAAATTTTCTGTGGCCCTAGTAATATCCTCAAATGCTAATTTCCCATTAAAATTCCACACTGAGAGAACATCTCTTGTATCCATAACTGTTGCCTTCTGTGGTATTTTCCTTCTTCGAAGATTCATGACCAATACAAAAATTAATAGAGTAGCAACTATGCACACAGGGATAGCTGTAGCTAGCACCAAATTGCGAATTCTTTCCCCGTGATGTTCCATTATTGGAGTTGACGAGCATAATGGCAGACCAGAGAGATTACCACAGAGACCTTTGTTGTGGAGGAACCATCCAATTGGGGCATTACGGAATAGTTTTCCTGTTGGAAGAGCTCCTTCCAAGCTGTTGTATGACACATCAAGTGTTGACAGACTATCCATGACACCAATGGACGAAGGAATATTTCCAGTGAATTGATTGTGGGAGAGGTTTAGGAACTCTAGAAACTCTAAGTTCCCGAGTTCCTCAGGTAAGCTGCCAGTGAGTTTGTTGTAGCTGACATCCAACACAATCTGTAGACTTTCCAGATTACCAATAGTCATTGGCAAATTTCCATTCAAGTTGTTGTGGTTAACCATCAATGATATTAGCTTTGTACAACTCCCAAGCTCTTGCGGTATTGAACCGGTCAACTTATTTCCAGATATATCGAGGTATTGGATATTACTCATCTGACCAAATTCAGGTGGTATCGAACCTGAAAATTGGTTTTGAGATAAATCAAGTCGGTACAAGTTGGCAAGATTGCCTAGTTGTGCTGGTATCTTTCCAGTTAATCTGTTGGCATGGATTATGAGACTATCCAATTTTTCGAGGCTCGAAAACTCAGGGGGCAAGCTTCCTGTTATCATGTTTTCTTCCATAGAAAATACCGTTAAATTGACGCTTAAAGCCCAGGTGTTCGACAAATATCCGGAAAGGTTGTTTCTCCCAAAACTTGCTTTAACAAGTTGTGGGTATGGTCCAAAATTTGATATATCTCCTGTCAGTTGGTTGGAACCAAGGGAAAGAATCTCCAGGCTTCTACATGTTTTCAGGCTGCTAGGAATAGGACCAGTGAACATGTTGTTATCAACATCAAACACTTGAAGATTCCCCCCTTTGCATACACCAGAGGGCAGTTCCCCAGACAAAGAGTTGTTTGACAGTGATATCTCTGTTAAGTACGTCAGATTAGCAAATTCTCGAGGCAAAGGACCTGACAGCTTGTTGTCAAAAAGTGATAGCTTTGTCATGCTAGTGAGGTTCGCGAGAGTTGATGGAATTGAGCCTGAAATATTGTTTAAGGAGAATGACAGGAGTTGAAGATTCACCGAAGCACCAATCTCTGTAGGGACAGAACCAACGAATTGGTTGTCATAGAGGTCAAGGTAGTATAGCATAGTAAGGTTCCCCAAGCTCGGAGGAATAGGGCCGCTCAGCTGGTTTATATAAAAAATTAGGACCCTTAGATTGACAAGAAAACCAATCTCATGCGGTATGGGACCTGATAGATGGTTAGTGTAAAGAAGCAGCATATTTAGTTTGGTCAGGTTGCCAAGGCTTCTAGGTATTTGGCCACTTAACAAGTTGTTACTTATGGCCAAAGTTTCCAAACTGGTTAGCTGCCCCAGCTCTTCAGGTATGGGTCCAGTTAGCATGTTTTCTTGGGTGTCAATGAAAACTAATGACGTAAGGTTTCCAAGGGATGCAGGGATGCAGCCTGTGAGATTGTTAGTCAACAGGCCCAAATGGCTAAGACTTTCCATGCTGCCGATCTCAGATGGTATGCTTCCATGGAGCCAGTTGCCACTGAGATCAAGGTGGGAGAGCGCAGGCAGGGAGGCAATGGCCTGTGGGATCTCTCCATGGAGGCTATTGTAGCTGAGGTCCAAGTATGTGAGGAACGGGAGTGCCGAGAAGTTGAGCTCACCAAGGTTGCCGCTGAAGCCGGCGCCTTGCATGGAGATTCCGGTGACCGCACGGTGGCCACGGCGCACGACGCCGCAGGACACGCCGGTCCAGTTGCTGGTGCACGGGCTCGTGCCCTGCCGCCACGAGTCCAGTGCCGGCGATGAGCTTTGCAGGGTGGACTTCCAATGGAGGAGAGCAGCCTTCTGGGAGCCTAGATGCACGCCTCCGTGGTGCCCTGCAGCTATATCCGCATGCAGGTACAGGAGGCACAACAGGAGCATGGCGAGAATTCTCGTTTGAAACGTGCCCATGGCTTGCTTTCTTTCTTTATTTTTTGTTTCTATATAAGGTAGGGAGCATGGAGAGATGGTCCCTGTTTCCTATTGCTAGATGGGTGCAATGTGTGGCATGCATGGGGCATATATATTTTTGCATAGTGAAAGGGACACTGCCCGAGAAAGAGGCTTTTGCACCGGTTGGGAAACTCATTTAGGACCGGGTTACAACCGGTGCTAAAACGTGCTCATTCGCTAAAAATACATGTGTTGTTGCGGGGATTTGAAGTTAGGACCTATTGGCGCGCGCACCCACCTATCCATCTCACCTACGCAGTATATATGATGGGATGGAAGATGCTTTCCTTTTGTAGTAGCACGTGACACCCCCTTTAGCACCAAATATATTTACCAACCGGTGCTAAAAAGTGTTTAGCAACAGGTCATAACACCAACCGGTACTAAAGGACCCTTTAACACCAGTTTGGTGTTATGACCCGGTGCTAAAGGGTCGGGGAAGGGTCCCCGAGGGTACCGAGTTTTGGATTCGGTGCTAATGCACCTTTAGTCTCGGGTTTTTAGGGTGTCGCGGCATATGTGCCGGACGGATGATGTTTTCTCCTGTAGTGGGAAAACGATGGTACTGATGACGAAACGGATACGGTCTTTGATTTTGACAGATGGAAGTTCTAACTAGGATCTTGACGATGGTGTAACCAAAATGGCCAAAACTTATGGGGGTCCATATATAGGACACTAGGCTGTTGACTATGATCTGACAAAAACGATCTTGACCGCAGCTGGAAGTTTTAAAACGATATTGACAATGACCATTGCCACAAGCTCCTAAATGGCCGATGGCCGAATTAAACGTATGGAACACTCCAGCAGCTGGAAGTTTTAAAACGATATTGACAATGACCATTGCCACAAGCTCCTAAATGGCCGATGGCCGAATTAAACGTATGGAACATTCCAGCAGCTGGAAGTTTTAAAACGATCTTGACAATGACCATTGTACCTTTCTTTGATCTGTCAGCCGGAAGTTTTAAAACTTACAGTACTTGTATTATATTTTTTCAACGCTAAACGTTTATGGAAGGTTAAACGGATTTCCTTCGCTTTGGGACATTTACAGTAAGATTCTGGAAAGATAGATGGTTGGAGAATACCACACTGTGTGATCATTATCCTATACTCTATAATATTGCCCGCCAAAAGCATGATACAATAGCAGATGTTTTGGGTAACGATCCATCAAATATCTCTTGGCTCAAAGATTTATTGGCAACAAATTGGTGATATAGAATAATCTCCTATCACATATTGCTAATATTGATTTAGTCCAGAAAGATGATGAATTCCGCTGGAACTTGCACCAAAATGGTGTCTTCTCAATGAAATCACATTATCATGTCTCAAATGTCAATAAGCATATCTGGAAACTAAAGCCTCCTCTATAAATTAAAATTCCTATGGTACATTCATAGAGGCGTGATATTGACAAATGACAATCTAGCGAAGCATTCTTGACAGGCTAGCAAACAGTGTTGCTTTTGTTATGATGATGCAACAACTCAACATTTATTCTTCGAGTGTAGGCGGGCTCGTTTGCTATGGTCAGTAATACAAGCAGCTTTTGGCTCTTGGTTAATGGGGCTCAGCAAAGACATAAAGTCTATTTGTACTACTCCGTGCTGCAGCTACTTGTTGGGTGATGTGGTTGTGTCAGAATGCCTTGATTTGGGAAACAAACAATCTAATTTTTCGCCGGTCATCTATTCAATTATACCCTGGCTGCATACATAGGCTATCCTTCAGAAGTCATCTACATAGGATTTAGTTGTAGCAGCCTCTCGGTGCTTGGCGCAAACACCCATGGTCTTTTTTATCGAGACACATGGGTGACGGTCTAGTCCCCGGATTGATAGTCATTAGTGTGCTTTTTTTCTACCTTTCGTGTAAGGCTATATGCCAGAAGGTAGAGGTCGGGGGACTTTCAAGTAAGGTTGTATCATCTTGATGTAACGGAATTAAAATCAATAAAAACTTTCCATTTCAAAAAAATATTAAATGTTCAAAACACGGCTATAAAAATATTTTCCCAAAATATTACACTTATTCCACTACTGAAAAAATCTCTCATTAGTAGTAGTCAAAAGACCTCATTTAGTACCGGTCTGCCCAGCTGGTACTGGATGGCCGATACTGATGTGCAAGCCGTTTACTACTGACTGGGCTACCTTATACTAAATGGTGACATTTAGTACCTGTCACACCCTGAAATTCATCACAATGAAATTTTAGCAACTATCTGAATTTTTCTAGGATTTATTAAGCTTCAAATATTTTTTCACGGATTCAATTGGAATTTTCGGTGAATTAATTGAATTTAAACATAATATTAAATAATTGAGTTAGACCAAGGTTTAGGGAGAAACTTTGTGTAACGCCCGCGTTTTAATCTCTGGGAAATCACCGAAATAACGCACCCGGTAAAATCTTTTCAAAATCTTTTCACCGCCCGAGCTTCCCTCCCGCCGAATCCTTTTCGCCTGTCGTTTCCCTCCCCCTCTCTCTCCCTATCCGCGTCGCATCACTGTCATCTTTTCCGTCCCTTTCCGCGTCGCCCGCTCTCGGGTCGACCGCCGGGCCACCCATCCTTGGCCGACCGTCGTCGACCGCCCGCCGCGAATCCCGCCGTCCCTTCCCCTTTTTCTCTCTCTCTTTTTCTTTTTCTCTTTCTCCTTTTCTCCCTCTCTTTTCTTTTCCCTTTTTCTCCTTTTTCCTTCTCCCCTCTCTTTCCCTCCCTCCTCTGTTTCCTCTGCTCCTCCTCCCCGACACCGCCGCGGCCGCTCTGCTCTGCCCCATCCCGTCGCCGCCGACCACCCCTCCCCCACTGCCCTACTCGCCACCCCCACTCCACTCCCTGCCTCGCACCGCACCCAGCACGCCACCGTATCCGCCACCTCGCCATCACCGCCGGCGCTGCCAGCACGCCACCGCCGTGCTCTCGGCCGCGCGCACGCCGATCGCCGACCACGCCACGGCACCGGCCGTCCCTCTGCCGGGCCACCACTCCTCCGCAACCTCACCTTGCTGCACGCCTCTCACCGCCGCCCCACGTGCTCGACCCGGCCGACCGCCTCCGCTCCGGCCCGGGCCCGTCGACATCGTGCCGACCACCGCCGAGCTCTCGGCCGCGCGCCCGCCAAATCGCCGCCATTGCCCACACGCCACCACCCGCTCTACCCATCACGACCGCCGACCGCCGTACAACACCGCCGTGCCGCCCACCACCGTGACCCCGCCACCGTCGTCGCCAGACCACAGCATCCACGCGAGCACGCCACCCCGGCCACCGCCGCTCCGACCGCCCGGACCCGCTGCTGTCTCGTCGCCAAGCACGGCAGCGCCGCCGTACGCACGCACACTGCTCCGCCACAGCTCCACCTCGCTCCCCGTGCCACCAACCGGGCCGGACCGACTTCAATTCCGCCCGCCGGCCACTCCTACCGCCCGCCGAGCAACTCCACCCCTACCCCTCTCGTCGGCCCACTCCCTCACCACCCCTCCGCGCCTATAAAAGGGATCCCGAGCACCCTCTCCCTCACCACCAGCTCACCCGCCCTCCAATTGAGCCCCTCCACCGCCGCAACGCCGCCGCCATCGCTTCCAGTGCCGCCGCCGCCGCACTTGTGAACCGGCCACCTCACTCCACTTCCGCCCGAGGTAGGACCACCAGTGGACTTGCCATGTCACACTCTCGCTTTTCCCCCTGTTCCCGTCCACCACCGCCGCCCCAATCGCCGGCAATCGGTCGGTCAGCGCCGCCGCCGTCGCTCTCCCCCCCCCTGTGCTTTGTTTCGCGAGGAAGAAGGCACTTTTGTGCATAACCCCCTGAGTATTGTCCTTTTCAACCCGCGGTCCACTTGAACAGGAAACCCCCTCTCAGACACAATTACACATGACCCCCTGCACTTTTGCCAAATTAACCCGCAGTCCATCCAACACTATTCTCTCTCTCTCTGTCTATTTTACCCGAGGCCCCTAAGCTTTTCCATATTTACAAAAAGGTCCCTGTCCTTTATAAACAGCCCTAAACCCCACTAAACCCGTTATTTCATGCGCCAAATTAATCCCGTTCGATCCCAAACTCCACCATAATATTCACCAATATATTTCCGCCAAATCCAACCCGTCCATACTCAGAAATAATCATGCCATCATCATCCGCTCTCTTTTTCCGTTCTTTCTTTCGGAGCTCAATAAAAGCTTTTTCCTTTATTTATTGGGTGTTTGTTTGTGTGTGCCGTAGACTCCGCTGTGAACGAGGAAGGACTCGAAGAGGAGCAGTGCTACGAGCAGGAGTTTGGAGACCAAGACCCCGGGCAGGAATCCCCCGAGGGTTGGGAGAACGGCAAGTGCAATCCCACCCTTTGATGCATACTGTTGTCCCAGTTTTTATAAACACAACCCACGGCCTGTTTTATAAAACTTGCATGATTTTACTGCTAAACCCGGTTGGATAGCCATACCTTGATTGTTATGACTGATCCCTTGACAACCTAGATTAATGTTTAAATATGACGATGCTCTGTTTAAATGTTAGTCACTGCTAGAAATGCTTAGGAATGTTTTACTGGTACACACCCCATTACAAATACTTGTTATTTACGAAAGAAACCGTGTGCGTGCTTTAAAATAAAAGAGATGATTTGTGTAAATAAAATGAGTACCCGTGTGGGATGAGACAGACGGTATTTCCGCGTGAAATACTGAGGTGAGCTCGAACCCGTGTGGTTGAGCATGGTGGGAGTTGTCTATCCTATCACAAGTTTTGGGATGATGTTGATGTGTCATCTAGCCTAACCCATTCTTCTGTACCACCACTCGACCGTTGTATGTGGCAACGGCCTAACATAAACCCCACTAGTTGAGCTGCTGGTTATGTGGTGTGCTGGTGAGCAACAGAGGGCCATGGAGCCGGGGATACGGTCTATGTGAGGTATGCCCCTGGTTAGAACCTCGTTGGTAGGTTGCTAACCCCTGGTCGCGTCTGTGATAACTTGTCAGTTTAGCTATGGTGGGTAATGGCTTTGATAGGAGCTGCACTGACACTAAGGTGTTCTTGTTGTGGTAGCCTACTTGTGGTTGTGTACACCTCTGCAGAGTTAAAACCTATCCGGATAGCCGTGTCCACGGTATTGGGCGAGTTACGGCTTGGTCACTTCACTAGTCCCCTGTTTTGGTGTAAGGAAATGTTGGTGTTTGATTGAGCTGAGAAATGTTTTGACCTGGGCTACGACAGATGGGAAATCTGGTAGCAACAAAGTTTGTACGAAAAAGTGTTACATTTACTGTAAAAATAAAATTTGTGAAAACCCAATTACGAAAACCAACCCCATGCATGTGTAATAAAAATTGCTTTGCTGCTAAATGAACCATGAGCCTTCCTTGTTACGATACTTGCATGCTTCTGTTATACCCCTCCGTGGTTGTGGTTGCGCTTGCTGAGTACGTATGTACTCACCCTTGCTTAATCTGTGCAGAGGCAGACCCGGACTTTGTGCCTGAGGATATCGTCTAGAGGGGTTCGTTCTGCACCCAACCTTTGCCTGTGTGTTAGGGTCACCCGCTGGAAGCCGCATGCGCTGCCACTCTGATGAAGACCTTTATGTTATCAATCTGTTTATCTGGAGCTTAGTGTTAGTTCTGTTTGTCGTGGCCCTGCAATGCCACCGTCTCCCGTAATGTTGCTTTTGTACTGAACTATCTGTTGTAATAATGTGAACCAGCATCCTGGGACTGGTATTTGTATCACATTAAGTTCTCTCTTTCGAGGGGACGCTTCACTTTGTTTGTGGATGAGTAACAATCTATAATTTTTGGCTCTTAGCTCTTTTCTTTTGGCTTAGAGCCAAACCCCCATATATAACTTTTGTTAATAGAAAATTTAAATATAGGTAGGGGCCTCCCCTACCGTTCCGGTCAAAAAATATTAAATAATTTTAGTCAAAATAAGTTTCTGTTGCATTGGTCTTTGGTTGTTGGTACATTAAGTTGGAATTTAAATTCTTTTAAAATTGAATTTAATTTGCTTTTGTTTGAGCCTTAGAATAGTTGTTTCTAGAAAAGTTCTCGTTTGCTCCATGTACGTCTCCTTGCTTCGCTTTTTCCCCTCTATCCTTTCAGCCCAGCCCAGCAGCTCCCTCCCTCTCCCCCGCCTCGGGCCGCTTCCGGCCCAATTTTTCCCGAGCTGGCCCATTTGTCTCTCCAGCTTCCCCTAGACCGCCTCCCTTCTCCCGCTCTCTCCCCCACTGCCGTGCGGGCCCCACATATCATCCCTCTCCTCCGATCGAGCCAGACTCCAGTTCGAGCCTAAGATGGCCGTGCCGTCTCAGGGGCACGCACGCGGCCCGAGCTACCCTCCATGTCTATATAGCGTGCCGCCGTCCACTCTGCTCCCTTTTTGCCTCCACAACCGCGCCGCAAACCCTAGCACCGCTCGAGCCACCGTCGACACCTTCGGAGCCGTCGAAGCGCCACCGCCATTGATCCCGCTCCGGCTCAGCTCCATCTCAATTGACCCCCCCCCCCCCCCCCGTCGATCTTCAGAGCCCCTCCCCGCTCGCTCTCGCGCCCTGGAGAATGGCCGCCGCCTCGCCGTCGCTTGTCGGCCGCTGCTCGCCGCCGTCCGCCGTCGGCGCTCCACCCTCCCGCCGACGAGAGCTATCCCTTTGAGTTCGCCGTGCTCCCGTGGTTTCCTAACGCCAAGCTCCATCCCAAAACCAAGGCCTCTAGTTCATTTTTAAGTAGCTCCGGCGAGCCCTCCGCAGCGCACGTAGGTTGCCCCCGCCGGCGAGCCCCAACCCCGATCCAACACTAGCCGACAGAGCTCCACCCAACGACTCAGATCCGCTCCAGCCCCGAGTCAAAACAAGCCGTGTACCGGTCAACCGGAGCAGCCATGGCCATTTTGCTAAAGAGTCGCTGGACTCTAGGCTAATCAACTCGCCGTCCAGCTTTATTCAAAAGTTATTTACAAATATGTCCTTTCTTATTTCTATAGCCCCCGAACTTCCTTAGTTTTGCACCCTGAAGCTCAGCTCTTGCTCTTTTTTAAGTTAGCCCTCATGTTTTCGGACATAATTATGTTTTGGCCCTCAGTTTCTTGAAGTTAGGTCCCTGGAAGTTTTAAATCATCGCCAGTAAGTCTCTGAACCTTAAAAAAATGGTATTTTCCTCGTTTTAACTCCGATTTTAATGATTCTTGCACTCACGTATTCGTGGTGACGTGTAGAATAATTCTGTGCTGCTGTTTAGTTCTTTTAGAATTGTTTGATATACTATTTCTTATTTTGTTGTATTGTTTCTTTGCATGTGAATGTGTGATGTGTATAGGAAGTGCGTTGTTCGAGGAAATCTTTGAAGAACAAGTTGCTGAAGAATTTGAGCAGCAGCAGGGTCATGAGGAAGGCAAGTATTCCTTAGTCATACCCGTTGATACCTAAATGACATGCGTTTTAATTACACTGTTTATTTATCGCTTGCATTAATATTGGTGTGTCCTATTAAGGATTTTCTAGTTTCCTTTACCATACCTTGCAGCTCGGTTATTTAATTAATTTTGACCGGTAGATGATGCTTAGCTTGCTCAACTGAGATTGGTTAATGAAACTTCTACTCTATGTTCCACTACTACCCTTTTAATTAATTAATTGGCAAGACTAGTCTTTTTAATTGAAACATGGAGAACCACCCAGGAAAACAGTGCAACCATAAGTGTCACGTGGCTCTGACTTTGACTGATTAATTAGGTATTCTTGTTTATGATAGTTTTACCTTTGCAAGAGGCGCGGCGATTGATGAGGTATTGCCCGGTCCTCTTGAGCTGTAGGCTTAGCTAAGATACATATGTCATTAGGGAGGGTTATGCTTTGCTCCTGAACCAAAAACCTTATCGAGCTATCACTTATTAGAGTATCTTTGTAAAGGTCTCATAGTGAAACCCAGTATTCGGTCCACATGGTATGGGGAGGGTACATGCCTTTGGAAATGAGGATCACGACTTATGGTGAATGTGTACAACCTCTACAGAGTGAAAACTGTTATAACAACCATGCTCACGGTCATGAGCGACCTGTACCCTTACATGATTAATCAACGTGAATGTGATCTAAATTGTGGTTACCTGAATATGATGGGGTTATGATATTCATTAATTGTGGTTTAGTATATATTTATATTTACTAGTAAATTGATGTTTAATAAAATTTGACCAACTAAAAGTGCTTAACGTAGCTATCCTTTTACGCATCCACTTTATAAAGTCTTGCATGTCATTTATTTTCAAACTTTGTTGAGTACGACAATTACTCACGCTTGTTTCTTTATATTTCATCGATCACACTCGGATTGCTGCTTAGATTGGGAGAACTTTGAGGATTTTACTGAATTTGAGAAGTTCTAGGCGAGTCCCCCGATCATCTGCCTGTGGAGATGGGATTATTTTGTTTCGTTTAGGTAAACGTTTGATTTATTCTTCTGCTATTACATTTGTGGCAACTCTGAGATTGTAATAAATGCACTTTAATACTCTTTCGTTATGCATAGTTATGGATATTCACTTGTGACGTCTACCATATGTGTGTAAACTTGATTCTGACGCACATACAAGATGCATCTAGTTTTTTTCGGCAAAATAGTCACTGTCGTCCCTCAACTTTTAAATCCACCAATCCCTCAAGTTTTGTTTTTTTGGTCAGATCCGTCCATAGAGAACTCAACATTTTTTATATCTAAATATATTAATTATCTTCATACACGTTTACGTATATATTTGCTACAAAAGTCGTATGCTATCTTTTTACCATCTAGATAAACATTCAGATTAATGAATATTCCCCTTTCTAAAAAAAGATAAACATTCAGATCAAGTTTGACAAGAATAATTGGTCTAAAAGTATGGGTAATCATTTAGATCACCTCCATACAAGGATAGAAGTATATTTTTTAAAAAATAATTGGCCCAAATAGATAAGCACAATGGTTAGTTTGGCACTAGATTGGCTGATTCAAAAGTTGAGGGATGAATTTGATCTAAAGATAAAAGTTGAGGGATGAATTTGATCAAAAGATAAAAGTTGAAGGACTAGATTTGCCGTTTGAAAGTTAAGGGACGAACTTGACCCTTGAAGCAAAGTTGAGGGACTAATATTCTTTCTAAAACTGGGTGTGACATTACCGATCGGTAACACCATTCGATACTAAATAGTTTTGCGTCCAAAAAATATAAAAAATATTCAAACACCCAAGAGGCCCACGCATGCAAGTCACACGATTTTTCACCCATGAATACGCGTACACGGCCGCAAGGATTCGAACACATCATCTCTACCCTCGTGCGTTGCTTCCTTGCTATCCCACACTTGCAACATATGTGATTGAGTGGAAGATGCTTTTCTTTTAAATTAACTCGTGGAGGCCCATTTAGTACCGGTCAATTACACCGACCGGTACCGGTACCGGCTAGTGTTATTGACCGGTATTAAATGGGTGTGCTATTTTAATACCGGGCCAAGACACCGGCTAGTACTAAATGCGAAAATAGTATGTGTTTCGAAATCATTGAACCCGTTGCAAAGCATGCACCTTTAATTTATTAATTTAGCCAGCAACCGCCATCGGCGTGGCATTTTACGTACTGGAGTTATTAGTTGCAGTATCTAATACTCTTCTGCATGTAAAAATTGAAAAAATGGCATAAACTGTGAATTCTAGAATACAAAGTGTACAGCGTTAATCACGCCAGATGGCGATAACCTTGCAGCAGTTGCTGATAAAAAGACTTGATCGTCACCAAATTGAAGTCGTCGTGAGTGGCCTCAAGCATGGCTTCCTTCAATCAGAAAACACCCTGCTACCAAATCGTTAGTCACGCTGCATCGTCAGGTCGGTCACCGAGCTCGCAACTCGCAGCACTGATTAGCTGTGAGCCTTGTACTTATCTGTGGATTTTTAGCACTTGGTTCACGGGTTGATGGTTTGTACCAATGAAAAATAATCCTCTATCTATGTTTCTAGGTGTTTCTAAGACGCTAATGAAAATTAAGATCGAAACTTTACAATCTTTGATCAATAATTTAGCTAATAATTTTTAACTTTTATAATACAAACTTAATATGGTTAGATTCGTAATTAAATATAATCTTCAATAATTATAAATTTATAAATATAAATAATATAACATAAAATAAATAAATGGTCAAAATATAACTTAGAAGACCCGTGTCAAATGAAATCGTGCTTTACAAACAAAGATAAAATAAATAAATAGTTAAAATATAACTTAGAAGATCCGTGTCAAGTGAAATCGTGCTTTACAAACAAAGATAAATGGAGGGAGTATATATACTTAGTTGTTAGTTGACCGGGGTAGACGTACCTTTACTTGCCGAGGACATCGAGCTGGATCGTGCCTTGCAGTTGATGCACGTTCAATTCTGTCTGCTAAAACGCAACCTACAGCTCTGTAGATTAATTCCTCAAAGAACCGACACTGGTTTAATTAATGTTCCTTTACGTGACGCAACGGTTGATGATATGAATATATGGTTCTTCGGGAGGCCCTTCGTTCCCGGGCAACTGGACAAGGTGACAGCATTGTCGTCAAGTCCACAGAAAAATAACGAAAATGACATGCAGGACTCCAGCAGGCGGCGGCCAACGCACGCTAAGTCTTGTACATGGGACATGGGGAGAATATAGCGCCTTTCCATGTCAACAATATATCTTTTCTAGCTAGTATGACAATTGGACATGGGGAGAATATTTGAATAAGTGTCTTGTACAAATACTTACAATTAATATTTCAATCTCTATAAGCTTAAACTAGAATCATTTACTCCGAAAATTAATTGTGGTTGATGTTCACATTGACGTAGAAAATCACTCCTTTTTTTTCACCGGGAAAAACACTTTGCGGCGCTACACGCTCGTGAAGCAGAAATGTGCGAAGTTCTTGATATAGAAAAAAGATATAGCGGGATCATCTAGAAGAGAGGTTATGCACTACCAGAAAAATCAACATCCATCCAACACGAATATACCGGCCAAAATTAGATTTGGCGAGTATATTTCTGGGCGATGAAAGGTTCAGAGAGTTTTAATCCTGAGTGATAATATTAACCAGTATTAAAAGATCATTTTTAGTACCGGTTTATGTTATATCACAACCCGAGACTAAATATTAATGCCAGGTGATAATATTAATGCCGGCTTACATACACACTATTGTTCATTCATTCAGCACAATGAAACTTTACACTTCTCCATCAGTTATATCTTCTAGTCTATAAGAAGGTGCAACAAAAGAAGGGTGGAGATGAGCCAATTTCTGGTAGACATCTCGCATCGCTGGCCTTAACTGAGGAGAAGTTTGCAGGCAAGCAAATGCCAATTCGACAAGCAGAGCAATTTCTTCCTTCTCCCGCATTGTTGGCAATGAGGGGCGCTGGTCAAGCATATCCATCGCTGCTAGCTTATCATGTTGTCCCGGAAGTGAAGCTAGGGAGTGTAGCTCAGTAGGGTACCTCCCTATCACAATCTCCAGAACAACCACACCAAAGCTATAGACATCGCATTTCGTGGTCACTGTAACAACCCTAAAATTTCTATAGGATTTGTTGAGTGCAAAAATGTGAATTTAAAAATTTTTGGTGGAATTGTGTGCATGCGAACAAACATATAAGAGTGTCTTCTATTTGCTCCCTAAATTCTTAGGCAATTTAAATTCAAAATTTAAAATCAATTTGAAGTGCTACGGATGAAATAGTGTGATTTGGATTTATTTGGATTTATTTGGATTTTTGGTTGGTTTGAATTCAAATTCTAGATTTGAATTCAAACTCTAATTGACTAAACTAATTGTCTAACCCTTCTAACTGTTCGTGGGCCGAATTCCCGAAGCCAAAGTCTGAGAAACCACCCTTAACTCTTTTCCCGAGCCAACCGACCAAGCCGGCCCAATCGGCCTTTCGGCCCAGCGCGGCCCATTCCTTCTCCCCCGCCGCGTCCCCGCCGCGTCGCTCGCTCTCTTCCACTGACAGGCGGGCCCCGCCTGTCAGCTTTACCCCCCACCTCTCTTTCTTCCTCCTCGCGACGCCGCTCTCTCTCTCCCGCGGCCGCTCGCCCGTGACCCAACCACCCGAGCTCCGCGCGGCCCGACGCGATTGCGCCGCGTGTCCGCGAGCGCTCGAGCCACCCAATCCCACCGTTCAAGCCCTGGAAACCCTAGCGCCTATCCCCTATAAAACCCGCCGCCGGCCGTCTTCTTTCCCAAGCCGCGCCGCCCCTTTGGGGTTCCATCCCGATCCAATTCGTGGGAGGAGAGGAGTAGGAGAGGGGTGGGGAAGGTTGTGGAGCAGCTGGAGCAAGGAGAGGAGGAGCCCATCGCCTTCCCCGCATCGCCGCAGCCGAAGCCATCGCCGCTGCTCGTGGAGCCGCCGAACGGGAGCCGGACCAGGGACGAGAGGAGGAGCACGAGGACCGCCAGACCGCGTCGAGCCTTTCCCGAGCTGCAGCGTACCCCGACTAGCCCCTAGGTGAGCCACCGCGATTTTCCCCCTTTCTCCCCTGTCTCCGGCCAAGTTTCGCCGCCGCCGCCGCGCTAGCCCCCTGTGAGCCCGACCTTCGAGTCGTGGCCAGCTTCTTGTGCAGGAACCCGTCGCCGCTGTCGCACCCGCAACCCGCCGTCGCCTTTAACCCGCAGCCGAGGCCCGCCGCGGCCGAGCTCTGCTCGCCGTGCGCGCGAACGCCGAGGCCACGTGCGGCCGTGGGCGACCACGAGCCCGCGCGTGTGCGCCTAGCCGTGCCCCAGCAGTCGCTGGAGGCCACGAGCGCGCAAGCCGAACCCAAGTCATGCACTGCTGCGTGCGAAACCCGAGTCGCCGTCGATGCTCGCCGGCGCCATGGCCGCGTCGCCGCCGTTCGCGTCGGTGAGCCCGATCCAAAGCCAATCCGAGCCCTTGTTCACCCCGTCCGTGTTCGCATAACCCTAGCGAAGCTGTTCCGACCATCCTAGGCCCGAGCCGACCTCGTTTCCGGCGAGTTCGCCGTCGACGGTCGCCGCCAGCGCGTTCTGGTGCGCGCCGCGCGCGCGTCGTGTCGCGCCGTGGCGAAGCCACACCGTGGACCACACCAAGTCGCCACACAGCCATGCACAGACAATCCCGATTCGGCCGCAAAGTGATCCCGTGCACCCGGCTCACGTGAACCGCACTCTCGGTTCACGGTGGACTTGGTCCACCAGAGCAGCACCAGCAGCCACCCCTTCGTGGGCCTAATGTTCGCGTTTGAGTCTGTTTAACCACCCTAAACTCTTCCGGCCCAGTCGCTTTCGGCCCAGTTCCAGCCCAGCCATCGTTTATTCTTTTTCTTTTTCTTTTAACTGCGCTGACGTATGGGACCCACCTGTCATACTCAGCGAGTCACTGACACCTGGGGCCCACTGACCAGAGCTGACCGTTGACCGTTGACCCCGTTGACCGTTGACCAGTCAACGTTGACGTCAGCAGGGCCACTACTGACGTCATCCTAGGCGGACCCCACTGCTGACGTTAGCATGGCGTCATGCTGACGTCAGCAGGCTAATTATTTGTCTGTTTTCTTTTTCGGAAATTATTTAATATTTTCAGAAAATGATTTAAACTTCAAAAATTAATAATAAATCAACCGTAGCTCAGAAAAATATGAAACCAGTTTCTATATTTTTCTAAAATCATGATCTACGCGTTAGTGTAGAGTTTGGTGTTATTTGAGTCTTCTTTCATCGCTGTTTTAGTGTTTCTTTGCTAGTAGTCGCGCCTTATTTTATTTTCACGCAACCCTAGGAGCTCCGGAGAGTTTGGAGGAGTCGGACTACTACAAAAACTGCTTCGACGAAGACGAAGACCCTTGCCCAGGTTCACGCCCAACCATTTCTCTGAAATACCTATTAGACATGCAAACTAGTATGCTAGCGTTTTACTTTACTCGCATGATAAACCTGCACTGCCTTTGTTATTATCCTGTTACCTTGCTACCTACTACTCACTTTATAAATATGCTATGCTATGCATGTGTTGGGATGGTTGTGATTGATCCTCTTGGCGTGAGTTGTGGGTGGTTTGGGAGGAGTAGTGCAGCTAGGCGGTGTAAGCGAGTAATAACAACTCGATCGTTGATCGAGGTGCTGAGGGGCTGCACTCGGGCAGTCCCTATGGGGTACCTGTTGCGGGTACATGGTCTCTTGGGGTTTGGTACTCGGTGAGTACCTGAGGAGTTTGGGCGGCAATACCAGTTATGGGTGCCGATTGCGGACCGTTGCGGCGGATCGCTTGTGATGCAGATACTCGCTTTACCGATAATTAAGGACCGAGTCGTGCCCCCACTTTGGACTTGGGAAATACCGTGCTCACCATCTACCCAGTATGGGGAGTGTTCCAGCAAGCCTACTCTAGTGCGGCGCCGAGACTGTAGGAGAATCGAGCTTGATATGTGTAGGGGGGATTCGTTGCGGCGTAATCTCCCTGATTTACCACGGCCCCCGACTGGCCCCGGTGGGAAGGTTTCACGACCCTGGGGCAGATGTTAGATCGGATGTTTCCCGAGCCCAGGGAGACAGGATCGGCGCCGTTGCTGTTTAGGGTCTTTGCTGTGGGCTGCGTCTCAGGTTGGTTGCGGACTAGCCTTGCAGCCCGGATGGATTCCTGGAGTGCCACCTCTGCAGAGTGTAAACTATACGTATAGCCGTGTCCACGGTTACGGACGACCCATTTCTGAGAAGCCCCGGCTAGCATGGGAATCTGCTTTCTTACCTTATCCTTTGATTCGGGTTATGAGAGATTGGTCCAGCTGAGGTTGTTGAGACAAGGTGGGGAGGGAGCTCACCGAGTCGACTAGTGAGTGAAAGGTGATTGGTGGATAATGAATTGCGGGAACCTGCCGTGGCAGGACGAGCCCGATGGGAAAATGTGAGGCTGATGGTTGGTTTTGGGGAGTGGATGTGCGTGTGAGAGAAGGAGTTGGTGGTGAGATAAAACTTGGGTTATTGCTGCTGCTTGCATAAGAAACCCTGGCTCAGACCTTGATTATTTCTATATCTTTAGAATAGGCCACTTTAAAGCTTGCATCATATTATGGTTGGTGACGTGGACCTGTCCCATTTCCTTGGGGACAGACTTTGGGTTCTCAGGTGAAGACCCCGACCACGAGTTCAACCAGGATGGATGGTACGACTGAAGGGTGTGCGCTACGCTCAAGGATGCCTGTGGAGGAGTGGACCCTGTTGTTCTAGCTACCGCTGTGTAGATGTTTCTTATTGTCGATTTTTCCCAGAGGGCTTGTACCAGACGCTTTGTTCTTATATATGTCATGTAATGAATCTTTTATCATTGTATGGATGTGATATTCGACTGAGATGAGTTCTGTATGAGATAGCTGCTATTCCTGGGACTATCTCAAGGGTACAGGGAGTCGGGTTCTCGTCGGTGAGAATCCAGTTCATCACAGTTGGTATCAGAGCCATACTTGACCGTAGCGCGTAACCCTTAGAACGGAAACTTAGGACAGAAGCTCTAACTGAGTTCTCTATTTTATATGAAACCACTTGGACTATTTGAAAACTATATATATGTACATCTCAACTATTTGCAAAATTTTTACCCTTACCTTACCTTACTAACTTGCTAACTTACTAACAACCCACTAACTGTCTGGCAGATGACAGGAAGAGGGTAGCAGAGGTGATCGCAGTGAACCAAGGACTTCCAGAAGAACGTAGAGTTGAACCCAGAACAGAGAACTACAGGGTCTCACCAAGCCGAGTTGAGCCGATACCACTACCTGAGACTCAAACCCTTACTCCCGAGATGACAAGACTGAGACAAGAACTGGCACACCTAGAGCAGCAGTTGGCAACACCTGAGGTGGACACAGTGAGGTTGGCAGCGCGCCTCACGGACACTCTCCACGACGACAGACAGTGATCAAGCAGCAGACAGAGACTGAGGCTGTGAGGTTGGCAGCGCGCCTCACAGGCACTTTCAGCAGTATGAGACGGATGCAGTAGGCAGTATCAGTAGATGTCAGCAGTAGTGAAGAGACTTGTATCTATCTTCTTGAGTAGATGTTTAGACTTAGTAGATCATGACCACCTTTTGGCTCAGCCACGATGTAGCATTCGCTTAGATGTACTAATCCTCAAGGTTCCAGGAGCTGGCCTCGGGATAGTACTCATGTCTAGGGTGTAATGCTGTAATGAATGATCGATCTTTATGGCTGTTCTCGCAGTTTTATGGATGTTCATCTTGAGTGTACTTTAGTGTTGAGTCTATTTCATGTGTGCAGCTCCTACTCTAGTTACGCTAACCTAACCCTTACCGACCGCCACTAAACCTGCTTTATGAAAATACAGCGAGATGTCGATCCGAAGATCCAACCGACTGCTTGCACGTTTTGAGGAAGCTGAGCAAGAAGAGGCAGCAATGGCAGCTAGAGGCAGAGGACGTGGCAGAGGTCGTGGTCGTGGAAGAGCAGCAGTTGTAGTTGGAGGCAGGGGTCGTGGACGCGCAGCAGGCGTGCTCCAGCCCGAGAACAACGCACCAGGTGGAGAACAGGAAGCAGATATGGAAGAACCTTCGAAGGACTGAGCAACCGGCAGATCTAGAGATTCCTGAAGTCACCATTGACGCCTCGTTGTCGACGGGAACGCCGCTTACCACTTAATGCATGACGCCGGTAAATCTTAAGAAAATTCCAGAAAAATATGTAAGCATCAGGATTTAAACTAGCGTGACTTTATTACCATTGAACTACGAGCCCAATCGCGCTCCTTTGCTTACCTGCACGGGCCTGTGCTGCTGCACCGCTGCTGGGCCTGCTGTGCGCTGTGCAGCTTGCACTGCTGGCCGCCCAGGCCGCTCACGCACACCGCCGCCGCTGGGCTGCACGCGCCAGCTCAGCTTCTTGGGCCTGCTGCTGCAGACGGGCCGCGAGCGCTCCGCGTGGGCCTGCGCGTGCCCCGCTTGCTGGCGCCAAGCCTGCCTGCTGCGCTGGGCCTTGCACGCACCCCGGCCTGCTCGCTCGCGTTCCGCTGCTTCTGGGCCTGGCTCCCTCCCACGCGCTTGCGCTGGCGCGCTGGGCCGCTAGCTCCCTCCTGGGCCGCAGCACCGCGAGCTGGGCCTCCGAGCCAGCTGCGCCGCGTGGACGCGCTTGCGTGAGCCGTGAGCCTCAGGATGGGGCCCGGCCAATGCTCTTTCCAAAAGAGCGGCGATCGGCGATTATATTCATGGGCGGGTGATTAACAATTAGATTTCAAACTTGTTGCTGTTTTCCTCTAAATCCATGAATCCGTTTTTGGTTCCCTTTGAATCATTATGTTGTTTAGAAAATAAAATCGTAAATGCAACAAAATTGCATCAAATATGATTGTCTTTTACTTTTTTGCCCCTTAATTTGTAAAAGTCAACATAGCACATGCACTATTTTAGCATTTTGATTGTATATATTCACAACTTTGGATACATTGTTTCAACTTCTCCACATACAGATGTTGAATTTGCTTTCAAAAAATGCTGAATTAATTTTATTAGTTGTTGAAAACAGATGGGCTCTCGGTGGCTTAATGTCAGTTTGGTTGTGAATTGTGTTAAATTTTTTGTCATTCGATTCAAATAACTTGGAATATGTTCTTTGTCCCCGGACATAATTCAATACCACCGTTCCAAAAATTACTAGTTATTTATCCTTCCCATTGCAGAATCCCTTTGATATCGAAACTTGGTTGCTGGATCCTGATCACCAAGCTGCTTGGTCTATAACTATTGTTAGTCTAGGTTTCCACAAAAATCGATATGCATGCATCATTAAAGCGTTTGAAAGAACTGAAAGTCAACACACGAGCTGCTCTCCATGACCTATATAGCCGAATTTCTTTCACTTTGACCACATATTGGCTCATACAGCACACCATGCATAATTCATAAACAAATAAAACCAGTCGACTACTGGTTCCACTCAAAGTCGTTGTCGCCGCCACTGCCTCGGTCATGGTATCTACTGGCCGGAACCATGTATATTTTTTTACAGCAATTTTTGACCAGATAACATGGCCCAGAGCTCCGTGTCACTGTCACCTCAACAATAATATATATAATCTCCAAATGCTACACAATATTGCACCCACCAACCTGTTCAACAAAAGAGAGAAATCAAATTTAGCTATAGAGAACCATGGCGACGATGATGATGTCACGACTGTTTATCCTCGTCTTCCTCCAGCCTCACCTCATCATCCTGAACGCCGCCGTGGCGCGGCATCACGATGGCCGGGTTTCTCTACTGTCTCAGCAAGCGGCGGCCCTCCTCCAGTGGAAGTCCACCCTGCGAAGCTCACCGCCGGCGCTGGACTCATGGCGGCCGGGAACGAGCCCCTGCACCGGCAACTGGACCGGCGTCGCTTGCGGCGGCGGCCGCGCGTCGTCCCCGACGGCGGTGACCAACATCTCCCTGCCAAGCATCGGCGTCGACGGCAGCCTCGGTGAGCTCAACTTCTCGGCGTTCCCGTCCCTCACATATCTAGACCTCAGCTTCAATACCCTCCGGGGAGAAATCCCGGCGGCCATCACGTCTCTACCCGAGCTCTCCTACCTTGATCTCTCCGGCAACTCCCTCCATGGACAGATACCATGGGAGATGGGCAACATGAGACGCCTTGCCCAGCTAGGGCTCTCTTTCAACAACCTCACCGGCCACATCCCTGAATCCCTTGGAAACCTGACGATGCTGGCCGTGCTTGTCATTCACGAGAACGAGCTCACCGGAGCAATCCCGGAGAAGCTTGGGAGACTCACCGGCCTAGAGACTTTGGGACTCAGTAGCATCTTCCTAAGTGGCCCAATCCCTGAAAGCCTTGGAAACTTGAGCAGACTGAGTAGCTTGCACCTGTATCGAAGCAACATGTCAGGGCCCATATACCGTCGTCTCTAGGCAACCTCATCAACCTGCTTGATCTTGAGCTTAGTAACAATCGCTTGAGTGGTGGAATTCTAATGTTTTTGGCAAACCTCACAAAGCTAAACATCCTTTTTCTGCAGAATAATCTTCTCAGTGGATTCATTCCCCAAAACATAGGATTGTTTGGCAGTCTAAGCAGGCTTAGTTTATATACAAATCAGCTGAGTGGCCCCATTCCACCTAGCTTGGGAAACCTTACTATGCTTCGCTCCCTTTACCTCTATGAAAACCAGCTTTTGGGGTCCCTTGTTCCGTGACCATCCTCTCAGTTTCGTCATTATTTTGAGCGGCTTGGCACCGCCACTCGTTATCTGTGACGAATTTACAAAATTCGTCATGGTACAGACCACTTCCATGACGAACAAATGAAACGTCACTATCAAATCGTCATATATATTAACATTTCTACTAGTGATACCAGATGAGATTGGCAGTTTGGTGAATCTGCGTAGTGTTTCTTTATCTGAAAACCACATTTCAGGTTCAGTTCCAGCAACTCTTGCCAACATCACGAGCCTGCGTGAGCTTTATCTCTTCTATAACATGCTGTCTGGTCCTCTGCCTCCGGAGTTTGCTAATCTTACATACTTAGTTGCGCTCAGTCTGGGCAACTATTCTCTCTCAGGGGAATTGCCCTCTGATGTCTGCAAAGGGGGGAACCTCCAAGTGTATGATGTCAGTTTCAACATGTTCAATGGACCAGTTCCTAGAACTCTGAAAACGTGTACCAGCCTGATGAGCCTTGCTCTTGTTTCCAACCGGATAGCAGGAGACATATCTGATTTTGGGCCATATCCAAATCTTGTTTACGCAAACATAGGGAAGAACAAGCTTAGTGGGAATTTGTCCAAAATGTGGTCTTCAAGCATCAACCTAACCACGTTGGATGCATCAGAAAACATGATAACTGGAAGCTTGCCACCTGAGCTATCACACCTAGTAAACCTGAAGGTACTAAAACTCCACAACAACAAACTAACCGGGAAGGTACCACGAGAATTAAGCAATCTAGCCAACTGGCCTGTACTTGCTTGACTTATCACTAAATCAATTCTCAGGATATATACCTTCCGAATTCGGTCAAATGAGAAATTTACAGTACCTTGACATGTCTAGGAACAATATGAGTGGGAACATACCTCAAGAGCTTGGGAGTTGCAGTGAGCTACGATCTCTGATGATTAACCACAACAACCTGAGTGGAGTTCTGCCGATGACCATAGGTAAAATGGGGAACCTCAGACTGTTTTAGATATCAGCAACAACAAACTCACAGGCGAGCTACCCACACAACTCGGGAACTTGGCAAAGTTAGAGCTCATGAACCTTTCTCATAATCAATTCAATGGGAGCATTCCATCGTCCTTTGCTAGCATGGTTAGCTTGTCAACACTTGATGTTTCATACAACAGCTTGGAAGGGCCTGTACCCACTGGAAGATTATTCCAGAATGCCTCAGTCGGATGGTTCCTCCACAATAAAGGTCTATGTGGTAATATCTCAGGTCTGCCGTTATGCTCGTCAACACCAGTAAGGGAACATCACAAAGGAAGAGTCAATAGCTTAGTGTTGTATATTTCCATTCCTGTGTGCGTAGCTGTTATTCTTGCAAGTTTCAGTGTAGCTATGTTTATTTACAAAAGTAAAAGACCACAAAAGATTATATCGACGGATAGGAGAGATGTTCTTTCAGTGTGGAACTTAGATGGGAAACTAGCATTTGAGGATATCACTAGGGCAACAGAAAATTTCAGTGAGAGGTACATCATTGGCTCAGGGGGGTATGGCACTGTATATAAAGCTCATCTTCAAGAGGGGAGAATTGTTGCAGTGAAAAAACTTCACCAAACTGAAGAAGAGACCAGTGATGAAAACAGATTTATTAGTGAAATCGAAGTGCTGAAAAATATCCGGCATAGAAGCATTGTCAAACTGTACGGGTTCTGCTCCCATCCAAGGTACAAATTTCTAGTATATGAATACATTGATAGAGGAAACCTTCGTGCTACCCTGGAAAATGTCGACCTCGCAAAGGAGCTAACCTGGCAGAAGCGAGCTGCTATCACAAGGGATGTGGCTCAAGCTATCTACTATTTACATCATGAATGCAACCCATCAATAATCCATCGTGATATAACAAGCAACAATATCTTGCTAGACACAAATTTGAAGGCTTATGTTTCAGATTTTGGAATAGCAAGGATGCTAAAGCCCGATTCATCTAATTGGAGCGAACTAGCAGGAACATATGGTTATATAGCCCCAGGTACGTTCAGTTTCTGCTTACACATAGGAACAACGTTGCAATAATTTGTTTTCTTACTACATTCATATTTAATACTGCTTTATATTGATGCAGAACTTTCATACACATCGGCGGTCACGACAAAATGTGATGTCTACAGTTTTGGTGTGGTTGCCCTTGAGATGGTAATGGGGAGATACCCCAGGGAGCTGCAATCACTTTCTTCCCTACAGGGGCAGCTTCATGATCTTGCAATGGATATGTTGGACCACCGTCCAGCAACACCGACAATGGAGGAGAAGGAAGAAATTGCTCTGCTTGTCAACGTGGCGCTTACATGCCTGCAAACTTCTCCTCAGTCAAGGCCGGCAATGAAGGATGTCTATCAGAAACTGGCTGATCACAATCCTTCGTTTCCCTCAACTTCAAACACTTTAATATTCTAGAGAAAACACCAGAGCCGAAAGTTTACATCTAAAGGTTTATTGTGGAGTGGTTCTTTAGGGAATGTGATAATTGCATTTCCGAGAGCTTTATTGCATCATAATTCATAAATAAAAAGAACTGTATTGAATAAAGGCTCAACAAAGCAGTGTGGTGGCTTACATGATGCATCAAGGTAAGATCATGGTACAGATTATTATGAGTTGTCTCGCATCTTGCATCATCTTATTGGCGGCGATGCTAAATTTTTTTCTTTATTTTCATTGGTATGTGTTGATGATCAAAATTGGCACGGCTAGAAAAACAGTCCTGAGTCCTGACCAGTTTCGGTGACTTTTCAAAATCATAAATTGGACTTTTCCAATGCATATAGCTCTTATCCACACGTTCAAAATTCAAGAACGTCTGATTTATTGTTCGGACGAGAGAGATATCAGTGTAGAGAGACTGACTTCATAAATTTTGGAATGTAATTTGTAAGAGTTTTGTGTCCTAACAAGGCAAGACCTCCCCCATCCTGTAAAATATAATGGATGTCACCAATTCAGGCATCCAATTGATTAAAAATAATTATCTTTTATATTTTTAACTTTTCTTCTTTGCCGTAATATTTTCAACCCCATGTGTTGTTCTCATCGCAATGGCACGAGTAGGTGCCCTAACTTGCCAGCTGACCATAGGGAAAGCCAAGGTGTGCTTGCCATGATGGAGACCCTCCCGAGCAAGCATCTCTTGGAGCTTCATTGAAGATCCAACGAAGCCGACTAGGCATGATGGGGATGTCGACCGGATCTTCTGAAAGGTAAGATTAATATGATGGGTGGAGATCTTGACATTGATTATGCGGGCTTCTAATCAATTATGTTTGAACCCTGTAACCTCTACACCACTACTCCGCTGGTTGTCAACCATGCACAAAATGATTAACCTTTCCACGAAGGCTATCCTTGCATGTGAACCAAACAACACAAGCAACAAGGTGAAGCACACAATCTGTAATTACCTATGTATATATGAAGCATATTCGAATAAGATACTTGAGCTCTTAGAATGAAAGGACTACTTCCCACAGTCAAAAGAACAAGAACATGACCCTGATTCATGGTAAAAAGGGCTTGTCGCAACAGTTACAAATGAACAATGTCAGTTTCACAACGGAAAACTAGAACTAAACAAAATTCAAGCTATTCGCAACAGTTACAAATGAACAATGCGGCGACTACTGAGTTTATATGTGCAAAAGAAGCGAGCTATGGCTGGGAGTGACCAGGGGGCTCCCAAAACTTTGGCTAGGCTTGAAAAAATTAAAAGGCCTGAGATGGCCCAAATTTGGTGACATGGCATATTATTTTGTCAAACCAAAATTATCCACAGGTTTCTGAAACATCTCGTCCTTATCTTTTTAATTTATCAAAGAACATCTCAATAAGAGTTGTGTGACAGACTGATCTCTGTTAAGTACGTGAGATTAATGAATTCTCGAGGCAAAGGACCTGACAGATTGTTCTCAAAAAGTGATGATGTCTTTTATGGTACCTTATACTACTGTTAAAAAAGACTAGTATAGAAACATTCGATGGCTGAGATTAACTTTATACTACTGGAAAGTTCACCTATGGTATAAGTAGCATACAATGAATGGTATAGGTAGTACTGCCTTATATGATTTAGATGTCGTTTTGGACAGCGATACGGTCTCCAAAATGTAATTTTGACTTCTTATTTTTTCAAAAAATATTTATTAAAAAAATATACGTGTACTTTTATAAAAATATTTGTTAAGACAAATCTATTCATATGGTTTTTCACATTTTCAAACTCAACGACTTAAATGTTATTCGTGATTTATATTTCCAATGTTTGACTAAAATCTTATCCAAAATGACATCTAAATCCTATACGGAGGGAGTATATGTGTATTATGAAGAAAACATAACTGATATTAATCTATTTTTTTGACATCCTATTTTATTTTTTTAATCACATCTCCATTTCGTTTGGAACTTCACATCTCCTCTCCCGTTCCCATCTCCTATCGCGGCGGTGGCGGCGCCGCAGTCCGCGAAATTGGCAGAGAGGACGACGGGCGATGTGGTGCGGCCCAACGGGAGATCGAGGCGGGGGACAGCGGCGCGCCTGCCTGCGCGTGCAGCGGCCACCGGTGGCAGGCGGGTCCACACGAGCAGGAGTTACCGGCGGCGGCGGAGGGCGGCAAGCATACCAAAGTGGAAGAAGATGGCGCTCAGCCCGTCGACCAAGTCAGGGCATGTAGAACAGTTTAGACTAACACATACAGACAGTTAAATAGTCAGCTCTACAATAGTTTAGACAGCTGCTGTCTATTTAGCTGTCTGTGTGATAATAAATACACACTCTGGTTTTTGATGTTTTGCATGGGAGCACGAGCCAAAACAGTAGACGAGATAGTAGACAACAGCATTCTCTTTCCTCATTAAATGATGGTCACATCAGCTCATTTGATCTATGTGGCAACAAAAAGACAGCTGCTGTCTATGGGTTGTACATGCCCTCGGTAATGGCTGACGAGAATGTTATGTTGTCCACTTCGTTAGTGGGCTCCTGGTCAATTGGTCGTCCACACCACAGCCATGCAGATGTTATTGGGCAAGCATTCTTAGTTGGCCGTCGACGTCGCGCATGAATGGTACGTAGACTTGTTGCATTTGTGGTTCTGGTCATCATGACTGAGGAGAAAGTATAAGGAGATATGTTTACCAAAGCATCTGCTAATTAAGCCAATTAACATCAGGATTTGGATTAGATGCATCTGTATGCAACACTATCGCACCTGCCTTTGCATTTTCTCTGAGGGGGGCGGTGTACCCTATGGGTGCCATTAGTATTATTTAGGACATATGCATGCCACATCGATCGACAAGCAAAGGAATTTCTTTTCTCTGCAACATTGTTGGTGATGATGGGCGCCGGTGCAATTCTCCGTTTCAAACTCATGATGGCGTCCCATGGATGGAAGGGGAATGTAGCTCCATGGGGTATCTCCATCTTCCCATCACAATCCCTAGAACAACAACATTGAAGTTGTAGACATCGCATTTTGTTGTCACCACTGATGTGTAAAAGAGCTCTGCATCATAATAAAGACCTTGAATCAATAATCAAACCTAGAGAGTAGTGATAAACTAAAGAGTAAAGTGTACGGCTGGTCCCTAAACTATCGCGGGTGTGTCATCCCGGTCCCTAAACTCTCAAATTGACTGTTTAGGTCCTCAAACTTGTTCGGTTGTGTCATTTCGGTCCCTAAACTTGCAAATCATCCGTTCAAGTTCTCAAACTTGTTCGGTTGTATCACATCGGTCCTCAAACTTGATTTTGAATCTCATCTGGGCCAACAGAGGGTGATCTAAAAACTTTATATCAAAAAATAATTCATATTTTTTTCATACGAACTCGAATAAAGACAAACTTTATATCAAAATTGTAGCCCTCAACGCGATCTACAACTTTGTAGTTGAAAAGTTTTTGAATGTAAAATGTTTAGGTGCCAAAATATTGTTGTATATTTATATCATTTGAAATTTATTAAACGACTTCAAATAAAAAACTTTTCAACTACAAAGTTGTAGATCGCATTGAGGACTATAATTTTGATGTAAAATTTGTCTCCATTCAAGTTTGTATGAAAAAAGTATGAATTATTGATATCTGTGTTGGCACAGATGAGACTCAAAATCAAGTTTGAGGACCGATGTGATACAACCGAACAAGTTTGGGAACTTGAACAGATGATTTGCAAGTTTAGGGACCGAAATGACACAACCAAAAAAGTTTGAGGACCTAAACGGTCAATTTGAGAGTTTAGGGACCGGGATGACACACCCGCGATAGTTTAGGGACCGGCCGTACACTTTACTCTTTACTAAACTAGAATATAATTTTTAATCTAAAGATCTACATTACATTTAACAAAAAGTATTTCTCTTATATCCAAGAAGAAACCCGGACCACATGCCAGGGACTATTTCCCACACCGGAACTTATGACTTTGGTAAAGTCCCATATCTTAGATTAGACTTCACCATTGTGTAGCTCTCATCAAGATGATCAAAATGCATATTATCTGAGAAAATTCCTTATTTGACACTGAAAAAATGACTCATTCCTTCCTTGGCCCTCAACAAAATTTTCTTCCCTACTTGACACCGAACTCAACTTTTGTTCCCTTTTTGACACTGCCATGAGATGTGAGGGCTAACGGTGTTAAAAGTGATGCGAAAAGATGATTTTGCCCCTCATGCAGTTTTATGTGTAACTCTGTAACTTTTGTTGCATCATTTGGACTGAGATTTTTCTTCAATCATGTGGACATCATTTTGTTTAAAGTACAACAACAAACAATACATCAGCATATATGGGCTTGTTCAAGTGCACAATACAGCAACATGATCACATGCATACAGGTTCAAAACAAAAATGCAAACAAAATGGACACAGATACATCATCATAAGCTATTTTTTGAAGTACAAATAGGCAAGCACCAAGGTTCACAGATGCATATAATAGGTTCACACATAGTTTTGGTTCACACATACATGCAAGTTCAAAAGCCTGAAGCTAAGTCCAAGTTCAAATACACATAAGCTTCACATACATAGAAGAGAAATGATCAAATTAACATCAACACCTACATGCTCATTTTCTGGTATTGGGTTGCAAAGATAATTATCCTCATCATAATCATTGTTGTTGCTACACTGCCTTTGCTCATCATTATGCCACTCTTTGATAGGTTCAAATGGTTCAGAGGGAACACAATATGAGATAAACATGTCTGCAACCTTTGTCTTAGAGTGTTTCTCAAACATAAGCATAAGTTCTTGGTCAGTTTCTACTTCTGGAAAGGTTTTCAGAACATCATCAAAGTACTGAACATGAGCAACTTCTAAATAGCCCGGTGGGTACTTCTCAACAATCTCATCAACTAAATCTTTAAAATTTATCATATCAGAATCAATACCCATTTCAAAACAGAAACATCGGAACTCCTTTCCGACTTTCTTTTTGTTGCCAATTAGTTTAATTTTCATCAGATATGTTGAATTTGGAACCATCTTGTATATTAAAGAGAACAACATAAGACATTAGCGTTCGTATTCGAGTGTCCCTTCCTACTCCTACTCCTAATCCTAGTATTCAGGTAAGCAAAAATAGTGAGAATGATGAGCATTTGATGGACTCACCCTTCCAAACATCGTTGTTCTGCTTCTGCTTGTAGTCGCGCAGCCACATCGAGCGTTGATCTCCCAGCCACATGGGGGCGCTCCCTCCGCACGCTCTCTGCGCGGTTGTGGGAGGCCTCACTGCCCGCATGAGCGTGGCTGCCCGCGGGAGTCGCGCGACGACCAGCCAGGCCCCCGACCTCATGGCAGAGGTCCAGCCCCTCGACAGCCACACGGTTGTCGTGCCTCCTCGGATCTGCGAGGCCGTCGCCGCTCGCGTTCTCCACGCGGCCATCGCGGCTCGCGGCCTCTGCCCGCCCTTCACCATGGGCGCCTCCATCCACGGACCGCCAGGGCCTGTGGCCTCCGGATCCGGAGCCATGGAATCGAAGGGGAAGCACTCGTGAGCCGATTTTGCGCTGCCGCCGGGGTGATTTGGGCGCCGCCCCTAGGGTTTTGGTGGTAAGGGGCGGATGGCGCCGCGCGAGACAGGAGGGGTGAACGGGGTAGGGGGTGGCGGGATACAGGAGACGGGGATGAGAATAGAGGGTCAGCGATATTTTTGTCCCTAGATATAAAAACTAACATACCTTTGACAGAACAGTGTAACAGAATTGTTGGTAGTGTTAAAAAATGGAACAAAAGTTGAGTTCGGTGTCAGATAGGGAAGGAAATTTTTTTGAGGGCCAAGGAAGGAAATAGTCATTTTTCAGTGTCAAATAAGGAATTTTCTCTATTTAGATTGTCTAATTAGGACTCCATGTGAAGTTGTGGTCAATTTACAAATCTTACCAGGAAAAACCAGAAGTTCTAGTTTTTACTATAAAAATTGGCTTCAAGTCGGTTTTAAGCGTGTTTCATGATATATTTGGACTCTCCGCAGGGCATGACTTTCCCACCCTATAAATATGAAGAGCCATGACTGATGGAGAGAACCCAATCCAACCAAATCCATACAATCCATCTTTTTATGACTTTGCCCTAATTTTCCAACATTGATTTGTTGTTCATCCTCTGATCTCGACGACCAGAGGTGGTGCCCTCGGTTCGCTCGTAGACTAGTCATTTATCGTTGCGTAAGTGCGATAGTTATCCTTTATTAGTTTACTTATAAACCTAGCCATCCATCACCACGAAAGGTGAGATTTATCTATCTAGGGGCGAGAATTTCCATGGATTTCGACCAAGGCCCGTGGAAACTAGAAGTTCGGTTTTCAAAACCAGAAAGTTTGGGTTTTCCCGGAGGCGCTGCAAGGAGCCCCTTCACGGATAGCATGTTGCATGCTTGAGTATTTGGTGCAGCGCGTTTAAGCATAAACTTAGACGAATCGGGTTTTAGCATTTTTGCGATTCCAAAATCTGAAACATAAGCCCTGAATAGTCAAAAGCAAACCTCCTAAATCTATACTTAAATAAACCACATCTTGGAGTATGAAGAATAGCCTAAAGCATACTTCTTAATCGTCATCAAAATTACCCACATACGTTGTTATGAAAAATAACATTAATGGAAACCCTAAATCTGCATCTATAATAACCTATAATCATAAAAAAGTATCTTATAATTTATATGCAGTTTATATATAATCCTGGGTATGCTGAAATCCTTGCTCCGTCGTCATTGACAGCAAACGTCTTTTTTGTTCCCAACGACAGGTCCAATTTAAAAGAAAATCACAAGATCGAGCACAACCTGTTCCACTTATTACTCAGCACATTATTACTTACTAGCTTCGATCACAAATCACAATGCATGCATCCTGACAAGGCCACTTTTATTATTCATTCCATTACAGCATGAGCACGCGCTAGCTGCATGCACCACTGCAGATCGAGTCTGCTAATCGCTCGTTGTCCCTTCAGCGCCGAGCGCGTAGCAGAAGGGCCTGCCATGGATGGTCACCAGGTTGCACTCCGCCTCCGACACGAGCGTCGCGGCGAGGTCGAGCTGCTCACCCCAGGAGCACGGCGACGTCTGCGCGCCGCCGCCGCCGCCGGGCATGCTCTCCATCATGACCCTCAGCGCGCCGCACCGGCAGTAGGGCACGATGTCCTCCAGCTCCCGGCAGCACCTCTCCCTGATCACCGGCAGGGGGACGAAGGGCCCGCGGCCGGGGCCGCAGGTCCGGCGAACAAGGTATGTGCGGCAGCTCTGGAGCGGGTTCAGCGGGATGACAAGGCCGGGCTCGCACCAGTTGGTTCCGGCGGAGGCAGCGGCGAGGACGGAGAGCAGGACGGCGGCTAGGAAGAGGATATAGCTGGACCTAGACCTAGACGCCATTGTTAATCCTTCTTATCTTGCTTTCGCCTTCTTCTTGAGTGAAGGGATGGAGCAGCTTGGGTGGATAAAGACTGTATATAATCTGAGAGAAAGGTTGGCACTTGACGTGTGCGCGCTAATCGTGTATGTACTTTTTTATGACTGGAGTCTTGTGGAACTGATTTAGCATGACACCATGTTTGCGTGATGAGATGGATGTTTAATCTATTTGTTGGAACAGAATTTGGGGTGTCCTGCAACTAGCGTTCTTTTATGCCGTCTTGAGAAAACTTTACAGCTACCGGATCGGAGTTTAGCAACTTGCCTTCGTCACCGTTTTTCTAACCATGCATGCCCGGTGTGTGAAGTCAAAATGATCTACACTCAAAGAGAACTTTTTGTTGGCTTATCTGTTCCAACATGACAAATGACATAGATTTATCACGTTTGCCTGTGGTGGGTTCTCTCAATGTATATTTTAATTTGGACGGATGGAGCAGCTTTAAATTTTATACAAATACTGACGTGTGTACAAACTGAAAGAAAGTAAGAGAAACAAGCTGGCAATCGACATGCTGATGTATGCACTTTGATGTATGCCTTCGGATTTTAGCAAACATTGCTTCCATCGCCACCGATGTCATGTCTTTTCTTTTGCTAAGGGTGGATGTGGATCCAGTGTCAGCAATAATTCAGCATTGCTGTCTATTGGCACCACTGCAATTCAGTAATTAATTCCCCTAGGAAGTTATTGTTGATTGTTCATGGGATGATGTATGACCAAATGATAGTCCATCGGGGGTGGGGTGACACCATGAGTTACATGCATATGGATACGGAGGTGCATCCATGCATGCCCATGGATCCGAAATAAATTTTAACCAAACAAAACATCCCATCATCTTTTATCTAAATTCAACAAGAACAAGAACCAGCATTAAACTAGCAGGTACCAATCTCCTCAAACTTTTATTGTTCTTCATTCATCAGTACACATACAAATTATTCCATGATTCATATATATCGGCAGCAATTCAGCATGCAACCCTTATTCGATATGAACTACGGAGTAGCACACGAGCACCTACACGCTACACCCATCGTCCCCTATCGGATTCGGAGACGGCGAAGCTTCAGTACGCGGCCACTGCGCCCCAATGGTGCCCGGCAAGGTCGTAGCACATGCCGCCGTCGACGGTCTGCAGGTCGCACTCCGCCGGCCTCGTCAGCCGGCGAGCGAAGGTCTTCTGCGCCTCCCTCGTGCAGCCCCGGAAGTCCTGGAGCCGGCCGGGGTTGCCGTCCATCATGTAGCCCAGGGCGGCGCACCGGCACGGCGGCGGCGAGCTCCCGGCAGCACCGCTCCTTCAGCACCGGCGACGGGTCCTGGGGGCCGTGTGGCCCGCCGAGGCCGCAGGTCCGGCTGACGGCGTAGATGCGGCAGCTTGGCACCGGCGGGATCGGGATGGCCATCCCCGGAGCGCACGCCGTCGGGTCGGAGGTGGCGGCGCCGGCGGCGAGGAGGGAGAGCACGACGGCGGCCGAGAGGAGATGATGACCGGACGCCATTTCTTGGTACTGGCTGCTTCGATGGATATATATATAGAGGCAGGGGAAGGTACAGACGTATAGTAGAGAGGCAAGCTGCTGGCAAGTGATGCAAACAGATTTTTGGATGAAGACCTCTGTGATGAACTGGAGTTTATTTTGTCGTAAGTTGCATGTATTAGCGGAATTTGGGTGTATCCTTCACTGGGTTTTACAAAAACTTTACAGCCGATGGAGTTCAGCTTTTTCATTGTCATTTGTCGATCATGTATGCGTCCTTTTAAATGCATCCACGTCTAAGACCCTTTGGATCCATCAGCTAAACTTTATAGCTAAAACTCAGCTAAACTTTAGCTGCAGGCTAAAAGGTACGTAATTCTGCTTTAGCTGGTTGGACCTAGCTAAACGAGTTCAAAGACCAAAATAACCCCACCTATTTATGGAAATTTTCTATTGTCATATGACTCTATCCATAAATAATGAAGGGTAAGATAGTCCAATTAATTCAATTAGCTGATGGATCCAAACACCCCCAACTAAAGTTTAGCTATGTATTCTTTAGCTAGCTAAAATAAACCACTACCAATTAGCTAGCTAATTTTTAATTGGGGTGGATCCAAACATGACCTAATAAGGTGCAATTCTTTGTCTCCTTTTGCTTTCTCTTTTGATCAACAAGAAAAAGTGAACTTTATTGGAACAGAATCTGGGGATCGATATCCTACAACTTTTGATAGGTCGATGTGCATATATTCTTTGTTTGGAAAAAAAAAATGATCTCTATTTGGTAGGTCCAAGTTTCATTTTATATCGTGGCAAACATAATGTTTGGTCTACAAAATTTCCGCAATCTTTGGTTCTTTGATCGTGCGTGGAAGGCCTCTGACTCTATTTAGAAATGATAGGCATATTTTGACCAGAGAAAATTTAAAATTTACAAAAATTGATGATCAACAATTAATTAAATTGTATTTACATTTAGTGTATAAAATTTGTATTAATAATGTATCTGTACTCAAAGTGGTTTCAAGATGGTATTGAGTTTGGCATTATAATGTAAGAAAAATTAAGAGACAAAATTTATTTTAGAAGACTTTTTAATATTTTCCAAATAGCTGATACAATATTTTAATATACAATTAAACTTTAATTATTACTCTTTTAAATGTCTAACTAAAAAATAGAAGATGTATATGTTGTATAATATATTACAGTTTTATAAAATCATATTAAGTGTCATAGTGTGACAGTATATGGCATACCAACTTGATCCATAGGCAGGCATATTCACTAGTGATTACATATGCCATCGCTAAGCTCAAGACTAGCAAGGAAAATGGTTTGGTTAATTCATTATTGTTGTTTTGGAAATATAGTTGTATGCACTTCAATGGTTTTCCTAGGAGATGTCTATGCTTTTCAAACCATAACAACAGTGTTCCAGTTTAGCCATCTGAGACAAGAGATCTATGTAATTTTGGTGAGATATTCCTTTTGAGGCTTCTTATATTATCTGGACCTATATATTGAATGCTCGTTATGTTGGGCTATTTGGACCACCACAAATGAATTGTTGTTTTTGATAAATGCCAACCTAAAACTTTTTTACAGCTATTGTTCAGGGGGGCATACTTGCTCCAATTTTGGGCTAAGTTGCAGAGAAACGATAGTGACCGGGATCTTATAATCTTGGCACGCCGTGTCATTGAGATGGCAGCTTTGTGGTTCTTCGCTTCTAATGGATGGTCCTTTGATTTTCGGATTGGCTATTGAGTACTTTAGTCCGCTTAAAACTATGTGTGTGCTTATGTAGAATGTTGCTACTTTATGTAATAATGGACTGAGCCTTCTCTAGAAGAGGGTGAAGCTGAAATATTTTTTCTATTATCTAAAAAAATATATTGAATGCTCGTTTTTAGAGAAAACTCGGATCCTAATCACTACTAGAGAAACCATCATTCGCCCCCCTCGTATGCCTCGGTGCACTCAAGATTCGTTGCTAATGCAATATTAGCACCGGGTGCAAAATTAGGGTGCCCTTGGGGAGCCTTTAGCACCGGTTGGTAACACCAACTGATGCTAAAAGTCACCTTATACCAACTGGTGCTAAATGTGCTCCCCCTTTAGCACCGGGTCGTAACACCACCCGTTAACCCTTTAACACCGGGTGGTGTTATGACCCGGTGCTAAAGGGGGTATCGCATGCTACTTTAAAAGGAGCGTATCTTCTACTCAGTCACATGCGTTGTGTAGGTGAGATGATAAAGATGATACGCGCGAGCCAAGATGTCTTGAGTTTGAATCACAGCAACGCGCAAATATTTTTAGCTAGCGTCCACCTTTAGCACCGGTTGGAAACTTGGTGTTAAAGAGGATTTCCAACCCGGGTAAGAGGGGAGTCTTCCGGTAGTGAATCCCGCCTATATATAGACGTTCTTATCCTCGGGTTTCGGACATCCAATGATCTGGACGATAGACGTCAATGCGGATGTGATCTAGAGGGATGTAATGATGGATAATGGGTCTCGGGCTCTGTCGGCATTAGCGGATTTGGAATGGAGGGCTAGAGAGTAGCGACCAACTGTGTGTAAGTTGCCATTCCTCTCACACGAACAGCACTAAAGAGAAGACCTCTACGACATGACTCTGCTCAGCTTAATTGGCGAGTACGACTCTAATCCACTTCACATATGCTTCGATGCCGTCTCTCCTTTTGTATAAGCCTAAGGAGATGCTATGTACGTCGAAGAACCTATATGGCTATATATTGTGCATGCAGTGATTGCAACAAGACAATAGGTAATTCAAGGCTTTAATGGAGGCCGAAGAGAAGGGTGTGATGAAGAGCATCGTTATTGCATAAAGTGTTTGAACTTCTGAAATTGAAGGCAACACCAAACAGTTCACTACTACAAAAATCCTCACCAGTACCGGTCAAAGGGCTGGGTTAGCACCGGTCATCCCCAGCCAGTAATGGATGGCCGGCACTAACGTGCAAGCCATTTAGTACCATCTGGGCAACCGGTACTAAACAGCACCGACCGTTAGTAAATGGTCTCGCGACTAAAAAGTAAAGAAAAAAAATTGGACCGCAGGGAGGCTCGCACGTAAATGCGTGTGCGTGGACATGAGAATTTAAACTTATGACCTCTAGCCTCGTGCATTGGTTCCTCGCCATCTCACTTATGCATCACTTATGATTGAGAGAGGGAGATGTTTTCGTTTTGAAGTAATACCTGGAGGCCCATTTAGTACCGGACCAAGACACTGACCGGTACTAAAATGCGACTTTTAGTACCGGCTGGTGTCTTGACCCGGTAGTAAGCTCCGGGACGCTTTCAAGTTTAGACCCGGTACTAAAATGAGTATCATGATTTATGGCTATACAACTATTAAGTTGACAAATATGCAATGCAAACAATAGAGAATGGGTCTGACGTAGTACATTTACTATAAATTATATGTATATATAAGTCTAATAGTAATTTTTGGATTTTTCTTTCAGTCAGAACCAAAATAACATCCGTGGGACCCATATTCTCATATGGATAAATGCACTAACTAACTGAGTACTCAGGCATTTGTCGTTTTCATTTATTCCTCGACCTCCTCGTCGTTCTAGCGACACAAACGTACCGGTGGAGAGACGGTCTAAGAATCGGTCCGGTCCATCTCCGTCCAGGCGCTGCTGCTTGGCATAGGCAACTGCATCCGTGTAGAATCTCTGAGAATGATAAGGCAACCCGAGCGTGAAGCACAAACCAACTTGTTTGTAACCTAGTTATCATTTGTGCTTCACGCAGCTATGTTCTCGACACGCCTTCTAGTCCTATGTTTATTTTGGTATGAATTCTCCAGGGGCAAACCAAACAGCGTGAACACTGGCACTACCATGCTCTCCCTTCAGTTCTCAAACGTTGGCCATTTCTATATAAACGCCACAGCTGCTCTGTCTACTCTATGCATGCAGCTCAGCAACTGCACTGTTCATGACATACATATATATATTTACCCTTGTGGCCTGGTGGATATTCATTGCGCTGCTCTCAGGCTCACGGTTATAGAAATAGTATAAAATTTCACGCTCAATTAGCAGCCATGTCATCATGCATAGGGGTATTTTTGGAACTTTGGATCTACATAACACAATTTAGCAAGTTTAGGGACTGAAATATGTATTTTGAGAGTTCGGAGACCTAAATGACACTATGACATAAGTTTAGGGACCGCACGCGTATTTTACTTAAAGAAAAAGATAAGACGGTAATTTGTTTGAAATCAAACTTCGCACGCTTGTTAACTGCTCCCGTTCCATGTGCTGTTGTTGTATAGTTTGGTAGGGGTGCCTCACTACGTGCATTCACGTGCATAGGCGTGGGATCATATTGTTCTGATGTCAGTCTTAATTTCTTTTGATATGTCCAACAGTTTGTCCTGCCACAAGTCTATCAGGAAAACAATATGATCTCCCGGTACACATATATGTATCAAAATTTTAGGTACTGCAAAATTTTACAACTTCAGAGCATATATGTTTCCAGCTTCACATTTGATATACTTGAGACCGTATGTGCACACAAAAAACTACTTTTAGTATGTGATAACATATATTTTACAAGTTGATGATAGACTAAAATGATACCAGGTTACAGGTTGTTATACGATGGATGTCATTTACTTGCAAATTAAACATAGCATCGGTGCACGTGCTGCTCTGAGAGAACATGACAAGCTGCATTATCTGTTTGACTCGATAAGCCATCACGTTGGTGCGCGTGCGCCACTTAGATTGAGTAAAACAGAGTCAGCGGCTGGGCAGATTTGTGCACGCTGAGCTTAGAGCAACTTGCGTCCAGCGCGGGTTTCCCACACCACCAGGGCCGCCGGGAAACGTCGATGCCACTCAATCCAAAGGCATAATATCAGGTTCACTAGTCTCTCAACAGCTTGAATGTTGGAGCACATGGGGCATGGCTACTCTCTCTTCGTATGATATATATTTTCCAAGTTACAGCAGAATGGTTTCTTCAGACTATATATCAATACCAGAATGATCAACATCTGCACCGGTTGGGAACCGGCTTTAGCACCGGGTATCCCAACCGGTGCAGATCTTCCGAGGCTAAAGGGGTACCCCTTTAGCACCGGTTCCAGACACAACCCGGTGCTAAAGGGCCTGCCCCGCAGCGCCTTTAGCAGGGCCTTTAGCACCGGTTGCAGACACAACCCGGTGCTAAAGGGCCTGCCTTTAGCACCGGTTGCTGTCTGCAACCGGTGCTAAAGGCCCCGGATTTCCTTTTTTTTTGCTTTTTTCAGTAGCCATGCATGCACGTCTATATACGTGTATATTCTAATACGTGTATTCTAATGCGTATTCGGCCGACTCTATATTCATATTAGCTGACATTTCATCAAAATAGAAGACATATATATTACAAAAGTAGATATCATGCATGTCAACTCGAGTTATATATATTTAAACGGTATTTTCTACTTAATTAAGATTGACGACTTGTTGAACTGTCCGGCACGTCCTCCAGTACTGGCATGTGGAATTCTCCTCGGGGATTGACGACCTCGTCCCATATCCATCCGACGAGCTGTTCTGCAATTGCGTCAATTCTTTCTAGCTCTAGAGACTCTTCCTTCAGGCTCAACATCTATAATTTATAAATAATTGAAAGATATTTAATCCGCCGAGTTGGAGACAATAATTGTGCACTTAATAATAATGGAAATGTGTTTATTATTACGTACCATAATATCGTGTTGTGTAAGCTTTTTATGTCCCCAATTCCACATGTAATCGCAAACATAGTATGCACATAAATTATTTCCCTTCCCCTGTTTGGCACACTGTCGACCAAAAGAAATTAAGTAAAATTCATATAATATATTAGCCGAGGCCTACATGTACAAATTACTTGCTTACCGGAAAGCCAATGTTCCATTTTAGTGTTTCATGTTGAATACCTGGGTGTTCTTGACGAAATTGATTCCAGGCCCTGCGAATAAAAAAATTGAGTTAAGTCATTGCGAGTGTAAGGGGTGAATTAAGTAGGAGAAAATATACATAACCTTGTCATCATGTCCATGATGTTCTGTAGTTTTTCTATTGGAGTGTGCAATGAATCAAAGACGTTCACGACACCCTGGTCAGGACACAATATTATTAGGAACCAGTGGAATCTGTATACATGTATACATTATAATCAGAAATGAAATAGTACACAGACAGTAGAATTCCTCTTTCACCGTGATTCGTCCAAATAGAATAATTCCTCATGAAACCGTGCCTCATCAAATGCACCTGAAGACAACCTCTTTGTTTGTACGATTGTATATTTTTACAATGGGTGCATGGGCAGAACATGAAACCGGACGACGTCCTTATAACTATTCACAAGTCATACAAAACAAAATACTAACTAGCTTGCCTTCTCTCTCCATTTAAAACACAACATGAACACTCTCTCCACCATGAACTCAAGCTCTCTCCTCTCTCTCCTCCAAGAACACAAGCTCTCTCTCGCTAGCTTTACTTTGATTCACAAATCCCTCTATTTCTAAATCATAGAAGGATTACAAGCTAAATAAAACATTAGAGAATGAAAGAGTGTACCTTGTAGTGCTCCTTAGATGAGTAGAATCTTCACAAATTTTGAAAAAAAATTGGGCAGCACCTCCCCTCCCACGGCCGAGCAGCATGAACACAGCGCCTAAGTGTTCAGCTAGCTCGGCCGGGGGAGGAAGAATGTGCTATATACAAAAGACATTAGCACCGGGTCGTGGCAAGACCCGGTGCTAATGTGCACCAATTAGCACCGGTTGCAGCCAGCAACCGGTGCTAAATGGCCTCGGGCACATTAGCACCGTTTGCTGGCTGCAACCGGTGCTAAAGGGGGAGCATTAGCACCGGGTCTCGCCACGACCCGGTGCTAATGTGTCCGCCCTGACACCCCGCAGCGCCGCCCCCGCTCCTAGCCGTTGGACCCGGTGCTGAAGCCCCATCAACACCGGGTCCAAAAATGGCCGAGGCGGAGGAGGCGGGCGGATGTGAAGCATTCTGGTAGTGTAGATACTACGCCCGGTGCTCCTTGTCAGCTATATATATTTAATAATGGAGCAAACGGTTCCATAATAGTGATGGTTTCGTGCAAAAACCATAAGGCCACATATGTAGCACTTTACTCCGGATATATATTGCCCTAGGTACCACGCCACCGAGAGGTTACAGTACTGTTTGCTGGCTAAATGAACTGGAAGTCTGGAACAACGCTAAGTCAACATACACAGGGTCCATCCACACAACCGTTTTAGCAAGTCGATCGATCGGTTTCTTTTTGTTGGTTAGTGCTACGGATCGGTTTCATGCTGGCTCGCACGCATAGCGTTGCTAAGCTAAGATCAGAAGACCCCATATATGTGATGGCCAATAATAATGCAGTACGTTTCCATGGTTTTTAGTTATGCTTCTTTTTACAAATTCAGACCCATCAGAATGAATAATTTGCACAGCACTTGCGAGAACCATTTCACCAGCGTTCTCTGTTCAGCCTGTGCGCACATTGTTGAGCAGAAAAAGGCCACAAGCACGCCCGGCTCCACCCAACAATCATGGAGGTCTCCGCTGTGCCGAAAGCACATGCTCAAGTCATGAGTGGTGATTTAGTGCGAGATGCGAGCCCGCTAACTTGTTTCAACCTGAATTGGCGCCTCGCGCTCGGCTTGATGATTCGATCATCCTCTGAGACCTGGCCATGTGTTGCAGAACCCCAATGGCATGGATTCACGATGCCTCCCATGCCCAGCAGTCACGGAACAGACAGCAGATTAGAACATTGGAGTTTTAGACATTGTCACTCCAGCCCTCGACTGGTGAACACTTGTTGCGCCTGGAAGCACCTCCGTCACCCCTTTTTCTAACCTTGCCAGGATTATATAGCCTTCCCTATTCAAAGCAAAACCATTATGAATTGTGCAACAACCACAAGGACCACGGTGTATCATTTATGTGCTTTTACACCGGATCGGATCCCTTGCCAATTTACTTGCGAAATAAGTGCAGCTTATTTTGTTAGGTTAATGAAATGAGTCCATCCAAGTTTGTGTCCTTCCGGAATAAAAGGCCGCTACTCTTTTAATGGTTAGCGACGTGCCCATAAAAATGAGGCATCTATGGTGACTTTGTGAATTCTCGAGATCTATGGATCCTAATATCTCAAAGGTGCTCATGGATATACGATGTATGTGACAGATGTGAGCGTCGATGACTAGAAAGAAAAACTTAATTTACTCGAAAGTCTCAAACATGTGCTAACCAAGTAAAATCTGCATGGCTTGAACATATCCTATTCTAAAAAAAATGTGGATGGTTAGAAGTAAGACTTGCCCAGTAACTCCGTGTCAAAAATCGACGCCTATGTTTATGCCGATCACTATCCCATTGGCTCATTGACCAAGCTAATCACAGTACCGGTAGAAGTATAGCAGAACATATATGGAAGTGGGAATCTAATGTTTGAGAAAAAAAAACTTGCGGGATCCTTTCATAGCAACTGGAGGAGTGTTCTTCGTATTCAAAGGATCGTCACTCTTGTCGCGAACCAGCAACAAGACTTGCAGTATGATTGCAGGGCTTTCGTTTCAGTTGGTTGGGATCTTGACATCGTGAAATTTTTCAAGGACATTCTCTTTGATCTTGATAAAGACAAGTATCATAACATTCATAACACAGGAAAGGATGCTAATCTCCTCATTCGTGAAGTCCGAGAATTCTTGGAGAACAAGAGGTACAAATCATCAGCCACTCCCAATTGCAAATTATAATTCATGGGTTCCTTTTAATATGCTGTTGCTCTACAGTTAATCCATAACTAGTCCATCAACCCGTGCTCTCACACGGGCAAATAAACTGTTGGAAATATGAGTATTAAAAGATTAAACATTATTTTTGGGTCCACAACTAATTAAATCGCTTCAATCTTCTTTCCCATTTTTTAATATAACACAATACTCATATGTACATTTTTATTATCTCTACCAAGTTGTGACAGAGTTCAGTTACCAATTACTCAACATGATTTTCCCATCCTATTTATAGGTTTTTTCTCTCTATCCATTGCACCTTAGTGTCCTATGTTAACAAAAACAGAATTTGAGTTTTAAAAAGCATCTATAGTAGTAGTTCCTTATTTTTTAAACAATAAGGGTAGGTAATTTATGCATATTTATGACTTACTTTTTAAATGACATATGTAGATAATTTACATAGAAATTTAGGTGTGGTTTTAGATTGTAACACCCAAAAATGGCCCATTTAGAATTTTTAGTAATTAATAGGCTTTTATTTTAATTGTTCATATTTAATCTAGGTTAAATGAATTATTTATGAATATTAAAATCAAATATAAGATGTAGAAACATTTTTGTTGCATTCATGCTGCTGCACTGTGTTTTGGTTGTTGGCAAATTAAGTTGGAATTTAAATTCTGTTTAAATTCGAATTTAATTTGCATTTGTTTGAGCCCTAGAAAAGTTAATTCAAGCCGAGTTCAATTTTGTCCCTTCATCTTTTTTCCTAGTCTGCATTCCCTCCCTCTACTCCTTTCCCCAGCGCGGCCCACCTCCTCCCCTGCGAGCGGCCCAACAGCCCTCCCCTTTCCCCTCCCACTTCTCTCACTGCCGCCCGGGGCCCGCACGTCACCTCCTCCCCTCACCTCCCGCCCGACACCCCCTTCCTCCCCGGCGCGCCATCACCGCCGCGATTCCGGCCGACTCGACCCCGCTCCGCGCCCCTAGACCCACCCCGCACCCTCCCCGAACCTTCCCCCGGCCTACACCTTCCTTTTTCGGCGCGCCCATGCATGGCAAGTCCTCCCCCGCTTGGAAACCGATCGCCGGCCGCCGCCGGCCGATTCCCGCGCCACCTGCCCAATTTGCACCCCCTCCGGCCTATAAAAGCCGACCCCCGCAACCCCTAAGCCTCACCAACTCTCCCACCGAGCACAAAGCCCGCAGCAGCGCCTCCCCCGAGCTCTCCGCCGCCGCCCGAGCAATTCCGCCGGCCGTCGTCGTCGACCGACGTCTCCGACGCCCCACTGCCAAATAGGACCACTCAGGTGAGCTTGCCATCCCCTCCCGTTGCTCCTGTGCTAAACCCCATCGTAAACCAAGCATCGAAGCCCCTCCTCCACCTTCGCCGGAGATGGCCGCCAGCCGGCCATCGTCGAGCGCCACCACCGCCGCCTGAACCTCGTCATGAACCCCACCAGAATGCTCGCCACGTCCCACTGGTCACGTGGGACCAAGTCCCATGGCCAATGGTGGCCCCAAGCCCAAGATCCACCCTGCTCCGGCGAAGAACCGCCGCGGGAACCGGCGGCGCCGCCGTCCCCGAGCTGTCGCCGGCCACCCCTCTCTCCCCGATCTCCTCTGGACCGTCGGATCTTAATCCAATGGCCCACGTACACCCCCCTGCCGAGTCAAACCCCGAAGTAATGGTCAGCCGTGCAGTTTTCGCTAAAGAGCCCTCCATGTTTCCCCGAATCAACCCGTAGTCCACCTCCATTCAAAAGAAATTACCACTAGGTCCTATTTTTAGTGAAAACCCCCTGAGTTTTTAAGTATTAGAACCGGCGATCCAGCCCCTGCTCTTTTACGCGTTAGACCTTCGGTTTTTAAGCATAATTACGTATAGGTCCCTGGTTTCTTTAAAATAAGCCCCTGGAAGCTTTTAAAAATTGCCAGCAGGTCCCTAGAACTTAGTAAAGTCATATCTTTTTCGTTTTACCTCCGATTAGTGTGATTTTCGCGCTCATGTGTTCGTAGTGAAGCGTAGAATATTTCTAAAACCTTTTTATGTACTGTTTCTACTGTTTGGTGTACTGTTCTAATAGAATATTATTTGTTTGCATGTATCGGTATGCATGTATGCTTGTATGGTGCTTTGTGTCCAGTCGGTGAGCCGTTAGCTTTGGAGTTCGAGCTCGGTGAGGACTTTCCGAAGCAGGACTTGCAGCAGCAGCAGCAGCACTTCGAGGAAGGCAAGTTATAGCACGGACAATCCTTGCTACCTAAACACACTTTTTATATTCATATACTTTCATATGCATGTGTCTAAATTGATTTCCCATTAAGGTTGTACCTAGTTTTGTATATCCTGTACCTTGATAACCTTGGGCTTATGCATATGGATAGAATCATTTGCTATGCGCAGCTACTGTCACTATTAATTAATTGTTAATCTTGACTTAATGGTTCACTTTAACATTTATGATAAAACATGTTTTTTAGCAACTTGGTTTAGGGAGCTAGAGCATGTGCTGTGTGCTTTGCTCTAGTGTCTCTCCGTAAGGTCCGGTTCTTAAAGCGGCAACCCAGGAGCCTGTCGCCACTGCTAGAACTATTATGGCTTTGGTCTTGGTCGAGTAACTTGTACGTCTCTAGCTTGCCAGTGGTTACCGACGGGCCGACGGCGTTGTGGGAGGCAAGGTACGGGGTGTTTCCGGATTCCACCGAGGGCGGGTGATCCGTCGGCTATGTCTCGTTAGGCACAGTCCCGTGTTGGGAGTCCCTGCGATGGTGAACTCCACACGTTGCGCATGGATAGGTGTGATGCTCGCGCTCTGAACGCCATCGACCCCCCTACGGTGTGACTCCGTAGGCGTACGTCGATCTCGGTGCCTATGGTCTCACCGCCTTGTATTACCGCAGCGGCTACTGTCTTGTTAGGGTGTCTTGTGAAAAATCTCATAGCGTCCCTATGCCGTCACACCTCGGAAATGTTGATGTGCATGGTTGGGTGCAAGGTTCCTTTGAACTTTTACACGACTGGTGGGTAAAGGGCGAAACCTCTGCAGAGTGTAAAATCTATCATGATAGCCTTGCTCAGGGTCACGAGCGGCCTGGATCCTTTTTTATTAGAAGATGATGTTCATTTATAATTATTGTCACTTATACTTATTAATTGGGTTACAACCGGGTTTCATTCACTTGTAGTAACTTGGTTAATGCTAAAATGAATCAACTCAAAGTGCTAAAGCAGTTAAGCCGTGTCTAGCCTATTTTTGAGCCTTCATACCCGTGTTATACTTGCTAAGTATTTGTTTACTTACACTTGTCAATATTCAACAAAATCCCGGATGGGTAAACAGATTGGGCTGATCAGGAGACTGCTGTTGAGTTCCCTGAGGACCTGCCGTACTTCTGAGTTGCGCTCTCCCAGTCAGAGACCCTGTGGACTGCGGCTCCGCTCTAGTTGAGAGATTATAGACTTCTGCTGTAATAAATATTTATGTTATACTCTGATGTAAACTATTTTATTTCGAGCATTTGTACTCTGTTTATCATATTTGTTCGTTGTATGTGTTCTGTGGACTTCCTAGGCACACATATGGCCGCATTCGGGTTTTATGAAAATCCGGGTGTGACAGCACCACGACTCCTCTGGTTATCAACCGTGTCATAACCCGGTTGACCTCGCCAAGAAGGCTAATCCCTGCCTGCGAAACGAAGAACACAAGCAAGAACTCGAAAGGACGCTGCACTCAACAGGAAGTGACAAACTGCAAATGTATGATTAAGCACGATAGTTGGGGTTCTACAAACCGATGACGGCGAAATTGTTCTTGATAGATTAATCTAAGCAAAACCCGAGTCTAAACGACGGAGGCTACTGAATTTAATAGTCTAAGTTCGAGCTAGGGTTGAGGGCGCTAGGGGGCGCCCACAACATGGCCGAGAGGCCCGACACGATACAAAGCCTGAAAAGGCCCAAAACATGTGACACAGCACCTTTTCGTGGTCACACAGTATGATCCAAAAGAAGCGTCTCATCGTCACGATTCCAACGCATCCAAGAACGCCTTGTTTGGACGTCGTATAAAGGAGAAATTATAGTTGAAGCGCAGACATGTCGGCTGAAACCGAACCGAAGATGATGTCCAACATGACGACGACTTGTAACTTGGAGACGAGTCCGGCTCGTGTATGTGCAACATGGTGATTTCCTCATCACGCGGACAGTCCGCGTTCAAATCTCAACGGCTATAACGCGCAGTCAAACGTGTATCAGAGATGACCGTTGGGATGGTCCGAGTATCCGCCCGACACCCGCAGACTGTCCGAGCTCCCCTCGGACGGTCTGCCACGTCTCGTTCGGACGGTCTAACCCCTGAACAGTGAAAACGCTCTCTGTGTAAACTTTTGCTAATTTACGGACGGTCCATGCAACACCCTCGGACTGTCCGCGTGAACACTTAGCACCAGCTCATTCCAAGCACGTGGGCCCACAAGTCAGCATCCACTGCGGACAGTCCGACCACAGCCCATGGACTGTCTGTGGTCAGTTCGGACTACCCCGAACGGAGTTTCCACATATTTTATAAAACAAAATATATTTCTTTTTCGTGGACTGTCCGCCTGAAGGGCTCGGACAGTCTGCCAGCCTCGACAGGGCTGGTTTTCTAGCAGATTTTCAAAGTGCCCTACACATCTAAATGCACTACATGCAATTCAAGGACCAATGTGGCACTACAAATCTATTGAATCACTGAAGATTGATCCCCCTTGATAGTACGGCTATCTAGCCTATCAACCTGATCATATTTCATCCTCTAATCACCTCATAACCGGTCAAATTTAAAAGCCCTATCATATACCTTTGCATTGAGCTTCCCATGATCCAAAGCACACACATGCTCCAACTCTCAGGACTAACCTATTCTCATTATCTCAAATGAAATTGTTAGTCCACAGGGGTTGTCATTAATTACCAAAACTCAATTAGAGGCCAAGATGCCTTCAATTCTTTCCAAAATAAATAGGTGGGGTAAAAAACACCGGTGCGAAAAAAAGGGGCTAGACGTGAACTCACATGGGGTTTTTCGCTCTACCAAAAAAAACTTTCGCAATATTTCCTTTTTTTCTCTGCAACGTGGGTCCAGCATGAGGGGTCCGGGGGGATTTCGTTGGTAGGCGTGCGTACGGCATGGCACGCACGTTTATTGATGACATGTTGGTATTAAAATAATGCCACTTAAGTGGGTCATGGTAAACAGACAATCATGCAAAGCGCTTTTAAAAATACTTTATATTCGCTCTCTCTTGTACAGAGAGCTTTAGATATTCTCAAATCCAGAGGTATATCATTTTTCAAGATAGTTGGTCTTTATTTATATAGAGAAAAACTCTCTAATCTATTGTTACTAGCAATACAGAATAATTATGTACAGACATGTGTGTATATTTAGTCGAATTCATCCATGACCGGCAATAACAAAAAAACGACACGGAGGAGGAGGATAAAAAACAGCCGAGTTTTATCTTTCCAAAAACCAAGCAATTTTTTTCCAAAATAAAAAACGAATCCGCGCCTGACCGTCACGCTGAGAGCTCGCAGAAGGATCTCTTTTCCAATCAGCTAGCGTCCAGTGGAGACGAACAGAAGTGGACATTGAGCATCAAACTTCAGCTACCTCTCCGTAGCCAGCAGCACAGGTAAACCAAGCATAAATGAAGAGAAGGAAAAGCAAGGAATCAGAACTACTCTTTTCTTACGGACGCCATGGGGCATTGGGGAATAGTATAGGAAGTAGTATACCATGAGCTGAAAGAGTGAAGCAGTTAAGGTACGGTTGGAAAGAGCATCCTTTTACAAAATCTTGTCTCATCTTTCATCATACGCACAGCGAACGACGTTGTTTTGAATATTAAAATTTGATAGCGCGGTCTACACAGGACAACATATTATATTCGTCAAGCGATGACTCTGGCTAACAATTTGGCAGGTTAGATAAAAAACAGGTGATTTTTTTCTTTTCAAAATACAGACGAATCGCCGTGCCGAGCGCCCGAGCGGCACGCGGAGAGCCACATGGGATTCCATGGCAGGAAGAGGAAGGCGGTGCAGGTAGGCTTTCGCTTCCCATGTCACTTTTATTTACCTTTCTGCTGTACATACGTAGGTGTTCAGGGTTCCGAGCTCCCGGTTTTGACGATGCTGTCTAAAATGGTGTTGGTCTTGTCAAACACTCAAACAGGAATACAGAAGAGGGGGATAAAAAACATCCGAGTTTTGTCTCTCCAAAAAACAGGGATTTTTTCTTTCCAAAATAAAAACGGTGGGTACAAAAAACAACGGTGAGAAAAAAAGGGGGCTAGAGGAGAACTCACATGGGGTTTTTCGCTCTACCAATAAATTTTTTGCAATATTTCCTTTTTCCCCTGCAACGTGGGTCCCCTGCAAAGTATAAGTGACATTAAACATAAGTAAACACCATCTTCTAATCAAAAAGGATTCAGGCCGCTCGTGACCCTGAGCAAGGCTATCATGATAGATTTACACTCTACAGAGGTTTCGCCCTTTACCCACCAGTTGCGTAAAAGTTCAAAAGAACTTTGCACCCAACCACGCACATCAACACTTCCGAGGTGTGATTGCTTAGGGACGCTACGAGGTTTTTCATAAGACACCCTAACAAGACAGTGGCCGCTAAGGTACAATAAGGTGGTGAGACCATAGGCACCGAGATCGACGTACGCCTACGGAGTCACACCATAGGGGGGTCGATGGCGTCCAGAGCGCGGGCATCACACCCATCCATGCGCAACGTGTGGAGTTCTCCATCGCAGAGACTCCCAGCACGGGACTGGGTCTAACGTGACCTAGCCGACGGATCACCCGTCCTCGGTGGAATCCGGAAACACCTCGCGCCTTACTTCCCCTAACGCCGTTGGCCCCGACGGTAACCACTGACAAGCTAGAGCCGTACAAGCTACTTGACCAAGACCAGAGCCATAATAGTTCTGGCGGTGACGACAGGCTCCTGGGTTGCCGCTTTAAGAACTGGACCTTACGGAGAGACACTGGAGCAAAGCACACAGCACATGCCCCATCTCCCTAAACCATGTTGCTAAAAAGCAAGTTTTATCATTAATGTTGAAGTAAACCATTAAGTCAAAGTTAACGGTTAAATAAAGGTGACCTGCGCATATGCATAATCCCAAGGTACTCAAAGGATAGGGGTAAACAAACTAGGTACAACCTTAATAGGACATCAAATTTAGACACATGCATATGAAAGTAAATGTATGTAAACAGGTGTGTATAGGTGGCAAGGATTGTCCGTGCTATAACTTGCCTTCCTAGAAGGGCGGCTGCTGTTGCTGCTGCTGTGGGTCCTGCTCCAGAAAGTCTCCCACGTACTTGAACTCCAAAGTGTACGGCTCACCGACTGGACACGAATCACCATACAAGCAAGCACGCAAACCAATACATGCAAATAAATAATAATCTATTAGAACATTACACCAAACAGCAGAAACAGTACAAAAAAGCTTTTACAAATAATCTACGCTTCACTACGAACACATGAGCGTGAAAATCACACTAATCGGAGTTAAAACGAAAAAGATATGATTGTTCTAAGTTCTAGGGACCTGCTGTCAATTTTTAAAAGTTTCCAGGGGCTTATTTGAAGAAAACTGAGGACCTATACGTAATTAAGCGTTAAAACCCGAGGGCTAACGCGCAAAAGACCAAAACAGGACGGCGGGTTCTAATACTTATAAGCTCAGGGGGGTTTTTCGTAAATCCAGGGGCACATTTGTAAATATTTTCCTACTGGAGTGGACCGCGGGTTGATTCTCGGGAAAGGGAGGGGCTCTTTAGAAAAAACACAGAGCTGACCGTTAACTGCGGGTTTGACTCGAGGCTGGGGCCACGGTGGGTCGTAGGATTTAGATCCAACAGCCTGGATTAGTCGGGAGGGAGGGGTTGTCGGCGGGGACACCGGAGCGCGGCGGCGCTGCGCCTGCGCGGCGGCGCTGCGCCTGCGCGGCGGAGGGCTCGCCGACGTTAGGCAAACCGGTGCTAGGGGCCACCAAACTCGTCGCGACTTGGACGGGGAGCATTCTGGGGATGTGGGGGACTCGGCTAGGGGGTCCTTGACGAGGATTACGTGGCGGGGGTGACTAGCGGCGACGGTCGGCGGTCGGTCCACTCCGGCGAGGGCGAGCGAGCAAGAGAGCGAGGGAGAGAGAGCGTTGAATGGCTCGGGGACTTGCTTACCAACACGCGAAGAAGCTAGGGTGGTGAATTGGCCGGAGGGGTGCCGGGGCAGTGGATCCGACGACGGCGGAGCTCGGGCGGCGGCGCAGAGAGAGGGGGGAGATGTTGAGGCGCTTGGGGGTTCAATGTGGGGGCGTGGTGAGACTCGGGGGTGCGTGGGGGAGTTTATATAGGCCAGAGAGGGGTACTTGGCGGGCGAATCACGGAAATCGGCGTTGGCCGACGATCGGGGGGGTCCTAAGGGGGAGCCGTTTGCCTTGCTCGGGCGCTGCTCGGGAGAGAAGGTGGGGGCGAGAAGCTTCGGCGATGCTTCATGGAAGGCCCACCGGGCGCAAGGAGGGGCTGGAAGGGCCGGCCGGATTGGCGGTGATCGCGGCGGAGAAAGAGGCAGGGCGCGTCGGGAGGAAGACGAGGGAAATGACATGCGGGGCCCGCGGGACAGAGATAGAAGGGGAGAAGGGAAAGGGGAGGGCGCGGGCTGGGCCGGTTGTTTAGCCCAGGAGCGGGGCGCGCGGGGCGAAGCTGTTGGGCCGGCTCGGGTTAAGGGCCCAAGTGGGGAAGGAAGGGGAGCTGGGCCGAGGAAAAAGGAAAAGGCCGAGGGAGAAGAGAAAGAGAGAGCGGGCTGAGCTCGGGGGAGAAGTTTTGGGTGCAAAAGTGGACCGGGGAGAAAGTTCAGGGAGTAAAAACACACTCGGCTGAAATAACTTTTCTAAGGCTCCAAACAAGGTGATTCAAATTTGAATTTAAATAAATTTAAACTCTCATTTGAACCACAGGCAATACAAAAAGGAATGCAGCAGCATGAATGCAAAAAATATATTTCTACAACTTATATTTGATTTTAATTTCCATAAATAATTCATTTAGCCTATATTAAATAAGCACAACCTAAATAAATGCCAATTATTTACTAAAAATTTTAAATAGTCAATTTTTGGGTGTTACATATATATAAGAAACGCATGCATATATTCAGTGGTCTCCTAGCTACATACTACTTTTCAGTTTTCAAATTTTATTTTGAAAACAGGTCTTGCGAAATAGAATGGAGAGAGTAGTAACCAATGGTTGTTGCACTTTCATGTGAATAGGTATTTTGTTGTTGATGATGATGTATGGGAGGTAAAGACTTGGGAAATAATCAAATTGGCTCTTGTTGAGAATAAGCATGGAAGCAGAGTAATCACAACTACTCGTAAATTTGATGTTGCCAAAGAAGCCGGTGAGGTTTACAAGCTACAACCACTTTCGTATGAAAATTCCAAGAAGTTATTCTGTACAAGGATATTTGGTGTGGATGGAAAATATTTTGATAACCAACCAGATGATGTATCCGATAAAATTCTAAAGAAATGTGACAGTATACCATTAGCAATCATCACAATGACTAGTTTGTTAGTGGACAAACAAAAGGATCAATGGTCTGAGGTGTACAGCTCTATTGGTTTTGGACACGAAGATAACAGAGACGTAGAACATACTGTGCAGATGATATCATTCAGCTACTATGATCTGCCTTCACATCTGAGGGCATGCTTACTGTAGCTAGTATCCAGAGGATTATTTAATTGATTCGGATTGTTTGATATATAAGTGGATAGCTGAAAGGCTTTGTCCATGGGAAACAAGGAACACGATTATTTGAACTTGGAGAAAGATACTTCAACGATCTTATTAATAGAAGCCTGATCCAGGCAGAGGAGTACGAGTATGGTGGCAAAGTATCACGTTGCCGTGTTCATGACATGGTTCTTGACTTGATGCGTAAGTTTTCATTTGAAGAAAACTTTATTGCTCTGTTAGATGTTAATGTTGAAGCAACATCTTCAGCAAACAATGCTCGTCGGTTAGCCCAGCAAAATAGAACAGCTGAGCACGTTATTTATGACGCTAATGTTATTGAGATGCACAAGGGCAGGTCGTATACCGCAGTCAGGTATGATCAAAAATATATATATACAGCAGTCAGGTGTCATATTAATAAAGGGTTCCAGTTTTCGAGCTTTAAACTTCTGCGCGTGCTAGACCTTCAAGGATGCAAGCATCACGGAAGGTTGTCATATCTTCAGCATCTTGGGCATTTACTTCACTTGAGGTATCTTGGTCTAATTCGATGTTGGAATATAATCATATTCCTGAGCTACCAAAACAAATAGGGGATCTGAAATTACTAACACAGCTGGTGCGTCTACGTGCAGGAATAGAAGGATCGAATGCCGTCCCGGATGGGAATGGGAAGCTGACATCCCTGGAGGATCTAGAAATGTACGGTGACATGCCTCAGAGGTTTGTGGAGGAGCTAAGCAGGCTTCGAGAACGGAGGGTGCTTAGATTTTCAACTCGTGGGATGGAAGAAAGCATGCAGAGAGATTTTGTGGAGTCTCTATACAATCTCCAAAAGCTCCAGCATATAGTAGTGGAAATGGACTACGGCAAAGAGGAGAGCACACATATTCGAACGCAAATACTGCCATCTGGGAAGTAGCAGGCTTTGTGCTTCCACAACATCTCGTCGAACACGGCGTTGCGCGAAATGTCGATACGCTCGAATCCGAGTTGTAGAACCTGTACGCCTCGAGCCTGGGTCGTACCCAATGAACACCATTGGCATACTGCGATCATCCAGCTTGCTCTGGTGCCCGCCGGCGTTCTTGACATGCGCCACACAACCAAATACACGAAAGAAGTGCACGGGTGGCTTGTATCCATACCAGGCTTCAAACGGCGTCATCCCCTCGGCGATAGGTTGAGGATGAACACGGCCGTGGTGACCGCCTCCCCTGGAAGTAGTCACGAATGCCCATCACCTTTAGCATGATCCGTTCCATTCCAAGCAAGGTCTGGTTCCGCCGCTCTACCACTCCATTCTGCTGGGCGTGTATGGAGCGATGAGGTGGCGCTGGATCCCTTGCTTAGAGCAGCAGTCGCCGAACACGCCATGGGCTCGCCACCACGATTGGTGTGCAGGGTGCCCATCTTGCACCAGCTTCCGCTGCGCACCGATCGTGGTGGCGAGTTCACGGCGCGCACGTTCGGCGACTACTGCTCCAAGCAAGGGATCCAGTGCCACCTCATTGCTCCATACAAGCCTCAGCAGAATAGAGTGGTAGAGCGGCGGAACCAGACCTTGCTTGGAATGGCACAGATCATGCTCAAGGCGATGGGCATTCCTGGCTACTTCTGGGGGGAGGCGGTCACCACAGTCGTGTTCATCCTCAACCGATCACCAACGAGGAGTGTCGAGCGGGTGACACCGTTTCAAACCTGGTACCGATACAAGCCACTTGTGCACTTCTTTCATGTATTTGGTTGTGTGGCGCATGTCAAGAACGCCGGCGGGCACCGGAGCAAGCTGGATGATCGCAGTACACCAATGGTGTTCATTGGGTACAAGCCGCACTCCAAGGCGTACAGGTTCTACAACCCGGACAGCGAGCTTGTTTAGGGTAGGTCTGAATCTGTTATTTCCATTCCAATAACGTGAGCTCGTGTGCAAGCGCGTCTGTAGGAGCTTGATGCATGCAAGAGTTCATGCAGTGGCTCAGGTTGTTTTCTGTTTCAGAGTCCGTAGCGCACGGCACCGCATGCGACTCCGTCGTGGGATGGTGTGACAAGCTCGGGCAGCATGGCGTGCGTGCGGTCATGGAGTTAGGGGCTATAGCCGGTAGTTTGTTTCCTGTATGCTAATGAAAGAGTCAGAAAACGCTGTGCAGTTGTGGCACAAAAACTTGGTGTCTTTCCAGTTCATTCGCATGCGTCTTTGCAGGGTTCTTCATCGTCTCCTGCAGACATCGATCGCCAGCGGTGAGGACATCAAAATCTTGAAAGACTTTATTTGAATGTCTGGAACTCTGGATTACTGAGAATAACAACGGTGGCTATGGCAATTTTGGTCTGTGATGGAATTCCTGCCACTAGTAGAGAATACTTTTTCCACTAGTGTGCTATGGATGGGGATGCAGCGTTGCCTGCGCTTAGAAATGCATGCAAGCAAGATCCATCAGAAGTTCCGAACCATCCCACACTAAACACGGAAAAACTTGAGAACCTTCGTAATGTATGATGAATATTGTGTAGTTCCTATATAAAGTTAATATCTTTTTACTTATTTTTGTTTTCTACAATTATGTCTCTTTTTGGGCACATATACATCCGTTTGTCTCTACTCTTGTATGAATCCATAGCTAGCTGATATTAATTGAATCCAAATTTTCAGCCAGAAGACGATTTCCTATCCACGCAAGAAGATGAGAATCAGCAGGAGGCGGAGGTGGCCTCGGACGGCTGATGTTGATGTGGGCAAATTAAGCTTAGCTATCTCTTGAACAAGCTCAAATTGCAGCGGTACGGTGGCACCTACACCAGGCGAAATTCCAATGCAATCTCCACTACTAAAAAAACAGTCTGTAGGGGCGGGCGAAAAAGCATTTGCAGGGTCGAACGCTCCGCCCGCTCTAGCTCTTCGCAGCTACAAATGGGCTGTTTGTAGGGACGGGCGGCTGCCCGACTCTGCAAATATGTTTCCAAGGGCGGGCCACGGTATCACCCGCCCCTAGAAACCGATTTAAAAAACAAAAAAAAAACCGCACGGGCACGCACGGCGCCGCCGGGGCCACTGCTCTCCGCCGGAGCCGCACCGCGACCCGCCGTGTCGCCCGCCATGGCCGCGCCGCCGCTGGGGGAAGTGCTCCCGCCGGAGCCGTACGTCCGCGCCCTGCCATGGCCATCCGCCCCCCCCCCCCCCCACATAGCCCCGGGCGTGTCACTGCCATGGACGCCCGCTCGTCGTGGCCACCGGCTCGCGTGCCCTAGCCGCGCCTCCGCCTGGGGCCGCGCTCCCCGCCGGGGATGCCCGGCCGCGTGGCCCGGCCGCGCCACCACCGGGGGGCAGCGCTCCCTGCCGCGCCGCCCGCCAGCGTTGCCCGACCGTGCCGCCGCCTGGGGCCGCGCTTCCCACCGGGGCTGCCCGCCCGCGTGGCCTGGCCGCGCCGCCGCAAGCGCTCCCCGCTGCGGCCGCCCGCCAGCGTGGCCCGGCATCGCCGCTGCCGGGGGCAGCGCTACCCGCCACGGGCGCCTGCTCCGTCTCCCTGTCCAAGTCGATGAGGAAGAAGAGAGGATAAAGGAGAGAGAAATGTGACACTGAGAAAAGAGTGGTGGGGAGCTAGGACAGATAAGGATAGGATAGATAGGAGAGAGAGAGAGAGTGGTGGGACTTCAAAATTGAAATGCTTGTGTGACTTTACAGGAGCGGCTCAGCAGAACGTCCGTTGCTGAAAATAGCTCTCCATTTCCAGGGTCGGGTGAGCCCCTAATCCATGCCTAAAAATCATCGTTTCTAAGGGCGGCTCATGGGCTTGTCCGCTTTTGGAAATGAACCTGATTTCCAAGGACGGGTGATATGCCCATACGTTCCTGTAAATGTATTTTCAGACACGGGCCACTGCTATAGTTCACTCCGTAACAGGGGCGGATGAACTTTTGATCCGCTTCTACAAAAAATAGGAGCCGCTCTTACAAACTATTTTTGTAGTAGTGCTCCTCCAGTTTATATATGTAATTATATAGTATAGTATCTCGAATATATAATAGCGGTATTCAATACGTAGGTGGACTAGTAAATAAAAAACAAATAACAAAGAAGAAACATGATATAAATAAAAGAGAAAACAATATATAAAAGAAAACAAAAAATACCAACCGGGACTAAAGGTCCCCTTTGGCCCAGACTTTTAGCCCTGGGGGCCGTAGTCCCTGTTGAAAAACCAGGACTAAAGGCCTCTGAGGTCCGGAACAAATGTCGGTTTCTCTACTAGCGTTGGCTGACACCTGATGCTTTCAACCTGAAATCCATGCCTATATGGTTTTATTTGGTGTTCTCAAGATCAAGAAGATTTTAGTCCCCAATTATTCCGGGGTGGACACTGAAGAGGAACAAGTAAAACTGAATTATGGATTTATGGGTCCAATGCAGAACTGCTTGTGTCCAATTCATGTCCGTTTTAGCAAGTCGGTTTCTTTTTGTTGGCTTCGTGCTATGGATTGGTTTCATGCTGGCTCACACGCATAGGCATTGCTAATCTAAGTGATGAGGACATGACACTCATACATATGTCGATGATGGGTGCATGGGGTGGAGAAGAAGGAGACCAACAAGGTTTTCCAAGTCAGGAAGAAGGCCCAAGGCTAATCCGATTCGAGTCCCCAAGGTGGAGGCCAAAAGAAACTCAAGTTCGAGTCCGCCTCGGAGTCCAGGAGCAGCCCGCACTAAATTTGTCGCCCAGGTCGCATACGGGCACGGTTTTTGACGTTCTACATATGCTTGGAAAGCTAAGGAGATAAGCCTTCCAATGGTACCAGTCCCACCTCAAAATTACTTCTGTGTCATCAGGAATCGTCGAAACAAATGGACGTCCAGAATCTGTCAGGGTGCTGCGCCGCCATCTTTTGGGCTGTTGGCCCGTGTATCGTGTTGGGGTCCATTATGGACGTGGTTAGGGGGTTATGCACGCCCCAACCCTCATATAATCAGTACCTGCCACCATATTAGGGTTTGGGTTTTGCTTAGATTAATCTGTCGAGAACAGTTTCGCCGTTATCGGTTTGTAGAACCCCAACTTTTGATCTTAATCATACATCTGCAGTGTCACTTCATATTGAGAGCTGCTTCTTTCGAGTTCTTGCTTGTGTTCTTCGTTTCGCAGGAAGGGATTAGACTTCTTGGTGAGGTCAATCGGGTTGTGACACGGTTGATAACCAGAGGAGTCGTGGTGCTAAGATTGCAGGGTTCGAGTTGCTGACTTGAAGCCGGATCGGTGTGTCGTGCTCCGCCCAAAACGAGTTATCCTTTACCTGACGGAAGATCGGGAACCCCAGTTTTCATCAAGTGGTATTCAGAGACAGGTTTACCGTCAGGTTCGTCCTCTCGCCTTTGTCCTATAGTCCAGAAAATAGCCCCAAAAAAATTCCGTTGTCCTAGTACCCCTTTTAGCCTTTGCAATTTCGTTTCAGTTTCACTTTGTTGAGTTTGTGTCCGTGGTCAAGTCTCGTTGCTGGTTTTAGTAGTGTTCATGTCGTAGTTCAATCGTCCGTTGCTGTGATCCGTTTGTTTCCGCCGCTATCCCATCCACGTTTAGCCATACAACAATTCGAGCCACCACATTACTCGATTTGCCTCGCTAGCGGCCTTGTGTCAACTCTCGCCGTGCGAGCCCTAGATAGGTTGCAAGCCGCTGTGATCGCTTTTGCATTGCATACTTGATCCTTGTTTCATCTGGCGAATACCTATTGCTTGCTGCCGCAGACACTAGGAGGAAGTTTACCCTAGCCGCTGCTGTTTTTCTGCCTTTGGAAAACATAATTTGAGATACCTTCCATAAAACAGGCATAACTTTTCACTCGGTGCTCCGTTTTGGCTCAAATTTTTACAGCAAATTCGTGACTTCATTCAGAGGTGACCCAAACTAGCCTTAGGCTTGTTTGGTCGAGTCAAAAAATTCAAAAAGAATCAGGAAGATAAATAAAAAAAATTGATCAAGTTGTTTCCGGGTTTTCAGAGATTGTTCCTGAAATTCCCTAGGCCGCATCTCACCTCAAAAATGGATGCAAATTTTTATGGTTGGAGCTTTTGATATCCTTATTCAGAGAAAAATATAAAAACAATAGTTGAGAAAAATAAAACATCTTAATTCCTACTAGTCCTACAGAGAAATGGCTGAAAAGATTAAAAAGCAATTGCATAGAGTGTTGTTTTGCTTGTTCTGTGAGCTTTATCCATCGTTTCTTGTTCCAACTTGTTGTGCTACACCTAGGACACGTCTGAGCCAGCAATTGTGACATGTGCTTTGGATACTTATTGAACTTTGCTATTCTGCATTCGTTATTTGCTACTCCTTGCTACATATTTGGCCTTCCGAGCTCCACAAACTATACTTTAGGTCAGTGCAGCGAAAGACCCTTGCAATCTTGGTACTACTTTCTCACAGGTATCACGAACCAGCCACCGGTTGTACCATCCATTGTTTTGCTTTTGTAAGAACATTTGTAAGAATTTGATAAAGCATGTGAGAGAGTGTTTCCACTAACACACATATAGTAGTTGATAGGGATAACATTTTGTGTTTTCTCTTGTCTACATACTAACAATGGCAGGGAGCGATGAGATTGTTCGAGAAGTACTAAGTTTTCAAATGGAGAAAGTGGAGCAAAATCAATTCAACAATTTATTCCAGATTTTCTTTGTTGTGATGGAGAGACGTTGCCGAGTCATCATTGATGGTGAAAGTTGCAACAACCTTGCAAGCTTAGAGCTGGTTGAGAAGCTTGGTTTGACCACAAAGCCACATCCACATCCATACTACATGCAATGGGTAAATTCTTATGATAAGATAAAAATAACTAAAATTGCACATATTGAATTTAGCATTGGTTCTTATAAGGATAGTGTTGATTTTGACATAGTACCTATGCAAGCATGTCATTTGTTGCTAGGCACGCCTTGGATTAATATAAATAATGCGGTACACAAAAAGATTGTTAATGAATATTCCTTCAAGTACAATAGTAGAAAAATTACACTTGTACCTTTGACTACTGCTGAAATTTTAGAAGCTGATCTCCAAAGGGCGGAGAGAAGAAAAAATGAACCTTTTAGAAAAGAATGGGTTGTTTTCAATGACACAACAAATTCATCTAAATCTGAATTTTTACAAAATGATGATATTGTTTTGCCTATTGTTGGAACTGATACTTTGCAGCATGTACATAATGAAGATGACCATACAAATGAACATGAACATGTAAAATTTTCAGGTAAACGCTCTCTTGATGTGCTGAATTCGCCCTCCAATGATGCAAATAATGTTATACTAGAACCTTCTCTTGTATTACCTTTGTCACAAATAGAGAAGGAGCATGATACTTTTGATTCGAAGCAATATACATGTGCTGAAAATAATATTATTATGCCGATTACTTGTGCACGTGATGAACTGAAATTATTATCTTCTTTATATACTTTGGGTTATGTTGAGTTTGATACTTTATGTGCTCTTAGTAGTTTGGAAGATAAATTTAGATGTGCTGAGTTGCCATGGTTGTCTACTTATACATATCATTTTATTGGTAAATATAATTGTAAAGGAGAGTATATGGTGCATCGAGTCTATATTTGTGCAAATCTGAAATCTCCTTTTGATGTACAAGATTGTAATCAACTAGATTGTCCATCTAGTTTTACTATAACGAATCGGGTTCACTTTCAAGAAGGGGAGCATTATTGGCTGTTGCCTATGTGTGCTAGTGCTGATTTTTCTTGCATTGAACATATACTAGCGGTTATGCAACCATCTATGCCTACATTGTGTTTGGTTAGTGCTAATCTTTTGCATGATTGTATTGAAAAAGATCGTGTGTGTTTCGATCAAGGAGCCTACGTATTTGCCGACAACTCTATAGGAGAAGATGCTTTGAGAGAATACAAATATGGTCAAGTCACTCCCCACAATATTCTTAGTTCCCATATTTTCCACAACCTCATGTTTCTTCGTGTTGTGCAGGGCCATCTTCGATCACAAACGACGCCGAGGACGGCTTTTCATCAAGAAGGGGAGGATGATGAGGACATGACACTCATAAATATGTCCATGAGGGGTGCATTGGGTGGAGAAGAAGGAGACCAACAAGGTTTTCCAAGTCAAGAAGAAGGCCCAAGGCTAATCCGATTCGAGTCCCAAGGTGGAGGCCAAAAGAAACTCAAGTTCGAGTCCGCCTCGGAGTCCAGGAGTAGCCCGCACTAAATTCGTCGTCCAGGTCGCATACGGGATCGGTTTTTTACGTTCTACATATGCTTGGAAAGCTAAGGAGATAAGCTTTCCAATGGCACTGGTCCCACCTCAAAATTACTTCTGTGTCATCAGGAATCGTCGAAACGAATGGACGTCCAGAATCTGTCAGGGTGCTGCGCCGCCATCTTTTGGGCTGTTGGCCTGTGTATCATGTTGGGGTCCATTATGGGCGTGGTTAGGGGGTCATGCACGCCCCAACCCTCATATAATAAGTAGCCGCCGCCACATTAGGGTTTGAGTTTTGCTTAGATTAATCTGTCGAGAACAGTTTCGCCGTTATCGGTTTGTAGAACCCCAACTTTTGATCTTAATCATACATCTGCAGTGTCACTTCATATTGAGAGCTGCTTCTTTCGAGTTCTTGCTTGTGTTCTTCGTTTCACAGGCAGGGATTAGCCTTCTTGGCGAGGTCAATCGGGTTGTGACACGGTTGATAACCAGAGGAGTCGTGGTGCTAAGATTGTAGGGTTCGAGTTGCTGACTTGAAGCCGGATCGGTGTGTCGTGCTCCGCCCAAAACGAGTTATCCTTTACCTGATGAAAGATCGGGAACCCCAGTTTCCATCACTAAGATCAGAAGACCCCATATGTGATGGCCAATAATAAGGGAAGGGTCAAGTGCGAGAAACAAGCCCACTTATATGTTTCAACCTAAATCGGCGCAGCGAATGTGTTGCAGTCTTGTAGAACCACCATGGCATGGATTCACGATGCCCAGCAGTCACGGAACAAGCATTGTCACTGTGACAGCAGCGCTTAGAACATTGGAGGAACGTATAGCCATTCTCATGCATTTCACAAGTTTTAGACGTCCAACCCCTCGAATGGTGAACACTTTGTTGCGCGTGGAAGCACCTGTCCCCCCTTTTATGATCTTGTCAGGATTACATAGCCCTCCCTATTTAAAGCAAAACCATCATGAATTGTGCAACAACCGCAAGGACCACAGTGTATCATTCATGTGCTCTTACACCGGATCCCTTCCCAATTTGAGTGTATACTTGCGAAATAATTAAGTGTATCTTATTTTGTTAGGTTAATAAAATGAATCCATCCAAGTTTGAGTCATTGTGAAATAAAAGGCCGCCACTCTTTTAATGGTTAGCGGCATGTCCATAAAAGTCATGTATCTATGGTAAGTTTGCGAATTCTCGAGATATATGGACCCTAATCTCTCAGAGGTGCTCATAGATATAAGATGTGTGTGACAGATGTGAGCATCAATGTCTAGAAAGAAAAACTTAGTTTACTCCTAAGTCTCGTGCATGTGCTAACCAAGTAAAATCTGCATGACTAGACCATATCCTATTCTAGAAAAAAAATGCAGATGGCTAGAGGTAAGACTTGGCCAGTAACTCCACATGAAAAAACGATGTCTATGTTTACGCCGACCACTATCCCATTGGCTCATCGACCAATCTAATCACAATACCGGTAGAAGTATAGTAGAACATATATCGAAGTGGGATCCAACTTTTGAGAAAAAAATGAGACCATATAATCAATCAAACAATATAAAGCAGTACACAACTTGCAATTACTTAGTTTTGAGGATTGTAACCTCCATGTATGATAGTAGGGGCTAGAGGCTAGATTAGCTCCCCGCATTATTTGAACACTTAGGGACCAGCAGCCTGTTCGTCTGATCAGCTTTTGGCTTATGCTGCTACTGATGCTGAAAATGGTTGTTCAGCCAGCAGCTAGCCAACATCCAACAACAGGCATATTCAAATTCAAAAAATTGTCAACCAATAGCACAACAGCCACATTTAAATTCAAACATTTTGGCGCCAATGCACTGAAAAGAACCCAAGCAATCAACACGCAAATTATTACTGTTCTACTAACGCTTCATTACAAATCAAAGGTCCATAAAACACCATTGTAATATCAAGTCGCTACAAATACCAGTACATAATTCAATGAAGATGTCCGTAAATGGCCTTTCACATAACAGATCGTCTAAAATAACTGGACATACAACATAAGACACTACAAATACACATAACCATATACAATATGATACAGATGCAACTAGCTGAATTCATGCTCAATCCATCCTCCTCTCGACATGCACCATGGCATCAACAATTTCTGACATCACCTGCATATACCCATATTAATTAGTCAACAATCAATACAAGCTAATACTAATTGGTTAACCATGAAATATGAAATGAAATCCATAATCCATATGTATGCAGGCCCAAATAAAAAAACCAGCTATTTTATAGGGAGAAATTACCAGCAGATGAAAAGGTTGTAAAAATGAGACTGCATACTAGTGAGGTAAAAACATATTTGACAAAGTTTCAGTACAAAACACAAACAGTTGGGGAAGCATCATATGTCCGATGTAAATTTTGTTCACTTGTCCAAATTATTGTTTACGAACTAGATTTCTAAAAATCATATTTCCTGCTATTCTGCCAACAACAATAAGGTATCTTTGAAGTAAAGGTCATTCAACATAAAAGTACTAGGTCTAGCCACCTAGCAATCCCATCTAAAGCAGGCAGTTGGCAGTGCCTAAACTCTCTGCATTTTGGCTTCAAGCAATAAGACCCTAATCTAACTGAATAGAGGATTCTACAATGTAGAGGTAGCTCACAGGAAGCAAAGCCCAGGGTCCAATGTGGCTTTTCTGTTCCGGCATGGACAAAGCACGTTGACTAGAATTTTTCTAGATTTTTTGGGTGGAGCAAACCAGGACTGAGTTCATTCAAGCAAAGCCAATGTTATGGTCAGGAAGTAAACCATCTTCCTACACAAAGTTCTGCACTTTATATGCAAAGGATGCTGCCCTAGAGTTGCCTGACCTGATTAACATGGTATGTAGAGCATGCCTGAACTTCAGCAGAAAACTAGAAAGATAAGACAATATTTTAGTAGGATTGACAAATGTGTTGAGTGGTTGCCCTACAAATCTTCTTTCAGATACACTGTATATAGGAGTTTGGCTGAGTAGAAAAAGAAACTATTTTCCACTATATATGTGTGCTTGTAAGTAATGAACTAAGGAAAACAAATTTGTGCTAGTGTAAATAGGTGACTGGTAATTTGGTATATACTAAGAAGCAGCACATGTAAACAAAACAAACAGAAGCACCAGTGGGTGATGAAGAAAACACTTGCCTTGTAGCTAGTCCTGCCAAGTTTTCAGCGCAAGTTGTAATGCCTGGCTTTGGGTGGAGAGCACGATGAAGTCGATGATGGCGCCAGTGTGGGCATGGTTTTGAACCAACACAGAAAATTCAGTGCAAGAATGTAGTCAGAAAATGGCATAATAAGTAGGCTAGTTGTTAAGTTGTGCACTGAAAAAAATGTATGCAATAACTACTAAGTGAAGAAGGAATTCATCATGTGGTGATAACAGAATAATGAAACAACTTCCCTCTGAAGGTAAGTTGACCACCAAAAAGTTTATTATATGGGTGCTTACCACTAATTCAGCATTGCGCCAGATGCTGGGAATGGTTGTATGTTGAGGTCAAGAAGTAACAGGCTGCATAAAAAGGAAGCAGATAATGGAGAATGCTGAAATTAAGCATATAAAGCAAATCATCGGTCTGCAGCATTGCAAGCACTATGAGAACACAAAAGTCTTCAGATATGGCAATCTTATGATAAAGACAGATTAGGTAGATATAGAAAAAAAGATAATTATACTTATGTACACTTTGTGGTTTCTTAAACACTAAATGTTGGACAGAGAGAGAGAGAGATACTGCAAATGTTTTGATTTTGCAAGTTATAATAAGGGGAACTAAATGTTGTCAATTAACAGGGGGAGAAAGGCAGAGAACTCAAAAGCACTCAGCATGGCAGCAAGCCAGCATATTGATGAGACAATTTGTAGTGCAATAGCAGTTGTAACTCTTTGGTGCCTTTTTATTTATTAGAAGGCTATTGTATCACAGAAGTAGGCTAGAACCTCAAGCGTGTATATAATAATTTTCTATTGGTGTTCAAGTAAATAACATTTCAAAGTTCATCGGCAGAGATGTGACTCCAGAAGAATGCCACAACCATGCACAAGGCAAATTTCGTGTAGGATATTACAAAAATAGAAACAGAAAAGCATACGCAAGGCAAATTATGTAGGTAATGATTACTGAATATCCTCAACATAAACTTGTGCAGGTTAGCAGCTTGAAAACAAACAATGGATAAATGGAAAGGCAGCATTGTTTGTTGCTACAAATGTGTTGCCATGGCTATATGTCACTTTATTTATGTGCGCATTGTCAAAATAGAATAAAACATTGGTACCCACTGCTCATGCAGTTTATTTCAGAATTCAGACTGAATTTCCTTTATGTATTCTTTGTTCAGTGTTTCACAAAACAATTTTGCACCGGTAACTATGCACTAATCATCATTCATCAACATTAGCTACATTGAGATTTTACAGTCTGGGATATGCATATGAACATTATCTTTGTATAAGCATGCCTTCTCAAGAACTATATCCACTAAAACAACAGAAACGTCCATGGTGTTGCTAGTAGGATCTAACCAATTGTATATTAACCATGGCAATCAGTTATGAAGGAATCTTTAGCTAGCCACCAAAGAAAAATTAGTAACTAAACATGCAGTATTATCAGCTGAGAGAGTACCTTCTCTGAAGGCCGCAACATGCTGCTGGTGAACCCCTCAGAAACAAGGTAGCACGAAGGAACGCTCACCTTGGAGAGCTCCGTGACGCTGGCCTGCTCCAAGATCTGGGCGTACCGGTGGAGTGGAAGTTGTTGCGCAAGAGGACGACGGATGGGTTTGAGGAGGCCGACTTCGGCTTGGCGAAAATGGCAGAGGGGCTGCCGGCGACGGTGAAACTGTGCGAGGTGGGCGAGCCAAGGATGGCGAATGGGGACATTGCCTGCTCTCGCCTCTGCCCGGCGGTGGGGCCGAAGCGGCCGGCGGCAAGAGGTAGCGACCCGACAGCGCCTCGATCTAGAACTGCAGCAGCCGGCGGCGACGGATGTCTTTGCCGCAGCCAGCCGAAATGACGGCGGCGGGGAGCGGAGAGAGTCGTACCCTATCCGCCGCTGGCGGCTAAGAGACGAGAGAGATGAGGAGAGAAAGGCAACGGACCTTGCTTCATTTTTTTTTATGGATGGCCTTGCTTCATGTGGCAGCCGGACGGCTGTAGCCTTGCTGCCGAACAGTTAGGCTGAACAGCGCAGCTGGCTGATATATGTTCAGCCGAACAGACCCAGGTTCTCTCTATGATATGCCTGGTTGGTGGTTACCCTCAAAAATCCTAGCAAGTGCAACGGCAGGGGTTTGAACCATGTTGGTGGGCTTAAAAACCTAGCCTTCTAGCCAACCTGGTTCTTCCCCCCCTCCCCAACCTCCATGTATGATGATCTTTTACCCAAGTTAAAAGATGAATTGAAAGGTGAAAGGGCCTACTCTAGTGGTTAGAGCACCTGAGTAGCACCCTGCAGACCCAAGTTTGACTCTCTGTTGAAGCAAATTAATTGGGTTTGGAATAAAAATATAAAAAAGTAGGGGCTTCCCCTGCTGACTTCGGTAAAAAAAAGATGAATTGAAAGTCACGAGCTATTTGACACCTCAATTTATTTGAAGTCATATGTACATGATTGCCTTTTTGAACCTTAGGTTATTATTGCTCCGCCACTTGTGTAGTGTTGTCCTATGTTACACGGATAAGGATACGTGTATCGACCGGATACGTAGATATGTTTGAGTATTTTTTAAATATAAATAAATAAATATTTAAACAGAGTAATTAAGTTTTGTAAACAATTAAATAACACGTTTTCAAACTAATGTACACCTAAGTTGCTCACGTCCACATCTTTCTGCGAGACCCATGCATGTTGCTATTCAGCCTCATCGTTTTCTTCGGAGATGCTTCCGTCCACATCTTCAAGCAAGCAGATATCCTATATTCAGTGTTCAGCTTCACCTACACCCGACTTGCAAGCATGCAAGCAGATATCCTATAAGCATGGCAGCGGCGTGCCGGCGTGGGTAGCTCGGGCGGGCGGCCCCTGGCTCTTCTCTCCCAACGTTGCCTAGGCCCAAGGGTAGAGCGGCGGAACTGGCAAGTGACCGTTCAGGGCTGCTGTGTGTCGCCGGGCCATGCGGGCAGGGTGGATATACGTACTAGCAAACGTATCAGCCATTTCTTTTTATTATTTTTGTTCCGGATACTTTACAATGCGTATCCCTACCGTATCAGTATCGAATACGTACCTGATACGTGATACGGCACCTCTCCCACGTATCCGGGTATCATAGGTGCTGTCATAGTCTTTTGGTTTGCGGCGGCTACGCCATCTATAGAGATTTTAGCACCAAGCCTATCAGAAGTGATTTTTTTAGATAATGAATGGAAATCTGGTCTCTATATCCACAAGAGGATATATACAGCCAAAAATTACATGAGTTCGTAGACCTAAAATCTTAACACTGAGAAACAACAATCAACAAGATAAAAGGCTAAACGACTAAGAAAAAAAAGCTAGAAAGACTAAGCTTCAAACTTTTTCTGTCCTTGCATTGTTTCAAACTTATTGTGTTGTCGTCGCGTAACAGAAACCCTTCACATCACTTGTTTTCTTTGAAACGGTTGATGTCAGAACCATGCTATCTCACAGTCATATGTTGCATGACGATCCATCTCATGCATGTAGAAACCGCACTCGGTCGATCTCCCTCATGACCTCAATCAATCCCCTTATCAGTGCACGTGAACAACTGTATCAGCCTCATCAGTCACCACCTTTCAGTGGCCTAATGTGGTTCTCTAAGAACAACGCCTCCGGGAAGGAAACGACGCCCGTGGTGCCGTCGTCACTCATCCAATAATTGTATAGGGTTTTCATCCGAAGAACTACAATAAACATGAAGGCCTCACGACAACACACCCAGCAGAAAAACGACGCCTAAAGGCATCGCTGCCTACCAGAAGTGGTAGATCAGTTTTGACGGTGCGACGGCGAACACACCACCTAGCATCAAAGCGCGGCCTCGTCAGTACCGACTCACGCCCTCATGCGCTGGATGAAGATGATATGCCCGTCCAGGGTTCAGATCCATGCTGATCTGGTCCGGTACCACAGATGAAATTTGCCACCAATTGGTATGGTCCCGTTGATCTTAAGAGGCTTGTTCCAGGTGAGACAAGCCCACGCTGGTCTCTACCCACTGGTCATGCACTTAGTTCAGGATGCTTCCCACTCCTAGCTAAAGCTATTAGTGTTAGTCGTCTATACTTTTGACCATATTGTATTGTATTATGCATTATTATCATAGCGACAGCACAAACACTTTGAGTGAACCTAGCTAGCAACATAACGTTGTTCCTGATTCTGGATTATATATTATATATACACATCATATTTTTATGCCAGCCATTATTGTACCTTTAGTTTTGCCCCTACATCCTCCTTTTCTGTCGTTCGAACCCCTCTCCCTTTAAGCGGAATTTATTGTGTTTGGAGCATCAACTGCAGCGATTGTGTTATATTGTGTAATAGTTTTTACGCTCAATCACATACCTCTAGTTTTACAAAACACTGTATACATACGCTCATAAACAAGTGCATACACGTACTCGTTCCTATGAATATATGCACATAATCCTATCCCTATAATAAATACCTACGATAGATTAGGCCAGTAGATCTTAAGATTAATAAAGCCACCACAAATGTCTCGCTTTCAACAGGTATATTGCCTACTACTAAAAGAATAATATCGTTAACCTCTGAAATAAATCTACAAAATATGTGATGGATCATTGCATCAAAAATAACACCTACTCTATCACCAATGTTATGTAAAAAGTCACGGTCTTTGTTGCAACCAGCACTATACGCTTCCTTTCCAGACTGATTTTTCATCAAAAGTACAAAACTGGCTTTTATTTTTTTATTGCAATTTTAGTAGAATACAAAATATTTTATGTTCTAGAAATATATCCCTCGGCAAATTAATGTCATGGCAATATACCTGCGTGACCGGTCTAGATAGAATCCAACATACAGTAGCTTCTAGAATGCAGTTTGGCCAGTGGCTGGTGGCTGGTGCTGATTTGTGTTGAGAGAAAAATATTGCTGGCTCGCTGGTGACAGGTGGCTGGTGCTGATTTGTGCTGAGAGAAAAATATTGCTGGCTCGCTGGTGACAGGTGGCTGGTGCTGATTTGTGCTGAGAGAAAAATACTGCTGGCTTGTGCTGATAAGCCAAGCGAACAATCAACCAAAAAAATGTAAAATGGACGTCCTAGCTAGCTTTGTGACGTTGGCGGTTTAGAACCACGCACCATTTGAATGATCATCCGTTAGACCGGTACCCAAGTGATGTACGGCACAATCTATTTGACAACACGTGAGCTATATGGTTTCCGGCTACTAAATCTACATAGATTTAAGCACAAACCCTACACTATACGTGGCCCTCTATCATCTCACAAACTTTTTACTTGAACACTACTTGTGCATGGAGAAACATAGAAAACAAATCTTATAAATGGGTGGAGTGGACCATTGAGATAGTTGTGGGTGTAAAATAAACCAAAACATACTTTAAGGGGTTATACAGACTTTGTTCATACTTGAGGGTGTAATTATTATTTTTTTCAGAAAGAAATCGGCATAGCTAAGGCTGGTAAGACTTGTCGAGTAACTCCACGTGCGCCGACCACTCTCCCATTGGCTCATTACCGAAGCTATAATCATCATAATACCGATAGATACAAGTATAGAAAAAAAAAGATGAGACAATGATCAATCAAACAATGTAAAGCGGTTCTGCTGATTGGAACCACCACGTATGATGATCTGTTACCCAACTTAAGAGGTGGAAGACACGAGTTATTTGACACTATCACAGCCAAATTTGCTTATCTCTTTGAATCTCGGGGTCTCATTGGTCTGTATGTTACAGTACATACGGAGACAAAGCATCAAAGAACGAGGGCCCGTTGGAGACTCATGCCTTCGTGCGCGGGATGATCAAGGATCCTAACCATGCTGCGCTAACATCCATGCCGAGCTGGTTCAATGGCAAGGAAGAAATTTGCCACCAATAAGTATGGGCATGTTCATCTAAAGAGGCCTGCTCGATCTGAGACAAGCCCACGCTGGTCTCCGCGCAACGCATATGCAATTAGTTCAGGATGCTTCCCACTCCTATGGCATCGTGATGTATCATCATAACGGCAGCACAAGCGCTTTGAACAAACCTTACGGTGTTGTTCCCAGTTCGTGGCTACATATACACACGTCCGATTTTTATAATCTTTATTCTATACCTTTAATTTTGCCTCCTACACTAGTACAAAATTCGCTTTTAGTCCCGGGCCTCAAAGGCCTTTAGTCCCGGTTTTACGACCGGGACTATGGCCCTGAAAATAAAAGTGGCCTTTAGTCCCAGTCGCAGCCCTCAGGACTAAAGGGGGCTTTAGTCCCGGTTCAGGGTTTCGACCGGGACTAAAAGGATCCCTTTAGTTCCGGGCGTAGCCTCCGGCCGGGACAAAATATTCCCTCCCAACGGCTAGTGGGCCAGGGGGTCTTTAGTCCCGGCCGGGGGCTCCGACCGGGACTAAACAGTCTTTAGTCCCGGTTGGGGGCTCCGACCGGGACTAAAGACATCTTTAGTTCCGGGCCAAGCCCCCAGGGCCGGGACTAAATCATGCCTGCCAACTGTAGTGTCGGTAGGGAGCTTTTAGTCCCGGCCGGGGGCTCCGTCAGGGACTAAAAGCCCCCCGCCCCACGGCCCACTTGGCAGCGGGACTAATGCTCACATTACTCCCTGCCCCAATTACATCCGGGACTAAAGTGGTGGATCGAAAGTCAGTTCTCTACCAGTGCTAGCACCCCCTACCCCCTAGCTACTTAAGCAGAGTTGATCATGTTTGGTATGGACGTATGGTGCGTCAACTGTAAGGATCATGTATGTTATGTCACGTAATATAGTTTTTACGTTCAATCAAACATCACTATTTTTTCAGAACACGTAACAAATTCAGACACTCATATACACATGTATACATTCATCTCTATTGAGTACATGCATGTAACCCTGCCTCACACCGTCATGATGTGTGCAACAACCACACAAGGATCAGAATTATGTCTCGTGTCTGTGGCTTTGCTCCAGATCAGCCCTTGCTAACTTGAAAGTACTCCTAAGCATATATACAACCCAATAAAAGGTACGGTGGTGGGTAGCTAGAGATAGAACTTATCCAATAACTTTGCGTGAAAAATCCTATCTATATATGTTTACACCGGCCACGTTTTCATCTGCAAAGCCAAACATATATATAGAACATACTTCACCTCTCATTTGTTATTAGGTACTACAATGAGGTAACTATATCAAAGATCGTTTTAGGTGATGCATTGAGCTCCTATCTAAAGGAAGCTACATCGATTCATCGTGGTGCAACCATACAACCACCATTGGTGTATGTTTTGCAAAGGGTAAATTCTCTTATTAATACCTCTAGAAATGTTCGTTCCCTTACCGGCCGGACCAACTCCAAGACTATTGGCTATGCATGTGCGCACCATAGTCGCCGGGCCGTGAGGTCTCCGGCACGGGACGCCATTGTTGGTAAGCCAGAAGAGACGACGAGCCGCTGGCACGCAGGGCCTCACGTACACAATGCTCGGGGCCTCATCAGTTAGCTGCCCAACCTTCTTCTCCTGTCTTCATTCCTTTGCTGAAGCAATGCAAACTGAATTTTTAGTAGGCCCGTCGCCCACCAGGCCACCACATCATCAACAATAATGGAAGGCAACACTTTCGGCCTAAACTCGTAGTGTGGTTGCATAATGCTGCAGCTTTTCATTATTGTCACGCAGCACTGACAGGATGGAGTTCAATTTCCTGAGGAATATAACAGTTCAATGACGGAAGTGGCATTCAACAGGGAAAACAAATTTCAAAAAGATGCAGTGTCAAGGGAAGTGAAGATATTTCAGTAGCACTTGGGTAATCCATATAGTTTCTAATGGCGTTATTAAGGGATCGAATTTACTTCTTTGCAAAGTAACAATGCAGCACTAGGGGAGTTGAAGATGGGAAGACAATTCGGTTCATGTACAATAAAATGATGCTGGTCTTAAGGTACTCAGAAAAATGATTGTACATACATGAAATAATTGTTTTGAAAAAAAAGAAACATAAATGATGCATCAAAATTGAATCACGTCACTAGCCACAATGTTCATGGACCCCGTAGGGCTCAGAAATTAATTTGGTTCTAGGTGAGACATTCGCAGACAGGTCTCAAACCCAATCACTGCAAGATTGTTGATTATGCCTATTCCATTACTTCACGATGATTCCCAATCCTAGAGCTACTTGTCTGCTAGTCGGTTCTATGATATATGGCAGTGGCGCATTGTGATAACAGTCACAGACTTTGAACGGCGAACTGTGCAACACAGCCTCATTTCCCTTGGTTATATATGTTCTCTTATGTCAGTGGCTTCTCTCCTGGGTTTTTGTCAGGATCTCAACATATCACTATTAAAGGGAATTGATGTGTCTAGACATGGATCGACTGTAAGGACCATGTGGTTTGGACCACGTACTGCACCAGAGGTAACTCGTATCCACCAATAATATGATATGAAACTTTGACTTTTATAAGGTGATTTATGTCTACGCTAATGATATGAAACTTTGACTTTTATAGTTTATTATTACTTCAATAGAAGAATTAAAAAATGTTATCAAATATGTCCCTTGGTAAATATAATGGCAGAATCTCTACATGACCAATCTAAGTAGCCTATGACAAAAGAATATATAATTGACAGTATTTATTTGTTAAAAAGAGATTGACCAGTTTTTTCTTGTAAGTCAGCAAGGAGAATAGACAATAAAGAGAATGTAAATGGTGTCATATTAATAGTCCACGTACGACTTGTACTGAGCATGGATACATGTATATGATTGGGTACTTTGGCACCTGCGAATCACGTCATCATCTCCCAGCAACCTAAAAACACATTCATTTGGTATAACCGTATGAAAGATGGCAACGGCTCGAGCGAGGTGTGTGTAAGACATTTGTCCACCCGATTACATGCCCGCCATACCCTGCTATGCCCGCCGACAATATGCCCACGGGTAAATTTTCTTGCCCGTGCCTGCGCCCGTCGGGCACCCACCCGGTATCGGACACCCATCGGGCATATTAATAGACACAAAAGTTCACATATTCATATCAAAATTAACAGGTTCAATAATTCATAGATCAAACATACAAGATTTTGGTTACTGATGTCTTGCACAAGCACATTACACGACAATAAAAACATGCTGAAATAAAGCACAAGCACCACTGGCACTGCTCTAGGAGTCCACGTTGCAATCACGAAATGCTGAAATAAAAAAATTGAAAGGATCAGATCAGCGCATGACCTAAGGTCCTAACTCCTAAGCATATTTAGACAAGTAAGCAGTAAGCACTAATAGATGAAGTCCTAAGCATTGCTAAACCACTAAAAATAGATCATGTATGCAAATCAGTAGTCCAGTAGCAAATCAAGCATGAATGGATTGGATCAGGAACTGTGGAGTACTAGCAGGCGGCATTGGCGCATTGGAGACTCTTGGGAGCACATAGGAGGGGGCGACCCAGCGTGGGGGAGGCCGCTTGCAAGGGGCCGGTCACGGGACCGGTGGAGTGCCGGCGACTCGGCATCGAGGGAGGACGGAGGACGACTGGGGGACGCCGCTTGAGGGACGGTCGGTGGCTGGGCTGGTGGCGCCGGCGCATGCGCGAGCGCACGAGGGAGGGGGAGTCGGGACTCGGGAGGAAGGGCGGAGGAACCAAGGGGAGGCGGCTGTTGCAGGAGGGGTGGGGACTGACGGAGAGGGTTAGCAAGTTAGGAATAAGGAGTGTGCGGACTAAGGTTTGTTGATGGGCTTGGGCCGATTTTAGGGGATAGTATGTTATAGAGGGTAGACCGACAGGTACCTGCGGGCGAGTTTTTCTGCCGTTTTCTGCCGGCAGGCGAAGATTCATGCCCGTACCCTCACCCGCGGGCAGAATTTCATGCCCATGCCCTCGCCCATTGGGTATGAAACACGCGGGTGCCCATGCCCGCGGGAAAAATTGCCGTCCATACTATATTAAAGGTTCTATGGTGTGGTAGCAGAGTGTATATTCATGTCCATGGTTCTATGCTCTTGTATAACTATATCAGGTAGTGGTGGGCAGTCTCCTATACATACAATGTGGCAGCCATAAAGGAAGCACAAACCAATTCATCTCAGACCCCACTTTCTTCTATGGTGGACACAGCTATGTTCTCCATGCCTTCTAGTCTTACATTTTGCTGTCTTTGCTAAGTTCTCATTAGTAGAGAACTGACTTTCCATCCAGGGTATTAGTCTCAAATTGTATTAGACCTAGGACTAATGTGAGCATTAGTTCTAGATCCAACGGCTAGGGGGCTAGGGGGCCTGATATATTTTGTGTCCGTCCGTTATATGCTCGTAGTTCAAGGAAAAATATCGAAAAATAAAAATAAATGTTCACCGCATTGGTAATAGGAATTGGTAATAAAAATATTGGCAATGAGTTGTGCCTACCGCTCTCCCCCATTGGCCCATCGGCAAAGCTAATTAATCCCAATACCGATACATACAAGTATAGAACATATATGGAAGGATCCACTTTTGAGAAATAAGAGATGAGACGATATAATCAAACAATGTAAAGCGGTTCACAGCTTGCATATACTTAATTTGGAGGCTTGGGAACCACATATGTATGATCATCCGTTACCCAAAAGTTCAGAGATGAGAAGACACGAGCTATTTGACATATACATGGCGTTTTGATTATCTCTTTGAATCTCGGGGGTCTCATTATTTCTCTGTGTTTTCCAGCGATACACATAAGCCATGTCGGAATGGACTCACGACCTTGTGCGCTGGATGAAGATGTTATCACCATGCAGCGCTAACATCCATGCATGCCCAACTGGTTCCATGGCAAGGAAGAAATCTGCCACCAATGCGTATGGACGCGTTCATCTAAAGAGGCCTCCTCGAGCTGAGACAAGCCCACGCTGGTCTCCGCGCAAGGCTAATGCAATTTTGCTTCCCACTCTTACGCTGTCTGCACCAGTGGTGTCTGTAAAAACACACGCTAAAGGATATAGCGTACCGCGGTCCCGTTTTTTAACTGTTCGTATTGATGGACCTTTATTCTACCCTCTAAACAGAATATCCTGTCATGATCATCGATATTCTTCACTCTAAATTATTTTTTCTCACACTCGCCGTACTCTAACTTCACTCTCTATACCAACCACCACCACACGGGACCCACCAATAAATTCTTTTTTAACCTTCCCCTCTCTCTCTCTTCTCTCCTCTCCCCTCTCTTCCGCCACCGCCGCACCCACCCCCGATATCTCCGCCTCCCCTGCCCCTCCGTCGGCCACCACGCACCCCCACCCCCCACCCCCACCCCCGCCGCCGCCCCCTCCCTCTGCCCCGCCCCACCGGGCCCCTCCCCCGCCTCGTCGGCCCCCTCCCCTCCCTAGCCCCTCCGTTCCCCTCCTCCCTCCCCGGCCCGGCGGCGCCCCGCCTCCAGGAGCTCGGCGCCTCCCTCAACAGGAACACCCTCTAGCGCACGGCAGCGGGGATGGGCGGCCGTGGGTGCGTGTGGTGGCCAGTGGGCGGCGGCTACGAGCGCGCAGCGGCGAGGACGGGAGGCCTCAGGCGGCGGGGGAGGGCGACGGCTGCGAGCGTGCAGCGGCGAGGACGGGCGGCCTCAGGCGGCGGGGGAGGGCGACGGGCGGGAATAGCCGCCGCCCGCCACCTCCTCCCCCCCCCCCCCCCCGATGCGCGCACAGCCGCTCGTCCCCGCCGTCGTGCACTGGAGAGCGTTCCAGGTGAGGGAGGCACCAAGCTCCTTGAGGCCGGGGCACCACCGCTGTCGTGGCCCGCGCTGGAGGGGCGTCGCCGGGTCGTGGAGGGAGGAGGGGCACTAAGGGGCTAGGGAGGGGAGGGGAGGGGCCGGCGGAGGGGTAGGGGTAGGGGTGGTAAAGGGCCCTCCATTTTGTACTAGAAATTTTAAGGGCCGGGCCCTATTAGGGCCGGGCCAAAAAAGTACTAGTTTTTGACCTAAATTTAACTAGGACTAAATTGGATTGTGAAGAAACAAACGGGCCACGATCCATTACCACCTCTAGGTAGGGGAGGCGGAGATGTCGGGGGCGTGTGTGGCGGAGGTGGAAGAGAGGGGAGAGGAGAGAAGAGAGGGGGGAGAGTAGAGAGGGAAGGTTAAAAAAGATTTTTTTTATTGGTGGGCTCCAAGAGTGAAGATAGAGTATGACGAGTGTGAAAAAAATAAATTTAGAGTAGAGTATCGATAATCGGGACAGAATATTCTGTTTTAGAGGGTAGAGTAAAGGTCTTGCGAACAGCCTTAGAGCTACTAGTTCTAGTCTTATGTGCTTTGGATCATATGGCATCATGATGCCTTATCATAACAACGGCACAAAAACACTTCGATCGATATTATTCTACGCATCGTATTTTTATCTCAAAATCTTTATCCTACCTTTAATTCAGAATTATAATGCCCCTCATGTTGCTCATCCTTTTCTTTAGTTCGGAATTATGCGCCCACCCCCTTTTTAAGCGGAAATGATCGTGTTTGGTGCATTAATTGTAGCAGTTGTGTTATGTTGTGGAATATGGTTTTTACACTCAATCACATTCCTCTACTTTTACCAAAAAAAAAGGTATAAATGCAGATGCTTATATAATGTACATGTATGTACTCATCTCTATAAATATACACATATAACCCTAGAAACACGTTCGATGGATTAGGCCAACGATCTTTAGATTGATGAAGCCACCACAGATGATTCGCTGTCAATGGATACATCGTCGCCTACACTAAAAGAATAATGTTGTTTACTTCTGAAATAAATATGACAAACCATAACTAAAAATGTGATGGACCATTAATTGCATCAGAGATAACGCCTATACACCAATGTTATGTAAAAACAATCGTTTGCACCTAGCACTATTTAATTCCTTTCTAGGCTGATTTTTGCATCAAAAGTACAAAAATGGCTTCAATTTTTCATGGCAATATTAGTAGAATGCTCCCTCCATATAGGATTTAGATGACGTTTTGGACAAGATTTTAGTCAAACATTGGGAATATAAATCACGAATAACTTTTAAGTCGTTGAGTTTAGAAATGTGAAAACCATATGAATAGATTTGTCTTAAAAATATTTTTATAAAAGTATACATATATTTTTTTAATAAATATTTGTTGTAAAAATAAGTAGTCAAAGTTACGTTTTAGAGACCGTGTCATTGTCTAAAACGTCATCTGAATTATATACAAAGGGAGTATAAAATATACGTGCGTGACCAATCTGTGGATAGCCTCCAACTGTCCAACATGTAGTGATTAAGAGTTAGGACTAAAGAAGATTGACTGCATATTGTACATATATATATTTGTATACAGAAACAACATATTCCGTGGCAAATTATGTCAAACAGTTCATGGCTTTATTTTCCAGAGAAATATGTGACTCCATATACTGGAGTACCACCTAACCACCATGCACAAGCACGTTACCTTACCATCCAACGTTTGGAGGCCTAGCCTGGCCTGCATGCCGTGTGATCTCATCATGGCAGCGGTAAACTGCCAAATACCTGACCTGATGCAATAGAGAATGGCTCCAAACCACGATCAGGGATTGAATGGCTGCTGTCAAGAGTTGTCAAATGAACTAGCGGCGATTGCTGACTGCCCCTCGCGTCGCTCCCCTCGGGCGACTCGAGGGGGCGCCGCCTGCGCCGCTGCAGGGCAGCTCCGGCTGAGCGGCGTTGGCCGTCGCCGTCCCCCTCCCCCTCTTCTCTTCCTCCTCCTGCCCCCCTCTTCTCTTCCCTCCTCCACCTACGCAGCAACCCGGCCTGGTCGCTCTTCACCGTCGTCGCCGGTGGCCTCCCTCCGTCGGCGCCCGCCATCCCCCTGGCGGTGCCACCGCCCCCACCACGGATCCGGCTCCCCCGACCGCGTCGTCCCGGATTCGGCGCCCCGCGCCGGCGCCGCCGCCCCGACCCCGGATCCGGCGCCCCGTTGTGGATCCCCGCCGGATCTGGAGCCGCTGGGCGCCCCTTTGGTCGTGCACCGTCGGGGTGGGCTCCACGCCTTGGGCCGCCCCGGACCCGATTCTTCTGGGTTTGGAGCGGCAAGCTTCGCCGGCGCCGGCCTCCTCCGCGTTGGGACTGCCGACCTCGGCCACCTGCGGATCCGTGCATGGTATAACGTTCATGCTTTTCGTTGGATCTATGGCATTCGCTGCGAACGCAGCTGGGTTGGGGCCCTCGTCTGGGGGAGGGTCTCTGGAGCCAACTTGTGTGCTGCTCACGCGGCTGCTGTTCGCGCTGAAGGGCGTGCGTCTTGGTTGGGAGAGGAGTGATGGCGAAAGCCCAATGATGGTGACGCTCTTGGGCGTCGTTTACCTTGCTGAAGGCATTATGCGTTCCCCCTCCTCCCTCCCCGTCTCCGGTGATCTTCCGAGTGAAAACCCTAGCCTTGGTTGGCCGGACAACGACGGCGCCTTTAGCGTCGCCCCCTCCCTTGAGGCGTTGTCTTGGAAGTGACACAGACGCTCCTCGGCGAGCCTTGCCATACCTCCTGCTTGGCGGTGGTTGCTGGTCGTCCTCACGGTGGTTCTACTCCTGCTCCTATCCTCGCTTTTATCGTTCACCTCGTCTGGGTTGCTTCGGTCGTCGTCTGGCGGATGCTTTGCCGCCCCCTGCGTTGCTCTAACGGACCGCTATGGTCGTTTCGGTTCTCCTGTTGTTTGGGCGGATGTTGCGCCGCCATGGTCGTCTGGGTTGGTTCGGGGGGATGCTTTGCCGCCGTGGTCGTTTCAATTGGGTGGATGCTTTGCCACCCCTGCTGTGCTTGGTCGTTGGTTCGAGCGGATGTTTTGCCGCTGTGTTGTTGCTTCTGGGTGGATGCTTTGCCACCTTTGTGTCCTTTAGCACCCGGGACGATGTTATCTCTTTCTGTAGGTTCAGGAGTGCGGTCGTGCTTAGGGTCCTGGGGTGGTTTGTGTTGGAGCCGTGGTCGCTCTCTACTAGTTGGTTGGCTGGCCGTTTGTTTGTTGGCCTTTTTCAGTTTTTTTCTCTATTGTTAGTCCTTTGTGAGCTTGTGTTGGTCAACTCCTGTTTGGCCTGTAACAAGTACTGTTTGTAAACTGCTTTCTTCTTAATGAAATACGTGCTAAGGCACATTTGAAGCTAATACTTTTTGCATTTCCCAAGTTTTCAGATGCTCTTGATTGGTTAATTTGGTGTGCCTGGTACCACGTCCCCCCTTTTATTTTGCCCCGTACCCTCCCTCTTTAAAGAGAAACATCATGGTGTCACAAGGAACAGAATAATGTGTCTGTGTCTGTTTTTGCACCAGAGCTCTTGCTAATTAACTTGAAAGTATTCCCAAGCATATATATGGTACCCAAATAAAAGGTGGTGGATTCTTTCCCTCGGTAATTCATTCAACTTGATTTTCGTATATATGCTTGGGAGTACTTTCAATAGAAAATGACAGAATAAAATAAAAACAAAACAGAAAAGGAAAAAGAAAAGGGGAGCGGAGCCTTAATGGGCTGCCAACTCCCAAAATGGGCCAGTCGTTCTGTGTGCGAGCCACGGACAGATGGTCCCGTTGAGCCCAATACGAAAATTGCTAATGGAGAGCGCGAGCTACGGACAGATGATTATGCTGGGCCGCAAAATAACATATATTGAGCCGAAAAATAATTAGCTTGTCGGTAGAATGAATTGATCTTAACTTGTCGCCAGAATGAAACAAAAACAAAACAAAAGAAAATTAGGCCGCACAATACCAGATCAAGAGTACCCAACATCAAGCCCACACCAATCCCACTCACGAACATGCAAAGATCCTCGGTCAGCGCTTTCAACAAGAATAAAACACCTTAACGCCCGAAACATAAATCCGGTTGCAACATTCATTACAGTAATACATAGAGAAGGGTCACCAGTTATGAAATTCCGAGTACAAAATCTGAAAATGTCAGCATAAGCTGTAGCAAACTGCAAAACACCTCCCAGGTGTTCAAATACTGATCACGAAGTCACTGCCCAACAATAGAGCTCCAGACGTTTACAGCTCTATCTCTACTGTAACTAATCTTTGGCGCCTCAAAACTGTGGACTCTGCTAACCTCACCGAGCTGCCTGCTGCGCTGCTTGGGCTGGCTCCACGATGTTCTTTGCTAGCATGTAGGTTCGCATGTTAAGGCCCTTCAAGCTTTCGATAACCTGCTCATGCCTGCAAAAAGATATATTTCCACCGTAAATATACAGTATTGTTAAAGATAACTGTTCCCAGCTATAACATGTTGAACTAGCAGCACATGTTAAGAAAACAGGGATTAATCCACAATCAACACAGTGAGAAAGCATAGACAGGGATTAGTCCACAATCAACAAGGTGAGAAAGCATAGACGAAGCAACTTACACATTGACGTGGTTGGTCGTCATGATAAGAGTTCCCGACACCGAATCAATCCTGGCATCCAGTTTTGAGCTCCTAACGAGGTTCATTATCCACAATTCTGCCTCATCATAGCTCATGTTCAGCTTCTGCGCAAGCATGCTGAACATTGCAATAACAACAGAGGAACAAATTAGATCTGTTAACAACCAAGCTCAAACATGGTTCCATAAATGATTAAGAGCAAAACAACAAACATTAGTGAAGGTTTTGGACCCTGAGAATGCTACATTTAATTAAAAATTGCTCCTAACAGGTTCAGTGAATGCTGGTTTCCAAACTGCACATAACGCAACAACAGAATCTGACATCATCAGCTATATACCACAGTATTTCAAAGCAACAAGTAGGCCCAGAACCAGTAGAGAGTGCATTAATAAGAGAACTTTTGACAGCCATTGAAAAATGAGTGAAGAGTCAGAAACACCCACCCGATATCAATGCACCGATGAATACGGCAGTAGGTCTCAAAAATAAACAGGCGAGCATTCTCAAGGAACTCGTCTCTCAAAGGAACAGTGACGAAATTTCCTTCTTCAATACGCTTTCCCAGGAAAGGATCATTCAATATAACCTAGAAAGGTACACATTAGAACATAACGAATATACAATAGATAGTTTGCTACCATATCATAAAATGATCATTGCTGATTGTTGGGACAGAAATCATATTTCATATTTTTCACTTTCCCAAATCAGTATGAGGAATTATAAACAACAACATTATAAGCCCCAAAATCCTAGCTCACTTAAACAGTTCATCTTCAAATAGGCCATATTACTATACAGCTTCATAATGCTGACATCCCTCAGACGTATGATACATCTAAGAAATAATTGAACTTCGGATTGTTAGGATAAAACTTATGGCTGACATATAAAAGAATCGAGGGGTGAGGATCATTCATTTTACAAAGGATGTTTTGTAAACAAAATGACTCAATTTCCTTCCAAGATTTTCTATATTCCAACACGCGCATTAAGCTAAAAAATTTCTGACCAACTGAGAGAAACAGCCACAAAGTTACCTGCTCGCACTCCATGAGTTTCTGTTGAGCACCATCAAAATCATAGTTGACATATAAACATTCCAAAAATTCAGTTATGGGATCCTTGTAGCTGTGCTGCTCCTGCTGAATGACTTTAATCAGCTCTTTAAGCATATTCCTTCTCCTTTTGTTCACAACAACTGCAGTAGCTAGGTATCTGAGAAGATGGTGTGCATTTGTCTGAATAGCATTCAAGTACCTGGGGAGAAACAAATGAGTAGGCAAATAGACTGATGTAACTTCTGAGAATATAACCTTAACACCAAATCAATGAAGAAAATAGTACCAACATAAAACTGGATTACACAGTAAGAGAGATTCATTTTAAATCAAGCTCAAATTTCCGAAAAACAAGTTATTCAAAACCTATAACAACCAAATGGAAAACAATTTAGTTCTGTACTTCCACATATTATTTCATTGAAGACTAACAACTCTTCCACATAATGAAGTCCTTCACTGATTATTAGATTAAAAGATTTATGAGCATCTAAAGTGCAATATGGAAATGCGGAAGAATTTTTAAATATTTTGCACTGTTGATAACGTGTTGCTACTTACTAAACTACCATGCCAGCATGCAACTATTTGTATGATATTAGCAACATAAGACAATTGAAAGTATGCCATTGCGATTTTAACATACGAACCTGTCCTGGAAGAACAGATCAATGATCCCATTTCTACCATTTTCATGATTAAAGAAAATAAAGAGAGCCCAATGCATCAGCCATATCCTGTTCTGGAGCTGATTAAGAGGTGATGAGAAGTTCTGCCAAAAAAATCAGGGATAAAACAAAGTTAGTAATATAATGTACATAATAACAAAGAACAAATATAAAACATTAGAGGAAAACCTTTGAATCAATTATTTCCTTCAAGCGGTTCAGTTCTTCCAAAGCTACATCCCAGTTCTGCATCAGGATTTCTGCCGCCAGCTTTCCCCAAAGGGCACTCACACTCCTCTCACTGTTTGTGCACAAAGCACGATACTGGTACAGGTAGTCAGCAGCCCCTGAGTAGTTACCACACTCAAACTGAAATTTGGCATACTGATACAGAGCCTCAATCTGGTCAGGACCAATCTGCATTGTTAACAAGGATGGATCAGTTGATTAGCACATGATATGCTATAACAATACAATGTGCAGCTTCAACGTTTCTTCCTACTCCTGATCTTAGTTATCATGCATTGAGCTGCAACAAATCTTAATTTCGACAGTGCTCCTAAAGTGAAACAACGACTCTAGATTGACCCTTAATACAGGGTTGCAATAACATGGCCGTGAACTAGCGTCAATTTGCAAGCAGTCTAACCAAAGATACACAGGAAATTCCTATGAGACTAGTACAAACTACATATGTCCACAGTTTAGGACACTTACGCTAGAATAACTATCATACTGAATTATGAATTCCGCTGAATTAAATACATCTCACACTCTAGTGATGTGATGCCTAAACTCAAGTGGGCAGCAGTCAGCACCCAACTAAATCAAGATTCCCTCACAACATTACGCAGAACTAGGACCAAATCTCATGTTAATTAAATGTATCGACATTTAGCGATAGAACATCAACTATGCCCGATGACATCTTCGCTGTAAGAGCAAATCAATTTCAGCTTTCCTAATTGCAAACTGCTATTTCACAATCACATCTCACGACGCTAAAAAAACATGGAATTCCCCAAATCCAACTAGAACATGCGTATTTCACAATCGAAAATGGGGCAGCAGGGTAGGAGGGGGAAAAAAACCGGACCTGGTATCGGTCCTGGAGCATGTGAATGTTGTACTGTTTGTCGGGCCTGAGCTCCTGGACCAGCTGCGGGTTTTGGAGGAAGGAGACGATCGGGGCGGCGGCCTCCTCGAGCGACCTGAGCCTGGAGACGACCTCGGCGCGGCGGCGGACCATGTCCTCGGGGACGTCGTCGGTGCCGTGGAGGGACTTGTGGATGTCCATGGCGTAGTCGACCATGTTGGTGCCGCTGAGGAGGCGGATCTTGGCCTCCAGGATCTCCGGCTCCGAGTAGAGCTGCCGCTCCTGGAGGAACTCCAGCAGCGGGAACACCAGGTGGCGGTCCAGCTGCGCCGCCATCAGCGCGGTGAGGTCGTGCTCCGCCATGGCCGGTGCCGCGAGCTGTCCTCTCCCTCGGAGGCGGCTAGGGTTAGGGTTTCGAGGGGCGGCGGCGCGGGGAGGGAAGAGACGAGATGGGTTGGGCTGGGTTTTTGTGGTTTTGTGGATCAGCTGCCGGTAGTTCTCGTCCCCACGGACAAACGGACGGCTTGGATGAGGCCTTGCTTGGGATCCGTCGCCCGATGGCCCCTAAAAGCATCTCGGACGACAGATCATTTTCTAAAGTTAAATTTAGATATTGTTAGAGAAAAAACGTTTCCAGCAGACTCTGTAAATGACCTTTCAAATTTAGTGGCTCTCTATCTCACCTCATTCGCTGGTTATTTTTAGCTAGCCTGCCTCACTAGCCATCTTTACAGAATCTTTTGGATTACCCCATTGAATTAGATGACTTTCTATTTTTACAAATGGGCTATAATCTACATATTTAGCTAACACAATACAGAGTCTATTGGAGATTCTCTAACACTGATTTAACCACCTTTTCAAAAACATTGGTTTATGCAAGATATTTGGTGAAAATATGTTCACTTATATTTTTAGTACTATTCTGCATGAAGCTAGGAAAGAACCTAAGTCACTCTTATGTTAACAAAATCATAGACTATAAATTAATGACCCTTAAGGCACCAGCAATATTATTGTAAAGTGATCTTTAAGCCACATAAAGTGGTCAAAAACCATTGTGCAAGTGGACTTTAGCAAAGTCTACAGCTAAAGATTTTTTTTACAATCAAATCTACAACTAAAGTTATCCATAGGCTTGTAGACTGCCCACAACGGATTAAAAATACTTCTTTCCCTGCTCCTCTCTCCAACTGCCTTCTCTTTCTCCAATTTTGTTGCCTCTTTGTTGCCATGATCGGTTCAGATTATATGGATTTTTTTATCTTTTTTGAGTCCCAGCACAACAGTCTAAGTAGATCTTAAACGTAGTGGGTTTGGACAGCAACTAAAACCTACTATTATGGGACCCATCTATAAAAGACTAGTTGGCCCATAAACACTGTTGATGCCTTTAGAGGCACCACCAACCATCTTTAGTTTCAATAATATTTATAGTATTTCTCCAAAATGGAACACCTCTACAAAATCAAATGACACTAAAAGTATCAACTACAATTCTTGAAAGAAAATGTATCATGCCTTGATTTATACACACTTGTGTGCCTGTAGTATCAATCTCAATTGAGAAATTTAAGTGTTCAAATAAAATGTCATGTGAGAAGTTTTTTTTCAATAAAAAAGGATGAAGCAAATAGATCTCCACACTGACACACTTTTAGAACACAAGAAACAAATGCAAAAGCAATATAGTTCAAAATCATTAAAAATGAAAAACTAAAGTCATCACCCAGTTACATAAAAGGCAATAAAACATAAAGGTATATGGAACGGTTGTCTTAGATTTTACCAAGTGTTTAGAATAGATGGAAAGTATAAAACATGTGCTCCAAAGCCTAATTTCCTCTTTATTTGGAGAAAGCCTAAGGTAGTTTGCCATTAACTCACCATCTCACTTCCCAACCCTCACATAGTTACATGACATATATCTCGCTTACTTCTTGTTTGTTGCCTACTGATCTATGCTTCTTGTGGCCAACATGTCTCGCACTCTCATGAAGAGGGGGCGTCTAGTCTCCTCCAATGGGCCTAGGGCTATCTCCAGTCGCCATTTCAAAGTGACTCATGATATGATGTGGAGCTGAAAAATCGATTCATGGAGGAGAGAGAAATAATCGACTCTTGTCGTTGCATCGGTTCATAGTGAATAAACAAAGCTAAACATGTGCATCACACGCCTCTTGCAAAGAAGAATCTCCAACTCAACCACTGGAGATAGGCACCAAACGAATTATCCGAACATGTCTAACCTGGGTTTTATCCCCATGAATTGGTTCATTACTGGAGATGACCTAAGCCTTTTTCAGTAGTGGGTTTGGTGCATGACAAAAAAGACATGCCTCCTCAGATGAATTCGATTATGCCTCTCCATACTCCAGACAATCGAACCGTCATGTGGTGCCCGGAAGAGATAAGTCCTAAAGGGGATAAAGGTGATTTGGGTACGATTTTTGTGATAAAGCAGGGTTCGATTGTGCTCTAAGTGTGAGGTACAGATATTCACCTAACATATCATCACAAAAAATCAATCTAAGAATGCCTAAGAGAAGAGAGACAAATTGGTCGGATGTCAGTTGTTAAGGTTCTTTGTGGGAAACCTGTCATCCGGGCTTGAGTCCTTGACTTAGCACGTGTATCGCATTTTTTGGATTTATTCTAGAAGTTAACATGTGATTTTTTAGTGGTAGGGGACATGCTCGACGACGAGGTGTGTACAGTAACTTCGTCAATCTCGACATCTGCCGATCCACTCAATTTTTAGGAGGTATTCATAAAGATATAAGTTACGTATATGTATTTATTAGAATGAGTGCTCTGTAATCACCCACGTCTTAGTCTTTAAAGAAAGAAAGTGCTTCGCTGCCACCACAAGTGCTCAACTTGATTTTCGAAAAAAAAATCAACTTGATTAATTTTGATTTCGGCCCTTGCCCATGGAGTGTACTACACGGCCCATGCCCATCATTTCGCCCCTTCCGGCCCAATGCCCATTAGCTGCCCTCATCATCATCACGCAGCACGATTCAAGATATGAAATAATTCGATTTATTAAAATTCGTCAAATGACATTGCGCTCGGACAATTCGTCAAATCACGCAGCCCATGCCGTTGATTAGTTAAATTCAGAATTCAATAGTTCAGAGCTCGGACATTCGATCTGGAATATCAAACGAGTAACAATAATGATTAGTAAGTACAGAACTCTAGAGTTATCCTTCACTACCAGGTTGTTAGGCAATTCAAGATTGTTAGCTTGTTACGACAATTAGTTTGTTTGCTAGCTGCTGGCTGTATAAGCACAGCCGCACGACACTAATATCTGAAAAATTAACACGAAGTTGTGTGGTGGGACGACTCTGAATCTTTGGAAATTTCTAAGCCCAAACTCCAAAAATTCTGAGTCACAGAGAATAAAAACTTGAAATTAAATTTCATCTAAACGATTTTAGCTCAAACCAAATGAAGTCATGTGTTCCGAACGATGATTCCAAACAGATCGATCGACGAGACACCAGTACGTGTCTAAGGTTAGTTCAACGACACAACGCGTTAATTACTCAAGTCTTGGTTGGGCGTTAGCAAGATATATTATTCCATGTTTTTGTAGTATTAGCAAAATATGGGTTAGAAGTGCCAAATAAACTAGCTTAGGGCTCACATCTGTAGGCATTGCATTCCTAAGAAGGGAAGGGTTGGGTACGCTGTCCACGTAAGACATACGTAACTGTATGTCTGTACGGAGTACGTGAGGACGAGAGCTGTGGTTGCAACAACAAGAGTAAAATGCATGCCGAGTCAATAAACTTGCACCAAATTCTGGCTCAAATCACTTAACTTACAAATAGTACACAATACATCATCAAACTTGTATCCTTATTCATAATAGGTCTTTTTTCTCATATTTGACAAATCTTACCTGTTGGGGTCATCAAACTTGTATCCTTGTTCACCGGAAGTCCTTTTTTGCACGTCTAGTTTATTCTATCACCTGTAGGAGATTACACTGATTTGTACGACACATGGGACCTTGTGTGAGGACTAAAGGTTTACTGAAGTTAAGTGAATGGAAATTAGGAGTATGTGTTACTTAGTTATACAAGATGTGCGGTCTTAAAGATTTGCAATTTATGTTGAGTTCACAAGTCATAGAAATGTTATAGTTAAGGAAACACCATTTATTTTTGTTTGATGGAATGTTGTCATATTTACACAGAGAAGCATGAGATATTTTCAAAATTTTATTTATGGTGTCATTTGTGTGAACTTAATAATAACTTTATTCGGTATGAACTGAATTACAATGACATGTGAACTTAATTTTATGAAGCTACCAATATAAGTTACAGATTTTCTATACCAGTTGGTTTTCATAATCTATAGCGACACATCCTAAAAAGCGACTCGCTCTCGATTACCATCCCTCGTCCTAGATTTAGAATATTTAGAGTTGATTTTTAATTCCTTTCTCCAACTTAAAATCTTAAACCTATGGATATATGAGAATTCATCTGCACTTGTAAACATTGTTCCCTTATGATAACCAGTGACATACTAAGATTCGAGAGAGAAAAATAAGGGCCACCTACAACCTACTTATCTATTTTGGAGACCCAAAACACCCAATTTAAGTTATTAGATTAGTTAATATGCTCCATTAACCTATATTTATTCTTTACATATTATTATCCCTTTGATTTCTAAATTATTGTGCAGATTAAAGAATCTAACTGTCCAAACTTTTATAATCTTACAATGTTACACAAATATATAAAACTCATTAATTTATATCTTCACTAAAATTTTGTTCGTAGCTCACTATAACTGAGTCCACTATTAATAAAACTACTTTTAAGTTCACACAAATAGCAATACAAATAAAATTTTAAAAGTATCATCCTTCTCTATATAAACATGATATCATTTCATCAAAGAAAAAATGATATATCCTAGACTATGGTATTTCGGTGACGTAAATTCAACATGAATTGCAAATCTTCAGAACTGCACATCTTCTACAACTGAGTATCCCGTACTCCTAATTTGCATGGGTACAATTAGGACAAACCTCTAGCCCCTCAAACGTGTCACATGTAATAAACAGATACATGTCATTGTTACCAGCTAGTAGATCAATTAGTCATGGAAGAAAAAGGACCTCTGGTGAGCAAGGATGTAAGTTTAATGACTCCAGATGGTAGAATTGATCGAACATGAAAAAATGACGTATAGTGAATAGGGATGCAAGTTTGATGATGTATTATGTACCATTTGCAAGTTAAGTGATTCAGGTGAGAATTTGGTACAAGTTTAGTGGCTCGACATCCATTTTACTCAACAATGACTTGTTCGGTGTGCGCGCCCAATCTCCTTCGTTCCGTAGCAACTTGGTACGATAGCACCACGCGATGTCGAGTGCGTCCTATATATATTTTAGCAAGCACGCCGAGTATGTCGTCTGCTAATTCCGTAGTTCCGTATACATCCGTGTACATGTCAACATATGCGGTTCCGCGCCACGCATGCCCGGACCAAGTTTCCAAAGACGTTAGGAAAAGAGAAGAGCTAAGCAGACGAGTGTGTAGCTCGGTGATAGTGCTCGAGAGCTAGCTGGGAGCCTGCCGGGGTTCGAACCCTAGTCCTGCACGTCTTCAAGCAAAGGCTGGGACTGTGTTGGCGAACGATCTTGTGTTAATTGTATTCTCTCTTCCTCTCTTAATGAAATACGCCGTATTCTCTAAAAAAGAGTTAGCCATTACGCAGGGGGAAAAGTCTATATAACCTCCCAACTTACAGAGGATCGACTACATCACCTCTCAACTATAAAATTGGACGTTTAACCCCCTAACCTTTACAAAAACCATTTAAAGAACCCCTTGTGGCTTTGAATAGTGGTTTTGCTCCGCTGGCGTGCTGAGGTGTACCGATATGCTGATTTGGGTAGGCTAAAATATGGATTCCACCTGTAAGTGGACAGGTGAGCCCCCCTCCCTTCTTCTCATCTCCATCTTTCTCCCGTGACCACTCACCTTGGACTGCTCATCGTTGCCATACCCTATGCATCATGGTTGCTCTTGAGCGCCTTCACTTAAAAAAACTTTTGCGTGGCAAATAAGAATGAAGGGGGGCAGCTTGTGTTGCTCATGTCAGAGAAGAATTGAGAGGCCGACTTGCTCATGGACGACAAAAATGAAGAGGGTAGCATGATATATTTTTTTGGTAGTGCTGAGTTCTATTGGTCCTCAAAAATAAAATAAAAACTCTTAAAATTTATGCGGGGATCAACTATTGTACCAAGTACAAGCAGAGTCCTTGTGTTAGCCAATCCACATCATCATCTCCATCCATCTTAGCGAGCATGGCAAGACTACTATCAAAAACTACCCTTAGGGGGGGTATTTAAATGATTTTGCAAAGGTTAGGGGGTTAAATATCCGATTTTATAATTGAGGGGGGTGATGTGATCGACCCTCAATACGTTGGGGAATTATATAGACTTTTTCCTTACGCAGGTCCTCTTGGGGTGTCCTTTTGGGGTGGGGGCATCCACGTTAATTACCATATATATTTAAGGCTATTGTTGTATGATAGGATTACCATTTGCTCCGATATGGTATGTTCTAAACTATTGGTCAATTTAGTTTGTTCTAAGTTAATAAGCTTATTGTATTGTGCACCATTTCTTATTTCTGTTGCACTAACTTCACTAGTAGAGAAGAACTTTTCATTCTCTATATTTGTCCCGGATAGATTTAGAGACAGATACTACATTTAGTCTCGGTTGGTATTTTCTGGAGTCCTGGAGGCCCTTTAACCGGATTAAAAGTTCTTCACGGATTAATTTAAAAGAAAAACACATATGACTGTATCACATGTGCTTACTCTGTAGGTGAGATGGTAAGTAAGCTACGTGCGAAGCGAGAAGTCCTGAGTTCGAATCTCACGCACCGACGAGTGTATTTCCACATTAAAACTCTTGTGACAGCACCATGATGCCGATATTTTTGTTCACTGCTCCACACTCTTGGCCCATATAGGTTCATCTTTCAGTGTTTGAATGGTAAGAGGCAACACCGATCTGAACCTTGAAAATATCTAGGATCACAGAGTGTTTGATATGCTTAGTTCAGCGGCTCTCTGGAGCATGTGGAAGCTAAGCAACAATTCTTGCTTTCATCATAATGCATGCTAAATTGCTAGCTAGCTTAGGTTTGCAGCAGCATTGGCGATCCATGGTTGAGATACTTAATTAAAAAAACTATGTATAGATCATACTAAGGGCAAATACATTGGTGCCGTGTAACACCCTAAAATTCCATCACAAATAAATCATAGCAACTTGGTTAAATTTAATTTTTCTAAGGACTTAATTAAAATTTTAAATTAATTTGAGTCTAAAAATATTTAAACATCATTTAAATAATTTTGGAACAATAAGTGCATGTGCATCATAATTAAATTGCATGTCTTTTGTTTGATTTGTGTGAGAATTTCAAAACCATGAAAAAGTCCGGAAACACTCCCTCAACTCTCTCTCCATCTCTCTTTCTCTCCCGCGGCCCATTTCCCTTTCTCTCTTTCTGTTCGGCCCAGCACCGTGCGCGCGGCCCAGCCTTTCTTCCCCCTCTCTCTTCTCTTCGCGCGCGGCCCGTCCCCGCTTTCGGCCCGGCTACGGCCCAATCTTCCTCTCCTCTCTCTTACCGCCGCCGACAGCAGGGGCCCGCCTGTCGGGGGCGTCCCCAACCTCCAGCGCCCTCCCCTGCCTCGCCGCCCGACCGAGCCGCTCAGCCTCCCCCGCGCCGCTCCCTCTCCCGCGTCCCTTCCCCTCCTATCTCCACTGAGCCGCAGCAACGGCCGCGCCACTCCAATCACTCCCTTTCCCACTCGAAACGCCCGCTCCACCGAGCCCTCCCACTACCGCTCGCCATTGATGGCCGGCCCATCCTTTCCCCTCGGCACCGACTCTCCCCACTCCCCTCTCCGCCCTATAAAGAGCACGACCGAGCCCCTAGGAACCCCCTTCGACCCCTCGCGCCACCCACTCCCCTCGGAGCAACTCCAATTCACACCGCCGCCGTCGCCCGAGCGCCGCCGCGTCGCCGATCCGTCGCTCCGGCACTGCTCCACCCCGTCCAACCACGCAGGAAGCATCGCATTGAGGTAACGATGCTCTCCATCCTCTTCTAGCTCTCTGTCTCGCTCTGTAAACCACCCGACGGCCCTCACCGGCGCTCCGCCGCCGCCGTTCGTCATCGAGCACCGCCGCCGTAGTAAATTGGACGACTAGAACCCCTGGAACGCGCTCGCCAACTTCCCAGTAACACCCCGAGCCTCTTCCCGCTTTCTCTTTCGCACGCTAGCACCCCCCTAGCGCTCTCGCCGGAGTTGTTCACCGCCGCCCGCTTCTGTTCACCGTCGATAGCCGACCTCGCCGCGCAATCCTCGACGAGATCACCCCCATCGTGTTCGCCAGCTCACCACGGTCCTCTAGCACCAATCCGCGCTCCAAACCGAGCCCGGCAGCTCGAGTTCGAGCATCGCCGGCGAAGTCCCGGCCCGGCGCCGCCGCCCGCCGGCGTTCCCGCCGCCGCCCGAATCGCCCCTCTCTGTCAGCCGTCCGATGCTCATCCAATGGCCCACGTTCATCGCGACTCAAGTCAATCGGCCGAATAACGGTCAACCGAGGCCATTTTGCAAAAGAGACCCTAAGCTTTTCCGTAATCAACCCGCCGTCCAGTCTAGTTCAAAAATAATTAGATTTAGGTCCTGATTTTTACAGAAAGCACCCTAAGCTTCTCTGTTTTTATATCCCGAAGCCCAGCCCCTGTCTTTTTACGCGTTAGCCCTCGGGTTTAATGCGTATTTATGTTTTAGCCCCTGGTTTTCGCAGTTAAGCCCCTGTAAGCTTAGTTTCTTTGCCAGCAAGTCCCTAAAACTTGTTTTGGCCATATCTTTTTCGTCTTAGCTCCGTTTTTAGCGTTCCTGGTGTCCAAGCGTTCGTCTTTTCGAGCTTGTTAGTTTTAGACGCTTGTTTTAGTCTGTTAAGAACGTTTGATGTACTGTTTTCTTATTGTTTTATTGTGTTGATCGTAGACCTCGTGCCAGTTGCAACCGAGTCACCCGTCGACGCAGATCAAGAACAACTTTTCGAAGAAGAGGAGGATTTCTTTGTAGAGCAAGGCAAGTGGCCCTCCCCGCATATTCTTTTTGTCCTATATAACTGCATGTCAAACTAAAATTTACTATTATTGCATTAATATGATGGGAATACCTTTTTAAGGATTTATCTAGTCTTTTACCATGATTCCTTGCAAACAACCCCGATTTAAATAATATTTTGGGTTAGTTTATGCTTAGTGTTGCAATACCTTGGGACTGGTTAAATTGGATCTTTATAAAATTATTGATCATGATAACTTTGATAATAACTGTTGGTTATTACAAGAGAACAACTATTTAATCGGAACATGGAGAACCACCACAGAAAACAGTGCAACCATGGTGTCAAAATGGGCTCTGACCTTAGCCAATTAATTAGGTGTGTAATTGTACTGATGGCCTTATCCGAAAGGAGCAGAGGGGGTCTGGGGTTGCAGGGGTACAGCCCGGTCCTTTTGGGGTAGCAGCCTTTGCTAAGGTGTTGACCATTAGGGAGGGTTGTGGTCCGCCCTAGCTGTAACTCTTGCGGGTTATTGGACTTTTGCATATCTTTGTAAAGGCTTCGAAGTGGACCCCTAGCCACTCACCTTGGAAGTGTTTAAGGGTTTGGCCAACCCGGGCAACATGGGGAACACGAGCTATGGTGAAAGTGTACAACCTCTGCAGAGTGTAAAACTGATATATCAGCCGTGCTCACGGTCAAGAGCGGCTTGGACCCTCACATGATAATTGAACTTAAAGATGGAATCTAAATTGTGATTTTTTTTCCCGTGGATTTTGGAAAAAGATGTTCTTTTAAATGCTTAAGTGGGTTGGTATAAACTTACATATAGTAAATAGGAAATTGCTAATAAAACTTGATCAACTCTAAAAAGCTCACTGCTGTGAACCTTAGCCTATCCTTGTGGCCTTGCATTTTCACCCCGCTTGCTGAGTACCTAGTTAGGTGTACTCACACTTGCCATTGCTGATTCAGAAGAAGGAAATGGAGAAGAATACTACAGCGACTACGATGAGTTCTGAGGCTTGCGTTTCCCCCAGTCAAGATGCCTGTGGAAGTCGAAGACGAAGACGCTTCGTTTAGCTATCGCTTGTTCTGCGATAAAGACCTTCGTGTCTCCCGAGAGTGTAATATGAATATTATAATAAATCTCTTGTAATTTAGAACACTGTGTTTCGATATTACACTCTTTTGTCTATCATATGTGTGTAAACATGATCCTGGCGCACATATGAGACGCACTTGGTTTTCCCTCGAAAATCGGGTGTGACATGCCTTCTAATAGCCGGTCTCATGCAGCGACACGTAATCTTCAGACGACCTTATTCTCTCACCTCGCTCTCTCTCCTCCATATCAGCAAAAATACTATGTGACACTGCATGAAAAATCATACATGACACTGCATGAGACGACCCATTAGACCGCTAACGTGTAGCAAAGGACTTGGGGAGAACACAAACTATGTCTGTCAAGGCTAGAAGCTTTGACAGGACAGATGGTTCCCACTTAACGACTAGTACGTGATGATGCTAGTGCAGGCAGATGAAGGGTTTATACTAAGATATAGGTTAGATCTGTGTTGTAACTTGTAAAATGTGCGATGACTGCTTCATCATATGAAAGTTCAGAGGCGCTAGAATTTGGGAGAACGTCGACCCAAGCTTATCAGCACGGAAACATTTACAATATATAGATCACCAGAGATATGTTTGGCCGGCCTTATACAAGATCTCTTTTGTTACACAACTACTTTATCTTCTAGAACAAGACAACAACAACTAGGCCAAGCATATCTCACGGGATCAATATGAGTTTGTTACATACTCCGTATCTTAACACATCAATATCAAGGGTGGTTGTGTCCTTTACACGGGTGATGCGTGTACATGAGTATGTTTTGCAAATGTATATATGCTGCCTTTATATTTAAATATATATAATCCTGAAACAAAACCTTAGTTACTCTTTAACCAATTAATCATAATAGTATAAGAAAGTATATATGTCCTATTGTCCTAATACGAATGCAATGCTTTTATTTTTAATACAAAAATAGATTTTTGAGCTAATTGTTGGTGTGTAAATCTGTGTAACCTAGATTTATGTCGTTATTAGATCAGAACAAACATGACCCATGTTATAATACCAAATAAAAGCACTATATTGGTTGTTAGAACTTAGAAGTGTCAAAATAGTTGGGCAAAGGAAGCTACCAATGGTGGAGGCAGATATAAACAAAATACATGCATCGATTGAGATTGCTAAAGACCTTACATGCTATAAAAAAGGCGTGAATAAGTGGTGCCGGCTCTAGGTCCAACCCAGCTCCTCCATGGAAACCGAATCCAGTGCGCGCGGCGCGCACCCCCCCCCCCCCCAATCACCCTCCGTGATCGATCGGACGCCACGCACCCCTGCTCACGAGGACAGGAAGGGCAACGCATAGGTCAGGGGGGTGGGCGCACATGCAGCGGCAGGGGCAAGCCCACCGGGTAGCGGCAGGAGGCAGGGGCGCGTGCGGCGCGCACCCCATTTTTTCCCCTCCATGGATCATTGACCATTCCTACTTTCTCCAATTCACAAATATAATGTAAGTGATTATGAGTTTATTCTAAATCAAACAATTCTAAGTTTGACTAAATTTATAAAGGATTATTAACATGCGGCACATCAACAAATAAAACTATAAAATTATATTTATAATAGATCTAATTAATTATGCTCATTTAACATCATATATATGATCAAAACATTAACATCACATATATTATCATTATTTATTTATTATTAAAACTTGTTCATAATAAGCTTAGAATCGCTTATGGTATGTGGGAGTAGCCTTTAATGAGAATCATAACAACATTCTTCTTTTTTTGTCATTAAAATACATTTATTTTTAATTATAAAGTCGTTCAATAAAATAAAACATTTTTACAGATTACTTATGAACAAAGATTATTGCACTAAAAAACCAAGAGATATTCATTTTGAAACACAATGAACAGACTATAAATACCTGGCCCAGGACGTGATCATCAGTTCATCACAAACCAACTCACGCAACAAACCACTCAAGCTCTCGTAGGAGCACAGAGCATGACTCAACTCCCATCCATGCCGGTGCTCGCCATGGCCAGCTCCACCACCGGCGCCGATGAGCTCATGCAGGCCGAGGCAGAGCTATGGTGCCACAATTTCGGCTACCTCAAATCCATGGCACTGCAGTGCGCAATAAAACTCGGCATCCCCACCGCCATCCACCGCCGCGGCGGCGCCGCCTCCCTGCCGGAGCTGCACGCCGCCATCCCCGTCGCCGCAACCAAGCGCCCATGCCTGTCTCGCATCATGGCCTTCTTGGCCGCGTCCGGTATCTTCAGAGCGGAGGTCCCGCCGGAAGACGGCGCGCCGGCGGCGGCGGAGCCGCGCTACCACCTCACCGCGGCGTCTCGCCTCCTGGTTGACGACGCCGCTAGAGGAGGAGGCGGCCGCACGTGCGGCGGCGTCTCCCAGCTCCTGACCCTGTGCAGCTCGCCGTTCTACTTCACGGCGTCGCAGAACCTGGCCGGCTGGCTCCAGATGGACGACGGCGGCGCCGCCGCGACATCGGCGGCGCGGACGCCGTTCGCGATGGCGCACGGCGGCGCGGGGTTCTACGACGTCGTGAGCCGTGACGCGGCGTTCGGGGCGTGCTTCGACGGGGCGATGGGCTCGGACAGCCGCTTCGTGTCGGAGATCGTCGTCCGCGAGCACGGCGAGGTGTTCTCCGGGGTGACGTCCGTGGTGGACGTCGGAGGCCACGACGGGACGACGGCGAGGGCCATCGCCGGGGCCTTCCCGCACGTGAGGTGCTCGGTGCTGGACCTGCCCCGCGTGGTGGACGCCATGCCGGCAGATGGCAAGGTTGAGTTCGTCGCAGGGGACATGATGGAGTTCATCCCTCCGGCTGATGCTGTGTTGCTCAAGGTATAGATACTTTGTTATTTTTCTTCTTGATCTTGAAAAGCAACAGAGGTATGGTACGCCTAATTTACGTGCATGGACCTCATCGCTATAAATGTACTCGGTATATAATTTAGATGTCGTTTTAGACAATGACACGGTCTTCAACCGTAACTTTGACTTCTTATTTTTACAAAAATATTTATTAAAAATAATATAGGTATATTTTTATTAAAAATATTTTTAAAACAAATTTATTCATAATTTTATATGGTTTTCACATTTTCAAACTCAATGATTTAGAAGTTATTCGTGATTTCTATTTTTAATGTTTAACTCTAATCTTCTTTAAAATAACATCTAAATCCTATACGGAGGGAGTATACACGTACCATCAGTATAAATAACTCTAAAAAAAGTGGGCTGGCGCCTTGATGTCCGTAAGCTTTCATCTACCACTAGAAAAATAATTATCAAAAGATATGAGCAGCCGTGCTAAGCAAAAGAGTCAACCCCAATTGACATGTTTCAACACAAGACATGAACAATTGAGTTATACTCACCTTTTACAAATATTTTATGATTATTAACAAAACAAACTCTTACATATATTTGTGCGTGTCTAGATTTTCATGTAAATGATTTTTTGTTTTTAGTCAATTTTTTAAGATTTATTTAGATCAAGATTTTTATATAGAACTCATATGTTACATTTTTTTATAATTTACATATGGTGCAGTTGTGTTTAGGTGATTAAGATAAGAAATTTTCCAATGATTAATGAACATTAGCAAACCTCTTATTTAATTTTGTTTCACAATACACATATATTATAATAGTTAATGACTACTTTGTTCCACATAATTAGACGATGTCTTAATGGTAGAAGGTTATGTACTTATACTCCTATTTTATGACAGTGTGTGCTACATAACTGGAGTGATGAGGATTGTGTTCAAATCTTAAAACGATCCAAGGAAGCTATTTCTACTCGAGAACCAAAGGGAAAAGTGATAATAACAGAGGTTGTGTTAGGATCTCCGTCTAAACAAACACTGGAAGCTCAAGCTCTGATGGATCTGTGCATGATGGTGGTATTAGAAGGCAGAGAGAGAACGGAGGAAACATGGCAGAAGATTTTCCTAGATGCAGGGTTCACTCGGTACAAGATTACGCCCATATTAGGAACGACTCGATCGCTCATTGAGGTCTTTCCGTAGCTGGCCTGCTAAAATATGACCATCATATCAGGAGTGAAGGCCATCGCTTATGCATTGCACCTTATTACATTATTAATCTTGCTTTTACTTTCAGACATTTGGATTATTGTAAGAGTCTAAAAGATATGTGATATCATCGCTTTTGTTGCACTTTGCAAGTACATTGATGTTTCTCTTGGAGCAAATATATCAATTATTTACCTTGGTCGCCACTGTTCTTAGAGCAAGCTTTGTGTTGCTAGCTGCCGCCGGTTGTCCTGACCACAAATTTTACAGAGTTTTTTGGTCTTTCCCATCTTAGTGACAAGACAAAGACTCCTACACATACTTTCCATTATTTTCCCATGAAAAGGTGATTTCCTTCCTTTCATTAGTTTTATCTATCTACTGGGGTGCTATCCTTTTGTTGACAACTGAAATCCCCCTTTTTTAGATGTAAATTTGGGGGTACAAACTTGAGGTACGAGGTCACTTCACCATAAATGCGCACCGTAGCATTTTCATTTGTATGTGTGAAAAATTATCTAAAAATTGATTAATTAGGCTCAAAATGTTCGTCTCGCAGAGTACAATAAAACTGTGCAATTAGTTTTTATTTTATCTATATTTAGTACTCCATGCATGGGCCGATATTTTGATGTGGTAGGAATCTTATTTTTACGTAGTGAACTTTGAGGTGCCAATTTTACATCTAAACAAGGCCTTGAATCAAATATTTTCCTAAAAAAACACAATGAATCAAATATTCAAATTTCACTCGACCCTCCCTCCCCTCCTTTTTTTCCCACCAACTCCTTTCGACCTTTCCTCCCTCGTATAGGTGGCCAAATGGGCCGAGTTAAATGGGCGGTCCGAGGCCCGACACTATACGATCCGACCCTAGCACGACCCGACCCATGACGCGTAGTGCCTGGGCCGGTACGACACTATGCATCGTGTAGTGCTGGGCCACCATTCTCGGCCCGTAATGCCGGCCCAGGCATGGCACGAAAAATGGACCGGTACGATGGCGGCCCGACCAAACATCCCTATAGCCCATAAAAACTATATAAATAGGTAAATTTTAGGTCACTCACCATGAAAAAGTCCGGAAATACTCCCTCAACTCTCTCTCCATCTCTCTTTCTCTCCCGCGGCCCATTTCCCTTTCTCTCTTTCAGTTCGGCCCAGCACCGCGCGCGCAGCCCAGCCTTTCTTCCCCCTTTCTCTTCTCTTCGCGCGCGGCCCGTCCCCGCTTTCGGCCCGGCTACGGCCCAATCTTCCTCTCCTCTCTCTTACCACCGCCGACAGCAGGGGCCTGCCTGTCGGGGGCGTCCCCAACCTCCAGCGCCCTCCCCTGCCTCGCCGCCCGACCGAGCCGCTCGGCCTCCCCCGCGCCGCTCCCTCTCCCGCGTCCCTTCCCCTCCTATCTCCACTGAGCCGCAGCAACGGCCGCGCCACTCCAATCACTCCCTTTCCCACTCGAAACGCCCGCTCCACCGAGCCCTCCCACTGCCGCTCGCCATTGATGGCCGGCCCATCCTTTCCCCTCGGCACCGACTCTCCCCACTCCCCTCTCCGCCCTATAAAGAGCACGACCGAGCCCCTAGGAACCCCCTTCGACCCCTCGCGCCACCCACTCCCCTCGGAGCAACTCCAATTCACACCGCCGCCGTCGCCCGAGCGCCGCCGCGTCGCCGATCCGTCGCTCCGGCACTGCTCCACCCCGTCCAACCACGCAGGAAGCATCGCATTGAGGTAACGATGCTCTCCATCCTCTTCTAGCTCTCTGTCTCGCTCTGTAAACCACCCGGCGGCCCTCACCGGCGCTCCGCCGCCGCCGTAGTAAATTGGACGACTAGAACCCCTGGAACGCGCTCGCCAACTTCCCAGTAACACCCCGAGCCTCTTCCCGCTTTCTCTTTCGCACGCTAGCACCCCCCTAGCGCTCTCGCCGGAGTTGTTCACCGCCGCCCGCCTCTGTTCACCGTCGATAGCCGGCCTCGCCGCGCAATCCTCGACGAGATCACCCCCATCGTGTTCGCCAGCTCACCACGGTCCTCTAGCACCAATCCGCGCTCCAAACCGAGCCCGGCAGCTCGAGTTCGAGCATCGCCGGCGAAGTCCCGGCCCGGCGCCGCCGCCCGCCGGCGTTCCCGCCGCCGCCCGAATCGCCCCTCTCTGTCAGCCGTCCGATGCTCATCCAACGGCCCACGTTCATCGCGACTCAAGTCAATCGGCCGAATAACGGTCAACCGAGGCCATTTTGCAAAAGAGACCCTAAGCTTTTCCGTAATCCACCCGCCGTCCTGTCTAGTTCAAAAATAATTAGATTTAGGTCCTGATTTTTATAGAAAGCACCCTAAGCTTCTCTGTTTTTATATCCCGAAGCCCAGCCCCTGTCTTTTTACGCGTTAGCCCTCGGGTTTAATGCGTATTTATGTTTTAGCCCCTGGTTTTCGCAGTTAAGCCCCTGTAAGCTTAGTTTCTTTGCCAGCAAGTCCCTAAAACTTGTTTTGGCCATATCTTTTTCGTCTTAGCTCCGTTTTTAGCGTTCCTGGTGTCCAAGCGTTCGTCTTTTCGAGCTTGTTAGTTTTAGACGCTTGTTTTAGTCTGTTAAGAACGTTTGATGTACTGTTTTCTTATTGTTTTATTGTGTTGATCGTAGACCTCGTGCCAGTTGCAACCGAGTCACCCGTCGACGCAGATCAAGAACAACTTTTCGAAGAAGAGGAGGATTTCTTTGTAGAGCAAGGCAAGTGGCCCTCCCCGCATATTCTTTTTGTCCTATATAACTGCATGTCAAACTAAAATTTACTATTATTGCATTAATATGATGGGAATACCTTTTTAAGGATTTATCTAGTCTTTTACCATGATTCCTTGCAAACAACCCCGATTTAAATAATATTTTGGGTTAGTTTATGCTTAGTGTTGCAATACCTTGGGACTGGTTAAATTGGATCTTTATAAAATTATTGATCATGATAACTTTGATAATAAGTGTTGGTTATTACAAGAGAACAACTATTTAATCGGAACATGGAGAACCACCACAGAAAACAGTGCAACCATGGTGTCAAAATGGGCTCTGACCTTAGCCAATTAATTAGGTGTGTAATTGTACTGATGGCCTTATCCGAAAGGAGCAGAGGGGGTCTGGGGTTGCAGGGGTACAGCCCGGTCCTTTTGGGGTAGCAGCCTTTGCTAAGGTGTTGACCATTAGGGAGGGTTGTGGTCCGCCCTAGCTGTAACTCTTGCGGGTTATTGGACTTTTGCATATCTTTGTAAAGGCTTCGAAGTGGACCCCTAGCCACTCACCTTGGAAGTGTTTAAGGGTTTGGCCAACCCGGGCAACATGGGGAACACGAGCTATGGTGAAAGTGTACAACCTCTGCAGAGTGTAAAACTGATATATCAGCCGTGCTCACGGTCAAGAGCGGCTTGGACCCTCACATGATAATTGAACTTAAAGATGGAATCTAAATTGTGGTTTTTTTTCCCGTGGATTTTGGAAAAAGATGTTCTTTTAAATGCTTAAGTGGGTTGGTATAAACTTACATCTAGTAAACAGGAAATTGCTAATAAAACTTGATCAACTCTAAAAAGCTCACTGCTGTGAACCTTAGCCTATCCTTGTGGCCTTGCATTTTCACCCCGCTTGCTGAGTACCTAGTTAGGTGTACTCACACTTGCCATTGCTGATTCAGAAGAAGGAAATGGAGAAGAATACTACAGCGACTACGATGAGTTCTGAGGCTTGCATTTCCCCCAGTCAAGATGCCTATGGAAGTCGAAGACGAAGACGCTTCGTTTAGCTATCGCTTGTTCTGCGATAAAGACCTTCGTGTCTCCCGAGAGTGTAATATGAATATATAATAAATCTCTTGTAATTTAGAACACTGTGTTTCGATATTACACTCTTTTGTCTATCATATGTGTGTAAACATGATCCTGGCGCACATATGAGACGCACTTGGCTTTCCCTCGAAAATCGGGTGTGACGGGAGTGGTATCAGAGCGGTGATGACTGTAGGACGCAGCCTTAAGTTAGAACTGGTCGGAAATTAAGGACTCAACATCTAGAAAGCCATGTCATCTTTCAAAATTACCCTATTTTCGCATAAAAATCTAATTTTATTTCTTTTTGTTAAAAGATCTCATCATTTTGATTTATTCTATACTGAGTCAGTTTTCTTTTCCTTTGTCAGATGGTTCGTGAGTTTCAGACCGCTCGTGCTGTCACCGGAGGTTCACGCCCTGCTGGACCGTCAGTTCCCCAGCACCCCGTGGAGGCACCCGCTAAGGAGGTCCCGGTTCAGGTACTGCTTAAGGCACAGGCAGAGGCACAGGAGGAGGAGCCACCTCAGCTCTTCGACGGCACTGTGCTTGAGGTGGACGCCGACGGAGACATGGTGATTCCACCAGCTGCTCCTGCTGCCGAGGACGCTGCACCAGACGCTGCCGATGGTGACCCAGACGACTCTGGGGACGACAGCGACGAGGAGGAGCCCAGTGACGGGGATGACCCCGACATGGAGGTTGACGACCAGGAGAACGACAACAACAATGACGAGGAGGAAGATCCAGAGGAGCCTCGCAAGCGTGGTCCGGAATACCACCTACACGCTTCGTTGGGTGGGACCGGGCAGTTCTGCAGACTGCTGGAGGAGTTACTGGGGTTTTTAGAGTTCGCTCTAAAGCCTCAGTATGTGGTCGAGCACTTTGAGGAGCCCGGCCTGGAGGACTACTACACAGCTCAGGTACACATCCGGGTACCTCAGCCCGAGGCTTCCAGATGGAGGATCCGTTCGACGCACTACAGCTGTGTTCCCTTCTCCACCGAGGACGCCGCCATCAACGATGCCGCCAGGAGAGCACTCTACTCCTACAGCTACCGTTTCCGCGACCAGCTGTACTACTCCGACTTCCGCCACGTACCCAGCCGACCTGTTGGTACCGAGGACACGGTGGTACCTGCTTCTCAGACAGGAGACGACCAAGTGGACGTCCTTGCTCGAGTCACTGCTGCACTCAACACCGACTTGGAGAGAGCCACCTCCGAGATCGAGGGACTGCACGGGAAGCTCCAGGACGATCAGGCCAAGATCGCACAGCTTGAGGCTCAGCTTGCAGGACAGGCACCCCCTGAGGAGATGGTACAGCACTGCACCACGTCTTCTCCACCGCGCAAGAAGCTTCGCTACGGCACCCCAGGAGCTACCACCAGTCTTGGCTAGGAGTTTTTAGATGACTACCCCTTTTTCTCTTTTTGTTAAAAATTCCGTTCCTGCGAAGACGATGCGTTGTAAATAATGGTTGATGGTTGAAAACATGTTTGAGTTGGATCTTTGTGATGGATGAATGCTTTTGTGGAGTGATGGCCACAACTGCGTTAATAAAATAATTAGTTTAATTAATTAATCTTAGCCCCTTATGCTTTTACCTTACCCATCTTTATCTGTTCAGTTCTTATCTGAGATACCTTTCTCTAACACTCAGATGGTAAACACCAGGTCAGGAGGAGGACATGATATTCCACCAGTGATACGAGCTCATATCGCAAGTCAGCGAAATCAAGCACCACCTCCCCCACCAAACCCACCAATGGATCCGGCGATGCAACAGTTTCTGGCTGCTCAAACTCAGCTGCTGCAGACTCTCGCCGCAACAGTGCAAAACTTGGAAGCACAGCAGAACCAGCCACCGCAACCAGCGCCAGCACCACTGCCACCCAGAGACAAGCATAAGGAATTCATGAGCCACCGTCCGCCCACTTACTCTCACTCATCAGATCCTTTGGATGCTGATGACTGGCTAAAGGTTGTCACCAGGAAGCTGGAAATGACGCAATGCACCGATCGTGAAATGGTGCTATATGCAGCAGGCAGACTTGAAGGACCAGCGGCTGACTGGTGGGATGCATACACCGCTGCACATGCCGCACCACAGAACATCACCTGGCAGGAGTTCAGGGATAGCTTCAGAGCTTACCACATCCCCTCTGGAGTTATGAAGCTTAAACAGAAGGAGTTCCTCGCACTGAAGCAAGGCAACATGTCAGTCAGCGAGTATCTGGACAAATTCACCCAGCTGTCTCGCTATGCACCTAAGGAGGTCAACACTGATGCCAAGAGACAGGAACGATTTCTGGATGGTCTTATAGGGCCGCTCAATTATCAGTTGCAGAGTCACATCTTTCCAGATTTCCAAACTCTTCTAAATAAAGCTATTGGCCTGGAAAGCAAGCGCAAGGAGATTGGTGAACACAAACGGAAGTTCCAGGGACAGTCTAGCAGTAATACTCGCCCCCGCTACAATTCCTCTCAGGGTTCTTACTTCCGCTCTAGTGGACAGAATGGAGGTTATCCACAAAACATGCAGTTGCAACGTTCATTCCAGCAACCTCAACGCTTCAATCAACAATCACCCCGCACTCCGAACCCTCAGCAGAATCGGTCGAACAACAACTCAGCCACTCCCCGCCCAAACAATGCCACGTGCGCTCCTGTGAGAAACAATGCTCCAGTACAGCCAAATGGATGTTTCAAATGTGGAGAATTGGGACACTATGCTAACAGCTGTCCTCAGCGTGGAATGCATACTCCACAGAGAGGCAACGAACAGAGAACTGAGAAACCTTCGTCACAAGTTCGTCCAGGAAGCTCAAGTGCACAAGGCAACAGGGCTCAGCGGAATTTTGTTCGTGGAAGAGTGAACCATGTGACCGCAGAGCAAGCCCAGGAAGCCCCAGGAGTTGTACTTGGTACGTTCCTTGCCAATTCCATACCTGCAACAATTTTATTCGATTCTGGAGCAACGCATTCATTTATTACTGAACAATTTCTGGCAAAACATGGCATGACCATGAGAGCTATGAAAAAGCAACTATTAGTTAGTACTCCCGGCGGGGAAATGCAAGCCAATTTAATATGCCCACAAGTGACTCTTAACATCATGGGAGTAGATTTCCCAGCTGATCTGGTAGTTCTAAAATCTTGGGGAATAGATATAATTCTGGGAATGGATTGGTTACACCAGTGGGATGGATCTATTCAGTGCCGAAAGAAGTCAATGCTCTTGACCAGCCCTCAAGGAGACAGAATTGAGTATGTGGCAACTCCCTCATTGACAGAAGGCGGAACAATAAATTCTATGGAAGGCAAGATTCTGGAAGATATCAAAGTAGTGAACGAATATCCGGATGTATTTCCAGACGATTTACCAGGTATGCCACCTGACCGAGATATTGAATTCAGCATTGAACTTTTACCTGGTACTGCTCCGATATCTAAGAGGCCATATAGAATGGATGTTAAAGACTTGGCAGAACTTAAGAAACAAATAGAAGAGTTGTTAAGTAAAGGGTTTATTCGTCCTAGTTCGTCACCATGGGGAGCCCCCACTCTCTTCGTAGACAAGAAAGATGGCTCTAGAAGGATGTGTGTGGACTATCGATCTCTTAATGAGGTCACCATCAAAAACAAATATCCTTTGCCTAGGATCGAGGATCTATTTGATCAGATGAGAGGTGCAAAAGTGTTCTCTAAGATAGATCTGCGATCTGGATATCATCTATTGAGAATTCGTCCAGAGGACATTCCTAAGACAGCTTTCACGTCCAGATACAGATTGTACGAGTTTACTGTCATGTCATTTGGATTGACAAATGCCCCAGCGTACTTCATGTATATGATGAACAAGGTGTTCATGGATTATTTGGACGAGTTTGTAGTAGTGTTCATCGACGATATTCTGATATTCTCTCAGAATGAGGAAGAACACGAAGAGCATTTGAGGCTTGTATTGCAAAGACTTCGAGAACATCAGTTATATGCCAAGTTCAGCAAGTGTGACTTTTGGTTAAAGGAAGTTTCATTTCTTGGTCATGTTATCACAGATGGAGGGATAACAGTGGATCCAAGTAAAGTTCAGGATGTGTTGAACTGGAACGCTCCAAAGAACGTGTCTGAGATCAGGAGTTTTCTCGGATTGGCAGGTTACTACCGCAGGTTTATTGAAGGCTTCTCAAAGATCGTGAAACCACTTACAACCTTACTAGAGAAAGGAAAAGAATTCAAATGGGATGATAAATGTCAAGCTAGTTTTGAAGAATTGAAGAAAAGATTGACTACTGCCCCTGCGCTGATAATGCCAGACATTCACAAAGGGTTTGACGTATATTGTGATGCTTCGCGTCAAGGCCTTGGTTGTGTTTTAATGCAAGAAGGAAAAGTAGTAGCTTATGCTTCCAGACAACTGAGAAAACATGAACAAAATTACCCCACACATGATCTAGAATTGGCTGCCGTTGTACACGCGCTGAAAATTTGGAGACATTACATGATTGGTAACAAGTGTCAGATCTTTACCGACCATAAGAGTTTGAAGTATATCTTCACTCAAAAGGATATCAATCTTAGACAACGTAGATGGCTGGAATTAATCAAGGATTATGATTTGGATATTCAGTATCACCCCGGTAAAGCTAATGTTGTGGCAGATGCTTTGAGTCGGAAGAGTCAGGCAAACATGCTTATAGCTCAGTTGAAACCGCAAGAGTTATGTTGGGAAATGGCACGGCTCAACTTAGGGATCGTAGCCCAGAGTGAATCTATGACCTTGGAGGTCGAATCAACACTTGAATAGGAGATCAGAAAAGGAGTTGATAGATGAAAAGATCAAAGAATACGAAAAGTTGGTTGAATCAGGAAAAGTTCCAGATTTTAAGAGAGATGATCAGGGAACCATATGGTTCAGAAACAGGATATGTGTGCCAGAAGACGATCGCTTACGTGAGACTATACTGAAAGAAGCTCATGATTCGGCTTACTCCATTCACCCTGGAAGTACCAAGATGTACCAAGATTAAAAACAGAAATACTGGTGGTACGGAATGAAAAGAGATGTCGCAGCTCATGTCGCCTTGTGTGACATATGCCAAAGGGTAAAGGCAGAACATCAAAGACCAGCCGGTTTGCTGCAACCACTGAAAGTACCTGAGTGGAAATGGAAAGAAATTGGTATGGACTTCATTGTAGGTTTACCTCATACACGCGATGGTTATGATTCCATATGGGTTATCGTGGATAGGTTGACCAAAGTTGCTCATTTTATACCAGTTAAAACCACTTACTCAGGAGCCAGGCTAGCAGAGTTGTACATGTCACGAATAATATGTTTGCATGGAGTTCCTAAAAAGATAGTGTCAGATCGAGGCACTCAGTTTACATCACGTTTTTGGAAGAAGCTGCATGAGTCAATGGATACGAAGTTGAATTTCAGTTCGGCACACCATCCACAGACTGATGGTCAAACGGAAAGGACGAATCAAATTTTGGAGGATATGTTAAGGGCTTGTGCTTTAAAGCATGGAGGTAGCTGGGATAAAAGTTTACCATATGCAGAGTTTGCTTACAACAATAGCTATCAATCTAGTCTCAAGATGGCACCGTTTGAAGCCTTGTACGGAAGAAAATGCAGAACACCCTTGTACTGGAATCAAACGGGTGAAAGTCAACTCTTTGGACCAGAAATTATAAAGGAAGCGAAAAGAGAAGTTGAGATAATTCGGGAGAATCTTAAATCCGCACAGTCACGCCAAAAGAGTTACGCTGATCCTAAGAGAAGAGAAGTGGTATTCGAGAAAGGAGATTATGCTTATCTCAGGGTATCACCTATCAGAGGATTAAGAAGATTTAATGTCAGAGGGAAGCTATCACCTCGTTTTATCGGACCTTTGAAAATATTGGAAAGAAAAGGAGAAGTGGCATACAGATTGGAATTACCGGCTCGATTATCGGGAGTTCATGATGTGTTCCATGTATCACAGCTGAAGAAGTGTTCAAATGAGATTAGAGTGGAGCATTTACCACTAGAGGATTTAGAAGTAAAGGATGACTTGACTTATAAGAAGTATCCTATCAAAATCCTAGACAAGTCACAGAGGGTCACACGGAGCAGGGTGATAAAAATGTGCAAAGTTCAGTGGAGTAATCACTCAGAAAATGAGGCTACTTGGGAAAGAGAAGAAGAACTTATGGAAGAGTTCCCTCAGCTGTTCTCCGAATCTTCCTGAATCTTGGGACGAGATTCCCTTTAAGGGGGTAGGATTTGTAACACCCTAAAATTCCATCACAAATAAATCATAGCAACTTGGTTAAAATTAATTTTTCTAAGGACTTAATTAAAATTTTAAATTAATTTGAGTCCAAAAATATTTAAACATCATTTAAATAATTTTGGAACAATAAGTGCATGTGCATCATAATTAAATTACATGTCTTTTGTTTGATTTGTGTGAGAATTTCAAAACCATGAAAAAGTCCGGAAACACTCCCTCAACTCTCTCTCCATCTCTCTTTCTCTCCCGCGGCCCATTTCCCTTTCTCTCTTTCAGTTCGGCCCAGCACCGCGCGCGCAGCCCAGCCTTTCTTCCCCCTTTCTCTTCTCTTCGCGCGCGGCCCGTCCCCGCTTTCGGCCCGGCTACGGCCCAATCTTCCTCTCCTCTCTCTTACCACCGCCGACAGCAGGGGCCTGCCTGTCGGGGGCGTCCCCAACCTCCAGCGCCCTCCCCTGCCTCGCCGCCCGACCGAGCCGCTCGGCCTCCCCCGCGCCGCTCCCTCTCCCGCGTCCCTTCCCCTCCTATCTCCACTGAGCCGCAGCAACGGCCGCGCCACTCCAATCACTCCCTTTCCCACTCGAAACGCCCGCTCCACCGAGCCCTCCCACTGCCGCTCGCCATTGATGGCCGGCCCATCCTTTCCCCTCGGCACCGACTCTCCCCACTCCCCTCTCCGCCCTATAAAGAGCACGACCGAGCCCCTAGGAACCCCCTTCGACCCCTCGCGCCACCCACTCCCCTCGGAGCAACTCCAATTCACACCGCCGCCGTCGCCCGAGCGCCGCCGCGTCGCCGATCCGTCGCTCCGGCACTGCTCCACCCCGTCCAACCACGCAGGAAGCATCGCATTGAGGTAACGATGCTCTCCATCCTCTTCTAGCTCTCTGTCTCGCTCTGTAAACCACCCGGCGGCCCTCACCGGCGCTCCGCCGCCGCCGTAGTAAATTGGACGACTAGAACCCCTGGAACGCGCTCGCCAACTTCCCAGTAACACCCCGAGCCTCTTCCCGCTTTCTCTTTCGCACGCTAGCACCCCCCTAGCGCTCTCGCCGGAGTTGTTCACCGCCGCCCGCCTCTGTTCACCGTCGATAGCCGGCCTCGCCGCGCAATCCTCGACGAGATCACCCCCATCGTGTTCGCCAGCTCACCACGGTCCTCTAGCACCAATCCGCGCTCCAAACCGAGCCCGGCAGCTCGAGTTCGAGCATCGCCGGCGAAGTCCCGGCCCGGCGCCGCCGCCCGCCGGCGTTCCCGCCGCCGCCCGAATCGCCCCTCTCTGTCAGCCGTCCGATGCTCATCCAACGGCCCACGTTCATCGCGACGCAAGTCAATCGGCCGAATAACGGTCAACCGAGGCCATTTTGCAAAAGAGACCCTAAGCTTTTCCGTAATCCACCCGCCGTCCTGTCTAGTTCAAAAATAATTAGATTTAGGTCCTGATTTTTACAGAAAGCACCCTAAGCTTCTCTGTTTTTATATCCCGAAGCCCAGCCCCTGTCTTTTTACGCGTTAGCCCTCGGGTTTAATGCGTATTTATGTTTTAGCCCCTGGTTTTCGCAGTTAAGCCCCTGTAAGCTTAGTTTCTTTGCCAGCAAGTCCCTAAAACTTGTTTTGGCCATATCTTTTTCGTCTTAGCTCCGTTTTTAGCGTTCCTGGTGTCCAAGCGTTCGTCTTTTCGAGCTTGTTAGTTTTAGACGCTTGTTTTAGTCTGTTAAGAACGTTTGATGTACTGTTTTCTTATTGTTTTATTGTGTTGATCGTAGACCTCGTGCCAGTTGCAACCGAGTCACCCGTCGACGCAGATCAAGAACAACTTTTCGAAGAAGAGGAGGATTTCTTTGTAGAGCAAGGCAAGTGGCCCTCCCCGCATATTCTTTTTGTCCTATATAACTGCATGTCAAACTAAAATTTACTATTATTGCATTAATATGATGGGAATACCTTTTTAAGGATTTATCTAGTCTTTTACCATGATTCCTTGCAAACAACCCCGATTTAAATAATATTTTGGGTTAGTTTATGCTTAGTGTTGCAATACCTTGGGACTGGTTAAATTGGATCTTTATAAAATTATTGATCATGATAACTTTGATAATAAATGTTGGTTATTACAAGAGAACAACTATTTAATCGGAACATGGAGAACCACCACAGAAAACAGTGCAACCATGGTGTCAAAATGGGCTCTGACCTTAGCCAATTAATTAGGTGTGTAATTGTACTGATGGCCTTATCCGAAAGGAGCAGAGGGGGTCTGGGGTTGCAGGGGTACAGCCCGGTCCTTTTGGGGTAGTAGCCTTTGCTAAGGTGTTGACCATTAGGGAGGGTTGTGGTCCACCCTAGCTGTAACTCTTGCGGGTTATTGGACTTTTGCATATCTTTGTAAAGGCTTCGAAGTGGACCCCTAGCCACTCACCTTGGAAGTGTTTAAGGGTTTGGCCAACCCGGGCAACATGGGGAACACGAGCTATGGTGAAAGTGTACAACCTCTGCAGAGTGTAAAACTGATATATCATCCGTGCTCACGGTCAAGAGCGGCTTGGACCCTCACATGATAATTGAACTTAAAGATGGAATCTAAATTGTGATTTTTTTCCCGTGGATTTTGGAAAAAGATGTTCTTTTAAATGCTTAAGTGGGTTGGTATAAACTTACATCTAGTAAATAGGAAATTGCTAATAAAACTTGATCAACTCTAAAAAGCTCACTGCTGTGAACCTTAGCCTATCCTTGTGGCCTTGCATTTTCACCCCGCTTGCTGAGTACCTAGTTAGGTGTACTCACACTTGCCATTGCTGATTCAGAAGAAGGAAATGGAGAAGAATACTACAGCGACTACGATGAGTTCTGAGGCTTGCGTTTCCCCCAGTCAAGATGCCTGTGGAAGTCGAAGACGAAGACGCTTCGTTTAGCTATCACTTGTTCTGCGATAAAGACCTTCGTGTCTCCCGAGAGTGTAATATGAATATTATAATAAATCTCTTGTAATTTAGAACACTGTGTTTCGATATTACACTCTTTTGTCTATCATATGTGTGTAAACATGATCCTGGCGCACATATGAGACGCACTTGGTTTTCCCTCGAAAATCGGGTGTGACATGCCTTCTAATAGCCGGTCTCATGCAGCGACACGTAATCTTCAGACGACCTTATTCTCTCACCTCGCTCTCTCTCCTCCATATCAGCAAAAATACTATGTGACACTGCATGAAAAATCATACATGACACTGCATGAGACGACCCATTAGACCGCTAACGTGTAGCAAAGGACTTGGGGAGAACACAAACTATGTCTGTCAAGGCTAGAAGCTTTGACAGGACAGATGGTTCCCACTTAACGACTAGTACGTGATGATGCTAGTGCAGGCAGATGAAGGGTTTATACTAAGATATAGGTTAGATCTGTGTTGTAACTTGTAAAATGTGCGATGACTGCTTCATCATATGAAAGTTCAGAGGCGCTAGAATTTGGGAGAACGTCGACCCAAGCTTATCAGCACGGAAACATTTACAATATATAGATCACCAGAGATATGTTTGGCCGGCCTTATACAAGATCTCTTTTGTTACACAACTACTTTATCTTCTAGAACAAGACAACAACAACTAGGCCAAGCATATCTCACGGGATCAATATGAGTTTGTTACATACTCCGTATCTTAACACATCAATATCAAGGGTGGTTGTGTCCTTTACACGGGTGATGCGTGTACATGAGTATGTTTTGCAAATGTATATATGCTGCCTTTATATTTAAATATATATAATCCTGAAACAAAACCTTAGTTACTCTTTAACCAATTAATCATAATAGTATAAGAAAGTATATATGTCCTATTGTCCTAATACGAATGCAATGCTTTTATTTTTAATACAAAAATAGATTTTTGAGCTAATTGTTGGTGTGTAAATCTGTGTAACCTAGATTTATGTCGTTATTAGATCAGAACAAACATGACCCATGTTATAATACCAAATAAAAGCACTATATTGGTTGTTAGAACTTAGAAGTGTCAAAATAGTTGGGCAAAGGAAGCTACCAATGGTGGAGGCAGATATAAACAAAATACATGCATCGATTGAGATTGCTAAAGACCTTACATGCTATAAAAAAGGCGTGAATAAGTGGTGCCGGCTCTAGGTCCAACCTAGCTCCTCCATGGAAACCGAATCCAGTGCGCGCGGCGCGCACCCCCCCCCCCCCAATCACCCTCCGTGATCGATCGGACGCCACGCACCCCTGCTCACGAGGACAGGAAGAGCAACGCATAGGTCAGGGGGGTGGGCGCACATGCAGTGGCAGGGGCAAGCCCACCGGGTAGCGGCAGGAGGCAGGGGCGCGTGCGGCGCGCACCCCATTTTTTCCCCTCCATGGATCATTGACCATTCCTACTTTCTCCAATTCACAAATATAATGTAAGTGATTATGAGTTTATTCTAAATCAAACAATTCTAAGTTTGACTAAATTTATAAAGGATTATTAACATGCGGCACATCAACAAATAAAACTATAAAATTATATTTATAATAGATCTAATTAATTATGCTCATTTAACATCATATATATGATCAAAACATTAACATCACATATATTATCATTATTTATTTATTATTAAAACTTGTTCATAATAAGCTTAGAATCGCTTATGGTATGTGGGAGTAGCCTTTAATGAGAATCATAACAACATTCTTCTTTTTTTGTCATTAAAATACATTTATTTTTAATTATAAAGTCGTTCAATAAAATAAAACATTTTTACAGATTACTTATGAACAAAGATTATTGCACTAAAAAACCAAGAGATATTCATTTTGAAACACAATGAACAGACTATAAATACCTGGCCCAGGACGTGATCATCAGTTCATCACAAACCAACTCACGCAACAAACCACTCAAGCTCTCGTAGGAGCACAGAGCATGACTCAACTCCCATCCATGCCGGTGCTCGCCATGGCCAGCTCCACCACCGGCGCCGATGAGCTCATGCAGGCCGAGGCAGAGCTATGGTGCCACAATTTCGGCTACCTCAAATCCATGGCACTGCAGTGCGCAATAAAACTCGGCATCCCCACCGCCATCCACCGCCGCGGCGGCGCCGCCTCCCTGCCGGAGCTGCACGCCGCCATCCCCGTCGCCGCAACCAAGCGCCCATGCCTGTCTCGCATCATGGCCTTCTTGGCCGCGTCCGGTATCTTCAGAGCGGAGGTCCCGCCGGAAGACGGCGCGCCGGCGGCGGCGGAGCCGCGCTACCACCTCACCGCGGCGTCTCGCCTCCTGGTTGACGACGCCGCTAGAGGAGGAGGCGGCCGCACGTGCGGCGGCGTCTCCCAGCTCCTGACCCTGTGCAGCTCGCCGTTCTACTTCACGGCGTCGCAGAACCTGGCCGGCTGGCTCCAGATGGACGACGGCGGCGCCGCCGCGACATCGGCGGCGCGGACGCCGTTCGCGATGGCGCACGGCGGCGCGGGGTTCTACGACGTCGTGAGCCGTGACGCGGCGTTCGGGGCGTGCTTCGACGGGGCGATGGGCTCGGACAGCCGCTTCGTGTCGGAGATCGTCGTCCGCGAGCACGGCGAGGTGTTCTCCGGGGTGACGTCCGTGGTGGACGTCGGAGGCCACGACGGGACGACGGCGAGGGCCATCGCCGGGGCCTTCCCGCACGTGAGGTGCTCGGTGCTGGACCTGCCCCGCGTGGTGGACGCCATGCCGGCAGATGGCAAGGTTGAGTTCGTCGCAGGGGACATGATGGAGTTCATCCCTCCGGCTGATGCTGTGTTGCTCAAGGTATAGATACTTTGTTATTTTTCTTCTTGATCTTGAAAAGCAACAGAGGTATGGTACGCCTAATTTACGTGCATGGACCTCATCGCTATAAATGTACTCGGTATATAATTTAGATGTCGTTTTAGACAATGACACGGTCTTCAACCGTAACTTTGACTTCTTATTTTTACAAAAATATTTATTAAAAATAATATAGGTATATTTTTATTAAAAATATTTTTAAAACAAATTTATTCATAATTTTATATGGTTTTCACATTTTCAAACTCAATGATTTAGAAGTTATTCGTGATTTCTATTTTTAATGTTTAACTCTAATCTTCTTTAAAATAACATCTAAATCCTATACGGAGGGAGTATACACGTACCATCAGTATAAATAACTCTAAAAAAAGTGGGCTGGCGCCTTGATGTCCGTAAGCTTTCATCTACCACTAGAAAAATAATTATCAAAAGATATGAGCAGCCGTGCTAAGCAAAAGAGTCAACCCCAATTGACATGTTTCAACACAAGACATGAACAATTGAGTTATACTCACCTTTTACAAATATTTTATGATTATTAACAAAACAAACTCTTACATATATTTGTGCGTGTCTAGATTTTCATGTAAATGATTTTTTGTTTTTAGTCAATTTTTTAAGATTTATTTAGATCAAGATTTTTATATAGAACTCATATGTTACATTTTTTTATAATTTACATATGGTGCAGTTGTGTTTAGGTGATTAAGATAAGAAATTTTCCAATGATTAATGAACATTAGCAAACCTCTTATTTAATTTTGTTTCACAATACACATATATTATAATAGTTAATGACTACTTTGTTCCACATAATTAGACGATGTCTTAATGGTAGAAGGTTATGTACTTATACTCCTATTTTATGACAGTGTGTGCTACATAACTGGAGTGATGAGGATTGTGTTCAAATCTTAAAACGATCCAAGGAAGCTATTTCTACTCGAGAACCAAAGGGAAAAGTGATAATAACAGAGGTTGTGTTAGGATCTCCGTCTAAACAAACACTGGAAGCTCAAGCTCTGATGGATCTGTGCATGATGGTGGTATTAGAAGGCAGAGAGAGAACGGAGGAAACATGGCAGAAGATTTTCCTAGATGCAGGGTTCACTCGGTACAAGATTACGCCCATATTAGGAACGACTCGATCGCTCATTGAGGTCTTTCCGTAGCTGGCCTGCTAAAATATGACCATCATATCAGGAGTGAAGGCCATCGCTTATGCATTGCACCTTATTACATTATTAATCTTGCTTTTACTTTCAGACATTTGGATTATTGTAAGAGTCTAAAAGATATGTGATATCATCGCTTTTGTTGCACTTTGCAAGTACATTGATGTTTCTCTTGGAGCAAATATATCAATTATTTACCTTGGTCGCCACTGTTCTTAGAGCAAGCTTTGTGTTGCTAGCTGCCGCCGGTTGTCCTGACCACAAATTTTACAGAGTTTTTTGGTCTTTCCCATCTTAGTGACAAGACAAAGACTCCTACACATACTTTCCATTATTTTCCCATGAAAAGGTGATTTCCTTCCTTTCATTAGTTTTATCTATCTACTGGGGTGCTATCCTTTTGTTGACAACTGAAATCCCCCTTTTTTAGATGTAAATTTGGGGGTACAAACTTGAGGTACGAGGTCACTTCACCATAAATGCGCACCGTAGCATTTTCATTTGTATGTGTGAAAAATTATCTAAAAATTGATTAATTAGGCTCAAAATGTTCGTCTCGCAGAGTACAATAAAACTGTGCAATTAGTTTTTATTTTATCTATATTTAGTACTCCATGCATGGGCCGATATTTTGATGTGGTAGGAATCTTATTTTTACGTAGTGAACTTTGAGGTGCCAATTTTACATCTAAACAAGGCCTTGAATCAAATATTTTCCTAAAAAAACACAATGAATCAAATATTCAAATTTCACTCGACCCTCCCTCCCCTCCTTTTTTTCCCACCAACTCCTTTCGACCTTTCCTCCCTCGTATAGGTGGCCAAATGGGCCGAGTTAAATGGGCGGTCCGAGGCCCGACACTATACGATCCGACCCTAGCACGACCCGACCCATGACGCGTAGTGCCTGGGCCGGTACGACACTATGCATCGTGTAGTGCTGGGCCACCATTCTCGGCCCGTAATGCCGGCCCAAGCATGGCACGAAAAATGGACCGGTACGATGGCGGCCCGACCAAACATCCCTATAGCCCATAAAAACTATATAAATAGGTAAATTTTAGGTCACTCACCATGAAAAAGTCCGGAAATACTCCCTCAACTCTCTCTCCATCTCTCTTTCTCTCCCGCGGCCCATTTCCCTTTCTCTCTTTCAGTTCGGCCCAGCACCGCGCGCGCAGCCCAGCCTTTCTTCCCCCTTTCTCTTCTCTTCGCGCGCGGCCCGTCCCCGCTTTCGGCCCGGCTACGGCCCAATCTTCCTCTCCTCTCTCTTACCACCGCCGACAGCAGGGGCCTGCCTGTCGGGGGCGTCCCCAACCTCCAGCGCCCTCCCCTGCCTCGCCGCCCGACCGAGCCGCTCGGCCTCCCCCGCGCCGCTCCCTCTCCCGCGTCCCTTCCCCTCCTATCTCCACTGAGCCGCAGCAACGGCCGCGCCACTCCAATCACTCCCTTTCCCACTCGAAACGCCCGCTCCACCGAGCCCTCCCACTGCTGCTCGCCATTGATGGCCGGCCCATCCTTTCCCCTCGGCACCGACTCTCCCCACTCCCCTCTCCGCCCTATAAAGAGCACGACCGAGCCCCTAGGAACCCCCTTCGACCCCTCGCGCCACCCACTCCCCTCGGGGCAACTCCAATTCACACCGCCGCCGTCGCCCGAGCGCCGCCGCGTCGCCGATCCGTCGCTCCGGCACTGCTCCACCCCGTCCAACCACGCAGGAAGCATCGCATTGAGGTAACGATGCTCTCCATCCTCTTCTAGCTCTCTGTCTCGCTCTGTAAACCACCCGACGGCCCTCACCGGCGCTCCGCCGCCGCCGTTCGTCATCGAGCACCGCCGCCGTAGTAAATTGGACGACTAGAACCCCTGGAACGCGCTCGCCAACTTCCCAGTAACACCCCGAGCCTCTTCCCGCTTTCTCTTTCGCACGCTAGCACCCCCCTAGCGCTCTCGCCGGAGTTGTTCACCGCCGCCCGCCTCTGTTCACCGTCGATAGCCGGCCTCGCCGCGCAATCCTCGACGAGATCACCCCCATCGTGTTCGCCAGCTCACCACGGTCCTCTAGCACCAATCCGCGCTCCAAACCGAGCCCGGCAGCTCGAGTTCGAGCATCGCCGGCGAAGTCCCGGCCCGGCGCCGCCGCCCGCCGGCGTTCCCGCCGCCGCCCGAATCGCCCCTCTCTGTCAGCCGTCCGATGCTCATCCAACGGCCCACGTTCATCGCGACTCAAGTCAATCGGCCGAATAACGGTCAACCGAGGCCATTTTGCAAAAGAGACCCTAAGCTTTTCCGTAATCCACCCGCCGTCCTGTCTAGTTCAAAAATAATTAGATTTAGGTCCTGATTTTTATAGAAAGCACCCTAAGCTTCTCTGTTTTTATATCCCGAAGCCCAGCCCCTGTCTTTTTACGCGTTAGCCCTCGGGTTTAATGCGTATTTATGTTTTAGCCCCTGGTTTTCGCAGTTAAGCCCCTGTAAGCTTAGTTTCTTTGCCAGCAAGTCCCTAAAACTTGTTTTGGCCATATCTTTTTCGTCTTAGCTCCGTTTTTAGCGTTCCTGGTGTCCAAGCGTTCGTCTTTTCGAGCTTGTTAGTTTTAGACGCTTGTTTTAGTCTGTTAAGAACGTTTGATGTACTGTTTTCTTATTGTTTTATTGTGTTGATCGTAGACCTCGTGCCAGTTGCAACCGAGTCACCCGTCGACGCAGATCAAGAACAACTTTTCGAAGAAGAGGAGGATTTCTTTGTAGAGCAAGGCAAGTGGCCCTCCCCGCATATTCTTTTTGTCCTATATAACTGCATGTCAAACTAAAATTTACTATTATTGCATTAATATGATGGGAATACCTTTTTAAGGATTTATCTAGTCTTTTACCATGATTCCTTGCAAACAACCCCGATTTAAATAATATTTTGGGTTAGTTTATGCTTAGTGTTGCAATACCTTGGGACTGGTTAAATTGGATCTTTATAAAATTATTGATCATGATAACTTTGATAATAAATGTTGGTTATTACAAGAGAACAACTATTTAATCGGAACATGGAGAACCACCACAGAAAACAGTGCAACCATGGTGTCAAAATGGGCTCTGACCTTAGCCAATTAATTAGGTGTGTAATTGTACTGATGGCCTTATCCGAAAGGAGCAGAGGGGGTCCGGGGTTGCAGGGGTACAGCCCGGTCCTTTTGGGGTAGTAGCCTTTGCTAAGGTGTTGACCATTAGGGAGGGTTGTGGTCCACCCTAGCTGTAACTCTTGCGGGTTATTGGACTTTTGCATATCTTTGTAAAGGCTTCGAAGTGGACCCCTAGCCACTCACCTTGGAAGTGTTTAAGGGTTTGGCCAACCCGGGCAACATGGGGAACACGAGCTATGGTGAAAGTGTACAACCTCTGCAGAGTGTAAAACTGATATATCATCCGTGCTCACGGTCAAGAGCGGCTTGGACCCTCACATGATAATTGAACTTAAAGATGGAATCTAAATTGTGATTTTTTTCCCGTGGATTTTGGAAAAAGATGTTCTTTTAAATGCTTAAGTGGGTTGGTATAAACTTACATCTAGTAAATAGGAAATTGCTAATAAAACTTGATCAACTCTAAAAAGCTCACTGCTGTGAACCTTAGCCTATCCTTGTGGCCTTGCATTTTCACCCCGCTTGCTGAGTACCTAGTTAGGTGTACTCACACTTGCCATTGCTGATTCAGAAGAAGGAAATGGAGAAGAATACTACAGCGACTACGATGAGTTCTGAGGCTTGCGTTTCCCCCAGTCAAGATGCCTGTGGAAGTCGAAGACGAAGACGCTTCGTTTAGCTATCGCTTGTTCTGCGATAAAGACCTTCGTGTCTCCCGAGAGTGTAATATGAATATTATAATAAATCTCTTGTAATTTAGAACACTGTGTTTCGATATTACACTCTTTTGTCTATCATATGTGTGTAAACATGATCCTGGCGCACATATGAGACGCACTTGGTTTTCCCTCGAAAATCGGGTGTGACATGCCTTCTAATAGCCGGTCTCATGCAGCGACACGTAATCTTCAGACGACCTTATTCTCTCACCTCGCTCTCTCTCCTCCATATCAGCAAAAATACTATGTGACACTGCATGAAAAATCATACATGACACTGCATGAGACGACCCATTAGACCGCTAACGTGTAGCAAAGGACTTGGGGAGAACACAAACTATGTCTGTCAAGGCTAGAAGCTTTGACAGGACAGATGGTTCCCACTTAACGACTAGTACGTGATGATGCTAGTGCAGGCAGATGAAGGGTTTATACTAAGATATAGGTTAGATCTGTGTTGTAACTTGTAAAATGTGCGATGACTGCTTCATCATATGAAAGTTCAGAGGCGCTAGAATTTGGGAGAACGTCGACCCAAGCTTATCAGCACGGAAACATTTACAATATATAGATCACCAGAGATATGTTTGGCCGGCCTTATACAAGATCTCTTTTGTTACACAACTACTTTATCTTCTAGAACAAGACAACAACAACTAGGCCAAGCATATCTCACGGGATCAATATGAGTTTGTTACATACTCCGTATCTTAACACATCAATATCAAGGGTGGTTGTGTCCTTTACACGGGTGATGCGTGTACATGAGTATGTTTTGCAAATGTATATATGCTGCCTTTATATTTAAATATATATAATCCTGAAACAAAACCTTAGTTACTCTTTAACCAATTAATCATAATAGTATAAGAAAGTATATATGTCCTATTGTCCTAATACGAATGCAATGCTTTTATTTTTAATACAAAAATAGATTTTTGAGCTAATTGTTGGTGTGTAAATCTGTGTAACCTAGATTTATGTCGTTATTAGATCAGAACAAACATGACCCATGTTATAATACCAAATAAAAGCACTATATTGGTTGTTAGAACTTAGAAGTGTCAAAATAGTTGGGCAAAGGAAGCTACCAATGGTGGAGGCAGATATAAACAAAATACATGCATCGATTGAGATTGCTAAAGACCTTACATGCTATAAAAAAGGCGTGAATAAGTGGTGCCGGCTCTAGGTCCAACCCAGCTCCTCCATGGAAACCGAATCCAGTGCGCGCGGCGCGCACCCCCCCCCCCCCCCCCCAATCACCCTCCGTGATCGATCGGACGCCACGCACCCCTGCTCACGAGGACAGGAAGGGCAACGCATAGGTCAGGGGGGTGGGCGCACATGCAGCGGCAGGGGCAAGCCCACCGGGTAGCGGCAGGAGGCAGGGGCGCGTGCGGCGCGCACCCCATTTTTTCCCCTCCATGGATCATTGACCATTCCTACTTTCTCCAATTCACAAATATAATGTAAGTGATTATGAGTTTATTCTAAATCAAACAATTCTAAGTTTGACTAAATTTATAAAGGATTATTAACATGCGGCACATCAACAAATAAAACTATAAAATTATATTTATAATAGATCTAATTAATTATGCTCATTTAACATCATATATATGATCAAAACATTAACATCACATATATTATCATTATTTATTTATTATTAAAACTTGTTCATAATAAGCTTAGAATCGCTTATGGTATGTGGGAGTAGCCTTTAATGAGAATCATAACAACATTCTTCTTTTTTTGTCATTAAAATACATTTATTTTTAATTATAAAGTCGTTCAATAAAATAAAACATTTTTACAGATTACTTATGAACAAAGATTATTGCACTAAAAAACCAAGAGATATTCATTTTGAAACACAATGAACAGACTATAAATACCTGGCCCAGGACGTGATCATCAGTTCATCACAAACCAACTCACGCAACAAACCACTCAAGCTCTCGTAGGAGCACAGAGCATGACTCAACTCCCATCCATGCCGGTGCTCGCCATGGCCAGCTCCACCACCGGCGCCGATGAGCTCATGCAGGCCGAGGCAGAGCTATGGTGCCACAATTTCGGCTACCTCAAATCCATGGCACTGCAGTGCGCAATAAAACTCGGCATCCCCACCGCCATCCACCGCCGCGGCGGCGCCGCCTCCCTGCCGGAGCTGCACGCCGCCATCCCCGTCGCCGCAACCAAGCGCCCATGCCTGTCTCGCATCATGGCCTTCTTGGCCGCGTCCGGTATCTTCAGAGCGGAGGTCCCGCCGGAAGACGGCGCGCCGGCGGCGGCGGAGCCGCGCTACCACCTCACCGCGGCGTCTCGCCTCCTGGTTGACGACGCCGCTAGAGGAGGAGGCGGCCGCACGTGCGGCGGCGTCTCCCAGCTCCTGACCCTGTGCAGCTCGCCGTTCTACTTCACGGCGTCGCAGAACCTGGCCGGCTGGCTCCAGATGGACGACGGCGGCGCCGCCGCGACATCGGCGGCGCGGACGCCGTTCGCGATGGCGCACGGCGGCGCGGGGTTCTACGACGTCGTGAGCCGTGACGCGGCGTTCGGGGCGTGCTTCGACGGGGCGATGGGCTCGGACAGCCGCTTCGTGTCGGAGATCGTCGTCCGCGAGCACGGCGAGGTGTTCTCCGGGGTGACGTCCGTGGTGGACGTCGGAGGCCACGACGGGACGACGGCGAGGGCCATCGCCGGGGCCTTCCCGCACGTGAGGTGCTCGGTGCTGGACCTGCCCCGCGTGGTGGACGCCATGCCGGCAGATGGCAAGGTTGAGTTCGTCGCAGGGGACATGATGGAGTTCATCCCTCCGGCTGATGCTGTGTTGCTCAAGGTATAGATACTTTGTTATTTTTCTTCTTGATCTTGAAAAGCAACAGAGGTATGGTACGCCTAATTTACGTGCATGGACCTCATCGCTATAAATGTACTCGGTATATAATTTAGATGTCGTTTTAGACAATGACACGGTCTTCAACCGTAACTTTGACTTCTTATTTTTACAAAAATATTTATTAAAAATAATATAGGTATATTTTTATTAAAAATATTTTTAAAACAAATTTATTCATGATTTTATATGGTTTTCACATTTTCAAACTCAATGATTTAGAAGTTATTCGTGATTTCTATTTTTAATGTTTAACTCTAATCTTCTTTAAAATAACATCTAAATCCTATACGGAGGGAGTATACACGTACCATCAGTATAAATAACTCTAAAAAAAGTGGGCTGGCGCCTTGATGTCCGTAAGCTTTCATCTACCACTAGAAAAATAATTATCAAAAGATATGAGCAGCCGTGCTAAGCAAAAGAGTCAACCCCAATTGACATGTTTCAACACAAGACATGAACAATTGAGTTATACTCACCTTTTACAAATATTTTATGATTATTAACAAAACAAACTCTTACATATATTTGTGCGTGTCTAGATTTTCATGTAAATGATTTTTTGTTTTTAGTCAATTTTTTAAGATTTATTTAGATCAAGATTTTTATATAGAACTCATATGTTACATTTTTTTATAATTTACATATGGTGCAGTTGTGTTTAGGTGATTAAGATAAGAAATTTTCCAATGATTAATGAACATTAGCAAACCTCTTATTTAATTTTGTTTCACAATACACATATATTATAATAGTTAATGACTACTTTGTTCCACATAATTAGACGATGTCTTAATGGTAGAAGGTTATGTACTTATACTCCTATTTTATGACAGTGTGTGCTACATAACTGGAGTGATGAGGATTGTGTTCAAATCTTAAAACGATCCAAGGAAGCTATTTCTACTCGAGAACCAAAGGGAAAAGTGATAATAACAGAGGTTGTGTTAGGATCTCCGTCTAAACAAACACTGGAAGCTCAAGCTCTGATGGATCTGTGCATGATGGTGGTATTAGAAGGCAGAGAGAGAACGGAGGAAACATGGCAGAAGATTTTCCTAGATGCAGGGTTCACTCGGTACAAGATTACGCCCATATTAGGAACGACTCGATCGCTCATTGAGGTCTTTCCGTAGCTGGCCTGCTAAAATATGACCATCATATCAGGAGTGAAGGCCATCGCTTATGCATTGCACCTTATTACATTATTAATCTTGCTTTTACTTTCAGACATTTGGATTATTGTAAGAGTCTAAAAGATATGTGATATCATCGCTTTTGTTGCACTTTGCAAGTACATTGATGTTTCTCTTGGAGCAAATATATCAATTATTTACCTTGGTCGCCACTGTTCTTAGAGCAAGCTTTGTGTTGCTAGCTGCCGCCGGTTGTCCTGACCACAAATTTTACAGAGTTTTTTGGTCTTTCCCATCTTAGTGACAAGACAAAGACTCCTACACATACTTTCCATTATTTTCCCATGAAAAGGTGATTTCCTTCCTTTCATTAGTTTTATCTATCTACTGGGGTGCTATCCTTTTGTTGACAACTGAAATCCCCCTTTTTTAGATGTAAATTTGGGGGTACAAACTTGAGGTACGAGGTCACTTCACCATAAATGCGCACCGTAGCATTTCCATTTGTATGTGTGAAAAATTATCTAAAAATTGATTAATTAGGCTCAAAATGTTCGTCTCGCAGAGTACAATAAAACTGTGCAATTAGTTTTTATTTTATCTATATTTAGTACTCCATGCATGGGCCGATATTTTGATGTGGTAGGAATCTTATTTTTACGTAGTGAACTTTGAGGTGCCAATTTTACATCTAAACAAGGCCTTGAATCAAATATTTTCCTAAAAAAACACAATGAATCAAATATTCAAATTTCACTCGACCCTCCCTCCCCTCCTTTTTTTCCCACCAACTCCTTTCGACCTTTCCTCCCTCGTATAGGTGGCCAAATGGGCCGAGTTAAATGGGCGGTCCGAGGCCCGACACTATACGATCCGACCCTAGCACGACCCGACCCATGACGCGTAGTGCCTGGGCCGGTACGACACTATGCATCGTGTAGTGCTGGGCCACCATTCTCGGCCCGTAATGCCGGCCCAGGCATGGCACGAAAAATGGACCGGTACGATGGCGGCCCGACCAAACATCCCTATAGCCCATAAAAACTATATAAATAGGTAAATTTTAGGTCACTCACCATGAAAAAGTCCGGAAATACTCCCTCAACTCTCTCTCCATCTCTCTTTCTCTCCCGCGGCCCATTTCCCTTTCTCTCTTTCAGTTCGGCCCAGCACCGCGCGCGCAGCCCAGCCTTTCTTCCCCCTTTCTCTTCTCTTCGCGCGCGGCCCGTCCCCGCTTTCGGCCCGGCTACGGCCCAATCTTCCTCTCCTCTCTCTTACCACCGCCGACAGCAGGGGCCTGCCTGTCGGGGGCGTCCCCAACCTCCAGCGCCCTCCCCTGCCTCGCCGCCCGACCGAGCCGCTCGGCCTCCCCCGCGCCGCTCCCTCTCCCGCGTCCCTTCCCCTCCTATCTCCACTGAGCCGCAGCAACGGCCGCGCCACTCCAATCACTCCCTTTCCCACTCGAAACGCCCGCTCCACCGAGCCCTCCCACTGCTGCTCGCCATTGATGGCCGGCCCATCCTTTCCCCTCGGCACCGACTCTCCCCACTCCCCTCTCCGCCCTATAAAGAGCACGACCGAGCCCCTAGGAACCCCCTTCGACCCCTCGCGCCACCCACTCCCCTCGGGGCAACTCCAATTCACACCGCCGCCGTCGCCCGAGCGCCGCCGCGTCGCCGATCCGTCGCTCCGGCACTGCTCCACCCCGTCCAACCACGCAGGAAGCATCGCATTGAGGTAACGATGCTCTCCATCCTCTTCTAGCTCTCTGTCTCGCTCTGTAAACCACCCGACGGCCCTCACCGGCGCTCCGCCGCCGCCGTTCGTCATCGAGCACCGCCGCCGTAGTAAATTGGACGACTAGAACCCCTGGAACGCGCTCGCCAACTTCCCAGTAACACCCCGAGCCTCTTCCCGCTTTCTCTTTCGCACGCTAGCACCCCCCTAGCGCTCTCGCCGGAGTTGTTCACCGCCGCCCGCCTCTGTTCACCGTCGATAGCCGGCCTCGCCGCGCAATCCTCGACGAGATCACCCCCATCGTGTTCGCCAGCTCACCACGGTCCTCTAGCACCAATCCGCGCTCCAAACCGAGCCCGGCAGCTCGAGTTCGAGCATCGCCGGCGAAGTCCCGGCCCGGCGCCGCCGCCCGCCGGCGTTCCCGCCGCCGCCCGAATCGCCCCTCTCTGTCAGCCGTCCGATGCTCATCCAACGGCCCACGTTCATCGCGACTCAAGTCAATCGGCCGAATAACGGTCAACCGAGGCCATTTTGCAAAAGAGACCCTAAGCTTTTCCGTAATCAACCCGCCGTCCTGTCTAGTTCAAAAATAATTAGATTTGTGTCCTGATTTTTACAGAAAGCACCCTAAGCTTCTCTGTTTTTATATCCCGAAGCCCAGCCCCTGTCTTTTTACGCGTTAGCCCTCGGGTTTAATGCGTATTTATGTTTTAGCCCCTGGTTTTCGCAGTTAAGCCCCTGTAAGCTTAGTTTCTTTGCCAGCAAGTCCCTAAAACTTGTTTTGGCCATATCTTTTTCGTCTTAGCTCCGTTTTTAGCGTTCTTGGTGTCCAAGCGTTCGTCTTTTCGAGCTTGTTAGTTTTAGACGCTTGTTTTAGTCTGTTAAGAATGTTTGATGTACTGTTTTCTTATTGTTTTATTGTGTTGATCGTAGACCTCGTGCCAGTTGCAACTGAGTCACCCGTCGACGCAGATCAAGATCAACTTTTCGAAGAAGAGGAGGATTTCTTTGTAGAGCAAGGCAAGTGGCCCTCCCCGCATATTCTTTTTGTCCTATATAACTGCATGTCAAACTAAAATTTACTATTATTGCATTAATATGATGGGAATACCTTTTTAAGGATTTATCTAGTCTTTTACCATGATTCCTTGCAAACAACCCCGATTTAAATAATATTTTGGGTTAGTTTATGCTTAGTGTTGCAATACCTTGGGACTGGTTAAATTGGATCTTTATAAAATTATTGATCATGATAACTTTGATAATAAATGTTGGTTATTACAAGAGAACAACTATTTAATCGGAACATGGAGAACCACCACAGAAAACAGTGCAACCATGGTGTCAAAATGGGCTCTGACCTTAGCCAATTAATTAGGTGTGTAATTGTACTGATGGCCTTATCCGAAAGGAGCAGAGGGGGTCTGGGGTTGCAGGGGTACAGCCCGGTCCTTTTGGGGTAGCAGCCTTTGCTAAGGTGTTGACCATTAGGGAGGGTTGTGGTCCGCCCTAGCTGTAACTCTTGCGGGTTATTGGACTTTTGCATATCTTTGTAAAGGCTTCGAAGTGGACCCCTAGCCACTCACCTTGGAAGTGTTTAAGGGTTTGGCCAACCCGGGCAACATGGGGAACACGAGCTATGGTGAAAGTGTACAACCTCTGCAGAGTGTAAAACTGATATATCAGCCGTGCTCACGGTCAAGAGCGGCTTGGACCCTCACATGATAATTGAACTTAAAGATGGAATCTAAATTGTGGTTTTTTTTCCCGTGGATTTTGGAAAAAGATGTTCTTTTAAATGCTTAAGTGGGTTGGTATAAACTTACATCTAGTAAACAGGAAATTGCTAATAAAACTTGATCAACTCTAAAAAGCTCACTGCTGTGAACCTTAGCCTATCCTTGTGGCCTTGCATTTTCACCCCGCTTGCTGAGTACCTAGTTAGGTGTACTCACACTTGCCATTGCTGATTCAGAAGAAGGAAATGGAGAAGAATACTACAGCGACTACGATGAGTTCTGAGGCTTGCATTTCCCCCAGTCAAGACGCCTATGGAAGTCGAAGACGAAGACGCTTCGTTTAGCTATCGCTTGTTCTGCGATAAAGACCTTCGTGTCTCCCGAGAGTGTAATATGAATATATAATAAATCTCTTGTAATTTAGAACACTGTGTTTCGATATTACACTCTTTTGTCTATCATATGTGTGTAAACATGATCCTGGCGCACATATGAGACGCGCTTGGCTTTCCCTCGAAAATCGGGTGTGACGGGAGTGGTATCAGAGCGGTGATGACTGTAGGACGCAGCCTTAAGTTAGAACTGGTCGGAAATTAAGGACTCAACATCTAGAAAGCCATGTCATCTTTCAAAATTACCCTATTTTCGCATAAAAATCTAATTTTATTTCTTTTTGTTAAAAGATCTCATCATTTTGATTTATTCTATACTGAGTCAGTTTTCTTTTCCTTTGTCAGATGGTTCGTGAGTTTCAGACCGCTCGTGCTGTCACCGGAGGTTCACGCCCTGCTGGACCGTCAGTTCCCCAGCACCCCGTGGAGGCACCCGCTAAGGAGGTCCCGGTTCAGGTACTGCTTAAGGCATAGGCAGAGGCACAGGAGGAGGAGCCACCTCAGCTCTTCGACGGCACTGTGCTTGAGGTGGACGCCGACGGAGACATGGTGATTCCACCAGCTGCTCCTGCTGCCGAGGACGCTGCACCAAACGCTGCCGATGGTGACCCAGACGACTCTGGGGACGACAGCGACGAGGAGGAGCCCAGTGACGGGGATGACCCCGACATGGAGGTTGACGACCAGGAGAACGACAACAACAATGACGAGGAGGAAGATCCAGAGGAGCCTCGCCAGCGTGGTCCGGAATACCACCTACACGCTTCGTTGGGTGGGACCGGGCAGTTCTGCAGACTGCTGGAGGAGTTACTGGGGTTTTTAGAGTTCACTCTAAAGCCTCAGTATGTGGTCGAGCACTTTGAGGAGCCCGGCCTGGAGGACTACTACACAGCTCAGGTACACATCCGGGTACCTCAGCCCGAGGCTTCCAGATGGAGGATCCGTTCGACGCACTACAGCTGTGTTCCCTTCTCCACCGAGGACGCCGCCATCAACGATGCCGCCAGGAGAGCACTCTACTCCTACAGCTACCGTTTCCGCGACCAGCTGTACTACTCCGACTTCCGCCACGTACCCAGCCGACCTGTTGGTACCGAGGACACGGTGGTACCTGCTTCTCAGACAGGAGACGACCAAGTGGACGTCCTTGCTCGAGTCACTGCTGCACTCAACACCGACTTGGAGAGAGCCACCTCCGAGATCGAGGGACTGCACGGGAAGCTCCAGGACGATCAGGCCAAGATCGCACAGCTTGAGGCTCAGCTTGCAGGACAGGCACCCCCTGAGGAGATGGTACAGCACTGCACCACGTCTTCTCCACCGCGCAAGAAGCTTCGCTACGGCACCCCAGGAGCTACCACCAATCTTGGCTAGGAGTTTTTAGATGACTACCCCTTTTTCTCTTTTTGTTAAAAATTCCGTTCCTGCGAAGACGATGCGTTGTAAATAATGGTTGATGGTTGAAAACATGTTTGAGTTGGATCTTTGTGATGGATGAATGCTTTTGTGGAGTGATGGCCACAACTGCGTTAATAAAATAATTAGTTTAATTAATTAATCTTAGCCCCTTATGCTTTTACCTTACCCATCTTTATCTGTTCAGTTCTTATCTGAGATACCTTTCTCTAACACTCAGATGGTAAACACCAGGTCAGGAGGAGGACATGATATTCCACCAGTGATACGAGCTCATATCGCAAGTCAGCGAAATCAAGCACCACCTCCCCCACCAAACCCACCAATGGATCCGGCGATGCAACAGTTTCTGGCTGCTCAAACTCAGCTGCTGCAGACTCTCGCCGCAACAGTGCAAAACTTGGAAGCACAGCAGAACCAGCCACCGCAACCAGCGCCAGCACCACTGCCACCCAGAGACAAGCATAAGGAATTCATGAGCCACCGTCCGCCCACTTACTCTCACTCATCAGATCCTTTGGATGCTGATGACTGGCTAAAGGTTGTCACCAGGAAGCTGGAAATGACGCAATGCACCGATCGTGAAATGGTGCTATATGCAGCAGGCAGACTTGAAGGACCAGCGGCTGACTGGTGGGATGCATACACCGCTGCACATGCCGCACCACAGAACATCACCTGGCAGGAGTTCAGGGATAGCTTCAGAGCTTACCACATCCCCTCTGGAGTTATGAAGCTTAAACAGAAGGAGTTCCTCGCACTGAAGCAAGGCAACATGTCAGTCAGCGAGTATCTGGACAAATTCACCCAGCTGTCTCGCTATGCACCTAAGGAGGTCAACACTGATGCCAAGAGACAGGAACGATTTCTGGATGGTCTTATAGGGCCGCTCAATTATCAGTTGCAGAGTCACATCTTTCCAGATTTCCAAACTCTTCTAAATAAAGCTATTGGCCTGGAAAGCAAGCGCAAGGAGATTGGTGAACACAAACGGAAGTTCCAGGGACAGTCTAGCAGTAATACTCGCCCCCGCTACAATTCCTCTCAGGGTTCTTACTTCCGCTCTAGTGGACAGAATGGAGGTTATCCACAAAACATGCAGTTGCAACGTTCATTCCAGCAACCTCAACGCTTCAATCAACAATCACCCCGCACTCCGAACCCTCAGCAGAATCGGTCGAACAACAACTCAGCCACTCCCCGCCCAAACAATGCCACGTGCGCTCCTGTGAGAAACAATGCTCCAGTACAGCCAAATGGATGTTTCAAATGTGGAGAATTGGGACACTATGCTAATAGCTGTCCTCAGCGTGGAATGCATACTCCACAGAGAGGCAACGAACAGAGAACTGAGAAACCTTCGTCACAAGTTCGTCCAGGAAGCTCAAGTGCACAAGGCAACAGGGCTCAGCGGAATTTTGTTCGTGGAAGAGTGAACCATGTGACCGCAGAGCAAGCCCAGGAAGCCCCAGGAGTTGTACTTGGTACGTTCCTTGCCAATTCCATACCTGCAACAATTTTATTCGATTCTGGAGCAACGCATTCATTTATTACTGAACAATTTCTGGCAAAACATGGCATGACCATGAGAGCTATGAAAAAGCAACTATTAGTTAGTACTCCCGGCGGGGAAATGCAAGCCAATTTAATATGCCCACAAGTGACTCTTAACATCATGGGAGTAGATTTCCCAGCTGATCTGGTAGTTCTAAAATCTTGGGGAATAGATATAATTCTGGGAATGGATTGGTTACACCAGTGGGATGGATCTATTCAGTGCCGAAAGAAGTCAGTGCTCTTGACCAGCCCTCAAGGAGACAGAATTGAGTATGTGGCAACTCCCTCATTGACAGAAGGCGGAACAATAAATTCTATGGAAGGCAAGATTCTGGAAGATATCAAAGTAGTGAACGAATATCCGGATGTATTTCCAGACGATTTACCAGGTATGCCACCTGACCGAGATATTGAATTCAGCATTGAACTTTTACCTGGTACTGCTCCGATATCTAAGAGGCCATATAGAATGGATGTTAAAGACTTGGCAGAACTTAAGAAACAAATAGAAGAGTTGTTAAGTAAAGGGTTTATTCGTCCTAGTTCGTCACCATGGGGAGCCCCCACTCTCTTCGTAGACAAGAAAGATGGCTCTAGAAGGATGTGTGTGGACTATCGATCTCTTAATGAGGTCACCATCAAAAACAAATATCCTTTGCCTAGGATCGAGGATCTATTTGATCAGATGAGAGGTGCAAAAGTGTTCTCTAAGATAGATCTGCGATCTGGATATCATCAATTGAGAATTCGTCCAGAGGACATTCCTAAGACAGCTTTCACGTCCAGATACAGATTGTACGAGTTTACTGTCATGTCATTTGGATTGACAAATGCCCCAGCGTACTTCATGTATATGATGAACAAGGTGTTCATGGATTATTTGGACGAGTTTGTAGTAGTGTTCATCGACGATATTCTGATATTCTCTCAGAATGAGGAAGAACACGAAGAGCATTTGAGGCTTGTATTGCAAAGACTTCGAGAACATCAGTTATATGCCAAGTTCAGCAAGTGTGACTTTTGGTTAAAGGAAGTTTCATTTCTTGGTCATGTTATCACAGATGGAGGGATAACAGTGGATCCAAGTAAAGTTCAGGATGTGTTGAACTGGAACGCTCCAAAGAACGTGTCTGAGATCAGGAGTTTTCTCGGATTGGCAGGTTACTACCGCAGGTTTATTGAAGGCTTCTCAAAGATCGTGAAACCACTTACAACCTTACTAGAGAAAGGAAAAGAATTCAAATGGGATGATAAATGTCAAGCTAGTTTTGAAGAATTGAAGAAAAGATTGACTACTGCCCCTGCGCTGATAATGCCAGACATTCACAAAGGGTTTGACGTATATTGTGATGCTTCGCGTCAAGGCCTTGGTTGTGTTTTAATGCAAGAAGGAAAAGTAGTAGCTTATGCTTCCAGACAACTGAGAAAACATGAACAAAATTACCCCACACATGATCTAGAATTGGCTGCCGTTGTACACGCGCTGAAAATTTGGAGACATTACATGATTGGTAACAAGTGTCAGATCTTTACCGACCATAAGAGTTTGAAGTATATCTTCACTCAAAAGGATATCAATCTTAGACAACGTAGATGGCTGGAATTAATCAAGGATTATGATTTGGATATTCAGTATCACCCCGGTAAAGCTAATGTTGTGGCAGATGCTTTGAGTCGGAAGAGTCAGGCAAACATGCTTATAGCTCAGTTGAAACCGCAAGAGTTATGTTGGGAAATGGCACGGCTCAACTTAGGGATCGTAGCCCAGAGTGAATCTATGACCTTGGAGGTCGAATCAACACTTGAATAGGAGATCAGAAAAGGACAGTTGATAGATGAAAAGATCAAAGAATACGAAAAGTTGGTTGAATCAGGAAAAGTTCCAGATTTTAAGAGAGATGATCAGGGAACCATATGGTTCAGAAACAGGATATGTGTGCCAGAAGACGATCGCTTACGTGAGACTATACTGAAAGAAGCTCATGATTCGGCTTACTCCATTCACCCTGGAAGTACCAAGATGTACCAAGATTAAAAACAGAAATACTGGTGGTACGGAATGAAAAGAGATGTCGTAGCTCATGTCGCCTTGTGTGACATATGCCAAAGGGTAAAGGCAGAACATCAAAGACTAGCCGGTTTGCTGCAACCACTGAAAGTACCTGAGTGGAAATGGAAAGAAATTGGTATGGACTTCATTGTAGGTTTACCTCATACACGCGATGGTTATGATTCCATATGGGTTATCGTGGATAGGTTGACCAAAGTTGCTCATTTTATACCAGTTAAAACCACTTACTCAGGAGCCAGGCTAGCAGAGTTGTACATGTCACGAATAATATGTTTGCATGGAGTTCCTAAAAAGATAGTGTCAGATCGAGGCACTCAGTTTACATCACGTTTTTGGAAGAAGCTGCATGAGTCAATGGATACGAAGTTGAATTTCAGTTCGGCACACCATCCACAGACTGATGGTCAAACGGAAAGGACGAATCAAATTTTGGAGGATATGTTAAGGGCTTGTGCTTTAAAGCATGGAGGTAGCTGGGATAAAAGTTTACCATATGCAGAGTTTGCTTACAACAATAGCTATCAATCTAGTCTCAAGATGGCACCGTTTGAAGCCTTGTACGGAAGAAAATGCAGAACACCCTTGTACTGGAATCAAACGGGTGAAAGTCAACTCTTTGGACCAGAAATTATAAAGGAAGCGAAAAGAGAAGTTGAGATAATTCGGGAGAATCTTAAATCCGCACAGTCACGCCAAAAGAGTTACGCTGATCCTAAGAGAAGAGAAGTGGTATTCGAGAAAGGAGATTATGCTTATCTCAGGGTATCACCTATCAGAGGATTAAGAAGATTTAATGTCAGAGGGAAGCTATCACCTCGTTTTATCGGACCTTTGAAAATATTGGAAAGAAAAGGAGAAGTGGCATACAGATTGGAATTACCGGCTCGATTATCGGGAGTTCATGATGTGTTCCATGTATCACAGCTGAAGAAGTGTTCAAATGAGATTAGAGTGGAGCATTTACCACTAGAGGATTTAGAAGTAAAGGATGACTTGACTTATAAGAAGTATCCTATCAAAATCCTAGACAAGTCACAGAGGGTCACACGGAGCAGGGTGATAAAAATGTGCAAAGTTCAGTGGAGTAATCACTCAGAAAATGAGGCTACTTGGGAAAGAGAAGAAGAACTTATGGAAGAGTTCCCTCAGCTGTTCTCCGAATCTTCCTGAATCTTGGGACGAGATTCCCTTTAAGGGGGTAGGATTTGTAACACCCTAAAATTCCATCACAAATAAATCATAGCAACTTGGTTAAAATTAATTTTTCTAAGGACTTAATTAAAATTTTAAATTAATTTGAGTCCAAAAATATTTAAACATCATTTAAATAATTTTGGAACAATAAGTGCATGTGCATCATAATTAAATTACATGTCTTTTGTTTGATTTGTGTGAGAATTTCAAAACCATGAAAAAGTCCGGAAACACTCCCTCAACTCTCTCTCCATCTCTCTTTCTCTCCCGCGGCCCATTTCCCTTTCTCTCTTTCAGTTCGGCCCAGCACCGCGCGCGCAGCCCAGCCTTTCTTCCCCCTTTCTCTTCTCTTCGCGCGCGGCCCGTCCCCGCTTTCGGCCCGGCTACGGCCCAATCTTCCTCTCCTCTCTCTTACCACCGCCGACAGCAGGGGCCTGCCTGTCGGGGGCGTCCCCAACCTCCAGCGCCCTCCCCTGCCTCGCCGCCCGACCGAGCCGCTCGGCCTCCCCCGCGCCGCTCCCTCTCCCGCGTCCCTTCCCCTCCTATCTCCACTGAGCCGCAGCAACGGCCGCGCCACTCCAATCACTCCCTTTCCCACTCGAAACGCCCGCTCCACCGAGCCCTCCCACTGCCGCTCGCCATTGATGGCCGGCCCATCCTTTCCCCTCGGCACCGACTCTCCCCACTCCCCTCTCCGCCCTATAAAGAGCACGACCGAGCCCCTAGGAACCCCCTTCGACCCCTCGCGCCACCCACTCCCCTCGGAGCAACTCCAATTCACACCGCCGCCGTCGCCCGAGCGCCGCCGCGTCGCCGATCCGTCGCTCCGGCACTGCTCCACCCCGTCCAACCACGCAGGAAGCATCGCATTGAGGTAACGATGCTCTCCATCCTCTTCTAGCTCTCTGTCTCGCTCTGTAAACCACCCGGCGGCCCTCACCGGCGCTCCGCCGCCGCCGTTCGTCATCGAGCACCGCCGCCGTAGTAAATTGGACGACTAGAACCCCTGGAACGCGCTCGCCAACTTCCCAGTAACACCCCGAGCCTCTTCCCGCTTTCTCTTTCGCACGCTAGCACCCCCGTAGCGCTCTCGCCGGAGTTGTTCACCGCCGCCCGCCTCTGTTCACCGTCGATAGCCGGCCTCGCCGCGCAATCCTCGACGAGATCACCCCCATCGTGTTCGCCAGCTCACCACGGTCCTCTAGCACCAATCCGTGCTCCAAACCGAGCCCGGCAGCTCGAGTTCGAGCATCGCCGGCGAAGTCCCGGCCCGGCGCCGCCGCCGCCCGAATCGCCCCTCTCTGTCAGCCGTCCGATGCTCATCCAACGGCCCACGTTCATCGCGACGCAAGTCAATCGGCCGAATAACGGTCAACCGAGGCCATTTTGCAAAAGAGACCCTAAGCTTTTCCGTAATCCACCCGCCGTCCTGTCTAGTTCAAAAATAATTAGATTTAGGTCCTGATTTTTACAGAAAGCACCCTAAGCTTCTCTGTTTTTATATCCCGAAGCCCAGCCCCTGTCTTTTTACGCGTTAGCCCTCGGGTTTAATGCGTATTTATGTTTTAGCCCCTGGTTTTCGCAGTTAAGCCCCTGTAAGCTTAGTTTCTTTGCCAGCAAGTCCCTAAAACTTGTTTTGGCCATATCTTTTTCGTCTTAGCTCCGTTTTTAGCGTTCCTAGTGTCCAAGCGTTCGTCTTTTCGAGCTTGTTAGTTTTAGACGCTTGTTTTAGTCTGTTAAGAACGTTTGATGTACTGTTTTCTTATTGTTTTATTGTGTTGATCGTAGACCTCGTGCCAGTTGCAACCGAGTCACCCGTCGACGCAGATCAAGAACAACTTTTCGAAGAAGAGGAGGATTTCTTTGTAGAGCAAGGCAAGTGGCCCTCCCCGCATATTCTTTTTGTCCTATATAACTGCATGTCAAACTAAAATTTACTATTATTGCATTAATATGATGGGAATACCTTTTTAAGGATTTATCTAGTCTTTTACCATGATTCCTTGCAAACAACCCCGATTTAAATAATATTTTGGGTTAGTTTATGCTTAGTGTTGCAATACCTTGGGACTGGTTAAATTGGATCTTTATAAAATTATTGATCATGATAACTTTGATAATAAATGTTGGTTATTACAAGAGAACAACTATTTAATCGGAACATGGAGAACCACCACAGAAAACAGTGCAACCATGGTGTCAAAATGGGCTCTGACCTTAGCCAATTAATTAGGTGTGTAATTGTACTGATGGCCTTATCCGAAAGGAGCAGAGGGGGTCCGGGGTTGCAGGGGTACAGCCCGGTCCTTTTGGGGTAGTAGCCTTTGCTAAGGTGTTGACCATTAGGGAGGGTTGTGGTCCACCCTAGCTGTAACTCTTGCGGGTTATTGGACTTTTGCATATCTTTGTAAAGGCTTCGAAGTGGACCCCTAGCCACTCACCTTGGAAGTGTTTAAGGGTTTGGCCAACCCGGGCAACATGGGGAACACGAGCTATGGTGAAAGTGTACAACCTCTGCAGAGTGTAAAACTGATATATCATCCGTGCTCACGGTCAAGAGCGGCTTGGACCCTCACATGATAATTGAACTTAAAGATGGAATCTAAATTGTGATTTTTTTCCCGTGGATTTTGGAAAAAGATGTTCTTTTAAATGCTTAAGTGGGTTGGTATAAACTTACATCTAGTAAATAGGAAATTGCTAATAAAACTTGATCAACTCTAAAAAGCTCACTGCTGTGAACCTTAGCCTATCCTTGTGGCCTTGCATTTTCACCCCGCTTGCTGAGTACCTAGTTAGGTGTACTCACACTTGCCATTGCTGATTCAGAAGAAGGAAATGGAGAAGAATACTACAGCGACTACGATGAGTTCTGAGGCTTGCGTTTCCCCCAGTCAAGATGCCTGTGGAAGTCGAAGACGAAGACGCTTCGTTTAGCTATCGCTTGTTCTGCGATAAAGACCTTCGTGTCTCCCGAGAGTGTAATATGAATATTATAATAAATCTCTTGTAATTTAGAACACTGTGTTTCGATATTACACTCTTTTGTCTATCATATGTGTGTAAACATGATCCTGGCGCACATATGAGACGCACTTGGTTTTCCCTCGAAAATCGGGTGTGACATGCCTTCTAATAGCCGGTCTCATGCAGCGACACGTAATCTTTAGACGACCTTATTCTCTCACCTCGCTCTCTCTCCTCCATATCAGCAAAAATACTATGTGACACTGCATGAAAAATCATACATGACACTGCATGAGACGACCCATTAGACCGCTAACGTGTAGCAAAGGACTTGGGGAGAACACAAACTATGTCTGTCAAGGCTAGAAGCTTTGACAGGACAGATGGTTCCCACTTAACGACTAGTACGTGATGATGCTAGTGCAGGCAGATGAAGGGTTTATACTAAGATATAGGTTAGATCTGTGTTGTAACTTGTAAAATGTGCGATGACTGCTTCATCATATGAAAGTTCAGAGGCGCTAGAATTTGGGAGAACGTCGACCCAAGCTTATCAGCACGGAAACATTTACAATATATAGATCACCAGAGATATGTTTGGCCGGCCTTATACAAGATCTCTTTTGTTACACAACTACTTTATCTTCTAGAACAAGACAACAACAACTAGGCCAAGCATATCTCACGGGATCAATATGAGTTTGTTACATACTCCGTATCTTAACACATCAATATCAAGGGTGGTTGTGTCCTTTACACGGGTGATGCGTGTACATGAGTATGTTTTGCAAATGTATATATGCTGCCTTTATATTTAAATATATATAATCCTGAAACAAAACCTTAGTTACTCTTTAACCAATTAATCATAATAGTATAAGAAAGTATATATGTCCTATTGTCCTAATACGAATGCAATGCTTTTATTTTTAATACAAAAATAGATTTTTGAGCTAATTGTTGGTGTGTAAATCTGTGTAACCTAGATTTATGTCGTTATTAGATCAGAACAAACATGACCCATGTTATAATACCAAATAAAAGCACTATATTGGTTGTTAGAACTTAGAAGTGTCAAAATAGTTGGGCAAAGGAAGCTACCAATGGTGGAGGCAGATATAAACAAAATACATGCATCGATTGAGATTGCTAAAGACCTTACATGCTATAAAAAAGGCGTGAATAAGTGGTGCCGGCTCTAGGTCCAACCCAGCTCCTCCATGGAAACCGAATCCAGTGCGCGCGGCGCGCACCCCCCCCCCCCCCCCAATCACCCTCCGTGATCGATCGGACGCCACGCACCCCTGCTCACGAGGACAGGAAGGGCAACGCATAGGTCAGGGGGGTGGGCGCACATGCAGCGGCAGGGGCAAGCCCACCGGGTAGCGGCAGGAGGCAGGGGCGCGTGCGGCGCGCACCCCATTTTTTCCCCTCCATGGATCATTGACCATTCCTACTTTCTCCAATTCACAAATATAATGTAAGTGATTATGAGTTTATTCTAAATCAAACAATTCTAAGTTTGACTAAATTTATAAAGGATTATTAACATGCGGCACATCAACAAATAAAACTATAAAATTATATTTATAATAGATCTAATTAATTATGCTCATTTAACATCATATATATGATCAAAACATTAACATCACATATATTATCATTATTTATTTATTATTAAAACTTGTTCATAATAAGCTTAGAATCGCTTATGGTATGTGGGAGTAGCCTTTAATGAGAATCATAACAACATTCTTCTTTTTTTGTCATTAAAATACATTTATTTTTAATTATAAAGTCGTTCAATAAAATAAAACATTTTTACAGATTACTTATGAACAAAGATTATTGCACTAAAAAACCAAGAGATATTCATTTTGAAACACAATGAACAGACTATAAATACCTGGCCCAGGACGTGATCATCAGTTCATCACAAACCAACTCACGCAACAAACCACTCAAGCTCTCGTAGGAGCACAGAGCATGACTCAACTCCCATCCATGCCGGTGCTCGCCATGGCCAGCTCCACCACCGGCGCCGATGAGCTCATGCAGGCCGAGGCAGAGCTATGGTGCCACAATTTCGGCTACCTCAAATCCATGGCACTGCAGTGCGCAATAAAACTCGGCATCCCCACCGCCATCCACCGCCGCGGCGGCGCCGCCTCCCTGCCGGAGCTGCACGCCGCCATCCCCGTCGCCGCAACCAAGCGCCCATGCCTGTCTCGCATCATGGCCTTCTTGGCCGCGTCCGGTATCTTCAGAGCGGAGGTCCCGCCGGAAGACGGCGCGCCGGCGGCGGCGGAGCCGCGCTACCACCTCACCGCGGCGTCTCGCCTCCTGGTTGACGACGCCGCTAGAGGAGGAGGCGGCCGCACGTGCGGCGGCGTCTCCCAGCTCCTGACCCTGTGCAGCTCGCCGTTCTACTTCACGGCGTCGCAGAACCTGGCCGGCTGGCTCCAGATGGACGACGGCGGCGCCGCCGCGACATCGGCGGCGCGGACGCCGTTCGCGATGGCGCACGGCGGCGCGGGGTTCTACGACGTCGTGAGCCGTGACGCGGCGTTCGGGGCGTGCTTCGACGGGGCGATGGGCTCGGACAGCCGCTTCGTGTCGGAGATCGTCGTCCGCGAGCACGGCGAGGTGTTCTCCGGGGTGACGTCCGTGGTGGACGTCGGAGGCCACGACGGGACGACGGCGAGGGCCATCGCCGGGGCCTTCCCGCACGTGAGGTGCTCGGTGCTGGACCTGCCCCGCGTGGTGGACGCCATGCCGGCAGATGGCAAGGTTGAGTTCGTCGCAGGGGACATGATGGAGTTCATCCCTCCGGCTGATGCTGTGTTGCTCAAGGTATAGATACTTTGTTATTTTTCTTCTTGATCTTGAAAAGCAACAGAGGTATGGTACGCCTAATTTACGTGCATGGACCTCATCGCTATAAATGTACTCGGTATATAATTTAGATGTCGTTTTAGACAATGACACGGTCTTCAACCGTAACTTTGACTTCTTATTTTTACAAAAATATTTATTAAAAATAATATAGGTATATTTTTATTAAAAATATTTTTAAAACAAATTTATTCATGATTTTATATGGTTTTCACATTTTCAAACTCAATGATTTAGAAGTTATTCGTGATTTCTATTTTTAATGTTTAACTCTAATCTTCTTTAAAATAACATCTAAATCCTATACGGAGGGAGTATACACGTACCATCAGTATAAATAACTCTAAAAAAAGTGGGCTGGCGCCTTGATGTCCGTAAGCTTTCATCTACCACTAGAAAAATAATTATCAAAAGATATGAGCAGCCGTGCTAAGCAAAAGAGTCAACCCCAATTGACATGTTTCAACACAAGACATGAACAATTGAGTTATACTCACCTTTTACAAATATTTTATGATTATTAACAAAACAAACTCTTACATATATTTGTGCGTGTCTAGATTTTCATGTAAATGATTTTTTGTTTTTAGTCAATTTTTTAAGATTTATTTAGATCAAGATTTTTATATAGAACTCATATGTTACATTTTTTTATAATTTACATATGGTGCAGTTGTGTTTAGGTGATTAAGATAAGAAATTTTCCAATGATTAATGAACATTAGCAAACCTCTTATTTAATTTTGTTTCACAATACACATATATTATAATAGTTAATGACTACTTTGTTCCACATAATTAGACGATGTCTTAATGGTAGAAGGTTATGTACTTATACTCCTATTTTATGACAGTGTGTGCTACATAACTGGAGTGATGAGGATTGTGTTCAAATCTTAAAACGATCCAAGGAAGCTATTTCTACTCGAGAACCAAAGGGAAAAGTGATAATAACAGAGGTTGTGTTAGGATCTCCGTCTAAACAAACACTGGAAGCTCAAGCTCTGATGGATCTGTGCATGATGGTGGTATTAGAAGGCAGAGAGAGAACGGAGGAAACATGGCAGAAGATTTTCCTAGATGCAGGGTTCACTCGGTACAAGATTACGCCCATATTAGGAACGACTCGATCGCTCATTGAGGTCTTTCCGTAGCTGGCCTGCTAAAATATGACCATCATATCAGGAGTGAAGGCCATCGCTTATGCATTGCACCTTATTACATTATTAATCTTGCTTTTACTTTCAGACATTTGGATTATTGTAAGAGTCTAAAAGATATGTGATATCATCGCTTTTGTTGCACTTTGCAAGTACATTGATGTTTCTCTTGGAGCAAATATATCAATTATTTACCTTGGTCGCCACTGTTCTTAGAGCAAGCTTTGTGTTGCTAGCTGCCGCCGGTTGTCCTGACCACAAATTTTACAGAGTTTTTTGGTCTTTCCCATCTTAGTGACAAGACAAAGACTCCTACACATACTTTCCATTATTTTCCCATGAAAAGGTGATTTCCTTCCTTTCATTAGTTTTATCTATCTACTGGGGTGCTATCCTTTTGTTGACAACTGAAATCCCCCTTTTTTAGATGTAAATTTGGGGGTACAAACTTGAGGTACGAGGTCACTTCACCATAAATGCGCACCGTAGCATTTTCATTTGTATGTGTGAAAAATTATCTAAAAATTGATTAATTAGGCTCAAAATGTTCGTCTCGCAGAGTACAATAAAACTGTACAATTAGTTTTTATTTTATCTATATTTAGTACTCCATGCATGGGCCGATATTTTGATGTGGTAGGAATCTTATTTTTACGTAGTGAACTTTGAGGTGCCAATTTTACATCTAAACAAGGCCTTGAATCAAATATTTTCCTAAAAAAACACAATGAATCAAATATTCAAATTTCACTCGACCCTCCCTCCCCTCCTTTTTTTCCCACCAACTCCTTTCGACCTTTCCTCCCTCGTATAGGTGGCCAAATGGGCCGAGTTAAATGGGCGGTCCGAGGCCCGACACTATACGATCCGACCCTAGCACGACCCGACCCATGACGCGTAGTGCCTGGGCCGGTACGACACTATGCATCGTGTAGTGCTGGGCCACCATTCTCGGCCCGTAATGCCGGCCCAGGCATGGCACGAAAAATGGACCGGTACGATGGCGGCCCGACCAAACATCCCTATAGCCCATAAAAACTATATAAATAGGTAAATTTTAGGTCACTCACCATGAAAAAGTCCGGAAATACTCCCTCAACTCTCTCTCCATCTCTCTTTCTCTCCCGCGGCCCATTTCCCTTTCTCTCTTTCAGTTCGGCCCAGCACCGCGCGCGCAGCCCAGCCTTTCTTCCCCCTTTCTCTTCTCTTCGCGCGCGGCCCGTCCCCGCTTTCGGCCCGGCTACGGCCCAATCTTCCTCTCCTCTCTCTTACCACCGCCGACAGCAGGGGCCTGCCTGTCGGGGGCGTCCCCAACCTCCAGCGCCCTCCCCTGCCTCGCCGCCCGACCGAGCCGCTCGGCCTCCCCCGCGCCGCTCCCTCTCCCGCGTCCCTTCCCCTCCTATCTCCACTGAGCCGCAGCAACGGCCGCGCCACTCCAATCACTCCCTTTCCCACTCAAAACGCCCGCTCCACCGAGCCCTCCCACTGCCGCTTGCCATTGATGGCCGGCCCATCCTTTCCCCTCGCCACCGACTCTCCCCACTCCCCTCTCCGCCCTATAAAGAGCACGACCGAGCCCCTAGGAACCCCCTTCGACCCCTCGCGCCACCCACTCCCCTCGGAGCAACTCCAATTCACACCGCCGCCGTCGCCCGAGCGCCGCCGCGTCGCCGATCCGTCGCTCCGGCACTGCTCCACCCCGTCCAACCACGCAGGAAGCATCGCATTGAGGTAACGATGCTCTCCATCCTCTTCTAGCTCTCTGTCTCGCTCTGTAAACCACCCGACGGCCCTCACCGGCGCTCCGCCGGCGTCGTTCGTCATCGAGCACCGCCGCCGTAGTAAATTGGACGACTAGAACCCCTGGAACGCGCTCGCCAACTTCCCAGTAACACCCCGAGCCTCTTCCCGCTTTCTCTTTCGCACGCTAGCACCCCCCTAGCGCTCTCGCCGGAGTTGTTCACCGCCGCCCGCCTCTGTTCACCGTCGATAGCCGGCCTCGCCGCGCAATCCTCGACGAGATCACCCCCATCGTGTTCGCCAGCTCACCACGGTCCTCTAGCACCAATCCGCGCTCCAAACCGAGCCCGGCAGCTCGAGTTCGAGCATCGCCGGCGAAGTCCCGGCCCGGCGCCGCCGCCCGCCGGCGTTCCCGCCGCCGCCCGAATCGCCCCTCTCTGTCAGCCGTCCGATGCTCATCCAACGGCCCACGTTCATCGCGACTCAAGTCAATCGGCCGAATAACGGTCAACCGAGGCCATTTTGCAAAAGAGACCCTAAGCTTTTCCGTAATCAACCCGCCGTCCTGTCTAGTTCAAAAATAATTAGATTTGTGTCCTGATTTTTACAGAAAGCACCCTAAGCTTCTCTGTTTTTATATCCCGAAGCCCAGCCCCTGTCTTTTTACGCGTTAGCCCTCGGGTTTAATGCGTATTTATGTTTTAGCCCCTGGTTTTCGCAGTTAAGCCCCTGTAAGCTTAGTTTCTTTGCCAGCAAGTCCCTAAAACTTGTTTTGGCCATATCTTTTTCGTCTTAGCTCCGTTTTTAGCGTTCCTGGTGTCCAAGCGTTCGTCTTTTCGAGCTTGTTAGTTTTAGACGCTTGTTTTAGTCTGTTAAGAATGTTTGATGTACTGTTTTCTTATTGTTTTATTGTGTTGATCGTAGACCTCGTGCCAGTTGCAACCGAGTCACCCGTCGATGCAGATCAAGATCAACTTTTCGAAGAAGAGGAGGATTTCTTTGTAGAGCAAGGCAAGTGGCCCTCCCCGCATATTCTTTTTGTCCTATATAACTGCATGTCAAACTAAAATTTACTATTATTGCATTAATATGATGGGAATACCTTTTTAAGGATTTATCTAGTCTTTTACCATGATTCCTTGCAAACAACCCCGATTTAAATAATATTTTGGGTTAGTTTATGCTTAGTGTTGCAATACCTTGGGACTGGTTAAATTGGATCTTTATAAAATTATTGATCATGATAACTTTGATAATAAATGTTGGTTATTACAAGAGAACAACTATTTAATCGGAACATGGAGAACCACCACAGAAAACAGTGCAACCATGGTGTCAAAATGGGCTCTGACCTTAGCCAATTAATTAGGTGTGTAATTGTACTGATGGCCTTATCCGAAAGGAGCAGAGGGGGTCTGGGGTTGCAGGGGTACAGCCCGGTCCTTTTGGGGTAGCAGCCTTTGCTAAGGTGTTGACCATTAGGGAGGGTTGTGGTCCGCCCTAGCTGTAACTCTTGCGGGTTATTGGACTTTTGCATATCTTTGTAAAGGCTTCGAAGTGGACCCCTAGCCACTCACCTTGGAAGTGTTTAAGGGTTTGGCCAACCCGGGCAACATGGGGAACACGAGCTATGGTGAAAGTGTACAACCTCTGCAGAGTGTAAAACTGATATATCAGCCGTGCTCACGGTCAAGAGCGGCTTGGACCCTCACATGATAATTGAACTTAAAGATGAAATCTAAATTGTGGTTTTTTTCCCGTGGATTTTGGAAAAAGATGTTCTTTTAATTGCTTAAGTGGGTTGGTATAAACTTACATCTAGTAAACAGGAAATTGCTAATAAAACTTGATCAACTCTAAAAAGCTCACTGCTGTGAACCTTAGCCTATCCTTGTGGCCTTGCATTTTCACCCCGCTTGCTGAGTACCTAGTTAGGTGTACTCACACTTGCCATTGCTGATTCAGAAGAAGGAAATGGAGAAGAATACTACAGCGACTACGATGAGTTCTGAGGCTTGCATTTCCCCCAGTCAAGATGCCTATGGAAGTCGAAGACGAAGACGCTTCGTTTAGCTATCGCTTGTTCTGCGATAAAGACCTTCGTGTCTCCCGAGAGTGTAATATGAATATTATAATAAATCTCTTGTAATTTAGAACACTGTGTTTCGATATTACACTCTTTTGTCTATCATATGTGTGTAAACATGATCCTGGCGCACATATGAGACGCACTTGGCTTTCCCTCGAAAATCGGGTGTGACGGGAGTGGTATCAGAGCGGTGATGACTGTAGGACGCAGCCTTAAGTTAGAACTGGTCGGAAATTAAGGACTCAACATCTAGAAAGCCATGTCATCTTTCAAAATTACCCTATTTTCGCATAAAAATCTAATTTTATTTCTTTTTGTTAAAAGATCTCATCATTTTGATTTATTCTATACTGAGTCAGTTTTCTTTTCCTTTGTCAGATGGTTCGTGAGTTTCAGACCGCTCGTGCTGTCACCGGAGGTTCACGCCCTGCTGGACCGTCAGTTCCCCAGCACCCCGTGGAGGCACCCGCTGAGGAGGTCCCGGTTCAGGTACTGCTTGAGGCACAGGCAGAGGCACAGGAGGAGGAGCCACCTCAGCTCTTCGACGGCACTGTGCTTGAGGTGGACGCCGACGGAGACATGGTGATTCCACCAGCTGCTCCTGCTGCCGAGGACGCTGCACCAGACGCTGCCGATGGTGACCCAGACGACTCTGGGGACGACAGCGACGAGGAGGAGCCCAGTGACGGGGATGACCCCGACATGGAGGTTGACGACCAGGAGAACGACAACAACAATGACGAGGAGGAAGATCCAGAGGAGCCTCGCCAGCGTGGTCCGGAATACCACCTACACGCTTCGTTGGGTGGGACCGGGCAGTTCTGCAGACTGCTGGAGGAGTTACTGGGGTTTTTAGAGTTCACTCTAAAGCCTCAGTATGTGGTCGAGCACTTTGAGGAGCCCGGCCTGGAGGACTACTACACAGCTCAGGTACACATCCGGGTACCTCAGCCCGAGGCTTCCAGATGGAGGATCCGTTCGACGCACTACAGCTGTGTTCCCTTCTCCACCGAGGACGCCGCCATCAACGATGCCGCCAGGAGAGCACTCTACTCCTACAGCTACCGTTTCCGCGACCAGCTGTACTACTCCGACTTCCGCCACGTACCCAGCCGACCTGTTGGTACCGAGGACACGGTGGTACCTGCTTCTCAGACAGGAGACGACCAAGTGGACGTCCTTGCTCGAGTCACTGCTGCACTCAACACCGACTTGGAGAGAGCCACCTCCGAGATCGAGGGACTGCACGGGAAGCTCCAGGACGATCAGGCCAAGATCGCACAGCTTGAGGCTCAGCTTGCAGGACAGGCACCCCCTGAGGAGATGGTACAGCACTGCACCACGTCTTCTCCACCGCGCAAGAAGCTTCGCTACGGCACCCCAGGAGCTACCACCAATCTTGGCTAGGAGTTTTTAGATGACTACCCCTTTTTCTCTTTTTGTTAAAAATTCCGTTCCTGCGAAGACGATGCGTTGTAAATAATGGTTGATGGTTGAAAACATGTTTGAGTTGGATCTTTGTGATGGATGAATGCTTTTGTGGAGTGATGGCCACAACTGCGTTAATAAAATAATTAGTTTAATTAATTAATCTTAGCCCCTTATGCTTTTACCTTACCCATCTTTATCTGTTCAGTTCTTATCTGAGATACCTTTCTCTAACACTCAGATGGTAAACACCAGGTCAGGAGGAGGACATGATATTCCACCAGTGATACGAGCTCATATCGCAAGTCAGCGAAATCAAGCACCACCTCCCCCACCAAACCCACCAATGGATCCGGCGATGCAACAGTTTCTGGCTGCTCAAACTCAGCTGCTGCAGACTCTCGCCGCAACAGTGCAAAACTTGGAAGCACAGCAGAACCAGCCACCGCAACCAGCGCCAGCACCACTGCCACCCAGAGACAAGCATAAGGAATTCATGAGCCACCGTCCGCCCACTTACTCTCACTCATCAGATCCTTTGGATGCTGATGACTGGCTAAAGGTTGTCACCAGGAAGCTGGAAATGACGCAATGCACCGATCGTGAAATGGTGCTATATGCAGCAGGCAGACTTGAAGGACCAGCGGCTGACTGGTGGGATGCATACACCGCTGCACATGCCGCACCACAGAACATCACCTGGCAGGAGTTCAGGGATAGCTTCAGAGCTTACCACATCCCCTCTGGAGTTATGAAGCTTAAACAGAAGGAGTTCCTCGCACTGAAGCAAGGCAACATGTCAGTCAGCGAGTATCTGGACAAATTCACCCAGCTGTCTCGCTATGCACCTAAGGAGGTCAACACTGATGCCAAGAGACAGGAACGATTTCTGGATGGTCTTATAGGGCCGCTCAATTATCAGTTGCAGAGTCACATCTTTCCAGATTTCCAAACTCTTCTAAATAAAGCTATTGCCCTGGAAAGCAAGCGCAAGGAGATTGGTGAACACAAACGGAAGTTCCAGGGACAGTCTAGCAGTAATACTCGCCCCCGCTACAATTCCTCTCAGGGTTCTTACTTCCGCTCTAGTGGACAGAATGGAGGTTATCCACAAAACATGCAGTTGCAACGTTCATTCCAGCAACCTCAACGCTTCAATCAACAATCACCCCGCACTCCGAACCCTCAGCAGAATCGGTCGAACAACAACTCAGCCACTCCCCGCCCAAACAATGCCACGTGCGCTCCTGTGAGAAACAATGCTCCAGTACAGCCAAATGGATGTTTCAAATGTGGAGAATTGGGACACTATGCTAACAGCTGTCCTCAGCGTGGAATGCATACTCCACAGAGAGGCAACGAACAGAGAACTGAGAAACCTTCGTCACAAGTTCGTCCAGGAAGCTCAAGTGCACAAGGCAACAGGGCTCAGCGGAATTTTGTTCGTGGAAGAGTGAACCATGTGACCGCAGAGCAAGCCCAGGAAGCCCCAGGAGTTGTACTTGGTACGTTCCTTGCCAATTCCATACCTGCAACAATTTTATTCGATTCTGGAGCAACGCATTCATTTATTACTGAACAATTTCTGGCAAAACATGGCATGACCATGAGAGCTATGAAAAAGCAACTATTAGTTAGTACTCCCGGCGGGGAAATGCAAGCCAATTTAATATGCCCACAAGTGACTCTTAACATCATGGGAGTAGATTTCCCAGCTGATCTGGTAGTTCTAAAATCTTGGGGAATAGATATAATTCTGGGAATGGATTGGTTACACCAGTGGGATGGATCTATTCAGTGCCGAAAGAAGTCAGTGCTCTTGACCAGCCCTCAAGGAGACAGAATTGAGTATGTGGCAACTCCCTCATTGACAGAAGGCGGAACAATAAATTCTATGGAAGGCAAGATTCTGGAAGATATCAAAGTAGTGAACGAATATCCGGATGTATTTCCAGACGATTTACCAGGTATGCCACCTGACCGAGATATTGAATTCAGCATTGAACTTTTACCTGGTACTGCTCCGATATCTAAGAGGCCATATAGAATGGATGTTAAAGACTTGGCAGAACTTAAGAAACAAATAGAAGAGTTGTTAAGTAAAGGGTTTATTCGTCCTAGTTCGTCACCATGGGGAGCCCCCACTCTCTTCGTAGACAAGAAAGATGGCTCTAGAAGGATGTGTGTGGACTATCGATCTCTTAATGAGGTCACCATCAAAAACAAATATCCTTTGCCTAGGATCGAGGATCTATTTGATCAGATGAGAGGTGCAAAAGTGTTCTCTAAGATAGATCTGCGATCTGGATATCATCAATTGAGAATTCGTCCAGAGGACATTCCTAAGACAGCTTTCACGTCCAGATACAGATTGTACGAGTTTACTGTCATGTCATTTGGATTGACAAATGCCCCAGCGTACTTCATGTATATGATGAACAAGGTGTTCATGGATTATTTGGACGAGTTTGTAGTAGTGTTCATCGACGATATTCTGATATTCTCTCAGAATGAGGAAGAACACGAAGAGCATTTGAGGCTTGTATTGCAAAGACTTCGAGAACATCAGTTATATGCCAAGTTCAGTAAGTGTGACTTTTGGTTAAAGGAAGTTTCATTTCTTGGTCATGTTATCACAGATGGAGGGATAACAGTGGATCCAAGTAAAGTTCAGGATGTGTTGAACTGGAACGCTCCAAAGAACGTGTCTGAGATCAGGAGTTTTCTCGGATTGGCAGGTTACTACCGCAGGTTTATTGAAGGCTTCTCAAAGATCGTGAAACCACTTACAACCTTACTAGAGAAAGGAAAAGAATTCAAATGGGATGATAAATGTCAAGCTAGTTTTGAAGAATTGAAGAAAAGATTGACTACTGCCCCTGCGCTGATAATGCCAGACATTCACAAAGGGTTTGACGTATATTGTGATGCTTCGCGTCAAGGCCTTGGTTGTGTTTTAATGCAAGAAGGAAAAGTAGTAGCTTATGCTTCCAGACAACTGAGAAAACATGAACAAAATTACCCCACACATGATCTAGAATTGGCTGCCGTTGTACACGCGCTGAAAATTTGGAGACATTACATGATTGGTAACAAGTGTCAGATCTTTACCGACCATAAGAGTTTGAAGTATATCTTCACTCAAAAGGATATCAATCTTAGACAACGTAGATGGCTGGAAATAATCAAGGATTATGATTTGGATATTCAGTATCACCCCGGTAAAGCTAATGTTGTGGCAGATGCTTTGAGTCGGAAGAGTCAGGCAAACATGCTTATAGCTCAGTTGAAACCGCAAGAGTTATGTTGGGAAATGGCACGGCTCAACTTAGGGATCGTAGCCCAGAGTGAATCTATGACCTTGGAGGTCGAATCAACACTTGAATAGGAGATCAGAAAAGGACAGTTGACAGATGAAAAGATCAAAGAATACGAAAAGTTGGTTGAATCAGGAAAAGTTCCAGATTTTAAGAGAGATGATCAGGGAACCATATGGTTCAGAAACATGATATGTGTGCCAGAAGACGATCGCTTACGTGAGACTATACTGAAAGAAGCTCATGATTCGGCTTACTCCATTCACCCTGGAAGTACCAAGATGTACCAAGATTAAAAACAGAAATACTGGTGGTACGGAATGAAAAGAGATGTCGCAGCTCATGTCGCCTTGTGTGACATATGCCAAAGGGTAAAGGCAGAACATCAAAGACCAGCCGGTTTGCTGCAACCACTGAAAGTACCTGAGTGGAAATGGAAAGAAATTGGTATGGACTTCATTGTAGGTTTACCTCATACACGCGATGGTTATGATTCCATATGGGTTATCGTGGATAGGTTGACCAAAGTTGCTCATTTTATACCAGTTAAAACCACTTACTCAGGAGCCAGGCTAGCAGAGTTGTACATGTCACGAATAATATGTTTGCATGGAGTTCCTAAAAAGATAGTGTCAGATCGAGGCACTCAGTTTACATCACGTTTTTGGAAGAAGCTGCATGAGTCAATGGATACGAAGTTGAATTTCAGTTCGGCATACCATCCATAGACTGATGGTCAAACGGAAAGGACGAATCAAATTTTGGAGGATATGTTAAGGGCTTGTGCTTTAAAGCATGGAGGTAGCTGGGATAAAAGTTTACCATATGCAGAGTTTGCTTACAACAATAGCTATCAATCTAGTCTCAAGATGGCACCGTTTGAAGCCTTGTACGGAAGAAAATGCAGAACACCCTTGTACTGGAATCAAACGGGTGAAAGTCAACTCTTTGGACCAGAAATTATAAAGGAAGCGGAAAGAGAAGTTGAGATAATTCGGGAGAATCTTAAATCCGCACAGTCACGCCAAAAGAGTTACGCTGATCCTAAGAGAAGAGAAGTGGTATTCGAGAAAGGAGATTATGCTTATCTCAGGGTATCACCTATCAGAGGATTAAGAAGATTTAATGTCAGAGGGAAGCTATCACCTCGTTTTATCGGACCTTTGAAAATATTGGAAAGAAAAGGAGAAGTGGCATACAGATTGGAATTACCGGCTCGATTATCGGGAGTTCATGATGTGTTCCATGTATCACAGCTGAAGAAGTGTTCAAATGAGATTAGAGTGGAGCATTTACCACTAGAGGATTTAGAAGTAAAGGATGACTTGACTTATAAGAAGTATCCTATCAAAATCCTAGACAAGTCACAGAGGGTCACACGGAGCAGGGTGATAAAAATGTGCAAAGTTCAGTGGAGTAATCACTCAGAAAATGAGGCTACTTGGGAAAGAGAAGAAGAACTTATGGAAGAGTTCCCTCAGCTGTTCTCCGAATCTTCCTGAATCTTGGGACGAGATTCCCTTTAAGGGGGTAGGATTTGTAACACCCTAAAATTCCATCACAAATAAATCATAGCAACTTGGTTAAAATTAATTTTTCTAAGGACTTAATTAAAATTTTAAATTAATTTGAGTCCAAAAATATTTAAACATCATTTAAATAATTTTGGAACAATAAGTGCATGTGCATCATAATTAAATTACATGTCTTTTGTTTGATTTGTGTGAGAATTTCAAAACCATGAAAAAGTCCGGAAACACTCCCTCAACTCTCTCTCCATCTCTCTTTCTCTCCCGCGGCCCATTTCCCTTTCTCTCTTTCAGTTCGGCCCAGCACCGCGCGCGCAGCCCAGCCTTTCTTCCCCCTTTCTCTTCTCTTCGCGCGCGGCCCGTCCCCGCTTTCGGCCCGGCTACGGCCCAATCTTCCTCTCCTCTCTCTTACCACCGCCGACAGCAGGGGCCTGCCTGTCGGGGGCGTCCCCAACCTCCAGCGCCCTCCCCTGCCTCGCCGCCCGACCGAGCCGCTCGGCCTCCCCCGCGCCGCTCCCTCTCCCGCGTCCCTTCCCCTCCTATCTCCACTGACCCGCAGCAACGGCCGCGCCACTCCAATCACTCCCTTTCCCACTCGAAACGCCCGCTCCACCGAGCCCTCCCACTGTCGCTCGCCATTGATGGCCGGCCCATCCTTTCCCCTCGGCACCGACTCTCCCCACTCCCCTCTCCGCCCTATAAAGAGCACGACCGAGCCCCTAGGAACCCCCTTCGACCCCTCGCGCCACCCACTCCCCTCGGAGCAACTCCAATTCACACCGTCGCCGTCGCCCGAGCGCCGCCGCGTCGCCGATCCATCGCTCCGGCACTGCTCCACCCCGTCCAACCACGCAGGAAGCATCGCATTGAGGTAACGATGCTCTCCATCCTCTTCTAGCTCTCTGTCTCGCTCTGTAAACCACCCGACGGCCCTCACCGGCGCTCCGCCGCCGCCGTTCGTCATCGAGCGCCGCCGCCGTAGTAAATTGGACGACTAGAACCCCTGGAACGCGCTCGCCAACTTCCCAGTAACACCCCGAGCCTCTTCCCGCTTTCTCTTTCGCACGCTAGCACCCCCCTAGCACTCTCGCCGGAGTTGTTCACCGCCGCCCGCCTCTGTTCACCGTCGATAGCCGGCCTCGCCGCGCAATCCTCGACGAGATCACCCCCATCGTGTTCGCCAGCTCACCACGGTCCTCTAGCACCAATCCGCGCTCCAAACCGAGCCCGGCAGCTCGAGTTCGAGCATCGCCGGCGAAGTCCCGGCCCGGCGCCGCCGCCCGCCGGCGTTCCCGCCGCCGCCCGAATCGCCCCTCTCTGTCAGCCGTCCGATGCTCATCCAACGGCCCACGTTCATCGCGACTCAAGTCAATCGGCCGAATAACGGTCAACCGAGGCCATTTTGCAAAAGAGACCCTAAGCTTTTCCGTAATCCACCCGCCGTCCTGTCTAGTTCAAAAATAATTAGATTTAGGTCCTGATTTTTACAGAAAGCACCCTAAGCTTCTCTGTTTTTATATCCCGAAGCCCAGCCCCTGTCTTTTTACGCGTTAGCCCTCGGGTTTAATGCGTATTTATGTTTTCACCCCTGGTTTTCGCAGTTAAGCCCCTGTAAGCTTAGTTTCTTTGCCAGCAAGTCCCTAAAACTTGTTTTGGCCATATCTTTTTCGTCTTAGCTCCGTTTTTAGCGTTCCTGGTGTCCAAGCGTTCGTCTTTTCGAGCTTGTTAGTTTTAGACGCTTGTTTTAGTCTGTTAAGAACGTTTGATGTACTGTTTTCTTATTGTTTTATTGTGTTGATCGTAGACCTCGTGCTAGTTGCAACCGAGTCACCCGTCGACGCAGATCAAGAACAACTTTTCGAAGAAGAGGAGGATTTCTTTGTAGAGCAAGACAAGTGGCCCTCCCCGCATATTCTTTTTGTCCTATATAACTGCATGTCAAACTAAAATTTACTATTATTGCATTAATATGATGGGAATACCTTTTTAAGGATTTATCTAGTCTTTTACCATGATTCCTTGCAAACAACCCCGATTTAAATAATATTTTGGGTTAGTTTATGCTTAGTGTTGCAATACCTTGGGACTGGTTAAATTGGATCTTTATAAAATTATTGATCATGATAACTTTGATAATAAATGTTGGTTATTACAAGAGAACAACTATTTAATCGGAACATGGAGAACCACCACAGAAAATAGTGCAACCATGGTGTCAAAATGGGCTCTGACCTTAGCCAATTAATTAGGTGTGTAATTGTACTGATGGCCTTATCCGAAAGGAGCAGAGGGGTCTGGGGTTGCAGGGGTACAGCCCGGTCCTTTTGGGGTAGCAGCCTTTGCTAAGGTGTTGACCATTAGGGAGGGTTGTGGTCCGCCCTAGCTGTAACTCTTGCGGGTTATTGGACTTTTGCATATCTTTGTAAAGGCTTCGAAGTGGACCCCTAGCCACTCACCTTGGAAGTTTTTAAGGGTTTGGCCAACCCGGGCAACATGGGGAACACGAGCTATGGTGAAAGTGTACAACCTCTGCAGAGTGTAAAACTGATATATCATCCGTGCTCACGGTCAAGAGCGGCTTGGACCCTCACATGATAATTGAACTTAAAGATGGAATCTAAATTGTGATTTTTTTTCCCGTGGATTTTGGAAAAAGATGTTCTTTTAAATGCTTAAGTGGGTTGGTATAAACTTACATATAGTAAATAGGAAATTGCTAATAAAACTTGATCAACTCTAAAAAGCTCACTGCTGTGAACCTTAGCCTATCCTTGTGGCCTTGCATTTTCACCCCGCTTGCTGAGTACCTAGTTAGGTGTACTCACACTTGCCATTGCTGATTCAGAAGAAGGAAATGGAGAAGAATACTACAGCGACTACGATGAGTTCTGAGGCTTGCGTTTCCCCAGTCAAGATGCCTGTGGAAGTCGAAGACGAAGACGCTTCGTTTAGCTATCGCTTGTTCTGCGATAAAGACCTTCGTGTCTCCCGAGAGTGTAATATGAATATTATAATAAATCTCTTGTAATTTAGAACACTGTGTTTCGATATTACACTCTTTTGTCTATCATATGTGTGTAAACATGATCCTGGCGCACATATGAGACGCACTTGGTTTTCCCTCGAAAATCGGGTGTGACATGCCTTCTAATAGCCGGTCTCATGCAGCGACACGTAATCTTCAGACGACCTTATTCTCTCACCTCGCTCTCTCTCCTCCATATCAGCAAAAATACTATGTGACACTGCATGAAAAATCATACATGACACTGCATGAGACGACCCATTAGACCGCTAACGTGTAGCAAAGGACTTGGGGAGAACACAAACTATGTCTGTCAAGGCTAGAAGCTTTGACAGGACAGATGGTTCCCACTTAACGACTAGTACGTGATGATGCTAGTGCAGGCAGATGAAGGGTTTATACTAAGATATAGGTTAGATCTGTGTTGTAACTTGTAAAATGTGCGATGACTGCTTCATCATATGAAAGTTCAGAGGCGCTAGAATTTGGGAGAACGTCGACCCAAGCTTATCAGCACGGAAACATTTACAATATATAGATCACCAGAGATATGTTTGGCCGGCCTTATACAAGATCTCTTTTGTTACACAACTACTTTATCTTCTAGAACAAGACAACAACAACTAGGCCAAGCATATCTCACGGGATCAATATGAGTTTGTTACATACTCCGTATCTTAACACATCAATATCAAGGGTGGTTGTGTCCTTTACACGGGTGATGCGTGTACATGAGTATGTTTTGCAAATGTATATATGCTGCCTTTATATTTAAATATATATAATCCTGAAACAAAACCTTAGTTACTCTTTAACCAATTAATCATAATAGTATAAGAAAGTATATATGTCCTATTGTCCTAATACGAATGCAATGCTTTTATTTTTAATACAAAAATAGATTTTTGAGCTAATTGTTGGTGTGTAAATCTGTGTAACCTAGATTTATGTCGTTATTAGATCAGAACAAACATGACCCATGTTATAATACCAAATAAAAGCACTATATTGGTTGTTAGAACTTAGAAGTGTCAAAATAGTTGGGCAAAGGAAGCTACCAATGGTGGAGGCAGATATAAACAAAATACATGCATCGATTGAGATTGCTAAAGACCTTACATGCTATAAAAAAGGCGTGAATAAGTGGTGCCGGCTCTAGGTCCAACCCAGCTCCTCCATGGAAACCGAATCCAGTGCGCGCGGCGCGCACCCCCCCCCCCCCCCCCCCAATCACCCTCCGTGATCGATCGGACGCCACGCACCCCTGCTCACGAGGACAGGAAGGGCAACGCATAGGTCAGGGGGGTGGGCGCACATGCAGCGGCAGGGGCAAGCCCACCGGGTAGCGGCAGGAGGCAGGGGCGCGTGCGGCGCGCACCCCATTTTTTCCCCTCCATGGATCATTGACCATTCCTACTTTCTCCAATTCACAAATATAATGTAAGTGATTATGAGTTTATTCTAAATCAAACAATTCTAAGTTTGACTAAATTTATAAAGGATTATTAACATGCGGCACATCAACAAATAAAACTATAAAATTATATTTATAATAGATCTAATTAATTATGCTCATTTAACATCATATATATGATCAAAACATTAACATCACATATATTATCATTATTTATTTATTATTAAAACTTGTTCATAATAAGCTTAGAATCGCTTATGGTATGTGGGAGTAGCCTTTAATGAGAATCATAACAACATTCTTCTTTTTTTGTCATTAAAATACATTTATTTTTAATTATAAAGTCGTTCAATAAAATAAAACATTTTTACAGATTACTTATGAACAAAGATTATTGCACTAAAAAACCAAGAGATATTCATTTTGAAACACAATGAACAGACTATAAATACCTGGCCCAGGACGTGATCATCAGTTCATCACAAACCAACTCACGCAACAAACCACTCAAGCTCTCGTAGGAGCACAGAGCATGACTCAACTCCCATCCATGCCGGTGCTCGCCATGGCCAGCTCCACCACCGGCGCCGATGAGCTCATGCAGGCCGAGGCAGAGCTATGGTGCCACAATTTCGGCTACCTCAAATCCATGGCACTGCAGTGCGCAATAAAACTCGGCATCCCCACCGCCATCCACCGCCGCGGCGGCGCCGCCTCCCTGCCGGAGCTGCACGCCGCCATCCCCGTCGCCGCAACCAAGCGCCCATGCCTGTCTCGCATCATGGCCTTCTTGGCCGCGTCCGGTATCTTCAGAGCGGAGGTCCCGCCGGAAGACGGCGCGCCGGCGGCGGCGGAGCCGCGCTACCACCTCACCGCGGCGTCTCGCCTCCTGGTTGACGACGCCGCTAGAGGAGGAGGCGGCCGCACGTGCGGCGGCGTCTCCCAGCTCCTGACCCTGTGCAGCTCGCCGTTCTACTTCACGGCGTCGCAGAACCTGGCCGGCTGGCTCCAGATGGACGACGGCGGCGCCGCCGCGACATCGGCGGCGCGGACGCCGTTCGCGATGGCGCACGGCGGCGCGGGGTTCTACGACGTCGTGAGCCGTGACGCGGCGTTCGGGGCGTGCTTCGACGGGGCGATGGGCTCGGACAGCCGCTTCGTGTCGGAGATCGTCGTCCGCGAGCACGGCGAGGTGTTCTCCGGGGTGACGTCCGTGGTGGACGTCGGAGGCCACGACGGGACGACGGCGAGGGCCATCGCCGGGGCCTTCCCGCACGTGAGGTGCTCGGTGCTGGACCTGCCCCGCGTGGTGGACGCCATGCCGGCAGATGGCAAGGTTGAGTTCGTCGCAGGGGACATGATGGAGTTCATCCCTCCGGCTGATGCTGTGTTGCTCAAGGTATAGATACTTTGTTATTTTTCTTCTTGATCTTGAAAAGCAACAGAGGTATGGTACGCCTAATTTACGTGCATGGACCTCATCGCTATAAATGTACTCGGTATATAATTTAGATGTCGTTTTAGACAATGACACGGTCTTCAACCGTAACTTTGACTTCTTATTTTTACAAAAATATTTATTAAAAATAATATAGGTATATTTTTATTAAAAATATTTTTAAAACAAATTTATTCATAATTTTATATGGTTTTCATATTTTCAAACTCAATGATTTAGAAGTTATTCGTGATTTCTATTTTTAATGTTTAACTCTAATCTTCTTTAAAATAACATCTAAATCCTATACGGAGGGAGTATACACGTACCATCAGTATAAATAACTCTAAAAAAAGTGGGCTGGCGCCTTGATGTCCGTAAGCTTTCATCTACCACTAGAAAAATAATTATCAAAAGATATGAGCAGCCGTGCTAAGCAAAAGAGTCAACCCCAATTGACATGTTTCAACACAAGACATGAACAATTGAGTTATACTCACCTTTTACAAATATTTTATGATTATTAACAAAACAAACTCTTACATATATTTGTGCGTGTCTAGATTTTCATGTAAATGATTTTTTGTTTTTAGTCAATTTTTTAAGATTTATTTAGATCAAGATTTTTATATAGAACTCATATGTTACATTTTTTTATAATTTACATATGGTGCAGTTGTGTTTAGGTGATTAAGATAAGAAATTTTCCAATGATTAATGAACATTAGCAAACCTCTTATTTAATTTTGTTTCACAATACACATATATTATAATAGTTAATGACTACTTTGTTCCACATAATTAGACGATGTCTTAATGGTAGAAGGTTATGTACTTATACTCCTATTTTATGACAGTGTGTGCTACATAACTGGAGTGATGAGGATTGTGTTCAAATCTTAAAACGATCCAAGGAAGCTATTTCTACTCGAGAACCAAAGGGAAAAGTGATAATAACAGAGGTTGTGTTAGGATCTCCGTCTAAACAAACACTGGAAGCTCAAGCTCTGATGGATCTGTGCATGATGGTGGTATTAGAAGGCAGAGAGAGAACGGAGGAAACATGGCAGAAGATTTTCCTAGATGCAGGGTTCACTCGGTACAAGATTACGCCCATATTAGGAACGACTCGATCGCTCATTGAGGTCTTTCCGTAGCTGGCCTGCTAAAATATGACCATCATATCAGGAGTGAAGGCCATCGCTTATGCATTGCACCTTATTACATTATTAATCTTGCTTTTACTTTCAGACATTTGGATTATTGTAAGAGTCTAAAAGATATGTGATATCATCGCTTTTGTTGCACTTTGCAAGTACATTGATGTTTCTCTTGGAGCAAATATATCAATTATTTACCTTGGTCGCCACTGTTCTTAGAGCAAGCTTTGTGTTGCTAGCTGCCGCCGGTTGTCCTGACCACAAATTTTACAGAGTTTTTTGGTCTTTCCCATCTTAGTGACAAGACAAAGACTCCTACACATACTTTCCATTATTTTCCCATGAAAAGGTGATTTCCTTCCTTTCATTAGTTTTATCTATCTACTGGGGTGCTATCCTTTTGTTGACAACTGAAATCCCCCTTTTTTAGATGTAAATTTGGGGGTACAAACTTGAGGTACGAGGTCACTTCACCATAAATGCGCACCGTAGCATTTTCATTTGTATGTGTGAAAAATTATCTAAAAATTGATTAATTAGGCTCAAAATGTTCGTCTCGCAGAGTACAATAAAACTGTGCAATTAGTTTTTATTTTATCTATATTTAGTACTCCATGCATGGGCCGATATTTTGATGTGGTAGGAATCTTATTTTTACGTAGTGAACTTTGAGGTGCCAATTTTACATCTAAACAAGGCCTTGAATCAAATATTTTCCTAAAAAAACACAATGAATCAAATATTCAAATTTCACTCGACCCTCCCTCCCCTCCTTTTTTTCCCACCAACTCCTTTCGACCTTTCCTCCCTCGTATAGGTGGCCAAATGGGCCGAGTTAAATGGGCGGTCCGAGGCCCGACACTATACGATCCGACCCTAGCACGACCCGACCCATGACGCGTAGTGCCTGGGCCGGTACGACACTATGCATCGTGTAGTGCTGGGCCACCATTCTCGGCCCGTAATGCCGGCCCAGGCATGGCACGAAAAATGGACCGGTACGATGACGGCCCGACCAAACATCCCTATAGCCCATAAAAACTATATAAATAGGTAAATTTTAGGTCACTCACCATATATTGTTGCATTTTATGTGTTGAATTTGATATGGATGTATATTTTTATGTGGATTCAAGAACTATTGTGAGTTATGTGATGAAATTTATTGATTCTCTGGAACTTTTGATTTTGATTTGGTTAGTCTCTTTTACTCTTTTACTTATAGTGTCTGGACCGGCAATGGCACGATCGTGTCATAGTGTTGGGACGGCACTATCAAAAGAAAGTGTCGTAGTGGCTGATAGTGCCGGGTGGGGTAGTACCGGGCTAGACAGTGCAGTCCGCGTTAGCGCCGGGCCGCCCGTCTGGCCATCTATACTCCCTCGTCCCCGCGCCGCCGCCGTCGCTCCTGCACGCTTGCGGCTTGCCTGCCCGGGAGCCATGGCGGCGGAGCACGACCTGACGCCGCGCCTGGCGCCGCACCTGGACCGCCACCTGGTGTTCCCGCTGCTGGAGTTCCTGCAGGAGCGGGGGATCCATCCGGAGGAGGAGATCCTGGCCGCCAAGCTCCGCCTCCTCGCCGGCACCAACATGGTCGACTACGCCGCGGCCGTCCACGGGTCGCTCCACGGCACCGACGGCGAGGTCCCCGCCGACATGGCCGCGCGCCGCGCCGAGGTCGTCGGCAGGCTCGTGGCGCTCAGGGCGGGCCCCGCGCCGCCGCTCCACGCGTTCCTGCAGGACCCGCAGCTCGTGCGGCTGCTCAGGCCGGACAAGCAGCACAACGTCCACATGCTCCAGGAGCGCTTCCAGGTAGTGATATCTTGAGGATTATTCTCTTTGGCTTCGACACTGCTTTGCAAAAATAATCTGAATTGGCGACTGGTAGAAACTTTCCCCTTTGCTTCGGATGTCAATTAAGTCAAATTCTAAAGGAGCACTATGCACATGACGTGCACTACAATGGTTGGAGCTATAAATAAACTTTCCCCTTTGTTTTTCTGAGCAAGAAGCATTTAGCAGAAATGATGGGGTCGGGCTGCTTTAGATTATGTTGTGCTGCTAGCCTGCTTACTCAGCTACTGAAACTCTCTTTGTTCACATTCTTCACAATGCAGATTGGCCCTGACCAGATTGAAGATTTGTATGATAATGCTAAATTTCTGTTTGAGTGTGGGTCCTACTCAGATGCTGCGGCCTACCTGTTCCAGTATCGCATTTTGTCGACAAATGGTGAGAGGAGTGTGAGAGCTTTATGGGGGATGTTGGCGTCAGAGATTTTAAACCTCAACTGGGATGCTGCACTCGAAGAGCTTAATCGGCTAAAAGAAATCATCGATTCAAAGGTTTTCCTCTCATCTTTTGATAGGTGTTTATTGTTCTTAGGTTACTTCATATAGTTAGCTTTGTTTCACATTTCACTGTTGTTTTTTTTCTTTTCCTTTTCTTTTTGTGCAGAACTTCTCATCATCTCTGAATCAGCTCCAGAGTAGGATATGGCTGATGCATTGGAGTCTCTTTATCTTCTTTAACCATGAAAATGGAAGAAATGGGATAATTGATCTATTCTTCCAAGACAGGTTTGTCTATTCAATGATCATCATGATTTAGTTTTCTGCGTTCTTATGTTGTTACAATTGATAGCATTCTAGCCCAGTATTTGAATAAGCAGAACCACTAGGAATATTGCTGCAGAACTGATTTGACATCATTAGTCCTCAAGATATCGGTAATTACTATGAAGTTTCAAATTGAGAATGCAAGCAAACAGTTATTCTAACTAAAAAATCATGCTTTTTTCCCCATAGAGAGAATAGTTACCCCCAAATACATTATACAATAATAAGGAAGGATAGAATTATTCACAAAAGGAAGGTTTCAAAACACTTGATTTTCGAAAGTCGAGTTTGCTGCAACATCTTTCCTTCCTAATGTATCATCTAGCTCAATGAGTCAATGACAAAAGCAATTTTTCTTTGATTTCAATGTCATAGCACCCAATTTGTCAACTCATATCTTTTTTTTATTCTCCATTTTGTCCAGATACTTGAATGCTATTCAGACAGATGCACATCATCTTCTGAGATACCTAGCTATTGCAGTTATTGTGAACAAAAGGAGAAGGAATATGCTTAACGAACTTATTAAAGTCATTCAGCAGGAGCAGAACAGCTACAAGGATCCCATAACTGAATTCCTGGAATGCTTGCGTGTGAACTATGATTTTGATGGAGCGCAACAGAAACTGATGGAGTGTGAGCAGGTTAGTTTGATGCTACTTTATTCGGTCATGACCATTGTGTTCATTAAACTCACATGTATCTACTGTTGGAATGTTCAAAAGTTTGTATGATAATGTATTACATATTGTCTTTGTCGGCAAAACATTCATTTGTGATGTGCGTCAAAATCTTCTAATGATTTTAATTTTTATAAATTATAATTTATTTGATTGCTGACCTTTTTAATTAGAAATTTATTTTTTTTCACAAGCCATAGTTTACTCATTACTTTTTGAGGCCTTGTAGCTAAATTGTCAACAGTAAAATGTGATGGCACCATTGCCTCAATAATCAATAATAATTATATTCTCTTATATATTTGGAAATGATGTCTTATCTGCTGCCTGAAACAACAGTTATATTCCTATATATGAAACTTGTTATACGTCTTACGATTCTTATGTTCTAATGGCTTTCTTTCTAGGTTATATTGAATGATCCTTTTTTGGGAAAGCGCATTGAAGTAGGAAATTCCATCACTGTTCCCTTGAGAGATGAGTTCTTTGAAAATGCTCGTCTGTTTATTTTCGAGACTTACGCCGCATACATGGGTGCATTGATATTAGGTGGGTGCTTCTGGCTTTCTACTCACAATTCACTCGTAGTCATAGCCATGATGGAATTCTATTACAACGATTTACTGGAAAGCAGCAAAATCATAAAGTACCAAAACACCAGATCCAGACTGCTAAGGCACCTTTTAGACCATTTGTAATTCTGCCTATCCTGTGTCTACTATTTGATTTGTCCATCAGAAAAAAAAACTCATTGTAACTGAAATTGCATCCTTTTTCATCTCCATTCACTTGTCGACTACTTTTTTTTAGAACAGGGAATATATTACTATTCCAGCCGCTCCATCGATCAATGCATAGAGCTGTTTCTCTTATTACAAGCCAAAACGATGTTCATCATACTAAGGAACCATGAAAACCCATACTTAGGAACAGTGACATGTTGTTTTTCTGAAATGAACAATGGCATGTTGTTAACTAGCATGCTGAGCGCAAAACTTGTACTGGCCTTCTTTCGGTATAAGAGCATTTTGTCCGTAGGTTTCTATTCCTTTGGTAGTAACTTTAGTATTAGCAAATCTAAGACTAAGTGTTAACTCAATGTTTATGCAATAAGCAGCATTCTTGCGGAAAAGCTGAACATGAGGTACAACGAGGCGGAATTGTGGATTATGAACTTGGTTAAGAGTTCAAAACTGGATGCCAAGATTGATTCAGTGTCAGGAACTCTTGTCATGACGGTCAACCATGTCGATGTGTAAGTTGCCTCTGTCATACATATTCATCATATATATTGCCAATTCACAGTATATATTGTCTTCACTTAAATGTTACTAGTACTAAATAACGATATTTGATCCAATATTAGTACTATTTTTGTAGCTAGAGTAGAGATCTTCTCTGCAGCATTGGCATTGCCATTTACAGGGAAATAAACCTTTTGCAGGCATGGTCAGATTATCGAGAGCTTAAAGAACCTTAACACGCGGAGCTACATGCTAGCGCAAAGCATTGTAGAGTCAGCTCAGGCAGCGCAACAGGAGGCTCGGGGAGGATAGCAGTGTCTCCACAGTTTTGAGGTGCCAAGAATTATGCTGTACTTAGTGTAGAGACAGACTTTGTTGATCTTGGAGTTGCAGGGCTCACATAAAGGGGAAAGAAAGAGGAGGAGAGGGATATATAGGCAAAGCATATATTGCCCTAGTCCCCATTATATATGATCGAAAAATATAGGAAATTTGTAAGAATGTGTGTGTACTTCAGCCTGGTCCATCCTGATCGGAAGAGCTTGCTGCAAGCAAGCAAGCAAAAGCTACAACAGCTATTGAGTAGCTGGCTGCTGCTGCAGCAAGCACAACCGAGCAGGCTTCTTGTTTATAAAAAAAGAAATGATGACCGGAACATAGTATGGAACAACAGTTCTTTTTTTTTGGTTGAAAGGATGGAACAGCAGAATTTTCTTTTCCCAAGAGGTTTGCTGGAGTTTTGTTTTCCCGTAAAACATCAATGGTTAACACTGAAAGTACGGTAGCTGTCACTGCTGATCTTTTGTTACTCTGATGAAAAAACCGATCTCTTTTGTCAGAGGTTTTTCACAAAGTCAGTTAGAAGCCCAGCCCAGTTAATGTTTGAACCTGTGTGACTCCTCGTTGCCCGTTCACACCACGTAAAGCCCAATCAAGGCCCAGCCCACCCGATGTTTGAGCCCGTGTGACGAAACAGTTTACGCCGCTCTAAAGCCATGGATATTTCCAAAGCTCCGTCGACAGCAGGGACTTGTCTGAAGCCCCCCGATAATGCGCGTTGCCGCCACCCAGCTGCCCCTCCCCACCGCCACCCCGTCTCGCCGGCGCTGGCGAGCTCAGCGGCAGCCGCCCGCCGCGCCGCGGCCACCACCGAGGGCGCTCGCCGCCATACTGCGCTCGCGCGTCATCGCCTGCCTCCGCGCGGATGAGTAAGAAAGAACCATCAGTGATTGATCCATTCCCGATACAGCCACGCCCGCTACCTGTTCGGCGGTAGTCCGCTCTGGAGTGGAGGCCAAGAATGAGTTGGGTTGGCCGTCGCTTCTGACCCTCTTTGTGGCTCCCTTCCCTTGCAGCGGCGAGACGGCGTTGCAGGCGGCGCATGCGGCCGTACGCGGCGGCGTCACCGTGGTGAGTTGGTCGATCTCATCTCCCGTGCGCCACTGCCGTGTCTTCTCTGAGGCGTGCGTCAGTGCGTGGACTCGTAGAAGGCTCTGGTGCTCTCATTGCAATGTCCGCGTCACTGATGTTTATTTCCGGCTCATCTTTCTCTGCAATCCTCATCCTTGGAGCCTTAGAGCACCTGGTTTTAGCAGCAGTGCATTCATGATTTGCTTACGTCAATGTCGTTTCACGCCCCATCTCTCTGCTGCTAACAAGTGCGTGCTGTATTGTTCAGTTGGAGATCGTGATGCCAACTCCCGGAGTGCTGGAGGTGATGACCTTCTCACCATTGTTCTGCAAGTTTGCCCTTTTCTGCTTTGATTGGTTGTTCCTGACTGATTGGTAAATCTTCATACTACAGGTTATTGAAGATCTTTGCAGGATTTATCCTTCTTTAACATTTGGGGTAATTAAAAGTGTCATTACTTTGTAGGTTTCTGCATCAATGATGAAATTTTGTCTAATCATGTGTGCTATTTGTGCACTTATTCACATAATTTGCTCAGTGTCAATATTACTGATGATTTTTTTTATGTCTGAACTTGCAAGCTGTATAGTTTATATTATTATTGTCTTTTACTGCAAATAAACTATACAAACATGCTATATTTGTAGTTCAAGGAAGTTGTACTCATAATTTTTTTTGTCTGAACTTGCAAGCTGTATAGTTTATATTCTTATCTGTGACTGCAAATAAACTATACAAACGGCGCTATATTTGTAGTTCAAGGAAGTGGTACTCAGTAGTCACACGCTGTTATAGCTGTCCTGCACAATCACACTAATTTTAACTTTCAAGCACATCGACAAGCAACTCATAATCGTTGCCACTTTTTCACCTAGTGATGTTCTTCTAATTAGGTCGGCACGGTCTTAAGTGCTGCTGATGCAAGGAAAGCAATAAGAGCTGGTGCACAGTTTCTCATGAGTCCTGGCACAGTCATGGTAAGTGGTCACTCTATTTAGTCTGTGACATTTATAATATAATACCATTTTGTTTTCTCTTAATCATGTGCCTGTTTCCCATATTCAGCTCTTTAACATCATCAGTCCTACTGATTGATTCATGCACATTGTACCTTTTAAGGTGGTTTGTTAACATAATCAATTGTTACTAGATGCTGGTTGATTCATGCACCTATTCTATATTTTAATGAACTGTGACTATATGCATGATTGATTCATGCACATTGTATTCTTTAACACGTTCCATTAACATCATCTGTTGTAACTTGATTCTGATTAATTCATGCACACTGTATTCTTAGGAAATACTCCATGATCTTGAAGAAAGTAAGGTTTTATACATCCCTGGAGTGTTGACACCAACTGAAGTATGTATCACATGACAGGTGTCAGCTTCCATAGAATTGGAGTATAGCAGTTCTGAGTTGCGTCAACTTGTTTCTGCTCACTGACATATTTTACCTGATACAGGTTTTATCTGCCTGCAGCGCTGGTGCAAAAATCGTTAAGGTTTCATAACTGCACATTTCTTCTCATAGGCATGCATACCTTGTAGATTCGAGAGATTTAGCAGAAAATCAACCAAACATGACTGTGAATTAACCTTTTCATGATATGGTTTACACAAAGCAATTGGCTCTGCTATTTGGTTTCCTAATAAAGCCATTAGGTAACTTAATGTTTATATTACTGGTCATCTGATATTTGTTAGTTTGTATTCTAATTTGATTAGGTGTACCCAGTGTCAGTGATGGGTGGAGAGGTGTACATGTCTGCCCTGAAGAAACCATTTCCTCTCATACCAATGGTTGCTTCTCAAGGAATCCAAATAGGTAAGCAGCCTTGTTTATCATCTATATCTCCAATGATGACAAGGTAACTTCCAACAATTATCTCATCTGATGAACAAGTATATATACATTCCATAGCAACAATTAAGTATGCCATTTGGAATATAGTTAAGTTAGCAGAAAGGAATTATTTTCCGATAATTGCAAAAGTGATTCTTAAATGAAAGTGAAGTATGAACCATTCCAATATGATGATGTTCTGCCTGTCTTAGGTTCTATCAAGGGGTACATGGAGGCAGGGGCATCTGCACTGGTGTTATCTGATGCTATTTTTGACAAAGAATTGATGAGGGAAGGGAAATTCGGTGAAATTTCTGAACTTGCAAGTCTAGCCACTTTTGAGGCATTGCAGTCCACAAAGTGAGACAAATTTGATAATTCTACAAGCATCGCGGATTCACGGTCTAGAATATGAGGCACCATATCCTTTGGCTAGCCGTCATGCTATATCATCTTCTCGGGTTAAGCACATATGGAGTATGATCAGGGCCTAACACTGCCAACTATACAAAAATCAGGGATACCGCCCTTCTATAGAAATCATCCGTCTCCCAAATACATCTATACAAGTCCTAGCACTGCATGCTCATGAAAATGCACCAAAATTGTGTTCTCTGAACAAGGATGTTCACAGCTAGCAGAAGCATGTTCATCCTCGGTCCTGATCAGAAGTGTGAAGAGGCTATTGTGATAACACAAAGAACTACGCATTCAGCTGCAGTGGAATCACCAAAATTAAAACAAGAACAGAGGTGAATGAAAGTGAGATTGGCAACGTTTCTTGTGCTGATGCGGCAGATCTATTTCAGGAGGTAGTCATCTCTGAAGATGTTATCGGCATGGGAAACCGAGATGATCAGGGCGCGGGAACCCATGCTCTATGCCAGTAGGTCTACTTCTAGTTCTAGATCCTAGTTACTCTTGTCCAATTCGACATGATATGTTGAACAGTTTTGCATTTTGTTACGTAATTGTAGAAGTGCAAACAGTCCTGACTGACTCTATCTCGTTCTCACCTTTTTTTTTGACTTTGAGGCTGTTGAATCTGGGATGTGAATGAGCACCAACCTGGCAGATGCTAGACATGACGCTGGATCAGAAATAAACTGGCAAATCCTGCCGCGAAACAACTGACGAATGGGGCAAAAATATTCAGCCGACAAATGTGAAAGTTCTCTTGTGCGGGTTGTGAGTGGATCCATTGGCCCAATTTCCTTGCGTCAGATATTTTGGGGAAGATAAATGTCACCCAAAAGCACTATAGCGTCCAACGTGAAAAAATTGCGACGGATTTTAGGCACGAAACCAACATTCCTTTCGTATACATGCAATTAAACTTTTTAAAAATTGATACAAATTAAACAGTTTACATATTTTTTTCTTCAAAAAATATTTGCATTTAGGGCTAAGCATAAATTTCCCAATCTCATATCTACCTTTTCTTTTTGGCTCAATTTTCGTTTTACGATCTCTAAACTCTAACCAAACGTTTGGATAAGTATCAAATAATGTTCAGGGTCAGGGTCAGAGGTTTATAGAACGCTAAAACCCTACTATGGGTAAAACTGGAAAAGCCGCGTCGTCTCCTTCCTCCTCCCCTCTCGCGCGGCGCCGCGCTCCTCTTCCACCCGCCGCTTCTCCTGTTGCTTCCGCCCGTCACCAGCGACCCGCCGCAGGCGACGGAGGACGCAACGAGGCCCCGAATCACATCACGCGGCGTCGCCTCGCCCTCCTCGTCTTCCCCGCCCCAACCGGTACGTATTGGGTACAATGGCGGTCCTCCGGGACCGGGATCGATTTCGTAACCCTAGCTTGCTCCGGTGGATTGTTTTGCCAAATATGTTTTTTTGCTGTGATCTTAGCGTCGATTTATTTGGGATTTATTTGTAGCGTGGTACCCCCTGCCACTGTAATCTAACTTAAATTTCCCATTTCTGCTTGGATTAGGTCCCTCTTCCTGACCTCGCAAGGTCATTCCGCCCAAGCTAGCCGATTCTCCGCGCCAGCGGGAATGTAAGATAACTGTACACCATGCCAATTTGTTGCTGCAATTTTTGTTTGAGATCCGAGTCTCGAATTTCCAACATTTGGTTGCTTTTGTCAGGTTGAAGACTGCTTCTGTGAGATTGTTGCGAGATGGGGGTTTGAGGCAATCGTCCCAAGTACTGCCGGCTGGGTATCCTGAAACTGTTGTCTCTTTGATTCGGAGGTTTTGCTCGACGCCCGTTCAGAGCCTCACCAGCAGCGGAGCTGATGGTGATGCCTTGTATCAGGATGCCACTGATCAGCCCCCTGACAACTCTGATTGTGGTAGTGAGCCCAGTCATGACATCAATGCAGTGAGGAAACAAGTCAAGAATCATGGACCGGAGAAGAAACGTGGACCTTGGAAGAGGGGCCGCCGTGGAAAGAAATTGCCAGGCAGGGATGGACATACTCAGGAGAGCCGCTATCATGAAAAGAAATTGCCAGGTGGAGATGGGCCTTCTCAGAAGCGCTACCATTATGAACAGAAATTACCAGACACGCCCTTCCAACCTTATCTTTTCCAGACCATATTGGATACTCCTATGAGTGCTCTTATGACAGTACTTGACACATGGTTAAAAGCCGGTAACCATCTAGAAAGAAATGAAGTCTTGATGGCTTTGTTCCATCTGAGGAAGCAGAGACTGTATAACAAGGCTTTGAAGGTACCTTTTTTGTTATCTATATGTGTAACTACTATGACTGCTGGGTTGGATTGCACTAAATATGTTTTTTTGACATGCTAGGAGCTTGGTACTGGTCCATTAGAATAGTTTTCCGGAAGCCATTTGCATTCAAATTTCTTATTCTTTTTATGTTTGGGTTCACATGTTCCAACATAGCATGCACTGCAGGAAATTCAATTTGACATCACCCTCTTGTAGCTTTTGATGGAATGATCCCCTGTGTACTACTTGCTATACATTCTAGAAAAACGTGATCATTCTTTTTAGCACGGAATTGCAAGAAATCATTTGAACATGCAACTTAGCCTGAAAATGTAAAACAATGTTTCATATTTCACATAGAGATAGTACAAAGAAATGGATGAACATCAAGTTGTGAGATAACCACTGTCATTGTTTTTATGTAGAATACTTTTTGGCCTTAATTCTATACTTTTTGGTGACTGTATTCTTCAAAGCTAGCAGTTGAACAAGTTCATCAATAATTGAAACATATTTTATTTGTATTTGCTATCGTTTTTTATCTTTTCCTTCGCAATGTTGCAAAGAAGGGAAAATGAGCAGGGGGAATAAGGGGTGAGGTTATTTCCCATTCTCATTTCTTCTTTGGTTATGACATGTTAAATGAACCAGGCAAGGCTTCTAAAGCCTCTGACAGCCTGTGTTCCATTGCTTTTGTAGTTTTTTTATATATCATGTAGTAGTTGTGTATGTACCTTTTGATGGTGGAGATAATCCTATTAGGTCATTTTTATTGCAATCATAAACCTCCCCTTTTTCTTATGCAAGTGTAGGCATTTTTCATGTGGCAATACAGTAAACAGTCATTATAGTCTTCTGCGCCAGGAGCAGAATGGATCTTTATTTTTCTTAAACTACACTGTGTTTTGACCTATAGGTTTCCCTATGTTTATGGCAATTTTACTAAATTTGATTTAGTTCATTCATGGCTTGTCATGTATGATTTGTAGGCCATTGCATGCATATATGCTATCTTTCTACACCATAATTTATACACTCATCTGGCACATGGCACCTTTGCATATGCTATGCCATTTTTCAATCTATAGAACTGGATAGTACAAATGGACTTATTTTTTCGGTAATTTATTTCTGAATATCTGCAGTTCATGGATTGGATTGAAAGAAGAAAACTTCTAAATTTTGAAGAACGTGATTATGCTTGCCATCTTGATTTGATAGCGCGGAACCATGGTTTTGAAGCTGCTCAGAAGTACATCGAGAAGGTCCCAGCAGCCTTCAGGAATCAGGTGCTCCATGAAACTCTACTTGTTAACTGTGTGTGTCGGGATGATGTGCAGAAGGCACAGCAAGTCTTCAATGAAATAAGGGAACTCTATTTACCTTTACCTGTCTCTACTTGCAACCAAATGATATTGCTGTACAAGAGGGTTGCTCGCAGTAAGGTTGTTGACATTATCACATTGATGGAAACAGAAAATATAAAGCCTTCTCGCTTTACATACAAGCTCCTGATTGACTTGAAAGGGCGATCAAATGACACATTAGGCATGGAGTCAGTCTTAAATATGATGAAGGACAATGGTGTTGAGCCAGATTGTGCCACCCTGACTATGATTGCTAAATTTTACATATCTTGGGGCCTCATAGAGAAAGCTGAAGAGGTTATCAGGGCTCTAGAAGTAAATGTAAAGGATAGCCGTGACGCCACCAGGTCTGTTCTTGACCTCTATGCTATTCTTGGCAGGCCAGATGATATAGAGAGAATATGGAACTCATGCACCGAACCAAAGTTGGAGGACTTCTTGTCTGCTATTGAGGCGTGGGGTAAACTTGGACGTATTGAACAAGTGGAGGAAACCTTTGAAGCGCTGGTAAAGATAAAACCAAAGCTCACTTCCAAGTACATTAATGCCATGCTGAACGTGTATGCAGAAAATAAACTTCTGTCCAGGGGCAAAAAGTTTCTAGAAAGGATGTGTTTGGATGTGTGTCGAAGCAACCCTCAAACCTGGGATGCAATTGTTAGGCTCTTTGTGAATTCAGGTGAGTTGGCAAAAGCCGACTCATTTCTGGTGAATGTGATAGAAGAGAATCCTGACAGATATCCTGTTTTCCACTCCTACATAATCTTACTGAAGGCCTATGCAGAAAAGGGCGACATACATAACTCCGAGAGGATATTTGATACGCTAAAGCAGACCAGGTACCCAGGGAGGACTCCACCTTATACTTTGTTACTTGCAGCCTATGCCACTGCCCAGGTTACACCCTACGGGTTCAGAGAAAGGATGAAAGCTGACAATGTGCGCCTGAGCAAGACTGATATGGATTGTTTGAAGCGTCTGGATGACTTGCAAAAGACACAGTATTGATTTTTTTTCTTTTTCATCTCTTTGCCATTGACCACCCCGGCTCAAAGAAGGTGGCTTGAAGCTGTTGAACTGTAGGGTAGAAGAATCTACTACCAGGATGCTGTTATCTCTCCAGCATGGACTTTATGTTCCTGGTATGCATGATGTTGCAGGATCATCAAATTTTTAAGTGAGCTGCTATTTGGAATTGGACACTCTCCTAACAATATTTATGCTTAACTTGCAGTTAGTAATAAGTGGAAATAGAACAAATATTTCTCAGCTTTAATTTTCTATAATTTGCGTTATGTGTCCTGCTAATGGATATGATCTATTTTTTTTTCAAAAATAATAGGGTGTGTTGCACACAAGTGAGAAAACACATGCTGATAAGAAAAGGAGATATTTAGTTTGGGATTCTGGAACTCGTTCCTTCGTAACATGAATCTCTCGGATGGTAATATTAATGTATGATGTATTTCTTTTATCTTGTCATTATTTGAAAAGTAATAGTCACCAGAGTTGAAGCTCATATTGCTTGAGCAGAGGCTCTGTTTTTCCCCCTCTTTTTTCCTTTTTTTTGCCAAGTTGTTTGTAGCGTCTGCAAATTGCAAACGAACGTGGTTCGTTGCAACTGGAGCGGACTGTTACCATGTACAAATGCTACTTGAGCAATACGAGCAATTGTTTCTGACATTATGTTACACTTGCTGCATTGTATTAACAACGTGACGTGGAGCATTGCATGTCGAGGCCAGGTCAACGTGGGCCTGCAGTATGGTTGGCACCTTTGCATAGAGTCAATTACGTGTGTGTCGTTATAAAAGTTTCATGTTTTGTATCTGTCATTGAAAAAGTTTTGACGCCTTTCACGCCATTGAGCCAAATTTTTTTATCGAATACGCAAGAGGATTGCGCATCTTTGTATTAAGGTAGAAGATTGTAAAAGTTTACAACGACGCAAGAATGCGCCAACGACTCCCTACGCCCCTATAGAGTATTACAGCAGATTACAACGGTAGGGGTTGGGATAGCGATATTACAGTGAATTACTCATGAATTAAGCAACCCAACTGGTAGGCGTCTGCCGGATCCATTGGTCTCCTTGGATTTTGATCAGTGTTAGTGCCCCTTGAACGGTTGCCTGTTCACCACGGAAAGACCATTGCGCTGCTTCCACACTTACCATTGAGCCAAATTTTATTTCTTAGGATGACATTTTCGTCCACCGTCCATAAGTTTCACGGTTAAATGGGATGCGTAAAGACATTTTTGCCCTCATATCCCCTAATCTGCCTTTGGGTCCCACTTGTCACCTCACGCCTCTATCTCTTGTTCTTCTTCGATGGGCTGGCCATCTCTAGCCTCGATGTGCGCGTGTTCCGGTCCGGCGAGGGCCTCCGCCACGACGTGCTCTCCTCCGCCGCGCCCGCGACGGCACCCGCTCTCCTCCGCCGTGCCCGCGACGGCACCCGCTCTCCTCCGCCGCAACCGCGACGCCTGGCGTGGTGGGTGCCGGCACGACGAGGAGGACGAGCTCGGCGTGCTCGACGAGGAGCTCGGCGTCCGCCTGGCCAACTTCGCCAAGTCTAAGGGCGTGCGTCTCGAGTTCGTCGCCGTCGGCACCACCACCAGCCCGACGCCGCCGTCGTCTCCGTCGGAGAAGCGACCGCCCTGCCGTGACTTGGCGTCTGTGCTGTCCGACATGGCGCGGAGCGACCCGAGTCCGGCGCGAGGCTCGCGGAGCGGATGCGGCGGGGCGGGTTGCGTGGCGTTCGACGAGGTAAGGCGCCTGCTGAAGCGGGAGGAGGACATGCTCGTGCTCACCTGGAAGGGCCATGGCGCCGTGTACACTAGCGCCTGGACGCCAAACTAAGTTTAGCTATCTCCATTAGCGATCGAAACTGCTACTAGGAGTGTAGGATGGATGACGGATGACACAATGGCAAGAAAGTAGGATAGTTTGCTGATTATCTGAAGAAGAATCGAGCTAAACGAATGCGACATAGAAGCAGACTTCTTCAAATTTAGTTAGTTCTCAGTTCCGTCCGTGGCGCGCCAACCTCCGGCACGTGGGAGCCCAGTGCCAGCCCGCGTGGCGTGGAGCTGCGCGCCCGTCCGCGTGACCGAGGCCGGGCACCACGTCGCGCCGGCACCCACCACGGCAGCGTCACGGGCGCGGCGGAGGAGAGCGGGTGCCGCCGCAGGCGTTGCGGGCGCGGCGGAGGAGAGCACGTCGTGGAGGAGGCCCTCGCCAGACCGGAACACGCGCACATCGAGGTTGGAGATGACCAGCCCATCGAAGGAGAGCCAGAGACACACAAGAGAGGGATGACAAGTGGGACCTAGAGGCAGATTAGGGGACAAGAGGGCAAAAATGTCTTTACGCATCCCATTTAACTGTGAAACTTACGGACGGTGGACGGAAATGGCATACGAGGAAATAAAATTTGGCTCAGTGGCGTGGAAGGCGTCAAAACTTTTTCGATGATAGATACAAACCACAAAACTTTTATAATGACATACCCGTAATCGACTCCTTTTTATATGCCAATGAAACTATTTTGGCAGGACGTGGACGATGTACTATTGGCCTGGGTTTTAGGTGTTGTTGCAACGAAGTGAGAGGACCAAAAGGAGAGCAGGAGATGATCCAGGCACGTCGTTCCCTGGAGTTAACAGCATGGCAAGTTTTCACCGCCCGGGGGTCATCACTTCAGCACATGTAGTAGTATTCGTAGCTCTTGCTACCTTACTCTAACAAGGCTGGTCATCAATTCTGGTATTGTATTTTTTTATTTGAATTCCAAGCAAAAAGAAAAGCTGAAACAAAATTTCTAGCCTAAATTTGAAATGAAACTGAAACATGGTAGCTCTTTAATTTTCTCATTGGAGTGATTGTTCTCATTAGAGTGATTGTTAACATCCTGTGTAGAACTATGTAGTTATATGAAAATATAAGGAACTCATTTGGAAACTTGTCGTATATAGAAGCAATCTATAAGTACTACTAATTAGCGTGACTGGCCTATCTGTGGTCAATAGTTACCATTTATTTTTTTCTGAAAATAGAAGTAATACATTGTTAAATTGTCACAGGTAGCAGAAAATTAATCATCACAAGTTACGAAATAACTAGTCTATTTGTGATCAATAGTTACTAATTCCCCCTCTATATATGTGTGCGTTTATCATGCACAGAGAAAGCAAGCATTTTATACCACCAGAACAGAAACTCTCCCAATATCACAAAGCATAGCATCAATAGCCTTCCTACATGGAGAACACAAAGCACATTGATGCACTAGTATTGCTTTCAGTTCTTCTCCTCGGATACTATGTGGTACACACAGAGTGTAAGTGAAAACTATCAAAATATTGCTTTTGTTTGTTTCCAAATTCTTGTATGTGATACTGTCGGCGTCCGGATTGGCTGCACGACACTAACTAGAACGAATGCGCAGGACCACTCTCCCGATGGTCGGCATGAAGGATAACACAATGACACCGGTTTATCCTGGTTCCGGCCGCGAGGCCGTACGTTCAGCAAAGGGGGTGCTCGCACTGTATTACTCCGCGCCAGGGTGCTTGTAGTAGGGGTTTACAAGCGTGATGGGAGAGGAGGTGGAGACCTCCAAGTCCCGTGCGTGATCGGTGGATGTGTTGAGAACTCTAGTCGTCTCTATGTGTGTGTGCTCGTTTTTTCGCCTGTCTACCGCCGGCCCTTGGCCGGGCGTCTACCCCCCTTTTATAGTTCAAGAAGGGGCAGAGTTACATACATTGTACAGTAAGATCTACAGTTTCAGGTACTGGTGAGAATGGCGCCGGACGTGGAGGCCGTCCTGCGGATCCTTTAGCCCGGCGCAAATCGCTGAACCTCTACCAACTTTCGTAGACGGTGGCATGGTGGCTCCTGTGGAAGGTACATGTCGCTGTGCTTGTCCTGAAGTGTCTTCGAGGGGTTACGCCGATCAGTGTCCGAGCTCGATCGTCGCCCACACATCTGTTCGAGGGTTCTCTTGTGTCCTTCGAGGGCCTTGTCACAGAATCCGTACCGGGGTTGGTGACACAGGAGCGCCCGGGCCTTCAGCACTGGTCAGGTATGGGCCTCGCACGCCGGCATGGCGAGAGGAGTTGGTGGTGCAGGGTTGCGCGGTCACGCACAGCGCCGGGGATGGCGGAGCAGTGACCGGAGTTGGCGGATGGAACCCGGCCTTGTTGTCCGTGCGACTGCACCGACCAGTGCCTGCGCCCGGTCTTCACCCGTACGCCCATTCGAGGGCTTCCCCATGCTCGTTCGAGGGCTTCGTGATGGGGGATGGACAAGGATGGTCAGAACCGTGCGCCGAGGTGACGCTCGCCTATCCGCACAGGGTGCCGCAGTGCTTGCACAGTGACCGACGTCAGTCGCACAGTGGTCAGAGTTGGTCGTATAGTGCCCCGGGTCGTGCCAGTCGGCATGGGAGGCGATTTGCCATTTGACCTGGGCGCCCCGCAGGGACGTCGGGCATTCAATGCTTCTGTCAGGCGAGGTGGACGGTCGCTCGGACGCCTTTTGTTGGGACGGATGGCCTCGAGCGAGGCAGAGTCGGGGGTGTCCGCTCGAGGGAGGTCGATACCCTCGAACGAAGCAGAGTTTGTACAGTGTTTCGGTCGAGGGGGCCGAGACCCTCGAGCGAGGCGGAGATGAAGCCCGCGCGTCGGGCCTTCGATGGGAGGAGCTCGAGCGGCTGTCGGGCCGTCATGTGGTGTGGGCCTTGGGCGTGCTCTGGTCTTCCTTTGGCCCACGGGGATTTGGTTGCGATTTATTTGTATTTTTCCGGGGTGATTATCCCTTAGGTTATGGGACCCCTTAAGATCGTCCCCCACAGATACCGTATCTGAAAGGTTATGCTAGTTAGGTAAAGTTTTCTTCTTCTCCTTGATAAAATGCAGCACAGTACAAGGTTGGTTTCTTGTATGATCCTTGCATGTGCATATATATATATATATATTTATTTATTTAGTCTTTATCTTTTGCAAATAGGTAGAGGCATGGATCACTACCAACAAATGCATGCATAAGAGATTTGTGTTGGTGCTGTTTGGGAGATGACTACAATTGTTACTCCCACGTGATGAATGCAAAATATCATGAACTTAAATATGAGTTAGAATAGTTAGAACAATTTCATATTAGGTGATATAATATAACAATAATGAATTGAAACATATGATGATCAAACATGGACCAAACATACTGATATTCTTGCAATTGCAAAGGTGCCTGTTTGCAGTGGCGGACTCAAGGCCCGGCGAGCCTGGGCAACTGCCCTTGCTGTGCGTTAGTGATCTTGCCCTGTCTAACAAAGTGATGATCCAATGAGAAGAGGCCAAACGGGCAATGAAATACAACAGACTGTTAGTAGCCCAACTCAAACACTTGTAGCCAGTAGTAATATATCTGTATATTTATATAGTGTCTCTTTAGAGATATACTATTGGATTTTATGTGTTATTGGTTGTTATGTTTGCCCAGGCTCCACAAAAGTTCTGGGTCCGCCACTGCCTGTTTGGGTAAATACCTAGGGTCACTAGCACGGGCGTGCGTGCCACTGGATGAGAAATCTCCTTTCTTCCTCCTTCCTTTTTTTTCTTTCCTACCGGCTTTCTCTTCTTCAACTTTCCATTTCTTGTCTTTTGTCTTTTTTTCATCCATATTCCTTCCTCCTTGCTAGAGTTTCGTACTACCAACTCCCTCTGTTGCCACCCCATACAACTGGTCGTGGCTCCTCTGGCGTTAACCGAGCCACCCTCCTCCTGCCATTACCACCCTTCACTAACTTCTTTGGCATCTCAGCCCCCACCCTCAATGCTTCCAGGCCATCACCACTGTGGTTAGTAGAGCCCCATCGCCTCACCACCCCTTTGGTCCAAGCCTGCATGGCTGCATCCAAACCATCCCTCTATATTCAGCAGCACCTTCGAACTCCACCACCACGGGAACCCAAACCCTAATTAATACCTCTTCACCTGCTTCTCCATCTCCTAGCCACATCATGTGCGCTCTGACACCATCACACGTTGTCAAAGCACACACATGCTCCATAGGGATTTTGGTAAATGCCATTTTACTGGCTCTATTTTGGAATATAAAATGCTGAACACCTAGAATATTGCACAACACCATTGATGCGCCCTTTGCCACCTGCTTCATGGGGCAGCTCCTATGCTCTGTACCAATAAATCCAAATTTTCTTTAAACCATTAACATGTTGGTCAATAAATTCAGGACCCAATTTGGATCACGATGGATTCTTAGAATCCAAGCAAGTAGCTAGCCCTGATTCCAAACAAGCAAGATTTTGTAGAAGATTCTGTTATCCAGATTTTAGGATTCAGGAAATCCTCAAAGCTGGTTTGGAGTAGATTTCACAAAATATCTATAAATTCAAGTACTGTAATTTAGGGATCCTACATCACAATCCAAATTTTACCCACAATGCAAATTTTTGAAATCCATTCACAATCCAGATTTTTAGAATCTATAATAAAATCCAAACGGGGTCTAAATTGTTGCCAAATAATCCACATATAGGTTTTCAAAAGCTAGGTTGGACATAATATATGTTGTTTTGAGTTTCATGTCAACATTCGATCGCATTGCTCCACCAATCCATAACAGCCACTTTGCTCGCCTTAAAAAAAAACTTTTCCTTCCATGTTCATCAAGTGTGTATATACTCCATCCCTCTACAAAAATAAACCATTCTAATTTTTGCCTAAGTCAATTTCTTAAGTTCCAAATTTGTACATAAAAGTACCAATATTTGTGATACCATATAAGTATCATTAGATTGATCATAAATATATTTTCACAATAATCCTACTTATGTATAAATATTGATATTTTCTCTCTCTAAATTTGGTCAAACTTGTTTTTTAGGATGGAGGAAATATTACATACTATGATTCGTATACCACCTCTCATCTTTGTGCAACTTATTTGGTGATGTGGATCATCTTCCTGGATTCTTTCTCCAAGCCAATATGTGCCACAAACCATACATAGAGAATACTTCATCTTTGCCTACGATTAAAAAAATATCCTCCAAAGGACATCCTTGGTCTCAGAAAGAAACGATATAGAGATATGTGTATATTATCGAACGCTTCTATCACTTCTGTGATCCACTTCTAACTCTCTCTCGCTTCTTGTCTGGTTGTCAATGTAAAATCACCAATTTCCATTATTGTATATATGTTCTCAACAATCAAGGCTATTGCAAAATTAATGTACTGCTCCCATCTGACTAGCTAGTAGCAAGATCGTTGGTGTCTAGCTAGCTACAACTAAAAATTAGTGTATTGTAGCTAGAGTTCGTGTCTAATTTTTCGTATCGCTATTGGCGGTTTCATTTAGATTCGTATCTATCATAAATTTATCCATACATTTTATCATGGATTGTTCTGAAACCACAAAAGTATACGATACAACAAGATATGTGCCAACGATGTGTGATAGTCGTCTTTATGCCTAATATAGCCATGGTAGCTCATACTTCAAGCTCTCTCCCTGTGCTTGCATTAGTTCCCTTGTATAGTTGGTGTGATGCGACACATGCTAGTTCATGCAGGTACTCTGTCGTGGTTTTGTTCATTCAGACCTCAATGTGCACGTACTGCTGCTGTGGTTTAGCATGTGCTCAACCACTAGCACCATGCCTGCCACTAACAGGTGTTGATTGGATACATGACTACTACCTCTAGTGGTGAAACAAAGTATGCAAAAAAAACAATTTTTCTTATTATATTTATTTTGGGAATGGAACTAACATTGCCTATTGCATTGTGTCCATGTTGTGTGCGTGCGTGCAACTACTTGCATGTTTTGCAGAGAGCATACTAAAAATTTGGTCAAACAAATTTTTATTTTTAGGGAAAAGTTTTAAAAAAGTTATATAAAAATTGTATTTGAAAGAAATCTATTATGAAAATTTTTAAGTTTTAAGAAACATGACTTGATAATTTCTTCTTCTCTGTCATCAGAATTTTTCTGATAAGTTATGTGAAAAAGCTGTTCAATAAATTAAATATAAATTTATAATTTTTAAATGAAAAGTTGTACGGAAGATTTCTGATAAATCGAAGTCATGGTGCGGCCAATCTGTACGAGGCTCGAGGGAACAATTGAACAATTAAAAAAAAACTGAGGACAGATACATTGCTACACGTAAACGGTTTTATAGATCGTCTCATACGTACAGTGCCGCGTAGAATTTTTGCTGATGTGGAGGAAAGAGAGTGAGATGAGAGAAAGAGGTCGTTGTTTCGCGAAACAACCGTCGCATGAGCTAAATTTTAGGATTATGAGACAACTCTTTCACCATTGTACGAGTTTTGTTGACATGCAACTAATAATATTTCTTTATTTCCCCTATAAATTAAGGGATATTGTATTGCTACGAGACAATCAAAACAACGGTTGTCTGATTAATCGACTCGATATTCCGTGTCACTGTATGAGACTAGGACGGCACCAATATATTGCCCTAAAAACCTACTGGAGAAATGTAACAGAATGACATATACATGTATTTTGAAACCCTCGATTTGCAGGTGAGTTGTGCGATTTTCTCTAAAATAAAATCATTATGGATCTAGACATCCTCCAGCATTGCCTCTCTATTTCGCAACAAAAAGAATCAACAAGATTATGGAACAAATTAAAGCGTTCGATAAACTTGTGCATCTGGTTCAGACCAACCCGAAGCCCAAACCACCCAGCGCAGCGTCAGCTCGGAACACTCGTTCGACCCCTCTCCGAGTCAAATCCGAAGCCACAGCGAGAAAAATGGCGGCGGCGGCGCTCCGTCCGGCGATCCTCCGCCGCATCCGCCTCTCCCCATCCCGGCCGCTCCCCCTCGCCCCCTCCGCCGCCGCCGCGGCGTCCCACCCGCACGCCCTGGCGCGGTGGCTCGCGCGGCCCATGTCCTCCCACGACGCGCACCTCACCCGCGAGGAGGTCGTCGACCGCGTCCTCGACGTCCTCAAGTGCCATCCCAAGGTCGACCCCTCCAAGGTAACCCGATCCTCCGCCGAATCCGCATCTCAGTGGCGCCGAATCTCCCAACAAGAGTTCCTAACCCTAGGCGGTGGCGGCGGTGGCAGGTGACTCCCGAGGCGCACTTCGAGAAGGATCTGGGGCTGGACAGCCTGGACACCGTCGAGGTGGTGATGGCCATCGAGGAGGAGTTCAAGCTCGAGATCCCCGACCAGGAGGCCGACAAGATCGACTCGCTCCCGCTCGCCATCGAGTACGTCGCCAACCACCCCATGGCCGGCTGAACCTCAGCTCGCCGGAGGTGAGGGTCTCTTGGTTTTTGTTTCCGAGGGCGAATAATTGGCCGGAGTGGCTCAGGAAAACTGGTCCCTGGTGCTCCGCATTCTGTTGCGGCGGATGATGATGTCGAAATGGAACATTGACATTTTGTTGTTGCGACAATGCAATGCTAGATTGCTGTTTTTGTGTGTATTATATCTCTATATGCTGTTGACAAAATAGTTTGGTTGGTCATGAACCTGCCCATTTTTTCCAAGATCTAGTTGTTCAAATTGAGTCCATGATAGTTTCTTATGCATATTTCAGTTTTCTTCCCATCTGTCTATGAGAATCTATGCTGCACAGGTATGGATATGCGTATTAGGATCGGACGGATACGGTATGTCTTATAATTAGACATTGAAATTCTAAACGGGATAGCAGACTAGCAGGAAATAAAATTGAGCTGTTTTCCTCGTCTTTCCCATATTTTCATCTATGCAACACTAACAGCCAAGCCTGCCAAGCATCTCCTTCCAATTCTCAAATTCCAATCTTGCAAAACCAAATAAAAACATTGAGTGATGAGCTAACGTATCTGTATAATATCAGAATCCAGAGAGATTTTTTTTAAAAAAATTGCTCAGAGAAAAGGGAGGTCCAGAATCGATAAATCAATGATGTTTCATTGCTTATGTGGATTGATGTCGACAAAAATTCACATAGTTCATGACAACTGTCATGATACTTTGAATGTGCTTTATGTGACAAAAATATGGTATCCTCTTGTTTGTAGTAATGATAGTTTGAATTTGCTTTATGTGACAAAATTATGGTTTTGTTAGTTAAAAGGAATTTCAACTTTTGTGTGAGAGGAGATCAAGGGAAAGTGAGTTCTTACTTTTTATGCAAAGTTTCTGATATGCACTTACAATCGGGGCAATATTTTGCTAAAGGGATTTGATATTTTGATCCCATCAAATGAGAAACAATTTGATGAAGTTCATGATTCACCCAAGACTTTTAGTTTGCATTAGTCTCAGTAGAATAGAGAAGATTAGGCTTTCTTTTGTTGGTTGCACTGTTACCATATTCTTTCTCATAGTTTCATCGAAGTATTAGGCTTTCTTTTGTTGGTTGCACTGTTACCATATTCTCTCGCATAGTTTCATCCAAGTAAAACTTTTCGTGCTTTGTACCAGTACTTTGTGGATTAAGTTTTGTTTGGCACTAGGGATATCTCTTCAACTTCTAGTGTTTTATCATTTAGTGTCCATTTAACTGTTCCACAGGGTGAGCAGTTTGTTTGGTTATGAGCCTGCCCATGACCCCCTGATCTGATTGTTCAAATTGGGTTCATGATAGTTTCTCAATGCTCTTTATCAGCTTTCTTTCATCTGTTTGTGAGAACTAACCCAGAATTGATCAACAAATGATGTTTTGTTGCTTTTGGCAATTGATGTAGGTGAAAACTCTCGTAGTTGTAATGTCCTCTTGTTATCCTTCTGTTTGTGGTATTTATATTTGGAATGTGCTTTATTTGACAAAACTATGGTTATTAGTTAAAACTTAAAAGCATTCCAACTGCTGCTTGAGAAGATATCAAGAGTGAGTTCTAACTCTTCAAATACTAATGTTTTATGCCCGTTTAACTGTTCCGACACACTCACAAGTGAATACTTACTGCTCATGTGTTAGGTGCCCTGAGATTTAGTACCAGACTGTTTACCTGTCTCATACAAGTTCTTATTGCCGGTTCTCTTAGTTCTTGGCAGGAACCAAGCTTTTACTACATACAGTCCCACCTCTGTCCTTGCTGGCCTACTTGATTTGTTCCTCACTGCTTCACGAATTGGACTTACTGACTGAAAATCTATTTTATTCTGGTGGCATGCATATTTTTGGTGTCCTCCAAATAGCAACCGAATATTTCTGTAGCATGTTGTGGTTGACTTACTCTGTTGCTGTGAGTGATGTCTTGGCTGTATTGCTTGAGGATAAACTATGAAGCGTCATTTTTTTTGGTTCTCCCTCCATTTTGCGATGTTTATCCATTTTATTCCCAGTTGCTGCTTCATAGTCATTGACATCTTGTTGGGTACTTGGTCAGGTGACTGTGAGTGTCAATCTATGACAACCATTGACATCTTGTTATGTGCTTGGGTGACTATGACTCCCAACCTATAACAGTCATTGACATCTTGTTGAGTACTTGGGTGAAACTGTCAAACTGAAAAACTGAAAAGTAGACGAGGAAAAGCTTAATTCATTAGCTCCAAATGTCAACCAACCTTGTTGAAAAGCTCCTGAAGGATTGAATAATCAGCATTTCTTCTGTTAGTATCTGCTACCTATGCAAACTGCATGTGGACGAAGCCACTACTCATTGCTTTACATGAAAATCTTATGCATTCATTCTGCTTTTCCTTGTACATGACACCACTATCATAATTGACAGCATGTGATCTAGCATGAACTGGGTGAATCTTGTATTGAGGATTTGCCTTATCCATGAGAATCTGTTGTGGTGCCAAGTGCTTTTGATAGTTTCCAGCTTCCATGTGCATAGCCACAACTAAGGATGTAAGTAAGTAGATTGGGTAAACATTTTACATCTATTCTAGTAATTATCCAGTTTTCTCCAGTTGGCTTAGGAACTGTCTGGTTCTGGTTGAAACTAAAAGTCTTTACCTTCTACATGGCAAATCACCTTGTTTAGGATGTAGCTGTTTTTATTTAGTGTGAATTGATGTCCAATACCTGGACACCACTGAGGTTCTAGAACCCTGGCTAAACAATGTGGTGTGACTCGTGCCCCACTTTCGAGCATGACCATGCAACGTCCTAACTTTCTATGAGTGCTGTTTTTTCTATCTACATCAGGATAAGGTTTTGATTGAGAACTTGTGGTAACTGGCCACCTTATATTGCTACACCACTTCACAGGAATTCCCTTTAGCTATCTTGTGAGTCTGAGTCACCAATTTTTATGGACTTGAATTGTGGCAATGGAAACGTCATCTTTTTGCTTGGGTAGAGAGAAGGCGAGTTTTTAATCTAACAATCTAGTTTGGTTGCTGCTGTAACCTTCAGATTATTTGCGGTTGATACAGACTGGCATTGTGATGTTGGATAATTACTGCCAGTTGCCAGTTGCCACAGGGCATACATGTCCTCATATGGCAGCATAAAACCTCATGATCTGAAATTGTGCTGTAATGCCACTGGCTGTACGACAGTCAGGTGAATCCATGTATTACACAAGTTTATGATATGACAGCTTCCTGAATAGCTTCAATATGTTAGCAAGCTGTTTATATTGCAGCAAACAAATCAAATAGTGCTGGTGATCATAGTTTCATACAATATTTTGGAATGGTTGCTAGTGTCGAGGTTGCCCGTATTTGGGTAGTATGCTGTAGCAGCTGAGAAATGTGATCCCAAATCCCAACTGCTGTGTGGCCATGACCTTCAGGCATTTTACAAAGAATACTGTGTTACAAAGACAGCCATTGACATCTTCTTGAGCGAAACAAAGTACTGAATTTAGAACTTGATCTACAAAAGCTCAATTTATTAGTTCGTAATCTTGAGAGACCATGTCGAAAATCTCTCCCATTAAGTATAGATGGGTCGTATTTCTTGCGTTAGTAGCAGGTGCAAAACCGCACCTGGCCAACACTTTCCAGTTCTCGAGTCCCTGTTGAACATTTTGCAGTCCTGCTTTCCATGTACATCATGCCACTATCATGATTATGATTAGTACCATGTGATGATAGCATGGCCCGGGATGCATCTTGGAGCTGAGAATTTTTGCCTTGTTCCGTGAGAATCGGTTTGTGGTGCCAATTGCTGATGGCACCTGATCCAATGTCAGTACAGGTCCCCGAGTTGCACACGAAACGAGCACCCCGGATCTCAGTATGGTGGCCGCACACAACATACAACTTCCCCCATTAACCAACAGCGAGTGAACCGGGCCCCTACTTAGGCTGCTATGTTTGTTTGACTTATCAGCCACCATTCAGTGGTACTTTTCTTTCATAATAAATCAGCCACCGGTCAGCGGTACTTTTTTTCTCGTAACAAATCAGCCGGCGGTACTTTTCTCTCCGAACAAACCAGTACAGCCAAACGATAAGGGGACCGCACACCTATCGCACCGTTTACACGAGACAATATATAGTTCAGATGTTCAATAACACCGTCAGTGTTTGCGATAAATACCCAAAAAAGAATATCATTATATTTCGTACAATTTCGCTCAAACAATGGGGAACTAGTCAAATATATGCTCTAGAAAAACCGCTTTCGTTAGGGAGCCAAACATGTCTCTTGTAGATGGGAGATTGGAGCATTTGTCATCCGATTCGTGCACATTATTGCTAATCTGCCGACACCCAACACCCCATTCCCCTCCCCAAAAAAAACAAAAAAAAACCAGTCGGTGTGTCTCGCGGTCCCCACCAACGAGCCGCCAAAACGAACCAGACTAGACCGGTCGGTGATCCCGCGTGGAACATCATTTGGAGACCAATCCCAGCCATTCGTTCGGGATCCGGCAGCTCCCACGAAGCTCTCCTCCCTCCCTCTTCCTCTCCACTACCCCCCCACCCCGCCAGCCGGCACGAAGCGCGGCGTTAATATCTCCACCCCCTCCCCTCCCTCCTCCTCCCCCATCCTCCTCAGGTCTCCTCCTCCTCCCTCGATCCCCAAATCCTCCTCCGGATTTCGCATTCCGCAAGGCGCAGGTGAGCCTCCCCCGTCCCCCCCCTCCCCCTTCCCTCGCCGGATCCAGATCTGAGGCCACCGCGCCCTCAGATCTCCCCTCCCCCCCCGATCTCCCGGAGTCCCGGTCCCCTCCCCGGCTGCCGCGCGCGGTGGGGGGCGCCCGCGGATCTCCGCCCGCGGCCGCCGTGTCGGGATCAGGGTGTTGGGTTGGATCCGTCGCGGGCTCGCGGATCCCGTTTGGTTGGCTGTTTAGGGTTTCGCGCCGAGATCTGACCGTTTGGGAATGGTGGGTGGGTGGTGCTGTGCAGGTGGTGAAGGGGGTACGAGGGGGAAGAAGATGGGGCTCGCGTTCGGGAAGCTCTTCAGCCGGCTCTTCGCCAAGAAGGAGATGCGGATCCTCATGGTCGGTCTCGACGCCGCCGGTAAAACCACCATCCTCTACAAGCTCAAGCTCGGCGAGATCGTCACCACCATCCCCACCATCGGTGAGCCACCGCGCGCGCCCTCCCACTCTCTTGCTTTTCGGTTTTGTTGTCAAGGCTGGTTGGTTTGGGAACAATTCCCCGTTAGCGTTTCCATTTGGACGATGGAAAACATTTCATGCGTAGATGGTGGATCTGTTGGATCCGGATTTGATGTGAACCTGGCTGGGTTAAATTAAGCAACAACTGATTGTCTATAGGCTACGTTGCATTGACAGGTTTCAGCATATTGATCCTAATATATTTGGTTCCCACCATATCTGAATTGATGTGTACTCCCTGCTGCGCCTGATTTATTGTACAGCCTGTGAATCCTGTCATACATGATAGCCTATTTGACTGGAAGATCTATTTGCTCCTAGGATCCATTGTTTTCTTTAATGTCACCGCCAATGGTTCATCATAACCTGATTCAATTTTTATGATGTATTATAATTGCTATATGTCAACAGGAACACATTTTCTTACAAAATGTTGAAATGCATGTGAACACATTTTCCTACCAAGTAAATACCTAAAATGCTCGTCTTCTTCCTTAGATCCATTGCAATCCTCTTCAAAATTGAATTGTCTTACAGCAAACTGATGGGATGTTTACACCTTGTTGTCCACTTGAAAATTGTATCGACTATATCGCAAAGTTTCTTATGCTTATCCTTTGATGGCATAACTGTGATGCTTAATGTTTCTATGCCCCGTGTCTTACAAGAGAACTGGCTTTTAAAATGCAGGTTTCAATGTTGAAACTGTTGAGTACAAGAACATTAGCTTCACCGTCTGGGATGTCGGGGGTCAGGACAAGGTATTATGGTCTACAGCATCCTTTTGTATTGTGCTATATACAGTTGTCCTTCGTTTTATTGTTTTGCCAGGGCCAGCACTATTTGTTATTTATACATTAATCTCCTAGGCTGTGACTAATTGCTGTTGATTTTATGATGTCATATCAGTTTTGTAATATGTGGATATACTGCTTGGTCTATGGCCCCTCTCCATCTCACGCAGTAGTATTTAGATGTTCTATCACATTCTGAATTGTACACACTTTTCTGAAAACAGATCAGACCTCTCTGGAGGCATTACTTCCAGAACACACAGGGTCTTATCTTTGTTGTGGACAGCAATGACCGTGACCGTGTTGTTGAAGCCAGAGATGAGCTCCACAGGATGCTGAACGAGGTAAAACATTTTCCCTGGCCACTTTATCATGCTAAGTGCTGAAGAAAGGCAATTTATGAATAGCTTAAGGATTTGATGTGGTATGGCATTTGATTGGCATTACAATTCTTCAATGAGTTCCTATTGTTTCTGAACAGATTATTCTTCATTTGATTGATATTACATTTCTTTATTGAGGAGTTACTTTTGTTTTTGGTCAAATTATTACGAGAAGAGGATTCTAGTTGCTTTGCTTTTTCAACTCTGAGACAACATTTCTGTACAAAATAAGACAGCTGCTTCAATATGAAAACAAGAAATGGTTTATACAATTGGGTATTGTTTTTAATTGATTAGGGAAATCCCCTCTTTCATTTCTTTTGACATTCTGTTTGGAGAATAGATTAGAAGTTCATTCCACTTTGCAAGTCCGACAATTTTGTGGCTGTACTAATTGAATTTCATTTGGTATTCTGATAACAGGATGAGCTACGTGATGCTGTGCTGCTTGTTTTTGCCAACAAGCAAGATCTTCCCAATGCTATGAATGCTGCTGAGATCACTGACAAGCTTGGACTGCACTCTCTGCGCCAGCGACACTGGTAAATAACTAATCAATGATTACATGCTTCAGTACATTTGCACCTATGAAGCTACTACCCTGTGACTTCATAGTGAAATACTGACATGTGACCAGCTTCGGCATGAATCACAAACTCTCTGTGACTCCTTTAGTTCTTATCACCATGTTTTTGCTGACAGGTACATCCAGAGCACCTGTGCCACAACTGGTGAGGGTCTGTACGAGGGTCTGGACTGGCTGTCAAGCAACATCGCTAGCAAGGTAATACATTGATGCATGGCGTGTATGCCTTTCAGTTCCAGTTATACTACTGTATGATTGATCTGGAGATAATTTATGCATTTCACCATTTTTAAGCTCTTTTTAAGCTACCAAGACCGCAGAGCCTGTCTTAAATTACAGTTCTCACCTGTATATGTACCTAATATGTTTCCTCTCTTTCAGGCTTGAGGTCTGGCTTTGGATATCAACTGCGAACTGACTAGGAGCTCCGGATGTATCATGGAAACTTAGGACAGAATCGCCTTTGCAATGTGTTAGGTGTCTTCCGGCACAATATATTTTTTGTTTCGAATATGTAATGATGTCACCGTTAAATGTTTGTTCTACCCTACTCTACTGTTGGTTGTTCTTTGAACCTGTTCATTTTGCACAAGGATTGGAGTTCCAATATCATGCTACTCTGGAAAGTTATTATATACCAACATTCGTAGTACCTGATTAGTTCATTAGCTAAGCCAAGGAGGTCAAACATCATGTTATATGGTAATCCAGATCCTGTCTACGCTCAATATTATCTTGGAGTGTCTCTTGTCAGTGATGAAAGTCACATAGGGAGGGCGCGTTTGGTTCTGCAGCTAGCTTGATCTCTCCGCTCTCTTGTTGGCAGAATTTGCTCGCTGGCATTCGCACTCCTGTTGGCGGAATTGGCTAGCTACACGCCGGTAAAGAAATCCAAACAAAAACCATGATTCATGGCAGCGGTAGAGCACGGCAATTGGGAAAGTTGGAAAGCTGCTCCCATTTGCTGTCTTCGAAACAAAATTTTAGCCATTTTGGCTTTGCAAGTTCAAAACATAATTTTAGCCATTTTGGCTTTGCAAGAATAGGAATAGGTAGTTTGGCTGGTTTGGTTTCTTGTGCTGAAACATATTTAATTTCTAGCCGTCCATTACGAGGCGCCGTGGCAACGCCATCATCAATCTCAAAGAATGAGTGTCCGTGTGTATGTATAAGCGTTTGCGCTTAATACTTCACAATTTTTTGTGAAAAAAAATTAAAGGACAACTAAAAGTACACTTGAAGAGCAGTGCATATTAGAAGAGAGAATAGATCAACTAAACGTACAAGAAAAATATTTTCACATCAGCCAAGAAATTACTTCTTTTTCTTCTGTTCCAACAAACTAAAGCACCACTTCATCATTTGCTTCATCAAGAATTCAGCTTCGCGGGACTCCATCAACCATCAATCCATTAAGCAAAGCCACACTCACAGCATCATCCTCGCAAGCCTGCCTCTCTTTTCTCCACTATATATACATATATACTTAAGTAAACATCTCCATCACCAGTTGCATATATTTGCACCAAGAAAAATTTGATAGGATCGTCCAACAATCACAATGGCTTCCACCACCCACCGGCTCCTCCTCTCCACCGCCGTCGCCGCGGCCGCCGCCGTCCGCTCCCCGGGCTACTGCATCCCGGGGCCCGCTGCCGAGCTGCCGGCTGTACGCGGCCAGCCGGACCTGCGGCGCCATGGCCATGCTCCCGGCGTGGTACCTCAGGGACATGTGCTGCCGGGAGCTGCAGGCCATGCCGGCGGAGTGCCGGTGCAAGGCGCTGCGGGTCATGGTGGAGGAGACGCCGCTGGGGGAGGAGGTCGGCGGGCAGACGTGCTGGCTCTCGCAGGCGCAGTACGCGCCCGCCGTCGTCACCGAGTGCGGCATGCGCACCATCCATGGCGGCGCCTTCTGCTACCCGCTCGGTGCAGAGGACTGATGATCCAATCGAATAGAATCGATCAGGGTTCTCATCATCGATTGAATAAGTGTTAGCATGGATCCATACACCATGGTGAATGCGTTTATGCATGCATATGTATATGTATTGGTGTGTTGAACAATAATTAATAAAGGTAGCAGCTCAGGCTGTGTTCTTGCCCTGTGATACATTATCTTCGAGCTTGAATTGCTCCGGCCTGCGGGTGGTGCGTTGAGATGTGGGGAAATTCAGCCTGATTTCCCGTCTGTGGAAATGCGCTGTTTTTAGCTACGGGACACAGCAGCGGGTCTTGGAACCAGGGCCGGCCTGAGATTTTGGGGGCCTAATTCTTAGGCCCCAACAAATAATTATTTCTAAAGAAAATATGCTGCACTACAATGAATCAATTGTCAAGAAATGCTTTTGAATTCTTTTGTTCTATTTTTAAAGAATTATTGTTAATATTGAATTCAGAAAACAGACAAGAAAATAAAAAATATTGCTTAGGTTAACATGTCTAAAATGATGAACAGATTATTCTTGATATCAAGTCATATATATGGTTGTGTATTTGTGTTTCTTCCTTTTTCTTGTCTAGATAAATATTTTATGTATGTTAATTACTATTCTCTATATACTAGACTACATATATAAGATGGGGCCCTAAAATTTTGGGGGTCCTGGACGGTTGCCCCGATTGAATGTACTACAGGGCCGGCCCTACTTGGAACCGCCCCTGCAAATGCTGTTTCACATGCCCTAGCTAGAAATCAATTTCGTGGTACTGACATTTGCTAGCTGAATCAAACTAGCCCTAAGGATGATGTCATAGACTTCATCGACAACGTGATTGCTTTTCGAAGAATTCAAATTTCTGTAAAAATTATTCTCATCCTTCCAAGCAGGACAACTCCAAATTCTGTTCAAACAAGCTGAATCATCCATTTCTTGCGTCATCCCGAATTCAGTTTCGCAAGACTCCAGCAGAAAGAAGCACTGTACTTGCCAGCTTTCCCGGCCTATATACAGCGGCAATATACATATATACAGCGGCAATATACATCAAGCCAAACACATCAAGCCAAACACATCATATCAGCTGCGCCAAGAAATCAAGTACAAATACCAACAGGAACAACAACAATGGCGTCCAGCGGCGGCCGCCGCCTCCTCTCGTCCGCCGCCCTGCTCGCCGCCGTTCTCACCGCCGCCGCCGCCGCCGCCAGCTCCCCTGGCTACTGCGTTCCCGGGCAGGCCATCCCGTGGAGCCCGCTGCCGGCGTGCCGCTGGTACGCGGCCAGCCGGACATGCGCCGGCGTGTCGCCGCTGCTGCCGCTGTGGCACCTGAAGGACATGTGCTGCCGGCAGCTGGAGGCCATCCCGGCGGAGTGCCGGTGCAGGGCGCTGTGGGCCATGGCGGCGCAGACGCCGCCGTCCGTGGGCCGGGCCTGCTGGCTCGCGCAGGCCCAGTTCGCGCCCACCGTCGTGGCGGAGGCCGAGTGCGGCCTGCGCACCATCCACGGCATCCGCTTCTGCTTCGCGCTCCAAGCCGAGGACTGACGGATCGGATTCGGATTCGGATAGATGCGTGGAGAATGCATGTGTTGAGTGCAGTTGATTGATTGATGAACAAATAAAGGGAAAAATAATGCTTATGGCTGTGTTCTTGTCATTTATCATTTTACTTCAACAATGACTTGCGCCCACACCAAATTTTGGTTTCACGAGACTCCACTTATATAGAGGAGTAAAGCAAACATATAGTACGTCTCTTGGCAGCTGCTTTGTCCCTTCACCTTTCTCTCATTACATATATGACACTGTCTACACATCTAGATAAAGCGGCATCAAGGAATCAAGTAAGAGTAACCAAGAATGTGATAAAATGCTAGATATACAGATAGAAAAAGTCATATGAAAGTGACATAATTTAGGAAGTAGGCCTAGCTCAATAATTGTGGGGGGGGGGGGGGGGGGGGGTGAAAGGTGGTGTTTACACATCTCCACCACTCAGATTCGAGTCCTGGTCCAATTTTAATTTGGTGCCTCTTTTTTAAAAAACGAAGAATTCTAGTTTCTTTTAGATTTTGGTGTAGTCCTTTTCTTTTCTGACATAATCCGTGGTAGCTCAAAGTAAACTATATGAGGAATGACGGAACATTATTATTTACATTTACTCCCCATGAAACAAATTTTGCCACTGGCTTACTAATACTAGAAGCCAAATAAAAGTTCATGTCAAGTGTAGTGAAGATCAAAGGATATAGAAGAAACATAGACTGAATGAAACCTGTGCGGAATAGAAGAATAGTGCACTATGATCTTTATAAAGTACTATTCACATGATGCCAAGCAAAACACAGTTAGGTTGAGTGTAACCCCAAAATTCTATTTCAATTTTGGTTCCACAAAACTCTTTTCATAGTAAAGCACACATAGTACATCAAGTGGCAGGTTGTCCCGTCATCTCCCCCTCTTTACATATACCCTCTGTACTCGTAAAGAAAGTCGTTTAGGACAATGTTTGAGTCAAACTTTGAGAATATAAATCATGAATAACTTTTAAATTGTTGAGGTTGAAATTGTAAAAGTTATATGAATAGATTTATTTTGAAAAATACTTTCACAAAAGTATACATGTATCACTTTTCGATAAATATTTTTATAGAAATAAGAAGTCAAAGTTGTGTTTTGAAGACCGTGTCGCTGTCCTAAACGACTTCCTTTACGAGTATGTCACTATCTACGTGTATATATGTAGACAAAGCTGCACCAAGAGATCAATAAGAGTAACTAAGAATGGCCTTCAGCTAATGTGATAAAATGCCAGAGAGAGTGCAAAAGTGTTACCGAATTGATACAATCCAGGAAATGTTTCTAACTCAACTCATTGGGATAGAAGGTATGTTTACTATGCATATCAACCACTCAGGTTCGAATCCTGATCGAATTACGTCTTCTTCCCAAAACTAAGAATCATAGTTCCTTTTAGCTTTGATCTTTTTACAGACAATTCGTGGTAGCTCAAAGCTATATAAGGGACGGCAGGAACATTTTACATTTGCTGCCTGCCTGCCTCTGAAACAAAGTTTTTGCCGTTGTCTTCCTAATTTACTGGAAGCTTGTCAAGTGCTGTGAAGGACAAAGGAGCTAGCAAGAAACATGAACTGAATTAAACATAGGTGATGGAAGGGATGAAATGGACTGAATTAGATAGAAGAGTTGAATTTTCTAAATACAATTACTGAAAATTAAAACCTTTGTATAAAGTACTCACACATGATGCTAAGCAAAACATATCTAAGTTGCAGAGTACACCCCCAAGTTATATTCTAGTGTCAAACAAATCATCAAGTGATGATGACTTGTGTCCACCAAATGTTCCCATTTACAAATTTAACAATTCCCCTTCATCTCTCTTATTACATATTCGATAATGTCTTCACATCTAGACAAGCAAAGCTGCACCAAGAAACCAAGTATATAAGAGTTACCAAGAATGACGTCCAGCCAATGTGATTAAAATGCTAGATATAGATAAAGAAAGTCATATGAAAATGACATAGTCCAGGAAGTGGACCTAGCTCAACTGATTGCAGTAGAAGAGACGTTTACACTTCAACCCACAAACGTTCTAATTTTGGTGCTTCAAAACGAAGATCGTAGTTCCTTCTAAGTTTTGATATCACTTTTTTTTTACTGATGTAATTCGTGGGACCTCAAAAGCTATAGTACAAGGGACAACGGGAACCATTACTTGCATTCGCTGTCCGGCAAACAAATTTCACCGTTGGCTTATTAAATAGAAGCCAAACAGAAATTGATGTAATTTCACCGTTGACTAGTCGATGATGGCGTTGGTGGATATATAGGTGTCGATGATGTGGATGCGTTGAACAATGGAATGGAAGATGCTGTGTTCTTGTTATTTGTCTCTGAAATTATTTTAATCTTTTTTAGAATTACACTGTACAGATGCTCACACACGCACGCACACTCACCCCTATGAATACACGTACGCAAACTCTGGTGCGTAGCGTCTCACTGGACCGTACTATCATTGGACTACAAGCCAATTCACTGAAATTATTTTAATCCTGAGCAGGGATGTACAAATTGGACCAACTGTTTGGGCCATTGATCGCCCTTTGAGGTTTGCAGTTCGGAAGGGCCGGGCGAGGTGTCCGTGTCTCACGAGAGGGATTAGGATCGGCATTTTCTTATATATGTTAAAATATTTCGCTGACAGCCCAAAGCGCGGAGCTCACCATGAAGCTACCACTAGTGCCACCGTTGAACAATGCAGTTCCACTAGTGCTGCTTCTCTAAGCAGCAGGCAGTATAGCATATAGCTATTAGTACCACACTGCTTGGGCAGCGAGCTCCATCTCTGTATATATACGTTAGCTTGTTCATCCTTAGCAGGACAAGCAGTGAGGAAGTGCATTAGTGCTGGTGGGTCCAGTACCACATCCTGATCAAACTATAGGAATGAACAGCATGACTCTGAGCTTGTATTATTATTTTTTCCTTTTTTTTTCTATTTTGCATGCGACAGCCTTGCAACCAGTGATGTGGTTACCAGGTAAATCCCAACAGGAACCACATTTTTTCCTGACAATTCTTTTGGCATACAACCTGTTAACTTAACCGCCCAAAACTACACAGGATTGCTCAACTAACCTTTATCAGTGCTATGCAGAATATATATATTATCACATACCCAACCCCATCATGGCCAAAGCATAGACAAAATTTAAAATTTTGGAGTGGCCTTGGCAGCTTTGTCAAAACATAAATGCGCCATCAACAGATAATACATGAAAAACACCCAATTTCTCTGCAACATAAATGTGTAATCAACTTATCTGTGCGTCTGGCTTCACACAAAAATTATTGCTCTCCAAAGATGTTTTCATCTAAAGGCGCCATAAAGAAAAAAAACTAACATATCTTTTCAAATTGCTTGCAGATTCTATGAAAATCAACTATGTATACTAGTGCATATCAGAGCACGCAAATACGGTTACTGAACCGTTCTAACATTTTAATAACTGTAAAATATTCAGATGATGCCAACCAAAATATAGCAAAGTTGCAGAGTATACCTCCAAATTATATTTCAAAATGCGGAACCCACCATGAAGCTACCACTAGTGCCACCATGGAACAATGCACTTCCACTACTAGTGCTGCTGCTCTAAGTAGGCAGTATAGCATGTAGCTATTAGTACCATACTGCTCCGACAGCTAGCTCCATCTCTGTATATATCGGTTAGCCTGTTCACTTTGAGCAGGACAAGCGGTGAGGAAATGCACCAGTGCTGGTGGGTCCAGCATGACTTCTTGACTATCTTCAGGATGAAAGGCGCGACTCTGAGCTTGATAATTTTTTATTCCTATTTTGTATGCGCCAACATTGCAGCCAGTTTGGCAAAACCAAAAAAAGAAACCAAATGACACACATGAATGAATGGAGATGCTACAAGGATGGCATGCCACACACATAGCCAAAACATAGACAAAATTTTGGAATGGCCTTTAAGTTCGAAATTAATTGTTTTGGTCATTGATCTGATATGCAATTAGAAGTTAGTTAAAAATTAAAATGTAATGTCAAGTGAAGTGCAGATCACTAGATCAGAGAAGAATTTCGCACATCAGCGACGTAGCAATGCCAACAGCCATATAAATAGGGTTACTGAAAACTTTAAAATTCATGGTGCCAAAGCAACACACATAGTACATCACTTTTTTTTTTGCGAAGACATACTACATCACTTGGCAGCTTGTCCCTTCACATTTCTCTTTGTTACATACTCCGTATATGGCATTGCCTATGCGTCTAGATAAAGTTGCTCCAAGAAATATGGTAAGAGTAATTTATAGAATGGCATCCAGATAGATAGAATTAATGGAGGATGCTGTGTTCTCGTTATTGGACCAAACAGGATTAAAATAATTTCAGAGGAAAATACCCTACGTCATGTATGCTTGATTGATTTGTACAAATTGGACCAACTGTTTGGGCCATTGGACCGATTATTTTAATCTCATGAGAGGGATTAACGGATCGGCATTTTGTTATATATATTAAAATATTTCACCGACAGCCCAAAGCGGAGCCCACCATGAAGCTACCACTAGTGGCACCGTCCAACAATGCACTTCCACTAGTGCTGCTTCTCTTAAGCAGGCAATATAGCATATATAGCTATTTAGTACCACACTGCTCGGACAGTGAGCTCCATCTCTGTATATATGCGTTAGCTTGTTCATCCTAAGCACGACAAGCAGTGAGGAAATGCATCAGTGCTGGTGGGTCCAGTACTAGATCCTGATCACTAGGGATGAACAGCATGACTCTGAGCTTGAATTTATTTTTTTTCCTATCTTGCATGAGCCATCGCATTCTTTTTTCCTAATAGTACAAAAATAGGACACACAAGGTTCACCACTTTTACAATAATTAGGATACATAAACTTCGCCTACGTTTTGTAATAAAAAGAACAAGACTTTAAATTTCTCATCATACATTAAAATGAAATTTAGAGAATCATCGGGTATATCTACTCATCATAAACGTCATGATCAGTCAACATGCTTGGTGAATGAATACTGGGGCAATCAAATGCACGTGTTCTTGTGGATGCTACCGGGTCTCGGCTATGGCCCTGGCCTGGTAAACCGCGCAGATCATCGCTACGTGCTGGGTACATGGCGCATGGGCTTCCCCAAGAGCAATGTTGTCAAGAACCCCCTATACCGAAAGTTCATATAAATGAAAACATTAACCTTTGCAAACATTTATATAAAGATGTGGAAATATGCAAGAAAATCACGGAGGCAACAATGACGGAGAAATCGAGCTCGGGGGTGTAGGATCAGGATCCCTAGGGCCACTCACTCACGGGATTATACTACTCGGCTACGGGAAGTTTGCCCGACTACTCCGAAGCAGTCGGCTATGGTGCAAAACGACGTAGTCGATTAGGAGACCAGTCGTGTACTGTTAGAAGACTCTCCAAATACCCTGTTGTAGTACTCCTTATTGTATACGACTAGGATCATGTAACTGACTTGTGACTCTACTCCTCGTACATATAAAGCGGAGCAGAGACCCCTCCAAAATAACTCAACTCATACACAAATCAATCAAGCATACATGACGTAGGGTGTTACGCAATTTACGGTTTGAACCTATCTAAATCGTTGTCTTATGTGTGTACCATCGTTCGTAAAACTCAGCGAGACCCATGATAACTACTCTCTGAGGTACCCCTGGGCAGGTACTCGGTTGTTAAACACCGATAGGGGCGATACGCGGCCGCGACACAAAAGGAGAAATCACCGTGATAATATCGTTGCATGTTGCCGGGGTGCAGCTGGCACGCGGCCAGCCGCACCTGCAATCTCAGGCGCGGGTGGCGAGGATGGCATGGCCGTGACGAGTTGCTCTTGCGCAGGTCCGGTTCGCTCCGGCCATGGTGACCAAAATCTGCGGCTCGACGCCAAGCAGTGAGCCTCGCCCTCGATCCAATCAAGATCTGTTGGACTATACTCTCTCTCTCCCTCCCTCTCTCTTATATATAAATATATATTTTAATTATATATAAAAAATCCATTCTATATATATATACGAATGAAAATTAAACATTTCACTGACAGCCCAGACCGCGGAGCCCATCATGAAGCGACCACTAATGCTGCTTCTCTAAGCAGGCAGCATATAACTATTAGTACCACCTTACTCGAACAGCCAGCCGCATCTTTATACTCGTAAAATAAGTCATTTAGGACAATGTTTGAGTCAAACTTTGAGAATATAAATCATGAATAACTTTTAAATTGTTGAGTTTGAAATTGTAAGAGTTATATAAATAGATTTATTTTAAAAAATACTTTCATAAAAATATACATGTATCACTTTTCGACAAATATTTTTATAGAAATAAGAAGTTGAACTTGTGTTTTGAATACCGTGTTGCTGTCCTAAACGACTTCCTTTGCGAGTTAGGAGGGAGTATATGTTAGCTTGTTCTCACTAAGCAGGACAAGCGGTGAGGAAATGCAGCGGTGCTGGTGGGTCCAGTACTACATCCTAATCACACTAGGGGTAGGGATGAACTGCGTTAGTCTGAGTTTGAATTATTTTTTTCTCTTCGTTGGGTGATACACATCTTCTAACATGAGATACACAGGTAAAGGTAGCTACATGCGCAGGTAGAAATGAATTTTCATATATATATATATATATATATATATATATATATATATATATATATATATATATATATATATATATATATATATAAGATAATCAACCCCATCATGGCCAAAGCATAGACAAAATTTTGGAGTGGCCTTGGCAGCTTTGTCAAAACATAATTGCGCCTCGGCAAATAAAAAAACATAAATGCGCAATCAACTGATAATACATGATAAGCACCCATTTTTCTCTGCAACAAAAATGTGTACTCAACTGATACGTGCGTCTGGCTTCACACAAAAATTGCTCTCCGAAGATGTTTTCATCTAGAGGCGCCATAAAGAAAAAAAAACTAACAGATCTATTCAAGTTGCTTGCAGCTTCTAATACGGTTACTGAACCGTTATAAAATTTTAGTAACTGTAAAATATTCGGATGATGCCAAGCAAAATACAGCTAAGTTGCAGAGTATACCTTCAAATTATATTTCGAAGTACGGAGCCCACCATGAAGCTACCACTAGTGCCACCGTACGTCGAACAATGCACTTCCACGTACTACTAGTGCTGATGCTCTAAGTAGGCAGTGTAGCATATAGCTATTAGTACCACACTGCTCGGACAATGAGTTCCATCTCTGTATATATGTGTTAGCTTGTTCACTCTGTAGAAGACATGCGGTGAGGAAATGCACCAGTGTTGGTGGGTCCGGCACGACTTCCTGATTACCCTCTGGATGAAAGGCGCGACTCTGAGCTTGACCATTTCTTTTTCCTATTTTGCATGTGCCAGCATTGCAGCCAGCTTGGCAAAAAGAGAAGAAACCAAATAACACATGAATGCATCTGCCAGCTTGTCCCTTCACATTTCTCTATGGCATTGCCTATGCTTTCATGTGATGGAGAATCTTCTTTTTGCATATGATGGAGAATCTTCTTTTTGTATAGTAAATTTAGGAGTTGCTTTTTGAAACTAAATAAGACCTAACTTAGAATGGCATCCAGATACTGTGATAAAGTGCCAGATAGATGGAAGAAATCACATGAAAGCAAATAATTCAGGAAGTGGGCCTCCCTTAACTGATTGGGATGGAATGTTATGAATCTTAACTCTAAATGGCCAAATGGGCCAAGAGCAGAGGCCCGACACTAACACGGCCCGGCCCAAGTTGCATAGTCCTCGTGCCGACCCGATATGGAGTACTATGAATCATTCAGTGCTAGGCCGCAAATTTCAGCCGGTAGTGCTGGCCCAAGCACGACATGATTTTTGGGCCGGCACGATGCGGCCCGACCAAAGCCTACTAGCGCCCCCCCAGCCCATAAGCCCCATATCAGTTAAGGGAGGCCCATTTCCTGAATGTGTTTTCCTTGGCATCATGTAAATATTTTACAATTATTAATTTTTTACTGTTCATAACCGTATAGTCCATATTTACGTGGCTGGTATGTTTGTCTCCTCTTCCATGATGAGCCCACCATGAAGCTAGCACTAGTGCCACCGTCGAACAATGCACTTCCACTACTGGTGCCGCTGCTCTAAGTACGCAGTATAGCATATAGCTATTAGTACCACACTGCTTGGACAACGAGCTCCATCTTTGTATATATGTGTTAACTTGTTCAGTCTTAGCAGTACAAGCAGTGAGGAAATGCACTAGTGCTGGTGGGTCCGGCATAACTTCCTGATTAACCTCTAGATGAAAGGTGCGACTCTGAGCTTGAATTAATTTTTTTCCTATTTTGTATGAGCCAGCACATTCTTTTTTCCTATTTTGCATGCGTCTCGGTGTGGCGCGTTGCGACACTGGTACCAGGTAAATCCCAACAGGAACCATATTTTTTTCATGACAATTCTTATGACATACAACCTGTTAAACTACACAGGATTTCTCAACTAACTTTGTCAGTGCTATGCAAAATATATCGGACTATCACAAACCCAACCCCAACATGGCCAAAGCATAGACAAAATTTTGGAGTGGCCTTCGCAGCTTTGTCAAAACATAAATGCGCCTCCGCAAAGATGAAACATAAATGCGCCATCAAATGATAATTACATGATAAACACCCATTTTTCTCTGCAACATAAATGTGTAATCAACTTATCTGTGAGTCTGGCTTCACGAAAAAATTGCTCTCCACAGATGTTTTCATCTAGAGGCGCCATAAAGAAATAAAAACTAACAGATCTTTTCAAAATGCTTGCAGCTTCTATGAAAATCAACTATATATACAAGTGCATATGAGAGCACGCAAATACGGTTACTGAACCGTTCTAACATTTTAATATCTGTAAAATATTCAGATGATGCCAAGCAAAATACAGCTAAGTTGCAGAGTATACCTCCAAAGTATATTTCAAAGCACGGAGCCCACCATGAAGCTAGCACTAGTGCCAACAATGCACTTCCACTACTAGTGCTGCTGCTCTAAATAGGCACTATAGTATATAGCTATTAGTACCACACTGCTCGGATAACGAGCTCCATCTCTGTATATATGGGTTAGCTTGTTAACTCTAAGCAGGACAAGCGCTGAGGAAATGCACCAATGCTGGTGGGTCCTGCATGACTTCCTGATTAACCTCAGGATGAAAGACGCGACTCTGAGCTTGATCATTTTTTTTCCTATTTTGCATATGCGCCAGCATTTTAGCCAGCGTGACAAAAAGAAAAAGATGCAGATCAAATATGGATGACATGGTGTAACGCCCGCGTTTTAATCTTTGGAAAAATCACCTAAATAATCCACCCAGTGAAAAACTCTTTCAAATGTTTTACCACCGAGCTCCCTTTCCGCCCAATCCTGTTCGCCTTATTCCCCCCCCCCCGTTTTCCTGTTCGCTTCTTCGTCGCCACCCTCTTCCCGTCCCATCCCGCGTCGCCCGCTCTCGGGTCGACCGCCGGGCCACCCCTCTTTGGACGGACAGCGTCGCCATCGCCTCTCCCCCCTGGCACTGTTTCGCGAAGAAGAAGGCGCTTTTGCGCGTAACCCCCTGCCTTTTCCTCTATTCGAACCCGCAGTCCAAACTTAAACCCCCCCTCTCTCTTTGACACTTTGCACAAGACCCCCTGCACTTTTGCCAAATTAACCCGCAGTCCATCCAACACTATTCCCTCTCTCTGTCTGTTTCACCCGAGGACCCTGGACTTTTTGGTAATTACAAAAAGGACCTTTTTCCTTTAAAACAGCCCCTAAACCCCACTGAGCTCGTCATTTCACGCGCCAAATTAATCCCGTTTGACCCCAAACTCCACCACAATATTCACCAATATATTCTCGCCAAATCCAACCGTCCACATTCAAAAGTAATCATGCCATCATCAGTCACTCCCTTTTTCCGTTCCTTCTTTTGGAGCTCAATAAAAGCTTTTTCTTTTATTTATTGGGTGTTTGTTCGTGTGTGCCGTAGACTCCGCTGTGAACGAGGAAGGACTCGAGGAGGAGCAGTGCTACGAGCAGGAGCTTGGAGACCAAGACCCCGGGCAGGAATCCCCCGAGGGTTGGGAGAACGGCAAGTGCAATCCCACCCTTTGATGCATACTGTTGTCCCAGTTTTTATAAACACAACCCATGGCCTGATTTATAAAACTTGCATGTTTTTACTGCTAAACCCGGTTGGATAGCCATCCCTTGACTGCTATGACTGCTTCCTTGACAACCCAGATTAATGTTTAAATATGACAACGCTCTGTTTAAATGTTGGTCACTGCTAGAAATGCTTAGGAAGGCTTTACGACTATACACTCCTTTATAACCACTTGGTGTTTACAAAAGCAACCGTGTGCGTGCTTTAAAATAAAAGAGATGGTTTGTGTAAATAAAATGAGTACCCGTGTGGGATGAGACAGACGGTATTTCCGTGTGAAATACCGAGGTGAGCTCGAACCGGTATGGTTGAGCATGGTGGGAGTTGTCTATCCTATCACAAGTTTTGGGATGATGTTGACGTGTCATCTAGCCTAACCCATTTCTCTGTACCACCACTCGACCGTTGTATGTGGCAACGGCCTAGCATAAATCCCACTAGTTGAGCTGCTGGTTATGTGGTGTGCTGGTGAGCAACAGAGGGTCATGGAGCCGGGGATACGGTCTATGTGAGGTATGCCCCTGGTTAGAACCTCGTTGGTAGGTTGCTAACCCCTGGTCGCGTCTGTGATAACTTGTCAGTTTAGCTATGGTGGGTAATGGCTTTGATAGGAGCTGCACTGGCACTAAGGTGTTCTTGTTGTGGTAGCCTACTTGTGGTTGTGTACACCTCTGCAGAGTTAAACCTATCCGGATAGCCGTGTCCACGGTATTGGGCGAGTTACGGCTTGGTCACTTCACTAGTCCCCTGTTTTGGTGTAAGAAAGTGCTGGTGTTTGACTGAGCTGAGAAATGTTTTGACGTGGGCTACGACAGATGGGAAATCTGGTAGCAACAAAATCTTGTGCGAAAAGTATTACTTTTACTGTTCCTTTTAAAAGAAGCATTTGTGAAAACCCTTTGCGAAAACTAACCCTCTGCATGTGTAATAAAATTTGCTTTGCTGCTAATTAAACCATAAACCTTCCTTGTTGCTATCCTGTGCATACTTCTGTTATACCCCTCCGTGGTTGTGGTTGCGCTTGCTGAGTACGTTTGTACTCACCCTTGCTTAATCTGTTGCAGAGGCAGACCCGGACTTTGTGCCTGAGGACGTTGTTTAGAGGGGTTCGTTCTGCACCCAACCTTTGCCTGTGTGTTAGGGTCACCCGCTGGAAGCCGCATGCGTTGCCACTCTGATGAAGACCTCTTTGTCATCAACCTTTTTATCTGGAGCTTAGTGTTAGTCCTGTTTGTTGTGGCCATACAATGCCACCGTCTCCCGTAATGTTGTTATTGTACTGAACTATCTGTTGTAATAATGTGAACCAGCATCCTGGGACTGGTATTTGTATCACATTAAGTTCTCTCTTTCGAGGGGACGCTTCAGGTGGTATCAGAGCCGATAGGTTGGCCGTAGGACGTACCCCTAGGATCTTGCCCCTACCTAGTCTCCTCTCACCAGTTTGCTCTTGCCTAATCCTTTTCCCCCACACAAGTACTCACCGACGGCTTTTTGACTTGTTCCAGATGGCCCAGCCGGCTGACGAGGGTTGGGGCGAAGGAGTCTGCCCCGCAGAACCTGGCCTCCCCAAGTTGCTGCTGCTCAGCCTGGAGCACGTTGGAGTCACAGAGACCCCCGAGTACTTTTGCCGGGAGTTCACCACCAATGGTACCCGTCGGTGCCGGATGTTCATCTTTGTGGGGAAGAGCTCACTTTACAAAGAAGTGGCACCTTGGTTTGTTCACGCCACCGGCTACGACCGCCCCAATGCCTACCGCAAAGCCGCAAGAAGAGCCCTGATGTGCCTCCGTGCACTCTACAGGCAGTACCTCGTGGGAACAGCACTAGGTTTTACCCCACCCCTGGTGAGTGGAGGACGTGAGTGGATTGCTCAGATGAGGAACCTTGGGAGAGATGAGGACATAGAGGATACCGTGTCACACTTGTCCATCTACCTCACTGGCTTGGACAGGCTGTACCGAGAGACATCAGGACAGCTGAGGCACCAGATCCGCAGAGCCGAGAAGGCGGAAAAGGAGTTGGAAGAAGTGAGGAGAGAGCTGGAGATACAAAAGGTGACAGCTACTCAGGCTGTCAGCTCCCTAGCCGCCCAACAGGCCAGATGTCAGGCTTACTCTGAGTACATGGATAGGCTTGAAGCCTACAGAAGGGAGAATGGGCTGTTAGAGGGAGAGCCTGAGATGACCCACATAGATGCAAGCACACAGACTGAGGATGAAGTGCCAGAGTGTCAGCTCCCTCTAAAGAAACGCCGAGTTTGCCTGGAGTAGAGTCCTAGTTTAGACTGGCTCATAGTTTAGCTTCTCCTTAAGTAGTGTCTGTTGTACCCAGTAGCATTACCAGCTTAGTATCGATGTACCCATGATCCTTGTACCCCGCCATGTTATGCAATAAAGATCACCTTTTATCCTACAACTGTTCAATTTTGTCTTCCCCTGGTTTCAGATGGCGGAACAAGGATGGACCCAGGGAGTTTGCCCAGTCACACCGGGCTTCGCTAGCCTGTTGATCCCCGCGCTGGAACGCCTCGGTGTGCCCGAACGCCCGAGGTACTACAGCAGGGAGTATGAGCACCATGGGACCCAACGCTGCAGAGTGGTCATAGTGGTCGCCAAGAGTGACCTCCACCCTGTCGAAGCATGGCGTACGACCGCCACAAGATTCAAGCACCAGGACACCTACCCCTTGGCTCTCAGGAAAGCACTCCGCTTCATGTGCGGAATCTTTGAAAGGCACCTGGTCCCCACCCCAATGAGGTACTTTCCGCCGATCGTCCGAAGTGCAGTCTGGCGAGCCCGCATAAGGAACTTGGAGCAGCGCCGTCAAGAGGAACCCCTTTTGTACCAAGTGGTCACCTACCTCAGTTCCTTGGACCAACTCTTTGATGAGCAGGCTGAACGCCTGAGGGAACAAACCGCCCGGGCTGAACAAGCAGAATTCTCGGTCCGCATGCACCAAGTCCAGGTGGCACAAGCTGAAGCAAGAGCCGCTGCTGCCATCAGCAATGAGGCAGTTGCCCAAGAAAGCCTCAGGCAGGCTCGGGACCTGCGTATCCAGGATTGGACCAGAAGTGGAACGCCTGTTCCGGCAATTGGAGAACCCCATGTCCTACTTGGGACACCGATCATGGCATGGGGAGAGATTGTGGGAAACCCCCAAGCACTGTCGGGAACTCCGGCAGGATCGCCGCCCGCTGAAGAAGGACCGTCTGAGCCGCCTCGGGAGAATGGGACCTTGACCGAGGCTGAGCAGGAACGACTTGCACCGCCAGAGGAAAGCTCGCCTCGCGAGTAGGCTCAGAGTCAAGCGCTCAGTTGGGAATGAAGCCAGCTCGGTCCGAAGAACCCTTGTACCCCTAGCCGTAGTTTCCCTACCATGTCCTGTACCCCCGCCCTGCAGTGCGAGCCTTGTTGTAACCCCCCCAAGTGTTGTAACCCTCAGCTGTTGGAATGAAACCTTGTGTGTTCGTCTGTTAGCTCGTGTGCTGTTTCTGCCTTGTTTTAAAATGCGAACTAATCAACTTAAACATCATTTAACCCAATCTCACGAAAGCCTTGCTCAACCTGCAGATGGTGAACACTCGTGCTAGCGCCTCTCAGAGACGCGCCCCTCCTGCTGGAGGAGAACAACCAGAAGGAAGGAGAGAGAATCCTGAGAACCAGGAGGTGGATCAGCAGGATCCCATGGGAGAAAACCAGCCCGAAGGACAAGCGCCTGTAAGAGGCGGACCAGAAGCAAGCCATCCCAGAAGTCAGAATGAGGGATCTTTTGTTATGCCCCCACTTCCACCAGATTTCAACTTGGCACAAGCTTTGTACCACCACACCCTGTTCATGCAAAATGTGTGGAATGCCAGCCGCCGTCAGGAGACAGCCCGTAGACCCAATGCGGGTGACAAGTTGACCAATTTTCTGAGAACCAGGCCGCCCACCTTTGGAGGGTCTAGCAACCCCTTGGAAGCAGATGACTGGCTGAGAACTATCAAGAGAAAGCTGGAACCATTTGGATATGGAGACCGTGACAAAGTTCTTCTGACCTCCCACCAGCTCACTGGAACTGCCTTAGCTTGGTGGGATGCTTATTGTGCAGCTTCCCCGAACGAGTCGGCAATCACATGGAAAGAGTTTGAAGAAGAGTTCCGCCGCTACCACATCCCCGACGCCACCATGAGGCGCAAGGCAGATGAGTTTCGTGCACTGAAGCAAGGAAACAAGACTGTGGAAGAGTACACCCATGAGTTCACTGAGCTAGCCCGTTATGCACCTGATGAAGTGAAAACAGATGCAAAGAGGCAGGACGCGTTCATCCGAGGGTTGCACCCAGATCTTAGAGCCCTGATAGTCACCCACAGTTTCCCGGACTTCAATACACTGATGAACAAGGCCATTGTCACAGAAAAGGCCAGAATGGAGGCAAGGCAAGAGAACAAGCGCAAGTTCTTGGAAAGCAAGAACCGTCAGATGGACCGCTCGCAGAAACCCAGGAGCTCCGGTTATGCTGCACCTAGACCCCAGGCTCCCGTGCAGTATAGGACCCAGTTTCAGGCCACAAGCTCCCAGGCTCCCAACAACCAATTCAAGAGCCAGAACACCTCGAAGCCACCACAGAGCAAGGTCAGTCAGGCCACCGCCAGCAACAGCAATACAAGAGCCTGTTTCAACTGCCGTGAGACCGGACACTACATCGCCGATTGCCCGTATCCTAGAAGCAAGCCTGCGATATCAGTCTACTCCAACTCGGTGAATGGACCCAAGCCACCAGTGTCTGGAGCCAACCGTGTACCCGTCCGCAGCACCAACACCGGCAGCAGCAACAACAACAACACCCAGCAGTCGTATGGACGAGCCCGCGTCAACCACATCGACGCGCAGGAAGCTCAAGGAGCACAAGGAGTAGTACTCGGTGAGTACCTAGTCAGTTCAGTTTTGGCAACAATATTATTTGATTCTGGGGCATCGCATTCTTTTATATCATCAAGTTTTGTGGAAAAGCACAAGATACCCACAGTACTACTAAAGACACCCCTACTAACCCGAACACCTGGAGGTGATATTAAGTGCCAATTAGGTTGTTCGCGGGTACGGATCCTTTTAAGTGGGGTAGAGTTTCTAGCAGACCTAGTGGTACTAGAATCCAAAGGAATAGATGTGATCCTTGGAATGGATTGGTTAGACAAACACAATGGTCTCATAGGTTGTGCTGACAAGGTAGTGCACCTAACCAACCCAGATGGAATACAAGTAGCCTGTCACACCAAAGGAAGTGGACCAGACCCTATGATCTTTAGTATGGAAACAACAACAATAGAAGAAGTCCCGGTAATCAGAGAATACCCTGATGTTTTTCCTGAAGTATTACCTGGTATGCCACCAGATAGGGACATAGAGTTTGCTATTGAACTTTTCCCTGGAACCTCTCCTATAGCCAAGAGACCCTATAGGATGGCAGCCTCAGAATTAGCAGAGTTAAAGAAACAACTGGAAGAGTTGCAACAGATGGGATTTATCAGACCCAGCACATCCCCTTGGGGAGCCCCGGTACTCTTTGTAAGAAAGAAAGATGGGAGCATGAGGTTGTGCATCGACTATCGTGCACTAAATGATGTCACTATCAAGAATAAATACCCACTCCCCAGAATTGATGATCTCTTTGATCAGCTGAAAGGAGCCAAGTACTTTTCCAAGATTGACTTAAGGACCGGGTATCACCAACTGAAGATTAAGGGGAGTGACACCTCAAAGACCGCATTTGTCACCCGATATGGGTAGTATGAGTTCACAGTAATGCCATTTGGACTCACCAATGCACCGGCTTACTTCATGAACCTTATGAACAAAGTATTTATGGATGAGTTAGACAAGTTTGTCGTAGTCTTCATTGATGATATACTTATCTACTCCAAGAGTGCCGAAGAGCATGAGCAACACTTGCGGGTAGTATTGGAAAAGTTGAGAGCACACCAGCTCTATGCCAAATTCAGCAAGTGTGAATTTTGGTTGGAAAAAGTAGCCTTCCTTGGCCACATTTTGACCGCAGCAGGGGTAGCAGTAGACCCTGAGAAGGTAGAAGCAGTCTCAAACTGGCAACAACCAACCAATGTGAGTGAGATCAGAAGTTTCCTTGGTTTAGCTGGATATTACCGGAGATTTATTGAAGGGTTTTCCAAGATAGCTAGACCCATGACAGAATTACTTAAGAAAGAAAAGAAATTTGTTTGGACCGAGTCATGCGAAAAGAGTTTCCAAGAGCTAAAGAAAAAGCTGACCGCTGCACCAGTTTTAACCCTACCAGATATTCACAGGGATTTTGTCGTGTACTGTGACGCATCCCGCCAAGGATTAGGATGTGTCCTCATGCAAAATGGAAAAGTTGTAGCATATGCCTCCCGACAACTTAGACCTCATGAGCAAAATTACCCAACGCACGATTTAGAATTTGCAGCTGTAGTGCACGCACTCAAGATCTGGAGACACTACCTAATTGGGAACAAGTGTGAAATATACACGGATCATAAAAGCTTAAAGTATATTTTCACCCAACCAGACCTGAACCTCAGACAGAGAAGATGGTTAGAATTGGTTAAGGATTATAATGTGGAAATTCATTACCACCCTGGCAAGGCCAATGTGGTGGCAGATGCCCTAAGCCGAAAATCTTACAGACCCAAGAGTGCCCACCTGCAAGAAGAAATGGCACGGTTAAATGTGCACATTGTCCCCCAGAATGCTAGCCATCAACTGACGATCCAGTCCACTCTGGAAGATCAGATCAGAAAAGCCCAAGGAACAGACAAGGATTTAGTGCAGATCTGCAAGCATACCGGGGAAAATAAGGCACCGGACTTTAGAGTCGACAGTAAAGGAACACTGTGGTATAAAGATAGGATGTGTGTGCCTAAGGAAGGAGATTTTAGACAGATAATCATGGACGAGGCTCACAACTCGCCATATTCCATTCACCCGGGATCCACCAAAATGTATTTGGATTTAAAGCAGAACTATTGGTGGAAAGGAATGAAAGCTTTCATAGCCCAGTTTGTCGCTCAGTGTGATACCTGCCAAAGGATTAAAGCAGAACACCAGAAGCCGGCAGGATTATTACAACCCTTGCCTATCCCCGTTTGGAAATGAGATGAGATAGGAATGGACTTTGTGGTAGGACTACCCAGAACACAGAAGGGACATGACTCTATATGGGTAATAGTGGACCGACTCACTAAAGTCGCTCACTTTTTACCTGTACGGACGAACTACAGCGGAGAAAAATTAGCCAAGCTTTATGTGGAGAACATAGTGAAGTTGCATGGAGTGCCCAGTAGAATTGTTTCAGACCGAGGGACCCAGTTCACCTCGAGATTTTGGAAAAGTTTGCATAAAGCTATGGGCACCAAATTGGATTTTAGCTCCGCGTATCACCCTCAGACCGATGGCCAGACAGAACGAGTAAATCAAATAATGGAAGATATGCTGAGAGCGTGTGTCCTTACCTATGGTAAAGATTGGGAACAGAGTTTACCCTATGCAGAATTTTCTTACAACAATGGTTACCAGGCAAGTTTAGGTATGTCCCCGTTTGAAGCCCTCTACGGGAGAAAGTGCAGGACTTCTTTAATGTGGTCAGAGGTAGGAGAGCGTACACTAGTGGGGCCCGCACTCATAAAGGAAGCCGAAGAGAAAGTAGCCGAAATCAGGGAGAAGTTGAAAGCAACTCAATCCAGACAGAAAAGCTACGCAGACAAGAAGAGGCGAGAACTGGAATTTAATCCAGGAGATTTTGTTTATCTCAAGGTTTCACCCATCCGGGGAACCCGTAGGTTTCAAGTCCACGGAAAGTTGGCCCCTCGGTACATCGGACCATACCCGGTGCAAAAGAAAGTTGGAAAAGTAGCCTACCGACTGGAGTTACCTGAAGCAATGCCAGACATACACCCGGTATTCCATGTCTCACAGTTGAAAAAATGCCTGAGAGTACCTGAGGAAGAACACATACCGGGAGAAGAAATTGACCTACAGACGGATCTACGTTATCAGGAGGTACCGGTCAAAGTTTTGGACACCGTCACCAAGAGAACCAGAAACTCCGAAGTACGGATATGCAGAGTGCAGTGGAGCAGACACAGTGTAAAGGAAGCTACGTGGGAAAGAGAAGATGCCCTGAAGAAAGAGTTCCCCCACCTTTTTAGGAGCCAGCCGAATCTCGAGGACGAGATTCCTTTTAAGTGGGGTAGGTTTGTAACGCCCGCGTTTTAATCTTTGGAAAAATCACCTAAATAATCCACCCGGTGAAAAACTCTTTCAAATGTTTTACCACCGAGCTCCCTTTCCGCCCAATCCTGTTCGCCTTATTCCCCCCCCCCCCCGTTTTCCTGTTCGCTTCTTCGTCGCCACCCTCTTCCCGTCCCATCCCGCGTCGCCCGCTCTCGGGTCGACCGCCGGGCCACCCCTCTTTGGCCGGACAGCGCCGCCGTCGCCTCCCCCCTGGCACTGTTTCGCGAAGAAGAAGGCGCTTTTGCGCGTAACCCCCTGCCTTTTCCTCTATTCGAACCCGCAGTCCAAACTTAAACCCCCCTCTCTCTTTGACACTTTGCACAAGACCCCCTGCACTTTTGCCAAATTAACCCGCAGTCCATCCAACACTATTCCCTCTCTCTGTCTGTTTCACCCGAGGACCCTGGACTTTTTGGTAATTACAAAAAGGACCTTTTTCCTTTAAAACAGCCCCTAAACCCCACTGAGCTCGTCATTTCACGCGCCAAATTAATCCCGTTTGACCCCAAACTCCACCACAATATTCACCAATATATTCTCGCCAAATCCAACCGTCCACATTCAAAAGTAATCATGCCATCATCAGTCACTCCCTTTTTCCGTTCCTTCTTTTGGAGCTCAATAAAAGCTTTTTCTTTTATTTATTGGGTGTTTGTTCGTGTGTGCCGTAGACTCCGCTGTGAACGAGGAAGGACTCGAGGAGGAGCAGTGCTACGAGCAGGAGCTTGGAGACCAAGACCCCGGGCAGGAATCCCCCGAGGGTTGGGAGAACGGCAAGTGCAATCCCACCCTTTGATGCATACTGTTGTCCCAGTTTTTATAAACACAACCCATGGCCTGATTTATAAAACTTGCATGTTTTTACTGCTAAACCCGGTTGGATAGCCATCCCTTGACTGCTATGACTGCTTCCTTGACAACCCAGATTAATGTTTAAATATGACAACGCTCTGTTTAAATGTTGGTCACTGCTAGAAATGCTTAGGAAGGCTTTACGACTATACGCTCCTTTATAACCACTTGGTGTTTACAAAAGCAACCGTGTGCGTGCTTTAAAATAAAAGAGATGGTTTGTGTAAATAAAATGAGTACCCGTGTGGGATGAGACAGACGGTATTTCCGTGTGAAATACCGAGGTGAGCTCGAACCGGTATGGTTGAGCATGGTGGGAGTTGTCTATCCTATCACAAGTTTTGGGATGATGTTGACGTGTCATCTAGCCTAACCCATTTCTCTGTACCACCACTCGACCGTTGTATGTGGCAACGGCCTAGCATAAATCCCACTAGTTGAGCTGCTGGTTATGTGGTGTGCTGGTGAGCAACAGAGGGTCATGGAGCCGGGGATACGGTCTATGTGAGGTATGCCCCTGGTTAGAACCTCGTTGGTAGGTTGCTAACCCCTGGTCGCGTCTGTGATAACTTGTCAGTTTAGCTATGGTGGGTAATGGCTTTGATAGGAGCTGCACTGGCACTAAGGTGTTCTTGTTGTGGTAGCCTACTTGTGGTTGTGTACACCTCTGCAGAGTTAAACCTATCCGGATAGCCGTGTCCACGGTATTGGGCGAGTTACGGCTTGGTCACTTCACTAGTCCCCTGTTTTGGTGTAAGAAAGTGCTGGTGTTTGACTGAGCTGAGAAATGTTTTGACGTGGGCTACGACAGATGGGAAATCTGGTAGCAACAAAATCTTGTGCGAAAAGTATTACTTTTACTGTTCCTTTTAAAAGAAGCATTTGTGAAAACCCTTTGCGAAAACTAACCCTCTGCATGTGTAATAAAATTTGCTTTGCTGCTAATTAAACCATAAACCTTCCTTGTTGCTATCCTGTGCATACTTCTGTTATACCCCTCCGTGGTTGTGGTTGCGCTTGCTGAGTACGTTTGTACTCACCCTTGCTTAATCTGTTGCAGAGGCAGACCCGGACTTTGTGCCTGAGGACGTTGTTTAGAGGGGTTCGTTCTGCACCCAACCTTTGCCTGTGTGTTAGGGTCACCCGCTGGAAGCCGCATGCGTTGCCACTCTGATGAAGACCTCTTTGTCATCAACCTTTTTATCTGGAGCTTAGTGTTAGTCCTGTTTGTTGTGGCCATACAATGCCACCGTCTCCCGTAATGTTGTTATTGTACTGAACTATCTGTTGTAATAATGTGAACCAGCATCCTGGGACTAGTATTTGTATCACATTAAGTTCTCTCTTTCGAGGGGACGCTTCACATGGCACACACTTAACATTGAAACCAAGCACGGCATGAAGACACCGACATTACCAAGTAAATCTCAACAGAAGTCATACTTTCTACCTGACCATTCTTATCGCACACAACCTGTTTAATCTATACTATAAAGATCTAAAATTTTTGATAACCGATGGACCCACCCGTCATTGAAACACTACCGCTCCTAACGACTCCATCTATTAGGCCAACTATCTATTATATATGCAATCTTATTTTCTATTAAACATGTGTGTCATACGTATGTTTTTGCTAGTTTTAATAAACTATATATAGAAGTCTAACATATCTTTTCAGTAAATTTCGGTATTTCCTTTTTTCAGAAAAGGAAGAATCATAGTTCCTTCTAGGTTTTGATATCATCTTTTTAATGACATAATTCACGTGGTAACTCAAAGCTAAAATAAACTTGATCATGGTGGGAGACTCCCACCAAGCTTACCGTCATTTGAATCCGGGTTGGGACGGGAGTTTCAACAACCTCCGGAGTTCAACGCTCTAGCCGGTCCACCGCGAAAAGTTTGGCATAACTCAAAGCTACACAAGGGATGACCGAACATTATTACTTGCATGCACTGCTTGCCAAATAATGTTTTCGCCCACCCACCCCTATAAATATACGTACGCAAACCCTACCCCTATGAGCGCCTTTGAGAAATTGAATCGGCAAATCCAATCTTAAGATTCACGCAGTCACCATAGGTGCCTCGTAAATACGACAAATAAATTTGTCCATTGGCTTATATTACAAGATACTCGAAGCCAAATACATGTTCATGTGCAAGTGCAGAAAAACACATGTAGCCTCGTAAATACAGTTACTAAAAGAACAAAAATTTAACATCAATAGCAGCTGTAAATTATTCAGCTCCATCACACACGCCAAGCAAGCAAATCACAGCTAGGTTGCAGATTGAGTAGCATATCCTCAAATTCTATCCCAATCTCCAACAACTCTTCATCAACTGATGATGAGCTTGCATCCACCAAATTTTATGTTTCATCACAGGACTCCACTCATGGAAAAAGCAGAAACCTACAACAACAGTTACTACATCAATCTTGGCACCTTGTCCCTTCACCAACCCTGCCAGCCTGCCTTAATTTCTCTCGCTATAAATACAGCCCTGTGCTCAACCCTGCCACCAAGAAACCTCCAGCCAGAGAGCAAGCAAGCAACCATGGCGTCCACCACCACCACCGTCCGCTTCCTCCTCTCCGCCGCCGCCCTGCTCACCGTCGTCCTCGCCGCCTCCGCCACCTCCACCGGCGGTAGCGGCGGCGGCGGCGGCGCCCCGAGCTACTGCGTGTCGGGGAAGGCGATCCCGAGCATCGCGCTGCCGGGGTGCCGCTGGTACGTGGCGTACCGGGTCTGCGGCAGCGGTCTCTACGACCAGGGGTTGATCCGGGAGGCTTGCTGCCAGCAGCTGGAGGCGGTGCCGGCGGAGTGCCGGTGCCGGGCGCTGCGGGTGATGGTGAAGGAGACGGTCCTCGTCATCGGCGACAAAGACGGCCACCCCTGCAGCGACGTCCCGCAGGCGAGGTTCGCCCCCGCCGTCGTCGGCAAGGGGGAGTGCAACCTCACCACCATCCATGGCGGGCCCTTCTGCTCCAAGCTTGAAGACGAGTGAGTGAGTGATGGTGATGAACTGAGGATCCATGCATCCATCTGAGCCAGCCGCTTTATTAATTGTAGTATGCAGTTATTTACTGGCTAGCGATCGAGCTCATGGTGGAAGAATAATGGTGTAGCATGGATGGATCATGGATGTGGATGTGTAGATGATGACATGATCGAGGTCGGTGCGTTAATTAACAATGGAGTTGTTCTCTCAATTTGCATACTGTTGAGTTGCGCTGCGTTGGACGGATTTGCATCTTCTCAAAATCTCAATTATAGATATATGAAAACATTTTAATGGAGAATTTTGCTTGTCTTTGTATTTAGAATCATTGAATCGTCCAAACACTTCATCTCTGAAACCGCCTGGACGTACGTGTGAATTACAGGCACGTACGTTTGGTTGGCTACCAAAAAACAGCAGCTAAAGCCCTACCAAAATTTGGCGTGCCCGTGGTTTCAGACAGCGGTTTTTGATGTTAGCGTAGAAGGCAGCGTAGATGAGGCATCGTCGTCCAGTCCATGAGTTGCTGTCAGTCGGTGAGCAGGCATGCATATATTGGATCAGAAAACAGATGGAATGAAATTCACTGCAGCAGAGAAATATTCTTGCTTCACTCCATTCAGAGGAGATAATAATTGGGTGCTACATGAGTCATGAGTAGTACAGCATGGTGCACTTTGCTCACCTTTGTATTTACACATATGGATCATCAAACCATCATTCGAATCTTAAGGTCTTTTACGGTACCTTATACCACTGATTTAAAGGACTAGTATATAAACATCCAATGGTTGAGAATAATTGTATATAGTGTAACATTCACCAGTGATATAGGTAGTATACGGTGAGTAGTATAGCTAGTATAAGAGTATAATTGAAAAAAATCTAAATGACATCACTGTAATTTAGACATATTTTAATTTTTTTCATTCGATTATGCGTCTTAGGCCGGCGGTCAAGGCGCGTCAGCAGGATGGGACTCGGGCCGGCAATGTACGCCGCCGCCAATAACAAGAAGAATAGTGTTTAGTTAATATATTTAGGTATAAATTACCATATTACCCGTTGTTTATATCATATACCACCTGTTAGTGGTACAAGCTATCCTATATGAGCTCTCGATCTTATACTGGTTCACTACCAAAATCAGCCGTGCCAAATAAATTTGGTGCCCATGGCATTTGGTGGCTGTTTTGTCAGTGAGGCAGCCCGTGGTTTTGGCGTCCCCATCCATATCGGCATCGTGTCCTACATACAGTCCAAGAGTTGCTTCCTTGGTGAGGTCACTGAGGAATTGTGGAAGGCATCGAAGACGACCAAATGGGAGGAGGGTTGTTCACTACTGTTGCATTTAAGGCATGCAAAAGCTGGAATCGATGGTTGTCAAGACTGGTTTGGATCCCAAATTTCACCCCCAAAATTTACTATGCACAAAGAAAATTTTCATCACATCAAAATATCGGCCCATGCATGGAGTACTAAATGTAGATGAAATCAAAAACTAATTACACAATTTTGTTGTACTCTGCAAGACGAACATTTTGAGTCTAATTAATCAATTTTTGGACAATTTTTCACACATATAAATGAAATATTATAGTGACGCACGCACTCCCAAACGCCAAAGTTTGGATCCCAAATTTGGGAACTAAACAAGGCTCAATCGCCAATTGCATGCTGCAGCAGCTGTCACCTATCACCAGAACACCAGAAACGACAAGAAAGGAGGAGTACTATATATATTTGGATTATTGGTACATGAGATAAGTGGAGAATCCCAATATTATTTGGATGCTCTTCGCCGGTTACTCGGAAGAGGCCACTGTCTGCTCATCAAGAATCCAGGGGCACTCTGGCACGCCAATGATGGTAGTGAGGTTGCACTCCGCCTCGGTGACGAAGGAGGGTGGCAGCGAAGCGCCTTTGCACCTCCCGCAGGCATCCCGGCAGGCCCTGCAGGCGGCCCTCCGGCCAGCTGCTGCCCGCCGCGCCCATGAGGACGCTCAGCGCTTCAGGTGAATGGAGTCTTCTGACACTGGAATTTGGATGCTGTCTGCACTGTGCAGATGATGAATGGAAGATTCAGATTTGTTGGAAGAGAATTTGCATTGGGGTACCGTGTACCTGCAACTCGTGTTTTGCTTGGTACAATGGGAAAACTTTACAGCAATTGGAGTTCAACTTTTGGATCATCATTTGTTGTCTGATCGATCATGGTCATATCATATACGTGCAATTGTCTACTTGTCTTTAATCAACTGCATCCATATCCATGGGCTGATCTGAACTGTTTCTTATTTTTTCCAAGGATTAGGTCGCATTGGTGGACAACATAACATACATTGTGGGCAGCTCACCTTCAATTTGGCGTTTTATGAGCCATAGTACATTGATCCTCATTGGGTGCGTTTGGTTGGAGGGACGATGTGGGACAGGATGGGACGGTTGCATTCTTTGCAGCATTTGGTTGTAGGGACGAGCATAGTTGGCCATCAGGCACGAGGCCTATGGGACAGCACACGGCCCAGGAATTTGGCCCGGACCAAGCATGGCCCGACCCGATGACCATCGGGCTCGTGCTGGTCCAGCCCGTGCCTTGGGCCGTGCCTGGGCCGCGCTTCTCAGGCACGCAGCGCCGGCCTGGTCCGGCACGGCACGAATGCATATCGTGCCTCGTTGGGCCGTGCCTAGTTGGGCCGTGCCTCGCTGGGTCCGTGCCATGTCGGGCCATGCCGGCCCGTTGGACATCTATAGGGACGAGGAATCTGAAAGAAAATATTTACTTCAGATGCGGGACGAACTCATCCGCCCAAAACTCGCGGACGAGTCCGTCACGGATGGTGTTAGGTGCAGGCCTCACGGGGTGGGCGGCATCATGGCGCGGCGACCTCACAGGGCCGCCTGGGCCTGCTGCAGCCTGCAGGCCGTCTCCTCTGCTCGCCGCTTGCTGCTGATGGCCACGTCGTTGCGCCGCTCGCCCTTGTCTGTGCTTACCGCGTCGCCGCATTAGCTAGCTGCTGATGGCCGGCCACGTCATCGCGACGCTCGCCGCTGGTTGCCTGTAGCGCCGATCTTCCCTCGTTGGCTGCTTGAAAGACCCCACGGCGAAGAAGAAGAAACAGCAGCTGCTACACGCCGCCGCGCGGAAGGAAGATTGCCTTGTGAAGGCAAAGGGGTAAAAATAGAAACGCACTCCTCATCACTAGCCAAAAGCCTAGTTATTAGGCATTAAACTGGTCAGGTACTTGGTTCAGTGGTTCATTGGTTTAAACCGGTTCAAAACGGTTCAAGTAGAATTAAGTATTCCAATATAACAAAAGTTGAGAGCTGGTTCAATGGTAGTTCCATCCACTGGGAGGCTTGCAACCAGGATACGAACCCCTTTGCTGTGGTATTTTTGCCAATTATTTCCCTAAACCCTAAACCCTAATAACCCTAAACCCTAAACCCTAAGCCAATTATTTCCCACCCAGGTGCCCCTTTCCGCAGGTTTCCTAGTTGAACGTGACCCTCTCCCACACATGTCCCTCTGGTAATTTTTCACTTCCCATGTGGAGCTCATGTGACTCCAATTCTCATAGACAGATGGGAGCCACAATGGATGGGCATGTACCATTGTTGGCACACTTAGATATATCACATGCCCAAATCTTCGAAAGTTGATTGACTAGACTATGTGAATGCATGATGTTGAGAAAATGGATCATACGTGAACATCAAACATAATCATTGTGTTCTCTCTTTCCCTCCGAAGTCAATCCTTTGACTCTAGGCCCCCAAGTACTTATGTGGGCTCTCTTTGCACTCTGAAGTCAATCCTCGACTCAACTTCTCACAAACTAAGATTTTCAGCTAGGCCCCCAAGTACTTATTTGTTCTATGTAACCACTAACACACGAAAAGTTGAACAACTTCACCCATACTCCTGATGCGCCACATAGCTAGGTCGACCTGAAATAGTCATATTCTGCCATAAATGAAGTTGAACAACTCCAAATACTCTGGTATTCTTGATGCGCCAGATAGGCCAACCTGGAATCTTCATATTCGGCCATAAATGAACACTCTGGCAAATATTGTTGTTGCAGTGCTAGATGTAGCGTATTAGCACGCCAGCTGTATAGAGGTGGTTCATCTGTTCATCATTCATAAATTCTCCGAAGAAATACCATATAGGTACTCCGGTACTCTTGATGCGCCAGATAGGCCAACCTGGAATCCTCATATTCGGCCATAAATGAACAATCTAGCAAATATTGTTGTTGTGGCACTAGATGTTGCGTATTAGCATGCCAGCTGTATCATGGTGGTTCATCTGTTCATCATTCATAAATTCTCTAAAGAAGTACAAAATAGTGTTGATTGATCCAATAATACAAATTTATCATTAATACCTTCCACCAAAGAGACACTCCTTTACCGCACCGTATTGTTAGCTATATAGTCATCTTGAGCCATCTTGTTTGCTGCTAAGCTATGTCTCTTCAAGGTCTACATCACAATGATAATAGCTTGTGCAGTCCACTTTAAAGGGTATGTAACTTCTTTTTCATATGCTAAGATTTCTCCATACGCACGCTAGAGAAGAGATTAATTGGATAGACTACTGCCCTTAGTGTGTGGAAAACAAACAATACCACAATACTACTGAACACACATGCATGTGTACCCTACACACAACAATCCAGGAATAAATCCTCAAAAACACCGGAATTCGTCCTCACCAGGGATTGAACCCTCGACCTCCTCTAGAGGATGGTGCTATTGGGGGACCCGAAAGAACGACCTCCAGAACAAGAGTGTGGTCAACACACTGCCTCTCCCCTCAAGGGCTTTGTGTGTGTGTTGGGGGGGGGTTTGTGGGTGGGTTTGTCAATTCTAACAACAATAGAAATGAGTACGGTCAAAAATGGTGACAAATATTCTGTGATAATGACTTACACACTAGGGCCGATATGGTAAACAACCTAGCTCCAAGCCTACTCCTGGCGGCTACAAATAGCCGCCTAGGGGCCTATCTTAGGCTACATCACCTTTAAGGAACATCAAACATAATCATTGTGTTCTCTCTTTCCCTCCGAAGTCAATCCTTTGACTCTAGCCCCCCAAGTACTTATGTGGGCTCTCTTTGCACTCCAAAGTCAATCCTTTGACTCAACTTCTAACAAACTAAGATTTTCATCTAGGCCCCAACTACTTATTTATTCTATGTAACCACTAACACACGAAAAGTTGAACAACTTCACCCATACTCCTGATGTGCCACATAGCTAGGTCGACCTGGAGTCCTCATATTCTGCCATAAATGAACAATCTGGCAAATATTACAACATGGAAAGTTGAACAACTCCAAATACTCCGGTATTCTTGATGCGTCAGATAGGCCAACTTGGAATCCTCATATTCGGCCATAAATGAACACTCTGGCAAATATTGTTGTTGCAACGCTAGATGTAGCGTATTAGCATGCCAGTTGTATATAGGTGGTTCATCTATTCATCATTCATAAATTCTCCGAAGAAATACCATATATGTACTCCGGTACTCTTGATGCGCCAGATAGTCCAACCTGGAATCCTCATATTCGGTCATAAATGAACAATCTGGCAAATATTGTTGTTGTGGCACTAGATGTAGCGTATTAGCATGCCAGCTGTATCAAGGTGGTTCATCTGTTCATCATTCATAAATTCTCCAAAGAAATACCAAATAGTGTTGATTGATCAATAATACAAATTTATCATTAATACCTTCCACCAAAGGGACACTCCTTTACCGCACCGTATTGTCAGCTATATAGTCATCTTGTTTGCTGCTAAGCTATGTCTCTTCAAGGTCTACAACACAATGATAATAGCTTGAGCAGTCCACTTTAAAGGGTATGCAACTTCTTTTTCATATGCTAAGATTTATCCATACGCACGCTAGAGAAGAGATTGGATAGACTACTGCCCTTAGTGTGTGGGAAACTAACAATACCACCGAACACACATGCATGTGTACCCTACACACAACAATCCAGGAATAAATTCTCAAAAACACCGGAATTCGTCCTCACCAGGGATTGAACCCTCGACCTCCTCTAGTGGACGGTGCTATTGGGGGTCTACTGACAAGTTGTAGGCCCATTCGCAATAAGGTAAAAAAGTTACGCATCTATAGAATTATTTACGTTTTGCCTTGGTTAACGTCCCGCCTCCCCGAGGCCGGGCCAGCCTACCCTGGCAGCTCTCTAGGACCTCAAGACGGTTCTCACAGACCAACACTAGTCTTTTCTACTCACTTTGTCCTCACTCGTGCGCACCCGAGAAGAACTTCCCGGTCGGTCACCCGTCCCTAAATTGCTCCAAGTCAAGCACGCTTAACCCTCGAGCTCTTTCGAGATGAGCTTCAGGAAAATAAGTTACAACTTATTGATATGAGTATTCTATCAATCCTATTACGCCTTGGGCTGTCACATACTCACCCCCCTTAGAAGACCGACGTCCTCGATGGTCAACCCCAGGCCAAGAACGCCCCCTCCGGCCACGTCTATATGCCCAGTGCCAGCACATGTGCCATGTTGTGTGGCCACTCCGGGCCCACACCAACCATGCACAACCATGCCTGCGCAACTGCAACCCCATGTGCCTGTGAAAACGTGAGAGTCGGCTCTAATACCACTGTAATGTCCTGCCTCCCCGAGGCCGGGCCTGCCTACCCTAACATCTCTCTAGGACCTCAAGACTGCCCTCATAGACCAAAAAGTCTTTTCTGCGCACTTTGTCTTCACTCGTGTGCACCCGGGAAGAACTTCCCGGTTGGTCACCCATCTCTAAATTGCTCTGGGCCAAGCACGCTTAACCCCGGAGTTCTTTTGAGATGAGCTTCTGGAGAAAAGTTATAACTTGTTGGTATGAGTATTCTATCAATCATATTAAGCGTTGGGCTGTCACATCACGGATTATGCAGGAGGCAGAATTGTGTACATCTGATGATACATGGGCACATTTTGGGATCACACGCTACACATGGGGCAGTTTGATCAGTTTTGTACAAGGAACATTATGTACAAGTCTGATTCATTTTTAGTTGGCATAAATGGGCAATAATAAATATGTTGGACATTGTATTTGTTTTATCAATGATGAATCCTAGATTTTTGCAGTTGCTTTTATGATGATGTATTCAGTAATTCACTTTATTTAATATTCTGTTTGTCATGGATTTTGACCTATGATCTGAAGTATTGTGACATGTAGTTCATCTTCTGTCAGCCTTGCTCATCTTATCCCCTCTGCTAATTTTGAGCTATGACCTGAAGTACTCTTTTAGGAAGATCCTATCTGTTTGCAATGAACGGTCAGTTATTTTAATAGAATGTCTCTTATAGTCTGGCCATAGAAACCAGTAGTAGTTGCTGAAGGCTTCAAATTTGAGGGAGTGATTGAGCAAATTTTACACGCATGGACTAATATGAATACCAAGATTAGATCAAATAGTTGGAAGTATCCTTTTGTTGTTGTGAAAATCAGAACAATTTTTAGCCTTACTTGAGTTTATTCTGAATTCTGATTTTATTTTTGCTAACCTGAACAATGATGATTTGAGTCTTGACTCCATTTAGCAGGCAGCAGGCAATGGCCGGCATGTCCAGTAACCTTGGCGCATCATCCAGCACGAGCACGAGGAAGCTAGAGGAGAATGAAGCGCAAGCAGAGTGACGCGAGGAGCCAGGAAGCCTAGAAGCAGCATCATTCCCAGCTCCACGTCCACGTCAGTGCACATCCCATCAAGAGCCCCAAAAGAACTACCTCCAGAACAAGAGTGTGTTCAGCACACTTACTCTCTTCTCAACAGCTCACTGCATAACAATGCAAACAACAATGGAAACGTGTGTATGATCCGAAATGGCCACAAATATTTTTGGACAATGCCATCCATACCGAGGGCAATATCGAAAATGGCATAGCTCCAAGCCTGCTCCTAACAGCACTACAAATACTCACGTAGGGGCCGAGCTTAGGGTAGATCACTTCTAAGGAACATCACACTTAATCATGACATCCTCTTTGCCCTCCAAAGTCAATTCTTCGATTTTAGGCCCCCTAGAACTTGTTTGAGCTCTGTAACGACTAACACACAGAATGTTGAACAGCTCCAGATACTCCCGTACTCTAGCTGCGCCAGATAGGCTGGGCTAGAATCCTCATATTTGACCACAAATGTACAATCCGGCAAATATTGCCGTTGTGGCGTTAGATGTGTCGCGCGTATCAGTATGCTAGCTCTATCCCAAGGTTGATCATTGGATTGTCATTCGTAAATGCTGCTAAGAAATACCATATGTCGTTAATTGATTAAATAAATAAAGAACTATCATTAATACCTTCCACCAAAGGGAGGTTCAACTGGCATCGCTACGGTATCTATTTCTTATGTGTCCACACCATTTTCTCAAATATGTAGTCATCTTGAGCCATCTTGTTCTTTGCTAAGCTAAGTTTCTTCAAGGTCTACTCACAATGATAATAGCTTACGCAATCCACTTAAAAGGTAAGCAACTTCTTTCCATATGCTAAGATTTTTCTTATAAGCTCGCCTTATAGAATATGAAATGGTGTGTGATTAGAGCTAAGTTGCATAGCAATGAGTAAATATGTTTCTAGTATATGGATCTGCCATAGTCACTGGATTGTTGAATTAATTGGGCCTTGGCCCATTTAAGTCTCAATTAATCAAAGAATTAAAGGTCCACTAATAAATGATAGGGAGTTAAATCCCGGATGAAGAGTCAATAGGAATCCTAACCAACTTAAATGGTGGACCATTTGTGGACCACTTGTGAAGCTGGTAAAAGGAGAAGGACATGCCACACGCGCGCTCGCTCGCCTCGCTGGGCCGTGGCCGTGCCGAGCCGAGCCGCTCGGCGTGTGCTGTGTGATGAACCTTTTGCCACAAATGACATTGATTGAGTCTTAACTGTTACCAGTAACTGCTGATTTGATGGCTGAGAGTAACTGGCAACGATTAATGGCATTATGACTGGTCAAGAGTGTCCAGGTTCATCCTCCCTCTCCTACCCTGTGCGCCTATAAAAGGAGGTGTCTCTCCCAGGAAAACACACAAGTGCACTCTCCCTCTCTGGTACTCCTACCCTCTCCTACCCTGTTGTTTGCTGCTCTCCTGCATTCCCAACACAAGCTTTGCGCGCACTCTGCTTGCGTGAGCAGTTGCCTCCGAACCTGGATAGGCGGACGATAAGGTTTTTGGGGAGCGTACTCGTACGTGTCTGCTCGCTACTTCCTAGTGGCTGTCTCCCTCACGCCTGCCCAGTGATCTTGCTCGGGATAGGCGGGCGTAAGGTTTTTGGGAAGCGTACTACTACTTCCTGGTGGCCGTCTCCCTCACATGAACGACTACTTCCTAGTGGCCGTCCCTCCCCCTCACGCGATCAGATCGACTACTTCAAGCAGGCCAGTCGAGGATGAGCTTTCAGTGTGTGTGAAACACACAATACCAGTGAATGTGCATGCGTGTGTATACCCTACACAGCAACCCAGGAATTAGTCATGGAAAACACCCAAATTCGTCCCCACCAGCATCGAACCCATGACCTCCTCTGGAGACTGGTGCTACTGAGGCTCTTTTGACCAATGCAACTGGTTGCAACCCCGTTTGCAACAACGTGACAAGTTAAGCATCTATAGATTTTTACCTTTTGCCTGGGTCGAGGCTAGCAAACATTACCACCACTGCTTGGCTTGAATCAGCAAGCTAGTCGATGTACGTTCAATCACTAGATCATCTCCACAATGTTGCACCCCAAACCTAGGTAAGGCTTGAGCCAAGATTGGGAGGATGCAGGGGGCAAAATTGTGTACCTATGGCGATAAATAAGCACATTTTGCGTGGGAAATACAGTGTCATTCACAGAAATCATAATTCGTTTTTAGTTAGCATAAACGGCCGGTGATAAATATGTTGGATTTTGTTTTTGTTTTATCAATGATGAATGGTGGATTTTGTTTTATTCAGTAAATTATTTGATTTTATATTCTGTTTGTCATGGATTTTGAGCTGTGATCCGAAGTATGTTACATGTGGTTCGCCTTTGGTCAGCCTTGCTCATCGTATCCCCTCTGCTCATTTTGAGCTATGATCTGAAGTATCTGGGCCAAGCAACAAGCTGGACTGTAAAACAAACTGCTGACCAAGAATTTTTTTTTTCCAAATTAGGAAGGAACCATCGATCCAAATTCGAATGACAAAGTGAAATTCGATTAAAGATTACAAAAAACTAATCAGCACATACATGATGATGCCTCGCAAGGAAAAGAAATCATAAAGAAAATACTCAATATCTGTGCCGGACATTGTCTTGTTCCATGAATAGCAAAAATCCACAAGGACAACCAAACAACAGCTGACGAGGAAGCCACAACCGGATGCAGATGACCTTGCCATTGCTGCAGATCCATGGTCGTCTCCATGGCTCTCATCCTCTTGCAATCCCTGCTCTCTTCCTCAGATCTACAGGTAGGTGGGAAGTGGAATTTGTTTGGAGAGAGATGGATGAGAGAGGAAGAAGCATGGACCATTATGAATACCAAGATTAGATCGAACAGTTGCAAGTATCCTTTTATTCCTGTCAAAATCAGAACAATTTTAGCAATACTTATGTCTATTCTGAATAAGGTTTCCTTTGCGAACCTGACCAATGATAATTTGAATCTTGCCTCCATGCAGGTAAAAGGCAATGTCTGGCATGTTCAGCAAACCTCAGCGCGCCATCCAGCTCGAGGGTGAGGAAGCTGGAGGAGAAGCACAAGCAGAGTGACACCAGGAGCGAGGAAGCCAAGAAGCAGTGTTATTCCCAGCTCCACTCACAGCGCATCCCAATAGCGCTGCCACCACCGTCGTGCCACTCCAATATGCAGCGAGCAACGCTAGGGCGATGGCATTCCTCGTGGCCGGCATCAACGATGCCTCGCTACGCTGGAGCACTGCAGCAACACCAGGTGCGGCTGCGAGCAGAGCTGGGGCACTATCACTGGCTGTGATGGCCAGGGTTAATGTGTCCACGACGCGCTCTGTGCTCGTGCTTGTGCCTATCGTGTAGGTGGCGTCGGGTGCGGCAAGAAAAACATAGCCACCGCCGATGCCAATGGCTAGCCTCAATGGTGTCACGACGCCTCTGGTGTTACCGTGGTCATCCTGCGATCTCGTGTCTGTGCCAGGGGTGCACCTAGATTGTTGTCTCTAGAAGGGCCCTGAAAGAATTGCCTCTAGAACAAGACTGTGATCAGCACAATACCTCTCCCCTGAATGGCTCGGTGTAGGGCCGGACAAAATGCTCGAAGCTCGTTAGCTCACTCAGATCGCGGCCGGCTCGGCTCGGCTTGGCTCGATGCATATTTCTAACGAGCCGAGCAAAAGTTTTTGCTCGTTAGTATAACGAGCGAGTTCGAGCTGGCTCGCGAGCTGCTCGCGAGCCAAACGAGCTAGAAGACATAATAAACTAATATGAAATTTATTAATTAATAATACTATATGTATACTATATGCGTAGTTCTAGATGATGTTATGGTTATATTCTATTATTATAGTATGACAGAGTAGATTTTGTAGATATTAAGACAATATAAATACTATAATTTTTTATATTATATATATTATTATGGTAATTTTAAATTTAACTCTAGCTCGCGAGCTTAACGAGCCAGCTCGCGAGCTTTATGAGCCGAGCCAAGCCAAGATTTTTGCTCGTTTTCTTAACGAGCTCGAACGAGCCGAGCTGGCTCGACATCCACCCCTAGCTCGGTGCATGTCACCGCAAATGGCAACAGAAGTGTGTATATCGTCCAAAATGGCCACAATTGTTCTAGGGGAATGCCTTCAATACCAAGGGCAGTATGGTAAAAGGTCCAGCTCAAGCCTGCTCCTGGCAGCTACAAATATCCGTGTTGGGCGGCATAGATAGGTTAGGGTAGATAATTTCTAAGGAACATCACACTTATCACTATGTTTCCCTCTTTAACCTCCCAAGTCAATCTTTCGACTCTAGGCCCCCAAGCACCTGTCTAGATGACTTTGTAACCAATAGCGCACAGAAAGTTGAAGGACTCCAGATACTCAAGTACTCCTTTTGCGCTAGATAGTCTGGCCTGGAATCCTCATATTCGGGCATAAATGAACAATCTGGCAAATATAGGCGTTGTGGCGTATCGGTACGCCAGGTGTATCCCGAGGTGGACCATTTGTTCATCATTCGTAAATTCTACTAAGAAATACCATATAATCTTAATTGATCGAATAATACAAATATATCATTAATTAATACCTTCCATCAAAGGGAGGCCCGACCAACATATAATCGTCTTGAGCCGTCTTGTTCTCTGCTAAGCTAAGTTTCTTCAAGGTCTACGGCAGAGTGATAATAGCTTGCGCAATCCACTTTAAAGGTAAGCAACTTCTTCCTTATTCTAAGGTTTTCTTATAAGCTCGCCTTATAGAATATGAAATGGTGTGTGATTAGATCCATGTTGCATAGACATGTGAGCAAATATGTTTCTAGTATATAGATTCACCATTGTCTCTGGTCAGCTTTCCTTCTGGTCAGAGAGCTCCTTATTAGATGCACCCCTTCCGTGGATCGGATCGGCTTGTTATGTATACATTTTTCTCGAACGACGCATGAGAACTGCGTGTGCTTTGTTATGTATACATATAGGTCGATTGTATGGGAACCAGAGAGCCTATTTGCTAGATGAGAGTGACAACAAGACGAATAGGAACACACCATGCTCAACCGTGTATGCCTCTGTATACACGCTAGAGAAGAGATTTGAGAAACTACTGCCCTCAATGTGTAGGAAGCACGCATTACCACGCCCTACAACAGCCCAATGATAAATCTTGGAAAACACCAGAATTCGTCCCAACCAGGGGGTCGAACCCATTTGCAATAAGGTGACAAGTTATGCATCTATAGATTTGTTTACCTTTTACTTTGGTCTGTTGAGGATGAATGAACATTACCTGAACATAACCACAACCTCTTGGCTTGAATCAGCAAGCTAGTCGTTGTACCTGCAATCACTAGGGCATCTCCTCAGTGCTGCACCCAACACCGTGGTTAGGCTTGAGTCAAGGATTAGGAGGATGCCAGTCACAATTTGTACCTCTGACGATAAATGGGCACATTTTGTGAGTGAAAAACAGTGTCATTCACAGGAATCACACACTACACATGGTGCAATTCAGTTCTATACAGAAACATTATTTACAGGTATGATTCAATTTTAGTTAGCATAAACGAGCAGTCATAAATATTTTGAACTTTGTTTTTATTTTTTCAATGATGAATGGAAGATTTTTGCAGTTCCTTTTATGACTGATTTTATCAATAACTCACTTGATTTCATATACTGTTTGTCATTGTTTTCTGAGCTATGATCCGAAGGATTGCTGATATGTGGTTAGTGTCATCTACTCTTCTGTCAGTATTGCTCTTCGTATCCCCTCTGCTCATTTTGAGCTATATGCTCTGAAGTGTTTGCAATGAACAGACAGTTAGCTGAATAGCATTTCTCAGCTAGTCTGGCCATAAAAACTATTACTAGTTGCTGAAGGCTTGAAATTTGAGGGATCGATTGAGCAAATTTTACAAGCATGGACCGATATGAATACCAAAACTAGACCAAACTATTGCTAGTATCCTTTTATCGTGGTGAAAATCAGAACAATTTTTTAGCATTACTTACGTTTATTCTGAATAATGTTTCCTTTGCAAACCTGAACAATGATCCTTTGAATCCTGACTCGATGCAGGTAGCAGCTATGGCCGGCATGTCCAGCAACCTCGGCGCGTCATCCAGCTCGAGCGCGAGGAAGCTGGAGGAGAAGCGCAAGCTAAGTGACGCCAGGAGCGACGAAGCCAAGAAGCAGCGTCATGATCCCCAGCTCAACGCATCGGCGCATCCCAATGGCGGCGCTGCCATCACCGTCGTGCCGCCGCTCCACTACGCGGCGAGCAACGCCGTGGCGGTGGCGTTCCCGGTGGCCGGCGTCAACGGCGCCGCGCTACGCTGGAGCACTGCAGCCACACTGGGTGCGGCGGCGAGCAGAGCCGCCGCCGCGGCGCTGTCACCGCCGGTGATTGCCGGCGTCAATGGCCCCGCCGCGCCCTTCGTGCTCCCGCCCGTGCCTGGCCTGCAGCAGGCGGCGCCGGGGGCGGCAAGCAAGGCATTGCCACCGCCGCCGCCGGTGGTCGGCGTCAATGGCGGCGTCACGGCGCCCCTGGTGTTACCCCGGGCATTGCCACTCCAGGCCATCAGCTCCGGGCCAACCGCCGGCGGCGCCAGCAACCCGCCGCCGGCGCCGGCCGCTGGCTCGCCGCTCGCGGCGGCGCTGTACAAGATCAACGACGACACCCTAAGGAGGATGCTCTCGGAGGTGATGCTATCCTGCGACCCGCCGATGCGGCGGCGCCAGAGCTGGACCGGCGCGCCGCCGCCGTGGTGGCCGACGGTGTCGAACACGATGCCGGCGCACACTGCGGTGCCCTTCGCCCCAGCTTACAAGCTCAACAAGGTGCAGAAGGTGGCCGTGCTTGTCGCCATCGTCAAGCACCACGCGCCCAACCTCCACCGGCTCTCCCGCAGGCTGTCCGATTCGGATGCCAAGCTCTGGAACACAGCCATCAACCTCAAGAACGAAGCAGCGGATGAGACAGAGCAGAAGCAAGAACAGCACAGCAATGGCGTCGTGGCCACTGATGCTCTGGATGATGAAGATGATGGCCGTCAGCAGCCGCCTATCAGCAGCTTCCCCGGTGACGATGTCGACGGCGCGCCCCTCGGCGATGACACCGTCAATCAGGTGGCAGTTGAGGCGCCGGAGCTGCAGCCGGAAGATGAGCACGGTGAGATACGCGCCAATGACGACGCCGCTGCAGCTGACATGGGTGTGGAGCCATATCAGCTGCTGGAGGACATGATGGAGCCATGTCAGGTGCTGGAGGACATGTTGGCGCCATATCAGGAGCAACAGGGAGAAGAAGTTCATCAGGCCGTCGGCGCGGAAGAGCCCGGTGTAGAGGCGGCAGCTGGGGAGGCGCCGGCAGATCGTCCCTGGTATGTGGAAGAGGACATGAGCAGCTTTTTTGATGATTTTGAGATGCTTGTGGACGTACCCAAGTTGGACTAGTGGTTGTTGATGCTGGTGCTACAAGCGCCGGGAGGTATCTGGGCCGTCAGATCAAGAGGGGATGGCAGTGATCAATCTCAAATACTCGCAGACGCGATGTTCAGTTCTCATCTGGATCAAATGGCTCAGAACCCTTCTGATGGTAATTCTAGGCAGGGAAATCAGAATATTTAGGTTCACTTCATTTGCTTTTAAGGTCGTTTACTTTGAAATTTCTCCACAGGTTGACAGTATGGTTCAGAACTTGAGATGTAAGGTTTAATTTGCAGTATTAGTCTGGTTGACAATTTGCTTGAGAACTTGAGATGGTTTTAGTTTGAACTGTTATTGTCATTGTTTTAGTTCCTGGTGCTATGTTCTATTTGGAAATTTTGCATTGTGAAACTACAGTTATGCTGTTTCTGTGCCTTTTATCGTAGCACATTTTATGCCACTGTGTTCCTCGGCATAAAGCCACAGTGGAGTCTTTGTATGAGAAATTAACTGCTGGGGCCTGGGAGGAGAAGATAGAGCAGGAGTTTAACAACTTCTGAACGCTAAAGTACCAACCAAACATAGGTACTTCTTGTGGTTTATCAGCAGGAAACGCTCTTCTTACTATAAATAATTTGGCAAAAAAAAAGGGAAGACACAATCTCATGTTGCAGGTTTGGCAACAGTGCTTGCCATTTTCATGCCTAAATGTCACTTTTTTACCACAAATTAACAACTTAGACACAAGTTTGAGGACAATATATGTCTTATTTTCAGGTTCATGAACTGTCTTGCTGATGAGAAAATCAGTTTAGGTATCTACAACACAATTCACTCTGAATAAAGAGTGTTGGCATGATGGCCACCTGCATAAGGGGTGGATCAGTCCAATTAAACAAGGCGAGTGGCACCAGTATTGCATTTACTTACGCCTTAAGGCAACCAAAAGAGAGGGAGATATTTCAGCCGCAAATTGAGGAGACAGTTGCAATCCGACTAGATTTGCTGAATTCTAACGAGCTAGGGAACTTCAACCGTGCCCTCCAAAATATATAAGACGGGCAGACACCTCCTGTATCAATACCTGAATCATCAACAACCACCAGAGCACAAGACAATACCATCCATCTAAACATTGACTTCTGTTACCATCAATCTATGGATCTCCTATGTAGCCCCATGATCAATATTACCGGTAACAAACACCGACATAGAGAAATTGGAACACCAGAGATACTGAAGAAGACATTCAACATATGAAACAGTGGAAAACCAACCCCTATTGCCGTAACAAAGAAGTGCTTCAACTGCACTGAAAACAGAATGGAAAGATCCCTGAAAAAAATAACAGACAATGAACAGCAAAATTTACAACCATCAGAAAGGCTCCATGTAGAATGTAACTTCTGCAAATAAGGAATACCCTTTCATTGATTCTTTCCATCAAGTATAGCATGATGATCACCAAATTCCTCAGTTTTTTTCCGAAGCATAACATTGGGTTCTTGAGGGGGAAAATATGAGATGAACAACAGTCATATTTCCAAAATACTGCAGCATAACATTGGCTTCTATATTTATGCCTTTCACTTCTTTAAGTGTGGTATTTAGAGAACACTAAAGTTCAGGCAACATCGCACAAAGAAATCTGACCTCAGATATGAGATACAGAAGACAAGCATTCGTTTAAGCAGACAACAGAGCTTATACAAGTTTCATTCCAGCAGTCACCCAGCTAACCAAAAACCACATGCTTTCTTCTGGAGTAGTCGCTTCTCCTGTTCCTGCAGTGTACCCAACAAATATCAAATTGATGAATAACAATAAGTGAAAAAGTGGCAGGGATTGTGAACTGATGGCCAGTTGCCTATGTGCTTCACAGTTGAAATTAGCCTGATTGTGCATGCCAACTATTACAGCATGTGACTGCAACTTCACTAGACACATTTGGAGTTAAACAAATGAACTTACAGCTTGCAGGTTCAGACAAACATCCACGAATAATATGGACATTGAGCAAATTAAGTGCACAAATATTGCGCTACCTGTTGATAGTTGAAACAGAACTTGTTGCACAAACATATTTTTTTCATAATCAATCTAGTAATGCTAATCTATATAAAATATTAGATATTAACAGCCAAAGCTTAAAAAGTTTTACTTAGGATAAACCTGGATGGTCTTAGATAATCTCATCAATTCCCATGTAACTAAAAATATGCTTCCACATGATCAATCCAAGATACTTTTCATCTATATAGGCACCATCGGCACCAACCTACAGAAAACCGACAACGCATTTACTGTGAACTCAGTACAACATGGCTAACCAGGTTCAACGCAATATAGGAGACGAGAAAGCAACCATATGATACGCAGAAACAATTGCAATTAAAGGAAATGACTATGGGAATGGCACAACTCCGGTTTTCTCCAAAAGGAAATGACACAACTGCAACCAGATGCTACGCGAAATGACAAGCATATAGAAAACAGGGGCTCAATCATGTCTTACTAGAGATTATTTACATGACCAAACATGTATGATACCAGATTAAATACGCTACAAGCACCTGAAACTTACAAGCAGGCGTCCTTTAAGCATGCACCTTACAGAAACTGAACATAAGCCAACATGTGTCCACTACCTGACTACCTCCATCCCCAAAAAAAAACAATTTGCAGCTGCTTCACCAAAAACTGCTTGAGACGGCCATCATGTTGAACTCAGCAGCCCTCTGCTCATACTGACAAGGGACCTTGGCTGGTCTGCTATGTCCAGTAAGCAGCTCATGGTGTGATCCCTACAGCTACTGCATGGCAGTTGTGTCTGCTTGGCCACTGGTTGGCACAATTTCCTCCCCTTGCATAACATCTACCAGTCCATCAACACGTCTCATTTTGTCGAGAAATTCTTGGACTATCGGGCCAATATGTGGAGTTTCTCGGATAACGATACCAAAGACATGCTTGGATGGGGGAGCTTCCATGCTTGGATCCATCGGTCCATGGTTTGCAGGAAAAGAAGCAGTATTAGCAGCAAATGAAGTAGCTTCAGAGGGAGCGGTAGCAGCCTTAGCAACTGTAGTAGCATCAGTAGAAATGGCGGTAGATGCACTGTTGCAGACAGCTTGATGCGATGAGCCTCTCGGACTCCTTTCTTCAAGAGATTCATTTTCATGGCACATGTTGGTGGGTCCTTGAATGCAGCAAGTTTCAACTTCTTGAATGCTCCTAGAAGGCTGGTTCTCCAAAGGTTTGGCACATTTCATCAAAATCATTTCTTGATCCGACTCTTCAGACTGTACCTCATCTAGCTGGCTTGAAACATGTTGTTTTTCCCTAACTTCTTCCTGTTCTACAGTTGCAGCACCTTTATCCTCCTTTGCCCTGAATGCCGCCCATAGGTAGTGGTTTGTTTGGAATGCTGCAATTGTATAAACAGTACAGTGTAAAGACAGAGCCTATTCTAAACAAATGTTGGTTAAAGTTAAACAGATTTCTCAATAGCAGCATACAATAATCCTAATAACTGGCTACTCCTGAATATGATTGATTAAATAGGAAATCAACTGCACCAGATATGCTGTTTATTGCAAAATGAGGTCATATTTTCAAGGGAAAAAACACACACATACTCTGATATCGTTCAGGCAGTAGAACAGATGAGAATATCATCTCAGCTTCACCAATAACAGCCTGCAAGACCAAATCTTTATCGATGACTTCCTTAACTAGTTGATCTAGTTCTTCATCATGCCTAGGGTTTGATTCAAGATGATTAGACAATTATTCACATTGACATGAAAGTACAGGCAATGGAAAGATATGCAAAGGCTAAGCAGGGCACCTCAATTCATGAGGGAAGAAATACATGCCAATGCTGTCACCAGTAGGTTTTGATGCCTTCCATATGTTGGGCCAGGCTGCCAATCTAGGAACCTTTGTCACTTGAACCACCGACTGCAATGATAATTCCCGCACTTTCTCACATGATTTAGTCGACCAATGTCCAGCCAATGATATGTATTCCTTACCATCTATCTTAAAGATAACACTGTTTACATAAAACAACAAAAACATTAGCATATGATGTATACAATAATATTTCATATTTCAGAATGTGAAAATGAGAAATCCACAACATCTACTACACCTCCATGTAGGTTTGTCAATTGGCTTCGAGCAACAATTGCATTGCCGCTCGACACAATACTTTGAAACAGCATCTTGTGTCAATTCACTGATACCATCTTTGACAGGGATCCTATGCTGGTCATACATGACATCTTCATATTTGTTCGTTTCTATCTCTTTTCTCCATTTCTTCTTCAACTTATAAGCCCCCAATTGATCAACTCCTTCACAATCATTTTCAACACCAAACGGATTTTGATAACCACCACCAACTTCATCTTCATTTGTTTCCATGCATCTTCTCTGCTTCATTGTTGGCATAGAAGTCAAATTCTCCCGATGAACACCTTCGTCATCTTCATTGTACAGCCTAGGAGTTAGATCTTGTTGTGTGGCTCCATCACAATCGATATCGCCACTCATCTTGTTGTATGGCTTTTCTTCTAACAATGGTCGTTTCCTCCTAAACTTGCCGCCATTGGTTTTCCCATTGCCTCCAACCAGTTCGACCCTATTAGGCAACTTCAAGTTTGTTTCTGTGAACTCATTCGAGAGCACATGTTTGGTAGAAAAAACTGGGCCATTGCTACATTCCATGAATGATGCATTATCCCTTTGACGTCTTGAATGATTCTTACCAAACAAACGCGACGAATTATCTTCCAAATTATCCCCAAGGCCTTTCTTACCAACCAACAATGAGCTTGAATTAGGAGCTTCATTTGTCTTTGTGATGTTTGTGTGCTTATGACGACTACCACATGTAGCACGACCTTCACTTGCATCGCCTATCATACTCTTTTCTTTGGTCATAACTACATATTGCCTTGCCTTATCTTTCTTTGAGTCACCTTTGTTAGCAACCAAGAGACCACTTACTGCCAAGATGTTTGATTTCCTTGGAACTTCTCTCTTCTCCACAGGCTTCAGATTTTCTATGTCATCCTTCCCAACATCGATGTCTTCCCCTTGATAAGGATTTGACTGACCCTTCGACCTTGAACTTAAGGCACGATTGCTTAGATTTGACACATCAATATTCTTTGCCTTGCGCACTAAACTTCCCATTGCATTGAAGTGAGTTGGACATGAAGTTTCCATGTTGCGAATCGGTTTGTCCTTTTCCTTCTGATGTTGAGATTGGTCTAAACACCTTGATGCGGCATTTGAGCCATCCTTTGACTTCCACGACGTAGGTGTCAGCACTTTCTTCGGCGGAAGCATATTCCGAGTTCTAGAGGGCTTGGAGCACTTGATGTTCGTGCTATTCTCTAGGCTCAAGGTAGTAGGTTGTCGTGCATGCATTGAAGCGTTAAATGGTTCAACATTCGATGGCCCAACATTGCTACCTTTGAGAATAATTTTTCTAGCTTGTTGTTCCACAACATTCACATGTTGATCATTCACAATGCAATTGCTATTACATATATTATTATATTTCACATTTGCTTGACCTATCTGGCACTCTTTGTCAATCTTCAACATAGACTTAGATCTAAATTGACTTTCTGATTTCCACAAAGATAAGCACCTTCAATCTTGTTGACATCGCAACCATGGGCCAAAATGGAACCGATCCGGATCCCTTTGATCATTCATCTTTCTTCTAATGACTTAAGTCAGCCCTGGTACAAACAATTGGGGATGACCAAAATTTATTGTTCGAAATAATCGCATTCAAGCAATGTCTACAAAGATAACAGATCATGGTTACACAGGAAATGACAAGTTGCTCCTTAGACTACAATAAACGTAACGATAGGAATGAAAAAAAAACATTGTGCAAACCCAAGGAACATAAAACAAAGGGTGGTTCAAAATTGGTGTATGGATGCTACAAGCCTACAAACAGTACATGCATGGCAATGAGAGAAGAGCATAGGAATCCATAAGAAAGGAATTATTCCGTGGGATCAATTCTCATGATAGAGTCCCCAAAAGTAGCTATCCATAATATTCAGTGCCATCAAAGTACATCCAAATCCAAAGTTCAAACAAAAATCCATACAAGTTCCCGACGTGCATAAGAAATACAAAGCATGATCATTATTATGTGACAAATTAAATTTCAGGAAGAATTTTATTTTTCCTAACCACAACAATTCACTTTATTTATTAACCCACTTAACGAATTTCCATGAAACAACTTAAACAAGGTCATAAACAATCCTTCTAAGGTAAACCACTCTCCCTAGTTGCAATAGTCCAACAAAGGTCGTGATAGTCGTGAAGTTGCAACTCATGCTACATCTTAGCTCTGCATATAGCTCTACAACTTTTATGATACTCAACACAAGCTCTGAACTTGGCTTCCCATATCAAGACTGCATTGTGCACAATGGGTAGGTAATCACATATAGCTGCTTGCTGCCATAATGACTTGGGCTTGCCGTGTCAAGGCAACGCTTCGCAACCAAACAACTAAGCTCACCATTGACCAAGCTGTTTGGGCAAGAAACGATTTTAGAAACGAGGTTAAGGTGAATGAGATATCTACAAAATAGCAATTCACAAACTAGTTTTTTAGGAGACAATACTAGTTAATCTTCCCTAAAATATATTATAAAATACAGAGTTTTGCGAAATGGCCGATCCATCCAGTTATCAATGTTTTAAGGTAACATTCGAAATGATGAACAACACAAAAGCAACACATCAAGGTTCCATCTTTTTGAACTTGTATAAAATGCTATATTGGCCACACTTGACAGAGCTCAGTCTGCCACATATGGATGAGATAATGGCATCAGCTTCTGTATACATGATCCCAGTGTTCCATGGACCACTGATTTAGACCCTGTTTGTTTCCCACGCGCTAAACTTTAGCACCGTCACATCAGATATAAATATGTTAATTAGGTGTCAGTGTTTAGAAATCGTGGTCCTGATACCAACCAGAAATGCGCTGTGTTACCTCCCTTGATGGTTGATGCAGAAGATAACACGAGACACGGGTTTATCCTGGTTCCTTTCAGAGGACCGTACTTCCAGCAAGGCGGTGTGCGTGTGATGTATTATTCCGCACCGGAATGCAAGCAGTAGGGGGTACAAGCAGGTTGGGACGAGAGGCTAGACCTCCCTCCGAGTCCCGGATGATTGAGCCAGGGTGCCAATATCGTGATCTATTCTGAGTGTATGCGGATTCTCTTTTCCCCTTCCTCCTCTCCGTCCTCTCCCTCCTGCTCGATCACCCCCTCCTTTTATAGGCCAAGGAGGAGGGGTTACAGGAGCGTGTTGCTGGTTAGGCATAGTTGTAGCACAGTAGTAGGAATGGCGTTGGGCGTGCTTCTCTGTCCTTGTTTGCTGTAGTCGATTCTTGTACTGGTGATGACGTCGAGGAGTGGTCTTAAGGATCCGAGGCGTCCTTAATGTGATAATGGCTCGTCCGTACACTACCTCGAGGGTCTCCCATGCCGGCGCACAGCTTATTCTGTGAGAAATCGCTGTGGAAGTCAGTGGCACAGGGAGTTAGAGTGACCCGGCCCTATTCGCACGGCGGCGACATGTCCGCACAGCGCCGGGGTTGGTCGCATAGTGCTCGGAATGGCCCTCCATACCTCTGTCGTCCTGAGCTCTTCTCCTGCTGTGTGCTCGAGGGTCTCTCCGTCCTTGAAGGTCTTCGAGTCGTCGGAATTGGCAGTACAGGAGCTCGGAGTGACGGGCTCTGTTCGCACAGTGTCGGCCTGTCTGCACAAAGCCTCAGTTGGCAGCATAGTGACGGGAGTTGGTGGACACGATGGGAGGAGTCATGGCCGTCAGGGCAGTATGGCAAGAAATCTGCTTTTTGACTTTGGAGGCATGGTGGCAGAGGGCGCCATTTAATGTTCATTGGAGCGAGGGTCTCGACCGAGGCGGAGCTTTCCCCATTCCATGGGTTGCTCGAGGCTCGGTCCCCAGGCCTTGACCGAAGCGGAGTTCTCCGATTCGCTCGAGGAGTCGGTCCCCTCGAGCGAAGCGGAGATTTTTGGTTCGCGTCGAGGCATGCCGCGGGGCGTCTTGGCTGGGGCTTCAGTCGTCGCTGGGTCGTGGGCCTTAACTTCCGCTTTCTTTTTCTGGTTACTTGGAAAAGATTAATGTTTACTAGGGCGGTTCTCCCATAGGTTTGGGTACCCCTAATGATCGCCCCCAACAGTAGCCCCCGAGCCTTTGTTGGAATATGTTTTAATCCGACAGAGGCTCTTCGTCGTGGGTGCTTTTGACAAGGTTTTCCTTGAAGAATTCCGCTGGGTGCGCGCTAGCGCACCCGCGGGTGTAGCCCCCGAGGCCTTGGAGGAGTGGATATACTCCTGCAAGGGCTTATCAGCGTTTCGCGCCTTCGTGAGTTACAGCATGTTTCGTCTTCAAGGAATTCGATCTTGTGGTGCAAGGAGCCCCCGAGCCTTGGCCCAGCAAGGTCGATCAGGGGCGGTTCTTGACTTTGAGTTACGACCCTCGTCGCCCCGTTTGTGGGGAGGAGGGGTGACACAATCCATGCTTCCCTCGAACGGGCTGCGAGTCATAGATGCCTTTGTGAGCTGTTAGCGGGTAATTCAAGTGGACATCCGTGCCTCGTTCGATGGAGGCCGGCTCGTGGTCCGGAGACATGTCTCATAAGAGCACTTGTGGAGGTTTGCTAGGCAGGGCTCGACCCCGTTCGTTTGGGGTTGAGGGGTCATTGCTCTCACTCGGTGGGATCCCTCGACTAGCTGCCTCCATCCTGACCTTGAATATAACATGAAGGGCACCCTCGAGTATCGTGCTCGAGGATAAGCTCGATCGCGCGTGCCCTTGGTTATCTCTGACTCTGTTAGATCTGATGTGCCTGTCGAACCCTCGAGGGGCCAGGACTTCGAACCCCTGATCAGTAGGGCCTCGAGGAGAGGTAGCTTACTTTCGCGCGATGTGGTTGAGCTCGAAGCCATGGAATTTGTCCTCGAGTCGGCGTACTGTATTGCAGTATGCTTGCATCTTATCGTCGTGGCAGCTTGCCTCCTTCATAACCTGGTTGATGACCAATTGTGAATCTCCCCGGACGTCGAGACGTTTAACGCCAAATTCGATGACTATGCGAAGACCGGCTAGTAAGGCTTCATATTCGGCCATGTTGTTGGACACCGGAATGTGCAAGCGTACCACGTGCCTTATATGTTCTCCGAGGGGTGAGACGAAGAGTAGGCCCGCGCCCGCACCGGTTTTCATCACCGACCCGTCGAAGTACATGATCCAACATTCGGCTTGGATTTGTGGTGGGGGCAGTTGTGTGTCGGTCCACTCTGCCACGAAATCGGCCAAGATTTACGATTTAACTGCCTTGCGGGGGGCATAAGTGAGCGTTTCGCCCATCAGTTCCACAGACCATTTGGCTATTCTACCCGAGACATCCTGGTTGCGGAATATCTCCCCCAAAGGGAAAGATGAGACCACGGTGACAGGATGAGCTTCGAAGTAGTGGCGCAATTTGCGCCGAGCTAGCACTACTGCGTAGAGCAGCTTCTGGATTTGTGGATATCGTGCCTTGGTTTCGGTCAGTACCTCGCTGATGTAGTATACCGGCCTTTGGACACGCAGAGCGTGCCCCTCCTCAGTTCTCTCTACGATGATGACTCCGCTTACTACTTGAGTCGTTGCGGCTACGTAAAGGTAGAGGCGCTCGCCTTCCTTAGGTGGCGTTAAGACTGACGCTCGTGCGAGAGACGCTTTTAGCCCGTCGAGGGCTTTTTGAGCCTCGGGGTTCCAAGAAAAATGTTCGCTATTTTTCAGGAGTCGGTATAGGGGTAAACCTTTCTCGCCGAGACGCGAGATGAACCGGCTTAGGGCTGCTAAGCATCCCAATATCCTCTGTACCCCTTCCAGATCTCGGATCGGTCCCATTTGTTCGAGGGCCGAGACTTTTTCAGGGTTGGGCTCAATGCCTCGTTGAGAGACTATGAAACCCAAGAGCATACCTCGAGGTACCCCAAAAATGCATTTTTCCGGATTCAGTTTTACCCCGTTGGCCCGGAGACAATCAAACGCAATGCGCAAATCGTTTACCAGGTCGTTCACCTTCCTGGTCTTTACAACAATGTCGTCAACGTATGCTTCTACGGTTCGCCCGATATGATCTCCGAAAACACGAAGCATACATCGTTGGTATGTAGCTCCGGCATTTCGAAGTCCAAACGGCATCGTGACATAGCAGAAAATACCAAAAGGCGTAATAAAGGAGGCTGCCAGTTGGTCAGAAATTTTCATCTTAATTTGGTGGAAACAAGAATAAGCATCAAGGAAACATAATAGCTCGCATCCTGCGGTTGAATCTACGATGTGATCGATACATGGTAGAGGAAAAGGAACTTTTGGACATGTTTTATTTAAACCGGTATAATCTATGCACATCATCCACTTCCCATTCTTTTTCTTAACTGAAACAGGATTGGCAAGCAAGTTAGGGTGAAATACCTCCTTGATGAATCCGGCCTCGAGGAGCTTGCGCAGCTCCTCACCAATGGCCCTGCACTTGTGCTCGTCGAAGCGTCGCAGTCGTTGAACCACCGGCTTGGAATGGGACAGGATGTCAATGGAGCGCTCGGCGACCTCCCTCGGTATGCCTGGCATGTCCGAGGGGCTCCACGCGAAAATGTCGGCGTTGGCGCAGAGGAAGTCGACGAGCACCACCTCCTATTTGGTGTCGAGGGTCGAGCTGATCCGCACCGTCTTGTCGCTGGGAACACCTGGGTCGAGGGGCACAGCCTTGGTGTGCTCTGCTGGCTCGAAACTGCCTGCATGCTTCGAAGTGGAGGGTATGGTTTCGTTCGCTATCTTCTCCAGGTCCGCGACGAGAGCCTCGTCCTCAGCAAGCGCCTCAGCGCTCTCGACGCATTCCACGTCACATATGTAGGCATGTTCGAATGATGGGGCCACGGTGATAACGCCGTTTGGTCCCGGCATCTTCAACTTGAGGTAGGTATAGTTCGGAATCGCCATGAACTTGGCGTAGCATGGGCGGCCGAGGATGGCGTGGTACGCACCTCGAAATCCCACTACTTCGAAGGTCAGGATCTCTCTGCGGAAGTTGTCGGGGATACCGAAGCAAACAGGCAGATCGATCTGCCCGAGGGGCTGAACTCGCTTTCCCGGCGCAACGCCATGGAACGGCGCCTTGCTAGGGCGCAGCATGTCCCTGCCGATGCCCATGAGCTCCAAGGATGAAGCGTACATGATATTGAGGCTGCTGCCTCCATCCATGAGTACCTTGGAGAACCGGGTATTGCCGATGATAGGATCAACGACAAACGGGTATTGCCCCGGGTTCAGGATATAGTTGGGGTGGTCGTCTCGACTGAAGGAGATGGTCTCCTCTGACCAATCGAGGTACGACGGCCCCGCCTTGTGTATGGAGAATACCTCTCGGCGCTCGCGATTGCACTGTCGAGGGGTCATGTTCGCGGTTGGCCCACCGAAAATGAAGAAGACGTTCGCCACTTCCGGGAAGCCCTGGCCATTCCCGTCGCCCGTGTCTCTTTTTCCCCCCTCGTCCTTTGAAGCGGCGCGATTGAAGTATTTCCTTAGCATTCCGCACTGCTCGACGGTGTGGGTCACGACGCCCTTGTGATAAGGGCACGGTTTCTTGAGCATATCGTCGAAGATGCCGCCTCCTCGAGGGGGGCCTCGAGGAGGTTTGGGCGCGGCAGGATCGACTGCGAGTATTTCGTCAGGGTCCTCGGTCCGCTCTTGTCGGCACGAGGCTTTTTGGGGCTTCTTCCATTTCTTGCCTTGCCTTTGTTTCTTGGCGGATCCTTTGGACTTGCTTCACTCCGCGGGCGCTTCCTCCGTCCGCTTCCCCCTTGCACTATCAAAGGTGGCTCCGACCGCCTCCACGCCGGAGGCAAAATTGGTGGCCACGTCGAACAGTTCGTTTACGCTAGTTGGAGGACTACGTCCTAACTCGCGTACCAAGTCCCGTCAGGTTGTACCTTCGAGGAAAGCGTGGATGACTTCGGAGTCACCCACACTCGGGAGCTCGGTGCAACGCTTGGAGAAGCGGCGGATGAAATCATGAAGGGACTCGTTGGGTGTTTGGCGACACCCTCGAAGATCTCATGAGTTTCCAGGGCATAGGTAGGTGCCCTGAAAGTTACCCACGAACGTCCTCACGAGGTCGTTCCAGTCATGGATCTGGTTCGCGGGTAGGTGCTCCAGCCACGTCCGCGCAGAATCCGCCAAGTGAAGCGGCAAGTTGCGGATGATCATGGCGTCGTCGGTCGCGCCGCCCAATAGACAGGCGAGGCGATAGTCGTTGAGCCACACCCTTGGGTCCGTCTCCCCCGAGTACTTGGTGATGGTCGTTGGCTGCCTGAATCGTGCGGGAATTGGGGCCACACGAATCTCCCGGCCAAATACCCGGGTTCCTGGGGGCTCTGGCGTTGGGCTCTTGTCTTCGTCACTGTCGTAGCGGCCTCCACGGCGGGGGTGAAAACCGCGAGATGCGCCATCCCGCCTCTTTCTGTTAAGGGTGTTGCGAGCGTCGTCCTCGCTGATGTCACCACGTGTGTCAAGGATTCGCTCCTTGAGAGGCTTCCTTCCGATGCGTTCGTGCACCGAAGGCGCCTTTCCCTTATTCGAGGGCGGGGGTGGCATTAGATTGTCCCTTCGCGGGGTTTGTGCCGATGCCTCGAGCTCCCGCGTTGGTCCACTGGTCTTTGGGCCGGCGGAACTGCAGATGCGAGAGGCTGAGCTTTCGGCTTGTTGCACAGCCGCTTGTTCGATTAGGAGCTGCGCCTCTTGACGCAGGTTTCGGCCTTCGGGTGTTGATGGCTCGGGCATGGCTCGGATCAGAGTTGCCACGACGATGAGCTTCTGGCTTGCCCTGGCTAACACGAGTGGGTCGTCCACATCGTCATCAGCCTCGATGCGGGCTCGTGCTATGCGCCCAGCTTCCCTGGCACGTACGCCGCGCATAGGACGATTGTCCTCAAGCGTTGCCCGAAGCTCTCAGACCTGTCGGTGTTCTTCTTCAAGCTTGGCTTCGAGTTCGCGGACTTAGGCCAGTTGTGCTTGTGCGAGCGCAACATTGTTGTGCGCTTGTTCGTGGTCTCTGACGTGCGCTGGCTCTCCTGCCCCGTCATCTCCGCCATCCTTTCCCGAAAGGACGACGAAGCATTCCGTGGTGGGATCGTAATCCTCCTCCCTGGGGTCGTCGGAGCAGGTTAGGCAATAATCTGCCGCAGCTTGAAATGATAAGAGGGCCTCTCGATCGCAAAGCCCTGAATAATCCCATTCGGGGATCCTCTTGCCGCTCTCGGCAGCCTCGCTGCCAGACTCAGGGTAGTTTTCGTCCGGCGACGTTGCTATGAGATTGCGGATCGAGATCAGGTGGTGGCCCGACAAATCCTCATACGCCGTCATGTTCGTGTCAACTGATGAAGAGTTGGTCATGGTTGCGGTGCGTGTCCCACCGAGGTTTCGCCACGGGTCGACCGTGCTGTCCCCGGCTGGTTGTACCGCGGTGGTGGCGACTGTTGCCCTCATCGTGCCGAGCTCGACCCATTCGGGGGAGCCGGCGTGAGCTGTTCTGCGTCGCTCCGCGCGCGTTCGCCGCGCGCGTTGACGCGAACGCCTTTTGCGTCGCGGTGACGGTGATGGGAGTGACGGTTGCACACTCATGCTGTCGTTCCTCGTTAGGAGCTGCATGTTGTAGCCATCGCCAGTCGCCCTGAAGTCGAGACTCCTGAACCGGATTTCGAATCCGGCAGGAAGCTGGTCCGATGCTGGCATCGAGAACAGGTTGTCGCGTACGACTCGAGTTGCCATCAAGGGAGATGGTGGATAAAACGATCGATCACAGCGCGAATCCCCTACCTGGCGCACCACTGTCGGTGTTTAGAAATCGTGGTCCCGACACCAACCAGAAATGCGCTGTGTTCCCTCCCTTGATGGTTGATGCAGAAGATAACACGAGACACGGGTTTATCCTGGTTCCTTTCAGAGGACCGTACTTCCAGCAAGGCGGTGTGCGTGTGATGTATTATTCCGCACCGGAATGCAAGCAGTATGGGGTACAAGCAGGTTGGGATGAGAGGCTAAACCTCCCTCCGAGTCCCGGATGATTGAGGCAGGGTGCCAATATCGTGATCTATTCTGAGTGTATGCGGATTCTCTTTTTCCCTTCTCTCCGTCCTCTCCCTCCTGCTCGATCACCCCCTCCTTTTATAGGCCAAGGAGGAGGGGTTATAGGAGCGTGTTGCTAGTTAGGCATAGTTGTAGCACAGTAGTAGGAATGGCGTTGGGCGTGCTTCTCTGTCCTTGTTTGCTGTAGTCGATTCTTGTACTGGTGATGACGTCGAGGAGTGGTCTTGAGGATCCGGGGCGTCCTTAATGTGATAATGGCTCGTCCGTACACTACCTCGAGGATCTCCCATGCCGGCGCACAGCTTATTCTGTGGGAAATCGTTGTGGGATCGGTAGCATAGGGAGTTAAAGTGACCCGGCCCTGTTCACACGGCGGCGACATGTCCGCACAGCGTCGGGGTTGGTCGCATAGAATGGCCCGCCATACCTCTGTCGTCCTGAGCTCTTCTCCTGCTGTGTGCTCGAGGGTCTCTTTGTCCACGAAGGTCTTCGAGTCGTCGGAGTTGGCAGTACAGGAGCTCGGAGTGACGGGCTCTGTTCGCACAGTACCGGCCTGTCTGCACAGAGCCTCGGTTGGCAGCATAGTGACGGGAGTTGGTGGACACGATGGGAGGAGTCGTGGCCATCAGGGCAGTATGGCAAGAAATCTGCTTTGTGACTTTGGAGGCATAGTGGCAGAGGGCGCCATTTAATGTTCGTTGGAGCGAGGGTCTCGACCGAGGCGGAGCTTTCCCCATTCCATGGGTTGCTCGAGGCTCGGTCCCCAGGCCTCAACCGAAGCGGAGTTCTCCGATTCGCTCGAGGGGTCTGTCCCCTCGAGCGAAGCGGAGATTTTTGGTTCGCGTCGAGTCATGCCACGGGGCGTCTTGGCTGGGCCTTCGGTCGTTGCTGGGCGATGGGCCTTAACTTCCGCTTTCTTTTTTTGGTTACTTGGACAAGATTAATGTTTATTGGGGCGGTTCTCCCATAGGTTTGGGTACCCCTAATGATCGCCCCCAACATTAGGAGTATTAAATATAGATTAATTTAAAACCCTATTACATAAACGAGGAGTAATTTACAAGACGAATCTATTAAGCCTAATTACACCATGATTAGACAATGTAATGCTACAGTAAACGTATGGTAATTATGTATTAATTATAGCAAAATTAGGCTTGTTAGGTTCGTCTCGCGAAACAGACATGACTTATGTAATTAGTTTTATAATTAGTTTATGTTTAATACATCTAATTATCACTTATTTAAAACGCTAAACTTTAGCATCTGGATCCAAACACCACCTTAACAAAGGAAACACATTTTGCATGGCTGCAAAGCAGCAGCCTGCGGGAAGCCTGCTTCATGCAACCACACAAGCGGTGCAGAGGAGGCATTCGAGTCATCCGTTAGACTTTTTTTAACTATCCGCGGGGCTTAAATGGTTAAACGCATCAAGGATCCACAAAATCGTCCCATTCTCTGCTCTACATCAATCTGCACCTAGGGCATGTTTGGTTACAGTCCTGGCCCAGGCAGCGCATCCAACCCCAGGACGTCAAAATCGGACGCCTCAAGTTGCTGCTTGGGCCAGGCAGCTTTCTCTTGTCCGCAACCAAACTGCCCCTACTGCACCAAGAACCACAGCTCTCCGGCAGATAAAAGAATGTGACTTCCAATTCCTCTTCCCCCCCAAAAATCCAAGTTATGGTCACCGCATTACCACAAAATTGGCACTAGCAATAGCTGTGCACAACCAAGACCGAACCCCAGCCAGAAATCAAAACCCCATAAAGGCATAAACACAACCCACACCAATCGGCTGACAAATCACTAGGCATTGTATTTTTAGGAGAAAGAACAAATTTTACCAAAGTATGCCCAGGTTAAATCCACTGCACCAGCAACATACTCTACGACCCAAGGCTTTCAATTCGCCTTTCCCCTCATGAATCCAAACTGTGTTCGTCCCAATCGCAGCAAAATTTCAATCTTTAATGACTGCAGCAGCACACAGCCAAGGCCGAACCCCACCCAGAAATCAGAACCCCGCAGAGAGCCTTAGACAATGTACCCCATCAATCGGCCGACAAATCACTAGGGATTTCTTAGCAAAGATAGCAAATTTTCAGGCAAGCACCGATCCAACCGCCACGAAACATCAGTCCAATCAACCAAAATATAGAGCAAGCGCATATACACATATATACATAGGCACACGGCAACAAGATTACAGGAAAGATAGCTACTCGGAGCAGCACAACCATACCCATACGAAACGAATAGGCAGAATGGAAAGCACGGTGAGAGAGAGAGGCAGGCAGCGTGGTACCTTGGCGCATCCGATCCCCTCCGACGCCGGTACAGAGAATCCGAAGCTGCGGCGCCGAGGATCAACCGCCCCTCCCAGCAACCCACAAGTCCCCACCGCGCCCGACGGAGCTTGCTAGGGTCCGGAAGCCGGAAACCACCCAATCCGGCGGCGGCGGCGGCGGAGGGAGAGGAGAGAGAGCCACCGGAGCGAGGAGGGGAAAAAGAGCGAAGCAAAACGCCGAAAGCCCAACCGCCCTTATAGACGCAGCGCGCGGTTCCCGTTGCCGTGGACGGGGGGAGAACGGAACGGCGGAAATAGACGGAAAGCTCGAAATCGATCCGACGCGGTCACGGCTCCGTTTGCCATCTGAACGGAATCCGTCCACTCCGTTCCGTTACTAGCACCAGCGGCCCAGCGGGTGAGCTGCCCTTGGGCGCCGTGGGACAAAGGCCTTGCTATGGTCAGGTCAAACTGGTTTTGACTCATCTTTTTTTTTTGAAAAGGATGACTCATCTTTGAACCCTGGCTGGTTATAGGCATAATATAGCATTGTCCGGAGTTGCCGTGGCTTAATTACTAGTAGCGTCAATTGGAAATGTTTTAGCGTGGTTAATCCTAAGATCATCTCCAAGAGTGACTAATAAACACTCCTAATAATTAATTTTGAGAATGAAGCGAAAAACAAGGTTCCAACGGTTGTCCAAAGTTGTTTCCAATTTTTTCGTGTGCCCAATATTGACTCCATTTTGAGCTAAATTTACCCCTCCTTTGTGCACTCCTAATCCCATGAAAAAAAATGCCGAAGAAAAAAAACTGCCCGAGTTACTGTTTACGCAGGTAAAAAATCAGCTTTTGGGCCCACAGAGGGATGATGTGGCCGTAATTAAATCTTATTGGGGCCAATTTTTTAGAACTGTTGGGTGGAGGAATAATTTTTACTCTCAATAGGTTTTAGCGAGGTCCAAAAATAGTATCTTAGGACTTTATTTTTTGGACAGACTTGGAGATGCTTACGGGGTGTTTGGATCCAAGGGACTAAAGTTTAGTCACTTAAATAATTGACAATTAGCAGAATTAAACATAAACTAATTATAAAACTAATCCCATAAGTCATTGCTACTTACTTTCAAAAAAAATAATAAGTCATTGCTACTTCGCGAGACGAATCTAATGAGCCTAATTAACTTATAGTTAATACATAATTATCATATATTTACTGTAGCATTACATTGTCTAATCATAGTGTAATTAGGCTTAATAGATTCATCTCGTAAATTAGCCCTCATTTATATAATGGATTTTTTTAATTAATCTATATTTAATACTTCTGATTAATATCTTTACATCTGATATAACGGGACTAAACTTTAGTTGGAGGAACCAAACACCCCCTAATATTGTGAGCATTGTTATATGCCCGTCAATTCAAATCAATCTTGTTTTAGTATCATGATACATACGTATCATTTTGTCGGTGTTTAGAAATCGTGGTCCCGACACCAACCAGAAATGCGCTGTGTTCCCTCCCCTGATGGTTGATGCAGAAGATAACACGAGACACGGGTTTATCCTGGTTCCGGTCGGAGGACCGTACTTCCAGCAAGGTGGTATGTGCGATGTATTATTCTACACCAGACTGCAAGTAGTAGGGGATACAAGCAGGCTGGGATAAGAGGCTAGACCTCTGAGTCCCGAATGATTGAGGCGAAGTGCCAATATCGTTGTTTTTCTGAGTGTGTGCGGATTCTTGATCTTTTTCGTTGTCTCGTTTTTCTTTTGCTCGATCACCCCCTCCTTTTATAGGCCAAGGAGGAGAGGTTACAGGAGCGTGTTGTTGTTCAGGCATAGTTGCCGCACGGTAGTAGGAGTGGCGTTGGGCGTGCTTCTATGTCCTTGTTTGCTGTAGTGGATTCTTGTACTGGTGATGACGTCGAGGAGTGGTCTTGAGGATCCGAGGCGTCCTTTGTGCGATAATGGCTCGTCCGTACACCATCTCGAGGGTCTCCCATGCCTACGCACAGCCCATTCTGTGGAAAATCGCTGTGGGAGTCGGTAGCACAGGGAGTTAGAGTGACCCGGCCATGTTCGCATAGCGGCGACATGTCCGCACAGCGCCGGGGTTGGTTGTATAGCGCTCGGAATGGCCCGCCATACCTCCGCCGTCCTGTCTTCTTGACCTGCTGTGTGCTCGAGGGTCTCTCCCGTCCGTCGGAGGTCCTCGAGTCATCGGAGTTGGCAGCACAGGAGCTCGGAGTGACGGGCCCTGTTCGCATAGCGCCGGCCTGCCCGCACAGAGCCTCAGTTGGCAGCATAGTGACGGGAGTTGGCGGATGCGACGGGAGGGGTCGTGGCTGTCAGGGCAGTATGGCGAGAGATCTGTCTTTTGACTTTAGACGCACGCTGGTAGTGGGCGCCATTAATTGTCCGTCGGAGCGAGGGTCTCGACCGAGGCGGAGCTCTCAACATTCCGTGGGTTGCTCGAGGCTCGGTCCTCAGGCCTCGACCGAAGCGGAGTTCTCCGATTCGCCCGAGGGGTCGGTCCCCTCCACGGGGCGTCTTGACTGGGCCTTCGTTTGTTGCTGGGCCGTGGGCCTTAACTTTTGTTTTTTTTTTGGTTAATTGCATGAGATTAATGTTTACCGAGGGCGGTTATCTCATAGGTTTGGGTACCCCTAATGATCGCCCCCAACACATTTGAATCATACTCGATTGCTTCTATAAAGAAAAAAAAAGACAAGGTTCGTGGAAGCGATGGTTGGCTACACGGCTACAAAAGACTTTACAGGGATGGACTATGTTTTCCAGGATCGGATGAGAAGTTCTCCGACCCCAAAAACACCATGTGCTACTCTAGAAATTCGTCCTCCCCTGAAATGAATTTTCAGGGACGAATAAAGGGGCGATCCGTCCTAGCAAATAGCTCATATTTTCAGAGCTGGACAGAAATGCGATCCGCCCCTGTAAATCAGTCCTGTAAATCAGTATTGATTTACAGGGTGTTTTCTAGGACGGGTCCCCCAATGATCCAGCCCTATAAAATTCATTTCGAGGGATGGACTAACGGATCACCGGCTTATGCAGATCCATCGTGTCGAATGAAAAGAAAAGACATAGCGCGCGCCTGGAACCCAAAAATCAAACAGATCACACTACACGTGATGGACCCTTTCTTTGTTTTTATATGTTCTAATTTGTTTGTTTTGTTTTGTTTTTTCAATCGCTTTCTTGTGGGCCTCATCCACCGCACATCTGGTGCCCTCCCATAGAACCATGATCCATGGCCATGGTGGACTTGGGAACAGGAGGCTTGAGGAAGGTATGAGAGTTGTGCCCTTGTGACAGATGCACCTTGAGCTTCGATGACAACAAAAGAAGGTGAACGGTTACTTCCTCCTCCTCATCCAATCATCTTGTTTGTGACACAGTCTATGGAGTGATATCAGGGGCAACAAAGTTTTGTTGTTTGTTTCATGTATAATAGCCTTAGTTGTCTCCCTCCCTCTCCTTGCTATGCGATCGTTCTACTATGTAATACAAGCTAGGAAGAAGGGCGTGTGCAGGTGCACTACATATCGTGTTATGTAAATAATGTTCTTTTCTTCTTCATATAAAGATACGCAGCTCACCTGCGTATTCGAGAAAAAAAAGACACGGTCTATGGACAATGGCTCCATGGACATGTTGTGCTCCATAATCGTGCTCTTGTTTCTGGGGACGGAGACTGGGTAAGCATTATTTCTCCACAATTGGGAAGGGGCGGGGATGGGGGAATGCCCCCCTAGCATTGGCAGGGATAAAGACAGAGAAATTTTCACTCCATAAGCAAGTACGAGGAAGGGGAGCCATTTTCTACCATAGAATTCCTTATTGCCATACCTAATCTATGGTGAGATACCATTTCTTTTATAACAAAACATGTGGGGAGTTCCCCCCACACTGCTTTGTGTGTGTGTGCGCGCGCGTGCTGTGTGTGTGTGTGTTGATTTCTCTTTGCAATATATTCCTATATTTCATATTTGCTTCATATTTCTGGCACCCTTTAACTATTTTGCACTAGGAGTTCTATGTGTTTATTTCTCTTTGCATAGATTATTCCTATATTTCATATCTGCTTGACGTTTCTAGCACTCTTTAATAATTTTCAACATAGGCTTAGATTTAAATTAACTGGCCTTTTGATTTCCTTAAAGATAATCCATGTACCAACTTCATGAACCAATCTAAATTGCATGAAATCATTCATCTTTCTTCCACTAACTTAAGTCATCCCTAGCTACAAGAAATTGGGGTAAAAAACTTCATAGTTTAAAATAAACGCATCCAAGCAATATATACAAAGAGAGCGGGGAGAAATTCATAGTCTAAGGAATCCAAAATAGATAGGCCTATTGATTGTATTCAATTTTTTGGCACATCAAATATGTAATACAAATATGTGAAAAGAATGTATATGGGCATGGTAATACAAATATTTTCATGCAAGCCCAAAGCAGTGTGGGGTTAGTCCACACACACACAACACAAAACACAAAACCAAAAAAAACACAATGATAGTGTGAAATTGAGTTGGGGATTACCCCAAGAATGTTCTCATACACATGTCCTAGCAACCTTTTTCCCAACAAATTTGCCTCAAATCACAGCCAAATGAAAATAAAAAAAATCACTTCAATAGCTCCAAAACTAGAGAATTTTTTTCATATTTGGAGAAGAAGAAACACTTCTACACATATTGATATGGTTAATTTATTATTAAATATCATAGTTTTTTCAAAATAATGATGAAAAAAATCATTATATAACTTTTAAATATAGTTTATGATTCCCTCTATTAGGGGTGGTAAAGGGCCATGAATTTTGTACTAGAAGTTCTAAGGATCGGGCTCAATTAGGGTCGGGTCAAAATACTACTAGTTTTTGAACTAAAATTTGTTAGGGCCAAGTTGGATTGTGAAGGAGAGAAAGGGCCATGATCCATTCCCACCCTATTTATACCCAAAAATTCAACTTAAAACACTATTTGTGTATGGAGAAATAAAATTGTCACACCCGGATTTCACAAAACCCGAATGCGGCCATATGTGTGCCCAAGAAGTCCACAGAACACATACAACGAACAAATATGATAAACAGAGTACAAATGCTCGAAATAAAATAGTTTACATCAGAGTGTAACAATAATATTTATTACAGCGGAAGTCTATAACTCTCAATTAAAGCGGAGCCGCGGTCCACAGGGACTCTGACTGGGAGAGCGCAACTCAGAAGTACGGCGGGTCCTCAGGGAACTCAGCAACAGTCTCCTGATCAGCCCAATCTGTTTACCCATCCGGGATTTTGTTGAATGTTGACAAGTGTAAGTAAACAAATACTTAGCAAGTATAGCACGGGTATGAAGGCTCAAAATAGGCTAGACACGGCTTAACTGCATTAGCATTTTTAGTTGGTTCATTTAATCATTAACTAAATTACTACAAGTGAATGAAACCCGGTTGTAACCCAATTAAATAAGTATAAGTGACAATAATCATAAAAGAAACATCATCTTCTAATCAAAAAGGATCCAGGCCGCTCGTGACCTTGAGCAAGGCTATCATGATAGATTTCACACTCTGCAGAGGTTTCGCCCTTTACCCACCAGTCGCGTAAAAGTTCAAAGGAACTTTGCACCCAACCACGCACATCAACACTTCTGAGGTGTGACTGCATAGGGACGCTACGAGGTTTTTCACAAGACACCCTAACAAAACAGTACCCACTATGGTACAACACAGGCAGCATGATCCAAGGCACCGAGATTGACTGACTCTCAGGGCGCAGCGATAAGAGGGCCAATGGCGTCCAGAGCGCGGGCACGCATGCCAACAAGTAAAAGAGCGCGACGTGCGGAGTTCCCATACCACAGGGACTCCCGACACGGGACTGTGCCTGACAAGACATAGCCGACGGTACCCCCGTCCTCGGTGGATCAAACCATACTCTCACGAGTGCTTCCCATAGCGCCGTCGGCCCCGTCGGTAACTACTGTCAAGCTAGAGCCGTACAAGTTACTTGACCAAGACCAGAGCCATAATAGTTCTAGCGGTGGCGACAGGCTCCTGGGTTGCCGCTTTAAGAACCAGACCTTACGGAGAGACACTAGAGCAAAGCACACAGCACATGCTCTAGCTCCCTAAACCAAGTTGCTAAAAAGCAAATTTTATCATTAATGTTGAAGTGAACCATTAAGTCAAAATTTATAATTAAATAATGGTGACAGTAGCTGCGCATAGCAAAAACAAATCTACCCATATGCATAAACCCAAGGTAATCAAAGGATAGGGGTAAACAAACTAGGTACAACCTTAATAGGACATCAAATTTAGACACATGCATATGAAAGAAATTAAATGTAAAAGGTGGTGTTTAGGTAGCAAGGATTGTCCGTGCTATAACTTGCCTTCCTCGAAGTGATGTTGCTGCTGCTGCTGCGAGTCCTGCTCCGGAAAGTCCTCACCGAGCTCGAACTCTAAAGCTAACGGCTCACCGACTGGACGCGAAGCACCATACAAGCATGCACGCAAACCAATACATGCAAACAAATAATATTCTATTAGAACAGTACACCAAACAGTAGAAACAGTACATAAAAAGGTTTTAGAAATATTTTACGCTTTACTACGAACACATGAGCGCAAAAATCACACTAATCGGAGCTAAAACGAGAAAGATAAGGCTTTTTCTAAGCTCTAGGGACCTGCTGGCAATTTTCAAAAGCTTCCGGGGGCTTATTTTAAAGAAACCAGGGACCTATATGTAATTATGAGTTAAAACAAGAGGGCCTACGCGCAAATAGTTCAACTCAGGACCGCGGGTTCTATATTTAAAAAGCTCAGGGGGCTAAACAAATAAAACAGGACCTAGTCGTAAATATTTTTGAACTAAGATGGACTGCGGGTTAATTACAGGAAAGTGGAGGGGCTCTTTAACAAAAGAGCCATCGCGGACCAGAGTTGACCGGTACGTGGCCCTTGGATCGGATCTGGACGGTTCAGATTTAAAACGCGAAGGGGTATCGGGGGATCTAATCTGGGCGGTTGGTGGTGGATCCGACGGCTCTGGTGGATGGGGGTGAGTAAGGTCGCCGGCGGGGGGTTTTCGCGGCGGCGGCGCCACTGCGCGCGACGGAGCTCGCCGGAGCAGGCTCGAACTCGAGCTAGGAGCGTCCAAACGCGACGAGACTTGGCCCTATGGCATGGGGGATCATGGCGAGCTCACCTGAGGAGATCAAGGCGACGGTGGAGCGACGCAGACGACGGTCGACGAGGCACGTCGGCTCGAAGCTCCTGTTCAACGGCGGTGAGCAATTAGGGGTGGCTCTAGGGAAAAGGGGGGGCTGGAGCTGCTCAGTGAGCTTCCTCACCTTCGGGGGAAGCTCCGGGGTGGTTTCTCGGCGGGCAAGAGTCAACAGGGGCGGTCTCCGGTGGCGGCGGCCGAGGAGCGGCGATGGTGGCGCGCGGGAAGCCCGGGAGAGGGGTGCTAGCGGGCAAAGAAGGCTCGGGGAGGCTTGGGGTGGTGTTGGGGGCGCCGGTGGGGAGTTCAAATAGCCCTAGGGGTGCTTGGCTTGGTGATCCGCCGGAAATCCGTGGCGGCCGGCGATCGGGGGGGGGGGGGTGATTCGCTCCCTTTCCTTGCGGGGAGGGCGCCGGGGAAGGAAAGGTGCGGGGAAGGGGGCTTCGGAGAAACTTCGTGCGGGCCCAGGGCGCGGAGTTGGCGGGCGGTGAGGCTGGGCGAGGCGACACTGATCGCGGGAGGGAGCGTCGGGCGCCGTCGGGAGGAAGAGGAAGGTGCCGACAGGTGGGGCCCGCCTGTCGATGGAGGTAGGAGGGGGCGAGCGCTGGGCCGGCTCGGCCGAAGGCCCAGCGGGAAAAAGAAAGGGGTTTGGCGGGCTGGGCCGAGGGAGGGGAAAAGGGAGGGGGTGCTGGGCTCGGGAGAAAAGTTGGGGGAGGGAAAGTGAACTGAGGGAAAAGTCCAGAGAGGAAAAGTGAACTCGACTTGAAATAACTTTTCTAGGGCTCAAACAAATACAAATTAAATTCGAATTTATACAGAATTTAAATTCCAACTTAATTTGCCAACAACCAAAACACAGTGCAGCGGCATGAATGCAACAAAAATGTTTCTACATCTTATATTTGATTTTAATATTCATAAATAATTCATTTAACCTATATTAATTATGAACAAATTAAATAAAAGCCAATTAATTACTAAAAATTTTAAATGGGCTATTTTTGGGTGTTACAAAAATAAACAAATCTTACGATAGTTGTGGATGTAAAATGAACCAAAACATACTTTAAAGGGTTATCCGGACTTTATCTATACTTGAGGGTAGTAATATGAACTTTTTCTGAAAAGATAAAAGCATAACCTTTTCCCATCATTTCAGTTTCATGCTTACAGTTGGAAATTCCTTTTTTTCCCTGATTTCCAATTTCAGCGCTACCTGTGTTTCTAACGTACTACAGCACATGTATCTTCAGGTGCCCTGGCTTATGGAAGTGGAAAGCAAAGGATTTCGATGTCATAAATACAGATATTAAAACCACATCATTTCTCTTTCAAATACTTTAGTTTATACGTGACTAGCAAAATACCCGTGCGTTGCAATGGTTAATTTATATATATATATATTATCATAGTTTTATTGTACTCATTGCATCTCTACTATTTTAATGCTAGGGCTGATTGTTGTTTAGCCAATTTTCTCTGGCGCCGCGCGCTGGAATTGTGTGTGCCTGACCAGCACACACAACATACAAGGTGCCAAAATTGACGTGTGGGGGAAAGACAAAATTATTGTATTTTTCCCGCTCATTGAAGACCGAAAGATGATTAATTGAGCACGGAACCACCCTCGTACGACCTGATCATTTAGATCATATTTCACTAAAAATAACATGTATTTTTAACTTGCCATAACCCTGTATCTCTATATAGTAGAAGAATATCATACACCAAAGAAGCTATCTCGGAAAATTAAGTGTGATGATCTAGATAAACAATTATACAACCTTAGTTTTTTTTGGGAAGGCCGGTATAGATTCACAAGTTCATACGCATACGCACACTCACACTTATGAGTATATGGACGTAAACCGTACCCCTATTTGCACCTCTACAGGAGCCTCATTGTCGAGGTCTCGAATCCGGATGGTTAGGTCTCACTACAAAGATTTTTTACCAATTAATATACGGCCAGTTTGCTCTTAGCACCCCGAGTGAATAGGTCTCACTACAAAGAATTTTACCAACTCACCTAAATCCAGTTTACTCTTAGCAATACTTACATCTTCTACTATGAATATTCATCAAAGGTTGCATAGATTTTTAGTAACTTATAGCACGTAACAACAACAATGACCTAGTTTCGTAAAAGCAAACAAAATAGTCTTAATTAAGATTAAGAAGAAGCAGCAAGCAAGCAAGTAGAGAGAGGCTCTCAAAACAAAATAGCAGAACAGACTAAGCCCTTGTTTAGATCCCAAATTTCACCCCCAAAGTTCACTATGCAAAAGAAGATTCTCGTCACATTAAAATGTCGGTCCATGTATGGAGTACTAAACATTGATGAAATCAAAAACTAATTACACAGTTTTGTTGTACTCTGCGAGACGAACATTTTGAGCCTAATTAATCAATTTTTAAACAATTTTTCACAAATACAAACGAAATGTTACAGTGACACAATGATGACGAAGTGACCCCAAACCTCCAATTCACCGCCCCTATTTTTGCATCTAAATAAGGGCTAATGCTCTCTCCTCGATTTCTGTTCTACATCATTAAAGTAACGTTTCTCACTTGGAGTAGCAAATTTCTGTGATTGGGTTGTTGGCGCTCGTGTACAGGAGGTGCAGGACGTGAGCTACTCGGATTGGTTGACGGAGGGAGGGATCTGACGCGGAAACATAGCAGACGGGGGCCCACGTACAGTGATACAAAATTAAACGACGGACCAAACCTTACGTGCTTTAATATTAGAAGAAAGATTGATAAAAGTTGCTTCATTTTTTGTATTGTTTTTTATGGTACTTAGTATCCATTGAAACCAGCTATACCATACATGACCTTGTATGATTAAACAAGAAGGGAGGTTTACACTTCACACCACCTTGTCAGAATCCTTTGCTAACAGACAATATTCATGTCATTGCAGTAAACCTAGCTACCAGCTCATAGCTTTCTTATTCTAGCATCCTACCGATAAAAACAGAGCAAATTGAATTTTTACATCCATAAGCATCCAGTGCTGCTACTAACTCAGAATCATCTGTCTTTTATTTATAGTTAGGTGAACATGGCTCCTACTTCATTTATACATCGGTACAACTGACCATGTACACCCGAAAAATGTTCAAGGGCGGAGATGTCATTGCACTTCAGTACACGTGGTAAAAAATCTCCTTTGCCGCCTCCTTTCAAATTCACATTAGACTCCCCAACCCCACATTTGTTTGCAGCCCACCTGAGTCTGTCCATCGTCTAGTCTCTATGTCAGTGCCGCCTTTAAAAGACAGAACTCGACGTCCTCGTGCCGACTTGACCTCGCTGGTGTCTGACTCGTGTGGTACATCACTCAATATGTTCCAGGCTTGGCTTTGCGACTTCGTCTTACACTCGCTTCAATTGGCTATCCTCATATGTGTTGCACCCCAATGGAGATGATCTTGCACAATAAAGAAATAGGGCGAGCATGTCTTAGTAAGCCGTAACCAAAACCCTAAGGTACGAAGACAGTGAGCGAACTGACCTGGAACCAAAATAACAATCGCCAACCCAGCACCTGTAACAAAATTTTGGGAAAATAAGTCAGTGTGAATTCAGTTCACAAATGCCTGTTCCATGGTTACCTGGGAACTAGACTAAATGGAAATTAGACATGATTCAATCTACCAGAAGCAAAGGAAAATCCACCAAACCATCTCATTGTCATTCCATATCCAATTAACTCTAGTTACTCTACAGTGCCTAAAATATTTTGGACTGAGACACTATTCAGTTTTCAGTTTAGAGTAATATATCCCAGCTAGTATAATTGACATGCTGAGTATGTCAACCAGTACAGTTCAACCTTGTATCTGTTAAAATCCAATAAATTACAGAAGATGTACTGTGTATGAAAACCTAATACTTGTGTATGTGCAATGACACAACAACAACAACAACAACAACATAGCCTTTTGTCCCAAGCTAGTTGGGGTAGGCTAGAGGTGAAACCCAAAAAGTCAAAAAAAAAAGAGAGAGTTAGAGGAAAGCAGAAAAGAAAGCAAAGATCACGGCTCAGGCACATTAATTGCTAGTCTCCAAGCGCTCCTATCCATAGCTAAATCCTTAGAGATATTCCACTCTTTAAGGTCTCTAATAACCGACTCGTCCCAAGTTAGTTTGGGTCGCCCTCTACCTCTCTTAACATTATTGGCCCGCTGTAGAACCCCACTACGCAACGGCGCCTCAGGAGGCCTCCGTTGGACATGTCCGAACCATCTCAACCGATGTTGCGTCAATTTCTCCTCAATTGGTGCCACTCCGACTCTATCTCGAATATCTTCATTCTGTATCCTATCCCTTCTTGTGTGACCACAAAACCAACGCAACATACGCATCTCTGCTACACTCAGTTGTTGTATATGTCGCCTTTTAGTAGGCCAACATTCAGCACCGTATAGCATCGCCGGGCGAATCGCCGTCCTATAGAACTTACCTTTTAGCTTTTGTGGTACCCTCTTGTCACAGAGGACACCAGAAGCTTGACGCCATTTCAACCAACCGGCTGAAATTCTATGCCTAACATCTTCACCAATGTCACCATCCTTTTGCAGCATCGATCCTAAATACCTAAAGGTATCTTTCTCGGCCACCACTTGCCCATCAAGCCTGACATCTCCATCTTCATATCTAGTCCCACTGAAATCGCACATCATGTACTCGGTCTTAGTCCTGCTAAGTCTAAAACCTTTGGACTCTAACGTATGCCTCCACAACTCTAACTTCCTATTAACACCTGCTCTACTCTCATCAACTAGCACCACATCATCAGCAAAGAGCATACACCAAGGGATATCACTTTGTATATCCCTTGTGACCTCATCCATCACCAGAGCAAATAAATAAGGACTCAATGCTGACCCCTGATGCAGACCTATTTTATTTGGAAAATCACTACTGTCTCCACCATAAGTGCGGACAACCGTCATCGCATCCTTGTACATATCCTTGATAAGGGTAATGTACTTAGTTGGGACTTTGTGCTTCTCCAAAGCCCACCACATATCAATGAAGGAGAGAAAAATCATAACTCAAGCAGACTAGTCCACATATCTGGAACAAAGAAGGCAAAATCTGAAATAAGCATAAACTTCAACTATGGGGGTAGAAAAAGCAATGGCTAGCAGAAGATGATAAGTTGATAACCGCAACTGCTATTTCATGCCCATGCAATCCATTATATATGAAAAGAATGATTTCACAAGAAAAAAAGATGATACTCATAGCTGCTACTCCCTCCGTTTCAAATTATAGTTCATTTGACTCTAAGTTTGACCGCTCGTCTTATTCAAAATTTTGTGCAAATTATCATATTTTTTATGGTGGCTTGCTTTATTAACATAAATTCTTCAAAAATGACTTAAATTTGACTATATTTACATAAATTTTTTGAATAAGACGAGCGGTCAAATTTGTGGTAAAAAAGTCAAACGAACTATATTTAGAACGAACGAGTATTTGTCAAAGAATACTATGCAAGAAAGCGTTGAGAAATCAAGTACAGTGATCTGTAAAAGAGGTCCAGACTACTGTTAGTTTTAACTTTCCATTGCATCACACCACACCCATACCGAGGGATCCATGATGTTACTTATTAGATGAATTACATAGTCCAGTAAGCCAATTTCAAAAGGAAATTTATTGGTGTACAGGGTGGATTGCTGACCGGAATAGTAAACATTTTGTTAAAACAATTCTTCTGAAAAATCGAAATGATTTCAGCTACGCGCCAACAGGTTTTCATTGAACTCAGCATCTTTTAACCAAAAAAAAAGCTTGCAAGAACAGAAACAGAGTACCCCCTACAGCCCAAAACAGCACATTGATCATGTTACTTTACTTACTGAGGTACTAAACTAGGTGGAAACAGACTAGATCCAATTCCAATCTACCAGAGGAAAAGAAATTTGTGCAAAACAATCTAATTGGCATCTACAGATAACTATATGGAACCTAAAATCCAGGAATTTTGTGCTTGGGACACAATATTTCATAATTCAGTTACCAAATAACTAATGCGTGTGAAAAGGCAATACTTAATGATGCACAATTAAGCAACACGACATCCAAGATGCTGTGAGGTAACAAATGTTAAACCAAAGATAGGGCAAGGGGAAGGGCACGTACCTTGAATCCTTGCCTTGATCGAGGAGAGCGGCACCTGCAAGCAAACAGAGACGTCAAGAATTATGGGGTAAATCATTTTTTTCTGGAAAATCAAAATGAATTCAGCTCTGCGCCAACAGGTTTTAATCACGGTAATTCAGCATCTTTTAACCAAAACAAACTTGCAAGAAAAAATACGTAGTATCCGTACATCCCCAAACAGCACATTGATCGTGTTTGACATCCTTTACTTACCTAAACTAAATGGAAACAGACTAGATCCGATTCCAATCTACCATAGGCAAAGAAATTTGGGTCAAACCATCTAATTGGCATCTATAGCTATCTATATGGAACCTAAAATGCAGGCATTTTCTACTTGGAACAATATTTCAGATTTAAGTTACCAAAACACATTATGCACGTGAAAAGCCAATACTTGTAGATGCACGGTTAAGCAACACGACATCCAAGACTCTGTGCAGTAACAGATGCTGAATCAAAGGTGGGGCAAGGGGAAGGGCAGTACCTTGAATCCTTGCCTTGATCGAGGAGAGCAACACCTGCAAGCAAACAGAGACGTCAAGAATTATGGGTTAAAACGATTTCTTCTGGAAAATCAAAATGAATGCAGTTTTGCACCAACAGGTTCTGATCACAGTAATTCAGCATCTTTTAACCAAAAAAATAGCAAGAACAAACACAGAGTATCCCTACATTCCATCCGAAACAGCACATTGATCATGTTTCACATCCTTTAAGCACATAAACTAAATGGAAACAGACTAGATCCGATTTCCAATCTACCACAGGCAAAAACCATCTAACTGGCATCTATAGCTAACTATATGGAAAATGCATTGGAATGCAATATTTCAGATTTCAGTTACCGAAAAACTAATGCACACGAACAGCCAATACTTGTTGGTAGATGCACAAAGCAAATATGACATTCAAGATGTTGTGTAGTAACAGTTGTAGAATCAAAGATGGAGCAATGGGAGGGTCACATACCTCGAATCCTTGATCGAGGAGAGCAACACCTGCAAGCAAACAGAGACGTAAAGAATTATGGGTTAAAACAATATGGAACCTAAAATCCAGGAATTTTCTGCTCGGGACGCAATATTTCAGAATTCAGTTACCGAATAAGTGAATAACTAATGCACGTGAAAAGGCAATACTTGTAGATGCACAATTAAGCAACACAACATCCAAGATGTTGTGCAGTAACAAATGTTGAACCAAAGATAGGGCAAGGGGAAGGGCAGTACCTTGAATCCTTGCCTTGATCGAGGAGAGCAGTACCTGCAAGCAAAGAGACGTCAAGAATTATGGGTTAAATCAATTTCTTCAGAAAAATCAAAATGAATTCAGCTTGGCACCAACAGGTTTTGATCATAATTCAGCATCTTATAACCAAAACAAACTTGCAAGAACAAATATAGAGTATCCCACTACATCCCGAAACAGCACATTGATCATGGTTGACGTCCCTTTACTTACCTAAACTAAATGGAAGCAGACTAGATCCGATTCCAATCTACCATAGGGCAAAGAAATTGGCATCTATAGCTATCTATATGGAACCTAGAATGCAGGCACATTTTCTACTTGGAACGCAATATTTCAGATTTATAAGTTACCAAAACACATTATGCACATGAAAAGCCAATACTTGTACATGCACAGTTAAGCAACACGACATCCAAGATGATGTGCATTAACAGATGCCGAATCAAAGGTGGGGCAAGGGGAACGGCATGTACCTTTAATCCTTGCCTTGACCGAGGAGAGCAACACCTGCAAGCAAACAGAGGTGCCAAAAATTATGGGTTAAAACAATTTGTTCTGGAAAATCAAAATGAATTCAGCTTCATGCCAACAGGTTCTGATCACAGTAATTCAGCCTTTTTAACCAAAAAAAAAAGTAGCAAGAACAAACACGTAGTATCCCTACATCCTGAAACAGCACATTGATCATGTTTCACGTCCTTTACTTACCTAAAGTAAATGGTAACAGACTAGATCCGATTCCAACCTACCACAGGCAAAGAAATGTGTGGCAAAACATCTGATTGGCATCTACGGCTAACTTTTATGGAACCTAAAATGCAGGTCTTTTCTGCTTGGAACGCAATAATTCAGATTTCAGAAGCCAATACTTGTTTGTAGATGCACAATTAAGCAATACGAGCATGTTTGTAGATGCACAATTCAGAAAATAGGACATTCAAGATGTTGTGCAGTAACAGATGTAGAATCAAAGACAAGGCAAGGGAAGAGGGGGCACGTACCTTGGATCCTTGGTCGAGGACAGCAGCACCTGCAATCAAACAGAGACGTCAACAATTATGGATCAGAAAAAGCAATTGAAGGCAAACCTAACACATATCCATCTGCGGCGGAGGCGGCGGGAGCTGCTCCACCACTGTCGCCGCCGCCGCCGCGGCCGTCGGCCTCTGCAGCAGACGCGGCGGCGGCTCGTACTCCTCGACGTAGACCCCGTCGACGGCCATGTACCAGCGGACGAAGGCGCAGAGGATGAGCACCGTGGCGGTGAAGCAGATGGGCTGGACGACGGCGTGGACGGAGCCCCAGAAGAGGGCCCGCTCGGGCACCGGCGAGAGCGAGAGGAACCTGACGAAGTAGAGCACGAAGTGGAGCCCGACGTAGGCGCCGGCGGCGATGTCCCCCTTGGGGCCCATGCCGCCGAACACGCGGTACATCGCGTAGGGCGCCAGCTTCATCTTGATCCGCGGCGGCCAGGGCCGCTCGATGCACTCCTCCCCGTCCTCCGCCGCCGCCGCCGAGGGTGCGCCCGGAGGAGGGCTCGGCATCTCGCAGCGAGGGGAGGAATCGAAGTCGAAGTCGAAGGGGCGAGGTCGCAAGGGGAGCCGAGATCGGGAATCGCGAGGAGATGGGTCTGGAAATCGGGATTGCTGGAATCGGAAACTCTCGGGATTGGTTTGGGAAGGCGGGGGAGGCGGGGAGGCGGCGCCGCCTGGGTTTTGTTTGCCCGGTTGCTTGGCCCCAACGATTCCCGGGTCGCGTAGCCCTCACGCGCGGGACAGCCTGGTGAGCAGAGTCGGAATCGAACTGCTCGCATCGGCTCCCGCCGGGCCACAGCTGGCTCGGTCGAGCCGAGCGAGAGCGACAGCATCTTGAGGCCAGGATTGGAATATTAAGGGTACGTTTGGTTGGTGGAACAGGGTAGAACGAAGCCCCTCCATTCTAATTTTGATAGTGTTTGAGTCATGAATAATAGGAATGGAGCCACTCCCAGATGAGCGTATTCCATGAAGATTCGGCACCAGTCCGTTCCTTTTTTTCGAGCGAACGCGGCCGCTCCCACCGCGTCTAGCTCCTTCCCTGCCCATCCGCTCACCGCTCCCCTCCCCATTCTTATCGCTCCCGCTCCCTCATCCTCTTCCCCCAACCCTCAGGCTGCCTCGCGCCCAGGCGCTGCCACCCCCATCCTCCTCTTCCCGCGCAAGGAGCGCCTGCTCGCGGCCGGGTGCCGCTGCCCCCTCCTCTTCCCGTGCCGGGGGCTGGCTGCCTCGCGGCCGGGCGCCCCCCCCCCCCCCCCGGTCCTCTTCCTGCGGTAGTGCTTTGGCTTGCTCTGCATCTTGGATTTGGGAGAGGAGCCGAGAGGATTGCAGAGCTTGCTCGTGGAGAAGGACAGAAATGGAGCTGGTTGTTGTTGCACATGGAAGAACAGGGATATGGTGCCGTGGATATGGTGCCGTGGATGTGGACTGGTATGAGATAGGAATCGATGGAGGAAGGAGATGGACTGGTTTGCTCGCTGGAGAGAAGAACAGAGGAGAGAGGGTGGTGGCGTTCGGGAGGAGATGATAGGATATTTGTGTTGGTTAGCTCGCTGGAGAGAAGAACAGAGGAAAGAGGGTGGTGGCGTCCGGGAGGAGATGATAGGAGATTTGTGAGTATGTTAGATGGGTTAAGTAGGGTCAAACAAATATAACTTCAGAATTTTTAGAGTATCTGCAGTGTGGACGGATTAGATTATATAAATTATATATGTGTGTTTTTATTGTTTACGTGTGTTATGGTTGTGGCCCGGTGGTATACTCACCAAAAAAGAGGAGTGGGTGACCATAAATATGTTCTCGCTCTGGTTCTACAACCAAACAAGGGACAGAACGACTCCATCCCACGAACCAAACATAAAATGGAATCGCTCCGTCCCTCCAACCAAACAACTAGCTGGAGCCATTTCACTCCAAAAATATAGAATGGAGCCACTCTATCCCACCTCCTCTCCAACCAAACGTATCCTAATAGGATGTGGCCCAGACTCGAGCCGGGCTCAGTCAGATCGGCTAGGTCGACACGTCCAGCCGAAGCCGAATGGATTGGGTCTCGGTGGGGCTCGGCCACGTCGGATGATTCCCGAAGACATTTCTCTCCTTTTTTGGAACGATTCCTAGAGACTCGGGGATGGACCCTGGTGGTCGTCGGTCTTGTTTCCCGGGATTTGGAGGGACAGTTTGACTAGCAATAATCAAAACTACGAACATATTGTTTTGCGAAGAATTTGACCAAACATTTCTTAGAGATTGAACGGTATTGGCAATTAACAATGAATGGGTAAAGGAACCACATTCAATTATTACAGGACAGGACAGAACAACCACACCGTCATGTTTGTTGCAAGTCCCATTTCACCAGTACAAGAAGGCAAGCATGAGCCTACTACAGCTATCTTGTGCAGCAATGTCTACGATGACCTAACTACACTCAAAAGATTCGTCTCGTCGTGTACATCAAAACTATGCAATTAATTTTTTTATTTACCTACATTTAATGCTCCAATATGCGTATGTTTTGACGTGACGTCGATGTGACGGAAAGTTTGAAAAATTAGGAGGAATTAAACGCAGCCCAACTAGCAAACTGAAACTTGGAAACAAACTGCACGCAATCTAAGCACGCAGATAGGCCAATAAGTACGATCCACCTAGCAAATTGCATCAGGCTCCATGAGTCAGCCATCATGTGAATCTTGCAGATACATAAGAGGTAACAAAAGACCCTAGGATAGGTTCATCAAGTAACTGCAGTGAAACCTACCAGATAAGATCAAGACCTACAGCCCTGGAACATTTTTTCTAAAGTACTACCCTGGAGCATTAGTTAACAGGACATCAAGCTAGGCACATCAAAATGGTTCAATGGTTACTCATTAAGTTAGGCTCTTGCAACGCAGCTCAGCCAAGACGCTCTGAAACTGCAGTTCAGCACCACCACATGCTTCCTCAACTCTGCTCTCAGCTGCTTTCAGTCTTGAGAGCTCTTCTTCTTCACGTTCTTTCTCCTCCACTATCTCCTGTGCTTCCCTGCAAGCACGGGCAAGTTCCTCCTCAAGCCTGGCTATAGTTTGTTCCTTTTGGTCAAGTCGCTCATCAATTTGGGCCAAGGAAGTTGTCTTCTCCAGTAACTGTGCTTTCAGCTGGCCCTTTTCTGTGAGGTAACTGATATGATCAGATTTAATTTGGAGCAGGTTAATCAGGATACACCGCAAAAAATGAACATTCAATCCATTTTCCTCCAGATGGTGAAGCATAGCCATCTTCTCTTTGAATGATTCAAAGCTGTCTGTTATGCTTGATTTACTTATATCTTCCACTAAGTTGGCAAATGTCACCATCATACCTAAAGCCATTCCTTCACGCAATGCAGGCAAAAATTGCCTAAGTGGATGGAAATGTGGTTTCTGCGGTACCTTCTTAAACACATCCATGGCGTCAATTATAGACCATGCAGGTGAGCTCTTGACAAATGAAACCTGGCCACCAGAGATTTGAGAGGAAGCCAAATGTGAAGGCATAAAGATCCCAGAAAAGGAGCAGCTCCTCAATAGAATGTTGTCAGTGGTAAACTCTGAGCTCCCAGCATTCTGTAAAGGTAGTCGGATTGACCTCTCATCCACTTTGCTCCCATCCTGTTGAACTGGGAGGTAAGGTGATAGGATAGGTACCTCTATGAGAGGAGTGCTTTTTGTCACTTGGGTAGCAGTAGTGTCTGTGCACACATCTGCATTTCCGTTCTCTTGACAAATCCTGTTGATGGTAGCAGTCAGCTCATTGTCCAACAGTGTACCTTCCTTTCTGGCCACTGCAGATTGTACAGCCATTGTCAAATTTAACAAAACAATCACAATTATGAATCAGTGTAAGAGGAATTACTTACATTTCTTAAAGTTAACACCTTCAGTATCTGAGCCGCTACTTGTCCTTCCTGACACCTTCACATAGATTGACAAAGGAGAACATACGCATGAATACAAATATAGAAAGGAGAGGGTTAAAATAGTACAGAACTTTTTTCATTCAGAAGAATCTACCTGTCCAGTCCAAGCTGAAGTTTTCTGACATTCTGGAGAGGCACTCGAAGCACAGATAATTTCTTTAACTGAGGAATTCCTGTTTTCCTGAATTTTTGCCTGCAAAAATAATTGACACGGACAACCACTGTAAATAGCCTGCATGTCATGTTATTTTAATTTAGGAGACCATGAAGGGAACTCACATGATCAGAAGCATCATTTTCTCCCTGGCGTGCTTTAGGGTGTGGTTCCCCCCTTCTGTTCTTGGAAAAGCCTTTCTTCACACCTAGTGCCTTGACAGAGAATGATCTTTCCTGTGTCTGCTGGTTTCTGAGAGATGAAGGAATGTTCTGCTGTCTTACTTCTGGAATGGACAGCATATCACAGGCCTCGTCAGCATTTCTTCCACAGACAGGTGTATTAAGCTGAACATTGGAAGGCACCATCTCAGATAGGGCATCTTGACTAAATTCTGTTTCGCCAATAACATTTGGTACCAATCCATCTGGAGGTGCTGAATTTCCTGAGGAAGCACAAAGAAGCTCATTCTTTGACATTAAACAGATACTTGCTATCTTCCGTGCAAGCATCAAAGGACCATTCTTTTCAGGTAGTGAACACAAATTTGGAGAATGATTGCTTTCCACTTGAGGTGCTGTATGTCCTGTTGAAGCACAAAGAAGTCCATTCTTTGACGCTGAAACATGTTCTGAGCCTTCATCTAATATGAGCTCTTGCTGCTGCAGTTCTCTCCTTGACTTCTTGGTTGTTGAAGGTTCAGGATTGCTACTATGTTCGTCATCACTGGATGTGGCATCAACAGGTGAGCTTGAACGTTTTCGAGATGCAGATTGCTGCCTCGAGTTAGCCTGTTTCTGCACACAATTAAAGAAATACCAAGAATGAATCATGCCAACCCAATTGTAGAATAGGATTTAAAAAGTTGAAACTTTCAGAGGAACCAATGCATTGTACCACAACCATAGGCATCCGAGTTCCTTTGCATACTAGTTGAATGCAACTTAGCAGCAACTCTTACAGTATGGCAGCATCCTCATGATACGGCAACAAACAATGTGAATTGCAAATACAAAGTAAATGTATTCACTGTATTACCTTTTCACTCGGAATCGTCCAATGCCTGCCGTTCCACATGTACAGGGGCCTCAGCTGGTACCCCGCCTTGGTTAGCAGCTGCTCCGCCTCCTCGCCTTCCACACTGACCTCATACTCACAGCCCTCCCTGACAGCCCCCTCCCTGATAACCCTGCGCACCGTTCCCTGGGACCATGCCCCATCGCAGTACACCTCCACTGGCACGCCAGGCCCAAGATGCACCTTGCTCTCCCGTGGACGATGATACTGGGCCGGCCTGATGTACCCCCAATGCCGGTACACCTCCACCTTCCCCCCTTCCACCTGATCATCCAGGTACTTCACAATGTAGCTCAGCCTGTCGACCGCCTTGGCCACCGTCGCCGGGAACCAGGAGTCGCCGTACGCCTCCCGTTCCCTCAGCAATTCGACCTTCTCCCCGGCCTTGTAGCCCCTCACGCCGCCCTTCGTCTGGAGGACGACCACGGCCCGCGACGGGACCCACTCGCCGCCGACGAAGTCGCGACGGGGGCGGATGAGGGTTGGGGCGAAAGGGAGGACCTCGCGGGTGATGGGGAACGCGACGGTGACGGGGGAGCCGGGGTCCGCGGGCTCGGGCGCGACGACGATGCCTGACCACCAGCCGCCGCAGTCGAATGCCTCGACGAAGTCGTGGAGGCGGAAGCGCGTCGGCGGCGGGCCCGGGGGAGGCGGGGGCCGCGGGCGGACGTGGGAGGGGGCGAAGGAGTCGGGGCCGTCTACGGCGACGAGGTGGGAGTAGGTGACGGCGTACTGCGCCGGGCGCCCGCGGCCGCCGGCGTGGTCGAAGCCGACGACGGTGGCCTCGTACCAGGAGCCGTAGAAGCCCTCGTCGTCGACGCGGACCTCGACCTCGGTGCCGGGGGGCAGCGGGTTCAGCTCCTCGGCGGGGGGCGGCGGGGAGGGCGTCGGCGGGTCTCTCTTGCGGCCCCGGCGCCGGCCGGCGGCCATGGCGGGTGGGGTTTTCTGCCGCGGGCCGGCGGGGGCTGGAAGGCTGAACGGCGTAATCAGAGAATCGCCTGAATTAGTTGTGCAGTGGCCAGTGGGGACTGGAGTGAATTATTACTGCTGCCAAACTAGCAAGTTCTTTGCCTAATTCATTCTTTAAAAAAAAAGCAATCCCGTTTCATGGGCCTAGGCAAGGAACGAATTGAGCTGGTTCCTTCGCTCACTGGGCCATGGGCATGTTAGCCCAATAACCTCGCTTCATGAGACAGTAACGAATTCAAGATTCATTTCATGGGCCTTAAGATGATCCTGGTTTTGTTTTTTTGAGAGTTGGGTACAGTTGGCGTAGGGTCCTTGTCTGGTGTCCGTGCCCCAGGGGTACTGTCGCAGTGCATTTGCATTTGCATGGGCTAGCATGTCGCTTTCAGCTTTTGCGTGCCAGGACAAGTGTCGGAGGTTTTGAGGCCTTGATATGATTTTGGTTATTGTCACAAAAGTCCAAATAAGCCCCGTGATATGCTGCTGCTGGTGGTTAACGTTGTCTCTTTAGCTGTCCTAGGACGGTGGCCACCTATCCTAAACTTTAGAGATCTCTAGCCAAAAAAATCAATTAGGTTATTCACACTCACCATACTCTTTTTTTTCTTAAAAAAATATTTTATTCTAATCATTGAGATTCTATCGTCTATACTAATTTTTTCATACCCGTCATCCTGATCTGTACCAACTATCAGCTGATGGGACACATATGTCATCCATATTTTTCCCACCTTTCTAGTCACTCTCTCCTCCCTCCCTCCTCTCCCCCCCCCCCCCCATGCTGTTTGCCGTGGATGAATTTCCAAAGGACTTGCGTTGATTTTCAAATGACCCACATATCTGGTGCATATATGTACTATGTTGCGCATCTTCATACATATCCGCATGCATACTGTATCCATTCTCTGACGTCACTCACTCTGTGCATTATTAACCTTGTTAATTTAACTTTCATTAAGTAGCTCTGTTGTTGCATGCTACTTGTATTCTCATATTATCAAGAGACATTTGCTAATTTCCTAGATTCTACACCTTACATAAATCAGAATACACTCATTTAGCACATAAAATTATCTCATCACTAGGCAACTCAACTATTCACCACTTTAGATCCACACCATTATCTTAATTATCCCAATTTTGACCGTTTTCTTGAGAGCAAGCGCACAAAGCGCATGAGCTGATAGTGCCTAACTGTCTTAAGCCTGGAGATCGGTAGACCGCAAATATGCTAGTCTTTATTTTTTTTAATAATAGGCATACTTTGCTCAGTACGGTAGCTAGCTCTGTGAATTATACAGTAGTAATGAACGTCAATTTTATGTATATAAGAGATCAAAAGAATTATATAGCCAATTAGCATGAAATTGGCCCCCCTTGAGTTTGCACCACGCTCCGCCACTGCCACCCACCAACCCGCCCCCGCCGCTCCTCCCACCGGTGTCGCCCCCTCCCCTCCCACCCGCCCTCGCCGCCACCTCCTACCAGCGCCGCCCCTCCCCTCCCCTTCCTCCGACGCCGCCCCGTTGCCTCTCTCTCTCTCTCTCTCTCTCGTGCCACCCTCTCCTCCCTTCGGCGGCGGTGGCGGCAGATGGCGCGGGCGGCCGCGAGATCCGCCCCAGGCATGCGGCTTCCAGCTCCTGGTGACGAACGCAAGGGCCCGCCCTGGGCCGGTGGCTTCCGGCTCCCAACGGACAGGCGCAAGGGCGGCGAAGGACGACAGCGAGGGCAGGGCCGGGTGCTTGGAGGTGCCGGTGGCAGATGGGTTCGACGGTGGTGCGGTTGGACTTGGCGCCGGATTCCGGGTGCCGGTGGGTTGGCTTGGGTGGTTGTGGATGGCAGACAGAAATGAAATCCTTGATTCCGCTGGGGATAGCGGAAGACGGTCGATATGTTTGTTTACCGTAGCATTTAGAGTTCTAATTTCCTTTACATTGGTACTTCAGGAACGGGTACCTGACCCCGGTGCATATAGCCTTATGCATGGATGGCATGCGTTATGGAGACTGCAGTTATTTGTTTAGAAAAAAACTCAGATAAACAATACTATATGTATACATCCATTCTTAAATGTATAATATTAGACAAATATTAATATGTAACGTTGTCTTAAGTTCTGTGGCATTTGACGACGGGGGCGCGGACACTGCCGTCGGTGCTATTTGCAAGTCTCCGTTAGATCACACTAGCTAATACTCCTCTATTTTTATTTATAACACCTATAAATATCAAGATTCAAACTTTACTATCTTTAATTAATTATTTTAAATTTTTGTAAGAGTAAAGTCAATTTTACCATATGACCTTGTCACAAAATCTAAAAAAACTAAACTCAAAAACCAGACATTATACACCTCCAACTCTTTGAAAACTAGGCAAACTACCCCCCCTCCCCCCCCACGCGCACGCTCTATGTCGAAGTTTCAAAAACAAATACATAATAGGTTTTAAAATCACAAAAAAACTTGTGGCCTCCAAAAGTTTGACACAAGAAATCCAAATAAAATATTCTTAGATCATGAGATTATCTCTAGAAGCTTCCAAAAATTGAACCTTATAAAAATTGGAAAAATATGTAAAAAACTACATAAAACTAGCATGAATGCAACACACATTGTTACTGGTTCTATTTATGCTGGTTTGGTCTTATGTTTTTATCATTGTATATATAAGTCCTCAAAATGCATTTATTTATCGTTTAAAATATTTGTGATTTTTATTTTTTTTAAAAAAATTAGGGCTAAATCCAATTTTTGGGTTTCATGAGCTTTAAATATTATAACTAAAAAAATTCAAAACCACCCCGAAAATCACTTCTGAGTCCTAACTGTAGCTAGGGGGTAGTTTGTTCGGTTTTGAAGAGTTTAGGGTGTATAATATCCGGATTTTTTAGTTCAGGTGAGCTTTTCAAATTTTGTAACAATATCAGAGGGGTAAAATGAAATTTACTCTTTTTATAACATAAACTTGATATGGTTGGATTTGTAATAAAAATATTTTCTAGTAATTATAAGTTTACAACAATAAATAATATAATATAGAATAAATGAATGGTCAAAGTGCAACTTAAAAACCATGTCGAGTCCTATAGTGTCTTATAAAAACAAACTGAAGAGATAACTTATATACATTTATTTACAATAGAAGATCTTGCTGGTGAATTTGCTACGTATTGTAAATCCACTTTCAATGCGTTGTTCCGGCCGTATGGGCAACACGTGCGTTCGTTCATATGTTCCGCCCTGCTGTTGGTACACGTGCCAACGCTCGGGTGGCGCTTGCCTCACACGTGTTAAAGTGGCGAGCTAGCTAGCTTTATTTTGACTGCACGAGTCGTGACAGGCCGGGCATGCCGGTGTGTACGTGGTCGGTGCGTTTGAGCAGTTGAGCTGGGCCCGCGAGTCAGCGTCAAGAGGACATAAGCAATCAAGGCACGGTCGTACACCCGTGGGTTAGGCAAACTGCACGTGTAGAGCTCCATTCGTACGTGTCGTTCGTGCTTAGGTAGTTAGGTAAACTATATAGTGCTGAGAAAGCATGTTTGATTCCTCTCGGACCATCTGAGAGTATACGTGTGTACTCCATGGCAGCTCAGTACTCGCACTCTTCTACTACCTCCGTTCTATTCATTGTTTTGTTTTTATTTACTTTATCATTCTATATACTTTAGATCTATTTTTTAATATTTAGATTGATTTTTTAAGTAAGACGGATAATCAAGGAGAAAAAATTAATAGTGAATAGTAAATTGAAATGGAGGTAATAGATAACATTGCACTGTGTAAATGAGTTGGTTTTCTTTTAAAAAATAACCCCAAGTTTTGAAATATAACCTTTTAATCACGTATATTTTTTATTATTAATATTTATATAGGAAGATGCTGAAAACTGTTGGATAGTAATAGCAATTAATTGAATTGAATAGTAGTGATAGTCCTTGCAAATAAAAATTTGTGTAGTACTCCAGCAGTAGCACACTATAGCACTTAGCCACGAGCCCACGAAACAACATGTGTGTGAGCAAAAGTTTCTTAAAAGGTTGTGAGAGAAAAAAAAGTAGATCTCAATAGTTTTGATAAAGAGAAAGGTTTAATAATACTCCTCCATAGTTTACCTGACTGCTAAAGCATATATCTTGAGGCTCATCATATGATAAAAAAATAGCATGGGAGAGAACACAAATACCCAATTGGATCATAGTCTTTTATTACAATTTTTTTCTCCCCCAACAGCTTATAGTAATATACCTAAATCACAAGGCATACTGAATTAAATTTTTTATGTTGATGTAGGTACGACTTGTTTTGATAGTTGGAAAATGTTTATTTGGTTTCGAGTCTCCCGACTTAATTATCTTAGTTAGGTTGTTTGGATCCCAGGGACTAAAGTTTAGTCCCTCAAATAAGTGACAATTAGTAGCATTAAACATAAACTAATTATAAAACTAATTACATAAGTCATATCTACTCCGCGAGACGAACCTAACAAGCCTAATTAACCTAGTACATAATTATCAAATCATTACTGTAACATTATATTATTTAATCACGGATTAATTAGGTTTAAAAGATTCGTATAGTAAATTAGTCCCGACTTATGTAATGCATTTTGTAATTAATCTATATTTAATACTTCTAATTAGCCTTCTTCCATCCGATGTCACGGAACTAACCAAACACCCCTGGTTTGGCGTTGCCGTGAAATTATAAATATATATATATATATAAAAGACAAAGAATTTCCCCAAACAAATCAGACAAGCCTCGGGGCCACCTCCCCCCCCCGGCCACTTCCCTCGATTAACCGAGAAAAAAAAAACCCATCCGCCGGAGCCCGGAGGGCAGATTTCTCCTCCCCCGCCCCGCACGATTCGAATCTGCGGCGAATTTCCTCCTCGGATTCCTCCTCGCCTCCCCGCCCCGATCGCGCCCACCGCCGCCGCCCTCGGGAGGCCACCAGGCTCCGGCGCGCCCCCGCCCGGGCTCGCCGGGGGTCGGGATGCCCTGCTGCCCGCCGCCGCTGCTCGGGGTCGGGCCGCGGCTGCGCTCCTTCCTCCGCGACTACGACGCGCTCCAGTCCCTCGCCCTCGCGCTCATCTACCTCCAGGTGCGCATTCCCCTCCCTCGTTCGCCCCCGGCCGCCGGATCGGCCTGGCCACGCTCGGCTGCTTGCCCTGCCCCCACAAGATCGGCTTGCTTCAGCTCGTGCTTTTTCTGCTGCTGCTGGTGTTAGTATATACTATGTCAAACCTGGTGATGGTGTCGTGTTTGATCGTGCTGTAATTTTTCCTGCGATAGTGGTAATTCCGCATGTAGGGGCCTGATTTTGCTAACCAAGTTTTGTCCATTAGTTCTTGTTGTTGAATGCGACGGGGAATTGTAGTTTTGGTTGAATTGGGTTCAGATAGGGTTCCGCTTAGTTTCTCGTTTAGGCGTGAAATGAGAGGAAGGGTGATAGCTTGATGCTTGGGTTTTGACCAAGTATCCTTCTGGATGAAGCTTCAACTTTCAGTCACCTTTAGAGATAACTGCGCCTTCAGGGTTAATATTGTGAATTTCCTCTGAACTTGGGCAGTTCCTGATGTTGTCTTTGTGATTCTTAAATTGTTGGAAACAATCAAACAAGTTAGGTTTTGTTGTATGCGACTTAGCGCATCTCTTAGGCATGGTTATGTTGAATTAGCTATCAAGTTGCTGAAACAATGAGGGAAACTGGTAGGTTTACAAGTGATGTCTAGTGCCTGGTTAGCTCCACTGGTACTTAGAGTCCTTGCTTTATGTTTGGTTCTCTCTACCATAGTGCGATTTTAATGCTTGTACTGTCGGAATTGACCCTCATTCAGCAGCAAATTGAATATAATGAAGCTGTGGTATTCATGCTCACAAATTATCCTCTAATTTTGTGTTAGGTTGGTTGTGCACTTATCGGATCACTTGGGGCATTGTTCAATGGGGTTCTTGTGATCAACCTGGTGATTGGTCTATTTGCTGTTGTTGCGATTGAGAGCAGTAGCCAGAGGCTTGGCCGGACATATGCTGTTCTTCTCTTCTTTGCTGTTGTCCTTGATGTTGCTTGGTTTATACTCTTCTCACATGCTATCTGGTATGTCTTCTGCAACCAGCATCCTTCAGTTTAGTTGCCTTTTCTTTTCAATTTTCGTAGTGTGAATCTATGTAGTGAGAAATGCATATGATACTCTGTATAATCAATATACTATTGACTCTGGGTGTTGTTGTTTTGTGTTGATAATTTTGTATGTTGTAAGGAACGGAGTACATTGCAAAATAGCTTCTTATCTTGTTGGCGGACATATTAGGTTTTCCTGAAACCATGCATTGACATGAGCACCAATCACTCTGCTAGTTTTAGTGTCATTTGTTGGAACCTAACATACTGAATCACCATGCCAAACTGTTCCCCATGATACTTTCCCAGGTCTTCCTCTATGCTGGGACATGGTATTGGATTTTGTTGGAGGTTTATGCAATATCTTGAATCATAACCCTCATCTTATGCCTAATTGACTGAAAATTGTTTTTAGTGGGGTTTTGCATTCATCTTTCACTGTGGCATAAATAATTATCTAAAGTTAATTCTACCGGATGCTGCATTTTCAACATTGTATACTAACTGATTTACCAATGACCTTTCACGCAATGAGTACCTATATGGGTTTTTGGCTTCTGTTATCTCATTGGCTATTACTATGATTATTAAAACTTAGAACTTAGGAGCATAAGTTATTTGGTACTCCATCAAGTAATGATTACTATGCATGTAATCATATCTTCAAAACTTTGTGGCAATACATCTAGGAATATATAAATTGGACCTGTATAACAAATTAACAGTACACATACATTTTTTCTTCTCAAAGTTTAATTTTGTAGCATTTTAATTTACGAAGTTTTGTAAAGATGTCACGATAAAAAATAGTGGTTAGATATGAGTTTGTCACATCGTTTCAATACCCAAAGCTACCTATTCGTGACTGGGAAGAACATATGTTTGATGAATGCAAAATATTTGATCATGTGGCTTTGTGCAACGATGACAATGTTCTAGTGTCATACTTTTTATTTCCCTAACTCTGTCATCTACTTGTGCAGGACTATTACTCCTGATCAGAAGTATGGCCAACTTTTTGTTTTCTCACTCAGACTAGCATTGTGGATGCAAATCATTGGGTTTTCAGTCAGGTTTTTATCTTCATTCATATGGATCCAGATGTATAGGCTAGGGGCCTCTTCCAGCTCACCAACGTATTTTGAAGCAAATCATGAAGTAAGAAATAGTTTTTTAAGCCCTAGATCTGATTCAGTTAGACGGACTTCCATGGCAGACGATATATTGGGAGGTTCAATTTATGATCCTTCTTATTACTCTTCACTCTTTGAGGATGTTCGGAACAATGCATGCAATCATCAGGTACCTTCTAGTCTAAGTCATTCTCTCTGGCCTTTCTTCATTTGACGTTTGACTTACTGAGCAAGGCATAGGATGACCAAGTACCTTTGCCAGATTTGTGTATCTTGCTATCTCAATAAATCTGTTTTCGCTAGGCTTGCCTACCTTTATTCTTAGAAGTAAGCTAAGAAATTGATTTTGTATAATGCAGCATACACTGAATGAGCACTTTAGAAAAATGTAGAGTATACCTTGTCGGAATCCTAGAAAATCAAATCAAAATGAATACTTCCCCCTTTTCACTACGGTATCACATAACACAAACTGGGGAGTAAATATTTTTTTGTTTGCCTGAATACTAATGAGTAACAAGATACTTGCAAGAGTATAATGTTTTTTTAATTGTTCTGGTAACACCGACCTACTTAATTGCACTATTTTCATGTAATATTTCTTTTGTAAAAGTTAGGATTCGGTAAATAGATGTTGGCGCTATACTTTTGGATTGTTTCTACCATTTAGAGCTTTTCAGATGTTGTAATGAGATTGCTTATCTTAGTTTCTTTGTGGACTCATGGTTACATTTATCATTATATGCCTTAGATTATGGAGCACACTAAATTGTAGATAACAAGTCTTTAGTTTCTTACCTTTATGACTGGATCTACATTGAGGATCATCACAAATTTTATATCACGCAATAAACTGCATGGATTCTAATGTTATTATCTGGCAGTCATAATTCTGCATTCTAATTGCCACAGTACCGATGCCAATTTTGAATGCTTTCCTGTACTACATATTCCATTGTTGAAAGTTGTTAGTTTCTGATTCCCTCAGTTGTAAATGTACTGTATGCATTTTTCATGAGAATAGTTTTGTAGTCTTCTGGAACAAATGGGGGCGAAATATCGTCTAGGATACACTACTCTTTAATTCATTTATCAATGCTGCAACTCTTGTCAACACTGCTACAATCACAAGTTTGGAGTGTGTTAATTTACAAAAAAACCTTGCTTTTTGCAGGGTGATAAGCAAAGTGGTAGTAATGACAGTTGTTCAACATCTGCGGGCCAATCTCCACGACTTAAATCTTTTGCATGTAGATCTCTTCTGTCTAATGATGTAAGTGATGCCTGATAATTGGAATTACAAAAAAGCCAGTTCATGCCAAGACAATGTCTATATATCCCAACCATAGCCTTCTAAGGTCCTCTCAAAGTTTCAGGACCTTATGTAAATTTTACCTTGAGCTGACTCTATGAATGCACTTAAGATCTGCAAAATTTTGAACACAATTAATCTTGAATTCTGAATAAAGTATGGTAGTATAGGAACTTATTTGTGCTAGTACCCTATAATGCTAATATGCTATTGCTGGTCCTTGATTCTCTGATGCTATCTTGCATTGGTTTAATTAGTTTAAGGACATCCAGTAATAAATATCGTTAGTGCTTGATAATCAGATTGTAGAAATTAATTTCTGCCACGACATATTACAAAATCTGGATATAGGTGTTTGTTTTTCACTCATCAACATTTGCAATCAGCTATATCTGTCATCTTAGTATTCTCTGCAAGTCTCCTTGGAAAATAAAGTGGCACTATGCAGTTTCAAGCCATCTTCTATATGGTACCTGCCCATCGGCTGAGTTCTGATGAGAACACACCTATTTTGCGCCGCCCACTATGACAAATAGAGAAAATCATTTTTTTTACCACTGAGGGTGAACCGACTGACCATTTTGTGTCTGAAATGTTGCTCATTTTGTTTTCGCCACTCTACTTTATTTGCTCCTTAAGTTGTCCGCACTTTTTCACCATTTTAGACGAAGCCCATCGGTTAGGTGGCATAAGAAGACTATTTTGAACTTATAGAAGATGGTTCCATTGTTGTGAACAGCAACAATACATATTTTAGGTTTCTTTTATCAATTATGGACATTATCTTGGTTGTACTCGTAATGCTCAAAATTTTGTATGCTTTTATTCAATTGAACACACTCAAACTGATAGTGGAAGTAAAACAAATTAGTGCATAATGGAAGAATGATGATTTGTTCCCGTAGGCAGATGCCTAGCCCTGCTAATCACTGATTTGGTGCTAGGAGCTGGGTCCGTCTGCAGACTAGTACCTAGCTGTTATGGGAACACTGACTTACTGAGTTACTGGTGGAAAGGAAATGACTGGAATTTCAATGGCATAATGATGAACAGGGTCCAACTTAGTGGCAAAAACAAAGTTTCGTTAGCACTAGGCACCCTAGGCACTTGTCTGATTCAGTTGGAGCTGCAATATAAGTTGAAATGATGAATTTGAATACCTTTTGGATTTTTAATCGTGTGCATTTCTGTAGGGCAATATAATAGGTGTGGCTCTTCCTATACATTTCGATATTTTTAAATTTTAAGGGTGCTACCTGATGTGTATGAGTACATTTCAGAAGTTTTCACATATAAATTGAAATGATGAATATTAATACATTTCAGAATTTTTCTTTGAATCACATGATAAAACCAGATTGCACCTGATGCATTGCCTTTCTGTAGGGAAGACTTGTATTCTCGGACATTGTTCTGACTCTTTTCTTTAACAGGTTGAAAGTGGACTAAGAAGACCCCTGAACTCCTAGGGCTCACGTCGAAGATGGAGCTTTATTTTGCAAACTAAAGTCCTGTACCTATTGTTCTTTTTGAAGCATAGAGATCTGTACAGTGCAAATTCATTTCTCAAACCAGGGAGTGTCCCAATGAAAATAGATCGGCAAATACATTAACAGTGACCACCTGTGTTGCTGGGTATCCACAAGAGTCTTGGTGCCATTGTGGAGCGCCATTTCTGTTCGGCATACTTGAGCCAGATGGTTTTGGAAAGAGCAGTTGAATGTTGATGTTGCACATCGGTTGATGCCACAGGACTTGTTTTACTGCTCGGTATGGTCCATTTTTCATATCTCTGTCCTGCCTGTTTCTCTGAACTATCAAGGGAAATGAAACTGGTAGTTCATTAGTTCTTTAGTCACCTGGTTTCTATTCTAGCCGTAGGCTGGCATCGGCTTCTTCCATAGCATTTTAGTCGTTCATAGGGTTATCTTGACATGCACATCTCTCTGGATCAGTGAAGGAAAAGAAATGTAAATTCCATTTGGTTTTTAATTCTATTTTGGGTCTAAAATATTTATTCTCTCCGCAGTTCTGAAATTTTGAATTCTGATCAGATGCATGGATTTTGTTAAGATGTTGCCGGATTTTCCCATAAAATGGTTGACACTACAGGAATGTGGGAAGATTCTCATGTTACAACTTGTACAAGTCAAATTTCTGTGAATAGTTTGGTCAATTGGCTTGTTAGGCCATGGCCTCTCTTAGAGCTCAACCCGCCCAAGATCCATGGCGTGTGCCACTCATTGAAATATGGCAGAACACTAGAGCAGAGCTCAGTTTTAACTAAGAGTAAAGTCCATTACCGGTCTTTGAACTTGTCACGCTGTATCATCCCGGTCTCTGAACTTGTAAATTACAGATTTAACTCACTAAACTTAGCTTCGGGTGTCATCCCGGTCCCTGAACTCAGTTTGAAGATTCAACTCCATAAACTTAGCTTCGGTTGTCAACCTGATCCTCGAACTCGTAAATATACAATTTCAGAACATACCCATTCAAATTTAACATGTATATATGTTAAAAAAATGCTTTGTTTCATTGTATCTATACATATTACTAGGATGAGGCCAAACATATGATAATTTGTAAAGTTTCAATATTAACTATGCAATTTTGATATATTTGTAGTTGAATCGTTGACATACCATTAATTATTGCTTAGGAAAAAGAAAATATCTATTAAAAACTAGAGTAGCTAACAGAATGAGTAGGAAATAATCCAAATTTAACCCCTTAAGGACTGTCGATGCCTCGTTGTTTAGTTGAAATGTCGTTTCAACAGAATAATGAGAGTTTTTGAATTAAATGTGTCAATATATAAATTTAGGGCTTATATATACATTAAGTATGTATCAATATACTCTAAAAATATATATTTATGAGTAAAGGGACCGGAATGACACTCGAAGCTAAGTTTAGGGGTTTTAATATGTAATTTGAGAATTCAGGGACCGGAATGACATCCGAAGCTAAGTTTAGGGACATGTATCTGTATGTTGTGAGTTTAGGGACCGGGATAATACGACACAACACTTTAACTAAAAAGGGTAAAAAAGTAAGAAATTTGTATTAAATTTAAACCGTGACTACTCGTCAAACTATCCCTATCCTAGCGCGTGATATCAGAGCTGATGTGATTGTGAGCGGTGGTTATGGCATCAAAATACATTTCGATCATTGCTTGCCCCTGCCGTTGCTGTCTCTTAGTTGAATGCTGTCAATGCTGAATATGGCAAGCGTGTAAACAAGATTAGAACATGGTAGAGGATCATACAAGATACATTCACATACTAATACTATTATTTGGAGGAGACATGCTATAAGCTCCTGTTCCTATGAGTCAACTGTTGATGCTAATCTTCCTGAGGCATCATTTAACAAAAATAAAAAATTATCCACAACTCAATATTCGACAACATGATATTTTGGCATAATAAAATATCAATCCTTGCTCGGGAGGAAAGGGACAAGACAACTAGGGATTATAATGGACCGCAGATTGATTTACCGAAAAGTTGAGGTGTTTTTTTACAAAATTATGTTGACCTTGCAGTTACAACCGTAAGACCACCAATTACACCTACGACACCATATCAATTGTAACTTGGCGAAACTGATCACCGTACATCCAAATATTATTTACCAACTGCAGTCATTAGAGCAACTTCAACGATAGCCCCGCCTAAATTTTATCCATAACTCTAGCAACGGTCCCTACTTCTTGGTCCTTATTTTTCTTATAACATATTGGTCCCACTTGTCAACCTCTCATTTTTTATTTTATTTTCCCCTTTTATTTCTTCCTCCTTTCTCTTGTCTCGCACGGCCGCCCCTCGCCCTCCAACTTAGCGGCTCCCTCGCTCCCTCCTCCTCGGCGATTCCTCACCACCGCTTGTCCCCTTCTGCTTGGCACGGCTCCTTGGCGGATCTGCCCGAGCTCAGAGCAATGGCGGTGGATCCACCTGAGCTCGGCACAACGGTGGTGAAGCCCGAGCTGGAGGCGGTGACGGCGGAGCCGGCCGAGCTCAACATAGGGGCGGTGGAGATCGAGCTCGGGGAGGTGGTGGCGAAGCCGTCCGAGCTTGCAATGGCGGTGACGAAAGCGATGGAGCTTGATTACGGTAAGCTGGGAAGAGGAGGAGCGCTCGGAAGGAAGAGAAAGTGCGGAGGGAGAGTTATTTGTGACAGGGTGAAGGAACTGGGGGAGGAAAAGCAAGGGGCCTACCTAAATTAGGGATCCCGTGTTTATTTTTGGGCTCTCTGTACCATCGAGTGGGGCACCGCTGAGTCTCGTACCTGCATTCCCTAAACCCAATCTCGGTGGGCAAATCTCGGTGCGCCTCGTCAGTCGTCACCTTCTCCTTCCCTTCGGCGGTGGCCGCTGCTCGGCCCGTCCGTTTCGCCCGCCGCTTCCTCACGCTGACACCCTACCTCCGGCCGCGTCTTCCACCGCCCCGTCGACGCCAAGCCTCTCAGGTACTCCGAAAACGGGGCCGAACGCTAGCTAGTCAGCCCCCCGACGAGCAGCCGACGACTGGGCGAGCGGCGGCGCCCTTTGCCGCGTCTTCGCCGCGCCTTTGCCGGCGACGAGAACCCACCAGGTATTCCCGCCCCTTTTCTTCACTTCCCGCTGTGCGAAACGGAGCACCCGGATCCCTACCATATGCTAAATGTATTCGGATCTGACCCAGCTGTTACTAACTTCGATTTTGTTTGCAAAATTATCGGGTGTACACCCATGTCCTATTCTAGGTCCGTCCCTGGCCTAGCCCCCATTAGTTGTTGATTAGAAGCGAAAGGAATTTCACTTTTAGTATGGATTGGGTATTTTCATTCCTGAATCTTTGTTGTAAGGCCTCAAGCATGAGGCGTTGGCAGTTTGTGCTGATTAGGCCATATGCGCCCGCAAAGATCTACCACATCTTGCGAGGATTTAGGTGCCCTTCGTGTAGCATCAAACGGCTAAATTTATGCGGAAACCTTGAGTCGGAGTTGGCTCTATACCTGCTAGTGCTAGCTAGATATAATTGCGCGAAATGATTGGTTTGGGGTGCTCTGTACCATTGCACCCCAAACCAATCCTTTTGTCATGCTGGCTTTTTGGCAAATTTAATGAAGAACTAGCTGTCACTCTGTTATTGCTAAGAACCTTTTACCCTTGTTTATTTTCTTCAAACAATCTTCCGTTTTTCTTTAAATCTCTGCCTATCGCAATTTGTCATTCTTGTTTCAATATGCTGCTACCACAACATCTTGGTTCTGGGCTTATACGAAATTTAAACTGTAAACTTATATGTAGGTTCTAGCAAAAGCTTGCTCTAAAATTATAGTAATAAGAAGTTATCTCAGTTCATTTTTGGTATTTTTTTGGCTATGCATAAAATAGGAAAGAGATGCAATTTATTAATGGTATGAAAGCACTTTTGATGATATTATACTCGCTTATTCTATTGGGTTGCTATTGCCTGTTTTCTAGTTAGTAAGCTATAAACCTGTAAAACAGTTAGTTTATTATTCGCAATCTGATATTTCCTCTTGGGCAGTAATATAAAATTTTATAAACCTGTAAATTAAGCATTAAGAATTCATATGTTTACATTCTTGTTCAATTTTATACCACAACACTGATGGATCTTTCCCTCTTTTCAGATTTCTCCAAAGTATGAACTGTGAACTAGTGACATAAAACTTGCTTTGTCAAAAGAGAAATTGGTGGCTTAAAATGGCTCAGCAGACGGCTTCAGTTCCATTGAGTGATACAGCAGTTATTGATGCCAAACCCTTGCGTACATTGACTCCCATGTTCCCTGCGCCACTAGGGCTCCACACATTCACTCCTCAAAACTCACCTTCATTTATCTGTGTGACCCCATTTGGGCCATATGCTGGAGGCACTGAATCGGGTTCGCCTGCTGTTCCATCAATGTTTCCAGCATCGATACCTGGTGCAGAACCCAGCCAGACACAGCTGCATATGACTAATATGAATGGAGCTGCTCATGCTAATGGTGCTGCAGTCAACAGTTTGGCCACTCCTTTGCAAACTCCTCTGTCAGCTGGCATGCAGGAATCTGGTAAGAGGAAGAGGGGCAGGCCAAAGCGTGTGCCAGATGCTACTGTTCCTTCGGTCCCTTCAGCTCCTCTGGCTCCTATGATTCCTCCAACTCCACTTCCTTTGGTTCCTTCAGTTCCTTCAGCTCCTCAGGAAGGTGACAACATTGTTTCGCTGACGCCTTCTTCAGCCACCCCACAGGAATCGGGTAAAAGGAAGAGGGGACGGCCCAAACGTGTACAAGATGTTCCTGTGCTGGGTCCTCCAGCTTCTCAAGTAGATACTACACCTGTTCTTCAGACACTTCCTGGGCCCACTGTACATGAATCTGGTACGAGGAAAAGAGGACGGCCCAAACGCTTGCAGGATGGTTCAGATATTTCAACTCCTCCAATTCACTCAAAAGATAGTGAGCCACATCCCCAGCCACCTTCTGCGGCCACCTCACCTGAAAGTGGTAAGAGGAAGAGGGGACGTCCGAAGCGCATCCTTGATGGTTCAGTAACTCCATCAAGTCATTCAGGGTTTTCAATAGATGATGATGCTGTTGACACAACAAAACGTGGACGACCTAGGAAAATTGACATCAATCTGTTGCAGCTTCCATCTTTGTCTTCAGATGATCCTAGGGAATCTGCAGATAATGTACTCATGATGTTTGACGGACTGCGGCGGAGACTTATGCAGCTGGATGATGTGAAGCAAGCTGCAAAGCAGCAGCATAACTTGAAGGCTGGGAGCATCATGATTAATGCTGAACTTCGTGTCAATAAGAACAAGCGGATTGGAGAGGTTCCAGGTGTTGAGGTTGGCGATATGTTCTACTTCAGAATGGAGATGTGCCTGGTGGGGCTGAATAGTCAGAGCATGGCAGGGATAGATTACATGTCAGCCAAGTTCGGTAATGAGGAGGATCCTGTGGCTATTAGTGTTGTGTCAGCTGGTGTGTATGATAATACTGAAGATGACCCAGATGTTTTAGTTTACACTGGACAGGGCATGTCTGGCAAGGATGACCAAAAACTTGAGAGGGGTAATCTTGCACTGGAGAGGAGTTTGCATAGAGGTAATCCGATTAGAGTTATTCGTAGTGTAAAAGATCTGACTTGTTCAACTGGCAAGATATACATATATGACGGCCTTTACAAGATTAAAGAATCCTGGATGGAGAAAGCGAAATCTGGTTTCAATGTGTTTAAACACAAGTTGCTCAGAGAATCTGGTCAACCTGATGGCATTGCAGTGTGGAAAAAGACTGAAAAATGGAGGGAAAATCCATCATCTAGAGACCATGTTATATTGCCTGACTTATCATACGGTGTGGAAAGTAAGCCTATTTGCCTTGTAAATGAGGTTGACGATGAGAAGGGTCCTACCCATTTCACCTATACCACTAAATTGACCTATGGAAGTTCTCTGAGCTCCATGAGAAAGATGCAAGGATGCAAATGCGCAAGTGTATGCCTCCCTGGTGATAACAACTGCTCTTGTATGCATCGAAATGCCGGTGACCTTCCTTACAGTGCTTCAGGGATACTTGTTAGCCGGATGCCCATGTTATATGAGTGTAATGATTCCTGCACTTGTTCACAAAATTGCCGGAACCGAGTTGTACAGAAAGGTACCCAGATCCGGTTTGAAGTGTTTAAGACAGGAGATCGTGGTTGGGGCCTCCGTAGTTGGGATCCAATTCGAGCAGGCACATTTATCTGTGAATATGCAGGTGAAATCGTTGACAGAAATAGCATGAATGGTGAAGATGACTACATCTTTGAGACCCCTCCTTCAGAGAAGAATTTAAGATGGAACTATGCACCAGAATTGCTGGGCGAGCCTAGTCTTTCTGACTCAAATGAGACACCCAAGCAATTGCCAATTGTCATCAGTGCAAAACGAACAGGGAATGTGGCTCGCTTTCTGAATCACAGTTGCTCGCCTAATGTTTTTTGGCAACCAGTTTTGTATGATCATGGTGATGAGGGATATCCGCATATTGCATTTTTTGCAATTAAGCATATCCCCCCAATGACAGAGCTTACATATGATTATGGTCAGAGCCAAGGTAATATTCAACTGGGATCCAATTCTGGTTGCCGGAAGTCTAAGAATTGCCTTTGTTGGTCGCGTAAGTGCAGAGGTTCCTTTGGCTAGACAAGCAATCCTGTAAGGAAAGTATTGGATCATAATTTTGCCATTACAAGGTTGGTGATTTCTATTTCCCTCATCTGTATTACTTTTCCAAAGTATCGTTTGATTTCCTGCAATCCGGCATCAGAGTTCATTGCTAGTAAAACTGCGCCACTTTTTGATTCTGAGGTGGGTGTGATGCATATCATACATTCCAGTTGGGAGATAATATTTTAGTGCCTTTGGGTAAATTGCAATTTGATACTGGATGGTATTGACATTCTTCTAGGAAGTTGAAACTCACGAGATGTTGTAGTTGGTTGTGTGAGAGTGATAGGCAAACTCTAAGAGTTGCAAAATCTGAACATAGGTACTTATAATATTAGGTTTTTAATATCTAATCTTCAAATCTCCAGCAAATGTTGTGAATTAATACAATTTCTTATTTAGCCTTTTTGCAATGACTTGCGAGTTGTGAACTGCTTGGTGATCTATGTTCTTTGAATATACAGTTCTAGAAAATCTGAAGTAAATATGTGCATCTCTGTTCTTTCCCATACACCTGTGCATTTCTGCTGGTTGACAATTTTTTCTCAGAGTTCCATTTTGGATGAACTGAATTGTTGTTACCTGCAGAAACAGGTTGTCGTCGTCATGGCGTGTTTGAAGGACCAGAGGTTTCCTAGGTGTTCCATGAACCATCGAATTGTGTTAGAATGGAAAAATGGGAAATCTTTGTATTAGATTCTCATATTGACTAGTTTTTAGGCATCATCTAAGGGAGAATGAATCTTATGCTATTCATAGGGTACTGGTAGTTACCTGCACCCCCGTTATGATGAACTGTTGCAATTTTAATAATGATTTTAAAATGCCATCCCTAGCTGCACTGCATACCAAGGTTACTAGACTGATGCTTCCTAGTTTCACGTTAGTTCTATTAAAAAAGAGCAGGTTTTGCTCTTTCGAAAAATGTGTTAATTTTCCTTGATTTTAAGTTCTTTTTCCCATCTTCTATGTTGAATGATCGGTTCGAAGCCTTAACTCTGATTTTTAAATGATGAATTAGCTAGATAGTAAGGAGTTACGATGTTTGTAAATTAATATTACTTTCACTACGTAGGGATAGGGTTCATTTGTAGCAGATAGCTCCATTTATATTGGTATATGCTTGATAATTCTACTACTATCGATGAAGCTTGATATCATCATAGGATCATTAAAATTCAGAGTTACGACCGGGATATCCTATGCAGAGTAATATTCCTTCTTGGGAGAGTTTGAAAAAGATGTAAAAGGAAATCTGCTTGAAATTTACGTGCACACGAACCAAACAAGAACTCTGAATTTGAGATTTGACCGGGTAATAACATTTAAAGTTGGGGCTGCAAATGGTTTTCATATTTTTGTTCTGCCGCTTGGAAAAAATAGACGAAACTCTGATGCCGTTGCAGTCCTCTATATATGCACAAGAAATCTCCAGGAAGCTCTCCAGGAAGCTTGAAAATATCGATCCGTTGAAGTTTTCTCCAAGATCAACACGCAATTACACAAAGGAACAAGAATGAGCAGTATAGAACACATGCATCCTGAGTTTTCAGCATGTTTAATTTAATTGAAATATCATAAACAATTCTGTTCGTATCCAAGCGAACACGAAAAGCAAACGATCGGTAGATTGGTTCATCTGTAATTATCCAAGACGCCTCTAATAGTCCCCAATATACATCCATCCTCCTATCCATCCACTCACTCACTGCAAGATCATCCGCTTTGCTGACGACGAGACATCACTAGTGGCTCTCTTCTCAACTTTAAAACTTCTGTTAGAACATCATTGGAACTTTTTCTCTAACTTCGAAATTTTAACGTAACATGTTAAGAGCTAAAAAAAAATGTTGAGATCTGGCTGTTTTTTTGGTTCAATTTAGCTCCAGCACTTTTATAACTCTAAGAATAATTGACTGCTCCAATTCATCTGATGACACTCAACGATCAACGTAACCAGAAATTGAAACTAAAAGTTCAACCCTGCTGTAATGGTGAAACCCTGACACTAACTGTTCTGCAGGGGCGGAGCCAAGGCCCGTGCTGGGCGTGCTACAGCACGGGCCTACCTCATTTTGTCCCATGTAAATGTATGAAGTGTTTAAAGTAAAAGTAGTAGCATTTGGTCTATTTTTAGTTAGTTTAGTAGTTGTTCACTGGTTTAGCTCAGGCTGAAAGATATTTTTAGCCCTGCCCCTGCTGGTCTGGAGCAGCTCTACAACTGCACTTGATCGAAGTCAGAACATATACACAAGCTTAGGCTGCCCGCACTGGGTTCTCCTAGACGTTATTGCAGGAACGTTTAGGGGAATGAACGGCTGCACCGGCCTCCCCTATTGTCTCCGCTACCGAAGCGGAAGGCTGCCCCTCCCCCAAATCCAGAGGAGGTAGGAGGCCTCTGCTACGCCGCCACCGTGGCTGCGGGGCCCGCACGGCCCAACCACCGCGCTGCCTCCCCGCGCGAAGGCCGCCGTTCGTCGCCGCGTCTCCCTCGCCAGCAGGTGCTCGCCGCTGCGTCTCCCTCCATCCGCTGCCCGAAAGCCACCGCGGGGAGCCCACACGCCCGTCCGCCGCCCCCGCTGGCTGTCTCGCTCGACCACCGCCCCCTCCCCCCCGAACCACGCGGTGGAGCCAAAGTCGCCGAGCCTGAGCGCGCCGGCGTCGTTGAAGAGGAGGTTGTCCGGCTTCATGTCACGCCCGGATTTACACAGAAACCCGAATGTGGCCATATGTGTGCCCAGGATGTCACAGTACACATATAGCAAACAAATATGGTAAACAAAGAACATATGCTGAATATATTACTCGAATAAAAAGAGTTTTACATCAGAGTGCATCATAAATAAACTAACCAATACAACGGAAGACTAAAAACTCTCTCTAAATGAAGCCGCACTCCACAGGGACTCTGACTGGGAGAACACAACTCAGTAGTACGGTAAATCTTCTGGAAACTCAGCAGCAGGCTCATGCACATCCCAATCTGTTACCCGTCCGGGATTTTGTTGACTAAATAACAAGTGTAAGTAAAGCAATTACTTAGCAAGTATAGCACGGGTTATGATGGCTCAAAAAGGCTAGACACCGCTTAACTGCATTAGCACTTTTAGTTGGTTCGTTTTAACATTATCCAAGTTACTACAAGTGAATGAAACCCGGTTGAAACCCAATTAATAAGGTATAAGTGACATTAAGCATAAGTAAACATCATCTTCTAATAAAAAAGGATCCAGGCCGCTCGTGACCCTGAGCAAGGCTATCATGATAGATTTACACTCTGCAGAGGTTTCGCCCTTTACCCACCAGTCGCGTAAAAGTTCAAAGGAACTTTGCACCCAACCACGCACATCGACACTTCCGAGGTGTGACTGCATAGGGACGCTACGAGGCTTTTCACAAGACACCCTAACAAGACAGTAGCCGCTGGGGTACTACAAGGTGGTGAGTCCTTAGGCACCGAGATCGACGTACGCCCACGGAGTCACACCATGAGGGGGTCGATGGCGTCCAGAGCGCGGGTATCCACCCAACAATGCGCAATGTGCGGAGTTCTCAATCGCTGAGACTCCCAACACAGGACTGGGTCTAATGAGACCTAGCCGACGGGGCTACCGTCCTCGGTGGAATCGGGAAAACACCCCGTGCCTTGCCTCCCACAACGCCGTTGGCCCCTCGGTAACCACTATCAAGCTAGAGCCGTACAAGCTACTTGTCCAAGACCAGAGCCATTATAGTTCTAGCGGTGGCGACAGGCTCCTGGGTTGCCGCTTTAAGAACCGGTCCTTAGAGGGGGACACTAGAACAAAGCACACAGCACATGCTCTAGCTCCCTAATCCATGTTGCTAAAAAGCAAGTTTTAACGTTAAAGTTGAAGTGGACCATTAATACAAGTTTAACAGTTAAATAAAGGTGACAGTAGCTGCACCTAGCAAAGTTCTACCCATATGCAATAAACCCAAGGTAAACAAGGATAGGATAATGAAAAACTAGGTACAACCTTAAAGGATACATCATATTTGACACATGCATGTATGAAATAATGTATTACAAGTGAGTAGGTAGCAAGGATTGTCCGTGCTATAACTTGCCTTCCTCAAAGTGCTGCTACTGCTGCGAGTCCGGCTCCTGAAGGTCCTCGTACTCAAACTCCAACGGCAACGGCTCACCGACTGGACACGAATCACCACACAAGCATCCACACAAGCCAATACATGCAAACAAAAGTATTCTATTAGAAACAGTACACCAACGGTGAAAACAGTACAAAAACAGGAGCTAGAAGTATTCTACGCTTTGCTACGAACACGTGAGCGCAAGAATCACACTAATCGGAGCTAAAACGAGAAAGTTACGGCATTTCTAAGTTTCAGGGGCTTATTTGTGAAAAACTGAGGACCTATAGGTAATTATACGTAAAACTAAGAGGGCTAATGCGTAAAACTTCGAGACAGGACCGCGGGTTTGAATTTTCAAAAGATCAGGGGTTTAAATAAATAAAACGGGACCTATCTGTAATTATTTTTGAACTGGTCTGGACCGCGGGTTGATTGTCAGGAAGTTGAGGGTCTCTTTAGCAAAACAACCAGCGCTGACCGGTATTGACCCGGTTCGGACGCGTGGCAGCCGTTGGATCTGATCTGGGCGGCTGAGATTTAAAACGCGAAGGGGTATCCAGGGATCTAATCTGGGTCGTTGCGTTCTGATCGAACGGCTCGGGGCTCGGCGCTCGCCGGGGACGACGACCGCGCGGCGGTGCCGCTCGGCCGAGGCGGAGGCTCGCCAGAGTTGGGATTTTCTCGCGCTACAGGACTCCTTAAGCGACGAGAATTGATCCTACGTGCTCAGAGGATCGTTGCGAGTTTGCCAAGGGGGTTCTAGTCGGCCATTGGCCGGCGAGGGGGTCGGGCGGCGGTGCGCAGCGGAGGGGATCTCTGGTGTACCGCGGGGAGTGCGTTTTGGGCGGTTTGGGGTTCGGGTTGTCGGCTCTGGAGCTTCATGGTGAGGTGGAGAGTGATCCTGGGTGGTTCTAGTTGAGCATCGTGCAGAGGAGAGGGCGGGCGACGGTGACCGGCGGACGGCCATCGACGGCGACTGAGGGAATACGAGCCACGGTGTTCGGGAGCTGAAATTGAAGGGATGGGGAGCTTCGTTACCTCGTGGCGATGCTCCTGGCGCGGCGAATTGGTCGGATAAGAACCCGAGCGGTGGGACGGCGAGCAGCGGCGGAGCTTGGAGCTCGGCGGCGCTCGGACTGCGGGGGAGGAGAGGCGCGGTGGGCTTGGTGCTCGGGGGCGAAGCTTGGTGTGGCTCAAGGAGTCTTAGGGGTGGCTTTTATAGGGGCTAGGGGCTGCGGGGTGGGCGTGGCTCGCACGCCAAGGAGGACGGCAGCCGGCGATCCCCTTCCTTTCGAGGAGACGGGTTACCATGTGGAGAACGCCCGTCTATGGTAGGAGGGCCGCGCGGAAGCTTCGTGGAAGGTCCATGAGGATCCACACGATACGGTCGGGCGTACAGGGGAAGGAAACCCCCGGCGCGCGCTTCCCGCGATTTCCGGCCAGCCTGTCGCCGCGGGGAAGACGAAGCTGACGGCCGGGCCCCAGGCGGCAGAGAGAGAAGAGGGGAAGCGGGCCGGTGCGGTGTGCTGGGCCGTGGCGCGCTGGGCTGGATGCAGGAGGGCAGGCCGCGGAGTGGGCTGGCGGAGCGAGCGGGCTGCGCAGCAGTGATGGGCCGCAGCGGAGCTGTGGGCCGCGGGGAAAAGAAAAGAGAGGAGGGGTGAAGTTGAGCCGGGGAAAGAGTGGAGGGGGCAGTAGCAGACTTTCGGCTGCGAGGCCTGTGCGGGGTTTCTGTGGAATTTGGGCCGCCCGCGGGAAGCGAAGCGGGTTGGGCCGAGCTGAGGGGAAAGAAAGGAAGGGGCGCAGTTGGACCAGAGGGAGAGTTCAGGGAGCAAAAGTGGACTCAGGCTAAAGAACTTTTTCTAACGCTCAAACAAATGCAAATTAAATCCGAATTTAAACAGAATTTAAATTCCAATTTAATTCACAAGCAAGCAAAACTCAATGCAGCAGCATGAGTGCAACAAAAATGTTTCTACACCTTATATTTGATTTTAATTTCCAGAAATTGTTTATTTACCCTATATTAATCATGAACAAGACATTAAATAATCAATTAATTACTAAAAATTTTTAATAGGCTATTTTAGGGTGTTACACTTCACGTCACGTTGCGCGACCCCGCGGCGGTGGCAGCCCGCGAGCGTGTCGGTGAGCTGGGCGGCGGCGTAGCAGCGGCGCACGGTCCCGAAGCGGCCGCGCTCGATCTCTCTCTCTCCTCGCCTCCCTCCAGCTCCCGCAGCGGCGCAGGGCCAGCCACACCTGCTCGCCTGCTCCGCGGCCGCCGCGCACGGATGCAACCATGGCTGTGGTGGGCGGAGGGGCCGGCGCGCGAGGGAAGGTGGGGCACGGCAAGGACGCGGAGCATGGCGAGGACGAAGGCGCGGGCGAAGAGATCCAGGTGGTCTGGCGGTGCGAGGGGACACGGAGGCGGAGGGGTGGCGAGGCGGGAGGCGGCGGGCCGACACGTGGGGAGGGGCTGAGGGGGAGGGAGTGAGAGAGAGAAGAGGGCGAGGTGCGGGGGCATCCGTACTGTTAGTGACATCCGTACCGGCTGGACCATCATCAAAAACGGCCTAACGCAGGCGCTGATGTCCATTTACAGAAAGGACCTTGATGTCACCTAGAGGGGGGTGAATAGGTGAATCTGTAAAATACAAAACTTTTTCCCACAGTCAGTATTAAAACCGGTCAGATCGGTTTTGTACAGAGAACACCAATAATCCAATTTATCCCCTCTACGAGTTCTAGCACAAACCAAACTTGGTGAGAAGCTTCTGTAGATGATTTCTAGCAGGTTCACTAAGTCCCTGCACACAGATAAACCACAACCAAGTAGATCGAAGCGGAAGCAAGTATAGATGCTAGAATTAAACTTGTGAGGCAAACCAAATGAGAGATGCAATGATTTGTTTCCCGAAGTTCAGATTCACCGCTGCCACTAAGGCTGCCACCAAGGCACGATGAATCCTACGTCTCCGTTGAGGGCCCACGAAAGGCGGGCTTATACACACCAAACCACTTTCCTCGGTTCCACTAGCTTGTGGCCTTTTTCCACAAAGGAGGCATGGCTCACCACAAATACGGTAGCTCACCGGCGACGCCTAGCCGTCTAGGAGGCTTCACCTCCAAGAGTAACAAATGCTTGACCAATTGCTAGACTTCAACCATGAGTGCTCAAGCTAGGGATTCACTCTTCACTGATCTAGCTAGCTCTTACTAGCTTGCAATAGCTCACACACAATTTGCCTCTCAACCCAAATCCAAAGATACAATCAAATTTCAATCAATCTCACAAATAAATGTTTGGGGAGAGCTTACTGGTGCTCAAGGAGGTTCTGGACACACAAGGAAAGCAAGGGAACCAGCAGCCCTCAAAGGAGAGGGCCAAGGGGTATAAATACCTCACACCCAAAAACTAGCTGTTATGTCAGTGGAAAACCGGTCAGACCGGTTTCCCAAACTGGTCACACCGGTTTTTAAACGAAACTAGCCGTTAGCACTCTTAGCTCTAAAACCGGTCAGACCTCTTTCCAAAATACAGTCTCAAAACGACTTCTCTCAAAGGCTATCTCACATGGGTTGACCTATGAGCACTTTTGGTGTAGTAAAACAACTGATGTTGCATCCCTCTTGATAGTACGGCATTCCTATACTCAAGATTACAATTAGTAAATAAAACTTCCCTTGAGCTTCTATATCTTCATGATGCCATACTTGATCATTCTCAACTTTGAGAGCACACAACACTTCATTCTTGCTGAGCAAATCCCATATTGCGCCAATGGCTTAGAATTTCTATGGTATGAACCAATTCATAAGCCATCCCAATATATGATTCAATAATGATTTGATGCCTTGCATTGCTTCACTACCTAAGGCTTGATTAATGCATAGAGACCAAACTACGATACTAGTCATCACCCTAGCAAAGTTCCTCGGCTACAAGACCAACTTGCCCTTCTCTTTGCTTAGTACCTAGACACTGTTATCTAGCTTGATCCCTTTTCATCCCATCTCACCTATTTAAGTTTAGCTTTGCTTTGCATCACTAAGAATACCACATTGAAATCCATGTCTTCACCAATTCAAGATATGTTCAAGATCATCTTGTATGTCGTCTTTGATAAATAGCTTGTCCATAGGCTTTCATGCACATGAGACCATATACTATTCATAGAATCATATCTCATTTTATTTATAACCATGATTATGGACCAAGTTCAAAGGAATTCCAATTTCTTCATGTAGATTGTCCCATTTTGTTTTGACAAGCTTCTACTAAATGAGACCAACCAATATGCATAAAAACCTTGTCTCATTTGTCATTTCTATTCTCTTGTCATTGCTCATCTTTTGCATCATGGGATCAAACATACTTGCTTGCTTTTATGTCATTTAGAACCAATGTCGAGTACATATTCTTATCAATGATTATATTATACAAATATTCATAAGAATAAAACCTGCTCATATGCTTAAGCAAACAAGTTAGATCATGAATCATGTTGTCATACAAATCACCAAAACACATAAGTGCCTAGATGCACTTTCATTTACAACCTTGGATGCCTCAACTTAGATCTACTCAACACGGCCAACATCATCCTCATCCCCAAAAAAGGAGCTGAAAAAAATATCCGACTACAGACCAATCAGCCTAATCCACAGTGTGGCAAAACTCTTCACTAAATTTCTAGCGCTACGCCTCGCCCCGATGATGAGAGAGATTATTTCTAAGAGCCAGAGCGCATTTATTCGGGGACGGAGCATTCACGACAATTTCATGTATGTTAGAGGCATGTCACGACGTTTCCATAACTGTCGAACCCCCCATGTTACTTATGAAGCTAGATATCTCCAAAGCCTTTAACTTGATTAGATGGGACTATCTTCTCTCGCTACTGACTAGGATGGGGTTTCCACCACGATGGAGGGATTGGCTTGCAGGTCTGCTATCCACCTCCACATCCCAGATCCTACTGAATGGCATCCTTGGGCAACCCATACATCATGGAAAGGGTCTCCGGCAGGGCGACCCGCTCTTGCCTTTTCTTTTTATCATGGCCATTGATCCACTACAACGCCTGCTACACCTGGCCACAGAGGCGAGCATCTTCAGCAAAATCAGTCGAAACAAGACAAGGCTCCAAATATCTATGTATGCCAATGACACCATTATTTTTATGAGGCCAATAAAGGAAGAAGTACAGGCCCTCTCCAAGCTTCTACAGCTGTTCGGTGAAGTGACGGGGCTCGTGACCAATTTACAGAAGACTTCAGTCACCCCTATTCGGTGCCACAATGTCGACCTTTACGATGTCCTAGCAAGTTTCCCGGCTCAACAGGGCAGCTTCCCCACTAAATACCTTGGCCTACCCCTGTCTGTCACTCGACTTCGAAAGGTGGATTTCCAACCATTGGTGGACAAAGCGCTGGGCAGCCTGGCCGGGTGGCGAGGGAGGAATCTCACTCAGGCCGGGAGATTGGTGCTAGCTAAATCTGTGCTCACATCACAACCGGTATATTTCCTCTTGGCGTTGAATGCGTCGGCTGAACTCTTGGAGGCGATTGACAAGTGCAGAAAACATTTCTTTTGGGCCGGGGATGAGATAATTACTGGCGGCAAATGTAAAGTAAACTGGCCCACCGTCGGCAGGCCAACTGACTTGGGGGGGGGGGGATTAGGATTGCTCAACCTATAGTTCTTTGCACATGCGATGCGGTTGAGATGGCTTTAGCAACAGTGGCAGGATCCAGAAAAGCCGTGGATCGGCTTGGGCAACCCGTGTCACGAAATAGATAAACTCCTCTTCACAGCCAGCACCGAAATTGTAATCAGCAATGGAGCCCCGACTTACTTCTGGAACACGGCTTGGGCCCAAGGCAGGCGTCCAAGAGATATCGCTCCACTCATTTACTCAACATCATGCAAAAAGAATCGCTCAATTCGAGAGGCTTTATCTGATCAGCAATGGATTCGCGACCTCAACTTAAACTTAGGCCTATCTGTTCAACACCTTCGGCAATTTCGTGGCCTTGTGGTTGCTTGTTTAAACGATACAACTGTGCGACGGAGAAGATAAGTGTTCCTGGAAGCTCAATCCTCGCAGGTATACTCGGCTTCCTCCGCATACCGAGCTCAATTTATCGGCCACACGAAGTGTAACTTCAGGCCTCTCATCTGGAAACCCTGGGCACCACTGAAATGCAAAATTTTTGCCTGGCTGATTTCCCGCAATAGAGTTTGGACGTCTGATAGATTGCAGGCACGAGGCTGGCCAAGGAATGATTGTTGCCCCCTCTGTCGACAGACACAGAAAACAACGCTTCACCTATTGGTCAGTACTCTCGACGACTATGGTCGCTCATTTCCGAATGGATATCCCTCACACCGTTTGACCCCATCAACCGGCAGCCTTCGAACACGGTGCTTGAGTGGTGGGCCAATGTTGTGACACTAGCTGGGGCCCCCAAGATGGCCACATGCTCCCTAGTGCTACTTGTATGTTGGGAATTATGGAAGGAACGAAACGCACGTACGTTCCGCGAAAGGAGCAACCAGCTCTGTGCCTGTTCCAGAAATCAAAGAGGAAGCTCGGACATGGAGCTTGGCGGGGGCTAAGGCGCTGGGAGCCTTCATCTGAGGAGCATAGCGTGCCTGCACCTCTCTTTTTCCTTTTCCCCCCATTTTTGTCATGTCTGTAAATAACAACTATGTACTTCTCCTTCTATATGAATAGAAACGGCCCAGAGCTACGTTCGTTAAAAAAAAAACACGATTTAAAAAGGGTGCAGTCGGCCGTAATAAGCTACGCCGCCTGCATTCTTTGGATACAGGCCATATGTTCATCATCTGCAGACCAACTATGGATAGACCTCAATGAGGGATCGAGATCCTAGGACAGGACTAATCTTGTATTGAGTGAACCCTGCTTCGAGGAAAATCTTGTGCCAATTCTCCTCTCCTCTCTGTTTACCTGGAAATAGCACCATCATGCATAGATCCAGCGAAAGTTGAGCTTCCAATATCTGTTTAGACGTAGGTGACCCTAACACAACATCTATTATAATCACTTTTCCATTCGGTTCCCGAGTAGAGATAGCTTCTTTGGATCGTTTCAAGACTCGAACACAATCCTCGTCGCTCCAGTTATGTAGCACAAACTGTCATAAAGTTTAAGAATCACATATACATAAATGAACAAAGTTATGTAGCACAATTCGTTTGGTTTTTTTCTAAATACACTAGATATACACTAAGATACATATATATAGTAAAATCCATATATCTAGAAGAGTAAAATATGCGAGCGGTTCCTGAACTTGTCTCGTGGTGTCATCTAGGTCTCCGAACTCTTAAAATGCATATTTGCGTCCCTAAACTTACTAAACTGTGTCATCTAGGTCCAAAGTTCTAAAAATACCCCTACGCATGATAACATGACTGTAAATTGAGCGTGATTTTTCATAGTATTTCTTTAACCAAATCGGTTGTTTCTATCACAATACTTAGAAAACTTTATTTGACTGTACCGTAACGCAATTATAGATTAAGACAATACATTGTATTTTAGCAATATAGGGGTATTTTTAGAATTTTGGACCTAGATGACACAGTTTAGCAAGTTTAGGGACGTTAATGTGCATTTTGAGAGTTCGTGGACCTAGACGACATCTTGGGACAAGTTTAAGGGCCGCCGGTGTATTTTACTCTATCTAGAAAAAGTAGCCTCGAATTTTCATAATTATATCCCCATCAACTAAAACTACTGCTGCTTGTAATTAATGACCAACCATATTACTCTTGGTACCTTGAGTAAGACAGCATCAGCTGGAGGGATGAACTCCATCATGTCGCCTGCAACGAACTCAACCGTGGCATCAGCCGTCACGGCATCCACCACACGGGGCAGCTCCAGCACCGAGCACCTCACGTGCGGGAAGGCCCTGGCAATGGTCCTCGCCGTCGTCCCGTCGCCGCCTCCGGCGTCCACCAGGGACGTCACCCCCGCGAACACCTCGCCGCACTCGCGGACGAGGATCTCCGCCATGAAGCGGCTGTCGGAACCCATCGCCTCGTTGAAACACCTGCCAAACTCCGCGTCGCGGTTGGCGAAACCATACAGGCTTGTTCCGTGCGCCATCATGAACGGCGTCTCCGCTGCCATGGCGTCTTCGTCTCCCTGGAGCCACTCAGCCAGGTTTTGGGACGCCCTGAAATGGAGCGGTGCGGAGAAGAGGAGCATGAGCGGCGACAGGCATGTGCGGTCACTGGCGCTCATGCCGTCGCCGTCGACGAGGAGTCGAGATGCTGCGGTGAGGCGGTAGCGCACGCCGTCCGCCGGCGCCGGGGTCTCCACCGCGAAGATTCCGGATGCGGCCAAGAAGGTCATGAGGCGAGAGAGGCATGGGCGCTTGCTGGCGGCGACGGGAAGGGCGGCGTGGAGCTCGGGCAGGGAGGCGGTGCCGCCGCAGCGGTGGATGGCGGTGGGGATCCCAAGCTTGATCGCGCACTGCAGCGCCATGGATTTGAGGTAGCCGAAGGCGTGGCACCAAAGCTCTGCCTCGGCTTGCAAGAGCTCTGCAGCAGCGGTGCTCGTCATGCTGCAACTGATGATGGGGAAAAAGGACTTCACTTCTTTGTGGCCTTGCTCGTGGAATAGAAATCACTTGCTTTCCTTTTTCTATTAGCTAGATATGTATTTATACTCCGGCACTTAGGTACATTCCATTATCAATTATTAATTATTGTGATTAAAGGCCTTGTGAGAAGAAGTTTTTCTTTGTCACTAGCAAATATGTATTGTACCAGTCATGCACGAGTATGGCAGGCCCGGAAGTCATATTGGACATGGATCATATGGACCTAGAGTTCTGCAATTGGATGTGAAGGTGCGTGTGGCCCGTGGAGTATTTTACATTGACAGATTTCCAATAAAGATGTTTATTGATGACACATAGGTACTAAAACCGTATCACTCGAGTGAGTTATGATAAACAGATCAGTCATGCGAAGCGCTTTTAAAAATAATTTATATTCGCTCTCTCAAGTATAGAGAGCTTTAGGTATTCTCAAATCTAGAAGCACGTCATTTTCGAGATAGTTGTCTTTATTTATATGGAGAAAAACTCTCCAATCTATTGTCTATTAGCAATACGAGATTATTATGTATAGACGTGGTTATAAATGTGGGTATATTTAGGTGGACACTTTTTTCACTTCGAAGTTTTGATGTCCTTGACACTTCCGCGTAGAATTTTTTCATTTTTTTTTCTGGTGCTTCATGCGACTTGTGTTGGTCTCCTCAGATCAGCAATTTCGAAGAAAAAATTTGGTGCTTGTTTCTTGCTCCTGCTTGGCTGTGGACTTTATTTTTGTTGGTGCCATAACCGTGTGCTTTCCTTGTTTCAATATCCAGCAATGACAATTAAATTTGTTTCGGCTGTAGGAGCCATACGTATCGGTTGATTCCTTTCTAAAAAAACTCAGAGGAGGTTTCATGGTAGAAGAATTGTTTTTCAGTTTGGTGGTTGTTTCCTTTCCAAAAAAAAGATGGGTAAAAAACACCGGTGAAAAAAAGGGGCTAGGGGTGAACTCACATGGGTTTTTTCTCTACCAAAAAAACTTCCGTAATATTTTCTTTTTTTCCTACATCGTAGGTCCAGGTGGGTCCCTTGTGAGGGGTATGGGGGGTTTTCGTTGGTAGCAAAAGTATTTAAAAGAACTCGTTCCTTTTAGTATAGATATATATAATTTTTTTACCGATAGAAATACAGTTGGGACACTTACTGCTAACTGTTGGTTATATCCTCCTATAGGTTAGTCTCAGTGGGATTTGATGGTATTAAATTTGTTGATGTGGCAGAAGAGAGAGAAGGGAGAGTTTCAGGGCACGTGAGAGGTGTTTCATCCCCACAAAATCTATCTGATACGGTTATCTAGTTTTTAGTCTTGATAACTGTGTAATGAAACTATGCATTGAGACTGGGCTCCCACAAAGGTGCAATTATAGATTTTTTTGGTAGATTGGTACGGATGTCAAATGACCCTGGTACTCTTATTAATCGGCGAATCGAGCTATTTAGGCATGCTCCTTTTTATTTCGCTAGAGCAAATCAAGCATGGATAGTAATTAATTAATACTGGCAAATCTGTTTTGACAAGTTGATTAGACATGCATGATAATTAATGGGGCTTACTTGTGATCCAATATCTAATATTGCGCCATTTATTGGAATTTCTTTGAAATGCTAGAATTACAGTTTTTGTGATGGAGTAGCAGTGAAATAGAATATGTAGGCCAGAGGTAAATATTGAAACACATCTCTACATAGACGCAGATACTCATGTGTACTAAGATATACGTGCTCTTTCAGAAACAAACTAGCTTTTTATAATTTAGCGGTTTTCGAAAATACTCTAGATAGACTCAGATAATCCTCATGTCTACCTACACAAAGTTACCTTCATCATATCAAGAGCCCAAACACACGCACACCCCTCATAGTTTTTTAGGCATCTCTGAGAGAATAGGCCGCATATACTGAGATCAACCAAGTCTCATCACATGCATCTCGAGGTATCAGCTGACACAATATCTAACACCACACAAAAATAATTAGCCTTAAAATAGTACGGGCACTTGTACTTAGTGGGAGCAAAAACAGTGCTTCCGAGGGGATTTTCTTCATAGCAGTGATTATGTGGAGGAAAGTTAGCCAACAAGTCTTCTAGTGTCCGGCGAAACTTTATATATCCATCCTTTTGATGTTGATTGGTTGCTTTATTTTTTAACATGACTTGTCGCCTTGCCTTTTTGTAATAAGTACTACCAACCTGAAGAGAATTTTTGTTTCAAGCAGAGTAATTAAGGAATATATGCCCTTTTACTGTTTTAGACATGAAAAATAGGAAGAGAACAAGTTGCTTCTCTAGTCATATGTACGTACTTTTCAATTATAAGGAGGAGGAGAAGAAGAGAGGCGGGGACAATGGTGTAGGAATCTACCTTACTGTTTTTAGGAGAGCAGTGATTATGAGGCGAGACAGGCATGGCCGTCTGCTTGCAGGAGAGCAGTGGATGGCGTGCGTTTTTAGCAGCAGCAGCGCCATGGATTATATATTTTTTGAGGTAGCCGAAGGCGTGTCACCAAAGCTCTGCCTCGGCTTGCAAGAGTTCTACACCACCAGTGCTCACCAGTCACCACCATGCAGGAATTGATGGAAGAAAAATGACGCACCCAAAAGAAGAGTACCGCATGTAATACAATAAACTATTTTCTGCGGCGAGTTTTAGGCGACATCAACCATTCTGGGTTCTAGTGGCACTGGAAAAAGACAATATTATAATAATCCTAGAGGGGATTATCATCATATATAGGTGTAATAACATGGTGGAAAGTTAGCCAAGAAGTCTCGGTACTGTGTATGACAGGACGAGAATGTGATGTATATAGGTACGGTTTGTGCAACGTCAACTTCACCTTCCAACCAGTATCTTATGGCGGGAAAAGGGGCCACCAAACTCAGCGCATCTATTACCCTCACTATGGAAAACCGGGGTTCGTCGAGTGCCCTAAGCACTCGGCAAAACCCAAAAACCACTCGACAAAGCCTTTATCGAGTCTAGGCAAAGAGAAAGGCGACTCGGCAAACAGGGTGACGGTAAAGCCCTGTTTGCCGAGTATTTTTCGTTGAACACTCGGTAAATCTTTATCCAGCGCTAAAAACGATACTCGACAAATATATTTTGAGAAAATAAAAAAGGGACGGTAACACTCGACAAAAAAATTTAAAAAAAAAACTAAAAAAGAGCTGCCGCCGTTGCGCCGAGCCACCTGCGACAGGCCGCGCCTGCGCCGCGCCTCACTGCGCCGGCCGTGGTCGCGCCTGAGCCGCCCGTGCCCGCGCCAGGCCGTCGCTTGGCCGCGCTGGCCGCCACCCGCCCAGCCGCGACGCGCCGCCCGCCGCCCGCGCCGGGGCCCCGCCCGCCCGCCCGGCCGCCCACCACCGTGCCTCCGTCTGGTTCGTGAGAGGGAGAGAGACGAGAGAGAGAGCTGTCGTGAGGGGGGAGAGAGGAGAGAGAGATGGAGTGAGATATTTTATTTGGATATTGGAGGGGTGATCCATGTACTCATGAATGGATCAATAGGAGCTCACCATTTTGAAGGGTTGGATCATTGACTTGGCGCTGACGTGGCGAGTTGTGTTTCCTCTATATGTTTATTACAAAGTTTTGGATGGCTAAACAATTTCAAATGAAAAAGTTGTAAACTAAAAACTTTTACATCTCTTTGAGACTTAAAACTTTGATATAGAACATACTTATATCCGAGATCATTTGAAAATTTTTTAAATTTAAGATTTCAAATTTGATACATTATAAGAATATTTTAATGTATTAAACAATCACAAATTAAAAATTTATCAACTACTAAGTTTTATATTTCGTGGATATGTATAAGTTTGATATATAACTTATTAACATTTAAGATCTTTTGAAAATTTAAAATTTAAAATTATATAACTTATAATAACATTTTGAGTTATTAAATAATCTCAAATACAATAGTTGTCAACTACAAAGTTTTATATTTTTTCGAAGTGTACGAATTCCATATAAAGAGTTTTTTCATATGAGATCATATAAAAAAGTTTGTATTCAAAAAATACATTCACTAACTCTATTACAAACAATCACACATACTTCTTGTGAGTTGTTTCAATTTTGTAAATATCATTATGAAAAGATGTGTGAAATCTTCTCAACTTTTATCACAACCTCTATGTGTGGTACGATCACATCAAGACAAATCTCATAATTTTTAGACTTAATTTGCTTTTTGTAGAATTTAAAAATCATTCGGACACATGTTAGTGATCAAATTTCTTGACATAAGATGTTTGAAATTTCTTTTCATTTCATGGGTAAGGACTCAAACTGGGCTAAATAACATGAATATAATTTTTTTACTCATTATATTCTATTATTTGAATCACTTACAGTTCAAATTTGACTTTATTCAAAAGAATGCTTGAAATGTAATTAATTAATTAATTATAGCAAACAAATACAAAAGTGTACCAAATTTTAACATGGAGCAATACATGTTCTATGTGGAGAGTAGGAAAAGTTTTGGTGCCAAAAGAGAGAGAAAAATAATTAAATATTTGCCGAGTGTAAAAGAAATCACTCGACAAAGATCTTCTTTGCCGAGTGTCAGATAAAATACACTCGGCAAAGAGCTTGTTTGCCGAGTGTGCCTAGAAAAACACTCGGCAAACAAGCTCTTTGCCAAGTGTTTTTTGGGCACTCGGTAAATAACATGAATATAATTTTTCTGCTCATTGTATTTTATTATTTGACTTGATTCAAAAAAATTGCTTGACTCGGAAAAAGTTTTGAGGCTAAAAAGGGGAAAAAATTTAACTCTTTGCCGAGTGTCAAATATAATACACTCGGCAAAGAGCTTCTTTGCCGAGTATATTTTATTGACACTCGGTAAACAAGTTCTGTTTTCCGAGTGGTTTTTGTTTGCCGAGTGTTTTCATTTTGGAACTCGGCGAAGAGGTTGTTTGTCGAGTGTCTGAAAAAATATACTCGGCGAAGATGGAGACACTCGGTAAATATGGGTTTTCCCGTAGTGCCTTGACTAATCTACATGTATGTCGGGTAACCATTAACCAACCACAAAAACATAGATCCATATAACACAAACCACGTTATAATAACATGGCCCAGATAGTCTAATGACAACTGCGTTAAGTCTACATAGACTATTTTTCGTCAAAAAAAGAAAGAAAAGTCATAGTTTAGTAGTGGTCATCAGCGTTAATTAAGTCAGTCTCGGTGCATAGTTTCACTATACGGTTACCTAGACCGGAAACTAGGTAACTATGCCAAAATAGTTTCATGGTAATGAAACTCCTCCAACGTTCCATGAAACTCTGGCTTCTCTCTCCTATGCCACATCAATTCATTTAATGCTATAAACTAGCTATAAAATCTCCACTGATCTTAGCGTTGTTCAACTCTTACGTACCGTAGCCCGTAGGTCAGTTTAATTTTGGATAAGACATTTTCAAGTGGCACCAGGTACTACGCAGTTCATGTTAATCGACACATCATGTTATGCATTTGGCCTACCTGGCTACCTCTCGTCCTTTTATTCTCATTTCCATGCTGCTGTCTATATACGTGTTCTTTTGTTATTTGGTTGTTTGGAACGCTAGGAATCACAATGTACATGAAAACGGAAAAATAGTCCCCAAGACACCTCTAATAGTCCCCAATCTACATCCATCCTCCTATACTCAGGCCAGGTGATCACAAAACGAGCAACATCAGCTTTGCCGACGACGAGGCCGGCATCACTAGTGGCCCTCTTCTCAACTTTAAAACTTCATTGGAACTTTATCCCTAACTTTGAAATTTTAACGTAACATGATAAGAGCTCCAAAAAAAATGTTGAGCTCCAAATTTTTTTTAACCAGAGATCAACGATCAACGTAACCTCAAATTGAAACTAAAAGTTCAATGCTGCTGTAATGGTGAAACCCTAACACTAACTGGTCTGGAACTGCTCTACTACGCTGCACCATAAAAGACCTCTTGAGTTAAAAGAGTTGGTACTCTTCTCCTATCACACTGAGGATATAATTAAATTACAGAGATGTGATTGCAACATATCAAGTATACAAGTGGATTCTATGTGAAGAATATTATTTTTGCGTCTGAAAACAGTGTCCATCCAAATAAAACCAGTTGAATAATCAACGTGGCGATTAGAGCGACGAGACCCAATGACGCGCAGTCGTCTTCTCGTGCCACAAATCAAGGTACGGACTCAATCATCCGTATGTGGGTTGTTAGCACGTCAGGGGTGTCGTGGGAAACAAACGTGATACCAACAGACAGCTGATGCAGAAACACAAAGGCTGTGTTTAGGCCTTGTTTGTTTGGAACAGCTCCAACTTCACAAAATTCATAGAGTTCTTGGAGCTGGGTTTGAGGAGCTCTGGAAAATCCTGAAGTTGGAACTGGGATTACCTAAAGAGTATTGAGATGAATCATTTTGTTTGTAACTTGTACTAAATATTAATATTTAAAGTATATTAATTTAGTATAGAAAGTGCAAATCTGGACTAGAGTTTGGAGCTGGAGCCATAACAAACAGACACTTAGTTCCTCCCAACTTTCCAAACTTTCCATCACATCGAAACATTAAATATAACAAATGACGTATGCATGGAGCATTAAATATAGGTAAATAAAAAAACTAATTGCATAGTTTTGATGTACACGACAAGACGGATTTTTTGAGCCTAGTTAGGTCATGGTAGGACAACAATTACCATAAACAAACGAAAAGTGCTATAATATAGTACAGTGTTCGATGTGACTCTTTTCACCCCTTTTCATGGATCCAAACACAGTCAAAGGCAATGATGGCTACCACCTGCCAAGCTTGGCGGTGATTGCAGTGGGGGAGTTGGGCCCCGGGTGCAGTGGACTGATAGCAGCAAGAGATGGACTACTTAAACCCTAAACAGTTTTAAACATGCATGGTGGGGGAGGAAGGAGGCTCCACGGGTGATTCTGGAGGTGGATAACATGACACGTACTCATGAACGGCCTGAAGACGAAAATGTGGGACAAGTCGCATATATTGTCTGGTCTTTGGCAAGAAATTTGGGAGCTTGGTGGGTTGTTTGTTTTTTCGTATGAACTTTGTTAGAATGGAGGCGAATGTCGTCGCAAACTTTTAGATAAAAAGGCTAGACAGTGCCCCCAGAGTGGCTTACGGGTGCAGCTGCTAGTGTAGGGTAGGTACATTGACGTCGTCTAATAGACGGTCTCATGCAGTAATACGTAATTTTGAGACGATTTATCAGACAACCTATACAATGGGTAGTTGTTTTGGCTGTCTCGTAGTAATACAATATCCCTTAATTTATAGAAAAATAAAGAAATACTATTGGTTGCATGGCAATAAAACTCATACAATTGTGGAGAAGTTGTCTCATAGTCCTAAAATTTAGCTCATGAGGCGTATGTTTCGCGAAGCAACGATCTCTTTCTCTCACCTCGCTTTCTCTCCTTCACATCAGCAAAAATCCTACGTAGCACTGTATGAGACGACATATAAGACCGCTGACGTGTAGGAAGGTACCTCCCTTGTAAACCGCCTATGAACGAATGAAACAAAGCTCTCGTTTTTGCCTGAAAAACAAAAATCATCCGCGCCTGTGGTCATCAATCGGGCCGCGCCGTACTTGGGCCAGTATGTGGCACGGCGTGCCTGCCCTGACACGGCCCGTGATCACAGGCCGGCCCATTAAGGGCCCTCACCTCCCCCACATCCCAAGTATGTAGATATCTGTACTTAATGTATTTCTTATGCATCAGGAATTCTGTACTGCGGGACAGAGCTGTGCCGTTTCAGTGGTGCCAAGATCTACCCTGCCAAGGGTATGAGATTTATCCGTGCAGATTCACAGGTGATTGATTTACATTGTGAGCTCTTGGAAAGAGGATGGGAATTAAGCTTAATGTATGACCCAATATTTTCTCAACTTTCAGGTATTCCTTTTTTCGAATTCGAAGTGCAAGCGCTACTTCCGCAACCGCCTCAAGCCTGCCAAGCTCACATGGACAGCCATGTACAGGAAGCAGCACAAGAAGGTATGGGAGTTGCCCAATTGAGGAGTTTTTGTTGTCATGATCTGCTTGCTCTTGATTATGGAAAGCTCTTGTTTCAGGATTACAACTCTGGTTACACTGATAATGAACTGTGAAAAACCTTAGTTTGGTTTGTTAGCTTTAGTGGATAGTGGTCCTGATTTTTTACGATAGGAGTGGCACTGCATAAGTTTGTCCGTCTGATCATCTATTAACGGTGCAATCCTTATGTGCTTTCTATTGCTAATGCCTGCATTTTCTAACTGTGTGGTAATGTACTAATGTTTCATTTGTGTTCAAAGGACATTCATGCTGAAGCTGTTAAAAAGAGGCGCCACACTACCAAGAAACCGTATTCGCCACTCTGGAAGTCATCCAGAAGAAGATAACTGAGAAGCCAGAGGTTCGTGATCCTGCTAGGGAAGCTGCCCTCCGGTATGCTCTTTTCTGTAATCGATATTAGCTTTGTCTCCTTGTGATGTGCGCATAGATGACTTAGTGTAGCCTACATGTTTCATGCCAACTTTTCATGGTTAGTTATCAATTGATGAATTGATGATAATTGAGCTGTGCTAAGGTACTCTAATTACCTCATAGGAGGTAAGACCCCAAACAAATCACAGCCATCCATTTTTACAATATAAAAAACATTTAAAAAAACAAAACACAAAGAGATAACCAGAGCTCCTCCTCTTCCTGTCTCCCGCCCCGCGCACCTGTGCCTATCAGCCGGGCAGAGTTGCACGGATGCTTGCGGAGACGGCATTTTTTTTCCTTCAATCAGATCATGGCTGAAGAGGATTTCAAATGGGTTGCCGATTGGTCCCTACAATATGAACAATTTCAAACGTATTAGTGTTCTGCGACCTATGTAACGTTGTATAGTAAAGTGTATTATTAGAAATATTGTTTGATTAAATATAGTAGGTCACCAATCTGTAATAGTTCACTAAATTATGTAAATTTACGTGTACTATATCACACAAAACATAATCTTTCAGTTATTAATTTTTTTAAACAATTTAATATCATATATATTGTTATTTTATTTTCACTGTCCACTTTTCTCACGTCATCTTCCTATATTGTAACTTAAATCATATGCCTCACCTTATAAATTAGATATTTCATATATCATTAAATCATGTTGTAACAAATAGTCCTAAAAAATTTACAATTCATCCGTCATGTTAAGAAAATAGTATGTTAGAACTCATCCATGTCACATTACGAAAAAGGTACGTTACAACTCGTCCATATCAATTACTATGTCTCATTGGGAGAAAATTCTTTGTCCTTCATTATAAGATAAAACTGTGTCTAAACTGACTTAACTTGTTATAGAAAAAACAATGGAATGTCTAACATATCATTTTTTTAAACAAATTTATGTTCACTAGACGCAACACTCAAACATTCATGTTTTTTTTATCGGACGCCGTTCGTGGCAGCCATCCCATGGACTCACGCAGCCTTCGGCAAGCTGTAATCATGCATGTATATGTATATAGACACACCACACACTCACGTCTGTAACTCCGCTTTCCGGTTTTCACGTAACTTCATTTAAAATGCTTGAACATTGTGACAAAATCATGTCAAACAGACACACCACACACTCACGTCCGTAACCAAAAAAAAACTTATGAATGCAACATCACCGGCCTACATGGCTACACGCCAACAGCGCAAGCACGCAATACTCAGTACACGGCCACGTCCCACGTCTTCCAATAGTCAGTGGATTCAAAACCGTACACGGCAACGTCCATCACGCGCATTTTCTATTTTTTTTCATGTTTTCTTGTATTTTTTTAACGAATTAACATATTACCTTCCAATAGGTAATACGTTGTCAGATCAACGGTCCATATTCATTTCTGAGTACCAGCTTTTTTTATGACTGTTCTATATACCAGCTTAATTATGACTGAGTGACTGACAGCTACCAAGTGCATTGTTGATAGCATTGTGTATTCTAAATTGTTTTCATGCTCTTACCAGATTATTGCTACGGCAAAACATGACCTTTAAATATTTATCTTTTTGCGACAGCGAGATCAAGGAACGCATCAAGAAGACCAATGAGAAGAAAGCAAAAAGGCCGAGATGGCAAAATCTCATAAGACCAGGCAATGCCCCCAAGCCTGGTAAAGGCACAAAGCTTGGCGGAGGTGGCGGCAAGCGGTAGATGTTACTGTGTCAGCATTGGGGTGATTGAGGGCTCTGATAAAAAGATGCACATGAAGAAAATTTTGCCCTGCTAGTTGTAGAACCATGTAACTGGAGAAACAATTTGTAGCATGTCATCACGCTTCGCCAATTATGTTTGGCTAAATTTCCATCGTCTGAGTTATAACGCCTCGTAACTTACTGTGATATGATCTAGAAATTATTTCTTCTATGTGCATTTTTTTCTTTTTTTCATGCGCCACAACAGATCTTCCATGCTTTTGCAGCTGTTTGAGTTTATAGTGTTTTTAGCTAGAATATGTTTGTATCGATAATGATGATATGAAGCTTGTATCGCAGTTAGTTATACTAGTCTATCAACCCGTGCACCTGCACGGGTTAGTAGTCATTTGAAATGATATATAAATAGTTGAACTTACAACCTTAAATTTGCCTTTGGATGGCTATATAATAAAATCATAAATCACAACTTTTATCTCCATAAATATGGACTCATTTGTTTTTATGAATACATGCACCAATTTTGATGGGGCAATCCTACTTACATGTTGGGTTTCATGTGCACCATCGAAATCATGCCGCACAGTTGATCTAAGCAAGGCATCAGTACGGAAATCTATTTTTTCCTTTTCTCGTAAGAAGGGTACATCACCACATAGCAACGGAATTAAACCTAACGTCAATTAGGAAAACAAATCACAGTCAGTTGTGTGCTTATAGTCATTAGACATTCAAGCTGTACGTTAGTTCCACACTTCCACGCATCCAACATAAGCAGATTGGGCAAGGCAAGCGGTGGACATATACTGGCATATGATGAACATGAATCGAAACCTAAGCCAGCTAGCAAAAATCCAAACAGGAAAAGTACGGGATGGTTCGATCGTACCTTATGTGGACGTCGGCAAGTATGACGCTAAGGCGCTCAGGCGAGAGATGCGACATCTCGATCTGTGACCAGATCGATCCACGCGGCCCTGTGAAAATCGTGCTGTGCCGCCGCCAGCTCCACCACTAACGCGCCTCGTTCAGATTACATCTGATTAAGCGGAGAAGTATTTCTTTTAGGGAAACTGAAGAAGATTTTAGATTAAAGCAGCTAGCCTAGTACGTGAGTCTGGCTCAATTTAGTGGACGTACATATATGATATCCCAACGTGGCTTTTACCTTTTGTTTTATTTATAAATATAATGGCATGTGTTTACGGCTTAGAAACAAAAAAAATTGCTACATCAATTTATTACTTTTCTAGTGGCAGTGGTGGGTAATTTATATACTGGTTTAGGGGTTACTTTAGAGTACTTTAATAATGGTAGAGGTGGGTAATTTTTAGAAAACAGAATAGATCCGATGGCTACCATTATCAATGATGATTATAATCTGTCTAATTAATGGCCGGATGTTTCTGATTTTTGTAAGAATTTTTAGAATTTATCTTTTTTCTTAGCGCTTCGGGTGAGGATTAATATGGAGGCTTCAAAAGGAGCCTCTAATTAGTAATAGTAAGATTACATAAAATTTGTTCTGTGTGTGTGGCCATATGAATACATGTTTATAATGCTTGTTTTGTCAAACATTGTAAGCTCTTGAAATGCAAATGCAATAAAAATTACTTCGAGGCTATTCATATATAGAACGTTCAGCAATTGTATTACACATTTTACAGCTGACTGAAAGGGAAACGGTTTACTGGGTTCATTTACACCGGATACCAATTTGACTATTCCTGACGCTGAAATGGATGCCCCCATCTCCACCTATCGGGGACACATGTAAAACATAAGCGTACATACATACATAATCAAAATTCTTTTCCAGATTCGTGTCACCGAGAAGTCACTCAGCCGGCAATCCGATCAATATTGCAAGATCAGGCAAAATGCCACCTTGCTCCAACAGGGGATTGGAGAGATGTACCCTCAGGTCATGTGGCGGCTCATCAACAGCTACACGTACGACTCATTTACTCCTCCACACAACACATCTAATTGGGAGAACTACGAGTTCCTCTTAGTTTGCTAGATTGGTCTTCACAGTCTGTGCTTCAAATGCAAAAGACAAAGATGTTAGTTTTCCTGAAACCTCACATGCCAACATACATCCAGTTGTTGATTGGCAAACATTGCATGTATATTAAGATCATCTCCGACCCATTCGATAAAGAACAAGAGGATGAAGAATGAAAGCCCGGTTGTCCACTGTATAAGGGGAAAGTTTCCCACTTCACAAAGCAATGCTACTTATATATATGGCATCTCAGGATAGCAAATGTGGAAAAGGACTAACCAATAAAGGATGATGCATGTGCACACCCCTGCGGCCGTTTTAGCATATATACAACGAGCCCCTAGCCTGGAACAAACATTCGTGCATTTTTTTTTCACGCAACCTAACAAAAATGTTGATACATCGAATAAGATTTTATCGCCAATAACTCTTGCAAAGTTGCAACTAATCGAATAGTTTGTGTACACCGGCCAGTTTTCAATGGCCCGTCGCGAAGAACATATCAAAGAGCTGCGGATCCCTGTGCTTCTATTATCGAAGGCACAGAGATTACTGTTCCCGAAACCTCACATGCCTACATGTAATCAGTTTTTGCTTAAACACATATAGATTCATACAGGTCCGACTCCATTGGCAAAGAAGAAGATCGAGGAGGAAGAATGCACGCGCAATTGACACTGTGTATGGCAGGAAATGAAGAAAAGGATTAATGAAGGAAAATATGTGCGTGTGCACACCCTGCGGTTAAATAACTTTGTGACCGTTTAGTATATATACAAGGAGCCTCTAGCACAGAACAACTATTCATGTAAAGTTTTTCGTGCATTCTGATATAATTGTTGGTATAAGATTCTATTGTCAGTTACTCTTGGAACTAATATGCAATAGTTTGGTATAAGATTACTTCAAAAAGTATATATATAAGAAAACAACTAAATATCAGTTATTGTAATCTATAAAACAATTATTAGCTAAGTGCAGAACGACTAGTGATTCACCGTATGCAACTCCAAGAGCCTCGGTAAACCGGGTGGACTCGGTACAAAAAAAGAAATCCATCCAAAGTACCGATCCAACAGACTGGCTAATTTCCTCCGCTCGTTATCTCCCTCGCCATTGGCTTCCCTCCGCTCGTTATCTTTGCCGAACACCTTGACTCGCCATCCCTCGCCCGCCCGCCCTCACACCAGTGGAGGAAGCGCGACATGAGGAGGTTGCGGATGGTGGCATAGACCTCGAGGACGAGCTTGCGGATGGCAGCGTAGACCTCGAGGACGAACTTGTGGCATGTGGAGATGTCGAGGCCAAAGCGCTTGGAGACGAGGCGCCAGACGCAGACGGCGACCGGCTGGCGGACGGGGATGGCGGCGTCCAGCGCGTCGCAGAGCATGGCGAAGGTGCTGCGGCCCAGGCAGAAATCGGCCTCCGGGGTAGTCGGCGCTACACCACGCGCACGACCGGTCCTTGACCCACAGCCGGCGCTGCTGGTGCGGGTTCTGGCCGCTGTCCGACGTGACCGCCGGGGCCGGCTCGGACGGCCCCCCTCCTCCCCCGGTGACCTTATCCTCCTCTTCCTCCTCCCACCGCTGCTGGTCGGAGTGGCGGCCGTTGAGCTAGAAGAGGGGGGAGCTCGAGACGCGGGGCATCGTTGGTGTCGAGGGAGGTGAGGACGCTGGCGGCAACGGACCCCTTGTTGGTGCCATCAGCCACCGCCTCCTCCTCATCGACGCTGCACTTCCAGCGGCGGCGGCTGCTACCTTGCATTGGATTGGATTGGCAAGTGGCGGGGAGAAGACGAATGGCGGAGAGGGGACCGTGGAGCTCGAGGTCCTCCGCGGGGCCACACCGCCGGTTGGGCGAGCTCCTGCGTAGACCTCCGCGTGCCCGGGGGGGGGGGGGGGGGGGGGGGGGGGGGGCAGTGGGGGATAAGCTGACGGCAGGAGGAAGATAAGCTTCGAGGAATAGGCCGAGCAAAATAAGCCTCCGAATGGGCCCAAAGCAAAAAAAAAAGTGCAGCCCACAATATCTGAATATAGAGAGGGTTAAAATTAAGAGAGGTTGTTGGGTTTTATTACTTTTTAGTTGTTTTTTCATTTTACATAATAACTAAACCCGGATTTTGGCTTCCCATTTTTAGCTAGACTGTTGGAGTTGCTCCAACTAGGATAGAAGTGGACAAATATTTTATATATGTGCCGCCGCCACTCACCAGCTTCGCTCCAACTATTTGGAAACCAAACTAATCTGAACCAAACTGTTTAGACGTTGAAACCAATCCAAACCAAAACTGTTGGCGAGCTCAACACACTTGCCCCTATCCAATGAAGGACCAAATGCAAAATCAAACCGTCTGATCCTGTTCTAATCCAAACATTAGCAACTTTATCCATTTCCACGTACGTCCTTGTTGGAAGAGTTTGGGTGAGAGCGAAAGAAATACATGGAATGATTCTTGTATTGATGAATGGATTACACATATATATATAGGTGCCCAATGCACACCGACATGGCAGTTCACGAGGGACACAACCCTCTCCGAGTTGGCCTCTTCATTGTACGGATGTGTAAAAATCAAAAAAGATGTGGCCTGTAAAAATTTAAAAAGATTCACAAATGTTTATATAAAAGGATTGCATCCTTCTTCTACATCTTGGTCCTACCGACTTCTCATCCTCTGCACCGTTACAGCTGACTATGATACTCTCTCTATTCATCAACATTTGACATATTTATGAGAACATAATAAAAATAATTAATTAGTTCATGATATGCTTGATGTGTATGGTTAAAAGCGGATGGATATTTCCAGGACAAAAATTATGTTAGCGGATTGGGTTGGTCCTCATGTTGTATTTTCTTTAGTCTTTCATTCCTATACAGTGATTTATACGTGCCTTTTTCTTCTTCTCCAATTTCTGTGTCTCGGTCCGACTGACCTCTCCACCCCTCACATAATATAGCACTGTAAATAGGTATATTTCTATTATGAATGATGTCCACTGGTTGGTGTCATTTTGGATACTCAAGTATTAGCCTATTTCCTGGATCCTCTCATTCCTATACGCTATGCGATTTTCTTCCTCCATTTGCACCTTACCCGCTCTTTATATATGCTCCATTGTATGTTGCCGCTGCTCTCGGTGTTGTGACGAACGAGAGGGCTACTCTTTCTGCTCCATTTTATTATGTTGTGCTCTTCCTCCCCTGGAGAGCAAATATACGCAAAGTGCAAGGGACACAAATTAAAGTACGACGATGCTAAATGTATACTGGCAGCGTCTGTGAGAATCATGTGCAAGAGTAGTGCTACTGACCGTAGTTTGGTGGGTTATGGCAATAATTAATGTAACAAGTGTAATTGCATTTCTGTCGCACTGAATCATGTTGATACACATATACTCGTCCAATTTCATCCCATTACAATTGTTGGAGCACTTAATTAATGCCATCTTTATTGGCTCATGATTTGATTTACCAATAACATTGGTGTGTTTCGTTCCCAGTTTATAATCTACAATTTGCTGCGTCACTACTTCATTGATGGTGTCCCTTCATAATCAAAGTTGAATATATGCAACAAGGGCCTGGCACGCCTTGTTGTTGGCAATCGATATCGGATCCTTGTTGCACAGTCAGGCTAAAAGGCCACCCTGCTCCTGCTGTCCCGTGTGAGATGTTTCTCCTGGCAGAGGATCGATATATTGGAGAGATCGACGTGGCATGCAGCTCAGCGTCAGCTACACACAAGACATTGCCTCATCTATTCCCGGAATGAATCTGAGGAAGGATGATGGGAGAGAGATGGAATGAGGAATCTGAGGCTTTGCAATGCAATGCAAGCAAGGTGTTGCTTCGCTCCGGCTAATGGCCGGCCACACCTCCGTCCATCTCACGTATTCTTTGCTATAATATATATAGTATATTTATCATATATATATAAACCCAATGAACCAATGCCGCATCTGCCGGCCGGTTAATTTCCATGCACATCAAAACGTTAACGGGGTAGGATTGCATTGCATGCATGGGCAACAAGAACAAGATGATGATCATGATCAGCTTCCCCTCAAGGTCAAGATGCGCCGCTGCTCTTCATCTCATGCTGCCTTTGGCTCTCCTCTGCTTCTTCTTCCCAGGCGCCGAGTCTGCCCGAGTCTTCACCATCGTCAACCTCTGCAAGACGACGATCTGGCCCGCGGTTACGCCCGCCAGCGACACCTTCGGCGCCGGCGGGTGGCTGGTCGGGCCGCATCTGGGGGCGCACGGACTGCAACTTCGACGCCTCCGGCAACGGCAAGTGCGCCACGGGCGCCTGCGGCACCACGCTCAAGTGCGGCGGGGCCTCCGGCGAGCCGCCGGCCAGCCTCGCCGAGTTCACGCTCGCGTCGCCGGAGGACATCTACGACGTGAGCCTGGTGGACGGGTTCAACCTCCCCGTGGCGGTGCGGCCGGTGAACGGGCGGGGCAACTGCACCGCGGCGGGCTGCGACGGCGACCTCCGCCTGACCTGCCCGCGGGAGCTCGCCGTGAGGACGAACGGGCGCACGGTGGCGTGCCGGAGCGCCTGCGACGTGTTCGACAACGACCGCTACTGCTGCCGCGGCCAGTTCGCCGGGCCCGGCACGTGCGGCGCCACCGCCTACTCCGGCAAGTTCAAGGCGGCGTGCCCCACGGCGTACAGCTACGCCTACGACGATCGCAGCAGCCTCTTCACCTGCTCCAACGCCGACTACATCATCACCTTCTGCTCGAACAGGAAGCAGCAGGTGTGCTCGTACCACAACAATCGCCTCGTTTGCAGCGACTCCAGCAGATCTGCTTGGCCGATTGCATCCACGCTCCTGATTCTGCTGCCCCTCGTCTTTTTGGCTCTGCAGTTTTCAGTGTGAGGAAATATATATTCTTTTAGTTATCTTTCTTGTGAATATATATACTCTTTGCATATATAGACGCCACCAGTGATTACCTTACCTGATGAAGAGAGGCGAATTAGGCTTATTGTAAACAGTAAGGCTCATCAATTATTTCACATACCAGAATTCCAGAAGCTGGACATTATTTGTATTCAGATCATTAGATGTGCAGTAATGTTTTCAATGTGTTGCTACTCTCTACCGTACAAAATTTTGCAAGCTGGTTTCAATAATTCTACAAACTATAAAGGAAAATTAAAAGAAGGTAAGATGGCCAAATATAAAGTGCAATATGAAACACACGGAGGGAGAGTGAAAAAAACTGAAAAGTACTTTTTGCTTGACGACTCCAGCAGATCTGCTTGGCCGACCGTATCCATTCTCCTGTTTGTGCTGCCGCCCTTCGTCTTTTTGGCTCTGCAGGTTTCGTGTGAGGAATCAAGGAGCAAAAAGCATCCTGATATATGTTTTCTTTTAGTTATTTTCTTGTGAATACACTCTGCACCATAAGTGATTGCGGCTTACACTAGAGGGGGACGGGCCTTTTCCTTTCTTTATTCTTCTAATTATCTGTAGCTACTAGCTAATTATATACTAATAAGATGATGTAGTCAATAGAAACATTGTGATGATACCATTTTAGCATTTGCACATAAAAATTAAATTAATATGCTCAAAGTGTTGACCTAATATAATAAATATTTTGAAGTACTGGGTCCAACAATTCGGACAAGCTAGATTAACATTTTGCGTGGAAATATTGAAGCAATATGTAAAAGATGTCAATATAGTTATTAAAATTATTGAAATAGTATATTAAAAATATCGATTCTAAAATACACACGTAAAATAAAAATATACTCATATTAGATCTTATTCTGTTGCATTAATTCAAAATAATATATTGGTTCAAATAGATTTAAAAAATGTTAACAATTTATGAAAAATCGTATTTAATGTTTAAAACTCAAATGATATTCTCGTTTACCACCCCACAGGGCTGTAGATACTTGTCAGCTTCCATCTGCGCGTCATGAACCCGCTGTACACCTAAATAAATCTACATTCTCAACTGTTACAGGAATCTCGAACAGCAAGGCCAAGAGTCGGTTGATTCTCCAATTCGCGTTAAGGAGGACAGGCCCATGGCTGTCTGCTGCTGTAAAGGCCGCACGCTCGCCTGGGCCGCTGGCACATAACGCAAGTTTCCAAATTCTATTCGCCCTTGCGATACCCGGCTTCTCTCTTTTTCCTATCCTGACGCCTCCTACTACCACGATCTGGCTCCCCCAAATTCTATTCTATTCAAGTTCCTCAAATCCATTCTATTCTATTCTATTCAAGTTCCTCAAATCCTTTCTTATGTGTCGAGGATAAAATGAAGTGGGGGCTTGCTACATATAGTAGATCGAGTTGGCCTGAGAAGACTACTATATTATTTCTCAGGCCGGCTCAACCCAAACTCTGCAGATGGAGTCCGTCAAACATATTGCTTGCAGCCAAATAAGGATACTCCGGCGCACTGTTCCTCCATGCACTCACCGCTCACCTTCCATGGAGACATCGTCTGGCAAAGCATATCAGACTGGTGAAACAACGGACTGAAGGCGCATCCTCGCAATAGCCTATTTCCTAGTGCCTACAATTCCAGCAGGCCGGAGAAGGTATATGTTTTTTTACTCTCGTTGGTTAATTTGTGGCACCTTAATTACCCTCCTGCACCGTTACATGAGCTGCTCTTTTTTCTTGGTGCTGACTTCCTGATGGTATGATATATTTTTTATAACTGGCAGGGTGGATGATGTATCAAAGCTTATAATGAAGTTGTCACATCATATGAAGCATTGGAAATGAACGCTACGTGAAAACCTCAAATAGGTAACACGGCATTGGTAACGGGCGCATAAAGCCCGTTACAAGGTACCCCATTAGTAACGGGCGCCAAACAACAACCGTTACCGATAAGCCTGGCAGTCTCGGGGCCAACTTCATCACCACAAAACCTGTTACAAATAATAACACATTGGTAACGGGCATCAATAAAGCCCGTTACCAATGTCAACTGGTAACGGGCATTAACAAGGCCCGTTACTTCCACTATAGTGTCAATTTTAACTGGTAACGAACATTAAAGAGGCCCGTTACTTCCTCTGTCTCTCCCGGACCCGAAAAAATCCTCAAATTCGCTTAAGTCTCGCTTCCGTTGACCGACGCCACGACTCACCCCATCCCTCCCCAGGCTTATCTCCTCCCCCCATCTCTCGCTCCCCTCTACCAACCGACGCCGCGACTCACCCCATCTCTCGCTCCCATCTCTCTCCGATCGACGCGACAACTCAACCCGCCGCCGGCGCCGCCTCATCCCGCCCCCCTCCTCACCCCGACGCCGACACCGCCTCATCCCGCCACTGAGGTAGAGGGAGCGAGGGACAGGTGAGATCCTGTCACACCGTGAAATTCATCATCATAATGAAATTTTAGCAACCTTATGAAATTTTCTAGGATTTATTAAGGTCTAAATAAATTTTCTGAGATTTAATTAGAATTCCTGTGAATTAATTCAATTTAAATGTCATAATAAGTAATTTTAGTCGAAATAAGTTTTTGCTGTATTCATGGTGTTGCATTTATTTTTGGTTGCTGGTAAATTAAGTTAGAATTTAAATTCTGTTTAAATTTGAACTTAATTTGCTTTTGTTTGAGCTCTAGAATAGTTCTGGCTTGAGTTTGTTGTTGCTCCCTGAACTCTTCCTCAGTCTGTATTTCTCTGTCCTTCCGTTTAGTCCATCCCGGCAACCCTATTGGGTCACCCCGTCTCCTTTCCCGCTCACCGCCCTGCCTCGTCGAGACCCACACCGCGAGTCTTGCCAAGGGGCCGCCGGCTCCACTCTTCTCCGTCGGCGTCCGCCACTGTCGCCTCGCCGGCTTGCTGCCGCTTTGCTACGCCGAACTGCGTTAACATCGATGCCACTCATCCAGGAGCAAACCACTGGCCGTGAAGGCCCGGGCAAGATGACAGCACAAAAGGAGACGACGTATCTACAGAAGAGATGTATGAAATATGTGCTCACATCATGGCGATACAGTAAATAGGTTTTTCCTTCAGCAAATTAATAACTAGGATGTTTGATAAATTACGTTCAAACATAAGAAATCTTCTAGCCTTCACAATCAATCTCTAATCTTTTGGCTAATCCAATTATCCCAAGCCATGCATACTCATGCATACTGTACCTAGATCGTTCTTGCACAATAATTCTCATTTTCTCTTCTACTTATAAACTCTCGTGCCTATATCCTTGTGACCTTGTATTTATTTATTTTCTTATTCCTTTTCCAATCTTGACCTGCTCTTCTCAGCTTGATGATGTCTTATGCCGAGTACGTCTCTGTCTCCCTTTTCTATCTGCCGATGAGCACAAACTTGAGTCCAAGCCTGATCCTACTTAATCTGATCAAGCGTGCAGTGCACGTCTAACCCTGCCCCACGGTACAAGTATCATGCTGCCTTTCTGTTTTCTTTTCTCCCTCCACATTAGCATGCCGTCTTCTGTGCCCTAGATTGCTTGCTCCGCAGCCGCCGCCGTCGCCACCGGTGACGATCTGCTTCGTCGCCGCCGCCCGGGCAAACTGCCGGCACCTGCATCTGCGAGTTGCCGTGAAGCCAGTCACACCATCGTCGATCTGCCGAGGACCTTCACCGCATCGCCGATCTGCTACAGGAGAACCACGTCCATGCCAAAGTTGAACCCCAGCAGTCACCGCCAAAGATCTTCTTCGCCGTTGCCGTCACGACAAAGCTGCCATCCGGAGCATCGCGGGCGAGCGGAGGTCATGGCGCTGCTCGCCGTGCCATGGTCGGCCGATCGAGTGTTCATCCTGCGTCCCTACAGGAAGGCTTGCTGATCCTGCGTATCCGCGTTTTTCCAAGCGCCCTTGATCAATCTCGTATTGTTTTCTACGTAAGTCTTCTAGCTCCGATCCGATCGAACTCCTCTTTTTTTTTCTACTCGGTGCTGACAACTAGAGCAGTGCCATGCATGCAGTTTGCTGATTGTGGACGAGAGTATTGGCCGCAGTCCGTAGAGGTTTCCATCGCTCAGCTCTTGAACAACTGCAAGGGTAGGGGCAAGCTAATTTTTCCTCACCACCGTTGCCGCTTAAATTATTTTATTGCTAAGTAACGGGTTGATGTCATGCCTCCGTATCTTGCTCGAGCAGTAATTTGGGTTTCCGCGTGTTCACTTTATTTTCAGAAGAGTTCACTGCTGAAAGCCACTCCAGCCCGATCAATTAACCATGTAACTCTGTAGCTTTTATTCTTTTTACACGTGAAGTCCATGAGCAAGTTAAAGCCGTATCCCTCTTTCTCTCTCTTCAAATTGTGCGAGCGCCGGGCTGAGTTCGCGCAGGACTCGATCTCCACCGTTCCTTCCCAGGCATACGTGCGAGCGCAAGGCTGCCCATCTATATAGCTTCGACCGCGGCCCTTGGCCTTTCTTTTCGCTGCAAATCGCGCCGCCGCCGTCCTGTGCCCTAGCTCGTGCGCCGCTGCTCTGTTCTGGAGTCCAACCAATCCTGCTGCCGATCTTTTATGTCGCCGCCATGGAGAATCGCCACCACAGATAAGCCGGGCTGTCAAGGACATACGAGGTCGACAATTTGCTATAGGAGTTCTTGTGGAGGCCGAATCGCAGAAGCCCTCGTCGAGATTGGTCTCCGGCCGTCGCATTCAGTCTCAGGTCATCGCGTTCGTCGCCGTCGTTCATCATATGCCGTAGGTGAGATATCATTATGTTTTTCTTTTGGTCCTGTTTCCATTTTGCATCTCATCCGAATTCATCTAGCTTCCGGTCCGCCGGCCATCCTGATGTCTCCCTTCCTTGTTTTCCTAGCTTATATACGTAGATGTACGTATTTGTTTCTGTTTGCTGTTGCCTCCGCCTGATCCGAGAGCCGAGCGCCGTCGCTTTGCATGCCTCTACGCCAGGCCGTGGGCCATTGCCGCACCTCTCAGTCCGCCGCGACGTATCAGGGCCAGCAGCTGCGCCGTGTGTGCTCCATCATATATCCCTGCATCATTGCCGCATCGCCCCGGCCATGCACCACTGCCGAACAAGCTAGCCCAAGCGAATGAGCTACGTTGTTCCAAGCCGAGTGAACACTAATCCATTTGATGGCGCGTCAGTCCAATGTCTCCTGTACAAAATCTAACAACAAGCAAACATCCTTTATTCAGTAATGAGGTCTTTTCCTTGAACAAAATCATTAGAATGCTTCACGTATTCCTTCCGTGTATATATATTTAGATTTCAGAAATCTTGTGCACATCCCTATCTTTGATCAGTAGATCAATCGTTTATTTTCATGTAATCCAATCCTTGCCCAGTATTTAATTAATCCTTCATTTTCTTGATTATTATGTCATGCTATTGTCACTCCGGCTCAGCAACTCGTAATTCCCCTTTCATTCTAAAATCCCGAAATATCTATACCCATGAATTTGTTTAGCTCATATCCTTCTCGTTTGAACTCCGATTTTAGTGATTCTCGCGCTCACGCGTTCGTGGTAACGCATAGAATAGTTTTGTATTGTTGTTTACCTCTATTGGAATTGTTTGGTGTACTGTTTCTTATTTATTGTATTGTTTTCTTGTATGTGTTCGTGTGATGCGTATAGGAAACGCGTCGTTCGAGGAAGTGTTTGAAGAACCAGCTGTTGAAGAGTTTGAGCAGCAGCAGGGTTGGGAAGAAGGCAAGTATTCCTGTATCATGCCCGTTTGTACCTAAATGACATGCATTTTAATTACACCATTTATTTATCGCTTGCATTAATATTGCTGGGTCCCATTAAAGATTTTCTAGTCTGTTTTACCATACCTTGCAGCTGGGTCATTAAATTAATTTGACTGGTAGATAATGCTTAGTTGCTTAACTGGGATTGGTCTAATGAAACCCCTACTCTATGTTCCACTATCATCTTTTAATTAAATAATGACAAGATCACCTCTTTTAATTGGAACATGGAGCGACCACCCAGGAAAACAGTGCAACCATAAGTGCTATGTGGCTCTGGCTTTGACTGACTAATTAGGTATTCTGGTTTGGGATAGTTTTACCCGAAAGGGGCAAGAGGTGCGGCGGTTGACAAGGTATAGCCCGGTCCTCTTGAGCGGTAGGGTTTGCTAAGATACGCGACTCACTAGGGAGGGTTATGCCTTGCTCCTGAACCGGAAGCCTTAGCGAACTATCACTTATTAGAGTATCTTTGTAAAGGTCTCATAGTGAAACCCAGTATTCGGTCCACGTGGTGTGGGAAGGGTACATGCTTTCGGGCAATGGGAATCACGGCTTATGGTGAATGCATACAACCTCTGCAGAGTGTAAAACTGTTATAACAGCCGTGCTCACGGTCATGAGCGGCCTGGACCCTCACATGATTAATCTATCAGAATATGATCTAAATTGTGGTTACCTAAATTTGACGGGTTTATGTCATTTATTTAATTGTGGTTGGTATATACTTATATCTGCTAGTAAATAGATGCTTAATAAAACTTGACCAACTAAAAGTGCTTAATGCAGCTATCCTTTCAGCCTTCCACTTTATAAAGCCTAGCATGTCATTTATTTCCATACTTTGCTGAGTACGACATGTGCTCACGCTTGTTTATTTATATTGCATCGACTACACTCGGACTGCTGCTCAGATTGGGAGAATTTTGAGGATTATACTACTGATTTTGAGGAATTCTAGGCGAGTCCTTCAGTCAACTGCCTGTGGAGATGGAGTTATTTCTATTCGTTTAGTTAGACGTTTATTTAAGTCTTTTGCTATGACATTTGTGTCAACTCTGAAATTGTAACAAATATACTTTAATACTCTTTCGTATGCATGGTTTTTGGATATTCACTTGTGACGTCTACCATATGTGTGTAAACTTGATCCTGGCGCACATATGAGATGCACCTGGTTTTATTTCTAAAACCGGGTGTGGCAGATCCAGATCTACCCCCCCCCCTCCCCGCCCACCGACTCGCTGTCGCCGCTCCTCTCTTCCCCTCTCTCCCTCACTCCAATCGGATTTCTCCCAACGCCGCCGTCGCCGGTGGGGGTGGGGGTCGTGGTGCTGCTGCTGGTAGTGGTGGTGGAGGAGGAGGGGACGGCGGGGAGGCTGCCACGCCATCGTCGTCCCCCGCGTCTGCGGCGGCGACAGCCGTGCGGTGGGACCGTATACACCCTGTTCGTGCGCTGGCCGCTCGTGCTCCGCTAGGCGTAGATCCACCAGCCCGTGCCCCTCGGTGCCAGCAGCACAAGCGGGGCCTCCTCTTCCTCCGCCACCACCAGCAGCAGGACGCCGCCTCAGATTTGACCTCTGGATGGACGATTCCCGTGGCCGCCTCCGTCTGTCCTCGGGTGCGTTGCTCCCCGCGGCTCATGAAATCGAGATGAGCGCTTCCATTTGGATTACTCCGATCGGTGCTTCTATGCTCTGTTCCTGGAGATCAAATGTAGGCCGGGCTGGAGCAGACTGTTGCGCCGCTGGAGGCCAAGCATCACATCAGCGCGGTAAGGCACTCCCTTCCCACCTGGATCATTCATAGTGGCAAGAGAGTGCGGGGAAGAGCTCTATTGTTAGTTTTATTGGCAATATGTTTGTGAATTGCGACATTTACCGGTTAGCTTCATAGTTTGCTACAACAACGACAAAAAACCTTTTATTCCCAAGAAATGGTATGCTAGTTTGCTACTTACTCCTACAATGGTCTATAAATCTGTTTGCACAGATCGTTTGCCCCTAAGTTGCCATACTTTCAGCTTTGTTTTCTAATTGTGCAGCCAATTGATTATAGCATGTAAACATGTATTATTCCGGGTGATCATTGATGTGAGGCTATCTGGAAATCATTATCTGATTATCAACTAGCTTCCCATCTTTTTTATGGAATAATCTGCAGCACTTTTACTGCCTTTTGCTTCTGAAGCGCAGCTTATTTCTTGTATATTGTACTGCTTTTTTTCTGAAACACTCTCTTGTTACCTGAAGTGAGCTTGTTTCCTTTAAACAACATTCTTATTACCATCAATGGTATACACAGAAAATACTAATTGAAGGAAAAGAAAGTTCACGTGCTTGAAACCTTGATTATTGAATCACATCTATCTATTTACATGATGAACTGTGCTGTTTTGTGCAGGTAGCCCTACTACTCGCTGGGCGTCGGTTTGCACAGACCTGGTCACGAAGCAGTAGAAGAACAATAACTATGAGTTCCTGATACGTGCTTTCAAGATTTTAGCAACGGCCACGAGCTCTAAAAGTATCGTTAGAGTTCCCTTCTTTGTTAAGGTTCATTGTTTTGTAGCAGTGTATTAAGAAGTTCTTGAGCTTTTGCCATCTCATCCAAAATCCTTTTATATGTACAATATTATACCATGCCTTAAACTATTGACGCTTCTCTTGAAAAAAAATTCTGACAAATAAATATACCATGGCATAATTTTGTTCCTTTGTTTTCTTCAGGTTGTCAGTTATTGTGAATGGATTCTTATCTGTTTTCCATTGAAAGTTCTGAATTGACCGGTGAGATGGTGGCTTTTTTATGCTAAATAATCAGGGTATCTCATTATATGATTGTAGTTGTCAGTCTTGTGAATGGCCTCTTATCTGTACTGCTTTTTTTTATCATTTTTATGCTAAATATTTCTAATTGTGATTGTAATCTTCTTTTGAAATGTTTGCATGCGTGTATGCGATGGAACAAGACTAGTGTACCAATGTATATATAAAATAAAGAAAAATATCATTTGTAATTCTATTTTTTTTTTACTTTTCAGTTCCACATTGGTAACGGGTAATATGCATGCCCATTACCAATGACTTGGTTATAGGTAACGGGCAATATGCATGCCCATTACCAATGACTTGGTTATAGGTAACGGGCAATATGCATGCCCGTTATTGTGACTGGGTCATTGGTAACGGGCAATATGCATGCCCGCTACTGTTACTGGGTCATTGGTAACGGGCATAGATGTTGCCCTTACTGTGCTGGATTATTGGTAACAGGCATAGATGTTGCCCGTTACTGTGCTGGATTATTGGTAACAGGCATTTGTATGTTACCTTTGACTTATTATTAGTATCCCAAAAATGGTAACGGGTGCTATGCCCGTTACCAATGTTGTTCTATGCCCGTTACCTATTAAGGTTTTCACGTAGTGAGAGGATGAAAATTAGACCAAATAAAAGTTGAGAGTGGCCAAACATAGACACTTCGAATTCCCTATAAATATAGTGATACCCTTGAACATGACATGGTATGTTAGTTATTATTCCATATTTCCATGTTACCCTAGGTTGTCACAAACTCAAGCTGGAAGGGAGAATTATATATGCTAGCAAAGATCCCAAATAAATGATGTCATCATATTTGCTTGGCTGGTCATAGTATATTAATTTGTAAATGCATGAATATGATATAAATACTCATATAATTTGAAAAAGTTATCACCACAATTTGAATCATAAACATGATCAAACATGTAGCTGCCCGGGTTTAACATGGTTATTGAACCATATGGATAATCTGTCAGTCAGTTTCTAATTCGGCCATTGCCACCCATATACAACTCATCCATGCATCTAGTTCTGAGGTAATGAGATCAGGCAGGGTCATATCGAAGATTTAGCGCTAGTCCATTTCGCGGCATCGTTGGCACACTCTGCTGATGGGGTCTTTCAATGATAGTGGTTGCAAACTTGCAATCAAAGGATACCTCGCCGTTCTGATGCTTATTAATCACTTCAGATTTCTCCCTAGTCTCTCTTGCTTGCAACCATGGCGACGCCATCCTCTGCGCATTCACGGCTAACCAGGTGAAATCAAGGATCCTACAACCACAGCCTCAGGGCATTAATACGGTGTATGCGAGTCTTTTTCTATAATCGTAAATCAGGGAGTCCTAGGACGAAGGCATCACCCCAGAGGAATGAGGAACCATGGGATATGTGGACAAGGGTGGCCGACTCGCGGCAGACTATTTCCTAGCGCCTACCATTTCTATGTTTCCCGTCACTACTCTCCTGCGTGCTTCACCCATTTCTATTTCTTGATGCATATACTACGGCAGCTTTTCCTTTCTCATCCGTTTTGTATTTGTGTGTAGCTGCTCCGAGTAGTGGAGAGAAGGCACTGCGTGCATTATTTGTACCACTCAACCATGAGTCCATGATATATTTGTGTGCATATATATATATATATGGATCACTTCTTTATGACTTTAGGGTAATTCAAAGAGGAAGATGAGGACCCATGACCTTTTGACATTGTCCTTCACTGACTCCTATGGAGCAAAGACTTTTTATGATGCCATTATAACAAAATACAATCCTCTTGGCTCTAATCCATCTCTAAGAAAGAATTTTGTGTTCGGATAGGGATTGAAACCTTGTTGACAAATAGAACTATATTAAAAAATAGACCTTTTAAACACCACTGAATTACAAGTGCATCTCAGCAACATGCAGAACCTTCCACACATGTCACAAGAGCTAGAACACAAACAAGCAGAAGCTTTGAGCAAATACAGCAGGTGCTCTGCCTTTTCATTTATAGTAGAGTGAAGAATAATTACAAGATGTAAGTGTGTGTGCCTCTATTCGGTTTACATGGATCTAATTACACAACTGAAAGTGAAGAAATATCTGTCCTCTTTCTCTCATGGGTCGCGAGGCTGAAGCTGATATGACATAAAAAAAAAAGCCAGTTTGGGTCGCGAGGAAACCAAAGCACGTAACTGACTGAATGCAAAAATAGGAGCATAATTACAGTAGCTTGCATACCAATGCATAAAAAGTTAATTGCATCTCCAGCTATAATAATCTCTGCGATAAAAGAGCCATAGTGAATAAGGGCTACATGCCCAGGAAATATTTCAGTCCACCTTCAAGTATATCACTAATAAGCTGCAGGAAACATAACGGCAACTAATCTAATGCCTGAAAGGAATTGACTGTAACCTGAGCATATCACCTTGTACCACGCAATTCTTTTGGAGCCGCAAATAAATTAACATTCCTTCAAAGCAATAACCTAGCTTATGTGGCCAACAAAACTGCTAATGGAATATCTCTGCTTACAATCTAGAACCTTAAAGCTGATGTATCGAACATGACCTCCAAAGTAACTTAGCGATCAGGTACTTCAGAAACACAAGAACTGTTTGACTTTTGTAGTTATGCCAACCTCATTTGCATAAAAAGGTAGCGGAGGTTTAATCACCAGGTAGACATAATTTTACAGAGGACATTCAAAAAAGGGCATACCAAAGACACTGCTCTATTTCAAATCCATGAATACAACAAGCACACACAGAACATTAGCAAGTGTCTGTCAAAGCATATATGCTATTCAGTTAGTACACAAATCAGTGCCACATACTATTGTTCATTGGCATTAACATATGGTTCCACGAGAAGGATATGGATTATTTTTCCTATTGGCACCTCCTATTGTGATTCAATTTACCAGGCCCGTACTGACCGATGAACTGGTCCAAGGAAGAAACAAATCAAACACATGTCACAACTAGGTAGCTAGAAAATTCAAATTGTACAGTAATGTCATTGGTCAATGAACTGGATAATCAGTTTGATCTGGGACTTACGAACTCATGATCCATGCAGGTGAAAGATATCAGAAATAACCTGAATTTGACTCTGTATCTGGGACTTATGAACTCATCCATGCAGATGAAAGATATCAGTACTCTGGCGATTTGATTCCCGATGTGCACAACAGCCATGCAACGATTCGATAGATAGCTTATTGGGATAGATGTAGATAAACAACCCCTCCCCTAAGTGAAAACAGTTTAATTACGAAACAGTGTCTAATTCTGGGCAAGACGCCCATTTCTCCTTGACTGTAAAACCCAACTCAAACAATTAGAAACGAAATCCTAGTGGGTATTATATTGATTGAATCTGTACTGGAGCTTAAAATGGTAAAATCAACAGCTGCTCGTGCAACTACAATTTGAAAAATCATTATAAAAGTATAATCCCATTAGAACACTTTTACCTGATGAAACTAGTTATCGGATCAGATGTCATCAACAAAAAAACATATATATGCATGCAACAACGAAGTGCAATTATACTGAATAACTGCAGTAATATAGATTCAATGTGGTAACGGACGAACAAGCACACATAAGTAGCCAAAGGGATGCTTCAGAAACAGATAACACCGTTTTATTTTTAATACTCCATGTCTGAATTTTCTGAATATTGATAGGCACTTAGGATGGTCATGGCTATACATGCAAACAGTGGCAAATCATGAGTCATTGTCAGAGAAAGACTAAACTCCCATCCGGCTGTCGCAGTAACACCAGGTCAAACTACAAGCCTACATTTTGCAAGAAGTCAAAAACCTACTGCTCTGTTAATGTAAAACAATTGCCTTGATCTGGTTATCCTCTGAACTCCAAATTGGAATTTCTGAATGATACTGATGAACAGCAGGACGATTCCAACATAATCATACAAGTATGGTTCAAAATAAACTACATACCACAAATTGGCAATTTAATATTCACGCGCTCAATATTTTGAATTTGAATTGGCAGTTAAAATTCTTCTTGCCTACTACAAAAGCAACAAGAACAGATAGACACCAAAAGAAAGAGACAAGACAGTACAATAATAGCAGATGCATATATATGGTTCCGCCCAAAAAATTATTTTCATTGATCGGTACAAATGCTACACTGAAAACACATAACGCATGTGTAGTTTAAATGTATGGATGACCAAACAGACCTTCAAGTGACATTGATCAGGGAAATCATCATACCTAGAACTTGAATCCCTCCAATAGAAATGAAAACACAACAGATCAAGCAGAGATTTTCGTGAAGGCTTTCCAAAAACGCTCATGAAAATACATGATTTCGTGGAGGTGTGTTTCAAACTCTCATGAAAATTAGGTATATTCTGTAAAGATAGCAAACATCACGTTTTTTTTTGGGCTCGTGCACATTTTTATGCTGGCGGGCTTTTTTTTCACACTCGCGCGGGCTTTTTTTCGTCGAAAGGCCAAGGCGCCAAACGATTTTGGCCCAGCCCACCTTCTAACCCTACCCCAGCGTGCCTCTCTTGATTCCTCCCCCAAAACTGACGAACCCCACCGGCGCCGCCGCGACTCCCCCTCCCGCGCCGCCGTGACTTCCCACGCTCGCTCCTCCCGCGCCGCCGCGACTCAACGCTCGCCCCTCCCACGCCGGGGCTCCCTCCCTCCCCCGCTCCCTCCCGCGTCGCTCTCTCCCCCCTCGCCGCCTCCTTCGCTCGCCGCTCCCTCCGCTTCGTCGCTTCCTCCTCCTCGCTGCTCCCTCCCCTCGCTACTCAGGCTCACCGCTCACCGCTCCCTCCCTTCGTCGCTCCCTCCCTCAGCTCGCCTCTCCCTCCACCTGTGTCCCTGTGTGAGACCCCTGCTGTTCGTGACGCCGGAGCGGAGTAGGTCATGACGCAGGGTCGCTGGAGCAGGGCGTGACGCTGAAGGCCGAGGATTCCCCGCTGCACCAATCTTCGTCGAGCTTCCCACACCGGCAACCATCTCTGCTGCCGGCCACCAATCCATCTAAAGGTACTAAAGCCCTGCATTTTTCTCTGCACTTCATGTTTGGCATATGCTGTGCTCTGCCTCCAATTAATCAACCTGCTGACTATGAGTAGTAGCTATAGTCAGTGGCGGACTCAGAAAAAAACTTTAGCTGGGGCGAACTCTAGCGACATGCTAAACCAAAGTACCCAGAAATTATATGCATATCAAATTCACATTTTTTATTGTATAAATAATTATAGTGGCAAGCAGTAGCGGAGCCAGGAATAAATTCTACCTATGGCGAGTCTATAAACAAGACCTTGCTTTATCTACTCTCCATCCACATCCATTACACATCAAAGGAGTAAATTGCCGTCGGCAGCTATGGCGGCTGCCATGGCTTGCCATATAGTTGGCTCCGCCACTGGTGGCAAGTACTTGTAGTTTTTAAATTCTAAAAAAAGTTCTTGTTATAGTGTACTAAGGGTAAAAATGCTAAAATGTTCAATCAAACAGTTACAATTAACAAAATGTTCTATTTCCTACACTCAAAATCAAAACGTTTTGGACTTTTATTTTTTTTATTGTCTCAACCTACACGCGAGTAGATGCTTTCTACTACCGATGGAGGTGCTCTTATGCTAAAATCAATACGTCCTGGATGAGCCATGAGCCCATGAGGCAACCTTGGGCTTTGACCCTTTCGTCCAGTTTAGCACCCAACAAGCATGCAGCAGGGCGCAGCAGGCCGTGCAGCGCCACGGTTCTCTTACTCAGCGTGGAACAGGGATAGGGGCATCAATGGGTGTACTTGGTGGCAAACCCGCCGGTAGCTGGGGCGGCCGCCCCATGTCGTCGATAGGGAAGGTCCGCCCCTGGCTATAGTAAACTATCATTTGATTTGGCTGCATTCTGTTTATTTTTTAGTATGCTTCTCTGATAGATATGAAGTTTGGTAGGAGAGGAAGAAGACGACTACGCGGCACCATGGCGACGGCACAGGCAGCCTCGGCGTCCCCAACCGACCACCGCGCGTCCCCGGGGACGTCGCCGCCGCAGCCGCCGTACCCCAGCGCCGCCAGGATCGCCGACTCCGCCTGCTTCCCTCAGTACACCGCCTCCCTCAAGTGTAAGCGCCCAACTGCCCACACCCGCCCTAATCCCCAATCTGGCCGCCGCCGCCTCCTTCTCTCCTCCATCCCTTCACACTCCCGCATTCACTAGGAAGCTCTTTCTTTATAGCGGCATGCTGTATGGTCATGGCCACTCGCTAATGCTATGCTATTGTTGTTTCAGGCTTGGAGGCCAACCAGGACAAGAGCAAGTGCCAGCAGCAGTTCGACGATTACAAAGAGTGCAAGAAGAAAGAGGTTTGCCTTTTCTCTTTCCGATTCCTCTGCAATCATTGCTGGTTGTGCAAGATAGATGGTCTCAATTGTTTCAAACACCATCTTACTTTCTCTTAGCTGTTGGAGATGCTTCAATTGAGAGTTTAGGCCTTTTTTTGCTTCTAAATTGCCTCTTTTAAAAGATCTAAGCTCTTTCGGTGCACAACCTTAGTGGGGTGAGCCTGTGATTACTACATAGACTCGCTAGCGTTTTAACCATGGCGTATTGGTCTTCTGCGTTTGCTGCATCTGATTTTAACACATATCTGCACAGTACCTATCTGCTCTCCTGTGGGGTAAACGGAATTTTCAGCAAACCTTGCTGCTGTAAAGTGCATGTTTGGGTAGATATACAAGGGAAACAATGCCCAGCAGTAAGCTAGTAAATTTGGCACAATGGCATCTGTACAAAATCGGACACTGTGATGTAGCATCTCGACTGTTCTTAGTTGAGTTCGAAACATCTGATTGACGAGCAAATGAAAGCTAACTTTCATGTTGCTGGCACCTACATTTCTAGGGTCATCCTTTTTGGTGATTTAGCCTTGTTTTTTCATCCACTCAAAACATTTGTTGCCTCATCCACGTATAGCTTCACCCCCTATCCATCCAGTATCCTGACTCCAGATATTCCTTCTAATGACATGACTGGTGCTTCATTCCTACTTGGATGCTAGCTTACAGCTGCATGCACAAGGGCTATAGTTTTGTAACATTTAGCTAAACCCACCTCCCAGATCGGCTCCAAGTCTGAATTCTTGACTATAATGGCCTGAATACTAAATCATCAATTGATCATTTACAAGGAAAAAAAAATGCCTCAGCAGTTTACCTTTCTTTGTGGCCTTTATCAAATAACAACGACCTTTGTCAAATAACTACTACATTTTTCTTGAAATCTATACAGAAAGTTATATGCTGGTCACAGATGGACTTCGATTTACCCCCCCCCCCCCCCCACCACACACACACACACACCACAAGACACACACGCCCGCGCGCGAACAAACAAATGCACCAGCGAGCCGTATTTTCTGTTTTTGTTAGCAAAAAAATATGGTATTTCTTATTTGTTGGTACTGTTTTCAGATACTGAATAGCACTCTGTATTAACACTTGATTGCCACATTTTTCTTTCCATTTGTTTCACTGTGTTGAGTATCTTATGTCCTCTGTGTTTTAATATTTTGCAGAGGGAGGCTCGGCTCGAGCGGAATAAAACCCGATCACTCTTTGGGTGAACAATGGTGTTCCACCTGAGCAATTTGCTGGTGATGTGCAATAATCTGTTTCCTGATGCGAGTGAAATCACAGCTTGTTTGGTTTCGCGGTGATCCTTTGTAACTTGTTCAAGATAGGAATAGTAGAGCTGTCTCTAGGTTGAGGGAGATATAAGGTCTGAGAACAGCTCATGATCTCAATGATGTATTTTGAGAATCATCAGGTGTCATAACACGGGAATTTGTTCAATAAAATTATATTTCCGGAATGCTTGAACTCCAAAACATTTTCATGCGTTCTTGCAGCTTTGCATTGCATCCACTTGGTTTGATTAGCCGAGGTTCTTGAAGCAGGCAGTGGCGTTGCAATAATTAACCGCTACTGATCGGTTATTTATCGCCTTTGCCTGTTTGATGTTGGGCTCATCGGTTGTATGTAGGGTGTCAGTCAACTGTGGTAAATGTCAGGTTTTTATCTGGTTTTACCTTTTGATACACTGCCTTCAGGCCTAGTTTCCATTATAGATCGAGTCATTACTTCATTCTTCTGCTTCTTCCCATAGTGATAACTCTGTGCCCTCTAATCAAGGTTCTTGGGGGGACAAAAGATTTTCAAAATTAAAATTGAAGCATGATTTTTCTTATATAAATGGATCCCTGACGCGAAGTTACCTGCAAAATCATCATGAGACAGGTTAATGATCTGCTTTTACGGGTGACTGAACACTGAAGCTTGATAACAGTACAACACAGGTTATGAGTATTTGCCTATTTGAATGCAATTTTATATCGTCATGTAGGCATAGGACTTGACTGTTTCTTGACTAAAAGTCACCCTTTAGTTCGGTTGGTGGCTCTAACCGAGACTAAAGGTCTCATGCATTAATCCTGGTTGGAGCCTCTAACATAAACTAAGAAGTATTTTAGTCCCCGTTGGAGCCACCAACCGGGACTAAAGGGTGCTCTACAGGTTTGTACAGAAGGAAAGCATCGCATTCAAGGTCACATGTGTTGCGTAGGTGGGGTGGTTAGTAGTCTCTAAGCGAGGCGCACAAGAGGTTTTGGGTTCGAATCCATGGGACACATATTTTCGGATCTTAGAGGGCTTTTAGTCTCGGTCGGAGGGATCGGGACTAAAGGTATGAGATTAAAGGGATTTGGGAATCAGGACTAAAGCCCCATTTTCCACTACTGTATGTTTAACTATATTTATTTTGCCACTAGTGTATATTTAACTATATTTATTTTGTGAATTGGAACAAGAGAGAAACTATATAATTGTTCTTAAACTAAGTAAGGCATATTATCCGTTGATGTAACAACACAGGGCTTAACAGGATTAATAGAATACTCATCCAAACAAGTTGCAACTTATTTTTCGGAAGCTCATCTCCAAATAACTTCGGGGTTAAGCATGCTTGACCCGAAGCAATTTAGGGATGGGTGACCGATCGGGAAGTTTTTCCTGGGTGCGCACGAGTGAGGAGAGCCGACTCTCACAGTTTCACGGGCACACGTTGCGCTGGCATAGTGCTAATGGATGGTGTGGGCTGGGAGTGGTCACACAACATGATACATGGATGTGGCCGGACGGGACGTTCCTGGCCTGGGGTTGACCAACGAGGACGTCGGTCTTCTAAGGGGTTGAGTTTGTAACAGCGCAGGGCTTAACATGATTGATAGAATACCGGTACCAATAAGTTGCAACTTCATTTTCAGAAGCTCATCTCCAAAGACCTCCGGGGTTAAGTATGCTTGGCCCGGAGCAATTTACAGATAGATGACCGACCGAGAAATTCTTTTCGGATGTGCACGAGTGAGGACAAAGTGTGTAAAAAAAACTTGTGTTGGTCTGTGAGACTGTGAGGGCAGTCTTGAGGCGAGACTTTACAGCTGATCATATAAATTAATTCAAATTCCCTTTCAGAACAAATTGATAAATATTTTTTACCTGATATTTGTATGAGATTATTGAATTATTTAATTAAAGCCATATAATATTTCCAAATTGGGGCGTCATTTCCGAAATTTAGTAACTAATCAGCCATATGTTGTCCTGGGCTCAGCATCTAGAACGGGCCACGATCAGTGAGAGCTCGTTCAATGATGACAAGGTGGAGCTGCTTGCCTTCTGCTAAGCAGGACGGCCTTCCATGCTTTACTATTCAGACGCACTTCATTGCACATCTGTATGGTTTCACCAGAGCTCGAGTCCTTGAATCCATCTTGGTAAGCAAGGCTAGTGGTGGTGAGTAACTATGAACTATGCACTCTCTTGTTGCGCAGGCTTTCAACCTTGCCCGAGCTAGCATGCAAAATATTCTTGGTGGTTTGACATGTCCATCGCGTATTGGCCTATTTCCTGTAACCTTTCATTCCTGGCTACACGGCGATTTATACACGCGTTTTCCTCCTCTCTTTCCCATGCATTCTTCACCTTAAGTTTTCTTGGCCGTCGCCTGTTGTTGCTGCTGCTGCTGCTGCTACAGCAGCAGCTCAAGTGGTGGTGACTAACAAAATGGTAGCCGCTCTTTCTCCATCATTTTATATTGCTCGAGGGGCAGGGGTACAAACTACACGGTATGTAATGCTTGTGTTAAATGCATAATAATGCTGGAGCCCTCTAGGAAACATATAACAATGATATTACTGCATATTATTGGGCGATGACAATATGAAACGTAAGCTGCATTCTGTCGTCAGACTAAATCATGATTTTTTTAAGTGAATCGCAGGGAGGATGATAGGTCGACTCGTGTTATCATGAATAACGTACCACAGTTCCCGGCTATAGGCCGGTGGTAGTTTTTGTGCTTGGCACGTGACATCCTAGTGAACTTGCATTGCAAGGTCAAGGGAAGCAACAAAATAGGAGCAGACTACGGGGTTTACATACCAAAACCAGAGCACGAAGAGTCAACCACACCTCGCGTAACAGTCAAACTAAATAATTTAGATGGATGTATATAGTTCATACAATTTGACCCCGCTCTATTTTTCAGAAAATTTATGATGCAGGGCCTCATCATCATTGCAACAGGTGATTATATCTTTGTCCTATTTTCCAATAACATTGTTATGTTTTCCAGTTTAAATATAAAATCGCTAACAATACACTACAAGTTCTCACTACCAGAGATCTTCACATCCGTCCCTCTCATATGCCTCGGTGCACTCAAGATCCGGTGCTAATGCAACATTAGCGCCGGGTGTAAAATATGGGTGCCCCCAGAGACCCTTTAGCACCGATTGGTAACACCAACCGGTGCTAAAAGTCACATTTAGCACCGGTTGGTGTTACCAACCGGTGCTAAAGGGGCACCGGGTGGTGTTACGGTGCTAAAGACCTTTTAGCACCGCTTGGTAAATACGACCCGGTGCTAAAGGGGGTGTCGCATGCTACTTCAAAAGGAGTGCATCTTTTATCCTAGCACATGTGTACGCGCGGACCAAAAGGTCCTGAGTTTGAATCCCCGCAGCAACGCACATATTTTTTTGATAAAGGTGCACCTTTAGCATTTAACTTGGTGCTAAAGGTGCCACTCTTTAGCACCGGAAGGTTAGCACCGGTTGGGAATCCGGTGCTAAAGGCCGTTCCCAACCGGTGCTGATGTGAGGATCTCTTGTAGTGTCTTCAAACTCTCAAAGGCACACAGGGATTCATGACGATGAAAGGACGAGCACATACACAACAATCGGCATTTGGCAAGGGCATTGGTTGGATCCCTTCGTGTTTCGGCATTTGGCAAGGGCATTGGTTGGATCCCTTCGTGTTATGGGTTCCAGACCTAGAGTACATAGTACTATTATTTTCACTTTCGGTACTACCAGTGTCCCTAAAAAATTAGCATAAGTCACTATTCAGAATTTTGGGATGCTCCTTGCTAGGGCACCGGAGGACCAGTGGTGCTGCCACCAAAATTGGATCCAATGGGGAGTTTCCTGAAATTTTGACTGCCGCTGCGAGCTCAAGAGAGGAGGAAGAAGAGAAAATTGAAGGAAGGTGCGTCGCCGGGGCCCTAGGGAGCGGCTGGGCTACTTGCCGGTGGCGGTGAGGCGGACGAAGCGGTGTCAGATGAGACGGAGGGAGGTGATCAGAACCGAAGGTTGCTGCAGCGCGTGCCTACGCCAAGCCTGGCTTAGCTACTACGGGGATTTCTGCGTGCTGACTAAGCCAGGCGCAGGGGGTACTTTTGCACTAGCTAAGCCAGACTAGGAGCCCTGCACAGGCAACCAAACGCCATGAAAACTGCATTGGCTAAGCCTGTCCAAGCTTAAGCCACCCAACCAAACACTCCCTAACAAACCCTTGGTGGCTGAACTAGTAGCAGATACATATAGTGCCATATGGCGAGTAAGACAAACACAACCGCTGCGGCCAACCTGATGGGGAGTTCAGTGTTATTCAGAACTTGTAATGTAATCGATGCCCTTATGGATATTTATTCTCTAGCTTGTAATGTAAGAGAGTTGAACTTGTAATGTATCTTATGAAGTGGCATGAAGTGATGCATGGGTACGCTCGATTTCATACTTGATGCATAATATTATCTATGTTTTGGTGTCATATATGTTTTGGTGTTATATATGTCATATATATATATATATATGTGTGTGTGTGTTTTGGAGTGATATTGAAGTTTTAAAATGTGCAATATTGAAGTTTGGGTGTATATATATCTGTATTGGAATGACCTTCACGACATGCACTATCAGCACCGGTTTGAGCCATAAACCGGTGGTGATGGTCCCATTATTAGTGCCGGTTTGAAAGCGGTGATAATTGGACCATCACCGCCAGTTCTTGTTTCCGGCCGATAGTGACAGAGTGGTTTATCAGTCGGTTTGAACCAGCGCTGATAGAGCGGTACTGTCAGTTTCGAAACCGGTGCTGAAAATCACATTTTTATTTTCACTATTTTAGCTCCGCCACCCTAAAACTGGCACAGAAAAGGAATTTGGACCCGACACAGAAAATAGTCCCGCTCTAGTGATTTTATGATAAGTCTCAACCCCACTAGAATAATACTCTAGTACTTCCACCTAAGTGAGCCCGTTGGAGCCAACACGCGTGCATCCTCTTGTTGTGCTTTTTATCCCGAAATTCCCAGCTAGGTCTGACAAAGGACCAAGCCTGAGTCTGATCACCGGTGGCCGTGGACATCATACTCAGCTGCATGAGGCTGTCAATGCCAGTTCCAAGGACTCTGAAAGCGCAGGTGCGCTTCTGTATGCACTTCAACCTTTTCCCATGCTATTTTTTACCGAAAAGTGTTCAGCTTGCAGCAAGTTGCCCAAAGGTCGAAGCATCGTACCAGTGACAGGTGGGTTCATCTGGTTCGCTCACATCAGACTATATCCCGGTGACATTCATTCCTATAGGAGATTTTTTTTTTCCAAAACGCTCGCTACTACGGCATACGTTGTGACAAAGTAACACACTCTTGGTAGGCAGAACTAGTAGCGGATACATATATAGCGCCATATGGCGAGTAAGCCCGACACAACCGCTGCTGCCAAAGAGTCACTTAATTGTTGGCAATATACACGACATCATTGCCCGGCAGGAAGTGCAAGCCATCAAACTTGATTTACTCCAAATTAATTTAAAAACATGCATGTGATCTACTGCGTCCACAGCCCCGTTTAAATATGTTTTAGCTGTTAGACATCTAGGCAAATTTTTTGGTATATTTTAATTCCCGAAATTAACAATAAATTCATGATTATATTAAGTGATCTTGTGATAACAGAGTATGTGCGAGTGTTCAAGTTAAATCTCCTAATTAACCAGAACAAGGTTTGGTCTAGGGTGTAGCCAGGGGTGGGGCCGGCACCGGATGCACCGTCACCGGCTGGAGGAATAGTGTTAACCATCCTCGACTGATCTTGCTTGAAGTAGTCGATCTAATTCGGTACAGTAGCGAGTAGATGTAGTGGAGTCCCTCGAATGGCCTTCTGGAAGTAGTCATTCGCTTGACGAAGACGCTGCTGGGAAGTAGTCGTTCGTTCGGGATAACGAAGGCGCCGCCGAGAAGTAGTCGTACACGTGCGAAGATGGCCGTCGGGAAGTAGTCGTTCGCGTGAGGAAGCGAGCGGTCGCGTACGAGTACGCTCCCTAATAAGCTTATCGCCTGCCTATCCCGAGCAGGATCGTAAGGCAGGGAGGTTCGGAGGCTTCTGCTCAGGCAAGCAGAGTGCGCGCAAGGCTTGTGTTGGGAATGCAAGAGAGCAGCGGAACACAGTGAGGGAGAAAGAGAGAGGTCTCCTGAAGAGGAGTACCAGAGAAGGCCTGGAAAGTGTGTGCCTGAGAGGAGAGGCCTCCTTGTATAGGCGCATAGGGAGAGAGGGGGGATGAACCTGGACACTCACAACAGTCAGCCAGCAATCGCCATTAAATATCAGTTATTCTCAGCCATCAATTGTCACTTATACATCCTCGGAATGATGGCAGTAACGTCAGTAATGACTAAGACTCAATAACGATTATCAATGGTAAAAACATTCACCTCACCACAGCACGTCGCGTCGCATCAAAGCTCAGCTCGGCTCGGCCACGGCCCGGCTTGGCGAGGCGAGCGAGCGCGCGCACGCGTGTGGCACGTCCTTCTCCTTTTCCCAACTTCACAAACGGTCCACAGTTGGTCCACCATTTAAGTTGGTTAGGATTCTCTTTGACTCTCCATCCGAAAATAACTCCCTAGCATTTACTAGTCGACCTTTTAATTCTCTTGATTAATTGAGACTAAATATGGGCCAAGACCCAAATAATCCAACAATCCCTACCAAGAATTTCAAGGTACACAAAATAATGCTCTCATCTCAACTGTTTGTTTTGATATACTAGCTTTGTGGCGGAGACTGTTAAGTTGAACATCTACCTCGGGCAAAAGCTACACTTATTCGCAACTGACCAATGGACTATGCATTGAATTGACAGTTTCGTGTAAACAAGCTTGACTGGAGCCCTTTGTTAGTACTAGGCGGCTGTAAGCATCCCCTCAGGTTGGAGCATATACGTCATATTCCGTGCCTTCCATGGGTATACAGAGTTCACCCTATCTCATAGATTGTGACTAGCAATCGAACCCATATAGGTGTTATCGTTTAAGATGTTCTGTAGGCCAACATCTTTGCTCTCATTGAGCCACTCGGATCACATTAAGGTTTTCAATAATGTACAGACTGGAAAATCGTTGTTGACTGGAACACGAATTCCTGGCTTAATTTGCATTTTGCAATACAAATGACTAGTAGATTGCAAAATTAATTGGTTGTTAATAAGTTTCCTTAGCAAGCACTTGAATATGTTTCCTCGAATTGGCACAATAAAGCATCCAAATCAGCCCGTTGTAGCTGCGGTAAAAAGCACCACTTTTGTTCAATGCGCTGGTAGACTATTCCAATATGCCATTCTGTTCCAATATACCAAATAAGACTATACGAATTCGTCCCTTGGATAGTAAAGCTTCTGTTCCATCTTTTGTTTGCGTGTATGTAGCTCTAATTAAGTAGCGGAGAAGGTGGTGCAAATATATATATAATGCTACATACACTCGCGGCGTTGGGTATTATTAGTTGATCAGTACGTGAGCGTGGATGTACATGAGTGCACTTTTGGCACCCACCACATGGGTATATATCAAACGATTCTTCAATAATGTACAAAATTTTATCTATCACCAGACGTTCCATCCGTCATCCAACGCATGCATGATATATAGTGCCGAAATTTATTAACATGATACTTGAAAGTTGAAACCGGTACAAAAATTGGGATACAATCTTCCTAGAAATTGTTGATAGAGAATCAAAGAAATAATTCGGTGTTGTAGCCAAAGAGTGATAAAATATATGCGGAGCTCGTCTTGTTTTGTTAATTTTCCTTTTATCGACACGTTCATGCGACCTCTGACATAAGATCGAACCATAGTCCAACCCGCACTGTTGTGGCCAGCACACACTTCGCAGCCTACTCCACTTCTGCACGCACTTCTAGCTTGTCGTAGGCCTCGGGTATCTGGTATGTATCCCCATTGATTCACCGGCCTAAATGCTTTTAAGTTGTAGCTAGCAAGAGATTCAGAGGACGAAACACAACACTACCTGACAGAGGGCTTATCAAGTCTCGTGGTGGCAGACTATTTCCTGGTGCCTATCATTCGGACGAATGGATATATTTTCTCTTTTCCCGTCTTGCTGCTTCTCCTTACCCTCTCACTTTTGTTTTTCGCCTCAACTGTTTCGGTTGCACTTACTATACGTGGCGAGAAACAAAGGGCCTGAATTGGTGAATCGGAACTAGTGACAAATATATAGTGCCATAGTGGTGCCAAGGATTCATGAAAACAATGGTGCCGAATAATCACACACCTATAATTAAAATTTAGTCCGGACTAAACTTTAGTGTCTAAAAGTTGGCTATCTAAATTTAGTTCATTTTGCCCTTATTTTTTCCTGCAAAGTGAGGGATAAGGTCTAGGGTTACTCTGATTATTTATCAGACGGTTGCCTCCTTTTGACTGCTTTTGGATCTAATTATTAGGTGGGTTTGAAGGACTAATAGACTGATTTTTTGTTGGGGTGTGACTAATTTTCAATCCAAACATTTTAGTCTCTATATTTGGATAACCTAAGTGGACTAAAGTTTAGTCCTCGAATCCAAACGTAGCCTAAGATGTGCACAAGAATGCACATCTTGGTGTTTTTGGCAATGCACCCAACTTGCTTTACTGAATTAAATAAACCGTACCACTATATGTACATTTGAATTACTATGAGTAATTAAAAACAAATAAATCCTCACAGGAATAAAAATAAATCCTATAAATTACAATTAAAATTATAAATATCTGGCAATCAAATTGGTGGACTATAATCTCTATTGCTACCCCATATGATCGCGACAATAATCATCATATCAAAGCAAAATTGTTATATGGACCGACTTGTGGAGTAAACTTTGTCCCATAATGTAGAAGCCAACATTACTTAAATATTTGAATTAATGAATAATGGCAAATTAAGTGCTGAGTCCACTTCACTAACAAAGTGATCCAGCTGTCTATGCTATATTATCTCTGCATTCGCCCACGGAATTTTTCGGGTCGTATTGAAAAAAATCTGTCTGGATTCACGGTAACCCTAATAAAATTAAACTCGGTTTGGGTCCTTTCTCCGGTGAAAAGAAAATCTCCTCCGTTGGCCACAGAAAAAAATATGACAGAAATCGGGCTTGCTCAGCTCGACGTACTCCTCTCTTAATCTCATCGATCGGTCTCTCTTTCCTCGCTCTTGTCCTGGCCTCCTAAATCTCAGGCTACCTCTCCTCTGTCTTGTGATAGTCGCATCCAGTTTCGTTGGATCTAATTTGACCGAAGATTTGTTGAGTTCTGGCTCCAATTAGATTCTTTATCACAAGTTCGATGCACTGATATGAGATTTTTAGCCTTGATTTTGGTCTGGCTGCGTTGCTCGATTGTCCAATTAGCTGTCAGCATCACAGGCACAATTCACAAACAGAGATCCAGAATGAAACTTGAAGTCACATGCTTTTGACAAAACCAATTTGTGTCTATTTTATGTTATATTCTTTTGATAGAAACAGAATTGCAAATAGAAGGTGAAGGGATGCTATGGAGTATTCAGTGATTAATTTGCTAATCAAGCGTTAGGATACGGGGTTTTTCTGCAAGCTTCATTTTACATGTCCTTACCCGAACAACAATTTTCCGAATCAAAAACACCTCTTTGTATTCCAAGGGTTTTCTTATGCGCAAGAAAATACAGGTGTAACGTAGTTACCGGTGAAAAATAATACAAGACTCCAGAACAGGGCCTTATTATTCTTCTCGGTGGTTTGATAGCAGCCGCACAAATTCATGCACGCCACCTATCACTAGTTCTGGGGAGATGGTGGTGCTGGATCACATCCAAATATCGACAATTGTTGCACATACCTCTATCTTCTCCCGGCCCTATCCTCTAACCTGCGTCTGTGACGACCAAAATCATCCTTGGCGCACTCACAGCTCGCCGTCCAGTGTGATACTCTCACCTCGAGGCATTGCACCCATGGAACAGGGAATTACAAAGACCCCTAGCAGTAGCCTATTTCCTGATGCCTACCATTCCTACAGGTGAAGATTTAAGTATTTTCTTTTTCGTAGCTCCTTTAGTGAGGCACTTCACCCTCTCTTTCTCTTTTATACACTGCGCTTCTTGTCGCTGTTGGTGGTGACAAGCTGAAGGTGTGTAATGGAAAAATGAGATGGTGTTTATTTATTCAGGTCTCAAGTATCAAATCCTGTTATATATATATATATATATATATATATATATATATATATATATATATATCCATTATGTCTCTTCTTTGCCTCCTGCCACCAGAAAGGAGCATGGAAACATGAGAAGCAAAGAAAGAATGAACATATGGGTGTTAAGCATTGTGAAGAGTTTTTTATTTAGTTAAATAACTGGGAATAAGGCTTACCCTTCGTAAGTCCAGCGAGTGTATATATATATATATAGAACTTATAGTCTATGGCCGGCCATAGAATAACTATTCTATAGCCACTTTGAGTTACTATAATTACTATAGTAATTCATGAGATTTTAGTAACTTCTTACTAAGTAATTTACTATAATATAATGATAAATATCTCCATGTATGTTATAGTAACCAAATTATCATAAATATGTATTGAAATTATAGTAAATTACTACATAAAACTACAGTAAAAAGAGGTGGCTACAGAATAACTATTCTATGACCGGCCACAGAGTATAGCTTCCTATATATATAGAGAGAGAACCCAATACCTATAGCCGGCTACAGAATAGCTAATTCTGTGGCCGGACCCAATCCGACGCACCGGGCAGCATTTGACGTGGGAGTTTTGGTCTGACAGCTAGTCCCGGCTATTACACGGATTCCAGGTTCTTCACTAAATTCCGGGCTTTACGACCACAAATTCCGCCGCTCGAGAAAAAAGAAAACCAATCCCATTTGCTTGGTTTCCATCGGAACACCGGCGGCTACGCGTGATGGATTCATGGTGGGGCACGTCTGCTCGGAACGCTCCCGGGCTCAACATCCCCTTCCCCAGAGCTCCTCGTGCTAGCAGCGGTCCCCGTCGATGGGAGCAGCGGTAACCCAGCGGGCGGTGGCACGTCCGGGCGGTACGGTGGCTTTGCGGTGCCTCGTCAACTGCCTCCCTCTCTCCCCGCGACGTGTAGATCTTTACGTCGAGATTGGCAACAGTACCCCCTTCGCCGGTGGGAGCAGAGGGCGGTGGTTCCCTACGTACTGGTTTACTGCTACGAGATGACATGCGACAGGGACAACGGCGCGGGCATTCTCACCACGGCTACAGGCCGTCCAGGCACGATTAGCTGCTAGCTGCCCTGTCCTTTGCTTATCCATCATTGACTTGTACTCTCAGTCTCTCGCGATTCCTGCATATTGGGTATCTATTTTTTACAGATTAACTACGGGCGATGTTGATGCATTCTTTGTGTTTGCGTAAATGCCCCGGTGAAGCGGAGCTGAAGACCCGCGGAGGCAGAGCATCTCCTGTGTGATTACGTGTGCAGGTCAGCAGCGGGTGCAAGAGATCGAAAGGTTCAAAGCCGAACTACAGGTGTCTCAAAAAAAAAAAAAGCCGAACTACAGCTGAGGTTGAGATGCTGACATGCTGTGTCATCCAGGTCTTAGCTTCTCTCTACTCTTCCGGCAGGCTATTTGCTCATACACTCACGAGTCATGAATCCCAATTCTGACAAAGGCTTTGATGAAAACCTCGTGAAGCTTTTTTTATGTAAAAAATCTGATTAGAGACATGTACTTATTGGATCTTACAGTGGAGATTTTTTTTTCTTTTGCAGGTTCTTGATCTTGTGTGTGTCAATGTGTCATAGATGCTGCCAGCGAGGTGTCAAGCTGCGTTCGCTCTGTTTCTGATGCAGAGCCTTAAATTCATTTGGTTCTGTTAGATTCAGATTTGTTTGATAGAGTAGCTGATGTAGTCATTAGGAGCTAAGAGTACTAGTGCCATTTTGGCAATTACAGTGGAGAAGAAGGTACTCTTCGACATGTTGTACCTCCCACTATACATGATCATCTGTTAGTAGTAACCTGACCACGCCACTGTGCTAATTGCCTTTTTGTATAGTAAATTGATGATGATTCGATCCTTGTTTAACTAAATTGGTTCTCAGGCTCAAGAGTTTAAGTTTTTTTGTTTTTTAGGGATTATATTGTTGCATATCATGCACAACGTTTTCACATAAGATTCCTACTTAAAATAGGCGCGAATAATTAGTGTAATCTTCATCCGTATGGACTCTAGTAAAAAGTATACATTACCTGCTCAAACCTTTCGAAAATTGGTAATTATATATTTCATGGTAAATTCATCTCGTTATAGTAATTGGTTTCCATATAAACAGCTTAACGCACAATTGTGGTAACTATCCATGTTAATTATCATCTCGGCAATCCAATTTCTGGTAATTATTTTATAGTGAATTCTTGCCGTCATTATAGTAACCGGTTCCTCCAAACAATTTGACGTCAAATTGTAGTCTCTAGCATTCCAATTCTCGTAACTGCTTAAACATTTACCATTGTTTACTAATAGTCAACTTGCATGAACATTTACCTTAGTTCGTAGGCATTGCTTCTATATGTATGTACACCCAGTAATACGTATACTTGCAAGCACGTGTACACAAAAACCAGGTTCACATATTATCGTAACTAACTCGTCCTAGCTAGCTTGCATGCACCCACGCGCACATGAATTTCGAATTTCCGGAATCACGCCGTTTGCTAATCAACGTGGCATTAATCTTCCGGTAATAATGATTGTGGCCAAATAATTAGCGTAAATTAATGGAGAGTAAGTACGGCTGAAACGGAAAGGAAGTCAGGCGCATGCGCCCGGAAGGAGTCTGGTCCGGTGGGTGGTGAGCCGGTTAGCTTGCTACAGCGCTGGCTACAGAATAAGAAATTCTGTGGCTGGCTATAGATTATACCATCCTATATATATATATATATATATATATGTATATATATATAGGCCGGGTTAATTAGTCCCAACCAATAAACATTGTGATCGATAAATAAGTTCAGCTGCCCACTTATTTTTCCTTTGCATTCACTATACATGCGCTCTTCCTCTTGTCAGGACAACGACGACCCATGTTCCTAGACTTGGTGCACTACCGGAGACAGGACAAAGGTCTAAACACACACGGCAAAATCTTTGCCGTACGTTTTTAGCCCATGCGCATGGTAAAGGCTGCACGGCAAACAAGTCTTTGCCGTGCGCTTTACATCGCACGCACGGTAACTGCGTTTGCCGTGCGTGACATCCAGCGCACGGCAAAAAAAAGTGCCTACCGTCGCGTGACGGCGCACGACGGCACGGGGCTGACGGCGCGGGGTTGATGCCATGGGGTGGGGGCTTTGCCGTGCGCCAAGGGCCGCGGCAAGGCAAAGTTTGAGGGTTTGTCATGCGCCACCAGGCCGGCGCACGGCAATAAATGCCACGTTTGCCGTGTGCCGGTCATGAGGCGCACGACAAACAATGGTCTTTTTGCCGTGCGTCTTGTATAGTGCACGACAAACGTGTCGTTCTAGTGTGGTCAGTTTGTCGTTTGCCCACTGTTCGGTGCACGGCAAAGTGACCTAAATTTTTCTGTTTTTTTTGTTTTTCGCGTTTAAAAGTACCCCCTCAATCAAATTCCGCAGGCATCATATATATATCATACGAATCATCATAGGCATGATATATATCACAATAACCATCAACAAACACAGAAATATAAATAAATACAGAAATTGGACAACGACAAGTGTCCGAGTACACAAACAAGTTCACAATTCATCCACAAGTCCATAGTTCATCGACAAGCATTATTCAAGTCTACAGACAAGTTCAGAAACACGAGGATCCATCACATAGCTCAGAAACACGAGCTCACTGAGAAGGAGGTGGCTAGAACGGGGGCGGTGGGGCGATGATCATAGGAGGGAACAACTGATGTGGGTTCAACCCCGGTGACACTTCGACATTATTCGATGCCGCCGATTGATTCTATAAAAAATAGTATTTTGCATGTGATACAACAATCATGTTCTCTAAGATATAATATGAATTATCTAAGTTTTTATATCATTTCTTTAAGTATCTACTATCTCTAGGTCTCTAAGAGAGTTTAATTGAAATGAAGCAAGGTTGTCAAGTGACTCACAACAGGAGTTGTCAGAAACGTAGTTGAAGACGGAGTGAACACCAACGGGGGAATCGGAGGCATCGCAGGCATCTCCGGCATTGGTAGACCCCTCTGAAGAGCTGCCATGCATGCCTGCATGTGCTTGGCCATCAGCTACTGTTGCCGAGCCAAGTGCTGGGTCATCAGTTGCTGCTGCTCGGCCACCTGTTGGGCCACCTGCTGCTCAACCTGGGTTAAGGCCGTCTGGTGTGCCACTGCTTGCTCATCGATGCGGGCCTACAATTACAATGCAAAGGAAACATATGTTCGTCTCATTATTACAATGCAAAGGAAACATACGTAGAAATTGAGTAACGATGAATATTTCCGAAATAACATGAAGTCGGCCCACTTGGACCTGTGTCGCAGATGGCCGTGGGAGTATCGGAGGGCTACTACTCATGCTCCTTGCTCGGAGGGCCGCGAGAGTGAGAGTAGTGGGCGTGTCTAACATGCTGTCGCCAATATAGTACTAGCCATGCTTCTTTCCTTGTCCAACCCTCATGGTCACCTCTCCATCAAGAGGTGCATGGCTCGTATCCCACTCTGGCCCATGGATCTGCCTTCCCGTCTCCATGTACAAATTGATGCGGCCGTGGATGGAGGGGTTGCTGTACGCCTCGGCGGGTCCTAGGGGTTGTAGGTGGCCTCGGACGACGTGGCCATGGCCTTGTGCGACAAGGCCCATCCCATGAACTCGCTGCACTCAGCGCCTCCATGTGCGTTGGACTGCGAACAAATAGCAAGTTAATTACAAATTATACAAAATTGAACATAACAACAAAGAATTGAATCTTCGTACCCATCGTGCCCTGTATTGCTCGTTTGTAAGGTTGCCTTGATGATGCGATGGATATCGCATCAGCAACCGCTTCTCTCGACTAGCATCGTGCTTCGATATCCACTCCAGTGTGAACCACTTGTTGAATGTGTTCCCAACAATATGAATCATTACGATACCATTTCACGGGGCATCTACACGTGATCAAGTGAACGACAGGTAAGAATATCATATTAAGCGATGTTCTTAAATTGACAATAAATGCAATTTCACCTCCAAGTATTGCTCTTGGGTCAGCTTGAAGGTTCTTGCTTTCGATTTGGACATCCTCATCCCTAACTTGTTGACATCGTAGTCTATGATGGATTGAACTTGCGCCTCGTAGTGCATGTCCAAGACCAGCTTCTTGCATACCCTCTCCATCACCTCCTCCGCCTTCTCAGCATATCCATCCCGCATATAAAGAAATCCTGCATATAAAGACGATGATCTCAAGTCAATAATGAAAAATGTGCAGTAAATATGATGTATTGACAATATAGTGCAAGAAAGACTGACCTAGAGTTCGGCCTTGACCCGTGCCGCCTTAGTCTCATAGACCCTGCCGACCGGATCGAGATTATCGGGGGAACGGTGGTAGTGCGCCCACATCCAGGCCGGCTCGACTTGTCCTCACTGATCCGGATCATGCCTGGGAAGTGCTCCCTACACAATAGACCGAGGATGCCGTTGACGAGGCGGTTGTGACCAACAGCTACGACGAGTCAAAAAGATGAAATATTAGTTTGTATTGCGATTTCAAGTCATCGAATGAAAAGATATTGACAATGCACAAAGTTACGTACCTTTTGCCCACGGGTCTAATCATCAGGCGTAGAGCTTCAAGTATTGGCCTCGGCGGGAGTCGCGCGGGACCTCGCTGCCAAATGGTCACACCAGTCTCCCCCTGACGTTTCCCCCTCCCCTCCCCCCTCCACCTCCTCCCCATCCCCTCCCCCTCGTCCTCCTCCTCCTCCTCCTCCTCCCCATGCGCCACATACTCCTCATCCTCCTCCCCCTGCTCCTGCTCGTCCTCCCGGTGCTCCTCCTCCTCGTCCTCCTCGTCCTCGTCCTCGTCCTCCTCCTCCTCCAGCCACCGCTGCACTCGGCCCTTCTTTGTACCCCTCTTGGGGCCATCCTTCCCTCAACCCTTGCCTTTACCCACAGCAGAAGCCTCAGGCAAGTCAGGCAACCTCATGACTCTTCTGTATGCGGAGGCACAGTTACGCGCAAGGCCGCCGCCCACCATCTTTGTTCTATCACCTGAAATTAAACCAGAAAACAGTCAGTAAACCAGTAAAGAAATAAAGAATACATAATTAGTAAAAATAACATGATACTGCAAAAGAGAAAGAATACACAAACATGATATCAAAACATACATGTATTAGAAATAAACATCTTTCTTTTCAAAAAAATTAGAAATAAACATCTTTATCGGGATTATTTGGATGACAAGTCTCATCATCACTATCATGCATGTCCAGATAATAAGCCTCTTCATCCAATGAAGAAATGTCTTCATCAATCCCAAATTGTATTTTCTCAAGTAGTTCTACGTCCCTCTCATTATTAACCTCATCTCCAGCATCCGAGTCATCACCACTTTCATCATCTTCTACTTTTATTTTGATCGCTTCGGTTAAGTCTATCACAAAATTGCCTGGTAGCCCATCTTCTTGGAAGAACTCTCCGTCGTATGTATCTGGGTCTATGTTATAATATTCATTGTTTGGGACAGGTAGTCTACCGTGTGGCGATACCTTCTACACAATGTCTCAACCCAGCAGATCATCTTTTTTGTATAGGTATGAGAGATAATACACTTGCGTGGCTTGTTGAGCCACAATACAGACATCGTCTCCTGCATAGACGGATGATTGTCGAATTTTGACTAGTCCAATATCACGGTTCTCTCGCTTTTCATTAGGATCAAACCAATGTCATTTGAATATGACAGGTTTAAGTTTTTTGTGACAAGGAAACGTGAGTTCATAGATTTCTTCAATTCTTCCATAATAGTCATTGTCATCATTGCCTTTCGTACAAACTCCGGTGTTTGTGGTTCTTCGATTGGGCTGACTCTGCTCGTGTCTTTGTGTGTGAAAGCGGTACCCATTGACGTCATAGCCACCATATGACATGACCCTATAGTCACACCCAACCGAAACTTGTATCAACTCAGGATCCATAGACCCATGATTTTGGCCCTGCAAGTACAAGCAAGACCTTTCGTTTATTTATGAGCACGACCGTATTGTCAAACAAAAAGTACGACCGTACCTTCTGCTTGAACCAAGAAATTAAATCGGGGCTTCCACGTCCCACGCCGTTATCAAGAAGCGTATCAACTTCCCGCTGGGTCGGTTCCCTTCTTTGCCGCCAGAATTGTTTAATAAATTCAGAACGAGGGAGTTGGATACCATTAATATTGTGATCATAAGCTAGCAATAATAGATAACTAGTTTGTTGAGAACTTACTCAATGTATGGCTGCACTTCAGATAGATTGGTCAACACATAAATCATGATTTTGTGCCATTCTTCATGTTGTAACATTTGTCGTGAGGCTCAACACGGCGCACGGCAGACATTAACGGCCGTCGCCAGCCGTCCCTCGTCGGCGGACAGCGCAGGTGCCACGCACGTGCCAGGTGGTTTGCCGTGCGCCCGTTGGCCGACGCACGGCAAAGTGTTTGTTTGCCATGCGCTTTGTATACGACGCACGACGAAAGGAGATTATGCCGTGTGCCTTGCTTTTACCGTGCGTTTGGGCTCTTGCACACGGCAAATGTAGGGCTTTGTCGTGCGTCCGATATAAAGTGCACGGTAAACATTTAGACGTATGGTAAATTTGCGTTTTCCGGTAGTGGTGGATCCAATTATAAGCTCAGATATATGTGGTAGCTTGTATAAAGAGATGAAGATGGCCCGAATGTTCGTTTTTGGGTATTTCAGTGGTCCTAAAGCACAGGTTGGGAGCCATTAATCACTAAAGAAAAGAATGAACTATGAAATCAAACTTATGGATTCAAGAGACATTATGAAATCTGATCTCTTCAGCGCAGTTGTCTTGCTCGCAATTTGATCTCTTCAGTGCAGTTGTCTTGCTCTCTCCGAGACAACATAGTGGATAGAAAGTTGTTTCTATAGTAGTGTAAGTTATTTGCTCCTTACTGTCCTCTGAAAGTAACCAGAGATATCTATGATCCATTTATTCTCTACGTGCTGCCTCCCGCTGCTCACTGCATGTGTGGCCCACAATTCAGTAATTTTCGACATGTCATTATTTCCTTATTATACAGCAGAAACAGACTTTTTGGTGTTGGTGGTTTGGAGTTAGTGGCAACCAATTCTAACACAACTAAGGTTTAGGCTAGACCTTTTTGTTGTGATGGTAGTCATTTGGAGGTGGACACTTTCCCGCAGGATAGATGATTTTTTTCTGCTTCTTTTTTCTAGACCTGTGTGCTGTTAGGAACGAAGCTTTTTTTCTTGTGTAATAATGATAGCTGTATGCATCTTTTGGATGCAGAGGCTGGAATATCAATATATTCCCTTTTCTAAAAAAAGTCCATCTTGGTATGACGTGGACATTATCCACTTTCTTGTTGCTAAGCATTTGAATCTTGCCGCAAAATATTCTCAATGGCTTTGAATGTCCATCATGTATTGGCCGTCGCATGTTGCTGGTGCTGCTCTAGTGGTGGTGTCCAACAAAATGGCCGCTCTTTCTCCACCATTTTAATTATAGCTCTTTCTCCTTGATAGATCGTGGTGGTGACCGGGTAGGGGTAGAAGCTATGTTAGTGTTTGTACTAAATGCATAATGGAACCCTTGAGGAAACATATAGCACAATGATGTTACTGTGTATTAGTGGGTGATAACATTGGCATTAATGCAAAGTGATTTGCACGGCGGTATATGTATGCTTGATGTATACATGTGATCTAATATGTTCATCTTTGGACTAATTTTAGGAGGTAGATAGTGATGCCCTACTGGTCAAAGATGTGAGTTGAGACATTCAGGCCACAGAAGAACGTATATGAAGTTGACACCGTGTTAAGTTGTGGCGTGGTTGATACTGGTTACATGTGAGCACAATTTGTGTCAAAACATGCTGAGCTTCGGGCGTGCTAGCTTAGGCAGTGAGCACCGTACATATGTTATATAGGCGTCGGTGATTGGTGGTGGAGTTCTAAGTGGACTCACAGAGACCTTGTAGGACCGCAGGAGTACCGAAGGAGTTGCTGCCCATGTGGTGTCGATCTGCTTGTTTGGAAGAATATAAAAAAAAAGACATGATCAACGGTTTATCTTGTTGAGGATTTTTTAAATTATTAGGATTAATTAGAGTTATCCATCCCGAGAAACCGAACGGTGGAAACAAAGGTGGTACCCAGAGATACCTAGATAAATAGAGATACCCAGAGGTATCAAATTTGTGGGATCATGTACCAAAAATAGTGGGACCAATCATTGATTTACACTAGATATTTTCAGGTACCAGTGGTACCTCTCTAGTCATTTTTTGATTGCTAAAGCTATGCTTTATTCTTCCATTTTAACCGAAGTGCTTTTTTCCATAAATTTTTTACCATAGATATCAGGTTGTTAAAATTGTGTTTACACTGTCCATTAATCCATCGGATTGGTCAGTATAAACCAATGTAGAGATAAACGTACTGAATGATAACAAAGATTAAGTGCACACTACCAGAATCCTTCACATCCGCCCGCCTCCTCCGCCTCGGCCATATTTGGACCCGGTGCTGATGGGGCTTCAGCACCGGGTCCAACGGCTAGGAGCGGGGGCGGCGCTGCGGGGTGTCCGGGCGGACACATTAGCACCGGGTCGTGGCACGACCCGGTGCTAATGCGCCCCCTTTAGCACCGGGTGCAGCCAGCAACCGGTGCTAATGTGCCGAGGCCATTTCGCACCGGTTGCTAGCTGCACCCGGTGCTAAAGGGTGCACATTAGCACCGGGTCTTGCCACGACCCGGTGCTAATGTGTTTGAATATAGGGGCTTCTCCCTCCCCCGCCCGAGCCAGCTGAACACTTAGGCGCTGTGTTCATGCTGCTCGGCCGTGGGAGGGGAGGTGCTGCCCAAATTTTTTTTCAAAATTTGTGAAGATTCTACTCATCTAAGGAGCACTACAAGGTACACTCTTTCATTCTCTAATGTTTTATTTAGCTTGTAATCCTTCAAAGATTTAGAAATAGATTGGGATTTGTGAATCAAAGTAAAGCTAGCTAGAGAGAGCTTGTGTTCTTGGAGGAGAGAGAGGAGAGAGCTTGAGTTCATGGTGGAGAGAGTGTTCATGTTGTGTTTTAAATGGAGAGAGAAGGCAAGCTAGTTAGTATTTTGTTTTGTATGACTTGTGAATAGTTATAAGGCTTATAGTAATGTAGTTTTAGAAATTACTAGAAAATCAATATAAAATGCTAGAAAATCTTATAAATTAATAGAAAATCTTATAAATTACTAGAAAATCTTATAAATTACTAGAAAATCAATATAAAATGCTAGAAAATCTTATAAATTAATAGAAAATCTTATAAATTACTAGAAAATCAATATAAAATGCTAGAAAATCTTATAAATTAATAGAAAATCTTATAAATCTTATAAATCTTATAAGGCTTATAGTAATGTTATATTTAATGAATATAGTAATGTAGTTTTAGAAATTTATTTATATAATGGAATATATATTATAATTTGTATTTATTTATATATTAAATTTTTTTATCTTTAAATTGTATTGTATATTTGTTATTGGTTAATAATGCAGATGAATAGACAATGGATGTACGGGGACTCCCACGCTCAGGCGTTCCGTGATGGCCTTAGGACGTTTCTCGATGCCGCCGAGGCTAACAGGATGCCGTCCGGTTTCATGTTCTGCCCATGCACCCATTGTAAAAATATACAATCGTACAAACAAAGAGGTTGTCTTCAGGTGCATTTGATGAGGCACGATTTCATGAGGAATTATTCTGTTTGGATGAAGCACGGTGAAAGAAGAATTCTAATGGATGAAGATGAAGAAGACGAGGCCGATGACGACATTCCGTTATTGGCTCAATACTACGGTTCCTTTGCATATGCTGCAATGGGTGATGCCGATGAGGAAGATGTTGCTCGGGAAGGCGATGCTCAGGAAGATGTTGCTCAGGAAAATGAACCTACTGATGGACTCGGGCAAATGTTGCGTGATGCCGAGAAAGACTGCGGCAATGATAAGGAACTGAAAAAGATACAGCGCATGTTGCAGGACCACAAGACTGACCTGTACCCAGATTGCAAAGAGGGGCTAAAGAAGTTGGGTAGCACACTTGAACTTCTGCAGTGGAAGGCAGCAAATGGTGTTACTGATAAGGGTTTCGAGGAGTTACTGAAACTCGTAAAGAAGATTCTTCCAGAGGGTAACAAATTGCCATCGATGACGTATCAAGCAAAACGTGTTGTTTGCCCTCTCGGTTTGGAGGTGCAGAAGATACATGCGTGTCCTAATGACTGTATCCTCTATCGCGGACAGTACGAACACTTGGATCGTTCTCCGGTTTGCACCTGCGCACGATACAAGATCAGGCGGGACGACCCTGGTGATGTTGGGGAAGAGCGTTCTAAGAAAAAAATCCCTGCGAAGGTGATGTGGTATTTCCCTCTGATTCCCCGTCTGAAGCATTTGTTCAGGAACAAAGACCATGCCAAACTGATGCGCTGGCACAAAGAAGAACGTAAGCAGGATGGCATGTTGAGACACCCCGCCGATGGATCCCAGTGGAGGAACATCGACAGAGCATTCCCGGAGTTTGATGCTGATGCGAGGAATGTTAGGCTTGGTTTAAGTACCGATGGCATGAACCCTTTTGGTGAAATGAGCAGTAGTCATAGCACTTGGCCCGTGACTGTTTGTATCTACAACCTACCCCCTTGGCTCTGCATGAAGCGGAAGTTCATTATGATGCCAGTGCTCATCGAAGGCCCAAAGCAACCTGGCAACGACATTGATGTGTACCTAAGACCATTGGTTGACGAACTTTTGCAGCTGTGGACGAATGAAGGTGTTAGCATGTGGGATGAGGACAAGCAGGAGCAGTTTGACCTTCGAGCACTTCTTTTCATAAGCATCAACGACTGGCCTGCACTAAGTAACCTATCAGGACAATCAAACAAAGGATATAAAGCATGCACTCACTGTTTAGAGGAAACCGAAAGCATGTATTTGAAACATTGTCGTAAAGTTGTGTACATGGGTCACCGTCGATTCTTTCCAGTGAAGCATGAGCTACGAAAGAAATGTGCGCATTTTGGCGGGAATGCTGACCGCCGTACAAAGCCGAGACACCGGAGTGGAGAAGAGCTATTTGATATGGTGAAGGACCTACACGTGGTGTTTGGCAAGGGAGACGGAAGCCAGGCTGCTCCGACGGGCGAGGATGGTCGTGCCGCGATGTGGAAGAAGAAGTCTATCTTTTGGGAGCTACCTTATTGGCAACGTTTAGAGGTCCGTAACGCGATTGATGTGATGCATCTGACGAAGAATCTTTGCGTGAACTTGATAAGCTTCTTGGGTACTTATGGGCAGCCAAAAGATACACTGGAAGCACGTCAGGAGCTGAAACGATTGAAGCAACGGACTGATCTACATCCAGAAAAGAGAGACAAAGGACGCCAGTACTTGCGTCCTGCCAGCTTCACTCTCAGCAAAGAAGAGAAGGCAAGCATGTTTGAATGCTTGAACAGTATCAAGGTTTCGTCTGGCTACTCCTCCAATATTAAGGGAATAATAAATATGAAAGAGAAGAAGTTCACAAACCTGAAGTCTCACGACTGCCATGTGTTGATGACACAGCTGCTTCCCGTCATACTCAGGGGTGTGCTACCAGTTAACGTGCGGAAATCCATTATGAAGCTATGTGCATTCCTCAATGCAATTTCTCAGAAGGTGATCAATCCAGACCATTTAGATCAGCTACAGAACGACGTGGTGCAATGTCTTGTCAGCTTTGAGATGATATTTCCACCATCCTTCTTCAATATCATGACACATCTATTGGTTCACCTTGTCAAAGAGATTCGTATATTGGGCCCAGTATTTCTACACAACATGTTCCCATTTGAGAGGTTCTTCGCTGTCCTAAAGAAGTATGTCCGTAATCGTTCTCATCCAGAAGGATGCATTGCTAAGGGATACGAAACGGAGGAGGTCATTGAATTCTGTGTTGACTTTGTGGACGATCTTATGCCGATTGGTGTGCCCGAATCCCATCACGAGGGGAGACTTGGTGGAAAGGGCACACGAGGGAGAAGATTGATGGTGATCAAGGACGTTGAGACATTTCGTAAAGCGCACCTCACAGTTTTGCAACAATCAACCTTAGTTGCTCCGTACATCGAGGAGCACATGCAGATTCTCAGGGACGAAAACTCAACAAAGTCTGCGGCCTTCATTCAGCGTCTGCACAATAGTACTTTCGCCGATTGGTTGCGAAGACGTCTTATGGGTGTCGAGGGCATTGACGCGCAGCTAGCTTTTGTAGCTAGAGGTCCATCGAGCACGATCTTGACATTCCAAGGATACAACATCAATGGGTATACATTTTACACAAGAGCCCAGGACAAGAAAAGCACCAACCAAAACAGTGGTGTCCGGATCGATGCGACAGACACCAATGGCAATACAAACTCATACTATGGAATCATAGAGGAGATATGGGAACTAGAGTACGGACCTTTGAAGATCCCACTGTTCAAGTGCCAATGGGTGAAGCTGACTGGAGGAGGTGTTAAAGTTGAAGGGGACTATGGAATGACGTTAGTGGACCTAATCAAGATTGGCTTTCTAGACGAACCGTTCGTCCTGGGCAAAGCTGTCACACAAGTTTTTTATGTGAAGGACATGGCTAGCAGACCGAAGAAAGGGGCGGATAAAAAAGGTGGGGGTAAGCAAATGGACCCATCACAAGACGAGCCAAAGCGTCATATAGTTCTTCCTGGAAAGAGAAAAATCGTAGGAGTTGAGGACAAGACGGATGAAGATTATGATATGCTCGATGGCCGGCCTCCATTCTCAGTGGCTGATGACCCAAGCATCCTGTTAGCGGCGGAGGAGACACCGTATCTACGGCGTGATCACAATCAAGGAACATTTGTAAAGAGGAAGTTTATTAGTGTCCGAGTAAACGATGATGCCATGTAATTTAATTGCACTATGTTCCACCCAATTTGTAATAACTATATTTGCATTTATGTTCCACCTATGTTCTAAGATTTTCTATTGATTTATAAGATTGTTTTTATTAATTCTAGCATTTTATATTGATTTTCTAGTAATTTATAAGATTTTCTAGTAATTTATAATATTTTCTATTAATTTATAAGATTTTCTATTAATTTATAATATTTTCTAGCATTTTATATTGATTTTCTAGTAATTTATAAGATTTTCTATTAATTTATAAGATTTTCTAGCATTTTATATTGATTTTGGAAACTGGGCGCCAAACGAAAATTTGGGGCCTTTAGCACCGGGTTGATCTAAAATCCGGTGCTAAAGGCCCCCAATTTTCGATTGGCGCCAGTTACGGCCTTTAGCACCGGGTGTAGAAGACCCGGTGCTAAAGGTCCTTTAGCACCGGGTGGTGGGAAGACCCGGTGCTAAAGGGGGGGCCTTTAGCACCGGGTGCTGTACAGACCCGGTGCGAAAGGTCCTTTAGCACCGGGTCGTGGCTGCACCCGGTGCTAAATGCCCCGGACCTATATAGGCCGGGGACTTCTCTCCCCTCCCTCACTTCGCCTCATTCCTCCCAGATCGAAACCGCCGCCGGTGCCCCCTCGTCTCCTCAGCCGCCGCTGCCCGTCGCCGTCGCCCGTCGCCGCCGCCGCCCGTGGTCCCCGCGCCCACGCCGCCACCGCCTGTCGTCCCCACGCCCACGCCGTGCCGCCGCCCTCGTCCCGGGCCGCGCCGTCGTCCCCGCGCCCGTCGGTCGTCCCCGCCGCCGTCCGTCGTCCCCGCCGCCGTCGTCCCCGCGCCGGCACCCCTCGTCCCCGCGCCGCCCGTCGTCTCCACGCCGGTGCCGCTCCTCGTCCCCTCGCCGCCGCAGCCGCTCGTCCCCGCGCCGCCGTCGCCCACCGCCCATCACGCGGTGAGCCTCTGTGAAGCCGGCCTTCGTGCCGTGCGTGCATGTTTGTGAGCCGGCCTTCGTGCCGTGTACGTGTTTGTGTGTGCAGGTACCCGTTGCATGGCCGAACACATTCATTTGCTTAGCGAACGTGTTCGGCCATGCGCATTTGGTTAGCGAACGCGTTCGTGCTTAGCCGAACGCGTTCGCTAAGCACATACATTGAAAATATTAGAAATTACATTGAAATGTATATTGGAAATGTTATATTGGAAATGTTATATGTTTGAAATGTATATTGGAAAATGCTCAATTTAAATGTATTGGAGATATTTACATTGAAATGTATATTGGAAATGTTATATGTTTGAAATGTATATTGGAAAATGCTTCATTTAAATGTATATTGGAAATTCTATGTATATTAGAAATATATGTGCTTCGTTTAAATGTATATATTTCTTATCAATTACTTTTAATTCTATGTATATTAGAAATATATGTGCTTCATTTGAATGTATATTGGAAATGTTATATGTTTGAAATGTATATTGGAAAATGCTTCATTTAAATGTATTGGAGATATTTACATTGAAATGTATATTGAAAATGTTATATGTTTGAAATGTATATTGGAAAATGCTTCATTTAAATGTATATTGGAAATTCTATGTACCCGAACCCCTTAGCGAATCCGTTTTTTCGCGCACCGACCCCCCTTAGCGAACCCTTAGCGAATCAATTCACACCGCGCACCCGGACCCCTTGGCGAATCCGTTTTTCACGCACCGACCCCCTTAGCGAAAATGTTAGAAATATTGGGAATATGTATGCTTTGTATATATTTCTTATCAATTATTTTTAATTCTATAGATGGCGGACAACAACAACCCCGTCCCATCCATGCAAGAGGACAACAACAACCCCGTCCCACCCATGCAAGAGGACAACGACACGTTCTTAGCGAATCAACTTTTCAATATGGTAACCCAACCAATGTCCATGGATGATGTGTTGGGGATCATTGGAAGGGCCGAAAATGTTGAAGGGGCCGCCAATGTCCAGGCCGAAAATGTTGAAGGGGCTGGTAACGAGCCCTCGTCTAGTCAGGTGTGTATATAGATAACATAAATTTGTACTGTACATGTCAATTATGTATACCATCTCTATATCATCTCGTATATATGTAATTTGTGTAGGCCGCCTCTGCTTCTACAAGTCGAGCTAAGAAATCAAAACGATCGACCACGAAGAAGCTGAAGGATGTCAAGTTACACATCACCCGAGTGGAGGATGATGGGGAGCCAGTTGAGCCCCCAAAAGTGGCCAAGAAATTTGTATCTCAGTGCGGGGTAATTGTACGGGACAATGTGCCCATTAGTATCAGAAAATGGAAGTCCACGGACCCCACTGAGGAGTACGTGCTCCCCGATACGGAGAAGGAGATGCTATGGAGGGAATTAAAGGCAATATTCGACTGGCCTAGCACTCATGAAGCAGAACTGAGGGATTGGACAATGAAGAAGATGGCAGTTCTGTTTCAGGATTTCAAGAAGAAATTGTACTCGCAATTTCTCAAAATCGGAGAGGCCCCGGATCCTGAGAAGTATAAGAAGATCACCAATGATGAGTGGGAAGCATTCCTTGAGTACAAAACCTCCGAAGAGGGTGCAACGGCTAGCGCTAGAAACGCTGGAAACGCCGCAAATAAGAAGTACTCTCATAAGATGGGTTCGGGAGGTTACAAGGCAAGCATCGCTAAATGGGAGAAGATGGAAGAAGATCTATATGCTAGAGGCATCACTCCAGCGACACATGACTGGCCCACAAGGACCAAGCATTGGTACTATGGTCATGGAGGCACCCTAAGCCCAATCGACGGCTCCTTAGTTTTTCCCGAGGACTTGCGAGAACTAGCTCAGTGTCTCCTCGATATCCTCAGGGCATCTGATAGGGGAGAATTTGTTGCCGATAGAGACAGAGATGAGCTAACCTATGCCTTAGGGAACAAGGAGCATCCTGGACGGACGCGCGGCGTAGGCACAAGCATCTCATGGAAGAAAGGTTTCCAAGAGCACGCTGCCACCTATAGGAGCCGTTCGAGGAAGAAGGCCGAATATGAGCAGAGGGTGAGGGACCTAGAGCAAACGGTTGCCGCCCAGGGCTCAAAGCTCCAAGAAATGGAGTCAGAGCTGGAGCGACGGATGAAGGTAGCATGGCTGCAGATACAACAAGCCACAAGCGGGACCGGTTCCACAGAGCCTGCACCTCTCCAACAAGCCGCAGGCGGGACCAGTTCCATAGAGCATGCACCTATCCAAGATGCGGCCCTTATTAGCCCTCCACAACAATATCAAAGCAGTCACGCTTCCACATAGGCCGCCGAAGCGGTCTGTTACACCGTGGATGAAATAACTCAACGGACCGCGTGTGAGCTTGTTGTCAGGCAGAAGAACTTAGCTGTGGTGGTACGTATGCGACCTTAGTTCATACTGCATACATTTCACCGTAAATACCATTCATTTACTAACTTTCTTTGTGACTACTAACTTATCAGGTCGCATACGGTATAACCAAATGTGTGGAAGAAGGGCAAAAATGGCACTGCAATGGCATTCCACATGGTTACGTACCTGTTGAGGTGGAGCAAGTCGTCACCAGCTGGGAAGACTTGGAACTTGACATCCCCGGAGGTGACGGAGAAACAAAACTCGGTCAGTGTTCTCACTGCATCATTCTATGGAGCAAGGCAGACGTCGTCATACCCGGTACACCTGCGGCTACCAACAAGCCCCCGTCACCTCCAAGAGATCCACAGGATCATGACGATTCTCCGGGAGCTCCTGATGCAAGCCCGTCTCCTCCGCCAAAGAGGTCTCCGTCTCCTCCACCGAAGAGGTCTCCGTCTCCTCCGCCGAAGAGGTCTCCATCTCCTCCGCCGCGGAGGTCTCCGGCCCCTCCGCCAAAGAGGGGACGCCGCACTAAAGCCTCTGCCCCCACTCCACCAGCGAAGAAGGCGCGGAAAACCAGAGAGAAGCCCGCACCAGAGAAAAGAGCGGGTGAGAAGACTCTAGAGGAGCTCGAAGCCTCGGTCAAAGCAGACACAAAGAGGCAAATGGCCGAGTGGAGGAAAAAACCTGAGCCGGAGCCGAAGCTTGATCCCACCGTCGTCAAGTCATTCCTCGGTAATTTGAGCAAGGGTCAACAGAAGGAAGTAATAGTAACAGACTATGACCGCTCATTACTGAAATCTCGCCGGAAGCGGAAGGTTGCAAATAAGGAGGCGGGCCCATCCAAAAAGGTTCCTCAGCTCGGCCAGCAACCTCAGCGGCCCTTGGGTCCATTGCCATCTCTGGACGAGCTTAACGTGCAACGAGTAATGGCTGAGACTGGACTAACCAGAGCGCAAGTCCTGGGGGAAGAAGAGGTGCCTGTAAACACAACGCTGAGGTGGCTGTTTAATCTTGGCGAGCCTATGGTCCCTCCTGAAATGGAGAGCAAGCTACAGACGAAGATGCGCCGATTCCATGAGTGGTACTTGGAAGAATCAAGAAGGAATAAACGGCGCATGATCAAAGTAGGCGTGAAGGACCATGATTTCTACAATGGTGACGAGGATTGGGTGTGGCTGAGGTTTAAGGATATATATGAGCTGTACCACCGCGACGCCATGGACGTGGATTTGATCACCTGTTGGACACTGTAAGTACTTTGTTGTTGCTTATAATTCACAGTTTGAAAACAATAATTTCAATCTATGCTGACGCGGGCTTTATTTATTGCTTAACATATGCAGAATGGAGATTCAAAAATGTCGGAGAGATAATATATATGACGTTGGTTTCGTTGATCCTCGAAGGATAAGTGAAGCAATGATACTGCACAATCCTGAGGAAACATATTTAAACCTATACAAGTATATTAAGAAACAAAATTACTGCGACTCCATACTAATCCCGTACAACATAGAGTGAGTACATACACAAGCTTCTTCTTATACTGTCTGTGTACTAATTCATTTCTGATTATAATGTATACATGTGCACAGATTCCACTTGTTCCTAATAATATTGTGTCCTGACCGGGGTGTCGTGAACGTCTTTGATTCGTTGCACACTCCAAAAGAAAAACTACAGAACATCATGGACATGATGACAAGGTGATGTATATTTTCCCCTACTTAATTCACCCCTTACACTCGCAATGACTTAACTCAATTTTTTTGTTCGCAGGGCCTGGATTCAATTTCGTCAAGAAGACCCGGGAATTCAACATGAAACACTAAAATGGAACATTGGCTTTCCGGTAAGCAAGTAATTTGTACATGTAGGCCTCGGCTAATATATTATATGAATTTTACTTAATTTCTTTTGGTCGACAGTGTGCCAAACAGGGGCCGGGAAATAATTTATGTGCATACTATGTTTGCGATTTCATGTGGAATTGGGGACATAAAAAGCTTACCCAACAGGATATTATGGTACATAATAATAAACACATTTCCATTATTATTAAGTGCACAATTATTGTCTCCAACTCGGCTGATTAAATATCTTTCAATTATTTGTAAATTACAGATGTTCAACCTGAAGGAAGAGTCCCTAGAGCTAGAAAGAATTGACGCAATTGCAGAACAGCTCGTCGGATGGATCTGGGACGAGGTCATCAATCCCCGAGGAGAATTCTACTCGCCAGTACTGGAGGACGTGCCGGACAGTCCAACAAGCTAGTCGTCAATCTTAATTAAGTAGAAAATACAGTTTAAATATATATAACTCGAGTTGACACGCATGAATATCTACTTTTGTAATATATGTCTTCTATTTTGATGAAATGTCAGCTAATATGAATATAGAGTCGGCCGAATACGCATTAGAATACACGTATTAGAATATATACGTATATAGACGTGCACGCATGGCTACTGAAAAAAGCAAAAAAAAAAAAAAGAAATCCGGGGCCTTTAGCACCGGTTGCAGACAGCAACCGGTGCTAAAGGCAGGACCTTTAGCACCGGGTGCAGCCACGACCCGGTGCTAAAGGCCCTGCTAAAGGCGCTGCGGGGCAGGGCCTTTAGCACCGGGTCGTGGCTGCACCCGGTGCTAAAGGTCCCCTTTAGCACCGGTTATTCAACTCGGTGCTAAAGGGGTACCCCTTTAGCCTCGAATTAGTTGCACCGGGTGGGAAACCCGGTGCTAAAGGGCTTTCCCACCCGGTGCAGATGTCGATCATTCTGGCAATAACCGGTGGCTCTCTGGCAAAATCGGTTGGCAGAAATTAAATGGCTTGCAAACCTAGAGCGCCACCGCCGTTGAGTCGTGAGGACCTCGCCATGCGACTCCAATGCTGCCGAACAAAGGGATCTCTCAAGATTGATGGATATGGCCTCATTGCGCGGCATCCACATCTACACCAACTCGGTCCCAGCACACTGGGGCTACCTTGTCTATCCATCAAAACTTGACTGACACCCCGTGATCGAACCGGTCAGGTCACTGGTTCACTGGTTCATCAGTCAAACCAGTGATTCACTGATCGAACTAGTAGTTTAGTATTTATTAATATAATATTTATTTATCATGATTTATATAAATAATATGTAAGTTTTATTAAAAAATATATCACATGTGACATATTTGATGTTATAACATAATTATATCATAATAGTCTATTGTTTAAAGTTTGAAACTAATATCCAAACATCAAAATGATTAATGGTTCACTGAAAAACAGGTTCACTGGTTCATCAGTTCGATACAAAACCGACTGGTTCGACGGTACACGCCAGTCCAATTTTATGACCGATATTTTAATTGAACCGAACTAGTCCAGCTACCGTTTATGGTTTTTCTGGTTCTACCAGTGAACCGATCCGGTTTTTTGTTCTAGGATCTAGAGGCGGTGTCCTCTTCTCGACAAGTGCGCGGAAGAAACCTACTCGTCAGCCATTCGCACACGAAATCTTTTCCTATCCTGATGTCTCCTATTACCACACCGGCTCCGTCCTAGCAACTTATTCTGTTTAAAATCCACTATACTATTCCATATACCTATATTCCTAACGACCATGTCGAAGCAAATGAAAAGCTCGTGGTACCGAGATGTGAGGACGAAAGGATCAAAGGAATCGTGCTTGTTATATATATATAATTCCTCGCCAGAAGATGTTAAGATGAATGCAGACAGATACACCCATCATGCTGGTACACAGACCACTTAGAATCTAAAATTCACACATGTGAATTACTGTAGATGAATCATTTATTTGCCTATCACTATAACTGCAAAGTCTGGAGCTGCACTCCAATCACACTATCCCTTCATGAAGGTCTCATCTTAAAATTAACAGGCTACGGCAATTGATCAGAAACCGCTGGCTTCAAAAGAACTAGTAACACCACACGACAGAGAATACTATAATTAATTGAATAGAGCTCAAAATCTAGGAGCCACATGGAATCGAATTGAAAATGTGGCCGCCATGGAATCAAGTGATCCATGGCCGTCGCGAGCGTGTACCCTGGCGCTCGATATGGGAAATAATCGTGAAGGCAACTGTTTGATCTGTTTTGTTGGTGATTAATATATATGGAGTGAAAAGACGTTCTACCTCTAATTAGCCTTAATTGGAAATGAACCGCGAGTGTCTCCGAGGGTTGTTTAATCGATGGTGTTGAACTTTTCTGGACGATAGAACCCGCTAGTTCCGTCCAACGAGCACCGTAACAAGCCTCGTAATACTATACATCGTCTTTTGGTTCATCCCGATGATACATGCTTGATAAATTTAGTCAGCTAGCTGGTCAAGTACAACAATGAAGGATAATGTGCTACTGCCTCCGTTTCAAATTATAATTCGTTTGACTTTTTTTACCATAAGTTTGACCACTCATCTTATTAAAAAAAATTATGTAAATATAGTCAAATTTAAGTCATTTATGAAGTTTTTTTTAATAAAACAAGCCACCATAAAAAATATGATAATTTGTATAAAATTTTGAATAAGACGAGTAGTCAAACGAGTCAGAAAAGTCAAACCAACTATAATTTAAAACGGAGGGAGTATATCAGGGCCATCAAGCTTGCTGGCTAACTTCTGATTCCGAGAGCAGCGGCACATATATGCAGCCACCCCCATAAACTACGAGGAGACGTCAGGGCTGGATCAGATTCATAGATCCAGCCACAGCACATTTGAACCGCCTCTACCACATTCTTCTCCAGCAAGCTGCCAACAATGAACACTGTTGCATGATGCCTCCAAGGAGGCTCCTGCCTGCAGCTGAGTCGCTTGCATCTGCAGCAATAAACTTTTGGTGCCCTTCAAGCAAAACTTGCGGTGATAAACTGCCAGTTAGAAGTGTCGTACCACAGGAACAACACACCACAGGGTCCTCGAGTAGTAGCTCATTTCCTAACGCCTACCATTCCAACGGGCTATAAGACCCTGCTCCTGGTGACAACAAGATGAACGTGCATCAGGGTGATGTACAGACGTACAGGTACACCCTTCCCTATGATGGCGGCCGGGTTGGGTGATCCATATATAATTGAGCTCGGTTTCTGATAGGGACTAATGACTTATTGACTTAACATATACTGTAACTGTAACGATGATAATAATGAAGTTGTCTCTATGACTAGTCACTATCACTAATGATATTAATTTTTTCAGCTAGCAGTACGTTTTATGCTTCAGATACTTTTATGACATTATTGAAGACAAATAAAATAAGTCCATGTACCACGGTTATGTCGAAGGACATTTTCAGCTGAGTTTCATTTGGAAATGGACTAAGGCCCCGTTTAGTTTGGGGTGACTAAACTTTAGTGACCTGATTTTAGTCACATTTAGTCCCTATAAATACCAAACATGGTGACTAAAAGATGACTAAAGTAGTTTAGAATATTTAGTCCCCAAGGGGTGATTAAAGGGGACTAAAGGCCCAAAAGGACAGCCCATGCCCGTCATTATTGCCCCGTTTCCCATTGCATTTGTTATGGGTATTTTGGTTTTTGTTTAACTAATTTAATGGTCTTTAGTCACTAGAACCAAACATGGAGATTAAAACTTTAGTCAAGTGACTAAAGGAACCAAAGAGGGCCTAATCTTTTGCAAGCTTGCAGCTGAATTTCATTCAACAAAAGGACAGTTGGAAGTTTCTCGTGTAAGCTTCTCACTACCAAATCAACTTGGATCCACGCGTAACCTTTGAGTCTACAGTAATACATTATTGATGGATCATCATCGTCCCAAGTAGCAATTGATGAATACAAATTAAATGCATGGCCTAGAAGCTGTGGCTGTGTTTCCATATTGAACATCGCTTTTCTATCAAGTTTTGCAAACGCTCTTTGTCACATGACATATGGCAAGAAGATACAATGTCACCACTGGAAAACACCCGGAAGATTAACACAATGTCTTCTTTGACAGATGACAGCAAAATGCAAAGCTTCAGTTTCCTGCCACACGCCCACACTCTTTCACTATCGGTTCCCTCGTCCTCATCTCAATCCGCTTTCCAGTGAAGACACTGGACATCAAGATTCTGAGTTTCATGGCAGTAGCCTGTTCCTGGTGCCTACCTTTCCTACATGAGTAGATTTATGTATTTCCCTTCCTTACTGATGCAGTTATGGAGATGTAAAAAGGTCCCTTTCTGAATGGGATGATATATGTGTGAACTGAATTTATGATAGCGTACTGGATAATTTATGATAAGCTTATAATATAGTTTCACGCCAGTTGGAAGTTGGAACCATGCACAAAACTTTTTCTGCAGAGTTTCTGTTTGCTTCAGTTTCCCTTACTGGGGAATGGCTTATAAATAGTATTGACGAAAACAAAAGGAAAAGGGTAGAGGCGATCGGACAGTTTTATCAGATCTATCCCTACAATATATATACAGAACTATTGTTGCTTTCTGGCAGAAAATGTGACATACGTTTGTGGATTGAACCACATTCAATTAAAATGGTGCGTGCCAACTGCAATATAAAAATGTTCTCTCTGTGAGAAAATATACCTTATCATTTTTAAAACACAGTTTAACTGCAGCAGCTGTTGTAAACACATGCGCACACACGCCTGTGATACACACACTACCTTATTATAAGCACCTCCAGAATGCATGACCATCATATATCACACGGGCATGGCTCATGTAGTAAATATATCCGGGACTGTCTTACCCCTGCCGATCGAGTTTATTTTTCTGTTGCACAGAGCAAGCAGCATACCTTCCAAAAACTGAAGAATGGCTAGCTAGCTTTGTATAACTTGTTTAAACTTCTTTCACTCTTTTTTTCCGTTTCCTGACTCCTAGATTGTAAAACATCGCTTTCTTTGACTTGCCTTTTTTCTAATATAAATAAACAGTAGGGGGAACCCCTTCTCATTCCTCCAAAAGACATACAGTGAACAATGTAGCAAGTTCGATGCAGAAATACTTGCTCTTATCCTGTTGTCGCCCATATTACCATGGCTCACCGGCCAGTTCGGTGCACAAACGGGTAGATCTAATTTGGTAAATATTATTTTATTTTTTATTTTTAAAATAAAAATCTATATAAATATATATTTCTTCTATTACCTCTTAGGAAGTAATACCATCTAGATCTAATTGTCAATATACATTTCAAAGTGCTTTAGCAAAACCTATATTTTAAAACAGATACTCCAAAGACAATTATATGATTTTTCAACAAAGTTACACATTACATTAGGTTGAAGCTCATTGAAATTTAGTTTTCTCTTTGTAACACATCGTCTTGCTAGAAAGGTTTCACTAGTATATTCTTCACGCTGTATGAGGGATTAGTTTGCCATATGAACTTTTTTACAATGCTTGGAGAGGTACGGACCGGTACCTGAAAGTATCTAGTGTAAATAAATGGTCGGTCCCACTATTTTTGATACCTGGTCCCACAAATTTGGTACCTTTTGGAACCTCTAGATACTCCCTTTGTTTTCACCGTCCGATTTCTCGGAACGGATGACTCTAATTAATCCTAAGCATTTTAAAATTCCTCGTTATTGTAAAGGACATAGTTTACAACATGTTTGCATCAAGAGGAATTTTAAAATGATTGTGATTAATTAGAGCCATCCGTTCTGAGAAATCGAATGGTGGAAACAAAGGGAGTACCCAGAGGTACCTGAATAGGGGTACTCAGAGGTACCAAATTCATGGGACCAAATATGAAAAATAGTGGGACCAATCATTAATTTATACCAGGTGCTTTCAGGTACCAGTGGGTACCTCTCCAATTATTGTAAACCATCTCTTGCATCAAATGATTACTGTGACAGGTAAAACTTCAGCGCTTTCTAGAAAGTTTAGTAACATCCATTTTATTTAGACTAAAAATTTGGCGGCCGTCCACTTCCTCAGTTTTTCTTCAAACATACTTGTCCTAATTAGCTAGCTTATGCATTATAGTGAAGAAGAAGAGAAAATCAAGTGGAATTGAATAACTCATATGTAGCCTTGCCTAGTTCAGAATGATTGATCAATACAACCACATGCATGTATGTTTCATTGAGAAGCCTGAAAAATTAAGCATCCTTAATCTCAGATGCAGGATTGTGGCTGGATGTAGGACTAAGAAGGAACTATAGATCATTTACTTTCGTCTATCTGATTCTGCTCTTTGAGGCTGTAGTAACCAAGATTGCAATGGTATGCTGCTAGATGTGCAGAACTTTATTTCAAGGCCACTTCATTCGATAAAGTCTGTTGTAGCCTATTTCCTAGTGCCTACCATTCTAACTGGGAGATGATCTATGTTCAGGGCTGCTCATTTTTATCCCTTCCTCCCATTCCCATTGGTCTTGATGTTTGCTGGTGGTAAAATGATCGGTGCAATTTAGGAGTAAGAAGGTGCCTTAATTTTGTGGTTGGACAATATATATTGAAAAGTATTTTGGTTATAAGGTGAATTATTTTTATCATTGATGCGGGGGGTGGATACCAGACCCTAAGGGCAGTCCCAACCCTCCATGTAGGATGGTTTCCATAGAATTAATTAGGCTGCCACATAAGACTTTTTGCTTGCGTGGCACTGTATTAAATAAGAGAGAGAGTGAAAAAAGGAAGAAACTGTGTCTCATGCAAGACCCAGTGTCGACACGAGAACCTATGCATAGGACACTACCAAAGTTTGCATTGGGAGAGGATAGTGTCTTCACGATAGAAGAAGAACAAGTATGATTGGTAGAGAGAAAAGATGAGAATTTATATGATCCATCCTAAGAAATCATGGGTTGGAGAATGTAGTGTCTAAGGTGATGTCTTGCTAATATGACAGTATAAACACTACCCATAGACATGATGGATTAGAACTGCCCTAATCTGTCCATTGTGCTGGCCCGATAACCGATACAGATTAGGATTCGGAGCCAGCTAGGAAGGAGCCCTCACAAAGTGATATAAAGACAAAAAAAACCAGATGCTCCTTCGTTATAAACTATCTGATTGGTGCATATAAATGAGATGTACTAAAAGCAACGGGTACATTATTGTTTGTTTTCATTAAATCCGATTGCATGAGTAGGTCCATTTTGTATAAGACAGAGTATTGAAGAACCATTTATTAGTTATATATGGGAAGGCGACGCCAGCATTTGATCGGTGGGTGCATGAAAATATCAGGGGGTTTTTTTCTCGAAAATATGAGGATATATTAAGGAGGGATTTTAAAATGATTGAGATTAATTACAGCCGTCTGTTGTACCTAAATAGATGTACAGAGAGGTACCCCGAGGTATCAAATTCATGGGATCATATATCAAAAATAGTGGGACCAACCATTGATTTACATTATGTACTTCCAATCATTGTAAGGCGCTTCAATAACGATGATGAATGGATGGTAAGGAGCTTTGGCAAAACACTGAAGGTTCTTACATCACTACGGGAGACAATAGAGTTGAGAAGCACTCGGCAAAGAGTGTATAACACTCAGCAAAGCCTTTGCTGAGCGATACCCTCGGCATAAAGCACTCGGCAAAGCTTGCCGAGTGCTTTTTATCGGGCACTCAGCAAAAACTTTGCCGAGCGCCAAAACCGGCACACAACAAACATTGTTTGAAAAAAAAACATTCGCCAGAGCGCTGCCAGCTGAGGGACCCGCTGCCGCCACCCGCGTCGCACCAGCGCTGCCCGCTCACGCCACGTCGTGCCAGCACTGCCCGCCGCCAGCGCCGGCCCCTGCTGGGAGCTGAGAGGGAGAGAGACGTGAGAGATGTATGTGAGGGAGAGGTGGAAGAGAGACATTTTATTTGGATGGGGGAGGGAGGATCCGTGTGCTCATGATTGGACCAAATAGGAGGCCACGATTTTGAAGGTGTGGATCGCTGACGTGACCACTTGTGTTTTCTCTGTGCATTTATAACAAAATTTTAGATGGTTAAATAATTTTAAATAAAAAAAGTTGTAAACTATAAATTTTACATCTATTCGAGATCTACAACTTTGATATAGAACATATTTACATCTGAAGCCATTTGGAACTTTTAAAAATTCAATATTTCAAATTGGATACATTATAAGGTTATTTTATAGTATGAAACAATCTTAAATTAAAAAGTTATCAACTACAAAGTGTTAGGTTTCATGGATCTGTACAACTTTGATATATAACTTATTCACATTCGAAGTCATTTGAAAATTTTAAAATTAGATAACTTATAATAACTTATATTTTGTTGAGGTGTAGGACTTTGGTATAAAGTTTTTGTCATATGAGTTCATATAAAACAGTTTGTTTTCAAAAATGCATCCAGTAACTCTCTCACATATAATCACACATATACTTCTTGGGAGATGTTTCGAATTTATAAATATCGTTACGACAAATTGTGTGAAATCTTCTCAACTTTTTATTACAACCTTCATGTGTGATAGCATCACATCATGACAAATCTCATGATTTTTAGACTTCATTCACTTTTTTAAAAATTTAAAAATCATTCGGACAAACGTTAGTGGTCATATTTCTTGAACAAAATTTTCCAAATTTCTTATCATTTCATTGGTAAGGCCTCAATCTAGGCTAAATAACATGAATATTATTTTTCTACTTATTGTATTCTATTATTTGAATCACTAGTAGTTCAAATTTGACTTGATTGTATGAACTACTACTTTACTGTAAGCACTATAAGAGACAATTTTTTCAATGGTCTAGCTATTAGCACATAACTCATAATATGAATAACTTCACACATCATCCTCATATAACCTCGAAGTACGTGTACGAGACTATCACTTGATCAAGAGATAGCTCTTCTCTCTCTTCTATTAAAATATAAGAATGTATTCTATGAGCTAGCTAAGAGTTAGCCATTGAAGAATGCCTAAGGTGTTGCTCTACAATGTCTTATGGATCAATTTCTGCAGCAGCATCGATTGCTTAACGCTAACTTTTTATATATATTGGGGCTGCCCGTATCCGATCCTCCGAAAGTAACCAGATAAGTTTTTTTCTCCTTATTACTATCCTCTGAAAGCAACCAAGCCAGTATGCATGATCCACTTTTTCTGTGCTATGTCTGTTTACCCTGTGCTTTAATGTGAGTTCGCGCTGCTTACACAATATATGGCCCACTATTCAGTCATTTTGCACGTGTCATCTCGCCTTATACAATATATATGGAGTTTACAGCTGAATCAGTCCCGTGATATACAAAATTTAATTAATTTGATCAACCCAGCCATGCATGTAAGTTCATTCTACAACACACTCAAGTTTGTATTATTAGTCTTTCACTTTTCAACCCTGGATAATTAAAACAGTTCACTTTTCAGCATTTGCTTCAGTTTGGACGGGCTTTGTTGATGTGGTTCTGACGTGAGGATATGACCAAAGCTAAATAGTTATTTCATTTTATTTAAATCAGTAGTTGTCTTTGAAATATTAATTTATAGAACTATGTTCTAATTATATTTATTTTGTGAATTGGAACCGGAGAGAAATTATATTTCTTCTTAAACTAGAAAATGCATATTGTCCACTGATCATACATTTTTCCCTTCCAGAACAAATTGATAAATAAATTTTATAGCTGATATAAGCTATGAGATTATCGAATTGTTTAAATCCATATAATATTTTCACCACTATAGAAATGGTCATCACAAACGGTTTTCAAGGCACATCACAAACGGTTTTGGAGGTCGTTTGTGATACCTCCACAAACCGTTTGTGATGCTGATGCGCACCGAAAAACCTAAAAAAATAGGGAAAAATTGATTTTAATGCATGAAGGTTACCAGCACGTCAGCTGGCGGATTCAAACCGCCAACCTCTCTCTCACTCGTGACCTCCTCCACCAATAGACCACTCCATCACATGTGTCTATATGCCATTCTGATTCCTACCATATTATACTAAACCGAGTGTAAATTGCTTGTTTAAGGCCCTAAACCATTTCAAATGAAAAAGTTCTCAACTACAAAGTTTCATAACTTTTTGAAATATACAACTTTTATTTTGGTAGTTTCTCCACCCGAGGTCGTTTATAAAATTTTAATTTCAAATTTGAGAACATTCAAACTTAGATCTCGTTAACCAGATGATTTCAAATGAACAAGTTATCAACTACAATGTTTCATAACTTTTTGAAATCTAAAACTATTATTTTGGCAGTTTCTCCATTCGAAGTCATTTATAAAATTTGAATTTTAAATTTGAGAACATTCAAACTTAGTTTTCGTTAACCAGATCATTTCAAATGAAAAAATTGTCAACTACAAAGTTTCATAACTTATTGTGATATACAACTCTTATTTTGACTATTTCTTCATCCGAGGTTGTTTGAAAAAACTCAACTTACAAATTTTGAGAACTACAAACTTACTTTTCATTAGTAAAACAAATTCAAATTAAAAAGTTTTAAACTACAAAGTTGTATAACTTCTAAAGATCTACATGTTTTCTATATGTCATTTTTTATCGGATGTAGTGAGAGTAACATTGTTCACAAATCTCATAGATCTCTCTTATAGTTTCAGGAACTCTATGAGAGATAGATTTTATGAACAATATTCAAATAAATTTATCGAATGAAGAAATGATCAAACTAAAAGTTCTACATCTTGTGAAGTTATACAACTTTGTAGTTCAACACTTTTTGATTTGAATTAATTTACATCTTCAAAATGTGGTTTTAATGTGACAAAGGGTTTGTAGGAAAAACCGTTTGTGATATGGGGGCATCACAAACGGTTTTTGCTACAAACCATTTGTGATGCCCCACATCACAAACAGTTTTTCCTACAAACCGTTTGTGATGCCCCACATTACAAACGGTTTGCAACGGCTACAGTCCATTCACTTGCAAACCGTTTGTGATGCTACTATCACAAACGGTTTTTGAAACCCGTTTATGATAAACCGTTTGTGAAGGTGGGTTTTGTAGTAGTGTTTCTATATTGGCGTGTCATTCCCCAAATATAATAACTAAGGGCACGTACAACGCACTCGTCGCCAGCCGTCACCGTGCAACAATTTTTTTGCGAAAATCCCCCCAGTTACCGGCGAGCCGTCGCCTCGTTGGTCAACAGCATGGGTGCGTGCTCTGAGGCAAATCAACCAACAACGTGACCGTTATACTAAGTACTGCAGCTCGACGAAGGATGTGAGGATCTGGTGCGCGTTGTACTGAGTATTATTTTTTTGTTGTCATTGCCAAGTATGTGCATGTGGGTGGTAAAGAATTATGATCCTAATGCTTCATAATCCAATTTTACCCTTATACATTTTTAGTTGAAAATTGAATAAGATTATAGTCCGTTAAATTATCTAGGCTAAAATTTGCAAAAAAAAATTAAGACCCTTTACCACCCCTATGTGCATGTGAACCGAAGTATGTGATCTGTCATTTTTTAAGTCATGCGAATTATTTCAATGTATTGTGCATTCTCTCATTTATACAACAAAATAGTTAACAAGGATCAAGTATGCACTAGATCACCATGATTTTTGTGTCAAAGGATGAATTAAACAGCTTGCAGACAGCCAAACAGACTCAGGGCACGTACAACGGCGCGTAGTCTGCCGTAGACATACAAACTGTTTTTTGCAGAAACCCCTCCGCGACCGGTCTGCCCACCGCGTTGTCGTCTCTCTCATCTACGAATGAGGCTGGTGCTCCAAGGCCCCAGCGACGACTCGGCGCGTTGTAGCAAGCATTGCAAGGAGACGGCGGCGGAGAGGATCCGTTGCGCGCGCGGGGAGGAATCCCTTTCCCGCCCAAGGTTCCGGCCTCTACCCCATCGGCATCCTGGCGCACGTGTCGCTGGCAGCACCCGGAGCACCACGCCGCCGCCGCCGCCGCCGCCGCCGAGAACAGAAACAATGAAGGAGAAGAAGAAGAAATCCTGCAATTGGGACGGGAGACCTACAACTTTTGTAAGCCGGTCAATAGTAAAGTAAATTACCTGGGTGAGGAGGGCGAGCTCCTCGACGCCGAAGGAGCGGGCGGCGGCGAGGGTGTCGAGCGTGAGGTTGACGGCGGCGGCGCAGTGGGTGTGCCAGCAGCCGCGCTCGCTGCAGCCTGGCCGGGGCTCCCCTATCTCCGGCACCAGCAACACCTGCCCACTGTACAGGAACTGCAGCAGCAGCAGGAACACCTCGTAGCTCACCGAGTTCACGGGTATCACGGCGCCAGGCACGGCCGCCTCCGGCGGCGCCGCGCGGGGAGGAGCCGGACGCGTCGGACGGGGAGCGCGAGCTAAGGCGGTCCAGCAGCTTCCCGTGGGGGCTCAACACCGCGGTGGAGCGGCCACCGCTCTGCCAAGCCACAACTCTCCAGCGCGGCCACGCGGCCGTGCAGCTTGCCGCGGGGACGCGTCCACCGCTCCGCCGGGCCGCCGTCTCCCGCGCATCGATGCCATGAAGAACGAATGGATAAGCTTCGGTGACGGGAGACGTGGGGTGGTGTGTCAACGTTTTCCAGTTCAGCCATGAACAATCTATATATGCAACAAAATGACTATAAAGATTAAGTATGCACTAGATCATCATAATTTGTGTGTCAAAAGATAAATTAAACACCCTACAAACAGCTAAACAGATAACCTATTATACATGTTGTTTGTTTAAGATGTCTATTTATGTAAAAAAGACAGCAAACTATCTATACGGTTGTACTTGTCCTCGTTGTACAAGCTGTCTATTTGTACTAAAGAGACGGCAATTGTCTCCACTGCTGTACTTGCCCTAATCAGCCATATTTTTCTCGGGCTCAACTTCCACCGCGACACTTTTTTCCCACACGTACCATGGTTATCTTCCTTGTTATCGCGTACGTCTAGAAACGGGCCGCGATCACTCAGAGCTGGTTGCATGGTGACAAGCTGGAGTTGCTTCCGCTGTTCAGCAGGACGGCCTTCCAGGCTTTACAATTTGGGTGGACTTCGGCGCACAACTGCGTGGTTTCACCGGAGCTCGAGTCCTTAAATCCATCTTGGTATCACGTGGGAACAAGAAGACAACCGAGGCTAGTGGTGGTGAGTAACTATATGACCATGCACTCTCTTGTTGCGCAGGCTTTCAATCTTGTCCGAGCTAGCATGCAAAACATGCTCGGTAGTTTGATGTCCATCGCGTATTGGCCTATTTCCTGTAACCTTTTATTCCTAGCTACACGGTGATTTATACACACGTTTTTAGCCTTTCTCCCTCCCATTCTTCACCATATGTTTTCTTGGCCGTCGCATGCTGCTGCTGCTGTTGTTCTATCTCCCCATTTCATATTGCTCGTGGTTTTCACCGGGCAGCGTACAAACTACATACGGTAGTGCTTGTGTTAAATGCATAATGGAGCCCGGCCTCTGGGAAACATATAACAATGATATTACTGTGTATTATTTGGTGATCACAATATTAAACGTACGTAGCTAGAGATTTATTTGGCGATCGGTGGAGATTTAGGTTGGTCTTATAGCACACCGTAATACTCATCATATGTTCGGCCAACGACAAAATGGTCTAGGAAGGAAAGCAAAGGAAAAACTTTTGATTGCTGCAGGCACCATGTGTTGCGTCATATGGTTAAGCCGAACTAGTACACTTTTTAATAACTTTCATACATGTTCTCTATTGTAGGTGCTTTTCAGAGGCACTCACTGTATAAAACCATTGGCGATTCTCTAAAAGGAAGAAAGAAGCTCTATAAAAATGGCATGCCGCCAATTGGAGACAATGGCCATGGCGATCTTTGCCAGGCATGGTTGGAGGTTTAGCAATATATTAGGCTATTAAGCTATTATTTATATTCTCTTTATTTTTTTATTGCCAACTTGTATGTTGTGGTGTGTGACTGTGTTATGGGGAGACAGAGTCTCTGATAAAGCAAAACATGTAATAATATGGCCCAATGCAACTTTGTTTGCAGCAGCCAGGATTTTTTTATTTGTTTGATGAAATAAAACTGCCTTTAACTAAAAAGAGTCAACCACACCTCGTATATAGTTCAAACAATTGCAAAACGATGTTAACACATGGTACTGATACCCGATACTAAAAGTGACGACTGTTTAGTAGTAATTTAATTGGCCCCAGTCCTAGAGGGTCTCAGAGGACCATTCCCATTAGACCCATTGATGTGGAGCTAAGATTGATGTAGAGTTCTCCACTAGTACTATTAGTGGCCTCTAGTTATAAAAGACATTGATTAATCTTATAATTAATCTCTCTAGAAAAATGTTTTACCTTAGGGTGAAGTTTTAGTTGCCACTGAAAATGTTGTTCTGCAACCTATTGATTCACAGTAGGTACTCTTTCCTGTCTCCATCCAGCACACACGTTCTCTTCATCTGAGAGAGACATCCCAACCTATTGCATGTTTTGTTCACAAACGACATGCGCTCAATTGGAGAGACAGCACATGTGCGTTCTCTTGTTTTATTTTCCTTTAATCCACACGTTCATGCTACCTCTGACCTAAGATTGAACCATAGTCCAACCCGCACTGCTGTGGCCAGCACACTTCGCACCCTACTCCGCTTCTGCACGCACTTCTAGTTTTTTGTAGGCTTTGGGTATCAGATATGTATCCCCGTTGATTCTGCCTAAATGCTTTCAAGCTGTAGCTAGCATCAACAGATTCAGAGGACGAAACACAACACTACCTCACATAGGGCTTATCAAGTCTCCTGGTGCCTACCATTCCGACAATTGGAGATTTTCTTTTTTTTTTCCGTCTCGCTGCTTCTCCTGACCCTCTCACTTTTGTTTCACCTCAACTGTTTTTATTGCACTTACTATGCGTGTGGTGACAAACAAAGGGCCTTAATTGGTGAATCGGAACTAGTAGCAAATATATAGTGCCATAGTGGTGCTAAGGATTCAGGAAAAAAATGTTGCATAATAAGCACACACCTCCAATTAAAATTTAGTCCGGACTAAACTTGAATGCCTAAAATTTAGCTATCTAAAGTTAGTTCATTTTGCCCCCTTTTTTTCCTGTAAACTGAGGGATAAGGTCGAAGTGTACTCTGATTATTTCTCAGATGGTTGGATCCTTTCGACCGCTTTTGGATCTAATTATTTGGTCGGTTTGAAGGACTAGTAGACTGGGTTCTTGTTGGGATGTGACTAATTTTGAATCCACACATTTTAGTCTCCATATTTAGATCACCTAGATAGACTAAATTTTAGTCCCTGAATCCAAAAAGAGCCTAAGATGTGCACAGCTCAGGCAACAAAAGTATATCTGTGTGTTTGGCAATGTACCCAACTTGCTTTACGAAATTAAATAAACCATACCACTATATACACATTTGAATTACTATGATTAATTAAAAAATCCTCACAGAATATTCTAGGAATAAAAATAAATCCTATAAATTTACTGACTTGCCGAGTAAACTTTGTACCATATTATAGAAGCCAACATTAATTCAAATATTTGAATTAATGAATAAGGATATGACTAGCCACTATAATAATCATCCCTGGAACCTAGGTTTTATGTTATTGTTGGGTAGCCATGCTAGTTGCTTTAATTGGGTTATGATTGGAATAATTCAATGTTAATGATAATGATGAACTTTATTGTACCTGGATATTCTTATCTTAATTGCAAGAGCACTTGCATTAATTGGAACATGGAGAACCACCCAGGAAAACAGTGCAACCATGAGTATCATATGGATCTGGTCTTGGTTAATTAATTAGAAACTTTAGTGGATGGTAACCTTACCTGTAAAGGGCATGGGGGAGGCCTTGATGGGGTATAGCCCGGTCCTCTTGAGCTGTGGGCTTAGCTAAGATACAGACCTCATTAGGTAGGGTTATGCTTTGCTTGGACTGGAAACCTTAGCGGGTTACTAGTTACTAAGAAATCTTTGTAAAGGCCTCGTAGCGTCCCTATGCGGTCACACCTTGGCAGTGTGATTTAAGAGGTTTGGCCACCTCGGCATGGTTGGGTTTAAAGTTTTTTTGAACTTTTACGCGGCTTGTGGTGAAAGTGTACAACCTCTGCAGAGTGTAAAACTGTTATATCAGCCGTGCTCACGGTCAAGAGCGGCATGGACCCTTACATGATTAATTTATCTGAATATGATCTAAATTATGGTTACGTGAATATGATTAAGGGTTTACATACTTCTGTTTAATTGGGATGGTATAAACTTACGTTTGCTAGTAATTAGGTGCTAATAAAATTTGACCAACTTAAAAATGCTTACTGCAGTTTATCAGCCAACCCTTTTGCCTCAGCCTTGTATGACATATTATATTTGCTGAGTACGTCATGTACTCACGCTTGCTACTTTTCAAATTATTTTTGTCCCATATAAATGGATGCTGCTCAGAAAGAAAAAGGTGTAGTGGAGAATCATGAAGATGGTGCTGAAGTTTAGGCGTACGCAACCCCAATCGACTGCCTGTGAAGTTGAAGCCTTCGTTTCCAATATATGATGTAACTTTGATAGTCTCGTCTTTTATATAGTTTAATTACGTGATACTGTATCTTTTATTTACTACTGGTTACTGTATGTGTGAAATTTGATCCTGGCACACATACGGTATACACTCGGTTTGTTTTCTAAAACTGGGTGTGACAGCGACGGCCATGAACTTTTGTGCACTGGTTTGAATTCCGATGCAATGCAACACACGGCCGGTATCTTATTTGTTCTCTGCACTGCTACTGCTGCCAGATTGCCTAACGTCGATTAGCGGACTAGATCCAATCATCCATATGCTTAAAATTCACAGAAGTTTCAACCCAGCATTACGAGCAATCGATGCCGGCGTAAGTCTGTAAGCTATCCAGGGCAATGTATGTCAGTGCTGACACTGTTTTTGCCTCTAGTCAGATTAGTGCACCTCTCAGCTTATTGGGGCGTGACTCGTCGGTATAGTGAGCTGGAGCGAAATCTCCTGCGCACTCTAACATTGGAGAACGTGGTGCTTAGTTATCAAATATATATTGGATTCCCACAAGGAACCTTTGTATTACTTCGTTTACCACTCATCGATGAAAGTGCTTATGATGAGTGCATTTGTGGCATATAAAAATAAAGAAAACGGTAAGATAGATTAAGTTTCATGTCTTACATTTTCAAAAGAAAAAAGGTGCCATACTTCGAGCCCCGATCAGGACATGAGTTTCAATGACTCTTGAGTTTCACGCTCTAACGAGTCCACCGCGAAAAGCTAAGGCACATCTTATATTATCAAATATATAGCAAACAGGCTTGAATAGTAACATCACGCTTACACATGTCAATTTTTTTTAAATCATCTAAATCCTGGCATACTGAAGTAATTCCTGAATTCAGATGAACATGGCCACGTAACAAATGCTCCATTTACATCTCTACACGAGCTCCCATGTACCTGTTATTTGCCATCTCCAATGGCATCCTCCTCCCATTTAGAAGAGGCCATGGAATCTCTCATTTAGAAGAGCGTTAGTTGGGGATAAACTTACTGCTTGGCATAACCTTGTAGCTAAATTGGCTTCTTACCAGCTTTCTGATGGGAGGGACAAATTTACATGGGACTTACATAGAGATGAGAATTTTACTATAAGATCTATATGTATCAATATCTCATAAACCAGAATACTCCTTTCACCAACATATTTATATGGAATCTAAAGATTCCTCTAAAAATAAAATTTTTCCTTTGGTACTCCAATGAGGCGTTATTTAACAAAGGATAACTTAGCTAAGAGAAACTGGTCTGGAAGTCAAAAATGTTGTTTTTGTCATCATAATGAAACAATCAAGCATCTTTTCTTTGATTGTCAACATGCCAAGATAATATGGAGAGTCGTGAATTGTCACACCCTAAAATTTCAAATTTTAGGATGCCCAATTAATACAATAATTTTCTCAAATTTCTAAAATTTTCTCAAGCTGTATATACTTAATAGGGAATTTACTATAGGAAAAAATTGTTTTCTAAATTAAAATAAGATAGGTGGTAATAATGTGTGCTTCTTGCAATTAGTGCCTTTGTGTGTGCAAAGTTTTTGAAAACGCGTTTAGAAGCCTAATGGGAATTTTACAGAGTTTTCTGACATTTATTCCTATTTTCCTTAGAGTAAATTTCAATTTTTGGAGTAGGCTAAAATCTTTTTCGTGAGTTCCAAATACATTATTTGGATTCCTCGTGTCTAAATCTATCTCTAGGATTTTTTAGAATTTTTTTGAGTATTTTTCATGGTTTAAATATGAATTCTGAACTTATCTGGAATTATTTTCTAACCAGGAAATTAATTATTTTGTGAATAAAAATTATTCTAAACCTTAGTAGACCAGCATTGGCCCAAATTCAAACCAATTTTAGCCTAAGTCCATTCCACCACTTTATTGGGCCAAATTTCAAAACCTATTAGTGTTGTGGGATATATCTAAAGCCCATTAGCATTAAAAATGGGGTAATCTATCGATTAGTCCCATATTGCTAATGGACATGGAGATGAGGAGTTTTTCTCCCTATATATATGAACAATCTCTTCTCTGGAAAAGTCACACCATAGACTCCTTTACAGGGAGGCCCCTTCGTTTGGGATTCTCTAAGGTAGTCTTTTCCCACATATCTTCTGCTAGAGCTCATTCTTCGTCTCGTCATCGCACCGAGCCTTTCGTCGTTTTTCCCCTCAACCTTTTTCAGTAAGACCCTCAACGAATCTTGTAATTTTCGACCGTATCCTTTTAGTACTCTTTTACATAAAACCCCCTACCAGTTTTAAATAACGGAAATCTTGTTTAGTCCATAGTTTTCACGTTTTAACTCCGATTTAATTCGTTCTTGTTGTGTTAGCTTCATATCAACTTAAACTACACCTTAGCACTATTAATTGACATATAAATTACTTCTGATTTTATTTGTATTGAATGGATTAAATGTTACTCAATCATGTTTTCTTAATTAAAAGCAAATTAAGGTTTATACTCATGTTTTTTTATATTGATGTTAATATGATTAATATCTATTCAATTAGTTTTCTAAATAAATTTTATAGGTTATATCTCGGTTTTCATAAACCAACATGAATATGATTAATGTTTATGATAACTAGATTTTCTAATCTAAAAACAAATTAGAGTTACAATTCGAGTTTTCATAAATAAATGTTATATTGAATAATACTAACATAAACGTGTTTTACTAATAATATGATTAGTTCAACTCGGTTCATAAAGTTATTCGATTAGATGCTCTCATATATTATATTTCAGAGTTCATGCTTTAATTGGAATAATTTATACTTGAATGAATAATTAAAATATGATTAAGTATACTCCGTCTTTTACAAATGTTCAAATCCAAATATCATTTGTGTTAACTCAAAATGAGTTATTTTTACCTAATTAAAATATATCCAGCATATAGTCTATTTGTTTAATCATCCAAATCTTTCTGATAGTGTTATCCTTTCAACCATAGCTTCGTTTTTAACGTTTCTTGCGGTTGCGTGACAATAGTATCAAGCCCTATCCTTTAGTGCGATCTTTTAAAGCTTTTCTTTTGATTGGTGTATTGTTCTTAGTTGTTGTATTTGCTTGTTTGCTTGTATAGTTGTATGTTTGTGTGATTACTCGATGATTGCTATGAGAAGAAGAAACGCAGTTCAAGTGATTTGAAGATTAAAAGAGCAATAGCAAGAGTTGAAGATTTTGACCAATGGTATTTATGATGCATGAAAGGCAAGTGTCCCTAACCATCTTTCTACCTATGCTTTAATTACACTATCATGATGATTTAATTGGAACATGGAGTGACCACCCAGGAAAACTGTACAACCATGAGTGCTAATGGCGAGCCTTGGCTGAATAATTAGAGACTCTAGTTTGTGCATGTCTTACCGAAAGGGCAAGTGGGGGAGACTTCGATGAGGTATAACCCAGTCCTTTTGAGCTGTGGGCTTAGCTAAGAGACAGACCTCATTAGGGAGGGTTATTCTTTGCTTGGATTTTGAAACCTTAGCGGACTGCACTTATTAGGGAATCTTTGTAAAGGCCTCGTAGCGTCCCTATGCAGTCACACCTCGGAAGTGTGATGCGTGCCTGATCCGCACAACATGGTTGGGTTTAAAGTTCTTCTGAACTTTTACGCGACTTATGGTGAAAGTGTACAACCTCTGCAGAGTGTAAAACTGATATATCAGTCGTACTCACGGTTAAGAGTGGCCTGGACCCTCGCATGATTAATTTATTTAAAGTTGATATTAAATTGTCTCTGGTTATTTCTTGTGGCCTTGCTAAGTACCAACCATAAGTGTACTCATCCTTGCTAACCGCTGCTCAGAAGAAGAAGGTGTGTGATGCTGATGAAGATGGTGCTGAGTTCTAGGCGTACGCAACCCCCAGTCGATTGCCTGTGAAGTTTGGAGCCTTCGTTTCCAGGATTTGTTTTACTCTGATAGACTTGTAAGTCATTTATATAGTTTATTTTACGTGATACTGTATCGGTTATTCACTACTGGCTCGCTGTATGTGTGAAACTTGATCCTGGCACACATACAGGGTACACTTGGTTTGTTTTCTAAAACCGGGTGTGACATGAATATAGCTACTGGATTATCTCCACCAAAAACAATAGCTCATATGCTTGGAAATTGGTTAACGGGCATAAGAAAAAAAGATAGAAGGATAATTTTTGTTGGGGTAGCAGCCATTATGTGGGCGATTTGGTGTACACGTAATGATTTAGTTTTTGAAACAAAATGATTTACTTCTTTTATGCAGGCTGTTTTCAGAGGAACATACCGGCTATGTTTTTGGTCCATGTTACAGCATGAGGACGCAAGGGAGACTATCCATTTGGCAAGCACGGCACTAGAGGTTGTCGTCTTGGATATCTTTGCCAAGAATGGATGGAGAAGCAATAATAGACTTTGCTCGTGATTTCTTCCTATCATTTACATACTTTTATTTTTATCAGCTTGTGAGCTGGAAAATTTGTAAGAACTTGGCTGCGTGCAATTGCAGAGGCCGGGGATAATTCCATTTTCTAAAAAAATGGCATCCTACTCCCACCTTTCAATTTGAACGATGTCCCAGGAGACATACTAACGATGAAAGGGCCAAATGGAGATGGTTCATAATCATGTTACCCAAATGGTGTATAAGGTTAGAATTTAGGTCTGCAAAGTTATCAATATATGAATTAAAGCGAGAAAAAAGAAACCTAAAAGATGGCATTTAACACTTTTATGCTTGTAGGGGCGAGCTTAAAGAAGCAATTCTATTACTGGCTCCATGAGTCATGTGTTTCTTTTCCTGTGCTAATGCTAACTTGGGTTGCTAATGCTAACAGTAGCCCGGTTGCAGGCAGCGGTAGATAGCTTTCAGTTGCCCATGTGAATGTTATCTTTGAGTTATCGCGTAGCATGCATTAATGTTTGGAACTAGAAATAAATGTCAACTATGTGTCAAAATCCATAAAAATCAATAAGGCTTCTGAATGTGTCCATGTCTGTCCCTGGGACACAACATAATTCTCACAAGCATATCAGACAACCGGCTGGGTCAAAGAAACCGAAATATCCACAACATTAGATATAGGTTTGTAGAAGACTATTTCTTTATGAAAAGAGTAAATTCCACCCACCGTACAATAACTTGTATGGTTGTATATATCACTTTGGTCCAACAAGTCGCAAACACATGCAACTAGATGCATTAACTTATAAATGTGTGCATATATGTACCGTATGTACGAACCCATGCGTATTTTTCCATTCTGATATGCTGGAAGTGCTTGAAAGTTTTGGTGAATTTGCGATGAAATTTCATGAATTTCACTTGTGATTGTAAAGATAATTGATTTAGCCATTTTTTAAAAGAAAACTGAATCAGGCTATGATGGTATAGGTCTAGTAAATATAAATGGACAATATATTACCGTTGTCCGCCACTCTTTATCCTCAAGAGATGTCTTCGGATAAATTTTCATATTATGCTTTTAAACCATATTTCATGTTAACAACAAATGAAACCCAATCAACTCAGAGAAAATACAAAAACAAAGATGTTGCCACTGCACGTAGGGAAAAGGCCTAGGCGTGTCAATTCTGTGTTTTGCTGTTCGGCCTCCTGAAAATTAATACTTGCGATCTAAGCCGCAGTTCATGTTGGCTGCCATTACAGCAAATTAAACGATGGAGTACATATGACCGTACATGCGAATGTTCGCCAAGTTTATGTATCTCTGATTGCATATTTTACAACTTGTGTTAGACCAAAGTGATACGACATACAGGTTGTTGTATGGTGGGTGTAATTTACTCTTAGGAAAAATTGTTAGATTAATTGGGCCTTGGCCCATTTAAGTCTCAATTAATCAAAGAATTAAAGGTTCACTAATAAATGCTAGGGAATTAAATCCCGGATAGAGAGTCAACAGGAATACTAACCAACTTAAATAGTGGACCAACTGTGGACCACTTGTGAAGTTGGTAAAAGGAGATGGGCGTGCCACACACGCGCGCGCTCGCTCGCCTCGCCGAGCCGTGGCCGTGCCGAGCCGAGCCGAGCCGCTCTGCATGTGCTGTGTGATGAACCTTTTGCCACAAATGACATTGATTGAGTCTTGAACGTTACCAATAACCGAGCCGGGCCGTGGCCGTGGCCGAGGCCGTGGCTATGGCCGTGCCGAGCCGAGCCGAGACGTGACGTGACATGACGTGACGAGCCGCTCTGCGAGTGCTGTGTGATGAACATTTTGCCACAAATGACATTGATTGAGTCTTAAACGTTACCAGTAACTGCCAATTTGATGGCTGAGAGTAACTGATGACGTTTAATGGCATTATTGGGCTGACCAATAACTGACGTCATTATGGCCATTGCTGCCTCATGGAGTGTCTAGGTTCATCCCCCTCCTCATTCGGTCGCCTATATAAGAGGGGCTCCCTCCCTTAGCCAGACACTGTAGCACTCTCCCTCACAAGTACTCCTTTCAGGAGACCTCTCTCTTCTCCCTATTTTTGCTGCTCTCTTGCATTCCCAACGCAAGCCTTGCGCGCACACAGCTTGCGTGAGCAGTTGCCTCCGAACCTCCATGTCTAGTGATCCTGCTCGGGATAGGCAGGCAATAAGGGTTTTGTGGAGCGTACGAGTATGCGCCTGCTTGCTGCTGTGAACGACTACTTCCTAGTGGCCAACTTCAACAACCCGAACGACTACTTCCTGGTGGTCAACTTCAACAACCCGAACGACTACTTCCTGGTGGCCGTCTTCCTCACGTGAACGACTACTTCCCGGTGACCGTTCGAGGGACTCCACTGCACCAACTCGTCACTGCATCGAATTAGATCGACTACTTCGAGCAAGGCCAGTCGAGGATGGTTAACACTATTCCTCCAGCTGGTGACGGCGCATCCGGTCCCTCCGGTACCAGCCCCGCCTCTGGGTACATCCTGAACATCCTCTTGTTCTTGTTTCGGTTTCTCATGTTGTTCATGTTATTTAGGAGAAATAACTTGAACACTGGCACATGTTATATTACCACTGGATCACTCACTGCTGTCGTGAATTTGTTGCTAATTTCTGGAATTAAAATATACCGAATGATGCCTATATTTCTAACAATCCAAAAACCTTACGTTAATAGGCTTTCGGTAGCTGGTTTTTTCGCATCAATCAAACCAAATGTGTTCGATGGGTCTAATTACAAACATTGGCGCGAGATAGTCACGCTGTGGTTGACAGCAATGAACATCATGCATGTCATATAGGGGAAGCCCGAACAGTTCACTCCAGAGGAGGAGCGGGCTTTCGTGGCGGCCGATAACCTGTTTAGAGGTGCCATCATGAGCGTTCTCGCTGAAAGCCTTGTGGACACGTACCTCTTGCTGCTGAGTGGCAAAGATGTTTGGGATGCGCTTAAGGCTAAGTTTGGGGTCTCTGATGCTGGTGGCGAGCTGTATGTCATGGAACAACTCTTTGACTACAAGATGGTTGAAGACCGTCCTGTGGTAGAGCAGGACCATGAGATCCAGGCACTGGCTAGAGATCTTGAGAACTATAGCAAGGATGCCCCATGTCGGTTGCCTGACAAGTTTGTGGCTGGAGGTATTATCTCCAAGTTGCCACCTTCTTGGAAGGATTTTGCGACCTCTCTGAAACACAAGAGACAAGAGTTTACTATTGTCGATCTAATCGGCACTCTTGATGTGGAAGAGAAGGCGAGGGCAAAAGACCAACGTGGTAAAGGGATTGCTGGATCTTCTAGTGCCAACTTGGTGCAAAAGAAGAACTTCAATACATCCAACAAAAAGAAGAACAAGCCGCAACTGAACCAGACAAAGACTAATCAGACGGCTCAGTTCAAGAAGAAGAAGAAACCGCCGACGGGGCATTGTTATTGTTGTGGTAGCCCGGACCACTTTGCTGCAAAGTGCCCACACCGCAAGGACAAGAACAATGGCGGCAATGGTGGCAGTGCCAACATGGTTGTTAGTGAGACTTGTGGAACGTCGGGGTATGGTAATCTTTTACCTACAGTTCTTTCAGTATGTCATTCACCCGATTGGTGGATTGACACTGGTGCTAATATTCATGTTTGTGCTGACATTTTCTTGTTTGCTTCTTACCAGGCAGGCGGGTCTTCCTCCATGTTGATGGGGAACGGATCACATGCGCGTGTTCTTGGTGCTGGTTCGGTCGATCTGAAGCTTACTTCGGGAAAGACCGTTCGACTGAAGAACGTGCAACATGTCCCCACCATCAAAAATAACTTACTCAGCGGGTCTCTTCTGTGTAGAGACGGCTTTAAACTAGTCTTTGAATCCAATAAATGTGAAATCTCTAAATTTGGAAGTTTTATTAGAAAAGGTTATGATAGCGGAGGCTTGTAACGCTTTTCTTTGTCAGACAATTGTAATAAAGTTATGAACCATGCTGCAAACGTTAATACTGAATCTAATGTTTGGCATTCTCGACTCTGTCATGTTAATTTTGGTTGTATGATGCGTCATGCAAACCTGAGCTTAATTCCGAAATTCACCTTAGTCAAAAATTCTAAGTGTCATGTGTGTGTTGAATCAAAAAAACCTCGCAAGCCTCATTTTGCGGCTGAGGCGAGGAACTTGGCACCTCTAGACTTAATTCATTCCGATCTGTGCGAAATGAATGGTGTGTTGACAAAAGGTGGTAAAAAGCACTTCATGACTTTAATAGATGATTCTACTAGATTTTTCTACATTTATTTGTTGAAGTCTAAAGATGAAGCGTTACAGTATTTTAAAATCTATAAAGCTGAGGTAGAAAATCAATTTGAGAGAAAGATCAAAAGAGTTAGGTTTGATCGCGGTGGAGAGTATTTTTCTAATGTATTCACTGCGTTCTGTGAGGAACATAGAATAATTCATGAGAGGACACCTCCCTACTCACCTCAGTCAAATGGGGTAGCCGAAAGAAAGAACCGCACTTTGACTGACTTGGTTAATGCCATGCTGGATACAGCGGGACTTTTCAAGAAATGGTGGGGTGAGGCTATATTGATTGCATGTCATGTCCTGAATCGTGTTCCTATGAAGAACAAAGAGATAACACCATTCGAGGAATGGGAAAAGAAAAAGCCAACCCTTTCATACTTACGGACTTGGGGATGTTTGGCCAAAGTGAATGTGTCCATAACCAAGAAACGTAAATTGTGACCTAAGACTGTTGATTGTGTCTTTCTTAGTTATGCTTTCCACAGTGTAGGTTATAGATTTTTAATAGTAAAATCTGGAGTACCTGACATGCATGTTGGTACAATTATGTAGTCCAGAGACGCTACATTCTTTGAGGACATTTTTCCTATGAAAGAGGAAGCTAGCACGTCTAGTCATGAACTGTCTATTAATAAAGAACCTAGAGAACCTGTTGTTTCGATAGAACACAATGAACACACATGTGGAAAATTCTGAGGAGGATGACAGTGAAGCTCTCAGAAGGAGCAAGAGACAGAGCACTGCAAAGTCCTTTGGTGATGATTTCATTGTGTACCTCGTGGATGACACCCCTAGAACCATTGAATAGGCATATACCTCTCCAGACGCTGACTATTATAAGGAAGCAGTCCGGAGTGAGATGGACTCTATTATGTCTAATGATACTTGGGAAGTCGTGGAACGTCCGTATGGGTGCAAACCTGTAGGATGCAAGTGGGTGTTCAAGAAAAAGCTTAGGCCTGATGGTACTGTTGAGAAGTACAAGGCAAGGCTAGTGGCTAAGGGATATACTCAGAAAGAAGGAGAGGACTTCTTTGACACTTACTCGCCGGTTGCCCGATTGACCACCATTCGAGTACTGCTCTTTCTGGCAGCTTCCCATGGTCTTCTCGTTCATCAGATGGACGTTAAGACAGCTTTCCTAAATGGAGAGTTGGAGGAAGAGATCTACATGGATCAGCCAGAAGGTTTTGTAGTGGAAGGTCAAGAAGGAATGGTGTGTAAGTTGATAAAGTCTTTGTATGGCCTTAAGCAAGCTCCTAAGCAGTGGCATGAGAAGTTCGACAGAACTTTAACGTCAGTTGGCTTTGTTGTGAACGAAGCCGACAAGTGTGTGTACTATCGCTATGGTGGGGGAGAAGGAGTGATCTTGTGTCTGTATGTAGATGACATACTGATATTTGGGACAAGCCTTAATGTGATTAAGGAAGTCAAAGAGATTTTGTCTCAGAGTTTTGAGATGAAAGATTTGGGAGAGGCTGATGTGATCCTAAATATTAAGCTAGTGAGAGAAGGTGATGGTGGGGTTGTTCTCACACAATTTCACTATGTGGAGAAGGTCTTGAGTCGTTTCGGATATAATGACTGCAAGCCAGCTCCAACACCTTATGATGCTAGTAAAATATTACGGAAGAACAAAAGAATAATAAGAGATCAGCTGAGATACTCCCAGATCATTGGTTCACTGATGTATGTAGCCAGCGCTACTAGACCCGATATCGCGTTCGCTGTGAGCAAACTGAGCCGGTTTGTGTAAAATCCGGGAGATGCTCATTGGGAAGCTCTTGAACGGGTAATGCGTTTTCTGAAAGGTACTGTGGACTATGGAATTCACTATACCGGGTACCTTAGAGTACTGGAGGGTTACAGTGATTCAAACTGGATATCCGATGCAGATGAGATTAAAGCCAGAAGTGGATATGTTTTCACACTTGGAGGTGGCGCTGTCTCCTGGAAGTCTTGCAAGCAGACCATCTTAACGAGGTCAACTATGGAGGCAGAACTCACTGCATTGGACACCGCCACTGTTGAGGCCGAATGGCTTCGTGATCTCCTTATGGATTTGCCGGTAGTTGAGAAAACCGATACCGGCTATCCTCATGAATTGTGATAATCAAACTGTGATTGTCAAGGTGATTAGTTCAAAGGATAACATGAAGTCCTCTAGGCATGTAAAGAGGCGGCTGAAATCTGTCAGGAAAATGAGAAACTCTGGAGTGATAGCCTTGGACTACATCCAAACGGCTAAGAACCTGGCAGATCAATTCACAAAGGGTCTTTCACGTAACGTGATAGACAATGCATCCAGGGAATTGGGCCTGAGACCCATGTGTGTTACTCAGTAGTGGTAACCTGTCCTATGTGATCGGAGATCCCGTGAATTAGGATGGTGAAACAAGCGACTGTATAACTAAGAGAAGAGAATCTTTGAAAAGGGCTCATTCCAATGGAGGTGCATTTCTCTTCTAAGTCTGTATGGCAGGTTGGTGAAAACCTTAATGTGAAGGGCAAAGATGTTGACCTACAGAACATCTCAAAGGATTGCACCTATACGGGGTCGATTGCTAGTCACAATCTATGAGATAGGGTGATCTCTAGATACCCATGAAAGGCACGGAGTATGACTTATACGCTCCAACCCAAGGGGATGTTTATAGCAGCCTAGTACTGGCAAAGGGGCTCTAGTCAAGCTTGTTTGCACAAAACTGTCAATTCAAGGCATAGTCCATTGGTCAGTTGTGAACAGGTGTAGCTCTTGCCCCAGGTGGATGTTCAACTTAACAGTCCCCGCCATGAGGCCGGTATATCAAAACAACAGTTGAGACAAGAGTATTTTCTTGTGTACCTTGAAATTCTTCGTGGGGATTGTTAGATTAATTGGGCCTTGGCCCATTTAAGTCTCAATTAATCAAAGAATTAAAGGTCCACTAATAAATGCTAGGGAATTAAATCCCGGATGGAGAGTCAACGGGAATATTAACCAACTTAAATAGTGGACCAACCGTGGACCACTTGTGAAGTTGGTAAAAGGAGATGGGCGTGCCACACACGCGCGCGCGCTCGCTCGCCTCACTGAGCCGGGCCGTGGCCGTGGCCGTGCCGAGACGTGACGTGACGTGACGAGCCGCTTTGCGTGTGCTGTGTGATGAACCTTTTGCCACAAATGACATTGATTGAGTCTTAAACATTACCAGTAAGTGCCGATTTGATGGCTGAGAGTAACTGATGACGTTTAATGGCATTATTGGGCTGACCAATAACTGACGTCATTATGGCCATTGCTGCCTCATGGAGTGTCCAGGTTCATCCCCCTCCTCCTCTGGTCGCCTATATAAGAGGGGCTCCCTCCCTTAGCCAGACACTGTAGCACTCTCCCTTACAGGTACTCCTTTCAGGAGACCCCTCTCTTCTCCCTGTTTTTGCTGCTCTCTTGCATTCCCAACGCAAGCCTTGCGCGCACACAGCTTGCGTGAGCAGTTGCCTCCGAACCTCCCTATCTAGTGATCCTGCTCGGGATAGGCAGGCAATAAGGTTTTTGGGGAGCGTACGAGTACGCGTCTGCTCGCTGCTGTGAACGACTACTTCCTAGTGCCAACTTCAACAACCCGAACGACTACTTCCTGGTGGCCTACTTCGTCAACCCGAACGACTACTTCCTAGTGGTCAACTTCAACAACCCGAACAACTTCTTCCTGGTGGCCGTCTTCCTCACGTGAACGACTATTTCCCGGTGACCGTTCGAGGAACTCCACTGCACCAACTCGTCACCGCATCGAATTAGATCGACTACTTCGAGCAAGGCCAGTCGAGGATGGTTAACACTATTCCTCCAGCTGGTGACGGCGCATCCGGTGCCTCCGGTACCGGCCCCGCCTCTGGGTACATCCTAAACATCCTCTTGTTCTTGTTTCGGTTTCTCATGTTGTTCATGTTATTTAGGAGAATTAACTTGAACTCTGGCACATGTTATATTACCACTGGATCACTCACTGCTGTCGTGAATTTGTTGCTAATTTCTGGAATTAAAATATACCGAATGATGCCTATATTTCTAACAAAAATTACCTTAACTCAGTAGATCCCATATGGAAAACAAGAAAAACATTTTTATAAAAGCATCAGATCAGAAATTCAGCTGTGAAAGCCGAACAAGAAAGAATTGATGGCGGTGTAGAATAACAAACATATACTATCCAGCACCCCCTTGCTATATAACGCGTGAATCTTCTGCCAGTTAGTTCTGCATCATAGTCCGGATGACTCTCGAGCACCTGGCCCTCATAGTCCAGAGATAATTCTAAGACAAAACATCAGTAGAACAAGAAAGGAAAGTATTAGCTTCCGAAAAACAAAAATTCAAGAGGAATTGATCAACAAATATGTAGTGTTGCCTGGTTCAGCATCATGGATCAATACGATCATATGCATGTCTGTTTCATTGAGAACCCTGCACTAGTAATAAGAATTGGTTTGGTGAAAAACTCTTGCAGAGGCCGGAATAAAATTCCCCTCTTCTAAAAAAATAAGTGTCCTGCTAGCTCTGAAGCTGGGACTGGGCTAGATCCGAGGAAAAAGACGTGTCGTAGTTCATGTTGCTAGCTCAAGCATACTATGCTCTTTGAGGCTATTGTAACCCAGAGAAGCCAGAATCAAAGTATGCTCTGGTCTGCTTCTTGATGTATTTCATTTGATTTGCTGGTCCGTTCCTTGGATAACATTCGTGTTAGCCAATTTCCTAGTGACAACCGATCCAACTGAGATGGTTTAAGTTCATTCCCTCCTTAGGGCTGCTCATTATCCTTTCTTCCTTAAATTCCCATTGGTCTTCTCATTTGGTGATGGTAAACTGAAGGGTGCAAGTGAGGAGTAAGAAGGTACCATTTGTGGTTGGGCAATATATATCAAAAATTATTTTGATTGTAAGGTTAATTATTTCTATCATGGACAGATACAACCCCCTAATTCTTCTGGCTCAATAACCCACACAGATTAGTGCTAGGATGCAGTGTGGAAGGTGCTCTCCAGTAGTGATTTAATGATAAAACAAAACTTGATCCATTCATTATAACTACATAAAAATGAGAGGTGGGTACTGAGAGGAAGAGGTACATTTTTTGCATGACTGGCTCCATTTTACATGTAAGACTAAGTGTTGAAGAACAGTCTACACAGCTATCGGAGGGTGATGCGATGTAAGACAGTGTTGAAGAACAGTCTAACATTGTGTTCATTTATATCTAGTGATTTCCATTTGAAACGCGCAATGTACTAGAAAAGGAGCAATAAGTTTCTAGCTCAACAAGAAGCTCAAGTGTTCATTCTGTGTTCACCGCGCGTTTGATAGCTGGTTCGTGAAGTGCTCGCCGGCAGTATGGTTGGCCGGCAGTCAAGGACATGCTATTTGAGGCTGTCAGCTTCAACATTCTCCCAGGCCACTTTCATCATGCAGCCAGACGCCAAGTATACACATGGAAATAGAGGTCACCTGGACAACTCGCGGTAGGCTATTTCCTGGTGCCTACGATTCCAATGGAAGAAAATTTTTCTATCCCCCCTCACTCGTCCCTGCTACGTACACTCCTTTGTTTCCCCCGTATTTTTGGTTGTTGATGTTGTGGTTGTGGCAAACTGAACGGGCCTTGGCGCGCGGTAATGATATGTTGCCGTGGAAATGTTGCTTAATTGCGAGTTAAACTTTAAAGCCTTCCTAATAGCCTCATGTCATATATTTTACTACACTTACAGAGTATAATTCGTTGTACTCACGCATCATTTATCCCCCTGCTATCCCCACCACAAATTCCAAGAATGTGTTCACCGAAGACGGCTACTGCAATTCAGGTGCTTTGCTACTGTCAGTGGAGTAGAGACCCCTTCTATGAAGATCACGATATACTTATGTAATTTTATTTCAGACCACAAATCATTTTATAATGAAGTAACGACATTGACATTGATTCACTAATAAGTCGCATATGTATGATTTAAATGATATTGCATTCAGTTTTGTTTATAAAACCAGGCGTGATATACGCCAAAATATAGCTAAAAATAATGTGACAAAGTGCTAAAATTATTTAATTTAGCAGGCCAAAGTTTGTTAATACTACCTACAACTAGAGAGCTAACTCAGTGTAGAACCCCCAGACCTGCGCTAGTTATGGCTACGAACCGAACATTCTTTATAGTGGAGGATAAGAAAGATTTTACGTGCTTCTAGTCACACAAAGGATGTGACGACGACAGGCACTACGGGAAATCCGGAGTACGCCGAGTGCTTCCTTTACGAACCGTATTTTTTCGGACACTCGGCAAATAACTTCTTCGCCGAGTGTTAAAAATAAAACAATCGGTAAAATCACTCGGTAAAGAGGTTCTTTGTCGAGTGCCAAAAAAACACTCGGCAAAGAAGTTATTCGCCGAGTGCCAAAACAAAAACACTCGGAAAAGAGCTTCTTTACCGAGTGTATTATATTTGACACTCGGCAAAGAGTTAAGTTTTTTTTTCTTTTTTAGCATCAAACCCTTTTCCAAGTCAAGCAATTTTTTGAATCAAGTAAAATAATAAAAATACAATGAGTAGAAAAATTATATTCATATTATTCGTCAAGTGCCAAAAAAATACACTCAACAAAGAGCTTCTTTGTCGAGTGTATTATTTTTAGAAAAGAGTTAAGTTTTTTTAGAAAAATTATATTCATGCTATTTGCCGAGTGCTAAAAAAACACTCGGCAAAGATCTTGTTTGCCGAGTGCCTTTTTTAGACACTTGGCAAACAAGCTCTTTGCCGAGTGTAACTTTTTTTCGACACTCCAAAGATGTGAGTCCGAATGATTTTTAAATTATAAAAAAACAAATTAAGTCTAAAAATCATGAAATTTGCCTTGATGTAATGGTACCACACATAGAGACGGTGATAAAAAGTTGAGAAGATTTCACATATTTTATCATTATGATATTTAAAAAAATTGAAATAACTCACAAGAAGTATATGTGTGATTGTATGTGAGAGGGTTAGTGAATGTATTTTTTGAATACAAACATTTTTATATGATCTTATATGAAAAAACTCTTTATATAAAAGTCGTACACATCGATGAAATATAAAAATTGGTAGTTGATCACTTTTGCATTTGACATTATTTAATAACTCAAAATATTATTATATGTTATCTAATTTGAAATTAGAAATTTGAAATTTTTAAATGATCTCAAATGTTAATAAGTTATATATCAAAGTTGTACATATCGACGAAATCTACAACTTTGTAGTTGATAAATTTTTAATTTGAGATTGTTTAATACTTTAAAAAATACTAATAATATATCTAATTAGAAATCTTGAATTTTTAAAATTTTCAAATAATCTCAGATGTAAATAGATTCTATACCAAAGTTGTAGCTCTCGAAAAGATGTAAAAGTTTGTAGTTTACAACTTTTTTCTTTTAAAATTGTTTAACCATCTAAAAATTTGTTATAAGCACCTAATGAAAACACATGGACTCCCATTGGTCCAAAACTTCTCCACGTCAGCGATCCATGGCTCCAAAACCATTAACTCCCATTGGCCCAAAACTTCTCCCAGGGATTCCCCCCCCCCCCAATGCAAATAAAATTGAGTAAATTCCTTATTTGACACCAAAACAAATACTCATTCCTTTCTTGGCCCTGAAAATTTTTTTGTTCTCTATTTGACACTGACTTTTAACTTCATTCCTTATTTGACATTTTCGTTACCTTTAAAAGTTAAATCGGACAAAACATACTCCAAATCACCTCCAAAATTCACCAAATTTTTTCTACCAATATAACAAATAGGCACTTTTAAATCAATACATGCACTTTTATAGTTTTAAAGTTAAAATTCACCAAACTAGATAGTTTTTAAAACTTATCTGAATTTTATCTCACTAAAATTCTTTCAAAAAATTAAGAAAAAATAACTAATATTTATCACATGTGATACAATAGCATATAAAATTATTTTCCATCATAAGTTAAATAGATAATTATGAGTTCCATCTAAAATTACTAAAATACCATGTTCTTCCCAATTCAATATGTAACTTATAATGGAAAATAATTTTATAAACTACCACATTACATATGGTTAATAATAGTTATTTTTCATAATTTTTTGAAAGTATTTTGGTGCCATATAATTCATATTTGTTTTAGGGATAGTCTAGTTTAGTAAATTTTAATTTGAAAACCATAAAGGCACATGTGTCCTTTTAAATAAAATATGTTCATATCGATATGTTATATCATTATAAAAAGTTTCATGAATTTTGATGATTATTTTGAGGTTGTTTTGCTTAATTTAACTGAAAGTTGTGATGGAAATGTCAAATAAGGAATGAAGTTAAAAGTCAGTGTCAAACAGAGAACGAAAATTTTTTCAGGGCCAAAAAGTGAACGGTCACTCGTTTTGGTGTCAAATAAGGAATTTACTCAATAAAATACCATCTCTCTTTCATCACTCTCTCGTCTCTCACTCCCGGCCTCCTCTCTTTTTCATCGCTCGTCTCTACCTCCCAGCCTCCTCTCTGTCTTTCATCGCAGCTGACGGCACGACCGGTGGGCGGCCAGCGGCGCGAGCGTGCGGCCAGCGGCACGGCGCGACCATGCACGGCGCAGCAGGCGCGAGCGGGCGGCCAGCGCAGGCGCGACGCGCGTAGGCTGGCAGCCGGGGCGGCACTCAAGTCTGGCTCGTCGCGATGGCGGGCGGCGGCCGGCCAGGCAGCGTGGGCTGTGCGACGCGGCCACGCGACGGCCTGGCGCGGCAGACCGCGGGCCAGGCACGGGCGGCGCGGCCACGACTCACGCGGTGCAGGCTGTCGTGGCTAGAGCGGGCGGCCGGCCTGCCCGGCGCGCGGCTGTTGCGGACGCACGGCCACGGCATGACCACAACTCGAGCGGTGCGGGTGGCCGGCCTGTGTGGCGCGCGCGGGCGCACGGCCACGGCCGGCGGTGGCAGCTGTTTTATTTGATTTTTTCAACATTTGTTTGCCGAGTGTTCCCGCGCCTTTTTATTATTTTCTCAAAATTTGTTTGCCGAGTGTGTTCCTAGCACTCGGCAATGGTTTGCCAAGTGTCCGTTAAAAAACACTCGGCAAACAGACTTTGCTGAGTGTATTTATGGGTTTGCCCTAACCTTATATGCCGAGTGGTCTTTGTGAATGTTACACGCGATAAAGGCTTTGCCGAGTGTATCTGTGGGTTTGTCGAGTGCCTCAGACACTCGACAAATCAGTTGTTTCCCGTAGCGAGGCATCCATTACCGGCAGTTCTGTCGTCCCAAGAGATACCGCTGCCCGATGGCGGCTGACGGGCATCTTGTAACTTTTAGTATATGCTGGAGACAATGCAACCAGCATGAAAACCACCTCCCCCTTCCAGACAAGAAAATCCTGGGCTCATTTTGCTTATACGAACTCTGGGCCCATGCATTTCGCTTATAGCAAACCCTAGCTAGCTAGCGCCCATTCCATTTCCCCACCTACCTCTCTCTCTCAGTCTCCCTTCGTCCTCGTCTGCTGCCGCCGCCGCCGTGTTGGATGACTTGGATCTCGCCACCGGCTGCTGGAAATTGGAATCCATCGATGGGAGGCTCGGAGCATGGAGACAACCTGATCGGAAGAACAAGAATCCACTGCTGGTAAGCGGTTAGCCATTTGTTCTGCGCCTGCGCCGCGTCGGCTTCGATCGATTTCCTGCGCGCCGCCGATTTGGATTTCGATCTTATTCGTGCATCCTGTAGGTGTATGACTTCCTGGACTTCCTGTTCCAGGCCCTGCTGCGGCTCCCGGCGAATGATCTCTGCCGCCTCCGCGCCGTCTGCCGCTCCTGGCGCTCTGTCACCTCCGACCCGGTCTTCATCAAGGCCCACGCCACCCGCCACTGGGAGCCGCTCCTCCTGGCCAGCTTCCAGGACGACGACGACGACAAAGTCTGCGTCGTGGACCTCGCCGGCAACGTCCTCAAGCGGATCGCCGCCGTGGCGGAGGACATGCTGCTCTGCTGCGTATACACGGGTCTGAATCTGAAGCTTGCTCTTCTTGCAACTAAATAGAATAACACAGATGCTGCAGCGTGCTCAATCCGGCCACCGCCCACCGGAGCTCTCCATGCCCTGCCCCAGAGCCTGCCTGCCGAGCATGCAAGCTTGCCGTGCGTGAACTGCCTCAACTGCCACCACACCTTCTTCGTGTGTGTGTGTCAGACACTTCCACACCCGAGAGTATAAAGTGCTACGGGCGTTCAACTGGATTTGCACTGGTATGGCTTGTACGCAGCTGTTTCGGGTATTTACCCTCAATAGTGATGGCGGTACTAGTACGTGTACTACTGGTCATTCAAGCTGCTGGAGAGCAAGGCCTAGTCATGATCTCTTTACTGAGCTTGGCAGTGGCGCTGTAGTTGAAGGGGTGGTGTATTTCTTGACTAGCAGAAGATATAACCATGTCTTCTGGCGTGCTGACGATAGTACTCATGAGAAGCATCCAGACATGTTTCTTTTGACCACTACCGGAAACCCCATAGTTGCCGAGTGTCTAAGAGTTTGCCAAGTGTATTTTTTCCAGACACTCGACAAACCTTGTATTTACCTAGTGCAAATCAAATGACACTCGGCAAACACCTAGGGAGAGATCGAGGAATGGGGGAGAGATCTCCAAGCACCTATGGGTAGCAACATTTATCATGTGGAGGATTAATTACTTTCCCACCATGATGTCTACACACTTTAGCTGTGCTGAAAGGCTCTTTGGTTAGTATACAAGCGTCGCCAACACTTTATCTGTGCACTTAATTATAAAGTTTTACTATGAGTGCATCTCATTGCATTTTTAGAGGTTAAATTATTTCTCTGGTTCCCGGGTTACTGAAGATCTGGCAACTTTATGTTATTAGTCAACAGCTGGTTATGTGGTGTCTGACACACAGACACACACAGGCACACACGCGCACACACGCGTGCCACACACACACGCATGCGCGCGCGCACACATGTATGTTCTTGTGATTGAAATCTGCAGGAGCAAAGCAGCTGGAATCATGTTTCTTTCTACATGTATATACAATCGACTTAAGTGACATTGGCCTCTGTCCGATCCACCGCCGCCGTTGTGGATCTCGCGTCACCACCCACGGCTGGTAATTAATAGCCCTTGGATCACCCCTTGTTCTATGCGATACGTACTTTCGATGATTCCGTACGTGGAGCACCATTCTATCTGCTGAGATTCGGATTTCTCATCCGTGGATCTTGCAATGCCACCCACGGCTCGAACCCACTGATGCCTGCCGGTGGCCTGCCTGCTGGTAATTAAGCACTTCGATTCTGATTCCCGTGCAACCCCGTTCATTCCCCCCATTTGGATTTCATATTTATGGATCTGTAGCCACTAACCTGATTGAGATTCATACACTATAAACATAGTACTAATAGTGATGTTAAAACTTGAGAATTGTCAAGCATCAATGATCAAAATCATGAGTAATTTCCGTCAAATGGAAAAAAGAGCCTCTACTCCATTAATTTTGAATCAAATTGGTAGCAATCGCCAAGAAAACTAGCTAGCAATCACAAGAGTGTGTAGACACCAAGCTTGAATGAAGCTAGTGTTGTACAACCATAAAAAATCGAGCTCAACCATGGTAAAAATGGCGAAACATAGCCTATACCACTACTACAAAACATAGATATTGTAACACACTTTAGTAACACATTTGTCAATGTGTTACAAACAAATTTCATAGGAACACAAAATTATGTGTTACAAACCATGGTTGTCACACATAGACTCTGTTTTGTAAAATTGTGTTACAACCAATGATTGTAGTAACACAAAATTATTGTTACTCCTAAAATGTTACAAATATAGTGGTATGTTGTAACACATACAAAATAACTTTACAACCCAAGTGTTATGAAAAACATATATGTGTTTCTGTTATTAAATGCTGATGGATCCATATTCATACTATCACTAACTCTTAGACAGCTCGCTCGCAATAAGTAAATAAAAATATCTGAACATCCATTGACATCTGCGAACTTTTTGAAAAAAAAATTAGGCCACAATACATGCGTTAAAGGCAGCTCACATATTTGTTTCTATTTTTGTAAAATATATTTTCTCAACAAAGTGTGATAGGACAGTATCCATATTTGTCTCCCACAAATTCCAAATTCATTAAAATGGGATAAAGGGTGTCGCACCCCATTTATTATAATATACTTTAATAGTACAGTGGATAAAGGGTGTGGTTTTAATCCCTATGAGCTGGGTTCAAATTCCCTTATTCACAAATTTTATTTCATTTTTGTTTTTTCTTCTTGTATAATTTATCCATGTAGTAACAGGCGCATAGAATGTAGGGTAGAAGTTTTAATATTTTTGAGCTGCTTTCGTATTAATTATATGTTTTTTATGTTCTTTGCAAAATTTTAATTCTTGTGAGGTAATTTGCACAAAAAATATTCCTATATGCCACCAAATAATTTTATACATGTAATGCAATACATATATATGTCGTGTCGGTGGTTTTATATTTTTTAGAAATGATTTTCTATTTTCTATAGATTAAATGATTTTCAGGTGGTTATTTATGAAATTCACATTGGAAGTACTTGTTTCTCAAAAACTCTAAGAAACTTATATAAAATTCATATTTGAGTTCATGTGTTCCGATACTAATGGCTATTTGTGCTAGCAGAGAGTTGATGGCAGGTGCGTCAACCGTCAGTACAAATGTGTTGTAACTACCGTACGTAAAAATTATTTTGTCATGTCGCATAGTCCCTACAGATCACTAGGTGAGTCTGCATTAACTTACAACCTCAATGTGACTACTAGGTGGGTGCCATGCCATATGGAAATAGTCAGCTAAAGACCCACTCCATGTCATTGCCATGTAGTGGTCATGCCGCATGGCCCTCTATGTCACCGCCATGTGGGCTCTGCACCAGCTTGCAATTTCGTTGATAGTCTTATGCAGCGGCATTTGATACATATTATTACTAAATTACAATTATGTTGGGATCACAGATTCTTTGTTTTTTGCATATGCCAGTTTCATCCGGTATACTTGTATTTTCTATCCTTGGGATTGTACACACACGAGGCACATAATTAAAATCAGCAATATCTCTAAACTTCTGATATGACAAACTTTATTTTCCATCCAATTCTGTTATAATATTAGTTTCCACTGTTTTTTTACTAGTGGACACGTTGTCCACCATTTTGGGCCAGATTGGTTTGTAGTTTTGTACCCAAATTTTCTACCACCCACCACCTAAAAAAGAGGGATAACTTAACGGTGGTGGGTAGATAACCCTTTGACCCTCTCCCCACAATTTTCTTCATCGGGAGACGGGAGGTGAAGCCGGCAGTTGGGTTGGGGTCTTGGGCGCACGGCGAGTTAACAAACAGAAACCGCAGAACGGCTATGACTCCGCGGCGCGGCTAACCCTGGTTTGATAGGTACATCCAAATCTGATTCTCCTCTCTGATCCCTATGCATCCACCCAGATCGTAGAAGCAGTAATTAGATCAACCCTACCCCACTCAGAGTAGAATGGTGTACTATAATTTCTAACCCATGGATTTGGCGTTGATCCATTTTGTTTAGTCTGTGGAGGTGAAGCCGTGGAGTGAGTTTATTTTATTGCGATATAAATCAAAGCACAAGAAGATTTGATAGTGCGTTCACATGATTGGTGGTCTTATCTGTGCCTAATACCTGTTCATGAAAAAATGTTTCCTGTCCTGCGTTTTCCATTCAGAAACACGTGTGGTCCATGCTTTTACGAATCCGGCCTGAAGCTACCTTATAATTCATACTTAACTTGTTTGTCTTATACAGCAAAACAGTCAAAGGGGAAAACGGCAATTTAGGTAGGAGTAGAGGCTCTGACAGTTAGAAATGCAAGGTAAAATTACATTTGGATTCTTCCGACGATTTAGCATTTTCACATTGCTAGCTGTAGTGTAAATCTATTCAGAATATTTTAGACTAGGAGAGATAGAGGAGGGATATATATACATTGTTCATATCTTGCACTGTTGGCATTTGAAATAAAATTCTTCAGAGCTATTTAATACCATTGTTCCGATATTCAGAATATTTTGCACTGTTGTGTGAAATGGTACTTTACCTACATAATAATAAGCTTTGCGAATTTATACAATAAATTATGCATGTCCTATAAATTAATAGCAGTACATGCGACAATTTTTTTCTTTATGGCATACGAGTGGAGCCACAAATTAGCTGTGTTGAACCGTCATTGTTTGGGGGCAGTGATATTTGGCGCCGAACACTTTTACTCTAAACTCAATTTGATAACTATGAACCTATTTATTATTTATCTCTCAAGCTTTCCCATGAAACTGTAAAGTGCAAGGTGAAATATATCACAAACCGCATATAGCTACATGATAAATCATCGATCTGCATTATATAATTTGAGCATTATAGATATTGTTCATGAGTCTTTGTGTTATGTCATACTTACATATTGGTCCTGAAATTCGGATATCTAACATCTCAGTTGTGAGCTATACTATGGCCTTTTTCTACCATTTCTTATTAAATGCTGCTTACATACTACTCCCACCTGTTAGTGAAAGTTAAATTAACAACTAGGGTCATTCCTCCCTAGTCTTTTTTGTAGTCCAAGTGTCAAACCATCAAATTTATGTCATGGTAGGTTCCCATGTACTATATATATACCATTCTTTTCACTTTGATTTTTTTCTCTCATTGACTGGTATTTAATTTTTCAGATATTTAGAGAATCTGGATATTGAGAAGTTCAAGCACTGTAGAAAGAGGGAAAAAGAAGGGGCAAAGAGTGATCTATAGCTAGGTTTCGCTACTTCCTTATGTCTTGCTGTTCTACTGAGTATGCATTGTTGTACCATGCTATTTTTGACTGACTTTCTCTAGCACAAGAAACTAGCTTGCCTTATCATTAACTTTATGTAGCTCAAAACTTGTTGAACTGTTGTTCCTGCTTTAATTTATTTGAGAGCATAGTGGCTGCAGGAGCTATTTTGGCAACTGTCATAGGCTGAGCTTTGACTTCATGTCATATTTTGACGAATGCAAATGTATGATGGCCAAGTTAATATTCTGTATGTATTTGACATTGGATAAATCTAATTACTGTGTAAAGATTTTTTTTATTTTTCAGTTTTTCAAATAATTTAGTTTCTCTTGGGTTCAATATAATTTTAAATTTTTAGAGTTTGACTGCTTGGCCTATAATTTGAGTATGGTACAACTAGCTTTTTTAATATGAAATGCTATGACTAGCTTTCTCTATGTCTCTTAAATTATCTATGTTACAACTAGCTTTCTAGTTATGCAATATTTTTTAGGGCCCTAATATGTAATATTATGACTATCTTTTTGTGCATGTTGAAACGATCAATGTTCTGACCACATTCCTTTAAGCAGGTTGAAACGATCAATGCGTTATTTCATCTATTTTGGATGTGCACAACAATGATCAAGAATCAATGGATATCAAGAATACTATATATTTATGTTTATATTTACATTTCACTTGTAGTAGCGCAGGCTTGTACATTCCCCACTCATATATATGTCCATTTGCTATATAGAATCACGTTGTTATGTGTATATACTACGACATCATGCAAACAAGTAATATGTATTTTCTTCATACAATCAACGCAGCTTCCTATATATGATTATGAAATTTATTTGTGGTCTGTGCAATTCTACTATGTCTCATGCTCTTTTAACAATTTTGTGTCAATACAATAATATTATTTTAATTAAATTCTTATTGTGTTACAATAGGTTAAACATGTGTTACGAACCATATGTTCCTAAAATTTGGAACTATGTTCTCACGAAGTGTTACTTCCATAATGTGGAAGTGTTACTAGAGCTAAAAAAAACATGTTACACAAGAGGATCTTGTAAGACTTGATAAATGTTCCACTAGACTAAAAATTGAGTTACAATATAGTAACACTTTTTATAGCCATATAAGAACACATATCTTGAGTTCCAATAGCTCAGGCTGTAGAACAATGCTCCATTAATTTTGAATCTAATTTGTAACAATCGCCAAGAGAACTAGCTAGCAATCACAAGAGTGTGTAGAAACCAACCTTGAATGAAGCTAGTGTTGTGCAACCATCAAAATTTGAGCTCAACCATGGTGAAAATTGTGACAAATAGCCTCTACAATGAAGAAAACTCTCTCCATGAAATTCAAGCCGAACATACAAAATCAAGCCAAATAAACAAGTTGGGAATGAAAGGACTGCTGGTTACTAATCCCAAAACACGTTATTGAAGTGTAAACCTCAAAAACCCCGAGTTGCTGTGAGCTTTAGGGTGAAAATGGCGGCAAGGTGGTGATAGAAATGGTGGCCATCGGGTTGGAGAAGAAGGGGAGGGGGCGGTTTTGTAACATCCCAAAATTTCTGATTCTTGGATGTGAATAAGAAACACCAATTAATATAATTATGTTATTACATTTCTAAAATTTTCCAACCTTTATCTAGTTAGTAAATATTGAGCATATAAAATAATTATTTTCTATAACAAATTTATGAATCATAGGTTATATACTTGTTTGAAAGCATTCATGCTGCTGTGCATTTTTTTTGTTTGCTCTATCTGCTGCAGTTCCAATATTCATTCAGGTGGATATTTAGAACGATTATGTTTGCTAGGATTCTAGGAAATCCTTTTTCCTTTAATCCCTGTAGAGTTCTCGTTTTGACCTGCAAGCTTTGATTTTGGGTCAAGCCTTGCTGACCAGCAATCACCCGGTTCCCATAGATGTCTAGTTTTGGTTCGGAGCAGGCATTGTAAGCCCATCTGAGCTGTTCCTTTAGAGCCTAGTGAAAATCTGTTTTCTTTCTTTTCTGCTTGTTTTGCCAACGGATCAGCCGCAAACAAGCTTGACCATGGGCTCCAACTTGAGTCCAATCCGTATCCACGACCAACCCATTGTGCACACGCCAATGGATATATGATGAGCCCAACATGCCGCCTACAAAAAGCGAGCCGCATATCATTGCTTCTGTTTGACGCAATAGCAGCAGCGTGCCGTGTGACCTAGCTTCTCCACAAGCCACGCCGCCACCGGGCAACTCCAATTCTCAGATGCACCGCCAAAAGAAGTCCCTGGCAATGGCCAACCATGGCCCGAGCTTCACCGCGCTGTCACGAAGGTGGGATCTCTTGCCTCGTGTGTATCACCCGTGACTCTAGGTGGGATGCTTTTATATTCTGTAATAGCCAGCAGATGACCCTTTGGTCTCAGTGACTAAATTACCCTTTTATCCGGTTGGTAACACCAATCGGGACTAAAAGTGACCTTTTAGACAAAAGGGCCTTCCACCCAATAAAAATTAGACCCGGGACTATAATGCTAGTATTAGTCCCGAATCTATTGTCTACCGAGACAAATGAAAGGGGATGGAAGGTCCTTTCTCTACTAGTGATACGTCTATAGTTGCCTATTTTCTTGTGGCTACCATTTCATATGGAGATGATATATGTTCCTCCCCTCCTTATGGCTGCTCGTTCTCCCTTCTTCCTCCATTTTTTCCATTGGTCTTGTGATGTTCGTGTGGTGGTAAAGACAATGGGGGTGCAAGAGACAGGAGAGTAAGAAGGTTCCCTTTGTAGTTGGTCAATAGATATAGAAAATTATTTTGATTATAAGGTCAGTTATTTTATCGTCCATGCCTGGATGGATACCCAACAACCCTAATCCATGTCGTCTCTGTTATGCCAACCCCATAAACTGGACAGGTTAGGGTTAGGAGCCGGGTTGTGCATGGTGCTCTCCAGAATTTGTTTTTGTTTCATTAATTCGTACCTGCATAATTGTATCCATTTTGCATGTAGCACAGAGTGTTGAACAACAGTCTAACAGTTACTGGAGGGCGCCGTCAGTTTTTTCATCGGCAAATGAATGAAAATATCAGAGGATTGACACTCTTCAATAACGATGAATAGACGGTCACGAGGTTTCATGCGTCGTTATAATAACTATTATTACTTGGTGAGTGAACATGCATACGAGTTCGATCATCTTTTGCACTCACATGAGCCTATAAAGCATGACACTATGTTCATCATCTTCTTCCGCATCTTTCTTTAGAATAACAAGATACTAAATTTAGGAGTATATTGCACCGATTTGCATCCAGCTATAAACTGGAGCACTGGCAGTTCATGGGGCTCTACGTGACACGTACTGACCGGGCATGACAGGAGCTAGCACCACATGAACTTGCAAATTAATAGGAGCATATAGAGCAGCTATGGGAAGTTCATCGCCGTCATGGGAATGGGATGGCACGAGCGCCAGGGTAACCGGTTTCAGGTCTAGCAGGCACTTGCTTTCAAACGAGCAATATACATGCACAGCAGCAAGTTCTAGATCTACTGAAATTTCAAGTGTTCATCTCGTGTTCGTACGTGCAGTTAGAGTACGTGTTGCTGAAGACCTCAGCTCGCCGACAGCACTATGCACCGGCAATCTACGTACCGCATGCGGTGTGAGGGTGTCAACTTCAACCTCCTCACGGGCGCCTATCATGCTCCGGTCCTTCGTCATGAAACCAGACTCCTAGCTAGAGGATGAAGCATCTTACCAGTGGAAAAATGAGTCAACTCTTGTTTCCGTGGCAGGCTATTTCCTGGTGACTATCATTCCAACGGCCGTGATGAAAAATTTCCTTCCCCGCTTATATATTTCACTCCTGCCCATACGCTCCCGTAATTTCTCCCCTATTTTTCGGTTGCTTTTGGTTGTGACAGACTGAAGGGAACCTTGATGAGGCAGAACCAGTCCTAGCATAGCATGTACTCCGTAGTATGTATATAATTCTATAGCTAGTGGTACAAATGATTTTAAGAAATCAAAGGCAATTAAGTAATTAAACACACACGCGGAAGCAGTGGCAATGGCCGGCAGCGGCGATTGGCCGGCGCGGCACATGCGGAAGCTGCACAGCTCGGGCTTCGACGACAGCGGCAAAACTAGTGCCTTGTTTTAGATCTAAACTTAATTTGGACACCCAAAGTTTAGATTCCACCATAAATACATCACTATAGTATTTTGTTTGTATTTGTGAAAAATTGTCCAAACATTAATTAATTATGTTCGAAATGTTCGTCTCACAAAGTACAACAAAACTGTGCAACATACTCCATATATGTGCCGACATTTTGATGTGATGAGAATTTTTTTTTGCATAGTGAAATTTGGGGGTGGAATTTAGAAACTAAACGAGGCTTAGGTTATAAGCTGCGCATGCCTGGCTCGATCTGGGCGTGATCGGAAACAGAGATTAGCAGGCCAAAAGAAATGAGAAATCTACCGGGGAATAAACAAAAGGCGGGTCTACCTTGAGGACAGAAATTCATAAAACTGGAGGGTGAAAAGGGTTACTGAGCCTAGATGAATTAGGGAAACAACAAATCACAGCTAACAAACAATAAAATGCAGGGGCATGAATGCATCGATCATGAATATAGCGTGTTATTCATTAATTCGTTCTAGAAAATATTTTTTTCTTTTCGTACTTTGCTTCACCCTAAGAGTCATCTGAGACATTGATAACATTGATATTACGTAGTGTTGCATGTCTGTCTCCACTTTTCCTTGTTTAATCTAGAGTCTACTGCCACTATCTTATCACTAGTCCTGCAAAATCAAAGTAACATATGTAAGAGGATCCATCTGCACTCTATCTCTCGTCCACTTCACTAATGCGTGACACATGGCACACTGAACCTTGCTGGACGTACAGACTAAAATGTAGATGTTGAATTTCTCACTTGCTTGGCGTGTTGGACATGAAAGGTCTGTGCAGCTTTCATAACCTTTGTTGTTGATACGGATTTCGAAGGCTGATCTGGCACTTCCAGCAAGAGCCTGAACATCCTAACGATGCTGCGCTGACGACAGTTTCTTACGAATGTTATGGACACATGCCTGATAGAATCTGGATAGAATGACGATAGGGTGAAGGCTACTGGCTAGCTACATGCACAAACAATTTTAACTATCCCGATGACTCCTATTACCACAGGATCCTCACATCATGTTCAATTCAAATTCCTCTAATCCTTTCATATGTTCCTGTGAATCATGTCGAAACAAATAAAAGGCTTCTGGTGCCGTTATATATGAGGACGAATGGAACAGCTGTCCTTGTTATAATCCACTTGTTAAGATGGAAGGATTGTGTTGCCTTTTTTTTTAGAAAAACATATTTTCATGGTTGGCGAGCAATTCATTGGAAGCTTTACTACCGCCTTGCACCAAAGATTTAATTACTCCCTGTGGAAGCTGACGTACTGTACTGTTCAGCGTGTTGTTGTAAAGGACCAGACTCTGCTGTTTGAGGACGTCGAGGATTGGTCTCGTAATAACCAAAACTGCTGTAGCAGTATCCTGTTACCGCTAGTGATCATTCGTACACAAGACGATATATGTTTGTCCCCTCCTTGACATTGGTCTTGCTGTTTGGTTGTGACAAACTGAAGGGCGCAAGGGAGTGATAAGAAGGTGCCCTTTGCAGAGGGACAGCATATATATATCTGATCGAGAACAAAATAATTTGATTATACAATGTAGCAAACACGTCACTCACAAGAAAATTAAACTCGAGCTATTCTTGATACATTCCGTCACTATGAGAAAAACAAGCGTTTTGCCAAGCTACAAATACACTCCATTCTGGCATTCGGCAAAGACAAAATTTGCTTATGGGGTGTTGTTATTTTGCTGTGTGTTTTCTTGGCGGCACACGGTAAATAGTTCTCTTGCCTATGGGGTTTCCGGTAGTGCGTCAAGTTCAGTTTATCTTATTGGCAAATGGGAAATAGCATTGAAAACCATGAATGGAAAGTAAAATTTTTGGCTGGATGGCAAAAAGATGTAGCAAAAGTTTACCAAAACACCATTTAATAGTGTACAATGGCTTTAATAATGGTTTACAAATGGGATGCTACTATCTCCAGCCTATCAATGCACAGTTTAATACTGAAACTGTCCGGTGAAATAAAAAATAATTCCGTCAACCAACAGAGCCATGAAGCTACGTACTAATTATAGAGATTATATATTATAATAGTTTGGAACAAGAAAACACATTCATTCTACAGTCATGTTCTGGTGTATGCAACCAAATCATTTTATAGTTTATCAACAAGAGTACATGTCTTTCTTTCAAAATGGAAGCTGAGCTGTGTTACACAAGCTCTGAATGAATAAGACCATGGAGTCCAATCTTGTCCAGTCAATCTGGTCCTACAGTAGAGTTGCATTCAGTTTAGCCCCTAGATGTTTGCAAGAGTTTTCGCTCATTGTCAGAGCCCAGCGCAATTGAATGTGGTTCAAAGGCTATCCTGCCGTATGTACGCCAGTAAAACATCGGTGGCCGATGCAATGCATGAGACGAATTGGGTAAACGATATTACCGGAGCACTGACGGTCCAGGTTATCCTCGAATATTTAGAGGTGTGGGAAAGATTGAATGGGATCATTTTGGTCGATGATACCCGATACCCCTGATCAGCTGGTGTGGCGATGGACACTGGACCAGGTTTTTTCCTCCTCTTCAGCGTATGCAGCCTTCTTCTTTGGTCGAACAGAACTACATGGAGCCAAGATACTATGGAAGACTAAAGCCCCAAACCGGGTTAATTTCTTTGCCTGGTTGGTCTTGCACGAGCGATGTTGGACAGCAGCACGACGCAAATGCCATGGATTGCAGGAGGATGATGCTTGCATTCTTTGTGACCAAGACTCGGAGACGATCACACATATCCTGCTCCAGTGACTGTACTCAAGAACTATATGGTTTCAGTTACTTAAAATACGGAACTGGCAGCATCTCTGCCCAGCTGCTGCGGCTACATCTCTTACCGATTGGTGGCTCTCAGCACGAAAGCGCATCCACGGCATCGACAACAAATCGTTTGATTCAGTGGTCCTTCTAGTCGGGTGGATGATATGGAAGGAACGAAACTCACGAACCTTCAACACTGCCCTCTCGACCGAAGCCAAACTGCTGCGAAGAATAATGGAGGAAGCAAAAGCATGGACGCTGGCAGGGCGTACGGACTTGTCGGAGTTTACGGTTCTTCGTGATAGTAACACTGGTCGCCAAATAGTTGCTTTGTAATAAATTGAGACAACTTGCCTTTCCTCTCGATTGAAGCTGAACTGCTGCGAAGAATGATGGAGGAAGCGAAAGCGTGGACGCTGGCAGGGCGTACGGACTTGTCGGTGTTTACGGTTCTTCATGATAGTAACACTGGTCGACAAATAATTGCTTTGTAATAAATTGAGACAACTTGCCTTCCCCCCTAAGACACTCTGATCATAGGGGATTTGATGTAACTTCTTCTTTCCTCTTAATGAAATACGTGCTATTTTAGCACAGTCGCGAAAAAAACATTGGTGCAGCGAAGTCAAATTTCCTGATCCTTCTCAATCCTATTAGTCATTGCTTTATCTAGGAAGATAATGAGGAATTGGCATAATTGCATTCTTATGGGCATAACACCACCTCTGAATTTCTGAAGACTTCACCATGGTTGAAATATACGTTGTACATAACTTAGCACCGCTGGCATCTGTTATATGTATGGTCCTCTGTTTCTCTGATACTGTATTTGTTTGGCAAAGAGTATATATAATGGCTTATTACTTACAGTTGTGGACACGTAAATATAGAGTCAAAGATGATTCTGGGCATCTATAAAACAAAAGATTGTAAAGAGGCTACTGATTAAGATGCTGGATAGTGGATATAGCTTCTGGAAAAGAAAGAAAATCAAGAGCGCGATGGAAAAAATTTTCTGCGATGCATTTCTTCTATGGTTAAGTTTATACAGAAGAATCCTTTTGAGCATCCTTTGTTGTCGTTCCTATTTATTCTTAACTACCTCAGTTCAGTGTATCATCATAACTGAGAAATTCTAACAGAAGCTTTTATTCTGAAGTATTTTCATGGCATCCAGGCCAAATAAAATAAGTTCATGTAACACAACTAATTACTATTACGTCTTTTGTCTTTGCATTTCAATTTTCTGGAAGAAGTTTTACGCCACGAGTACGTGTAATAAGTAAAAAAGGTGATCCTACATTTGAAATGCCTGATTATTGTTTTCTTTAGTATTGAATGACTGGCATGCATTGGATCTTCATGACACGATTCCAGTGTCACACTTCAACATCCACCATCTTCCTTCCGATTTACTACGTCATGGTAGCGCTCGCCCCCGCCTCCTGCCACTGTCCTCAGCATCGAGCTGGACGCTGCGTTTGGTCTCGCTGCTAACCCTTCAGTACTGTTGCTTTAACATTCAACAGCGAGAAATAGAAAGCTGGAGCTGTGGAGAATGCATCGGCAGAGTACAAGTGGACAGAGTTTCGGATTTGCCTAATGCATCCCAATCCATTGGGCCAAAGGTTCGCTCCCAAGCTGGTAGGATACAGTATTCTTCATGAGGCTAGAAATGAGTGAAGTGATATAGGAGTATGCTGCCATCAAGCCAGCCACATAACGAGGCAAAAGGTGGGGACTTTGCTCATGTTGTTAATATGTGGAGAAGGGAAAGAACGGAGATATAAAAGCTGCCAACTAGCTAATTGATATTATTGGATAGTCTATTACACAATTCAGAACACATGCAAACTTGATTGCATTGTTACATGTGGGAACAGACACTGGGGTATACTAAAAGAGCTCATTTTATCTATATTAGAATCAAATGAAACAGCATCGAGTACATGCCTTTAAAGACCAGTGAAGCACGGCCGAGCATGCATCGACATGAACAGGTCACGTTTTCTGCCACATGCAATTGACGTTCGATCAAATTAACGTGACTAACGAACCCATTATTTACGCAAGATTCAAACATGTATAATATTCAGCAAGTAATTGAAGAGGGGGTTGCTGAGATACTCCGAGATGAATGTGTACCGTTGATCGAACAACATATTACCTGAAGGTAATAGATTAATTGATTATAAAATAATAAAAGAGGTGATGTAACTTTCATACATGATGGTATTAGATTAGATTTTTTTTTGTGGCCGTGTCTTGTCGAAGACGTGGGTGTTTTTGTGAGAACATGTGGACGTGTGTGTGCATGTTTTTGTGGGTTAACGTGTGGACCTGTGTGTGCGTGCGTTCTGACTTTCGGACGTGTACGTGGTGTCTCTCGTGTTGGCCGTGCTAGTATGTGTGTGCACGAGTTTTAACTTTTAAGTTTCAGGCGTGTGATGTTGGTCGTGTGCCGCCGTGCAGGACCTTTGCATGTGGTAGTCGTGTTGGCTACACCGGTGCTAAACGGGTTCATGTGGTGGTCATCTTCCGCCACCACTTCAATAAAACATAAACGTCGCAACTGAACGTAACACCAATTTTATTAGAAAAAAATCATGACATGGTTAACACGTTAGACAAACAAATAATGTATGATTTTCTTATATCATGTTAAGTCATTTGAGACCTAAATACACCAACGATTAATTCGATTCAGAAACACAAGACCACATCCAATCATTCATGCTCAAATTCGACAAGGTGTTCAATTGAGCATGAGGTATCCATGCTGCTGGAAGCATGAAGGAGACCATATGGTACGTCAGAAATGCAAGTATGAAATCAAGGACCGGCGAAACGTGAACATGGCTATATGATTTTGTTCTGTGAGCGTTCATATGTGATGCTGCTGCAAGTACGACGTAAACAAGTTGACCAATACACAAAGCCTTGCCAGCACAGATAGATCAACATATATCGTTGATCGATATGATATATGCTTGTCTGTCGATCAATTTCTACCCCAGAGGCATGCCCCCACCCTCTCTCTCTCTCTCTCTCTCTCTCTTCTTGGTGCATATATACTGCAGCTGCGCGCCTTTATTTTCTTGTTCTCCCATTTTTTAAAGTATTACTAGATCAGTTAGGGTGCATGTGAGTGCATTTGTACCACCCAACCACATGGATATACATACAATGCAATTTGCAACAAATACATACATGATGGCAACCGAACCACCACACAAATATACATTGTCCCATTGTGGCTCACTAGCTTCTATAGCGTCCAATGACCAATATGGGAGGGATCTGGGTGCTCTCCCACTGACCAATGGGAGGCCACGATTTCGAGGGATGGATCGCTGACGTGGCATATGTGTTTTCTCTGTGCATTTGCAATGCAGTTTTGGATGGCTAAACAATTCCAAATGAAAACGTTGTAAACTACGAACTTTTATATATTTTTGAGACCTACAACTTTGATATAGAACATATTTTATTTGAATATTTTGAAGTATTAAACAATATTAAATTAAAAAATTGTCAACTATAAAGTTTTAAATTTCGTGGATCCGTACAACTTTGATATATAACATATTCATATTTGAGGTCATTTGAAAATTTTGAAATTTCAAATTTCAAATTAGATAACTTATAATAATATTTTAAGGTGCTAAATAATCTCAAATACAAAAGTTGCCAACTACAAATTTTTAAATTTTGTCAAGGTGTACAACTTTGGTATAAAGTGTTTCTTCATATGAGATCATATAAAAAAGTTTATATTCAAAACATACATCCAGCAACTTCTTGTGAGATGTTTCAATTTTGTAAATATCGTTATGAAAAAAATGGGGAATGTTCTCAACTTTTTATCACAGCCTCTATATGTGATACCATCACTTCAGGACAAATTTCATGATTTTTAGACTTAATTTGCTTGTTTTATAATTTAAAAATTATTTGGACTTACATCTTTGCCGAATGTCAAAGAAAATACACTCGGCAAACAAGCTCTTTGCCAAGTGCCTAGAAAAAAAACACTCGGCAAACAAGCTCTTTGCCGAGTGCATTTTTTTGACACTCGGCAAACAACGTGCATATAAATTTTCTACTCCTTATATTTTATTATTTGAATCAATTGCGGTTCAAAAACGAAAAAAACTTGATTCTTTGCCGAGTGTCAATTATAATACACTCGGCAAAGAGCTTCTTTGTCGAGTGTATTTTTTTGACACCCAACAAACAACATGCATATAATTTTTCTACTCCTCATATTTTATTATTTGAATTACTTGCGGTTAAAAACGAAAAAGACTTAATTCTTTTCCGAGTGTCAATTATAATACACTCGGCAAAGAGCTTCTTTGCCGAGTGTATTATTTTGACACTCGGCAAAGAAGCCCTTTGCCGAGTGTATTTTTTTTGCCGAGCGTTTTTTTGCACTCGGCGAAGATGTTGTTTGTCGAGTGTCTGAAAAAATACACTCGGCAAAGGTACATACACTCAGCATATACAGAGTTTCCCGTAGTGAGCACTACTACTCCGTGGGCTATAATGCTCGAATCATGATTGTAAGCTGTAGCTGAGCAGTTGTGATGTGCGTCTGTCGTCTACCTTCTTTTATATGTTATCTCTAGTTTTTTTTATAAACTCATGTAATTTTGTTCACTTAACAGATCTAGAGTGGAGTACGTTCAAAATTTGAAGGCATCGCAGTTGGGGTTGATGTAGCATAAACACGGCAAACCTAGCTAGATGTACCAATCTAGCAGTAGCAGTATCTTTACAATACATCTCAATACATCGACAATCCTACTTGACGCACAGCACCCAAGTGAAGCTCCGAACAAGCACCCAGCCCGCTCGAGTCTGGTCGCTCATGCTCGTGGCCATCACACTCTAATGCATTAGGCTGACAATGCAAGTGCTACAGAGTTTGAAAGCACTAGCCTGCCTTGGCATCCAGTTCAGCCTTGTCCCAAGCCTCTTGTTTGCTCCAGGAGTTCACCTCGTATGCAGACGCGCAAAGGATATGTAGCACCATATCAGTGGCAAGATCCGTCAACTGATCTGCATAGTGACCGACTATTTCCTGGTTCCTTTCATTCCAATAGCAGAAAATTGCGCATTTGCCCTCACTCTCAACTGCGCCATGCATTTTTTATGTGGTGACAAACCAAAGGACCCTTGGGAGGCATAAGTAGTGGCGAGTAAAACACACACGTCCGCTGCAGCAAAAGCGTCACTTAATGTTTGTCAATATGCATGACGTCATTGCGGGGAGGCCAGGGCACTAAATAAATTTGTTTTTCCATTTTAACTAAGAGAAATTTTAAAATAATTAGGATTAATTAGAGCCATCCATTCTGAGAAATCGGACGGTGAAAACAAAGTACCCAGAGGTACCTAAATAGATGTACCAAATTTGTGGGTCCATATATAAAAAATGATGGGACCAACAATTGATTTACACTAGATACTTTCAGGTACTGGTGGGTATTTCTCCGATCATTGTAAAACAGCTCATGTAACTGCACTCAATAACAGAGGACTAGATCCAGTACGTAATGCATGCTTCAATTTCACTTGAAGTTCAACTTAGTACGAGCATATTCAATATGCTGCTGCTGTACGTCTGGCCCGAGTAACACATCTCAAGCTAGGTCATATTTAGTTCCCAAATTCCACCCCCAAATTTCACTACGCAGAAAGAAGATTTTCATCACATCAAAATATCGGCACATGCATGGAGTACTAAATATAGATGAAATCAAAAAAAAATGTACAGTTTTGTTGTACTTTGCGAGACGAACATTTTGAGCCTAATTAATCAATGTTTGGACAATTATTCACAAATACAAACGAAATGCTACATCGACGCAATTGTTGTCATACCATGACCTAACTAGGATCAAAAGATTCGTCTCGTCGTGTACATCAAAACTATGCAATTAGTTTTTTATTTACCTACATTTAATGCTCCATGCATGCGTCATTTGCTATATTTAATGTTTCGATGGGATGTTGATGTGATGAAAAGTTTGGAAAGTTGGGAGGAACTAAACACAGGCTTAGGTATCTCTGGGTACTTCTTTTGTTTTCATCATTCGATTTCTTGGAACGGACGGCTCTAATTAATCACAATCATTTTAAAATTCCTTATATGATAAATGAGACGGTGGCATATCAACATGTTCCATTAATTGCATGTAATCAAGAATATGAGTGAGATGAAAATGGGTCCCCAGATTTCTCAAACCAATCACACCTGTTGTTTGCCATTGCACCCACCTGTCAAGTTAATATACTAAGGGGGTGTTTGGTTTCCGGGACTAAAGTTTTAGTCCCGTCACATCGTATGGAAGAATGCTAATTAGAAGTATTAAATATAGATTAATTACAAAATACATTACATAAGCAAGGACTAATTTACGATACGAATCTATTAAGCCTAATTAGTCCATGATTAGACAATATAATGCTACAGTAATAATTTGATAATTATTAACTAATTATAAGTTAATTAGGCTTGTTAGGTTCGTCTCGTGGAGTAGATATGACTTATGCAATTAGTTTATATTTAATGCTACTAATTGTCACTTATTTGATGGACTAAACATTAGTCCCTAGGATCCAAACACAGCCTAAATTGAGCATGTTTCAAGTTGTTGGACCAATCTACACCCACTTGTTAAGTTATTGGACTGAATTAAGCATTTTATAAGTTCTTGGACCAATCTGCACCTAGAAGCCAAGTTGCTGTATGCTGAGTATAATTTACTCTTCTTGAACCTATAACTTAGCCCATATACTCTGTCGGTTGATTGGCGGAACACCAAAAAGTGTATGGAGGCAGTGAAAAAATATGGGCTCTTCATCAGCTCCTGTGCTGCGCAACGTGTGAATGAATAATTATCTTCCATCCATGAGACACCTCCGAGGACCAAACAGCTTATATATATGTAATAACGTGTGACTCATCATTGCAGTCTCCTCAACTACACATTGTCCCGTAGGACAGACACCAGTAACTCTTATCTTCCTCTCGTACATATAAATGGCTCACTCCTACGTAAAATTATAGACTAATTCAGACATAAGACTTGCTCTTTGGAGGCTCTTAGAGCAACATTTTGGACGCTAAGACATGAGTATACTCATTGCAGGCTCTTAGAGCAACGTTTTGGACGCTTTGGAGGCGCCATCTATATCATCCAACACATAATAGTGCCAAAAGTTTATGGACATGATACCGATATAAAATTTGGGATGCTAATGACAGGGAAATAGTGATTTGAATACTTACGCCCAAAGACCATTAATTTCATAGAGCATGGGTGTGGACAGATCGATAAGCTTGCTACGTAGCTTTTGACTACATCATGAGCAGCCTACACATATGCATCTCCTGTTCTATTCCATAGGCAAGCGAGCAATATGCAAAACACCAGAAAACATGCAACAAAGATGACTGAGTAAGCAGTAAAGAAATCTTACAGACGCTTTCAGTAAAAGCTATAGCAGAGAGTGCACTCCATAAGGCGGTCATCCATTACCATTGATCATATATATATATATATATATATATATATAGACACACACACACACTTCCATCAAGGCCAAGGCTGCTGATATTCTAAATCGGCAATCGCGTGTTGGAGCAGTAGCACATGCACATAGCCACGGATGGCTCCCTATTTAATACTTCGGATATAAGACCTCGAGCTTCCTACTGGTAATGCTTGGACGGCGAGAGAGAAAACATAACGCATGCTTGGTGTGCTTTGATATATCAAAGATTCTAGTAACCTAATTAAGAACACACGCGTAATTAACCTGACATATATGTTTGGGAAGGAAAATTCTACCACAAACGAGAATGGCCATTAGTTTTTACTTTCGTTGTTAGATTATATCTTCTTCCTTGTGCATGTAGTACGTCTTGTTAATTTAAGTGACGTTACCTATACCTTACACATAGATATCCATTGGTACAGCCGAGAGATGATCAGGATGCATGCATGCATGTACATCCTAGGTAATTGCCTTGTCCATCTTTGTTTTGATCTAAACCGTCAAAATAAAGATGGACAGTTATTTGTTTTCTTTTTTGCTAATTAACATGGAATTTTCTTAAGAGCACGTGATTAGTATAAATAATATATAATATAGTTTGTAACCAGTGGTGATGTATAATTTGTACTTGAGAATGAATCTATATGTCACTCAGTGGCGGATCCACCGTCCGGCGAGCCCGTGCAACCGTCCAGGCTCCTCGGCGAAACCTAACACTAATAATCCTTCTTTCTTGCATAAAGTAAATATAGTATTTTTTTAGCTATGTACTTAATCATAGCGAGGATTGCCCAGGCTCCAGAGAAGCTCTCGGTCCGCCACTGATGTCACTCTTACCTATGTCTATAGCGCGCTATGCAAGATTAATTCTGCTTGTTATCTTGTGCATTACTATAATATATGCGTACCCTGATAGTAGAGTTACCACAACAAGAAAATTTGTAATCCATGAGGTACAAATTTCATCCTAGATCACTTAAAAACCATCACAAAGCGGTGGTTGCATCTTTTCTAGTTGAAATATCAGCCGGGAGCAAGATGTAGTTAATTAAACAAGATGAAAGTATCCGGTGACTACGCTCAACTGGTGTGTAACAGCTAGTCCTGAGCTCAGTTCGACAATGCGTAATAACGGAGAGTGCAGCACGCCGGATATGCCAAGGTCTCCTCCAACTTGCAAATCATTTTTCTTTTCGGCCACTTCCTTGCATTGAGTATGTGGTAGCCTATTTCCTAGTGTCTATCATTCCAGCAGGAGTACATGTCCCATCGTTTTACGATTGCCACATTATCCCTTGTACCTCCAGCTTCCACTGATTTGGCATTTTGGTGGTCACAACCCAAAGGGCGCAAGGGAGACGTAAGAAGGTTTATTTTGTAGTGGGACAGTATATATGTGACCCAAAACAAATTAATTTGATTACACGCTAGTCGGTGGATGCCTGCCTGCCATAACGGAGCATATAATGTAGCTTCACGTCAGTCAGAATCACACACGCAACCTTTTCGATCTTGAGCCTTTGTGATAGAATTAAAAACCACAGATGAAAAGTAAACAAAAAAAAACGATCATCACCGGAAAAACAATATATTCAGATTTCTCGTCCCATGGTAGCTGCGTCATTTAGATTGCTTTGCTCGTTGCCTTAAAAAACAATGGAGCTAGCAAAGACATGACTTATTCATAACGATTGAGATACTTAAAAGAATATTCTAGTAGTGTCGGAACTGAGAGGAATATTTTTTGTTTACAGAGGCACTCACATCCGGGCTTTAGCACCGGATTCTCAACCAGTTTGGTGCTGAAGGTGTGCTAAAGGGTGGCACCTTTAGCACTGGGTTAAACAACCGGTGCTAAAGGTGCACCTTCGTCCTGAAGGTGCACCTTCGTCCTAATAACCGAATATGTGCGTTGCTGCGGGGATTCGAACTCAGAACCTCTTGGTTCGCGCGTACCCACCTTACCATCTCACCTATGCGGCGCATGTGATATGATAGAAGATGCGCTTCTTTTGAAGTAGCATGCGACACCCCCTTTAGCACCGGGTCATATTTACCAACCGGTGCTAAAGGATTCCCGGGGGCACTCCAATTTTGCACCCGGCGCTAATGTTGCATTAGCACCGGATCTTGAGTGCACCGAGGCATATGAGAGGGGCGGATGTGAAGATATCCGGTAGTGATCATAACTTTGTTTTATTTATGCCTTGATCTTCACTACTACAGAATTCAACATCACAAACGGTTTTAAAGCCTCATCATAAACAGTTTTGCTAGGCGTTTGTGATATAGCGTTTGTGATGTCTAACGACATCATAGTGATGCCAAGTGCACCAAAAAAACCTAAAAAAATAGCAAAAAAATATTTTAATGTGGGAAGACCACCAACCGGCCACCAACCATCTAAGCCATTTTTCCCACGGCGGGATTGGAACACGTGACCTCCCGCTCGCGCGTAACCTCCTCTACCACTACACCACTCTCTCAATTGTGACTAGATTTCATTATGGTTCCTACCATATTATACTAAACCGAGTGTAAGTTACTTGTTTGAGGCCCTAAACGATGTCAAATTAAAAAGTTATCAACTACTCCATCCGTTTCAAAATGTAGGTCATTTGACTTTTTTAACCCCAAGTTTGACCACTTGTCTTATTTAAAATTTTGTGCAAATTATCATATTTTTTATGGTGACTTGCATTATTAATATATAATCTACAAAAATACCTTAAATTTGACTATATTTTCATAAATTTTTTGAATAAGACAAGCGGTCAAACTTGAGATAAAAAAGTCAAACGACCTACATTTTGAAACGGAGGGAGTACAAAGTTTCATAAATTTTTGAAATATACAAGTCTTATTTTGGTCGTTTCTCCATCCAAGGTCGTTTATAAAATTTGAATTTTAAATTTGAGAACATTCAAACTTAGTTTTTGTTGACTAGATGATTTCAAATGAAAACGTTATCAACTACAAAGTTTCATAACTTATTGTGACCTACAACTCTTATTTTGACTATTTCTTCATCTGAGGTCATTTGAAAAAACTCAAATTTTAAATTTTGATAACTACAAACTTACTTTTTATTAGTAAAACAAACTAAAATTAAAATGTTTCAAACTACAAAGTTGTATAACTTCTGAAGATCTACAACTTTTCTATATATTATTTCTTTATCCGATGTAGTGAGAGTAACATTGTTCACAAATCTTATAGATCTCTTATAGTTTCAGGAAACTCTATGAGAGATATGGATTTTATAAACAATATTCATATAAAATTGTCGAATGAAGAAATGACCAAACTAAAAGTTCTACATATTGAGAAGTTATACAACTTTGTAGTTCAACACTTTTTGATTTGAATTGATTTACTACTTCAAAATGTGGTTTTAATGTATATTGTACACACCATCACAGATGGTTTGTAGGAAAAACCGTTTGTGATATGGACCATCACAAACAGTTTGTAGGAAAACCCATTTGTGATGGTGTTTGGGGGCATCACAAACGGTTTTTGCTACAAACCGTTTGTGATGCCCCACATCACAAACGATTTTTCCTACAAACCGTTACAAGAACCGTTTGTGATGCCCCACATCACAAACGGTTCCAACAGCTAGCACTTCCAGCTGCCTTGGAACCATTTGTGATGCGGGCATCACAGGGCGTTTGTGATGTTGTGTTCTGTAGTAGTGCTTGCCGCTTGGTTTAAGTGTGTAATAAAAAACTGCTATATGCATTGGTCGATGCAGAGGCTGAGATATATATATATATATATATATTCTTTCTAAAAAAAGTGTCGGAACTGAGAGGATTACAATTAGTTACAGGGAGCCATTTTTCCAGTGCGTTGTTGGCCACCTGGTGCATCTAAGTAACAACTGTCGAAACTAATAACGGGCTATCTAGGGTTGCTTATTGACGAAGGATGATGGAGCATTGGCTTCCAATATCAATCTTGCTGGGTGCAGAAGCTGGTTGCTGACCTTTTGGACAAGGCGGATGCACAAAGGGTCCCAAATCATCACCTTTCAAAATCAATGTGACCACACATCGATTCCCAAATCAATGTATGATGATCATACAGCACAATGACTGGAGTACTGTGATGCGTTGCATAAATCGTTCCCGATGTATCCCAATCCCAATCCTGTGTATACATATATAAGCCGTGCCTGCGCCCCACCCCTATCTAAGAGCGGGAGAAGATGAATTATGCCATCTAAAAACCTTAACCTATGGATTCCATTATTTTGCACAATATATAAAGTAGATCATGATATCTAGATGTGCAACTATATGGTTTAACTAGTGATATATCTTCCACACATAAAGCTTTTTGCAACCTAGAGCCAACACTAGAAAGATACTACTACTCTGATATAATAAGGGCACTCAAATAGCAAGTATGTAATGCGGAAATTAATGTAATGGAGTGGGTTATTAGAGAGATGCAGAGTCAGCACAAGGATTTTTTCCGTGGTATTGGTAGGCAAATGAACGTTGGAGCTCCACCAAGGATTCGTTCCGTCACCAAATCTCTCCTGATCAAGATCTTAGGTTCACCACTTCACTCGGCACAAGAATTGGAGCTTGCTACCGACTACTTGAGAAGATTGAATACTATATACTCCATAATTTTTTTGAGACGAGCTAATTAGTACATGATTTAAACAGGAGAGATGGAGAGTAGAACAAGGCATTTAATTATACTCATTTGTCAGTAACATCACATAATATGTTAGGTGGGAATTTCATTTGGAACTTACTAAATATTGTCAATTTTGAAAAAAAAATCTTCTCACGTGAAAGGTTTGTGCCATGAAAAATTCAACCCTCCCTAGTTTAGTACGCATTTTGTTCAGAACTATAATTTGATTTTTATCTAATTCCTTGGCTTTTCCCAGTCCAGCAAAATGGATCAATACGACAATATGCATGCCAGTCTGTTTCGTTGAGCACTAACGCTTTTGACTTCAACAGCTTGCATATATACGAAATGCCTCTTTACCGCAATCTGAGACAGATCGAGCCGTAGTCCATTTTAGTTAAGTCCAGCAGACTCTGCACTGAGGCTGTCGAGGATTGGGCTCGTACCCTATTTTCTGGTGCCTACCATTCCTACGGGAGAAGATTTATGTTTGTCCCCTCCTTCTCGGCTGCACGCGGGTATCCCATGCTCCTCCAATTTCGTTGGTGAAAAACTGTAGGACGCAAGGGAGAAGTAAGAAGGTGCCCTTTGCGGTGGGACAGTATATATATCTGACGGGGAACAAAATAATTTGATTATATAATGTAGCCACACGTCACTCAGAAACACGTCGCTCGCTGTTGCTGGAGCTGTGCCTGCATGGCCTATTGCTACGCCCGGCCGCCAGCCCACCTCCCGCCGTGCGCGACCGCACTGCCATGCATTGGGGCAACACCTCAAGGGCCGTCGTCGCTACGCCAGGGCGCCGCCTCGCGTATGCCAACGCCGCTTGGGGGCTAGACAATGAGACCAACACCGCACCGAGGAGCTCGGGCTCGGGCGCATCTTCCCGCAGTCCTTCCACCAAATCACACGACGGCGGCAGATGACACGTGGTATTGGGATGTGGTCGTCGTCCTATGTGTTCCCGCCGCCGAGTCGAGCGAGAGGAGAGGAAGAGAGAAGAATTTTTGAAGAAAAAGGAGAGAGAAGAGAGAGATGGGAGAGACAAGGGAGGATAAAGAGCTGATGTGCGGGCCCACCGTCATGTTTGTCCACGTCAGCAAAACCCCTCACAAAAATAGCGAAATGGCTAAATATGAATGGTTTTGATAGTTTGGTGGTCAAAGATTTCTAGTTTTGCAGTTTAATCGTGAAAACCAAACCAAGATGATAGTTGAATGGTTAAAAATAGACTTCTTAAAATAAACCTTCTGATTTCTTAAAACACTATTTAGCACACACTCACATAAATGCACGTGCATTCACACCCATATGTGCACTCACACCCTACCCATATAACCACGCCTCTGGGAGACATTTCCAGCATATCATAAGACAGCTGATAAATCATTGCAAACAACCCATATATACTATTCTAGCATCGTGACCCTCGTTTAGAGGATGCCAATTTTCTGGATTTCCTTTCGTGTGTATCTTTAACACATTGTACAAATGGAACAGGCCTTGTTGGCCTAGTAAATAACATTGCCTATTAAATTCATAATTCCAGGATTAATCTCATATATGGTACTCAATCTTGAACAAAAAAGTTGTAGTAAAATTTTCATTGCAAAATGATTAGAACAATGGCATAAGTTGATATATACATGCGTGCTAATGTGTTAGTTGATATGGATATAGGCTCATGCTAGTTTAGATAGTTTTGAGATGAATGTACTACACTGGTAGGAGTTGTGTTAATTTGTTGCATGGTTTGTCTACAAACGAGACCTGCTCAATTCTAACAATCACGAGAGCATTGTTGTGGCTTTCATCCAAACGTTCCAGCAAGAGGTTTCACCTGGCCACCTGGCGGCAGACTATTTCATGGTGCCTGCCACTGCGTTAGGAGAATATTTTGCTTTTCCCCTCATCACTCGATGCAGCGCCATGCAACCCTTTCGTTATTTATCCTCTATTTTTTTGGCGTACTACTATATACGTGCACTACCGGAAAACTAGAATTTGCAGTGTGCTTTTTATCGGACACTCGGCGAAGCCTTAATTCACCGTGTGTTTTTTTAACACACGACAAAGTATGACTTCGTCGTGTGTAACAAAAAAGCACATGATGAAGGATTACTTCACCGTGTGTTTTTTTTGACACATGGTGAATTATTACTTCGCCGTGTGCTTTCTCTTTGGCACACGACGAAGCAATAATTTTGTATTATCTCCCCCCTCCATGGGCAACGGCCGTAGAATGGGATGCCACCGTTATGATTCTCCGTGTGTAAAAAAAACACAAGGTGAAGTAATTAGTTCGTCGTGTGCTTTTTTTTACACACGACAAATTATTACTTCACCGCGTGCCTCCATGAGGCATATGGCAATGCAGACAAAAAAATCATCTTCTGCATTCCAAACTTTTTTCCCACTCCACATGCAACATATGGTACTCCATGTTAAAAATTTGTACATTTTTACACTTGTTTGATATATTTAACTAATTAATTACATTTCAAGTAATTTTTGAATCAAATCAAATTTGAACAACAAGTGATTCAAATAATAGAAGAAAATAAGTGGAAAACGATATTTATGTTATTTGGCCCAATTTAAGACCTTTCCCATGAAATCAAAAGAAATTTTGAACATCTTGACCAGGAAACACGGCCACGACCGTGTGTCTCAATGATTTTTAAATTTTTAAAAAAGTAAATTAAGTCCAAAAATCATGAAATTTCTCGTGAAGTGATGGTATCACATATAGAAGTTTTGATAAAAAGTTGAGAAGATTTCGCACATTTTATCATATTGATGTTTATAAAATCGAAACATCTCTCAAAAATGGTATTTGTGATTGTACGTGGAGAGAGTTAGTGGATGAATGTTTTGAATATAAACTTTTCTATACGATCTCATATGAAAAAATACTTTATACCAAAGTCGTACACCTCGACGAAATCTAAAACTTTTAAGCTGACAACTTTTATATTTGAGATTGCTCAATGCCTCAAAACATTATTATAAGTTATCTAATTTAAAATTTGAAATTTGAAAAAATTTTAATGACATCGAATGTGAATATGGTCATATCAAACTTATAGACCTCAAAGAGATGTAAAAGTTTGTAGTTGACAACTTTTTAATTTGAGATTGTTTAATACTTTAAAATATCCTTATAATTTATCTAATTCGAAATCTTAAATTTTTAAAATTTCCAAATGATCTCAGATGTAAATTTGTTCTATACCAAAGTTGTAGGTCTCCAAGAGATATAAAAGTTTGTAGTTTACAACGTTTTCATTTGAAATTGAATAGCCATCCAAAATTTTGATACAAGAGCAAAGAGAAAACACATATCGCCACGTCATCAATCCATACCCTCAAAATGGTGGCCTCCCATTGGTCCATAACATCACACCCGGATCCCCCTCTCCCATTCAAATAAAATACCCTCACCCTTCTCTATCTCACCTCTCTCTCTCGTCTCTCTCTCTCCTTACAGCGGGTGGGCGGTCGGCCGGCGCGGGCCGTGCGGCACGGCCGGTGCAGGTGGCGTGGCCTCTGTCGGCGCACGATGTGGGCGGTGCGGCCACGACCGACGCGGGCGGGCGGGCGGCCACGACGCGGGTGTGGCGGCGTGAGCGTGGCCGGCCTGGTTCGGCGCGACCACGACCGACGCGGGCGGGCGGGCGGCCACGACGCGGGTGCGGCGGCGTGAGCGTGGCCAGCCTGGCTCGGCGCGGCCAGCCTAGCGCAGGCGCGGGCGAGTCGGCACCCGGCGCGGCGAGGTGGGCGGCGCGGCAGCCGGTCGGGCTGGGGTCCGGCGTGGCGAGCTGGGCAGCGCGGCGGGTGGGCAAGCTGGGTCGGTGCGGCGCGACCCGGCTCGGGCGGTGGCCGGGCGCACGGGGCTGGCACATTGTTTTTTTACTTTTTTAAGGCTTTGATGTGTGCCAAAAGGGCTGTCACACGGCAAAAAGTTGAAAAATAAAAACAAAGGACGAGATGTGCCGTCAAGGAACTCACGTCGTCTCTTCCTTTTCTTGCCGTGTGGCAGGAAAAAGCACACCTCCCTTACCGTCGGGGCTCGTTGCCGTTGGGGCTTCGCCGTAGGCCGCACACGGCAAAGCCTTCACCATGTGTAAGAGAGGCTTTGCCTTGTGCCTCAAGCACACGGCGAAGCATTGGAATCCGGTAGTGGTGGTGATAAACTAGTAGAAAGTATACATTGCGCCATGGTGGTATACATGATTTGAAGAAATCAATGGCGCGGCAGAAGATACACATAGCCGTTGCCACAAAACCATCTCTTGTGTGTTTAGGAATATATGTGAATGGCGTCTATGCAAACATGTGCAATGTGCATTGCGTTAACTTCCCTGTCAGTAGCGGCAATGCAAACCTGCTGTAAGTGGCGTCAATGAGAACTTGCTTTATTACCAATTAAAGCATCACTACCCGATTCCGTTCTTGCCGTGTGCCGGCGGCATACGACACATGGCAAAGGCCAAGTGTACCGCATACGGCAAAAGGCCCACAACAAACGCCGGCCGGTAAAGCCGGATTCACCATGGACTTTTCATTGGGCACACGGCAAAGGGTTCGCCGAGTGCCTAAACCAACACTCGGTAAACAATTAATGAAAAAAAATTGCAGCCCAGCCACTCCGCCACCACCCAGCCGTGCCGCCGACGCCCGCCCCGTCGTGCCCAGCAGCCGGCCCGCCGCACCAAGCCCCACCTCTTCTCACCTCGCCACGTCGCCGGCCCACCTCGCCTCCTTGCGCCGTGCCTCGCCTCGCCGCTCCATGCGTGCCGCTGGCCCGCCCCGCCTCCTCGTGCTCCACGGGTGCCCTACCACGTCGCGCGCGGTGCGGTGGCACGCGCAAGCACGAGGAGGCGGAAAGAGAGAGAGGGGAGAGAGAGAGGGGTCGGGGCACTGTTACAGTATGTATTTGCACCACCCCGCCTTGAGTCCACACTGAACTGAATAATTCGTTGGACCACTGTGTAGAAGATTTGTTATAAACCTCTAGGATGTAACACCCCGCCCTCCAAAGCCGCCCCGCACAGCCCTTCCGAGGGGCGTGCACGCGTACACATGACATCTTGCTTACACTTTCATCCTCGCTTCATGTAAAAGGATTAACCCGAAGGTGCTATGGCTGAAAGATAAGGGATTATAAGTTGCTTTCACCCTTGCTAAACTAGCAAGTGACACTAAACATGTGCATCCCGCACTCATGGGCCACTACTGGGCGATACAAACTGGGTCTGGTGTGACATACGACGAGTACACAAAAATGAAAACATTGTATTATATATGTTTATGATCTACGTACTAACAAGGTGCAGAATTAAGAGGTTACTAATTATGTTTATTTAGCAAGCATTACAGTATCGATGTCCAGACTGTAGTGAGTAAACAGTTCAGTGAAGATGCGGAAGTTTCCTTTTGAGTCCGTAAGTTGATCACACAAGAATAAAACGCACATGTTCGTCTCCTGACAAGTGCTTGGACAACTCAACACAGTAGGTTGTTTACTGGTAGCTTCCATTCCAATAGACAAGGAATAAAATTATATTATTCTTTATTTCTAGTCCATTTTGAATTTGATTGCGTGATCATCCCTGTAGTGGAGAAGGTGGTGGTGCTAGAATCAAATGTATACTGTCTTACTATGTACACATCATGAAACTGCATCTGAGTGCATTTGCAGCACTCAACTACTGTAATGTATACAAATTTGTAACAGCATATAGGATTGCAACCACAGTTAATAACTCTCGCCAAAAAACAGACAAGAACCCACTGCCCAACTAAATTTTACCGTATAGTATAGTAACATTGATTTAAACTCCTCTCATACGCATATCACATGCTTCTGTACCATTCAATCTGTGTTCATTGCTAACTTCTAGAGAAAAGGATTTAGACGCTGCCATTATGAAAGTTCACGTTATCAGAGTACATAATCTAGCTAATTATCTTTTTACTGCTATAAGAAGACAGCTACTATCATCGCACGAATGATGAAGACAAAATTTGTTGACTTAATATTGGTATATAAAATGGGATCGATGACACTGCAACTTGGCCTCATTTAATTCCCTAGCCATCTAAAGACATAGAATTAGATATGTGCGCACTATTCCCGGATTTGCCTTCCATTCCAATAGACATTTTCTTTCTCCCCCATTTAGTTTATATATATTCTCCAAGTGGTAGTGGAGAAACTTTGAAAATATTGGCATGTTCTGTTGCCTACACAAGGCCTAAGCCAAGGAGGGACTAAAGAGCAGGCGTCAATGCAATAGAAGTTTACTGTACACTCTTCCGGCCTCAGGCCTGTGGCATAAACTAAAAGAATATGCAGCAGTGGAGAAGCTGGCGTTGCTACATATCGGGCGCGTTTGGTTGCCTGTAGGAGGTCCAACCAGGCTGACGGTACGCAGGCAGCAGCTGATTGGTTGGTTGGATGAAGGTCCGGAGCTGTCCGGCTGCATGCAAAAAAGGCCACACGGCCTGGCTCTAGAGAAACGAGTTTCGTTTCGGTTTCTCGCAGCCAGGCTCGGTTCATGCAAGCTGGTTTAAAGTTAATGATTGTATTAGCAGGTGATTAGAACATATTTAGTGTTATTAATGTTTTTTAAATTTGATTAAGTTTTGATGAGATAAACTAAGACATATTAAAATATATTTATACAAAATAAATACCATAATGATGTTTATTTTTAATATTTTTATCGCATGCGACATGTTCTCGTGCGAGCAACCAAACACCTTCTGTCACAATCCGACTATATGAAAGTAGGCAACCAAACAAAGCATCGTTGCATCTGCTGAGCCTGGCCAACGAGAGCCTGGCTCCCGGATATGAGCCAGGCTAGGCTCAGCAGGAAACCAAACACGCCCATCAAGTATACAGTGGAACATAGAAAAATACTGGTTGCATGCAATTGGCCTTGTTTAGATCCAAAGTTGGGAGGCCAAATTTGGGAGTATGATGTCACTTCGTAATCATTACGTCACTGTAGCATTTCGTTTGTATTTGTGAAAAATTGTCCAAAAATTGATTAATTAGGCTCAAAATTGATGGTTGATGCAGAAGATAACACGAGACACGAGTTTATCCTAGTTCCGATCAGAGGACCGTACTTCCAGCAAAGCGGTGTGCGTGTGATGTATTATTCCGCACCGGAATGCAAGCAGTAGGGGGTACAAGCAGGTTGGGACGAGAGGCTAGACCTCCCTCCGAGTCCCGGATGATTGAGGTAGGGTGCCAATATCGTGATCTATTCTGAGTGTATGCGGATTCTTTTTTTTCCCTTTTTCCCCTCCCCGTTCTGCTCGATCACCCCCTCCTTTTATAGGCCAAGGAGGAGGGGTTACAGGAGCGTGTTGCTGGTTAGGCATAGTTGTAGCACAGTAGTAGGAATGGCGTTGGGCGTGCTTCTCTGTCCTTATTTGCTGTAGTCGATTCTTGTACTGGTGATGACGTCGAGGAGTGGTCTTGAGGATCCGAGGCGTCCTTAATGTGATAATGGCTCGTTCGTACACCACCTCGAGGGTCTCCCATGCCGGCGCATAGCTTATTCTGTGGGAAATCGCTGTGGGAGTCGGTGGCACAGGGAGTTAGAGTGACCGGCCCTGTTCGCACGGTGGCGACATGTCCGCACAGTGCCGGGGTTGGTCGCATAGTGCTCGGAATGGCCTGCCATACCTCTGTCGTCCTGAGCTCTTCTCCTGCTGTGTGCCCGAGGGTCTCTCCGTCCACGAAGGTCTTCGAGTCATCGGAGTTGGTAGTACTGGAGCTCGGAGTGACGGGCTCTGTTCGCACAGTGTCGGTCTGTTTGCACAGAGCCTCGGTTGGCAGCATAGTGATGGGAGTTGGTGGACACGATGGGAGGAGTCATGGCCGTTAGGGCAGTATGGTAAGAAATTTGCTTTTTGACTTTGGAGGCATGGTGGCAGAGGGCGCCATTTAATGTTCGTTGGAGCGAGGGTATCGACCGAGGCAGAGCTTTCCCCATTCCGTGGGTTGCTCGAGGCTCGGTCCCCAGGCCTCGACCGAAGCGGAGTTCTCCGATTCGCTCGAGGGGTCGGTCCCCTCGAGCGAAGCGGAGATTTTTGGTTCGCGTCGAGGCATGCCGCGGGGCGTCTTGGCTGGGCCTTCAGTCGTTGTTGGGCCGTGGACCTTAACTTCCGCTTTCTTTTTCTAGTTACTTGGACAAGATTAATGTTTATTGGGGCGGTTCTCCCATAGGTTTGGGTACCCCTAATGATCGCCCCCAACAGTAGCCCTCGAGCCTTTGTTGGAATATGTTTTAATCCGGTAAAGGCTCTTCGTCGTGGGTGCTTCTGACAAGGTTTTCCTTGAAGAATTCCGCTAGGTGCACGCTAGCGCACCCGCGGGTGTAGCCCCCGAGGCCTTGGCGGAGTGGATATACTCCTGCAAGGGCTTATCAGCGTTTCGCGCCTTCGTGAGCTACGACATGTTTCGTCTTTAAGGAATTCGATCTTGTGGTGCAAGGAGCCCCCGAGCCTTGGCCCTAGCAAGGTTGATCAGGGGCGATTCTTGACTTTGAGTTACGACCCTCATCGCCCCGTTTGTGGGGAGGAGGGGTGACACAATCCATGCTTCCCTTGAACGGGCTACGAGTCATGGATGCCTCTGTGAGCTGTTAGCGGGTAATTCTAGTGGACATCCGTGGCTCATTCGATGGAGGCCGGCTCGTGGTCCGGAGACATGTCTCATAAGAGCACTTGTGGAGGTTTGCTAGGCAGGGCTCGACCCCGTTCGTTCGGGGTCGAGGGCTCGTTGCTCTCCCTCGGTGGGATCCCTCGACTAGCTGCCTCCATCCTGGCCTTGAATATAACATGAAGGGCACCCTCGAGTTTTGTGCTCGTGGATAAGCTCGATCGCGCGTGCCCTTGGTTATCCCTGACTCTGTTAGATCTGAGGTGACTGTCGAACCCTCGAGGGGCCAGGACTTCGAACCCCTGATCAGTAGGTCCTCGAGGAGAGGTAGCTTACCTCGGAAGCCTTTTGGTTGGCCTCGAGCGTTTATTTCCGTAGTCGTGGGTGACGTGGCGCGGAGTACGCGAAGTGGGCACGCCTTTTTAGGTGGAGCGGAAGAGACGTGGGCAGTTACGATGCGACATGTTGCCTGGATATTCGCGCGTAGTGGTTATCCCAACTCGTGGGGCCTGGTCGTCAGTGGCTGAGGTGTTAATCGTATCGGATGCGTTTTTTACGCGGCCAGGGTGCCGGTTGCGCTTCACGTGATACTATAAATAAAGGGACAAGGGGAAAGGATTAGCTTACCCAGCCCTTGCCTTCCGATTGCATCTACTATTTCTAAGCGCCGCCGCTCTTCGCCTTTCACCTTTCCGTGCACAAGACTTCGTCCTTTTCATCGCCGCCGTTCGTCATGGTGACCATTGTCGACCCTGCTCCGTGGAGCCCTTCCATCGCCACCGACGCCTATCTCGCCGGGCTGGTGGACGCCGGGGTGCTGCCGGCGAACAGCAATCCGGACGAGCCGATGTGGATCGCGCCGCCATCCAATCACCACGACCCTTCTCTGCCGGAGGGCTTTGTGGTGAGCCTAGCGAGGCTTCACGAGCGGTGGTTCGGAATCCCGGCTTCGCCGTTCTTCCGCGGGTTGTGCCTCCACTACGGCGTGGAGCTCCACAACTTTGCCCCCAACGCCATCTCGCAAGCGGCAGTCTTCGTCGCCGTTTGTGAGGGGTACTTGGGGATCGAGGCTCACTGGGACCTATGGGTTCACCTTTTTCGGGGTGAGCTCCATACGGCCGTAGGTGAGTCTCGAGGGCTCCGCCGGGCGGTCCGCGCCGGGGGCCTTACCCTGCAAGTTCGGGGGCAGCGGAGCGGATTGTACATCCCGTCGATGATGACCTCCAACAACGCCGATTGGGACAAGGGGTGGTTCTACCTCCGCAACATCGACAACAAGCTGCCGGAGTACACCGGCAAAGTGCTGCGCGAGCGACCGGAGGCGTGGAGCTACGGAGTTTCCCCCGCCGACCGTCAGGAGCGACTTCGGGTCTTCACCGACGCCTTTGTCGCGCTTTCGAGGGCGGGTTTGACTACGGTGGGAGTGATTGCAAACTTCAATCAGCGGTATGTACTGTCGCTGATGGGGAGGAAGCTGTGGCTCGACCAGCTCAGGGCGGATTCGCCCTGGCAGGGCTCGAAGATGAAGGAGGGGACCCTCGTCCTCGAGTACTGCATCCATCGAGCACGGCGTGCCGTGGAGGTCTCCAAGCTTGACTGCAAGGAGGAGGCCCTTTTCGCCGTCAAGATGCGCCCCGAAGCGGGGTTTCTACAATTTGTAAGTTCCGCTTTAAGTTTGATTTAGATTCAATTTTGCTTTCTACCCTCGAGATTATCTGATCGTTTAATTATGAATTCTTTCTTCAGGGTTTGTCTCAAAAAGGGTACCGTTCTGCTCCTCCTCTTCGCGAGGTTCGTGCTATGAACCGCCTTTCTGCCGAGAGGCAGAAGGCGCGGAAGGACGTGGCGAAGCAGAAGAAAGAGAGGAAGCGTTTGCGGAAGGCGGCGCACGAGAAGGAGTGCCGCCGTCGAATCAGGGGGGGCGTTCCCCGCCTACCACCCCCGAGAGTACTCCAGAGGAGTCTTCCTCGGAGGACCTCGTAGAGATTCCGCCACCTGCGCCGGTGGCGGCTGAAGTGAGTGCGCCCCCGAGGGGGCAACGCCATGAGATCCCGTCGTCGTCACGAGATAGGGAGGCCTCGAGTGGCCCGGCGCCTTCGACGGCGGGTGCCGCCCCCCCGAGTTCCGTGGTGGCGGCTGCCGCGGCTCGAGCTCGGAGCCCGTCGGTGCCTGGGGCTCAAAGCTCCGCACCGGCGGGTTCGAGGCCCGCGAGCGAGACCCCGCCGTCGAGGGGCCGTGGTCATTCGGGGGCTCGGCAGCCTTCGAGCAGCAAGAAGCGCAAGCTTAGCCACCTCGTCCGGGTTAGGTAAGTCGCCATTCTTTTCTCAGGCTTCATTCTCAAGTTGTTGTTCTGATTTTGTCAACTTGGTTTCTGTCAGCCAATCCGGTCCACCGGCGCCGCTTCCGTTGGCGCCGACGAAGGCTCTGAAGGTGTCGGCGCGCACCACGCCTCGTTCAACAGCGCCGCGTTCATCCGGGATAACCCAGGCGTCGGGGATTGTGGCTCGGTACCGGGCCGCCCGATCAAGGGGGGAGACGGTGGCCAAAGGAGCGTCGGTGGTGGCGGGCGAGGAGCGGGCCAAGGAGACGCCCTCGGCCCTCCCCATGGATGATGTGGCCCCTGTCGTTGTGGGGGTGACAGAGACCTCCGTGCCGGCTGAGGGCACGGGGGTGGTGGAGGGTGCGGCTCTTGGTGAAGACGCGGGTCGGACCGCAGCGGGAGGCAGCGGTTCGGCGGAGGTCGAGGAGGTGCCCGGGGCCGGCTCCGCAGTGATGACCCTCCCGGCCACCCTCGAGGGTGGTTAGGAGGATGAGGAGGAGGATGCTCCAGGATTCCGTGATGAGACCTGGAGCCCTTGGGAGGAGAGGGCCATGGGCACCCTGCCTGGCATTCTGGCCTTCGAGGCCTGTCACAACTTTGGGCTCAGTCGTCGCGGCATCCCGCCTGGCCAAGCCTGCTGAGGCCGAGCGCCTCCTATGGGAGGAACAGCAGGCCTTGGGGACGACGGTTCAAGAAGCCCTGAAGCAAGTCCTCGAACTCCACCTTGGTCGGGGTTTGGACCTCCACCGGGTAAGTGGCTTAACCACTAATTTTGTCGCTCGTTTTGGTTTCTCCCTCTTTTTTTCACTTTCATTTGTCATGTTGATAACAGGATCTAAGAGAGATGGCTGGGCGAAAGGTCGCCGAACTTGCTGATGCACACGTCGAGGTGCATCAGCTGAGGGAGGCCTTAAGCCACGCCGAGCGGGAACGCTTGCGCGAGAGGACACTTGTCGTGGAGACGGCAGAATAGGTCCTTCGGCAAGGGGACGAGCTCCATCGATGAACGCAAGCGCTGGCGGCGCTCGAGGGTGAGCTTCAGCAAGAATGTGCCGCCCTTGCCGAAGCCCGGGGGCAGCTGCAGCAGCGGGACTCGGCGCTTGCCGTGGCTGAGGCCCAACTGAAGACACAGGGCGAGGCTATCGACCTGCTCACCGTAGCGGTGACGGAGGGAGATGTCGCCATCACAGAGCTACGGGCCTCGGTCGAGGCCCAACAAGGAGAGATGGCGGCTCTCCAGCAGGAGGCCTGCACTGCCCGGGAGGCCCTCGCCGAAAAGGAAAAGCTGGTCGAAGGTAAGTTTAGTATGAACTTACCCTAAATTTACATTGGAGTTTTCGAGAACTTATCTGATTTTGGTGTTGGGCTTTCAGAGGTGCGGAAGGTGGCGGAGGAGACCTCCTCACAGGCGGAGTCGCTCCAGGTAGCTTACTCGAAGGCCCAGGAGGACCTCGAGGAGCTACGGGAAGTAGCTCTTGTCGTCTGTAAGGAGGTCGAGGGGCCAGAAGCTCTCGATTCCCAGTCGGGCAGCTCGGTGGCCAGCCATCTAAGGGCCTTGGGCGGTTGTCTTACCGAGCGCCTGAAGGGGGCCCTTCTCCTTGGCGTGCAGAAGACCCTCGGGGTGATCTTGACGCATTTTGTCGTGGACCTCGAGGCGGTCAGCGGTGGTTACGTGGTGGCGGACGACCTCGACGACGACGCTGCGCTGGCCGTCGTGGAGAGTGCGGATGCTGCTGCCTCTGGTCCTGCTGCCACCCTCACGCGAATCTTCGAGAGCGACCTCCTTCCTGATGCTGAAGACGAGGAGGATGCCACCCCCGAAGACCCCGCTCCCTGAGTAGCTTTTAGAGATATATTTTTTTTTGTAATAAGCACTCTAGTGGTTAAAACAATTTTATGTTTTTGAAATGCACATTTAAGTTTTTATTTGAATTATGGTTTCTTTATCACGTTTATTTCGCTAAATTTGTAAAGGACTTGTCGAGGAGGGTATCGTTCATAGAGCAATTTTAGCGTAGGGTGACGAGGGGGATGTCGTATCCTTTCGAAGGCGTAGGCGGTCCCTCGACTCGTCCGGCCCTTGGCCTCAATTATTCTATGCCTCGAGTTTCCTTTTGGCAAATACAGGAGATGGACGTAATAAAAGAATTTTATAAAAAACTCTAAAATTGGGACAATTTTAGGAGGGCGTGGCCCCCCGGTAGCCCCCGAGTGAGACTTGGTTTTTTTCGATGGTAAGCCTAGGCTTACTCATTTTAAGGTCATTTATATTTTTATTGAAATAAGTACAAATGTACATGAATGCTTGAATGCTTAAGGGTAGAAGCGACGTAGCTGTTGTATATTCTTGGCGTTGGTGAATACTTCGCCTTTCTCATTTGCGAGCTTGTATGTGCGTGGCTTGAGGACTTCAGCGACGATGTAGGGCCCTTCCCATGGCGGTGTGAGCTTGTGGCGCCCTCGATTGTCTTGTCCCAGCCTTAGCACTAGGTCCCCCTTGCTGAGGTCTCGTCGTCGGACCTTCTGGGCCTGATACCTTCGAAGCGACTGCTGGTACCGAGCCGAATGTAAGACCGCGACGTCTCGAGCTTCGTCTGCTTGATCGAGTGAGTCTTCCTGCATTTGCTTGTTTCTTTCCTCTTGGTAGGCTCTGAGCCTCGGGGACCCATATTCCAAGTCTGTGGGGAGGATAGCCTCGGCACCATAGACGAGAAAAAATGGAGTAAAACCCGTGGCTCTGCTTGGGGTTGTTCTGAGGCTCCAAATTACTAAGGGTAGTTCTGACACCCATTTCCCACCGAATCTATTCAACTTGTTGAATATCCTTGGTTTGAGACCTTGTAGAATCATGCCGTTGGCACGTTCTACTTAGCCATTTGTCTGTGGATGCGCTACGGCCGACCAATCCACGCAGATATGGTGGTCGTCACAGAATTCCAAGAACTTATTGCCTGTAAACTGGGTGCCATTGTCAGTGATTATCGAATTGGGGACCCCGAACCTATGAATTATATCTGTGAAGAATTGCACAGCTTGCTCGGATCTGATGCTACTTATTGGCCGAGCCTCGATCCACTTTGAGAACTTGTCGATAGCCACCAGCAGATGTGTAAAGCCCCCGGGCACTGCTCGCATTGGACCAACGAGGTCTAGCCCCCACACGGCGAACGGCCATGTGATGGGAATGGTTTGCAAGACGTGAGCCGGGAGGTGGGTTTTACGTGCGTAGAATTGACACCCTTCGCAGGTGCGTAGGATTTCGTTGGCGTCTGCAACAGCCGTGGGCCAGTAAAAGCCTTGGCGAAACGCGTTGCCCACGAGGGTTCGGGGCGCCGCGTGGTGGCCGCATACGCCAGCGTGGATGTCTCGGATGAGCTCCCTTCCCTCCGGGATTGGAATGCACCGCTGCAAAATTCCGGAGGGGCTGCGCTTGTACAATTCCCCATCAATTATGTGGAACGACTTGGCCTTTCTTGCGATGCGTCGAGCCTCGGTTGGATCCGAGGGTAGTTCCCCTTGGATGATCCAGGCGATGTATTGGTTACGCCAATCGCGAGTTGATGGGGCCTCGTCGATTTCCATAATTTCACCCTCGTCCGCCGAGGATATTTCCTGACTTGAGGCTTCAGGTTCCTCTTTCGAAGGATCCTCGTCCATGGGCTCGACATATGGAGCCCCCGAGGGTTCGGTCCTTGAGGGAGCATCAGGAGCTTTGGGGGTCGGCTTGAGGTCGATGCTTGGCTGTGTTAGGTCACAGGCGAATACGTTTGGAGGAACGGTGATCCCAGACGCAATTTTCTCTACTTCATCGGCTTCCTCGTTGTACTTTCGCGCGATGTGGTTGAGCTCGAGGCCATGGAATTTGTCCTCGAGTCAGCGTACTGCATTGCAGTATGCTTGCCTCCTTCATAACCTGGTCGATGACCAATTGTGAATCTCCCTGTACGTCGAGGCGTTTAACGCCCAATTCGATGGCTATGCGAAGACCGGCTAGTAAGGCTTCATATTCGGCCATGTTGTTGGACGCCGGAAAGTGCAAGCGTACCACGTGCCTTATATGTTCTTCGAGGGGTGAGACGAAGAGCAGGCCCGCGCCCGCACCTGTTTTCATCACCGACCCGTCGAAGTACATGATCCAACATTCAACTTGGATTTGTGGTGGGGGCAGCTGTGTGTCGGTCCACTCTGCCACGAAATCGGCCAAGATTTGTGACTTAACTGCCTTGCGGGGGGCATAAGTGAGGGTTTCGCCCATCAGTTCCACGGACCATTTGGCTATTCTACCCGAGACATCCTGGTTGCGGAGTATCTCCCCCAAAGGGAAAGATGAGACCACAGTGACAGGATGAGCTTCGAAGTAGTGGCGCAATTTGTGCCGAGCTAGCACTACTGCGTAGAGCAGCTTCTGGATTTGTGGATATCGCGTCTTGGTTTCGGTCAGTACCTCGCTGATGTAGTATACCGGCGTTTGGACAGGCAGAGCGTGCCCCTCCTCAGTTCTCTCTACGACGATGACTCCGCTTACTACTTGAGTCGTTGCGGCTACGTAAAGGTAGAGGCGCTCGCCTTCCTTAGGTGGTATTAAGACTGGCGCTCGTGCGAGAGACGCTTTTAGCCCGTCGAGGGCTTTTTGAGCCTCGGGGTTCCAAGAGAAATGTTCGCTTTTTTTTAGGAGTCGGTACAGGAGTAAACCTTTCTCACCGAGACGCGAGATGAACCGGCTTAGGGCTACTAAGCATCCCAATATCCTCTGTACCCTTTTCAGATCTCGGATCGGTCCCATTTGTTCGAGAGCCGAGACTTTTTCAGGGTTGGGCTCAATGCTTCGTTGAGAGACTATGAAACCCAAGAGCATACCTTGAGGTACTCCAAAAATGCATTTTTCCGGATTCAGTTTTACCCCATTGGCCCGGAGACAATCAAACGGAATTCGCAAATCGTTTACCAGGTCGTCCGCCTTCCTGGTCTTTACAACAATGTCGTCAACGTATGCTTCTACGGTTCGCCCGATATGATCTCCGAAAACTCGATGCATACATCGCTGGTATGTAGCTCCGACATTTCAAAGTCCAGACGGCATCGTGACATAGCAGAGAATAGCAAAAGGCGTAATAAAGGAGGTTGCCAGTTGGTCAGAAATTTTCATCTTAATTTGGTGGAAACCAGAATAAGCATCAAGGAAACATAATAGCTTGCATCCTGTGGTTGAACCTACGATCTGATCGATACGTGGTAGAGGAAAAGGAACTTTTGGACATGCTTTATTTAAACCGGTATAATCTATGCACATCCTCCACTTCCCATTCTTTTTCTTAACTAAAACAGGATTGGCAAGCCAGTTAGGGTGAAATACCTCCTTGATGAATCCGGCCTCGAGGAGCTTGCGCAGCTCCTCACCAATGGCCCTGCGCTTGTGCTCGTCGAAGCGTCGCAGTCGTTGAACCACCGGCTTGGAATGGGGCAGGATGTCAAGGGAGTGCTCGGCGACCTCCCTCGGTATGCCTGGCATGTCCAAGGGGCTCCACGCGAAAATGTCAGTGTTGGCGCGGAGGAAGTCGACGAGCACCACCTCCTATTTGCTGTCGAGGGTCGAGCTGATCCGCACCGTCTTGTCGCTGGGAACACCTGGGTCGAGGGGCACAGCCATGGTGTGCTCTGCGGGCTCGAAACTGCCTGCATGCTTCAAAGTGGAGGGTATGGTTTCGTTCGCCATCTTCTCCAGGTCCGCGACGAGAGCCTCGTCCTCAACAAGCGCCTCGGCGCTCTCGACGCATTCCACATCGCATATGTAGGCATGTTCGAATGATGGGGCCACGGTGATAACGCCGTTTGGTCCCGGCATCTTCAACTTGAGGTAGGTATAGTTCGGGATCGCCATGAATTTGGCGTAGCATGGCCGGCCGATGATGGCATGGTACGCACCTCGAAATCCCACTACTTCGAAGGTCAGGATCTCTCTGCGGAAGTTGTCGGGGATACCGAAGCAAACGGGCAGATCGATCTGCCCGAGGGGCTGAACTCGCTTTCCCGGCGCAACGCCATGGAATGGTGCCTTGCTAGGGCGCAGCATGTCCCTGCCGATGCCCATGAGCTCCAAGGATGAGGCGTACATGATATTGAGGCTGCTGCCCCCATCCTTGAGTACCTTGGAGAACCGGGTATTGCCGATGATAGGATCAACGACAAGCGGGTATTACCCCGGGTTCGGGATATAGTTGGGGTGATCGTCTCGACTGAAGGAGATGGTCTCCTCTGAACAATCGAGGTACAACGGCCCCACCTTGTGTATGGAGAATACCTCTCGGTGTTCGCGCTTACGCTGCCGAGGGGTCATGTTCGCGGTTGGCCCACCGAAAATGAAGAAGACGTTCTCCACTTCCGGGAAGCCCTGGCCATTCCCGTCGCCCATGTCTCTCTTTCCCCCTCGTCCTTTGAAGCAGCGCAATTGAAGTATTTCCTTAGCATTTCGCACTGCTCGAGGGTTATGGTCACGACGCCCTTGTGATAAGGGCACGGTTTCTTGAGCATATCGTCGAAGATGCCGCCTCCTCGAGGGGGACCTCGAGGAGGTTTGGGCGCGGTAGGATCGACTGCGAGTATTTCGTCAGGGTCCTCGGTCCGCTCTTGTCAGCGCGAGGCTTTTTGGGGCTTCTTCCCTTTCTTGCCTTGCCTTTGTTTCTTGGCGGATCCTTTGGGCTTGCTGCCTCCGCGGGCGCTTCCTCCGTCCGCTTCCCCCTTCCACTATCGATGGCTCCGACCGCCTCCTCGTCGGAGGCAAAATTGGTGGCCACGTCGAATAGTTCGTTTACGCTAGTTGGAGGACTGCGTCCTAACTCGCGTAGCAAGTCCCCGCAGGTTGTACCTTCGAGGAAAGCATGGATGACTTCGGAGTCACACACACTCGGGAGCTCGGTGCAACGCTTGGAGAAGCGGTGGATGAAATCACGAAGGGACTCATTGGGTGTTTGGCGACACCCTTGAAGATCCCATGAGTTTCCAGGGCATAGGTAGGTGCCCTGAAAGTTACCCACGAATGTCCTCACGAGGTCGTTCCAGTCATGGATCTGGTTCACGGGTAGGTGCTCCAGCCACGTCCGCGCAGAATCCGCCAAGTGAAGCGGCAAGTTGCGGATGATCATGGCGTCGTCGGTCGCGCCGCCCAATAGACACGCGAGGCGATAGTCGTTGAGCCACACCCTTGGGTCCATCTCCCCCAAGTACTTTGTGATCGTCATTGGCTGCCTGAATCGTGCAGGAATTGGGGCCACACGAATCTCCCGGCCAAATACCCGGGTTCCTGGGGGGTCTGGCGTTGGGCTCTTGTCTTCGTCACTGTCGTAGCGGCCTCCACGGCGGGGGTTAAAACCGCGAGATGCGCCATCCCGCCTCTTTCTGTTAAGGGTATTGTGAGCATCGTCCTCGCTTATGTCACCACGCGTGTCAAGGATTCGCTCCTTGAGAGGCTTCCTTCCGATGCGTTCGTGCACCGAAGGCGCCTTTCACTTATTCGAGGGCGGGGGTGGCATTAGATTGTCCCTTCGCGGGGTTTGTGCCAATGCCTCGAGCTCCCACGCTGGTCCACTGGTCTTTGGGCCGGCGGAACTGCGGATGCGAGAGGCTGAGCTTTCGGCTTGTTGCACAGCCACTTGTTTGATTTGGAGCTGCGCCTCTTGACGCAGGTTTCGGCCTTCGGGTGTTGATGGCTCGGGCATGGCTCGGATCAGAATTGCCGCGGGGATGAGCTTCTGGCTTGCCCTGGCTAACACGAGTGGGTCATCCACATCGTCATCAGCCTCGATGCGGGCTCGTGCTATGCGCCCGGCTTCCCTGGCACGTACGCCGCGCATAGGACGATTGTCCTCAAGTGTTGCCCGAAGCTCTCGGATCTGTCGGCGTTCTTCTTAAAGCTTGGCTTCGAGTTCGCGGACTTGGGCCAGTTGTGCTTGTGTGAGCGCAACATTGTTGTGCGCTTGTTCGTGGTCTTTGGCGTGCGCTAGCTCTCCTCCCCCGTCATCTCCGCCATCCTTTCCCGAAAGGACGACGAAGCATTCCCTGGTGGGATCGTAATCCTCCTCGCTGGGGTCGTAGGAGCAGGTTAGGCAATAATCTACTGCAGCTTGAAATGATAAGAGGGTCTCTCGATCTCGAAGCCCTGAGTAATCCCATTCGGGGATCCTTCAGCCGCTCTCGGCTGCCTCGCTACCAGACTCAAGGTAGTTTTCGTCCGGCGACGTTGCTATGAGATTGCGGATCGAGATCAGGTGGTGGCCCAGCAAATCCTCATACGCCGTCATGTTCGTGTCAACTGATGAAGAGTTGGTCATGGTTGCGGTGCGTGTCCCACTGAGGTTTCGCCACGGGTCGACCGTGCTGTCCCCGGCCGGTTGTACCGCGGTGGTGGCGATTGTTGCCCTCATTGTGCCGAGCTCGACCCGTTCGGGGGAGCCGGCGTGAGCTGTTCTGCGTCGCTCCGCGCGCGTTCGCCGCGCACGTTGACGCGAACGCCTTTTGCGTCGCGGTGACGGTGGCACACTCATGCTGTCGTTCCTCGTCAAGAGCTGCATGTTGTAGCCATCGCCAATTACCCTAAAGTCGATACTCCCGGACCAGATTTCGAATCCGGCAGGAAGCTGGTCCGATGCTGGCATCGAGAACAGGTTGTCGCGTACGACTCGAGTTGCCATCAAGGGAGATGGCGGATAAAATGATTGATCACAGCGCGAAACCCCTACCTGGCGCGCCACTGTCGGTGTTTAGAAATTGTGGTCCCGACACCAACCAGAAATGCGCTGTGTTCTCTCCCTTGATGGTTGATGCAGAAGATAACACGAGACACGGGTTTATCCTGGTTCCGGTCAGAGGACCGTACTTCCAACAAGGCGGTGTGCGTGTGATGTATTATTCCGCACCAGAATGCAAGTAGTAGGGGGGACGAGAGGCTAGACGTCCCTCCGAGTCCCGGATGATTGAGGCAGGGTGCCAATATCGTGATCTATTCTGAGTGTATGCGGATTCTTTTTTTCCTTGTTCTCCTCCCGGTTCTGCTGGATCACCCCCTCCTTTTATAGGCCAAGAGGAGGGGTTACAGGAGCGTGTTGCTGGTTAGGCATAGTTGTAGCACAGTAGTAGGAATGGCGTTGGGCGTGCTTCTCTGTCCTTGTTTGCTGTAGTCGATTCTTGTACTGGTGATGACGTCGAGGAGTGGTCTTGAGGATCCGAGGCGTCCTTAATGTGATAATGGCTCGTCCGTACACCACCTCGAGGGTCTCCCATGCCGGCGCACAGCTTATTCTGTGGGAAATCGCTGTGGGAGTCGGTGGCACAGGGAGTTAGAGTGACCCGGCCCTGTTCGCACGGTGGCGACATGTCCGCACAGTGCCGGGGTTGGTCGCATAGTGCTCGGAATGGCCTGCCATACCTCTGTCGTCCTGAGCTCTTCTCCTGTTGTGTGCTCGAGGGTCTCTCCGTCCACGAAGTTCTTCGAGTCGTCAGAGTTGGCAGTACAGGAGCTCGGAGTGACGGGCTCTGTTCGCACAGTGTCGGCATGTCTGCACAGAGCCTCGGTTGGCAACATAGTGATGGGAGTTGGTGGACACGATGGGAGGAGTCGTTGCCGTCAGGGCAGTATGGTAAGAAATCTGCTTTTTGACTTTGGAGGCATGGTGGCAGAGGGCGCCATTTAATGTTCGTTGGAGCGAGGGTCTCGACCGAGGCGGAGCTTTCCCCATTCTGTGGGTTGCTCGAGGCTCGGTCCCCTGGCCTCGACCGAAGCGGAGTTCCCTGATTCGCTCGAGGGGTCGGTCCCCTCGAGCGAAGCGGAGATTTTTGGTTCGCGTCGAGGCATGCCACGGGGCGTCTTGGCTGGGCCTTCAGTCGTTGCTGGGCCGTGGGCCTTAACTTCCGCTTTATTTCTCTGGTTAGTTGGATAAGATTAATGTTTATTGGGGCGGTTCTCCCATAGGTTTGGGTACCCCTAATGATCGCCCCTAACAAAAATGTTCGTCTCACAAAGTACAATAAAACTGTGCAATTAGTTTTTTATTTCATCTACATTTAGTACTCCATGCATGTTATGACTGATGGAAATCTTCATTTTGCATAGTGAAATTTGGGGTGGAATTTGGGATCTAAACAAGGCCAGTGTGAGTGTCCATTTCAGTTCTGTCATGTTCAATAATGTCTTTCTGTTGTCAAACAATATGGAGGTTCTCAAAATGCACAAAGACTAGTTTGAAGCTATTCTAGTATTGAACGCTCAGCTATTTTATTACTGAAAGGGGACTTAGTTTAATCGATTCATTAATGGAATATATAAGCAATTAAACCATTATCATCGTACTGCCGACTGCCATATCTTACACAAGACTTGCAAATTAAACAACGCAACAAAAAAAAACTGACCACAAACATCAGATGATGCAGAAACACCCGATTCGGCTTCATTCAGCCCTCCAACAATTATGCTTACCCTTGGTGCTCTTGGTAATGCCAAGTCTGGGTTGAGTTTCTTTCTGCAGCGTCCATATCAGAAGCGATACCCTACAACGGCTTGTGTCAACGCGCATGTGGTACAGGTCCTGTTGGCTTGGGCACTGGAAAGTGGCAGTGCAAGTTGCCCCTTTCTTGACAGTTTTCTCCGCCCCACATTGCTGGATTTGGTGATGGTGTTGGCTGTAGGGTGTCTTAGTTGTCATAAGCATGCTGTATAGGTTTGATGGCTCCTACAAGCAGGCTTGGCATCCTAGGGGGCACATCTGCACATCCTCGAGGAGGATTATTCAGGCGTCCTTGGGTAATGTGCTGGGATGGGCCGGCACCATCGGCGGTAGCCTATTTCCTCGTGCCTACCATCCCTACAGGAAAAGATTTGTGTTTGTGCTCTCATTTACCAACGCACGTTATCCCTTATTCCTCCAGCGCTTCCACTGGTATTGCTGTTTGGTGGTGACTAGGTACAATAGAGAAGTAAGAATGCCCTTTGAGGCGTGTATATATATATATATATATATATATATATATATATATATATATATATATATATATATATATATGAAAATCAATTATACACACGTGTGTAGCTACACCACTGTGTATCTAATGATACATTATGAATTTGATCTGACGAAAAGTATGTACATCTAGTATGTGATGATACTAGATTATCCGTAATGATATATACGTTGGGTACATACATCGAGTATATGGACATACTATTTTATATAGTATTATAAAGATATAATCAAAATATATTTAAAAATAGGGTTGATTTTGAAATTTTTTCGTGTAACTCGCTTTGAAATATCTTAGAATTAGCATATGAACATAATAAAAATGATAAACTAGCATGCGGACATAGATACAATGGTATACTAATGGCGTCCGCGCGCATGGATGGCATAACAGGGTCCGCCACAGCCCGCACACCACAATGTGCATCCGGTTGCCCCTTACTGTCCATGAAGAAATTTATCAGACAAAGCATATCGGTCTGCGTCACTGCGTGGAGGAAGAACGAAAAACATCACGGCCAACTAATGCACCACATCACGGCCATTTCTTACCTCTTCACTGCTGCTATACCTCGACCAACTAATAATTTTTTGACTAACTGGATTTAGAAACAAAGTACTACAACCCACACATGTTTAAATCTCAGACAGTATTGATCGATGTAGATCCTGTTCTTTGACAGTTTCCTCGAGTCTGACTGGAAGACGATGAGCTGCTGCAAGCGAGAGTATAGCTCCTTATGCATGTTAATACTTAATACACATAGCTTACATACTATTTTGAACGCGTTATATCTTGAAAAAAATATTCTGCAGTGCTTCATGGTCTTTGGATCATTATTTCCACTTTGGACTATCTTCTAATAAAATTGGTTTGTTTCCCTGTTTAATCGACAGTTTAATTCAATTTCAGTAGCCCTTCAAGCCCGACCTATGAAACACGTATAAACCAGGTGTATTCTATATATGCATACGTCGGCTATATGTATTAAGCTATGTAGGATCAAATTATCAATGTGCATCATGCTCTATGATGTTAGACACAAGCACCGCGGCGAAAAGCTTCCACACGACCCCATTGATGGTGCTGATCCCTTTGGTAAACTATAGCAGAGCATCTCACCCACTCAAAAAGACTGATGTTCTGGGTGGGCACACACAAGCATGAATGATGACTGAACGGACTCAAGGAGCAAACCACCATTCTCGCTATACCCTGATGTCTTCCACTCCAATAAATTGAGAAACAATACATGTTGAACATATTGTTTTGCATATTCTTCAACATATATTTTCCTCTTCCAATTTGTGCTTGCTGCCCCGGGTTCTGGAAAATTCAAGAGAGTGTTATATGGTGAGGTATACTCTGAAGAATCAGGGATTATTAATTGGTTTGTCAACATGCATGTCGGTGCATTTGTGGCATTCAACATATATGCACATATATGCATCACTGAACCACGAGGGGCATTTTGTCGCTCGGGGAGCAACAAGGACAGGAGCAGGAGTACATGGAAAACTAAAATGTTTCAGATTTAACAACTAAATCTTTCATATTTCAGTACATGGCAAACTCACCAATAACTAGAACCGATAATTACATGCAAACTCAAAAGAGTAGGAATATTACAGGTCAACAACTGAACAATCTAGTCCTATCAAATCCATTACAGTTTGCAGCAGTCCACCAAACTTATGCTCTTCCTGTAACTGGCAACTCCATGAACTGTTGGTCACCATCTTTGGTGTCACACTGTTCAGCCCTGGAGTACATGTCAATTTATCTTGACTTTCTGTCCATATCAAACATGAAAAAATTGCAGTCGTTAACACACTTGATGTGTTCTCCAGGCAGCTGAGGCAATTTTGCAAGCTTCGATCTCAGCTTTTCAACCTCTCATCAGAGTATGCAGCAAAAGCCGGCATCAATAGAATCAGTAGAGGCCAGAGGGTCACTAGGATTGCGGTGACAAGAATCAAACTTGCTCAGTAGATTGACTGGATCAAACGAGGAGAGTTGATGGCATCCCATCAGCAGCAGCCGAGGAATTGAAGGAAGTTGAGTTCGAGACAGACCAGTACACGGAAGAATCATAGTGGCTTTGCTGCTCCGCTTGACGACGGGCCTCAACCGTACGCCGTCGCCAGGGTACATCCCCTATATATCTCTGTCATAGATGACACAAATCACCACCATCATAGGGGTCCACAATCACCGTTGTCACAAGTAATAAGGACGGCGGCGGCGCAACACAAGCGAGGCGAGGACATCGACAGTGTTCGGGATTCGACGACGTCAGGCGATGTGCGGAGGTGGAGAAAGACACTGCGTGAAACCCCGTATACAGCGAGTGTCTACGTCTTTGCCGAGTGTATTTCATCGGGCACTCGGCAAAAATAGCATTTGCCGAGTGCCTAGAGAAATGCACTCGGCAAAGAGAAGGCACTCGGCTAATATAACTCTTTGCCGGGTGCCTCTACAAAATACACTCGGCCAAAGGTACACACTCGGCACATCGAAAGCTTTGCCGAGTGTGCTCAAGCCGACACTCGGCAAACAGCTTGCACGTGCCCAACACGTGCCACGGCTGCCAACGACCGTTTGGGACGTTAGGTCTTTGCCGAGTGTCTAACCTCTGACACACGGCGAAGAGGTGGCACGTGCCCAACATGTGCCACGGCCGGCAACGGCCGTTGGCGGCCGTTTGGTACATGCCTCTTTGCCGAGTTTATGACTGTGACGCTCGGCAAAAACTTTGAAAATTTGAACAAACTTTGAAAAAACTTAAAATTCGTACTCAAAATATTTGAAAATTCTGAATTTGAGAGTTTTTGGCTGGTGGCTTTGCCGAGTGCTTGGCCCTAGCACTCGGCAAACAAAGGCTTTGCCGAGTGTTTCCTTGGACACACTCGGCAAAGCACCACTTTGCCGAGTGTTTTCCTGAATTTGGCAAAACCTCATAATATCTTATGTGGAAGCTGTGGTAAAAAGTTGAGACGTTTACGAAAAGTTTTTCATGTACGGCCCTTACAAATCGGAGCATCTCCGAAGAAGTTTCGTAGAGTTGAGAAGGATACGACTGGCTTTCCAGTTGAAGTGAAAGTTGAATTGGAGTTTGAGCTCGTAACTTTTTTTTATAGGCAGTAGACAACATAGATTACTTCGTGTGAAGTTATCATAATTTTTCGGACCCATTTGAAAATTTTTAATTATTTTTTGCGACTATCTCTACATGAAATAATAAAAGATCCGAAGGAACAATGAGCTATATATGCATGAAATAATGAAAACAATTCATAGAAGCATAAAATGTGCATTGCTGAATGTATTTCATAAGATACTTTGATTTGTATTTAAACAAATTTAAAAACTCAGCAAACAAGTCATTTGCCGAGTGTCTTAATAAAAACTCTGGGTAAAGATGTCGTTTGCCGAGTGCCTACAGCCAGGCACTCGGCAAAGGGCGGGTCTGGCCACCTCATTGGCTCCTGTTTGCCGAGTGCCGGATCTAAGATACTCGGCAAACAGGCCCGGGGGACGGTTAGTTTTGTTTGCCGAGTGCTGGATCCATGGCACTCGGCAAACAGGTTCCTAGTGCGGCACTTAACCGCGGCCGCCTGCCTCGGGCCGCCGCACACACACGCCGCCGCCGTTCCCTCCGTTCCGCACAGTCGCCACCTCGCCCCACCACGCGCAGCCGCCGCCCCGCCTCGGCCGGCCTCCGCCCTGCGTCCCCGACGAGCCCAACACCGACTCGGCCTGCTCCCCGGCCGCCCTCCGGCCCCGATGAGCCCGACGCCGACGCCCTCCCGTCTTCCCGCCGACGTCGTCCTCGGCAGCAGGTCCGACACGTCCCACTCCCCCTCCTGCTTTTAGCGTTGAATGCACTAATGCTTATATATATATATATAGGTCTACTATTTGGCTCCCAGGGTGCTGAATACTATTTAGCACCCCGGCGGAGCGCCACCGGTTGGTCATCGCTGCATCATTTATTATCTGGTCAGTGTTGCAACGAAATAATTGACGTAATTAGTAGATTCATTACCGGTTTGAATAACCTACAGGAGGTTTAATGCCACCCAATCAACGCCACTGCTGCAGTTGGAAATACTATTTAAGTGTGCGTATCCCCTTGGTTGCTGAGCTGCTCGAAATTAGTTATTCAAATTCCTCTCCCGATTGATCTCGCGAACATCGCATCAACGCCGCCCGCCGCAGACGCTGGAATATGTGGCTTATCCACTCTGACGGCAGATCAATCAAAATATTGCAGGAGATGATCTCGATGGTGGTGCAGGATCATTGTCTGGGCAACCGGTGTTAACAGCGGGCAGCACCGGATCAGTATCGACAGACATCACCCAAATGTGAGAAACCTATCCGTATTATTACTATTTTAATTGATATTCTAAATTTTGTGCGGGATCATTGTTTGATTTGTTTTTCCCAATAATATCACACTGATTTTCACCGCATGATTTTTGTAGGGATACAGGCAGCACTCGTGGTTCCACTGATAATCATCGCGGAGCTCGCTGTTGGTGCAGCCTCCTCGGCAAGATCGACGCCCATGGCCATATCTCCGAGGGTATCGCGTCGTTGCCATGTTGAACACAGAGGCGTTGCTCTACTGCGCCATACAACGGCTCCTGTGAAGACAGCCAATTCTCCGTCATGTTACGCATGAGCGTGGGACCCAATGTAACACCCTAAAATTCCATCACAAATAAATCATAGTAACATGGCTAGATTTAATTTTCTAAGGACACAATCAAATTATCAATTAATTTGAGTCTAAAAGTACTTAAACATCATTTAAATAATTTTATAGCATGACAAGTGAATTGCTGCATTCATGCTGACTTGCATTGTGTTTTGGTTGAAAAATGATTTTAAATTGTTTTTATAATGCGGAATCCTGTTACCAAATCTCAATCTAATTCCATAAACTTCTGTTTCAACCGGTTGCCAAATAATATATCTCTTTTAATACCTCTTCGTTTTGTATAGGCCAATTCTTCTCTTGCCAAGCTTATAATTCCCATATCTTATTCTTTTTCTCACCGGCCTATTCCTTTTCTTTTCCTAATCAGTCATTTAAACCTTTTTCCCATGCACGGCAAAAAGCCCAAATGCCAGCTAGTTTCTTCACGTCCAACCATCTGGCAGTAAACTAATTTTTAATCTCTCCCTTTCTCTTCCATCGTGGTTACATGCAAACCGTATTAAGACAAGCCAGCTATATGTGCATGTGTCCGTTCATTTCCTCTTCCAACGCCTGTTTCTATGAGCTATATGATGGCCGGCCATAGTAACTCCCACAAGTGCTTAATAATTAACTCCAAATACTAGTTGCCACAAATCCTCCTTCAATTCCTACTGATGGATAAATGAACTTCCGCACAACTAGTGACATTAACCAAACCTCCACTGTTGTCAGACATTCATGTCATCGTCTCTTGGCCCTTCTTCTTCCTCTTCGAGTCCTATAAAAGGCAGCATATAATCAGACCACTTAGCCTGCTCCGATCCATTCTAAAATCGAGTTCTGCAGCTCCATCCTGTCATACGGCAAAGCTGTCTTCTTCCAGCACGGCCGTGGAGCAGCCCGCCATGATCTCGAGGTAGCCGGACATCGTCACCGTGGTCGAGAAGACATTGGCTCCTGGCCTCCTGCCATAAGCGGTATGGTGCCATCCACCTCTGTTGCTGCTACGGACCATCTTGCGTTGACAGCGACTACCACATGCAGGTGAGCAAGATCGTCTCCATACTGCCATCTTTCCTATCTCCATGCCGTACACATCTCACGTACTGCTGCTAGCGACCATCAGTAGCTGCAATCAAACTTTGTCTCTAATCAAGTACGTGTATTGAACCTTCTGAACTCAAGTCATATCCATCAGCTTGTTTTCCATTAGTGTAATCCCTATTGACGTCATGTACTGATGTACATCCTCTTGCCATAGACACAAATACTTGTTTATCTTGCATCAAACCTATATGGCAGATGTGTTTCAGAAGCAATAATCAGTAAAATACCATGACATATCCTCCTCCATGGTGATCACGTCATGCAAACCAAAGCCACCATATACATGATATATATGCTAGGTGCCCATTTAATCGTATTCTATTATCCTGCTTGCCATACATGAGTACGCCACATTATTTTCAGCAACTTAAACTTCCAAAATCTTATTTCACATTCATTTGTACTTCGATATAAATACTTCCTTCACCTTCATTCATCAGGATCTGTCCAACCTTGTTTATCTTAAAATCTTTATCTCTCTCCCATACGTATTTGTAGACCAGGCCAAGGTCTTTTTCTCTTTTCTATCTTTGTTTATCTCTCCTCTGTCCTTTCATCCATGCACATGCACGTAACTGCAGCAAGAAAGAAAAAGGCCATGCAACCTGTCCATTGCTGCTCCCAAGCAACTCGATCATCAGTAGACTTGACCCTCCTTTTCTATTTCTTTAATCCTTGTTGATGTCGTCACTTGCATGCAGAGGCTAACTGTTGCACATTTCCTACACACGCTAATCACATACTAAGTTCCATGGTCTGACGTATGTGCTTGCCGTAGCATGCTAGTAAACACACATCTTTTCATCCGAAACTATCTGTCCAGTACATTCTATAAATAACTATTCTCCAAATCTAATTAAGTCACTTATCTTCCTTTTAATCTCTTCATTCCTGTGCACTGCAATAATTTTCTGCTAATCCTTGTGATCCATCTATAATCAAGTTTAGATCCTCAAATGTGTAGTTCCTTGCCTTATAAAATGTTTTTGCAATGTTTGATGTGTGTGGAGTTTTCAAAACCATGAAAAAGTCCAAAACCAGTCCCTAGACTCTTTCTCCCCTCGGCCCAGCCCGTTCTCCTTTTCTTTTTCCTCTCCCGCGGCCCACTTCCTCCTATCTATTTTCTCTGGCCCAACTCGCAACGCGGCCCAGCTTTCCAGCCCGGCCCGCTCGCCCTCTCTCCCCTCTCCCTTCCTTTTTCCGCCGGCCCATCCCCTCTTTCCTTCTTCAGCCCAGGCCGCCGCGCCAGCCCATCACCCTTCCGGCCCAAGCTGCTTCCCCCTCCTCTCTCCCTCTCGCTGATAGGTGGGGCCAACCTGTCAGGGCATTCTCCTACCTCCGAGCGCCCCTGCCTTGCCGCCCGACAGCACCGCTCGGCGCCCCGCGCCGCTCCCTCTCCCTCACCCCTTCTCTCTCCCCTCCACCGAGCGGCCTTAATTGCTCAGTGGAGCACTCCCGCCTCCACTCCCTCGGTCCCTCTCCCCGAAATGGTCGCCCCCACTGTGTTCCCACTACCGAGCTCCATTCATGGCGCCCACTTCGACGCCCGCCGTGCCAGCCTCGTCTTCCCCTCCCTCCACTCTATAAAAGCATCGGCCGAGCCACCGAGAACTCCTCTTCACCCGCTCGCCTCTCACACAGCCGCGTCGCAGCTCCAATTCGCGCCGTCCGCCGCCACCGGAGCTCCGCCGCGCCGTCGATCCACCGCCTCGACGCCGCACCACCTCACCCGACCGCACCAGGAGCTTCCCGAGGAGGTAACGAAGCTCCCCGTCCTCTTTTAGTCCTCTGTTTCGCTCTGTAGCACCCTCACCGCCGTCGCACATGCTCATCAGAGCTCCGCCGCCACTGCTCACCGCCGTGCACCGCCTCCATCGCGTTTTGGACAACGAGAACCCCCGAGCCGAGTTCGCCTCGTCACCCTGAAGCTTTAGGTGCAAACCTCGTCCCAAACCGAGCCTCATAGCTCGATTCCGAGCTCTCTCCGGCGAGCTCTTCGTTCGTCGCCGTTGTTCTTCGTCGACAGCCGCAGCCGCCGCAAACCCGCCGACCAAAACACCCTAATCAAGTTCGCCTTGTGTCCCCGAAGCCGTAGAACCCTTCCGCGCCCAAAGCCGAGCCTCGTAACTCGAGTTTCGAGCTACTCCGGCGATGCGCCGCCGCCTCGCGCGTAGCGCCGCCGCGCGCCGGCTTCCCGCCGCCGCCTGCTCTCCACCCGTCGCTGGCAGCCATCCGATCCACATCCGACAGCCCTCGATCGCTGTCGCCAGAGTCAAACCCGGTCACATAACGGTCAACCGAGCCAGCCGGGGTCGTTTTGCAAAAAGGACCCCCATCTCTTTATATATCGCAAGCCGGTCCTTCCACCAGTGAAAACCCTTACAACTAGGTCCTGTTTTTATCGTTTAAGCCCCTGTCTTTTCCACAAAGCACACCCGAAGTCCAGCCCCTGTTCTTTTGCGCGTTAGCCCTCGGGTTTAATGCGTAATTATGTTTTAGTCCCTCGTTTCTTTAAGTTTAGCCCCTGTAAACTTAGTTTCTTTGTCAGCAAGTCCCTAAACCTTGTTTTAGCCATATCTTTTCCGTCCTAACTCCGTTTTTAGCGTTCTTGGTGTCCTAGCGTTCGTCCTTTCGAGCTTGTTAGTTTTAGATGCTTGTTTTAGTCTGTTAGGATTGGTTGCTGTACTGTTTTCTTATTGTTGTATGTTTTATTGCTTGAATCGTAGATCTCGTGCCAGTTGCAACCGAGCCGCCTGTTGAAGCGGACCCAGAACAACTCTTCGGAGAAGAAGAAGAAGATCTTTTTGTAGACCAAGGCAAGTGGCCCTCCCCGCATACTCTTTTTGTCCTATAATAATTGCATGACAACTAAAGTTTACTTTTAATTGCATTAATATGATGGGAATACCTTCTTAAGGATTTACCTAGTCTTTTACCATGATCCCTTGAATCAACCCCGGTTTAAATAATGTTTTGGGTAGATATGCTTAGCTTTGCTACACTATGGGAATGGTTAAAACTGAATCTTTATAAAATATGATCATGACAACTCTGTTGGTGAAACGATGGTTAATACAAGAGAACAATTCTTTAATCGGAACATGGAGTGACCACCCAAGAAAACAGCGCAACCATGGTGTTAATGGGCTCTGACCTTAGCCAATTAATTAGGTGTGTGATCGCACTGATGGCCTTATCCGCCTGCGAGGAGCATAGGGGGATTGGGGTTGCAGGGGTCACAGCCCGGTCCTCTTGGGGTAGCAGCCTTTGCTAAGGTGCTGACCATTAGGGAGGTTTGTGGACCGCCCTAGTCTGTAACTATGCGGGTCGTTGGTCTTTTGCATGCCTTTGTAAAGGCTTCGTAGTGGACCCCTAGCCACTCACCTCGGAAGTGTTTAAGGGTTTGGCCAACCCGGGCGACATGGGGAACACGAGCCATGGTGAAAGTGTGCAACCTCTGCAGAGTGTAAAACTGATATATCAGCCGTGCTCACGGTCAAGAGCGGCTTGGACCCTCGCATGATAATTGAACTTGAAGATGGACTATAAATCGTGGTTTTCCTCGTGGGTTTTTGAATAAGATGTTTTCTAAATGCTTAAGTGGGTTGGTATAAACTTATATCTAGTAAATAGGAAATTACTAATAAAACTTGACCAACATTAAAAAGCTCACTGTTGTGAACCATAGCCTATCCTTGTGGCTTTGCATCTTCACCCCGCTTGCTGAGTACCTAGTTAGGTGTACTCACGCTTGCTATTGCTGATTCAGAAGAGGACAATGGAGAAGAATACTACAGCAACTACAATGAGTTCTGAGGCTTGCGTTTCCCCCAGTCAAGATGCCTGTGGAAGTCGAAGACGAAGATGCTTCGTGTAGCTATCGTTTGTTCTTCGATAAAGACCTTCGTGTCTCCCGAGAGTGTAATAAAAATATTGTAATCCTCTTGTACTGTTGAATACTATTTTGTTTGATATTACACTCTTTTGTCTATCATATGTGTGAAACATGATCCTGGCGCACATATGAGATGCACTTGGTTTTCCTCGAAAACCGGGTGTGACACCCAACTTCCTACGCATCTTCCTCTCCGTACTCACTGAAGAAGTGAGCACGTATGCACACGTAGCGGGTGTGTATGTCTTGGTTGCACTTTGCTTGCATGTGCTTCTCTAGGAGTCCACGTAGGCAGCCAGAACCTGCAAGGCTGCAACAAACTACGTGCTAATCCTGTAGAAGGGATACTGTAGCCAAGGAGCTACAAACATGCATTCGAAAATTTCTATTTCTTGAGTTTGTACTCTATTTTTTGAAATTTGTAAACAATGCCAATTATTTTTTTCATAGTAGTCTTTTGTGTGGAGAAATGAAGTAATGTACATATACAAGAATTAATATTCAGGACCGAAGTTGTAATCTAATTGAACAAAAAAAATTCATAATTTTGGATCAAGAAATAAACTTTAGTGATAAAAGAAATAATGTTATAGAACAAGAAATAATTGTGAAACAAGCAGGAACAATTGTTCTCTAGTATTGTAAAAATACCTCTAAATTAACAAAGTTACTACTTTTGTTTTGGAAATTATTCCTCATGACTTAGGAAAATAGGTGCTGCGATATTAGAAGCAAAATATACTACTCTAGTTTTGAAAAATTACTCCTCAGGGCTTAGGAAAATAGATGCTGCGATATTGGAAAATTTATTTCTCATACACAAACAAATATTCCCACAAAATCTTACTCATCTTGCAAAGGAGTAATTTGTCATTGAAATTACTAGTTAATGTAGTATTTTGTATACAGATGAAGTTATGTTGCCTAAAGAGAACTATTTCTACTTCAGTAGGTACTTTTGCCAAGAAATCATTAGTCATAGTAACAAAAAGTATTTTTTTCAAACAAAGAAGTAATTAATAATAAAATAAAATAACTCGTAAGATTTAAAATCACACTCATATGATTTTAATATTTTAATCGTATGTGGGTGAGTATTAATATTAAAATTCCTGCAAAGAAGGTAAGTTTTAAAACAAATCACTACTCTAATATTAAAAAAATATTACTCTAATATTGAAATACTCCTAGCATTGGAGATAAAAAAATACTCCTGACATGTGGAAAATAAATACTCCTCTACTCAGTTAAAAATACTCTTGAATATTTGAAAAATATTCCTTCTCAATCAAAATATATTCCTGGTTGTTGAAAAGATAACCGTTTTATCAATTAAAAATACTCCTACTATCAACTGAAAAATACTCCCCGCATTATGAAAAATACTCATGGTACTCTTAGGTCAATTTTCAATTTTGGTAAAAAATTTGGACAATGCATATGGTTGTAGGCCTTCGTGCCGTTGTTTTTTTGCAGGATGGGGTTTCAGAAACCTCCCCGTGCAGGGGAGGTGCTGCCGAAAGTTTTATTTGACAAAATTTTTATCTGCCACACGCCGTTCTCCGCCGCCTGCACCGGCACGAGCGTCCCCGACTCGCACGTTGTCGAGCCCGTAGGTGAGCACGTCAAAGATCTTTCCATATCGTGTTCGTAGGTCACGTAACCTAGTTAGGTGTCTCCCGTTTGAAAGAGATATGGTTGTGAATATGCGAATCTTTGCATATGTCTAACCGTATCTGTTTCGAATTGTCCACGTTTTTTGGACAGCTCGAGGATGTGTAGATGTGTAGTTTCAATGCTCTACTTGTATCCGAGGCTGAGTTTCAGCATCATCTCCCTGTTGTTCTCCGAATACACAATCTCCGTAATTGGACGTGTATTTGGAGAACAATGGGGAGGTGCTGCCGAAATTCTGTCTCGGATACGAGTAGAGCATGGAAACTAACCCGTCTACACATTCTCGGGTGGGATTAGGACCTATCTTGACCTATTAGACATATAGGCATTCGGTGGATGCATTTCATTATTATAATTTATTACCTATGATATGTAAAGGGATGGATGACCGTGAGTGGATGTACACTGGCCACTCAAGTAAAGGTGAGTGTACAGATGAATGGATTGTCAAGAATGATGCATTCTTGAAGCAAGCTTTTGTCAATGCGAAAGGGGCGCCTTCCACTTTCTGTCCATGTGCGGTTTGTGAGAACCGTAAGCGCCAAACACAAGTGGTCATGGGTAAACATCTCATCGGGAATGGATTTACAGAGAACTATATCTGATGGACGCATCATGGTGAGGTCGTGGATCGTGTGAGAGACGAGGTCGTGAGGCAGTGCATCCAGGCTTTTGACGATGATGCCGGGGTAGGGGACATGTTAGATGACTATGGCGAAGCACACTTCAACGATGGACCTAGGGAGGAGGAGCCGGAGGCCACTGCAAAGGCTTATTATGACATGTTGTCAGCGACACAACAACCCCTTCACTCGCATACTAAGGTTTCTCAATTGGATGTCGTTGCACGTCTGTTGGCCGTCAAGTCGCAGTTTAGCTTGGGTCGAGACGTCTTTGATGTCATCCTGACAGTTTTTGGCGGCCTGCTTCCGGAAGGTCACATTCTTCCCAAGAACATGTACGCAGCACAAAAACTTCTTAATGCACTTAAGATGCCATATCAAAAGATACATGCCTGTCCGAATGGCTGCATCTTATTTAGGAAAGAATATGCGGAAGCAAAGCACTGTCCAAAGTACGAGGCGTCTAGATTCGTGGAGGTAGTCGGTGGTGATGGGAAAAAGAACCAAAGTACAATCCCCGTGAATATCCTACGGTACCTTCCACCTATACCATGGATCCAACGGCTTTACATGACCGAGGACTCCACGAAACATATGACATGGCACAAGAGTGGACGTCGATACAATCCTGATAAGCTCGTACATCCATCCGATGGTGAAGCATGGAAACACTTTGATGCGATTCATCGTGACAAGGCTCAAGAGGCTCGGAATGTACGTGTTGCGTTGGCAACAGATGGGTTCAATCCCTACGGAATGACGGCTGCCCCATACTCTTGTTGGCCCATGTTCGTGATCCCTCTCAATCTCTCCCCCCCCCCCCGGCATCCTCTTTCAACGACAGAACATATTTGTGTCGTTAATTATTCCTAATTACCCGAGGAAAAAGATGAGTGTGTATATGGAGCCTCTCATTGATGATTTGGACCGTGCTTGGAAGGAAGGTGTATGGACATACGACCGAGCTACAAACGACATGCTGGGGAGGATGGTGCTTTTGTGGGATATGGTGAGCAATATGCCAGGACTCATAAGTTGGGCTTGTGGAAGCTTCCGTGCATGCAAGATCTCTTGCTTCCACACAACGTTGATGTAATGCACACCGAAAAAATCTTGTCGAGGCACTTTGGGGTACAATCATGGAAATTCCTGATAAAACCAAAGAAAATGTGAAGGCTAGAATTGATCAGAAGTGGATATGCAATCGACCGAAGCTAGAGATACCGCCTCCCAGGGACGGCAAAACATGGAAAAAACCTCAGGCTGATTTCGTCCTCACGAGGGACCAAAGGAAGGAAGTGCTAAGTTGGTTCGAAAAGTTAAAGTTCTCTGATGGGTATGCAGCGAATTTGAAGAGGGGGGTGAACTTATCTACTCTGCGAATCAACGGGCTCAAGAGTCTTGACTACCACATATGGCTTGAGTGGCTTCTTCCGGTCATGGTTCGAGGCTATGTCCCCGAGCATATCTGGCTAGTGCTGGCAGAGTTGAGCAATTTCTTCCGCCAGCTTTGTGCTAAGGAGGTATGCAATACTGTGATTGCAGAAATGGAAAAGTTTGCACCCGTGTTGCTATGCAAGTTGGAGAAGATATTTCCACCGGGTTTTTTCAACCCGATGCAGCATATGATTTTGCACCTTCCGTATGAGGCACGAATGGGGGGGCCTGTGTAGAACCGTTGGTGCTATCCAATTGAGAGATGTCAAAAGGTTATTCGAACTAAATGCAAAATTGAAGCTTCTATTGCAGAGGCATACATTCTAGAGGAGGTGTCAAACTTCACAACAAAATACTATGCTGACAACCTTCCTAGCCTTTTCCGAGGGCAACTGTGAAGTGCAAGTGAAGGCACCAACAAAAACTTGACAAATGCAGAGTGGTGGGCTGTCATGCTATATGTGCTCACCAACCTATCCGAAGTTGAGCCGTACATGCGGTAAGTTCACAACAAAGTTGTTCTCAAGTACCTAGTCACTATTCTGCATCCAACACTCTTGTTTCTCGTTCATACTGGGAATTTCTTCAGCGATTCTGGCGTAATAGGAGGGATCCTACCCCGCATGAATTTGATAACCTTCTTAGACAGGGCGCAAGAAATTCCAACCCTGATTTCATTTCTTGGTTCAAACGGAAGGGTCAATCCGATGGGTCTATGAGTGTCGAGTTGAGAGAGGTTGACGATGGTTGTGCGTACAAAGTCAGCTCTTTTACCTCATATGACGTGAATGGTTATCGTTTTCGCACAACAAGTCATGAGCAGAGGATGCCTAATCGAAGGACCACAAATACCGGAGTCTATACTCCAGGCCTTGATGGGGTCGACTACTATGGGAGACTTGAAGAAATATACGAGCTTAATTTCGGTGGAATCAAACCTCTTAATCTTGTTATCTTCAAATGTCATTGGTTTGATCCCTCCGTGGTCAGACGGACCACTAATCTGGGGCTAGTTGAAATTATACAATCATCTGTCTTACCAGGAGACGATGTCAATATTGTGGCTCAACAGGCCACCCAAGTTTATTATTTGTCATACCCGTGCAAAAAGGACAAAAGTCTTGAGGGTTGGGATGTTGTATACAAAGTGTCGCCACGCGGTAAACTATCAGTCCCAAACAATGAAGATTATAACATAGATCCAAACACCTATGATGGAGAGTTCTTCCAAGAAAATGGGCTAGAAGGGTATTTTGAGATAGACTTAACCCAATCGATCGGAATGGATTTAGACTCAGAAATGTTTGTTGACGAGGACACTGGAGATGTGGTTCAGAATGCCAATGACTTGGAGTTACTAGAGCGATTACAATTAGGCAATGACAGTGACGATGACATTCCTCCTCCTTTGGAGGACGAGCATGAACATCTCGAAATGTATGATAGTGATGATGCAGCCGTTGATCCAGATAATCCTGATCTAGATGATTATTTCTAATAAATGTACGAGCTTTTGTATATATTGTCTCTCTTTCTAATAATTTATGTTGGTTCATATTTTTTATATATTACATCTCTTTCTAATAAATGTATGTTTTTGTTGATTGCAGGTGATTTAACCAAGATGGTGGGTGGGGGCGGTGCAATGAGGAATGTCATGTCACTCTACCGCAGGCTTAAAGATGGAGGGTCTGATGCAGCTGAGTCGTCTGGTGGCAAGGCCAGGGGGCGAAAGAAGGGACGAGGCAGGGGGCGAGGCAATAGGCGACAGCGGACCCCTGTACCTTCGTCGTCTTCGTCCGAGGAGGAGTTTGTTCCTTCGGCGGAGGACCGACGGGCCGTGAAGGAAGAGGAGCGCGAGGACGAGCAGCACGGGGCCGAGGAGCATAGGGCCGAGGACGGGGAGGCAGCAGAGGGGTCCACCTCCTCTGAGCTGTCGGCCCTTTGGCAGCGAGGTCCCTCACAACTCCCGAAGCGACCGATACCCATGGAGCATAGCCCTGTAGTTGCACCCATTGGCAAAAGTAATTTTAGATGTTATAAGTACCTTATCCATTTCATATGTTGGAAATCACAATATGAACTAACAAGTTATCTTAATCACTTGGCTAGGAGTTGGGTGGTTGTCACCCCGGGCGCTGCACACGACCGCAAAGTCAACGGCATCCTGGGTTTTCTATGGATGGAGTTGTTTCTGGGTCTGGTTCAGATTGGCGGTAGGAAGGAGCCAGCCTACACCTTTGACCACTACGTCGCCGCTCCCGATGCGGAGGATCGAGAAGGTAAGAGGTTCGCCAATAAGGCTGAGCGGTTAAAGGCCGAGCTGTGGGTAAGCATTCGTTGCACTACATTGCTCAACACATCACATTGATTGAACAATCTACAAATAATCACTGGATACATTGCGTATATATGCAGATTTTATACAGATGCGCCCCGGGAGAGGAGGCGAGGGCGGCTATTGTGGCACATACAGCCCGTGTGAAACTCGTGAAGGACTTGCACTAAGAGTCGCACGTCCAGGCCATCATTGATTATTATGCTGCACTCAAAATCTCCGTGAAGAAACAGCCCGCAAGACAAATGAGGTTGACCCGGGAGCAATACATGGCGGTATGAAAATCGATTATATTTTAAGTACTTTGAATTAAATCTTATTATATGTCGATTCAATCTTGAATTCAATCTTGTTATATGTCGTACACTTGATGTATTGTGGGCGATTCCGTGGTGCTGCGCCACGCATCCCCGGTGTTGGGAGGTGATAGTGGACAAGTGGGTCAGCCCCGAGTAGGAGGAGTAGCACACTCTTTGCCGGGAGCGGTGTTTGCTGATGCCAGGCGTACCACACCATCAGGGCAGCCTTAGCCTCGACGAGTATGAGGCAAAATGGGTACGCCAAGTCCTTTCTAAATTTGCTCACTCAATTCTGTATAATTACTAATCTTACTCTTATTGTTTATTTTCCCAGTCGTCGTCACATGGTGGTACGCCTTGCAACCAGTTCATGGCGTTTGCTTTTGCCCACAAGGGAAAGGCGACCTCCGACGTCCAGTACAACCCGATGGACCCGCCCTCGGCATACAGCAACGCCAGCGTCCGCAGTCGCCTCACTGCATACACGGAGGTGGCAAGGGAGGTCCATGGGCAAGACTTCGATCTGACCGCCCACGACATTGATGGAGAAGTGGTCATGAGGACGGGAGGAGGCAAGAAGCATGGGCGGTACTTGATCGGCGACAACACCATCGACACGGCCGCTACCCCCATACTCTCCCAGATTCGAGCCAGGAGCACGAGCTCTTCCCCGGCCATCCGCCAACCTCTTCTCGGTTCACACTTCGAGATGCAAGCACTACAGGTTATTGTTGTTTTGTTCATCGTACGTGTAGTTTACTTACGTTTGTAATGTATTGTAACATTCTAATTGAATATTGCAGACTCGGTTGGATGAAGAGACGCAAAGACGAGAGCACCTGGAGTTGCAGGTGAAGCGGATGCAGGAGGTGGAGGCCGAGAAATAGAGGAAGATGGAGGAGATGGAGCAGTGGCAGCAGCAGATGTATCCCTACATGCAGACCATTGGTGCGCGGGTGGGTGAAGGTCCGCCGCCGGTGATGCCACCCCCGCCTCCACCACGTGTTCCCATTTCTCCCGTGAGTCACTTGAGAACCTTATAAGTTCATTTCACAACTCATTCCTATCGTAAATCTTGTATCACAAATGGAAAATCTCTTTTGGGCAGGCTCTTAGTTCGGCGGCGTCAAATGACGGCCCTCAAGATGAAGACATTGCGGCGCGGGCGGTTAGATCGCTGTTCGGACCCCCTCCTCAGTGAGTTGGTGCCGTTTGTGAACGTTTGTGAATGTTGGTGGCTTTGTGTCATTACAAATGGTGTACCTACGAACGTTTGGATGGTTTAGTGACTTATATGTGTTTGTCGAATTGCATGTGATGTTTACTGCGGATTTATGGTTGTGGAAAGTTATATATATATGAACTGCCTGTGATGCTTATTATAATATATATGAACTGCCTGTAATGTTTGTTTTGAGGGGGTCCTTTTAACGCGATAAATGAATAAAATTAGGGGTAGATTGGCCGCTTTGCCACACTCGACAAAGGGCCTGTTTGCCGAGTGTTTTGGCATTAACACTCGGTAAACAGGTTGTTTCTGTCATTTCTGGAACAACCTTTGTCAAGTGTGGACTGTTTGCCGAGTGTTTTTACCTTAACACTCGGCAAACATTAAGACTTTGCCGAGTTTTAAGGCCAAAGCACTCGGCAAACAAGTGGGCAGCCCGTAGCAAACCCGCTTGTTTGCTGAGTGTGGGCCTCTGACACTCGGCAAAGCCTGGAGTCTTTGCCCAGTGCAACACTCGGCAAAACCACTCCTTTGCTGAGTGTGGTTCTCTGACACTCGGCAAAGCCTCCGTTGAAATCTAGCAGACGGCCACGGACGCCGTCGCGCCGTCCGCGGCCGTTGTTAGTGCTTTATTTTGTCGAGTGTCTGATATGGCACCCAATTTACCGTGAGACCTTTGCCGAGTGTTGCACTCGGCAAAGAGTTTACTGAGTGTTTTTGTGTCTTTGCCGATTGCCCTAGGCACTTGACAAACGTCCGGTTTCCTGTAGTAGTGAGAGGACCTGGTTCGGGGGTTGGATGGTGCCGGCGGCGAGGGAAACAGTTGGGCAGTGGCGGTGCAGTGTGGACCTCCGCCTTACCACGCTAATGAGAAATTGGATCCAAAAAATATGGATCAGAAATGAATATAACTTGATAATTATGACTAATTTGCGCTTAATAATGGATGGTTAGATCTTCTATATAGTACTAAATAGTAGTATAGGGTACCGTAAAAGACATCAGAGGGGCATATATGCAATGTAAAATAAATATGATCACACAACAATTATATGTACAGAATTGCTCCAATCCTCCTTTACTAAAAACTGACAAAGAATCTCAGATAAAACATATAATTAATTAAGCCATATTATTAATTTTCATATTAGATACTGCCAGGCCAGAACTTGCCCGCCCAACCAATCATAATTCCCATGTCATGCATAGTGACAAGATCTAGATCTAGACGCAACACAAGTGATATATTTCATTCGCTTGGCATGCATGGAGCATCGGCGCTGCTCAACAGTGGTTTTTCAAGATGGACTACCTTAGGTGCCCCGTGCAACGTCGAGTGGATGTACTCTGCATCCTGCGGATCGTTGCAGTATTATCATACTATGACAGCATGCTTATGCGAGCCTATATGGATTACCTTAAGAGCCCCAGGGTATGCACACAAGCATCGGAAATGACAGGTGGCGGTGGTGGAGGAAATATCACGCAAACTTCCTGTGGTAGAATATTCCTTGATGCCTTCCACTCCAATAATCAATAAACAATATATAATACATGTTAAATATTCTTATGCTTGATCATGCATACTTCTGTTCCTCTTCTACTCTGTATTTGTTTGCCGCAAAACCCTGTTCTCGAACACTGAAGGTAGAAAAGGAGAAGTGTGTAATTCGGTGTGCTAGGTATCAAATATATATATACAGTAGTGCTACTACATACCCTGGAGGCACCGGGTATATTAATTGGTTGGTTAAGATGAATGTGAATGCATTTGTGGCATTCAACCACTTTGACTAGTTCAGTAGTTCACGTGAAAATGACAACGGAAATAAAAGTTGTTCCTATGGGATAGACATCCATGTATTGATGTATTGATGAGAACATATATTTCATTAATTTTGATCTTTTATAAAATACATAAATATATGCTTGTGATAGCTTATTTTTGTTTGTGTTCTGCATCAATGCTTAATGAGACATCTGAGTTATAGAGATTGTTTAGTTCACTGATTCTCGGGGCCTCTTGGGCGCATCCGGATAGCTAAATCTACCGAGCAAGTCTGCGGAAAACCTTCGATTAAGCTGTCAAATGCAATATGGACCGTAGAAATAATGTGGGGGACTTTGTTTCGCCGAGATCAAGTCACGATGGTACTGTTGCCACGTCAATAGTAAATGGAAGAGTAGGTTAATGAAGGGTGACTTTCACCTTATCGATGCCCAGTAATATACCCTAGATTTATTAAACGTGGACATACATGTGTTGTCTTTACCTCGTCGGTATTCGGCAGTGTAGTGTCTGATCCCATCATTTGGGATATGTTGATGGAGTAGTGACCATGTCTCGTCGGCACTTAGCCAAAGTTTCGTACTTTCGTCTATCCTCATCGGTACTAGACATGGTAAAGTGTGCCACGGCTCGCAGTATTGATATAGTAAACAGCACATGAACGATGATTGCAAGATAAATATTTCTCTTACTACTGTGTACAGGGCAAGGAGCATAATCGTTAGCCTTACGGTGTCACTCATCATTGACGAGGAAAGCACCGTGTGCACCGTGGCTCGCGGTATTGGCAGATGAGCGAAATTCACCTTTCGCTCTTGTGTACGGCACAAGAAACATGATCGTGAGCCTCCCGGGGTCACTTGTCGTTGACAAAGAAAGCATTGTGCGTGCCATGGCTCGCGGGCGAAATTCATCTTTCGCTTCCACGTACGGAGCAAGAAACATAGTCGTCGGCCTCATAGTGGCACCCGTCGTTAACGAGAATAGAACGATGTACCGCGGCTCGCGGTATTGGTAGCTTGATAGCTTCTCGGTGGAGCTGACAGGATCGTCGCTACTTCTTTGCACCGGCCGGCAGTGAACTTCCAAGGCGTACGTGGCCCCTCGGGCCAAGCAAAAATTGGTGGCTGTTTAAACCCATCGGCATGCACTTATCTCCCTCAGCAACGTGCATGCTTTATCTCAAGTAACCAACTCGGCTACGGTTAAACCAAATCATCCATGCATGCATGTATATCAGAATCGTGCCGGCATTATCTCCAACGACCAAGCAGCTACATGAAAACAATCAGGGGCTTGTTTAGTTCCCAACTTTAACCCAAAATTGAGAGTTTGGAAGGGTAATCCGAGAGACAAACGATGTATGATAAACGCTCGCGTCGCTCTCCTCCCAGGGGGCGGCTCGGGCGGCACCACAGCCCCCGCCGCCGCCGCTCCTTCTCACCCTCACCCATGCCTCGCCGTCGCCTGAGCAGGTCCTCGGAAGTCCGCGCCCTCGCTAGGATGGTGTAACACCCAAAAATTACCTATTTAACAATTTTAGTAATTAATTGGCATTTATTTAAGTTGTTCATATTTAATATAGGCTAAATGAATTATTTATGAATATTAAAATCAAATATAAGTGGTAGAAATATTTTTGTTGCATTCATGCTGCTGTATTTATTTTTGTATTGCTCGTGGTTCAAACGAGAAATTAAATTTATTTAAATTCAAATTTGAATCACCTTATTTGGAGTCCTAGAAAAGTTTAATTCGGCCGAGTCCATTTTTCCCCCTTCAACTCTTTCTGTGGCTCGCTTGCGCTCCCTCAACTTCCTCCCCAGCCGGCCCAGCCCCCTTCCCCTCGCCCCGGCCCACCAGCACACTTCCCCCGTCGTCGGCCCATAGCTTCCCCCGCGCCGGCCCAACATCTGCGTTCTCCCTCTCCCTCTCCCTCTCTCCCACTCGCCGACAGCCGTGGCCCACCTGTCAGCTCTCTCTCTATCCTCCCGCCCGACGCCTCCTCCCCCTCCGGCGCGAATTGCGCCGCTCGGCTTGGCCCTTGGCCCATCCCCGCACTGCCGTGGACCATCGACGAAGCTTCGTCGAGCTTTCCCCGCTACTTTCCCTTCCTTTTTCGTTGCGCCTCCCCATTTGGAAGGTGCTCCTCCACATGGAAGGGCGGGATTCGCCGCCGCCGCCGCAATTCGGCGTAGCTCGCACGCCAAGGGACCCCTGTGCCCTATTTAAACGAAGCCCGGCGGTCCCCAAGCCTCACCAAACCCCCCTCGGCCTCAAGCTCCCCCAGCCTCCCTCTCCTCGTCGAGCGCCGCCGTGCTCTTCCCCGACCCCGCCGCGCCGCCGTCGACCGGCCGCTGCGGCGCCGTTCCTTCCAACTCGGCCCTTCCAGGAGCTTTGGGCGAAGGTAAGGAAGCCCCCAAACCTCCCCACTTCCGCTCTTGAGCACTACCACGCGCGTTCGCCCTCGCCGGAGAGCTACCGCCGCTGACCACCGTCGTCCGGCCGTTGCGCCGCTCTCCCCTTGTCCTGATCTAGCCAGCCTTGTTCGCCGTGCTCCCCGGGTCCTGTAGAGCCAAGCCACGCAACGTTTGGTGGCCCTGAGCGCCACAACGGCTTTGCTCCGCCGAGAAGCCACCGCAAGCGCGGGCGGCGCCGCCGTTCTCCACTACCGCCCGCCGGCAGCTTTCCCCGCTTCGATCCTTACCCTGCGATCCAAAATCAACGATCCAGATCTAAACTAGCCCCAAGTCAATCATGTCCATACCGGTCAGCAGGTGCCCTTTTTTCTAAACAGCCCTCCTACTCTCTGGTATTCAACCCGCAGTCTAGCCAAGTTCAAAAATAATCACAACTAGGTCCTGGATTTTGCAAAAACACCCTTGCTCCTTTTAAAAATAGTACCCGCCGTCCTTTTAGGTTGATTTCACGCGTAGGCCTTTCTGTTTTTATATGAAATTATGTATAGGTCCCAGGTTTTTCATAAATAAGCCCTTGGAAACTTTTAAAAATTGCTAGTAGGTCCCTATAACTTAGAAAAGCCATATCTTTTCCGTTTTAGCTCCGATTAGTGTGATTTTCGCGCTCATGTGTTCGTAGTGAAGCGTAGAATATTTCCAGAACCTTTTTATGTACTGTTTCTACTGTCTGGTGTACTGTTCTAATAGATTATTATTTGTTTACATGTATTGGTTTGCGTGCTCGCTTGTATGGTGATTCGTGTCCAGTCGGTGAGCCATACGCTTTGGAGTTCGAGTACGTGGGAGACTTTCCGGAGCAGGGCCCACAGCAGCAGCAGCAGCCGCCGGCCTTCGAGGAAGGCAAGTTATAGCACGGATAAGCCTTGCTACCTAAACACACTTTATACATGCATTTACTTTCATATGCATGTGTCCAACTTGATGTCCTATTAAGATTGTACCTAGTTTGGTTACTCCTATCCTTTGATTACCTTGGGTTTTTGCATATGGGTAGATTTTGCTATGCGTGGCTACTGTCACCTTTATTTAACTGTTAATTTTGACTTAATGGTTCACTTCAACATTAATGTTAAAACTTGCTTTCTAGCAACTTGGTTTAGGGAGCCAGGGCATGTGCTGTGTGCTTTGCTCCAGTGTCTCTCCGAAAGGTCCAGTTCTTAAAGCGGCAACCCAGGAGCCTGTCGCCACCGCTTGAACTATTATGGCTCTGGTCTTGGTCAAGTAACTTGTATGTCTCTAGCTTGCCAGTGGTTACCGGTGGGGCCGACAACGTTATTGGAAGTAAGGCACGGGGTGTTTCTTGATTCCACCGAGGACGGTAGCCCCGTCAGCTAGGTCTCGTTAGACCCAGTCCCGTGTTGGGAGTCCCTGCGACCGGGAACTCCGCACGTTGCGCATTGTTGGGTGTGATGCCCGCGCTCTGGACGCCATTGACCCCCCTATGGTGTGACTCCGTAGGCGTTCGTCGATCTCGGTGCCTAAAGTCTCACCACCTTATTGTACCTTGGCGGCCACTGTCTTGTTAGGGTGTCTTGTGAAAAACCTCGTAGCGTCCCTATGCAATCACACCTCGGAAGTGTTGATGTGCGTGGTTGGGTGCAAAGTTCTTTTGAACTTTTACGCGACTGGTGGGTAAAGGGCGAAATCTCTGCAGAGTGTAAATCTATCATGATAGCCTTGCTCAGGGTCACGAGCGGCCTGGATCCTTTTTTATTAGAAGATGATGTTCATTTATGTTTAGTGCCACTTATACTTTATTAATTGGGTTACAACTGGGTTTTCATTCACTTGTAGTAATTTGGTTAATGTTAAAATGAACCAACTAAAAATGCTAATGCAGTTAAGCCGTGTCTAGCCTATTTTAAGCCTTCATACCCGTGCTATACTTGCTAAGTAATTGTTTACTTACACATGCTATTTTATTCAACAAAAATCACGGATGGGTAAACAGATTAGGCTGGGCATGAGTCTGCTGCTGAGTTTCCAGAAGATTTACCATACTACTGAGTTGTGATCTCCCAGTCAGAGTCCCTGTGGATTGCGGCTCCATTAGTTGAGAGTTTTATTAGTCTTCCGCTGTTATTGTTTGGATCATTTATGAAGCACTCTGATGTAAACACTTTATTTAATGAAGAATTTATTCCAGCATATGTTCTCTGTTTATCATCTTTGTTCGCTATATGTGTACTATGACTTCCTGGGCACACATATGGCCGCATTCGGGTTTTTGCGGGTGTGACAGATGATGGCGACGGGGTGTGACAAATCCGGAGTGGATCTGGGAGGCGTCCGGAGAAGCGAGGCGAGATCCGGTGATGGCAGAGGGCTGCTGCCACGGCGCAGGTGAGGCCATGGCGGCTCACTGTGGCGGGCACAAGGCACGGGGGAGTCGCGCACGAGGCGGCAGCCGGCGGGACGCGCGCGGATCTGGGGCCTGGCCGGGCGCGCCGCGGCGGTGTCCGGGCGTGCGGCGGTGTTTGCGTCCGGGAGGCGGCGCCCTATGCCGGGGACTCACGTGCGAGGCGGCAGACGGCGGACCGTGCGCGGTTCTGGCCTGGCAAGGCGGCGGCCAGTGTGCAACGACGGTCGCCGGGCGCTTGACCTGCTGCTAGTGCGCACAACGGCAGGCAGGCGCCGTCGACCGTGAGTGGCCCGGGACGGCCGTCGTCGACGTGACGAGCACGGCGAGGAGTCAGCCACGGGCCCTTGATGCGGCGCAGCGACGGCCGGCGGGCGCGGCAGCCAACGGCCGTGGCGCACAGGGACGGTTGGCGCGCAGGCGCGGCGCGGGAGCGGCGGCCTGGCATGCGCGATGTGGCGCGATCGGCCCAACAACAGCGCGCAGCGGGGCGGCCGGCAAGGGGCCGGCGACAGCGCTTAGCCGGCAACGACGGTCCGGGGTGTGTGGACGGCGACAGGGAGATGGAGCTTTGGCAGTGGGTTGCGTGGTGCTGCGACAGTGACGTCCCTCGGTTGGGGTGGCCGCAATGGTGGTGCCGACTAGCTGCGGCGAACGTGTGTAGCGGGGTTGCGACACTCCGGGCGAAAGCCCTTTGCCAGATTCTTCTGGTGGAATGGCAGCGGCGCCTTCGGGCATCGCTCTCCCTGTTGAGGGCGTCATTTTGGGGTTGCAACCCTGCTGCATGAGGTCTCTGGGTGAAAACCCGGTCCAGCTTCTGGACGAGCGACGGCGGCGCCTACGGGCGTCGTGACCTCCTTGGAGGCGTCGTCTCTAGAGACACCGTTCGCTTGGCGGCTTGGCCGGCCCGCTACTCGCGGCTGCTTCGGCCGGTGGCGACAAAACTGTCGCTGGACATGCAAAAAGGGGGTTGCCTACCTCACGTCAAGATGTCTGCTCCCCTGTTGGTGGCCGGTTGTCATCTCTGGTGGTTGTTTGGCTGCTTGCAGCGTTCCGCGGCACCTGATGTTGCGTGGCAACCTCAGTGCGGTGTGGGACAACGTTGTTGGACGGCGCTTGCGGCAACGACAATCGGAGATAACTTGCCCGCAGCAGATCACGGTGGTTTGTTCAGCACGGCTGAGCCTACCCGGTGCGGTACAACGTCGGAAGACGGTGCGGGCGACATTCTCGGTCTTCTGGCTAGACGGCGGCGTTTTCGTGCAAGGGCGGAAGCAACGTGATGATTTCGAACCACGGTGGTGGCCTGGCGGCTTGGTTTAGTTCCCCGGGGGCAGGGCACCTCCTTGCTGCCTCGACGACAATTCCTGTGACGAGTCCGGAGCGTGGAGCCGTGTGGTGGGTTGGTCCCCGCACACGGGAGAGCCGTGCTGAGTGGCGGGTTGGAGGTCCCCGCGCACGCGAGAGAGGCGCCCAACGGCGGAAGTGGCAAGGCCCCCGCACGTTGAGTTGCTCTGGACTTGGTGTTTTCATGCCGTCGGGCGGTTAGTTTGGGTGCAGCAGCACTACAACGTTGGGTCCTGCACGATAGTGGCCTCTTGGTGTGATGATGTCTGCCCCTTCTGCTCCTCTATCAAACGTCGGAACACTTCAGGGGTTCGATAACCGTAAGATTGCGTTTGCGGGTGGAACTGTGGTTGTGCCTTGTCTCCTATGTCGTCGTTCTGTGTAGAGTTTGGCCGTGTTGATGTCCCAATCTAGCCGGCCAGTGAATTTAGTTGAGCAGTAACCCGTGTTGATGTTCCAATCCAACTGGGCGAGTTTGTTGTTTTTTTTCTTTTTTCTTTTTTGTTGCCTGCCTATGGCCTCTCAGGGCCGTAGTCTTGTATTTTTTCTGCTATATCAATAGAAGCGCACTCGTCGAGTGTTGTTCGTTCAAAAAAAATTGAGAGTTTGTCATAAATACGTCACTGTAGTATTTCATTTGTATTTGTAAATAATTGTCCAAACATTGATTAATTAGGCTCAAAATGTTCGTCTCGCAAAGTAAAACAAAACTGTGTAATTAATTTTTGATTTCATTTACATTTTAGTACTCAATGCATGTGCCGATATTTTGATGTGATCGAGATTTTCTTTTTACATAGTGAAATTTGGAGTAGAATTTTGGAACTAAACAAGGCCCAGCTTATATGGCACGACACCTCGTGAGAGTTCATGCAGAAAATGACAGGTGGGCCAGCACGGCCCGCAACCAGACCTGGGTTATTAGTTTCTAATGTGCGTGCATAATGATTTACCTCCGCCGACGAATGAAATTAACAAGGTGATTCTCTGTAAACTCTCAAGATGGTGGCATGTATATCTTTTATTTTCCTCTCTAGAAACTATATCCAAACTAATTAAAACTTGTTGCTCTCCTAGGAAAGCTATGCAAGAAATTCTCCATAAACAAATATAGATGGAGCCGACATATCATAGACACAGCCATGACTAATTTTATAAATATATATTTATGCCTTCATCAAAATAATATATATCAATATGGCATAATAATCCCGGCACTTCTCTCTATTTTTTTAGTAAAACTATTCATCAAACAGCAGCGACTATTCTAGGAGCTAAGCTAGCCACTGCATTGTGCGCTAGTCCAGACGACTACAATACCGGGCGCGCCCTGCTTTTATGCATGCAGGGGTTGGAGAATCTGTTCATACAAATTTAATGGTGAACGAGTTGCTCAATTAAGTGGTTAATTCCCTGATGATTTGCAGATCAACGCAACGAAAGTGGTCTATTTCGTACGGTTTGGTATATGCACTGCCTTTCGTGCCTCATACCATGCTGAGTGGATACAAGGATCCGGCGGTAAGAACTGCTTCTGGTATCCAGATCCAGTGTCAGACTGGTACTGCATACTACGTGCTTACGGATTACTTTCAGTGCCCCAGAGTGTGCACACAAGCGTCGAAAATTACCAGGAGCCATTTTGATACAAGCACAATTCAGGATTACTGTTGTAGGCTATTCCTTGATGCCTTCTACTCCAAGTTGAATCCATGTTAAATATTATTTTGCATATGCTTCAGCACACCTTATTTTATTGGTTCTATACTTTGCATTTGCTTGTTGTCATGTGTTCTGGAAAGCTCACAACAGGAAGAAGGAACTATAATAAATATATATAGGGCTGCTACCCTGGAGGCACCGGGTATTATTACTCGGTTTGATAACATGCAAGTCCGTGCATATAATTGTGGCATTCAATGTACAATATAGATAATGTAAATAGTTATGATCTCCACAAAGTCCACAAACAAAATATATATAACATATTAGAAGTCATTTTGGATAATGTTTGAGTTAAACATTGAGAATATACATCACGATAACGTTGAGTTTGAAAATGTAAAAATTATATAAATAGATTGGTCTTGAAAATTACTTTCATAAAAATATACATATATAACTTTTTAAGAAATATTTTTATAGAAAAGTGTAGTTAATGTTGTGCTTTGTTGACCATGTCGTTGTCCTAAACAACTTATAATACAATACCGGGGGAGTAACTCGGGCCTTGGAACTCTATTTACCATTAATCATACAATATAATATACAGGGCACGTATGGTAGCACTATCCCCAGCTCACTCGATCTGTGTGAGAATTGGTGGAGCGCTATCAAACGACAATTTAATTTGCAAGCCAATTCTTAAATGAATCAAGTTGGAGAGCACTCTGCCCGCTTCCGCGTCGAGGGTTGAGCACAAAAAAACTGCCCCCCTCGGCCGCTCGCGTGTCGCCTACTGCAGGAACGACGGCCGCTAGTTCGTCTCTGCCGCTCATCCTTGTCACACTCTAATTTTTTTTGGATTTTAGATTGTGTAGTATAGATTGCTATAATTTCTCAAATTGCTAATATTTTTCTAAAATTTATATAATTAACTGAAAATTTAGTATAGAAAAATGATTATTTTTTAAATTAAATTAAAACATCTAATATTATATGTTTTGCATTCACGCTGGTTGAATTTATAGTGTCGTGAAGAGAGTAGCAGTGGTGCAACAGAGAACTAAAAAGAAGATGTGCTAGCCTTGGAAGATTAATAGCCTCTGGTGACTAGATCTATATGGAGCGAAGCTTTAGCCTGGATCAATTTCTAGTCGCGTACTCCAAAAAAGCGGTCTAGCCACGAACCCGTCGTTATCTACTTTGTAACCAGCAGTAAAAATACATCACCTCCTGTTTTGCGTAAACCGATAGTGAAAATAAATTATATATATATTACTATATATATTATTAATCGGTCGTTGGTTAACAAGATTGTTAGTACATGTTCAGAATACCAAGCACAAACAGTTCTCTACTTTGCAAACTGATCGTAATTTAGCTGGTAAAGTTTATTGGGTGGAATTTGTCCATCTAAATTCTAGTCTTGGACTCTATATGAGTGTCGTATTTTTCTAAATTAATCTTAGAAGGTGGCGTTCTCGTCAACAACAAGACACCTACAGTAACTGATAAGTGTGTGTGAGAGCGTCTGCATGTGTCTTGGTCATTAAAAAAACAGTTCTCTACTTTGTTTTTTATTAGGAAGTTCTCTAGTTGTTTTTTTCGGAAGAAATCCCTTGCATTTTATACAGGTTTGCTGGCAGCCCGAAGATTTGTTCTCAGGTGTTGTGGGCCTTTCCGATTTACATGGGCCCATGTCTAGTTAACTCCTAGAGCGTGGGCCAAGCCGAAGGAAACGAGTGTCCGGCGACAATTCTCCACTCACCGGCCCATTACCGAACCCATAAACCCATCCTCTCCCCGCCAACTAGGGTTTCTCCCAATTCTCCGCCGCCGCCGCAGCAGCCATGGCCGCCGACACCTCCAAGCCTTTCTTCCCCGCGGCGCCGCATCAGGCGCTCCTTCCCTCCCGTGGCGCCGCCGCCCGCGCCTCGCTGGATGGCTCTTATTGGCGCGCCTTCCGCTCCTCCGAGCTCGTCTCCGGCGCCGACTTCCCTGTCACCGACCTCACCTTCGCCCCCGCGGCCGCCACCGCCACCTTCCCAACCCTCGCCGCCGTGTGGTCCACCTCCCTGCACCTCTTCTCCGGCGACCCCCTCAAGCAACTCCGCCGGATCTCCGTCGCCGGCGACCTCGCCTTCTCCCCCTCCTTCCGCTGCGACGGAGCCCTCCTCGCCGCCGGAGACAAGAAGGGCGTCGTGCGCGTCTTCCGCGCCGACAAGCCGGCCACGGGCGGCCCCCTCCGCACGCTCCGCTCCCACACCGCCGAGACCCGCGTCGTCCGGTACCCGGTCGCCGGCGGGGACAAGCTCCACCTCCTCACCGCCGGAGACGACGCGCTCCTCACCTACTGGGACGTGCCCTCGGAGACGCCCCTCTTCTCCGTCCCCGCCGCCCACCGGGACTACATCCGCGGCGGCGCGGCCTCCCCCGCCGACCACAACATCTTCGCTACCGGCTCCTATGACCGCAGCGTCAAATTGTGGGATGCCCGTACGGGTAATACAGGTCCATCTTTGTCCTTCTCCCATGGGGAATTGGTGGAGAGCGTGCTGTTCCTGCCGTCCGGCGGGCTGCTGGCCACGGCCGGAGGGAACGTGGTGAAGATTTGGGACGTCATTGGGGGCGGCCGGCTCGTGCACTCTGTGGAGAGTCATGTCAAGACAGTGATGGCGCTAGCGCTTGGGAAGATGGCTAACACCGGGGAGACGCGGCTGCTTAGTGCGGGCATTGATGGGTATGTGAAGAGCTTTGATTTCGCGAAGCTTAAGATCACACACTCATTGCGGCACCCTCAGCCGCTCTTGTCTGTGGCTTGCTCGCCCTGTGGCTCTGTGCTGGTAGCAGGGTCTGGAAGAGGCAAAATTTATATGAGCAATAGGAAGAAGAAGGCTGTGGATGAGGAGGATGAAGGGAAGAATGCTGGCAGTGGTGAGATTGATTGGGTATCGCCAGAGCCAGAGAAACCAGTGTTGAAGCCAAATCACTTTAGGTACTTCCTCCGCGGACAGAATGAGAACGCCAAGGAAGGTGATTTTGTGATTGAGAAGCCTAAGAAGGTGAAAATTGCGGAGCATGATAAGTTACTGAGAAAGTTCAGGCACAAGGATGCTCTTGTTTCTGCATTGGCTAGAAACAACCCAAGAAGCGCTGTGGCTGTGATGGAGGAGCTAGTTGCGAGGAGAAAGCTGGTGAGATGCATTGGGAATTTGGATACCGAGGAACTTGGGCTTCTGCTTGAGTTCCTTCGCCGGAACTCGACATTGCCAAGGTATGCAAGGTTCTTGTTGGGCGTTGCAAACAAGGTTGTGGAGATGCGAGAGGAGGATATTCGGTCTGATGAGAAGCTGAAGATGCACATTAGGAATCTCAAGAGAATGGTTTCAGAAGAGATCCAGATACAGCACACGTTGCAGGGAATTCAAGGAATGATTTCACCCATGCTTGCACTTGCCACCAGATGAAAAGGTGTTTTTTCTTCAAAGGGAATTTTTGTTATATGTTAGTTTACAATGAGGTATGCAATGTGTGTTGCTATGGGAAATCATGTTTGATGTTTTAGTGAAGTGCCTGCCAACTGATTGAGATACTATCTTCCATGCATAATGTTTTATAATCAGATTTGACAGATCATTACCATTTTTTCTCATTTGATGGAATGCATTTATATACATAATCTTGCAGCCCCAACAAGCTGTAATGTTTTTGTCACTTGTTTTGTTTGTTGTGAATTGTCTTAAAACTGTAATTTACTTAGAGATGCTGAGCTGAATTTATCACATATGTGGAGGAAACTACAAGTTACGGTGCTGTCACCAATCTCCAGGCATTCAACATTTACAGCTCAGCTGGTTATCTTATTACTGCTTGCAATTCATATTGCAGTGTTATATCACTATATATTGCAACATCTTTTGTTGTAAATGTCTGCATCTTTCATGTTCATGGTAGCTTCTTTGTCATTGGTGACGGAGTAGCACAGGTAGCGTGCTATTCCTTGGAGCTCTTCCTGATAAAGGATGATCAATGGTGGTATTGCAATATTAGTTAATGTATTTCTCGTGTGTTTGTGGGAACTAACCGCACTACCTGTACCCCAATCCTAGAAGCCCGTTGATAATGCACATGTCATCTTGTTGGCTACATAATGTTTCTTAGTGAGGTTCGCCTGTTAGCTCATTGATTGACTGGGATACTCGTACTCTGCACCTTAAAATTTTTATCAGATATTTACCCATTGGTCCCATCTTTTTGGTATGCGGTTTTGCAATTTGAATGTTGCAAGATTCGTCCGTGTGGTTCTTGCCACAGTTTATGCTAGCAGCAATGTCTGCAGTTTCTATTGCTCTGTTACGATGAACCACTTGCAGTTTATATTGCACTCTGGCAGTTGTGTGAGCTGAGGCAAATTTGTCCCTTCATATGAGGGAAACTCGTTTTTGTGATTGGCTTCAGAATTTTGTGTAATGAAGTTCTTCATGGATCATTCATTTCCTTGAATTCCTTACAATTCACAATTTTTCTGTATCATGTCATCGCTATCTTCCTGTTTATGATATAAATTTCTGTGGTCTATGCATGGTATTCCATCTGAGAGGGCAAATTCTCTATAATAACTCAGGTGAGACAGCCGTAGTATTTAAAGCTGTTGGATGCAAGAAAAAACCCATCCAGAACGGTTACGATTGATGAACTAGTGAATGCAATGCAATGGACAACGTGATACCAATTTCCAGCATGATTGTGGAAACACGAGTGAACATGTGCTAAAAGTTTCTTGAGCCATGATTACAAACATGTTTGCATCAACGGTGCAAACAGAGGTACCAGCAGAGTAGAGCGTAAACCTTGGAGGCCTTGAGGATGAAAATCAGCAAGATAGGCGGCAAGGTTGACATCAGTCAGCAAGATAGGCGGCAAGGTTCAGAGGCATCAATTCGACCATGCTTTACACAAGCAACAACAATTTGTCGCAGGGTGCAGCCTTCGTGGATGATGCTAGTCGTTTACGTTATACGCTTAAGGGATACAGTTTTTGTTTGAACAAGCCTATGCCTCTTTCCCGATGTCTCCAATTCCCACATCATCTCACGTTTTTTAAAAGTTTACACATCATCTCATTTGTTTCCGCGGATGCTAATTTTAGCCACTATAGGAGGGGCACCATCATGATATTTTGTGGATTGTTCAGAGATGCAGTGTATATGGAAGTGCATCACGTCATATTTATATCAGTATGCGCATGTGCATGGCTGTTGGCAGGCAATTAATTTGTGCCCACTTATTATACATCAAATTAAATTTGAAGCATATGTCACAGGACGGACGCTGGTTTGGGCTTGATGCTGATCGGTCCATCATGTATTAGGCCCATGTCCGCAGTCGGCCTGCTAGCCCCTCCCGCAAAGATGTCTCAGCGGATCCTGCGACAGACACCCGCAAAATGGTTCGATTTGGCAATTATTAATTCTTATATTTTGTATCTTTAATTGCAAAAATGTATTAACACCCTGCTCGGCTACGGGTTGCTTTGCTTGCTCGGCTACTCCACATCTCCCGACCCTCGGGGCTTATGCGCAAGTGCAGTTTTATTTAAACTCTTTTTTTGTCATACATATATAAGGTCGGTTTCGTGACTTAACCCTTTTCCACTAGCCTATTCCTAAGGTTGTGTCCCACCGTGTCTAGAAACATTGTTACCTCCTGCTCAACACACAGACGAATGGTGCCCTGAAGCAAACCACGAGTTCTAAACAGTTTACAAAACCGGAAGAAACATGCTCTATTATGTCTAAGAATGTCTACACAAGTTGTATCATTTTTCCATATTTTTGTATTCAGTACTCCATCATAATCCTATCCCTCTCTTCGATTGGTCCATAGCTAATGCATTCTCTGCTTGCACCCCTATTCCTTTTTTCTAGACTGAATAATTACTGCCATCATTGATAATAACATACGGGCAGCAGCAGCACAAATCAAAACATTTATTTGTTGTTCCATCTACAATACAACAATCAAAGAAAATTGTGCGTGTCTCCATATCATAAACAATTCATCAATACATAGCAAACAGATCTGCCATACACACTGCACAAAAATAGTTCTACATTGCACAGATGTTTCACCACAAAAATCACTTGTTTCCAATGAGCACGTGAACCAAGCGTGGGACAGAGCAATCGGCAAGTTTTGGCCAAACACACCCTAAGCTACCACCTCCGTTCTAAATTACTATTCAGTATTGATTTTTTTTAAACTTTTAATCATTCATCCTGTTAATAAATTTAGTTCAAACATATAAAAAAATAAGTCGTAGTTAAAGTATCTTTGACCGATAAAATAAGTAACAAACAAAAAATAATACTATTTTTTGAATAAGACAAATGGTAAAACATTGTAAGAAAAAGTTTACGGTGAATAGTAATTTAGAACAGAACTAGTAGATCATAACATAAAAAACATAGTTTTATTCTGTTTCATTGCAATTTAGCTACTGTAAAGCTGTTCTTATTAATATACTGTTGTATCACATCTCTCACATGAATCCTTGAAACACTATAATCTTGATATGCAGTCAAATCATAAGCGGAACCAATGCATGACTAATTGAACGTTCAGTAAAACCCATTAGAATAGTACATGTTTACATGTTATAGCTGTTTTCTTCTGTGTGGCAGGTGCTACGAAATTTAATACTCCATATGTTACAAATGTCTGTACACATTTTTGTTCCAGATGACGGGATGAATGTTAATTATTTCATTTATTAAACATATAGAAACCTTGAATGCCTGAATGCCGTCTGTGTTACTCACCGTGGCTGCATGGATTTTGGTGGTTTATAAATTATAATTATCAATAAATTATTTATAACCAGATATAAGGAGGCTCCCCGTCAAGCCGTTGGTTATGCATGCCTTTTATTTTATTTTTTTGGAAACTCCATGATTTAGGAACTCTAGATAGCTTCGGCACGAGTATATATATGACCAGGAGAAGCCGGCATGCATTATTTTTTTCTCTTTGTAAGAAAGGCATGTTGTGGCAATGGCCAGAATTTACAGCTAGAAGGCAGAACCATCTAACGAATACTCATTGCAATTGTGTGCTTGGCTGATTTATCTTGATGTAGCCTTAATTATCATCTTTGGTGGATTTTGGAATTCAAGCGAGCTTGCACTAATGTGCCTCCACTATGTGCATTTCCTCTTGCTCTCGGGGGCACAGGGATATTCACACGGGCTGCACGAGGATACACCTTTGTTGAGAGACAGCCTATGCCTCTTTCCTGATGTCTCCGATTCCCACATCATCTCACGTTTTCTTTAAGTTTCCTCTCTCATCTCATTTGTTTCTGCGGAAGCTAATTTTAACCACTATAGGAGAGGCGCGCTCCATCAAGATATATATCTTATGAATTGTTCAGAAATGCAGTGTATATGGATGTGCATCATGTCATATTTGTATTAGTATGCCCTTGTGGATGGCTGTTGTCAGGCCATTAATTTGTGCCTACTCTCCTACATTACTACTCTTACCATATACACGCTACACTTAAGGGGGATACACCAGCCAGCACATACATGTGGCCTGCTAGCCCGCCCGCACAAATGCATCAGCGGATTGATTCTGCAGAGTTCAGACACTTGTGGGCTCAAATGGTTCGGCATGGAAAACCTTAGGAGCTTAAGAGGGATGTTGATATTTTTATATTTTGTATATGTTTTTTAATTGCAAAAATAGATACCCAAATTGATTATTTTTATATGTTCTATAAGTTTTTTTTTTCTGGTATATGCTGTATAACTTTGACATTTGAGTACGTCGACTCCACCAGTACACCGGCAAGCAGCTATTTTAAACTCTATTTTGTCATCAGTAATTAAGGTCTTGTTATTTGATATCTGTAATAGTTGATTAACACCATATGCAAGGATAAAATGGCATCCTGGATGCTATATCTCCTTTTTCTATTATTCTATCTCTTTCGTCTTTTTTTTAAATAGTGTTCTTATTTTTTCTAGACATGCATGCTCTATTTCTTGTCTCTCCTCCATTTCCGTGTGTTGAATGCAAAAGCTCCTTCAGCGTCGGCGCAGCTGCTAGCTTGTTCGTGGTGAGGGGTAGAGCGCGGGCAAGCAGATCGGGTGCTAGCCGGTTGTTGTGGACCAGGTGGGTGCTTTTGGAAGTCCCACTTGCATATCAAACATATGATCTTTCCTGGTGTCTCCAATTCTCACAGCTCCCCCCTTTTTTCCAAGTTTCATCTCATTATCTCATTTGGTTTTGTGGATACCATGGAGAGGCACACTATGAAGATCTCGTATGACTTGTTCAGAGATGTTGTGTATATATATGGATGTGGTGTCGCCCGTCTTATTGATATATCGGTCTGTGTTGTTTATGGCCTACCGGCAATTTATTTGTGTACTTCATGATATAATGCAGATGTCGTTTTGGACAATGACACGGTCTTCAAAACGTAATTTTAACTTCTTATTTTTACAAAAATATTTATTAAAAAATAATATATATACTTTTATAAAAATATTTTTTAAGATAACTCTATTCGTATGATTTTCATATTTTCAAACTCAAAGACTGAAAAGCTATTCATAATTTATATTCACAATGTTTGACTAAAATCTTGTCTAAAACAACATCTAAATCCTATACAGATGGAGTATGGTCCGTGGTTCTTATTCGGTTCTAGTTTTCGTTACTGATTTGTCATTTTCAAACTGTCATGTATAAGACTAAAATGTGCCTCGGCTTATGTCCGGAGGCAGCAGTCAGATGTGGGTCATCACCGATCATACGTCAATTGCACAAATTAGTTCGTGCGTAAATCAAATTCCATCTGAGAAATTAAGAGACGTCAGTCAAGAAGTTTGTGGCATGCATGAAAAAAAATTAACAAACACTGTTCAGACAATGTATTTGTACATGGGTTGACCAAAGGGCACCAATTATGCAATTTCAGTTGTCTGTTCTGAAAGCTTGTCCAGGGCTATCCAGGGCCCCTCTCGACTCTCGAGGGCACCAACTATAGGCACCAATTATACAAAAACCTTTACAAAGAAAAAAGATGAAGTGGTGCTTTGTTAGCATATAAAGCCACACACCTCTCCAGGGCTCTATATGACCTCCGACGACGCTGATGCCATGAGCTAACCAACTTATGTGTTCCTTCTGCATAAGTTGGCTGCAGATGTGGTACATATATCCTGGATTGTCCACTTCTGGCATATGCCTCCTTCCCCATGTCTCCAATTCCCATGCCATATATTTTCTAGTTTTCATCGTTTGTATAAGTGTATATGTGGACAGCAGTATGTTCACTAATAGGGAGTGGTGCTATTGTTGTGTGGGTGGTTGAGAAAATGGCATTGTGTTGCTTCTTCGGGAGAAGATGGAGCAGCATACAAACAAGTGTATTGCAAACAAGTGCCGTATATATCCACTTGTGGATACAGAGGCTGAATTTTAATCCGTAATCTAAAACAAACAAACAAGTGCATTGCATTATACTTATATTAGTTATGGGCTTATGGTTGGTAGGCAATTACTTCGTGCCTATTCCGTTATAAGGAATTTCAAACTCATATCTTGCCTTGAATTTTCCACTGGCTCAATGTTCATGTTGCATGAATTTTCTTGATTTTGTGGTCCCTATAACTGACACCTCTGACATCATGACTCCTCTGACAATGGTTGTGTTTAGTTCCCGTGAAAAGTTGATAGAAAAGTCACATCAAACACTGTAACACATTGTAGCATTTTTCATTTGTTTGTGGTAAACATTGTCCTACCATGACCTAATCAAAAGATTCGTCTCGTCGTGTCCATCAAAACTATGTAACTAGTTTTTTTATTTACCCACGTTTAGTGTTCCATACGTGCGTCATTTGCTATATTTAATGTTTTGATGTGATGTCAATGTGACTTTTTCATTTGAAATTCGAGGGAACTAAACACACCAAATATGTAGAGATCGAATGAGTGAAACAAAAACTATTGCAATGAAAATAAAAAAAATAGAACCACTCAATTAGTATTGCACCAAGCAATGTATGGGTATTTGCTAATAACAATACCTAGATAACCCCCCTTAAAGGGATCTCCCATTTTATTCCGGACACACTAAAGGATGCAAGCAGCCACTTCAATTGGAAATAAGATGGAAACTAGAGTACCATTCACTCGCTAATAAACAGTTATATATCTATTGATCTCTCACATGAATCATTGAAACACAATAATCTTTTTATGCAGTCAAATTAGAGGAACCCAATTTGTCACTAATTAAATGTTCTGCAAAAATAAAATCATTAGAAGACACTAAACCAGAAACGATTTTCGAGATGCCCTTCTTTTGTAGGGCTAGACGCACTTTGGGGTGGGCTATGGAAATACTACTCCCTCCATTTTTATTTATATGAGACGCACGGATATTAAGATTCAAACTTTACGATCTTTGATCAATAATTTAGGCAATAGTTTTTAACTTTTATAATACAAACTTGATATGTTAGTTTTTTCATCAAAAATACTCTCTAATAATCATTAATTATAAAAATAATATAAAATAAGATAAATGAATGATCAAAGTGTAATTTAGAAGACCGTGTCGAGTTATGTCACGTCTTATAAAAGCAAACAGAGGGAGTAGGTAGGACCCTTCCTTCTTTAGATTGGCCCTGGAAATTTCTAGAGCCTGTCAACATAATTCAACTTGGACCCACAAAATGCATCAATTTTTAGGGCCCACTGCATATGTGACCGACTCAATAACTTGATGAGTGGTAAACTCTTCTTTTTATTAAGGCTTGTTTAGTTCTAAAAAGCAACTTCTAAATTTACTATACAAAAAAAGATTCCTCACACATCAAAATGTCGTAACATGCATGGAGTACTAAATATAGATGAAATCAAAAACTAATCGCATAGTTTTGTTGTACTCTGCAAGACGAATATTTTGAGCCTAATTAATCAATTTTTGGACAATTTTTCACACATACAAATGAAATGCTACAATGGCGCAATGATTATTACGAAGAGACTCCAAACTCCCAAATTTGGTACACCAAAATTTGGGAACTAAACAAGCCTAAAAATAATGTTCTTCTCATTCAACTGCCTCACCGATAGTTGGAAGCATGTGAGTGCATTAACTGTTACCATATTACGCGGCACCTCCGTTTATCCTCCATACTGGAGCATGGCCACGCCACCATTCTGTCCTCTGTAGGGCGCCGCCGCTCGCGGCTCCTCCGCACTGGCGGCCTCCCTCAGTCCTTTATGTCCGGCCATGGCCGTGGTGCTGCCGTGCTGACGCACCGAGGCCGGGCTGCGCGGCTGCTCCTGCAGTCCACCCTGCCATGCTGCCGTTCATGCCTGCCGCCAGGAAGTTAGCATGAGGTCATGAGTAGTCTGGCCTCGCGTTCCTTTCCAGCAACAGGATGACATTCCTGCTGCACGGCTTGGCTGCCGATGCGGGAGGCCCACTGAATCGGCAAGTAGTACTTGATGCCTCTTCCCTCACGTCGGCCAATTCCCACGTCAGATGTTTTCTATTTTCTGTATCATCTATGATCTGATCTCATAAGTATACGTGGGTTTCCCCCTTTAGCACCGGTTGGGAACCCTTGAGTACTAGTTAGTATATATATGTTCACTAAAAGGAGTGGTGCTATCATAATGCGGGAGTGTGGGACACTGTCTCATTGAGAAACGGCATCGCTTGTTGCTTCTTGATCGAGTAGAAGATGGAGCAGCATACTAATAATAGGTGCATTGCATCATATTTATATTAGTTTAATGGTTGGTAGGCAATTATGTTGTACATGACTATTTGGTTATATAGATTTAAAACTCATACCTTGACTTAAATGTTCCAATAGCTCATTATTCTTCGTGTTGCGTGAATTGGTTGATTTTGTGCTCCCTATAACCGGCTCCTCTAACGCTAGCGATGACGCGACTCACGATCACCACGTTTCCCTAGCCAATGCCATCGATACGCTGCTATTTATTCCAGTGCAATGCTGCTTACTGCATTCAGATAATCAAATGCTTCTCAACTCCTGGTCTTTCTTCCGATACGTCTTCCCTAGCTAGGCTCTACTTGATAGAGGATGAACAAAAAAATTATTTATTTTTGTGAAAGACCAGCATAGACGTCGATGTTGACACACGCATGCACACTCACCTCTATGAATACACAAAACCTTACTCTTATGAGTACCTATCTGAAGAACTGAACCGGTAGATATCAAGATCAATGAAGTCACCACACAAACACCTTTAAGAAATATTCCGAATGCTTCTTTACAAAAAAATGATGTTCAATATGCCCGGGATTTGAGTTTGTTGGCACCTTCAAATGCGGATATTTGTTTAGTGTTTTAACATATTTATGATTAATTGAATGGAAGAAAATGGTCGATTTATTCAGTTTCATATATACTATTATGGTTCTGCGATGATTATTAGAGTTATCACTTCCCACACCAAGAGAAGCAATCACTTGGCAAAACACTTCAATATGTCGCTTCTGTATCATTTGCAGTTATTCACTCGTGCACGACGACGAGCAAGCCCCGCTTTGTCTGATTTGGATAATTTCAGAGCGGGTACCTACGATACTCTGAGTAGTGCAGAAGAACTTCGTAGGCGAGAGTCTCAGTGCCGACAAATGTTTCTTTGCAGGTGTCTCCAGTTCCGTATTACTTGCTTACATACTTCTGTTAAAGGAATAGAACATCCGCGTAGCAAGAATCAGATCAGCGCAAAAGAAGTTGGTGAGAACCAGCCAGGAATACAAGCCAAAGTGAAAGAGCCCAAAAACTAGTAGAAAAACTAATGTCTCACCATGAACTGTGCTGACCGCAGATGCAGTGGGCTGCCTTGGAACTCGATTTCTACACTGTGTTGGGGCGCTGATGAGCTAGCACCGTGATACATGGTTACACAAAGCGGATAGGGGCAAGATCAATACGGTAGTTTCTTTTCCTGACGCCTTGCATTCTCATGAGTAAAAAAAGTCTATGTGCCTTACTCCCACTCTATTCTCTCTAGTCTCTTCGTCTCTCATACTAGTTCTGCCTCCATTGGAAACTGAATAGTACGTGGAATGGAGAAGTATAAATACGATGGCAATGGTACTCTAAATTATGTACTACTCATAATATCTATCTATACTATAAAGATCCAAAACTTTCGACAGCCGATGGACCCATCAGTCATCAAAACTTTATCCTTACTACGACCCCACCTGTTAGGCTCTTTTTCTTGGTCAAACCATGCTTGATGAAACAGTTTGAACCCATGACTCCTTATCGTCAAAATATACATGAACAAAAAATGACATGACCTATGAAGCATGAACAAGGAGTTAGGACTTCTCATCGTCAAAACAGCAGTGCCATGATCGCCGGCCAGCTGGCCATCACGAGGTGCCGCATGACGTCATCCTAGTCCAGGATGCGGCCATGGCCCACGGGAATGCTGGCGGTGGCGAGACCAAGGAGATCGAAGGTCACGAGGAGACCCTTGGCGTTGATTCACTTGGCGAGCCGGAGCATGGGGTTCACGTGGCCCTGTCCTCGGAAAGTATATGAGAAGCTGGTGTGGCGGGACAAGAAAAAAATGATGTTTCAGAGAGAATGGAAAAAAAAGAGTTGGTAGAGGGTTTGCATATACGGCCTGGGGAACAGATTTTTAATATAAAATAATTCCATAATAAAGGTAGCATGTGCGTGTCGCGTAGACATATTTGCTAGTATATTATAAGAAACAATAAAAGCTCTATTTTTGTTCATAAAAGATATGGAGAAAACTTGTGTTTTTCTTCTCTCTATATAAACCAGTTTGTTATTATATTTTCCCTCCAGCATTCGACATAGCATGATTGTTGTATTTTCACATGCTCTCCTCATTTGATCAATGCTACCAGTGCCAGTTTTCTCACTGTGTAACACCCTAAAATTCATCACATTATTTATCTGTATCAGTATGCCCTCGTGGATGGCTGTTGATAGGCAACTAATTTGTGCCTACTCTCCTACATTGCTACTCTTACCATAAACACTACTTAAGGGGGATACACCAGCCAGCACATACATGTGGCCTGTTAGAGAATTTTCAAGAGCTCTTGTATTTACTTTTTGTTAGGTAAAAAATGAGAAATGACGCAAAAACAGGAATCCAACAGATAGGCTATGCAGCTCGCTATCTTTTCGCGGCTCGCCATCGCCTCCCTCGCGCGCCGCGATTCTCGTTCCCGAGTGGCTGTGCATCTTCTTCATCATGTCGTGCGAGGCGGCCCGCGAGGGAGGGGGCAGCGCGGGACGCCGCCGCTGGTGGCTCGCGCGGGCTTGGCTGCGCCGTAGCGGAGGTCGCGCCGTGGTCGTTCGCCATGGCGCTCACGGTGACCATGATGTTCGGGGTCCGGCTTGCCGCTGCCGACCGTGGCGTTTCTCTACCTCCTGTCGCTGCTAGCTATCTCAGCGTGTTTTGCAGTTCTTCTTGATACTTGATTAGTAAGAAAACCATCGGATGGGATTCATCCATGCTTATTAGAAAGAAGGCTCGATTTGGCCCGTCCAGGCGGCGTTGGAGGAAAGGACGGACGGCGGCGGCGGAAGGTATTGGCGCCGACGAAAAACAAAAGAGTCGGAGGAAACAGGTATCGGCGGCGTCGAAGGAAAGTAAATAGTCTATTTTTATAAGGGATATAATTTTTACATTTAGCTAACAAAATACAAAAGCTCTTGGATTGATTCTGCAGAGTTCAGAAACTTGTGGGCTCAAATGCTTGGGCATGGAAAACCTTGGGGCCTTAAGCTGGGGATGCCGATATTTTTATATTTTGTTTATGTTCTCTAGTTGAAAAAAATAGATACCCAAATGGATTAATTTTATATGTTGTACATCTTTTCTTTTCTTTTCTGGTATATATGTTGTTTACTTTGACATTTGAGTACATCGATCGAGTCCACCAGTACACCGGCAAGCAGCTTTTTTGAACTCTATTTTGTCATCAGTAATTAAGGTCTTGTTATTTGATATCTGTAATAGTTGTTTAACATCATATGCAAGGATAAAATGTCCGGCATCATGGATGCTATTTCTCCTTTTAGTATTATTTTTCTCTTTTGTCTTTTTTGAATGGTGTTCGAAATATTTCTAGACATGAAGAATGCTCGTTTTCTTGTCTTCCTCCATTTCCATGGGTTCATCTTGCAAAAGCACCGGCAGCGTCTGCGCAGGTGCTAGCTTGTTTATGGTGAGGTGTAGAGCAGAGGCAAGCAGAGCAGGTGCTATCCTACTGTTGTGGACCTCTGGTGGCTGCTTTTGGAAGTCTCACATTCATATCAAGCCTATGCTTCTTTCCTGGTGTCTCCAATTCTCACATCTCCCTCTTTTTTTTCATCTCATTATTTCATTTGGTTTGTGGATACCATGGAGGGGCATACTATGAAGATCGTATGGCTCCTTCAGAGATGTCTGTATATGGAAGTCGTCATATTGATATCAGTGTGTATATTTTTTTTTCCGAAACATCAGTATAGACGTAACACGTATATACACTCACATTTATGAATACAGATCGTATGGTAACACGTATATACACTCACATCAGTATAGGCAGGCAGATGTCGAGATTGACAAAGTCACCGCAGATGCCTCATTGTCGACAGGCACATCATGTACCACCGAAAGAATATTGTCGGTTAAATTCTGTAATAAATCAAAGAAAATGAGTCAGTCATGCTGAGACGATGACTCGAACCCGGATGAAAAGGTTCAACCACAAATAATGTCACCAAGTGACCTACAATCAGCTCACTATTTCAACATTTTGCCGTACTTCACCAATAAGGTTAGAAATTAAAGTAGGTGTTGAATTACCTCACTATTTCAAGTCACTGGCATGTAGGATCTATTGTGTACCATGAAATCTTGTCACGGTGCTCACAACGAAAGAAGAGATGACTAAACTAGTCAAAAGTGCTTATATCTTACAATGTGGCAATCAGTAAATGACCCAAAAAGCTTATGTTGTTACGGATCCAACATGCCACTATTCCAGTTAGGTGAAAACAGAAATTTCCATGCCGTGCAATTGAACGAGTTGCTTCCTATGCCAAGGTACTAAACAGCGAATAGCGTTGTCATAGTGGATATTGGTGACCCTATGCTGTTCTAGCAGGGAGCTGAGCAAGCTTTGAGCTGAATTCTTCACTTGACTGCTGAAAGGATTGAAGCACTTTGCTGATCTCAATGATTCTTCCGGTTCATCCTTCTTCAAGGCATTCTACACTTCTACTCCGCTGAATACCTTGCAAGTCCTAGTTTATTGGTACGTCATAGTATATACTCCCGGTTCTGATCGGAAATTCAAGTATGGTCTGTGCTTCTTATTTGGTTCTACTTTTCGTTTCCACTGATTCATTTTCATTTTCCAACGCTGTCATACATACGACTAAAATGTGCCTCTGGTTATGGCCAGAGGCAGCAGCCAGATGTGGCATCACCGATCATAAGTCAATAACACAAATTAGTCGTACCTAAATCAAATTCCATCTGAACAATACAGAGAAATATCAGTCAAGATGTTTGTGGCATGAAAGAAAACAACATACACTGTTCACACCGATGCATTTGTACATGGATTGGCCAAACCAGCAATTATTCAATTTCAGTTGTCTGTTCTGGAAGCTTGTCCTGCACAAAAACCTTTACAAAGATGAAGTGGTGCTTTAATTGTTAGCATATTCAGCCACACACCCCTCCATGACCTCCGACGCTGATGCCACGACTGGGATGATCGACTAACCAACCGCCGACCAGCTCCTCACCCGATCGATGACTGCGGCTACGGTGGGGCACCTGGACACGCAAACGGCTCTCATGTTACTCTCCAGCACAAGGACGATGTGCCCAGAGTCCTGATCTTGCGCGTTCCTTCTACATAAGTTGGCTGCCGATGCGGTAGATTTCCTGCATAACCCATTCCTTCCATTTGCCTCCTTCCCCATGTCTCCAATTCCCATGCCATATTTTTGCTTCTTCCGGAGAAGATGGAGCAGCATATAAATACGTGCATTGCATCGTATTTATATTAGTTATGGGCTTATAGTTGGTAGGCAATTACTTCGTGCCTATTACGTTATAAGGAATTTCAAACTCATGCCTTGCCTTGAGCTTTCCACTAGTTCAATGTTCATGTTGAATGAATTTCTTGATTTTGTGCTCCCTATAACTGACTCCTCAGCTCTGACATTATGGGTCGCTAGTGCATGTGATGACTCACGATCACGACATTGAATTTCTATTGTAGAGTGATCCTAGCTGGTAGCTAATTTTTGTCTAGAACGGAGGCTCTCTCCTGTGGTAAAATAAAATGTAGATTTGTAATGGGTACTTCAGAAAGCGAATATATCAAGTCAAACTTCTATCGTTTGATAGCACCATGTAGAGATCGAAAGAGTGAAACAAAAACCATATATTGTAGTGAAAATTAAAAAAAACTAAGAACCAAGCAATTAGTATTCCTCCAAGAAACGTATGGGCATTTGCTAATAAGAATACCACATTTTGTTCCGGACACATGAAAAAGGATGCAAAGCAGCCACTTCATTTGGAAATAAGATGGAAACTAGAGCACAATTCATTCCCTAATAACCAGTTATATATCTATTGATCTCTCACATGAATCATTTAAACACAATAATAATCTATGTATGCAGTCAAATTCGAGGAACCAATTTGTAACTAATTATATATGCTCTGCAAAAAAAATCATTAGAAGAAACTACACCAGAAACGGTTTTCGAGGATACCTTTCTTTTGTATAGGGCTATAGAAATAACTATAGGTACGACCCTCCTTTGGACTGCTCGATATGTGTTTCTAGAGCCAGCCAACATAATTCAACTCGGACCCAGGAAATGCATCAATTTTTAAGGCGGCGCCCCGCATATGTGACCAAGTCAATAACTTCATGAGTTATAAGCTCCTGTTTTTGTTAAAAATATTGTTTTTTGATTCAACTTCCCCACGCCCCCACCGTTAACTGAAGGTATGTGAGTGCGTTGACTATTACCATAGCTACGCTAATTAGAGTCTCCTGCATATTGAGAAAATCAATCCTCTTTTTCAGTAATTTTTTTCTCAATTGAGAAAAACCTTCTTCCAATCCCCTTTCTTGCTCCCATTATTTCCTCTTCACTGCCTGCCTCCACACAACGCCACTGCCGTCCACGGGCCACCCTCGGTCATGCGCCTCTCGTCCATTATTACCACCATCGACCATCCAGGAAGCGCTGCGGCCCTTTATCCTCTATACCGGAGTATGGCCGCGTCGATCATCCTTTGTAGGGCACCGTTGCTCATCCGTGAGGGCCACGCTGCACTGCCGCTCCTGGCACTGCAGCCTTCACTCGTCCATGTCCGACCATGCATGGCCATGGTACTGCTGTGCTGATGAGGCCGGGCTGCGCAGCTGTTCCTCTGCGTAGTCCACCCTGCCCTGACGCTGCTCCTCCATGCGAGCTGTGCCGTGCCACCTCTGCTCCTCTCGCATCAGGCAGGCAACATGTAGGAGTAGAGGAAAAGGTGAAGAAAAAAATGATTAAAATGCCACGCATCAACTAGATAAGTAGAAAGTAAGGGGCTTTGAGATTATGACAGCGCCCAAGAGGAAACTATGAAGTATACATATCAACAAATTAAAAGCTAGACGTAACTAAAGGGAGACACTTCCCACGCCAAGAGAAGCAATCACTTGGCAAAGCACTTTAATATAGCATCAGCGGAGTATATATGTGGCTACTAGCTAGTATCTATATATATGTTCACTGCAATGAGTGGTGCTATCATAATGTGGGACATTGTCTCATTGCGAAAAGGCATCTTGTTGCTTCTTGATCGAGTAGAAGATGGAGCACCATACTAATAGGTGCATATTGCATCATATATTTATATTGCTCATGGGTTTATGGTTGGTAGGCAATTATGTCGTACGCGCCTATTTGGTTATATAGATTTAAAACTCATACCTTGCCTTAAATGTTCCACTAGGTCAATCTTCATGGTGCGTGAATTGATTGATTTTGTGCTCCCTATCACTGTTCATCTGACGCTGGGGATGACGCGACTCACGATCACCACATAATTTCCCTAGCCAATGCCATCGATACGCTGCTATTTCTTCCAGTGCAATGCAGCTTATGCCTTCAGATGCTTCTCAACTCCTGGTCTCTCTTCCGATATGTCTTCCCTAGGGTCTACTCGATAGAGGATGAACAAATAATTTATTTATTTTTGTGAAAGACCAGCATAGATGCCGATGTTCACACACGTATATATGCACACTCACCTCTATGAATACACAGAAACCTTATGAGTACCTCTCTGTTGAACTGAACGGTAGATATCGAGATCAACGAAGTCACCACGCAAACGCCTTTAAGAAATATTCCAACTGCTTCTTTACAAAAAATTGATGTTCAATATGCCCACGGGATGTGAGTTTGTTTCCACCTTTAAATGTGTATATTTGTTTAGTGTGTTAATATATTTATGATTAATTGCATGGAAGAATTAAAATGGTCGAGTTGTTTCATACTTTTATGGTTCTGCGATGATTAGAGTTATCACTTCAATTCCCACACCAAGTTTGGCAATCACTTGGCAAAACATTTCAATATATCGCTTCTACATTATTTGCAGCTATTAACTCATGCACGACAACGAGAAAGTCCTGCTTAATTTGTTCGTTTGGTTAATTTCAGAGCGGGTACCATCAATACTCTGAGTAGTGCAGAAGGACTTCGTAGGTGAGACTCTCAGTGCCGACAAATGTTTCTTCGCAGGTGTCTCCAATTCCCTATTACTTGCTTAGATACTTCTCTTAAAGGAATAGAACATCTGCGTATACGTAGCAAGAATCGGATCAGTGCGCAAAAGAAGGTTGGTGAGAACCAGCCAGGAATACAAGCCAGCGAGGACAAACACTCAAGTAGAAAAAGTAAGGGTTATTTGGATCGGTACCATTACAATTTTCAGAACTTGGAGATATGCCATTACAAGTCACCTATTCGCAACCGTGCCATTACAATTCACTTTTTGTCTGAAATATACCACTACTTACCCCTTCGACGTGTTTCTAAAAAATTTTGGACCAAATTGCCCTCATCTTCTTCCTCTTCATCTCTCCTCTCTCATGGCCGACGCTCGATGGCACCACTCTCGCGCCCGTCCGTCGTCCGCACGCCGCCACCCTCGCGCCCGGCCAGTGCCGCTATCGCACCCCCGCGGCTCCTCCTAGTCAACGCGGAGCAGGAAGCCGTCAGGGCGGATCTCGGCGTGCGCGTCCGCTCCCCGGCGGAGCTCGATTTGGCATGCGGTCGTCGTTGTCGAGGAAGCCGCGCTGACAACGAAGGAGGAAGCCGTGACCACGTCGCCAAGCCTCGCTCCCGCCGCGCAGCCTTGACCCCGTCGGAGGCCGAGTCCCCATGCCTCCGCGATTGCCTCCGCAGCCAGCTCCGCGGGCATGGAGGGAGAAGGAGAGAGCAGCATCGGAGGGGAAGGAGGGGAGAAGAGGAGGCCGTCGGGAAGAAGAGGAGGCCGCCGGCGCTCGCCTCGTCGCCGCCGTCGTCGACCTTGACGCCGCATTGCGGCCGCTGCTCTCTGCGCGCGAACATTGAGCTGTGAGCAAAGGGAGGGACCGAGGGAGAGAGGTGACGGAGGAGCCGCTCGGGGAGAGAGGAGGAGCCGCGCGGCGGCTTTCCCCTGAGCTCCTGCTCCGGCGAACGAGAGATAAAGAGTGAGGATGAATGAGAGGAGGGAAGAAGACGAGGGTAATTTGGTCCAAAATTTTTGAGAAACGCATCGAAAGGGTAAGTAGTGGTATATGTCAGACAAAGAACAAATTGTAATGGCATGGTTGCAAATAGGCGAATTGTAATGTTATATCTCCAAGTTCTGAAAATTGCAATGATACCGATCCAAATAACCCAATGGCTCACCATGCACTGTGCTGATCGCAGATGCAGTGGGCTGCCTTGGAACTCGATCTCTACAGCATGGTGGGGCGCCGACGAGCTAGCATCCTGATACATGGTTACAATACGTTGACTGAAAGAAACACAGAGCAGATAGAGGCAAGAACAACACGGTAGTTGATTATCCTGACGCCTTGCATTCTCATGAGAAAAAAAGCCTATGTGCCTTTACTCCCACTCTATTCTTTCTAGCCTCTTCGTCTCTCATACTAGCTCTGCCTCCATCCGTGTCAAAAAAAAAAAGTTCTGCCTCCATTGGAAACTGAATAGAGTGGAATGGAGAAGTATAAATACGATGGAAATGTACTCTAAATTTTACTCCGTAATATTATAAGACACAATAAAAGCAGTACTATTATATTCTGGAGGCAAAACTTGTGTTTTTCTTCTCTCTATACAAACCAGCTTGTTATTATTTTTCCTCCAGCATATATTCGACATAGCGTCATTCCTGTATTTTCACATGCTCTCCTCATTCGATAAATGCCACCAGTGCCAGTTTCCTCACCTTGCAGGGTACGGTAGTACATGTTCAATGAGTATAGACATAAGACAGGGACTAACATACATGGTTTATTTGCCTCTATAAATCCTCTGATTTAGATTTCCGTAGCAATGAAGTATCCACGCTGGCAATCCAATTTTACCACTTGAAACTTATGATGTTTGATCGGAACTTAATGGCAGTAAAAAGATGAAATTAATCCGCAGCTCCGGTCATCATTACAAGACTGAAAAATCAGGTCATAAGTTATGTTGATGCGGAAAATGTGATTACCCTGGGACTCAAAAGTTCCTTGTAACTGTTATCTGGTAATACAATGCCATCGCATAGCATGTCTAAGTCATTCAAATGCGAAGCAGTATACGTGTAGAAAAGAAGGAGCAATTCAAGGGCACCATAGAATCAGAGCAAAATAAAAGTAGGTGGAATCATGTAGGAATTGAAGTAGACGGTAAAACAAAGAAGATTCTTGCAGTCCGACTATGATGCATCAGTACCAAAAGTGGCCAGATGCCAGTGAATATACCAAAGCTAGTAGGGCCAGATGATACTTCAAAACGTTATTTACCTTCTGTATCCAGAAAGCGGGAATTCGTGCAGGATGTAGCTTATTAGTTGGCACCCAGTGTGACAGAAAGGAAGCACTTTTCCTCAAAAAAAACAGAAAGGAAGGAGTACTAAATAATGTACATATAGTATATGTGTAGCTATGCACAAAAAACATCATTTTCATGAGTACAAGCTGGGTGCACCTATTTCTTTGAGAATTTGAGTTCATACAAGTTATTTTCTTAACCGAGGGTGCTTATAACACTTAAAAAGGGGTACTATATCAGGTGTTACAGAAATAAATGATGTTCAACAGAACACGCCAGTTAATAAGAACATGATATGTAGTCATTCAAATTTCCAGATACGTCAGAGCGTGTCACGTGATTTTCTGTTGGTATAACGAAATGGTCCATTATTTACTGCACAAAGCTTTAGGACTGACAGACAAATAACCCCACGGTTCTGTAGTGGCATTTTATCCCCGTAATTACTGAAAGGTCCGAAACTACATCACCTTAATGGGATTTGTCAAACAAGCTGCCATAGTATCTCTCTATGATACAGTATATGTTATATGCCAAACACATCAATGCTGCTTATCATCTATGTTCGTGGGTAGGTTGTAGTGTTTATTCTGGCAGAATATGAAGCTGTAGCAGCTACGAACAAACTCTGTGTAGCTTTGTCCAATAACATAGTCGTTCTTGAAGCCAAATAGGCAAAGGACAGTGGCCGCAACAGGGTGAGGGGTGTAGCCGTGTAGGGATACTCCATTTCGGTTCTGCAGACTCACTCATGATCTGTCTCGGGCAAATTAGATATCACTTCATCAATCCAACATTCTCTGCTCAATGTACATTCAGAGTTGACAGTGATAGACGATGCCAGTGGAACAACAGAGGATGTGCCGTACCCGTTGTAGGCTATGTCCTGATACCTTCCGTTCCTACCTAGGAAGGTTTGTTTCTACATTTTACTATAGTGCGCCTTCCATTCTTCTCCATTGTGTGTTAGCTTTTGATAGGGTAGGGGCACCCATGCTATTATATTTCTCAAATATAAAGGCACAATGGCCCTCTTGCAAAGCATTTAGCGCCATAGAGGCCATCTTCTGCATTCAATCAAACTGATATTTGGTACCTATAAATTTCGATGGTTCGATCTTTCAGTGCATATTTGGTACCTATAAATTTCAATGGTTTGATCTTTCAGCACTGTGCTGAAAGATCGAACCATCGAAATTTATAGGTACCAAATATCAGTTTACCTTCAATGCCAACAGATTGCAACATGCATTGACACACAGGTTTATCTTGGCATTATAAAACTCACCTATAACAATATCTGCATGCTGTGTTGGCGTGCTTTATTGGAAATCATCTTGAAACAACTAAACATCCGTCTGCAACAAACTCTTAACGCAGATAGTAAATAGGTGCAATGACACTCGCAAAGCATATATATATAGCCACAGAGGTACATCTGTTGCATTCAATCATACTGAATTCTGGTACCTATAATTTTAAATTGTTCCATCTTTCAGAAAAAAAACATGCATGTTGCTGTGCTTCTACCACTTTACATAAATATTTGTCATCCCACAATAGCGAGCATTAATGGAAAACCGTATAATAATTACGCAGTCTCCCTCTAGCTTCTATATGTCCCACAAGGGTTCGTTTAATTCCCACAAGCTAGGTCAAATTGATTTATTTTCGGATTTGAAGATTCCTTCAAATAATATTTTAGTTGCTTCCTTGGCGATCCTTAGTTACTTTTTGTTAACTGAATTTTACTCCCTCTGAAAGAAAACATTGGAGATCATCTTAAAACAACTAAACATCATATGTAACAAACTCCAAACATAGCTACTAACCAGCCACTAAATTCTTTTTAACCCTTTTAGTTCAGTTCTGTGTACGGTTCTGGTAAATATATTTGTCACATAATCTTAAACGCATGAAATAAAAAAAAGCCTAGTAGCTAATAGCACTTTTTAATTAATTTAAACCTTCTCTGTTCTGTATCCAGAAAGTGCACCTACGTTAGCGCCGGATCGTATTTACGAACCGGTGCTAAAGGGCCTTTAGCACCGGGTCGTAACACCACCCGGTGCTAAAGGGTGACCCTTTAGCACCGGGTCGTAACACCACCCGGTGCTAAAGGGGACCTTTAGCACCGGTTGGTGTTACAACCCGGTGCTAAAGGGTTCCCGAGGGCGTCCCAATTTCGCACCCGGTGCTAGCACCGGATCTTAAGTGCACCGAGGCATATGAGGGGTGCGGATGTGAGTTATTCTCGTAGTGGTGGGAACTCTTGATATAATTGACAAGCAATGTGAAAGAAAAGTACTACCCTCTGGGTGGGGTGTTACTTGTTCTGTGTTGCCACAACATTTGGCCTGTAGGACCTGTTGTGTAGAAAAAAAAAGAAGCATCTTGCTTCAACAGTGGCAACAATACAATGGGTGGCTAAACTACTCAAAATGACGATTGATAACCTTGTTGACAAGGTATATATCATGGGTAAGTACTGCAGCTAAAGAATGGTAAAAAGAATAATTGGTAAATGGGTCTCAGACTCTCAGTACAACTATGTAATGGCCAGATCGAAGCCATCATGAGTATAGTTGTAAAATATGACATTCACGCGCACTGTCCGGAAACAATTATGCATAGATTGCAGTCCAGATTCTACTACTTGCAGTGGTGTTGAGCAGCCGTCCTCGGCATTTGGGACAGTGACCTGGGCGACTAATGTTTGGTCGGAACGACAAACAGTCAGGAAGTCAACCACCGATATGCTGGAGCAGGAATCGTTGGCCCAACATAGCTCACCTAGTCACATAATGGGTGGCTTTATCCTCGGCAATAATGCGTTCCTGGAGCTGAAGAGACAAGGGCAGTCATGGCGACCGTTGAGAGATGGAGCAACGCATGCTCCAGGTCCCTCGCGTAGACTCATTGGAGCTCATGTGGAAAGATATACCATTACAGTTGTAAGATATTTCCTGACACCTTCCACTCCTACATACGAAAGCCTTCCTCCCCAGTATAGTTCAACTTCGAGGTATAAATAAAGTATAGGACCGTAGGAGCACAAAATGGCGGTGCCAGATATATAAATAAAGTATGGATGCATATATAACTGGGCTCAGCAACGTGCATCTATGCATTAGTCACCTTTTCGATACCTGGGCGAAACAGGGGAAGGCAGCCAAATATATACTAGCTCCGGTTCGATCTGGACTAAGTTGCAGGAAAATGAATGCGAGAAAAATTACTTACTTAAGGAATGCTGCTCATTGGAAATGGCTGTCCTTCATTTATTCGCTTCGAATAGATGGCTTTTTAGTTTACGGGTCAGCTTTTGAGACTTGTTTTATTATGCAAACAAGGTGTGCTTGAATAGCTTGATGCTACAGTGTGTAATAATAATTTTGGGGTGATCCTCCCTTTCTTTGGAAGGTGAAGTTGGAAACCTTTTTCCATCGTCTAAAAAAACCTGCATCCATGCATTACCAGTGCAATTATGTCACTCTAAGCGTAACAGCACTAACATTGCATGACAAATAGTACAGGGTGCACGTGGATTATATAAATGTTTTTTTTCACAGAATGGATTATCTGTTGGATGCAACTAAAAGATATGCACACACTTGAATCATATCAAGGCAGATTAATGTTCGGTACAAAATCTTGGTTGGCACTTGCACTATCTGTTGGGCAATTTGGCTAAGTAGAAATGACGTGGTTTTTAACAGAGCGCAAGGTTTTACCTCTATGCACGTGATCTTTAAGGGAACACATTGGATTCGGTTCTGGTCACTGTTGCATAAGGAAGAAGAACGAACCAACGTGTAGTGGGGATGTCGTGTGCTTGAAACCACGGCGATGGAGTTTTTTTGCCAATAATGGATGGAACGTTTGCAATAGAACTCAACTTTAATTTTCATGAAACGGGGTTTTGTTTCAATTTCTCATATTTTGTTTCAGAGACATGTTTGATCTTTGGTGCTTGTAATAATGAATAGCTGTATGCATTACTTTAATGCAGAGGTTGGAATATGAAATATATTCCCTTTTCTTAAAAAACATCAGAAAGAGCCTTCAAATTTTCGTGTTCAACTAGTTTGAAAACTGTACGTGAACAATTATTTATAGGTCGGTGTCCGGCTTTGGTGACTCACGTGAGTTGCGTTTGGGACACGAACCCGCACAGAATGATGAACAAACAGAGGCGGAGGCCGATGCTACAACCCTGGCCCTGCTGCTTGCCTGCAGAACACAACCAGTGTACAGCTTTGTCCTTCTCAGTAGCATTGTCGTTCGTGGAACCAAAAAGACCAAGGGCTGGCACGTTTGGTTCTTTTGCCGGCCGGGGGAGGCTAGGCGGGCAAGGCAAAGCAAACCTAGCTGAGCAAGGGATAGGCAAGTTCAAGTCTGGTTGTTTGGTTTTTTTCCCCAAAGCACGCTTGCTCTGTGCCTGAAATCTTACACGACAGCACATGGTCCATTAGTTATTTGGACAATTCTTACCCATTCATGCATCAAAGATCCTTGGCCAATATATAATATGGCAACATCCATCCGGACCCATAGGTCAGCTGCATACATGTATAGGCAGGCTAGGACTTACGACGTCGTTTGCTGCTAGCATTTTGCGTGTGCTTGTCTTGCTGGAGCAGGATCGAGAGCCGAATTGACTCGCCTCGCTCAGCAAGGAATTTCTTGCTTAGTTGCTTCTGCGAGCATATGTTTGCCCAGCAAAGCAAGATTTCGCTGCTGCTACCAAACGCATAACTGTGCCAGGCAAGGCTGGGCAAAGCTGAGCAAAGGATCCAAACGTCACCTATTCTTTCTCGGCTCAGTGTCCATTCATTTGATCGATCCAATATTTTCTGATCACTGTCCATTCAGACTTTAACAGAGATGAAGGATGCCAGTGGAAAAATGGAGGATGGACACCGATAGTGGTAGGCTATTTCTCGGCACCTTCCATTCCTAAAGAGGAAGCTTTATCTCTACATTTTACTAGTGAACCTTCCATTTCTTCTCCATTTTGTGTTAGCTTGTGATAGGTTAGTGGCACACATGCCAGTGTGTATCAAATATATAAAGGTGCAATGTATGGCACTCTCGTAAAAAGAATCTAGCGCCACAGAGGTGCACCTGGGGCATTCAATCAGGCTGATATTTGGTACTGCCAATCTAAATGGTTCCCTCTTTCAGCAAAACATGCATCTTACTGTGCTTCTACACCTTCATCAGATAAAGATTTGCCACCATATGGTTCTTCCGGTAGCGAGCATTATTAATGGAAACACTACAAGATACCATTTAATCTAATTGTGGTAATCGTGGGAGAAGTGCTACGTGTTTCTGTCTTATGTGTCTAATTGTGGTAATCGTGGGGGATGTAAATGTAATTATTATGTGTACCCTATCAATCAAATCTACGTTTCTGTTTAATTTATTGTGTTAACAAAATTACAGTGCTGTTTAAATTGGCTTTGTGGCTGGTTTTGGGCCCTGGAATGATAGGTCTGAAAATGGGCTTTTGAAATTTGTTGGGCCATTAAATCCGCTGAGTTAACTGTTGTAGCAAGCTATTGGGCCTAAAAATATTTTAGCCCAGTTATCATATTAGTTTGCTAATAAATGGGCCGCGCTCATTTCAGCCCGTTAATAAATGGGCCTCCATGATGATGTCATCATCCACGTCAGCTACCGTGTCATTGTCCACATCAATTCCCTGTCAGCAATAACTGCCACATCATCACATCATCAGCCACATTGGCATCCATATCAGCACATCACCTCAGTAATCAATCTATGATGAAGTTTATGACGTTTATTTTCGTCACAAACACTGGGCCTGGGCTGGGCCGTGCGGGCTCAAGGCTAATCTATGACGGTTTGAAAACGTCACAGATCATTTCAATCTGTGACGGATTCTGTTAAACCGTCACGTGATTTAATCTACGACGATCAATCCATGATGTTTTCTAAAATCGTCAAAAACACTGTTTTATGATGATTTTCAGTGATTTATGACGAAATTGTTCTGTCATAGATTAAATGGTTTCTTGTAGTGAAAATCTTGTAATAACTATAGATCCTCCCTCTAAATTATATTCAATGTCAACAGATTGCAGCCTATATATGACACACAGTTGCGCAACAACGGTTTGAGTCGCACAAGCTACTTCATGTTGGTTTATGTTAGGATTTAAAATTCATTCTAATAACTAGTTGCTGTCTTGGCGAGCTTTATTACCTGGTGAAAGCAGATTGTTAATACGAAGAAGTATAAGTATAATATATAATGAAGCATTATTTAAGCATGCTATCGTAAAGACACAGCAGTTTCAAGCACCTTGAGTTCAATTCATCTGTGTGGTTCTGGTGAAACATTTGGCACTAAATTGGGATCACTTTTAATAGTGCAACTAAACTTTACAGGGGCCTTTGAATCAGGAAATCCGAATGTCATAAAATAGAAACAAAGAACTAAACAGTGACGTCGCTCTGATTGTATCTCAGGAGGGCCCTCTGGATATGCAGTTGCTTGGTAAAACCAGCAGCTAGCTCAATACAGAAACCCCTCAGATGGAGTGGATTATGGCAGTTTAGACCATTGATGAGATGCATTTGTTCATAAATGTTAGGAAAGAACGGTTTCCTGTTCTCCTGTTCGTGTAAAAGAAGCTATGTTATTCATTCATCTTAAAATTCTCCCATAGAGCATTGTGTCGGGTGCAGTCTTATGACTTATATGCAGCGGGTGGCTGGGTTCAAATATATCAGGAAACGTTCAAATCCTCAATACTGTGTCAAAGGGACCTGCATGTCAATTTCCTGTGTTACAATACATGCAACTTTTAAGAGTGGTGCTAATTCCAAGGATAACTGCTACCTGTCAATAGGTTGACAGGAGAAGTGATATTCTTCTCTACTCCAATGGAAAACGTCAGTGTCTCACTTGACATATGTAGAACAGAGGCACAAAATTCAGAGGGTGTGGACCAATTTTTGCTTTCACAGCTTGTTTCCTGACGCCTTTCATTCATACATACTGTTTGGCTTGTTATCATGGTGTACCGATAATGAGAATTGTGAGGTGAAAATATTTATGCAGTATATAACATGATGATGAGTCGTACTTAGTAGGTACCTAGGCAGGAGTTGGTTTTGGTTTTAAGTACTGTAACAAACTTCTGTGCGTAACTAATAACATGGCACCAACCCAAAAAAATTATTTACTTTATTTCTCCATTGGGACAGATAACAGGCAGACTTACATTTGAACTTTTGTTCATTAAGCAACAGTAATCCATAGTGAACTAGAAATGGAGCATACATACTTCTTCTGAATCAATGCCAAAAGACGTGGATTTTATACTAGCTTGGTCAGTGTTTTATTTGATTGGCTTTTTTGTATACACTACGTCAAAAGCAAAGATGAGAGACACCTGTAACAGCCAAAACATGTCACTAGAATAAGACCAGTGATGGACAATTTTACGATACATCACTGATTAGTTGACCCAAGCGGACCTGATGGTGTATCGTGCCTCTAATTTGTGAGCATTCGTACTCGGGACGGCCTCGTCTCATCATTTGGAACACGCCACTGGCCAAGAAACCCCATATTTTATCAAATCCAGATGAAAGAAGTTCACCTCACAGCCCCCCGGGCACGCGTGGACGAAGAAATTAAGTGTTCGTGGACCAATTTTTTCTAAGGTTGGCAGGTTATCTCCTGACGCCTTTCATTCATACCTGCAGTCTTGGCTCGTTAGCATGGTGTAGCAATGAGAATTAATATGGAAAATAGGTAAGCAGTATATAACATGGTGATGAGAGTCGACGACGGATCTGGACCACACTGTTCTCTGGTCTAGTCACTACTTGGTAAGTACTTACACAGGAGTTAGTTTTAAAGTACTGTAAGAAACTTCTGTGTGTAATTAAAAAAATGGCAACCAAAAAGTTTTATTTACTTTATTTCCCAATTTGAACATATAAGAAATACATTTACATTTACATTTGAACACTAGTTCGTGATGCAACTGTAATCCATCTGCGAACAAGAAAAGAAGCTACTTCTGCTGATTAGCTTTGGTCAATGTTTGATATGATTGGCTTCTTTGGTATCCTCCCAGGAAGATCATGCTAACTTTGTGTGCAAAGATTGTTCATACCACTAAAACCAAACATCACCTTAGAATTGGATTCTGCCAGAAGGATTCAGAACATATCATGCTAGCTCTAGTGAAGAAAGTCTGTCAAGTTGAATTACCAGTTGCGTTTCAGAAGTACGTTTGCATATTGTCGAGTTGAAATTTAAAAATTCAGAACATACTTTACACACATCGAGTTGCATATTGTCGAGGATTCTGACAGCCTGATGGCTGATATTCACACCCCGTTGTCCGCTGTGTGTGTACTATGAGTATGACTACTGCTTGGCATATTAACCACGACAACGTTAAGTGGAGGCCACGCCAAATGGAATTCTTTTCCTGGTCAATATAACGTAGCAGACCGTGCATGACATGCGAAATACTAGTAGCAGCATGATTAATTGTCTATAAAGTCTTAATGTGAAGATAAGCACTGCACACGTACACATGAGTCGAATGAGGGCAGATTAATGTTTGGTAAACATCAGACTGGTTTCCAATTAAGGAGTGTTAGCCAGATCAACTAGTATGAACAATATCCGTGACAATCCATTTGTGTTTATCAGCCGTCCACGACAATGGCATTTGGGACAGTGACCTGGGCGGCCAATATATGCTTGGTCGGTACGACAAACAGTCAGGAAGGTGACCACCGGTGCAGGAACGGGAATCATATGCCCAATTTGTAAACAGTGTGTCTTTATCCTCCGCAACATTGTAGCCATTCCAGGAACCGTAGACACGAGGGCAGCGGTGGCGACAGTTGAGAGTGCAGCATGCTTTCAATTCCATCCTGCAGACTTATTTGATCTCATGTTCTCATCTCGGGCACGGTAGACAGTCTTATGGATCCGACACCCTCTGCTCAACGTCGATTCAGGACATAGATGCGCCATTCCCCCTGTGGTAAGATATTTCCTGACACCTTCCACTCCTACATAAGTCTCTTCTCCAGTACAATTTAACATGGAAGTTTGATTGAGTAGAAGAGCACACAATGCCGGTGCCAAATATATAAAGTAATGATGCATAACGAACTATGCTCAGAAACGTGCATCGACGCACCACCAATGCAATTATATGTCACTCTCCGAGCATAACAGCATTAACGTGGCATGACAAATACTACTAGTAGCAGAAGTACATGGTCCTGTTCCTGTAAACGTGGATTATCTAAATACTAACAGTAGCAGCAGCAATGGCTTTTCTTTATGTAACAGCAACGGAAGGCCCCTACTGATTATATATTAAAGAAAAAACACAGAAATTACAAGTGTATGCAAGAAAACAAAGAGGAGAGAGCAGGATTACAACAGAGAATTCAGCTATTGAGTAATACCCGAAAATTAAAGTAACTGCCTTTCGCTCTATGGATAACCAAGGCAAATTCATGTGATGCATTGTTGATTTCTGAAGGTGAACTCATATCTCATCGTCCAGATGGCGGCCATGAGGACAATAATTTCCATGAAGAAAGGGAATCTCGTAGCTGCATCTTTAAGTGTCTGAAGATTTGATAGCAAATAACTTAATCATCGACCTGAACATTCAAAGAAGCCCCACATTGTTGTGAAAAGGGGCACTAAAGAAAAGGATGATCGACTGTCTCTTCAATATTTGTGCATAAAACACAATTTTAACTCTGTAATTCCATGTTTTTCCTTCTTAGCAGGTTTCCTGTATTTAATCTATCATTCAGAAGCAGCCAAAAGAAATATTTGTGTTTGAGTTGACATGTGCTACTCCATTTGTAGGTGTGATATATCTGTCTGTGACCTTTTAGCAAGCGATAAGCTTTGCTGGGGCTATAAACTCCGTTTCCCCAAATGTATGTCCAGATATCTTATGCCTCTTCAATGTCAGCATTGTCAATGTTAAGCTGAAACTATTGTAATCGTGAGAGAGTTTCCAAGGATATGGGTAGATGGAAGAGGGAATCAATTGGGCACTGGAAGCAGAGCCTTCATCAAATAAATGTTAGAATTCTTTGCAAAAGATTATCACTCAGGATAACTGTGCTTGGGAACCAGGCCACACCAGAGATAATCTCAAAGAACCGTTTTACCCATCCCCTGGCAGAGGTTCAGCCAACCCTTTGAATTTATCTAGTAATTTGCCTCTCAGGATGGGCAATTAGATTCTATGGTTGATTTTCTTAAACCTTTTTCTGTGCATATTGTAGCGTTTGGCTACATACTGATTCCTATTGTCAAGAAAAAATTGGCTACAGTTTCGAGAAACCTAGAAAAAATCTAAATGTTGGATGCAAATTGTCTGCAGCACACAACCAGTGTGTATAGCTTTCTCATTCTCAGTAAGAGTCGTTCTTCTTGTGGACCCAAAGAGGCAAAGTACAGTGGCTGAGTTCGGTTCTGCAGATATATTCACTCCTATTAATTATTTGTTGGCTGAGTTCGGCCGCGCGCACCCTCCCGACCGCCATTGACGCCACGAAAGTGCCGGATATATTCGCCATTGACTGGCGCGTCGCCAACCCAGTCCTCTCTCCTTCCACACATTTTGGCTGCCGCATGGAATTTAGAGGAGGCGGCTGCTGAGGCAGGACACCGGACAAGCACTCTGCCCTCACTTTCCCATCATTTCCAGCAACTGGATGGAATTCTTGCTGCACGAGTTGGCTGCTGACGCGGGAGATTCACCACACCGCCCAGTGGTACTAGCTAGATATCTCTTTCCCCAGGTCTCCAATTCCTATGCCACACGTTTTCTATTTTTTATATCATCAATCATCTCATAAGTATATGTGGATACTAGCTACTACTCGGTATGTTCACTAAGGCCTTGCTTAGATCCCAAATTCTACCCCTAAAGTTCACTATGCAAAAAGAAGATTCACATCGCATCAAATGTCGGCACATACATAGAGTACTAAATATAGATGAAATCAAAAACTAATTACACAATTTTGTTATACTCTGCGAGACGAACATTCTGAGCCTAATTAATCAATTTTTAGATAACTTTTTACAAACATAAATAAAATGCTACAGTGACATACGTACTATAAGGGGTCAAATTTGAGGTGCAAATTTTGCATCTAAACAAGGGCTAAATGGAGCGGTGCTATCGTAGTATGGGTATTTGTGTCGTTGATAAAAAGGCATCATCATGTTGCTTCTTGAGGAGAAGATGGTGGCATATAAATAATTAAGTGCATTGCCTCGAATTTATATTTTTGTGATGGGCTTATGGTTGGTAGGAAATTAAGTCATGACTTGTTCGTTATATAGATTTCAGGTTGTCTTGCCTTTTGTGTAGCCGCCTAACTATTCAACCTATACAACACATATGACTTTAGCTTGGATGTGTTCTTTTTATTACTAACCCGAGGACGACACTTTAGTCTTGGTTGGTCGCTTCAACAGGGACTAAGGCCAGGCCCAACTCTTCACGGTGGACAGTGGCTTCACCTCTCCACGTCATATAGGAGATGTCGTGGAGGAGAGAGGAGAAATCAACCCACAACCATTTGGCATGTTGTAATAATTTCTTTTAACAAACCAATGAAATTTCATCAAATCAACTCGGGTGTCTCCTCTTGCTATCCCGCACCGCCACACACAACTGTTTGTCTTCTCATGTTGCTCGCATCCCCGTCGTCGACCGGCCGTCGTTCCTGAATACGACGTCTACCTATAATATATCCTTTATCGTACTCCTCATTCTATGCGGAATCGGTGGCATCCTTGTCTCTTCATGCCTTTGCCCAAAGTAATACACAAGTATTAATTAACCCATAATACCCCACCTCCTCTCACCATCTCGCACCACCACATGCGCCACTTCGTTTTTTCGTAACGCTCGCATCCTCTTCGTCGATCCGCAATCGTTTTCGGGCGCAGCGTCTACCGTGTATCTTTGCTTTGTCACGCTCCTCATCGGATGTGGAATTGGTGTTGTCCCATGACTCCTTTACGCTTTGGCTCACAAATTCTCTTTTATCCGTAGCAACACGTTCAGACATATTTGCTAGTTAAAAGCTAAAATTAACGAAACGGTGCCACCAACTTTGCACAACTTGGAGGGGAGCGATAGCTAGCTTTATTTCTTTCTATACCAGGGGTGGCTCCATTGGAACTATTTAGTACTTGGAAAAATATTCAGACTGTTTCTTAAGGAAAATTTCTGAATCTTCAATTATTTTTCAATGTGGATAAGGTTTAGTCTATTAACATCTATCTTTTATGGTTGCCTGGAATTAATTATTATCATAACCACGTTAAATACTTGCGTACACGTCTCTTGCATTAAAATGCTTTGTCTTCTTTAATTTTGATGTATATATAATTAAACACTTCTCTACTGGATGATCTTAGACTTCATCATCCTTGATCTCTCGAACTCCTGTTCCAGTACTGACTAAATGCAGAAAGATAATTAACACATTTCATTTTAAGCCATTCAGCTGCAGACGTACAAGTTGAACATATTTCTGTTACCTAAAACTAACAGAACCGTCCACGTAGATTGAATCAGATGGATCGATGCAAAAGAAGGTAGGTGAGAACGAATACAAGCTAAACCATCCAGCAGCACAATCACGTAAATGCTTCTTGCCTGCAGCATCACGCACGCTCTGGTAGCAACACTAATATGTCTCGACGCTGCTCGAATATGGTTGGAGAGGGTGTGTCTCACCATGCACCGTAAGGAACGCAGATGCAGTGGGCTGCCTTGGAACCTGATCCCTACAAACTGGTGCGCCGCTAATGAGTTAACCCCATGACATATGGTTACAATATGTTGCCCCAAAGAAACACAAAGCGGATAGGGGCGAGGTCAATACGGTTGCTTCTTTTCCGGATGCCTTCCATTCTCATAAGAAAGACCTGTTTGCCACTCCCACTTTATATCTACCAGTCTTTTCTCATCTCTTATACTAGTTGTGGCTCAATTCAATAGTGGAATGAAGAAGTATAAATACAATGGCGATGGTACTCTAAATTGTACTCCATAAATAATTTAAGAAACAACAAAAGCGCTGTTATTCTTTATTAAAGATATGAGGAAAACTTTTATTTTTCGTCTCTATATAAACCGAGTTTGTTATTATTTTCAATCCAGCATTCGACATAGCATGGTTGTTGTCTTTTCACACGCTCTGCTTATTCGACGACTGCTCACTGCCGGCCAGTTTCCTCATCACCTTGCAGCGTATTACATGTTCAATGAGTATGGTGAGAATCAGGCAGGAATCCAAACCAGCAGCACGATGATTACGCAAAATCTTCTGTCCTGCAGCATCATGATCTGGTAGCAGAAGTAATGTTTCCTCGCTTCCAAAAAATACTTGCAAACAGTGTCTCACCATGCACCGTGCGTGCAGACCTCAGATGCACCGGGCTGGGTTGGAACTCGACCTCTACAAGTCATGATCGAGTTAACACCACGAGACTTGTTACAATATGTTCACTATGCCAGAAAATATCTCCAGGACAGATCAAAACCGGTTTGTAGGACTGGAAATACATTCCCATTTTCCTCACCTTGTAGGGTAACATGTTCAATCAGGACTTAATTAGGACATAGGATAGTGGAACCAACATACATGACGTCTATCCTCTGAATTTAATATCCGTATCAATAAAGTCTCCAGGCAGGCCACCCAATTTTCCATTAGAAACTTTTGATGTCTTAGGCCATTGATAGCTTGTAAAAAGATGAAACCAATCCTCAACTCCAATTCTTATTAGAAGCTAGACTGTAAGAAGAGGTCATGATCGTTCTAGTATGATGATTCTGTTTAAGGCCATGCAAACAAATTATTTGTTATGTTGATGCGAATTGCACATCTATGTTTGTATGCCAAATGTTTAACCTGTGTCTCTCAAAAATTCCTAGTAATTTAACTACGATCTAGCAATACAGTGTTAGCGTATAGCATCTAGGTCATTCAAATGTAAGGCAGTATGAGCATAGTAGTACATGTTAGTTACGCAAGGGGCTACTGCATTAGCATCATCGAATCAAAACAAAAAAAAAGATGGAATCAGGCAGGAATTAAGTCGACAGTGAAACGAAATATCACTTCCAGTTCCATTCAAATATAAAGGAAGCTTGCGGGTGAATTGAATGGCATCACACCTTCTTCCAACACACCAAACTAGAGTCAGCTCTGCACGTCCCAAGACTGCGAAATTGGACTTCTCCACACCTTGGTCCCCTCTCCAAAACGTTGGCCCGCCGGTGACTGATCGAATGGGGCTATACATAAGTATATAAAAAATGGAACCATATGTAACAAAGCTAGTAATCAAGGGTAAGGTAAGATAAGGTTTGCTTATTTCCTGACACCTTCCATTCTCATAAAAAAAATCTACGTACTTTACCATGTCTTTCTGCATCATCAGCTCTCTGTCTAATATGGGTGCCTCCGTTTCTAAGTGAAGAGTGGAATGGAAAGATATAGGGTGTGAGGATTGATGATTATGGTACCTCAAATTGTACTGCAGAAACGTTATTATCGACTAATAGAAGCTATATGTTATTGGTTCCTTAAATGAGTATGGAAAAACAAATTCAACTAGTAGCAGTGGCAGTACAGGGTCCGGTATTCTGGTGAACGGTAGACATATCAAACAGCAAACAACGTTCTATTTTCCGTGTTCCACTAGTTTAAAAACTGTTCGAACACAACAGTGTAAAGGTGTGTGTGCCTTTGGTTATGTAGCCCGCCGAGTCATACTGGTGTTGACAAACCATCCCTCTCGTTAACATGGTCGTTCTTGGACCCAATGACGGCAAGTATACCCCAGTTCGGTGCTGTAGACTTACTCATGATCATCGGGCAAGTTGCATATCATGTATTGGATCTATCCAACATTCTGAGCTCAAGTTACATGCAGAGTTGACAGAGATGAATGATGCCAGTGGAACAACAGAGCATCTACCCCGCTCGTGGTAGGCTATTTCCTGGCACCTTCCATTCCTACAGAGGAAGCATGCATCCACATTTTGATAGTGCACCTTCCATTCTTCTCCACAGTGAGCTAGCTTTTCATATGGTAAGGGCATACACGCCAGCATATATCAAATAAATAAAGATGCAAAGGCACTTACCACAGAGGTGCATTATGTGTTGCATTCAATCATATTATTTCTGGTACCTACAATTTTAAATGATTACATCTTTTAGCAAAACATGCATTTTGTTGTGCTTCTACATTCACAGACAAAGATTTGCTACCATATCTTTCTCCCAAGAGCGAGCATTAATGGATAATCGTATAATACTAGTCTGCATCCAACTTTAATTAATGCCAAGAGGCTGCATATGACGCACAAGAACTCCCTCCGTCCCATGAAGACTGTACTTCTAAGATTCAAACAAATTCAATAAAAGAGTGCCCTTCTAGCATTTAGACCACTTGTGAAGCCCAAGTTACCGTCAATGCTATGTAAACAAGGGTTTAAATAATATTTTTTAATACCAACAACAGACTTTCATATGCACCATTAACTAGCATGTTGCTCCTGAAAATGAGGCGCTGGCCACCAAAACCAATAAACCAACCAGCTCACATTAATGTAATCCTTCAATTATTAAGGGGTACTATGGTCATTTGTCACTTTCACTAATTTATCTGAAAACATGTAGAAGTGTAATCTTCATGGAACGGAGTATGCAACGATGTTTTATGTCGACCCACAGGCTATTTTAAATTTGCTGATTTTAATGTGTGTTCTAATAATAACTAGTTCATTATTAGGGAGTTTAATTACGTGCTGTTGTGTTAACTGAATTTTATTCCCTAGTAAAAGGTAACATTGGATATAATCTTGAAGCAACTAGTTAATTAAACATACATATGTAACAAAATCTGAACACAGGTAGTAAATAGGAAAAAAGTATATGGGCATACAATGAAACATTTTAGCATGCTATCGCAAAGAGAGACAGCAAGACTAATGTCTTGATAGCACACTTCTGCCACAAATATGTCTTGATGCTGTCCTCATTCGATTGCTCTGTTTTGGTACTGGGGAAGAAACCTTTAACAAACTGTTGGATTAGTCAATTATAATTAAATTCACTTTTGTCATTGCAGTCCAAATTAATAACCGATTAAAAAAATAACCGATTAAAGAAAGAGCTCAGTCTTTCCCACCGCCGCCGACTACACGCTTCCCTGAACTGTCGACCCAGCAAGCGCTTGACGCCACGCTACGCTAGGGAGTTGCCACGGCAGATTCTCGCCGGCCAGGGCCTTGGCGCTCTACGGCTTTGCGTCCTCTGCCTCCCGTGGGTGGGGATGGACGTCCAGGTGATAGGTGCCCTCTGCGGGAGAGGTGGCATGTCAATCGCCGGCGGCATTCTCAGGAACGCGGCGACTAATGCCCACATTAGTCCCAGATACAAAACCGACTGGCACTAACGTCCTAGACGGAAAGGGGTTCTCTCTACTAGTTTCTGAAAAGATGGTCAAGTCATTTTTCCTGTGTGGCTGGGTCCAAATATATATCAGAAAACCGTTCAAATCCTCACTATTGTGTCAAAGATAGGGACCTGCATGTCAATTTTTCCTATGTTACAATACATGTAACTTTTAAGAGTGGTACTAATTCTAAGGATAACTGCTATCTGTCAATAGGTCGACCGGAGAAGCTAGTGATATTCTTCTCTGCTCCAATGGAAAGCATCGGTGTCTCACTTGACATATGTAGAACACAGGCAGAAATCCAGAAGCTGTACGTGGACCAATTTTTGCGAAGGTTGACAGCTTGTTTCCTGACGCCTTTCATTCATACATTTTGTTCGTCTCGTTAACATGGTGTAGCAACGAGAATTGTGAGGTCAAAATAGGTACGCAGTACTATATAACAAGCTGATGAGTCGACGACAGATATGGACTATATAGTCCTCCGGTCTAATCACTGCTAGGTAGGTACCTACGCAGGGGTTGGTTTCGGTTTTAAAGTACTGTAGCAAACTTCTGTGCGTAAATAAAAACATGGCACCAATCGAAAATTTGTATTTACTTTATTTAATTTCTCCGTTAGAACAGATATATAACAGGCAGGCTTACATTTGAACTTTTGTTCGTGAAGCAACAATAATCCATCGGTGAACTAGAAATGGAGCATACATACTTCTGAATGAATGCCAAAAGATGTGGATTTGATTAGCTTGGTTGACCGGTTTTGATTGACTTGTTTTGTATGCAATACGTCAAAAGTAAAGATAAGAGACACCTGTATCAGTGACGTTATAGCCAAACATGTCACTAGAATAAGACCAGTGACGGGCAATCGTACGATACATCACTGATTAATTAGTTGACCCGAGCGGAACTGATAGTGTATCGTGCCTCTAATCTGTGAGCATTGGTATACTCGGGGAGGGCCTCGCTTGGAATGCGTCACTGTGCAGGAATTAAACCCCACATTTTACCAAATCCAGTTGAAAGCAGTTCGCATGCATCCGCCCCCGCCAGCCTCCCTCCGGCCTTCTCTGTCTCGCTTAGTCATCTCTCCCCTCTGTTTTCCTCTCCTCAAACACATCAGTCTGCCAGGTTGAATTAACAGTTGCATTTCAGAAGAGGCGTACGTGTACATGCATAATGTCGTGCCTCCCAGCCTTAGATGCATGATGCTGTTGAGAAAATCTACTTTTTGTAAGGGCACCTCATGGCTGACTGCGCCATCGACGCGAGATGAATTTTTACCACGATGCCGAAAAGCATAGCAGAAGTCAAGATGAGATCGCCGCAGTGAGTAACGACGATGTGCCATGCATTATATTCCACATGTGTCTGGCGAGGGCCCGAGGTGAGAGACGACGAGCACGAATATACCTGCATTACGCAGCTGCAGGATCGAGGTTCTATGACTCAGTTTATAATTCCTCCTACTCTGTTTCGTTCGCTCCAACATCTCACTTCTGCATGTCGTAACAAAATGGAGAGGCATTTTCTGTGAGCAACAGTGCAATAAGATGGAAGAGCGAGACGAATACACTTCGTGCTGCATGCAGTAGAATGAACGATGGATTATTGTTCCATCCGATCACTCTATTCCTCATGATGGTCTGGAGAGAGATGAGGACAATGAAAACCTAGGAGAGTGGAGAGACCATATGAACGATGGATTATTGTTCCCTCCAATCACTCTATTCCTCAGTTTAGATGAACCAAACGAAGTATCTAAAACTAGTCCCAAAAAAAAAGTATCTAAAACTTCTTTTGCCAAAACCAATTTTATTTTAGGAGGTCCAAACAACCCCATGGTGGCTCGGTTAGGTTGCCGAAATGACAAGGACAGTGCAGGCGACCGCCGGGGATATGGGTTGCACTAACTTGCCATTCGAAACGCACAATGACCCATCCATCAGCAAGTTGAACGCCACTTCATTGATCAAATGTCTTCTGCTCACCGCTCATGTAGACTTGTCCTACACGAGACACGCTATTAGAAGAACAGAGAATGGGATACTCCCGTGGAAGTATATTTCCTGCCACCTTCCATTCTCACAGATCATGATTTGCACAAGTTTTCTTGTTGCTGCTCTTTTCCCTGATTCTTCTCCGTCTTGTGTCGTCTCTTTCTCAAGATGGTAGTGGCCAACATTGCCAGTATCAAATATATAGTAGTAGTAGTAGTACATGGTACTCTCTCAGAGCATCTTCAGATCCGAATGAAGTAAAACAGATCTACTGCAATCACTCACAATGGTCTGTGCTCGCTACATTTTAGATAAAAAAACAATGTTAAAAATATTGATCCCTAGATGAAGACGCATGGCAACGTATCTTCAGCTGCTGAAAGTATATAAACATGAAGTGACGGTGGAGTTGTCCCACGAAAAATCATAATTTTGTTGATCCATCATTACATGATGATTAGTATAATCGTGCATGTGGCGGAGTCATCCCACAAAAAATCACGAAATCAACTCATGATGGACCCTTAAAAAAAATAGAACGTAACAGATCCTTAGCATGGCGTGTCAAATATTACTAACTAGTATTTTCTTTTTACGACTAATACTAGCTAGTATTTTCTTTTTGCGACTGCCGTCTCTTCCGCCTACTGCAGGTCGGCGAGACGCCTGAAGCAACCTCTCTCGCATACCACACCAGGTAACCCCAAACCCTCAAACATCTAAAGCCCTAACCCCATTCCCCATTCCCAATTAATTTTCTAGTCGGAATTTTGGTGATTGATGAATTAGCAAATTCTCAATCGATTGTAAAGGAGTACGTATTTCTGAACAGCATTCATCAGTTAACCCAGTACAGCCCACCCCAAGATTCAGCTCAAAAGGCCGTCACCCCTGTTTTATTTCTACCGTGTTGACTGAGCCAGGTAGGCAGGCAGCACACACTCAACCGCCCCAATCTTCACGCCCGCCTGCTGGATGGATGAAAAAAAATTCCCTCTTGGACCACCCACCTGTAGATCCTGGTTTCGCCACTGAGACTGAGTTGACCTACATCAACAAGCAGAGGCCAGGACAGGATACGATCCAGCATGCTCCAGCCTCCGGATCGTTCTAGCTTGTAGGCAGCCTTTTTCCAAGAAAACAAGAAGATAGACAGCCTTTCGAGAACACAAATCCTCTGCTCTCTGTGGCAGATAATGCATGATCCCAAGATGAAAGATGCTAGTGGATCCGGAAAACAGATGACGATTCCTCAAAGTGTTAGGCTATTTCCCGACGCCTTCCTTTCCTATAGATGAAGAATTGTGTCTAAGTTTTCAGCAGTGCGCCTTTTATTCATCTCCATCGTATGTATGCCAGCTTTTTGATTGGGTAGGTGCACATACTGCCACTGTTAAATAAATATATAATGGTGAAATAACACTCACAGAGCATCCATCGCATTCCATCTTGCTTTTATATATATGTGGTGGTGCCTCCGATTTGAAATGATTCCATCCACCAGCAAAATATCTTCGTTGTGCTAGCTTCTTCATCTTCAGAAAAATGATTTGCAAACTAAAATCAGGGCTCTCCCAATATAGCCTCAATTTTCTTGACGGTAATGGATGGTCTTACAAAAGATTATTCTACCTCTGTTGACCCATGTTTACAAAGTCCTGCATGCTACTTTAAATGGGTTTATCATGGGACATAATTCATTTGGTCCAATAGTATCTACTTGCTGTCTCACCGACTTTTGCATTAAAAAACTCGACCTGCTGGGGGTAAGACAGCCCCCGGGCATTTTTCTAAGAAGAAGACCTTCTCACATAGGTCGAGAAAACCCCCGAACCTTTGCCCCACCCTTACACAGGGGCCCGTAACCCTTGTGAGACGACCCACCGGGCTGGCGGCTACTGCAACTACCCCCGGTAGGAGCGCCCAAACCAACCACGGCTACGACCTGGGCCGGGGCCGAGCCTTGACCTATACTTTGGTGTGGTGACAAACGAGGGGATTTTTTTTAACCTCGGTCTGAAATTCGCTCCCACGGGGAGTCGAACCCAGGACCTGAGGAGTGCTACTGAGACCATCTAACCAACTCAGCTAGAGGCCCTTTCGCAACTTTTGCATTAAGTAAATTATATATAGTGCATCTTAAAAAGGAAACTCAACCAATTCTAAAGACATGTAGTACGTCGGAATACATTCTTTTTAGATAATGGATGAAATATCCAGATTCAGCCGTCTTAGGCCAGGAGGACCAATCTAATATTAATACAAATGGTAGAAGTATATATCTGGTATCAGTACCGGCCAATAGCCGTCTAGCCTAAAAAAAGACGACTCAAAAACCAATTGTAATCTAAAAGACCATACATTTGGATTGAAAAGATGCAACATCGTTGTCTCCAAGGAGCGACACCAATATATAGTTCCCGTTTATCTTCACTTAGCTGCAATTTGGCCCATAACAGGAGCCCGTATGTTCCCCTAAATAATATCTGCTAAAAAGGTTTTTAGTCGACATTTATCAGACACTATTTCATGTCTAGTCAACCATAGTGCCCAGCATAGAGCACTGCACCCCTTGTCAATAATAACAAATTTGGCTTGCTTCCTCCCTGCTTAGACCAAGCATCGGAATACATATGGATACATAATGAATCTTTTCAAAATCCAGGGTTTCGGTTCTTTGTAGAGTCCTGGTAAATATAATTAATATTAAATTACTTAAAAAATAACTATATAACTGCAATGTACTTGTGATCATTCAATTACCGGAGGCAAAAAGTCTTGTTTACTACCCTTACCTATTCACTTTGTCCCCTTATCCCCCTTAACAAAATTAGGATCAACTTACTTCTGACGAACTATTTCAATTGGTCCAATTTATCTCTTAATGAGATTTATCTTTTTGTTTCTCCTTCTACAAGATGAATTACCAACAGATCTATGATCCGTTTGCAATGTTCATATAAATTATACACATATACCACTAATATAGAGTAGCCTCCTAATAAATTTGAATGTAAACTACCCGCATCTACTATTATATAAAATAACCTAAAATTAAACCTTACTCTGCATCTAAGTTACACACATCTATCATTATAAAAAATATTAACTTAAGGTATGTATGCATGAATCATGTGCTCACCATTTAGACTATGTATACAGGAATTTATGTCCATACAGATTTCCGTGTTAACCAGATAGCTTATAAGGATTCAATTATGCATATGTAAAATACATAGAAAAAATTCTAAATTACTACACTTAAGTATATGAACAAAGTCTCGATAACCCTTTGTAAGATTTGTTATTTTTGTTTCTCCATACACAAATGGTCGTTTAAGTTAAAATTGATATGAGCCGGTGTAATATGAGTATTGTGTTAGAAATATTTATCAAGTGAGAAAACAGAAAGCAAGTGAAGGAACTTGATTGTTAGCTATATATGTGCACTATTTTTTCATGAATTTTAAATACTATGTCTCCTAAAATTAGTAGCCTACAAGGGAGCACAAGCCGATTGACTAGTTGGATCCATGTTGACTGGCCACAATCAGTTCGGTGAATTTTATTTTGCATAATTTTAAAACACAAATTACAATATTTGTTGAGGGAGGCAATAAAATGTGTCGGTATGCTGGGCCACTGATTTAAGTCGAGCATAACGTGACTATGACATCACTTTGGCGAACGAACAGGTGTCCGGCGATTCATTTCATATGCTAGACTGGTTGTGTTCCCTCCATACATATGAACATCGCCAGCCACATATTTCATTGGTGTGCAAGTGAAGCCGTGCTAAGTCAAACCAAACCATTGCAAATTTACACGTTGTAGGAGGGAGGAGGAGCACGAGAGTAGTACACATGAGAATGGGAGATGTCAGGGAGGAGACAATTGGAGTCGTTCAAAGATATTGTGCTGTGATATTGCCGTGTGGACTCCTGATCACAGCAACCTTCCCAACCCTTTGGTTTCTCCACCATTGATCGGCTGGAGAGGGAAGGAATAGCAGTGCGATTGCATCCTGCTGGGTGAGTCGATGTATTCCCCAAGAATTATCAACAGGTCATGCATGGCGTGTAAAGGCTAGTTTTAGCATCAAATAAACTGTTACCACGCTGTAGTTAAGTACCTCATTCGTCTGAGTTCTGATGCCAGTGTGTTCACTACATATGTTGGGTGCTTGGGCTGTCCTGATGCCACGAAAATGTTTTGTCCCTTCCAGCACCACCCATCATTCCGCGCCACTCCATCTCACTCGCACTACGCAGCAGATCGAGGCCACCCATGCCCCGAATTCACGCTGTCTTTGGGTTAATTAGATTCCCGCGGTTGATTTTTATTTTAATTTCTTGCCGCGTCAGTTGTTCTCAATTGGGTTGTGCGATACTATCCATCATGTTGTTTGGGCACTGTCTTGTGCTGTAAAATTACTAATTAATAAAAATAAGTTATTGCTTGGAAACTACAAATGGCCAGAAAGTGTCCAGTGTACTACCCAATAACACAATACCAGTAGAAAAGGTTCAATTAGTCTGGCCTCGCACATGCGCGCAGTCACAAGTCACGAGAGTCTTGGGACGTTTAGTCCAGGTTGGTAACATCAACCAGGACTAAGTCATTAAAGGTCCTTCAGGATCATCGCTTTGGTAAGCTATTGCCTCACCAACTAGCTAATCAGACGTGAGCCCCTCCTTGGGCGGATTTCTCCTTTTGCTCCTCCAAGGAAAATATCAGCCTGGACTAAAAGTGAGATAAGTCTCGGACCAAAACTTACCCGAAACAAATTATTTTTTACAAATAGGATTAACCCGGCCTCAGCAATCAAAGTTTGATCACTCACACCCGGAACAAATGTAGGGGATGGAAAGTCCGTTCTCTACTAGTGATAAAAGAGGAGGCAAATGAAAGATTTCTCCCAGATAGGACAACAAAGAGTTTCTATTTTCTATTTCAAGAACGATTTTGTTGCAGGCATGTATTTTTCTCTTTTGGTTTGGGAACCTTTATGTCGCACCATATCTCGCATCATATCTGTTACTCATCCAAGCCTCGTTCATTCTATATGAATACACCTGAGTGACCCATGGGGCTGTAGGACATTGTTTCCGATGTGTCTAGTGTGCCAGTTTTTTTTAATAATGGATATAAATCCGGTCTCTACATCCACAGTGGATATCTGCAACCAAATGATACATGAGTGTTTAGACTCTAGCCCTCGACACTCTTCAATCATCAATAGAGAGAAACTCAACCAACAATAAGGAAAGCTAAAGACTAAGCGAGAAAATAAGAGCTCAGCTTCAATCTTCCTTTACGTCTTTATTTCGAACTTGACTTGTCCTTGCACAGCAACAATCCTTCACAATTCTCGTCTACTTAGAAACAATTGATGACATAATCGTTACTGCCACACAAATTTTAGTAATCTTGACCACGGCACCGCAAGGCTCAAGCAACTCCATGGCGACGCCCCTAATGGGGAAGTGACAACATGATACTGCTACCGCCACCAGAACCACCTAGTAGTTCAAAGATTTTCACCTAGAGAAGAAGACACCATGATGCATGCCCACAAAGACCGACTTATCCAGGCTCAAGGATGCGCGCCTCCACCGCAAAGCCTGAGCCGTCGATCGTCGGCGCTGCACGTAGCCAAAATCCATCCAGATCTAGATCTCGAAAATGAGGAATTGTGGAGAGAGGGAAGACAAAGTAGATCTGGCCGAGCAGAGGATGGATCTAGCCATTGACATCCTACAGAGTCGACTAGAGCCACGGGAGCTTGCTTAGTTATGGCAGCTTACAGACCATAGAGGAAGCTTGTTGGAAGAGAAGACATGTTGTTGAAGACCCTGCGACGACTGTCTTCGCATCCTCGGGCTTCCGGCGAAGCGCTCTGGTGGCGGCAAGGTGGAGGGAGGAGTTGGGGAGGGTTTACTCGGCGGCGCGGGCGGCGGAAGCAGAAGTGGTCACTTTTGGAGGAAGCGGAAGTGGAAGTCCGTGTAGTGTGCCAGTTGGACATCGAGGCTTCTTGCTTCCTGAAGGAAAGGCTGATTATCCCTATGCCTGCCATTCTCCACTGCTTTGACTCTTTTTTTTTTCCTTTGGTCTTCTATCATCCTTCTATTTTCACTGCTCTATCTTGTTGTTTTCCATCTCAGCGGAAAAGTGTGAAAAGCATTATTAGAGCTAGCTTGCTGCTGCTTGGGCAGATGGAGCTGTATATATGCACGGGGCATTGTTTACTCCAGTGAATGCAGCTGAGATATTAATTAACATCACGAACACCTTATATATATAATAAGTTACAACTTATGACCCTCGACTAGTTTCACCGCATGGGACTAGGATCCTTTGAATTTGCAGAGATGATTTTAGGCTACTCCATTTCATATATACGTATAAAGTGGAATCTGGACATCCACAAGCCTAGAGACGCGAGTTGATTCCAATAAATATCAACTCTTCTGTACAAAGGTCTCATAACAGCAAAGATTATATTTCCATTTCTGTCAATCCAATCAAGTAGCATTATTTTTTTAATGATATACAAAATGTTCTCCCATATACTACTCGTAGAAAAATTAAGCAAAGATCCTGGTTGCTAAACAATTTTATAATATGGATATACCCCCACTGTTTTTCTTTATGCTCTGGGTAATGAGCCAATAACAGAATGAATGAAGGATAGCAGGGGTAAGCGAGGCAGTGATAGTTCATAGTGATACTCGGGAACCATTGCACATTATATAGCCTGGTAGTACTATTAATTAGCAGTGACGGATCAACTTGTTTGTACAACAATTAGTCGCGTACTCATTTGAGTTGAAAAGGCAAAGGATAGTGGTGGCGCCCGACGCGCGATCGAGCTAGGATGCTTCAGTCGGATCCTTTCTAGCAGATTCATGTCATCTCCCATTGACCAAGCTAAACACCCTTTCATTGATCCACAACTTTCTGATTAGCGTACGTCCAAACATGCCAAAGCCGAGACACATCACGTTATGGTGGTAGAATATTTAGTGGCACCTTCTATTCCAATAGAGGAAGATGTCTCCATGGTTTATCGATGAACTTTTCCTTCTTTCTTCTCCAATCTATGCTAGCTATTTCTCTGGCCGGTAGTAGCAACCAGTGCCAGTATCAAATATATAACGGTGCAATGCTACTTCCGGCCATTGTATCCTGTGTCAGTGAAGTACAGCTCTTACATTCAATCGAGTTGACAAGTGCCACATATAATTGGAACGGTTTCCACCTTTCAGGAAAATATCTTTCAGCGCTTCTTCACCTTTTTTATTTTGAAAGGATTGATGGCCCAAAGAGGACGACTGAATTTGGGACTTTTCTCTAAAAACAAAACGTGATTTACAATATAAAAACCTTAGCCTACTTCTAGTGTTGTCAAACCTATAGTTCACATACCAAAGAAAATACTACTAGGAACTAGAGGATATTATTTTCAAATGATAGCGATAGCACCAACCTATCTCTTATACTGAAACTCAATATTTTCATAAGCAAGTTATTCGTAGTAATATTGTCCATGCATCGCCACTATTTTTAAAATGATAGCAATAACACCAACCTATCGCAACTAATTCTATGCTGTTGCGATGCGTTCTGTGACAATAGACCAAATTTCCAGTAGTGACGCTATTTGGCAAGCTCTGTATACAATCATTTCAAATTTTTCATCTTTTTGGTCCCTGGTGTCTCCTTTTCACACTTGTCCTCACAATATATTAGCTAGTTTCCTCTCATCCTTTCTCAATTTCTATGGACATAACAAATCCTAGTATTAACTATTGAATACACTTCTTAATACATCCATATTAATTCTCACAAGACCCCATTAGGAAAATGATAAATCCTTGAAAATATTCACAAAAATATATAACATCATGGCATCAACTAGAGACGCATACACTGATACACTATTATTGGAAGACCAAGGTACAGGGGTACAAGGATTTTTCCTAATATCTTCTATTCATAGACATGTAACGTTTTGATGTTCAGATTTTTATTTTGACTGCAAAGCTGCACTTTTTGGTCGCTTCCTCTCCACCATCTAGGTCCAGGTGGATAACCAGTCTAGGTGGCATACGGAAAACAAAGAGATAGAAGTCCATATATAATATGGTGGAGATATATATAACGTGTGAGCTACTATTACTTTTTCCAATTGGCATGAGGGTCATGTTCAATGATGCTCTAGATGATGACAAAAGTCTTCAAAATATTAATCCCGTGCTTTGATTTTGTGATTTCAATATAAATGGCTGTTCTGTGCTTTTATGGTTGTGATTTCAATATGCACACACACTCAACCTTCTATGAAAACATGCACGAACATCCTACTTTATTAACCGAATACTTGATCTTGGTTGGACTGGTTTCACATATAGTTGATTAATTACAAACCCAATAAAGCTATACATAATAGAAGGCCATAACATGTTGTGGGAATATATAGGCATGCCGAGTTCGTCTAGAATTTTTTTTGCGGTGTGCAGTGGACTCGCGCAACAAACATAACTGCTACTTAAAAACATTCGTATTTATACTGAAATCACAACAATCAAAGCACAGAACAGCCATTAAATATCTGATTGTAAGTTTAAGATGGTACTGTACATCTCAACAGAAAGGTAGCCAAGTACTGTATTTGAGATCACCGCCGTACCAAACCTAGCTAGGCATATATAGCTAGGCAGGGCTGCGGCAGCCAGCATGATGAGCGCATGGCTTGGGTACCTGACTACCTGGTTGTTGCTCGTCGAATCGCCATCACTGGTTGGAGTCTCGGAGGGGCACGCCAACCCGAGCTAATAATGAACAGAGCAAGGGGCAGCATACCGATTCAGCCTACAGGTGCAGCAGTGCTAGAACAAAAACAATTGGGCCGTCATCTTAGCTTGGCCCCGGTCCAATCCAGAGTTTGTTCTTAACTCATCATCTGGGGATTCGACACCAAATATGCCGATAGGACATATTTCTAGTTCCATATATGTTTCAAAGTTCTTGCTTCGAAACTGCAAATGGCCAGAAAATATCTAGTACTCCCCAATAACAAAATGTGGATGTTAAAATAGGATAACACACAATGAGTTTTTATTTTCTCATACAAAAACACGCACGATGAATTTGTTGCAGGCCATCTTTCAGTCTGCGAACTTCTGGATCCTAATTCAACATCATGCTTGCTACTCATCCAAGCCTCGGACTTTCCATAGACATAAAGCTGGGTGATCTATGGGGCTGCACGACATCATGTGTGTACTGCGCCGGCTGAACGTCGAGGCTTCTTGCTTCCTGAACTAAAGACTGATTATCCCTATGTCTGCCATTCCCCACTGCTTTCACTCTCCTTTTTTTCCCTTGGTCTTCTCTCATCCTTCTATTGTCACTGCTCTATAGCTGTTTTCCATTTCAGCAGAAAAGCGTCAAAAGCAATAGTAGAGCTTGCTGCTGCTTGGGCAGATGATGAGCAATATATATGCATGGGGCATTGTTGACTCTACGAGCACCTTATAATAAGTTACAACTTATGGCCCTCCAAGTTGCATGGGACTAGGATCCTTTGAATTTGCAGAGGTGAATTTAGGCCACTCCATTGCATATGGATGGATCAGATCTTCCGCTACGGTTTCAGCATATGTGCAGTAAATGCGTAGGGGCAGGCCCACTCAAGCTAGAGAACAGATCAAGGTCATGCCGATTTTTTTTTCTCGAACACGCAGGAGAGCTGCGTATCAATATATTAAGAAGAAAATGGGTTTTAGAAACCCAGGGTACAGTCAGGTTATATTAAGGGAAAACCTGAACAGAAAAAACCGCACTTGACCAAAAAGACTAATCACCTGTTACATGAGTGGAAAGAAACCAGACCTAACTAAAACTAAGCTAAGTCAACCAGGTGCCAGGGCGAGGAGATGAGAAACTCCTCTAGCTCCAGCCCAACTCCACAAGTCCATCTCTTCATCTACAACTACAACAACAGAGGTGAATTTAGGATCCTTTGAATTTGCAGAGGTGAATTTAGGCCGCTCCATTGCATATGGATGGATCAGATCTTCCGCTACTGTTTCAGCATATGTGCCGTAAATGCGTAGGGGCACGCCCACTCAAGCTAGAGAACAGAGCAAAGGCATGCCGATTCAGCCTTCAGGTGCGGTGCTAGAACAAAAACAATTGGGCCATCAACTTCGCTAGGCCCGGTCTAATCCAGAATTGTTCTTAGGCCAGTCTCAATGGCCATTTCACAGGTGTGTCATGCACATTTAATGAGGTGACACATCAGCCAAAAAAGAATTTTTGCATGAAATGGGGAGGAGAGAGAAGAAAATCGTTTCACCATGGTGAAACGACTCAGCGTCGTTACCCAGGCCTCGGTAACGCGGTGAAACGACCATTGAGGTGGATTTTCGTTTCACCATGGTGATAACAGCCGAATGCAATTAATTGATTTATTTTGTTTTGGAAACTGTGTAAATGAAATGCTCTATTGTGAAGGTTTGTTTCATTCATTGTTTCATCTCGCTATACATGACGTGGCGTATGGGAAACAGTATAGCGAAACGCCTCATCGAGACTGGCCTTACTCATCTAGCAACCCGACACCAAATATGCCGCTAGAAGCCTTACTGGTCTCATCATATCAGTATGGATAGCTCCCCCTCTGTTTAATAAAATTATTGAAATACAAGGTATTTTGGCTAAAGAAAAGTCAAATTTTACTAATTATGACCAATCATTAGTTAAATCATATGTACATTTATTATATAAACTTTGCATCAATACATTTGTATTCAAAGTGGTTTGAGATTATTTTGAATCGTTAGCAGTTGATATTATATTGTGAAAGTGCATGTGACCCCCTTCTTGATGGTTTTGGTTGATTCGTGACAAAGCATTTGAAAGACTAACCATTTTATAAAGCGATGGACAAGTGGTAATACAAAATTGATGATGAAAGGACCTCCTAAAACAAAAAATGAAATGCAGCTCAGGGATGCAAGTTTTTAGTCTTTTGTTGTTTGTTTTGTCCTCGAGTCATTAGGAAATGTTGTACTATAAAAAGGAATTTTAGGTCTTTCTCGGTTTGATAAAGAGGAAGAAGTGCTCATGACAACCTAACAAACCTTGAGATAGATACAAAGGCAGACTCATAATCCTTCAACTATTATCTTTGTGCTTGTCTGAAGTTAATCACTACCACAGAATGGAGATTTCATGAGGGCCGAATACCCTCATGAAAATAGCTAATACCGCCACGAAAACAATCCGTGAACTCCAACTCTCACGAAAAAGCTCTCACAAATATGGCTTCACGAAAACACTGTTTTCATGGCAGTGATCCACCACGAAACTTTTTCGTGAGGGTATTCCGTGACAACTACATCCACGAAATAGTTTGGGCCACCAGGTTTTCAAAATTATTTTCATGAGAGCCAAACGTCATAAAAATCCTCCATAGATGTTTTTCATGAGAGCCTCTAACTCTCACGAAAAAGATGTTTTTCGTGAGAGCCTCTAAATCTCATGAAAAAACATGTCAAGCCAATTGACAGATTTTATTTTCATGAGAGCTAGTGCTTTCATGAAAATAGCATCACTTTCATGAGAGCTAGTGCCACCACGAAAATAGCATCATTTTTCATGAGGGTTCATGCTACCAGGAAAATAGAAGCATCAAACCTCAGATGACACACAAATATGCACATATATGATCCAATATCAATACAACAAACATCCATGTATTAAGCTAGCATACAATTGAAGTCATACAATTCAAGTCTATAGATGCAATAGCCTACAACCACTAGATCCTACAAGTCCATAAATGCATCAGACCATACAGATCCTAACATTTGCAATACAAGGTCTTCACTACCAGCATTGTCTGAATCAACCTGGTCATCATAGCTCTCATCATCAATGTCATCACAGCTCTTCCCGTCCTCGTTTGGTAGTCACCATCGTCACTGTCAGTACATGTCATCTTTGCAAGAGCCTACATGTGATGAACAGGTAATCTGCATAAACAAAAACACATACAGTCAAGCACTTAATAAATCTTCCCTGAACTACATAAGAGCTAGCAGACAATTGACAAGAGCATATATTAAAAGCAACAAAATTAAGCTTATGCCTAAGCATATAGTAAGAGGCAACAAAGATTCAGAGAGCAACCAGCACATTTGCGAAGGCAACTGAGATTCAGAGAGCAACTGTTTAAGCTTACTGCACTAAATTAGATGATCATTGTTCATTGAAAAAGATTAATTCATCAGCTACTAAACTGGCCAACACATGGTCAAGGACATGCAAGCAAATTAGTTCTGGTAGTTTGAAAGTGACACATATAAATCAAAATATCATTCTCTGAACAATGGCCAAACAGATCCTGCTATTAGTGAAACTACTATTCTCACCTGTACATCGCCAAGCTAATAATATCAGGCACCAGCAGAAGAGAGCCTAAACCATCATCCATGCCGTGTTCCAAAGTGTATGCTTCAAAAATAGAAAGACCTTAAAAACTTTTCTAATCCCAAAATGACAGAACAAGCCATAAATCCCAAAAAAGGAAGGGAAGACCATATGCAACATGTCATCCCAGTAAACACTACACAACAAAGGTTATCATGAAGGGGCAGTTAACTAAAGGAAGAAAAATACTTTCTTATGATTGGTACAAAGGTAAAAATTACAATGAGATCCTCTCGATATAGTGACATCCTCTTGATATAGTGACAGAGCATCTATTCTAAAACTGAATTTTAGAGGACGCATTCTCGATTGTCTGTATAGATATACAAAATTATGTCATTCAGCGCGATAATGCACAGCTTATCTTAACCCCACCGTGCAGATGTAATCGCAAGTACTCACATCTACAAATTGATAGGCACACGCACACCTCACATTTTACCAGTTGTAGATGCACAGTTAAAAATGCAGAGAAATCGCTTCCACCTAAACCAACCAATCTCTACAGACACATTCATCTCCCAATCGCACCCTCAGTACTACCCAAACCAAATCGCTTCCACTTAAGCCAACCAACCACCACCGTATTCGAAATGCAGAGAAATGCTATTGTAACCATCAGATCCACATAGCTAGGAAGGGGGAGCTTGCTACCTCGCTGTTGTTGCTCACGGCCTGAAGGAGGGGCTTGCCCAGGAGCCGCAACACCTCACGCAACCAACTTGGTGGAGACATCCTGCAGCTGCTACAGATCCACCACCGACCATGCTGGAAGAGGCGGCCCGGCAGATGGCGGCGGCGGCCCGCCGATGCCATCTCCGTCCTTGGCCGGGCACGCATGCCGCTGCGCCCATCGTCTTCAGTCCCCTTGCCGCCGCGCCGAGCAGCCTGGCCGTGCGCACGTTCGCCGGATTTGGGACCGTGGCAGCTGGATCTAGGCCTGCTGCGAGCCCGCGACCGGATCTCGGACCGGCCGGCCGCCCATGGCTGGAGGAGGGGTCGAGGCTCGGCGGAGGGGAGAGCCGTGGAGGAGAGGCATGTGGTTGAGAAGGAGCGCCGGAGGAGCCGAGGCCCAGCGGGCGGCGGTGGCTCAGCACCTTGAGTCCTTGGACAGGAGAGTGACGGGGGAGAGACAGAGAGGGGAACGGACGCGGGGAGTTAGGGTTCCAGTGTATTTATATCATGACGGCGCGATCGTGGTCGTTAGATCGACAATGGATGGCCAGAATTATTTGGGCCATTTGGGCTTTGGACTTTAGTCCTTCTCCGTTCAACGTTTTTCTTTTTCTTTTTCTTTTTTCATTTTATTGCACCATTATGAAGTAACACATGAAAATAATTATCGTATATATACTAATATATTTTTTATTTGTAATAGACTACGTATAGTTTATCTGGTAGGATTTTATAAAATTTTGGAGCTAATTTACGTTTTTATATAGGTTAAATGAATCTTTATGAGGTTATTGAAATTAATTCTAAATTGAACTACATGTACATCTAATAATATAAAAAAAGCAAAAAAACATATTTAGGCCCATATATTTCATTGTAGCCCATATTCAAGAGAGAGATGAAAAACATCAATTTTCATCTAGGGACAATGCAAATTCCTATCTCATAATTATCATAGAATAGTTGAAATAATATCTAAATTTGGTCAAAAAATTCTACCAAGTGATGTGACAACATATTTTGGGTCCATAAGCTTTCCATAAATCTTTGAAATGATTTTAATCAAGCTGTCGGGGACGTGCTAAAGGGGTCCCCTAACCATCGGGGTAATCACCCTCAAAAACGCTAATCAGAAAAAACCAAACCCCAACGGCCCAAAAACCACCCGGGCGTCGCGGCCCATCACAGCTTATCACGGCCCGAGCGACCGCCCGGGCTTGCCCGTCGAGGGTACCAAAGGGGCGAACCCCGTCTCCGCCTCGCTCGAGGGTCACTAGCCCCTCGAGCAGACGCTGCGCAAACTCCGCCTCGTTCAAGGGTCGCTCACCCCCTCAAACGAGCGAACCACTTCCGCCTCGCTCGAGGCCACCTTTCGACTCAATACGGCGCGCACCGGCGCCCCGCCCGACAACGGCATTCAATGCCTGCTCCATCAACCAGGCGCAAAAAGTCAAAAGGCAATCCTTCCCCACGCCGCGCCGCTGACACCGCTAGGCCCGCTGTTCCACCTACCCCGGTCACTGTGCAGCCTCACCGCCACTGTGCGGACATGCGCGGCACAGTGCGAGGCCCTCTGCGGACTTGCAGGCGTCATTCCATGGCACTATGCTACCTGCTCCCGTCCTCTCCCCGCAGCGCGGCCCTCGAACGGGCATGGGGCACCCTCGAACGGACGTACGAGCGACGACCGGGCGCGGACTCCGGTCAAGCGCGGCCCCAAGATGACGAACGCCGGGTCAAATCCACCAACTCTCGGTCATTCCCTGGCGAACCGGGCACGCCGCGCACTGTGGCCAACTGCTACCGCCATGCCAACCCATGTGCCACCAACTCTTGTCCTTCTCCTACTGCCACACCCTCGAACCAACCGGCAGAGGACGACCGGGCGCGGATCATGGCCTCACCGCCCCTCGAAACCACTCCAAGACAAGCACAGGGACGGCCGTAACACCCGCGGAAGCTGGGGCACGCCATAAAGCCCCGCCCGAACCAAGGACGACGGCACGCCCGGCGCCACGCTCTCCAGTGTGCGCTCCTGTAGATTACACTGTGAATGTATTTGTATGCCCCCTCTCCTTGGTCTATAAAAGGAGAAGGCAGGCGCCCTCCCAGGGCGACCGAACCGAGAACACACGAACATGCGCACGATCACCGCCTTCCATGATATTGGCACTCTGACTCCAATCACTCTATACTCAGGGACTTGGAGGCTCCTTCTCCTCTCCCGCTCAGCTTGTAGCCCCCCAGCTGCAAGCACCCCGGTGCAAGATAATACAGTGCCGCGAGCACGCTCTGCTGGATGTACGGCCCCGCGGCCGAAACCAGGATAAACCGTTGTGTCATCGTGCTAGCTCTTGCATCAACCCGTCAGGGGACGGGACACAGCGCATTCTGTGTGGCGTTGAGGTTGGGCGGCCAATCTCGACACCGACAATATTTGAAATTCTAAGAATTTTTACTCATTCTAAGTATTTCTTATTGTCGAGCCATAGTAATTGCACCTATTAAAGAAACTAGAAGAATTAGGGAAATGATTTCAAACGGAAGATAAAAATCGGTTGCTAAATGAATCCCAAGAGCTTTATGTAAGAGTAGAAGCTCCAAAAGGTGAATTAGAAATTTATCTGGTAGGAGATGATAGCCTTCTCCCCTGGAGATGTTAAATTCGTCCACCTGGTTTTATTAATTTACAAATTCTTCCTCAGCTAGTTAAAAAACTGAAATTGGCTGATATCATGACGATATTAGGTAGTATAGATATCATTATGGGGGAAGTTGATCATTTAAATTATAATAGATAGGGTAGAGGTAGAAACTATCAATTCTTTTTTGAAATCGGAATTATTAAAAGAAGTCTACGGACTGGTATGGATTCTACCCATTTTGACCCTCCTATTGGGAATCACAATAGAAGTACTCGTAATTGTGTGGTTAGAAAGAGAAATATCCGCATCGATACAACAACGTATTGGTCCAGAATATGCTGGCCCCCTGGGACTCCTTCAAGCTATAGAAGATGGAACTAAGCTACTTTTAAAACACTCCTTTTCGGGAGCGATTCATCCTTCCCGAACGCAGCATACAACTCCCCGTTGTATTGCGCTCTTCAAGTGTGCTTCTTCCCCCTTCTCCCCCTACCATGGCAAGTCCTTGGGAAAAAACTCCGATGAGCAGAAAAAGGACGGGGTTAAGAGACCCTCCTGGCCCAACCCTAGACACTCTAAGATCCTTTTTCAAACCTGCTCTGCTCCCATTTTGAGTCAAGAGATAGATAAATAGCCACATCCCATTGCACTGATCGGGGGCGCTCATAGTGACTTAGGGGGTCGAAGACCAAGAAGTGGCTTATTTATACCAAGCATTCCTCTTATGGCTAGATCCAATCTCCTGGTCCCTGCAGAAAGGAAAAAGAATTTCACGTTCTTCCTTTCAGGAAGGGAGGATTAGGGAAGTCCTATTGATTACTGCTTTCTCCAGACCGCCGGGAAAAGCATGAAAAAAAGGCTTGAATGGTACGATCCCTCCGTCACCCCAGAATGAAAGGGGTGATCTCCTAGTTCTTGGTCTGCGAAGATGCGTTGTTAGGTGCTCCATTTTCCCATTGAGGACGAACCTCAACCTGTGCTCGAGAAGGGGGTCATATGTCAACCTTTGGTAAAAAGACTTTCCATTGTCCTAAACAAAGAACGGGAAAACTCCTACGGGAGGCAGCAGTGGGGAATTTACCGCAATGGGCGAAAGCCTGACGGAGCAATGCCACGTGGAGGTGGAAGGCCTACGGGTCGTCAACTTCTTTTCTCGGAGAAGAAACAATGACGGTATCTGAGGAATAAGCATCGGCTAACTCTGTGCCAGCAGCCGCGGTAAGACAGAGGATGCAAGCGTTATCCGGAATGCAAGCGCCCCCTCGTAGTAAGCACCCCCGACGGGGGGGGGGGGGGCGCTACGACAGCGAGGAGGACAAGAGCCCGACGCCGGAGCCTCCAGGAACCCCTGTGCTCAGCCGGAAGATCCGCTCGGCAGCCATCCTGCCGCGTTTTCGCCAGCCGACCATCATCACCAAGCACTCGGGTGAGACGAACCCCGAGACATGGCTTAATGACTACCTCCTAGCCTGCCAGCTGGGCGGGGCCACCGACGACGCCATGATCATCCGCAACCTTCCGCTTCATCTCGCGGACTCAGCGCGGACATGGCTCGAGCACCTGCCTGCGAACCAGATCCTTGATTGGGACGACCTGGTCAAGACGTTCGTAGGTAACTTCCAGGGCACGTACGTACGCCCTGGGAACTCCTGGGACCTGCGCGGGTGCCGGCAAGTAGCTGACGAACCCCTGAGAGACTTCATCCGTCGCTTCTCCAAGCGCTGCACCGAGCTCCCGAGCGTGGGTGACTCCGAAATCATCCATGCCCTCCTCGAGGGCACGACGTGTCGAGAGCTGGTGCGCGAGCTGGGGCGGAACCACCCCACCAGTGTCAACGCGCTGTTCGACATTGCTACCAACTTCGCCTCTTGGGAGGAGGCAGTTGGGGCGATTTTCGACGGCAAGACCAAGGGGAAGCGTGCGGAGGAGCCGCCCGCGGAGGGCAGCAAGTCCAAGGGGAAAGCCAAAAAGCAGAAACGAGGCGGCAAGGGCTAGAAGCCCCAATGAGCCGCGCGACAGCAGCAACAGGGCGAGGACTCTGACGAGGCCCTCGCGGTAAAGCGAAGCTGCAAAGGCCCTCGAGGCCCCCCACAGGGCGGAGGCCTGTTCGACGAAATCCTGAAGAAGCCGTGCCCATACCACAAGGGCCCCGTCAGCCACACCCTCGAGCAGTGTGAGATGATCAAAGGCTACTACCAGCGCGTCTCTGCGAAGGAGGACGGCGCGAAGAAGGACATGGGTAACGGCGGCGACGTTGGGTTCCCTCACGTAGAGAACGTGTTTTTCATCGCTGGGGGACCCACATCGAACATGACGTCGCGGGAACGAAGGCGCGAACGTCGAGAAGTCTTCTTCGTTCACCCCTGCGACGCCAACCTACCTCGCCTGGTCGGACGAGACCATCTCCTTTCCCCGCGAGGACCACCCGGATTACGTCCCAAATCCGGGACACTACCCGCTAGTCGTCGATCCCGTCATCGACAACACTCGGTTCTCCAAAGCGCTGATGGACGAGGGCAGCAGCCTCAACATCCTCTACTCCCGCAGCTTAGAGCTCATGGGCATTGGCCCAGACAAGCTGAGGCCCAGCAAGTCGCCGTTCCACGGCATCGCGCCAGGCAAGCGAGTCCAACCCCTCGGGCGGATCGACCTGCCCCTTTGCTTCGGCATCCCCGCAACTTTCGCAGGGAGATCCTCACCTTTGAGGTGGTGGGGTTCCCGGGAGCATACCACGCCATTCTAGGGCGTCCGTTCTACGCCAAGTTCATGGCGGTCCCGAACTACACCTACCTCAAGATGAAGATGCCGGGGCCAAAGGGTGTCATCACTGTGGGGTCGTCGTACGAGCATGCCTACACGTGCGACATCGAGTGCGTCGAGAGCGCGAAAGCGATCGCCTACAGCGAAGCTATGGTGGCGGACATAGAGAAGATGGTAAACGAGGCCGCCGACTCCGCCAAGAAGCACGCCGGCACCTTCGAGGCCGCAGAGCACACCAAGGCAGTGCCCCTCGACCCCAATGCCCCCAAAGGAAAGGCGTTGAGGGTCAGCACCACCCTCGACCCCAAATAGGAAGCAGTGCTCGTCGACTTCCTCCGTGCCAACGCCGACATCTTCACGTGGAGTCCTTCGTACATGTTGGGCATTCCGAGGGAGGTCGCCGAGCACTCCCTTGACATCCAGCCTCACTCCAAGCCGATGGTGCAGCGGTTGCGGCGGTTCGACGAGGAAAAGCGCCGCGCCATCGGGGAGGAGGTACGCAAGCTTCTGGAGGCCGGGTTCATCAAGGAGGTATTTCACCCAACATGGCTTGCTAATCCTGTTCTAGTTAGGAAGAAAAATGGAAAATGGCGCATGTGTGTAGATTATACTAGTTTAAATAAAGTATGCCCTAAAGTTCCGTTTCCACTACCTCGAATAGACCAGACAGTAGACTCCACTGCTGGGTGTGAATTGCTATGCTTTCTTGATGCTTATTCCGGTTATCATCAAATCAAAATGAAAGAGTCCGACCAGCTCGCGATTTCTTTTATCACCCCATTCGGCATGTTTTGCTACGTCACTATGTCGTTCGGCCTCCGAAACGCTGTAGCTACATACTAGAGGTGTATGCAACACGTTTTCGGGAGCCACATCGGGCGGACCGTTGAGGCATACGTGGGCGATATCATTGTAAAATCCAGAAATGCGGACGATCTGGTGAACGACTTGCAAATCGCATTTGGTTGTCTCCGGGCAAATGGGGTAAAACTAAACCCGGAAAAATGTGTATTCGGGGTGCCGCGCGGCATGCTGTTGGAATTCGTCGTCTCCCAGCGAGGCATTGATCCTAACCCCGAAAAGGTCTCGGCCTTAGAGAGAATGGGGCCGATCCGGGACCTCAAGGGGGTACAGAAGGTATTGGGTTGCCTCGCGGTTCTCAGCCGTTTCATCTCACGACTTGGTGAAAAGGGCTTGCCTTTGTACCGGCTCCTGAAAAAGGACGAACGCTTTTCATGGACCCCCGAAGCTCAAAAAGCCCTCGACGGGCTAAAGGCGTCGCTCGCAAGCGCGCCAATCCTCACGCCGCCGCAGAACGGGGAGCCCCTCTATCTCTACGTGGCCGCGACCATGCAAGTAGTCAGCGTCGTTATCGTGGTAAAGAGAACGGAGGAGGGACACACTCTCTCGATTCAGAGGCCGGTGTACTACGTCAGCGAAGTGCTGACCGAGACCAAGGCACGGTACCCGCAGATCCAGAAGCTAATCTACGCGGTAGTGCTCGCGTGACTTAAGCTGCGACACTACTTCGAGGCCCATCCGGTCACCGTGGTCTCATCTTTCCCCCTGTGAGAGATAGTCCGCAACCCGGATGTCTCGGGTAGGATAGCGAAGTGGTCAATGGAGCTCGTGGGGGAAACTCTCTCCTACACACCGCGAAAGGCGATAAAATCACAGACCTTGGCAGATTTCATCGCTGAGTGGACCGACGTCCAACTTCCTCCGCCGCAAACCCAGGCCGAGTGCTGGACCATGTACTTCGACGGGTCCGTAATGAAAACTAGGGCGGGCGCGGGCCTCCTATTCGTTTCGCCCCTCGGAGAACATATCTGGTACGTCATTCGCTTGCACTTCCCGGCGTTGAACAATATGGCGGAGTACGATGCCCTCCTCGCCGGGCTCCGTATCACCATCGAGCTTGGCGTCAAGCGCCTCGACGTCTGGGGGGATTCTCAGTTGGTCATCGACCAAGTGATGAAGAACGCGAGCTGTCGTGACGAAAAGATGGAGGCGTACTGCAACGAGGTTCGCCGCCTCGAGGACAAATTCTACGGCCTCGAGCTGAACCACGTTGCGCGTAAGTACAACGAGGAGGCGGATCAGCTGGCCAAGATCGCTTCGAAGCGGATCACCGTTCCTCTGAATATCTTCGACCGCGACCTCGACAAGCCCTCCGTCGACCTCGAACAGAGAGCCGGGGCCCCTAGAGCACCCTCGGGGGCCGAGGAAGCCGAGCCCATGGATGAGGACCCCTCGAAAGAAGGGCTCAAGGCCCATGACCTCGGGGCCCTCTCGGCCGACGAAGCCGAGGCCATGGAAATTGACGCGGACACGCGCCCGCAAGATTGGCGCAGCCCATACCTTGCGTGGATCAACCGCGGGGAGCTGCCCTCGGACCGAACCGAGGGGCACCGCATCGCCAGAAGGGCCAAGACCTTCGTCTCGGTCGACGGAGAGCTGTATAAACGCAACGCCTCAGGGATCCTGCAACGGTGCATCCCCATCCCCGAGGGAAGACAGTTGATCCGCGACATCCACGCAGGCGTGTGCGGGCACCACGCGACACCACGTACCCTTGTGGGCAACGCATTCCGGCAAGGCTTTTACTGGCCTACCGCCGTGGCTGACGCGAATGAAGTCGTGCGCACCTGCGAAGGGTGCCAATTCTACGTGCGCAGGACGCATCTCCCGGCACATGCCCTATAGACCATCCCCGTGACATGGCCCTTCACGGTCTGGGGGTTGGATCTCGTGGGGCCGTTCCGCCCAGCGCCCGGGGGCTTCACCCACTTGTTGGTGGCCATCGACAAGTTCTCGAAGTGGATCGAGGTCCGAGCCATCACCAACATCAGGTCTGAGCAGGCCGTGCTGTTCTTCACCGACATCATCCACCGGTTCGGGGTACCGAACTCGATCATCACCGACAACGGCACCCAATTCACCAGCAAAAAATTCTTGGAGTTCTGCGACGACCACCACATCCGCGTGGACTGGTCGGCCGTAGCGCATCCGCAAACGAACGGCCAAGTAGAACGTGCCAACGGCATTATACTACAGGGCCTGAAGCCAAGAATCTTCAACAAACTGAATAAGTTTGGCCGAAAGTGGATGGCCGAGCTACCCTCGGTGATTTGGAGTCTCAGGACAACCCCGAGCAGAGCCACAGGCTTCAGCCCGTTCGTCCTCCCGACGGACTTGGAGTACGGATCCCCGAGGCTCAAGGCCTATCAAGAAGAGCAAAACCAGCAAAATCGCGAGAACTCGCTGGACCAGGTGGATGAGTCTCGAGACGTGGTGCTGCTTCACTCAGCACGCTACCAGCAATCACTCCGGCGATATCAGGCTCAGAAGGTGCGGCGTCGAGACCTGCACGAGGGAGACCTAGTGCTGAGGCTGCGACAGGACAATCGAGAACACCACAAGCTCACTCCACCATGGGAAGGGTCATTCATCCTCGCCAAAGTCCTCAAGCCTGGCACTTATAACTTGGCGAACGAGGAGGGCGAGGTCTTCCCCAATGCCTGGAACATCCAACAGCTATGTCGCTTCCACCCTTAAAATCCTCAGGATTTCTTGTAAATATTTCATGTTCATCATTAATAATGATGAAAGGTTTGCGAAAAACATGGAAACATTGTTACTAACAACATGAAAGAGGAGGACTTGGCCTTATCCTCGACCTAGTCTCGATAAGGTCAAGCCCCCCTCGGGGGCCACAGGGGGTTTTACCCCCCCTAACTGTCCCAATTTTTTGAAAATTGTGCTAAATCTTCGAACGCTTAGAAAGAAAAACGCAGGGCGCGGGCCAGCTAAAGCCGGAGCTGGCCGAGCCGCGAGATCGCCTACGCCCTCGAAGGTATACGGCATCTCCCTCACCACTCCGTGCCTTAGCTACTTGCGAAATCGAAATACCCAGCCAAAATGTCTCTAGGCCGAGAAGAGCACAATAGAACGATCAAACAAGCTCGAAACACACGATCAAAATTCAAACTTAGTTTATATACAGGACTGGTCTCCTAAAAAACTAAGACACAGTCGGGCCTCTATGGCCAAGTCTTTCAGGCATCGCCCTCCTGCGGGGGTGCGGCAGCGGCGTCAGGACCTCCTGGGGCGGCGGGCTCGGCGGCGACAGTCGAAGGAACCAAAGCAAGAGACCCGAGACCATCGTCTTCGTGCGGCACCGAAGCGATGTCCTCCTCGAGGGAGGCCATGGCGTCAGCCTTAGGGTCGACTTCGACCTCGGGGGTCGCCACGGCCTCGGGCTCGACGTCGGCACGCGTGTCTCCATCCTCGTCCTTGTCAGGAAAGAGCTCGCGCCTGAACTTGGCGGTGAGCGTCGCGGCGGCGTCCTCGACGCTAGCATCGGCCTCGTCCAGGGCAGCAAGAGCGGCATCGTCGTCCAGATCTTCATCGATGAAGTAGCCGCCTGCCACCGCCGCGAGGTCGATGGCGTAGTGGGTCGACACCACGCCGAGCGCCTTCCTCACGCCAAGGCAGAGAGCGCTCTCGAGACGCTCCGCCATGCAGCCTCTCAAGGCCCTTAAGCGGTTGGGCAGTGAGGACCCCGACGGGATGTCGACGCTCTGAATATCCTGGCACGCGGCGTTGGCGGCGTCCTTCAAGGCTTCCATCTCCCCCTGAGCCCCAGAGTAGGCAGCCTGAACGACCACCACCTCGTCCGCCTTGTCGGCCTCGGCCTTCCGCAGACCTGAATGAGGATCGCGCACGTCAAGCCAAAACTTGGCGCAGAGACAGTCAAAGCAACGAAGAAAAGACGGGGTCATACCTTCCACCAGGGCGTTGGCCTCGGCGAGCGCCGTGCGCTCCCGCTGAAGCAGTTCCTCCGTGGCGGCCAACGTGCCCTCCTTCTCCTGGAGCGAGTGGCCTAGCTGCTCGGCCTCCTGGGCCTTTTACGCCGCCTGGGCCGTCGTCTCCGTGAGTTGGGACTGCGTAGCCTCACACGCCTTGCACTCCTGCTTGAGCAGAGTCTGCGCCGCCGCAAGCGCCTCACGCTCCTGCCGGAACTGGCCCTGCGCCTCCAGGAGCTTGGCTTCGGCCTCCTCGCGCGCTTTGCGCTCCAGCTCGAGCTGCTCCAGTGTCGCGGCCAATGCCTGGGCCCCCTGCTCTGCCACGCCCCTCTCGGCATCGCGCTCCTGCTCCGCGCGAGCCTTGGCATCCTCGTGCGCACGGGCGGCCGCCTCCGCCCCCTTCGCTCGGGCGGTGAGCTGAGTCACCTTCGTGCCCAGGCTTAGGTTCGCCTGGTCGGCGTACAGGTCTGTGATACACGCGGCCTTGTCCGCCGCCTCTTTCCACACGGGCTGCGCGAAGAACAATCAGAGATAAGGCACCCGGACCAAAAATTATGAGAAGCTATCAAGCGATGCAGATAAACATGGAGTTACCTCGAAAAGCTCCAGCGCCTGCCTAGAGTGGAGATCGGCGGCAGCGGAGATGGCCCACTCCAGGTCCAACCCGACCCGCTGAGCCTGAGCCCACAACTCATTCTCCTCCGCCACACTCCGCCAAACCCGGGCAGAGATGCCGGGCTGCTCCGGCCATATGCCCGAGCCGCGGCGAGCCTGGCGCAACGCCTGCTCGGCCGCATCCCACTCGGCCACTCCCCTGGTCACCGGCGCCTGCGGCAGCCCTCGAACCAAGGGGAGCGCCGTCGGCGCCTCGACCGCGGCCGTCCCCTCCGGAGGATGGCGCTCGCCATCAATACCATGGGACACGCCGTGCGCGCGACCCGAGGTCGGCTGGATGGCAGCGCCGCTGACCGGCGCGGCCGCCTCCTGCCTCTCCCTAGTAGGGGCCACGTCGGTGACATGGCCCTCCTGCTCCCCCACCTCCATCAGGGCCCGCTGCCCCTGCTCCGCGTTCATCACCAGGGCCCGCTGCCCCGGTTCCACATTCATCGTCGGGGCCCCTCGCCCCGGCTCCGTGTGCACCACCGGGGGCGTCCTCCCCTGCTCTGCCTCCGTCGGCCGGGAGACTTGCACTCCCGGCGTCAGCTTCTCCGACACCACGGTCGCGCGAGGGGCCGCGCGCGTCACCGTTGGACGCGAAGTCCCAGACGAACGCGATCCCCCCGCGTGAGGTTGGGGCTGGCTTTGGCGGCGCCCCGGGCGCTGGATTAAGGAGAGAAAGGATCACGAAGAAAGAACCAAAACATGATGGGAAATCGCAAAGAACAGCTCAGAGCGAGACTTACCGGACGCAGTCTTGTAGGGCCAGCGACTTTCGCTTCGAGCCGCCCGAAGAGAGAGCCCTCCTCGAGCTCGAGGACCCCCTCGATCCGCTCGGGGGCTGCGAACCCCTCGAGCCTCCTGCATCTAATCTGCCGCGGCGCGACGCGCCCGCAGTAGAGGCGGAAGTCGCTCGCGCCCGCGCCGCCGCAGGCCGGGCGGGCGCGACCGTCGGCGCGACCTCACCTGGGTTCGCCGCGCCCGCCCCTGGCGGCGGCGCGGCCATCTCTTCCTCCTCGCCGGCAGGCAGAATCCCGCCAACGTCAATCTCCTCCTCCTCCTCGCTGGAGGGGTCCGGGGAGTCCTCCGGGGTCACCGGCGGCGACCTGTCGTCCCTCTTCCAGCGGCGGAGCGCCGCCGCGTGCGCGTCCCTCCGGGCCTGCCTCCTCTGGCTGCTGGCCTTCCTCGCCGCCTTCTCGTCCCTCTCACGGTCACGGCGGGCGCAGTTCGAAGCGCGCACCTCCGGAGTCGGCGCGAGGAATCGGTAGAGGTGGCAGTCCACCCCCTGAAACCGCAGCGAGTCAGAAAGGACAACCCGAACTATCAATCTAGCAACTCGAAGGGGAAAATGGCGACTTACCGACAAAATGTGGCCCTCATCAGGGCGCAGCCTGATCGACTAGAGGTCGTTCTGGTCACTCGGCATCGTGTTGGGGTGCACTGCAGTTCGCACCCCCGTGGCGGCGTACTCCTCAAGGAACGGCTCCGACAACATGCGTGAAGCCGCCAATGCCGCCGGGTCGGCATCCTCTATCATCCGGAACAGGGGGAGCCGCCTCTCCATGAGGGAGACCACCCGGCGACGGTGGCAATGCGCGAACACGTGGGCCACGGTAAGCCCCGACCCGTCCAAAGAGCGGAGGGCGTCAATGGCAGGGCGGAGCCTCTTCCGCTAGCCATCGCCAGAGACGCCGTACTCCTAGGAGGACCCCTTCTCCGTCAACACCTTGTCGGTGTACTCCGGCAGCCCCAAGCCGTCGTTGCGCAGGTAAAACCACCCCTTCGCCCAGCCGCTGTTGTTGGTGGTCATCCTGCAGGCAGGATACAGGTGTTTCCGGGGCTCGAACGGCACAAGCGTGAGCCCGCCGGTGCACGAAGACCAGCGCACCCCCTTCCCCGCGCCGGACGTACTGAGCTCAGCGCGGAAGAGGTGGACCCACAGGTCCCAGTGCGCCTCGATCCGTAGCACCCCCTCGCAGACGCCAACGAAGGCCGCCGCCTGAGAAATGGCGTTGGGGGCAAAGTTGTGGAGCTCCACGCCGTAGTAGAAGAGACCCCGCATGAACTGGCTGGCGGGCGCATTGAAGCGCCGCTCGTGAAAGCGAATGAAGCTCACCACGTACCCCTCCGGCGGGTTCAGCACCCTGGCCGCCAGCGGCAGGACGATCCACGCCGGCCGTGCCGAATCGCCCCTGGGTGAGAGCTGCCCGCCGGCCACCTAGCCCTCCAGGAGGTGCTCGGTGGCGTTGGATGGAGTCCACTCGGTGACACCCTCAATGACCACCATGGAGAATGGCGGAGCGAGGAGCGAAGGCGACGGAGGTGGGCGCAACGAGCGGCGAGCGGCAGCGAGCTCAAGAGCGAGAGGAAGACGAAGGCGAAAGCTGGAGCGTGGAATGGCTAAGGTAAATAATCCCCGCCCCCCGCTTTCCTTTTATAAGAAAGAGAGTGGACTTACCCCCGTCGTATCACAAATCCACCCGCAACCAACCCAGCGCATGCGGTACATCAATGACAACCAGCCCCCACCCATGGGAAACGGCGCACGCGCGGGCGGCGGCATTTATTACGACGCGGTAAAACGAAACGGCACAGCAGCGGCGCCTGGCTGCCCGTCGCCTCACCTCCCCCCGCGCACGCCAACACCACCTAAAAAGGCGCACCCACTACGCCCGCCTCGCCCACTCCGCGCCACGTCATCCACGACCGCGCCCGCGAGCGGTCGTGCGTGGGACCCGCGAACCGAAACGCCAACAGTCGAGCGAAAGGATTCCTTCCAAGGTAAGGCAGCAACCCCCTCCCCCCCCACGAGACGCGGGGCACTACTAATCAGGGGCTCGAGGCCTGGCCCTCGAAGGGGTTCGACAGACGCCCTAGACTAAGCGATGCGAAGGCTGTAGGGCGCGCTCGGCCTACCCACCCTCGAGCCCGTAGCTCGAGGGTGACCCGCACCTTCCGCAAGGCCCTACTGATCAGAAGTACGAAGCCTGGCCCTCGAAAGGGTTCGACGGGCGCTCCAGATCAATAGAGTCAGGGACGATTCGGGCGTTCTCAACGGACTTTACCCCGAACCCGAAGTTTGGGGACACCCCTATTGTGTTCAAGGCCAGACATAGGCAGCTAGTCGAGGGATCCCATCGAGGGAGAGCTTTCGCACCCTCGGCCCCCGTCGAAGGGGACCGAGCCCTACCTAGCAAACCTTTGCAAGCGCTCTCATGGACGAGTCTCCGGACCACAGGCCGACCCCTAACGAACGGGGCACGAGCGTCCACTTGAACTACCCGCTAGCAGCTCATCGAGGCATCCGTGTACGCGGCCCGATTCGAGGGATATGCGGATTGCCTCACCCCTCAGCCTCACCAAGAGGAAGCGAGGGTCGTAACTTGAAGACAAGGACCCCCCCTGATCGTCCCTACTTGGGCCAAGGGCTCGGGGGCTCCTTGCAGCACGATCTCTTCCCCTTGAATAAACGAACGCGTCGAAACCATGAAGGGTCCGCCCCCGTGTTCTACGTAATCCTTGCAATCCACCATGCCAAGCGGGAAACAGCAGAGACAACCCTCGAAATTCAAAGCCCTTGCACGAGTAAAATCACTCCTCCAAGGGCTCGGGGGCTACACCCGCGGGTGCGCTCGCGCGCCCCCACGGAAAGACACACATATCCAAGAGGGAAGAACCCCCACGGAACGCCCGGGAACGATCCCTCAAACCGTCAGCCTCCGCCCGACTGATCTCCAGTCTGGCAAAGGCTCAGGGGCTACTGTCAGGGACGTGCTAAAGGGGTCCCCTAACCATCGGGGTAATCACCCTCACAAACGCTAATCAGAAAAAACCAAACCCCGACGGCCCAAAAATCACCCGGGCGTCGCGGCCCATCACAGCTTATCACGGCCCGAGCGACCGCCCGGGCTTGCCCGTCGAGGGTACCAAAGGGGCGAACCCCGTCACTAGCCCCTCGAGCAGACATTGCGCAAACTCCGCCTTGCTCGAGGGTCGCTCACCCCCTCGAGCGGGCGAACCACTTCCTCCTCGCTCGAGGCCACCTTTCGACTCAATTCGGCGCGCCCCGGCGCCCCGCCCGACAACGACATTCAATGCCTGTTCCATCAACCAGGCACAAAAGTAAAAAGGCAATCCTTCCCCACGCCGCGCCGCTGACACCGCCAGGCCCGCTGTTCCACCTACCCCGGTCACTGTGCAGCCTCACCGCCACTGTGCGGACATGCGCGGCACAGTGCGAGGCCCTGTGCGGACTTGCGGACATCATTCCATAGCACTATGCTACCTGCTCCCGTCCTCTCCCCGCGGCGCGGCCCTCGAACGGGCATGGGGCACCCTCGAATGGGCGTACGGGCGATGACCGGGTGCGGACTCCGGTCAAGCGCGGCCCCAAGATGACGAACGCCGGTTCAAATCCACCAAAACTCGGTCATTCCCTGGCGAACCGGGCACGCCGCACACTGTGGCCAACAGCTACCGCCATGCCAACCCCTGTGCCGCCAACTCCTGTCCTTCTCCTACTACCACACCCTCGAACCAACCGGCGAAGGATGACCGGGCGCGGATCATGGCCTCACCGCCCCTCGAAACCACTCCAAGACAAGCACAGGGACGGCCGTAACACCCGCGGAAGCCGGGGCGCGCCATAAAGCCCCGCCCGAACCAAGGACGACGGCACGCCCGGCGCCACGCTCTCCAGTGCGCGCTCCTGTAGATTACACTGTGAATGTACTTGTAAGCTCCCTCTCCTTGGCCTATAAAAGGAGAAGGCGGGCGCCCTCCCAGGGCGACCGAACCGAGAACACACGAACACGCGCACGATCACCGCCTTCCACGATATTGGCACTCTGATTCAATCAGTCCATACTCAGGGACTTGGAGACTCCTTCTCCTCTCCCGCTCAGCTTGTAGCCCCCAACTGCAAGATAGTACAGTGCCGCGAGCACGCTCTGCTGGACGTACGGCCCCGCGGTCGGAACCAGGATAAACCCTTGTGTCATCGTGCTAGCTCTTGCATCAACCGTCAGGGGACGGGACACAACGCATTCTGTGTGGCGCTGAGGTTGCGCGGCCAAACTCGACACCGACACAAGCAATACCATACATTGCTCAAAAAATCATACATGTCTCAAAGTTTCTTATAACTCAAGTCAAACTTTGAGATTTTAATACCTTATTAGTTTTTTGAACTTGTATGGACCTCAAACTTGGACACAACCTCATGTTCACCATAATATTATGTTTTGTGAAGTTACATTAGCAATTGGTATATAAAAAATTGTCTTTCTATTCTCTATTAAGGTGGAAGAAAACAAACCATATGAAGAAAAACAAAAATAACAGCACTTATTATACAAACAATCGACATTATATGAAATATTTTGATTTTAGAAAAATTCAGAAAAAAGAACCATCAAATTTGGAATTCAGGTGAGTGAGAAATACCGATTACAAAGTTTAATTCCGGATTGAAAAGAGAAAAATGAACTGTGCGTGTGTTCTTCATCTCAGTTCACATGCTTGAATGAACAAATAAACAACAGTACCAAAACATTTCGTAAGTTGGTGTGTATCCAAGTGGTAAGGCACCTGTTAGACATGGGTGAGGTTGTGTTCTACCCTTTTAAGGCGACAATGTTAGACAAAAAGATAAGTGGTGCAGTGGTAAGGCTCTTACTTCTGCTAAGGGAGTTTGTGGGTTCTACTCCTGTGTCCTGCTCTTTTTTTAAAATTTTAAAATTTTAGCTCTACAACTTTGATGACCCTCATATATAGTTTTTTTAATTTAAACATCATTTTATAATACATGTGGTTCAAATCCGAAGTGATTCTAATAAATAGGTGGAAATACATTTAAATTCTCAAAAAGGTATATTGTTATAAAATCATAATTAAATTTTTTCTTGAACAAACATGCTATGAGAGGTGAGAAGAGAGGAGTAGCATGGTCGGAGATGAAAGCAACTTAAAAACTAAGCCTGCAAAAGCGCAAAGCTAGCATGTATCCACCAGTGATTTCATGAGGGCTGATGCCTCCCATGAAAATGGCATTGTGATTTCATGAGGGCTGATGCCTCCCATGAAAATGGTATTCCTCTCACGGAAATCATTTTCATGAGTGTTTATGCAACACCTCCACGAAATATACCTAATTTTCATGAGAGTGTTGAATCACCTACACGAAAATAAATATTTTCATGACGGTTCATATAATACCTTCACGAAAATAAATTTTTGTGAGAGTTTGTTTCTCACCTTCACGAAAATATACATTTTCATGGGAGTTGGAAATTCCTCTCACGAAAATAGTGCCCCTCTCATGAAATCTCTGTTTTGTGGTAGTGAATAGACAAAAGTCCAGAGTTTCCGGACTATGGGCGTTGTGCTGAGTTTCCAGACAAATGTCGGAATGTCCAAATTAACTGGGTAACGGCTAGTTGCAGGTGATGGGGTATTTATACCCGCCTCATTTACTCTTTACGACCTAACTCGACCTGCCCTCTTACATTCAAAGCTCCTCTTTACTCTTCTCTTGGCCTTCTTGGTGAGATTTGGTGAGGGGGTTGAAGAAGGATTCAAGTAAAGTGAGGGTGCTAGACTGCTAGTGATTTGATTCCCCATCTCTGGAGCACTTCATTTCTTCATCAAGCCGTGGGTCTCGGGTTCTTTACTCTTCGAGCTTCCTCCTAGACAACTAGGCATTGCCCGGGAGCTTCAACTCGGTTGTGGCAGCCCCGAGAAGTTTGTATTACCCCCATAAAGTAAGTAACTTTAGGGTTTTAGATCCTAGAGAGAGGATGCGGTTTAGTTGATAAAATTACAGTTTGACTATTCAACCCTCCCCTCTAGTCCACCTTGGATCCTTTCGTATTTTAAGAAAAATCAAGGATCAAATATGTACTTGGAAAGACTTCTTCTAGGACAAAATGTATCAAACGTTTCTGAATGGACAAAGTACTTATTTACAAACCCAATAACGCTATGGTACCGGTGATGTTTTCTTAACATAAATATACTCATGTAATTTCCATAATTACAATTCCATATGTTCTAAAATATATAAATTCTATAATTTTTTAAACTTTGAAGAAAGTTTGTTCAAAAATCTGTTACTGCAAACGCAGCGAGTTATAAGTGTCTTACTAAGTGTGAAAATGCTTATTTCCACCGTGTGCTGCTTGTTCTCACTCAAACCAAATCTCATTTTCACCTTCCTTGACCTTTTCCCCTAATCTTCCATTGACCACTCAAATTACAGCCATATTACTCTCCGGCCGCCACCACTGCCACCACAAATTCACCCCCTCCTCACCGCCGGCCGCCTCCCCCTCTCCCATCTCCGCCGCCTCCGGCCTCTGCGGGGCCCAATCCTAGCATCATCGGCGAACGCCCCGCGGCCATCGCCACTACAATTCCCATTCCCATCGCCGAGGCGTCAATGGCGGTGGCGGCGCAGCACCAGCGCCGCCGGCGACGCCGTCCCCGAACCGCCCCCTGTAGAGGCCGATGCCACCGCCACCGTCGGGGCGAAGAAGAGCTTCTGGGCGGTGGTGAGCCTCATCATCGGCACGGCGGTCGGGCCGGGCATGCTGGGCCTGCCGTCCGCCACCATCCGCTCCGGCCAGGCGCCCTCCGCGGCCGCCATCCTGCTATCCTGGGCCTACGTCGTGTCCTCCATCGTCCTCGTCGCCGAGCTCAGCTTCTCCGCCATGGAGCGCGACGGCGTCGAGGAGGTCAGCTTCACGGGACTTGCGTCGAGCACCCTCGGGGCGGGCTTCGGGGCCGTCGTTGCCGTCGTCTACGCCGCGCTCAGCTTATCTCTCATCGTCGCCTGCGTCGCCGGCATCGGCTCGCTCGTCGCCCAGTTGTTCCCCAGGGTCAGCCCAGTCCTCGCCAACGCTCTGTTCCCGTGCTTCGCCGGCGTCCTCATCGCCTTCTTCCCCTTCAAGGCCGTCGACGGCGCCAACCGTGCCCTCTGGCCTGATGCTCGTCTCAATCACCGCGCTCGTGGTGACCGGCGTGTCCGTCGGCCGGAGCAGCTTGCTGAGATCTCTCGGGTACGCTTGCTGGAGCCCGGATGCGATCCTGCCGGCGATACCGGTGGCCGTGCTCACGCTCGGGTTTCATGTCATCACGCCGTTCATCTGCAAGATTGTTGGGGATTCAGTGTATGATGCTCGAAGAGCGATACTGATTGGGGGAGCTGTGCCATTGGCCATGGTGTTATCATGGAATGCAGTCATTCTCGGGCTGGCAGGTGCTGGTGGCAATGCTGGAATAGGTGACCCAATTAAGCTGCTTCTCTCAGTGAATCCAGCTGCATTGCCTGCTGTTCGAGGCTTTGCTTTTGCTGCATTGGCGACGAGCCTGATAGGATATGCAGTGAGCTTTCCGAAGCAGTTGGCAGACACAGTGGATCTGATTGTTCAGAGGTTTTCTCCGAAGCACGGAAGTGTGCCCAATTCTAATGTTAGTAGTGGCTATGGCAGAAATGGGGCGATTCTAACATGGGTCGTGTTGGTGATTCCTATATTTATTGCATCATTCTTTTCAGCAGCCTTCTCCAAGGCACTGGATTTTGCTGGGGTTTATGCAAACTGCTTCATGTTTGGGATTCTGCCTCCTGTTATGGCCCGGATTCATCGGTCACGGAAAAAAAGAGGTAAGCTGCAAGGTACAATTCATAGATGTCAATATGTACATTTGCATACATTAATCTGTAGGTTCATCAGAATTGAGGCTTGTGACAGAGTAGCTAAAGGGTTCTTTGTCCCTTGAGAATCTGGGCAATTGTTTCATTATTTTTATCTTTCTATTAAACTATCCTGGAGATAATCAATTATCAAGTGCTAGGAATACCTTATTTTGTAAAGGTTGATATCATTTATCATGCGAGTACCTTAGAATTTGGGTAACAGCACTGTAGTCTGTACCCTGTAGACTCATCATGATGTTTGCATATCACTGTCTCTTAGTGTCTCTCAAACACTGAACCTCGTGTTGATTATGCGCTTCTTTATCATTTAGGTCACCTGGTTCATGTGAAGATATTTTACCTGGTGGAGATGCTGTTCTCTTCATACTTTTCAGTATTGCTGTGGTCCTAGCATTCAAGCACTAGAAGGAGGTAAGCGCATTGGAGAGCCTGTTGCATTAGCAGACAGTTAATTAGTCAATCACAAGCATTATTGTGGTAGAATTTTAAGATCTTCATTGTTCATGCCTCCATGTTTCAGTTCCCCTACCCTGTTGCCCATTGAATTTCCTCTTTCAGGACTTCTTGATGTTAGTGTTACAACAGCACAGCACTGCAGCTAACTAAAATCATCAAATGTATTTTAATTTATAGATTTTTCAGAAGATGTAAACAGATATATAGTCATGCAAAAACTATAGAGCTGATGTATGGTGAAAATACCTGTGTCAGTTCGAATTAGATTTTTTTAGAAAAAGGATAAAAATCCAACCTTTTGCATCATCCGATGCATACAGCCATTATTGATTATTACATCATCATGTCAGTTCGAATTATATTCCTTTCTTGAAGACATTTTTATAAGGAATATAAGAGTTCACTGGTTACCTGGAGTTTTTGCAGCACCTTGTCCAAAGAATTTTGCTGTGTTAGTGTCTTCCTTTGGCCTTACTGTTATATACTCTGGTTGTTTTAAAATATGGATTGAAGGTTGTGGTGCATTGTGTCTAACTTGTTCAGAATTGTTTTGTGTGTTCTACCATGGGCTCCACATGGCCCCAGTCCTATTCTTATATGTTGATAAGTCCTGCAGCAATGGGCTGAAATGTTAGCTAATGTTAGTATTTTACTAGCAAAAGGAGCCAGTTCTTGTAGAACTATCTGATGTGCTAGTTGGTGGTGTATAATTCAGCAAATTCTGATAATACTGAATGAAGATTCATCAGATCATTTTCACTCAGAAACTGATTCCTTAAAAGACAGTGATCTGTGTTTCCAATGTTTTCTTGGTTAAGGTCATCTGACTGTATGACATTATCTGAACGTGCTTGAGCCCTTCCATAGTTCGGCATGATTTGCTCTTATCTGAGATGTTGCACTAAGTGACTGTAGTCTGTACTGTACATCTCAGATAGTAACCGTACTGACTCTGTAGGTCAGATAAATGTGCAGGATCTTGGAGGATGTAAACAATGATCAATATCAACCCATTTGACATTCAGCTATACCAGTGATGGCCAAATCCTTAGGAATTTATGAGATGAACATTTTGCATTGTGTGCTCATGTAAAACTTTGTACTGGAAGGGACATCTGTATCTTATCAGGAACTTGATGTGCTGAGTTTCTTTTTTTTTCCAAGTTGTTAGGAGTCTGAAAAGAATAGGCGCCTGCTGGCTGCAGGTTCTAGGCTTTCATATTGTTTGCTGTTGTCACTAATCAGGGAAGTAGCATTGGTGGTAGCAAATTAAAATACTGTTAAAACTATTGTTAGGAGAGTCAAGGGTCTAATGGGCCGGCTCGGCAGGCCCATTAGGGTTAGAGATAATAGTACCGGATTGGGAGTCTATTGTTTAGGATCAAGTAAACCTCTCTATATAATGAGAGGAGATGTATCAATCTAGACAAACAAGAATTAGAAGGAACACCCTTCCTCTTGCCGACCGTGGGCAGCAGCCCCGCGGCCGGCGTTCCAGCGTCCCTCAACCCTAATACTCTCTCTCGCAACCCTTCCTCCACCACGTGAACAGTACCGCGGGTACTGTAGCAGCCCAACCACCAGCAGATTCATAACAACTATCATATTCAGACCGTAATGGCAAAGAAAAATGACAGGTAAAACTAGAAACTATTATATGTGCTTCTTAGTCATGCTGTATGTTAGATACTTGTGCATACACAAATTGTGAACTACTCCATGAGTGATTATTGCTATGTGGCAATTCAAATTGCTTGCTGGTATTCGTCTTGGAAACAAGCTCTGTTCATAATATAAGGCTTGAAATATTTCTGAATGACTATAGGTAAGTGTTCATGTGTTTGATGTAATATTTGTAATAATCCATTGTTCCATGTAATTTTAGTGTTGCAAATATCCTTCTCTGCAGTTTTTAAATCGTCAATCTATTTGCCAGAATGGAAAAACAATTAGAATCATGTGAAGTTAACGTTGCCTCCATGTTGGTTTTGCCAGATGTTGGGAGTTAGATGAAATGATTATACATGTCCACACATCTTGAAATTCTGTGGGTTCTGTTGAAACTAGAAGCATGCTTTTTCATCCGTCTTTAAACACGCGCTGGGCCTATCAAATCAGCACAGTCCAATACGAAGAGATGAAACTTGATTTTTTTTTTGAAAAGATCGCAGGAACACTGTGTTGTCAGTTAAAAGCAGAAGGTCAGAGTTTTACAGACATACTACGTTGCTGAGCTCAATAACACAAGGAGCTCAAAAATAGAGTCCAAAGAAACACTAAACATGAAGACTAAACAACTCAGGGCTTCCACAAGCCAAATATCACATCCTCACGAAACACTAAACATGAAGACTAAACAACTCAGGGCTTCGACAAGCCAAGTATCACATCCTCATCTCTGCTTTTATCTCCTGCGTCACTTGCATTATTGGCAGCCAATATAGATGCAACATAGCGCCCTGGCACCCTCTGCTCCCCCTCGCTGCATCAGGCACCATTCCAAGCAAAGACGCGTGTGCTGTGCATGTGAAGTTGTGAATAGGCGTGCCCTCCAAGTGCAGTCATGCACAGCTGGGCTCGTCCACTCAACTTTGTTGTTGTACCCAGTAGGCCACCAGTAACATGGAGACAAGTACATTACTTACTGAGCTAAAATATCAAAAAGTTCAGTCAAACTCACCTCCTCAAAACCGCAGAAAATAAAAAGGAGACACACTAACAGAAAGAAACAAAAGTATATCATTCCATCCATTTACCGATATAGTGTAATAGTTTTTGTAGTAAAAGATAAGAGTCAAAGTTGTGCATGGAAGACCTTTTACAAGTAACAAAGTACCACAAGAATGGAATCATGTCACCATCACCCATCCTACCTCAACTACTCAAAGCCCATGTGAACGCTTACTACTCCTGTGTATATTCTCTTTCATTTCGGACAAGCTGTGTCCAGCCAAATTTTATCAAAAACACTTTGCCCCCTGTTTGATCGATACATCAACTTATTTGACCAACTTTTGGGATCTGTTGAAACCACCTCGGCCATGAAGATCAAACACAAACTCCAATTCCTTGCTTGCTTGCGGATCGAGAAGTACGTACGTGACTGACAATGCAGGTGCTGGCAGTCATGGCGGCCGCGGCGGCGCTGCTGCTCTTCCAGCTCGTCTCCGCCTCCGGCCGGCGCCGGAGCCGGAGCCCGCTCCTCCACGCCGCGTTGTGGCTGACGCACGCCGTCGTCCCCACGCTCACCGCCTATGCCCTCGGCCTGATGATGCGCTCCTCCCCGCCAGCGAGGGCCGCGGCCACGCAGCTGTACCCCGTGTGGGCGCTCTCTGTTAGATATTGTGTCGAATATTTGTACGAGTCCGGTTACGACGGGACTTGGAGTTGTATTTAGCAGTATAGGGTAGAGTTCGTGTCAAACACTGTAACCTGGGCCTCCTCATAAATATGAGAGGGGGGGGGCTGCTGTTGTAACCATGACGACATAGCAACAGGCTCGCAGGGGGAGGCGGCACGTTGCCGGGACCCCGGAGTGGCCAGTGTTGCGGTTGGGGAGGAGCGCCCGTAGTCATGCCCCGGGGACGTAGGCACATGGCCGAACCTCGTTAACAAAGATCGTGTCTCCAGTGTCGTATGCGATCTTGCAAGTTCGTCTCGGTAGATCTAATCGGCGCTTCCGCTGGAGGAGATTAGCGGGCGGCTCGTCGTCGCGAGGGCTAATTTTCTAACAATTGGTATCAAGAGCTTTGGTTGGATTGGATCTAGAGGTTGTGTGAAGATCACCTGGAGATTCGAGGGTTATGCGTCCACAAGGCACCGTTGTAATGCATGGTCGGTGCAGTACGGATGCAGTGCTAGGTGGAGCATAAGTATGGCCGAGATGTACAGTCACGGTACGTCGACGTGAGCGTCGGCGGTGACTAGAATTTTCTAGTCGTTGTCATCATCGAAGGCGGCGTGGATGTATCGCGGAGGAGTCAGTTGCGAGCGTAGAGGGCGCACGACGCAGCGACTCGGCGACAAGCGCGTGTGTTTTCATGAATTTGGGATGCGTCAGGTGTCCGGGCGGGGCACGATGGAATCGACAATGGAAACTACAGGCTTGGATGCATGCGGCGTGGCGCTGGATCAGATATGCGGCAGTGGGCAGGTGTACACGAAGGAAAAATTATCAGAATCAAAAGGCGTTGATGAAATTGCAAGGCATGCACGTAGAACAGCAGGTAGATGGCTCGATTGGTGATAGCATGGACATGGAGATTACGCATGATGCTTTGATGATGACATGGAGTTCAGCGATGAGCTCGAACAGACAATCCATGGACTGTCTGGCGACCGGCAAGCCAAGCTGGTCGGATCAGCGTATAAGCGACGAGGAGTGTTATGCTGGAGCGTAGCAGGGTTGTGCGCACAACGGAGCTACAAAGCACGACTGGGCGTTGCAGAAGCTGATGGAAAATTGCAACAGGCGAAGGAGGCGAGACAGTGGTCGACGGACCAGACCTCAGGCCGGTGTTGCGGGCTCGTTCGCAACGAGCGGAGGCTATCAACGGTGTTCAGTTGTGGCGCGCAAGGCGACTGATAGGAGTTCGATAGCGGATCAGTGGGTGCTCAGGAGCGGCGGAGTCAAGTGGCAGGCTGGCATGGTCGAGGTGTGGAGCAGTGCACTGGTGGGCTAAACAGTTCGCGGGGCACAAGGCGGACAGTTCAAGATGGCTGGCGGAGAGTTCACTTGGAGGGTGAACATACCGTGGTGCATGGCGGAGAGACTGGCGGCGACAGGCTAGTCAGACCGCAGGGTAGAGACAATGACGGGATCAGCGACGACGACATAGGAGCGTGACGGCTGATGGGTTGTTCTTCTCTGTGGCGTGGCGACACGCGGCGCGAGCTCGAGAAGCTGGTTTGCATGGGAGGAGTTTGCGTGCTTCCAAATCAGCAAAGGGCGTGAATCGATTCGAGTTGCACGTGCGTGGTTCTGAAGCATGGATCGAATGGCGCGAAGAAGCTTCAAGGGCCGAACTGGAAGGAAGTATAGATTGTGATGTCTATACTTGCAACTAGAGTAATCTGGTTGGTCAGGGCTGCAGGAAACTACGATGTAAGACGTCAGGCGTAGTATGGCAGTGCAAACGAAGAGCAAGTTGGTGTGGCAAATTCCAATATTTGACTCAGAAAGCGACAGTGAGGTTCTCAGTATCATGTGAGGATAGGAGAGAAGAGTGCACAGTTGCAGGTGGAGTCATGGAGTTTGGAATTGCAGGGATAGCGATGTTTCTTCGGGCGGTGAGTTTGTGAAGTCAAGCTCGTCGGGCAGCTCGTGTTGAGCAGCGAAGGCAACAACTCAAGTCTGCTGTACATGGAGATTCGCACATGACGGCTTCGAGATGGCGGAATATTCGCCAAGGTGGAGTTTGTTAGATATTGTGTCGAATATTTGTACGAGTCCGGTTACGACGGGACTTGAAGTTGTATTTAGGAGTATAGGGTAGAGTTCGTGTCAAACTCTGTAACCCGGGCCTCCTCATAAATATGAGAGGGGGGCTGCTGTTGTAACCATGACGACATAGCAACAGGCTCGCAGGGGAGGCGGCACGTTGCCGGGACCCCGGAGCGGCCAGTGTTGCGGTTGGGGAGGAGCGCCCGTAGTCATGCCCCGGGGATGTAGGCACATGGTCGAACCTCGTTAACAAAGATCGTGTCTCCGGTGTCGTATGCGATCTTGCAAGTTCGTCTCGGTAGATCTAATCGACGCTTCCGCTGGAGGAGATTAGCGGGCGGCTCGTCGTCGGGAGGCTAATTTTCTAACACTCTCCCTCCTCCTCTCGCCGGCGCCCCCACCGCCCACGGCCTCGCCGACCACGCGCACTGGGCGCGGCGCCTCCTCGTCTACCTACAGTGCTACCTCTTCTTCACCGCGCTGTGCCGCCTCCTCTCCGGCGCCGTCGCCGCCGCCGTCACGGTCCCGTCGCGCTTCTCGCCGCCACCGCCGCCTCTTCCCTCGCGCTCGGGCTCCGCGCGAGCTCCGCCGCCGCCGACCCCGCCCCGAGCAAAGCCCTCGAAAACCACATGAAGCACGAGGAGGAGGACCACGCCGCCGACGCCGCCATGAACGGCGACAAGTACCTGGTGCACTGGCCTCGCCACAAGGTAGTAGCCGCTCGAGGGAGCAGAAGCAGAAGCCCCTCCTCCTCCGCCGCCGCCGCCTACAGGTGCGAGCTCCCCAGCGATGACGTCATCACCGTCGGCATGGTCTGGGAGTTCTGCGACGGCGACGGCGCCGCCGCCGGCTTCGCCTCCCTCGGCGGCGCCGGCACCGCCTCGCGGATCAAAGGCGCCTGCCTCTCCTACGCCCTGTCTCACCTCCTCAAGCGCCGCTTCTTCTTGTTCCACTGCGCCGAGGCCGGCCTTGCCCAGACACGTGGATTCGTGCTCGAAGGGATGCTCGCAGAGGACAACGACGACGAGCACACCGAAGCATTCAGGGTGATCGAGGCTGAGCTGGCGTTTCTCCACGGTTTCTTCTTCACCAAGTACGGCAGCGTCTTTGAGGCTGAGACTACCTTCTTCTTCACCGCAGCTCTGAAGATCATACTCACATTTGTGCTGACAGTAGTCGTGGTGCTGAAATCACATCTTCTGCTCGAAAAACGATTGATGTCGCTGCCACGGTGCTAGTTCTTGGAGTGTTCATCGCAGTGGAGGCGGCGCAGATGGTGATGTACCTTGGATCGGATTGGGCCATGGTATCACTTGCTTGCAGCAGACTCTCAACAGGTTCCAACAGGTTCCTACCATTGCCCATCAGGAAGGCATTTGGGTTTCTCTGCAGGCGGCCATTGTTCAGCTTCAGCTACTGGCACAGCAGCTTAGGCCAGTACTCGGTCATCGAAAGCTCCCGGTTCTTGCGCCGCAGGAACAATGCCTTCTCCTTTGAAACTGAATCTGAGCCCATGTTGATGTTCTCAGTCACTGCAGAGTATCTCAGTAAAGCTTGGGCGAATCTGACCACAAGCAAAGGTCTGCATCTTGTGAAGTTGCCTGACACGCTGAAGCCACGGATTGTTTCCTTGCTGAAATCCAACACTGAAATGCATCCTCTGAGCAACGGGAAAGCGTCGCTGCTGCGAAACGGTGTTTCCCGGCAGTTGTCGTGGACGTTGCAGAACGAGATGCAGACAGAGAACATGCTCATCTGGCACATCGCCACCGATTACCTTACGATCGCGTTGCCTGACGATGCAAAGGGAAAGCAGGCAGGGTATGATCTACCAGCACCGCGAAGTCGCAACCAAGCTGTCAAGATACTGCGCGTACCTGATTTCTGAGGCGCCGGAACTGCTTCCAGGAAATTCAGTAGAAACAAAGTTTGTGTTCGATCATGCCATGTACGAGGCCAGAGAAACTTTGGGATCCAAGTTGCGAAAGAGAGATCAGCTGCAGAAAGTCCTCAGAGATGATGCTGGCACCATATTAACCAAAGGGATCAAGCTTGGGGCAAAGCTGGAGAGCATACGAGAAGTTTCGATTTGTTGGAAGTTGATGGCTGAGTTCTGGTTTGAGACCGTCCTGTACATCGCGCCGTCTGAAAATGCGAAGGCACACATGGAGCGTCTTGCACGAGGTGGGGAGTTCTTGACGCATATCTGGGCTCTCCTCACGCACACAGGCATCCTGACTCGCAACCCTGAGCCGATCCCCGACTGAAAAAAATTTAAGCATTTTTCATCGGCATCTTCCTCAGATACAACAGTGCAGGTGAGCCGATTTTACTCTAGGACCTGTTTCAGTTCCTTCTGTAGTTTCACGCCAATGGAAGCTCTGAGACCTGTTTCTATTGCTTCTGCTGTTCTGCATGTTGTGAAGTGAAATTCCACATAAGAGCTGCTCTAGTGCCCAAAACAAAACCATACTTACAGAATAGGCAGCGTGTGGCATCAGTAGGATGTTCAATTATGCATGTGATCTGGCCTTTTCGAGTTTCATACCTGACAAACAATGACTTTGGGGAATCATGTTGTATTTGGCGTCTGATAAACGATTAGGACATCATTTCTAGCAGTCCTGAAATTATTTCCACAGTTCGACCACTCATTTTCCTGACTCAGCCAGCTTCCAAAAATCTGCACCACAACCACATGACACCAAATATTTGTCAGATCACATTCGTCGTGTATGGGTGATGGACCAAGCAAAAAGTCAGAAAACAAGTTTTAAGGTAACAGAAAGGCCAGACGTCAAATGAACAGAGACAAGAAAGGCTTGAAACTCAAACCAACCGCGCTATTAATCAATAGTAAACAAGCTGGAGCGGATCTGCTTAAACAAGCGGCGTTGCAATTTCACCCACAAGAAGCAGGCCAACATGATACGGGAATGGTGCTGCTTCAGTAAATTTCTTCAATGAAGTTTTGGTGATCTGCTGTTGGCGAAAGGAGGCTAAGTAGTCTTAATAGCTTCTGTTTCTCTTAAGAGGAGTCTGGTAGGAGGGTTCATTTGGTTATGCCGAAGGTTGCTTAGTTTGTATTCTGGTTTTTTGTTGTTCTGTGGTGCCGTCAGGTGATCTTTGGGGTTTCATGCTACCCTCTGTGTAGCAAGACTGCCCAAGATGATGTCAGTATGGAGGTTGACCAAAAACCTATAAGACTAGAAATTGTAATTTCGTTGCTCTTAAGTAATGAAATTCGGGTTCACCCGTAGTAAAAAAAAAGTAATTGGAATCATGATTTTATCGGCAATCAACATTACTGATAACCTGGAACTGCAGAGATGACGAAACGAGAGTATAATACGTCAATAGCACCAACAAAACTATGTGAAAATAATCGTCACTATAATCACTACCGTTGGAATAAAAAATTCCGCAAACATGGGTTTGCAGATGAATTTGGGGCGCAAATTACCACCAAAATCAGCCAACGAAATAAAATCTCGCCTCCGATTCCGATCGACCTCCATCGGTGGCCTGGACTGATTTTTTTTTTGAGCACACCACCGCCTTTATTAACTAAACCAGTGGTACATGATTACAAATTCCTGCGGGGGATCTAACAACCAAACCTTCCTGGACTACATGGACAGTACACCAAAATTTCGTCAAACATGGCAGCTGCAGTGAAATTTGGGGCGCGAGTTGCTGCAGTGAAATTTCCTCAACTGCAATAATCTCCACCTGCCTGGACTACATGGACAGTAACCTGACGACCTCCACAGCAGCAGCTGTGCCATTTTTCCCAAGCGAGTAGAATTTCGCCCGGCTCTCTTCCTTGGTAATGGTTTGGTGTTGAACTAGTTTAAACGGTTTGGTATATTTAATTGGACTAGATTGGTTCGGTGAATAATGGGTCAGATACGTAATAGTTTGGTTTGCTTTAGTTTATCAATTATAATAGTTTGGATAAATTTAGATCAGCTTAGAAATTGGTTTGACTTACTCAAAATATTCAATAATAAGAAAATTTTACGGCTTCTATGTGTGACGACCTAGGTCAAAAGTGGTGTCTAAAATTAAAATATCACTTTCACACTTTAAAATTTTAATGAATTTGACTAAAATTTGTTGGAGATGTCTCAGGATAATGATTAACTACTCTGTGTAAATTAGTGTGGTCAGGTCAACATGTGGGGGCCATATCAAAAGCCGGACCAAAAACTAAAACCTAGAGTTCATGCATTGAAATTTTAACAAATTTGACTAAAATTTACTGGAAATATCTCCAAATGACAGTTAGATACTTCTAGCAAATAAGTGATATCTACGTGTGGGCCCATGTTAGAAGTCAGACCTTACAACTAAAACCTCACATTCACACCTTAAAATTGTTATGATTTTTTTTCTCAATTTTGTTGGAGATGTCTCAAAATAATAGTTAGCTACTTCATGCAGATTGGTGAGGCTATATCTATACTGTCACACCCGGTTTTAAAGGCAAAACTAGACGCTAACTATATGTATACCAGGATCAAGTTTCATACATATAGTGACTTCATCAGTGAATAACAAAGACGGTGCACAACGTAAAGAGAGTTACAAACTTTATTACAGTGGAAGACATAAAGTCTTTAACTAGATGAAAGCATACAACTAGCAGCGGAACTCAATCTATCTCCACAGCCAGTTGACTGGGGAACACATACACCTAGGATTCATCATCATCTTCACGAAACTCCACAATATCTCCTTCTTAGCAGCATTCATTGATATGGAACAAAAATAGTTTGGAAATAGCAAGAGTGAGCTCATGTCGTACTCAGTAAGTGTAGAGCAAAGCAAATGACATGCAGGCTTTATAAGTGGGAGGCTAAAAGGTCAACAACATTTAGCATTTTAGTTTGTCAAATTTTATTAAGCAACTAATTATTAGAAAGTATAAGTATATACCAACCCACGATTAAATTAAATATCAACCCAACATCATACTCCGATAACCACAGTTTAGATCATATTCATGTATATTAATCATGTAAGGGTGCATGTCGCTCTTGACCGTGAGCACGACTGTTATAATAGTTTTACACTCTGCAGAGGTTGTACACTTTCACCGCAAGTCGTGATTCCCATTGCCAAAGGCATGTACCCTTCCCACACCACGTGGACCGAATACTGGGTTTCACTATGAGGCCTTCCCAAAGAATTTCTCAATGTGTGTGAGCTCCCTTTCCATGCAAGTCTCTAGAAGGAACACCTTCATCTCCCGCGCCTCTGCACACGAACCTTGCCTCTTAGCCAAGACCAGAGCCCATTGGTCTTGTGGTTGTACTGTTTTCTTAGGTGGTTCTCTATGTTCCAATTAAAAGAGTGATCTTGTCCAAATTAATTAATTATTAAAAGTGGTGGATGGAACATAGAGTAGGGGTTCATTAACCAATCCTAGTTGAGCAGCGCAAGCTAAGCAATTCTACCATCAAAATTAATTAAATAACTCAGCTGCAAGGTATGGCACAAAAATCTAGGAAATCCTGATTAAAGAGCATGCAAGTATAGCATAACTAGAAAGTGACACATATGATTATTAGGACAAAAACATGATCAAAAATACACTTGCCTGAATTTCCAGAGAAACCGCTCAGAGTCTTTACAAGCTTGATCCTCGAATTCCAAGAATAATCCTTATACACCACAATTGTTGCAACTTTCTATTCGCATCACAGGGGCACATACAAGAAAGCAATACAACAAAATAAGAAATAGTACACCAAAAAATTCTAACAGAACTAAATAGCAGTACAAAACTATTCTACATATTACCACAAATACGTGAGCGCAAGAATCACTAAAATCAGAGATAAAACAAGAGAGATATGGCTTTTTATAAGGTGTAGGGGCTTGCTGGCGGGGTTTTAAAACTTTTAGGGGCTTATTTGAGAAAACCAGGGCTAAAACATAATTTTTTTTATAAAAGTTTGAGGGCCCACGGGTTAAAAGAGCAAAACTAGACCTCGGGGCGCAAAACCTAAACTTGTAGGGGCTAAAACGAAAGGAAAAGGATCCAAACAGAATTACTTTTGAACTAGGATGCACTGCGGGATGATTCACTAAGATTAGAGGGTCTCTTCTGCAAAATGGCCAGGGACGGCTCCGGTTGAGCGGTATGCCGCAGTATGACTCGAAGTGAGGCGACACGAAGGCCGTTAGATCAAGATCCCACGGTCCAGATTGGATCAGGAGCTGGGTGGCTGCCGGCGACGGCAGACGCGGCGGCACCGCCTGCGGGAGCGGCGGCGGCTCGCCGGAGCGACACGGCTTTGGAGCTAGAGGCCACCAAAATGAATGCCGAGAGGTCCTAGGGACGTAGGGAGGGATGGAGAGCTCACCATGCTAGATCAAGATGAGGGAGAGGCTTCAACAGAGACTGGCGACGGACAATGGCGGACGGCGGCCCTGGCGATACGACGGCGAGCGGATTAGCCCAGAGCGCGGACAAAATCGTGGCAAAAACACAAAGGGAAGCTTCACCACCTCCTTGAGAACCTCCCGAAGCATTTATTCGCGAGAAAGAGGCGATGTTAAAGGAGATCACCGGCGGCGGCGCTAGCGGCTGTAGAGCTATGGTTTCGCGGGCGCTGCGCGAGCGGGTGAAGCAGGAGTCAAAGATGCGTCTGCGTGCTGGCTAAAAACCAGGACCCTGCGCACCTAGGCGTGCGTGCCTAGGCGGAGTCAGAGTCGAGCTCGGGTTCAGCTCTGTCGGGGAGACGAGTCCGACGGGCGGGGCCCACGCGACAGTGGCCGGAGAGAGAGAGAGAGAGAGAGAGATGGCGCGGCTGGATGGGCGCTGCTGGGCCAGCAGCTGGGCCGATCGGAGAGGGGCCGAGGAGAAAAGGAGTTGGGCCGGCTCGGAAGGCCGGCGGGCTGGAAACGAAAGCGAACAGAGATAAAACAGACCTCAGGGATAGTTCAGGGAGTAAACATGAACTCGACAGAACTGAATTATTCTGGAACTCAAACAAAAGCAAATCAAATTCGAATTTAAACACAATTTTAATTCCAACTTGGTTTACCAGCAAACAAAGAACAATGCAACATTATGAATGCAACAAAAACTTATCTTGACTAAAATTATTTAATATGCTATTTGAGTTGATTAATAGGCTAGAGATTCCAATTAAATCCTAGAAAATTTATTTAGACCTTAATAAGTCCTAGAAAAATTTATAAAGTTTCTAGATACTTTATGTGATGAAATTTAGGGTGTTACATATACGTGGTTCCACGTCGGAAATATTACCCTCATGTTACATAGGGTGTTACATATACGGTGTTACATATACCTTAAAATTTTAACTAAATTGATTTAAATTTGTTAGAGATGTCCTAAAAATGACAGTAAGGTGCTTTATGAATATTATTGTGGCCATGGATATTTATATCCCTCCCCTTTAGTCCCGGGCCACCACGTCAGAAGCCGGACCCTAATCCAGTAGATTTGGCCTTGATGAACATTTGTGTTGAAACTGATTAGTATGGTTTGCTTTGGTGTGTGGGGTTTGGTTGGTCACTAAATATGCTAATGATTAATATAGATTGGTGTCGAATTTCAAACCATTGCCAGCTGAAGTTTGACAATAAAATAGATATAAAGTCTATTACATGCTGAAGTTTAGTTCATGATTTTACTTTCCGAAGACGCATGCTCCGGTTCCGTGTTCATTTGGTTCCACCGATTTTGGGTGTCAATATACAGGAGCCCTCAAACATATTCAGGGTGATAGCGGGACTAGCTAGGCTTCCTCCTAATTTTTTTAGATAATGGAAAATATATTATCCGGCCTTGACCAAAACGGCTACAGCCAAAAAACTAACATGAAAATTACATTCCATCAAGAAACTCTAGCAGTCCTACGCGATCAACAAGATCTGTAGCACGTTTGTCCGCCTAGTTGGGTCTAATCGTTAGAGGCAGTGGCGGACCGTTGCACAAGAAGGCGCCAAATCGAGTTGTTGCTACAGTGCTACTGTGTGAGGACTGATGCCGTGTACACAAGTCACATGCATGTCAGATACAAAAAATACGCATGAACAAATGTGCTTATATAGGGCTGCTTGCTTTCTTTATGTAGGCCATCGGAGATAGAGCCCACTCATTGCACGCCTTAAACATATGGTTGACGCTGACCGAACAGCACAGCCAACAAGCGCAGCAGCTCCTAAGCTAGTGTGCCCAGCGCGAAGCAAGCAGGGCCGGAGCCCAGTTTCGCCTACACTACGGTCCGCCAGTGGTTAGAGGGATAGGTTTCGTGCCTTGTTAGGTTGATGTTAGGATAGGATTCAGGCCATGTTAGTTGAGGAATTACTCTCTCGGTTCTAAATCACACTTTGTTTTTGAACTTTGTTTTTGTTTCGTAGATACATAATTCTTGCTATACATCTAAAATATGTTACTTATCAACTACGTATCTAAAAAAAGCTAAAAAATTATAATTTTGGAGAAAAGAATGAAGTGGAAAATATTTCCCTTTTGATATAATTTATCATAGTTTGAAATTATATCCAATTTGTTGTTTCATTAAAAAAATCTGATACAGGCTAACTCTCACGGACATGCATATCATGCTGTTGCTTGCAGCAAATACACAAATTTAAATTAGTAGTTCAAATTTAGGGACAAAATTGATCGGATTACAGAGTGATCCTGTTGGAGACATGGAGCAGTAGATCGAGTGCCATTGCCACCAGATCAATAGTGTCGCTGAGATCTACATATATATTTTCTCATGCGATCGAGGCTGTGCTATAAACGAAGCTAATTAATAAGGCATGTCATCCGATCCATTGGCTACTCGTGGTCCTGGCTGACCTGCACTAGCGCTCAACCATTGTCGACGACGAGCTTCCCTCCGGAGTATTCCCTACAACAACTATGACATCGTCGTCAGAGTTGAGTGAAGCAGGCAACTCTTCAGGAAGACCAAAGAGCATTGTTGGTCTGTCATCATGACACACGTCTGGTGGAGGCGCCACCTTGTTTATAACCTGCAACACCTCCGCCATGGTGGGGCGACTAGCTGGATTAGGGTTGGTGCACGCCATACCAAGGAGAAGCAGACGTTTGGCCTCATCGATGCTGTCGAGCTGGTTGTTGTTGCATGCTTGTAAGAGGATGATTCTGTCTACAGCCTCGAGAAGCTTCCCTTCCCGATGAAGACGCCTGACCCAAATAGTGATGTGACCATCGTCATCAGCTGGAGCACCAAATGCATTATTCCTATTACCCGTAATAATCTCGAGGATGAGCACCCCAAATGCATAGATGTCAGTCTGGCGTGTGGCCTTGAAGGTAATCACGAACTCTGGTGCCATGTAGCCAAAGGTGCCAGCGACGCCGGTGGCGGAGGTCCTGTCACCAGCAACTGCGCAGGCGATGCCAAAGTCGCCGAGACGGGCATGAAAGTTGGAGTCCAGCATGATGTTGCTCGCCTTGATGTCTCGGTGGAGCACCATTGGCTCGTGCTCATTGTGAACGTAGTGCAAGCCGGTAGCAATATCCCTCGCGATGCCATAACGGGTGCCCCACTGGCTAATAATGTCGTCGTCTGTGTCTCGCGGCTGTTGCTGCTGCTGCCGGTGACAACGCCTGATGGTGGTGCCACCTCTTCGGAAGAGATGTTGGTCCAAGCTTCCATTTGTCATGTATTCGTAGATAAGTAGGGGCTCTCCTTTGTTGTAAGACCAACCTGAAATTAATATTATACAAAATAGCATCAGCCAATGTATATATTGTGCATATTATTTAAATTTATTAAGTTCAACAACAATTGCATGACACTTAAATTTATTAAGTTTCATGTAATGATGATTCCAGTGCATTATGGTTTGTTATGAAGAAAAGAATTTTTTTTCGCAGACGTGCCTTAGCACGTATTTCATTAAGAAAAAAACAGTTACAAACAGTTCCTGACCCAGTCAAACAGGGCTTGACCAACCCGGATCACAAAGGATAAAATACAGAGAAATACTGAAAAAGGAATATAACCAACACATAAACTCTAAACAAAGATGACAGAAGCAGCAAGGGGGAGGGAGACACACAGCGCAACCAACACTAAACGGCGACCAACGAGCTGAACCTGCTAAAAGATACACCAACACCTTGAGAGCCTGCAAGTGAAGAGACCACCAAGCACCACGACCGTGACGGCAAAGCATCCGCCAGACAAACGGTGGCCAAACATCCAACTGAAGACCAACACCACGATGGCAAAGCATCCGTCAAACAAACGGTGGCAAAGAAACCACCCGACGTCCAGCCACAACCTGAGCGGCAAAGCATCCACCCAGAGATAGCATCAAGCACCACGGTGACAGCATCCGCCTGAAACAAACAGGGTGGCAAAGCGTCCACCCAAGAAGAACGACCCAGTGGCAAAGCATCAGCTGAAACAGCAAGGTGGCCAAGCATCCACCAGCAGCAAGCACCACAGTCGGCACCACGGTGGCTGGCGGCGGCGGCGGCAGTTGGAGGGTGCTTGGCGGGAGGAGCTCGGGTCGCCCCCGAGTCGCCCGGGAGGACGATGAGAGGGGAATACTCTATTCGGGAGACATCAATGTCGGATGATATGCAGGCCCGGTCCTAGGGGGGCGAGAGGGGCGGCTGCCCCGGGCCCCCGATTCCCAAGGGCCCCACCTCTGGTATGCATACAGTACTCCGTATACTCCAGGTGAAACGTCAATCGGGAACTCCGTGATCGGGATCGCGACTCCTCGTTTCAACTTTCAATCTACGTGCATATGTATCCGTCTCTTAGACTTTCGCACACCGGCCGCCGCGGCGCCGCTCGCGCAGTCACGCTGTGACGCTAGCTGATTCTGATAATCAGATTGCGGCGAAGTGCAGGGGGCCCTCCGCGGCTCCACGCTCCGGCCGCCGCCTGGTGAATCACACTCAAGCACCGCCGCCGGCCGCGCGCATCGCCGCCGCGGACATCGACGGCAACGGGCAGGTGATCACCGTCTCCCACTCCCACAGTCCCGTATCGCAATATCGCAGCTTGCGTAGCATAGTGCATATAATGATGCAATTAGCCAATCAGGCAATCATCCGTGTTTAATTTTCAGTGCACCTACACACGGTGACACCGCATAGCAATCACTAACTAGCAAGCAGACAAGGAGTAGAAGTTCAGGCGTTCAGCTAATCAAAATATTTGACCTATTGTTCACGAAAAGCAACCAGGATTCAAAGAGTGATGAGGTATTATATTCATTGGATTTGGGATTTGTAGTTTATAGACTTTTGCTATAACTCAGCGAGTCAGTACTGAGATTGTGTTTTTCTTTGATTTCCAGTACAAAGCACTATCATGTCATAAAAAAAATCACAAAGAGGAGCCCTTGACAAATTTCTATTTACTGTGTCTACTGTGGCATCGGCTGAAAGAATCATCTAAGGTCTAAAATGGCTCAATAAATGTTAAATGGTTTGGCAATTCTATGCACCGAGAAAAAAATAGTGGATGAGATTGATCTTGATACCATTGTCATAGACATTGCATCCCAAAATGTTAGAAGAAAACTTTTAAAGTAATATGAATAAACTACATGATATGATAATTTTATATGATACAACTTGAATGTCTATTGATAACAAATTGTGGGTATATTATTATTATTATTATTATTACTATTATTATTATTATTATTATTAAAGGGCCCCTAGTTTAAGTCTCGCCGCGGGCCCCCAAAACCTCAGGACCGTGCCTGATGATATGGATCTATGATAAAAAAATGACTGTGACGTATACTAGCTGTGCAAAGGCTGGCCACCGTACCCCGCTAGTAATAAGAGTTGTAAGTGTTTTAGCATTGGTGAACAATCTTAAAAAGAAGGAAACAATTAGCATATATACTCTCATCATATAGGCGAGTAGAAGAAAAATCATGAGAAGCTACTGATAGGTGCTTACCGACGAGTGGGACGATGTTCTTGTGACGCAGACGGTTGATGATGCTTACCTCTGCCAAGAAGTCATCATAGCGTTGATCCTCCACTTCCCGCACAAACTTTTTTACAGCCACCTCCATTGCTAGGCCTGTCCTAGAAGAAGCAGCAGGAAGAGTACATCTGTAAACAGATCCAAATCCTCCCTTCCCTAGCTTCAGCGCCTCATGGAAGTTTTTGGTGGCCTTTCTAATGTCAGCGAAGTCAACATGGGTGGGCACCCCAGGGAGCTGCTGCATGGTTTTGGTGAGCTTGTCCTGCTCATTTTTCCACTTCCTGTATTTCGAGTTGAAGTAGAAGTATACAATGGCAGCTGTGATGACAGTTGCAGCTACAGATCCAAGAACTGAGGATAAAATGGTGGCCAGCTTAACTTGTGGGTGTGATGAGTGTATAGGGGGATAAGATGGCGCAGAACACCATGGCGGGAGCCAGTTGGTCGTTGAGTTCCCTGTGTCCTCCATTGTTGAGTTGTGTGTGTTGTGGATCGTTGAGTTCCATGTGTGCAGATTTACAAGTTGCCCCACCGAAGAGAAAAAACCAAAGGACGCTTCTTCTGGAATGTTGCAGGCATGTGGTGTGGCGAGGACCATGCTGGCTACGGCGTTTGCAGGCTTCGATGTTCCTTCACCTTGGTTAACATAGACCCAGACTCTGTCCTCAACATGGTCATAATCAATCCACACGCTGTACTCGCCGGGCAGCTCTATGACTATTTGTACCCAGAAGCCTGCAGGATATCTCTGGTAAATATTGGTGGAGACGAGGCTGCCGGAGACATTGGCTGATGTGGTGCTGGACGGCTTGAAGATGGGAGACCATTGCATATCAAACAGAGAAAACATGTCGAATTCATATAATTCAGGGACAAGTGCAGGTTGGAGGGTGAAAAGCAGGCTACTAATTGCTTTTGCCTCGCTGCTCGGCTGGTAGATACTCATGGTAAAGACGATGTTGAAGGACCTCCCATCAATTGGCATCGTATCAAGGGCTAAGAACAAACCATTGTCAGACAAATTGAACTGGGGATGGTAAGTTTTCATGTAAGAGCCAAGGCCACCCCATACCCTCTCCCATCCAACGCATGAAATGGGGCTCCAGTACGATAAGTACAGGTAGCCCGGCAATTGGTCGAAGGTAGAGCTCAGCGTAAGATTTGCAAACTGATCCTTGTGGGAGCCTGAGCTCGTGCATAATTTTGGGTGGACGCAACAGAGCAGCAAGAATACGAGGATCAGGACAATGGACGGACGAGGCACACCTGGTAAAGGAGGCTCATGAACATGGCAGAAGACCATGCTGCGTTGTAATTCGCCGAGTCCTTGTGCTGCCTAGTGCCTAGTATCTCCTTATGCTTGCTCTCAAGATGGCCGGATTGATCAACAAGGGTCCCTTTTTATAGCTGATTAACCTGCACGGTTCAGTAATTAACAAAGGTTCTCGCATTGGTAGATGTCGTCACCCAAAAAAAAGATAAAAATTTAAAACTAATGGATGTGGAAACGACAGGCTCACCACTACCGGTCCACTACGACTATGGGCCAAAATTGTCCATTATAAGTTTGGCGCTTCGTCACTGAAAACTGCGTCCTATTTTTCCACACTCACAAGTCAACAGGTCCACGGCAATTTTTCTCCGAGCTATAATGTGACAAAAGCCTTTTTCTTTCCGAAAGACACTACAAACGCACGTACATGCGCGCAAACAACGTACCTGCCCCCATTTTGCTGTCGATGTGTACATCACCATGCATTCACCAACAACAAGACCATACCGTTTTGCTAAGCCGTTTAATTCAAGGAAGACACAGGGGCGATATGGGCGGCACGCCCAAGCGCTAGCTGCTGCCCCTCCTCTCCCTCACCCCTGCCTCGCCGCCACAGAGCAGGGCAGCCGAAACCCGCATGCTGCTAGGACGGCGGCGAGAGACATTACATCAAACTGTTCCACGTGGTTCTGAGAGGTGATAGGTGAGGCGGTGCACTTGTCCAGCTGCAGCGGTGAGCGGAGCGGAGGCCGTATGAGGAGTCAGCGGCGGCTGTGTGGAGACAGAGGCGCTAGGCCATGGCGAAGGTTGTGTGTGGGCATGGTGGCGACGGCTCGCAAGCCTGGCGGCGGCTGCACGTGGGCGCGTGGTGGTGCAGTCCCACCACTGCCTACAAAGGGGTCATGGCAACGACGGCCCGAGGACCTTGCAGCAATAATGCGGGGGCGGAGGGGACCGTGGAGTAAATCCGGAGGAATGGTCGGCGCCCTTCGATGATAAGTTTTAGTGTAAGTATCTAACTGCATACTAGTGTGGATATCGAGCCGGCTTGGTTTGGCTTGGCTACCTGGCTCATTGAGATAACGAGCTGGCTCGGCTCGGCTCGGCTCATTATCTTAATGAGATATAGGTTCGGCTTGGCTTGGCTCGGCTCGTTCGCTGGCTCGAGCCGGTTTGTTTAGCTCATGATCTAGCTCCATAAAAAATGGGTGTAAGTTAAAATCAAAGTAAAAAAGTACAAGATTTATAAATAAGAAATAGTATTAAAAGGAGTATTCAGTACATGGCTAACCCCCTCAAATTTACGGATCATAAACCATTAGTTGTATCGCATCAGGCCCCCAAATCTCTCTCACTGGAGGAATGCAAGCAAACAAAAGGGAGTAATCAAGAGAATAAATGAAAAATCCTACAGCAGTAAATCATCGCACACACCGTTCACTTCATGGGTGAGCGAGAGCAAATCAGGAGGAGCTGGAAGTAGTGTATAGTCATGGCGGAACCAGCCGGTCGCCGCACGTCAATAGGACAGGGAGATAACTGGATTGTGTTGTGCTGCATTCTTAGAGTTTAAGTTGGTTGTTTATACTTTAATACTCTCTTGAATTGAGGAATTGCTACATGGACCTAATATAATGTTGCATTTTTTCTATTAGACTCGGGTTGGGATGCTAGGCTGTTGTGGCTCATTTTGGCTCGCGAGTGGCTCGCGAGCCGGCTCAGCAGGCTCATTATACTACCAAATTTAGATAAATAGAATCTATTTCATCAAGCAGATAAAAGTAACATGGATGCCAAGAGATGTATGAGGCCGAAAATTGTTACAAGTTTGTGCTATGGGATAAACTCTATTGCGCACATAGTAGACACACTTCACAACCAAGACAAAAGACTGAGATAAAGCAAAAAAAAATCATCATAAACTCAATCTCTATTGCTAACTTCACCTATGCTTGGCAAATATCTCCATTGCCAATGTCTCCAAAAGACAGCATGCATTTTGCAGAGAGCCCCGCTTCTCCTACTTCTGGAACACGAACTACATCCTTGTTTAGTGTGAACCCCTGTAAATAACCTACATGAAAGAACAATTGGGTGCTTTATCAAAAATAACATCATTTCGGCTTAACCATATGGACCAGCACATGGGGCCTGCTCCCACAAAAATTGGCATTTTGTTGTCACTTGTCATATTATCTATACATGTATCAAACATATTCATCACATTTACAAGGGGTGTAAGACAAAAAGCTAGGTGTATCATTCTCCACACAAACTCAGCAAGAGCACAATCAAAAAAATAAAAATTGTTTAGTCTCATCCTCGTTACAAAAACAATATTTCTCATTTCCGTGTAAATTTCTTTTAACTAAGCTGTCTTTAGTTAGAGTAACTCCCTTATATAGAAACCAAGGAAAACTCTTAAGCTTCCAAAGTAATCTATTATAAGATACAATGTTTGAATTTAGCATTGCACTATACATTGAAATAATCTAAAACTAACCGTTAGAATTAAGTGACCATTTAAAGGCATCCAGGTGAGCATTGAAATATATATATGCAATTCTTAAGACAAGGTTGTTCCAAGAATTAAGGTTATGCGCTACTAAATTTCTCCTGAAAGAGATGTTTAAAGGAGTAGTACTCAATATATCCCTAAATGTAGCATCCTTCCTCCTAACTATATTATACAGATTAGGATATTATTTTTTAAAAGGGGCCATGACTAGCCATTTGTCTTCCTAGAATCTAATTTGATTGCCATTTTGAAGTCTAAAATTTCCAAAGTTTAGGAATTGACTTTTGGCATTCATGAGACCTGTCCAAAATTAAGAGTCACCATGATTTTCTCCACTTGAGTAATTATTTTAGAACCTAGACATTTGTTTCAGAGAATTTGTTGCCAAGCTCCATCCCCATTGATTAAGTGATATAACCATTTACTAAGTAAACACTTATTGTAAATTTCTAGATCCCAAATACCCAATCCTCCCTGTTCCTTGGGTTACAAACCATACTCCATTCTGCTAGTCTATATTTTTTTCTTGTGATTATCTCAACTCCTCACCAAACAAATCTGGATCTATAAAAATCCAATTTATGCAATATACTTTTGGTATTTTAAAGAAGGATAACATATAAAGAGCAAGACTACTTAACATAGAATTTATTGAGACTAGATGGCCACCATAAGATATCAGTTTGCCTTTCCAACAACTTAACCTTTTTTTCAAAGTTATTCTTTGTTATTTTCTAATCAGCATTGCCAATCTTTAGTGATGCATTGGGATGCCTAAATACCGAAATGGGTATATTCCTATCTCACAACCAAAAATTTATGTATATTGGTATTTCCAAACTTTAGCTTCCCCATAACATAACAACTCACTTTTATAAAACTTGATTTTTAATCTAGACAATTGCTCAAAAGCACATAGTAATATTTTCATATTTTTTGCCTACTTGATGATATGTTCCATAAAAAGTATTGTCATATACCACCGTCAACTATATGTGGTACTAAACCGCTTATCTGTCCCTCCTCCTTTGCTCTAGCTATTAGGATAGATAACATGTCATCCGCAAGATTGAAGAGTAAAGGAGATAACAGGTCTTCTTGTCTTCGCTCCTTTTAAGTCTAGAAATATTTTCCCACATCACCATTCACTTTTATGCCAACACTTCCTTTACGTACAAATTGGTCAATCCAATGACACCATTTTCCATACAAGCATTTCATTCTAAGTGTTTGTTGTAAGAAAGATCAATTAACTTTCTCGAAATGTACTTTGAGAATCACCCCATTTTTCCTATGAAGTTCATATATAGTTTGATGCATTACAAAGACCCTATTTTTGTGATGCCACTTTCACTGCCGGTTTTCACAAAGTGGCAATGAAAGGTTATCAGTGCCGGGTTAGAAAGAGGTGGGCATGATAGCCGTTAGACCCGGCACTGAAAATAGGGGTTTTAACACCGACATTGATGGGGGGTTTTAAAACTAGCAACACACCACCCCAAAATCCACACTGATGGGGGTTTTAAAACCGGCACTAGCACCGATAAGCATCCTGTAGTAGTGTAGTAGTGATGCGGTATTATCACTCCCTCCATTATGTTCCTTACAGGTAGGAAAGCAGTTTGTGAGGGCTTTATTAATTATTCGGCTATCCCTGTGATCCTATTGAGATAGCTACCTTGTAAAGATCTAAAAACTTACGTTGAGTAGAAAGATGGGACAAAATAATATGTGTTGCCTCTTTGCTTTGGTAGCAACATTATGATTCAGAAATTGAGGTTAAAAATAGATAATGAACCTTTATGGAACTCCTGAAATAAATCCATTAGGTCGGTTTGAAGATTTTGCAAAATACTTGGTAGAATTCTGTAGGAAATCCATTTGGACCAGGTGCTTTGTTTCATTTGAAAGATTGCATCTTCTACCTCTTTCTCAGTAAATGTTACTATCTCCCATTAAAAGTTGATCAATTTTTTATCTTTGGTACCATTTCATTTCTTCCTCCCTTAATAACCGGATAAGGCTTTCTTTTAAACACTGTTTTAAATCAACCTCATATAGTTGAAAAACGTTGTTAATTCAGCTTTTTAATCCAGTTGATCTATTCTCACAGTGAGTTCCTGCTTTTCTTTTGTTTATGTAAGCACCGCTAGTTTTTCCTAACAAACTAAAATATTGGCTCAGCTCGTTATAATTTTCCTACGAGCCGAGCAAAATGGAGCCACTATCGAGCCAGTCGAGTGAGCTAACGAGCCGTGAGTTTTTGGTCCCAGCCCTATCACAAACCCACACGTCAACAAGAACAGAGATAAATGAAGGGTAGAAGCTAAAAACCAATTGAACTAGCACTATATATGCTTTATATTACACTGATGCACAGTCAAGTATATCATCGACCAAATTCCTTAGTCACGTTCGTACAATGAGTGAAAAATAAAGTTAAGTGAAATTTGGGGGCGTGAATTACAACCAGAATCGATTCTCAACTGCAATCTCCATCTGCCTAGACTCCATCATCACCACCTCTGGTTGGTTAATTTACGGTAAACCACAAATATGTACTACAATAATTGTATATGGTCATTCAACACTGAAAGCCTCAAACCAACTCACAACAATGTCAATGACCATTCATCACCAAAAAAAATCAAATAAACTATATATGGCACATTTGCACGTGGTTCTTCAGAAATGCACTTTGCCTCATAAAAAACAATATTGCAACTTTCAAAGACTTACTACCGATGAACGTAATAAGGAATTAAGGATAATACTCGCCAAACTCCGTACGGCGCGCTTGATTAAAAGATTAAAACTCCTACTCCCCATCTCCAGTTTTGACCAATAATCCGGACAAACTTTTGAAACTTTGATATCAATAGTTTCAAAAAAATTCAGTGTAAAAACATAAAAATCATATGCACATATTTGTCTTGAAAAGTACTAACATATAGTCTCAAAACTTATTATATATTGGAATTACATTCTAGTAATAAGGAAAATATTGGTTAAATTTAAAACTCAAGACCATAAGAAGTCAACATCAAATAACTATGACTGGGAGGGAGTATGTCCGTTTTGGTACCCATCTACACATATATAGGCAGAGGAAATCTTCAAGGACTAGCTCCTAGCTAGGTGTAAGAATATACACAAACGTACATACCTGTACTAAGATCGCCCTTGAATGCCCACTTGTCCATTCTCATTGACAAGAAGTGGCGTCGTGTACATGTCTTGCAGCACCAAAGATACTACTGCGTGCCTATATATACCTGCTATATATATGCCCTTCAAGGCACACACAGTCCAGAACACATCCATACATAGCCCGCTAGCAATGGCATCCAAGTCATCCATGGCGTCCTCTGCTCTCCGCCTCCTCCTCGCCATGGTGCTCATGCTTGCGGCTTCTGCTCTGGCCCAGGCACCCACACCTCCAACCCAAGCTTTTTGTCCTCGCAGCTTTGACAGTCTTGAGGCCTTTCACAAGGAAGAAGCTAAATACCGTAATATATACTGGAAACATGTTAAATGCTTTATATTATTACCAAGGATGTTCACTCCAAATTTTAGTTTGCCCCGTATCTAGCGAAAAATTGTGTCTGCCGTGCATCAAGATTTTTTGCGTTTTGTTGGCTCCGCATCCACTAGCAAAAGCAGCAAAAGAAATGGAAGCGCCCTTTTTGGGGTGAGAAATTTGAGATTATATTAGACGAACAAAGGCCCTCATAATCTGCCGGCCTGAAATGATCTTTTATTTGAGAATTGTCTGTACAAGCAGAGCAAGATTTGATGATACAGAAGCCAGTCTTTATTAAAATCCCCTTTTCTTAGAGCATGTATATTGTTGCACATCAGCAGTCTAATAAATCGTCTCATGTAGTATCACGTCAGATTTTTGTTGATTTGGAAGAGAGAACGAGGTGAGAGAGGAAGGAGGTCATTATTTTACGAAACAACGACCTTATATTATGAGCTAAACTTTAGGACTATGGGATAACTCCCTTGCCATTGTATGAGTTGTTGTTTTCATGCAACTCATAATCTTTCTTTTTTTCACCCACAAATTAAGGGATATGGTATTACTACGAGACAACTAAAACCATAACATATTGTACATGTTGTTTGATAAGTCATCTAAAAATTATGTGGTACTGCATGAGCCGCCTATTAGAAGACACCAATGTAAGCTCATGAGGATGTTGTTTTGCGAAACAATTATTTCTTTCTCTCACCTCTCTCTCTCTCATCCACATCGTCAATATTTCTATGTGGTAGTGCATTAGAGGATCTTTACGATGGCTGATGTATAGCAAAGGAGTTGCTCTCAGTGGCGAAGTCAGCATCGCAGCCAAGCGAGGGCTGCTGCCTCCTTCTTCCTCCTCCAGCCCGCCTTCCCTCTTCATCTTCAGTCTCCAGCCAAGGGGGGGCTTGGGGGGCTTCCATGGTGGCACTGGCGGTAGGGGGGGCTGGAGCCCCCCCAACCCTCCGTTGGCTCCGCCGCTGGTTGCTCTAATAGTGGTGACCTTTTAATACCCGTGTTAAAAGTAATTATTAGTATCGGTTGGATACACCAACCAGTATTAAAGGATAAAAGGAAAAAATATTTTAAATTATTGGGAGATTAAATATGCTCGTGATGCGAGGATTCAAACATGAGACCTCTTACCTGGCATGTAATTTCCCTACTATCTACCTAAGCACCAAATCTAACAAAGGCAAGGGATGTTACCATCACCATCCTCGTCTCGATTCTACTCCGTTTGTGCCTCGCCGGAATCCCCACGCTGGAGTCCCATTACATTTAAGGTGAGTATCATGAAATTCAACAAAAGTGAACTACTATGCATCGCTTCAGTTTGTTCCCTCTGAAAATTAAACCGAAATGACGGTTATAGAGATTGCTTAGCGCTTGTTGTGCTACTAGGAAATTTCATTAAATTGTTAAATCAATTTTAGTGGTGAGTTCTTGGTCAATCCAAAACAAATTGGTGAATAATATTCAATTTTTGTTCAATTCAAGTTAAATGTAGTCTATTTTTTGTTCAACTAAGTTCTATTTCACCTCAATTTTAGTTCAATTGTGTGCCATATATAAATTACTATATAATGTAGTGCTAGGTTTCAAATTGTGTCCTAATGAATGTGCTGGATAATTTAGTGCTAGATTTATGTACCCCGTCTGGGCTCTCCCTGCTCCTCATAGCCGGCGGCGCCAACTCCGTCACGGCCTTCGATCTCGGCGACAACACCCACTGGAGGCGCCGGGCCATCGTCTACCTCCAGAGCTACGTCCTCTTCGCCATCCTCTCATACGCCATGTCTCACCTTCTCAAACGCCGTTTCTTCAGGTTGGATTGCGCCGAGGCCGGCGTTGCAGGGACGAGGCGATTCATCCTTGACGGGTTGCTGTCGGAGAACAACGATGACGAGCGTACTGAAGTATTCAGGGTGATCGAGGTGGAGCTGAGATTCCTCTACGATTTCTTCTACACCAAGTACGCCTGCATCTTCAATGGCGAGATCCGGTTCCTTCTCATGGCTGCTCTGAAGATCACTGTCACATTCCTGCTCGGATCAGCTCTGCTATTTCACTCATCAGAGCTTCTGATCAGCACCAGAACGGCAGATATTGTCTTCACATTTCTTGTTCTTGGAATGTTCATTGCAGTGGAAGCTTCGCATACCGTGATGTACCTGGGATCAGACTGGGCCATGGTTTCTCTCGCTTGCCGTAGTCTCGCATCCAGTCCTCCCAACAGGTTGCTCGCATTTGCCTTCAGCAAGCCGCTCCAGTTCCTCACCAAGCGTCCATTGTTCAGGCACTGGCACAGCAGCATAGGCCAGTGCTCACTGCTCAGTGATAGAAGACTCCGAATTCCTGCCACGATCCAATCAGGCCAACTCCTCTGCACCACAACTTGCGTCCACGTTGATGTTCTCAGCTGCATCCAAGTACATCGACAAGTTGCAGTCAAACTATCACTGTACTGTGCGTACCTGATGTCTGATGCCCCAGAATTGCTTCCAGGGAATCCTTTGGACACAAAACTTGCCTTTGAAGACGCCATGTACAGAGCAGGAAAAGCATTGGGATCCAAGAAACGAACTGAAGCAATACTGAGAAAGGCTAGCAGCAGAACAAGAGATGCAGGCAGCATCTTCAACAAAGGACTCAGGTTCGGGACAGAGATAGCAAGCATGGAAGATGGGTCTCTACGCTGAAAGGTGATGGCCGAGTTTTGGGTAGAGACCATCCTCTATGTAGCACCGTCAGACAATGCCAGGGCACACATGGAGTGGCTCGCGCAAGGAGGGGAGTTCCTGACACGCATCTGGGCAATCCTCACGCATGCCGGCATCCTTACTCGCTGCGACCCTGAGCTGATCCATGGCTGAGGAAAGCATTGCATAAGGCCAGCTGTGCTCACTTTTCATCGGTATTCTCCAAGATCGGCGACAGCAATGCTGCTTTCACTTGCTAAAACCGACTGAGATTAACCAACTGTAATTGTAATTGGAAGGATGATTTTACCTGCAATGCGGACACCCAGCATTACTCAACAACCTGAAACTGCACAAATGAAGAGATCAGAATGAGAATGTTCGTATCAAAGGGTACGCTATGTGAAATAATGTTCGGTTGCTCACTACCGTCGATAGACAAAAAAAAAAAAGGAAATCTCAGCATCAGACCTGACCCAGCGGCAGCAGCAGAAACAGTCCCGATGAGAGCAGAAAAAAGGTCGGGCCGTTGGATTAGCGGGCTGGGCTGTTTCTTTTTTGACATGGGCTGGGCTGTTTGGAAATACGTGAAGTGGAGGCCTCGAATTTGGATGGGCTGGGAGCGGAAGGAGCCCAATCCACATGATCGGTCTCGCCGGCTGGTTTCACTTGCTACTATGTGACGTGTGTGTGATCCACCGCCGCGGGCCGCGGCCCATGGAATCAGATTGATTTTTGCATTAGCATTTGTTCTCAGTCAGTTTTTCAGCTCGCTATTTGTTTTCTATTAGAAAATAGACAGATAGACCATTGGATTTGTCACGTCAAGCTTTCATTCGACTGAAAATATTAGCTAAGACACAAACAAAAGTCAGCTACTTGTTACGTTTATCGCCAGGGTTGATTGACAAGAGGTACGACATCTCTATCTTAATATTATTTTTTTTTGAGAATTATCTCTATCTTAATATATTAAGAAAAGGATTCATTCCTTATTTTATTTTAGGCTTGGGCCTAATTTTATTTCATGGACCGAACATTCTCAGTTTGTTTTTTTAGTTTGTTCCTATGGCCTGTCTCGTTCCTATTTTTCTTTACCTATTTGGTTCTCTTCGTATTGATTCTTTGGTTCGTTTGGTGTGTTTTTTTTTTGGATTCAACTGGTTCGTTTGGTTTAGGCATCTCTTTACGGGTTGCTACGTCGTAACTTTAAAAAAATAATAATATTTATAAAAATCAACCCGTAGTCATTTGATATACTGTAATTCAGATCAAACATGGTGTTTGATCTAATCAATCCAGAATACCTCGTCTCCTCTTATCGTACTGCACTGCAACATGCATCCCGTCATCTTCTCACATCGCTTGCATCCCCATCATTGACCCACCGCCGTCATTTCCGGGGCACGGTGTCTGCCAGGGTTCTCTCCTTCGTCGTGCTCCTCATCGGACGTGTAATCAGCAGCGTCCAACGTCCCCTTCACTCGTTACGCACAGATATATATATTTGCTAATAGTTTACTCTTAACTATTGTACTTATACTCGACACTAAATGATATTGGCGATGATTTCCGGTAGTAACAACTATCAGGCTCTTCTTCTGAATCAAATTAATAGGTACTTCGACGAGATATTCTAGCTAAGGCTATGTCCATCTTAGTGTCGTGCACATTAAATAAGGATCGCTTGGGAACTTTCCAGTGACATGGCGTCGAGTAAAGAAACAGGGAGAATAAATATGTATCTGGCTTTAGTATGCATATGGAACCTATGAAAGCTCCAAACTATACATTGTCTTGGACCTCAATCAGTAATTTTAATCAAAACTTACATTTGTTACGTATATTGTTAGTTCTATTTGCACTCCCCTTTTGCTCACAACTGCATAGCACTTGCGTACAAACCATTGCACCGCGAAACTTTCTATGCATAAACTGGTTTCTAGTAAAATAGGAAAAGACAGGTGGTTGAGTACTCCAACTCAAGTTGAGCGACCGGATCTGAAGGCTGAGGTGCATCGTGTTTCATGTTCAAGCAAGGCTAATTCATCGTGTATGTAAGAACTAATTCATGTGCTAATAACTGGATCCAAATAGTGGTTTCATTTGCTTATTAAGCCTTTGTGTCAACTTCACGTACGTACAATGACTCTATGAGCCTCACGCTAAACATGAACTCAACGTGCTATATATATGTGTGTATAATTGTCCGCGGATGTGATTGGGTCCTAAGCCCAGAAGGGTCGACGACGTCTCATAATAATATCTTGTGCTCCCTCCGTCCCACAATGTAAGCATTTGTTGACTTTTAGATATCACGTTTGACCATCCGTTTTATTCAAAAAAAATTATAAAAATATAAAACAAATATGTCACACTTGAAGTATATCTAATGATAAAACAAGTCATAGCAAAATAAATAATATATTCATAAAATAATATATTCATAAGATTAGCAAAATAAATAATTCGTCTCGTCGTGTACATCAAAACCATGTAATTAGTTTTTTATTTACCCATGTTTAGTACTTCATGCATGAGGAGAGAGATTTGATGTGACGGGTGAATAGTGAATTTTGAAGAAAGATTTTGGAAAAGTGAACACAGCCAAGAATATGGAAGCTCTTTCGATCTCTGAACTTCATCTTCATGCATGCATGCATATGACCCCATCCCATGAGAAATAGCTCCATCACATGTTGATGGATGGATGTGAAACATTCTGACCGCCCGAGGCCGGCCTGGAACATGCATGTCCTGCTGCGTTTGATTTGATGCTGGACCGATCCGCGCGCGAAGCACGTGTTTGTTCCGTGGCATGCATGAATGCATGCATATGCATCGATCGGCTGCAAACTGTCCTCTGCTTTTGTACGTTGTGGCCCGGCCGACGCGCACATCCACGTCGCCTGAAATCTCAACTGAATTTGCAGGCATCGGATCGCTCCAGAGACTCAGTATACTCCTCTCCTGTCCCCAGCAACCGCAGCCGAGACAAGACGGGACACCACGACGATCGACGCAACGTCTTTCTTCCGTGAGCATTATGTTTGCATCCGTCGATCGACTGATATATCGACAGGAACAGAGGGTCCTCATTCGCCGGGGCCATCCGTGTCCGACCGACGACTAGTCGTCCGTCGGAGCGAGCAATGCAACCAACCAGTGCTGTCGTCGGGGCGCACGCACGCACGTGCGATATATCTATACTGGGAATGATCGAATTCAGTTGGCCATCGATCGATCTACTGGTGCTGTACGTGGGGAGGCCTGGGGGTCCCATCGTCGACCAGGAGATCGATGGAGCAAAAACCTGTTGAATCAAATGGAAGTTTCAACATTACTAGAAACTACAGGCAGTTGTTGAACGGATGATATGATGATGGCGGATGGGCAGGTGCGTGCAAAGCATCGCCACGTGGTCTCCGAACCTAGCCTAGCCAATTCGCTCGCACGCGCGTGGCAAGCCGGGCAGGCCACACGTACGTACACCACGGCCCGCCGCCGCCGCCGGGGTCGTCCCGTCCGGCTCCGGCGCCGCCGCCGCCATCGCATCGCATGTCTGTCTCAACCCTCACGTACGTGGCTGCCCCGCGCTCGACGCACACAAAGCAGTGGGAACGGGAATCTTCAGTTGTGCTTGCTGCCCGGTGGTGTACGTCGACGGAGCCGCGTGGCAGCGGCCTTTGGCGCGGGGCGCGAAAGGGCGCCGGGACGGACCCGCCACGTCGTCGTCGCCGGCCTGCGGCACAAGGCGACGGACGGACACGCGTCGGCCGCACGCGACACTTGGCAGCGGGCTCTGGGATGTCGACGCGCACGTGGTGGCTCCGTCTCCGTCTCCGTTTCCGTTTCCGTGGGACGCAAGCTTATTACGAGACCCCACCGGCCCGCACCCATCCCTGTCTCCGATCCGTCGCGGTCTTGCTCTTGCCGACGCGCGCGCGTCCGACCGATCGACCTGCCGCGCGGGCGACGTACGGACGGACACCGTTACGACGTGTTGACACGAAAATGCGCCGACACACTTGAGATTGCGCAAACACGCAGCACGGCCGTCACCACGGCCAACACCCGGAGCTCCCTGACCAAACCGGTCTGACCGGTTTACGGAACCGGTCTGACCGCTTTCCTCCAGGAACTCGCGAAGATATAGAAACTCAAGCTCGGGAGGGACCCCGTCGGAGCTCAAGCAATCTAGGATTGCTCTAGGGTCGGCAGGCCACCAAGAACGTCCTTGAACGCCGTAGAGACGAGCAAAGAACAACAACTAGGGTTGGAAAAGTGTTTAGAATTTAGAGACAAAAAGTAAGGACAAATAATGATTGATTCGATTGGAATAGCTCCCAATCGGCCTTAGCCTTTATATATATAGGCCGGGGAAGTCGTACCCCTTCCAAGTCGGTTACAATATGGGATAAAACTCGGAATCCTAAACCTACTCGAATTACAGACCCAAACCGGTCTGACTGGTTGGGCAAACCGGTCAGACCGGTTTTCCCTGGCAACTGCCAATTTTGACCGTCAACACATGCCCCCCTGCGTTTTTAGTGAACTTGAGAACTAAAAAGCAAGATACAAGTAATTACAACTTCAGAAGTCAAAATTTATGCTAAGGGCGATATCAAAATCTATCGGCCATTGGTCTTCATGCGTCTTGCCAAACACTTGGATAGAACTTATTCAAATATCTTCCATTGATAGCTCTAGGCGATGATCTCCTTGCAATGTCTCCAGCATATAAGAATTCCCAAAAATGACTTTGACAACTCTATATGGTCCTTCCCAACTCGGTGACCATTTACCAAACTTGTTGCTTTTCGTCCCAATAGGCAAGATCGTCTTCCAAACAAGTTCACCAATCTGAAAATATTTTCCTCGTACCTTCTTGTTGTAAGCTTTAGCAACCCGAAGCTTGTCTTTCTCAATCTCCTTCAAAGCCTTCAATCGCTTGTCGGTCACCTCATCAATGTTGTCCATCATCAAATTGTGGTAATCAACAGCATCAAGGTCATTTTGTTTAGCCAAACTATAAGCATCCAGATTCACCTCAACGGGTAAAACGGCCTCTTGACCATACACAAGCTCAAAAGGAGTAACTTTAGTAGCACCATGCCTAGATATACGATGAGCCCATAATGCTTCGGATAAAACTTCATGCCATCTCTTAGGATTTTCTTCTATCTTTTTCTTAATTAATTTGATCAAAATTTTATTACTTGACTCGGCTTGTCCATTAGCCTGAGCGTAATATGGAGATGAATTGAGCAACTTAATTCTATAGAATTCGGCAAATTCACGTACCTCTTTAGACATAAATGAAGTACCTTGATCCGTTGTTAAAGTTTGAGGAATACCGAATCTATGAATAATATTTTGCGTAATAAACTCAATTACCTCTCTATGTGTCATATTCTTCAGAGGAATCGCTTCGGTCCACTTAGTGAAACAATCCGTAGAAACTAACACGAAACGATGCCCTTTTGATGATGGAGGATTAATTTATCCAATAAAATCCAACCCCCAACCTCGGAACGGCCATGGCTTGATAATAGGATGCATCAATGCAGCAGGAACAAGTTACAAATTTCCAAACTTCTGACATTCTTCACATCCTTTTAATATTTGAAACAATCTGCCATCATACTAGGCCAATAGAAACCGGCTCGTCTAAGTAACCACTTCATCTTGGGAGCCGATTGGTGTGTACCACAAAGACCTTCATGAACCTCTCCCATGGCAACTTTCGCCCGATCCAAGTTTAGACACTTTAATAGCAAATCTTCGGCGTTTCGACAATAAAGTTCATCGTCAAGCAAAACATACTTAAATGATATTCGCCGAATATTTCTTTCTGCACCACGACCAGGATCTCTCAAATAAGTAATAATAGGCACCCTCCAATCCTGATCCTCAACCTTGGAGCAATTAACATCACCCAATGCATTTTTTCCGCTGTCAGCAGACGAAGCGGTCAGACCGATTTTCAAACCGGTCAGATCGGTTCTGGCGGTTGGACCGGTTCGTCCAGGACCTGAACCACAGCTTTTGTTTGCATCGGTTTTTGAAGATAGAAATATTTCTTTGCAACCACATAACCAGATGCTTTCTGAGCCAGAGTATTTGCCTTGTCATTCTCTTCTCTTGGAATATGTTTGATAGTAAATTCATCAAAGGAAGCAATGATATCAAGGCATCTATCAAGATATGCATTTAGTGAACCATTATAACATTGGCATACCTTAGACACTTGCTGTACCACCAGGAGTGAATCACCAAAAGCCTCAACATGTTTGATTCCCATATCTTGTAAAAATTCCAAGCCAAATAGAAGAGCTTCATATTCAACTTGATTATTTGTTCGCTTTTCTTCCAATCGGTTTGAGAACTCAAAAACGGCACTACTCGGAGATATAAGAACAACACCAATTCCTTGTCCATCACCACAAACCGATCCATCAAAGTATAATTTCCATGGTGTACAAGCAACATAGCCGATATCGAAGTTGTTTGTTTCATTTATCCGATGTTCAACAATAAAATTAGCTACAATTTGACCTTTCATTGATTTTAAAGGTTCACAAGCCAAATCATACTCAACTAAAGCATAAGCCCATTTACCGATCCTCCCACTAGAGATCGGCTTTTGTAACATATGTTTAATTACATCGGTTTGGCACAACATGATGCAAGTGCTAGATAATAAATAAGGCCTCAATTGAGTACAAGCATTGTACAAGGATAAACACAACTTCTCAATGAAAGTATACCTTGTTTCTGCATCAATGAGCCGTCGGCTTACACAAGCGATCACATACTCCTTGTTGCCGATTTCTTGAGTCAAAACAGCCCCAATAACTCTATCTTCAGCTGCCACATAAAGTCTAAATGGTAGCCCTCTCTTAGGCGCCCTAAGCACCGGTGGGGAAGACAAATATTCCTTGATTTTCTCAAAAGCTTCTTGCTGTTTTGCCCCCCAAGTGAAATCGGCTTCATTCTTTAACCGAAGTAAAGGAGTAAAAGCATCAACCTTTCCAGATAAGCTAATTATAAACCTTCTCAAGAAATTTACCTTGCCTAGAAACTTTTAAAAATCTTTCTTGCAAGTAGGAGCTTTGACTTTCTTCATAGCTTCAATTCTCTTGGGATCAACTTCTATGCCGTTCTCATGAATAACAAACCCAAGAAACTTCCCAGCTGAAACACCAAAGGCACATTTGAGTGGATTCATTTTCAAACCATACCGTCGCATCCTCTTAAGAGCAAGTTTTAAATCGGCTAGATGAGGAACTAAATCATCCGATTTAACTACAATATCATCAATATACACTTCCACGATAACACCAAGTAAATCATGAAAGATCAAATTCATAACTCTTTGATAAGTTGCACCAGCATTCTTTAATCCAAAAATCATAACCACCCACTCAAACAAACCAATAACTCCTGGACATCGAAAAGCCGTTTTGTGCATGTCCTCTTCGGCCATAAAGATTTGATTATATCCAGCATTACCATCAAGAAAACTAACAACACGATGTCCAGAGGCTTCATTAATTAAGACATCGGCTATAGGCATAGGATATGAATCCTTCGGAGTAGCTTTGTTAAGATCTCTAAAATCAATGCAAACTCTAAGTTTTCCCGAATCTTTCTTTTCAACGGGAACAATATTAGAAATCCACTCCGCATAACGACAAGTCCGAATAAAACCAGCGTCTAACAAACGATTAATCTCTTCTTTTATTCGGTCATAAATAGCGGGATTGAAACGTCTAGTCGATTGCTTAAAAGGTCTAAAACCGGCTTTAATTGGTAAACGATGCTCAACTAAGTCACGACTCAAACCAGGCATCTCACGGTACTCCCAAGCAAAGCAATCAACATATTCTTTCAACAAATTAATCAAATCGGCTTTATACTCAGCCGATAAATTTTTGTTTACAAAAGTTGGCCTAGGAATAGTGCCATCACCAATATCTATTTTTTCTAAGGGGTCGGCTGATGTAAAATCCTGACCCAACTTATCCATATCACCGAGATCTTCAATAGCTTCAAACATACCGCCCGAATGTGCTCGATAATGATCAATTCGGTCTTGAAGCCACTGTCCAGACATAAACCGGTCTGACCAGTTTCCAGAAGCGGTCTGACCTGTTTGCTTCGGCTGGCTCTGTTCAGATCCAAACCGGTCTGACCGGTTCCTGGAAGCGATCTGACCGGTTTTGCCTGGCTGGCTCGTTTGCTCCATTAATTACAGCAAGTAATTCAACCGATTTTCCATCGGTTTTAATGTAGCAGGAACAAAACCATCCTTGGTGCAACTGATCAGCTCATAGTCGGTCAAATCCATGCCCGACAAACATTTGATGTTCTCATTTGCACTAATAGAGTCGGAATCTGTAACAACCCTAAAATTCCCTATATGATTTGTTGAGTGCAAAAATGTGAATTTAAAAATTTTTGGTGAATTGTTGTGTCTGCAAACCAATATATACTAGACAGAGCAGTCAAAGAGACCAGAGGCACAGCTATTCCATTTTGTAAGGTGCAGTGGAGCAATCACTCAGAAAGAGAAGCTACTTGGGAGAAGAAATCAGTACTAAAGGAGAAATACCCCCACTTGTTTAAACCATAGGTAATCACAAATCTCGAGGACGAGATTCTTGTGAGGGGGGAGACTGTAACAACCCTAAAATTCCCTATAGGATTTGTTAAGTGCAAAAATGTGAATTTAAAAAATTTTGGTGAATTGTTGTGCCTGCAAACCAATATTTAAAATTGATTCTATTGCTTCCCAAAATTCTTAAGCAATTTAAATTTAAAAATTTAAAATCAATTTGAAGTGCTAAGGATGAAATAGTGTGATTAGGAGTTATTTGGAGTTATTTAGATTTTTGGTTGGTTTGAATTCAAATTCTAGATTTGAATTCAAACTCTAACTATTTTAGCTAATTGTCAAACTCTTCTAACCTGTCGTGGGCCAAATCTTCGAGCTCAAGTCCATCTAGCACCCTCCAACTCTTTTCCCCGAGCCAGCGAACCAAGCGGCCCAGCCGGCCTTACGGCCCAGCAGCGGCCCAGCCTTTCCCTCACCGCGTCGCCTCCGCGTCGCCTTCCTCTCCCACTGACAGGCGGGTCCCGCCTGTCAGCTTTCTCTCCCTCCTCTCGTCATCTTCCCCCGCGCGCCGCTCTCTCTCTCTCGCGCGCGCCCGTGACCTCCAACCAACGATCCGGTCATATCGCCCCTGTGCGGCCCGTTGCGATGGCAACGCGTGTCCGCAGCCGCCCACCGCATCCATCTCGCCGTCCGTGCCGCGAAACCCTAGCGCCATCCCCTTTCAAAGCCGCCGCCGGCCTTCTTCCTCCCCAAGCCGCGCCGCCCCATTGGGGTATTCCCGATCCAATTCGCGAGGGGTGAGAGGTGCGAGGAGAGGTGGAGAAGAGATTGAGCGGGAGCAGGAGCAAGGAGGGGAAGCCCATCGTCTTCTCCACGCCGCCACCGCGCGTGGGACCGTCGTCACCAGGCCGAACCAGGGAGCGAGAAGAGGAGCACGAGCTTCGCCGAGCCACGCCGAGTCTACCCCGAGCTGCAGCGTACGTCTACGTGACCCGAGGTGAGCCGTCGTCGTCGACCCCCTTCTTCTCCCCTGTCTCCGGCAAGTTCCGCCGCCACCGCCGTTGCTAGCCCCCTGGGACCCGGTCATCGAGCCGTGGCCGTCGCACTTGTGCAGGAACCCGTCGCGCCGCTTTCCGCACCGCAACCCGCCGACGCCTTTGGCCTCTGGACCCCGGCCGCCATGCCGTCGCCGCACACCGAGCGAGCTCGGACCGCGCGAACGCCATGGCCGCGGCGCGGTCAAGCCCGTGGCTTGAATTGCGCGCGCGCGAGCCAAACTCACCCATACACCGCACGCACAGCTGAGCGCATCTCGTTGAGTCGTTTTGGAGCACCAAGCCGAGCCGTTTCCGCCCGCGCGTCGCCGGCCGCCGTGGCGCCATGGCCGCGCCGCCGCCGCTCGCGTCGGGAGCCCAATCCAAAGCCAAGCCGAGCCCTTTTTCACCCCATTCGTGTTCGCCGAACCCAAGCCGAGGCTCTCCGACCATTCTTGGACCTGGCCGAGCCTTTTCCGGCGAGAACCGCCGCAGACCATCGCCGCCGGTCGTGCACCAGTGCGCGCCGCGTGCGTTCGCGTCGCGCCGTGGCCATGCCACACGCTAGGCCACACCAAGTCGCCACACGAGCACTAAAGAAGATCCTGAGTCGGCCACAGGTTGATCCCGTGCACCCGGCTCACGTGAACCGCACTCTCGGTTCCCGGTGGACCTAGTACACTAGGGCGGATCCAGCAGCGCCCCCTTCGTGGGCCAAATCTTGCGTTTAAGTCTATTTCACACCCCTAAACTATCTCGGCCCGTTCACCTTTCGGCCCAATTCCAGCCCAGCCATCATTTAATCTTTTTCTTTTTAACCGCGCTGACGTATGGGGCCCACTTGTCATACTCTGCGAGTCACTGACACATGGGGCCCACTGTCCAGAGCTGACCGTTGACCGTTGACCCGTTGACCGTTGACCAGTCAACGCTGACGTCAACAGGGCCCACTGCTGACGTCATCCTAGGCGGACCCCACTGCTGACGTCATGCTGACGTCGGCAGGCTAATTATTTATCTGTTTTTCTTTTTCGGAAATTATTTAATATTTTTTGAAAATGATTTAAACTTCAAAAATTAATAATAAATCAACCGTAGCTCAGAAAAATATGAAACCAGTTTCTATATTTTTCTAAAATCATGATCTACGCGTTAGTATAGAGTTTGGTGTTATTTGGGTCTTATTTCATCGCTGTTTTGGTATTTCTTTGCTAGTAGTCGCGCCTTATTTTATTTTTACGCAACCTTAGGAGCTCCGGAGAGTCTGGAGGAGCCGGACCACTACGACAACTGCTTTGACAAGGACGAAGACCTTTGCCCAGGTTCACGCCCGACCATTCTCTGAAATACCTATTAGACATGCAACTAGTATGCTAGCGCTTTACTTTACTCGCATGATAAACCTGCACTGCCTTTGTTAATATCCTGTTACCTTGCTACCTACTACTCACTTTATGAAATATGCTATGCTATGCATGTGTTGGGATGGTTGTGATTTGATCCTCTTGGCGTGAGTTGTGGGTGGTATGGGAGGAGTAGTGCAGCTAGGCGGTGTAAGCGAGTAATAACAACTCGATCGTTTGATCGAGGTGCTTGGGGACTGCACTCGGGCAGTCCCTACGGAGTACCTGTTGCGGGTACATGGTTCTTGGATATTGGTACTTGAGGAGTACTTGAGGAGTTTGGGCGGCTATACCTGTTATGGGTGCCGATTGCGGACCGTTGCGGCGGATCGCTTATGACGCAGATACTCGCTTTACCGACAATTAAGGACCGAGTCGAGTTCCAACTTTGGACGTGGGAATATCGTGCTCACCATCTACCCAGTATGGGGAGGGTTCCAGCAAGCCTACTCTAGTGCGGCGCCGAGACTGTAGGAGAATCGAGCTTGATATGTGTAGGGGGGATTCGTTGCGGCGTAATCTCCCTGATTTACCACGGCCCCCGACTGGCCCCGGTGAGAAGGTTTCACGACCCTGGGGCAGATGTTAGATCGGATGTTTCCCGAGCCCAGGGAGACAGGATTGGCGTCGTTACTGTTTAGGGTCTTTGCTGTGGGCTGTGTCTCAGGTTGGTTGCGGACTAGCCTTGCAGCCCGGATGGATTCCTGGAGTGCCACCTCTGCAGAGTGTAAACTATACGTATAGCCGTGTCCACGGTTACGGACGACCCATTTCTGATAAGTTCCGACTAGCATGGGAATCTGCTTTCTTACCTCATCCTTGATATGGGTTATGAGAGATTGGTCCAGCTGAGGCTGTTGAGACAAGGTGGGGAGGGAGCTCACCGAGTCGACTAGAGAGAGAAAGGTGTTGGTGAATAATGTTTGCGGGAACCTGCTGTGGCAGGACGAGCCCGATGGGAAAATGTGAGGCTGACGGGTGGTTTTGGGAGTGGATGTGTGTGTGAGAGAGAAGGAGTTGGTGATGAGATGAATTTGGGTTATTGCTGCTGCTTGCATAAGAAAACCCTGGCTCAAACCTTGATTATTTCTATACCCTAGAATAGGCCACTTTAAAGCTTGCATCATATTATGGTTGGTGACGTGAACCTGTCCCATTTCCTTGGGGACAAACTTTGGGTTCTCAGGTGAAGACCTCGACCACGAGTTCAACCAGGACGGGTGGTACGATTGAAGGGTGTGCGCTACGCTCAAGGATGCCTGTGGAGGAGTGGACCCTGATGATCTAGCTACTGCTGCGCAGATGTTTCTTATTGTCGATTTAGCCCAGAGGGCTTGTACCAGACCGCTATGTTTTATATATGTCATGTAATGGATCTTTTATCGTTGTATGGATGTGATATTCGACTGAGATGAGTTCTGTACGAGATAGCTGCTATTCCTGGGACTATCTCGAGGGTACAGGGAGTCGGATTCTCGTCGTTGAGAATCCGGTTCGTCACAGTTGGTATCAGAGCCATACTTGACCGTAGCGCGTAACCCTTAGATCGGAAACTTAGGACAGAAGCTCTAACTGAGTCATCTACTATATATGAAACCCCTTGGACTATTTGAAAACTATATATACGTATATCTCAACTATTTACAAAACTTTTACCCTTACCTTACCTTACTAACTTGCTAACTTACTAACATCCCACTAACTGTCTGGCAGATGGAAGGAAGAGGATCAGCAGATGTACGACGGGAGATCAGGACCACAGGAGCAGACTGTGGAGGTTTGGCAGTGCTACTGAGGGAGGTGTTGCGTACAGTGGGGATAGATGTGGACAACGTCTTCTACGAGGGCTGGACCTACGGCCCTGGCGAGGGAGTACACACCCGGTTGCAGATGATAGTACCCAATATCCCTGGACGACCAAGGTCACTGATGCTACGGGCAGCTACCAGCGAGAGCACCTTCAGTCGGGCAGTGCAGACTATAGCCATGAGGATACTCCGACTTGCCACACTTGTGTACCAGAACCAGCTCAGCCACACTCATTTCCGGTACCTACCGAGGGCTCTTGAAGATCCAACAGACAGAGACGCAGTCAGCTTGCAGGCTCACGCAGCAGACCGAGAGCGGAACGTGACCCTGCGGACCTCAGTTCAGTGCATGATCGAGCAGGAGTATTTAAACATTGGCCTAGAAGAGAAAGTTGCCAAGCTGAAAGAGAGGGTATGGAAGCAGGACATCCAACTGCTGGAGAAGGACAACAGGATCGCCTTACTTGAGGAGCGACTCAAAGCTAAAGCAAGGGAAGTCAGAGTCCTGGAATACGAAGCTCGCAACAACAGGCAGTTGGCAGGGCTGATCCGAGCAACTCACCATGCTCGAGATGTCCGTCTAGAAGATCAACTCTCAGAGAAAGACAAAGAACTGACAGCCAAGGAAGAAGAAATAGAAGAACTGAAGGAAGAAGTATACTGGTTGGACAGTCACAACTCAGAACTTCAGGAAGATGTGGATAGCTACAAGGAGAAGAGTGGACGGAACTACCAGCTGATGAAGTACTTGAGTCTTCAACAGATTATGGCAAAGGATGAAGCTCGAAGGACCCTTAGTAGTTGGGTAAGGTCAGACAGGAAGAGAGTGGCAGAGATGATCACAGTGAACCAAGGACTACCAGAAGAACGCAGAGTTGAACCCAGGACAGAGCACTACAGAGTCTCACCAAGCCGAGATGAGCCGATACCACCACCTGAGGCTCGAACCCCTACCCCCGAGATGACAAGACTGAGACAAGAACTGGCACACCTAGAAAAGCAGATGACAGAACCTGAGATGGACACAGTGAGGTTGGCAGTGCGCCTCACGGACACTCTCCACGACGACAGGCAGTGATCAAGCAGCAGACAGAGACTGAGGCTGAGGTTGGCAGCGCGCCTCACAGGCACTTTCAGCAGTATGAGACAGAGGCAGTAGGCAGTATCAGCAGATGTCAGCAGTAGTGATGAGACTTGTATCTATCTTTTTGAGCAGATGTTTAGACTTAGTAGATCATGACCACCTTTTGGCTCAGCCACGATGTAGCATTCGCTTAGATGTACTAATCCTCAAGGTTCCAGGAGCTGGCCTCGGGATAGTACTCATGTCTAGGGTGTAATGCTGTAATGAGTGATCGATCTTTGTGGTTGTTCTTGCAGTTTTATTGATGTTCATCTTGAGTGTACTTTAGTGTTGAGTCTATTTCATGTGTGCAGCTCCTACTCTAGTTACGCTAACCTAACCCTTATCGACCGCCACTAAACCTGCTCTATGAAAAATACAGCAAGATGTCGATCCGGAGATCCAACCGACTGCTTGCACGTTTTGAGGAAGCTGAGCAAGAAGAGGCAGCAATGGCAGCTAGAGGCAGAGGACGTGTCAGAGGTCGTGGTCGCGGAAGAGCAACAGCTGCAGTTAGAGGCAGGGGCCGTGGACGCGCAGCAGGCGTGCTCCAGCCCGAGAACAACGCACCAGGTGGAGAACAGGAAGTGGAAATGGAAGAACCAGCAGTGGAACCTCAGCAGAACCGGCAGAACGAACAGCAACCACCGCCACCTCCTAACTTGGTAGAAGTAATGACTACTCAAACACAGCTGATGCAACAGATGGCACAGGCCAATACTCATCTGATGCAAGCTATGCAACAGATACAGGGAAACCAGAATCAGAACCGTCAGGGACACCGTGAAGAGGACCTGCAAAGGAAGATTGAAAGGTTCATCAGGCTGAAAGCACCCACCTTCGACTACTCGGACGAGCCACTCGACGCACACGACTGGTTGCGTACCATCGAGACGAAGCTGGACCTGACAGACTATGCTGAAGAGGAATGTGTGGCCCTTGCGGTGCACCAGCTTGAAGGAGCAGCGAAAGCGTGGTGGGAGAGCTACTGTGACTCTCACGCGAACCCAGCTCAGATCACCTGGCTTGAGTTTTGTGAAGCTTTCAAAGAGTACCACATCCCAGAACAAGTCATGGTGCATAAAGTGATGGAGTTCAGGACAATGACCCAAGGAAGTTTGTCTGTAGCTGAATACGCTCGACACTTTGCTAAGATGTCAAGGTACTCTCCTAAAGACGTCAACACTGAAAAGAAGAAGCAGTTTTGGTTCCAGCGTGGCTTACACAGAGGTCTGAGGACAGCACTCGCAGCGAGTTCACACAGGTCACTCAGAGAGCTGATTGACAGGACTATCGCAGTTGAGAAGGAAAGAATGGGTCTTGAAGATACTTGGCAAGAGAAGAAAAGAAAGGCTGAACAGTTGCACAACCACAGGCTAAGCCAGAGGCCGAGGAGTGGCCAGAGCAACATGCTCAGGAGAAGCTTTCAGCAGGGCAACAGCCAAGGAAGCTCAGGGTTTAACAGAAACAGATATCAGGGTAACCAAGGCAGTAACAGCAACAGCTTTGGCAGCAGAGGTAACAACTACAGCAGTTTTGGCAACAAGAACAGCAGCTACTCAAGTCAGGGAAACCCCAACTGGAAGCCGAACAACACGCCCAGAATTGGTGGAGGAACCTCAGTGGTATGTTTTGCTTGTGGGAAGCCCGGTCACAAGTCCTTTGACTGTCCGGAGAAGAAGAACAAACAAACCCCAGCCAAGGCACCGGCACCTGGAGGACAAGACAGGCAGCCAGCTACAGCACAGAGGGGACGCCTCAACCACCTGACAGATGAAGAAGCCGAGGACGCTCCCGATGTTGTGCTCGGTGAGTTTTTAGTAAATGGCATTCCAGCATTGATATTGTTTGACTCTGGAGCAACTGGATCTTATATCTCGACAAAGTTTGTGAAAGAGCAGTCACCCCCGACAATACCTAAGGCTAGAGCTATAGTCACTACTTCTCCCTTAGGAGAGCTTAGGTGCACCTTAGAGTGCCCAGCAGTTAGTCTGATGATAGGTGGGCAGGAGTTCGTAGGAGACCTGACAGTCCTGAAGTCAGACGGAATTGACGTGATACTAGGAATGGATTGGCTTACAGAGCACAAAGGAGTAATCAGTTGCTCACCCAGGGTAGTTGAGTTGATACACCCTAGCAGAGTCAGAGTAACAGTAGAACCACAAGGAAGGAGAACAGGGAAGAAATCCAGAACATGTATTTTGAGACAGTTGGTGTACTCTATCGAGAAAAAGACGATCGAAGAAGTGCCTGTAGTGTGTGAGTACCCTGACGTGTTTCCCGAAGAACTACCAGGACTACCACCTGACCGAGATGTAGAGTTCATGATCGAACTACAACCAGGCACAGGGCCTATTGCCAAGAGACCGTACAGGATGTCAGTGGAAGAACTGGAGGAACTCAAGAAGCAGCTGAAAGAGATGCTTGAAAGCGGGGTGATTTGACCAAGTGCATCTCCATGGGGATCGCCAGTGTTGTTTGTGAAGAAGAAAGATGGGTCAATGCGCATGTGCGTAGACTATCGATCCCTGAACGCAGTGACGATCAAGAACAAGTACCCATTACCTCGGATTGATGACTTGCTAGATCAGTTGAAGAAAGCTAAGTGAAAGGACCTTGATGTCACCTAGAGGGGGGGTGAATAGGTGAATCTGCAAATTACAAACTTTTTCACACAGTCAGTACAGAAACCGGTCAGACCGGTTCCTAAAACCGGTCAGACCGCTTCAAGCGGTCAGACCGCTTTGACAAAGCGGTCAGACCGGTTTTCAACAGAGAAAACCAACTATGCAAATTAACCCCCTCTACGAGTTCTAGCACAAACCAAACTTGATGATGGGCTCTTGTAGATGATATCAAGCAGGTCCACTAAGTCCCTGCACACAATTAGAGCACACCCAAGTAGATCGAAGCGGAAGCGAATATAAATGCTAGAATTGAACTTGTGTAGATAAACAAGAGACAAAGATATGTTTTCCCGAAGTTCGGAGTTCACCGCTGCCACTAAGGCTGTCACAAAGACACGATGAATCCTAGTCTCCGTTGAGGGCCTACGAAAGGTGGGCTTATCCACTCCAAGCCACTTTCCTCGGTATCACTAGCTTTTGACCCTTTTTCCACGAAGGAGGCAAGGCCAGCCTTTACAACCAATCCGTGGCTTACCACACACGAGGTAGCTCACCGGCGACGCCTAGCCGTCTAGGAGGACCACCTCCAAGAGTAACAAATGCTCCAATGGATGCTTAGCTTCACCGGAAGTGCTCAACACTAAGGATATGCTCTATATAGCTGATAATTGCTATCACTTGCTATCTATTGCTCATACACATACATCCCTCAACCCAAATCCAAAGATATGATCAAAATCAATCAACTCTCACAAAGAGAGGTTTGGGGTGAGCTTGCTGGTGCTTGGGATAGCTCTAGGCGTACAAGAATGAATGGGCAACCAGCACCCCTCAAAGGAGAGGGGTAAGGGGTATAAATACCCTAACCAACACAAACTAGCCGTTATAGCCGTTGGAAACCGGTCAGACCGGATTCCCAAACCGGTCAGACCGGATTCCCAAACCGGTCAGACCAGTTTACGAACTATACTAGCCGTTACACCTGTCAGAGCCCAAACCGGTCAGACCGGTTTCCCAAACCGGTCAGACCGGTTTGAGTCGACTTCAGCACACTAAGTCCCCAAAGAACACCACTCTCAAGGCTATCTCACATGGGTTGATCTATTGAGCACTTTTTGGTGTATGCCAAGACAACTAATGTTGCATCCCTCTTGATAGTACGGCATTCCTACACTCAAGATTAAAACAATAAATAGAGTCTACCACTTGAGCTTGTATATCTTCATTGATGCCATACTTGATCATTCTCAACTTTGAGGGCTTCAACACTTCATGTCTTGCTGAGCAAATCCAAAGTTGAGCTAATGACTTAGAATTTCCATTGCATGAAAGAATTCATAAGTCATTCCATTATATGATCACTAAAAGATTAGATGCTTCGCATTGCTTCACTTGATATGACTTGATCGACGCATAGAACCCAAACTATGATGCTAGACCTTTCCACCAACAAAGTCCATCGGCTACAAGACCAACTTGCCCTTCACCTTGTTAGGAACGTCACTCCCATCTAGCTTGATCCCTTCCGTCCTCTCTTGCCAAACTAAGCTTTGCTTTGCATTGCATCATCATGAAATCCACAATGAAATCCAATTCTTCAATTGATTTGAATGTCTTCTTTGGTAATTGACTTGTCCATAAGCTTCAATGCACTTGAGACCATATACTATCCATAGAATCATGTCTCATTTTGAATGTAACCATTGCTATGGAACAAGCCCAAAGAAATCCTAATTTCTTCAAGTATTTTTATCCCAAAACCTTTGACAAGTATCTTATTAAGTGAGACCAACTAATATGCTTAAGTCCTTGTCTCACTTGTCATTTCCAATCACTTGTCATTTTATGACTTAGTTGCATGGGATGATTACCACTTGTTTGCTTTCTTGTCTTTTATACCAATAATGAGCTTTCATTCTTCAACAATCATATTCTTTGAATATCCATAAGAAAAGAAACCTGCTCATATGCTTAAGCAAACAAGTTAAATGACCAATCATGTTGTCATCCAAAATCACCAAAACATATAAGTGCCTAGATGCACTTTCAATCTCCCCCTTTTTGGTGATTGATGACAACATGATTAAAGCTTACAAAAAGATATTGAATTTAAGCTCTAGATGACTAAGATATATGATGAGCTCCCCCTCAATATGTGCATTGAATAGAATTTCAAAAATTCGGCCTCAAATGCCAAATACACATATAATCAATAAAAAAATGAGAGCTCCCCCTATATCTTAGCATCCATCATGTGCAACAAGTGTGTGAGACATAATAAAACAATGTGTGATGCATATGACATGTATATCACTCAATAAAACAAGAGAATTACACATGCTTGCTGTCACGGGCCAAACCGGTCAGACCGGTTTGAGAAACCGGTCAGACCGGTTTCACCCCGCTGCCATGGGCCAAACCGGTCAGACCGGTTTGGGAAACCGGTCAGACCGGTTTCACCCAGACAGAAGCATATGTGAAACAACATTGCATCAAACAATACATGAATATCACACTAGCAAATGGTCACTTAGAATATAAAACAAGGTTCAACACACAGTAGCACACATTACAAATTCTCAAGTCCACAAAGAGATAAAGTGCAAGATTATTACAATCATATGACTACAAGATTAACTAGATAAGCTTTAATCCATTCTTCTCCCCCTTTGTCATCAATCATCCATAAAGGGCCTGGAGAAGCTTGTAGTCACGCTCCCATCATGCATCCAATCTCCTCCGTCGCTAGAAGGTCGGACTGTGATCATCTGACGAAGAAGATGTAGTCCAATGAAAACCTTCACTCAAGAGAATGTGTATGTGTGATAAAATGGAGTGACTCGGATGTGCTAGTCATGGTCTAAGATAAAGATGTGCTAGACATACCATGACTAGGAGCAGAAGTGAGTCCAAATAATGAAGCCGCTGCCTGTGAAGCAAAATCTCCAGGAGATGGAGATGGTGCACTCGAAAACTGAACTCCCGCCATAGATGAAGATGTACCAAAAGCATATGATGACGACGATTGTGTAGCAGCTGCATAGGATGGTCCTGGCGGTGCAAATCCAAATGAAGAACCAAACAAGTCACCCTCTGAAGTGGGCATGTATGGCATAGCTCCAGAAGCACCGAACGACTGTGGAGGTGGTGGAGTAGGCTGTGAACTCGATCCAACATGTCCATATCCAAAGATATCACCGTACTCCTCAAAGTATCCCGCATTCATGTGATCGGTCATGATGTCTCTAAGCGGGGGAATCTCAGGAAGCTCAAGAGGTGGTGAAATGGGTGATGGTGGATCGTGTGGACTCAAAGCGGCACGCAGTTTCTTGAACTCATCACGAGTTTTCTTGTTGTCTATCCTCTGCTGCCTCAAATCAACTTGGACATCTCTTTGGCCTTTGCAAATGCCTGTGAACATAGAAATGAACTTCCGAATGGGAGATGTCTGTCCTGCTGGCCGTGATCCACTGCCAGACCCAAACCGGTCAGACCGGTTTGCAGAACCGGTCAGACCGGTTCTGGCCTGCAGCGGTGAAAACTGCTGTGGTGGCCCTCTATGCTGCTCTTGATCACTGCCGGCTGGCTCTGCTGGTGAAGGAGAAGGCATTCTAAACTTATGAGGCACAGGAGGGTGAAGTGGCTTGTGTTGGGTGTCCTTTTTGATCTTCAAACTTGTAACCCTTTCGATGATGAACATGATGAAAGGGCTATAGGCACAAATCTTCTAAGGACTCTCAGAAATAGTCTTGATCTCATGCCAAATGAAATCGGCAACACTAAATGGAGGAGTCTCCTCTCCAATCCTCAGATAGTACATCAAATTTCTCATGTAAAGTGATATATCCGAAGTGTTGCCATCTCTAGGTGTGAGTGTCTTTCTAAGCAAACGATAAAGAGTTCCATAATATGTGTAAAGACCACTCACCTTTCCCCAACTGCCACGCTGATCGTGGGGATACATGAACTTAATTTCTGATGGTTCCATAACTCCACGGTCATGTATCCTGACAGTGTCATCACTCTCATGTCCAACTCGAAGAATGGAAGCAAAATCAGAAAATGTGACATGATATCGCTGACCCTCTGTCATCCAATGCATGGCTCTTTCTTGTTGTCCATCATCCTGCTCATAGTAACTGAAGAACATAGTAGCATAGAACTGAGCAATCACCTCTTTGTTCCAGCTGTGCCTGAAACCCATGAGATGTTTGATTCTCTTTTCTGAGCAAACTCTGATAATGTCATTGAATACCGGGTTGTCTTGCTTGCTCATATACTCCCAATCTATGTACTGTGCCTCTGATGTGATTTTGGTCTTCTTCATAATGGTTGTGGCATAGAAATCCTGCTGAAAAAGAGTCCAAAATCTGTAGTCGGTTGCAGTCTTATCCACACCAAGTGGACTAGTCCTCCTCAACCTCCTAACAACATCAGTCATCCCACTGGCAAGATAATCTGTCACTCTTCTACTAGCTGGGCCAGTGGGTCGGCAAATCTCAAGAACAAGAGGGGCATTTTCATCAATGTCATCATCAGCCACCTCTTCCTCATAATCACCAGCTGCCATCTCTTCATCAACATCAACATCCGCCGTCTGACCATGGCGGTACTCAACCCTAAAACTCTCATCCTCAACTTCATCATCAGTGGAATTTCCCACAACATCCACCTCCTCTATCTCCTGATCAGCTGCTCTCTTTAGAATTCTAGGCCTCAATGATCTGCCACTGCGTGCTTGTGAGCTACTGCCACCAGGTGCATCAAACTTGCTCTTTTTAATCCTTTCGGCATGGGAACCTTTCGGCATTTTTACTGTCCTTCCTGGGTTCACAAGATGACGCACAAAGTATCAGAACCTAGGAGATAATTGATCAAAAGATTTGACAAGATAGAGTGCATCCAACAAGATTTGATTCAACTCAGGACAAAACCGGTCAGACCGGTTCTAGGAACCGGTCAGACCGCTTTTGGTCTGAGCTGAGCCAACTCGAGTTGAAGATCAATTTGGACAGATAAATATGATATAATTGCCCAGAAACAGATTTGATCAAGTATGGAATAGATAGAGAGCACCTAACAAGTTTTGGGTCAGCCCAGGGCCAAACCGGTCAGACCGGTTCTAGGAACCGGTCAGACCGCTTTTGCCTGGGCCGAACCAAAACGAGTTGGGGATCGGTCTGGACAGATTATGATCTGGAATTTGAACATATATTGCAATACAAGCTATACCTAGTCCATATGTGAGCAAACACGTTGAAAAACAGGGACTTGAGCCCTCACTGCCCAAACCGGTCAGACCGGTTTGCCAAACCGGTCAGACCGCTTTGAGCAGTGAGGATGCAAATCCTTGTTGCACAAAATGTAGCCAACCAAATCGATTCATCTCATAGGGATAGTTTCCTAGACATGCCAGAAGATGTTCTACCAAAGAGTTTTGAGAGATATGCATTGAGCTCATAGATCGGGCGAATGGAAGATTTGAATACCTTGGGAATCAAGAACTTCGAGAGACATGAAGATTTGAGTGCACAACTTGATGGGGAATCAATCTAGCAGCCTTGTGGCACTCAAAAACCGAAGAGAAATCTTCTTTTCCTTGGTTGAATCCTCAAATCGCCTTGGGGGCGCCTTCCACCGGTCAAGAACAGGAGAGAGAGAGGGAATGTCGTGAATGGGTATGGTAGGAGAGAGAGGGAATCACGGGAGACCATAAAAAGAGTGGCCCACCTTCCTAGGCCAAACCGGTCAGACCGGTTTAGGAAACCGGTCAGACCGGTTTCTCCCAGGAGGTGAGTCTGCCAGAAACTCCGGATCTTCCGAGAATTTTGTCGGATCTTCTGATGAACTTCGGATCTTCCGGGCCAGAAACAACTCGAGACCGAACCGCTCGGAACTTCCTATCGGATCTTCCGACCTAAGGTCGGAACTTGCTTTAAAACTGTTCCAAAACATGTTCCCTTGTTCTGAGAAGATATAATGATGAAATTTGGCCTTAAAAAATCCAAGAATTTCCACAGAAAAGTTCACCCAGCTGCTTGGGCCCAAACCGGTCAGACCGGTTTGGGAAACCGGTCAGACCGGTTTTCCCAGGCAGCTGAGACTAAGTCCGAAATGGTGGAAATTGAGATCCAAAACTTGTTCACTTGATCTGAGAGTGTATTTGATATGCATGGTCTTCAACTTCTCAGGATTTGTCCATGAAAAGATAAGATTTCCAATAAAACAAATTTCTTTCGTTTCTTCCGAAAGAATTGGGAGAGAAAAGATAGATAAAGGATTTTATGGACTTGAGAAAATCTCACTATTTGTGACTAGCCATCAATCAAGCAAAGTTAACTATAGTCACAAATAGATCGACAAAGGTCAAAAGACCAAAGACTCAAAGATTTTCAAAATCACACAAACCTATCAAGCTAGTTGGGTTTTTCAAAATCTATCCTAAGTCACACAAGTACATGCACATATATAGAGCACATAAAGTCATTATCATATTTAGCTTACACTATTCACCAAGAAAGTGTTAACCAAATGTATAATGGACGCATACGAGCTTTATATATTTGCATGTACATGCACACACTAGCATGACAAGGGCCTAGATGCACAAGGTAAATACTAGTTCTTAGAAAACATACCTTGGCCTCTAGTAGAATGTGTTGTGCAATATTATCAAATTTGCCCATTTGAATTCTCTCATGATATAAACCAATTGATCAACATAGAGAGAGAACGTTAATGTGCACAACACATAATTTCATAATTGATGACTTTGATAAGAACATGAAAACATAGGTCATTAATCATGAAGCCACACAATATAGACCAAATTCCTTATTTTAGTGCATTAGTGATAATGAGAGAAGGAACTTGCATGCATTAGTTTCGAAAGATTGAATCACTTTAAGGAATTCAATGCTATATTATGTTGAGTTGTCAAAACTTGAATTGATATCAAGATTCATGATGAGAATGACTTTAGTGTTACCGTCATGAATCACAAGATGAGTTGACAACTCCAATTGAGAGAGGTACTCTCTCACCATTGAGACTACAAGTTCACTAGAAGAAATGTTAGTCTCAAGGACACAAATATTGAAATAATCTCCCCCTAAATATGTGCATCATATGTTGACAATATGCGACATGCACTTTGTCTTGTAAATGACATGGAGGGGATTAGTTCAATATTCGGTCAACTTGCACAAAGATTACTTAAAATGAAATATGCCAAGTAATCATATCATCATGAAGAATTAATATAGATAGCATATGCCAAGAGTGAGAAATTCATGAAATGAATTACTTGCGTCTTCATTTCTCACACAAATGGCCAAGTTCCAACAACCTGAGCCAAACCGGTCAGACCGGTTTGGGAAACCGGTTAGACCGGTTTCACTCAGGCAGACCGGTTTGGCAAACCGGTCAGACCGGTTTTGCCTCGGATCTTCCGATGGATCATCCGGCCTGTTGGAGTGCAACACAGAGCCGCCCGGATCATCTGGTCGGATCTTCCGGCCTTAGTGTCGGATCTTGTGTGGTATGCCCTGAAAATGATAGAAATTTGCTCTACAGAAGAGCTATCAAACATACCACATAGCATATGCTTAAATTAATAATAAAAATCTTCATTTCTCAAGAATGCGCAAAAGTTGCAAGTGTCTGGGCCAAACCGGTCAAACCGGTTTGGCAAACCGGTCAGACCGGTTTTGCCAGACATGTACCGAATGGCGTGGGTTTCCGATGTTTGATTCAATTTTCGTCGGAACTTGATCCACTGCAACTAGAACACAATACTGCTCTACTAGAGAGCCATTAAAAGCATCACATGGCATATATGAATAAAAGTTCAATAAAAGAAATTTAAGTCACTATCAAGCGTCTCATGAGACAAATGCTTAGAGATACTTGATCCTACCAAAGGCACTAATGACTCAAATTTAATCAATAAAGCACAAAGTTACCGAGATGTCATTGGGTAAAGAGTATGGAGCGGAAGCAACTTTTCTTGGCTTGCTAGTTGATCTTTTGAAGATTGTCATTCAAGCCAAGTCACCAATGCATCTCATTGTCCCTACAATCTCATCAAGCATAGTTTGGTACCCAACTCGTGTTGGGTCCTATGTTGTTAGTCCCAATATGCTTAGGAACCCAAATTCCTCTTGTGCCACTCTTTGGAGAACAAATCACCTTGGAGACACAAGGGGCATTTGGAGAATCCCCAAGCTTTATATAAATAGAATGGACAATGTCGGTTTTAGAAGTTTTACCATTGGGACAATCATTACCAAGATGTCCCTTTTCCCGACATGTGTAGCATGTCTTATGCTTGATGTTGATTGCTTTCTTCTTTTGTTGCTCGGTAGCCAAATCTTCCTTGAATTTTGCTTGGGCTTTGAGAAATCCTTTGTTGAGCTTTATTTGGGGCTTCTCTTGTTGTAGTCCCTCCTTGTTTGGACAAGAAGCAATTTGATGCCCTTTCTCAAAGCAACCGAAGCATCTCCTTTTCTCCATATTTCTTTGTCTTTTGGAGATAATTTGCTTGCCTTCTATCTTGTTTGAGCACTTGATGTGAGCAATCTTTTCACCCTTGCCTTGAGCTTGGCTTGTGTTGGACTTGACTTGATTTGTATAAGAGCTTTGCACGGTTGATCCCTTCTCAAGCTTCTTCACCATGGATTCATGGTTATCTTGAGAAGGTTGTGCATAGCTCTCTTTTTCAAGTGTTGTCAAGCTCTTTGTGAGTCTTTCTACCTCTTGCTTGAGTTCTTCATTTTCTTGAGCAATAAGGTCTTCACAAGACTCTACACACACTTTATCATACCAAGATTGTTTTGCTTGAGAGCAACACGGGTTAGCACATGATAGGTTATATTGAATTTGAGAGCATGTGCAAATGTGAGTTTGAGATTCAATAGATTTTAACGAAGTAATTATAATCTCATGAGCAATATTTAATGAAGCATATAATTCTACAAGTTCTTCATGAGAACACAAGAGTTCATCATGCTTTACTTGTAGCATCTCATGCTTGCTAGCAATTAATTCAAATTTATGCTTGAGCATTTTATTCTCTTTTTCTATGGAAGCCATATGAAGAGCATCACAAGCATAATCATCAACAATTGCATCATACTTACAAACCAAAGCGGCGTTTGAGAGTTTGACTTCCTCAAGCTCTTTGAGAAGAGCTAAGATAGTCTCATCCTTTGAAGTTTCCGCCTTCTCGTCTTCTTTGGACTTGTAATATATGAGTGCATCATCATTGGAGGATGATATTGCTTGTGAGCTTGAAGCTTTGCTTGCACGACGTCGGCCTCCCTTCTTGGAGCTAGTTGCACGCTTCCTGCCCAAACCGGTCAGACTGGTTTGGGAAACCGGTCGGACCGGTTTCTGCAGGAAGGCGGCAACTGAGCCGTCTTGCTCTTGTGGCTCCACGGTGGTTGTCACATGAGGCTTGGTGCATGTACTTGCTGTTGTAGTACACTCCTCATGTGACTTGGCTCTTGTTTGATCTTGTTTGTCGCTTTTGATGTTGCCGAATAGCTTCTCAATTCTAGCCCAAATAAGATGAGCATCGAATAGAGTTGCTTCATCTTCTAGAATCAATTCTCTAACTTCATCACTCACAACATCAAATAAGAAGTTAGCGACACGAGAGTTGAGTTGAAAGCAATTCATCTCATCTTCGGTTGGGTTGGATATGCTCCAATCAACGTTCGGACGATCAATGCCTTCAACTACAACCTTCTCAAGGATAGGACTCATAGTCCTAAGATCATTAAGCACATTACAAGACCAAATTGAATAGTTTGAGCCGTCTCTAGCTAGTGGCTCATAGTTTACCTCACAAGCGGTCGACATCTTTCCTCACGGCGGTTAAGCTTGGGTGTGAGGCCAAGATCTGATACCAATTGAAAGGACCTTGATGTCACCTAGAGGGGGGGGTGAATAGGTGAATCTGCAAATTACAAACTTTTTCACACAGTCAGTACAGAAACCGGTCAGACCGGTTCCTAAAACCGGTCAGACCGCTTCAAGCGGTCAGACCGCTTTGACAAAGCGGTCAGACCGGTTTTCAATAGAGAAAACCAACTATGCAAATTAATCCCCTCTACGAGTTCTAGCACAAACCAAACTTGATGATGGGCTCTTGTAGATGATATCAAGCAGGTCCACTAAGTCCCTGCACACAATTAGAGCACACCCAAGTAGATCGAAGCGGAAGCGAATATAAATGCTAGAATTGAACTTGTGTAGATAAACAAGAGACAAAGATATGTTTTCCCGAAGTTCGGAGTTCACCGCTGCCACTAAGGCTGTCACAAAGACACAATGAATCCTAGTCTCCGTTGAGGGCCTACGAAAGGCGGGCTTATCCAGTCCAAGCCACTTTCCTCGGTATCACTAGCTTTTGACCCTTTTCCACGAAGGAGGCAAGGCCAGCCTTTACAACCAATCCGTGGCTTACCACACACGAGGTAGCTCACCGGCGACGCCTAGCCGTCTAGGAGGACCACCTCCAAGAGTAACAAATGCTCCAATGGATGCTTAGCTTCACCGGAAGTGCTCAACACTAAGGATATGCTCTATATAGCTGATAATTGCTATCACTTGCTATCTATTGCTCATACACATACATCCCTCAACCCAAATCCAAAGATATGATCAAAATCAATCAACTCTCACAAAGAGAGGTTTGGGGAGAGCTTGCTGGTGCTTGGGATAGCTCTAGGCGTACAAGAATGAATGGGCAACCAGCACCCCTCAAAGGAGAGGGGTAAGGGGTATAAATACCCTAACCAACACAAACTAGCCGTTATAGCCGTTGGAAACCGGTCAGACCGGATTCCCAAACCGGTCAGACCGGTTTACGAACTATACTAGCCGTTACACCTGTCAGAGCCCAAACCGGTCAGACCGGTTTCCCAAACCGGTCAGACCGGTTTCCCAAACCGGTCAGACCGGTTTGAGTCGACTTCAGCACACTAAGTCCCCAAAGAACACCACTCTCAAGGCTATCTCACATGGGTTGATCTATTGAGCACTTTTTGGTGTATGCCAAGACAACTAATGTTGCATCCCTCTTGATAGTACGGCATTCCTACACTCAAGATTAAAACAATAAATAGAGTCTACCACTTGAGCTTGTATATCTTCATTGATGCCATACTTGATCATTCTCAACTTTGAGGGCTTCAACACTTCATGTCTTGCTGAGCAAATCCAAAGTTGAGCTAATGACTTAGAATTTCCATTGCATGAAAGAATTCATAAGTCATTCCATTATATGATCACTAAAAGATTAGATGCTTCGCATTGCTTCACTTGATATGACTTGATCGACGCATAGAACCCAAACTATGATGCTAGACCTTTCCACCAACAAAGTCCATCGGCTACAAGACCAACTTGCCCTTCACCTTGTTAGGAATGTCACTCCCATCTAGCTTGATCCCTTCCGTCCTCTCTTGCCAAACTAAGCTTTGCTTTGCATTGCATCATCATGAAATCCACAATGAAATCCAATTCTTCAATTGATTTGAATGTCTTCTTTGGTAATTGACTTGTCCATAAGCTTCAATGCACTTGAGACCATATACTATCCATAGAATCATGTCGCATTTTGAATGTAACCATTGCTATGGAACAAGCCCAAAGAAATCCTAATTTCTTCAAGTATTTTTATCCCAAAACCTTTGACAAGTATCTTATTAAGTGAGACCAACTAATATGCTTAAGTCCTTGTCTCACTTGTCATTTCCAATCACTTGTCATTTTATGACTTAGTTGCATGGGATGATTACCACTTGTTTGCTTTCTTGTCTTTTATACCAATAATGAGCTTTCATTCTTCAACAATCATATTCTTTGCATGTCCATAAGAAAAGAAACCTGCTCATATGCTTAAGCAAACAAGTTAAATGACCAATCATGTTGTCATCCAAAATCACCAAAACATATAAGTGCCTAGATGCACTTTCACTAAGTACTTCAGTAAAATTGATCTGAGATCGGGATACCACCAGATGAAGATTAGAGAAGGTGACATTCCCAAGACAGCCTTTGTGACTCAGTACGGGCAGTACGAGTTCACCGTTGTGTCCTTCGGTTTGACCAACGCACCCGCCTACTTCATGAACATGATGAACAAGGTATTCATGGAGGAACTAGACAAGTTCGTAGTGGTGTTCATTGACGACATACTAGTCTACTCAGAAACAGCCGAAGAACATGAGGAGCATCTAAGGATTGTACTAGAGAAGCTGAGGCAGCATCAACTCTACGGGAAGTTCAGCAAGTGTGAATTTTGGCTAGAGAAAGTAGCCTTTTTGGGTCACGTGTTGACAGCTGAGGGCGTAGCAGTAGACCCAGAAAAGATTGAGGCAGTAGCAGAATGGAAGCAGCCGAAGAGTGTCACGGAAATCCGAAGCTTTCTGGGTTTGGCAGGTTACTACAGAAGGTTCATTGAGAACTTCTCCAAGATTGCCAAGCCAATGACCGAACTACTCAAGAACAATGTCCCATTCGAGTGGACGGACAGGTGTGAAAGAAGTTTCCAAGAACTCAAGCACAAACTCACTACAACTCCAGTATTGACCCTGCCAGATATTCGCAAGGATTTCGTAGTCTATTGCGATGCTTCGAGATAAGGTTTGGGATGTGTTCTAATGCAAGAGGGCAAGGATGTTGCTTATGCATCAAGGCAGCTGAGGAAGCATGAGGAAAATTACCCCACACATGATTTAGAACTGGCAGCAGTGGTACATGCGTTGAAGATCTGGAGGCACTACCTGATTGGCAACAAGTGCGATATCTACACAGATCACAAGAGCTTGAAGTATTTCTTCACCCAATCCGAATTAAACATGAGGCAGAGAAGGTGGTTAGAACTGATCAAAGATTACGACTTGGAGATATACTATCATCATGGCAAAGCCAACGTAGTGGCAGATGCCTTAAGCCGAAAGAGCTATTTCAACAACTTGATGATAGAAGAAAGTCAGCCAGAACTAGCCAAGGAAATGTACATGCTGAAACTCGAGCTAGTAGAAGAAGGAAAACCCCAGGAAATGAGGGTGAAGTACAACCTAGAAGACCGTATCAAAGAAGCACAAGGGAAGTGTCCAGAAATCCAAGAAGTAAAAGAGGATATCCAACGAGGAGTAGCACCTGGCTTCCGGATAGATGAAGCAGGGACAGTATGGCTGAAAGACCGTATTTGTGTACCGCAGGACAAGGAGATCAGAAGAACAATTCTCTCAGAGGCTCATGAGTCCAAGTACTCGATACACCCAGGATGCACCAAGATGTATCAAGATCTAAAAGATAAGTTCTGGTGGAAGAAAATGAGAGAGGACATAGCAGAGTATGTAGCCAAGTGCGACTCTTGTCGAAGAATCAAAGCAGAACATCAAAGACCAGCAGGATTGCTGAAACCACTGGAAATTCCAATGTGGAAGTGGGAAGATATCAGCATGGATTTCGTGGTTGGCCTACCTCGCACTCAGAAAGGGAATGATGCCATTTGGGTCATAGTTGATCGACTGACGAAAGTAGCTCACTTTATACCAGTCAAAAGCACATACCCCGTGAGCAGACTAGCAGAACTATATATAGACAACATTCTCAAGCTGCATGGGGCACCAAAAAGTATTGTGTCAGACAGAGGACCACAGTTCATAGCTCAGTTCTGGAAAAGCCTACATCAAGCCATCGGAACAACCTTGGAGTATAGCACAGCTTACCACCCTCAGACAGGTGGGCAGACCGAAAAAGTGAACCAGGTTCTTGAAGACTTGTTGAGGGCATGTGTTTTGGCATACAGCACAGACTAGGAGAAGAGTTTATCGTATGCAGAATTTTCTTACAACAACAGCTACCAGGCCAGCCTACAGATGTCACCCTTTGAGGCACTATACGGCAGAAAATGCAGAACGCCTCTAATGTGGTCAGAGGTGGGAGAACGAACATTCTTTGGACCGGACATGATTATAGAGGCAGAAGAAAATGTGGCCAAGATCCGAGAGCATCTGAAGGCAGCTCAGAGCCGACAAAAGAGCTATGCGGATAAAAGAAGACGAGACCTAGAGTTCGAAGTAGGAGACTTCGTCTACCTGAAAGTGTCACCCCTCAGAGGGCATAAGAGATTCCAAGTGAAAGGAAAGCTAGCACCCCGTTTTGTGGGACCGTATCAGATACTAGAGAGAATAGGAAAGCTAGCCTACAAGCTAGACCTACCAGAGGACCTAGCGGGAGTACACCCAGTGTTCCATGCATCTCAGCTGAGGAAGTGTCTAAGAATACCGGAACATGAGGTCAAGACAGAGGCGTTAGACCTACAAGACACCTTGGAGTACCTAGAGTACCCAGAGAGGATACTAGACAGAGCAGTCAAAGAGACCAGAAGCACAGCTATTCCATTTTGTAAGGTGCAGTGGAGCAATCACTCAGAAAGAGAAGCTACTTGGGAGAAGGAATCAGTATCAAGCGGCCCAGCCAGCAAACCAAGCGGCCCAGCCGGCCTTACGGCCCGGCAGCGGCCCAGCCTTTCCCTCACCGCGTCGCCTCCGCGTCGCCTTCCTCTCCCACTGACAGGCGGGTCCCGCCTGTCAGCTTTCTCTCCCTCCTCTCGTCATCTTCCCCCGCGCGCCGCTCTCTCTCTCTTGCGCACGCACGCGCGCCCGTGACCTCCAACCACCGAGCTGGTCCCATCGCCCCTGTGCGGCCCGTTGCGATGGCAACGCGTGTCCGCAGCCGCCCACCGCATCCATCTCGCCGTCCGTGCCGCGAAACCCTAGCGCCATCCCCTTTAAAAGCCGTCGTCGGCCTTCTTCCTCCCCAAGCCGCGCCGCCCCATTGGGGTATTCCCGATCCAATTCGCGAGGGGTGAGAGGTCCGAGGAGAGGTGGAGAAGAGATTGAGCGGGAGCAGGAGCAAGGAGGGGAAGCCCATCGTCTTCTCCACGCCGCCGCCGCCGAAGCCATCGCCGCCGCGCGTGGGACCGCCGTCACCAGGCCGAACCAGGGAGTGAGAAGAGGAGCACGAGCATCGCCGAGCCACGCCGAGTCTTCCCCGAGCTGCAGCGTACGTCTACGTGACCCGAGGTGAGCCGTCGTCGTCGACCCCCTTCTTCTCCCCTGTCTCCGGCAACTTCCGCCGCCACCGTCGTTGCTAGCCCCCTGGGACCCGGTCATCGAGCCGTGGCCGTCGCTCTTGTGCAGGAACCCGTCGCGCCGCTTTCCGCACGGCAACCCGCCGACGCCTTTGGCCTCTGGACCCCGGCCGCCATGCCGTCGCTGCGCACCGAGCGAGCTCGGACCGCGCGAACGCCATGGCCGCGGCGCAGTCAAGCCCGTGGCTTGAACTGCGCGCGCGAGCCAAACTCACCCATACACCGCACGCACAACTGAGCGTATGGGAATAATGTGTGCGGGAACCTGCTGTGGCAGGACGAGCCCGATGGGAAAATGTGAGGCTGACGGGTGGTTTTGGGAGTGGATGTGTGTGTGAGAGAGAAGGAGTTGGTGATGAGATGAATTTGGGTTATTGCTGCTGCTTGCATAAGAAAACCCTGGCTCAAACCTTGATTATTTCTATACCCTAGAATAGGGCACTTCAAAGCTTGCATCATATTATGGTTGGTGACATGAACCTGTCGCATTTCCTTGGGGACAGACTTTGGGTTCTCAGGTGAAGACCTCGACCACGAGTTCAACCAGGACGGGTGGTACGATTGAAGGGTGTGCGCTACGCTCAAGGATGCCTGTGGAGGAGTGGACCCTAATGATCTAGCTACCGCTGCGCGGATGTTTCTTATTGTCGATTTAGCCCAGAGGGCTTGTACCAGACCGCTATGTTTTATATATGTCATGTAATGGATCTTTTATCGTTGTATGGATGTGATATTCGACTGAGATGAGTTCTGTACGAGATAGCTGCTATTCCTGGGACTATCTCGAGGGTACAGGGAGTCGGATTCTCGTCGTTGAGAATCCGGTTCGTCACAGAATCGGCTATTGCAACAAAGGAAGAAGTGTCACCATGCACAACTTCAACTTCATCGCCGATCCACTGAATAAGGCATTGATGCAAGGTAGACGGTATGCATTGATTTGCATGAATCCAATCACGTCCAAGAATTAAACTGAAGTTTTCTTGCACTTCCGAGACGAAGAAAGCCGTAGCAATAGTCTTGCTCCCGACGGTCAACTCCATAGAGGCCACCCCCTTGGCGCCAATGGGATCACCTCCACCTACTCCACTAACCATCATGTTTGTCTTGATTAGCTCTTCGTCTTTGCCACCAATTTTCTTGTATAGAGCATATGTCATAAGATTTACAATAGCTACCATCAACCAACATACATGAAATTGGTTTCCCGTTGATGTGCCCTCTCATGTACAAAGCCTTGAGATGATTCTCTGATTCTTTAGGTTTTTGAAACACAGCATCTCGAGGCCTAAGTTGAAGATGAGACATTTCCTCCTCCGGCACCACAAAATAATCCGAAGACAAATAGACAACATTAATTTCCATGTTGTCATGCTTTGGAGAAGGCTCAAAATCAACCAATTCTTCATCTTCAACCACTGGAGGAATCGGTGGAATAGTATCTTCATTGGTGGTCGAAGTGACTTCAGCCCCTGCCTCTGTCTCCAAACCGGTCTGACCGGTTCCAGAAACCGGTCTGACCGCTTCTGCGGCGGGCTGACCCAAACCGGTCTGACCGGATTCTGAAACCGGTCTGACCGGTTGTGCTGCTGGTTGCACAATTGATTTGACTTGCCATGTCTTGGTCTGAGGAATCATGGGCCTGTATTTGTTGAATTGTTCATCCCTCAGTTTCTCAGCTTCTTGTTCCCTTTTCTCTTTATTTCGCAAGCGCTGTAATTTCCTCTTTTGCGTATGAGTCAATCCGGAAGGACACCACCTTGGTTGGAAAACCTTCTTTACACCCTTGCTACTGCTAGCTTCATGATCATTAGCCATGACCGGCTTTTTAATTGGAACAGGAGCCGAATCTCCAATGACTATCGGCTCTTTACCAAAATCTTGTATAGCCACTGGAATATCACCAATTGTCACAAGTTCACTAGCTTTGGCTTGCTTTGAATCAACCATGTACTGCACATCCTCCTTCTCCTTGACACGGTATTCCTGCTTAGGAGGAACTTGAATCTTCTGTTCAGACTGAAACCGGTTTGAGGAACTTTGGTGGCTGGTGCCGGACCTGATTGGAATGAGCCCAATCGGTCATGTACTGGAGTCCTGGGGCCTTCCCTTATATAATCCTGAGGTGGTTGTGACATAGGGAAACACTGCATACACATTCCTTGTTCCCACGTCGGATATTGAGAGTTTGATGTGGGAGGTGCCCATGGCATGGTAGCATAGACCTTTTGTGGGGGAAACACAGTAGTAACATCACCACGGCGCTTATTGTTCTCTCTAGAAGCTGTAGAGTTGATCCAACGCGGCGGTGACCTTGGTCTCTTTTTTGTTGGCCGATCAACTTGAACGGCCTTTGTGTACTTGTTCAGGAGCTGAGAAAAAGTAGGCCCTTGCTTCAGAACCGTACCTTGAACCTTTGGCTCATTCACCTTCCAAGTACCCACTTCCGGATGCTTAGGCTTAAAAGTATTCAGACGGTCCAGAGGCAAACCGGTCTGACCGGTTTGGGAAACCGGTCTGACCGGTTTCGCCTGATCAACGGACCGATTCTCTTCCGAAGAACTTTCTTGCCCCCTGGGCCTTGATGTGTTAATGGTAATTTTCAGAGACTCTTTTCCATCCAGAGTCTTTCCAAGCATCACTTTTCTGACCAGAATTTTGTCATCAACTTTTTCCGGCCTCGGATCTCCAATCATCACATTCTTACCCTTAGCTCCATCGGCTTGCACTGGCCGAATCAGCACCTTGGTATTCAAATTCAGAGTATGAACAGGGAAAGGAGCCTTATCAACTTGCATCCCAACTAGTACTAATCGACCTTCATTAAGGGCCGATTGTACCTGTCGTCAAAAAACATTGCAATCGTTAGTTGCATGCGAAAAAGAATTATGCCACTTGCAATATGCATGATTTTTCAATTGATCGGCTGGTGGAATTGCATGAGAAAGTTTAATAAAGCCATTCTTAAGCAATTCATCAAAAACACGATCACATTTAGCTACATCAAAGGTAAATTTAATTTCTTCTCGCTAATTCTTCTGAACCGGCTTTAACGAACGACAACAACCTGGTTTTCCCTTTGATGACCAAACAAATTCAGCATCATAAACTTCCTTATCCTCATCGTCCGAACTATCAGAATCATTATCAACAATATGCACATTGGACCGATGAGGTTTAGCAGATTCTTTTGAATTTTTTAACTTAAGTTCTAAGCTCATGGCCTTCATTTGTAAGTGATTAACAGAAAGAAAATCAAAACCTTCTAATTTTTCTTTCAAATAAGACTGTAAGCCCGCAAAAGCTAAATCCGCTAAATCTTTTTCAGAAACTGCTAAGTTAAAACACCGATTCTTTATATCTTTAAATCTTCTAAAATAATCAATAGCCGATTCGTCTCGGCTTTGTCTAATTGATGTTAAATCGGTTAACTTACGCTCCAATTGATTCCAATTTTGAATAGAGTTAGGAGCAAGCGAAGAAAACCATGAGAAAGCAGTTCCAGTTAAAGTTAATGAAAATAACCGAACGCGCAATGGTTCATAAAAAGCTGCTTCCCCTAGTTGCAAAATATATTGACTAACATGCTCCCAAATAGTTCGATTATCTTCGCCATTAAACTTAACAAATTCAGGAACACGCCAACCATTAGGATAAGTAACTAGGTCAAATTCGGGAGGATACGGTTTTTGATATAAACGTGAGCTACTCATATCAATCCCAAGTTTTGCTCTAACTGTATTAGCTAAATCTTCTTTAAATTTAGCTAACTCAGCTTGATAGTTTCCATTATTTGTGTTCTGTGGAATACGAGGGATACTATACATTGTGTTTTGAGAAGTACTCGGAATCGGCCCATGAGATATGCCAGATCCGTGAGGTGTACTTCCTACAACCGTAGTGCGTGGAGGTGTGAAAACCAGACCAGAAGCAACAGAATTAGATAAAACCATTGCGTTTGTTGCACCTGCACCCAAAGAACCGGTCTGACCAACTGAACTGGCCAAACCGGTCTGACCGGTTGTGAAAACTGGTCTGACCGGTTCGTGGACCGAACCAGGATGAGGTGGCTGCCCTGGATAGAAATTCGCCGGCATACCCAAATTTGGATCTAAAATATTTTCTGACGTGCCTGACGAACTAGGATCTGGTTTAGATAATTCATTAGATTCTAAAGTATTTTTACTTTTATCAAAATTACCAACCCTACTAGCAACTAAATCACTAGTAACAGCTTGTGCAGCATGTAATTTTTCATCCATCATGCGAGTTATTTGCTGCATTAAATCAGAGGATTCGCCAGTTACCTTAGGAAGTTCTTCAACTTGATCATTCGCCAACTTGAAAGTCGGCATGACGAATTCCTCAACTCTCTTGACAAGACCACCGCGATCCTTCTTGAAGCCCTTCAAGAACTGCGCCTTGAAGTGCTCCTCAGCAATTAGGTACCGCTTTCGCTCCTCATCTGTGAGCTCTTCCATTGTCGCGGTGATAATGTTATCCTTGTCAAGTTCGCACGTCGATCCCGTCATCTTTGGAGTAGATTAGATCGGTCTTGAAACCAGATTAATCTTCCCCAGCGGAGTCGCCAAAAAGTATGTTGACACGAAAATGCGCCGACACACTTGAGATTGCGCAAACACGCAGCACGGCCGTCACCACGGCCAACACCGCTTTCCCTGACCAACCCGGAGCTCCCTGACCAAACCGGTCTGACCGGTTTACGGAACCGGTCTGACCGCTTTCCTCCAGGAACTCGCGAAGATAATGTTATCCTTGTCAAGTTCGCACGTCGATCCCGTCATCTTTGGAGTAGATTAGATCGGTCTTGAAACCAGATTAATCTTCCCCAGCGGAGTCGCCAAAAAGTATGTTGACACGAAAATGCGCCGACACACTTGAGATTGCGCAAACACGCAGCACGGCCGTCACCACGGCCAACACCGCTTTCCCTGACCAACCCGGAGCTCCCTGACCAAACCGGTCTGACCGGTTTACGGAACCGGTCTGACCGCTTTCCTCCAGGAACTCGCGAAGATATAGAAACTCAAGCTCGGGAGGGACCCCGTCAGAGCTCAAGCAATCTAGGGTTGCTCTAGGGTCGGCAGGCCACCTAGAACGTCCTTGAACGCCGTAGAGACGAGCAAAGGACAGCAACTAGGGTTGGAAAAGTGTTTAGGGTTTGGAGACAAAAAGTAAGGGCAAATAATGATTGATTCGATTGGAATAGCTCTCAATCGGCCTTAGCCGTTATATATATAGGCCGGGGAAGTCGTACCCCTTCCAAGTCGGTTATAATATGGGATAAAACTCGGAATTCTAAACCTACTCGAATTACAGACACAAACCGGTCTGACCGGTTGGGCAAACCGGTCAGACCGGTTTTCCCTGGCAACTGCCAATTTTGACCGTCAACGTGACGTCTCCCCCAGCAAAGCCAAAGCGGCTCGGTAGGTGCCCGGCGCATTTTTAAAAACGTTTTGTTGTTTGTTTGTTTTATCACGTGTGCGTGGGCACCCTCTGGTCTCTTTGGGTCCGGAGGCTCGCTGCGGGTGCAACTTGGATATACTCATTTGGAGTCCAACACAATTTGATTTACTAAAACATTTCGTATTATATGTTCACTGCATAGATATACTCATTTGGAGTCCAACACAATTTGATTTTCTATTTTACGATTTTTCTGTGATTTATTATGAGTTTTCAAAACTGCTTCACGAGATGATTCGTCCGGTTTTAGAAATTTTAGGGGTAAAAAATCCATTTTTATAGGTTGGAGGGTGATGTGTTCCACCCCTTATAGGTTGGGGGTGAAGTAGACTTTTTCCAAAGATTTGTCTCGTCGTGTGCATCAAAACTATGCAATTAATTTTTTTATTATCCACGTTTAATGTTTCATGTACGAGGAGAGAGATTTGATGTGACAGGTAAATAGTGAAGTTTGGATAGAGAAATTTTAGAACTAAACGCACCCTATCACAATGCAGGAAATATACGCACGTAGGATCTATTTGTTTCATATTTTCATTTTATATATTTTAACTAGTGCTAAACTCCCTCCGTCCAAAATAAGCGCACTTGGAAGACCATACACGCAAATCAATACAAACATGAAATTACGAAAATGCCCCTGCGGTACCAGTTTCTTTCCGCTATCCTCTCGGGGCGAGCTCCACCAAGGGAGCTCGGAGCAGCGGCTCCAGGCGCGTCCGGGATGCGGCGGGGGCTCCACCCGGGCCGGGGCGAGCTCTGCCGAGGGAGCCCGGCGGCGGTTCTACCCCAGGAGATCTGGAACTCGTTGGCAGGGGTTGATGTGCTAGATGATGCGGCGCAGCGGAAACGAGGCGGCGGCCGGCCGGTGATGCGAACCTGAGCGGGCGAGCGGTGCGGAAGGCTGGATGCGGATGATACCAGAGCGGTGGTGCAGATATTTTTGGGAATAAAAACGGCGGTGCAGACAGGAACAACGGAAGACACCAGAGCGTTTCAGAAGGATGGGTGCCGTCGTGCCGACGTGCCGTGCTGATTTTTCTTTTAGCAAATGGGGCCCACGTGTACTGGAGTACGGAGTCGCCAATTGCTATGCTTAATTTGGGACTTTTTTTTTAATCGTAGAAGTGTAAATAAAATGGGACGGAGGGAGTATAGGATAATTTTTTCAGCAAAAGATCGAGTAGCTATAGAGAAGTAAGGCCGGTGTAAAGACTAAAGACGATGGGGTTCACCAGTCGACATCAACCAATGGCGGCGCCAGAATGTGTGGCGGAAAACCCACATCTGTTTTTTTTTTGTCGTGTACAAAACAGAGCGAGACGCATAGGGAGGGGTTTTCTTCACACTTCAGTAGTGCAACCAGAACAATGTAAATCACTTAGAGTTTTAGACAGTGAACCAATCTTGTAAATATCTCTTCATTCTACTATAAATGAAAAGACAGCTGCTGTATTTGTTTTAAAAAAAAGAAAACGGAGCGAGACCTCTGCTCTTGCTTGCTGGCCTGCTGCGCTACTCTAAGCATATTCATCTCATGGCCGCCGGTCGAGCCTCAAGGATTTTACGGCGTTGACGAGCCGGTCCGGACGAGGGCGTGGCCGCGGCCGCGGCCGCGGGGGCCATACGTGTCCGACCGACGACTAGTCTGTCAGAGCGGAGCCAGTTGGCCATCCACCGTGGTGTTGTGTTACTTTATATACTAGCAAGTCCGCGTAAATGTGTGCGGGTAGCTAGTTTTTTATTTTTATATTTATATTTCTTTAACTTAAATATTTTTTTAATATATGTTATTCCATTATCAATATGATTTGTTCAAATATGTCCAATTATTATTTTTTATTATCATGTATGTGGCACAGTATGTATGACTTAATACAAACTATTTGATGATCTTTCGTGGGTGCTGAGCGTGGCCATGGTGATGATCAATCCCGAGATTGATTCACTCCCTTCGGATATGGAGAATTTTTCTCACTCATCCTACTCATAACCTTAGTGAACGCCCTAAATCTAAACACATTGTTGAACGCTACACCACCTCAATTTCTCTGCTTTGTTTTTCCTCTCTCTGCTCCTTGCACCAACTCATTAACAAAGATCATCAAGTGGGTTTGAGCGCTAGTAACCCATTTGATGATCTTCCACTTGCATTGGCAAAGACACTGAGTGTTAAGTTCAGTCATGGTGCTCAATCCCGACAGCGATTCACTCCCTTTAGACAGGGAGAGTTGTTCTCTCCCGCTGTGCTCACAACCTTGTTGAACGCTATAAATCCAAGCACCTCTCATCAGGTACACGTGCATATAGATGTGTTGTCCTCCACTCATTGTTGAACGTTGCCTCCTATATAGAGAAACGTGGTAGGGCACATGGGGTTTCATGCTGTTCGCACTTGTCGTATTCTATTCTCATCCTCTAAAAAGAATATTACTGCCTAATCATTGAGATTCTCTCCTCTATATCAATTTCATCTGCACCCGTTATCCTCTGTATCTTATATTATATACTAACCACCAACACGTGAGCCCACACATCTCCTTTTCTCGTTTTCTTTCACGGATGGCACCACTCCCCCCACTCTATCTCTCTCCCTCTATCTCCGCCCTTCTCTAGTGGCGGCAGCAGTGGCGAGGAGCGTCAGTTTCCCCGACCGGAACCCTTCAGCCCCGGCCTCCAGCGGCTCGTGGAGCGGCCTGACCCCGAACATCGAAGACGCACTGGTGGCTCCCGCGGAGGCGACGACGGTGGAGGCCTCCTACGGCGGCCACAGACGGTTGCGTAGCGGCGGCATTGGACGGCTCACGCGGCGGCCGTGAGCCGACCGCAGAGGGGCGGCGACGGCATTAGACGGCCTCGCGCCGAAGATGGAGGCCTCCTACAGCGGCCAGAGACGGTTGCACGGTGGCGGCATTGGACGGCTCGCGCGGTGGACGCGCACGGCCTCGCGACGACGATGGAGGCCTTCTACGGCGACCACAGACGGTTGCGCGGCAGCGGCATTGGACGACACCAGTGGCGAGGAGTGTCGGTCTCCCCGGTCGGCAGCCTTCGGCCTCGCCCTCCAGCGGCTCGTGGAGCGGTCTGACCCCGAACACCGAAGACGATCGGGCGGCTCCCACGGCAGTGACGGCGATGGATTGCCGCGGCTCCACGGACGGCCATGAGGCGACGGTGGAGGCCTCCTACGGGGGCCACAGACGGTTGCGTAGCGGTGGCATTGGACGGCTCGCGCAGCGGCCGCTTGCGAGGCGACCGCAGAGGTGCGGCGACGGCATTGGACGACCTCACGGCGATGATGGAGACCTCCTACAACGGCCATAGACGAGCGCGGCGGCAGCATTGGACGGCTCGCGCGGCGGCCACGCACAGCCTCGCGATGACGATGGAGGCCTTCTACGGCGGCCACAGACGGTTGCGCGGCAGCGGCATTGGACGGCAGCAGTGGCGAGGAGTGTCGGTCTCCTCGGTCAGCAGCCTTCAGCCTCGGCCTCCAGCGGCGCGTGGAGCGTCCGGACCCCGAACTCCGAAGACGTGCGGGCGGCTCCCGCGGCGGTCGCGACGGCGATGGATTCCAGCGGCGGCCACGGACGGACACGCAGCGATGGAGGAGGCCTCCTATGACGGCTACAAACGGTTGTGTAGGCGCGGCATTGGACGGCTCGCGCAGCGGCCGCCGACGGCCGCGAGGCAACCGCGGAGGGGCGGCGACGACATTGGATGGCCTCGCGGCGATGATGGAGGCCTCCTACGGCGGCCATAAATGGCTTGCGCGGCGGCCGCGGACGGCCTCGCGACGACGATGGAGGCCTGCTACGTCGGCCAAAGACAGTTGCGCGGCGGCGGCATTGGACGGCTCACGCGCCAGTCGCGAACGACCGCGAGGCGACCGCGGAGGTGCGGTGGCGAACAAAATAATATAGACAGTTAGATCTTCATAAAATCCGGCGGTATATATTCTTCTCTTTTATTTGGATTAACAAAATAATTTGGATCGTTAGATCTTCATAAAATCCGACGACACATGTCCTTCTCTTTTTTAGATTAATGTGGGATTTTATAGTCCCTCTCGGTGAATCTGGTGGCTCCTTTTGCTTCTATTGTAATAAGATAATAGATGAAATAAAAAATCCATCGCGGTGATCAGAGTCTTGAGACATGATCCAGTACAAGCCACAACACTATTCTCTGGAAAAAGTACAATTCTCGTTTTCTTTGAAATCAACTCGCGTTAGAAAGAATGAACGTTTCAATGTCCAGCTTGTTAGGCTGCCCTCACTGGCTTTCCCTTCCAATGAACTTTCTTGCAGGAGCGCTTCCAATGAACTTTCTTGCACGAACGTTTAGGGGAAGGAACCCCTGCAGCAGCGTCCCCTATAGCCTCTGGTACGGGAGCGGAGCCGGACCACCTCCGCCAAATCTAGGGGAGGTATCGCAACTCCCCTACCGCACCACCGTGGCGGCGGGGCCCACACGGCCCATCCATCTCGCCGCTCCCGTCTCGCGCTGCCGTCGTCGCCCGCCTCGCCGCTGTCGTGGTTCCTCTCGGCGTCCGCCTGAAAGTGCATCTAGGCACTTATATATGTTTTGGTGATTTTGGGTGACAACATGATTTGTAAAATAACTTGTTTGCCTATGCATATGAGCAGGGTTTTATTTTTATAGATATTCATGAAGCATATTTATTGAAGAATGAGAGCTCATTGTTGGTATAAATGACATGAAAGCAAACAAGTGATGGTGATCCCATGATATCAAAAGATGAATAATGACAAGTGAGTAAAAATGACAAAAGAGACAAGAGCTTACGCATATCAGTTGGTCTCACCTAGAAGATACTTGTCAAAGGTTTTTGGGATAAATTAATTAAGAAGTTGGGATTTCTTTGGGCTTGATCCATGGCTACGGTTAGAATCAAAATGAGACATGATTACTATGGTAAACATATGGTCTCAAAGTGCATGGAAGCTTATGGACAAGTTATCTACCAAAGACAACGTACAAGACAATATTGAATATATATTTTCGGGTTAATTGAATGAATGAACTTCAATGTGGTATTCATGGTGATGCAATACAAAGTAGAACTCAAAGTGGATAGATATAGTGAAAGGGATTAAGCTAGATGGCCGTGTCCAGGTACCAAGCAAAGAGAAGGGCAAGTTGGTCTTGTAGCCGAGGAACTTTGCTAGGGCGAAGACTAGCATCATGGTTTGGTCTCTATGCGCTAATCAAGCTTTATCGAGTGAAGCTATGCAATGCATCTAATTCTTTTAGATCATATATATTGGAATGGCTTATGAATTGGTTCATACTCTTGGAAATTCTAAGCCATTGGCTCAAGTTGGATTTGCTCAACAAGAAAGGAATGTTGTGAGCCCTCGAGATGAGAATGATCGTGTATGGCATCAATGAAGACATAGAAGCTCAAGTGGAAGATTTCATTTATTGTTTTTAACCTTGAGTATAGGAATGTCGTACTATCAAGATGGATGCAACACTAGTTGATTGAGAACACCAAAAGTGCTCAAAGGTCAACCCATGTGAGATAGCCTTGTGAGAGGAGTCCTTTGGGACTCAAGTGTGCTGACTCGACCCAAACCGGTCTGACCGGGAGACCGGTTTGGGGCTCTGACAGGTGTAACGGATAGTTGGTTTGAAAAACCGGTCTGACCGGTTTGGGAAACCGGTCTGACCAGTTTCTCACTAACATAACGGCTAGTTTTTAGGTTTGGGGTATTTATACCCCTTGGCCCTCTCCTTTGAGGGCTGCTGGTTCATTTGCCTTCCTTGCACGCCTCTAGCTAATTCGCACGCGTTCCCCAGCTGGCTGCCGACTCGCTAGCGCCGCTGCATCGCATATCTGCCGCGCAACGCAAACAATGCAAGTCGAAAAGCAGTGGGAACGGGAATCTTCAGTTTTGCTGCCCGTCGATCGGGCCGCGTGGCAGGCGATGGAGGCCCTTTGGCGGGGCGAAAGGGCGACGGGCCCGCCACGTCGACGTCGTCGTCGCCGGCCTGCGGCACCAGGCGACGGAACGGACGGACCTGGCCTGCCCGCCGGACACGCGGCGGCCGCGCGCGACACTCGGCAGCGCGGGCTCCGGATGTCGACGCGCACGTGTTGGCTCCGTTTCCGTTTCCGTGGGACGCAAGCTTCTTACGAGACCCCACCCCAGGTCTCCGTCTAGTCTTGCCCGACGCCCGGGCGGGCCTACCCGGGCTCCAGCAAAGCCAAAGCGGCAGGGCTCGGTAGGTGCATTGCATGCCCGCCCGTCGCATTTTTAAAAACTTTTTCTTGTCTGTTTGTATCACCACGTGAGCGCGGCAGCGTGTGCGCGGGCCCACTTGGTCTCTCGGGTCCGGAGGCTCGCTGCAGGTGCGCGCAGCTTCGGGCGTGACGACGTGGGGTTGTCGCGCTCTGACTTTGACGACGGCGCCGCGGGCGTCGTCGTGCTGCCGTGCAATGCACCTGCACCTGCCTCCGCGCGCGCTCCGGGCCCGACGGCTAGCGCTTTTTAATTCTCGGCCTTTGTTTAGATGCATTGGATGTATAAATTTGGGGGTTCGTAATCGTTGCGTCATTGTAACATTTCGTTTGTATGTGTGAAAAATTGTCTAAAAATTGATTAATTAGGCTCAAAATGTTCGTCTCGCAAAGTACAACAAAACTGTGTGACTAATTTTTGATTTCATTAACATTTAGTAGTTCATGCATGCTATGATATTTTGATGTGATGGTAATTTTTTTTGTATAGTAAATTTGGGATGTAAATTTGAGAACTAATCAAGACCCTCGTCTCAACACAGCCACGGTGGATGATATCAAAAGGAAAGAAAAGAAAAGGAAAACAAAGGTGGTGTTTAGATGATAGAATTGGGAGGTTGAATTTGGGAGTAAGATGTCACTTCGTAATCATTGCGCTACTGTAGCATTTCGTTTGTATTTATGAAAAATTATTCAAAAATTGATTAATTAGGCTCAAAATGTTCGTCTCGCAGAGTATAACAAAACTGTGCAATTAGTTTTTGATTTCATCTACATTTAATACTACATGCATGTTATGACATTTTGATGTGACGGAGAATTTTTTTTGCATAGTATATTTAAGAGTTGTTTTTTAGAACTGTTTATAAACAGGCCCAAAGCCACGGTGGAAGACAGGCAGGGGACAAGAGACAAGGACACAGCCGTCAGCCGGAAACGCCACAGATAGAAAAACGGCCGGGGCAGCCTGGTGAGTTGTGGGGCACGCATGCGACCGAGGGACGAGTGCGGGCGCGACGTACGGGATGCACTGTGCGTCCGTGCCGATGCGGCCGTGTTCGTTTGGCTCGTCCCTGTTAGCTTGTGCTGGTTTTTATTGAGAGAAAAACACTGCTGACTGGCTGGTGGCTGATGCTGGTTTCTGTTGAGAGAAAAACATTGTTGACTGGCTGGAAACCATCCAGACGAACAGGGCAGCAAACGCTGGGGCACCACAACGTACTAACAATTTGTAATGGCCACGGGGACCTCACAGCTCGGCCGAAATTTGCCGCGCCTGCTGCTTTTTCAATTGTCGCCGGCAGAAGAAATTACGTACCTTAAGCTTTATTCATTTCGGGATTTTAATTTATATATATTTACTTTCGAGAAAAGAGTAGCTATAAAGGAGTAAGGCCGGTTTAATATGTAAAGAAGAGGGACACCAGCGACAACACCGGAGTGTGTGGCGGAGAAACCCACGGCGAGAAAAGCTACTCGAAACTATTGATTTTTTTTTGTTCGTAGTATGGTTACGAGCTACTACCGCTAACCGGCCAGCCGACCAAACGCTTAAATAGGTGTGGCAGCCACGGGTGTGTTGCGGTAATTATTGGCATATAACCAAACACGCTAGAAAATATAATTCACGCACACTCAAATTTGGGAACATTGGATCCGAGATCGACGACTTGTATTGATCTCCTTTCACCTTATATATCCTCCGGGGCGCTCCATCCATCTCCATCTTTTCCTTTCATGCATCGGCAAGGCCCGCCATTCTGCCTCTTTCTCCTCCTTTTCTTGCTCGATCAGTGGCGAGTTACAATCTTGCCTTTGCTATTGCCACCATCTTCTCGGGCTCTAGTGCCAACTCTGTTGTAGGTCAAAGCTTCTACCACCCTAATCATCGTTGGTCACCGTTCCCATACCTTCTACATGACAACCCATACTATGCCATTCCCTTGCGATTCCAGGATGATTTGGTGGAGGTGCTGAGCTACCACTCAATATGGAAGCCAGGGGCGCAAAGGCGGCACTGGCAGTACAACCAATGTTGTTTGCACGGTGATGCCGATGGTAGGTGTGGCCAGTGTCGATTGAGCTACACATCTCTAGACTACTTCATATTGTTTCCTGTGATGTATTGCAGGAACTACGTAGATGACTCCGGCGGGAATGACGACGGTGGAGATGAAACTCACCTCTGTCGCTGTTATTGGCTACCCTGATGTCCTAGAGTTCGCATTAAATCTATCGAACAGGTACCTCTTCTACCTCATTGTTGATTTGAGTTGAGTCGATGGATGGTGGATATGACGGCAAGAAAAAGGTCCGAATGGTGAAATGTTACATGATTAATGGGTGTGCACATGCATTTGTATATGATACCATAACAGTTCTTTTAAACGTTTGATATTCGTCGATTTATGCTAGGGCAATACATAGAGAGAGAAAAAAATTGGTGTGTAAGGGAGAGGTAAAATAACTGGCTACAATATAGCATTTTCCTCGTAAAGAAGAAAAAAAGAATACCACATTATCATAGCTATGCCCAACGCATGAAAGAGAGTTGCCTATAAATCTAACATCAATGCACTTTTCTGTGTCTGAATAAATTGTGTAGAGTGCCAGAGCAACTCCAGCAAATCCCCTGCTCAAATCTTTACTCAAAAAGTAGGGGCCGAAACAAAAAAAAATGCACTCTAGCAGGGACTCTACTACTCTACTTGGATCTCTACTCTAGAGAGATCTCTACTTTTTTCCCTCCAGTCCTTTCTCCTGGGGATGGAGTAGGGAGGCCCCCCTTTTGTTTTTTCTCTACTCCGGCACACCCTCTCTTCCATCCCACACCGCTCCTCCTCCCTCTCCGCACTCCTACATGCTTTCGTACCAAGGCCGACCTCCATCGTCGCCCCACGGGATCCACCATTGATGTCCCAAGCTCGAGCTTCACCACATCGAGCTTGGGACCTGCCACCGCATGGAGCTCGAGCGGATTCTCCACCCCCGCCCCTGCCCAAGGTTGATCTCCGTCGTGCACCGACGCGTAGGAGAGTGAAAAAAATAAAATATTAAAAAACTAAAAAATAGAATTGACCCATTGACCAGCAGGTCTTACATGTCATGAACAAAATAAGGTACTAAGACATGAAGGCTACTGCTGAAGTTGTGGAAAAAATTTAAAGTCCCAAATTATAGAAACAGCCCCAACTTTTTTCGGGTCCACACCTCCTCTATCCTGTCCAAAGAGTCCTACATTACCTTTTTCTTCAATTTATGTATGCAGATGGGAAAGGAGCAAAGCAGCAGCAAGAACTGAACACAAAAGAAAATACGGAAAGAAAGAGACAACCCACACAAAATCAGAAGCACCCACACCTAAATCAGGGCGTAACATTGGAACGTTTTCAATGATGAACCCCTGCTAGATTTTTCTGCCCCAAAAGTCATGGCTCTTTCTTTCTCAAAAAAAGTCATGCATCTTCTACTTTTTCAGCACTCTAATATAGTACAATATTCCTCTATTTCCCATCATTTACGGGCTCCTAAATTCCTGGGCATGACATGACCCATATATCCAGAACACTGACACCTGACCTATACTCCCTACACTCTCCACCAACACAAACCGTAACCACAGCCACACGCGCCTACCGCACTGGATCTCACCCCATCCGGATGCCACAGCCGCGGCCACACGTTCGCGCGGCTGCAGAGGAACCACATCCCGCTGCCGTACCCGCTGATGCCGACCCGGCTGTCACCAACCGGGCAGATGAGGTCGTCACTGACGTCACCCGCTCTCGCCCGCCGTCACCGTCCGTTGCAAAAGTGGCCGCGGGTGAGGCTGGCGCCCTTTGGATCCCGTTGACGGTGACGTGAGGGCGTTAAGTTCGATGAACCGGGCGACCCTGTTGCCACGGCGTCATGTCGACCGAGAGAGACCACCGCGGGTCGCAGGATAGTACTACTACCCCCAGTGGCTTGCGCTGCATGCATCGCTTGCGGCGGCCCGGTTGGTTTAAGCACGTGCCGGCAACCAAGAATATTAAATATTGGCAGCTTGACCTCACGTCCTCGCCTCACCTAAGACGTGCTCACGTGCAGTGCAGATGATCTTTGTTGACATCGTCGTCGGGTTGGAGAGAATACTGTAGGTTGCAATGGATGGTTATCCTCTTGGTCTTGGACCTCCCGTCAATGTCCTATCTTGTGTATACTCGTACTGGTTTTTCCTTAGTAACGAGGTAAAAGTTGTTCACTTTTTTACATGATTATTAAAAAAATATGAGTTTAAGATAGCGGCAACTGTCGTGGTAGATAATTTATGTAAATTAGTCTTTTAGATAGCAATGTAGTATAAAGCGAGTTATCTATTTTTTAAGTCATAATTACATTTAGTCATGCACGGTTGAGAAGGGGAATCAGAATGATTCAACTCTATATTAGTTTCTTGATAAAGTAGGATAAGTACAACTACGTGATGCTCGTTTTGGATATGTTGAAAAGACTGTTCGCTGACGAAATAACATGTTTGCTGACAAAATAACATGTACTCCATGTTGAAGATTGAGGCTATAAATTTTTGAAATAACATGCTAGAGAATTTCACGTGTATGCGGTTTAGGTAGCAACCTAGTTTAAAGTAAGCCATTAAATATTTGAAACGACAAATGCGCTCGACGTTCGATTCGATCCGATGACGTGTTTCTTGGAAAGTTTGGATAACCACAAATACACGCTAGTTTTGGACATACCAAAACATTCCCGCACCAAGAAGCAATACACATTAAAGTGTTTGTAACTTTCCGAAGATTACGGTGTTCATATAGTGCCATGCCCGAAGAATGTTTCGGGGAAGGAACCGATTCGGTTCGATGGCGGTTTCTTTAGAAAGTTAGGATAAGCACAAACCATGCTCTTTTTCAATGCGCAAAAAGACCGTACGTGGTCTAGCAATACACAGTAAAGAAAGGCGGGTCACTACAACTCATCCGAAATAACTTTTTTCGTATAGACTATGTCCGAGGATGGCACAGTTATCTACTAATATCTATTATTTTTTTAATGACAAATTGCTATAAGATTTGAATTAAGTCATCCATTTGCTCCAATTCGAAAGTGACTATTGCAGTACGTGAGGAGAATCCCGGTGTCACTGTCAGCCATTTCTTTTCGTGGGTCTGTGAAAAAAAAAAGAAAAAGAAAAAAAATGGAAGACAGCGGCCGCAGCCTGCATCCAACGGTGCCCCTGTATCCGCCAGTCAAACGGACGTCAGCGTCCCCTTGCGCAATCGGCCGACCGCAACCCCCAACCATCGCGACCCCTGCCCGCCCCTACCTCTGGCCTCGCCTTCCCAGCCGCCGCCGCCCCCAATCCCACCTCCTCTCTCCCCCTCCCTTTGACCCCCTAGCTTCCCAGAACCTTCCTCCCCTTGACCCCTCCCCCTCCTCCCTATTTATCCCCCCTCTCCGAGAACCACCACTCCACTCCGGCACTCCACCACAGCATCAGCAGCAGCAGCAGCCATCCACACCCCACCCACCCACCAAGAAGCAGCAATGGTGATGCCGGCGTCGGCGCAGCGCGGAGGCGGCGACGCGGAGGCGGCGCTGAACCTGCCGCCGGGGTTCCGGTTCCACCCCACCGACGAGGAGCTGGTGGCGCACTACCTCTGCGCGCGCGCCGCCGGCCGGGCGCCGCCCGTGCCCATCATCGCCGAGGTCGACCTCTACCGCTTCGACCCCTGGGACCTCCCCGAGCGCGCCCTCTTCGGCCGCCGCGAGTGGTACTTCTTCACCCCGCGCGACCGCAAGTACCCCAACGGCTCCCGCCCCAACCGCGCCGCCGGGGACGGGTACTGGAAGGCCACCGGCGCCGACAAGCCCGTCGTCCACGGCGGCCGCACGCTGGGGATCAAGAAGGCGCTCGTCTTCTACCACGGCAAGCCGCCGCGCGGGGTCAAGACCGAGTGGATCATGCACGAGTACAGGCTCGCCGACGCCGGCGCCAAGAAGCCCGGCAACGGCTCGCTCAGGGTAAGAAACAGAGCTCGTGATTTCGCTTCCTCTCGAATCCCCTCCCTTCTTGATGCACTTCATCTCGGGATTTCAAATCCCCCCGTTCTTGATGCACCAAATACTTCTTGATTGACCGGAATGCTGATTGATTGATCCTCCTGCAGTTGGATGACTGGGTGCTCTGCCGCCTGTACAACAAGAAGAATGAGTGGGAGAAGATGCAGCAGCACAAGGAGAAGAAGGCCATGGAGTCGGAGGCGTCGCTGTCCCACTCCGACACGCGGACGCCGGAGTCGGAGATCGACGACGACACCTTCTCGCTGCCGGCGTTCGACGAAATGCCCCCCGCCCCCGCCGGCGCCATCCTGCCCAAGGAGGAGGTGCAGGAATTTGGCAACCTCGGCGGCGACGACTGGCTCGCGGGGATCAACCTCGACGACCTGCAGATGCCCGGGGAGGACGACTACTTCGGCAACATGCTCGTGTCGCCGATTGTCCCCAAGCCCGAGCAGGGCGGCGGCTTCCCCTTCTTCTGAGCACGGCTCTTGCTCTGCTCCGACATGACCCCGAGGAGGGATGCAGCTGCAAGCCTGCAACTGTGAATAGTTCAGCTTTTGTTTTCGATTCAGGGAAACAGAAAAAAATTCTGCTAATGTCTGGTTCTAGCGTAGCGCTGTAGTATGTAGACCATGGGTAGTTTTGCAGGTCAGTTAAGGGATTGGAGTCCGTTGTAGGACTGATGTTCATCATTGGAGGGAGCTGTGATGAGTGACATCATTCTTTCGTTTCTAGACCCAATTATTAATAATTCATCGTCGCTCAGATTTGTTTGCTTCTTCGGAGTTTAGATGGGTAAATGGCGTTCACCCCTTCTCTGTTCCTTGCCTCTGAACAAATACAACAGCCTGAGCTGTTTCAGTGTCTAGAAGAGGTTATTTTTAAGGGCTATTTAATCAATGAGGTGATGAGCAAGGCTTGTTTAGTACATTGGTCTGACCATATTGTCTCCATCACAGATAGTCAGGACGGTGTTTTATATTCTCTGAAGAATGTTTATGTAAGGACTGGTTTATATACTCTGATCTGAAGAATGTTCATGTAACTCCTAAAAATATATCTTTGTTGTTTGGTTGTTCAGATGGGGGCCGATACTGAAGGCTTTTGTTCCTTACCTCTGAACTCTGGGCGTTCACCATGCTTGTTTAAGCCACATTGTCTCCACCGTCAGATAGGGCAATACCGATTGGGTCCTTGAAAAAATGCTGCAGATCATGTTGACTCAATTGAGCACAGCATATAACAAGAACAGTTTGTTAATGTAGGCGGTCCTTTAGCCTTGATAACGAACAGTTTTTAGCCTTGAAGGACACAGTGCTAGCAGTTAGAACTGCATGCCATTGTGCCTCAAGAACATATGGAATTCTATACTTATCTGAGAACAGTAACAATGAGGAACTGAAACATACTGTGTAAACATCTCAGATTCAGACTTACTGAAATTTCAGAGGGAAAATTAGTAAAAAATTAAGTTGATTGTGCTGGTGTATTCCCCAGTGGTAAGTTTGGAAGTGAACTAAGGGTCCAATACACTCAATCACTCTTGATCAGAGCTGTAGCAAAGCGACAACACTCTCTTTGTTTCTGGTGTAAATTCGTCCTCTTTCTGATTTGTTTTGCCCAATGCAGCCTTTGTTTGCATTAAAAGTGAGGTTGTTGAGCTCTGAACGTGTACTCGATGAGCTGGAGAAGATGAACGTCTTAGGCCGCGTTTAGTTGCCGAAAGGCAACTCCCGAATTGGGACTGCGCCGGCTGACGCGCGTCAGTCGGCGCACTGTACCATTTCGTTTGCATGTGCGAAAAATTGTTCAAAAATTTATTACTTAGGCTCAAAATGTTCGTCTCGCAGAGTACAACAAAACTGTGTAATTAGTTTTTGATTTCATCAACATTTAGTACTCCATACATGTTATGATATTTTGATGTGATGGGAAATCTTCTTTTTGCATAGTAAATTTGGGAGGTGAATTTGGGATCTAAACAAGCCCTTAGTCGTTTAGGCAGTTTGCATTTGACTACCTTGTCCCTACCATCCGGTCCCCATGGCAATACCGTGGTAAGTAAAACACTGCAGCAGAGTTTCTGAATGAATTTCTATGCAGTCCCTGAAAAATATCTGGCAGATCATGACAGTGTCAGATGGTAGAACTGCATAGTATTGTGCCTCAGGAGTCAAGAACATATGGGTGAGGAGGAACTGAAACATACATTACTGTGTAAATAGTTTAGATTCAGACTTGCTGAAATTTCAGATGGAAAAATGGTAACAAAAATTAAGTGATTGTAATGGTGCAGTGCGATGGTACCATAGTTTGGAGGTGAACTAAGGATACAATGCACTCGTAACTCCTCATCAGAGCTGTGGCAAAGCGATAAAATTCTCTGGTTTCTGGTGTAAATTCTTTCATCATTCTGATTTGTTTGTCCAGATGATTGAGGCCCAATGCAGGCTTTCCTTGCATTGACAATGCGGTTGGTGAGCTCCGAAGTCTGTGATTTTCGTTTCTTCCTGCTCTGCAGGCACGGTCTTTCTGAAACTTTTCGATTTTCGATGGATACTGATGTTAAGAATTTTTCTTGCTTTTGACGCCACGCAATGAGAAGATGAAGGTCAGACCATTCTGGCACTTTCAGGTTGACCACCTTGTCCCCGGGGAAATATCGTAGCAGTGTCTCCAAAGTCTAAAGCCTGAAGGAATCTCCATGCAATTCAGTCCCCGGAAATATCTCCATGCAGATCATGACACCATAGATGCTCTGCTAAATCCGGAAAATCCAAGCTGCTGCTCGCTCACAGTCACGCCACGTGATGAATTCATCTGTACACCCAACCAGCTTTTCAATGGCCATCGCTGCTGAAATCTTTCGCCAAGCTAGAAAGTTAATGATCGATTATTGTTGAAGATTTTGGTGGTTTGATTCAAACAACGCTGGGAGGAAGGTCAAACCGCAGCTGTACGCGTAGTATGACGTGTCACGCTGGCGTGTGCAACGCCATCACCACGCCAGGCCGGCGTGCATAAATAATTTGGAGCAATTTTCAAACAAAATGGAATCCTATGTTTAGTGGTTGTATTTCAGTTTACAATCTACCAACCCCAGATGTAAAATCATATGAGCTGTTCCAACTTAATTTTTACCCACATTTAGGACAAAAACCAATAGAATCCTAGTATGTTTAATGGCCGTGGATCCACCAACTCCAGCTGTCTCGTCTTAACTTTTATATCTAAACACAAACAACGTCCCATCTTTAGCAATCCAGCTTACATCCCGTCTTTAACATTCCAGATTTCAAAATTTAGGGGAACATACTAGCGAAACAAATGCACTTATTCGCTCACACCGCATGATGAACCACTGCCGTGTGCACCCCAGCACTGTATATGGTCGCTTACTGCTAAGATGTTTTGTCAAGCTAGAAAAAATCGATGTCCATTTATTGAAGATTTCGATGGTCCGATACAAATGCAATAGGCATGTGCCAGATCTAACGGCAGCTGTATTACGTGCATGTAGTTGACGGATCATTGAATTTGGTCGTATGATGTGTAACGCTAATCACCAGTTCACCACGGCGGACGCGCATAAATAAATCGTGTAGATGTCAGGCAGCAGTTAATCATCACAGCTCGCAAACAATGCCAATGAGCTAGCAATTTTGAACTAAAAAAGCTCATGCCTTTGAGAAAAAAAAACAGGTCACGATAAAGTGGGTGGAGAGTGGGTCCGTGGTCGACCGTGCCAGTCTACGCATTTTTATCTAATAATTAATAATTTGAACAGTTGCGGTCAGGATGGCCGAGTGGTCTAAGGCGCCAGACTCAAGTTCTGGTCCTCTTACGAGGGCGTGGGTTCAAATCCCACTTCTGACATTTTTTATTTGCTTCATCCTTCCCCATTTATGTTTCCAAAATCTAAAACGAGAAGATTGCAGAAATATAATTGTTATCCATCAGTGTCTATATTTTTGCTATTGTCGTAAGAGATTTTTGCAGAAGGAAAGAACGTGGGAGTAACAAAACTGATCAATGAAAAATAATAAACAAGAAAGTAACAAAACTAATCAACAAAGTAACAACTAACAACTCTGAGTCCGTGCGGAAAACCTTTTCATTTCTAGGAAACATGAGCAGATTGTAGCAACTTTTTTAGATAAAAAGTTGTAGCAACTTAGCAACGTTCCTGATATACAATGTAACATTTTGCACGTGTGTGCCGTACGTAAAATTTCACGTGTACTTGTTGATGGTTGGCTTGGCCCATACCCCTCGGCCCAGAGAAAGCCCATGAGCAGACCAGCCCAACCCCATCCTCTCCCTACTTGGGAACTATCAATCGAGTCATGTTCATTCAAATATAAACTAAACTTTACAATTAATAACGAATATTCGAGAAAATTTCACAGTAATTCAGAGGCCACCCTGTGCCTACGTGTCCTCTGAACGCTAGACTTGCCGTCTTGCCCTTCCTTCCCAAACTTGTTTCACCCATTTCTCATTGTCACCGATGGAATCTGACTTCCGTTTTAATTTTGTAAAAAGTCCGGTTTACACCCTTCAACAATTATAAAAGTCTGATTTTCAACCCTTAATTACAAAACCGGACATTAAGAACCACCCAACTATCACAACCGGACGATTTCAAAGTGGGTTTCTGTTTTATGAAAATTTAAAGAAAAATAATTTAATTTAAAACAAATCGTAACTAATTATTTTAAATCATAAAAATACGAAACTAGTACTGTTGTTTTTTAAAATATAGCTCCTCTATTTTTTTAAAAAATATAGCTCCTCTATTGTTGCGGTAATTTGAGTCACTTGGATATTATTTTTTTACGTTCCTAGTGCTTTATTAATTTTTGTAAAAACACTAGTAATAGGAAAAATAAGATGTAAATAACTCAAAGAAGAGCACCAACATATAGGTTACATTTTTAGAAAAATTTGTGTACCAGTTTCATATTATTTTTGTTTGAAATGAATTAGCTATGATTTTTTAGGTTAAACCACTTTTCTTTAAATGACTATAAAACGGAAAACCATCTTTGAAACCACTCAAAGGGCCAAATTTGTCCTGTTTCGATAGTTGAATGGCCCTCGGCGTTCAGTTTCATAGTTCAGGGTTGAAAATCATACTTCTGCGATAGTTTGACAGTGAAAATTGAACTTTTCCCTTTAATTTTTTTCAGGTAAACAAAAAGCCTTTACTATCAAATCACAGAACCACTGGATGGGATCATCTCCAAACAGTCGGAGTGGTTGGAAAATTAGCATATCCAAGCATGAAGCATTTGACAGTGACGTGCTTCTCTGTCCTGACTGGGGCCATTGGGCTATCAGGTTTGCCTATCAAATCAGGAAAGCGCTGTATCGTTTCCCAAACAGTCAAGTAATTGGAAATTGGTTTATAAACATGTTGACAAGATCTGTGATGGGGACAATTGACATATTTTATCTCCTGACCGTGCTTTTATTGAAAGTGTATTTGTAGTGACAATCGAGTAATACATTTTTATACGACAAATGTATAAAAGTTATGTAGAGATTAAAAATGGCATAAGTTTTATATATTCCGTAGCTTTTGATGATGGAGCGAGCTGGTGAAGTAGAGCTAGACACTGAACTTGCCGTCTTGAATTGCCCCGTCCTCATCTCCAGTTTCGTCACTGATACTGATAGAACGAGGCTTCTTTTTTTTTTCAATTTTTCCATGTAAACAAAGCCTTGACTATCCAAACAGTCGAGTAGCCCCAACCAATTGGTGGTACAAATTTAGGGAACCACTATCAATTTACTCATGCTCATTCCACATCAACAAAATCTAACAGTTAATCACAAATATTGCAGAAAATTTTACATTCATTCAGTGGTTGGGTTTCCTCTGAACTGAACTTAACACTGAACTTGCCGTCTTGCAGTTCCCCCTTCTCATTTTCTATCAGTTTGTCGCAGAGTAAGACTTCAATTTTCAAATTTTCATGTAAACAAAGCCTTGACTATCAAATCAGAGCACCACTTGATCAAGTCCAAACAGTCGAGCAGTTGGGAAATTGGACATGATTGAAGCTCCTTTGTCCTGATTGACGCCATCGGCAACCGCCAAGTGTTTGACCGAAGTCCTGACAGCCACGCTACTCCACGCTCTGCTGCGACGGCGGTGACATCACCTCAGTGACGAGCGTGGAAGACGTCGTCCACGGCATGGAAGCCGGATCCGGCGTCGCCGTGGCCGACGACGACGAGACCGTACCCTCCGAACCCTCGGCGCCGCCGCTGCCATTGACGAGACGCGCGCCGTATTCAGCAAGCATACCCTTGAGCTGCGCGAGCACCTCGGCGATCTCCGGCCGCTCGTGCTTGTACGGGCGCACGCAACGGCACGCCAGCGCGAACACGGCGCGCACGGTGGGCCCGTCCCACGCCGGCCCGAGCCGCCGGTCCACCATGGCCTCCGCCGCCGCGCCCGGCTCGCCGCCGGCCTCCGCGACGGCCCAGTGCGCCGCCTGCACGATGGACTCAGCACCCCCCGACGGCGTCGGCACCACGGCGCGCATCCCCGTGGCGAGCTCGAGCAGCACGACGCCGAAGCCGTACACGTCGGCGGCCTCCGAGACGTGGCCGGCGGCGAAGCTCTCCGGGTCGACGTACCCGCGCGTGCCGCGCACCTCCGTCGACACGTGCGTCGCCCCGCCCCCCGGCACGACCCGCGACACGCCGAAGTCCGACAGCTTCGCCACGCCGCCGGGCTCCGACGGCAGCAGCACGTTCGCAGGCTTCACGTCGCGGTGCACGACGGCGCCGTCGCGGAGCCCGTGCAGGTACGCGAGCGCCTCGGCCACGTCCACGGCGATCTCCAGGCGGCGCCGCCACGGGAGGAGCTCGCCACGGGACAGCGCGCCGCACAGGTTGCCGCCGGCCATGTACTCGTACACCAGCGCGTGGTGGTGGTCGCCGCCGCGGCCGCCGCCGGGGCAGTAGCCGACGAGCATGGTGAGGTTGCGGTGGCGGAGCTTGGCGAGCACGGCCACCTCGGCGTAGAACTCGGACACCTTCTTGGCCCGGTATATCTTCTTGACCGCCACGCGCTGCCCCGACGGGAGGTGCCCGAGGTACACCTTGCCGGCACCGCCGGTGCCGAGCAGGAGCTTCTTGTCGTAGCCGTTCGTCGCCTGCATCAGCTCCGCCTTGGTGAAGATGTACAGGCCTTCTCGCGGCAGCGGCGGCAGCGACTCCACCGGGTCGTCGTCGTCGTCTTCGTCGCTCTCGCTGTCCCCTCCCTTCGGTCGACGCCGGCGACGGGCTCTCGTGATTGCGACGGCAGCGAAGCCGATTCCAACGACGGCCGCGACGCCGGCTGCAGCCGAGCCGGCGGCGATGGGGATGGCGGTGTTCGATTTTCTCGAGGAAGACGAAGACCTGGAAGCGGTAGGCGACAGGGAGGCCGAGGCAGCAGACGGCGGTGGCGGTGAGGGCACGAGGTCGCCGGTGCCGAGGCTGTTGACGTTCTCGAGGACCTGGAGCATGCAGAGCGCGTAGGCGCTGTAGCGCTCCAGCGGCGGCGGCGCGCTGGACCAGACGGCGACGGTGGTCGCCATGCCGCAGGGCACGAACTCCTTGGTGCGCGCGCTGGCGAGCATCTCGTAGGTGGTGGCGATCACCGCATCGCGGCAGGTGGAGCAGCCCGGCGTGTCGGGCCCGACGGCCGGCGGCGCGCGCTCCGGGTCCGGCGCAGCGCAGAGGCGCGTGGCGTTGGGCAGCGCGCGGGGCGCCAGCGCGCGCACGGCTGCGACGGTGGCGAGCTGGCACGGGCGGGACCCCGCGGCGAGCTTGCCCGGGTCGCCGGTGAGGTCGCAGGAGCCGTTCCCGGCGAGGAGGGACCGCGGCACGAGTCCACCGGCGAGGAGGGTGGCGGCGAAGGCGCCGGAGCACGCGGCGGCGGGACCTCGCGGGAGGAAGGCCTCGCCGGTGCGGTTGGCGTGGTCGGCGGCGGCGAAGATGTATGCCGCGAACACGTACCAGCAGCAGCCCGTGGCGCCCTGCTGCGCCGCCGTGGCGTTCGCGTGGCACTCGCGCGGGATCATCTGCGCCGCCGTCTCCAGGTCGTACGGGCACGACGGCGCGCCGTACGCCGGGCCAGGCGCTGCCGCGGCGGCGGCGGGTGGTGGCGCGAGCGCGAGGAGGAGGAAGCCGGCGAGGCGGAGCATGTCGTGTGGGCGGCGTGGCGACTGGCGATGGAGCTCAGCGACGGGACGTGGCTATTAATGTGAATGAACGGGGTCAGAGCATGAGAGGTGGAGCTTGTGACGTTTGACTTCGGCGAGGCGTCACTCAGTTTGACAAATTTGATCGCCGTTTCACCTGACTGACCACGACTATCTTTATTTCTCTTCCATTTTGCCAAGCAAATTTGATCGCCGTTTCACCTGACTGACCACGAATAGCTCATGCATCATTCAATTCAACTAGTAAAATGATGAAAGACCTTTTTTTTGGAAAGAGTGAGCACAGATGCGGATGCTTATAAACATGCACACATGCATGACTGTTCATTTGGCTTATCAGCCACCAACCAGCAGTACTTTTCTTTCAGAACAAATCAGCCACCAGCCACCAGCCAGCAGTACTTTTCTCTTAGAACAAATTAACACCAACCACTAGCCACCAGCCAGACGAACATGGTCGCAGCAGTTCTTAGATTGACGAAGTTACCAACACTTGTGCACCGGACGTTGGAGGACTTGTGCTGTTCAAAATAGCATATAGCACATTCACCAAACACCCTAGCAGTGCCAACAGCACAAACAAAAACTTCCAAATATTCATGGAAGCGAACCGTCCCACTGTCCCAGTTTCTTTGCCTCAATGATGGGTCCAAGAACGTATGAGAAATGCAAACCTTAAAATAGTCAAGATTCGAGAATAGAAATATCAAAACCTGAAGATTGTGATCAAGATAAGTGGATACTCAATGCGCGCTGACAGGCTGGTGTGGTACATTCTTTTACATCCAATGAGGAATCCTCGCTGAAGTCATGATCATGAGATATACTACTTTCCCCCCAATGCTATATGTTAGTGTCAATCAAGTTAAATTAGTCCAACATATAAACTTAGAATAAGATTGACGCATCAGTTGTGTTCTCACACCATTGTTCCGAGACGAGGTCGATGGAGATGAGGAATCATCCAACCGAATAATTGGCTGTGAAATGCGGAAGTGGGTGATGGCCCAGATTGGGTCAACGGCTCTGCAAGCTAAGCAACTTGTTTTGAACTCTAGTACTGTATCTCAGGAGGTCAACCTCAGTGAAAGTTTACTTGATCGCATCGATCGGTGGTATGACTTCAATTTTGTTTCTCCAATTCAGCTCTGCCAGGTTATTCTTTTAAATTCCCGCTCCTTGACAAAGAGAGTTGTAAAATAACATGCAGTTTCGGAACTGCCAGCTTTCCCACGCGCTAAATTTTAGCACCGTCACATCGGATATAAATATGTTAATTAGGAGTATTAAATATAGATTAATTTAAAAACCCATTACATAAACGAGGAGTAATTTACGAGATGAATCTATTAAGCCTAATTACACCATAATTAGACAATGTAACGCTACAGTAAATGCATGGTAATTATGTATTAATTATAGCGAAATTAGGTTTGTTAGGTTCGTCTCGCGAAATAGACATGACTTATGTAATTAGTTTATGTTTAATACATCTAATTATCACTTATTTAAAACACTAAACTTTAGCACCTAGATCCAAACACCACCCGAGGACATATATTATATAGTATTATAGTATTAGTGTTGATTAGGACCTCAGCTACTGGGTGTTGAAGTGCTAATTACCATTTGTTTGGGTCTTTTGCTCTCCTTTTGGTACTCACCTCGTGGTTTGGTGCTACACCCACTATTACGCTTGCCAGTATATATGAAGCAGGTCAAAACATTACTTACGAAAACTAAAACAAAAGGTAGCATTTTCCTTGTAAAACGACACCAACTACAAGATAAATATTTTATTCTCAGGTTTTTGAGTAAATGTAAAAAAACTATAAATAAATTACAAACCTTCAAACTAAACTTTAATTTCTATTATCTATTTCATGGTACGACATAATAATTGGCTCATGCTACCAAGTGCCTTCATTTTCTACGATTTCATTACCTGGGAATAGTTCTATAATGAGACTGGACTACCACTAACACCCCGTTTGAATAAAAGTTATGTCCGTGGTTAGTATAGCATCCTCACTGTTGCCGCCGCTGCAGGATCATGGCGCCCACTAAGCACATGGTGCCATGCATCTAACTAGAGTATATATATATGAAGCCCGCCTGGTCCCCGGCCCCTTTCCTGTCCAGCGACTAGTAAGTAGAACTAGCTAGGAGACTGTCATCGATCATGATTAGCAGGAAGAGAGATTGCATGCATTGCAAATAAAGGATGTCAACTGCAGGTGGAATTTGTTGTCGTCGTCTTATGACATGATTGTGCCATTTTATGCAGGTGATGACACCATTTCTTTTGCCGGGCACCATGGAGGAGGAGTTTGCTGCTGAACAAGGTTGCTGTAGAGCTGATGATACGCTGGTGTCATTCTTGTAAGGGGGGATATCATGGAGGCCCGGATCGAAATTCGCATGGAAAACTGTCTGAGCTAGTATCTGTTTCACTCACTAGTTGTTGAGCTTTTGCTTCATGTCTGTTATTAGTTTTTAAGTAGATTCCTGACCTTGTTTTAATTTGCATTTCTTTGTACAAAGCACACAAAGTTTTGTGATGATCATTTTTTATCTTACTTTTTTTGGGAAAATTTATCCCGCCTTTACACAAAAGGATACAACTTTCTAGCCTGCTACTACTACCCTATTTGCCTCTTACTCGTATCATAAAGTGTGCACATGGTGTGTACAAGTGCAGCTTCGATGGAAAAGAGTTCCTTTTGTTGTGTGGTCCTGGAAAAGAAATGGATGCAGTTTCCAGATTTTGAGCAAACAATCCAAAGGCTGCTAATGCAACACTTTTGTTCCAACAAAATTTATCCAAAAGTTTCTTTTTTCATTTCAGTATGTTTATCAAACATTTATCAAAAGTGGATGAAAAAGCGACTCGATCCTTTTCCACCAGATTCGCGCCACTAATGCTTTGATGTATTATCGAAGCAGTCATTATGTTGCATTTTAGACATGTCCTTTCTCTGTTATCGCTGATATTCTCCTCTGTCCTCTTTATGTGAGTAATTGTTTCTTCTCTTCTTTCTGAACCTGGAAGACACCTATCATCCGGTAATCTTACTACTAGTAATTGGAGACTCCTTTTGGAGGCTCCACGTTAATCCTCACAAGATGTGCTAGAAAAAAGATAAATCCTAGAAATTCTCACAAAAAACAGAAATATCAAAACATCCATTAGGTATACACTAATCATAATAGCCATTGGATTTATTATATTTTTAAAAAAATTACCCACCGCTGTCATTATAAAAATAACCTAAAATAACCCCTAATATTTACTCTAAAATTATCCACCTATGCCATTAGATAATTATGTAATCTGAATGAAAAAACTAACTGTCGAAACAAACGTGAGAGGATCGAATCTATCCTCACTCCACCGGCAAGGACGTACGTACACGTACAAACTCACAAAGATGACGAACTAGATCAATCTGCAGCTAACTGCCCCGTTAATGATGGTAAGCACGACATCTAGCTAGCATTAAGCATCTTGCTTATGGGACTTTTGTGCAGGACACCTTCCTTTCTCACGACGTCCACTCCGCTGGCAAGGGCGTACACGAAGAAGGCAAACTATAGATCGATCTGCAGCTGACTGCCAAGTTAATGACGGTAAGCACAATATCTAGCTAGCATTAAGCATCTTGCTTATGGGACTTTTGTGCAGGACACATTAATTCCTTTCTCACGGACGTCCACTCCAGCGCAAGGACGTATAGCAAGACGAAGATTCTTCGTCTGCCGCTGGCTGCCTAATTAATATAGGTAAGCACGCTAATTGCTAGGACTAGGCATAATGCTTCAAAATAAATTATGTAGTTCTTTCATTGATTTAATCTAACTTGATACCGGTGTTTCATCTGTTATTGATCATCGGAAGCCCACATAGGGCAAGATTTATAGGCTAAGGAATACTAAATAAGAGGTAACCATATTGCAATTATTCCATATATTCATGATTTAATTCTTCAATTATACATAATTCATAATTTGAAGTGCCTAGCCCAAAATTCATAACACACTACAATATAGCTCAAAACAGCATGCATTATCAATCATGTAGTGCTCAAGACTACCCATAGGGCAATAGCTTGGCTGCAATACAACCACCCTCCCGTTTTAATGCCTCACTGGAACTCCAACATATTTAGTTTAACTATTTACGATATTCAATTTTGAGAAAAAATAAATCAGGAAACAATAGGTACAATACTCCGAAAAAGTAATATTGAACCTTACTTCAGGATGTGTCCAATAATCAGAGTACTAAGCTGCACTGCGTGAAAATACACCAAAAGACGTGCATGTGCTCAATTGTTCTCTTCTCATTTTATTTTGTTTTTATTTCTACCAAGATTACGAAAGTGATGTGGAAAAACATAGCTCATCTAAGGTGATTTTTACAAAATACATGTTAAATACACATGTAGGTGTGATGGAAAGAGAAAAAAGATGCATAGTAATTGTAACTAAACTCTATCACAACCTGGTAAAGATAATAAAGTGTGTGCATGAGTAGTCTGTTATAATACTAATAAATGGAAGAGAAAATATAAGCGGTTCTAATTAGTTGTGGACCCAAGATTAATATATAATCTATTTAATACTTATATGTACCTAAAATTATTAGCCTGTGCGAGAGCACGGGTTGATGGACTAGTAGCTAGTAATAGCTAGTAATTTCCCTTTATGCCGTTGTTCAAAAAAAATCCTTTATGCCTATACGAGTCCTGTGTACCCATGGATAAAAAAAAACAATGGCTATATGTACATGTTGGTAAGTGAGCAAGTCATTGAAACAATATGCTCATGTAAATAACTAGCGTCATTAACTTTGAACCAAAGAGTTCTTGGATGGATGGTGGTGTCATGTGTAACATGGAATATATATGTGTATGCTGTAACAATATCAACACAATGTAGATCACTAGTAGAAAAAGCCGCATTAGTCCCGGTTGGGAGGGACTTTTAGTCCCGGTTTTCCAATCGGGACTACAGCCGCGGGACTAAAAGGGACATTTAGTCCCGGTCGGTAACATGGCCCGGGACTAAAGGGGTCCAAAAAAAGTTCACCTAGGGGAGGCCTTTTAGTCCCGGTTGGTGTTTCCAACCGGGACTAAATTTCCTCCGTGACCTAGAAAAAATACAAACCGGGGCTAAAATGATATTTATCTCGGGTCAAAATGCAACCGGGACAAAAGGGGTTGATGGAAAGTCACTTCTCTACTAGTGGATATTGTGCATTTCTGTGCATCCTTGGACAAGTGGTAAAGGTTGAAAACAAGCCGTGTTTATATTTCCTTAGAAAATGATGCGCATGACACTAGAAAAAAGCTATGCATTTCTTTATGGCGGTATAATGCGTGGGCACTTGTGGCATCTGAAATTGAACCTTAAGAATGATAACTACATGCTGAAGTCCAATAGGATTTGGCGTATGCTGTGTTTCTGTTATGCTGTTCATTTGGCCCCACAAATCAACAACCTTTGCAACTGCCAATTCCACTCCCTTTCTGTCTCTCATTTTCTGTTTGCAACACGTAGGCAGATGATCACGTAAGATGTTGATATGATATGCCAAGCTGAAGCGGATTACCTTACTTATGAGCATCTGGCTCTTGTTTCAGAATAAGGAACAGTGGTGATGCTCATTTGTTTAATGCAGCGAACATTCTGACATTTTCATTGGTACATCAATTACTACCCTTGTATATTAGACCATACATTTTAGGCACTAGGAAATTCCAAGCTATTATACAATTTTGTCGATATAGACCATTCAATCTATAGATGGTTGATGTGGTACTATGTTTTGCATGATCTATTACTACTATATGAATGACCATCTCAGTGACTTGGTAATGCCACTTGCCTTGACTTTAGAGAGGCCAAAACAACATGATTATTCATTCGAAGAATTGTACGTGTCAATATTTAGGTGTATTTGCAGCAGGGGATCGACCCCAAAGGAAGTGAAGGGTTGCCCGAACAAGAAAACGGAAACTGTGGAAACCACAAGAGTGAAGACTGAAGAATGTAGAGTCTTATCTTTTATCATTCTTTAATTTGCTCCTCTTTCACTTGAACAGATATATGTTCCCTAAGTAAGTGAAGGGCTGGGAACACTTTTGGAGGGCAGAGTGTTACAGCAGGAGCCATGAGGGAGAAGTTCAATTGAGATGGAAAGGATGGTCCAGCATTGGAGCTGCAAAACTTTGCAGGTGCATGCAGGGATGGAATTATGTTGTTTCCCTGTATGCCACCTTCTGGCATGTGCAAATGAAAGATAAAACAGACTTCAGATGATGAGCAAGTGAAAATCACAAAAAGATCGATCCATAACTTAGAACCACGATTTTGACGTATATATGCATTTGTAGTGCTTGGTATTTTAGCTTATTGTCTTCTTGATATATAGGCTCCATGATCACACCATTTTAGGACTACTATAGTTACAGAGTGATATTGGAGTGTTTACAGATCTTTTTGGAATATTTATTTTTTCATCAAAATGACAACGGATTTGGATGCACTCACATGTGTAGAGAACAAAAATGTAACACTGTGCCATGTATTTATCATCATTTCATTTCATTTCAAATAAATCTTCTTAGCCTGGCATGAACAAGCAAGTACAATATAGAGATGCGTCTGTATACACTACCGGATTCCCTCTATTTGCCGTGTACCCCCGGCACACGGCAAAGACACTATTACACACGGAAAAGCCTTTGCCGCACACGATAAAGAGCACGGAAAATGCCGGCCGGCAAAGTCAGGTTTGCCGTGTGCTTTTTGTCGGGCACATGCTCGTGTGACCCAAAAAAAAAGCGTAGGTCGACGACTGTTAACGGGGATGGGACACTTTGCCATGTGACTGACCGTGTGCCTTGGCCTGGCACATGGCAAAGCCTGGCCAGTTTGCCGTGTGCCAGGCTTTCGCACACGGCAAAGCCTGGTCACTTTGCAAACGGTAATAAAGCACACGGCAAAGGCCTAGGCACACGACAATGGTAGTGATATGTAATCTCTCTTTTTCATGCTCGTTGTTTTTCATTCAACTATTTAGTATTTACGAATCTGCAAGCATACAATTGACTCTCATCATCCAATCTATGCTCTATTCATGCGTTCGTTCAAAGGCACGGCATCTTGCCTGTGCATACTATACTACATATTCTTTCACCTCAGTTTTCCTATACTAGTCTTTAATTTACGGGAGGCCGGATTAGGACCAGCACACATACGGTAGACAGTTCATCCCCTTTTCATCACAGTGCCAGTGCCTGTATTCCAGAACATTGTAATCCAAAAGATTGACTAAATTCCATGTTAACACAATAGTTGCTAAGTATATACATATGCCAGCCTTTCAAATATAATAATGTGGATTCCAGCTATATATTAATCCAGCATAGAATTACATGCATCCAAATCTTTGCAGATCTTAGTTTCCACTTTGATCACATATATATGTGCCAGTGTCGGTGCTAGTTGTATATAATGTGGCTGTATTCCAGAATACTGTGTAATCCAAAAAATTGACTAAATTCCATGTAACACAATAATTGCCAACTATTTATTACAAATGCCTTCCAAATAAAATAATGTCGAATCCAGCTATATGAATCCAGCTCGGAATAAACATACATTCAAATATTTGCAGATCTTAGTTTCCACTTTTATCCCATATATGCTAGAGTGCCAGTTACAATGTGGCTTTATTCCAGCGCATTATAATCCGGAAAATTAACTAAATTCCATGTTAACACAAATATTTATAAATGCCCTCCAAATATAATAATGTGGATTCCAGCTCTATTAATCCAGAACAGAAGAACATACATTTGAATCCCAGCCGATCCTACTTTCCACATTTATCCCATATAGGTGCCTTTATAAACGCCCCTGCAGTCCACCAAATCACCATTGCATATCATTTTCTCCATCTGCATATTACTCTAACGCTTAGTCCAGAAACCACAAATTGTCATCTTGGAGATGGTGAAGGGTAAGAAAACCAAGGGAAGGCAAAAGCTTGAGATGAAGCGTATCGAGACTCCGGAAGCTCGTCAGGTATGCTTCTCCAAGCGCCGTCAAGGACTGTTCAAGAAGGCTAGCGAGCTCTCTATTCTCTGTGGTGCCATGGTTGGTACTGTTGTCTTTTCAACAGTAGGTAAGCCCTTCTCTTTTGGCAATCCCTCCATTGATGAAGTTATGAAGCGATTCCTCAGTCCAGTCACTTCCGATGGCCCTGCTTTGGGTGGTTCAAGCAATGATAAGGGGGGTTCAGTGACAGATACTGCCCATGAACTGAATATTGAGTATTTGAAGTTAGAACAGTCACTGGAGTCTGAAAAGAAGAAAAAGGAGAGGTTGCAAGAGGCAACTGAGAAGGAAATGGGTTCACGTATGATGCAATGGCTGAATGCTAATGTCTTGGAATTAGGTCTAGATGAGCTGCAAGAGTTCCAAAAGAAGCTGGCAGAAATACATGGTATTATCAAAGAGAAGGTCGATATGGTACTGTCAGAAGGAAGGCAAAATCCAAGGTCGTCTCTGCCACAACTACCAGCCTTGCAGTACCAGCAATTTGGTGGGCAGGGTGCCTATCATACGGCTTCAGCAGGTCCTAGTTCAAGCACTGCATTCGTTGATGGATTTGAAGTCAACAATCCCTTTCTTAGTGGCGCTTCCCATGGGTTTGGTGGCCTGGGGAATTTCCCCAACAACTAAAACCATGGTTGATTTAATATGGTTTAGTATGATCAGTCTTTGATGCATGCACTGATCATTCTATAAGTGAGAAGTGCGTTTGTGTACCTTCATTTCTGATGTTACATGTATGTCACCAAGATATATCTATGACTTGTTGTCAAGATATAATCTATGAGCTGTTACCATTGGAATACTTTGTAAAACTTCATATGTATGGTATATTTCGTACTAATGAATCTGGTGATGTGATGTTTGCTCTAAGATATTCCAATGCTTTCAATTCATTTGCACATAATCTCAAGTGGTTTATATACTTTATAGATGTGCTGAAACAAGTAATGTATAAAAAAAATCTGGGGACGATGAATTTATACTACTCTATCTTATGCTTAAGCCATGTACTTGACTTCTGGCTAAAACTTCAGAGAAATATCGTGTCCAGTGGGACTGGAGAGACCTCTACGACCATTTCATCTTGGCCCTCCTGCAGGCACAGTCCAAAGACTCAAGGACGACCGAGGTCGCACAATGTCGTCTTCCCACGAGCTCGGCCCCGACAAGTTTGGTCGCTGTTGTAACTATTTTGTAAACGGTACGGTGGTAATAACACATACCTATTGAAACTATTTTTTTTATGTTTGCAATGCCTTCCGTGGCAATATAGTAAAAGTCTAGTAGTGTGGTAAGAGTTTTGCCATACAAGAGAACTTTCCCTGAAATACACTGATCTTTTTGCTTCTATCTTTTCCCTGAAGTAGTGAAACAGTTTGGTGAGAGTCCTTCTATACAGGTTCGCTTGCTCGGGTTCTGATACGACGCTGCTCGCTGGACGAAGATAATACCGTCGTCACAAACTGATCAATGAGCATCATCATCACTAGAGTCGCCGCCACTTCCTCTATATGCCGTTGATCATCGCACTTTGGTGAGAAGCATGCATCCCCTCGACCCTCTCGTGTACCTGCCCTCTCCGGCAAACTCTGTGCGGAAGCCACAGAGTTTTGTAAACTCTGTGCATGAAGCTGATGGTGAGCATATGCTTGACGTAGGTTTTGTCTGTAGTCATGTACAGAACAAAATTAATAGCAAGCCTACGGGTCCCAATATGTTCAGTTCATACCTTGTTGATGTAAGCATAGTATCATATGCTGATGTCATATACTCTGAAATAGGTCGATCAAGATATCCCTATGCTTTCTTTTATCTCATACCCTCCATTCTTTGTGCCTTGTCATATTTCTATGCTAGGTCTTGTGGTCTAGAGATAATTATAGATTCATAATTAGATCTTCATAATCTTTAACTTTTTAAGCTTATCTTTGATTTAATTAAATGATTCTTGCGCTCAGGCAACTGCAGTGACGTGCGGGTACTTTGTAATACCTCTTTTATAAATTACTTTTATAATATGATGTACTATTAGTATGCTTGTTTGTGATAGTGGAAGCTTGTCATAAGCAAAAGGCGAGCAGATCGTGAACCTCTAGCAGCAATAGTTTGATAAGTTGGAGGCAAAGTGTTCTTGATCATAACCTGCACCTACTAGTTAGAGTATTTGAAAAGTCACTAAAATTTTGACCATTAGTTGTGCATGCTAGAACATCCCAATTTTTAGAGAATTTAAAAGTCACTAAATATTTGAGCATGTTTAATCTTTTCCAACAACTAATGTATTTTCTTTTCTTTTATTAGCTAGAAGCCTAAAATATATAAAATCACTGTCTAAATAAAACCTTGCATAAATATAATCATTGTGTTGCATTTTATTTGCTCTTAGATCTCCATTACTATGCAAAATCCTATTCGAATAGGAATAATATCAAATTTCGAATAAAATACCAAACCCCCCCAAATTTCCCTAAACAAATTTCTAAACTCCATCTCCAATGTTGGGTCGTTACCCCATTTCTTTCCAACCCAACCCGACAAACCCCTACCTTTTTCTTCTCCTTTCTCCACATTCTCCGATTTCAGTCCAGTCTATTACCTCCTCCCACTCTCCTCATCTGCCCGGCCTGTTACCACTTTCGGCCTAGCTCGTCCCAATGGCCGAACCAGTCCAAATTTTCATTTTCCCCCAGATTGCTCCATTCCCTTGGCCCAGCTACTTTACTTGATCGGCCCATCTTCTCCCACACAATCAAATTAAGATGGAGAAGATACCGGCTTGTTCAATTGCAGGATGGATGCGATGAGAGGGAGAGTTACACAAGTCAAACTCACGTTGTAGACCAGCAGGGATGCTACAATCCATTTTTTTTTGCCTTGGATGGTGGTTTATGTCTTCTTCAATACATTTTCCCTCTTTTTGTAATTTATACTAATACACTGTCATGGCTGCGCAGGATATATCTAACACATCTCAATTGACGAACTATCGACCATCATATTCTTTTGTCTCTTGGCTGATATGGAAATAATTAATTAACTTATGACAGCATTATAAGTAGTAATTTCTACTTACAAACGCTTTCCAAATATAATAATCTGGAATCCAGCTATATAATTGTCACACCCGGTTTTAAGGGGAAAACCAGATGCATTTTATATGTGCACCAGGATCAAAATTTCACACATATGATAGACGCCATAAGTGAAATACCACAAGACAATGCATAAACGTAATGAAAGAGTTATAGTATCATTATTACACTCCAAGACATAAGTCTTTAACGAAAAGTAAAGTGAGTAGCTAGCAGCGGATAATTCATCAACTCCACAGGCGGTTGACTGGTGAACACATACACCTAGTACTCCTGGAAATCCTCTGGGAACTCCTTCAATTTACCTTGTTCTGAGCAGCGTTGCATAAAACAAGGATGAGTACACTTATGGTTGGTACTCAGTAAGTGTAGGGGGGGAATAAATGACATGCAAGGCTAAGCAAGGATAAAACTGACATGGTGTGACTGCATTAAGCTTTTAGTTGGTCAATATTTTATTAGTTAATTAACAAGTGCAAGTATATACCAACCCACATTAAGCAATATAAAAGGAACATAAGCATGATCATAAATAAAGAACAGCAATTTAATGTCATCTTCAAGTAATTAATCATGCGAGGGTCCAGGCCGCTCATGACCGTGAGCACGGTTGTTATAACAGTTTTACACTATGTAGAGGTTGCACACTTTCACCATAAGTCGTGTTTTTTCGCTCATGCCTGAGGGAGCCAACCTCATAAAAACACAAAAGCGAGTGGCTAGGGTTACACTACGAGGCCTTTACAAAGAAACTCTAATAAGTGATAACCCACTAAGGTTTCAGGTCAAAGCAAAGCATAACCCTCCCTAATGAGATCTGTCTCTTAGCTATACCTCATCAACGCCTCCCCCCTTGCCCTTTCGGTAAAGCTATCCCAAACTAGAATCTTCAATTAGTCAGCCAAGATCAGAGCCTGTTGATCTTATGGTTGTACTGTTTTCCCGGATGGTCACTCCATGTTCCATTTAACATAAGATCTTGCTTTAACAATTTAAGAACATGAAGTAAGTCAAGTTAAATAATTGGACCCAAGTTTCATCGTAACCAAGTTTGAGAAACTAAGCAAAATTCTACCGAGCATAACCAAAAGCAACCCAGGTGTAATAAGGATAATCGTAAAAGACTAGGTACAACCTTAACATAGGACCCATCAAATTAATGCAATGCAGAAAAGTAAAGTGTAACTTTAATTGTGACAATGGGATTGAAAAGAGATGATCAAAATACACTTGCCTCCTCCTAAGCCTTGCAGCTGCTCAAAGTCCTCCTCGTACTGCTCCTCGAATCCCTCGAACGGTACGGCTTCTAAACGCATCACACAAGTACATACAAAGGAGCAATACAATGAAATAAGAAACAGTACACCAAACAATAAAAACAGAACAAAACAGGGCTTTAAAAATAATCTACACGTTACAAGGATCACATGAGTGAAAGAAACACTTAAATCGGATCTAAAACAAGAAAGATATGGCTAAAACAAGGTACTAGGGGCTTGTTGGCAAAGTTTAGAAAGTTCCAGGGGCTTGTTTGATAAAAACCGAGGACTAAAACATAATTATGATTAAAACTACGAGGGCATACGCGCAAAAACATCAGATCTGGACTTAGCGCACTATTATTTGAAAACTCAGGGGCTTAAACAGAGAAAAAGGACCTGGATGTAAATACTTTTATAACTGGAACGGACCGCAGGTTGATTTCATAAAAACTGAGGGACTCTTAAACAAAATGATCAGAGCGACCGGCGCTGACCGGAGTTGACTGGTATCCGGCCGTGGTTAGACTGGATCTGAGCCGTTGGTTTTCGACCGACGACAGAGCTTCACCGGAGTTGGGCGAAACTCGAGTTACAAGCCACCAATCTTTGTGCGGTTTGAACCTACAACACCAGTGTCACACCCGGTTTTGGGGAGAAAACCAGATGCATTTCATATGTGTGCCAGGATCAAAAATTCACACATACGATAGACGTCATAAGTGAAATATCATAAGACAGTGCATAAACGAATAAAAGAGTTACTGTATCATTATTACACTCCAAGACATAAGTCTTTAACGAAAAGGTAAAGTGAGTAGCTAGCAGTGGATAATCCATCAACTCCGCAGGCAGTTGACTGGTGAACACATATGCCTAGTACTCCTGGAAGTCCTCTAGAAACTCTTCCAATTCACCTTGGTCTGAACAGCATTGCGTAAAGCAAGGATGAGTACACTTATGGTTGGTACTCAGCAAGTGTAGAGTAAATAAATGACATGCAAGGCTAAACAAGGATAAAACTGACATGGTTTGACTGCATTGAGCTTTTAGTGGGTCAATATTTTAATCATTAATTAACAAGTACAAGTTTATACCATCCCAAATTAAACATTATACAATAACATGTTCAGGAAATAAAGAACAGTAATTTGATGTCATCTTTGAATAATTAATCATGTGAGGGTCCAGGCTGCTCATGACCGTGAGCACGGCTGTTATAACAGTTTTACACTCTGCAGAGGTTGTACACTTTCACCATAAGTCGTGTTTTCCCACTCATGCCTGAGGGAGCCAACCTCATAACAACACAAAAGTGTGTGGCTTGGGATACACTACGAGGCCTTTACAAAGATTCCCTAATAAGTGCAGCCCGCTAAGGGTTCAAAATCCAAGCAAAGCATAACCCTCTCTAATGAGATCTGTCTCTTAGCTAAGCCTACAGCTCAAGAGGACCGGGCTATACCTCATCGAAGTCTCCCCCACTTGCCCTTCCGGTAAGACATGCACATATTAGAGTTTCTAATTAGTCAGCCAAGATCAGAGCCCGTTGATCTTATGGTTGTACTGTTTTCCTGGGTGGTCACTCCATGTTCCATTTAGCATATGATCTTGAGTTAACAGTGTATGAACATGAAGTAAATCCAGTTTAATAATTGAACCCAAGGTTTACCATGCCCAAGTTCAGCAACTAAGCAATACTCTACCCAACATAAGCAAAACTCCCAGGTGCAACAAGGACAAGGGTAAAAGACTAGGAACTCCTTAACATAGGACCCATCAAATTAATGCAATTGCGGAAAAATAAAGTGTATCATTTATTAAGTGAATAATAGGACTGCAAAGATATGATCAAAAATACACTTGCCCCCTCCAAAGCCTTGCTGCTCAGAGTCGTCCTCGAACTGCTCTTCGAATCCCTTGAACGGCGTGGCTTCTAAACATACCACACAAGCACATACAAGAGAGCAAAACAAAACAATAGCAAACAGTACACCAAACAGTACACCAAATAGTAGCAACAAAACAAGGCTATAAAATTAATCTACATGGTACAAGGATCAAATGAGCGAAAGAATCACTAAAATCGGATCTAATACGTGAAAGATAGGGCTAAAACAAGTTTCAGGGACCTATTTGAGAAGAAACCGAGGACTAAAACATAATTACGTTTAATTCTTCGGGGGCTAGCGCGTAAAACTTCCCTACCAGGACGGGGCGCACTATTACCAAAAAGTGCAGGGGCTAAAACGAATAAAAAGGACCGATCTGTAATTATTTTTATAACTACGATGGACTGCGGGTTGATTCAACAAAAGTGTAGGGGCTCTTTAACAATTTTGCCACGGCTGACCGGGCACTGACCGGTACGGGGTTTGGTCGGGTTAAATCTGAGCCGTAGGATCTAGATCTAAGGGCTGGGGCTCGCTAGAACACTGCTGCGCCGGGGGCAAACTCGCAGCACGGCGGCGCCGCCCGACTGACGGCGGAACTTCGCCGGAGCTGCACGAAACTCGGCCTACAAGCCACCATTCGCAACGCGACTGGCACCAGAAGCATCAGGAGGAAATGCCAAGCTCACCTAGGGTGATGTTGACAACGATCGGGCAGCGAGGTGCACGGACGACGAGGAGGTGCGGGTCCGGCGGTTCTGTGCAAGCATGACGAGGGATTAGTCGCGATTCAAGGCAAAAACGTGCACGGGATCAACTCTACTAGCTTCTTTACCTCCTTGCGAAGCTCCTGGCTTGATCTCGTCGAGAGTTGGGCAGTGGCGGCGAAGATCGACGAGCGCGGACCAAGGGCGGCGATGCGAGGCGTCGGAGGCACTGGAGCTTCGGGAGCTTGATTGGATGGCTTGGCGAGGGCTTAGGGAGTGCGAGGGCTTGGTTTTATAGTCCCTAGGACTTGCCAAGACATGAGGCACACGGAAATCAGCTCGGGCGCCGGCGGCGATCTCCTTCCATATGGTCGGCCACTTTCCAAAGGAGAAGGACACCCGGCTTAGGAAGGGAGGGCAATGATGCTTCGGGGAAGGCGCACGAGAAGTCCACGGGGCGTATGGGGGTCGAAGGAAGGAAATCCGGCGCGGCGGAGGGATTCCCGAGCTCGGCTCGGATTCGGTCGGGAGGAAGGGGATGACCCCGACAGGTGGGGTCCTCCTGTCGGTGGGAGTGGAGAGGGAAGGGGCGAGTGGGCTGCGGGGATGGAGCTGGGCCGGAGGAAAAGGACTCGGCCCAAGTTGAGGTTAAGCGACCGACGAAAAGATCGAGGACCGGAAACGGACTGGACCGAGAGTTGAGGGGGCGAAACTGAACTTTAGCAAAAACAAACAAAACTAGAGACTTTCAGTTTGAATTTAAATGAAATTTAAATTCAAACCAAAGACTAGCACAAAATAAAAGTGCACCAGCATGTAATGCAATAGTCACTTATTTTACTAAAATTTATTTAAATGATATTAAATATTTTAGAGCCTAGAATAAATTCCAATTAATCATAAAAATTTTATTTGACCCTTAAATAAATCCTAGAAAATTCTAATAATTTACTGTGATGAAAATTAGGGTGTTACAACCAGCGGGCAACGGCGAGCTCACCTAGGGTGTTTGCGACAGAGGTGCGGCAACAAGAGGCTCGGACATCGAGGCGGGGCGGCTCCGGCGGGTTTGAGCAAGAACGACGGTGAATTAGGCTCGATTCAATGTAGAAAGAAGATCAAGGATGACTCTGCTAGCCTATTTACCATCTTGTGAAGCTCCTGGGTGGGTCCTCGTCGAGCAATTGGCGGTGGCGGCGGAGATCAACGGCTGCGGGCCAATGGCGGCGGCGCGAGGCGTGTGGGACGCTGGGGCTTTGTGGGCTCTAGGCGAGGGTTGGGTGAGGGTTTAGGGGTTGCGACGGTCGCACTTTTATAGTCCCCAGGGACCTTCTTGGCGTGCGGCTACGAACCGCGGATCGGGTTGCCGGCGGCTTCACCTTCCATGCGGGGGCGCTGCGCGCTAAGGAAAGAGCGGCGGCAAAGCTTCGTGGAAGGTCTAGGAGGGGCCCAGGGGTCTCGTGGGGCCGCGCAGGGACTAGGCCAAGGGAGCCAGGCGCAGGTGGCACGGCACCGAGCTCGACTTAGTCTCGGTCGGGAGGTAGAAGGGGAAACTGAGAGGTGGGGTCCGGCAATCGGTGGGAGAGAGATGGGGTGCTGCGGTGAGGCGATGCTGGGCCGGTGGCTGGGCTTGGCCCAAGAAGCCAGGCGAGAGAAGACTTGGCAGGAGGGATGGAAAATGAGCTGGGCGAAAAGTTTAGGGGGCAAAGAATACCATACTTTCAAATATTTGAAGATCTTCGTTTCCACTTTGATCCCATATATGTGGCAGTGCCAGTTATAATGTGGCTGTATTCCAATACATTGTAATCCCAAAAATTAAATGAATTCCATGTTAACACAAATATCTACAAATGCCCTCCAAATATAACAATGTGGAATCCAGCTCTATTTTTTTTTATGGCTGGCATCCAGCTCTATTGATCCAGCACAGAATAACATACATGTGAGATTTTCGTTTCCACTTTTATCCCATAGATGTGCCTACATAAACGCTTGGGTTGGGGTACCAAATCATTGTATTCTCCATCTACATACTACCCCAAAGCTGTCATTTTGGAGATGGTGAAGGGAAAGAAATACAAGGGGAAGCAGAAGCTTGAGATCAAGCACATCGAGAATCCAGAAGCACGTCAGGTATGCTTCTCCAAGCGCCGCCAAGGCCTGTTCAAGAAGGCCAGCGAGCTCTCCATTCTCTGTGGTGCCATGGTTGGTACTGTTGTCTTCTCAGCAGCCGGTAGGTCCTTCTCTTTTGGCCATCCCTCCATTGATGATGTTGTAAGCCGTTTCCTCAATCCGGCCACTTCCGATGGCCCTGCTTTGGGTGGTCCAAGCCATGATAATGGTGGATTGGTGGCAAATTCTGTCCACCAACAGAATATGGAGTACATGGAGTTGGAGCAGTCACTGGAGTCTGAAAAGAAGAGGAAAGAGAGGTTGCAAGAGGCAACTGAGAAGGAAATGGGTTCACGCATGATGCAGTGGATGAATGCTAATATATTGGAATTGGGTCTAGATGAGCTGCAACAGTTCCAAAAGAGGGTGGAAGAAATACATGGTATTGTCAAAGATAAGGTCAACAAGGTACTCGTTGAAGGAAGGCAAACTCCAGGGTCACTGCCACAACCACCTATGGGTATAACTTCATCCTCTCAGTACAGGCATGGTGAGCAGAGTTCCAATCCTATGGCTTTAACAGCAGCTAGTTCGAGCATTGCATACATTGATGGATTTGAAGTTAATGATCCCTTGCTTAGTGGTGGCCCTCATGGGGTTGGTGGCCTGGGGAATTTCCCCAACAACCAAAACCATGGGTGATTGTTACAAATTTAATATGCTATGAATAATATGATGATCAGTCGTAGATGCATGTACGCACTGATCATTCACTGTAACTCAGAAGTGTATGTGTACCTTCATTTCTGATGTTAGATGTATGTCACCAAGATATATCTATGACTTGTTGTCAAGATATAATCTTGGAGTTGTTACCATTGGAACTCTTTGTAAAACTTCATGTATGGTATCATACTATAATGAATCTGGTGATATGATGTCCCACCTTCCCAACAATGATGCCAATGTTTTCAATGTATCTGCACATAATTTTTATGTACTTATTGGTTTGCTGCAACGGTTAACATGTGAAAACAAATTACTGGGGATGAATTTGTAACTGACATTTGCAAACTTTCAGAAAATAAAATCCAGCATCCAGTAGGAGCACGAAGTCCTGGTTGGTGTGATATTTCGCAAAAAAGAAAAGTCCTGGTTCCTTAATAATAACCTCTTGAGGTTTTTTATGCTTTTGACACAAAATTATAAATCTTATGTATGTACTTGCAGCAAATGAAAATGATATAGTATCAAATATTTATTGAAATTAGTATAAGATGCAATGTTACACACCTTATTCTTTTCTTTCAGGCTGCTATGACATAAACTAAAAATTGCTAAATAAAATTTAATAACAGTAGTTCTGTGCTCGAAATGATAAAAGCAACAAGAGATTGCCTTGGATGTGCTGAAAATAATATCTGTGACTGAATAAAATAATGCTTTCACAATAATTTAGCAAAAAATGCCAATGTTTCAATGTCTGCACATGATCCCTAGCAGTTTATGTACTGCAACGGGTTAACTTGTGAAAACAAATAACTGGGGATGAATTTATACTACTCCATCTTACGCCTAAGCCATGTACCTGACTTTTGCAAATTTTCAGAAAATAAAAATCCTTCATCCAGTAGGAGCACAAAGTCCTGGTTGGTGATATTTAGCCAAAAAAAAAGAAGTCCTGGTTGTAATGATTTCCTTAATAATAACCTTTTGAGGTTTTTGACGCTTCTGACACAAAATTATGAATCTTATGTATGTACTTGCAGCAAATGAAAAATGATAGTAATGAATATTTATTGAAATTATTAGTATAAGATGCAAATGTTACACCTTACCTTTTCTTTCAGGCTGCTATATATGACATTAACAAAAAATTGATAAATAAAATTTGATAACAGTACTTCTGTTCTCGAAATGATAAATGCAACAACCGATTGCCCTTCAATGTGCTGAAAATAATATGTGACTGAATAAAATAATGATTTTACAACAGTAATATAGCACTGCACTTGAATTATGTAAAACAAGAATGAGCTTATTAACATATCAGAGTTATCAGGATATATTGTGATATTGCAAATTATAGATCATATTGCAGCTTATTGTCGTGGGTTTCTGCACTAATTGTAGCTCATTCATATTTCTTTTGGAAGAGTAAATTTCACCATCGGTCCTTAAACTTGTCTCAAGTTCTCATCCCGGTCCCGGTACTCTCAAAATGCACACAATGGTCCTTAAACTTGTCCCGCACTCTCATATCAGTCCTTAAATTTGTCTTTGATGCTCGTTCAGGTCCCAGTACTCTCCAAATGCACGTAAGGGTCCTTAGACTTGTCTCATGCTCTCATCCTGGTCCTTGAACTTGTCCCGCGCTCTCATCCAAGTCCATGTACTACCAAAATGCATTGATTTGTTTAAAAAATATTCTTTTACAATTGTTTCAAACTTTTAGGGTTTCAAACTAAATTTGAATTCACTCAAAATTGGTCCAAAATTCATGGGGAAATCATCGCGATATTTGGCTGTCCAAGAACCTTTGATACAAGTTTTGTTGAATTTCAGTGTTGTTATTTGAACACACTTATTAAATAATTGATTTTATTTTTGATGTTACAAAGGGATGTGAATATTGTTTAATTTTGGTATTTTGAATGGATATTTTAGAGATTTTGATATTTCACACTCAATTCGTGGTGATGACTGCCCCTTTAATTTTAAAGTTGGTTTAAAATCTTGAAAGTTTAAATAGCTCACAAAACTTTTTTCCCTATATAAAAATAACTCAATGCATTTTTAAAGTATATGGACCTGGTTGAGAGATTGGGACAAATTTAAGGACCTAAACGAGAGGATGAGACAAGTTTAAGAACTGTCATATGCATTTTGAGAGTATCGGGACCGAGGTGAGAACCGTTAACTCGGGACAAGTTTAAAGACCGGGATGAGAATACAGATAAGTTTAAGGACCATAACAGGACACATGGGTAAAAAAATAGGCCGAAACCGGAATACTAATGGACTGGGTATTACAGTATCGGCACTATAGTAGTGACTCATCGAAACAGAATTTCTTAAAGCATATGACAAAGATAGACATGACATCAGGTAGGGAGTGGTTATTGCGAGAGCATGATATATTGTTTTCACTTCAGCAGTTATCTCTGTTATTAAATCACTGAAAACCATACATACCCAGGGGCACCGAATGTTTAAAGCACCGTGCATGATCCGAGATGGCTATTTTCTCTGATGTGCTCAAGCATACGGTAAACGACTAAATGGACAAGAATTCAATGGATAACAGAACTGTTTTCATCTGAATTCTGGAAAACAAGATGAGCAATATATAATTCTCTTTCTACAACTCCGCTAATAAGCTCACGTACATGACGCGCCACACTTAATCAGAATCCATCCAGATCGGCAAGGTGTAGCAGGAACTTCATCGAACAAGTGGCATGCATAATGCGCAGGAAGTCGGAAAATTAATACAGGCACGCGGCGCAGGGAAGGAGAGGATCTGCGCCCTAGACAGAACCACATGGACTCTGGCGGTCGGCGCGCTGCTTGTACAGCCTCGGGCTATTTACAGCGGTGCCCTCTAAATGATCCTACCCTTAAATTAGAGAATATTCCATCCAAAACAAGCCGCAACGGCCCTCCCCTCCCCCAAACTTGGAGGAGATCGCTTCCTCCTCCAAACCCACACGCACGCGCACCGCCCCTCCCCGCGTCGCCGATGCACCACCGCTCGCGGCTGCGGCCCACAGTGCCCGCGGATGCAGAAGGGCGGCGCCCGCAGCTGGCGCGGAAGGGCCCGCGCATGGCCGGCGGTGGCCGGTCGTCGTGGAGGAGCTGGATCTTGAGGTGGAGCGCGGCGTCGTGGCGGCCGGCGAAGCACCACCCCTCCGACCGCTCGACGGCACCCAGGTCCTTGCCGGCGAGGCGCGCGCACGCCAGGTACAGCCTCGGTGCTTCGCAGAGCGCCTCCAGCTTCAACGCGTCCATGGCGCGCTTCGCGGCCAGCCGCGCCGCTTTGTCGGGGCGGAGACCGGCGGGGCGAGGACGGTCAGAGGTGCTGATAGGCGCCTGCGGCACGGTGGCGGCGGAAGAGGCTATGGTGTGGGACAGGGGCGCGGCGGGGGAGGTGGAGATGCGGTGGTTCTTGGACGATGGGAGAGAGAGGAAGAGGGGCCTGGGGAGGCGGCAAAAGAGGAGGATGAGGAGGTGGGAGGTTGGGCTGCGGCGCCGGAGTTGGAGGAAGAGGGCGCGGAGGCCGGCGACTGGGATGAGACGGCGGTGGTGGCCACGGCAGCGAGGAGGAGCAGGAGGAGGAGGCGAGGAGCCATGGGGGACGGGAGGAAGCTATGCTCGCGTATACCTCTGGTTCAACTTCGGGCGGCGGCACGAGGAGCGGTTCCCGGCGCCGCTCCGGCTCTGGTGGGTGCTCTTCCTGCTGCTCTCCGTGCTCGGCGCCGTCGTCCACGTAGTGACGCGCCTCGATGGGCTCCTCGTGCCCGCGCACTCATGGGCGCTCGACGCCGTGTCGGTTGTCATGGCCGTCGTCTTGCTATGCGCCGGGTTACTAGGTGGGCGGGAGGGAGGCGGCTCTCCGGCTGAGGAGCCTCTGCTGAATGGCGCGCATGGAACGGTGGACGGGAATGCCCGCGGCACAGCCAAGGCGTCCAAGTTCATCGGCGCTCGTGAGGGGGTGAGGTGGGAGAAGAAACGGATAAAAGAATTCGATAGTAGAATATTCTTTTTGAGGAGGATACAGGACACCGTTGGTGTGAAATAAGATTTAGGGGTTCAAATTTTTTAAAAGATTCTCCAAATAGTCTTTTAGGGAAGAGGACACCGTTGCAGTCAGTCTCAGCATAGTCGTCAGATCAACCCCTGCACCGAGAACGTCTCGTGTGACGAAGCTACAAGAACTAGTTTGCCTCTCTGCTTTGTGCATATCATCCGTGTTGGATTAATTGGGCCTTGGCACATATTTAGTCTCAATTAATCAAGAGAATTAAAAGGTCTACTAATAAATGCTAGGAAGTTATTCCTGCATGGAGAGTCGAAGAGAAACCTAACTAACTTAAATGGTGGACCAGCTGTGGACCACATGTGAAGTTGACAAAAGAAGAAGGGCGTGCCACGCGCGTGCTCGCCTGCCTCGCCGAGCCGGGGCATGGCCGTGGCCATGCCGTGCCGAGCCGAGGCCGAGGCCGCGACGTGCTGTGGTGAAGGTGAACGTTTTTTCCACTAATGACAGTCACTAAGTTAATAGCCATTAATGTCATCATTAAGAGGATTGGTAACTGATGATTAATGATGTTATTGGGCTGACCAGTAACTGAAGGCATTATGTCCATTGCTGGCTCAGCAGTGTCCAGGTTCATCATCTTTCTCCTCTGGTTGCCTATATAAGGGCTCTCTCCCTCAGGTAAAAATACACTTCTCTCTCAGGCCCTCTCTGGTACTCCTCTTCAGGAGACCTCTCTCTTCTCCCTCGTTGTTTGCTGCTTTCGCTTGCATTCCCGACGCAAGCTTTGCGCGTATACTGCTTGCGTGAGCATAAGCCTCCGAACCTCCCTGCCTTGCGATCCTGCTCGGGATAGGAGGGCGATAAGGTTTTTGGGGAGCGTACTCGTACGCGACTGCTCGCTTCCTCACGCGAACAAATACTCCCTGGTGGCCGACTTCGTCAACCTGAACGACTACTTCCCGATATCCGGCTTCGTCAAGCGAACGACTACTTCCTGGAGGCTCTGAATGACTACTTCCAGAAGACCGTTTGAGGGACTCCACTGCATCGACTCGCCACTGCACCGAACTAGATCGACTACTTCTAGCAAGGCCAGTCAAGGATGGTTAACACTATTCCTCCAGCTGGTAATGGCGCATCCTGTGCCTCCGGTACCAGCCCCGCCTCTGGGTACATACTAAACTAAACTATGTTCTGGTTTTCCATGTTGTTCTTGTTAATTTGGAGATTTAACTTGAACACTTGCACATGCTCTGTTGCCACAAGATCACTCATCGTTATCATAATTTTGCTGTTAATTTCTAAAATTAAAATATACCGAAAAATGACTAGATTTCTAACCATCCGTATCTGGCTCCGTACGTATAGATATTGCCAGGAAGATTTGAGTTAAATATAAAATTACTGCAAATAAATGCCCTACGAATGATTGGTATAAGTAATGCTTGCATGCTGCAGGTCACAGCTTACACATTTCTACATTTAGATAGATTTGATGCCGTGCAACTCGATCTATACATAGCCATGTTTTCCCGCGTTTGGGTTTTTTGTATGGGGCTGAAGGCGGGTCCAATGAACTTGTTTTTCTTGTTTCTTTATATATAAAGCCGGTGAAGTCCATTGAAAGAAGAAGAACAGCATTATATCCAAGATTGTTAAAATCGTGATTTTGGATCGGAACTCCAACGGTGGATTCTAGCTAGTTAGAGTAGAATCATAAAATTGTATATTGTACTAAATAGAATCGTGGAATCAAGCTGATCAATTATATATAAGATCATAAATTCGAAAACTCACGCAATAGGATCGAGATTTTAACAACTATAATTATACCAGATATAAAAACTGTTTCTTTTTAAAAAAAACTGTTTCTTTAAATTGCGTTGCAGTGCAGCATTGCCGTACTAGAAATGTATATGCACGCTGGTAAATGCTCCAAGAAGATGTGGGCTGACGAGCACGGTCGAAACTTTACGAAGCTAGACATGGCCCAGGCCCAATACGTGACGCAAAGCGAGCTCAAAAAACACTTGTTACTCATCTTGAGCTAGAAGAAAAACACTTGTTCCGCCAAAAAAATATTGTGGACAGACGGTGATCGAATTTGAGAATCTTCTCGACACCCCTCATCCCCAAGCCACAGCATTACGAGGAGATCTCCTTTATATATATTTGGCTCCGTTCCGGCGTCCTATTAAGCACCTGAGGAGTGGGGGAAGATAGACAGCTAAATTAAATATCATCACCAGTTAGGCAGATACTTTATTTTAAAGGAGGGCACTCATAAGGTCCGTCGATCAATTTTGGCGTAAGCCATATACCGTAATTTAAACATGCTCTCATTACTGCAATGCACATGCTATATATATAATATATATTAGATGCCGAAAGGTCTCTAGTCATGGTTGTTTCAGGAGGAGGAAGTTGATTTGTTAGTTTCGCGCAAAGATTTGCTTCCAATCAACCTTAGAACAAGGAACAAGTGGTGCATGATCCCTTTTTAAATTGCTCTAAGGTTTATCTTGCTATATATACTAGCTAGTAGGAAAAGGAAGCATCAGGAGCTCATGTCCAAGTTACTAGTTTTTGGAGTCCAAACTTTTTGGTGGGGCCGGATCCTTGCTATTGAACGCCGCTTACCCGCTAGCACATGTGCCGAAGGCATAGAAAATGAGCTCTTCTTTACGGTACCTTATACCACGGTATATGGTATAGAGAATAGGTAATATAGTAATTTAGACATAAATATATTAACTAATCATACTTCTTCTCATTCTTTACGGCGACGTGCATCACCGATCCGAGACCCATCTCACTGGCGTACCTCGACTGTCGGCCCGAGACATATGATCGAATAAAAAAAAATTAAAATATATCTAAATTACAGTGATGCAATTTAGATTTTTTCTAATAATACCCTTATACTACTATACTATTCATTATATACTACCTATATCACGGATCAACGTTAGACTAGTATATAATTATTCTCAACCATTGAATGTTTATATATTAGTCCTTTAAATTAGTGGTACAAGGTACAGTAAAAGAGCTCTAGAAGATAGAGAGCACAGCAAGCATTTGTCCCGTGGGTATGTGGGGTACGTTCCTCCTTCTGTGGTATTTCAGCGTGTGCTGCAGTTTCAAGACGCAAATCATACACATGCTGATCACTACTACATTTGTGGACGCCACAATCCTCCCCCATTCTCATTTTCGGATGAAAATTGAAGGACCATGGTTCAATTTCACAATGCAGGGCATCACACAATATCTGTTTACTAGCTTTCTCGTTCTTGCTCCCTTGATTTCACCATTTGTATTTCTAATGATAATAAGTCTCCGTCATCCGAGTATCAAGGTCATATGGGCTCATTTGTTCGGCAGACGTGAGGACCAAAGACCGCATTTGAAATTCATTTTGGAAGAAGCCTCAGAGCCAGGCGAATTTCTACCGGAATGGAAGTTCGTTCATACAAGAAGGGAGCGAAATAGAGCGACACATGAGCTCACACAACTAAAAAAAGACCAAATATTCAGCGGTCTGGAAATCTAGTGTACCCTAGTGTACCGGTTTGTCAAGAGCATATTATTGCTCATGAATGTAATTTTGTTCTTGAGTAATAATTAATAAAGAGGCTCATTTTCTCTTCGGAAAAAAAAGGTCATATGGGCTAGATGGGCAAAGAGTACGGATAAGTGGCTGGGTGGGCGCGCGTACTGGCTAGATGGGCTAACATTTGTGTACGTGTGATGTTTGTATGGGCCGACATGAGCACATACGGGCTAGATGGGCCAAAATTAGCGTCCTGGCCCTTCAATTTTTTCCAGCTAGCTCATTTTATCTTGGGCTTGGCGTTAAGTAGCCTAGTTTTATAGTTGTTTCATCATCATGATATAAAAAACTAAAGCCATGGATGAAATTTTTATGTAACCTATGAATTTAAATCAATATTTTCTATTATTTGATTATGATGACGCAGCAAGTCTGCCATGAACGACCGGTGAGGGGTAAGGGAAACATGGAAAAAACATTAATGGCTGGCGGGGTAATAAGACGATGACACAACAATCTAGCAACATGTAACCAGGCGACGTGGATTTGGCGATAGCATGGTGAGTGGTACTAGTGCTAATGACAATGCCGTTAGTTGATTTCCATCAAAAGAAAATGTCGTTGGTTGATGGGTTGGGAACAAAACAATAGGTTGAAATAGGGTTGATAACAAATTATATATGTCGGTATCAAATAAAAACAGGATTAATAGATGTCTACATATTAATATTAGCATATAGATAAGAAGAGGGTCCAGATAGCACACAGGGCTATAGAGAAGCAACTGAGCAAGGCAGAATTCCAGAGTTGGCCTTTTCCTACCTGAGCAAACTTCTCCTCTTTTTACAACTGAGCAGCTTCACTTTATCCAGCAGCACCTGCAGGTTACAACCTAAAGCAGCAAAGACCTTTCTACCACCTCACACCATCAACCCCCTTCTTATTTGTTTTCCTCTTCTGGGCTGGGTCCCTCCCTCCCCTCTCTATCATCACCCTCCTTTCCTCTGGAAGGAAAAAAAAAACTTCTCTCTCCCAGTCCCAGCTCTCTCTCTCTCTCCCGGCCGCCACCATGTCAGGCCTCTACAGCCAGGGCTTCTCCCCTGCAAGAACCCTCTCCCCCCAGATTAGGAGCAACCCCGATGCTGACAGGTACTGCTGATTTCTAATCCGATTGCTTCCTGCTGGTTCTTGATCCAAAGATTGCTCCTCCTGCTGCTTCTTTTCCCCCCTTACCCCTGTGGTGCGATTCTTGCTTGGCTTCTTCGCAGCCAGTACTTGGCCGAGCTCCTAGCCGAGCATCAGAAGCTGGGGCCCTTCATGCAGGTGCTGCCGATATGCAGCCGGCTGCTCAACCAAGGTGAGATCTTTTTTATCCCTCGCTTACTGTTGCTTGCGGATTGGTGACAAATCTTTTTGCGGATCAGTATCAGACTATCGGGGAGGGTTTCGCTGCAATCGGGATTGGGGAATCGCCTGACCCCAATGCCCGGATGGCTGCTGATCTTTTCTGCGGCTTATGTTTTTTTTGGGATAGTATGTGTGGTGATTGAATGGAGTTAGCAACCTGCCATCTTGATTTTTGGCAATAACTTGCATAGACCAAGCTTATAAATCTCACTGACCCGATTGGGAATTGCCAATGGATTGCCCTCTTAAGTGATGCAGCGAATTGTTTTGATGTCTTGGTAGCAACTTTCGTAATCTGTTCTTGGTTGATACTTGATAGTTGATACTGGTTGATATCAACTTTTGTAATCTTTTTTTAGTTGATACTTGACACTTCACACTAGTTGATAGAGCATCTGTAGCTGAAAACAGGGATGAGCCCAATCAACAGGGGAGGTTCATTTTGGGGATGACATCCATTGATGATTGCATCTTCATGGCTTGCATTGTCCAGAGTTATTAGGGTGGTTGTATGTTGTACTACTTTGCACTGCATTGGATTTTGACCATCTTGTTTAACAAAAATAATTCGTTTCTTTGATTTGGGGGAATCAAATCAAGGCAAAATGCCGTTTAATCAGCTAGTATTCGAGATGTTTCTTTTTTTTCTGTGTGGTTCTCTTTGGAGCACTTAATACATATTTGTTCTATGTATGTAGGCTGGAGCTTTCCGTAATTATCCATAAATGTTGAACACATCCTTTTATCATGCACGAGGATTTATCTCCTTTCCTTTTTTTCAATCATGGTCTACAATTTTACCTGAGTAAATGGACTGAGTATCCGCTAATTTTCTGTTGGAAAGTGCTGTGCATACGACTGAATCGTACAATCAGCACTGGCTCTGTTACCGTTTGTGTACTGAGCAGTGGGCTGTGACTTGGTTGCACATGCGGGTCATACGTCATGGTTGTATGTGTAGCAATTTCCTTTTCTGATTAACCATGTAGCCACTTTAACCTTTTGAGTGACCCTTTTTCAATATTCCAGACGGGAAGGGACCTTTTCCTTTAAAATGCGCTTTTACCAGGCCAAGCTGGCGTTTTTAGAATGTATTGAGGGAACTCTAGTGGATTTTTACAAAACTGAACCTTTGGGATCCCCTAAAAAAGATTGAGCTGCTAAATTCATGCAGTGCTACTTCTGTAAAAGTGTTTTCTGCTTTTGTCTTTGAACTTTTAAAAAAATATTTTATCTTATCTTAGAGTGGAATTTTCCTCTGCTTGTGCATATATGGATTTTCGATATAACTCACACTATATATCAAAAGGAAAGGCACATACCAGACTCAAGTATGCAATTTATAGTTGTCCACATAAGTATATATGATATTCTGAATCTACTGCTGATAAGGCACCGATTTTGCTTTATGTAGCATATATATCCCTATGTGTTTTTCCGTTTCCACCTTTCAACGTGTTTCATATGGTGCTACTGGTATGATTTGATTATGACAAACAGTAAAATTTTGTAGGAAAATTATTGAACCCTTCCTCATTCTTACAATTAACTTGGCTGATTCTTTTCCTTTCATCAATTGTGGTACTCAGAAATCATGCGGGTATCAAGCATGGTTCATGACCATGGATTCAGCGATTTTGACAGGCGTCGGTTTAGAAGTCCCAGTCCTATGTCTTCTCCAATTGTCCGGCCTAATAATCTCCATGGCAATGGATTTGGTCCTTGGAATGGGATGCCCCAAGAGGTAGGTATAATATGTTAATCACTGTGATAAAGTTCCCCTTTTGACATGTTTTGATCTCTTCAATAACCTTCCTTTTTATGTGATATTAATTTGTCTTGGATTTCCATCTCTTGTTACATTCTGTGGTAACAATCGTGAAGGCTTTGATTTTCTATCAAATGTTATTATCATGTTCTGTAGTGAAAATACGTCAAGCCCCTAGGGTGTCTATTTCATAAATGGTAATTTGTTTTTTTAATATAACAGAGATTGGGATTTCCTCCTCCTGGAACAAGTATGGATTGGCAAGGAGCACCACCAAGTCCTGGCTCTTATATTGTGAAGAAGATTATACGCTTGGAAGTTCCTGTCGACTCCTACCCTAATGTATTTCCTCCCACAATCGGTGCAGTTCATCCATTCAGCAGTGAATGATGTTTCAATTCTAATATGTTCCAGCTTCAATTTTCTCCAGTTCAACTTTGTGGGGCGCATTCTGGGTCCAAGAGGTAATTCTCTAAAGAGGGTGGAAGCATCAACTGGATGCCGTGTTTTTATTAGAGGGAAGGGTTCCATCAAAGATACAGAAAAGGTAACCAGATATCTAAAATGCTATATTTCTTTATCTCATCACACTTATGTGCTTGTGTAATTTATGCTATCTTAAGTTCAGGTAGGTTTTATAGCTTGTTGGGTCAAGGAGCTTGCCTGTCATATTTAATGTAATCTCTGGTCACAGAACTCTCCAAACTATATACCGCTTAAGTTTTACTGTCTGATGCCACTCTAACTCTGACTTGTAACTCTAATGTTGTTCAACTAGGCTTGCCTCTTCCCTTGTCATCACTGTAATGGATTAGACTTTGTTTTTCATGGTCTACAATTCCTGGCTTTACTTGACCAGCAAAACTAAAACATACAAGGACTGGCATGCACAAATTTGTTTTGGGTTAGCACTTAGGTATTGTTCATGAATACCATAAGGAAGAACTTTGCTTGGGACTGAGTAACGGAATGTCCTGCTGAAGATCCCAATCTTGCAACGGGACTTTGAGAAAGATCATCACTGTGGGCGCACATACCTTATGGAATTATTTATGTGCGGAATTATCTTATTTTCCCACTAAAGAATACCTTATTCTTCATGCGCCATCACAGTTTTGCACTGCTTGTTTTTTCATTGTGCCTTCATAGCATCATTAGTAATGTCATTTTTAATTTATGGCACTAATCATATCAAGGCATGTAATTTTGCACTTATTGTTATCACCATCCTTGAATGAAAATATTATGACATTGAGCTTTGATGGAACGACAAAAATTTGAAACCCGTAATCTTCATTTTTTGCCACAGCAAAATGTGAAATCGAGCATTCTTTAGTGAAAATTCGATTTCCTTTTCCATGACTTTATTGTTTGCCATTTGGTTGATTTCATTGGATGGAATGTTACAATTAGAACTGAGGGAGAAAAAGGGTTGTCCAAAGAAAAGTTTGAAATCTTCCTTATATCTCATTAGCATGCTTTTTCAATTGTAATGCTAAAATTTAACTGTACCACTATAGGAAAATGATTTTTTTTAAAAAAAAAAATCAAATTTTGATGTTTAAAGAATTGTCAGAAACAGCTCCTAACATATGGGATTCCTTTCTACTGGTCTATTTATTTAGCTGTATGAAGTCCATACTCCTTTCTTTGTTACAGGTCATAAAAATATTGTCTAACTCTGTACATCTTGGGTGTTGGATGCTAGATCCACCAGTATTATGAGTATCCAGTAACCCTGCTAGAGCACTCTGTTCAAGAAGGCTTGAAGAATCACATCCAATTTCCATTAGTTTCCTCAATATCCATGATGCACCGAGTCCTTGTAAAATAGTAGCATTTATAGGGTGTTTGGATCCGAGGGGCTAAAGTTTAGTCCCTTAAACAAATGACAATTAGACGTATTAAATAAAAACTAATTATAAAACTAACTGCATAAGTCGTGACTATTTCGCGAGACGAACCTAACAAGCCTAATTAACCTATAATTAGTATATAATTATCACATGTTTACTGTAGCATTACATTGTCTAATCATGGGCTAATTAGGCTTAATAGATTCGTCTCGTAAATTAGTTCTCGTTTATGTAATGGTTTTTTAATTAATCTATATTTAATACTTCTAATTAACGTCCTTACATCCGATGACGGGATTAAAAGTCAGCGCAGCGAATCCAAACACCCCCTAGTCATGTCTTCTGGTCAAATGTGTTGCATTAGTACAATTTTATATTTGGTTTATGAATTCGTGGTATTTAGTGCCAATGCTGTCACGAATATCTGGATTATCATATATTAGTCTTTGTACTTCTGTGTTTTCTGCTTGCAGTGGCTTGTGGTTATCTTGGTAAAGGCAGTATTACCTCCTTAACTTATTATTATTACCAGTACACCGTTATTATGATAATCAAGAAGTCCTATTTCTCATTCCCATCATTTAATCTTTGTTAATTGTTCATATTTACAGCTCATATGGTCCTACTGATCCATTTTCTCTCTTCTGCTTAATTCCCCAAGAATACACAGTTACACATTTTTATTGTGATTGCTTTAGGGGGAGAAGCTTAAAGGAAAACCTGGTTATGAACATCTAAATGAGCCGCTGCATATACTGATTGAGGCTGAGTTACCAGCAAATATCATTGATACAAGACTAAGACAGGCACAAGAAGTCATGGAAGAACTGCTAAAGCCAGTGGTAAGTTCTAGTGTATTAATAAAGTTCTGCTAGTGTGGGTCCTCTTTTGTGAAAGCTACGAGTTCGTGCGTGTACTCTTATTTGAATCAGCAAATGCCGTGCAACATTACTTTATTTTGAAATTTGGATATCTATCACTTCAAATACTCGTCAAACTTCCTTTAGTTAGTAAATTGCTGTTAAAGGCTAATGGCGTCAAACTTTGCATCACTTTGTATTCAGTGATTAATTGTGTGTCAGGCACCAATCGAAATGGCAAACTCTGACGGAACTGGAGATTTCCGCCCTCAATGTTGAGAAGCGGCTAGAGTTGAGATATAGTAAGGAGTAGTGTAGACCGTTGATACTACATCTGACGGCGTGAGTTATTTTACCTTCTGTAACAGTAACGGGGAACTTTAATGTGCCCATTTAACTGTAACGGTGAAATTCCGGAAGTAGCAGGGGATAAAACCACAGTGCGCCGGTCGATTGAGTATGAAGAAGAAGAAAACATTTTCCCCGTGTTCTTCCTTTCTTGCAGTAGGGTTAGCCTGTTCTTATCTTTTACCTCAGTTTTCTCTCATTTTTATTGCAATTTAGACTAGTTCTGCATAGATTTATCTTGTCGATCCTGACATTGCGGCAAAATGAACCCCGCATTGTTGTATTTTGTAACTTTGCAAACTAAAGTGTACTATGAAAAGAAATTTATATACCAAAACTTGAATGTTCTGTAGTGCATCAATTCAGTGGCAACTTTCTCAAAATACAAAGCATCCATACTTTTGCTAGAAAATTTTTCAACTACTTGTAAATCATAATATCCCCTTAAAGTAAAGATAAGTAACATTTGGGATATGTGCACATCTTTTTTACACATTCTCTATGTATATATTTGTGTATGTTTGGATTGGACATACGTAGCTTAGATGCGTAAATCTGCCCCAAAGGATACTATGGTATTATGGTGTCCAAGGTGCCGAGACCATGTCCAGCATCACTTATTTGTGTGTAGCTTGTGGGAGTATTTTAATATGTTCAGTAGAGAACACATTACTATTCACTATTATTGTTTATGTGGAAGTAGTCAAGTACTGATTGTTCCGAGAGAGCCAAAGAAGAAATGTCATGCTAAAACCTGATCTTATTGATTTACTTGGTTCTTATATTATTTTATAATCTAGCTCTGGCCTGTTGTCAGTTACCTTCTGCTGCTCTTTAAGAGCAATTATTGCCCTTTCACTTAATGTTTCTGTAAATTATTTCTTTTCAATTCTTATGCATTGTAATGTGCATATATTGTATTTTCCTTATAATTTCCTCTTAATTTCTTTACAAAATTCATATAATTATGAGTACCTTCCTATTTCCAAATACTCCTTATATTCAGAACCAAGTACTTGTCTTCCTTGTATGTAGGATGAATCACAAGATTTCTACAAAAGGCAACAACTGAGGGAACTGGCCATGCTGAACTCAACTATGAGAGAAGATAGTCCTCATCCTGCTGGAAGCGTCTCTCCTTTTAGTAACGGTGGCATGAAGCGCGCCAAACCAAGTCAGTAGAGAAACTGCTTCTCCACCCTTTAGTCCATGGTGCAGCATCCAAAAGGGGCCTTTTGAGCCTGTGCTGCTCATATCGTGGGCGCTTGTGTAAGAAAAGGTATGGCGTTTGCTGGATGGTTCGTCTGGTATCAAGCGCTTTCTCTCTTTCGGATAAGGAGAAATCAATGGCTGTGGAACTGTCTTGATCTTTTATGGATCCAGCCAGTATTGTTGTAACCTGTAAGGTCATGGACATTCATTTTATTCGTTATTGACTGTTTAACCCTAAGTAGCTTGTGATGCTGAGGATAGGTGGTTTCAGGGGAGGCTAGGTAAGCCTGACAATTTGAGCTGTTCGTTTAGGTGTTTAATTAGCTTGTATTAGTCCCATGTTACATTATGGAGTTGAAAAAAAAAACCCCGAAGATCATGGTGCACTCCATTTTGTGATGGTTTGATGATGACAACTCTGAATGAGCAATGTGAACTCAAAATACATTGTTCCCGTATGTAAAGTCTCAAAATTTTGTTACAGTATAAAGGGGATCAACGGGACAATAAGTAACGTGGATTTTGGAACAAACTAACGGCTAGGTTTCTGTCGCTAAGTTGATACGGCAAATATGATACGGAGTTCTCGTGCATATGTTTGAGAGAGAATATTTTGAGCTTCCATGTTTTTTTTTGGAGAACCATGTAATTTTCAAATAGCAAAACTCATTACACAAAATGTAATTTGTAAGAAAAGATTGGAATTGGAATAGTTGACTGGACATAACCTAAAACGTAACGTTGTTTATTATTTGTATATCCAGAGAGAGAATAGCCATCCGATAAAGAAAAAATTGAAGACTGATTGTGCGATTGTGATGGTAAGACTAGCGACAGATGACACCCGAACTACATCCAATTATCAACCCCGAATAAATCTTGTAGATAGCAGATGTAGCTTAGCATATGTAGCTTATGCTAAACAGAGGCAGGACCATGACTTTTTCGAGCCTTTTTTAGGTACCTGGGTTCGAGACCCTTTATCAACCTCTCAAGCATCATGACGTTACAACCTGGATCCTGACGATAAGTCGATAATACAATAGCATCGGTAGGACTGGAAGACGAAACGTTACATCAAATCCGTTTAGCTACGATTACACATCATGTGTTTGTCAAACCGTATCGAAAAAAGAAAGCGAACTCAGATAATTGTACCATAGGAGAAAGAAATGATAAGCGAACAAATAAATCCAAATATTATAAAATCAAAGGGTTTATATATCTTTAATCTCTCTCTATATATATATAGTCGAGGGCATAGTAGTAATTATTAAACAAGTTCAGTACCCGTGATGATCACCCTGCGCCGGCCATGGGTACAAAGAAGTGACGACAGAAGAGTACCCATTGCCGTCCTCGGAATGCGTGATGGCAGCAGACGCAGTGCCTACTAGCTATAGGGAGTGCGACGAAGCTACTAGTAGTGTCGTCGGCGGCGGCCGCCGGCGTTGCCGGGCTTTACCGTGGTATAGGGACATTTTGGCCGGTGGCGCCGAGACAAATAAAGCACAGAAAGCTGCAAAGACCGGAAGACGCCGTGGCCGTGGTTTCCCTCTGCCACTCGCCCAACTTGGCCTTTGATGATATTTCGTGCCAGGCTAACAATAACAAGATAAGAAAGGCAACGTCGCGAGCCCACAGGACGACGGGTGATGCAGAGTTACTCCCGCGTCATACACGGCCATGCGTGGTCGTCATGTCCGAGGAGGATATATCTGATCCAGCTGCGCGCGCGCATATACATATACGTATATATATATATATCCGCATACTAGTTTATTATTTTTAGTATATTCATATACTAATTTTAAGATACTTTAAAATGAGTTACACGAAAAAATTTCAAAATCAACCCTATTTAGTATGTCCGAGGAGGATATATCTGATCCAGCTGCGCGCACGCATATATATATATATATATATATATATATATATATCTTTAACAACAATACTATACCCTGGGTACGGAACAACTATTCCATACCCAAGCCCACCGACAGAGCCAAGCCAGCCTCCTCTCCACATCTCGTTTTCTCGACGTGTTTTGTTTTTTTCTGGTTTCCACGCTCAACGCGCGTCCGAATAAAAAGAATCGTGGGATGGAGAGAGAAAGAGAAGCGACAGTTTCTCCTAATTTTGTCACCCAGCTTGTTCCGTTTCGCCTTCCCCGATCACCGCAAATCCACCGCCCCGGCCGGCGCCCGGCGGCCGCCCCTTCCCCCTGCTACCTTCCTCTACGGCGAGCTCTGGGACTCTGGCGCCCCAATGCTCCTCCATCCAAGCGTTGTTAGCGCGCCCGAAGAAGACGAGCGCCCGCCGCTCCCGCCCCCTCCTTCCTTCGCCCTCTTGCTCGATGAGACGGCGACAGCAACGAGGTGGCCCAGCTCCCCATCCCCTGATGCTGCTCCATCCAGCTCTCCGACGAGTGCGCGGAAGAAGGTGAGCAACCGCATCTCCCGTCCCCGGCCTCCCCTGCGCCCTCTTGGTCGTCGAGACGGCGATGCTGGCGAGGTGCACCCTACCGCCCCCTACTAGATGTGTTCTCTTGCCGTGAGGTGCAGCCTCCCGGCGCGGTGCCCCGTCCGGATGTGGGTGCACGCCCTCATAAACAATGTCACGGGCGTGGGCTCCTCTTGATTTCGTTTCTCACGGACTCTCCATCTGGACGAGCATGGAAAAATGCGGCAGCCACAACTTTCTCCCCGCCAAGGAGTTCTTTGGAGATTTCCCCACACTGCACAAGGTGCTCACTCAATCCCCATTCCCATTCATTTACCAAAGATTTTTCTCAATTTCCTGTCAATTTCCCGCATTGGTTTGCGAATCTAGTGTTGGTCAGACTGTCAGCTGATGTGGAAGCGCAGGATTGGGATGGATCCACGCGCGGAGGCCAAGTGCTGGCCTGGGTGTTTCACCAACAAATGGATCCCTGTACTTGCCACCAGTGGCGTGATCTTCTCCGTCCTCACTGCCTCTGCCCTGCAGCCTCATCCCTCCTCTCTAGGTACTTTTATGTTCTTTTGATTTGTTGCCCTGCACTGCCGGTGTTGTCTTAGTGGGCTTGTGTGATGCTAGCCTGATACTGCTTGTTTATTTTTGGTGATTGCATTCAGAAGGCACACCTACCAGGGTGCGCAAAATTCAGTATACACTGTTAGTGCGTTATCGTAGCTCAGCTCGATGTTATTTGCTCGACCAAATCCATGGTGCGGCAGAGAGATTAGATCCCAGAATAGGATGCTAAGCAGGCTGTGGTGGATTCTTTTTTTTTTAAGTAAATGGTGGATTCTAATGAGAATGCATGCATTTCTTTCGTTTATCGTGCCATGATTTCTGGACCATGTATTTGTTTGTAAACCTCTACTGCATCTCAATTCATTGGTTAAAATTAGATGACATGTGATGATGCCATTGATATAAACTAATTAACTAAATACTCCGTATGCGCTTATGTTCTGTTAGACCTGTATACATCCTAGTTTGTCCGAATGGATGCTCCCATGAACAGTTTGACTTTGCTGTTTATATTTAATAGCCTACTTCTTAGGGATGCTGATTGCACAAATAATTCTGAATGAAGCTTTTGGGCTAGCTAAATATTTCATATTGTGGTACCTAAATCTTTCATTTGCTACTTTGTTGACCTTTATTTATCAAGAAGTTTTGTGGCATTCTCTGGTTGCTGCTGCTGACACAGTGTCATTGGTGAGATCTTTCCATTGCAATCTTCTGAATACCCAGATATATGCATTTTTAACTCTGCAAAATTTGATCTACTCACTGTATATTGAGCACTACTGCATTTGCAATTGCATGTCTTTATTTCTGTGCCCAAATTAGTGTCAGTTGTTGATATGAGACTATGTCACAGGATTATTTAGTCTAGCTAGAGTATAGATTTTGAACCTGTGTAGATATTTTCTTTTTTTATGTTCTAATTTGTAGCTACTAATTAGCTAATCGTGTAAAGAATAAATAAGCATGCCTTTGTTTTCTTCTTGCACTAGCATAGAGGGTCTTTTTTCATGAATAATTTTTAGATTCATTCCCCCTTTCCTTGTCAGCTGGGATATTTGCTAATGGGTTATCTCATATGTTGAAAGAACGCTCATATACGGTGTTGGTGCTTCCTTTTATGGCTGTGTCACCACCCACGAATGTTCTAAAATGGTTTGCAAATCATGCCTTCGACTTTACCACTGTGCAAAATCACTTAGCTAATACTCTTGGAATTTTTGCAATTTATTTTTTTTTTCTAATTTCCGAAGTAGCAGAGCATCGGATCTTTAGATTTTTGGCTAACAGCTAGAGGCAAAATACCATAGGGATACAGCAACCAATAACACAGTAGTAATGATCCCTCTGTGATGTGGTACTCTGTTCAGTCATTCCTTTTGCACATTTCAGCAATGATTGTTCTGATGTTAGAGAATTTTCGTATAATCACAAATACAAATTTAGTTGGAATATGGACCAATCTATTCCATTAAGTGCAGTCTGTTCAGATAGTTATTTGCATTAACTGAAACTGGATAGAAGAACAGAGGTATACCAACGTCCTGCAATATGAGTTCTTGAGTAGCACTTATTGTTGGTCTGTTCATTGAAGAGTCTGAATAGAATCCCTGCATTATGAGGTTTCAAAGGCAAGGCAAGCATGACCGTCACTGAATTATGCATTTCTAGTACAAGCTCTGCTCAGTAGACACTGCATACCAGCCATAATGCACTTGCTAAGAATATGAAGGAGCATTGTGGGGATTTCTTTTCCTTTTATTTCGACTTTTCACTAATCAGAGCGTTGTTGTGTTCATGTGAAGCAGATTGTCAATCTGTGCCGAGAATCTAAAGGAGTCCAAAATGGCACAACTGCAACAGATTTAGAAGTGGGATGCAAGCCATATAAATTGGTGAAATGATTGCAGGCAGAGCAGGCAAGCTGGACTAGGATCCCATATATGTGGTGTTAGCTGTTATGTGGTGTTGCGTTTTGATTCATGTGGATGGAAATGCTTTGAACAGTCTTGTTTTGATTGCTTTGAACATATAAGCAGTGCATGTTGATTTTGTATTTCTGAATGCAAGCGATGGCAATGGCCTATGGACGTCTCCAGTTTTTTTTCGTCATCGGGAACGTGTATTCATCTCGTGTTATGAACAGTATCATTCTCATGTCACAAGACTTTCATTCGTGATCAGGCTACGTTTTATTGTTTGCGACTAGCAAAATAGTCTTGTATTGCTCAATGGACACATGGCAAATCACCAACTTTTTATATCTTGCCATATTAAGATTTGGTGCATCGTGGTGGTGGTATTATCAGATAATGGTTTTACAACGTAGAATAATGACTCGCTACAGAATCATGTGTTGGCCTACGACTAAATGATCGGATTGTTGATGTATATAATAATTTGTTTAATCCGATATAATCGCAGCTCCAAAATGCATCTGTGTGGTTGGTTTGCACTACACGAAAAGAAAAGAAAATATTATTTTGAAAAAAAATCGGAATGCAGATCGTGAGAGAGGGGGCGCGCTCAGATCGTGGTGTGGTTGGGGCGCGTGCGGGATGTGCGAGCGCGGGGTCGCAGGCGCCAGGCGCGTAAAGCGGGGCGGGGGGCTGCCTGGGTATGGAATAATATTCCATTCAGGTATCAAATAGCGCTTATATATATATATATATCCGCATACTAGTTTATCACTTTTAGTATGTTCATATACTAATTCTAAGATACTTTAAAATGAGTTACACGAAAAAATTTCAAAATCAACCCTATTTTTAAATATATTTGATTATACCTTTATAATACTATATAAAATAGTATGTCCATATACTCAACGTATGCTTACATACCCAACGTATATATCATCACAGATAGTCTAGTATCTTCACATACTACATGTATATACTCTTCGTCGGATAAAATTCGTCATGTATTATGAGATACACATGTGGGTGTAGCTACACGCGCGTGTAGAATGTATTTTTTCTATATATATATATATAGAGAGAACGTATACTCGGTGGCCGGCCATAGAATAGTTATTCTGTAGCCACCTCTTTTACTGTAGTTTTATGTAGTAATTTACTATAATTTCAATACATATTTATGGTAATCGGGTTACTATAACACACATGGAGATATTTATTATTATATTATAGTAAATTACTTAGTAAGAAGTTAATAAAATCTCATGAATTACTATAGTAATTATAGTAACTCGGCTATAGAATAGTTATTCTATGGCCGGCCATAGACTATAGGTTATATATATATATATATGTATATGCGCGCGTGTATGTGTATATGTGTATGTATGTATTTTAGCAATGTCACGTAGGAAGGATTCCTTTTCCCCGTCATGTACTGTATATATATAACACACATATATGTATATATATGTGGAGCAGGGATGGGTGCGGTGGAGGATGGAGGTCTTGTTTGATCGAGTGAAGGAGTGCGGGAGAATATGATAGGACGTGTGTGCGGCTGGTGATAAGTGACCACTGTGATGAGAGACAATTCATCTTTTATGGAGGATGATGTCCTCGAGATATTGACAATTGGCAGAGAGCAAGTAGTTATCAATTTGGCGTTGGGTGTGAATGCACAACAACATCAGGGTGTGTACGCACAAAACATAACTCGTACGGGTTGAGACGGATATATAGAGAAGACGAGAAAGAAAGCGTGAGAGAGAAGCGGATGCGAGAGAATTGAGAGCATAGCATGATTTACCAACGAACAACTAAAATCTGGTGACACATGCGAAACAAGAAAATGCTCAATCACTAAGAATGTTCGGTTCAAAGGTCGGGACGGGACGAGTTTATCCATACGTGTGTTTGGTTCGAGGACTAGTAGGGAGGCGACGAAATCTACAGAGAATATTCTGAAAAACAAGAGATCGCGGTACCTCAGAAACGGCTAGACGAAGAGAACGGACACGGTACCTTAGAAACGGCCGGACGAGTCCTCCCTCGCCAGCGGCGTTTATATTGTGTGTACGAAAGGACTAACCCTAGGCCTAAAAGGGGTGAATAGGTCCTGTAAAAATTCTACAAATATTTCTCGAAAATCTGTCAAATGTCAGATGATCCGACGCAGTCTCGGATCCTCCGGCCAGAAAGATTCAATACTGTCTAGGATCTTCCGACAGGATATAAAACTTACTTCGAGATTTAAATTCGACCGACCTTTTGAAGATTCTACTTGAATAGAAAGTTGACAAATGAAGTAAATAACCTTCTAAATATGATCTACATAAGAGTACTATAACAACTAGCACGTAGATCAAGTCAAATCAAGCGTAAAATCAATAAGAACGAGTAAGCACACGGAGACAAATGATTTACTTCTGAAGTTCACTCCACAGAGGAGCTATGTCTCCGTTGAGATGCTCACAAAGAGTCGGGCTGTCACTAGCCCAAAGTCTCCTCAATCAACCATAAAGGAGGATTGAGTCACTTACTATTGTCTCACAAAGAGATGGATAATACAAACTTCCGAGGCTCAAACCACAGAGGAATGTGAGCTCACCGGCACCTCTAACCGTCTAGGAGCAAAGCTCCAAGAGTAACAAACGCGAATCGACGAATCAAAGTTGCTTCAATTGCTTCAAGACATGAACAAGTGGAAGCTCACAAAGTGACATTGCCTCACACCTCAAATCTTCCCTCACACTCAAACCCTAGGTGAATCCTTGCTAGAATCAAGCTTGGGAAGGAGTACATGAGTAAAATGAATGCTCAAGTGGTGTGTTAGGTCATGAGGAGCAGCGACAATTAATGAAGGGTGTGAGGGGGTATATATACCAACCCCTCAAAAGTGACCGTTACGTGCTTTGTGAAGGTGTATTAGATCTTCCGACCATGTATCGGATCTTCCGGCAAGTGACAGCTTAGTGTTTAGAAAACCCCAGAAAATTTCCCAGCTTCGGATCTTCCGGCCCGGAGCAAACCAAAACTGAGCCGGCCGGAACTTCCGGTCGAATCTTCCAGCTAGGGTCGGAACTTCCACATAACACTTCACAAGCGCTGAAATTGGCTAAGTCTCGGAAGATCTGACGCATGTTTAGGATCTTCCAATGGAAGTTCCGACACAAGCTTCGGAACTTCCAACGTGAATTAATTCGAAACAAAGCGGGCCAAAACATATTGGTAGTACTGCAAACTATGAGTGATTTGTCATCGAAGGTTTTGTGTCTCTCATGGGTGATTGTCGCATCAAGTTAAGCACTTTAACAGCCAAGATTAATCAAGCACGTCCCTCTTGATAGTACGATGGTCCTATACTGAAATTCAAACCAAAAATAAATTTAAATCCTTCAATTGAATCCACCACCATGCGAATAAGAATTGTGGACCTTCCTTTCATCTTTCTCTTTCTTTTCTTTTTCATTTTATTACTGCACAACTCATTCAAAGCATTATATCCAAATTTTTATTGCCGTTAATCACTAGAATAGATTAAGTGCCTAGATGCACTTTCAGTCTCCTCCCCGCACCCTCATCTATCGTGAATAGAACATGAGTGGTGGCCGGCCAATGAGCATAGGCACGGGCACGACGGCCAGGCGGGCGGTTGGTGGTGGAAGGACGGCGAGCACAGGCGCAGACACAGGCGCGACGGTGGGGCGGGTGGCAGGCAACTGGCGAGCGCAGGTGCGGCGGGTGGGAGTGCAGCGGGCTCGAGAGGTGGGCAAGCGTAGGGGCGAACGGGTGCAATGGCGGGGCGGGAGCGAGCACAAGCGAGGGCACGCGCGGCGGAGGGGAGCAGCGGCAGGTGTGGCGATAAGCATGAGGCGCTTAGGGAGCTCGGCTCTCCTCTACTGAGAAGATGACAAATAGGCCCCACTAGTTTTATACAGCTGACGTGTGGGTCCAGGACTAACAGAACTTCAACCAAACACTAGTGGGATCATCTCATCCCTAAAAGGAGGGATGACCCTATCTCGTCCCACCGTGACTCTCAACCAAACACAACCTAAACCCTCATGCACGCAAAAGAGCGAAGACGGCAGGGTCACACACAGCCTTGCAGCAGCTGGAAAAGCATGGACAATAAACATGTGTAAAAGTGACCTTTTTTATTTGCAAACAAAATTTAGTCAAAACCCGTAATTATATTGAAACAAAAACAATGAGATTAGTATTTAAGGTCCTCTTGAAAGAGTAGGCTCAAGCTTCAACCAGAAAAAACACCCCTATCATGAAGCCATTTTATTAAGAGTAAAGTATATGGTCGGTTCTTAAACTTTCTTGGGTGTGTCATCCCGGTCCTTAAACTTATAAACTGTAGATTTGGCTCCCTAAACTTAGCTTCAGGTGTCATCTAGGTCCCCAAACTTGTAATTTGCATAATTGACTACTTAAATCAAGTGTCATCTATGTCCATATACGTTAAAAATGCAGCGGCTAACCAATGATGAAAGTCAAAGCAATTAGAAAATCAAATTAGGATTTGTGTTTTTAGTTTCAAAACCAGGATGATGATTGTTAGAGGTTTTGGGAGCATCTCAAAAGTGTCTAGAGCCCAACATCATCCACAAAATAAAATGGCTCCAGGTCTACTTAATCATAGTGATCCATGAATCATAGTGACGAACTATTAGAGCGAAACAACTTAATACATAACAATCTTGCAATTACCCTCATCGTTAATATGGCAATGAGTGAGGTTAATCTCCTTAAGATGGGAGTACTGGGTTGCAATTCTCTCTGGTCCCTTTTCATTTTCATTCCAAATCGACTTTCGAGAACAAAATAACTAATATAATTAATTCTTGTCAAATAATCAATATTTTTAAAATATATGGACCTAGGTGATACCTAAAGTGAAGTTTAGAAAGCTAAATATGTACTCCCTCCGTCCCTAAATAACTGTCGCCGTTGGTTTCCGTGCCACGACTTTGCTTCGATTCGTATAAAATATGCGCAACATTTTAATCTCTAAAAAATTTATTAAAAAACTAGATTTAAATATCCATCTAATGATATTTATTATGTATCATAAATATTAATATATATTTTTATATATTCAGTAAAAGATGTTTCTCGGGAAGCGAAAACGATATATTTACGAACGGAGGGAGTAATTTAGGAGTTCGAGGACCGAAATGACACCTGAAGCTAAGTTTAAAGAGCCAAATATATAATTTGTAAGTTCGAGGACTGGGATGACGTATCCGAAAAAGTTTGAGGACCGATCATGCACCTTACTTTTTTATTAAAAACCAAAAGAAAAAACAAACTTTAATAAATCCAATAAAACGGTTAGCGTCTCTTGCCTCGTTTTACCAAGCTTGTAACTTCACCGGTAAAGGCGTAAACCCGACTTTCGACACGAGTCCAAAGAGGAAAAAAACGGCCCTCAGTTACATCTTCCAACGGGTAACTGTTTTTGCTCTCTCTTTCCCCTTGTGAACTCTCAATGACGCAATGGACGGTGGTGTCGGAGCGTGCGCTTCCCTGACAGAAAAGTGTAAGACTGCACGTGCGCAGGTAGGTTAACCGCTCTCGGCTCGACCGCACAAGTCAGATCACATGTACAGTAGCAACTCATCGGGTCGAATTTGAAACTACGGTGTCACTTCGTAATCATTGTGTCACTGTAACATTTCGTTCGTATGTGTGAAAAATTGTTATTTGACTCAAAATGTTCGTATCGTATAGTACATTAGACTCAAAATGTTCGTATCATATAGTACAACAAAACCGTGCAATTAGTTGTACTCTGTTACGATATTTTGATGTAATGATAATCTTTTTTTTTTACACAGTGAACTTTGGGTATGAAATCTGGGATCTAAACAATAATGCCTCAGTCTTCTTAAGGCCTTGTTTAGATGCCAAATTTGGAAGGCCAAATTTGGGAGTACAGTGTCACTTCGTAATCATTGTGCCACTGTAGCATTTCGTTTGTATGTGTGAAAAATTATCCAAAAATTAATTAATTAGGCTCAAAATGTTCGTATCGTAGAGTACAACAAAACTGTGCAATTAGTTTTTGATTTCATCTACATTTAGTACTCCATGCATGTTATGACATTTTGATGTGATGGGAATCTTCTTTTTGCATAGTGAATTTTGGAGTTGGAATTTGGGATGGGCTAACTTTCACCGCGCTGCCGTCCAACACATCCCTGCACTGCAAGAGGATCTAACGAAAAAGCCACAGCGGTGGCAGGAACAACAAAAACAATCTTGCAATCTCCACGGGCGAGAGAACCTTGTCCGGATCGAAAAAAAATTGTCAACACATAATATTATTATTTATCACACATGAAAGGAAGGAAGGATTCATCAGAGTTTACAAATCAGTTCATCATCCGCTGCTCTTCTAGCAGCAGCAGCAGCATATGTACATCATCATCATCAGTTCATGAATCAGAGAAGTCACGAAAGAAATTGTTCACACGACGCGAGGAGGTGCCGGTACTAGCAGTTGTTCAGCTTTCAGAATCAGGTTGATGCCGGAAGAGCGGTGGGGCATGATGGGTGGGTGGACACGGGCGGCGTCTCAGGCGCGGCTGGCTTCCTCGGCGGCGGGGGTGCGTAGGGCGGGGACGCGGCCGCCGCAGCCCGACCGCTTCTTGCGCTTCCCGGACAGCAGCGCCCACACCGGCAGCGGCACGAACGGCGGCTTCGGCGGGGAGGATGAGGAGGAGGCCGAGGCCGCGGCCCCCTGCTTCGGGCTTTCCGGCGGCAGCAGCAGCGGCGGGGAGGGCAGCCGCTTCTTCGGCGGCAGCAGAGGCAGCGGCGGCGGCTGGTACTGCTTCTTCGGCGGCAGCAGAGGCTGAGGCAGAGGCGGCGGCTGATGTTGTCGCTCCCGCAGGGGTAGGCGTGGTGGCGGCGGGCGAGGGGGCAGGGTCGCGGCCGGCGGCGGCGGCGGGCGAGGCGGCAGGGGCGCGGCGGGCGGGGGAACGGTGCCGGCGTGAGCGGAGGGCGGCGGCGGCAGGTTGGTGGGGCCCCCGGGCCCGCGGATGCGGAGGCGCGCGGCGTCGTAGGCGGCGGCGGCCTCCTCGGCGGTGTTGAAGGTGCCGAGCCACACGCGGCGCCCGCGCTGCGGGTCGCGGATCTCCGCCGCCCACCGGCCCCACGGCCGCCGCCGCACGCCCGTGAACCGCGCCCCCTCCGCCGACGCCTCCTCCTCCTCCACCCCGCCTCCTCCTCCGCATGTCTGGAGCAGCACGCGGCTGCGCTTCACGCTCCGCACCTCCCCCTCCTCCTCGCCGTCGTCGTCCTCGTCCTCGCTGGACGACGAGTCGGTGGCGTCCTCGTCGTGCACGATGATCCGCACCACCCGGCACCGCGTCGCCGCCGCCGCCGCAGCCGCCTTCGCCACCTCCTTCACCTCCACCCGCTTCACCTCCACCTCCCCCTCCCCCTCCCCCACCTCGGCCTTCATCTCCCTCCCCTTCAGGCTAGGGTCCATCCCCACGCCTCGGCACCTCTCCTCACCCCATGGAACAACAGCACCACCTCCTCAGCCCACGATCACGGCAGCCATGGGCGGTCCTGAGCTAGGGCTAGGGTTTCGATCCGCTCCGGGAAGCAACGACCCCGCGTGCGCGGCGAATTTTGGTGGGAGGCGAGCGGGAAGGGAGGGGGACAAGGAAGGCGAAGGGGAAATTGGGGACGGACTCGAGGAAAGCCAAGGGAAGGGGAAAACAAGAGGGGCCTTTGGCTGAACAGGGGCGGGGGTATTTGGGTAATTCCGCGGTGGTGGTGCCTTGCAAGGAATCTCCGCCTCAGGGCGTGGGGTGCCCACGTGGCGGGGTGGTCGGCGTGTGGGGTATATTCGCTTCGGGGGGCAAGGGGAACGGGAGGGGGAGGGGGAAATGACGGGGGTGCCCTTTGGATGAGATCTGGAATATTCGTGTGGTTTCAAAATTCAAACGGGGTATAAACGCCTGGGGTGCGTGTGTGAGTTTGAGCGAGCGGGGGACCGTTTCTAGAAGCTGGTGACTGGCAGCAGCTTCAAACAAAGAGTGAGCAAAATTAGAGGTTTGAATGTTTTGTCATGGTGCCTTCGATATTTGAGCAGAATTGGGAATTACATGTTTATATATATTGATGAAAACTAACAAATATTCATGATCGGCGGTTTCGGCTTGCGCTTTAACGAACTAGCATTCTCGCTCGTGTGCGCGCACACACACACCAAAATAAAAAAGACGGAATCGGTAATATGTGGTTTTGGTTGATTGATTATGTAAGATTATCAGTGCAAATAAGATTGACTAGATGAGTAGAGTTCGATTTGTTGCGAGGTGCCAACTTCGATGCTAATCGTAGCGCTTCGCCTTATTACTGTATGTGATCCAGCAAAAGATTGAGGATCGCTGGTTACACACCACCGTCACAATATTTTCAGGTGCCCCTGGATACACACATGGCCTAGTTTGAGCAAGAAGCCAACACTGATGAACGGATTGTCTCACGTATATACTCCTACAGCCTGATGACAGCAGTTTCAACTTGCGCATCAAGAAGAGCTAGCGTCCTCCGAAAAAAAAGCGATCCCCCGTTACTAACATCTAGTACTAATGTAAAGATGACAAAATGCACTTTAAATAATAGATAAAATTGGATGTTCTAAGCGCAGCAAAATCAGATGTTTAAATGATTTGTCGTGCAACCCCTCAATTTGAAAGAAAAGGGTTTGGGAAATGAGATGTATTCGTTGAGGGCAAAATTGGGAATTGCGTCCTGATATCTGCAAACTAACGAATGGATCGTACTCGAAGGTTAGTTAGTAGTAATCACCATGATTTTCAGCATGCACGTCCTTTGAAGAAAGAAAGTCATGTAAAGCATTAGTTCTCAAGTTAAACATGGTGACCACGTTCATACCTTTTTAAAGGAAAATAAAACTGTCTTGTTTCTCCTTGGTATTCAAGTCTGTAAACGTCAAGTATTAAAACATTATTTGGAAAAGGTACTCACTGGAACCAATTTGCCAACCACCTTTCTATTTGTCCATAGGACCTCGAGCCCGGAGCTGCTTCTACCTTTGGCCCTGCCTCTAGGAATTAGGTAGGACTATAGTTTTCTGTGAAGAATTTAGGTAGGACTATATTTTTCTGTGAAGATTTTGCACGATTTTCATGTAGACACCTGCATTCAGAGTTTCAGACATGCTGCATTCACTCTATTTCTTTTTACATGGCACGCGGTAATATTCAAAAAGCATATGTTTGATTAGTAATTAGTTTACCGTTTTATAGATTATTTTAAACATAATCGGTGCAATTAAATTTAATTCCAAGGCTGTACTTACTATGGGTGCGATTGGTTACCAGGTCTAGCCTAAGCCTGACAGTTATGCATGGCGGGCCCAAGCAACAACCCTGTGATTGGTTGCTCTAAGCCTGTATTGGTTTAATCTAGATTGGTTGGCTGCAATTGCTGTGGTACAATCACCTACTGGTGAGCTTTAGCTCTTCATCACCCCTCCGTCCTGTCATCTTCTTCCCCTCATCCCCCACGTCTTCTTACCCCTGGCGCACCCCCAATCCGATTCGCTGCCCCCACTCCCATCAAACCCCCCCCCCCCCCCCCCCCCCCCCCCCCCCCCGCGCCGCCCTCGAGCTCCTCATCAGTGCCATAGCGTGGCCCCCCGCCGCGCACCCTCATGCTCCCCGATGGCGGAAGGACTGTGGCCGGCCATGGCTCGATTCGGTCGTCACTGGATGGGGGCCGAGGTCGGTCGAGCATGGGCAGGCGGTGCTCAATTCGGCGGCGAGGAAGGCCGGTGACGCTTGATTTGGCCGTCGTTGGATACGGCCGATGAGGCCTGCCCTCGATTCGGCGGTGAGGAAGGCCGGCGGCGAGAAAGGCCGGCGACGCTTGATTTGGCCGTCGTTGGATGCGGCCGCTGAGGCCTGCCCTCGATTCGGCGACGAGGAAGGCCAGCGGCGTTCGATTGCGTTGGCCATCGGCATCACCTGGTGGGGAGCTCCACCGCGGTCAGGGCCAGGGTCAGGGTGGGGAGCTCCACCGCGGCCACGGCTCGAAGCGCCGCCCGGCTGCCTCTTCCGGCCACCGAATCGATTCAGAGGCGGAGGGCCACGAGGGAGCATGGGGCGGCGGCGCTCGAGCAGGGTTGGGACCGTGGGGAAGCTAGGGTCGACGGCAGGCACGCGGCGGCCAGGAGCGCGGCAGCCAAGGTGCATCAGCGCGGCGATGATGGCGCGCAGGTTGGGCGGATGGGGTGTGGTGGAGATGAGCGAAATCATGCCAGAGCCTTGTGCAGACTGCGCAAGCCGGAGACGCCACTCCCACACGTTCTCGGGCTATGCAGGCCGTACAGTCATTTTGGCCCCGTGGAGACTGGTTAAGAGCCCAAGCAGGCAACCAATCAGCCCATGGGTGGCCTTGTGCACCCAACCAATCAGCCCCTGTGATATCAGGTGACTGTTTCGTTTGGAGGGGTTATAATAAACTTTTCTAAATAAGCCTCTTTTTAATCAAACATGAGAGGCTTATAGGGGCTTATTTTCATAAACCCTTCATAAGCCCCTAGAGAAATGCTTTTGAGGCTTATTTTCTACGAGCTCCACAAAAATCACCCACTTTTCACTCTATGAGCGGCCTAAAGAACCAAACACATCTTAATGCTTATTAGGCTTATAATAAACACTTTCAAACCAAACAGGGCCTAATGGACCACCAAGTCACTTTGAATGTCACTATGACAGTAATGGGACCAGAAAGTCACTTTGCTGTACAGTCCTAGAAGTAGAAAACCCTAAGCTCGTTGTGACCCCAAGAAAATGCAACAAAACATGGTGACGAATCGCCGATCTTGTTTTGCACATGATAGACCTGCCTCGTTAGGCTGTTTCACAATCACTTTCTCTGTTGACAGTTGCAGTACAGTACAGCTGCATCTTAACCAGACTCGGCTCGGCTGTACCAAGCATAACACTTCAGTCTACTGGATCGTGACATACATATTTTACATGTTGCCTAGTTGCTACGGCATAACGCCATATTTCTATGCTGGCCTGGCAAAACTATATACAGTGTTGGTCACATGGGCTTGCTATTATCACCCCCATCACAAAGGACTCCTCTAGTATACTGCTAATAATTAATGAAGTGGCCTCACTGAAATCGATCCGTTCTTCTTGGTTGTCGATTGGTGGAGATGTTGATTCTCTCGTCTCGAAGCATGTTCATGCTGGGAGCCAACAACCTTGTGTAGCGATCAAAATACAGTAACTGCTTCATGAGAAGGGCGAACTCCCGAGGAAATTTCAGCCCATAAGACTCACTAACTCTCACCTGGGAGATGCAGCAACAAAAATGTCAGCTTTCATTTTCCATTCCTTCCTTTCTCAAAAATATTATGCATAGCTCGAGAAATTCATGAAAGCATGGTGGATAGATTAAAATATAAACAGTGCTTTTCAATTTTCAAATAGTAAGATGCAACACATCAAGACAACTATTGCAATCATGAAAAATAATACAGTACATAAACAGCATGCCAGCTAATCGTCTAACTTCATCATGACAGCCAAGTAACAGAGTTGTCGCCAGGCCAATATACTTTGGACTATGGTTGGGTCCCCTCCATTGTGAAATCCACTTTAGAGATTTCAATATGTCCACATAGTCACTCAACTAGGGAAGGTAAAACAAAAAAAAAAACTTCTGTAATAAAAAATACTACAGCAGGAGAAATAACATTTCTACAGCTTACTATACTATGTAATCTTTTGCTTGCAGTAGTTGTAAATAAAAAAAAAACTCGACCTGCAGGGGGTAAGACAGCCCCCCCCCCCCCAGCATTTTGCTAAGAAGACCTCACGCAGGTCGAGAAAACCTTCGAACCTTTCCCCACCCTTACACATGGGCCCGTAACCCTTGCGAGACGACCCACCGGGCTGGTTGCTACTGCAACTTCCCCCGGTAGGAGCTCCCAAACCAACCACGGCTACGACCTGGGCCGGGCCTTGACCTATGCTTTGGTGTGGTGACAAACGAGGGGATTTTTTTAACCCCAGCCTGAAATTCGCTCCCACGGGGAGTCGAACCCAGGACCTGAGAAGTGCTACCGAGACCATCTAACCAACTCAGCTAGAGGCCCTTTCGCGCTTGCAGTAGTTGTAACAGAATTACAAAAGAAAGTAACTCACCAGATCAAGAAATAGAGCATTCATCTGTCTCTCATCAAGGACAACATTAGCAGATACTGCTGTAGCGTCAGGACCTCTTGCTGTTGCGACTATGATTTCAGTATCCAAGTCCTGCTTAACAAATGAAAAACATTAGTGCATTTTTCTCAGCCAAATAAGCTAGTAAGAATGGGATATCAATTATAACACAAACTAAAGAACGCAAGTACCTCCATAAATACAAAAGTAGTCACATAAAATTGATGCGCATTAGTTCTCTATAATTTGCATCTTAATTGAGAATCTGAGATGTAACTGTTATAACCATAAGATCATGTCTGCTATGGCATTAACTTAATACAATTTAAGCAAGATGTTTCCCCAAAACAGCACATCACTAATAGAGTAACTGTTCATTTAAGTCACTCAGAAGATGCTTTATCAAGCCCTTTCCTTCTTAAAAAGGTTGATGCTGGATATTAAATACCCACTGTCATTCGAAACCATTACCTGTATTGATGAGAATATCTTTCGCAGGTCCTTCGCAAATTCATCAATATTTATATCATTCCCTGTAGCACCCATTTCAGAAAGGGCGGAGGCCATAGCATCATAATCTTCAGTTGCGAAAGAAGCCAAAAAGACCTCCATAGCAGCCCAAGTCCTTGGAGATATGCGACCAACAATTCCTGAAAAGTATTAATTAATATAATTACACAACTAAGAAGAAAGTTGAAATCGTAAAGTAGCATGATACCACAATCAGCCTAGAGTACTAGGAATTTTGGCGTATTGCAAGGTAAAATTACACCCTCAGTTGTGTGATATGGTTCATGACCCGTTATATTAACAGTGTAGATAATCAGATAAAAACAACTGTTAGGAGAAATAGGTAAAGCATACCAAAATCAATGAAACCAATTCGCCCATCACGGAGCAACCATAGGTTTCCAGCATGAACATCAGCATGGAAGGATTCACACGAAATCAGGCTTCCAAACCTGCGATATTTTTGCATTTTTCAGAAGCTTAAACCAAGGCACTACAGAGTTCATGAAAGGAAAAGAAATCTCAAAATTGATGGTATATGATATCACAAGATAAAGCGAAGCAGCTTGTAGCTTACCAGACATTAAGGGCAGTGACTAAAGTCAATTCAGGATCAGGAACAAGATTCCTTATAGAATCGAGATCAGTAAGCGGAACTCCATACAATCTTTCCATAGTCAACACACGTTTTGTGCTACAGTGCTGATACACAAACGGGGCTTTTGCCTGCCTGTCAAATCCCATAGCATCTATGTATCCCTGAAAAGCCTGAATATTTGCAGCCTCTTTTCTAAAATCAACTTCTTCAAGCATTGATTCCTTTATATCCTTGATAATGCCTACCTATAACAAAAAATCTTAGTCAAGATGACATTTATTGATTATTTACTTTGCAGTTTTACTAACTCATCAAATGACACTACAAAGGCTGAATTTTTTCTTTAAGAAAAAATAGCAAAATATAAAAGAAAAATTTCATGATGCTCACTGTCCCCACTTCAACACGTATATATGAACTAATTGTTTTTGTATTTCTCAATATAGTGCGCATATTGTGCATGTTATTGCGCGGTAGATTTCTTCCAGGATACAGCCTCAATATATATTATTATCATAATGTAATATCCCTAATTAAACAACTCGATTCAGTTTTTATAATTAAGATATGTTACCGTTTTATGATATTGCTTGATGCACCAATTCTAGCATGGTGAACAATTTAATGATGAACTCAGCTACATTGCTTTTCAGAATATAAATCCCTACATGCTCCAAGAACCATTTGGTCCAGAGATTGTTTTGTACAACAAAAAATATGGTTCATGATTTTTTCTACTTTACTTAAAGAAAGAAGAGTGGAATTGAAGGAAGACTCTGTGATGTAAAGAAAAAACTATCACGTCGTGAAACAGTCAAATATCCCATGGCACATGAACTTCATCATTAGGAGAGCATTTACCAGCGATGTCCTCTGTAGCTCAGGGTTCAAGAACTCCAAAACACGTGCAACAACATAGATAAAATTCAGATCAGCAACCAAAGTATCTTCAATACCAGGCTTTAGAACCTTAATCACCACATCCTTCTGAGAGTTCTTCAACCTAGCCCCATGAACCTGGATGGCAATGACATATCTCAGTACTTGTCTTCAACAGCAGACTGCATAATGTAATTCAAAAGGTTCCAAGAGAAACCTGCGCTATTGAGGCTGAGGCTATTGGCACTGGATCAATGTATTCATATACACTATCCAATGGCTGCTGCAACTCCTCACGCAATATTGACTCAATCACGTCATATGGAACAGCTGGTGCTCGGTCAAAGCAGTTCTGGAATTCCTCAACATATTCTGCAGGAAACAAAGTGGGTGCAGATGCTATGAACTGCACCATTACACATTCAGTTGACTACCAATGCGCAGATAACCAGAAATTGTATGACATTTTTTTCAATGGAGCAGAAATGGTAGACCATTGGAATCAGAAAGTTATTCAGACTCAATCCCCACGCCCACCTCAAAAGACCACACAAGAAAAGGTAACATGTTGACTCAACCGGTATAGCAAGCATCTAAGGATGTTAGTTTCCATCATCACTTTCCATGTACACATAATTACTACAACTAAGAATTTCATCAGTTCAACTTAAATCAACATTGATAATTATACACTAAGAAATGTAAAAGATTTATATTGGTTATCTAATAAATCAGGACTAGACATCAATCGCAGCACAAAGTTTAAAGAGCCCTTACCTGGCCTAACTTGATATAAGTTGCACCCATGCGCTCAAAAAGTCTTCTAAGGTAAAGCGGAGACAGCAAACCAAGCTGCATCTGAGCTGGAATTCCGGTTGATGTGTTAGCTGTCTGCAATAAATCAAAAGCACAAAATTATGTTTCTGGCTTCCTACTGAAATAAAAATTCAAACCACTGATAAAAATTATCTTAGTCAAATATTGAAGTTATTCAAAACTCATCCTCAGGCTAACTTGAAACAATGGAACCCAAACCCCAGTTCCATCTTGACCCGACTAATGTCCTTTAAAAGCTTACCCAACTCAAACAATCTGTATGGCAATAGTTTTATGCCGACCCTATCATGATCCACTATTAATCTGTGTGCCTTCCACATACAAGCATATGTATCCAAGTGGGAGTACGGGGCATGGGTGCGAGTGTATGAATGTGCACGATGCATGCATGCATGATTTTCTTGAATCAGCATTCTCACTATTTTACATGTGACCTTTCATCTAATCAGGATTCAGGATGTCTCTTTTGGGAGGGCTACAATCCAAGAGCATTTGCATTTTCAGTCACGCCAGATAAGCAAGAAAAATCAAAGTAAAACATAGGAGAATCCGAACCTTCGAGAGGTCACTCAGCCACTCCCCACCAACCCCAAGCACAGCTTGGATCCCTTGGGCCATCCTGAAAGCACCCCGAGGCCCTGTGCTAATCGACGTCTGGAGAAGGTCCTCGACTAATTTAGGCAACTCACCAACTCTGTCTGCATTTGAATATAAGAAATTGAAGGACCAGATGTTAAATTCACAAAGAACAAACAAACCTGAAACGCTCACTTCATCCCTCGGTCACTCCACTGTTGATCTTAGTTAAAACCATTTTTCCACCCAACAGATCCCCATCGAAACTAACAACAGCAACTGCAAATTTTGGAACCCCCATCTCCAATTCACATCACTCTAGCAAACTAGACTTCACTTACTAAAAATCATGGAATCATTAAGCGGAAAACGAAGCATTCAAGTTGGTAACTACAGCCAGCCAGGGGGGATGGAATAGAATCGAAAAACAACCGATTACCTTGGAGGCGCGTGGAGAAATCCTGGGCCTGGGAGTAGCGCGCGAAGACCCTGACCCCGACCCGGGCCCGCCTCCGCCCCTCCCGTCCGCGTCCGGCCCTAATCCCAGCCCCGCCCACCGGGAGCAAGCCTCCCCCGGCTGACGACACCTGCAACAGACCCCAGTCAATCCACCAGCCGCATCACGCAGTCGAATCGTAGTTAACCCAGCTCCAGTGCCAATGGAACCCGGAGAAGCTGACCACGAGGACTACTCCAATCAAAAATGGCGAGATGTGTGCGAGAAGGGGGGGCCAGAGGTGAGGCGGGGGCGAGCGTACCTGGGGGAGGCAGCGGCGGCGGTGGTGGTGGACGAGGAGAGGGGAGCGCGCGGCGGAAGCGACCCTCGCGGCCGCCGCCATCGGTGGGAGGAGAGGGCGGGCGGGCGGCTCGCCGGCGACGGGCTGCAGCGGCGTGGTGGTCGGCGGTCGCTGCCCAGATTGCTTGCCCCCGTGCGAAGGGTGTGTGTGTGGGCTGGGTCTTCACTTAACTGGTGTAACGGCGGAGGAGGCGACACGTGTGCGGGCTAGTGGCCTCGCTTCCGTTCCGCGCCGGCCAACGGCGTCGCGTGATTGATATTCCTGGCAGGTTCGGCCCGCGTTGTCGCACCCGGTTTTAGAAAACAAACCGAGTGTGCTCTGTATGTGCGCCGAGTGTGCTCTGTATGTGCGCCAGGATCAAGTTTCACACATACAGTAAGCCAGAATGTGAATACAGATAAAGTATCACGAATAATAAACTATATAAATGACTTACGAGTCTATCAGAGTATACAGCGTATCCTGGAAACGAAGGCTCCAAACTTCACAGGCAGTCGACTGGGGGTTGCGTACGCCTAGAACTGAGCACCATCTTCAAACGGCTTCATACAAGTTCTTCTTCTGAGCAGCGGTTAGCAAGGGTGAGTACACTTATGGTTGGTACTCAGCAAGGCCACAAGAAATAACCAGAGATCAATTTAATATCATGTTTAAGTATATTACTCATGTGAGGGTCCAGGCCGCTCTTAACCGTGAGCACGGCTGTTATAACAGTTTTACACTCTGCAGAGGTTGTACACTTTCACCATAAGCCGCGTAAAAGTTCAAAAGAACTTTAAACCCAACCATGCCGAGGGGGCCAATCCTCTTAAATCACACTACCGAGGTGTGACCGCATAGGGACGCTACGAGGCCTTTACAAAGATTCCTTAGTAAATAGTAACCCGCTAAGGTTTCCGGTTCCGAAGCAAAGTATAACCCTCCCTAATGAGGTCTGTCTCTTACCAAAGCCCACAGCTCAAGAGGACCGAGCTATACCCCGTCAACTCGCCGCCCCCCATGCCCCTTTCGGGTAAGGTTACCATCCACTAAAGTCTCTAATTAGTCAGCCAAGACCAGAGCCATATAGTACTTATGGTTGCACTGTTTTCCTGGGTGGTTCTCCATGTTCCGATTAAAACATCTTGATATTATAAATAAAGCATAGGTAGAAGGATGGTTAGGGACACTTGCCTTTCTCCAAAGTGTAGCTGCTCAAAACATCTTCAAAAGTCTTCTTCAGTTGAACAACGTTCCGTCTACTTGAAGCAATCATCGAACACAAGCATGCAAGCATAAAACTATACAAGCAAACAAAACAAGTACAACTAAGAACAATACACCAATCCAAAGAAAAGCTTTAAAAGAGCGCACTACGGATATGACTCGTTACTGGTTACGAGAACATAAGGATCACGAAGATCAGAGAGCAAAAGAAAGATACGAAGGTTCCAAGGCAGAGCTTTAATTGGCACAAGGAATATCACACGTATAGAGGATTTATGAATACGAGGATCTCAAACAATAATATATTACTTTAATAATTTAATTTTATATTACAATACAATGACATAGTAACTCACACCATATCATTGAAGCAATATAAAGTTAAAAATTAAAATAATATTGATTTGCAGAGAAACCACAACATAAGAAAAGATCTATACTCAAACTTAGTGATATGGCTCAGAAAAGATGGACTAGCGACAGGATTGCAGAAAAAAGTGCTACGGACATTGGAACATTGGCCGATGAATTTATAGGATGCGATAAATATTGGAGACAGTTGATTGGCAAAACAGAATAGGGACTAAGTGAGAAGCGTAGGGTGCACTAGCAGGATTGGGTTTAGAGGCATAGGAAAGGCTGAGAACAGAACTACGATTGAAAACTTAAAACTAGCGGAAGACTTTAGATTATAAAAGGAATCACTATATGCTTTATAAATTTTAATTTGATAAATAAGAGACTATTTCCTGGAAATTGATTTAATTATATTTAAATATGTGAAACCAAAAATGTATTTTATTTATAACTATTTCTTTTGCAGACATTATGTAATTAAACACATAACTTTAGTAATAAAAACAGATGCGAGCATCTAATTGATTAACTTTTATTGACCATGTTGAACTAATCAATATTATTGATAAAACACCTTTATGTTGACATTCACACAAATTAATACTTATTTAAGAAAGCATTAAGTTTGACGCTAACCACCTTTTAGTTTGAAATCTAGTTTAATACTCATTAATCAATTTTACATAAGCTTATTAAAATCCGAAATATAATTTAATCACATTTTGTTTATAATTGTTTATGTATAAATTATACCAATTTAAGTATTGATTTTAAATAAAACATGTGAGAGTAATTATCGAATAAATTTATATTTCGAGTTGAACTAGTCATATTATCATTAAAACATATTTTTATTGATATTAATCAGATTAATATTTATTTTATAAAACCGAAGTTTTAACTCTAATTTGGATTTAAATTTAGAAAAGCTAGTTATCAAAAACATTAATCATATTAATATTATTTATGAAACCAAAATATTTGTAACCTATCATCTTTTATTTATAAAACTTACTGAATAACATTAATCAAATTCATAGTTGACATGAAAAACCGAGTTGAAACCTTAATTATATTTTAATTTAGAAAGACACATTAAAATAGCCTTTAATTGAATTAATGTTAAATAAAATTCAGAAATATTTATCATGGTAAATAACAGTACTAACGCGTAGTTTAAGTTGATACGAAGCTAACGCAACAAAAACGGATTAAAACGGAGTTAAAACGCAAAAGATATGATTTTTCTAAGGTCTAGGGACTTGTTTGCAACGTTTTAAAAGTTCCAGGGGCTAAAATAAAAGAAAAAGGACCTATTCGTAATTATTTTCAATTTAATTTGGACTGCGGGTTGATTAAAGAAATCTTCAGGGGCTCTTAAGCAAATGTCACTGCGCTGACCGGTATTTACTAGTTTGACTCGGGCCAGCTCTAAACAGGACCGTTGGATCTTGATCGAAGGGTCAGAATCAGATCGGCCGGGAAGCTCGCCGGCGAAGACGGCCGGGACGGCGGCGCTCCGCCGGAGTAGCGTCGGAAACGCGCTACGGGGCGCCAAACTCAACGAGGATTGGACCTAGAGCATCAGAAGCGAAAGGCGAGTTCACCATGGGTACTCTGGACGACAGACGCGCGACGAAGTCGACGACCGACGGCGGCGGCGCCATGGGCGGCTCGGAGCTCACGGTCGAACGCGAACCCGGTGCTGCGGTGCATGATTTGTGACAAGATCAAGCGCTATAGCATCAGTAGGAGATGAGGAACTCACGAGTCTTGGTCTTGGCGAGGGAGAGACGACGATGGCGACTGACGACGAGCAACGGCGGCGGCGGTCTTCGGCCTCACCCGCAACAGGAGCGCCAATGGCCGGAGGTCGACAAGAAGCAGCGGAATCGACGCACAAGTACGAGTAGAAGCTCCTGGCGGTCTCAGACCTCCCCGACGAGCAACGACGGCGACCAATCGATGAAGAAGGCGGACGACGGCGCTGGCGAACGACGGCGAGTGTCGTCAGCACAATAGAGGCAAAAATTGAACCACGATTTCAACTGGGAAAGCTACACCAGTACCTGGCGAAGCTTTTGGAGGGGATCACGACGAGTGCGGGGCTACGGAGGCGAAGATCGACGGCGGCAGACTCGAGCTCGGCAACGACGGCGATGGTGGCTCGGTTAGCAAGGGATTTGCGACTTCGGTTTGATGGAAGGGAAAAGCGGACGGCACGCGCGCTTAAATAGGCCGAGAAGAAGGGAGTCCGGACGGTCTAGGCGTCCGTGCCCCAGTTGAACACGGCGGCGCAGCAAAGGACTCGGGGAAGAGTCCGTCCCGGGGAAGAAAGACCTGACCAAAGGGACCCACCTGTCAGCGTCTGGAAGAGAGAGAGAGAGATAGAGAGAGCGACGGGGAAATTGGAGCGGGCCGCTGCTGGGCCAAAACAGCCGCGGGCCGAGGGAAAAAGGAACGGGCCGGCTCGGTAAGGAAGGCAGGCCGAACAGAAAAGTTGAGGGGGCAAAAGATGGACTGGGCTGAGAGTTGAAGGACCGAAAACGAACTCTAACCCTTTTTAACTTTTCTAAAACTCACACAAAAGCAAATCGAGTTCGAATTTAAATAGGATTTAAATTCCAACTTGATTTACTAGCAACCAAAAATATATGCAACAGCATGAATGCAACAAAAACTTATTTTGGCTAAAATAATTAGTTAATGTAATATTTAAATTGATAAAAGGGCTAGAAATTCCAATTAATTCTTAGAAAATTTATTTAAGCCTTAATAAATCCTAGAAAATTCATAGGGTTGCTACAATTTAATTGAGATGAATTTTTAGGGAGTTATAAACATATATTGTTTTGGAAATTAGAATACATATATTTATATTATATATATTACATTCCCTGTTAATTATTTAAACCTTGGAAAATTTTATAGATTAAATAGAATCATTCCGAATTTTATAAAATTTTATAAACTTTATAAATTTTATATATATATATATACTTTATATATGTTGTTTTAATCATTGTGTTTATTTATATTATTTATTCACATCCCAAATTTAGGAAATTTGGGGTGTGACACGCGTGATGTTTGTTGGTCGCTGGCTTGCGTTTGCGTCTCAATATCGAAATTCATCGTATCAAAAAAAGAAAAATCGAAATTCATACCTCTAGGCTCGACAAAGAAGAACTACTGTATCGTGTCTACGCCATGGAAATTCAAGTTCCATGCAAGGCTTTTTACGGGCTTTTTGGGGATTTGTCTGGGACTTGGTGTGCGTTTGGACGCTGCACGCCACCGTCAACCCTACCAAGGCATATTTCACGCACATAACCTATCTTACAAATGGCATGCCGTTCATCTATAGCTCGTGCCCACCACCCTCCCTCCACTCAGCGAGTTGGGAACAGTAGTTCTTGTTTCTCCAATTTTGTTTCTTTCTTGTTTCTTGGATAAAAAACAGAGTAACGTCCAGAGGGTCCTGAACTCCTGACATCATGTTTTGAGTTTTATATGAATACGAATTCTTGCTGGAACCGTAAAACAGAAACTCACGAATAAACAGTGACCTTTTTTGTGGCACAAACTAACCACGAGTTTTATGTTGTTCAGTGCAGTGCCCTCGCAAAAAGAAAAGGAAAAAAGTGCCGTTTAATGGAAGGTAATGCTTGGCTTTACTTAATTGCAATCCCTGATCACGTCAGTTGTAACATCATCACAAGTAAAAGTTGCATCTCGATGAGTTCATCTCCCTCGGTGCTACCAGGGTAGGTGCCCCTCTACGGTTATGGCCAAGATTGTTCCCGGTGTAAAGAAGAAAAATAATAGAAATCTAACAAAACTTGAACCTGCAAAAGACCACAATTGCTCCCTGGAAGCTGGATATCACTTCCGCATTAATAATCAAATAATTTGTCAGAACAGCCTCTGAAGCGAAAGCAACCAGCCCAGCAGAGAACGCTATAAAACTATAGTGGTCTTTAGCAGATTTTCATATGGTCGGCCCCAAACTACACTTCCAATCCAGACAAACGGAGCATAAGTCCATTGCTATCCTTTTAGACTTCCTCGACCTGTAAAATATAAGTATTACATGTTGTCATTCATTATCTATGCGGACAAGAAAAGTTGCTAAAATTTGCAGATAGCATGTCAGAAACCTTTCTATCAATAATTGCTGAAAAAAGTGTTTCAGGTAAATCATCATTACTTCAACTAAAAGCATCAAACTGAAATGCATGCCAGGTTTGTTTAGTCAAAAGAATAAATAAGGATGCCTCTATTCTCATGGCCAAAATATGTCGCTTCCTCGCTGGAAATTACAAGGCATTGAGCAAGTAACACATGAAGAAAGATTGCAAGAGAAACTTGGTTTGCTTGTTTTTTAGACAACTTGGCTGGTTGGACAAATCGGGAAATTGTTGCTTCAATTTTGTTAATCAAGCACCAACCAAAACTTGGCTAAATGGGAAAAAACAAAATGCGCCTATTTGCAAGGCATTACCAACTTCAATTGTGAAGTCATTAGGACAAGTTTGCACAACAATTCAAAATACAGCAAGAACTTCAAACTTCAAAGGCTGTCTGTGGAATAAAGTAGTTCATTTGTTACAATGAATCAAATGATACATTAAACATTTTACCTGAGGAAGATTCATCAACTCCATAACCGCCTTCTTCGGAGTCAACTCATTATCAATTATCCGCGCTACTGCAGTCAGGACTGGCATTTTGACATTGTACTTCTGAGCTAATGCAATGACAGCACCAGCAGTTGATATACCTTCAGCAACCTAAAGACAGAAGAATATTGAATTACATATCATACCGGTCATATCTTGTGCATAAATCGATGTTATAGAAAGAATGCTGCACACCTGATTCATAGAACTCATGATTTCATCAAGTTTTTCGCCTGAACCAAGACGCAGTCCCACATTTCTATTCCGTGAAAGATTGACAAAACATGTAAGCATGATGTCACCGGACCCAGACAAACCAGAAAGAGTTGTTGGCTTCGCTCCCATCTTCAATGTAAAAAGTTCATCTCAGTGAATGTAGCAAGTTTTCAGACTTCATAAACAATGGAAATGCAGATGGTAGATATTGCAAACCTTTGTTGCCAACCATCGTATTTCTGAACAACCTTGAGCAACAAGGGCCGCCATACAATTATTCCCAAGATTCATGCCTTCCACTATACCTGCTGCTATTGCAAGTACATTCTTCAGCGCACCTGCAATTTCTACTCCTGTAACATCACTGAAGTATCACAGGTCACATTCAAATATTCTTCTAATGTAACAACATAGTAATATCTCTACTAATCTAACTCTTATGTGTGGAATATACTAGTTGTAAATTTTAGGCTACTAGTTAATTTCAGCTGAAAGTTGAAGAAAGATTCTTGAGCTTTCCTTATTTACTATTGAATGATGTTCTAGATTCAGGAAATACCACAGATAGGAAAAATATTTTTGAATAGATGTATAATATTGTTTTTATTCCTCTGAATTTAGCATATGGGACATATTCTGTGATTTTAAACATTAAAAAAAATCAAAGAGTACTGTAAACAGAGGAGCACACCTATTTCATTCGCTCTCGCCCCTTCCATCTCATCTTCTTTACCAATTTTAGTAAAAACAAGTCATTTTTTCATAAAGAAAAGGACAAGTAAATTGCTCCATGTAAATTTTCTCATTTGTGGCATGCAGTTTTGCATTCTCTAAAGTTGGTTATCATATCTTAGGTGATGCAGTCTTGGGACTAGGCATTTTTACCTTGATGTGCTTATCCTCAAATTTGGGGAAGCTAATAGTTGCTGAACAGAACTTGCCAACTTTTTGTCTTTAGATGCCACCACCATTGCTGCAATTAAAAGTTCAATAGCCATGATCTTCAATCCAAATTTAACAGATTCAAAGTGCTTAATGAAAGGAAGAAATCCAAAAGGCTAGTCATCCATATATTGTTACATACTACCAGGATAGCTTGTCTAATTGCACAGCTAGCTTCCAAACAAAGTTGTGTTTGCTATAGAACTCTGTCACCTATGATCAAAAGTGAACATGTACTTTCTCTTTGTATTAGTTAAAAATACCATAATAGAAGTGCACTTGCACTTACGAAACTATATCAACTTTTATTATTCTACAGTACATCCTGATCAGTCAAACTCTCCTTTTGCTCTCGATTGATGAGGCTGTTGGATTACTTTTCTTTTTTTTTCTCAGATTTTATGATTCTTAGCGTTATTATGGTTGTCGGCTAAGAATCGGATATGTGAAAATAAACTCCGTAGTGTATAAACTTTCTGATTCAAATATATGATAAAAAGCTTAAAATAACTATGTAGAAATAGCTTAGCATCAACATAGAGACTAAAAAATATATGAAATAACCGATTAACAATATGAAAAATAATATCAGCAAACCTGTAGGCAGTTTATTCATTAGTTCTACTGCAAAGGAAGGCCCTGACAGAACAATAAATGGTTGGCGGCGATTTCCCAATGCTCGTGGGATGATTTTGGACATTGTCTGAAGGGTATTGAGTTCCAGCCCTTTGCTAAGTGATATGAATGGCAACTTTGGATCAACATGTGTTGAAATACCCTCAAGAAAGGATGAACTGAACTGCCGCAAAAAATATCAGTCAAAAAGGACGAAATACCTGCACAAATCACAATGCTTCATAAAGAAATGTGAATACCTGAACCGGAACAGCATGAAAGCAGAAATCAGCTCCTGCTAAAGCATCAGCAGCACTTGTTGTAGCAACAATATTTTCTGGCAATCTGTGTTCTGGTAAGTATTTGCTGCAGTAAAATGACAAGTTGTAATGCAGTTACACTCATAGTATTCTCCCCACCGAAATGAAAACAGATATCTATAAACATGGGGAAAATATTTTCTATTTTTTCTCTTCTGTGACAGGCCAAATAGTAATTGAAATGTAGGATATTCTCAGCATCTAGCAAATTTCACCTACAGATTAACATGTTTCAGCAAAATGGACACTTCGTTTGGCTGGTGGCTCATGGCTGGTGCTGATTTGTTCTGAGAGAAAAGTCTTACTGGCTGGTGGCTACTGGCTGATTTGTTCTGAGAGAAAAGTACTGCTGGCTGGTGGCTGATAAGCCAAACGAAAGTCAAGTTATTTAAATAAAATGTGGTGCCTAGCACATCCTCGTCCCTGGGCAACAATGTCCAATATTTTACTTAGGACTATTGCAATTTCAGAGCAATATGGATGGGAATACACAGTCGAAATTGATCCTAAATGCTTTGCTTAATTAGTATGTCAATTCAAACACGTCATTCATCATACGAATGGGACGATCTCAAAGTCGCTGTGCCATGGGTGCTGATCAAAGATCTAAATTTTGATTGATCGAAATATGATCTTCCTAGAATCCAATAACGAATGCTCCGATAATAAAACAAGAATGTAACAAACTGTTTCCCCAGCCCACATCAACCAATAAAAGGTTCAAAGGAGGCAGCAACAGTTACGAACCAGTTGATATGGCTGTGATTGATGGACCGGCAGACGAGGTCGTCTCTGAGCAGCATGGACACCTCGAGGTCGGACTTCTTGGCTGCCACATGCGCCGCCATGGCCGTCCCGAACGACCCTCCCCCAAGAACCACCACCTGAAAAACCCACACAATCAGATGCAATGCAACTCAAGGAAGCTAGCAAAGCAGAGCGCCCGCGGGCCCACCTTGCGCGTGCTCTCGAGGACATCGCTGCGGTTGCGGCGGCGCCAGGAGCGGGACCACCGGACCAGCTTCTCCCACGCGATGCGCACCACGCGGCGATGGTCCTTGCGCGCGCTCCTACGCGGAGCGGCGTCGCCGCCGGCGTCGTCGTCGCTGGAGTCCTCGTCCTCCAGCGGCGGTACGGCATCGGCGGCGCCTGTGAATATCGGAGGAGGGCGGCGGACGGCGGCGGCGAGGCGGGGGCGAGGAGTCGGGATGGGAGGGAGGAAGTTGGCGGCGGCGGCGGCGGCCATTGGAGAAGGGAGCGAGGGCGATTTTGCGCGGCCTCGTTTTGTTATCTTATCCGTTCCAGCCTTTTGCCGCTTCGCTTCTCTATTTTTTTCCTTCTTTTTTTATTTTACCTTTTTAAAAAGATTTTTTTCTTACATTAGCATATTTCTGTTCTAAAAAAATATATTTTACAAAACCATGTATTTTTCTTCTTTTTTTAGAAAGGGGAATATATGTTGCATGAACATTTTCTACCAGCATTGTTCAAGCGGTTTGAATTCTGAAAGGAAACATTTGTCATTTCCCAAATTTGTTACACGGAGGATAACTTCTTTCTTGGTCCGGTGTGGAGTGACCACTTCATCGGATCACCACCAGAACTGGCTTTGCAATTGATCAATCTGTTTACAACGTTATTGTTTTGCTCCTCTGCTTTTTCCAGGCTCCAGTTTCAAGAAACGACAGAAGCATAATTTAACCTGGTATGCAGCACAAAAGCATTTTTCATAGCGGTTTTTGAGATGTGGTTTCAGGTTAACTATAACCCAATTCACAAAACCACACATTATGCTTTCATAACTGCTTATGCAAACCAGCGTCCCAATAAAAATATACCAGGAAATTGTGGTGCATACTTCATACAGATTCGGCACATCAAATGCAACGCAACCAAACCGCAGACCATACAACTGCAACTTAGAGAGTATAACCAGCTGACATCAGCATGGATGTAAGCATCGAATGATAACCTCAGCTCTTGATGATTTTCATTAAAATCAGATGACAGCACCATAAACAAAAAAATTCAGATGTCCAAATTGCTGGTAACCTCTTGGCTCACCTAGTAAATTGTTCTAATCTCCTAGCAAGCCCCATAACCAAGCATAATTAAGCCCAGGTCCAAAATGCAGAGCATTACTGAAACATGCTATATCTAGTGCGATTTGACGTACTCCTGCACTATGTTAAGGCCCTCGGATTCTTCACCGTAGTCCTGGTAATCAAAACAAAGCAGCAAAACGTTATGTTAGCTGCCTATGTAAACTGAAATAGTTACTTGCAATAGAACAGTAGGTTACTGATATGTTACCTTGACAACGACACAGGAGCAGCCTACAACCTTCCTTGCCTTGCCCTCAGAGTCAATCTTGCAAAGCTGCAAAGCACCATAGGCGAAGCTTGTTACAATCAAGAATGCAACTTTATACAACAGAATGTAGTAGAAAAGCAGCACACAGCATGGTGAGAATGACATGCTAAATAAAATTGAAGCTCAACTGAACGGAATAAAAAAAATGTAAAAAGCATGAAATTCACAATCCCATAACCCAGTAACACCATCTAGGCAGCAACAATAATATAATACTAGTACTATGTAAAAGAAGCAAATATTCTACAGAATGATTTTATAACCTACCCCAGCCCACTCGCCAAGAGTTTTAGCAGCAGGGACAGTGACCAGGTGAACATTGTGCTCAGCGCAGAGTGCCTTCACCAGCTTGACATAATCAGGTTGGTCACAGTCCTCAGCAAGCACGCAAAGCTGAGCGGCATGCTTCTCAATGGCCTTGGCAGCCTCACGGAGACCCTTCACGAGCCCATCATGAGCACTTGACTTCTTCATCACAAGCTGCAGAGCAGTCATCAAGTCCATCGGCTCCCCAAGGACCGGGGTCGGTGCCTCAACTGCAGCCGGAGCCTCTTGGTCCCTGCCAAATCAGAAAATCTTGGTGAGTTGATATGCACGTAAGGACCTGCCACGCTACACTCAAACAGCTATTATCTGTTCCTTAGGATGCTTAGGCTCTAATCATCAACCAACAGGGAACAAGGCACAAGGCGGTAAGTACTTAAGTATATAGTTGAACTCCATTCATTCCTACAATTCTTTTTTGGATACTAATCTCAAATTAACATGATGTCACATTTATCTCTCAGCATTGGTTAAACTAGTGCACTAATTTGGGGCAAGTCATGCATCATATGTAAAAACAAGGTATCCCAAGCATGAATCAAACCTCATCAATCACAAATTAGAAATCAAGATAGGCCATTTCTTATGTGCCAGAAACTGGAAGCTTGAATTGCATAGTAAAGCAATTTAGACTTAGTTGTGCTAGAAACTACAGGAGGGAGTACTTATCACCCAATATCCAATCATGAATTGTGAATAGAGTTGCAAGAAAACGTTACAACAAACATCGATGCACTCTACCAGAAACGTCTCTCTACAAAATAAATAGGACCAGCGTGCCATTACACAGTTCCACCGATGCGACGACTCTGCAAAAATTCAATCATCCACGGGTGGAGCCAAGACCGAACAGAATCTTTTCATACCAAGCAGCACAGTCGGCAGAGACTGCAAATAATCTACCGAGCTACTACCACGAAACCCTCGAATAGTCGAATAGAGCAGGTATATTGTAGAAGACCGGCAAGAGTTCAGGGCTAAACATTTACAACGATCTAGCACCAAATCATTCAGGATCTAAAACTCGTTTCACCGTTAGCGAACCAAGATTTAAGAAACGGGCAGCTACAAAGATTTCGATGGGGAACTTACGCCATCTTCCACGCTGTGAAGGGACCCTGAGCGGCTGCGAAGGGAGATCTGGAGCAGGCAAACGAAAAGTCAGTAACGATTAGCAAGAGAGATGGTAGGAGGAGGAGGAAGTGCAGGGAGAGCGCCGCCACCTGGAGGGGAGGGAGCGCTGAGCTGCCGCTAGGGTTTTGGTGAGGATGGGAAGATGAAGTGTGGACTTTATGGGCTCGCTGAGGCGGGGCCTTTCTCGGCCTTCGTGGGCCTAATGTTTCTCTGGGCTTAGCTCACCGCTTTATTCGTTTTCAGATTCATTAAGTTGTCGTTCAATTAATATTTTTGTTAAGATTAATTAGTTAGTGATCAATTAGGATAATATTAGGCGTAAAGTCTAAGAAGCGACTTGTCGCGCTGACTAGTTATCGCGCGACCGTGAGACATCGGGCTGGCCCAGCAAATTTTTGTTCGGCCTACTGCGGGGGTGTCGGCCTATTACAAAGGGCCGGCCTGTTATGATGGTTGTTACGGGTGAAAGAAGAAAACCTATTGCGCGTGGGGTCAATGGGTCATGCTTTGCGCTGCAGCGTTTGACTCCCGAGGCCCACGCGTGGCTCCATCACAACTATACGAGCCATGTGAGTAATTATGTTGGGCTGACGAAAGTTATGGTTATTATGGTGCGAGATAGGGAGGCAACAGAGTAGTCTAGTAGTACGATGGCTGCTACAGTACCATACAGATGTTCTATACTGATCCGTTTAATTTTTTAATCATCGCTGTGTTTAGATGAGGTGAAAAAGTCACTTTGGATATTGTAGCGCACTGTAGCACTTTTCGTTTGTTTGTGGTAAACATTATCCTATCATAACCTAACTAGGCTCAAAAGATTCGTCTCGTCGTGTACGTCAAAACTATACAATTAATTTTTTTATTTACCGACGTTTAGTGTGTCATTTGCTATATTTAATGTTTTGATGTGATGTTGATGTGATGTCGATGGGATGGAAAGTTTTGGAATTTAAGGGAACTAAACACAACCCATCATTACTCTCTCATTTAATATTGATTTTTTATTCTAGTTACACCATCTGAGTCTTTATGATTACATCCACCAAACAAGATCCCTCTTGCATATGTTTAAAAATTATTTTATTTATTCTGTCAATTTATATTCAATAATAAATTATCAACTTGTGTGTAAACTTATCGGAGCCATTCTACTTACATTGCTAGCCGACTAACATAAACTAGAAACATAGACGCTGCGCCCTTGCCGTAGCAGACCAACCTGCTATGCTATAGCCTGTAGGATAGATGCATGGGTACAGAGAGTGATCTGTAGAGATAAATCGTGGTTGTGCAGGAGGCCAAATACAAAGGTTGGAGCATTCAAGAGTATGGTGACAGTGTGTTACATAATCTGCAAATTAGGATTTAGAAATGGATATCTAGTATTACCCCGATCGTAATCTATCCAAATAATTTCAAAAATAGATTGAGTTGAACAATCTTATTAGTAATATTTTTGGATACAGCTTCTTTATAACTAAAGAGAAAGGGCGAGTGCAAGTGCAATTTCGGGATAAACAAAACCTAGAAGATTAGGAATTTCCATTGCAAACACATCTCAACTGATGCGTAAGAAATTGATCAAGGTATAACGTGGTAGAAAGAAGTGATTGTATATATCAATAATTTCTCCTGATCATTTCCAGACGCCACATTTAAATTACTTCGGTTCTATTCTCGGTTCTTCTAACTTGAAAAGTAAAACTATACATGATTTCACACCAATGTTCTGCCAGGATGACACTACAAGAATAACTCACATCCGCACCCCTCATATGCCTCGGTGCACTAAACATCCGGTGCTAATGTGACGTTAGCACCGGGTGCGAAATTAGGGTGCCCCCGGAAACACTTTAGCACCGGTTGCTAACATCAACCGGTGCTAAAGGGTGACATTTAGCACTGGTTGGTGTTAACAACCGGTGCTAAAGGCCCTCACACTTTAGCACCGGGTCGTAACACCACCCGGTGCTAAAGGGCTACCCTTTAGCACCGGGTCGTGTTACGACCCGGTGCTAAAGACCCTTTCGCACCGGGTCGTGTTACGACCCGGTGCTAAAGGGGGTGTCATATGCTACTATAAAAGGAAAGCATCTTTTATCTCATCACATGTGTAGCGTAGGTGAGATGGTTAGGTGGGTGTACGCGTGCGAGCCAAGAGGTCTTGAGTTCGAATCCCGCAACACGCAAATATGCAAATGTTTTTTTGCTAGTGCCCCCACCTTTAGCACCGGTTATTTTACCCGGTGCTAAAGGTGGCACCCTTTAGCACCGGAAGATTGGCACCGGGTGGGAAACCCGGTGCTAAAGGGGGTTTCCCACCCGGTGCCAATGCGCATGATTCTGGTAGTGTGAACAAAGCTTTATAGCGATATATGATTACAAATGAAAAAATTAAGCTATGCAATTAATAGTGATACCATTACCTCCGGGGTACAAGGGCCGTGTTTCTTTACTACCCACAAAAAAAATTTCAAAGGGAATCTCGCATGCGTGAAGTATTAAATGAAGTCTATTTGCAAAACCTTTTTAAAGATAAGTGTAACTTTACGCGACGAATCTAACGAGACTAATTAGTCCATGATTTGCTATAGTAACCATCCTCTAATCGTACGGTCAAATGCCTCATTAGATTTGTCTCATGAATTAACCCGGGTTGTGAAGTTAGTTTTGTAAACTGACTTATTTAATACCCTTAATTATTGATCAATCAGGGTGGAAAAAAATTTCCATCCCAAAGAAACACGACCAAGTATGAAAAAAATTATGCTAAGTTTATAGCGCACTTTGTAGCGCGGAACGCGCGGCCGCCGCCGCATCCCGCTTGCTCACCGTTGCCGGCCAGGTTAGTGGCCCAAGGTTAGGGGCCCGGGGTTGTTGGGGTCGGAGCTCACCGGCGGTCATAGAGAAGGTGGTAGGGGGGGCGGCTGGCCTAGCGGGGGCGACGGCGAAGGGCCGGGCGGCGATGGCGCCGCCGGCCGGGTGGTGGGGGATCCCCGGTGGGCGGTGCCGGCGGCGGGGGCGGAGGAGGCGACGAAGAAGACGACGACCGGAGATTAGCGTGGCGGAGCCGGGGGCGGAGGAGGCGGCAACGGAGTCGACGACGACGGGTTAGCGTTGGGCCGTGGAGGTGGGCGGCGGCGGAAGCCGCCGAAGCCAGAGGAGATGGTGGCGGCGGGGGCTCACGGCGGCAGGTCGCGCGCTTCCCTAAAGCGCGACCCGTCACGGCTTAACGCGGTCTAAAAAATTATCAGCATGAGAATGCACACTGCTTACACATTCAACAGATGAGTGGCTAGTAGGATTAGATGAAATATGCTCCCTAACATGAATGACAATAAATGAAGCAGGTTATGCTCATTTGTTGACGTCTTCGAACAGGAGTATAAGAAGACACCTTCATAAAATAAAGTTACTAAACAACTTGGACCTTGGCATTTTGTTGAACATTTTGCAGGCAGTGGAGGCAACGTCGGCTACGGCTAACGCTACGACAAAGACAATGGAATCGTCGCTGTCTTTTCTTCGCACACACCTGCAGCAGATAGCATGTAAGCAGAGCAACAAATTTGTATCTCTCTGTCAATGGCATCACTTGCAGCAGATAGCATGTAAGCAGAGCAACAAATTTGTATCTCTCTGTCAATGGTATCGTTCATACATCGGAGTATGATTTTGATGCGGCATGCATGCACCTTTCGGCGATGGTTTTAGCTTCAACCTCCACGGCAAGCTGCGCCCTGTCTGGCAGCGTGGAGGAGTCCCGCTACTCAGCCGCCACTGGCGCAGGCATGGTGGTACGGTGGTGGCGTCCTCGTTCTCCACCGGTGGCCGCGGCAGTGGTAGGAGCAGACGTGGAGGAGAGTGGTACCTGGCGACAAGCATACACGGGCGAGAATGATGATCCACACTGGGTCCTGCCGTGCGGCGGCGTCGAGGACAGACCACCGCCTGGCCGACAGAGGGGTACCCGCTCCCGCCTGTATGTCTGCTCAACAACGCGTCGAGCGCAGATCGGTTGCCGGAGAAGGCGGAGGCGCAGCCCGGCGCTGAGGCGGCGCATAGAAAAAACATGGGCTCTCCTCGAGCTCCGGCGTTTCGAGCAGGCGGAGACATGGAGGTGGGCGGAGCGTTGGCGAGTTGTTTAGAAGGCTCGCGATGACACTCGAGTCACTCTGCACGATTTGAGTTGTCTACACGTCATTCTACGGTCGAGATTTTGCATGTGACGTGGCTCGTTGGAATCGCTCGAAATGAGCTCGTTGTGAGCCTCGGAGAAGAGATTGTTACTTGATATTTAATATAAATTACTACCATATTTTACATAAGTTAGGTGTACCACTGTGCATAAGTTGATAACACTATCGCACGGCACGCGACAATAGGTCAGCCGAGCAGGAATTTTCTATTCAGCGGGGTGGAGGTTAAAGGCCCTATTAACAAAATGGTGCAGCACCCACCAGTGAACAAATCTACGTATATTATGACTATCAACATGTATATTCTGACTATCAACCTCTATATATTATAACTATCAATCTATATATATTATGTGTATCAACTTATATATTTTTACTATCAACTTACATATATTATAACTATCAATAACATATATTCTAAGTATCTACTTATGTATTCCGATTATCAATCTACATATATTATAAGTAACGATCTACATATATTACGAGTATCAACCTATGTATTCGTTGCATCATCATGTGTATTCTGACTATAAACCTACATATATTAGAACTATAGACATAAATATATTTTATGTGGTATTTGTTTTAAAATGATATAAATATAGTCTTTATATAAGTTGACACACTATCTATATATAATTTACATGTGTGGTCTTTTTTGTGTAAAAATGATATACGTAGTCTCTATATAGTTCATACATAGTCTTTATATAATGTTCTTGTTTGGTCTCTTTTTATGTAAAAATATATGTATACTCTTCATTCAATTTGATATAAATTCTCTGCATAAATTAAAGGGACTACAAGATATTAGTTGCTATAGTACACATACAATACAAGTTATTATCTATAAAATACAACAGATTGACACATAGTTTGTATATATGTTGCTACTACATATTCAAATGAATTGATAGTCATGTAAAATAGCTTTAAAACATATCAAATATGGATCTAGTTTTGTAGATCTTGTTGCATGTAACACAACAGTGCAAACGGATGTTTTCTTATGGAGTTATACTCATTTTAAAAAATATGTCCATTTTTTAATGATGACGACAGCAAAGATGCTTGGATTGATTAGCTATGCATAAGTGTATGCGCGCAGTACTCTGATTAGCCGGAGGGAAAGGGATCACGCGATTGGTCGGAAGGGGAGAAGGGGGTTGCACATTGAGCTTTTGGGTTATCGTGGTCCATAATTAGGATTAGTATAACTGCTGACAGCAGTTTTCCCGTAGGGTCATGCCGTAGGGTCATGTCTCTTTATGGCACTCCTTGGGTTTATATATATATATATATATATATATATATATATATATATATATATATATATATGAAAATTCCTTTCTACATGCGCATGTAGCTACCTTCATCTGTGTATCTCATATTAGAAGACGTGTATCACCCAACAAAAAACATGTACATGTAGTATATGATGATACTAGACTATCTGGGTGGTATGTCGGTTGAGTATGTAAGCGTACTTTGAGTATGTGAACATACTAATTTCTATATACTAGTATAATAGTATAATCATAATAAATTTTTAAAATAGGATTGCTTCTGAATTTTTTCGTGCAATTCGCTTTGAAATATCTTAGAATTAGTATACGAACGTACTCAAACTGATAAATGAGTATGTGAACATACACATAATGTTATATTGATGGTGATGGTAGCTACAAGCGCTTGTAGATAAAACTCGTCATATATATATATATATATATATATATATATATATATATGGTAATTGGGTTACTATAACACACATGGAGATATTTACCATTATATTATAGTAAATTACTTAGTAAGAAGTTACTAATAACTCAAAGTGGCTATAGAATAGTTATTCTATGGCCGGCCATAGACTACAGGATATATATATATATATATATATATATATATATATATATATATATATATATACACACACACACAATCATTGTTCACAGTCCAATACCATCATTCACTTTTCACTCAACACGTGAATTATGGGACGCCATTAAAGAGCGATATGAACAGCAAAAAGAACTTATTTTGCCTGAGGCAAATCATGAATGGAATCATTTATGTCTCCAAGATTTTAAATTTGTAGCAGACTATAACCATGTTGTTTATAAATTTGTTCTAAACTGAAGTTTTGCGAGAAAGAGCCATCGGATGCAGAAAAGATAGAGAAAAGACTATCGACTATGCTTCCATCTGATAGAGTATTGTAATAGCAATATAGGGCTAAAAATTACCAGATGTATTCTCAACTTATTCATACATTAACTCAGGCTGAAAAACTTGATGAACTTCTAAAGAATCGTCAAAAGCACCCCATTGGTACAATGTATAGGAGAAGGCTAAGAATAATAAGTTCAATGAACCTACTCCAAAGAACAAACCTGGTCCACACAAACACAATAAGAGGCAAAAACCCAACTCATACACTTGGAAAAGAGAGAATGCGAGACCCAGAAATGACACCAAGTGTTATAGATGTGGTGATTTCTCGCATTTTGCTACGAATTGCCATACTCCAAAGCATTTGGTTGCTCTGTACCAAAAGTCTTTAAAAGAGAATAAGCAAGCAAAAGGTACAAGATATGAGACACACTTCAGTCTTGCATCCGAGGTTGTCAAGGATAAAGGGTTGTTCACAACAAGTGTCACAGGAACAGACGAACAACAACAATCTTAACATTGACGAGGACCTTCCATCAACGGACAACATGCTCCTAGATTTTGAATCCAGAGATATGTTTGGAGATTTGAAGTAATTTCGATCCAAGATTGATATCACATTTGATATTATTGTAATAATCTAAGTTATACATAGTTTTTTAGGTTGTCTTTTACTGTGATTAAGAATTGTATAAACTTATTTATATTATTATCAAGTTGTACCTACTTATAAATATTATAATATCATATTCTTATATTGGATATATTGTATGTATACCTCTATATGTTACATTTGAGCATTTTTAATTACATTTGTTTTACATAAAGATGCATGTTAATACAAACTCTATACTTATAGAGATGAAATATTTCCAGACGCTTAAGAAAAAAGAAGGAAATATTATGACCATCACTAGAACCGATGTGTTAATAGTTGGTTCTAAACGAGCCACTATTACTCTTCCTATGGGTACACAAATTACGATCGAGGATGTTGTGGGATATACATCCCCGGGTACCCTCAAGATAGAAGACCGAGTCCTAGTAGAACTACTCGTGTAATTCAACTAGGACTCACATATTGTAACCGACTAGGAAACTTACCATGTAACCCTGCCCCCCTGGGATATATAAAGGAGGGCAGGGGTCCCTAGCTCGGCAGAAGCCTACAGGCAAGACCATACAACTCAACTCACGTGCAATACAATCAAGCACACAGGACGTAGGGTATTACGCTACTCGCGGCCCGAACCTGTCTAAATCTTTGTGTTGTTCCTGCACTATCGTTCCTAGAACTCGGTGAGACACACAAATCTACTTCCTGGGGTATCCCCTAGCAGACGTGCTCGACATAAATCGTCGATAGATGCTTTGTTGTATCATGACTCTACTTGTACCCTTCAAAGTTTTAGAGACATCCATAAAAATGGTTTCCACCTAGAAACACATCACAATATTAAAGAGGAATTTCTCCTCTTAACTAGACTTACGGGATTTGACAAACAAATATGTGAAAAAAATTTATTCACTCCAAACTGGATTATATTATACATACATAAAGCTCATAGCACATGCTACTTATAAAATAATTTTCCATGATGTTGATACATTCCAAAATTTGCATGATCGACTTGGGCATCCTAGAATAGGGATGATGCGGAAAATTATTAACAATCCATAGGTCATGATATGCAGAAAACAATATTTTCCCAAGATAAGAATTTTTTGTACTGCATGTGCAACAGGAAAGTTAATTTTAAGACCATCACATCTTAAAATTCGAGCTAAACCACTCAAATTTCTTGAAAGAATTCAAGGAGATATTTGTGGTCCAATCCAACCATTATCGGGTCTGTTTAGGTACTTCATGGTATTGATAGACGCATCTACTCGATGGTCTCACGTGTCCCTTTTATCGACACACAATCATGCTTTTGCCAAAATAATGGCCCAACTTATTAAGTTAAAGGCTCATTATTCTGAACATTGGATTCAATCTATCCGCATGGATAATGCTGCTGAATTTTCATCCCGTGCTTTTAATGATTATTGCATGGCATTAGGAATTTAGATTCAACATTCTGTTCCTTACGTACATACGCAAAATGGTCTGGCCGAATCATTGATCAAAATAATTAAGCTCATTGCACGACCTATGTTAACGAGTTGTCGATTGCCTACATCATGTTGGGGCCACGCGGTTCTGCATGATGCTGATCTAATCCAACTTCGACCAACAGCATACCACGAGACCTCCCCATTGTAGTTAGTACATGGAAATCCTCCAAATACTTTCCATTTGCGTAAGTTTGGGTGCGCTGTATACGTACCCATCTCACCACCTCAGCAAACTTTGATGGGTCCTCACAGGAAACTGGGGATCTATATAGGTTATTCATCTTCGTCAATTATTAAGTATTTAAAACCTCTCTTAGGAGATCTTTTACTGCCCAGTTTGCTGATAGTATTTTTTAATGAGGATCATTTCCCGGCATTAGGGGGATAATTGTTCCAAAAGGAATGCCAGGAAAATTGGAATGTAAGAGGCATTTCTTTTTCTGATCCACGTACTATAGAAACTGAACTACAAGTTCAAAGAATTATTGATTTGCAAATATTGCAAATAATTTGCCAGGCGCTTTCACGGATTATAAAGGTGTCACAAAGTCTATCCATCCTGCAAGGAATGCGCCCGAAAGAGTGGAGGTACCTAATAAAACCACTCAACCCCAAATTGGAAACAAGAGAGGGAGAAGCACTTCCAAGAAGCAAAATGTGATTGCTAATAAGCAAAAGAAGACTAGAAAAACAACTCAAACTTCAGTTGATAGACACTTAGAGGACACACAATGTCCTGTGGATAGATGTGATCCACAATCCAGCTCAATTATGCGCATAAACACTTAGACTGGAACAATGAAGGACCCTAGATCCATCGTATTGGGAAATAATGATAAATCTCTAAGGGTAGACGAAATTTCTATAAATTTTATAGAGACTGGAGAGTCCTATGATCGTAAGTCCACATTAGTCGATTGTTACCTCTCTGAACAAAATGCAAATACACTTCAAACAGATCTGGATCCTAAGTCTATGGCAGAATGCAAGAAGCGTTCTCACTGGGATAAATGGAAGGTAGCAATTGATACAGAGATTGCCTCGCTTTATAAAAGGAAATTGTTCTCGGCTGTAATGCCAACACCTCCTGGTACTCTTCCTGTGTGATACAAATGGGTTTTCATTCATAAAAGAAATGAAAACAATGAAGTGGTGAGGTATAAAGCAAGGCTAGTGACACAAGGTTTTACGCAAAGACATGACGTTGATTTCAACGAAACTTATTCTCCAGAAATGAGCAGAATAACCTTCTGATACTTAATATCATGGATGAATTCCTCTGGTACCATTATAATTTTTAAAAATTAGAAAAATGCCACTGTCAGTGACTGAGATAGCACCCACCTGTCAGTGACACACCGATTTCATATTTCCAAACCGTGAAAATTATAATGGCATGGAGGTAACTGGCCCTAATATCATTGGCAGTACAAAATCGTCTATCTATGCAATTGATGGACGTAGTGACCGCATATCTATATGGGTTATTGGATTCTGAGATATACATGAAAGTTCCTGAAGGAATTAGTATACCAGATAGTAAGGCAAATTGCAACATGTATTGCGTCAAGTTGCAGAAATCATTATACGGCTTAAAGCAATCAGGCCAAATGTGGTACAATCGATTAAGAGAATTTCTTGTATCGATAGGGTACACAAATAATGATGATTGCACATGTGTCTTCGTTAAGAAATCCCCAAAAGGATTTTGCATTATATCAGTATACATTGATGATCTTAATATCATTGGAAATGAAACCGATATTAATGAAGCATGTCATCATTTAAAGACGGAGTTTGAAATGAAAGATTTGGGTGAAACCAAATTTTGCTTAGGTTTACAACTTGAGCATTTCCCTTCAAGTATATTTATATACCAATCTGCCTATATCCAAAAGATATTGAAAAAAATTCAATATGGACAAGTCATATCTAACAAAAACTCCCATGGTAGTAAGATCCTTAGATCTTGAGAAGGATCCTTTTAGACCACGGGATGAAGGAGAAGAGATATTGGGACCACATGTCCCATATCTCAGTGCCATTGGAGCATCAATGTATCTTGCTAACAGTACACGACCGGACATTGCATTTGCAGTAAATTTACTAGCAAGACATAGTGTTGCACCTACTAAATGCCATTGGGTAGGAATAAAAATGGTATTTAGATACCTCAATGGTACTAATGATCTTGAATTATTCTATAGTAGGAATCAAGATCTAACTTTGTTAGGATATATAGATGATGGTTATTTGTCATATCCTCATAATGGCATATCACAAACAAGTTTTGTATTCTTACAAGGAAAAACAATAATTTCTTGGAAATCTACAAAACAGACATTAGTATCTACTTCCACCTATCATTCTTAAATAAAAGCTTTATATGAAGCATCACACGAATGCGTATGGCTTCGTAGAATGATAAACCATATCATACAATCATGTGTTATTGGTACGATAGATACACCAATGATTATTTTTGAAGATAATTCAGCATGCGTTACTCAGATGGAGTCATGTTATATTAAAAGTAATGTGACTAAGCATATTATCCCCAAATTGTTCTACCCCCATGAACCCCAAAAGAATGAAGAAATTAAAATCTTACAAACTAAGTCATGCGATAATCTAGCAAATTTATTCAAAAAATCTCTACCATACTCATCATTCCGTAAATGTGTTGAGGGCATTGGTATGAGAAGACTTAGAGATTTGCAAGAATCGGGGTGGGGGGGGGGGGGGAGAATCCATCCAAATATAACTTACTTCATATATCATATTACGCTCTTATCTTTACATGAGTTTTACTCTACTAGAGCTTTCTCACGCAAAGTTTTTAATGAGGTAATTTTGATACATTATATAAATGTCATATTATCCATTTTTTTCCTCAAAGAGGTTTTTCGGAGATAATATTTATGACATATTGATCTTTGATCAAACTGTTTTGGACTATGTCTTAAAGAATACTTAAAGGGTCTATTAACATTGAAATCACATAGCTGGGTGTTACTTCTTATTTTTTCCAATGAGTTTTGAAGGAGCTCTACCTGGTATATCAATATACTTTGGGTTTTCTTCCTACAGGTTTTTTTAAAGATTCAAGATTATGATTGTTAAATAGATAGAGACTTCTACATGACCAATTGATCAAGGGGGTGTTAAGATTAATTAGTTAGTGATCAATTAGAATAATTGGGATTAGTATAACTGCTGACAGCAGTTTTCTCGTAGGGTCATGTCATGCCTCTTCATTGGCACCCCTTGGGTTTGTATATATATATGTACAATCATTCACTTTTCACTCAACAATTTTCACACGTTGCTCAAAAAATTAATATTTTCACAATGTTCTAAAAAATAATATTTTCAAAATTATAATTTGTAATACAAATTTTGTGTGTTAGCACTTTCTTGATCCAAGTAACACATTCATCCATTTGTTTTTCTCGAGTGCACGGGAGAACTACACATCATTGTATCTATCTATACTATAAAGAGAATTAGATTTGAAAACAATTGTTACCGAGATTAGGCTCATCTCCCACCTCACATAGGACCCACCTGTCATGCCAAAAGTTTGACAGAATAGGGGAGAGAGACATTTTTTCGATGTTAGAGAAGGATTTTTCCTCAAAACCTAAAACGTTTTTCACCTAAACCTTTTCATACCCATACCTCTCTATATGGTCCCACATATAGGTATTAAATTTAACGAAAAAAAAAGAAGTCGAGGCTTGGCCCATCCGTACCCAAAAATATGTTTTGTTTCTCCTTCTAAAAATCAACTCCCGAACATATTTGTTTTCCTTCCAAATTTCCAAATTTGCCTTGCGTGCACAACGCACCGCCCTACAGCCCCCTATATATAAGACGTCATCGATCTCGCGCCACACCACGGCCGGCGGCGTTCAAGACGGCAGCGCCACAACAACACTAGCCAGATATATATAGCTCAACTGAGCCGACTCACCGATCGAGCACAAGGTCGGCTGGCCGGCAAGCGGTGAGATCATAGAAAACATCTAGCGACCTAGCGTGCGCCGTTGATGCAGCCGTACCGGCCGCCGCGGAACCACGGGCGCCGGTAGAGGCCGGCCGGGGTCCGGGGGTCCGGCAGTGCGTCAGCTTCCTCTGCTCGGTGGTGCTAACGCTCGCCGGCATCATCCTATTCATGCTGTGGCTGAGCCTCCGCCCGCACCACCCCAAGTTCTTCCTCTCCGACTTCTCCATTCCCAACGCCACCGCCAGTCCGGCCTCGGCAACCTGCAGCCGGTGAGCTTCACGATAGCCGAGCACGACCCCAACCAGAAGATAACCATCTACTACGACGAGGTCTTGGCATTATTTAACTATATTCTTGGGTTGTTCAATTTATCAGGTTGTTTTATATTATAACCCTAACAACATTATCTCATGCTTTCATTCATAAAGCAAATCGCATGGATGTTATATATATATATATATATATATATATATATATATATACACACACTCCCTCTATATCATCTATATCACAATTAGATGACGTTTTGGACAAGGTTTGGGTCAAACCTTGGGAATATAAATCATGAATAACTTTTAAACCGTTGAATTTAGAAATATGAAAATCATATCAATAGATTTGTCTTGAAAATTACTTTCATAAAAGTATACATATATAACTTTCTAATAAATATTTTATATAGAAAATATGAGTCAAAGTTGTGCTTTGGAGATCGTATTGCTGTCCTAAACGTCATCTGATTGTGATACGGAGGGAGTATATATATATATATATACTCATATATATATATATAATTATATATATGTATACTTCACCGTACAAGCGCTTGTAGCTACCATCACCATCAATATAACATTATGTGTATGTTCACGTACTCATTTATCAGTTTGAGTACGTTCGTATACTAATTCTAAGATATTTCAAATTGAATTGCACGAAAAAATTCAGAAGCAACCCTATTTTTAAAATTTATTATGATTATACCATTATACTAGTAAATAGAAATTAGTATGTCCACATACTCAAAGTACGCTTACATACTCAACCGACATACCACCCAGATAGTCTAGTATCATCATATACTACATGTACATACTCTTCGTTGGGTGATACACGTCTTCTAACATGAGATACACAGGTGAAGGTAGCTATATGCACATGTAGAAAGAAATTTTCATATATATATATATATATATATATATATATATAAACGCCAAATGCGTACTGCCGCACGCCGCACGGGGTACTGGACCCCATATATATATATACAGTGGGGAACTGGAACCCGTACGCAGTCCTTGCGCTCGGCTCCGCGAGCGCCAAATCGAGCGCAATTAGCAGTCAGACGCTACCCCGCCACGGTAGCATGGGCCCGCGTGCCCAACCGCCCAAGCCGTTGGGGGACCTCCCCTTCGCGCCTGGCGCATGGTGGCCGCCCGCTGGCTTCCTCCTCCTCCTCCCGCTCGTTGGAGCGCCGCGCACTACTTGGCCACGACGCCGGACTGCGCCATCTCCTGCAGCACGGCGGACGTCGCCGCGTGCCGCGCCATGGACCACAGGACCCGCACCGCCCGCTCGCTCGCGTCCTCCGACACCCGCAACACCTTCTTGCCCACGACAGCGAGGCCCGCCGCATGCGCCACCAGCTCGGCCCCGGACGGGGGCGCCCGCAGCGCGACCACGTTGTCGTCGACCTCGGCCCCGGGGGAGAGAGCCGCGAGGAGGAGACGCGGGCGCCCGCCGTGACTATTCATCGCCCGCGTGATGTATTCACGTTTGTCGCCTGAAGCGGATTCTGTTGCCCACGCGTGTTTATATGGGGCGACGGGGTGAATAAGCCCAGTAATCGCCCGCTCGCACGAGCAGACAGGAAATTAGCTAGTCCAACAAATCAGCCTGCCAGAATCAGCCAGGCTCGCTTCACTACATTGCGATTGGACCATGTGTTGTGGTGGTGGGTTTTTCGTTAGTTTTTTTTCTTTTTGCTTACAGGTGCGTCAGGACACCGTACTTGTATATATTACGTGAGGGTCACAACAACGCACATTTTTCTATTTTTATTTATTCTTTTTCTTTTCTTTCTCTTTGTCTTTTTGTTTTATTTTTTGTTCTCATTTTTTGTTTTCTCTTCTTCCTTTTTTCTATCTTGTTTTATTTATACTTCTAATTCACTTTTAGTAATTTGTTCACAACGTGAACCCTTTCACATGTGGAGCAATTTATTCGCAACGTGGACTCATTTGTTCTTCATGTGCAGTAATTTGTTCGCAATGTGGACTTATATGTTCTCCATGTGCAATAATTTGTTCGCAATGTGAACTGATGTGTTCTTCATGTGCAGTAATTTGTTCGCAACATGGATTCTTCTGTTCTCTATGTAGAGCAATTTGTTCACAACGTGGACTCATTTGTTCTCCATGTGCAGTAATTTGTTCCTAATGTGGACTTACATATTCTCCATGTGCAGTAGTTTGTTCGTAATATGGACTGATTTGTTCTCCATGTGCAGTAATTTATTCGCAACGTGGATTTTTTTGTTCTCCATGTGCAGCAATTTATTCGCAATGTGGACTCATTTGTTCGCAATGTGGGCTTACATGTTCTCCGTGTGCAGTAATTTGTTCGCAATGTAGGGATTGATTTGTTCTTCATCTGCAATAATTTGCTCGCAATGTGGATTCTTCTGTTCTCCATGTGCAGCAATTTGTTCGAATTCATTTGTTCTCATTTTATAAAAAATATTCATAAAAAATTATCTAAATATAGTCAAGTGAGATCTTATTTTGAAGATTTTATCGCAATAAGCATTATAGTGCGATCAAAATTTAATTTGGATGCTTGGTTTAAGGGTAATGACTTTTTTTCTAAACTTTATCGCATGCAAGTGAGCTTATACGTGCACTGCTTTTCTGCTGTTCCATTCATCAGACGAGATACATACGCGCCAAAGGAGTCCAATATCTAAGCAAACAATCGGCCTGACGTCAGCCCAATAAAAAAATCGGAAGCGCGTCCGCTTCTTCAGGCAACAGGTGTCACCGCATCACCCGCGTGATGCCCAGACGCGCCCGCGGCCGCCGCCGGTGAGGCCACAGCCCCCGCCGCTGATGGCAGTTGTGTCGCCCCGCCAGGGCAGCCGGGCCGCTGCCGGGGTGAAGGGGAGAGGAAGGAGGGCGGCGCCAGGGGGAAGGGAAGGGGAGGGCGGCGCCAGAGAGATCCACTCCCGTGTCAGGCGTCGGGCGTCGCACGCGTGCTCCGGGGCTCGGCGAGTCCATCTCCATCGCCCAGTGCAGAGGGGCTAGCGGAGGTGCCGGTGGAGGGGCGCGGAGGAGCCAGGGGGGTGAGGGGCAGCGGTTGGGCCGCGGAGGGGGCGGCAGTGTGGGAGAGGAGGGGACAGCGGCAGCGGCAGCGGAGAGGGGCTGGGAGGGGGCGGCGCGGGTGGAGGGGAGGGAAGCAGCGGGCGGCGCGAGGAAGGGGATGCAGCGGGGGAGGGGAAGGGAGGGAGAGAGAGAGAGAAAGAGGAGGAGGAGGAAGGAGAGGGGAAAAAATTATATAACGTGTGGGCCCCACCAGGTATAGAGGATGAAATGGAGTATGACGGGTGCGGAGGAAATTGCTTTAGAGGAGAGAATCTTAATGACCAGATCGTTTTAAGGATGAAACTAGGGTACGACGAGCGCGGATAGCCTTATGCTAGAAGTATTATGTGTGGGTGTTAATCTATTACAAGTTTTGATTGCTTTAATACCCTATTCTATCTATATCTATACTACAGAGATCTAAAATTTTTAACAACCAACGGACCCACCAGTCAATGAAACACCCACCAGTCAATGAAACACTATCTCTCCTAGCGACCCTATCTGTCAGAACTTTTTTTCGTCAAACTTTTGACAACCCACAGACACAACGGTCATTGAAATACTAGCCCTCCTAGTGATCCCACCTATCACACCTTTTTTCGTAAAACCCTCCGCCTCACTCATCGTCTCTATAGTATGGAATCGTCAAGTTCGTAACTAACACCGTCTTCCGGCAACTATTTATGCAATCTTATTTTCTATTAAATATGCGTGTCGTATGTGTGTTCTTACTAGTTAAGAAATATAATTTTGTTTTACGGTAGGAACACATCGTGCGGCAATGTCATGCATGCACCAGGGCATTGGCCTTCATCTCAATTGGTTGATTTACAAAATTTGCACAGCTAGAGAGAGCGAGCAGAGAAAATGGAGACTACTCGCTAAAAAGACAACTGAATTAACCATTTTTTTAAAAATGAGTTTGGTTTCAAAATGAAAAATATCAAATAAGCTTTGGCTTCCAGTACAGGAAAACCCGAGGGTCACCGGGCATCAGATGCGTTTGATCTGGGATATGCAAAGCCGGTAAAATTTGGTCAAGCTACCCCAAGATGAATAGCCACTCAATGATTGGGTCGCAATCGTAGTCGGAGTATGTATCAAACATTAATTCAGACTCAATCCTCCGAATTGAATAACTTGATATACAGTATGCAGATGAAACGTCCAAAATAGATCACAGTGATATTCCATCCTCAATTACAGTAAAACATACTGTACATGATGAAAGCAAAAATTACTCTAAACACATGAATGGTAACGAAGGTCCTTAGAGTTTGACATGAACACGTATCAATAAATCTCATGAAAAAATGCAACGCGCTTAGGCTGTGAGTATATGACTATGACAAACCGACAAATCAGAAGCTGCTTCCGTCCTACAAAATAAACAACAAGAATGAGATTGAAGTCTTAAGGAATAACAAATGCAATAGTTTCATACTAATTCCACGAGTTGGACAACTACATATATAGACCATTATACACCCACTGCAAGAGGAATTAATACAGGCTATGCAGATTTATTCCCAGATAAACAAAGGCGGAACGATGGTAATTTTTTTTTGAGAATGGAACAATGGTAATTAACACAAAGAAAAGCCGGATTGACCACATGTTTTCGTAACACAAAGATAAGTGGCAAAACAATGGTTTGATATTCATGGACGAAATACTGCACGCGCGGGCATAACAGATAGGCTACATAAAATTGTATCTTGATTTCAAGTCAGTCTCATACCTTTTAATTCTTATACTCATAATTTCACATAGGAAAAATCGAGCGATGGATGGTTGGGATGATCATTAACTGTCTTCCTAATAGCATCCTGCGCTTCAGGGCAACGCTGCCTTAACTCGACGACGACATGTCGGAGAGAAGGGAGCTTCTCGAAGCCATAATCAAAGTTATTAGTCGAAAATTGCTCATTGGTCGCTATGGCGTTAAAGTTAAGGCAAAGTCTTCGAAGCTTTCGCATAGCCCCAGGTTGAAACTCAAGGAACATCAAGGCACACTTTATCCTAAGATCTGTTAAACACGGGAATGCAGATGCACTGCTGTGCATAATGAGCTTTTCCTGCTCATGATGTAGCAACGCTACATGTAGCCGGAGAAAGCAAAGAGATGGCAGCTGAGCAAGCTTGTCAAAGTGCTCAGGCTGTACACGCACACGCCACAGCCTGATGGACAACACGGTGAGACAGGAGAGTGACGGAGGATCAATCCACCTGGGGAAGGCCCTAAAGATGCCAGTGCACATAAAGGTTCGGAAACCAGAAGGAACCTGTGCCATGAAATCCAGGGAATAGTCACTACTAGAATTCACCAATTCTTGTAAACTGGGGCACATTTGGAGGCACCTGAGGATCAATTCTTTCGAGTTGCTAGTTCTGCTGCTCCGGGTTGTTTCACGATGACAATTTTGAGGACCTTAAGCCCTCTCAGTTTACCAATCTCAGACATGCCGTGCAAGGTAGAGGTAATGCCTACTAGCTCCTGCAGAGATTTCATATTCTCCAGACTCGCACCATCTGGCAGTTCCACTCTTTCAGCGAATAGCCGCACTAGATTTCCTAGTTTGCCGAAAGACACTGGCAACAATATTTCTGATGAAATGATTGTACTTCTGATGTCCAATGCTTCCAGAGACTCCAGCTTGCCAAAGCTCTCGGGGAGCTCAGTGACATTCAAACCCTGTAGCCGCACAAACCTCAGGAGGCACAAATTGCTGAGATCCTTCAGATGATTTTTATTCAGACCAGAACAGTCCTCTAACTGCAGTACACGTAGAACGCGAAATCTTGACAGGGCCAGCATCAAATCTGCACGACCAAAGACATCAAGTGACCTCACTTTGAACAGCTGTACTCTTTCATTTATCGAGTCATTGATACTAGCTGTTGTGGAGGGATAACCGCCGAATAATCATTCTCTGTTGCGCTGCAGATGAACCTGCTTGTTCACCATCTGACAACAAAGTGTAGCAAAGCCTTGTTCAGCTGAGCTGACAACTTGATAATTAGCTCAAGCACCATGTCATGTAATTGGCAAGCATACAGCTCCCTCTCTCCAAGCGAGTGAAAGGGATCTCTGTAGTTCACGGGCTGGGGCTGTATCAAGCTTCTATTAATAAGCTCATTGAAGTAACCCTCCCCTATCTCTTGCAAGCTTGACCCTGCGGGTGTAATGAAAGTATGAAACCCTCTGCTATCCAGCTCTGTACCAAAACATCCTTTCTAATCACCTGGTCCTCGGGATATTTGCTCAGAGACAACAAGCAAGTCTTTAAATGAAAAGGCAGATCATTGTAACTGAGACTTAATATCTTCCTCATCTTGTCCACATCGAGATTTTTTTGAAGTCCAGTACCTATAGAATCATTCACTTTCTTCCATTCCACTGGATCCTGTGGTTTACTAGCTAGTAAACTTGCTATAATAATAATAGCTAATGGTACACTACCACATTTCTTTAAGATTTTTTCAGTAACTTTGCTGAGACCAGCAGGACAATCATCTATAGACTCAAATATTCTCTTGTAGAGCAACTCTCTCGAGTTATATTTAGATAGCGGATTTAGTTCATAAATACCACCACCAACATGTTCCGCAATAGTCTTATTGCGCATGGTTATGATTATCTTGCATCCATATGATTACCCAAGTGGCAATTTAGAAGGGAAACTGTTTCCTGGTGATCACATAAATAAAACTACAATAATCATTTACATGCACAAAAGGTTACCAAACTTCCAAACAGGCCTGCACATTCCAGAGGTATTCTGCTTGTGTACAAGAAAATACAAGTATAATGCGAATACAGGTGCAAAAAATTACAACGTTGCCAAGCACGCCCTGACTTGAAGATACACTAACGTTTGTAAAAACGCGTCACCTGAGCATGAGGGACCTTGAATAAAAAACGCACAAACTAAGAAGAAAAAGGGTTGCTTACATGACGATAATGCCTGCATAAAAGAATGTGCAGTGTTTGTTCGGGAAAGAAGCCAGCTACCTTGGACCTTTCGTCTTCAGGGGCAATTTTCTTCAAAATATATTGACTGATGGATGGTTAGAATGATTCATAAGTGCCTCCCGAACATTAGCCCTTGCTTCCTCAAGTTGGTCATTGGAGAAATAAATGATGGCATGCCGAAGAGAGCGGAGGTTCTCCAAGCGGAGATCATTTGAGTTTTTCTTGTTTACTACTGTGAAAAATTGCAGACAGAGCCTTTCAAGCTGTGGCATAGCCCCAGGTTGAAACATGGGCAACACCGAGCTAGAATAAAAATGAAAAACCCTTAGAGCAACTCGAGCCGGGTGACAAAATAGGCTCCCATCCGGCTTTCAGTCGTTTTGGACCAAAAATCAATCTCCAATGGAGCGACTATCTCGGTGACTAAAATTAGTAGCCCACCAAATTTTGGGACAGAACCCACAAATCTAGGGTCCCTCTATCTCTTCTCCTCTCCCCTCGGCATATATGCCCGCGCGTCGCCGCCTACTTCGCCGACGCGGTCACGTCTCGGCTGCTCCGCCGGTCACCCGAGCTGCTGCTTCGCAGGGTGGACTTTGGTCAAGCCGCTGCACAAGAAGCTCCGGTTCCACTTTGGTCAAGAAGGGCAGCGGGCTGCCTGGCTGCCTGCCGTCGGGCGCCAGCAGCGGCCTGGTGGCCTCCGCGGAGGCGCCCCCGTCGTCGGGCTCCAGCAGGCACACCAAGACCCTGCTCGACGGCATCTCCGGTGAGGCCTCCGTGGGCAAGCTGCTCGCCGTCATGGGCCTGGCGGTTCCGGAAAGTCCACGCTCCTCAACGCGCTGGCGCTTCGCCGCCGAGTTCCGCCTCCCGCGCGCGCTCCGCGCCGACCGGAAGCGTGCCCGCGTCGACCCGCTCGGCCTCGCGCGCGCCGCCGACACCATCATCAGCGACGAGGGCCACCGCGGCGTGTCCGGCGGGGAGCCAACCTCCGGGATGTACTCGGCCAGCGCGTTCATGGTGGTTCATGTGCTCCACCGCATCGCGCGGAGCGGCGAGCGAGCCGACGCGTCGGGAGAGAGGAATCCGAGTCGGAAGATAGATGGACCCACCGGTCAGATGGATAGAGGCCATGTTTAGTCAGTTGGGTTGGAGCACACTTCTGATTTAGCCCTCTAAATTTTTAAAACTGGCCCTCAAATTGAAATATAGAGGCCAATTTTTAATCAGTCCACTGGAGTTGCTCTCAGACACTGGAATGAAGATGCATCGCTGTGAATTGGGAGCTTTTGGTACCGTCCTTTACGAGAAGCAATAATAGTCAAATATAGTCTGAGAAAGCGAAGGGATGGCAGCTGAGCAAGCTTCTCAAGGTGTTGAGGGAGGAGCACCTTATCATATACCACTACTCGAATGGATAAGGTGCTGAGGCTGGAGAGCGTCGACGAACTAATCCACTTTGGTAATGCGGCAATATTGATATTGCACACGAACCTTTTGAGACCGGAAGAAATCTGTTGCATCTCTACGGCCTCTGATGTGCCTACAATGACGCCAATTTCCAGGTCTTGCAATTTGGTGCACTTCTTTAGACACATGAGACTAGCTTCCACGGAAGTGAAAGACGATCCTAAGAGTCCTTAGTTCTTTAAGATTACCAATCTCTTTTATGACCTCTGCCGTGCAGCAAACTGCAAGCTCCTGTAGAGATTCCATATCCCCAAGCGTCAGACCTTGAGCCAGCTCCATTCTGCCAGTAAAAAGCCTCACCGGTTTCCGTAGTTTGATAAAAGACATTGGCAACAGGACCACATCCGTAAGTAATCTTCCACCTCTTACGTCCAAGGTCTCCAGAGACTCCAGTTTTCCAATGCTTTCCGTTACTTCCATAGGCGCAGAAATCTAAGGTGGCGCAGCTCGCCGATACCATTGAAATGGTTCTTGTCCAGGCCAGAGCAGTCCTCTAGTTGCAAGACACGAATCACACGGAAGCTCGACAGGAGTGGTATCAAGACGACCCTGCCGAAGACACTAAGGGACCTCACACTGGATAACTCCTCTCTTGCTTTCGGTGAGGCATAGGTTTCGTTACTTATCTGGAGGGAAAGTCTGCGAATTTTCTTCTTCCGCGCTGGCGCTGCAGAGGTATGTGTACCTGTTAGCTGTCGATCATCTGATAATAATGTCGTCACGTAACCTTCTTCAGCTGCTAACCGATTTATCAGCTCAAGCACCATGTCATGTACCTGGCAAGCAGGCACCTCACCGTCTTGTTCATAATAGGGATCAGTCACTGGCTGGATCAAGCTTCGATTGATGAGCTCGTTGAAGTAGCCCTCTCCTATCTCCCGCAAGGTTGTCCCTGAAGGTCGTGTCTCCTCTGCAATAAAACCTTCTGCCATCCAACTCCACACCACAACATCTTTTCTAATCACCTCATCCTCCGGATATATGCTTAGAGACAGCAGGCAAGTCTTTAAATGAAAAGGAAGATCATTGTAACTGAGACTTAAAATCTTGCGCATCTTGTCCACATCAAGGCTGTCTCCAAGTCCAGAAGTGATGGACTTATTTACTTCTTCCCATTCCTGCGAATCCATTGGTTTTCTAGCGAGTAAGCTTGCTACAGTAATGATTACTAATGGTACACCGCCACATTTCTTTAAGATTCTTTGGGTGACTTCACTCAAATCAGAAGGAACATCATCTTGATAGCCAAATATCCGCTTGTATCATCTTGATAGCACATTTTTTCTCATCTAGTTGGCGAAGTATCTTCTTGAAAATATTCTTTATATCGGGATTAAGTGATACCGAGACAAAAAAGTGGCAATCAAATTGTCCCTTATGGTCCTGAAGCAATGAATTGGCAAGAGTTGTCTTTCCCAAACCTCCAAATCCGACAATAGAAATTATATATCGCTGCTGCTTCGTTGAGCAGTCCTGCTCAAAGAGCCTCTTAGCTAGTTCATTCTTTGGCTTGTTAATGCCAACTAGCTCTGTTGCCTTTCTGTACATTGCTTCTAGGCGAGGATCGACGGTCATGGTATTTGGTCTGGAAGCCATGCCATCAGCAACATTGTATCTGCCACGACGCTCACTGATAACCTTGACTTGTCCCATGATGTCTTGGATGACTCTGTGGATCTGATGGTTAGTTTTGGCCTTGTTGTACAAATTGGTGAGCCCTTTGACGCTGAAAAGCTTGGTATGCTGATGTCCCTTGGCAGGCAACGTGAAGGTGTCGACACTATCTTCAATGTCATAGGATAGCTCCCTCACATCACTGGTCCAGATCTTGGCCAACTCATCAAGCTGGTCCGCCGGCACCTCAGCCACCTTGTGGAGGGCAGCCCTCATGCTTTCCAGCTCTTTCTCGAGTTCCTTGATCTCTCCATTGACACCCTTTTGCAGATTGTATTCGCCTACCACCAGCTCCGCAAGCTTGGGGATGAGGGTGTTCATCGCCCCTGTGGCGATCTCCATCTTGGGCGACCTTTTGTCGATCTGTTTTTCAGCAGGGAGCTGGTGTTGTGGTTTGTCTCTAAGGCAGATGGTGAAATTCAGTTAACTTGACAAAATACCTGAATAGCCAGATCAAGTTAGAGATGATGAGAAACAACGGACTTTTCGTCCAGTATGTCACGCTAAAATTAAACTAGCCCTATGGAATATATGGGGGAGTAATTAAGTACAGTAATTAATTGCTATCCGCAACGACGATAAGGCCAGAATTGAGGACAACTTTCGACTTCTATAACCATGTTTAAACTAGATTAAGTGTGTCTGGAACGTAACGAAGCAAATACGTATACTGAAAGGAACACGCAGAGGTAATTAAGGATTCCTGCACATATATATGTCAAATTAGCTAGCTCAGACGATCAGAGGGAGATCGAGCTTCCATGTGATGGAATCGTGCATACCTTTCAGTCACTTGTACTGAGAAGCCTAGCTAGACGCCATCCCGTAGAGTCACAACGCCGGTAGGCATCTCGCCCTCTCACCCGACTCCTAACAGAAGCTGGCGCACTTGTAGAGTGATATTTGGCCTCACCACTCTTGCAGAGTCGCAGCCAAGCGAGAAGACACCGCGTTCTTCCACATGAAGAATGAAACTGCAGGGAAGCTTCCCTCTGCCGCGTGGTCTACTAGCTAGAATAATACAAGTGACTTGTCAAAATATAGTCGTTGTCGCTTGTCAAGTTGTTAGACATCCCTTTTGTGACATATTTTTCTTACTTATTTTAGCGAATCAATCGTGGTAGGTTGTCATATTTTTTCTTTATTCTGTCCTCCGCTACCGCCGATAATCTATTTGGTGGAGCAGGCAACCTAATATCTATCCCATTATTGATGGGACTGCACATAATCTATGTGATATATGACGTGCGATGTTACATGCCACTGTTTTTGAAATAAGAGTTAATTGGATATATGTTATTGTAAACATCAAATTCAGAGAAGTGTCATTGCATTGTGTATTTGAAAATATACCAGTACACTTCGTTATTTGTACGTATTGATTCTCTTTGAATCCACGAACAGACCTTGGTATTTTTTCGCTAAGGGAAACTTTATTAATTTTAGCCAATTACATCGAGAAGATACAATTACAATAAGATCATTCCTGGCATCTGCGTAACTAAGATGCACACAACCTAAAAGAGAACATAAACGATAAGACATAAAAAATTATATCAAAGCAGACTATCCATACGACTTAACCTTCAGTTTTATATACCAACAAAGCAACATATGGACTACGAGAAAGGCTCTCTAGAAACAACGCCTCCAATGAGGAAACAGCACGCGCACGCGCACGAGCCATCGTTGCCATGATCCAACCAATTAAGATCAGATCATCGATTTTCATCGTAGAGAGCAATCCATCGAGCTCCAAACAATGCTTCAGCAAGAGCACTGTCAGGTACAACCAACTAAGGACAGACTAGAGGATTTCTCCTTGGAGTCGAGAAATCTGAACCAAAAAAGGTATCACCAATTCGAAGCCCATCGATACTACTTCCACCATCTTACCGAGCAATACCCCCATACTACTCAATCTTGACCAACAACGATCGGCCATTAACTCACGCTATCCCACGATGACTTTACCACAAAGTAACCAATAGGCACACGCGCAACGTCCGCAAGATCCATCAATTGATGTGAAGCATCAACGGAGTAAAAGACCCGTGGGTCGAAACCAAGATGACTAGTCTCTAGGATTGTAAAGAGGATATTAGCTATGAATGAAGATGTTGTCGTAAGATGTAGATGCACAAATACTGCCATCGAGTCGATCATCGTCGTGCCCATCAGCGACCGGAGCCGAAGAGTTGCAGGCTGCGCAAAACTGCATATGGACGCCGTTGGCCCCGTGCATGGACGCAACAGGTCTTGTGCATGGCCGCTGTCGGCCGTCGCCACCACTCTACGCCAGATCTCATTCTGGTGGTCGTGAATCGGGATAGCCCATCAGGAGAAGCCTCGCCGCTGCCATCCCGGCGGCCGCACGGGCTTCCGCACGGGCCACTCCGGCGGCGACGAGGAAGAGAGAACGGGAGGGGGGAGCTGGTGGCGGCGGAGACCGCTCCGCCCGCGTGGGTCGCGAGATTTTCTATAGATGAGAATGCTCCCCTATATCTATGCTCTCCCTCACGTGGACCCCTCTTTCCTTCCTTCCCCAATAGAGGTGGCGACCAACAGAACCACAACCAAATCTGCCGAGGTTCACTACAAAAAATGTGTTAATCTATGTCGATTTTTTCATGACATTTTAAAAATTTGTCATAAAGGCGCGTCATCTGTGACGATTTTCTGGTTTTTGTCATGGATCCGCAATAGTGGGTACGAGGCCCAAAACATAGTGACGTTTTATCGTTTTCGTCACGATCCGGCCCATAACATAATGATGACGTTTCAACAAATTGTCACGGATAATAAATTAAAAATCATCATAATCCTTGTGGCCTTACCGTTTGGAGAGAAAAATTGCACAGATTTCTCTACACGCGGGGGAAACAAAAATGCGGGCGTGCCAGTGTACAAGTACACAAAGTAAATAAACAAAAGAAATAAGGGAACACAAGCTTTATTCATATTTTATAAAATACAAATAGGGGTTCCCTTTTACACAAATGCGCTCTGTGGCCTGCCGTCGGGCAGCTCTGACTTGGGCGATGCGGTCTTCTGGTTCCTAGGGCCTCGAAAAGCTCCTAGTTAATTACTTCTGCGAGTCGGGCTCGCAGAATACCTCCAATTAAGCTGCAGTGGTCGTCGTCTTCAGTCTTCGCTTCACGTTCTCCATGCATGTGCTGATGGTGGTGTAGATGTGGGCGTCGGCATCGTCATGGCCTCGTCGGTGTCCATGTGCCGGTGTAGCGTAGCTGGGACATCAGCTCCGCCCGCTCCCGCGTCGTCCGCCTCATCGGTGTCGAACGGCGCGTAGTGGTTGTCGTCATAGTGGTAGCAGATGCATGGTGAAGACGTGTAGCTGAACCGGATAGACGCCACGGTAGCTTTGTCGGGGTAGAGGTTGTTGAAGAAGAAGGCCTCGTCAGCCCGTAGAAGGGTACAGTGCAGCTGAAACATCAGCTTCGCCCTCCAGTCATGTGTCGCTGAGGTTGAGGTAGACGTCAAGTCGTGGTAGTCGTCGTGTGCCGCCGAGGTTGAGGTAGCTGCCGAGGCCGCCAGAGTCGTCGTAGCCGTCGTTTGTCGCCGAGGCTGGGGCAGGTGTCGAGGCTGTCGGAGTCGCCGTAGCCGCCGAGTACCGCCGGGGCTGAGGTAGTTGTCGAGGCCGCCGGAGTCGCCGTAGCCGCCGAGTACCGTCGGGGTTGAGGTAGCTGTCGAGGCCGCCGGAGTCGCCGTAGCCGCCGAGTACCGTCGGGGTTGAGGTAGCTGTCGAGACCGCCAGAATCGCCGTAGCCGCCGAGTACCGCCGGGGTTGAGGTAGCTGTCGAGGCCGCCGGAGTCGCCGTAGCCGCCGAGTACCGCCGGGGCTGGGGTAGCTGTTGGCCGGCGCGGTCATCGTGTTGCCGCTGCCGCCATGTCAGGCGCTGCTGCGTCGATGCGGTCATCGTGTTGCCGCTGCCGCCGTGTCGGGCGCTGATGCGTCGGAGCAGTCATCGTATTGGCGCCGCCATCTTTGGTGATGTGATCGGCAGGGTGGTCATCGGGCCACGATCGATGGGCGGTCCCATGGGCTGGAACCATGCTGTATAGGCACAAGCTAATTAACTGGGCACTTAATAACCCACTCGTGATTTTGTTCAAGGCAAACACTGGTTAGCAGCCTACTGGCACATGCAAGTGCACGGGCGCATACAACTATGCCGGCCAGTACTTGTGCATGGGCGCGTTGATTCTCAAGGTCAGGTTCGATGACGTAGTTTGCCGCAAAAGGGCCGCAAGAGGCTCCTGCTAGTTCACGAGGGGATCTCGAGCGAGACGCATACATGTATGCATGCACGAGGGGATCTGGCGTCGCTCCAGACGGCAATGCCGGCGTGCAGCACGTAGATGAGTCTTCGGTTGTGTTGGCGCGTTAACGATCCCGCGGCCGTACAGCTTGTAGATAGGTGGTGCCTGTTGGCGAGCCCTCCTGAGTGTGCCGGTGACCGGCGGTGCTCCGGCCTCCAGTCTTGCCGTCTTGCATGCGCATCCGCTTCCGTCAAGGGATCCCATCGGCCGCTTGATCTCGTCAAGCCGGCGGCGTAGATGGGCGGAGCGCCCGCGGCAGCACGAGGGCAGCGTCTCCTCTGGAAATCCCGTCCTTCATCGATGGAAGCCTCCCCAGGCTGTAGGTTAGATGAAAGACGAGGAAGCTAGAGATTAAACAAACCATGGGAGCGTTGATCCGATCTCGTAGCCGTACGTCCTTGCATCCTGTCCGGCGCACTTCAATCCATAGGAGTCGTGGTGTATGAGAATAGAGCTTAGGGCAGGCTGGCCCCCGGGCAGCGGTGGCTGCCGCGGCCGGCCGGCATCTCCTTTGTGAGTTCCCCTGGTGCGCTGCTTGGAGGCTCCGGCTGCTGGTACATCATGGCGGCGACACCATCTTCATGAGCTCCGGCTATCATCTACGTCGACTCATCGCCGGGCTAGATTGGATCGCTTCCTCTGTATCGTATGTGTTTGTGCATACATGGATGCAATTTGTAAAATAAAAAGGTACCGCCCATCTCCCATGCTGTAGGCATACGTTTTTTCATCAAGTTGGAGAAATTTTTTATTGAAAGGCATCATTATACCAGGATTAGAGGATACGGAGATAAAGAAATGGCAATGAAATTTCGCCTTAAGGTCATGAAGCGATGAATGGACAAGAGTTGCCTTCTCCGGGTCTCCAAATCCAACAAGTAAAGCTACTTCCTCCGTTTAAAATTACTATTTATTATTGATTTTTCCTCCAAATATTCAAAAATGTAGTCTAAATATACAAAATAATAAGACATGTTATATTTGATAATAAAACAAGTCACAAACAAAATACGTAAAACTTGCATAATTTTTTTAAATAAAACGAATGGTAAAACTTTACAAAAAAAAGACAACAATGAATAATATTTTGGAACAAGTTGCTTCGATGAGCAGTCCGGTTCTGAGAGTCGCTTCGCGAGCTCATCCTTCGGCCCCTGAATGCCAACTAGTTCTGCTGCCTTTCTGTACATTGCATCTTGGTGAGGAACAATAATAGCCATATTTGTCCAGGCGGCCAACCACGGTGCTCACTGGCTGTCTTGACCTGTTCCATTATGTCTTTGACGACGCTGCGGATCTAGTTGGGATGGCACGACGCACTGGATGAGATCGAGAGAGTTATGGACACCCAAATTGCTGCCAAACTATATTTTCGTTATTTCAGCATCTATTGACCTCAAAGAAAAAAAATATAGCTACAAAGCTGTAGGTCTTGTCAAGACCTAATATTTTTTATTTAAAGAACGCTATCATTTTCGGAAGATAAGCTGCGAAAGAGACCAGAAATAATATTTTATTCTTTGTGGAACATTTTTTTCTTTGATGTAACATAAGAAAGAAAATGTTTTCCACTGAGAAGGGAAAGGAAAATGTCCTTAAGAAGAAGAAAAATGTTTCAAAGCAAAATGTACTAAATGGTCTCTCAGAAGAAGGAAAAAGAAATTTAGATCTCACCATGGGAACACCACTGGTGTTGCATATGCAACATATAGTATTTCGTACCTGCTGACCATACTGCCTTTATTTTCAGCTTGAGATCCGGTTTAAGTCCTAACTTTGTTTTAACTCCGATTCAATTGCGGTTTGTCTTGAAAAGTTCCTCGGCACTTAGAAGATATCAAATCAAGAGACGGGTATATATATGCACATGCTCCGCTGGGAGCCTGGGAGTACCGAGCTTCTGTTGCAATTCTGTAAAACCACCAACATGTATGTATGAGAACCGACAAAAAAGCGACATGTATGAGAAAGCTTGGCCTTGTTGCCGACGCCGCCGAGTAGCTTGAAGCTGCGCACGTCCACCTCCATCTTCGTTTTCTCAACGCCCAGATGTAATTTCTTTAAAAGAAAATGGCAGGTGCTTCCATTCATGTGCCTTGCTCAGTAAAAATACCCTTTTCAGGTTTCTGGTAAAAGAGTGTTATTTCTACTGTATTTATATTATATATATCGTACACTCTTAACTTATTCATCAAAGATGTAACTGTTAGATTACAGGATAGATTCAGCACACTGGAATGCAGCAAGGCACTACAACTGAATTACAACAGGCGACGACGTCAGATCAATGATCTTGGGGCAAATGCTAGAGGCGCAGTCTCTTCTCCGCATCCGGCCTACTGGAGTTGGGGTAACCAGGTCTACCACATCGTTTCCATTGAGGATACGGCCATCACTATCATCTGAACCAGCATTGAACATCAACAGTGGGGACAGGTCTCCTGGCTCATATTCCATGGTCATTCCACCATTGTTGTTGCAGGGGCTCAAGGAACATCGAGGTGATGTCGTTGGTCCATCCAAATCTCTTCTTATGTCAAGGATTTCGCTCCATTCCATTGGAGCAAACTCGTCAATGGAGTCCTCCTCAACATCAGCTCCTACCATTCCGGTGCGCCCACCCATTGGCTGTGCTTGCTGCCAGCGATGTCCAGATTGTTCATCTTCAGAGGACGATTGCTGCCGGCAGTGGCCAGACTGTTCATCTTGATCAGAGGACGGTTCCTGCCAAGAATGTTCAGAGTGTTCATCTCCAAGAGGCGAATCAGACAGTTCTTGCTGGCCTTGAGGCTCCTGGCTGATATCGTCCTCCTCAGACGAGGGACCGTCGGCACTGTACTGCAGATCCTCCATCGCGCAGACGACAGTCTTCATCTGGCTCGGCAGCGCCGAGCATCCGGCGGTGAACTTGGTGTTCTTCGAGGAGAAGAAATTCACCGTCAGGTTCAAGCTGATAACACAGAAACACCACATCTCACATCAACAACTATCCAAGGCTAGAACAAACAGGAAATGCAGAGACAAGAACGGAGATTGAATGAGGGGAACAAAAATAAAGGAAGCGGCGTTTTCCCATGAGGGGAGGTTGAGCATGGTGTAGGCGAGCTTGACCTTGTTGCCGATGCCACCAAGCGACTTGAACTCGGCGGCGGCCTTGCGCACGGCGAGGGACTCCGCCGGGTGCTGCCACGCCCACTCGAACTGCACAGGCGCGCAAACCAAGAAGCAGGGCTCCTCGGTCAGATCAGCAAGAACAGAAAAATCTCTAGAGCTCTCGAAACTCAACCGGCTCAGGACTGCGCGATGCGAGAACAGGAGGCGGCGCAAGCAGGGGATCGCGTACCTGGAGCGCGGCGACGTTGGAGGGGAAGCCGTAGATGCAGAGCACCATCTCCCATGGGCGGCCGCGGCGGGTCCGCCAGGCGCCGCTGGCGATCTCGCCGTTGTGCTGCCGGATCCGCCGCCGCGGGTTCACCGTGAACCCGATGTAGGTGCGGCTCTTGCTGCGCGGGCACAGGGATCGGAGCAGGTAGCAGCAGAAGAACCCTCCGGCGCCGCCGGCGGCCGCCTGTCCCTTCGGCGGCGCCCGGCCGCCTTCCTCGCCTCGGTCCGCGGCGTCGCCGTCTGCCGCCGGGGGCGAGGCTTTCCTCCTCCTTGGCCTCCAGCCTCCCCTCCTGGCCATGGCTCCTCTCTCTCTCTCTCTCTCTCCGCCGCCGGCGCGTGTGATTCCGCGGATTTTTTAGAGAGAGAAAGGGGGAGATTTTGTGGGGATGATTTTGACCGTTGGAGTCTGGAGAAAGAGACGTTGCTGCAGGGGGTGGGGACACGTGGGACGGTCGAAGACGCACATGTGGGCTTTCTGTGGGCCACAATTTCAAATTGGGCCCTGGCGAAGGTTAGTTTGTACTATCAAGTTATGCCAATGGAAAAAGTATATTCCACGCCCTTCAACTATCAATGGACTTTTTCCTATGCCAATTAGGCCTGTTGGTGTTATTGGGCTCATGGCCTCACGGTTTTCTTCTATTGGACAAATGCACAACAACGGAGAGGGAGGAGAGAATGAATTGAGTGAGCGGGGCCGATTTTGCTCGAATTTCGGTCGATCATCTCTCAGCAGCAAGGGTATTTGCATAGTTCACATTTCAAAACGGATTAGATTTATCAGATTGGGTGTGTGCTTTGGTAACGGCTTGGGACATGGAATAACTGTTTCCTGGCATCGCAAATGTCCTTGATCCGGAGTTGAGATGGCAAAACTTGCTCATAATTACCATCACATTTCTGTATTTGGTGGATGTGTCCAGCAGAATCGCCTAAATGACGAGCCTCCTAATTCTGATTTGTGCAGCCTGGGCCTAGGCACATCCCCGGCCTGGTCCTCTCCTCCAGTGGGCTGGATTTATTTTACCATGATGATGGACGTACGGAGGCAGATGGCATCGCATTGCCTGGCTGGAAAGATCTTTTCTTCTTGGACAGCAGCAGGGCCGGAGATGACGACGACGGCCATGTCGGAGACTCGCCGCCGGTGACCACGGGCACATGCAGATTAATTAATGTTGAGGAATTGACGCCGCAATTACAGGCGCGTGCCCTTCTGCATGCATGCATGGCTTGCAAATCGTTCAATTTATTACAAAAAAAAGGGAGGAGTTGGAAAGCAAAAGCTGTCTCCATCTCCAGGTCGATCTCCACAAGTTATTACAAGCACATGAGACATGGAGCTTTAATTTCTCTGTAATCATCGTCATGCCGTTACACCTGACGAAAAAGAAACCACGAGCAAGGGATGGGACTAGTCTAATCCCCGCCTCCTCAAAACCGGCAACAACCAAACAAGCAGACCTGGGAGCTAGCCGTTGCGAACCACGGGCCTTACCCTGCGCGTGGGCCCGGATACCCAGACAGGGGTAGTACGTACTGTAGCTCCCGGTGGGCTCGTAATTTGGGCAGAGTCGCAAGGCGAGCCAGCGTGAGCTGCGGTGACTTGGTGTCCTTTTGGTTAGATTAGATTAGATGTACCCGTCTCAAAATATATAGTATATTTGTTCGAAAAAAATATATAGTATATAATTAAATTCATTTATCTGTTTAATTTGTGTCGGAATGTAAGTATATTATATCTTCATTAATTTCTTATTTATACTAGGGCTTCATTTGACTTGAAGTGCCTAGGTGGTGAGACACTCGACTTTTTCATTCATATATACTCCCTCCGTTTCAAAATGGGTGTCTAGGTCGTTTTGGCTTTTTCTAGATATATAGTTTTTGCTATGAATCTAGACTTAATTTATGAATCTAGAAAAGCCAAAATAACCTATATTTTAGAACAGAGGTGATAGTTATTAATGAAATACTTATTTTAAGCATTAATTAACTCTATAATGAGTTTGATTCTGTGAACATATAACCACTTCTTCTAGTCTCTTGCCTCGTGGCCATTGCTTTCCTCTCCTTGGAGATGGCTAGCCTCTTTATTTTGTTGCTGTCTGTTGTGGAGTAGAGTGGCTGGAGTCAAAATCTCCCTACTTGCCTTTTGTTTGGTTCGCATTGGAGCATGATTGAAAGCTACTATTGGCATAATAGTATGGCACGGCTATTAGTAGATTTTTCAATTTCAATTGATCCAATGCGGTTATTTTTTCTTCAAATAAGTTGGACTGGATTCCCTTTCTGAGGGCCGTAAGAATTGGATCAAATCTTGTTGTTTGTCTCTTACCATGTCCGACAACATCCCGCCATCGACCACCTCTACACAAAAGCCACATCACCATTGTCCTCTTCCCATTGAGCAATCCTCCACTATCCACGACTAGCGACGCCTATGTGCCTCACCGCCTAGCTGATGTGGCATCCGTGGACCCCTTTTTAAGCCTGTAAACAAAAATCAAGAAAAATACGTGCACTCACGCTCATCGACACAAAGAAGACACGGAAACATTCGATTTTTAACCACACAAGTGAAAAAGAAAATCTGAATTAAGTTTGTCGTACGAGAAGCATCGACGTGTTCGCTCGGGCACCAGCCAGCAGCATTTTTCTCTCAGCATAAATCAACACCAGCCACATGTTACCAATGAACCAATAATATTTTTTCTCTCAGCACCGGCCACCGGCCAAGCAAACAGGTGAAGAAAATGCCATTGTCCATTGATTTAGACGTGGATGGCCCAGATTGGGAGAACGTCACCCCTCCGTTGCCTGGCAACCGCAGAGGATTTTGGCCTTCTTGTGTCTGTGTCCGCGTTCGCTCTGCCTCTACTTTTTTTTTTCTTTCCCCCGCACTCTCCACTCTCTCTTCTCTAGTGACTGGGCTCTCTTTCCTGGCGGCGGCGGACTGGGCGAGCGCGCCGCCCTTCGCTTCGCCCAGGTCTTCGCCAGGTTCCTCACCGGCGGCGAGCGTCCACGAGGTATGCCGGCGCATCCCTTCCTCTTCTTTCTGTGCGAAATCGAGCACCCCAAACCTTAATGCGAGCTGCTTGTATTCGGATCTGGCTCGATTGCAAGAAATGCCTACTAGCTTCGAGTTTTGTTTCCCCAGAAATTACCCCTGTTCTTGTCTTAGTTTGAGCTTGTCTCGGTTTTGTTCCCCCGGTGAAGTGATAAGCTAACACCACATTACTGCTGCTGCCTGCTGCTGCTGCTGCGTAGGTTTGTGAGGAGTAAAGAAGATGTCTTTCGCCGAAACCCTGAGGGCGGAGCTATCCTCCAGGACGCCGCCGTTTGGACTGAGGCTATGGGTTGTGATTGGCATCTGTATCTGGGTGGTAATCCTGTTCATCCTTGGGTTCATGTGCTTCTGGTCCGTGCGCCGGAGGAAGCCGAGCAAGCCGTCTTTCGACAAAATCCCCGTGTCTCAGATTCCAGATGTCTCCAAGGAGATTGCGGTGGACGAGGTGCGCGAGCACGCCGTGGTTCAGAGCTTCCAGGCGCAGGAGAGCCGCGCGCTGGCTGTGCAGGAGAAGCACTACGAGAAGGATTCGGGGAAAATGCTGGCGCACTTGGTTAGGAGCAAGTCGAGCGATGCTGATAACCTGAGCCAGTGCAGCTCGGCTTACCAGTGCGAAAGGGCTGGGAGCTCGTATTCCGGCGACGAGGGCAGCTCGGGCAATGCTAGGAGGCAGTATCCTCAGTACGCGACTGTCTCTGCGTCTCCGCTGGTTGGTCTACCGGAGTTTTCGCATCTGGGCTGGGGTCATTGGTTTACTCTGAGGGATTTGGAGCATGCGACGAATCGGTTTTCGAAGGAGAATATCATCGGAGAAGGTGGATATGGAGTAGTTTACCGTGGTCGGCTCATAAATGGAACTGATGTTGCAATCAAAAAGCTTCTTAATAACATGTAAGAACCCTCTGAATCTTATTTTTATCTAAATATAAAGGACACCTTCCTTATACAACTTGAAATATCGTTCTGCTTCTGTCCTCTCTTAATGTCTCAGCATATTGATGGTGTTTGATGTGTTACTGTAGGGGCCAAGCAGAAAAGGAGTTCAGGGTTGAAGTTGAGGCAATTGGACACGTCAGGCATAAGAATCTTGTCCGCCTTCTAGGATATTGCGTGGAGGGAATCCACAGGTGAAGCTAATTTCTGATCCATTGCACTGACTTTTGGGTAGCTTTTGTCTCAGATAGTACCATATATATGTACAGCATTATTACTGATACATATGTTATTGCACTCCTAGGTTTATGAACTTTGAGAATGCATGTGCTCTAATACATTCATTCAGTTCTTGAGATTTTTATCCATCAGATCATAATCATTAAGGAATATTGCCTCTATATAACAATTGGCTAACTGTTTTGCAAAGATACAACTATGCTGTCCCAGATTACTAGTTTAGCACCTCCTAGTTTCCCCATTTTTCTCCGCCATACCTCCCTGTCAAAAACTCAGTGCCCGTCAAGCTGTCGTCTTATGTGCTTCTTCCTACACTCACTCCATGTCCTGTCATTGATCGTACCACAAGACTCGTACGACAAGGCTAGCTCTAATTACATCACAGAAAAGACAATCGATCATGCAGATTACACATATATTCAAAGTGCCAACATCTGTATCTTTACTAAATTTGTTTGTGCCTGCTGATGCTTTTGTGGTATCTAAATATATTGAAATAGAATTTTGGATTGATCCACATATGCTTTTATAGTAATGTGTCCTGTAGACACAATGAAAATCAGGGGCGACGCCACGTGCATGTTCCCTGGTGCCAATGCATCAGGGTAAAAAGCAAAATACCCTTTACCTATACTAAATTCCACCATATAATTTTGCATCATTCTGTATATTACTTCAGCTGTGCACCAGGGGCAATTCATAGCTGGCTTCGCCCGAAAACCGATGAATCTTAGAGCAAATCCATGAGAACTTGCTCCAAGGAAACTAATTTGGTAGATAAGCAAAACAGAGAATTTAAAGGACAGGTCTATCAATGCCATATATAACTCCCTGTCCTGCATTTCAGATGTCTGGTGGTAACCTGCAACATCTTGCCCGTGTTGCTGTTCTAGGCACTATCTACACAAGTCAGCCAATTTATATAACATATATCAGCATCAAATCCACATGACCCAGGCCGCCCAGTTATCATACGTATTGCTGCAGTGTACTACTTGCCACCACATTTACATGGTTTCTATCACTAAAGTTGTGATATCTATTTTCTAAAAGAAAATTCTCATTGGCACTGTTTTTACTCTTTAGTTTTAGATTCACATCTGACTCAATAAATGAATAAAGTTTTTTTTGAAAGTATAAATGAATAAAGCTCCCATGCCTTCTAACAATCTGTGATTTTCCACCTCTCAAAAAACAATGTATGTTTATGGCAGTGATCTGAGAACTGTTGTAAACAACAGTGTTTTTTTATTTGGTTTATGTGAAATGAAGACAGAAGAATCATGCTCCTGTCCTTGGTTTTAGCTGTTAACAGTGGCCTGATTCTCGGTAGCTAGACATTTCTATGAGAACATTTGATTTTAGTTTGAGCAATGAAAAAATACCTCAATGCTGTTACTGTCCATTTCTGCATTCTCCATCTTGATTCAGTCCCATTGAACACTTCAAGTGGTGAATGTAAACCATGCAAATGTATCTGGTTCATACGCTATTTATGGTTTCGTAATCTATTTGAGCGTTCTCCTCACCATATCATCTTACTCCAGGATGCTTGTATATGAGTACGTGAATAATGGGAATTTAGAACAGTGGCTTCATGGTGCCATGCGTCAACACGGTGTTCTTACTTGGGAAGCCCGGATGAAAGTTGTTCTTGGAATTGCTAAGGCGTAAGAAATGAACTACTCATCATTGCCTCTTCTTGTATGCATATGCTTAATTATGTAAGACATTTTTTTTAATTGACAATATACAGGCTTGCTTATTTACATGAAGCCATTGAACCAAAAGTTGTCCACCGTGATATCAAATCAAGCAATATCTTAATTGATGAAGAATTCAACGGCAAGCTTTCTGATTTTGGATTGGCCAAGCTCCTGGGTGCAGGGAAGAGCCATATCACAACTCGAGTTATGGGAACTTTTGGGTACGTTGTTTGCTTGTTATTCTTTGTTTTTGTGAACATGCTTGTTATTCCTTCATTTTGTAGCACTTTGCTTCACTAATTGGAACATGTGGTATTCACTTGCAGCAGAAATTTTACATGTTGAGAGCTTTGTTTTTCATGTTTTAGGAACGATTAGGTTTGTGGAGCTTCACATAGCAACAGCTATTGATCTTCTTATTTTGTTACTGTTTCAGGTATGTGGCCCCTGAATATGCCAACACAGGTCTGTTGAATGAGAGGAGTGATGTCTACAGTTTTGGGGTGCTGCTTCTGGAAGCAGTGACTGGGAGGGATCCAGTTGATTATGCTAGGCCTGCTAATGAGGTGAACATTTACTATCATATTATCATGCATGGTGAAACAGCCCATACTAGTGACCATTTGTTGCACAGAAAAATAGCATATACTGACTAGGGAGTCACTATATTTCATTTATACTGATATCATGCATTTATGACTACTACCATTGTATGTAAAGTGTATTTTTATTTTAAAAATGGTATTTTTTTTATATATTTTGCAAGCAACATTGCCTTGTCAGTTCTGAATGTTAATCAGCTATGACATGGATGGTAGGTGCATCTTGTTGAGTGGCTTAAAATGATGGTTGGCGCGAGAAGAGCTGAGGAAGTAGTGGATCCTGACATGGAGTTGAAACCAGCCACTCGGGCGCTGAAGCGTTCTCTTCTAGTGGCATTGCGGTGCGTCGACCCAGATGCCGAGAAAAGGCCCACTATGGGTCAGGTTGTCCGGATGCTCGAGGCAGAAGATGTCCCATCACGAGAGGTTTGCACTTCTCCTTTGACACTTCTGATACAACCATTCTGATGCAATTTGTCTGAATCTTGTGTTTTGATCCTGTGAAGGACCGTCGGAGCCGGAGGGGCCACAGCAGCAACACAGACAACGAATCTAAGGCAAGCTCAAGCGAATTTGAGATAAGCAGTGATCGAAGAGAGTCAGGACCGTCCGCGAGGTTTCAGTCCTAACTCCTGATGAGAGCACAGGGAATCGAGCATTGGAGGAATGGGGCGTTTGGATGTGGGGATGGTTGGTAGAATTAGGAAGGGCATTGCATTTCAGGAGGACATTGCATTTTGTACTGTAGGTAATCCTTGGTGGTAGCCAGCTAGAGTGCAGAGCCAGATCGTTCCCCTGAGAGATTATGTTGGTCCAGTAGCAGCTTGTACAGAAATTTCCTTTCTTTTCTTTTTTGTTAGGACTTGTCTTGGCTGGTAAAAAGATGATGGTCTCTTTCCTAATGTGATGAGTGACTTGAACCATCAACCTTTAGTACTCGTTGCTTAGTCCATTGGCCAAGCTATGATTCTGTGGAACCTTGCTATACAGCTTGGTCGTACCATCCGGTTAAATATAGCTATTTCAGATTCTGTGGAAGGCTATTTGCAGCAGCAGGGTATTTGAATCATATGCAAATCGGATTTCATGCTATTTTCTGTGAAATCTCGCATGCATCTGTGCGATGTTACCACTTGGTTGATGCATTGATTGATCCCTGCAATACTTGTCTGTATCGATATTATGGATCTTTTAGGAAATCATGTGCTAGATTAGAATACAGCTATATGGTTGACACAAGACATTCTGTTCTCTCTTTGGATACAATCCTTTTTTCGTTTTTGTTTTCAGTGTATGCAGTCTATCTATCTTGCTTGGATCGGCATATGCTATCGGTCCATTTCAGGCTGCTCATTGCTTGCCCACTTGACCTTAGAGAGAGGTCCAGAGAGCCGCATAGACTGAACATGATTTCCTAGCACTAGAGCTTCGTTTGGCTTATCAGCAGCTAGCCAGTAGTATTTTTCTCTCAGCACGTACCAGCCACCTTCTCTCAGCGCAAACCAACACCATCTAACACTGGGAGACCGAAAACAGTAACGAGCTGTTGCCAGGTCCATCAAGGAATCGGCCCAGTATGTAAGCTTTCATCCTTTTGCCTTTTGCCTTTGTGCTTGAGGAATAGGCCACCATCAAAGTCCGAGATCATGAGGAATTTTGGTGGGATGATTGTTCCCTGTTATCGATCTTGATGCTTTGTTTCTTCTTAAATAATAGTAAGTGCAGTTCTTTATCCATATTTCGGGAGAACAATAATTATTGTTTGTAGCTATCTAGGAGGGTGACAAGATCCTTGATTTCACATTTTCCTCCCCACCCTTCTATGCCAAACCCTAGCGCCACCACCCCACCCCCTCCCTCCTCCCTTCTCGCCGCCGCCGGAGCTGGCCTGTCGGAAGCCCGAATGACAGCTAGGAGGGCGGCGGCGGGGCGGAATCGTCCACCTCGGCCTGGTATCGCCCGGACCTGCAGCGGCCGACGGCGGCCAGCAACGGCGGCGGCGGCGGCCGCCGCCTCGCACGGTTGGGGTGGCCTGTAGTGGCGGCGATGGCCGGTGCAGGGGCGGTGCGCGAGCTGTAGAGGCAACGTGCGGCGCGAGGATGCCCGGATCTGTAGCGGCGGCGGCGGCCTGTTGCGCTGCGGCGATGGTGGCCTTGCATGGCCGGGTGGCCTGTGGCGGCGGGATGAAGGGGCGGCGCGCTGGCGTGGAGGCTGGCGGCGACCCCGTTCGGTGGAGCCGCTAGTGGCTTCCATGGCGAGGTTCACCACGGGCCCTTGCCTCTGGTATTCTAGGGCGGCGGTGGTGGCCAGCCGATGCGCAGGGCCTTGGTTCCTAGCGGTGGATGTGGTGGACGGCCGACAGCGGTTTCGGTCCCTGTGTTGGGTAGCCTGGTTCCGTGTGTCGACCGGAGAGTGGTGATCATATTGTGGTGCAGGTCTTTAGGCGAAAGCCATGCTCAGTCTTCGACTGCGGCCGGCGACGACGGTGCTCATGGTGCATTGTTTTTCTTCTTGAAGGCGTTGTCATGAAGATCTCAAGCTCTAGGGATTCCGGGTGAAAACCAAAGAACCCATGCTGGTTCGGGCGGCGTCAGCATTGACGATGCTATCCTCTTGAGGCGTCGCTTTGGAATTTTTTGGATCTCGGTATGAGAGTCGGATTGGAGGGATGATGATGTCTGATAAGCGGGATTGTTGTGTTGCGTAGTAGAGATGGACTTAGTGCGATATCTATGCGACAAGAGATCATCAGAGCCGAAGCAAGGATGAAAATAGATCATAGAAGAAGTGTGAAGCTTAGTCCTTCTTTTTTTAGATAATGGATAGAATACAACCTTGACCAAGATTGGCTACGGCCACAAAGAAAACATCCGGCTTCATCTACTCGTGGATAGAATCAAGCCAAATTATTACATCAAGAAAAATAAAGAGGAAAAAACTGACGGGAAAAATTACATCCCAACAAGGGCTCTAGTAGTCTTACACGACAAACAAGTCTGCTCTGTGATGTCATCTCTTCTGGTACGATCTTCTCGTCGCCAATGCGTGCCCACATCCACCTTTCATGCACCTGCGGCTCATTTTATCTAGATTCCAATGAAGACCACTCAACATGGCGTAGCGCCATCGTCGTCGTCATTAATCATGCGCCAAATATTACCTGTCCAGGGACCATTGCATATGCGTCCTGTGTTGCTCTGTAATTATTGACGCATCCACGTCTTTGATATATCTAGTCAATGAGAGGGGGCGGTCCCTCGCTCGACTAGCATTCTCATGTGCCACACAAGAAATCTTTTATCATACTTCATTTATTTATTTTCAAAAACTACACTCAAATACTTCCCTCGATCTTAACTATTTTTTCTAGTCCCCACGTCAAGGTCTTTGCTCGGATTTGGTAACTAATGGATATAGCTGGGAAATAGAAGGAACCAATTCAAGGAGAATTCAAAGATACGAGACGTGCTATGGGATCGGTCCGAGTTTAGTTATTTGCACGTGCCTGGTTGCTCGCATGTAAAAATGCCGTACGAGAAAATATTTATAAATAACCATCGTCATGGTATTTAATATGCACAATTAATTTTCTTAAAGCTCTTTATTCATCATACTGCTCCTTAATATTATTTAAAATATATTAATATTACTTAATATATATTAATCATACGTTAATAACATCATTAGCTGACTAATCGTTCTTATCCAGCGAGCCCGGCTAAACGATCAACATTCTCATTTCACTGAAACCAGATTGGGGCGATGCTTTTGCATCTAACAAGCCAGGCCAGAGTATAGATGCGATCAATCAAACAAAAAGATTCTGTATCTTATTAGCCTAGCTCGGCCGGATGCAGGCAACCAAATGCCTCTTTTGTGTTCCCGACACGTTAACACGCATAGGCAGATTTCAGGAGAGATACACAGTTCTTTTTTTTTTCTTTCGAACTAACATGTAGACGTTCTCGACAGTCAAGAAAGAGCACATTACTATATATTTACAAATTACGACCTTTACCCCCTATGGTTCAAGCAGTGAGGCCACGTGTTTAAACCAATTGGGTGGTCATTATTTATAAACCAGCAGCATTCAGTTGAGTTGTAAAGCAAACAATATTGCATGCATAGTAATGCTCGATAATACTACATGCCACATATGCCACCAACCATCCTTTAGACATAGTATCTATATATATAACATTCCAACTTCTCATAGGGCATCAAGACAGTGGAACGGCGACAATGAAAAATGAAACAAACATCAAGATGCAGTAATAGTGTAATACCTGGGAATAGGAAACATGAGGAGAGTGTCCAAAACCTTAGGGCTCTTAGAGTCTGCCATTATGCTATTGACATCTCAATCGGACAAACACCACCAGCATCAATTCATCAATGGCCAGTGAAGCTACAGTGTTTCTTGCTAGTTTTCACATACATCCATGTGCTTGTCTCGTTAGGCTGAAAATTAAGTATGGCTCTGAAGACATTTTTTTTAGAAGAGTCGGAGGAAAGGAGTTCACGCTTCCCATTTATTTCTCTGATGCATTCGGCGTCGTGGAGTTGATGAAGGCGCGTACGCTGCAGCTGTTTGGTGCGATCCATTTTTCAGTTAAATGTCAACCCAAAGCTTTGTGCCAGAAGCTGCCTGAAGCCCTGAACTAGATATCCCTGTAAGATTTATTGTAGCCGGAATGGATCTGCGGCCCGATCGAAATGAACTGAAACAAACTGAAGGATCGGAATCATGTCACCATGATATGGCTGCATTATATTGTTTAGGTGTTTGATTATATTTGATCCGGATGAACCGACGAGTCTAACCTAGCTAATAACTACGCGACACCGACACCTCGTACAAAAGAGAACGGATGGCCAAATCCAGGGACCATATATTAATTCTATGATGCTTCATTGTGGCCCTGTTACATAGTACTACATCTGTTTCAAATTACTATTCGTTGTTGACTTTTTTGTTTAACGTTTGATCATTCGTCTTATTCAAAAAATTTCACAAGTATCATTTATTTTGTACGTGACTTGCTTTATCATCGTATATACTTCAAGTATAACTTATTGGTTCGTATATTTAGACAAATTTTTTAAATAAGACGAATGGTTAAAGATCGTGAAAAAAAGTCAGCAACGAATAGTAATTTGGAATGGAGGTAGTACTATGCGTCTATGCAGGTTGTTTGTATGCATCCTTGTCTTTGCATTGGGTCGATGATCGAGCTGGCCGGTAGGTACGTGTGCTTCACGCTGCTGCAGTGGGCACTGGGCAGGGTAGGAATACCGTACCATTTGTAACTCTTTCATTTGCCGTCGGTTTCACTCTTAGTGGCAGCGGAGGAAGAAATTCTCGTGTGCCGGCACCAGCATTGTTGTCTTACAGTCACGTGCCATTGATCTCTGCATCATATCAACGTGATGAGCAGGTTGTTGCCTCCTCGGCAGCAGCCCCTCTTTTCTCAAGAATGCATGCACCACTGTACAGTACCAAATACACATACATGCTTGCTTACTTTTGTAAACGTCTATGTGATACTATACCGATGGATTTTAAGATGGAAAAAGTTCTATTTTCATCATCAAACTATCGTAGAAGTATGATTTTCAACCCTAAACTATGAAACAGGACGCAAAGGGCCATTCAACTATCGAAGCCGGATAAATTTGACCCTTTGAGTTGTTTCAAATGTGGTTTTCTGTTTTATAGGCATTTAAAGAAAAGTGGTTTAACCTAAAAATTTATAACTAATTCATTTTAAACCAAAAAAATATGAAACTGGTACACATATTTTCTAAAAATATAACATATATGTTGGTGCTCTTTTTTGAGTTATTTACATCTTATTTTTTCTATTCCTAGTGTTTTTACAAAAATTAATAAAGCACTAGCAACATAAACAAATAATATCCAAATGACTCAAAGCAGTGCACCAATAGAGGTGCTATATTTTCAGAAAAACAATGGTACTGATTTCATATTTTTATGATTTAAAATGAATTAGTTATGAATTTTTTAAATTAAACCATTTTTTAAAATTTTCATAAAATAGAAAATCACTTTGAAACCAACTAAATGACCAAATTTGCCCGGTTTTGATAGTTGGATGGTCTTTAGTATCGAGTTTCTTAATTAAGGGTTGAAAATCAGACTTTTGTGATTGTTGAAGAGTGTAAACCGGACTTTTTCCCTTTTAGATCGGTGGAGTCATCTCATGTGCGTTGCTGTCAACATATATGTTTATCTACCATTGAATAAAATATAAATAGCTGCATCCTTGAGACACATACATAGAACATCAAAATTTGGATTTGGGTTTGAGCTAAGTCTTGATTAGCAAGGGGTACAACCATGCATCTCCGCTAATTGTCCAAACAGTATCTTATCATTTTTGTCTACTGGTTTGAAGAGTCCAATAAGCGATCAAAATAAATTTCGTCAATTGCATTTTGTCAAATCTCACTTTTTGTTGCTTATTACTTCTTATATATGTTGGGCACTATGTTTTTTTTTCAAAATTGCGATCATCAAATACTCCGTAGCTATAACTCTTTTTCCTAGCCCTTCATGAAATTATTTCTACCATATTGATAGTGGCTGGCCCTTTAATGACCAGAGGATTTAACAAGTTTGTCATTCTTCTTCATTTTCAAGCGCCAAGAATTTGGGTGCTCATCGCTGCTCAGAGGGCCGAGCTTTGTATCCCCAACACCTGAAAACTCATAGCAGATTGTCAGAAGAGATACAAACAGTTTTTGTTCCCTTTCGAACTAGCCAGTTGCATGCTCAGAACAATCAAGAAAGAACACATCGTTCACAGCCTTTACCCAATGACTCTCGTGACCATGTGTTTAAACCATTTGGGTGGTCATTTATAAACAACCATTCAGTTGAGTTGTAAAGGGAATATTATTGTGTGTATAATAATGCTCGCAAATAGTACATGCCAGTTATATATGCCACCCACACCGCCATGGATGAGACATCCCTCATACATATCTATATGTAGGTTCTAACTTCGTCGCTTATAGTAGGTTTCAAGCCCCATAGTGGGAGACAATCAGAAATGAGCAAAGATCAAAGTGAGAAGTAGTGCGTGGGAATAGGAAACATGAGGAATGCTGTACAAACCAGGACCATGGAAGCGTCTGGCATGATGAGATAGTTATCAGCATCAATTCTTCGATGATCAGTGAACAATGGTGTTTCACGCTAGTATTTTTCCTCCATTGTCTATGTGCTCGTCTTGTTAAGCGCAATACTGACTCTTGTAGGTGTCAGGATACGTGCATACGACGGCAAGCTCTTAATTTGTCTCCCATAGAATTTGTCTCCCCTTTGCCTCTCGCTTCTTCGAATTGCTCCTAACTGACTGTCTCTCACGTAGTCACGTCCCTGCCCCTATGCGGCTGCATGTTTGCACATCCGTCCATGCCACAAACAGCAGAAACACCAGAACAGCTGCTCTTTAAGTTTAATTTAAGGATTTAAATGTAAAACATTGCATAATTCTCTTGTATAGATTCATTGAAATATTAAGAAAGTGCAGATATTGCAACTCTTTTTCGACTATTCAGGGTGTGTAATCTGTACTAATTATATTTCAGATTTGTTTATTTTATTTAAGATGTTTGTAAGACATTTTTCTTCCATCATCATATATACTGCGTATAGTAAATTCTATACTTATATACCCACAAAAAATGTACTTAATACTACCTTTATAAACTTACAAAAAGATTATGTAAGGATATTACCTTTATAAACTTACAAAAAAATTATGTTGAGTTTGACCACTCTTGTCTGAAATCATAGCTACAGTGATCTGACATGAAAAAAAAACTTTTAGGACTCTTTTGGAAGGCCGATAAATAACATGCTTATTCCATCCATATTGCTCTGGCTCATTGATTTGCTAATTAAATTAGTTTTGCAGTAATCGTAATAATCATCATTACACTGTTTAGAATAATCGAAGAAAGAAAGCAGTTCAGATCTCCCATTTAATTTATTTCTCCGGTACATGCTATATTCTGGTCTTCTGGAGTCTGATTGAACGAACACATCCAGACGTGCGAAGGAGCAAGCTTCAAGCAACTTCAGGCGCTGCATCCACTCCTCGGTTGTTTACACCAAACATGAAGTTGGTTATCTAAAAAACGCATAAATAAACAGATTTGCAGAAGAGGCACAGTTTTTTTCCCCTTCGAACTATAGCAGGTACATGTTCTGAAAAATCAAGAAAGAACGTCACATCATTTACAACCTTTACCTATATATATGACTCTTTGATTGGTAAGATGTGTTTAAACCAATTGCATGGTCGTTTGTAAACCACCATTCAATTGAGTTGTAAAGGAATTATAAATATTGTGCGTATAGTAATCCTCCAAAATAGTACATGTCAGTTATGCCACCAACCAACACATGGATGAGGTGGCTATCACTTAGACATATCTATATATATACTGTTCCAACTCCTTCGCTTAGTAGGCATCAAGCCCCATATGGGGAGATAGTCAGAAATGAATCAAAGATCAAAGTGAAGTAACACATGGAATAGGAAACATGAGGAAAACGGTTGAAACCAGCCAATAAAGCATGTCCTATGGTATGTGCTAGCCTCGCTAGTATTTTCCCCATTGACTATGTGCTAGTCTCGTTAAGCACAGTAGTGGCTGATCTCATAGGGCATGATTTTTTTGTTATGGTGCACGTCGGGCAAAGATGGCTTGCCAGTGCAGGCCCAGAGCAGCCATATCAACCTCGTGCAGTGGTCGTGTTTTCTTTTTGGCTGTTGGTCGTGTATGAGACGAGCTCTTGTTTGCATGCATGCCCGTATAGTACCAAAGTCCTAGGTACCAACAATTGAAATCATGCGTCGTGGTTGCAGAAAACCACCCCGGCTCACGAGGGAAGCTCAAATTTTGCATACGTGGCGGGGTGCCATGACGGAGCTGAGGGCCTAAAATGAATGTTGAATAGTTTGTGTAGGCAAAATATGTCGAGACGGAACCAATTAAGCTGAGGGTGTATACAACGGGGTATAGACGACGGTTGGATGACCTTGTCAAGCCAACCAATCATGTCAATTGGGAGAAGAATCTATTAGAGTTTGTTCGGAAGGCTGATAAATATCGTTCCTGAAAATTTTAACAAGTATGGCTCTCAAAAAATATGTTTAAATATGTTGTAAATGTAATAAATACGCTGGGTAGGGTGAGGGTTGCCCCACCTTAATTATTGCTATCGCCACCATCAAAGTTGGGCTAGGATCGAGCTTGGCCAGGGTAGGGAAAAAGAGAAGAAGGAAGGGAGAGAATTAGTGAGCGGGCTGAAAGAAAGAGAAGGGAGGGAGTTGATGGGCTCGGCTAGATGCGTGAGGGGTTTGAGTGTCAAGAGTTAGGCCCTGTTTGTTTTAGATTATAATCCATCTAGATTATATAATCTAGCTTATATAATCTCATATAGACAAAAAACCACTATAGATTATAATTCAGATCAAATAATCTACACCCTTAGATTATCATAATCTCATAATCTCCTCAACATGTGCTTATTTCAGATTATATAATCTACATCATATAATCTGGATTATATAATCTTCTGTGGAAACAAACAGTGCCTTAGTCAGGGTGTGTGAAAGTTTTTTTTGTGTGAGGGTTTTGTTTCAAGTTTGAGTAGTGTTAGAATTTGAATCCAGCTATGTACCAGATGGGTTTAGGCTTTATAATTAATAGCACACTAACACATCACATATGTTGACAGTTTACGCAAGGTTGATTTATAAAATAGTTTTGAAAATGGCCGCTGACAAAATAAAGAAGACAATTTAGAGTTTGTTGAATTTTTTAAAAAAAACTTAAAATTTTTTGTGACATTTAAAATACTCCGAAAATTAGGATGTTACATGCCTTCTCTAAAAAATATGTTTAATATATTGTAAACGTAATAAAGTTGTGTGGCCGATCGATAAAACTACTAGACGACATATATTTATAGTTCTGAAAGGAGTAACTAATAAAAGAGATTCCACAGATGAGCACTGCTCCATGCCGTTACTAATCGTTTATGTGAGACGCAAGCATGATGAACCGATGAAGACAACATAACAAGATACGCACACAAAAAGCTAGGGTCTCTCTTAAAAAAAAGCTAGGGTCTCAGGATGAACTGATGAAGACAACAACTAATGAGATTTCCTGCATGGACGTACAGTAGGTGCACATTTGTCCATATCCATCCATATACCTTTCCAACAGCTGCACGCACAATCTAGATATATTCCGGCCGGCCTATACACAACCAATGCAAGAAACCAGCTGCAAGCGACTGCCCGGGCATGTCGAGCACGTACGCAGGCCACGACGAAATCAGATCCAACCTACCACGGCGTTGCCGAGAGAAATCGAGGCAAACGACGCTTTCTCCCACCAAAACTACATACATTAGTTGTTGGATTGATGCCAGAGACGCTGACGAGTCATATACCCCCAAAAGTGAAGAAAAGGGTTTCCCTAATTGACCCCAACCAGAATAGAAAAACGAAAAAAATGGCTTACCCGGTTTTCAGTGTTCAAAAGATTTATTATTATCTCCAATCAACTACTACAACTGCGAGTGTATTAGCTAGATAGCTTAGAATTATTGAAACACTAAGTAAGTTGACTTGATGCTTTTTTCCATTAGGACAAAGAAACCCATATATATCTTCACGTTTGAGGATGCTTGATGAAGCCTGCACATAAGTGAATTACCCATATTTTTTTCATCAATTTTTTTTTTAAAAACTGAACCAATCATCGGTCCATGCAAATGTTGTGGCTATAAACAGATCGAACTAACATTTATTATTAGTTACAAGAAGCTCAGCTCCTGAAACTACAATAATTCCTCCCAATCACATAATTCATCGGAAGTCAATAGAAAGCTTTCTATCACTTGAAACTTTAACCCTCCCAAGCAAGAAAAAAAACAAAGAAGTTTTCACGATCGCAAAAAGAAGAAAAGGAAAGAGAGAGAGAGAGAGAGAGAGGTTACGTTTCACCTTTAATTATTTGTTGGCGCCCAAAATCCAGTAGTGGCCATCCATCAATATATGTACGTGTCGATGGCTCATGTATGAAGTTACGTACATATGTTGCAAAGCATATCCGATCCACGTACGTCTTTGAATTGAACAGGACGGAGCACCGTGTACGTGTTTTACGGCACAGCGACGCCGCAGGTGCGTGTGATCGCCTTTGTGTTCGTGCATCAGCTGCCTGCCTGTTGATTGGTATCACGTTTGTTCCCCACGACACCGACGAGCTAACAACCCACACACACTTGATTGAGTCCGTATGTAACTTGATTTGTGGCACGTACGACAAGACGACTGCAAGCTAGCCATTGCCTGTCATCGCTCTAATCACCACTTTGATGGTTCAGCTTGGATGGACACTGTTTTCAGATGATGGGGAATAATATATATATACTTTGCATAGAATTAATCCATTTGTAATTTATATCTTGCCACCACATTTCTATACGCTCTAGCTTTAATTTGAAGATTTTCAGTGTGATATATAGGAGGGATAGTACCAACTCTTTGAATGAACTCAAGCTGCAGTAGTTGAGCAGTTTCAGACCAGCTGTTAATGTCAGGGTTTCACCATTACAGCAGGGTTGAACTTTTAGTTTTAATTTGAGATTACGTTTCTTTTGCGAAAAAATTGAGATTATGTTGATCGCTGAGTGTCAGTATAATTGAAGCAGTCAATTCTCAGAGTTATAGAAGTGCTGGAGCAGAACTTAAAAAAAAAGCCAGATCTCAACATTTTTTGGAGCTCTTAATAACATGTTATGTTAAAATTTCGAGGTTAGGGAAAACGTTCCATGATGTTCTAACAGAAGTTTTAAAGTTGAGAGGAGGGCCACTAGTGATGTCTCGTTGTCGGAAAAGCTGATGACTCCCATTTTCTGAAATCTTTCAGTCAGTGAGTGGATGGATCATATCACGGCCTGAGTATTGGAGGATGGATAGATGTAGATTGGGGACTATTGGAGGCGTCTTGGATGATTGTAGACGAAGCAATGTAACGATCGTTTGCTTTCCGTGTTAGCTTTGTCTCATGTCTTTCTCACAGCTATAAATACAAGGATTGGTCTTTGTCTATGTGCAATCAACCCTGGGGTTTGTAGTGATAATTGGTAGAGTGCAGTAGGGGTACTAGAATACTATTTTTTTATAAAATACATGCGTAAGTGTAATAGTAAATTTTGGATTTTTCTTTCAGAGTCACAACTGAAAATACTGAAATTCGTGAAATTTCAGGGAAATTTTGTCAAAATTTGGAACCATGGTGCAGACCAAGAAATTGTTACTAATAAGTTTCTCTCTTTAGAAATTGATAATTACATTTTTTTCAAGTTACTCTGCATGCGTATTTTCATGCAACTGAAAAATGCATGTTGCCTTTTTTTTCTTTTGATAAGGGCCTGTTGCTGGTATTTACTTAGGTGATGGACTTCTCGCTCTGCCACTGACCGATAAGGCACATGCACTTGAAGTATTGCTAGGCTGCTAGCTACTGTTACCAACTGCAGTAGTTAACTTGTAATAGTTCTATCCAACGGCAGCAACTTGGTAAAGTTAGCTGAACTAATCCACGACAATTTCGTGCCCGTTGAATGATAACAAGATCTGGTCAATCAAATGCATACAATACTTAATCTCGTGATCTTTGTGCAATGCTCCAAGCACGTACAGACAAATTACGCTAGTCGTTAACGTGTAGTCCGTATGCTTGTGTAATTAATAGGTTGATCTAGACAAATATAATGACCTCATTGTCTGAAAGAGTGACGAAATGACACTGCACTTGCAACTTACACAGCACAGCAAGCTAGCATCACCTTTACAAACATATGACTCATAAAAGTGGCCCAAATGTTTGGACTATTTCGATGCCTGTGCTTTTGTACACTCAAAATTCTTGATAGATTTGGTGTGACCGGCCGGCAGACTTACAAAAGCTGGTCAATTGAAACCGAGAACTGTATATATATGCTCGATCGCAGCTTATCCCATACGTGCAAATTAATTGGGTTTCCACGGTTCTGGTAGGGAGTGTTTTTCAACACTATTTTTCTAGGCAGCTTTCAGTACTATTTTAATTGTAATAGCTTGATTACAACAACATGGGCGTCTACCGACCTCGAGTTAGTGGGTTATTTGTGTGCGTATTCACTATGTTTTTCTTGGGTTTATGTATACCACATTGTTCAAACTAAGTGAACTAGATATATGCTAGGCAATTACCCACACACTTCTACAAAATACTACCCCCATTCATAAACGGGTGATGTTCTATAAATCATGAAGCCCAAGCTCTCAAAATCGACAATCGATTTAAGAAATTTATTTTGGATTAATTAGATGAGCAAAGTATGACTGCACTAGTGAACATAATACAATATTATTAAAAAAATTATTATTATATAGAAATTACACATGTGGTCGAAATTGCAAGGGAAAGATGTTGATATCCAAAACATAAACATATATTTACAAAATTAGGAAGAGCGAATAGAGTATATTTAATCATCGGTTAGAACATTGAACTCTAGAAGTCATTGAAACTCCTACGTCGACCTGGGTTTGAAGCATAACACCTTCTTAGAACAGAGTCGGGTGGAAGTCTCCCGCTATGGTCGAGTTTTTTTTACAGCTGCGTGCGATAAATCAGTGCTTGCTTTACATACTAACAATGTTTTACTAGAGTGACATGTGTTTTTGAGAAATCCATTTCCTAGTAAATTTAACAAAACTAAATAAGTAATATATACTCATAAATCCACGGAGCCTGTTCAAGAGATCTCAGTGAACTACTGAAAATCATAAATTTTTTCCATTAACTTATTAATTATGGTTAGCCACAAGTGCCAACATAATACAATATATAATATCTAAAATTCATCATCGCAATTTGATCAGTGAACGAGGACAACTGAATGCTACACTATCAATTATTTGTTTGGAAAGTCGCTATTCAACTAAATAATGATATGGGTTTGTTATAATTATAGTGGGGAATAAATTCCCAGGACTGCTTGTAGGCCTCAGTACCACAGGGAGACAATCATTGACTGACAATGGACAATCACGTTAGGCCAGATCCTTTAACCTAACTTGTTTGGATGTAAAATTTACACCCCAAGGCCGTGTTTCTTTGGGGTGAAAATATTTTTCCACCCCGTTTGACCAATAATTAAGGGTATTAAATAGAGTCAGTTTACAAAATTACCTTCACAACATTGGACTAATTCACAAGCTCCATCTAACGAGGCGTCTGACCGTATGATTAGATGATGATTACTGTAGCATTACTGTAGTAAATTATGGGCTGATTAGGCTCATTAGATTCATCACGTAAAGTTACACCCATCTCTAAAAAGATTTTATAAAGAGACTTTATTTAATACTCCATGCATACGAGATTCCCTTTGAAAAAGTATTTTCAAAGGGAAAGAAACGGCCCAAATTTGACCCCTCGTAGTGCGTGCGGCACTGTAGCATTTCGTTTGTATTTGTGAAAAATTATCAAAAATTGATTAATTAGGCTCAAAATGTTCGTCTCATAGAGTACAACAATATTGTACAATTAGTTTTTGATTTTATCTACATTTAGTACTCCATACATGTGCCGACATTTTGATGTGATGGGAATAATCTTCTTTTTGCATAGAGAACTTTGGGGGTGGAATTTGGGATCTAAACAAGGCTTAGAACTCTTCCATCGGTGATCTCGATATCTCAACCTGTTTAATTTCACACTCTTCAAATTCTCCAGTTTCAATTGTGCTTAAACATAATTTTGTAGAATATTTCAATCTGCTAGAAGAGAGATAAAAAAGGAAGAAGTTGAAGTTGCACCGACCACTATATATATATATATATATATATATATATATATATATATATATATATATATATATATATATATATATATAGGGTTTAGAAACGAACCGGGCATGAGAGCTGTCCATTATATTAAAAAGAAGATGAAGTCCAGACTAGACAGTACATCAAAGTAAAAAAACAAACTCAACAAAGTACAAAAACCGGCACTTCAACTCTCGCTGGCAGCAACTCAACTCAGCCCGATCGGATTGGGACATCGACACGTGCATCTATCCGAGCACAACAACAACTCCCCGTCAGAAGCGACACCCACCAACATACAAACCCAAATAATCGTCGAGAACCTGCAAACTTGACATAGTGTCGATAGAAAACCGACAAAAGCAGACTGCACCACACCGATAAAGCCACCGCCATGCGGGACCCTCCGCCGTAGTGCCATTGCAACACCACACTCCACCCGACGGGGTGATGCCACCGAATTCGGACCTCTCGCAGGCTGCCTCGCAGTCGCCACCACGAAACACAACGCGCGGGGGCCTCGCCACATCCGCCGTTGGACTCCACCTCTCTTGTCACCTCGAGGAAACTCCGCACGCGGGGCCAAGCCATGCCCGCCTTAGGCTCTACATCCCGGATCCGTTTCTTAAATCATCGTCAGGATGGTAAGTGAAGTTGCCCCGCCTCCCTGGATCTCCATCGCACCACCAAGCCATCGCTGTTAGCGGACCTCACGTCCTTGCTTCACCCCCGCACCTAGCCTCCGCTGCCATGCCAGCAAACCGAAAAAGTCGTTTGCGCCATCTTTCGACGATGTGCCGCACCGGATAGCCTAGCCAAGCTGAAACAATCTGCCGCAACCCGCTGCAAGACAAGTCATTCCACGATGCCGGTACCACAAGCGCTGTCCTTTGACGCAGTCCCACACCGCACTGACCATTGCCCAGCAATGCCAGCCTCCGCAGTCCGCTGCAAGCAACACAACCGGGACATGTGATGACCTCCAGCCACCGTCATGACTACGAACGCATCCACGTGGGCTCAACAACACCCATCCAGCTTGTCACGCGGCGAGATTGCTGCCACCGGTAGTAGCCTCCTATGACCAATGAAACCAGAGATGCCAAGAGCTGAGATGGGTCACTAGAGATGATGCCTCCAAGGAGGGTACGACGACATTGGCGCCGCCATTACTCATCCAGGATCTGGAGCGAGTTTTCACCCAGATAACCCCGGGTGAAGCTCCAAAATGACGCCCCCAGCGGGGAGAATGACGCCCTAGGGCGCCACCGTCATCTTCACCGGCAAGAGAGCCGATGAGGGCTTACACCCGGAGTATTTCCACCCCATGCTGCACGCTCAATCTCAGCACTCCTGGTGCACGATCGAAGTAGCCCGACCATGGCGGTGGTATCACCGCTCCTCCACTTTCCCAGCCGCATCTCCTGTTGTGGTGCGCCACGGCCCGTTACTGACTCCTCGGCGTCTTTGGTCACGTCACTACCGAGCTCGGCCTCCGTGTGGTCGCCGACCGCGGCCTCAGTGCCTGACCTCCTCCTCGTCACCGCCGCCGCGTGGCCCGACCGCCGGCCGCCATACGCCCGGCCCCCGGGCATAGGGCGTTGCTTGCCCATCACCGGCCGCCTACCCGCGCGCCCGGCCACCACCGTCGCACACACCGGCCGCCCGCACGCTCCGGCCGCCCGCACGCTCGGACACCGTCACCGTGCACCGAGGCAGGCCCGCTAGATCTCGCGCAGCATGGTCGCCTGCCGCATGCGCCCGGCACCAGCTGCCAGTAGCCACTCCACGCACGGCGCCCACCTGCCACCTCTCCGCAGCTCACGCACTGCCACCACTCGCCCGCGGCGCATCTCGCCTTGGCCGCCGGACGCCGGCCCCGATCCGTTCGGGGGTTCACTGGATCCAACTTTGGGCAACGTGGATCCGGCCATGAAGCGCCAAGATCCAAGCTCCATCTGGAGGACCGCCGCCGGTTAGCAGGGAGGCTTCTCCGCAACGCAGAAACGTGGAGGGAAAAGGGCCCCCCGCCGCCTTCCTCGTGGCTGCGCGGGCTTCCGGCTGCCCGCTCCGGCGGCGGTGAGGTGGTGGGGAGGGGAGAAGGGGCCCTGCTGCGTCGGCCGGGTCGAGCCACAGGGAGACAATCATTGACAGACAGTGGACAATCACGTGGCCAGATCCTTTAACCTAGTTAGAACTCTTCCATCCGGTATCTAGATATCTCAACCTATTTAATTTCACACTCTTCAAATTCTCCAGTTTCAATTGTGCTTAAACATAATTTTGTAGAAGTTTTCAATCTGCTAGAAGAGACTCGTCCTATTCGTTTGGCTTATCAGCTACCAGCCAGCAGTACTTTTCTCTTAGAATAAATCAGCACCAGCCACCAGCCAGCCGGCAGTATTTTTCTCTTAGCACAAACCAGCACCAGCCACCTGCATATCATCACTTCACAATTTATGACTTGCCATTTGTTCAAAGTCTCCTGGTTATTATGGACAAGCCGATACAAGCCACTCGGTTGAACTACACTCTTTGCGCTCCTGTTTCTGGTGAAGGAGAAGCAAAGCCCATGGAATCAGACAACAAAGCATAAAGCAAAACAAAAGTATTATCTAATCCTGTTGCAAAAGACCTGCTTTTGTAAAAGGTCGTAAAGAACAAAAACTAAAGTACCCTGTCCTAGTACTTAATGAGTGCATGTTGAGAGGGTAAGTAGTTGCAAGCTCAATTCATGTGCGTACCTTTCTGATCTAACATTGAAAGATTCCAAAATTATTTTCTTCGTGGGGAAACATCTGGCGGATAAGTTTATATGGCCATTGGATCTTTAGGTGGACATTTGTTACTAACCCTCTTGTTTGTTTAATCCTTTAGTACTTCTAATTTGCAGTCAAGATAGGTAAGATGACACAATCATACAAGAAATTAGTTAAGCTAGTTGATGTAAGTTTTTAGTCGTCCTTTTATTTGCTCCCTCGTACTTACTCTTCTTTTCTTCTTTTACAGGTCGTTTTGGGTTTTAACAGGAATTTCACCATACTCCCTCGGTCCCAAAAAAGAAGTCATTCCAGATTAATAAGAAAGTAAAATGATCTTAATTGCCCCTAATTATTAGCCATATTTAACACAATTAATTGTTACATGCACATGCACCCACTAAATATAGTAGAATGACTTGTTTTTTTGATAAATTTGAATCCTATAGTGTCTACTTTTTTTGGGAGGGAGGAAGTATGCTTTAATTAAAATTCCTAATTACGTGGCAAGTAGATATTTAAAATATTATAATATAATACCACTTTTGATGGAAAAAATACTATTATACCATTTTCCATGTGGCAAATATAAACTATTCAATATGCTAATGGTATCGCTAATTTTTTAAAAGATTGACATGCACTCTAGTATGTCAAGTAAATAAGATCATCTCAAAGAGTAGAGGATGAACTATTTTCTTTACTAATCTATCCTGAACACATTTGAAACATTTTACATGGTGAGGCCACCTCTTCCCATTTTAATCTCCCGTCTCATTTATTTTTGGATCCAACATAGTACTTACTATATGACCTCTTCATCAGACAATAATGCACCATTTTCAGCCTAACAATAATGCACCACTAATCATGGTCATTATCACCTAAGCTCAAAATAATTGCCACCCCTGTTAGGCATCACAACACATGCATAACTTTGTGTCCCAGTACCCCTGTCTCTCTCTTCGTCAGCCTCAAGCCAACCAAAAAAGCCATCCCAATCGAATCAACGGACCCATATATATACACACACCCCTCTCACTCACTCGCATTCACATCCCTCATTCAATTGTGTACGTGCTGTGCCACACACCTTCCCTCCCAGCTGCAACTTCCAAGCAACTCTGCAAAGTGCAAGCATCTCTCTCTTTCTCTCTCTCTCTCTCTCTCTCTCTCTCTCTGCATCTTTCTCTTTCTCTCTGTCCTTCATATGAGCAGATGATGAGCTCCGGCAAGCAAGAAGGACCCAAGCTATTCAGCTCGAGGATCATCTCAAGGGATCGCTCAAATGTGGCCAACGCGTCCTTCAGGGTGTACTACAGCCTCGGCGCCGGCACCGTGCCGTTCCTATGGGAATCCAAACCCGGCACGCCCAAGAGCTCCGTCACACCGGCCTCGGCCGCGAGCACCATGCCCCCAATCTCCCCACCGCCGTCATACCAATCCGTGTCGTCGTCTCAGTCCAAGTCCAACAAGTGCAGGAGGAGAGCTTCTTCTTGGCCTGCCGGAGGTTGGATCATCAGCTGGCTGAACCTGAACATCAGGAGGCGGTCGCCGCCGCCGTCGCCGACGGATCACCAGCAGCAACGTTGGCTCGCACAGCAGGACCATGTCGTCGGCCATGACCGGCGGCCATGGCGTCCAACCTCGTGCTTCTGAGCTGCCTGTGACTGGAACGGAGATTGGTGAATTAGCTGCTGCACTGTACGTGTTCGGTGTTGATGGAGTGTGAGGTCATTAATTACGTGTTAATTACAGTCGAGGTTCTGGGTGGTGTTTGTGTTGGAATTGATTAAAGTTCTAGGATGGACTATTTTGTTTTCCTGAGGTGCAGTGTTATGCTAATTTGCATAGATCAACAACTCACGGTGTTTGGTTGTTTGGAATAATTTGGTATGCATGGTATATTGCTGTGTGCGTTTATGCGCAATATAGAAGATCAAGTAAATATATATTTATATATTTTTAGAACATTTACATGTATCGAAGTATATTCAGTTACTATATTTCTGCGACAAAAGTGCATCAAGTGAGCATGTCGATCGATGCCGATTTGGTTATTTGCAAATGTTGTTTCCCCCTCACACGGAGAATTTTAGTCCTGCAAAAATATGTTGGTATTGGTTTCTCTTGACAAAAAGGAAGAAAGAGAGCTATGTGACATAAATAGGGGTGCGTGCTATGCCTTTCTCTATCAAGGTATAGACTATATGCTAGTGCAATTTTTCCCACGTTTTTGATGGTTGAGATTTAAGAATACTTTTCTTGTCGGAATTATTGGGGAACTTGTTTGCATATATATGTATGTTTCACTATCAGGAACTTTTCAATAAAACTAAAAAAAATTTGTGCTAATTCTGGCGCTGTATCAAATAACAGCACTTCATTGACACTGCACATGCTACAACAGCTAACTTCAGTGGCGGAACTGGAGATAAATTTAAGGGGGGACCAGCCCTCTACATAAATATTTATCGATTTAAAAATCTAACAAATTATCGTAATGTTTCAAGTATATACTAGTTAGCCATGACTATGATAGTTTAATTATTAATTACGCACACTGTAGCAATACATAAAAGAGAAAATACAAGAATAGTTTAAAAATATGGTCAATATATCTTACATGTTCATTTCAATTTCACCGTACGGTTTTTCACCATATTGAAATCATCAATAATTGAATCCGTGGTAATCTTCACTGCAATCTCTCTCTCAATATAGAGTACTAAGCAATCTCTTAAAAATTCATCTTCCATTTTATTTCATAGCCTAGTCTTAATAAGTTTTATTGTACAGTTGAAACTGATAAAGTAAGAACAAGGCGAATCAATCTACAAGTAAAAAATAAAAAAATACATACGTCGAAGGCTCCTAATCCACTTCCTACTATTTTTTTAGGGAACAAGGGGCCCATGCGGTGCTGGCTCCTGTTGGGCTACGCGACTGCGCCTGGGCTTTGTGTTGTGCCTGTGCAGCTCTGCATGCTACTAGGCAATTAGATTAGGGTATTAAAATTTTTCTTTTTTGTTGGGGGGGGGGGGGGGGGGGGCATGACCCCTGCCGGCCCCCCCTCAGTTCCGCCACTGGCTAACTTGGAAAATCTCTTGCCATTCATTCAAAAAAACACTAGCACCATAACATTGTAACATTTACCAACGCTAGAAACTATATATAAGAAGAAATCAATACCTGCGTTCGAGTCAAAGAGGACTTCAACCGCCACACCTCCTGACATCTGGCTGGGCTCTGGGTGTTGGATTTCCTCAAAGTTTTAGGTTGGACTCTTTCCTTTTCTAGTGTCCAGCTTTGCATGGATATCTTAGGGCAAAGGCAATGTTTGTGGACCATGTAGTCCCTAGGAGTGGGTTCTATTGAGGTGGGCTTTAGTTATTTCAAAACAATGGTGAGGCATTTATGCACTCTAATATGAACCCATTATAACAAATAAAAAACATAGGAGCAACAGCAGCATCCACATGGGAGGAGAGAGAGGGCAGAGAAAAGAGAGATATTTCATATGAGCGGGCTTTAAGCTTATGTGTAGCTGCAACTAAAGACTGCTACAAGGACTAGCTGTGTAATGACGAGCCATGTTATATGGGTCTATAATGACCACTTTTTCCTCCCATTACGGCTGCCCTTACTGTATTCGTTTCTCTTTGCAATTTATTCACAAGTTCGATGGGATTTGAGAGTAATTTTGTCTTGGCATTAACTATATATAAGCATATATTTGGAACTTACTGATTTATGTGTCACTATCGAAGATGGCTATTAGGAGGTCTTCAAGGAACTCTATTTTTTGGGAAGCCTTGAAGAAGGTTGTATATATTAACTAGATGGTTGAATATATTTAGATGAGTTCGAGACTTTGAGTAGGTACTTACAGGTTAGGATTCATCAGGTTGATTCAATCTAAAAATGAGTGTTATGTTTACTGAAAAAAGTTGTCTTTTGGCATACCAGAGGAAACATTGCTATCACTCTTTACTGTACTAATTTTCAAATTAATTTCAGAGAACAACGCACCACAGAAAACGATGCCATTTTTTAGAAAAAGATAGATGAAGCAACAAATAAAATAATGTGCACGCTCAACCTATCCTTTATGGGTCGTCCACAGTGTGCAAAATCATTGATAGATTTATCAAATAATTTTAGGCCGGTCTATCTCCCATATACTGCTGTGTTTAGTTTTTTGATGGATGCCTGGATGGTGGGTAGCAGACTAGTGGAGGTATGCTCCAGTGTTTAGTTGTTTAGTTCTGATAACGTTTAATAAGTCAGCGGGTCACAAAAATGAGCAATAATCGTATCTGCATGATTGCAAGGGTTTCTGTGGGTTATTCGTGATCATGATGATCTGGGAACACTTGTGTATTCATCTATAGGGTAAATTAGATATGTAATTATTGGAATAATTGTTGAAGGCTCAAACGATGAAAATGCAAATTCAAGCCTGATAACTTATAGAGTAAATTAATTCATTCGTTGCCACTAAAATGTGTGTAGATTACTTCAATGTCATTAAAATTTTTTGGTTTCCTTCTCTGTCACTGTTCTAAATTTGCATTCGTCCCGATCTGCTTGCCATTTAAGTTAACATCTGCTAACTTGCTGTTAAGTTGGCAGTCGCCTGCCGCCGTGGTCTTGGTGGTGATGACCATGGGTCACGATGCCGTTGGACAGGCTTTGGATGTGCCCGCGCCTTCCCCTACCCGTACCCGTACGCTAGTTACCCGGTCATTATTCTGCCCATACCCGGGCCGTTTGAAAATTGCCCATCCCCATATTGGATAACAGGTAAAACTGCCGGATATGGATAATGCCATATATTACTCCAGACATGCATGAAAGCAGCGAATTTTGTTCCCATGCGTTAAAGCGGTAGTTCTAATTCTATACACGATGGTACAGTGATGCTGACATGAGGTGTATTTATCCTTACATAATAGTAGTCAACTATTATAATCTATATAAATTACAAGACTAAAGTTTAACTTTAATAAATAAACAGATATGACAACGATCAATGCTTTGAACCCCAACTTCTACTTCTTCATCGACACATGCTGCTACCATCAACTTTCTTTGCCTCCAAACTTTTCAATTACTGAAATACAAAAGAAGAGTTAGGAAAACTTCAAAAAAATGTCTGCATGAATTTCACTTTGCTCAAACAGGCATCTTAACATGTTACTTGACACAGAGTATGTTTGTTTCTTGAAACAGAGTATGCTACAAATCCCAAATGTGCTAAGAGAGATAATAGTAGCGGTATAGACATGAAAGAAGCTGCACCTACTGACCTAAGAGGACTGTTGTATATGCATATTTAAAGTTTCAGGTGTCAATATCAATCACATGCCACAATGTATTATAGTTGGATAAGAGCAGGTTAAAATATGAGAGCATACATCATTAATATGTCATCAGTTTGATCTTCTTGACTTCTGGTTGGTATAGATGATTCAGAGATAACCACGTCATCTTCTGCAACTCTGGGCTCAACTGTTTCAAAAAAAAATGTTAGGAAGCCAAAGATAAACAACTACCAAAAGCATTTTCAGCAGGATTTTTAAATATGTACCTGGTATGCGTCCCTTCAACCAATCATGTGAGCACATTATAGCTTCAATTGTTTCTGGAAGCAAGTTACAACGATAGTCATCAAGAATTCGCTTGGAAGAACTGAAAGCAGACTCAGATGCAACCGTTGTGAGTGGAACACTGAGAACATCACGAGCCATCCGAGCAAGAATCGGATATTTTGGGCCATTGACTCTCCACCAAGCCAATAAATCAAACGAATTGTTGCCAATTCCGGGCGAGGCAGGGTCTTCAAGATAGACCTCCAAATCTGATTTACTATGTTGACTTGAGTTGCTATCATATATAAACTTCTCAAGTCCCAGTCTAGTTGCAAACAAACTAGATGATGGTTCTATTGAACTAGCTACTTCCACCTCAAAATTTCTTGTTGTGCTGCCTTGTGATGAAATTTTGGAGGGTTGCCTTGCATATTCACCAAATAACTCAGAAAATGATTTTCTCGCTGATTCAATCCTCAGTTCAGCCACAAATGATTCATAAAGCAAACCATAATAGTACTCAATTGATTTCATTTTGTAGCAGGGATCAAGAATAGTTGCAATTTCTAATAATTTATTGGCATTATCCCAATATTTTTCAAACTTTTCAACCATTGGTACAGCCATGGATGCAACAAATGCATTATCCCTGAACTTCCACTCTCGGAGAAGCAGATAAATTCCACAAAAGTCATTGAAGTACAGACTTAAAGTGGGATATTTTGTGCCTGAAATACTTTTCGTTACATCATAAAACACCTTGAGGCAATCTGATACACATTGAATATGCTGCCAGTCCTCTTTGGAAGGTACAAACTTGTATGAGCTATCACATTCCTGCAATCTATCAAAAGCAGCACGGAATTTCATAGCTCTTTCTAGCATAAGAAATGTAGAATTCCATCTAGTTGGGGTATCAGACTTGAGAGATAAATTAGGGGCATCAACTTGTTGTGCAAGTAGCTTGAATTTTTCCTTTCTTAGTGTTGATCCATTCACATACTTGACAGATTCTCGGATATTCCCTGTAGCTGAAGAAATGAAAGCCAAACCATCTTGGACAATTAAATTCAGCACATGAGCAGCACACCGAATATGAAATAGACTCCCATCCAAGTGTAACACTTTCTTTGACAAAAGAAATTTCTTGACATCTCGTATAACAACATTGTTGACAGTACAATTGTCTAGGGCAAGAGAAAATATTTTTCTATCCAAATTCCAAGGATATAGCCTACTTATGATTTCTTTCGCAATGTGCTCACCAGTGTGGGGTATCTCAACATGTGCAAACCCTATGAGCCTCTTATGCAAATTCCACTCATCATCAATATAGTGGGCTGTGATACTCATATAACCACTCATTTCAGTATGTGTCCACATATCAGATGTTATGCTAAACCGACCCGGTTGTTTATCAAACATTTGGTATACTCTCAATTTCTCCTCGTCATAAATCCTCATGCAATCATCCTTTAGAGTAGTTCGATCTACTAGTTTGAATGAAGGCTGTAGATTATAGAGAAATGTCCTTGTATAGTAATGTTCAGCCATATTAAAAGAGTAGCCATGAGCGAGAACCATTCTAGAAAAATCATCACGGCTGCGCTGCTGATCAAAGACAGGAATTTCCACACTTGGACTACCAAACTTTCTTCTTTTTTATGACTGATTCTTAGGACAGACCTTGATGTGATAATTTAAGTGACTTGTGCCAGCCCTATTTCCAGCTACAAAATCTTTCTTACAATGTTTGCATAATGCTTTATATGTACCATCAGCTAGCATAGTCAACTCAAAATCTTTCCAACAAGCTGCCCTGAGTTTTTTATTAGCAAGCAGACTATCTGCGCTAACATCTTCCTCCAAATTTGGTTGTAGCACACTAACAAAATAAAAGAAATATGTATTCATGGAAAAAGAAAAACAGAGTATACATAGAACTTGAAGAAATAAATAAACATGTAATCAGCATGGAAAATAACAACTTGTGAGAAAGAGAAGCCTTACTCGAGACTATCCCCTTCAGGGTACAAGACATGAGAGCTGTTCTCCCTCTCTAGTGTTCCATGAGAGCTTCCAATAATCCCACGAGTTTCATTAGAACCTCCTGTTGTGGTAGAAGTATTGACTGGCTGCATGATTGTTTACGTAGCACTACAAAAATAGAAAAAAAATATTATCAGCACTGTCTCAATCCCATCCCCCATTCCAATTTTTTATATTGTACATGGCCACATACACCGTGATAAGCTAGCTTCAATTCAATCCTCTACTAACCAACTATAGAGATTAAATGGGAAACCAGAAAGAAATAGAAATCATGCATACCTGCTGCTATTTTGCATAGATCTAGCCGCAAGAAGATAAAATGTTGGGCCAATCACTTAAATCATTTGATCTGCTAATGGAAATTGAACTGCAACAAGAAGAACATTTGAATGGAGTCAGAATTGGATGGGGAGAAGGAAGGGGGAACAAAGAAGATGAGGAGTCTCGCCGGGCCTCCTTGGCGATGGGAACAGGAAGGCAGGGATGCGTCGTCGAGGCCGCTCTTGCGGCGGCGGTAGGGTAGGCGTCGTCAAGCTCGCCCTTGCGCCGGCGGTAGGGGAGGCGTCGGCGAGATCGCCCTTGTGGCGGCGGCGGAGTGCCTGGCGTCGGGAGATTTGGATAACGGGGAGAAACAGGGGCGTACTATTTACCCTCCCCTTACCTCTTTCACGTACGGGTATATCCAAATCCTACCCGCTCGATATGGCTACGCCCGTACCCTACTCGTTTGTCACGGATGCGGATATGGGTAACGGATACAGTTATCCAGCAGCATCGTGAACCATGGGGCAGCAGTCCGCGGCGCACCTCTGGAGCTCGCCGCCGACGCCCAGATCCTCGATCGCCTTCATTCCGCTGCGCCTCTACTTCGCACAGGCCTTCCCCGATGCCTCTGCCTGTCACGCGTCTCGTCCCCGGCCACGCAGCTCATCCTCTATTCCTCTCTCTATATATATATATCGGCAGGACAGCGGTGGTTGCTCGGTGGTTTTGCTCGCGCGTGGCGGCAGTGGAGGCGCGCTTCGTCCGTGTTGGCAGGAAGGTTCAAAGGGCCCATGGGTGTTGGAGGTTTTCAGTTGGCATGCTTGGTGCGGTGGTGACTTCGGTGACGGATGGACGGAGACCTCGCTCTCATAGCGGTTTCAAATATGAGTTCTTGGTAGATGAGTGAGAGGCGGTGGGAGAGGCGAGGTCCCCACGCAGAGTGGCCAGGATAAGTGGTTTTCTTCGACGCCGCAACGAGAGTTTTTGCTGAAGCTTCACTGGGACAGGGGGATCGACGATCACGTGTGTTTAGTTTGAGAAGGATGGCCCCATGGTGGAGGAGTTCGGGTTGCTGCCCAGGCTTGCAGCGGGCCACGACATTTGGCGTGGCACAACGTTGGAGACGACGGCGCAGTTCATGGGTGGCTTCTTTAGGCTCCTCTCCCGGTTTGTGGTGGTGTAGTGTTATGTTCTATTATGTTGTGTGCGTTTGTTTGCGTGCGTTGTTGATGTTGTGGTGGTGTTCGCTTCGGCGCGTTACGTACGAATTCTTCTTCTTCTTATATGATATGACACTGCTCCTGCCTTTACTTAAAAAAACAACCAGGGACATACTCCGTCCGTACTCGTAAAGGAAGTCGTTTATGACAGCAACACGGTCTTCAAAACACAACTTTGACTTCTTATTTCTATAAAAATATTTGTCGAAAAGTGATACATGTATACTTTTATGAAAATATTTTTTAAAATAAATCTATTCATATAAATTTTATAATTTTAAACTCAATAATTTAAAAGTTATTCATGATTTATATTTCCAAAGTTTGACTTAAACTTTGTCCTAAACGACTTCCTTTACGAGTACGGAGGGAGTACAAATTTAGGGTAGTGGCAATAAAGAAAATTGAAAATTTTCAATGGCATCGAAAGAATTCATATAAATTTTGGCAATGAACTTATATGTGTTCTGTGGAGCGCCCACATGTTCGCTCGTAGACAGACCCACAAGGCCTTTCATGACAGCATGACACGATTGAAATCTATATGTAGAGAAAAAAAATACAAAGGATAAAAAATTGAATAACAAAAATGAATAAAAAGAACACCGAAGCAGTGAATGGAAAATACATTGGGTACATAAATATTACAAGAAAAAGAAAAATAAGTAGAGCTGGCACAGCAGGTGTAGCTCTTAGCTCGTGTCAGCGTAAACTGGGCCTAGGTGGGCCGAAGTCAGCCCCGGCTACACACAGACAACAACTGCTCCTTCTTCCTTGCGCCGACGGAGCCTGGGCCAGGCCGGAACATATCTTCTCCTTCCTTTGTTTTGGACAATCCTTGGCAGGTGGCGAGGTCAGTGTGACTCCTCTGCAACTGTAAGATTAAGACTTCAACGTGAGCACTGAGCAAAAGCGAAGTCATATTTTGCTGACAACCCGGATGCAGTCGGTAGCAGAAATATGCTCGATGAAGACACCGCTTTGGCCATCCAGTTTGCAGATAGGCCGGAAAGCAGATATATATATGAGAGTCGTTGTTGCTGAGCATTTCACAATCAGAATGAGAACATATGCAGATCGATATAATATGAATATTATTATGTTTGTATTTTTATATTAATTATAAATAAAAGGGACTCATTATTTTTGTCACAGCCAGGGCCTCTAAAATCTCAGGATCGAGGACGACTTTGGTTTGCTCGCCTTCTATCCTCCTCAACCTCAATCGCGATACGAATATGTCGTGAGATCGCAACAAGAGCTGCGACGAACGCATGATCAACGTGCGAGAACACAGTAACACCATAGGCGGCATTTCCACAAGATTTCATCCGGTTCATCTGCAGCACAAGATAAAGCAGTCACACAAAATTAAGCTTAATTTCTTCCATGAACCGGTCGATATATATGGGTCTCCAAGTAGAACCATACCATATACTTCCCAGACTCCACAGGCTTAATTGACATCGAATGGAGGCGCGCGCGCGTTTAGGGTTTAGAGTTTAGAGGCCCTGAGATTGAGGTTGAGGAGGATAGAAGGCGAGGAGGACATATGTGTGTGTATGTAGCCACGTACATACGTAGCAGCGCTTGGCTTGATCTTCTTGCATTGGTTAATAACTAATCTACAGTAAGTGGTATATATGGTTGAGGCATGTGATGATGATCTGCCGGCCAGCTGATGAGAGATGAGATGATCAGATCAGGATGCCCGTGCCGTGTGGTTTCTGGTGCCGTGGCATGCAGAGGCGGCTTGAATTCTGCTCCCCGGCCGGGCGGCCTCTTGGTTTGGACAACTTTTGTTCCTCCAAAGTTAATGCCATATATTAATGGCTCTGGACTAATTTATTCTTGCTTTCCGCATAATGTACGTATATGAAAAAGTCAGTGTTCATAGAAATTCGATCTACCTCAGTTTAGGGGTCAAAATTAAAACAATGTGCTAGCTTCAAGAGAAATAATTAATGTATGTCATCACACATAAATGAGAATCCTAACACCGTACCTGTCTAGCTAATAATTAAGATAAATAATGTATGGTGTTCATACACAGTCTTAGATCAGTACGTGCAGCAGCTGCTGTGTATGATTAGTGAAACTGAGTGCAGCTGCTTAATATCTAATTAGTACTTGGTCCAAAAAAAAAATCAAATTTCTACTTCTCGACCTGTTCTCTTACTGTGTATATTGTAGGGCGTACGCGGTGGCGCATGCGCGGCCACAGCGCTGGTGAAGGACGGCGACCTCGGGTCCGTTTAGTTGCCTCTGGCCGAGCATGCTGCCCGCATGCAGCATCTTTATGTTTGGTTGCCTGCATTGTAGCTTGGGCCTGGCTCGTCAGATACAAGATTCCTCGTCCAGCTAGGCTCCGGGGAAACGAGAATGGTGGCCATTTCTCCGGAGCCAGGCTCGCCAGATACAAGGGATTAGTCAGTTAATGATGTTAATAGTGTATGATTAATATATATTAAATGATATTGGTATATTTTAAATGATATTAAGAAACAATGAGATGAAATAGAGTTATACACTAAAATATTTACACATATTAAATATTGTAATAATAGTTATTTATTAATATTTTTCTCATACGACACGTTTCGTGCGAGCAACCAAACACCATATCATCTAAACCAGACCAAACACGTGCAGGTAACCAAACATGAGCATGTTGCATGCGCCCAGCCTGTCCCATTGGGGCCTGGCTTCAAAGTATGAGCCAGACTGAGCTCCTACGTGAACCAAACGCGCCCTACGTCGCTAACGTCGGCGACTGCCGCGCCGTCTTCGGCAGCCGCGGCGGCGTTGCTGACGAGCGACCACACCGCCGGACGCGAGGACGAGCGCCGCCGCATCGAGAGCTCGGTAAGTCATCGACCGACCGATCGATCCTTATTGCACACAGGCAGTGTGTGGATGCCACATAATATATATATATATATATATATACATATATATATATATGGAAGGTATACTCTGTGGCCGTCCATAGAATAGTTATTCTATAGCCGCCTCTTTTTACTATAGTTTTATGTAGTAATTTACTATAATTTCAATACATATTTATGGTAATTGGGTTACTGATGGTGGGTGTAGCTACACGCATAGATAAAACTTATATATAGCAGGGTGGGTATGTGAGCTGCGGCAGCAGCGGCGTGTGGCGCGTGCAGGACTGCCTGGCGGTGTCGCGCGCGTTCGGCGACGCGTCCATGAAGCCCTGGGTCACCGGCGAGCCGGAGGTGTCGCGCCACCGCCTCACCCCGGATTGCCAATTCCTCGTCCTCGCCTCCGACGGCCTCTCGAACAAGGTCTCCTGTCAGGAGGCCGTCGACGCCGTCGCCGCCGCCGCCGCGTCGTCTTCCTCTGCGGTATCGTGCAAGGAGCTGGTCGCCTTGGCCAAGAACAGGGGCAGCCGGGACGACATCACCGTCATGGTCGTCGATCTGCAGCGGTTCCTGCAATAATAATAATGACATCACCGTCCGGGCTGGACAAATGTTCGTTTTATCCCATTATAAAGTTTTTTTCCACTTTCATGGTGATTTGATTTTACTGTAAATGATTTTCAAGAGATTGTACGTAGTAGTACGATACATATAGGGCTGCCTTCTGAAGAGATTAATTGGAATTGGACTCTTCGGAAAGTGCAGGAGAGATAGCGTCACGTGTAAAATATAGCATTGATGAGCTTTTTTATGAGATGAATGAATCGGTACTTTCTATAGTATACTTAGTTACTATCAGTCTTCTAAAATATATAATCTAGTTTGTCAAGTCAAAATATAGTAAGCTTGGCTCAGTTTATACATAGAAAGTATCAACATGGAAAGAATCTGTGAGCGCGAGGGAAATTATTGTCAAATCTCATGTGGAAAATTCATCCTATTGTGAGGTCATCAGCAAAACTCTCGCCATGACAATGAATCATGAAAATGGTTTCTGGAGTTTGATCAGCCAGAGTGGCCAAACCTTTGAAACATTTTGGGTTGGGCCAGCCGCATCTTCATGGCCTGGCCCAAAATGTCTGAATAGAGAAACACACCATCTAGAAGGCCTAAAACTCTACTGTGCCGTCTGAATTTTGACCCATCTGAGCCTCTCTTCTTCCGTACGTATTTTCTTTGTTCTCTGAGCATTCCCTGTTAGGGAAATCATTGTCTCAGATTGCTTTAATATTCCTAATATATATATACGTCCAGGTACCGGTGGATACCTCTTCAATCATCGTAGAACAGCTCATACTTGCAATACAAATTATTTTAAATTTCAAGTTATTTTAAGTATTCATCATAGGTTAATTATTGGATAATCCTGATAAATAATTAGTATGATGACACCAAACCCTCAAAATGACAGGGTAAAACATGTTGAATCATTTTCTCACACTTTACCCTAGAGGCCGGATTCATATTGTAATAATTCAAGAAAATGCATTCTATATTTTCACTGGAAATAAAGACTATGTATCAGTTCAGTGATTCGATCTTAGCTTATTAGTTTACTAACATTGACATATAGAACAGATCAGTGGATCAGATGATATATAATGAAACAACATACACCCAATCGTTAAAAAAACTAAATTTGTGTCCAACGGGAATTAAGTGAATGACAATATATCAGTTAATGCAACCGATATTCAGAAGCTCGAGTACACAAAGTTCCATCACACTTACCGTTGCGATGATAGTGTCCGAGTTGCCAAGATAGAAGTAGCATGATCTGCTGAAATCGCCCTTGACCTTAAAGTCAGCAACATTCTGCGCCGTGTTGCCGGCCAGGAAGACGTCGAGGCCTGTCCTTGGTGCAGCCATTGCCAATGGCTTCGCTGTGAACAGCAGGTCGGTGACGTTGCCGCTGTCCCCTCTGAACACTTGCCATAATCCACAAGCCTGACGACGGAATTGAAGACACGCCGGAATTATCAGCTAAGAATATATATATTGATGTGAGATTGCTTAATTGCTTCGGAGTTCATCATCAGTGTGCAGATCGATCGACCCACACCTTACTTTGCACGTAGGGATGCGAGTGGGTACCCAATGGTGTTTTTTGGGTCAGCCACTCTAGTTCGTTCCATCTTCTAAATTATTTACATGACATGTCATTGTAGTTCATTTTTCTAAGTTTTGGGTCGACCCAATGACCCAAAAACAGATGGAGTTGCATCCCTATTTGTAGGGAGAGGATTGGCCGGCGGGCGACATCGAGGAGGACGCGGCGGGGGCATCACCGGAAGAAGGGGGCGTTGATCTGGAGCAGGACGGCGCCGCCGGGGTTGGTGACGGTGCAGCCGCCGATGAACTTCCTCGTCAGCGTCAGCGGCAGCACCTGCGGCGCGCAGAACTGTGAGCCCACGACGACCGCCGCTGCCATTGCGATCGATCTGCCGGCCGTACGTGTGTATGCAGATGGTTTGGGGTTTGATCTAGGCCCGGTGCGCGTCGGTGAGTCCCGAGATGTTTTTCCTTGGGAGACACGAAGAGATCGAACCGTATTTGAATTGTGGAAAGGTGTAAATAGATTTGAACTTGGAAAATATTCTATATTGCCATACGTTCTCCTTTTTACATAAACGTTTTTGAATTTGTACGTGCTTGAGTGTGCGTGCCATTCTTCGGTAGCAACAACGAACGGCAGCACAATTATATGATCGATTGTGTGCTTGTTCAATGGTAAATGAAGCTCAATCGGCTAGATCATTTTTACGATGAACCTGCCAACCGGGTTCTTGTGTTTAATTACAATGGTAATTGTCTTTTAGGATATAAGCTTCCATGTAGTTCATGTGCATCTTATTTAAATTATCAATTCAGTTGGCTATATTGTATCGGTGTTCTTTCCCCACCTAAACACCTATATATGATTGTCTCGCAATATAACGTGTTTCCAAATGATGCATGGTGTTCTTTCCCCACCTAAACACCTATATATTTGGGAGATACGAAGAGGAAAATGTAGATAGATAGATAGATTATATACCCGTAAAAGAATGTGGATGGATTGAGGCGGTGTCGGATTTTGATTTTCTGGTTAATTTACTACTCCGTATTTGCTACGTCATGCGGGAAGCTTTCTGACTTATATTGTTGTATGTAAAATAACCGGCTTTCTGAATTTGGACCGTAGGTGACAGTATGTTCAATTAATTAACCGTTGACAACGCTCATCGACCAATTTCAAAACTGCATATAACAGATTTCATATGTTCAGTGCGATCAAATCATGTTAACGTGTATGTTCTTGTATCAGTATAAACACCTCTTGTGTGATTGACTAATATATATATCATCGCTTTTTCCAAGACGAGGGTATGAATCACTTAGGCAGCAAAACAAGCATGGAGCAAGCAGTTGCTGAATATTGAACAACTAAAAAGAAAATATGCATCAACATACATTAGCAGTAAATGAGTTTGAACTAATCTTTGTGGAATTGTCCTCTACGTGCGATCCTGAATCAAAATACACTAGTAAAAAAAACAGAGCAAATCACTATGTTAACACTGTAGTGTGTGGTCTGTTCGAGATGCATGGACTGAAGCTTGGATATCCCTATATATATGGTCATCAGTCATTTTTATCCGTGTGAAGCTCCTGTAGAATCACAACAAGAGCCGAAATGAACACGTAGTCGACATTTGGAAATACGGTAAGACTGTAGTGGTCTGTTCCCAACACCATGCTTGTGGCATTATGCTGGCGGTGCATCTGCAGAACAAGATGGGATAATGCATGTACCCTCGTTAACAAACTTTAATTCCTATGAAAATCTTCTCAAAGAATGATGATGATCAGAAGCACAGCCCGGTCTTGTATACTCACTTGCGCAATCAAGGTGTTGGTGTTACCAAGATAGAAGGAACAGGCTCTCTCTTTGAAGCTACCTTTCATCTTGAAATCACAGACCTCATGTGAAGTGTTCGAAGCCAAGTAGATGTACATCTCTGTCTTTAGCGGTTGGATGATTGAAGATTTCTTGGCAATGAAGAGCAAATCGCTTGACTTGGTGCTATCCCCTCTGTACGCTTCCCACGTGTTGTGCATACTAATTACCTGCCAATGCAATGCATGCACCATTACAAATATATATATCCTCAGTAATTAATTAATTTTGTTTTACCTTCTCCCGCATGCAGAGGAGGGGATTGCCGTTGGCGTCGAGGAGGAGGCGGCGGTTGTGGATGCTGATGAGGGCGCCCTTGACCTTGATCACGACGGCGCCATTGGTGTCGGTGATGGTGAAGTCGCCCTCGCGGAGGCTAAACTTCTCCCTCACGTTCAGCTGCACAACGTAGGGCGCGCAGAAATGCGGCGCCACCACCGGCACCGGCTCTACGATGCCACCGGTGGGCTCCGGCGGTGGAGGCGCTGGGAGGGGCGGCGGCGCAGCCATCAAGACCTCGCCGGTGCAACCGGGCAGATCGAGGGCGCGCGGTTGGGCGTTGTTCGCCGGCCGGCTTGTTGATGATACAGCTAGCGGGTCGAGGAGCTTCCTGTGACAAGCAGGGTCATCGTCGTTGGGGTCTCTCGATGCTTGTTTATCATCAAAAGAAGCCGATCGAGGAGGGACGACCTCCTACATGTAGGGCTTCGCGGCTTGCTGCCAAACCAAATGAATTGAACGGTGCATGTGTTTGGCGGCCCACCGGCAAACGAGCTGATCCACATAATCTGTTTTAATTTGTTTTTAGATGAGCATAAATTAATTTAACACGCTTACACGCCTGTAATGTGTAAATGAACTTTTTTAAAAAAACCTAGGTAATTGCCCGTGCGTTGCTACGGGTATGATACATGGAGCAAAGATAAATAGACCATACGAAAAAATCAATTATGACGGTTGCAAGGGTCACACCGAAGTCCATGAAAATTAGTACTTTTGTTTTTTTCGCAAAAGCATGGATAGTGGGCTAGAAAACCATGGTTGATTATGCTGCATATGCTACGACCGGCAGATCGGTGGCCACGGCGGCGGCCACGGCCAGCCACAGGCGGCCATTACCAGCCACGTCGGCGGCGGGTACTTACCAGGGCCAACTGCGGATGATGGCGGCTCACCGTGTCCGGCGGCGAGCGGATCGCGTGGATGGCGGTGCACGGTGGTGGTAAATGGCTGGCGTGGTGGCTAGGGTTGATGGTTGAGCGTGTGGCGGGGCTAACGGTGTCCAACGGTGAGCAGATCGCGTGGATGGCGGCGCATGGTGGCGGTGGATGGCTACGCGTGGCAGCTAGGGTTGATGGGTTGGTGCATGGTGGATGGCTGTCTCCGAGAGCGTGGGAGGGAGGTGCCGATTTATTCAGAATTACATTTCCAAAACAACGTTGTATTATTCATATCAACAATGTGTATATCTAAAATTGGCATATGTATTAACATTGGAATGGTTGCATTGATAGTTCCCGCGAGGCCTCCCGGCCGCAGCAACCCATTTTTCGGATCACCGCTGCTGCTTCCCGTGTATCTGCCCTTCTCCCTTGTATTTGGGTTCCCAGGCAGGCCGCGGGGCCAAATGATGTCTGCGACGCGCCGGCGGCTTGGTTGGGGGCTGCGCGCCCACGGACATGGCAGCGCGCGGGCGTGAGTGGACAGCGGGCCCAGCCGGCGGGCGGAAGAGCAGCAGCGGCGCACAGCGGCGAGGGGCGCCACACGATGGTGGCGGCGTGGGAGCGAACCTAGTGGTGGTCGTGGCCGCAAAGCCCATAGAGGCAAGCAGGGGTGCAGCAGTGGGCATTGCGCAAGCGGAGGCAGGCAACGGCAACTCGAAGTAGGAAAATGGGCTTTTAGTCCCGAGCCTTTAGTCCCGGTCGCAGCGCCGGGACTAATAACACTGACCGGGACTAAAGGTGTTGCGCTGCGCCAGCTGGTGCCCGTCCCTTTAGCCCCTTTTTCCCTTTTATTTTCTTTTATATGTTGTTTTCTCTTTTATTTTTTTAATATGTTGTTTTCTCTTTTATTTCTGTTTTTATTTACTAATCCACATACGTATTGAACACAACTATTATACGTCCGTATATATTACAGATATTATACTATACATAATTACATGTATAATTATCATACAAGTAAAACTTATATAAATATATATATGATTTACAAATGAGGTGAAACTTTATATATTATTATAAAAGGTGTAGTCTTTAGTTCCGGCCGGGACTAAATACCCCATCCCAACAGCTAGTGGGCCTGGGGGCTTTTAGTCCCGGTCGGGGGCTCCGACCGGGACTAAAGATGTAGTCTTTAGTCCCGAGCGGTACCCTCGGCCGGGACTAAAGCCCCCTGCCACCTGTAGTGTCGGCAAGAGACTTTTAGTCCCGGCCAGGGGCTCCGCCCGGGACTAAAGAGTGTCTTTTAGTCCCAGTCAGTGGATCCGGTCGGGACTAAAAGCCCCCTGCCCCACGGCCCACTTGGGACCGGGACTTACTTACATTAGTCCCGGTCCCAATTATGCCCGGGACTAAAGAGGGTGGATGGAAAGTCAGTTCTCTACTAGTGCTCATACTTTTGTTTTTTGGATTTCACAGAGTTCAGCTCCAACCTCAGGTGCTATTCTTGATGACATGGTGTTCTGCTTCAGGTCTGCCCCTTCTGCAGCATGCTGATATGATTCTTGTGATGTGTTAAAGAAATAATGGAATAATTCCTCTGATGACTATTTTGGTAAGATTCATCATTCCCTACCTTGACTCTCTTTTCTCTTTGCAGTCTAATTATTACTAGAACCTATCACAATAGACTTGATTGAAGCATTAAGCAATGCGCAAAAATTTATCAGTTTGGTACAGTTTTCCAGTGGTCGCAAGCAATTGTCACCTTTCATAAACATGATTATCAAGTGGTCACTTTCTAAAATACAGATCTCCTACCAAACTGTGTTGGGTGCTCTTCTTAGAGCATAAATGTACCATGACTCATGTTTTTGTTAACTCTAGCAAGGCTTAATTATGTTGAAGATGTAGGAGTAAAAAAATGCAATTTAACTAACCTCTCTGACTGTACGAGAATGTCCACAGAGTTTTTTTTAGATTTGCCTCATAAGTTAGTTAAGGGATGCTATCTTTTTTTCGTGGTGCTCCTGGTTCATTATAATGCAGGTACAGCAGTTTTCAGCACAGGAATGAAATAAAAAAGATACTGGTATTAGAAGAATATGTGAACTACACATGAGGTTATTTTAATCTGTCATTTATGATTTCTGTTTTTTTACCATGCAAATGCCATTTGGTTTCTAAAACATTTAGTAGGCATTATTATCAGCAGAAAAAAACTCCTAATTCTGTTGATAATTTTATATCATGCTGCTGTGGATTTAAAGCTCTTGTTGTTTTGTCCCTCCTCTCTTCACCACTACTTTTTCTTTAAACACACAGATATTGGCATTACTCTTATTTTTCATGTCCTTTATTGCAGTTCTATTCTTTTTTTCTTACAAAGGAAATCCTATCCCATTGCTGCCTTCGGTCACTAAAACTAAGCACAGACCTCGTGCAAATATAGTGTTGTGTGCAGTCTTTTAGAACTTCTAAACAAAGATAGCTTATGGTTGCTACTTGGTTTCAGCTCTGCAATTCAGCATTGTCTATGAGTAAGGTTGCTAGCACCAGTGTGCATAAAAACACTTCCACTTTCTGCCTTGCATCATGACCTTCCCTCACTGCTCTGTTGTCATATATTCGCTACATGATTGATAACTGTGTAATTAAGCATCGCTTTTGAGAAACATTGCAGCTGATGAGCATTGACCTATATATGATTATCTCTGCTAACCATCACTACAGTTTTTTTTATGGAAATCCCATTATTGTCTGCTTTCCTGTAGGTTCCCATCATATTTTCCTCAGTATGAAATATATATATAATTCAGATAAGTTGAACGTGATATGCTGTTGTGAAGCAAACTGCTATATCCATCTTTCTCCTTTTCATTCCATACGGTGAAGCGTGTGCTTCTCTTTATTGTCCTTCGTTACCTTTTAAGCAATTCTATATTATTTTATTATATGCTACATATTTGATGTAGCACAGCTCCAATATCAACTCACTTCTTAGCCATAAAACTATCCTTTTTATTATGTTACTAATAGTCAGAGTAATGTTGTGCAATCAATAATGGCTAACATTTCCAATAAATTGCAAATAAGATTAGTAATTAGTCTGTTAGGACTCTTAATGGAAAGAAACAGCTCCTATTTGTTTCGATCGACTAATATTTTCTACTATCAGACCACACGTGTTTTCAGCTCAATAGTGCATTGTATTGAAATGCTTGTGATTTTCATAGACGAAGTTCTGCTCATTAGGTGTTATTTTCTAACCTTTTCCATTGATTCCAGCTACTCTACAGCAGGTATGAACATAATTATGCATTTTATTTGCCAAAACGAATTAGAGTTTCAAGGAATTACTAGATATCTTATGGTCATATAATGTGTAACCGCAGATAACTATTCTAAGATTCCTGTCTTGGTTTAGAGATGGCAGGATGCAGATATACCGTGGTGCGAAAGATCATGCTTGAGGTCATGATTATTACATCTTACAGGGTTTAACAGGAGATCATTTCAGAGGTAATGGATGTGCTGCGCACGTTGTTTTAGTCCATGGAGAATGATACTTAAAAACATTATCCTTGTCATGTTTACATTCTTTTAACTATAATGCATTTCTATTTTAGGCCAAAACTGCAGGAGCTAGGAGTGTAGCAAATTGCAGAGTAGCAGTTCTGGTTGTACCATCTTTGTTTAGCAAGTCTGACACATGAAGTTTGAAGCAGCATTGAAATTAATTCTCAGATTCTGTGTTGGGAGGGAAAATGGACACATTTCCACTGCCTTCAAAAAAGCAGCATGCAAGAAATGCAAGATACTAATAAGCATCTATTCTAAAAAAAGCAGCATGCAAGAATTCCAAGATACTAATAAGCATCTATTCTGGAATCTAGAGCTCATAAGTTTTTTTTCCTCATGGCAGTCAAACATATATCGAAAGATGTATACAGAAGTAATAGTCACTCTGTTTCTTTGTAATTAAATACCTCACATAAGATTGATTAAATTTGGTCAGTTTGATGCTTTTAATAGTTGATCTTATAGGTTGACAATAAACATTATCTTAGTTAGCTCACTACCTATTTTCTATCTATCACCCAGCCTGTACTTCTGGTTTTGAAAGTAATGGACTCTATATAACACATTTTAAGTTATGTAACTAATATGTTCTCATGAATCAACAATATGTACCACTTGCAGGGGACTTCATTCTACTGGCAATCCTCAAAATATTCCCCATATTTATGTAATTAACCTCTACTTGATGACCCTTCCATTGCCTGCAACCAGAAGCCTTAAGCATTGAGATGTGAACATGTGTACTAATTTGTTGTTATCAAAGTTCCTAGCCATTTCTATTATTCTGTTCACAATATCCTATCCATTTCACTATACCGTTCACGACACAACAAAAGACCACGCTGCGCGCACAGAAGCACGCGCCAAACACTAGTATTGTTATATATCATGTATGTGCATGGATGAAGAGATAGATGGAGAACCTAACAGCGGACATGCGCTACCGAAGTTGCATTGTGGTGGCCTGCGTCGATTCAGATTGACTTACTAGTGCGGGCCGGCCGGTTCCCCGGCTAGCCCGATATTGATGGCGCCTATATGTTGATTTATTGAATAAAATTCATATGTGCCTAAATACTTTTTCAAAATATGTAAAACACAACTTAGAAATATGCAAAACATTTTCAAATATTCAGTTTTGAACAATATTGCAAATTATTATTTAAATATATGCAGACGAGCCGCATATAGGAGCTCATACAACCCATCCCACCTCTTCTCCTTCCTCTCTCCTTTTTTTAACTCATTTGAACATATTCAAAAACGTGTGGGTGGGTTGGGGGTTGTGCTCCATAGCCCCTCCGTTGTAAGAAGATGAATCAAATATACTAGATACGTTTTTTGGTTTTATTCATGTGGACAATATCAGGATTCAAATGTTATTAGAGTGCAACATATAATTTGAGGAAAAGTATTCAATTAACAAATATTGGGTTGATTTTTATAGACATTTAAGTGGATTGATATAAGTATTTGTCGGGTTAAAAGTTAACTCTTGGGAAGTGCAAAGAATCTGCAAATGAATTAGTGTGTTGTGGTGTCTCATTGTTGCCAATTTTTGTATCTTTCTTGACTGAACTGTGTCACATTTTTCTTATTTACATCGATGACTTGTAGTACCAGTACTGCTCCTGTAGTATGGTTGCTTGAGTTTGAGCATTTTCTGATCGACATATGCAGCTCTTGGTTGTCTGATTACTTGATTGTTATGGTGATATTTGTGATGCTAGTAGCTCTCGGTTGGGCATATGCAGCTCTTGATATTCATCCAACACATTCATGTATTGGTTTAAATGATCATGTGTGTAGAGTGTATAACAGTGAGTGACATATCTGCTAGATTATCCTGCTACCAGAATATGTTGAAATTATTGAGAGAAGTAGTTTATGTGGGTAGCGATAAAATTATGTATTGTTATAACTTTCAAATGATTTCTGATTCATTTATTTCCAAATGACATATGTTGTTTACTTTAATCTTTGGTGTTCTTACTGACTAACTTGTGCTTTGGTCGCTGAGATATACTACTTTTTGATGGGTGAATGATAGATTAACACTACTAATAAGTTGCAGTTATTTTCAACAATGATTAGATGGAGTGTTCCTATCTATAAAATATTGTACAGTATCTAGCTTTTTTCAGCTTAAGAATCCAATACAATTTAGGACATTTATGTTGGACTCATTGTATAGAGCAATTCATTTGTTTGGAGGAAACCAATCATAAGGCTTCTTATTTCTTGATGTTTTTTCACACCCTAAAATTTACAAATATTAGGATGTGAATAATAAGCCCAATTAATATAATAATTTTCTCAAATTTCTAAAATTGTCTAAGGTTTATAAAATTATTAGAGAATTTAGTACATGAAAGTTTTATTTTATAAATTAAGATAAAACAACATAGGTTATAATATTCTTTGATTTGCATTCATGCTGGTTGCATTTAGTGGCTTTATCTCTGTAAAGTTTTCTAAAATACGTTTAGAAGCCTAAAGCAAATTCTATTTTTTAGAACATGCTAAAATCCTTTTAATGAGCTCTAAATCCTTTATTTTGTTTCCTCTATCCCTAAGATTTTTCTCGGAAGTTTCTGGATATTTTTTGTGACAAAAATGATTTATATATTATTTATCATTGCATTGGAAATGATATTCTGGAAAAAAGAAGAAGATCTAAACCCATATCGGGCCAAGCCCAGCTAAACCCAACCCAACCTATCTAGCCCAACCCGCTCAAGGCCTCAAACCACCCCAGCAACTCTCCCTGCTCCCAAACCTCCTAATCTCCTTCTCGGGCTGAGCCTGCAAGAATTCCCTTTCCACATTTAAACCCACCCGAGCCCTTTTACAAAGCTAACCCTGCCCTTTTATAGTTATACGAGTACTGTTCGCTGTGTCTCGTGAGTTTTACTAGTTGACCCCTGGAACTATGGATAACTACGTTTAGGTCCCTATAAATTGGTTTAGTGCATAGAATCCATGTTTTAACTCCGATTTAATCCGTTCACATTGCGTTAGCTTTGCATAAACTCAAACTACGTGTTAGCACTCATATTTACCATACCATTTATTTCTGAATTTTATTTAATATTGATTTGACTAAAACTTGATCCTAACATACATACGGTGTACACTTGGTTTGTTTTCTAAAACCGGGTGTGACAGTGCGGTTTCTTGTTTTTTCGTCTATGTGATGTTGTTACTGTACTTTTGATAGCAACTTGTTAGTATACCTGATCCAAATTTATCTTAGCTACCTTGACAAAACGATGCCAATAATAGGTAGTTTGAATATACCTGTAGCCACCAATAAGCACATTATCTAGACTGTGTAAACTGTAATAAGAATATTGCTCATTTGTTCCCCTTGGAATACGTTGGCTGTAACTTTGTGGAACGTATTATGGGCCTGTTTGGTAGAGCTCAATCTGATTCTGATTCTCTGTGGGAGCTGATTCTCTGAGAGAAGTGATTCTCTGAGAGAAGTGATTCTATGGTTAAAAGTGATTATCTTTAATTTCCTAGCATAAACTATCAAAATTAGGATTAAGAATCACTTCACAGAATCAGGAGAAGCTACTTTTTTCAGCTCCCAGCCTCTTAGTTCATTTCAGAGAATCACTTCTAAGAATCAGCAGAGAATCGTTTCTCGCTGTAAAACAGTTTGGCAGAGCTCCTCCTGAATTCACTGAAGAAACAGCTCTGGGAGCTCTGCCAAACAGGGCCTATATGTGTGTTTGTGTGTAGTACTTGTGACATCTTTCATGGATATTAGTCAGTATACTTAGAGCAAGGTTAATAATACAGCCATCGACGGGCTGTATGTTGTTGTCATATCACTTATAGCCAACTAAAAGCTCACCTATATAATAGGTTGACTAAGAAACATACTGAATCATTAATACTTGGCCCGTCATCTACTCTCACAAAATTTATAGGAACCTGTGCCTCAGCTGGAGTTCGTTTTCTTCTCTCTTCTCATACGTCTCCTCCACGTAGGATTTAGCCCGCTTACAGTCTGATATAATACTTGCTCTAATGTGGGTTTGTGTTCTTCTTCTGAAACAACAGCGGAAAAGAGTTGTGCATTTTCTTATCCAGTAGCTGCAACTTTTATTTTTAATCCTTGTATTAAATCCTGGTTACTTGATGGAATGCACAGGAAATTAGAGGAAATAAAACCCCACATGGATTGGGTGGAAGCAAGGCGATTCACTCGATCCTGGTACGGAATAAATCAGCCTCTAGAGCTATTCCCTCGCAGCCGTACGTGGCCTAAATGGAAAGGAGATGGCGCGGGTTTCCCTTGCCTTTCGTTCGTTGATGCAAATAATGGTGGCGGTGGACAACGCTGCTAGAAAAAGAAGTCGTCGTTGAAACGCCATGCCGGGCCGCCAGTGTCGTCGGCGGCAACAGCGAAGTCGCTGACCTTCTTCTCTGTCACCGCCGAGCAGAACTGCATGCAGGCCCCACCACCGGTGGAGGTTCCGATTAATCATATCGATACGGAATTTTATGAGGAATAATGATAAAAAAAATTGATCACACGCAACCTCGCGCCACACGCCTGCCACCCAGGATCCAATTGCCGCCACCTCTGGCCGTTGCCACACCACTGCCCAAGCAACGCTATGGGTGTGATTGGATGCCTGGCTACTCGTAATGCAACCTTGGTTTGTTTGGATGCCGGCTTAGCCCATTAGACAGGCTCCACAGAGCTAAAAGAGGGCGTACCGCCTGCACAACATAAACACAACTCATCTGTGTTTCCGGTCTATGCAGCCTGCATAAGGCTTTAGTATGCTTCCGCTCACCTCCACCACACTAGCCGCCAGCCCGCCACCGGTCCTAGTTGCCGATGTTCCTTCCTGCCGCCATCGGTCCTAGCTGTCGATGCTCCTTCCTGCCGCCGCCGGTCCTAGCTGTCGATGCTCCTGGCCACCGTCGCATGGCCCGCCCGCGCTCTTGCCTACCACCGCATGGCCACCCAAATCTTCGCCGGTGCTTCGCGGCAATGGGGGCGACACTTGCAGCTGTTGCCTCACCGGCCACATCCAAAGGTGGCCGAATCGAGCCCCGGCCGGCCACAGGCCTTCCTCGCCGCTGAATCAAGCACTGCCGGCCCGCATCCAGTGACGGCCAAATCAAGCCTCGGCCGGCCACAGTGCTTCCTCGCCGCCGAATCGAGCGTCGTCGGTCCATGCTCGAGCGCTGCCGGCCCGCAATCCACGACGGCCGAATCGAGCCCCGGCTGGCCACAGTGCTTCCTCATCGTCGAATCGAGTGTCGCCGGCCCGCAATCCAGCGACGGCCGAATCGAGCCCCGGCCGGCCACAGTGCTTCCTCGCCATCGAATCGAGTGCCGCCAAGCCATGCTCCCCATGGCCATCTACCTCCGAATCGATTCGCGGTAGAGCGGGCAGCGCTCCGGGTAGTTCGTGGCCGCGGCGGAGTGGGGCAGCTTGCTATATGTGGGGTGCCTAGCGATGAGGAGAGGTGAGGGGGTAGAGGGGAAGATGATGACGGGATGAATGGGAGGGGAGCTGAGGAGCTAAAGCTCACCCTTCTAAAAAATAGGTGATTGTATCAAAGCAATGCAGCCAACCAATCAAGATCAAACAAATGCAGGCTTAGACATATGCAGGCAACCAAACATAGGGGTATCACATTATATAAACCTGGCTTGGACTGGCCATGTATAACTTTTAGCAATGTTAGGCTAGACCAAGTAACCAATCATACCCTATGACGCCAAGCCGAGCACCCCGCATGGCCAAGCGTCAGGCAGGCGACTGCCGGTCCCTACCCACCGTGACCCCTTAGCCCACACTGGGCCAAACGGCGCTGCCGGCTAGAGAGCAAGCTGCCGTTGATCATGTAATTCCTTCAGCTTGTTGACTATTCACTAATCTTGCATACCATGTATATGCATAGGTAAAATCGTCCTTCCATTGCAATTCATTCGACTGGTAAATGATATTTTATTGGCTACACTGTGTTTTAGCAAATTGACACAAAACTATAGTGTCCGCTAGCACATTGGACGGTCTATAGTGTGCCTAGCAAAGACACTCCAGTTTGCAAGTTCTCTAGCAAATTTTCCCAAGTTTATAAGATCTAAAATGGGTTGCTGGCCCAAATTCAAATTTCTAACTTTAATCCTCAACTAGTGAGTTTTTAGAACACGGTTTTAGCCTCTCTGAACCCTGGTCCAATACCTATGTCCATATGAAACAAATAGAGTAAAAGTTTGGTCAATATATACATTTGCTTGTGATCAACCTTGTGGTAATACATCATTGATTTTGTTGCCATGGATAATATATTGTAAGAGAAATTTTGTGATCAAAGTATGGTTCTAATCATTTGTGATCAAAGTATGCAAGAGAGTCATCAAAGTATTGCTTCTAATCATTTGTGATCAAAGTATGCAAGAGAGTGGATACCTGAATTAATTATTTTTTTGTAACATATTATTTGGTTGCACGGCAGCAAGCAACCAAAGAATAGCGTTTAAAAATGAAAAAATATATACAATAGTATACATCAGCATAAAAAAAGTTTAATTTTGCATGCATGATTTTCTATGCAACCATGATAATCATTATAACACTGCAGACCAGAGCATTGAACTTGATGGAATCTTGGAATTTATCCACTAACGTTGTCCTCGTTTGGATCGTCGTCGAGCGCTGCGAATCACATCCAGAATGACAACAAGAGCCGTGATAAATACATAGTCAACGTGAGGGAACACCGTAACACTGTATGTGTCCTTTCCGAGCAGTACATTTGACACAGTAAACTTAGGTTTCATCTGCAGCACCAAATGGTAGATATGTTCACTAAAACATTTATAAAATTTTAAATACAATTAGAAACTTAAAACATTATTATGGTACTCACGTACCTGAGCAAGCATAGTGCTAGAGTTGCCACGATAGAAGGCAAAAGAGCTTCCGAAGTACTCCCTCCATTCTGAAAAAACTGACGTTTAGGACAGCGACACGGTCTCCAAAATACAACTTTGACCTCTTATTATTATAAAAATATTTATCAAAGAGTGATATATGTATATTTTTATGAAAGTATTTTTCAAGATAAATCTATTCATATAGTTTTCATATTTGCAAACTCAACAACTTAAAAGTTATTGATGATTTATATTCCCAATGTTTGACCCAAACCTTGTCCTAAACGTCAGTTTTTTCAGAACGGATGGAGTAGTTCCCCTTGATCTTGAAATCACATACCTGCTCTGTGGTGTTCCGAGGTAAAAAGACATCCATATTTGTCTTCATTTGGAAAATGGATGCTTTCCTCACCGTGAAAAGCAAATCACTTGAACTCGTGCTATCCCCTCTAAACACTTTCCATTTGTCGTGCATAGTATATACCTGATACACAGAATGTATACCCACTCAACATGAATGTTGAAGTACATATTTACTCTATTAGACGATTTGACTTGTAAATTGAGTAGAAAGAATCATTTAATTACAGCCATTATATTGAGAAAAGCTAAGTGTTCTTCCTCTTTCACAAAACATAAGACGTGTATGTATATATGTACTTCAAGATTGAAACCTAGCTAGCTTATAGTCTTTGAGACTGATCGACAATTAATTAGCCTGCTTATCTAATATAAATTTTGTTTCTAAACAAATATCATTTGACTGGCACCTTGAAATCGATGCCTGATCCGCCGTGTTAGTACGTGTTACCTTATTCTCCATGGTGAGGATGGGCCGTCCGGCGGCGTCGTCGTGGATCACGCGGCGGTGGCGGACGCTGAACCAGACGCCCTCGACCCGCAGCACGGCGGCGCCGCCCGCGTCGGTGACGGTGGAGTCGCCGCCGGAGAAGCTCATGGCCTTCTTGGTCACCGTCAGCGCCACCGTGCTCGGCGCGCAGAACTGCGGCGACACCACCGCCGCCGGCGCCACCGCTGAAGGTTCATGATCCGTGTACCGTGCTTCCATTGGGAATTTGGGATCGATCGCCTTAGCTTGTTGTACTTGCATTGTACGTCCCCCGGCCGGTGCAGCAGCTTCGTTCGATGGATTTGATTTGATTTGATGGTTACATTATTTGCACGTAAGTACGCGTTGTTCTTGTCGTCGTTGACGGCTAGCTGGCGCCAAGTTGCAAATCGTCAGGTCAGAGTGTAAAAGTTGACCAAGGAAAGGGCGTGGACTTTGTGGAATGATCTTCGATCTCTATTGCTTGCTGGGTCCACGAAAGGGCGCCAAGTTGCCGTGTGGTGTGTTTGGTTGCTCGTATGAGCATACGTAGACTTGTATGTATATCCTTCTGATGAGTGGAAGGAGGTTGAGCGGATGTAGTAACTCTAAAAAGGAGAGTGGAAGGAGGTTGAGCGGATATAGTAACTCTAAAAAGAAGGGTGTTTAGTTGATTGCATGAACGGATGAAGTGATCCTTACGAAATTGGTTGGTTGTATAAGCGGATACAAATAACTGTATGTGAGACTGACAAGTGGGCCCAAAGCAAATGTATTGCATCCACTGAGTCTGCATGAGAGGAGTTGTTTAGGGCGTGTTTGGTTCACGTACGAGCTCAGCCTGGCTCGTACTTTGGAGCCAGGCCCCCATGGGACAGGCTGGGCGCATGCAACATGCTCATGTTTGGTTATCTGCACGTGTTTGACCTGGTTCAGATGAGATGGTGTTTGGTTGCTCGCACGAAACATATCGTATGAGAAAAAGATTAATAAATATCTGTTATTATAATATTTAATATGTGTAAATATTTTAGTATAACTCTATTCATCTTATTACTCCTTAATATCATTTAAAATATATCAATATTATTTAATATATGCTAATCATACACTATTAACATCATTAACGGACTAATCCCTTGCATCAGGTGAGCCTGGCTCCTGAGAAACGGCCACCATTCTCGTTTCCCCGGAGCCTGGCTGGGCGAGGAATCTTGCATTTGGCGAGCCAGACCCAGGCTGCGATGCAGGCAACCAAACATAAAGATGCTGCATGCGGGCAGCCTGGCTCGGCCAGATGCAGGCAACCAAAAGGACCCTTAATTTAGGCGTATCCACCGGGTCTGGATGAGGGCGTATTTTTGCATCCACTCATGCAGCCTGCATCCGCTCGTATAGACAACCAAACACTCTTCTCTTTTAATTTATACGGATCCGTTAATGCAAGATGAGCTAATGGGAGCAACCAAACACGTAACTGGGGACACCCTGTACGTGTGGCAGGTTTTTCTTCAAGCCCAAGAGCGGGAGTTCCGCCGTTCCGGGCCTCATTCGTCATTCATCACAATGGCCTCGCTCCATTCTTAAATGGGCTACTTGGGCCATTTCAAGGGCCTATGCGGGTCGCAGCCCACAGAGGTCTTCGGACTACTTCATGAGAAAAGGGCAAAGATGTCATATAGTACAGAGCTCAAATAATAAAGCAAATTTATATACATTATTATTGTCCTTTTGAAAAAAAATAATACACACTTATTGAACGTGAGAATAATATAGATCAACCAAGCTCAATGGTCGATCCTGCTAGCATAATTTGACATGCAAAACCCTCAATCTGAAAAGGTGGTTGACAACAGCAACAACCTCTGATAATATGACAGGGGTCCAACTTGATGGAAAGCTTGGTGTTGGTGTGGTCATCGGTCGGATCGATCCCTATGAATGTCATCCAGAATCACAACAAGAGCGGCGATGAACACATAATCAACTTGCGGGAACACGGTAACACTGAATGTGTCCTTCCCGAGCAGCACATTGGAGACAGTAAACTGACGGTTCATCTGCAGCACAGATATTGCATACGCATTTACTAAATATATATATATGCAGAACTCCAAAACTATGGTTAGGAACAGGACGAATTATTGTTACTCACCTGAGCAATCATGGTGTTTGTGTTGCCAAGGTAGAAGGCGCATGACCTCTCGAAGTAGCTACCCTTGATCTTGAAGTCGCAGACCTGCTGCGCCGTGTTCGAAGCCAAGAAGACATCCAGCTCTGTCTTCAGCTGGATGATCGAAGATTTCTTCGCAGTGAAGAGCAGATCGCTTGCGTTCGTGCTATCCCCTCTGAACACTTCCCATCTGTTGTGCATGCTGAATACCTGATAATGTGCCACTGTTAGGTGATGCCGAACTGCAATGATCGATCTACTAGAGTATATTGACAGAAGGCTTGTTAGTTTTGGTGCAATGGCAGGAGGATTTAATCTTAAAAATACATGGAAATTGGATAGGAGCAAAGTCCGGCTCGAGTAGATTACAAGATTTTTTAGGGGAACATAATTTTAAGTTGGTTTTACATTGCCAGAGAGAAAGCAGAGCACCCGGCATCGCAAGACCCTGCTTGTAGTACATAACAAACCGTTAAACAGGTTAATCAAGTTGTATATATATAAATATACCGAAGTGCGTCACCAGGCTGAAGTTGAAATCTGAATTTCCTTTTAATCAAGTTGTGACAGAGATTGCACAGCGAACTAAATTATTGCTGCCGCTCCCCAATAAGTCAATAACCTGTGGTCAACCTCAGCCGGGTAGCATCTATCTCCAACGATGCAGACACCTTTCAATGCCACGAAATTGACATTTAGATTATAGTAAAATTGATAAACTAAGAATTTGCAGTTCCCCTAGAATTTGACCGCCGCCTACATACCAAACTGAAGCCCCACAGTAAACATATGATACTTCTATACTACTCAAGTACTAGATATAAAGAAGTACTAGTATTTCTTTATCAGGATTTCAAGCACAACTTTTTGCTCAAACTCCACAATTCATTCTTCTCCTATCTCCCCCCTCCAAATCGACCCCCAAGTCAGAGTTAGCATCTACAGTATGAACAAAGAACTAAAAAAACAGAGAATTGATCAAGACTGATGATTCTTTTTTTACTGTTCCGGTTTCTTGGATCATCTTTGATTCTTTGTAGAAGTCAACTATTGATCCTCCTGAACCCAGATCAAACCACAATCTTTTTTGGAGAACGTGCCGTAGCTCGTGTTTCATTAAGAGGAGAGATCAAGCCACAATCGAAAGAAAGAGAGAAAGAAATGGATGGCCGATCCGTGTATCTAGTCTACTACTCTACTCACCTTCTCCTGCATGGAGAGGATGGGCTGGCCGGCGGCGTCGAGCAGCACGCGGCGGTGCCGGATGCTGAAGATGGCGCCCTTGACCCGCAGCACGACGGCGCCGTTGCCGTCGGTGACGGTGAAGTCGCCTTCGGAGAGGCTGATGGCCTTCTTGGCCACCGTCAGCGGCACCACGTACGGCGCGCAGAACTGCGGGGACACCACCGCCACCGGAGCCGGCAGCGCCGCCGCCGCCGGCCCAGGAGCTCCATATGGCGCCGCCATCGGATTGCTTGATTTGATCGGCGGTGAGCCGGTGAGCAACCAGCTAGCTTCCGCGTGCCGTTGTGCTCTGGTTGACTTGCCTAACTTCCTAAGCCGCCGAAAAAAGGTGGTGGAGATATATATCAAAGGAAACGCGGAACCTGGTGTTGTGGGGCCATCGCACAGGTGGCAATTGGCATCCGCACGGAATCTTTTTCCAAGAAGCAATATCAGATATTTTTATTTTTACTTATATTTATAATTTGCATTAAAATGGTAATTCTTTTTTTCAAGAAAAAATAGTTGCTAAATAAAATGGTTAATTTTTTTGGGGGAAAATGGCCATTGCTTGACAACCTACAATCACAACCGAGTTTACCCTTCAACGGGATGAAAAAGCGATTGATCTTGATCGGTAAGCTCAATTGTAAATGCAATAATTTTTGTGGGCCCGCCGAACAGATACCAGAATATCAGATATTTTCTCTTTTTTAGATTCCTGATTTGTAACAAAATGGTAATTCTTTAGTTTTTGAAAAAACAGAAGAAATATATTGGCTATTAAAATGATATTTTATGACCTATATAGATGCACCACCCCACTAAGAATCATTAATTTTATTTATCTCAACATGTAAGTTATCCACGTCATATATGAACCCACTGTATCACACCACGTCACCATCCACTAGGACCATCTATTTATGTCTTCCATCGATTTTCTATGACTAATAACATTCGTGTAATTTATTAGTCTTTGCGAGTACAATGCTACAAAATTCACACAATAGAAATACATAGATGATTAATCATTTAAGAGTGGTTCTCTCTCAACAAAATAAACATGTTTTCATGTATAATGTCGTTTGTAAAAGAATGTTGCCATACAATCAACTTAGTGTTTCTACCTTAAAATCATGTATATTATCGTTTGCAAAAGAACATTGTCATGCAATCACTTTAATGTTTCTATCATTAATTTCCTACTAAAATTTTATTTAAAAAATTTCTGCAGCATCACGCGAGCTATCATCTATTCGATATCACGATTGTACGTATCAACACAGTGATCGCATATACATTATCAACACAGTGATCTTGACCAACCAGAATCACAAGAGCCGCGATGACAGACATAATCAACATGCAGGAACACGGTGACAACAAAGGTGTCCTTCCCGAGCAGCATGCAGCAAATAAACGCGAAACGAATTCACTAAATACTACTTTCTCCGTTTCAAAAGATAGAACGTTTTGATTTTTCTAGTTACGTAGATTTTACTATATCTAGACATAATATATACCTAGATACACCGTTGTTAGGTGAAGCTGGCGCATACCTGCATGCCCACCTACATGCTGATCGAAGAATAACGCTGCCTCAAAGTCTACAACAGAAACTATATGTCTACGTATACTTCCTCCGTGTAGGATTTAGATCTCGTTTTGGACACGATTTTAGTTAAACATTGAAAATATAAATCACAAATAACTTTTAAGTCGTTGAGTTTTAAAATATGAAAACCATATGAATAGATTTATCTTAAAAATATTTTTATAAAATCATATACATATATTATTTTTAATAAATATTTTTTATAAAAATAAGAAGTCAAAGTTATTTTTTTTAACGCAATGCTAATTCTAAGCGTGACCGCTCAAACCCATTCGTGCGGTCGGTCAGACACATCTCTTTCCTTCCTGCGGGTCCCACATCTTATCTTCTCTGTCTCTGATACATCTCTTTCCTTTCTTTCCCGGATCTGGATCCAGCCCAGGACAGCGACGACCTCCCCGGCGCGGGAGCGGCAGCGGGCATGGTGCGGCAAGCTCCTCAGCGGGAGTATTGTACCAACCCTAAAATTTCTATAGGTTTTGTTGAATGCAAAAATTCGAATTTAAAAAAAAAATTAGTGGAATTGTGTGCATGCAAACAAACATATAAGAGTGTCTTCTATTTGCTCCCTAAATTCTTAGGCAATTTAAATTCAAATTTAAAATCAATTTGAAGTGCTAAGGATGAAATAGTGTGATTTGGATTTATTTGGATTTATTTGGATTTTTGGTTGGTTTAAATTCAAATTCTAGATTTGAATTCAAACTCTAATTGACTAAACTAATTTCCAAACCTTTTAACTGTTCGTGGGCCAAAACCCGAGCCAAAGTCCATTTAATCCCCTCCAACTTTCCCTTCCGATCCAACCGACCAAGCCGGCCTGCTCGGCCTTTCGGCCCAGCAGCGGCCCAACCTTTTTCCCCGCCGCGTCCCCGCCTCGTCGCTCTTCTCTCTCACTGACAGGCGGGCCCCGCCTGTCGGTCGTCTCTCTCCCCCGCGTCATCTTCCACCTCTCGCCGCTCTCTCTCTCTCTCCCGCGGCCGCGCGCCCGTGACCCAACCACCCGAGCTCCGTGCGGCCCGACGCGATTGCGCCGCGTGTCCGCGAGCGCTCGAGCTCCCCATCCGTCCATCGAACCCCGCGAAGCCCTAGCCTAGCGCCTATAAAACCCACCGCCGGCCGCATCTCCCTGTTCAAGCCGCCGCCGCCCCTTTGGGGTTCCTAGTTCTCCAATTCGTGAAAGGAGAGGGAAGAGGAGGACCAGAGGAGGAGTGGTGAAGGAGAGAAGGAAGGGGAGTAGAGCCGGAGCACCGTCCCCGCGTCGCCGCCGAGAACCGGAGCGCCGCCGCTCGTGGAGCCGTCGACCCCGAGCTGGACCAGGGACGAGAGGAGGAGCACGAGGACCGCCAGACCGCGTCGAGCCTTCCCCAAGCTGCAGCGTACCTCGACCTGACCCCTAGGTGAGCGCCGCCGAGTTCCCCCTTTCTCCCCTGTCTCCGGCCAAGTTCCGCCGCCGCGCGTGCTCGTCGAGCCTAGCCTAGCCCCTGTGAGCCAGCCTTCGAGCTGTGCGCTTCTTGTGCAGGATCTCGACGCACCGCTAACCCCGCTGCAAACCGCCGTCGCCTTGTTCCCCGCAGCCAAGGCCGCCGCGGCCGAGCTCCGCTCGCCGCGCGCGAACGTCGAGGCCATGCGCCGCCGTGGGCGACCACGAACCCGCGCATGCGCACCCAGATGCGTCCCAGCAGCCGCTGGAGCCGCACGCGCACACGCCAACCCGAATCGTGCACCGTTGCACTCGATTTACGTGTCGCCGTCGTAGCTCGCCGGTGTTCATGGCCGCACCGCCACTGCTCGCGTCGGAAGCACCCCTAGCCACCAAATCGTTCGCCTTTAACCTACCAAATCGAACCGCCGAAACCTAGCCGAGCTTTTCCGGTCGATCTTGAGCCCAGCCGAACCTTTCCCGACGATAACCGCCGTCGACCTTCGCCGCCGGCGCGTTCTGGAGCGCGCCGCGCGCGCGTCGCGTCGCGCCGTGGCGTGGCCACACACTGGACCACACCCGCATGCCACACAGCCATGCACAGAAAATCCCAGTTCGGCCACACCTGGATCCCATGCACCCGGCTCATGTGAACCCCTCTCACGGTTCACGGTGGACTTGGTCCACCAGAGCAGCACCAACAGCCACCCCTTCGTGGGCCTTTTGTGCGCGTTTAAGTCTGTTTAACCACCCTAAACTCTTCCGGCTCAGTCACTTTCGGCCCAATTCCAGCCCAGCCATCGTTTATTCTTTTTCTTTTTCTTTTAACTGCGCTGACGTATGGGACCCACCTGTCATACTCTGCGAGTCACTGACACAAGGGGCCCACTGACCAGAGTTGACCCCGTTGACCGTTGACCCCGTTGACCGTTGACCGGTCAACGCTGACGTCAGCAGGGCCCACTGCTGATGTCATCCTAGGCGGACCCCACTGCTGACGTCAGCATGACGTCATGCTGACGTCAGCAGGCTAATTTTTTGCCTGTTTTCTTTTTCGGAAATTATTTAATATTTTCAGAAAATGATTTAAACTTCGAAAATTAATAATAAATCAACCGTAGCTCAGAAAAATATGAAACCAGTTTCTATATTTTTCTAAAATCATGATCTACGCGTTAGTGTATAGTTTGGTGTTATTTGGGTCTTCTTTCATCGCTGTCTTAGTGTTTCTTTGCTAGTAGTCGCGTCTTATTTTATTTTCACGCAACTTTAGGAGCTCCGGAGAGTCAGGAGGAGCCGGACTACTACGACAACTGCTTTGGCGAGGACGAAGACCTTTGCCCAGGTTCACGCCCGACCATCTCTGAAATACCTATTAGACATGCAAACTAGTATGCTAGCGCTTTACTTTACTCGCATAATAAACCTGCACTACCTTTGTTAATATCCTGTTACCTTGCTACCTACTACTCACATTATGAAATATGCTATGCTATGCATGTGTTGGGATGGTTGTGATTGATCCTCTTGGCGTGAGTTGTGGGTGGATTGGGAGGAGTAGTGCAGCTAGGCGGTGTAAGCGAGTAATAACAACTCGATCCTTGATCGAGGTGCTGAGGGGCTGCACTCGGGCAGTCCCTATGGGGTACCTGTTGCGGGTACATGGACACTTGGGGATTGGTACTCGGGGAGTACTTGAGGAGTTTGGGCGGCAATACCTGTTATGGGTGCCGATTGCGGACCGTTGCGGCGGATCGCTTGTGACGCAGATACTCGCTTTACCGATAATTAAGGACCGAGTCGTGCCCCCACTTTGGACTTGGGAAATACCGTGCTCACCATCTACCCAGTATGGGGAGGGTTCCAGCAAGCCTACTCTAGTGCGGCGCCGAGACTGTAGGAGAATCGAGCATAATTTGTGTAGGGGGGATTTGTTGCGGCGTAATCTCCCTGATTTACCACGGCCCCCGACTGGCCCCGGTGGGAAGGTTTCACGACCCTGGGGCAGATGTTAGATCGGATGTTTCCCGAGCCCAGGGAGACAGGATTGGCGCCGCTACTATTTAGGGTCTTTGCTGTGGGCTGTGTCTCAGGTTGGTTGCGGACTAGCCTTGCAGTCCGGATGGATTCCTGGAGTGCCACCTCTGCAGAGTGTAAACTATACATATAGCCGTGTCCACGGTTACGGACGACCCATTTCTGAGAAGCCCCGGCTAGCATGGGAATCTGCTTTCTTACCTCATCCTTTGATTTGGGTTATGAGAGATAGGTCCAGCTGAGGCTGTTGAGACAAGGTGGGGAGGGAGCTCACCGAGTCGACTAGAGAGAGAAAGGTGTTGGTGAATGATGTTTTGCGGGAACCTGCTGTGGCAGGATGAGCCCGATGGGAAAATGTGAGGCTGATGGTTGGTTTTGGGGAGTGGATGTGTGTGTGAGCAGGAGTTGGTGATGAGTTGAAATTGGGTTATTGCTGCTGCTTGCATAAGAAAACCCTGGCTTAAACCTTGATTATTTCTATATCCTTAGAATAGGCCACTTTAAAGCTTGCATCATATTATGGTTGGTGACGTGGACCTGTCCCATTTCCTTGGGGACAGACTTTGGGTTCTCAGGCGAAGACCCCGACCACGAGTTCAACCAGGACGGGTGGTACGACTGAAGGGTGTGCGCTACGCTCAAGGATGCCTGTGGAGGAGTGGACCCTGTTGTTCTAGCTACCGCTGCGCAGATGTTTCTTATTGTCGATTTAGCCCAGAGGGCTTGTACCAAACGCTTTGTCTTTATATATGTCATGTAATGAATCTTTTATCGATGTATGGATGTGATATTCGACTGAGATGAGTTCTGTACGAGATAACTGCTATTCCTGGGACTATCTCGAGAGTACAGGGAGTTGGATTCTCGTCGGTGAGAATCCGGTTCGTCACAAGTATGACGGCGGGCCTAGCTCCCCCGGCGGCAAGCTCCCCAGCGAGGGAGCACAGCGCCGGACCTGGGCGAGCGCGACGAGCTCCTGGCGGGAGCGTGGCTGCGGAGCTCCGTCCGACGGTGAGCTCCCTGGCATGGGCAGCTGCGCGGCAGAGCTTCTTAGCCATGCTGTACGACATGATGGAGTTGCAGCCCAGCAAGTGTTCGATCTTTTGCCTATTACTACATGTGCATCTTTTTCTTAACATTTTTTTTACAAATCTCTGCTTAAACCATTCCATGCATGTTTGTCTTCAGGTTACAAAGGATATGAATCATTCTAAGAAGCATGCTATGTTTATGCAATGATCTCTCTATTTTTCTTAAATCTGCTCCCATTTGGATACTGAGCTAAGTCGACGAATACACCATTTCAGACGTCCGAGCTACCACGAGTGCTAATTATCATGACCATGTGCAGTTTTCAGTTTCTTTTCATGAGCATTTCGTTATTTTATTTACTAGTTCTGGTTGGGATTGATGACTCTCTGCTTCTGTGTTGTCCTTTGTTGGGATGAAAACATTTTATAATGCTATAATGATGTTGACCCATTGTTAGAACAACTAGAAATGTAGAATTCAATCTAGTTTATTTGATTTCCATAACATGTTGTCTTGTACTATTTCAAACAATCAAGATTGATATTGTCTTTCCGGGCTAATAACATATAACATAAAACTTTAGTCAATCCTAAGCTGGATCATACTGACATACAAAATACTTACCTTGGAAATGAACTTATTGGAGAAATTGTTCTTACCATAAATTATTAGTATAAAATTTAGCTGGCACAACATAAATATTTCTTTTCTCCCTCCCTAGACATGCCACGCTCAAAACCAAAGGCATTGTTTTTCTCATCATTTCTTTCCATGGAGATTACACCAAAGTACCATGGTAGATTGAAAAAATTTCTAGAGAAGTTATGTATAATTTTTTTCTAAAAAATTATCTTGACTAGTTCCTTTGGCTACCAAGACCAAGTTCTTTTATGGAAGCTAGTTTCTCCGCTAAAGTTATCTTCATAATATTTTTTAGCTTAATTTTACATAAAAGTTCATAGTGAAAGTTCTCTTTTAAAAGTTAGAAGGACAAGTTTTGTTGATAAGTTACTCATAGTCAACAAGTTATTGTAAAAATGTTATTGGAAAGTTTCTGAATAAATATTTTTGTTAAAAGTAAAAAACTTTTGATCTTAGATTTATACAAGAGTTACTTCTATAAAAGGTTTTTTTAAAAGTTATAAAAAATCTACTGATAAGTTATTCTTAAATTGAGTCAATAAATTATTCTAAAAAGTTATCTCTAAAATTTTACTAGAAAAGTTTTCATGAAAATGTTTTGTACTAAGTTTTCGATAATTTGTTAGGAGACGTCTCTAAATAAGTTCTATGCTGGAACATATCTTTATATGTTTTTTTAGTTGAAAAGTTTTTCTACATAAGTTTTGCAAAAAAAATTATAAAGGACAAGTTTTTCCATGAAAAAAATAATATATCTACCGTTAAGTTTTACTTGATAAGTTTTTCATATAAGTTCTATACAGAAAATTTTGTAGCGAACATTTTTATGAGAAAGTTTAACTTCATATGTTATATATGTAAATATAAGTTTCATAGAAAAGTTTTCTATGAAAAATGTTTTACTTCATAAGTTATATATATAAGTTTTGTATCAAACTTTGCATACTTAAGTTTTTTTTGTTAGGAAAGTAAAGTTCTCTAACTTTTAACTGAAAGTACTCTAGCAAACTGTTTTAAAAGAGTTATGTTAAAAAAATGTGGCTATATAGAAAAGAATTAGAAAAGAGTTATGTAATAAATTTGTGTGGAAAATGTTGTTATCCCCGCTTCCCAATTTCCCATAGCCCTGAATGTTAACAACATAAAGATTGCTGATGTGTTAATGGTACTGCTTCATCGAATGTGTGTGTTAACAGTATATGTCACTTTGTGCTTTCCTATTTTTTTAATTGTCTTGGTTAAATATTCATCTTTTTATATATTTGGCTCAGCCATCCTTTGTGTTTTTTTTTTTGCCAGGGCTAACGGACTAGAGAAAAGAACAGTGTCATGTGTTGCCTCATCACTCTTCTGTTACCATTTTCTTTCTTTTATCCTATACATGTGTGGTTCCAACGAGATGTTGTTATCATTTCTTTTTCATGGTTTGAAACTAGCTTTTATTCATATTTTCCCACCCATTTTTATCCCTATTTTCCATGGTCCCCAAATGTTCTTGGCTCGCTAAAAGAGAAATCGAGAAAAGAGAATGGTTGCACGGCAGGAAAAGAGAATACTGGCGCAAAGGAAAAAAGGGACATAATGGCGTTGGGCGGTAAAGCTGGGTGCACCGCCTCGAATAAACACAATGTGTAGTACAAGCGATTTGGTAAACGTCCCTACAAAAATGGTAACGCTGGTGAACGTTTGTAAAAAAAAATACGGAGTAGTTGGTAGCGCAGTTTCCGAAAAGAGAATGGGCCACACGCGTGGGTTGGAGATATTCCATTTATGGCTGTCGGGGAATCGACCTCTCAATTTGTAACCTGCGGTCGACCGCACGCGTCCATTTTCTAGACCGTGTTGTTGTCCAAAATAACATCTAAATTATATACGGTGGGGTATATAACATATATGCATGCAGAAGCTCTCGCTTGCTTTTCTATCGCCGGCGCGTGTTATCTGTATCCTAGAAGCTGTAGTTCTTCTGGCCGTTGTGGTTGGGGTCTGGATCTCTGGGATGGTCGCAATTTATAAATAGAAATAAAGTAGCTAAGGCGCGCGAACGCGGTAGAAAAATTTCGTGTGGCCACCTGGAGTATATATATAGAAGGGCCCATATGCTCTTTGTCGCTGATCGACCAACCAAACAGGTTTACTCTTAATTAAAAAAACGCATTTCATGTGTTTTAATGACGTGTTTGAAATATATTAACCGTTAGACCACTTAGCGGCTGATGACGTGGACAGCGGAAGCACTCTGTGGGCAGATGCGATGCATGGTTGGTGCAATGATATAGTGTACCTGTTGTTGTTTCTATACGGAGATCAGTGCGTGGCCGTAGCTAGTCGATCATTCTCCGGACGAGGCCATGGCGTTTGTGATTTTTTGTGCTTTCGGCCATGGCGCTGTAAGTCCAAATGACGTTTGTTATCGGTCCGGTGGACTTATTAAGATAGAGGATTCGGTACGCTCCCTCCGTTTTTAAATATAGGTCGTTTTCGCTTTCCGAGAAAATATATATTAATATTTATGGTACATAGTAAATATCATTAGATAGATATTTGAATCTAGTATTTCAATAATTTTTTTGGAGATTAAAATGTTGCATATATTTTCTACCAATCAAAACAAAGTCGTGGCACGGAAACCAACGGTGACAGTTATTTAGGGACGGAGGGAGCCGTTCACTTCTTATCCTCGCGCGTAAACACATGTGTGAACGCATGTGATCTGCCTTTATATTTATTTATGTACTGAAAGTAATGAAAGTTGTCCAACATCGACTTTGACAGTAACACACATAAATAAATTTAGAAAAAATCCATTTTACAACCTCCAATTATCACATAAGTCTAGTTTTCCACCTTATATTATAAAACCAGGTATCATAGGCTAAGCAACTTTCAAAACCATGTAAATTTGAATCTTTGGATGGTTTCAGAGGTGGTTTTCGATTTTTTTAAAGTAATAAAAAATTGTTTAATATAAAATAAATTATGACTAATTTAATTTAAATTTAAAAATATGAACTAGTATAATAAAATTCTAAAAATGTAACCTATATGTTTGTGCTGTTGGAAGTTATTTGGGTTTTTATTTATTGTTGTTCCTCATTTTTATTGTTTCTAATCATACTTATTATTTATCTAAATTATTATTTTGCAATAGAGCACTAACATATAGGTTTCATGTTTATAATTCTTCAAGTGCCAGTTTGATAATTTTTGGATTTAAAATAAATTGATTTTGAATTCTTTAAGATTCAATCATTTAAAAAAATCCAGAAAATAAAAAACCACCATTGAAACTATCCGGAGGTCCTAATTTACATGGTTTGAATAGTTGAATGGCCTATAATGTCCAGTTTTATAGTAAAGTGTTGAAAATTGGACTTCTACGATGGTTGAAGGTCCGCATGTAACAAACTAAATTAAGTACAATAGTTCTTTTATATATAAAATTATAAACGGAGCCTCGTATTAGAAAATCGTGGGTAGTACCACTACGGACCAAGCTATTCTTCTGGCTTGCGACAAAGGAACGGGTATGGACGGCAGATCGAAGACGACGGCGAGGACTGGATACCCATGACCTCTGTCTGATGTGTGATCAATGCAATGAGACGGTCAATCACCACTTGATTGTCTCATGCCCGGTTGCCAAGGAGATCTGGTGGCGCGTTCTAGCTTGGGCGAACCGTGCGTGTAGCTTCCATGCGTAAGAGAATTCCATACAGGACTGGTGGGAGCACCTACTTTCCATCCAAGCACCCAGCCGAAGAAAGGGGCTCAACAGCCTATTCATGACTTCGGGATGGCATACGTGGAAGGAGCGGAACATGCGTTTGTTTGAGGGCAGCGCGGCGTCTACAACCACCATCGTCCGAAGGATCCAACAGGAGGTCGATCTTTGGATTGTGGCGGGTGCTAGAAAGTTAGATCGTTTATTTTGTGAGTAATCCGCTAAGGTTTGCACACTTGCGTACTTGTAATCAAACTTTTTTTTCTCTACTTAATACAGTGATACGTAGCTCTTCTGGGTATTCGTAAAAAAAAACCGGGGCCATTGACTACTATTGTTGCAATGGGCATCGCTGTGTTCCCTGCTCCTTCCGTAAGTGCTCCATTTCGCCTTTGACCATCTGGATGAGACAGATTCAGTTTATTCATCCGCAATGGAGTTACGAGCGAAAGACAGAGAATATAGGGGGAGGAGCGGACACGGATGGCACGCAATCACTTGTTTATTTGTATTACAATGGGATGGGTTTTTCTGTTTGGGTCTTCCTATATAACCAATAAAAAGGAACGAAGAGCATGCATAATTGAGCCTTAGGGAGTCGTCGCAAAGAAAAAAATGAATTGAATTCAGTTAGTTTATTATGATGTTTCCCATTTTTCAGTCCTCAAGAACATCTTAAACAAATTATCAAATTGACGTTATTTTCTTAAAGACACACGTATGTACAACTACCTAGTAAAGTTTTTTTTTATTGGAACTAAGTTGAACTATATAATAGGCCAACTACAACTAGTTTGTCCGATATGTGGTGGATCAAACCCGGATCATAAGCCGCCAGAGGTCAACTGGGCCTGCTTAACTAGGCCCAACCGCCCAAGTAAGGTACAAGCCCAAGCCCAAGCAAATGTAAGGTTCCATTTTGGCACATATGCTAGCAACTCCGTATTCTTCGCTGTACGATAGCATACGAAGTTGCTAGCGTATCCTATAGGACCACTAAACTTGGGCCTCGTTTAGATCTCAAATTCCATCTCCAAAGTTTACTATACAAAAAATAAGATTCACGTCACATCAAAATGTCATAGCACGTATGGAGTACTAAATGTAGATAAAATCAAAAACTAATTGCACAGTTTTGTTGTACTCTACGAGACGAACATTTTGAGCCTAATTAATCAATTTTTGGACAATTTTTCACACATATAAACGAAATGCTATAGTACCGCACGTTATACAAAAGACCAAAATTTGGCTCCCAATTTTAGGAATAAACAATGCCTCGATGATTTTTCGCTTTCGGCTCCTGACCTTCACGCTGAGTCTACGCGTGTCCCCCTTGTGTGAAAGAGAGCACTGCTAGAGCTACAGCTAGTACTCTATATCCACCGTTGATGATACATCTTGATACCGCGGCCATTCGATGTCTGCCGCTCCTGCGTCGTTAGAGCGTCTCCAACCCAACTCTTCTTTTTACCCCCTACTTCACTCGAATGAGAGTCTCTCATCCATTTTCTCTCTCCTACTTCACGATCATCTCCAACAAACCTCTTATACTTACATCCCTATATTCTTTTTTTATATTTTATTTATTTAAAGTGGGTCTGTTACTTTCGTGTAGGCCTCCTAATGGGTCAGGACCCGCTCCCAAACCCACCCCGCCCCATTTCTATCTAGTTGCATATGTCAATCCAACCCTACCAAAAAAAACTAGCTAATAAACCCGCCCCACCCCGCCCCATAGATGTATTTATACCCTAATGTCAACACCCATGGAATACCCGTGGGTCTTAGTTTGAGGGTCTTACTCTTGACGTGGGGCCCACTTATAGGTCTAGTCACGCTATTTTACACAAAGTTGCGGCTTATCATACCGAGTATCTCCAATAAATTTCAGTCAATTTTGCTAAAATTTATAGTGTGAACGAGAGGTTTTAATTTTAGGATCCGACTCTTGACGTGGGGTTCACTTGTAGGTCTAATCACGCTACTTTGCACAAAGTTGCTGCTTACCATACCGAGTCATCTCCAACAAATTTCAGTCAATTTTTCTAAAATTTATAGTGTGAACGCGAGGTTTAATTTTAGGGTCCGACTCTTGACGTGGGGCCCACCTGTTGGTCTAGTCACACTACTTTGCACAAAGTTGCTGCTTATCATACCGAGTCATCTCCAACAAATTTCAGTCAATTTTGCTAAAATTTTATAGTGTGAATGTGAGGTTTTAATTCTAATGTCCGACTCGTAACGTGGGACCCACTTATAGATCTGGCCATAAAGTATATGTAAACTCTAATGAGGATACGATCCATTTTAACCCATTTCAACCCGCATCAATCCACGTTTAGAGTAGATCCGTCCCACCCCGCCTCACTCGTTGATACAACCCAACCATATCAAAATATAACCCATAAAATCTACCGAGATCCGGTGAATAGAATCGCTCGGACTGAGGATAGGATCCCGTGCGTGCCCGTGACCCACTCCATCCAGTTCCCAATCTCCGTGGCTGACGCCGGGCCGTGCCCAAGGCGGACCGACCTGCGTCTTCGCCGCTCCTGCGCCACCTCCGGCAATCAGTTCTAGGAGGCTGCGGAGCCCAAAATAATAGATTTTTTTTGAAAAGAGACAAAATAATAGATTCAACGGCTGCTTCTCATTCAGTTGGAGAGAGAAAATTAGCTCCCGCTACAATAATGCATGATACAGTTAGATACTAGTATACTACTACGGTAGCTGTCAGGAGCATAAGTGATAAGATGAAGTCATCACCACGTACTTGCTCGGTTGTTAGGACTGCGTTGAGCTTTGGATCCCACCTTCTTTAAAGTGAAAATACTTGAACTAATACGTAGCAATTTATCTACTGGTTAATGAAACCAACTTATCTCTAGGATATACTGCAAAAGTCTTTCTGTAAATTTTAAATCACGAAAATGCATGTAGTACGCGCTCTTGACAATTTTTTAGAAAATCTATTAAGATATATCGATCTTAAGGTATATACTACATAATTAAGCTTAAACAAAACTCTGGTGTGGCTAAAAAATTTAGAAGAAACGTGCTACCTTTTTCTTTCTTCTAAAAGGAGCCTGCTGACGAGGATTGCCAGCTCGTGTTCAAGCAGACGTTGAGGAGCTTCATGCTTGCCCGACCAGATTATACCATGCATGGCAAAGAGGACAGAACATATTTCGGAACATTTAGATAAAATATTTTCTTGTGAAATACTGCATCTGTTTTAAAATATAGATCGTTTGACTTTTTATACTATAAGTTCGACCGCTCGTCTTATTCAAATTTGTTTTAGAAATATAGGATGTGTTTAAATCCCTTGAAAAGGGTGGTCGAAAAGTCACATCGGATACTGCAGCGCACTGTAGCACTTTTCGTTTGTTTGTGGTAATTATTGTCCTATCATGACCTAACTAGGCTCAAAAGATTCGTCTCGTCGTGTACATCAAAACTATGCAATTAGTTTTTTATTTATCTACATTTAAGGCTCCATGCATGAGGAGAGAGATTTGATGTGATGTGATGAGACTTTTTACATAGAAAAATTTTGGGGTGGAAGTTTGAGAACTAAACACAGCCATAGTCAAATTTAAGGTATTTTTGAAAAAAATTTATTAATAAAGCAAGCCACCATAAAATATAATAATTTGTACATAATTTTGAATAAAACGAATCGTAAATTATAAAAAAGTTAAACGGCCTATATTTTGTAAAATGGAGGGAGTAGCTCGACGTTGAAAACTGCCAAATGTTTTTTTTTGTTGTCTAGCTAGTCCCGTCCGGATATATATAACCCATGGGCCCCGCTCCATTGTCCCATCCAATCCTAACATATAATAGCCACCGGTGGTACCCGAATGTGTGGTGCCTGTGGCCCATGGTCATCCTCTTTTCGTCGCACTCCGTCACGACGATCATCTCGTTTGGTTGAACATTCTACCGTCAACATCAACGACAATGATGGTACGCGCTGGCTTCCCGATCCCCAGCCACGATTTTCCAACGTGTAGCAATGGCTTTAGGCTGTGTTAATGACGTGATACCAGGCAGCGCTTGGCAGCGTAGACGACTGTGAGTGAATGCCTAGTAGCCTGGAGGCAGGGCTTCACCCATCACCAACCTACAGTATAGGCGCGGTACTGATGGGTCAACAGGGATGCCAATTTTTTTGCGAAAAATGTTTTTAAAAATTTTTATCCAAAAAATTATCGTGAGAATTTGTCTAGAGAAGTTATTTATAAAAATGTGTTATGGGTTATCCTAAAAATTATCTTGAGAAGTTATTCATAAAAATTATGTGTTACGTTATCATAAATTATCCTATAAAATTTTTAGAGAAGTTATTACAAAAATTGTGTGATAAGTTCTGCTAACATCATTCTTATAAAAGTTGTACTAAAAGTTTATCCACTTAGAAGTTGACAGAGAAAGTTATGCATAGAAGTTGTATCAATATATTGTAATTTTTCAAAGATAAAAATTATGGGAATTTTTCTAAAAATGGGAAATTCAGAGCAGATCAATATCACCCTTTCCGTACAACAGGTTCCTCGTACCCTTGTTGTATCAATAGCATAGTATGGAGGAGAGACATCCCCTGATTTTAATCTTATAATAAGCTCGCGCTGCGACTTGAACCGGGGTTGGCTCAGTGAACCGTTTCTTTGGCGTGCTCAGCTGATCAATTGCACCGTAAGAGTGTTGACCACCTGGTATAAATAATAGTGACTTATTTGATGATTTGAGGACCTTCCCTACATGTTATGAAGGTCAAATAAGATTCATTATAAATCTTATTTGATATGTTTTAGAACATGTAATCATGGCCTCAATCTTTGTTTGGATGAACGAGTACTGAATTATGGGCTTCCATGGGATTGGATGCCCTTGACGATCTTCTCTCTCACTTGCCTCTATTTAAGTATTTTTTGGTACTCTTTATAGTTCCTATTCATAATAATACTATTAGGTAACAATCTATTCTGAAAATCACTCAAAGTATATAGGAAGGAGCTCACCTTATGTATAGTTTGAATGTCATATATGAGGATGTCATGTCCTCACCATAAGTGGTAGAAAAGAAACATTATAAGTAGAAGTAAGAAAAATATGAAAAGATGGAGACATAGTTGATTAACATAGAGAATACCGAGTTTTGAACTGTCATATTTTTAATAAGTAACAGGTGATTTGAAAAATATATTACAATTACAAGTAAAAATTAGCAAGTATGCTGATTGCTGAAGACAAGTGGTATGAAAAACAGTATAAATAAAGAAAAAAGTAGGTATGATGAAGAAGTTATAGGTAGATATAAGTAAAAGAGAAAATTGCAAAGAAAACAATAGTGAGAAGAAAAAATGAAAAAAAAACGTTGGCGAATGTGGATTGCTGATGTGGAATCCCCGATGAATCCAAGAGTCCAGGCAACACCATGCCTGCCATGGCGGCTACATCTCATTGTCACTCCACCACGTCTGCTTTCTCTTCTTTCTTTAGCCAGACACGAATCCATAATCCAATTTGCTATGTGAATCCATAACCCACTTCACAAGTTTAGGTACTCTATCCTGTTTATTTTATTTTTTTGAGAACGGTACTCTATCCTGTTTGGTATAGTTCTAGCTCCAAACTCCAGTCCAGATTTACACCTTTTATGCTAAATTAATATACTTTAAATATTTATATTTAGTACAAGCTATAAATAAAATAATTCATCTCAATATTCTTATGTAATCTCAGCTCTAACTCCAAAATTTTCTGGAGCTCCTCGTACCCAGCTCCAAGAACTTTATAGATTTTCTGGAGTTATAGCTATGCCAGACAGGGCCTTACCCAGTTCGCGATAATACCAATCCTATGTTAAGTTCTTAGAAATTCGCCACAATCTCAGTTTCATCACAAATTGCTAGATCACCATGAACTCCATTATAATTTCTGAAACTTTCGTACTACTAGTAAATATAACAAGACCATCACGAAACTCGTCCCAATTTTTCGACATTCCCCACTACAATAATCATAAATAGATCTTTATGAAACTCATCACATTTCTTCAAACATTCGTCACTACTAGTAAGCATAAATAGTTCATCATGAAAATCATCATAATTTTCAAACATCATAACGCAATAGACATGGCTAGACTATCATGAATTAAACATTCAAGTTTATCACCATTTCCGGTGGCTATTCCCTCCATCATGAAAAAATGAGCATGTCTTTTCTAGTAATAAGTATGATGAAGACAAGTGATATGGCAAGAGAAAAAAAAGAATTATATATAGTAAATAGAGAACAAACTTGAAAAATAAAATTTAATTAGTCATCTTGACTTGCGCGTCGGCAGATCTAGATTGAGATAATGGTGGCGGCGGCCCGCGGTGGCTTCTCATTTTCGCTCGGACACATCTACTTTCTCTTCTTTTTCCTACGCCCGCCAAGGACTACCAAAGAAAATGGTATAAAATAATAAAGAAAACATTACGAATAGAAGTTAATTTCAACCTGGCGAAAAAAAGAAGAAAACCAAATACACATAAAATATAAACCCATCTACCTCTATTTTTAGCAAGTACTCCTACGATGGAGACTAGCGGATAATAAACATTATACAGTATATAAAGAAGAGAAAAAGGAAAAAAACAGAAAGGAAAAGCAAAACGGCGGCGAACGGCGAATCTGGATTGCGCGCCCATCGGGTTCCTTAAAAGCCAGCCCCTCCTCCGCGCACGAGAGCGACGCCGTACGCATTTCTCCGCACGCCCGCGTTTCACGGGGCTTTTTGCAAAAACCCCCCTCATCTTCTGTGAAATCAACCCGCTGTCGTCCTCGCGGATAGCACCCCCCTCCGCACCAGCCCCCTCCCTCCGCCAGTCCGCCCCCGCTCCGCCTCCCCCTCGCCACCCGCGCCCCATCCGCCTCCCACTCGCCGCGGGGAGGCTCGGCGGGCAGGCCAAGGTGCGGCGCGGCACGGCGTGGCAGCGTGCGCCGTCATCCCTCCCCCGCAACCGCCTCCCCCGGCCCCTCCGTGGATCTAGATCGGGCCGTCACCTCCACGGCGGGGACCACCAGCTGCGGCGACGGCGGCGGAGAAGAGCGCGGCGGCCGTGGCCTCCTCTCTCCCCCACACCCGCCTCCCCCGTCCCCCCTCCGCGGATTCTACTGGTTTTCCCTCCCTTCTCCTCCCTCTTCTCCGCTTTTCCATCAGATCGAGCAGAGAGCAGCAATCTGACACATATTCCTGCTCGTCGCAGACCTCCTCTCCCTCTCCGGCGTTCGCCCGCTCCCGCCGTGGCCTGCGCTCCCTCGCCTGCACAACAACAGCAAGAAATCGAGGGGCAAGATGAGCAGCAAGAGTCCAAAGAAAAAGAGCAGCAGGTGGAGGACGAGGTCGAGAAAGCAAAGGTGAAAGAGGAAGTGGAGAAGGAAGAGGATGACGACGGAGATGAGGTGCGGATGTATTCGGAGATTCTGAGCCACAATCCGGGCGACGTGGATGCGCTCAAGTGCGCGATGTACGCGAAGATGAGGCACGCGGACTGGGGTGGGGCGGTGCGGTACGCGCAGCAGCTGTGTGATGCTGAGCCAGGCGAGTCGGAGTGGCGGCTGATGGTGGCGCAGCTGCACGAGCTCAAGGGGGACCTCGCCGAAGCTGAGCGTCAGTTCAGAGAGGTCCTGGCAGAGGAGCCTCTCCTTGTCCGGGCTTTCCATGTGAGTATGACGCATACATGCTCCTTCTGATCTTGGAGTATTCACCAACTGCAATTTTTCTTGTTCATATGCATACATTGCTCAAATTACATTACAGATTTGTCGGGGACAGACCTAGGGGGTCCCCTAACCATCGGGGTAACCACCCTCAAAAAACGTTAACCACGGAGGGCCGAATCACCAGCAGCCCGAAAGGGCCACCAAGGCAGCGCGGCCTGTCACAGCTTATCATGGTCCAAAACAGCCGTCCGAATTCGCCTGTCGAGGGGACCCAAGTGGCGACCCCCGTCTCCGCCTCGCTCGAGGGACCCGGACCCCCCGGGTCAGGTGCAACGCCAACTCCGCCTCGCTCGAGGGCCACGCACCCCCTCAAGCAGGCGAGCCAACTCCGCCTCGCTCGAGGCCACCCCTCTACTCGACGCGGCGCGCCCCGGCGCCCCGCCCGACAACGACATTTAATGCCCGCCCCATCGGGCAGGCGCCGAAGTCAAAGGGAGATCTCTCCCCACGCCGCGCCGCTGACACCGCAGAGCTCACTGTTCTACCTGCTCCGGTCACTATGCGTCCTCACCGCTATTGTGCGGACGCATGCGGCGCTGCGCAAGGCCCTGTGCAGACTTGCAGGCGTCATTCCGCACCACTATTCTACCTGCTCCCATCCTCCCCCCCCGGTGCAGCCCTCGAATGGGCGTGAAGAACCCTCGAACCAATATATGAGCAGCGACCGAGCACGGACTCCGGTCAGGCGCGGCCCAGTGATGACGAACGCCGGGTCAAATCCACCAACTCTCGGCCATTCCCCGGTAAACCGGGCACGCCGCGCACTGTGGTCAACAGCAACCACCATGCCGACCCCTATGCCGCCAACTCCTGTCCTTCCCCACCTGCCACGCCCTCGAACCAACCAGCGGCGGACGGCTGGGCGCGGATTACGGCGGCACCGCCCCTCGAAACCACTCCAGGACAAGCACAGGGACGGCCGTGACACCCGCAGAAGCCGGAGCTCGCCATAAATCCCCTGCTAGGGTCAAGGTAAAACCGCACGCCCGGCGCCATGCTCTCCAGTGCGCGCCCCTGTAGCACACACTGTACTTGTACTTGTAGGCCCCCCTCTCCTTGGCCTATAAAAGGAGGAAGGGGGCGAGAGAGAAAACAGACGAACACGCACACGATCACCGCCTTCCACAATATTGGCACTCTCCTCAATCACTTTCACACCCATTTTCAGGGACTTGGAGACTTCCTCTCCTCTCCCGCCGTGCTTGTAGCCCCCCACTGCAGGCACCTCGGTGCAAGATAGTATAGTGCCGCGAGCACAGTCTGCTGGACGTACGGCCCCGCGGCCGGAACCAGGATAAACTCTTGTGTCATCGTGCTAGCTCTTGCATCAACCGTCAGGGGACGGGACACAACGCATTCTGTGTGGCGCTGAGGTTGGGCGGCCAATCTCAGCACCGACAGTGGCGCGCCAGGTAGGGGGTTGCGCTGTGATCAACCCACTTCACCCGATCAGTTCCCTTGACGGCAAGCCACGCCAAGGCCATGCCGCCACGATCCACCACGGGGTCCCCGGCCCACTTCCGCGCGGCTACCGGATCACGTTTGGGAGCCTGGAGTTCGAAGCGACCGGTGAGGGCCTCCTCATGCGGCTCGCCTCCAGGACGCCCGACATGATGGCCATTACCCCGGCGCCGCCAACGCCGCCCCAGCTCAGGAGACGTCGAAGACTGCACGAGCTGCAGATTCGCGTGGAACGACGCGTTACCCCACGCATCGTCCTTCCTGATTGGGACGCACACCTGTTGCTCCGGCCCGCTGCCACAGTACAGGGGAGCGCACCCCCACCAGCGGCTCCCGCGGAGGGAGCACGCTGGGAAAATGCGGCCGGGCCGGTGCAGCTCCCTTACGGAATGAGCAACGCGGCCGCAAGCTACTCCGTGGCAATCAGCGCCAACCTGAACGCACTAGAGGATTCGCCGGGTCACCAGCTGGGTTCGATCCGCGACCTCAACATTTCCTCGCCCGGCGGGTCCCAGCCCAAGTCGGACGACGGGGAAAGTGTGCGCGGCCAGGAGCACCCAGGCCTGGACTACTCCGGGCTACGCGACCGTGAAGGTCTTACCTCCTTCCAGGCCGCTGCGGACTTCTGCCTCACCTGTTCCGATGATTCCAGCGAAGGGGAATACGACCCCACGCGGGAATGCTTCGTCCTCGACGGCGAAGTAGAGTCCGTGGGAGAGGATGAAGAAACGCGCGACGGGGCCGGACACGACGAACCGCCACCAGCGCCCGCCGAGCCATCGGGCGAAGCCGCACTCGCACAGGCACAGCTCATGCAGGTACAAGAGCTGGAAGCCAGGCTCCGACAGGAGCGCCAGCAGGTACAGGAGCTACGCGCAACTCTGGAAGCCCGGCAGCCCGAGCGCGGCGAACGTGCGCAAGCTGCCGGGCGCATCGCTCAAGCGCGCATCATGAATGATGGCAACGACGCCAGCCCTGCCATGCCGCCGCGGGCAAGCCAGAAGCTCGTCGCCGCAGTAACTCTGATTCGGGCCATGCCCGAACCATCGACACCAGAGGCTCGCGACATGCAGCGTCAGGAGCCGGAGGAAGCTAGCGGGATAAGGAACAGTCCATCCATACCCCGCCTAGGGGCGCATGGACACCTCACCGACCGACGAACGACGGGAAGGTGCTCGTGACCGGCGACCGCGAAACGAGGAGGTCCGCGAAAGACTGACTCGTGGACACACGAGGCGCCATTAACGATGGTGACGCGCGCAACGTCCTGAACAAGAAGAGGCAGGACGCGGTACCTCCCCGCAGTAGGCACCCCCGACGAGGGGGTCGCTACGACAGCGAGGAGGACAAAACCCGACGCCGGAACCCCCGGGAACCCCTGTGTTCAGCCGGAAGATCCGTTCGGCCGCCATCCCGCCGCGCTTTCGTCAGCCGACCACCATTACTAAGTATTCGGGCGAGACGAAACCCGAGACGTGGCTCAATGACTACCGCCTGGCTTGCCAGTTGGGCGGAGCCACCGACGATGCTATGATCATCCGCAACCTTCCGCTTCATCTCGCGGACTCGGCGCGGACATGGCTCGAACACCTACCCGCGAACCAGATCCACGACTGGGACGACCTGGTCAGGATGTTTGTGGGTAACTTCCAGGGCACGTACGTGCGCCCCGGAAACTCCTGGGACCTGCACGGGTGCTGGCAGGCGGCCGACGAACCACTGAGAGACTTCATCCGCCGCTTCTCCAAGCGCTGCACCGAGCTCCTGAGCGTGGGTGACTCCGAAATCATCCACGCCTTCCTTGAAGGCACGACTTGTCGGGAGCTGGTGCGCGAGCTGGGGCGAAACCATCCCACCAGCGTCAACGCGCTATTCGATATCGCTACCAACTTCGCCTCTGGAGAGGAGGCTGTTGGGGCGATTTTCGACGGCAAGACCAAGGGGAAGCACGCGGAGGAGCTGCCTGCGGAGGGCAGCAAGTCCAAGGGAAAGGCTAAAAAGCAGAAACGAGGTGGCAAAGGCAAGAAGCCTCGGCAAGCCGCGCAGCAGCAGCAGGGCGAGGACTCTGACGAGGCCCTCACGGTCGAGCGAGGCCGCAAAGGCCCTCGAGGCCCTCCTCTGGGGGGAGGCCTGTTCGATGAGATGCTGAAGAAGCCATGCCCGTACCATAAGGGCCCTGTCAGCCACACCCTCGAACAATGCGAGATGATCAAGGGTTACTACAAGCGCACCTCCGCGAAGGAGGATGGCCCGAAAAAGGGTACGGGTGATGGCGGCAACGACGAGTTCCCCCATGTGGAGAATGTCTTCTTCATCGTAGGGGGCCCACAATGAACGTGACGTCCCGGGAGCAAAGACGTGAACACCGAGAGGTCTTCTCCATTCACCCCGCGACGCCAACTTACCTCGCCTGGTCAGACGAGACCATCTCCTTCGGCCGCGAGGACCACCCGGACTATGTCCCGAATCCGGGGCGCTACCCACTTGTTGTCGACCCCGTCAACGGCAACACACGATTCTCCAAGGTGCTGATGGACGGGGGCAGCAGCCTCAACATCCTCTACGTCCGCACCTTAGAGCTCATGGGCATCGGCACGAACCAGCTGAGGCCAAGCAAGGCGCCGTTCCACGGCATCGCACCGGGAAAACGGGTCCAACCCCTCGGGCAGATCGACCTACCCGTTTGCTTCGGCACTCCCGACAACTTTCGGAGGGAGACCCTCACCTTTGAGGTGGTGGGATTCCCAGGAGCGTACCACGCCATTCTCGGGCGTCCGTGCTACGCCAAGTTCATGGCGGTCCCCAACTACGCCTACCTCAAGATGAAGATGCCGGGGCCAAAGGGCGTCATCACCGTGGGATCGTCGTACGAGCATGCTTACGCGTGTGACGTCGAGTGCGTCGAGGGCGCGGAGGCGCTCGCCTACAGCGAGACCCTGGTGGCAGACTTGGAAAAGATGGCGAACGAGGCCGTCGACTCCGCCAAAAGGCACGCGGGCACCTTCGAGGCTGCAGAGCACACCAAGGCGGTGCCCCTCGACCCCAATGCCCCCGAGGGCAAGGCGTTGAGGGTCAGCACCACCCTCGACCCCAAATAGGAAGCAGTGCTCGTCGACTTTCTCCGCGCTAACGCCGACATCTTTGCGTGGAGACCCTCGGACATGCCGGGTATTCCGAGGAAGGTCGCCGAGTACTGCCTTGACATCCAGCCTCGCTCCAAGCCGGTGGTGCAGCGACTGCTGCGGTTCGACGAGGAAAAGCGCCGCGCCATCGGGGAGGAGATGCACAAGCTTCTGCAGGCCGGGTTCATCAAGGTGGTATTTCACCCAACCTGGCTTGCTAATCCTGTTCTAGTTAGGAAGAAAAACAGAAAATGGCGTATGTGCGTAGATTATACCGGTTTAAACAAAGCATGCCCTAAGGTTCCATTCCCTTTGCCTCGAATAGATCAGATAGTAGACTCCACTGCTGGGTGCGAATTGCAATGCTTATTCCGGTTATCATCAGATTAAGATGAAAGAGTCCGACCAGCTCGCGACTTCTTTCATCACCCCGTTTGGCATGTTTTGCTACGTCACTATGCCGTTCGGCCTCCGAAACGCCGGAGCTACATACCAGCGATGTATGCAACACGTTTTCGGAAGCCACATCGGGCGGACCATTGAGGCATATGTAGATGATATCGTTGTGAAAACCAGAAAGGCGGACGATCTGGTAAACGATTTGCAAATCGCATTCGGTTGCCTCCGGGCAAACGGGGTAAAGTTAAATCCGGAGAAATGCGTATTCGGGGTGCCGCGGGGCATGCTGTTGGGTTTCATTGTCTCCCAACGAGGCATCGAACCCAACCCCGAAAAAGTCTCGGCCCTGGAACGGATGGGGCCAATTCGGGACCTCAAGGGGGTGCAAAAGGTACTGGGCTGCCTCGCGGCTCTCAGCCGTTTCATCTCTCGACTTGGTGAAAAGGGCTTACCTTTGTACCGGCTCCTAAAAAAGCACGAACGCTTTTCACGGACCCCCGAAGCCCAAAAAGCCCTCGACGGGCTAAAAGCGTCGCTCGTACGCGCACCAATCCTCACACCGCCACAGAACGGCGAGCCCCTCTACCTATACGTGGCTGCGACAACGTAAGTTGTCAGCGCCGTCATCGTCGTGGAAAGGACGGAGGAGGGACACGCTCTGCCGGGTCAGAGGCCGGTGTACTACGTCAGTGGGGTGCTGACCGAGACCAAGGCGCGGTACCCACAGATTCAGAAGCTAATCTACGCTGTAGTGCTCGCGCGACGAAAGCTGCGACACTACTTTGAGGCCCACCCGGTCACTGTGGTCTCATCTTTTCCTTGGGGGAGATAGTCCGCAACCCGGACGTCTTGGGTAGGATAGCGAAGTGGTCGATGGAGCTCGTGAGAGAAACTCTCTCCTACGCGCCACGAAAAGCGATAAAATCGCAAACCTTAGCGGATTTCGTCGCTGAGTGGACCGACGTCCAACTTCCACCGCCACAGATCCAAGCCGAGTGCTGGACCATGTACTTCGACGGGTCAGTGATGAAAGCTGGGGCAGGCGCGGGCCTCCTCTTCGTTTCACCCCTCGGGGAGCACATCCGATATGTGGTTCGCTTGCACTTCCCGGTGTCAAACAACATGGCAGAGTATGAAGCCCTCCTCGCTGGGCTCCGCATCGCCGTTGACCTCGGCGTCAAACGCCTTGACGTCCGGGGAGATTCTCAGTTGGTCATCGACCAAGTCATGAAGAACGCTAGCTGCCGCGACGAAAAGATGGAGGCATACTGCAATGAGGTTTGCCGCCTCGAGGACAAATTCTATGGCCTCGAGCTAAACCATATCGTGTGCAAATACAACGAGGAAGCGGATCGGCTGGCCAAGATCGCGTTAGAGCGAGTCACCGTTCCTCCGAACGTCTTCGCCCGTGACCTCGACCAACCCTCCGTCAACTTCGAACAAAGGGCCGGAGCCCTCAAGACGCCCTCAGGGGCTGAGGGGGTCGAGCCCATGGAAGAGGACCCCTCGAAAGAGGGGCTCGAAGCCCTCAACGTTGGAAATTCTTCGGCCGAGGCCATGGAAATCGACGTGGACACACGACCGCAAGACTGGCGCAGCCCATACCTCGCGTGGATTGACCGCCGGGAGCTGCCCTCGGACCGGACCGAGGGGCGCTGCATCGCCAGAAGGGCCAAGACCTTTGTCTCGGTCGGCGGCGAGCTGTATAAACGCAGCGCCTCAGGAATTCTGCAGCGATGCATCCCCGTCCCCGAGGGAAAGCAGTTGATCCGCGACATCCACGCCGGGGTGTGCGGACACCACGCGGCGCCGCGTACCCTCGTGGGTAACGCGTTCCGGCAAGGCTTTTACTGGCCTACCGCCGTAGCCGACGCGAACGAAGTCGTGTGCACCTGCGAAGGGTGCCAATTTTACGCACGAAAGACGCACCTCCCGACACACGCCCTACAGACCATCCCTGTAACATGGCCTTTTGCGGTCTGGGGGTTGGATCTCGTGGGACCTTTCCGCCCAGCGCCCGGGGGCTTCACCCACTTGTTGGTGGCCATCGACAAGTTCTCGAAGTGGGTCGAGGTCCGGGCCATCACCAGCATCAGATCTGAGCAGGCCGTGTTCTTTTTCACCGACATCATCCACCGATTTGGGGTACCCAACTCGATCATCACCGACAGCGGCACACAGTTCACCGGCAAGAAATTCTTGGAGTTCTGCGACGACCATCACATTCGCGTAGATTGGTCAGCCGTAGCACATCCACAAACAAACGACCAAGTAGAACGTGCCAACGGCATGATACTACAAGGCCTGAAGCCAAGGATCTTCAACAAGCTAAACAAGTTTGGCCGGAAATGGGTAGCTGAGCTGCCATCGGTGATTTGGAGTCTCAGGACAACCCCAAGCAGGGCCACAGGCTTCAGCCCGTTCTTCCTCGTCTACGGCGCCGAGGCCGTCCTCCCAACAGACTTGGAGTACGGGTCTCCGAGGCTCAAGGCCTAGCAAGAAGAACAAAACCAGCGGAACCGCGAGAATTCGCTGGACCAGGTAGATGAGGCTCGAGACGTGGCATTGCTTCACTCGGCACGCTACCAGCAATCACTCTGGTGGTATCAAGCTTAGAAGGTGCAGCGTCAAGACCTTCACGAAGGGGACCTGGTGCTAAGGTTGCGCCAGGACAATCGAGAGCGCCACAAGCTCACTCCACCATGGGAAGGACCATTCATCATCACCAAGGTCCTCAAGCCTGGCACTTACAAGCTGGCAAACGAGAAGGGCGAGATCTTCACCAATGCCTGGAACATCCAACAGCTACGTCGCTTCTATCCTTAAAATTCTCAGCATTCCTTTTAAATACTTCATGTTCTTAGCCAACAACGATGAAAAGTTTGCAAAAAACATGGAAACATTGTTACTAACAGCATGAACAAGGGGGACTTGGTCCTATCCTCGACCTAGTCTCGATAGAGCCAAGACCCCCTCGGGGGCTGCAGGGGGTTTTACCCCCCTAATCGTCCCAATTTTAAAATTGTGCTAAAACTCAGAACGCTTAGAAAGATGCGGGGCGCGAGCTAACTAAAGTCGGAGCCGGCTGAGCCGTGAGACCGCCTCCACCCTCGAAGGGATACGACATCTCCCTCTCCACTCCACGCCTTAATTACTCATAGATTCAAAATACCCGGGCAAAATCTCTCCAAGCCAAGAATAGCACAATAGAACAATCAAACAAGTTCGAAGCACACAATCGAAATTCAAACTTAGTTTATGTACAGAGCCAGTCTCCTAAAAATGGAGATCGGCGGCAGCAGCGATGGTCCGCTGCAGGTCCGTCCCGACCCGTTCTGCTCGAGCCCACAGCTTGTTCTCCTCCGCCATGCCCCGCCAGACTCGGGCATAGACGCCGGGCTGCTCCGGCCATGCGCTCAGGCCGCGCCGATCCTGACGCAGCGCCGCCTCGGCCGTATCCCACTCCGCCGCTCCCCCAGCCACTGGCGCTTGCGGCGGCCCCCGGGCCAAGGAAAACGCCGCCGGCACCTCGGCCGCAGCCACTCCCGCAGGGGGAGCACGTCCGCCATCGTCATCTTGGGCCACGCCTTGTGCGCAACCCGAAGCCGGCAGGATGACCGTGCTACCGATCGGCGCGACCGCCTCCTGCCTCTTTCCAGTAGGGGCCACGGCGGTGGCACGGCCCCCCTGCTCGCCCACCTCAGCCAGAGCGTCGCGCCCCGACTCTACCTCTATCACCGGTGCGCCGTGCCCCGGCTCCACGTCTACCACCAGGGCGTCTTGCCCCGGCTCTGTAACCACCATCGGGGGCGTCCCCCCGCTCCGTCTCCATCGGCCGGGAATCTCGTACCCCCGGCGACGGCTCCTCCGGCATCGCTGCGGGCGTCGTTGCTGGACGCGGAGTCCCACGCGAACGCGATCCCCCGGCGTGAGGGGAATCCAACACCCCGACCTTCAATGCCTTCTTAGGCGCAAGGTTGGGGTTGTCCTTGGCAGCACCCCGAGCGCTAAATCAGAAAGGAAAAAACGGAAATTGCGAAGCAAAAAACCAAACGGGGATGGAAAATCAGGAGAATAGCTCAAAGCGAGACTTACCGGACGCAGTCCTGCAAGGCCTGCAATTTCGGCTTCGAGCCGCCCGGTGAGGGAGGCCTTCTCGAACTCGAAGACCCCCTCAACCCGCTCGGGGGCTGCGAATCCCTCGAGCCCTCGGCATCCGATCTGCTGCGGCGCAACGCGCCCGCAGCAGGGGTAGAAGTCACATGCGCCCGCGGCGCCGCGGGTCGGGCAGGCGCGACCGCCGTCCGCACCGCCACCGGCGCGACATCGCCAAGGCTCGCCACGCCCGCCCCAGGCGGCGGCACGGCCATCTCCTCCTCCTCACCGGCGGGCAGAGCCCCGCCGGCATCGATCTCCTCCTCCTCCTCCTCGCTGGGAGGGTCCGGGGAGTCCTCCGGGGACGCCGGCGGCGTCCCACCGTCCCTCCTCCACCGGCGGAGCGCCGCCGAGTGCGCATCCCGCCGGGCCTGCCTCCTCTGGCTGCTGGCCTTCCTCGCCGCCTTCGCGTCCCTCTCGCGGTCACGGCGGGCGCGGTTCGAAGCGCGCACCTCCGGAGTCGGCGCGAGGGAGCGGTAGAGGTGGCAGTTCACCTCCTGAAACCACAATGAATCGAGAAAGGAAATCCTAAGTTATCAATCCGACAGCTCAGGAGGGAAAATGATGACTTACCGACAAAACGTGGCCCTCATCGGGGCGCAGCCGGAATGACCAGAGGTTGTTCTGGTTACTCGGCATAGTGTCGGGATGCACCGCCGTTCGCACCCCGTGACGACGTACTCCTCAAGGGGTGGCTCCGGCAACATACGCGAAGCCGCCAATGCCGCCGGGTCGGCGTCCTCTGTCATCCGTAACAGAGGGAGCTGTCTCTCCATGAGGGGAACCACCCGACGATGATGGCAGTGCGCAAGCACGTGCGCCACGGTCAAACCCGACCCCTCCAGAGTACGAAGGGCGTCGATGGCGGGGCGGAGCCTCTTCCGCTGACCGTCGCCGGAAACACCGTAGCTCCAGGAGTCGGCCTTCTCCGTCAAGACCTTGCCAGTGTACTAAGGCAACCCCAGGCTGTCGTTGCACAGATAGAACCACCCCTTGGCCCAGCCACTATTGTTGGTGGTCATCCTGCAGGCCGGATACAGATGCTTCCGGGGCTCGAACGGCGCGAGCGTAAGACCGCCGGCACACGAAGAACGGCGCACCCCCTTCCCCGCGACGGACGTGCTAAGGTCGGCGCGGAAGAGGTGGACCCACAGGTCCCAGTGCGCCTCGATCCCCAGCACGCCCTCACAGACGCCGACGAAGGCCACCGCCTGAGAGATGGCGTTGGGGGCGAAGTTGTGGAGCTCCACGCCATAATAGTAGCAGAGGCCCCGCATGAACTGACTGGCAGGCGCGTTGAAGCCCCGCTCGTGGAAGCGGATGAAACTCACCACGTACCCCGCCGGCGGGTTTGGCACCCTGGCCACAAGCGGCGGGACAATCCACGCCGGCCGCGTCGGATCACCCCGGGGCGAGAGCTGCCCGCCAGCCACCAGACCCTCCAGGAGGTGATCGGTGGCGGTGGACGGAGTCCACTCGGTGACGCCCTCAATGACCACCATGGCAGACGGCGGAGCGGGGAGCAAAGGCGACGAAGGCGGGCAGGACGAGCAGAGAGCAGCAAGCGGACTCGGAAGCGAGAGAAAGACGGAGGCGCGAGCTGGTGCGGGGAATGGCGAAGGTAAGTAATCCCCTCCCCCGCTTTCCTTTTTATAAGGGAGGGAACGAGTTCATCCCCGCCGCGGAACACAAAACCATCGGCGACAGGCCCGGCGCGCGTGGCGCATCAATGACAACCAGGGGCCTCCTCCCCTTTCCCCGGAGAAAGGCACGCGTGAGCGGCGGCATTTACTGCGGCACAGTAAAACGAAACGACGCGGCAGCGGCGCCTGACCACCTGTCGCCTCGCCTCTCCCTGGCGCACGCCAACTCCGCCTAAAAAGGTGCACCCACTACGCCCACCTCGCCCACTCCGTGCCACGTCAGCCACGACCACGCCCGCCAGCGGTCGCGCGTAGGCCCGCAAACCGAAACGTCAACAACCGAACGGAAGGGTTCCTTCCAAGGTAAGACAACGACGCCCCCCCCCCCCCCCCGAGGCGCGGGGTGCTACTAATCAGGGGCTCGAAGCCCAGACCTCGAAAGGGTTTGACGGGCGCCCCAGATTAAGCGATGCGAAGGCTGCAGGTCACGCTCGACCAACCCACTCTCGAGCCCGCGGCTCGAGGGCGACCTGCACCTTTCGCAAGGCCCCACTGATCAGGAGTACGAAGCCTGGCCCGCGAAAGGGTTCGACAGGTGCTCCGGATCAACAGAGTCAGGGACGATTCGGGCGTGCTCAACGGACTTTACCCCGAACGCGAAGTTTGGGGACGCCCCTGTTGTGTTCAAGGCCAGACATGGGCAGCTAGACGAGGGATCCCATCGAGGGAGAGCTTCCGCGCCCTCAGCCTCCATCGAAGGGGGCCGAGCCCTACCTAGCAAACCTTTGCAAGCGCTCTTATGGACGAGTCTCCGGACCACGAGCCGATCCCTAGCGAACGGGGCACGGGCGTCCACTTGAACTACCCGCTAGCAGCTCACCGAGACATCCGTGTACGCGGCCCAATTCGAGGGTTACACGAATGACCCCACCCCTCTCCCCCGCGAAGGGGAAGCGAGGGTCGCAACTCAAAGACAAGAGCCCCCCTGATCGCCTCCGCTCGGGCCAGGGGCTTGGGGGCTCCTTGCAGCATATCCTCCTCCTCCTATGCGCGAAACACATCGAAGCCGTGCAGGACCCGCCCCCCAAGTTCCGTATAAATCGGTATCATCCCCGCAATCCACCACGTCGAACGGGGAGCGACTAACACAAACCTCGGGAGTCAAAGCCCTTGCACGAGTGAACTCACTCCTCCAAAGGCTCGGGGGCTACACCCGCGGGTGCGCTCGCGCGCCCCCACGGAAGAACATGCGTAATCAAGAAGGAGTAACCCCCGCAGAATGCCCGGGAATGATCCCGCAAACCATCAGCCTCTGCCCGACTGACCCTTAGTCCGGCAGAGGCTCGGGGGCTACTGTCGGGGACAGACCTAGGGGGTCCCCTAACCATCAGGGTAACCACCCTCAAAAAACGTTAACCACGGAGGGCCGAATCACCAGCAGCCCGAAAGGGCCACCAAGGCAGCGCTGCCCATCACAGATTATCACGGCCCAAAACAGCCGTCCGAGCTCGCCTGTCGAGGGGACCCAAGTGGCGACCCCCGTCCCCGCCTCACTCGATGGACCCGGACCCCCCGGGTCAGGCGCAACGCCAACTCCGCCTCGCTCGAGGGCCGCGCACCCCCTCAAGCAGGCGAGCCAACTCCGCCTCGCTCGAGGCCACCCCTCTACTCGACGCGGCGCGCCCCGGTGCCCCCGCCCGACAATGGCATTTAATGCCCGCCCCATCGGGCAGGCGCCGAAGTCAAAGGGCGATCTCTCCCCACGCCGCGCCACTGACACCGCAGAGCTCACTGTTCTGCCTGCTCCGGTCACTATGCGTCCTCACCGCTACTGTGCGGATGCATGCGGCGCTGCGCAAGGCCCTGTGCACGGACTCCGGTCAGGCGCGGCCCGGTGATGACGAACACCAGGTCAAATCCACCAACTCTCGGCCATTCCCCGGTAAACCAGGCACGCCGCGCATTGTGGTCAACAACAACCACCATGCTGACCCCTGTGCCGCTAACTCCTGTCCTTCCCCACCTGCCATGCCCTCGAACCAACCAGCGGCGGACGGCTGGGCGCGGATTACGGCGGCACCGCCCCTCGAAACCACTCTAGGACAAGCACAGGGACGGTCGTGACACCCGCAGAAGCCGGAGCTCGCCATAAATCCCCTGCCAGGGTCAAGGACGACCGCACGCCCGGCGCCATGCTCTCCAGTGCGCGCCCCTGTAGCACACACTGTACTTGTACTTGTAGGCCCCCCCTCTCCTTGGCCTATAAAAGGAGGAAGGGGGCGAGAGAGAAAACAGACGAACACGCACACGATCACCGCCTTCCACGATATTGGCACTCTCCTCAATCACTTTCACACCCATTTTCAGGGACTTGGAGACTTCCTCTCCTCTCCCGCCGTGCTTGTAGCCCCCCCACTGCAGGCACCTCGGTGCAAGATAGTATAGTGCCGCGAGCACAGTCTGCTGGACGTACGGCCCTGCGGCCGGAACCAGGATAAACTCTTGTGTCATCGTGCTAGCTCTTGCATCAACCGTCAGGGGATGGGACATAGCACATTCTGTGTGGCGCTGAGGATGGGCGGCCAATCTCAGCACCGACAAGATTATGCTGTCGCTTTTGGTTTATTTTTTTCTCGAACCACGCAGGAGAACTGCACGTCATTTCATTAAGGTAGAATAAAAGTTACAACAGCCTAGACAGGCCACACCTGGCGCCATAAAATGGCACCACCCTCCCTACTCACAAAACCAGATTCGCGCCACAAAAAAGATTTAGATGACCGAATCTGACCTGAAACCCAGCCAATTTAGGCCAAGATGGTCAGCGACCTAGGCATCAACTCCCTAAGTTTTGTGGCCCCTGCTGAACACCAGAACTCCCCTTCCATCCTTACAGACATGACAGCCTCTTGAACACTTGGTCTCTTTTGCTCAAAGACACAAGCGTTGCGATGTTTCCACAACTCCCAAGCCACCAATATGACCAGAGTGTTGAGCCCTTTGCGAGCCTCTTTTGGAGCCACTTTGATCATGCGCCTCCACCAACATGAAAAACGGGCAGTCCCAGATTGTGGCGCCAGCTGCAATAGGCCTAGCTGCTGCAATAGAATGGACCACACTTCTCGGGCAAACACACACCCAGCCAGCAAATGATTTATCGTTTCCTCTTCTTGATCACAGAATGGGCAAGCTTCCTGATGGGGCAGGTTCCTCCTTGCCAGGCGGTCAGATGTCCACACCCGGCCCTTGACCACTAGCCAAATGAAGAACTTACAACGAGGAGGGGCCCAAGTTTTCCAAATTCGTCTCCACAGCTCAAACTTAATGGATCCAACAAAGAAAGCCTGGTAGGCAGATTTACTACTATAGAGGCCATGTTGGGTCAGCTTCCACTTGTATTGGTCTGCTACATTCTGGTTCAAGGCAATGCTCTCCATTAAATCCCATATGTGCAGATAATCAAAGAGTACTTCTACAGTAAGGGCACCCTTGATATCTTGCACCCAACTTCTATTTTGCAAGGCATGAGCCACTGTTTTCCTTTTGACAGTTCTCTTTGGAACAGTGTTCAGCAAGTTGGGAGCAATTTCTGCCATAGTCTTCCCATCCAGCCATCTATCCTGCCAGAACAGAATATCCTCCCCATTGCCCACTATAGCAACCACTGCCACATCAAACAATGCTTTGGCTTTTGCAGGAACCGAGATAGGGAGGCCGGCCCAAGGACGTTCTGAATTTGTTCTTTGTGCCCATAGCCACCTTATTCTTAGTGCCATGCCAAGAAGTTCAAGATTATGAATTCCCAGACCTCCATACTCTAATGGTCTTTGCACCTTCTCCCAAGCAACCAGACAATTGCCCCCATTGGCCTGACCATGACCCTTCCAAAGGAACCCTCTCCTTTTCTTATCAATATTTTTGAAAACCCATTTTGGTAAATCCAGCGCTATTAGATGATATATTGGTGCAGCTGTGAGTACTACCTTAACCATAACGAGCCTTCCTGCTTTGGTCATGAGGGAGGCCTTCCATCCAGGGAGATAGTCAGCCACTTTGTCAATCAAAGGCAATAAAACATCCTTGGTTGGCTTACCTATAGTGAGCGGAAGGCCAAGATATGTACAGGGGAAGGCTTTGACCGAGCAGGAGAGAATATTGGCAGTGGTTGTCAACTCCTCATCCGAGCAATGAATTGGGGACACTGAACTTTTAGACATATTAGTTTGAAGACCAGAAACATGTCCAAACATATCCAGGAGATGCTTGATTACGTTCAGATCCAGTTCACTGGGCCTCAAAAAGATAACAGCATCATCCGCGTAAAAGGAAACCCGATGCCGGGCTTGCTGAATGGCTAATGGCTGCAGCAGGCCTTGCCTAATCACATATTCCACCAAGGAATTTAGAACGTCCATTACCAGTATAAACAACATAGGAGAGAGGGGATCTCCTTGCCGGAGGCCACGGTGATGAAGGATAGTATCTCCTGGCTCCCCATTAACCAAGATTTGAGTACTAGAGGTGGACAAGATCAAACAAATGAGGTCCAGCCACTTCTATCCAAACCCAACCCTTCTCATTATTTCCAAGAGGAATGACCAAGAAACTGAATCGAATGCCTTGGAGATATCTAGTTTCAAAAGGACATGGGCTTCTTTCAATTTATGTAAAGATTTGACAATCTGCTGCACTAGAATGAAGTTATCATGAATATTCCTCCCTCTGACAAAGGCGCTCTGATTGGTGGAGACAAGGGAAGGCAGCAGCGGGGCCAGCCTGTTAGCCATAAGTTTAGTAACCAGCTTAGCAAAGCTGTGTATTAAACTTATTGGCCTAAAATCTTTTACCTCAATAGCATCCAACTTTTTTGGCAGAAGAGTAATGAAGGCAGTGTTGAGCAATCTGAACTTGAAGACATGCCCTCTCTGAATTGCATCCAGGGCCATTAGGACGTCTCCCTTAATGATGCTCCAGCATGACTTATAAAACCTCCCAGTGAATCCATCCGGCCCCGGTGCTTTATCTAAATGCATGTCTTTAATGGTAGCCCACACTTCCTCCTCAGAGAAAGGGGCATCCAATACAGACAGATCATGTTGCTGAATGTCCAACTCATCAAGGTCAAAAGAAAATTCTCTTGCCTCAGCTTTTCCAAGAATGTTGTCATAAAAATCAAATACCGCTGCATGTTTCTCTTCTTGCGAAACCATCACCAGATCCCCAACATGCAGTTTGGGGATAAAGTTTTTCTTCTTCCTGAACCTGGATTGCTGATGGAAAAAGGCCGTGTTAGCGTCTCCCTCTTGAAGATATAAGATCCTGGACCGAAGGCGAGCAATTGTTCGGTCTAACCAAGCCAGCCCCAAGCAATGCAATTTAAGTTTTTTACGCAGCCAATCCTCGTTTTCAGAGAGTGCCCTGCTGTCTCTTTCAATCTCAAGACGGTGGAGAAGCTCTTTGGCCACCTCAAGCTGAGACTTGATGTTTCCAACCTTCCGCTGGCCCCATTTCTGTAATCCTCGACTGAGCCGTTGCAGTTTCATAAACAGGCGCTCGACTGCGCAATTTGATTGTACAGGGGCTGCCCAATTTTGTTTGACTGCCTCCAAGAACCCCGGGAGCTTTGTCCAAAAGCTTTCAAAGTGGAACCGGCGCTTGCCCTTCGTGCTGACTGCCAAACCAAGAACCAAGGGGCAATGATCAGAGACTCCTGCTGCCGAGCTCTGGAGGACTGCATCAGGAAATAGCGCAGCCCAGTCACCACAGCAGAAGGCCCTATCCAACCGAACAAGTATAGGCGACCTCCTCTCATTAGACCAGGTGTATTTGCGACCTAAGAGAGGTATCTCCTTGAGATCATTATCATCTAAAAACCTTCTAAATCTTCCCATCATGACCCTGTCTAGATTGGCGTTGTTCTTGTCAGCAGCTTGATAAATCAGATTAAAATCTCTTGTCACCAACCAAGGTCCACTGCACAGTGCCCTAATGTTCCTCAATTCCTGCAGGAATTGTATCTTTTCATCGTCCCCTTGCGGCCCATATACTCCAGTAAACCACCAATTGTGACCGTCTGGCTCAGAAAAAAGAACAGAGGCTGAATATGTGTCTACCCTTGAAGCAACGGCCTGGCAAGAACTACCCTTCCAGGCAATCAGAACCCCTCCTCTAGTGGCACTGGCTGGGAGAATTATGTATTTATCATAAGCTGAACCAAAAATCGAGAGGAACAGACACTGAGAAATGGTAGCGACCTTGGTTTCTTGCAAACAGACAATGTCAGCATTGCTGGACAAAATGACATCTCTGACAGAATTGTGGCGAGCCTTCTGGTTTAGACCTCTTGCATTCCAAACTAAGATACTGCTAGGATTCATTGATAACCGAAACAAGACCGACCATACACCAGCCAAAACAAAGAGCCTTACAGTAATGCAAAGAGGTCCGTAGCACGGACCTGTTCCCCCTCCCCAACCTCCCAACCATAGATGGCAGCCATAGCTTGCATATGGGAAGCAGAGATGAAAGGGCTAAAAATCTTACAGTACTTGTCCTGGGCGCTTGGGTCGATTATCTCGCGCTCTTCGAAGCCCAGATGTCGCATCACTTTCTTCTGGGCCATCGTAATCGCCGGACCAGGAGAGCCAGGACCTACACCAGCGACCCGCCGGCTCCGGCGAGGTAAGGACCCCGGCGGCGGAGCCTTCTTTCGACGCTTCGGAATTGCTGGCAGAGGAAGCAGCATATCCACTGGCTTGCATACCTTGTCGAGCTTCCTAATTGGAGACTGGTTTATGCCCGTCTTGGTACCCATCAACTATCATACATGTTTAAGACATTGAGAATTCAAATAGGTACTTTAGCAATTGCAATAGAACGTCAGTTGTGATTGGAAAAGAAGCCATGCCATGATTCATTAGCATCCTGGCAGTTTGCTGCAATTATTTCTATGTTCTAATCTAAGCTAGATTTGTCCCTAAGAATCCACATAATGCTGTCTTAATGCTTGAGTTCCCAGAATTGACAGAAATGCCTTTGGCTGCACTGTTACACACTGAGGAACTGGCTCTTGTGCTTGCAATTTCAAAGGCAACAGAATCGGAGGAGGGTTGTGCTAGAGCCCATGAGCCCATGAGCCCTTTCCCACCTAGGAGGCTGTTGTCAACATATTTTTTCCTTTTCTTCTTTTACCCTTTTGCACACCCTTTCATCTCTTGGCATATAATGTAAATATTCTGTTCAATGCAGGACCTTGGAGGATCATTGCAAAGAGATGCGGCTACTGGAAGGGGAGTTCTGTTTGCTACTGAAGCTTTGCTTGCAGAGCGTGGCAAAGGCATTTCAGGCCATCGATTCGTTATACAGGTAAATGATGTTTGGTTAAGCCTTTTGGTTTCCCTTTACATGCATATGGCTGTCTCAAAAAAAGGGATTGGTTATACGAACTCCATTGATGAATATATGCAAAGTCATATTCATACTACCAATAATTTTCTCCCATATGGTTCTGCTTTTAAATGTCAATTTGCAATGAATTGAGGTCTGGGAGTGTAGGCATCAACATGCACTGGTGCTGCTGCAATAGTGGTGCACTCATCTTTTTTTTCTCCAAAGATTAATTGAATATTTTGGGGCCAAGCTTATTGTTCAGTGCGAAGTTCGGTTTCATATAGCGATAATTTGTGCTGATGGGAGCATATACTATCATATGTTGGCTCTTCTTATTACCATGTATGTTTGCTCTGTTGATCTTTTCTAAGTTCAGTTTGTGTTTCGCGCTAGGGGCAACCGGCTTCTTTTCGCCCAAGCTCGGATTCCTCTTCGTGCTGGTGAGTATCCCTAGCTTGCTCCATCCGCTGGCATTATGGATTTGTTGTTCTTCGCATTCACAGCCGTGGATCTGTGTGTAGGTGCTGCCATCGAGCTGGCCATGGCTGGGCTCAGGCCGACCAGAGCTTTTGGTCCAATAAGGAGGCAGTTGCACTAACAAGCTGCTGCAAAAACGCTGTGTTGAAACAACTTCGGGTTTCAAGTACGTACGTCACCTTGTTTCTTTGTTGTTTCTGTGTAAGCATGTGCTGAACGTTTGGCTACCTATATAGTGGATGATGTTGTTCAGTCTCAATGTGTGTTTTAAATTGGTTTTGGCCCGAGATTGTTTTGCTTAGTGAGCTTGGCAGTAACAATGATAAGAAATTTCAGTTTAACAATATGATTTCTAGCAACGAAGAATGTTTCTTGCAGAATTCTTAGGATTAGGATTGGTTGTGCTAACATAAGTTTGATGGCTAGCAAAGCAGCATTTGTCTGAACTTTGTGGATATTCTAAAATAGCATCAGGATACAACAGACTTACAACACTTCTACACACAAAGTTATCCTTATTTATTGGTGTGCTTACTTGCTAGGCAAATCTATGATCTGCTGCATGTTCTGATTTTGTTCTGATCTTACTTGGTTAAATATGTCTTAATCAAGGAAACCAATGACAATGTTCAGCATTGTATGAATATATACTGGCCTCCGTCTGATTAGAGAATGATTAGATTAAAGAAATGTAGCGACTATCCAATTTTAACAAACGAACCATTTATTAATTGTTAGCTGTCCATTTGGTTGCAGTTGCACTCTTCCCTAACGACAATTGCTTTCTGGTAAATTATATTTTGTGGTTGGCTTGATGCTATTTTTAATTCTGTCAAATATTCATTTGTAGAATGAAGTACAATTGTGGTAAAAAGTCACATCTTTGGGTCGATCTTACATCAAACTATCTCTCAGAGCAATGACCGCGACTTGCAAAAAATATGTGATAAGTAACCATTTGTTGATGGGCTTCCCACATCTATCTCAAGGTTCCTTCATTCTTAGATGATGAAGAATCACACCGAAGAATATGCCTAATCTACTTCCTGTATTTTTAGTATGTTGCATATTAATCTATAGACCGCATGGAGGCAAATTCACATAAAATACACACACGCTTAGCAATGAGATTTATTTTAAATAATATGGTAGTCCCACGTATTATGTAATAAGTTGCGCCAATTCTTTTTATAATGATATAGACCAATCATTTAATATATAATGTGTATTTTTAAATTCTTCTATTTATTATTATGGTTACGGCGCGCAGCGCGCGCGTCACGGTCTAGTACGGAAGGAAAGCCCCCGAACAATCCAGACAGCACCGTCCTCGCCACGGCGTCTTCTCGTTTTCACTCTTCACCCCCCTCCCTCGTGCGCCAGCGCAAGAAGCGAATCCAGAATCCAATTTCGCTACGTGAAGCTCACACTCGCCTCCCCCACCCACCACCACCCTCCTGTGCGCGGCGTGTGTCCGCTACCCCCGGCGGCGGCGCGCTGGGGATGGCGCGGGCGAAGGCGGATGATTTGGCGGCGGCGGCGTTGGCGCTGCTGGCGCGGGAGGAAGGCGGGAGCCCGAGAGGCGGCGGCGGCGGCGGCGGGGCGACGTCGGCCCAGACGCTGGGGAACGTGGTGGTCTCCATCGTGGGCACCGGCGTGCTCGGCCTCCCCTACGCGTTCCGCGCCGCCGGGTGGCTCGCCGGCTCCCTCGGCGTCGCTGCCGCCGGCTTCGCCACGCTCTACTGCATGCTCCTACTCGTCAGTACGCCCGCCCGTCCATCTCTCCCTTCCCTCTCCACTCATCACTCACTCTGCCTGCTACTCCCGATTACAGTACAGTTCAGTACAGACTACAGAGGCGTCCTCTTTCCCGTGCACTCTGCTTTTGTGTCTCTGTTTCGCCAAGTTTATTTGGCAGATTTGTAAGGCCCAGACAACACCTCATGTTGCCACTCTGTTCAGTTTTCGATTCATTTCTCGAGGCTGGACTGCAAACTTAAGACTGCGGGGATAAAAAAAAATCTTAGCTGTGTCAGTACAAATTTCAGACTCTGCTTTAGGGCTAGTACTTTTGTAGGAGTATTTCCAATTTGTGATTACCTATGTATGATTTTTTGAGAAACTGAATGCAGAGGACGAGGTATTGGGTCTTCTATTATTGTTTCATTTCCCACCAAACTGTGATGGCTACGTGCTTTCAGAGAAACAAAAACTACTGAAAGTCAGCAGAGTATCAAGACTTTGCCGAGATATTAGCCAATAAGAAAGAAAATCCACTGAAAGTCAACAGAGTACTAAGACTTTGCTGAGATATTAGCCCAAAAATTAAATTAGTTTTGCAATCGGCCAGCTCTTGGCTCCATTTTAAATTTGACTGCCAAAATCAACTGGTTTTCTGACAGAAAAGAAAACCGTCTTCAAGAAAACCAAAAGTAATAGTTCTTCTTATCTTTATCTGTTTAGATTTTAATTGAAATTTGTATGAATATCCTGTTTGTGCTACTTCACATTTGATATTAGAATTATCATTGTGACTTACATAAATAACATATGATTTGGAACTGTTACGCGATGTCTTTCTGAATCGAACAACTTTGGGTCCATTAATTGCTTCCAGTTTAATTTACTTGGTGTCATTTCGAATTTGAAGGTGGACTGCAGGGATAAACTGGAAGAGGATGAAACCGAGGAGTGCTGTCATGATCACTATACATATGGGGATTTGGGTGAAAGGTCCTTTGGGACCATAGGTCGATGCTTGACAGAAATCCTCATCCTTGTTTCGCAAGCGGGTGGTTCTGTAGCATACCTAATATTCATTGGCCAAAATCTTCATTCTATATTCAGCCAGTTGATGTCACCAGCTGGCTTCATCTTTGCCATCCTCCTGCCTGTGCAGATTGCACTCTCCTTCATCCGTTCACTATCTTCTCTTTCTCCATTCAGTATATTTGCAGATGTGTGCAATGTCCTTGCCATGGCAATTGTGATCAAACAAGATCTTCAACTTTTTGATCACCCCTTTGCAAATAGAAGTGCTTTCAACGGACTCTGGGCAGTACCATTCACTTTTGGAGTTGCAGTCTTCTGCTTCGAAGGATTCAGCATGACCCTTGCATTGGAATCATCAATGGCGGAGCGGCGAAAGTTCCGCTGGGTACTTTCTCAAGCAGTCGCCGCCATTATAACCGTGTATGTATGTTTTGGAGTGTGTGGGTACTTGGCCTATGGTGAGGACACCAGAGACATTATAACACTTAATCTTCCAAACAATTGGCTGTCAGCTGCAGTTAAGGTTAGTGCAGTTCTCATTAGTTTACCTTTTGTTATTTGTTACTGAAACTTGTAGTTGATTCATGACAGGATAGTTTTCATGAAACAATCATTTTGCACCTTTTTCCCTTGTGTGTAGGAAAACAGCAAACCAATATTTTGATATTCAGAGATGTAAAATCTGATCTTATAAGTCATCAATTATGCACATCAATTATACTTATTTGGATGTAGCAGCCGGGATATTTTCATTTGCTTGATGAAATAGATTTCCCTTCATCTAAAAATGCACGTGAGATCTCCTATTTAGAAAAAAAGTGAAATGAGTCATTTTTACACTGGACACAGACAACGATGCACTAGGGCAGTAATTTGGACTGTCTGATCTCATGACAGATAAGCTTGTGCATTGAAGTAGCATTTTTCCACATGGTCATTATATAACAATAGATATTTGAATCATAATTTCACTGAACAATTTGGATCAACCAACAGGTTGGCTTATGCATTGCGCTGGTGTTCACATTCCCAGTCATGATGCACCCGATCCATGAGATCTTCGAAGCAAGATTCAGATCAAGTGGATGCCTTCAGAAGCTCTCCCGCAATGTTCGTGGCGCTGAGTGGCTAGGCTTGCACTCATGCCGCATCCTCGTGGTGGCCATCCTGAGTGTGGTGGCATCCTTCATCCCTGCTTTTGGGTCATTCATCTCATTCGTCGGGAGCACAATGTGTGCGCTTCTCTCCTTCGTGCTGCCTGCTCTGTTCCATCTCAGCATTGTAGGTTCATCAATGCCCTTCTGGAGGCGTGTGCTGGACTATGGCATTCTTCTCTTTGGTCTGGGTTTTGCCGGATATGGTCTTGTGACTGCTGTCTCCTCGCATTGAACAGTGCCCCAAGTTGTCAAGATGTGCAGATCAGGATCTGAACCCAAGAAACCAAGGGAGCCATCAGCCAGACAGCGCAGCTGATAAATCTGGATCTTGGAATGGCATGAATCAATTGGAGATGACTCTGATATTCATATTGAGTACCTCGTGCCTTGGCTTCTTTTTCAAGCATATTGCTGGTGGTTCCAAGCATTTTATATAACATACAGATGATTTTGGGATCAGGGTTGTAGCTTAGATGTATCCAATGTCTTTTCTGCCCGTAGGCAACAGCCAACAGAGCGTTGCCCATTCAGTCGGTCTCCATATATCTTTAATGTATATAGCTGGCATCGTGCACATGGGCTGTGTAAGGTTTATATACGCGAGTATCTTTGGATTGGTTTCGACTTGATTTTTTACCAGAGATGGGCTGTGCCTACTGCGGCCACTTTGTTCCGTTTTCGAGCAAATGGGCATGCTGACCCTAATCCTTTATATCTAAAGTCAAAACAAATCCCTTGGTGTTCTAAGTTTGCTTTAGCCAAATTTTAAGAAAATTCAGAGAGCCATTCAACTTTTAGTGATGATTGAGGCAACAATACAGAGTCGACCATCAGCTGACGATGGTAGAGAAATCTACACGTCGCCATTTTCCTTTTCTAGAGTTAAGTTCGAAATCAAAGAGGAAAAAGTATTTCCATTCTAACGTCTTCGTGTTACCATTTTCCTTTTCTAGAGTTAAGTTCAAAAATCAAAGAGGAAAAAGTATTTCCAATCTAACATCTTCGTGTTACCGCCTGAATGATGCATATTATTGTGGTGTGGGTGTCTTCATGATCATCTTGAATACTGTAATATAAAAGCGGTAGCATAAGTGAAAAATGTAAAAGTGCCTTACACATGTTCGTTTTTGGACCTGAAAATTATAATGAGGAGATTTCAGCAGCAAAATGAATTCACCAATGCTGGCACTTGTGTGCATTATATTGGTGTCCAGAACAATTAGCAGATATAGATTCAAAAGAGCATTTAGGAAAACAACAATGCGAAACCCCCGTACTCTCTACTTGATGTACCTGTAAAACACATACAACAGAAATATAGAGCTGCAGTTGAAAATCTTACATTAATCTAAAAAGAGAGAGATTTGATCGACATTTTGTTTGCCTATCTGATAATTGTAGGGCTTGAAATAATTTAGATTTGCAAGTAAGCAAACTGGAAGAAAGGAGTGAGGTAGGAATCAAATAATAGATGGGCAGAGATAAGAAAACTATATATAATGAATATCTAGATGGCAGTCTAAGAAGCAACCACAAATGGACAGTAAAGCTGTTGGATGACAAGGGATTCCTGTACAAGCTTATTACTAAATAACAAATTGAAATTCCAGTACACATCAATGGGAGGTAGCAAATTGCAGTCAACCATAGCAGCGAGCAAACAGGGAAGTACACATCAATCTAATTACAAAAGGATAATTGAAATTCATGTACAAGCTTATTACTAAATAACAAAAGCAATTCATGTAAATCATACCATTACAGCCATATCAAAACATATTATACATTAAAAATAAAGTAAGGTTTCTCTAATCATGTGCAGTGTAATGTGCAATTCCAGAACTATTTAACTCTTGTATACAATATTAATCAAAAGCAATCTGTTCGTATCACTGTTAGCATCTTCTTGAGCACAAAGGATCAATGCAGGCAAAAGGTGTGGGTGCAGTCAGTGTTTCAAACCGAGAATGGGAAGAGACATGTCCACCACATTGAAGCATCCTTGATGTGCACATAAATGGGGAGCTTAGCGCAAATTGTGGGTACCAAGAAAGATAACCACAATCATTATCATTGATATCCTTACAAAAAGGTGCAGCATGCATGCATAGCAGAAAGAGTGTTGCTCTCCCATTGTGCATCATTTAGACATAGGATCAGAAGAGTGTTTTGCTCCTATTTTGAATAGAGTAAATCGTACGTATCCTTTGTGCTAGAAGGTGCATCATGTAGAAATAGGAGAATAGTGTTTTTACTATTTTAATAGAGTAGAAAAAATTGTTTACATGAAATTCAATATATATACCGCCAAACAACTAGAGTGTATTAATAATCTTTTTCATATAAAATACTGGGTTTGGGCTGGGGCTTCAAACCTGTCCCAGAGGATTTTCCGGAGAGTACGTTCTTCCACAGATTCTACATCATCTCTAAAGAACGAAACTTGCACCATGCAATCTCGCTTCTCATTCAATCACGTCATCAGGCGTTGTGCGCCTTTGGATGAACTACAGCCTGATCATCTCCCCCGTTTATTCTACTCCCTTATAACGAGTTTCCAGATAACTCAGCAACTCTCGCAACGCCGGCCGGAACGGATCAGCTTCCATCTTGGCCAGCACTGCACAGCTCTGCCACCTTTTTTTTTTTGAGGGCAAGATTAGAGCTTTTATTCATTGATCAGATCATTACAACCCCGAAGTACAACTTCCCTTAGCCACTGAGGCATATATCCTAACCAGGAATGCGACGGAGAGGAGATAGAGGCAATCTTGGAACAGGCATGAGCCACCTCATTTCCCTCCCTACGAAGTACAGACACTCGAAAGTTTACAAATGTAGAAGATAACTCTCTTATATAATGCCAAACCCAGCTATTGTGCTACGACTGCCATCCCCTAAACGAAGAAGGGCCGCAACCGAAGTGTTGTCCATCTCCAGGCACCTGACCACCACCATTCTCCACCGCCAGCTTCACACCATCTCGAGCTGCCAATGCTTTAGCCATGAGCACGTCACGAATTCTTGAATAGGCTTGCGCCAAAACCGCCACGAATTCTCCACGATCATTCCGCATGACTGCTCCACTCGCACCATTTCCAGTTGCTGCATCGAACGCAGCATCAGTGTTCACCTTTACCCAACCTTGCTCCGGTTTCTGCCAACAGACCGGCTCTCTAGCTTGTGCAACAGCAGTAGCTGGCTGGTTATTGGCTATGCAGATGATGTCTTCCATCATGGCTGAGATATGACGCACTGCAGCGACGTGATCCAAATGGACCTTGCCATGTCTGCGAGCATTACGGCCTGTCCACAAGGACCAAACCCCACAGACTAAAATTTCTGCTTCTCTTCCTGAGCACCGTTCACCAGCAAGAATGTCCTTCACCCATGAAGCTAGATGCAAGTCTGGCACTTTGAAACCCAGCAGCCATTCCACTGTCTGCCAGAATCGCCGCACCAGAGGGCATACAAATGCCACATGGTGTAATGTTTTAGCTTCAGCTCCGCATGACGGGCAAAACTCCTCCTGCTCAACATGCCTCCGGTTCAGCTTTACCTTTGTTGGCAAGAAATTATTCACCGCCCTCCACCAGAAGATACGTATTTTCAGAGGTACACGCAACTTCCGTAGTCGTTTCCATATAATCGCCGCAGACGACGAACTGGTTTCATTTAACTTGCTTGCCTCAATCTGACTTTGCTCCGCCTTCAGTAAACGATACGCCGACCTGACGGAGTACAAGCCATTCCTCTCAAAATTCCATGCAATTGTATCCTCCTCCATCCAGAATCTAGGCTGTATTTTCATAATCTCATCAGCATTACAGGCCACAAACGATGCCCTAATAAGATCCTCATTCCAAGACCTTGTTCCCAGCGTGAACAGTTCATTTACATGCTCAAGCACAACCCCGTCCAACCACACCAAGGGTTTCATAGACACCCCTCCAAGAAGCCAATTGTCATTCCAAATATTAACTGTGGTGTCCGGTCCAACTCGTTTAATATCTCCCTTTAGAAGCACTTCCCGGCCATACAAGATTGCTTGCCACGTCTACGATGCCCGCTTTTTCCTAGATGCCGAGAGAAATTCCCCATGGGGATAGTACTTCCCCTTCGGAATTCTTGCACATAAAGAATCTGGCTTCACTAATAAACACCAACCTTGCTTCCCTAGTAGTGCTTTATTGAACAATGGTAAGTCTCTAAACCCCATGCCTCCTTCACCCTTTGGAGTAGTCAATTTAGACCACCGCTGCCAATGTATCTTGTGGCTATCCACCGAACTCCCCCACCAGTAGTTCGAGATGTAGTTCTTCATCTTCTTACAAACCGGGGTAGGTAATTTGAAACAACTCATAGGATATGTCGGAACCGCATGGGCATTGGCCTTTAGGAGCACTTCACGGCCGGCACAACTCATGTAGTTTACACGCCAGCCCTGAACAAAACTCCTGATCCTATCTGCAGAATAGTCAAAGGTTCCATCAGCAACCTTGCCCACTGCAGTCGGCAAACCCAGATACCTCTCCCCTAAAGCTTCAGTATTAATCTGGAGAGAGGCTTTGACATCATCCTTCATCTGCTGATCACAATTCGTGCTGAAAAAGATAGCCGATTTTTGTTTATTGATCAATTGCCCGGAGCCTCTATGATAAATTTCCAAAATCTCGGCCAATCTATCAGCACTCCTCCGATTTGCTTGAATAAAAATCATACTATCATCTACAAACAGAAGGTGTGATATCCAATGTGCATGAACTCCCACCCTGATGCCTCGAGACAAAAAGACAGGCCCCCTTGCTTTCAGCAGCGAAGAGAGATCCTATGCACAAAGAAGGAAGAGGTGCAGGGACATAGGACATAGGATCTCCCTGTCTAATCCCCCTAGTAGGAGAAAAAGCAGGAGAAAAATTCCCATTAACACGACTCACTCTCCCCCACCTGGTTGACTTTCCTCTGGTACCACAGCTCACTCTATCCCTCCACATCACCAGCGCCGAAGTGGCATTTGCAGCCGGAAGCCTCTTGTGGCGGCTTCAACAGGGAGCATATATACATCTCATCTCAGAGATAATATTCTTCCATATTTTGGAGGATAGCAGCATTTTTCATCAGCTTAGGCTATGTTCAAACCCTATATAAGCTTGGAGTCTGTTTCCTCAAAATTTTGTGGATTGCAGTCTGCTGCATTTCATTGGTGAAAATGAGTCAAACTATTGCAAGTTCTATTGATCAACATACAATGGGGATCATAGCTTATGGTGAATGTGTACGACCTCTACAGAGTGTAAAACTATTATAGCAGCCGTGCTCATGGTCATGAGCGGTCTGGACCCTTACATGATTAATATACTTGAATATAATCTAAACTGTGGTTACCTGAATTTCATAGGTTTATGGCATTTACTTAATTGTGGTTGGTATACACTTATATTTGCTAGTAATTAGGTGCTTAATAAAATTTGACCAACTAAAAGTGCTCAAATGCAGCTATCGTTTCAGCCATCCACTTTATAAAGGCTTGCATGTCATTTATATTCTATACTTTGCTGAGTATGACATGTGCTCGTGTTTGTTTCTTTACATTGCAATGACCACATTCGGACTGCTGCTCAGATTGGGAGAACTTTGAGAAATTTACTGAGTTTGAGGAGTTCTAGGTGAGTTTCCCTTGGACAACGCCTGTGGAGATGGAGTTTACCTTATTTTTCTTCATTTAGTTAAACGTTTATTTTAGTCTTCCGCTATGACTTTGTGTCAAACTCTGAGATTGTAATAATGATATTGTAATACTCTTTCGTATGCATGGTTATGGATATTCATTTGTGACGTCTACCATATGTGTGTAAACTTGATCCTGACACACATATGAGATGCATCTGGTTTTATTTCTAAAACCGGGTGTGACAGACACTTATGACCATGATAAAAGGGCAAAAGGAAAGTGCTTGGTAGCAGCAGGCGCCATGTGATGGGCCATATGATTAAGCCAAAATAATATAATTTTTGATAAAACATATTTATATTCTCCTTTGCAGGTACTTTTCAAGGGAACTCACTGGATAAGGTCATGGACGCTCCTCCAGAAGGAGGAAGAAAGAAGTTCCATAAGAACGGTTTGTCGCCACTTGGATTCCTTGTCCATTGAGGTTTTCAGTAGGCATGGGTGGATGTTTAGCAATAGATTGAGCTTTTGAAGCATTGTTTTCTTTACCTTCTTTTTTTTACCAGCTTTTGAGCTTGTATCGTGTGTAGTGGAGACGAAGACTCAAAAATAGAAAAACTGTAATAATTTTCAGGCCTCATGCATCTGCAGCGCTCGGGACACTTTCATTTTCTAAAAAGTTGAACCAATTTTATGTGTTGTATTTGTACTAGTGGTTTATTTCATTATTTTTCATGATTCAACACTACTATGCTTTTGAGGCATCCTTAACATCAATTTCTTTCCCCAACACTACACACGTCCCCTTCCACTCAGAGTGCACAAAAATCGTGATCCAATTGAACCATCTACATGTGGTCTAGAAAGGAAGAATGAGAACAAATTAATTATATTTTTGTAGTTGATTGGTTACCTTTTTTATTATAAGAATAGGCATGTCTTAACTTATTTCTTTCTACTGGCATCTAGCTATATGTTCTATTTTTGTCACAGTCTCTGGGTTTTGAAATAACAACTGTTTTCATTACGTCTCACATAACAGGCTAAATTCTCGAGATTCATGTGAAAAAATAAAATACCCAAATAAATCTTGTCTAATTTATTTTGTGGGCTATTTCTATTTTCCTCCAAAATATAGTCCCATTCTTAAGCCTGCTAGCTGTCCTAACCCTAGCCTTAAATGAGCAGAACAAAATCCCCATCTTACCCCTCTCCCAATCCTCTCCCTCACCCAACAGCCGCCGCCGCCGCCGCACCCAACAGACACTCGCATGGTGAACAATTTCCAGACCCTTTTCCTCTTCCGTCCTTCATTCACACCCTCCTGGCGGCGCTCCACCACCACCTTCCTCATGGCCTGCCTCCTTCTACACCGTGTGCGGCTGCCGGCGACCTCCACTAACAAATTGGTTGCTTGCCACCCCCTTTCGGCCATCGCTACCCTCCATCCACCATCGTTGCCGGTGACCATATCTCTAAGCCGGCTCTTTTTTCCACCTCTGATGTTACCTAACCTAGATCACCAATGCTAATCCACCTTCTCTGATCCACGCCATGATGTTCCCCGGCTCTCAAAATTCCCTGCTCAGCACCTCCTTCAGATCCGAATCGAGCCCAGCACGGCACTCCATTTCTTTCCGTCCCTCTCTGTCCTCTTTATCCTGGACCAGAGGCCGTTGCCCCACATATGTCGATCATGTGGTAACTGTGTTCGTCAGGCATGGCCCGCGGTGACCGGGCAGGCTGATGTCCATGGACCGCTGTAGTTGACATCTAAGCTGATCCTGAGCTTTGCACCGGGAGCGCTACCACAAGCTCTTCATCAGCTCTTTGTCTTGCACAGTCTGCGTTGCCCATAGCGTGGGTAAGAACATTAGCGTTGCCAACTATCATGGCCTCTTATTTTCTCCATGTTAATTTTCAATAGTTTTCTCCATGTCTTGCTACTTTCAATTCTACAGTTGAATTGTGAGGAACAGGCATAAAAACATTTCTATCATATCCTCTGCAATCTCTTGTCTGAACTACTTTATAGATGTCGTACACTCAGTGTGATGAGCTTTAAACCTGCATTCTACACATGAACTCCCTTAATGTTGTGTTAACACTTGCATTAGATTCCAAGCTGAACCAAGTACTCGCGGGCATTAGTTACAGATCGATGAGAGCATCATGCCATCTCTGTTATGCCCAGCTACTATCTTTTATGTTTGGTAAGCCTGAATTCATTCAGTATCCATCTTTCAGACCATGTAAATTCATCTTACTTATGTCCTAACCCTTGTACTTTTATATGAGGTACTCCTGATTGATGCTGCATGGTCACCGTCCATGCCATCAACTCTATGGTTTTGACTTGATCAAGCGATGGTCCTGGACCGTTCTAATCATCATTTATCTAAGGTAACACTAATCCCTTCTACCAATGACCTGGTCATGTGAGTACCTGAGGTTAGGCTTCACCGTCATATCTGGCTATCATATATAGCATGCCTTGTTTGTGCAGTTTGTACAATATTCTAGCTACCTTCATCTTCATTAAATCTTTGATAGTGTCGAATATATGTTATGATGGTGAGCATACAACCTAACCTCAAGTCATTGGATGCTTGAACTCTAACATGATAGCACGTGAATGAGGTGGCAGTGTAAGAATTCTGTCATTGATACTTGTAGCTAGCTTCTTGTCCTTGTCACCTACGTGACTGGGCTGTTGAAGATATTGCATGAGAGATATTCCCTGTTATGATAAAGGTTCTGACACCATGTCATCACGGGGCGCCTCTTGTGATGTTACCACCCTTATAATCTTTGCGCTCACTTACTAGTCATTACTACAATGACCTATAAGCTGTCATCAGTCATAGCTTTTTGGAAACTCACCAAGTCTTGTATCACATGCCAAGATTTGACTTATGTTCAAATTACTAAAATTGGGGACTTTTCAAAAATTCTGTACAAATCCAAATAAAAAACTAATATACTAACTTAGAAATAGTAACAATGATTGCTAATAATTTCTAAAAAATGCATAAATACTCATGAGTGTTTACATTTTATTTTCTCTACAAATATTGGAATGATCCAAAGCTTGGTCATTTTAAATTGAACTTTTGTTAAAATTTGAAACAAATAAAACCTTCTCAATAAAAACATGAACCTAATCCTAAACTAAACATACACCTAGGCCACCTCTTCCATTGGCCCACAGAACCCCTCCCACCACCCTTCTTTTCCTAGTCAGATTCCCCACCCCCCTCCTCTCAGACTTGGCTCAACTCAGCCTAGCTTGTCGGTTCATCCCACCACAGATGCCACGTTCCACAAAGCCCTTGCATCTGACCTCATCATATCTCCCTCGTGTTGCATACTCCATGGCGACGGACGCCAAGGACACATGTAAATCCTCCTCTCAAGAGACCTCCCCGAGCCCCACATATGCGAGCGTCAGCATCACGACATCCTGTATGGTAAACCTTACCCTCGCCTAGCTCAGATTCCCCTTCAAAACAAAAACAATAATAATATCAAAAACTCTTTTTTCATGTATTTGTAAACCCCCAATATGTTTAAACTCTACATAATTTTTTTTTGCTTGAACTAAAATGTCTATTGCTTGGCTACACCCTTGTATTTAACATCACAACTAAGTTAGGATTTACCAAGTACCAACCATAAGAGTACTCAAACTTGCTACAAATCATTTAGGAAAAATCAATCAATGTGTGCCAACTAACTATAGAGCTTGCCCATAGGTTGGGAAACTATGCTTAATTTAGTAGTGTGGAAAGGCCTTTAGCCTTTTGTTTCTCTAAGATGAGAATTGCGACATTTATCCTCTTGTTTCTCTTGTGGTTTTCATAATAATATGATGAAATGCTCGTATCCAAGGACTAATAACAATATAAATTATATAAGGGGATTCACGAAGTGGGATCCCACATCTTCCATCCTTGATAGCTCTATGATCAAAAGCTCATGGCCAACCTATCCTAGGTTGCTAGCGTCATCAAATCCTTAGAATAAGGATTATATACCCCATCCGTTATCAATCCTATTTATGTTAGACAGTAATGAAATGATCTTTCAATACACTCATCCACCACCTATTAGCTGATGTCCAATGCCTTTCCTAATAGTCTCTACTTAAACAATTTGTAACCTTTTAGTCATTTGACGATATTGTGAGGGCACGTACAACAGTTAGACAACAGACATCTGTATGGGTCCACATAAGTAAAACTAGCTAACATGGCCATCAATAAATGAGGAAAGAGTGTGTTGCTGTATACTATCTTGTCTACTACTTTGGCCCATGCTCCCATGCCAAACAACACTAACCAGAGTACTTATGAAATATCACATAGACAGTAAAATAGACAAACTATTATTTAACAGTTTGTGTGTCAAATAGACAACAACTGTCTAAACTACCGTACGTGCCCTGATGGAGTTAGTTTGATAGCCCTCCTATCCTTTACCATTTCAACCATGCCCTATGGCCTAGCTAGCATGACCTTTGTGCACCTTTGGCCTAATATATATCTTAGGGGTAAGCCTTGTCAGTCACTCTGTCTGTTTTGTAGCCTAGATCAATAGGAATCTAACATTTTTCTCCATGCTACAAATAGAATGTCTAGTTGCTATCTATGTAAATCCACAATATGCCTTATGTGGCACTTGCTGTTGTCGCACATGATCATGATATACCCATTCTATTTAACATCTACATGTTTCCTATATCATTGTGGCATTTATACTAGTGTCACATAACCAATCTAATGCTATACTTTTTTTGTTTAGCTGATAATAAACTAGAAATGCATAAACATTGTTAAGACATCCAATCCATCAAGAAACTAGATTTATTATGGTACCACTACCTCTTATCGACAAACTTCTACTATGTCTGACACTAGCAGTAGTATTATGGATCCACAATCTATATGAGAGTTAGGGTCTGTTTGGTTATGGGCCATGAGCTGTGGAGAAGTAGTTGTGGGCTATGAGTTAGGGTCTGTTTGGTTATGCCATGAGCTAAAAGCTGTTTCGTTGAAACTGCAATGAAACTGTAGGTTTGGTAAGAAATGTCTGTAATGCCCCTAGAGAGATGAAAGACTGTTTATATGCAATATGATCGTACAACACTGTGTTGTTCACTGATTCATATGGAAATGCCATTTTAGAAAGGAAACATTAACTTTTTCAAGAGGCCAGTCGGCATGGGTGGACCAAGAGCTCCTGTATGGTTGTAGACCAGGCCGCATAGCCTATCTTGATGGGGTACACAACAGAGTAGGTGGCACCCAGGTGAGGGGAGGGGACAGAGGCGGTGCAGACCAAGCGGCACAACCTTTCATGGCACCAACGAAGCAGCGCAGCCACCAGTGGAGAAGGGGCGGCTACCCTGCTGCTTGTGTGCTGCAGACGGGAATAGAATAGAGGACAGAGCAGAGTGGCGCCAGAGTAGGAATGGTCACGAGGAGACTGAAGGTGTACCACATAATGAGTAGTAGCCGTAATTAATTGCACCAAACCAAAGGAAGGGTAACTCCTGATAAGATTTCACAGAGTGCCCCCCTCCCGCTCCGCGTCTCGCATCCTTATCTCTTATTCCTACGTCCATTCGCCTCTCTCTCCTCTTACCTTCCCCATCTCCACCATCGCGAGCTTCTCACCATGCTGCCTCGCCGCTGCCGGCCTCCACCACCTCCCACGGTCGGCGGCGAACTCGCCTCCGCCCACCCCTCCCCTTCCATCACGTCCTTCCTAATCACTACGAACGCTCGCCCCCGCCATGCCATCACCGCCGGATCCGCTTCTACCGCCATCCGCCCGCTCATCGGCGTCACCTCTAACACCGGCGAGGACTACTCGCCTCCCACCCCTTACCCCTCCTCCTCCCCTCCCGTCCCTTCGCCTCCCCTTTGCCCAAATTTGAGAAGACGACCACCGCCACCATGGTCACCTTCTTCATCTCCCGCGAGCTCCCCTGTCCCGACCCCGCCCACCAGTTGTCCCCCACCGCGTGCCGCCTGGTCTCACCGCCCTCGATCTTCCACCGCCGTCGAGCTCCCTCTAGGTCTGGGGGCATTGGTAAACCCCCAAACCCTAACCTAAACAGGACTTCACCAGTGTTGATTCATCGCCGGAGGTGCTCGACGGAGAAGAAGGCTCACCGAAGGTGCTCGTCTTCGATTGTTACTTCCCATTTTGATTGTTACTTTCCTTTTTTTTTCCTTTTTTGGTTCTGTTATGTTTAGACAGTGGATTTCTTTCCGAATTGAGAGGACTCTCCAAATATGCTAAATGGATAACCCTCTCCATATAGCTCTTGGGCTTTCATAATTATCTTAACAATTACTCAAAAATATTACCTAGTCGAATATTATTACTAGTGTTGTGTGCCCTAAAAGTCCTCTATTGCTACTCACCCTAAAAGATCTTGTTAACCAATTGCACCATTATTGAACTCCACAGATAGAATAGCACTTTGCCAAATTTTCATGCCTAATTAAGAGACTACCACGTCCCTAATACCATGACTTCTAACATTTGAAGCTCATTTTAACAACAAATTGCACCAATTAAATCAAGATCTAACCAATCAGAACTAGCTTTGCTATTTTAATGCGGGGCATAAAAGGCTTTTTTCCTTCCTACTTAATTTATCTAATACCTTTTGCGTGCTTTGTATATCTAGTTCATCTGTGAACTGATGTTCTAAAGCTCAGTCATCTTTAGCAAATCTTAGTTTCCAAATGACTTGGGCTATTTTTCATTTCCATCTCTAAGGGTTTGTGTATGGAAAATGTCAAGTGCCCTCTAGTTTACACCAAACAGGTTGAGATTTAAGGATTGATGTTGAGCTTTAAGGATTGATGTATCAATCCACATCTATATCCTTTCAGTGCCATGAAAGCCTTATATGGAACCTTAGAAAGCCAATTTTAAGACTCTTTCATTTTAGTATCCTTCCTGAACCTTTTTTTCATACAATTTTTCATTCATATGTGCAACACTATGTGTGTTGGACATTCTAGACCATTCTCTGTGTAATTTTGGGGTTTCCAATGTGTTTCATGCACAGTATACACAATTAGCAATGATATGGCGGAACATCAATTTAAGGGATTGAAAAAGATTTGGTATTTTCTCAGCTACTATTTTGGGAGTTCTTTTGTTGTTCATAAGCTGAATGTATGTTCCAATATTAGGATTAGCAGTCCTTGTTGGAACCAGCATGTTTATTGGATCCCAAATAATACTCCTAAATATTTTTAGCACATTTTTTTCCATAAGTAGCATAAAAGTGCACGGTCATTTCAGCGCATTGTTACAACTAATATGGTTATTCTTAAATATTTCGTAGTATTGGCACATGGGGAATATATACACCGTACTTTTTTTAGTTTTCCTATGTGTCTCTAACGCTTGGTGATAATAAAGAACCATACACTTATAGAAACTATCATAAGTGTTTCATTGCCTGGTGCTAAAACCTTTCATACTAGTTATGTCGGTAGACATGCCATTTGGAGCATCTACCTTAAGGTGAGGTTCTGATGCTGACATCTTTGTTCCTTTTGAGTCTGATGCATAAGCACTATTGGATTCACAGCAATGTCCTTTGAAACAAAAGATAGTGATATGTAATAGGCTGCATTGATTATTTGATCATAAATAGTTTGTGGTTTGCACAAATCTGTTATTTGCTCTGCTACCATTTGAGGGAGCTTTTATATTGTTTGTAAATGACTATCTATTCAAATATTTGAATTATGACTCCAATTGGCATCAACGTTATTTGTTTTGAATGCTAGTATCATTCCTAATCTTATAATACATTTTTCATTCATATGCAACACATTGTGTGTTGGAAATCCCAATGTATTCAGTGAATTTGAATGTCCACCCTATGTGTACTTGTTTTCCTGTGGCATACACACTATTGTATAAAATAATTACCTAAGGAGGTGTGTGTGTTGCAGCAACAAGTGGCCCAACAGAGGCAAACCTTCTATGGACTATGAAGCATTTTGCTAGATGCTAAAACCTAATGTGTCGTTACAATACTGGTTATACCTTTAGAAATGCTATGACAATTGATATATACAGTTGTGTCAGGTTCTGATGCTGACCTCCTCGATTAATCCATTTGAATCCAATTCATGAGCACTGTTGGGTTTACAACGATGTCCAACAATATGTCATAGGCTACACTGCCAAGCTTCTTCTGGTGAACTGGTTAGAGCAAATGAACTCCATGAGTCATTGAAACTCTCATCCCTACTTGAGTTTGAATCATGACATCTTCTTAGAATAAAGGCCCCCTCCCCCATATGGTGGAGTTTATTTTTGTATGATAGACTAATTTGTTGATAGTAAATTGTGAGGGCATGCAAAAAATTGTTTTTTGTCCAGTTACAATTTGTGGAAGCCCTTATGTTTCTTATAAGTTGATTATATTTTCTAATGTTAGAATTATGATTCCCCTGGTATCAAATATTTTTTATTCATATGCAACACTATGTGTGTTGGAAATTTTCTAGTATTCGGAGAGTTTGTCATGGTAAATGTTCTCCTACATGAACTTTTGGGATTTCCTGTGTGTGTTGTACACAATGTAAGTATATAAAGCATTACACAATATAGTATAAATAGCATAACCTAAAGAAATTAAACAATTAGAAACAATATCACAGAATTAATTCCAACTGATTGGTGGATCATTAGTTGAAGGGAATGCAAAATTTCGCTGTTTGGTCTGGTGCTCTTTGTGGGACTGCTTATGTTGTTCATAAGCTGAATGTATTTTCTAAGTTGAGGAGTATTAAGTTGTTGTTGGAACCAGCGTGTTTGTTGGTTCCCTAGTACCATTCCCAATATTTCGTAGTATTGGCACATGGGGAATATATACACCGTACTTTTTTTAGTTTTCCTATGTGTCTCTAACGCTTGGTGATAATAAAGAACCATACACTTATAGAAACTATCATAAGTGTTTCATTGCCTGGTGCTAAAACCTTTCATACTAGTTATGTCGGTAGACATGCCATTTGGAGCATCTACCTTAAGGTGAGGTTCTGATGCTGACATCTTTGTTCCTTTTGAGTCTGATGCATAAGCACTATTGGATTCACAGCAATGTCCTTTGAAACAAAAGATAGTGATATGTAATAGGCTGCATTGATTATTTGATCATAAATAGTTTGTGGTTTGCACAAATCTGTTATTTGCTCTGCTACCATTTGAGGGAGCTTTTATATTGTTTGTAAATGACTATCTATTCAAATATTTGAATTATGACTCCAATTGGCATCAACGTTATTTGTTTTGAATGCTAGTATCATTCCTAATCTTATAATACATTTTTCATTCATATGCAACACATTGTGTGTTGGAAATCCCAATGTATTCAGTGAATTTGAATGTCCACCCTATGTGTACTTGTTTTCCTGTGGCATACACACTATTGTATAAAATAATTACCTAAGGAGGTGTGTGTGTTGCAGCAACAAGTGGCCCAACAGAGGCAAACCTTCTATGGACTATGAAGCATTTTGCTAGATGCTAAAACCTAATGTGTCGTTACAATACTGGTTATACCTTTAGAAATGCTATGACAATTGATATATACAGTTGTGTCAGGTTCTGATGCTGACCTCCTCGATTAATCCATTTGAATCCAATTCATGAGCACTGTTGGGTTTACAACGATGTCCAACAATATGTCATAGGCTACACTGCCAAGCTTCTTCTGGTGAACTGGTTAGAGCAAATGAACTCCATGAGTCATTGAAACTCTCATCCCTACTTGAGTTTGAATCATGACATCTTCTTAGAATAAAGGCCCCCTCCCCCATATGGTGGAGTTTATTTTTGTATGATAGACTAATTTGTTGATAGTAAATTGTGAGGGCATGCAAAAAATTGTTTTTTGTCCAGTTACAATTTGTGGAAGCCCTTATGTTTCTTATAAGTTGATTATATTTTCTAATGTTAGAATTATGATTCCCCTGGTATCAAATATTTTTTATTCATATGCAACACTATGTGTGTTGGAAATTTTCTAGTATTCGGAGAGTTTGTCATGGTAAATGTTCTCCTACATGAACTTTTGGGATTTCCTGTGTGTGTTGTACACAATGTAAGTATATAAAGCATTACACAATATAGTATAAATAGCATAACCTAAAGAAATTAAACAATTAGAAACAATATCACAGAATTAATTCCAACTGATTGGTGGATCATTAGTTGAAGGGAATGCAAAATTTCGCTGTTTGGTCTGGTGCTCTTTGTGGGACTGCTTATGTTGTTCATAAGCTGAATGTATTTTCTAAGTTGAGGAGTATTAAGTTGTTGTTGGAACCAGCGTGTTTGTTGGTTCCCTAGTACCATTCCTAAATCTTTTTAGCACATTTTTCTTCCATATGTAGCATAAAAGTGCATGGTCATTTCAAAGTAATTGTATGATTTGGCACATGGGGAATATATAAACTATGTATGTGTTTGGTTTTCATATGTTTCTCTAACACACTTAGTGATAATAAAAAGCATACACTTATAGAAATTATCATGAGTCTACCAGTAAACACGGTGGCGGAGCTCACCCAGCATTTTAGGTGTGATGACTCATGCGGTCACCAACGAAGTATATGACATCTGAATCACAATTAGACTTTTCAACTAGACTATCCCATTTTGGTGACATTATATGGGTCGAAAAGAATTAGCTGTGGAGTAGGCTACACAAGTGGAGGCAGAATTATGCCTTAGAATGGAATTGAGAGTTGGGATGAGTACCTAGAGGAGTGGAGGTGAAGACTGGTGATTTGGAGAACCTCACCCTTGCCAAACGCAACACCAACAAGCTAATATTCCTCGGTGTTGACACCAAAAATTGGCACCAGGAATAGGCTGACATGTGGGCCGGATTCATTGAAGAGATACCATTCGGCAAAGGAGTTTTTCCCCAGAAGCATTCGGCAAAGACGTTCTGCGGTCGGGAATGCGTCGTCATTCGGCAAAGGCATAGTTCCGCAGGTAAAAGCGGTAGCATTCGGGAAGGCGTGATGACGTGGAAAAACATAAGGAAAAGGCCGGTTCGAACAAGGAACGCAATATGGGCACGAAGATTCGTCATTTATTTTTAGAAACAAGTATTGTAGTCGTGTCCGACTAGGAGTTGTGTCGAAACCAGGGTATAAATATAAACCCATGGTCATTGTAAAGAAAATCCAATCAATCATACAACAAACCGGCCCCGTGCCAACATCGAGTCCTTTAGTCGAGTCGTCGAGTTCTTCGAGAGGAGTCATCGATCCGTCGACCTCCGTAAGTACCGGCAACCTTGTATCATGCTTAGTATCATGCGGTGGATTTAAGCTTTGATGCAAGTAGTCTTGTTACCATGCTTAGTATCATCCGGTGGATTTAAGTTGAGGTCTCAAGAAGGTTCCTCTGTTAGGTCATGAGCCATGCGGTGGGCTAAGATCTAGTATGGACCAAGTTATCGGCTCTGTTAGATTTCGGCAAGATCTAACAGATTCATTAAGTTACCCCGTGTTGCTTCGTTTTTACTCTGTGCTTAATTCAGGCAACACACCTTTGCCCAATCTAGACTGGTCGGGTTCGGTTCTAGACCGCAAAACGATGAAAGAACCGCGGCGTCCATATAGCCGAATCCGAAGCAGTCTAGGTTGCCACGTGTCGCGGGTTCGAGCTTGTCGGTATCGTGTAGATCTTGACAGAACCAGGTATCATGCGGTAGATGCAGGTTTTTGGGTCGTCTTAGAGCTAATCATCCGGTGGATTAGAATTTGATTCGATCCGATAGATTTATCTTTATCGATCAGGCTTGTTCCTTCGCCATGGACCCCGATTCGGCTAAATAGCCGCATTCGGTAATGCTCTCACGAGTGAACGTGTGTTCGTGGGTTTGCATCGGGCAATGAATGCTTTTAGCTTCTCATGATTAGATTGTATCATGCGGTGGATTAATCTAATCTGATTAGTGGCGTGGTCTTAAACAAGTCGTATCACGCGGTGGATTAACTTGTTTGTTATCATGCTTGACGGGTGCTGCTTTCGGCCTATGCATTCTTGTTTCGATGTAAATTTGCGACTGTGTTGTAGGTTCGTATTAAAACACTGAATGCTTTTAGCTTTTCATGGTTAGATTGTATCATGCGGTGGATTGATCTAATCTGATTAGTAGTGTGGTCCCAAACAAGTCGTATCATGCGGTGGATTAACTTGTTTGTTATCATGCTTGACGGGTGCTGCTTTCGGCCTATGCATTTCTTGTTTATTGCGAATTTATGATCATGTTTCAACCTTTATTTATTTTCATACCATATATGTCCTCGTTATTCGGTCACAGATGCACTTCGCTTTCTTTGCTTACTTAAAGACCGATCCTACGTCATGCTGATGTTGTGCGTTCGGTAGTGTGATTCTTACATGTTTCTATCGATTGCCGAATGATATTCTGAGTAACGACAGATAGCTGGTCTGTAGCTATATGTCTCTCGAGATTGGCTTCAATGCCGCAAATATGGAACTGTCTGGTCTCACCCGGCACGTTCCAGGTTTTGATCTAAACTTTTTTTTGTCCCTTTGTTAGTTTTCAGGCAAACTGACTGGCACGCTTTCGGATTCGAACGCGCGGGCCACGTTTTGAAGCTAGCTAATTCGGCTTGCTGTGTGCTTGGCGCGTAGTTATTGTCAGTGCTGCTCCACGTAGGCGGCCACACCCAATAGCCCTCCTCCGCCAAGAAATCGCCCTCTCCCTCACGTGGTCCTTTGACAATGCTTTCCTATGTGTTTTGTACACAATATTGTATAAAGATAATCACCTTATAAGAAGGTACATGTGTTGCAGCAAGTGGCTAATAGAGGGAACTTGTGAACATTCTAGACTCTGAAGCATAGCTAGGTGCTAAAACCTAGCATCTAGTTAATACTTGTTGTGCCATTAGACATGCTACAGAAAGTAGCTATCTAGAGCTGAGGTTCTAATGCTGACATCTTCTACTATTCCATTTGAATCCAATTCATGAGCACTGTTGGGTTTGTAAGGATCTCCTATGAAATAGATCGCAACAATATGTAGTAGGCTACACTGTAAATGCAAGCTTCTCGCGGTAAACCGGTTAGTATAATCTCCAAGAAGAGTCATTAATTAAAACTCCCATCGTCATCTGGGTTCGAAGTACATCATCTTCTTAGAATAAAACACGAGGGAAGTCTCCCCCATGGTTGAATTGTTTCTGTAGTAGGCTACATTAATTTGTAGTTGAATAATAATTTGAGAGGGCATGCAAAAATTAGTGTTTGTCCCTTTACAATTTGCAAGAGCACTATGCTGTTTATGAGCCAATTATACATTCTATATATTGTTAAAATGTTGATTCCCTTGGTGTCAAATATGTCTTTTGGATCTATCATTTACATGGATACGAAAACCCAGCTCGTGGTGAATGTCCTACATATGTGTATGTTTATGTTTTCTGTGTGTTTGGTACATTCTATAGAATAAAGTGCATGACCTAAGTATTCTGCATTGGAACCAGTGGCCTAATAGATGGGACTAGTAAATGTTTTGTGGAGTTTGGAGAATGGCTAGGGGCCAAAAACTAGCATGTACTGGTTACAATAGAGGTTCTGATGTTGACATCTTTTGTTGTTCCATTTGAATACAATGTATGAAAACTGTAGGGTTCACAGCAACATCCTTTGAAAGAGGAGGAAAAGATACATATTTGGCAGATTTGATTCATTGATCAGATGATTCATAAGTTTGCACAAATCAGTTATTTTTCCACTACTATTTCTGGGAGCCCTTATGCTGTTTATATGCTCATTATCTATTCTAAGATTAGAAATATGATGTCAATACTGGCATCAACATGCCTACCGGATCCTGTTGTATCCATCCTAAATCTGTATAACATATTTTCCATTCATATTCAACTACTAAACTCTACGTGTGTCGATCAGATCGTCATTCCGGAGTATTCGTAAATTTTTTTCTTGGTAAATGTTCTCATATGTTGTGTACGTTTTGGGTTTTCTGTGTGTTTTGTACATTGTATAGTATAAACGGCATTACATAATATAGTGTAAGTGAATTACTTAAATCAATAAACATATTCAGAGATGAAATGGTTGAACTGATTTGTGGATCATTAGTTTAAGGGGTTGCAAAAATTCAGTATTTGTTCTGCTACTATTTCTGGGAGCCCTTATGTTGTTCATATATAAGATGAATATCTGTTGCAAGATCAGGATTAGGATTCCTTGTTGGCACCAGTATGTGTATTGGATATTTAGTTCCATGCCTAAGTCTTTTAGAACATTTTCCCTGTATGCAAAAAATGATTGTTGGCCATTTCAAATTATTCATAGTACATGCACGTTTTCTCCACTAGTGAATAAGTGTCTTCACTGTCAGTATTTTGGGTTGCCCTATATGTTCGGCCATTTGGTTTTAGCCAGCCATGCCCTGCCAATTGTAGGTGTGCCAATGGTTTGCGTATACCTAGAACTCGTCACCATCTTCATCAACTTCACACACCTTCTGAGCAGTAGTTAGTAAGGGTGAGTAAACTTATGGTTGGTACTTAGTAAGGCCATAAAATAACTAGAGAAGCATATTAATATCAACTTTAAGTAAATTAATTATATGAGGGTCCAGTCCGCTCTTGACCATGATCACAACTAACATATCGGTTTTACACTCTAAATATGTTGTATACTTTCACCACAAGTCACGTAAACCCTGTGATGCTGAGTGTTGACCCTAGCTATGGCAAACAGAATGAACCGCAAGCGCATGACTGTCGTAGTAGCTGGGAATATTCTAGGTGTCGGTGTTTAGTAATCGTGGTCCCGACACCAACCAGAAATGCGTTGTGTTCCCTCCCCTGATGGTTGATGCAGAAGATAACACGAGACACGGGTTTATCCTAGTTCCAGCAAGGCGGTATGTGCGATGTATTATTCTGCACCAGACTGCAAGTAGTAGGGGGTACAAGCAGGTTGGGACGAGAGGCTATACCTCCGAGTCCCGGATGATTGAGGCAAGGTGCCAATATCGTGGTTTTTCTGAGTGTATGCGGATTCTTCCTCTTCTTTTCGTGTCGTCCTCTTGCTCGATCACCACCTCCTTTTATAGGCCAAGGAGGAGGGGTTACAGGAGCGTGTTGCTGCTTAGGCATAGTTGTCGCACAGTAGTAGGAGTGGCGTTGGATGTGCTTCTGTGTCCTTGTTTGCTGGAGTCGATTCTTGTACTGGTGATGACGTCGAGGAGGGGTCTTGAGGATCCGAGGCGTCCTTTGTGCGATAATGGCTCGTCCGTACACCATCTCGAGGGTCTCTCATGCCTGCGCATAGCTTATTCTGTGGAAAATCGTTGTGGGAGTCGGTGGCACAGGGAGTTAGAGTGACCCGGCCCTGTTCACACGGCGGCGACATGTCCGCACAGCGCCGGGGTTGGTCGCATAGTGCTCGGAATGGCCCGCCATACCTCTGTCATCCTATGCTCTTCTCCCGCTGTGTGCTCGAGGGTCTCTCCGTCCGACGGAGGTCTTCGAGTCGTCGAAGTTGGCAGTACAAGAGCTTGGAGTGACGGGCTCTGTTCGCACAGTGCCGTCCTGCCCGCACAGAGCCTCGGTTGGCAGCATAGTGACGGGAGTTGGCGGATGCGATGGGAGGGGTCGTGGCCGTCAGGGCAGTATGGCAAGAGATCTGCCTTTTGACTTTGGAGGCACGGTGGCAGTGGGCGCCATTTATTGTCCGTCGGAGCGAGGGTCCCGACTAAGGCGGAGCTTTCCCCATTCCGTGGGTTGCTCGAGGCTCGGTTCCAAGGCCTCGACCGAAGCGGAGTTCTCCGATTCGCTCGAGGGGTCGGTCCCCTCGAGCGAAGTGGAGATTTTGATTCGCGTCGAGGCACGCCGTGGGGCGTCTTGGCTGGCCTTCATTTGTTGCTGGGCCGTGGGCTTTAACTTTCGTTTCTTTTTCTGGTTACCTGGATGAGATTAATGTTCACTGGGGCGGTTATCCCATAGGTTTGGGTACCCCTAATGATCGCCTCGAACAGTAGCCCCCGAGCCTTTGTTGGAATATGTTTTAATCCGACAAAGGCTCTTCATTGTGGGTGCTTCTGACAAGGTTTTCCTTGAAGAATTCCGCTGGGTGCGCGCTAGCGCACCCGCGGGTGTAGCCCCCGAGGCCTTGGAGGAGTGGATATACTTCTACAAGGGCTTATCAGCGTTTCGCGCCTTCGTGAGCTACAACATGTTTCGTCTTTAAGGAATTCAACCTTGTGGTGCAAGGAGCCCCCGAGCCCTGGCCCTAGCAAGGTCGATCAGAGGCGGTTCTTGACCTTGAGTTACGACCCTCGTCGCCCGGTTTGTGGGGAGGAGGGGTGACGCAATCCATGCTTCCCTCGAACGGGCTGCGAGTCATGGATGCCTCTATGAGCTGTTAGCAGGTAATTCAAGTGGACATCCGTGCCTCGTTCGATGGAGGCCGGCTCGTGGTCCGGAGACATGTCTCATAAGAGCACTTGTGGAGGTTTGCTAGGCAGGGCTTGACCCCGTTCGTTTGGGGTCGAGGGCTTGTTGCTCTCCCTCGGTGGGATCCCTCGACTAGCTGCCTCCATCCTAGCCTTAAATATAACATGAAGGGCACCCTCGAGTTTCGTGCTCAAGGATAGGCTCGATCGTGCGTGCCCTTGGTTATCCCTGACTCTATTAGATCTGAGGTGCCTGTCGAACCCTCGAGGGGCCAGGACTTCGAACCCCTGATCAGTAGGGCCTCGAGGAGAGGTAGCTTACCTTGGAAGCCTTTTTGTTGGCCTCGAGTGTTTATTTCCGTAGTCGTGAGCGACATGGCGCGGAGTATGCGAAGTGGGCGCGCCTTTTTAGGCGGAGCGGAAGAGACGTGGGCAGTTACGATGCGACGTGCCGCCTGGATTTTCGCGTGTAGTGGTTATCCCAACTCGTGGGGCCCGGCCGTCAGTGGTTGTGGTGCCAATCGTATCGAATGTGTTTTTCACGCGGCCGGGGGTGCTGGTTGCGCTTTGCGTGATACTATAAATAAAGGGACAAGGGGAAAGGATTAGCTTACCCAGCCCTTACCTTTCGATTGCATATATTATTTCCAAGCGCCGCCGCTCTTCGCCTTTCACCTTTCTGCGCACAAGACTTCGCCCTTTTCGCCGCCGCCGTTCGCCATGGTGACCATCGTCGACCCTGCTCCGTGGAGCCCCTCCATCGCCACCGATGCCTATCTCGCCGGGCTGGTGGAGGCCGGGGTGCTGCCGGCGAACAACAACACGGACGAGCTGATGTGGATCGTGCCGCCATCCAATCACCACGAGCCTTCTCCGCCGGAGGGCTTTGTGGTGAGCCTGGCGAGACTTCACGAGCGGGGGTTTGGAATCCCCGCATCGCCGTTTTTCCGCGGGTTGTGCCTCCACTACGGCATGGAGCTCCACAACTTTGCCCCCAACGCCATCTCGCAAGCGGCGGTCTTCGTCGCCGTTTGTGAGGTGTACTTGGGGATCGAGGCTCATTGGGACCTATGGGTTCACCTTTTTCGGGGTGAGCTCCATACGGCCGTAGGTGAGTTTCGGGGGCTCCGCCGGGCGGTTCGCGCTGGGGGCCTTACCCTGCAAGTTTGGGGCAGTGGAGCGGGTTGTACATCCCGGCAACGATGACCTCCAACAATGCCGATTGGGACAAGGGGTGGTTCTACCTCCGCAACGTCGACAACAAGCTGCCGGAGTACACCGACAAAGTGCTGCCGAGCGACCGGAGGCGTGGAGCTACGGAATTTCCCCCGCCGACCGTCAGGAGTGACTCTGGGTCTTCACCGACGCCTTTGCCACGCTTTCGAGGGAGGGTTTGACCGCGGCGGGAGTGATTGCAAACTTCAATCAGCGGTATGTACTGCCGCTGATGGAGAGGACGCTGCGGCTCGACCAGCTCAGGATGGATTCGCCCTGGCAGGGCTCGAAGATGAAGGAGGGGACCCTCGTCCTTGAGTACTGCATCCATCGAGCACGGCGTGCCGTGGAGGTCTCCAAGCTTGATTGCAAAGAGGAGGCCCTTTTCGCCGTCAAGAAGCGCCCCGAAGCGGGGTTTTTACAATTTGTAAGTTCCACTTTAAGTTTGATTTAGATTCAATTTTGCTTTCTACCCTTGAGATTATCTGATCGCTTAATCCTGAATTTTTTCTTCAGGGTTTGTCTCAAAAAGTGTATCGTTCTGCTCCTCCTCTTCGCGAGGTTCGTGCTGCGAACCGCCTTTCTGCCGAGAGGCAGAAGGTGCGGAAGGACGCGGCGAAGCAGAAGAAAGAGAGGAAGCGCTTGTGGAAGGCGGCGTATTAGAAGGAGTGCCGCCGTCGAATCAGGGAGGGGCACTCCCCACCTAACACCCCCGAGAGTACTCCGGAGGAGTCTTCTTCGGAGGACCTCGTGGAAATTCCGCCACCTGCGCCGGTGGCGGCTGAAGTGAGTGCGCCCCTGAGGGGGCAACGCCAGGAGATCCCATCGTCGTCACGGGGTAGGGAGGCCTCGAGTGGCCTGGCGCCTTCGACGGCGGGTGCCGCCCCTCCGAGTTCCGCCCTCGTCCGGGGCACCCCAGGCGTCGGGGATTGTCGCCCGGTATCGGGCGGCCTTTACGCGAGGGACCGCCCGATCAAGGGGGCAAGCGGCGGCTGGAGAAGCGTCGGCGGTGGCGGGCGAGGAGCGGGCTAGGGAGACACCCTCGGCCCTCCCTGTGGAGGATGTTGCCCCTGCCGTTGCGGGGGTGACAGAGACCTCCGTGCCGGCCGAGGGCACGGGGGTAGTGGAAGGCGCGGCCCGAGGTGAAGATGCGGGTCAGACCGCAGCGGGAGGCATCGGTTCAGCGGAGGTCGAGGAGGTGTCCGGGGCCAGCTCCGCAATGATGACCCTCCTGGCCACCCTCGAAGGTGGTCAGGAGGATGAGGAAGAGGACGCTCCAGAATCCCGCGACGGGACCTGGAGCCCTTGGGAGGAGAGGGCCGTGGGCATCTTGCCTAGTATTCCGGCCTTCGAGGCCTGGCGCAATTTTGGGCTCGGTCACCGCGGGGTTCCTCCCGGCCTGGCCAAGGCTGCTGAGGCCGAGCGCCTCCTATGGGAGGAACAACAAGCCTTGGGGACGATGGTCCAAGAGGCCCTGAAGCAAGTCCTCGAACTCCACCTTGGTCGGGGTTTGGACCTCCACCGGGTAAGTGACTTAATTACTAATTTTGTCGCACGTTTTGCGTCTCTCCCCCTTTTTTCACTTTCATATATCGTGTTAATGATAGGATCTGAGGGAGATGGCTGGGCGAAAGGTCGCCGAACTTGCTGATGCGCATGTTGAGGTGCATCAGCTAAGGGAGGCCTTGAGCCACGCCGAGCGGGAGCGCCTGCGCGAGAGGACGCTCGCCGTGGAGACGGCAGAAGAGGTCCTTCGGCACGGGGACGAGCTCCATCGACGAACGCAAGAGCTGGCGGTGCTCGAGGGCGAGCTTCAGCAGGAGCGTGCCGCCCTTGCCGAAGCTCGGAGGCAATTACAGCAGCGGGACTCGGCGCTTGCCGTGGCTGAGGCCCAACTGAAGACCCAGGGCGAGGCTATCGACCTGCTCACCGTGGCGGTGACGGAGGGAGATGTTGCTATCACGGATCTGCGGGCCTCGGTTGCGGCTCAACAAAGAGAGATGGCGACATTCCAGCAGGAGGCCAGCACTGCCCGGGAGGCCCTCGCTGAGGAGAAGCTGGTCGACGGTAAGTCTAGTACGAACTTATCCTAAATTTGGATTGGAGTTTTTGATGGCTTATCTGATTTCGGTGTTGGGCTTTCAGAGGTGCGGAAGGTGGCGGAGGAGACCTCCTCACATGCAGAGTCGCTCCAGGTAGCCTATTCGAAGGCCCAGGAGGACCTCGAGGAACTACGGGAAGTAGCCATTGCCGTCTGCAAGGAGGTCGAGGGGCCAGACGCCCTCGAGTCCCAATCGAGTAGCTCGGTGGCCAGCCGTCTAAGCGCCTTGGGCGGTTGCGTTACCGAGTGCCTGAAGGGGGCCCTTCTCCTCGACGTGTAGAAGACCCTCGGGGTGATTTCAACGCATTTTGTCGTGGACCTCGAGGCGGTCAGCGGTGGCTACGTGGTGGCGGACGACCTCGACGATGTTGCTGCGCTGGCCGTCGTGGAGAGTGTGGATGCTGCTGCCTCTGCTCCTGCTGCCACCCTCGCGCGAATCTTCGAGAGCGACCTCCTTCCTGACGCTGAAGACGAGGAGGATGTCACCCCCGAAGACCCCAAAGACCCCGCTCCCTGAGTAGTTTTTAGAGATTTTTTATGTAATAAGCACTCTAGTGGTTCAAACGATTTTATGTTTTTGAAGCACACATTCGAGTTTTTATTTGAATTATGGTTTCTTTATCACGTTTATCTTGCTGAATTTGCAAAGGACTTGTCGAGGAGACTATTGTTCATAGAACAATCTTAGCGTAGGGTGACGAGGGGGATGTCGTATCCTTTCGAAGGCGTAGGCGGCCCCTCGACTCGTCCGGCCCTTGGCCTTAATCATTCTATGCCTCGAGCTGCCTTTTGGCAATTACAGGAGATGAACGTAATCAAAGAATTTTATAAAAAACTTTAAAATTGGGACAATTTTAGGAGGGGGTGCCGCCCGGATTAGCTCCCGAGTGAGACTTGGCTTTTTTCGATGGTAAGCCTAGTCTTACTCATTTTAAGGTCCTTTATATTTTTATTGACATAAGTACAAATGTACATGAATGCTTGAAAGCTTAAGGGTAGAAGCGACGTAGTTGTTGGATATTCCAGGCGTTGGCGAATACTTCGCCTTTCTCGTTTGTGAGCTTGTATGGGCCTGGCTTGAGGACCTCAGCGACGATGTAGGGCCCTTCCCATGGCGGTGTGAGCTTGTGGCGCCCTCGATTGTCTTGTGGCAGCCTTAGCACTAGGTCCCCCTTGTTGAGGTCTTGTCGTCGAACCTTTTGGGCCTGATACCTTCGAAGCGACTGCTGGTACCGAGCCGAATGTAAGACCGCGACGTCTCAAGCTTCGTCCGCTTGGTCGAGTGAGTCTTCCCGCACTTGCTTGTTTCTTTCCTCTTGGTAGGCTCTGAGCCTTGGGGACCCATATTCCAAGTCTGTGGGGAGGATAGCCTCGGTACCATAGATGAGAAAAAATGGAGTAAAACTCGTGGCTCTGCTTGGGGTTGTTCTAAGGCTCCAAATTACCGAGGGTAGTTCTGACACCCATTTCCCGCCGAATCTATTCATCTTGTTGAATATCCTTGGTTTGAGACTTTGTAGAATCATGCCGTTGGCACGTTCTACTTGGCCGTTTGTCTGTGGATCTGCTATGGCCGACCAATCTACGCGGATATGGTGGTCGTCACAGAATTCCAAGAACTTCTTGCCTGTAAACTGGGTGCCATTGTCAGTGATTATCAAATTGGGGACCCCGAACCTGTGAATTATATCTGTGAAGAATTGCACAGCTTGCTCGGATCTGATGCTGCTAATTGGCCGAGCCTCGATCCATTTTGAGAACTTGTCTATGGCCACTAGCAGATGTGTAAAGTCCCCGGGCGCTGCTCGCATTGGACCAACGAGGTCGAGCCCCCATACGGCGAACGGCCATGTGATAGGAACGGTTTGCAAGACGTGAGCCGGGAGGTGGGTTTTACGTGCGTAGAATTGACACCCTTTGCAGGTGCGTACGATTTCGTTGGCGTCTGCAACAGCCGTGGGCCAGTAGAAGCCTTGGCGAAACGCGTTGCCCACGAGGGTTCGGGGCGCTGCGTTGTGGCCGCATACGCCAGCGTGGATGTCTTAGATGAGCTCCCTTCCCTTCAGGATTGGAATGCACCGTTGCAAAATTTCGGAGGGGCTGCGCTTGTACAACTCCCCATCGATTATGTGGAACGACTTGGCCTTTCTTGCGATGCGTCGAGCCTCGGTTCGATCCGAGGGTAGTTCCCCTTGGGTGATCCAGGCGACGTATTGGTTGTGCCAATCGCGAGTGATGGGGCCTCGTCGATTTCCATAATTTCACCCTCGTCCGCCGAGGATATTTCCTCACTTGAGGCTTCAGGTTCCTCTTTCGAAGTATCCTCGTCCATGGGCTCGACATATGGAGCCCTCGAGTGTTCGGTCCTCGAGGGAGCATCAGGAGCTTTGGGGTCGGCTTGAGTTCGATGCTTGGCTGTGTCAGGTCACGGGCGAATACATTTGGAGGAACGGTGATCCGCCCAGACGCAATTTTTGCTAATTCATCGGCCTCCTCGTTGTACTTTCGCGCGATGTGGTTGAGCTCGAGGCCATGGAATTTGTCCTCGAGTCGGCGTACTGCATTGCAGTATGCTTGCATCTTGTCGTCGTGGCAGCTTGCCTCCTTCATAACCTTGTAACACCCAAAAATGGCCCATTTAAAATTTTTAGTAATTAATTGGCTTTTATTTTAATTGTTCATATTTAATATAGGTTAAATGAATTATTTATGAATATTAAAATCAAATATAAGTTGTAGAAATATTTTTGTTGCATTCATGCCGCTGCACTGTATTTTGGTTGTTGGCAATTCGAATTTAATTTGCATTTGTTTGAGCCCTAGAAAAATTAATTCAATGTCGAGTATGAGACCACGGTGACAGGATGAGCCTCGAAGAAGTGGCGCAATTTGCACCGAGCTAGCACTACTGCGTAGAGCAGCTTCTGGATTTGTGGATATCGCGTCTTGGTTTCGGTCAGTACCTCGCTGATGTAGTATACCGGCCTTTGGACAGGCAGAGCGTGCCCCTCCTTAGTTCTCTCTACGACGATGACTCCGCTTACTACTTGAGTCGTTGCGGCTACGTAGAGGTAGAGGCGCTCGCCCTCCTTAGGTGGTGTTAAGACTGGCGCTCGTGCGAGAGACGCTTTTAGCCCATCGAGGGCTTTTTGAGCCTCGGGGGTCCAAGAAAAATATTCGCTTTTTTTTAGGAGTCGGTACAGGGGTAAGCCTTTCTCGCCGAGACGCGAGATGAACCGGCTTAGGGCTGCTAAGCATCCCAATACCCTATGTACCCCCTTTAGGTCTCGGATCGGTCCCATTTGTTTGAGGGCCGAGACTTTTTCAGGGTTGGGCTCAATGCCTCGTTGAGAGACTATGAAACCCAAGAGCATACCTCGAGGTACCCCAAAAACGCATTTTTCCGGATTCAGTTTTACCCCGTTGGCCCGGAGACAATCAAACGCAATGCACAAATCGTTTACCAGGTCGTCCGCCTTCCTGGTCTTTACAACAATGTCGTCAACGTATGCTTCTACGGTTCACCCGATATGATCTCCGAAAACACGAAGCATACATCGCTGGTATGTAGCTCCGGCATTCCGAAGTCCAAACGGCATTGTGACATAGCAGAAAATACCAAAAGACATAATAAAGGAGGATGCCAGTTGGTCAGAAATTTTCATCTTAATTTGGTGGAAACAAGAATAAGCACCAAGGAAACATAATAGCTCGCATCCTCCGGTTGAATCTACGATCTGATCGATACGTGGTAGAGGAAAAGGGACTTTTGGACATGCTTTATTTAAACCGGAATAATCTATGCACATCCTCCACTTCCCATTCTTTTTCTTAACTAAAACAGGATTGGCAAGCCAATTAGGGTGAAATACCTCCTTGATGAATCCGGCCTCGAGGAGCTTGCGCAGCTCCCCACCAATGGCCCTGCGCTTGTGCTCGTCGAAGCGTCGCAGTCGTTGAACCACCGACTTAGAATGGGGCAGGATGTCAAGGGAGTGCTCGGCGACCTCCCTCGGTATGCCTGGCATGTCCGAGGGGCTCCACGCGAAGATGTCGACGAGCACCACCTCCTATTTACTGTCAAGGGTCGAGCTGATCCGCACCGTCTTGTCGCTGGGAACACCAGGGTCGAGGGGCACAGCCTTGGTGTGCTCTGCGGGCTCGAAACTGCCTGCATGCTTCGAAGTGGAGGGGATGGTTTCGTTCGCCATCTTCTCCAGGTCTGTGATGAGAGCCTCGTCCTCAGCAAGCGCCTCAGCGCTCTCGACGCATTCCACGTCGCATATTATGGGGCCACGGTGATGACGTCGTTTGGTCCTGGCATCTTCAACTTGAGGTAGGTATAGTTCGGGATCGCCATGAACTTGGCGTAGCATGGGCGGCCGAGGATGGCGTGGTACGCACCTCGAAATCCCACTACTTCGAAGGTCAGGGTCTCCCTGCGGAAGTTGTCGGGCATACCGAAGCAAACTGGCAGATTGATCTGCCCGAGGGGCTGAACTCGCTTTCCCGGCGCAACGCCATGGAACGGCGCCTTGCTAGGGCGCAGCCTGTCCCTGCCGATGCCCATGAGCTCCAAGGATGAAGCGTACATGATATTGAGGCTGCTGCCTCCATCCATGAGCACCTTAGAGAACCGGGTATTGCCGATGATAGGATCAACGACAAGCGGGTATTGCCCCGGGTTCGGGATATAGTTGGGGTGGTCGTCTCGACTGAAGGAGATGGTCTCCTCTGACCAATCGAGGTACGACGGCCCCGCCTTGTGTATGGAGAATACCTCTCGGCGCTCGCGCTTGCGTTGTCGAGGGGTCATGTTCGCGGTTGGCCCACCGAAAATGAAGAAGACGTTCTCCACCTCTGGGAAGCCCTGGCCATTCCCGTCACCCGTGTCTCTTTTTCCCCTTCGTCCTTTGAAGCGGCGCGGTTGAAGTATTTCTTTAGCATTCCGCACTGCTCGAGGGTGTGGGTCACGACGCCCTTGTGTTAAGGGCACCGTTTCTTGAGCATATCATCGAAGATGCCGCCTCCTCGAGGGGGCCTCGAGGAGGTTTGGGCGCAGCAGGATCGACTGCGAGTATTTCGTCAGGGTCCTCGGTCCGCTCTTGTCGGCGCGAGGCTTTTTGGGGCTTCTTCCCTTTCTTGCATTGCCTTTGTTTCTTGGTGGATCCTTTGGACTTGCTGCCCTCCACGGGTCTTTCCTCCGTCCGCTTCCCCCTTCCACTATCAAAGATGGCTCTGACCGCCTCCTCGCCGGAGGTAAAATTGGTGGCCACGTCGAACAGTTCATTTACGCTAGTAGGAGGACTGCGTCCTAGCTCGCGTACCATGTCCCGGCAGGTTGTGCCTTCGAGGAAAGCGTGGATGACTTCGGAGTCACCCACACTCGGGAGCTCGGTGCAACGCTTGGAGGTCCCATGAGTTTCCAGGGTGTAGGTAGGTGCCCTGAAAGTTACCCACGAACGTCCTCACGAGGTCGTTCCAGTCGTGAATCTGGTTCGCGGGTAGGTGCTCTAGCCATGTCCGCGCAGAATCCGCCAAATGAAGCGGCAAGTTGCGGACGATCATGGCGTCGTCGGTCGCGCCGCCCAATAAACAGGCGAGGCGATAGTCGTTGAGCCACACCCTTGGGTCCGTCTCCCCCGAGTACTTGGTGATGGTCGTTGGCTGCCTGAATCGTGCGGGAATCGGGGCCAAATACCCGGGTTCCCGGGGGCTCTGGCGTTGGGCTCTTGTCTTCGTCGCTGTCGTAGCTGCCTCCACGGCGGGGGTGGAAACCGCGAGATGCGCCATCCCGCCTCTTTCTATTAAGGGTGTTGCGAGCATCGTCCTCGCTGATGTGACCACGTGTGTCAAGGATTCGCTCCTTGAGAGGCTTCCTTCCGATGCGTTCGTGCACCGAAGGTGCCTTTCCCTTAGTCGAGGGCGGGGGTGGCATTAGATTGTCCCTTCGCGGGGTTTGTGCCGATGCCTCGTGCTCCCGCGTTGCTCCATCGGTTTTTGGGCCGGCGGAACTGCGGATGCGAGAGGCTAAGCTTTTGGCTTGCTGCATAGCCGCTTGTTCGAGAAGGAGCTGCGCCTCTTGACGCAGGTTTCGGCCTTCGGGTGTTGATGGCTCGGGCATGGCTCGGATCAGAGTTGCTGCGGCGATGAGCTTCTAGCTTGCCCTGGCTAACGCGAGTGGGTCGTCCACATCGTCATCAGCCTCGATGCGGGCTCGTGCTATGCGCCCGGCTTCCCTGGCACGCACGCCGCGCATAGGACGATTGTCCTCAAGCGTTGCCCGAAGCTCTTGGACCTGTCGGCGTTCTTCTACAAGCTTGGCTTCAAGTTCGCGGACTTGGGCCAGTTGTGCTTGTGTGAGCGCAACATTGTTATGCGCCTGTTCGCGATCTCTAACGTGTGCTGGCTCTCCTGCCCCGTGATCTCCGCCATCCTTTCCCGGAAGGACGACGAAGCATTCCCTGGTGGGATCGTAATCCTTCTCGCTGGGGTCGTCGGAGCAGGTTAGGCAATAATCTGCCGCAGCCTCGAATGATAAGATGGCCTCTCGATCGCAAAGCCCTGAGTAATCCCATTCGGGGATCCTCCGGCCGCTCTCGGATGCCTCGCTACCAGACTCAGGGTAGTTGTCATCCGGCGACGTTGCTATGAGATTGCAGATCGAGATCAGGTGGTGGCCTGGCAAATCTTCATACGCCATCATGTCCGTGTCAACTGATGAAGAGTTGGTCATGGTTGCGGTGCGTGTCCCACCGGGGTTTCGCCATGGGTCGACCGTGCAGTCCCCGGCTGGTTGTACCGCGGTGGTGGCGGTTGTTTCCCTTGTCGTGCCGGGCTCAACCCGTTCGGGGGAGCCGGCGTGGGCTATTTCGCGTCGCTCCACGCGCGTTCGCCCCGCGCGTTGACGTGAATGCCTTTTGCATCGCGGTGATGGTGATGGGAGTGACGATGGCACACTCATGCTGGCGCTCCTCGTCCGGAGCTGTATGTTGTAGCCATCGCCAGTCGCCCTGAAGTCAAGACTCCCGAACCGGATTTCGAATCCGGCAGGAAACTGATCCGATGCTGGCATCGATAACAGGTTGTCGCGTACGACTCGAGTTGCCATCAAGGGAGATGGTGGATGAAACAATCGATCACAGCGCGACCCCTACCTGGCGCGCCACTGTCGGTGTTTAGTAATCGTGGTCTCGACACCAACCAGAAATGCGCTGTGTTCCCTCCCCCTGATGGTTGATGAAGAAGATAACACGAGACAAAGGTTTATCCTGGTTCCGGTCAGAAGACCATACTTCCAGCAAGGCGGTATGTGCGATGTATTATTCTGCACCGGACTGCAAGTAGTAGGGGGTACAAGCAGGTTGGGACGAGAGGCTAGACCTCCGAGTCCCGGATGATTGAGGCAAGGTGCCAATATCGTGGTTTTTTCTGAGTGTATGCGGATTCTTCCTCTTCTTTTCGTGTCGTCCTCTTGCTCGATCACCCCCTCCTTTTATAGGCCAAGGAGGAGGGGTTACAGGAGCGTGTTGCTGCTTAGGCATAGTTATCGCACAGTAGTAGGAGTGGCGTTGGGCGTGCTTCTGTGTCCTTGTTTGCTGTAGTCGATTCTTGTACTAGTGATGACGTCGAGGAGTGGTCTTGAGGATCCGAGGCGTCCTTTGTGCGATAATGGCTCGTCCGTACACCATCTCGAGGGTCTCCCATGTCTGCACGCAGCTTATTCTGTGGAAAATCGCTGTGGGAGTCGGTGGCACAGGGAGTTAGAGTGACCCGGCCTTGTTCGCACGGCGGCGACATGTCCGCACAGCGCCGGGGTTGGTCGCATAGTGCTCGGAATGGCCTGCCATACCTCTGTCATCATGTGCTCTTCTCCCGCAGTGTGCTCGAGGGTCTCTCCGTCCGACGGAGGTCTTCGAGTCGTCGGAGTTGGCAGTATAGGAGCTCGGAGTGACGGGCTCTGTTCGCATAGTGCCGACCTGCCCGCACAGAGCCTCGGTTGGCAGCATAGTGACGGGAGTTGGCGGATGCGATGGGAGGGGTCGTGGCCGTCAGGGCAGTATGGCGAGAGATCTGCCTTTTGACTTTGGAGGCACGGTGGCAGTGGGCACCATTTATTGTCCATCTGAGCGAGGGTCCCGACCGAGTCGGAGCTTTCCCCATTCCGTGGGTTGCTCGATGCTCCGTTCCCAGGCCTCGACCGAAGCGGAGTTCTCCGATTCGCTCGAGGGGTCGGTCCCCTCGAGCGAAGCGGAGATTTTGGTTCGCGTCGAGGCACGCCGTGGGGCGTCTTGGCTGGGCCTTCATTTGTTGTTGGGCCGTGGGCTTTAACTTTCGTTTCTTTTTCTGGTTACCTGGATGAGATTAATGTTCACTGGGGCGGTTATCCCATAGGTTTGGGTACCCTTAATGATCGCCCCCAACACTAGGTATCCATTTCCTCGGGGAACACGCACATGCTATCTTGAGCTCACGTTCTTCCTTTCATCGATCGAGATGTTAGGTAGGCTGGGTAGAAAGGATTCTAAGGGTTGGAACTAACTATGATCAAGATCAACTTACTACATTTACTTCGGGCACCAGGTTACTCTAGTCAACTAGAGATACCGACTTGCAGCTCTACACCGAACCCAAACATGGTTGATTACAGTACATACCAAGATAGGGTTGTCACCACCTATAGGCTACCACTACAAATCTGTGGGAAACAATGAAACAAGGGTAACCGCTAGCCTAGGGACAACGCCTATGCTAAGGATTATTACTTAGCCTTGCACTAAGACTAAAGTAAATGTTCAATGATAAACAAACAATGAACCCGTGTAGACAATAACAGCGATGGGGTCATGCCCTGGCGATTCCACCTCATCATCGGATGCATCTTCCACCAAAACAATATCCTCAATAGACGTGTCCACTGGCTACATTACTTGCTCTATGGTTAGATTTTGCGGAAACACATTGTGAAGCTTGTGATCTTCACTGGATGTGGCCAAAGTAGTAATTATGCCTAGCTGCTCAACATTAGTTGTTGTTGAATGAGCAACAGGAAATTGGACTGGTAAATCAGATTGTGACGAGGGCTCCAAGACTGTCTCATTGATGATGGTTGGCATGTGCTCTGATGACTGCTCTTGATACTCTTGTGCCTACTCCTTATGCTTATTAAGTGAGGGAATCACGTCCAACCCAATGGCAACGGCCACCGGTTTCTCGTCATGTGGCGAGGGTTCCTGAGATGCAGTTGTTAGTGAAGCGAAGGAAGATGGAGTTGAAGAACACCAAACTGGGGAACAAGGACCAAAAATACCAACTAAGTCTATGGCAGCTGAGGGGTCCTCACTAGGTCGCTCAAGGTGGTTGGCCACACGAGCTAGCCACAACCTAATGGTGGATGCCTCGGCCTCAAGTGGACACATCATCTCTTAGATTTCTGAGTATATGTACATTCTTATGGCTGACGAATTTCCGAGTCTCGCAACTCCGGCAACTCTGGTATAAATGACCGTTCAAATAAAACACTCCAGCCTACTGAAACTGAATTTTTAGTCTTATCATAAAACTAGAGGTATGGACAAAGATCAAGCACTAGAGGCCTTAAATCAAGAGAAAGGGAAATATTTTTTGTAAAAAAAAGTCCAAATCACTGACTTCAAGTATGATCAAAATACAGATGATCCTTAAACTATTTCTTTTTCCAATCTATCTTTTTATAAAAAATTACTTTTTCATACACAAATGAGGTTTTAAATTAAATTCTGTACAATGATGGATATATCATAATGTATTCTAAATATATATTATGAATTTTTCATCATTATTTTGATAAACTATGATATCTAACTTCCTTCTAATCGGGTTGTTGCTATTTTAAACTATGAAATTTTCTATTGATACTTCCTTTTTTTATTTCTTGTTGCGCCCTAGCTGGGTTGTTGATATTTTTCCCCGCAATAAGTTGTATGCCCCGTTGGGTTCTCGGAAGGTGGTCGTGGGTTGGTGTGTGACGTACGAAAAGAAAGATGCAGAAGTTTACTCGTTTTGAACAAGGGAGTATAGGCCTTGTTTAGTTTCCAACTATGGTATGTCAAAGTTAGGACTTTGTCATAAATGCGGTATTGTAGCATTTCATTTTTATTTGTGAATAATTGTCCAAACATTGATTAATTAGGCTCAAAATGTTCGTCCCGCAAAGTACAATAAAACTGTGCAATTAGTTTTTGATTTCATCTACATTTAATACTCCATGCATGTGTCAACATTTTGATGCGATGGAAATCTTCTTTTTACGTAGTGGAATTTGGGGGTGAAATTTGGGATCTAAACAAGACATAGATAGATTTCGTTTTGCTGCTTGTCATGGATTTTGTACCTCCCCGTCCCGTCAAAGTCCTTCACCACCACGTGCGCACGCATCCTAAATACTGTACGATTTGCGGTTGCGGCGGCGTTAGATTTCGACGACCTCGCCGACTTGCCGTCGTGTCTGCTCATGAATCTCGACCGTACCCTACCACGAGTCCACGGCGATGGCTGCCGACGGCCGCTAGCCCGCGCCGCGCCTCCTGCTCCCGGTCCCCGAGGGCCGCGGCAGCGCCGGTCCGAGTACACGCTCGTGTTCCCGCTGACACGCGGGTGGTCGGCCATCGTCGACGTCCACGACGCATCCTGCCGCCTCTCCCACCTCGCCACCGGCGCCACCGCCGCCCTCCCGACCTCAATGCCGTCCTCGCTACACCTACGTCCCGCATCGTGCGCCTCGGCTACGAGTACCTCTACGATGGAGTGCGCGTGCCCCAGAGCCGGCGGAACTTCCGGCTCAAGCGCAGGTTCCGCACGGCACCGGCGGAGGCGGGCAACCGGCAGCGGCGTCGCTGGCGGCCGTTGCACTGCAGAGTTCGCATGGACCCCAGGTGGAAGAAGAGCCTCCGCCCCGAGTGGGTGCTACCTCAGCCCTGGAAGCAAATGATCAAGATCCAATACCTCCACTATCACTTCTTCGTGGAGACCCACCTCGGCTTCTCGGACATGATCCGCTTCGCCGCGCACGTCCCCGCCGGCACGTCGGCGGCGAGCAGGGATGACATGCTGGTGGTGATGTACCACCTGCTGCAGGGGCACACTGGGCTCGTCTTCTGCCCGGCGACGTCGCCTAGACGAAGGTTGATAACTGTGGGACCAGGATCCCTAGGGTCACTCATCTATGGGAATAAACTACTCGGCTAAGGGAAGTTTATTCCCAACTACTCCAAACCAATCGACTACGGTGCAAGACGGCGTAGTACATTGGGAGAACCAGTCGTGTACAGTTAGGAGACTCCCCAAAGTACCCTGTTTTAGTACTCCGTGTAGTATACGACTAGATCATGTCACCAACTTGTAACTCTGCTCCCCGGATATATAAGGTGGAGCAGGGACCCCTTCAAAACAACTCAACCCTCATACGCAATACAATCAGACATACATGACGTATGGTATTACGCAATTTATGGTCTCAATCTGTCTAAATCTTTGTGTCGTGTGTGCACCATCGTTCCTAAAACTCGACGAGACCCATGAAATCTACTCTCTAAGGTACCCTAGATAGGTACTCGGTAGTTAAACACCGACATCTGGCGCCCATCGTGGGGCAACTCGCGGCAAGCTCACAATCAGGCGCGATGGGATCAACCAATTTCAACACCTATGACATCAAGGAGGGTGCGACCTTCATCTTCGGCGCCTGGACCTTCGTCGCCTTAGGCAATGGCAAGTTGGCAAGCTATCTTGCGGATTGCCTGGGCATGTACTCGATGACAGCGGTTCCACCAGCCTTGACTTCGACCTCGGCTCCGACGCTCATCGCGATCTTGAGTTCGACTCCGACTCCAACTCCAACTCCGATAGGGACCCTCCAAATTGAGTCCGGGTACAACTCGCTTCCAATTATGGGAGGAGCAGGGAACTCCGAGCCGGCTACGCCATCGGACAACCCCCAGATCCATTCTCGTTCAGACTCACCAACTCTGCGGCTGTATATCAGTAGATGTACACCAAGGAGATTAACAAGACTACAAGTCAAGAGCTCGGTCTGATCGTGGCGGATGTGTGTTGACTACACATATCTGTGTAGTCAACACACATCTACCAATGATGGCTTCTTCCTTGGGGTCTTCCTCTCCGGTGGCTTGGCAGATCCGGCATCTTCAGTGTTCTTCACGGCACCTTTTTTCTGACCCATGGCAGCTGAGTGTGTCACTACCTTGCATTTTTCTTGCATTAATCGACTGGAAAGTGGTGGTGTGGTGCACTAAGGTTGTGCAAGCTTGGGGGCTACAAGCTCGGAGGCTATGCAGGCTCAGGGGCTATCATCTCTGAGCCCAGGAAGAAGATCGATTGTGGTGCACTAAGCAGATGGAAATGAGCAAGGTCAAACTTCAGAATTTATAATAAGCGGCTAGGGTTATTGTACGCAACAGTGCCGTGGCGCATCACATTCCGCCATTAGGGCTGGTTTTTTAGGGATAACTTTCCTAACTAACCACCAATGATGAAATCTTCGGATGATTCAAGATTCGCGCATATTTTGAAAGATTTCCTTTATCTTTAAACCAAAGATATTTGCTTTAAAGCTCGGGGGCTGCTAGCGGATAATCTGGAATTTGATTTTTTTCAAGATTTAAGGCATAAGTCATGTGAAGACCTTCGACTGGTTTTAACAAAACTACTCGAAGCTCGGAGGCTATACCCATTGGGTGCACCTACTCGGTGCACACCATTGAAACTACTCAAGTTAAAGACTGAATAGTGTTTTGAACCTTCGGCTACTTAAAAGTAGTCGAAGGCTCGGGGGCTACACCCATTGGGTGCATCAAAGATGCACTCCGATGGAAACTACTCAACATAAAAGAAAAGAGCGTCTTGGGCTTAGTTCCAACTACTCAAATCATCAAGAGGTGAGGCTTTGAAGATGTTAAAGCAGATTCAAGACTTGAAGCAAAGGCGCAAGATGCTCGGGGGCTTGTGGGACCAGGATCCCTAGGGCCACTCATCTATGGGAATAAACTACTCGGCTAAGAGAAGTTTATTTCCAACTACTCCAAACCAGTCGGTTACGGTGCAATACGATGTAGTAGATTGGGAGAACTAGTCGTGTACAGTTAGGAGACTCGCCAAAGTACCCTGTTGTAATACTCCTTATTGTATACGACTAGATTATGTAATCGACTTGTAACTCTGCTCCCTGGATATATAAGGCGGAACAGGGACCCTCGTATACAATACAATCAGACATACAGGACGTAGGGTATTACGTAATTTGTGGCCCGAACCTATCTAAATCTTTGTGTCGTGTGGGCACCATCGTTCCTAGAACTCGATGAGACCCACAAAATCTACTCTCCGAGGTACCCTAAAACCGATGATAACCCTGTGGTGGACTTCAACGGTGGCGACGACAGGAGGTTCGCGCTCGACAAGAACGGCGTGACGGCCGTGTTTGACGCCGCCACGCTGGAGCTGCTCGAGCTCGTCGACATCCCACCAGAGACGCCCAACTTCTCCACCAAGCTTCTCCCCTACCGCGCCGACGACAGCGAGGTCATCAGCTGCCTCCACCTCATGGCTCTGCCGAGCAGGCTGCTTCTGGTCAGTATCAAGGTGAGGTCCTCGGAGCCGGAGAGCTTCGACGCCTTCGAGCTGGCGGACAATGACGACGGGATGGCGTGGTGCAAGGTGACCGATCATGGCGACGGCATCGGCAGCGAGTACAACTTGTTCCTCGACGGCCACCACGCCACCTTCGTCGCCGCCGCCGTCGGCGGCCGGGAGACCGGATTTACAACGTGCACGACAAGCACAGTGTTACGAGCTCAAGCTCGGTGGCGTATTGCTACAGCATGGTGGAAGACAAGGTGGAGTGCGTGTACAGGCCACAGGAGGAGAGCGACTGCGAGTACTCGACTAGGCCTAGCTGGTTCGTCCCGTAGGTTGATATAGAATAAGTATATGGTTTTGAAATAGGATTGCATGATAACACACTATCGTAGTTTTAGGACGAGTTTTATGCACACGCGTGTGTAGCTACACCCACCGTCAGTATACCATTGTACACGTATATCCGCATACTACTTTATCATTTTTAGTATGTTAATATACTAATTCTAAAATACTTCAAAGCGAATTACATAAAAAAATTTCAAAATCAACCCTATTTTTAAATATATTTTAATTATACCTTTATAATACTATATAAAATAGTATGTCCATATACTCAATGTATGCTTACATACCTAACGTATATATCATCACATACTATATATATATACTCTTTGGCGGATCAAATTCATCCTGTATGATGAGATACACATGTGGGTGTAGCTACACGCGCGTGTAGAATGGATATATATATATGTGTGTGTGTGTTGACGCAAAAACGATCGACAAATTCTTGCTCGAACAACACACAGTAAGGTCTCAGAGATTTGCTTCACTCCGATGCTGAGCCTTGTAAATCGGCGCGCATATGGTGTGCGCGGCACGCTAGTCAATTTGACCTACAATTGACAAGGGATAAAATTCGCAGATCGGCTTTAATTCCACACTATCCTTGTGGAGTCGTATCAGCTTTGATCAGCCAATGCATAGTTTAAAGTTCACGTCCAAGCTCAAATCGGCTATGCGCTTAAAAGCTTTGAGCGGATATGAAACTCGAATACTTGGTGATAAATAATAAAGGTTAATAGAAATAACGGATTAAATCTATTAAGATCTAGCAAATATCGATAACTTCGAACGTAACAACCAAACAGAGCAAAACAACCTAGATCGGCTAAGCAGATACGTTCGATAAATTGGTGTAATAATTAGATCTAGATAAAAGCGAAGCGATTAAGCCTATAATCTAACAATTACGATAGCTTGGTGAACAAACTAGATTAAGAATCCTAATTTGCTCGATAACTTTTAGGAGATCTAGATGAAACCACAACGATACGTCCGGTAAAGCTTAGAGACCAACAGGTAAAAGCGAAACTTATAAGCAAGCCGGAGATTAAAGTGATGCAGCCCTACGAAGATTTGGAATAACTCGTTGAACTACTAGAAGTAAGGCGAAGTCGGCCGTACGGAAAAGTAAAGATACTTGATAAAATAATTGTTTGATCGATCAAGTGGTGATAAAAAATCTTTACATTGACCGCATCCCTTTATATTTATGGGGGTGGCTCTAGACCTCACGTTGACCTCAAACTTACCTAAAGAAACTAGGACTTGATTACTTTAATTAATATCTAATAAAGGAAATATTAAGATACATGGATTCTAATTTCCCTTATGCGGAGTCCTTGCTAATAAAGCTCCTTGCCGATCCGTTTGCAACAAGATCAATACGCATGCGTATTATCCTGGATTTCTTCTTATGCGGCAACTTTGCTTTCTTTATTCTAATGATCTCCACATGCATGCACCTAATGGCATATTCCCTTTGCATGCACATTCTTTAAATATACTTTCTTGCCGGCCAATCACACGAATCCTACTCCAATACATGCTGCACTCAATTAGCTTCATCGGCTACAAGCCGGTCAAGACATGCACGTACAAGACATGCACGTACAAGTGCATACTCCATTTTACATTTCTCTATTATCCATTAATAAAATAATCCAGTCATGCTTTTCTTGTCCCACGTGACTTCACCAGCTGGCCTGCAAATCATGATCCTGTCGATGCAAACCAATGGTCATTTACTTCATAATACAGATTACATCGGATTTACCAAAATCTGGTGTCAACAATTTACTTGAATTGCGCTTAGGCATTTGTTTAGGTTTTGGTAAACTCTCCTTTTTTTTGTCTTGCAATGTTGTCGCCTTTTTCAAACTACTGTCGCCCGGAGCTGTTGGTAAGAACCACTTAAAATGCTTTCTATGCCGGTGATTCCATGTCAAATTAGGGACTCTAGGTTAAACTAATTTGGTTGAAGTTACCATATGTCAAATTAGCTCTTGGTAAATGGAAAATCAGACCACACATTTTTTTTTTGAAAAATGATTATGGACCTAGATATATATCTAGCCTTAAGAATTTTTTTAGCAAGAGCGTGGCAACCAGGTCCGAAAATATTCAATTGCTTGATATTAACAATGTTGGTTCCGTAGCGGGCAAAAAGTGCACAATTTTAAGATCCAATGGTTGTAAATTCGAATTTAAATAATTTAATTAATTAGGAAAATTTAAATATGCGCAATTTGGAATTTTTTAACACATCATATATAGTTTAGCTGCATGAAATATTGAATATTATTCAGACAATGAATTTCAACTATTCCTCACTGCACGGTTTGGATTGTAATATTAATAGGTCTTAGACGGGGCTTTTCTTTCATCACATTATTTGAGAAGAAATAATTTAGACTAATAGAACATTTTAAACAATTAAGTTGCAGCATATTCTGTTATGGAGTGGAACATTTTTACCTTATCTCCTGGAATATTTGTTGGTCACGTTCCATAGATTAAATTATTTACTTTTATGGAGTAGAACATTTTAATTCTATTGCCTGAACAACCCTTAAATACAACTCTCTTTGTTCCAATCTATTGATCAAATTAATTTTTTTTCAAAGTCAAATCGGTCCAAATTTGACAAGCTTTTTAGTAAAATACGCTAATATCTATAGTAATAATAAATAAACACAAAATCCAAAACATGTTTTATGCTAGATCTAATAAATTTTTTTGTCAAATTTACATGAGTTTGTATCAGAACAACAAAGCTAAAGTGGACAAAATTTCAAACGAGCGAGTAGGCGACAAAACAGAGCATCTCGTCCCTCTTACTTTCAGAAACTCCAACCAAACTCCAATTTGCATTCACAAAAGAAACCGAACAATCTTGCACTGAAAACATCGTAGCTCAGTTCACATTCAAACTAACTTGATTCTCAAATTCCGGCTTAAAGTTCCCCTAGTTGTAAACAGTTGAACACGTTGGGCTCTCGCCTCTGCCGTCCGCGGCCGATCTCGCTGCCGTACACCCTCCCTTCCTCCTCCAGTGTCCTCGTCTGCCCTCCGCCGCAACCCTCCAATTCCTCTAGCATAGCATGACCCCCAGCGGCCCAGCTCCACATCCACAGCAACACCCTCCCCATGTCCTCCTGCAGGCGCAGCCAGCGTGCTCGACGAAATGCGCGAGGGAGCCCACGATCGTCCCCCCTGGATGGGCATGGCACGGACCACTGCCTGCGGCGGCGCACCATGGATATGAGGTAAAAGCCGACGAGAGACGTCTGATGGGAGGTGGGACGTCCATACTTAGATGCAGCTTCCCAGCACGCAAATGGTTCAGGTTTGTACACGTTCTACTTATTAGCCACCCATATTATTCAGACTATGCAAATGTGGCTTGCATCTTGTTTCGTAGTTGCATCCATCCTTGGCGTTGTTCTTTACCAGAAACAGCGAAATGCACTTTTGCTCGCTATAAGACTGTTTATTAGCCACCACAGCAACGTGGGCAAATGGCAACACGGTGCAGTAATAAATATCCTATGTTTTTTTGGATGCCTAGTCAGGTTTGTTTCTTTTGTCTAAATATATAGAAAATGTTGGCATATATATCAATCTGTTGCACTTCTCGTATCGATGCTTGCTGCAATTGTGACACAAGTTCCTTTAATGACAAGTCACGTGAAAGTGCCTTATGGTTATGTCCTTAAAAGTCAGTTTCAACAAAAGGTATTCTTCTTCTGTCATAGTAATTGAAGATAGAAGGTTATCAAGAACATCACATTTTCTCGTGCTAAAAGAAAAAAAAAAGCAGAGCAAGAACCATTCTCAATGGAGATTTAGACAGAAGCTCCAGTAGTAGCCTTCTAGATCAAGTTGGGCTAACAATCCCAAACATGTTAAGTTAGGTTTTCCTTAGCCCAAACAATATTTAACATGCTATGTTTTTTGGATAATCTTAGGATCTACCTAACAAAGCACAATCAGTCTCTGAAATTTGCACAGTTTGTGTGCCTTGTTTAGTCGATGATGCAACCTGTTTGTTTGATCATTGTTTGTTTGCCATTGATATGACCTGTCAATGAATTTTATGGCATAATCCGATGCAGCTTCTCTCTTTCTCTCTCTTTAACCATCATTATATCCATTTTTTCCATGCTGATGGATATCTGGTATATGCACCTGCACATTTTTCTTCTTGGATCTAAATGCACGATGGGAGCTTATCAGCATGACTAGCACCATTTTGTCTTCTAAAGATTGCATGTTTTTTATCACCAGTGTGAAGGAAACAATTTGACTTATAACATCAAAATTATTTTCCTCTAAAATTGCATTCAATTTTATATTTATATAAAATCAAATCAAAAGAAGGGCGGGCTTGGTGCAGCGGTAGAGCCTACCGTCTGTAACCGGAAGGTCCCGGGTTCAAGCCCCAGCCTCTGCATATTTATGCGGGTAAGGTTTGGACGCTATTACAACCCTTCCCCAGACCCCGCACGGTGCGGGAAGCCTACGGCACTGGGTACGCCCTTTATAAAATCAAATCAAAATTATCTTAGTAGATCTAATATCCAACACACTTCTATATAATTGTGTTGTTAATTTCAAACATATAGTTATGGCAAGTGCAGATTAAAGGTTTTGCATATATCAGAGGCAGCGTCAATGCCTGAAATGAGAAGTAAAGAGAAATAAGGGGAGTATAATTATCCTTATATGTAGGGTACAGATTACCATTAATAAAAGGCCGAAGTTGAATTTAAATAATACAAATTGTGACACCTGCAAGCATTTGGGCGTCGGATGGTGTGAATTGTGCCTGGTGTGATCTCATGATGCAATCATTAAGCCTCTTTACTGTAATGTCCTTATCAGCTACAATATAATTGATATTATTTTGTATCAGAGTTTTATGAAGGTGTAACACCAATGGAGATAAAGTTGGTTGGTTGTGTCGGAGTTGTAGTTCTCTTTTCCTATGTTGTTCTCTGTGTTCTATTTGTTGCGTTGTGCCCGTAACTGCTGATGTAATCTATGGATTTGCCACACTTTCTTAATGAGAAGTTCAGGTCGGCAATCGCCTACCGTAGATTCCTCGAAAAAAATGAAGTTGGTTGGTGGGTTACCAAGGAGTTTTGTTTGCGTGATGATCTCTGAAGCCTCCATATCCATCAGTTCGCAAAAGGCTCTAAACTGAGGCATAAGGAATATGGAAATGGATAAGCTCTGATGGAGGAATCTTGTTCTGATCTCCACAGGAAAGGTAAGAAGATATCTTGTACCTAATTTCATGGTTTAAAACTGAAATTTTGTATTTGTGGATGCTCTAATGTCATCTTCTTGCAGAGCATTTTATTTTCTTCAAAAAAATCTGAAATTCATGTAGTTCCATGCATCAGCCTGAAATAGAAGTTTCGCTTTGGAAACACATAACTGCAATAAGGAGAAAATACATGTAATCAACCACGCATGCACTAGCTCTTGAAGCCAAAGCAGCCTTCCAAGTATCAGCAACTTAGGTTGCTCCATCTTCATGTCCTATCGAGTGTTCAAAAGATACCTCCAGTGGCACACGATTTCATAAATAAGCTAGTGTTCCAATTCCAAACCTTGGGAGAAGAGTCAACATAATGTCTTGGCTAAGCACCATTAGCATGCAAGCTTCCCTTGCACTCATCAACTGCACACTAATTCGGAGAATTCACACATTATCGAAGAGAAACCTTAGCTAAGTAGAGTTTCAGTTGTCCTCAACTTGCTTTTTTAGATCCCAAGACATCCACAGAACTTGATGCTGTGATATTCTGGCTTTTGTGACTATATGTAGTTCTCGGACAGAGGCAATGGGAAGTCCAGAGAGCCAGAGCTCTTCTTCAGCCATGGCGGCTTCTGGGTGTGTTCCTGACATCTGGCAGTGGATCAGAAGCCTGCCAGAGCAGTCGAGAGCCAGATCATACTATCTTCAGTTTTGCAAATCTCCATCCACAAACCAATCTCTGAATCTTGTGATCAGCAAGCATTCTGAAACCCAACCACTCAACCTGTCTTTCTCCATTTGCTCTGAATCCCATGATCCAATCTCACTTTGGAGCTCCAATTCTTCCTCACCGAGATCTGCTCATACAGCGGATCTTTCTGCCGGTTTCTTGCATGGCATCATTTGTGGGGTTCTCAGGTATGGCCCTTACTCTAACTCTAGCAGCAAGTCCCTCTTCAGGCTGCCAAATGTGCAGATACCCGAAGACTCCGGCAAGACCTTCAACTTGGCTGCATTCACTCTTGCAATCCTAGTCTCCATCTACGAAGCTCCATCAAACCTCCGGAACGAGTTCATCGACAAGATCAGTGCACAACTGGCGCGCCATGAGATGCAGGACGCAGCCAAGACACTGATGCTCACCCTGGGGTCCAACGTCGAGGAGCTGTGGATGCGGTCGGTGAACCTCGCCGTCACCATCTGGACCATGGAGGGTCTCCGGTCAGGCGGCGGATCACCGCCGCCTTTTAGTACGGTGTTCTCCTACGCTGTTTCAGCGAGCAGGCTGTGGAAGATCCAGGTGTACTGCCCTGTTGTGGCCATGGCCATGGAGCACCCCTCGCGTCAGACCAAGGATGAGAAGCTGCTGTTCTCACTGAACTACAAGCAGCTCGAGGGCGTGATCCAGTTCGTGTACGGAGTCACCTTCAGGGAGAACTGGATCGACGTCACCGTCAAAGTCGACAGCATAAGGTTTCTCTCCTCCATTAAGATTCTTGCACACAATCAACACATGCCATCGTATTTGAATACCCGCAATTAGACTTTAGTTTATGAGGATTTGTCAAATGAAAATGAAAATAATTGTGCTGCAGGTGTGGCCTGGTGCAGCTGGTGTCTGAAGCTCTGATGGCGAAGCAGGGGTACGGCTCCGACGAGAAGCACTTCCCGTCGCGGATATCCCTGCAGCTGACCCCCATGGCGGCGCAGCCGGACATCCTCTCCCTCTCCGTGAGCCGGTCGACGGACAACCCGGCGGACGAGGTCGTGCTCGACGCCGGCGTCTCCGCGCACGAGACGGTGGACCGTGCCCTGCGGCCCTGGAGGTTCGAGCTCTCAGCGCACGGCGCCACGGCGTCGCTGAGCTGGTTCCTCCACGACGGCGGCGGCGCTGGCGGCGGGCGGGAGGTGTTCTCCGGCGAGCATCGCGGCGGGCTGCGGCTGCCGCGGCCGTGGCTCCGGGACCGGTACAAGAGCCCGGGGCGGCCCTCCACACGGGGCGGCGGGGTGGTCCTCGCCGGCGACGGCGCGCGGTGGCGGATGCGGCCGGCGGCGGCGGGGAAGACGGTGGAGTGGGAGGTGAGGGCGAGGGTGTGGGTGACGTACTGGCCCAACAGCAACAAGAAGAGGACGCTGCACACGGAGACGAGGGTGCTCGACTTCAGGGAGCTGCTGCGGCTCACCCTGGCAGAGTAGGCAAACCGTTTGCTGGCAGCATTTGCATGGATTTGCCCGTGTTGATTCGGTCGGTAAGGAGAAGAAATAAAACTTAGAAATCAGCCCCTTCCAGAAAACAAATAAAACTAATGCCGAAAAGTACTTCCTCCGTTTTTAAATTTACGTCGTTTAGAATAAGCTATTTAGTTCAAAAATAAATTAATTTGATGGTTCTTATATTAAAAAACGGAGGAGTATATAGAGATATGGGAGTGAGTCAGAATGGTTTTGTTTAAGTTGCGCTTTGAATGTTGAGAAAGTCTCGATGAACAAGCCCGGTCGCCGTATTGGCACCCATTTTGTTTAAGTTTTGATAAGCAAGCACAGTCCAATCGCCTTCACGTTAAACTATGATCATACCGAGCTGGCATTTTGATTTTGTATTCATTCAGGAACTACCTGCTGGTGCTGGTTTGTGCTGAGAGAAAAATACTGCTGAGTGGCTGGTAGCTGGTGCTGGTCTGTACACAGAGAAAAATACTGGTGACTGACGGCTGATAAGCCAGACGAACGGGGGTGGCTTAATGACATCACCTCAGGCAAACTAAACCAGAGCCAGCGTTAAACTAACTAGCAAGCCAACTAATCAGCAACCGACGCGTGTCCTCCCAGCTCGGCACGGGCCCGCCCTGCAACAGTGGGTGGACCACATCAATATCTTGTCGCCGACGGGTGGCCGCCGTCGTTGTCCTTGTCCCTGTCGCGTGCTCCTCGATCGCAGCAGCAAATTCCCCCCCGCTCCGCCCCACCGGAAAACCACCGAGGCTCGCCTCTGTCGTTGACCTCCAGGCTCTCACCTCTCGCGCTGTTCCCCCTGTCCCTGTCCTTCTATCCCGTCCCTTGCGCCGGCCAGGAGCTCCTAGGTGGGCGCCTGCGATGATTGGTGGTGCCGAGAGGCCGGCGAAGGCGCCGGAAGCCGCCGAGCTAGAGGAGAGGCTGCTGCGCGGAGATGCTGGCGACGGCGGCGGCGGGAAGAGGGGGAAGTGGGAGAAGACGTACCTCGACGTGCTGGGGGTCTGCTGCTCCGCCGAGGTCGCGCTCGTGGAGCGCCTCCTCTCCCCGATCGACGGCGTCCAGGCCGTCACCGTTGTCGTCCCCTCCCGCACCGTCATCGTCGAGCACGACCCCGCCGCCGCCCCCCAATCCCACATCGGTAACCGACCAACCAACCAACCTCTCCTCCCTCCTCAGAAATCGCCATGTCTCTGAGCTGACTCACCCTCGCCATGCCGGAACCAGTGAAGGCTCTCAACAGGGCGGGGCTGGAGGCCTCGGTGCGCGCGTACGGCAGCAGCGGCGGGGTCGCCGGCCGGTGGCCGAGCCCGTACACCCTCGCCAGCGGCGCCCTCCTCCTGGCCTCCTTCCTCTCGCCGCTCCTGCCCCCGCTGCGCTGGCTGGCCCTCGCCGCGGCCTGCGCCGGCGCGCCGCCTCTGCTTCTCCGGGCCTTCGCCGCGGCCGCGGGGCTTGCCCTCGACATCAACGTCCTCATGCTCGCCGCGGCCGCCGGCGCCGCCGCGCTCGGGGACTTCGCGGAGGCCGGCGCCATCGTGTTCCTCTTCACCGCCGCCGAGTGGCTCGAGACGCTGGCATGCGCCAGGGCCGGCGCCGGGATGGCGTCGCTCGTGGGCATGGTGCCGGACAGAGTCGTGCTCGCGGGCTCCGGCGAGGTCGTCGGCGTGCGCGACGTCGGGATCGGCGCCGTCGTCGCGGTCAGGGCGGGGGAGGTGGTGCCGGTCGACGGCGTGGTCGTCGACGGGCGGAGCGAGGTCGACGAGAGCAGCCTCACCGGCGAGTCCTTCCCCGTGCCCAAGCAGCCGCCGGCGGAGGTCTGGGCCGGCACCATCAACCTGGACGGTAAACATTTCGTCATCGTGTTGCATTTGCCGTGCAGACCTTACATCTGAAGAACATTGATTGTACAAATGTTGAGCACTTGAGCAGAGACTATGATGTTGCAGGTTACATTGCCGTGAGGACGACAGCTCTGGCTGAGAACTCCACGGTAGCGAAGATGGAGAGGCTGGTGGAGGCGGCGCAGAACAGCCGGTCCAAGACGCAGCGGATCATCGACTCTTGCGCAAAGTACTACACGCCGGGTACGCGGCACAGCCACCTTCAACATCGATCTTACCAATAGTCTCAAGACATATAATTGGCAACGAATTTCAACACAAGAAAACTTGTTCTGTTGCAGCTGTGGTTGCTCTTGCAGCAAGTGTGGCTCTTGTGCCACTGCTGCTAGGCGCACAAGACATGAAACGTTGGTTTCAGATGGCTCTAGTGCTGCTTGTGAGTGCGTGCCCGTGTGCGCTGGTCCTGTCGACGCCGGTCGCCACGTTCTGTGCGCTCCTGAGGGCGGCGAAGATGGGTGTTCTCATAAAGGGAGGGGACATTCTTGAATCGTTGGGCGAGATCAGGGTTGCGGCTTTCGACAAGACGGGAACTATCACCAAAGGGGAGTTCAGCATCGATGGATTCCATGTGGTTGGGGGCAAGGTTGAAATAAGCCAGCTTCTTTACTGGTATGGTTGATGATTTCACATACCTTTGCAAATTTCTTTTTTGGATATGTCATTAAGAAATTCGGTTTTTATAATCATGTTCCACATGTTGAGTAAGAGGGTTTCAACTGAAAGAACAGAGACAGCCATAAGGATACATGTTCCCGTACTGACCATATGTGACCCAATTGTTGTAAATATGATGAACTGACATTGCTCTGTTCAATTTAAGTGATGCTGAACTTTTTTGAATGGATTTTTTTTAATTGTAGGGTATCTAGCATTGAGAGCAAATCAAGCCACCCAATGGCAGCTGCACTTGTTGAGTACGCTCAGTCCAAATCCATCCAGCCGAAACCCGAAAACGTGACTGAATTTCGCATCTACCCTGGGGAGGGCATCTATGGAGAGATCAATGGACAGCATATCTTCATTGGAAACAGTAGGGTCATGGCAAGATCCTCATGCCAAACAGGTGAGCCAAAGGAACACACGAACAGGTTCAGAAGATGAACTATGCACACACAATTGCACATTCTGAACTTCCTGATGAGCTGAACTCTGTTTCATTTCATATACAGTCCCAGAAATGCATGTTGATAATGTCGCATCGATCGGCTATGTGGTCTGCGACGGCGATCTCGTGGGGGCGTTCTGGCTCTCCGACGACTGCCGGACGGGCGCGGCGGAGGCGATCCGGGAGCTGAGATCAATGGGCATCAGGTCGGTGATGCTGACAGGGGACAGCATGTCAGCAGCCACGCGCGCGCAGGAGCAGCTGGGCGGCGCCATGGCGGAGCTCCACGCGGAGCTCCTCCCGGCGGACAAGGTCGGGCTCGTCGGAGACCTGAAGGATAGGGCTGGGCCGACGCTGATGGTCGGCGACGGCATGAACGACGCCCCGGCGCTTGCCATGGCGGACGTCGGCGTCTCCATGGGCCTGTCGGGCTCGGCGGCCGCCATGGAGACCAGCCACGCGACGCTCATGTCCGCCGACATCCTCAGGGTGCCCGCGGCCGTCGCGCTCGGGAGGCGAGCCCGCCGGACAATCGCCGTGAACGTGGCCGCCTCCGTCGCCGCGAAGGCCGCCGCCGTCGTGCTCGCCGCCGCGTGGCGCCCCGTGCTGTGGGCGGCCGTGCTCGCCGACGTCGGGACGTGCCTGCTCGTCGTGCTCCACAGCATGACGCTGCTGAGGGAGCCGGCGGCGGCGCGGAGGGGGAAGGAGGAGGAGGTGTGCCGCGCCACGGCGAGGTCGCTGGCGATGAGGTCCCAGCTCGCCGGAGCATCAAACACTGAAACAGCAAATGTTGAAGTGTCAGGTGACAGAACTAAAAGCTGCCATTGCTGTCAGAAGCCAAGCAGATCAATGGAGCAAGAGCACTCGATTGTGATCGACATACCGGCGGCATCATCTGCTGATCATCAAGAGATCCAGATTATCACTCGGCCGACGGCGAAAGGCAACGGCGGTGGATGTTGCGGCGGCGGCGACAAAGCATGTGGTGCTTCCACGGTGACTTGAGGTTCTACAGTCCTGAGAGTGCATTGGCAGCCGACAAGTGCCGAGATCTTCGCACTTGTGCTACGAGTCTCATTTGAAGACAATAATATTTTTATTGTAATATTCATGGAATATTGTATAATTAGACTTTAATTGGAGTTATTAGCATGGGCTATTATGGATTATGGATTATGGATTATGGATTATAAGAATAACATGTTTCTCTACAACGGCCGGCCACCGGCGTCTACGACCAAGCCATTGGCGGCCACGGCGCATGGTGCATCTGTGATGGTGGCCTGCACCGTGTGCCAGCATAGATGCCAGTGATGGTGGGCGCCCAGCCGCCAGCATAGATGTAGCGCCCGCCAGCACACATGTATATGTGCTGACGGGCGCCACCCTCAACACAAATACTTATTTGTGCTGGCAGAGAGTTACCAGCACACATGCATTTTGACCTCCAGCAAAAACATTTTCTGTACTAGTGGACTGCAAGAAAATGTTTAAAGATATGTCATGTGGAGGCAACCTAGGTGAGGTGGGAGGGGCACACGAGCATCAGATCACCGCATAACAATTTTGATCAGGCAATCCAAAATGTTGAATCAAGATTTGTGTATTGTTGAATCGACTGTAAAAATGTTGAAAGATCGATTGATGTCCGTAAGGTGGCAACGTGGATGAGGTCGGAGCTGCATTCATGCGCCATTTGTGATCTCCCATTGAAATGTTGAATAAGACAATTTGAAATGTTGAATAAGACAATTTGAAATGTTGAGTCAGGATTGAATCAGTTATAAGAAAAATTTGAATAACACTCGTGACCTGGGGTTGCTAGGCTACAATGTTCGAGCAAAATGGGCCCATTGGCCCTTGAAGCTATACCCCATAATTAGCTTGGGGAATCAATACAGACTGCCCCCTACCCCCACATGTGCTGAGCTTATACCCAGTCATATGATAAAATAGTAAGTTGTACGTGTTATATGTTAGCATAGCTTCACTTAAATATGTTCTGATGTCCTAGTTTAATTTGCACATTGTTTATGCAGTATGTCTCACGTGCATGCCTAATTGTCTAGTCAACACCCACTTGTGTCAACATGAAAGGGAGTTAGAGCATTTTTGGTTCACATAGCAATTTTGGCCGGCACCATCCACATGAAACTTTCCAATTTAACTTTACGTTAATCTCTCATAGTTGTATGTTAAATACTACCCATGCCTCCTCGAATGGCTAACACTGCTTTTGGATGTCGATATTTAGCCTTAGAATTCAGAATTGGCATTGATAGCTATTTGGATGGCTTAGAATTCGGAATTGCAAATCAACACCAATACCAATCGGTATTCATCGCACCATCAGCCAACTCATCTATAATACCGAGCTGACCCCTCCATATTTGTTGGTATTGTTCTCTTGCCTCCATCCCGTCCGGCAGCATGACACGCGCTCGTCCCCTACCTCCCCCCCCCCCCCAGTCCCTATCCTTTGTCGGCATGCCTCCCCAACCTCCCTCCCCCAACCACCCCACCCCACCCCCCCCCCCCCGGCACGCCGTCATTGTGCCTCCGCCACAGGACGCCACTCCGTTGTGGCCCCCTTCCGCAGCTCCACGCCTCTGCAGCCCTTCCCATGTGCATGTGCTCCGTCGCGACCCTGTGTCGTGTGCCCCTCCGCCACTGGACACCGCTCTGTCGCAATCCCCTCCGCAGCTCCAAGCCATAGTGGCCCTTCCCATGGACTGGCGCTCCGTTGCAGCCCCATCCCTGCAGCCTTCCCTATGCTGCCATGCTAGCCACCACATCCTTGTGCTCCTCTCCCAAAGACCTCTTGCGCATGGAGGAGATGAAGATGGACCAATTGTCTGCATGCACATCTAAACGTGAATCAGTATTTGGTACTCAGTTGAATTCCATCTAGCAATCTCATTGGTATCCAAACAATCGTTTTGGTGTTGTATCCATTTCCAAAACCGATCTCATTTGGTATTGAACCCAATTAAAGAAGCTCTCGAATATTTACATCCAAACGGAGCCTAAGAAACATTAATCCCAATCATGGCACAATGGAAGTTGTCCTTACTTTCCTCCACTTTCTCCACTTGGACATTTAAGAGCACATGGCACCACAAACTACTTAGATCTAATTAATTACTTCACCACCACCCATGTCCATTTAGATGCAATAGCTACCAACTAGATCGATCATAATTAAATTGGGTTTTCATTATAGGTCATCGTACTCCTTAAAACTCCAGCTTGCGAGTTGTCGTTTTCATCAACACTAAACGGGTATATTTATTGTCCCCGTCGGCTATACGTAAGTTACAATGTACATCCCCAAGCTTACAGCGCACACCAATTTTCTACAAAACCATTGTCATTCATCATCTTTGACATTGTTATTGCTCCCATAGTCACACACTCTCATGCTTGAGACACTGATTGAATTCATTGATATACCTTAAGATCCAATAGATTTTTCCAAATTTTGCATAGATGTTAGCTCCTTAACTATACGCCTTGTTGTCTCGAAATATTATCCATATTATTTCATGACAATATAATTAATTCATATTTATATGCCTGCATTGTAGCTACTTTGTGAGACATACAAAACATCTGCCAACACCTGATCTATCGCCACCACAAGTTGAGCAACAGAGGGTCGATCGACCTCGACCAACAAGGGTACCAAAGAGCACTAGATTATGAAGCTTCAAGATGAAGATGTGAAAGACTCCAAGTAAGCATGCGTTGAATAGTCTACCATTAGGCAAATATAAACATTGGCAAAGTCAATATGGAAGAAATATCAAGCAAGTGATGGTATATTATGTGTAAAAATACACATCGAAGTTATGGTAGAGGTGGTCATGATGAAGAAGCTCGTTTTGTACAATCTACAGCTATGGCTGAATATAATAGATTAAGGAATATACATACACAAATTAATTGACATAATGAGTGGACTGCATCTAATTACCATTCTACATTTAAAATAAAGTCTGAATCATCAAAATAGGGTTACTAACAAAGTAGATATTTAATAAGGTCCTAGAGGATAACATGAAGATACACATTCAAGATTTGCCAATACATATGCTACATGATAGTACGAATAACACAACGGTAGGTGATTGACAATCAAATGGTGATCCAATGCATGTCATATAATCTAACATTCATACGTGAAATTTTCAACTTGTGAATATTCTACAGGCTCTGCATATTGGAGGAAATTTTTGTTTTGCAATTTGAAATAGAGTTAAGACTTTGTTCTCTCGGCCAAATCTGAAGAAATTAGTGAAACTCATGTTTATTAATTAAGTGTGTTATTAAACAAAGGTGTAAGAAATCAAATTATAAGGTTTTTATGTGGACATGATCTATTTGTTGCAGGCCTTGTCAATAATTATCATAAATTTAAATATAACCCTCCACAACACTATTATATTATTCTAATAATGTTGAATAAATTCTCTAAGTTTGGTCATTTAATAGCTCACTCTAGCACTCATTTACTTATTAATAATTACCCAATAATTTCATCTAATTCACCATAACTGAGAAACACATTTTGGAAATAAGTCCTTAAAATCACTATTACTATCTTTAACATTAGCACGTTCTATCACCCAACAAATAAATAAATTAAGAGCTTGAATTAATGTTTGGAAACTTATCTTAGATGTCTAATATAGTCTTATTTATCAAAATGTTCTCAATGGTCGCTACTTATTGAGTTTTGTTAGAAGACAAAATACAAGTCAAACTCACGTTGTATGACTATAAATCCAAATGCTCCAATATTGTCATTATTCAAGTTGAAATAACTAGCAATTCTACATAATACTTAAAGAAATAAAATTGAAAAATCAACTCATTCAATAACTATTGTAGCATGTGCAATAGAGTATGAAACATAAAAATGGTAAAAGAAAAATAAACACTATTTCGAAGTGAGACATTGTGTATATCTTAAACTCCAACTTTCAACCCAACAACAACAGAAGTATTAGGACACACACCAAGAGCAGACAACTTATTTGTATATTACACTTCAATCTTTATCTCAACGACAACATAACTCTTAGGACAAACCAAGAGAAGTCGGCATATGAGCCTAATAGACTAAATCAACTTGCACGATGTTGGCCATTATTGTATTATAGCCCATGTGATAGCATACATATATGATGAGATTGTAATGAGTTTAATGATGATGATGAACGATGCATGCTATTTCAGATATATCATCACAAGTCTTTGGATCTATGAGCCCATGTGTTTCAGCTACCTCTAGCTCTTTTTTAAAAGCTTCTAAACTCTTTCTAAATCCTAGCTACCATCGCAAGCCATCGAATCGAGACAACCTAGAGTTGTGGAGAGATGAAACCTTATGGATCTATTTAGTTTTCTTACTCAAAGATTTTATAGTGCTCATGAATCAGTAGGTTTCGTACTAATAAGTACTAGAAGGAGATATTTAGTATCACTTCTTGAGAAAGTTAAGGAAGAAAGTTGAACCTAGATTTTCAGCGCAATGTACGGCCTAAAAATTGTGGGCACATGGATTAGTGTCACATTGCTTCAATAGCATGGTTCCTCAACCACATTGTAATATTTTTTTATCTCAAATACATAGCTAAACCACGTATCCATTATATCAAGGAGAAAAATTGGGCCAATCAACGTACATGAAAATAAAACAAAGCTCAAATAGCCTAAAAACAAATGAACAAAACAACAAAATCATGGCTAGCATAAGGCTGAGTAAATATAGTTTGGAGTTCATAGCTGGAGCTGTGCCAAACAGGCCCTAAGGAACCAACAATCAATGATGACATCTTTAAAACCGACAATAATGACATATTTTCCTTATGCCATAATTTTTTGTGGCGTGACAACGAGAATTCAAATTTGAGCCACCTAGCTTATATCATATTGTGTTACATGCATGTACCAACTACTTAGATTCAAAAAGACTAAATGGAGAAAGCAGGTGAATAGTTGCCAGGTAATTACATGGGCCATCTGATATAATTATATGAACAATGGCAGCCTGAGTATCTCCAAAAGTGTCCAAAAAATTAAGTCCTAAAAACTGATTTTGGGACATTGCCAAAAGCTATTGGGAGTAAAGTTGTTCAAAAAAAGCTATTGGAAGTAAAAAATATCCCTCCATCCAACGGTTCCAAAACCATTAGCCTCAAAAAAATTTAATTATTGCCACATCATTCATCTGTGGGTCCAAAAGCTGATTTTTTTTACCCACCGTGAACAGTAAGTAGTTTTTTTCTCCATCATTTTTTCGCGGGATTGAGAGTGCACAAATGAGGGGTAAATTTAGCTCAAGATGGAGTCAATATTGGGCACGGGGAAAGATTGGGAACAACTTTGGACAACTGTTGGAGACTTATTTTTCACTACGTTCCCAAAATTAATTATTAGAAGTGTTTATTAGACACTCTTATAGATGCTCTTAGGAGTGGTATTCGACGAACACTCATTTGGATTGAGGTTTATGTTGACACGAAAACGCGCCAACACACTCGAAGATCGATCAAACGTGCAGCACGGCCGTCACAACGGCCAACTCCTGACTTCCCGGGGCAAACCGGTCAGACCGGTGTACTGAACCGGTCAGACCGCTTCTGGTCGGGAGGTCGTGAAGACCTAGAAACTCAAGCTCGGGAGGGACCCCGTCGGAGCTCGAGCTAATCTAGGGTTGCTCTAGGGTCGGCAGGCCACCTAGAACGCCTTTGAACGCCGTAGAGACGAGCAAAGAACAGAATATGGGGTTGGAAAAGGATTAGGGTTTGAGACATAAAAAGTAAAGGATAAATGTGTTTGATTCGATTGGAATACATCTCAATCGGCCTTAGCCTTTATATTTATAGGCCGGGGAAGTCTCACCCCTTTCGAATAGGTTACAATATGGGACTAAAACTCAGAATCCTAATCCTACTCGAATTACAAAAGCAAACCGGTCAAACCGGTTTGGCCCAAGGCCCAATTTGACCGTCAACACATGCCCCCCTGCGTTTTTAGTGAACTTGAGAACTAAAAAGCAAGTAAATATGACTCAGGAGCTAAAAATTTATACTAAGGGCGATATTAACAAAATATCGGCCATCGATCTTCATGCATCTTGCCAAACACTTGGATAGAATTTCTTCAGATATCTCCCGTTGATAGCTTTAGGCAAATGATCTCCCTTCAGTGTCTCTAACATGTAAGAATTCCCAAATATGACTTTGAAAACTTTATAAGGCCCTTCCCAACTTGGCGACCATTTACCAAACTTGTTGCTTTTTGCTCCAATAGGCAAGATCGTCTTCCAAACAAGCTCACCAACTTGAAAATATTTGCCTCGTACCTTCTTGTTGTAAGCTTTAGCAACCCGAAGCTTATCCTTCTCAATCTCCTTTAAAGCCTTCAATCTTTTGTCGGTTACCTCATCAATATTGTCCAACATCAAATTGTGGTAATCAACAGCATCAAGGTCATTTTGTTTAGCCAACCTATAAGCGTCCAGATTTACCTCAACAGGTAAAATGGCTTCTTGACCATATACAAGCTCAAAAGGAGTAACTTTAGTAGCACCATGTCTAGATATACGATGAGCCCATAATGCTTCGGATAAAACTTCATGCCATCTCTTAGGATTTTCTGCTATCTTTTTCTTGATCAATTTAATCAAAGTTTTATTACTTGACTCGGCTTGTCCATTAGCCTGAGCGTAATATGGAGATGAATTGAGCAACTTAATTCTATAGGATTCGGCGAATTCACGTACCTCCTTAGACATAAAAGAAGTACCTTGATCCGTTGTCAATGTTTGAGGAATACCGAATCTATGAATAATATTCTGAGTAACAAACTCAATCACCTCTCGATGCGTCATATTCTTCAAAGGAATCGCTTCAGTCCACTTAGTAAAATAATCAGTAGCAACCAATATGAAACTATGTCCTTTTGATGATGGAGGATTAATTTGTCCAATAAAATCCAACCCCCAACCTCGGAACGGCCATGGCTTAATAATAGGATGCATCAATGCAGCAGGAACAAGTTGTAAATTCCCAAACTTCTGACATTCTCCACATCTTTTGTAATACTTAAAACAATCTGCCGTCATAGTAGGCCAATAGAAACCAGCTCGTCTAAGTAACCACTTCATCTTTGGAGCCGATTGATGTGTACCACAAATACCTTCATGGACCTCAGCCATGGCAACCTTGGCCTGATCCGAGTCAAGACATTTTAACAATAAATCTTCGGCGTTCCGACGATAGAGTTCATCGCCAAGCAAAACGTACTTAAATGATATTCGCCGAATATTTCTTTCTGCACCACGACCAGGATCTCTCAAAAAAGAAATAATAGGTATTCTCCAATCCTGATCTTCAACTTTGGATTGATTAGCATCATCCAAAGGATTTTTGCTTCTGTCAGGGGACGAAGCGGTCTGACCGCTTTCAGAACCGGTCAGACCGGTTCTGGCAGTAAAACCGGTCTGACCGGTTTCTGAAACCGGTGTGACCGGTTCGTCCAGAACCAGAACCTCGGCTTTTGTTCGCATCGGTTTTTGGAGATAGAAATATTTCTTTGCAACCATATAACCAGATGCTTTCTGAGCCAGAGTATTTGCCTTATCATTATCTTCTCTCGGAATATGTTTGACAGTAAATTCATCAAAAGAAGCAATGATATCAAGACATCTATCAAGATATGCATTTAATGAACCGTTATAACATTGGCATACCTTTGATACTTGATGTACCACCAGGAGCGAATCACCAAAAGCCTCAACATGCTTTACTCCCATGTCTTGCAAAAATTCCAAGCCAAATAGAAGAGCTTCATATTCAACTTGATTATTGGTTCGCTTTTCTTCCAATCGGTTTGAAAACTCAAAGACGGCACCACTTGGAGAAATCAAAACAGCACCAATTCCTTGTTCATCATTGCAAATCGATCCATCAAAGTATAACCTCCATGGTGTACAAGCAACATAGCCGACGTCGAATTCACAAGTATCATTTATCCGATGTTCAACAATAAAATCAGCTACAATTTGGCTTTTCATTGATTTTAAAGGTTCACAAACCAAATCATACTCAACTAAAGCATAAGCCCACTTACCGACTCTCCCGCTAGAAATCGGTCTTTGCAACATATGTTTAATTACATCGGTTTGACACAACACGATGCAAGTACTAGATAGTAAATAATGCCTCAATTGAGTACAAGCATGATACAAGGATAAACACAACTTCTCAATGAAAGTATACCTTGTTTCTGCATCGATGAGACGTCGGCTTACATAAGCAATCACATACTCCTTGTTGTCGATTTCTTGAGTCAAAACAGCTCCAATAGTCCTATCTTCAGCCGCCACATAAAGTCTGAACGGAACTCCCCGCTTAGGCGCCCTAAGCACCGGTGGTGAAGACAAGTACTCTTTGATCTTCTCAAAAACTTCTTGCTGTTTTGCCCCCCAAGTAAAATCGGCTTCATTCTTTAGCCGAAGTAAAGGAGTAAAAGCATCAACCTTTCCAGACAAGTTAATTATAAATCTTCTCAAGAAATTTACCTTGCCTAGAAACTTTTGTAAATCCTTCTTACAAGTAGGAGCTTCGACTTTCTTCATAGCTTCAATTCTCTTGGGATCAACTTCTATGTCGTTCTCATGAATAACAAACCCAAGAAACTTTCTAGCCGAAACACCAAAAGCACATTTGAGTGGATTCATCTTTAAACCATACCGTCGCATCCTTTCAAGAGCAAGTCTTAAATCGGCTAAATGAAAATCCAAGCCATCCGATTTAACTACAATATCATCAATATACACTTCCACAATAACACCAAGTAAATCATGAAAGATTAAATTCATAGCTCTTTGATAAGTTGCACCGGCATCCTTTAATCCAAAGGTCATAACTACCCACTCAAATAAACCAATAAATCCCAGACACTGAAAGGCCGTTTTGTGCATATCCTCTTCGGCCATGAAGATTTGATTATATCCGGCATTACCATCAAGAAAACTAACAACACGATGTCCAGAAGCTTCATTGATTAAGACATCGGCTATAGGCATAGGATATGAATCTTTTGGAGTGGCTTTATTAAGATCTCTAAAATCAATGCAAACTCTAAGTTTTCCTGAATCCTTCTTTTCAACGGGAACAATATTAGAAATCCACTCCGCATAACGACAAGTCCGAATAAAACCAGCATCTAATAAATGATTAATCTCTTCTTTTATTCGGTCATAAATAGCGGGATTAAAACGTCTAGCCGATTGTTTAAAAGGTCTAAAACCGGCTTTTATTGGTAAACGATGCTCAACTAAGTCACGACTTAAACCAGGCATCTCACGGTACTCCCAAGCAAAACAATCGACATACCCTTTCAACAAATTTATTAATTCGGCTTTAAACTCAGCCGATAAATTTTTGTTTACAAAAGTAGGCCTAGGAATAGTACCATCACCAATATCTATTTTTTCTAAAGGATCAGCTGATGTAAAACCTTGACCCAGCTTATCCATATCACCAAGATCTTCAATGGCTTCGAACGTACCGGCCGAATGTTCTCGATAATGATCAATTCGGTCTTGAAGCCACTGTCCAGACGCAAACCGGTCTGACCGGTTCCCAGAAGCGGTCTGACCGGTTTGGCTCGATCGGCGCTGTTCAGATCCAAACCGGTCTGACCGGTTTCCCGAAGTGGTCTGACCGGTTTGTCTCTGTTGATTTTGTTGCTCCATTAGTTACAGCAAGTAATTCAACCGATTTTCCATCGGCTTTAATGTAGCAGGAACAAAACCATCCTTAGTGCAACTGATCAGCTCATAGTCCGTCAAATCCATGCCCGACAAACATTGGACCTTCTCATTTGCACTAAGAGAGTCGGAATCAGCCGTTGCAACAAAGGAAGAATTGTCACCATGGACAATCTCAACTTCGTCGCCGATCCACTGAATGAGATATTGATGCAAGGTAGATGGAATACATTTATTCGCATGAATCCAATCTCGACCAAGGATTAAACTGAAGTTACCTTGCACCTCGGAGACGAAGAAAGCCTTAGCAATAGTCTTGCTCCCGACGGTCAACTCCATAGAAGCCACCCCCTTGGCACCAATGGGATCACCTCCACCAACTCCACTGACCGTCATGTTCGTCTTGATCAGTTCTTCGTCTTTCCCGCCAATCTTCTTGTAGAGAGAGTATGGCATGAGATTCACAATGGCTCCACCATCAACCAACATACGAGAAATTGGCTTCCCGTTGATGTGCCCTCTCATATACAAAGCCTTGAGATGATTTTCTGATTCACTAGGCTTCTGAAACACAGCATCTCGCGGCCCAAGTTGAAGATGAGAAATTTCCTCCTCTGGCACCACACAATAATCAGAAGATAAATAGACAACATTAATTTCCATGTTGTCACGCTCTGGAGAAGGCTCAAAATCAACTAACTCTTCATCTTCAACCACTGGAGGAATCGGTGGAGTAATTTCGATGGTTGAAGAAGCACCAGCCCCCGCTTCTGTCATCAAACCGGTCTGACCGGTTTCAGAAACCGGTCTGACCGCTTCTACAGCGGTCGGCTGACCCAAACCGGTCTGACCGGATTCAGAAACCGGTCTGACCGGTTGTGCTGCTGATTGCACAACGGGTTTAGCTTGCCAAATCTTGGTCTGAGGGATCATAGGCCTGTAGTTGTTGAAGTAGTCATCCCTCATCTTCTCAGCTTCCTGTTCCCTTTTTTCTTTGTTTCTCAAGCGCTGTAGTTTCCGCTTCTGTGTATGAGTCAACCCAGAAGGACACCACCTTGGTTGAAAAACTTTCTTCACGCCCTTGCTACTGCTAGCCTCATGATCATTAACCATGATCGGCTTCTTGACTGGAACAGGAGCCGAATCTCCAATGACTATCGGCTTTTTACCCAAGTCTTGCATAGCCACTGGAATATCGCCAATTTTTATAAAATTATTGGCTTTGGTTTGTACATCCTCCTTTTTCTCCTTGATACGGTATTCTTGCTTAGGAGGAACATGAATTCTTTGCTCAGACCGAAATCGGTCTGACCGGTTCATAAAACCGGTCTAACCGCTTTGATGAGCAGTCGAAAAACCTGATTGGTATGAGCCCAATCGGTCATGTACAGAACCACCACGGCGCTTGTAACTTGTAGGATCAATCCAATGTTGTGGTGACCTCTGTCTCTTTTTTGTTGGCCGATCAACTTGAACGGCCTTTGTGTACTTGTTCATGAGCTGAGAGAATGTAGGTCCTTGCTTCAGAACCCTCCCTTGAATCTTTGGCTCATTGAATTTCCAAGTACCCACTTCCGGGTGCTTAGGCTTGAAAGTTCTTGGACGGTCTGGAGACAAACTGGTCTGACCGGTTTGGGAAACCGGTCTGACCGGTTTCGCCTGGCTAGCGGACCGATTCTCTTCCAAAGAACTTCCTTGCCCCCCGGGTCTTGATGTGTTAATAGTAATCTTCAGAGACTCTTTTCCATCCAGAGTTCTCCCAATCATCACTGTTCTGACCGGAACTTTGTCATCCACTCTTTCCGGTCTTGGGTCTCCAATCACCACATTCTTACCCTTAGCTCCATCGGCTTGTTCCGGCCGAATCAGCATCTTGGTGTTCACATCCAAGGTATAAACATGGAAAGGAGTCTTGTCAACTTGCATTTCGGCGAGCACCAATCGACCTTCATTAAGGGCCGATCGTACCTGTCGTCGAAAAACATTGCAATCGTTGGTTGCATGAGAAAAAGAGTTATGCCACTTGCAATATGCACGATTTTTCAATTGATCAGCTGGTGGAATTGCATGAGAAAGTTTAATAAAGCCATTCTTAAGCAATTCATCAAAAACACGATCACATTTGGCTACATCAAAAGTAAATTTTTCTTCTTGCCGATTTTTCTGAATCGGCTTTAATGAAGGACTAGAACTAGGTTTACTTTTCGATGACCAAACAAATTCAGCGGCATAAATTTCTTTATCATCGTCCGAACTATCAGAATCATTATCAACAATATGCACGTTCGAACGATGGGGTTTAGCAGATTCTTTCGAATCTTTAAACTTAAGCTCTAGACTCATAGCCTTCATTTGCAAGTGATTAATAGTAAGGAAATCAGAACCTTCTAATTTTTCCTTGTAATTAGACCGTAAGCCCGCAAAAGCTAAATCTGCTAAATCCTTTTCAGAAACAGTGATATTAAAGCATCGGTTCTTAACATCCATAAATCTTTTAAAGTATTCAAGAACCGATTCCTCACGGCTTTGTTTAACCGATGTTAAATCAGATAATTTTGCCTCGTTTTCTCCGCTAAAGAAGTGATCATGAAATTTTCGCTCCAATTGAGTCCAATTATGAATAGAATTTGGAGCAAGCGAAGAAAACCATGAAAAGGCAGTTCCAGTTAAAGATAATGAGAACAACCGTATACGCAATGCCTCATAAAATGATGCCTCTCCTAATTGCAAAATATATTGACTAATGTGTTCCCAAGGAGTTCTATTATCTTCACCACTGAATTTAATAAAATCGGGAACACGCGAACCATTAGGATAAGGAACCAAATCAAATTCAGGCGGATACGGTTTCTGATATAAGCGTGCACTACCCAATTCAAGCCCGAGTTTTGCTCTAAGTGTATTAGCTATGTCTTCTTTAAACTTAGCTAACTCGGCTTGATATTTCTCATCACCTCTGTTATGTGGAATGCGGGGAACACCATACATCGTATTCTGAGAAGTACTCGGAATCGGCGCGTGAAACGTGCCAGATCCGTGGGGTATACTTCTCGTGGTGCGTGGAATAGTGTAAACAGGACCAGAAGTAGATGTATTAGACAAAACCATCGCACCAGATGCTCCTGCACCCAAAGAACCGGTCTGACCACCAGAGGGGGCCAAACCGGTCTGACCGGTTGTACAAACCGGTCTGACTGGTTCGTGGACCGAACCAGGGTGAGGTGTTTGTCCCGCATAAAAATTCACCGGCATGCCCAAATTAGAATCTAAAACATGTTCTGACACGCCTGATGAGCTAGGTAATTCATTAGATTCTAAATTAATTTTATTTTTATCAGAATTACCAGTCATACTAGCAATCAATTCACTAGTAGCAGTTTGTGCAGCAAGTAATCTATCATCCATCATGCGAGTAATTTGCTGCATTAAATCAGAGGATTCGCCCGTTACCTTTGGAATCTCTTCGACGTGATCATCTGCCAACTTGAAAGCCGGCATGACGAATTCCTCTACTCTCTTGACAAGACCACCGCGATCTTTCTTGAAGCCCTTCAAGAATTGCGCCCTAAAGTGCTCCTCAGCAATCAAATATCGCTTTCGCTCCTCGTCCGTGAGTTCTTCCATCGTCGCGGTGATGATGTTGTCTTTGTCAAGGTCGCACTTTGATCCAGACATATCCGGAGTAGATTGAATCGGCTTTGGCACCAGATTAATCTTCCCCAGCGGAGTCGCCAAAAAGTATGTTGACACGAAAACGCGCCAACACACTCGAAGATCGATCAAACGTGCAGCACGGCCGTCACAACGGCCAACTCCTGACTTCCCGGGGCAAACCGGTCAGACCGGTGTACAGAACCGGTCAGACCGCTTCTGGTCGGGAGGTCGTGAAGACCTAGAAACTCAAGCTCGGGAGGGACCCCGTCGGAGCTCGAGCTAATCTAGGGTTGCTCTAGGGTCGGCAGGCCACCTAGAACGCCTTTGAACGCCGTAGAGACGAGCAAAGAACAGAATATGGGGTTGGAAAAGGATTAGGGTTTGAGAGATAAAAAGTAAAGGATAAATGTGTTTGATTCGATTGGAATACATCTCAATCGGCCTTAGCCTTTATATTTATAGGCCGGGGAAGTCTCACCCCTTTCTAATAGGTTACAATATGGGACTAAAACTCGGAATCCTAATCCTACTCGAATTACAGAAGCAAACCGGTCTGACCGGTTTGGCAAACCGGTCTGACCGGTTTGGCCCAAGGCCCAATTTGACCGTCAACAGTTTCCTTCGATTGTTATTAAAAAAAGGTTCATATGAATGCGAGCAAAACAAAAGCATCAAAAAGAGAAGGTAATCAAATCAGTCGGGTCTCCGAAAACCGCCCAAAATAGGAGCACAAGGAAAGAAGCTGAAATCGCGGCAGCCACGCCAAAGGATAGAGCAGCCTGCTTGGTAACTAAATATTCGCCTGGCTCCGCGGGCGGGCGCGCACGTCGTTTCGCGTTTCCGCTTTGCCCCATTGGTCCTGGCCCCTGGCCCTCCGAAATGCCGGGACCGGCCGTGGAGGCGGCGGCGGCGGCCAGGGCCGGAGACCACCACCACGACGGCGACGGCGGCAAGTCCGGCGAGTGGGGGAAGACGTACCTCGACGTCCTGGGCATCTGCTGCACCGCCGAGGTCGCGCTCGTCGAGCGCCTCCTCTCCCCGATCGACGGCGTCCGGGCCGTCACCGTCGTCGTCCCCTCCCGCACCGTCATCGTCGAGCACGACCCCGCCGCCGTCTCCCAGTTCCACATTGGTAACCAAATCCCTTGTCTCCTTCTTCTCCTACATCGCGATCGATCGAATTCTTGTTCTTGCACGAATTAATGGAGTCGTCGTCGATAGATCATCAATCTCTGTTGCCCTTTCCGGATCAGTGAAGGTCCTCAACAAGGCGGGCCTCGAGGCCTCGGTCCGGGCCTATGGCGGCGTCGGCGGCGGCGGGGCCGCCGGCGCCCGGTGGCCCAGCCCGTTCATCGTCGCCTGCGGCGTGCTGCTCCTCGCCTCCTCCTTCGCGCCGCTCCTCCCCCCCGCTCCGGTGGCTGGCGCTGGCGGCGGCCTGCGTCGGCTCCCAGCCGATGCTGCTCCGGGCGCTCGCCGCGGCGGGGGAGCTCACCCTGGACATCAACATCCTCATGCTCATCGCGGTGGCCGGCGCCGTCGCGCTCGGCAGCTACACGGAGGCCGGCGCCATCGTCTTCCTCTTCACAGTCGCCGAGTGGCTCGAGACGCTGGCGTGCACCAAGGCCAGCGCCGGGATGCTGTCGCTCATGTCCACGGTTCCCAAGACCGTCGTGCTCGCTGAGACCGGGCAGGTTGTCGGCATTAGCGACGTCGGCGTGGGCACCATCGTCGCGGTCAGGGCCGGCGAAGTGGTCCCGGTCGACGGCGTGGTCGTCGGCGGCCAGAGCGAGGTTGACGAGAGCAGCCTCACTGGCGAGTCCTTCCCTGTGCCGAAGCAGCCGCAGTCAGAGGTCTGGGCCGGCACCATGAATTTGGACGGTAAAAACAAACTGCATTTGCAAATTGCAAACACCCTCTACATGTGAAGAATCTTTTGCTTCAAGCTCCAACTATGTTCATCCATGTTCACGTTGCAGGTTACATTTCCGTGAGGACAACAGCTCTGGCAGAGAACTCCACGGTGGCGAAGATGGAGAGGCTGGTAGAAGAGGCGCAGAACAGCCGGTCCAAGACGCAGCGGCTCATCGACTCGTGCGCAAAGTACTACACCCCTGGTACGCAGCACGGTCACCTTCTGAAACGAACGTAGTATGAAAACATAGAATTGACAGCAATTCAGCAGAAGCAGTGTTCTTTTGCAGCCGTGGTGGTTATTGCGGCAGGCGTGGTTCTTGTGCCCTTGCTACTGGGAGCTCATGACCTGAAACAATGGTTCCAGCTGTCTCTGGTACTGCTGGTGAGCGCGTGCCCTTGCGCGCTGGTCCTTTCGACTCCAGTTGCCACCTTCTGCGCGCTCCTTCGGGCGGCGAGGATGGGGCTTCTCACCAAGGGAGGCAACATTCTTGAATCATTGGGAGAGATAAGGATCGCAGCATTCGACAAGACCGGGACCATCACTAGAGGGGAGTTCAGCATCAATGCATTCCATGTGGTTGGAGACAAGGTTGAAATGGATCAGCTTCTTTACTGGTACAAGAATTCAACATCTTTGAATTCAACATTACCTGACAATAATTTTACTGCCTTGTAGTGAATGAATGTGATAGTATTCCAACATTAATTTGTTTACCTAGTACTTGAGTCAAAACAATTGATGATATGTGTTACTAGTGCTTGAGTAAACTATAATGCTGAAGCCCCCGGGTGAATCTTTTCTTCTTGCAGGGTATCTAGCATTGAGAGCAAATCAAGCCATCCAATGGCTGCTGCACTTGTTGAGTACTCTCGATCCAAATCTATCCGACCAGAGCCAGAGAAGGTTATTGAATTTCACATCTATCATGGCGAGGGCATCTATGGCGCGATCAGTGGAAAACAAGTCTACATTGGAAACAAAAAGATCATGGCGAGGTCCTCATGTCAAACAGGTAACCAAACACCTAGATATGATTTATGAAACAAAATTTTGGGAAATGGAGTTTAACCCATTGTTGGACAACACTTAACTTCTATATCACTAATCTTTTATAAGCTGTCCAAGAAATGGATGATCTCAGAGGTGTGTCAACCGGTCGTGTGGTTTGTGATGGCGATCTCATTGGGCAGTTTTCGCTTTCCGATGACTGCAGAACCGGGGCAGCGAAGGCGATCAAGGAGCTGAGATCAATGGGAATCAAGTCAGTGATGCTCACTGGGGACAGTGCAGCAGCAGCCAAGCATGCACAGGAGCAGCTAGGGGGCGTCCTGGAGGAACTCCATTCCGAGCTCCTCCCGGAGGACAAGGTCCGGCTCATCACAAAGCTCAAGGCAAATGCTGGGCCCACGCTGATGGTCGGCGACGGCATGAATGATGCCCCGGCGCTGGCCGCGGCGGACGTTGGAGTCTCCATGGGACTGTCCGGTTCCGCAGCAGCTATTGAGACCAGCCACGCCACGCTCATATCCAGCGACATCCTCACGGTCCCCAAGGCCGTCAGACTCGGGCGGCGCACCCGCCGGACCATCGCCGTGAATGTAGTATTCTCCATTGGAACAAAGGCCGCCGTCCTTGTGCTCGCCGTGGCATGGCGGCCCGTGTTGTGGGCAGCCGTGCTCGCCGATGTCGGGACATGCCTGCTCGTTGTGCTGCACAGCATGCTGCTGCTGAGAGACACCGCGCGGAGGCGGAGGTGTGGGGAATCAAAGTCATGCTGCGGGGCGGCAAAGTCACCGGCAACGAGGTCTCAACTCGCCGGAGCACCCAACACCGAGACTGCAAGTGTTAAGGGACCTGTTGAGAAGGAGAAAGCAGATTGCCATTGCTGTCATAAGCAAAGCAAGCCGCCTGAGGACTCCGTTGTGATCACCATACCAGCACGAGCCGGTGAGAATAAAAAGGAGGCAACTCCTCATGCCACGGTGCCGGAAGGCCACAACCACTCTGGGGGCTGCGGCGGCGCCGGCAAAGCTTGTGGTGCTTTTTCCATGGCACCGGCCACGATCTGGGCGTCACACGATACCGGTGAAGATGAGGTGTGCATTATCATTAGTGCAAGGACATCCTGTTGTAGCAAGGCAAGGAGTAGATGCGGTTCGCCTAAGGATGCTGGTTGCAAGGATGCAATGTGTTGTTCTAGTGGTAAAGATGGCATATCAGCCCTTGTGTGCTGACAGTTTTGGGATCGCCTGGGATATATGTATATATGTAGGTTGTTCTCAGAGTGCTCTTGTAACGGTCTTGAGCTCAGCTATAGTTGGGAAGAGATATGAGCCGTTGGTGACTTTGGTTGGTTCATTGTCGGCATTGTTTTTGCATGAACAGTTTTTGTGGATGCTCTCAATAGCCAGGTATTTCCTCCTCTTTTTGTATGGCACCACAAGGCAACTAAAGGTTCAACCATTTTAATCTTGATCAACGCTTAATCTAAAAGTTTTACCATATAAATTTGGCATCACTGGATTTATATTTGAAAACATTTTATGTGAATCAATTTCATAGTTATTAACATCTCAGAACATTATAAGATTTCTTTTCTCAAACACACATGAGAGTTATGTATCATTATATTAAAGAATAAATAGGGGTATAACATCCTTGCCCTTTTGCACATTATGAGTTATAAGATTAGTATTTAGAAGAGAAGATGCAGTGATGAAATACTGCTAGGGCCTAGGGTAGACCTGTTTATTTGGAAAAAGTGTAAATACACCATCCAACTAGCATGATGGTATATTATTTTCAATACTGAAATAAAACCAGATACCAAGGGCCATCCAATTAGCAGGACGGTATGATTTTCAATCCTGAAATAAAACTATTTCCTCTGTTCTAACTTATAGGTCGTTTGACTTTTTTACCATAAGTTTGACCGCTCGTCTTATTCAAAAAATTTGTGTAAATATAGTTAAATTTAAGTCATTTGAAGAATGTTTATTAATAAAGCAAGCCACCACAAAAAATATGATAATTTACACAAAATTTTGAATAAGACGAGTGGTCAAACTTGTGGTAAAATAAATCAAACGACCTATAGTTCCAAGGCAGTAGATACCAAGGGCCATCCAACTCTTGAAATTAGACAGCTTTGGTCCTTTAGTGGTTTCAAATGTTGTTTTCCATTTTCTAGAAATTTAAAAATTCTGTTTTAACCAAAAAGATCCATAATTTAATACCAATATTTTTTAAAAAAATCAAACGCATATATCTCTTGATGCTCTACTTGGGGACTATTCGTATATTATTTGTCCCTAATTTAGTATCATCTTATTGCTTGTAGGCACACCTGTTATTTTATTAAATTGTTATTTCATACTCCAAACAGGGCAATTCCACATAACTTGCATTTTTTGAAAAAGTTTGATACCATATTCATTGTTTTATGATTAAAACTGAATTATTTACTATTTTTTAGATTAAATTAGAAAATTTTAAATCTCTCAAAATAGAATAGCACCTGCAAAATCCTTTAAAGGACAAATCTTGTCTGGTTTCAACTTTTGGATGGGTCTTCCTATCCGGGTTTCTAGTTAAAATGTTTGAAAATCGGACTGTACGTCATATGCTAATTGGATGTTGTAAGATAGTTTTTTTTCCTATTATTTTCTAATACTGAGCCCTACATCATGTGCAAACAAATCGATCATTACACACCGTACTCCCACACGCCGCAAGTGCTTACTATATCATACGCCTACAAACTTTGTCAAACGCCGCGAATTTTTTCATCGGCAGTACACGTACGTATTCACATATGCATCATGCATTGGGTCCTATAATTGACTACTAATCGGTGACTTTACCACCTCCCAAAGAGGCGTTTTGCCCGAATCGATGTTGATGGGTTACGGTGCAGGTCCTTCGTCAAAGTCAAGCGATGACTCATATATATGCCCGTGTCGATCTGCGAGAGTCGTTGTTAAACTCTCCCTTTCAAGAACTGTGTTCTTTTTATAATTGTGAGCAACTTTTAGTGGAGTTTCTCGTATCAAACTTGTCAAATAAGTTGTGCGCCATGTGCATCAAGCCCCGTGCGCGTGTTGATCCGCCGTGCTGCTAACAAAAAGGCTCCCATAATAGGGTGTCGACATTCCTTGACTAAACCCGGTAGCAACAGATGAACAGAAGCTAAAGCTATACTATATCATATATGCATTGGCAGTGGCACTGGACAGTCAACTTGCAAGGCAGCAGCGCCGGCGAAGATGATGGAAATCTGCTGGGACGCAGATCCCCAAAATCAAATATGCATGGATTGTCAACGATATGATCCCGAGCACAAACTGTTTCATTATGGAGTACTGTATATGTCAAAAGTAACGGTTCATTCTTGGTGACCTAGAAATCAAATAATATCCATTTTTTATCAGTTTAGACTTGCAAAAAAAAGACTTTTAAAACTCAAGATCGTCAAAGAAGTCAGGCGCCATCTGCATGCACGCTGTTCCGTGCGCACCGTTCATTCAAAGGCCGGGGTGTCGATAGAGTGTCGACATTCCTTGACAACCATGCAATGCAAGCAACAAAGCACAACAAGAACTGTACACATCCAGACTGTGATCGATACGATAGAGGAACAGAGGATATATATCACAGCTAGCTGCTGCATAACCACCAAGATCGATCTCAATAATGCATCCACTTTCCAAACCGTTACAACAGCACACAAAATTTGAGAGGAAAATTAAAGGATATATAAGCATTTTTCCTCTTCTTCTTTTTTCTCCTCTTTCCATTGCTGCAACAATACCTAATGCATCTTTCATACAGAAGAACAAAACTTGAAGTGACTACTAAGCCCATTTGGCCAGCATGGACATGAGGCCGGCGCCGATGAGCATGGACACGTTGATGCCGAGCTGGAGCTTGCCCCTGCTCTGCACCTTAGGGTTCATGAAGTCCTCGGCGAGGAGGTCGACGAGCGCCATGTAGATGAGGATCCCCGCCGCCACCGAGTTGAGGATGCCCTCCACGATGAGCGCCGTCGGGCTGTTCTCGTTGTACACGGAGGAGATGCCGATGCCGACGAGGATGCCCACCGGCGTCGTCAGGCAGAAGAAGAGCACCATCGTCACGATGGACCGCACCTTGAACTTGGCCTGCAGAGATCGAAGCAATGTATTGTTTTTGGTTAACTCACTCACATGATCAATTTATTCATTATATAAGTTCATGCATATGGGTTATATATTCAATATAAATTGACCATTGAATAGTAGTATTGTTCAACACCATCCAAAGTGTAAGCAGCAACTGAATCTTATTCAGTGACTGACATTCAGGGTCCCGTCAGACTTCTATTTAGATTAGAACAAAAAGATCTACAAAACAAATGCTTGATGACAAAATGTACAAAGTCTACTTTTCTTAGGGGCAAAGTGCAGACACTATAACGTACAGTCATGTCTGTTTGACTACATTACTAGCTAGGTAGTACGCGGAGCAAAAAGAATACAGTTTTGAAAACGGCATGGGCATCAAGTTGCGTCCCTAACTTTGTTCAGTGCATGTCTCGGAACCATCCGAAGTGCTATGCTCGTGTACTTTGTTCTCATAAAAGGGCACCGGACACTCTTTTTTTCTCAGTTCATGATATCACATCATGCTTTAGTGCAAACAACCTCTTCGTCACCTCTCGTTTCAGTCGCCCAGCTCAAATCATGACGGTAGGTCTTAGGCTCTATCCAAGTATAAAGTGCTCCCTCCTTTTCAAACAAAAAAATAGCAACTACTCTTTTATTCGGATAGGTTATTCTGCTTCTAGTGCAGAGATGCGCATTTTTTCTTCTTTTTTTAATACAAAGTATGACCCAAGAAAATGGGCGATTGGTATAAATGAGAATGGATGGGAAGAGAAATAAAAAAGAAACAAAAATACCGAGGATAATTACCTGAACGATGCAGCCGCCAAGGCCCATTCCCTCGAACATTTGGTGAAAGCTCAAGGCAACTACCAGTGGCTTGATGGTGCTTGGTTCCTCTGAAGCGCCGAGGGAGATGCCTATGATTACCGAGTGCACCACGATTCCAAGCTCCAGGACCTACAAAATCAACAATTGTTGTTGATCACAAGTTACAAACTTGCATAGAGGGCACAAGCCCCCCTCCTATCTAAAAAAATCAGGGAGTAATTAACATGGAGAAGAAAGAGAGAGGAAGAAGAAGGGGAGTGATGGAGAGAAATGGACCTTAAATACTTGCCACATTCTAGAGAAAAATATATACATATGTGCCTTTCAAGTGAATTTAACTCTCATTTTTCACTGAAGCTACTCTATTGTTTATCGCTGTCATAGTATTGTTAACGGCGACGATATAAATGTATGGTTAAATACAACTGTTACGCTTCGCTTCCCTATGCAACTCACGATTAAGCCGAGGAAATTAATTACCTGGGCGATGACCCGATGGCGCAGCGTGTGCTCCTTGTCTCCCTCGCCGCCGCCGACGGCGGCGACGAGCGCCGTGGAGCCATGCGCGTGGCCGTGCGTCGCGTGCGTGTGCACGTGCACGTGCCCCTCGTGGTCATCGCTCCCTCCGCCGCCGTGCCCGTGCGCCGCCGCCGCCTCCTGCTGCTTCTCCTCGTCCCCGACGGCGGCGGCGCCCACGGCCGCCGAGGCCTCTGCGCCGGCGGCGTCCTTGAAGTGGAGGCGCGTGAAGTAGCCCGTGGCGACGGTGTCGACGACGAGCGTGCCGATGGCGCCGACCATGGCGCCGAACCCGGCGAACGGGAAGGTCTGCCACGGCCCGCCGGTGAGGCACTCCGAGTCGAGCTTCTCGAAGGCGTCGGGGAGGATGTGGATGAACCCCGTGGCGAGGATGACCCCCGCCGCGAACGCCTTGACGAGGAAGAACACGTCGCCGTCGGCCCGGAGCGCCGGCACGCGGCGGCCCAGCACGGGCAGGCAGCACCCCAGCGCGCCGCAGACGAGGATGGAGAAGAAAGCCGCGATCTTGAGCGCCTTGGCACGCGCGCGGTCGCCCTCCGCCGCCGCGCCGCCGCCGGCCCCGCACCCGTCGTCGGCGCGCGCGGCCGGCGCGAGGAGGAGTAGCAGCAGCAGCGCCGCCGCCAGGAGCGCGGCGGCGCGCGGTGGCGACCTCATTGCTTGCTGCGGATCGGCGGCGACGACGACGACACGGAGAGGCGCCGGATCGGAGGGAGCACGAGAGATGATCGAGAAAGCTTTGCAGCAGCCGGAGCGCAGCGTGGCTTTATATATATAGGAAAGACGAGAGGGAAGGTCTCGTATTTATTAGGGCTTAATTGCTTTGCTTAATGGGAGATTTACCAGTAGAAAACGACTGTGACATGATGACGACATGCCAGGGATTTTGTTGATTTTCGGGTAATTCGGAGGTGATTTACCGATAGATGACGACATTTTTTTTCCCTCTCTGTGGAACGGCGAGGTATCCGGGTTTGCTGTAGACGCGTGGAAATGAATGCCTTCTCCCCGTGCCGGGTGTGGATACCGTTGAGTCTCGCACGGCCCCACTGCTGACTTTGCTGTGTACTGGATGCTTGGATTTTCTAAGCATGTAACTATCAGAAAAAATGAGCCGGAAAATGGTCTACGGAGTATTTCATATGTTTCACACACGGATAATAATGTGTTGAATTTTGTAAATGACATCCACAAACTACAAAAACGCATGAATCAGATGAATAATTGTCTATAACGTCCAAGCTAATATGTCCCGAATGGTCGGTGTTGGTTTTTTTAGGAAACAGGAGAGGTAATTCCCCTACTAGTTAATTATATTAAAAAACCAAACAGCGTTTTTGTAGTTACATGCTTAGCTTAAAAACGTTGTGATGGTGTGCGTGTGTGGAATACTCAAAAACTGTGTGAAATACCCACAATAGTACGACGAAAGCTTAGCTCATGTAATTCAGATGCAAATCATCGTGATCAGGGACGGAGCCCGAAATGGAGTATAGGGGCTATACTGAATAAAACAAAGTAAAAGCTGAAGGAGTGGAGGGGCAAAAACTAAATAAAATACGAGTACGTCATTGAACACGGTGCTTCATATTTATAGTGTTTTATTTGGAGCCTCCGAAAAGGCCTAAATGGACTAATCCTAAGTGAGTAACTAGGCCTCAACTCTCAAGTACTCTAAAGTAGTGCAAGATATTTATACTAAATTAGAAGAAGAAAATAATATTAAACATATATATTAACTATATAATATAGGGATATATAAGAGGATTAGTAGAGCATTGAGGAGGTGCCAGGCCCCCTCACCCCCTCCCTCCCTCCCTCCGGATCGTGATATAAATGCTTTTTATCTTCCACACGTTGGATCCTATCTTACTAATCCTTTGCCTTTTTTTGTTGAATAGGCAGGAGAATCGCGCATCTTTATATATTAGAAGAAAAAAATGAGTGTCATACAACACAAGACGCCGAGATGTCTTCTTAGCTCCAGATATCGCTATATTACACATTAAAATAACAGAGAGAAAAAATACATGAAACAGGTAACCCTTTGCCCTTCAAAAACACATTTTCCTCCCCTCTTCAACCAGTTGTTTGCCTCCATCCGCTCATCCACCATGCACACTGATGTCTTGGCTACTCTCCACCGCTATTGTTGACCATCTTCTCTTCCGCACGTAGACAAAGTGTGATCTGGCTCTCATCGGAGTCAATGCCAAATGAGGAGGCAATTGTGGTATCCTTCAAGGAGATCTTGCCTAACTAATCATATTAATTAGCTGATTTGTACAAACCATTGAACTATATGGAAGCTGGCAAGTTGCACAAGAACCATCTTGTGTTAGAACAATTCTTAAGAGCATTTGGCAGTAAGGTCCCTTTAGCGAGGCTCATAGGGGCTCCGGCTTCCGGCCCCTCGGGATTTTTGTGCCAAATGCTTTTCAATAAACCAACAGTAGACAGGCGCATATATATCAGTATATCACCGAGCAATGTTCTCTCTTTTTAACCAATTTTTGCGCAAATAGTTGTTAACTTCTCCCCTGTTAACAAGCCATGATTTATGAGCTCTTCTAATTGCTAAATTGTTCTTCCAACCAAGGCATCCTAAAAAAATTTAGGAAGAAGAGGATTTTTTTAATTGCCCAGACTCCTCCTTTAATTTAAGATCATCTGAATCCTCTAAATTAAAAGAAACCGAGATGCATGCACAGTCTCAATAGGAAGAAAATTTCTACTCCGAGTTGCATTGGCACATGTTTGTAGCAACTAGCAAGGCATCCTTACTTATTGATAGAAGTGGTGTTTATTATTTAAATACTATACAAGGTGAAGGAAAGAATAAGTATAGTGCTAAACTGGTCTGTCGTGGTTGACAGATGAGACATACGGGGCTGAGCGATCTAGTTGAAAATACACATCGCCTAACATGAATGCAACTTGTAAGAAGCTTGATTGAGCATATATGAATATAAATTCGTTTCAGGGAAACAGAGTGTGAGTACGTTCCAGATCCGAATAGCTGCTTCAGCATGGAAGAGGCCACTGTGATGTTTAAGCTGTCAGAATACCAACTGTGATTTAGGTCGTCTCAAGAGGAGCTTGCATGCAGTGACAGTGATTATATTTACCGCAGTCGTCGCTGTTGTGAATTGTTATGATGACGTCATGACGACGCGGAGCTAAAAATGCGTTTTATGGGTGGGGTACGTATATATACTATGAGTGTACTCCCTCCGTCCTGCAATCCTCATTTTCTGAGAAGTCAAACCATTTCAACTTTAATCAAGTTTATACAAAATAGTACTAATATTTATGTCTTTAAATCGATTTAATATAAAAATATAATCTGTGATTAATCTAATAATATTTATTTTGTATCATAAATGTTAGTAATTTTTTATATAAATTCAGTCAAACTTGAAATTGTTTGACTTCTTAAAAAGTGATGATTGCATTCTTTACGGGACGGATGGACGGAGCACACGTCTGACGACCCACTAAAAATTACCGAAGCCTGCTTGTGAACAAAACTAGTTCACCATTTTTTTTACCGGTTGACTCCACCGACGAGTCAATGGCAGGCCACGATGTTCCCCTGTTGCTATGCTATGCTATGCTATGGTACAGATCGAGAAGACCGAAGACGTGAGCCTGCTCGTCGTCACGGATGCGTCGGCGAGAGAATCCAAGCAAGATCCCTCCCGTCCGTCGTCGTCGTCATCCTCGGACGACTCGCTTGCATGCTGGAGCCCAGCGAATTGAAGTCTTCCTCGTCCTTTTCGTCGGGTCATTGTCTCATTCTTTCTTCTTTTATATAATTGATAATTGATATGGAGTATATATATAAGTATATAATATACTCCGTAAGTCTTTTTTTTTCTCCGAGCGGTACGTATTCATTGAACTCCAGCAAGTTGCCAATAACAAGCTAATGATAAGGACGCGTTGAGTCGCGCTTTACGGCGGCGACGGAGAGAGAGCTAGCTGGCTCGCCGTCTTGGGTCCGGCGACGCGACGACGGCGACATGGGCGCATGCCTACAGAGTGTCGACACAGCTAGGAGGAGGACCGGCCGGCGGCGAAGGAGACGTAGCTTATCTCAAATTTCACCCCCAATTTCACTATGCAAAAAGAAGATTCACGTCGTATCAAAATATCGGTACATGCATCGAGTGCTAAATGTAGATAAAATCAAAAACTAATTCCACATTTTTATTGTAGTTTACGAGACGAACATTTTGAGTCTAATTAATCGATGTTTGGCCAATTTTTTATAAATATAAATAAAATGCTACAGTGACGTATTTATGATGAAGTGACATCTTTAGCTCAAATTTGACCCTCGAATTTGTATCTAAACTAAACAAGGCCGTAGACCGCGAGGAGTCCGCGTGCGGACTCCGTGATGGTCATTATATTCATCATAAGGCGACGGTGGTTTTACTTAGTATAATTTGCACGTACGGGTGCCGTTCAGCGAATCAACGCACTATTTCAGCTAGAAATAATACTTCTAGGTCCGATTTAGTTTCCAACTTTGACATATCAAATTTAAAAATTTATCATAAATGCGGAACGGTAGCATTTCGTTTGTATTTATGAATAATTATCCAAACATTGATTAATTAGGCTCAAAATGTTCGTCTTGTAAATTACAACAAAACTTGTAATTAGTTTTTGATTTCATCTACATTTAATACTTCATATATGTGTCGATATTTTGATGTGATGAGAATTTTTTTTATACAGTGAAATTTGGGGTGGAAACGAGGCCCCGGTGAACAATGTTGACGAGATAGCAGCGTGCTGCCGTGCTGGATGGAATAATGGAAGCACGAACCTGACGGACGACCATGCGCCCGCCGATTATTACGTTACACGCCGGCAGGACCACACAGCCATTGGTCTTATCCACTAGCTAGTCCATTTCTTGTTTTTCTTTTCTTTTCTTTTTAATTTTGCGGAAGCACACATGCATGTCCATTTCGCAAAGTGAATCTGCCAAGCCAACTAGATATTTTCGTACGAGTCTTTGGAGGTGAGCGAAGTAAAGTAATTTAGAGGAACCAATTTGGATCTTTCTTTCAAAGAATGTTGGTGTTAGTTCCTAAAATAAATCCAATAAAATAGAAGCACCCATGTCAAGTCCAAAAAATCAGTTGAATTTTAGATGCACATAAAATTTGTTGCCACGATAATGATCCTACCCACCAATGGATGTTTTCCCCACCACAGAGTGTTTCCATGGTTTAAACGTGAGAAGGGCACTTGGTGATTTTGTTGCCCCAAAAGATTAGCACGAACCATTAACATCAATCAACACTGCCAAAAGTGTTAATACTAGTACCAATTTATTTGCCTACCGCGGTAAAGTGGAATTTGTTTTTCTAGTGGGTGGAAAAGCTGATGGACTTTCCCTTGGCTGCCGTGGAAAAGCAGGCACGGAAGGAGCGGCAGCCATCCATGTCCAAGCTAGGGTTCAAGATGCCACAAAGCATTGGCCTCTCTTTCCGGCGATGGCTTTTTCTCACACTCCCAGCGTCCTGAATTCTGAAGCATCTTGCCGTCGCCATTGACCGTAAAGTAGAAGGCAACAGCACAATTGATACGGCGATTTCAGATATATTGCACTCGGTAGGCTTGTCAAATTGAATTTAATTGAATTAAAAAACAGGAAAAAATCATTTAGGATGGATTGGATTAGATTTTGGCGAAGAAGATCGAGTGGTTTTTTTTGGGTTTGCTTTTAGAATCTGGTTCCACTTTGGAGTAGTCATTCAAGTTTGAAAGCTCTAACGTGACAAAGAGATCAATGTAATACGCACGCCATAAAACTGTTTTCAGAAAAAGACTTCGCCAAAAGAATGTTTTAGTGTCCTAACGGGTTGCTGTCGAATTTCGATGCGTTCCATCTGCATGTTTGATGGTAATGGCATCTTCAATCAACTCTGTAAATTAAGATCCGTCTTACCACAGTCGTAATCAAACTTAAGCTTTTTTTTCCAATATCTTGACCACAGCCTTCTTTGGCACAGTGATTGATTATCGACACCGCAGCAATGGCGGTAATTTTGGGTTGTCAGCGTTGAGCAAAGACACCTTTGAGAGTTCTCAATTCAATTTTTTTGGGAAAGGATATGATATCCTATGCTATTACAAAAATACTTCAGGGTGTGCACTTTGACATAATCAACCTGACTTTTTGAGGAACTGCTAATGTTATGTTAATAAAGAACGAGAAAACATGAAAAGAGAATATACAAAACCTTTGTTTTGCCACTTGTGCTGACTGTTTTGCTAGTGGGCATTTTGCCTCTAGCCTGCGGCTGGATTACCTTGTCCTAGAATCTATCTTACTATATTGGCTTTTAAAAGGAACCTTTCTTTTGCCACTCTTGCAGTCCTTCCTCTTGTACCATCCAAATTGTTCGCCACTTTTGAGCCAACGAAAATCTCTTTTGCCATGTTGTCCAGTTAATATAGTTTGACCATTAAAAATGTAGATTAACTTTTAAAAATAAAGAAAATAGTGGATCAATAAAAAAGAATGATAAAAATACAAAACAATCGTGGGCACATTTTTACAAAATTGAACTTGGCAATCCTTTTGCAAGTTGAACGGGACAGTTTGTGATGTTACACAGAAATTTCCAGGTGGGGAAAATGAAGTTGAAAATTCCGTATGCATGCATATTATAATGCTCGAGGACTACAACGCATATGGAAACCACTTGTTTACTTTATTTCCATATATATAGGTATGCTCATGCAACCACAATTCGATTGGGGCAAGGATCGGGACTCTTCACGATGTTGTGATTTACATCGCCAATCATTCCATTGACATACTACAAAATATCTCTGGATTTTCCTCACCCATAATGACGTACAGTCGCTACTTATCTCTTTCCTTTGGGAAAAAATGATTCAGCGTATTTCCATTGTGATGTAATAGAACATTTACATTCTTTAATTCATCGGTTAATTAATGTTCCCAAGAACAAATAGTACAGGAGTGGATAAGTGATAAAATGCAACACTGACCCAAACCTTGAGATCTACTCGTTGGGATCAAGGAATCCGACGAGGCACTTCTCCAGGAGGAACTCTGCATTTACCCAGGCATGGTATTTATCTATAGGGAAGTCAAGGAGTCATCAAGAATTATAAACACGTGCACAATCGACAATCACAATAATGACACAATCAACGATCAGAATCATCAGCAGATCAATCACCAAGAGATTGAAGAGATAAAGCTGCAAAAGCATCATAGTGATCATGTGACACCAGATAATGTGCCGTTTGTACACCATGCCTTTTGGTACCACACCAACTTGCATGATAAGAATTGTGTTCCGGTGTGAGTAGGCAACAAGCAGCAAGATATTTTAAGTAACAGTGCAAAAATAATAATACAAGGATACTGAACAGAGCAGTGCAGTCCTTTCCAGCAGCTTTCATGAGCATATCAACTCCTGCAGATGTAAAATATGATGCAAGTTAGCAAAATATATCATGATACAGCACTTTGAAGGAACAGCTGAAAAGGTTGTGAAGGGGGAGCAGTGGTTCTGAAACTCAAACGGAATAACTCTGTATGAGCTAAGATTACCTCCAGGATGAAATTTCATGTATGGAGCAATATTGTAGACACGGCCTTTAAGAACTGTCCAGATGCAATCTCCAGTTTTATGCTGCTTAACTTCTTCCAATGAAATTAACCTTCGGTTAGACTGCCCCTTGAGCCCTATAAAAGAAAGGAAAGCAGACTTTGTTTCATCAATTATCAGTATGGTAAATTGAGGGGCAAAAGGCACATGAGCAGGTAAGGAAACATGAGAAAACATCAAGTCAAATTCGGTGCAAGTACATGGTTCTGGTCTCCAAGAAAAGAGTATCAGACTGACATACAGAGTTTTACAGGATCTCAAAATATTGCATTATGGAGTAAGCATTGTATAGCTGCCTATATGCATTATGGAGTAAGCATTGTATAGCTGCCTATACAAGAAGGCATTTCTGACACTAATAACATCATCTTGTTTATAATTTTGTTCTTTACATAAGTACACAAGAGCCAACTTACTCAGAAAAATCATTAATTTCAGATGTGTGATTCTTATTATGACCACTAGTAAAATTACAACAGAAAAATAAGCCTATCAGATTTGACAATGAAGATCTTATCATTAGGAAACATATCATTGTGCCCTCAAGCAAAACAACAGTTTCAGACCCTTATGAAACACAGTGGACTTATCGTGCTACAAAACTGAAAAATATAATGGAACGTAGATGGTTCTCAATTTAGTTGATTTCTACTATTCAGCAAAGTAAGAATTGAGTCTCTCAACTCACAAGCAGCCAAGATGGTCACGATTATTTTATACTGATCAAACTCCTCTAAGGACCTAACCAGAGGCCTAGGCAGGCTATGTAGTGTATTCATGCGAATACCAAAGATCTTTTTTTTTGTAAGAAAACAACTATACATGGTAGCCAAGTCCAAGACTCCCTGCACCAATCCAACTAAGCCCAACAACTCATCGGCTCAAGTGCCAAACTAAGCCCAACATCGAAATAGAGTTCACAACTCCACCTCAGTCCAACCCCCAACTCGTTCAAGCCTTCCAGTTTGTGTTCATCGGCATCACAGACCAGCAGCCAGGGACAGCGCATCACGCAGCGTTTTGCAGGCACTGCTGATGCTTGAGGTGAGGACGGCTAGAGGTGACTGGCAATGGCAAAGCACAGAGGCAAGGCAGCCACATCAGTTGGTCGTTTGGCACAGGGATGGATCTTCTCTATGGCTAGGGTAGGCCATGCACCTCCCCCCCCCCCCCCCCCCTCTCTCTCTCACTCTCATAATTTGCTAAAGGAGTGTTCATTGTTCACCATATAATTGCTTGTTAATCTAATTCAATCACTTATTGGCCCCCTGTTATTTTATGGGCAAGCTCCACCACTAGTTTGGCAAGTTTACGGCAAGGGAAAGCAGGCAAAGCAAGCAAGGTGTGCACATTGCATGCCATGTGTTTAGTGGAATCCCACAACTCAGTCGTAGCACCAAATACAATGGATTTGTGTATCCTGCAATTTGTGGAGTCATAACAAAAGTAAGGCAAGGTATGCACTATTAGAGATATTGCTACTATGTCAAATTGTCTACTATTTGTATTTTGGTTATTATTATGTATTTATGGTCATTGCTGCACTTTGGCTATTATTATGGTCTTGTGGTCCTATATATTGCGTGGACTTTTTTTTACAGTAAATACAGAGGTGCAAATTCCTTGCTACGCCACTGGACCTAACAAGCCATCACAAAATACAGAACCTCTCTCAGACAAAAGTATACACCACAAAAATATGGCTCAGTAACTTGAATCGCTACAGAATGACACAAGTTTTCAATTAGCCGCTTGGCTGTCATTCCTAGACCCCACAACAGGTCCCCTGTTACGCAGCAGCATCGAGCCATCCACTAATAACTAGATAAATCGAACTCCAAAGATTATCAAACAGCACACACTAAAGTCTTTAATGACTTACCAGCTAGATCAGGATGTGTTCGTGTCAGCTTTAGCCAATCCATTTGGCTATAGCCCTTCTCGAAAGGAACCTTTTTCCGTTCCGCAGGTTTCTTTAATGAAGGTTTTGCCTGTGATGACACATTTGATTCTGCTCCACCACCTGTTTGTGTAATTGGTTCTTTCATGCTGCTGTCCTGTGTTGATACACCAGCGCTGTTACCAGACCTATCTTTATCTGAGTCATTACCTCTAAAGCCATCTTTCTTTTCAGTTTTTGCACTATCAACATGAACATCCTCGAGCGACATACTTGCCACGGGAATGGCTTTAGGAGATCCTAATTGACCGTCGTTTTCTTCAGAACTAACCTGAACAGATATAACACAGAATTTTAGACGTCATATCAGTAAGTAAACCAGAAGCAAGAAAATTTACCACCTGTAAGTTTCTAAGTCAAGCCCTTAGATGCTCTCAGTAACTCAATGGGCTGAGGGACAAATAGCCAAATTGACAAGTCATCATGCAAATAAGTGTAATTCCAGCGAAAGTGAAGGCAATAAATAGTTCATAGATATATGCTACTTCTATACTTCAGCGATATCCATCTACCAACATAAAAAAGGGGTAATGAAGTAAGTGCCGGTAAAGATACAATAGCTAATTGACTTAATCCTACATCATAAGCAACCGAGACATGTAAAAAACAAGAGCAACTATTTTGATGCATGCATCAAGACAGGCATTTATATACAGCAAAGAGAAGCCAAAAACAAACAGAACCCTTCTTCCACTATTTAGTACTCCATCCGTCCCAAAATATAAGCATTTCTCGACTTCCGCGATTTACGTTTGACCATTCGTCTTATTCAAAAAATTTGTGAAAATATTATTTATTTTGTTTGAATAAGACAAGTGATCAAACTTGAACACCAGAAGTCAACAAATGCTTATATTGTGGGACGGAGGGAGTATTTAATCTCCATGCTTCCTCTGTTTATTATTTCCTCCCCTTCACCCATTGACTATGTTCACGTAGTGTTTGTAAGTAGAACCTCAACCTATTGTGGTTTTTACGTGGCTATTGTGGATTATCAAAGTAACCGACACAATGTAAGACATTTGGTTATCAATTTTTGTGTGGAAACAAATACCAAACAGCTGGTTATATATCGTATGGTAAAGGCATAAAGCCCGCAACACAGGCCAATCACAATCCATATGATAATCCCTCGACAACTAAGTGGTGTTTTATGTTTATAACACTTTTTATCAACCCCTACAAAACATGATCAGTTTAGATTTGAGCATGAAGTTTTTGGGATCAGGAAAAGCACTGATAAAGGAATGGTGCAAAGCACTAGAACAACAAACAAAGAAGCATGATATACACGGTCACCACAAGTACCTTGCAGAAGGTGAAGTCAGATGAATCCCCATCAGCCATCTCAGATCCTTGCCAACAATGAATTTGCGAACAGCACTCCCAATATACCCTGGTTCATGTCCACAAGATGGAATATGTAAAATACTAGACTAGATGATTTCATAAATCTCAACCAAATCCGGGGCGGATTCACGACTGGTTAGCAATGCCTGACAACAGCAACAGACAGTAAACGCCTAGGTTTGTTTTCCCAATGGAAAATTACTGGCACGATTATCCCCACCGTACAGCAAAGGAATTCGCAACAGACAGGCGAATTTGAGTATCCAACAAAGAGGACTAGATCTAGATTTCATTGCCAACGTGGACGAAGATATGCAGGGGAGAAAAAAATGCATCCGAGGAAGGTAGGTTAGGGCGCCGTACCAAGGAAAGGAGAAGCCGATCCAGCGGATGTCCTGTCCCGCCCAATCCAGTAGAGGAGCGGAGGGGGGCACGAGGGGGCGAAACCCCAGGAGGTAGGCGGCGTGCCCGCGCTTGTGTGGAAGGCGGCCTGCCGCCTGGACCCTGGAGGTCCGCCGGGCGCCGGGAGCGTGGGCAGGGGAGGGCTTGATGGAAGCGTCGGGGGCGAGCAGGCCCCGAAGATGGCAGGCTAGGAGCGAGGGCGTCGCCGGTGGCCTCGCCGCCGCGCCGCAGGCCGGTGAAAGGGAAGGACGGAGGGGAAGAAGAAGACTGGTTGGTGGGGACGAAGTGGGGGCGAAGATGGTGTATTTGACGGAACACGGGAGGATTTGACTTTGCGAGGTGGCCTCGCCGCCGCGCCGCAGGCCGGTGAAAGGGAAGGACGGAGGGGAAGAAGAAGACTGGTTGGTGGGGACGAAGTGGGGGCGAAGATGGTGTATTTGACAGAACACGGGAGGATTTGACTTTGCGAGTGAAAAGTGTGAAATGCCCTCGTACGATTCCTGAATCCTGATGCTGTTTGCACTTTGACTAAGGACTTGTTTAGTTTCTAATTTTAGAGGGTCAAAATTACGACTTTGTCATAAATACGGTCCTGTTGCATTTCGTTTGTATTTGTAAATAGTGGTCTAAATAGTATTATTTTTAGCAGCAAGAACTTAAAAACTACAAGTACTGGCCACTATAATTATTTATACAATAAAAAATGTGAATTTGATATGCATATAATTTCTGGGTACTTTGGTTTAGCATGTCGCTAGAGTTCGCCCCAGCTAAAGTTTTTTTCTGAGTCCGCCACTGACTATAGCTACTACTCATAGTCAGCAGGTTGATTAATTGGAGGCAGAGCACAGCATATGCCAAACATGAAGTGCAGAGAAAAATGCAGGGCTTTAGTACCTTTAGATGGATTGGTGGCCGGCAGCAGAGATGGTTGCCGGTGTGGGAAGCTCGACGAAGATTGGTGCAGCGGGGAATCCTCGGCCTTCAGCGTCACGCCCTGCTCCAGCGACCCAGCGTCATGACCTACTCCGCTCCGGCGTCACGAACAGCAGGGGTCTCACACAGGGACACAGGTGGAGGGAGAGGCGAGCTGAGGGAGGGAGCGACGAGCCTGAGTGACGAAGGTAGGGAGCGGTGAGCCTGAGTAGCGAGGGGAGGGAGCGGCGAGGAGGAGGAAGCGACGAAGCGGAGGGAGCGGCGAGGGGGACGGAGCGACGAGCGAAGGAGGCGGCGAGAGGGGAGAGAGCGACGCGGGAGGGAGCGGCGAGGGAGGGAGGGAGTCCCGGCGTGGGAGGGGCGAGCGTTGAGTCGCGGCGGCGCGGGAGGAGCGAGCGTGGGAAGTCACGGCGGCGCGGGAGGGGGAGTCGCGGCGGCGCCGGTGGGGTTCGTCAGTTTTGGGGGAGGAATCAAGAGAGGCACGCTGGGGTAGGGTTAGAAGGTGGGCTGGGCCAAAATCGTTTGGCACCTTGGCCTTTCGACGAAAAAAAGCCCGCGCGAGGCTGAAAAAAAAGCCCGCCAGCATAAAAATGTGCACGAGCCCAAAAAAAAACGTGATGTTTGCTATCTTTACAGAATATACCTAATTTTCATGAGAGTTTGAAACACACCTCCACGAAATCATGTATTTTCATGAGCGTTTTTGGAAAGCCTTCACGAAAATCTCTACTTGATCTGTTGTGTTTTCATTTCTATTGGAGGGATTCAAGTTCTAGGTATGATGATTTCCCTGATCAATGTCACTTGAAGGTCTGTTTGGTCATCCATACATTTAAACTACACCTGCGTTATGTGTTTTCAGTGTAGCATTTGTACCGATCAATGAAAATAATTTTTTGGGCGGAACCATATATATGCATCTGCTATTATTGTACTGGCTTGTCTCTTTCTTTTGGTGTCTATCTGTTCTTGTTGCTTTTGTACTAGGCAAGAAGAATTTTAACTGCCAATTCAAATTCAAAATATTGAGCGCATGAATTTTAATTGCCAATCTGTGGTATGTAGTTTATTTTGAACCATACTTGTATGATTATATTGGAATTGTCCTGCTGTTCATCAGTATCATTCAAAAATTCCAATAAAGACACCATGGTAATTTTGGAGTTCAGAGGATAACCAGATCAAGGCAATTGTTTTACATTAACAGAGCAGTAGGTTTTTGACTTCTTGCAAAATGTAGGCTTGTAGTTTGACCTGGTGTTACTGCGACAGCCGGATGGGAGTTTAGTCTTTCTCTGACAATGACTCATGATTTGCCACTGTTTGCATGTATAGCCATGACCATCCTAAGTGCCTATCAATATTCAGAAAATTCAGACATGGAGTATTAAAAATAAAACGGTGTTATCTGTTTCTGAAGCATCCCTTTGGCTACTTATGTGTGCTTGTTCGTCCGTTACCACATTGAATCTATATTACTTCAGTTATTCAGTATAATTGCACTTCGTTGTTGCATGCATATATATGTTTTTTTGTTGATGACATCTGATCCGATAACTAGTTTCATCAGGTAAAAGTGTTCTAATGGGATTATACTTTTATAATGATTTTTCAAATTGTAGTTGCACGAGCAGCTGTTGATTTTACCATTTTAAGCTCCAGTACAGATTCAATCAATATAATACCCACTAGGATTTCGTTTCTAATTGTTTGAGTTGGGTTTTACAGTCAAGGAGAAATGGGCGTCTTGCCCAGAATTAGACACTGTTTCGTAATTAAACTGTTTTCACTTAGGGGAGGGGTTGTTTATCTACATCTATCCCAATAAGCTATCTATCGAATCGTTGCATGGCTGTTGTGCACATGGGGAATCAAATCGCCAGAGTACTGATATCTTTCATCTGCATGGATGAGTTCATAAGTCCCAGATACAGAGTCAAATTCAGGTTATTTCTGATATCTTTCACCTGCATGGATCATGAGTTCGTAAGTCCCAGATCAAACTGATTATCCAGTTCATTGACCGATGACATTACTGTACAATTTGAATTTTCTAGCTACCTAGTTGTGACATGTGTTTGATTTGTTTCTTCCTTGGACCAGTTCATCGGTCAGTACGGGCCTGGTAAATTGAATCACAATAGGAGGTGCCAATAGGAAAAATAATCCATATCCTTCTCGTGGAACCATATGTTAATGCCAATGAACAATAGTATGTGGCACTGATTTGTGTACTAACTGAATAGCATATATGCTTTGACAGACACTTGCTAATGTTCTGTGTGTGCTTGTTGTATTCTATTCAATCTTCTATGGATGGTCATGGATTTGAAATAGAGCAGTGTCTTTGGTTTGCCCTTTTTAGAATGTCCTCTGTAAAATTATGTCTACCTGGTGATTAAACCTCCGCTACCTTTTTATGCAGATGAGGTTGGCATAACTACAAAATTCAAACAGTTCTTGGGTTTCTGAAGTACCTGATCTCTCAAGTTACTTTGGAGGTCAAGTTTGATACATCAGCTTTAAGGTTCTAGATTGTAAGCAGAGATATTCAATTAGCAGTTTTGTTAGCCACATACGCTAGGTTATTGCTTTGAAGGAATGTTAATTTATTTGTGGCTCCAAAATAATTGCGTGGTACAAGGTGATATGCTCAGGTTACAGTCAATTCCTTTCAGGCATTAGATTAGTTGCCCTTATGTTTCCTGAAGCTTATTAGTGATATGCTTGAAGGTGGACTGAAATATTTCCTGGGCATGTAGCCCTTATTCACTATGGCTCTTTTATCGCAGAGATTATTATAGCTGGAGATGCAATTAACTTTTTATGCATTGGTATGCAATCTACTGTAATTATGCTCCTATTTTTGCATTCAGTCAGTTATGTGCTTTGGTTTCCTCGCGACCCAAACTGGCTTTTTTTTATGTCATATCAGCTTCTGCTTGTTTGTGTTCTAGCTCCTGTGACATGTGTGGAAGGTTCTGCATGTTGCTGAAATGCGCTTGTAGTTCAGTGGTGTTTAAAAGGTCTATTTTTTAATATAGTTCTATTTGTCAACAAGGTTTCAATCCCTATCCGAACACAAAATTCTTTCTTAGAGATGGATTAGAGCCAAGAGGATTAATTCCCCCACAGGGTTTGAGTGAGATGGGCACTAGTAGAGAACCACGCCCGAGACGAGACTAAAAGTCTCTAACGCTAAAAAATATTTGCATCAACTGGGATTCAAACACATAACCTCTTGAATGATCTCATGCACAGCCACCTGACCACTACACTTACACAATACATGTGATGAAAGGTGGGATGTTTTTTCTTTATTGTAATTCATGAAGTACCTTCACCCGGGACTAAAAGTCACCCTTTTAGTCCATAGTGAAACCACCGCCCGGGACTGTGGAAACACCAACCGGGGCTAAAGGCCATCCTTTAGCCCCGGTTGGTGTTTCCACTCGGGACTAAAGGGCCTCCTTGGACCTATAAATATATGAACCGGGACTGAAAAGTTATTTGTTTCGGACCAAAATGCAATCAGACAAAATGGTGGATGGAAAGTCGTTTCTCTGATAGTGGAGAAGGAATCACCCGATCCCCTGTATTTGTTCCTCTAGGGATCTGTTCCATCCCAGCCAAACGAGGCCTAAAGCACACGGTAAATATACATATCACAGAAAAGTTGGATCATGCATGCAGACTTGGTTACATTCAGAGGACAGTAAGGAGCAAAGAACTTGTCTGGTTACTTTCGGAGGACAGTAAAGAATGTTGAACAAATCGTATCACTACAAACTGAAAGTACAAGCGGTTCTAATGCAAAAATCTTACGAGCGACCTACCCTAATTTTTGAAGGTCACTCGTAGTCCCTAATGTGAAAGAAATAGTACCGTATACTGTAGCTGTAGGTCTGTGATCGATCCATAACAGTTATAACACGAAGGGATGCAAAATTCTTAAGAGTGACCTACGCTACTCATCAAACGCCGATTGTTGTGCACTTGTGCTCGTCGTCCTTTCATCGTCATCAATTGTGCCCTCCGTGGGAAAGGACCATGTAGTGCGGCCGCCATGACACCGTCTCGCGCTGCAAGAAACCCCAACCGCTCTTATGCTGTAGGTCATGTTTGTTCCCACGCGCTAAACTTTAGCACCGTCACGTCGGATATAAATATGTTAATTAGGAGTATTAAATATAGATTAATTTAAAAACTCATTACATAAACGAGGAGTAATTTACGAGATGATTCTATTAAGCCTAATTACACCACGATTAGACAATATAATGCTACAGTAAATATATAATAATTATGTATTAATTATAGCGAAATTAGACTTGTTAGGTTTATCTCGCAAAATAGACCAGACTTATGTAATTAGTTTTATAATTAGTTTATATTTAATACATCTAATTATCATTTATTTAAAGCGCTAAACTTTAGCGTCTGGATCCAAACACCACCGTAGTCATCCGTGTCGTTGAACAGGGTAACAGAGGGTGATGAAGCTGCAGCTCTTATATATGCAGTCCAATATGTTAATCTGATAACTATATTTTGTGTGTTTTGATAGGACTGCATCGGACCTTTTCAGCCTAAATGAATAATTAAGATGGATTTTCAGTTCCACATACCTATATTGATAGACTGTAACCCTTGCTAAGCGAATTAATAACCATCAAATATTATAAATTATTAGCCATTCAGTATGCATGTTTCAGTTGATTTGTTAAAGCGGGTTGGATGCATGGCCTGGCCCATTTTCCAAAAAAACTAGAGATGATGATGATGATGAAGCGGCATTAATTCTTAATATACACGTACCATGATGGCACTATATGTATAACCTCGCTAATGTACGAACCTTCAGTGTTTTGCCAAGAAGAACTGCAGTCGAAAATGAAGAAAGCCAAGAAGAAAGGGTAAGGCGCAGCTGTAGGTAGTGAAGGGAACATCATAAATATTGGGGGTCATCCCTAAATATTGTTAGATTGTAATGGTCACAGCTGTGCGTACACTTCCGGTGCTAAAGGGTGGCCATTTAGCACCGACATCGAGTTAAATAACCGGTGCTAAAGAATCATTATTCGAACAGAAGCATATGAAAGGACGGGGGTAACTTGGATGGAATAGGATCCGGTGGTCAGCCGTTGGTAATATGGGCGACAACAGGATAACAGCCGTTTGTACACCGAAACTGGCTACATAGTTTCCTGTTATGTCTTTTTCAGAAATAAGAAGGGGTTCCCTTACTGTTTATATATACTAGGTGATACCCCGCGCGTTGCTGCGGGAATTTGTTAAACAAAATTTTTTAAAAAAATGTGAAAGTATAAACACCAAAGTGATTGTATTGCAACGTTCTTTAGTAAACATTATACATGGAAGTATGACTGATCATACATGTAATTTTTACTCATGTAATTTGTAATTGCTACTCACAAAAAGTGACCACAGAAAATCGATTGAAGAATAAATAGATGGTCTAGTGGATGATGACATGGCTTATAGTGGATAGTGATATGGCGCATAGTGGATGATGACGTGAAATTGTTGCATGTTGAGAGAAATCCAACCATGACTTGATAGTGGGTACCAATTATATAGGTTATATAGATTAGAAAAAAGGCAAGTAAAAGGAAGGGATGTTTTACATTCTAGGAATGAGGAAAAAAAGGTGGAAGAGGTTTAAACAAGTTATACAAAGCTCGCTAGCCATTCTTCAGTTCTTGGAAGGTATATATATATATATATATGTGTGTGTGTGTGTGTCTTGCTCCAAGAAAAAAAAACTCGACCTGTACGGTTAAGACAACCCTCCGGATATTTTTGCTAAGAGAAGACCTTCTCATATAGGTCAAGACGACCAACGATCTAGACCGTGCCCGTGTGAGATATGATGGTCATGTATTCTGGAGGTGCTTATAATAAGGTAGTGTATGTGTATGTGTCACAGGCGTGTGTGTGCATGTGTTTGCAAGAGTTGCTGGGGTAAAACTGTGTTTTAAAAATGATAAGATATATTTTCTAACAGATAGAACATTTTTTTATATTGCAGTTGGCACACACCATTTTAATTGAATCACTACCGGAAAAGGAGAGGTTGCCGTGCGTGAGCTTCTTTGCCGTGCGCATTTTATCGGACGCACGGTAAAGAGCTTCTTTGCCGTGCGCCCTAAAAAACGTACGGCAAATTCAATCTTTGCCGTGCGTTTTTCTGGCGCACGGCAAACTCAATCTTTACCGTGCACTTTTTTGCGATGCACGGCAAACACTAGAGTTTGCCGTGCATTTTTTTTTCACACGGCAAACGTTTCTTCCTCACCGGCCGTTAGCAACCATTAGCCTGGACGAGTTTTTTTTTACCCTTGGCCGTGCGTCTTCCCCTAGCGCACGGCAAAGATGTGTCTTTGCCGTGCGCCTACCCTAGACAAACGGCAAAGATGAATTTTTACCGTGCGTCTTTGTTTTGACGCACGGCAAAGCTCTAAATACGTGTTCAATATATAAAGGGACACTTGTGAAGCAACTCATAGTTATATTTATCTTCTCTACTCTAAACTTTTTTTCTACTCTCCACATACAACATGTGTTACTCCATATTAAAATTTGCTACACTTTTATATTTATTTGCTATAATTAATTAATTACATTTCAAGCAATTTTTTGAATAAAGTCAAATTTGAACTGCAAGTGGTTCAAATAATAGAATACAATTAGTAAAAAAATTATATTCATGTCATTTAGCCCAATTCGAAGTCCTTACCCATGAAATGAAAAGAAATTTCAAATGTCTTATTTCAAGAAATATGATCACTAACATGTGTCCAAATGATTTTTAAATTCCAAAAGTAGCAAATTAAGTCTAAAAATCATGAAATTTATCATGAAGTGATGGTATCACATGTTGAGGCTGTGATAAAAAGTTGAGAAAATTTTGCACATTTTTTTCATAAGGATATTTACAAAATCAAAATAACTCACAATAAGTATATGTATGATTGTATATGAGACGGTTAGTGAATGTAATTTTTAAATATAAACTTTTTTATATGATCTTATATGAAAAAATTCTTTATATGAAAGTCGTGCACCTTGACGAAATCTAAAACTTTGTAGTTGACAAGTTTTGTATTTGAGATTGTTCAATGCCTCAAATCATTATTATAAGTTATCTAATTTGATATTTGAAATTTGAAAATTTTTAAATGACCTCAAATGTGAATATGTTCTATACCAAAATTGTAGGTCTCGAAAAGATATAGAAATTTGTAGTTTACAACTTTTTAATTTAAGATATGTAAATACATTAAAATATATTTATAATGTATCCAATTTGAAATCTTAAATATGTTACATATAAAAGTTACATATATGTTACATCTTAAATATGTTACACATTGTTACATCGGATGTAAATATGTTACATATAAAAGTTGTAGGTCTCGAAGAGATGTAAAAGTTCGTAGTTTACAACTTTTTTATTTGAAATTCTTTAGCCATCCAAAATTTCATCACAAGCACACAGAGAAAACACAAGTGCCACGTCAGCGATCCACTCCTTTAAAACCGTGGCCTCTGATTGGTCCAAGAGTTGTCACGCGGATTGCTCCCTCTCTTATCCAAATAAACACCAGCCCCTCACTCTTTCTTCTACCTCTCTCCTCTCTCTCCCTCTCACGGGCCGGTGCGGCGCGGCGGCCGGCCCGGGCGCGGCGCGGCGGGCGGCTGGCCCCGACACGGGTGGATCATGTGCGGCTCGGCGGGGAGCTACAGGTGGGGAGCTCCACGGCGGCGGCCTCTCCCTCCCCCGGGGGTCCGGCAGTGGATCCGCTGCATTTTTTTTGAAAATATTTGTTGTGCGTGTGTATTGACGCCGCACGGCAAAGCTACATCCCGGCGCCTTTTGCAACTGTCGTCCCTGTCTATTGCTTTTTTTTTGCCGTGCGCCATCGGTAACGCATGGCAAAGAGGTTCGCCGTGTGTGCGGTAAAAAAACGCACGACAAAGCCTCTTTGTCGTGCTGGCTTTGCCGTGCGTCACGACAAAAAACGTACGGCAAAGCTTTCACCGTGTGTATATGGGGCTTTGCCGTGTGTTGTAGGCGCACGGCAAAGGAGCCGTCTCCGGTAGTGAATGTTGTTCAAATCCATAAACGTATGTCGCATTTTCTGCCAGAAAGCAACAATAGCTACCGTTCCATTGAAGTATTCAAGTGTATCTCTGTATATTGTAGGGACAGATCTGATAAAACTGTCCGATCGCGTCTACCTTTTTCTTTTTATTTTCGTCAATCCTATTTATAAGCCATTGCCCAGTAGACTGAAGCAAACAGAAGGTCTGCAGAAGATGTTTTGTGCATGGTTCCAACTTCCAAGTGGCGTGTATATTATAAGCTTCATAAACGTTATCCAGTACTATCATCAATTCAGTTCTCACATTGAGAAAGGGACCGTTTTACATCTCCATAACTGCATCAGTAAGGAAGAGAAATACATAAATCTACTCATATAGGAAAGGTAGGCACCAGGAACAGGTTACCGTCATGAAACTCGGAATCTTGCTGTCCACTGTCTTCACCGGAAAGCGGATGGAGATGAGGACGAGGGATGAATGGAACAGAGTGAAAAAGAGTGGGCGTGTGGCAGGAAACTGAAGCTTTGCATTTTGCTGTCATCGGTCAAAGAAGGACATTCTGTTGATCTTCCGGGTGTTTCTCAGTGGTGACATTGGATCTTCTTGCCACGTGTCATGTGACAAAGAGCGTTTGCAAAACTAGCTTAATAGAAAAGCGACGTTCAATATGGAAACACAGCCGCAGCTAGATCCGAGGTAGAATAGAGAAAGTTTCTAGGCCATGCATTTAATTTTTATTCATCAATTGCTACTTGGGATGAGGATCGATCGATAATGTATATACTGTAGACTCAAAGGCTAAGTGCGGATCCAAGTTGATTTTGTAGTGAGAAGCTTACACGAGAAACATCCAACTGTCCTTTTCAATTCACCTGCAAGTTTGCAAAAGATTAGTCCTTTTTCCAAATGAAACTCAGCTGTAAACTTGTCAAAAATGTCCTTGGACAACATGGACTTCTTTTATCTGTCTTCAATAATGTCATTAAAGTATCTGCAGCATAAAACTGCTAGCTGTGAAAAATTAATATCATTAGTGATAGTGATTAATTAGTATATAGGAACAGAGGCAACTTCATTATTATCGGCGTTATATGTTTAGTCATCAGGCCCTATCATGAAATTGAGCTCAAAACTCTAAAACACGAATCGTGGGTCATTTCGCGGACGGTTAGCGGATCCACGTCGCAACACCGCCATCAGGACCCGAGGGCACTCTGCGCCCACGAGGCCGTGCCACTTCGCCGTGCGCCGCCTCTGTGAGGTCGGAGGAGGAGATGTGCAGAAGAGGGCGGTCGCTGCTGCCACAGCCGGCGCCGGTGTCGAGCGTCCAGGTGAGCTCCCCGTCCATCGAATTGTTACGGTTAAAGAAAAAAAATCTATACGCAGGAATGCATGATGATGAACCTAATCTTTTGTTGTGAGAAAAGAAAAGAAGCAGCAGCGAACTTTGCTAATCGCCAACGGTGCCCACACAGACCCATATAAACATAGAACATTGATCACATAGCATCTGTGCCAGAAAGAAACATTTTTTTATCCAATCCATGCCATATAAACACGGATTGCCTCTGCATCTAATTGCTACTACCAAATAGATGCGCTCACGTGATCCATATGTTTTTCAGGGGATGAGACCTTGCTATGCATGCAAGTATGTGGGCGGTGATGGCTCGCTTGTGGAAGCTGTAGCCGATTAAGTCCATACACTCTGCATTGGCCATATTACATCTGTTCCACAAACGAAGCACAAATCGATTCAAACCATGGGCCATGAATGTAAATTGACTTTAAAACACATGAATCGTATCTGTATTAACTTATCAATCATCACATAAGTTAACACGCGGGCAATTCGTGCCCACACACGGGCACACATTCACGTCCACTACTCCACTCGATGCTAGGAATGGTGCAAAGACATAAATGCCTCACGGAATATCGCGCAAAGAAAAGGAACTAGTTCGAAGTCTACTCAATTTTCTTAAGTTTTATGCTGGCATTTGCTAGGCTCCTCCCAAGCCTCCACACAAGTTCAATTAGTTGGTGATCATGGTCGTGATCATAGATGACTTCTATCAACATCAGCTTTGGACACTGGAAAGTCTTTCCACCCTGGCGGTGCAGAATGATATTCTTCCTTTCGATCTCCCACTCTGAATCAGAATGTGAATAGAACTTTTGGAAGAAAAACAAAGATCCATGTAAGATGTCGAAAATCATCTGGAACATGACACGGTAGAAAAGACGAGCACCTACCATGCAATATTGCAAAATAAGCTTTCTCCAAACAAGGTGCTCTCTGAAGAAAACTCCCTAAACCCTCTAATTTGTCGTGCAGTTCATAGTCATCAAGAAAACAGCTATGAAGGTCCAAGGTTCGTAAATTATGAAATATTGGGAATTTATCAGGCTCCTCGTTCAGTATCCCCTGAAATAAAGACAGAAACCAAAGCAGAATTGAGTAAATGCATAGGACATTAGCAACAAGTGATGATAACAATGTGTTCCCTTTCTAGGCAAGTGCAGTAACTATATGGTAGCTTTGAAAACAAGTTGCATTTCCCCCTAGATCAAATAAAGACTGTAAAGATTCATCTATCAAAAACAAATGGCAAATCTCATTGAACGCATCCAGCAACAGTGATAACTTGTGTCCATATTAATGTTCAAATGGACACCTTTTAGGAATAAGGAATGCAAAGGAGGACCCAGGAAGCTTGTCAGCAAGATATACCTCCACTTCAAAACCCACCAATTCTAAATTTGTCACATTGTACAGGCTACAAAGAAGCTCACGCTGGCTTTGCTGAGTAAAGGTGTCATTTTGTATCCTTGCTCTGACAAGGGAATCCATCTTGCATGGAGAAATACCAGCTTCGTGGTACCCATAACCGAGACAGAGATATGCAAGGTTAGGAACTGAGATCACCAAGGGATAACCTGTGTAGTTACAACACCACTCTAACAACTCCAACTTTTTCAGTGTGGCTGATGTAATGCCTTGAGAAGAATTGCCACGAAACTCACAGTTTTCAAGCATCAAATCTTCCATGACAGGGCAGGCAGAACAGAGCAGGCCCTTGAAATGGCTACCCAAATCCATACCACAAAGACGCAGCGTCTTAAGATGACGAAAACTTGAGCCCACTACCGTAGGCAACTTGAAGAAAGGATATCCCCATGTCTGAATATTGAGCACAGAAGGGCAGTACTCAATGCCACGGCGAACCCATCGGTCCAAATGGCGCTGGTTATAGGCCAAAGAAGAAAGGCGGAATTCATCCAACGATGAGGTATTATCATGGAACAGCAGCAGGTTGGTGGCAAAATCCTCAAACCTTGCCCACTTCTCCTCCATGGCACCATCATGTCTGATCATCAGGGAGAGAGAGATCCCAAAGTCTTTCTCGTCGAGGTTGATGCGGGGCACAGAGCGCCAAAGGTTTCTCCACCGCCGCGACAGCACGCATGTCCGCACAACTTCCGGGGATGGGAGGAAGGACAGCACGGTATGGATGAGCCCATCCGGCAGTGTGCTAAGCCGGTCGACAGCCCCAACGACATCCTGACTACCAGCCCTGCTGTGCTTCGCCATTGGCTCAGGTTGCATCATCTCCAGTTCCTCCGCAAGTGCTTGACTGTTTTCACGGGGAAGTCAGGGGTCTGGTACTCTGGATCCTGATGGCCAATATTGTTGGATGGCTATTTGAAGTTAGACAAGTTATTCACTGCAAAATGGAAAAAAGTTCCCAATGGCGTAAAATAGATTGCAAATCATCCATGATAGATACATCTCAAAGAATTTAAAGAAATTAGAAAAATGAAATCAAGGTATAAAGTCCTGATTCCTTCAGTCCCTAACAGCTGACAAATTGAGAGACGGGGTTCACTGTTCAGGACTGGGAACTCCCCCAGATCAAAGGGTTCCATCTACAGCTAAGACTAGAATCAAACTGCAGCAGTGAACATGAGCTGTCACGGCACCAACAAACAAGAAGGAAGGCAGAGTCAAAGACGGCCCGGCCTTCGGATCGGCGCCATGGCTTAGGGTTAGAGATTTGAAGGAATCGAGTAGCGAGATTAAATCACCTCCCTAGACGCCCGGCCGCTACCCGCTGTCACTCCTGGAACCCGCATGCGCTCCCTTGGTCCACCTCGCGGCCTGGACGGCGCTGCCCGCTCCGCCGCTACCCCTGCCGCCGGCCGCCGCTGGAGACCGTGGATGTGTGTGACGGCTGACGGGTGAGCGAGCAAAAGCCATTCTGGTGGGCCGTAGTGGGCTGAAGAAAGCCTAGGTGGGCTAATCCAGTTCCTATGCAATGTTGCAATCAGTAACATATTTCATTTTATTTTCGTGGAGAGATGTACACAATCCACCGAATTGTCACGGTTAAACCTTTCAAGAGAAAAATCCATCTACCTTTATACGCACAATAACTAGTCTTCTTTGTTCTGAGAAAATAAAATGGGTAGTATTCCGAAACTGTTCTCAATCCATCTAATTCATAATTTTAAAATGATTAGGATTAATTAGAGCGATCTGTTTCGAGAAATCGGACGGTGGAAACAAACGAAGTACCCAGAGATACCTGAATAGAGGTACCCATATGTACCAAATTTATGGAACCAGATACAAAAAAAATAGTGGGACCAACCATTAATTTACACTAGGTACTTTCAGGTACCGGTGGTGCCTCTCCCATTATTGTAAAACAGCCATTTTTAAAAATATATACAACATAGCACATTGATCACATAGCATCCGTGCCAAAAACAAAATATTTTTTATCCAAGCCATACCATATAAACATAAATTGACACTGGATCTCATGGAATCTATCTGGCTCTGCTTATCCATTACCACATCAGTTCGACCCAAACAGAAAGCACATAGCCCAATCATCATGCCATGAATTCCTGCAGACTCAAAAGCCTTTGAAAGTCTTCAGGTTGCTCGGTCTCGTTAAACTGAGACGGTACCGGCCACGTGGGAGGGATGCCGCTCGGGATGTCGAAGCACGGTACCGGCCACGTGGGAGGGATGCCGCTCGGGATGGCGCTTCGACGCCTGCAGCGGGGGACGGGACCCGGAGCGGCACGCGCTAACTGCTGCAACGAGACGGGAAAGAGAGAGAAGCATGCGGTAAACGTTGTGCACGGGCCCCGCATCCGGCCGACCGTTACTCCCTGCCGAGCCGCGCAAGCCGTGCTCGCCGCCCGCCATCCTTCGCGCCGCCGACCTCCTCTGTCGCCGTGGGACCCGCGCCGAGGCTGTGGCCGCACGAGCACGCGCTCGCCGCCGCCGCCATGCGCTCGCCCCCACCCCTCCGCGCCGCCCGGCCACCGCGCTCGCCCCACGCGCTGGAGGAGCTCCGCCCGCCACGCGCTCGCCCCACACGCCACCCGTCCTAGCGCGGGCGCGCTCCTCCGGCGATGTGACGGCGACGAGGAGGCGGCAGCCGGGTCCATGAGCGCGGCGGAGGGGAGAGAGCGGCGGCGCCTGTGGAGGGGAGGGGGCGGCGACGTGGGGGAGGTGGAGGGCGGCCGGCGGGGGAGGGGGAGGGAGCCGGCGTCGGTGGAGGGGAGCAGGCGGCACCGGTGGAGAGGAGGGGGCGGGCGGAGAGAGAGAGGGGGACGGAGGGAGGAGAGAGAGTGACGAGAGGAGAGGAGAGAGGGAATATAAAAGAATCTGTTGGTGGGTCCCACGAGCGGGTAGTTGATATAGAGAGTGATATAGAGTGTGAACGAGTGCGAAAGAAAGTGATAGAGAGTGAAAAATCTCGATGACCAGGACGAAATATTCTCATTTAAAGGATATAGTAAAGTTTCACTAGTGCGAACAGCATCAGTGAGAGGCTACAAGCCTCAGTGAGAGGCTACAAGCCTCGGGGAGAGGCTAAAAAGAGAAAAGGACTACGCAGATCACTAGCCTTTCTTGAAAAGTTCAATGTTGACATCTGGTAAGCTTCTCCCAAGGCTCCACACGAGTTCGATTAGTCGGTGATCATGGTCATGCTCTAGATTATTTCTATCAACTTCAGCTTGTCACACTGCAAGGTCTTTCTGTCCTGACGGTGCAGGGTGATGTTCTTCCTTTCGAACGTCCACTCCGAATGAGAACATGACACAGGCTGTATCAGGGGCGGAGCTGCCTATATAGTCATGGGGTCAGCCGAGCCCTATGGATTTTACTGATTCTACGGTAATTACTTAATAAAATTAGCAAATCACTCTTATATATGTGTTAGATTGCAACATGTAGACCCCGATGACTCCGGCAACATAATTTTCTGGCTCGCCCCTGGGCTGCTGTGTTTAGATCCATAAAAAGGGGTGAAAAGGGTCACATCAAACATTATAACGCATTGTACCAATTTTCGTTTGTTTGTGGTAATTATTGTCCTACCATGACCTAACTAGGCTCAAAAGATTCGTCTCGTCGTGTACATCAAAACCATGCAATTAGTTTTTTTTTATTTGCCTACATTTAATGCTTCATGCATACGTCATTTACTATATTTAATGTTTCGATGTGACGTCGATGTGATGGAAAGTTTGAAAGACTTTTGGAACACAGCCATAGACTTTTGGCACAAATACAAGATCCGCATAAGATATCTAAGTAGATTATAAGATACTCCCTCCGTCCCAAAAAAGAAGACACTCTAGGATTTAAAATTTATTCCAAAAAACAAGTCATTTTACTATATTTAGTATGTGCATGCAACAACCAATTAGTGCTAAATATGGCTAATAATTAGGGACAATCAAGGTCATTTTACTCTCTCCTTAATTTGTCTTAAAATTTCTAGAATGTCTTCTTTTTTGAGACGGAGGGAGCACGTGACAAGACATATGAGACAAGAGTAGGTACCATGCAATTCTCCAAAGTAAGCTTCTCCAAACAAGGAGCATTCTGGAGAAAGCTCCCTAAAGCCTTTAGCTTGCCGTTCAATTCATATTCATCAAGGAAACAGCTATCAAGTTCCAAAGTTTTCATGTTACGAAGAATTTGTCAGAATTCTCAATGAGCATCACCTGAAATAAACACAGAAATCAAACCAGGATTGAGTAAATGCATCAGTCATCCACAGCAAGTAACATGAGAACAACTTGTTTCTTTTAGCCACTAGCTGGAAGCCTGGAGATAAGTTTTATCTTTCACAGATGAAAGAACTTGTATAGATTGATACACAAAAGGCATTAGTAGATATCGGGGGTGTTTGGTTCCTTTTTAGCCCCGTCACATCGAATGGAAGAATGCTAATTAGAAGTATTAAATATAGATTAATTATAAAATACATTACATAAGCCAGGACTAATTTACGATACGAATCTTTTAAGCCTAATTAGTCCATGATTAGACAATATAATGCTACAGTAATGATTTGATAATTATGTACTAATTATAGGTTAATTAGGCTTGTTAGGTTCGTCTCGCGGAGTAGATATGACTTATGCAATTAGTTTTATAATTAGTTTATGTTTAATGCTACTAATTATCACTTATTTGAGAGACTTAAAGTTTAGTCCCTGAGATCTAAACACAGTCATCATAGGCATCCAGCAGCACTGATCAGCGATCATCTCTCATTTGAATATTAATGTTCAAGTGGCCATCTTGAATGTAAAGGAGGAACCAAGGGAAGGCCGTGTAGAAGATGTACCTCTGCTTCAAATCCTATCAGCTCTAACCTTGTCGCATTGAATAAGCTGACAAGAAGCTCACGTTGGGTCTCCTGAGATAAGGTTTGGGTTTCATTGTCTTTGCCTAAGTAAATCTTTCCTTCCACAAGGGAATCCATCTTGCAGAACGAAAAACCATCTTGATAGCTTCCATATGTGAGAGAGATAAGGCTAGGAGCCGTGATCACCAACGGATGACTTGTTTTATTGAAACAACACCCCAGTACCAACTTAGTCAGTGTGGGAGATGTAATGCCTTGAGGATAATTGTCACAAAACTCTCAGAGTTCGACATCCAAATCTTCCCTGCCAAAGACAGCCTTTTAAGACGACGGAAACTTGAGTGTGCCACAGGAGGCAACTTGAAGCCCATATTATAATGCCCCAATATCTGAATCTGGAGCACAGCAGGGCAATACTCAAAGCCACGGCGAATCCATCGATCCACATGACTTCAATTATAGACACAGGAACGCAGGCGGAATTCACCCAAGGACGAGGTATTATTGTGGAACAGCAGCACGCAATGTTGGTCTTGAGGTCGACCGCATGGGAGCCTCCCGTGCGGTCAACGGGAGGAGGAAGAAGGGGAGATGGGAGGAGGAAGAAGAGGTTAGTGTTCGAGGTTGGGGTTGCCGGGGTTGGGGGAGGAGCTCCGGCTGTAGAAGAAGGAGGGTCGGGAGCGGCGGCGGCCCGGCGGCGGTTGCGGGTTGCGGGTGGAGAAGAGGCGGCGGGGACGCCGCCGACCAGGCGGCGGAGGACAGCTGGTGGAGAGGGCCGGCGGCGGGGGCGATGGTCGGAGTGGTTAGGAAGGGCGGGGCCGCGGGCGGTGGGCGGCCGGTGCGGCGGCGAGGTCGCCGCTGGCCGTGGGCTGTGGGGGAGGAGGCGGGGCGCGGACGAGGGGAGACGGGCGGGCGGGGCAGAGGACGGCCGGCGGCAGGAGCCGAGGGCCGCGGGCGGCGCGGGAGGCGGGGGCGAGAGCGAGAGCGAGAGGAGGCGGGCGGGCTGGAGGTAGGTGTCGACCGCAAGCTAAATCGCCCCACAGCAGCAGCATGTCGTTGCTGATCCATGGAGAAATCCCAAAGTGGTTCTCATCAATTTCGATGCGGGGAGCGGACCGCCAGAGGCGCCTCCACCGCTGTGAAAGCATGCTCGTCCGCACAACCTGTGGAGCCGGGAGGAAGGACAAGATGGCATGGAGGAGCACTCAGCCGGTCCAAGCCGCCGGTCGGGCTCCCTACTCGCTTCTTTGTTGGTTCAGGGTTCATCATTTTGCACTCCCTTTGCAACCAAAAGCACGTGATTATTCTCACTGGACAGGAAGGACGTACCTTGAGCTCTGGACCCAGGCACACCCCTTACTTATTTAGTGGTACACTACATGCATGCATGCATACATACATACCTACATGCATGCATCACCACCACTGCCCTTCTCAAAGTGGCTATAGAATAGTTATTCTATGGCCGGCCATAGACTATAAGTTTTATATATATATATATATATATATATATATAGCCATACAGTATAGGTTATACACGCACCCCCGCGTGCGTTGCCGGGACGGGGCAACCGAAGGGAGTCGAGCGCTAAAGAACTCGAGCCGCCGGCGCCGGGGCCTCCCTTCCGTTATGGCCTCTAGCGCTGTGTGTGTATGGGCTTTGGCCTTTGGGCCTGTCGAGATGGGCTGGTCTGTCAACTTCCAAGCAATTTTTCAAACTCAGTCCTCAGATACCAAAGCCTACGGCATTTGAAGTAAACTAACTTGTAACAATCCACTTGCAATTCAGATATTTGAAATAGCTATAGTAATACATGCATTCAATTTCAACAGGTTATTTATATATTTCATGTGTTTCCGTATCCTCTTATACCATTGATGAACATCGGTGGTGATCGTTTGCCTCAAAACTGATCTCACGAGAACAGGCAAGTTTTTTAAAGTTCGGCGACTCGGTGTGGCACTGTAGAGACTGCCCATCATATTATTCCTCTGTAATCCGGTCACCACCACTGCCCTTTTGGGATTCTCCTACCCGGCGTGCTTATTTTAGAACGGAGGGAGTACCAGCTATTCATGGCAATAGCTTCTCTAGCACGGGAGCACCGATTTGATGCTATACAAAGGGAAAAAGAAGCCACGTTAAAGGCTGGAGTACATGACAATCGCCTCAGGTGATCAACACGCACGTATGAATTTGAAAACTTGCAAGTGGTAAACGGTAAAGAATTGATATGACTTGCAATTTTGGATACTGATACTGATTTTGGAAGTGGTAAACGGTAAACGGTAAGTGGTAAACTTGCAAGTGTCTAACGTGCCTTGTTCATTAATAAACTGCATATATGTTCTTGTTCAATTACTTTTTTCCTGGTGGTGCAATTGTCATGCCATCGCTTAGGATAAATTCACCCATTTTCTATGCAAAGTTGCTAGATTTTTAAGGCAAATATACAAAAAAGGTTTGGCAGGGCAGCGTTCTTCGGCCGAGTTCTCATGGTTAAAATCATCTAAAGAAAATGAACCATCTGGTTTATCATATCATGGTATAGACAGAGTGACGAATGTAATGCATTTGTTCTAAATATTGTTCCAAACCGTGCCTTAAAAACATAAACAACTCCAGAACCCATGAATGACATGTGGTTCAGCTTATCCATCAGTGCATCGAATTCAATGTAAAATGAGGACATATGCCACTCATTACAACACTCATGAGCACACGTACACTCAACGTTCCAGGAAACCCATGGACTCGTACGCAGAACATTGCAAAAAGCTACAACGAAATCATCAAATCTTGGTAAGTTTGATTTTTGTGTCCGGTATGCAGCATGCTCCTCCCAAACCACCACAAGTCCACTAAAGTTCAATCAGTCGGTGGCCATGGCAAGTTTGATGTTTGCATCCGGTATGCTCCTCCCAAGCCACCACAAAAGTTCAATTAGCTGGTGATTATGGTCGTGCCTGTAGAAGACTTCTATCAACTTCAGCTGGCGGCACTGGAGAGTTTTACTTCTCTGACACTGTAGAATGATACTTTTCTTTTCTATCTCCCACTCACAATCAGGAGATGACATAAACTTTGGGCAATACAAAACCCATGTAAGATATCTCAACAAATCATGAGATAAAGAGAGATACATAAGACAAGAGGACGTACCATGCAGGAGTACAAACTAAGCTTCTCCAAACAAGGAGCGTTTTGAAGAAAGCTCCCTAAGGACTCAAACTTGTCATTCAGATCATATTCATTACGAAAACAGCTGTTAAGCCACAAAGTTCGCATATTATGGAATGTTGGAAATGTACCAGACTTTGTAGTGAGCATGACCTGAAATAAACACATAAATAAAAAGAGAATGAATAAAAGTATCAGTCATCGCAGCAAGTGACAAGTCAGACAGAAGTTTCTGCTCGTTAGAAAACTACTACTTTTTTTAGTCCTAGATGAAATAAGAATTGTACAATTCACACACCAAAAACAAGTGGCAAATCTCATATGAGGGCATCCAACAAAAGTACAGAACTGATCGTTACTTATGTGAAATTATAAATTTCAAGCGGGCATCTTTCAGGCATGTAAAGAAGGAACCAGGAGAATTGTAGAAGATATACCTCTGCTTCAAAGCCCGACAACTCTAAACTTGTTACATTGAACAGGCTACCAAGAAGCTCACGCTGTGTGTTCTGGGATAGGGTTAAATTTTCTGCTATTTGAATCATCGCATCGATAATGGAATCTGTCTTGGATAACATAACACCAGCTTGGTATGATCCATATGTAACATCGAGGTATGAAAGGTTAGGAGCCGTGATCACCATCGGATGACTTGTTTTATTCTCACAGTAACTCAATACCAAATTTTTCAGTGTGGATGATGTCATTCCTTGAGAACAATCGCCAGAAAACTTGCAGGCTTCGAGCTCCAGATCTTCCATGACAGGGCAGGCCAACAATAGGTCAGAGAACTGGCCATCCAAATCCACATAGGGAAGACACAGCGTTTTAAGACGAAGAAAACAAGAGCTCGCCATGGGAGGCAACTTGAAGCCAAGATCAGAGTTCAAAATAAAAATACGGAGCACAGCGGGGCAGAACTTAATGCCATGGCGAATCCATCTATTCACATGGTGCTGGTTATAGACATGAGAACAAACCAAGAATTCATCCAAAGACGACAAGTTATCATGGAACAGAAGCAGGTTGGAGGCAAAGTCCTCAAACCGTGCCCATCTCTCTTCCAGGTCGCCATGGGTCATCCTCCTGGAGATCCCAAAGTCCTGATCGTTGATTTTGATATGGAGGGCAGATCGCCAGAGATGCCTCCACCGCTGTGAAAGCACGCACGTCCGCACAACCTGCGGTGCCGGGAGGAAGGACAGGATAACATGAAGGAGGGCATCCGGCAGGGCACTCAGCCAATCCACTGTGCCAGTCGGGCCACCTGCGCCCTTCATTGTTTTTTCAGGTCGCATTATATCCACCCACTTCACAAGCATGTGATTATTCTCACAGGGCAGAGAAGGATCTTGGGCTATGGATCCCCAGGCCAGGCGAAGCTAGAGTGGACCTGGGTGACCACTTCCCCAACCTTGTCACTGCATTTCAGGAACAATTTAACAAATAGTAATATATCCAACAACCTTTAGCATCGATTATACAATATAACTGATGAGAAGGAATAAATAGTGGCACAATTAGTTTAAAAACTAAAGAAACCATCTAATAATGTCACTTAAAGGAAAGTATAAGGTCGCATTGAATAAAAGATAGCTATGGCAAAACAAGTTATTCAATCTAAATGGTTGATTTGAGTTTGCAACAAAGTAGGTCTTGGAGGTTGGCATCAGGAACCTGCAGTGATTTAAAACGATGACATTTCTAAATTGAAGTAGTTACTGAAGCATTGCTTTACAGTCTCTTCGTGTTGTTTAACCTAGTATTCAAAGCAGTCAGTAATCGATAACGATGACCCCAGTGCAACTAATTACATAAGGAAACTCAATTTATCTCTAGATCTAAACCGACAACTTCACAAAATGAGACAGCCTCATTTACGAATGCTGATCAAACTGAACCTGGCCCTAAGTGCAAAATTAGCTCCTTCCTCGAACGAAATGGAAAGAACTTCTGAGAAGAAAAACTGGAAGAAATACCCGTGCATTGCAGGGGGATGCAATACCCGTGCCCTCCAAAAAAAATATATTTACCCGTGCCTTGCAGGTAGAGATCGGATCCAATCAATACCTGTGCCGCCGTGCGTTGCAGGGAGAGGAGAGAGCAGTCGATGGGGAGTCAAGCGCTCAGGACATCGCGGCCGGCAGTCCTGTTGACACGCGGGTGGCGGCTGAACACCGCGCGGCGCTGGACAGTGCCGGCGGTGAGCGGTGACAGGAAGAGGACGGCGGCAGGACTGCCGGCGGTGAGCGGGCTGCTTTTGCTTAACTGGGCGTGGCCTCTGGACTTTGGAGATGGGCTGACTCCCTCCCTCCGTTTTGGGCCTGACTTTGCAGATGGACGACACTTCTTTCTTCTTTCTTTCCTTCTTTTTTTAAAAAAATCTTTGCACGGTATATAAATGGCTATTTTCTTAAATTTTTTGAAAATAACATTTTCTTACAACTGAAGCACAATTCAGGATACTACAATCGTACGGTTGTAATTCATTTAGAATCTTATAAATTTACCAGTTGGTTTAGACGCATGACTGTACTTGTATCGTACACAAATTTGTATGTGGAGCATTTCCTTCCTATCTTTCAAACTCGAAGTCCTTATAAACAACACATTGAGTGTTCGATGGTTAGAAACTTAATATCTGTTTCAATTAATCCTATACGTTGTGACCCAAAATTCACACAAACTTGGTGTTTTGAAAAGAAAGGGGAGAAAACTAGGTTTGAAATATTATGTCACAAAAGTCAAATAATCAAATTAATTGTAAAGTACGGCTGTGTCTTTGTAAATTATTGGCTTAGGGTCCACAAATAAACCGTTGCTCCACGTCTTCTCAAATTCTTTGATGCTGTATAGTCTAAGCACCTGGACTCTGGAACATAATAATGATCGAATAGCAAAAACACAAATTCAGGATGGCAGAACACACAAAAAAAACTACATTGCACAAAAAGGAAAATCTCAAAAATAGGACGATGGTGTAAACAACAAAAATGCTATTGCAAAAATCCTGTGTACATGTAATTCCGTAGGAATTTCATAATACTAAAAAAACTGCTTTATTTTGAAAAGCCGCTGCAATGCCAAAGTGGGGTGCCCAGACCTTGTCCTGTTTTGACGAGCACACTGTTTCGGTCGTCGTCATTCCTGTGCTCCAAACAACTGATCATCGTGTCATGTATGCGCTACCCTGCACCATGGCCCTACACGCTAATGAACAGTAGTAGTGCACAGTACCAGCCAAGCATCGATCCCTCTTCTCCACTTTGGAAATACCCATCCATCCAGTTTGGGAGCTGGCACCCAACAGTAGTACTGTAGTCTAGTGAGGTCCAAGTCATGCCAGTGACGCCCAAGCAAGAGGTAGCCAATTAACAAAAGCTTAGGTGCATGATGCCCCTACACTGCATGAGATTCCTGGCCCTTGCACTCTCCAACAGCTATTGGCTCCAACAGAGAAAAATACAGCCACTGGGTCCAAAGCTAGCTCCCCCGTTATAGGAAAGGAAATGAAGGATTGTGTCTGTGTATGTCAATTTACATGTCATTTTCTTCCTTGCAGCGGATGTGATGGTTGAGGATAAGACTAAGAACGTCTTGCCTCCATTTGGGTCAACTTGAATATACTAGTATATGTGTGTATGCTTTGGTGTTTTCCATGTTGCTTGTTTTGCTTGGGTGTTTCACACCGGTTTGATCAATGTTTTGGTATTTTCTCCTTGAGTCCCCATGTTCTAGTTTGTTTCATGCTTCAAGTTGGCTTATGTGCAACTAGTTCAATTTAAACGCATATCTCCAACAATGTCATCAGCCTGAACTGAACCGGGTGGACAACGGTCCATTAATTGATTGAATGTGTGGAACGTTGAGTTACAATAGCAAGATTTTGTGCTGGCACAAAAGGGCAACGCGTTGTACAGGTGTTACAAGATGAACTTTTCGAACCACCACGGTTGGAGTGTCCACTCAAATTATCTGTCTCGTGTGATTGATGCAAAAAAAAGAGTTGGTTAAGAAAGATGGAAAGATCAATCCTTCTACTCGTAAGGATGATATATGATATCACTATTCCTTTTCCTCGTCATCTTCTTCTCATATCTTCTTCCTCCACTAAGGTTCTCCTACCTTTGTTCCTAGTATATAGCATGCCATCCTATATATTTGATGGTTGACCCACACATTCAATTTATCACTGTCATTACTTAGGAATTGTTTCAGAAATGTGATGATTGAGAACCTTGTGGTTAAGGTGGTGTTTAGATTCAGGTGCTAAAGTTTAGCGCTTTAAATAAGTGATAATTAGATGTATTAAATATAAACTAATTACATAAGTCATGTCTATTTCGCGAGACGAACCTAACAAGCCTAATTTCGCTATAATTAATACATAATTACCATACGTTTACTGTAGCATTACATTGCCTAATCATGGTGTAATTAGGCTTAATAGATTCGTCTCGTAAATTACTTCTTGTTTATGTAATGGGTTTTTAAATTAATTTATATTTAATACTCCTAATTAACATATTTATATCTGATGTGACGGCGCTAAACTTTAGCGCGTGGGAAACAAACAAGGTCTAAGCCAATCAGAGCATTCATGGTGGAAATTTGTCAGGGTGGGCATTCGGTTTTCGGTTCGGTTTCTCAGTTTTTGACGAAATTCGGTTTTTAAAAAATAGAAACCGATTGGTTTTAAAAAATATATAGAAACCAAGCATTTCGGTTTTCAGTTATTTCAGTTCGATTTCGGTTATAACCGAATTAACCAAAATTTATGAGTGAAGTCTAAGACAACCAAAATAGTATGAAAGTTTTAAGTAAATTTGGACAACACTTACTCTTTTTAGATAATAATAATTGATAAGGAAGTAATAGCAATATATTAGCACAAATACATAGCACTTCAAATATGACACACCGCACATAAACCTAACCTATAGTCTTGAAAATGCATTTTTTTTCATGTAATTCGGTTATTTCGGTTAATTCGGTTAACTGACAGTGAAAACCAAATTTTCTTCGGTTATTTCGGTTCCATACTTACTAGAACCGAATAAAGAACCGATTTTTTCGGTTTCGGTTATTTTGGTTTCGGTTATTTCGGTTTTAGTTTCGGTTATTTCGGTTCGTTTCTCGGTTTTCGGTTATTTGTGCCCACCCCTAGAAATTTGCAATCTATTAAATCAGACAAGAAATTGGATGTGTGTCAGTGCCTAATGCGGGAGGGTGAGTGGGTGACTATAAGTCATCCGTCCCTGATAATAGAGAACTAAAAAAAGGCTAAAATTAGTGTCACGTACGTGCAGGACATTTTTTGAAAAACAATTCTTTGTACGAAGCTTGCAAAGAAACTTCAAGAATCCAACAATTTTCTCAGTGATATATATAAAAATAAAAGCTCCAATGCAAGGGTGGCCCCAAAAAGTCCTTGGATAGCTCCAGGTTTATCATCACTGAAGTACAAACAAAACGTTTCAGAAGGGTCAGCTAAACGAAATAGAATAAACTAGTTACCAGGCCACCGCTAGGCCGAAAGGACATCAGCGCTTGGGAATACAATAGGAGAGGGATTCCATACAATTTGTTGATACATGATGTAGCAATCCATAGAGAATATTTCATCCTCTTGTCTTCTTGTGTGGTTTCTGTTGTTATCTTCTATAAATTTATATGTATGCTGGTGGAGTCAATTGTAGACTGTAGTGATGCTTGTGTAAAAAGCTCTTGGTACCTGCAGCCATTAGTCCTTTGTGCTACAGAGGAGGGTATTGTGCGTGTACACCGTGCGCAACCAATGACAAACTAGGCTGGCGGATATTTTCTGACATCAAAATGCTACGCGAACAACCATGGAACATATTGTTGTTAGGTCAAATAAAATAAATGTGATACAAGTTGCAGGTTTACTAGCATATCTTGCATGGTAACCTATACACTTGATAACTAGCACCTTGTTTAGAACGTTAAATATATTATCTACTATTTGAGGGACAAGAGATATATGTTGTAAGCACAAAGTTTGTCACTAAGAACACGTTTGGTTTGTTTGCCGGCTTGCCCTACCTCTCTTTGCCTAGCAAGGTTATCCTTGCTAGAGCCGAATAGGAGATTTGGCTTGCCTGTCTTGGTGAAGAAAAAACTTCACAGCGCGAGCATCGAGCCAAGTAGCAAGCGAGCCAAACACAGCTATCTTTGCCCAACCAAACAAGGCAAAGGCCAGCAAAGAATCCAAACGCGCCCTAACTTTATGTTTTTTCTCCTAATAGAAAGTTGTGCGAGAAACAAGCCATACATACGACAATAAAAGATGAAAGTAGGAAGATGTAAACCACAGTACTTACTGGACAAGATTTGGTAGATGTAGTAAGCTCTCTAAACCCTTATATTCAATTAATTAGTTGCCGATTTTGGCCATTATAAACTAAAACACGTGTAAAGCTAGTTGCTCACGTGATCAAACAATGACGAAAAAAGAAACCTCAACCTTACAATAATGATAGCTCTATCTTGGAAGTGGCCTCTCAGTTGCTCGTCCTTTAGTTTTGAAGGTTGAAAAAAGATTTTACTTTATAAGAAAAACACCTCCGCCTTGTAAGCGATCTTTATAATCTTTTTTGGTTTTGAGCGTCTGAGTGCTCAAAAAAGACATTTGTCTCGGTTTTGAGCGCCTAAAAAAGACTCAATCAAACACTAACGGTGGATATATCTTACAAGCAACACTTTTCAATTTCGAACTACACTAACCGCCCCTTCGCTTTTCAGTTTCGGACTACACTAGCCGTCCGAAACCACGATAATGTGTTACCTAAAACAACAAATTCACACGCAGGAATCACCTTTATAATATGTTAGTGGATTACACGCACGAATGCTTTTAACTATCTATATATACATTTGTTATAAAAGACACGCTTAAGGGTGTATAGAGTGTCCCAGTAACCCGGGAGAAAAGAAAAAAAAAGAAAAAAGAGCGAACAAGACCACGCGTGCGCGCAGCATTTCCATTTCGTTGTGGGGGCTGAAGGCGTGGGTCTCGAGAGCTGCTTAAAAAGCTTGGCACAAAAATGGCTTCGCCTGCGATACCATTCGTCCCCCTCACGTCCCATCGCGCCGTCCCCTTTGTCCCGGGGTGTCCTCCTCCTCCCCCATGGCCACCGCCGCCCCCCGCCGCTCCCGCACGGCCGCCGCTCCCCGGCGCTGCTGCTGATAGGTTGCTGGCGGAGGAGGACCGCGCCGGGGCGGGCAGCTCGCGAGCTCGAGCGCGGCGGGCGATCGAGCTGGAGCCGCCGATGGTGCCGGATCTCAATGCCGAGTCGCCGACCGCCGGCTCGGCCTCGGCCACCTCGAGCTCCAGCGGCGCCGTGGGGGGCGGCGGCGCGGGCGGGGGCCTGTTCCGGTTCGACCTGCTCGGCGGGAGCCCCGACGAGGAGGGCTGCTCGCCCTCGCCGCCCGTTGTGACGCGCCAGCTCTTCCCCTCGCCGCACCCGGACGCCGACGCCTCGCCGCCGCCGGGGGTGCCGGGGCCGTGGGCGCGCCGCGCGGCGGATGTCGGGGCGGCGGCGGTGCAGGGGGCGGCGGCGGCCGCGCCTCCGTCGCCCGCCGCCGGGAAGAAGAGCCGGCGGGGGCCCAGGTCGCGGAGCTCGCAGTATAGGGGAGTCACCTTCTACAGGAGGACCGGCCGCTGGGAGTCGCACATCTGGTGAGCGCTCTCGACCACCGCCGTCACCACCACCTCTCGTCGCTTAATTTTCATTGGCGCGCTCACTTAGTTAACCTGTCGTTTGCAATCGTCCGATTGGGCAGGGACTGCGGGAAGCAGGTCTACCTGGGTGAGCTCCAATTCTAGCTTCACTGCTCAAGCTGCTGCTGTACTGCTCGAGCACTTATTCAACTTTTAGTGCGCTTAGTTTGATTGTGTTCTGCCTGCTCTGTTCCTCTTTCAGGTGGATTCGATACGGCGCACTCAGCAGCAAGGTCTGAACTCAGAACTGACAGCATTCATATTTGGCTATTAATGGAAATTATGCTTGTTGCTGTGCTGATATTGATGGATTGCATTGTGCAGGGCCTATGATCGAGCTGCGATCAAGTTCAGAGGCCTCGATGCGGACATCAACTTCCATTTGAAGGACTATGAGGATGACTTGAAGCAGGTATGCTGGAACAAATTAAATGTGTGACGCTGGTTTGTCCAAGTTTTGAGTGCGGGTGCCTGTGCTTCGTGTAGTACTCGTGTGTGATTGATTGATCCTGATTGATTAGTTTGTGTGCTGTTAGATGAGGAATTGGACCAAGGAGGAGTTTGTTCACATACTCCGACGTCAAAGCACTGGGTTTGCAAGAGGGAGCTCAAAGTATAGAGGTGTGACTCTGCACAAGTGCGGTAGGTGGGAAGCTCGGATGGGTCAGCTTCTTGGAAAGAAGTAAGTAGTTCTGATATCTTGTTTTGCTCTGGTTGTAGCTACTTCAAATAGCTTCTAGATTAGCCCAGGCATTTTTTTATGAAACGAACAAAACTATGTGGAGATGAACTGCTTGAGCAGAACTGGCAGTTACTATTGAGACGAAATGTAGCTACTCCATATTTGTAGCTGCAATAGGGTGAAAATGGTAAATCTGAATGCTGGAACAGATGTATCTGAAAGGAGCATGTTTATGTTTTCTTTGGCATCTTATTGGTAAAAGGGTGGCATTTCTCCTTTCTGGTAATATAATGATTGAAAACTACAATCCACGTGCAGTTTCGCTAATAGCACCATGTACCATTCTGTAAATCTACTAAGAAGTGGTGTTCATGTGCAGGTACATCTACCTCGGGTTGTTTGACAGTGAAATCGAAGCAGCAAGGTTCAGTTAGTGCAGTTCTCGTTTTTTTTTATATATTCATTGATGGCAAAAACTTAAACCCTCATTTACTTTGACCTGTTTGTCGATTTTGTAGAGCATATGACAGGGCAGCCATTCGCTTCAATGGTCCAGAGGCTGTTACAAATTTTGATTCTAGTTCCTATGATGGAGATGTTCCACTTCCACCCGAAATTGAGAAAGATGGTACTATCAGAATACTATATTTAGTTATGTCCAGTGTCCACTAGAACAATCCGCTATGAAATCTTATCAGGATTAATTTTTCTTAGCAGTGGTTGATAGTGACATCCTTGATTTAAATTTGAGGATTTCACAACCTAATACGCATGATCCGAAAAGTGATGGCGTTCTGACTGGGTTTGGATTAAATTGCAAATCTCCAGAAGCTTCAAGTTCAATTGTTTCTCAGGTAAATATGTGACAATATTATGGTACAGCTGTAGTATTTATTCCTATGGTCTCAATTCTTAATACCAGTTAAATGAGTAGTCTATAGCTTAACTTAAAAGTTCACTTGTCAGATAGTTACATGGGAATTGCTGCACACATTTGGCCATTTTGGTAACCCTGCTTGACACTAGTGAAAATAAGCTTGCTGCTGACCTTTTACACTCTTAAACCAAAACTTTGAGGCAAAGAATATGTGTTTTCTCCGCTACGCCTTGTTAATTAAAATCACAGAAATTGGTAAGGACCTACAACTTGAAGAGGTTTGCTAGCGATTTGGTATTGCATAACTGTTAAAATACATACTCACTTTCTCTGATTCCAATCGTGCTACCTGAGATCTTAAGGATCTAACTTATATTTGGACTCACTTGATGTTTTTTCTGTTGTAGCCAATAAGCCCCCAGTGGCTTGTACATCCCCACAGCACATTGGTTCCACCCCAGCAGCCACATCTGTATGCATCTCCTTCTCCAGGCTTCTTTGTGAACCTCAGGGTAAATCTAACACGCCTATTTTGTATTCTGTGTCAATTTCTGTTATAGTTACCACTATGCCCATAATTGGCAATTTCCAAGCAAAAATATGAATATTGCAAAAATTAGTCGAAGTAGAACTTTGCTTATCAAGTATGTTCCACCACCATAGCCTAGTGTTTGGATAAGGTGCTAAAGTTTATCGCTTTAAATAAATGTAATTAAATGTATTAAACATAAACTAATTATATAATTCATGTCTATTTCGCGAGACGAACCTAATTTCGTTATAATTAATACATAATTACCATACGTTCACTGTAGCATTACATTATCTAATCATGGTGTAATTAGTCTTAATAGATTCGTCTCTTAAATTACTCTCAGTTTATGTAATGGTTTTTTAAATTAATTTATATTTAATACTCTTAATTAACATATTTATATCTGACAGCGCTAAAGTTTAGCGAAAACAAAAAGGGCCTAATACGTTTATGTTCTTTCTTTGATGTTTAGATTATTTCCCCCCTGCTAACCACTTGTTCCTGTAAATAGTACTAGTAGCTGTGGACACTGTTTGGCTTGTGAACTGCTGTAGTTCGATCAAATGAATCCTGTCAGCCTGCAACTTTGCATGAGCCATAGTAGTCAGGCTTTTTACAGTCGATGATGGCTCAGCGATCGATATATCTTCGTAGTAGTTGTTGCATCCTGCAGAGCTGTAGTCCTGAAGATGCTATAGGTTTACATGAATGCTCACCTATACCTTTGCTGAAGCCAGCACTGCTCCCCCTGCTTAGCTGCTCAGCCCAGCGCAGCTCAGGTTTGCTTGCAGGGGCAACAATCGAAAACTTTCTTTAAAAAAACAACTGAAAACCATAAAATTAGTAAGTAGGTGATGTTGTTTAGCTGGCCTGGGTGTGAGTCATGCATGATTCAGGACTGATGAATGCTTTCCGTCCATGTCTGGTCAAATGCAGGAGGCGCCGCCTACGGAGAGGGGACCTGAGCTGGGTCCCCAGTCGCCGTTCACTCCCTGGGCATGGCAAACGCAGGGCTCCCCTGCGCCGTTGCTCCCTACTACTGCAGCATCATCAGGATTCTCAACCGCCGGTGTGCCGCCGCCGGCGTCCGGTCCCCGGCCGTTCGCCGGACACCACTACCAGCTCCGCTTCCCCCCGACCGCCTGACGGACAGGCCCCGCCGTGTTGAACTGGAGAGACGGGCGTGTCTGGCCTGGCCGGGGGTGACCATCCGTGCTCCACTGGTCAGTAACAGTGGCCATTGTTGGAAGGGTATGGATGGCCGTATGGGGAGACAGGCAGAGGCTCTTCACCTCTCTGCCTCTCCCCCAAGCTGGTAACTATCGTCGAAGGCTCTCGCGCTCAATGGATCGGGTGCCCCTGTCTTCATTTTGAGGGCGGATCCATGGATCGTGCCGCCAGCATGAGAGCGTGTAGCAACCCAAAAAAAAAACATTTGGAATAAATAAACCATATATTTATGATGCTTTGGCTGATCGAGTGACCAGCGGCCTTTGCTTGCTACTGGCACAGGCAGAGTTGTTGTGAACAGTGGAGCAGCGAAGCCCAAAGCCCCAAAGCTTGCAGCAGCAGCGAGGCAGTGCAGCTGGGCAGCGGCCGAGGCTGGAGCCAATCGGCTAACGCCAAACGGGGCCTATCGGCGGATGCCTTTTCCTCGCTACCCAGCAACTATTCCTTTGCCTGCCCGCCATTGCTCTCGCCTCAGAGGCGCAGTTCAGTGTCAGTGGCCACTGTTCCCACACAGCTTCTGTGAGCTCTGGACCCATCCATACTGGTGTGTGTGTGCCACGTCGCTGTCACCTTCCCCTCCCTTTGGGGCTTTGGCCATGACCCAGAGTGGCAGTGTGCCATGCCCACTTCGGTGATCTCAGATGCCTCCCCGTGCCCCTGTGAGAGTGAGATGTCGTTGCAGCGATGCCTGTCGCCAGACCTCTGCCTTTCCCTCGATAGGCATAGGCTGCGGCGCCGCTTCTTTTGGTCTGATGGACGGCTGCTTCTTTTGTTGCCGCTCGCGTTGGCTGTGAATTGCATGGGCTGGGGTTGGGGGTCGGCCTGCCACTGCCAGGGCTGCTCGTGCTCCCACCGATGCCGATGCCAATGCCATTGCCATGCCTGACAACTTCTGTGGTCGACGCCACCCTTTGGGTTGGGCCTGTGGGATGCTTGTATTGCCTGTTCCAATGCCTGCCTTTCTTCTGTTCAGCCCTTGTTTAGCTCCCAAAAAGCAACCTCAAAGTTTACTATGTAAAAAGAAGATTTCCATCACATCAAAATGTCATAGCTTGTATGGAGTACTAAATGTCGATGAAATCAAAAACTAATTACATAGTTTTGTTGTACTCTGTGAGACGAACATTTTGAGCCTAATTAATCAATTTTTGGATAATTTTTCACACGTACAAACGAAATGTTACAGTAACGCAATGATTTTGAAGTGACCCAAAACCCCCAAATCTCCACCCCATATTTTGGATCTAAACAAGGCCTTGTGCTGCGAACGGACTGACTGGTCCGTGCTTTGCCATTGTTGGGGGTGTTTTTCGTCATCTGATCTGGCCGGTGGCCGCTACGGCGGGCCTAAACTTTACAATGACATCACATAAAAAGATGTTTTTTTTTCCTTTTCCACGTGTAGTTGAGGTCGATTTGCTGTGGTTATATTTGCCTACCGTACCGCTTATAAGCCTTCGCCCCTTTACTATGATAGTAATAGATTAGGACTAAACCGACCAAATCTTCACTGGACTAAATCAATGCAAGTTGTTCGTGTTCGGTTCGAGTAGCTTAGGGCGTGTTTGGTTTCCTGCTGAGCCTAGCCTGGCTTGTATCCGGGAGCCTGGCTCTCGTTGGCCAGGCTCAGCGGATGCAACGATGCTTTGTTTGGTTGCCTGCTTTCATATAGTCAGACTGTGACAGAAGGTGTTTGGTTGCTCGCACGAGAACATGTCGCATGAGATAAAAATATTAAAAATAAATATCATTATGATATTTATTTTGTATAAATATATTTTAATATGTCTTAGTTTATCTCATCAAAACTTAATCAAATTTAAAAAAACATCAATAACACTAAATATGTTCTAATCACCTGCTAATACAATCATTAACTTTAAACCAGCTTGCATGAACCGAGCCTGGCTGGGGGGAAACGGAAACGAAACTCGTTTCTCCGGAGCCAGACCGTGTGGCCTTTTTTACATGCAGCGGGATAGCTCCGGACCTTCATCCAACCAATCAAGCAGCTGCTGCCTGCATACCGCCAGCCTGGTTGGACCTCTATAGGCAACCAAACGCGCCCTTAAGGTATTCTGCACTACATAGCTTGTGTTTGGTTGAATGCATACTGTGATATGGTCACCTTATACTGATTAGAGGTGAAGTTACCGTCTAATTCCTACCTCTCTTCCTCCATGGCCGCTAGGATCAGGCAACTCAATGACACCACACCATGTCGTCTGTGTGCGCGAAGAATTGAAGCCCGTGAACCTCCGGCCATGCTCTCCACCTATTGGTCATCGTTCTCGTTATCGTCGTGTTGACCAAATTGGTCCCGTATCTTCAGTAATGTTCATTTTGCTTAGTAAATCTATCATATTATATAAAGGTTCATGGTAGGACAGGAATCTAGCTAGTTTGACTTATAATAAAAGATATCTCTATACATTGGTCCATAAGAAATACTAGCTCTACGTATGCACAGCTGAAATATTCATATATTTTTTTCTAAAAATGCTAGGATAGAAAGTTATAATAAAACAGTAAGCATGCTCGTGGCCATTTTCAATACTAGAGAATACACAGAGGCAGGAAGTCAAATGCTTCTTCGTTTTCAGCCGATGCTTGTTTCCAACCAACTAATTACATAACTATTTATTCTAAATTACTACCTTTCATTGTTGATTTTTTTTCTTAAAACATAAAATAAATAGTCAAATATTATAAAAAACAATAGTTTGTAATGGAGGGAGTATTTAGCAAATTAAAAGATTCTTTTTGCTAAGAATTAACACCGGTTCGGATTGCACCCAAGCATGCATGCCACCTAAATTCATCGCAGAGAGAGCGCACGCTAGGTGTTCGTGTAGCTTTTTTTTGAATGTAAAGGCAGGAGCACTGCCGTAGCATCTAAGAAGAGGAGCAAATGTACATAACGAGCCGAAGCTTACCCAGCACCACACGACAAACACACACCAACACAACACTACACCACCACCACCTGGGAGAGGAGCTGAAAGGAAGCTATTGAACTACGCCGTTGTCACCAACGCTGAGCCACGTCGAAAGCCGCAACTCGCTGCAAGCTCGAGCAACCACCGAGACACCTCCACCACGGGAGTATCACCCTCAAGCTGCACACCCACGATCGTCGATCACTCTGCTCCAGTGTTGCCTCAGAAGAAAATCTCATCATGGTACCAATAAGAACCACTGATCCTGGCCACTCTGCGTGGGGGCCTCGCCTCTTCCACCGCCTCACTCCTCTGCCAAGGACCCAGATACCTGAAACCACTTTAAGAGCACCCCCTCCGCCCAACTGTTGCCGAGATCCTCACTGCCATGTGCGCCAACTCGAGACCTCCAGCACTCGTAGGCCCTCTGCACCTTGCCGCCAAAACAAAGACCTTGCGCACCTTCTCAACTGCCGCACACGGGCCAACCAGACCACCTCCACACTGCCGCAAGCCGAAACGAGTCTCCATAAGTGTCGCCTCCAAGGAGGGAAACGACGCCGTAGGCGCCGTCGACACTCGTCCAGCGAGTTGGACCGGGTTTTCATCCAAGACCCCGTGCAACATGACATGGATCCCCATAGTGATGTCCCCAACAGGAAGACGACGCCCATGCAGAACGCCGCCACCACTATCACCTGCAGAATGCCGGTGGAGGCTTTCGCCCGGAACCACACCACGCCATGCGCACAAACTCAGACAAGCAGCAGCGCACTAAATCCCCTCCCATCTCCGAACTCCACAGCCGGGACAATGACTCGGGACCTCCTAGGGATGCCGCCACGACATCACGAGAACGAACCAGTGCTGGAAGCACCCAGCACAAGCCACCTGGCCCCGCCATCGCGACGATGCCGAACCCGCACGAGGAGAGGAGAAAGAGGGCACCGACCACCATCACACCTCCATCCCGCTGCCCGCTTGCAGATATCCGCCGGCTATACTCGACCACCATGGCCAAGGGCAGCCAGCCACTCGGGCGCCCCCCGCCCAGGGCCTCCCACGACACAGCCGCCACAACGCCCTGCGCCTTGCAGGCCGCCGCCGCCGCCCCCGTCGCCGCCATCCCTGCGCGAGAGACGTCAGCGCACCCCCGGCCTCCGCATCGACCGCCGTCCACACCAGCGCCAGCAGCTAGCATCTCCGAACCACCGCGCCAGCCGCCTCCACCGCCAAACGCCGGCCGATAATTATGATATACTTAAAATATATATGATGATAAAACATGTCATAATAAAATAAATAATATTTTCATAATTTTTTTGAATAAGACGAACAGTCAAACGTGATCAGAAAAAGTCAATAAATGATTACGTTGTGGGACTGAGGGAGTAGATCGCAATCGGGGCTGCATTGCTCCTTTCGGAGAACAGTGGCAAGTTTTCATCGACTGGCTGACAACGAAGGGCTGTGCTGTGCCGTCTGTCAGCTCACCAGTGCCCGGCCGAAAGTACCCGTACCCGTGCTCACTGTAGAGGTAATCATACTCTACGGAGTACTAGGCGGTACGTCCTGTCCTCGTGAGGCTCTCGGTACTTTTTTGTCCGTTGCGTGCCATCAGCTGTGGGCTGGGCTTTTGCTTGCCGGGCTCTGCCGCTACGGCACACCGAATGTGGTCTGGGAATGCAATGGCAGAAGATTATCAGTGGGCCGACATAGGTCGTGCCGTGCGTAAGCCTGTGCTTTAACCAAAAATGAACCAACAATCAACAATCCCATCGTCATCCTACCTACGTATTCGGGCGCGACTACCCATAGCTTCGGCTACAAAAAGACCTCTGCCGGATGTTCAATAGTTTTTTACAATTAAAAAGAAGAGATATTTGAGCATGCATATATATATAGGGAAAATACACACGCGCGTGTAGCTACACCCACATGTGTATCTCAGGAACATATTAAAAATGATAAACTAGTATGCGGGCATACGTACAATAGTATATTGATAGTGGGTGTAGCTACACGCGAGTGTAGATAAAACTCGTATTATATATATATATATATGTATGTATATGTATAACGGAAACAAACGATCGTTTTCTATGGGCAAATAGATGATGCATAGCAAATATATATAAATAATAGCATAGTGAAAACAAAAGGATTTAACGTCGTGAAAAGTTTGATTGTGTAGGGAAAATAGTATAAATTGAGTATCACGGCAATTTTATCTATGAAATGAACAGGTAATTTAGCATGCAAGAAATTTAGTATTCTACATGGGAAACAAACTCATTCACGTCATCAATTAAATATTATTAGAGGCGAACAAAATATTTTGCATGATACAAACTGTCGGGGACAGACCCAGGGGGTCCCCTAACCATCGGGGTAACCACCCTCAAAAAACGTTAACCACGGAGGGCCGAATCACCAGCAGCCCGAAAGGGCCACCAAGGCAGCACGACCCGTCACAGCTTATCACGGCCCAAAACAGCCGTCCGAGCTCGCCTGTCGAGGGGACCCAAGTGGCGACCCCCGTCTCCGCCTCGCTCGAGGGACCCGGACCACCCGGGTCAGGCGCCGAGCCAATTCCGCCTCGCTCGAGGGCCGCGCGCCCCCTCAAGCAGGCGAGCCAACTCCGCCTCGCTCGAGGGCCGCGCACCCCGTCAAGCAGGCGAGCCAACTCCGCCTCGCTCGAGGCCACCCCTCTACTCGACGCGGCGCGCCCCGGCGCTCCGTCCGACAACGGCATTTAGTGCCCGCCCCATCGGGCGGGCGCCAAAGTCAAAAGGCGATCTCTCCCCGCGCCGTGCCGCTGACACCGCAGAGCTCGCTGTTCTACCTGCTCCGGTCACTATGCGTCCTCACCGCCACTGTGCGGACGCATGCGGCGCTGCGCAAGGCCCTGTGCAGACTTGCAGGCGTCATTCCGCACCACTATTCCACCCGCTCCCATCCTTCTCCCCCCCGGTGCAGCCCTCGAATGTGCGTAAAGAACCCTCGAACGAATATATGAGCAGCGACCGAGCACGGACTCCGGTCAGGCGCGACCCGGTGATGACGAACGCCGGGTCAAATCCACCAACTCCCGGCCATTCCCCAGAAAACCGGGCACGCCGCGCACTGTGGTCAACAGCAACCGCCATGCCGACCCCTGTGCCGCCAACTCCCGTCTTTCCCCACCTGCCACGTCCTCAAACCAACCAGCGGCGGACGGATGGGCGCGGATTACGGCGGCACCGCCCCTCGAAACCACTCCAGGACAAGCACAGGGACGGCCACGACACCCGCAGAAGCCGGAGCTCGCCATAAATCCCCTGCCAGGGTCAAGGACGACCGCACGCCCGGCGCCATGCTCTCAAGTGCGCGCCCCTGTAGCACACACTGTACTTGTACTTGTAAGCCCCTTCCCCCTCCCTCCTTGGCCTATAAAAGGAGGAAGGGAGCGAAAGAGAAAGGGACACACGATCACCGCCTCCCACGATATTGGCACTCTCCTCAATCACTTTCACACCCATTTTCAGGGACTTGGAGACTTCCTCTCCTCTCCCGCCGTGCTTGCAGCCCCCCACTGCAGGCACCTCGGTGCAAGATAGTATAGTGCCGCGAGCACAGTCTGCTGGACGTACGGCCCCGCGGCCGGAACCAGGATAAACTCTTGTGTCATCGTGCTAGCTCTTGCATTAACCGTCAGGGGACGAGACACAGCGCATTCTGTGTGGCGCTGAGGTTGGGCGGCCAATCTCAGCACCGACAGTGGCGCGCCAGGTAGGGGATAGCGCTGTGATCAACCCACTTCACCCGATCAGTTCCCTTGACGGCAAGCCACGCCAAGGCCATGTCGCCACGATCCGCCACGGGGTCCCCCGGCCCGCTTCCGCGCGGGTACCGGATCATGTTTGGGAGCCTGGAGTTCGAAGCGACCGGTGAGGGCCTCCTCATGCGGCTCGCCTCCAGGACGCCCCACATGATGGCCATTACCCCGGCGCCGCCAACGCCGCCCCAGCTCAGGAGACGTCGAAGACTGCACGAGCTGCAGATTCGCGTGGAACGGCGCGTTGCCCCACGCATCATCGTCCTCCCTGATTGGGACGCACACCTGTTGCTCCGGCCCGCTGCCGCAGTACAGGGGAGCGCACCCCCACCAGCGGCTCCCGCGGAGGGAGCACGCTGGGAAAATGCGGCCGGGCCGGTGCAACTCTTTTACGGAATAAGCAACGCGGCCGCAAGCTATTCTGCGGCAATCAGCGCCAACCTGAATGCGCAAGAGGATTCGTTGGGTCACCAGCTGGGTTCGATCCGCGACCTCAACATTTCCTTGCCCGGCGGGTCCCAGCCCGAGTTGGACGACGGGGAAAGTGTGCGCAGCCAGGAGCACCCAGGCCTGGACTACTCCGGGCTACGCGACCGCGAAGGTCTTACCACCTTCCAGGCCGCTGCGGACTTCTGCCTCACCTGTTCCGACGATTCCAGCGAAGGGGAATACGACCCCACGCGGGAGTGCTTCGTCCTCGACGGCGAAGTAGAGTCCGTGGGAGAGGATGAAGAAACGCGCGACGGGGCCGGACACGACGAACCGCCACCAGCGCCCGCCGAGCCATCGGGCGAAGCTGCAGTTGCACAGGCACAGCTCGTGCAGGTACAAGAGCTGGAAGCCAGGCTCCGACAGGAGCGCCAGCAGGTACAGGAGCTACACGCAGCTCTAGAAGCCCGGCAGCCCGAGCGCGGCGAACGTGCGCAAGCCACCGGGCGCATCGCTCAAGCGCGCATCATGAATGATGGCAACGACGCCAGCCCTGCCATGCCGCCGCGGGCAAGCCAGAAGCTCGTCGTCGCAGAAACTCTGATTCGGGCCATGCCCGAACCATCGACACCAGAGGCGCGCGACATGCGGCGCCAGGTGCAGGCCCTTGTCAAAGAAGCGGCCGTTCAATAAGCAGAAAGTTCCGCCTCCCGTATGCGCCACCAGGCCAGTTCAAGAGCCGGAGGAAGCAGGCGGGATAAGGAACAGTCTATCCATACCCCGCATAGGGGCACATGGACGCCTCACCGACCGACGAACGATGGGAAGGTGCTCATGACCGGCGACCGCGAAACGAGGAGGTCCGCGAAGGACCGACTCGTGGACACACGAGGCGCCATTAACGACGGTGACGCGCGCAACGTCCTGAACAAGAAGAGGCAGGACGCGGCGCCTCCCCGCAGTAGGCACCCCCGACGAGGGGGTCGCTACGACAGCGAGGAGGACAAAAGCCCGACGCCGGAACCCCCGGGAACCCTTGTGTTCAGCCGGAAGATCCGTTCGGCTGCCATCTCGCCACGCTTTCGTCAGCCGACCACCATTACCAAGTATTCGGGCGAGACGAAACCCAAGACGTGGCTCAATGACTACCGCCTGGCTTGCCAGTTGGGCGGGGCCTCCGACGATGCTATGATCATCTGCAACCTTCCGCTTCATCTCGCGTACTCGGCGCGGACATGGCTCGAACACCTACCCGCGAACCAGATCCATGACTAGGACGACCTGGTCAGGATGTTCGTGGGTAACTTCCAGGGCACGTACGTGCGCCCCGGAAACTCCTGGGACCTGCGCGGGTGCCGGCAGGCGGCCGACGAACCGCTGAGAGACTTCATCCGCCGCTTCTCTAAGCGCTGCACCGAGCTCCCAAGCGTGGGTGACTCCGAAATCATCCACGCCTTCCTTGAAGGCACGACTTGTCGGGAGCTGGTGCGCGAGCTGGGGCGAAACCATCCCACCAGCGTCAACGCGCTATTCGACATCGCTACCAACTTCGCTTCTGGAGAGGAGGCCGTTGGGGCGATTTTCGACGGCAAGACCAAGGGGAAACGCGCGGAGGAGCTGCCCGCGGAGGGCAGCAAGTCCAAGGGAAAGGCTAAAAAGCAGAAACGAGGTGGCAAAGGCAAGAAGCCTCGGCAAGCCGCGTAGCAGCAGCAGCAGGGCGAGGACTCTGACGAGGCCCTTGCAGTCGAGCGAGGCCACAAAGGCCCTCGAGGCCCTCCTCTGGGGGAGGCCTGTTCGATGAGATGCTGAAGAAGCCATGCCCGTACCATAAGGGCCCTGTCAGCCACACCCTCGAACAATGCGAGATGATCAAGGGTTACTATAAGCGCACCTCTGCGAAGGAGGATGGCCCGAAGAAGGGTACGGGTGATGGCGGCAACGACGAGTTCCCCCATGTGGAGAATGTCTTCTTCATCGTAGGGGGGCCCACAACGAACGTGACGTCCCGGGAGCAAAGACATGAACGCCGAGAGGTCTTCTCCATTCACCCCGCGACGCCAACTTACCTCGCCTGGTCAGACGAGACCATCTCCTTCGGCCGCGAGGACCACCCGGACTATGTCCCGAATCCGGGGTGCTACCCACTTGTCGTCGACCCCGTCATCGGCAACACACGATTCTCCAAGGTGCTGATGGACGGGGGCAGCAGCCTCAACATCCTCTACGTCCGCACCTTAGAGTTGATGGGCATCGGCATGAACCAGCTGAGGCCAAGCAAGGCGCCGTTCCATGGCATCGCACCGGGAAAACGGGTCCAACCCCTCGGGCAGATCGACCTACCCGTTTGCTTCGGCACTCCCGACAACTTTCGGAGGGAGACCCTCACCTTTGAGGTGGTGGGATTCCCAGGAGCGTACCACGCCATTCTCGGGCGTCCGTGCTACGCCAAGTTCATGGCGGTCCCCAACTACGCCTACCTCAAGATGAAGATGCCGGGGCCAAAGGGCGTCATCACCGTGGGATCGTCGTACAAGCATGCTTACGCGTGTGATATCGAGTGCGTCGAGGGCGCGGAGGCGCTCGCCTACAGCGAGACCCTGGTGGCGGACTTGGAAAAGATGGCGAACGAGGCCGTCGACTCCGCCAAAAGGCACGCGGGCACTTTCGAGGCTGCAGAGCACACCAAGGCGGTGCCCCTCGACCCCAATGCCCCCGAGGGCAAGGCGTTGAGGGTCAGCACCACCCTCGACCCCAAATAGGAGGCAGTGCTCGTCGACTTTCTCCGCGCCAACGCCGACATTTTTGCGTGGAGACCCTCGGACATGCCGGGTATTCCGAGGAAGGTCGCCGAGCACAGCCTTGACATCCAGCCTCGCTCCAAGCCGGTGGTACAGCGACTGTGGCGGTTCGACGAGGAAAAGCGCCGCGCCATCGGGGAGGAGGTGCACAAGCTTCTGCAGGCCGGGTTCATCAAGGAGGTATTTCACCCAACCTGGCTTGCTAATCCTGTTCTAGTTAGGAAGAAAAATGGGAAATGGCGTATGTGCGTAGATTATACCGGTTTAAACAAAGCATGCCCTAAGGTTCCGTTCCCTTTGCCTCGAATAGATCAGATAGTAGACTCCACTGCTGGGTGCGAATTGCTATGCTTTCTTGATGCTTATTCCGGTTATCATCAGATTAAGATGAAAGAGTCCGACCAGCTCGTGACTTCTTTCATCACCCCGTTTGGCATGTTTTGCTACGTCACTATGCCGTTCGGCCTCCGAAACGTCGGAGCTACATACCAGCGATGTATGCAACACATTTTCGGAAGTCACATCGGGCGGACCGTTGAGGCATATGTAGATGATATCGTTGTGAAAACCAGAAAGGCGGACGATCTGGTAAACGATTTGCAAATCGCATTCGGTTGCCTCCGGGCAAACGGGGTAAAGTTAAATCCGGAGAAATGCGTATTCGGGGTGCCGCGGGGCATGCTATTGGGTTTCATTGTCTCCCAACAAGGCATCGAACCCAACCCCGAAAAAGTCTCGGCCCTGGAACGGATGGGGCCAATTCGGGACCTCAAGGGGGTGCAAAAGGTACTGGGCTGCCTCGCGGCTCTCAGCCGTTTCATCTCTCGATTTGGTGAATAGGGCTTACCTTTGTACTGGCTCTCAGCCGTTTCAGCCGTTTCAGAAGCTAATCTACGCTGTAGTGCTCGCGCGACGAAAGCTGTGACACTACTTCGAGGCCCACCCGGTCACCGTGGTCTCATCTTTCCCTTTGGGGGAGATAGTCCGCAACCCGGACGTCTCAGGTAGGATAGCGAAGTGGTCGATGGAGCTCGTGGGAGAAACTCTCTCCTACGCGCCACGAAAAGCAATAAAATCGCAAACCTTAGCGGATTTCGTCGCTGAGTGGACTGACGTCCAACTTCCACCACCAAAGATCCAAGCCGAGTGCTGGACCATGTACTTCGACGGGTCGGTGATGAAAGCTGGGGCAGGCGCGGGCCTCCTCTTCGTTTCACCCCTCGGGGAGCACATCCGATACGTGGTTCGCTTGCACTTCCCGGCGTCGAACAACATGGTGGAGTACGAAGCCCTCCTCGCTGGGCTCCGCATCGCCATTGACTTCGGCGTCAAACACCTCGACGTCCGGGGAGATTCTCAGCTGGTCATCGACCAAGTCATGAAGAACGCAAGCTGCCGTGAAGAAAAGATGGAGGCGTACTGCAACGAGGTTCGCCGCCTCGAGGACAAATTCTATGGCCTCGAGCTAAACCATATCGTGCGCAAATACAACGAGGAAGCGGATTAGCTGGCCAAGATCGCGTTAGAGCGAGTCACCGTTCCTCCGAACGTCTTCGCCCGCGACCTCGACCAACCCTCCGTCAACTTCGAACAAAGGGACGGAGCCCTCAAGACGCCCTCAGGGGCTGAGGGGGTTGAGCCCATGGAAGAGGACCCCTCGAAAGAGGGGCTCGAAGCCTTCGACGTTGGAAACTCTTCGGCCGAGGCCATGGAAATCGACGTGGACACACGACCGCAAGACTGGCGCAGCCCATACCTCGCGTGGATCGACCGCGGGGAGCTGCCCTCGGACAGGACCGAGGGGCGCCGCATCGCCAGAAGGGCCAAGACCTTTGTCTCGGTCGGCGGCGAGCTGTATAAACGCAGCACCTCAGGAATTCTGCAGCGATGCATCCCCATCCCCGAGGGAAAGCAGTTGATCCGCGACATCCATGCCGGGGTGTGCGGACACCACGCGGCGCCGCGTACCCTCGTGGGTAACGCGTTCCGGCAAGGCTTTTACTGGCCTACCGCCGTAGCCGACACGAATGAAGTCATGCGCACCTGCGAAGGGTGCCAATTTTACGCGCGAAAGAGGCATCTCCCGGCGCACGCCCTATAGACCATCCCTGTAACATGGCCTTTTGCGGTCTAGGGGTTGGATCTCGTGGGGCCTTTCCGCCCAGCGCCTGGGAGCTTCACCCACTTGTTGGTGGCCATCGACAAGTTCTCGAAGTGGATCGAGGTCCGGGCCATCACCAGCATCAGATCTGAGCAAGCCGTGTTGTTTTTCACCGACATCATCCACCGATTCGGGGTACCCAACTCGATCATCACCGACAACGGCACCCAGTTCACCGGCAAGAAATTCTTGGAGTTCTGCGACGACCATCACATTCGCGTAGATTGGTCGGCCGTAGCACATCCACAAACAAACGGCCAAGTAGAACGTGCCAACGGCATGATACTACAAGGCCTGAAGCCAAGAATCTTCAACAAGCTAAACAAGTTTGGCCGGAAATGGGTAGCTGAGCTGCCGTCGGTGATTTGGAGTCTCAGGACAACCCCAAGCAGGGCCACTGGCTTCAGCCCGTTCTTCCTCGTCTACGGCGCCGAGGCCGTCCTCCCAACAGACTTGGAGTACGGGTCTCCGAGGCTCAAGGCCTACCAAGAAGGACAAAACCAGCGGAACCGCGAGAATTCGCTGGACCAGGTGGATGAGGCTCGAGACGTAGTGCTGCTTCACTCGGCACGCTACCAGCAATCACTCCGGCAGTATCAAGCTCAGAAGGTGCGGCGTCGAGACCTTCACGAAGGGGACCTGATGCTAAGGTTGCGCCAGGACAATCGAGAGCGCCACAAGCTCACTCCACCATGGGAAGGACCATTCATCATCGCCAAGGTCCTCAAGCCTGGCACTTACAAGCTGGCAAACGAGAAGGGCGAGATCTTGACCAACGCCTGGAACATCCAACAGCTACGTCGCTTCTATCCTTAAAACTCTCAGCATTCCTTGTAAATACTTCATGTTCTTAGCCAACAATGATGAAAAGTTTGCGAAAAACATGGAAACATTGTCACTAACAACATGAACAAGGGGGACTTGGCCCTATCCTCGACCTAGTCTCGATAGAGCCAAGCCCCCCTCGGGGGCTGCAGGGGGGTTCACCCCCCCTAATCGTCCCAATTTTAAAATTGTGCTAAAACTCAGAACGCTTAGAAAGATGCGGGGCGCGAGCTAACTAAAGCCGGAGCCGGCTGAGCCGTGAGACCGCCTACGCCCTCGAAGGGATACGGCATCTCCCTCTCCACTCCACGCCTTAATTACTCGCAGATTCAAAATACCCGGCCAAAATCTCTCCAAGCCAAGAATAGCACAATAGAACAATCAAACAAGTTCGAAGCGCACAATTGAAATTCAAACTTAGTTTATGTACAGAGCCAGTCTCCTAAAAACTAAGATACATCTGGATCTCTAAGCCTGAACCTTTCAGGCTTCACCTTCCTGCGGGGGCGCGGCGGCAGTGTCAAGACCCCCCCAGGGCGGCGGCCTCGGCGGCGGCAGTCGAAGGAACCACGACGTCAGCTTCAGGATTAGCCTCGGCTTCGGGGGCAGCCACGGCCTTGGGCCCGATGTCGGCGCGCGCATCTTCATCTTCATCCTCTCCAGGAAAAAGCTCACGCCCGAACTTGGCAGCAAGCGCTGTGGTGGCGTCCTCGGCACTGTCATCGGCCTCGTCAATGGCAGCAAGGGCGGCGTCGTCATCCAGGTCTGCGTCGATAAAATAACCGCGCGCCACCGCCGCAAGGTCGATATCGTAGTGGGTCGACACCACGCCGAGTGCCTTCTTCACACCAAGGTGAAGAGCATTCTCGAGGCGCTCCGCCACGCAGCCTCTCAAAGACCTCAGGCGGCTGGGCAACGACGACCACGACTGCAACCCCGACGGGATGTCGACACACTGGATGTCCCGGCACGCGGCGTCGGCGGCGGCCCTCAGAGTTTCGAGCTCCCCCTGAGCCTCGGAGTAGGCAGCTTGAACAGCCACCACCTCGTCCGCCTTCTCGGCCTCGGCCTTCCGCAGCCCTTGACAAGGATCGAGCACGTCAAAACGAACTCCAACACAGAAACAGCCAAGGAAGCTAAGAAAACATAGAACCATACCATCTACCAAGGCCGTGGCCTCGGTAAGCGCCTGCCTGGAATGCAGATCGGCGGCGGCAGCGATGGTCCACTCCAGGTCCGTCCCGACCCGTTCTGCTCGAGCCCACAACTCGTTCTCCTCCCCCATGCCCCGCCAGACTCGGGCCGAGACGCCGGGCTGCTCCGGCCAAGCGCTCAGGCCGCGACGACCTTGACGCAGCGCCGCCTCGGCCGTATCCCACTCCGCCGCTCCCCCAGCCACTGGCGCCTGCGGCAGCCCCCGGGCCAAGGTAAACGCCGCCGACACCTCGGCCGCAACCACCCCCGCAGGGGGAGCACGCCCGCCATCGTCATCTTGGGCCACGCCTTGTGCGCAACCCGAAGCCGGCAGGATGACCGTGCTACAGATCGGCGCGACCGCCTCCTGCCTCTCTCCAGTAGGGGCCATGGCGGTGGCACGGCCCCCCTGCTCGCCCACCTCAGCCAGAGCGTCGCGCCCCGACTCCACCTCTATCACCGGGGCGCCGTGCCCCGGCTCCACGTCCACCACCAGGGCGTCCTGCCCCGACTCCGTAACCACCATCGAGGGCGTCCCCCCCCCCCGCTCCGTCTCCATCGGCCGGGAATCTCGTACCCCCGGCGCCGGCTCATCCGGCATCGCTGCGGGCGTCGCTGCTGGACGCGGAGTCCCACGCGAACGCGATCCCCCGACGTGAGGGGAATCCAACACTCCGACCTTCAACGCCTTCTTAGGCGCGAGGCTGGGGTTGGCCTTGGCAGCACCCCGAGCGCTGAATCAGAAAAGAAAAACGGAAATTATGAAGCAAAAAACCAAACGGGGATGGAAAATCACGAGAATAGCTCAAAGCGAGACTTACCGGACGCGGTCCTTCAAGGCCTGCAATTTCCGCTTCGAGCCGCCCGATGAGGGAGCCCTCCTCGAACTCGAGGACCCCCTTAGCCCGCTCGGGGGCTGCGAATCCCTCGAGCCCTCGGCATCCGATCTGCTGCGGCGCAACGCGCCCGCAGCAGGGGTAGAAGTCACATGCGCCCGTGGCGCAGCGGGTCGGGCGGGCGCGATCGCCGTCCGTGCCACCACCGGCGCGACATCGCCAAGGCTCGCCGCGCCCGCCCCAGGCGGCGGCACGGCCATCTCCTCCTCCTCACCGACGGGCAGAGCCCCGCCGGCATCGATCTCCTCCTCCTCCTCGCTGGGAGGGTCCGGGGAGTCCTCCGGGGACGTCGGCGGCGTCCCGCCGTCCCTCCACCGGCGAAGCGCCACCGAGTGCGCGTCCCGCCGGGCCTGCCTCCTCTGGGTGCTGGCCTTCCTCGCCGCCTTCGCGTCCCTCTCGCGGTCACGGCGGGCGCGGTTCGAAGCGTGCACCTCCGGAGTCGACGCGAGGGAGTGGTAGAGGTGGCAGTTCACCTCCTGAAACCACAATGAATCAAGGAAGGAAATCCTAAGTTATCAATCCGACAGCTCGGGAGGGAAAATGGCGACTTACCGACAAAACGTGGCCCTCATCGGGGCGCAGCCGGAACGACCAGAGGTCACTCGGCATAGTGTCGGGATGCACCGCCGTTTGCACCCTCATGACGACGTACTCCTCAAGGAGTGGCTCCGGTGTTGGCACTCCTTACGGCCTACAGATAAATCCGCAAGCGAACGGATACCGATGTAGCTTTCACCTGGGAGTATTCCAAGGTATCGATTTCCACGGGGAACGAGAAGTGTACTAGTCCTAAACTAAGTTGTCCTAGGCAGATGGAGTGGATGAATGAAATGGATGAGGTGGATGATGACAACAAGGAGAGAAGAGAAGAGGTAGGAGGGTAGAGAGGGTACAGGTCTGGTAAGGGTATTCTACCGATTGACTGAGCAGAGCAGAAGATACAGATAGATACTTGCTTTGGGACTATAGAGCCTCCGACACACAGAAAGGGATGAGAATGGGTGCCGGTTACCCTGAACCTTGGGTCCTAGGACACCGGAACTAACGTGATGGACTACGAAGATCGAAAGGGCTGTCACCACCTTACGGCTACCACCTCCGTTGCGACGGGCAGAAACTAAGGTTACTGGCAAGTCTAGGAACCACTCCTACACTAGTCAATAACTACTTATCTCCTATAGCAAGATAAGCACCCAAGCTAAGCAACCAGTATACAGTTATACCAATCAACTAAGCATTGAACGAAGAACGAGACAAGTATATAAATGTAAGAACTGAATGCTCAATTAATCAGAGAGAGATACAAGAGTAACCAGACATGACCCGGATGTCACTCGAAGCAGAGCCGCATCCGTAGAGGTACAGCGGGAAGAGGGGCCGACACTCCGGCTCCTCTCCGGGACGCTCACCTCTCCTCTCTCCCTATTTCTACTGAGTGGCAGAACCTAGCGACGCCTACTCTTCTTCTTCTCTTGTGTTGTGTGTTTTGCAGGTGAAGGAGGGCATCTATTTATAGTGCCCAGGGTCGGTTTGAAGAGCAGTGGCAGCCACGCAACCCTGGAACGGTAGGAGGTCGGTTCGGGCGAAAATCCCGGTTCGGCCGAACTGTAGGATTCGGCCGAATCGGTGGATGCACCGACCAAGGCCCCTACGGCCTGGATTTGCCCCTGGGAGGCGGTTTCCAGGATCGGTTGCATGGGGACATGCCTTGGGCTAGTTCGGCCGAACTGGGTTTTCGGCCCAGCAGCGCTCCCCTGCACCGCTTCTCCCTCCTGGACCCTCTGGGCTGCCTTATCTTGGTGTTCTTCGTGCTCTTTTGGCCCAGAGGCGATGTGGCAGTGGTCCACATGTCATGTCCGGTTGCTGCTCAGTTGTCGGTGATGTGTACGGCCTCCCGATCGTGCTCCGCGTCAGGTATGGCTAAGGGGGGTAACCGGCTGAATTGTGTCGTTCGGCCGAATAGGTCATTTCCGACCCCTATAGCACGTGTTTCTCCATTTTGTACCTGCACAGAGGACAATCACCAAAACTTGTGGAAATAGTCAGTGATAAGCCCTATAGCTATGGTGCGTGTCTCCATTGTGTCTGTTTTATACTTGGTTGGAGGTCGGAAATCGGTCTGTAACGACCGCCAACAAGCTCCCCCAAGCTTAGCTCTTTTCTCGTCCTCGAGCAAAGATAAAACTTAGGCTCGGTGGATCAGGAGTTGCTACAATGTCATTTTTCTTGCAGGTAACTTCATAAACAACTAGTACTCAAACAAATACTTGAATCACTAGCAAGGTATTAATTCACCATTTTACCTATGGGGCTTATAGCAATCTCCTTATCTTGGGCGGTTGAAAGAATGAACAGTTTAACTTAGTTTTATTCCACCCTACTCTTTTCAGGATCCTATCTCGGAGTTTTCACCCTTTTGTGAAAAGATAAATTGTTCCTCATTGGCTCACTCAATCGCTCAAGTGTATTTGAATCCTCACCAAAGGCTTTGCCTTCTTTTCATCCTAACATCTAATTTGGCTTTTGTGTGGCTCGGGGACAAAGGATGAAGGCATACAAGCATCTTATATATTGCTAAGTCAAAGACCGGATCTTAGGAGAATCAAATCACACTCTAGATCGAGAAGTGCAAGTGTGTGGAATATGTGGAGTGGAATATGTGGAGTGGAATTTGGCGGAATTTCATGGAATGATTCTTCCTCTCCTTGATTTATTTTTCGAGAGCATGAGCTATCTTTTATTCATATTTTTGCCATGCCTTTTGCATGCTTTTCTTTTTCTCATTTTTTTTGCCATGCCAATTGGCATGCTTTTCTTTTTCTTTTTGCATAGCCCATGCCTCTACTTTAAAGATATTTGGAGAGGGAATCAAAGAACATGAAATTTTATTTATGGAATGGATGATGGTATGGTTTTGCTAACTCCCAAGTAGGAATTGCAAGTGAGAGGTGGAGTGTATGTGCATCTCGATCTTAGAAGCATGAAAGATTCCTCACTAAGGTCACAACAATTTGACAAAGCTCACTAAGATGACAAGCAACATATGGTAGAAAGTTTAGAACTAATCCTATCATATGGCTCTGGTAGGTATTATGACCAGTGAGGAACTTTGTTTTAATTTTGAAAGCATAAACAACCGAGATTTTCACCATACTAAGAGCAGAAATAGAATTCAACCAAAGTCTCACTATATCAATTCCCACAACAACCTAGACTTGGAATAAGGCATATGCTCCCACAAGGTTTTTAGGTTCATTTCTACTTATGCCAAATAACTCAAGCATAGTCAAGCAACTAGTTGCAACAAAGTACTAGCAAAATTAATGACAGAGCAACTATTCATCATTTCCAAAGTGAGAGGCATATGTTTCATTCCATGCATGGTTGGGAGTTTATTCAAAGGAAGTATTTTCAATTGAATGACCAAAGTGCTGAGTAATTCGGATCGTACCTGATGGGGGTCCTCCCCCAAGCTTGGACTCTTCACTGGTAGGGATTCAACCTTGAAAGGTACTGAGTTAGCTGGTCGGCCTGCTCGTCCTCATCCTGCTCCTCCACTGTGTCATGCCTGTACTCATGTATCTTTCTGTTAAACAGGGCAATCTCCGGTTGGCTCAAATGCACCAACCGGAGCGAAAATTTTATTCTTTTTGCATTCAACTCTAATTTTATTTATTCATCAAGCTAAGGTTGGAAACAAAATGTGTTGGAAGAGAAATAATTAGAGCACCTCCTAAACAATGATTTGAGCAAAGGGAAATTGAATTGGGAAATAAATTGAAACTAATGGTGCTCTACAGGATACAACTACATGACATCTGCTCTATAGATGGATCATAAAGGTCTAGATGTTACGTGGCTTTGGCGAGCCTCTCTGATTTGGCTGTGAATGCTTGGTACAGGACATTGTTCTTGTCCATTTGCCAAGGCTCGCCTTCAGTGACCTTCTCATCCTGGTTGCTCAACTTCTGGCATGTTTGTGCCGGTTCTTTTTCAGGCTCTTCAACCATGGATTTCTCCTCTCCCTCCTCCATGGCTTTCTTCGTTGGTGGACTTGTCATACTCATGGAGAGGGAACCCTTGGGTGAGGAAAGGTCTTTGGACAAGGATTGGGTGGTCATGGCGGCTGGGAAATGTGAACACTTGGTCGTGTTCGGGAATTGATGGAGGATGGTTTCTGACTTGAGATCGACAAGCAGCTTTCCCAACATTTTCCTAGCGACTTCGAGACAAGATGAGATAGAGATAGGATCAAGGGTCCAAAAAGGACGCTCAAGGGGCAAAAGAGGGGTCCTTCGGTCGAACCAACATGGTTTGGCCGAATTGTCCTAATTTGCCCAAACTAGAGTGGTCTAGTTTGCCCAAAGTGCTTCAGTGAGTCTATCTCTCTAGTGCCTACCCATCTCATTGATGGTCTTTACAGAGTGTTCTTGATCTTCAGCTTGACCACTAGCTTGGGGGTGTTAAGGCGTGGCTATAAAATGCGGCTCCCCCAAGCTTAGATATTTCCGGGAGTCAATGAGATGGGAGCCCCTATGACTAGCCCAGGGACGCCAAAGCGAGGAAAGATGTTTTCATGGGTCATTTGCTTGGCGTGCCTAGTGGCTGCGGATCGATAGGGCTTGGCTTCTACCCAGTTAGAGACGCTATCTACGGCTACCAGAATAAACTCGTAGTTCTCTGAGTTAGGGAAAGGACCCATGGGGTCTATTCCCCTTACATCAAAGATTTCTACTGAATATTACTGGTGAGTGGCTTCGCGTCTTTTTCCCGTGTTTCTGGCAGTGTGGGCATCACTTGCTAAGTTTCTTAGCTTCTCCATATTGCCAGACCTTTATTCTGAACACTCCATAATGTCCTTCAGAAGGTGCTCCATGATATCTCTCCCAGGTTTTATGTGCCTCAGGTGCAGGCATGCATCGTCTGAGTCCATTTTGTATCCAGAAGAGATACGGTTTGTCCAATAGGTGATGTCTGCTCTCATAAACCAATCTTTTCCTATTTTCACCTGATGGGACGTACCCTAACACCATGAAGTCAACTATGGTGGCGTACCACGGCTCTAGTGTTGTGGCTTTGAGGAGCGTATCACCCCGTAAGAAAATCACTGATGGAAAGATCAAACGGGACTTATACTCGAGACAGACCCAACGAATGAGTCTTGGGTTCGCATCCTTTTTGGCCGAGAAATACTTCAGAGCAGTATGGTCGGAATAGACTATGACCTTTGCCCTAACTTGGTAGGACCGGAATTTGTCTATAACAAACATAGTTGCTAAGAGTTCCTTTTCCGTGGTTGCGTAGTTGAGCTGGGGCCAGTGAGCATAATGCTTCTTGTCCTTGGTTTGGCCCACAACAGCTCCAACAGCATAATTGCTCGCATCACACATGATTTCTAATGGGATGCTCTAGTCGCGAGACCGGATGATGCGAGCAGAATTGAGTGCTTTCTTAGGGTGTGAAAGGAAGCATAGCACTCTTGATTAGAGACGAGAGGGGTTTCCTTGGCCAAGAGATTGGTCAACGACCGGGCTATTTGAGAGAAATTTTCGATGAGACACCTATAAAGCCCGGTGTGGCCAAGGAACTACGAATCCCCTTTACTCGTGGGAGGTGTACGCATAGGGTCATATTTGGGAGTATGACAGGAGAAGATGATGGCTTTAGGCTTTGAATCTAGTCTTTCCCCGATCAAAGACGAATCTTCGTGACAATTGTCTTACGACCCCAAGGTAAGATAAGATAGGGATATGATGTGTATGAAGGTTAGGAGTAGTCCCTTTGAAATCTTGGATCGAGTGTCCTAAGACTGATCGATCCTCCTCCAGGACAGTGAAAGTCGGTTGGGTTCCAGGGGGTTTGTCACTGATGGTCACTGGAGTTTGTCTGTCCTTAAAGAGGGAAGCGCACTTCAATCCAGAGGGAAGAGGCTTAGGTTCGACTGGAGGATGAATCTCTTCTTTATCCATAAGGAATTGGGCATCTTCTTCTAGGAAATGTTGCTCTAAGTCTATCAAGGATGTTGACATGACCTCCTCTATTGGCTCAGGATCGGGATCTGTCTCTATTGGGGTATTCAAGGAATAAGAATAAGAGACTGGGACGAGTTCTTCTCCGATCCTAAGCTCTAGCTGGATTATTGGTGAATTTTCTAGGATTTTCATGATTGGCCTACCAATAAAGATGGAGTAAGTGGAATTTTCAGGTAGGTCAAAGATATGGAAATCCAAGAAAAGTTCAGGGTCGTTAATCTTAACGGGTGTGACCCGCAAGATCCCTAAACAGTCGAGGATCCTTCCCGATGTGAACCTTAAACGTTTCTGAGATAATGACCATGGTTCATCGGGGAGTAGCGCTCGCACCAAAGAGCTAGAGATTATGTTGATTCCGAGGCTTGGGTCATACCCGATTTCTCTGTCATTGCCCATAACTTCATAGAATATGCTTCTGATCCTTTTGGGCATTTTGACAACCTCGGTCGAGGCTTCGGCCTCGTCTAGCCATTCCCGACTTTTGATGGCAGAGAGACGGCCTAAGTACTCTCTTTGATATTCTAGTGCTTCCTTGTCGGGTGGTGGATCCTTTTGCTCTACACATTGTCCCCGTGGGAAACGTATGGCACAGTCGATGTCATCGAATAGACCATCGTCAAAATCGTAGGGAGTGGTGTAGAGTGGAGGATAGTAGTCCAGGCTAGAGTAAGGTTGTGGTTCGAATTGAGCATCGAGTTCTGATGGAATGGAAGAGCTAATTGGTTTGGATTGGGACTGTACTGGCTCTTTAGGTTTAGGCTGCTTCTCTTCTTCATTAGGGAGTTCGTCATAGACTCCAGTGTAGGGAGTGTCGTCCAGGATGCGCTCCAGGACTATCCTCGCTTCACTAGGAGTTAAATGAAAAAACGACCCTTTTGAAGCAGAGTCCACGAAAGTGGTGGCTACGGGACAGAGGCCAAGGCTGAAGTGTTGTAAAACAACAGGTTCTGGTAGGCTTAGGTCTGGTCCGGATGCCAAGATTTGCTTGAAACGAGCCCAGGCAGCTCCTAACGACTCTCCCTCTAATTGCTTAAAGGTAAGAACTTCGATTCGGAGGCTGGCTACCTTGGAAATTGGGAAGAAATTTAGGCAGAATTTCTCTCTGAGAGTTTCCCAACTCCCTTCCATAGTACCGACAGCCAGAGAGTACCATTTCTTCGCTCCTCCCGTTAATGAGAACGGGAATAGCTTCCATTTGAGTGTCTCTTGTGTCATGCCCGCAATGGTCAGGCACGAGCAGAGTTGCTCAAACTCGCGCAAATGCGCGTATGGACTCTCGGCCTTCGTTCCTGAGAACGATTGCTCACGAACCATGGCTATGAAGCCGGGACGTAGCTCATAGCCGGGTGTGGATATGGGATGTGATGATGGTGGTGGCTCCAAACAAGCGCCCTTTGGAGCCGAATGTTGGCGTAAGGTAAGAGTGGGATCCATATGGATGGTGGATGGTGGTGGGATACACGGACAACTTGGGTTCGGAATCAGAACAACTACCGTTCCCCGGCAACGGCGCTAGAAAGCTTATTGGCACTCCTTACGACCTACAGATAAATCCGCAAGCGGACGGATACCGATGTAGCTTTCACCTGGGAGTATTCCAAGGTATCGATTTCCACGGGGAACGAGAAGTGTACTAATCCTAAACTAAGTTGTCCTAGGTAGATGGAGTGGATGAATGAAATGGATGAGGTGGATGACGAAAACAAGGAGAGAAGAGAAGAGGTAGGAGGGTAGAGAGGGTACAGGTCTGGTAAGGGTATTCTACCGATTGACTGAGCAGAGCAGAAGATACAGATAGATACTTGGTTTGGGACTACAGAGCCTCCGACACACAGAAAGGGATGAGAATGGGTGCCGGTTACCCTGAACCTTGGGTCCTAGGACACCGGAACTAACGTGATGGACTACGAAGACCGAAAGGGCTGTCACCACCTTACGGCTACCACCTCCGTTGCGACGGGCAAAAACTAAGGTTACTGACAAGTCTAGGAACCACTCCTACACTAGTCAATAACTACTTATCTCCTATAGCAAGATAAGCACCCAAGCTAAGCAACCAGTATACAGTTATACCAATCAACTAAGCATTGAACGAAGAACGAGACAAGTATATAAATGTAAGAACTGAATGCTCAATTAATCAGAGAGAGATACAAGAGTTACCAGACATGACCCGGATGTCACTCGAAGCAGAGCCGCATCCGTAGAGGTATAGCGGGAAGAGGGGCCGACACTCCGGCTCCTCTCCGGGACGCTCACCTCTCCTCTCTCCCTATTTCTACTGAGTGGCAGAACCTAGCGACGCCTACTCTTCTTCTTCTCTTGTGTTGTGTGTTTTGCAGGTGAAGGAGGGCCTCTATTTATAGTGCCCAGGGTCGGTTTGAAGAGCAGTGGCAGCCACGCAACCTTGGAACGGTAGGAGGTCGGTTCGGGCGAAAATCCCGGTTCGGCCGAACTGTAGGATTCGGCCGAACCGGTGGATGCACCGACCAAGGCCCCTACGGCCTGGATTTGCCCCTGGGAGGCGGTTTCCAGGGTCGGTTGCATGGGGACATGCCTTGGGCTGGTTCGGCCGAACCAATCCGTTCGGCCGAACTGGGTTTTTGGCCCAGCAGCGCTCCCCTGCACCGCCTCTCCCTCCTGGACCCTCTAGGCTGCCTTATCTTGGTGTTCTTCGTGCTCTTTTGGCCCAGAGGCGACGTGTCGGTGGTCCACATGTCATGTCCAGTCGCTGCTCAGTTGTCGGTGATGTGTACGGCCTCCCGATCGTGCTCCGCGTCGGGTATGGCTAAGGGGGGTAACCGGCTGAATTGTGTCGTTCGGCCGAATAGGTCATTTCCGACCCCTATAGCACGTGTTTCTCCATTTTGTACCTGCACAGAGGACAATCACCAAAACTTGTGGAAATAGTCAGTGATAAGCCCTATAGCTATGGTGCGTGTCTCCATTGTGTCTGTTTTATACTTGGTTGGAGGTCGGAAATCGGTCTGTAATGACCGCCAACATCCGGCAACATACGCGAAGCCGCCAATGCCACCGGGTCGGCGCCCTCTGTCATCCGGAACAGAGGGAGCTTTCTCTCCATGAGGGGAACCACCCGGCGACGATGGCAGTGCGCAAGCATGTGCGCCACGGTCAAACCCGACCCCTCCAGAGTACGAAGGGCGTCGATGGCGGGGCGGAGCCTCTTCCGCTGACCGTCGCCGGAAACACCGTAGCTCCAGGAGTCGGCCTTCTCCGTCAAGACCTTGCCAGTGTACTCTGGCAACCCCAGGCCGTCGTTGCGCAGATAGAACCACCCCTTGGCCCAGCCACTGTTGTTGGTGGTCATCCTGCAGGCCGGATACAGATGCTTCCGGGGCTCGAACGGCGCGAGCGTAAGACCGCCGGCACACGAAGAACGATGCACCCCCTTCCCCGCGCCGGACGTGCTGAGCTTGGCGCGGAAGAGGTGGACCCACAGGTCCCAGTGCGCCTCGATCCCCAGCACGCCCTCACAGACCCCGACGAAGGCCGCCGCCTGAGAGACGACGTTGGGGGCAAAGTTGTGGAGCTCCACGCCGTAGTAGTGGCAGAGGCCCCGCATGAACTGACTGGCAGGCGCATTGAAGCCCCGCTCATGGAAGCGGATGAAGCTCACCACGTACCCCGCCAGCGGGTTCGGCACCCTGGCCGCCAGCGGCGGGACAATCCACGCCGGCCGCGCCGGATCAGCCCGGGGCGAGAGCTGCCCGCCGGTCACTAGGCCCTCCAGGAGGTGATCGGTGGCGGTGGACGGAGTCCACTCGGTGACGCCCTCAATGACCACCATGGCAGATGGCGGAGCGGGAAGCAAAGGCGACGAAGGCGGGCAGGACGAGCAGAGAGCAGCAACCGGACTCGGAAGCGAGAGAAAGGCGGAGGCGCGAGCTGGTGCGGGGAATGGCGAAGGTAAGTAATCCCCTACCCCCCGCTTTCCTTTTATAAGGGAAGGAGCGAATTCATCCCCGCCGCGGCACGCAAAACCACCGGCGACAGGCCCGGTGCGCGTGGCGCATCAATGACAGCCAGGGGCCCCCTCCCCTTTCCCCGGAGAACGGCACGCGTGAGCGGCGGCATTTACTGCGGCACAGTAAAACGAAACGACGCGGCAGCGGCGCCTGACCGCCCGTCGCCTCGCCTCTCCCCGGTGCACGCCAACTCCGCCTAAAAAGGTGCGCCCACTACACCCACCTCGCCCACTCCGTGCCACGTCAGCCACGACCACGCCCGCCAGCGGTCGCACGTAGGCCCGCAAACCGAAACGTCAACAACCGAACGGGAGGGTTCCTTCCAAGGTAAGACAACGACGCCCCCCCCGAGGTGTGGGGTGCTACTAATCAGGGGCTCGAAGCCCTGACCTCGAAAGGGTTCGACGGGCGCCCCAGATTAAGCGATGCGAAGGCTGCAGGTCACACTCGACCAACCCACTCTCGAGCCCGCGGCTCGAGGGCAACCTGCACCTTTCGCAAGGCCCCACTGATCAGGAGTACGAAGCCTGGCCCGCGATAGGGCTCGACAGGCGCTCCGGATCAAAAGAGTTAGGGACGCCCCTGTTGTGTTCAAGGCCAGACATGGGCAGCTAGACGAGGGATCCCATCGAGGGAGAGCTTCCGGGCCCTCGGCCTCCATCGAAGGGGGCCGAGCCCTACCTAGCAAACCTTTGCAAGCGCTCTTATGGACGAGTCTCCGGACCACGAGCCAACCCCTAGAGAACGGGGCACGGGCGTCCACTTGAACTACCCGCTAGCAGCTCACCGAGGCATCCGTGTACGCGGCCCAATTCGAGGGTTACACGAATGACCTCACCCCTCTCCCCCGCGAAGGGGAAGCGAGGGTCGCAACTCAAAGACAAGAAGCCCCCCTGACTGCCTCCGCTCGGGCCAGGGGCTTGGGGGCTCCTTGCAGCATCAAAGCCGTGTAGGACCCGCCCCCCGAATTCCGTATAAATCGGTATCATCCCCGCGATCCACTACGTCGAATGGGGAGCGACTAACACAACCCTCGGGAGTCAAAGCCCTTGCACGAGTGAACTCGCTCCTCCAAAGGCTCGGGGGCTACACCCGCGGGTGCGCTCGCGCGCCCCCACGGAAGAACATGCATAATCAAGAAGGAGTAACCCCCGCAGAATGCCCGGGAACGATCCCGCAAACCATCAGCCTCTGCCCGACTGACCCTTAGTCCGGCAGAGGCTCGGGGACTACTGTCGGGGACAGACCCAGGGGGTCCCCTAACCATCGGGGTAACCACCCTCAAAAAACGTTAACAACGGAGGACCGAATCACCAGCAGCCCGAAAGGGCCACCAAGGCAGCACGGCCCGTCACAGCTTATCACGGCCCAAAACAGCCGTCCGAGCTCGCCCGTCGAGGGGACCCAAGTGGCGACCCCCGTCTCCGCCTCGCTCGAGGGACCCGGACCCCCCGGGTCAGGCGCCGAGCCAATTCCGCCTCGCTCGAGGGCCGCGCGCCCCCTCAAGCAGGCGAGCCAACTCCGCCTCGCTCGAGGGCCGCGCACCCCCTCAAGCAGGCGAGCCAACTCCGCCTCACTCGAGGCCACCCCTCTACTCGACGCGGCGCGCCCCGGCGCCCCGCCCGACAACGGCATTTAGTGCCCGCCCCATCGGGCGGGCGCCAAAGTCAAAAGGCGATCTCTCCCCACGCCGCGCCGCTGACACCGAAGAGCTCGCTGTTCTACCTGCTCCGGTCACTATGCGTCCTCACCGCCACTGTGCGGACGCATGCGGCGATGCGCAAGGCCCTGTGCAGACTTGCAGGCGTCATTCCGTACCACTATTCCACCCGCTCCCGTCCTTCTCCCCCCCGGTGCAGCCCTCGAATGTGCGTAAATAACCCTCAAACGAATATATGAGCAGCGACCGAGCACGGACTCCGGTCAGGCGCGGCCCGGTGATGACGAATGCTGGTTCAAATCCACCAACTCCCGGCCATTCCCCAGAAAACCGGGCACGCCGCGCACTGTGGTCAACAGCAACCGCCATGCCGACCCCTGTGCCGCCAACTCCCATCTTTCCCCACCTGCCACGTCCTCGAACAAACCAGCGGCGGACGGCTGGGCGTGGATTACGGCGGCACCGCCCCTCGAAACCACTCCAGGACAAGCACAGGGACGGCCGTGACACCCGCAGAAGCCGGAGCTCGCCATAAATCCCCTACCAGGGTCAAGGACGACCGCACGCCCGGCGCCATGCTCTCAAGTGCGCGCCCCTGTAGCACACACTGTACTTGTACTTGTAAGCCCCTTCCCCCCTCCCTCCTTGGCCTATAAAAGGAGGAAGGGAGCGAAAGAGAAAGGGACACACGATCACCGCCTCCCACGATATTGGCACTCTCCTCAATCACTTTCACACCCATTTTCAGGGACTTGGAGACTTCCTCTCCTCTCCCGCCGTGCTCGTAGCCCCCCCACTGCAGGCACCTCGGTGCAAGATAGTATAGTGACGCGAGCACAGTCTGCTGGACGTACGGCCCCGCGGCCGGAACCAGGATAAACTCTTGTGTCATCGTGCTAGCTCTTGCATCAACCGTCAGGGGACGGGACACAGCGCATTCTGTGTGGCGCTGAGGTTGGGCGGCCAATCTCAGCACCGACACAAACATATTAGTATTAACATAAATAAATTCGAATTTAATAGTAAATATTTCATTGTATAGAATAGACACCGGAAACTGAATATCATGTACAAATTATTCTTATAACCCAACAATTCATTTTATGTAACACCCTAAAATTCATCACAATTAAATTATAGCAACCATTTTAATTTTTCTAGGATTTATTAAGGCTTAAATAAATTTTCTAGGATTTAATTGGAATTTCTAGCCTTTTATCAATTTAAATATCACATTAAATAATTATTTTAGTCAAAATAAGTTTTTGTTGCATTCATGCTGTTGCACATATTTTTGGTTGCTAGTAAATCAAGTTGGAATTTAAATTCTGTTTAAATTCGAATTTGATTTGTTTTTGTTTGAGTTTTAGAAAAGTTAAATTAGCCGAGTTCGGTTTCGCCCCTTTAACTCTTGGCCCAGTCCAAGTTTGCCCCCTGGACTCTTTCTTCCGCTCTCTTTTCCTCCCCGCACTCCTTTCTCTTTTCCCGGGCCGAATCCTTTTCTCTTCCCCGCCCGTTCCGCTTTTGGCCCAGCACCGGCCCGTCCCGACTCTCCCCCGCCGCTCTCTCTCTGTCGCTGACGAGTGGGGCCCGGCTGTCAGCCCTTCCTTCTCCCTCCCGTCGCTGACCCGGACACCTCGGCCGAGTCCGAGCTCGCCGCGCCGCCGTGTCCAACTCGAACACGAACGCCTAGGCGTGCCTGAGCCCCCGCTCCGCACCTATTTAACCCGGCCGCCACCTCCGTTTCCCCTCCAATCAAGCCGAGCCCTCAAACCCTAGCTACCCGAGCCGCCAGAGCCGCCGCCCGCCATTGCCAGTGATTCGCCGTTGTTCTTGCTCGTGGTGGGAAACCAAGACCGCCAGGAGTATCCTCTCGTCATCGTGCGTCGATTCCGCCGATTCTCGTCGTAGTTCGGCCGCCGGAGCCCCTAGTTCGTGTGAAGCCGAGCACCGCCGCCGCCGTTGATCGTCGCCGGCCGCCGTCGTTGCTCTTCCCTCGTCAAGAACCCCCGCAGTGAGTTTGCAATCATCTCCTCTTGCTTCGCGTCCAGGTCCCGTCGCTAGTCGTGCTTCGTAGCACGTTTTTGTAGTTCTCCGGCGAAGGTCCGCCGCGGACACGGGCGGCGGCTCCGTCCCGGCCGCCGCCGGCGTCTCCCCCTCGACCCGATCTGATGTGGACCGTCAGATCGAAATCCAACGGCCAAGGACCGCTTCAGCCCCGAGTCAAATCAGAGCCGTAACGGTCAACTTAGTCAAATTTGCTAAAGAGCCCTCCAAGTTTTTGGAAACCAACCCGCGGTCCAGTTTAGTTCAAAAATAATTCCAAATAGGTCATGTTTTCTTCTGTTTTAGCCCCTTCAAAATTAAAATTGTGCCCGAGGTCCAAGTTTTGTTATTTTATGGTTTAGCCCTCGAGTTTTTTACAAAATTATGTTTTAGCCCCTGGTTTTTCGTAGTTAAGCCCCTGGAACTTTTAAAACTTTGCCAGCAAGCCCCTGAACCTTAGAAAAGCCATATCTTTTGCGTTTTAACTCCGATCTTAGTGATTCTCGCGCTCACGCGTTCGTTGTAGCATGTAGATTAGTTTTGTGCTGTTGTTTTCTTCTGTTGGAATTGTTTGGTGTACTATTTCTTATTTGTTGTATTGTTTCCTTGCATGTGATTGTGTGATGCGATTAGGAAACGACCAGTTCGAGGATTTCTCTGAAGAACCAACTGTTGGAGAAGGATTTGAGCAGCAACAGAGTTGGGAAGAAGGCAAGTGTATTATGTCATGCAAATGTCCTAATAATTATTAATTTCACCACCCATGCATGTGTCTTAATTTGATGGGTTCCTATTTAAGGATTTGCCTAGCCACTATATTTCCCTGTCCCTGAAACTGGGATATTTGCCTAGCTTAGTTTGCTCAACTGGGATTGGTTAAATGAACCCCTACTCTATGTTCCATATACTCTTTTAACTAATTAATTGGCAAGATCATATCTTTTTAATTGGAACATGGAGAACCACCCAGGAAAACAGTGCAACCATAAGTACTATATGGCTCTGGTCTTGGCTAATTAATTAGGGACTTTAGTGGATGGTAACCTTACCCGAAAGGGGCAAGAGGCGCGGCGGTTGACGGGGTATAGCTCGGTCCTCTTGAGCTGTGGGCTTTGGTAAGAGACAGACCTCATTAGGGAGGGTTATGCTTTGCTTCTGAACCGGAAACCTTAGCGGGTTACTATTTACTAAGGAATCTTTGTAAAGGCCTCGTAGCGTCCCTATGCGGTCACACCTCGATAGTGTGATTTAAGAGGATTGGCCCCCTCAGCATGGTTGGGTTTAAAGTTCTTTTGAACTTTTACGCAGCTTATGGTGAAAGTGTACAACCTCTGCAGAGTGTAAAACTGTTATAACAGCCGTGCTCACGGTCAAGAGCGGCCTGGACCCTTACATGATAATCATACTTGAACATGATCTAAATCGTGGCTATATGAATATGTTGGGAATATGACATTCATTAATTTGTGGGTGGTATATACTTTCATTTGCTAGTAAATAGTTGCTTAATAAAATTTGACCAACTAAAAGTGCTTACTGAAGTATGGTCAGCCAACCTTTTTGCCTCAGCCTTGTATGTCATATTACATTTGCTGAGTACGTTATGTGCTCATACTTGTTGTTTTTCTTTCTTTTATTGCATCAACTACACCCGGAATGCTGCTCAGATTGGGAGAATTTTGAGGATTTCACTACTGATTTTGAGGAGTTCTAGGCGAGTCTCCCCCAGTCAATGCCTGTGGAGATGGAGTCACTTTTGCTTCGTTAGATGAACGTTTATTTAAGTCTTCCGCTATGACATTTGAGTCAACTCTGAGATTGTAATAAATGCACTATAATACTCTTTCGTTATGCATGGTTATGGATATTCACTTGTGATGTCTACCATATGTGTGTAAACTGATCTTGGCGCACATATGAGATGCACCTGGTTTTGCCTTTAAAACTGGGTGTGACAGAGGTGGTATCAGAGCTATGTTGACTGTAGGACGCAAGCCTAGATAGCAATGGTCTTTCTCTAAGGATTATTTTGCTTAAACTACACTTGGTCTGTCTATTCTTGGTTTAATTTGCTATTATTTCAGGTCATTGATAATTGTCTCCTTCTTGATTTTTCTGGTCTATCTTTTCTTCACCATCTCACCTGGTTCTGATGTCTTTAGAACTGTTCTCACCCCTTTCTTGCTTAAACCATAGATGGTGTTGACAAGGCAAGGTGCTCGTAGATTGGCAAGCACTCTTTCTTCTTTTTCGTCGCATTCGGTGCAAGAAGAGGAACCAGAACCTGAAGAGATGGAAGTAATGGACGAAGAAGTCAACTCAGTAGGGAATGCTCCAGCTGGATCTGAAGGAAGTGAAGGACCCTCTCCGCCGCCTGACATGTGGGTAGTGACTATTCATCACCACGACGGAGGCAACAGTGGGTTCCCGATGATGCTTCGAATGCTCTTCGAGCGTCTGAACTACCCAGTGGAGATAGAATATTGTGGAAGAAGGAGGACACATCCAGATCACCCAGAGGACTGGGAAGTCGCTGTATACATCAGGGAGCCTGATTATGAGTTTGGAGGAACCAAAGAGGCTGCAGTGCATCACGCCATCACCATGAGATCAACTTTCGAAGCTGGAATCCAGGATGCAGCCAGGAGGGCACTTTCTGTGCTTTGTCATGAGGAGGCTGCTGAAGTACGTCACATTGCTTGGGCATATCTTCCTCGAAGGTAGCAAGGCACTCCAATTGGGGTTGTGCCACAACCGCCAGTCGTAAACTCTACACTCAACGTCCAGGTGGCGTTCACCCAGATGCTCAACGTGCACGCCGATGACACCACAAGAGAGCTACAAGAAGTGCGTGAAGAACTTGCTGCTGAACGAAGGAAGAACAAGAGGCTGATAGCTGAACTCAAGGGAGAAGCACTTCCGTCCTTGGATGAAGATGTAGAAGGATTGATGGGTCATTCACCGCCCCGCTAGAGAGTGCGTGTTGGATCGTCTAGTTGCTTCATCCATACCTATTAAGATAGGATACCCACTCTTTTGTTAGTTCAGTACATTTAGAATCGTTGAGACTCGTGCGTAGCATGTGATTTAGTTTGGTTTAAAAGTGTGGTAGAGATGTTTGCTTTTGTGCTAAGTGTGTGATTTGGATCTTTGTAATGGTTGAACTTAATTGTGGAGTGATGACCTGTTGACACCAAAAATTGGCACCAGGAAGAGGCTGACATGTGGGCCGGATTCGTTGAAAAGATATCATTCGGCAGAGGAGTTTTTTCCCAGAGCATTCGGTAAAGACGGTCTGCGGTCGGGAACGCATTGTCATTCGGCAAGAAAACTGTTCCGCAGGAGGCATTCGGGAGTGCGTGATGACGTGGATCAAGTGTAAGGGAAAGGCTGGTTTAACTTGGAATGCAAGACGGATACGGTGCCCCGGCGTTTATCTTTTTTAGGAAATAAATAATGTAATCGTAATCGATTAGGAGTCGTGTCGAAACCTGGGTATAAATATAAACCCGTGGTAATTGTAAAGAGGACAATCAATGAATCAATCATACAACAAACCGGCCCCGTGCCAACTTCGAGTCCTTTAGTCGAGTCGTCGAGTTCTTCGAGAGGAATCATCGATCCGTCGACCTCCGTAAGTACCGGCAACCCTGCACCATGCCTAGTATCATGCGGTGGATTTAGGCTTTGGTTCAGGAAGGTTCCATTGTTAGACCATGAGCCATGCGGTGGGCTAAATTTTAGCTTGGAACAAGTTATCGGTTCTATTGGATTTTGGCAAGATCTGATAGATCCATTAAGTTACCACGTGTTGCTCTGGATTTTACCTTTATGTTTAATTCATTACAACACTCTTTTGCCCAGTCTAGGTTGATTAGATTCGGTTTTAGCTCGTGATTCACTGCGTTTCCATAGCCGAATTCGAAGTCAATCTAGATTGCCACGTGTCGCGGGTTCAAGCTCGTTGGTCTTGTGTAGATCTTGACAGAACCGGGTATCATGCGGTAGATGCAGGTTTTTGGGTCGTCTTAGAGCTAATCATCCGGTGGATTAGAATTCGATTCGATCTGATAGATCTATCATCATCAACGAAGCATGTTCCTTCTTCACGGAACCCGATTCGGCTATATAGCTGTATTCGGCAGTATCGCCACGAGTGAAACATGTCAATGGTTTTGTTTTAAATAAAGAATGCTTTTAGCCTTCCATGTTTAGAATCGTATCATGCGGTGGATTGATCTATTCTTGGTTGGTGGTGTGATTCCAAGCAAGTCGTATCATGCGGTGGATTAACTTGCTTGTTTCATGCTCGACGGGTTGAAAAGTACCTAGACATGCGGTAGACTAGTGCTTTTAGTCTATGCATTCTTGTTTATTATGAAATTATGGTCATGTTTTCGCCCTTTTATTTATTTATCATGCTCTGTTCCTCGTTAATCAGTTATGAATATGTGTTACAATGTTTATTCAGTCGAATACCGATCTTTCGTCATGCTTACGTCACGCATTCGGCAGTGCGCTTCCTGCGTGCTTTGCCGATTGCCGAATGATGCTTATGTCACGCATTCGGCAGTGCGCTTCCTGCGTGCTTTGCCGATTGCCGAATGATGCTTTAGCTGCTGACAGATAGCTTCTCTGTAGCTATATGTCGTTCGAAGCTGGCTCCGAAGCCACAATTATGGAACTGACTGGTATTACCCGGTACGTTCCAGGTGTTATTTGAACATCTTTTCTCCCTTTGTCAGTTTCAGGAAAATTGACTGGCACGCTTTCGGATTTAAACGCTCGGGCCACGTGTAAAGCTAGCTAATTCGGCTTGCTGTGTGCTTGGCGTGAAGTGCGGATTTTACGTCAACACACTTTTTGGCACGCCCGGTGGGACACAAGCTTCGAAGATGCCTGAATTAAAAGACATTCTGGATGTCACTTTTGAAGAATTGTCTGATGAACATCAACAAATGGTGAAGACTGCTGCAGATCAGTTCATCAAGAAATGCTTGCTGTCTTTTGCTAAGAACAGGAGTGGTGCACCGTTTCTCAAGTCAGATCTGCCAAGAATTCTTTTGCCGGGACAATCTGATCTTACTGAAGATGAAGAAAGGGAAAAGTTCTCTAGCTTGTTGTACAAGGCTTTAGGAGAAACAATGACCAATCATAATGCTGCATTCCTGAACAGTTTTCGGCTCATACTGGTCAACATCTTTGGCCAACACGTGGATAAACCTTTTGAGCAAGCGCATGGACAACTTGGTGGACCAACATATTTCAATATTCAAGCATTGGTCCCAAAACGTCATGGTAAAGGTATTGAAGAAACTGAAGTTTCTGGAGCCAAAGACGCGAGTGGACAGCCGATTCAGCAAGAGCTTCAGTATGTATTGCCGAAACCTCGTACATATGGTGATATGGCATTCGGCACCACGGGAAATCTACCTGCTTCTGCTTACAAGATATCCCCTCTGAACAACAAGCTGCAAAGGGATGTGTATGGGAACGGATATTCAGAGTTCATGGATTACAATGCTATCTATGCTTTCCCGAATCCCGGGTATGTTGGTACTACAGGGACGCCTGCTGGGAGACCAGGGAATCAAGATACCAATATTGACCTCATGGTGCAGAAAATGACCGATGTATTGCAAAATCAATTCGGTCTGAAGCCTAAAAATCAGGGGTACATGTACTCGTCTCCTTTCCCAGAATGGTACCAAAGAGTATCATTGCCGAATAGAGTCAAGGTGCCTACGGAGTTCACTAAGTTCTCAGGACAAGACGATACTAGCACTGTGGAACATATAGCTCGATATCTGATGCAGCTTGGAGAAGCTTCAGCAGATGAAGCTTTCAGAATCAGATACTTTCCTTTGTCGCTGACGGGTCCAGCTTTTACATGGTTTGCTTCTTTGCCTGCTCAGTCAATTTGTACTTGGAAAGACCTGGAGCAGAAATTCCATGCTCATTACTACATTGGCAGTACCGAGAAAAAGTTGGTTGATTTGACCAGCTTAAGGCAGAGGAATAATGAGACACCTACGGAGTTCCTCAGGAGATTTAGGGAAACAAAGAGCATGTGCTTTTCTCTGAACATACCCGATGATCAGCTAGCTGGTATGGCTGTAGCTGGCATGCTGCCTGCCATTCGGGAAAAGCTATTCGGAATGGAATTCGATGATCTGGGCCAGTTGTCACACAGATTGGCCGTAATGAGCAACCAGGCATATGGTTTCAAGAAAGATGCCAGATTTGCTAAACACAATGAGGTGGCTGACATCTATAACCAATTCCTTGAAAGAGCAGATCAAGGAGATGAGTATGAAGATAGTGAGGAGATAGCTGCAGCAGAGATAGTGTGGGGCAAAGAACCAGTCATGGTGAGTCAGAGGTGGATTAAACAAAATAAGGGTACCTATGATTTTGATGTAACTAAGGCGGATAAATTGTTTGACTATCTTGTAAAAGAAGGCCGGATCAAGCTACCAGAGGGACATTCTATGCTTCGGCCTGATGGAGTGAAAGATAGGAGGTACTGTGGATTCCATGATAGAAATTCTCATTCCATCAATGAATGCAGGGTTTTTAGAGTGAGGATTCAGAAAGCTATCCAAGAAGGGCATCTAAAATTCGACAATAAGATGAAGTTGGACAATAACCCGTTTCCTCAGAACATGATTGGGTTCTCAATCAATATGGTGAGTGTTGCCGAATCTGGAGAAAAGGGAAAGATGAAAGTCCTGACGTCGAAGGAAGCGAAGCAGAATGGCTCAGTCGATCCTAATCGGCAAATCACGATCGAACAGATTCGCGGGGAAAAGCCTCGCTTCCCGAATAGCCGATTTGAAATTGGGAAATCTTCTAAACCCAGAGTTACATCGCACATTCTCCTCAATAAGTGGCAGCGTCAGCAAGAAAAAGAGCACTACCAGAGACGTGAGTACGAGGAGGAGAAGAGGAGGTGCGAAGAAAAAAGGTATGAGGAAGAACAAGAGGAATATGTCCGAGAACAAGAACGTGCACATTGGGATTGTGTCTTCTTCAAACACTGTTGGAACAGGGGTTTAAAGCTGCCTACATGGAATAACTGTCCTGAATGCAATAATGGTTATGTCGAACATAGGCAAAATGTTGCCAGTCGCCGATCCGTCCACGAAAGAATTGGAAGGGTACATCCTAGTGATGATCGGCGTTTTAAAATATATAAGAATGATGATCAACCAAGGAAAAGACGTGCTGATCATAGATGGATTGATCATGAAGTAGAAGATCGTGAGTATGTCTGGCAGAAAGGACAGTGGTGTCCACCTGGTTTAAGAAAGAGCCAGAAGAGAAGAGTCCAACGCCTGAGGAATCAAGAGTTGAAGCGGGCAGGAATCAGGATGAAATCGATATGGCGTCCAAAAGACAAACCTGACGAATCGGGTCATTCGGCTCCTACATGCATGGTATGTTTCTTGCCGAATGAATTCATGGCTCCAGCTAATCAAATTGTACAGGAAGAGATATTGTCAGAAGTAGATGAAGCCGAGCAATGTGGGTTAATGGCACAATTGGTATTGACTAAGCAAGCTATTTTCGAGAAGCCAGTCCAGAATCGGCACATGAAGCCACTGTACTTAAGAGGATATGTCAATGGAAAGCCACTGACGAAGATGTTTGTTGATGGTGGAGCTGCCGTTAATGTGATGCCATACAATACATTCAGAAAACTTGGCATGAGCCCTGGAGATTTAACGTCAACAAGCATAGTTTTGAATGACTTTGCTGGAAATCCTTCGGACACCAAAGGATGTGTACATGTAGATCTGATGATTGGGTCTAAGATTCTGCTTACAACCTTCTTTGTTATTGAAGGCAAAGGGGCATACAGCTTGCTACTTGGAAGGGATTGGATCCATGCGAATTGCTGTATTCCATCTACTATGCATCAACAGCTTATTCAGTGGATAGATGATGAAGTGGAAATTGTCCCAGCAGATGATTCAATTAGCGTGGCTAATGTGGAACCAGCCTTCTGGGAATATCAAGGCATAGATTGTTTCTCAGGTAAGGACTGGGGAGAAGGTCCTGTTGAGCCAGTCAGCAGTGATCAACAGCCGATCGAAGCAGTCGGCTCTTTTAGTAATTTTTAATGGATAATCCAATCGATGGGACTGACGGGAAGCTAGGACATGGATTTGTGTCGGCTGATAAATTAGAAGAAGTAGACATTGGAGATGGTGACAAACCAAGGCCGATATTCATCAGTGCTAGCTTGGATTCAGTTTTCAGAGAAAAGTTGATTGAATTGTTAAAAGAATACAAAGATTGTTTTGCTTGGGACTATTCGGAGATGCCTGGTTTAGATCGTTCCATTGTTGAGCATCGATTGCCGATCAAGCCTGGTTATAAACCTTACAAGCAACCACCCCGGAAAATCTACAAAGATGAGGTGTTGACCGATGTGAAGAAAGAAGTGGAAAGATTAATAGCAGCAAATTTTATTCGGCCATGCAGATATGCAGAATGGATCTCTAATATTGTTCCTGTGTAGAAGAAAAATGGGAAGATGAGAGTTTGCATAGACTTTAGAGATCTGAACAGAGCTACACCCATGGATGGATATCCAATGCCTATTGCTGACTCGTTGGTTGATGCTGCTGCTGGATATAAAGTGATTAGTTTCATGGATGGTAATGCAGGGTACAATCAAATTTTTATGGCATTGGAAGATATAGCGAAAACAACTTTCAGATGTCCAGGACATATAGGGTTGTTTGAATGGGTTGTCATGACGTTTGGTTTGAAGAATGCTGGTGCAACTTATCAGAGAGCCATGAATTATATTTTTCATGAGTTGATCGGCAAGATTGTGGAGATATATATTGATGATGTTGTGATTAAGTCATTGGATCATGAAGCACATTTGGCCGACATAAGGAAAGCTCTAGAGTGCACTAGGAAACATGGGCTCAAGATGAACCCAAATAAATGTGCTTTTGGAGTTTCGGCAGGAGAATTTCTGGGATTCCTGGTGCATGAAGGAGGAATAGGAGTTGGCAAGAAAAGTATGAAAACCATTGATGAAGTTGTTCCTCCAACTAATCTTAAGGAATTACAGTCATTACTTGGCAAGATCAATTTCGTAAGAAGATTCATATCAAATTTATCACAAAAGGTGTTGCCTTTCTCTTCACTGCTAAAAGTCAAGAAGGATCAGAAGTTTGTATGGGGTGACGAACAACAAAAGGCTTTCGATGAAATCAAAGAATACATGAAAAAACCACCAGTATTGGTACCTCCACAGCTAAACAAGCCTTTTAAGTTGTACGTGGCGGCCGATGCCCAAACTATTGGATCGGCCCTCATACAAGAATTTGAGGGAAAGGAAAGGGTAGTTGCATACCTTAGCCGGAAATTGCTTGATCCCGAAACGAGGTATTCGGTTACCGAAAAACTTTGTTTATGTGTTTATTACTCCTGTACAAAATTTCGGCACTACTTGCTACATGCCGAATGCATTGTGTATTCAAAATTTGATGTGATAAAGCACATGTTGTCTATGCCAATTTTGAACGGAAGGATTGGCAAATGGATTTTAGCTCTGTCTGAATTTGAGTTAAGGTTTGAATCGGCAAAAGCTGTTAAGGGACAGATTATTGCTGACTTCATTACTGAACATCGCGATTCATCAACTAATTTGCTTGAAATTACTCCTTGGGTATTATTCTTCGATGGATCTTCATGTGACAAAGGTGGTGGAGTAGGTATTTTGTTAATTTCGCCAAGAGGAGAGGTATTTGAATTTGCTATTCCTATTCAACCTACTGTCACTAATAATCAAGCCGAGTATGAGGCGTTGCTCAGAGGACTTCAATACTTGAGAGAAGCAAAGGCCATTGCAGTTGAAATTTTTGGGGATTCAGAATTAGTCATAAAGCAACTAAATGGCGAATATGAGTGCAGAAACGATATCTTAAGGAATTACTATGAGGAATGCAAGCAAATCTTAAAGGAGTTTCAGTCAGTAATTCTGCGGCATATTCCTAGGAGAGATAATGGAGAGGCGAACAGATTAGCTCAAAGTGCTTCGGGTTATAAAGAGCTTCAAGAAGTTTTTGCCAATGATGTATATGCTTTCGAGAGTAATCTGGCAGAAGATGATTGGAGAAAAGAAATTGTTGATTATCTGAAGAATCCATCTCGAAAGGTTTCTAGAAAGCTCAGGTATAAAGCTTTAAAGTTTGTTCTTCTTGATGATAAATTATATTATAAATCCTTGGATGGGGTGCTGTTACATTGCTTAAATCAAGAAGAAGCAAAAAGGCTGATAAGTGAAGTGCATGATGGGCTGTGTGGAGCACATCAATCGGCTTACCGAATGAAATGGGTTATTAGGAGAACTGGGTACTATTGGCCCACAATGCTAGAAGACTGCTTTGAATATTACAAGGGATGCCAAGATTGCCAGAGATTTGGAAACATTCAGAGAGTTCCAGCATCAATCCTAAATCCTATTATCAAGCCATGGCCATTCAGAGGATGGGGAATAGATTTGATTGGCCAGATAAATCCTCCGTCTAGCAAGGGGCATAAGTTTGTGCTTTTAGCAACCGATTATTTTACTAAGTGGGTTGAGGCGATTCCATTAAAGAAGGTGACATCAGAGAATATGGTTGAATTTGTTAAAGAACATATCATTTACAGATTTGGAATTCCTCAAACAATCACCACAGATCAAGGGACTCAATTTACATCTTCAGAGTTCAGAGATTTTGCTGAAAGTATGGGCATCAAATTGTTGAATTCTTCTCCTTATTATGCCCAAGCTAATGGTCAGGCAGAGGCTTCTAACAAGATTATGATTAAAATTATACAGAAGAAGATTGATCAGAAGCCAAGAAAGTGGCATTCGGTATTAAATGAGGCTTTATGGGCTTACCGAATGGCTCCACATGGAGCTACACAGACGTCTCCTTATGAATTGGTATATGGACATCATGCTATCTTGCCATGGGAGATGCAGTCAGACTCAAGGAGAATTAAGTTGCAAAAAGATTTAAGTTCAAAAGATTATAATGATTTAATGATGGACGAATTAGAAGATTTGCATATGATTCGTCTCAGGGCCTTGGAAAATGTTGAGAAAAATAAAATGCGAGTTGCTAAATATTACAACAAGAAGGTGAAAGTCAAGCAATTTGCAGAAGGAGATTTGGTTTGGAAAGCAATATTGCCGATTGGAACTAAATACAGTGCGTTCGGTAAGTGGTCTCCAAATTGGGAAGGTCCTTTCAGAGTGGTCAGATGCGTGCCTGGAAATGCATATATCCTGAAAACTTTACTAGGAGAGGAGTTTACTGCTGCTATCAATGGGAGATACTTGAAGAAATATTATCCTAGTATTGAGATTGATCGCTGATTGAAATATTTAATGTCAGAACGACTGAAACAGCCGGTATTCGGGAAGGAGCCGTCTTCAGAACAAAAATATTGACAGAAGAAGAAATGGCCAATACCAGAGCGTATTGCCCTTAGTGCAAATATATTACAAAAAACTGGGAATGAATGGAATCGGCAATGGCGACGCCATGAGCATCAAAGCGATCTATGGAGGCCTCAATGTCGTCGATCTCCTCCGGATTGCCATTGGCAAAGCCAGGCGGTAGCCTGGAATAGTCAGTGCCAGTGTGCGTCGACATGGCGACTAGGCCTGCGGCAGTGCCCAGACGGATGTCGTGTGAGGCCACCTCATCGATGCGGCCTGCCACTGCACCAAGGCGAGCTTCTGGCGTATCCCCAGGAGCATTCACCTTGTTTGCCAAAGACTCAACCAATGTCTTCAGTTGATCGAGTTCGGCGTCGCGAGCTGTAGGATTATGAAGCAACGGCGGGTTAGTCCAAGATCAGATTGAAGTTAAACGAACCGCAGAAATTACCGTCGATGGTCTCGAGCAGCTGCTTGCGCTGGTGTTGCCACTCTAAATCTGCGATCCCGGCTTGTTTGGAGACGACCTCCAGCTCATGCCGAGTGTCGTCACGTTCCTGCTTGAATCGGCGGGCATCGCTATCTGAGTAGGGCAGATCCCAGTTGGGCCTAGGGGATCGGCTAGATGACTCCGAAGAGTCACCCGCTGCAGCCGGAGCCGCAGTCAAGGCAGTAGCGGGGTTCCATTGGATGAGCCTGGAAACACAAAGAAAGTTGAGAATAAGGCAAAATCTGGAGGAAAGGATAAGGAGAGGCAGACAGTCATCACCTCCGACGAGCACGGGCGCGGCTCCCTTCAGCTTCGTCGACGGCCGGGCGTCTTCCGCTGTTGTTGGTCATTGGGGTTTTCTGGAGATTACTGTGCTCGAGGAAGAGGGGGCTCAGGCTAGCAGAAAGCTTGGAAGACGGAGGATTTGATAAAAGATTAGGAGCGCTCAAGGTTCTTATTTATGGAACTAACGAAGAGATCATGGCCGAAGATTGTGGTGCATATCCCAAGGAGTTCGGAAGGTGGAAAGGATTTTCCAACCGATTGATTTCCATGTCGTTTGGGATTCTTACCGAGTCGTATTCAGTTTTGACTAAATGAGATTCGGCTATGTCGTGTTTGAAGCGTTTTCGGGTCTAACACTGTTATAGCCAGCTTTGCCGAATGAGTTATCCACAATGGAGAAAAACAGAGTTAAGAAATGACAAGATTGCAGGATTGATAAAGCATTCGGCTATCGACTGTTTGTTACAATTACAAGCCCAAGTACTTTGAGATTACATTTTTAGCATCTGATATCATATTGCTAATACTCTCTAATAAGTTTTTATCAGCTTCTTGGGTTCTAGCCAGAGCAGCAAGCTTTGCCTTGAGCTGTTTTTCTTCGTTCAGAGCTGCTGAAGCTTCCTTTCGCATCTTCTCTGTTAATTTAGGAAGCTCAACTATCTTCTTCTCATCAGCTTCAATTTCGGCCGATAGATCTCTCAATTCGGCTTCAAGTGCAGCTTTTCTGACCTTCTTATTTTCAAGTTCAGATTCCAATTTGGTCAGTAATTCTTTGTTGTTCTGAGCTTGAGTATGCAGGTCTTTCACAGATTGTTTGGCTGTGGATTTCCTTTGTTCTAGAGCTGGTTGAGAAGATTGGTTTTTCAGAGCCTGCTTTACTGCAGCGTATTGTTGATCCAAATGAGAAACTGGTTCCAAAGAAGTTTTGATATCATCAGGGAGTTCTTGGTCAATAGATTCCAGTACATCCCTTAAGAGATCAGCATCTTTGACTTGATCTTGGATGCTCTTGTGCAGCAAAGCAAGGATATCTTTCAGCTTTGTTTGATTTTCTTCTGACAGAATTTGGCCAGAAGATGTTTCCTCCTCTTGTTCGGCAACCAAGTCATCCACAGCAAAAGAATAGCTGGATGATGAAATGGATTTCTCCTGAAAGATAGTTCTTGCCGAATTAGTAATAATCTGCTGAGTAAAAGAGTAGAGAAAGTTGAATGATTATGTTTACCTCGTTCCTGGCTTCCTGAATGGGAGAAGGAAGCCTCTCAGGCTCAATGGAAAGATTCTGTATATCTTGCTGAGGAGAAGCTGGAAGATTTCTTGGTGAAGATAATGCTTCTGATTGAGGAAGAAGTTGCAAAGCTAAAGATGAATCATGATGAGAAGGAGAGCTCTCCAAGATTGGATCCATTGAAGATTGTTCTGCAGTTAACAAAGAATGAGTGCCGATGAAAAAGAAGTTAAGAGGATGAAGTGGTGGAATTTTACCAGTCAATGAAGCATCGGCAAGATCTGTACTGATTGCTAGTTGCTGTTCTCTGACCTGAAACCAAGAAGAGATAAAGCTGAGCAAAATACCAATGGCATTATGGTCAAAGGAAGAAGGCTCTGACCTTGATAACTTTTTTGCTGCTTGTTCTTTTCTTCTTTACAACTAAGGGAGCAGTTAAAGAAAGGGTTTTCCTCTTGACAGATGATGGTCTAGTAAGTATTGGATCTAGAGAAGCCTGTCTAGCCATCAGTTGAGCCAAGGTAGGAGATTGGTGCCCCAAAGCAGATATTGGGCCTGCAGCTTTGTACAAGATCGCCCTGGCAAGAGGGGCAGGTGTTATATCCTGCAAAATGACAGAATCAGAATCAATCGGGGTTAATATTATTGAGACAGATGAAGGGATAAGCGTATTACCTCTGAAGTTGGCTGATAATCGGGCATTAACTCGAGACAGAAGGGATGGATTGGCATGTTGAAGATATGATCATGGAGTTCTTGCCACCAGAAAGTGAAAGAAGGATGGGCAGATATTATTGGCACAAAAGGCTTAGGTGCATAGATAGTTTCGCAGCATTTATAAGTAAAAATCCTTCTTGTCTCTGTGGAATCCTTGACAATCTCCCTAGGCTTGAGAAATTCGTGAAGAAATAGCCTAGGGGGCACTTGACCACATCCCAACTGTCTAGCCATCATGTTTGGCTGATAGTATTCATAAGTGCTTTGAACCAGCCTTCCTCCACAGAATTCGGCTGGCAGGATGCAGGGCTGGATGAAGGCGTTGAAGATCGCTATAGATTGTACATCAGTGCATCCAGTTTCAAAGCTGAATTCGCAAGGGAGAGTGAGGTTGTCATTATCCAGATATGGGAACCAAAGAGGATGAGCAAAGCCTTTGAAGAAGAGCTCAAATAGTTCACCGATGTTCTTGTTGATAGATACAGTGGAGGCAGCTTCTCCATAGGTTTGACAACCTTTGGTTCTCCGGGTTTCTCCTTCTTTGTAATTAATTGAAGGAAAGTCTCGGCTGTTGAGATCAATAGCGACGATTTGATGCATGTACAACTGCTGCCACATTTGGACAAACCACCAAGGACCATTGACACAGGGGATTTTCTTACTGGTGTGCATCAGGTGGGTGGTTTGATTGAGCATATGATAGACGCTTCCCAGGAGGTATTTCCCAAGTGGAATGAGTTTTCCGGCAGCCAGCTCTTCAGCCATCACGATATGATTCAGGGTTGGCTCATTGGCTTTGCCACAGAAGACTGATCTGCATAGCCACATGTTCAGGAAGGCTCTATATTCGACATCGGTCAGGGGGCCATCAGACATATGGTTCTGAATGTATCTCTTGTATCCAACCCCTGTTTTTACTCCTGTCTGCTTGGAGGAACCTTTGTAGTCATATGGATATACAGTTCCTGTGACATTCAGGCCGGTCATCATGTAGACATCGGCCAAAGTAGGAGACATTGGGCCATGACCGAAGAGAAAAGCATTTACACCATTGGACCAAAAATGGCAAGCTGCAATCAGAAGGTTCTCGTTCTTTGGTGTTTCGGCTAGTGACAGCTCCAGGCAATGAGAAATACGCAGATGGTCCCAGTTCTGTGTTTGGGGGCTTTTGTCATCAGATATCCTTTTGTACCAATTTCTCCAGCCGGCAATTGGGGCAAAGGCCAGTTCTTAAAGGCGTCTTGCCATTCATGAGATTTTGTTAATGAAATATTGAAAGGAACCCTCTGAGATTCAGCCGCGATGAGTTCGGAAGGATCTGTATTCCCTACAGGGCCGAGGAAGTAGGATGGAGCTTTTTCCTCAACGGGGATAAGGATTTCGGCAGCTAGTGCCTATCAAGAATGGAAAGAGATGAGAGGAAATTTAAAATGCAAATCGAAAGAAGAATACCGAATGTGCTTGAAGGGATTGAAGCTTACCTGGAGGGCAAAATCTTGGTTCGCCATTTGAAGATTGAATCTTGGAAGTCGATAACCTAGGGTTCGGATCCGGACGAGAGCTCTAAAGATTCAAAAGGGGAAGCGGGTGTCGAGCAAAACTAACTTGGAAGTGTTGAGTGATTCTGTTCAATTCCGAGATAAAATTATCTTTTATCCCGAAATTGAAGGGGCATGTGTTGACACCAAAAATTGGCACCAGGAAGAGGCTGACATGTGGGCCGGATTCGTTGAAAAGATATCATTCGGCAGAGGAGTTTTTTCCCAGAGCATTCGGTAAAGACGGTCTGCGGTCGGGAACGCATTGTCATTCGGCAAGAAAACTGTTCCGCAGGAGGCATTCGGGAGTGCGTGATGACGTGGATCAAGTGTAAGGGAAAGGCTGGTTTAACTTGGAATGCAAGACGGATACGGTGCCCCGGCGTTTATCTTTTTTAGGAAATAAATAATGTAATCGTAATCGATTAGGAGTCGTGTCGAAACCTGGGTATAAATATAAACCCGTGGTAATTGTAAAGAGGACAATCAATGAATCAATCATACAACAAACCGGCCCCATGCCAACTTCGAGTCCTTTAGTCGAGTCGTCGAGTTCTTCGAGAGGAATCATCGATCCGTCGACCTCCGTAAGTACCGGCAACCCTGCACCATGCCTAGTATCATGCGGTGGATTTAGGCTTTGGTTCAGGAAGGTTCCATTGTTAGATCATGAGCCATGCGGTGGGCTAAGTTTTAGCTTGGAACAAGTTATCGGTTCTATTGGATTTTGGCAAGATCTGATAGATCCATTAAGTTACCACGTGTTGCTCTGGATTTTACCTTTATGTTTAATTCATTACAACACTCTTTTGCCCAGTCTAGGTTGATTAGATTCGGTTTTAGCTCGTGATGCACTGCGTTTCCATAGCCGAATTCGAAGTCAATCTAGATTGCCACGTGTCGCGGGTTCAAGCTCGTTGGTCTTGTGTAGATCTTGACAGAACCGGGTATCATGCGGTAGATGCAGGTTTTTGGGTCGTCTTAGAGCTAATCATCCGGTGGATTAGAATTCGATTCGATCTGATAGATCTATCATCATCAACGAAGCATGTTCCTTCTTCACGGAACCCGATTCAGCTATATAGCTGTATTCGGCAGTATCGCCACGAGTGAAACATGTCAATGGTTTTGTTTTAAATAAAGAATGCTTTTAGCCTTCCATGTTTAGAATCGTATCATGCGGTGGATTGATCTATTCTTGGTTGGTGGTGTGATTCCAAGCAAGTCGTATCATGCGGTGGATTAACTTGCTTGTTTCATGCTCGACGGGTTGAAAAGTACCTAGACATGCGGTAGACTAGTGCTTTTAGTCTATGCATTCTTGTTTATTATGAAATTATGGTCATGTTTTCGCCCTTTTATTTATTTATCATGCTCTGTTCCTCGTTAATCGGTTATGAATATGTGTTACAATGTTTATTCAGTCGAATACCGATCTTTCGTCATGCTTACGTCACGCATTCGGCAGTGCGCTTCCTGCGTGCTTTGCCGATTGCCGAATGATGCTTATGTCACGCATTCAGCAGTGCGCTTCCTGCGTGCTTTGCCGATTGCCGAATGATGCTTTAGCTGCTGACAGATAGCTTCTCTGTAGCTATATGTCGTTCGAAGCTGGCTCCGTAGCCACAATTATGGAACTGACTGGTATTACCCGGTACGTTCCAGGTGTTATTTGAACATCTTTTCTCCCTTTGTCAGTTTCAGGAAAATTGACTGGCACGCTTTCGGATTCAAACGCTCGGGCCACGTGTAAAGCTAGCTAATTCGGCTTGCTGTGTGCTTGGCGTGAAGTGCGGATTTTACGTCAACATGACCACAATTGAGTAATTATTAAATAAATAAATTTAGTTAGTTTGGGTTTATCTTGGTCTCTGATCTTAGCCCTTAACTACCACTTTATCCAAATAATTATACCCCTCATATAAATCATGTTATGCGACAATCTGTTCTCGCTGCTGCATGATATCCTGGTACTATCTGAATTGTTTCTGGAGCTTCAGAACTCTGTTTGACATAAATCTAGTTGGGTTGGATTAAGGACTTGATAACCTAGGTTCTGGGAATTTTTCGTGATTTTTGGAGGTTCTGGCAGAGAGATATAATGGTTTTATTGGAGCAACCAGAATCTGTCTCGTGGTCCTGACACAGCTGTCTTGTTTATTTTATACCTCGAGCTACAAAAATCCGATGGAGGTGATTAAAGTTGGGTTAGTTTCAGCATTTTATAGTCTACGTTCAAACAAAAGATCATGATTTTTGGATACACGGAATGAGAGTTACAACTGTTTAATTAGGACGAACAGAATCTGTTTCAGGATTTAATTTGCCCGTCATTGGCAACTAGTTCTACACTAACTCTTATCTGTTCATGATTTGAGTTATATCTTTTTACCACCCTCTAAACCTCATGTTCTAACCACCAGATGGTAAACACCAGGTCTGGAAGTGGAGTGGATCAACCACCTGTGAATCGTCAAGGACGTGCCAACCCCAATCCAAATCCTCCGCCGAATCAAGCATCCGTAGCAATGGATCAGATCCTCGCCAACCAGACTCAGATTCTACAGGGCATGGCTAATACCTTGGCAGCCATGCAAGCACAGAACAACAACAACAACAACAACCATCAGAGGGACAAGCACCGAGAGTTCATGAGTCACAAACCTCCTACCTACTCCCACTCCGCGGATCCACTTGATGCTGATGATTGGCTGAAGACTGTTGAGAAGAAGCTAGATTTGGCTCAGTGCAATGACAGGGAGAAGGTCCTGTATGCCTCAGGTCGCTTGGAAGGATCAGCTTCAGATTGGTGGGATGCTTATCTTGCTGCTCATGCCACCCCTGATGCTATCACCTGGCAGGAGTTTAGGACCAACTTCAGGAGCCATCATATTCCTGCTGGTGTCATGAAGCTGAAGAAGAAGGAGTTCCTCTCACTCAAGCAAGGTGGGATGACCGTCAGTGAGTACCGGGATAAGTTCATTCAGTTGTCCCGTTACGCCCCAGATAAGGTGAAGGATGATGAGCAGAAGCAGGAGCGATTTTTGGAAGGATTGATTCCGCCGCTCCAATATCAACTCATGTCTTACACCTTCCCAACATTTCAGAAGCTGCTGGATAAGGCTATTGGCTTGGAGAGCAAGCACCATGAGTTGGGAGAGCAGAAGAGGAAGTTCATGTCCTCAGGACAGTCAAGCAGTAACACCCGTCCTCGTTTCCAGCCGCCTCAGCAGAACGTGCCCGTTCGTTTTGGTGGGCAAGGGAGTAACTTCGTGCAGAGTCAGGGTCAGCGGTCAGCACCTCCACCTCAGCGTCCAGCATTCCAGCAGAACCGCCAGACCACCACGGCTCAGACTCCAGTGAAGACCCCTGCACCAGGCAGTGCCCCTACTCCCCGTACCTGCTACATTTGTGGAGATCCCAGCCACTTTGCACACAACTGTCCTAAGAGGAATGCTCAGACCCCACAGCACCAGAGTGGCAGTGCACCTAGGCAGAATACCCCTCAGCAGCAGAACAGGAATGTGAACCCGACGCCTAGAGCAACAAGGGCCAGCAGAATCAGATGCGGGGCAAGGTGAACCATGTTGCTGCAGAGTCTGCGCAGGAGGCCCAGGATGTGGTACTTGGTATGTTCCTTGTCAACTCAGCCCCTGCATCAGTTTTATTTGACTCTGGAGCATCTCATTCTTTTATTACTTCTCAGTACGTAGCTAAGTACAATATAAACATGGTCCCTATGAAAAATTCCATGCTGGTTAGCTCTCCTGGTGGAAACATGAAAGCCAATTTTATCTGTCCCCGAGTTAATCTGAAGATAGTCGGGGTAGATTTTCCTGCTGATTTGATAGTCCTGAACTCTAAGGGAATAAATGTCATACTTAGAATCGGATGGTTAGCTGCTTTTAATGCGGTGATTCAGTGTGCCAAGAGGTCCGTGTTGTTGACTAGCCCTCAGGGAGAGGATTGAATTCGGAGCCACACAACCCTCAGCTTCAACTCACTCAGTGAATCAGGCCAGCGGTGTTCCTTTGGAGGATATCAGAGTTGTTTCTGAGTTTCCAGATGTCTTTCCAGATGATTTGCCAGGTATGCCACCCGAACGAGACATTGAGTTTATTATTGAGCTTTTACCTGGTACTGCTCCTATTTCTAAAAGACCCTATAGAATGGCTGTTAATGAACTAGAAGAACTTAAGAAACAACTTAAGGAATTGTTGGATAAAGGTTACATTCGTCCTAGTTCTTCACCTTGGGGAGCACCTGTAATTTTTGTGGGTAAAAAGGATGGTACTCTGAGGATGTGTGTGGATTATCGTTCATTGAATGAGGTAACCATCAAGAGTAAGTATCCATTGCCCAGAATTGAAGACTTATTTGATCAGCTGAGAGGAGCTAAGGTTTTCTCCAAGATTGACTTGAGATCTGGCTACCATCAGTTGAGGATCAGGCGTTCCGACATTCCTAAAACAGCATTCACCACCAGGTATGGATTGTATGAGTATACGATGATGTCGTTTGGATTGACAAATGCACCTGCCTACTTTATGTACCTGATGAATAAGGTGTTCATGGAGTACTTGGATAAATTTGTGGTGGTGTTTATTGATGATATTCTGGTTTACTCTAAGAATGAGGAGGAGCATGAGGAGCATTTGAGGTTGGTGTTGCAGACTCTTAGAGAGAACCAGTTGTATGCCAAGTTTAGTAAATGTGAGTTTTGGTTGAATCAAGTGTCTTTTCTTGGTCATGTTGTTACTGATGGAGGTATTGCAGTGGATCCAAGTAAAGTCAAGGATGTGTTGGATTGGGAACCTCCTACCACAGTCTCTGAGATCAGAAGTTTTCTGGGATTGGCTGGGTATTACAGGAGATTCATTGAAGGCTTTTCTAAAATAGTGTCACACCCGGTTTTACACAGAAACCCGAATGCTACTGTATGTGTGCCCAGGAAGTCCACAAAACACATACAGCTTACAAATGTGGTAAAATAGAGTACATATGCTCGAATAAACTAGTTTTGCATCAGAGTTTACCTAAAACACAGCGGAAGACTATTTATTAACTATCTTCACAAATAGAGCCTCAAGTCCACAGGGACACCGACTGGTTGACCACAGCTCAGAACACAGACGATCCTCAGGAATCTCAGTAGTTGTCCCTTTCACTCCATCTGTTACCCATCTGGGATTTTGTTGAATATTGGCAAGTGTAAGTAATTGTCTTACTTAGCAAGTACAACACGGGTATATGAAGGCTTAAAAGAAAGGCTTGACACGGCTGTACTGCATTAGCACTTTTAGTTGATTCATTTTAGCATATACCAAAGTTACTACAAGTATATGAATCCCAGTTGAATTCCCCAATTAGTAATGTAGTAGACATTAAACAGTAATAAATAAATAGCATCTTCTAATCAAAAAGGATCCAGGCCGCTCGTGACCCTGAGCAAGGCTATCATGATAGATCATACACTCTGCAGAGGTTTCGCCCTTTACCCACCGGTCGCGTAAAAGTTCATAGAACTTTAAACCCAGTCATGCCGAGGTGGACCAGACCTCTCAAACCACACTTCCGAGGTGTGATCGCATAGGGACGCTACGAGGCTTTTCACAAGACACCCTAAAATAACAGTAGCCGTTATGGTACAACCTAGGCAGCATGACCCAAGGCACCGAGATTGACTGACTCCCAGGGCGCTCCGAATAGGAGGGTCAATGGCGTCCGGAGCGCGGCACGAAGGCCAGCAACAAAATTAAATAGCGCAACGTGCGGAGCACGGGACTTTGCCTGACGAGGCATAGCCGACGGAAAACCCGTCCTCGGTGGATCAAACCATACTCTCACCCATGCTTCCCATAACGCCGTCGGCCTGTCGGTAACTACTGTTAAGTTAGAGCCGTACATGCTACTTGTCCAAGACCAGAGCCATTATAGTTCCAGTGGTGGCGACAGGCTCCTGGGTGGCCGCTTTAAGAACCAGTCCTTACGGAGAGACACTAGGGCCAGGCACGAAGCTTACGCCCTAGTTCCCTTATCCATGTTGCTAAAAAGCAAGTTTTACCATTGACATTGAAGTGAACCATTAAGTCAAGATTAATGGTTAAACATTGGTGACAGTAGCTGCGCCTAGCAAAGTTCTACCCAAATGCAATAACCCAAGGTAGTCAAGGTATATGATAAACAAAGCTAGGTACGACCTTAAAAAGGGTGACAATTTAGACACATGCATATGCAGTAAATAATGTAAGAGGTGTGTTTAGGTAGCAAGGATTGTCCGTGCTATACTTGCCTCAAATCCGGTGTATTCACTTAGCCTTCGGGTCTTAATCTTCAAACTTAACAGCACTTGAGGTGTGTTCCTTCACTCGATGACGTTCCTCTACTCGCGGCAATCATCGACACAATCATACAATCAAACAATATACACTAAGAACAGTACATCAATCAAAGGAAAAGCTTTAAAAGAACGCACTAGAGGATAGGGATTGGTTCTATGGTCACGTGAGCGCAAGAATCGCTGAAAACGGAGTTATGGTCAAAAAGATACAACTATCGGAAGATTTGAATTATTAAATGGCACAACTATATGCTTGATTGATTTTAAGTAAAGAAAATCATAAGTAGAGATTATCTCAAATAATTATGTTTGAATTTGTAAAACCGGGGTAAAACTTAATCTCATTTTATTTATAATTATTTATGTATATGTTATACCAAATTAAATATTAACATGAAATAAAATATGTGAGAGCATCTAATTGAATAATTCATGAACCGTGTTGCTTAAATCAATATTATAATTCAAAATCAGATTTATGTTAATGTTAATCAATGTTAACATTTATTTATGAAAAGCCGGAGGTTGACTCTAAATTGCTTTTAATTAGAAAAAGCTAGTTAAGTAAACATTAATCAAATTAACATCACGAGAACTGAGTTGAAACTTAATTATATTTTATTCAGGAATAGATTGAATAATTTATTAATTAATTTTAACATTTAATATAAAGCCGAGTATAAACCTTAATTGGATTTTAATTAGAAAACAAATTTAAATAATCTTTAATCAAATTAATATTGAATAAAATTCAGAAACAAATTAGATGTCAATTAACAGTACTAACGAGTAATTTAAGTTGATATGAATCTAACGCAACGAAAACGGATTAAATCGGAGTTAAAACGTAGATTTTATGCACAAAACATGGTTGCAGGGACCTATACGTGATTATCTACAGATTGCAGGGGTTGGCAAAGGATTTGCGCAAGAGTCAGAGAACAGGAGCCGCGAAAGGGTGAAAGGTTAGGGTTAGATCTGTAAAAGGGGCTCTGGTTGGATCTAAGTGTGACGGGGAAAATCTTGCAGGGGGTTTTCCGCAAACTGCGCAAGACACAAGATTGGATCTAATAGTTTCGCGATTCCTTAGGGACCTAATTGCAAAACCGTCTTCTTCTTCGCACAGACAGGGGAGTTGGGCGTGGAGGTCGCCGGCGCTTGGGCGGTTCGGCTCACCGGCGCTTAGGGTGGACAGGGGCTAAGCGACGCGCGCAAGGGAGAGAGGGGAGGCGATGGCGAGTTCGCGGAGACGCTTACCACGGTGGGGAGGCGAGCTCTGGCGGCCGGATTCCGGCCTGCGGCGGACGACACGGCTGGTGGCGAGCGGCTCTCGTGGTGGGGGCGCCCTGGTGGATGAACGACGGCGATTCTTGGCGGCGAAGATTCGGCTTGGCGATGCGGACCTCAAGAGGGTGCTCACCGGAGGCCAGGGTGGCTAGCGACGCCGGCGCTCGGGGACGGCCGACGGCGGCTTGGTCTCCACGTGGGCGAGGTGCTCTGGCGGTCGAACGGCGTCGTTCCTTGGCGGGGAGGCTCCGGTGTGACGCGAGGAAGCTCGTGGTGGCTTCGGCTTCGTCCGGGGAGGTTCAACGGCGGCGAATCGGGGCGGAGGGCGACCAGCGGCGCTGTTCTGCTCACGGCGGCGGCGCTGCACGGGGAAGAAGCGAGGCGGCGGCTGGGGTGGCTAGGAAACAGCGGCGGCCGGGCTGCGAGCTTTATGGGGCGCGGACGCGGCTCTATCTGGCGTGCACGCCGAGGTGACCGTGGCGCGCACGCCAAGGAATCCGGCGGCGGCGAGTTCGCGTCGGACTCGGGAGGGCGGAGCAGCGTCATGGGCCGCGCGGTGGAAGATGGGCCGGGCGAAGTTGGGCTGCCCGGGGAAGGGAAAGCCGCAACAGGTCGCGTTGTTCCTTGGGCCCGAATCGGGCCGAGCCACGCGAGGAAGAGAGAGGGAGAGAGCTGGGCCACGAGGTGGGCTGGCGCGGTTGCGGGAGCAGGCCGGCGGGGGAGGGAAAGAAAGAGGGCCAAGTTCGGCCGGGGGAAAAAGTCTAGGGAGGTAAATCAAACTCGGGCCGCTACAACTTTTCTAGAGCTCCAAACCAAACGATTCAAATTCGAATTTAAACATAGTTTAAATTCCAATTGAACCGCACACAATCAAAACACAATGCAGACAACATGAATGCAAGGCACTCAATATTAATCCTATATTATTTTAATTTAATTCAAAAAACAAAAGTTTCCTATACTAAATTCCCTGTAAATTATATAAAGCTTGAAAAATTTTAGAAAATTGAGAAAATTATTGTATTAATTATGTTCAATATTCACATACCAAAATTCAAAAATTTTGGGGTGTGACAAATAGCGAAACCTCTTACTTCGCTATTAGAGAAGGGCAAGGAGTTTGTTTGGTCAGAAGCGTGTCAGGCCAGTTTTGAAGAGTTGAGAAGGAAGTTGACTACAGCCCCAGTGCTTGCTATGCCAGATATTCACAAGAACTTTGATATATATTGTGATGCTTCTCGTAGAGGTCTTGGGTGTGTGCTCATGCAGGAAGGCAGAGTTATAGCCTATGCATCCAGGCAGTTGAGGAAGCACGAGCTGAACTATCCTACTCATGACCTGGAGCTTGCAGCTGTTGTCCATGCCTTGAAGATCTAGAGGCACCATATTCTAGGTAACAGATGTGAGCTGTATACTAATCACAAAAGCCTGAAGTACATATTTACTCAGAAGGATCTGAATTTGAGGCAGAGAAGATGGTTGGAGTTGATCAAGGATTACGATCTGGGAATCAACTATCATCCTGGCAAGGATAATTTGGTTGCTGATGCGTTGAGTAGGAAGTCACAAGTAAATGCAATGTTTGGTCGCCAGCTACCAGCTGAGTTGCTTGCAGAGATGGAAAAGCTGAACTTGGGATTCCTGAATCAGACAGAAGGTGTGACAATGGAAGTTGAGTCTACACTGGAACAGGAAATTCGGAAGGGTCAGCTTACTGATGAGAGGATAAAGGAAATCAAGGAAACCATGTTAGCAGGGAAAGCTCCCGACTTCACCGAAGATGATCAAGGTACAATTTGGTTTAGAAAGAGGATGTGTGTACCGGATATCGAGTCTCTCAGGAAGCAGATATTGAGGGAAGCTCATGATTCCGCGTATTCTATTCATCCTGGAAGCACCAAGATGTACCAGGATCTGAAGCAAAGGTATTGGTGGTATGGACTAAAAAGGGATGTGGCTGCCCATGTGGCATTGTGCGATGTTTGTCAGAAAGTTAAGGCTGAACACCAGAGACCAGCCGGTTTGCTTCAACCACTCAAGGTACCTGAATGGAAGTGGGAAGAAATCAGTATGGATTTCATTGTTGGATTACCTCGCACTCGAGGAGGATATGACTCCATATGGGTTATTGTGGACAGATTAACTAAGGTAGCTCACTTTATACCCGTTCACACTACTTATACCAGCGTTAAGTTAGCAGAGTTATACATGTCTAGAATTGTTTGTCTCCATGGTGTACCTAAAAAGATAGTGTCTGATAGAGGTACTCAGTTTACATCTAGATTCTGGCAGAAGTTGCATGAGTCTATGGATACAAAGTTGAATTTCAATTCTGCATATCATCCTCAGACAGATGGTCAGACAGAAAGGACTAATCAGATTTTGGAGGATATGTTGAGAGCTTGTGCATTGAAACATGGAGGTAGTTGGGACAAGAGTCTTCCATATGCAGAGTTTTCATACAACAACAGTTATCAGGCTAGTTTGAAGATGGCACCCTTCGAAGCACTTTATGGTAGAAAGTGTAGGACACCGTTGTATTGGAGTGAAACAGGTGAAAGTCAGCTGTTTGGGCCAGAGATTTTGCAGGAAGCTGAGAGACAGGTTCAGATTATCAGAGAGAATTTGAGAACGGCTCAGTCCAGGCAGAAGAGTTACGTAGATACAAGAAGGAGAGAATTAACTTTCGAAGTAGGTGATTATGTGTATCTGAAAGTATCTCCTATTCGAGGCTTGAGAAGGTTTAAGGCGAAAGGTAAATTGTCTCCTCGTTTCATTGGACCTTTCAAGATTGTTGATAGAAAAGGTGAGGTTGCTTATCAATTGGAATTGCCAGCTAGACTGTCAGATGTGCATGATGTGTTCCATATCTCTCAGTTGAAAACGTGTCTTCGAGTTCCTAAGGAAGAATTACCCTTGGATGAGTTGGATGTGCAAGATGATTTGACTTATAAGGAATACCCAGCTAAGATTTTGGAAACTGCTGAAAGAGTTACTAGAAGTAAAGTGATTAAGATGTGTAAAGTTCAGTGGAGTCACCATACGGAAAGCGAGGCAACTTGGGAAAGAGAGGATCAGTTGATGGCAGAGTTCCCTCAGATTTTCTCTAATCCATCCGAATCTCGAGGACGAGATTCTCTTTAAGGGGGGTAGGTTTGTAACACCCTAAAATTCATCACAATTAAATTGTAGCAACCATTTTAATTTTTCTAGGATTTATTAAGGCTTAAATAAATTTTCTAGGATTTAATTGGAATTTCTAGCCTTTTATCAATTTAAATATCACATTAAATAATTATTTTAGTCAAAATAAGTTTTTGTTGCATTCATGTCGTTGCACATATTTTTGGTTGCTAGTAAATCAAGTTGGAATTTAAATTATGTTTAAATTCGAATTTGATTTGGTTTTGTTTGAGTTTTAGAAAAGTTAAATTAGCCGAGTTCGGTTTCGCCCCTTTAACTCTTGGCCCAGTCCAAGTTTGCCCCCTGGACTCTTTCTTCCGCTCTCTTTTCCTCCCCGCACTCCTTTCTCTTTTCCCGGGCCGAATCCTTTTATCTTCCCCGGCCCGTTCCGCTTTTGGCCCAGCACCGGCCCGTCCCGACTCTTCCCCGCCGCTCTCTCTCTCTGTCGCTGACGAGTGGGGCCCGGCTGTCAGCCCTTCCTTCTCGCTCCCGTCGCCGACCCGGACACCTCGGCCGAGTCCGAGCTCGCCGCGCCGCCGTGTCCAACTCGAACACCAACGCCTAGGCGTGCCCAAGCCCCCGCTCCGCACCTATTTAACCCGGCCGCCATCTCCGTTTCCCCTCCAATCAAGCCGAGCCCTCAAACCCTAGCTACCCGAGCCGCCAGAGCCGCCGCCCGCCATTGCCGGCGATTCGCCGCTGTTGTTGCTCGTGGTGGGAAACCAAGACCGCCAGGAGTATCCTCTCGTCATCGTGTGTCGATTCCGCCGCTTCTCGTCGTAGTTCGGCCGCCGGAGCCCCTGGTTCGTGTGAAGCCGAGCACCGCCGCCGCCGTTGATCGTCGCCGGCCGCCGTCGTTGCTCTTCCCTCGTCAAGAACCCCCGCAGTGAGTTTGCAATCATCTCCTCTTGCTTCCCGTCCAGGTCCCGTCGCTAGTCGTGCTTCGTAGCGCGTTTTCGTAGTTCTCTGGCGAAGGTCCGCCGCGGACACGGGCGGCGGCGCCGTCCCGGCCGCCGCCGGCGTCTCCCCCTCGATCCGATCTGATGTGGACCGTCAGATCGAAATCCAACGGCCAAGGACCGCTTCAGCCCCGAGTCAAATCAGAGCCGTAACGGTCAACTTAGGCAAATTTGCTAAAGAGCCCTCCAAGTTTTTGGAAACCAACCCACGGTCCAGTTTAGTTCAAAAATAATTCCAAATAGGTCCTGTTTTCTTCTGTTTTAGCCCCTGCAAGATTTAAAATTGTGCCCGAGGTCCAAGTTTTGTTATTTTATGGTTTAGCCCTCAAGTTTTTATACAAAATTATGTTTTAGCCCCTGGTTTTTCGTAGTTAAGCCCCTGGAACTTTTAAAACTTTGCCAGCAAGCCCCTGAACCTTAGAAAAGCCATATCTTTTGCGTTTTAACTCCGATCTTAGTGATTCTCGCGCTCACGCGTTCGTTGTAGCGTGTAGATTAGTTTTGTGCTGTTGTTTTCTTCTGTTGGAATTGTTTGGTGTACTGTTTCTTATTTGTTGTATTGTTTCCTTGCATGTGATTGTGTGATGCGATTAGGAAACGACCAGTTCGAGGATTTCTCTGAAGAACCAACTGTTGGAGAAGGATTTGAATAGCAACAGAGTTGGGAAGAAGGCAATTGTATTATGTCATGCAAATGTCCTAATAATTATTAATTTCATCACCCATGCATGTGTCTTAATTTGATGGGTTCCTATGTAAGGATTTGCCTAGCCACTATATTTCCCTGTCCCTGAAACTGGGTTATTTAATTAATTTTGATGGTAGATGATGCTTAGTTTGCTCAACTGGGATTGGTTAAATGAACCCCTACTCTATGTTCCATATACTCTTTTAAATAATTAATTGGCAAGATCATATCTTTTTAATTGGAACATGGAGAACCACCCAGGAAAACAGTGCAACCATAAGTACTATATGGCTCTGGTCTTGGCTAATTAATTAGGGACTTTAGTGGATGGTAACCTTACCCAAAAGGGGCAAGACGCGCGGCGGTTGACGGGGTATAGCTTAGTCCTCTTGAGCTGTGGGCTTTGGTAAGAGACAGACCTCATTAGGGAGGGTTATGCTTTGCTTCTGAACCGGAAACCTTAGTGGGTTACTATTTACTAAGGAATCTTTGTAAAGGCCTCGTAGTGTCCCTATGTGGTCACACCTCGGTAGTGTGATTTAAGAGGATTGGCCCCCTCGGCATGGTTGGGTTTAAAGTTCTTTTGAACTTTTACGCGGCTTATGGTGAAAGTGTACAACCTCTGCAGAGTGTAAAACTGTTATAACAGCCGTGCTCACGGTCAAGAGCGGCCTGGACCCTTACATGATAATCATACTTGAACATGATCTAAATCGTGGCTATATGAATATGTTGGGAATATGACATTCATTAATTTGTGGGTGGTATATACTTTCATTTGCTAGTAAATAGTTGCTTAATAAAATTTGACCAACTAAAAGTGCTTACTGAAGTATGGTCAGCCAACCTTTTTGCCTCAGCCTTGTATGTCATATTACATTTGCTGAGTACGTTATGTGCTCATACTTGTTGTTTTTCTTTCTTTTATTGCATCAACTACACCCGGAATGCTGCTCAGATTGGGAGAATTTTAAGGATTTCACTACTGATTTTGAGGAGTTCTAGGCGAGTCTCCCCCAGTCAATGCCTGTGGAGATGGAGTCACTTTTGCTTCGTTAGATGAACGTTTATTTAAGTCTTCCGCTATGACATTTGAGTCAACTCTAAGATTGTAATAAATGCACTATAATACTCTTTCGTTATGCATGGTTATGGATATTCACTTGTGACGTCTACCATATGTGTGTAAACTGATCCTGGCGCACATATGAGATGCACCTGGTTTTGCCTTTAAAACCGGGTGTGACATTTTATTAACACAAAGAAATAATTTAACATGAAGAATAAATTAATCTACAAAGTGAACAAAATAACTCAATAGGCGACTAAAGTGTTCTACATGAAGAATAAATGAATCCACATCATGAAAAAATTATACTTAAATGCAAAAAAATATACACATGGCAAACATATTGATTTAAAAAAGAAAATAGAAGAAGTGGAAAACAAAAGCAAAAATAAATTAAATAAAATGAATATAAATAAATATTAAATCATAAATACAAATATGAAAAATAAAGGGTATAAACAATAGTAATTCAAGTTATGCTAGAAAATAAAAGACAAATAGAATAAATAAATCTACAAAAGGACTAGAAGCAAAAAAGAAATAGAAAAAAGGAATATATAGCAAGAAAGAAATTGAAATTGAAAGGATAGGTCGGTGATTTACATAGGTCGCCCTCTGTTGCTGTAGATAATATTATTTTGGCTAATTTTTAAAGGGACATTTATTTCAGTAAATCAAATTATATAAGCAAATAAATAAAATAAATGTTTTTTACTTTTTTGAGAAGGCAAAAGAATTCCATTGGGCCCCGTACGGAACAGTTCAGCCCATAGCCTATAGATAAGTCCCGCCCAATTCGTTTCTCCTAGTTTGGGCCAGCACACTGCATGCTGGTGGCCCATTATACCCTTTTCTCGATTCCAGAAGCCCAAGAGCATATTTTCCCTTTTCTTTTTCCATTTTTTTTCAGTTTGGGCATCAGAAGAACAACAACAACTTGCGTTGGCAACAGGGAAAGGCGGAGGAAGGGGAAAGAGGAGGGCGATCCAATCATCACTCCACCGGCGTCCCTGAGAGGCGAAGAGCCTACCACCGATCCGTTCCATTTCTCGTGGGGATTTCCTCACGAATCGCTCCAATCGAAACCTTGGTAGCGCCCCCACGAACCGGAGGATCCAAGATGAGTTTCTTGTTCGGGAAGCGGAAGACGCCCGCCGGTAAGACCCCTCCTTCCAATCCGGAAAGATTCGCGTTGGAATTCGGTCCGATTGACCGGTTCGTTCTGCAGTAGCTTGTTTCTATCTTTGTTTGTCGACGAGGGAGGGACGAGGAAGGGATTTCTTGAGATGTGTAGACACCAGCTATGTTTTGTCTGGGATGTTCAGGCAATCAGACTCGGTAGGATTTCTAGGTACAGCTCGTATAGGAGTAAACCAGCGTGTAATCAGAGAATGGCACGAGATGATTGTATATTTCGGCAAGGCTGTTAACATGTTGGAGTTGGACTGGCAGTTAAACTGTACTAAGTTAGATCTGCTGAAGCCCTTCCACCTCTTTCAGTTCTTGAGCAGCGTGCAGATTTAGAATGCTTCGGTGTGGAGTTTCTAGTGATATTAAGTTACTGTACTTTTATTGTGTTTTAAATTTGAATAATGGCTTCATTAAGCTTATGGTTTGATGTTTATGGTTCTTTCTTTCAGAGCTCTTGAGAGAGAACAAGAGAATGTTGGATCGATCCATCAGGGAAATTGAGCGCGAGAGACAAGGATTACAGGCTCAGGAGAAAAAACTCATCACTGAGATAAAGAAAACAGCTAAAGAAGGCCAAATGGTAAAACACTATGAACTCAGTGTTCTATGGAACTTCAAAGTCATATTCCTGATTCTGTTTTTGGCGTTCTTGATATTTGGAATTATTGGAAGTCAGGGAATATTATTACTATATTTTTAGAATGGTCCCCTATATTTCAACTTTCAATCATGTCTGATGCTATAATGTTGCATATCCAACAGTTGCATTGTGTGTGGGAACTTTGAGATGTGTACCTATTTTCACTTTACCTGAAGACCTATAAGTTTGGTTGATCGCCACATATCGCAATAATAAAGTCATGCAAATTTGACGTTTTGGCTGCTGTTTAGTTAGTTGACACACACAACTATAGTGTACTACGTTTTCTTAGGATCCTGTCTCGTATACTACAACTATAGTGCACTACATTTTCTTAGGACCCTGTCTCACATAGTCGCATGTCATATTAACCTAGAAATCCTTGCCATCGATCTCTTCCATCTACAAATTTATAGTACATAAAATGTACATGGAAGTTCTGTGTGCATGTTGAAATTTCATCTATTTTGTATGTAGTGTTTGTGTACTGACTTTTTGTTACTGCTACAGGGAGCTGTCAAAGTAATGGCCAAAGATCTTATTCGTACCCGGCATCAGATAACAAAATTCTACCAACTTAAATCTCAGCTCCAAGGAGTTTCTCTAAGAGTTCAGGTAACCATGTTCTATCCTCTCTTTATATTGGTGCCCCCTATTAGGTGTGGAAAAAACTAAGTAGAAGTCCATAATTTCTTTCTTTTTTTTATGATGCTTCAATTCCCTCATCATTCTTGGGGCTTGGACTTTATGGAATCATCGCAACCGATGTGTTTTTGATGGATCACCTCCAAGTATTGGTGGGGCTTTAGTTATGGTGGGTGAGGAACGCCGGTTTTGGTCTTTGGCAAGGGCTTTGAGGGCTCTCCCTCTTGACTGCCACTCTCCCATGGGTCTAGGGGGCTGGGTTTGGAGGTCGTCCTTATGATTGTCGCGGGCGCCTTTGTGTTTCGACTTTTGAAGTATGGTGTAGTGTTGTGTGAGTGTGTTGGGTGTGGGTGTGTTGTGTGCGTGTGCTGTGCACCATGTAGTGTGGCTGCTGTTTGGTTCTTATACCCACCCAAAACTCTTCTTAATATAAATGATGCGCAGTTCTCCTGCGTTTTTCAAGAAAAAAAGATAATGTTTTATGATTAAACTGATCTGGAGTATTTGCATTTTCTATTCATTAAAACATACAAAGTAGTCACTAGTCATATGATTTCATACGGACATTATGGCTTATGATACGGTTCTAAGTTACTGAACCGTACATTCTGCATTTGGGCTGAAGACCTGAAGCTAAAATGCTAAAATTGCTTCTTATGCTTATGCATCTTATATTTTGGATTGCATCCATATGCCCTTGTCCTTATCATCTTATTTGTGCAACTGTTGCAGACACTAAAATCAACTCAAGCTATGGGTGATGCCATGAAGGGTGTTACAAAAGCAATGGCTCAAATGAACAGGCAGCTAAATCTGCCAGGGTTGCAGAAGATAATGCAAGAGTTCGAGCGACAAAATGAGAGGATGGAAATGGTGAGCGAGGTAATGGGGGATGCCATAGATGATGCTTTGGAAGGAGACGAGGAAGAAGAGGAAACCGAGGAGCTTGTTAATCAAGTACTTGATGAAATTGGCATTGATATCAACCAAGAGGTGAGTAACTATGGGGTCCTTATCTCTATTAAGTGCACACTGGAGGTTGCATAGGATAATACCATGAATTTATAGTCCTCTGTTGTGCCTGTGCCTGTAGCTATAATATTTCTGGTCAACCTTTTATCTCGACTAGAGAGGACTGTGGTTTTCCCTTTAACTACATAAAGGAAAAAAAAACCGTTGTCACTGATCTTATCTTCAGGATAGCTTTGTATTTACTCGTATTGCAATATCAATTTTTAGGCAGTTCTGTTGTGGATATAGTTAATCTATTATTTTGCTTACTCGTATTTGGTGTTGCCATAATATTATTTTTCCTACCCAGTTTCATACAGTTTCTTTCTAGCTTTCCAACAATTGCCCAGTGCCACTGTGCATTTTGGATCTGCTTTCCATTATTTTAGGATTTCCAGATCTTTGCTCAACAAATATATGTTCTTTTAAGAAATAGCTCTACCATTTGTTTTTGGAGAAGTTCGTTACGTCCAACATTGGATTAAGCTAGAAATAATGCAAATAAGGAAAGTCAGAACTGTTGTGACGCTAAGTGTCACCATGACGAAACTGATGCTTGATGCCTCCGAGTCTACATGGATAGATGTTAGATGGCAGAATACTTGTATTTATAACCATCTTCTGTATATTTGCAGCTTGTTGGAGCCCCATCGGCTGCTGTTGCTCAGCCTGCTTCTGCTGGAAGGGTTGCCCAGGCTGAAAGTGCCGGGAACGCTGACAGCGGAATTGACGCAGATTTGCAGGCAAGGCTGGACAATCTGAGGAGAATGTAACTGCCGCACGATGCTGCACTAGCCAAAGAAGAGTGCCTTGTAGCACCGTTGCCTGTGAATGTGAATGAATACCTACTCAAACAAAATTTACAAGCCAGCGTGTATGTTGAAACAAATGAAGTATTCAATATGCCGGTAATAATAAAAATGTATATCTGCAAGTATGTTGTGCTTGAAAAGTCGATAGTTAATTGTCGAATGCAATTTCTTCCCCCCTCTGAATCGTTGAAGAATTTTCTGCAGACGTGATAAGTGAGTGAGATTGCGTGCAAATTGTTGAGTCAGAAACTGTGATCTACAAGCTGCTGAATTCTTCGAGATCGAATTTGACATGATGCGCCCTGGGAGTTCTGATGGTAGATGAAGCACCTGTTATCTGATTGTCTAGCACAAATGATGTTTGTCGCTTCATCTTGCAATCTTCGTTCTTGGGCACATGTAAGGGCATTTACACTAGTTTACGGTAGCTGTCTTTTTTGTTGCCACATAAACAAAATGAGTGTTGATGTCTACAACAATTGATGTGGCCACCATTTAATAAAAAGGAGTGTTGCTGTTTATATTTATTGCTTTGGCTCGTCCTCCCATGCAAAACAACAACGATCAGAGTACATATTTGTAGAGTTGTCTATTTAGATGTCCGTACGTGTCAAATAAAAAGCAGTTGTCTAGACTGTTGTACGTACCCTAAGCTGATTTCACTGCAGCACAAGCTTAATAAGTATCAAACTGATGTCTAAATTCAACATGCTTTCCTGTGATTGTTCAACAATTTTCTCTACCGGGTTTTGGATGACATGATGCAATCCAGAGTTTTTTTTAATAATGAATCCAGAGTTAGAAATAGTGCAAAACATGAACGTGGTGCAGCTATCATAACAACAATTTAAATAAGTTATTTTAGTTCTCATCTAATTTGTGAATTAAGAAAATAAAATATGCAATATAACTTAAGGTGTACAAGTAGATACTCCGTCTGGTGTCATATTAGAAGTCGTTTTGGATAAGATTTGAATCAAATATTGGGAATATAAATAAAAACTAACATTTAAGTCGTTGAGTTTGAAAATATAAAAATCATATAAATAGATTGGTCTTGAAAATTACTTTCATAAAAATATACATATATAACTTTTCAAGAAATATTTTTATAGAAAAAAGAAGTCAAAGTTGTGCTTTGGTGACCGTGTCGCTGTCCTAAACGATTTTTAATATGAAACCGGAGCGAGTAACTTTAAGCTCTCAGGTCATGAACAAGTGAAGTACAGGAGAAAAAAGGGTACATAGCACTATTCACCAAAAACCATGATTATCTCCTGGAGCAATTTTAAATGATTTAAGTGTTGATTAATATAGATAAGATTATAACTAATTTATGGCGCTAATCATGAAACATTTACACAAAAATAGTCATCACACAAGTGTCTTACTGTGATTTGTCATGATTTATGGATTAACATAAAAGCTTAAAAGAATTAAGCATGGGTTAACTTGCATATGAAGCCTAGCGTTGAGGCTCTCACTCCGTTGGTTGCTCCTCAATCCTAAATAGCACTTATCCGCATGATACACAGCACACCATATTTTCCTCACCTCATGCATCTAATAAAGCCAAGAGTCCGTTGTAAACTCATTCTTTGCAAAGAATGACGGACATTTCTTCTCAATCTCTTCTATGGAGCAACAACCATACATAAAGACCTTGAACACTTCCTTCACTTTGTCATCATGAATATTACACACAAGGTTCTGCTCAATATGTCATCCGCAAAGCCTATGCGATGTATTCGGCCACACTGTCCTTATTGCTCTCTGCATAGCAAGGTCTCCATCAGCGATCACGGAAATAGGATGCTTCTGAATATTAGGGTTGGAAAATATTCTCAGCAGCCATTCATTTGAGGATGAATTCTCATGAGAAACAACCGTGCACAGCCAAAAACAACCGTGCGTAGATGATGATTCACCACAACTAAAGGAACAAGGGGCAGGTTGTACAGATTTATTTTGTAGGTGCTATCAAATACAATGACATCATCAAATGCTGCATAATCAAGAAGACAACAGACACTAAGTATCACACCAGAACAATCCCACCAGATGTCCTTGCCCATCAGTCATGCTCCTGAAAAAAATCAATGTCTCTGCGTTCACGCTCCCTAAGGTGTCTGATGACTGTTTGAGCATCACCAGCAGTAATTGTTTCCTGCTTATGACAATGGCAGAAGTTATACAGGTCCTGTTGTATGTGGCCAACTTTATCATGCCCACCATACTGCATGTCCTGAAGTTCAAATATCTGGTGTTTACGGATCCCACTAATCTCCGTCTCGAGAATATCAGCTTTCTACTCTCGCTGATTCTTTGATGTGAACGCAATAGACAACTAAGGTCACTTGGCGCCATAGAATGGTTGTGTTTGTCAATGAAATCCTTCACAAACCACTTCCCCGTGTTCTTACCTCGTGCAATCACAAATTTCGCATGACATCCAACACAAGTTATATTTCGTGGCCTACGCTTCTTATTCTTCCTGTTTATGTGCTTCTCTTCACGGAAACCCTCATGATTGCAATATAACTTCCTAAGGATCACATAATTGTGTCCATCGTCCCACTGAACATAGCCCTTCCTTACACTGAATCCTTTCTCAAGACCATATGCATTGTAAAATTGAAATCCTTCATCTTCACTAGCGAACGTCGTCCAAACAATTTGATTGTACTCCAGCAAAGACTCAAGATCCGCCATCTCCAACAAGGGCACATGCATCCATCAAGAGCGTTATACAAATTAGATATCCACGTAACAAATTCACACATTTTGTCACTTGAGAATGCGGTACACTAAACAAAGCACTTAGCTCCTATTATCGAGTACTATCTTGCACAGGTTTTCGTCTGATGAACACCGACATGTCAAGAAACAAAAAATGAGCAGAAGGTGGAGTCCAACCTCCGAGGTGTGGCCTGTGGCTAGATGAGCAAACACAGCTAGTGGATGAATCTGGTGCAGGCGAGCACAAGAGCGTGATAAGGCCGTAATGGGATCCTTTGGGGAAGTATGGAACACAACTGGCAGGGTGGGCGGCGGTAGCGGAGCATGGCTGCGCCGACTAGGGCACCCCCATGTACAGGCAACGGGCGGCGGAGTGGGGCGACGTCCTCTGGCGGCGGCTGGAAAGTGTAGGGCGGTCAACAACGAGCGAGGGCGACGACGAGGGCAACGACTGTTGTAGGGAGTTGGCAGCGACAGCGCCGGTGGGGCCTAGGCCACGGAGGAGGCGCGGGCGGCTACATGCAATGCGTGCGGTTCTTCTATACCTGGGCACAGGACAAGGGTGGGGGAGGGCGGGGGTTGTGGGACCAGGATCCCTAGAGACATTCATTTACAGGATTAAACTACTCGGCTATGGGAAGGTTGACCTGGCTACTCCAAACTAGTCGGCTATGGTGCAAGACGACGTAGTTGACTAGGAGAACCAGTCGTGTACTGTTAGGAGACTCCCCAAAGTACCCTGTTGTATACGACTAGTATCATGGAACCGACTTGTAACTCTACTCCCTAGATATATAAGGCGGAGCAGGGACCCCTCCAAAACAACTCAATCTCACGTGCAATACAATCAAGCACACAGGACGTAGGGTATTACGTAATTTGCGGCGCGAACCTGTCTAAATCTTTGTGTTGTGTGTGCACCATTGTTCCTAGAACTCGGCAAGACCCACAAATCTACTGCCCGGGATACCCCTAGTCAGATGTGCTTGACGTAAATCTTCGACACTTGGCGCCCCACAGTGAGCGCCAAAGTGTCGAAGATTTATTTCGAGTACGCATGTCTAGGGGTATCCCAGAGAGTAGATTTGTGGGGATCGCCGGACCTGGAACTCGATGGTTAACGCGAAGACACAACACACAGATTTAGACAGGTTCAGGCCGCGAGTAGCGTAATACCCAACGTCCTGTATGTGGGCTTTGTATATTATATTCTTCTCGTTGGGTGGTTTTTGGCCTACCGAGCTAGGGACCCATGCCCTCATTTATATATCCCAGGGGACAAGGTTACATGACAAGTATCCTAGTCGGTTACAATATGGGAGTCCTATTAGGACTACACGAGTGGTTCTCCGAGTAGTTCTACTAGGACTCAGTCTTCTTTCTTGAGGGTACCCGGGGATGTATATCCCACAATGATCTCTGGATACCCATGAAAGGCACAGAGTACGACTTATACGCTCTAACCCGAGGGGATGCTTACAGCAGCATAGTACTGGCGAATGTCTCCAGTCAAGCTTGTTTGCACGAAACTGCCAATTCAAGGCATAGTCCATTGGTCAGTTGTGAATAAGTGTAGCTCTTACCCAAGTGGATGTTTAACTTAACAGTCTGCACCATGAGGCCGGTATATCAAAACAACAGTTGAGTCGAGAGCATTCTCTTGTGTACCTTGAAATTCTTGGTGGGGATTGTTGGATTAATTGGGCCTTAGCCCATTTTAGTCTCAATTAATCAAAGAATTAAAAGGTCCACTAATAAATGCTAGGGAGTTAATCCCGGATGGAGAGTCAAAGAGAATCCTAATCAACTTAAATGGTGGACCAGCTGTGGACCGCTTGTGAGAATGGCATGCCACCCGCGCGCTCCCTCGCTCGCCTCGTCGAGCCGGGCCGGGCCGTGTTGACCGCTCGGCGTGTGAGGTGAGGTGGATGTTTTGCCACTGGCGACACTCATCAAGTCATAGACGTTACTGCCATCATGGGGAGAGTAACTAATGGCCGTTAGTGGCATTATGACTGGTCAAGAGTGTCCAGGTTCATCCTCCCTCTCCTACCATGTGCGCTTATAAAAGGAGGCATTTCTCCCAGGCACAACACACACTCTCAGGCCTTCTCAGGTACTCCTCTTCAGGAGACCTCTCTCTTTCTCCCTCACTGTGTTCTGCTGCTCTCTTGCATTCCCAACGCAACCCTTGCGCGCACACTGCTTGCGTGAGCAGAAGCCTCCGAACCTCCATGCCTTGTGATCCTGCTCGGGATAGGCGGGTGATAAGGTTTTTGGGAGCGCACGTGTACACGACTACTCGCTGCGAATGACTACTTTCTGGCGGCCGTCTTCCACGTCTGAACGACTACTCCCCGGCATACGGCTACTTCACGCGAACGACTACTTTCCGACGTACGTCTTCATCAAGCTGAACGACTACATCCAGAAGGCCGTTCGAGGGACTCCACTGCATCGACTGATCGCCACTGCACCAAATCAGATCGACTACTTCAAGTAGGCCAGTCGAGGATGGTTAACATTATTTCTCCAGCTGGTAACGGCGCATCCGATGCCTCCGGTATCGCCCCCGCCTTTGGGTACACCCTAAACCACTCTTGGTTCTTGTTTTCTTTGTTGTTCTTGTTAATTTGGAGATTTAACTTGAACACTCGCGCATATTATGGATCACTCACAATCGTCATGAATTTGTTGTTAATTTCTGGAATTAAAATATACCGAAAAATGTCTAGATATCTAACATACGTATATCCTAATCTTATGAGCACATCCGGGAGACTAGTAATTACGTATACGACAGATAATTTTGTATCATATAAATCAACATGCAACATGAGGATGATGAGTCGGTGACCTAGCCCACGCCCACCTTATCAAAAGATGGTCGAGAATGCATGTCTAGTCTTGGCCTTTGTTGAGATGTCAACACCAGCCTAACTCCAAAGGCATCGATATGTGGGACAATTTTAACTAATCTGACGCGCTGGACTCGGCATGCATGCATTGCCGGTAGACATACAAAACGGACGACATCCAATTTGCTCCCTCTGCTTCGCGCCCTGGCTCCCGCATATTTGGGAAAAAAATTATGTGCACTTTGTGGGATCCTGTAAATCCTTCGCGGTGCAGGACAGCGACCGATGTACGCCGCGTGGGGATCGGACGGAAGAACGTGGGAGGGGGTTACTCAGCTTAGGACGGCGAACAACCTCGATCCTACGGTGGGGAGGCCCCAACGTGTACGTCCGCAACGGCGCAACCTGTGTCATTAGGGCTGCACCTCCGACGTTGCCCGCGTACTTGCCGCCAAGGGCTAGCTACTACGGCTCCCCCGTCGGCTGCGTCACCAAGAACACGCTCGTTGTTGTGTGCTGATGATGGTATTGGTACATCCACCTAGACGCTAGCTCATTATTGTGTCCATCATTCGCAGCAATAGCGAAGTCCTAGCATTTTCGTTGTATTGCGCAATGATTGCAGGCCGATGGGAACTAGGCCGATGGGAAGGGTGTCCGATCTTCTGTCAGTGAAGGATAACTCATTTTTGGCGGAGCACGACACATTGATCCGGCTTCAAGTCAGCAAACTCGAGCCCAGTAATCTTAGCACCATGATTTCTTTGGTTATCAACCGTGTCACAATCCGGTTGACCTTGCCAATAAGGCTAATTCCTGCCTACGAAACGAAGAACACAAGCCAGAACTCAAAGAATACAGCTCTCAATAGGAAGTGACAAACTGCAGATGAATGATTAAGCACAAAAGTTGGGTTCTACGAAACAACGACGGTGAAACTGTTCTCGACAGATTAATCTAAACAAAACTCAAGTCTAAACGATGGCGCCTAGGGACAAGCTAGGGTTGGGGGCGCCCACAACATGGGCCGAAGACCCGACATGATACAAAGCCTGAAAAGGCCCAAAACAGGTGACACAACACCTTTTCGTGATCACACAGAATGATCCATGAGGCTTCTGGAGCTAGAATCAAAACCAAAAGAAGCGTCTCGTTATCACGGTTCCAACGCATTCAAGAACGTCTTGATTGGATGCCATATGAGGGAGATATCACCGTTTAGTTGTAGACACGTCGGCTGAATCCGAACCGAAGACGCTGTCCAACATGACGACGACTCGTAGCTTGAAAATGAGGCCGGCTCGTGTATGTCCAAAATGGTGATGTCCTCGTCACAGGCTGCATATGCAACTGCAAAGTGGCTTGCTCTTGCCTTGTCTCCTGCGCTCTGTTGATGTCTATCAAATGATGATAGCACATGCGAGGAGATTTTCCATACCTTATCTGCTTTCTTTCTTGCTAGTATAAAAACTGGAGCCATAATTTTTTGCTTTTTTGCTATAAATCAGAAGCCACCAATGCCTGCGAGATAGGAGTTGGTAAACAACGTTGAATGTCTATGATCATGCGAATTGAAGTGCTAACTTCTTATGTTGTTTCGGCAGGCTGTTGAATTATCAAGGGCCAAGAATATTTTCTACCTGCACTGATCTTCAGTCATGTTAAACAATATTCTGTTTGTTGTGTGAGCTGATGCTCTCATGGCTGGCCGAGGGCAGATTAATAAGTTTACTGAAACACATGACTTTTATCAAGACTCGTAAGGAGGCTGCCAAGAATATTTTCAGGATTATAATGAGGATTCACTTCAAGAAGAGGAGGCTACATAGTGCAAACAATACATATGAGTTTTCCCAATTCATGGTCCCAGCTATATACAGTGAGGATCAAAATAAAATTCAGTGCTAAATTGATTTAACACATGGTGAAAGAATAAGTAAATAAAAGAAAGCATGGGAGCAACAATTCTCCTGCCATGCATGTCGAGTGCTAAGACATCTCATAAATGAACATCAGATTCGACGAGGGAATCATATTCATGACGGTTGTCTCGAATCTTGATTTCCTGGCGCTGCCGGGCTGTGCACGAGAAGGTGGAGTCAAGAGAAAAGAATTTTTTTTTTGATGGATGAGATAAAAGAATTGAGCCGAGAGAGACGACGGAGAGCCGAGACTGTTTGTTGCGCCTGCCTTCCACGAACGGGTGCGCATGCGTCGCACATCGTTTTTTGCGGATATTTAGTCGCCGGTAACGAAACATGTCGGATGAGAAGTTTGTTACTGGTGAGATATTCCCGGTGGTGGTTAGGTACGTTTGTAGTTATCACAGGAACAAATTAACCTAAAAGAACACTATAAATATACGCTGAAACCCAGTCCATTCCTTCCACCATCTCCCCTCCCGTAGCCAGCTAGCTAGGCAGCCGACGAGATGGCAGCCTGCAGCACTGCCTCGCTCCTCCTCGTTTTGCTCGCTGCTGCCCTCTTCTCCTTCTCCGGCGCCGTCCATGAGACTCACCTCGCCGGAGCTGAGCTCCCCGCGGCCACCGGCGGCGGCGATGACACCAAGGTATATATATCATCGATCGGGCGGGTTCATTCATCACTGGGCCGGGGTATATATATCATCGATCGGCTAGCTGGTTTATTCTCGATCATGACGTACGTGCCTGCACGCAGGTGTTCATCGTGTTCACCGAGAGGCAGCCGGCGGCGGCGGAGCTGCCGGAGGTGGAGGCCGGCGCGGCCATCGCGTCTTTCCACCACGATCTGCTCGGCAACGGCGTGCTAGATGCCGGGTAAGTTTCTTGACGTACAAAAGCAAGGTTTATGCAGTAATATATTCACTTGGTTCTGAGTTTTTGTGGATCCTAACGCGTGTTGGTTTCAGTTCCAATGCTCCTGACCGAGTGGTGTACCACTACACGAGGAGCCTGCACGGGTTCGCCGCGAGGCTCACCGAGGACGAGAAGAACAGGCTCGCTGGTAAATGTTGCTCTAGATCATCGAATCTCGGTTGCAATTGCAGCTTCTTCTTCCTCTTCTTAGATGAATCTAGCTAGTATTTGAATATCTTTTCAAGTGTAGTAGATTAATCTATTAATGTTGAACTCATTTCTTCACTGAATTGGATCTCGATCTTTGCGAGAGTGTACAGTGTATATTAATCTAGCTACTTACAGTACACGCATATATTATATATGTATAATGAAGTCAGTCATTTCTGTGTAAATAAACATTCTCTGATTGCATTGGATTGGATTTGGCAGCCAAGGACGGCGTTCTGTCGATCCACGAGAAGGTGGTGTACTGGCCTCACACGACGAGGTCATGGGACTTCCTCGGCCTGCCGCATCACAACGACCGCGCCGCTCTGCCCTTCGAGAACGACGTCATCATCGGCATGGTCGACACCGGCGTCTGGCCCGACCACGAGTCCTTCTCCGACGACGGCCTCCCGCCGCCGCCCTCCAAGTGGAAGGGCTCCTGCCGCAAGACCAACAACTTCACCTGCAACAAGTATGTAGTAGAGTCAATGAGTGTCATCGATCGAACAGATAATATATATACATCTTTTAGTATATACTGATTATATAGAATGAAATATGTGATCCCATCTGGTGCTACGTATATATGCAGCAAGATCATCGGGGCGCGGGCGTACAAGGACGGCGACAGGACGGTCTCTCCGCTCGACAGCGAGGGCCACGGGACGCACACGGCGTCGACGGCGGCGGGCCGCGCGGTGGCCGGCGCGAGCCTCGACGGCCTCGCCGGCGGCACGGCCCGCGGCGCGGTGCCCGGCGCGAGGCTGGCCATCTACAAGGTGTGCTGGTCGGACGGGTGCTCGTCCCCGGACGTGCTGGCGGCGTTCGACGACGCCATCGCCGACGGCGTGGACGTGCTCTCGGCGTCGCTGGGCACGGCGGCGGCCTTCGACTACTCCGCCGACACCCTGGCCGTCGGCTCGTTCCACGCCATGCGCCACGGCGTCGTGACCTCCGTCTCCGCCGGCAACAGCGGACCCCTGCTGGGCTCCGTCAGCAACGTCTCTCCGTGGACCGTCTCCACCGGCGCCACCTCCGTCGACCGCCGGATCATCAGCGAGGTGGTGCTCGGCAACGGGCGGCGCTTCGAGGGCGTCGCCATCACCGTCTTCCCCGACCTCGGGAACCCGTCGCTGCTGGTGGACGCCGGCGGCTGCGACCACCAGCAGCTCGACGGCAAGAGGCTCAAGGGCGCCGTGCTCCTCTGCGGCCCGAGCATCATGGTCTCCTCGGCCGCCATTAAGGGCACGGGCGCCGACGGGGCCATCCTTTACCGCGCCATGGACGAGGAGAAGGACACCGCCTTCTCCTTCGCTGTCCCCTTGGTCATCGTCCTCAAGCAAGACTACGGCCACATCGTCGACTACTACAACAGCACCAGGTCGGTCGTCGATCAGCCATGGCCGTCCGTCGATTGACGTCATCACCATATATACCATTATAACATCGTTCGTTGTTGTTTCTGACTTCAATTCTGTGAACGATTTGCTCGATCTGCCGCAGGCACGCCATGGCCACCGTGATGAAGAGCGTGACGGTGAAGGACGCGGCGGCGCCCAAGGTCGCCGAGTTCTCGTCCCGCGGCCCTAACCAGATCACATTCGGCGTCCTCAAGGTGCGTTCGTGATTAATTTTTGCTATCTAGTTCTAATATAAATATATCATTAACTAATGATGAACAATAATGTGCAGCCTGACCTGACGGCGCCGGGCGTGGACATCCTGGCGGCGTGGTCGCCGGAGGCGTCGCTGTCGGACAGCCTCATCGACGACCGGAGGAGGAAGTACAACATCATCTCGGGAACGTCCATGGCGTGCCCGCACGTGACGGGCGCCGCCGCGTACGTCAAGTCGGCGCACCCGTCGTGGTCGCCCGCCGCCGTGATCTCGGCGCTCGTGACCACGGCGACGCCGATGAGCTCCGGCGACGCCGAGGCCGAGCACGCCTACGGCGCCGGCCAGGTGGACCCCGTCCGCGCGCAGGACCCGGGCCTCGTCTACGACGCCGGCGAGCCCGACTACGTCGCGTTCCTCTGCGCGCAGGGCTACAACACGTCGCAGCTGGCCACCATGACCGGGAGCTCCTCCGCCGCTTGCACCACGGGCGCCGCCGCCGCCGTCGGGGACCTCAACTACCCGTCCATCGCCGTGCCGGTCATCAACTACGGCGTCGCCTTCGCGGCGGAGTTCCCCCGGACGGTGACCAACGTCGGGCAGGCCGACTCGGTGTACCGCGCCACCGTCGCCACGGTCTCCGGCGTCAACGTCACCGTCGTCCCCGACGAGCTGGCGTTCAGCGAGCGCACGAACAAGCTCAACTTCACGGTGAGCGTCTCCGGCAAGCTGCTGCCGACGAACAGCACCAGGGGTGCGTCGGCGGCCGTCGTCTGGTCCGACGGGAAGCACCATGTGAGGAGCCCCATATACGTGTTCCCTCATAAACACGTTATGTAAGTGTCATTAGGAGGAAGATGATACTAGGTATGTAGGTCAGTGAGAACTCATAGTTTGGTGCCATTAGAAAAAGGTTTTAGCTAGGTTAGGTTTGGTGAGAGTTTGGCACCATTGGAATCAATGCTTTCCTTTAGATCGATTGTACTCAATAAAACAATAATTTTGATGGTCACTTACTGAGTGAGACAATAATAAAAGGGCAGAAGTTGGAAATTGGTTTCTCGATTTTTGTTTGGTTCTATTATCTCGGTTTATTTGATCTTGTTTTTAGGTATAGTTGCATTGCTTACCCGGTTAAATAGGGTTTGATCAATTAGCCATTGACCGTAAACTGAGATCACATACGTGACTGAATTATTCTCCTTTTAAGGGCATATCTACTCTTATGAATTTGGTGAAGCTTTTCTACTAATCAAATTAAACCTATAGCTCCCCAGGGTATCAGTGTTTGGGAACGATTTACCATTACCAAAACCGGATTTTACTCAACTACCAGCACGTCATGCGGTTCCATCTGGACACGGCCTTTGTGTGCATCCAACGGCATGGAGGCCTCCGTATACTGAAATCCTCAATCCACCACTAATCAATCAATCTGAAGCCGAATTCCTCTCCACAAAATATAACCAACAAATGCTTGCTTTCCTAAAATTTCTCTGAAAACATGTTTTATTAATATTGGTTTTCATTCTGTGAGGTCCAAACAATCATTAAAATTGCTAAAGTGATTCTCTACTACATTCGAGGAAATCACTTACAAACTGCCGTTTGGCATGGCTCCCGTTGCTCTCGTAGCTGAGACCTTGCTAAATATACAAGAACAGAGCACACAGATTTAGATTTTAAGACGACTGTACAACTGCATGCAGGCATGCAGCACATGACACATAGGTGGTGTTTGGTTCGCCTTTCTGTAATGCAATCAAATCACGGAGCGATAAGCGTTACCATTACAAACGTTTGGTTGGCTCTGACCCGTAATTGGTTACCGTGTAATTGGATACCGGACCATTCATGATTGATACCGCCCATGTTCGGCTGTTATCAGATCACCATACCGGTGCGCCCCTGAAGACCAGAGCTCTGCCGTAGTTTGCCCGCTCCTCCGCATTCTCCGCGCCTTTGCGTTGCGTTGGTGTATGTGATCAGGTTAGTGACTTGCTGTTAATCGATGCCGTTACGTTGCCGTACCAAACAAAGATTGTAATCACCGATTCCACCAACGATACCAGTGTAATCTGATTCCATTGCCGTTTACGTTACCCGTCATCCAAACAAACGCTATCAAGATTCAATACCAACTTTAGGACCCTGGAACACGTCTGCCTCATGCCCAGAACCGGCAAATAGAAGGTTAGCTAAAATATAGCAGAACTGCAGAACAGATCCAGCGCCGAGTTAGCCAGAGCAAAACAGTCGGAACTATTGGTTCGCCATTGTTCCCATCCGTGGCTACAAGGCTGCAAATATGATAGATCCTGCAAATTAGCACCACTTACATACTGGACATTAACGTTAACAGGACGTTTAATTATGGTCCACCCTAGAATCGTAGTGCATAAAAAAGATATGTGAATGGTTCTATCACTGTGAAAAAATATCTAGTACAAAACACTATGGCTCGGATAGTAACAACTTAAAACTTCTAAACAAAGCCACGGTCTCAGCGCCTTCCCACCAGTACCACAAACAGAACACCAGAACCTCATTTCTCTTTCACTGCCGACGCATGGTAATTGTCCAGTTCAGCGTCAAGATCTGCAGCAGATACAGGCGTGCGGTTCCGGTCCTGCCCTCGGCCTTTCCCCTGTCCGCGACCGCCACTGCTCTGATTATTGCCTCCACCACGACCGTTGCCTTGAGGTGCTCTTCGCTGACCACCTCTTTGATTTTGAGGCACACTGCAAATAAAATAAGAGGAATTTTATGACTACATGGTAGGAATAACACCAGGTATCATGGATGGATGGGACCCATTGTGGGTTAGTGCCAAAATTGGAACAGACAGCAGCAGATGGAAACAACAAAACCAGATGACATATTTGTATGACCAAATATATATAGCACCAATGGCCCACATCATGACAGCTACCACACAGGAGGCAAGCACTAAAAATATAAGCAGCAGCAGCACCACAACAGCTACCACAGGAGGCAAGCACTTCTAAAATGTCATAAGCATGGCCTATACAAGGAGCTACTTAACACTATTCATTGTTGTAACATCCTTAATCAGCACACAACTCCCAACCGATACAAGTTGACACATATCGCACAAACTGGCATAGGTGAATGTGCCTGGTACCAGGGATAGTATTGTTTGCTCTTGGTGAGTTGAATATTTCCTGCATAAAGTAGTTGCCACATAGCATTTGCCTGGTGTGCCAACTATATTGACCTGATAAGAATGAACCCACCTGTGGTGTTCAATGGATTTTTTTTTCATTTGGCTCGAGATGGTGCAATGGTTCAAATTCTGGTGGATAGAAAAACAAAGGAATCAACTATTGCTACTGCAGGAAGCTGTTTGTGCTAATCTTGTATTGGATTTGGCATATATTGGGTGGGAGTAAATGGAGAAAAGCTGTTTATCATTGTATTCTAGTTTCCAGTCTTAGAAAGTGATGCATGTTTAAAGCACCTCCAAATGTAAGAAAAACATTTTAAAATCTTATCATACAAGCCTCAAGCAAATTCACTTGTAGTGGTTTAGAACACAGTTCCAGACCTAAATAATCTTGTACCACAGCACATACAGATAAGTTATAGGCTGATCAAAGCAAATGAGTAGTTTTATGTGCCTCCTGACCAGACAACCCAGCCCCTCGATTCTAGCATGAGCCATGATAGAATGACAAAGTCATGTTGTTTCTTACAGTACAATTCTAACAAAGCAAGCTTACAAAAGTGGTAGTGGGTAATTGTAAGCAAAAATAGGAGGCTCTATGTAGGTATTTAGTTCTCTCTTACATTTGATTATTTCAGTGCTGTTCATTGATCCACAAGTGACAAAAAAAACTGGTGTTCTTCCTTCCATATATCTTACAATAGACCTAAGAAATTTCATAATACTCTCACTTCTATTATGGATTGAAGTTCACTAATCAAAAGACGGACAATTAAAGCCATGTGCATAAACATGAAGTTCAACTTACTTTTCCAATTTTGTTTTTTTTTGGACAAGCTAAATTACAGACAAGAGTTGCATGAAAAATGTCTATTTTTTTCTAAATATGGTTTAATTGTCTGAAGATGGCAAACTAAAACATGAGCTACACTACATGCAACAATAGCCACCATGGTACTATACCATTTCTCGTGAGCAGCTTTAGTGTTGCAAATGAGATCTTAGGGTTGCAGTAGGATAACCTAAACAGCTGTAGAACTGAGAGCAAGGGGACACAATTTCAGTGGAATTAAATGATAACCTCATAGAATTGGTATGAAGTATCACCAGAAAAAAAAATGATAAATACTTTGGCATATTTCAAAACATAATTGAGTGTGTGGAACTTAAACATCTAATTCTTGTAATTCACCCACTCCCTCATTTGGCCAAATTGGTTTTGATGCAGCATGCCTTTAGCTATATGAAGCATTCTTAGTGAAAAAGTTTTACTCATACAAGTTTTTGCATCCCCAATTCAAACCATATAAAAGAGTAGTTAACACGGATTAAATGATGGATAACAGAAAGAAGTTGGCTGGACCAACCTGCTATGGATATCATTATAGTTCTGCAAAGGGCGGTTGGGTATTAACGGTGGCATGGAAGATGGTTCGGCATTGTTTCCAATTAGCTCTATATTCATTGGCTTTCCATCAAGTAGAACGCCATTGTATCTCTTGATAGCATCCAAAGCATCCACTTTCCTTGCAAAGACAACTTCAGCAGTTCCCTAACAAAATGATGGTTTCAAAGAAGTCCACACAAAGAAAATGCTAATGATAGTGAAAGAAACTGTACAGTCAACAAGAAACCTTGGATGTCCCATCTTTGTCATAGTTCATTGAATAACGTTTGAGCTCACCAACCTCCGAGAAGAGCTCCTGATGAAACAGAAAAACATAATTTGATCAGCTGCAATCAAATAAATCAAGATTATGTGCTCAGAGAAAGAAACTCAGAACACAATTAAATTTATTTCCATATTGTGAACACTGGAATCAATATTGTAACTTGGTCACATAACTGTGCACTACATAGACTACTGAGTTTTCTTCCAAAGAAAAGGAATCATGTAATGCTAGGTGCCAACAATTGGTATGGCAAAAAATCTTTAACCCATGTTCTTTAAGAAGCTAAGGCTAAAAGTCTGATATCATTACAACGATTCATGTATTGCCAGCAATCAGGATAGCAAGAGTCTTTTGTGTAGAAGTACGTCATTCATAGGTCCATATGACCACAAAACTGTCAAGTCTGTTCTTCAAAGAAAGGCCCAGAAAAAGGGAATGCTTAGGATGCAAAAGGGTTCTTCCTAAGTCTTTACTGAAAATAAAAATTTCAGTAAAAATTACTCAGTAGACCTCACCTTGAGATCTGTATACAAGAATATAACTATCTTGCATTCTGATTTGACAAAAAAGGGACAGTACCATACTCAAAGGGCACATATAGGCATGAGGCATACAATCACCCAACAAGAGTCAAGAGCTTCATGGACCAGAATACATTAGGAAACGAAATTAGAAAACTCATTTCAGATTCCTCCTTACTATTCCACACATACTTTCCTTCATCTCCCTCCACATCCATTCCCCAACCCCAAAGTCAAACACACTTTATATGCGATAAGCCAACCCAACTGAAAAGGCTTTAAGTGCATCTAGCATCATCCAAACAAAAGGAAATTAGTACAGCGTCAATCCTGCACTGACTGAATTTACAGCGTCAATCCTGCACTGACTGAATGACACCAGAGATTCAAACAAAAGCATTACAACAAACAGCTAATAAGACAATGAAATAATCAAACAGAATTTGGTACCGACGTTACTTGGCACTGCTAGATTCATTCACATGAAAGTACAGAATCTCTGAGCTCACTTATTAATTACAGAAACAGGGAGCCTATGTCCTTCAAATAGCACACTAAGACCGAGCCCATTCCCGACTTGTTCGGTATTCAGTGAATTGGCCAGCAACAGGAGAACGGGTAGCACCTGGACATCCTCGACGGTGACGCCGGCGTCAAGGTTGGAGATGTGCAGCTTCGTCCCCGTCTCGAGGAACCTCGCGGTGGCCGCCGTCGGCGGCGCGACGGCGGCCATGGCGGCGATGTGGTCGGAGTAGACCCCGTAGGGCGAGTCGGCTGCGGCGGCGCGGTGGGCCTGGGTGGGCACGGGCCGGCGGCGGCGGCGTTAGGGTTTTGAGGCGGAGGTGAACCCGGTGCAAGGAGGGCGGCGGGGCGCACGCGGCGTACCTTGGGGGCGGCCAGCAGGTAGGGCGCCGCGCGGGCGGACGGCGGCGCGCGGCGGGCGGGCCCCGACGAGGAGGCGGGGTTGGACTTGGGCCGGGATTTGGACTGCTTGATGAGGTCGTCCAGGGACATGTCCAGGCCGCTCGACATGGTCCCCGGCGGCTGGAAGCGAACCGGCCCGGCGGCGACGTCGCTGTGCTGCTGCTGCTGCGGCGGCGGCGGCGGTGGCTGACGTGTCGTGTGAGCTGCGGGCGAGGGCAGGTGCGGCACTCGCTATCCGGGAGTGACCAGGTGACAGGTTTGTTGTTTGTTACTTTGTTCACGTGCCACTTTCAAAACCTCACTGGATATACGAGGGTTAATTTGCAAAACCCTATAGCAGTAAAATTATTAGTAAAAAAGGACAGTTCGTTCTTTGTTTTAAATTTTATATACTACTCTAATATAAGTATGGTTCATTCATTTCATGAAGCAAGATATTTCTATCCTTTGCTATTATAATGCAATTATGATTACCGCTCTCTTTAATATGAGTTATCCGAGTAAGTAGCAATAGGTATATAGTTACCAATTATTTTGAAATTCTTTTAACGCGTCCTTTGGATCCATCACCTAAACTTAAGCTGCACGCTAAAAGATTTCCGTATCTGATTGAACCTAGCTAAAACCAACTAAAACATATTTAAAGGCAGAATTACCCCTCCTAAATCAATACAGTCACCATCCTCTTTTTTCTATTACTTTCATTAGGGTAGTATGGTCCGACCATTTCAATTAGCTGGAGAATCCAAACACTCCTAACAAAAATTTAGTCACTAAAGTTTTAGTTGGCTAGCTAGCTAGCTAAACTTTAGTTGAGGTGGATTCAGACAGGATCTTGAGAAGACTTATTAGATTGCACAAAACCACGTGCAAGAGACCCAAATTTGAACTACAATAGTTATTAGTCTGTGAAATCTGTATTAAGCTACTATTGAGCAAAGATAACGATACCATTCATTGATACGTCGGCACAGGTACACTTCGTATCTTTATTTTGCTCTTTAGGCCCGTATCAGTGGGGTTTTATAGAGAATTTTATGATATTAAATGTGTCAGAACCATCTGATAGTTCAAAGGTTCTTACTTGGAGAAGTAGACGGTAAGGTCTTCCAATGACGCCCTTGAGGATAGGGAGCGATGCATTGCTATGGTCATTGTTGACCGATCCAAGATTGTGTAAAGCTTTCGGTTAAGAGACCTGTCAAGAACACAATTAGTAGCACTATCGACTCCGGCGGTACTCGCACCCACTAGAAGTTACGCGCCTCCGCAATTGTCCCCGGGCCGCGCGGCCGCAACCGCACCTGGGGATGCACCCCCGGCACCGGCGCTGAACAAACACCGAGCGCGAGTGGGACAACCACTAGGCACAAGCCCCATCACCCACACGGGAGCTACTCCATGTCGCCCATGTGATGGAGCACCTCCATGCCGGCCCTCCCCACGATCACCATCGCTGACAGACCTTTCCTCCGCACAGCTCTTGTCGTGCAAACCAGATAGGCCCACGGCCCCACCGCCGCTCCATGCCAGCATACCGCAGCCTACAACCCAACCATCCCTCCATGCCACCATACCGCAGCCCACAGCCCAACCGTTGGTCCACCATCGGAATGTGTATGTACTCTCTCTATATTGGTATTAGATGATATTTTGGATAAAATTTTAGTCAAACATTAGGAATATAAATCATGAATAACTTTTAAGTCGTTGAGTTTGGAAATGTGAAAACCATATGAATAGATTTGTCTTAAAAAATATTTTTATAAAAGTATACATATATTATTTTTTAATAAATATTTTTAGGAAAAAGTCTAGATCACCCCATCACCTGTGGGGGTTGGACTATATAATCCCCTAACCTATGAAACGGTCTATATCACCCCCCGAACTTTCTAAAACCGGTCAAATTACCCCCTACACAAATTTTAAAAAATCATAGTAAATCACAGAAAAATCATAAAATGGAAAATCCAATTGTGTTGAAATTCAAATGAGTATATATACATGGTGAACATATAATATGATATGATTTAGTACATTTTTTGTTGTAGCTTTAGATCTATGTTTTTCTTCATAGCTGTAAAAAAATGTACTGAAGCATATCATATTATATGCTCACTGTATAGATATACTCATTTGCAGTCCAACACAATTAATTTTTTTATTTTATGATTTTTTTGTGATTTACTATGATTTTTTAAAATTACTTTAGGGGTAATTTGATTGGTTTTGGAAAGTTCAGGGGGTGATATAAACCGTTTCATAGGTTAGGGGTATGTAGTCCAACCCTTATAGGTGAGGGTGATATAGACTTTTTCTAATATTTTTATAAAAATAAGAAGTTAAAGTTATGTTTTGGAGACCGTGTCGTTATCCTAAACGTAATTTAATATCAATATGGAGGGAATATTTTATTATTTCATTAACTTGAGTAAACGTTCGGTAGAAGTACGTTGGGCGCCTGCGTTAGAAAAATTAGAAGTGTAGCTGGGCAAAAAAAAGTAATCTTGGAGAACACATCGATCGACATGAATATGGAAGGTGGTGAAGTTTTAGATGGCTATTTTCTTGATGATGTCGTAGCATTTTTTCTCGTTAGTGAAGTTTGGATTCCTTGTTTCCTTTTTTTCGATATATAAAGGCCTAACTAATAGAAATCAAGGATTTGCACAAGCATTCACCGAAACCAAGACACCAAAGAGTAAATAGATTAATACTCCCTCTGTCCCAAAATATATGGCACGGTCAAACTTGGCACGGTCTCCCATACTAACGTTTGACTCTTAATATCTCCAATACTATAACGATTGTAGCAATAAAATTATAGTTATATAAAAGTACATTTAAATATAAATCTAATGGTATTATTTTTGTTAGATAAAGTTTTTATTATGAAAGATTAACTATAGGTCAAAAATTTTAAAGTTTGAATCTTGAATTACGTGCGCGCCTTATATTATGGGACGGAGGGAGTAAGAATCAAGGCACAATATCGGATACGGCGTGTGCTTTGCCATTATTTTTTCTCGGTCGCACTAACGTGAAACAAAAGATCGGACGGGTGACGTGGCGCAACTACAGCCAAGTAATCACTAACGTGAAACAAAAGATCGGACGGGTGACGTGGCGCAACTACAACCAAGTAATCATAAATAACTTTTAAGTCGTTGAGTTTAGAAATATAAAATCATATGAATAGATTTGTCTTAAAAAATATTTTTATAAAAGTATACATATATTATTTTTTAATAAATATTTTATAAAAATAAGAAGTAAAAGCTATGTTTTGGAGACCGTGTCGTTATCCTAAACGTAATTTAATACCAATATGGAGGGAATATTTTATTATTTCATTAACTTGAGTAAACGTGCGGTAGAAGTACGTTGGGCGCCCGCGCCAGAAAAATAAGTGTAGCTGGGCAAAAAAAAAATCTTGGAGAACCCATCGATGAACATGAATATGGAAGGTGGTGAAGTTTTAGATGGCTATTTTCTTGATTATGTCACATCATTTTTTCGATGGACGTGAAACATACTGTTGCAACATAGAGCAAAACCCTAGAACATCCCAGATCTACTTTTATAACATTCACATCAAACAGTTGCAACATTTTTCTGAAACATCCAAAACATATGAAACATGCTCTTGCAACATGGAGCAAAACCAAAGAAAAAAAGAGCAAATACAACACCAACCTCCCCCTCGTGCGCCCCTCCCTCTGCTCTCCCGTAGGCGCGCCTCCCCCTCCCTTGCTGGAGAAAATGGGCAGCGGCAGCGGCGCCCGGAGGAGCGGCGCGGTGGCGGCCGCCGTGGAGGAGCGGCACCCGGAGAAGCGGCGCGGTGGCGGCCGCGGAGGAGGGCACGACAACGGCGACGACATCCGCGACGCACACGAAGGAGCGGTTCCCGAGGGCGGTGTGGGGAGGCCGCCTCGACGCAGAGGAGCGGGGACGGAGAAGCGACGATGACGCGGAGGAGCAGAGACAAGGGAGGCCGGTGGCGACGCGGAGGAACGACGGCGCGGAGGAGCGGCGCCTCGACTCGAAGAAGGGGCGACGGCGGTGACCCGACGCGGAGGAGTGGAGACGAGGGAGGCCGGCGACGACGCGGAGGAGGGGCGGAGGCAGCGGCGACGTTAGGGGATGCGAAAGACAAGATTAAATAGACGGAGGAATGGGAGGCGGAAACGACAGGAGAAGCGTCCGATCCGTCGGACGCCTGTATAGAAGCATTACCTTTTTTTTTGAAAAGGAAGCAGGAGCATTGTTATGTCATATAAAAAGAAGAAGCATTCGTACATAACGCGCCAAAGCGTATACCCCACACAAACAAATGCACGTACACAACAAAAACATTACACCACCATCCCCGACCAATTGGGAGAGGAGTACAAAGTAGGCCGTCGACACCTGCGTCGTCGTCACCATCGTTGTGTCACGCCAAAGCCGCAGCCCGCTGCAAGCCCGAGCAGACACCTGAGCTCCTCCGCCATGGGACCATCACCCTCAAGCCGCACACCAACGATCATCGATCCCTCTTCTCTAGTGATGCTTCAGCCGAACACTTCCATCACAACATCAATCAAAACCACTGATCCTGGCCTCTGTGCGTGGGGGCCTCGCCTCTTCCACCGTCTTACTCCTGCCAAGGACTCAGATATCTAAGGCCACTATGAGAGCATCTCCTCTGTCCAGCCAACACCGAGATCACAACTGCACCATGCGCGATAGCTCAAGCCCTCTAGCACCCATGGGCCCTCTGCACCTCCCCAGCAACATCACAAGCCGACCGCCAGCACCACTACCACAAGCCGATACGGGCCACTAGATGCGACGCCTCCAAGGAGAACACGATGCCAAGGCGCTGCAGTCGCACGTACATAGGTGGACAAAGTTTTCATCCTACAAAGTCGCTGCGGTAGTAACATGATGCCTCGCCATGGTGCCCCCAGTGGGAAAAACGACGCCCCAAGGGCGCCGCCACCATGGCCACTGACAGACGGGTCAGCGAAGGCATTTGCCCGACTCAGCACCATGCAGTCCGACCGCTCATGGCCATGACAGTAGCCCACTCCTCGTCACTTCCACATCGCATCTGCCGGAAGAAGACCAGAGCAGGCTGAAACACCACCTTGACGCCCCAGCATGCTTCAGCCATCCCCCAGCCCACCACCAAGGCGGCGCAAAACCAGTGTCACCGACGAGGAAGGAGATGAGGGGCACCTCCTGCCGCAACCGATCGCCGCCGGCCATGGCCATATCCAACCGCTGCCGGCGCCAGCCCGCCGCCAGATGTGGCTGGCCGCCGCGAGCTACAGCCAAGCAACAATGCCCACAGGCGCCCGCGGCCACCACCAGCCACTGCAAGCACTACCGTCGCCGTCGGTCCTCAAGCTCTGCTGGTGCCGCCCGTCCACCTCCGCTCGTCCCCACAACAACGCAAGCGCGCCCCCTAACCGCGTAGGCCATCAGATCTGGGCGAGGGTGAAAGGACCTTGATGTCACCTAGAGGGGGGTGAATAGGTGAATCTGCAAATTACAAGCTTTTTCACACAGTTAGTACAGAAACCGGTCAGACCGCTTTCTTGAAGAAAGCGGTCAGACCGCTTTACCACAGCGGTCAGACCGGTTTTCCACAGAGAAAACCAACTATGTAAATTAACCCCCTCTACGAGTTCTAGCACAAACCAAACTTGGTGATGGGCTTCTGTAGATGATAACTAGCAGGTCCACTTGGTCCCTGCACACAAGTAGAGCACAGCCAAGTAGAATGATGCGGAAGCGAATATAAATGCTAGAATAGAGCTTGTGAAGTAAGACAAGAGACAAGGATTTGTTTTCCCGAAGTTCGGAGTTCACCGCTGCCACCAAGGCTGTCACAAAGACACGATGAATCCTAGTCTCCGTTGAGGGCCTACAAAAGGCGGGCTTATCCACTCCAAGCCACTTTCCTCGGGTTCCACTAACTTTTGACCCTTTTTCACGAAGGAGGCAAGGCCAGCCTTTACAACCAATCCGTGGCTTACCACACTCACGGTAGCTCACCGGCGACACCTAGCCGTCTAGGAGGATCACCTCCAAGAGTAACAAATGCTTCAATTGGTTGCTAGACTCCACCGGAAGTGCTCAAGGCTATGGATATGCTCTTGATGGCTGCAAGTAGCTCTCTCAATCTTTCTTTTGCTCACAACCGATACATCCCTCAACCCAAATCCAAAGATATGATCAAAATCAATCAACTCTCACAAAGAGAGATTTGGGGAGAGCTTGCTGGTGCTTGGAAAGGCTCTAGGCGTGCAAGAATGGCAGGGGAACCAGCAGCCCTCAAAGGAGAGGGCCAAGGGGTATAAATACCCCAATCCCAAAAACTAGCCGTTAAAGCCGTTGGAAACCGGTCAGACCGGTTGACCGGTTTTCAAAACAAAGTAGCCGTTACACCTGTCAGAGCCCCACCGGTTTGGGTCGACTCAGCACACTTGAGTCTCAAAAGACTCCACTCTCAAGGCTATCTCACATGGGTTGATCTATGAGCACTTTTGGTGTTGTCAAACAACTAATGTTGCATCCCTCTTGATAGTACGGCATTCCTAAACTCAAGATTAAAACAATAAAAGAAATCTTCCGGAACTTCCGGCCCGGAGAAAACCAAGACAGAGCCGGCCGGAACTTCCGGTCGGATCTTCCGGCCTCGGGTCGGAACTTGCAACAGGACACTCGTGAGCTTGAAAAACGGCTAAGTCATGTATCTTCCGATGCAACGGCCGGAACTTCCGGCCCGTAGAAACTCAAGACCGAGCCGCCCGGAACTTCCGGCCTAAGTTCCGGCTGAGCAGAAAAGGTGTTTGTGAAGTGTTTTTGTGTCTCTCAAGAGTTTGTCATCTCAAGCAAATTACTTTTAGCAACTAGAATTTATCAACTACGTCCCCCTTGATAGTACGATGGTCCTATACTCAATTTCAAACGGAAAATTAAATTTAAATCCACCAATTGAGTCCTCTACCATATGAATGAGCGTTGGGGTCCTTCCTTTAGCATTTTCTCCTTTTTATTTCATTTTATTCCTGCACAACTCATGCAAAGCATCGTATCCAAATTTCTATTGCCATTAATCACCGAAATAGATTAAATGCCTAGATGCACTTTCACCGTTACACCTGTCAGAGCCCCAAACCGGTCAGACCGGTTTGGGTCGACTTAGCACACTTGAGTCTCAAAAGACTCCACTCTCAAGGCTATCTCACATGGGTTGATCTATGAGCATTTTCTTGTTGTCAAACAACTAATGTTGCATCCCTCTTGATAGTACGACATTCCTAAACTCAAGATAAAACAATAAAAGAAATCTTCCACTTGAGCTTTTATGTCTTGATTGTTGCCATACTTGGTCATTCTCAACTTTGAGGACTTCAACATCTTTATATTGCTGAGCAAATTCAACTTGAGCCAATGGCTTAGAATTTCCGAGTATATCCAATTCATAAGACATTTCAATATATGATCAATAGAGAATTAGATGCATTGCATAGCTTCACTCGGTAAGGCTTGATTAGTGCATAGAGATCAAACTATGATGCTAGTCTTCACCCTAGCAAAGTCCCTCGACAACAAGACCAACTTGCCCTTCTCTTTGCTTGGTACCTGGACACGACTATCTAGTTTAATCCCCTTCACCATATCTAGCCACATTGAGATCCACTTTGTATTGCATCATCATGAATACCACACTGAAATCCATGTCTTCTATTAGCTTGAAATATCTTCAATATTGTTTTGTATGTTGTCTTGTATGTTTTCTTTGGTAGATAACTTGTCCATAAGCTTCCATGCACTTGAGACCATATAATATCGATATAATCATGCCTCATATAGTGTACAACCATTATCATGACTATGGAACAAGATCATGGAAATTCCAATATTATCTTCTACGTTGTCTTTGGTAAATAACTTGTCCATAAGCATCAATGCACTTGAGACCATATACTAACCATAGAATCATGTCTCATTTTGAATATAACCATTGCCATGGATCAAACCCAAAGAAATCCCAATTTCTTCAATTATTTTGTCCCAAAAACCTTTGACAAGTATCCTATAGATGAGACCAACTAATTTGCATAAGACCGTGTCTCATTTGTCATTTTACTTCACTTGTTATTGTATTACTTAGTTGCATGGGATCATAAACACTTGTTTGTTTTCATATCATATATACCAACAATGAGCTCTCATTCTTCAATAAATATATTTCATGAATATCCATAAGAATAAAACCCTGCTGATATTCTTAAACAAACGAGTTAAATACAAATCATGTTGTCATCCAAAATCACCAAAACATATAAGTGTCTAGATGCACTTTCAGATGGCAGCCCAGAACTGTGGCATGCCGCCGTCGTCACTGAAGAGACCGCCGGCGCCGGCGAGCTCCCCCAAGGCCAGGACGGCCGCGCCCGCCGTCGCCGCTGAGGAAGGGGAGGAAAGGCCACGCCGCCGCCTTCCTAGGGAGCCACGCGGACATTCGTTGCTCCCTCAGGAGGCGGGGAGAGAGGGACGGCGGCTAGGGTTTTTCCGCCCGAGTCGTCGGTGGGGGGGGGGGGCGTATGTTTCCGTATTCAGATTTTCGTTCGCTGCCCTCCCACTTTGGCATCATTTATCCGCGCCAATCATATCCATATACATGTGCTTACTGCACTTAGGCAATTTGCACAGGTGAAACTTTACTCTATCCTATAAAAGAAAATATTCCGTCTTGTCATCGAGATTCTCCACTATCTATCACTTTCTTCTACACTCATTTATACTCTATATTCACTCTCCATACCAACTAACAGCTCGTGGGACCCATGTCACAATTTTTTTATCTTTTTGCTCCCTCTCTCTCTCCCATCTTCCAGATCTCTCTCGCGGCCTCCTCCCCCGTCTCTTCTTCTTCCACCGCCCGCCAGTGCCGCCCCCTCCCTTCCCCAGCCCCTCCTCCGTCCCTGGCCCGGCGGCGCCGCCGCCCCTCCAGCGCGGGCCCCTCCCTTCCCCGCGCCCGCCGCCCTCTCCCTCCCCCCCCCCCCCCCCCCCCCCCCGACGTCTTCCTCTCGCCGCCCCCTCCCCAGCCAGCGCCGCGCCCCTCCTCCGTCCCCGGCCCGGTGGCGCGTGGCTAGCGTGGGCCCCAGTTGCGGCGGTGCCCTTCCAGCGTGGGCCCCTCCCTCCCCCGCACCCGCCGCCCCCTCCCTCCCTCGACATCCTCCTCTCGCCGTCCCACCTCGTCGACCCGAACCACGCAGAGGAGCCGCGGAGGAGGGCCTCCATCGTTGCCTCCGCCTTCCCCCGTCTCCACGGCGCCGGCCCCTCTCTCCCCTCGTGCTCCTCGACATCCTTCGCGTGGAAGCGGTGGGTGCTGCGGACGGCGCTCAAAAGCACGGCTCGCCGAGGGGCACGGCGAGCAGCAGCTGGAGGCCGTGCCGTTGCTCGTGAGGAGGCACGCGCTCAGCCTTGCCGCCGCAGCGGGCCTCTCCGTGGCGCGCGTCCTGACGCTCGTCCCCTGCCGCGTCGCCAAGGACAACCACGGAGCGGCGCCGGCGGTGGCGGTGGCGGTGGCGAGGAGGCGCCAAGCGTGGTCGGTTCCCCCTCTCCCTCTCTCTCCCAGATGCGGCGGTATGGGTGGTCGCCGCTGCGGTATGGTGGAGCAGAGGGAGGGGGTGGAGCGGCGGCGGACGGCGGGGGCGCGCGGAGCAGCACGGGACGGCGCGGGCCCCGCAGGCCAACGTGGCGTTTTACCGACCGGTCGCCTCTTGATTTGGAGTTGGCAGGCGCGGTATGCCGGGCAGTGATTTGCTTGGCGTGTCTCGCTGCAGCAAAAAAAATCTGTAAAAGCGTCGGACGTGTCATTTACCGTCAGTGCATAGATTACACAAACGATGAGCTAGCGAGGTAAAAACAAGCGCAATCCACAACGGTGAATGCGCATGAATTAACCACGCATACATAGGCGCATGCAATGAAAAGAAAACAAATGCATAAACAAAATGTAAGAATTCGTGGACGTGGGGCTGCACATTTATATCCGATCACGCGCCCCTGCAATCTTCGACGGATTCGCAGCCGCCACTGTACTTGTTGGCGATGTTGCCGGGGCGGAAGAGTCCCCTGTTCCTGCCGGGCACCTCGTCGGCGCTCATGGCGTGGTAGCCTATCTGGATGTCGGCGGCGGCGTGCTGGACGCCGGCACCGGCCACGAGGAGGAGGGCCACTAGGGACAGGCTCAGGACGGTCACCTGGAGCTTAGCTTCTGCCATGCCTGATGTTGGTTGTTCTTGGGCTTGTAATAGTATAGAGAATCGGAAATCCACTGCAAAAATATGATAATAATAAGCCCATAAGAGATCGAGGGCTGCTCTGTCTTAAGTAATGGGTGCGACCTGCAAGGATGGGTGGACGAGAAGGTATTCAGGAGGTCTCTAGAATGGATGTGTGTACTCCATGAAAAGGAGGGTTTTCTCTAAATCTAAGCTCTGTTATGAAAGGCAGGAGAAAATGTTTCACTTTGCGTTTCTCTTGCATACAAAAGTGGTGAGAGCATTTATTTATTTTTCAAGCCAAACAGATGTGTTTACTAAATGTAAGCTCTCTTATTCCGTACGGATGTGTTACTAAAGTCGTGTGCTGCAAAAGGTTATACAATCTGAATATCTGATAGGACTATCGATTTTTGATCCGACACTGAGCAATCCGGTTGTGGCTGTGGTAGGAGGCAATCTGATAGGAAGCGGCACGGAAATTAACGATCAATGTCACCGGTAGAAAATCTGTTATCAATACCGACATGCTGGCCGGCATCAATGTGCCGACCATTTAGTACCGGGTCTTCCTATCAGCCTGTAGAGAATCTCTTATCAATACCGACATGCTGGCCCGCATCAATGTGCCGACCATTTAGTACCGGGTCTTCTGCCACCATCGGGAGGCTCGCATAAGTCGCAAGTCACGCAATTTTTTCATTACGCGTACGCGTCCACAAGGATTCGAACACATGACCTCCAGCCTCGCGCGTTGCTTCCTTACCATCCCACCTATACATCACTTTGTGGCTGAGTGGGAGATACATTTCTTTTGAAGTATCCCGTGGAGGACACTTTAGTACCGGCTGAATGACACACTTTAGTACCGGCTGAATGAAACACTTTAGTATCGGTCGGTGTTACCAGCCGGTACTAACGTGCACGCCACTTTAGTACCGACTGGTAACACACCAACCGGTACTAAAATGTGACTTTTAGTAGTGACTCGTGTTACCAGCCGGTAATAAAGTGGCTTCCGGGGACACACCAGCCGGTACTAAAATGCGACTTTTAGTAGTGACTCGTGTTACCAACCGGTAATAAAAGTGGCTCCCGGGGCCTTATAAGTTTAGACCCGGTATTAAAAATGGTTCCCGCCACTTTAGTACATGATGTTTTTATGTCAGGTATTAAATGTCGTGGATGAATGTGAGTTTTGATAGTAGCGTGTGGTAGGAGGCTATAATTCGAGTTGCTTTCCGTTCACTAAAAGCATATCTAAAAATACTCAATAAATACTTCCAATAATTAATTCTAGAAACGAAGATAAAATGACAGCATGAAGCAGCGGGGGCTTGTGGGCTGCTGCTTGCTGTGAAACTACGTCTCTTGAAACATCATCAGGTGCGTGCACAATATTGCTTATTTTCGCATGATAATGACTGAGATATAAGACCTCTGCAGTCCCGCTTATCTACTCTTAATTAACTGAATTCCTGCAAAATTAACAGCAGCATTACACTCTTCCTGCAAATGTACCTACACCGAAGTGGCTCATACTTTTTACCTCACTTGAACACTAACATTCAAATTTGTTGAGAATAAGCATCGACGTGTCAAACTTTCTGCAACAATTTAGCAAGAATTTTTTATAACCACCGAGACAAAGTTATGTTTATACATTGATCATAAATGAAATGGTCCCATAACCGATCTGCAGTTTTGCACCCACCAGGATATTGACTCGAGACCATTTGCATTTCTACAGTGTTACAACTAAAATTGTCCATAGTGAAACACATAAATCCGAACCTGAACAGTTGTGATTAAACATTAGAAGAGGCACAACGATGAGAGAATTACAAGCATGGTATCGCTACTATCTTATCCTCCGTGTGACAACATAACCCCCTTAGGATCCACAGCAAGCTGACTTCTGTGAAGTCGAAGCCTCTCCACCACCATCAGGTCTGTTGATACTGATGGTAGGATCCTAAAACCATAGAATAACTTAATTGTTAAGCTACATCACTGAAGCAGCAAGTCATTAGTTTAAAAGGAAGAGCAAGATTGAAGTTGCACCTCTGGCTTTGAATCGGTTTCCGCGAGCCTTTGCTTAATATCTCTTGCTATCGAAAAGAAAACCTGCTCCACATTAAGGTTGGTCTTTGCACTCTGCAAAAACAATAATAATCAAAAGGTGTACATGTAGAATTTAAGGGTTTCACACAAATCCAGAAGTCTGTTCCTTTCAGTCAGAATAGATGTAGGGATACAAACAGCAGAAGTGTCAAAAACCAACTAACCGTTTCAAAGAACTTGATGCCATACTCATCGGCAAGAGCCTGCCCTTTAGAAGTTGGAACGGCCTGTATTCAGAAAAATTGATCATTTAATTTTTTTAAAAATACAGTTAATGAATAAACCATAGTGATGACCATTTGAGGTGCGGTAGTTTAACACATCATGAAGTTGTATGCCAGAACTAATGCAAGCACCAAAAATATCCCTTTTATGTTTTCATTTTATACTAAATATGAGAGACAATAAAGAACAGAACATACCCGTTTGCTTTCATCCATGTCGGCTTTGTTGCCTATCAAAATTTTGTTCACATTATCAGAAGCATGTTGCTCAATATTCCTAATCCAGTTTCTTATATCTGTCAATAATAACACCAGGGTCAGTTGAGGAAGGCAAAGTCCTGTACTAAAGGGTTGATGATTGAAGTTGAGGAATACGCACTATTGAAAGATGACTCATCGGTAACATCGTAGACGAGCAAAATACCCATTGCACCCCTGTAGTAGGCTGCATATTCAAAAGTGTGTATATTCAGAGTAGTTTCATCATAAATAGTTAAAAGAACCTACTCTCTGCAGCAAACGAAGCATATTGCGTACCAGTTGTAATAGTTCGAAAACGTTCTTGGCCAGCAGTATCCCAGATCTGCAACTTTATGCGCTTACCATCGAGCTCAATTGTTCTTATTTTGAAGTCAATCCTTTTTAAAGAATAAAACAGAAAGTATTTTAGAACCACCATAACAAAAGCATTCATATGAAAACAATGATCCACTCGAAAACAACTCTTTTACACTTTATTAGCAGCGCTTACCCAATGGTGGTGATAAAGCTAGTGGTGAAGGAGCCATCTGAGAACCGTAAAAGGAGACAACTTTTCCCAACACCTGCACAATGATTAGTGAATTGAGTGTCTCAACAAGATCAGAAATATACACAGGGATGTAGTATTTTTTAGTGCAAACAGGGTAGTGCATGTGAATCCATTAACAAGCAACAGAATCATTATATAGACTATGCCAAAAAGTCATAGCGGTCAACAAAAATTCGAAAAAACTACAGCAATAAACAATGAGTATGCATAAATATTGCAAGGAAAAGGGAACAAAATTATTAGCATGTAGGCAAGGCGAGAAGGTATCCAACATCAGCCTACTCTTTGTACGCAAAAATGAGAACTCCAGAACACAATGAGTTATCAAGTGTTTGATAAATCATAATAAGACTGGTCTTGTTTTGTCTCTAAACCCAAGTCAGATTCAACATCATGCATTAATGTTACCCTGTAAGCATGTGTATCCAACATCAGGTCGGTCTTTTCACCATGAAATGCTATCTGTAGCACAATACTGTTCAGGCCACTGTAATGTGAACACATCACTCTGGAACTTCCTCATGAAAGTTGTTATTGCTCCCTAACCATACTTGCTAACAACATTAACAACGTTGAACACTACTAAACTTAATGTCATCAGGAGAACTCTCAGAGAAAAAAACAAGTCCTAGCCATTATGTTGGCCAGGAAATAAATATATCACCAGCCAAGGTTTTGAAGGTTATGCAACTAACATATAGATTTTTCCTTTCTTTCTTCCCCTAAGTAAATGCAATGTGATAGTACTTCGCAGTTTCACTTCTTACTGAAACAATGGCATGCCACAAAAAATTCATACCAAAAGATAAGATACACACCTAGCAATCAACTAATCACATAATTTAGTTCACTTAGAAAGGTTTGTGAAACATCAACTATTAAAATTGGCAGCTCATAAATACTGTTGAACTGTACTAACAACGCATAAGAACATCTCATCCAATTCAGCATATGTGACAAAGAGTGAATAAACAATTTTCTGCAAAAAATATGACCAAGAGTGTAGTGTTTGTGCCTTGTACCATGCGCAGAAGATAATAATAAAATTTTCTCAACAAGCATTAGTTTGGACTATGGTTATTAAAAAAAAACTACAAAACTTTTCCTTGGAGGTGTTGGACAAATTAACACATACCCATCACTAGCTAATAGTAGTAGCTATACACAATAACATACTAATTGTCAACAATTTAGAACTGAGCAAGGAACTCATGGCCTATGGCTATGTGATCACATCATACTCATTCTGATTCAATAGCACAAGTAATTCTTTCATGGTTGTTCCCATGTGCATAAGCAGCTACTCCTACAAGCTAAATATCCATCCAGGTGAATGTCCAGACATCTATAAACATTAGGTAATTCCATTACTGAATATTAAGGCCACTAACCACTTGATGAAATATACATAACAATTCATACTTTCCATCCAATCAAGCACTAACAACAATCACGAATCATCTGAAATAGGACCAACTAGTAGGTGGATATGATTCGCGGGCCACTCGATGGTGATTTTTCTGCAGCGATTTCTGGCGGGATCCACCGTGGTAGGACCCGATGCTAAATTTGATGGATTCATAACTGCCACGTCGTCGTCGACGAATTTCTCGGAGCGGCCGGTGACCTCGATCCCACCCAGATCCCCCGTCCCAATACAGACGTACAGCGCAGAGGAGCCTCCGCACAGCACAGGCGATCCAGCCGAACCGGAACAAATTTTGGATTCCGCATTCAGATCCCGCTGGAGTCAATCGATCCGGACACACACACACACAGAGGTTGGGGTGGGGGGCGTTTGAAGCCACTGACCGCTGTCGCCGATGAGGAGCAGCTTGATGAGGTAGTCGTAGTCGGCCCGGGCCCTCGCCGGCGGCGCCGCCATCTCCGAGCCCGAGGGAAGGCTCCGCCCCCTCCTCGCGCGGCCGCGAGCCCTAGCGAAGCGGAGCGACCGCCCGCCCGCAGCAGCAGCAACGAGCGGCCGTCAGATCCGGAACGGGCGGGGGGCACGTGACCGCGAGCCGGGATACCGGGGCGGCGCGGCGGTGGTGGAAGTGGAACGGGGGCGGGCGGCGGAGCGAGGCAGGATCGGGTGCGGTGCGGTGGGAGAGAAGTAGAGGCGGAAGGAGGCGCGTGCGGGGTGGAAGTGGTCCACCGTGGACTTTGAGCGGACCACGTCACGCCCACGTGTTCCACTTCAACACCTTTTTTTTTGGGTTAAGGAATGAATCGTCACACCACAAAATTAAAATTTAGCTTTTCTTTTTTGATTCAATCTGTTAAAATTTTGCTTTTCTTTTTTGATTCAATCGGTTAGCTTTTCTTTTTTGACTCGATCGATTCGCAGAAGCAAAATAGGCAGCTTACGTTAAAAACAAAGCAGCACATGAACTGAGTCTGCTATGCTATGCCAAAAGTCACCTAAATTTCAGTCGACTTTGGCCGATTTTTCTTACCCCAGATGGTTGGTGGCAAAGCAGTCATTTACGGGGCAAAGGCACATTCCCCCTGTTTCAGTTGCAAGCATAAATTTCATCACATTGTGGGTTGTGGCAAATCAAGTACCAGAATTCAAAAAATCACGGCAAATCTAAATTCAACTAAATAAATCATTTCATCCCACTTGGCAAACACACTGATACGATGAGAGATTATCCATTGCCATGCTTCAAACTAGAAAGTGCTCATCTACATATTCAAACTCTAAACAGAGCAAAAACTTTTACAGCAACTGAATTTCACAACTAACCACGATAATCCACCATAGTTCAGAACTGATAATCCACCATAGTTCAAAGCTTGTATATCACCAAAACTGCCTTTGCCATTTCAAAAGCATGTTCCCATATCACGTTAGCTGTACTTTGCTTTCCCAGGGCATAACAGGAAAACCAATGTAAAAGGATTATTCATCGTCTTTCTTTGGCTTCCGGTAGGTTTCCTCAATGTGCTTTGCCAGAAAAACATAGGTGTTGAATAACTTCTTGACGTTTGGAACATTGTAGTTCTGAGCTATATAGACACCGCATCCCATTCCTACCAGGAGAGTGAAGCTGCCCTTGAATAACCCCATCACGACCAAACCTGGCAACAAGAATAAATGGTTAGGTACGCTCGAAAACTTGATCCCAAGGCAAAACATAAACGACTACCAGAAAGCAGAATACAGAAGAAAATGGATGTGACCATACAACATGAACATATTAACTGTAGAAGGTGTCACAAGATGGTGTTGCTGTCCAAAATGGCAAGCTTATCTTGGTGACAGTCATAGTGTCTCCAAGAAAACTAACTAGAAACATAGTCTATCCAGACTTAAGGTAAGTTTATCTTCAATGAAACTTCAAACTTCTAAACGCACTAATTTCACTAGCATTCTGGAATGACACTTTGTACCTAAGATTTGAGAGCTTTCATAAGTAATAAACATAAGTATCCATAATGCATTCAAAGGACAGCCAAGATTGAATTGCCAAGGCCAGGAATGTTCTGCCAGGGTGGGCATTGAAGAGGAAGATATATAGGCCTGCCACTAATCATGCACATCTTGCAAAGGCGCCAAATTTATACCCTCGAACCAAATGTATACAAACTATCTACTAGGCAAAAAAAGAGTTCATTGTTAAAAACAACTCTTACAACTGTTATTTTGAAGACAAAAACAGACAACAGCTGCTTATTTCTCAAATCATTCAGGACACAAAGTGCAACAGTCCAACCTCTTCCTAGTTACAGCATCACAATCAAGAGCAAAAACACTTAGATCTACATTCAAGCTTTTCAAATGCTTCTGGCAGCAATTTACAACACAAAACACACTACTATACCATTTTTATTTGGAACAAATACAGAAAAAAATAGCTATACAAGGAAATTATTACCATGCTAAGTTGATATATAGTTGTTCAAATGCTTTGTTTGGTGTCAGGAAACCATGCAAATCCTTATAAAACATAGGAAAGGAAAAGGTGACAGCTCCAGGGGTCCAGAATTAAGAGTTATCATGTAGCTAACTTTTAAGAAGGTTTCTAACTCATGAAAGCAAAGGTGGAGACTATGCCATAGATGAAGCAGCAGTTGACTTTCACCAATCAAGGACCTCAAAATGATCAAGATATCAGGTATGCATGAGTGAATTCTTCAACCAAATAGGCTAAAACAATGACTGGAAACAAACAGTAGATAGTATTCGAAACAAGAGAAATCTTGCATGATAAAACTATGAAATAAATTAATGCAATATTAACTCCAATAGGCCATACTATATCTCTGAATAAGGCTCCATATCATTTGAGGCCCAATTAAAACATAGCCATAAATAATGAGCAGGGCAGATTAAATTCTAGTTGCTGATCTCAGAAATGATTTGTTGTAAATTTGAAGTAAATCTCACAGCCCAGTTCCAATGATAATGAAACTAAGTTGCATAACTCTTATGGCTAAGTTCAACAAAATGTATGCAGCCATGAGGCCTATATACACAGTAACAGTTTTTAACAGGTTTAGAAATATGTGATGTACTCTGGCAAAAGTGGAACTGTTTATTTACCAAGACAGATAAAGGCAGTTCTCCTGGGTATTGGAGAAACAAAATCAAGGCAACTAACATTCTTTGGTTACATCAGAACTATAAGCAGTTCTACCATGCTGTGATAAATTAGCATTACAACCTTTTCCTAGTTTGACATCCAAACACCATTATTATAATTTCTAAAGCTTAATAAGCATACCATCCCACACAGAATAACCTGCCGCGTCCGCTTTGTGTTGACACCCATATCACAATGACATGCGGGGTCATCCTGAGTCAATGACATGCGGGTCAGGGTGTCAAATCTTGAAAGGCTCACGAATTTGGTGTTGATTCTTGAAATTTCTCGTAATAATAAATAACTATGAGTCCACTACATTTTTTTCCGCACACAAGCACAGCAAGCACGAACAGCAGCAGCAAGCACAAACAAAAATTACTGCTAAACAAATAAAAAAGGAAGAGGTGCTGCAATCCTGCAAATATAGCCATATATCTCCCTGATAGGAGAAAATTTGTAATTTTCCACATCCAAATTTCTATTACTATCCCTACTGACATATATGAGCATCAGCATATCCATCTTATCTCCCTGATATTACTAGTCCAACCTACTCAAATCAACATCGCGTTTCCCCAGTAACAGAACGAACTTCAGAAATTAGAGAACTACCCTCAGATCGATCAATGGGGCGGGCAACTGCGCCGGACCTGAATGGTGGCCTCTGCGGGGCTGGGTGACCGTCGGGGAGGGCAGGGGACTGCAGCAGGCACGGGCGTGGGGGTCGCCGGCGTCCGCTGCCCTGCTGGTTCTGCTTGCCGCCTGCTCTGCTGCACGGGAGGAGAAGAGGAGGCCGGAGTGGGGAGGATGGCCTACGGTGAGGAATCTCCGAGCACAGGCTGCGCCGCCGCGAGCCTGACCCACGCCCCTCCTAACCCTAGAGGAGGGGGAGGGGAGTTCACGGGGAAGGAGAAAAATAGCACTTGAACCGGTAGGTGGGTAATTTTGAGGGAAAGAAACGAAACGCTCGCAGCCGGAGAAAAGGGCTCAGGTTCTGTGAAAATACGTAGTACAGTATAGATTTGGACGCCGGTTCTTGGTTGACTTTAGCTTTCTCGATAGTAAAAGCAGATTTAGAAGCCAAACCAAAGGCACCCTAAGCTGTCTCTGTCCCTATTTGGACTCGTTTTTCTTTTGGAGCCAAAATTGGATGAGTGAAAGTCAATCTTGTTTGGCTCGGTTCCAATGTTTTGGTCTCAAACGATAGATGGCATTTTATAATAAGTAGAATAGAACTACTTGCATAAAAAATTAGTAATAAATAGAAATAAATCAATTTCGAACAAAGCTTGAGAAAAAGTATAGCTGGCTCATACATCATATTCTTAAATACATACGCCGGCGCTAGTGCTACGCTAAGCTGCTACAAGTCAAATGAAGTGCAGCCTAGTACGTGTGTTCCTCTGATGATGCACGGAGGAGCTTCGAGCTCTTGCCTTCTGATTTTCCTCAGATGTTACAAGGTTGTCTTGACCATCTTCCTGCATGGGGAAAATCACAAGGCGAATAACTGTGATGCAACAAAGTTATCAAGGAGTTTGAAGCAACTGTGAAGACAGCATACCAGCTTGGACCTCAGTGTTTCCAGAAGCAGCCTTCCTTCTCTGATTGCTGAAAACGAAACCAAAAGGCTATTGCACTTTTTGATCCAGAAAAAGAGTCCGTCATCCAAAAAAAAATGCAACCTCAATCTTGTCCATAACTTTGTTTACTGGGTAACCTTATCGTGATCCCATCCTCTTTAGATTCGGCCCACTTCTCTGTCTCTCAAGCTATTTCTGGCTGAAAATTTCAAATCTAAATAAGTGTCAGCGAGACATACCCTATATCTTTACAAAAGATTAACAGAGGCATGCCCGCAACACAATAGCTCAAGAAGACAACTAGGCATGCCATGTAGCTGTAGCAGGCAACCGAGTCAGCTGGATCCGTGACAAATAGCTTGCCGACATGAATTACATCTCTCTCCAATCAACTGCACATTAAGCTTCAGTTCAAGAGATGAATTACGACAGTAGAGTGCACACAATAGGACAAAATAAAAGGAAAGAAAACAAGTAACTGTTCCAATGAAAAGCAACCCAGTTAAGCAAGTGATCCACACAAAGGAAGGAGAGCTCAAATGTTCAGAAAAAACATATATACCTGCACCTTTGGCGAAATCGTATGTCCAGCTAGGCAGCTAGCTGAAGATTTATATCTAGTCAAACCTTGCTCTTTTTGTCAACTGCTATCTCTACGAGTTGCGCAAGTGCAGATACAGTACAGCCTACAATTTGTCACCAGACATGATTAGAGCAAAACTTTCACCAGAAATCTTCACAAGAACAACTACCAGACTTGAAATGATGAAACCGATACAAGTCTCGAACAACTATCTCCCGATCTGTGGCTCGGCTTATGAACTTGATTGCTTCATGGCAGTCCTCGCAGACACGCAGATTCTTGAAAATCCGAAGTGGTGTCCCGACGGGAGTGCTGATGATCCCAAATGCTATGGCAAGCCTCTCGCTATGGAACTTCAGAGATGTTTCTCTCTGTTCCTCCTCAATGTCATGTACAACAATATCAGTTCTACTTGTGTATCCCATTTCCTTTAGCCTCTCCATCAGCTTCTCCAAGTAAGCATAAATCTCAGCCGACCTTGGGTGCAACGTGTCCCCTGCAACAAACGTGTGCACAGCATTCTTCAGATGGATCCAAGACTGACCTGGCTGCTTCCAAACTTTCCTTTCCCGCATTGAACTTCTGGGCTTGAAAGTGTCAAGCCATTTGCTGTTGGTGGCATACATGTTTGACATCAGAACATATGATCCAGCATCACATTGTTGTAGCTGAACCAACTTTTCAGAAGCCATCTTTGCATAATCGATGTGCTTGTGAAGCCGACAAGCTGATAGCAACGTCTTCCAAACAATAGCTTCATGGCTGATGTTGTTTTCCTCAATGAAATTCTTTGCCCTGTCAAGTAGTCCAGCTCGGCTGTAAAGATCAACCATGCAATTGAAGTGCTCAGTGCTTGGAACAATTGCATACTCTTCTTGCATAAGCTTGAAGTAGTGACCTCCTTCACTGATCAGTCCGCTATGGCTACAAGCTGATAGAACAGCGAGAAGAGTTATCTCATTTGGTGTAATCTTTTCCTCTTTCATTCTGTTGAAGATCTCTATTGCCATTCTTCCTTGCCCGTATGATGCATAGGACCGCAGCATTGTAGTCCACAGAGCAACATTCTTTGCCGGAGCACTGTCGAATATCCTGCAAGCATCTTCAAGGCTGCCACACTTTGAATACATGTCAACGAAGGCAGATGCCAATGGCGCATCAAATCTGTGGCCCAGCTTCTCAACAAATCCATGCACTTGTCGGCCTTGCTGAACCATCCCTGCATTTGCACACGCTGCAGCAACACTGGTGAGAACAAACTGCTCTGCAGAAACTCCTTCACGCAGCATCCTGCGGAAGAACTCGAGAGCTTCCTCGTCCCTGCCATTCTGGACATACCCTGCGATCATTGTGCTCCATGCAAATTTCACGTCTCCTGTGAACCGTGACCAGTGATCAAAGATTGACAGAGCAGCCTCCATTTCGCCACACTTGCAGTACATGTCCATGAGAGAGCAGCAGACAAATGCATCATCCTCCAAAGCAGACAGCACCACACGACCATGGAGCTGCCGGCCCAGGTCCAGCAACGACAGCATGCCAGCCAAGGCAAACGCTGTGGAGTAAGTATAGTGATTGAACACAACCCCAGCTCGCACCATTCGCTGCAGACGATCCAATGCCTCAGCGGCGCACCCATTCCGCATAAGTCCGCTGATGATCGTGTTCCAGCTCGTAATGTCCCGCAATGGCGACTCATCGAACAGCCGTATGGCCCCCAGAACGTCCCCGCCCTGCAGACACGAGCTGAGCACGATGTTCCAGGACACGGCGTCCTTCTCCGCCATGGCCCCGAACGCCCGCCTGGCGCGCCCGTGGTGGCCGCACTTGGCGTACATGTCGAGGACCGCGTTGCAGAGCACCACGTCCTGGCGCACGCCGCTCCGCAGCGTCCACCCGTGCACGCGCCTGCCGGACTCCACGTCGCCGAGCCCCGCGCAGCAGCGGAGGACGCCCGCGAGGACAAAGGCGTTGGGCGCGGGCGCGCCGCTTCCGCCCAGCATCTCCGCTAACGCGCGCAGGCCGTCCGCGTGCCTGCCGGCGCGCGCGCAGCCGGATATGATCGCCGTCCACTCCGGCAAGCTCCTCGTCGGCGTTCCGTCGAACGCCCTGCGCGCGTCGTGGAAGCCACGGGCTTTGACCCAGCGGGCCAGGACACAGCCGCGCGCGCGCTCCCGGGGTGTCCCAGACAGGGCTGCTTCTGTAGCCCTTCCGATGAGGTCACGGGCCGGCCGCAGGAGCCCCGCGGAGGAGGGAGAGGAGAAACTCGGCGGCGGCGAGAGCGGCGCGGCCGCAGCAGCTTTCCTCCCCGCGCGGGCCATCAACGAACGCGCCTCAGTGCGTTATCCGCGCCATTTCCTAAACGAGTTAGGGGGGCGGCATTTCCACCGGCTTCCAACAGCCGCCGCAACTCAGGCACGACCGCCGGCGTCGCGCTGCCTTGGTCTCGTCGGGTCGGGGCCTCGGCCTCGGGGGATTGTTTTCGGAAGAAGCGAGAAGGGCGCTTCGATTGAGGGAGCTATGTGCAAAATGGAAGAATGTATCGCACGGCTCTAGTCATTTCTGATTTTCTGGCCGTTGGATGCTGCTGCGGAATAAAAGGAAAAGTTAGGGACTCTTTAGCATGCTGCTCTCCGTGATCAAACAAAATTTTGGGTAAAAAATGTTTGATATAGGAATGTAAAACATGAAGGATTGTGTTCTTTACACAAGAATACCATAAGTTGTTGAACCCTATTTTAGCCTTCGTTTTCATGTCCACCGCTTGCATTCCTCATTTCACTCTCTCCTTCCTAAAACTCAAACCAAGCTCAGCCACTGCTTGCAATAGACTTGGGCGTGGCCAAATCTTGCAAACATAACTAGATTTGGGTGTCGACCTTGGGATTTGGGTGTCGATCTTGCAAACATAACTAGATTTTAGCTAGGCCTTGTTTAGATGTAAAATAGGGGTAGGGACTTGGAGTTTAGGGTCACTTTGTAATCATTACGTCGCTGTAGATTTCATTTGTATGTGTGAAAAATTGTCCAAAAATTGATTAATTAGGCTCAAAATGTTCGTCTCGCAGAGTACAACAAAACTGTGCAGTTAGTTTTTTATTTCATCTATATTTAGTACTCAATACATAGTCCGATATTTTGATATGATGGGAATCTTCTTTTTGCATAGGCTGTGTTTAGTTTCCAAATTTTCTCTCTCCAAACTTCACTATTCACCTATCACATCAAATCTCTCTCCTCATGCATGGAGCACTAAACGTGGGTAAAAAAAAACTAGTTGCATGGTTTTGATGTACACAACGAGACAAATCTTTTAAGCCTAGTTAAGTCATGGTAGGACAATGTTTACCACAAACAAACGAAAAGTGCTACAGTGCGCTACAATATCCGATGTGACTTTTTCACCCCTTTTCACCCTCTTTTCAAGGAACTAAACACACCCATAGAACTCTGAACCGAACATGCTCAAAACTTAGGCCCCGTTTGTTTGCCACGCGCTAAACTTTAGCACCGTCACATCGGATGTAAATATGTTAATTATGAGTATTAAATATAGATTAATTAAAAAACTAATTACACTATAATTAGACAATGTAATGCTACAGTAAACGTATAGTAATTATGTATTAATTATAGCAAAATTAGGCTTGTTAGGTTCGTCTCACGAAATAGACATGACTTGTATAATTAGTTTTATAATTAGTTTATGTTTAATATATCTAATTATCACTTATTTAAAGCGCTAAACTTTAGTACATGGATCCAAACACCACCTAGTAAATTCCACAAACGTATTACTAATTCTAGAGCGTTCCACGCGGAGCAACGACCACTCTTGGATTCCTTAAGCTATGGAGCAGCTGATCCATGTCACATGACAAAAAAATAAATGCATGTAAGACCGCTATAAGAAAGTTGGCAAAATGAAAGAAACACAAGTTTAGTTCTCAGCAGAGCACCACATTGAGTATATACATCTATAAAATCCACATTACAACAGTTCGGCTGTACGACACAAGAAAAATTGACACAGATCTGTAAACAACGATAGCTACTTAACACAAGTTAGTTATATAGTAGGCCAATAACATCAAGGAATGGGGTTCTGATGTTTGTCATCAGCGACAAATCTCTGGTAACGTTGCAGAGGACACCCAGGATTCAGATCCACAGTCTCAGGATTTGGTTTCGTTATGCCTACAAGAGCATGGACAAAGGAGTGTCAAATGGATAATTATAACAATCAAAACAATACTATCGCAAGAAACACCAATCCAAAATAAAAATAAATTGGTTTTGGATCCATGATGTTCAAAACTAGGGTCTAGGGGCCAGTATAATCGGCATAGCTCATGCCATCACCTGCACAGACACATCGTCCGCTACATGCCTGTTAGTGGATATTATCGAATAATGACAAACTAATATGAAAATACTACTCTAGTATTGTGGCATGCATATTCATCTTGCTACATGTCCGAAGAGTGAAGACTGAAAAAACTCGTCTGTAATCTGTCAGACAGGTAGAACTTTCAGGATGCCAATTTGTACTAAATATATAACATAATCGGGTAAATGGGGATATCTGTAGGGAAGCATCTTACAACTTCCTAAGAGTATCTTACTAATTTTATTTTCATTCTCTCTTCAACAACCAACTCAAATGTTAACAGTTTAACACAGATGCAATTTTACTACCGAACGTATTAGTGTTAAGCTAATGACGACAAATGCATTGTGGGAGGCAATGGCATGCTATATTTCTGTTCATTCTAGTGACTTTCCCATATCTCTCTCTCTCTCTCTCTCTCAATTTTGTGGTTCTCTTCACTTTTCATGACTCAAATCAACCTCCAACTAGCATAGGACTCTCCCAAAACCAGCTGCTAGTGTACTGCATGCCTGACTGATACCTGCTGAGCTGCCAACGTTCGCCTAGATGAAACCAACTTGCATCGCTGCCTTTTACCAAAACCAGCATATACAGGCGCGGATCCAACAAGGGTATTCAAATATATTACGTGCTCAGGCACTGTCGCGAAAAAAAGAGAAGAATATGTGCCACCGAATTTTATAAAGATCTAACGGTCCATATTATTCCGTTAATCTAAAAAGAGAAAAATTGAATTTTATGAACATCTAATGGGTATATTATTTTAGAATATATATTATTTTAGTTATGTGAAAAGGATATCGGTAGGAAAGTCCAAAAGTACTCAGACTTGGACTCAATTTTTTGGGTAACGTAAAAAGTTGTCTTGGTGTTTCATCGGGGTTCAAGTTGATGCATGCTTAACATAAAAAATAACTGGGCCACGAGCATACATTGGGCCTGCCGAGTGTGCTGCTTTATATTGCCATACGTATATACAACAGACAATACTTGGAAATAAATCATAACTTAATGACTACCTGTATGGTTGTATTGGAATCGTATGCAAGTATTATTGCCGTACCAACTACACAACCTTAGATTCAACGCGGCCATCATCATCCCAATATTAATATAAGCAATAGTCATCAATCACAACACACATCCTTCAACAACAAACCACAAACAGACAACGAATCAACTATGGATTATTAGAAAAAAGTATCTTTTCTAAATTTTTCCTTATTTTCTTACAATATTTTAGACTTTGAAACCACGTGCGTTACTAATTACAAATATTTGACACAGTAATCTCTCTCCAATAATTGCAAGAGTCACGTCGGCAATAATCTCATCTAACAAAGACTAGCTCCGATAGAAAGGTAAAGGAATTCCAAAGCTAGAATTAACAGGAGTATCAAAAAAAAGATAGAATTAACAGGATATCTCCTCTCTCCCTAACCCTAGCGCCGCCACACCCCCACCTTCCTCTCTCCCGCCTCGCCGCCGCCGGAGCTGGCCCCCGGAAGCCCGGGTGGCAGCCGTGAGGGCGGCGGCGGGGCCTCTTCGGCGGATCCGGGGCAGACTCGCCCGGATCCGGCCGGCGGCGGCGGCCAAGCGTGAGCGGCGGCGGGCGGCGTCCGGCGGCGGCCAAGCGCGTGCGGGCATGCGCGGAGCGGCGGCGGCCATCGCGTGCCACTGCGGGCGGCGGGCGGCCGACCGCGGTGGCCTGGCGCGGGAGCGGCGGCCCACGCCCGGCGGCGACGTCCTTGCGCGGCGACCTGCAGCCGGCGGCGGCGGCCTTGTGGTCGTGCGCGGCAGGCGGCGGCCTTGCGCGGTGGTCCGCGGCCGGCGGCGGCGTCCTTGTGACGGCCGGCGGCGGCGTCCTTGTGACGGCCGGCGGCGGCAGCCTTGCAGGCTCTGGTGGCCTCCGGCGTCTGACGGCAAGTTCCATGGGTGGAGAAGCGGTGGGCGGGCGTCTTGGATCTGTGACAGGAGCAGTGGAGGCTTGCGGATGGGCGTCAGTCCTCGGAGTCAACCTTACTCGGACTAAGTGCCGGGGAGGGGTTTGGGCTCCCGAGGCCACTACCAATGCGAGTTTGGTGGTGGCATGCGGCGGCTCACGAACCCAACTGGCCTCGCGCTAATGGGCAGACCTTTTTCGTGGCCTAAGCGCAACGGAGGTTCATCGTAGTGCGGGGTCGGTGGTGTGGTTGGCGGCTGCTGCAGGCTATTTCCATCCTTCAACTTCTCCTGATGAAGATTTGGGCTCTTCCAGTCGGTGTGTCATCCTGCGTGCAGGGAAGGGTGTCGCGACTCTCGTGCCGTTGGTCGTCGTTTTGGTGGAGGGGAGCCTAAGTGCTTGCCCCTCGCGCTCCTGATGGTCGTGGCCGGTGTCGTGGTCCATCTCTTTCTTTCATCGTCGGGTCGGCATTGGGACGAAGTGTCGGGCGAAAGCCTTCACGGCTTAGTGTCGGTGTCAACAACGGCGGCGTCTTCGGGTGTCGTTGTCCTCCTTGGAGGCGTTTTGTTGGGATGCTTCCTGCTTGGTCCTTGGCTTCTTGGTGAAAACCTTTCTCCAGTTCTTCGGAGGAGCGACGACGGCGGGACGACGGTTCCTCTTGGGGGCGTCGCTTTGGAAGTCTTGGGACCTACTTCACTTGTGGTGTTTGTTTTGTTGGGCGTAGGTAGCTTCTAGGAGTGGTGGGTGTAGGAGCTAGAAGCTTAGTCTTCTTCTCCTTTGTAGTAGTGTTTGTTTTTTCTTTACCTCGATGTGAGGTTTAGAGCCTAAGTGCTCTGTTGTACTCTTTGGCTGTATATATCCACTTGTGGATATAGAGGCCGGATTTTAATCCTTAATCTAAAAACAAAGACTAGCTCCGCTCCCAACCAGAAATGGTACATGCCTACTTTTTCCTCTTCTTTACACATGTAAACTTATATTGCACAGAGATAAGACTATTATGAAATATAATTTTTTACAAATAAATTTTTATAATAACGTTACTTATAGTTCTTAGGCAAAGATCCAATAGCAAACCAACAAAAAGAACACGCATCACTGAATAGAAAGAGAAGAAAAGAATAGCTTGATCTTAAAAATAGCAAAAAATGACTCATGTCTCCAGAGGAAACAAGCAAGGCAAAATCAAGGGTGCCAATAATGAAGAGAAAAGAAATACTTCCAACACAAGAAAGAAGCAAAGCATGCAAGAAGAGACCACGCCATTCAAGAGATATGTGTATGTCATCTCCTAGCAGCTATGCTCCCTGTGCCAACTTATGATAGAAGTCTGTTAAAAAAAACCTATAGTTGAAACAAAAACAACTTCGGCCCATCCAGCACCTCTCATCGGCTCAGTCTCTAATCAACCAATAATTTTGATTCAATTGATAGAGGTACAGAGAGAATAAGGAAAATACTAAGCTTATCAGCGATAAATAAGAAGGCTTGTATAACAAAAAAATGAGTACCAGCATCAAAGAATAGCAAAATAGAAGGGCCACCCCCCTCTGCGCATCGCAAAGTAGGGGGCTCGGGGTGAGCTGTGCACCCGCTGCCCCTGCCCCCTCCGTAGCAAGCCATCCGCCGCCGCACCTACTCGAATTTGATTCGATCAAAGGAAGCAACGGAAGGAGATGAGAAGGAGTTGGAGGAGATGAGATGTTCTGAGGCTCGGCGACTGAGGTCTCTTGGATGGGTCAGAGAATCATGGTAACAGCAATAAAATATAAATTGAACTCAATACTCAAAAGGAAGATTGAGCCACAGCATAATTGGGACATGAGCGAGATAGGAGAGGAAGAGGTGAGCTACAATTTTGTTTATGTGAATGTAAATTCTTCAAAAGCATATTATTTTGTGGGTTATTATTTTTCAAAGTTAAAGCAACAGATAGATGTAAAACAATACCTCAACAGACAAAACAAAAACATAAATCTAATAAATGGCCCACTTCAACATATTAAATGGACAAGATGGATAAAAATAAACAAATAAAAATATTCGTTCTAGAAAATATATATTTAATAGTAGGGATAAAAAACAATGGAATACATAGGCTATCATTGGGGAAAAACAGGATTAAAACTAAAATATATGCTAAGATAGTTTAAAGATTAATAAATCCGTATTGAGTTTAGAGTAATAAAAGTGGATCCCGAACACAAAATTAAACTTGAAGTGTACACTCATATATAAAAACAAAAAAAAATATAATGACAATTACGAACCTAAATTTGAATTATTATAAGGAAACATATAATTACAAAACAAGTAAAAATTGAAAATAACTAAAAAATCTAAAAATACAAATACATAAAGAAATATTATAAAATGGCTAATTATCCATGCTGTTTGCGTAGGCCACCTAGCTAGTTTATCATATTAAATTGCTTATCTTGAATGTAAATTTATAGGATTTTCTCACATTCCGTAGTTATTATTCTATGAACCGTGCAGGTCAATGGAATAGTAAGGAAGGCATCAACTTAAAAAGGATTTTCCCCCCTAGGGAATGTATAGGATGCGTGTTGACGCATTTGTAAGTTTTTGTTTTCTTTTGATCAAACAACACCACGCTCTGTCTATTTATTATGATGTGGGAGTTGTTAATTTTCCCCTTTGGGACGCTTATTTGGACGTATGTACCCATTCGTTTTTTGTACGCGGTTTGGAGCAAGGTTGCAAATAACCCGCTATAGCTCCGCTATAGCTTTTTGAGACAAATGCCGCTACGATATTGCAAATATTACCGCTAATGCCGTTAACTCCGCTATATCATGAAATAGCCCCGCTAAATTCAATAGCTTGGTGTAACATCATCAATGTTAAAAACCCCTTAAGTACAATTAGGATAAATTAAATATATATAGTCATTATTGGTCAACAAGCCCAATAGTTAAAATAAAGTAAATTTGAATTCAAATTTTGATGAATTTTGTCAAATATGGATAATTAAGTGAAAATGTGCCAATTGTTTTGGAATAAGTTACTTATAGAAACATTATGGAGCTGAGAGTTCAAAATATAAGTTGAGATTTTGAAATTTTGATGAAAATTCAAAGAAAAACAGTAAAGCTACTAAATATAAACAATGTCAAGATGCCATCTTAAAGACAAGAAATTGAGAGAATTTGTATGTAAAGTTTGATCAAATGCTAACAAAATAGAAACTAGGAACTTTGGACTACATCATGGGCTACTTCTTGATCAAAGAAAAAGACTGCTACTATTTAATTTAAAGGATCAAAAATTGAACTGTGCATTGTTTTGGTCAAATCAGTTAAATGAAACTGAACTTGTGTTCAGTATTTTGGCCAATCTTTAGAGCTTTATATCAAGCAAACAAGGAGGTTTTAGCTCAAGTGTCTAACACAAATTTTGAAGCCCCAAGTACCAGCTACAACTTTGCTTAAGGGTGTGTGAGGACTTTATACATGAAATAGTGATCTTTGAGCCGAAATTTAGAGCAAGAAAAACAAACAGAGAAGAGGAAAAGGGAGAGCAGAGCAGGCACGACAACACCGCCGCTGTTTCGCGCCGCCTTGACCGACGGCGAGAATCCTTGTTGCCACACGCCGGCAAGCACCTAAGCCAGAGCCTCGCGAGCAGCAGGGAGTGGTCAGCTTGGACACGGCAGCAGACTGCAAATAAGAGTCACCATCGTCATCTTCTCTGCTTCCTCTACCATATCACGCGCGTCAGTTCCCTCTCGCCGTCGCCGATGAAATTCACCGCCGTCTTTGCGCCACCGCCCGATTCATTGCGTCCACACCTCCACCACATTCCCAGCTACTCGCCCGACCTGTTCAAGCTGGGCTTCAAGCACCACCAGCAACGTTCACCATCATCTTCAACCTCCAGCTCCCGCCGATCTTCTCCACGGTGAGCTCTCGTGGGAAGCTATGCTAGAGCATTGTAGAGGTCGAGATCAACTCGTGGCTAGGATCACTAGGTCCCTGTGATGCTCTCGAACCAACGCCAAGCCCAAGCCCATGGCCCTGTTGGCCGGAACGCAAGCGCCACCGTGGAGCACCGACGCGCCATGGCAGGCCGTCGAGGGGAGCTATGCTCCGGCCATGGAGCTCGACTTGCTGCTAGTGCCCCGAGTAGAGGAGGTCGTGGTGAAGCTTTTGCACCACTTCAAGTCACCGGACCCGCTGTCGTTTAGCCGCCCGACGAGCTCCTACGTTGCGCCGCCGCCACCGTCGTCGGGTGTCACTGTCCGGGCACCATTGGCGATGATTCGACCCATGGGAGTGCTCATTGTGATGAGCTGGTGCTGTTGGACTACCTCTCATCGCCGGAAACCTCGCCGCCGACGAGATCAGGCCGACCGACCGCCGCCGGATTAGTTTAAAGTCGGGAGGGTTTCTTCGTAAGTATTTAATCTTCCAGGGGGTTATCAGCAAGAAGGTCAGTCCAGGGCGCGGGAGGACTTGTGTGTTAAGGTTTAATCTTTGCAGGGGGTTTTGTGCAAAACTAATTTGTTTAGTTGTTTCTTTTTGTTTTAAAAAGTTTTAATCTTGTTTTAATTAATACAATCTGTAGATGTGTCCAAAATTAGTGAAACTAATTTTGTTAGATTTGTTAGATTTTTCTCTATACATTAAAAATGATAAACTTTAGAAAAGTTTAAATAAAAATTTAAGTTATTTAACATGCTTTTCTTTAAAGCTTTGAAATAAGTAATTGGGTTCCTAAATAAATAAAAATGTGATAAAAGTCTATTATAAATGAAAAATGCTTTATTATAATTAGGATAATATTAATTCTAGTACATAAATAAATTTAAGTAATTCTTTTATGAGTTTTAAAAATGTTTTTGAATGGTTTTAAATATAGGAAAAATACTAATAAAGTTTAAATGAGAGTTTTTATTGTTGGCTTGCAACTTTTCGTGAAGGAAAGTTATAGAACTAGGTTTTCTAAACTTGCATATTGCATTCATGGCATAGAGATACCGAGTCTGTGGAATCGAAAATACGTCAAGTTCAGCCGAAGGAATCCCAGGAATACGAGGAAGTAATCGAGGAATCCGAAGCCTGAAGTTGCTACCTTAACCTCGTTACTAATCCAGGCAAGCACCAGAGCATCTCCACCTATTTATTTTGCTTATTATTTCATGTGTCCAAACTATTTCATTATCTGCATTAGGTTTAGAAATTGTTATGGAACCCTTTGAATGCATGACATCCTTGACTAAGGACATCTTTGACACCTCTTCACAGATATGATAAAACCCTTCTTAGTAAGCTTAGTAGTTACCTACCAGGTACTTGTGATGCTCATCTCTATGATAACAACACATAAAATATGGAGACTTACAAATATGGAGATTTGCTTGGTAAGTTGGACAAGGACTTGAAAGATTTGATTGTGAATAGGTTTATTGGATAGCCTCGTCTAACTTTTAAAATTGGACAAGGATTCAGTAGTTGTTGACCTGAGATCAAGTTTTGAACGTACTAATCACATACTGGGTGAATGGGAACAGTAAACCAACGTAACTCAGTCACACTAGGATTGGAACTATGGCTTGCCCAGTCGGAGAGAGGCAGTAGGCAGGAGTGTAGTCTGAAACTCATATGATGGTCAGGCCAGACGTGGGGTCACTTATGGGGATGCACTCCTGGACCCTGGCAAGAATAGTTTCGATCGCTGGAAGTGATGTGAGCGAAAGGTTGCCACGTGCGGTTCAATGATTCGCGTGCGTGTCGTGTGATTAGGTTTTATCCTGCAGGATGTACAATTGGTCATGATCGTCGCACTTCTCGATATGAATACCGCTTGATCACTGATGAACAACTTAGTAAAGTAATGGTGGTTAATGGATAGTATGATATTGGTTATCATAGAAAGCTTTCTTGAAAAACGTTATTTCATGTCACCTTACGTCTATAGAATCAACTATAACATCAATAAAATATTAAAAAAATATAAGGACCAATTAAAATAAAGTTGTTTAGCAAAACATTGAATATGCCGGTACACTTAAAAGCCTTGCATATCTGTGTCTTTTTTTATTTTATTGGTTGGACGGGTAAGTCTTGCTGAGTACTCTTGTACTCAAGATTTTAATTACTGCAGAAGAAAAGCCAGAGAAAGTTTAAGGCTCACGAAGGCCAAGAGACACGAAGGGTCTGCGTGATTTCTCGATGACAAAACTTTTATTTCAAACATGGCCGGTATAATTTACCCACCAATACAACTCATTTATTTCCAAAAACTCTTAGCGTGGCTAATTTGCATTTAAGTTTTATGTTGTATATTGTAATAACCCGTACCCTTAATATTTTTGTAAAAGAATGTAATGTCTGTTGAGAGCTTCCTATGCGAACAATCCTGTATGCATAGATTTGTTCTTGAATGTGGTGTTTCGGGCGTCTTCGGACACCTGACAGATACTTGGTTTACACTGTTTCATGTACATTAAGTCCTGACCCGACTTGCGACGGTGATTAGTGCACCTGAACCAGTTTAAGCTGAACGGTTCTGCCACACTTAGCTCCGCTAACACCGCTATGTTTGACTTATTAATTTATATACTTGTGATTTATGAACAGCAAGGTACGATTTATGATATATCTTGTGAATTGTGGCTCATTTCCTTGTATATTCACTAATGTTTGCATGTACTTACGAAATATGAGTTGGAAATCATAAAATTGGTAATGTTTAGGGCTAAATTTTGATAGTTTTTCGCATACCGCTAAATGCTATAGCTGTGCTATAGCCCCTATAGCTTTTTTAGAAGTACTCCACTAAATTCTATAGCCCGTAATTTGCAACATTGGTTTGGAGTGTTAGCCTTTGTGGGTTTTGGTTGCAGATCTTATTGATCACGGCGCTGATGAGCCGGAGGAGGGAAGCGACACGACGGAGCTGAGCCAGAGGCAGCTGGCGCCTGGCGGACGCGGACGCTCACGAGGCTTGAGGATAAGGCCTTGATTAGATCCCAAATTTGGGAGGTCAAATTTGGGAGTATGGTGTCACTTCGTAATCATTACGTCATTGTAGCATTTCTTTTGTATTTTTAAAAAATTGTCCAAACATTGATTAATTAGGCTCAAAATGTTCGTCTCGTAAAGTACAACAAAACCGTGCAATTAGTTTTTGATTTCATCTACATTTAGTACTCCATGCATGTTATGACATTTTGATGTGATGAGAATCTTCTTTTTGCATAGTGGAATTTAGGGGTGGAATTTGGGATCTAAAGTGACCACGGGGCCACATGCGCGCGCAGGCGTGCGGAAAATAGTTAATACTACTAAGCTCTAAATGGACGCTCTGGATAAAACCAACCCAGCAAGTATGTATTCCTTTGTATTTTCGGTCTACAAAGGCATCTCCCTTGCCGCGTGTACAAACATAAAACTTCAGATTGCTCTTTTTTTCTTTTAATTGCAGCCCTTAAAAGTTTCGTAGCATTTTGATTTTGACTCTTAATTTCTGGGATCGTTAGGAAAAAGAAAATGAAACTTGTGCCCTAACTAGTATATACTTAATGTATGAAATACTATCTCCGTTCCAAATTACTATTCGTTGTTGACTTTTTCTCATAACGTTTGACCATTCGTTTTATTCAAAAAATTATGCATGTGTCGTTTCTTTTATTTGTGACTTACTTAATAATCGTCACATATACTTTAGGTCTGACTTATTTTTTTTTCATAAATTTGGACAAACATTTTAAATAAGACGAATGGTCAAACACTGTAAAAAAAAGTCAACAACGAATAGTAATTTGAGAGTTAGCTAGCACACGCATGTGCATCCGGCCGCTAACCGCGTGCATCTCCCCGCCTCCCCGGCCGGCTATATATGCACGGCTGCGCAGGCTCGGTAGCTGCATCCACCGTGCTTCTAGCTAGCGAGTTGTGTTTCCGCACAATGGCAATGGCGAAGAGCAGCCTTCTGTCCGTGGCTCTGCAGATGATCGCTCTGCTGCTGCCTGCTGGTCGCCACCCCGGGGGCCTACTGCGACGTGTAAGATCTCTCTCTCCCCCTCTCTTCCCCTCTCTCTCTCTCTCTGATGATGATGATCGATGTATCGTCCCTGCCTCGATCGCCATTACTTGCTTCTATTTTGTTTCCATCTGTTTGCATATGTCGGTAATTAATGATCCTGTCGTCTGTCCTATATATAGGTGTACGTGTTCTTCCTAGCTGCATGCATGCTAGTCAACCATGCATATATTATTCCCCCTAGCAGAGCAGCTTGCACTTTGATTCTTCTCTAGATACTACTGCTCTAGCTAGCTTAATTAGCCTCCTGTTGGTTTGATTCTGCGCTGCTTTGATTTGTGACTAATAACGTACATGAGACCACGTTGACACCTCGCTCGCTCGATGGATCTCGCGCAGGCCGACGATCTTCGACACCTTCGACATCGACAAGAGCAACGCTGCCGTCTTCCTCGCCGACCTCGACTACCACGTGAGCACAACCGGCGAGCGCACCATCAGCAGGCACCCTGTCCTGGGGCGGCAACGCCTAGGCACGGCGCCAGCGCGCTGGCTGGAGGTGAACCTGACGGGCGGGCAGCCACGCGACGCTCCTAATCCGGTCCGACAACCTCTACATCTCAGGGTTCGGCCGCCGCGCGCTTCGCGTTTGAAAGGATCTTGATGTCACCTAAAGGGGGTGAATAGGTGAATCTACACTTAATCAAAATTTTACACACAATCAGTACTGAAACCGGTCAGACCGGTTTGGGAAACCGGTCTGACCGGTTTCTGGCAGAGAAACACAACTATGCAATTTATCCCCTCTACGAGTTCTAGCACAAACCAAACTTGGTGAATAGCTTCTGTAGATGATTTCTAGCAGGTTCACTATGTCCCTGCACACAAATAAAGTACAACCAGGTAGATCGAAGCGGAAGCTAATGTAAATGATAGAATTGAACTTGAGGCAAACCAAATGAGAGACACGATGATTTGTTTTCCGAAGTTCAGATTCACCGCTGCCACTAAGGCTGCCACCAAGGCACGATGAATCCTACGTCTCCGTTGACGGCCTACGAAAGGCGGGCTTATACACACCAAGCTACTTTCCTCGATTCCACTAACTTGTGACCTTTTTTCCACGAAGGAGGCAGGGCCAGCCTTTAGAAACAATCCGTGGCTCACCACAAATACGGTAGCTCACCGGTGACGCCTAGCTGTCTAGGAGGCTTCACCTCCAAGAGTAACAAATCCTTCAATGGTTGCTAGACTTCACCGGAAGTGCTCAAGCTAAGGATTTGCTCTTCACCGATCTAGCTAGCTCTTCCTAGCCTGCAATAGCTCACACACAATTAGCCTCTCAACCCAAATCCAAAGACATAATCAAATTTCTATCAATCTCACAAAGAGATGTTTGGGGAGAGCTTGCTGGTGCTCAAGAAGGTTCTGGGCGCACAAGAGAAGCAAGCGAACCAGCAGCCCTCAAAGGAGAGGGCCAAGGGGTATAAATACCCCACACCCAAAAACTAGTCGTTATGTCAGTGGAAAATCGGTCAGACCGGTTTCCCAAATCGGTCACACCGGTTTTCAAACGAAACTAGCCGTTAGCACTCCGAGCTCTAAAACCGGTCAGACCTCTTTCCAAAACCGGTCAGACCGGTTTTGGACCAGTCAGCACACTTAGTCTCAAAACGACTTCTCTCAAAGGCTATCTCACATGGGTTGACCTATGAGCACTTTTTGGTGTTGTCTAAACAACTAATTGTTGCATCCCTCTTGATAGTACAACATTCCTATACTCAAGAAAATAAATAACAAATTAAGTCTTCCACTTGAGCTTCAATGTCTTCATTCATGCCATACTTGTCAATTTCAACTTTGAGGGTGTACAACCTTTCTTGGTTGCTGAGCAAATCCAATCTTGAGCTGGGCTTAGAATTTCCAAGTGTATGGACCAATTCATAAGCCGTTCCAATATATGATCCATAAATGATTAGATGCTTCACATTGCTTCACTTGATACGGCTTGATTAAAGTATAGAGATCAAACTAAGATGCTAGACTTTCCCTAACAAGGTCCCTCGGCTACAAGACCAACTTGCCCTTCTCTTCGCTTGGAATGTCACTCCCGTCTAGCTTGATACTTTTCATCATATCTTGCCACTTTAAGTTTCGCTTTGCTTTGCATCATCATGAAAATCATATTGAAATCCATGTATTCAATTAACCCGAAATATATTCAATATTGTCTTGTATGTTGTCTTTGTCAAATCACTTGTCCATAGGCTTCCATGTACTTGAGACCATATAATATCCATAAGATCATGTCTCATCATGAATTTAACTATTGCCATGGACCACGTCCAAAGGAATTCCAATTTCTTCACGTAGATTGTCCCATTTTGTCTTGATAAGCTTTTACTAGATGAGACCATATACTATCCATCGAATCATATCTCATTTTATTTATAACCACTACTATGGACCAAGATCAAAGGAATTCTAATTTCTTCATGTGATTGTCCCATTTATTTTGACGAGCTTCTACTAAATGAGACCAACCAATATGCATAAGAGCCTTGTCTCATTTGTCATTTCTATTCTTTTGCCATTGCTCATCTTTTGCATCATGGGATCAAACATACTTGCTTGCTTTTATGTCATTTAGAACCAATGTCAAGTACATATTCTTATCAACAATTATATTGCGTGAATATTCATAAGAATAAAACCTGCTCATATGCTTAAGCAAACAAGTTAGATCACGAATCATGTTGTCATACAAATGACCAAAACACATAAGTGCCTAGATGCACTTTCAATCTCCCCATTTTTGGTGATTGATGACAACATAATTAAAGCATACAAATAGATAAGAAATTAAAGCTCCAAATATCTGAGATATCTTGTGAGCTCCCCCCTAATATGTGCTTTGAATAAACTTTCAAAAATTTGGCCTCACATGCCAAATGTACATATAAGGAAAGAAATGAGAGCTCCCCCTATATCTCAGCATCCAGTATGTGCTACGAGTGTATGTGACAAAATGAAATAACCCGTGATGCATATGACATGGCTTTCACACAACAACAAGATAGAGTTGTACATGTGCTGTCGGGGCAGAAACCGGTCAGCTCGGTTTCCAAAACCGGTCAGACCGGTTTTGCCAGTCAGCACATGTACAGAACAGTTGGAACACCCAAAAATGGCCTATTTAAAATTTTTGGTAATTAATTGGATTTTATCTTAATTGTTCATATTTAATATAGATTAAATGAATTATTTATGAATATTAAAATCAAATATAAGTGTAGAAACATTTTTGTCGCATTCATGTTGCTGCACTGTGTTTTGGCTGTTGGCAAATTAAGTTGGAATTTAAATTCTGTTTAAATTCGAATTTAATTTGCATTTGTTTGAGCCCTAGAAAAGTTAATTCAAACCGAGTTCACTTTTGCTCCCTAAGCTTTCCCTTTGGTCCACTCTCGCTCCTTTAACTTCCACCGCGAGCGCAGCCCAACTCCCCTCCCCTCCTTTCCCGGCCCAACTCGCCCCCCTCCTTTCCTTTCTTTTCCCGCGCCCCCTCGGCCCAACCGCTTTCCCGGCCCACCTCGCGCGCCCCACTCTCCCCCTTCCCTCCCTCACCGACAGGCGGGACCCACCTGTCATCTCTCTCTCCCACCTCTCCTTCCTTCTTTCCCCCTTCCCGCGCGATAGTGCCGGCGTTTCCCCGCATGGCAAGTCCGCCTCCCCGCGCGGCTGTGGGCCACCGAGGAGCACCCCGAAGCTTCGTGGAGCCTCCCCGCGCACGCCTTCCTATTTTCGCCGTGCGCCCTGCATGGAAAGTCCCTGTCCCGATGGCAACCCGGGATCCGCCGCCGGCCGTCGCCTGATCCCCGGCGAACCTGCCATACACGACCATCCCCGGGCTATTTAAGCACCCCGCGCGCACCCCAAGCCCTCACACACCTCGCCCCACGCACCCTAAGCCCTCTACAGAGCCCTCCCGAGCTCCTCGTGCCGCCATCATTGCTCCGAGCTCCGCCGCCGACAACTCACCCCCTCTGGCAACGTTCCCGTCGATTGGACCCCCCTGCTAGCTTCGCACGCCGGTAAGGGTCCTCCCCAAGCTCTCAGCGCCCGCTCTTCTGCTCTCTAGCCCTACGAGCATGCTCGCCCGAGCCGCCCGGCCGCCGGCCACCGTCGAGCGCCGACTCCACCGCCTCCCCCTCGCCTTGGTCACCACCAGTGTACTCGTCATTCTCCCCTGGTTCTGTAGGACCAAACCTCGTCGAAAACCGAGCGCTATAGCTCGAGTTCGAACTAGCGCCGGCAATGCGCCGCCGCGCGCTTGGGCGGCGCCGCCGTTCCCCTGTTCCCGCCGGCCACCCCCCTCCCTCGCTCTCCTCTAGGCCGTTAGATCCTGATCCGACGGTCGTCGAGCGTCCCCACCACAAGTCAACCCAAGCCATACCGGTCAGCGTGGCACCTTTTCTAAAAAAGCCCCCGCAAGTTTTGTATTAGAACCCGCAGTCCAAGCCTATTCAAAAGAATTTACGAGAAGGTCTTGTTTCTTCCGAAAAACCCCTGCACTTTTTAAAATTTGAACCCGCGGTCCTGGGTTTGGTTATTTGCGCGTCAGACCTTCAGTTTTTAAGCTTAATTACGTATAGGTCCCTGGTTTCTTTAAAATAAGCCCCTGAAAGCTTTTAAAAACTGCCACCAGGTCCCTAGATCTTAGAAAAGCCATAACTTTTTCGTTTTAGCTCCGATTAGTGTGATTTTCGCGCTCATGCGTTCGTAGTGACGCGTAGAATATTTCTAAAACCTTTTTATGTACTGTTTCTACTGTTTGGTATACTGTTCTAATAGAATATTATTTGTTTACATGTATTGGAATGCGTGTATGCTTGTATGGTGCTTCGTGTCCAGTCGGTGAGCCGTTAGCTTTGGAGTTCGAGCTCGGTGAGGACTTTCCGGAGCAGGACTCGCAGCAGCAGCAGCAGCACTTCGAGGAAGGCAAGTTACAGCATGGACAATCCTTGCTACCTAAACACCACCTTTTACATTTAATTACTTTCATATGCATGCGTCTAAATTGATGTCCTATTAAGGTTGTACCTAGTTTTGTATACCCTGTTCACTTGATTACCTTGGGTTTATGCATATGGGTAGATTTTTGCTATGCGCAACTACTGTCACCATTATTTTAACTGTAAATTTTGACTTAATGGTTCACTTCAACATTAATGATAAAACTTGCTTTTTAGCTACTTGGTTTAGGAGGCTAGAGCATGTGTTGTGTGCTTTGCTCTAGTGTCTCTCCGTAAGGTCTGATTCTTAAAGCGGCAACCCAGGAGCCTGTCGCAACCGCTAGAACTATTATGGCTCTGGTCTTGGTCAAGTAACTTGTACGGCTCTAGCTTGACAGAAGTTACCGATGGGGCCGACGGCACTATGGGAAGCACTCGTGAGAGTATGGTTGGATCCACCGAGGACGGGGGTACCGTCGGCTATGTCTTGTCAGGCACAGTCCCGTGTCGGGAGTCCCTGTGGTATGGGAACTCCGCACGTCGTGCTCTTGTACTTGTTGGCATGCGTGCCCGCGCTCTGGACGCCATTGACCCTCTTATCACTGCGCCCTGAGAGTCAGTCAATCTCGGTGCCTTGGATCATGCTGCCTGTGTTGTACCATAGTGGCTACTGTTTTGTTAGGGTGTCTTGTGAAAAACCTCGTAGCGTCCCTATGCAGTCACACATCGGAAGTGTTGATGTGCGTGGTTGGGCTCAAAGTTCCATGAACTTTTACGCGACTGGTGGGTAAAGGGCAAAACCTCTTCAGAGTGCATAATCTATCATGATAGCCTTGCTTAAGGTCACGAGCGGCCTGGATCCTTTTTGATTAGAAGATGATGTTTAGTTATGATTATTGTCACTTATACTTATTAATTGGGTTATAACCGGGTTTCATTCACTTGTAGTAACTTGGTTAATGCTAAAATGAATCAACTAAAAGTGCTAAAGCAGTTAAGCCGTGTCTAGCCTATTTTGAGCCTTCATACCCGTGTTATACATGCTAAGTATTTGTTTACTTACACTTGTCAATATTCAACAAAATCCCGGATGGGTAAACAGATTGGGCTGATCTGGAGACTGCTGCTGAGTTCCCTGAGGACTTGCCGTACTTCTGAGTTGCACTCTCCCAGTCAGAGTCCCTGTGGACTGCGGCTCCGCTCTAGTTGAGAGTTATAGACTTCCGTTGTAATAAATATTATTGATATACTATGATGTAAACTATTTTATTTCGAGCATTTGTACTCTGTTTATCATATTCGTTCACTGTATGTGTTCTGTGGACTTCCTGGGCACACATATGGCCACATTCGGGTTTTTGTGAAAATCTAGGTGTGACAACAGTACGTCAACCAATACATGCATATCACACTATCATAATGTCACTTAGAATACATAAACTTGTTCATTACACACAATAGCACACAGTACAAAGCCTCAAGTCCACAGATAGATAAAGCATGAGTTTATTACATCCATGTTTCTGTAAACACTACAGAAACCGGTCAGACCGGTTTCCAAAACCGGTCAGACCGCTTTTCCCTAACAAACTACAAGATGCTCTGAATCTTGACGCTTTAATCCATTCTTCTCCCCCTTTGTCATCAATCATCCATAAAAGGGCCTGGAGAAGCTTGTAGTCCTGCTCCCGTCAGAAGCTCGCACTCGGGTCATCATGACTAGGAGCGGTAGAAGGTCCAAAGATGGAAGCCGCTGCCTGAGAAGCAAAGTCTCCGGGAGATGGAGATGGAGCACTAGAGTACTGAACTCCCGCCATAGAAGATGATGTACCAGCATATGCAAATGACGAGGAGGGGTATGTGGCAGCTGCAAAGGACGGGCCTCCGGATGAAGGATACACAAACGAAGCTCCAAAAGTGTCATCCTCTGAAGTAGGCATGTAAGTCTACGTACTGGGACCACCATATGACTGAGGAGGAGCTGGTGGAGGCTGTGAGCTCGATGCAATATGTCCATATCCAAATATGTCCCCGAATTCCTCAAAGTAGCCCGCATTCATGTGATGTGTCATGATGTCTTGAAGCAGGGGTATCTCTGGCAGCTCAGGAGGTGGAGAGATAGGAGATGGAGGGTTATCCGGACTCAACACGGCACTTAACTTTTTGAACTCATCACGAGTCTTCTTGCTATCAATTCTTTGCTGCCTAAGGTCCACCTGGACATCCCTCTAACCCTTGCAAATACCAGTGAACATAGAAATGAACTTCTTGATTGGAGACAATCGCCGCTCGGAATGAGTGGAGCTCCCAGGGCCAAACCGGTCAAACCGGTTTGGACAACCGATCAGACCGGTTTCCTGGGGCTGCTGCTGAGCAGTGCCCTGCTGCGGCGGCGGCTCCTCATGCTGCTGCTGATCAATATTTGCTGTGACTGTAGGTGGATCTGCTCGTGGAGATGGAAGTCTGATCTTCTTTGGAATGGGTACGCGAATTCTTCCATGAGATGCATCACAACGAAATGCAATACCCGTGATCCTCACAATAACTCTCATAATATAAGGTGCATAACCACAAAGCTTCTGAGGATTTTCAGATATGTGCTTGATCTCCTCCCAAATGTAGTCACCTACACAAAACTTGTCCTCTCCGGGCTTCATTCTAGCAAGCAAGTTCATTGCAAATAGGGATACATCTGAAGTGTTGCCTCCACGAGGTGCAAGTGTCTCTCTGAGCATCCGGTTGAACACCGAATAATAAGTGTAGAGACCAGCGCCCTTGCCAAAGTTCCCTGTCTCGGTGCTGGGGTACATGAACTTCATGTTTTCTGCTGGAAAGACCCCATCTAGATGCAGCCTATGGCGACTCCTGTCAGCCTGCCTGAAACCAAGAATCTCTGCAAAGGCTAGATATGAGATGTTGTACGAGGTCCCCTCAGTCATCCAATGCATCCTTTTATTCTCTAGCTCATCTCCCTCAAAGTAGACTATGGCATAGAACTGGGCTATCACCTTTGTGTTCCAATCCTTTTTGTAGCCCATGATGGAGTAGATCTTTCTATGTTTGCAAGTCTCAATGATTTGGTTGAATATGACATTTTCTGCCTTCACCATATAATCTCAGTCTCTCCAATGCTGCTCGCAAACAATTCTCCCTTTAATCACAGCCGTTTGATAGTAATACTGCTGAAAAGCAGTGTGAAACCTATAATCAGTGGTTGTCCTAGGTACACCAATAGGGCTCACTCTCCTCTGTTCCCTAGCCTCATCAGTCATCCCTAACGCTCTGTAGTTCACCAATCTCCAAGTGGCAGGGGCTGATGGATCTCTTACTTTAGGAAATGGTGGCTCTCCATCGTCATCTTATCCTACTGCTTCCTCCTCTTCTTCTCCCTCGTCTTCACCCATCTCATCATCATCATCATGAGCTGCCCCACTACCATGACGAGGCACAATCCGATAAGCTTCATCATCAACATCATATTCATCACTAGAAGCGGTTTCTACTTCATCCACTTCCTCAATTTGCTGCTCTGTTGTTCTCTTTGGCTTCCTAGGCCTCAGTGATCTACCACTGGTCATGCCCGAGCTGCTGCCAATTGTCGGATCATGACGACTTTTCTTAACTCTCTCGGCATGCTTCCCTCTTGGCATCATATACTATCTTTCCTGGGCCACATAAGATGGTATACAACATGTAAGCTCCCAGAAAAAGATTGATCAAAGATAGAGACAACACGAAGGCATCCAACAAGTTTTGGGTCAGCTCAGTGCCAAACCGGTCAGACCGGTTTCACAAACCGGTCAGACCGCTTTTGCCTGAGCTGAGCCAAATCAAGTTGTGGTCAATATGAACAGATATGTGATTAGAAGATGTGATGGATATTGCAATGAATGCTATCCCTAGTCCATATGTGGATCAACACACTACATAGCAAGTACTTGGGCCGTCTCCGCCCAAACCGGTCAGACCGGTTTGCCAAACCGGTCAGACCGGTTCACAGATGGCACAAATCCTTGGTCCACAAAATGCAGCCAACCAAACCTTTTGATCTCTTAGAGATAGGTTCCTAGACATGTCAGAAGATGTTCCACCAAAGGGATTTGAAAGAAATTCATCGAGTGAGTAGATTGGGCGAGGGGAACGTTTGAATACCTTGAGAGCCTTAAAAACGAGAGGGGATGAAGATTTGAATCCAAATCCGGTGGGGAATCCGGTCAGGCCGCCTAGGGGCACTCCAATCCGAACAAGAACACCCCTTTTCCTTGGATGAGTCAAGAAATCGCCATAGAGGGGCTTACTCGCGGTGAAAACTGTAGAGTAGTAAGAGTTTCGTGGTGAAAGGGTGAGGGAGGAGAGAGAATAGGCTGAGGGGGTAAATATCCATGTGAGGTAACTTCTTGGGCCAAACCGGTCATACCGGTTTCTCCCAGGGAGCTAAGAAAGGCCAATTTTGACTGGATGTTGAGTTGCAAACATATTCCCTTGATCTGAGAGAGTATATGATATATATCTTTTCCAAATTTCTCAGATTCCTTTAGAAGAAATAAGATATCCAATAAATCAATTTTCTCATATTGCTTTTATCCTTTTATGAAAGAGAGTTGGAAGTTTCGGAATAGTGATCGGAGATATGAACCAAGATAAGGAGAAAAGATCATGTGAACTAGAAGGATAGATATATGATTTCCAAAAACATCATTCTCTCTTATTACTTCTAAGAGAGATTGAAAAGATGGATGGATGGATAAAGATTTGTGGACTTGAGAGAGAATCTCACTATTTGTGACTAGCCATCAAACAAACAAAGTTAACTATAGTCACAAATAGATTGATAGGGATCAAAAGATCAAAACTCAAATATTTTCAAAAACACACTCAACCTATCATGCTAGTTGAAATTTTCCAAAAACTATCCTATGTCACACAAGAGCATACGCTTATATTGAGTTATGAATCAAGTTAGTATATTTGGTTCACACCTTTCATCGTTTAATCAACACTTGACACCAAGTCAATATTAAGAAGATGTCAACCAAATATTTTATTGGTACACAAGAGGGAAACTCAATATAGTAGCATTCAAATGCACATACTAGCATGATATAAAGCCTAGATGCACAAGATAAATACTAGTTGAAAGGAAAACATACCTTTGCCTCTTAGTCGAAAGTGTTATGCAATATAATCAATTTTTATCCATGCGCCTTCTCACATTATATAAGCCATTTTGTACAAAAGAGAGAAACACATATTAATTTGCACAACAAGTAGTTTCATAATCCACGATCCCTTTTAGGTGGATGGCAAATAGATCATGAATTATGAAACCTCACAATATAGACCAAATTCTCTTTTCTCTAGTGCATATGTGATTAGGTGGAAAGAATAAGCTCATACGCACTAGTTTTGAACACTAAGATCAATTCAAGGAATTTAGGCTATATTATGATGAGTTGTCAATATATATGTCAAGAACAAGACCCAATGGAGAAGATATGACAATTTTACCGCATTGGATCATAAAGTGAGATGACAACCCCATATGAGAGAGATGATCTCTAAATTGTGAGACTACAAGTTAACTAAAAGAAACGTTAGTCTCATAAACACAAATATTGAGATAATCTCCCCCTGAATATGTGCATCATACGTTGACTATATGGAACATGCACTTTGTCTTTTTATGGACGTGGGAGGATTAAGTCAATATTTGGTCAAGGCACATAATAACTTGCTCAAATGAAGTGTGCCATGTAATCTTACCATTATATGGGAGCAATATGATACACATATGCCAAGAGTGAGAAGTTTATGAATTAAATTACTGGTGTCTTCATTTCTCACATGAACAGCAAAGTCCCAAGTTTCTGGGCCAAACCGATCAGACCGGTTTGGCAAACCGGTCAGACCGGTTTTGCCAGACTTGTGCCTGTTCACCGGAAATTTCCGATTCTTGAACTGATATCCGACATTTGCGATGGACATTTCCGGTACGGGCGGAAATTTCCGGTTGTGCACAGCCAAATACTCATACTTGAGTTTCTTCGGTTGGAGTATTTGATTTTCTGCAATTAGACACAATATTGCTCTACTAGAGAGCCATTAGAAGCACCATATGACATATGTTGTCAATATTTAGGAAAATAATCTAGGTCACTTTTCAAGTGTCACAAGCTCAACACTTAGAAACACTTGACCCTACCAAAGGCACTAGTGACGAAGACATAATCATTTTAGGCACAATGTTACCGAGATGACATTGGGTATAAAGTATGGAGCGGAAGCAACTTTTCTTGGCTTGATACTTGATCATAGATGGTTGTTATTCAAGCCAAGCCTCCAATACATCTATTGGTTCCTACTATCTTCTCAAACATGCTTTGGTACCCAACTCATGTTGGGTCCGACAAGGTTAGTCCCAATATGCTTAGGGACCCAAATAGCTCTTGTGCCATTCTTTGGAAAATGAATCATTTTGGATGGACAAGAGACATTTGGGGTGTTCCCAAGTTTCATATGATTAGTATGGACACGGTTGAGTTTAGGAATTTTACCATTGGGACAATCTTTACCAAGATGCCCTTTTTCCCAACATGAGAAGCATGTCTTGTGCTTGAAATTTGTTGCCTTCTTGTTGGGTTCTTTGGCAACCACTTCTCCATTGAATCTTGCTTGGGCTTTGAGAAAACCTTTATTGAGCTTGATGTGGGGCTTCCCGGTCAACACTGGAATATCCGGTTTTGAACTCTCGGATTCCCTTGGGTGAGACCCCACTTTGCTTAGACATGATGCAATCTCATGTCCTTTCTCAAGACACCCAAAGAATCTCCTTTTCTCAATATTTCTTTATCTTTTGGAGAGAGTAGCCTTGACTTCTTTCTCGTTGGAGCACTTGATGTGAGCCAATTTTCCTTTTCCGGCTTGCTCTTGGCTTGTGTGGGACTTGACTTGATTTATGTAAGAGCTTTGCACGGTTGATCCCTTCTCAAGCTTGTTCACCATGCTCTCACGGTTATCTTGAGAAGGTTGTGCATTGCTCTTGCCTTTGAGAGTTGTCAAGTTCTTTGTGAGTCTTTCCACCTCTTGCTTGAGTTCTTCATTTTCCTTTGCAATTAGGTCATCACACGACTCTACAAGCACTTCATCATACCAAGAGCGTTTTGCTTGAGAGCAACATGGGTTAGCACATGATAAATTATATTGAATTTGTGAGCATGTGCATTTGTGAGATTGAGGTTCGAATGATTTTACCAATGTCATTACAACCTCATGAGCTATCTCTAGCAAGGCATATGATTCTACAAGTTCTTCATGAGAACACGTGAGTTCATCATGTTTTGCTTGTAGTTTCTTATGCTCACTAGTTAACAAGTCAAATTGTTGCTTGAGCGCTTGATTTTCTTTCTTCAAGAAGGCTACACATGAAAGAGAGTCAGCGGCACAAGCATATTCCTCAACCACAACATCATACTTACAGACCAAAGAGGCGTTCATGAGTTTGACTTTCTCAAGCTCCTCGGTGAGAGCTTGGATAGTTGCAACTTTTGAATTTTCGGCCTTCTTGTCATCTTTGGTCCTGTGGCACTTCGTCACTTCATCACTGGAGGATGTCATTGCTTTTGCACTTGAGATTTTGCTTGCACGGCGTCGGCCGCCCTTCTTGCAACTATGGCTCTTCCGCCCAAACCGGTCAGACCGGTTTCAGAAACCGGTTGGACCGGTTTTGGCAGTGAGATAGCAGCTGCACAATCTTGGTCCTCTAGCTCCTTTCTGGTTGTCACATGAGGCTTAGTGCATGTTGTTGCTGATGTGGAGCACTCCTCATGTGCCTTGGTTCTTGTATGCTCTTTCTTGTCGCTTGTGGTGTTTGCAAATAATCTTTCAATTTGAGACCAAATAAGATGAACATCTACTAGAGTCGCTTCATCTTGTAGAATAAGTTCCTTCACACCTTGGCTCATAACACTAAATAAGAGGTTAGCGACAAGAGCATTGAGTTGTAGGCAATCCATTTTGTCTTTGGTTAAATTGGACGAATTGATCCAATCAACGTTAGGACGATGGATGCCTCCAACTACCACTCGCTCAAGAGTAGAACCCATGGCCCTAATATCATGAAGAACATGAGCAGACCAAGTAGAATAATTTGAGCCATCACAAGCTAGTGGCTCAAAGGTTACCTCACACGAAGTCGACATCTTTCCCGAAGTTCAGATTCACCGCTGCCACTAAGGCTGCCACCAAGGCACGATGAATCCTACGTCTCCGTTGAGGGCCTACGAAAGGCGGGCTTATACACACCAAGCCACTTTCCTCGATTCCACTAACTTGTGACCTTTTTCCACGAAGGAGGTAGGGCCAGCCTTTACAAACAATCCGTGGCTCACCACAAATACGGTAGCTCACCGGCGACGCCTAGCTGTCTAGGAGGCTTCACCTCCAAGAGTAACAAATGCTTCAATGGTTGCTAGACTTCACCGAAAGTGCTCAAGCTAAGGATTTTCTCTTCACCGATCTAGCTAGCTCTTACTAGCCTGCAATAGCTCACACACAATTAGCCTCTCAACCCAAATCCAAAGATATAATCAAATTTCTATCAATCCCACAAAGAGATGTTTGGGGAGAGCTTGCTGGTGCTCAAGAAGGTTCTGGGCGCACAAGAGAAGCAAGCGAACCAGCAGCCCTCAAAGGAGAGGGCCAAGGGGTATAAATACCCCACACCCAAAAACTAGCCGTTATGTCAGTGGAAAACCGGTCAGACCGGTTTCCCAAACCGGTCACACCGGTTTTCAAACGAAACTAGCCGTTAGCACTCCGAGCTCTAAAACCGGTCAGACCTCTTTCCAAAACGACCGGTTTTGGACCAGTCAGCACACCTAGTCTCAAAACGACTTCTCTCAAAGGCTATCTCACATGGGACCTATGAGCACTTTTTGGTGTTGTCTAAACAACTAATTGTTGCATCCCTCTTGATAGTACGGCATTCCTATACTCAAGAAAATAAATAACAAATTAAGTCTTCCACTTGAGCTTTAATGTCTCCATTCATGCCATACTTGTCAATTTCAACTTTGAGGGCATACAACCTTTCTTGGTTGCTGAGCAAATCAAATCTTGAGCTGGGCTTAGAATTTCCAAGTGTATGGACCAATTCATAAGCCGTTCTAATATATGATCCATAAATGATTAGATGCTTCACATTGCTTCACTTGATACGGCTTGATTGAAGTATAGAGATCAAACTAAGATGCTAGACTTTCCCTAACAAGGTCCCTCGGCTACAAGACCAACTTGCCCTTCTCTTCGCTTGGAATGTCACTCCCGTCTAGCTTGATCCTTTTCATCATATCTTGCCACTTTAAGTTTCGCTTTGCTTTGCATCATCATGAAAACCATATTTAAATCCATGTATTCAATTAACCCGAAATATATTCAATATTGTCTTGTATGTTGTCTTTGTCAAATCACTTGTCCATAGGCTTCCATGTACTTGAGACCATATAATATCTATAAGATCATGTCTCATCATGAATTTAACTATTGCCATGGACCATGTCCAAAGGAATTCCAATTTCTTCATGTAGATTGTCCCATTTTATCTTGATAAGCTTTTACTAGATGAGACTATATACTATCCATAGAATCATATCTCATTTTATTTATAACCACTACTATGGACCAAGATCAAAAGAATTCTAATTTCTTCACGTAGACTGTCCCATTTTATTTTGACGAGCTTCTACTAAATGAGACCAACCAATATGCATAAGAGCCTTGTCTCATTTATCATTTCTATTCTATTGTCATTGCTCATCTTTTGCATTATGGGATCAAACATACTTGCTTGCTTTTATGTCATTTAGAACCAATGCCAAGTACATATTCTTATTAACAATTATATTACGCGAATATTCATAAGAATAAAACATGCTCATATGCTTAAGCAAACAAGTTAGATCACGAATCATGTTGTCATACAAATCACCAAAACATATAAGTGACTAGATGCACTTTCAGCGTTCCTTGGAGACGAGGACAAGCTGCCGGCGTCGACTCCGCTCAGCTTTGGGGAGGGTACCGCACGCGACCTCTTCGTGCTCACCATCTGCATGCGAGGCCCAGAGGTTCGTGCAGATCCGCGAAGCGGTGTTCGACCACTGAGAGGGTGACCTCGCGGGCAAGGCCATCCACGACATGACCATCACCACCCGGCCTAGTGGTGAACTGGAGAGAAATCTCCTGCGCTCTGCTCTCGTGGGACCGCAACGGCCAGACCCAGCAAGCCTGGGACAGGAACAAGGAGGCGCAGAACGTGAAGCAGCTGTTTGGCATCAAAGACGCGCGGGATGCTCTTTCTCGTGTCAATCCGATATGATTCTGCAGTCCACCACGTGCAGCTGGACTCAGTACGTGCTCCCTTCTATTGGTAAAGAAAAACGTTTAGAACAAGATTTAAGTCAAACTTTGGGAATATAAATCATTAATAAATTTTATGTTGTTGAGTTTGAAATTGTAAAAGTTATATAAATAGATTTCTTTTGAAAAATATACATGTATCGCTTTTTGAAAAATATTTTTATAAAAATAAGAAGTTAAAGTTATGTTTTGAAGACCGTGTCAGTGTCCTAAACGTTTTTCTTTACCAATACGGAAGGAGTAGGTATCGCCCTCCATCATCTCATCGTGACATGCATGCTTCATTCACAGTGATCGAGCTAGCTGAAAAAGTAAGAGGCCGGAGGGCCAGCTACTAGCTTGTTGTCCAAATTAAATTAAGGAATATATATATATATATATATATATGTGTGTGTGAAGGCTAGATGCTGTAGTACGTGTGATCGTGAATGAATGAATAAAATTAATAAAAGCAATGGCCGGGACTGATTTTCACTTGTACTGTTGGTTATAACTCCTCTTTATTTTCCCTTGACATCAACAGTTAAACATGTTCATGTCTTGACATTATTGTGAAATATATCTATGAATAATCAATCCCAAGCGAATAAGTAAGGTGAACCAGCGAATGAACTAGTGTAGCGACTGAAAGAAAATGCACAGTTCGTTCTAGTAGCTAGGGAACTCTTTCTGTTTCTGCCTGTCCATCCAACCGATAGAATTGCCAAGGTGCCAAACTGTCGATCCATATGTACTACAGGGATGTACTAGCCAGTGTAAAAATACTAGGAATAATTGGCTTTTGCACCGTCTGATATAGTACGTGGGCTACACGATGGCGACCCTAAACTGCAACGTGAATGCTGAAAAATCGGTGGCGGAGCTGTCCCGAGGTTGTTAGCTGGTTTACTGCTGAACGCCAATTTCATCAGTGCAAGAAATAAACCTCATTCTCACTCTAGATAGATAGAATTTCAAGTGCTCACGTCAATTGTATAAAGGCAATACCATGGCCTTCAATCCGCTCAATATTGCTGCCAGCAGGGCTGGTATATATATATATGCTCTAAACAGTGTGTGCTATTATTGCACTAGGCTTAAAGAAGTGAACTTTGTAGAATATGAAGGAGAAACAGCGCACTGTCAAGCTGACGCCAATATAATGATCACTTTGGGTAGTTCAAATCGATTTCCAGAACTGATTCAAAATAAATAAGAGGGTTTGCTGTCAAAATGAACCAATTGCAAGGCTGTGGCTGACTGTGTGATCATGAGTAAATAAAATACACAGAGGGCTCTACTGTTAATTTTCATTTCTACTGTTGATTCTATCTTATTTTCCTCGAAATTCAACAGTTAAATATGACCATGTCTATGACATCGGAAAATAGATGACTAATCAATCCCACACGAATTGGACCAATAGTAAGAAGAAGCTGGTGATAGGTGAATTCATTTACAGGTGTACTGACTGAAAACGGTGCCTGTCTCCAAACGCATGGAATTGCCAAGGTTCACCGCTGGAGCCAATCCATATATAGAGGGGCTAGCCAGTGCGATATATACTCTGAATTAGCTCTTGCACATGATGATATAGCTGGTTTCGATTGCGATTCTAAACTGCCATGCGAAGGCTGAAAAATCGGTGGGCTGTACCTGTATTGAGGTGTCAACTGGTTTGCTGAAAGACGTATGTATGTATGTTCTGGTTTTTTTATATAAGTTATGTATGTTGTGGTTGAAATTTGTACGACGAATAAGCAAGGCTCAGTTGTTTCACTCTATGTAGGTAAAATTTCAGGTTTTCATCTCAACTGTCTGAAAGACAGTGCGTGCTTTTTTTCAACAGAAGCCTTCAAGTTAATTGCCGATCTATGTCTTAATAGATAAGATGGAATATAAAAGAAACAACTATGCGTGTTATTGCCCTAGAGCTTGAAGAAGTGAGATCCTCAAGTTGATGCCAACGACCAATTTCGATAGTCCACAAGTTGAGTTTCAGAACTGATCGATGCAAAATCCAGACAGGCATGCAGTACAAGGTGCTACATTGACTTTCTGGCTGCTCTCTATCCTTTGAAACTTTGAAAGGAACAAGACCCGTGGTTTTAGCCCTTGTTTAGTTCTCAAAAAGCAATCCCAAAGTTTACTATGCAAAAAGAAGATTCACGTCACATCAAAATGTCATAACATGCATGGAGTACTAAATGTAGATGAAATCAAAAACTAATTACACAGTTTTGTTGTACTCTGCGAGACGAACATTTTGAGCCTAATTAATCAATTTTTGGATAATTTTCACATATACAAACGAAATGCTACAGTGGCGCAATGATTACGAAGTGACCCCAAACCCCCCAAATCCGCACCCCCTATTCTCCATCTAAACAAGGCCTTTGCCGTGTTTAGTTGGAAACCGGAAATATTTTTCCAAAGGGAATCTTACATGCATGGAGTATTAAATAAAGTCTATTTGCAAAACCTTTTTAGGTATGTGTGTAACTTTGCGTGATGAATCTAATGAGCCTAATTAGTCCATAATTTACTACAGTGATGCTACAGTAACCATCCTCTAATCGTGCGGTCAGAGGCCTCGTTAGATTTGTCTCATAAATTAATCCGGGGTTGTGAAGGTAGTTTTTTAAACTGACTTAATTTAATACCATTAATTATTGGTCAAATGGGGGTGGAAAAATTTTTCTACCCCAAAGAAACACGACCCTTAGTTGACCATGGCAGCACTCACGTATATATTCATGACGTGTACTGCTCCATCTTTTGCTGCGATCGGAGCTCATGTCAATTATTGTACCTATGCAGTCAATGAACGAGCTGGTTGAGATCCAACACACAGTTCATTCATGGATCTCCTTGTACGTTGCATACATGCACAGAGCTCAACTGGAAGATCTATTCATGCGTGTGACCTATCCTGGACTAGCAAGCGCTGTGCATGGAGCGTGCGCTCATCCAATGCGAGTGATTGTTTTTTTTAGTAAATTTCACTTCAGGTCATGAACTTTTCACAAGATCTCATCTAGGTCCGTAAACTAAAAAAACGATCATCTAGGTCCATCAACTTTTCTGATGTCTCATCTATGTCCGCAAACTAAATAAGTGGTCATCTAGGTCCATGAACTTTTAAAAAACTGTCGTCTAGGTCCATGAACTTTTAAAGAGCTGTCGTCTAGGTCCAAGGCGATGGCGACGAGCCCGACCTTGACGACAGCTCTTTAAAAGTTCATGGACCTAGATGATCACTTTTAAAAGTTTATGGACCTAGATGACTGTTTATTTAGTTTGCGGATCTAGATGAGATCTTGAAAAAAGTTTATAGACCTAGATGACCGTTTTTTTAGTTTATGGAGCTACATGAGATCTCGAGAAAAGTTCATGGACCTACAGCGAAATTCACTCTTGTTTTTTTATAAATCCAATTGTCAAAAAGTATGTTATCACAGAAAGGAGTAATGCTACACCTAAACAAAAGTTATCTATACTGTAAAGAGAATTAGATTTGAAAACACTTCTCACCAAGATTAGGCCCACCCCCACCTCACAGAGGACCCATCTGTCATGAAAAAAGGACTACGAAAGGGAGGGGGAGACCCATTTTGTCGCCATTTGAAAGAGAATTTCCCCCCAAAACCCAGAACTTTTTTCACCTAAATCGGGTCCACCTAAATCTACCCACGCGCCCTTTATGTTGCCATATTTAATATGTATAATATTAGCAAGTTTTCAAATAGATGGTAGTTGATGATTATGTTTGGATTTAAGTCCAATCTGTTACCATAATTAATACGTATAATTTGAGTATGTTTTTAAACAGACAATAGATTTCTATATTTAATATATATAATCTGAGCAAGTTTTCAGATAGATGGTAGTTGATGATTACGTTTGGATTTAAGTCCAATGTGTTGCCATAGTTAATATGTATAATCTGAGCAAGTTTTCAAACATATGATATGTTTCCTTAGTTGATGATTGTGTCCGGATTGAAATCTAATAATTATCATACTAGACTATCCAAATTTAATATATACAATCTGAGGAGGTTTTCAAACATATGATAGGTTTCCTTAGTTGATGATTGTGTCCAAATTGATGTCATAATTACCATACTAGACTAGCTAGGACTTATATAAATCACGCCAACCAGCCGTCACTTCTCATTATCCCCCCTCAACATGTGGTTGTTCCACAAATCCTCCAGCAGAGAGATCCGCCACTCCGCCATCACCCGCGGTCGTTGGCTCAACACATATGTGCACCTGCACGCCGGAGCGTCCCCAGCTTCGGAGGCCGTACTACATGGCGTCGTGCATGATGGGCAGAGGCAAGAGCGCCAGCGCCGTCAACAGCGATACGACAACGTCTGACGAGGAGGATGACGAGGTCAGAACCAGCAGCTTCGCCATGTCCGACGTGATGAAGAGCCCTGCGGCGGCGGCGTTGAGCCGGCGCGAGAGGTACCACCTGGTGGCACGCAAGCATATGGTGGGGTTGTTTGCGATGGTATGGGTGAGTCAAAGTTGGTGCCGCACGTCGGCCATGTCAGGTTCTCCTGCGTCGGCCACGGTATCATGGGATACTAGACTAGATAGTTTGATGAACTCGTTGATAGGATGAACTTATTGTGTCGACCGCGGCACATGCAACTATCGAATTGATTTAAATAGTTGTTAGATTCGCATGTTTACGTGATTTGCGGCACTGTTTGGATGTGTTTTTTCTGGCAGCTCATACTTCATTTCTGAACATATATACAGTATGTATGTTGTCATATATACATCATGGTCAGAAGGAATTTGCCAGTATACTTGCAAAACTGGCGTATATGATTACGTTTAGATTAAAGTCCAATAATTTTATATTTTCTTTTTATTTTTATAGTGTACAACACGGTAAGTTCTGCTTGCGATGTCGCGTCCTTTATGTTGCCATATTTAATATGTATAATCTGACCAAGTTTTCAAATAGATGATAGTTGATGATTATGTTCGGATTTAAGTCCAATAATTTTGCATTTCCTTTCCATTTTTGCAGTGTACAATATGGTAAGTTCTTCTTGCAATGTCGCTCCCTTTATGTTGCCATATTTAATATGTATAATCTGAGCAAGTTTTTAAATAGATGGTAGTTGGTGATTACATTTGGATTTAAGTCCAATAATTTTACATTTCCTTTCCATTTTTGTAATGTACAATATGGTAAGTTCTGCTTATGATGTCGCGTCCTTTATATTGTCATATTTAATATATATATATTATCTAAGCAGGTTTTCAAATAGACGGTAGTTGATGATTACGTCCGGATTTAAGTCCAATAATTTTACATTTCCTTTCCATTATTGCAGTGTACAATATGGTAAGTTCTGCTTGCGATGCCGCACCCTTTACGTTGCCATATTTAATATGTATAATCTTAGCAATTTTTCAAATAGATGGTAGTTGATGATTATGTTTGGATTTAACTCCAATAATTTTACATTCCCTATCCATTTTTGCAGTGTACAATATGGTAAGTTCTCCTTGCAATGCCGCTCCCTTTATGTTGCCATATTTGATATGTATAATCTGAGCAAGTTTTTAAATACGTAGTATTTGATGATTATATTTGGATTTAAGTCCAATAATTTTACATTTTCTTTCCATTTTTGCAGTATAAAATATGGTAAGTTCTGCTTGCAATGCCGCGCCTTTTATATTACCATATATAATATGTATAATATGAGCAAGTTTTGAATATATGGTAGTTGATGATTATGTTTGGATTTAGTCCAATAATTTTACATTTTTCATTTTTGCAGTGTATAATATGGTAAGTTCAGCTTGCAATGTCGCGCCATTTATGTTGTCATATTTAATATGCATTATCTAAGCAAGTTTTCAAATAGACGGTAATTGATGATTACGTCCGGATTTAAGTCCATTAATTTTACATTTCCTTTCCATTATTGCAGTATACAATATGATAAGTTCTGCTTGCGATGTCGCACCCTTTACGTTGCCATATTTAATATGTATAATCTGAGTAATTTTTCAAATAGATGGTAGTTGGTGATTATGTTTGGATTTAACTCTAATAATTTTACATTTTCTTTCCATTTTTGCAGTGTAAAATATGGTAAATTCTGCTTGCAATGCCGTATCCTTAATATTGCCATATTTAGTATATATAGCCTAAGCAAGTTTTCAAATAGATGGTAGTTAATGATTACGTTTGGATTTAAGTCCAATAATTTTACATTTTCTTTCCATTTTTGCAGTGTACATTATGGTAAGTTCTGTAGATATGACTATTTTCACCTGCTTCCTAATAGTTATTTGGATCTTCATCACACAATGGTACCTCCTCCTCTAGAAGTGTATGAGTTAGAGTAGATGTGTCAATTGCACGTTTAGTCTCTATTTTATATATTGTTGTTTGGAACATTTCGGTCTCGAATATTTACTTATTTACCTTTGCAATATTTACTTATATTTATATATTATAGTATACACTTGAGTTCGATATTTTGTCCATTATTCTCTCTTTTTGGTTTCTCTGTTTTGACGTAGTGCTGAAACAGTTGATTACTGAGCCACTGAAAGGTGAGCTCCAAGCGAATGTTTGTGAGTTTGTGATTCCAATTTGTGAATTCGCAAAAGGAGAAGAAGCGTTGATCATAAAGTTTATAGAACTTGTACCGTGTGTCTTGCAAATTGAACATTTTTTAAAATTACAATCAACTTTCTATTAAATTCAAGATTTTTCTCATGTCTTTTTAAAATACGTGCCACAGGCATACCAACTAGTATATACAAATAAGTTTACTGGCATATGGTGGCATCAATAGCAACAGTACAAGCACTCATCAAATCACAATGCGCGTGCGTGCCTGCTACTGCTAGGCGTGTACGGGAAGTAGATTTTTTTTTTGAGTAAAGTAAAAACACCCTCCATATAACAACCCCTGGAATATAATAATCTGAACACTCCGTAGTTACCATTATTCAGGAAAGTACCGACGTGAATGGAATATTTTGCTCGCAGCAAGCAGCCTAGCCATAATTAGCGCATAGTAACCACAACCAGAAGTTAAACTCCGAACACCCCTCGTCACCGTACCCCCTGTTCGACCGGAGTCCCGTCCGGCGCGGCCATACTCCACCGCCGGCCATGGCACCGCCGCCGCGGCAAGCTGCCGTCCTCTCCGTTCTCCTCCTCTCACTGCTGGTAGCACCGTACGCCACCGGTATCGGCGTCAACTACGGCACCAACGGCGACAACCTCCCGCCGCCGGCGAAGGTCGCCGCGTTCCTGGCCAACCGCACCCGCATCGACCGCGTGAAGCTCTTCGACACCAACGCCGACATGGTCCGCGCCTTCGCCGGCACGGGCATCGCGCTCATGGTCACCGCGGGCAACGGCGACATCCCCAAGCTCGCCACCAAGGACGGCGCCGCCGCGTGGGTCTCCGCCAACGTCGCCCCCTACTACCCCGCCACCGACATCTCCCTCGTCGCCGTCGGCAACGAGATCATGGCCACGGGCGACAAGTCCCTGATCAACAACCTGGTGCCCGCCATGCGCGCGCTCAGGTCCGCGCTCGTCGCGGCGGGGTACCCCAAGATCCGCGTCTCGACGCCGCACTCCCTGGGCATCCTCTCCGGCGTGTCCGGGCCGCCGTCGGCGGGGCGGTTCCGCGACGGCTTCGACCGCGCCGTGTTCGCGCCGATGCTGGAGTTCCACCGGCAGACCTCGTCGCCGTTCATGGTGAACCCGTACCCGTACTTCGGGTACAACGGCGCGACGCTGGCGTACGCGCTGGCGCGGCCGGGCAACCCCGGCGTGCCGGACCCGGGGACGGGGATCACGTACACGAGCATGTTCGAGGCGCAGCTGGACTCGGTGTACTCGGCGATGGAGAAGCTCGGGTTCGGGGACGTGGAGATCGCGGTGGGGGAGACCGGGTGGCCGTCCAAGGCGGAGGACGGCCAGGTCGGGGTCAGCGCCGCCGAGGCGGCGGAGTACAACCGCTACCTCATCGGCGAGGCCGGCGCCGGCAAGGGCACGCCGCTCATGCCCAAGCGGACCTTCGAGACCTACATCTTCTCGCTGTTCAACGAGGATCTCAAGCCGGGACCCGTCGCCGAGCGCAACTTCGGGCTGTTTCAGCCGGACCTCACGCCGGTGTACGACGTCGGACTCATGAAAGACTGGGTGCGCGGATGCAATGCTATATTGTCTTGCTTGCCGGGGTACGATTTCCTCTGCTGATGATGAATAATGCTATATTGTGTGTTTGTGTGCAGGGGAAGACAGCAGCGGCGCCGGCGCCGGCAGCCACCATGGCATCCGGCGGAGCAGGAGCGCCGCCTGAATCCGCCAAGGCTCCCAATCCCGGCAAGGCCGCGAAGAAACATGATACGGAGGCGGCGGCGCCGGCACCAGCAGAGACGGCCGCGTCGGCGCCTGCGCCGTCGTCGGAGGACGATGCTTCGCCGAACGCCACCGGAGAATCGCCGTCGGAGGCGCCGGCAGAGGGTGGTTCGACCGACGATGACAAGAAGAAGCCGGTTCGCTCGATCACTTTAATTTCACATAAGCTGATGATCCATGCATGGCATGCACCGATCTTTGTGTAGGCAGATTTGTAGAAGGAGTAATTTGAGTATGGCCTGTGCATGCAGGAGGAAGGAGGGGATGCACCGGCGGCGGCGGCCACCGGCGACGGCGAGTCATCGGAGTCAGCAGCCAAGGTACGTGAAGCATCCCATGCATGACTTGACGCACTTTGCATGTAGCCAAGGTCTCGCTCGCATGACTTGACGCACTTTGCGTGTAGCCATATGCATTGACCGGCCGGAAATTCCGAGAGCGGCGACGCGCCTTCACGCGACAAACATGGCAAATGCATAGGATATATTGCCATGAAGCTAGAGCATACAATAATCTAGCACCTTGATTTCCGTTAGCTTTTGTTTAACCTTTCAGAAATCACTAACGAATGCTTTCGCTTTGTTGTTGATGAAACTGGCCGGCCACAGGACGGTGATGCCGAGGGAAGCACGGAGAAGCCCGAAACAACGCCGGCGCCGGCCGGAGCTGCTGCTTCAGCTGCGGCGAACCTTCTCATCCCCATCTCTTCCATGCTCACGGCTGCTCTGTCGCTAGCGCTTCACTTATAGCTCTCCAGTCCTCTTATCCGTAACACAATTAGCGATAATATATGTTCATCATTAGTTCGGCATGTTGTAAGTGAAATTTCTTGACAAGCGTGTACGTTCTTCCCTCCCTCCTCCCAGCTCGTAAAATGATCGTGCATATTGTTAGTTCTGCGCGTTACGTTGTTAGTCAGGATGGGAGTTTTGTCTCTTTTGACACGCCCCTGCTCGATGTCAAACCTATTAACCATTCCAACCCCAATATGGTTTTTTTCTCGAAAACTTGCCTCGGCAAACATTTCATTAAGGAGAAGAGAAAGTTTACAACAAAAAACACGACTACTCACCTAAAGAATTACACTATCACGAAATAGCAAAAGAAAAAACGACCTAGAACTAAACAAAAAAGGAAACTGGCCATCAGACAGTATAAAAAGCGACAACTCTGACATTCCTACCATAATCCAGCAACGACCTTCCTCCATGACACTATTGATGACGCCCCGCACCGTATCCACCTCCCCGGAAAACCATGTCATTACGCTGCAACCAGATTTTCCATATAGTTAGAAAAACAAAAGACTCGAACCCTTTTCGACCCACCTTTGCCTTTGCGACTAGTTTCCGCGACTGGAGCCACCAGTCCAATAATTCTACCTCGGGAGACGGTATTAGTGATTGATGGCCCGATGTGCGTAATAGTTTAAACAAACATTTCCTGCTGAACACACATACAAGGAGGAGGTGGTCTACCGTTTCGAGTTCTTGGGAACATAATGCGCAATTGCCTGGAAGGCCATGGCGGTTAAGGTGATCCGAGGTCCAACACCGTTTGTAAATAGCCAGCCAAAAGAAAAACTTGCATTTCACAGGCGCTTTGGATTTCCAAATTGTTTTACCACCTGCTAGATAGATCCGACCATGAAAAAAAGCTTTATAGGTGCAACTTGCCGAATATTCTCCTGTAGGTGGTCACTTCCAAATGAAACGGTTCGGTTCATCAGGGGTTGGGTTGATGGCCAAGATGCAGTCCCATAAGCGAAGATATTGCACCAACACATGCGCCGTGATTGCTCTTTTTATGTCACGGATCCAACGCAGCTCTATCAACACATCATACACTGTCCTGGAGTTACGACAATGTGTTGTTATGGTTTGATAGAGATCAGGGGCGAAAACTTTAATGGATTTTCCCCCAAGCCATTTATCCGACCAAAAAAGTGTGGAGGCTCCGTTGCCAATGGCAACCATGAGCGAGGCATCACACATCGCCACCACCTTCTTTTCTTGAGATACTGGAAGATCACTCCACGACCTATTCGGGTTTGTTCTCTTAAGCCAAGCCCAATGCATATGTAGCGCCAATCCCATATATTATAGATCAAATAGACCTAGGCCCCCAAATTCAGTTGGACAACATATACGTGGCCAGGCAACCAAACAGTGACCCCCCGAAACGACCGTTGTACATCTCCAAAGAAAACCTCTGCGAAGCTTGTCAATGGCTTTGATCGCCCACCCTGGTAGAGAAAATGACATTGCAAAATAAGTTGTGAGCGAGGTGGGGTTAACTTTGGTTAGCGTCAAACGACCTCCTGGGTTTAGCAAACCCGCTTTCCAAGTAGGAAGCTTATCCGCTACCGAATTGACCAAGGGTTGTATATAATCTTCCGAAGCCTTTGTATTGCAAGTGGAATGCCAAGGTATTTAATTGGAAACTCTGCTATCTCACAAGGGAAGAAGTCACGGGTGACCTGCAAGTGCGACTCTTCGCATCTTATCGGTGTGAGATGATACTTGGAGAGGTTTATTGCTAACCATGTTGCCTCCTCAAAACATTTCAGGATTGCACGGATCAACCTAAGGTCTTGTATGACCGGGGACAGGAAGACAACAAGGTCATCTGCATAAAACGACGCCCTATGATGAATTGCCCGGTGTCTGGTTCAAAAAGAGACCTTTGATCAGCTAACTGGATCATACTATTTAGGGCCTCCATCGCTATGAGGAAGAGCATTGGTGAAAGTGAATCTCCCTATTTCAAACCATGACCATGGCAGATGTGACGCCCCGGAATGCCGTTTATCACGACATTTGTACTTGTAGTTGACAACAAGACGAATATCTAATTGGTCCAGCGTAGGGAAACCCCGACATGGTTACCATGCAAGAACCCTAAATTTAATTATATTATGATCCAGTAAGTACTTTACGGAAACAAAATATAGTAATTAATTGCTAGTATATTCTAAAATGTAAGACATGAATAATTATCATAAGCAATAATGCTACATATCAACATCAGACGCCTAGGATATTTCCGTATTTTAGCAAGCAACAAGGGAAAACATCACGGCATGTGCGATTTGACCTGGGCGATAGACTGATGGAGGTTGGGCGTCACTCAAAGTAAACTGGATTCGGAAAATGTGCAAAACGCCAAAACTCTGAAAACACCCTGGCATTGCAACTTGCAGATCCAATAAACTCGTTTGGATCCTCAAAACCTATTATAAGCCGCAATAACTATGGAAGTAGTTGAATAGTTAAAAATTGGACTAGAGATTTCAGAATGAAAAACAAATCAAATCGGTAGAACTAGTCCACTCTGATTAAGCTCCTAAATAAACTCATAGGGACGAGTACGCATAGGTTATATGCGTTTATGTATTGGCAAAATAAATAAACAAAACCGCACGAGATCACCGTTGACCAAGAAGTCCAAGAAACCAATAAAATCCCGAGCCCAACGTCCATGCCCTTAAAGTGGGCCCCGCCTGTCATCAGCTGCTGCGCAACAGAACAGAAACGTGGGCCGGACAGAAACGATGGCACGGCCCGTCACGCCTTCCGGCCGCCCTCCGCAACCACCACTCGCAGCGCAGCCACGCACGCTTCTTCTTCCCGCCGCGCCGCCACCCCTCCAATCCCCTCCCCACCCTCCTCCACCCCCGCAGCTATTCCCCTCCCGAATCCATCCCATTCCCCCAGAATCTCTTCGATCCACACCCTCCGGTGAGCGCGCCCTTCTCCCCTCTCGCTGCGCAGATTTTTTTCCGCGGTTTTCTAGCCGCCGCAATCTGACCATTTCTCTCCCTGTCGCTGCGTGTGCGGGTTGCAGGGAGCTCGGCGGCGAGCGGAGCGGCCATGAGCATGGCGTTCTCCTGCGCGGGCGCGCGCCTCCACGGCCGCGTCGGCGTCGCCAAATGCCGCCCCGCCGCCGGCCTGCTCGGGCGGCGGGGGAGCTGCTTCCGCCCGGCCGCCCGGAGGTGGGGCGCCGCCAAGGGGATCCGCTCCGATCTGCCGCCGCGGGCGAGCGCGGATGGCGGCGCGGTCACCGCTGGCCCGGCCGTCGCCGTGCCCGAAGCGGGGGACGCTACTGAGCAAGTGGCCGCGGTTGCTCAGCCCGTTGTGCTTCCGGAGGGGCACGGTAAGGCGGGTGGCGCCGATGTTGATGACGGCGCCGGTGGGAATGGGAAGTTCCCGCCCGGCGGCGGCGGCGGCGGGGACGGGGAGAATGGTGGTGGTGGCGGCGGCGGGGGTGATGGTGAGGAGGGGGAGGATGAGTTCGGGCCCATCCTGAGCTTCGAGCAGGTGGTGCAGGAGGCAGAGAAGCGCGGGGTTAGCCTGCCCAGCTTGCCCGCGGACATGGTCGAGGCGGCCAAGACCGTCGGGATTCAGAAGCTGCTGCTACTCAGATACTTGGACATGCAGGTAAGCAGTTTTCTCATGTTTTGATGAGGCAGTTCGATTGGGATTCCGCTGACATGAAAATTTTCTGTCGGTTGGATGTGGAAGGCGTCGGCCTGGCCCCTGGGTCCTGCCATTAAGTCCTGCTCGCTTCTCCGGAACAGGATGCTGGTTGATCCTGCATTCCTCTTCAAAATCGGGACGGAGGTAATATTTTGTTGTTTGGGGTTTTGACTAGTACTGCGCATTGATATTGATGATTGATTGTTGATATCTTTTTGATTGTGAGTTCCATGGACTATGTTGCAGATAGTTATCGATACATGTTGCGCGACATTTGCAGAGGTTCAGAAGAGAGGGGAGGAGTTTTGGTCGGAGTTTGAGTTGTATGCAGCAGATATGCTGGTAGGAGTAGTTGTTAATGTAGCTTTAGTCGGCATGTTAGCACCATATGCTCGATTCGGTGGCAGATCTGCATCCGAGGGTCTCCTTGGGCGTGTTAGGCATGCATATGATGCCCTCCCAAGCAGGTGAGTCATGAGTAATACCTATTTTGTCTACATGGTTATTTACCTGGCATGCTTTATGTTTATTCTCAAAACATTCTAAAACCTTGGAAAACTGGTTTTTATAATATTTTTGGGTTAAAGGAAGTTTATGAATAATTGATTCCGAAATTATCATGAATCACCTATTGATTATCTCAACATGTCAGTCAAAGTTCAGTGTATCCTGTAGCATAAAAACTTCTGTTACGCGTTGAGTTTGAAACAGGAACACAAGAACCTTCAGAATCCTAGTTCTGTCAAGGGCCTATATTCTTTATCTATAACCTCCAGAATTGATTTGTGACATGTAATTTCACCATTATGCTATGCTGTCAATGCCATTCATTTTTTCTTCTTGTAAGCGCATTCCACCATTCATTTGCGTAATGCTCACTGAATCTGATTGTTGCAGTGTTTTTGAAGCTGAAAGGCCAGGATACAAATTTTCTGTACAACAACGGATTGGAACATATTTTTTCAAGGTAACTTTTTGTTTGGTGCAATACTTGATATTTCTCACCCAGAAATGTAGCTACTATCTGTCTCTTCTAATGCCTGAGGTATTTGCTTCGAGAACAGGGGATTTTATATGGTTGCGTTGGATTCTTTTGTGGTATTGTGGGACAAGGAATTGCTAATTTGATAATGACTGCCAAACGGTAATTTTATTCTCCTTGTACTACATTTGCTATCGCGCTATCATGCAAATTCTTATCGTGTTCATGTTTTTGCTGTCCTATTTTGTTATTCTATTTAACAAACATATGTTGGCTAGTTTTTCTTCTTCTTTTTTCATGGCAATGGAACATAGTTGAATCGTGTCCTGCCTTATGGCGTTTACTTGCATGACCATTGGTAATCTGTTCAAATAGGCTGCAAAAATGCGTGGACGGACTAGTTTATATTAAAGTCTATGCATTCTACATCTATAGGGCTCCAAATGCATTCTTCAGATCCTGGTTTGGTACTTAGTCCAAAAAAGAAAGAACACTTACGTAGGCATTTACATTGACTTGTATTATATATATTTAAGCTATATGTTTCATTATATATCTCAATCAGTTGCAGTTCTTATAATTGCTAGTATTATACCGAGTACCAAAGCTGATGTTTATGAACCATGTGATCTAACTTATCGTACCAAGTACCAAAGATGGTATACAAGGAAAGTATTGTAAACTGATCTTTTCTGAACTTAGTTTGCTATAGCATCTAAGGTTCTGATTTCTAAATGTACACTAAATGTACACATCTTTAAATACTTTCCTCAAAAGAGTACATCTTGGTTGTGTTCTTGCCTTCTTGGTGAGGTCGTGTTTGGCCTTTCTTCTCTAATGGAATGATATGCTTTTCTCACTTATATTCGAGAAAATAAGAGAGTACAATTGACAATTCTTTATCTTACTGTCCTTGTAAAATTAAAAATTAATATGTGTATGGTGATCAAATTTAGCAGTCTCTTCTCAAATTGTTTGCGTATGATTTATGAATTGCCATTTCCTTCAAATTTGTACCACAGGAGTGTTAAGAAGTCTGAGAATGATGTACCTGTTCCACCTCTTCTCAAAACTTCTGCTTTGTGGGGTAAGGGTGACCAGCCACTTGTCCTATCACCATTTCTTATCTGAATTATTTTCAAGCACATATAGCTAGGTTTATGTTTCTCTTTGTTCCTGTGAGGTTGAATAAAATATGTGGAAGTTTCTGTACAGAATGCATTAGCTGAATATATATATTATGGATACACATGATCATGTGCAATATTTAGTTTCTTATAAATATACACGTGTTAGTATCTTGTCTTCTCTTAAAAAAGGGAAAAATGCCGATGCGTTTCATCATGCTACCTTAAAGCACTTATTTCTGTGTTGTATTTTAATTTTCTCAATGCTTGTTTTTTTGCTTGGATGACTTTGTTTTGAACACTGGTAGTGAATTAAGGCTTGTGAAGTTACAGGGTATGTTGAGCCAATGAGATGATTTTTAATAAAAACCATGTGGTATGAATATGATCACAGCAAGTTAATATTTAGCCAGTCTCTTTAGAAGTCAATGTCATTGTTTCACTGTTGAAATTCATATGCATCTGTTTAAAATTTTCTTGTGACCAGATGGTTACAACTTTCTTTTTAGAGTTTTGTTTAGGCAACTTTCTGTTTGAGTTGTACTGGTCAAAATCTGCAGTTCTGTTGAACTAAGTTATTTTCGCTGATTGCCACTCAGGTGTTCATAGTGATAGGATTTATATTTTCATATTTCCAGATTGCATCTATTGAGGCTTTCTAAACAATAAATCATCCTGTTTGTTGCAGGTGCATTCCTTGGTGTTTCTTCCAACACTCGTTATCAGATTATTAATGGACTAGAGCGCTTGGTTGAGGCATCACCTGTTGCCAAGCGTGTCCCAGCTGCTTCTCTGGCGTTCACTGTGGGCGTGCGCTTTGCCAATAATGTGTATGGAGGAATGCAGTTTGTTGACTGGGCGAGAATGACTGGTTGTCAGTGAGGTGCAAGCTTTCATATTTTCATGGTGAGATAATTTCTTTCCTTCCGATATACATGTGTTTTTTTTCTTTTTTCATAATTATAGCTATCTCCTCTCTTATATACTCTATGCCAAAAATGCTATTGGTGTATATTGTATGTAATGGCCAACTTTATGCTGAAAACTCGTATGCTTGTTATTGCAGTGGCCATTCACAGTGTTGCTATTGCGTGCGGTCTGCTGTCTGTTGTTCCACCCAAACTTGTCGAATTTTCACCATCTCAAGTTAAAAGACGTGGTACCAATAATTGCTTGGGGGTGCAGAAGATCTCAAAATAAATGCTTAGGGAAGGTAGAACCAGAAGAGATAAAATTGTTTGTTTTGTTGTTGATGAAGATGTCGCCATCTTGGTTTGGATAGTCGGATCTGCTTGATCGAAATGGCTTTGTCTCCATAACGAGATTTTCTTCCCAGAGTTTTAAAGCGTCGTTCAGGCGGACCCAACTCCCATTTCGAACTATTACGCCTTGTTGTCTAGGTATGATAGGTGTTCCCATAATTTTTAGGTTGCCTTATTGTCTTTGGAAACCATGTTCCTTCCTCCAGGTGGCCTCTCGGAAGGCAACTCGGGATTAGTTTCGAGAAGAACAATAATTGAATAAAAAAAGGCACCGGAGCAGCCGCTGCAAGAGTCTGGCTGATTTCCAGCCGCTGCATTTTAGTCTAAGGCCTTGTTTAGATCCAAAATATTGGGGTGGGGATTTGGGGGTTTGTGGTCACTTCGTAATCATTGCATCACTGTAGCATTTTGTTTGTATTTGTGAAAAATTATCCAAAAATTGATTAATTAGCCTCAAAATGTTCGTCTCACAGAATACAACAAAACTGTGTAATTAGTTTTTGATTTCATTTACAGTTAGTACTCCATGCATGCTATGACATTTTGATGTGATGAGAATCTTTTTTTTGTATACTGAATTTTGATGTTGCTTTTTGGAACTAAACAGGCTTAAATTTAGTGATGGCCTTTGAAATTTACTCTTGTCAATGTCGCCGGCGCCGAGTCTGGCCCGCCCCTGGCCATTGAACTAACCGATCCTTGGAGGATGCTGACACGGTGTGACACCACGGCCTCGTTTAGATACCAAATTCAACCCCCAAATTTTAGAATGCAAAAAAAGATTCCTATCGCATCAAAATGTCATAACATGTATGGAGTACTAAATATAGATAAAATCAAAAACTAATTGCACAGTTTTGTTGTACTCTGCGAGATGAACATTTTAAGCCTAATTAATCAATTTTTGGACAATTTTGTACCCTAACAAACCAACGTTTGGCTGGTTTGGCTCTCAAATTTGGGAACTAAACAAGGCCCACGCTAGCATGCTCGGAGGGCCTTCGTCGCTGACCGCCATGGGGTAACGCCGATCGCTGCAAATCTCCAATGCGCCCATTTGGGGCTTGGCGCGCGACGAATGACACCAAAGTTACATCAACTCCTCTACAGGTGGCTGAAACCCTATCAATGCCATTTCAAAGGCCATCAGTAATAAATTTAGACTAAAATGCACGGGCAGATGATGCCCTGTGCCACGCGTCGCTGTCGTATCCTGTTCGGCAGGCGGTGGTACTGGTTTGTGCTGAGAGAAAAATACTGGTGGCTAGTGTTGATTTATTCTGATAGAAAAGTATCGCTGGTGGCTGATAAGCGAAACGAACATGGCGAGTAAGCTGGAATGTGCAGAGATGAATGAAACATCTGCAGTCTGAAACCAAAATAAAGCCTTTTCAGTTTAGCAAACATGACCATTCGAGGGATAGTACCCTAACTCTTTACTTTTCGATACATCTTGATGCCTTGGTTTTTTTTGGGTGATATGATGTTAAAACCTTAGAGGAGGCGATGGTGGTCATTTCTTGTAATATACTGTACTGCACAAACAGTGAGCCTTTGTCAAATGAATCAAATTCGGTTCTGCCAGCCAAAGAATGAACCATGTATATAAAGAAAAAAAATCAACTACGTTTTCTCTATACGGGAAGTTTTGCTTCAAGGGATTTCTTTTATAGGCTAATATCTCTCTGGCCAGCTCTTCCAAGTCGATGAAAGTAATTGTGTGTGCCAGATGCCCTGAAGAGCCTGACACGGACTTCATGTATGCCATGGTTCAAGTCTGCAAATGAAGCTGGTAATTTTCTCCTGTATACTCCATAGTCCATATAAGACGTCAACATTTCTTTGCATATAAGATGAGTCATGTGCATAGGCAGCCCAATTGGCAGGGTTTAAATTTACTTTACATGGCACCACAATGAGACCACTTGATCCCTAAACCCTCACTGTTTCTGAAGAATTTTCAGATCCAGATAGTTCTTTTGAATGAGGACCTAGATAGTACCAATGCTAGGACCGAGAGAAATGCTGTGGGTACAGAGGAGAGGGCCAAACCGTATGAAAAAACCTCTGCTCTTGCATACACATGGTGATGAGCTATTTTAGAACCTAGGAAGGGACTGAAGGAGCAACCAGCTGTCTCGCTTAGATGGCAACCTCCCCAGCAAAAAACCAAATCAACACTGAGGTTGTTGGGGTTTCATCATCAGTTAGAGACCAGGAATCATGATGGGCGAATGCTGTGGAAGTGTGGAGAAGCAGGGCACACATGGTGCTCTATACAATGCATCTCCCATTAAAAAAAGTTGCATACAAAAAAAGTTCCATTTGATATTCCTGTTTACATCGATTGAAGGGATAACCCAAGATTTTTCAACCTTCCATGCTTCAGACAAAGCTTACACAATGCAGAAAATGACAAACTCAAGTTTGGGACCTGGGACAGTTGCAGATCTAGGACAGTTTCATATCCAGCTGCCTCAGACCAACCAGCAGCTGAGCTCCATCATTGCTTTGCTTCACTCTCAGCACATCTGACTAACAAAGTTCGCAAGTTCAGTCCATTTGCCAACTTTGCAGACGAAATTGGAACAGATCCACTTGCTCAAAATAAGCAGCACACCAGGAAACACAACCATATGGATTTAATTTACATAAACTTCAGGTGCATTGTACTTCTGGAAGTATCTCACCACAGGCAGAGATCATACAGCAGATGGAAGGATTTCACTCACAGCCAAGAGCCCAAGATCTGGCTGAAACACCAGAGATTCCGCTCTAGCTACCGGGTGAAGGCGTAGAAGACGATGCCGATGTAGATGAGCATGGCGGCGGGGACGAGCGTGACGAGCGGCACGACGGCGGCCCAGGCGGCGGCTCCGCCGGCGCCGCAGCCGAGGCGGCCGAGCTTCACCTGCACGACGTTGACGAGCGCCATCATGAGGAAGCCGCACCCGGCGACGGAGCCCACGGCGGAGGCCAGGATCCCGACGCGGAGCGTGGCGCGGTTGATCCGCGCGGTCCGGCCGACGGCGGCGGCGCCGCCCGCGGAGGGCGTTCCGCGGCGGTAGTGCGGCGGGAAGGTGCGGACGAGCTGCTTGAGGCAGAGCGCGACGAGGCTGGAGAAGAGGAAGCAGGCGAAGGCGAGGACGTGGAAGGAGACGAGGTCGGACTCGGCGCGGTCCCCGGCGGCGCAGGGGTTGCCCGTGCGGTCGGCGCCGCCGGCGAGCCCCGGCCCGTCGGAGGAGGGGTGCCACGCCAGGCCCACGAAGGCGGCGAGGGTGAAGAGCGAGTTCACGTTCACGATGCCGTCCAGCGCCGTCACGTGGATGCTCGTGCCCCCGCCCCCGCCGCTCCCTCCGCCGCCGCCGCCGCCGGCCGCGACGTCGCCGTCCATGGCCGCTTCGGATTGGATTCTTGGGTTGGGCCTGCAGGTGGGGGCTTTGGGGATCAGACTGGCTGGAGAGTGTGGTCGGTGAGCACGTGTGTGCATATGACGGGACCGTGGGCACAGAAGAGAAAGCGTGTGGGGTTTATCTCTTCACGTTTTCTCCGGAAACAAATCTTTTTTATAAACAACAAATCCTAATTTTTGGATGCCTGAAAATGTATAAACATTCCGTCAAGGTACCATGTTTACGGATTTTGGAAGTTTTAGGAGCCAGCGTGGTCAGCGGAGGGCGCGCCAATCACGGGATGAGGACACAGGAAGGCCGAGACGGTTTGCAACGGTGTTCTCTATATTTTATTTTTTAAAAAAATATTTGGCGGAACACCGGCATCGGGGCCGGATGGCGGCAGCCGGTGTCGGGCGGGGCAGAGGAGGGCGGCGTGGGGCATCGATTTGGAGGAGGGCGAGCCACCCCGATATTTGGCGGACGGTGACTTGAGCCGGCATAGGAGGATTTTCAGGACACCACTGCAACAAGTTTTTGGGCCTAAAAAGTGTAAGATACAGGCCCAGGAAGGTTTAGCAGTAACCGCTGCAAACAGTCTTACAGTGTTGACTGTTGAATGGTGGAAATCCAAGAACAATCCCTAAAACATTATTTGTGACCGAGAATAGAATTCTTGATATGTTCTGATATATATTTTCACTCCTATTTAAGCTCAATGGTGGGAGAGATCAAGATCAATGCCTATAGGAAAAGTATATAAAAAATGCATATTGGAAAAGAGTAGGGAAAATGAGAGCAAAGACATGACTCATGAGAGAGAGAGAGAGTTGTGTGGCCTCGGCCGAAAAGCTAGATATAAGCAAAATCAGCCCTGGCCCTGACCCAAGAAGCCCAAAGCAATACTTCATATGAAAAAGCCTACGAAGAATAGACCTTGTTGGGTTGGGCCTAGCAGCACTTTCCAACAGTCTCTAAATATTTTGACCTGGTCCGGTGCAACAAATTAGTTTATTTATTTTACATTTAAAAATTGGTTAGGCAGCCTGTTATAAGCCTAAGCCCGGCCCAATTTATCATTCACACGCGCGTGCACACTTTTTTTTAAATAATGTAACCTCCCAAATTATTTCATTGTTGACTTTTTCTAACCATATTTGACCATTCATGTTGTTCAAAAAATTATGTCAGTACTATGTATTTTGTTCGTGACTTATTTTATGGGTAAAAATACTTTAAGCCTGACTTATTATTTCGTATCTTTGCACAATTTTGAATAAAACGATGGTCAATAAAAATCAATAGTAAATAGTAATTTGAAATGGATGGGTAAAAAAAGTTAGGTTTGTGCTATTCTGCAAAGTGGAACAGAGGCGCCGTCACTTGGCTAGTTTTTTTTTCCTGAAAATTCCGTCACTCGGGAAGTTGGGCGTATCATGGAACACAGATTAGACGTGGAGCAGATCAGATGCGGAAACAGAACCTGCCTGCCGCTGCCCTTCCGTTTCACCGCCCGTCGCCGTTCCGTTTCAGCTCCAGCCTCTACTAGCCAGCGCCTAGCGCTCCGCTTACGCTGCGACCCTATCAACCGCCGTCCTCAACTTCCTCTGGCCTCCGCTGCCGGTAATTCTTTCTCTTTAATAAATCGTAAATTCTTAATCTTTATTTATTTAGCATGTTAGATGTTTAGATCTATGCTTTCAATTTCACTAGCCATTATTTAATTTTCTGTATATGATTATAGGTATTAATGTTGCCCAAGACACAATTGTCAGGTGCTCAAAAAATAAAATAGAGAAAACATGATAATGGATTGGTTGATTCGCAAAGGGGTGCTTTACATAAGTTCTTACCCGGTCCAAGTAATATTGCAGTCAATGAAGTTTATTTTTATGAAGGATTGAAGCATTATTGTTGATAGAATCATGGGGCTTCGTTATTATTTGAGCTAACCATACTTATTGTTTTATTGCTTTTTTAGTTTGTACTGCATACATTGTTTTTCAAGAATTATATATATGTCATTATTATTATGTCTTTTATCATGTTACAATTTCAAAAAAATAGCTTAATAGGTCTATAATGTCAAGTTCGCTCGAGGGCCTGAATATGGTTTAATATTTGCCGTCAAATGGTATAGATGATCAATTACCATCAACTAGCGATCCTCACATTCGAAAATTGAGAACATGTGATTTATAGGGGTTAATGACCGCAGCACACCCTATGTATAGTCAGTAAACCCTCTAGCTCTGGGTGAAGCGAGAGAACTCTACACAGGTGTCACCCTTGGGTATCTGAGTATTGTATTACGAACACATATGAGCCTCGCTTATACTCCCTCCGTTCCTAAACGTAGGTCGTTTGACTTTTTTGACTCCAAGTTTGACCGCTCGTCTTATTCAAAATTTTGTGTAAATTATCATATTTTATGGTGGCTTGCTTTATTAATATAAAATCTTCAAAAATGCTTTAAATTTGACTATATTTTCACAATTTTTTGAATAAGACGAATGGTCAAACTTGAGGTCGAAAAAGTCAAATGACCTGTATTTTGGAACGGATGGAGTAGAGGTTTTTACATGGGGTACTTAATTATAGGCAACTAAGCTGATGATCATTGCCCTGAGGTCAATGCAGTTGACCGATGGTTGACCAAGAGAAAAATAGTTCCACAGAAGAATTATATATAATATCGTTGCCATTTCACGATAGCAGGTTTGGGGCCTATTCCTCGATGCCCTCGAGGGAGGTTTCCGGAGAAACTGGATGTCACTCGTTGACAAAAGAAATCTAGACTAGAAACATTTCGATTGATCATATTTATTTATTTTTGGCATAAAATATGTGAATCTAGATCAGATTTTTATTCTCTGTTCATTTGATAAATTGACAGTCATAGTACCACCACTGCCGGTTCCAAACAAACACAGATTGGTTATTACTATTACCACTCATATACTGTTGGTTAAAAATAGATAGTAATTTCAATTATGAACCATTTTCTAAGAACTCAAAATAACCAAACAAACTTAAACAGACAGCTTAAAAGAAACGCAATGTTTTTTTATTCTGCACAAAGGGTTTCTTGTTGTGTGCCACCTAGATTTATCAACAGAGGAGTTTTAAAATGATTGGGATTAATTAGAGCCATCCGTTCTGAGAAATCGGACGGTGGAAACAAAGTGAGTACCCAGAGGTACCTAAATAGAGGTACCCAGAGGTAAGTGTAACAACCCTAAAATTCCTATAGGTTTTGTTGAGTGCAAAAATTCGAATTTAAAAATTTTTGGTGGAATTGTGTGCATGCAAACAAACATATAAGAGTGTCTTCTATTTGCTCCCTAAATTCTTAGGCAATTTAAATTCAAATTTAAAATCAATTTGAAGTGCTAAGGATGAAATAGTGTGATTTGGGTTTATTTGGATTTATTTGGATTTTTGGTTGGTTTAAATTCAAATTCTAGATTTGAATTCAAATTCTAATTGGCCAAACTAATTGTCAACCTATCTAACTATTCGTGGGCCGAAATCCCGAAGTCAAAGTCCATCTTTCACCCTTCAACTCCTTTCCCGAGCCAGCAACCCAAGCAGCCCAGCCGGCCTTTCGGCCCAGCTGCGGCCCAACCATCTCCCCTTCACCGCGTCGCCTCCGCGTCGCTCGCTCTCCCACTGACAGGCGGGCCCCGCCTGTCAGCTCCATCCTCCCCGCGTCATCGTCCACCTCTCGCCGCGCTCTCTCTCTCCCGAGCGCACGCCCGTGACTCCCAACTACCCGAGCCCCTGTGCGGCCCGATGCGATCGCGCCGCGTGTCCGCAGCCGCTCGAGCTTCCCATCCCGCCGTTCGTGCCCGCGGAGCCCTAGCCCAGCGCCTATTTAACCCGCCGCCGGCCTTCTTCTTCCCCAAGCCGCGCCGCCCCTTTGGGGTTCCTTCCCGATCCAATTCGTGAGCGGAGGGGAGAGGGAGAGGGGTGGGGAAGGCCGAGGAGCAGTCGGAGCAAGAAGAGGAGAAGCCAGTCGCCTTCCCCGCGTCGTCGCCGAAGGCCGGAGCGCCGCCGCGCGTGGACCGCCGTCTCCAAGCCGAACCAGGGAGCGAGAGGAGGAGCACGAGGACCGCCAGGCCGCGTCGAGTCTTCCCCGAGCTGCAGCGTACGACGACGTGACCCCTAGGTGAGCGCCGCCGAGTTTCCCCCTTCTTCTCTGTCTCCGGCCAAATTCCGCCGCCGTCGCCGATGCTAGCCCCTGGGACCCGACCTTCGAGTCGTGGCCGGCTTCATGTGCAGGAACCCGTCGCCACTGTCGCACCTGCAGACCGCCGTCGCCTTTAACCCGCAGCCGAGGCCCGCCGCGGCCGAGCTCTGCTCGCCGCGCGCGCGAACGCCGAGGCCACGCGCGGCCGTGGGCGACCACGAGCCCGCGCGTGTGCACCCAGAAGCGTCCCAGCAATTGCCGGAGCCGCACACGCACTCGCATGACCCCTTCCGAGCGCCTTTGAACCGAGAACTCGTGTCGCCGTCGTTGCACGCCGGCGACCATGGCCGAACCGCCGCCGTTCGCGATGGAAGGGCCCAACCGAACCAAATCCGAGCACTTTGTCACCCCGATCCGGTCCGCCTAACCCTAGCCAAGCTGTTCCGACTATCCTAGACCCGAGCTGAACTTTTTCCGGCGAGTTCGCCGTCGAACTTCGCCGCCGGTCGCGTTCTGGAGCGCGCCACACGCGCGCGTCGCGTCGCGCCGTGGCCATGCCACACGAAGGACCACACCAGCATCACACACCGCACCCACAGAAGATCCTGAGTCGGCCGCAGATTGATCCCGTGCAACCGGTTCACGTGGACCCATCTCACGGTGCACCGTGGACTCAGTCCACCAGAGCGAATCCAGCAGCCAGCCCTTCGTGGGCCGAATGTTCGCGTTTAAGTCTGTTTAACCACCCTAAACTCTTCCGGCCCAGTCGCTTTCGGCCCAATTCCAGCCCAGCCATCGTTTATTCTTTTTCTTTTTCTTTTAACAGCGCTGACATATGGGACCCACCTGTCATACTCTGCGAGTCACTGACACATGGGGCCCACTGACCAGAGTTGACCCGCTGACCGTTGACCCCGTTGACCGTTGACCGTTGACCAGTCAACGCTGACGTCAGCAGAGCCCACTGCTGATGTCATCCTAGGCGGACCCCACTACTGACGTCAGCATGACGTCATGCTGACGTCAGCAGGCTAATTATTTGTCTGTTTTCTTTTTCGGAAATTATTTAATATTTTCAGAAAATGATTTAAACTTCGAAAATTAATAATAAATCAACCGTAGCTCAGAAAAATATGAAACCAGTTTCTATATTTTTCTAAAATCATGATCTACGCGTTAGTGTAGAGTTTGGTGTTATTTGGGTCTTCTTTCGTCGCTGTCTTAGTGTTTCTTTGCTAGTAGCCGCGTCTTATTTTATTTTCGCGCAACCCTAGGAGCTCCGGAGAGTCAGGAGGAGCCGGACTACTACAACAACTGCTTCGACGAGGAAGAAGACCTTTGCCCAGGTTCACGCCCGACCATCTCTGAAATACCTATTAGACATGCAAACTAGTATGCTAGCGCTTTACTTTACTCGCATGATAAACCTGCACTGCCTTTGTTATTATCCTGTTACCTTGCTACCTACTACTCACTTTATGAAATATGCTATGCTATGCATGTGTTGGGATGGTTGTGATTGATCCTCTTGGCGTGAGTTGTGGGTGGTTTGGGAGGAGTAGTGCAGCTAGGCGGTGTAAGCGAGTAATAACAACTCGATCGTAGATCGAGGTGCTGAGGGGCTGCACTCGGGCAGACCCTATGGGGTACCTGTTGCGGGTACATGGTTATTGGATACTTGGGGATTGGTACTCGGTGAGTACCTGAGGAGTTTGGGCGGCAATACCTGTTATGGGTGCCGATTGCGGACCGTTGCGGCGGATCGCTTGTGATGCAGATACTCGCTTTACCGAACAATTAAGGACCGAGTCATGCCCCCACTTTGGACTTGGGAAATACCGTGCTCACCATCTACCCAGTATGGGGAGGGTTCCAGCAAGCCTACTCTAGTGCGGCGCCGAGACTGTAGGAGAATCGAGTTTGATATGTGTAGGGGGGATTCGTTGCGGCGTAATCTCCCGGATTTACCACGGCCCCCGACTGGCCCCGGTGGGAAGGTTTCACGACCCTGGGGCAGATGTTAGATCGGATGTTTCCCGAGCCCAGGGAGACAGGATTGGCGCCGCTACTGTTTAGGGTCTTTGCTGTGGGCTGCGTCTCAGGTTGGTTGCGGACTAGCCTTGCAGCCCGGATGGATTCCTGGAGTGCCACCTCTGCAGAGTGTAAACTATACGTATAGCCGTGTCCACGGTTACGGACGACCCATTTCTGAGAAGCCCCGGCTAGCATGGGAATCTGCTTTCTTACCTCATCCTTGAATTGGGTTATGAGAGATTGGTCCAGCTGAGGCTGTTGAGACGAGGTGGGGAGGGAGCTCACCGAGTCGACTAGTGAGTGAAAGGTGATTGGTGGATAATGAATTGCGGGAACCTGCCGTGGCAGGACGAGACCGATGGGGAAAAATGTGAGGCTGATGGTTGGTTTTGGGGAGTGGATGTGTGAGTGTGAGCAGGAGTTGGTGATGAGATGAAATTGGGTTATTGCTGCTGCTTGCATTAGGAAACCCTGGCTTAAACCTTGATTATTTCTATATCCTTAGAATAGGTCACTTTAAAGCTTGCATCATATTATGGTTGGTGACGTGGACCTGTCCCATTTCCTTGGGGACAGACTTTGGGTTCTCAGGTGAAGACCCCGACCACGAGTTCAACCAGGACGGGTGGTACGACTGAAGGGTGTGCGCTACGCTCAAGGATGCCTGTGGAGGAGTGGACCCTGTTGTTCTAGCTACCGCTGCGCAGATGTTTCTTATTGTCGATTTAGCCCAGAGGGCTTGTACCAGACGCTTTGTCTTTATATATGTCATGTAATGAATCTTTTATCGATGTATGGATGTGATATTCGACTGAGATGAGTTCTGTACGAGATAGCTGCTATTCCTGGGACTATCTCAAGGGTACAGGGAGTCGGGTTCTCGTCGGTGAGAATCCGGTTCGTCACAGTAAGGTACCAAAATTCTAGGCCTAGGTACAGAAAAAGTGTGACCAACCATTAATTTATACTAGGTACTTTCAAGTACCGGTGGGTACCTCTCGAATCATTGTAAAACAGCTCCAATCAATATTACGTGAGACAACATCATTTATTTCTGACAAGTAAATATCTATATTATATACTATAAGGATCCAGTTCTTTTGAAAATACCTCTCACCTAAAAAAATCTACCCACATCTCTCATAAAGGACCCATATGTCAGGGCCAACGGTGGAAAAGACGTGAATATTTTTTTTAAAACAATATTTCTAGAGAGTTTTTACCGTTTTGGTATTACTTTTCTCACCATAAAATTTCTTTACCCATCCCATTTACCCACCGACCAAATAGTTGTTTCACGAGCGGGACTCAAGACCGAGCCGGAATTTTACTCTCGTACTTACATTCTGCCAATTTTCTTCGTCCGTCGGTTGAACCGTAGCCGAGCCGGCCTCAAACTGCATGGCGACAAATACCGCATGCTCTACGTGCGCGTCCTGTGCGGATCATTGCTGGCCAATTCACGTGCTCGCAAAGCTAGCGTCAGCCCTGGGCCGACAACACAGCTGGGCCACTAATGTAGGTTTGCTTGCTACTCCATAGTCCGTATCACATAGGCTAACAACAATAGCTTGGCAACGGGCGCTCACAGACTAGCTGATCAGCCATGCGCCGAACCAGCACAAACAGCCTGTTGCTCGATGAGGATAAACAGCTTGTGAACCCATTTAAATTCAAATAAAGAAACAAGTGCCTATAAATATAAATGTCCAGGTGCAAGAGCTCCAATCAATTTACATTCCAAAGTTTTTAGCTATTCTATTATCATTCGTCTATCACGAATGTTCAAAAAAATTGTTGGTTAGCTATAAATCCTAAGGACACTTGTATATCTGTATTTTGTGCAATATTTGTTGGGCACACGGACCATGCCACGACAAGACAAGATTGCTAGTCTCCACCGCTATGGTCTGACACGCACAAGAGCAGCAGTCGGCAAGCTCAAGCGAACTTGGGGCAACAACAAATATATTGTAGGCGGCATGATAACGTACTCCATGAAGATCCTCTAAATTATTTAAGTCAAAAGTTAAAGTTCTATGTAACCTTAAAATGCAATAATTAGCATATCCCATAGCAACGTATGGTCATTATTGCTAATAAATGCAGCACGTCACCAACCAGGTAGCATGCGCGCTTGCTAGTATCAATTAAAGATTTAGTCTCATGGGAAAAATATGTCTATTGGTCGGAGCACCAAACAAACGTGACCAAGCAATACGATAAGACACCTTGTGAGAAATAAATGATGTTTAGTTGGAACATCATCGACAAGAGACTTTTAAACAGAGAATGATGACCATTGATGCTTGTAGCGCTGTTTGTTTTCAATTGGATGTAGGTATTATTGTCATTAATATTGGTTATGGTGTCATCTTTCACTCCATGAATTCTCTATACTAATAAAATAAAACGACCACATATAAGAAGCAACATAAAAAATAGGCGTATTTGTTTCATTCATACCTTGGTTTACAAAGGGCTTAGATTATTTGGTTATAAAATGATCCTATGATCAAAATATTTAAACGAAAATTTACCGTTACCCTTTCAGTTCAGAAGGAAGAGATTCTGCGGGAGGAGGCACCGAGGCAGGTGGGGAAGCGATGTCCCTGTGTGGGTGATGCCTTTTTTTTTTGAATAATTGGTGGATGATGCCTTTTGGAAGAACATTTTTTAAGTGACTTTTTGGAAGAACATTTGCAACAAAAGGGAAATCTAATCTAAGCCATCCAATCCCACAAATGTTGTTCCCACATGACACAACCTTAATCTTGTTTTCTTGCAGGGAAAACAGATTAAATTATGTCATTATTACAAATGAGGTATTAACACACTCAGGAAAAAGAAGGAAAAGAAGACATGATTCTGACTCGATCTAACTTTAATTGGAGGCATAAAATTGTAAGCAGGCAGGAGATCACACAACCTTAATCAGGGCATAAAATTGCAAGCAGGCAGGAATATATTTTCCAGAAGCCTCTTTCCGGGACAGATGGAGCTCTAGCTTTACTAAAGCAAAATTCTGCACAGTGTGGTAGGCTGGGTATGCTGCGATCCCTTGCGGATAGTTTTTTTTTTGGGTGGGGGGAGAAAGAATTCAAATTTTATCAGTTACATCCATATGCAATTAGTCCTCTATTGTGTGCAAATCATTTATGCAGTATACAGTAATACTGTAATGGTAAAGTTACTGTAGCGTAGTATTATGACATGGTGTACAGTGCAGCAATACGACGCGACAGAAAACGTGAGAAACAGCCGTCCAGTCCTTCCCATTTGCCTTGTTGTACAGCAAACGGACGGCTGTTTAGTAATAGTCTTCAAAAATCATTTGCAAATGGGAAGAACAAGTTTAGTAATAGTCTTCAAAAATCAAACACTCCAAATATACTAAAAGAAGACTGACTATATTTTTTAAAGGTCTTATAGTTTACTCTAACTCCAATAATGACCATCAATTCTAACTCTAATAGAGAGCTCGGAGATTAATTGGTTGTAAAGTGATCCTAAGCGATTAAGTAATTAAGAAGAAATTTGTTTCGATGATTAGTATTTCTTAAATCGAGGGTCTACCTCTGCACTTTGCAACGGCACTCAAATCCGAAGGCTTTTCTGGAAAGTCATTCAAATTCTACCATGTCAAATCTTTTTTTTAGAACGTTCTACCATGTCAAATCCATGCAATTAACTACTCCAATATTTTATTCGATCCAAGATTTGCTATGGAACTGGGTTATCGGAATATGATGGTCCGTCACTTTCTCACTGCTTGCATTTTTGTTGGAATGAATTGACCCGTCACCACCTCATCTCTCAGAAGCACGCGGTTAACCTAAGAGGCTTGTTCCTGAACTTTCATGCCATTAAAATTTAGGGAAAAGTCCGGTTTACACCTTTCAACAATCACAAAAGTCTGGTTTTCAATCCTTAATTATAAAACTGGACACTAAGCACCATCCAACTATCAAAACTAGACAAATTTAATCCTTTAGGTGGTTACAAAGTGGTTTTATGTTTTATAAAAATTTAAAGAAAAATGGTTTAATTTAAAAAATTCATAACTAATTCATTTATAATCATAAAAATATGAAACAATACCATTATTTTTCTGAAAATATAGTTCCTTTATTGGTGCACTACTTTGAGTCATTTAGATATTATTTGTTTATGTTCCTAGTACTTTATTATTTTTTACAAAAATACTAGAAATAGGAAAAATAAGATGTAAATAACTCAAAGAAGAGCACCAACATATAGGTTACAATTTTAGAAAAAAACGGTGTACCGGTTTCATATTTTTTTGGTTTGAAATGAATTAGCTATGAATTTTTTAGGTTCAACCACTTTTTTAAATGCCTATAAAATGGAAAACCACCTTTAAAATCACTCAAAGGGTCAAATTTGTCTGGTTTCAACAGTTGAATGGCCCTCTGCATCCGGTTTCGTAGTTCAGGGTTGAAAATCACACTTGTGCGATAGTTTGATGGTGAAAATTGGACTTTTCCCTAAAATTTACATGTAACAAGTTCAGGATTGAGGCATATTGGAGCATTCCATTCTACATAAGGTTTTTCCTTTTATCACACTCCCCTTCGTTCCTGAAATCCTGACAGGCGCAATGAACATTATGCCAAATGCTTCCTGTAATACTGCATCCAAATCATTTATGATGCAGAACCGTAACAGTTTTGAGGTCAGAAGAGGAAATGATATGATCCTGCATTGCAGGAAGAGGTAGGCGAGGTGGAGGAGTTGATGTCCCAGTGGCGGCATTTTGGAAGAACAATTTTTAAAGTAGCAGACAGCGGAATCTAATCAATCTAATCTAATATATCTAATCCCGCAAATGTTCTTCTCACATCACACACAACCTTAAATGGTCACTGTAAGCAAACTTGAAAGCAGTAAGCAAGCACAGGGATTTCCCAGCGCTATCTTTGTACAAAGCAAAATTCTGAAAGTGTGGTAGGCTGGGATTATGCTGCGATTCCCTTTGGATAGACAGATGCTTTGTTCTTTCCGGTCAGGACCTCTTCTTTATTGAAATTCTATCAGTTTCATCCTTGCAATTAGTCCACCATTTTACTCGACATAAGACTTTTCTCTGGCACGTCGCTGATAACTATTTCATTCATTCTCGAACTCCTTACGACAGGTTTCTAGCTTCTTCCTGTTCGTGCAATACCGCATGCAATCATTTCCACAGTACAGTAATGCAGTAGTACTGTAGCGTAGTGTTTGTAGTACAGTGTACAGTCACGATACGACGCGACAGAAAACGTGAAAACACAGGCGTCCAGTCCTTCCCTTTTGCCCTGTAAAAGCAAACGGACAGCAATACCTCCAAACAAAGGGTGCAAGCTAGGCTGCATTTCCCAAACTGACCTCTCTCTCCCCAATCAGAATTCCCGTGACGATCTCGCGCATCTCTTCCTCCCTACGCAACGCAACCCATTGACATTATTTTTTCAGTCATCCCATCTCGATCTCGGCCATCATCATCGTCCCTATCCCAATCGCCTAAAAATCAAATCTTTTTATAAGACACCCAGCGCGCTGAGATCGAGCTGCTCACCAGCCCAGGCACACCAGGCGAAGCAAAACAAATACGTAGTACCAGCCAGTTTTCGAATCAAGAAACCCGGCCAAGCCATGGCGGAGGCGACGACCTCTCCGGCGAGCTCCGTCCGCCGCCGCCGCGTGCTGATGTTCCCGGTGCCGTTCCAGGGCCACCTGACCCCGATGCTGCAGCTGGCCGGGGCGCTGCACGCGCGGGGCGGCGGCCAGCTGGACGTCACCGTCTTCCACGCCGCCTTCAACGCGCCCGACGCGGCGCGCCGCCCGGCGGGGTACCGCTTCGTCCCTGTCGGCGAGGGCGTGCCGTCGGCCGACCTGGTCCCGTCCGGCAGCGACGCGGACTTCGCCGGCGCGCTGCTGCGGATCAACGAGCGCCTCCGGGAGCCGTTCCGCGACTGCCTGCGCCAGGCTCTCCTCGCCGACGAGGAGGGCGGCGGCGGCGCGGCGCCGGCGTGCCTGGTGGTGGACTCCAACCTGCGCGGGATGCAGCTGGTGGCGCAGGAGCTCGGCGTGCCCACGCTCGTGCTGCGCACCGGCGGCGCCGCGTGCCTCGTCGCCTACATGGCGTTCCCGGCGCTCTGCGACAAGGCGCTCCTCCCGCTGGCATCTCAAGGTGACTGACCACTGTTAGCTCATTACTCATTAGCTAGGCACTCATGGCCTTGTCAGTTTTTCAGTTCTTTTTCACCATCTCATCTCATGATCTGAATCAACGCTATACATTATGCAATACGGGATTCCATAGCCTCACTCATCACAGGGTGGAATCTGATAAGTGATAAGGACGACAGAGTAGAGAAAGCATACAAAATGCAACTGCATGAGGATTGATAAGTGGGGGCTACTTGTTGTCTGGCTCTGTTGGGGTTCTTTAGTTTGTTTGCCAACTAGGCTTGTCGTTTTTCTTCTGATATACTGCCAAAACTCTTATTGTTTCCCAACATGTTAATTTGACATTTTGATGACATAATATTCTATAAAAAAATCTCGTGATCTAGTGATACCATTTTGACATACATGTTCTGATGCTACTATTCATCGAGGTATTGTCCCCTAAATTTAAAATAATTTTTTTATGCGCATTGTCTAGATCATTATTTCCAGGTGTGTTTTTGCCACCCAACAGATCGATGCATCAGGGCAGTAACTTTCTTTCAATGAATTTCTGAATTGAGAGGTTTATAGAGAAGATGTGGTGTTTTCTAGCAAAACAACCACTTATTGATAGATGATATGCATGCACCATTAAATTTAAACGGATCTCGCTCTCCTCAAGTACTAGAGATTTGTATGGTCATTAATAAAATTAAGTAGGGATTATTAAGCAACAAGTCATCAGAAAATGTCTTGTACTGATTGTTAGTTAAATTATTAAGGATTTTTAATGTTCTTGTCCCTACTTTGTGCAACTGTGGTTTTTCCCCTTTTTTCAACTTTGTTATCCTCTATTATTCACAAGTCAGTGCAATTTTTCCCGTAGTCTTTGCGCATTTGCCCCTATTTTGGCCATGACTAAGGGTAAAATAGTATTGACTTGAGAACAGTAGAGGGCAAATCCACAAAGTTATGAAAAAAGGGTAAAACCACAAGTACACTTCAAAGTAGGGCAATAACACAAATGGCCATTAAATTAACTCTTAATTATTAGGATTATGTGCATGGATGAAAAGATGACCTATACGATGGAACTATTCTAAAATTCTTAACGCATTATTGAGATGCAGATTTATATATGTAAGTGCTCCTTTTTGTGGTTTGCGAAATGTTGTGCCGAGCTTCTGAATGTAATAAATCGGGAATGAGGCCCATAGTTTTCTGGATTTCATTGTATGGAGTATTGTTTAGCAGCCATAAAGTATAAATAATTTGTCAGTTGGAACCTAAAAGAAACAATAGGTACGTCTAACTTGTGTTACCTATTGGGCATGCTGACCATTTCCTTTAATATTTTGGTGCTACTATTTATCGGGTTATTGCTCAGTAAAGTTAAAATAATTTATTTTTATGTATGTTCTAGATCATTATTTCCAGGTGTCTCATGTGCTGTTGCCACCCAACCAATCGGTGCATCTTGGTACCATTTTGTAGCTTTCTTTCAATGAATTCCTGAATTGAGACGTTATAGAAAGATCTTGTGTCTAGCAAAACAACCACTTCTTGGTAGATGATATGCATGCATGCACCATTAAAACAGATCTCGATCTCCTCAGGTACTAGAGATTCTATGGTTCTTACTGAAATTAAGTGGGGTTTATTAAGCGACAAGTCATCAGAGAAATATATTGTACTGATTCCTAGTTATATTATCTTATAGATTACATATATTGATCATAAGATGGAACTACTCAAAATTTCCTTTACGCATTAATGAGAGGCAGATTTATATGTAAGTGATCCTATTTATGGTCTGGAAAATTGCCGAGCTTATGAAAATATTAATTGTCAGTTGGAACCTAGAATAAACAATAGGTATGTCTAACTTGTGTTACCTATACCTATTGGGCATGCTGACCATTTCATTTAATATTTTGATGCTACTATTTATCCAAGTATTGCCAGTAAAGTTGAAATAATTTATCTTTATGCACGTTCTAGTTCATTATTTCCAGGTGTCTCATGTGTTGTTGCCACCCAATCAATCTGCATCAGCGCAGTAGCTTTCTTTGAATGAATTCCTGAATTGAGAGGTTACAGAAAGATGTTGTTTTCTAGCCAAACAACCACTTCTTGATAGATAATATGCATAACCATTAAAGCAGATTTCACTCTTATAAGGTACACTTGGGATTTGTATAACCCTCGATAAAATTTAGTGCTTGTGGGGGTTGTTAAGAGATAAGTCATCAGAAAATGCATTGTACTGATTGTTAGTTAAATGCCCTCTTATATTACATACATCTATGTAATTTTTTATTGTACCGATCTAGATGAAATGATAGATGCCACCATTTAGCCATTTCAAATCAATGCTTGGTGAAGCAGGTAATGCAACTTAGTCAATTACAAGTGGAAATTTTTTATGCATTGTTGAGATGCACATCTATATGTAAGTGATCTGTTTTTATGGCGTGCTGATCATTTCCTTTCATTTTTGGAATTCCAGATAAGGCCCATTTGGACATGCCGCTGGATGAGCTTAAACCACTACGGCTGAGAGATATGGTGTTCTCGACGACTACTGCGCATGCTAATATGACGAGATGCTTACAAGATATAATGGATGCAGCAAGGAGTTCTTCTGGTGTCATCCTCAACACTTTCCAAGACCTTGAGAACCCTGATATCCAAAAGATCGCCGATGGCCTCGGTGTTCCAATATACACGATAGGGCCACTTCACAAGATTTCTTCAGGCACTGAGAGCAGCTTACTAGCACAAGACCAGACTTGCTTAGAGTGGCTGGACAAACAAGAGGATGATTCTGTTCTTTATGTGAGCTTTGGGAGCTTGGCATCTATGGCTGAAAAGGATATGTTGGAGATAGCATGGGGCTTGGCCAACAGCCAGAAGCCATTCCTGTGGGTGATCCGTCATAACTTGGTCAAGTCCTCACACCAGGTGAGCCTTCCTGAAGGCTTTGAGGAGGCAACCCATGGCAGGGGAATGGTGGTACCATGGGCCCCACAGCAAGAAGTTCTAAAGCACCCTGCGGTTGGCGGCTTTTGGACTCACAATGGATGGAACTCGACACTGGAGAGCATTTGTGAAGGTGTTCCGATGATATGTAGGCCCCAATTTGCTGATCAGATGATAAATACGAGGTATGTCCAAGAAGTGTGGAAGATAGGATTTGAGCTAGAAGGTGAGATGGAGAGGGGAAAGATTGAGATGGCTATTACTAAGTTGCTATGCATGGAAGAAGGTAGACATATGAGACAGAGGGCCAATAATTTGAGGGACAAGGCTATTAAGTGCATCGAGGAAGAGGGCTCTTCCAAATCTGCAATTGAGTTGCTGCTGAAACGCATAATGTCATTTTAGCTATTTTTCCATATATATGAAGAAACTATATATTGTTGTCAAATGTGGCAGGTTGTTGCCAAAAAATTGAGAAATCAGTTAAAAATAAGGGGGATTTACGTGACTCCAAATGTCCAAGGGCTCAATGCATTGAATCAATATTTGTCAACCGGCCTTATAATGTTATTCTGGAGTTCTTGACATATTCTGTGGTTAGAATAGTTTGTTTCTCGATCTCTTCTTTTGATTCTATTATGTACAACTCCGTAGTTTGCCTTTCTTGTGTGGAGTGAAGGTTGAACATTGCGGCAAGCAAAATATATTTAGTTTGGTACTTTGGAAACCAATTTTCAACCCATTCAACTGTTATTATTATGTGATTCATATAGATAATAAAACTTACCCATACATGCTGAGTAATTGTAGGATGCAAAGCCGTCTGGTACCCGGTTTTTGCCTTGGAAAAATAAAATCAAACGCGGGCTGATATGGAGAGAGATAGAGAGAGAGAGAGAGAGAGATCATGCACCCTTTCGCATTTCCCAAAAAACAAAAAAACTCGATCTCAAATTACCTGCTGGTGGCGGAGCTTCCGTCAGCATCTCAAGGTGAGTGATCATTGTCTCTAAACTAACGATAGTTGGCCTTGCCACCATCTCAATCAACGTTATGCAGTTATGCCGATCGAGAAAGCCTTCAAAGATGCCATATATTCATGGACAAGTGGGTCCGAGAGCTATCTCGTACACGTTGACTTGAGCGCGACATATACTAGATTGTAGAGCAGATTTATGGAGCAACATGCAAACAAAACTGTGCTTTTTATAAGCTCCACGTTAGTCTCTTATGCCTCGTCGAAACGCTAGCTTCGCATCAGTTTTGGCCACATGGGCCTAGATCAATAGCTGGAGTAGAAAACATGCAATGCACGAGGATTGACAGCTCGGGGGGTGCACTTGTGTGGTTCTACCAGGCCAGTCTCAATGGAGGTTTTATTGGGGGTTTGATGACATTAAATGTACTGATGTTGCATAGAAAAGAAGCCAGAGTTTCATGGGATGTGAGAGGAGTTTCATCACCATAAAACTCCTTTGACACATTTACCTAGTTTCTGATCTAGGTAACCGTGTAGTGAAACTGTGCAAAGTCTTAGATTTAATTGAACTGCATATAATTTTATGGAGAACGATTTTGTTGTTGCAAAAGTTATTATAGACGCATGGAACTTACGTATATGTATGCACACTTATCCTATGAATACACTAGAATAATGCTACTCCTATGAGTACCTCTAATAGATCGAGCCGACTGATCTCAAGGTCGATGAAGTCACACCATAGGTGTGTCGATCAGTTGAGAGGCGCATGTGCTTGCACACTCATCTTATGAATACAATCGCACAATGCTACCCTTATGAGCACTTCTAATAGATTAAGACGGATGTTATCGAGATTGATGAAGTCAACACATGCGCCTAACTGTCTACGGACACATCGCCTACCATAGAAAGAAATATCTTAGAATAAATCTAGAAAAATACAACCACCTAAGTTGAGTCGAAGACTAGAACTCTTGTCATAGGTTCGACCATAGTGAACCTTATCGGCTTGTTATAGAGAACCATGTGAATGAATTTGTGTTTTTTTTCCAAAATGTCTCAGGGATATTCCCCAGGGATATATAGCTGTCATGCTTGGCGGTTCTTTTCCTTGTTTTTTTACTGATTTTTTTGTATGTTTTGAATTGGTTCTATATCAATACATGCCAGAGAACGTTCTTGTCAGCCGCTTTAAAAAATGTTTTTTTAGCATGCTTGCCACCAGTGGGTTTTAAGGTTTGGAAAAAAACTCAAATGTTTCAAGATGTTTCTTTTATGCCCACTAGTGAATGTGACATTTTGATAGTACTCTCACAAAGAAATAAACTTCTACATTTTCAGCACATATTTAATTCCACTATTTATTGAGAAACTTCCGGTTAAATTTAAGATAATTTATTTTTATGTATGTTCACTGGCGGTTATGGTAGTTTTGTTCGTTTGTGAAGAACTCCACATTTATACATGGAAAAGAGGTGTGTCCAAAGGACCAAATGCCCCTTCAGGAAGAGTGGCCCCTTCACCATAAAGGTCCAGGTCTAGGGATGGCTCATGAGGCAGCTCGACTCGTTATGGCTCGTTTGATAATGAGCTAGCTTGGCTCGGTTTATTATAGTTAAGGATCTAAAAGTCGAGTTTGGCTTGGTTCGTTCTAAAAGATCGTGACGATTCATGAGCCAAACACTATCTAATATTAATGTTAAAATAAAGTGTGATATTAACTATCATATGATAATTTAAACATATTAATAATATCTAAAAGTATAGCCGACACTGATATTATGGAAATAAGTAACAAAAAATAATTAATTGGAACAACGTAGACATTTAAAGACTCAAAATAGACTTACACATTGAATGACAAGTTTATTTTAGAAAAATAACAAAAATATCATTGCATTAATAAAAAGTAAGTTTGGTATCATCGTATTTATCGAGCCTAATGGGTTTATCGAACAGCTTACAAGCGATTCACGACCTAGCACGTTAACAAAATGAGCTTAAAATGAGGTTTGGCTCGGTTCGTTTCATAGGTCGAGCCGAGCTAAACTGAGTCGAACCTTTAACGAGCCGAGCCGGCTCACGACCCTCGAGCTTTTCTACAAGCCCTATCCAGGTCCCTTTGTGAAAGGTTCACACCCTCTCTCGAAAGGTCCTATACATAAGTTTGCAGCCATTGTTGGCATAATAATTTATCACTAATTATTGTAATTAGTACAGAAGCTACGTGTGAGACGAGAGGTCATCAGTTAGAATCTTACGCACTGCTCACGCGCATGTTTCCCGTGAAAAATCACTACTGCTGACTTGGGACGTGCAGCCGGGGTAGGGGCCTCCCTGCAATTTTTCCCTAATCTGCTAGCTATTAGTACGGGTTATTTCACCCGGTAGTAATGCTCAAACCTTTAGTACCAGATTCGCAATACCGGTTCCCAAACCGGCAACAACATTCTTGATGTCATCATTTCGACCTATAGGGGCCACTTTGGAGGCTACCTCTAGAAAAACATATTGATTACAATATTAGGTATAGTTGCACTTCGAGGACACAAGGAGAAAACGTTTCAATCCTTTAAAGATCATATAGTGAACTTATCAAAACCTAGAAAATCTAGGTGTGCTTAGGGCACCACTAGTGTTATATATATATATATATATATATATATATATATATTCTCCTAATATTTATCCATGTTTAATTTATTGTGGTCACTTTTTATATCACTCAATAATTAATTTTTATAAAAATTTATATGTCTGTCCACTTTCTTTTCATATATTTTGAATTGTACTGTGCAAGAACAATATTTAGTCTTCAAACTAGAGGTATTATCGAAAATTATTTTGTTCACTTATTGTCTGTTACCATTCGTATTTTCACAACATATGAATATGAGGTGTGTGTTTTTTTATAATTTAGTTTTAACTTTTGGCTAAAATTCGCCCCATCTAATTTTTTTTCTAGGTCCACTACTAGATAGTCCATTTGTCAAGAAAAACATTAAAGCATTTTGTATGGACATTTTTGTCATGACTCATGAATGCATGCAAAGTCAACAACATGCATTGCTTATAGTTACTTTCTTTTTCTTTTGTTTATGTGCTCTTTCTCCGTTTATCTCCTGCTGACTGAAATATGAATTGTTATTATATTGCAAAGATGAAAAAAATGATATATAAACAAGAGTTACATCATCTTTATATAAACCATATGCAACATATTTGATGTTTTGTAATAGATCATGGTATTTAAGTAAGGTAACTTTAGCAATTAGTTTTTGTCCTTCCAATTTATCTCCAAACTTTATTTTATCAGTTAACATTGGGTTCTCCATATGTCATATGCCCTTAAGTGCAAATGTGGAGACGTTCCTTTTATAAGCCAATTACAAAGTTAAGTGGTTTAAATAATTGATAACTAGTGTAGATTAATATAACTATGGCTGACCAATTAGTGAGATGACATATAACTATGGTTGTTTCTTAGAGGTATGAGTGAGTCCATCTTTCCAAATAGTCATAGATCAAGCCAAAATATGTGTGTAAAGTGATAGGTACATCACCAACAAAGGAGCGTCTATACAACACATGATTATTTTAAGGGTTTAGAACACTTGAGTTCCAGCCATCTAACTTTAAGATCTACACCTCATAAAACATCTAACTTTGTGCTAAGAAAAAAACATAGGTGTTATGGGAGGTTCTAGCACATTGATTTTTATTGCAACATGTTTTACAAATCTTACTCACAAGTGACAGTACCTCTTGTGTAAACTAAGTGTAATTTCAGTATAAATTAGTTTGTAAAAAGTGAATATAAATTAGCTACAACAAGACATAGAAAAAAATCACGTGCTAGCCGTTTATAAAACACTTGAATTTTGCATACGTATATATTCACCATCAGAAAGCACACATCATTGATATAACCTAAACTAGTAAAATTCTGCTTTGGAGTCCTTAAAACCCTTATGCGAAAGAAAAAAACTATATAAACCCCTAAATTATCAAGGATGGAATACTTCGCCCCCAAACTACAAAACTGGATGTTTAACCCCCTCAAGTATACAATAGCATTTAAATACCCCCCAAAGCGGTTTTAGAGGTGGTTTTGGCCACATGGCGGCTGATGTGGATGATGACATGGCGAAAAAGTCTACATAACCCCCCACACTATCCAATTTCAAATACTTCACCCCCTAAACTATAAAATTGGATGTTTAACCCCCTCAACTATACAATATCATTGAAATATCTCCCTAAAGTGATTTTAGAGGTGATTTCTGCCACATGGTTGCTGACATAGCAACGGTCCTAATTTCATCCGCGGCGGCCGTGTGCTTGGCCCTGCCCATGTTCCTCTCCACGTTCTTCCCCTTCGCCGGTCGCGTTGTCACCAACGCTTCCACGGGAGTTCCCGAGATCGCCTGCAACAACGCCGGTGTCGAGCTCGTGGTGGGTGATGCGGCGACAGTGCTCACCGAGGTGCCATCCGGATGCCGTTCGAGCACCTACTCATACTCGTGCTGTCGCCGCGGCCGTGGCTGGGTTTTACACCTACTGCCTCATGGCGTGGCCCGTCGACGCCCAAGCGCGCCTTGACCCTGCCAAGTATGACGTGGACGGCCCTGAGCCACTACCTCGGGAACGTGGTTAGGCCAATTCAGGTCTTATCTCTCTCTCCATCCATGTGTAGCAAAGGAATGTCCCCTCGGGTGCAATAAAGGGAGGGGAAGTTAAAAGAAGATAGTGTGCCAGCTTGACATTTTGCCATTGCTATGTCGTCGTTCAGGTCAGCGGTCATATGGCAGAAATCACCTCTAAAATCGCTTTAGGGAGTTATTTAAATAATATTATATAGTTAAGGGGGTTAAATATCCGATTTTATAGTTCATGGTTGATGTATTTCATATTGGATAGTTTAGCGGGTTATGTAGACTTTTTTTACTATGTCATCGTCCTCATCAGTCGTCGCCATATGGTGAAAATCACCTCTAAAACCGTTTCAGGAGTTATTTAAACGGTATTGTATACTTGAGGGGGTTAAACATACAGTTTTGTAGTTCAGGGTGAAGTATTTCACCTGTGATAATTCGGGGGGGTTATATAGACTTTTTCCTTATGTAAAATTTAGCTTCCCCGCAATGGAAAGATTGTATCAGAAACTATTGTTCGTTTGTTATCGTGTCACATGTATTGAAGCTAGTAGAAGAATCGATACCCCAATTTTGTTTCATCTCATAAATAAAAGACCAAGTCATTGTTTGTAAGTAGGAACAGAAAAAAAGTATAAGAATCGTCGAAGGATTGTCACATATATTCCTCGTTTCACAGACCCATACGCGATCGAACCACAAATCTTTGTCGCAAATTGCCAACCATACAGAGCCAACACTCCACTCAAGAACCGGCAATGGGCTCCGTAGGACACACGGCCGCCGGCGACCGGCGCCGCCGCGTGCTGTTCTTCCCCCTCCCATACCAGGGCCACACCAATCCCATGTTCCAACTCGCCGGCATCCTCCACTCCCGAGGTTTCGCCGTCACCGTCTTCCACACCCACTTCAACGCCCCCGACGCGTCCCGCCACCCCGCCTACGACTTCGTCCCCGTCCCCGGCGACGGCATGCCGGCCGGGGGCAGCCCCGACACGGTGCAGGCGACCCTCGAGCACATCCTCGCCGTGAACCGCGCCTACGAGGCGCCGTTCCGGGAGCGCCTGGCGGCGCTGCTGGAGCGGCGGCGGCGATCCCCAGAGCAGGTCGCGTGCCTGGTCGCCGACGCGCACCTGCTGGCGTTGCTGGACGTGGCGCGGGGACTCGGCGTGCCGACGATGGCGCTGCGCACCGGCAGCGCCGCCTGCTTCCGCATGTTCATGGCGTTCCCCATGCTCTGCGACAAAGGTTACCTGCCAGCGCCGGCAGAGTCGCAGCTGGACGCGCCGGTGACCGAGCTGCCGCCGTACCGCGTCGGGGACTTGCCGTCGGCCAGCAGCGCCGCCGCACACGGCCAACTCGTGGAGGTGATTTCCCGGGCGGTGACGGCCGTGACGACCTCCTCGGGCCTCATCCTCAACACGTTCGACGCGCTCGAGACTGAGGAGCTCGCGTCGCTCCGGCGAGACCTCGCCGTCCCGGTGTTCGACGTCGGCCCGCTCCACAAGCTCTCGCCGGCGGAGTCGAGCAGCCTGCTGCGGCAGGACCGGAGCTGCCTGGACTGGCTGGACACGCAGGCCCCGGCGTCCGTGCTCTACGTCAGCTTCGGCAGCCTCGCCAGCATGTCCGCCGCCGATCTCGTGGAAACAGCCTGGGGCATCGCCAGCAGCGGCCGCCCGTTCGTCTGGGTGCTCCGGCCAGGCCTCGTCCGCGGCGCGCCGCCGTCGCAGCAGCCGCCGCTGCCGGACGGCGCCTTCGACGCCGCGACGCGCGGCCGGGGTGTGGTGGTGAGCTGGGCGCCGCAGGAGGAGGTGCTGGCGCACAGTGCCGTGGGCGGGTTCTGGTCGCACTGCGGGTGGAACTCGACGGTGGAGGCCGTGTGCTTCGGCGACCAGATGGGCAGCGCCAGGTACGCGGAGCACGTGTGGCGGAACGGCGTCGCGCTCGACGGCGAGCTCGAGAGGGGCAAGGTGGAGGCTGCCATCGCGGCGGTGATGGGCGACGGAGGAGAGGACGGCGGCGAGCGGCGGCGGAGGGCGGCGCTGGAGCTGAAGAGCAGAGCGGCGGAGAGTGCCGGCGAGGGCGGGGCGTCCTGCCTCAACGTCGACGGGCTGGTGAACCACATGCAGTCTCTGTAGAATGCATGCATGTTTTGCTGTTCTGTTTGGCACGATATGATAGCATCGGATCAGGAAGAAAGAAAGATTCCTTTGGACACTATGCCCGGCGACCAAACGGATCCTCATGGAACTTTTTGTTGTCCTATGGATGGAGTATTGTAGTTTCAAGTTGATGGTATGACGTAGATACGGGACAGGAGGATTGTCTTTTCTATCCAGTGGTTGCCCATGTAGCTTGCTGAGTTCGTTCAAGATTGTCGGACTCGAGGAATGATTGTATAATCTTAAAATATACTATCATCCTATCAAGTGAACTCGATAGGATCTTCAACATGTATCTTCAAGTTGATGGTACGAGTATGAGATAGACTCAAATCTTATCCATATGAACATATTTAACACAGAGTGAACTGATATCAGTTAAAATTATCAAAGTTACCATAAACACCTTGTTATGAATGGAAATGTCGCTGCTACTAAAAGAATAGTACCGGATAAATTCTGAATAAATTAAAAAAAACAAAATCCATACTAAGTCAAGTACTTGTACTGAGGTGGACAGGTTTCACCATAGAAAACCTTATCGACCAAATATCGATCCATTGCATCTTAATTTCCGGTGTCATTCAGAAAGTTCAGAGACCAAGCTACAAATTAATACTCTAAATGACTACATGTAGCTATATGACATTCGTAGATAAGTTTTTGCATCATTAGTATACTTTACTCTGCCTTTAGAAAAGTTACTTTGGTCTTAATTTTTATTGTGTGTTTCTCAGCAGTAATCATCTCTTTAACTTTTTGTTTTTTTCCAATAGGATAAAGCCCAAATTACTATCCAAATAACCCCCTATGTATGTTTTCATTTATTTTACACCCACAAATATCTTAATCGGTTCAATCTACGCCTTCGTCAGATTTATCTTTTTTGTCTCTCCATGTACAAGTGGCGGTTTAAGTTAAAATTTTGTGGGATGATAGAGGACGACATAAAATTATTTTAAGAAATATAATTTATTTATTATTATTATTTTGAAAGGCTATAATATGTAATAATAAATTCACCATATTTATATAAAATTTTATGAGAAATAATGATGAAATTTTCATATTATATTTTCTAAAAAATACTTTATGCGGCTCTCTATCATCCCACAAAGTTCTAACTTAAAACACGGCTTATATATGGAGAAAACAAAAAAGACAAATCTTGTGAATGGTAGATTAGACTAATTGAGATAGTTGTGAGTTTAATATGAACCAAAACATACTTTAGGGGTTATCCGAACTTTGTTCATATTTGAGGGTGGTAATTTAGATTTTTTTTCTTTCCAATAAGACAATACTGTTATTCCAGAGAACCAACAAGCTTAAATCACCTTTACTTTTTTTTCAAAACACAACATAGAATAAATACACTCACACTACATACAACTTTACCTCTATAAGCATTTCCGAGATAACGGGCTAGCTAATTTTGATATTGACAAAGTCACTATAGTTGTCTTGTTATTGATGGACACGTCACCTGTCAGAGCCGAACTAAGCTCAGTTCGTTTAATGACCTCCACTTGTCTAATTAACAAATGGATACGTCACCCGTGACATGAGATGCAGATCCAAACCACGCTAGCTTCACTGTATGTAGTCATACATACACACAGATAGGACATGCGTAGCAGTTGAATTATTTTCTATAACAACACGTGCTTTGGACGGGGTCGGGAATCGGGATCAAACCAGCTTGAACATTACGTTTTCAAAAAAATCGCGCGTGCTCCTGCTTGCACATGTGCTGCCTGCCTTGACGAGCCGACGACGGCAATGGCCGGCGTCCAGGAAGCGCGCACCGGCGGCGGCGACGACGACGCCAACGTCAGGAGATCGTCGTCACGACGCCCGCGCCGCCGCGTCCTGGTGTTCCCGCTGCCGTTCCAGGGCCACATCAACCCGATGCTGCAGCTCGCCGGCGCGCTCCACACGCGGGGGCTCGCCGTCACCGTGCTCCACACGCGCTTCAACGCGCCGGACCCCGCGCGCCGCCGCCCGGAGTTCCAGTTCGTGGCCGTGCCCGACGGCGTCCCCGCCGACGTCGCGGCGTCCGGGAACGTCATCGACATCATCGACGCCATGAACGCCGCCATGGAGGCGGAGGAGTCGGCGGCCCTCCGCGGCGTCCTGGCGTCGGTGCTCGCCGACGAGGAGCAGCCGCCCGCCGCGTGCATTGTCTTCGACGCCAATCTCGTCGCCGTGCCCAGGGCCGCCGCGGCGGTCGGCCTCAAGACGCTGGTGCTGCGGACCGGGAGCGCGGCATGCCTGGGATGCTTCCTCGCCTACCCCATGCTTCATGAAAAGGGCTATCTGCCTCCCCAAGGTCAGTTTTTTAGATCCTCAGAGCATAATATGTACATTTCAATTTTTGTGCTTTGTTTAGTCCCTAGTACTCCCTAGTCACGAATTCTTCTTACCGCACATGAATTTTTTCTAACTTGTAAAGTTGTAATAAGTTCTAGAATCTTTTCATTATTCAAAACAGCCACATAAAAGAAATTAAATGTGCATCAGCCTTCAGCCCAACAAATGCCGCAAAACTAAAAGCAGGAAACAAGTGTACTGACGTCCAAGAAACCAATTTTGCGCACACCATTTTTGGTGGAAACTTTTTAATTTGACATACAAACTTTTAAAATAATTTCTCCTTCACCGAGTAACATGTATCTTATGAACGTTTGTACATGCATTTTCTAACTCTACACAGAGTCAAAACTATATGTGCCGGTGAAAGAGCTACCACCACTGAGGGTAAGGGATCTCTTCTACTCAAGATGGAGCGATCAAGAAAAAATGCGCAACTTACTTGCTCGGGCCATCGAAGCAATGAAGAATTCCTCTGGTTTAGTGATCAACACATTTGCTGCTCTGGAGACAGCCGAGCTGCAAAGGATTTGCGAAGATCTCGACATCCCTATGGTGTTTGCTCCTGGGCCTCTCCACAAGCTCTCCTCTAATGGCGGCACAGGAAGTACTACCTTACTAGACGAAGACTACGATTGCATCAAGTGGCTGAACAAGCAGCCCCCACAATCTGTGTTGTATGTTAGCTTTGGGAGCTTGGCTTCCTTGAACTCCAATGAGTTCCTAGAGGTTGCTTGGGGTTTGGTGACCAGTGGCCATCCTTTTCTATGGGTAGTTCGTCAAGATTTGGTACGGGGTTTAGATGGTCCAGATTTCCCAGACGGCTTTGAGGCTGCAGTTGAGGGTAGAGGCAAGGTGATTCGGTGGGCCCCGCAGCAGGCGGTGCTGGCCCACCGTGCAGTGGGTGGGTTCTGGACACACAGTGGATGGAACTCGACGCTAGAGAGCATTAGTGAGGGAGTGCCAATGATGTGTAGGCCTCAATTCGCAGATCAAATGATGAACACACGGTACATTGAGAAAAGATGGGGTGTAGGGTTTGAGCTGGAAGGTGAGCTGGAAAGAGTCAAAATAGAGAAGGCCATTGGGAAGCTCATGAAGGAAAGGGAGGGAGATGAGATGAGGGAAAGAGCTAGGGAGCTAAAGAAGAAAATAGCAGACTGCTTGGGAAATGGTGGGTCCTCTCAGATTGCCATTGATAAGATGGTGAAGGACATACTTTCTACGTGACTTTCTTATGGACGAACATTCTTTGTGAACACTACGTTGCTTGAAACTCTTAGGCAACCTTGCAGGAAGAATGACTGGAATTTTCTTCTTAGCCATATTGTATTTGTTACTCAAATTATAAAGAACAATGTAACTTATTTTCCTTTTGTTTTCTCGCCAAAATTTCTTGAACAAGTGTATTCCTAGAAATGTTTCGATTAGTACGTAGGAACTCAATCTAGTAGGTTAATTTTTCGTTCCATGAACGAAACACTGACAACAGGAGGAGAGGACACCAACACCATGCAAGGCGGAGAAGGGATGCATGGCTGCTTGCCTGGTATGGTAAGCTAGAATGTTATCAGCTGAAGAAGACGAAGTCCAACAACATTACTGCATGCTCCATGTCTCCCTCAGTTAGCTTCAAATATACGTATAGGACTACAAGTACATACAAAGACAAACAATGCCCGCATGGTCTTTTGGCCGCCGGCCACAGTGACCAGTGTCCAAGAGAATCTTTCTTCTGAACCAGAGCTCCAGCCATTTTTATTTTCCCGAAGAAAAAGAAACAGTGCCCAACAACATCAGCACGTGCTCTCACTACTAGTACCAATTACCAAGTGCCTACAGGGTCAGGATATGGTTCACCAGCTCGTCGACGTTGAGGCAGGACGACCCACCCTCTCTGACGCTCTCCGCCGCTCTGCTCTTCAGCTCCATCGCCCTCTGCCGCCGCTCGGCGCCGGCCTCTCCTCCGTCGCCCATCACCGCCGCGATGGCAGCCTCCACCTTGCCCCTCTCGAGCTCGCCGTCGAGCGCGACGCCGATCCGCCACACGTGCTCCACGTACCTGGCGTTCCCCATCTGGTCGCCGAAGCTCGGGCGGCAGAGCATCGGCACGCCGGAGCACACGGCCTCCAGCGTCGAGTTCCACCCGCAGTGCGTCCAGAACCCGCCCACGGCAGAGTGCGCCAGCACCTCCTCCTGCGGCGCCCAGCACACCACCACGCCCCGGCCGCGCGTCGCGGCGTCGAAGCCGTCCGGCAGCGGCGGCTGCTGCGACGCCGGCGCGCCGCGGACGAGGCCTGGGCGGAGCACCCAGACGAAGGGACGGCCGCTGTTGGCGATGCCCCAGGCTGTTTCCACGAGATCAGCGGCGGACATGCTGGCGAGGCTGCCGAAGCTGACGTAGAGCACGGACGCCGGGGCCTGCGTGTCCAGCCAGTCCAGGCAGCCGCGGTCCTGCCGCAGCAGGCTGCTCGACGCCGCCGGCGAGAGCTTGTGGAGCGGGCCGACGCCGAACACCGGGACGGCGAGGTCTCGCCGGAGCGACGCGAGCTCGTCGGGCTCGAGCGCGTCGAAGGTGTTGAGGATGAGGCCCGAGGATGTCGTCCCGGCCGTCACTATCCGGGAAATCACCTCCCTCATGGTGCCGCCCGTGGACGGCAGGTCCCGGACGCGGTACGGCGGCAGCTCCCTCACCGGCGCCTCCGGCTGGTATCCGTAGCCCTGCTTGCCGCAGAGCTCAGGGAACGCGGCGAACATGCGGAAGCACGCGGCGCTGCCGGTGCGCAGCGCCAGCGTCGGCACGCCGAGCTCCCGCGCCACGTCCAGCATCGTCAGCAGGTGGGTGTCGGCGACGAGGCACGCGACGCCGTCCTCCCGCGCCGGCGGCTGCTGCTCCAGCAGGGCGGCCAGGCGCTCCCGGAACGGAGCTTCGCAGGCGCGGTTCATGGCGAGGATGAGGTCGAGGGTCGCCTGCACCGTGTCCGGGTTGGCCTGCTCCGGCGGCTGCTTGCAGCCGGCGACGGGGACGAAGTCGTAGGCGGGGTGGCGGGACGCGTCGGGCGCGTTGAAGTGGGTGTGGAAGACGGTGACGGCGAAACCGCGGGAGTGGAGGAGGCCGGCGAGCTGGAGCATGGGGTTGATGTGGCCCTGGTACGGGAGCGGGAAGAAGAGCACGCGGCGGCGGCGGTCGCCGGTGGCCGTGCTTCCTATGGATGCCATTGACGGTTCTTGGGGACTGCTGCTAGCTATGTGGCCGTGCTTCATTCCTACGAGCTTGCTATATAGGAGTATAGATTTTGATCTACGGAGTAAAAATTACAAGTGTGATGACGCGAGAGATACTTTTTTCAACTAAGGACACAACAAACGATGTCCCATTTTCAAAGAAAAATCTAGTGAGATCGATAGGTTGATATGAAATCTAGCGACATTTTGTTTTTGGCAGGATAGGTTGATATGAAATTATCTAGTGGGTAGCAGGGACCGCGGTGAAGGTTCCTACACACCAGTCACCACAGCATTCCAGTCTGGTCAATAAATGGAGTTAGCAGAAGCTCGCTCTGTTTCTAAGTCAAAGTTGTCTAATTTTGACTAATTTATAGAGAAATATAATAGCATCTATAATATCAAACAAATGGATCATCAAAATATATTTATGATGGATCCTACGAAACAAATTTGGTCCTGTAGATATTTTTATATTTTTTAAACTTAGTCAAAGTTGGATAGATTAGACTTAGGACAAACCTAATATAACATGTAAATAAAAACAGATGGGTACTCTCTATGATCTAAATTATAATTTATTTTAGTTCCTTTTCAAAAAAAATGTATTTTAGTTATTCTAGATATATATAGTTTTTATATATGTATATAGACATAGTATGTATGTAGATGCACAACAAAAGCTATGATTTAAAAAAAAATAAAAATAACTTATAATTTGAGACATAAGAAGTAGCTTTTAAGCATGTTATGTCATTATTTGTTAGTCAATCATATTCCCATTATAGTTCACTTTAGCTTTACTCGTCAAACTTGTCGTAATTAAGACAAATGCTTATAGAAAATATGACAATATCTATAATATCAAATAGATGTTTAAATTTAGAGAAATTTGACTTAGAACAAATCTAAAGTGAGCTGCAATTTTAAACAAACTGTAGAGTCCTACTATGATGGCTTCGGGTTGACATGACATAGTGAATTAGTGATAGCGGCTATCTTAGCTCGTTCTTTTTTATGGATGGTCCATGTCTCACATCTGCTATATATATACGGGTTGGTCGTTGATTGGTTTTGCCTTACGCCCTTACTTGTGACTGCTGGAACAAGACGTGGGCGACTAAGGCAGAACAAATTGACATCCTTCGTCCTCGCAAGGTTAAAAATAACTACTGAATATACATATGTAAACAAATATAGTATATATATATAGGAAAATAAAAGGTTAAAAAATCTTACAAAATCTCTAGTACATGCAGTTTACCGAACTGGGCAGTTGAGGCTGAACAGCAGCACAACTTTGAGTATTCAGCAGAGCGTCATCTCCAGAGTCATTCGATCAGCATCGGCATGCAAAGACGATGCACTTTCTCAAATAACGCAGAGAATCAGAGATAACATCACCACTGACGCCAAACGAAGCAGTTGGCCTATAGCTAAGGGCAGGTCCAACGCTCCATGATGTATGGTGGCTTCAACCTCCACGTTTACATCATGTACATGTCACATCGGATAGTAGCTCCGTAGTCTGTCAGTGATGCTCGCAGAGGTAGCGAATGCTCAACCTGACAAAAAGCCGAAGCTACCAGTGAAGCCTACGTTGGGTGAATGGGGAGACCATGCCCCACGTTTTATCCTCTGGTAAAGTTGAAAATGATAGCGACCGCTCTGACTTGTGGGCTACTGTTTCTTACTCAAGACCATATGCCTCCGCTGTGAGGTTATTAGCTCGATTTTTTTTTTCAAATACGTGGCCTTAACTTTTGGCTGGGGCATACACTTCTTGGTAGCTGCGTTGAGCTTGCCCCTAACCGCCGCTTCAATGCGCACATCATGGTCCAAATGGATGCGCGCATGTCGCCGGCCGTTGCCGCGAGGCAGCAACTTCTTCTCCAGGACAAATTTGTTGCGACGCATACCTACGGAGTACAGGACACATAAAGTTGTGTTAAACTCATCTCTAAGCTGATTAATTTCTTGCTTATCTTTCGGTCACCAAAATTTATGTTAGATATTGTATTGAAAGTTGGATTTGGGACGAATTGATCATAGATTAGTCGGTAAGATGAAATATGTCCATCTGAATTCAAGTACTCAGCTCAATACAGGTGTCGCATTTTTTAGATTTATTTTAGAAATTAAACGACGCTTTTTCTGAATTCGTGAATTTCAAAATTCGATCCACTGGTCCAGTTTTCTCGGAGGTTCTTATAGAGGTAGTGTTAGCGTACGTGTATTTGTAAGGGTTAGGATTTGAAGTTTTTTCTAATTTAAGGTTCATGGATCTTCCACCCTATATATTTTTTAATCTAGTCCTATAACATTAGCAATTGTCACGTTTTAGTGCTTCTAATTGAACACCACTATTTGGTTTAATTGTTAAATCCTATTAGCATCAGTGCATCATTAATTATGTTTTCCGATATGCAGGTCTTTGGTTGTTTCATTTCATTCGTACCGGAAGCCTAGTGGAGGCTAAAAATAATGCGAGCAGCTCAAAGTCCTAGCTAACTGTAATCTAGATTATGAAGTAATGGACATCGAGATATGCATATGCTCATTTAACTCTAAACAAATGTTTGTGTTCAATAGATTTCCTTAATTCCATGTCTCTGCGCAAACCATTAATTGAAAAAACTAACACTATATCTTCCTTAATTACATGAATTTTTTATATACTTTACAGACCATTAATCGGAAAAAATAATACTATATCTTTCTTACTTCTAGAAGAGCGTCGTCACTAAATAGCTTACACCACTATTTAAAATCTTGGTTTAGGAGCTTATCCTAGGCCATAGTACATAGATCAATTGTTCCGACCATCAACGTAACTTTAATATAATGGTGGTCTGAGATATGGCGGTTGGACATCACATAAGGATGAGTTGCGTTAGACTGCAGTGCCATGGGAGATGAGCAGGAAGAAAACAGGTCTTAGACCCTTGTTTGTTTTAGTTTTTGGTCGGTTTTGAATGCTCGATTTTAGAAAATAAAAAAGTCAAATGGCTCTTAAAATCCAAAATTGAGAATCGAACGGGTATCATGATTCTCAATTTTCGAAGTCATCTGATTTTTTAGATTCCTCAAAATCAAATCTTAAAAATCGGCGCTAAGTTAAAATAAACGGGACCTTGAATTGCCGAACCTGAAGAATTTTTCAGATGGTTTTGAGGTTAGGAAATGCGCGAGGAGGGAGGATGGCGCTGTGACTCTGAGGTCTGGGCAAGGAAGCATAAATGGCCCGGCTAGAAAGAGATAAGGTTATCAAGTGCTGAGTTGATCTGGCCGTTGGCTCAAGATCTAACAGCTCAAAATGTTCACTGGAGCGCACGCAAAATATCAGGCAACTGAGATGTGCTGTGCCCAGCTGTGAAAACACAAACGCACGCAATGGCCGGCGGTGGCGTCCGCGACGGCGACGGCGCCCACGGCCGGGGGCCTCGGCGTCGTCCCCAGCCGCCCGCGCCGCGCCGCCGCGTGCTGGTGTTCCCGCTGCCGTTCCAGGGCCACATCGATCCGATGATGCACCTCGCCGGCGTGCTCCACGGCCGGGGCCTCGCCGTCACCGTCCTCCACACGCGGTTCAACGCGCTGAGCCCGGCGCGCCACCCGGAGTTCCGGTTCGCCGAGGTCTTCCCCGACGGCGTGCCCGACGACGTTGAGGATGTAATAAAGAAGGGGAGGATCGTCGAGGTCATCCTCGCCATGAACGACGCCATGGAGGCGTCGGGGGCCGTCCGGGACGTCCTGGCTTCCGTGCTCGACGACGGCGAGGGGCGCCGGCCCCGCGCCGCCGCGTGCCTCTTCATCGACGCCAACCTCCTCGCTGCGCACAAGGCCGCCGCCGCACTCGGGCTGCCGACGGTGGTGCTGCGCACCGGCAGCGCGGCGTGCTTGGGATGCTACCTCGCCTACCCCATGCTCCATGAAAAGGGCTATCTGCCCTCACAAGGTCAGTGGAGTATACCTACTTCACTAGAGCAACTCACGCGCTTGTTACCGAGCAGTGCATTATTATTCGTTGTTAATTTTTTCTCGCAACGCTTGATTATTCATCTTATTTAATCAAATATTATGAAAAAAAATTAATAATAAATAGTAACTTGAAACGAAAGGAGTGACTAAATATATTTTAGTCGCCAATCTGTAAGCTACTAATTTATTATAAGCTATTATAGCAGCCACAATATTTTCTGAATTTTCACTTCTCATCGAAGGATTGGAGATTGAAAAACAAAATTTCGACCAAATGAAACATTCCGATTCTATGTATCAGCTTTGAGGGCTTCCTTTTTTTTTTCTAATATTTAATTGATAGTTGTGGTGTTGGATTTATATTTCTGCTCCAGAGTCAAAACTATGCATGCCGGTGCCGGAGCTGCCGCCCCTGCGAGTAAAGGACCTCTTCTTCTCAAAGAGCAGCCACGAAATGGTCAGCGAAGTCCTGGCTCGGATCTCTGAAACAGTGAGGAACAGCTCGGGTGTCGTCATCAACACATTCGAAGCTCTGGAGAAAGCCGAGATGGAGAGGCTTCGTGCCGAGCTCAACCTCCCATTGCTGCTCGCCGCTGGCCCTCTCCACAAGCTCTCCTCCAAGAGCACCGGGAGCAGCTTGCTGGACCAGGACTACAGCTGCATCAGGTGGCTCGACACGCAGCCCTCGGGATCGGTGCTGTACGTGAGCTTTGGGAGCTTGGTAGCCATGGATTCCAGCGAGTTCTTGGAGGTGGCTTGGGGTTTGGCAAACAGTGGCTATCCATTCCTATGGGTTGTTCGACCCAATATAGTACGGGATTGTGAGGATGGTGTTGTATATTTACCAGATGGCTTTGAGGATGCTGTCAAGGGTGGAGGCATGGTGATTCCCTGGGCCCCACAGAAGGAGGTGCTGGCCCACCCGGCAGTGGGTGGATTTTGGACACACAATGGGTGGAACTCGACACTAGAGGGTATTAGCGAGGGGGTCCCAATGCTATGTAGGCCTGACATTGCCGATCAGATGATGAACACGAGATATGTGCATCATACCTGGGGTGTTGGGTTGGAGCTGGAAGGCAAGTTGGAGAGAGGAAAGATCAAGAATTCCATTAGAAAGTTAATGGATGAAAGGGAGGGAGCTGAGATGAGAGAAAGAGCAAAGGTGCTTAGGAGAAAAGTAGCAGACTGCTTGGAGAGCTCTGGGTCTTCTCAGACTGCCATTGACAGGTTGGTTAACTACGTATTATCTCTTTGAATCTTCTGCTGTATGTATGTGTGAAACATTTTTGGAGATTTAATGGCTGGTGTGAATATATTACTATCATATCTGATTCGGCATTTTTTGTCAGCTAAGTGTATTATTGTGCGTCAGCAAACTAGTTAGCTATCCGTTTTTAGCCTGCAGTTGAATGCGACACCTTGTTCAATCTCTCCTCTGTTTGTAATAGTGTTGACAGAGTACACTTATTCTAAATTTCCACTGCAACTACAGCTTTGCATTCAACATAATTGGGCTCTGCTAAGGTACATTTTTTACCCCCTAGGAGGTAAGAGAATTATAAGAAATCTGGGCCCTTGATTTTTATAGAATAAATAATTAAAGATCAAAAAGTATAAAAAATAACTGCTTCCGGTAACCGTCCCACAGGATTCACGCATATCCTGATACTGGCGAGGCACGATATACACCAAAAAATTTACTTTACATACACAAAATAGACCATCACCATCATGCGTAAAATACATAGAGAGATTGTATGCACCATCCAACACAGCGAAACGGCACAAAACATATTTATCAAAAACAAAATCATGTGCGTGCACACATGTACACCAAATATACACATCGTCTAGCAATCCACGCACACAAGGCCCAACCACTGTCCAACATATCATGTTTATTTTTATATAAAAAACAAGATGAATATACATATGGCGAGCCAACACGGCATCAGCAACGCACGGGGGCCACGTCTAGCATATATGCCCACGTCCATGTTCTTTTTATTTTTTAAATCAATTAATGCATTACCTTCTAAAAGGTAAGATGTTCTCAAATCAACGGTTTATACACTACCGGATTTCAGGTGTTTGCCATGTGTCGTAGGCACACGGCAAACGCCCAAAAGCACACGACAAAGGGTTTGCCGTGTGCCGCCCACGGCAAAGCCCCGTCGGTAAACAGCCCGACGGCGAAGGGAGCTTTGCCGTGGGCCGTATATCGGGCACACGATAAACCCTTTGCCGTGTGCCAACAGGCGCACACGGCAAAAATGACGACACCCCTCCGTTAACGGCCGGCGCGTCGTTTTTTTAATGGTTTGCCGTGTGCCTCCCCCTGGCACACGGTAAAGTTTCAAATGTTTGCCGTGTGTCAGATGGGAGGCACACGGCAAACCATTGGTCATTTTGCGGTGTTCCAGCCTCTGGCACACGGCAAAGTGACCATTTCAGTCCCAAAAATGGTCACTTTGCTACTGAAATGGTCACTTTGCCGTGTGCCAGGGGCCGGCACACGGCAAAATGACCAATATATTTCTGTTTTTAATTGTTTTTTACATATAAAAATTCCCAAAAATCACAGACATACATATATATCATAACCAACATTGCAGGCATACATATATATCATATCAAACCTCATAAACAATCCCAAACATACATATAGATAAATAATCCACAAGTGCAGGAATTCACAAATACGTTTATTACAATTCACAAGCTCACATCTTCAAAGATAACAAGTTCACGACTGCAAGGTAAAAAGCTCACATATTACAAGATCACTGAGGTGGGTCGAAAGGCGGTTGAGATGGGAACATCGGTGCGCCCGATGACAAGTCTGGCGTATTCGATGCCGCCGATTGATTCTGCAAAAAAGAGAATAGATTGCATGTGAGGCAAATTAAGGCAAAAATCTAAACCATTCACAATTCCATCATAGTTTCTAATTGAAAATCTAAACCATTAACAATTCCATCGAACATTCGAAATTTCATTGAATTCTCTAAGTGATTTTAGGTCTCTATGTTATCTAAGTTTCTAATAATTAAAATGAATCTAAAAGGTTGTGAAGTGGCTCATAGGAGGAGTTACAGGAACCATAGCCGGGGCCGGAGGGAATATCATCGGTGGCAGAGGTTGACCCATCTGAATGGAAAGACTTTGAATGTAGCCGTACATCTGGACATCTGCAGCTGCATATCGGCCTGGATTCTCGCCGCCTCCTCCGCTCGTATCCTCCTCTCTTCGGCCATCGCCGCCTCGTGTGCCGCCGCTTGCGCCGCCATTTGGGCCTACAATTTGTCATTGCAATGTTAGAAAGCAAAGCAAGCATATGTAGAAATTGAATGAACGATGAATAAATCAAATATAACCTGAAGTTCCTGCACTTGAAGCTGTGCCGCGGACAGCCGTGGGCGTATGGCTGGGCTACTGCTCGTGCTCCTTACTCGAACCTGGGCGAGAGTAGGAGTACTGGCCGTGTCTAGAGTGTCGTCGCCTATATAGTATCTTCCATGCTTCTTGCCTCCTCCCACCCTCATGATGATCTCTCCACCAAGGTCATGGCGGCTTGGATCCCACTCTGGCCCATGGATCTGCTTTCCCGCCTCTGTGTACGAAGTGATGCGGGTATGGATGGAGGGATTGGTGTACGCAGAGGGGGGGGGGGTCGTTCGGGTTGTAGGTGACCTCGGACGCCTTGCCCTTGTGGCCAAAGCCCATCCCATAAACTACGATCACTCTGCGCCTTCATGCGTCTCGGACTGCCAAAAACAGCAAATTGATTACACACTATCCATAATTAAGGTTTAGAATAAAGAAATGAATCTGCATACCCATCTAGCCCTGTATTCGTCATTGCTACGGCTGCCTTGATGGTGAGCTAGACCTAGCATCAGCAAACGCCATTCTCAGCCAGCGTTGTGCTTCTCCTCCCACTCGGGTGTGAACCACTTGTCCACTATGCGTTCCCAGCACACGTTATCATTGCGGCACCACCACGCAGGCACCTACGGGTGATCAAGTGAATGACAAGTACAAATACCAAATTAAGCAATGCACTTAATTTGAGAATAAACCGAAATATACCTCCATGTATTGCTCCTTAGTCAGCTTTAAATTTCTTGCTTCAACTTTTGGGATCCTCCGGTGAAGGAAGATAGCGCTGTAGTTTATGACAGCCTGGACTTGCGCCTCGTAATGCATGTCCTTCACCAACTTCACGCATCGGTTGTGAGCCACAACTGCCGCCTCCTCCTCGTATCCTTCCGCACACCTGTAGAAATCCTGCATATCAACAAGATATATACACTCATTATGTACATAAATGTTCAACGAATACGATGTATTGAGAAGTGTAGTGCGAATGAAGGCTTACCCACAACTCGGCCTTCACACGCTCCGCCTTGTTCTCGAAGGACCTGTTTTCCCGATCAAGATAATCGGAGGCGGCGACGTAGTGGTTCCACGTCCAGGCGGGCTCGTGCCTTCCACCAATGTGGACCAGACCTGGGAAGTGCTCCCTGACCAAGCCACCTAGGATGCCGTTGACTTTGCGAGTGTGAGCACCTCTAGTGAGTATTTTCCAATTCCTGCCAAAAGTGATTAATATAAAATATTAGTTTCTATTGTGATTTTCAGGTAATGAAATGAAAAAATAGTGATAACATGTAAAGTTACTTACAATGGCCCAAAGGGTCGAATGATCGGACATCCAGATAGAGGTATAGGTCTATCCGGGAGTCGCGAGTGACCTCGCTGCCAGATAGTCGGTGTACCCCCGGTTGAAACATCCTCCTCCTCGTCCTCCTCCTCCGCCTCCGCCTTCGCCACCTCCTCCTCCTCCTCCTCCACCTCCTGCTCCTCCTCCGCCTCCGCCTCCTCCACCTCCTCCTCCTGCGGCTGCTCTACAGGCTGAGTCGCTCGACTCCCCCCTCGGCTCTTGGGACCACCCTTTCCTCGACCCTTGCCTCGGGTCCCCCTAGCGACCGTCCCCCAGGATCATCAGAACGTGGCGCCATTCTTTGGAAAACCGACGAGCATGCACGTTGAAGTCCACTGCCCACCATCTTTGTTCAATCACCTGCAAATAAAAATACTAAACCAGTTAGCACGTATAAACAAAATGTAATTAGAAAGATAAGCAAAATAAACAATACATGTATTTGAAACTAACATGATATTATAAATAATAAGCAAAATAAACAAAACATGTATTGGAAAATAAACATACATGTATTAGAAATAATCATCTAGATCGGGATTAGCTGGATCATAAGTCTCATCATCACTATCATGCATGTCGAGATAATCAGGCCCGTGCTCGAAAGGAGGAATGTCGTCTTCATCAAGCCCTAATTGTAATTGCTCAAGTAATTCTAAGTCCTTAGCATTATAAACCTCATCTCCACCGTCATCTTCATCAATCATTTCATCAACGTCTACTTCCATTCTGTTCGCTCCGGTTAAGTTTATCTCAAAACATCCTTGCAGCCCCTCTTCTTGAAAGAACTCTCCGTCATATGTGTTTGGGTCTATGTTGTAATCTTCATTGTTTGGGACGGGTAGTTTACCATGTGGTGATACCTTGTAGACAACATCCCAACCCATAAGACGTGCATCGGTTTTGCAAGGGTATGATAGATAATAAACTTGTGTAGCTTGTTGGGCCACAATATAGACATCATCTCCTGGATAGACGGATGACTGTCGAATTTCGACTAGTCCAAGATTAGGAGTCCGTCGCACTTCGTTAGGATCAAACCAATGACATTTGAATATGACGGGTTTAAGAGGTTTGCAACCATCGAACGTGAGTTCGTATATTTCTTCAATTCTTCCATAATACTCGACCCCATCGAGGGCTGTCGTACAAACTCCTGTATTGGTGGTTCTTCGATTGGGCCGAGTCTGCTCGTGGTTCTCTGTGTGAAAACGATATCCATTCATGTCATAGCCGGAAAATGACATGACCCGATAGGCACAACCATTGGCAAGTTGTCTCAACTCGGGACTCATTGACACATCGTTTTGACCCTACAAGTAGAAGCTTGATATTATTCGCATTTACGAGGACTTGTAATGTCAAACAAAAGGTACAAGCTTCAGAATGATTGTACCTTTTGTTTAAACCAAGAAATAAAATCGGGCGATCCACGTCCAGCACCCTTTTTAAGAAGGGTATCAACTTGTTGCGGGGTAGGTGCCCTATGGCCCTACGAGAATTGATGAGTGAATTCCCTGTAAAACAAGATCAAGGGGGTTGGATGCAAAATAGCGATGTTATGGTATCAATAATCGAGACCTAGTTCTTTTGTGCACTTACTCAATGTACGGCTCCATTTCGGAAAGGTTGGTCAACACATACATCATGATAATACGCCACTCTTTATGTTGCAAGGTCTTAGAAGTCACACCAGAGGCACTTCTGAGTTGCCCTCTGAAGAGGCTGAGGCTCGATTCATCTTCGATGGCATTGTAACGGGAAAGTGGATTATGCACACTAGGAAGGTTGTCAGAGTAGTATTTTGTTGTGAAGTTTGACACCTCTTCAGTACAGTATGCCTCTGCAATGGAAGCTTCAATTTTGCATTTGTTTTTACATTTGGTTCGAAGTACCTTTTGCTGTCTCTCAATTGAATAGCACCAACGGCCCTGCACAGGCCCCCCCCCCATTCGTGCCTCATTCGGGAGGTGCAAAATCATATGCTGCATCGGATTGAAAAAACCGGGTGGAAAGATCTTCTCCAACTTACAAAGCAACACAGGTGTCATTCCATACGGATTGAACCCATCTATTGCCAGCACAATACATACATTACGAGCATCCATCGCTTCCTCACGATAACACTCGTCAAAATGTTTCCATGCTTCGGCATCGGTTGGATGTACCATATTCTCAGGACGGTATCGTTTGCCATGTTTATGCCATGTCATCTGTTTTGCGGATTCCTTGGTCATGTAAAGTCGTTGGATTCTCGGTATTGGGGGAAGGTACCGTAGGATTTTCACGGGGATTTCTAGCTGCCTCTTCTGACCATCACCAGAATCTACCTCCAGGTACCTAGAGGCCTTACATTTAGGACAATATTTTGCATCCGCATGGTCTTTCCTAAACAAGACACACCCCTTCGTGCATGCATGTATCTGCTCGTATGGCATCTTAAGTGCACGGAGGAGTTTTTGTGCCTCATACAAATTGCGTGGCAGATTGTGACCACCCGGAAGTAGGCTGCCAAAAACTGTCAACATATTATCAAAGCCATCTCGACTAATGCCAAGCTGAGACTTTAGGGCCATAATGCGTCCGATGGCATCCAATTGAGAAACATCGGTGTGCTCGTGAAATGGTTTCTGTGCCGAAGACAGCATGTCATAATAGGCTTTTGCGGATGCCTCCGGCGGATCCTCCCTAACATCACTAGGCCCTTCGACAAAGTGTGCTTGATGAAAGTCATCTAGCATGTCTCCGCACCCGGCATCAGCATCATAATCTTCGATGCGTTGTCTCACGACCTCATCTCTCGCACGATGAGCTTCACCATGGCAGATCCACTGGGTATAGTTTGCTACAAACCCATTGGTACAAATGTGTTTACCCATATTGAATTGTGATTGAAATATCTTGTTTGCACATCTGGTGCAGGGACACATGGCTTTACTATGTCCTTTATCAAATGCCATTTTCAAGAAATCTGCAACATTGTGAACGAATTCATCCGTCCAATCACGTTTACCCTTCCAGCCCGTGTACATCCACTCACGATCATCCATCCTTTACCATATAAGTGAGTTATATAAAAATAAATGGCATCTACACGATGTCTATCATGCTCTAATAGGTGAAGATAGGGCCTAATCCCACCCGAGGATGTGTAGATGGTATTAGTTTCCATGCTCTACTCCTATCCGAGACAGAATTTTGGCAGCACCTCCCCGCTGTTCTCCAAATACATGTCCTGTTAAGGAGATTATGTATCTGGAGAACAACGGGGAAGTGCTGCCGAAATTCTGTCTCGGATAGGAGTAGAGCATGGAAACTAATACCATCTACACATCCTCGGGCTGTCCAAAATACTTGGACAATTCGAAACAGATACGGTCATAGATGTGAAAAAGTATGCACATTTCCAATCGTATCTATTTCGAACGGGAGACGTATAGGTTACGTGAACTAAGGACATGAAAAGGAAACATAGGCATTTTGCACGTGCTCACCTAGTATCTCCATGGCGGAGAGACAGGGGCAGGTGGTGACACAGGGTCCGACGAGTCCTCTGGGCCAACGGCGTCGCAGCCTCCTACTCGTCCTTCTCCTTCAACAATGGTTGTCGCAACGGGTGCTTTCCTGCAGAAATACAACAATGCTGAGTATCACTTCAAAATTTCGGCAGCACCTCCCCTCTAGGGGGAGGTTTCCATAACCTGCAACAAAAAGCACGACACGAAGGCCGGGCTACACATAGGTTCTTTCCTAACGGCTCGATGGCCGAACACATACCATCCAACACATCTTGCCAATTTTGCTCACCTAGGGCTCGACGGCCGCCGGGGCAAGACGGACCTCGTGCTACTCCTCTCCTCTTCCCCCTCCTTCGACGTCGGGGCACCTAGCGACCGGGGCGGGGCGGTCACGGGGGCAAGACGAGCCTCGGCCTCCTCGTCTCCTCCTCCTCCTCAACACAGGCAGGGGCGAACGTGCGTGGGGGGAGGGGCAGGGGCGCGCGGGGGCACGGGCGGGCGTGCGGGCAGGGGCAGGACGGGGCGCGGGAGGCAGGCCACGGCTTGGCCACGGGCGGGCGTGGGGGCAGGGGCGGGGCGGGTTGCGGGAGGCAGGCCGCAGCCTGGGCGGAAGCGGCCGGCAGGCCGGTGCCAGCGCGCCTGGGCGGTGGTGGCCGGCCGGCCGCGGCGCGCGCGTGCGCGTGGGGAGTGGGGGTGGGGGGCGCGGGCCGGGCGGGCGCACGGGGGAGGCCGGCCGTGGGCGGCCGCGACCGGGGCAAGCGTGGGGGCCGGGCGGGACGGGCGCGCGGGGGGCTGGGCGGGGCGGGTGCGCGGGAGGCCGGCCGGGGGCGGCAGCGGGCGGGGCGAGCGCAGGGGCAGCGGCGGGCCGGAGCGCGGGGGCAGGGGCGAGGGTGACGGGGCGGCGGCGGCGGCGTGCGTGAGTGGGTGAAAGTGCGGGGGAAAGCGCGGCTAGCTTTTTTTTTGTGTGTGTGAGGGGTTTGCCGTGTGCCCCGGATCTGAGGCACACGGCGAACACTTAACTTTGCCGTGTGCCCAGATCTGGGGCACACGACAAACTTTTTTTTTGTTTTTTTCCTTTGTTTACCCTATTAATTATATTATTTAGTTGAAGATCAATAATATGAATATGTACTTTTTATGTACTCTATTATTTTATGTGCTTCACTCAATAATATGAATAGTATTTTTCTACTCATTTTATTATATTATTTCATGTATTTCAAACTTAAATTCAAGTTATCCATAGCACGTGTAATGTCCACTTTATCTATTACTTAATATGCTTGACTCAGTAGCATGAATAACAATTATCAACTTAGTTTTTCCACTATTTCATGTAGTTAAACCTCATATTTATTATTGTCAATTAAAATTCTACAATTACAATTAATCAATTAAAATTACCGAACGCATCCAAAAGTTTACAAAAATTTGACATGAAGCAATCTATGTTGTGTGTAGCCTATAGAAAAAGTTTTAAAGTCAAACTCGAAATTGAACCTTATTGCGCTTATAAACCTAACCACGTACTTCACAACTCTATGGATCTTCTATGGAAAAACTTTAGTCTATAAGCATCGTACGTGACAAAACTTTTGAGTACATGTACGTACCATGAAATATTGACTCAAAGTATGATAACGTGAGAATTTGAGAAATCTCATGATTTTTAGACAATATTTGAATTTTATAAAATTCAAACACTATTTGATCCCACATTCCTACTATTGTTTCGTGAATATGGTTTTTGAAATTTGGTTTAAACTATAGGATAAGTTCTTACATTGGACTCATTATCACTAATATCATTTTTCCACTCACTTTATTCTACTATTTCATGCACTTGCAGTTCAAATTTGTCTTGTTTGAAAAAAATCCTTTGAATAAAATAAATTTGTTAAATATAGTAAAGTGATCGAGAAATATACCAAATTAAAACATTGAGTGTCAAACAATATAAGTAGAGTGGAGAAAAAGTTTGGGGGGCAAAATTTTGATTTTTCTCTTGTCCTTTGCCGTGTGCCATGGCAAGGCACACGATAAAAACATGTCTTCGCCGTGTGTCATCTTTTGGCACACGGCGAAAACAACACTTTGCCGTGTGCCTACCCATGCCACACGGCAAAGGATAACGGCCGTCAGGGGTTTCATTTGTTTTAAATCTTCGCCGTGTGTTGGGTTGGCGGCACACGGCAAAGAGGTTGTTTGCCGTGTGTTGAGCTCCGGGCACACGACAAATATCCTATTTGCCGTGTGTCCTTTTTTTGCCGTGTGTTATTTCGATGGCACACGACAAAGAGGTTGTTTGCCGTGTGCCCGATAATTTACACACGGCAAAATATTGGGCACACGGCAAACAACGGTTTTCCAGTAGTGATATTCATCTCAGAGTACTTTAGCAATTGCCTTAAGCATATGATTGTTATGCAAATTTGTTTGTTGTTATGCCCAACCATCTGCGTTCGTTGATGAAGATTGCAAACATCATACCCGGCCACATTGGCGTGGATGAAACATCTCTTACCCATATTGGCATTGATGAAATTATAAATAAAATATGTATACATTATATATATAGATGGTTATTCCGAAAACAGTCCGAAATTACACAGGTCAATTGACAACCGGCAAAACAAAACGTTGGCTTCTTTTATCAACAAAGAAAACTGTGTTAAAAAGTGGACAGAAGTGCAAACGGCTCCTCAACATAGCCGTCAGTCATAGGCTAACAACAGTTGCATTTGGCAAGCACCATTTGCTTTCGTTGCACATTGCGAGCGGTTTTTTGCTAGATGGTGAGGTGGACTTATTACTATCTTTCAGACGTTTTTTTATTTACACAAAGCAAACACGGATTTCATGATCTTCACCTTGACATGATCTTCACATTTCTCGTAGCGGAACCTGTCCACTTAGCTTTAAGTTGACTCAACATGAGTGTTTCTATTGTTTTTCAGATTTATTCTAGAATTTAACTGCCGGCGTTATTCTTTGAAGGTGGATTAGGAACATCACATCAAGGTGTAGATCAACCAGGACTAAAGATCTTCCACAGGTTAATTTAAAGGGAAAGCCACACGTACTCTGTAGGTGAGATGATAAGCTACGCGTGAGGCGAGAGGTCCTGGGTTCGAGTTCCATACATCACACATGCATATTTCCGCTTGAAAACTTGTGTGACTTGTGACCCATTGGTTCCGGATTTCTAGTCGGCTAATTAGTTTTTCTACTACTGTGCGGTGAGACCTTAATTGTTTTGCTGTCAATCAACAGATTGATAAATCATGGAAGTAACATGATTGTTGTTATTAAGCGACACCGACAGCTTGTGTGACCTAGCTCTAGAAAAACATTTAGCAAAGGCCTATTATGTAGATGTAGCAGTGAATATATATTTAAAGTACTTTGTTTTAACTTACAAAGTTTAGGAAACCTACCAAACAGGCCTTTCCAGTGGCGGAGGGAGGGAGGGGCTGAGGGGGGCCTGGCACCCCCAAACATTCTACTAATCCTCTATATACCCTATGTAATCTTCCGGTAACAAAGCAAGAGGCCTCTTAATATTATCTGTTAATCACTAGGTAATTACTAGGATTAGCCTACATGGACCCCATCAATACTCTACAGTAGCCTAACAACAACCCTCGGCCCAACGTAGTAGTAGTATTTTGCCAAAAGAGAGTAGAAGTAAACTAAATTATAATAGCCCAAGCCCATAATATTTGTTTAACCTGAAGCCCTCGTTAATAGAACTAGTATGTTTTATGGTCCACCACTCCACTGAGTTGTTGCTACTTAAATACCTAGCTTTAGTTGTGATAACGATGCCAAGATTGATCCTAACATTTCTCCAATTTCACTTAGCTTTAGATGTTTATACTAAAAATAATTAGATATTGTTTGTGTATATGCACAATACAATTTTTAAAAACTATTTTTTACTTTCATTTCCACTTCCATCTAATATATTTGTTTTTTTGTTCCCGGTTTACGCTAGTATGGAGAAATTTGTATACAAACATTGCTAATTTCAAAAAATTACCGCTAATAGTCAATGGATCTAAATAGTACTATATATATCCAAATGATATCTACTATAGATGATATACAAGCATGTTCTTGCTTTAGCTCTCTTTGGATCTTTGGTGTCGCCCTTTGTCCTTGGCCCCCCCTATGCTCGAATCCTGGCTCCGCCCCTGGGCCTTTCAGTGCGTGCACGTCACCTGTCTATCCGTAGAGTGACACCTCGTTACAACTGCCAACTTGCCAGCTACTACACTGTTCGAGCAACAATGACCTCACATATCAAAAACTGAAAATGGCCCTTCTGTCATTAAGGTTGGAGTACAGTCTACTGTACTACACGTGTCGTTAAGACTGCAAAATTCGTTAATGCATTCCACCTTATGTCGAGGAAGGTACCGTACAGGCAGGTCCAACACGATGGAAAAATGAAGTAAAAAAGTCCAATTTAGGAGCATCTCTAAGAGACACGTCAAATAACCCCTTGATTTTACTAAACCAGATCCCCAGATATACCTTTCACATACAGGTAAAACCAGAATTGCTAATACGCGGTAAGCTAGCAGGTCAGTTTTGTTGACAATAAATGACACGTCAGCATCCCTACGTGGCATATTGATGTATAGGTCCAGACCGCCGCCTCCTCTATTAATCCTTTCTTTCATTCATTCCCTCTCTCTAGTTACGCCGGTGCCCAGCTTCGCCACCGCCTCTACCGTGCAGCACCTTGCCAAGCCCTGCCCCTTGCCTTTGTGCAGCGCCCGTGCCCTTGTGTAGTGCCAGCTGGCCCTGCTTCGCTGCTGCCTACTGCCTTGCGCATGGGCCCCCAATGGCAGTTTCAGAGTATGGATGAGCCGATATAGTGGCGAACTGAGGTTTTATGTAGGTGCAACCATTGGCTTCGACCATCGATGTGTATGATACACACACTTAGTTTCCATAATCATTGGATACACGAATTTTTCCGTGAATTCAAGATAGTTTTGCTTTAGTTCCCAACAAAAATGTTCCGCTGGCTGTCATTGTTGGTGACATTATTGTTGGAACTATGCTACACTTAGGCCATCCCAACCCTCCATGTCATCTGATGTCCATAGAATTTAGTAGGGTGCCACATATGTCGGTGTTTAGAAATCGTGGTCCCGACACCAACCAGAAATGCGTTGTGTTCCCTCCCCTGATGTTGATGCAGAAGATAAAACAAGACACGGGTTTATCCTGGTTCCGGTCGTAAAACCGTACTTTCAGCAAGGTGATACGTGCGATGTATTATTCTGCACCGGACTGCAAGAAGTAGGGGTACAAGCAGGTTGGGAAAGGAGGCTAGACCTCCGAGTCCCTGATGATAGAGGCGGAGTGCCAATATCGTGGTTTATCTGAGTGTATGCGAATTCTCGATCTCTTTGTCTGTGTCCCTCTTGCTCGATCACCCCCTCCTTTTATAGGCCAAGGAGGAGGGGTTACAGGTGTGTGTTGTTGTACAGGCATAGTTGCCGCACAGTAGTAGGAGTGGCGCTGGACGTGCTTCTTTGTCCTTGTCTGCGGTTGCGCGATATTGCGATCCCTGTGGTCGATTCTTGTACTAGTGATGACGCCGAGGAGTGGTTCTGAGGATCCGAGCTGTCTTTTGTGCGGTAATGACTCGCCCGTACACTATTTCGAGGGTCTCCCATGCCTGTGCACAGCCCATTCTGTGGGAAATCGCTGTGGGAGTCGGTAGCACAGGGAGTTGGAGTGACCCGGCCCTGTTCGCACAGTGGCGACATGTGCGCACAGCGTCACGGATGGTCGCATAGCGCTCGAAATGGCCCGCCATGCCTCCGCCGTCCTCTCTTCTTCTCCTGCTGTGTGCTCGAGGGTCTCTCCTGCCCGACGGAGGGCTTCGGGTCGTCGGAGTTGGCAGCACAGGAGCTCGGAGTGACGGGCTCTGTTCGCACAGCGCCGGCCTGCCCGCACAGAGCCTCGGTTGGCAGCATAGTGACGGGAGTTGGCGGATGCGACGGGGGGGAGGGGGGGTCGTGGCTGTCTGGGCGGCATGGCGAGAGATTTTCCTTTTGACTTTGGACGCACGGTGGTGGTGAGCGTCATTAATTGTCTATCAGAGCGATGGTCTCGACCGAGGCAGAGCTCTTCCCATTCCGTGGGGAGCTCTCCCCATTCCGTGGGTTGATCAAGGCTCGATCCTCAGGCCTCGACCGAAGCGGAGTTCTCTGATTCGCTCGAGGGGTCGGTTCCCTCGAGCGAAGCAGAGATTATGGTTCACGTCGAGGCACTCCACTGGGCGCCTTGACTGGGCCTTCATTCGTTGCTGGGCCGTGGGCCTTAACTTCCATTTCTCTTTTTCTGGTTATGCGCATGAGTTTAATGTTTAACAAGGGTGGTTATCCCATAAGTTTGGGTACCCCTAATGATCGCCCCCAACAGTAGCCCCCGAGCCTTTGTTGGAGTAGGTTTTAATCCGACAAAGGCATTTCGTCGTGGGTGCTTCTGATAAGGTTTCCTTGAAGAATTCAGCTGGGTGCGCGCTAGCGCACCCGCGGGTGTAGCCCCCGAGGCCTTGGAGGAGTGGATATACTCCTGCAAGGGCTATCAGTGTTTCGCGCTTTCGTGAGCTACAACACGTTTCGTCTTCAAGGAACTCGACCTTGTGGTGCAAGGAGCCTCCGAGCCCTGGCCCTAGCAAGGTCGATCAGGGGCGGTCCTCGACTTTGAGTTACGACCCTCGTCGCCCCGTTCGTGGGGAGGAGGGGTGACGCAATCCATGCTTCCCTCGAACGGGCCACGAGTCATGGATGCCTCTGTGAGCTGTTAGCGGGTAATTCAAGTGGACATCCGTGCCTCGTTCGATGGAGGTTGGCTTTTGGTCTGGAGACATGTCTCATAAGAGCACTCATGAAGGTTTGCTAGCAAGGGATCGAGGGCTCGTTGCTCTCCCTCGGTGGGATCCCTTGACTAGCTGCCTCCATCTTGTCCTTGAATATAACATGGAGGGCGCCCTCGAGTTTCGTACTCGAGGATAGGCTCGATCGCGCGTGCCCTTGGTTATCCCTAACTCTGTTAGATCTGGGGTGCCTGTCGAACCCTCGAGGGGCCAGGACTTCGAACCCCTGATCAGTAGGGCCTCGAGGAGAGGTAACTTACCTCGGAAGCCTTTCGGTTGGCCTCGAGCATTTATTTTCGTAATCGTGGGCGACGTGGCATGGAGTATGCGAAACGGGCATGCCTTTTTAGGCGGAGCGGCAGAGACGTGGGCAGTTACGATGCGACGTATCGTCTGCAACACCTGGATTCTCACGCGTAGTGGTTATCCCAACCCGTGGGGCCCGGCCGTCAGTGGCAGTGATGCCAACCGTATTGGATGCGTATTTCACGTGGCTGGGGTGTCGGTTGCGCTTCGCGTTACACTATAAATAAAGAGACAATGGGAAAGGTTTGGCTTACCCAGCCCTTGCCTTCCGATTGCATCTACAATTTCCAAGCGCCGCCGCTCTTTGCCTTTCGTCTTCCCCGCATAGACTTCGCTTTTCCCTGCCGCCGCCCGTCATGGTGACCGTGGTTGAGCCTACTCCGTGGAGCCCCTCCATCGCCACCGACGCCTATCTCGCCGGGCTGGTGGAGGCCGGGGTGCTGTCGGCGAACAGCAACCCGGATGAGCCGATGTGGATTGTGCCGCCGTCCAATCACCACGAGCCTTCTCCGCCGGAGGGCTTCGTTGTGAGCCTGGCGAGGCTACACGAGCGGGGGTTCAGAATCCCCGCATCGCCGTTCTTCCGCGGATTGTGCCTCCACTACGGCGTGGAGCTCCACAACTTTGCCCCCAATGCCATCTCGCAAGCGGCGGTCTTCGTCGCCGTTTGTGAGGGGTATTTGGGGATAGAGGCTCACTGGGACCTATGGGTTCACCTTTTCCGAGGTGAGCTGCATACGGCCGTAGGTGAGTCTCGGGGGTTCCGCCGGGCGGTCCGCGCCGGGGGCCTTACCCTGCACGTTCGGGGGCAGCGGAGCGGGTAGTACATCCCGGCGACAATGACCTCCAACAACGCCGACTGGGACAAGGGATGGTTCTACCTCCGCAACGTTGACAACAAACTGCTAGAGTACACCGGCAAGGTGCTGCGCGAGCGGACAGAGTCGTGGGGCTACGGTGTTTCCCCCGTCGACCGTCAGGAGTGACTCCAGGTGTTCACCGACGCCTTCGCCGCGCTGTCGAGGGCAGGATTGACCGCGGCGGGGGTGATTGCGAACTTCAATCAGCGGTATGTCCTGCCGCTGATGGAGAGGACGCTGCGCCTTGACCAGGTCAAGGCGGATTCGCCCTGGCAGGGCTCGAAGATGAAGGAGGGGACCCTCGTCCTCGAGTACTGCATGCATCGAGCATGATGAGCCGTGGAGGTCTCTAAGCTCGATTGCAAGGAGGCGGCGCTATTCACCGTCAAGATGCGCCCCGAAACGGGGTATTTACAATTTGTAAGTTTCGTTTTAAGCTTGATTTAGATTCAATCTTGCTTCCTACCCTCGAGGGTTTCTGATCGTCAATCTTGGATTTTCTCTTCAGGGTTTGTCTCAAAAGGGATATCGCTCCGCTCCTCCTCTTCGCGAGGTCCGTGTGGCCAATCGCCTTTCTGCCGAAAGGCAGAAGGCGCGGAAGGATGTGGCCAAGCAGAAGAAAGAGAGGAAGCGCCAACGAAGGGCGGCGCATGAGAAGGAATGCCGCCGTCGGGCCAGGGAGGGGCGCTCCCCGCCTACTACCCCCGAGAGCACCCAGAGGAGTCCTCCTCGGACGACCTCGTAGAGATTCCGTCACCCGCGCCGGTGGCGGCTGAAGTGATTGCGCCCCCGAGGGGGCAAAGCCAGGAGACCCCGTCGTTGTCACGGGGTAGGGAGGCCAGTACTGCCCAGGAGGCCCTCGCCGAGAAGGAAAAGCTGGTAGAAGGTAAGTTTAGTATGAACTTATCCTAAATTTGGACTGGAGTTTTCAAAAACTTATCTGATTTTGGTGTTGGGCTTTCAGAGGTGCAGAAGGCGGCGGAGGAGACCTCCTCACAGGCGGAGTCGCTCCAGGTGGCCTATTCGAAGGCCCAGGAGGACCTCGAGGAGCTACGGGAAGTAGCCCTTGCCGTCTGCAAGGAGGTCGAGGGGCCAGACGCCCTCGAGTCCCAGTCGAGCAGCTCGGTGGCCAGCCGTCTAAGGGCCTTTGGCGGTTGTGTTACCGAGTGCCTGAAGGGGGCCCTTCTCCTCAGCGTGCAAAGGACCATCGGGGTGATCTCGACGCACTTTGTCTTGGACCTCGAGGCGGTCACCGGTGGCTACGTGGTGGCGGATGACCTCAACGATGACGCTGCGCTGGCCATCATGGAGAGTGTCGATGCCGCTGCCTCTGCTCCTGCTGCCACCCTCGCGCGAATCTTCGAGAGCGACCTCCTTCCCGACACTGAAGACGAAGAGGACGCCACCCCCGAAGACCCCGAAGACCCTGCTCCCTGAGTAGTTTAGGGATATTTATGTAATAAGTACTCTAGTGGTTTAAAAAAATTCATGTTTTCAAACGCACATTCGGGTTTTTATTTGAATTATGGTTTCTTTATCACGTTTATCTCACTGAATTTGCAAGGGACTTGTCGAGGAGAGTATCGTTCATAGACTAACTTTAGCGTAGGGTGGCGAGAGGGATGCCGTATCCTTTTGAAGGCGTAGGCGGTCCCTCGACTCGTCCGGTCCTTGGCCTTAGTCAATCTATGCCTCAAACTGCCTTTTGGCAATCACAGGAGATGGACATGATGAAAGAATTTTGAAGAAAAAACCTTAAAATTGGGACAATTTTAGGAGGGGGTGCCCCCCGAATTAGCCCCCGAGTGAGACTTGACTTTTTTCGATGGTAATCTTAGTCTTACTCATTTTAAGGTTCTTTATTATTTTATTGAAATAAGTACAAATGTACATGAATGCTTGAAAGCTTAAGGGTAGAAGCGACGTAGTTGTTGGATGTTCCAGACGTTGGCGAACACTTCGCCTTTCTCATTTGCGAGCTTGTATGTGCCTGGTTTGAGGACCTCAGCGATGATGTAGGGCCCTTCCCATGGCGGTGTGAGCTTGTGGCGTCCTCGATTGTCTTGTCGCAGCCTTAGCACTAGGTCCCCCTTGTTGAGGTCTCATCGTCGAACCTTTTGGGCTTGATATTTTCGAAGCGATTGCTAGTACCGAGCTGAATGTAAGATCGCGACGTCTCGAGCCTCATCCGCTTGATCGAGTGAGTCTTCGCGAACTTGCTTGTTCCTTTCCTCTTGGTAGGCTCTGAGCCTTGGGGACCCATATTCGAAGTCCGTGGGGAGGATAGCCTCGGCGCCATAGTCGAGAAAAAATGGGGTGAAACCCGTGGCTCTGCTTGGAGTTGTTCTAAGGCTCCAAATTACCGAGGGTAGTTCTGACACCCATTTTCCGCCGAATCTATTCAGCTTGTTGAATATTCTTGGCTTGAGGCCTTGTAGAATCATGTTGTTGGCACGTTCTATTTGGCCGTTTGTCTGTGGATGTTCTACGGCCGACCAATCCACGCGGATATGGTGGTCGTCACAAAATTCCAAGAATTTCTTGCCTGTAAACTGGGTGCCATTGTCAGTAATTATCGAATTGGGGACCCCAAACCTGTGAATTATATCTCTGAAGAATTGCACAGCCTGTTCGGATCTGATGCTGCTGATTGGTCGAGCCTCGATCCATTTCGAGAACTTGTTGATGGCCACCAGTAGATGCGTAAAGCCCCCGGGCGCTGCTCGCATTGGACCGACGAGGTCGAGCCCCCATACGGCGAATGGCCATGTGATAGGAACGGTTTGCAAGACGTGGGCCGCGAGGTGAGTTTTGCGTGCGTAGAATTCACACCCTTCGCAGGTGCGCACAATTTCGTTGGCGTCGGTAACAGCCGTGGGCCAGTAGAAGCCTTGGCGAAACGCGTTGCCCACAAGGGTACGGGGCGCCGCGTGGTGGCCGCATACGCCAGCGTGGATGTCTCGAATGAGCTCCCTTCCCTCCGGGATTGGAATGCACCGCTGCAAAATTTCGGAGGGGCTGCGCTTGTACAATTCTCTATCGCTTGTACCTCCGGGAAGCCTTGGCCACTCCCGTCGCCCGTGTCCTTTTTCCCCCTTCGTCCTTCGAAGCGGCGCGGTTGAAGTATTTCTTTAGCATTCCGCATTGCTCGAGGGTGTGGGTTACGACACCTTTGTGATAAGGCAAGGTTTATTGAGCATGTCATCGAAGATGCCGCCTCCTTGAGGGGGGCCTCGAGGAGCTTTGGGCGCAGCAGGATCGACTGCGAGGATTTCGTCAGGGTCCTCGGTCCGCTCTTGTCGGCGCGAGGCTTTTTGGGGGTTCTTCCCCTTCTTGCCTTGCCTTTATTGCTTGGCGGATCCTTTGGACTTGCTGCCCTCCGCGGGCGTTTCGTCTGTCCTCTTCCCCCTTTTACTATCAAAGATGGCTCCAACTGCCTCCTCGCCGGAGGCAAAATTGGTGGCGACATCGAACAGTTCGTTTACACTGGTAGGAGGATTGCGTCCTAGCTCGCGCACCAAGTCCCGGCAGGTTGTGCCCTCGAGGAAAGCGTGGATGACTTCGGAGTCACCCACACTCGGGAGCTCGGTGCAACGCTTGGAGAAGCAGCGGATGAAATCACGAAGGGACTCATTGGATGTCTGGCGACACCCTCGAAGGTCCCATGAGTTTCCATGGCGTAGGTAGGTGCCCTGAAAATTACCCACGAACGTTTTCACGAGGTCGTTCCAGTCGTGAATCTAGTTCGCGGGTAGGTGCTCCAGCCATGTCCGCGCAGAATCCGCCAAATGAAGCAACAAGTTGCTGATGATCATGGCATCGTTGGTCGCGCCGCCCAATAGACAGGCGAGGCGATAGTCATTGAGCCACACCCTTGGGTACGTCTCTCCCGAGTACTTGGTGATGGTCATCGGCTGCCTGAATCGTGCGGGAATCGGGGCCACACGAATCTCCCGGCCAAATACCCGGGTTCCCGGGGGCTCTGGCGTTGGGCTCTTGCCTTCGTCGCTGTCGTAGTGGCCTCCACGATGGGGGTGGAAACCGTGAGATGTGCCATCCCGCCTCTTTCTGTTGAGGGTGTTGCGAGCGTCGTCGTCGCTGGTGTCACCACGTGTGTCAAGGATTCGCTCCTTGAGAGGCTTCCTCCCGATGCGTTCGTGCACCGAAGGTGCCTTTCCCTTATTCGAGGGCGGGGGTGGCATTGGATTGTCCCTTCGCGGGGTTTGTGCCGATGCCTCGTGCTCCCGCGTTGCTCCACCAGTTTTTGGGCCGGCGGAACTGCGGATGCGAGAGGCTGAGCTTTCGGCTTGCTGCACAGCCGCTTGCTCGATTAGGAGCTGCGCTTCTTGGCGCAGGTTTCAGCCTTCGGGCGTTGATGGCTCGGGCATGGCTCGGATCAGAGTCGCCGCGGCGATAAGCTTTTGGCTTGCCCTGGCTAACGCGAGTGGGTCATCCACATCGTCATCAGCCTTGATGCGGGCTCGTGCTATGCGCCCGGCTTCCCTGGCACGCACGCCGCGCATAGGACGATTGTCCTCAAGCGTTGCCCGGAGCTCTCGGACCTATCGGCGTTCTTCTTCAAGCTTGGCTTCAAGTTCGCGGACTTGGGCCAGTTGTGCTTATGCAAGCGCAACGTTGTTATGCGCCTGGTCGTTATCCCTGACGTGCGATGGCTCTCCTGCCCCGTCATCTCCGCCATCCCTTCTCGGAAGGACGACGAAGCATTCCCTGGCAGGATCGTAATCCCCCTCGCTAGGGTCGTCGGAGCAGGTTAGGCATTAATCTGCCGCAGCCTGGAATGATAACAAGGCCTCTCGATCGCGAAGCCTTGAGTAATCTCATTCGGGGATCCTCCGGCCGCTCTCGTATGCCTCGCTGCCAGAATCGGGGTAGTCGTCGTCTGGCGATGTTGCTATGAGGTTGCGAATTAAGATCAGGCGGTGCCCCGGCAAATCCTCATACGCCGTCATGTCCGTGTCAACTGATGAGGAGTTGGTCATGGTTGTGGTGCGTGCCTCACCGGGGTTTCGCCACGGGTTGACCGTGCTATCCCCGGCTGGGTGTACCGCGGTGGCGGTGTTTTTGGCCCCTGTCGTGCCGGACTCAACCCGTTCGAGGGAGCCGGCGCGGGCCGTTCTGTGTTACTCCGCGCGCGTTAGCTGCGCGCGTTGACGCGAACGCCTTTTGCGTCGTGGTGATGGTGACGGGAGTGGCCGTGGCATGCTCATGCTGGCATTCCTTGTCAGGAGCTGCATGTTGTAGCCATCGCCAGTCGCCCTGAAGTCAAGACTCCCGAACCGGATTTCGAATCCGGCAGGGAGTTGACCTGATGTTGGCATCGAAAAAAGGTTGTCGCGTACGACTCGGGTTGCCATCAAGGGAGATGGTGGATTAAACAATCCATCGCATCGCGAGCCCCTTACCTGGCGCGCCACTGTCGGTGTTTAGAATCGTGGTCCCGACACCAACCAGAAATGCGCTGTGTTCCCTCCCCTTATGGTTGATGCAGAAGATAAAACAAGACACTGGTTTATCCTGGTTCCGGTCGTAAGACCGTACTTTCAGCAAGGTGATACGTGTGATGTATTATTCTGCACCGGACTGCAAGAAGTAGGGGTACAAGCAGGTTGGGAAAGGAGGCTAGACCTCCGAGTCCCTGATGATAGAGGCGGAGTGCCAATATCGTGGTTTATCTGAGTGTGTGCGAATTCTCGATCTCTTTGTCTGTGTCCCTCTTGCTCGATCACCCCCTCCTTTTATAGGCCAAGGAGGAGGGGTTACAGGTGTGTGTTGCTGTGCAGACATAGTTGCCGCACAGTAGTAGGAGTGGCGCTGGACGTGCTTCTTTGTCCTTATCTGCTGTTGCGCGATATTGCGATCCCAGTGGTCGATTCTTGTACTAGTGATGACGCCGAGGAGTGGTTCTGAGGATCCGAGCTGTCCTTTGTGCGGTAATGACTCGCCCGTACACTATTTCGAGTGTCTCCCATGCCTGTGCACAACCTATTCTGTGGGAAATCGCTGTGGGAGTCGGTAGCACAGGGAGTTGGAGTGACCCAGCCCTGTTCGCACAGTGGCGACATGTGCGCACAGTGTCAGGGATGGTCGCATAGCGCTCGAAATGGCCCGTCATGCCTCCGCCGTCCTCTCTTCTTCTCCTGCTGTGTGCTCGAGGGTCTCTCCCGCCCGACGGAGGGCTTCGGGTCGTCGGAGTTGGCAGCACAGGAGCTCGGAGTGACGGGCTCTGTTCGCACAGCGCCGGCCTGCCCGCACAGAGCCTCGGTTGGCAGCATAGTGACGGGAGTTGGCGGATGCGACGGGGGGGGGGGGCGTCGTGGCTGTTAGGGCGGCATGGCGAGAGATTTGCCTTTTGACTTTGGACGCACGGTGTTGGTGAGCGTCATTAATTGTCTATCGGAGCGATGGTCTCGACCGAGGCAGAGCTCTCCCCATTCCGTGGGTTGCTCAAGGCTCGATCCTCAGGCCTCGACTGAAGCAGAGTTCTCCGATTCGCTCGAGGGGTCTGTTCCCTCGAGCGAAGCGGAGATTATGGTTCGCGTCGAGGCACTCCACGGGGCGCCTTGACTGGGCCTTTGTTCGTTGCTGGGCCGTGGGCCTTAACTTCCGTTTCTCTTTTTCTGGTTATGCGCATGAGTTTAATGTTTAACAAGGGTGGTTATCCCATAGGTTTGGGTACCCCTAATGATCGCCCCCAACAACATAGACAAAAATCTGAGGTGGCAGCCAAATCAATGTGGAAAGAGAACAAAAACTGAAGACACCGAGGCCTTGTTTAGTTCCCAAATTTGGGAGCCAAACTTTGGTCTTTTAGGATGCGTGCGCCACTATAACATTTCGTTTGTATGTGGCCGAGAGTTCATCTCTTCGATTTGCTTCAGACCCGTCAAGTTCCTGCGGTCGCCATGGCCGGGAGACTGCCGATAGGGAAGAGAGAGGGAGAGCAGAGAGCGGAACATTTATTATAGACTCATCTAAAATAATCGTGGGTTGGGAGCATGATTTCCTGAGATGATGTCTTGCTGATGTGTTAACGTAGACACTACTTCTAGACACTCTGTGTTGGGACTGGCCTTAGGTTAGTCTCAGTGTAGAGTTTCACTACACGGTTATCTAGACCAGAAACTAGATAACTGTGTCAAAGAAGTTTTATGATGATGAAACTCCTCTCACATCCCATAAAACTCTTCCTTCTCTCTCCTATGTCACATACATTTAATGTCATGAAACTACTCATGAAACCTCGCTGACCCGGGCCTCATTGCTAGCCATCTTCACAAGACAATATCTAGGGAAACACACCTATCTCCCTTGCCTCTCGTCGATTTCCTGAGGACAGAGGCAGAGACAAAAGCCTACCTAGTGATCGGAAATCAAAGGCAGCGACGAGACAAGTACTCCCTCCGTCTCAAAGAAAAATACAACTCTCGCTTCCCGAGAAGTCAAACAACTTCAACTTTAACCAAATTTATACAAAATAATACTAATATAGTCTCCAAATCTTAGTATAAAAATATATTATATAATTAATCTAATGATACTTATTTTATATTATAAATATTAGTATTTTTTATAAATTTAGTCAAACTTAAAATTGTTTGACTCATCGAAATGCGAGGGTTGCATCTTTTCTGAGACGGAGGGAGTACACAAGAGAGGAGGGGGTAGCCTGGACCTACACATATTTGCCACCATGGCCGCCATGTGTCAATCCTAGTGTCAGCAAAATGGGCTTGAAAGGTGTGTTTTGATCCGGTTTAGCGAAACTTGGAGGTTAAGTAAACATTTTTATTGTTTAGGGGGTTATTTGAATCTATCATATACTTACATGTAGTAAAGTGGACCTTTTTTCTAAACTAAATAGGTAAAATCATCAAGATTCATTTTAGAAAAAAAATATGTATTGTGAGGATGAAGTATGGGAATGAAACATTTCACAGCGTAAACTCTTGCGACACATAGGGGGTATTTGGTTGCTGGCCACAATCAGCCACGCCACAGAGTATGGCAGCCACAAGTATATTTAGGATGTTGCTTGCTTGGTGGTTATGTTTTGGCGTGCCACACCTTGTTTCCTGTTGTCACGTTGATTTTCTCGCCATGGGCCACCAAAGCTTAGACGTCGATATTTCAAGCCGCAAGTCATGGCACGCCACAGCTTGGCATGGCTCGCTACGGACGGCAACCAAGCATTTACTGTTACTAATTGGAGGCCCCTTTCGGAGTCTCTAGATTAATCCTCACGAGACGCGGTAGAAAAAAAGATAAATCTTAAAAATTCTCATAAAAATTAGAAACATCTGTCCATCTATTTAGTTGACTCTAATCAATATTAAAAATAATAGCCATTGGATCGATAATATTTTTTAACAAATTACCCACCACTATCATTATAAAAATAGTCTAAAATAACCCCTAAATTTTTATCTAAATTACTCATCACTGCCATTATAGAAATAATAAACTCTAATGATTTTCTAGAAAAAAAAACAATCCTTGCCATCGATACATTGCATCATGGCTCCTCACGTGATGGGAAGGGAATTCTAGCATCACGGGAATAAAGGTCCCGCTAAAAAAGAGGAAACAAAAAAAAGGAACGACGATTGTCAGAAAGGCTGCATCGTAACGCCTGGAATTGACAACGATCTTGCATGTATGCCGATCCCTTCCTTTTTCTTTGTGCTGGTATCACTTGCATGTTCCCCCATCGTGTCTCTCTCGATTCCTGCTTCTTGGTTCCTTCTTCCTATAGGCATGATCTGGAGGAGACCATCTGACCGAGAGCCCACCTTCTTGAAATTCTTGGTACCTTCCTTCTTGAAATTATGGTGGAGATGAAGCACCGACCAATCCAGGTGCAAGGCTTCCATCTCTCACCTGCTGCTCTGCTAGGCATCATCTGTCAGTAATCACCTTCATAGTAGTAGCAGAGTTATTTACGTGCATTTACAAATCTCATATTGTTTGTTCTCTGTCTCATCTGACCGAGAGCCCACCTTCTTGAAATTCTTGGTTCCTTCTTGAAATTATGGTAGAGATGAAGCACCGACGAATCCAGGTGCAAGGCTTCCATCTCTCACCTGCTACTCTGCTAGGCATCATCTGTCAGTAATCACCTCCATAGTAGTAGCAGAGTTATTTACATGCATTTACAAATCTCATATTGTTTGTTCTCTATCTTAGTGTTGACGGTCAAATTGGGCCTTGGGCCAAACCGGTCTGACCGAAAACGCGCCAACAAACTCGAGATCGATCAAACGTGCAGCACGGCCGTCACAACGGCCAACTCCTGACTTCCCGGGGCAAACCGGTCAGACCGGTTTATAGAACCGGTCAGACCGCTTCTGGTCGGGAGGTCGTGAAGACCTAGAAACTCAAGCCCGGGAGGGACCCCGTCGGAGCTCGAGTTAATCTAGGGTTGCTCTAGGGTCGGCAGGCCACCTAGAACGTCCTTGAACGCCGTAGAGACGAGCAAAGAACAGAATATGGGGTTGGAAAAGGATTAGGGTTTGAGAGACAAAAAATAGAAGATAAAGTGTTTGATTCGATTGGAATACCTCTCAATCGGCCTTAGCCTTTATATTTATAGGCCGGGGAAGTCTTACCCCTTTCGAATAGGTTACAATATGGGACTAAAACTCGGAATCCTAATCCTACTCGAATTACAGAAGCAAACCGGTCTGACCGGTTTGGCCCAAGGCCCAATTTGACCGTCAACACATGCCCCCCTGCGTTTTTAGTGAACTTGAGAACTAAAAAGCAAGTAAATATGACTCAGGAGCTAAAAATTTATACTAAGGGCGATATTAACCAAAATACCGGCCATCGATCTTCATGCATCTTGCCAAACACTTGGATAGAATTTCTTCAGATATCTCCCGTTGATAGCTTTAGGCAAATGATCTCCCTTCAGTGTCTCTAACATGTAAGAATTACCAAATATGACTTTGAAAACTTTATAAGGCCCTTCCCAACTTGGCGACCATTTACCAAACTTGTTGCTTTTTGCTCCAATAGGCAAGATCGTCTTCCAAACAAGCTCACCAACTTGAAAATATTTGCCTCGTACCTTCTTGTTGTAAGCTTTAGCAACCCGAAGCTTATCCTTCTCAATCTCCTTTAAAGCCTTCAATCTTTTGTCGGTTACCTCATCAATATTGTCCAACATCAAATTGTGGTAATCAACAGCATCAAGGTCATTTTGTTTAGCCAACCTATAAGCGTCCAGATTTACCTCAACAAGTAAAACGGCTTCTTGACCATATACCAGCTCAAAAGGAGTAACTTTAGTAGCACCATGTCTAGATATACGATGAGCCCATAATGCTTCGGATAAAACTTCATGCCATCTCTTAGGATTTTCTGCTATCTTTTTCTTGATCAATTTAATCACAGTTTTATTACTTGACTCGGCTTGTCCATTAGCCTGAGCGTAATATGAAGATGAATTGAGCAACTTAATTCTATAGGATTCGGTGAATTCACGTACCTCCTTAGACATAAAAGAAGTACCTTGATCTGTTGTTAAAGTTTGAGGAATACCGAATCTATGAATAATATTTTGTGTAACAAACTCAATTACCTCTCGGTGCGTCATATTCTTCAAAGGAATCGCTTCGGTCCACTTAGTGAAATAATCAGTAGCAACCAACACGAAACGATGTCCTTTTGATGATGGAGGATTAATTTGTCCAATAAAATCCAATCCCCAACCTCGGAACCGCCATGGCTTAATAATAGGATGCATCAATGCAGCAGGAACAAGTTGTAAATTTCCAAACTTCTGACATTCTTCACATCCTTTGTAATACTTAAAACAATCTGCCATCATAGTAGGCCAATAGAAACCGGCTCGTCTAAGTAACCACTTCATCTTTGGAGCCGATTGATGTGTACCACAAATACCTTCATGGACCTCAGCCATGGCAACCTTGGCCTGATCCGAGTCAAGACACTTTAACAATAAATCTTCGGCGTTCCGACGATAGAGTTCATCGCCAAGAAAAACGTATTTAAATGACGTTCGCCGAATATTTTTATCTGCACCACGACCAGGATCTTTCAAATAAGTAATAATAGGCACTCTCCAATCCTGATCTTCAACTTTGGATTGATTAGCATCATCCAAATGATTTTTGCTTCTGTCAGGGGACGAAGCGGTCTGACCGCTTTCAGAACCGGTCAGACCGGTTCTGGCAGTAAAACCGGTCTGACCGGTTTCTGAAACCGGTGTGACCGGTTCGTCCAGAACCAAAACCTCGGCTTTTGTTCGCATCGGTTTTTGGAGATAGAAATATTTCTTTGCAACCATATAACCAGATGCTTTCTGAGCCAGAGTATTTGCCTTATCATTATCTTCTCTCGGAATATGTTTGATAGTAAATTCATCAAAAGAAGCAATGATATCAAGACATCTATCAAGATATGCATTTAATGAACCGTTATAACATTGGCATACCTTTGATACTTGATGTACCACCAGGAGCGAATCACCAAAAGCCTCAACATGCTTTACTTCCATGTCTTGCAAAAATTCCAAGCCAAATAGAAGAGCTTCATATTCAACTTGATTATTGGTTCGCTTTTCTTCCGATCGGTTTGAAAACTCAAAGACGGCACCACTTGGAGAAATCAAAACAGCACCAATTCCTTGTCCATCATTGCAAACCGATCCATCAAAGTATAACCTCCATGGTGTACAAGCAACATAGCCGACGTCGAACTCACAAGTATCATTTATCCGATGTTCAACAATAAAATCAGCTACAATTTGGCCTTTCATTGATTTTAAAGGTTCACAAGCCAAATCATACTCAACTAAAGCATAAGCCCACTTACCGATTCTTTCGCTAGAAATCGGCTTTTGCAACATATGTTTAATTACATCGGTTTGACACAACACGATGCAAGTGCTAGATAGTAAATAATGCCTCAATTGAGTACAAGCATGGTACAAGGATAAACACAACTTCTCAATGAAAGTATACCTTGTTTCTGCATCAATGAGTCGTCGGCTTACATAAGCGATCACATACTCCTTGTTGTCGATTTCTTGAGTCAAAACAGCTCCAATAGTTCTATCTTCAGCCGCCACATAAAGTCTGAATGGAACTCCCCGCTTAGGCGCCCTAAGCACCGGTGGTGAAGACAAGTACTCTTTGATCTTCTCAAAAGCTTCTTGCTGTTTTGCCCCCCAAGTAAGATTGGCTTCATTCTTTAGCCGAAGTAAAGGAGTAAAAGCATCAACCTTTCCAGACAAGTTAATTATAAATCTTCTCAAGAAATTTACCTTGCCTAGAAACCTTTGCAAATCCTTCTTGCAAGTAGGAGCTTCGACTTTCTTCATAGCTTCAATTCTCTTGGGATCAACTTCTATGCCGTTCTCATGAATAACAAACCCAAGAAACTTTCCAGCCGAAACACCAAAAGCACATTTGAGTGGATTCATCTTTAAACCATACCGTCGCATCCTTTCAAGAGCAAGTCTTAAATCGGCTAAATGAGAATTCAAGCCATCCGATTTAACTACAATATCATCAATATACACTTCCACAATAACACCAAGTAAATCATGAAAGATTAAATTCATAGCTCTTTGATAAGTTGCACCGGCATTCTTTAATCCAAAGGTCATAACTACCCACTCAAATAAACCAATAAATCCCGGACATTGAAAGGCTGTTTTGTGCATATCCTCTTCGGCCATGAAGATTTGATTATATCCGGCATTACCATCAAGAAAACTAACAACACGATGTCCAGAAGCTTCATTGATTAAGACATCGGCTATAGGCATGGGATATGAATCTTTTGGAGTGGCTTTATTAAGATCTCTAAAATCAATGCAAACTCTAAGTTTTCCCGAATCTTTCTTTTCAACGGGAACAATATTAGAAATCCACTCCGCATAACGACAAGTCCGAATAAAACCAGCATCTAATAAACGATTAATCTCTTCTTTTATTCGGTCATAAATAGCGGGATTAAAACGTCTAGCCGATTGTTTAAAAGGTCTAAAACCGGCTTTTATTGGTAAACGATGCTCAACTAAGTCACGACTTAAACCAGGCATCTCACGGTACTCCCAAGCAAAACAATCGATATACTCTTTCAACAAATTTATTAATTCGTCTTTAAACTCAGCCGATAAATTTTTGTTTACAAAAGTAGGCCTAGGAATAGTACCATCACCAATATCTATTTTTTCTAAAGGATCAGCTGATGTAAAACCTTGACCCAGCTTATCCATATCACCAAGATCTTCAATGGCTTCGAACGTACTGGCCGAATGTTCTCGATAATGATCAATTCGGTCTTGAAGCCACTGTCCAGACGCAAACCGGTCTGACCGGTTCCCAGAAGCGGTCTGACCGGTTTGGCTCGATCGGCGCTGTTCAGATCCAAACCGGTCTATCCGGTTTCCAGAAGCGGTCTGACTGGTTTGTCTCTGTTGATTTTGTTGCTCCATTAATTACAGCAAGTAATTCAACCGATTTTCCATCGGCTTTAATGTAGCAGGAACAAAACCATCCTTAGTGCAACTGATCAGCTCATAGTCGGTCAAATCCATGCCCGACAAACATTGGACCTTCTCATTTGCACTAAGAGAGTCGGAATCGGCCGTTGCAACAAAGGAAGAATTGTCACCAAGGACAATCTCAACTTCGTCGCCGATCCACTGAATGAGATATTGATGCAAGGTAGATGGAATACATTTATTTGCATGAATCCAATCTCGACCAAGGATTAAACTGAAGTTACCTTGCACCTCGGAGACGAAGAAAGCCGTAGCAATAGTCTTGCTCCCGACGGTCAACTCCATAGAAGCTACCCCCTTGGCACCAATGGGATCACCTCCACCAACTCCACTGACCGTCATGTTTGTCTTGATCAGTTCTTCGTCTTTCCCGCCAATTTTCTTATAGAGAGAGTATGGCATGAGATTCACAATGGCTCCACCATCAACCAACATACGAGAAATTGGCTTCCCGTTGATGTGCCCTCTCATATACAAAGCCTTGAGATGATTTTCTGATTCATTAGGCTTCTGAAACACAGCATCTCGCGGCCCAAGTTGAAGATGAGAAATTTCCTCCTCCGGCACCACATAATAATCAGAAGATAAATAGACAACATTAATTTCCATGTTGTCATGCTCTGGAGAAGGCTCAAAATCAACTAACTCTTCATCTTCAACCACTGGAGGAATCGGTGGAATAGTTTCGATGGTTGAAGAAGCACCAGCCCCCGCTTTTGTCATCAAACCGGTCTGACCGGTTTCAGAAACCGGTCTGACCGCTTCTGCAGCGGTCGGCTGACCCAAACCGGTCTGACCGGATTCAGAAACTGGTCTGACCGGTTGTGCTGCTGATTGCACAACGGGTTTAGCTTGCCAAATCTTGGTCTAAGGGATCATAGGCCTGTAGTTGTTGAAGTAGTCATCCCTCATCTTCTCCGCTTCATGTTCCCTTTTTTCTTTGTTTCTCAAACGCTGTAGTTTCCGCTTCTGTGTATGAGTCAACCTAGAAGGACACCACCTTGGTTGAAAAACTTTCTTCACGCCCCTGCTACTGCTAGCCTCATGATCATTAACCATGATCGGCTTCTTGAGTGGAACAGGAGCCGAATCTCCAATGACTATCGGCTTTCTACCCAAGTCTTGCATAGCCACTGGAATATCGCCAATTTTTATAAAATTATTGGGTTTGGCTTGCACATCCTCCTTCTTCTCCTTGATACAGTATCTTTGCTTAGGAGGAACATGAATTCTTTGCTCAGACCGAAACCGGTCTGACCGGTTTATAAAACCGGTCTGACCGCTTTGATGAGCAGTCGAAAAACCTGATTGGTATGAGCCCAATCGGTCATGTAAAAAACCACCACGGCGCTTGTAACTTGTAGGATCAATCCGACGCTGTGGTGACCTCTGTCTCTTTTTTGTTGGCCGATCAACTTGAACAACCTTTGTGTACTTGTTCATGAGCTGAGAGAAAGTAGGTCCTTGCTTCAGAACCCTCCCTTGAATCTTTGGCTCATTGAATTTCCAAGTACCCACTTCCGGGCGCTTAGGCTTGAAAGTTCTCGGATGGTCTGGAGACAAACCGGTCTGACCGGTTTGGGAAACCGGTCTGACCGGTTTCGCCTGGCTAGCGGACCGATTCTCTTCCAAAGAACTTCCTTGCCCCCCGGGCCTTGATGTGTTAATAGTAATCTTCAGAGACTCTTTTCCATCCAGAGTTCTCCCAATCATCACTGTTCTGACCGGAACTTTATCATCCACTTTTTCCGGTCTTGGGTCTCCAATCACCACATTCTTACCTTTAGCTCCATCGGCTTGTTCCGGCCGAATCAATACTTTAGTATTCACATCCAAGGTATGAACAGGGAAAGGAGCCTTATCAACTTGCATTTCGGCGAGCACCAATCGACCTTCATTAAGGGCCGATTGTACCTGTCGTCGAAAAACATTGCAATCGTTGGTTGCATGAGAAAAAGAGTTATGCCACTTGCAATATGCACGATTTTTCAACTGATCGGCTGGTGGAATTGCATGAGAAAGTTTAATAAAGCCATTCTTAAGCAATTCATCAAAAACACGATCACATTTGGCTACATCAAAAGTAAATTTTTCTTCTTGCCGATTTTTCTGAATCGGCTTTAATGAAGGACAAGAACTAGGTTTACTTTTTGATGACCAAACAAATTCAGCAGCATAAATTTCTTTATCATCGTCCGAACTATCAGAATCATTATCAACAATATGCACGTTCGAACGATGGGGTTTAGCAGATTCTTTCGAATTTTTAAATTTAAGCTCTAGGCTCATAGCTTTCATTTGCAAGTGATTAATAGTAAGGAAATCAGAACCTTCTAATTTTTCCTTGTAAATAGGCCGTAAGCCCGCAAAAGCTAAATCTGCTAAATCCTTTTCAGAAACAGTGATATTAAAGCATCGGTTCTTAACATCCTTAAATCTTTTAAAGTATTCAAGAACCGATTCCTCACGGCTTTGTTTAACTGATGTTAAATCAGATAATTTTGCCTCGTTTTCTCCGCTAAAGAAGTGATCATGAAATTTTCGCTCCAATTGAGTCCAATTATGAATAGAATTTGGAGCAAGCGAAGAAAACCATGAAAAAGCAGTTCCAGTTAAAGATAATGAGAACAACCGTATACGCAATGCCCCATAAAATGATGCCTCTCCTAATTGCAAAATATATTGACTAATGTGTTCCCAAGGAGTTCTATTATCTTCACCACTGAATTTAATAAAATCAGGAACACGCCAACCATTAGGATAAGGAACCAAATCAAATTCAGGCGGATACGGTTTCTGATATAAGCGTGCACTACCCAATTCAAGCCCGAGTTTTGCTCTAAGTGTATTAGCTATGTCTTCTTTAAACTTAGCTAACTCGGCTTGATATTTCTCATCACCTCTGTTATGTGGAATACGGGGAACACCATACATCGTATTCTGAGAAGTACTCGGAATCGGCGCGTGAAACGTGCCAGATCCGTGGGGTATACTTCCCGTGGTGCGTGGAATAGTGTAAACAGGACCAGAAGTAGATGTATTAGACAAAACCATCGCACCAGATGCTCCTGCACCCAAAGAACCGGTCTGACCACCAGAGGGGGCCAAACCGGTCTGACCGGTTGTACAAACCGGTCTGACCGGTTTGTGGACCGAACTAGGGTGAGGTGTTTGTCCCGCATAAAAATTCACCGGCATGCCTAAATTAGAATCTAAAACATGTTCTGGCACGCCTGGTGAGCTAGGTAATTCATTAGATTCTAAATTAATTTTATTTTTATCAGAATTACCAGTTATACTAGCAATTAATTCACTAGTAGCAGTTTGTGCAGCAAGTAATCTATCATCCATCATGCGAGTAATTTGCTGCATTAAATCAGAGGATTCGCCCGTTACCTTTGGAATCTCTTCGACGTGATCATCTGCCAACTTGAAAGCCGGCATGACGAATTCCTCTACTCTCTTGACAAGACCACCGCGATCTTTCTTGAAGCCCTTCAAGAATTGCGCCCTGAAGTGCTCCTCAGCAATCAAATATCGCTTTCGCTCCTCGTCCGTGAGCTCTTCCATCGTCGCGGTGATGATGTTGTCTTTGTCAAGGTCGCACTTTGATCCAGACATATCCGGAGTAGATTGAATCGGTTTTGGCACCAGATTAATCTTCCCCAGCGGAGTCGCCAAAAAGTATGTTGACACGAAAACGCGCCAACAAACTCGAGATCGATCAAACGTGCAGCACGGCCGTCACAACGGCCAACTCCCGACTTCCCGGGGCAAACCGGTCAGACCGGTTTATAGAACCGGTCAGACCGCTTCTGGTCGGGAGGTCGTGAACCCTAGATTAACTCGAGCTCCGACGGGGTCCCTCCCGGGCTTGAGTTTCTAGGTCTTCACGACCTCCCCACCAGAAGCGGTCTGACCGGTTCTATAAACCGGTCTGACCGGTTTGCCCCAGGAAGTCAGGAGTTGGCCGTTGTGACGGCCGTGCTGCACGTTTGATCGATCTCGAGTTTGTTGGCGCGTTTTCGTGTCAACACTTAGCTTTTTATTACTTAGATATTAATGATCTGATTTTAAGTTATTTTTTATCACGAACTGGTCGTGGGTCAGTTAGTAAGGTTTCTTGTGGCGGAACTTTTCCACTAAGGTTTGAATCCTCGATTCAACACTGTATCGTATTTTCCTAGATTTATTTCATAATTTAACCGGCGCTATTCTTTCAGTGGTAGTTGATGTGCCCGTCGACAATAAGATGCTCGTGGTGACTTCATCAATCTGGTCCATTATCTCGGAGGTGCTCATCGGGGGTAGAGTTTGTGTTCGTGTATTCAACTATTTATATGGTTGAGTGTTGGTTTGGATGCTTAGCCCTAACTTTTTCATATCTTCTTTAGCTCCTAAAGTATGTGACATGATTTTATTAAATCATAATGGAAATAAATTTCTATTTTGTGAGTAAAAATGTCATTCTATGGATAACCCCGGGTGAATGCATGGGTTGATTGAAGACATTCTAACGACACAAGAGCTGACTTTATGCACAAGATGCATCTTTCTTTCTTAGGGCGCACTATATTTACAAGATATAGAACTTCCAAGATGCTATGACGACTCATGTTATTGGGTTTGATATTCCATTTATATGGCATTTACATGGTGAAGCAGGGCCAGAAACCTAACACCAAAGTAGACAGCATAAAAAAAGACTATATTTTGGAAAAAAAATGTTGCGAGTAATGGTTCGAACATCCAATATTCAAGCATGTTTCTATTTATTCATTTGCATGTGAACTAATAATTGTCATTTTGAATGAAGTTATCTACACAGTTGAATTCTAAAGAGGGGCCTCCCATATACCTCCTATATACTCAGTTACTGGGTATCTTGATAGCTACCAGATTGGGATGCAAAATGGAGGAAGGAGAACACAGGAATCTGTGGTGATTTCTTACTAATAATGTTGTCTTTACTGCCTCAGGTGTGACAAAGATGACCTTTCGCTGTGACACCAATGTCAGACCACTGCTGTACTCGCGTGGATCTCTAAATTGAAATAATTTTTTTACTATAACTATGAAATTTTAAAATGTGATGAACTATAATCTTCAGATTGAATTGATCTCCCAACTCACGATAACCAAACACTCAATTATGTTATATTTAGTGGCCACACTGCAAAACTGCATAATCATTTTTATGATGTCATAACCCTTCTTATCCTAATATATTTACAAAAAAATATAGTAATAAGACCTTAAAATACTTCCGGTTTAAAATCTTTAGAAAATTAAAGGTGCTAAATAGAAAAATAACAAATTTGATTATTAGTGATACAAAATTTACTGCAAACTTCTAAATATTTATTTATCAAGTTTAAGCCTGTGCGGCAGCACGGGTTGATGGACTAGTACCCACAATAGAAGGAAAGATTGATTATATCCGATCAATTTTTTTTTTGAGAATTACACGGTACAACGCAGACACTCACAACACGCGCGCACACTCACCCCTATGAATACACGTACGTAAACCCTACTTCTATAAGCACCTCCGAAGGACTGAGCACCCGACAGATCTGGAGATTCCTGAAGTTATCATTGGCGCCTCGTTGTCGACGGGAATGCCGCTTACCACTTAACGCATAACGCCGGTAAATCCTGAGAAAATCCTAAGAAAAGGTGCGAGCACCAGGATTTGAACCCTGGTGGGTAGCGTCCCACTGGACTGTACTACCATTGGACTACAAGCCCAATCGCATTATATCGGATCAATTGATTATCTCAGGTAGAGGTGGAACTTGGGTGGTGCTGTGCTGGCATGGCCCGGCCCTCGCATGCCACGGGCCGCTTCTTACCGAGAATTTTTAGGCACGCAAGTTAACGACAAGTTTTTATCTGGGGCCAAGCAAGACACGTGGCTTGGTGGCCCACGTTCGTGCCATGCGAGCGCAAGCACGGCCCTCAAAATAGATGTACATTTATTCTACGACCGTTCATACGTTTATATATACTATTACTCCATATAATACAAGAACTTGTAAAACTAATGGATTAAATGACTCTTGCCATTAGGTATTGTTGGTGAACATTAGTATTTCCATGTGGCCATAGAAAATGCTGTCAATTTTTCATTTTATAAATAATCTTGATATGATTTTATATATTAAAGGTAGATTTTTGTGATTTTCTTATATATTAGTAGTTATTTGAAGTTTGTGGAAAGACAAATAAAAATATATGGATAACAATCCATGTTAGTATAATGAGTCATCTTTGTGCCGTGTCGGCCCAAGCACGGTCCAAGATTCGTGACATGTCTTGCCGTGTTGCCCATCGTGCTGAGATCCGAGACACGGCACGAACCTCACATTCATGTCGTGTCGGCACAACCCAAAATTTATCGTGTCATGTCGTACTTTGGATTGTGCCAAGACGTCGTGCTTCGGATGGCCCATGAATAGCACGACTAAGTCCTAGCTCTAATCTCAGGGTATGTACCTATAAACTTGGTGAAGGGACATCAAAGGCACCCCGTTCCTTTTCGGTGGGTAACAAAGGCAGTTGCCGGTGTTGATCACCGTAGAATGTTTGGCGACACTTCTCCTTAATCAACTTCACGTGTCCTTCCTTTAATAATCCGCCATCAGTTAAATGAATTATTTCTTCAAGATATCTTGTTAAGAAAATATGAGAAATATATACATAGATATATCATGAAAGCTCTTCAAAAACTTAGTCGCTTCCCAATACGCACATATATGCCATTTGACATTCCAATTACATGTAATTACCTCTATTTTTGCACCAAGATAGCTGCCTGCCACCGCTCGTCCGCTCTAACCAAGCTTGGACCTGTACGTTTTGCTCATGTGCATGCCTCCTGCGCTGGCGGCTGTCCTTGCTGATGAGCCCACTGGTCAGTTTTCCTTTGCATGCAGTAAGGTGTAGTAAGATGCAGTAACCAATCTTTTGCTGATATTATGTTAGAAATATTATGCATTTCTACCATTATAAATTGGCTTGAGGTTGATTGACGGTTATGCATTTTTCTTTTGGTTTTTTAGTGTTTTTACCCCTACTTTGAAGTGTAATTGTGTTTTTGTCCTCATTTTTTTAACTTTGTGAATTTGTCCTCTATAATTCACAAGTGAATGCATTTTTGCCCTTGATCTTTGCATATTTACCCCTGTTTTGGACGTTGACTACGGGTAAAATCGTATTGACTTGTGAATAGTAGAGGGCAAAATCACAAAGTTAAAAAAACGATGGCAAAATCACTATTAGACTTTAAAGTAGGGGTAAGAATACAAATACCCCTTTTCTTTTCTCCGTGGGAATTTCTAGAGAGTCTGTGATTATAATATTAAAATATAGGTCTTGTTTAAATGTTAGAATTAGGAGTTGAATTTCGGAGTAAGATGACACTTCGTAATCATTGTGCTACTGTAGCAATTCGTTTGTATTTGTGAAAAATTATCCAAAAATTGATTAATTAGGCGCAAAATGTTCGTCTCGCAGAGTACAATAAAACTGTGTAATTAGTTTTTGATTTTATCTACATTTAGTACTCCATGTATGTTATGACATTTTGATGTGATGGATAATCTTCTTTTTGCATAGTGTATTTGGGAGTTGCTTTTTGGAACTAAACAAGTTAGATAGACAGTGGACGAAGCTATCAGAAGTTCGTAACACGTCGACGTTCTTCATTATTGCAAGGTTAGAAGCATTTCCTACACGTGTGTAGTAGGGACAGGGGAACAAGAAAAAGTCGAAGGATTTTAGGAAACCTGTTGACGTAAAATCCGCACTTCACGCCAAGCACACAGCAAGCCGAATTAGCTAGCTTTACACATGGCCCGAGCGTTTGAATCCGAAAGCGTGCCAGTCAATTTTCCTGAAACTGACAAAGGGAGAAAAGATGTTTAGATAACACCTGGAACGTATCGGGTGATACCAGTCAGTTCCATATTTGTGGCTACGGAGCCAGTTTCGAACGACATATAGCTACAGAGAAGCTATCTGTCAGCAGTTAAAGCATCATTCGGCAATCGGCAAAGCACGCAGGAAGCGCACTGCCGAATGCGTGACGTAAGCATGACGAAACATCGGTAGTTGACTGAATAAACATTGTAACGTATATTCATAACCGATTAACGGGGAACAGAGCATGATAGATAAATAAAAGGGCGAAAACATGACCATAATTTCATAATAAACAAGAATGCATAGACTAAAAGCACTAGTCTACCGCATGTCTAGGTACTTTTCAACCCGTCGAGCATGAAACAAGCAAGTTAATCCACCGCATGATACGACTTGCTTGGAATCACACCACCAACCAAGAATAGATCAATCCACCGCATGATATACTCTAATCGTGGAAGGCTAAAAGCATTCTTTATTTAAAACAAAACCGTGAACATGTTTCGCTCGTGGCGATACTGCCGAATACAGCTATATAGCCGAATCGGGTTCCATGAAGAAGGAACATGCTTCGTTGGCGATGATAGGTCTATCAGATCGAATCGAATTCTAATCCACCGGATGATTAGCTCTAAGACGACCCAAAAACCTGCATCCACCGCATGATACCCGGTTCTGTCAAGATCTACACAAGACCAACGAGCTTGGACCCGCAACACGTGGCAATCCAGATTGACTTCGAATTCGGCTATGGAAACGCGGTGCATTATGAGCTAGAACCGAATCTAATCAACCTGGACTGGGCAAAAGAGTGTTGTAATGAATTAAACATAAAGGTAAAATCCAGAGCAACACATGGTAACTTAATAGATCTATCAAATCTTGCCAAAATCCAATAGAACCGATAACTTGTTCCAAGCTAAAACTTAGCCCACCGCATGGCTCATGATCTAACAATGGAACCTTCCTGAACCAAAGCCTAAATCCACCGCATGATACTAGGCATGGTGCAGGGTTGCCGGTACTTACGGAGGTCGATGGATCGATGATTCCTCTCGAAGAACTCGACGACTCGACTAAAGGACTCGAAGTTGGCACGGGGCCGGTTTGTTGTATGATTGATTGTACCTTTTTTACAACTACCATGGGTTTATATTTATACCCAGGTTTCGACACGACTCCTAGTTGATTACGATTACATTATTTATTTCCTAAAAAGATAAACGTCGGGGCACCGTATCCGTCTTGCATTCGAAGTTAAACCAGCCTTTTCCTTACACTTGATCCACGTCATCACGCACTCCCGAATTCATCCTGCGGAATATTTTCTTGCCGAATGACAATGCGTTCCCGACCGCAGAACGTCTTTACCGAATGCTCTGGGGAAAAACTTCTTTGCCGAATGATATCTTTTCAACGAATCCGGCCCACATGTCAGCCTCTTCCTGGTGCCAATTTTTGGTGTCAACACATGCCCCTTCAATTTCGGGATAAAAGATAATTTTATCTCGGAATTGACCAGAAGCACTCAACATTCCCAAGTTAGTTCTGCTCGACACCCACTTCTCCTTTTGAATCTTTAGAGCTCTCATCCAGATCCGAACCCTAGGTTATCGACTTCCAAGATTCAATCTTCAAATGGCGGACCAAGATTTTGCCCTCCAGGTAAACTTCAATCCCCTCAAGCACATTCGGTATTCTTCTTTCGATTTGCATTTTAAATTTCCTCTCATCTTTTTCCATTCTTGATAGGCACTAGCTGCCGAAATCCTTATCCCTGTTGAGGAAAAAGCTCCATCCTACTTCCTCGGCCCTGTAGGGAATTCAGATCCTTCCGAACTCATCGCGGCTGAATCTCAGAGGGTTCCTTTCAAGATTTCATTGACAAAATCTCATGAGTGGCAAGACGCCTTCAAGAACTGGCCTTTGCCCCCAATTGCTGGCTGGAGAAATTGGTACAAAAGGATATCTGATGACAAAAGCCCCCAAACACAGAACTGGGACCATCTGCGTATTTCTCATTGCCTGGAGCTGTCATTAGCCGAAACACCAAAGAACGAGAACCTTCTGATTGCAGCTTGTCATTTTTGGTCCAATGGCGCAAATGCTTTTCTCTTCGGTCATGGCCCAATGTCTCCCACTTTGGCCGATGTCTACATGATGACCGGCCTGAACGTTACAGGAACTGTATATCCATATGACCACAAAGGTTCCTCCAAGCAGACAGGAGTAAAAACAGGGGTTGGATACAAGAGATACATCCAAAACCATATGTCTGATGGCACTCTGACCGATGTCGAATATAGAGCCTTCCTGAACATGTGGCTATGCAGATCAGTCTTCTGTGGCGAAGCCAATGAGCCAACCCTGAATCATATCGTGATGGCTGAAGAGCTGGCTGCCGGAAAACTCATTCCACTTGGGAAATACCTCCTGGGAAGTGTCTACCATATGCTCAATCAAACCACCCACCTGATGTATACCAGCAAGAAAATCCCCTGTGTCAACGGTCCTTGGTGGTTTGTCCAAATGTGGCTGCAGTTGTATATGCATCAAATCGTCGCTATTGATCTCAACAGCCGAGACTTTCCTTCAATCAATTACAAAGAAGGAGAAAACCGGAGAACCAAAGGTTGTCAAACCTATGGAGAAGCTGCCTCCACTGTATCTATCAACAAGAACATCGGTGAACTGTTTGAGCTCTTCTTCAAAGGCTTTGCTCATTCTCTTTGGTTCCCATATCTGGACAATGACAACCTCACTCTCCCTTGCGAATTCAGCTTTGAAACTGGATGCACTGATGTACAATCTATAGCGATTTTCAATGCCTTCATCCAGCCCTGCATCCTGCCAGCCGAATTCTGTGGAGGAAGGCTGGTTCAAAGCACTTACGAATATTATCAGCCAAATATGATGGCTAGACAGTTGGGATGTGGCCAAGTGCCCCCTAGGCTATTTCTTCACGAATTTCTCAAGCCTAGGGAGATTGTCAAGGATTCCACAGAGACAAGAAGGATTTTTACTTATAAATGCTGCGGAACTATCTATGCACCTGATCCTTTTGTGCCAACAATATCTGCCCATCCTTCCTTCACTCTCTGGTGGCAAGAACTCCATGATCATATCTTCAACATGCCAATCCATCCCTTCTGCTTCGAGTTAATGCCTGATTATCAGCCAACTTCAGAGGTAATATGCTTATCCCTTCATCTGTCTCAATAATATTAACCCGAATTGATTCTTATTCTGTCATCTTGCAGGATATAACACCTGCCCCTCTTGCCAGGGCGATTTTGTACAAAGCTGCAGGTCCAATATCTGCTTTGGGGCACCAATCTCCTACCTTGGCTCAACTGATGGCTAGACAGGCTTCTCTAGATCCAATACTTACTAGACCATCATCTGTCAAGAGGAAAACCCTTTCTTTAACTGCTCCCTTAGTTGTAAAGAAGAAAAGAACAAGCAGCAAAAAAGTTATCAAGGTCAGAGCCTTCTTCCTTTGACCATAATGCCATTAGTATTTTGCTCAACTTTATCTCTTCTTGATTTCAGGTCAGAGAACAGCAACTAGCAATCAGTACAGATCTTGCCGATGCTTCATTGACTGGTAAAATTCTACCACTTTATCCTCTTAACTTCTTTTTCATCGGCACTCATTCTTTGTTAACTGCAGAACAATCCTCAATGGATCCAATCTTGGAGAGCTCTTCTTCTCATCACGATTCATCTTTAGCTTTGCAACTTCTTCTTCAATCAGAAGCATTATCTTCACCAAGAAATCTTCCAGCTTCTCCTCAGCAAGATACACAGAATCTTTCCATTGAGCCTGAGAGGCTTCCTTCCCCCATTCAGGAAGTCAGGAACGAGGTAAACAAAATCATTCAACTTTCTCTACCCTTTTACTCAGCGGATTATTACTAATTCGGCAAGACTTTCTTTCAGGAGAAATCCATTTCATCATCCAGCTATTCTTTTGCTGTGGACGACTTGGTTGCCGAACAAGGGGAAGAAACATCTTCTGGCCAAACTCTATCAGAAGAAAATCAAACAAAGCTGAAAGATATCCTTGCTTTGCTGCACAAGAGTATCCAAGATCAAGTCAAAGATGCTGATCTCTTAAGGGATGTACTGGAATCCATTGACCAAGAACTCCCTGATGATATCAAAACTTCTTTGGAACCAGTTTCTCATTTGGATCAACAATACGCCGCAGTAAAGCAGGCTCTAAAAAACCAATCTTCTCAACCAGCTCTGGAACAGAGGAGATCCACAGCCAAACAATCTGTGAAAGACCTGCATACTCAAGCTCAGAACAGCAAAGAATTACTGACCAAATTGGAATCTGAACTTGAAAAGAAGAAGGCCAGAAAAGCTGCACTTGAAGCCGAATTGAGAGATCTATCGGCCGAAATTGAAGCTGATGAGAAGAAGATAGTTGAGCTTCCCAAATTAACAGAGAAGATGCGAAAGGAAGCTTCAGCAGCTCTGAACGAAGAAAAACAACTCAAGGCAAAGCTTGCTGCTCTGGCTAGAACCCAAGAGGCTGACAAAAACTTATTAGAGAGTATTAGCAATATGATATCAGATGCTAAAAATGTAATCTCAAAGTACTTGGGCTTGTAATTGTAACAAATAATTAATAACCGAATGCTCTATCAATCCTGCAACTTTGTCATTTCTTAACTCTGTTTTTTCTCCATTGTGGATAACTCATTCGGCAAAGCTGATTGTAACAGTGTCAGACCCGAAAACGCCTCAAACACAACATAGTCGAATCTCATCCAGTCAAAACTGAATACGACTCGGTAAGAATCCCAAACGACATGGAAATCGATCGGTTGGAAAATCCTTTCCACCTTCCGAACTCCTTGGGATATGCACCACAATCTTCGGCCACGATCTCTTCGTTAATTCCATAAATAAGAACCTTGAGTGCTCCTAATCTTTTATCAAATCCTCCGTCTTCCAAGCTTTCTGCTAGCCTGAGCCCCCTCTTCTTCAAGCACAGTAATCTTCAGAAAACCCCAATGACCAACAACAGCGGAAGACGCCCGGCCGTCGACGAAGCTGAAGGGAGCCGCGCCAGTGCTCGTCGGAGGTGATGACTGTCTGCCTCTCCTTATCCTTTCCTCCAGATTTTGCCTTATTCTCAACTTTCTTTGTGCTTTCAGGCTCATCCAATGGAACCCCGTTACTGCCTCGACTGCGGCTCCGGCTACAGCGGGTGATTCTTCGGAGTCATCTAGCCGATCCCCCAGGCCCAACTGGGATCTGCGCTACTCAGATAGCGATGCCCGCCGATTCAAGCAGGAACGTGACGACATTCGGCATGAGCTGGAGGTCATCTCCAAACAAGCCGGGATCGCAGATCTAGAGTGGCAACACCAGCGCAAGCAGCTGCTCGAGACCATCGACGGTAATTTCTGCGGTTCGCTTAACTTCAATCTGACCTTGGACTAACCCGCCGTTGCTTCGTAATCCTACAGATCGCGACGCCGAACTCGATCAGCTGAAGACATTGGTTGAGTCTTTGGCAGACAAGGTGAATGCTCCTGGGGACACGCCAGAAGCTCGCCTCGGTGCAGTGGCAGGCCGTATCGATGAGGTGGCCTTACACGGCGTCCGTCTGGGCACTGCCGCAGGCCTAGTCACCATGTCGACGCACACTGGCACTGACTATTCCAGGCTACCGCCCGGCTTTGCCAATGGCAATCCGGAGGAGATCGACGATATTGAGGCCTCCATAGATCGCCTTGATGCTCATGGCGTCGCCATTGCCGATTCCATTCATCCCCAGTCTGTTCTGAACAGGTTGTTCCATTAGTTTGTACTAGGGATTATGGAATTTCGGCAATAAAACTTATCTTTTGCAGTCTTTATGTGATGACTCTGTCAAACTCATTTTTTGTAATATATTTGCACTAAGGGCAATACGCTCTGGTATTGGCCATTTCTTCTTCTGTCAATATTTTTGTTCTGAAGACGGCTCCTTCCCGAATACCGGCTGTTTCAGTCGTTCTGACATTAAATATTTCAATCAGCGATCAATCTCAACACTAGGATAATATTTCTTCAAGTATCTCCCATTGATAGCAGTAGTAAACTCCTCTCCTAGTAAAGTTTTCAGGATATATGCATTTCCAGGCACGCATCTGACCACTCTGAAAGGACCTTCCCAGTTTGGAGACCACTTACCGAATGCACTGTATTTAGTTCCAATCGGCAATATTGCTTTCCAAACCAAATCTCCTTCTGCAAATTGCTTGACTTTCACCTTCTTGTTGTAATATTTAGCAACTCGCATTTTATTTTTCTCAACATTTTCCAAGGCCCTGAGACGAATCATATGCAAATCTTCTAATTCGTCCATCATTAAATCATTATAATCTTTAGAACTTAAATCTTTTTGCAACTTAATTCTCCTTGAGTCTGACTGCATCTCCCATGGTAAGATAGCATGATGTCCATATACCAATTCATAAGGAGACGTCTGTGTAGCCCCATGTGGAGCCATTCGGTAAGCCCATAAAGCCTCATTTAATACCGAATGCCACTTTCTTGGCTTCTGATCAATCTTCTTCTGTATAATTTTAATCATAATCTTGTTAGAAGCCTCTGCCTGACCATTAGCTTGGGCATAATAAGGAGAAGAATTCAACAATTTGATGCCCATACTTTCAGCAAAATTTCTGAACTCTGAAGATGCAAACTGAGTTCCTTGATCTGTGGTGATTGTTTGAGGAATTCCAAATCTGTAAATGATATGTTCTTTAACAAATTCAACCATATTCTCTGATGTCACCTTCTTTAATGGAATCGCCTCAACCCACTTAGTAAAATAATCGGTTGCTAAAAGCACAAACTTATGCCCCTTGCTAGATGGAGGATTTATTTGGCCAATCAAATCTATTCTCCATCCTCTGAATGGCCATGGCTTGATAATAGGATTCAGGACCGATGCTGGAACTCTTTGAATGTTTCCAAATCTTTGGCAATCTTGGCATCCCTTGTAATATTCAAAGCAGTCTTCTAGCATTGTGGGCCAATAGTACCCAGTTCTCCTAATAACCCATTTCATTCGGTAAGCCGATTGATGTGCTCCACACAGCCCATCATGTACTTCACTTATCAGCCTTTTTGCTTCTTCTTGACTTAAGCAATGTAACAGCACCCCATCCAAGGATTTATAATATAAATTATCATCAAGAAGAACAAACTTTAAAGCTTTATACCTGAGCTTTCTAGAAACTTTTCGGGATGGATTCTCCAGATAATCAACAATTTCTTTTCTCCAATCATCTTCTGCTAGATTACTCCCGAAAGCATATACATCATTAGCAAAAACTTCTTGAAGCTCTCTATAACCCGAAGCACTTTGAGCTAATCTGTTCGCCTATCCATTGTCTCTCCTAGGAATATGCCGTAGAATTACTGACTGAAACTCCTTTAAGATTTGCTTGCATTCCTCATAGTAATTCCTTAAGATATCGTTTCTGCACTCATATTCGCCATTTAGTTGCCTTACGACTAATTCTGAATCTCCAAAAATTTCAACTGCAATGGCCTTTGCTTCTCTCAAGTATCGAAGTCCTCTAAGCAACGCTTCATACTCGGCTTGATTATTAGTGACAGTAGGTTGAATAGGAATAGCAAATTCAAATACCTCCCCTTTTGGCGAAATTAACAAAATACCTACTCCACCACCTTTGTCACATGAAGATCCATCGAAGAATAATACCCAAGGAGTAATTTCAAGCAAATTAGCTGATGAATCGCGATGTTCAGTAATGAAGTCAGCAATAATCTGTCCTTTAACAGCTTTTGCCGATTCAAACTTTAACTCAAATTCAGACAAAGCTAAAATCCATTTGCCAATCCTTCCGTTCAAAATTGGCATAGACAACATGTGCTTTATCACATCAAATTTTGAATACACAATGCATTCGGCATGTAGCAAGTAGTGCCGAAATTTTGTACAGGAGTAGTAAACACATAAACAAAGTTTCTCGGTAGCCGAATACCTCGTTTCGGGATCAAGCAATTTCCGGCTAAGGTATGCAACTACCCTTTCCTTTCCCTCAAATTCTTGTATGAGGGCCGATCCAATAGTTTGGGTATCGGCCGCCACGTACAACTTAAAAGGCTTGTTTAGCTGTGGAGGTACCAATACTGGTGGTTCTTTCATGTATTCCTTGATCTCATCAAAAGCCTTTTGTTGCTCGTCACCCCATACAAATTTCTGATCCTTCTTGACTTTTAGCAGCGAAGAGAAAGGTAACACCTTTTGCGATAAGTTTGATATGAATCTTCTCACGAAATTAATCTTGCCAAGTAATGACTGTAATTCCTTAAGATTAGTTGGAGGAACAACTTCATCAATGGTTTTCATACTTTTCTTGCCAACTCCTATTCCTCCTTCATGCACCAAAAATCCCAGAAATTCTCCTGCCGAAACTCCAAAAGCACATTTATTCGGGTTCATCTTGAGCCCATGTTTCCTAGTGCACTCTAGAGTTTTCCTTATGTCGGCCAAATGTGCTTCATGATCCAATGACTTAATCACAACATCATCAATATATATCTCCACAATCTTGCCGATCAACTCATGAAAAATATAATTCATGGCTCTCTGATAAGTTGCACCAGCATTCTTCAAACCAAACATCATGACAACCCATTCAAACAACCCTATATGTCCTGGACATCTGAAAGCTGTTTTCGCTATATCTTCCAATGCCATAAAAATTTGATTGTACCCTGCATTACCATCCATGAAACTAATCACTTTATATCCAGCAGCAGCATCAACCAACGAGTCAGCAATAGGCATTGGATATCCATCCATGGGTGTAGCTCTGTTCAGATCTCTAAAGTCTATGCAAACTCTCATCTTCCCATTTTTCTTGTACACAGGAACAATATTAGAGATCCATTCTGCATATCTGCATGGCCGAATAAAATTTGCTGCTATTAATCTTTCCACTTCTTTCTTTACATCGGTCAACACTTCATCTTTGTAGATTTTCCGGGGTGGTTGCTTGTAAGGTTTATAACCAGGCTTGATCGGCAATCGATGCTCAACAATGGAACGATCTAAACCAGGCATCTCCGAATAATCCCAAGCAAAGCAATCTTTGTATTCTTTTAACAACTCAATCAACTTTTCTCTGAAAACTGAATCCAAGCTAGCACTGATGAATATCGGCCTTGGTTTGTCACCATCTCCAATGTCTACTTCTTCTAATTTATCAGCCGACACAAATCCATGTCCTAGCTTCCCGTCAGTCCCATCGATTGGATTATCCATTAAAAATTACTAAAAGAGCCGACTGCTTCGATCGGCTGTTGATCACTGCTGACTGGCTCAACAGGACCTTCTCCCCAGTCCTTACCTGAGAAACAATCTATGCCTTGATATTCCCAGAAGGCTGGTTCCACATTAGCCACGCTAATTGAATCATCTGCTGGGACAATTTCCACTTCATCATCTATCCACTGAATAAGCTGCTGATGCATAGTAGACGGAATACAGCAATTCGCATGGATCCAATCCCTTCCAAGTAGCAAGCTGTATGCCCCTTTGCCTTCAATAACAAAGAAGGTTGTAAGCAGAATCTTAGATCCAATCATCAGATCTACATGTACACATCCTTTGGTGTCCGAAGGATTTCCAGCAAAATCATTCAAAACTATGCTTGTTGGCGTTAAATCTCCAGGGCTCATGCCAAGTTTCCTGAATGTATTGTATGGCATCACATTAACAGCAGCTCCACCATCAACAAACATCTTCGTCAGTGGCTTTCCGTTGACATATCCTCTTAAGTACAGTGGCTTCATGTGCCGATTCTGGACTGGCTTCTCGAAAATAGCTTGCTTATTCAATACCAATTGTGTCATTAACCCACATTGCTCGGCTTCATCCACTTCTGACAATATCTCTTCCTGTACAATTTGATTAGCCGGAGCCATAAATTCATTCGGCAAGAAACATACCATGCATGTAGGAGCCGAATGACCCGATTCGTCAGGTTTGTCTTTTGGACGCCATATCGATCTCATCCTGGTTCCTGCTCGCTTCAACTCTTGATTCCTCAGGCGTTGGACTCTTCTCTTCTGGCTCTTTCTTAAACCAGGTGGACACCACTGTCCTTTCTGCCATACATACTCACGATCTTCTTCTTCATGATCAATCCATTTATGATCAGCATGTCTTTTCCTTGGTTGATCATCATTCTTATATATTTTTAGACGCCGATCATCACTAGGATGTATCCTTCCAATTCTTTCGTGGACGGATCGGCGACTGGCACCATTTTGCCTATGTTCGACATATCCATTACTGCATTCAGGACAGTTATTCCATGTAGGCAGCTTTAAACCCTCGTTCCAACAGTGTCTGAAGAAGACACAATCCCAATGTGCACGTTCTCGTTCTCGGACATATTCCTCTTGTTCTTCCTCATACCTTTTTTCTTCGCACCTCCTCTTCTCCTCCTCGTATTCACGTCTCTGATAGCGTTCTTTTTCTTGCTGACGCTGCCACTTATTGAGGAGAATGCGCGATGTGACTCTGAGTTTAGAAGATTTCCCAATTTCAAATCGGCTATTCGGAAAACGAGGCTTTTCCTCGCGAATCTGTTCAATCGTGATTTGCCGATTAGGATCGACTGAGCCATTCTGCTTCGCTTCCTTCGACGTCAGGACTCTCATCTTTCCCTTTTCTCCGGATTCGGCAACACTCACCATATTGATTGAGAACCCAATCATGTTCTGAGGAAACGGGTTATTGTCCAACTTCATCTTATTGTCGAATTTCAGATGTCCTTCTTGGATAGCTTTCTGAATCCTCACTCTAAAAACCCTGCATTCATTGATGGAATGAGAATTTCTATCATGGAATCCACAGTACCTTTTATCTTTCACTCCATCAGGCCGAAGCATAGAATGCCCCTCTGGTAGCTTGATCCGGCCTTCTTTTACAAGATAGTCAAACAATTTATCTGCCTTAGTTACATCAAAATCATAGGTGCCCTTATTCTGTTTGATCCACCTCTGATTCACCATGACTGGTTCTTTGCCCCACACTATCTCTGCTGCAGCTATCTCCTCACTATCTTCATACTCATCTCCTTGATCTGCTCTTTCAAGGAATTGGTTATAGATATCAGCTACATCATTGTGTTTAGCAAATCTGGCATCTTTCTTGAAACCATATGCCTGGTTACTCATTAAGGCCAATCTGTGTGACAACTGGCCCAGATCATCGAACTCCATTCCAAATAGCTTTTCCCGAATGGCAGGCAGCATGCCAGCTACAGCCATACCGGTTAGCTGGTCATCAGGTATGTTCAGAGAAAAGCACATGCTCTTTGTTTCCCTAAACCTCCTGAGGAACTCCGTAGGTGTCTCATTATTTCTCTGCCTTAAGCTGGTCAAATCAACCAACTTTTTCTCGGTACTGCCAATGTAGTAATGAGCATGGAATTTCTGCTCCAGGTCTTTCCAAGTACAAATTGACTGAGCAGGCAAAGAAGCAAACCATGTAAAAGCTGGACCCGTCAGTGACAAAGGAAAGTATCTGATTCTGAAAGCCTCATCTGCTGAAGCTTCTCCAAGCTGCATCAGATATCGAGCTATATGTTCCACAGTGCTAGTATCGTCTTGTCCTGAGAACTTAGTAAACTCTGTAGGCACCTTGACTCTATTTGGCAATGATACCCTTTGGTACCATTCTGGGAAAGGAGACGAGTACATGTACCCCTGATTTTTAGGCTTCAGACCGAATTGATTTTGCAATACATCGGTCATCTTTTGCACCATGAGGTCAATATTGGTATCTTGATTCCCTGGTCTTCCAGCAGGCATCCCTGTAGTACCAACATACCCGGGATTCGGGAGAGCATCAATAGTATTGTAATCCATGAACTCTGAATATCCGTTTCCATACACATCCCTTTGTAGCCTGTTGTTCAGAGGGGATATCTTGTAAGCACAAGCAGGTGGATTTCCTGTGGTGCCAAATGCCATATCACCATATGTACGAGGTTTCGGCAATGCGTGCTGAAGCTCTTGTTGAATCGGCTGTCCACTCGCGTCTTTGGTTCCAGAAACTTCAGTTTCTTCAATACCTTTACCATGACGTTTTGGGACCGATGCTTGAATATTGAAATATGTTGGTCCACCAAGTTGTCCATGCGCTTGCTCAAAAGGTTTATCCACGTGTTGACCAAAGATGTTGACCAGTATGAGCCGAAAACTGTTCAGGAATGCAGCATTATGATTGGTCATTGTTTCTCCTAAAGCCTTGTACAACAAGCTAGAGAACTTCTCCCTTTCTTCATCTTCAGTAAGATCAGATTGTCCCGGCAAAAGAACTCTTGGCAGATCTGACTTGAGAAACGGTGCACCACTCCTGTTCTTAGCAAAAGACAGCAAGCATTTCTTGATGAACTGATCTGCAGCAGTCTTCACCATTTGTTAATGTTCATCAGACAATTCTTCAAAAGTGACATCCAGAATGTCTTTTAATTCAGGCATCTTCGAAGCTTGTTGTCCCACTGGGCGTGCCAAAAAGTGTGTTGACGTAAAATCCGCACTTCACGCCAAGCACACAGCAAGCCGAATTAGCTAGCTTTACACATGGCCCGAGCGTTTGAATCCGAAAGCGTGCCAGTCAATTTTCCTGAAACTGACAAAGGGAGAAAAGATGTTTAGATAACACCTGGAACGTACCGGGTGATACCGGTCAGTTCCATATTTGTGGCTACGGAGCCAGTTTCGAACGACATATAGCTACAGAGAAGCTATCTGTCAGCAGTTAAAGCATCATTCGGCAATCGGCAAAGCACGCAGGAAGCGCACTGCCGAATGCGTGACGTAAGCATGATGAAACATCGGTAGTTGACTGAATAAACATTGTAACGTATATTCATAACCGATTAACGGGGAACAGAGCATGATAGATAAATAAAAGGGCGAAAACATGACCATAATTTCATAATAAACAAGAATGCATAGACTAAAAGCACTAGTCTACCGCATGTCTAGGTACTTTTCAACCCGTCGAGCATGAAACAAGCAAGTTAATCCACCGCATGATACGACTTGCTTGGAATCACACCACCAACCAAGAATAGATCAATCCACCGTATGATATACTCTAATCGTGGAAGGCTAAAAGCATTCTTTATTTAAAACAAAACCGTGAACATGTTTCGCTCGTGGCGATACTGCCGAATACAGCTATATAGCCGAATCGGGTTCCATGAAGAAGGAATATGCTTCGTTGGTGATGATAGGTCTATTAGATCGAATCGAATTCTAATCCACCGGATGATTAGCTCTAAGACGACCCAAAAACCTGCATCCACCGCATGATACCCGGTTCTGTCAAGATCTACACAAGACCAACGAGCTTGGACCCGCAACACGTGGCAATCCAGATTGACTTCGAATTCGGCTATGGAAACGCGGTGCATTATGAGCTAGAACCGAATCTAATCAACCTGGACTGGGCAAAAGAGTGTTGTAATGAATTAAACATAAAGGTAAAATCCAGAGCAACACATGGTAACTTAATAGATCTATCAAATCTTGCTAAAATCCAATAGAACCGATAACTTGTTCCAAGCTAAAACTTAGCCCACCGCATGGCTCATGATCTAACAATGGAACCTTCCTGAACCAAAGCCTAAATCCACCGCATGATACTAGGCATGGTGCAGGGTTGCCGGTACTTACGGAGGTCGACGGATCGATGATTCCTCTCGAAGAACTCGACGACTCGACTAAAGGACTCGAAGTTGGCACGGGGCCGGTTTGTTGTATGATTGATTGTACCTTTTTTACAACTACCATGGGTTTATATTTATACCCAGGTTTCGACACGACTCCTAGTTGATTACGATTACATTATTTATTTCCTAAAAAGATAAACGTCGGGGCACCGTATCCGTCTTGCATTCGAAGTTAAACCAGCCTTTTCCTTACACTTGATCCACGTCATCACGCACTCCCGAATTCATCCTGCGGAATATTTTCTTGCCGAATGACAATGCGTTCCCGACCGCAGAACGTCTTTACCGAATGCTCTGGGGAAAAACTTCTTTGCCGAATGATATCTTTTCAACGAATCCGGCCCACATGTCAGCCTCTTCCTGGTGCCAATTTTTGGTATCAACAAAACCTTTCCTACACGTGAAGTTACCGTGGAGGCTCGTCAGGATCACCGATCTGCACAAGTTTGTATTCAGAGGCAGATCAGATCTCCGTAATTATTAATTCACTCCTCCAGGTAGATGGTTCATTTAATTTCAAGGCTGCTGGTCTGTTGGACGTACAAATAGAAGATGGCGTACGTCACCAGTGACGACGTGAAACCAAGCAGCTAGCAGCTAGCAGCTAGCCCGCCGGCCATTGGCGCGTAGCAGATGCAGCTTCTTCTCCAGGACAAATTTGTTGGTACGTGTCGATGCATGTGTCGTCCAACACTCCTATCACGTACAGTCCTAATCAACCCACCTCATTGGCAGGTCGAGCACAGAATCGAACCCCAGCCAAGCACACGGCGTACAACAATGGCCGACGGCCGCCGGGGACCTCACCATCAGCCGCGCGCGCGCCGCCGCGTGCTGGTGTTCCCGCTGCCGTTCCAGGGGCACATCGACCCGATGATGCACCTCGCCGGCGTGCTCCACGGCCGCGGCCTCGCCGTCACGGTCCTCCACACGCGCTTCAACGCGCTGAGCCCCGCGCGCCACCCGGAGTTCCGGTTCGCCGAGGTCCCCGACGGCGTGCCCGCCGCCGTCGCCGGGGAGGGCAAGATCATCGACATCATCCTCGCCATGAACGCCGCCATGGAGGCGTCGGCGGCCGTCCGGGACGCCCTGGCGTCCGTGCTCGCGGACGACGACGAGGAGGAGGGGCAGCCGGCGGCCCGCCCCCGCGCCGCGTGCCTCGTCATCGACTCCAACCTCCTCGCCGTGCAGAGGGCCGCCGCCGCACTCGGGCTGCCGACGATGGTGCTGCGCACCGGGAGCGCGGCCTGCTTGAGGTGCTTCCTCGCCTACCCCATGCTCCATGAAAAGGGCTATCTGCCTCCCCAAGGTCAGCAATATATTTACAGTGTGTTGTAATCGTCAATCTGTTGATTTAGTTTTAAACTCGATCTTCTACACGCGGATTCTTATTACCACAGAGGAAATTCTTGAGCGAACTCCATCACATCTTTTTTTTTGTCTTTCCACTTTTACAAGTTTCCGGAAAGAATTTGCGGTCAAACAAGACATTCTATGCATCAGCAACTTTAAGGACTTCCGTACTATTACATCCGTTTCAAATTATTATTCATTGTTGACTTTTTTCTATGACCTTTGACCATTCGTCTTATTCAAAAATTTTGTCTAAATATACAAACCAATAAGTTAAACAATGATAAAGCAAGTCACATACAAAATAAATGATACTTGTGAAATTTTTTGAATAAAACGAATGGTTAAACGTTAAATGAAAAAGTCAACAACGAATAGTAATTTGGAACGGAGGTAGTAGAAAACTAATTGTCTATCTTACACAAATATACAGCCTAAAATTGAATTTGGATTCAAGTTTGGTCGATATATTTACACTACATGCAAGATCTCGAGGCCCTAAAGGGTAGATATTGGTACTGTTACCAACTTATACTAAAGGGGTTTCTACAGGTGAATTCAAAAGCAAAGTATCAGTATCTTTTACCTATGTCAAATCTGTTGTATAGGTGAAACCGTAAAGAATCTACACACGAGATGAAAAGTCATGGGTTCGAATCCTTACACCACACACGCGTATAGTGTTCTCTTCCTAGTTAGAACCAAGTATCTGATTGTTGTGTTTACAATATGTTTCTGCTCCAGAGTCACAACTCTATATGCCGGTGCGGGAGCTGCCGCCGCTGCGAGTAAAGGATCTCTTCTTCTCGAAGATCAGCAGCCACGACAAGGTGTGTGAAGTCCTCGCTCGAACCATCGACACAGTGAAAAATTGCTCCGGTCTCGTCATCAACATGTTCGAAGCCCTAGAGACAACCGAGCTAGAGAGTCTTCGTGGCGAGCTCGATCTCCCGTTGCTGCTCACTGCTGGCCCTCTCCACAAGCTCTCTTCCAGGAGCACCGGGAGCAGCTTACTGGACCAGGACTATAGCTGCATCAAGTGGCTCAACACGCAGCCATTGGGATCGGTGTTGTACGTGAGCTTTGGGAGCTTAGCGGCCATGGATTCCAATGAGTTCTTGGAGGTGGCTTGGGGTTTGGCAAATAGCGGCCACCCCTTCCTATGGGTCGTTCGACCCAAGCTAGTGCGAGACTGTGAGAATGTACGGCTACCAGATGGCTTTCAGGATGCCATTGACGGTAAGGGCATTGTGATCCAGTGGGCCCCACAGCAAGAGGTGCTGGCCCACCGTGCAGTGGGTGGATTCTGGACCCACAACGGGTGGAACTCGACACTGGAGAGTATCAGCGAGGGGATCCCAATGATATGTAGGCCGGACACGATAGATCAAATGATGAATGCAAGATATGTGCAGGAAGTTTGGGGCGTTGGGTTGGAGCTCAAGGGTGAGTTGGAGAGAGGAAAAATCAAGAACATGATTAGGATGTTAATGGGTGAGAGGGAGGGAGCTGAGATGAGAGAAAGAGCTATGGTGCTTAGGAGAAAAGTAGCAGACTCGATCTTCTCAGATTGCCATTGACAAGCTAGTTGACTACATACTATCTCTGTGAACCTTCTAGTGTATTTATGTGTTATTGTGAACATTCTTGGAGAAATAATGGCTGATATTCTTAGCCCTGTTGTGTTAATTCGGATGCTCTCTTTCTCTAGTAGCTGTCTGCTTCCTTGATAGGAGCAGCTTCCATTTTTCTTTAATTTTTCAATATTTTCAACGTATTCCAAGAAAATAGAACATGTATCATGTTATTATTAGTATCTCAAAGTACCCGTCACCCGTTTACCCAGGGGTAAATAAAACCTTATTAGGGTGCGGATGTGGAGGTTTTCCTCCCTGCCCACTCTCATGGGTGTCTTAGTGTGTGATTCCTTCACCTAGCGGGTATGGTGGGTCTGGGTACATTTTTATGCTCCCATACCCCCCACCTGTTGGGGGCCCATTTATATGGCATGCATGTGTATTTTGAGTGTTTGTCAAATAGATTAATAAAGAGGAGAGAAACCTCATTTGTTTATAACATTGTTGATGGCAACTTTATTATCTTATATGGTTATTAGTTGACTTAAATTATTGATAAAACTATGGTTCTATGATGTTTTTACAATTAGTTAGATGTTATGTTGTAATGTATTGACGCACGTATGGGTCACCCGCCGGGTACCCGGTACCCAACGGGTGGTCGGTGTGGAGGAATTCGTGGTCCGAGACAGGTGACGGGTATGGGTGATGGGGTGTTTCACCCGTCATGGGTTTAGCACGTGGTTGACTTGTTCAACCTCCCATGTTGCTTCGTTAGGCCAACAAAAAAAACTCAACCTGCAGAGGAAAAGAACGCCTGCTCATACAGGTCCATACAGGTCCTTCACCCTTACACGGTGGCAGCGTTGGATCGCAAGATTACATGAATAACAAACCCATGATTGTTTTCGAGGATCCTTCGGCTGTTGCCCATTTCTACCTGGACAGTGGCTGCGCAGTCACCTTTGACCAGTCCATTTCATAGCATATCCTTGTGCCCTTGTGGCTCCTTGGAGAGTAGTACATTATTACGAAGCTTCCTCCAACCATGCTCGGAACATCAGCGACTTGTTTAGATCCCAAAAGCAACTCTCAAATTTACTATGTAAAAAGAAGATTCCCGTCACATCAAAATGTCATAGCATGCATGTAGTACTAAATGTAGATGAAATCAAAAACTAATTGCACAGTTTTATTGTGCTCCGCGAGACGAATATTTTAAGCCTAATTAATCAATTTTTGGACAATTTTTCACAAATATAAACGAAATGCTACAGTGACGCAATGATTACGAAGTGACGTCAAACTTCTAAATTCAACCTTCCAATTTCAACATCTAAACAAGGCCTAGTACCAGTGAGGCCATGATGGTGCATCTGTTTATTATATATACCAACTTCGAGCCTTCGAGCAAGAGCACCGATCGAGAGGCATCAAGCCATCCTACCCAAGCCGGCGAGAATGGCCGCCGGCGGAGGAGCGGACGACGGCAGACGCGCCACCGCCGCCCGCGTCGCGCTGTTCCCGCTGCCGTTCCAGGGCCACATCACCCCGATGCTGCAGCTGGCCGGCGCGCTCCGTGCGCGGGGGCTCGCCGTCACCGTCCTCCACACGGCGTTCAACGCCCCCGACCCCGCGCGCCACCCGGGGTTCGCCTTCGTCTCCGTGCCCGACGCCGTCCCGGAGGCCGCCGCCGCCGCCACCAACGGCATCGCCAAGATCCTTGCCCTCAACGCCGCCATGGAGGCCTCGGGGCACGTCCGCGGCGCGCTCGCGTCGCTCCTGGCGGCGGCGGAGGGGCCCCGGCTGGCGTGCCTGGTAATTGACTCCACCCTCACCGCCGTGCAGAAGGCCGCCGCCGGCCTCGGGATCCCCACTCTCGTGCTGCACACCGGCAGCGCCGCGTGCTTCCGTTTGTTCAGGTCCTACGGCATGCTCCACGACAAGGGCTACCTGCCAGCGACAGGTTAGTTACAAACTTACAAGAAAGGAGACAACATGTTACCTTCTCAGAGGAAACTTCTTGGTATATATTACTGCCTCTATCTCGAGGAGATTTCTTAGTAGTGCAGGTTTGTTTAATTTCTAGACTAGCTAAACTTTATAGACGTTATAGAATGATGAACTTCTCGTAAACAAATCTTGCAAGATTTAGATTAAAATTAAACAGACGAGTCATTTACTTTTACTATGATGCACAAATTCACTATGACAGTGTTTTACGTTGATACATTACTTCCTGCATCATTTCAGAGTCCAACCTACACGTGCCGATAAAGGAGCTGCCACCACTACAGGTGAGGGACCTGTTTGATCCAAGCAAGCTCCCCAACAAAGAAATTGGGGACAAGATCTTGAATCTGGCCACCGAGACCACAACAAACTCCTCCGGCGCAATCCTCAACACATTCAAAGCTCTTGAACCCCATGAGCTTGCGATGATCCGGGACGAACTCTCCAACAAGGGTATTCCACCCTTTGCCGTAGGTCCACTCCACAAGCTCATCACCTCTAACAATGACGCCGATACCAGTCTACTCAACCAGGACCGCACCTGCATCGAGTGGCTCGACACGCAGGCACCCTGTTCCGTGCTATATGTGAGCTTTGGTAGCGTTGTTCATGTGACCAAAGATGAGTTCATGGAGGTCGCATGGGGCTTGGCGAACAGCAGCAAGCCGTTTCTATGGGTGGTTCGACGCGGCCTCGTGGTTGGGGTGGAGAAGCAGGAGCTCCCGGAAGGGTTCGACTCGGCGGTGGAGGGTAGGGGTAAGGTGATCGAGTGGGCCCCACAGCAGGAGGTGCTGGCCCACCCAGCGGTGGGCGGCTTCTGGACTCACAATGGATGGAACTCCACATTGGAGAGTATCTATGAGGGGGTGCCGATGCTATCGAGGCCTCTCTTTGGAGATCAACTGGCGGACACGTGGAGGATTGGGATCTTGCTGGAGGGTGTGCTGGAGCGAGGGGAGATCGAGAAGGCGATTAGGGAGCTGATGGAGGAGAACGAGGGTGCTGAGATCAGGGAAAGAGCAAAGGATTTGAAGGAGAAAGTGAGGATGTGCCTTGAGAGTAGTGGGTCTTCTCAGCGGGTAGTTGATAACTTGGTAGATCACATACTCTCTCTTTGAGGGGATGCAGATGAATAAATCAAGTAGTGGACTTGTAACTGGTGTTTGCCACTATATGGTGTGTTGTGTTTCTTTATAGCAGGTTCAGCCTGGACCATATATATGAGCAAAATGAACATCAAGTAACTATTCTGTAGGAATTCTCAGGTATTATAAAGCACACATTCAAAATATAGAATTGTGCAACAGCCACCGGTGGATAACGTTGCATTTTCAATGCGGGAGAGGGTTATGATTTCTGTGGTAAAGGCAACCAAAACCCATGAAAACAACCTTAGATCCCCCTAACGGAAACAAAATTGATGATTACTGTTCGTGAAGATGGAGGGTGGTTATTCGACAAATGATCCCTGCTGCTCTTAGGCCTTAGCTCTTACAAGCGGAAGTAGAGAGTGAGGCTCTTAAGATCTCGGATAGGAAATAATTGAGCTCTGTTGGATATTTTATAGGAGGCGGCCAGGCGCCTTGATCGTTGATCCAGTCAGATTTGGGTCATTCTAAGGTACTCCGATTACCTCCTAAAAGGTAAGAGGTCAAATAGATCTAAACCATTGAATTGTAAGAGAGAGAAAATATTTAGTAAAAGTTTATAAATAAAAAGAGAAAAAACTGCCCATCCTAATTACCCGGCGCCACGTACTCCTGTTAGTTAGCCGTAATTCAAGTTCTACAAGCTTGCGTAGTGATCGGATCGTTGGAGATGTTCTACCGCTGTTCCTCAAAAATTGCACACGTGTTATCATTAGAATATGTATGTTTGATACAACTATCACTTACTGAGTTACTCCTGTTCCTAATATATGTTACGTAATTTTTTCTTATGTTTGTGAGGTATACAATACAACGTTTTCCACGCACCAGAACATATCAAGGAAATTAGATCACACGTTACATTTTTATTCTCCAAGTTTTGTCATGTTAGATTATCAGGTTGAATTTACATATTTATTAGAAAAATTTTACATCATGCTACATCACATATTCCGAAATACAGATCGGATCTGTCGTGGTCATACGTGATGTTACAAAAAATAACACATTAGAATACATCCATATCACATTAGGAAACAATTGTTTAAACTCACTATGTCATGTTAGAAAAAAGTATTACAACTTATTCATGTCACGTTAGGAAAAATGGTATGATGGACCCATGTGACCATTTCACGTTTAAGAAAGAGAAAATAAAAGAAATATACAGTCTTTGACCTCTCACATCAGATCGTTTTTCTTTAAAATTCTTATCACATGCATTAACTGTGGTACAATAGTACGTAGAAGTTAGATCTATTTCTTATATTTTATTATTTTTGTAATTAAAATATATAAATAAAATTTTAATCTATTACCTGCTAGGAGGTAATAGTGCATCCTAACCATCAAGAGCTATGGTCCATAGTCATTTCGGAGTACCTAAGTAAAACCCGTCAGATTTTGTTTTATTCTCTTTCTGAGGATTGATTCCATCGTTGCTGTCTCCTCTTTGGACACACTTCTGTCCCTTTTTTGTTCTCTGTACGTGCCAGTCAGGACTCTGGATTGGCTCCGTGATTGCATCATTGTCCTTGGTGCTCTGTTTTCCATAAATTGCTCAGCCCACACAAGTCAAAATGAGAAGAGATCAGAGATTCAGAGCCAAAGATTTGAGACACAAGTCCACTGCAAACTCTTCATTTACGTATCAAATTGATCTTAAGTTTATTGATTCATATCTCCTACACGATCCAATCATCTTCGGCGCTTCATTTCTCCTGCATCTCCGAATTTCCTTCCAATCGCCTGAAATCAACACATGGCTTCACTCTGCTATTCAGCTGACGGCAACAACCCTGTCCTTGTCCACTCTGCCGTCCAGAGCGCGCCGATGGCCGGACAAGAAGAGCAGCGCCGCCGTCACCGTCCTCCACGCCGGCTTCAACGCCCCCGACCCCGCGCGCCACCCGGACCTCGCCTTCGTCCCCATCCGCGAGGCCGCGCTCCCCGACGAGGTCACCTCCCCCGGCGCCGACATCGTCACGCAGCTCCTCGCCCTCAACGCCGCCTGCGAGGCGCCCTTCCGCGACGCCCTCGCCGCGCTGCTGCACGGCGACGGCGGCGGCGTCGCGTGCGCCGTCGTCGACGGGCAGTGCTACGCCGCCATGGACGCCGCCGCCCGGCTCGGCGTCCCCGTGCTCGCGCTCCGGACCGACAGCGCCGCCACGTTCCGCGCCATGCTCGCGTACCCGCGGCTGCGCGACACCGGCTACGTCCCCGTCAGAGGCAAGCCAAGCAAGACCGAAGAGCTCGCACTGGATCTTGGAACGCACATGTCAATGTCACTGATTTAGATGCTATCTATCTATCCTGCAGAGGAGATGCTCGACGAGCCAGTGCCGGGCCTCGAGCCGCTCCGGGTGCGCGACCTGATCCGCGTCGACGGCAGCGACGCGGCCGCGCTCTGCGGCTTCATCGCGCGCGCCGCCGGCGCCGTCCGGGCCGCGGCGTCCGGCGTCGTCGTGAACACGTTCGAGGGGATCGAGGCGCCGGAGCTCGCCAAGATCCAGCTTGAGCTCTCCCTTCCCGCGTTCGCCGTCGGGCCGCTGCACCTGCTGACGCCCCCGGCGGCGGAGCAGAGCCCTCACGGGCCGGACGCCGGCGGCTGCCTGGCGTGGCTGGGCGCGCGCCCGCCGCGCTCCGTGCTGTACGTGAGCCTGGGGACCGTGGCCCGCGTCGGCCGCGGCGTGTTCGAGGAGATGGCGTGGGGGCTGGCCGGCAGCGGCGTGCCGTTCCTGTGGGTCGTCCGGCCTGGCTCCGTCACCGGCGCCGGCGACGAGGCTCTGCCATTGCCGGATGGGTTCAGCGAGCAGACAAGAAACAGAGGGAAGATTGTCGCATGGGCTCCACAGAGGGAGGTCTTGGCGCACGCAGCCATTGGTGCGTTCTGGACGCATTGCGGGTGGAACTCGACATTGGAGAGCGTCTGCGAAGGGGTGCCCATGCTTGTTCAACCTTGCTTTGCAGATCAGATGGTGAACGCGAGGTATGTGACACACGAGTGGGGAGTTGGGACGGAGGTTGGGGAAGAGGTTGATAGGGGAAGGGTGGCGAAGGCGGTGGCGAAAGTGATGGTTGGGGAAGATGGAGCTCAGATGAGGGAGAGGGCTCAGCTTCTGCGGATGGAAGCATCTGGTGCTACTAGTTCGGCCATGGACAGTCTAGTCCGGTACATACTGTCGCTGTGAACTACGAACGAACATGTCTGAAATTTCAAATGATGGGTGTCTTTGTAGTGTGATCTTGATGTGCTTGCAAATTTGTCGAACAATGTGATGTGTGCTGCGTGCTGCCTCGTGTCAAGAAAGTGAATCTAAAGCTTTTGGAGCAGTCTGCACACATCTGAATCTTCAGAAAACTTAGGTACGTGTATGCCTAACTTTTCTGGAATATTTAACCAAAACTTAGGTATGTGCTGCCTCGTGTCAAGAAAGTGAAATCTTCAGAAAGCTGTTCAAAGTTTCTCCAAATATTTAACCAAATACCCAGAAGTAATATGTTTAAAGTACTCTTAATAACAAGCCTAGTGATACATTTATTGCTTGACGTAACTGAATATTTAAGCAAACATTGCTATAAACAGTGGAAGCCAAAGTTGTCGACTCTTGTGACACAGAGGTAACATGCATTCTAAAATGTGCAAGATTACCTGAGAGGCCTGGCAAAAACAATCTATTTCAAAGCAGACATATACAACTAAATGAGAATGCCGATGCTTTTCGATGGAATCTTACGCAATCCGGTCTGTTCTCTGTTAAGTCAATGTATATGGCTCTTATCAGCAATGGTAATATACAACGACAATCCATAATTTGGAAGCTAAAGGTACCATTGAAGATTAAGATTTTCATGTGGTACCGAAAAAGAGGGGTGGTTCTCACGAAGGACAATTTAGTAAGGAGGAATTGGAAAGGGAGTAAACTCTGTTCTTTTTGTTCACAGGAGGAAACAATTCAACATTTGTTTTTTGATTGTCATATGGCCAAATTCCTTTGGAGGGCTGTTCGGATTGCTTTTAACTTACAAATTCCTCACAGTTTTAATTATATGTTCAGTAATTGGCTTGTGGGGTTGGATAGCAAGTTAAAGGGTCAAATGTTTGTTGGTGTTGCTGCCCTATGCTGGTCAATATGGCTCAGTAGGAATGATGTGGTTTTTGACAAGTCTCCAATTAAAACTTGCTTGCAGGTACTGTTCAGAGGAACTTACTGGCTACGGTACTGGGCACAGCTACAACGGCGTGAACAGGAACAACAAGCAATAAAGGATGCATGTCATGCACTGGAGGTATTGGCGATGCGTCTCTTTGCTCACCATGGATGGAGGTTTAACAATAGAATTGCTTTGTAATCCTCCTATCAAACTATTCGGTGTGATTTATTTTGATTAACTTTAAAGTCGCAGACGGAAGTGCTGCGGAGTTGTAACTAAGGCCGTAGCCAAATATGGTCAAGGCTGGATTTATTCCATTATCTAAAAAAGAAATTTAGTATTTCAGCCATCCATTGAAATCAAAACTTCAAAGGATGCCATTGCAATTTGCAAACATCATGTATCAGCGACAGATGGGATGGTATTTTAAATTACACAGTACTATACTAATCTGCATAACATTGGATCCAGAAATTCTAGTATTCACTGCTTGTGATCTCGTGATTATGGCATGAACAATACATGGTTACCTAGGAATCTAAACTCTTGAGATTATGGCTGTACCACTTCACAAAAACTGCATGGTACAGAGGATGCAGCAGCAGCAGGTCCCACAGATGAAAAAACATCAGGAAATGGTAATTCAAGAGTTAGTGGGAGGTTTCACTTAAAGAAAAGGATAGCAATATCAATTTTGGGTTCCTAAAACACATGTTTAAGATCTTCCGAAAACACGATAAGATTTGGTTTCATCTAAGAGCAAACGCAAGCCAACAAGTAAATCCGTAATCATAGCACAACTCCAACCAGCACAATTCCAAATTTCCACTGCAAGGCGAGCACTAAATTCCACACGCTCTGTTTTCTTCATCTGAAGCTCCTGGACACGATTTATCTGGGGATCAGAATTTCAGGCTACGACTCTGCAACTGGAGGGCTTCAACTTCAAAAGGGCACAGGCGTTCAGACATTCGGCGACGACATAAGGCCGTCGAGGTCGCAGGCGAGCATCTCCCCCGGGTGGCTGGTGTCTGGGTACTCCACGGTGTACTTGTCAAACGACATGTAAGGCCTGCATCACATCGTAAGTAAGTACTGTTTCCTCCGTCCCTAAATATAAACATTCGTTAATTTTTGCTGTTCACATCTGACTATTCGTCTTATTCAAAAAAATTATAAAAATATTATTTATTTTTATAACATGTTTTATCATCGTATATATTTTAAGTATATCATAATGATTTTTATATTTTCATAATTTTTAAATAAAACAAACGGTCAAACGTGATGCACAGAAATCAAAAAATGGTTATATTTAGGGACGGATAGAGTACCACTCAACCAAAAAGATCAATTGGCAGTGGAAGACAATCAAGAGGAGCAGATGGGTCTCTCACCTTGCGGCGTCGGCCACGCGCTCCGGTGGCTTCTCCGGGAGGAGCCCCTGGAGCATCCGCATCATCTGTGCCCGGAAGTCCTTCATCTCGGAGCAGCCGACAAACCCACCGTCCCATGTGAACCTTATCCGGCCCGACGTCACGCTGCCCGGCTTGCCGACGTCCATGTACACGCGCTTCGCGGACTGCTCCGCCCACATCAGGTAGCGCAGCCGCGGCGCCCGCAAGGTGAACGACTCGTAGCTGGAGATCGAGGGAAGCCCTGGCGTGCGGTACACATGGAGACCCTGGAGCTCCGGGGCGTCGACGGTGATGCCGCCGGGTGGGCACGTGTGGACATCCTCCATCATGAGCCTCTTCAGAAGCGGCAGGCGGATGTCAAGGTGGGCTACTCTGATCAACGACGCGAGGATGCACAGGCACTCGAGCCGCGGGCACCACGCGCCCGGCGGGCACGGCTCCATGACGGTGACGTTGTTGAGCGCCAGGGCTCGCAGGGACGGCAGGCACGGCCAATCGTCGATGACGGCTCCGTCGAGGCAGAGCGTCCGCAGGGCGGCGGCGCCTGGCCCGGCGACGGTGGGGGCGAGGTGCCAGAACGCATCCACCTCCAGGTTGCGCGCCGCCGGGGAGAGGTCCACCGCCCACTCGTGGTCCAGGGCCGAGCGGCGGACTCTAGGGACGGTGACGCGGATCGTGCGCGCGTCGGCGAGCGCGACGATGAGCCCGGCGTGGCGCCTGACGCGGGGGTCGCCGATGCCGTGGGTGATGCTGAGGGTCTCCACCTTGGATGCGGACCCATCTTGCGCGCGGCGGGCGAGCGCGACCTCGAGGCTGGCGAGCGCGTCCTCGTTGAGGCCGGCGGCGCCGGAGCCCCAATCATGGAGCTTGAGCTCGACGACGGGCGCGTGGTGGTGGATGTGGCGCCAGGGCCGGGACAGGGTCGCCAGCTGCGCGACCTGCCGGAACGGGAGGATGGAGGCGATGCGCGCGCGGAGCTCGAGCGGGAGCGCGGTGATGTGGTCGGCGCCGTCGCCGGGGGCGACCCAGGCCACCCTGCGCCGTCTTCTGGCGGGCCCTGCCATCTCCTCCCTCGCCGCCGCCTCTCCTCCGGTGGTGGGGGATTTCAGATTGGTTTTGCTCCGGCCGTCCGGCGGTTCTTATGGGAAATATCCATCTATTTGTTCCCGCCAACATTTCAGGGTGGGGGAATGTTCCCGCCAAGGCTTTTTCTTCTTTCTTTCCTTAGCACAAGGTGCTATTGGTTCAGAAGGCCAATTTGGGCGACGATTTGGGCCAGAAGGCCAAGGCCCATGACGCCAGGTGCCAGTACTCCGGAAGCCATGCAAGCAAGTTAGCTTCCGGTGTTTGTTTAGTGGGCGAGGCCGGTGGCGGGTGGTAGGCGAGGCCGGTGGCGGCGGGATTAGGGTCAGGGCTTCGGGGTTTTCGGGGTGAGGGGCTCCAATGATCGCTGGCCCTAGAGAAGAAAGGGGTGGGGTGTGGAGGACCGGTGGTGGCGGCGGCTCGGCCGGCGGTGGAGGCGAGGCAGCGTGGGAGTGCCGCCGGGGGGGGGTGGATGGTGGGCGGGCGGCGCACAAGCCGCCGGCCGGGGCGGCGGCGGAGGCCGTATGGCGTGTGGTAGAAGACGGTGGGATGGGCCTAATAGGCCGATAGCCAGGAACATTAACTGACTTCCGTGCGTCATATAGGCGCCCCTTAGTACTCGCTAGATTCTTTCTGGTTAAAAAAAACAGATGGGCGGCATGTCCGCATGGATAGTGGAAATGGGGGGCACCACTGGACCAGATGATTAAGATACATCTACGTGCTTAATATGTGCACTGTAATAAAGATGTAACACTAGTTAGCAGTGAAGTGATTAACTTGTGTACATGTCATTAGCGTTGTTTGTTTAGTCATGTAGCATGCATTTATTATTGTGATACACTACATATTTTGTTAGATATTGACAGGAGCAGCAATACTGTTTAGGGAACCTAATGGCTTCAGTTCTGCAGGAAGTTGCAGCAGAGCGAGGACGACTAGGAGCTCCTCATCTCGTGTTCTCGCTTATTGGAGATGACTGCTTTGTGTTTCTTTAGTTCTCATAAATGGTCTTATAGTTTACAGCTTGGTATTTAAGACTCCTTTGTTTCTTATATGTGCACGGGTGTAGCATCATGCTACTTGTAACATTTTAGGACTAATCCCCAATCTTCAGAAAAGGGTGAAGTCGGAACTTTTTTACTATCTAAAAATACATATCTTGCTAGATAGAATTGCCTTGCTTATTGATGCCCAGAGTACGAAGATAAGAGCTCTGCCCATGTGAGATACACAGCTTAGGCCTTGTTTAGTTCCAAAGTTTGGAGGAAAATGTCGTAAATGTGCCACTTAGCATTTTATTTGTATTTGTAAATAATAATCCAAAATTAATTAATTAGGCTCAAAATGTTCGTCTCACAAAGTACAACAAAACTGTGTAATTAGTTTTTAATTTCATCTACATTTAGTACTCCATATATGTGCCGGTATTTTGATGTGATGTGAATCTTCTTTTTACGTAGTGAAATTTAGTGGTGGAATTGGGGAACTAAACAATGCCTTTGAACTGAGGCAAATACTTAGCAATGAGTAAGTAATAGCTGTGGCAGTGGCAACCGGCAACCAAACATGGTAGGCAACAGAAGCATGACACACTATCTGACAGCCAACATCCAGTTTGCATATTCACTAATTTCTCATTCGGAGCCACAACTTTCAGGTACTGCTACTTTGCTTGGGTGCATCTCTGGTGAAAACGCCTAGATTTTGACCGTTTTTCAAAAGTGAAGTATTTTCACCTGAGTTGTCCCCTTTGCAGTTTACACCAACAAATCGGTTAGCAACGGTGGTTAACTGCAGATGCAGTACACGGTAGGATACACCTAAACAGCTAGTAAGGAATAACCAAGTTAACTACAGAACGAGAACTAATATAGTATCTTGAACCGACATACAGTAGTTTGTCTAGCTAGGTGAATGTTGTCTAGAGCCCTGATGTTCACGGAAGCCATATTTAGATTATCACCATGCGCAGAAGGCAAATTACAGTCAACGAGTCATAGGTGAAGCCAAAACGTTGAGGACCTGTACATTCTGAGGTCGTCAGTTCTGGGAAAGGCTTGTTCAAAAAACACACAGGGTGGCCTTATCTGCCCAATATTCAACATCAACATGTTAAGGTATTGGCAGTTATAGAGCGAGGAAACATCACAAGTGACTTAAGTCAAACATGGCTAACAAAGTAACAAATAGTCGAAGTTGCAAGTGATGATTAAGAAGATACCTTAATATCTGGAAACTACCTGTGGATAAACGGGAGACTTAATGATTCATATGTTGCTTCCTCTGTGAATCAGCAGCTGACATCCTCCTTTTGTCTTTCACGACACTACTATCTGGACTCTTCGCGTTTGCCAGATCCTCCCGCAGCTTCCTGTTATTTTGTTCCATTTCCATCATCTTCTTCCTCAGTGTGGCCGCCTCGACCTCAGCTTTCCTTTTAGCCTCTCGAGCTTGCCTCAGAGACACCTTAGCAGCCGTCTTTCCACGGAGCTCATTGGTGCAGATCACAGGTCCATAAGTTCGCCTTGTTTCCCTTGTGTCTGGACCGACAATTCTGGCAAAGATATCGTCCATAGAACCACTTGCCGAACCTTCCGGCCTCTTTTGTGCTTCTTCACGAAGGCGAGACTAGGAAAAAAGTTAATACATGCTGGGTGTAAGTGACAGGTGATTTAAGGAGCCTAATGCTGAAGAATTTCGATAAGTTTCCTTCATGAGTGTTTTATCAGAGACTCACAATTACATCAGCTTTTGCTTTATCAATGGGTCTCCCTTTCCCATCTTTGGGTGTACACGTCAATATGAATATATCTGTGCGACTTGGTTCCTCCTTGTTTGGTCGTTTTTGCATCTGTTTCATGGCGAATAACATAATCAAGGCATCCTCTAGGTGAAAGCAAATGAGTCATCTAAACTTAGCTCCTCCTCACGTATCCTTGCGTAACTCTTTGACCCAGTTCTATGTTTATAAAGAGGTTGGTGTGCTCGAATAGCTCTACATCGAGCACTTGCAGCCTATAAAGCAACATCACAGTTAATTAAGCAATCCAGACATATTGTCAAGACTCAAAATATTCCTAATATGATTTTATGTTGTTAACTTATTAAATAGAATGGCGAACGCTACCTTGGCCTTCTCAGTGCCCCAATAGCAGGCTCCGTTTGGATGTCGATATTGGAGTGCTTGGCATTGAATTGAGATGAATACCAAATCAGACTAGCTTTAGAATTGGACCACAATACCAATACTATTGTTTGGATGTAGATAAATTGCTATATGGAATTCAATGAGATGGTAAATACCAAATCAAATTTGGATACAATGGAATGGAATTTGGCATTCGCTCTTCACATCCTCTTCTACCGGTGCGGAAGAGACATGGGGGCGGACTCCGGCGACCTCCTCTTCCTCGTTGAGGTCTCCGGCAGGGAGGGGCGGTCCTCCGGCGAGAGAGGTAGAGGGGCGACGCGGCCCTCCGGCAAGGGAGGCGGGGAGGGGCGGCGCAACGTAGGAGGAGGTGGCTCGTCGGCGGAGGGGAGCTCCATGGCCAGTGGCGCGCCATCCCTGGTCGGCGGCGCGGGAGGAGCTCGCGCGCGGGCCCTCCATGGCCGGCAAGGGGAGCTCCGCGTGGGCCCTCCACGGCCGGCGGGGGGAGCTCGACCCCGGGGCGGCGCAGGCTCACCCATGCCCTCCGACGGCCTGCCGCGGCATCGTCTTCCCCGCCCCCGAGCTCCTTCCCGACGAACCGAGCATGCACGGAGGAAGGAGAGGGAACTAAGAGAGGCGAGGAGGAGGAAGCGGCGTAGGGGAGGAAGCGGCGGCGCGGTGGAGAGAGCGGCGCGTGGGAGGAAGCAGCGGCATGGCAGACGGAGCGGCGCGTGGTAGGAGGCGGCGGCACGGCGGAGGGAGATGCGGGTGAGGGGGCGAGCGGGTGTTTCCGCAATTCCGCCCAATACGGAGCTGCTCGGCTCGATATTGCGGGAGAGGGTGCGGCGGTGGGTTGAATGCCCTTTGGTATTGGGCTGAAATTCCGGACACCAATGCCAAAGCCATCCAAACAACGAAATTCGAGGGCATCAATACCAATTCCGAATTCTGGGCTATAATATCTACATCCAAACGGGTGTAAGGTGTTTCTATTGTTCTTCTAGGACACGAGAATCTCGATCAGCAAGAAGTTCCTCATCTGTCTCATGGACATTATCACTACTGGAAACCAGAATTTCCTTGTGTGTGTCTAATTTCCCCGAGGGTTTTTTCTTGTACACACAGGGAAATTCATTTTTTTATCGGTTTTGCAAGAACACACAGGAAAATAACCGTAGGGACATGGAAATTGTACATTTCCCTGTGGGTTAGATAAAACACACATAGAAATTCACACATCCCACAGGGAAAATACATATTTTTCTATGGGTTAGGTAAAACACACAGGGAAATTCACACAAGCCATAGGGAAAATACATATTCCCTTGTGGGTTATATAAAACACACAGAGAAATTCGCACAACACACAGGAAAAATACATATTTCCCTGTGGGTTGTATAAAACACACAAGGAAACTCACACAACACACAGAAAAAACATATGAATATTTCATCTTCCTCTTTTTAATCCAGAAAAAACATATGAAAAAACATATGAAATTCCCTGTGGGTTGTATAAAACACACAAGGAAATTCGCAGCTAACGGGTTGGCTGGATGGCTGCGCTGCGCCGCGCCGCGAGCAGGCGGCGTCCATGGCTGCGGCCACGCGGTGGGCGGGGCGAGCGGTATGGCGGCGAGGCATGCCGTGGAGAGCGGCGGCGAGAGCGTGGCGAGCGCGCGACGGCCAGAGCTTGGCGGCAGCGACCGTGATTTGACGGCTCTGTAGAGGAGCGTGGCGAGCGCTCGACGACCACAGCGTCAGCTGCGTCTTGCGCGTGGCTAGCTTCTCGAGCGCGAGGTGAAGGTGAGCCTGCAGATGAGCGGGGGAAGCATCTCCATGAGTGCCCTTCTTTACTTCGTTCTGCATACTAGTAGCTATTATTCCATCTGCTCACAGTTTTGATGCTTTTCATCTTACAACATGCTAGTATTACCCTTCGGCCGGAAAGATGCAGAGTCCACATACGTATTGTTTACTGCTTTTCATCTTACAAATAAAGTCAAATCCTCTATTTGTGCAGTGACCAGAGTTGACATCTAGCTTAGATATGTGTTAGTGAGTTGTAGCCTGCTATGCGCCCATATATGATAAATCTCTTTTCCAGATAGAAATCTGGTAAGGGTTAAGAGATGGTCGAATTGCTTGTACAGCACAGTTCATTGTTGCTCTGACAGTTAGTAGATACTTGCATTAGTTCAGTATAGGGACTCGATTATCAAATGTTCAGTTATCTCCTATCTCAACTCATTTTTTTTGAACCAATGCTAATTAATATGTACCTACAATAAGACATGGTCTTTCTGTACATAATGGCATGCAGAATTGCATCAGTTCAGATTGCTAATTATTCTGGACCAATGCTCACTTTTTATTTGCAGAATCTTTACTGAGAGTGCAACTATTCTGCAATGTCATACCACCTTTTAGCCAAGCAAATGTGAGTGCAAACCATTTATATTTGCTTTAGTGCATAATTGGTTATGCAACTCCATGATGCTTGCTTTGATTCAATATTTTACTATGCATCATTTTTGCATGCACCATATTATGATGTCTCTTGTCTTTAATAGCAAACCTAATGGTTCAATTTATTTCTGATGATTGTCATCACGTACTGCATGCCCATGGATAGGGCAATCTGTTATGTTATTTTTTGCACCCTATTCAGTATATGCTTTTAGGAATAAACATTGCTAGCTGAAGATATTTTTTTGTATTGACATACTCTCATCCTTTGAATTTTAGGTGCTGCACTCTGATATCTTTGGCTAGGAGAAGATGAGCACTAACAGAGTAACAGGTGTGTTGCCATAGCACTTTCCTGTTGTTTTTTCAGATAATAGCATCTTCCTCAACATATTTCAGATAGTAGCTAATCTAACATTTGTCCTCATGCTGCTTTTGAATCTGCCGACAATTGAATTGATGGCGACTATGACAGCGAGGATTACATTGCAAACCATGGTTACAACGGTGACAGTGCTTTTGTGGTAGTTATTGTACAAGGTTTCAGGTAGTTATGCTAGCAGAAAGTTGACCTATTTTGATGTGCATGTGAATTGTATTGATGCCAAACGTTGGACATCATCACTCTATGTATTATGCAATGGCTAATATGATATCCAGCTATTTGTATGACCTCATGTGTCTTGAAATGAATTATCCTGTCGTGAAATATGTGAAATATATAATTGTCCTGTTAGATCGTTGCCAACCAGGTTTATTATATTTTCCTGTCGGTAAATAAAAATGATAAAAGTAATTTCATTGTGATTCTAACCTGACAGGGAAATGCATTTCCCTTGCGGTTCAGAAGTTAATTACTGTCGGGTTTTATTTGACAGGGAAAAAATATTAAATCTGATGGAAAACATTTTCCTTGGGTGCAAAACCGACATGGAAATGCAAAACCGACAGGAAAATAGAGTTACCGTCAAGTAAATTTTCTTTTCCTGTCTCTTTATCCCTGACGGTTATTCCCTGTCAGTAGAGCGTCAGGGAAATTATTTTTTATTTCCTGTCGGTGTTTTTGTATTTCCCTGTCGGTAGTTGCACCCACAGGGAAATTCCAGTTTTCAGTAGTGTATATTGTACCGTTCATGTTTTAAGCTAGCTTTCCATTCCTTCCACTTTTTTCCCAAAGCCTTCATGGCCCAGATTTCACCTATAGGAGCGATAACGAACTTGAGCTGCACCAGCAATCACATGATGGTAAAAGAACAAATTAGTCTCATGCTAGAATATGAAGCAACACATCAATTAATACAAGGATGAGTTTGACCCAAAAACAAAAATTTAGAGACTAAATTGGTCAATTTAAAAGTTGAGGGACCCTCTTGACAGTTGAAGGACGGTATGCCTATTTTGCCTTTTTTTCTAGCGGGGATGGATTGGCGGGGGATGGTGGCGCGCCGCGAAATGGTAGCGAGAAGAGAGAGTGCTGCTGGTGATGGTGGGAGGAGAAGGCATGAGCCATCGCGTCCGCTCGTTTGTAATGGACGGGTAGGATCGGCTCGACACTAGCCGTACGCTGCCCTGCCCTCGTCGTCCTCGCCCGCAAATGTTTTACCGACGCTACGAAAGCAGAGAGTTTCTTTTATTTTACACCAACACAGTTTACCTGCGTGTCAAATAATGCTTCTTCTATATATAGGAAACAAATAGGGCGTGATTGTTTGGGCTAATGCATGCCCTTCTACGTAGCATGCAGGTGTGCCCTGGTTTGGGCCATTTTCCTTGCAAGGTTTCCTCTCCATCCTGGTCTTCACTCGCCATTCAGGACGAGCCAACACGAAGGCCCCTTCCACCCAAGACATTCCAATTGCAAATCAAAATACAAGTTGACAACCAAATAAACAGCACACACCGTCCAAGCGTATTTGATCTTAGACCTGATTTGAGGTTAGGAGCAACTCCAATAGATTCTCGTTTTCTTTTTCTTTCTATAGGAGAATCACCTTTCGCAGTCTTAAGATATTGGAGAAAGGTATTGTAGCAGATCCTATTTCCTCTCTCTATATTCTTGACAAATTAGTCCGCCTATCTTGCACCTAAACAAGTACTCACAGATTCACAGAAACTGCAGAACGAGAGGTAGCATAAGATGCACTAATTAATATCCGGTAGTTTTCTCTAGCCAGTGAACATTGCATACAGCCTAGATCTTCAGGGAGCCATATCTATACGATCCCTACTCCCAAGATACAAATCACAGACAAACGGGCCATAGGTGAAGCACAACAGCAAAGCCGCCAAAATGCTGGGGCCCTGGTACAGTGTAGCTACAAAACAAAAGGAGGGGGTTAAGTCTCGTCTTGGTACATTCGGAGTTCTTCCATCGGTTTTGGGTAATCTTTGCGTTGGCTTCCTGTTATTTTCTTCCATTTCCGACATCTGAGCCTATTTAGTTCAGCCTCTTGAGCTTGCCTGACACCTTAGCACTTAGCAGCCGTCTTTCCATAAAGCTCACTGCTACAGAGCACACATCCATAAGTTCACTGGTCCGGACCGACGACTTTGGCAGAGACATCATCCTTGGGAGTATGAGCCGGTATGGATATATCTGTGAGGCTTGGATCCACTTCCACCATGCTTGATCGCTCTCGCTTCTGCCTCTGTGTCATGACGATTAACATAATCAATGCAACCCCTAAATGAAAACAAAGGATTTATCCAAACTTACCTCTTCCTCACGTATCCGTGCGTAACTCTTTGATCCAATTCTAGGATGATTACGACAAGGATGTTGTTCTTGAGAAGCTTTACATCGAGCACTCAAAGCCTATAAAACAATAGCAGCCAAGCAAATAATCCAAACATATTGTCAAGACCCAAATATTCCTAATAAATTTTTATGTCGGTGACAAGTTCAATAGAATGTTCAATACTACCTTAGCCTTCTCGGTGCCCCAATATGCCACAAGGAGTTTCCATTGTTCTTCTGGGACACGAAAATCTCGATCGGCAAGACGTTCCTCATCTGTCTCATGGGCATCATATCGTTCATGTTTTAAGACAACTTTCCAGTCCTTCCACTTTTTTCCCAAAGCACTCATAGACCAAATTTGACCAATTGGAGGGAGGACAAATTTGAACTGCACCAACCATTAGTGGATGGGAAAATAATGAATTAAAGATCCATGTGAAGACATATATCATCTTTTTCAGGGTAATAAAGGCACAGTTATACTTACATTAACCAAACCCATCATTGCTTGCTTGTTTTTCTCCGGAAAATACCTCCAATCCGTATATGTCAGAGGTGCCACTGTTCCATCACGTGCAATTTGTCCCAGAAAGCTACTCAAGGTGCCTGCTTCGCCTCCGATAGGTTGACCTAGATCATTGAAGGACACTTGAATCCTTTCACCCTCAGGCATAGCCCAGACTTTAAGGCAGAGATTAGGACCACGTTCACCGCGTTTTCTCTTTTCCTTCCCACCTGCAAAAAACAATAATGAACTGAACAGCTAATAGGTAGTCTCTGAATTTACTCACATGTCACAACTTTTCATATCTAAATAAAATATATTGCATTAAAATATCATCAGTTTATTTCGGAGTCAGCTCATCGTTCATTATAAGATATTAAACAGCCAACACCCCAAGAAATTGTAATACACCTTACCCAAATTAAGATTCCTTTCAAGAGCTCTTCTAACCTCTGGAGGGCGTGTTCTACTGTAATAACGTGCAAAACTTTCAGGATCATACATATCAGGAATTGAAGTAGACTTTGTGGTGGCATGCAGATTGTCAGCCTCATTGGATCTTCTATGAGGCATATTGTGCTGAGGCAATGAACTAGAGGAAATACCATTGCTGACTCTGTCAGTGTCTTGAGAATCAGATATAGTTCGACTTGGAGAAACAGCCTCATTTTCCTCAGTTTCGTTTTCAGGATATTCATAGTATGCAGTGGCAGCTGATTGTTTGGCCAAACGCTTACTACGCCTATGGCCAGACCCTTTATTTGAAGATGTCAAATTCCTCTTTGTGCTCGTACGAGCCAATTTTGCAGTCACCTGGCCCATCTCAGCTTCATCCTGCTCTGCCTGAATGTTATCATTGGAGTTTTCTGGGTCCAGTTCAATAGGACTAGGCAGTTTAGAAGGTCTGGTCTTATGCTGTCTGTCCTGTGTGATCTGTTTCAAAGTTTGAACCTGTCTCTTCTCCACACTTACAGATTTGGGGCCAATAGTGGTACCAGCTACCTGTTTGGCATGCCCCAGACCTCTGTGAATGGAATGATTAGCAGACTCATTTTGTGCCTCCCCAACATGAATTGTATGGTCTGATGAATGTTCTGCATGAACTGAATCGGATTGCTGCCGCACCTGACATGTGACATAGTTCGGAGTTTCCAGTTGTCTCCCTTTTGCACCAACAGTTCTAGCAGCAACCAGGAATCCGTTCCTATGGCATGGCATTTCATTAATCTCATTTGACACTTCAGTATCTATACCATCACTATCGGTACCAGTATCAGGAAACTCCAAAAGTGCCTGCGTATTTTGACGTCTGGCCTGTGATCGCTCTATATGGCCCATTTGATTATTTGGAGGCCCTTGAAAATGTCCCACAGGAACTGCAGAATCAGAATAGTCTTGCCGTCCCTACATCGCAGTAAAAGCAAACCAAAATTAAGAACGGCAGTGTCTCAGAAAAAGAGGTACAGTCATTTCACACCTTTCACAGTCTCTGGTGCAAACATCAATTATGATTGTTGAACATGACGTGCTAGTAATAATGGTAGATAGAAATATCTTAGCAAGAAAATCTAGACACATAACTATTAGTAATTCAGTCAAACTACATACTTTTACACATTTTGACTATAATATTGGGAAAGATAAATGACTCTAAGATCATCCTGTTTATATTTCACTCTTGTCACACTGCGAACATAGCCAGGGCAGAGCATGCCCTGTTCGGCTGACGGGTGACAGGTGGCTGGTGCTGGTTTATGCTGAGAGAAAAATACAACTAGCTGGCTGGTGGCCGGTGCTGATTTGTGCAGAGAGAAAAATACTGCTGGCTGGCTGCTGATAAGCCTGGCGAACAGTATATTGGGGATAAAAACTCACTGCAAGTCATGATATAGACTCTGAGCTTCTTGTAATGAAATGCAAAAATACCTTGACTATTGGTGACAGTGACACTACATTCCCCAACACTACACCCCCTAGTATCTCAACAGGAGATAGCAGGCTAGGTGAATTTGGCCATATCTTTGCCCAATTTCTGCAACAGTGTAATCACAGGAGCTTATCCTACTTTTCTGAAACACGCTGTCAATTTCCACGCACTAGCGCAGAATTGGAGCTGTGAAGGCTACAAACCATCTGTTCCACACAAGTTTAGCGATTTTACTTGGACGAGATAGCAAGTGCAAGAACAGTAGCGTAGTTAATTTAGGGATCCAGCTGGGAGGAAGCCTGAAGGCTGAAAGCACAGGATGGCAGGAATTAACGAAGCATTTGGGCGTTACCTCCAGGGCCTGGAAGACCGGCGGCAGCGATACCGGGACGAGCGGCGCGGCAGCGGTGGATAGGAGATAGTGGTGGAGGCGCGCGGGGTCGACAGCGAGCTCGGCACCGCAGACCGGGCAGCCGCAGCGCGCGAGCCCCGGCGGCACGCCGAGCATCGCCCCGCAGGCCCCGCAGGGAAGCCTCGCGCTCGCGGGGGGCGCCGGGACGAGGCGGTGGTGCCGTGCGGGCGGCGGGGTGGAAGCGGAAGAGGACGGGATGGGCAGCGCGCGGCGGCGCCTCGGCGGCGGCGGCGGCATGAGCTCCGGCGGGAGCGCCTGCGGCGTGGAGCAGTCCGGGCAGATGAACTCCGTCAGCCCGCGCTCCACCTCCAGCGTCTCCCCGCACCCGGCGCACCGCACCTCCAGGAGGTCCTCCTCCGCCTCCCCCGCGGCCGCCGCCGGCGCCATCCGCGGCCTCGGGGAGCGAGCGGTGGGATAGGGTTCACTCGCGGCGGTTCGCTGGGGGATGCGGCGGGCCACGGAACGCGTGAGCGAGCAAGTTGTATGGTGCTGCTGTGGCTGCAAGTGGGCCCGGTGCGTTGCCCCAGGGGTTCCGGTCCGCTCGCTGGGATCCGGCTTTGGCACAAAGCGTCCAGATTTTTTGTGGCGATACGGCTGTGTCTTGGGCTTTCCGGTCGGTTTGAGGGAAGCACCGGCGCATGTTCTTGAGTTTTCAGTGTGTTTTCTCCTCCGTTAGATCAGATATGAATTGCTACACGGTACATTTTCTCAACAAGTAAACACAAGGAATAAGGATGTGACAGGGGTTGAGGATGTTGGAGTTTTGTGGTTAAGCCTCCACCCATCGCCATGTAGAAAAAAACAAAATCACTATAATGTTTCGAAAAAAAACAAAATCACTATGATTTGTAGCTGAAATGTTCATAGGACAGATAGCGAGGCTCTGTGCTGGGTTAGCGTCCGAAATAGGTTTCTGTCTACTCTCTCTAGATTTCTTGCTCCGGGTCTGTTTTAGGGTTATGTAAGTGTCCCCTGTTTTTTTTTTCTTAGGTCACTTGCTTAGCTTATAGCAATTTTTCTTCCAAGTCTTGGAAAAAAAGATAAATTTTGTGTGTGGTGCTTTTTTACAGAACATGTGGTACCCCTTTTAAATCCTCTTCTTAATTGGTATGAGAGTCGACTGGAAAAACATTAGGACCTGCACATAGACGCACCATCGGACACCTTTCCATCTTTTAGTTCTTTTATTTGTAATAACTGTTAAAATCTATACTATTCTCATTTCGTCCAGTTCACCTAACTAATTTCCCAGTCTATTTTTGACATTTGTCTTGACCCACTTATCCAACTAGTTTCGTATTTTCAGGTTTTATACAAAAACTCGAACTTACCACTTTCATTATGTTCGGGTCTTACACGAGAACAGAATAAAAGACATCCAGAAAATGGGGAAACCTGATGTTTTGTGACTTTTGTGAGGACCTTTCTTTGTCATGACTACCGACTAATTTCCCTTGCTCGATCCATGTTTTCGACGCACACCCAAAAAAGTGTCATAGCTGCCTTTTGTTTTTCAATGAGAAGCCAACAGGTGCACTCTATATTTTTAATGGAAAAGTCAAAATCTATTCTCTATCTTTACTACTAAAAGAACTTAAAAGACCCATTGGAGAAAGAATATAAGGGAAGCACCCACCCCCTCCTTCGCTCACCCCAAGTGAGAACTGTCAGCGCCGTTCCCACTTCAGTCATTCAATGTTTCTCCATCCATTTTGTTGATGGAGAAACCGGTACCGATATATTTCTATTTGGATTGTTCTGTGTTCAAATGTTCCATGCCAAGTTGTTTTTTTAGTTGCTGAGTAGTTTTCCTCCTCCACAGTTGAAAGGGTTTTGGACCTGGTTTTTCTCTGAAAACTAGGCCATTTCTTGTCTTCTAACAAAATTATGACAGAGGTTTTTGCCGTATCCTCAAGGAAAAAAATATCCTATGCTCCCGATTTCAGTCCTGTTCTTGCCCTCCCGTTTTTTATTTGAAGATTCTTTTTTTTTGTGAAAGTGAAATTGGTTGCAAGGTTTTTTCCATCGTTGCCCAGCAGAGAACCTGTCCGTCATGTTGGACGGCCCAGCGCTAAGCAGCAATTAGGCGAGACATTTCTTTCGACACAAATGAACAGGGCATTTGGAGAATAAAAATGTTGAACGGCACCGCCATTGCAAGCATGTAAAAATCTGCAGGCTGGAGAATTGTTCACGTCAAAAGCAGAGTACTCTGCTGTCGCTGGATAGTCCACTGCTGTCGTTTGACAATGATAGACTTAAATTTGATACTAATCACTGTAGAGCATCAGAAAGAGTGCTGCAAACGTCAAAGATATGGTGCAACACCGTCCGGGGACGACGCACCTTGACCAAACAAAAACGGCAGATGGAGGACAAAATGCCTCCACCTCACCACCTCTTAAGGAGTTCTGAGCTCTGAAGATGTCAAAAAGAGTAAGAGGTGACAAACAACTCCAGAGAAAAAACCATGGCTTCCAAAAAGTCACCCATGAAAACGAAGCAACAGAAGTAGCTCAACAAGGTCAGAGAAGGACGGGCTCCAAATTTGACTAGGTCAGAGACGCCATCTCTACTTACTTGCGGTAATTGTTCATCTTTAGACTTCAGGTACCACCTACCAAGCTCAGAAACAATTTGGCCATGGCAATGGGTATCTTGAGCTGTCTGCCATCTCTCATGGCCATCCTGATGATCCCCACGGTGAGCGCCAGCGATGAGGCCGTGCTGCTAGCTTTCAAAGCACAGGTCGTCAATGGCGGCTCCGGTACCCTGGCCTCCTGGAACGGCAGCACCAGCTTCTGCAGCTGGGAGGGCGTGACGTGCAGCCGCCGGAGGCCAGAGCGGGTGACGGCACTCAACTTGGGTGGCAGCAGGCTCAACGGAGCACTCTCCCCGGCCGTCGGGAATCTCACCTTCCTGCAGACGCTCAACCTAAGCACCAATGGGTTATATGGTGAGATCCCGGCGAGCCTTGGTCGTCTCCGGCGCCTGCAGACGCTTGACCTGAGCAGCAACTTATTCTCCGGCACCTTCCCTGCCAATCTCAGCTCCTGCATCAGCATGAGTATCATGGTGCTACACAACAACAAGCTTGGCGGTCGCATTCCATTTGAGCTTGGCAAGACGATGACATCCCTGGAAGCAATCTCGCTGAGGAACAACAGCTTCACAGGCCCCATCCCAGCATCACTAGCCAATCTGTCTCGTCTACAATACCTCAGTCTGGCCATCAACCAGCTCCACGGCTCAATACCACCAGGGCTCGGCAGCATCCAGAGCATGTGGCGCTTCGATCTCTCCACGAACAACCTCTCCGGTGTGCTTCCACTCTCTCTATTCAACTTGTCATCAATGGATAGCTTTCAGGTAGGGGGCAATCTGCTGCATGGAAGCATTCCTGCTGATATTGGCAACAGGTTCCCTGGTATGCAAATCCTAAGCCTGTCCAACAACCACTTCACCGGAATAATTCCTCCTTCAATATCCAATCTGTCTGATCTCACAGCACTTTATCTCGGGGGAAATAGATTCACCGGGTATGTGCCCGCCACTTTGGGGAGGTTGCAAGCTCTGCAGGAATTGTACTTGACTGACAACATGCTTGAAGCGAATGACAAGGAGGGATGGGAATTCATCAACTCTTTGGCGAACTGCAGCCAACTGCACTGGTTATTACTCGACGACAACTCCTTCAGAGGACACTTACCAGGTTCAATCACAAACCTCTCGAGTACTCTCCAGTACTTATTCTTGAATGACAATAAGATCTCTGGGAGCATCCCCGCAGACATTGGTAATCTTGTCGGCCTCAACAAACTGCTGATAGTGAATACTTCTATGTCAGGAGCGATTCCAGAGAGCATAGGGAAACTAGATAATTTGGTTGACCTTGGCCTGTACAGTAGCGGCTTGACAGGTCTGATACCACCATCTATTGGAAATCTCACAAAATTGACCAGGTTCCTTGCATATTACAACAATTTGGAAGGACCAATACCAGAAAGTCTTGGGAACCTGAAGAATCTATTTCTTCTTGATCTGTCAACAAATTACCACCTAAATGGTTCTATACCCAAGGCAATTCTGAAGCTTCCTTCACTTTCATGGTACTTGGATTTATCATACAATTCTCTTTCAGGACCCCTTCCATCAGAAGTTGGTACCATGATCAACCTCAACGAACTGATCCTGTCGGGAAACCAGTTGTCTGGCCAAATTCCTAATAGCATCGGAAATTGCATAGTTTTACAAAAACTATTACTAGATAAGAACTCATTTGAAGGAAGCATACCTCAATCTCTGAGCAACTTGAAAGGACTGGCCATATTGAATCTGACCATGAACAATTTGTCTGGTGGGATCCCTGATGCCATCGGTAGTATTGGATCTCTGCAACAGTTGTACCTAGCACACAACAACTTATCAGGGCCAATCCCTGAAGTTCTACAGAATTTGATATCACTGTCTACATTGGATCTATCTTTCAATAATCTGCAAGGTAAGGTTCCAGGTGGAGGTGCTTTCAGAAACCTATCCTACAAATCAGTCGCTGGTAATACTGAGTTGTGCAGTGGAGCACCTCAACTTCACTTGGCACCTTGCACTACAAGACCTATAAGAAAGGGCAGAAAAAAGAAGTTGACATCTCTTATAATTTCTCTGATAACAATTGTAACGGTCTTAGTATCGGCTTCAGCAATTCTTCTTGTTTGGATGCTCTGCAAAAAGCTCAAACAAAAGCAGAAGGAAAGAACGCAACCTCCAATTGCTGATGAGGAATATGAAAGAATTCCATACCTTGCATTATCCAGAGGAACAGATGGGTTTTCAGAAGCAAACTTGCTCGGAAGTGGTAGGTATGGTGCTGTTTATAAGTGTGTTCTTGACAATGAGCATAAAACCTTCGCTGTCAAGGTCTTTAACCTTTGTCAATCAGGATCTTCCAAGAGTTTTGAGGTGGAATGTGAGGCCATGAGAAGGATACGACACCGTCGTCTCATAAAGATCATTACTTGTTGTTCGAGCATTGACCTCCAAGGTCAGGAGTTTAAGGCATTGGTTTTTGAGTTTATGCCTAATGGTAGCCTAGATGTTTGGCTTCATTCAAAATTCCATACATTCACTACAGGCAACACACTCAGCATTTCCCAGAGGCTTGATATCGTTGCTGACATCATTGCCGCAGTAGAATATCTTCACAATAGCTGTCAACCGCCAGTAATCCATTGCGATCTTAAGCCAAGCAACATCCTTCTTGCTGAAGACATGAGTGCCCGAGTTGGAGACTTTGGCATATCAAAATTCCTCCCAGAAAATGCAAGCAAGAGGATGCAAATTTCATCTAGCACAACCGGCATAAGAGGTTCCATTGGCTATGTTGCTCCAGGTGACTCAATTTCTATATAAGTTGATTTTTTATAATGCAAAAAAAAGAAATGTTAACCAACAATTTTTTTATCAACTGTAGAGTATGGTGAAGGCTCTGCAATCTCAACAGCTGGTGATATCTATAGCCTTGGCATATTGCTGCTTGAGATATTTACTGGAAGGAGCCCAAAAGATGACATGTTCAGAGATTCACTAGGCCTGCATAAGTATGTCGAGGATGCTCTTCCGGATAGAGCCTTGGAGATATTGGACTCAACAATCTGGCTGCACAAAGAACCAAAGGATGAGTTTACAAGAAGTAGAATCCAGGAGTGCTTGGTTTCTGTCTTCAGGCTCGGCCTATCCTGCTCAAAGCAACAGCCTCGACACCGAGCATCGATAAGAGATGTAGCAGTAGAGATGCATGCAATCCGGGATGCATATCTACTATTTAGCAATTAGATTCCAGGGGAATAAGAAAGATCGTCCTCCAATCAGACATCCATAGCAGGTCCGATCAAACAAGACTGTAGAAATAATCCTGAAATAGCAAAAGCCAAAGCCAAATATGTTGTTTCGGTTAAAAACTGCTCCCAGAGCTCCCATGTTTATTCCTGTAATGGTGCCAGTATCAGATAATGTGCAGAAAGATTTCACCTGGTATTTTCAGTCCGAAGTTCCACTGCTGCAACTGCAATAGCTCCACGTCTGAATTCAAACAATCAGTAGGCAGGATTCAGATACCTATACTTGTCAAGGCGCCGCAGCCCACAGAGCATCTGAGTGCAACAGGACACTCTTCTGCTTTCTCCTTCTCGTCGCCATCGCCATGACGTCCTTCTATGACTTTGGGCCCGCTGGACTACGCGAGTCGCCGTCTGTGGCGGCGACGACGCCAAGGAAACGGAGTGCGCGGAGTCGCCCATGGCTCAGGGGCGGGGGATTGCCATCGCGTCCGGGCGTTGTAGATCCACGGAGGAAACGAGAAGATTTTTGACGGGACTGTTCGGTTGCAGGGCCTCGGCGTGTTTGTTTTTAGTGGAAAATTTTTTCAACCCTATTTGAACAATAATTAATGATAATAAAGTCAGTTTACAAAACTATCTTTATAACCCGGGTTAATTCACAAGAATCTAACGAGGCATTTGACCGTATGATCAGAAGATGGTTACTGTAGCATTATTGTAGTAAATCATGAACTAATTAGGCTTCTTAGATTCGTCGCACAGAGTTACGCTCATTCCTAAAAAAATTTGTAAATAGACTTCATTTAATACTCCATACATGTAAGATTTCCTTTTGAAGATTTTTTTTTTCAGAAAGGAACACGGCCGTCGGGATCGGTGGATCCCTAAACCCCTGCCTCCATTTCTTGTTCGGTTAGCCAGGGATCAACGCAAATTCCAGTACTGCAAATGATCCCATTTACAGCTTCTGTCAGGAACAATAAGAATATGACCAAATAAAAAGGGGAAACAAGATAAACTATAACAACTGTCAGTTATCAATAATGAACACCTCGTACTGAACAGCTCATACATCAATCTGAGATGGAATATATATTGTCCGAGATAACCAAATTGCATAACCGAACCATTCTTGAGGGTCACTAACCCATGCATACATAGTCCAAATAAACGAAAGTTCAGAACAAAGCACTGGCCTGCACAACAAATAAATAAGTATTCCCGCAGCTCTGAAATTAAACCAAGAGTAATATAGATCAGGCAGCCGCCCACATAGCACTATAGCAGAACAAGCATTGCCATGCAAGATTCAGAACAGAGAGAAGTATATGTTAACAGAGAATGTATCTATCAATAAGCTCTCTAACTAGGCAATTAGACAAGGTCGACCAATAATCTATCTATCTGACATTCTAACTAGGAAACAAAGAGCTGTTTTACAATGATTGTAGAGGTATTCATAGGTACCCATAGGTACCTGAAAGTACCTAGGATTTTTAGTAAAAAATTAAATTAAATAGAAAAATGGCATTATGGTAATTGCTTAATTGAAATCTTACTACTCCTCCCGACGCCATCGCCAGTTCCCCCGTCCGCGGAAAAAAAAGGAGTCCCTCGCTCTTCCCACCCCCACCACCGCTCGCCGCTCGTCGCATCGTCGATTCAGCGCCGCCGGCCCGGTTCTTCCCACACCCACCACGCAGATGAACTGCACCGCCCCCGCCTGCTTATTCTCGACGCCGCTGCACCTCTCTTCTAGATACGGACCTGAGGACCTGCTCGGCGGAGACGTCGTGGAGAACGTCCGCGGGCGTCTCGCCGTCGAACGGCAGCGCGCCGCTGGAGAGCAGCGCGACGACGCGGCGGAGGCGAGCTGCACCCGCGCCGAAGCCCACGCGCTGCGCGCCTGGCTCGCCGAGCTTGGGCCTCCGTGGCCGACGCCGAGGACCCCCTGGATGAACTCGGGGACACGCGGGGGGAGGCGATGGCCGCGACCTTGCACGAGTGACGCGGAGGCGTGGGGGTAAGCGCCGTCGGAGAGAAGGAAGGGAGGGAGTTCGCGCCCCTGGCAGATTTGCTGCCTGAATTGATGGAGCATCCATGGATGAGCTCGTTGTCCGAATCAACAAAGGAGCTCTGATCCAATCTTTTTCCCCTCCCAGCAGGCCAGCAGAGGTAGGAGACGACGGATAAGGTTACGTTAAAAAAAACGACAATGTACCCACGAGAAAACAACCGTGAAAAAAGAAAAATCATCTGTTACCCACAACAAATTACCCTTATACCCTTTTTTTAATTCCAAAAAATATATTAAATCAATAGTGGGTCCCACCATTTTGTGCACCTGGTCCCACGAATTTGGTACCTCTGGGTACCTCTTAGTACCTCAATTTAGGTACCTCTGGGTACTTACTTTGTTTCAACCGTCCGATTTCTCGGAACGGATGGCTCTCATTAATTCCAATCATTATAAAATTTCTCGGAAACAAAAGCACAAAACTCTTCAATCATGCCGTCGAACACTTGATTTTAGGAGAATAAGAATATGCTGACTGATCACAAAGCTTCAGATGGCTCAATGACTGCAAGCTACTACATTGAGCCATCTAGTTTTGTTTCTTGCTACTAAATTGTTTCTTGCTACATTGATTCATGCTATTGCCTTGACAATATCACATTGACTGAAGAAATACAACTTTTCTTTTTCTCCTAAAAACTCTGCTTCACTGGTGGGTTGTGAGCCTCCTTATAATGCTCATGCTTTCCTATATTGTTAGACAATTAGAGCGAAAATATAAGATAGCATCTGTTTTCACTAGGGATAATCACATAATTCATGCATACAACATATGCTGATTAATCAGGACAATATCAGCACGACAAATTTCTGAAGATTCCAGGACAGACACAGGAGAAAGTTCATTTGATAGGTTCTGAGAAGGCAGTGGCTGTTAGAAATAAGTCTTGTGTGTGTATGTATCTAGTAGTACTAGTTTTGCTACATTTAATATGTTTTACAACACCTATGTGTCTTTAGTTAAGAGTCAAGGGGTTGGTTGAAATTGTGCCATGGTAGCTATATATACCCCCAAACCCTCTATGTATGGTTGAGAGAAATGAAAATCATATTTGGGCTAACAATTAGTATCTAGAGTTAGGGTTTCTCTCCAAGGCCCAACAAGCCCAACTCTCTTGATCTCCCCTCCATGGTGTGTCGCAGTGAAGCAGAAGAACCCAACTTTACAGGTGGCTGATCACCCTCCTGGTCACCGCAACCTGAAGGGGAAGGACTACGTCCACCAGCTACCCCTCAGCGGCTCGCGGGAGGCACCGCGAATGAAGAAGACTATGGGCTCCGACTACAGCAGACCTCCTGACGTCACTTGGGAGGATCAACGCCTAAGTATCAAGGCCAGCTCGCTGATCTTCTGAACCGCGAGCAAGGATTGGTATGACCCGAACTACCTCGACGTAGCCGCATAAGACTTAGGGGAAGATTGTTAGAAATAAGTCTTGTGTGTGCATGTATCTTTTTTTTTGAACGAAGAACACTCGACGAGTGCGTTTCTATTGATATAGCAGAAAAAAATACAAGACTACGGCCCTGGGAGGCCATAGGCAGGAAACAGAAAAGAAAAGGAAAACAACAAAACTCCATAGGCAGGAAACAGAAAAGAAAAGGAAAACAACAAAACTCACCCGGTTGGATTGGGGCATCAACACGGGAACCCGCAGCTTCCACCTACAGCCGCACACCTACGGATAGTGAAACCTCTAAAGCGATCCAACACCGATAAAGGAGCCAGGGGCATACACCGCCACACCAAGGGGGGCCACCGTCGTGCAGGACCCACCGCCGTCGTGCTGCTGCACCCAAGCCCACCGCCCGACGGTATGAAAACACCGAGTCCGAAACAACTCAACACGCGGGGGCCTCGCCACATCCGCCGTCTCTCGCGTGCGCGGGGACCCAACCCGCCACTCAACATGCCTCACTCTCGTGCGCGGGGACCTCCAATCCCACCACACGGCACCACGCTCTGGACTCATTTCAAGAATTGTCGTCAAGGTAGCAAGAAGGGGCGCCTCGCCCCCCAGGAGCTGTATCAAGCCTTCAGACCACCGCCAAGGTTTCGCTCGGTCGGATTGGGACATCGACACGAGCCGCTTCACCGCCAACACTCCATCACAGCTCCTCAAACTCAGCACATGGCATTCGCCCTACCACCACCATCGGCCCACCATCGCCACCCAAACGAGCAGTGCCGACCACCCAATGAAGTCAAGGACATATGGTCACCACTTGCGCCATCTTGTCGACGTTGTTCCGTACCGAGCCAACCGCTGCCATGCGGGATTGGCCACCACGAACCGCTACATGTCGTGTAGCCGCCGCTCCATCGTAGCTACTTGCGTCGTCATACGACGTTGTTCTGCACCGCATTAGCCTTGCCAGGAAGACTAACCGCCACAGCCCGCTGCAAGCTGCGAAGCCGAGTCGCGAACAGCCACTAGTGACCGTCATCAAGTAGCCCCCACCGCCGCCGGCCACTCCAGAAAGCAGACATCAGACAACACTGTCTAAGGTCCAACGAAGACATGCCTCCAACGAGGTGAATGGCGTCCGGAGACGTCATCATTGCCACTCCGGACGGAGCACGGTTTTCACCATGAGGACCTCCTACCAGGGAAGGGCAGGGACCATGTCGACGCCTCCAAGAAGGATCATGGCACCCAAAGGCATCACTGTCGCAAGCTTTCACCGGGTCCCAACACAACCCGGCAATGCAGCAGCACCAAGAAGAAAGGGCTCTAGCGCCGCGAGCCATGCCCCCACGGCGTCGCTGTCTCACGCCACTAGATGTAGCTTGAAACGTCGCCATGACGCCGCAGGCAACATCCGAGCAGTCCGCCGACGACCGTACCACCACGGCGCATCCGGGGCAGAACGTGAACCCCCACCTTCGCCTCCATTGCACCACAGTAGCTGTCTGGCGCTTGAAGCAAGCTCAAGGCCACCACCACACCTTGCCAAACGCACCCACAGCAGGAGACGAAGCCATGGCTGGGCATAGAAGCTGCATGCCGGCCGTCGCCTCCTCCACGCACCGACGGCTTCCCTTGCGCCCGCGGCCCCCCGTGCAGCCGTCGCGCCGCCACCGCTTGCACTCCACGCATCGACGGCCTCCCCGCGCCCTCGTCTCCGCTCCATGCATCCACCGCCGCGCCCACGCATTTCGGACGCACGTTGCCTATCCTGCACTCCGGCGCTGGCCCCAGCGGTGGGCGTCGCAGCCCGCGGCCGGTCTCTCCGACCACCGCGCACGAGCTACCGGCCGTCGCGCGCGCCCCACTAGCCACAGCTGCATCACCGCACGCAGCACGCATCGCACGGCCCCTCCGCGCGCTCCCTGCGCACACCGGCAGCCCCGCAGGCCATGAGCACAGGCCGCCGCCGTACTTCCCGGCGCCGGCGCGGCCTCCGCTGGTGAAGTTCGACGCAGATCCACCCGCGGGGAAGGTGGATCCGCCCTTGGGGGATGTGGATCCAGCTCCAAATCAGCTCGCCGGAGCCGCAGTCGCCGTGCCGACGCGCGCCGCCCGCACGGTGCGCCTGCGCCGCCACCCCATGACGCGCCCCGCCGCCGCCCTCCTCGCGAGGTGCCGGACTTCCGGCCCTCTGCTCAGGCGACGATGAGGAGGAGGGAGGAAGGGAGGGCCGACCGTGTCGCCTACGGGAGCGACGCGCGGGGGGGGGGGGGGTGGTGAATGCAAGTTGGATCTGTGTGCATGTATCTAGCAGTACTAGATTTGATGCATTTAATATGTTTTACAGCACCTATGTGTCTTTAGTTAAGAGTCAAGAGGGTTGGTTAAAATTGTGCCATAGTGGCTATATATACCCCTCCAAACCCTCTATGTATGGCTGATAGAAATGAAAATTCTATTTGGGCCAACAATGGCAAAGGCCATTGGAAGATTGATGGCTGGGACTCCCGGACAGGGGCTGCATGCGCTAAGGGAGAGGGCTTGCCATCTGAAGAGGCAAGCAGGCCAATGTGTTGTGAAAGGAGGATCAGCTAGCTTGTTTGTTCGGTTTATTGGCGGTCAAATGGAGAATTACATTCCTGAAAGAACCTAGAACAAAGAAGTGCTAAATAACTAATTTAATAACAGAGGAATATCCATGTGCAGAAGGATTATATAATTTATATCTTACTGTTATTCTGCACTACTAGCGTTACGTTGCTTGGTACTGACCTGAGGCAACAAAGTGCGCGAAAAGATAAACTGAGATGAGCTTCAATAAACTTCACTTTAATGACAAGAACTTGATGGTATTCGGAACATTGAAACATTGAGAATGCATAGGAAAGCAGTAAATCATAAGAAAATAGGTCTCTGCTATGAAACACTGATATCAAAATGTTGAACCAATAAACAAACTACGACGACACAGCATCATCAGCATCGGATGATCGGGAGCCTGACCTCATCGGCTCATCTATTCTTCAGCAGGCACCGAGCGGCATGTCATGAGGTCACTGATGTGGCAGGTGAGCTTCTCGTCCTTCTCGTCTTCGTCGTCATCATCAGAGTCATCACACTCTTCCAGCGTCATGTAAGGCCTGCATTGACAGAACATCACAACAAATCAATCGGCATGCAGTATTGCAGTGGAAGAGATAAGGAGAAACCGATGGAGCGAGGTGTGCCGTGTGCCTCACTTTCCGGCAGCAGCCCCTCGAGCATCCGCATCATCTGCTGCCTGTAGAACTCCATCTCGCGCGTGTAGACCGACCTCAACTGGATCGCCCCGTACTTGACGCTGCCAGGCCTGCCGACGTCGATGACCACGCGCTCCGCGAACTGGTTGCCCCGGCCAGCACAGGAACCGCAGCTTCGGTGCCCGCAGCGTGAAGGACTTGTAGTCCGCCGTGGACCCCGCGTGGGTGTTCACATCGAGCTCCAGCAGCTCCGGCGCGTCGATGGTGATCTCTCCGAACGGCGGCGTGTCCGATCGGCCGTCCGGGCTGACGTCGAGCTCGTCCAGGTCCATGAACTTGAGCAGCGGCAGGCGGATGTCGACGCGGGCGTGCTCGATCCTGGAGCGGGAGATGTCGAGCTCCTCTAGCAGCGGGCACCAACTCCCCGGCGCGAACGCCGCCTCGGCGGTGACGTCCTCGAGATCTAGAGAGCGCAGCGACGGGAGGCGCCGCGGCCACTCGCGGATCACCACTTTCTTGAGGCTGAGCTTCCGCAGCACGGCGGCGCCGGGCCCCGTGACGGCGGGCGTGAGGTGGTTGTACGCGGAGACCTCCAGGTCCCGCGCCGCCGGGGGCATGTCCAGCGTCCAGGCGACACGGACGGGGCCGTCGCGGATGGGCGCGTGCACGCGGATGTCGCGCGCGCCGGTGAGCGCGATGATGCGGTCGGCGTGGCGCCTCATGCGGCGGTCGTCGACGACATAGGCGAGGCTGAGGGTGTCCACCGCGGACGCGGACGCGTCCTGGGCGCGGCGGAGGAAGGCGGCGCGGGCGGAGAGGATGGAGTCCTGGTCAAGGAGGCCGGGGACGCAGTGCACCTCGTCGAAGTAGACGTCCCCGAGTAGGAGGAAGTCGTAGAGGCAGATCTTGACGACGGGGGTGTGGTGGTGGATGTAGCGCCACGGCCGGGACAGCACCGAGAGCTGGACGACCTGCCGGTAGTGGAGGAGGGAGGCGATCCGCGCGCGGAGCTCGAGCGGGAGCGCGGTGATGCGGTCGACGCTGGAGCCGAAGCCCGCGCCAGCGGCGTCGGTCCTCGCCTTCTTGCGGTTGCTCCGGCGGCGCTGGCCCATCTTTCCTTTTCCTCTTCGATCGATGGGGAGGGACATGGGATCGGGATTTTTGGGATTTCAGTTCCGGCAGTTTGGGAGGGAAAATAGCCAGCCGGACCTGCAACTGTTCCCGCCAAACTCATAGCACGCCTCTTTGTTCTGGCAGTTTTGGAGGGAGAAATTCATTCGAAAAGAAGTTTTGACTTTTGGAGGTAAAATAGCCAGTCGGATATTATTAAAAGGGGCTAGAGGCTAGGTTAGCCACACGTATTTAAACACTTAGGCCTTGTTTAGATGCTAATTTGGCACCCCAAATTTAGGAGTTGGGAAACTGAGGTGCATTGTAGTATTTCGTTTGTATGTGTAAAAAATTGTCTAAAAATTGATTAATTAGGCTCAAAATGTTCGTCTCGTAGAGTACAATAAAACCGTGTAATTAGTTTTTTATTTCATCTACATTTAGTACTCCAAGCATGCTATGATATTTTGATGCGATGGGAATCTTCTTTTTGTATAGTGAACTTTAGGGGTAGAATTTGAGATCTAAACAAGGCCTTAGGGACCAGGTTCTCTTTATGATACGTGACTACTCACTCTGGGCGTCCGGGTAATTCGGGTAATCAAAATTTTGGGTAATGAGAACGAACACCCGAACTCCTCCCGAACTAAAGGAAAACCCAAAATTTCGGGTACCCGATAATTGATTAATTAGGCTCAAAATGTTCGTCTCGTAGAGTACAATAAAACCGTGTAATTAGTTTTTTATTTCATCTACATTTAGTACTCGAGGCATGCTATGACATTTTGATGTGATGGGAATCTTCTTTTTGCATAGTGAACTTTGGGGGTAGAATTTGAGATCTAAACAAGGCCTTAGGGACCAGGTTCTCTTTATGATACGTCTGGTCGGTGACTACTCACTCTGGGCGTCCGGGTAATTCGGGTAATCAAAATTTTGGGTAATGAGAACGAACACCCGAACTCCTCCCGAACTAAAGGAAAACCAAAAATTTCGGGTACCCAATAATTCGGGTTCGGGTAATCCCGAACACCCGAGTTGGGGCATGGACGTCATGGATGGTGTAGGCGATGGGCGGCGGCCGGTGGAGTGGATCTTGACAGGGGCACGAGCAGCGATGGGGGGTCGGTCGGTCGAAGACGGGCGGACGGGAGACCGCCGCACTGGGTGACGGGCAGCGCAGGCGGCCATGCGCAGCGAGCGGGCATCGGCGCGACACTGCCTAACCTGGTGGCGTTGGCGTTGGCATTGGCGCTGGCGCAGGCCTGCAGGCTGCGCAGCGAGCGTGGTGCGGTGTAGGGGCACGGGGCAGCGGCGTGGGTGCGGCGTCGGCCGTCGGGTGTGGCACAGAGTGGGGAAAGCGGCGTGGGGAGTTAGGAGTCGGGAGCGGGGAAAGCGGCGTGGGGAAAGCGACGCGGATGGCTGGTGCCTGGTGGGGGAGGGGGACTGTGTATTTATGGAATTAGGGTTCAAGTTGGGCCTAGATAGCCTACTAGGCCTTTGGGGATTTCAGTGAATTTCGAGGATGCCCGTAGGCTAGGCAGTGTCGTGCCGCTGCCCACTCGCTGCGCATGGCCGCCTGCGCTACCCACCACCCCGTCGCCGGTCGCCCGGTGCGGCGGTCTCCCATCCGCCCGTCTTCGACCGACCGACGCCCCGTCGCTGCTCGCGCCCCTGTCAAGATCCACTCCGCCTGCCGCCGCCCATCGTCGACGCCATCCACGACGTCCACGACCCAACTCGGATGTTCGAGATTATCCGAACCCGAATTATTTGGTACCCAAAAGTTCAGGTTTTCTTTTAGTTCGGGAGGACACCCAGCGCTCGCACGCCGACCCGGCGCCGTCGCAGTACTTCACCGTCACCCGCCCGCTGGCGTCCGCCGCCAGGCACGTCCGCTGGTTGTCGTACGGCACCATGGGCCGTCGTCCTCGGGGCCGAGCCCCTCCTCGCCGGAGAGCGCCGGGGCACGGACAGCGCGGTGCGCGCGTGCGCCGCGAACAGCGAGCCAGGCCGCGAGGACCGGGGGCAGCACCGGCCGCGGTCGAGCGAGTCCGGCCCGCCGCACGCCGCCGAAGAGCTCCGCCGAGAGGTCGAGGTGGCAGGGCGGCGAGTAGGCGGCAAGGGCCCGGCAGCGCGACCTCGGCGCATGGGCCGCCGGCCGTAGTCGGCTTTTAGGGAGCTCCGGCGCAACATCGCCACTCGCCATGCCCAATTGCCCATGCTGCTCCGCCGCCGCCGCGTGTAGGCCGTGGCCCGTGGGGCCCGTGGCATCGCGGCAGGCGGCGGCCGGGCTCACGAGCCAAAACGAGGCGGCTCGGTGAGCCATGGGCGCCGTGTCGTTGGTCGGCGTCCACGACTGGCCCGTACGTGCGGCACCGTGACTGGGGCGAACGCCGCCGACGAGGTCGCGGAGAGAACCAGCCGCGGCGGCCGGCAGGATGTTCAACTGCGTCTCCGACCGCGCCGTCACTCTCGACACGCATGGCGAGGCTGTGCGCCGCCGTCGGCGTCGAGGCCAAGAACGAAGGCATTCCCCTTCCGCAACGTGGTACGTGTACGTATACTACTCCAGTAACTTTGCATGCTTGAAGCAGCAGTAATTCTTCGATTCGTGGCCATGGTGTGGTGGTGTGATCGAATTTACCGCAGCATTTCTACGCGGAGCCCCCGGTCGGCGCTCCTGTCGGAGGACCTCAAGAGCGCTACGCGGAGTACGCAGCCAGCGCTGGGGTACGCGTGCGTATAACAAAACAACAGTAGGCTTCAAAAAACGAAACAACAGTAGGCTTCAAAAAACGAAACAACAGCAGGCAGCGCAGCGTAAAAATATGCCAAAAATTTTGTGTGGGTACGTATGCCGCTAGCAAACAGGCGTATATTGTTCTTGGCACGGCGCAACGGACGCTACAGAATACACGAGGAACAGATTTTTTTTTTCTGTTCTTCTGGTGTCGGATTATTATTTCGATGGCACTGCCTTTTGTTAGTTCGTAGATCTCGGATAGATAGGATTTTGTGCTGATTGGAACAACAACGGGGTGGTGGCGCAGTTGGCTAGCGCGTAGGTCTCATAGCTGTGAGTGATCCTGAGGACGAGAGTTCGAGCCTCTCACCCCAGAGCGATGACAGATTTCTGTGCTTCCGTGATTGGTTGGGTCCATCACAACCGTCTGATTCTACAGACGACAAGATGCACATCTGAGCTCTTTTTTTATTTTTATTTCCTGAGGTCTAGTACTCGCTTATGAACAAAATTAACAGCTAAATCGACGTCAACTTCAAGCAAAATTCGTACACGATAGGAAATTTATTTGAATTTATCCAACCTCCTCTTTTCCTTTCCAAACTTTTGTAAGAACAAAGATGTGCTCATGATTCATGAATAGCAAGCTCATGGAAGTTTTTGAATACGCCATTTTTATATGTATCGTTTGGTCACTGCGCTTCAAAATTTCTCCGGTGGTAATAGAAGATTTTTCTTCCCAATTTCCGTCATGATAATACCTAGATTAGCTATGCCAGTGAAAAGGCTGGTCATTTGAGGTTGCGCCATGTAAGAGGCCCTCAACTCCTTAGCAGTTAGCACATCAAGCCAGTGAACATTTCCATGACAAAAGTTGGTGGTAAGATATGAGCACAGCTGACAGGTGACATCCAAAACTGACCTCGCTAATATTGCTGCCCTGATATTGGAAATTTACAATTTCAGCATGCAGGCATCTGAAACTTTTCTCGTGGAACTTATATATTTCTTGTGCAATGCCATAATAAACTTGTCGACCGGCCTGGAGCCTGGAGGCGGCCATATGGAGTCTTTGGGAGAATCCAATTTTTTTCTTAGTTAATTATCTGCTCCATGACATTGCAAAAGGAGAAGGAAAACAAATTATAAAAATCCCCTGCGGAGATGCAACTCTATTTCTGAAGTTGCCACGAATAATTCCCTGCGACATAAGCTGTGAAATAAGATCCGGTGACATCCATTTTCAGGTTAATGGAATGCTCTGCCTTGTTCACCAGAGTGATGTTCAGAAATGTTTGGAGCACGAGGGGATCATTTTCGCTGAGGAGCACAGGGATCCCGTTGCTCTTCCCTTTGGCTTTGCTCACCAGAGCAGCACGAACAGAAGCGATGAAGCTGCTGTACGTCTCGGGTCGCCGTAGCGGTGCTAAACTTCACTTGTGGGTAGTCTCTGATCGAGAACTGCTGCCTCGGCAGTTTCAGATGCTAGTACCTAGTAGCACTGTTGCTGATGATGCAATACAGAGCCATGCTGGGACTACCAGGTGCAGCATCAGGACGAGTGGTTTCTTCATTGCGATACGCTGCCAAACATATGTGACATCTATAGCTTAGTAGTACATAGAGCACGTACGCACTATGTTGATAAACATGTTAAAATTAATAGTAAATCATGGCGTTTGCATTTTTCGTTGTGTATTAGAGACAGCAATGTAGATTTTCAAGAATGTTGCTTAGTAATCTGTCTAAAATTTTCTAGAAATACACTTATTTTTTGACAGAGAAAATAAATGTACTTATATGATTATATCTGTTAGACATTTAGGCAATATTCGGTATATTTTAATTCCAGAAATCATCAACAAATTCATGATTATAGTGAGTGATCCAATGAGAACAAAATATGTGCCGGTGTTCAAGTTAAATCTCCTAAATAACATGAACAACATGAGAAACCGAAATAGGATGAGGTTCAGGTTGTACCCCGAGGAGGGACCGGTATCGGAGGCACCGGGTATGCCGTTACCGGCCGGAGGAATAGACATCTTCGACTGGCCTGCTTGAAGTAGTCGATCTGATTTGGTGCAGTGGCGAGTCGTTACAGTGAAGTCCCTCGGACGGCCACCGGGACGTAGTCGTTCGCGTGACGGAGACGGCCACCAGGAAGTAGTCGTTCAAGGCCACCGTGACGTAGTCGTTCGCGTGAGGGAGACGGCTACCAGGAAGTAGCGAGCAGACGCGTACGAGTACGCTCCCCAAAAACCTTATCGCCCGCCTATCCCGAGCAGGATCACTAGGCAGGGAGGTTCGGAGGCAACTGTTTACGCAAGCAGAGTGCGCGCAAAGCTTGCGTTGGGAATGCAAGAGAGCAGCAAACAACAAGGAGAAGAGAGACGTCTCCTGAAAGGAGTACCAGAGAGGGAGAGTGTTCAAGTGTGTTTGTCTGGGAGAGAAACCTCCTTTTATAGGCGCACAGGGTAGGAGAGGGAGGACGAACCTGGACACTCTTGACCAGACATAATGTTATTAAGCATTGTTAGTTACTCACAGCCATCAAAGCGTCAGTTACTGGTAACGGTTAAGACTCAATCTGTAACGCCCGTTAAATTACCCTAATTAAATGGCGCGATAAAATTTTCGTTTTCAAAATCCTTTCCGCCGAGCTCCCAAATCCTGAATCGCCACCCAAATCTTTTCCCTGTTCTCGCCCCGCCATATTTTCCGTGCCACCCGGCCTTGGGTCGACCGCCGGCCGACTGCCGCCGTGAATCCCGCCTCGGATCCCCTTTTCCCCTCCCATTTTCCTTCTTTCTCCATTTTCCTTTTCTCTTTTCTTTTTCCTTCTTTTCTTCCTCTCTTTTCTCTTTTCTTTCTCCCTTCTTCTCTCCCCGGCCGAGCCACCCCTCCCCGACGCCATCCCTGCTCCCGGCCGCGCCACCGCCTTGCCGACCTGCGTTCTCCACTGCTGATCTGTCGCCCTCGCGCACCGCCCCACGTGCACACCCCCGACGCACGCACACCCGGGCCGCCTCGTCGTACGCCCCGCCATTGCGTCATTGCGCCGCGCTCACGCGCTCTGCCTCGCCGCATAGAATGCCGGCTCGTTCATTGCTTCGCCGCCGGTCGGACCCACACCACGTGCAGGTGCTGCCCCACTCCACGCGCACGCGCACGGCACGCACAGTGCCGCCCGAGTCCGCCGCCGCTGCTCGCCCGCACTGGCCGCCGGAGCGCCTCTGCTCCGCCACAGCATAGCCGCGGGCACGCCACGTCGCGACGCACGCCATACGACAAAGCACAACGACGCCACAGTGCACCGCCCATCGCCCGTCTCGCCGTCGTGCCCGCAATCCCTGCCAGCGCCATTAATTCCACTTGCCCCGCCCGCCGAGCCCCGCTCCGTCGACCACCGCCTTAGCCCCCTTTCCCTGCCTATAAATAGGCCCGGCCGCACCTCTACCCCTCCACCTTGCTCGCGCGCCACCACTACTTGCCTCCCTTGCCACCGCCGACGCTCCCCGCCGCCGCCTTCTCTGAACTCCGCCCGCCACAGTGGGCTGGCCTCCACACACCGCCCCTGCGCAAGGTGAGCACAAGGGTAGACTCCCCACACACCCCTCTTCCTTCCCCCCCTTTCCCGACCGATTCCCTGTCCCGACCGACGGCAAGGCCGTCGCCGCCGACCGCCGGTCGCCTGCTCTTCTCCCCCCTCTGCTTTAATGGTGGGGAAGAAGAGGGCAATCTTGCCCATAACCCCCTGCCACTTCTCTTTTTCTACCCGCGGTCCAAAGACAAATCTCTCTCTCTCTCTCTCTCAGCTCAGTTGATAGCCCCTTCCCTTTTAGTTATTTACAAGAAGGTCCTTTATCCCTTGAAACAGCCCCTTAAACCCCCAATTATTATCCTTCTTCCATTCTAAACCCTATCGACTTTTAGGTATTCACGAATGCACCCCTCTAGCACACTATGACCATCACATATACACCCCTGGCCTTTTCCAAGTAAAACCTGGGACTTTCGAGAACTTTTCGAACAAGTCCTTTCTTCGTTAATTACTCGAACGACACGTCATTTTATGCGCCATTTTAACCCGGGACGACCTCAAATTTCGCCATCCACCTTTCCATAATACCTTCCGCCAAGCCAAGCATCACCTTCTCAATGTGACCTTATCTACCTCGCTCTCCATTTAATCTCTGTTCTTCCCTTCTGCGGGCTCGACAAATAAAACCTTTATTTTATTTTATTTCTTTTATTTATTATGTGGTTGCCTGTTGTGTGCGCCGTAGATCACGCTGAGGAAGATCCCGAAGGAGAGCAGTGCTACGAACAGGAGCCCGAAGGCCAGTGCCCCGAGCAGGAACTTCCGGAAGGCTTCGAGAACGACGAGTTCAATCTTACCCTTTGATGCATGTTTATCCCAGTTTATAAATACAACCCACTGGCCTGTTTTATAAAACCTGCATGATTGTTGTTAAACCATTTTTGTGTGAGCCATTCCTTGATTGCTACAAATATTCCTTGATGACCTAGATTAATTTCCGAATAAATTAGCCTGGGAATTAATCATTGCTAAATGCCTTAGGACAAATTTATCATAAATACTATCCACTGAATATTTAGTAAAATATTAGACAATGTGCTTAGGAAGAAAATGGGATTTAGATGATAAAAATGATTATTATTAGGGGATAAGCCGGACGGTGTTTCCTGTGTGAAATACCAAGGTGAGCTCGTGCCTGTGTGGCTGAGCATGGTGGGGATAGTCCTACTTGTCATTAGAAGGATGAGTTGATGTGTCATCTTGCCTAACCCAAATATCAGTACCTCCACTCGACCGTTGTATGTGGCAACGGCTTGGCATAAATCCCACTAGTTGAACTGGTAGTTATTGGGTGTGCTGGTGAGCAACAGAGGACCACGGAGACGGGTATAAGTTCTTAGTGAGTTATACCCTGGATAGAACCTCGTGTGTAGGTTGTTGGTCCCCTGGTTGCTTCTGTGGTGACTTGTTAGTTTAGCTAAGGTGGGTAATGGCCTCGATAGGATCTGCACTGACACTAAAGTGTTCATGTTGTGGTACCCTACTTGTGGTTGTGTACACCTCTGCAGAGTTGAAACCTATCCGGATAGCCGTGTCCACGGTATTGGACGAGTTACGGCATGGTCACTTCACAAGTCCTTTAACCTGGGTTGGTTTTGGTTATGAGCAGAATCCACTGGTGTGAGTTGTTTTGGATGTGCCGCTAGTGTCTATGACGAACGGGGAGTCCGGTAGCACTGAGTTGAGATTTACAATTTACCTTGTTTTTATCACTAGATTTACATTGCATAACTTCTATAAAATGAACCCTTGCATGTGGCATTTCCGCAAATAAACCAACAGCCTGTCCTTGATATTTATCCTTGCATGCTTCTATCGTAACCCTCCGTGGGTTTGGTTGGACTTGCTGAGTACGTATGTACTCACCCTTACTTGTTTTACAGAAGAGGACCAGGACTTCATTCCCGAAGACGTCGAGTAGGGGTTACGTTCTGCACCCAACCTTGCCTGTGTGTTAGGGCCGTCCGCTTGAAGAACCGCATGGCGCAGCTCTCTGATGATGCCCTGATTAGTTGTACCGTTTGGTTTCTAGTTTTTTATCCTCGCGCTAGTGGCGCGTCTGTGCCCGCTGCCACGAAGGTTTGTTCGGTAACGGACCATCTGTTGTAATAAATGTGAATCAGCCTCCTAGGACTGATGTTTGTATCACATTTAAGTCTTCTCTTTTGAGAGGACGCTTCACAATCAATGCCATTTGTGGCAAAAGGTTCATCACACAGCACACGCCGAGCGGCTCGTCCACGTCCACGTCCACGGCTCCACGTCCACGGCTCGGGGAGGCGAGCGAGCGCGCGCGTGGCACACCCTTCTCCTTTTACCAGCTTCACAAGTGGTCCACAGCTGGTGCACCATTTAAGTTGGTTAGGATTCCCGTTGACTCTCCATCCGGGATTTAACTCCCTAACATTTATTAGTGGACCTTTAATTCTTTGATTAATTGAGACTTAAATGGGTCAATGCCCAATTAATCCAACAATATCTACATGCTTTAGGGAGTGTTATTAAATTACTATTACGTAAAAAAATTGAAGACCGCAGATTAGGAACATTTGGGTATGAAAAATCCACTTATGGCTAGAGGAGTAAATATGGTAAGATTGAGCATATTTGTTACCACTCTCTTCATACAAAATTATTTTTCACTTTACCTTTTGTTCTTAGTCAAACTTTGGTAACTCCGACAAAATTTATAGAAAAAGTATCAGCATTAAAAACATCGAAGAATTAGTTTCATAAAATCTTCCATGAAAATGTTCTGGATTGTGTATTTATTTGGTACTATACACACTAATATATACTACCTCCATTCCAAATTACTATTCATTATTGACTTTTTTCTATGACCTTTGACCATTCGTCTTATTCAAAAATTTTGTCCAAATATACAAACCAATAAGTTATACTTGAAGTATATACGATGATAAAGCAAGTCACATACAAAATAAATGAAACTTGTGAAATTTTTTGAATAAGACGAATGGTCAAACGTTAAACGAAAAAGTCAACAATGAATAGTAATTTGGAACGGAGGTAGTATATTCTTTTAAAAGAAACTTATCAAAATCAGAGCGGCCGGCTTGATTTAGAATAAAGTCAATAAAGTGACCAATATTTTAGTATGAAGGAAGAGTTTAATGAGACGACAATTAGCATAACTCTGACAGCGTTGTTGTCACGAAACAAAAACAACAGATGAAGAACACGCAAATTTATAAATACCGCTTGCAGGCAGGACGATCCCAATAGGGCCGGCCAGACGCTGGCTGGGTTGTTACGTTGTTGTACACTACTACTACTACACTGCTGCCGTTAACGGATACATATGGGTCGTCGTCCCCGGCCGGTCCGTCGATCTCCTCCCCTTTTACAGCTGGAGCTCGCCGCAACAACGCAGCGCCGGCGCCGCCGTACGTCGGCGACATGAATGATCGCTCACACTCTCACGGCCCCGAGGTCCCACCCTGACAGTGACAGACAACGTGTGTCGCGTGGGCGGTACGGTGCGCTGGGCCATGCAGGTGTACGTGTCGCGGAGCACACGATGCATGCATGGTCGATGGAAATTTAGGAACCGAGCCCTCGTTAGATCGCTCCAAATTCTAAAAAATAAATTCTCATCGCATCAAAATATTATTGGCACATGCATGAAGTACTAAATATAGATGAAATCAAAAACTAATTGTACAGTGTCTGCTTGCCAAACGGGCCCTTATTAAAGGATTTAAATACGGGTAGACTATGTGCTTGTCGCCATCGAGACATCAGCGTGACTTCGTCAATCTCAAGATCGGCTGGTTCAATCTTTCAAAGGTACTTGTAGGCGTAGTGTTGCGTGGTATATTCATAGGTTAAGTATATGGTCCTTTAGTGTGTTTTGAAAAAACATAGAATGAGTAGTAAGCGATTTACTATGTATCACATTGCACACATGGATTAGATAGATGGAAATCCTTGAGCTATCCTCCGGCTAATTCTTGTTTGAGATAGACAATCACCGACGTATCGTCACACACCCTTTGCCCGTTGACATGTGCCCTTCCACTCAAAAGGACTTGCATATAAACAGCCCTTTGTAACATCCTCACTTTTTTTAACATGCCTTTGTAAAATGGTTCGAACCTGACACAGCACATTCCCCTGTGAGCGGATCACCACCGGACCATGTTTTGACTTGTGTTAGACATCCAAACTTAAATCTATTTGAACCATTTGAACCGGGCGGTTCAATGGCTCGATCCAATAAATCATTGAACCGAGCGCCCAGCGGTTTGATTATCGGTTCGGTTCAAATAACTAGGCTCACGATAAAGTCAAGTTAAGGACCTGATGGGGATTAACTAAGCATGCGGTAGGTAGCTACTGCCCACTAGCCAGGCAGCCAAGCAGCGAGGCCCACTTGGTTATTGTGCCTGGCGTAATGGACCATACATGTCGAGGAACACGACGATGGCGGTCGGCGAGAAACGTTATCTGAACGAAGGTTTATATGAATGTGATATATATGGCTTTCATACACCTAAATCGTAAATTCTTTTTCCTCTATTTCTAAAACTAAAGATTTTGTATGTATGAACCGAAAATATGCTAGTCCGGCTAGACTAATTTACTGAAGGAGATCTTGTTGCACAGGGCTAGACAGTACTTTACTGAAGTCTTATGTAGCAAGCATGCATACATTATTGTACGGAGCTAGCAATAGCTCGCAAGTCCACAACTCGATCGACCACAAACCCAATTAACTCGCGACATACTACTACTAGAAAGCATGCTAGTCCGGCCGGCCTCTAGGCTCTAGCACGCATTATTGGCGATGCAATATAGTCTGCCCACACACATAGAGTTCAAGAAGGATAAGATCACAGCATGATCACCCACTCCTGGGTGGGACTCCCCGGCGCCGGCTCCGACACGACGACCTCCCACTCCGCGACGCCCTGGCTCACGCACCCCGGCTGCGCGCCGAGCCGTGGCCTCACGTCCATGACCTTCCCGGTGCCGGAGTTGAACACGGTGCCGTCGTTCCGGAACACCCAGCGCTGCCGCGCCGCCCCCGCCACGCTGCAGGCTCTCGCCACCACCCGCCCCGCGGCGTCGGGGGCCAGGCACTGCTGCGTCGCCGAGCCCCTTCGTATGGATCCGTCGGGGTACAGCGCCCACTCCGCGGCGGCGGCGCCGCAGGGCGCCGCCAGCACCACCGCCCCCGCCGCGTCCACCTGCAGGTAGAGGTCGCGGTAGCCGAGGACCGTGGTGACCAGCGGCGCGGTGTCGTTGGTCGGGGTCCACGCCTGGCCCGTGCCGCCGCCCTCGCGCTCCACTGTGAGCGTGGAGTTGTTCTCCGGCGACGTCGTGGAGAGCACCAGGCCGCCGTCGGACCTGAGCGCGATGGTGCCGTCTGCGCGCACGACCCAGACGGCGTGGTGCCACGGCGAGATGGTCCAGCAGTTGTCGATGACGACGCGGTCGCCGGCGCTGGCGCTTCTGGCGCGCAGGCACATATTGCCGCCGTTGATGCGGATGGTGCCGTCGCGCTTGAAGGTCCAGAGCTGGTTCATGTCGTCGTAGTCGTTGGACCTGCAGGGCCACAGGATCAACTGCTTCCCCGCCACGTACGAGCTGTAGGGCACGTCCACGCACTTGCCTTCCGTTCCCACGATGTGCATCGTCGGCTCCGCCTGCGTGCACGCCGTCGCCGTAGCCGGAGCGCCGCCGCCGCCCACCATCTCCGCCTCTTGCACGACGGACCTGATGACCCTTGGAAGCTGCAGGGACCTGGAAGAAGAAGATGCTGCCTTCTTGCCGCACTTGTCGTGCTCCAGGAAGGACACGAGCGGCACGGCTCTGCGCACGTTGTCCACTCGCAGCGGCTTGCCGCCGTTGCTCCGATCAACGGTGACCGGAGCCGGGAAGGCGCCCTGGTTAGACTGCTGGACTGAAGACGACAGTGTCGGCCAGCGCGCCTGGAGGCCGTGCAGGCTCGGGTCGTCGGAGACGCCGTTGCCGGCGCCGTCCCACATGCCGGCGCTGAGCCGCCGCTGGATGTACCGGAACTTGGCGGCGCTCGCGATCATCATCTCGCAGGTGGCGACGCCGCGCCTGAAGCTCTGTTCCGTGGCCCTGCCGTCGGCAAACAAGAAGAGCGACGAGATGGCCTCGTCGAGGTCTTTCGCCCGCCATGTCGTCGCGGCTCCAAGACCAAGGCCACCGGCGGCGGCGCTGGACTGGGACTCCAGCAGCGGCCTAGCAACCGAACTTGAAAACGGGTCACTGTAGCAGGTTGCCGAGCTGATGAGGCACGAGAACTTCCCTGCTTCGTAAGCTGTGAAATAGGCTCCGGTGGCATCCATCTTCAGGTTTATGGATTGCCCTGCCTTGTTCGTCAGAGTGACGTTCAGAAATGTGGGGTTCTCTTTGCTGAGGAGCACGGGGATCCCGTTGCTCTTCTCCTTTGCTGTGTTCACCAGGGCAGCACGAACGGAAGCGATGAAGCTGTTGTACTTCTCCGGGGTCACCCAGTCGGTGCTAAACTGAACTTGTGGGTAGCTAGATTGTGCCGAGGCAAGACAGAGCCATTGCACCACCAGGTGCAACGTCAGGAGGACTACTGGTTTCTTCATGGCGACACGTACACTGCAGACATGCATATATATGGAACATCTATAGCTTAGTACATACATGTCGCAAGCGAGTACATTTTAATTGGTTCTATATATTGTAGGTGTAAAATTCAAATAGATTTGGCACCATTTTTATCTCTCGTCGTTATAATATGTGAGAGGTCTCTGGGATGACGATGGTACAACGAGTTTTAATTCGTTCTGGAATTAAGTGACAGTTACCCTTTACGTACAGATACAGAATATTATAGTTCAGCCCGGCCACAACAGATCCTCCTTGACACAAGAGAGCTGTCTTTAATTTGCTCTGCTTTTTAACATATACACATATGTAAACATTTGGCATCGAATAAATTATGTACTATAAGTATAGGAGAGAGTCCAATTAATTAGTAAGACGGCAAGAGGCAGCATAACTTTGACGTGACAACAACAGTGACACAGTGTTCTTTCTACAAAGCTGCCACACATATATACGTTCTCTTCACGGTTGATTTTGTTTTTGAAATTAAAATAAAAAAATTAAGTAATAACAGAAGAGTTGAATATGCTTGAATTAAACTCATAAACAATGGAAGACCATTACCGCTTTGCAGGCAGGAGGACGATCCGGCGATGCTACAGATTTTCGAACTAGCTAGGAAACGTACGTGGCGATGGATGGATCTTCCCCGGCCCGCCTCCTCCCCTTTTATAGCCGGGATCGGGAACGGTGCATAAATTTTGGATCACTCCAGGCCCACCCCCTGACAGACCCCAACTTGTATCACGCCGGTGGCCGTGTACGTACTCCGGCCTGACGCGCTGGGCCGGGCGCGTACGACGGATGCCCGACCGGCCGGCGAGAAACACGACGGCCCGTACGGGGCGGGGCGGCCTGCGCGGCGCGCCCAGAGACGCACATTATTGTGTGGTGACAGTGGATTGGGCACTGTTCGTAGATTGTAGTATCTAGCACTACCTTAATTCCAAACTATTGTTGTTGACTTTTTTTGTATAATCTTTGATTATTCGTCTTATTCAAAAAATTTGTCTAAATATACAAACCAATAAGTTATACGATGATAAAGTAAGTCACGTACAAAATAAATGATACTTGTCAAATTTTTTGAATAAGACGAATGATCAGACGTTAAATGAAAAAGTCCTATAGTATTCGTTAGGACTTTTTCGATTAATGTTTGACCATTCGTCTTATTAAAAAAATTTCATAAGGATAATTTATTTTATTCAAAAAAATTTATAAGTACCATTTATTTTATATGTGACTTGCTTTATCATCGTATATACTTTAAATATAATTTATTGATTTATATATTTGAACAAAAATTTTAAATAAGACGAATGATTAAAGACTATGAAAAAAATCAACAACGAATAGTAATCTGTAACGGAAGCCAGCGAGGTGTTTTTGGTTGGTGGCGACCACTCGCCACGTTAACCCTGTGGCGGCATGCAGTCTCATTTTAAGGCTTCTGCTTACTGCAAATTGGTTGCTTCTTGGGTTTCGGCATCGTATGGTTTTAATCCATTTTTCCTAGTGTAATAAATTGACGCTAGCTGCACATCTAGCGTCGTTTTTCACATACACAGATTGTGACACGCCACAACTTGAGCTTGGCGTGGCTTTTCATGGCCAGCAACCAAGCGAACATCAGTAATTAATCACAGTTGGCTGGCGATGGAGCGGCACGCATTGCATGGTACAGGACGAAATAGAGTGGTGTAAATATCTTTTGTGAACATCAGTGCGGTCACACCCGGCACGTGCTCCACGAGCCCACAGTCTGAACGGGTGTCCATGCTCATGTTTGTTAGCGGGACACCCGATAATCTGCCTATTTAAGGTTACACGGAGATTGATTACTATACTACAATTATCTATCTTACTATACTAATTGAAGGCTCCCTTCCAAAGCTCCACGTTAATCCTCACAAAATACTCTAGAAAAAAAATAAATCCTAAAAATTCTCATAAAAATCAGAAACATCGGACCATCCATTTATAGACACTAATCATAATAGCCATTGGATTTATTATATATTTCAGAAAAATTACCCACCACTATCATTACAAAAATAGCCTAAAATAACCCCTAATATTTACTTTAAAGTTACCCACTATGCCATCAGATAATTATGCAATCTAAATTGAAAAAATGAACTATCGAAACAAACATGAGATGATTGAATCTATCCTCGCTCCACCGGCAAGGACGAACATGAACTTACGAAGATGACGAACTAGATCAATCTGCAGCTGACTGCCCAGTTAATGATGGTAAGCACAATATGTAGCCGGAGGCGAAGCTAGCGCTGGGATCACTCTGGTGCACAGTTTAAGAGGTCTATAGGATTTTCTAGAATTATATGATGATTTTGAATTTAACTAATGATAAAAGAGTTATTTACCCTGATGCATTGGCACCGGGTAAACTGAACGTGGCGTCGGCCCTGTACGTAGCTAGCATTAAGCATCTTGCTTATGGGACTTTTGTGCAGGACACACCTTTCCTTTCTCACGACGTCCACTCCGCCGGCAACGGCGTACACGAAGACAGCGAACTATAGATCGATCTGCAGCTGACTATAAACCCAGATAATGAAGGTAAGCACAACATCTAGCTAGCATTAAGCATCTTAATTGGGACTTTTGTGCAGGATACATTCCTTTATCACGACGTTCACTCCACCGGCAAGGACGCGTAGCAAGACGAAGATTCTTTGATCTGCCGCTCGCTGCCTAATTAATTTAGGTAAGTACGCTAATTGCTAGGACTAGACATACTGCTTCAAAAGAAATTATGTAGTTCTTTCGTTGATTTAATCTAACTTGATACTGGTGTTTGATCTATCATTGCGATCATCGTAAGCCCACACAGGGCAAGATTTATAGGCTGAGGAATACTAAATAAGAGGTAACCATATTGCAATTCCATATATTCTAATTCATCATGATTTAATTCTTCAAATGTATATAATTCATAATTTGAAGTTCCTAGCCCATAATTCATAACACACTAAAATATGGCTCAGAACAACATGCATTATCAATCGTGCAGTGCTCAAGACTACCCATACGGCAATAGCTTGGCTGCAATACAAACACCCTCCCCTTTTAATGCCTCATTGGAACTCCAACATATTTAGTTTAACTATTTTGGGTTTTTCAATTTTGAGAAAAAATAAATCAGGAAACAATAGGTACAATACTTCAAATAGATTTAGCATCTTGATCACCTTTTTTGCATAACTAATCAATGGAAATATATGTATATCAATTAACACCGAAGATTACATACAATAGCATGGAACTAAAAATGTTGGGACGAAAAGGAAACAAATTTAAGATGAAAAGAGTAATAATAAAAATTATTAGATGTTGTCAAACAAAAGGCCCCGCACCATAAGAATGGAAGGTGATAGCTTCTCTGTATAAGTATTGATTTATCGTAATACTATACAACACTAATTTACCTTTAATCAATGATGTCCTAGGTTATTTATTTAAATATCTAAATCCAAGAGTGACATACCTGAGGCACCAAGCAAAAAAGGTAACCACATAATATTATTTTCTTTTAATTTTTAGAATGCTATATGTGAAAAAGTAATATTGAACCTTCCTTAAGGATGTATCCAATAATCAAAGTACTGATCTGCAACACGTGAAAATACACCAAAGGACAGACATGTGCTCAATTGTTCTCTTCTCATTTTATTTTGTTTTTATTTCTACCAAGATTCTGAAAGTGATATCGAAAAACATAGCTCATCTAAGGTTCTTTTTTACTAAATACATGTGCATGTGTAATGGAAAAGGGAAAAATATACATAAAGAGAAATGGAAAATCATGCAGAGTAATTGTAACTAAACTCTATCACAACCTGATAAAGATAATAAAATGTATGTACGAATATTATGTTATAATACTAACAAATGGAAGAGCAAATATAAGCAATTTTAATCATTTGTGGACCCAAAATTTATATATAATCTATTTAATACTTATATATTTTTAAAATTATTAGCCCTCGACGGACTAGTATTGTGAGATCAGGGGAAGGCTGGCACGCCTAGCCTAGCCAGGCATCAGGCTTAGGGCCCACGAAGTGGACCCCACCTTGTCCCGTATCTTATGTTTCTCCCCGTCACATATGTTCCCTTCCCACCATATATTTCGCGTTCTCTCTCTTCCTTTCTTCCTTGGGTGAGAGTTTCTGGCTGTCCCATCTCGCTTGCTCGATCCATCTGCGTGTAATGAATTTGTTGAGCCACAGCCACGTTCACCTTATACAATGCCGCTGCATGAGGATTTGGATCAGTCGACCTTACTTGTTATAGTGCTCTTTCGTTGTTGGTTAGCGTTCTGCTCGTGACATTGATGTCTCTATTGCCACAACGAGGATATATCGGAGACAAATATATCCTACTGCTGAGGATGTTGCATGTGAGGTTGTATGTGCGCTCATTCGTTTTTTGTTAGAAACGTCGTCACAACTAAACATACGTGTCTTCCTCCTCCCCGATCCCCTGCGCCGCCCGCCTCCTCACACGGTAAAATCCCCCTCCGCCTCCCACCAAATCCAATAGCCAGCGCGCAAAATCGAAGGCTAAAGCTTCCACTCGCGTCCAAATCACTCGCTCCAAACCCTAGCCTCACCAGAGGCCCTGCCACTCCTCCCGCGACATGTCTCGGCTATCCAAGAGGACCTCAGCACCGGCGCCAAGTGCTCAAGCCGTCCCAGCCATGGGGGATCAACTCGTTCCGCCGCCGGCCATTTTTGGCCCCGCCGCGCTGGTGCCCGCCATGTGCCCCGGGGCCCATGGCGCCCTCATCCGTGCCGCCCCTACTGTTTCGCCGGTCCACAGCACCCAAGCTTGGCAGGCGCAGGCTCATCGACTCAAGGCCCTTTCTGGGCACCTCCGGGTTTTGGTGCCTCTATGAATCATGCACCTACTGATGATAATGTTGAGGACTCTGATATGCAAGTGGTATTTGTTATTTGTAGTCTTATTTGGTTAGTGTTCGATTGTTCACGTGCTGCCACTTTTGTATGACCGGAAGCATGGTAATTAGTTTGCCATGTACGCTATCGGATGCAACTAAATTTGGAAGTAGGCAAAATCTGGACAGAGCTGATGCTACTTCAATTACTAGATGTGCAAGCATGATATTGTGTTGTTTGATAAACGACCACAAAGATGCAGACCACAGCTGATGTCGTGCACATGCAAGCGTCGAGTACTTGCTAATTAATGTAGCCCTTCTCTTAGTCCACCTAATAGCTAATCCATTATATCATCTGGCTATTTTGAAGGCTTTATATGACATGGAACTTTGTATTTAGCCAGCAGCAGGCTAAATCATTAACTTTACTCTCACGTACCATGAAACTCTTCGTTCTCTCTGTACCTCATCAGCACATTTAATGCCATAAAACTCCCAACGAAACTCCTACCGAGAGTGACATTAGTTTAGCTATCTGCAAACGACGTTTAAGTGGTTTCAATTGCATCATTACCTGGGTGAGGATCTCAAAGCGCATATCATGAAACTCTTCATTCTCTCTGTACCACATCAGCACATTTAATGCCATAAAACTCCCAACGAAACTCCTACCGAGAGTGACATTAGTTTAGCTATCTGCAAAGCGTTTAAGTGGTTTCAATTGCTTCATTACCTGGGTGAGGATCTCAAAGCGCATATCATGAAACTCTTCATTCTCTCTGTACCACATCAGCACATTTAATGCCATAAAACTCCCAACGAAACTCCTACCGAGAGTGACATTAGTTTAGCTATCTGCAAACGACGTTTAAGTGGTTTCAATTGCATCATTACCTGGGTGAGGATCTCAAAGCGCATATCATGAAACTCTTCATTCTCTCTGTACCACATCAGCACATTTAATGCCATAAAACTCCCAACGAAACTCCTACCGAGAGTGACATTAGTTTAGCTATCTGCAAAGCGTTTAAGTGGTTTCAATTGCTTCATTACCTGGGTGAGGATCTCAAAGCGCATATCATGAAACTCTTCATTCTCTCTGTACCACATCAGCACATTTAATGCCATAAAACTCCCAACGAAACTCCTACCGAGAGTGACATTAGTTTAGCTATCTGCAAACGGCATTTAAGTGGTTTCAATTGCATCATTACCTGGGTGAGGATCTCAAAGCGCATATCATGAAACTCTTCATTCTCTCTGTACCACATCAGCATATTTAATGCCATAAAACTCCCAACGAAACTCCTACAGAGAGTGACATTAGTTTAGCTATCTGCAAAGCGTTTAAGTGGTTTCAATTGCATCATTACCTGGGCGAGGATCTCAAAGCGTTAGATATCTGACGGCAGCAAACTCGTGTGCACGTGTATCCACCAACATATAGCTATATCAAGGTCACTGCCACCGCTACCAAGAGTGAGGTGATTAGCCGGATCAAGCTGATTTCGTGTTATATATATATATATATATATATATATATATATATATATATATGCTTATGGTAGTTCCGTTGATACGTAACTCCCTCTTCCACGACAATATGTCCACATCACACCATTCTTAAAAGGGCTATCATTTACATGAGCCTACTAGTGCGTCGGTTTCATCTCTAGTGTGAATGTCCGGTTGCTCAAGATATGACTCGTATGTCCACTGCTAGAAAAGACCACGCCCGTCCTCCTCGTATGCCTCGACGCCATTAAAACATGGTGCTAATGCTACATTAGCACCGAGTCTAAAATTCGTGAGGCCTTGGAGACCCTTTATTAGCACCGGTTGGTAACAATAACAGGTGTTAAATGGGATCATATACTACTTCAAAAGGAAAGCATATTTTAGCCAATTACACGTGCTGCGTAGGTGAGATGAAAAAGAGGGTACGCGCGAGCTAAGAGATCCCCAGTTCGAATCTCAGCATCACGCATATTTTTTAGCGAGTATCCACATTTAACACATTTAAAGGTAGCACCGAAAGATTGGCACCGGTTGATATTGTTGTTATCACGTTATGTTAAGTTGTTAACATAGGACTAGTTCCTATCATTATTTCTAGTATTGTTTGAGATCCAACCTCCATTCTTAATTTTTATAAAACTGTTCACCTGGCTATATTCAATACTATTAGAATATTTATATTCTTACAGCCCTCCTCAAACAATCCTTAGAACAATTTTGGCGGACTCTCTAAATAGCCTTGTACCTTAAATATAGAGGGTCAAGCGAAAAAAAAAGACCCAGCACGCTCTGTACTAGAACTTCTATATTTTGATAAGGCCTTTAAATTTTCTCATCTAGCCTGTATTTAATTTTTTGATCTCTAGAGAGGCCTTTATCCATGAGAGTTATTGACAAAATTGAAGCAAGTTTTGAAATTCTTAAAAACTAGAAGTAGAGAACAACATAGTACCACACCTAATTTTATTTGCTCTAAACCTATCATATCCAATTGATGTTTTGATCATAGGCGCAGTCTAAAACAAGCTAGGCACCCGCTGTTTGGTGCGTGGAAGGTCTAAAAATCAAAGACCCGAGCTGATTATCCCGCAGGTCTAAAAATCGTCAAGGTTACTACGCAAGCAGCCAGGCCCACCTGACCAGATCAACGTGGGCGTCACGTGCGCCTGGCGTTGTGGTTCATGCATGCGTCGTGTCGTGGTCGGAGGACCACTACGATGCCGGCCGGCCAGAAACATGGCCGTCGTGCTCGTGCAGGGCCGGCAGCACCGTACCGGCCCACCCCCGTACCGAGTACATCATATCATATGGTACCAATTTTTAGGTAAAGACTTCAATCAGGCCGGCCATTTTGCGTAGCTGCACGCGTACATAGATCCGCCTCTTACGGCTCCAATAATCGTTAAGTCTATGGGACGACCGGTCGCTCCACCGACTCATCACGTGATCGATCGAGCAGTCTGATGATCTTCTTCCTCTGCGTCGGCGCCGCTGGGTTAGGGGTCCGGGGCTATCGAGATCTAGAGTTCGCCGGTGGACCTAGAAGAGGTGTTCGGGGCGTCGGTGACGATCGCCGGGCGGAGGGCCGAACGCCGCTGGCTGGGCGGTGGGGGACCCCGGCCAGTGGGTGGTGCAGCCGGTAGGGGCGGAGAAGGCGGAAGACAAATAGTGATAATGCGTGCGAGTTTTCTGGGGACTATGAGACAACTGCCTCATGAGCTATATTTTAGGGATTTCGAAGATGGATTCTCATTCGCCTACCCCCTCCCCGCCGCCTCCGCCTGGCCTCTCGCCGGCGGTGCCCCCCCACCCCCACAGCCCCGCCCTCACGGCGCCCAATCTCCCCCAAACCCCACAGCCCCCTCTCTCCCGTCGGATTCCCCGGTGAAGCAGGCCCAGGCCCCCAAGGTAAGGAGCTCCTCTGGCGTCGGCGTGGTGGTCCCGGAGCCACGGCCAGCGTCTTACCGGGACGTGGTGCTTCGCCCCAGGACCTTTAAGCCGCGATTCCCGGCCTCGGCGCAGCGGGACGCGCACGCCTGGCTTGATGAAGGGAGCATGGGTCGCCTGCAACCGCAGCGTAGTGGCAACTTTCGGCGTCGCAGCGGCCTCCATGATGGTTCTCGCCCTGCTTTGGGCGGTCTTGGTCCGATGGGCAATGGTGGCCGCTGGAGCGAGCTCCTCAGAGTAAAGGCGGGGAGTAAATGCTTCAACTGCCTCTCCGCGGGGCATCGCATTGCTGCCTGTCGCGACCCGCCTCGCTGCATTCTTTGTTTGAGCTTTGGTCACAAAGCAAACTTCTGCCCTCGCCCTTCCCAGCTCCGCTCCGCTGCTCCTCATTCTGCTACTCCCCATCGCCCCGCTCCCACCCTCGCTCCGCCTACCCCCGCTCCCACCCACGCTCCGCCCGCCGCCCTCCACCCTCCATCCTCCCGCCGTTGTCTAGCTGCCTCCGTTCCATCCGCCCGGGTTCCACGCTCCCGCCCGGCGGCGCCATCTGCGGGTGGCATGGACCTGAGTGGCTGGATTCCGGGCGCCCCGGGACAACGTCCGGAGCATGCCCGGGCCGGCGTGGCCCGTTCCGACGCCATCACTGAGGCCAAGCGGGCGCTGGTGGACTACGCACTCATCGCAGTGCAGCTCGAAGGACGTGTTCGCTTGGAGCCCTCGCTGGTCCGGCAGGAGGCAAGTCGTCAGCTCCGCATCCCCCTCCTTGAGCTGGGCGTGTCCAGGACGGCGCCCGCCACCTTCATCCTGCGCTTCGACGAGAAGCGTCAGCGCAGTGAGGCCCTTGCCAGAGGTTTTTTCAAGATTGGGCACGTCAACCTGAGGCTCTTGCCATGGACGCGCCAGGTCAGTGCTCATGCTGCGTTGTCCAAGCTTTACTATCGCACCCGCCTGTGCATTGAGGGGATTCCCGATCATGTTCGCAACGTCGCGGTGGTGGCGAGCCTGTTCAAGCAGCCGGCGTTCATAGATGATGAGGAGTGTTCCATGGAGAAGCCGGAGGAGGAGGAGTGTCTGAGGCTCTGGTTGTGGACCGCTGACCCCGACGGGATTGCCATCTCCGGTACGCTGCAGGTGGAGGAGCCTGTTACTCTGCCGCAGGACAACTATGCTGAGGGACTGTTTGCTTTGGGTATGCCGATGGGAGCCATGCGCCTTGGCCCGGCTGAGATGATGGATTATGAGCTGCTCATCCATGTTGACAGAGTGCTGGACTTCACACCGCTGCCGGACAGCCCTTCGCACCGTAGCTACCACAGCGATGTCAGCGGACTGCAGGATGAGGAGCCGGAGGTGGAGTGGCCGGTGCGACACAGGTTCGTGTGGAGACTGGGGGAGCCAGATGGTGGTCGCCGGTCATCGCGCCGTCGGGTCTCGGTGCACGACAGGCTTGGGGGACGTGATAGATCGCCTCCACGCGGAGGGGGCTCTGGTGGCTCCGATGGTGGTGCCGGCGGCGGCGGCGGTGGCGGCGGCGGTGGCCGGGGTTTCAGGCAGATGCCCCCATCTGGCCCACATGACCTTGGCGTGCTGTGGCACTCGGGATGTGGAGGGCACCACAATGGTCGGCGTTTCAGAGCACGCGCGCCGCAGTGGAGGTGGCAGGACAGGCAGCAGAAGGCAGACATCTCTGTGGTGCCAGGCCAGGCAGCGGTTCTCGTTTCTTCAGCTGCAGAGGGAGGACAAGAGACAGGAGAGGTGCGCAAAGGGAAGGTCAAAGTCCTTGGGCCTTGTCTGCCGGAAGACAGTTTCCTTGTTGATGAAAGCCCTGCTACTCTGTTCGCGAGCATGGACCCTACGCTGCCCATGGCTGCTGATGGTGGACAGAGTCTGGCCGTGCTGCCGCAGTGCTCGGTGGAGCCAACTGCGGCCAATGGGCCTCTGACTCATTCCGTGAGCAACACAGCCACAATTGCAGTTGGAGTCGACGTGCAGGTGTTACAGCGTTCGGTGGAGCCATCTGCATCCGGCGGGGAGGCTGTCGCCTGTGCCATCGACCAGGACATGGCTCGGCCAGACGGTACAGAAGTGCAGATGGGGGCGGCCCAACTGGCTCCAGTGGTGCACGCGGGACCGGCGGTTCAGGGCCCCGTGCTGCAGACGATGGGTCCGCTAACCTCCGTAACGGTCCCGGGGGCTCCTGCTCCTGTGCAGATACAAGACCAGACGGACGGGGGTGACATAAGGCTAGAGGCAGGACCATGGCTTGATTTGAACAAAGGCGTGGATGAAGACGGAGTGCCGGTGGAGCACAACTCTGTTAGGCTGGGTCGCAGGAAAACTCTTGGTGCTGCTGATGGAAGGCTGAACAAAGAGATCAGGGAACAGGCGGGTAATGCAGGCAAGATAGTGCGAGGAGTTTCCATGTTTGCTGTTCCACTCAAGAGGTCGCTACTCTGCACCCCAGCCCTGAAGCAAAAGATGGGGATTCCGAAGAAGCAGGCCACTGCTGAGATCGCATCCTTGGCAATGGGAGAGAAGAAGCTGAACAAGCACCATGTGAGAGGCAATGCTCGTACTTCAGTAGATGAGCAGGCCACCACCCTCCTGTTACAGACTTGTGGCATCATTGAAGCAAAGGGTCGCCTCACGGAGCGGGCGAAACAGCAGTTCAGTGACAAATTCGTGAAGCCTTTGGAACCACTGATGATGGGGGATCTTCGCACGGGTCTGGGCCTGCCAATGATGGGGGATGCTGGTGTGCTTGATGTGTTGGCTCGCGATGGAGAAGAATGATGGGCGGCGGAGGCTGCGCTTGTGGTGTCCAGATCTGGACACGTGTATCTTTGTTTTTCATTATGTTAGTTTTCCTTGTTGTTGGAGGTGGAGCCTGCCTGAACTTATCAGCATGTCGTTTTATGTCAGTTTGTGTGTGCCTGGTGAGGCCAGTCTGTACTGAGAGGACCTTGTTTCCTTGATGATTGCTAAACAATGTGTACTTTTGAATTGGAATGTCCGGGGGCTTAATAACCCAGCACGTCGAAAGGTGGTTCGGGACTTGGTGGGGGAGACGAAGGCTACAATTGTGGCACTGCAAGAAACAAAATTGGAAACTCTTGATCGTCAGATTGTGGCTGAAACATTAGGAAGCAGATTCGAGGAAAATTTTGTGACCTTGCCTGCCATTGGGACCCGAGGAGGGATCCTTCTTGCCGTTGATGAATCTGTTTTCAAGATCACGCAGTCTGAAGTGGGAGTTGACACAGTTACAGCTACAATCGACAACGGTCAGTTACAGTGGTGTCTGACGGCTGTCTATGGGCCGAAGAAGATAATGAAAAGCTTCAATTTTTAGGGGAGTTGAGGTGGATTCAACATTGTGTCTTGGACAAGTGGCTGCTAATTGGAGACTTTAACATGATACTGCAGGCTGCTGACAAGAGCAATGCGAATTTAAATCGGCGCCTAATGGGTGCTTTCAGGGAAGTGGTCAGAGATCTTGAACTCAAGGAGCTTAACCTTAGAGGCCGAAAGTTCACATGGTCTAACGACCACACTCAGATGAGAATCGATAGAGCTTTTTGCACAACGGGGTGGGATATCATGTTGCCCAATGTACATTTGCAGGCACTTTCTTCTAGAGTTTCAGATCATTCTCCTTTACTGATTGCCGGGTCAGCTCCTGTAAGAGGGTTCACTGGCTTTCGGTTTGAATCTTTTTGGCCAAGTTTGCCAGGCTATAACGACTTGGTTGCTGAGACGTGGGCAAGGCAGACAAGGGTGATCAATCCGTTCCTCCGGGTGCACATCAAATTGCAGAGAATGGGGAAAGCGCTGAGGGCCTGGTCTAAAGGAATTCTTGGAAGAAACAAAGTGTTGCTGTGTGCTGTCCAGAAACTGATTGGAATACTAGATGATGTACAGGAAGTCAGGCCTTTGAGTGAGGCTGAAATCCATTTGCGCAGAGATTTGAAAGTGAGGCTGTTGGGACTTGCAGCTGTAAACAAACTAAGAGCCAAACAGGCAACGAGGCTGTCACATATTAGAGCTGAGGAAGCCAACGCAAAGCTTTTCTATATTCAAGCCAATGGGAGGAGACGAAAGAACCTGATACATTCTTTGCACACTGAAAATGGCGTTTGCTACTCTGAGAAGGAAAAGGAGGAAGCCCTGTTCAATCATTTTAGCTCACATTTTGGGAGGCCTAGTAGCAGGGTGTCGTCGATTGATTGGGACTTGCTGGGCCTTCCTCGGCGCGACCTCTCGCATTTGGAAGAGGCCTTTACAGAAGAAGAGGTCTGCTCGGTCATCCGAGAGATTGCATCAGACAAAGCGCCAGGGCCAGATGGATTCATTGGGGCTTTTTTTAAGGCAAGCTAGGCAGTGATTAAAAATGATTTGATGAGGGCTTTTGAATACTTCTATGAGCAGCATGATCAGCACTTTCTACACCTCAACACAGCACACCTGCTGCTAATTCCCAAAAGAGCAGATGCACAGCGAGTTGGGGATTACAGACCGATTAGTCTTACACACTCAATAGCCAAGTTATTCTCCAAATGTTTGGCTAATCGGCTAGGGCCAGAACTGAATGATATGGTTTCAAGGGCACAAAGTGCATTCATTAAGAGGAGAAGCATCCAAGACAACTTCTTATACACGCAAAATCTTATCAGGGATCTGCATCGGAGAAAGCAGCCTGGCCTCTTTCTGAAATTGGACATCGCCAAAGCATTTGATAATGTCCGGTGGGATTATTTGATGGAGGTTCTAGAACAATATGGTTTTGGATCACGATGGGGATGCTGGGTTACAATGCTACTCTCTTCTTGCTCAACTGCAATCCTACTGAATGGCACTCGTGGGCATTGGTTTAAACACTTCACGGGCTTACGGCAAGGAGACCCTCTGTCACCGCTATTGTTCATCTTAGCCATGGAACCACTGCAGCGGATGCTGGAGGTAGCAACTAGGGAAGGATTACTTTCACCTCTTAATACTAGGGTCGCGCGACTGCGGGCAAGCTTGTACGCTGATGATGCAGCTGTTTTCCTAAGCCCGAAGAAAGAAGATGTGGAGGCAGTGGCACAGATTCTTGAAATATTTGGTCAAGCCTCTGGGCTACTCACGAATAGAGCCAAATGTGCAGTCTACCCGATTCGATGTGATGGATTTGATATTGCTCATGTAATGGAAGGTTACCAATGCTCTGTGGGGTCATTCCCATGCACTTACCTAGGTCTGCCGCTGCACTTCAGACAGCCCTGTCAAGTGGCGATTCAGCCCCTGGTGGACAAAATGTCAAACAGATTGGCAACTTGGAAGGGGAAATTCCTGAATAGAGCAGGCCGCTTGAAATTGATCAACACAGTCCTCTCTTCTTTGCCAACATATTACCTCACGGCGTTTGTACCAAAAAAATGGCTAATCAAAAGAATGGACAAAATTAGAAGGGGATTTCTGTGGAAAGGTTGTGAGCAGGTAAATGGTGGTCACTGTCTGGTAAGATGGGCGAAAGTGAAGAGGCCTAAGAAGCTGGGTGGTCTTGGTGTGATGGATTTGGAGTGCTTCAGCTCTGCTCTTCGACTGCGATGGCTCTGGTATAGATGGACAGACGAAGAAAGGCCATGGATTGGAGGAGAGGTGCCGTGCAATGAAGTTGATAAGCAGCTCTTTAGGGCAAGCACCCAGGTTACAGTGGGAGATGGAAAAAGAGCACTATTTTGGGAGTCGACATGGCTCGAGGGAAGAGCTCCGAGAGATGTAGCACCTAGTCTTTACAAGCTGGCCTAGAGGAAAGGGAACACTGTATGTGATGATCTGATGAATGACAATTGGATGAGGGGTCTGTGGCGTATGAGTACAGGTGAAGAGATGGCTGAATTTGTGACCTTGTGGGGACTCATCCAGGAGGTGCAGCTTTTAAATGAACCTGATCAGATTAGATGGAAATGGACGCCTGATGGCATATATTCAGCAAAATCGGCCTATAATGTGCAGTTCCGGGGGGCCTACTGTACTTTTAACGCTAGTTCAATTTGGAAGGCCAATGTGGAAGGTAAACATCGTGTTTTTGCCTGGCTCATGGTTCAGAGCAAGCTGCTAACTGCTGACAAGCTAATCAAGAGGAATTGGCCATGCACCCCTATCTGTACGTTATGTGATCAAGCACAGGAAACAGCGCTGCATCTGTGCATCCAGTGTGTGTTTGCGAAGGAGGTCTGGGCTCTGATTTCAACTTGGACTAACGGGCTGGTGCCAGTCCCGGGCACTCAGCTAACTTTGGAAGACTGGTGGAACAATGCAGGACACGGCTTACCGAAGGAACAAAAACGCCAGGCCACGTCAGTTATGATCTACACCACCTGGAACCTGTGGAAGGAAAGAAACCGCAGAGTGTTTGATGGGAAAGTCGCCACGCCACTGACCGTGTTAGGCATGATCAAGGCTGAAATAAAGATCCTTATGATGGCAATCCGTGTAGAGTGGCCTTTTGTTTTTTAGATGGCTGTACCATCACGTGTGTTTGAGTTTATTTGATTCTTGTAATATCGACCTTGTATTGCTCGGCATGCTTCTTCTCTCTTAAATGACATGGCAGCGCTCCTGTCCAAGTTTCAAAAAAAAGCTATATTTTAGGACTATAAGACAACTTCTCACATCCCACCATTGTACGAGTTTTATTGCCATGTAACCAATATTTTTTCTTTATTTTTCCATAAATTAAGAAATATTGTATTACTATGAGATAACCAAACAACAATATATTATATATTATATAGGTTGTCTAATAAGTTGTCTTGAGAATTACCACTGTATGAGACCGTCTATTAGACCGCATCAATATACTTGCCCTTATACTTGAGACATTGAAGATGGGTGAACGACTTTCAGATATTTACAGATATTGATCGGACATTTTCTACTCCATCCGTCATACAATATAAGCATTTGAAGCATTCAAATACAAAAAATAGCAGAACTACAAAAAGACCTCTATACCCCTCATTTTACACTACCCACCAACTCTTCATCCACCCGCCAACCTATTTATTTTTGTTCTATTCCTAGGAATGATTATATTTTGGTACAAAATTTAAACCTACAAAATAAGTTGAGGGTCTCCTGGACGTCAAAGTATTTATAGTTACTTACTCGTAACCAGACAAAGTATAACGTGACTCAATATTTTTGGGTGTGTTTAGTTCCCCAAATTTCAAACTTTTCATTACATCGACATCACATCGAAACATTAAATATTTCAAATAACACATGCATGGAACACTAAACGTGGGTAAATAAAAAAACTAATTACATAGTTTTGATGTACACGACGAGACGAATCTTTTGAGCCTAGTTAGGTAATGGTAGGACAACGATTACCACAAACAAACGAAAAGTGTTACAGTACGCTTCACTTTTTCACCAAACTTTTCGCGGATCTAAACTCACCCTTTGGTGCTGGTGTTCGGCAGTCGAATTTAAAAAGACCACGAAAGGCATAGTTTTTTTTACTGCTCCGTAAAAGCTGCCATACTGGACGCACCACGGCGCTTTCGAGAGGCCGCGTCACGTTGCTGTTGGATGCCGACAGGATCAGCCCTCGTAGACATGCGCAAAAAGCAGGCGGGTCCACCCATCACATGCGCCTGCTGGCGAAAGGGCAACGCTTGTCGGCCCTTGTTTAGCCTCGTGCAGATGCGAATCAGGGGCTAAATTTGGTCCAAAATATCATTTCGTCCCATATGAGTCACTATCGCATTTTATTTGTATTTATAAAAAAATATCTAAATATTGATTAATTAAGTTTAAAATATTCGTCTCGTAACGTACAATAAAACTGTCCAATTAGTTTTTGATTTCATCTACATTTAATACTCTCATGCAAACGAAATGCTACAGTAACACATCTACGGTGAACTAACATTTTAAGCTAAATTTGAGATCAAGAAACAAGACGGCCAGTACGACCCGCACATGATATGACGTGACAAGGATCCTGGTCATGTTTCTTTATGTCATTAAATTTTTTTCGTATTAAATAAGGTTTATTTGTAAAATTTTTTTAAGGATGAATGTAACTTTACGCGACAAATTTAATGAGCCTAACTAACCTAGTATTTACTACAGTAATGATACAGTAACCATTCTCTAATCATACGGTCAGATGCCTCATTAGATAGGTCTCGCGAATTAACAGGAGGTTTTGTACGTAGTTTTATAAACAAACTTTATTTAATACCCTTAATTAATGGTCAAACGTGCGAGTAAAAATTTTTACCCCCAAAGAAACATGGTGCATCATAGATGATAACCGAGCAGTTTATTAAATAAATACAGTTTATAAAATTAGATACAAAACCCTCAGATTAACTCGTGAGATCTATCTAATGAGGTCTTTGACAGTATGATTAGATAATGGTTACTTTAGCATTACTGTAGTAAATCATGGGTTAATAAGACTCATTATATTCGTCGCGTAAAGTTATATTCATCCTTAAAAAGATTTTATAAATAGACTTTATTTAAATAGGCCAATAAAGAATAGAGATAAGTGCGTGCAAGTAGCATGTCACACAGCACGTTAAAGACCATCAATATGGTTATGGTAACAACTGAATCCGGAAGGTTGACATGATAGAACAATGCACCAATTAAGACAATAGCGAGTTACTGAGTTAGGCCCTGTTTGGTTCCAGAGACTAAAGTTTTAATCCCGTCACATCGAATAGAAAAATACTAATTAGAGGTATTAAATATAGAATAATTAAAAAATACATTACATAAGCGAGGACTAATTTATGATACGAATCTTTTAAGCCTAATTAGTTCATAATTAAACAATATAATGCTACAGTAATATTTGATAATTATGTACTAATTATAGGTTAATTAGACTTGTTAGGTTCGTCTCGCGGAGTAGATGTGACTTATGTAATTAGTTTATGTTTAATGCTTCTAATATCACTTATTTGAGGGACTAAACTTTAATCCCTAGGATCCAAACACACCCACCCAGTGACCATTTGAAAAAAGACGACAGTGACAGTTTTGATAGTTTGACCACAACAAAGCCTACTAAGCACCCTTTGTGACCGGACGAGTAGGATGTATGGAATGATATTAAAAAGCAATATCGGCTAAACATGACAGTTTTTATAGGGCAATGCACCATTTAGATTTTGGGTTTTTTTTATATCCGTGGTCTTCCCACGGTCCTCTGGCGACTTCCTCACGGTACGTGACGGGCGTGTGCCCTGCCCCTAGCCGGCCCGCGCCTACCTCCGATACGATACCGTTAATATACTTTCTTCGTATAAAATCTACATGTCGTTTTGGACAAAATTTAATCAAACATTTTGGGAATATAAATCACGAATAATTTTTAAGTCATTGAGTTTAAAAATATGAAAACCATATGAATAGATTTGTCTTAAAAATATATTTTTTTAAAAAATATACATATATTTTTAATAAATATTTTTTTTTAAAATAAAAAGTCAAAGTTACGTTTTGAAGATCGTATCGTTGTCCAAAATAACATCTAAATCGGTTGTCCAAAATAACATCTAAATCGGACGAAGTATTAAACAACCATGTGATATGATGGTACTGTTCCGTCACGTACTCCCTAGCATGCTAAACAAGTTATTCAACATGAGAATTAATTAGCGGGCGCATCGTAACCTCCCGCACCAAATGCGCAGAGCTAGCTGTGACAGAAGCAAAAAGCTCGCGGTTTACGGCCGCGGGCGCCGTCCGGGCCAGACCAAAAAGCAGTCGAACACGCCGCTGCATATGTACGCACATCGCGAGGCCACCGATCCTAGCGCCGGACAACCCGCACATCGGCAAGTGGGCAGTGGTGGTTTAGGCTATCCGCCCCGGCGTCCTCCATCTCTTCATCCGGAACCAACAAGAACACTCCCGATATTACTTGTAAAAAAACTTATGATAGGAAGTATTAGAGACATTGAGTGATCAATATTGTAAATATACTTAACTTTACCTTCTAGGAACTGCTTATTATTGTAATCAGGGTTTCGAATAAAGTAGTCGGCTTTGATCCTCTAGTGACTGAAAGGAAGGTCCCTCGACCGAATAACCTTTTGTGGCATATCAGATCGACGACGCCTATGAGAGCTCTCTGCTTGCACCAGATGGTTGTAAGTCGCGACCTCCTCTTCATCGATCATCATCAACTAAGAAATGAGTGTCATCGTCTTACTCATCTATCATCCAATACCTTTGCAAGGAGCCTGAGTAGCCGACCATGGTACTAGTAAAAATGAGCAGGTGAAGTTGTCCTTGGTGATTGGCTACTAGATGGAGGCGTGCAAGTGGTAGCCAGCAAAGGAACCGGTCATATCTAGCCATTGTCGTGCAATCATTCCCCGTGCTTTACAAGTGCAACAATCCGCTTCACAAGAAACAATGTGACCATACGGATTGTTTTTGCAAAGCTGCACATGGTAGCCCGCCATGCTACTTTGTACATGCTTGAAGTACAGCTCTCGGAGAGTACGCAAGGCATGTGAGCAATTTTAATTATATTTCATTAATTAAATAGTACCACTAATAATTATTACTTAATTAAAAAATTGTATTACTAATTATTTCCTCATCCATGATTTAGAATAAATATTCTAAATGTTTGTTAAAATGAGATGGTAGTTGAAAATTGTTGAATAAAATATATGACAGTCGGTACAGATTATAAGATATAAAGTAACATAGATGGGCGATAGAAATTGATATAAAGGAGAGAATCTCGATGACTAGAACACAATATTCTTTTACAGTACGATGAGCGTGGACAGCCTTAGTAGGGCGATGATAAGAATGCGTCGTAGCAAGGCCGCCTACAATTGAAAACATTTTTTTTTCAAACCTTAGCTGGTCTCTATTGCGTGTGTACCTGTCTAACGCCGGGTCTCTTTGGCGTACCTGTTTTCGTATCCCTCCTGGTCTCTTGCACATACATTACCGTCATCGCAGCAAGTTCCCCTTGTGTGGTGCCGAGGTGCAGGACATCGATCTTCTCCTGGTGGGGCTATCTGCCGATCGTGGTGACCCTGGCTCCGGATCATCGTACAATGGCGCCGCCAGGGGAGTGTGTTCTCCTTGAGCGTGCGAAGGCTCAAGACCACAACCCTGCTCGTGGGTTTGTCCTTTGATGATCGTGGTAGCCTCTGGTGGCGGCGTGGTTCAAGTGGGTAGTGGAGGCACACAGATTCTCCTAGCTTCCTTTCTTTCTGTCACCTCAATCCCGTCAAGCCCTGCATTGTTTTTAGCCCAAGGCCATCAGCGTACTGCCTCTCCAATTGTTGTGCCCAGGGCATACTAATCAAGGTATTTGGGCTATGTTTGTCTATTTTTGCATAAATAAGCTTAGTTCGGTGCTTGCATGCATGGGTGACGAGGGTTCAATGTTAGAGACTTAGAGTTAGATGACTGCTCTCATGAGAGATCCCAGTGTGTGGATTGCTGATTCGAGGCATGAGCTAAATTGAATTTCTGAGTCGTAACACACATTTGTGCACGTTTATTGGATGTAAAAAATAGCACTCGGTGTCTCAATGTCTCCAGTCACAAGAAAAGGGGATGAAAAGATGTGAAGTTCTCTCATTTGTGACTACAGATGACGAGTTATATTTGCCCCTCGTTCTGTTTTTAACTGTCTAGCAATGAAATAACATCCTCTTTGTCTTTAGTTTTGGAGCTACCATAATCTGCTAATTGACGATTCTCCTTCTGATAACAACCTGCTCCTTGTTTTTTATTCTTGAGCCAACCCTCGGCGCAAATCATTTGACTGGCATTCCAATCTATAGCGAATTATACTATCCTCTACTTGTTGATGTCATGAGAATACAACAAACTCGCTTGATGATCTAAGAACAAGGTCCTAAACGACACTAGATGTTGCAGAAGCATTAGAACTTTACAGATGGTTATGGCACTTAAAATTTGTGTCAGTAGAGCTGAGTTAGTAAAAGTATGTCACATGTGAAGGAGCAATGTTACCATTGCAAGAAGACTGGAGAACGAACGATTTAGATCTCTGATCTCAGGCCAATCCACCTTAGAATACTCCAGGTACCATATTCTCTAATGGTCCCGACCTTGTTTATATTTTGTGTAAAAAGGTAATAATTATATAGTTGTATAGCTCTCTCATATGTCATAGTCCATAAGGCACAATTATATTGTTGTTTTGTACATAACATAGTTCGGTAGTTACTATAATCAAATAGTTATAAGTTTATTTGAAGCAATCGTTCATAAAAAGTATTGGTTGATGGATTTGTTTGAACTATAGAATTTGTTAATAATCAGGTGTGTGTCGCACGTGCATCTATGCCTGTATACCCAAAGAAAAACAAATCAGAATAAACTTTCCATACATGTAAAGAGTTGGCATCATATTATTTCACCAAGCACTAACTGGAATTCAAAAACCAAAGTAGCATTTCCTATATAAATTCAGCTGATCATAAAGTAATATGAAACAAGCTATAACTACCACAAAGAGATAGAGCAACCATACTTGCATCAAAATACATCCTCGTACTCTAACAATACGTATTGCCAAATTTAATACATGTGTAGCAAGAGTAGTAGTTTTGTTGCTACTAGGGCAATAATAGGCTTCTCGCTTGTGAAGTGTGTCTTATTGCCTTCAAGGCTTCCTTCCATGGCATATTGTACAATGGACTCATTATGAATACCAAGTGTAAACTTCCATGCTTGCACATGTAGAAATACCTAGCTTTCATATGGCAATCTTTGTACCTTGCAAGAGCATTGCGAAGAATATCAAATGATTTTTGGATGCTTTCTTTGTGTTCCTTGTATGCTTCCCAACTGAACATGCCTTTTTTCCTCAAGCAAAAATATCTTCCCGTGATTTTTCTTCCTCCGAGGTGCAACATCAATTCACGTTATAAGTATGTGTATTTGATCATAACCCTTCGCTTCAAGTTATTAACACCATATTCATCATGATGTGAGCCAACCTAGGAGGAACTAGGCAGTTTATTTTAAGAAGAAAACAGGCACTCAGATTCAAGCTAGAGGGGACTCGAACCTGATTGGTTGCAATTCAAAGCACAACTCCCACCCTAACCAGTTGAGCTAGGCTCACTTCCTAATGTATACCATTTATGATATTAATAGTCTAGAAGGTGTTACTTAGTAATTTTACGATGAATGTAATATCATCTTAAAAATGTTAGGCTTAGATTTTACCACATAAATTTGCATAAATTAGTTGGTTGTCATATTGATCTAAATAAATTTAAGTCAAATTCACCATAAAATTGTGCTAATCCTTTGGTGCCTCGTATCCAAAGAACATAAAAGACCAAAAATGCAAGAGAAATATGAAACTCGAGTAAATTCTGCAAGAGAAACGGACAAAAAAGCAAGAAAACAATGAGAGAGAGAAAAGGGGTATCACGGCGACAAAGACCGATTCTGCCAAGAAGAAAGAACATTATGCCTGTATAATTAGTACAACTTCTCTTAGTGCATAGGCATTAAATTTTGCAGTTGACAACATAGGAGAATGTACATTGTAGAAAATATTTTTTCTGTACTTTTTGTAATAATTTTAGGTTGGATGATAGTTTATTTGTAATAATTTTAGGTTGGATGATAGTTTATTTGTAATTAGGTGAATGTGTGTGGATCAGGAGAGGGCTCTTGCCGCTCTCCATCGCCGAGCCATTGATGCGATTGATGGCGGCCATCAACTCGAAGGTCCCACAACACTTGCCACACAGACGAATGCATGGTGGGCCCATAACCACGTTGTAATAAGTATTGTATTGTTAGTCTTTGGTCTGTGCACTACTGGTCCCTTGTTTAGCAGAGCAGGTAGGCAGTTAGGATTCAGTATACTGCTGGTCATAGTGGGGCTGCAGCACATGATCCTTGTGACCCTGCTGCATGGTGGTGGTCTTGCTGCCTCCCCTAGGACAACATCTTAGCATATAGGACAGTAGCATCTTAGACTAGCATTTTAGCATATGCTGGGCTGGTTAGCAGCCTATAAATATGTACCCACAACCCCTTGGGTTGGTATGATATTGCGTGAGGAAAACCAGAAAATTGCCTCAACTCTCCTAGTGTCATCCTCTCGATGAGAGTAATAATTCAGCTACTAACAACCGGTATCAGAGCCGTTCTATCTTGTAGCCTAAACATCTCCTGTTCAACTCCATCCCCAGTCCAACACCAGCCCTAGCCGGTGGCAGAAACACTTGTTGCCCCTGTTCACTCCCCTCCATCTGTGCAGGCGAGCAGAAGCTCGTCAGATGGAGAATCCCCCTGGCGCATCAGCAACCCCCCCCCACAGCACGCCATGTCTGCATGACATTCTCAGCACTCGGTCGCCTCGAGCGTGTAGTGCCGGCGGTAGGCCAAGCTTGCTGCAGCAGAGGAACGCGAGCGAGCGGCGGCAAAGGCCGTTGTGGTGGCAGAAAGGGTGTCGAGGCTGGCAGCGGCGAAGCTGGCAGCAGCCAGGGCGGAGGTGGAAGCAGCGGTTGCGGCGGATGCAATGCGTGCAGCGGCAGCGAAGGTCGAGTTCTTGCACGGCAGCGCCAACAGCTACATCCCGGCTGACGGCAACTCCAACGCAGACCTCGAGCTTCCACCTTGTCAGGTGGACGCAAGCATGGCAAGCTGCACAAGGTCCGCCGAGGGACCCAAGGAGGAGGCGGTGGCAAACGGAAGGACTCCCGTGATGACATCTGCCACAACTGTGGCAGAACTGGCAATTAGGCCAAGGACCGCAAGCAGCCGCAGAGCAGAGTCGGCGGCCAGGTCCACGTCACGCAGGCTCAGGCCAACAACGAGCCGGCCCAGTTCCTGATGCACTGGAGTGTCGAGCTACACTCCTCTCCCATGTCGGACGTCACCACGCTCCTCCACCTCGACGAGTCACGTGCTCATGTCCTTCTTGGGAAGGACTCGAGCGAGGAGAAGACTGACGGATGGTACCTCGACACAGGCGCCACCCACCACATGACCGAGCAGTGCGAGTACTTCTCCAACCATGACACCATCGTGAGGGGCTCCATCAAGTTTGGGGATGCCTCTGCCGTAGAGATCGAGGGTGCCAGAACCGTCATCTTCAAGGCAAAGACCGGCGAGCACTGTGTGCTCACCGGTGTCTACTACATCCTGGCTCTATGCAACTTGATCATCATCTTGGGACAGCTAGATGAGAACGGGTCGCGCGTGGAGATCGAGCACGGGGTGTTGCGGATCTGGGATCCTCGTCGTTGACTTCCCGCCAAGGTGAGCAGGGGGAGCAACCGCCTCTATGTGCTTCATGCACAAGTGGTGCAGCACCTCTGCCTTGCAGCTCGACGGGACGACGATCTGTGGCGATGGCATGAGTTCTTTGGGCACCTCAACTTTGAGGCCCTGAGGCAGCTCGGTGCCAAGGAGATGGTGCGGGGCTTGCCCTACTCCCCCAGCTCCCTCGAAGTGGACGTACTCGACAGTGAAGTCGTCGTACGTCGGAGTCGGTCATCCACTGCCTTGTCCCACTCCCATCCTCGTCCTTCATTGAACACAACGTCGGGCGCCGTGCGCAAGCGCTGTGTCGTTGGGTCGAGGATGCGGTAGGCCTTTGAGCCCTACGCATAGCCGATGAACACTCCCAGAGTGCTCCTGTCGTCGAGCTAGCCGACGTGGCCAAGCTCCTTGGCGAATGCGAGGCAGCCAAAGACCCGCAAGTGAGAGACTATCGGCTTGCGCTCATGCCAAGCCTCGTACGACGTCCTACCATCGAGCGCCTTGGTAGGTGAGCGGTTGAGGATGTAGACGGCTGTCGCCACCGCCTCTCCCCAGAAGACAGACAACATTCCCCTCTGCTTGAGGAGGGCCCGAGCCATCCTCACAATCATCTGCTTTTTCCACTCAACAACGTTGTGAACTAGATGCCGTCGTCGGCGCCACGAACTCGGTCGCCATGAACTCACCGCCATTGTCCGTGTGCAGCACACGGATCCTGCGACCACACTCCTTCTCCGCAGCGGCTTGATGACGCTTGATGGCATCTACAGCAGCCGCCTTGGTGTCGAGGAGGTCCGCCCACATGTAGCGGGAGACATCGTCGATGAGTAGAAGGAAGTAGCACTGGCCTCCAGGAGTAGCTGGTGTGAAGGGACCGCACAGGTCATCGTGCACCAGCTTCATCTTCTCCTTGGCGCGGCAGATGGCCTGGTGCGAGAAAGGGTGTCACCGCTGCTTCGTCAGCATGCACGTGTCGCAGAGCTGCTCCACGTGGTCGAGGCAGCACCGTGCTCCCCAGTAATGACTCCAGCTGTGGTGAGCCCTTCGTTGGCTCCACCACAACCGGCGACACCACGTTCTCCAGCATCGACAGCCACCCCACCGGGCACGTGTACATAAGCACCAACTCCTCTCGAGCACAACTCGATGGAGTTTGCTACCCCGCTCTGCAACGACAAGGAGCACATCGACGCATACTACAACGGCGAGCCACTGTGGTACCATACAATGGAGGACCTCCTCGGTGATCAGCCAGTGCCAGGACTGGTGCCTCGTGACTTGGAGGCGCAGTCGCACCTTACGTGTGATGACGACAAGCCTCGGTCTTTTGCAGAGGCCGAGGGACACGCAGCATGGCGTGTCGCGATGCAGTCGGAGATGAACACGGCTGAGAAGAACCGCACTTGGGAGCTTGATGATGTCCCTCGTGCCCACCGCGCAATCACCCTCAAGTGGGTGTTCAAGCAGAAGAGGGATGAAGCCGACGTTGCCGTCAAGCACAATGGTTGCTTGGTAGCACGCGGGTTCGTGCAGCAGGAGAGAATCAACTTCGACGATGCCTTCGTCGTCGTGGCACGGATGGAGTCTCTACGACTCCTACTTGCGCTAGCTGCCCAAGAGGGCTGTCATGTCCATCACATGGATGTCAAGTCGGCGTTTCTTAACAGTGACTTGAAGGAGGAGGTCTACGTGCACCAACCGCTAGGGTTTGCGATCCCTGGCAATGAGGGCAAGGTGCTAGGCCTGCGCAAGGCCCTTTGTGGCTTGCATCAGGCGCCGAGGGCGTGGAATGCCAAGTTGGATTCCATGCTCAAGAGAATGGGCTTCGAGCAAAGCCCGCATGAGGCGGTCGTCTACCGGCCGGGCAATGGAGGAAATGCCCTGGTGGTGGGCGTCTACGTTCATGACTTGGTGATCACCGGCACCAAGGATGCGTAGGTGGCGGTGTTCAAGGAAGAGATGAAGGCCACCTTCCAGATGAGTGACCCCGGGCCTCTATCCTTCTACCTGGGGATCGAGGTGCACCAGGATGACTCCGGGATCACGCTTCGACAGACCGCCTACGCCAAGCGCGTCGTTGAGCTAGCCGGGCTCACCGACTGCAATCTGGCTCTCACTCTGATGGAGGAGAGACTGAAGCTGAGCCACGACAGCACGACGGAGGAGGTGGATGCTATGCAGTACATGTGTCTTGTGGGGAGCCTTTTCTACCTCGTCCACCAGACTTGGCATTCTGCGTCGACTACGTAGTCGGTTAAGCAACAACCAACAACGGAGCACCAACAGGCTGTAAACAGGATTATCCGCTTTGTTGCGGGGACTCTCGATCATGGTCTCTACTACTCGAGGTGCCCTGGGGAGGCACACTTCATCGGGTACAGCGACAACGACCACGCCGGCGACATCGACACCAACAAGAGCACAAGCGGGATTCTTTTCTTCCTCGGCAAGTGCTTTGTTAGCGGGCATTCGGTCAAGCAGCAGGTGGTGGCCCTGTCCAGCTACGAGGCTGAGTACATAGCGGCCTCCATCGCTTCGACACAGGTGCTCTGGCTCGTTCGACTACTTGGTGATCTCCTCGGCAGAGACACTGGAGCGGTGGAGCTTAGGTTGGACACCAAGTCTGCTCTGGCCCTGGCGAAGAACCCCGTTTGCCATGAACGGAGCAAGCACATCCAGGTGAGGTACAACTTCATCCGAGGCTGCTTGGAAGAAGGGAGCATCAAGGCGAACTACATCAACACCAAGGATCGGCTTGCGGACATGCTCACCAAGCCCCTTGGGAGGATCAGGTTCCTTGAGCTTTGATCCAGGATCGGGATGGTTCAACCCTTCCACAAGACGACGCACAAAATTTAGGGGGACAATGTTGGAATAAGTATTGTACTGTCAATCTTTGGTCTGTGCACTACTGGTCCCTTGTTTAGGATAGCAGGTAGGCAGTTAGGATTCTCTGTAGTGCCGGTCATAGTGGGGTTGTAGCACATGGTCCTTGTGACCCTGTTGCATGGTGGTGATCTTGCTGCCCCCCTAGGACAACATCTTATCATCTAAGACAGTAGCATCTTAGACTAGCATCTTAGCATATGCTGGGCTGGTTACCAGCCTATAATATTTACCCCCGGCCCCTTGGGTTTGTATGACATTGCGTGAGAAAAAGCAGAAAATTGTCTTCCTCTTCCGACCGGTGGAGTGGGGGTGGGCGAAGAGGTTTCTGTGCGTGGAAGTGGACTAGGAAGCTAGCTAGGGTGACTAGGGTGAAGAGGGCCGATAGGATATTCATGTTTTGTGTAACACCAAAAAATTGCCTAATTAAAATTTTTAGTGATTAATTGGCATTTATTTAAATTGTTCATAATTAATATAGGTTAAATGAATTATTTATGAAAATTAAAATCAAATATAAGTTGTAGAAATATTTTTGTTGCATTCATGCTGCTGCATTTATTTTTGTACTGCTTGTGATTCAAATGAGAATTTAAATTTATTTAAATTCAAATTTGAACCACCTTGTTTGGAATCCTAGAAAAGTTATTCTCAATCGATTTCACTTTTCCCCCTTCAACTCTGCTCCGGTCCACTTTTGCTCCCTCTACTTCTCGATCCAGCCCAGCAACCCTCTTTTCGTTTTTCTCGCCTGGGCCTTTCTCTTCCGAGCCGGCCCAGCTCGCCACCCGTGCACCCTTGGCCCAGCAGCGGCCCAAGCCGCGCTTCCCCCTCTCTCCCACTGCCTCCCGACCCCACCTGTCAGTTCCCTCTCCCTCCTCTCGCCCGAGCCTCCTCCCTCCCCGGCGCAATCGTCGCCGCGTCGGCCGGCCGCCCCGCGCCCTCCCCGCGCCCGTGGGCCACCCCGCGGCTTCCTCGAACCTTCCCCCGCGCGCACGTTCTTTGTTTAGCGCGCTCCCCACAAGGGAGGTGCTTCCCCGCTTGGAATGCCCCGGCGTCGCCGGCGCCCGAATCCCGGCAAATGCGCGCGCACGCCTAGGCCTCCCTCCCCGGGCTATAAAAGCAGGAGCTCCGCACCCCAGCACCACCAACCAGCCCACGGCTCGAGCATCCCCAAGCCGCAACGCTCCCTCCCCGCCTTGCAGCGCCGCCACCTTGAGCTCGAAACGCGCCGCCGATTCCTCACCTCCGGTGCCGCTCCGCCAAAACCGACGCACCCAGGAGCCTTGCGCGAAGGTGAGGACCCTCCCCAGCCGTTTTCCCCTCCCTTTCTCGCCTCCTAGCATACTCGCCTGCTTCACCGGAGAGCCGCCGCCTCGGTTCACCGCCGTCCGGCCAGGGCACCGCCCTTCCGCCGGCGTGAAGCACCTCGGTGTGATCCCCGCGATCCCATCGTCCTCCTCGGCCAAGCCCCGCTCCAAATGACGGCCGGGAGCTCGAGTTCGAGCAAGCTCCGGCGATGCGCCGCCGCGAGTTGCAGCGCCGCCGCCCCCCTGTTCCCCGTCGGACGCCTCTTTCTCCCCCTTCCGATCTCGATCGTCGGATCCTGATCCAACGATCCCGATTCGCCCAGACCCACATTCAATCCTGAGGAGACCGGTCAGCGCCAGCTATTTTGGTAAAGAGCCCCCCAACTTTCTGGTATTCAACCCGCGCTCCATCCCAGTTCAAAAATAATTGCACCTAGGTCCCTGTCTTTTCGAAAAAACCCCTGGACTTTTAAAAATTATAACCTGCCATCCTTTTTAATCGGTTTTGCACATTAGCCCTCGGGTTTTAACGCTTAATTATGTATAGGTCCTCAGTTTTCCTCAAATAAGCCCTTGGAAACTTTTAAAACTTGCCAGCAGGTCCCTAGAACTTAGAAAAGCCATATCTTTTCCGTTTTAGCTTCGATTAGTGTGATTTTCGCACTCATGTGTTCGTAGTGAAGCTTAGAATAATTCTAAATCCTTTTTATGTACTATTTCTACTGTTTGGTGTACTGTTCTTATAGAATATTATTTATTTGCATGTATTGGTTTGCGTGCTCGCTTGTATGGTGATTCGTGTCCAGTCGGTGAGCCATACGCTTTGGAGTTCGAGTACGTAGGGGACTTTCCGGAGCAGGACCCATAGCAGCAGCAGCCGCCCTTCGAGGAAGGCAAGTTATAGCACGGACAATCCTTGCTACCTAAACACACTTTCTACATACATTTACTTTCATATGCATGTGTCTAATTTGATGTCTTATTAAGGTTGTACCCAGTTTGTTTACTCCTATCCTTTGATTACCTTGGGTTTATGCATATGGGTAGATTTTGCTATGCGCAGCTACTATCACTGTTATTTAACTGTTAATCTTGACTTAATGGTTCATTTCAACATTAATGATAAAACTTGCTTTTTAGCAACTTGGTTTAGGGAACTAGAGCATGTGATGTGTGCTTTGCTCTAGTGTCTCTCCGTAAGGTCCGGTTCTTAAAGCGGCAACCCAGGAGCCTGTCGCCACCGCTAGAACTATTATGGCTCTGGTCTTGGTCAAGTAACTTGTACGTCTCTAGCTTGCCAGTGGTTACCGGTGGGGCCGACGGCGTTAGGGGAAGTAAGGCGTGAGGTGTTTCTTGATTCCACCGAGGACGGTAGCCCCGTCGGCTAGGTCTCGTTAGACCCAGTCCCGTGTTGGGAGTCCCTGCGATGGGGAACTCCGCACATTGCGCATTGTTGGGTGCGATGCCCGCGCTCTGGATGCCATCGACCCCCCCTATGGTGTAACTCCGTAGGCGTACGTTGATCTCGGTTTCATCCACTTGTAGTAATTTGGATAATGTTAAAATGAACCAACTAAAAATGCTAATGCAGTTAAGCCGTGTCTAGCCTATTTTGAACCTTCATACCTGTGCTATACTTGCTAAGTAATTGTTTACTTACACTTGCTATTTTATTCAACAAAATTCCAGATGGGTAAACAGATTGGGCTGGGCATGAGTCTCCTGCTAAGTTTCCAGAAGATTTACCGTACTACTGAGTTATGATCTCCCAGTCAGAGTACCTGTGGATTGCGGCTCCATTAGTTGAGAGTTTTATTAGTATTTCGTTGTTATTGTTTAGAACATTTATGAAGCACTCTGATGTAAACATTTTATTTAATGAAGAATTTACTCCAGCATATGTTCTCTGTTTATTATATTTGTTCGCTATATGTGTACTATGACTTCCTGGGCACACATATGGCCGCATTCGGGTTTTTGTGAAAATCCGGGTGTGACATTTTGTCTTGGTTATCCTCAGTCTCAAACCCCGATCAAAGATGATGAGGACATCACCACATTAGACATACACGAGTCAGCCTCATCTCCAAGCTACAAGTCGTCGCCATGTTGGACAACATCTTCGGTTCGAATTCAGCCGACATGTCTGCAACTAAACTACAATATCTCCCTCATACGGCGCCCAATCAAGGAGTTCTTAGATGCATTGGAACCGTGACGATGAAACACTTCTTTTGGTTCTTATCCTAGCTTCAGAAGACTCCTGGATCATTTGGTGTGACCACGAAAAGGTGTTGTGTCACTTGTTTTGGGTCTTTTAGGCTTTGTATCATGTCGAGCCTTCGACCCAGGGTGGCAGATGCTCTGAGTAGGAGAAGCTATGTGAACAAGATCACCGGCCATTGTCTGCCTGAAGAGCTCAGCCGGGAATTTGAGAAGATGAGTCTGGGGTTCGTGACTAGCATCACAGAAATGACGGTAGAACCGACTCTTGAACAGGAGATCCGGAAAGGACAGCTTGGTGATGAAAAGATCAAGGAGATTGTGGAGAATGTTGCCCTAGGAAAGGCCCCTGGTTTCCGAGTAGATGATCAAGGAACCTTGTGGCACGGGAAGAGGATATGTGTGCCCGATATAGCGCAGATCAAGGACACGATCCTAAGAGAAGCACAGGATTCGGCATACTCGATCCACCCAGGAAGCACCAAGATGTACCAAGACATCAAGGAAAGATTCTGGTGGTACGGATTGAAGTGTGATGTGGCGACACATGTGGCACTATGTGACACTTGTCAGAGAGTTAAGGCTGAACATCAGAAACCAGCCGGATTACTCCAGCCCTTGAAGATATCAGAATGGAAGTGGGAAGAAGTTGGTATGAACTTCATAACTGGTCTACCCCACACACAGCGAGGATTTGACTCCATCTGGGTGATTGTGGACCGCTTGACCAAAGTGGCACACTTTCTTCCAGTGAAGACCACCTACACCGGAGCTAGACTGGCAGAGCTATACATGGAGAGGATTGTGTGCTTGCATGGGGTGCCCAAGCGGATAGTGTCTAATCGTGGTACTCAGTTCACATCACACTTCTGGCAGAAGCTACATGAGTCTATGGACACTAAGCTGCATTTCAGCTCAGCCTATCACCCCCAGACTGATGGACAGACGCAGCGAACCAATCAGATTCCGGAAGACATGTTGAGGGCATGTGCACTGCAGTATGGTGTTAGTTGGGACAAGAGTTTACCCTATGCGGAATTCTCGTACAACAAAAACTATCAGAAGAATCTACAGATGGCACCGTTCGAGGCTTTGTATGGCAGGAAGTGCAGAACACCACTGTTCTGGAATCAGACTGGAGAGAGTCAAGTCTTTGGGCCTGAGATACTCAGAGATGCAGAACGCCAAGTGCAAGTGATCAGACAGAACTTAAAGGTGGCACAGTCCAGACAGAAGAGTTATGCTGATGTCAGACGAAGGGATCTCAGTTTCGAGGTTGGAGATTTTGTGTACCTAAAGGTGTCTCCGATGAGGGGCGTGAAGAGGTTCAATGTCAAGGGCAAGCTAGCACGTCGATACATCGGACCTTTCCAGGTACTTGAAAGGAAAGGAGAAGTGGCATATCAGTTGGGACTACCCGAGAGATTGGCTGGTGTGCACGATGTGTTTCATGTGTCTCAGTTGAAGAAATGTTTGCGGGTGCCCGAAGAGCAGATCCAGATAGATGAGCTGAATGTGCAAGATGACCTCACTTACGAGTAGTATCCAGTCAGGATTCTGGAGGTGTCTGAGAGGGTGACAAGGAATAAGGTCATCCGGATGTGCAAGGTACAGTGGAGCCGACACTCGGAGGATGAAGCAACTTGGGAACGAGAAGAAGATCTCAAGACCGAGTACCCGCAACTCTTCGCATCTACTTCCGAATCTCGAGGACGAGATTTATCTTAAGGGGGTAGGTTTGTGACACCCAAAAATTGCCTATTTAAAATTTTTAGTAATTAATTGGCTTTTATTTAATTTGTTCATAATTAATATAGGCTAAAATACATTATTTACGAATATTAAAATCAAATATAAGTTGTAGAAATATTTTTGTTGCATTCATGCTGCTGCACTGTGTTTTGTTTGTTGGCAAGTTAAGTTGGAATTTAAATTTTGTTTAAATTTGAATTTAATTTGCATTTGTTTGAGCCACAGTGAAGTAAATTCAAGTTGAGTTCACTTTTGCCCCTCCATCTTTTTCCCTGGTCCGCATTCCCTCCCTCTACTCTTCTCCCAGACCAGCCCGGCTTGCTCCCTCTCTCCCTTTTACCCCGGCCCAAGTCGCCTTTCCTCCACCTGGGCCCCGTCTCCCGAGCCGGCCCAGCACTTCCCTCCTCCCCACGCTGGCCCAGTCGGCCTAGCTCGCACCCGCTCGCCCCTCCCCTCTCTCCCTCTGGCTGATGCCCCGATCCCACTCGTCAGATCCTCCCCCTTCCCCTCGCCCGCGCTCCCTCTCTCCTCGGCGCGATCAGCGCCGAACCGCCCGGCCGCCTTGGCCCCGCTCCGCGCCCGTGGGCCACACCTGGAGATCCCCTGCCGCTTTCCCGCGCTCTCTTTCCTTCTCCAACACTCCCCCGCAAGGCAAGTCGCCCCTCACTTGGAGGCTCCCCGATCCGCCGCCGGCCACCGCCGATTCCCCATGGCCCGCACGCCTAGGACCCCATGCGCCCTATAAAAGCCGGCCCTCACGCCCTGGCACCTCACCAACCCCGCTCGAGCCCCCAGTTCCTCCCCAACCGAGCTTCCCGCGCGCCGCCACCGTAGCTGAGCCCCGCCGCCATCGAAGCTCCCTCTCCGGTGCAGCTCTGCTCCAATTGGGCCCCTAGGAGCTTTGCGCAAAGGTAAGGACCCCCCAGAGCAACTTCTCGCTCACCCTCTCCCCCCTAGCACCCCAACCCGCTCGCTGGAGTTCTTCGGCCGCTGGTCCGCCTCGGCAGCCGCGCTGGAGCTCCGTTCGTCGACTTGAACCCCTCAGCCGTACTCGCCATGCTTCCCCGGTGCTTTAGGGCGAGGTCACGTGGCAAATGATGGCCCCTAGCTCAAATCTGAGCTCGCTCCGGCGAAGCTCCACCACGACCACGGGCGGCGCCACTGTTTCCTCCTCCCCGCCGGCGACTCAAGCACGCCAACCGACCCGAGCCGTTCGATCTGCCCTCAACCGCCCAGATTAGAACCCCCGATACCCCTTCGCGATTTAAATCTGAGCCGTCCAGATCCGATCCAAGGGCCGCGTACCGGTCAACTCCGGTCCGCGAAGGCTCTTTTGTTAAAGAGCCCCTGTAAGTTTTGCAAATCAACCCGCGGTCCATTCCTATTCAAAAATAATTGCAGTTAGGTCCGGTTTTCTTCGTTTAGCCCCCTGAGCTTTTGAAAATTAGAACCTGCAGTCATGTTTAAGTATTTTCACGCATAGGCCCTCGAGTTTTTATACAAAATTATGTTTAGGTCCCTGTTTTATTTCAAATAAGCCCCTGAAAACTTTTAAAACTTGTCAGCGGGTCCATAGAACTTAGAAAACCCATATCTTTTCTGTTTTAGCTCCGATTAGAGTGATTTTCGCGCTCATGTGTTCGTAGTGAAACGAAGAATATTTCTAAAAACTATATTTATGTTGTTTCTATTGTTTGGTGTACTGTTCTAATAGAATATTATTTGTTTGCATGTATTGGCTTGTGTGGATGTTTGTGTGGTGATTCGTGTCCAGTCGGTGAGCCTTTCGCGTTGGACTTCGAGTACGTGGAGGACTTTCCGGAGCAGGACTCGCAGCAGCAGCAGCAGCCGCCCTTTGAGGAAGGCAAGTTATAGCACGGACAATCCTTGCTACCTAAACATACTTTTTTTACATTCATTTACTTTCATATGCATGTGTCTAAATTGATGTCCTATTAAGGTTGTATCTAGTTTGTTTACTCCTGTCCTTGTTACCTTGGGATTATTGCATATGGGTAGAATCTCTGCTATGCGCGGCTACTGTCACTATTATTTAACTGTTAATTTTGACTTAATGGTTCACTTCAACATTAATGATAAAACTTGATTTTTAGCAACATCGTTTAGGGAACTGGGGCATGTGCTGTGTGCTTTGCTCCAGTGTCTCTCCTTAAGGTCCGGTTCTTAAAGCGGCAACCAGGAGCCTGTCGCCACCGCTAGAACTATTATGACTCTAGTCTTGGTTAAGTAGCTTGTACGTCTCTAGCTTGACAGTGGTTACCAACGGGCCGACCGCATTATGGGAAGTAAGGCACGGGGTGTTTCTTGATTCCACCGAGGATGGTAGCCCCGTCGGCTATGTCTCGTTAGGCACAGTCCCGTGTTGGGAGCCCCTGTGGTACGGGAGCTCCACACATTGCGCTCTTTATTTTTGTTGTTGGCATGAGTTGCCCGCGCTTCGGACGCCATTGACCCCCTCACGTTGCGCCTGAGGGTTAGTCCATCTCGGTGCCTAGAGTCTCACCACCTTATTGTACCTTAGCGGCCACTGTCTTTTTAGGGTGTCTTGTGAAAAGCCTCGTAGCGTCCCTATGCAGTCACACCTCGGAAGTGTTGATGTGCGTGGTTGGGTGCAAAGTTCTTTTGAACTTTTACGCACCTGGTTTGTAAAGGACGAAACCTCTGCAGAGTGTAAAATCTATCATGATAGCCTTGCTCAGGGTCACGAGTGGGTTGGATCCTTTTTTATTAGAATATGATGTTATTTATGTATAATGTCACTTATACCTTATTAATTGGGTTGCAACTGGGTTTCATCCACTTGTAGTAATTTGGATAATGTTAAAATGAACTAACTAAAAATGCTAATGCAGTTAAGCCGAGTCTAGCCTTATTTTGAGCCTTCATACCCGTGCTATACTTGCTAAGTAAATGTTTTACTTACACTTGCCATTATTCAACAAAATCCCGGATGGGTAACAAATGGACCAGTGATTGAGACAACTACTGAGTTTTCTGGGATTTCAATACTTCTGAGCTGTGGCCAACCAGTCGGTGTCCCTGTGGACTTGAGGCTCTACCCGTCGAGAGAGTTAGACTTTCGTTGTGTTTTATTTAGGTAAACTCTGATATAAACTATTTTATTCGAGCATATGTACTCTGATTTCCGTATTTGTAAGTTGTATGTGTTCTGTGGACATCCTGGGTACACATATGACAGCATTCGGGTTTCTGTGTAAACCCGGGTGTGACAGCGTGCCCCTGGCACGCCCCCAACCCTAGCTCGCCACAAACTTCCTAAATTCAGTAACAAGGTTGCAAATAGCCCGCTATAGCTTTGCTATAGCTTTTTGAGACAAATGTCGCTACGATATTGCAAGTATTACCGCTAATGCCGCTAACTGCGCTATATCATGAAATAGCCCCGCTAAATTCAATAGCTTAGCTCCGCTAACACTGCTATGTTTGACTTATGAATTTATATACTTGTGATTTATGAACAACAAGGTACTTTTTATGATATATCTTCTGAATTATGCCTCATTTACGAAATATGAGCTGGAAATCATAAAATTGGTAATGTTTAGGGCTAAATTTTGATAGTTTTTCGCATACCACTAAATGCTATAGCTGCGCTATAGCCCCTATAGCTTTTTTTAGAAGTACTCCGCTAAATTCTATAGCCCGCAATTTGCAACATTGTTCGGTAGCCATCGTCGTTTAGACTCGGGTTTCACTTAGATTAATCTGTCGAGAACAATTTCGTCATCATCGGTTTGTATAACCCCAACATTTGTGCTTAATCATTCATCTGCAGTTTTTCACTTCCTACTGAGCCGCGTTCTTTCGAGCTCTTTCTTGTGTTCTTTGTTTCGTAGGCAGAGATTAGCCTTCTTGGCGAGGTCAACCGGGTTGTGAAGTGGTTGATAACCAAAGGAGTCGTGGTGCTAAGATTACAGGGTTCGAGTTTGCTAACTTGAAGCCGGATCGGTGTGTTGCGCTCCGCCCAAAACGAGTTACCCTTCACCAGACGGAACATCGGGCCACCCTAGTTCCCATCAGCAGATAAGAACAATCTTTTTAGACAAAGGGAAATCTATTTCATGAAGCAAATAAAACTATCCCGGCTGCTACATTGTGAGATGTATGAGGCCGTCATCCACGTAGTTAAAATACTCATCATACAGTCAAGAGAGAATAGGGCTGAGATAAAACAAAGAAGTTCATCATAAACTTAATCTATTGCTAAACCCACACCCATTTCTTATAAAAATCTCCATTGTCAGATACTCCAAAAGGCGGCATGCATGTTGCATAAATCCCCTTTGCTGCTCCTTTTAGAAGATCGATCACGTCTGTTTTCAGTGTTAACCCTGTAAATAACCTGCATAAAAGAACGTACTTTTACAAATACATGCTGGTTGAGCGTACGTGCTGACCCTACTCGGCCGCTGGGTTCTCAGCTTAGTTATTAATAAAATCGAAGTTAAAGTTGGGTGGCGCACGAAACATCAAGTGAAAAAACATGCATGTGTATAAGAAAAGCTTAAAATAAGCTGGTTCAAGACCGATAAGAGTGCACTCATTCTATTATGTACTGGATATTTATATGCTCCCTACACTATTTATTACTCCTTGTTCTAAATTAATTATTGGTCATTTTAACTCTATTCTAACCTAAACTCGTTGACATGGTGAAGCAGGCCCCTCCAGTACTATGGATGGGCCTGCTATCTATCTGTTGGGCCCATTTAAGTGAAAATAAAACAGAAGGAAAAAGTCATTTTAAGGTCCCTCATGTATCTCTCTAGTCTGGTTTTCATCCCTCAAGTAGAAAACTAGGTATTATTCATCCCTCAACTTCATAAACCGGTTATCTTTGGTCCTCCACTGTTTTGATAGTGGTTTTTCTTAAGAATCGGATCCCTGATCCGGTTTTCCCAATCCCAATCCAAGAACGAGGTGTGAGAAGATGTAGATTAGATCTCGTTTCCCTTTCCATCACAAATATAAGGAACACATGAACACAGATATAGAGATATAGATGGAACTTCGGGTCTATTTCTCATTAGACATAGATGAATACAAGGTTGTTCATTATATAGATGTGGGGAACCCTTCAGGGGTATATTTGGTATGAGCCCACAATTATCCCTTAATTAGGGATTTCTTAACACTCCCCCTTGGGCGAATACCACGACAAACTCATGCCTCATCAAAACTCCAAAAACCCAGTGGGAAAAAATGGAGAAAGAGTGCATAGTGTCGCAACTTACATTTACACATTGTTGTCTGGTTAAAAACCTTATGTGAGAAACTTCAGGAAAACTCACTAAGGAAAAAAGAGTACAACAGTTGTCTACAGGACAAATTACAATATTCTAGATCGTAATGTTCTATACTCAATAGAATACTTGGCAATGGCTACCTATTAGGAGATGTACTCCCCCTGAACCAAGCAAGATAATTTCACTATAGCAAGAACGCTTTCTTCTGGTAGCTTATGCATATAAATATTTAGCAAATAAATTGCATGTCACTGTAAGGATCAATTCAGAAATTTCACCTCAAATATCTTCTGGAACACAAGAGGTAAGTATAGGTAAGCCATTTTGATTCGCAGTATCGTTCTACTGAATCCTAAGTAATCTATTGATAGATCCTTCAGATCAAATTGATGCCTTCAAGGCATACTCTAGGACACTCAATGTCTCATGAATTAAGATCAATACAAGGCATTAGCTCCCCCTAGCGACAACATCCGTTGAAGCCTTTACTCTAACATATTCTTCAAGATATGCATTATTCTTCTAGAATAACGAGAAGGAAAATTGGGGTGTCATATTTCCATCTCTATCATAAGCCACAATATATGTATAATTGTATAATACAATAAACTTATTTAATATTTAATCAATTGCAGCTCTAAAACGGTGTAACAAAGGGCAAAGGTCCATCAGAGACCATCTATAGTCCTTCAATAATCTCAATTGATCATATACACCTTTCCTTCTGGGTTTCTACTAGCACAATGGGGATATAGTTGCCAGTAACACCATACCTTCTGGGTTTCTACCTTCTGGGTAGGATACCGCCAATTCAAATCTTTTGGTGGAAAATACATCAGTACACTCAAACGTACTTCTAAAATGCACATATGAAAATATGGCGATGTTCTGATCTTTTGTTCCTCCTTTCATACTTTCTCGAGTCTTATATGGGTGTTTGTACTCCTATACAAATTAAATTTTGGTGTTCAACTCAGACCAGTTTTTATTTCTTTAAGAAAATTCCTTCAGGGAAATATCCTCTCAACAGGGAGGTATTCTTTCTCAACAGGGAGGTATTCTCTCTAAAGAGAGTAATTTTTATTCAAGAAGACAAACTTCTTTGAAAATGTAATATTGGTATGAGATTTCAATGTTGCTTATTTAAATTGCAGATTATGAGTCCTACCGGGATCTCATGATGGATTTTCATAATCCTATTAACTGCATATTTTGATTCATGCATTTGCCAGATATATAACGGAACCGTGTTTATTCAACACACATGGGGATTGGTCCATTTCAAGACCACTAGAACCATCGCATTCACCACCTATTATATCAATAATGACCCATAATTGTCCAAACTTCAGGTTCAGAACTTTCACTTTACGATTTTTTGATTCAGCCTCAATTGCATTTTTCATTGACCCGATAAGAGAGCTTCAAGCACTCGTGCCTAGGACTTTATTCCGGATTCGGTTCTCTCGAGGAGAATCATTGCAATTAGAGAGGCAAGATAGGTGTCGACACTTTCGTTTCCCACAATATTCAATTAACATCTTCGTCATTTCCTAAAACGAAAGATCCATTGTTGTTCCGTATTCCTAGCACTATTATATTGCGCGCATCACTAGGAATTTCATCTTCAAGATGGACCTCTTCGTGAGGCAAATCACCAGCAGGGTGAGTTCATTGGAGGAGATTTTCACATACAACGTGAATTTGCATCAAGAGCATATGCTTTGACTAAGGGCGTTGGATGACATTCGCAGGCGTCCCCGCAGAAACAGATCGTACCGATAAGTCAAATATAGATATAATATTAATCTCGGGTATATCCACGTCTACTTCAGGTAGAAGCATTTACATTATGTTTAAACCACTATGGTTACTCCTCAATGAATCGAATGGTTTTCTGGCAAACTCCATATATAAAGGAGTATACACTAAACAACAGGTACAGTTTGACTTTTGTGCATTTTATTCTTCTGTATAAATATCAAGGCATTATCCAAGATGGGCATTTATCTCCCCCCTAATGCCGAGATATTTCTGAAAAGCATACTAACAAAATCCCCAGCCACAAGCTTCTGGTGGTGACTAATGTATGCTAGAGTGGTGATATGTTCAGGAAATCTTATGCACATTAAGAGGATGGGGGTTTTGAATTTATATTTTCATATGCAGTGAGCTCGGACTTAGATTAACACAGTGGCATGAATACTGCATTTATTTCCTTCTCCTTGATTGTGCTCAACTTCAAGTGAGACACAAGATTAGTGGTAGTAATTCTATGAAACTATTATTGCTACTTAATGCACATGCAATCTTCAGGATTTAAATTGTCATATGTAGCATAATTTTGTCAATAGAAATTCTGCAAGGGAAAGTGCACGGCATCAGGCCGATGCTACCAAGCATTTATATTCAAGGTCATATAGTCCGGCTCATTTTGTTATTGTTCATGGTTTACCCAATTACTCATATCGTTAACCTTTACATTTATAGCAACATTTTTTATAATTTTGTTTTGGAAGAGAACCTCATATTTAGCAATAGCCTCAAGGATAGGCAGGGGATGAGAATTGCTTGGCGAGAGCAAAAATATTGACCAAGATCCTTCTGGGACACTCGAAACAATCCATGCTACTCTTATCTGAAGAAATCACAATAAGACTTGAAAAGGGAAGAGAATGCAACAGGCAATCTCAACGTTTACATTCCTTTCACAAATTACAATCACTAGCAGCCTTAGAAATAATATTTTTATGGCTTCTCAGCACCAAATAATTTATGAAGAATGGGTCAACTCCCAATTTAGTTTAACTGTAGTGATGTGGGATTCATTATCTTATTTCTGTTGTTCTTACTCCTAGTAGATCAACAGTAGATCTTGAAAGGGCGTTGTCCAAAATAGCTTTGATGCAAAGCCGCCCAAACAACTTATCCATCAGGGACTTACCTTTACCATTTGATTTACGCTTATACTTGTTTAGTAACTATCTCAAGTGTCTATTCAGCGACTTTGTGTCATTCTGAGAATTATATGCTACATGAGCAAAAATGGTCCAAAGTAGGACAATCAATGTAATTTCTTCAGGAACCCACAATGGTTTTCCACACTAACATGGTAGAAAACTTCTCAGAATATTACTAACAACTTATCAGTGTTCTTACAACTTCATGTCACTAGGAGGTGGGGTGGTCATTGTATACCTCATGCTTTTTCAGCGGCAAAGAGAGGAAGATGCCAACATCGGGTTGTGCACTTTGTAACAAAGATTGTAAGCCTTTATCTGATATTTAGAACATTGGTAAAGTATTACTGGCTCACAATTCAAGCACATAATAATAGTCCCAATTTGTGATGTCTTATTATATGGAAACAAGTTCATGCATTATGTTATATTTCTTTAGGTTACTTCGGGTAAATTAACTTTGTGCATGAAAAGAGAGAGCAGAGAAATAGAGTACGGCCTTCTCCATTAATTTCTTAATTTTCCAAGCATTATATGATTTCTTATATTTATTATGGCCTTTTGGCAATATATATAAATATATTATCCACACAAATTAAATCATAAAGACAAATAATTGCAAGGAAATAAACCCACGTAAAGCTTCTAGACGAGGTAGCCTAGTCCCGTTTCATGTGGTGGCTTGACCATGCAAGACACACAACAATACACCATACAACATGGCCAACAGGGTAATAGCGAAGCGTGTGGCTTGTCCGCGACCATCAGGGCGGCGGCACATGCTTGGGAGCGTGCACATAAGCATAATGGAGCTGTTCTACTCGACTGCGGGCTGGCAACTACAGGTGCCAGCGGTGCACTATGCTTTAGGCAACTCCATCAATATTGCACAAAACTTGCAACCAAAGAATTGCCCTGTGTGATGGCAGATGCTGCAACACGGCCAGCAGTGCACGTTGCACAGCATGACCGGGAGGCGATGTTGTGCTTTAGGCAGCCAATGTTTCCATTCTGGACATGTGATATATTCCACATAGTGATTACAGGAAAGTTCTGCAGGAGCTCTCGTACTACATGCATTCTTCAGGATGGGAAATAACAGCACACAAAAAAAATCGCATGGCCAAGGAAGCAATCCAGCGAATGCATGACGTTCATACATTGTACGACAATAAAAGTAGAAATAATTCCATTCACCTCCAATGATCAATTGGCTAGCAAAACAACTATTTATAGAGCTAGCAAATTTAATCTCCTAGCAAAACTAATCTACTAGAAAGTAATAATCTACAGGTTTTAATCTAGTAGAGAAATTATCGGAAAGATCAAATTATCCTCTTATGCGCAATTAACGTGTGTTGCAGCTTCAGGCGCATGGTATAGAGTATATGGCCAGACCCTTTGTCTGTTAGTACGTGACCTAGATAAGAAGGTAACGCATGCAAAGCATATCTTAGTGTATAGCAACCAGCGGGCGGCAGAGCGACGGCAGCGGTGCGAGATGGCCGAACAAGGCCATTACTCACATGAAAAAAAACAGGTTTAGTTAAAGTGCGACTTCAGGCAGCACCGCGCATAACCGGTTTGCTGGCTTACGCGCTAAACACGTTGATGGTAACCAGAACGTAGCGCTTGGGGAGCTTCATGTACTAGAACTCGCCGGCGTATGCACAGATTCCAATCTGTGTGTTGGGGTGGCCAGCGATGCAAAGGATGCGCCGGCGTACATGCATAGCATGGTGGAATAGCCGACGTCTTAGTCCATATCAAACCGGCAGCAACCAAAATAATAACTGCCGGAAAAAATCAGTGTACTCTATCAAGAGTACTTCACAAACTAGCTAACAAAGGAAACAAAACAATTTGCCAAGGTTTGCGTACTGCTAGATGTTGATTAAGAATTCTACTTGCTCCACAGCAAGATGATGCGGGTAAAGCTGCTAGCTTACACGCAAGAACCCTATGGGTATGCGCGTTGGGGTGACCGGCGCTGCGAGGGTTGGTCGTCGCGGACGTACGCGGAGTACGTGATGGGTTAGCCAGCGACTGTCGCATGAAGCGACGTGTTCCTTGATCAACAGTAGAAAAGATTTGCCATTGATAAACAAAAGTATCTAATCTACTAGAAAAATATCTATAATAAATTAATCATCTAGATTAATTTAGTAAAGAGGTCACGGAAGGATGGTTCGCGATAAATCGTAGCCTGAACGTTGAGTGGATTTGTGCCGCGTAGGGCATATAGGCTAGGCCATGACCTGCCTGCGTGACGAAGAATTAACGTCGGAGAGCGGCAACGGCCAGCGCCGTGGCCGTGATTGCGGTCGCCGGGCTGCCGGCATCGGCAGTGATATAGTCGTCGATTCCGCGGACGTATGCGAGCATGGATAAGGATCAGTCCAGAATAAACAAGATTGAATTGATGCCGAAAATTAAGGAAGATTAAAAAAAATGAAGCCAGGCGGCGGCTTCCTTCTCGTTTGCTTGCATGTGGCCGACGGCAATTCCATCCAAATAGATGAGCTTTGCTCATTGCAGTGCGCACATGCACGTGATCTGTTTCACGCATGCAGGGTCTTCGGTTCCTCGAAGAGCAGGGCGATGACCGTGGCTGGCTGGCCGGCCAAACCCCATGGCGGGAGGGCGATCGATACGCGCCGCAAAATTCCAGATCGAAAATAAAGAATAGCGGAATAGAATCGAGATCGACTTGATGCAAAAAAAATCAAGAACGAACTCACCCAGTTGGAAGAGGTGTTGATAACGTGTTAAGAATCGGATCCCTGATCCGGTTTTCCCAATCCCAATCCAAAAACGAGGCGTGAGAAGATGTAGATTAGATCTCGTTTCCCTTTCCATCACAAACATAAGGAACACATGAACACAGATATAGAGATATAGGTGGAGCTTCGGGTCTATTTCTCATTAGACATAGATGAATACAAGGTTGTTCATTATATAGATGTGGGGAATCATTCAGGGGTATATTTGGTATGAGCCCACAATTATCCCTTAATTAGGGATTTCTTAACTGACGTGACAACACATCAACCATCCTATGTGGTGTCACGTTAGTCTAGAGGGACCTAAATTAAACTATGCTGGTAGTTCAGGGGCCAAATACACTTAAAAAAACTATACAAATAATTTATCAAAATGGTATCCAGATATTTTATAAGAAAAAATTATGCAATTAAAAATATTAAAAATCTAATCTAATCTTAGAAAAAAACATAGAAATTTTGTTTTATCAATGAAAAATAAATACCTTGTTCTCTTTTTTCCTAAATTATACTCTATCTTTTTTACTCTATCTTATAGCAAATAATAAAAAATTATTTAATTTTTTATGACCTTTTGTGTGTTTATTTGTTGGAAGATGCTCCATTTATCTATTATAATTAGTCAAATGATGTTGAGCCATTTGATGACAACACAACTGTCACTTGATCCTATCTATAAATATATTCATGTAGATAACTATAGAAAATAATAACTCTAAGTTAGACACCCGGAGATAGAGTATGATTTTAGAAAAAAAAATTGAACTCGGTTTCATTTTTTGAGGTAAAATAATTTTTACATGAAATTTCTAAAAGACAACTAGATTTCTAAATAGAAAAAAAATTGTAAATTTTTTTGGTAAAGTATATTTGACCCTTAACTATCAGCATAGTTTAATTTAGGTCCCTCAAGTCTGACAGTGTGCCACGTAGGACGACTGATGTGTCGCTATGTTAGCAAAACCACTATCAAAACAGTCAGGTGACGAAAAATAACTGGTTTTTGAAGTTGAGGGATGAGTAATACCCGATTTTGTACATGAGGGATGAAAGTCGGACTCGGCGACACATGAGGGACCTCAAATGGACTTTTTCAAAGGCCCTGTACGAAACAACGGCCCATTTGCTCTGCCCTTCGTGGGTTCTTCGACTGACACATCGCACATTGGGCTCCGGCCCATGTAGGTCTTGAAATCATTCAAAAAAAAAGGCCTCCAAAGGATCCGGCAAAAATTTGTGGGGGCTCGCCCCGTTTCCCTCCAAGACTGCGAACATCCGGTGCAAAAATCTCCGGTAATCCAAATCCACCCTCCTCATCCAAGACGACAGGAGAGCACGATGGCGGCGCCAAAGAAGCGCTGGGTCGCCCCCGGCGACGGCGCCGACCACTTCACCGCGCTGCCGCTCGAGCTCCGCGCACAGATCGCCGCCTCGCCGACCACCGGTTGCCGCGCCACGCCGACCGCATCATCGCGCTCGCGGACGCGCGCAGGGTCCGCGTCACCGTCCCCTACGACTGCCGGAACCCCAACTCGCGGATCCCGTGGAAGCTGGATCTGCCGGCGGCGGCGCGCCGCCTGGAGGTGCTCGGGGCGTACAACTAAAACCTTGCCCCCGGCATCGCCGGGCCAGGCGCCGCCGCGCTGCTCAGTCTCTGCTTCAACAAGGTTTTTCTCAGCGAGTGGCCGCTGCGCCTCCCTTCCCTCCGCTCTCTGTCTCTCGACAAGGTCACCATCGGGGCGGCGTGGTGCCCGCTGGTCGAGCACCTGGGGATCTTCTCCTCCGTTCTCCAACACGCCGGCATCGAGATCCTCGAGATGGACGGCGCCGACGTCCGCCCAGACGACGATTTCTTCGAGCCGTTCGGGGACGTCACCGTCGACGCGCCGCAGCTGGAGCTGAACGGCGTCACGGCAGGGGCCATCGCGGAGTATAAGTCGTTCTCGCTAACGGCGCCGCGGCTGCGTTGCCTGAGCTATCACATTCACAACCAGTTCGCCGGGCGCGTGGACATCGACGTCGGCAAGCCGGGCAGCGTCAGCGCGGGCTCACATGACACTCGACAAGTACAGTGTGAAGGGCTATGAGAGCGGCAAGATGATCGCTGAGGAGAGGCTCACCTGCGACCTCAGCGCCGCGTCATGTCCTCGCTCAAAGTCTGAACTGTCTTTTGGCGTTGCAGGCATGACTGCGAATTTGCAGTGCCAACTGTGGAATTGATCCTACAGAAGTGCAGCAAATCAAGTGCAAGTCTGAACATTTGCTTGTCGTTCTATTGTCTGCTTTCAGAGCGAGAGAGGAGGCTGAAATCTAGCTCGCTATAGCGCCGGTATTAAACATGCGAAGAAATTGTGTATTGATTTTCAGCTTATAGTTTCCAGAACTGGTTATGTGAACGATTATTGGGCATGTTTGAAGATTCTCTTTGAACTTATTATAATGAGAATTACTCCGTCTCATTATAATTGTGTCTCTCTTCTATCAGTATCTTTCAAAATTGTTTTTCATCTGTTTTACACAGGTTATATATATATATATATATATATCATCACTCAGTTAGTCAGTTACATATGCCGTGAATAGTAGTAGTAGGTAAGCATACTGCTTCCCTGCAACAATTTACTGTATAACTCTGGCCGAATGCCCAATAATCAACGTTCACAGCCCACGCGGCTGGCAGGCAGGCAGGAAGGCCCAAAAACTCGTTTTCAGCCCAATTACAACCAACGGGGCTTTCAGGCCGCGCCGGATCAGCACGAGGCACAGGGCGTGTGCGCGTGATCCAGCACCAGGCGCGCGACCAAAGAAGCCCAAGGCCGCCGCCGACCGCATCATCGTGCTCGCCGACGCGTCGCCGCGTCGCACGTCATCGTTCATGTATACGACGTGTGTTTGTGTTCTAAGTGTACTCCCTCCGTCCCGTGAAAAGTGCAATCCTGAGATTCAAAAAAAATTCCACAAAAAAATGTAACTCTAGCTGTAACTACCTGTTTTATTCTAAAAATAGATAATTATCTGCATGCAGTAACCACCTCTATACTAAAATTAGTAAGATTGAGACGGTTATCGATGGTAGCATGGTCATTTACCAATGCCATTAATCTGTCTGAAAAAAGCTGAAATTGTACTCTTCACGGGACAGAGGGAGTATGTTCGGTTTTGTATTGTTTTCACGAATGATAACCTCTCTCTTTGATGCCAATATACCATTATTCACGGGCAGACCGCCTTTATTCATTATTCCATGGATAAAACTCAAAACAGCATTCAGTTTATCGATCACTCACTCAAACCATGCATCCTCGATCAAAAGCTGCAAGCTCAAAGATCCAGCATGTACTCCACAAGATCATGGATGGCCAAACCAGCCGGCCCTCCTTCGGCGACACATTGCCTCACTTGCATCTTGAGAAAGCGAGCCCTCTCCCTCTGCGCCTGCGGCCCTAGCTCCCTCGCCATCAGCCTCCTGATCGCCCTCGCCATGGCCGTCCTCTCGAACACCTTCCCGACCTCGAACCCGGTGCCCCACCTGTGCGTCACGTACCTCGCGCTCACCCTCTCGTCGCCGGCGCCGCACGGCTGCACGAGCATGGGCACGCCGGCGCACACGGCCCCCGCCACCGAGCTCCACCCGCAGTTCGTCAGGAGCCCGCCCACGGCGCGGTGCGCCAGGACCTCCAGCTCCGGCGGCGACAGCGCCACCACCTTGCCCCTCCGCCGCAGCGTCTCGTGGAGCTCCTCCGGGAACGGCGGCACGTCCTCGGCGCCGGCCACGGTGCCCGGCGCCAGCGCCCACAGGAACGTCACGCCGCTGCCGGCCAGCCCCCACGCCATCTCCTCGAACGCGCCGCCGTCTATGCGCGCCGCGCGGCCCAGGCTCACGTACAGCACGGAGCGCGCCGGGTGCGCGTCCAGCCACGCCAGGCAGCCCCCGCCGCGGTGGTCCGCCGCCGGCGGCGCCGCCGGGGCCAGCAGGTGGAGCGGCCCGATGGCGAAGGCCGGGCGGGACAGCTCGCGGTGGACCTTGTCCAGCTCCGGGCCCTCGATGGCGTCGAACGTGTTGAGCGCGACGGCCGACGCGGACGCCCACATGGCGTCGGCGACGCAGGCGGCGAAGCGGAGCGCCGCCGCCTCCTCGTCGCCGCCAGCGCCGTCGCCGTGGATCAGATCGCGCCCGCGGAGGGGCTCGAGGCCCGGCACCACCTCGTCCATCCGGTCTTCGGTGACGGGGAGGTAGCCGGCGGCGCGGAGCCGCGGGGCGGCGAGCACGGCGTGGAGCGCGGCGGCGCTGCCCGCCCGGAGCGCGAGCGTGGGGACGCCGGCGCGGTGGGCTGCGCCGAGCATCTTGTACCAGTGCCCGTCGACCACAGCGCAGACGACCTCGCCGCCGCGCACCAGGTCCGCGAGGGCGGCCTGGAACGCCGCCTCGCAGGCGTCGTTCATGGCCATGACCCGCTCGGGCGCGTCGGGGTTGGCTGCGACGTCGTCGGGGAGGGACTCGCGGATGGAGACGAAGGCGAGCTCCGGGTGCCGCGCGGGGTCCGGCGCGTTGAGGTCGGTGTGGAGCACGGTGACGGCGAGGCCGCGCGCGCGGAGGAGCACCGCGAGCTGGAGCATCGGGGCGATGTGGCCGCCGGACGGGAACGGGAACATCACGAAGCGGCGGCCGGTGGTGGGAGCGCGTCCGTTGCCGGCCATCTCTTGGCTCCGGTGAGCTCGATCACACTATGGCTGGCTCCGGCGAGAGGGAGGCTGCACTGGCACTGGCACTGGCACTGGCACTGGCACGCTGTCTTGGCGAGGAGGCGTGGAAGCTATATTGGCATGGAGCTGCATGAGGCGTGAGGAAGGCGTCGATCGTGAGGCATGGCCACATCACCTCATGAGCTTGCTTGTGCCGTCGTTATCTTGCAAAGTGAAACAGAAAGAGAAGGGTTGGCTTTTTACCCTGCAATCTGCGGCTGCAACGGGTTGTTTTTACCCTACGGCGCGGCAGCAGGTGACTAGGGCATTGTTCTTTTGTGGATGTTACTGTTTGGCAAAGGATGGTGCACACCCAACCGGGTTGGCAAAGGATGATGCAAACCGAGCCCTCTCCCTCTGGCAATAGATTTAGTTGCCTCAAGTCTGTCAAATCGTGGGCCATCAGATGGCCTTTCAATGATCCGTATGCAATCTCTCTAATGGAGCGATAACCCTATTTGGTGATAGCATCTTCTCTTGCCGCAGCCACAAACCTCTCGCCACACTACATCTCCAAACGGGCACCACCGCGCCGTCCTCCACCTTCGTCTCTCAAAGCCCCGATTGTGTCGCCCGATCCACACCCATTACTTACTTCCTCGCGAAACACTCTCACCACCTACTTCCTCACAAACCACTTCAAAAAGTGCTCGCACCGCCAACTACTGCCAAGCGTTGCACCCCGCCCCTGTAATGGGGCATCATCTTCATTGTCCCGTTGTGCCGCCCACATCCAACACCACGCGAGAAAGCTCCCTAGCCATCTTTATATAGCCCAAAGCCACAAAACCGGGTGCGGATGGAGATTGCTTTGGCGACAAAGTTTGCAGATGTTGCCTACGTCATGTGGGCGGGCTAGCGCACCGAATTTCCACTTTTCGCGATAGCACTGTCCGTTTTGGCCCACGCGTGCGGCTACCTGGCGCGATGGGTACATCGATGGCCTATGTATACAATGGGTAGCTTAACATAAATCCAAACTATTGCACGCGAGCAACAAACCATGTCCATATGGCCAAAAAAATATCTTTCCAAACAAATAATTTAATCTAATAGGTGAACAAATAATTTAACATCGTCAATAAACCATTCTATAAAGTGGACAAAATAACTTCCCATACAAACTCATTATTCTATATAAAGAACAAATAGGTGCGCATCACGAATAAATTATTCTTATAGGCGAACAATTTATTCTACAAAGCGAACATACTCCCTTTATCCCAAAAAGAATGCTACTCTAACTTCCCAAAGAGTCAACATATTTATCTTTGATTAAATTTATACAAATAACACTAATATTTATGTCTCCAAATAAATTTAGTAATAAAGTATATTCTGTAATATTCTAATGGTACTTATTTCGTATATAAATGTTAGTAAGTTTTGTATAAATGTGGTCAAGCTTAAAATTGTTTGATCCCTTGGGATGCGAAAATTGCATTCTTTGTGGGACAGATAGAGTATAATTCAACATCACAAACAAAATTAGTCTATTATATGAACAAAATAGCTCCACACACGAACAAAGTTCTTGATGAAGAACAACACGTCCACATCACTCATAAATTGTTTTTACATATGAACAAAATATGTCGACAAAGCGAACAAATAATTTAACATCGCAAACAAATAATTTAACATCACGAATAAATTAATCTACAAGGTAAACAAAATAGATCTGCACGCGAACAAATTATTCCACACAGCAAACCAGGCATATGAACTAAATAAATCACTTTACGTAGCTGATTTGTTAGTTTGCTGCGAACAAAATCAAATACAGTGAGCAAGAACTATTATTCAACGCAATAGTTTCACTATGGAAACACATCCAATTATACCAAAAATAAGATGGGTGATATGAATTATGAAAAAAATACGAATCATAATCCAAGTAATGAATATTATCTATCCAATGTTTGTAAAGAAAGAAACGAAAACAGAAGGAAAGAGAGATAAATAAATAAACACTGAAATTTTGAAGGAAAAATAAATTAAAGTGAAATAGGGAAGGTGAAGAGGAAAAAAGGAGAAAGAAGAAGAAAGAAGAAAAAAAATGGAAAAGAGAAAATACACACGCTCTTTCGTGCATGGCCTCTGGCCTCCCACGCTTTGTTATTCACACTCGTTCTCTCATGCCCGCCCCCGTACATATAAATCCCTAACCCTTAGTTCGAACTAAGTTTGCCGATGAAGGCTACACGAATCTCAATCGGATCCCATGGTTAGAATTCAACGAATTCACCCCCAAAATCTGATGACTAGCATATTTTTCTTGAATATTTGGAGGCTAAGCCTCATATGGCGTCAGCACACGCTGAATTCACCCCAAAATCTGATGACTAGCATATTTTTCTTGAATATTTGGAGGCTAAGCCTCACATGGCGTCAGCACGCGCTTTCAACCACTGAGCGCACCCCTGTCAAGCGGAAAGAGAAGCACAAATCACATAATCACAGTAGTATCATCTTATAGATGGTCTGATGCATTTGCTTGTAATCTTGAGATGGGTGGGCACATACTAGCAATTACGTAATCCCTTAATGGCAAGGATTGCTTTGTACGACATGAAACCGCTAACACGTGCCAATGTGACCAGTTCAATCTACAATTAAAGGGAAAACCACCATTTTGTTAACAATGAGCAACAACTGGAGGTGCGCGTGGATCGTTCAACCATAGTCCAAAATGGACAACATGTCGACATACACAATAAGCCAACGAAACAAGATCCACATCTATAAAAAAGCCAGTGATACAATTAGTATACCAGGAACAGGGAAAGACAAATGATGTAAAATGCTACAAATATAGCTTATCTTTTCAGCAAGGGTACACATTGCGTCAATAAAAGTAGAGACTGTCGCTTTCGAAGCTCAAACAAAGGGTGCTTGTAGAACTTGGTATCGGACACCTCACATGTTGGTTTTTCCAGTTGTGCTGGCTGCCGGCAATACAAGGCTAAAAATTGGAGATGTAATTTCTCTCTTGAACAGGTCATGTCGCATTGGTTTACATATTAATCCATAAAAACCATAGAACCAAAAGGGAACACATAATATTGCACCACAAAATGAAATTCATCTCAGTTCACATTTTAGGCTGATTTCCAAGAAGCTGTCCGACTAGATTAGTTACCTGAAGAAATTAAATCAGAAAGAACAGTGAGACATGAACTGAACTGTGACATGTGAGTCATTCAAGGTTCTGTATCGATAGAAAACTAAAGCAAAGATATGTCAAGTATCTAATTAGAATTATCTTATGCTTGAATCAATTCAAATGCATAGTAGAAACATGAAGACAAATTAAGCTGACCCATGTAAGTATGTAACACCATAGCTAGAACATGAGAGAAAATCTATTAGCAAAAATTTCTTTGCTTCTTAGACAAGAACCCCAAAGGGAAAAAAACACAGCAAGAGGCATTGGGAAACAATCAGAGACTATTTTCTGTTGAGATCAAATGAAAAGTAATGGAAAAGGATTTGATTTTTTTTCTGTAGCACTAGTCATAAAGATCAAATATAAAAATCATGTATAAACTGGATTGCCATGAACCAATTATCTCTTCACCAAAACAATCATCTATAAACTGCACGAAAGCACTCATCTGTTGAGATCAAATGAAAAGTAATGGAAAAGGATTTGATTTTTTTTTTCTGTAGCACTAGTCATAAAGATCAAATATAAAAATCATGTATAAACTGGATTGCCATGAACCAATTATCTCTTCACCAAAACAATCATGTATAAACTGCACGAAAGCCGATGAGTGCTGAATATGAAAATGAACCAACATAGAAACAAACTTACCTGCCAATATTTCGAAACACATCTATCAATGCAGCTATTCTCACCCATGTTGAGCTCAGCTTCTTTGTGCCTAGAGATACAGAAAATACAATCCAACTCAATCACATTTAATTCATCAATTCATGCACTCAATAACACCATGGCAATAAATCCAAGTAAACTTTAATGTCGGGAGGTGTTCTATATAGTTGTGTCTTGAATATTTTGACTATATCATATGATTATCTTCGTGCCACAAATGGGTTTACAACCTTGATCAAAATATAATTCACATATATGAATGCTGTAAATAAAAAAGAAAGGAATGCATGTTAACAGCAATTTAGGTAAAACTAGAGGATACTGAAAATACATGCAAAATTAAGGTCATCAGGTGTACCTCTTCTCAATGCACTTGTCAAAACATGTTTGTGTAAGCCTGCATAAAGTGAAGCAAAGATGGAACATCAGAAAACTGTCAGACATAATGTCATTCATTCTATGGTCCAAGTATAATACTGCAATCACTTGATTTAAGAACATATACACTATCGTGTTAGAGTGCTATTTCAGGCAGAAGAAAAAATTCCAGTTGCATAAGTTATGCAAGAAACCTCAAATCTCCTGACTTAGTGAAAGAAATCAAATTGATAGTGGGATCTGAAATCACTTACCTATTGAAAAGATCAACCCTGTATTCCATCTCTTTCTCCGCCAGTCCAAACATCTATTCAGACATATAGAGTGAATAATCTCAGAAAAGCTTCAGGTATAATACAATGAAAACAAATTCTGAATGGCATTGTTTATATGTAGAGTGGAGGCACTACAAAATGAAAAGATAGAATAAAGCATCCCAAGAAAAACAAGGTTGAAACTGAACATCAGCAAAGCTCAGAGATATTGGTCATGCCAACTGCTACAAAGTGCGACCCATTCTTGGACATGGCTAAAAATCTAGAATTGTATTGCTAGGCATAAATATCAACTATGTACATCCAATCGTTGCTAGCATGCTAAGCTTCTTGCCAATTGAATCCATAATCTCACTAAGTTCCAGAGATGTACAAATCAATGCCACCCTTGAAAAAATTGGACTAGCATAAGCTTTAGTATGACTGCAGCTCTTCAGTGTCAGAGTGGCACTCAATGGAAAGACACATCAGATAAAAGCTTAGTATATCAATATAACTAAACATCAAAATCCTCAAACAGCTGTAGCCTGTAATCAGTCAGTGTAACCTAAAAAGTTACTGAAGTTCATCATTAATTTATTATAGCATAGCTAAACATGCAAATCCCTGGAACCGCTGCAATTAGCCAGTGTAACCCAAATGGTTGACAAAGTTGATTGTTGTAACAGTTTAAACAATATCATGTTTTGGCAATCAACCTAAAGTTCTGCACAGAGCATTGGCATTAGAATTTGGTTGTGAAAATCATGCTGAATTCACCCTCCAACTGCAATTCTCAATAAGTACAGTTTATTTCTTTAGAATCATAGTCTTTTACAGTGACAAATCCCGGCAGTATAAGGTAAATCGATCATAAGACATAATCCATTTGTTCACGCCAACTAATTTCCAATTCTGTTTATTTCGAGGGCAATCAGAAAACACTCGTTTCCTCAAATCACATGCTGTGCAAACATCAAAGATACAATTTGAACTTGGGAAAGGTAGTCTGCAAGCAATTAGGGACACACACCTGTTCCTTCTGCAAATTGGTCGGCGCACCACCCGCTGCCATGGCTGCTGCTCCCTTTAAGAAAGGAATAAAACGCAAGAAATCAGCGGATCGGGTCAATCTAAGATCCAAGAAACAACGCGGACGAAAGCCTAAACACAAAGGGGGAGAAGAAAGACGGGAGATCCGAGGTCGCCTTACCAGATAGAACGACGAACTGACGGAGACGGAAGTGGGGCGCGGAGTTCTGGAGCTGACGGACTGAGGATGCCGGCGGCGGGATCGCGAAACGGCCAGCCACCGCAAGACCGGCTAGGTTTTAGCGAGGAGATCGAGGGTTTTACTGCAAGAAGAAATGGTATTTCGGCCCAGCAGCCCTTAACGGCCCATAGAAGTGCCTTATGTCAAAATGGGCCCTGCAAATGATGGGCTCATATGTATTCCGTCAGCATCTGTCACGGGAGGCCCAAGTACACACGGAAAACTACGTGGCTTCCCATGTTGGAGATTCATGCGGCCCCTATTGGCCGCACGATCTCCTTCGTCCCCACACGCAGCATCTTACCGGCGAGGGCGGCGGGGTGGGGGTTGGACGGCAGCCGGACGCGGGCGGTGGTTGAGGCCGGCGGCGGCGGCAGGGTTAGGTCTTTAGGGTTGCCGGGGTATGGGGTTTCAAAGGCCGCCGGCCATAGAGAAAAAGAGACGGTGGCGGATGCGAAGCGGCGCGGGAGCACCACCGGTCGGGTAGGGCCAGACATCCGGTGGGCGGTGGCCAGCGGTGGGGGGTTAGAAAGCTCACCGGATTAGGAAGGGCGGGGTGGAGCAGAGGGGGGTTGATGGGCGGGCAGCGCGGCGGCGCGCGGGGCGGCGGTGGAGGTGGAGGGGCGCAGGGAGGAAGACGAATAGATGGGTCTAATGGGCGGGAATCTATGTTTCTTATCTGGCTTCGTGCGTCATATAGGTGCTCCAAGTACGTAGCATGTCTTTTTTTGTTTTATTTTTAAAGTGGTGCTTTCTTTTTCTTTGCTTTTCTTTTCTCAAGAATGTGCTGATGCTGAAATAGGAGAAAGCCGTGGCTGCTCCTCTTTGTCCATGGTTGGTCCTGAGGAAAAGATGGTGACTTCCAAACGGTAGTTGTGCAAGCGATGAAGAAGAGGAAAAGAGGATTTAATCATGAGCTATAGTTTTCCTTGGCTAATGAATTTTGGAAACACTATTCAAAAATGAAAAAAAGAAGTATGGCCATTTCCCCCCATTACTGATTTTCTGGGCCAAGATATATTTGGAACCAAAAATCCTTCAGCAAATTATCCTTCTCATTTTATTTTGTAACATTTGCCAACGTATTTTAGGAGAGACTAACAGGGTGTTGGCTTGGATAATCAACTCATTTAAAATGAATGGTCCCTTATGGGACATCCTATAATTTTTGGTGAGGTGAGGGCATTCCTCATTGCTAAACTTACAAACATATCTTTCGCCTAAAAAACTGGTAATCATGTTACCGTAAGGGCTAATGGTGATGGTTCAACCCATGTGTTTATCAAAACAAAAGGAATCGGTTGGGTTTGGATTCTTTGGAATCGGAATCAGGATGGATCAATCAGACCATCACCAAACCCACCCTAGAACCAAACACTGTATAAAAGGTCAAAATCTAAATACGAGTAATCCTCTAAATTGAAACATACAGTATCTTACAAAAATGAGTGGAGGGAGTAAGGTTTAAGGAAAAACTCAAAAAAAAAGAAAAGAGTAAGATTTAAGGATAATTTGTTGGCTTGGATACAGTGTGGTGCTCTGCTGTCGACTGTCCATACCATACCATGGTCCAAGTCCAAGCATTTTACGTTTTCTAACGTCCGACTTTAAACAGCAAATTACATGTGCATCATTGGCTGAGCTAAACGATGCAGCTAGTCAGTGTGCCCGTGTCTGCCGACAGACAGAAATGTCAACTTGAGTTTGTTTAGATCCAAATTTTGGATCTTGGTGTTTGTAATAAATGCGTCACTGTAGCATTTCGTTTGTATTTATGAAAAATTGTCCAAACATTGATTAATTAGGCTCAAAATGTTCGTCTCACAAAGTACAACAAAACTGTATAATTAGTTTTTGATTTCATCTGCATTTAGTATCCATGCATGTGCCAATATTTTAATGTGATGAAATTTTTTTTTACATAGTGAAATTTGGGAGACAAATTTTACGTCTAAACAAGGGCTTAGGAGCATTTGGCCGTTAAAATGTCAAAATCCAATGGACATTCTGTCACCCACAAACAATCGCGAGCACCACACCACAGATCGGTCACACTGAACTCAACTGTGCTGGTGAGGTGTGGATAAGCCGCTTGTGGTTGTGGACGCCACGACCACGAGCCTCAGTGCCAAAATACAAGAGCCGGAAAAGCCTGAAAGCACCACAAGAACTCTTGGTCCCCATCCACGCACGCAGCACGCAGCCACGCACACCTCCCGATCCTCTTCCTCTCGCAGCCATGGCATCAGTAGGCTTCGGCACGGTCGCGCCGGCGGCTGTGGCATCGCCGGCTGGCCGGAGTTGTCTCGGCCGCCGCCCGTCCACCCTGCACGTCCCTGCCGCGACCAAAGTCGTGGCGGCGAAGACGGAGGAGAAGGGCCTGTTCGACACCATCTTCGGCGCGCTGTACAAGGAGGAGCAGCTGCTGGAGACGGACCCCATCCTCAACAAGGTCGAGGGGAAGGCCTCCGCCGCCGCGCCGGCGCAAAAGAAAGCCGCCGGCAAGGCGGCGGCCGCCGAGGAGGGCGGCAACGGCGGGTTCAGCTTGGGCGGGCTCTTCTCCAAGAAAGGGTGAACGTTTTTTACTAGCTTTGCTTGTAAAATGTAAATCCTTTTTTTATCAACAAATGTAAATCCTTGGAGCCCCTGGATTGGAAGGCTCGCGAACGCAAAAAAGTTACAATCTCTCGTGGTTATACTTGAATGGATCAAAGCTTGTTGTTCAGCCGTCTACTACATCATAAAGTGCTTATGTCATTGCATTCATTATCCCAGTCAGTCCACCTTCGCCAATGCAACTAGAAATTCGTACGGGGAAAGGGAAACCGGGTGAGTACTCCCTCCGGTATCTAATTAGAAGTCCTTTAGAATAGCGACACGGTCACCGAAGCACAATTTTGACTTTACTTTTCTATAAAAATATTTTTTGAAAAGTTATATATGTATATTTTTATGAAAGTAATTTTCAAAACCAATCTATTTATATGATTTTCACATTTCCAAACTCAACGATTTAAATGTTATTCATGATTTATATTCCCAATGTTTGACTCAGACCTTGTCTAAAAGGACTTCTAATACGATACCGGAGGGAGTATTTTCTTTTCACCTTATGCTACACTTACACATAACAATACTAGCAAGGTGGCCCGCGTAAATTTACGTGGGTAGCTAGTTTTTTATATTAATATTTAGATTTCTTTAACTTAAATATAATTTTATTTAAATATCCGTTGTTCCATTACCAATACCGTTTGTCCAAGTGTACCAAACTAATATATTTACTAATTGTATTTGATATTGATTCTTTGATCAACTTATATTTTACTTATTTATTTAATTTAGAATTTAACTATTTATTTACTCTAATCAATGGACTTTAAGGGTTAATATAGATTGATAGATCTTACCAAAAACCACCGGTGTGTATTATTTTATTTTAATTAATATGGTAATAATATTATATTATTAAGATTAACTCTACCAATATATCTCAGACTCTCCAAATAATAAATGGAGGCTACCTCTATTTTTTAAGGGCCACAAAAATGCTACAGCTCCAGCAATAACCCTCGTAAATATATGGCTTTCTATAGACCCTCCGAGAATGGAGGGTGGATTTGAAAACTACCAAAATCGCGCGGGGGAGGGGGGGCCTGCTGGAGTGCAACCTTTTTCATGACCCTCAACTTCCGACAGGGGCTTGTTGGGTTTGCTGGAGTGCATCTTTTTTCTAGACCCTCTAAGCTTAACATAGGGGTTTGTTGGGTCTGGTGGAGTTGCTCTAAGATAATCTATTGTGTGATCTAATATTGAGGCAGTGATCATAGGTAAGTGAATAAAGTAATTCATATAACTTCACATATACAAAATGCAATTTACTGACATGAGTTTCTCCCTTCCTCAATGGATATGTGTCGGTGTTTAGAAATCGTGGTCCCGACACCAACCAGAAATACGTTGTGTTCCCTCCCTTGATGGTTGATGCAGAAGATAACACGAGACTCGGGTTTATCCTGGTTCCGATCAGAAGACCGTACTTCCAGCAAGGCGGTGTGTGCGATGTATTATTCTGCACCAGACTGCAAGTAGTAGGGGGTACAAGCAGGTTGGGACGAGTGGCTAGACCTCCGAGTCCCGGATGATTGAGGCAAGGTGCCAATATTGTGATCTTTTCTAAGTGTATGCGGGTCTTTTTTCCTCTTTCGTCTCTCTTCTCCTGCTCGATCACCCCCTCCTTTTATAGGCCAATGAGGAAGGGTTACAGGAGCGCGTTGCTGCTTAGGCATAGTTGTCGCACGGTAGTAGGAATGGCGTTGGGCGTGCTTCTGTGTCCTTGTTTGTTGTAGTCGATTCTTGTACTGGTGATGACGTCGAGGAGTGGTCTTGAGGATCCGAGGTGTCCTTTGTGTGATAATGGCTCGTCCGTACACCACCTCGAGGGTCTCCCATGCCTGCGCACAGCTTATTTCGTGGAAAATCGTTGTGGGAGTCGGTGGCACGGGGAGTTAGAGTGACCCGGCCCTGTTCGCACGGCGGCGACATGTCCGCACAGCACTGGGGTAGGTCGCATAGTGCTCGGAATGGCCCGCCATACCTCTGTCGTCCTATGCCCTTCTCCCGCTGTGTGCTCGATGGTCTCTCCGTCCGACGGAGGTCTTCGAGTCGTCGGAGTTGGCAGCACAGGAGCTCGGAGTGACGGGCTCTGTTCGCACAGTGCCGGCCTGCCCGCACAGAGCCTCGGTTGGCAGCATAGTGACGGGAGTTGGTGGATGCGATGGAAGGGATCGTGGCCGTCAGGGCAGTATGGCAAGAGATCTGCCTTTTGACTTTGGAGGCACGGTGGCAGAGGGCGCCATTTATTGTCCATCGGAGCGAGGATCTCGACCGAGGCGGAGCTTTCCCCATTCCGTGGGTTGCTCGAGGCTCGGTCCCCAGGCCTCGACCGAAGCGGAGTTCTCCGATTCGCTCGAGGGGTCGGTCCCATCAAGCGAAGCGGAGATTTTGGTTCGCGTCGAGGCACGCCGCGGGGCGTCTTGGCTGGGCCTTCAGTTGTTGCTGGGCCGTGGGCCTTAAACTTTTATTTTTTTTTCTGGTTACTTGGATAAGATTAATGTTCACTGGGGTGGTTATCCCATAGGTTTGGGTATCCCTAATGATCGCCCCCAACAATATGCGAACTACCTCTACGAACTTGCAATAGCGTAACATAGGACGATTGGATTAAAGTAGAAACCTTCCACAAAACATAATGGTGTTTGGGTCAACTCCCTTCACAAATCAGCGATATGATTGGTAGCCTAGCTTGCTACACAAAGCAATGATCAGAATGGCATAGCATAAACAAAAGCTTAATTAGGGAGGAAATCATATATAGAGGGTAATCAATCACACCAGAAAAATGTTATCCGAAAAAATATTATGAGAAAAGTACTACTATTTTGCTAGTTATGCAATCAGAACTTAGGCTGCAGTAACCAATGTGTGCCTATTCATGGTTATGGATTAATCTTTTGTATTTTTCCTCCTCCGGTAAAAGATGGAGTAATATATAGACATGGTTGATGCCCGATCTAGTGAATGATCGACAATAGTTTACAGTTGCATGATTATATCGGCCATTAAGAGAAGCATTTCTTTGCCCAGCCTATTGTCACTTAACTTCCATGTCATGTCATCAAAGTTGTACGACACCTGAGTTTCTTTGGTTTGTTTTTCCTAAATCTGCTTCCGCTTCTTGCACTAACTTGTTAACAAAGACCATCAAACGGGATTGAGTGTGGACAAACCATTTGATGATCTCCCATGAGTGCTGAGCATGGCCATGGTGATGATCAATCCCAGCAACGATTCACTCCCTTCGGATATGGAGAATTTTTCTCTCTCGTTGTTCTCACAACCTTGGTGAACGCTCTAAATCTGAGCACCTTTCATGAGTTACATGTGTAAATCAGCGTGGTGTCCTTCGCTCATTGTTGAACGCTGCACCACCTCACTTTCTCCGCTTTGTTTTTCCTCTATCTGCTCCTTCTTGCACTAACTCGTTAACAAAGACCATCAAAAGGGTTTGAGCGCGGGCAAACCATTGGATGATATTTCATGAGTGTTGAGCGCGGTCATGGTGCTCAATCCTGGCAACGATTCGCTCCCTTCGGATAGGGAGAATCATTCTCTCCTGCTGTGGTCACAACCTTGTTGAACACCCTAAATCCGAGCACATCTCATTTGGTACACGTGCAGATCGACGTGGTGTCCTCCGCTCATTGTTGAACGTTGCCTCCTATATAGAGGAACGTTGAAGGGCACATGGGGCTTCAGGCTGTCCGCACTTGTCTTACTCTATTCTCATCATCTAAAAGAAATATTCCTCCCTAGTCATTGAGATTCTCTCCTCTATACCAATTTCTTCTGCATCCGTTATCCTCTATATCTCATATTCTATACCATCTATACCAACTACTAACACGTGAGCCCACCCATCTCTTTTTCTCCTTTTCTTACATCGACGCCCCACTCCCCCCTACTCTATCTCTCTCCCTCTATCTCCCCACCTCTATCTAGTGGCAGCGGCGGCGGCGAGGGGTGTCGGTCTCCCTGGCCGGCAGCCTTCAGCCCCGCTGTCCTCCGGCGGCGCGCGGAGCGGCCGGACCCCAAACTCCGAAGGCACGCGGGCGGCTCCCGCGGCGGCGACGACAGTGGACGGTCTCCCGGTGGCGGACGGTCGTGCGTCAACGACGAAGGACTCCCGTGGCGGCCACGGACAGCCGTGCGGCGGCAGTGGTGGGCTCCCGTGGTGGCCGGGGACGGCTTTGCGGCGACGGCGGTGGATGGCCTCCCGGCGGCGGACGGTCGCGCGGCGACGACGAATGACTCCCACGACGGCCACGGACAGCCGCGTGACAGCGGTGGAGGGCGCGACGGTGGAGGCCTCCTACGATGACCATGGACGACTGTGTGGCGGCGGTGATGGAGGGGTCCCGCGGTGACCGCTTAGGGGTTAGGGGTGGCGGCGAAGGGAATAATATAGACCGTTAGATATTCATCAAATCCGACGACATATATTTTCTCTATTTTAGATTAACGGAATAGTATAGACCGTTAAATCTTCATAAAATCCAACGGCATATATTTTTCTCTTTTTTAGATTAACAGAATAATATAGACCGTTAGATCTTCATAAAATTCGACGGTCCATATTCTTCTCTTTTTTAGATTAACGTGGGAATTTCTTGACCCTCTTGGCGAACGTGGTGGCTCCTTTTAACACTATTGTATTAATATAATAGATGCTAATACTGGTGGAACAAATTGAGTGGCCTGCTGTGTAGTGAGCGGTTTTTTCAGTCAATTCAGGAGAAGACAAGATTAGCTTTTCATAAATCAAACTCCCTTTGTCCCAAAAAGAATGCAATTCTTGCTTCACAAGTAGTCAAACAATTTAAATTTCGACCAAATTTATACAAAATAATAATAAATTTTATATCAAATATAGTCTATAATTAATTTAATGATATCTATTTTGTATCATAAATATTAGTAACCTTTTGTACATATTTGATCAAACTTGGATTTATTTGACTCGTCGGGACGCAAGAGTTGCATTCTTCGGAGGGAGTAGCTTCTTTTCATGGAGAACTTTAACAGTGGCCACATATTCTGATTTCCGTCCACCACCTCTTACCCCCATCGATAAATTTATGCACGTGCAAAGAAAAATGTGGCGTCTTTTGTCTCTCGGTCATTACTTGGAATTCTACAGCAACTCCCATCCCCTTCAAAAGTCAAAACACCGGACGATGCCTCCTGCCGCGGGAGTCGTCAGGAAAATTTTCTACCAAGGGGCAAGCTTTACATACTGCTACTCTTACTAGTTCCAGGAGAGAGGCTCAATATGGAGATGTTCATCTCTGCAATCCTGAGCGACCTTACCAGCAGATCCATATCTTTCCTGATCGACAAATGCTCGAGGCCAGCTGCGGCGGCGGCGACGCCGGAGGAGGCTCTGAACAGCCTGCAGAGGCTTCTCCTCCGTGTCCACGTCGTCGTAGAGGAGGCGGAGCAGAGGCACATCACGAACCAGGCCATGCTGCTACAACTGAGCCAGATCAGGAAGGAGATGTACAGAGGCTACCATACCCTTGATGACTTCAGATGCCGAGACCATAAAGGCCAACCTGCTGTGGCTATGAGTCCTTCCTCCACACCATCCAGGTTCAATCTCAATCCTGCCAAGGGTCTCTGTTTCCGCAGCGGCAGCATCAATTCAAGCGAACATGAGCGGCTTCATGAGGTTCTTGGCCGCCTAGAGGCCACCATTAGAAACGCAAGCGAGCTCGTCGTGTTGCTGATCGGATGCCCTCGCCGGTGCCGTCAGCCGTACAGCATGTACCTACTTCTGGATAATTGCATGTTCGGTCGCCAGATGGAGATGGAGCAGGTTATGGAGTTCCTGTTGCGAGAAGAGGTTCCCTTTGATGGGATTGGAAGAAGAGACCCTGGTGTCCTGCCGATCGTTGGCCGGGGCAGGGTAGGGAAGAGCACCCTGATTGAGCACGCCTGCAAGGATGAAAGGGTGCGTGACAAATTCTCGAAGATCATGCATTTCAGTCAGAACAGTATAATAGATGAGAGGATGGTGGGAACCCTTGGTGATTGTGATGTAGTCAAGCATTGTAGTGGCGGTGCCATTGGAGAAGCAAAGATATTGTTGATAATCGAAGTAACCGGGGATATTGATGAAGATGTATGGAGGAAATTATACTCGGACTGCAAACATCATACTGCCAGTGGAAGTAAAATCATAGTCGCAAGTCGATCGGACAAGATTGCGAGGTTTGGGACAACGCAAGCACTGAAAGTAGAGCGCTTCACACCAGAAATGTACTGGTACTTCTTCAAAGTGCGTACGTTTGGGAGCACGGACACAGAAGGGCACCCAAAAGTGGTATCGATAGCCATGGACTTGGCAAGAGAGATGAACGGGTGTTTCTTCAATGCAAGCGTTTACAGCGGGCTGCTGAAAGCCAACTTCGACGCCAATTTCTGGGGCATGGCTCTTGCATGTGTTAGAGAGTTCAAGCGCATGAATCCCTTGATCTTTGCTGCGGACTTCGTTGATTATTGGCAGGTTGTGAACCCGATAATTTTCCGGAGTGCAAACTATACTTCTTCTGAATATTTTGTTATCCTTGATTTCTATCAAACAAGCTCAGTTCAGGACTCCGCTCAAATTGAAGGCCCTCAACTGACCATTCGAGATCTCATATTTGGTAATAATGTTAGGCCTCGTGGGAGATTCAGGGTCCTTGCATGGAGGTCAGATATACCGCCTCATTACAGCTACATGATCAACTGTGAGGTGCGGAGGCTGCAGCGGATGTTCTGTAGGAAGAAGAGATCAATTCAACAGATTTCGAGCTGACCATCCTGCTGTTTCTCAAAGTGATCGATGTGTTGTTAACTTATTTATGACTTGTGCATATATAAGATCTACTACCTCTTTTTGTAAATTATAGGTCGTTTTGACTTTTTTAAATACATTTATTTTACTATATACATCTAGATATAGTATATATTTAAATGTATAGCAAAATAAATATATTTAGAAATATCAAAACGATCTATAATTTGAAACGGAGCATCATTAAGCTGCAAGTATATATGTGAAACATATACTCTTGCCGTCCTAAAAGCAAAGCATTATCACACGCAAAAAGAAATAATGCATTAGAACATCGAGGTGGTGTTTGATATGATGGTATGATTAATAATATTGAAATAAGTCAGTATTTTCTCTACTTTTAGTCTTAATATTTATCTTTATTTTTTATTTTCTATCATTGGAAAAAGTCTACTTCACCCCCCTAACCTATGAGGGGTGGAACACATCACCCCCTAACCTATGAAAGTGGATTTTTTACCCCCTGAACTTTCTAAAATCAGACAAATCAGCCCTGAAGCAGATTTGAAAAATCATAATAAATCACAGTAAAATCATAAAATAGAAAATCAAATTGTGTTGGACTCAGATGAGTAGATCTACGCAGTGAACATATAATATGGTATGCTTTAGTACATTTTTTTACAGTTATGAAGAAAAGCATAGATCTAAAGTTACAGAAAAAATGTACTAAAGCATTCTGTATTATATGTTCACTGCGTAGAACTACTAATTTGAAGTCCAACACAATTTGATTTTTTATTTTATGATTTTTTGTGATTTATTATGATTTTTTAAAAACTGCTTTAGAGGGTGATTTGTCCTGTTTTAGAAAGTTCAGGAGGTAAAAAATCTATTTTTATAGGTTGGAGAGTGATGTGTTCTACCCCTCGTAGATTGGGGGTGAAGTAGACTTTTTCCCTCTATCATTAGAGAAGGAATCTTCTGCGGTACATTGGCTTTTGGTATGTCATGTCGTGGTGTTTGGATCCTGAGTGTTATCAAAATCAGATTTTGTTAAGCTAGATTTAGGAGCTAACCACCTAAAACCGTGTTTGGCTAGATGAGATAAAACTGGAATATCAAAAGCTGATTTTCCGTAAAACTTAAAAAGTCAGTTTTAACAAAAACGACTCCGACCTTTTTTTGCGAATACTGGGTCTCTCGTGTTGCTTTCTGTTACATCTATATTCTTTTTTCTTCCGTAATCAGAGGATCAATGAATGATAAGACTAATTCTAAAAGTTTCCTGATTCTTTAGATCCATAGATAACTGGCTGATGACTCAAGAAAATCATCGTTGCTGATGCGATCACGATATCAAACATATCTTCTCCCTCATACCATCCAAACACCGTAGTAGTATGTAGCCTCAAATCTAACTAACTAACAACCTGAAATTGATTTTCCTAAAACTCCTCGTAAAACTTGTTTAAGGAAAACTGATTTGTAATTTTATGATCCAAACAACCACTTAGTTTCTGTTTCATTCTTTATGCTGACTCCGACTCCAACGTGTGGTCCAGGAAAAAAGGAGTGGCAAGGTGTAAAACATTAACTAATTGTTTGCCAAAAAGAAGAAATTTGTTCTTTTCTTGTCCAAGACTTCTCTGCTTCCGTCTTAATTTCCGGGCTTCGACTCTAACACATACTCCCTCCGTCCCAAAAAAGAAGACACTCTAGGATTTAAAATTTGTCCCAAAAAACAAGTCATTCTATTTAGTAAGTGCATGTGCATGCAACAACCAATTAGTGCTAAATATGGCTAATAATAGGGGCAATCAAGGTCATTTTACTCTCTCCTTAATTTGTCTTAAAATTTCTAGAATATCTTTTTTTTAGGACGGAGGGAGTAGTCCAGGAAAAGAATCGGCAAAATAAAGAATTTTAGTGCCAATAAAATAAGAAAATATAATATGTTTTCACGTGGAGAAAATATAATGTCACCCGTTCGAAATTAATTGCCTGCATGCAATTAAAATATAATCTATTTTCACGTGGAGCAAATTCCGTCATTGCTTAGACGTGGATCTACCCAATAGTTATGTGCTTAGATATAAGGAAATAGTGCAATTAGTAATTTACCGTAGAAATGCACATGCATTCTTCTAGTGCCATCTAATTTGGATATCCTACCGTCTAGTTTTGGGCACGTGGCCAGTCAAAATGATATAGGGCTGGTGTGGCAATAGCTTTTATAATTTAGATGAGAGAAAATATTTAAATGAGGAAACAAAATACTCAACATCTCCAAAAAAAATTAGAGAAAAGCCCAGATATACTTTGGGTCACCATAAATCCCACAAAAATAAGCACAACCCATGAAACAAGTTCTACAATACTCAATGAAAGATTCAACAAATCTAGAAAACCTTAAGATTTATTGAATATTCTACTTTAAGAATGTATAACTTTTCACAAGCTCTAATTATTTTCTTGGGGATTCCTTTCGTACCAAATTATCTTTAGTATATTTTCCCTAATTTTTAGGACATGTTTGAGTTCTTTTTAACTTATGTAAATAAACTTTCTCTCATCTAAACTAAAAAGTTGTTGCTATGTCCACCCTAAATTGTTTTGACTACGATCAAGGGACAAAACAAGGCCGTCTTGAAAGTTAGGATACCCAAACTAGTTTTTGTTGGAGTTGAGAGTCAAAGTTGGACAAATTGAAAAGGTGAGGGACCAAATATGGACTTATTCCAATAATATATAAAACCCGTTCTTTTGTATAGAAAGAAACATATTGTGAAACTATGTTCTATAATCAATCTTATCTTTATCAAATTTATGTTTTTTATAAATATTTGTGCCCAAAGTTAAAAATTCTTGAGCAACAATAATCCTAAATAGAATTATATCCCAAAGTTAAAAAATTCTTGAGCAACAATAATCCTAAATAGAATTATATTTGGGGTTTACAGGTAGTACAAAATAAGGCGTACTCCCTTCATTTTTCATTATTCTTCTCCCTTTTAGTGCCTATATTACCAAATACTCCCTCTGTTCATTAAGTGATGTTTTGGGGTTGTTTTAATTTTATAAAAAAATTAAACATTGCCTATAAACTATATTGACAATAAAAAAGTACAGTTTTACTATGTTTTATAATTATCTTTTAACTAAAAGTACTCCCTGTCACATTTGGTTTATCCTATGTAAAAGCTGTCCAACTTTAACCAAATTTTAGACAAATATAAAAAACATCTAAAATGCCTAATTCGTTTAATTGAATCCACCATGGACTATATTTTGATGGGGCATATCTAGATGTTGCTATATTTCTCCGTAAAATTGGTCAAAGTTGAGCATCTTTGACTTAGAACAAGCAAAATGTAACATGTAAAAAACAGAGAGAGTATTAGATAAGGTGCATTTAGAAGACCATGTCAATGTTGGAAACGTTACTTATCTGTTACTAGAGAAAATACTAGTATAGTTTCACAGATGAAATTAAAAACAATGATTTTTATATAACCTACTTTCACAGATGAAATTGAAAACAATGATTTTTATATAACCACTTCTAATAGTTAACAATCAAAATAACTGGAGAAAAAAATAAAGAACACAGAACAAAATATAAATAAATATTTTCTCCTTGAACTAATTAGCATGCCCTAAATATTATTTACTTAAAAACGGAAGGGGCAGGAGAGAGTTGAGAGTACTTTTTGACAAAGAGGGGAGGACTATAAAGAGTAAGATAGTGTTTGGTCGATGAATGATAACGTAAACGTAAACTGAATCAGGTCACGCCATATTTTGTATTTTATAGTGTAAACGATGATTACGTTCTTTGTTTGCTTCCGTCAGGTAGCGTTATCAGATATCGGCGCGGGGTTGATGTGGCGCCCTCGCGGTGCAGAGCATGACACCGTCACGGTATGGTATCCAATTGCACTGAGGTGGGAGCGGTATCAACTTCGTGTAGGGCGGTATCTGATTACGGTGTAATCTGATTACAAGAGTGCCGAAACAAACACCGAGTAAAGGGATATGTTACCGTACGTAATTGAGTCCGGTTACATTTACTCGAACCAAACGCTACCTAACTGAGTTTGGAACTAGTAGTCAGTAGACTTCATCACAGTCGCCGCGACTGACCTCATCCAGCAAGGTCAAGGTCAAGGGAGGACGAAGATAGCGATGAATCAACGGTGGCAACGCTGTTCAGGTCTGGCGACTGCCGGTGTGTTCTCCTTCGGTAAATTCAACGCACGCGCATGCGACAAGTCAGCGCCTGAGACTTTTGCTTACAGAAATTAACCAGTTACCTAACTTCGTATACCGAGTTCATCAGCTGAAAATGGGGATCATTCTGAATTGAAAAAAAAAACACACGCAGAAACGCCCTTTATTTGCTAATCTGTTCCTTATATATAATACGCTATACCATTGTTCTCTCGCACTCTAGCTATCTATAACCTCTACATGTACAATTAGTTACGTAAATTACAAAAGAAAACGAAATAGAAAACGTTGACCTGTGCGCGACAGCCCTGGCTGAAGCATATGGAAGGACCTGCAATTTTCTCATGGTCTGGTCACACTGGTGGTGTGTTGCAGGTGTTCTGTGCCTCCACCAACCGGCCTGTGATCCTTTGAGCTGTCGAGGTTTTATTCATTGCACCGGCGTCAAACTCTGATGTGAGCTTCAATGGCGTGTTTCAGAGGTAACATCCATTGAGGGATTGGTATTCTGCAATTTGTAGGCGTGGATTTATGACTCAGTGAGAAAAAATATAATTTCAAAGGAGTACGCAGTATGCATCTAGTATTCTAGTAACAAAAAATTCATGAAAATTAAAATAATCACCAACGATTCACAGCCAGGACTGGAATCAGAACACCAGAAAATTAGCTCTAACCTGATTCCTGTGTTAACAAACTGTAAGCTGTTGAAGTTCGCTTTTCACTTTAGATACCAAAGTTAACATAAGGTAAATCGCCACTTATATTTCAAAGCATTTGCAATTTGTAGGTGCCTAATTAGCACACATCCTAGAGTACATACAATGAATAGAACCATGGTATACAGTGCCAACTATATCACCTCATGCTATACGTGGATCAACGCAGCAATTTATCAGCATGACTTTGGTAAATAGTGAGAATCATTCGTTGTTCATGTTTTGTTCAGAAGAAAGCTTAATGGAATGCTTCGCGGGATTCTATTTGCAATTGGCCATACAGATCTTTCCTGTCATACTACTTTTTACTTTCTACATTTTTTTAGAAGGCGTATTTCATTTCGTTTGCATAAGACTTTGACCGGTAATTATTCCATTAGTGTATTATTTACGTGATACAAGACTATAATTATAAGTATTTTTTAATACAGATCTAATGACATCAATTTTGTTTCACAAAATTATGAACCAATAGAATAATTATTGGTCAAAGTCTTGTCCTAAGAAAACAAAATAAGCCTTGCAATGTCAAACAGAGGGAGTACTAGTTTCCAGATCTTTAGGCTGTGGAAGAAGTGGGAATCTGTAGGAGTAGTACGGGCTGAACATTCATAAACTCCTTTCAGCCATAAATACAAAAGGGTAAGGTGTTTGGGAATATTGCCCAGGAAAGTACTACCATAGATATAGGCAATAATGGTACTGCCAACCTTCCACAGCCATGAATATTTTTCATTTGAGTAGATTGACTTATATATTGGTTAACAGTTATAGATTTTACCTGGAGGGTTTCTTCACTGCCTAACAGTATGGTTGCACTTTTGAGGTGAGGCTAATATTAGACAGCAATTACCAATAAACATTCTCCATTCTTTATTTCTGACTTGACTTGTTTATTGGTCCATATTTATACATTGTACACACAGCATTCATTCTCTAAGTAATTTTATGATGATGTTTATATGTACCAAAATTATCATGGAAGGACTGGAACATTTCCAGTTGTTCAAAGCCAATACTGACAATTTGTCTCATTTCAGAATAATCTTATATCACTACGCACAACTCCAAGAAAACCTTACCCTAATCATATATCTCTTATGTATCCCCAAAGCATTGACTCCACTATATCCCCTAATTGAAATAGATTTTTTTTTCGTGTGCTTACCTGCAGACCGCTCCTATGATCTTCTAAATAGTTGTACCATCTGGAATCACTGCATTTTTAAGCACCACAGTTATCCCAGAACGAATATAAAATCCTTCGGCTGCCCTGTCTGCTTCTTGCACTTTCTACATTCACAATCAAGGGAATACTGTAAACATCTAGTTCTGAAAATCTTCACAACATGAACAAAAACAATGTTTACAAAATGCATTATTGTAACTCTAAGTAGAATTGACCAAAATTCCACCAAAATATTTCCTCACCATCTTTTTTTAGCTAGATTAAGGCCATTTAATTACAACATTGCCTTTTTTTAAAGAAACTAGGCTTTATCTAAGGGAAAAAGTCTACTTCACCCCCCAATCTATGAGGGGTGGGACACATCACTCCCCAACCTATGAAAATGGATTTTTTACCCCCTGAACTTTCTAAAACCGGACAAATCACCCTCTAAAGCAGTTTTGAAAAATCATAATAAATCACAGAAAAATCATAAAATGAAAAATCAAATTGTGTTGGACTTCAAATTAGTAGTTCTACGCAGTGAACATATAATACGGAATGCTTTAGTACATTTTTTTCTGTAACTTTAGATCTATGCTTTTCTTCATAGCTGTAAAAAATGTACTAAAACATACCATATTATATGTTCACTGTGTAGATCTACTCATTTGGAGTCCAACACAATTTGATTTTCCATTTTATGATTTTTCTGTGATTTATTATGATTTTTCAAAACTGCTTCAGGGGGTGATTTGTCCGGTTTTAGAAAGTTCAGGGGGTAAAAAATCCACTTTCATAGGTTTGGGGGTGATGTGTTCCACCCCTCATAGGTTAGGGGGTGAAGTAGACTTTTTCCTTATCTAAGTGGGCTTTCTAAACAAAAAAAATGCATAGAACACTACTTTTGTGAAGATACTAGTTGCAGCATTTTTCTTGCCCCCTGCGGTAGGTAGTACATTTCGAATCCATTAAAGTGAGTATATTCTGTTATTCACAATTAGCCAAATAAGCATGCCCAAGGTTGGAGTCATCTGATTTCATCCATGAATGACTAAGGAAGTGAACTAACAAATTCTAATGTATGGATTTGAAGGGATTTCCTAAATAATTAAACTATAATATTTCTAGAAGAGGGGAGGGGGCATACATCTGAGTTCATAATGACAACATTCTTCCCAATCCGGGCATTTTTGTCAATAATACAGTTCCTGCATGAAAAAACTCCAAGTCAAAGAGATGCACATAATATTTGTTCAACCAAGTTTATTTACGACTACACAAAAAATAACCTTATTTTAGTGTTTTCTCCAACACCAATCGGAACTTTTCCATCCAACAGTTCAGAAAATCTCTCATCTTCAGTCTGGTAGTAATCTGCCCCCATCATCATGGTGTCCTAAACCAGTTTATTGTTCATGAATATACTTGAGAAAAAAAAGCAATCCATAATATTAAAAAAGAACAAAGAAGTTATATATCATCAATACTAGATATTAGAAATCCCATTAGCACAGAGAAGTTAGCAATTAACTAAGCATGAGAAAAAATTGTTTCAAAACTAATGAAAAGGTTATAAATTGGCACCAAACTACTAAACATCATAATTCATATATACTCAATAATGCATGGTGAAATTGCTGCACATATGTATATTAAGAAAACAAACAAAAATAGATAGGCCCTGCAAAGTACTATTCTGCCGGCTGCAGTTACAAATTGGGCAACACCATCTGATGGTTTACTTGAGTTCCTAATTACCATTAGTAAGCAGTAGTTATAACTGCATAAAATTAGAAATATTCAATGCTTTACCTTAAGCTGGACCCCTGGTTCTAATCTTGAACGGATACCAATGACAGAGTGCTCAACACTGCACTCTGTTAGAAAGCAGCCATGTGAAACTATAGAGTTCAAAACCTGAGAAACAGATATGTCAAGCAAGCCTGCCGGGTAATGCACGATCAACGAAATGTGTAGGTGGTAGGAGAATCTGACCTTGCAATTTTCTACCTTGGTTGGAGGTAAAAACCTAGGAGATGTGAAAATAGGCTTCACAGGATCGTAAAAGTAGAAGTTGGGAGACTACAAAGATAATAAAGGAAATTATTATCCTGCAGAGAAAGAATATAGCTGGAAATGATGACAATCAAAAAGTAAACCTGATCAGTGAGAGCAAGGTTTGCTTCAAAGAAAGACTTTATTGTTCCAATATCTTCCCAGTAACCATCAAACAGATATGCCTGGAACAAACAGAAGAACATGTTACTCAGAATCATGTGTCCACGACAACTAAAAATGGGTATCGTATGTTCATTTTGGACTTTGGAGGACTGTAGTGCAAATACCTGCACATCATAGTCTTTTGCAGCCATTGGAATAACTTCTGAGCCAAAATCATTAGCTGCAGGATAATGGCATCTAAAAAGATGCACAACAAACAAAGAACATAAGTGTCATCGCCTCCCAGCTGCATCAAAATATGAATGGAGGTGCATGGAGAAATCGCAAAGATACAATAGTTACAAAGAAGAGATAAAAATTCTGTAAATTTTGAACAAATTAACGCTCATTAGGCACCAAAAGAAAAGCCTAAATTAACAAAAAAAACTAGGTATTATTCAAGAAAAAGAACACTAGGTGTTATATGGTTATCCACAAGAGTGTGAACACAAAGTGTCATGAATACATTGTTCTCTCATGTAAACAGGTTTTAAAAATGAAGGAAAGCCTTACTCAGTAGTTAGTAGCAATTCTTACCTCAAAAGATTTCGGAGAACGTCTGCCTTGAATACATATATTCCCATTGAAGCCATGTATTTGTGTGTGCTTGCAAACTCTGGGGATAACCCAAACAATCCCATATCCACTTGCTGCATTAACAAGTATGTTAGATTATTTACAAGCTTTTCCATACAGTAAATAAATCATACTATCAACGGGTAGCACTTCAAATGAAGTTAGGGAGACAGAGGCATCAGCTTAAATGTTTGAAACAATGACGCAACAGAAAAGGAATCCATTGAATAAAAATGTTAATTATGCAAAAGGAAGGAAATATGCTTTCGATCTATACTTGTCTGAACAAATCATTAAAGTAGTTGTTTGTCTTTGGGGCCAGTGCAAGGGCATGTACCATTGATTTCAAATTTTCACCCTTGGGCTTCTCAAGAAAATCAATGATGCGACCATTCCTGTCGCACTTCATCAATCCGAAATCAGAAGCTCGACTGCATGTGGATGAAATAAAAATAAAATAGAAAGATGGGAATATGTTAGTCTAGAATATGTCAATAGAATACAAGGCCATTCTAGTTCTTATAAAATGCAAGATGGCATGAGGTACCCAAAGCTTTCCAGCATGTATATTAATGATGGGCACAAGACAAGGAACCTCTAGCGAATCAACAGTACCCTACAGTGTTGATAACTAGCTAAGATATCAGGTTGCTTTATTATTAACTGAAGACTACCAACTACAGTATTGACCTGACCTTTCATCCATAGGCACACATGCAACCGAAATATCAGCACCGGAGTCAACATGCTTCTGCAAAACAGTCGTAACAATATACCTTTGTTAGTCAATGAGAAATAAGGCCTGGAATCAAAACATCTACATGGAACGGAGAGGAGACCTGCACAAAGTCCATGTAATCCATCCTATACAGATGATCACCAGAGAGAATCAGTATGTTTTCTATACTTTTTAACCTTGCATCCTTCATGAAACATCAGAGGAAAAAAGTTAGTGTTGACACTGTGATAGCATCATCCAAAAGACAGCATTACGACATGGCCCAGGAGCGGGAAGAACCTCAAAAAGCCAGAGGAACTGCCTGACAGCATCTGCCGTTCCCTGGAACCATTTCTTTCCGGATTCCCCAGCAGTCTGGGTAGCTGCCAGCACCTGTCCAATATTCCAATGAGAAAATAAACAATTAGAAAATTCGGTGACCGCCTATCATACTGGTAACACACACTGGCACTTCACAATCAACACTGGTTAACTCAAGAGTGTACCTCCACGGAGCCACCGCTGAACCCAACTCCCTCACCAAAGTTGTATGTCCGCGCGATGTGACGGTTGAGGGACTGGGAGTTGAACTGGGTGAGGACGTAGATCTTGTTTATCTTGCTGTTTATGCAGTTGCTCATGGGGATATCAATCAGCCTGTAGCAGCCCCCAACGGGCACCTGAAAGCAGAGATACAGCAACTGAATATCCACTGCAACTATCGCATAGCTCAATGAATGGCATGGATCGCGACGGGAATCCGCGGCTGCTAAAGTCACAAGTCACAACTCGTGCAATGCTGAACAAATGTGACTTGTGAGCAATCGAGAAACAGAGGATGAGGGGTGATTTACCGCGGGCTTGGCCCTGGTCCGCGTGAGGGGGAAGAGGCGCGTCCCGGCGCCGCCGCCGAGGATGATGGAGGCCACCGTGTCGGGGCTGACGTCCCTCCGCACCACCGCCGCCGCCGCCTGGGCGCCCGCGTCCGCCTCCTCCACCTGCCACACAGACCAACAACCCGGAAATGTGAACGGCCTCGACACGCCCCCCCCCCCCCCCCCCCCTCTGACACGAGTCCACGACACGGCACGGCACGCAGATCACGACACGCTCCAAATTAGCGTGGCCCAGCGGCAATGCGCGGGCGCGGGCGCGAGCGACTGACCTTGATCCCCCGCGGGGCGTCGGCGAGGACGCAGCTGGTGGCCGCCGCCGCCGCCGACACCGACACCGACACCGACGCGCGGGCGCGGCGCGCGGGACGGGCCGCCGCGGGGCAGCGCGCGGCGGGGAAGGCCGCGGTCGCGAGCGGCGCCGTTGGGGACGCCATCGGCGGTGCGCACGCGGGGAGGCGGGGGGGGGGGGGGGAATGGGAAGACGGCGAGGAGGTGGGGGACACAGGGGGGGAGGAAGAGTCTCTGGCAGTGGGGGCGCAGCCGGGGGTTTTGTAACGGGGCGGGGACGGGAGCGCGGAGAGGGGGGTGGGAGCCGAGAAGAGTGGGGAGGCGCGTGCGGGCACGGGGGTTTTGGGGATCCGCGCGGCTCGGGTCACGAGAGCCTGGCTGGCTGGCTGGCCGCCGTTCGGCGGTGACCCAGCTGGGTGCTGGCCCCACGGTTCCGTTCCACCGCTCACACGCGCGCGCGCTCCTAGGCGCTGCATGTTGACATATTGTTGGCCGGTTGGCCCTCGCGCGAGCGGCCGAGAAGACATGGCAATTTGTCGCCGTTTGTTTTTCTTTTAACGAAACCCGCGCGTGACTGTGCCCTTTTTTTTGTTAGTAAAGGAGGAGAATACAAGTAGCTGCTCCCAGCAAATCGGCGGTAGTGGCTAAAAAACAAACAAACTATACAGCTAGACAAAACTAAGTTTTCTAAAATTGGCTGGCGAAGATATTTCGCCCTGGCCAGGCCCACGAGCGGGCCTCTTAGTTAATCTTGCTAAGCAGGGTTTTACGATGATCGCTCATTGTATATATTGGAAATTTTGTTCCTTCCATAGCCCACGTACCACTAGCAGAATCAGTGATCGGGGACACTTTCTTGGCACTCCTTGTGTTGCTCTTAATTACCATAGCTCACCATCCAGCCACGATCTCATTTTGCCCCACCTCCCCTGGTTTGAGCTAAGGGTATTACATCCACTCAGCAATAAGCTCATCACTCATTCCTCGCCCATTCCCGAGTGCCTAGTCGATCGGATGTCCAAATCCTACAGACTATAGTGGATGATCTGCCAAGTGAATAGTTTGTATTTCGGTGGCGTCCGCGGCTTCTAAATTTGAGGTACTAGAACTGAATCTGATAAATAAACAGATGAAGCTATGTAAGTTCCGGCCTGAGTTATTTTTTCCATGTGAATTTGCCGACATTGTATATGTCCGTGAGAACTCGGGACGAATTATCCCAAATATGGCGATAATCCACCCAGGCAAGTTTTATTTTATCCTATTATTTGTCCAATTGCATGTACTCACGTCATTTATGAATTGAATACTACAACAGCGTTAAAAATTTTGAGATAAAAAACTTGATGCTTCAAGCTTAGCTTGGGCGTTATGGATAACGAGAAATAAGATGGTAATAGAGAAATATTTTCCTAGGCATCCAATAGAGGTCATCTTCTCCCCCAATTTTTTTTAAAACTTTGGATGTAATACTTGTCATCTTTTAATGAAAAGTTCAGGTCAGAAAAAAAATAAAGGCCATCTTTTCTGGTATTTCATTTGTGCAGAAATGGAAGCTGCGTCTTAAGCCGGATGAGCAACTAAGGATATCAAGAGTGCTGGAGATGTTGCAAGCGTGGGCTAGTAACTCCAGACCAGGGAGGGTGGTGGTTTCAGAAATCGTGGAGATTTAGTTGCTGTTTGTATGAGGCTTTTTTTTGTAAACTGGGGTTCTCAGTGAAACTTGTACTCTGAATATTGCTTTCAATACAACAGAGAGTACCTCTTTTTAAAAAAAAAAGATGCTTCAAGTAACCAACTGGATCTTTGGTCTAGGTGATGAGTAGATGTCAATTCGAGGCACTCGAGGAGGTAAGGATCTCCAGCCGAATGGGGTGGATTGGTCGCAGACTTACCTCATTTTTAAAAAAAATATTTTTAACCCTCCAACTATTACTTCTTTTTTTCAAAACTTTAAAATTAGATGACATATACCTTAATAAATTATCATTTACTTTTCACGCTCACTGCTCATTTACTTTGCTAGTTTGTCTTAAAATTACTAAAAATATTTATATTGGTGGACAGAGGGAGTTAGCTATCTTCAAACCCTAATACGAGTGGAACTCCATGAGGCTATCTTTAAGGACGAGTAGCCGATGAACATCATTCACGATCAAGTCATTTTATGATGGTGTTTTGGATTATTTGTGATCAGGGCAACAAAAGGAGGCTCCAAAACATTTTGTGTATAGTACTCTAGATCCAAACTTTTTTTTGTTTTTCAAGATACCAGTGTAAACGTAGATGTTCATACGCATGTACACGCGGTTCTATGAATACAAGCGTGCAAATCCTACCCCTATGAGTATCTTATGGAGATGGGGCAGCACATCATGGGCACCTCTATGTCAACAAGTAATCCCTCCGTATATAATTTAAATGTCATTTTGGACAACGACACAGTGTCCAAAACGAAACTTTGACTTCTTATTTTTACAAAAAATATTTATTAAAAATAATATATGTATACTTTTATAAAAATATTTTTAAACACAAATCTATTCATATGGTTTTTTACATTTTCAAATTCAACGATTTAAAAGTTATTCGTGATTTATATTCTCAATGTTTGATAAAAATCATATCCAAAATGACATCTAAATCCTATACGGAGGGAGTACGTGAAGAATAGCACTGGTTATAAATTCTGACATAAATCTGTAAAATGCGGCCACCTATGCTAAGTCAAGTACTCAAGCCCAAATGGATAAGTTTCATCACAACAAACCTTACCAACTAACCTATAATTAATTCACAGATCCAATCGCCTTCTTCACCATGTGTTTCTCCCCCAAATGCTTGAAAAATATGGTGAAAGATCCTATCTGATATAGATCTACACGTCTTCATTGATATTGACATGTCGAAAAGGTATCCCTTGTTTGGCACTTTCATTCAAACTAAATTAGATCTTTTGAAACTCACTTGAAAGAAGAGTGAAACATGAGCTTCATTGAATTTTAAACTGACTAGAAGTAGTCAATTGCATTGAATTTCAGAAGACCCTAATACGTAAACCTCCAATTTTGTATATTCTACATTTGAAACTCAAAACATGAGAATGTTTTTCTTGAAACCAAGAATGTGAATCATGCTAAAACATAAAACTTGGGCACATCTCGTGTTTTTGTGTCGCCCTTCACCTCTCTCCCCGTGTCTCCACCGCATGTTTTGAACGCAACATCCATCTTTTACTAAATTCAGCCTTCCCACTTTTTTTGCAACCGCGAGGTCTCACGACACGAACGATACTTACCTTTCATTCTTTGAGGTGCTACAAAGCATTAGCAGTCTAGTTAGAGCATATCCAAGAGTGACAAAAAATAAAGTCCCAATATATTGGTTTTGGGACATTGCCAAAAATTATTGGGCACAGAAAGTATCTACCTTTCCAACAGTTCCTAAAAAATTACTCAAAAAAACGATTTAATTGCTGCCACATCATCCATATGTGGGCCCCACGATTGATTTTCTCTTCCATGAACAGTAACTTGGGATTTTCTTTTTTTTTGGCAATTTGTTTTGTGGGATTGAGAGTGCTAAAAGAGAGGTAAATTTGGCTTAAGATGGAGCAAGTATTGGGCATGCAAAAAAATTGGGACCCATATTAGACGATTGTTGGAGTATTTTTTCCATCTTTATTCCCAAAACTAATTATTATAAGTGAAAGGGCTTCTAATCTAGTGGTTAGAGCAACTGAGTAGCACCAAGTAGACCCAGGTTCAACTACCTGTGGGAGCGAATTAACTGAGTTTGGAATAAAAAATATATTAAAAAGAGGTTGGGGCTTCCCCTGCTGACTTCGATAAAAAACTAATTATTTGAATTTTGGTACTCTTGAAGATGCTCTTAGAAAGTATTTTTGGTACTCTTGGAGATGCTCTTAGGTATATAACTGTATCAGTGCAACCACTGCAAAGCCTAATTTACATTTGTAGACAAGTTACTCCCTCTATATATTTAGAAATAATAATAAAACCGTTGCATACTTCCTCTATCCCAAAAGAGTTACTTTTCGTTTTTCAAAAAGTCAATTAATTTTAAATTTGATCAAAGCTATTAAATATAGTTAACATTTATAATAAAAAATAAATGTTACTAGATTAATTATAAAATATATTTTTATAGTAAATCTATTATAAAAACATAAATATTGATAATAGTTTTTAGAAACTTAGTCAAAGTGGAATTTAATTGATTTGCTGAGAAGTTAGAAGTGTATTTATTTTTTTGAAATTTTGAAGTGTATTTATTTTGGAGAGATGCAGTTTTTTTAATAATATTATTTTAATGATTAATTGCAAGAATGGGTGTTAAAATGGGGGAATTTGCAGAAATGTTGGTCAGTCGGCTGTTGGAGAGCCGAAAGAGGTCCTATCGGCTGTGGATGAGCCGACTGGGACTAATCGGCAGGCAAGCAGCCGACAAGCCTATCCACGCTGGAAAAATCTTTTTCAGGTAAGCTGTCGGGTGCCTAGCAGCCGACAGGTCCTATCGAGCCATGGAAAGCTGATAGGACCTATCGGCTACTGTACAACCGATGAGTGTCTATCATAAAAATGTGGGCCGATAGGTTTTTTTACCGACACATTCATACACAACATTGAAACATCAACAACACTGCCTCCACTGCCTCGCTATTTTCTCTGTCCATGGATTCTTTAGACACAGATCTAATTCATATGACAAAGGTTAATGCCACCGTCCCACAAGGTGTACATGTACCTATGTGCTTCTATGGTGACCTTTGCAAGCTTGTAAAATCCCAAGTTTTAGGCGACAATTACGTCATGTCGTTCTTCATGTGTGCCAACTACGCACATGACCCTGTCCGGGCTTTCGGTAATGTGAGACCCAAGGTAATCACTACTTTGACTCAACTACCCGGTAGAATTATAAAGTATATGTCCTAACTTATGGTGGACACAGACTCCACCACCTCTATGTGATTTCATGCAATGGTTTGATACAGAGCAATCGTAGTCTGACAAGAACCACGTCGAAGAGATGGTTCGTTCTGCAGTACAAAGGTGGGAGAGGATTAAAATATGAGGAACAACATGAGGAGAAACGTAAAAAGGACCGAGAGGAGATTCACAAAAGGATCAAGTGGGTGGAGCGGGAGGAGGCCGAGGAACGTGAAGCCGATAGGGAGAGAAAGAGAGAAAGGGCACGCCGTGTCAAGGAAGCTGACCCTGAAGCAATTAGGAAGGGGGAATATCTATGTTGTACTCAGTAGAGCATTGACGGTGCTCAATACAGCTGTCAAGTACACTTGGCTGTAATTTAAAATTCGCTAAGGCATGTTAGGTTTAGAAACATCACACTGCTATTCAACGACAGTTGATGCGCACGCCAATGCAAATGTTTGATCATTTCAATGTATTTTATGTATTGTATGCTATCATGTAACATTTATGTCATTTTCACAAAGCCGAGAATCTCCTTTAGCCTAATCCGTGCAGCCTATCCTTTAGCTTCAATAGGCCGGTGCAGACTACCCTTCACCTTTTGTAGCCTTTTCAGGCAGATGGGACTCAACACCACGCATGTTAAGATGCTTCTGAGCATACTATGACTACTCCAAGCTTTTTAGAACGATTGAACAACACATGCTACCGGCATTTTACTTGCTTAGTGAACTTCATCGATCTTTAAAAACAGCTCACTCTCCCTTCTTCTACCTCAACACAAACAACCAGTAAAAACAATGACCGCAACAGCGGGAGGGAGAGGCCGTGGGAGGGGGAGGGGACGAGGAGCCTCTAGGGCTCTTCCTACAATCACATGGCCAGGTACGTTTGGCCCCTCCGAGTACCTTGCGCCCGTCGACGAGTTCCCTATGGAAGGAATGGCTTACTTCCGTCCTCCACGGTACCTTAGGCCTTATGATGACCGGAAGGATGAGTGGCCAAACTGCCTCCATGGTGAGCCCTGCCTTGTGCAGATGTATGATGACTATGGTGACGGTGGCCGCCGATTTTTCAGATGCCCTTATGACCACGTTAGTTATATTGTAACTTTGCTTGTTTCATCAGCTCATTTGGTCACACACACATCTAACGCATTTATCAGTCTTACTTTGATGAAGGAAACTGTCGCTACGCGAGGCGGGTGGATCCTCCCATTCATGAGCACACCCAAGAATACATCCACTATCTACAGTGCAAGATCTTCGATCTCAAACAAAGGGTGGAGAGCCTTGAAGCCAATGTTGACGCAAATCCTTTTGTCGTCAGCCTCGAAGACGATCCTAAATGTCCGGATCCTTGGTGTAAGTGCCCTTACCACCCTAGGAAGGATGATCCTCCATCCTCACCTTCCTCTGTTGCAGTTGGTCCATCCCAGTTCTCACAGAGCCAGTTCTACTAGACCACCAACGATTATTATTGTATCCCGACGATTTACATTTCTCTAAGGCATGTTAGGTTTAGCAACGGCACATGCTCTTGTCAAAATGCCGCACATGCCAATTCAAGTTGTAATAGAATGTTTAGGTAAGAGGTCAATGGTTCTACCATCCTCTTTGTGATGTATTTCATTCGATGGTATGAAGCTATATAATCTAAAGCCGAAAATTATTTGTTTCTCACGACTTTCTATCTTTTTTCAATTTCAAATATGTCAATTCATCAATAAAGTTCGTTCCACGCTTTGCATTATTTTTATACTGAATGACCTAAATTTTGTCCTTTTGTAATTCCACAGTCGTAGAATTTATTTGTAATTTCTCGGACCAAAGAACCGGAACTATAGAACTTATTTTCTAAATGGTGTAACCTATCGGCCAGTGGCTGGCCGAAAGGCTAATCGACTATTGGAGAGCCAATAGGCCCATCGGTGCCGATTACCCGGGCTTTTGGTCCAACAGAAAACCGTGGGACCTGCTGGCTTTCGGCTGGCTGATAGGTCCCGTCAGCGGTGGGCTATCGGCCCTCCAACAACCAATACCTTACCTATCGGCGGTCCACGGGCCGACCCATCAATATTTTTACAAATCCTATCGTTCGACACCCATTTTTACAATTAATCATTAAAATAATATTATTTTAAAAAAATCGCGGCTGCGATGATTCAGAGTTTCCGACCCCGCACGGCAGCTCCCCCCGGCGAAGCCCGTCGCCGACGGCAGCGCGCCCGCGCGTGAAGAGTCAACAACCCACGACTCAGAGCAGTCAAAACTCAGGCCAGGCAGCCCGAATCCCAATCCCGTTAACGCCACGCCCACACGCCAACGAATCATCCCCACGCCACGCGGAAACATCCGTCCCCGCCCGCCTCGTCGCACGGCTCCTCGATCTCCCCCCTCTCGAATCTCGATTCCCCCCACCCAACATCGCCGCCTCCTCCCGCTACCCCATTCCCTCCGCCTCCGCCTCCTCCCACTCTCGCCGCCTAGGTTTCCCCGCGCGGGCGGGCGGGGCGGGATGGAGGGGTGGGCCACCGCGGCGGCGTACACGGCCGCCGCGCTGGCCTCCGCCGCGGCGGCGACGGTGGTGGCGCTGCGCCTCGTGCACCGCCACCTCCTCCACTACGCCGAGCCCACCCACCAGCGCTTCATCGTCCGCATCATCCTCATGGTCCCGGTACGCTGTCTCCCCCCTCTCTGCCGCGCCACCAGAGAGATACCCCAGTTCCGCGGGCGGAATTTAGCTGTTTGCGTCAGCTCTTTTAGCCCGTAGCCGCGATTTGTGGGCGAACTGTGACTAGTTGGTACTCATTTCCAGCCGAATTTCTTGTACAGCTGGTCAGCTGTAACGGTTTGGTTATTGGTAGGTGTAGCAACGACGGACATTTATTCTTAGGTTGATTATGCATTTATAGATTGCTAGGCAAACAGTATGCAGCAACTGCAGTAGCATTGATAAATCTGTCTTCAGAAGGTTGATATAATGATATTTCGGTTTTGGGGAATAAGATTGTATTCTGAAATCTGAATATTGTTCATCGTTTTTTAGTTTGCTTCCGGAAGGAGCATGAAACCACCTTTTCTGAATTTTTCTACATGACACCGCAACAGATAGCTGGTGTACTTATGTATCGTGATAAGCATGTGTCAACAGATAGCTGGTGTACTTAAGCTGAAAATGATGCTGGGAACTATTAAAACTTATCTCTCCGTGGGACTTTCAGTAATGTTCTGAGTGGAATGGCTTGAATTCTTGTTGTCTGCCCTGGCTCAGATTTTCCTTACTTTATCTCATAAAATTTTGTGAATGCACTGCATTATCGTTTTCTACCCTGTCTCATTTGCTTAGAGATTCTCTAGATCATCTCACGTACTGCAGTGGAACTGTCTGAACGGCTAGAAGGCACATTATTTTAGAAACATTACTATTCTAGTTCTGATTTCTGCATGGTTGATGGTTCATCAGCCATATATTGTTAGAATGTAGACATATTACAGTGTTTGGTTAGGCCTTTTGTTACATATCATTGCCCTCTACTCCGTCCGTATCACATTTAGAAGTCATTTTGGACAACGACACGGTCTCCAAAATGTAACTTTGACTTGTTATTTTTACAAAAATATTTATTAAAAAATAATATATGTATACTTTTATAAAAATATTTTTTAAGACTAATCTATTCATATAGTTTTTACAGTTTCAAACTCAACAACTTAAAAGTTATTCATGATTTATATTCCCAATGTTTGACTAAAACTTTGTCCAAAACGACTTCTAAATGTGATACGGAGGGAGTATTAAATTATTGTGACTATTCTCAGTGCATGTAATGTGAATATTAAACACCAGCGTGGAGTTCTAATGTTTGGACTGTGTTCAATCGTATACTTTATCATCTTACAGATGACTTTGTACATTAAAAGTTTTTATCTTATTAACTGTTACATGCATTATTTGCAGGTATATGCAGTGATGTCATTTCTTTCTCTTATCTTGCCACATAACGCAATCTACTTCGATTCTATTCGAGAAATGTAAGTCAACTACTTGTAAGTTGTAACTCAAAACTTATTTTGTTTTATTCTGTCTCAATGTGTCACCTAATTCATGTTTGCATCACTTGAAACATGTATACATGCATTTCCCATGGATAATGGTAACGTCATAAAAAGATCTAATAAATGAAACTTCTGTCTAGCACCTGTACTACTATTTTCTTATAACTCATCTGGCATATTGACACACCCGGTTTTCAAAGGAAAACCAAGTGCGTCTCATATGCGCGCCAGGATCATGTTTACACACATATGGTAGACAAAAGAGTGTAATATCGAAACACAGTGTTCTAAAGTACAAGAGATTTATAATAATATTCATATTACACTCTCGGGAGACACGAAGGTCTTTATTCGCAGAACAAGCGATAGCTAAACGAAGCGTCTTCAGCTTCCATCTTCCACAGGCATCCTGACTGGGGGAAAACGCAAGCCTCAGAACTCATCGTAGTCGCTGTAGTATTCTCCTTCATTTCCTTCTTCTGATTCAGCAGTGGCAAGTGTGAGTACACCTAACTAGGTACTCAGCAAGCGGGGTGAAAATGCAAGGCCACAAGGATAGGCTAAGGTTCACAGCAGTGAGCTTTTTAGAGTTGGTCAAGTTTTATTAGCAATTTCCTATTTACTAGATGTAAGTTTATACCATCCCACTTAAGCATTTAAAAGAACATCTCTTTCCAAAAACCCACGAGTGAAACCACGATTTATATTCCATCTTTAAGTTTAATTATCATGTGAGGGTCCAAGCCGCTCTTGACCGTGAGCACGGCTGATATATCAGTTTTACACTCTGCAGAGGTTGTACACTTTCACCATAGCTCGTGTTCCCCATGTTGCCCGGGTTTGCAAGGCCCTTAAACACTTCCGAGGTGAGTGGCTAGGGGTCCACTTCGAAGCCTTTACAAAGGTATGCAAAAGTCCAACAACCCGCAAGAGTTACAGCTAGGGCGGTCCACAAACCTCCCTAATGGTCAGCACCTTAGCAAAGGCTGCTACCCCAAGAGGACCGGGCTGTGACCCCTGCAACCCCAGACCCCCTCTGCTCCTTTCGGATAAGGCCATCAGTACAGTTGCACACCTAATTAATTGGCTAAGGTCAGAGCCCATTTTGACACCATGGTTGCACTGTTTTCTTGGGTGGTTCTCCATGTTCCGATTAAATAATTGTTTTCTTGTATTAACCAGCATTTATTATTAAAGATATCGTGATCAACAATTTTATAAAGATTCATTTTAACCATTCCCAAGGTATTGCAACACTAAGCATGAACTAACCCAAAAATATTATTTAAAACAAGGGTTGGTACAAGGGAGCATGGTAAAAGACTAGATAAATCCTTAAAAAGGTATTCCCATCATTTTAATGCAATAATAGTAAATTTTAGTTTGACATGCAGTTGTATAGGACAAAAAGAATATGCGGGGAGGGCCACTTGCCTTGGTCTACAAAAAGATCTTCTTCTTCTTCGTAGAGTGGTTCTGGATCCGCGTCGACGGGCGACTCGGTTGCAACTGGCACGAGGTCTACGATCAACACAATAAAACAATAAGAAAACAGTACATCAAACATTCTGAACAGACTAAAACAAGCATCTAAAACTAATAGGCTCGAAAAGACGAACGCTTGGACACCAAGAACGCTAAAAACGGAGCTAGGACGGAAAAGATATGGCCAAAACAAGTTTTAGGGACTTGCTGGCAAAGAAACCAAGTTTCCAGGGGCTGAACTGAAGAAAAACAGGGGCTAAAACGTAAATACGCATTAAACCCGAGGGCTAACGCGTAAAAGACAGGGGCTGAGCTTCGGGTTACAAAAACAGAGAAGCTTGGGGTGTTTTCTGTAAAATTCAGGACCTAAATCTAATTATTTTTGAACTAATCAGGACGACGGGTTAATTTCCGAGAAAGGCAGGGTCTCTTTTGCAAAAGTGCCTCGGTTGACCGTTATTCGGCTGATTGACTTCGGTCAGAATTGATGTGGGCCGTTGGATCAAGATCGGACGATCGACAGCGAAGGGGGCAGTCGGGCGGCGGCGGAAACGCCGGCGAGCGGCGGCGCCGGGTCGGGAACACGCCGGCGATGCTCGAACTCGAGCTGCCGGGCTCGGTTTGGGACGCGGTTTGGCGCTAAAGGACCGGGGCGAGCTGGCGAACTCGTTGGGGGTGGTCTCGTCGTGGATTGCGCAGCGAGGGCGGCGGTTCGTCGGCGAACAGAGGCGGGCGGCGGTGAACTCGCCGGAGTTCACCCGAACTCGGGGTTCCGGCCACGATTTCGACCGCGAAATGGTTCTGAGGGTCGTTGGAGAGTTGGCGAGCGTGTTCAGAGAGTCCTAGTTGTCCAATTGGCCGTGGTGACGGTGCTCGACGATGAATGGCGGCGGCGGAGCGCCGGTGGGAGTCGTCGGTGCGCTAGGGTGCGAAACAGAGAGCAAGAAGGGGATGGAGAGCATCATTACCACGGTGCGATGCGCTCGGTGCAGTCGGACGGGGTGGAGCAGTGCCGGAGCGACGGATCGACGACGCGGCGGCGCTCGGGCGGCGGCGGCGGCGGAAATTGGAGCGGCTCCGGGGAAATTGGGTGGCGAGAGGGGTCGAAGAGGGTTCTTGGAGGCTCGGTCGTCCTCCTTAAAGGGCGAAGAGGAGAGGGGAAGGGCTCGGTGCCGAGGGGAAAGGATGGGCCGGCCATCAATGGCGAGCGGCAGTGGGAAGCTCGGTGGGGCGGCGTTTCGAGGGGAGAGCGAGGGGTTGTGGGTGGGTTCTCCACTAGGCATTAACCGCAGCTCGGTGGAGGGGGAGAGGAAAGGGCGCGGGAGAGGGAGCGGTGCAGGGGAGCTCGGGCGGCTTGGTCGGGCGGGGCAGAGGAGGGGGCGGTGGAGGTGGAAGACGGGCCCGACAGGTGGACCCCACCTGTCGGCGGCGGTGAGAGGGAAAGGGGAGGGGGAAATGGCTTGGGCCGCAGCTGGGCCGAAAGCGGGGACGGGCCGCGCGGAAATGGGAAAAGGGGAAGGGGAGAGGGGCTGGGCCGTGCAGTGCTGTTGGGCCGAAAGAAAGAGAGAGAGAGGGAGATGGGCCGCGGGAGTGAAAGAGAGTTTGAGAGGAAGTTGAGGGGGCGTTTCCGGACTTTTTCATGATTTTGAATTTCGCACACAAATCAAACAAAAGACATGCAAACCAAATATGATGCACATGCACTTATTGCTCAAAAATTATTTAAATGATGTTTAAATATTTTTAGGCTCAGATTAATTTAAAAATTTAATTAAGTCCTTAGAAAAATTAAATTAAACCAAATTGCTATGATTTATTTGTGATGGAATTTTAGGGTGTTACACATATGTTCTGTAAATTGATAGGATCCATCACCTTAGTCCTTAACCAATCATAAATTGATGTATCGCATGAAACAAAGTTATTAATGTGGGAAGGTGTGAACTTGCAACTTAGTTAATTTACAGTATTCCACTACCTGTATTGCCAGTTTGGCTATTGGTATGATTACATAGAGAAGTAACTAAATTTACCCATGTCAGTTTACTATAATCTTTTAGTAGTCAACTTGACCAGTAATGATGCATGACCTGATCCAAAGAAAGAATGCTAGTTCAAAAGAAAGCTAGTTCAAAAGAAAGATGAAATTCAGTTGTTTGCATACTTATCCAATCAGGGATCAAGTCACAGAGACCTGGCCATGCGGGATGTTTTTTCTAGCCACGCGGGATGTTTTTTCTAGCCATACATGCCTCATTGTATTAGCTTCATGATAAATGTCATACCGGGCTTACAATGATGGCTCCTTTGACATCTTTGTATACCATGACTCATAGAGCCTTCTAAAAAAAACGGAAATGTTTCCGGCCTCTGCAATCGCACACAGCCAATGACTCCATATAGCCTATATCAACTAATTGTGATGTGGCTAAATTAATGCTCTATTTTAGTAAATGATCAGTGCCAATGTTATACGATCGTCTAATCGAACTTAGTCGCCATGGCACCGATAAGGTCCTGATCGGACGATTAATCGCGATTAATTGGGCGATAAGTCCGACTACTCGGGGTTTTACCTAGTCGCCTCAGTAACGACTAGGACGACTAATCGTGATTAGTCGGACGACTAGAAAACACTGATCAGCGCTGAACAATCTTTGTTGCAGCTAGATCCTCAGTCTAGTAACTATCTGAGTTTTAGTCTTTTGTGTTGAACTGTCTATCAAATTTTTTAAAAACACTGTTGCATTGCTCTCTTACTGATGATATGTGGGGTAATATAGGTGATGTAAGAGTATGTTGTAACTGTTGTTTTCCTCCCTGTTCTCATAGGGTTGATTTTTCATCCACCCTGTGATAGATGTCATGTTGGCAAGTTAGTTTTGTTTTGCAAAAGCCTTCTATTTTTGGGCTTTCAACAGAACCACTAAAGGACCCTATCAAGTGCTTATTTGCATTGGTGCCACAGATGTGGCCACCAGAGGGACAATACATGCCTAGAAAAAGCATTTATTCTTTCTTTGATCTTTGTGACCTTAAAACCACATTTTAACAAGAATACCTCACAACTAGTTGTATACTTGTATCTGTTGATCCTTCTGGCACTCATATATTAGCAGGAGAAACTTTGATATATGGTCATGGACGTTCTTCCTAGATACTACTGACACTTAAGTTGTGTTGATTTTGTGTAATCCACTTAGTTGAGTTGGCACTCTGAACTGTTTCACTCACAATAACTACTTGCTGATGCTTTAATGACTCCAGTAAATGTGAAATGACCTAGATCAAAGGTTCAGTATAATTTTACTTTATAGTTGTTTGAAAGTGTATGCTCCAGATACATTAATGCGCTAACCATTATTTTTCATGTTTCACTATCGTTGAACTTTCTATCTAGTTTTGTTGTCCCGCACTCCAGTTACTATTATCCGTATACCCAATTAATTCATGATATGTTTACCCAGCATTTGTTATTGTGTATTTGATGCGCACATATATGTCGGCAGCCATTGTTTATTTCCCAGGGGCATAGGAACTATTAACCCTTTTTAACTATGGCATATATTCTTTTGCAGAATAGCATTGATCATGGTTATAATTATAGGATCTTTTCTTTTCTTGAATGCATAACTTATACTTATAGGATCACAAATACATTGTGCTTAATGTTCTGGTCTGATCTTCCTTTCGATAATGATAAGGGAGGACGGACAATATTATTTATTTGCTTGGGTGGTAATTTAACAGCTGTCCTTAATATTCTACCTCCTCTTGCTCACGTAGGATTGTCAAGGTCCTGTTGTTTTTTATTGTTTATGTAGTTTCCTGACAAATATAAAAGCTAGAATCATGTTGAAACTTACTGCTGGATTGTGTTTCAGCTATGATGCTTGGGTCATCTACAATTTCTTTTCACTTTGCCTGGCATGGGTTGGAGGTCCTGGTACTGTGGTGGTAAGTTTGAATGGCCAGTCTCTGAAACCTTCGTGGTTTATGATGACTTGCTGTTTACCAGCTATTCCTCTGGATGGGTGCGTAACTCTCCTTTGTCTGATTGACCAATACATGCTTTAAAAACTTCATGGAATATGACAGTGCAAGTGCTAAATTGTTGAATCTTCTGTGTTCCTGACAGGCGTTTTATACGGAGATGCAAACAAGGCTGTCTGCAGTTTGTGATCCTGAAACCAATCTTGGTTGTCATCACATTCATACTTTACGCAAAAGGAAAATATGAAGACGGAAATTTCAGCGTCAACCAGTCTTATCTATACATAACTATCATATATACAATCTCATACTCTATGGCTCTGTTTGCTCTTGCACTATTCTATGCGGCATGCAAAGATCTACTTCAGCCATATAACCCTGTTCCAAAGTTTATCATTATCAAATCAGTTGTGTTCCTCACGTATTGGCAGGTAAAGTCTATTGTAAGGATAGATTCATTTCTTTCTCTGAATCTACTTGGGAGCCACTAGTGTGCTTAAATTTCTTACATGGAATGGCAGTTTTGCAAGTGAAATGATCCAATGCATTATTTGTTGTTACTCAGTGAAATATGCTTTTGTAATAATCTGAAAGCTTTTCTCACAGGGTGTGCTGGTTTTCCTTGCTGCAAAATCTGGATTCATAAAAAATGCTGAGAAAGCTGCTTATCTCCAGAACTTTGTGCTATGTGTTGAGATGCTCATAGCAGCCATTGGGCATCGATTTGCATTTTCCTATAAGGAATATGCTGGCTCCAATGCCCGTCCTTTTGGTGGTTTCAGGGGAAGCCTTCTTCATGCTATGAAATTCAATGACTTCTATCATGACACTGTACACCAGGTAAATTAGTCACTCCATTCACAGCTCATCCATGTCCCAGACGCGAAACATATGCACGATCTGTCAGTATGTCAATTTCCAGAGTGCATTTTCAACTTTTGTTTTGTCTAATTGTTTTCTTCCATGTTGCAGTTTGCACCTACATATCATGAATATGTGCTCTACAGTAACGAGGAGGATGAACCGACAAAATATAGCCCTAGCACCGTCGTGCCAACCGGAGAGCACATAGTAGAGCTGGCGGAAGTCACTGTCGTGACCTCAAAAGCTCCAGCGATGTCAAGCTTACCGCTGAATGGGGCAGGGGTAGATCACGAAGAAACAACGGCAAACTTCCTCAACGTAGATTTATCTGATTACCCTTCAGAGGTCCCTGCGATTCCTGATGTAAGAGATCAATGACCTGGTGCTGTATATTCAAGTGTAAATGGGTGGTAGTGCTGTTGAGCTGATCGTAGATTACGCTGTACATAGAAATGTCACGTGTTGGTTCTGTTTCATTGTTTGCCGATTTATGGGGCATGTTAATTTTTGTTGGTGTGAGTTTAATGATGACCAATCTCAGAGATCAACTGAAGGTGTCAACAGAATGTGATATCAGTACGAGGTAGGAGTGTAAGCAACATGTCTCAGATCTTTTGTTTCTGTTGAGGCGGGTGTCTATTGAACATGGTTTCTGTACTTGATCTTATAAAGTTCCACGTGTATAGTTTGCAAGATTGCAGTGATATGGATCTGAGCTCAGATAGGAGTGGAATAATAGATTTAATTTCCTGCTGCTATGGTCCCATACTTCATCGAATGCCCTAAACCATAGTTAATCAACATTATAAAGGACTGGATAATGCTTAATATGTTGTGCATGTTGCAAAGTATTACTTCTACAAAACATGGTAGCACGAGACATCCTAATTGAAAAAGGTAGTATACAAATGCCATCACTGGAGGCCTGGAGCTGGAGGGTTTTGAGGCGGTGCAGGTGCAGCTACTCTTTTCTGAATCCATAGGGGTAAATTAGTGCACTGGTTTGTCGAAAAAAAAGTTTAGTGTACACTGGCTGTACAGTCGAGTAACTATACTCTGGCAGTCAAGTAACTAACTTCATATACATCTGAAACAGGCCAACCTAACCGCATTCGCCATCTCTTCAGAAGGATTCATTCCTGCAGCTTTCATCTGGTACATGACTCGCGCCGCCTCCCTGTACCGTCCGCCGCGAGCATACGCCATTGCCATGGCGTTCCAGCACACCGCGTCGGGCTTGCCACCGATCGCCTGGAACGCCCTGGCGGCGTCCGCCAGCCGCCCTTGCTTGGCGTACATGTGCACCAACCCAGAGCCGACGAACTGGTTGGTGTCCACCCCTCGCTTGACGGCGTCGGCGTGCACCTGCTGCCCGCAGCACCCTTGCTGGTTCTCCGACTCCGCAAGCACCGCGAGGATGCTCGACAGGGAGAAGCTGCTCCTGGGAACGCTGGCGGACGCCATGTCGCTGAAGACGTCGATGGCCTCCTCCAGCAGGCCGTCACGGTGGCAGGCCGTGATCAGGCTCGTCCAGGCCGCTTCCGGCACCGGTTCCTGGCAACGGCGCCGCATCATCGTCGCAAGAACGCGCCGCGCGCTGCTGTGAAGGAGGCGTCCGCTCTCGCAGTAGAGCTGCACCAGCGTACTGCCGATGTCGCCGTGGACTCTGCCTTCCTTGACAACGAGCGCGTGCACCTGCTCGCCGAGACGCAGCTCCCCCGCGCGAGCGCACGACCGCAGTACGGCCACCACGGCGTGGGCGTAGCCGTCGCCGCCGGCGAGATTGCCAGCCTCGTGGCGCATGCGCGCGAACAGGCGCATGGCTTTGTGGTGGGAGCGTGCGTCCGAGTAGGCCGAGACCATGGTCGCCCACGCCATGGCGTCCCGGCGGGGCATTCCGTCGAACACCCGGCGGGCGGCCACGATGTCCCCGCTCGCGGCGTAGGAGAGCAGGACCCGGGTGGCGAGCGGCGGCGGGAGGCCACCGGCGTCGGAGGAGGCGGCGCTGTGGCGCGCGATGTGCGCGTGCACCGCGGCGACCTCCGCGGCGTCGGCGCAGTCCCTGAGGAGGGAGATGTAGAGCTCCTCGTCGGGCGGGAGGCCGAGCGCGTCCATCAGGCGGAGCACGTCGCCGGCGCCCGACGAGGACGGATATGCGGGTGTGGCTTCCCGCGGTGGTTCCTTGTTGCAATCCTTGTCGCCGGCGGTGTCAGTGGTGGTGGTGGTGGGGATGGGGAGCTTCGGGCGCGAGAGGAGGGGCGGCGGCGGCGGTTTGGCCGGTTTGTTTAGGGCCGGGAGCCGTGCCTTACTGGTGGAAATGGCCGGGGAGGTGGCGTTCGCGGAGAGCTGCCGGCGGCGGCGGCGTGAGAGGCCGGGAGTGGCGGTGGCGCAGAACGGCTTCTCGTGGGAGCAGCGCTCCATGATTGGATTGACTGAAGCTGAAGCACTTGGAAAAGGTATGGAGCCAAAGGCCTCTTTTTTAAGGGAGAGCCCAAAAGGCTTGGTTTGCCCCCAGCCCAGAGAGAGGATTTTGGTGAACGTTTGAAGCTGGACCTGCTGATTAGTTGCGCTGGGTTTTGCGTTGAACCCAGCCGAAATCTGGGAACTGCTTAGTCGATTTTTTTGTTTATTATTTAGGACAGAATATTTCCCTCAAAAAAAAAATTAGGACAGAATATAAAAAGTCTAGGCCCTGTCACAATTTGGATCAAACCAAAAGGAAGACTTCTGACAAATCCTTCTCCAAACAAATAATTTGACTATCGATTCATAAACGAAAGGAAGAAGTCCATTTTTAACCATTATACTATTTACAAAGTCTGGTTTTAGTTATCAAACTTCAAAACCGGGTATTTCTTACCGTAGAACTATGAAATCCAGACAACTTTGGTTCCATAGCTGGTTTTAGAGGTGATTTTGATAATATATGTATTTTATAAAAATAATAACATATGATTTAATCTCTAAAAATGCATATATAATTAGCCAATCTATTGTACTTATTTAAATTATTATTTTGTGCTTTACTTTATGTAAAACCAAACTTCAATAATAGTTCGATGGTCAAAAATAAAATTATTTCTAAAAGAAATGACCGGCTTGGGCCTCCAAACTTTCACCAAATTACGTTTATTGGCTTACGACTTACGAGATTGGTCAAAATGATCATATACAGCCATACTGGAAGCCACGCGATAATGTGATTACATTAGCAGTGATTCGCATCTATTAGTAACTTACATATGAAGGATCATCTTTTCTCATATATTTTAACGCATTTTTTACCTAATGATTTTATTGCCATATATGCTTGTCAAGCTACTTCATCTCGCTCTACAGGACCACATTGATAAGAACCTACTAATGCCCTGGCCCCTGGCTCTCTTCCCGTACGAGAGGAGCCAAATTAGAATTGATTTTTACCATATACTACAACATACTCTCTCCATCCTAAATTGCTATTTATTTCAGATACCTAGTTTTTAGTATATATTTAAAATAGGCTAGGTTTAAATGCACAAAAAACTATATAATCTAAATTTTTAAAATGAATAATAATTTATAATGGAGGGAATATATAAATTAACTGAAACCAGATTATTGCTATACTGTACCCTTCTCTTTCTTCCTGCACTCACCCCTCTACCCCACTTTTGACCGTGCTTGGTATATGTCTATGTCTTTTGGACATACCAAAAGCAAACATATCTGTAGCATGTATATTCCCTTCATATATTTCTTTATTTTATATTGCAATTTTGTATCTTTTTTCTATTACAGCTCGGTGAGGAAATTCGAATTTTGAAACAATATATTTGTCTTGGATATCTTGCATGTATTGTATATTTTGTATGTGGTTTGCATGTAAACATGTCTCTGGCTTACATAGTTACATGTATATTTTGTATGTGGGTTTGCATGTATACATACATAGACACATAGTGTTGGTACTCAATTACAAATGGGTGAAAGAAAAAGAAAAACGCCAAGCATGTTCAATTCAACTTTGAAACCATGACATTCGGCTCATTAATGTTGTCCAACGTGCGCGAATTTTAACTCACATCTGCCGTTCCAAAGTAACCATCCTTTTTGTAGGACCTGATCGAAGAGCACCTAGAACCAGGTGGATTTCACCATGGCCTCCCTCCAAGCTCTCTTCTTCAGCGCCGCCACGCTCCTCCTGCTCGTCCCGCACGCGTGCACGGCCCCCTCCGCCACGCTGGAGGACGAGTGCGAGAGCTACGCCGGCGGCGACCAGGGCAGCTACGGCTACTGCGTCTGGAAGCTGGGGCGCGAAAAGGCCAGCGCCACCGCCGACGCGCGCGGGCTCGCCGCCATCGCGGCGCGGATCGCCAGGGCGACGGCCAAGGCCACGGCGGCGCGGATCGCCGCGCTCCAGGCCGAGGAGACGGTGCCGGCGCGGCGTGACTGCCTGGCCGCCTGCGCCGCCGAGTACGCCGCCGCCGTGCGCCGGCTCGGGCGCGCCGCGAGGGACGCGTCAGCGGCGCGGGGCGGCGGCGGTGGCCGGGGCCTGCAGCGGGCGGAGACGCTGCTTGCGGTGGTGGCGGGCGCACCCGCGCGCTGCGACGGCGCGTTCGCGGCCGCCGGGGAGCACTCGCCGCTGGACGGCGCGGACCGTGGGCTCGACGACGAGGTCGAGCTCGCCATCGCCCTCTTGCCCTCGCCGCCGGTCGCCGGCTAGGGCGTGATTCGTGATGTGCGTTACGTTAAGCAATAAATCTTTGACATCGTGCATCGATTGTTAACGTTCTTTACACTGAATATGTGCGTGCATGGAACTGAAGAGCAAACTGATCACAAAAGGAGAGATCCATGTCATGTCCTCTCACAAATTGGAACTGGACTGCACAAGTTTACCAGTAAACACATAGTAAATCTACAAGTGCAGTCGTATGCACAAACATTTGATTGAGTCAGTAGTTTGACCAAAGCAAGTTTTGCAGAGCAACTACGACATAGACGATGATGCTGGCAAGAAGTGCTACTAAGAATGAGGTGTCAGACGACAAGCCCTGTAGCCTCGTTGTTCCTGTTGTGCAACAGTAAAAAAAAGATTCAGGGTCGAATAATGAGAAGCCAGCATCATCATGACATCAAAATTTTCACAAAAACAGATCAATCTGTATCTGTTGGTTTGGTTGCTCACCAGACGACGATGGTGGCGGCGGCGGCACCGAGGCGGTAGTAGTAAACGTAAACTCCGGTGTCAGCGGCGGGAGCGGCTTGCCTGAGAGATCGACAAGAAGCAGTAATAATAACGATCACGATCAATCATAATCCATGGCTACGTATATATAATATATAAAGTTGTAGAAAAACTTCACGGATTAGCTAATGCTACTGAAGAAGAATAAACCTGAGCAGTTGCGGGTGATGGAGACGAGGACGGAGGCGTCGCCGAGGCAGTGTTCGGTGACGTTGACCATGGCGCGGCCGCCGTCGAACTCGGGGCCGATGAGCCTGGCGGCGTTGCCGCGCATGACGTGCATGAGGCAGCACGGCTGCCGCGCCACCGTGCTCCTCACCTGCACGCAGCACGGCACCGGGATCTCCTCCGTCCGGTGCTCGATGAAGTCCAGGCACGACAGCAGACGCTGCAGCGACGGCACGCACGTCGCCGTTGTCTCGTCGTCGTCGGCTGCCGCCGGTGCCGCGACGGCGACGGCGAGGAGGGAGAGGACGAGGGCGCAGGCGAAGAAGATCCGTCGTCCGGACCGCGGCGGCGCCATGGCGTACGTGTGTGTGTGCCTGGTACGACGTGTGCGCACGGAGTTGATTTGCATAGAGAGCCGTGGAGTCTGATGTGGGCACGGGTGATGCAGCGTACGTGGTGGAAAATAAAAAAAAAGGTACAAGACTTGTGCATATCCTCTGCGATGCAGGACCGCCCCAACGTACGTGGTCAGGAGGCCCCAACGTACACGTACCTCTGTCAGGCTCCCCGGCCCTTCATCTTTTACACAGGCCGGCTATATTCAGAGCATATTGATTGCGGTTTTGGTAATTGCTGCAGCATGATGAGAATACAAAGAAGACATTTAAGAAAGTGAGCAGAGCATTAGAGACTACGGCGTTGGAGCCGTTTGCTTCTCGAAACATAACAAGATTTTATCATACCTCATAATTTTCTCTTGATTGGTAATATGTTCAAAACTATGTAATAATTTAAATGTTGTGTTAGGTAACATAGAGACGAGAAGATGCTTCTTTTTTTAAAAAAAAATAGTCCAACCAATCGTTGGTGAATCTCTTGTATGTCTTTCGTAAAAAAAACAACAATCTATTTTGGCGTAGTAGGTATACAAAGCAAGCTCTCTTTCTTCTTCAATGAGAACGAGAAATTTCAGAATTTGGGATCGAATCCGCACGTCTTTCGTAACAAGGGACTCAATTCGTGAGCCTTTCAGAATTCAACCCTCTACGCGCGAATTCTTTCAGTTCAGGGGTTTTCAACGTATTTTCACCTTTTCATCTATTTTTTGTTTTCTTTTCCTATTCCACCCCACATAAGATGATCATTTTACCCCTCCTTGCACGCGGGCCCCACCCGTCATCCCCTTCTTCCCCCTCTACCCTTTTCTCCTCTACGCGGAAGAACAACGTCGCCGCCGCTTCTTCTGGACGCCGCCAGCGAGGATGAGGAGGCCCTGCCACCAGCGCGGCGCAAACCCGGCCGCCGCCGGCGCGCCTCCGGTGATGGCTTTACCCCAGTGGCGCGCAGCCTGTCGAGCAGGGCGATAAGCCGGCGGCAGGACACCTTGATGTCCCAGTCGCTCTTGGCCTTCTCCGGCGGCACGCGGTAGAAATCCCTGGGGACGGAGAGGACCAGAAGCCCCGAATTGGGGGCCACCAGGAGGGCGGCGTCGAGGGAGTGCGCGGGCTCCCTGAGCTCGTCCCTGTGCTCGGTGAGGTACGCGCGGAGGCCGGCGCCGTCCATCGCGGAGCAGATCAGGTCGAGCTCCGAGAAGCCAGTGAGGCGGGCGTCGGAACTTCGACGGAGGCGCGCGAGCTGGCGGCGCCGGCATAGCTTGCGGGGACGCGGAGCGAATCGGAGAGGGAGCCGTCCTTGCCGGAGGCGCGCGAGCTGGCGGCTCCTCCGGCTCCTCGTGCTCTAGCGGGCTCCTCCGGCTTCGGCGGCGTGGACTACTGCTGCTCCTCCAACTCCAGTGGTGGGCAGCGGCGGCGAACAGCGCCTCGGCGAGACGCCGATTTGCGCGAGCTGGGCCGCCGTGTCGGAAGAAGGGGCGGCGGCGCTGTTCTGCGTAGTGGAGAAAGGAAAGGTGGAGGTGAAGAAGGGGACGACGGGTGGGGCCCACGTGCAAGGAGGGGTAAAATGGTCATCTCACGTGGGCTGGAATAGGAAATGAAAACAAAAAATAGATGAAAAGATGAAAATATGTTGAAAACCCTTGAACTGAAAGAATTCACGCGTGGAGGGTTAAATTTTGAAAGGATCACGAATTGAGTCCCTTATTACGAAAGGCGTGTGGATTCGATCTCAAATTCTGAAATTTCTCAATGAGAACCGGGTAATTGTGCTGTTCATGCTCCTGATCTAAGGCACTCTCGGCTATCTCAATTTCCTGGCCTCTTCGTGCCAAGGCGACGATCTCTTCCTCCTGACCCCCTCCTGACATGGCGGCCGCATCATCACCATAAGAGTCAGCGCCGCTAGAATATAGGTGAGAATATGAGTTGATAGAAAACAATGGAGCCGAGAGAGACGGATCTAGACAAGATACTAACATATTTTAATTAAAAAAGATTTAACATGGTGAAAATTACTAATTATTACAACACAAAAAATATTGATCTATGTAGGTCCGGCCCTAGGAGTCGAGCAGAGGGTTTGTTGCGCCAGCCGCCGGAGCTGTGTCGATTCACTGCAGTAAGAGAAGAAGAGTCTCCATCCCGTCTGCCCTTGGATTCGTGGGCTGTCCACGTGGCGCTTATCCGAGGAGGTCCTGCACGGTGGGCATTGTGCAGGAGTCCTGTACCAAATTTTCTCCCCCGTGGTGCATCCAGACTGTGTCCCGTCCCAGAAGTCCCATTTTTTAGATTGACGCTACGATGATTGATCGTCGGAGTGCCCAATAAAAAACGTCGTCTCTTTCCGAAATAAGTTTGGCACCGCAGAAATGCATTTTGAGATAAATTGAACGGCACATAGTTAGGATCTTAATGATACACCGAATTTAGAGACTTGTTTTAAATAATAATAATAAAATGTATTTTGAGAGTTCGGAGATGTCACACAGCCCTAGACAAGTTTAAAAATCGACCATATATACTTGTAGCTGTGGATCAAAACTAATTATTATTCTACCATTATTTTTTTAGAAACTTCATTTTTCTAAGATATATATTTTCTTATTTTGCTAGAGCATGCATCCAAATTTTCGGTGTGTCGTACATGGTAAAGTTCCAGCAAAGTAGAAACTCCAAGAACCAATGATGTGCATACTTCCATGTAAGATGCTGCATGCTGAAGCATGGCATAACTTAGTGCCGAAGGTAAGATTTATGGAAGCAATCTCACACACCTTAAGAAATAAAGACAAAATACATCTGGCATCACTCACTACTCGTCTGTCATGAGAAACATGCAGATAGATAGAGCATGCATCCAGCAAGGTAGTTACAATACAGGAGCAAAAATATTGTGGGCGGCTGCCACCTGAACCGTGGACTGGCTACAGTAGAGCAATACAAGTGAGAGTGCTCCTCTAGAAACTACCCCTGCCTGCTGCTATAAGAAGGGGGTAACACTTTGTAGTTTCATCTACCCTCTTCATTCCATCCACCATATTCCTCCTCCTTTCCTCCACACCATATTCCTCCTCCTTTCCTCCACAAACTAGAATGGAGCTGTCCCCAAAACTTTTCACTGTCTTAGCCCTCCTCCTCCTCCTCGGTTCCACCGGTATGTATATTGATTGATTCTTACATGCCAGTATATCATTGTGCCTAAAAGATTTTAGGACTTCAAATTTTGGAATGATTCATGATCTGGACATAGCAGCTAGTACAGTTCTTATGAGATCCTATACAAAGTTCCATGGTGGAAACATGGCTTCAATCCATCCGGGGAACAGTGATTTATAGCGATTTACCATTTCATTCCTGAAATATAAAGGATTTGGTACCAGATTTATTACACCGGTGCAGATTTTATAGCGATCTCTTATAGTACATATTAGATCGATGTACCCATCATATAGTTGTCTTTCACATGCATGTTGTTAATTGGAATGTATTGGTTTGTGCAGAGATGCAGGGCCCGGTGCGTGTGGCCGTGGCCAGGGAATGCCAATCTCAGAGCCACCGGTACAAGGGTGCATGTGTGCATGATACAAACTGCGCAAGCGTTTGCCAGACCGAAGGTTTCTCTGGTGGCAAGTGCGTAGGCTTTCGTGGCCGCTGCTTCTGTACTAAGCATTGCTAGATGCTATATAGCTGCCATACGTGTGCTCAGTAAAAAATAAAATATGTATGCAGCAGCCAATGGCATGAGCAATGGAATGAAATAATTAAACATCCGGACGTCTTGAATTTAAGATATGATCTCCTTGCATGATCCTGTGCGGCAATCTGAATGCTGCTATTGAATGTTGTTAGCACAAGTGCTGCTGCACAACCCATGTTCCGTTACTGCCCTAAAAAAAATCATGTTCCGTAACTCTCTACGTACTTGCAGGAATCACGATGTCCTGGCAACAACATTGAGTCAACAACAGACAGACGCCTTTTGTCTTCTTCCCTCTCGACCCTCCCTATGCTCCTTATTTACAAGCGATGTCTTGTCTCATGCTGGCCTGTTGTTGTTTTGAATTTTGCTTTTGGAAGGAGCCTTATTAACATGTTAGCTTTTGACAACCAAAAAGCTACCTTTCTAGATATATTGTCGTTTGAATTAATATGGGTATATACCTTTTCAAAAAAATACCTTTTCAAAAAGAATTAATATGGGTATAATAAATGCAATATCTCTAAAAATAGCATCATAACAGAAGCCGTCAAAAGCACATCAAGACATGCTTTTGGCTTCTAATACATCAGGAAAGGTGATTTAAAAAGTTGATTGTTTGTTTTCATTTTTGTCTTTTATCAAGATGCCAAAAAAACTGAAACAAACGGGCTTAGAATACACGGTCTCCAATATAAAGCTCCAACTCCGAAAAAAACATCAATGTAAACCCCCATAATCATCTCTTTGCAATAACTACATCTTCAAATGGCTCTAACCAAGAAGATTTGTGTTCTAAGGCCAATCTCAATAGGGTTTCTTAGAGAGTTTCATTGCATTATATTCTATGCCATGTCAGCAAATTTACTGATGTGGTAGTGTCATTACGAGGATATAGAAGCATGGAGTTTCATGGGATGAGAGAGGAGTTTCATCCTCATAAAAACCATCTGGCTAGGTTACCAACTTTTTAGTCTTGATAGATGTTCATGATTTGAGACCGATCTAAGGAGAAAATATAGAATGATCAGCCATATCCTTACCATATTCAAAAACGCAAAAAAAACAGTATATGTGAAAATCTAGGGTCACATATAAATAAATAAATATATAATAATAGTAATAATCTGCTTAAACAAAAATATACACCAAAGTGTATCACTCAGTATCCTGAAGACAAACACAAAGGTACCACTGAAGAGCAGAATGTTGCATGGATCAGTACTCTGGAGTATGTCCACAAGTCTGAATCCATGATTCCAATCAACACCAGACAATCCAAAGTCTTCAGTATAATAATTAAAAGAACTCAGTTACAAGGAGTCAAGGCCATACCCAAATAAAGAAACGACCCCAGTTACCCCAGTTACAAGAAGTGAAGGCCATACTCAAATAAAGAAAGAAATAAGGACGGAAGAAGATAGGCACAACGAAGGGCATAGGGCTCTCTACGACACTATAAAAGAAGACGCTGCCCAACAAAGCGAGGTATCAGGCTACACACAAGAGGAAACCTGCAAGCGGAGAGTGATATGCAAAATCCCATAGCTACTACTAGTACACTACACTTGTAAAATATTCACGCATCGTAGTGTAATATATTTGTTGTAAGGTACTTCCCTTTCTTTCTCTAAGTGTTTGGGGTTCCCGAAAGGGAAAACCATATGTAAGCTTGCTTGATAATGAAGTAGCGTTCCTTTGAAAATCCCTGTGTCTTCTGGTCTGTTTGTGTGAAGGAAGCTTCTATGCTAGGGACTCTATAGGAGAAACCTCTGCGGTTTAAGCGCTGTGTTTGACGTACGAGAGAACCTCATGGATGTAGAGAAGTGTTCCCTTCGGGTGAAACTGCTTGGGGAGACGATAGAGCACACCTTGCATAAGCACAATCTAGGACATCTGGGAAAGGACAATTACGTCGTTATACAGGCTTACGATAAGTATGGTGAGTATCGAGTAGGACTTTACAACTAGAAAGCACACCGGCCGCGCTGGTTTCGCCAACCACGAAGATCCTGCAAAGAAGAACATTAATCTTAATAAAAGGACCACACATAGCCGAATATTTTATTCAAGCTGCATACTTTATTCAAAGCATACAAGCTGAGCGCATACAGGCCGCATATTCTATTCATACACTAATATTTTATCCCGCTATCAAATTATCTGTCCATGCAGATAAAATATTCGGCTAATTTTTTTATTTAAAGATTAAAGTTCTTCTTTGCAGGATCTTCGTGGTTGGCCTGGTTTCAAAGGTGATTTTTTATTTTTCTGGATTTAAGTTTTTATTTAATCTAAAAATTTATAACTAATTAATTTAAAATCAGAAAAATATAAGACCGCACCAAAATGTTTCTAAAAAGATATACCATTTGTTAGTGCTTTAGTTGGACATATTTGGATCTTACTTATTCATGTTCCTTGTTATCTAGCAGGCGTGACTAGAACAATAAAACATAAACATGAATAAATAAGTTCCATCAATTGGGTTGTACAAATATAGCAGCATCGTCTATTGGATCGACAAAAAAGAATTCCATCAATTGGGTGGGCAAAAATTTAGTTGTTGTCTATTTTCATCCATTGGGAAATCAGTTTGCCCCCGAAGTTATGCTCTACAATAAAAAAAAGGTGAACTTTTTTAGGAAAAAAACATGATATTTCTTTTTTCCACTTTAGAACCTAGTTTCATCTATCGGGTGGACAAAACTAACTATTGCTATAATTTTGTAATTATGAATTTGAGGAATAATTTTTAAAATAGCATTCAAATAGGTTTTTTTGCGAAGGGAGCACATACACAGACATTTACAACTAACGCACATTCACCTCTGAGAGACTGAACCGATAGATATTGAGATTGACAAAGCCACGGCACGCCCCCTACCACTTAAAAATAACGTTAGTTATTAAATTCTGAAATAAATTCAGCAAAATGCGACATTATTGCTTAGTCAAAGACTCCAACCCAGATGGACATGTTCTACAATAAGAAATCTTATCAGGTAGCCTACAATCAGTTTGTCGCTAGGATGATTGTACCATGGACAGTGAATTGTGGAAGGCTCGCTGGAGGCTGAGCGCATAACTGAGGTCTCCCCTAAACGCAATGGAGAAAGTCTCACCAACAAGTGAAACTTGGAGATGAAACCGGTGGAAAGCGTGGAGCATGAATCAAAGTTTAACAGGAAAAGTAGGATAGAGTAGATTCATAATGGGACAGGTCGCCGAGTGTTCAGGCAATCCACAGGAGAGACACGAAGTACACTGGGCCGAATTACTAACAAAACACACATCCAGATAGAGGAAAGATACAGAAGTCTCCATGGGCCAAAAATGCCGAAAGAACACACGCATATATCAAGTTAGCCCACGAGAAGTCTTGCTAAAAAAAGGGTTAGCCCACGTGAAGTTGGAAACAAAAACCAGTTTTGTAATAATTGGGCAGTACATTGGTGTCGTCTAATAGGCGGTCTCATGCAGTGACAAGTTCATCGAGTTGGCCTGCTATGCTCCGGAGGACGTGGACACCGACAAGAAGAAGCAGTCCAGGTTCCGTGACGGCTTGCAGGATGCACTGCAGTACCAGCTGATGTGCACCAGGTTCCCCAACTTCCAGGAACTGGTGGATGGTGCTTTGATGCTGGAACACAGGCGCCGTGAGATGGAGGAGAAGAAGAGGAAGTTCCAGGGCCAGCGGATCGGGAGCAGCAGCCGCCCACGTTTCGTTCCTCCTTAGTGCAGTCAGCAGATGGGGAGCCAGCAGGGCTTCCAGAGTCAGCCCGGCTCGTTCAACCGTGGCCAGTACCAGCAGCGCCCCCAGTACCCCCAGGCGCCACAGCAGCAGCGGCTCCTGCAGAATGCTCCAGTTCAACGCAACCCGGTGTAGCAGGGTCCCGTTCAGCGCCCCAACCCCGTCAACAACACGCCATTAGGTCCCAGGGTGTGTTATCACTGTGGAGAGCAGGGGCACTTTGCCAATGTCTGCCCCAAGAAGACCCAGAACGCTGTCGGCCAGAACAACAATCAGCGGGCTGGACTACCGCAGAATCATCAGTAGGGTCAGGCCAATCGTGCTCCGCAGAACCCCGCCAGAGGAAAGCTCAACCACACCGGGGCGGAGACCATTGAGGGAGCTACTGATGTGGTAGTGGGTACGTTCCCTGTCAACTCCACCCATGCGACTATTTTGTTCGATTTCGAAGCTTCGCATGCTTTCATACCTACTACTTTTGTGAAAAAGAACTTAGTGGCATTACTGCCCATGAAGAATGCTATGCTAGTTAGCTCACCAGGAGGGGAACAACGCGCCACTTTACGTTGTCCCCATGTTACTGTCACCATAAGGGGGGTAGACTTCGAGGCACGCCCGATCGTCCTGGAGTCTATTGGTTTCGACCTGATTCTGGGTATGAGTTGGCTAGCCAGATACGATGCAGTGATCCAGTGCGCCAGGAGGACTGTACAACTGATGGCAGCATCCGGAGATAAGGTAGAGTACCAGGCAGCCAGTCCATTAGAGCATAATCAAGTCAATCAAGCTAATGGTGCAGCTCCTGCCGACATCAGGGTGGTGAGCGGGTTCTCGGATGTGTTTCCTGAGGAATTGCCAGGTATGCCCCCGGAACGTGAAGTTGAATTCATTATTGAACTTAAACCTGACACTGCACCTATAGCTAAAAGGCCATATAGAATGGGAGTGAAGGAGCTGGAGAAATTGAAGGAGGAATTAAGCTCCTTGCTAGCCAAGGGGTATATTCGTCCTAGTGCTTCACCATGAGGAGCACCAGTACTGTTCGTGGACAAGAAGGATGGGACACAGAGGATGTGTGTGGACTATCGAGCCCTCAACGAAGTGACCGTCAAGAACAAGTACCCGCTGCCAAGAATTGATGATCTGTTTGATCAGCTGAAGGGAGCTTCTGTGTTCTCCAAGATAGACCTTCGATCGGCTTATCATCAGATGAGGATCCGGCCGTCGGACATACCCAAGACAACTTTTACTACTCGGTACAGGTTGTACGAGTTCACGGTTATGTCCTTTGGACTAACCAATGCTCCTGCATACTTCATGTACTTGATGAATAGTGTCTTCATGGACTACCTTGACAAGTTCGTGGTGGTGTTCATTGATGACATTCTGGTCTTCTCCAAGAATGAAGAGGAACACGAAGATCATTTGAGAATGGTGATGCAGAGACTCCGGGAACATCAGCTATATGCCAAGTTGAGCAAGTTTGAATTTTGGTTGAAGGAAGTGGCATTCTTGGGACACGTGATGTCCAATGGAGGAGTAGCAGTTGACCCGAAGAAGGTTAATGATGTGTTGAGCTGGAACCCGCCTCGGGATGTCAGCGAGATCAGGAGTTTCCTTGGAATGGCCGGATATTATCGGCGGTTCATCGAAGGATTCTCCAAGATTGCTAAACCCATGACGGCGTTATTGGAGAAAAATGCCAAGTTCATCTGGACAGAGGAGTGCCAAACCAGTTTCGAAGAGTTGAAGAAGAGGCTCACAACAGCACCTGTACTCGTATTGCCCGACATAACCAAGAGCTTCTCCATCTACTGCGATGCATCTCGTCTAGGACTGGGGTGTGTACTCATGCGGGAAGGGAGAGTCGTGGCATATGCATCAAGACAGTTGCGGAAGCATGAGCAAAACTATCCGACACATGATCTGGAGTTGGCAGCTGTGGTGCATGCTCTGAAGATTTGGAGGCATTACTTGATTGGGCACAAGTGTGACACCTACACTGATCATAAGAGCCTGAAGTACGTCTTCACTCAGTCAGAGCTGAATATGAGGCAATGCCGATGGTTGGAGTTGATCAAGGACTATGATCTGGAGATCCATTACCACCCTGGCAAGGCTAACTTGGTGGCAGATGCTCTGAGTAGGAGAAGCTATGTGAACAGATCACCGGCCATTGTCTGCCTGAAGAACTCAACCGGGAATTTGAGAAGATGAGTCTGGGGTTCGTGACCAGCATCATAGAGATGACGGTAGAACCAACTCTTGAACAGGAGATCCGGAAAGGTCAGCTTGGTGATGAAAAGATCAAGGAGATTGTGGAGAATGTTGCCCTAGTAAAGGCCCCTAGTTTCCAAGTGGATGAACAAGGAACCTTGTGGCACGGGAAGATGATATATGTGCCCGATATAGCGCAGATCAAGGACACGATCCTAAGAGAAGCGCATGATTCGGCATACTCGATCCACCGAGGAAGCACCAAGATGTACCAAGACATCAAGGAAAGATTCTGGTAGTACAGATTGAAGCGTGATGTGGCGACACATGTGTCACTATGTGACACTTATCAGAGAGTTAAGGTTGAACATCAGAGGCCAGCCGGGTTACTCCAGCCCTTGAAGATACCAGAATGGAAGTGGGAAGAAGTTGGTATGGACTTCATAACGGGTCTACCCCGCACACAGCGAGAATTTGACTCCATCTGGGTGATTGTGGACCGCTTGACCAAAGTGGCACACTTTCTTCCAATGAAGACCACTTACACCGGAGCCAGACTGGCAGAGTTGTACATGGAGAGAATTGTGTGCTTGCATGGAGTGCCAAAGCGGATAGTGTCTGACCGTGGTACTCAGTTCACCTCACACTTCTGGCAGAAGCTGCATGAGTCTATGGACACTAAGTTGTAGTTTAGTTCAGCTTACCACCCCCAGAAAGATGGACATTCAGAGCGGACTAATCAGATTCTGGAGGACATGTTGAGGGCATGTGCACTATAGTATGGTGTTAGCTGGGATAAGAGTTTACCCTATGTGGAATTCTCGTACAACAACAGCTATCAGAAGAGTCTGCTGATGGCACCATTCGAGGATTTGTATGGCAGGAAATGCAGAACACCATTGTTCTTGAATCAGACTGGAGAAAGTCAAGTCTTTGGGCCTGAGATACTCAGAGATGCAGAACGCCAAGTACAAGTGATCAGGCAGAATTTGAAGGTGGCACAGTCCAGGTAGAAGAGCTATGCTGATGTCAGACGGAGGGACCTCAGTTTCGAGGTTGGAGATTTTGTGTACCTCAAGGTGTCTCCGATGAGGGGCGTGAAGAGGTTCAATGTCAAGGGCAAGCTAGCACCTCGATACATCGGACCTTTCCAGATACTTGAAAGGAAAGGTGAAGTGGCATATCAGTTGGGACTACCCGAGAGATTGGCCGGAGTGCACGATGTGTTCCATGTGTCATAGCTAAAGAAATGTTTGCGGGTGCCTGAAGAGCAAATCCCGATAGATGAGCATCATAACAGAAGCCTTCAAAAGCACATCAAGAAAGCTTTTGGCTTCTAATACATCGGGAAAGGTGATCTTAAAAGTTGATTGTTTGTTTTCATTTTTGTCTTATATCAAGAAGCCAAAAAAACTGAAACAAACAGGCTAGAATACACAGTCTCCAATATAAAGCTCCAACTCCGGAAAAAACATCAATGTAAACCACATAATCATCTCTTTGCAATAACTACATCTTCAAATGGCTCTAACCAAGAAGATTTGTGTTCTAAGGCCAATCTCAATAGGGTTTCTTAGAGAGATTCATTGCATTATATTCTATGCCATGTCAGCAAATTTACTGATGTGGTAGGGTCATTACGAGGATATAGAAGCATGGAGTTTCATAGGATGAGAAAGGAGTTTCATCCTCATGAAAACCATCTGGCTAGGTTACCAACTTTTTAGTCTTGATAGATGTTCATGATTTGAGACCGATCTAAGGAGAAAATATAGAATGATCAGTCATACCCTTACCATATTCAAAAACGCAAAAAACAGTATATGTGAAAATCTAGGGTCATATAAAAATAAAAAAATAAATAATAATAGTAATAAACTGCTTAAACAAAATATACACCAAAGTGTATCACTCAGTATCCTGAAGACAAACACAAAGGTACCACTGAAGAACAGAATGTTGCATGGATCAGTACTCTGGAGTATGTCCACAAGTCTGAATCCATGATTCCAATCAACACCAGATAATCTAAAGTCTTCAGTACAATAATTAAAAGAACTCAGTTACAAGGAGTCAAGGCCATACACAAATTTAGCAAGTATAGCATGGGTATGAAGGCTAAAAAAAGGCTAGACACGGCTCAACTGCATTAACATTTATAGTTGGTTCATTTTAACATTAACCAAATTACTACAAGTGAATGGAACCCAGTTGTAACCCAATTAATAAAGTGTAAGTGACATTAGACATAAGTAAACATCATCTTCTAATAAAAAAGGATCCAGGCCGCTCGTTACCCTGAGCAAGGCTATCATGATAGATTTACACTCTGCAGAGGTTTCGCCCTTTACCCACCAGTCGCGTAAAAGTTCAAAAGAACTTTGCACCCAACCATGCACATCAACACTTCCGAGGTGTGATTGCATAGGGACGCTACGAGTCTTTTCACAAGACACCCTAACATGACAGTAGCCGCAAAGGTACAATAAGGTGGTAAGACTCTAGGCACTGAGATTGACTTATGCTTACAGAGTCACACCATAAGGGGGTAAATGGCGTCCAGAGCGCGGGCATCGCACCCAACAATGTGCAACGTGCAGAGTTCCCCATCGCAGGGACTCCCAACAGGGGACTGGGTCTAACGAGACCTAGCCGACGGGGCTACCGTCCTCGGTGGAATCAAGAAACACCCCGTGCCTTACTTCCGACAACGCCGTCGGCCCCACCGGTAACCACTGGCAAGCTAGAGACGTACAAGATACTTGACCAACACCAGAGTCATAATAGTTCTAGCGGTGCTGACAGGCTCCTGGGTTGCCGCTTTAAGAACCGGACCTTACGGAGAGACAGTGGAGCAAAGCACACAGCACATGCCCCAGTTCCCTAAACCAAGTTGCTAAAAAGCAAGTTTTATCATTAATGTTGAAGTGAACCATTAAGTCAAAATTAACAGTTAAATAATGGCGATAGTAGTTGTGCATAGCAAAATCTACCCATATGCATAAACCTAGGGTAATCAAAGGATATGAGTAAACAAACTAGGTACAACCTTAATAGGACATCAATTTAGACACATGCAAATGAAAGTAAATGTACGTAAAAAGGGTGTTTAGGTAGCAAGGATTGTCCGTGCTATAACTTGCCTTCCTCGAAGGGCGGCTGCTGCTGCTGCTGTGAGTCCTACTCCGGAAAGTCCTCGAACTTGAAGTCCAAAGCAAACGGCTCACCGACTGGACACGAATCACCATACAAACGAGCACGCAAACCAATACATACAAACAAATAATAATCTATTAGAACAGTCCACCAAACAATAGAAACAGTACATAAAAAGGTGCTAGAAATACTCTACGCTTCACTACGAACACATGAGCGTGAAAATAACACTAATCGGAGCTAAAACGAAAAATATATGGCAAATCTAAGTTCTAGGGACCTGCTGGCAAGTTTTTAAAAGTTCCAGGGGCTTATTTGAAGAAAACCAGGAGTTCCGCAGCAGCTTCCTTGCTCGGGCGTGCTCGGGATGGAAGGGAGGGCGGTTGGAAGGAAGGCGGGGTGCTAGGAAGCTTCGGCGAAGCTGCTGCGGGGCGCACCGGCGCGGGGATGGCGGGCGGCGCTCGACCGGCACTCGCGGGCGCGGTAGGGAGAAGAAGAGAAAGGAAGGGGACGACTGACAGGCGGGGACAGGCAGTCGGCGAGAGAGAGAGAGAGGGGAGTGGGGGGAGGCTTGCTGGGCCGCGGGAACTGCGGGCCGAGGGGGCGCGGGCGTGGTAGCTGGGCCGACGCGGGGATGTGGGCCGGCTCGGGGGGAAAATTGGGCCGTGTTGGAGCTGAGCGCGCGGGTGGGCTGGGGCGCGGGAGAAAGTGCTGCGCCGACCTAGGAGAAGAGTAGAGGGGGTGCAAGCGAACCAGAGAAAAGTTCAGGGGAAAAGTGAACTCGACTGAGAATAACTTTTCTAGGACTCCAAACAAAGTGATTCAAATTTGAATTTAAATAAATTTAAATTCCCGTTTAAATCACAAGCAATACAAAAAATTAAATGCAGTAGCATGAATGCAACAAAAATATTTCTACAACTTATATTTGATTTTAATATTCATAAATAATGTATTTAGCCTATATTAATTATGAACAAATTAAATAAAAGCCAATTAATTACTAAAAATTTTAAATAGGCAATTTTTGGGTGTTACAAACCTACCCCTTAAGATGAATCTCTTCCTCGAGATTCGGATGTGGATGCGAAGAGCTGCGGGTACTCGGTCTTGAGATCTTCCTCCCGTTCCCAAGTGGCTTCATCCTCCGAGTGTCAGGTCCACTGTACCTTGCACATCCGGATGACTTTGTTACTTGTCACCGTCTTAGACACCTCCAGGATCCTGACCGGATACTCCTCGTAAGTGAGGTTCTCTTGCACATTCAGCTCATCTATCGGGATTTGCTCTTCGGGCACCCGCAAACATTTCTTTAGCTGTGACACATGGAACACATCGTGCACTCCGGCCAATCTCTCGGGTAGTCCCAACTGATATGCCACTTCACCTTTCCTTTCAAGTATCTGGAAAGGTCCGATGTATCGAGGTGCTAGCTTGCCCTTGACATTGAACCTCTTCACGCCCCTCATCGGAGACACCTTGAGGTACACAAAATCTCCAACCTCGAAACTGAGGTCCCTCCGTCTGACATCAGCATAGCTCTTCTACCTGGACTGTGCCACCTTCAAATTCTGCCTGATCACTTGTACTTGGCGTTCTGCATCTCTGAGTATCTCAGGCCCAAAGACTTGACTTTCTCCAGTCTGATTCAAGAACAATGGTGTTCTGCATTTCCTGCCATACAAATCCTCGAATGGTGCCATCAGCAGACTCTTCTGATAGCTGTTGTTGTACGAGAATTCCACATAGGGTAAACTCTTATCCCAGCTAACACCATACTATAGTGCACATGCCCTCAACATGTCCTCCAGAATCTGATTAGTCCGCTCTGAATGTCCATCTTTCTGGGGGTGGTAAGCTGAACTAAACTACAACTTAGTGTCCATAGACTCATGCAGCTTCTGCCAGAAGTGTGAGGTGAACTGAGTACCACGGTCAGACACTATCCGCTTTGGCACTCCATGCAAGCACACAATTCTCTCCATGTACAACTCTGCCAGTCTGGCTCCGGTGTAAGTGGTCTTCATTGGAAGAAAGTGTGCCACTTTGGTCAAGCGGTCCACAATCACCCAGATGGAGTCAAATTCTCGCTGTGTGCGGGGTAGACCCGTTATGAAGTCCATACCAACTTCTTCCCACTTCCATTCTGGTATCTTCAAGGGCTGGAGTAACCCGGCTGGCCTCTGATGTTCAACCTTAACTCTCTGATAAGTGTCACATAGTGACACATGTGTCGCCACATCACGCTTCAATCTGTACTACCAGAATCTTTCCTTGATGTCTTGGTACATCTTGGTGCTTCCTCGGTGGATCGAGTATGCCGAATCATGCGCTTCTCTTAGGATCGTGTCCTTGATCTGCGCTATATCGGGCACATATATCATCTTCCCGTGCCACAAGGTTCCTTGTTCATCCACTTGGAAACTAGGGGCCTTTACTAGGGCAACATTCTCCACAATCTCCTTGATCTTTTCATCACCAAGCTGACCTTTCCGGATCTCCTGTTCAAGAGTTGGTTCTACCGTCATCTCTATGATGCTGGTCACGAACCCCAGACTCATCTTCTCAAATTCCCGGTTGAGTTCTTCAGGCAGACAATGGCCGGTGATCTGTTCACATAGCTTCTCCTACTCAGAGCATCTGCCACCAAGTTAGCCTTGCCAGGGTGGTAATGGATCTCCAGATCATAGTCCTTGATCAACTCCAACCATCGGCATTGCCTCATATTCAGCTCTGACTGAGTGAAGACGTACTTCAGGCTCTTATGATCAGTGTAGGTGTCACACTTGTGCCCAATCAAGTAATGCCTCCAAATCTTCAGAGCATGCACCACAGCTGCCAACTCCAGATCATGTGTCGGATAGTTTTGCTCATGCTTCCGCAACTGTCTTGATGCATATGCCACGACTCTCCCTTCCCGCATGAGTACACACCCCAGTCCTAGACGAGATGCATCGCAGTAGATGGAGAAGCTCTTGGTTATGTCGGGCAATACGAGTACAGGTGCTGTTGTGAGCCTCTTCTTCAACTCTTCGAAACTGGTTTGGCACTCCTCTGTCCAGATGAACTTGGCATTTTTCTCCAATAACGCCGTCATGGGTTTAGCAATCTTGGAGAATCCTTCGATGAACCGCCGATAATATCCGGCCATTCCAAGGAAACTCCTGATCTCGCTGACATCCCGAGGCGGGTTCCAGCTCAACACATCATTAACCTTCTTCGGGTCAACTGCTACTCCTCCATTGGACATCACGTGTCCCAAGAATGCCACTTCCTTCAACCAAAATTCAAACTTGCTCAACTTGGCATATAGCTGATGTTCCCGGAGTCTCTGCATCACCATTCTCAAATGATCTTCGTGTTCCTCTTCATTCTTGGAGAAGACCAGAATGTCATCAATGAACACCACCACGAACTTGTCAAGGTAGTCCATGAAGACACTATTCATCAAGTACATGAAGTATGCAGGAGCATTGGTTAGTCCAAAGGACATAACCGTGAACTCGTACAACCTGTACCGAGTAGTAAAAGTTGTCTTGGGTATGTCCGACGGCCGGATCCTCATCTGATGATAAGCCGATCGAAGGTCTATCTTGGAGAACACAGAAGCTCCCTTCAGCTGATCAAACAGATCATCAATTCTTGGCAGCGGGTACTTGTTCTTGACGGTCACTTCGTTGAGGGCTCGATAGTCCACACACATCCTCTGTGTCCCATCCTTCTTGTCCACGAACAGTACTGGTGCTCCCCATGGTGAAGCACTAGGACGAATATACCCCTTGGCTAGCAAGGAGCTTAATTCCTCCTTCAATTTCTCCAGCTCCTTCACTCCCATTCTATATGGCCTTTTAGCTATAGGTGCAGTGTCATGTTTAAGTTCAATAATGAATTCAACTTCACGTTCCGGGGGCATACCTGGCAATTCCTCAGGAAACACATCCGAGAACCCGCTCACCACCCTGATGTCTGCAGGAGCTGCACCATTAGCTTGATTGACTTGATTATGCTCTAATGGACTGGCTGCCTGGTACTCCACCTTATCTCCGGATGCTGCCATCAGTTGTACAGTCCTCCTGGCGCACTGGATCACTGCATCGTATCTGGCTAGCCAACTCATACCCAGAATCAGGTCGAAACCAATAGACTCCAGGACGATCGGGCGTGCCTCGAAGTCTACCCCCCTTATGGTGACAGTAACATGGGGACAACGTAAAGTGGCGCGTTGTTCCCCTCCTGGTGAGCTAACTAGCATAGCATTCTTCATGGGCAGTAATGCCACTAAGTTCTTTTTCACAAAAGTAGTAGGTATGAAAGCATGCGAAGCTTCGAAATCGAACAAAATAGTCGCATGGGTGGAGTTGACAGGGAACGTACCCACTACCACATCAGTAGCTCCCTCAATGGTCTCCGCCCCGGTGTGGTTGAGCTTTCCTCTGGCGGGGTTCTGCGGAGCACGATTGGCCTGACCCTACTGATGATTCTGCGGTAGTCCAGCCCGCTGATTGTTGTTCTGGCCGACAGCGTTCTGGGTCTTCTTGGGGCAGACATTGGCAAAGTGCCCCTGCTCTCCACAGTGATAACACACCCTGGGACCTAATGGCGTGTTGTTGACGGGGTTGGGGCGCTGAACGGGACCCTGCTACACCGGGTTGCGTTGAACTGGAGCATTCTGCAGGAGCCGCTGCTGCTGTGGCGCCTGGGGGTACTGGGGGCGCTGCTGGTACTGGCCACGGTTGAACGAGCCGGGCTGACTCTGGAAGCCCTGCTGGCTCCCCATCTGCTGACTGCACTAAGGAGGAACGAAACGTGGGCGGCTGCTGCTCCCGATCCGCTGGCCCTGGAACTTCCTCTTCTTCTCCTCCATCTCACGGCGCCTGTGTTCCAGCATCAAAGCACCATCCACCAGTTCCTGGAAGTTGGGGAACCTGGTGCACATCAGCTGGTACTGCAGTGCATCCTGCAAGCCGTCACGGAACCTGGACTGCTTCTTCTTGTCGGTGTCCACGTCCTCCGGAGCATAGCAGGCCAACTCGATGAACTTGTCACTGCATGAGACCGCCTATTAGACGACACCAATGTACTGCCCAATTATTACAAAACTGGTTTTTGTTTCCAACTTCACGTGGGCTAACCCTTTTTTTAGCAAGACTTCTCGTGGGCTAACTTGATATATGCGTGTGTTCTTTCGGCATTTTTGGCCCATGGAGACTTCTGTATCTTTCCTCTATCTGGATGTGTGTTTTGTTAGTAATTCGGCCCAGTGTACTTCGTGTCTCTCCTGTGGATTGCCTGAACACTCGGCGACCTGTCCCATTATGAATCTACTCTATCCTACTTTTCCTGTTAAACTTTGATTCATGCTCCACGCTTTCCACCGGTTTCATCTCCAAGTTTCACTTGTTGGTGAGACTTTCTCCATTGCGTTTAGGGGAGACCTCAGTTATGCGCTCAGCCTCCAGCGAGCCTTCCACAATTCACTGTCCATGGTACAATCATCCTAGCGACAAACTGATTGTAGGCTACCTGATAAGATTTCTTATTGTAGAACATGTCCATCTGGGTTGGAGTCTTTGACTAAGCAATAATGTCGCATTTTGCTGAATTTATTTCAGAATTTAATAACTAACGTTATTTTTAAGTGGTAGGGGGCGTGCCGTGGCTTTGTCAATCTCAATATCTATCGGTTCAGTCTCTCAGAGGTGAATGTGCGTTAGTTGTAAATGTCTGTGTATGTGCTCCCTTCGCAAAAAAACCTATTTGAATGCTATTTAAAAAATTATTCCTCAAATTCATAATTACAAAATTATAGCAATAGTTAGTTTTGTCCACCCGATAGATGAAACTAGGTTCTAAAGTGGAAAAAAGAAATATCATGTTTTTTTCCTAAAAAAGTTCACCTTTTTTTTATTGTAGAGCATAACTTCGGGGGCAAACTGATTTCCCAATGGATGAAAATAGACAACAACTAAATTTTTGCCCACCCAATTGATGGAATTCTTTTTTGTCGATCCAATAGACGATGCTGCTATATTTGTACAACCCAATTGATGGAACTTATTTATTCATGTTTATGTTTTATTGTTCTAGTCACGCCTGCTAGATAACAAGGAACATGAATAAGTAAGATACAAATATGTCCAACTAAAGCACTAACAAATGGTATATCTTTTTAGAAACATTTTGGTGCGGTCTTATATTTTTCTGATTTTAAATTAATTAGTTATAAATTTTTAGATTAAATAAAAACTTAAATCCAGAAAAATAAAAAATCACCTTTGAAACCAGGCCAACCACGAAGATCCTGCAAAGAAGAACTTTAATCTTTAAATAAAAAAATTAGCCGAATATTTTATCTGCATGGACAGATAATTTGATAGCGGGATAAAATATTAGTGTATGAATAGAATATGCGGCCTGTATGCGCTCAGCTTGTATGCTTTGAATAAAGTATGCAGCTTGAATAAAATATTCGGCTATGTGTGGTCCTTTTATTAAGATTAATGTTCTTCTTTGCAGGATCTTCGTGGTTGGCGAAACCAGCGCGGCCGGTGTGCTTTCTAGTTGTAAAGTCCTACTCGATACTCACCATACTTATCGTAAGCCTGTATAACGACGTAATTGTCCTTTCCCAGATGTCCTAGATTGTGCTTATGCAAGGTGTGCTCTATCGTCTCCCCAAGCAGTTTCACCCGAAGGGAACACTTCTCTACATCCATGAGGTTCTCTCGTACGTCAAACACAGCGCTTAAACCGCAGAGGTTTCTCCTATAGAGTCCCTAGCATAGAAGCTTCCTTCACACAAACAGACCAGAAGACACAGGGATTTTCAAAGGAACGCTACTTCATTATCAAGCAAGCTTACATATGGTTTTCCCTTTCGGGAACCCCAAACACTTAGAGAAAGAAAGGGAAGTACCTTACAACAAATATATTACACTACGATGCGTGAATATTTTACAAGTGTAGTGTACTAGTAGTAGCTATGGGATTTTGCATATCACTCTCCGCTTGCAGGTTTCCTCTTGTGTGTAGCCTGATACCTCGCTTTGTTGGGCAGCGTCTTCTTTTATAGTGTCGTAGAGAGCCCTATGCCCTTCGTTGTGCCTATCTTCTTCCGTCCTTATTTCTTTCTTTATTTGAGTATGGCCTTCACTTCTTGTAACTGGGGTAACTGGGGTCGTTTCTTTATTTGGGTATGGCCTTGACTCCTTGTAACTGAGTTCTTTTAATTATTATACTGAAGACTTTGGATTGTCTGGTGTTGATTGGAATCATGGATTCAGACTTGTGGACATACTCCAGAGTACTGATCCATGCAACATTCTGCTCTTCAGTGGTACCTTTGTGTTTGTCTTCAGGATACTGAGTGATACACTTTGGTGTATATTTTTGTTTAAGCAGATTATTACTATTATTATATATTTATTTATTTATATGTGACCCTAGATTTTCACATATACTGTTTTTTTGCGTTTTTGAATATGGTAAGGATATGGCTGATCATTCTATATTTTCTCCTTAGATCGGTCTCAAATCATGAACATCTATCAAGACTAAAAAGTTGGTAACCTAGCCAGATGGTTTTTATGAGGATGAAACTCCTCTCTCATCCCATGAAACTCCATGCTTCTATATCCTCGTAATGACACTACCACATCAGTAAATTTGCTGACATGGCATAGAATATAATGCAATGAAACTCTCTAAGAAACCCTATTGAGATTGGCCTTAGAACACAAATCTTCTTGGTTAGAGCCATTTGAAGATGTAGTTATTGCAAAGAGATGATTATGGGGGTTTACATTGATGTTTTTTTCGGAGTTGGAGCTTTATATTGGAGACCGTGTATTCTAAGCCCGTTTGTTTCAGTTTTTTTGGCATCTTGATAAAAGACAAAAATGAAAACAAACAATCAACTTTTTAAATCACCTTTCCTGATGTATTAGAAGCCAAAAGCATGTCTTGATGTGCTTTTGACGGCTTCTGTTATGATGCTATTTTTAGAGATATTGCATTTATTATACCCATATTAATTCTTTTTGAAAAGGTATTTTTTTGAAAAGGTATATACCCATATTAATTCAAACGACAATATATCTAGAAAGGTAGTTTTTTGGTTGTCAAAAGCTAACATGTTAATAAGGCTCCTTCCAAAAGCAAAATTCAAAACAACAACAGGCCAGCATGAGACAAGACATCGCTTGTAAATAAGGAGCATAGGGAGGGTCGAGAGGGAAGAAGACAAAAGGCGTCTGTCTGTTGTTGACTCAATGTTGTTGCCAGGACATCGTGATTCCTGCAAGTACGTAGAGAGTTACGGAACATGATTTTTTTTAGGGCAGTAACGGAACATGGGTTGTGCAGCAGCACTTGTGCTAACAACATTCAATAGCAGCATTCAGATTGCCGCACAGGATCATGCAAGGAGATCATATCTTAAATTCAAGACGTCCGGATGTTTAATTATTTCATTCCATTGCTCATGCCATTGGCTGCTGCATACATATTTTATTTTTTACTGAGCACACGTATGGCAGCTATATAGCATCTAGCAATGCTTAGTACAGAAGCAGCGGCCACGAAAGCCTACGCACTTGCCACCAGAGAAACCTTCGGTCTGGCAAACGCTTGCGCAGTTTGTATCATGCACACATGCACCCTTGTACCGGTGGCTCTGAGATTGGCATTCCCTGGCCACGGCCACACGCACCGGGCCCTGCATCTCTGCACAAACCAATACATTCCAATTAACAACATGCATGTGAAAGACAACTATATGATGGGTACATCGATCTAATATGTACTATAAGAGATCGCTATAAAATCTGCACCGGTGTAATAAATCTGGTACCAAATCCTTTATATTTCAGGAATGAAATGGTAAATCGCTATAAATCACTGTTCCCCGGATGGATTGAAGCCATGTTTCCACCATGGAACTTTGTATAGGATCTCATAAGAACTGTACTAGCTGCTATGTCCAGATCATGAATCATTCCAAAATTTGAAGTCCTAAAATCTTTTAGGCACAATGATATACTGGCATGTAAGAATCAATCAATATACATACCGGTGGAACCGAGGAGGAGGAGGAGGGCTAAGACAGTGAAAAGTTTTGGGGACAGCTCCATTCTAGTTTGTGGAGGAAAGGAGGAGGAATATGGTGGATGGAATGAAGAGGGTAGATGAAACTACAAAGTGTTACCCCCTTCTTATAGCAGCAGGCAGGGGTAGTTTCTAGAGGAGCACTCTCACTTGTATTGCTCTACTGTAGCCAGTCCACGGTTCAGGTGGCAGCCGCCCACAATATTTTTGCTCCTGTATTGTAACTACCTTGCTGGATGCATGCTCTATCTATCTGCATGTTTCTCATGACAGACGAGTAGTGAGTGATGCCAGATGTATTTTGTCTTTATTTCTTAAGGTGTGTGAGATTGCTTCCATAAATCTTACCTTCGGCACTAAGTTATGCCATGCTTCAGCATGCAGCATCTTACATGGAAGTATGCACATCATTGGTTCTTGGAGTTTCTACTTTGCTGGAACTTTACCATGTACGACACACCGAAAATTTGGATGCATGCTCTAGCAAAATAAGAAAATATATATCTTAGAAAAATGAAGTTTCTAAAAAAATAATGGTAGAATAATAATTAGTTTTGATCCACAGCTACAAGTGATATATATGACCGATTTTTAAACTTGTCTCGGGCTGGGTGACATCCCCTGAACTCTCAAAATACAGTATACTATTATCTATCTATCTATACTATAAGGATCCAGTAGAATTGAAAACGCTTATCACCCAAAAAAATCATATCCACCCCTCACAGAGGACCCACATGTCAGGTCTAACGGTGGAAACGACGTGGAAAATTTTTTAAAAAACGATGTTTCTAAAGAGTTTTTGCCCTTTTGAGCATTATTTTTCTCACCATAGAATTTCTTTACCCACCTCGTGTACCCACCAATCAAATAGTCTAAAATAACATAACCTTTCCAAACTGTACACGACATAAAATATGGACAATCCACTTTCTCGATTTGTTTGACCCGGGCACGCGTCACCCCCGCAACTGCCATTGAGTTCATCCATGCCGTGACGAGCGTGCTGCTCTGGCCACGCCGCCGGCGCCCGCAAACACGAAGAAGCATGTTGAAGTCCAGCGATCCCCCAAGTGGATGCCGGCGAGCCGGAGGCTGCTGTAGCTGCCCGGCGTCCAGATGCCCAACACGGTGGTGGGCCAGTATGGGATCGGAGCGGCAGTTTCAAGACCATCATCTACATGAAGGCCGGCACATATATACAAGGAGTACATCACCATCCCCAAAAGCATGGCCAGCGTCTTCATGTATGGCGACGAGCCCACCCGCACAGTTGTCACCGGCGACAAGAGCAACACCGGCGGCTTCGCCCTGCACATTCTGTAAGTATCTAGCTGCATATCTATGGTTACAATATTCTTATATCATTGATCAATTAATTTGATGACGAACGTGTTGTTGGTGTGTGTACGCAGCGGTGGAGATATAGATGTCCAAACGGGTCGTCCGGCCCTGGCCCGGGCCCGCCTAGATGTACACACTCACCAGAGGCACACAAGAGTTATATTTACTATTTTATAATTTTTCAAGTATTTACTATGTATTTTACAAGTTCTATGGCATCTTTTCTTGCCTATTTTATTTCAACTAGAAAATAATATCAAACATGTAAATAAATGACTCGATTGTGTAAAGATTCTCGTGAGGAAGCTAAAAAATTGGTTTTATCTTTTTATCATTTTTTATGATTTTATATGATTTTTTAAAGTTTCAGCCATTTTAAGCACACCATGTCAGCGTGCCACGTCAGCGAAACCGCCGTCGAAACCGCTGAGGGACGTAAAATGCACGGTTTTGAAGAGTTGAGGGATGCAATATTCCTGGTTTTTCACGTTGTAACACCCAAAAATTGCCTATTTACAATTTTTAGTAATTAATTGGCTTTTATTTAATTTGTTCATAATTAATATAGGCTAAATACATTGTTTATGAATATTAAAATCAAATATAAGTTTTAGAAATATTTTTGTTGCATTCATGCTGCTGCATTTAATTTTTTGTATTACTTGTGATTTAAACGAGAATTCATATTTATTTAAATTCAAATTTGAATCACCTTGTTTGGAGTCCTAGAAAAGTTATTCTCAGTCGAGTTCACTTTTCCCCCCTAAACTTTTCTCTGGTTCGCTTGCACCCCCTCTACTCTTCTCCCAGGTCGACCCAGCACTTTCTCCCGCGCCCCAGCTCACCCGCGCGCTCAGCTCCAACACGGCCCAGTTTTTCCCCCCGAGCCGGCCCACATCCCCGCGTCGGCCCAGCTATCGCGCCCACGCCCGCGCCCCCTCGGCCCGCAGTTCCCGCGGCCCAGCAAGCCTCCCCCACCCCCCCTCTCTCTCTCTCGCCGACTGCCTGTCCCCGCCTGTCAGTTGTCCCCTCCCTTCCTCTTCTTCTCCCTACCGCGCCCGTGAGTGCCGACCGAGCGCCGCCCGCCATCCCCGCGCCGGTGCGCCCCGCAGCAGCTTCGCCGAAGCTTCCTAGCACCCCGCCTTCCTTCCAACCGCGCACCCCACCCCCTTGTCTCCTCTTCGCACAGAGCCACCGCCATTGGAGCTCTCTGCCGCCGCCCTCGATCCTCCTCCCTCGGCACTGCTCCGCCCTGTCTGACCGCTCCAAAAGCTCTGCACCGAGGTAACGAGACCCCCAAGCTACTTCCTGCCCGCCCTCACGCATCGTAGCCCACGCTCCCACCTCGCCGGAGTTCTTCCCCCGCCGCTCGCCATCGCAAATCCTTACCACCGCGACTCGGTGAACTTGAGCCCCTTGGCCAAGTTCGCCTTGGTCTCCCGCACCCATAGCGCTCAACCGTGCTCCAAACCGAAGCCTCTAGCCCGCTCGCCCCCTTCCCGTCGACGACCGACCGCCGGCTCACGTCGACAGCCGCCTCGGAGCCCCGAGCCTTGTCTTGAGCACCCCTGCCGCCTTCGCCTTAGTCCCCTGGTGCCATAGGTGAAACACGCGCAGCAATTGGTGGCCGGGGGCTCAAAATCGAGCGAACGCCGGCGAGCCTCCACCGCGCCCGCAATGGCGCCGCCGCCCACCGCCGTCGGCGACGACTTTTTTCCCCCGACCTGTTTCCGCCCTTAGATCAAGCACCAACGGCCCAGATCTATCCCCACCCACGAGTCAAACTAGAGAAAAACGGTCAGCGCTGGCACTTTCGCTAAAGAACCCCTCCACTTTCTGAGAATAAACCCACGGTCCACTCCCATTCAAAAGAAATTACGATTAGGTCCTGAATTCTTTGAAAAATCCCCTGCCCTTTTTAGATTTAGTGCCCGAGGTCCTGGTTAGGTTTATTTGCGCGTTAGACCTTCGGTTTTTAAGCGTAATTACGTATAGGTCCATGGTTTTCTTCAAATAAGCCCCTGAAACTTTTAAAAACTTACCAGCAGGTCCCTATAACTTAGATTTGCCATATATTTTTCGTTTTAGCTCCGATTAGTGTGATTTTCACGCTCATGTGTTCGTAGTGAAGCGTAGAATATTTCTAGCACCTTTTTATGTATTGTTTCTATTGTTTGGTATATTGTTCTAATAGATTATTATTTGTTTGCATGTATTGGTTTGCGTGCTCGTTTGTATGGTGATTCGTGTCCAGTCGGTGAGCCATTTGCTTTGGACTTCGAGTTCGAGGACTTTTCGGAGCAGGACTCACAGCAGCAGCAGCCGCCCTTCGAGGAAGGCAAGTTATAGCACGGACAATCCTTGCTACCTAAACACCCTTTTTACATACATTTACTTTCATTTGCATGTGTCTAAATTGATGTCCTATTAAAGTTGTACCTAGTTTGTTTACTCCTATCCTTTAATTACCCTGGGTTTATGCATATGGGTAGATTTTGCTATGCGCAGCTACTGTCACCATTATTTAACTATTAATTTTGACTTAATGGTTCACTTCAATATTAATGATAAAACTTGCTTTTAAGCAACATGGTTTAGGGAACTGGGGCATATGCTGTGTGCTTTGCTCCAGTGTTTCTCCCTAAGGTCCGGTTCTTAAAGCGGCAACTCAGGAGCCTGTCGCCACCGCTAGAACTATTATGGCTCTGGTCTTGGTCAACTATCTTGTACGCCTCTAGCTTGCCAGTGGTTACCGGTGGGGCCGACGGCGTTATGGAAAGTAAGGCACGGGGTGTTTCTTGATTCCACCCATTGTATATATTTTGCAAAAATAATAACAGACAGCCTTGGGGCAATAACTAGTTGCTGTCGCCTTGTGTGACCTCGCTAGGCATCAGCAGGTAGGTAAAAAATCTTTTTTTTTCATACTGAGGTAAAAATTCTTTGATGACGAGGAACTCCATCGTAGCATCCTCTAACATTATTGTTATCGTAAAAAAAAAACTTCTCGCTGCCCACACACATGACACGTGGTGTTGGCAGGTCTTCCTCGTGCATGCATGCATCAGATGATCACCAACCGACCAAAGATGCTTTGAGATCTGGATCATCTCATGACGGATGGCGTACGTGTCAACATGAGCGCCAGCACATGGTTCTTATCTTATTATCCCTTGCAAGATTGGGCAGGCGAGATATATAGGGGCTTAAGGGTAGGACCTCGACGCATGCATGCATCAGCGCCGAGAGGATAGGAGCTACACGTAATAGAATTCTTGTCCTCGATTGTGGGACTGTCACGTACGTAACACACTACTCACCGTGGATCTCTGTAGCCTTTAGTTAAGAGAAAAATTATTTGCGGGTGAGTTAATAGAGAAATTTGGTAGTAAAAAGTCATAGCAAAATGGATAACGATTTCTGCTGGAGAACTTTAGTAAGTGTGATTTCTTCTCTGACCGATAAAACATGTTGATACGAGGAGAAACATATTTACTAGTTATATTATCTGTGGTTGTCTGAATCTCAAAATGTTCTTGAAACCAAATGTATACTCCTTATATATTTTATTAAGATAGGTAGCTAGGCTGGCTCGCCCTTCAAGAACTGCCCGGTTCGCTCGGCTTGTCAGCGCCAGCCAACAGGATTTTTCTCTCTGCACAAATCAGCACCAGCCATCAGTCAGCCAGCAGTATTTTTCTCTCAGTACAAACCAGCACCAGCCACCTGTCACTAGCCAGCCGAGCAGGGCCGCCGAGGAAAGTTCCAATGTCCGTAATCATTTCGGATCCCGAGTGAACTCTGCCAGGGTGTCACGATTCATGAATGGCTAAGAACATGAAGACATGTGAGGTCTTGTTTAGATCCCAAATTTTACCTCCAAAGTTTACTATGCAACGAGAAGATTTTCATCACATCATAATATCGGCACATGTATGGAGTACTAAATATATAGATAAAATTAAAAACTAATTACACAGTTTTGTTGTACTCTGCGAGATAAACATTTTGAGCCTAATTAATCAATTTTTGGATAATTTTTCACACATATAAATAAAATGCTACAGTAGCGTACGCATCTCAAAAGACCAAAGTTTGGCTCGTAAATTTGAGAAGGGCTGAGTGTGCAACGTGGGCGTGCGGCGGCAGCTGCTAGCATTGCCGGCGCCGTCGACGGCCGGCCGGAGGAGCACTTACTTAGCCCATACGCCACGCCAAAGAAAGCGTTAATCCAGAGGCCCCAGCTCGCTACTTTTTTCAACCCAATCCAGAACGTTATTTCTTCCGACGGCAAAACGTGCACGGGCAAGTCACAACACATGGCCGGGGCGTCCGTGCACCGCGTCCACGTGGTTGCTGTACGTAGTCTCCGTGGACGGGACGGAACCAGACGACGTAACGTAACTCCCGGTCGCCGCCGACCTTTGGTGAACCGGGTCCACGGACGTGACGTGCTCCAACTCACGGCGGCGTGCGCTCCGTCGGTGACTCCCCCCACCCACACCGACCCGGCCACTCAGCCGCGGCCAGCGTGGCGTTCCGGTCCCACTTGGCAGAGACCCCCCGGGTGGGACTGGGACGTAGCGGAGTCGCCGTCGACTAGTCCCCCTCGGGGCCCACCCGCCTCCTTTATTTAGGCGAGGCGAGCGGCGGGGGAGGAGAGGAGAGCGCGAGACGCCATCGCGACAAGTCGGTAGACCACAGGGAATCTCTCGCGTCATCCATCCCCTTTCTCTCTCGCTCAAAAGTTGCCGGAGCCCTCACCCTTCATCTCCCACCGCCATGGAGGAGGCGCAGGGTACGTCTCGCTCTCTCCTCCCTCTCTCTCGCGGTCTTGATGGTGCCAATTATAGTGGTGCTGGGATACGATCTGTGGCCGTAGATTCCGATCTCGCCCCCTCCCTGCCTCGGATTCAGGCCCTGTTCTTGGTTCCGCGAATAGAAGAGCGAAGTTCTGGCCCCGACTCCCGAGCAATGAGGGCTTGGAATTAATCTCAACTTTCTGGATCGATCAGGTGCATGTGATCCTGCTCCAGTTCCGGGGGCGCGAGTCGTCGTCGGTTAGTTACTGGTTTAATGCCGATTAGAGTGGGATTCCAGTGGTAATTAAACTGGTTGTTATAGCCTGAATCCATCGTGTTGCATCGCTCCTCGTGAAAAAAAATGCAGAATCTGTTCCCAATAGCCCCAGTGGAATGCAATCGCTAGTACGCATGCTTCCTGGAATATGCAGCTCTGTTCTTCCATGTTGTGTTATTGTAGCTTTGGGATGCCGATCCATGTGTCTGTCAGGCATATTCCTATGCTCCTATTGCGTGGTTTCCTAAGCCTGTGCCTTCGGAACATCGATCAGTCTGCCTGTTGCTCCGTTGAGAAATACACCAGCAGAGGATGCAAGGCATGACGTCTTGGAGTTGTGTCCTTGGTAGAGTATAACAGGTAGTCAGAACGTAGCGTAGCGGTTGGAACCATGCTGTCAATCTTGTCTGTCATGCCATTCCAAAGACGCCCTGCCAGGATGGTTGTTGGGTTCAGAAGTGGGAGGTGATAGAATGCTCCACCTCTATGAGTTGAAGTCTGACGCTGTTATCTCCTGTCTAGCAATTGTGCCATAGTAATGTTTATTTTTTGGAAAAAATATAGTAATTGTTTCATCTAAATTAATGTACAAGTCAGAACCGATGTGATGGGCTAAGTTAAAATTAATGTCTTTGCTTAACAAGAGAACCTACATCACTGTGCTGTTATCCCTTTCTTGCGTGCCTGTCTCATTTCTTTGTGGTAGGTAGGAGACAGCATTTCTTTTGAGGACAAGTATCAGTTCTATAAACAATGTTAGCTAAAGGGCCTATACTGCTTATGATGAATCATGATCTAAATGTTCTTTTCCTTTTTTTAAACTGTAGTTGTGCAGTCAAAGGATGGAACCATCTCGGTTGCTTCTGCGTTTGCTGGTCACAAGGAAGGTGAGACCATCCAACAGTGAATTTACATTTTTTTACTTCTAGGTTCCATGTACTTGCACAGCTTAACTTACGAACAGAAGATCGTACACTTAATTTTTTAGCCGTAATCTAAATGGTTAAAATGTTAAATGTTTTGTTAATTTGCTATGGTAAGGACAGCAAGAAAACTGTAAACGTGTGTTTTCAACTTTTGCAGCCGTACAAGACAGGGACCATAAATTCTTGACAAAAGCAGTGGAAGAAGCCTACCGGGGAGTCGATTGCGGTGATGGAGGTCCGTTTGGTGCAGTTGTCGTCCGTAACGATGAAGTAATAGTTAGCTGCCATAACATGGTTTTAAAGCATACCGATCCAACTGCTCATGCTGAAGTAACTGCAATAAGAGAGGTAAAATGCTTCAGGTCACTGTCAGAAGTTACCCTCAGCTACATCTTTCTTGTGATCTTTAGTAGCTCATTCCGTTCTTTGCTATCTGCTTCACATAATCACTGAATGTTCATATCTCAGGCTTGCAAAAAGCTAGGGAAAATTGAACTGTCCGACTGCGAAATTTATGCGTCCTGCGAACCATGCCCAATGTGCTTCGGCGCGGTTCATCTCTCCCGGATCAAGGTTCATACTCTCTGTTTTTTTATTGCTTAGCCTGGTGGGCATAGCTGATGCTTTTGGCTAACTTTTTTTTTTACTAATTCTGCAACGCAGAGGCTGGTTTATGGAGCCAAGGCGGAGGCTGCCATTGCCATTGGATTTGATGACTTCATCGCAGATGCTCTGAGAGGCACTGGGTTCTACCAGAAGGCCAACATGGAGATCAAGAAGGCTGATGGCAACGGAGCACTGATTGCTGAGCAAGTCTTCGAAAAGACCAAGGAGAAGTTCCGGATGTACTGATGTTTAACTGAAGACAGATTTCAGATTTGTACAATGCTCACAAAGAATGAATAACACAATGCTCAAACTTCCATTGCTTCGGAAAACTACCCGTACAAATGTAAAACGTTTTACATTCCGAGGATATCCCAATTTCTTGTAAACTTACAAGACGGTTCACTTCATGTGCAGTTAATGGAATTTAGTTTCTGTCCTTCCGATGGTGCCTTTAGCACGTTTTCACTTTGAGTTTGAACTAGAGTTGAGTTCCATGTTTTCAGGCTGCTGTCGCAAACTGAGAATGAAATAAGGTACAGGTTTGCCTTATTTATGAACTTTGTTCAACAGAAAGTTCTGAGTCTCTGACCGAATCCAGACTTCATAAAATTCTTTAAACCTGTGTACCGCTGGAGCATATGAAGATATATTTTTATCAACACACAAATTTGCGTTAAATGTGATCTTTCCCATTTCCAAGGTTCGCGCACGATCACTTTCTTACGCAATTTTTTTTTTGGAATACGCAAGCATCTGTTTTTTTATCAATATACATCTTCGCATGCTGTGCATGTATAGTTTTTTATACGCCATGGAGATCTGTATGCTTTCTACCTACTACCTTCTCCATCACATATCCTGCATTCATCATCTCCACAGCGGCGAGCCCTCTTGTCTTCTTCTATCTGCTCCTGCCAGTGCCATCCATGGAGGCGCCCCAGGGTACACCATGTACGTTTTCACTCACTCTCTTCCATTCATGGTGATGAACGAACTTGCGCCTGCGAGATCAACCTCCGGTACAGAGAGAAATCGGGAGTTTCTGCCCTGTTCGGTGCCTAGGACTCGAGCTCGATCTGTTCTTCTAAGTTGGACCAGGACGAACTGATGCAGCTGATAGAACTTGAAAGCTGCAATTGCAACGGAGATTAATGGTCGGAGTAGTGCTAGATTTGCAGTTCCTCGATTCCTTAATTCTTGTTTAGCGTCCTGATCGCTAGAGGAGTGATGAGAACAGCTTTATTGTTTTCTGTGCTCGAGCCTCGAGGACTGTCAAAAGAGTTTCTGACTTGAGGGTTTTGCTGATCAGCAGCTGGCGGGCAGGAGGACAGGGACTACAAGTTCATCGCGAAAGCCGTCGACGAGGCCTACCGAGCAGTCGATGGCGGCGGTGGCGGCCCGTTCGGGGCGGTCATCGTCCGTGGTGAAGAAGAAGTTGTCAGCTGCCACAACTTGGTGCTCAAGGACACTGATCCATCGGCCCATGCTGAAGTGACGGCGATAAGAGAGGTAAAATAAGAGTGCTACTGGTTGTTTCTATTTTCAATTAACCTGTATTGATCCTGAGTTCACAACGTCGTTCTGCGTAGTTTCATCCCATGTTTGGCCTCTGCTTCGTAATCGTACACTCTTGATCTCGTCATATTTCAGGCTTGTAAAAAACTAGGAAAGATCAACCTCTCAGACTGTGAGATCTACGCCTCCTGCGAGCCATGCCCAATGTGCTTCGGCTTAATCCGTCTATCCAAGATCAAGGTTGTTCACTGCTGCTCCATTGCCTGATCTGAAAGAGTTGTTCCTTTCCTTTTCTTTTTCTTTCTTTCTTTTTTTACAAACTGCAACGCAAATTGTTCACACTATGTGTGATTCGTTCTGCAATTGCAGAAAGTGGTGTATGGAGCCAAGTCGGAGGTTGCCTCTGCCGCTGGGTTCAACGGCATCATCCCAGAAACTTTCGTAGAGTACTATAAGAAATCCGGCATAGAGGTCAGGCAGGCTCAGGGCGAGGCAGCCCGTATCGCTGAGGAGGTCTTTGAGAAGTCGAAGGAGAAATTCCGGACGAAGTGATGTGCCGGGAAGACAAGACAAGACAAGACGGATTTGTTGTTTGTGAAAGCTAAATGTGCAATGCTAATGCTATGCCCATGTTTCCCTTGTATGTTTGTTTGTAATCTCTGCCTCGAGCTGTGACTTGTTGTAATAATGCCCAAAGCTATATGCATTGAGCTATGCAAAAGTCTAGAAAATTTTCATTTTCTAAGTAAGCGAGTTCAAATTTATGCATGTTTCATTTTTCCTTGGGCTAATCCCGATGGAGGATTTCATATTGATGTTTCCAAGATGTCTACATCATCAAAAAAAATGAAATGATGTTTAAAACTACCTCTCCAATGCAATGGTTTCATTTTGTTGTTTTATAGACACTATTTAGCATTTAATTTTACGACTCATCTAGATTTGGTATCTGCGCAAAGTAAGTTTCATACTGATGAAACTTGTTCCTTCTCTTTCATCTTAAAATTCTCTACCACATCATCCGATTAGCTGACATGGCACTATATTTAATGCGCATGAAACTCCTATGAAACAAGCACTGGGAATAGCCTTAGAAACGACCAAGCTCCCATCCTCCCAGTTTATTGGAAAGCAAGAAATTTGAAATAATTCAGAAGAGCAAATGGTGCGTGCTTCAGGACATCCTTATTTGTAGTATGTCATTGGAGAATCATGTCAAACATCTCCAATTGATGTAAAGAGTAAAAGAGTGTTTTACTGTCAGATTTGGAATTGGAGCGGTTATAGGCCTTGTAGGTAAAAGGTTTGGTAGAGCTCTTCTTATGTTTATGGGAAAAGTCCAATTTTCGCCCTTCAAAAGTCTAATTTTCAACCCATAACTATAAAACCGGATAGCAAATGACTATCCAATTGACAATTTTAGACCATTGGGTGGTTCCAAAGCTAGTTTTCTATTTTCTGGGTATTAAGATTTTATTTGATCTAAAATCCATAATTAATTCATTTTATATAAGAAAAATACAAAACTGGCTTAAAAACTTTTCTAAAAATGTAAACTATCTATTGGTACTCTTTTTTGAGTTATTTAGATCTTTTTGTTTTCATGTTCCTAGTATTTTATTGATTACAGTCATGCATGCTATTTATTTAAATTATAGTTTGAACTTTATCATACTCAAAGAATGACCAAGAAGATCCAATGAACTAAGAGTATAAGAAAAATTAGGAACAGGACATTAGCCCCCACACCATACCATGCTCCAGCACATATAGATTCTATTTAGGCATGCATGCCTAATCCTTTACTTAAAATTGATTTCATGTTTAAGCAATAAGTTTCGAATATATCAGAAGGCTCAAATATTTTTCAATCAACTAACTGTATGATGAACATAAAGTATTGCACAAAGCGATAATTTAAATAAATGACAATCATGACTAGAAATAATAAAATGTAAGGAACATGAACAAATAATACTGAAATAGTTCCACTAAAGCACCAAAAGATTGTCTACATTCTTTGCAAAAATTTGGCACTAGTTTCATATTTTTCTAATTTGAAATAAAATATTTATGAATTTTCTAGATTAAACAAAAGAAACTTAGAATTCAGAAAATAGAAAACTGAAACCGCCCCCAAAGGGTCCAAATCATACTTATTTGATATTTGAAGGGTGAAAATTATACCTTTTTAAATAAATGCATCTCCATATAGGCTCTGTGAAAGTGCATCTAGGCACTTATATGTTTTGGTGATTTTGGATGACAACATGATTTGTGTTTAACTTGTTTGCTTAAGCATATGAGCAGGGTTTTATTCTTATGGATATACATGTAATATGGTTGTTGAAGAATATAAGCTCATTATTGGTATAAAAGACATGAGAGCAAACAAGTGAATGTGATCCCATGCAACTAAGTAATACAATGACAAGTGAAGTGAAATGATAAATGAGACACGGTATGATGCAAATTAGTTGGTCTCATCTATAGGATACTTGTCAAAGGTTTTTGGGACAAAATAATTGAAGAAATTGGGATTTATTTGGGCTTGGTCCATAGCAATGGTTATATTCAAAATGAGACATGATTCTATGGTTAGTATATGGTCTCAAGTGCATTGATGCTTATGGACAAGTTATTTTCCAAAGACAACATAGAAGATTGTGGACAAGAATTCACCAAAGTCTACATACAAGATGATCATGGAAAATATCGAAGATATTTCAAGGTAATAGAAGACATGGATTTCAATGTGGTATTCATGATGATGCAATACAAAGTGGATCTCAATGCGGCTAGATATGGTGAAAGGGACTAAGCTAGATGGTCGTGTCCAGGTACCAAGCAAAGAGAAGGGCAAGTTAGTCTTGTTGCCGAGGGACTTTGCTAGGGTGAAGACTAGCATCATAGTTTGATCTCTATGCACTAATCAAGCCTTACCGAGTGAAGCTATGCAATGCATCTAATTCTCTATTGATCATATATTGAAATGGCTTATGAATTGGATATACTCGAAAATTCTAAGCCATTGGCTCAAGTTGGATTTGTTCAGCAATAAAAAGATATTGAATCCCTCAAAGTTGAGAATGATCAAGTATGGCAACAATCAAGACATAAAAGCTCAAGTGGAAGATTTCTTTTATTGTTTTAATCTTGAGTTTAGGAATGTTGTACTATCAAGAGGGATGCAACATTAGTTGTTTGACAACACCAAAAGTGCTCATAGATCAACCCATGTGAGATAGCCTTGAGAGTGGAGTCTTTTGGGACTCAAGTGTGCTGAGTCGACCCAAACCGGTCTGACCGGTTTCGGAAACCGGTCTGACCGGTTTCGGAATACCGGTCTGACCGGTTTGGGGCTCTGACCGGTGTAACGGCTACTTTGGTTTGAAAACCGGTCTGACCGGTTTGGGAAACCGGTCCGGCTATAACGGCTAGTTTTTGGGATTGGGGTATTTATACCCCTTGGCCCTCTCCTTTGAGGGCGGCTGGTTCCATTGCCTTTGTGGCACGTCCCAAGCTTTCCCAAGCACCAGCAAGCTCTCCCCAAACCTCTCTTTGTGAGAGTTGATTGATTTAGTTCATATCTTTGGATTTGGGTTGAGTGATGCTTTGTGTATGAGCTAGATAGCAAGAGAGAGCTAATTGCAACAGTGAGAGCATATCCATAGCCTTGAGCACTTCCGGTGGAATCTAGCAACCAATTGAAGCATTTGTTACTCTTGGAGGTGATCCTCCTAGACGGCTAGGTGTCGCCGGTGAGCTACCGTGAGTGTGGTAAGCCACGGATTGGTTGTAAGGGCTGGCCTTGCCTCCTTTGTGGAAAAGGGTCAAAAGTTAGTGGAACCCGAGGAAAGTGGCTTGGAGTGGATAAGCCCGCCTTTCGTAGGCCCTCAACGGAGACTAGGATTCATCGTGTCTTTGTGACAGCCTTGGTGGCAGCGGTGAACTCCGAACTTCGGGAAAACAAATCCTTGTCTCTTGTTTTACTTCACAAGCTCAATTCTAGCATTTATATTCGCTTCCGCATCGTTCTACTTGGTTGTGCTCTACTTGTGTGCACGGACCAAGTGGACCTGCTAGTTATCATCTACAGGAGCCCATCACCAAGTTTGGTTTGTGCTAGAACTTGTAGAGGGGGTGAATTTACATAGTTGGTTTTCTATGTGGAAAACCGGTCTGACCGCTTTGGCAAAGCGGTCTGGCCGCTTTCAAGAAAGCGGTCTGACCGGTTTTAGAAACCGGTCTGACCGGTTTCTGTACTAACTGTGTGAAAAAGTTTGTAATTTACAGATTCACCTATTCACCCCCCCCCCCCTCTAGGTGACATCAAGGTCCTTTCACTCTGAGCTCATTTTTCAAGCCTTGGATAAACGAGAAAAGGTCTATTTTACGGCCTCCAATCATCATAGAAGTTTGATTTTCAACCTTATACTATAAAATCAGACATCATAAACCATACAACTTTCAAAACTGTGCAAATTTAGACCTTTGAGCGCTTTCAGAGATGAATTTTAATTTTCTAATTTTTTTAAAATAGTTTAATATTAAAAATCATGACTAATTCAATTTAAAAATTCTAGAAATATAAACTATATGTTGGTGCTCTATTGAGAGTTGTTTTTTATTTATTTTTGTTCCTCATTTTTTACTGCTTCTAGTCATACTTATTAGTTATTTCAATTATTGTTTTGCAATAGAGCACCAACATATATGTTACAATTTTAGAAATTTTGGGTGCAATTTTGAAATTTTCTGATTTAAAAAAAGTATTAATTTAACCTTTTTTAGAAAAAAAAATCAGAAAATCAAAAACCACCCAAGGTCCTAATTTACATGGTTTTGATATTTATATGGTATGTGATGTCTGATTTTATAGTAGAGGCTAAAAATAAGACTTTTACGATGGTCGAAGAGTGCAAATTAGACTTTTTCCTCCAAACCGAGAGACCATCGTAGCTTTAGCTTCACCGACAGTGGTGTCATGGAGATGGATATGGTAAGCCTACTGACCAAACTGAATTTTACATTCCTCAACTGTACCAGATCGTTCCAGATTTAGAAGCTCAAAGTCAGCAGGGACAGCTGCAGCAAATCGACCCCATCGCCGAAAAGAAAAACAGTATGGTCGTACGGATTGGTACAAGCGACCTGCACGTCCTAGGATATGGATGGATGCTCCAGTTACTCTAAAAGCTTCAGTAACTGAATTTGGTACATGAGGAAATCACCAAAGTTGGACACCGGGCCATCAGGTTTTAACCCAAACGTGACGGAGCAGCGATGTTTTTTTTGGAGTTTCCGCCACCTGAGCAGATCCTAAATTCCACCCCCAAAATTCACTATACAAAAAGAAGATTCTCATCACATCAAAATGTCATAGCATGCATGGAGTACTAAATGTAGATAAAATCAAAACTAATTGTACAATTTTGTTGTACTCTACGAGACGAACATTTTGAGCCTAATTAATCAATTTTTGGATAATTTTTCACGAGTACAAACAAAATGCTACATTAATGCATGCAAACCAAAATTTGACTCCCAATTTCAGAAACTAAAAAAACAAGGCCTGAGTTTGCCACCGATATACGCACGAGACTCGGCATCGACGATGGCATCAATTCACGAGACAGACGGAGCTATAGACCGGAGATCCGGAATAGGAGTTTGCAAAGTTTAGAAAGCGACGTTAACGCGCAACTGTAGCATTTTATTTATATTTATAAATAATTGTTTAAACATTGATTAATTAGACTTAAAATATTCGTATCATAAAGTATAATAAAACTGTACAATTAGTTTTTGACTTCATCTATATTTAATACTACATATGTATGTTGATATTTTAATTTAATGGGAATCTTATTTTTACAAATTGAAGTTTAAAGGTGAAATTTGGGTACTAAACAGGTCCAGCTCGTGCCATCGCCTCACATCTCACTGCACAGTCGTCGTCGTGTCGTCTTCACCCACACACCCACCCTCTCTCTCCCCAGCGCACACGTACGTTGCTGGGAACTTGAGCTCCATGGAGGTCCCCCTGCAGGTACGTGCACTCAACTCCCTCAGCTCTTCCATCATCCATGCTGCATAGTGATAGCAATGAACTGGACAACTGGTGACTGCATGCAGTTTTTTGGGATTCTGTCCTTTCAATCCTGTTTTTTGGGATCGATTAGGAGATTGATTCTTTCGCTGTCCGCAGATAATTTTTCTGTGCTCCTATTGAACTGGTCACTGAATTTATGGCCCTGTTTGGATCCACCCCAACTAAAGTTTAGCCAGCTAATTTATAGTGGTTTAGTTTAGCTAGCTAAAGAGTACCTACCTAAACTTTAGCTGGGAGTGTTTGGATCCATCAGCTAATTGAATTAATTAGACTATCATAACCTTCATTAATTATGGACAGAATCATATGATGGTGGGAAATTTCTATAAACATGTCGGGGTATTTTGGTCTTTAAACTCGTTTAGCTGCGTTTAGCTAGGCTCAACCAGCTTAAAGATTCGTGTATTTTTGGCATGCAACTAAAGTTTAGCTGAGTTTTAGCCGCTCCCGTTTGGATCCCTAGCAGCTAAACTTTAGCTGGTGGATCCACGCCGAGCCTATGTCTAGATCTGCATGCAGTTCATTTTTCGCGACCGTGCCTTAACACGTATTTTATTAAAAAGAAAACAGTTTACATACAATATTTGCTCTAGACCAAACAGAAGTTGACCTACAAGCGCATAAAGGACTAAAAGAAGAGAAAAAACTGAAAAGGCCAACAAACAAATGGCCCGCAGAACAAACAACAGCAAGAGACAACGGCTCCAGCAACACCCGAACAAAACACGACCACACTCCTGAACCTGCAAACAGAAGACCTCATCATGGGCACTACAGAACACAATGGTGGCCAAGCATGCACCAAGAAGCACGACCACAACAGCAAAGCGTCTGCCTGAACCAACGGCAAAGCGCAACGAGAGTGGCAAAGCATCCACCCAACTAATACGACCATGGCGGCAAAGCATCCGCCAGAGCACAAGACAACCAATACGACTACGGTGGCAAAGCATCCGCCAAAGCAACCAGGGGGCGACAAACCATCTGCCAGACGATGAAGACGACCTAAACAACCCATACGAGGTGGACGATCGAGGCGCGGACAGGTGCAGAAGTAAAGCCACCAAAACCCGCCAGGGGGGAGGGTGGGGGTGCCAGCAGAACTTCCAAAACAACGCCTCCAGGAAGGGGACGACGCCAGAGGCGCCGCCGTTGTTTGACCAAGGCTTTCAGCAAGGTACACGGCGCCCAGAGGCGTCGCCATCAACGGGCTTTCGCCGTCACCCCCTCCCAACCGAAACTCCAGCGCAAACGACACACAACACAAGCAGGGACGACAGGGGTACAGAACGTGGAACGAAACTCCACACGGCACTGCGTCCCCTCGCCTAGGAGGAGGCCACAAGAGCCATCTGCACACCGAAGCAGAGCTGACATCCTCGCCGGATCCAGGGCAGGGCGCCGCCGCAGGGCCGGAGGCGGTAGTGATGGGCACGAGCGGGTGGCGGCGGAGGTGGAGTAGGGGGAGAGAAGAGAGCACGGGAGAGGGAGCGGGCGGCCGGCTTCGGCGCGCACCGCAGGCCGCCGACGCTGCGGCGCTATCGGCAGCGGCGGCAGCCGGGGGTGGGTGGGCGAGGGGGGCTTCGACGGCAGGGGCTCAGAGCCCTCGAGACGCCCCGCGGCGGAGACGACGCGAGGGAGAGGGGCGTGGAGACAGGGAGTTAATGATCTGCGGCAGTTTCGTTTCCGTTTTCGATTCTGTCCTTTCAATCCTGTTTCTGGGGATCGATTAGGGGATTGGATCTCTTGAGATCGATGATAGATGGATTATTATTATTATTATTATCATCATCATCATCATCATCAAAATAGAACGAGCTCGATCTGTCCAGTTATTCGCAGTCCTCAGAAATAATTTTTCTGTGCTATTGAGTTTCTGACCCGAGATTTTGCTGACCAGCGGCTGGCCCAGGACAGGGACTACAGGCTGATAAAACAGCCGTGGACGAGGCTTACAAGGCAGCCGAGTCCGGCGACGGAGCCCCGTTCGGAGTAGTCATCGTCGTCAGTGGTGATGCCGTGCTCATCAGCTGCCACAACCTGGTTCGCAAGAACACTGATCCGTCGGCGCACGCAGAAGTGACCGCAATCAGACAGGTAAAATCCTAGTAAATAATATATATACATCCCCCGTATATCAGTATTTGATAGTGGTACTGCCAAATCTCTGGGCTTGGTAAGCCACATATGTTCCGGCAAGATTACCGCGAATAAATTTTCTTCAATCAATGCTTATGCATATTTCGAATGCCTGTAAATGAATGCTTGTAAATAAAGTATCCTCATAAGCGTGCAATACTCGCCGTCTGCTTGAATAAAACTACGCCGGAGGAGTCGACCTCAAGTCTGTCTCCATAATGGAGCCAGAGCTGCCGCTGAAGCCGCGTCGGTCCAAGAAGAAGCAGCAGCTGTCCAAGGAGTGCGAAGCCAAAAGTTCCGTAACTCCGAGGCATGCAACTCACGTGAGGCAATTAAGGTCATGCCTGCGGGGATCAGGATGATGCTCCCGGCTGCACTATAAAAGGCGATGCAAGGCTGAGAGGCAAATAGAGGAGAAAATGGTAAAGCATCAGCACCATGCAAGAAGAGCGCCAAGAAGAGTAGAGTAGCTAGCAGTTGTACACCACTGTATAGTACTTAGCCCAGAGTGTGTCCACTGTAATATAGGCGAGTTGAGGTAAGCTCTCTGCTTCCTCCGTTCTTGGGGCTTCTCGAAAGGGAAAGCCGTATGTAAGCCCACTCGTGTCTTAATGGAGTAGCTCCCTTCCGTGACCCTATGTCCGCTGGCCATAACCGTGCGTGGTGTGAGCGCCTGCGCTAGGGACCCTATAGGAGAAACCTCCGTGTTTGATGTTCTCGTTGAAGCCTAGAGAGTGGCGTGTTGGAGAGCTGTGTCCGCGGAGAAGTGTTCCCTTCGGGTGGAACTGCCTGGGGAGATGGCAGGATCCCGCGCCATGTCGGCCGTGTCCGTAGATATCCGGGGAAGCGAGGGGCGCTGAGCCATTTTGGCCCAGGAGTATCCGAGAAGTACGGTGAGCATCGAGTAGGACTTTTATAAGCAGAGAGACAACCAGGCCGGCGTTCGCGTTGGTCTCACCAGCCCCCGAGAAGATCCTGATATAAGAACGAATTCATACGCGATGAATATTATATCCGCCCGCAGAATACTTTAATATCCTCTAATCAAGCTGAATGTTTCATCTCCCTAATCAAGCCGAATAAAGAATCCGACCGAATATAATATTCATGCCATATTATACCGCCGAATATGATAAAGACCGCGCATACTTAGCGATAATCCAATCCAAGTCATCAGTATATTCATATACCTAAATATATACAATGAAATAAATATGTATTTATTATATCTATCTGGTATCAGGTTCAGGTTATATATACTATATTTGAAGGGTTGAATCTTGAAGTGAATATATGTCCGAATATAGTCAAGCATTAAAAGAAATGACAAAATATTTATCTCCACATGTTGGTTTTTAAGTTACGAGACTCCTAAAGAAGACTAATATTATCATGAGGCAAAATAATACTATCCTTCAATTACTATTATGGATCCTTGGAAAGCTTGAAGCTTGTCAAGAGAATAAAGAATTAGTGTTAGCCTCATCAGCTATAATATCATCTAGCAAAGAAATTAACTCAGATAAATGGAACTATCTAAAAACTTCTTTAGAAGAGACATGAATATCCTATTAGTAAGGCAAAACTCAAAGCTTTTAACCATGATCAATAGAATAAAATGTAAAAATGATGATATAAATGATCTGGAAGAAGTCATAGACATCGAAAAAGCTATGAAAAGATATCATAAAAATACACTAAGAAGCTTAAGGCCACAAAAGCTATATCATATGGGAATATTTGAAAGCAAAAGTGGTTTATATAGAATATCCAGAGAAGTTGAATTAAGTGTTTTAACACACCCTGTTGAGCTGAGAGTAGTAAGCACCGAAATAGAGTCTCAACTAAAATACTCAGGTTATAAATATATTCATCAATGGATGTATATCATAGGAATAAAAGGAATGACTAGGAAGAAGCTAGTAACGAAGGTTCTTGTTACATTGCTAGATAAAATATGGGGAACAATAAATAAAGGAGCACTAGCTTTCGTAGAAGGTGATATGAATGAGAATATGCTAATCACATATATAGCTCCAGATCTCACGATGCCAATAAAAGAATTTACAGAAAAGATGAGTCTTGGTTTCCAGACAAAGGGATATGAAAACTTCAAAGTTACAAATTTGTTAAGAAGCATAGAGTTCATAGGAAGGTTAACTAATAGAAGTGGTACAAAATATAGAGTGAATGTCAATAATGTCATAGAAAGTATGTAGTCTAAAGGTATACAAGTTATGAACCCGCTCAAAATAAGTTCTGAAGAAAGAGCCGACGAAGAATGGAAAATTAGTGATTTAATACAAAGCAAAACCTTGAAGCAACCTGAAGGTTATATCAGTTATAATAATTGCGTTGGAGGAACTAGCATAAGGTTCACAAACTACAAACTAAAGTTTGTAGGAGCCTTAGAACCAGAAATATCAGAATGCAGAAGAAATAGCATATCTGAATGTATGGATACATCAGACATAGATATTCAAATAAAACACTATGAGCAAACATTAAAAAAGGTTAGGCTGAAATATAATAAGTCGATGATGCATGAATGATCCAAGATTAGAGAGAACGAGGTATACTTTATTAGAGAAATAACCAGGCCGAAGAAGTTACAGAAAGATAAAATGGTTACGTGCTTCCAGATGAGAAACACTAGTTACATAGAATCTAAGAATAATACTAATAAAGACACTCATAGGGTAAATAATGACCCTAAACCTGCAAACCTAATTAGCAGCAGCAGTTGTCCAAGGAGTGCGAAGCCAAAAGTTCCGTAACTCCGAGGCATGCAACTCACGCGAGGCAATCAAGGCCATGCCTGTGGGGATCAGGATGACGCTTCCGGCTGCAGCGTTGCCCAGCTGAGGGGCGAATAGAGGAGAAAAACCGTGAAGCACCAGCATCAGGCAAGAAGAGCGCCAAAAAGAGTAGAGTAGCTAGGAGCTATACACCATTGTATAGTAATAGCCCAGAGTGTGTCCACCATAACATAGGCGACTTGAGGTAAGCTTTCTCTATTTACCTTATTCTTGTGGCTTCCCGAAAGGGAAAGCCGTATGTAAGCCCACTCGTGTTTTAATGGAATAGATCCTTTCCGTGACCCCTGTGTCTGCCAGCCATGTCCATGCGTGGTGTGAGCGCCTGCGCTAGGGACCCTATAGAAGAAACCTTCGTGTTTGATGCTCTCGTTGAAGCCCAGATAGTGGCATGTTGGAGAGCCGTGTTCGCGGAGAAGTGTTCCCTTCGGGTGGAACTGCCCTGGGGAGACGACAGGATCCCGCACGCGTGTCAGCCGTATTCGTAGATGTCCGGGGAAGCGAGGGGCGCTGAGCCTCTTTTTGGTCCAGGAGTGTACGGGGGAAGTACGGTGAGTAGCGAGTAGGACTTTTACAAGCAGAGAGACAACTAGCCCAGCGTTGGCATTGGCCTCGCCAGCCCGTGAGAAGATCCTGATATAAGAACACATTTATACGCGCCGAATATTATATCCGCCCACGTAATACTTTAACATCCTCTAATCAAGCCGAATATTATATCTTCTGCCCTAATCAAGCTGAATAAAGAAACCGACCGAATATAATATCAGTGTCGACCAAGCTCTACCGTGGCATGATTGTACAATTTCCCAGGTCTGCTTTGTCTGAAGCGGTTGAATGGACCAGTTTCGAGGTACGCCTTTCTTCGTTTAATGATACAGAGCCTGAATATAACTTTGCATGTCTGAGTTCATCTGAGGCCTTATTTAATTCCAAAAAGCTATTTAATTCCAAAAAGCAACTCCCAAATTTATTATGTAAAAAGAAGATTCTCCGTTACATCAAAATATCATACATACATAAAGTACTAAATGTAGATAAAATTAAAAACTAATTATAAAGTTTTGTTGTACTCTACAAGACGAACATTTTGAGCCTAATTAATCAATTTTTAGATAACTTTCCACACGTACAAACGAAATACTACAGTGCGCATTTGGTGCGCATTTATTGCGCACTGTAGTTGTCAGTCCCGAATCGACGCCATCCGATTCGGGAACTAAACAAGGCCTCATATTTATGAATCATATGTCTGCGCACTTACAGATACATGCCAGATATAGAGATATTTGCCATTTTTTTTCTGGGGTGGTCTCCCACGCCCGAATGAATGATAGCCATATCAATCCAGAGCTTTTTTTTTTTTAGAAGATGGTGCATGGAGCCAAGGCGGAGGCCGCCGTCGCCGCCGGGTTCGACGCCTCGATCCCAGGCGCTTTCGTCGAGTACTACAGGAAATCTGGCATCGGCATCAGGCAGGTCGAGGGCGAGGTTGCCCTGATCGCCGAGCAGGTATTTGACAAGGCATGAGAAATTCCGGATGAAGCAATGCGCCGCAGGAGAAGAAGAAGAGAAGGTGGATGGTTTGGTAAGACCAAAGGAATGGTGAAATGCTCGCGTTTCTGTTGTCTGTGGAACTAGCAGCTCAGATGTTTGTTGGCGCACATGAATCGCTCCATCAGTGGAACTTGGGGGGACTAAATGTTTATCAAGGGAAAAAGGCTTTCTCAATGTTACCACTTCCATGCATACATTTTGGTCCATTTTTAGAGTAGTGTGGAACTACCTGCAGAAATACGTATTTTCTCAACCATTTTCACTTGTTTTGTGGATCGAGAGTAGTATATAAGTACACTGTAAAAATCAATGGAGATGCAGTAGTAAGGCCTCGGTGCATAAGTACAGTTATCTAATGTAACGAGCCAAACATCGAACCAGACCATGTCTTATGTGGAGTTGCCAGATAAGTTTTATGAGAGATAAAACTACTCTCACGTGAAACACTCAACTCTTTTTCCTCTATCAATTTAATGTCATGAACTCTCTACTCTATCATATTAGCAAATTTAATACCATCGTATTAGCAAATTTAATGCCATAAAACATTCCAGAAAACCCCGTTCAGAGCCTAGTAAATTTAATACCATCGTACTAAGTTTTTTTTTAAAGAAAATTGTAGTACTAAAGTTGCGAGCGTGCAGCCGAACGTACTCCGGGCTGCCAGCTGTGATTAAAAATTGCTTAATGGAATCGGCCCTAATCCCACGGCTTTTACGCTTTGACTACGCTGACTCTGACTCGACATTCTTCTCCTTTCATTCCAATCTCGGACCCCAACGCCATGATTGGCGGCGCTTCGCAATCTTCCGTAGCCTCATCCTGCTGCCGCTCTCCCGCCGCCACTTCCCTCGTCTCCTTGCTCTGCCCCTCGCCCCCTCTGGTGACTGGTGAAGTGGTGAGTGGAGCGCCGCTGCTCCTCGCCACTTCTTCTGCTCTCGATTCCATGGATAGATTCTCTGACGAGCGCTTCGTTGAGTGTTAATAGCTTGCTGTTCTACTTCTATCTCGCAGGTCCGTCCACTGGCGGCGCGGTTGTCTTGACGTCGATTCGGTAATTGGTGGCGAGGGAGAGAACTCTCGATTCAAGCTGGAAGATGAATAGATCCGCGAGTGTAAGCGCGACAGTATTTTTCTTTCTGAATATCTGAATTGCGTTTTGGTAGTTGGTATTCTCTTGCCCGATCTGCGGGAGGAATTTCAGCGCTGGTTAGGGGGTTAACTGGGGACTCCGAGGTCCGAGCAGACAGATACCATTGCTGCTTGGGCAGTTGGGCGGAGTTCGTTGTGGTGATAGATTTGGTGGGCAAAAGGAATAAAATGGTCCACTAACCCAAACCACAACTGGGCAGTTCCTTAAAATTCCTTCCAAACCATGGGATGGACAATGTGCTGAGATAGTATTTCTGTTAGGGGAAATGGGATGCTACATTGCTACTCTCGCTCTGTGCCATGTCTGAATTCTGAACTTGGAAAAAGCAACCTCAGCGTATTACAATTTAACCTTGAACAGTTCAGAGCTAACAACCAAGTTGTCATCCCTTTTTTTTCTCCTTCTCCTATGTGAGTATGAACTAAAAAAGAGAAACAAGGATGGCCCAAATGTGTATCTGTTTATGGATTGTTTGGTTTTGCTTTCTTTCCCACAGAAACTCCTTTACTGACTGTTAACAAGGAATGCCTTTTCAGTATTATCTTTTGCTAACTGTTAACAAGGAATGCCTTTTCAGTATTATCTTTTACTGACTGTTAACAAGGAATGCCTTTTCAGTATTACCTTTTACTGACTGTTAACAAGGAATGCCTTTTCAGTATTATCTGACTATGACGTTGTCTTGGAATTTTCCGCAGACGTTTCAAGTTCTTTTGGTTTTTGCGACGATTGTTGCTCAGACACAATGGACTAGTGTATCAAGCATGTACTGCAATGACTTGACACCAAGTGTGGAAAGGCCCCACAGTGCCTCAATAAGTGATTTCGGTGGTGTGGGAGATGGTGAAACTCTTAACACAAAAGCATTTCAGAATGCACTCTTCTACCTCAACTCATTTGCAAACAAGGGTGGGGCTCAGCTATTTGTGCCTGCTGGAAGGTGGTTGACTGGGAGTTTTAGTCTAATCAGCCATCTCACGCTGTCACTGGACAAGGATGCAGTAATTCTTGGATCAACAGTAAGATGATTTCGCAAATGATCTGTAGACAATAATTTGCCTACTTTTCGCCTCACCACTGTACTCTTAAATCTTTGATTTTCACTCTATCCTTACCTTCTGGAACAAAAAAAAAGGAAGTAAAATGACCTGTACATCTTAACAATAATAAATAATAATGATCATGCAGTTACTGTACGACATCTCAGATATAAGTAAATATCTATGAAATAACAGTGTACCCTTTTCGTTATGGTTTCCTTATGAGTATATTTGCAGGACTCATCTGACTGGCCAGTTATTGATGCTCTTCCGTCCTATGGACGTGGTAGAGAACTGCCTGGTAAAAGACATCAAAGTTTAATATTTGGGTCCAATCTTACTGATGTGATAATAACAGGTAAGAATTGTGGATCATGCACTTCATTTGTCTATCCTTTTATTCTTTTGGTACATGACAAGGTATCGATCATGCTCCTTTCAGGTGCTAACGGTACTATTGATGGACAAGGTGCAATTTGGTGGGACTGGTTTCACAACAAAACATTGAATTATACAAGACCACCCCTTGTTGAACTGATGTACTCTACCAGAGTAGTTATTTCCAATCTAACATTTACAAATTCGCCATTTTGGAACATCCATCCTGTATACTGCAGGTTCCTTCTAACATTCCCTTTTCATTTATTATCGAAACACCATCAATGGCAATAGTGAATTTATCATGTAGAGTGTTTTTGCCCAATAAACAGCCAAGTGCTTGTCCAGCATCTCACCATCCTAGCACCTACCAGTTCACCAAACACTGATGGTATTGATCCAGGTACATATTTGTTTTCTTCTGCAACTTTGTGCTTCTAACATTCCCAGAATTCTTTCTTTAGATTCATAGTTGCTTTAGTTTATGCCGTGTTTTCAACATTTAACAGTTGGCCCTGCACTTACTAAAATATCAATGTCATACAAAATGTTTGGACCTTGTTCTCACTTTAACAAAACAAATTAAATCTGAACTAAATTAAATTAAATCTGAACTATCTGTTTGAAATGTGTAGAGTACATGCTGTATTTTTATGTTATGTACTCAGGATATTCATCGGATATGTGCTTCAAATGTAGCTTTGGTTATTGCTTCGGATATATGAGCCCTAACTATTAGGCAACATTCAAAAACTTTAAATGTTGTCTCATTATATATGACACCAGTATTTCCTGTATGACGCACTTTTTTCAACATTGTGAATTCCTGAACCATGTGTTTTTCTTCTTTCAGTTCCTTTTTCGTTTCTTGTCCGTCACCATGTCTGGTACTCATACAGCTTTAAATCCATCCAGACTCATCTACAAATGTCTGCATTGAAGATTGTTACATCAGAAATGGCGATGACATTGTTGTCATCAAGAGTGGTTGGGATGAATATGGCATTTCTTTTGCTCATCCTAGCTCCAACATTAGCATCCGCAACATCACTGGACAGACAAGGAACAGCGCTGGAATCGCCTTTGGAAGTGAGATGTCAGGTGGCATATCAGATGTTCGAGCAGAGGGTATCCGCATAGTCAACTCAGTGCATGGGATCAGAATCAAGACAGCCCCAGGGCGTGGAGGATACGTGAAAAATGTGTATGTAACTGATGTGAGCTTGGACAATGTTTCCATAGCCATCAGGATATCTGGAAACTACCGTGAACATCCTGATGAGAACTACAACAAGAATGCACTCCCGAACATAAGCAACATAACTATCAAGAATGTAGTGGGCGTCAACATCGGTGTTGCGGGAATGTTGCAGGGCATTGCAGGGGATAACTTCAGCAATATTTGCTTATCAAATGTTTCCCTCAGTGTCAGATCCACGAATCCATGGAATTGTTCACTTATCGAAGGGTATTCAAACTCTGTGTCACCTGAGATATGCGAGCAACTGAGAACCAGTCCTGGGCCTGGACAAGTATGCTATGATGGTAATAGCTATCCAGCAGCGGTAGCACAACCGCAGTCACCACAGAAGTCAAGTGCTAGCCGACTGGTAAATCCTTTCCTTTTCATAAGTTGGTTTCTTGTTAGGTGATATTTGAGTACCCAGTTGATGCATTTGTTTCCTTTTTCGCCCCAACCATTTGGCAATATACTCTATGGATCAGTGTCATGTACTCCTGTTATTCCAAAGCCCTTTTGTGGTGCATGTAGGTACTGATTATTACTGGAAATGGAATAAAAATGTTTGGCTTGATGAACAAAAAAAGTAACTATTATACTGTAATCATTTTCTGGTCAAGTATGTTCTGCTGCATTTCCCGCACACCACCATCCACAGCAGCACCAGTGCCTCTGTCCTCCAAAATTCATGTTGCTTAAACTGATTGTACTTGAGGGCATACACAATGTGGTACAAAAGGAGTCCATAGGAAATTAAATATTCTGTTCAGCATATTTGAACAACTGTGCAACCCGTCCCTAGGGAAGAAATAACAAAAACAGAGCCACAAGACAGCAAAAAACCATATTTACAGCTTGTTATTGTAAAAAAAAAAGACTAGACGAATATTGCCAGCCAGCCGTTGGCTTGTCTTCTGCCCCTCCGCTACAAAATAGAACCACATCTGCTCCACTCACAAACTTGCCAGAATTACTTCAAAAAAAAAATCGCCAGAACACAACTAGCTTCAAAGGATCTCTCCCCATAGAAATTTTAAAAATGTCCTAAATCAACACTGCCCAAACCAAGAATATAGCTAAATTTAGATGATTCATCACTCTCTTGGACTTGGATGGTAAATTGACAATCTATTTTTGTTCCTCCACATACATGTTCTATGCACCGTCACGTCCTGCCTATCTCTCTAGGGACTTTTCTTCCTACTATATGTTGAGAAAATTCCTAACGTGATATTGAAAATTGACACGCTTCCGTCCATTCCCTGAGATAAAATTCTGCTCCGGACAGGCGCGGACCCAACCTGCAAGTTGCGGGCGCCGCCAGTTTCCTGGGAGCCAACCCGCAAGCATTACTGTTTTAAAAAACATCGCTTGCATAATAAAGAAAGATATGCGGAAGCTTGCTATGGAAGCTGCACAATGAAGCAGACCAGATTAGCTTGCTCTGGAAGCTTGATAAAAATAGATTGATTAGCTCAGTCGTTGACTACCTTAGAGCAAGGGCCCAGTTGTGAAGAAGACTGGACCTCGCGGGCCCAGCTTATTTGTAGGGTCACCCCCCATTGTCTTGGCCACTTCAAAGCCCGGCCTGCAACATCCCAAATCCCACGCGATGAAACGCCGCCGCCCCATCTCGCCGGCGCCGCTGCCGGACAACGACGACATCCTCACCGAGATCCTCCTCCGCCTCCCGCCGCGGCCCTCCTCCCTCCCCCGCGCCGGCCTCGTCTGCAAGCGCTGGCGCCGCCTCGCCACCGACCCCAGGTTCCTCCGCTCGTTCCACCACCGGACCCCTCCTCCCATCCATGGCTACTTCACCCGCAGCGGCTTGTTCTTCCCTACCCAGGATCCCCCCGACCGCTTCCCGGCTTGGCGCTTCTCCCGTGACCGGTTGTGCCGCGAGCCCCAGGCTCACTATAACTGGACCCTACACTGCTGCCGCCATGGGCTTGTCCTCTTCGGCAAGACCCAAGAGTTCGCCGTCGGCGAGTTCATGGTGGTCGACCCCATGACCGGTGACCGGAGCCGCGTGGCCATCACCAACGAACACAAGCAAGATGTGCTAATGGCCGCGGCGGTCGTCGCAGTCGCCGGTGGCACCGACGACGACGACGACCGCCGCTCGTTTCTCCTCGCCGTGCTCTTCTCCCACGATAACGGGGAAAGAATGACGGCCTCTGTCTACTCTTCAGATTCAGGCGTTTGGCCCAATTCCGATTCGACTCTGATTCCTCCATCTCCTGTCATTCCCATCCTTCAACCTAGCAGCCTTGTTGGCAGTGGCATCTACTGGTTTCTCTTCGACGGCGAGATCGTCCGGTTTGATCTGGAGACACGGAGCCTTCGCATCATCGAGCAACCACCTCGACCTCTATCAGATGTTGAACGCGAGTTCAGGCTGTGGGACGATTGCAAGCGCTGGATCATGCCGGCAGCTGGGGATGATGGCCGCTTTTGCCTCGCCGTTCTGTCTGAACTTATCAGCATCCAGTTCTGGGAGAGAGGCAGATACTACCAGCCGTGCTGCGAAATGGATGCTATGCAGGACTGTGCAACTGGACAAGGTTCTTCCCGTACAGTTGAAGCCGCATCCGCTGCCATTTGGGATAATTGGATTTGCTGGACAAGGTTACGATCTTTCAGTTCTTTTCTGTAATGAAGGGTTTGTACGTGGTTTTTCTTTCTTTGAACTATTTGTCCTTGATTGTGTTGAGAAATAAGATTTTAATGTCTACACTTTTCTACTTCTCATAAACAAGATGGTACTATTTCAATAAGAGCATCTTCAACACATATACCCTAAAAAAACTGCTCATAAACAAGATGGTACGTACTATTTCAATAAGAGTACCTATATAAATTGATGTCTCTAAATTTTCTATTCTCTCTCTTAAACCCATAGGTCTAGAACAAAAAATTGTGGGCCTTGTTTAGATCCCAAATTCTACCCCCAAAGTTCACTATGCAAAAAAAGATTCCCATCACATCAAAATGTCATAGCATGTATGGAGTACTAAATGCAGATGGAATTAAAAACTAATTGCACAGTTTTGTTGTACTCTGCGAGACGAACATTTTGAGCCTAATTAATCAATTTTTAGACAATTTTTCACACATACAAACGAAATGCCACAGTGACGCACGCACTATAAGAGGCCAAATTTCACCCCCAAATTTGGGAACTAAGCCCTTGTTTAGATCCCAAATTCTACCCCCAAAATTCACTATGCAAAAAGAAGATTTCCATCACATCAAAATGTCATATCATGCATGAAGTACTAAATGTAGATAAAATCAAAAACTAATTACACAGTTTTGTTGTACTCTGCGAGACGAACATTTTGAGCCTAATTAATCAATTTTTGGATAATTTTTCACAAATACAAACGAAATGCTACAGTGACGCACGCACCCTAAAAGACCAAAGTTTGACTTCCAAATTCGGGCCTTGTTTAGATCCCAAATTCTACCCCCAAAGTTTACTATGCAAAAAGAAGATTCTCATCACATCAAAATGTCATAACATGCATGGAGTACTAAATGTAGATGGAATCAAAAACTAATTGCACAGCTTTGTTGTACTCTGCGAGACAAACATTTTGAGCCTAATTAATCAATTTTTGAATAATTTTTTACACATACAAACGAAATGCTACAGTGACGCACGTACTACAAGGGGTCAAATTCTACCCCCAAATTTGAGAACTAAACAAGGGCTCGGGAACTAAACAAGGGCCAACTCTCAAGCTGACTTTTCTTCATGATTTGCTGCCACACCATCCACTGCCCCCATCGCCTCTTGCAGGCCCACGAGCCCCATTCCTTTCTGCAAATCCCTCTGATAGCTAATACAAGTTTCAACAAAGAAATTCATCGACAATGGACAATGCATATCTTAAGAAAAATAAGGTGTATCCAGCGTTTAAGCTACCGGCGTGCAACAAAATTTCTAAACAGATATACCGGTTTTCAGCCAAAATTTCGGCTGAATTTTTCAAAATTCGATTGAATTTTAACTGAACTTTGAGACTCTAACCGAGTACTTGCCAAAATATTACCGATATTATATTACTATTTATATCACCAACAATTGGTAAAAATTGGCCAAAATTACCTGTTCGTTTGGCTGGTGGCTGGTGCTAATCTGTTCTGAGAGAAAAGTATTGCTGACTGGTGGCTGGTGACTAATTTGTTCTAAGAAAAAAGTACTACTGACTGATGGCTGATAAGCCAAACGAACGGGACGTCGACGTTAGATTACTTTAGCAAGAGGGAGAGTTTATCGGATTCTTCTTAGCTGTCTAATGGGATTCTTCTAGCCGTGTATACGTTCTCTTCTTCTACTGTCTAGAAATGCTTGTATAAGAGAACCACTAAACATATTTTTAAGAAACGGTTGCATAATAAAGAAAATTGGATGTTGATTAAATGATTAGCTTAGCTTGCTGTGGAAGATGCACGATGGAGTGAACATGATTGGTTTGGTGCGGAAGCTTCGTAAGGCCAGTCTCAGTGGTAGTTTGATGACATTAAATGTGCTGACATGGTATAAGAGAGACAACAAAGAAATTCATGGTACGTGAGATGAGTTTCATCACCATAAAACTTATTTGGCTAGGTTATCTAGTTTTTTATCTAGATAATCATGTAGTGAAACTGTGCACTGACCTAAAATAGATCATATATCAGGCTGTTGATTGACTCGATTTTAGGATCGGAATTCAAGAATTTAAAGAGGCAGGAGTTGTGCTAATCAGCTTGATAAAATAGAGTCAGAAATTTAATGGTCTACGAGAGTACAATTCATTAGCTTCCCATGGAAGCTGCATGCAGATTGAAGCACCAGATTAGCTTGCTGTGGAAGCTTGATAAAATAGATTAGCTCAGGCGTTGACTATTTCAAAACAAGGGCCCACTTGTGAAGAACACTGGACACTAACATCGGGCCCAGCTTATTTATAGGGTTTTAGGGTCATCTATCCCCATTGTCTTCGCCACTTCAAAGCGCGCTGCCATGAAACGCGGCCGCCGCCGCCCCACCTTGCCGGACGGCGACGACATCCTCGCCGAGATCCTCCTCCGCCTACCACCGCGGCCCTCCTCCCTCCCCCGCGCCGGCCTCGTCTGCAAGCGCTGGCGCCGCCTCGTCGCCGACCCGCAATTCCTCCTCCGCTTCCGCACGTTCCACCACCGGACCCCTCCCATCCACGGCTTCTTCCTCAGCGACGGCAGGTTCTTCCCGACCCAGGATCCCCCCGACCGCGTCCCGCCATGGCGCTTCTCTATAGACCGTCTGTGCCGCGAGCCCCACGCCGGCAACCGCTGGTCAATCCACTGCTGCCGCCGCGGGCTCGTCCTCTGTGGTAGAGCCGACGACTTCGCCGCCGGCGAGCTCATGGTGCTCGACCCCATGACCGGTGACCGGAGCCGCGTGGCCATCACAGACGAACACAAGCAAGATTCGCTAATCGCCGCGGCGGTGGTCGCGGCCGCAGGTGGCGATGACGTCCACCGCCGCCGCCCGTTCCTCCTGGTCGCGCTCTTCGCCCAGCGCTACGACACGAGACTGACCGCGTCCGTTTACTCCTCGGATTCAGGCGCCTGGTCCGTCTCCGTTTCGGATCTGTCCACTCCATCCCCTATCATTTCCATCGTGAAACCCAGCAGCCTTGTCGGCGACGCCATCTACTGGTTTCTCCTCGACGGCGAGATCGTCCGGTTCGATCTGGAGACGCAGAGCCTTGGCATCATCGTCGAGCAACCACCTGCTGCAGACGATGTCGACGGCTTCATGTTCTGGAACGATTGCAGGCGCTGGATCGTGCCGGCGGCTGGGGGTGATGATCGCTTCTGTCTCGTCGTTCTGTCTGGTATTAGCATCGAGTTCTGGGAGAGGGAGGCGGAGACGGAGCTCGGCGGCGGCGGCGCTGCGGAGTGGGCGCTGCGAAGAAGTGTTGAGCTGGGTAAGGTTCTTCCCATGCGGTTGAAGGAGCGTGTGCAGCCGCTGGGGATAATGGGGTTCGCTGAGGAGAGCAATGTGATGTTTATATTTACGCTTGATGGTGTGTTCATGGGCGATGTCGAGTCGATGGAGTTCAAGAAGGTGTTTGGAAGACCGATCATCTGCAACGTTCACCCCTACTCAAGCTTCTGAATTATTGCAGGTTATGACGATCTTCGTGGTTGAGGGTGTGGAAGGGATGTGGTTCAGTTCTTTTTCGGTAGTGGAGAGTTTGAATGTTCTATCATTGGTGTGTACAGAAATAACTTTTGTAATATCCATTACCCAATGAACACATATTATGAAATGGAAAAAATGCTATTTCGTCCTGGCCTCTAGAGTTAAGTGGAAGTGCCAATCTATATATCTATATAACCTATATAATTGGTACCCACTATCAAGTCATGGTTGAATTTCTCTCAACATGCAACCATTCCACATCATCATCCACTATACGCCATATCACTATCCACTATAAGCCATGTCATCATCCACTAGACCATCTATTTATTCTTCAATCGATTTTCTGTGGCCACATTTTTGTGAGTAGCAATTACAAATTACAGAGTAAAAATTACATGTATGATCAGTCATACTTCCATGTATAATGTTTACTAAAGAACGTTGCAATACAATCACTTTGGTGTTTATACTTTCACATTTCACTTTAAAATTTTGTTTAATAAGTTCCCGCAGCAACGCGCGGGGTATCACCTAGTTTGATTGATAGAAAAAGCTCAAACTACAGAGGGAGTAGTCCAGCTGAAACAGGCGGCCCAGGCCCGGTTTCAACTTGAGACACAACTGGGCCTGGGAAACAGCCTTTTTAATTGGGTACGAAACAAAAGGTCTATTAAGGCTCACGGAGTCACGGGCCACTGCGACTCATCTCTGGCTGGTGTCGTATCGCCGCCGCCATGCCCCGCCGCCTCCGGAGCTCGGCGCCTCCGCTGGACAACGACGACATCCTCGAGGAGATCCTGCTCCGCCTCCCTCCGCTGCCCTCCTCGCTGCCCCGCGCCTCCCTCGTCTCCAAGAGCTGGCGCTGCCTCGTCTCCGACCCCCGCTTCGTCCGCCGCTTCCGCGCCCACCACCGCACGCCGCCCCTGCTCGGCTTCTACGCCGGCGGAACCTTCGTCCCGGCGCTGGACCCGCCCGACCGCGTCCCTGCCGCGCGCTTCTCCCTGGACCCGCAGGGAGACGAGGCGGCGGCCCGGCAGAAGAAGTGGACGTGCTGCCACGGGCTTGTCCTCGGCTTGGATGAAGCCGGCGCCGGCGAGCTCCAGGTGTTCGACCCAATGTCCGGCCACCGCAGCCGCGTTCCCTTCCCGGCGTATTACCACTCGGATCCAAATATGCTGTGCATCGCGGCGGCCGCGATTCCTCGCGCGGGCAGCGGCGGCGACCGCCGCCTGTTCCGCATCGTCATCCTGTTCAGCGAGCAGTGTAAAGGAGGATTCGCCTCCGTTTACTCTTCTGAATCTGGTGAATGGGAGGACCGCGTTGCCGTTCTCCCTGATGATGCTGACTCATCGCCGACAATGCTGATTGCCCGACCAGGCAACATCGTCGGGAATGCCATTTACTGGACGCTGGTAGCTAACCAGGGGATCCTAGAGTTTGATTTGGACAGTCAAAGCTGGACTGTCATCGAGCTACCACCGGTACACATGTCAGTGACGGTTTCAAGTGTCAGGTCATGCCCGCAGAGGGCGGCCAGCTTGGTCTTGCTGTTGTAGTTGAATCTAGCATCCAATTCTGGGAGAGGGAGATAAATCGTGGCGGAGGTTCTGCTAGATGGCTTCTGCGCAAGACAATACAGTCGGACAGTTTCCGCGACTAATGATAGTAGGGTTTGCTGAGGAGAGTAAGGTGATCTTTCTGAGGACGGATGGCGTTGTGTTCATGGTCTACCTTGACACGATGAAGTCTAGGAAGGTGCTTCAAGAAGTAAGGGCATTCCAAGTATGTCCCTACTCAAGCTTCTGAACGGCAGGTACCAGTTTGTCTGCTCAGTCAGCTGTCACTTCCTGTAATGGACTGCTAGATTACTTCTGTTGTGTTCATTCCTTCAAGTATTGACTATTAATCCATTCTGTGAAACTTTCATAGATCTAATAAGTACATAGAAAAAGATTGTTTTTTTTCAGGCGTGAAAGCAGGCACGAACCAATTTCTGTAGCACATAATGTTTCAACTATATATAATCGGTGTTCTAGTTCGATACTGTGAAACTTTGGAACTCCTCACTAAGGTCATGAGATATGTAATATTGGGACAATGAAAGAAAGCCAATCAGCTAGATTTGCATATTTACAATCCTACAGTTCACTTTTTTAGGACGTCAGGTGCCATTTTTAGCTCCCTATAACTGCAATGAAACACGGATTGCAAATTATGGGTTCACTGGTGCCCTATCTGAACCAACTACTTTATCTAGGGATAAACTACATGCTATATATGTTTTTTCCTTTGCATGTTTATTATACTACAGAAGAAACAAAGCAATGACTTCAGTGTGAAAACCATTTACATTATGCAATCAATAATTTTATTGGGCCTTAAGTAAACAAACTCAAACAAAAACACAATTTATACAAGGTTTCAGTATTTATTTGTGTTATTAGCCTACTAATTTTGGTATGATGTGGCCTACTAATCAGCAGTAAATATGTCCTAGTTTAATTTGCACAATGCTTAGCCTCTTTCTCCTATCAAACCCAATGTTTATGCATTTGCGAAAAAAACCAATGTTTATGAATGTTTAATATAAGTCTTGTGGAAAAAATTACCTTGTTCAAGTAAGCCTTGTTTAAATTTAATCAATAATGTTTAGCCAATTATGCTTATGTTATTTACTGTTTTGTAGAGCATTATCCACGAAGGTGGGGATACAAGCAGCCATGTGTATATTAAAGGTTTACTCCTGCCGAAGTAAAATATACACTACTAAATGAGTTTTGTTTATCCCAATGTGAAGGAACCAATTTTATTTTGCTTAACTATCTCATACCTCTGGTGTTTGAGCCTGTTTTTAATTGAGAGGACTTAGATTTCTAACAATAAGCCTATCAATTGTAAACCAGATCTTTTGACTGTCTACTCCGTATGCCTCTTATATGCCCATGATGTACAGAAAATAACTTGATAAGCTAAACAATTCACTATTCACACCTGCTGGGAGCATGATCACTAAAGTTTTAGCTGCTAGAGATGGTAAGAATTGAAGTAGAATATCTGTCAGGAGTCAGGACAAACCATATTACAAGTCGGTAATTCCTTGAAAAAATAAGTCATGTTTTTGTTCTGTATTTGTCACGTTTCCTTTAGCACTGAAATGCTATGACTTTGTAATTTATATTAGCTATATAAGTTCCATCATGTTGAAGTTTTAAGGAATGTCTGAATCAGGTTAGAGAGTTAGGAAATCTTGGTGAGCTGGTTTCGTGGCCATCTGGTGCTGAAATGCTGAATGGTTTGTTACAAAGGGATATCTCAATGTCCAAGGATGTATGAAATGCTGAATGCCGCAAGATGTATGCATGCGATGTGAGGATGCCAGCAAATTGAAACCGTGTGCGTCTGGTTTGTTTTAAATTAGTTAAATGAGTTATGGTGCCATCATTTATTCTTGATGACTCTTTAAGTTGGTCTGCGTCTTTACTTGTTCATACGTTTATTATGATCTCAATAAAAAGAAAATGGTTCATATGCTTATCAGAACCCAGCACAATAGGTCCAAGGTCAACTGTCAATCGACAAGTTGCTGATGTTTCTCGAAGCATTTGAAGTAGGGTTAACTTTGTTTCCATAATACTATTTGATTAGGTATCTCTATACTTCTCTCTCCATACTAAATCACAACTTGTATTGGCTTTTTGATGCATGTATTTGGGACAGTAATATTTATGATGCCTGTGTCGGGTAGGGTTGAGTATATTTCAGTTGAAAAACAACAGGAGCCCACACCTGATCACGCTGAGAAAATCCACAGGCCATTCGACTAATACCAAATTCCCACGTTAAAAGGAGAATTAGAACAAAAATAATCCAGCCTATACCGAACCTCCACAGGCAGGTGAGCATTTTATACCGATCCTACCTTGACTGAATCTACACCGGAGTATGCTATTGCTACGTGTACGTGCTAGTGTCTTTTTTTTTCTGTTATTACTACTTTTATAACATTGGATTGGAATGTGCCAAGGGAGAATAATTGCACTACACTCCATAGATCGTAACTCGAGTTCCAACGGAAACAGGGAAAAGCTTCGGCGAGGTTAAGACTGATGGATGCGTAGGACTTCGATCCTATGCTCCATTGCATAACTTGTTTGTCCTCTCGCCCAACAATCTCGGTCTCTAAATGTAGATGAAATCAAAAACTAACTGCAGTTTTGTTGTACTCTGCGAGACGAACATTTTAAGCCTAATTAATAAATTTTTAGATAATTTTTCACGCATACAAACGAAAAGCTACAGTAACGCCATGATTACGAAGTGACTCCAAACCCCCAAATCCCCACCCCGGATCTAAACAAGAGGCCTTAGATGCAGAAAAGAACCATCGTCTAAAGATCGCCCTTTGTTCCCCAGCTTCAACTTGTGGAGCCAAGACAGTCTGCTATGATCCTGATAAGCACTCCACTCCAACTCATACAATGTACACAAGGATTCAAGAGAAGCGATAAACCACAGCACAAAGAACATCAAGGAATGCTACCCTGCTAATAGATAACATTACTTGTAAAAGCTTGTAGTAGCTGTGACGTTTCACCCATAGCAAAAACAGTCAAAGATATACAGAACTAAGCAGGTTCACCAATCAGAAAGTGGCATCTAATGCGCACCCCCCATCCATCCAAGAGTATAATTGCTCATGAGAAAGTACTAAAAATAAGTGAATGTAGTGTTTTATCAACGCACTAGTAAAACACAAAGGCAAACTCGTCTTCATCGAAACATGGATATGCAGGAGACTTAAAACTGTCACAGCCTATGGTTCAACCTTCATCACCTCCTCCCATTGCCCATCTGACCCTTCCTTCCAGAGTGTAATGTTGTTGTCACCAGCAGCTATGGACAGAATGTTCCCAGTCAAGGACCAGGACACCCTCCAGACAGGAGACCCAAAGTCCCGCATGAGCTTTCCCTCCCACTTGTCTCCATCTTTTCCCTTGGTCCATATGACAACCTTACCATCTTGGGAGCCACTGGCAATGGTCGACTTGGCCAAGCCCAGAACTGGTGCCCATGCGACATCTCTAACACAGTCGGTGTGCATGTCAGAGGTAAGAGCACTCTCCAGTTTCCAGCTACCGTTGACAAATCCCCAGACTTTAACGACAGAATCAAACCCTCCAGAGACAAGCTTATAAACAAGATCCCCCGAGCCAGCCAGTGAACCAAGTGCTGTTGCTGGCGCCCAAGAGATGGCAGTCGCCCCAACAGGGTGTGCTCGCTCAATGGTTGCAGTATCCCAACTCCCATCAGCTCGCATGGTCAAGATGGATATTCTTCCATCAGAAGATGCACAGGCAAGGCAAAGGCCAACCTCATATGGGGCCCAAGCAATGGAGTTGACGGATGACTTGTGGTCAGTAAACACATGGACTTGAGACCAACTGCCTCGTGCATCCTCCTTCCAAATAATGACACGGCCATCATAGCCACATGATGCTAGGATGGTGCCATACTTCGGATGGGCCCATGCAACACGCCACACAGGACCATAGTGGCCACTCAACGTTGCAAGGACCTGGGATGGGGCAATTGCAGCACCAATGCTGACGATCTTCACGGTAGAGTCTGAGGAGGCAGTGGCAAGGCGCTTGCCATAGTAGTCAATGGCAGAATCATGGACCATGTCCTTGTGATCCAACTCTATTTTCTTTGACGCCATGTTTCCACACTGAATTATGCTGCTGCCTGTTCGAATTCTGCATGCAATTAAATTACATCATCAACATGAATGAATTCATATTCCTCAAAAAAAAACATGAATGAATTCAGAAACAAAAGGACCAACAGGGAAAATTTAAAATAGTCAATATATAAATGTCTTAATTGCAATCAAGGATTGGCAGTTTTGAGTCAACGTCAATAACAAATTTATAGTTTCACCAGTAAACTAAGCATCAATTATAAAACCAGGAAACACAAGAAATTATCGTAAACCATGGACTATTAACATCAAACCTTGAGTGAAACAGCATTTATGATAATGCTAAAAGTATGGGATGGTCCTCTCAAAATGTAATTAACATGAAAAAAAAACGGTTTTCAGAATCCTGTAGCAACACAAGTCACCGGCGTTCTTGCACGGCAAATATATCATATGCTAGCCTTGTACACACTATGTTGGAGATAATGTCAAGGGACACTATAATGGACGCAACATACGACTAACAAAAAGGATAAATCATGTGCATTTTGACTAAGAGCAATGTAATAAACATATGACAATAGATTGATTGGGCTGAAAGAAGGATCTTTCTAATCATAACTCAAACAACATGAAAACAGCAGATTCAAGTGTTCAGAACTACGCACATTTCGTTTCAGATTGCCACAAATCCCAGTGGAAAAATAAAACCTGGGGCATTGATTTTGTTGGACAGAGACTAACATGTTTGGGTAACAAAAACTAAAATTTTAGTGTTTCTTTTTCTTAGTAAGGTGAGGCATTTCGAAGACCAACATAAACATTTGCCTGGCAAGATAGCTTGTACTACCTAGGTTTATGAGAGGCAAACTAGCACGGCAGAAGATTTGAGTCCCTAGTAAACACATTCTTGATGCTCCACAAGTTGGTTGGTAAGATTCAAAACAAACAGCTGCAAGCGCTGAGCATCCAGGCCTGACTGATCAGCTATTGTAGCATCAAACACTTGTCAGGGCCAATGTAACAGAACTGTAGGCCCCCAGTTGAGGAGCCATGGTTCTGTTGGCTTATGAATTCTCGATCTACAAGTTGCAACTGCTGACCCAAAAAAAAAACATGACTTTACACAGGGCGTAGCAATTAGTATTCTGGTTAAGATTGCCAGGCTAGGTCCAGCAAACAGATCGCCAAGCTCCTCTATACGCTGACCATACCGGATCCCGTTTCCAGTGTAACCAAGCATTGCAAATCGAGAACCCAGGCAAACCCTAGGCCATCAATCCACGCCCTACAACGCGCGGAGCCAGAGGCGGACTCCACGCAGGGTGGTTTCAGTTGAGCCTTAACCTCCCCACAAATCCTGGAACCCAACCCACATCACCGCGGTATCGGAGCTTCTACAGACACAAGAGAACGATCCGGATCCCTAAGGTTTCCGCGGCGGCGAAGAGGAGATCCCGAAGGACGAGACGAACAGCACGTCGAGGGAGGGCAGGGCTCGCTTACCAGCGGAAGGGGACGAGAGCCCGGACGGCGGATCTCCGCCGCGCGCCGGCACGGACGGGCGTGGACGACGAGGGCGCCGGCAGCGGGGAGGAGGGGAGAGGCGGGAGGTGTGGCCGGATCTGGATCGAGGCGTGTTGGACGCGGAGGGGAAGGGAGGCAGCGGTGGAGTTGATACGAAGGCTTGTCCGCGCGGGCTCGGTTTGGGTTTGTGGTGGGCCGGTGGATGGACCCGGCTGGGTCGAGACGGATTACGATCTGCTCGGTTCCTTCGAGAGGGTTTTGCATTGTTGTTCTCTCTCTCTCTCTCTATATATATATATATATATATATATATATATATATATATATATAACCTATATTCTATGGCCGGCCATAGAATAACTATTCTATAGCCACTTTGAGTTACTATAATTACCATAGTAATTCACGAGATTTTAGTAACTACTCCCTCCGTCCATTTATCGACGTCGTATGAGCAAATTTTACTTTTTCAGGAATCGGAGTCGTCTCAAGTGGTCCTCCTGTTTTTTCTCTCGGTACTCCGCATGGACGACGCCTCGTATGCACCGCGTAATGAAAGCGATGACGCCCCGTTACCCTCGTATACACCTCTGTATTCCTCCGTTATAAGTATTCTGCGTTGTAAGAAGCCGCTAGCCACCCCTGTCGTGCTGCCGCCGCCTCGCTGCAACACGCCGCCGTGCCGCTGTAGTACTCCAGTGTCGTACTGCCGTCAGAAACGAAAAATTTTGACTGAAAACACACCTTGGATTTCATCATTCCAAACCATATCATAATCAAGTTCATGAGTCGGGCCATCAAACTCTACAATGTCATCCCAATCTATGAGATTCAATTGGCCTGATTCGGGTGCCTCTACATTCAGATCAACATCTAGTCCAGGCATTGTTTTGGATGTCTAAACAGAGGAAGAAAGGGGGAGAGAGCCTACTGGAATTGCCTGGACTTAGTGATCCTCCAAATCAGCTTATATAGGCCATGGCAACGTGAAAACGAAATGCTAGATGGCGGGCAACGTGTAAACGAAATGCACTGGTGCTTCTTTTTGGTATGGGCGGCAAAAATTGAAAGTTGATCACGGGGCAAGAATAGCAAGTGCATGCGCGTGATTGCAGCATTTGGGAAAATTTTCCATGCGGGATGGCGCGGCCTTTCCTTTTAAGCGCGCGATTACGGGTGGCTGGGCGGGCTAACGGCGTTTTCGCGGACATGCGCGCGGGGTTAATCGGGAAGCGAAACGGACGCAAATTCATTTACTGCAGCGCTGTGATTTATTGCAATACGGCGTGCCTTTGCTACTCCTTGGTCACTGCGCAAGAGTCTTAGACGACGCCGATATATGGACGGAGGGAGTACTTACTAAGTAATTTACTATAATATAATAATTTAGTATAATTACTATAGTAATTCACGAAATTTTAGTAACTACAAATGCTAACATATATATATAAAGAAAATTTTTTCGTGGGCATTGTTGTAAAACAATTCTGATAATATGTAAAACTACACGGACTCATACTCCTAATAATCAATCAATCTTATAACAAACTTCTAGAAAATTAGAATGAAAGAGCCCCAGAAGCCGGTAGAGTTATTTATTATCTCTCCATCTTAAAAACAATACATTTCTAAATTTTGTTAGAGTCAAATCATTTTGATTTTAACTAGATTTATAATAAATAGTATCAAGATTTATGATTTTATAAATAGGTACCATATAAAAATACCCCCTCCCTTCATCCTATGCTATAGGGTATCTAGAGATTTAGGGATGAATTAGATAGCATAACGAAAGAAGCATGTTCTCCCTAAGTTATTAGGTGGAGTTGTGTTGTATGGCTTTTTAAGGCCAGACCTAGTACATAGTTTTATTACAAAGTTATTAAACTAAAAACTAGATAACCGACGAGATGAGCTCTCACATGCCATGAAACTCCTTCTCTCTTCCCTCATATTAACTCTCCATGCAACCCTAGTTGCATATAACAAGACAATCAACTAAACTAAACATGCTAACTCCGAGAAGAATTAAATACAAATAACTTAAATGCTCCTAAAATATCTTGTATTTGGGTAAAAAATTGAATCCTTCAATGCCCTATATTTTAAGATAGAGAGTATATCATTGAAAATCTAATCACTATGATAAATGTTAGCATTTACGAGGATTTGGATGGATATTATATCAGAATTAAATCTTTTTTGGGACGAAGCTAGTAGCAAACGACACATGACAGTTAGCCCTTGAAGAAGGCTACACACGGGAGGAAAATAGAAGAAAAGACACCAATAACACAATAATATAACGTGTCTAAAAGGAGTACACGTATGCTAAGTAATAAAAAAACATGTTATAGCCGAAATAATTAAAAAAAATAACCAAATACCTTAGGGGCACCGGTCTTGTCGCGGTTGACACTTCGTGGTATCATGAAAAGCTCAAAGGTATTCGAGAGACCATGCATCTATGTGCTGGGGATGTGCGTGCCTTATCGACGTCGCTATTCGCGTTGGAGCTCATAGTGGTGGACGCTTCAGAGTTCACACAATTGCCCATAGCTAGGTCTGGGATGTGATGTTGTCTCTAAGCATTGAGCATTAATCCCCGGGTAAGCACGATAGTACTCAAATGTCTCCCAACGGCTTATAATTTGAAAAAGTGTGTTGCTTGCATGTCTCGGACGAATAAGCTAAAAAAGCATGAAACCATTACAGAATAGGACGGATCAGACCTTCAGTGGAGCTTGTTGTTCCATCACTACGGTCACAGAAAGAGTTCCAAACAATGCCTTTAGGAAGACAAAGGTGCATTAGCGCCAACATTAGGGTTTCACCTCGGAGAACTTCCACGGTCGCCGCCGAACGAGACCCAAAAGGCAACACTCTCAAGAGGTGAGTGTAAACACCGTTGTCCGATCCGAAAAAGGATAAGAGCTTACGCCCGAAGATCACGCCCGACGAACTGAGAGCGCCTGTTCCAACGTCACTCGCGTCCATCCACAACCCTCGCTTCACAGCCACCAAAGCTTTCCACTAGGCTCCATATGCAACCAGCAGCACCACCCGGCACCTCGGAGAGATTGGTTCTCTCAATGATATGCCAAATCTCATGTCGCCCCACAAGGACAACACCGGACTAACCAAATTGAGACTGAATTCGTGAGCCAAATGGGGAAAACTTGACGCCGCAAAGGGGACTGCTTTGTTGGCGAAGTGCAAATCGGAGGCGGCACCACCCGCATGACGACGCCGCAGGCAGGAACTCCTCCCTCCCCCAATCCTCTCCGCCCACTAGGAGCAGAGCAAACATGGAGGGTCAAGGTAGGACCGAAGGTGGGGCCCGTGCTGTCCCAACGCCGCCACCGTCGGGCGCCGCCGCAGCACCATCCCCGCCGGAGAACCGATCCCCCGGCAACCACCCGCAGGATCCGCCGGCCGCCGCCGCGGGCACGCCACCATCACCACCCCCAGCCGCCCGCTGGGATCCCACACCGACGGGGAGGGGCCGGAGGCGCAGCCAACGGCCCAGATCTGGGGGAGGGGGGAGGGGACCACCCCGAAGCCGGCCACTCGCGTCGAGGAGTGTGCCGCCGCGCGGCGACCGCCTTCCACTCCATCGGCCATCGAGCGCCGGGGCCTCGCCAGGAGAGGAGAAGAAGGGGGAGCCCCGCCGCCGCTATCCTCGCGATCGCCCGTCGCCAGCGGCGGCCCGCTCGAGCTGCGGCGAGGCGAGGGGAGCCGGAGAGGTGGGTGTTGTGGTGGCGGCACGGTGGGGATAGGGTTCCGCCCGTTGCCCTGGGAGAGGCACGGGCGTCCCTCCACGGGTCCGTTGTCCAGTCTCACCAGAGAAATTGATAATGATTCTCACTTCACAAAAGCATCAAATCTAGTATGTAGTGTTTCATCTCTTAGCTTGCACCCACTCCCCCTGCAATCATACTCATGTTCAAAGAGTGACAACCCTAAGCAAATATATGTGGTTTTTATTTTCTGAGCCTCCATAAAAGCATACACTCACCTCTATAAAATGGATGCATGTATATCCTATTTCTATATGCACCTCCGAGGCTCTAAGAGGTGGGATCTATAAATCCTGAGATTGATGAAGTCAACAGACGTCTCACTATCCATAAGCATGTTGCCTAGAATATTTACTTGTAAACATGAGCAGTGGTTTTGACTCGAATATATTCCACGAGAAAGAACCTAGGAACAACTCCAGCAATAATACATAAATTGAACCATCTATATATTAAAGGGGATGCCTCTATTTCTTTAGGACTTTAGGGCTCCACCTACAGCAATAATCTTTAACAGATAGAGGGTTTTCTATAGACCGTGAGTGTCTCCAAGAGGCTCTCTATTTCTCTTCCCTTGGCTAAAAAAAGAAAAGCCGCCGAAAAAAATGTCTCCAACCGCTCATCTATCCAACTCTCTATTCCTCCGACCTTGCTATCCACCTCTCCCCCTCGTCTTTTTTCGCGAGCGGTGCCGGCTCGCTATCCCTCTTACCGTGGCAATTTCTACGTTGGAAGAAAAAAATTCACGAGGACAAAAATCGGCGGCGGCGGGTGGAAGCAGAGGACTCTAGAAAAAAAATGATGTGGACCTAGATTTGAATATAAAAACTCATGTTTAGCTAGTCTCAAGAGACTCTGTATTGTGTTAGCTAAATATGGAGATTACAGCCCCTTTGTAAAAATAGAAAGTCATCTAATTCAATGGGGTAATCCAACAAAGTCGGTAAAGATGGATAGTGAGGTAGACTAGCTAAAAATAGCTAGCGAATGAGGTGAGATGGAGAGCCACTAAATTTGGAGAGTCATTTACAGTGTCTGTTGGAAACGTTTTTTCTCTAACAATAGCTAAATTTAACTTTAGAAAATGATTTGACTAGTCTCTTGGAGATGCTCAGACTACCCATTGAATTAGGGAGTTTTCTATTTTTACAAAGGGGTACAATCTCCGTATTTAGTTAATCTTCGTATTTAGTTAACAAAATAGAGTCTCTGAGATTTAATGGAGGGTGGAGAAAGATATTTTGATGACTCTTTAAAATATGGAGTACAAGCCTCTAGATTTGGAGTACAAAGCTATTTAGAGGATCTATTGGGTTGCTTTGACACTTAACACTAAATACCATAGCACTAAAACTATTCTCGCGCATAGAACTATTATATCTATCAACAGTTGGTACGCTATGTCACTGTAACTCTCACGAAACTACAATCTTTTCTGCCTTCGTAAGGACAAATAGTTGGATTTCCATGTACATCTCTCCAAATTAGTTACGACGTGTAAAATTTACTCCATTTTCCATGTGCCATCAGCCAAACTGCGTATTGCCACCGATTCCGGAAACAAAAATTACACAGCTACAAAAATAGATACACCATAAAAATCTCTCAATTGCTTCTGCTTGATTTTGCCAGACTCACCTAATAATTTCAAACGAAGTAACGGAAGCCATTGCTTAGGAATAGATATTAACCACCGATTTCCGATTTAGGCCTTGTTTAGATCCCAAATATCACCCCTAAAGTTCACTATGCAAAAAGAAGATTTCCATCACATGAAAATGTCATAGCATGTATAAAGTACTAAATGTAGATAAAATAAAAAACTAATTGCACAGTTTTATTGTACTCTACGAGACAACATTTTGAACCTAATTAATCAATTTTTGGACAATTTTTCACCCATACAAACGAAATGCTACAGTAACACACGCGCTCCAACGGACCAAAATTTGGATTAGATGAAAACGTAGGACACGAGGTGAAACACAATGATAAGCTAGGCGTCCTCGATTCTGTAGATTAAAATTTTGTAACCATCAGTTTCTGTTTTACAAGTCTCCATTATGTTTTTAACTCCACTCAAAAGTTTACCTACACCAAAAGAATTATTGGAGACATTACAAATTAGCTGTCTCGCGTTGAACTACTGAACCATATAAAAAAAGTTCAGAGATGTAAGCGCTATGTTACACGATCAACAACATAGTGTTACAGGCATCCCGGCTCAGCCAACAACAGAAAAATACTAAAATACAATTTACAGCGTGAGGCGAGGCATCTCTTGTCATCTCAATACTGTGTTGTAGCGGGTGAGAAAGAACCGAAAGTCTGGATGGTAGACTTGGCGACGGCGAAGCCAGTCATCTGCCGCCTGCATCAGGGCGGCTGCATGGTGCTGCTCCTCAGGCCTATTTGATGACCAAATCGAGCTCCCCAGTTTGTATGATGCCAGTCCAAAGATTGGCAATGTTAGCTTACCAGATGCATTCATACAGTTGTTAAGGCCCCCGAAACTGGGGAATGCTGGTGTGCCAGATTCAGTATCTGCAAAAAAGCATCCGAGTTATTCAACGACCTGATGAAGACAGGAGATTCATATAGAGCTGCAAAGAACAAGTAGACTATCTGATGCAAAAAGGAAAGCTTTGAATATTGTTGTAAGATGGTACATACCCTTGGAAGGTGTCGACAAGTAATGATATGTCAAGAAACATGCATCTAGATCCTTGAGTGTTGGCCCAGTCGGGATTCTGTATATGGGGTACCTGAAATTGTATGCCTCAGGATGAAACCAATATCTAGATTCATAGCAACACTTTGTTACAATTTTGCTCTTCTACAAAATTATTCAACTCAAATTTTGCAAGTGACCCTTTGTTTCAGCTGATGTGAAATGATGCATGCTCTGTTTGAGCCAGCACATCAAGTATGACAATTCTGGTCATAGGAAGGATGGTGAATTGGCGATAAATACAATAAGATGAAAAACTGCAACTTTGGAACTAAATCTCATGAAATTATTCTTAGTGGCAATGAAAACAAAGTGTATAGACATAGAGATGAGAAAAAAAAATTAGTAACCTAAAATAATATAATTGGAAGCTTGTCAAAGAAATAAAAAATCTCAAAAGCTTTCGAATAACAGTGAAAAAAAAAGCTTAGAATAACAGTGAAAAAAACAAGCTTCAAATAACAGTGAAAAAAACAAGAGAATCTGGATCATTAGACATACCATGCAACAGACATCCAGCTGGTTGACAGCAGATCACAACTTCTGAATGTCTTCAAATCTGGAAATTTGCTTGCAAGAATTGATACCTGAAGTGGCATTTAAAGTTGTCAACAAACAGGATGTATATTGTTGACTTTCATTTGACATATGGAAAAGAAGACTAGCCTTGTCTGTTAAAGGCTCTCTACCAAAGGGTGGATCTGTCTCGAGATATTCAAATATTGGACGAGAGGACGGCGAGTGCATTTCACCATCATCCCTTTGGAAACCACCCTCCAATCGACATGTTGCTTCCAGAGATGAACCTCTTAACCGGTCAGCATCAGTTTCACTGCTGTCTTCGCTGCTAGTATCCATAGATTCCCCATCACTTTCCTCCCAAGGATGCCTTAAGTAAGCGAAAAAATTAACTAAGAGAATGATATGAACTATGAAAATAGCAGAAGCAATAAAAAGAACAGCCACATAGAAAAAAAGGACGTTCACAAATCATTATGATTTCTTCTTTGCTTATTTTCGATGTCCTTATGTGGAGTGATGTTGCAAAGCAGCCAACAATACACAGCTAGCAGACTTGTAAACTCAGCAAAAGGACCTTCTTTCTGCTTAAGTTCCAAATCATATGACCACTCGATCAACCCAGCTCATGTACAACGGAAAGTGTCTATCCCCCAATTCTCAACAGCATGCACAGAGTAACATGCCATTGGTGATTAATCTATCAGAATTGTAGTTCTGTGAAGTCCATTTTCTTCCCAGCAAAGTAATAAGATGAGATCCTGAGGAACATCTACCTAGACATATAAAATTGAGTTAATACCTTTTGTTCCAATATGTTTAGTTAATACCTGTTATGGGGAACAATATCCTTAGTAAACATTTCAACAAGTGACCCAACTACCAGAATGAAATATAATAGCTTCTTTCTCCATAGCAGGGAGTAAGGGATCACGTATGAATTTCATTACTTGTAAAGCAACAAAATTACAGAGTTCATCCCAAGTCACACAGGGCTCCCTTTACACCCAAGAGAAAGCAGAAGAGAAACCCCGTTCTTTTATAATCATCAGTCCCAGAATCATGTTAGATTACTAAGTTAAACTTGACATGATGAGGAAAGTTAAACACAAGATCGATCAGTTGACCAAAGAACCAATCAACTACTACTGAATAAAACCAAGTAACTCCCCAATACAAGAAAAATCGCATAGGTCAAGTAAGCAAAAACATTCACGGGTACCTACAGGAAGTGAATCCATGGCCCCAATTTCTATTGGTGATTCCGAGCAGTCAAAATTAATAGAACATCACACAACAAACAAAAAGAAAGTATTGGAAACTAAACCTGACTAGAGAACAACTTGGGAGACGAACCAGGGAAAGACAACTCACGTTTTCTATTTCAAAGAATTCTTCCCTCAATTAGGAAACATGCTCAATAGTCCTTATTTATATTGACATCATCAATATGAGTATTGATATAAACAAATACTAGTTAATCTCACTGATCAACAGGAATTTCCAGACTCCATAGTCCATACAAAGAAAACTGATCATTGGCTCATTATACTCAAGTATAAACCACGGCCCCATTTAAGAACCATTTCATACTTAACAAGCTCATAAATAATACTCACTTTACTCTGGAGTAATATTTAGAACTATTATATCTGAAAGATTGAAAATATAAGCAAATATGTTTTATCGACCCTCCAATTTCAACCTCTAGCCACAAGACAGATGGAGCATTCAAACTTCATGGACAAAAACCTGATGTGGTAAAAAAAGATCATAAACCTGATGTGGAAAAAAACCTGAAAGGTAAACAGCACAGTGCATAAAAGCCATCCTCATTATGAAAGAGCAATGCATGAAGCTTCATAGTTCATAACAAATTTCAAGGACTAAGCAACCATCCAATTATTTTCTTCTGTTTGTTGCATTTATATCAGCAAAGCCATCAAAGAACATATAATTTGACAGCTGGCAATAATAAGCAATACAAGGCAAAAAAAAAGTTGACCTTAAGCAGTATCATACCTTATCCTTGCTGAAAGCTTTGAAAGGTCTGCATACAGCTGTATAGCAGAAAGGTAAGGCACGTAATACTGAATCACAGAGTCGCTGCCATTTAACACAAGGGGGACTCCAGCCCCGTAAAAGCTCCACTCCTTGAAAGCCTCCCAAAGATCACCAAGGCAGAAATATGGTGGCGAATTTGTAGCATCCCCAGTCCTCCATCCCCTCATGTTGGTCTGGATAAATGCATAATCCTTTAGCATAAACAGACTCAAATGGCAAAAATTAGAACAATAAAACGAACATGTTCTTCAATAGTCCTACAAAAAGTTTTATTACTACAATATGAACTGTACCTCTCATGAAAACGACTGCTGGCACAAACATAAAACAATGTCATTAACTATATTCTTTTGGCACTAAGTGGTTCCCATCCGGCTACCACTGAGAAAAAAACTAGATTGGCTGACTGACACGACCAAAGACCGCCATTGGGAACTCATCCCAACCCCTTTTGAAAATTCCTAATATTCCTGCACCAAAGAAGCAAATCCTGATCTCTGCGCTAGCAAAACTTTCTATTTTCCAATAAATTCTCCATATAATCAGCAACAGTAACAACATTTAAGCACATCCTTGCCAATCTGGTAGTATAGAAAAATATAAATTCCTGTATTATTTACTTTTCCAAATGCAGCAAGGATACTACAGCAACACCGTGTCAGTTTGCTGGAGATGCAGTACGAGCGTAACTTGAAACTGGAGAGAAATGAAATTCTTTCACAGCTACGGACGCCAAACTTTCCCCATCCATAAGATCAACATGAATCGTATAAATCACCAATCAACAATCATCAGGGAAAATACTTCAACAGTCTATTTTGTGTTAATTGTTCACGCCAGAAACCGCACAGTCAAAACAAGAATCTAGAGCAAACTTCAATCGGTGACAACAAAAGCAGTACTCAGCTATTTCATTAAGATTTAAGAGGAAGAGGAATTCATTACAAGCTTAACTTGACAGCAGAGAAAAAAAGCAAGTTCCTTCACAGTTACGGGTCCCAGCCTTTCCCCAATCATAACAACAGAATGTATCGAATCTAACATTCTGCACTAGTACCAGAAACGTCTCGAAGCATCATGCGCGCGCAAGCACTCCAATCAGAACGAGCAAAGGCAGGCACGCAGCTATTTCAGATAAGGGAATAAAAGTTCTGACTGGCCTAACCTTGGGCAAGTACTGCACGGGCACGGACGGCGTGGTGGAGCTGAGGAACCTCTCGAGATTCCCCGCCTCGTCCGCCGGCGGCGCCGGCGGCGGAGCCACGCCAGCGCCAGCCACCGCCGCCTTGGCTGCCGGGGACGGCGCCGGCGATACGGACGGCTTGGAGGGCGCGTCGGCGCGCCTCTCGGCCTCCTTGGGCGGGGCGGCCGGCTCCGCCGCGGCCGGCGGCGGCGGCTTCTGCCTCACCGCGGCGGCCTTGGGCGCCGCCGCCGGGGACGAGGGGCGCTGGCCCTTGAGGCGTTGCAGCTCCTCCTCCTTCTGCTGGCGGCGCACGTGGGGCGGGCTGTAGAAGCGGTCGACCCCGACGCCGCCGATGCCGCGCGAGGAGGCGCTGGACGGGCCGGCCATGTCGGCGGGGGCGGATGCCGCGAGGGACGGGGCGGCGCGGGGTAGGGTTTTGGTGGGCGCTATTTTTTGGGGGGGGCGGCGGGAAGATCTGGCTGGGAGTGGGAGGTGGGGGGAAGCCGCCGTGCCGGGCGACAGCAGCAGTAAACAAGGTGGGAGAGGAAGCGAGGGAGGAGGAGAGAGAGGAGAGGTTCCGTTTCCCGGTTTGATTCTCTGGTCTGCGCGTTCCGTTCCGTTGCTGGGTGGGTTGGTTGGTTGGTTGGGTTGATTCCCTCCGTGCTCCGGGCTGCTCGTGTGTCTCCCACTTTGGGCTCTCTCTGCTCTGCTGCTCCGGGTACCCAGTGGCTTGAACAAATGGGGAAGCGCGTGGGTGATTTATCTTCAAGACTTCTCGGGTACTGCGAGTTCAAAATGAAAAGACTAAAAAAATTTCAAAGAAAAAAGAAAAGACTAGTCGTGACTAAGTTTTGTCAGTCGTAAACTAAAATCAGGTGTTTGTTTCTCTCGAGAAACTGAAGATAGGATTGATTGGCTTTGAAAATGGCCCGTTTGGTTTAAAAGTCCAGCGCTTATATGTCTCCGTATATTCATCCGTGGATTAACTTGAGGCTTGTATAAGAAAGCTTCATAGCTTCCGTACAATCATTTTCAAGTATGCACTCAATAGATAACTATTCATAGTCTTATTGTTGGTATTATCCGAACCGTTAGTCAATAATACGACTTTTTCTTGGCCGTATTTTTTGTTTAATTACGAGTCTTAGACTTCTCGGGTATTGCAAGTTTGAAAAAAAGACAACGATTTTTCGGAGAAAAAAAAGAAAAGACTAATCATGACTAAGTTTTGTCGGCTGTAAACTAAAACCAGGTATTTGTTTCTCTCAAGAAACTGAAGATAGGTTAGGTTAGCTTTAAAAATGACTCGGATTCAAAAGTCCAGCACTTACATGTCTTCATTTGGTGGATTAACCTGAAGCTTGTATATGAAAGCTTTATGGCTTTATATTTAATCATTTTTAAGTATGCACTCAATCATGACTATTCATAGTCTATTTGTTGTCGTGCGGGGACTTAGATGCATATATCCCTCCTACTCCGATAGTCATAACATAGATGTCTGATCGTACAAGTCTATATAACTAAGGGCAGTCCCAACCCATCATGTCTATGGTAGTGTCCATGCTGCCATGTTAGCAAGACATCACCTTAGACACTACATTCTCCAACCCATGATTTCTTAGGATGGATCATTATAAATTCATCATCTTTTCTCTCTACCAATCATGCGCGTTCTTTTTCTATCATGAAGATACTATTCTCTCCCAATACAAACTTTGGCAGTGTCCTATGCATAGGTTCTCGTATCGACACTGGGTTTTGCATGAGACCCAGTTTCTTTCTCTTTCCACTCTCTCTTATTTAATACAGTGCCACACAAGCAAAAAGTCCTATGTGGCAGCCTAATTAATGCTATGAAAACCATCCTACGTGGAGGGTTGTGACGACTCCAAAGGAGTGTTGAGCAAGAAGCTCTATAAGTTCTGATCACTGTACTTGATCAAACTAACCATTAAAGTAGCCCGAGTCAAAGAGAGAAAGCCGAGCATGTATATTGATATAATAAAGCAAAATAAAAGAAAGTTGGAGATCCGGGCCACGCACTGGCGCCACGACACAACGCTCGAATAAGAAAATAGAGAGAAATTTGCTGCTGAGTCGAGGATAGATAAACCGGATAAGATTTCCAGCGTGACGCTACTGTACCGACTACTACCGAGCGATCCTTTTCGGATCTCCACCAGAGTCCGTAGCAAATATCCACCGGGGCCCACCTGCGCGATCCGGCCGTCCGCACGGCCGGGGTCCCCGATCGGACGGCGCGGGGCCGTCCCCTCTCCACGCGCTGGTGGCGTACGGGGTTTCCGTTCCTCTAGAACGAACGATCCCTGGGACGTGGCGAATATTCGCCGGGCGGGCACTGCTCCTACCTCTCTCACTGGGATGTGGGTCCAGCGCTTGTTCGGACGGTGCAGCACGCGCGTGGACCTCCTCCCCTCCCACGTGACGAGCGCACGGGGGCCGGGCGTCTCGCGGTCTCGGTCGATAGGGCCGGCGACAGCGACCGGGAGATTGGGGCCCACCGCTGACGGTGGACGATGAGGTCCAGGTCGGTGGGCCACTGGTAAATGGGCCCTGCGAGATAGAAACAGATCAGATCTCGTGGCGCAGGCAGGGGACGTGTGTGGTCAGCGAGAGGAAGCTGCCCGCCGCCGCGCGTCGTGTGCAACTGTGCGTGGTATACGGGAGAGAGTTGGGCTGGTTTGGGCCTTATTCGTTCGTGCTGATGTACTTCGTTCAGATGCAAGGCAATATACGGGCCCACAGAGATAACATTGTCCATTGATAAATAGCACCGATACGGTTGATATGTACAACTGTGTCAGATTCCAAATGTTTGTTAAAGGACCAACTATGGGTAGCGAATGCTGCATTTCTGTATTAATTTTTCCGTATCAAGTTCTGAAGTGCAGCTGGGCCGCTTACATTTATGTCTGGTGGAGCACACATCTAATTCATTCATTAGCTCTATGTGTCTATGCCGACTCTTCAAGAGTATTTTTGTTCCAGGAGTCAACTCATTCGACAGTGGTAACGCCGGCTGCGGAGAGCGCATTGGCAGCTACGTAGATATATAATTCCTAAAGTTTCATATTAAAAGTAGTTTTGGATAATGTTTGAATCAAACATTGGAAATATAAATCATAAATAACATTTAAGTTGTTGAGTTTAAAAATGTAAAAATCATGTAAATAAATTGATCTTGAAAATTATTTTTATAAAATATACATATATAATTTTTTAAAAATATTTTTAATAACCGTGTCGCTGTACTGAACTCCACTCCAGTGAATAAAGTCCGCGTCCGCGTGTCCTTCGCCTGCGACGTCCTCCGCGTCGCTGCGTTTCCTGCCGTGGCCTTCCTCCTATCGTTCTTGGGCCGGCGTGTGCAACGACCGACTCCGCGGAAAGAAACGGGCCCAACTCCTTCATCCGGCCCAGCTCCCTTCACATAAGTACATAACTCACTACGGATTGTACACATGAAAACAGCCCGCCATAGAGGCCCATCTCAAAGTAGCCCAAAAGAACAACAGCTTCCCTTACAAAGCACCTAACAAACAAAATGAATATAAATTACTGCACTCAAGCTGTCGAGCGTTGCATTAGCGCGCCTCCCTGCCTAGTTAATTATATTGTTCAACAACAACATCATCTTTAAGTGTGAAACAAGATTAACGGAGAGCCGGCAGGATGTACAGAGTGGAGTTTGAAAAAAAATCAATAAATTTTAAATTTGATCAGATTTATAAAAAATAACATTAATATACAATAAATATTATTACATTAATTATGAAATATATTTTCATACTGAATATTTAGAGACATAAATATTTATATTTTTAATAAATTTAGTTAAATTTTGAATTACTTGACTTTTTAGAAGTGAGAATTGTATTTTTTTAATATAGATGGAGTACCGATAAACATGCCATTGAGGTTTGTAGAACGCACACGTGCATGGCTGGCTGCTGCAAAAGTGCTAGGGTGTTCCAAAAATCAGGGCAAAAATTTAAAACATGGCGAGAAAAGACGTGCGGAACGAGGCGTCAAGTCAAAGCATGCAGCTGACGCGCGGACGGCTGCTGATCCACCGACGGAATCCCCCGCCGGCCAGCGGTTGACTCGCCGTCCCGCACGGCCGCACGGGCACAAATGCAAAGAAAATGTATACGGAACAAACTCGGTTTCCAGGGTAAAATGAGCTTAAATTAAGTACAGCACGCTTCTATGTAACAAGGGCAAATTTTTGGTTAGAAGCAACCAAAAGGTATTCATCTAGCTAGACCCCCAAAGAATTAGAGTGTGCAATAGCAAACTGTTCTCTCCGTTTTACTACGTGTAGCTTCGAGGAAAAAACATTTCATAATCCTTTATATTGAGGATGACAAGGTTGTTTCAAGAAAATATTGTAATATTCCCCGCTCACTATATATCTCTAAGTAGATATTTTTAAACAAGGAAAGTACCTGTATCACATGGTTTCATAGGGTATGCACGATTATTTCAAATTGTTTTTTGTTAGGAGATAGTGTTTCTTAGTTTTTTTTTGAGAAACACGGTGCGCTGTGAACAAACATTGCACGTCGGGCACGGCGTGTTTTGCGAAATATCGGTATTCCATCAATTTTAAATTAAATCTATATCTATCTATCTATATATATATTATATATTATAAAGATCCAAAACTTTTGATGATCGACGGATCCACCAGTCATTGAAACATTACTTTCTATGATCTCACCTGTCAGACCCTTCTTTTCGTCCATGAAACCATCGTAATTTTATGAAACCCCTAATATTTATACAAATCAACCCACGATTATTTAATACGTTGTAATTTGTAATTTTGTGAAAACCCTATAATATTTATAAAAATCAATCCTGATCCACTGATACATTGTAATTAAACCATCGTAATTTTACAAAAATTCTATTTTCTATTAAACGTGTGTCGTACGTACATTCTGGTATATAGAAAAGGTAAAATAATTCATAATTAAGATAAAAAAATATAAAAATAAAATGTAGAGTTTTGTATAGAAGCTAATATATACTCCCTCCATTATCTTTTGATAGTCTTATTTTCAAAACTGAAATATTCTCTTTTGATAGTTCTATTTTAGTGGTGTCTTGAGTCTCACAAAGATGACCGTTTCGATTCACGTGCAGAGTAATTCCTCCAGAAAAAGGATTGATGTGTGTATATAATGATGTTAGTTCCCATGCAAAATAACCCACTAACGAGGAGTCATAATGACATAATTAGTTGGATGATAAGTAGAGTCTTTCTCCTTGGTCACTGTGCCAAGGTGAAATATAACTATCAAAAGAGAATGGAGGGAGTATATGTTTTTTGTTGAGAGATTGAGCAAATACGCGTCTCCTGCATACGGAGTATTTTGTAGGTGCAGTGCAGTGCAGTACAGCTAGCTTGCGCCTCGACGCGACCAAACGGAGCAGAGAGATCCGAGGCCACCACCTCGTAGCGCCGCGCACGTGCGACACGCCCTCCCACGCCGCATCACGCGAACCCCGCCACGTACAGTATATAGCACAGCAGCCGCACACGGCGTGCCACCGCCCACCCCCCGCCGTTCGAGCTTGCTGGCAGTGGCAGGCAGCTGTCTTCATCGCAACAAGGGCTCTCACTCTCTCATGGCGCCCCCACCGCACGTCCTCCTCGCCGCAGCGGCCTTGCTCCTGCTGGCCTCGCCGCTGCCGCGCGCGGCGGGCGACGGCCTGAAGCAGTTCTACTACTACTCCCCGCCGCCGCCGTCCACGCCACCAGGCGCCGGGCCCGGGCCCGGCTACGGGTACTCCTCCCCGCCGCCGGGGACGCCGGCGACCGGGCCGCCGTGCAACGACTGCGGGAAGCTGCCGCCGGCGCCGCCGGGGGCGGCGATCTACAACAACAGCGCGCCAGGGGGCCGCGGGCCGTACACGTTCCTGTCCGGCTCCGAGGCGCCCGGAGGAGGGGGGCCGCCGCTCCGGCTGCCGCTCCTCTGCGCCGCCGTGGCCGCCGCGGTGGCTCTTGCAGGGCGCTAGCCGAGCCCGGCCGCGCGCTGGGTCCTCTGAGATTGTTACTGTTAGTCTGTTACTGCCGGCTGCGAAATTTACCAGGGCCTCCTAGGTAATTGAGCTGGTGAGGTGGAGTCACATGGATGTATGTGGATGCGATTTTATCCAAATTTTATATGCAGAGTAGAAAACAAATCAGGGGATGCTGTACCGCAATATTGGATTGCGTTCTCCGTGGATTTCAGAAAAGATTTTACCAAGAGAGTTTTTGGACTTTAGTCCAGATATTAGAAATGTTATGCTAGGAGTTTGTGATGGTTTGCAATATTGCATTGCATCGCATCTCTCTTGCCCTGTCGTGTGGCAACATGCATGTACATTCGGAAAATCCATGTTCTCTGTTGCACACTTATTGGGCCCTAATGAACTATATATTTGGATGTGTGATTCCAAACTAATAAGCCCAAGGTACCAGTTGTTTGTGATTTGGCATGAAAAGATTTGGCCTCTGCTTGCCTACTAGGGGCATTTGTTAATTCCAAAAAACTAGCATAACGCTGAAGCATGTCCCAAATAAAACGGGGCGAAGAATAACGAATTATCCACCACTTGACATACAGAGACAGTAGCTTCATTCAGGTCTGGCACGAGAGCTAGAAGACACGAGAACAACACAAGCCTTAGTATTGGGCAAAGCTTGAGTGAGAACGAATAGCAGAAGCAGCCATGCTTCGTTGCGATTAAAGAACCGCAGCAAGCAACACGCATACGTACTTCATCCTAAGTGGTTGGCACCATTGATTTATTTTAGTCGTCACGATCTTTGATTATTCATATGCTTGTTTAAAAAATCAGTACAACTATGTAAAAATAAAATTATGCCTAAATTATCTTAATTAATAAACAAAACAAGGCACATCATGGAAAATAATACTTGTATAGTTTTTAACAAACTATAATCAAATATCTACCGAAAGAGTAGCACTATTCCAAAAACAATTTGTGCTAGCGTCTCACAATTTTAGCACAGATTGAACACCAACACAAATGTGTAGAAGCCGACGGTTTGAGGACCACCAGTAGAAATTATAAGGCCTGTCCCAACCCTCTACTTAGATGGTTTCTATAGCATTAAATAGGTTGTCACGTACTCCCTCCGTATCAGTAAAGAAAGACGTTTAGGACAGCGACACGGTCTTCAAAACACAACTTTGACTTCTTATTTCTATAAAAATATTTGTCAAAAAGTGATACATGTATACTTTTATGAACGTATTTTTTAAAACAAATCTATTCATATAACTTTTACAATTTTAAACTCAATAACTTAAAAGTTATTCATGATTTATATTCCCAAAGTTTGACTCAAACATTGTCCTAAAGGTCTTTCTTTATCAATATGGAGGGAGTAGGACTTTTAGCTTAGACAGTCCCAACTCATGATGTCCATAGGTAGTTTCTATGATGTCATGTTAGTAAGACACTATTTTAGACATTGTGTTCTCCAACCCATGATTTCTTAGCGTGGGTCCTCAATAACTTCATATCTCATCTCCACCAATCGTATTTATTTTTTATTTATAATGAAGATGCTATCATCTCCCAACCCAAACTTGGTAGTGTCATGTGCATAGGTTCTCGTGTAGAAACTGAGTCTGGCATGAGACCTAGTGTCTTGCTCTTTTTCCCTCTCTCATATTTAATGTAGCGTCACGTAAGCCAATAGTCCTATGTGTCACCCTAATTAATGGCATGAAAACCATACTAGTTGGAGGGTTGAGACTGCCCTTATGTTGCAGTATATTAAACGAGAGAGAAGGAAAAGAGAAAGAAACTGGGTCTTGCATGAGACCCAGTTTCTACACGAGAACCTATGCATATGACACTATGCAATTTGTATTGAGACAGGGTAGCGTCTTCATGATAGATAAAGAATAAATATAATTGGGTGAGAAGAGAGAGAATAAATTTATCAAGTACCCATATCAAGAAATCATGGGTTGAGGAGTATTGTTTCTTGAGTGGTGTGTTGCTAACATGGCATTATAGACATTGCCTATAGACATTGTGGGTTGGGACTTGGGACTGATATCCCTTATATAAGAACATGTCTAATACATGATTTGAATAAGTGAAGTCAAAATTATAACATCCCTTATATAAGTAAAAATTGCTTTGTAGATGAGTATTAAGGTGACTTGTGGACTGTGACGTTTAGTCATGTGTAGATGCCAGTTAAAATGTGAAATACTTATCTGTTCATAGAGAAAACGCACAAAGACAGACTCTGCAGAAGGTATGGTAGGAAGAATTTCTTTTTGACCTTGATAGCAGCCATAGCTAGCACAGAGAACTTGTGTTATCCCACGTTGACCTATTAAGGGTGTGATCTGCATTTGTTAGCCGTGCCAACGATTTTGGGTTACAACAATAGATTCATCTCAAGATAATCACATCAGATTTTATCATCTATGTGAATTGATCGTAGGTAGGTTAGTACAGTTCCTTGTGGTAGAACCTGTCCATCTGGGTTCGAGTTTTTAACTCACCATGGATATCGATTTTCATGGATTTATTTTAGAAATTAACCGGCGCTGTTCTTTTAGTGACAAGTGACGTCCCTGTCTATGTCTATAGCAAGGTACCACTGGTGACTTTGTGAATGTCTATAGCAATGTACCAGTGGTGACTTTGTGAATCTCAAGATTAGATCTGACGTCCAATCTATCTCATACGCTTATAAGGATAGGGTTTGCATGTATATATTTATAGGGTGAGCGTGCGTGCGAGTGTCTATGTTGTACTGGTTCTTTCGCAAAAAAAATATTTTATCATTTATTCAAGGGATACACTTGCAAGCATCAGAAAGGAATCAAAGAGAAGTAATAACAATTCTCACACGAACTATTAATGATCATCAGTGGTGAAAATTCCCTACCGATTAAATTTTGCAAAATCTAAAAAAATCATATATGGATAAGTTTTCAATTTTTTTTAAAACATTCTCATCAAAGATGAGGTTATGAGAAATGTGTCGTTTTCAAAAATATTCTCAGCAAAACAGTGATCAATTTTCTTGAACTTCAGGTTATTAGCACACTTATGGTTTTAAATAAAAATTATAATATATGTTCCAGTAAATGTGCTAAATTTTCAATAGTTTTTTTCACTTGCACTGATACATGAAACACATTTTAGTTTTCCACCTAAATGACAATAATATGAAAATCATAGAAGGTTGTGGTAGCCGTAGAAAATAAATAATAGGAACTTCAATTTTACAAACATCTATAGCTATATAAAAAGTACTGATAATTAGCAATGTGAGGAAAAATTCACAAATTTGTACAATACCAAATTGTTCTAATATAATTTACAGCATCAGAACAGAATTAACAAGCTTCAAGGCACGATAGTAATTTCAAGGGAAAATTTGCAACATGATACCGAAAATGTTGTTTTGCTCATGACAAGATAGTATTTTCAAAACACATTATACTGGCAAACGCTTTCATTTTAAGCGAGTTTGTTAGAAGACACCGATTTGATTAAAATATTACTTTTAGGCTCTTGCGGAGAGAGAAACATGATGAAATGACATTTTTGCCCCCTTGATCATGTCGCAAAGGAGGGAACATTATTTTTAAGAAGAAAAAATCAAAAAGGAAGGGATGATGAAGAAAAAAGATAAAGGAATGGAGGAAGAATAAGAATATGACCAGTGGCACTAGGGGCAAAAACATCATTTCATCACGTTTCTCTCGCCTCCTCAGTCAGAATTAATATTTTAATCAAGGAGGTATCTTCTACCAAATTTGTATAAACTATAGTGTATTCCAACATACTGCGCTAACGTTGTCCACCAGCAAATCGACATCACTTTCGATGCCATATAGCAAAGTTTCACTAATTTCAATAAAAGAAAAATAACTACCTTACATTACCCTCTAGCTTAAAATATAGCTTTTCACTTGATATGAAGATAAAACGTGTAGTTTTGCACAATCAATGGCCAAAAATTTCATCATAAAAATGGAAATTTTTTTGGAAACAATAGTTAAGAGTAGTATTAGTGGCTTGGTGACTAATCGTCCATAAATTGAAGTATATTCAAGGGATGACATTCATGACTATGGACATAAGCTGAAAAATTCATTGGGCAACATCATAACATTGGCCACAAAATGCATTATCCATATATTGAGAAATATATTCATATATAGTTATAGCTAGTGATATTTGATAGTGATCCTTGGAATTGTTCCTAGTTTCAAAAAACTTAGAATTGTTCATTTACTTGCATACTAAGCTCGAACAATTAGCACAAGGAGTGTTGGATATGTTCCAAATTCACATCCATGATAAAGGCCGGGTTTTTGCTGGAGCGCAGAGAAGGACCGTCCTCGTAGGTTTGGGACGGAGCAAAGTGGTGTTGTGTTTTCTCTCAGGAGCGCATAGTTTAGTCCTACCTCGAAAACACAACCAAGCACAGTCGTGTGAGCCGCATATATATATTTCATATGTAGACGGTAGGGTAAGACTAAGACTAAGACAGATAAGATATCTTAGATGAGCCATGTATCATCCCTACTTGTAAACTCTCCTCAATAATGATTGTCTTCCGTGGTTTTTTCCTATAAGAGTTTTTCCATGTTAAATCATGTCTCGTGTTCGACCTTATTTTTCGCATTATTTGCTAACAAGTGGTATCGGAGCTTTGTACGGGATCACGTGAAAAAAAATTAATTAGGGTTTCGTCCCTGTTTATCGCGCGCCGCCAGCCGGATCAATCTGCAATTGGCTACCTCGTGCAAGACTCATCGACATGGAGTTTAAGACAAAATCTGATTCCGTATTTGGCAGAGGCTGCAGACCAATCCACGAGAAGCTACCAGAAGGTTTTCTCAGCTTTGCTGAACGTACACGTAGTTGTACACAAGGTTGTAGGTTATTGATATGTTTACACAGTAACATACCTAGATTATTACTGCAGATTATTTTCTTCTGGTTATTTCTTTCATATGGCTTCTTTGATATATGATATGATTTTCACTGCTGAAACATATTGAGATTTTGAGGAGATATTGGGATTATTATTGGATCACTTTGAGTTAATTCTTCTTGATGTTTTGACAACATTCATGTCACCCTAGTGGTTTCTTTTACTCCTATGGAGTTGGTTAATTTAAAGTGAAGGTTTTGCTCTGAATTGAGTTTGAGGTGGAGGATTCCAAGTGCATTAGAGGAGGTTTGTTTGACTAAATACTACAACGTTTTGTATTGCGGGAACAGTACGTTTATTGCTGTCTTTGCTCATGTTGAGGGGTTTAGTTTAAAGGTTTAACTCCGTTGGTTGCACATTTATGCCTACATCTGAACCGTGTTTGAATGGAGCAGTAATTGACCATGTCATGGAATTTAGTTTTTTCTATAATTGGCAAGTTTATGGTACGTGATGGATACAAGTGCTAGTTGCTATTGCAAGAGTGTTGTTTTGCCAAAGTTTAGTGTTCTTGATGGAGCATATATTATTCCATGAGATGAGTTCTTCACTGGATATTTATTTAATACCACTGATGATATTGCGACTTTATGTCGGTTGATGATTGAGCGTTATTGCCATTTGATTTTGAGGTCAGTTGCACAGACTCAGACTTTTGCTGGGATTATAAATTTGATGAAGACCCAGATTGTTCATCTGCTTTGTTGATAGCTGTGTGTACGTGTTTGGACCTATTGGTTATTTGCTCAATTTTTAACTTCCTATGAAGTGTTGGGAGAATACTCAAGTGATCTTACTCATTGGTTAGTCCGGTGGACATTGGCATTCAAGATTTGAATATGGAGGTTTATTATTCATCTACAGGAGGGAATTTGTCTCAATGTGGAGTTTGTTGGATATGTCCAAATTCACATCCACGATAAAGGCTGGGTTTCTGTCGGAGTATAGAGAAGGCCCGTCGCCGGAGGTTTGGGCCAGAGCGAAGTGGTGCTGTGTTTTCTCTCAGGAGCGCACAGTTTAGTCCCACCTCGAAAACACAACCAAGCATGGTCGTGTGAGCCGCCTATATATATGTAAGCATATGTAGACTGTAGGGTAAGACTAAGACTAAGACAGATAAGGCATCTTAGATGAGTCATGTATCATCCATACTTGTAAACTCTCCTCAATAGTGATTGTCTTCCGTGGTTTTTTCTCGTAAGAGTTTTTCCACGTTAAATCGTGTCTCATGTTTGATCTTGTTTTCACATTATTACAAAGAGTAGAAAGATCCAAGAAACACAAACATCAATACTGAATTATTCAAACTGGTTTGCTTGACACAGATTTCATGCAAAGTTGGAAATAACAAGTAGAGTTTTTTCTACCAATTCCTTATTAACTAAATGCGGCACCAGACATATCCACAAGTATGATAGCAGCCTCCACCACTTCCTCTCCATGTAGTTCGATTTGTTGTAGCATCAGCTCATTTTGACAATCTATTGTTGTCAATACCCTACTCATGTCCACTTCCCTAGGACCCTTATTCTTTCTATTCTTATTTCCATTGTCACCATTGTTTACCATGATGTGGTGCCGAATTCCATCCATACACCTCCTATTGTTGCCCTTGTCTTCCTTGCTCTCTAACTCTGGTGCTTCCAATCCTTTCCTTTGGTAACGGAGCCCACAAGCATTGCATAAAGACTACATATAACCGATATATCAAATAAAGAAATCATTCACAAATCAAGAAACCAACATCATCAATAGCATATTAGATCTAGCCTTTACCTTGCGACCGAAGGGGCCATTGCGCCAAAGCGATGTTATGGTGGTGTGGCAGTGAGTACAGACCTTTGACTTTTTCCGATTCAAGGAACCAACAGACTTCATCGATGAAAAACACCAAGATGATTACATATCAATCTTAAATAAGAACACATGGAGAACATAGCTAGAGAGGATTCTCACCTTTTAGCAAGAGGGATCATCCGCCATGAGAAGGAATACGATATTGCCGAAACCAGCTATATCTTTCATTTGTATGAACTTGTTTGCGGGTGGAAGGAAGTCGGGGGAGGGGGATTTATAAGATTCAAATATATGTGATATCTCCAGATTTCTCAAAAATAATTAATGCGAACAGTTTGTGGGTGGAAGCGGGGGCAGGGGAGGGGAGGGGGGGGGGGTGTTAATAAGATTCAAAGATATGTGATATCTCCATATTTCTCAAAAATATTTAATGTGAACACGGAATCCAAATTGGATACACCTATATTTATGATAGGCATGTATTTTCGAGACTTTTTAGATTTGATACCAGGCTAATAGTTTTACCTTATTTGTAAAAACATGTTTATAACTAAATTTTCACTTAATTAGAAGTATTTGTTGAAAACTCAAGATCTCATCGCATGTAGATATGACAAGAGTAGCCATGGAGATGGACATATTGGTAGGCCTGGCTCTAACCTATGCAGGAGAGGCAACTACCAAGGCCCACGGTGGAATGGGGCCTATTTCAAGATGGCCACGGTGACCCGATCCCCGATTCCCAGCAGGGAATTCTCCTATTAGGGGATGAAGATGGAGAAAATTTCATCCCCACGAGGATGTAAATGGGGAAGTTTACCCCCCGTCGGGGATAATGGTGACGGGGACGGGGAGCCGTTCCCATCCCCGTTCCTTGCGGGGAACCCCTGTTAGCATGCAGTGAGCTCTGCCCCTTATTCATACAATCACTTTCCCTCCCCTCCACAGCCGCCGCCACCGCAGTCAAGCTCCAACCCACAAGCACGCCGGTGCATGGCAGCAATGGCAAGAGCACAACCTGCCGCACTCCCTGTGACCCTGCTGCATTCCTATGTGCTGGGCTCCTCACTGCAGTCCAGCATGCATGTTGTCATTCCTTTCAAAGCTACATGCCGATGCAAGCTCGAGATCGAGAATAAGAATAGAAAACGAGCCATAGGAATTAGGAGACGGTGAGTGGAGTGAAGATTTACGTGGTCAAGGTGCTAAGGGAAAGAGATTAATTAGTTTCCATGCGTGGCCTCTCAAGTCTCTAATTTGATTCTTTCTTTTTCTGTGTTCTTTTGGATTTTAACGAGAGATGAGAACCAGCGATGTTACATGAGAAGTATTTGCGTGGTTCAACTGATGTATCTGTTGTTACACCCCATGGATTTATCTTTTCTCCTCTGTTCTAACGATATATTTAATGGCCAACTTCTGGATTTTCACGGGGACGGGGACCCGCGGGGATGAATTCCCCGTGCAGGACGGTAAGAAAGCGACCCCCGCGATGTAACACCCTAAAATTTCATCACAAATAAATCATAGCAACTTGGTTTAATTTATTTTTTCTAAGGACTTAATTAAATTTTTAATTTAATTTGAGCCTAAAAATATTTAAACATCATTTAAATAATTTTGGAGCAATAAGTGCATGTGCATCATTTTTGGTTTGCATGTCTTTTGTTTGATTTGTGTGTGAATTTCAAAACCATAAAAAAAGTCTGGAACCGCTCCCTCAACTCTCTCTCCATCTCTCTTTCTCCCCCGCGGCCCAGCTCCCCTGTCGGCCCACTCGCTCTCTCCCTCTCTTTCTTTTCCCCCGCTCCGCCGGCCTGCTCACCACTTTCGGCCCAGCAGCGGCCCGAGCTTCTTCTCCCTCCCTCGCGTCACTGGCAGGCGGGCCCCGCTCGTCAGCCCCTCCCTCTTCCCCTTCCTCCGACGCCCTCCCCTGCTTCGCCGCCGACCGCGCCGCTCGGTCTCCCCCGCGCCGCTCCCTCTCCCGCGCCTCTTCCCCTCCCATCCCCACTGAGCTGCGACAACGGCCGCGCCACTCCAATCACTCCCTCTCCCCCTCGAAACGCCGCTCCACCGAGCCCTCCCACCATCGAACGCCATTAATGGCCGGCCACCTCGAGGATCGCCGTGCCGGCTCTCCCACTCCCCTCTCCGCCTTATTTAATCACCGACTGAACCCCCAGGAACCCTCTTCGACCCCTTGCGCCACCACATTCCCCTCGGAGCAGCTCCAATTTCCGCCGCCGCCATCGCCGAGCGCCGCCACCTCGTCGGACCGCCGCTCCAGGACCGCTCCGCCCTCTTCTTCCACTCCAGGACCTTCGCACCGTGGTAACGATGCTCCCGAACCCCTTCTCGTTCTCTGTCTCGCTCTGTTTACACCCCGACGGCCCTCGCCGGCGCTCCGCCGCCGCCGTCCGTCGACGAGCACCGCCACCGTAGCGAATTGAATGACTAGAACCCCCTGAACGCGTTCGCCAACTCCCCAGCAACACCCCGAGCCTCTTCTCGCCTTCTCCCTCGCGCGCTAGCCCCTCCCCGCACCTCGTCGGAGTAGCGCCGCCTCTGTTCACCGTCGGCCGCCGGCTCCGCCGCGCAATCCACGACGAGATCACCCCCATCGTGTTCGCCAGCTCACCCCGGTCCTTTAGCACCAAATCGCGCTCCAAACCGAGCCCGGCAGCTCGAGTTCGAGCATCGCCGGCGAAATCCCGGCCCGGCGCCGCCGCCCGCCGGCGTTCCCGCCGCCGCCCGACTCGCCCCCCTTTGTCAGCCGTCCGATCCTCATCCAACGGCCCACGATCACCCCGACTCAAGTCAATCGGCCAAATAACGGTCAACCGAGGCCATTTTGCAAAAGAGACCCTGCCTTTCTCTGAAATTAACCCGCCGTCCTGTTTAGTTCAAAAATAATTAGATTTAGGTCCTAAATTTTACAGAAAGCACCCCAAGCTTTTCTGTTTTTATATCCCGAAGCCCAGCCCCTGTCTTTTATGCGTTAGCCCTCGGGTTTAATGCGTATTTATGTTTTAGCCCCTGGTTTTCTTCAGTTTAGCCCCTGTAAACTTAGTTTCTTTGCCAACAAGTCCTTAAAACTTGTTTTGGCCATATCTTTTCCGTTTTAGCTCCGTTTTTAGCGTTCTTGGTGTCCAAGCGTTCGTCTTTTCGAGCTTGTTAGTTTTAGATGCTTGTTTTAGTCTGTTAAGAATGTTTGATGTACTGTTTTCTTATTGTTTTATTGTGTTGATCGTAGACCTCGTGCCAGTTGCAACCGAGCCGCCCGTCGACGCGGATCAAGAACAGTTCTACAAAGAGGAGGAAGATTTCTTTGTAGAACAAGGCAAGTGGCCCTCCCCGCATATTCTTTTTGTCCTATATAACTGCATGTCAAACTAAAATTTACTTTTATTGCATTAATATGATGGGAATACCTTTTTAAGGATTTATCTAGTCTTTTACCATGCTCCCTTGTATCAACCCCTGTTTTAAATAATATTTTTTGGGTTAGTTCATGCTTAGTGTTGCAATACCTTGGGAATGGTTGTATTGGATCTTTACGAAATTATAGATCACGATATATTTAATAATAAATGTTGGTTAATACAAGAGAACAATTATTTAATCGGAACATGGAGAACCACCCAAGAAAACAGTGCAACCATGGTGTCAAAATGGGCTCTGACCTTAGCCGATTAATTAGGGGTGTGATCGTACTGATGGCCTTATCCGAAAGGAGCAGAGGGGGTCTGGGGTTGCAGGGGTACAGTCCGGTCCTCTTGGGGTAGCAGCCTTTGCTAAGGTGCTGACCATTAGGGAGGATTGTGGTCCGCCCTAGCTGTAACTCTTGCGGGTTGTTGGTCTTTTGCATACCTTTGTAAAGGCTTCGAAGTGGACCCCTAGCCACTCACCTCGGAAGTGTTTAAGGGCCTTGCAAACCCGGGCAACATGGGGAACACGAGCTATGGTGAAAGTGTACAACCTCTGCAGAGTGTAAAACTGATATATCAGCCGTGCTCACGGTCAAGAGCGGCTTGGACCCTCACATGATAATTAAACTTAAAGATGGAATCTAAATCGTGGTTTTACTCGTGGGTTTTGGAAAAAGATGTTCTTTTAAATGCTTAAGCGGGCTGGTATAAACTTACATCTAGTGAATAGGAAATTGCTAATAAAACTTGATTAACTCTAAAAAGCTCACTGCTGCGAACCTTAGCCTATCCTTGTGGCCTTGCATATTCACCCCGCTTGCTGAGTACCTAGTTAGGTGTACTCACACTTGCCATTGCTGAATCAGAAGAAGGAAATGGAGAAGAATACTACAGCGACTACGATGAGTTCTGAGGCTTGCGTTTCCCCCAGTCAAGATGCCTGTGGAAGATGGAAGCTGAAGACGCTTCGTTTAGCTATCGCTTGTTCTGCGATAAAGACCTTCGTGTCTCCCGAGAGTGTAATATGAATATTATAATAAATCTCTTGTAATTTAGAACACTGTGTTTTGATATTACACTCTTTTGTCTATCATATGTGTGTAAACATGATCCTGGCGCACATATGAAACGCACTTGGTTTTCCCTCGAAAATCGGGTGTGACAGGAGTGGTATCAGAGCGGTGTTGACTGTAGGACGCAGCTTTAAGTTAGAACTAGTCGGAAATTAAGGACTCAACATCTAGAAAGCCATGTCATCTTTCAAAATTCCCCTATTTTCGCATAAAAATCTAATTTATATTATTTCTTTTTGTTAAAAGATCTCATCATTTTGATTTATTCTATACTGAGTCAGTTTCCTTTTTCTTTGTCAAATGGTTCGTGAGTTTTAGACCGCTCGTGCTGTCACCGGAGGTTCACGCCCTGCTGGACCGTCAGTTCCCCAGCACCCCGTGGAGGCACCCGCTGAGGAGGTCCCGGTTCAGGTACTGCCTGAGGCACAGGCAGAGGCACAGGAGGAGGAGCCACCTCAGCTCTTCGACGGCACTGTGCTAGAGGTGGACGCCGACGGGGACATGGTGATTCCACCAGCTGCTCCTGCTGCCGGCGACGCTGCACCAGACGCTGCTGGAGGTGACCCGGACGACTCTGGGGACGACAGCGACGAGGAGGAGCCCAGTGACGGGGATGACCCCGACATGGAGGTCGACGACCAGGAGAACGACAACAACAACGACGAGGAGGATCCCGAGGAGCCCCGCCAGCGTGGTCCGGAGTACCACCTTCACGCTTCGCTGGGTGGTACCGGGCAGTTCTGCAGACTGCTGGAGGAGCTACTGGGGTTTTTAGAGTTCACTCTAAAGCCTCAGTACGTGGTCGAGCACTTCGAGGAGCCCGGCCTGGAGGACTACTACACAGCTCAGGTACACATCCGGGTACCTCAGCCAGAGGCTTCCGGATGGAGGATCCGTTCGACGCACTACAGCTGTGTTCCCTTCTCCACCGAGGACGCCGCCATCAACGACGCCGCCAGGAGGGCACTCTACTCCTACAGCTACCGTTTCCACGACCAGCTGTACTACTCCGACTTCCGCCACGTACCCAGCTGACCGGTTGGCACTGAGGACACGGTGGTACCCGCTTCTCAGACAGGAGACGACCGAGTGGACGTTCTTGCTCGGGTCACGGCTGCGCTCAACACCGACTTGGAGGGAGCCACCTCCGAGATCGAGGGACTGCACGGGAAGCTCCAGGACGCTCAGGCCAAGATCGCACAGCTCAAGGCTCAGCTTGCGGGACAGGCACCTCCCGAGGAGATGGTACATCACTGCACCATGTCTTCTCCTCCACGCAAGAAGCTTCGTTACGGCACCCCAGGGGCTACCACTAGTCTTGGCTAGGAGTTTTAGATGTCTACCCTTTTTCTTTTGTTAATAATTCCGTTCCTGCGAGGACGATGCGATGTAGTGGTTGATGGTTGAAAACATGCTTGAGTTGGATCTTTGTGATGGATGGATGCTTTTGTGGAGTGATGGCCACAACTGCGTTAATAAAATAATTAGTTTAATTAATTAATCTTAGCCCCCTTATGCTTTTATTTTACTCATCTTTATCTGTTCAGTTCTTACCTGAGACACTTTTCCCTAACACTCAGATGGTAAACACCAGGTCAGGAGGAGGACAAGATATTCCACCAGTGATACGCGCTCATATTGCAAGTCAGAGGAATCAAGCACCACCTCCCCCACCAAACCCGCCAATGGATACAGCTATGCAACAGTTTCTGGCTGCTCAGACTCAGCTGCTGCAGACTCTCGCCGCAACGGTGCAAAACCTGCAAGCACAACAAAACCAGCCACCACAACCAGCACCAGCACCACCACCGCCCAGAGACAAGCATAAGGAATTCATGAGCCACCGTCCGCCCACTTACTCTCACTCATCAGATCCATTGGATGCTGATGACTGGCTAAAGGTTGTCACCAGAAAACTGGAAATGACACAGTGCACCGATCGTGAGATGGTGCTATATGCTGCAGGCAGACTTGAAGGGCCAGCGGCTGACTGGTGGGACGCATACACTGCTGCACATGCCGCACCACAGAACATCACCTGGCAGGAGTTCAGGGATAGCTTCAGGGCTTACCACATTCCCTCTGGAGTTATGAAGTTAAAGCAGAAGGAGTTCCTTGCACTGAAGCAAGGCAACATGTCAGTCAGCGAGTACCTGGACAAATTCACCCAGTTATCTCGCTATGCACCTGAGGAGGTCAACACTGATGCCAAGAGACAGGAACGATTTCTGGATGGTCTTATAGGGCCGCTCAATTATCAGTTGCAGAGTCACATCTTCCCAGATTTCCAGACCCTTCTGAATAAAGCTATTGGCCTGGAAAGCAAGCGCAAGGAAATTGGTGAACACAAACGGAAGTTCCAGGGACAGTCTAGCAGTAACACTCACCCCCGCTACAATTCCTCTCAGGGTTCTTACTTCCGCTCTGGTGGACAGAATGGAGGTTATCCACAAAACATGCAGTTGCAACATTCATTTCAGCAGCCACAGCACTTCACTCAGCAGTCACCCCGTACTTCGAACCCTCAGCAGAATCGGTCAAACAACAATTCAGCCACTCCCCGCCCAAACAATGCCACAGGCACTCCTGTGAGAAACAATGCTCCAGTACAGCCAAATGGATGTTTCAAATGTGGAGAATTGGGACACTATGCTAACAGCTGTCCCAGCGTGGAATGCATACTCCACAGAGAGGCAACGAACAGAGGACTGAGAAACCATCGTCACAAGTTCGTCCAGGAAGCTCAAGTGCACAAGGCAACAGGGCTCAGCGGAATTTTGTTCGTGGAAGGGTGAACCATGTGACCGCCGAACAAGCCCAAGAAGCCCCAGGAGTTGTACTTGGTACGTTCCTTGTCAATTCCATACCTGCAACAATTTTATTCGATTCTGGAGCAACACATTCATTTATTACTGAACAATTTGTGGCAAAACATGGCATGACCATGAGGGCTATGAAAAAGCAATTATTAGTTAGTACTCCCGGCGGAGAAATGCAAGCCAGTTTATTATGCCCACAAGTGACTCTTAACATCATGGGAGTAGATTTCCCAGCTGATCTGGTAGTTCTAAAATCTTGGGGAATAGATATAATTCTGGGAATGGATTGGTTACACCAGTGGGATGGATCTATTCAGTGCCGAAAGAAGTCAGTACTCTTAACCAGCCCTAATGGAGACAGAATTGAGTATGTGGCAACTCCCTCATCGACAGAAGGCGGAACAGTAAATTCTATGGGAGGCAAGACTCTAGAAGATATCAAAATAGTGAACGAATATTCGGATGTATTTCCAGATGATTTACCAGGTATGCCACCTGACCGAGATATAGAATTCAACATTGAACTTTTACCTGGTACTGCTCCCATATCTAAAAGGCCATATAGAATGGATGTCAAAGACTTGGCAGAACTTAAGAAACAAATAGAAGAATTTTTAAGTAAAGGGTTTATCCGTCCTAGTTCCTCACCATGGGGAGCCCCCACTCTCTTCGTAGACAAGAAAGATGGCTCTAGAAGGATGTGTGTAGACTATCGATCTCTTAATGAGGTCACCATCAAAAACAAATATCCCCTGCCTAGGATCGAGGATCTGTTTGATCAGATGAGAGGTGCAAAGGTGTTTTCTAAGATAGATCTGCGATCAGGATATCACCAATTAAGAATTCGTCTGGAGGACATTCCCAAGACAGCTTTCACGTCCAGATATGGGTTGTATGAGTTTACTGTCATGTCATTCGGATTGACAAATGCCCCGGCATACTTCATGTATTTGATGAACAAGGTGTTCATGGATTATTTGGACAAGTTTGTAGTAGTGTTCATTGACGACATTCTGATATTCTCTCAGAATGAGGAAGAACACGAGGAGCATTTAAGACTTGTATTACAGAGACTTCGAGAACATCAGTTGTATGCTAAGTTCAGCAAGTGTGACTTTTGGTTAAAGGAAGTTTCATTTCTTGGTCATGTTATCACCGACGGAGGAATAGCAGTGGATCCGAGTAAAGTACAGGATGTGTTGAACTAGAGCCCTCCGAAGAATGTGTCTGAGATCAGGAGTTTTCTCAGGTTGGCAGGTTACTACCGCAGGTTTATTGAAGGCTTCTCGAAGATCGTGAAACCGCTTACAACCTTACTAGAGAAAGGAAAAGAATTCAAATGGAATGATAAATGCCAAGCTAGTTTCGAAGAATTGAAGAAAAGATTGACTACTACCCCTGTGCTAATCATGCCAGACATTCACAAAGGGTTTGACGTATATTGTGATGCCTCGCGTCAAGGCCTTGGTTGTGTTCTAATGCAAGAAGGAAAAGTAGTGGCTTATGCTTCCAGACAACTGAGGAAACATGAACAAAATTATCCAACACATGATCTAGAATTGGCCGCCGTTGTACACGCGCTGAAAATTTGGAGACATTACATGATTGGTAACAAGTGTCAGATCTTTACCGACCATAAGAGCTTGAAGTATATCTTCACTCAGAAGGATATCAATCTTAGACAACGCAGATGGCTGGAATTAATCAAGGATTACGATTTGGAGATTCAGTATCACCCCGGTAAAGCTAATGTTGTGGCAGATGCTTTGAGTCGGAAGAGTCAGGCAAACATGCTTATAGCTCAGTTGAAACCGCAAGAGTTATGTTGGGAAATGGCACGGCTCAACTTAGGAATCGTAGCCCAGAGTGAATCTATGACCTTGGAGGTCGAATCAACACTTGAACAGGAAATTAGAAAAGGGCAGTTGACAGATGAAAAGATCAAGGAATACGAAAAGCTGATTGATTCTGGAAAGGTTCCCGATTTTAAGAAAGATGATCAGGGAACCATATGGTTCAGAAACAGGATATGTGTGCCAGAAGACGATCGCTTACGTGAGACTATACTGAGAGAAGCTCATGATTCGGCATACTCTATTCACCCTGGTAGCACCAAGATGTACCAAGATCTAAAACAGAAATACTGGTGGTACGGAATGAAAAGAGATGTCGCAGCTCATGTCGCCTTGTGTGACATATGTCAAAGGGTAAAAGCAGAACATCAGAGACCAGCCGGTTTGCTGCAACCACTGAAGGTACCTGAGTGGAAATGGGAAGAAATTGGTATGGATTTCATAGTAGGTTTACCTCGTACACGCGATGGTTATGATTCCATATGGGTTATCGTGGACAGGTTAACCAAAGTTGCTCATTTTATACCAGTTAAAACCACTTACTCAGGAGCCAGGCTAGCAGAGTTGTACATGTCACGAATTGTGTGTTTGCACGGAGTCCCTAAAAAGATAGTGTCAGATCGAGGCACTCAGTTTACATCACGTTTTTGGAAAAAGCTACATGAGTCAATGGATACGAAATTGAATTTCAGTTCGGCATACCATCCACAGACTGATGGTCAAACTGAAAGGACGAATCAGATACTGGAAGATATGTTAAGGGCTTGTGCTTTAAAGCATGGAGGTAGTTGGGACAAAAGTTTACCATATGCGGAGTTTGCTTACAACAACAGTTATCAATCTAGTCTCAAGATGGCACCGTTTGAAGCCTTGTACGGAAGAAAATGCAGAACACCCTTGTACTGGAATCAAACGGGTGAAAGTCAACTCTTCGGACCAGAAATTATAAAGGAAGCGGAAAGACAAGTCGAGATAATTCGGGAGAATCTTAAAACCGCACAGTCACGCCAAAAGATTTACGCTGACCCTAAGAGAAGAGAAGTGGTATTCGAGGAAGGAGATTATGTCTATCTCAGAGTATCACCTATCAGAGGATTGCGAAGATTTAATGTCAGAGGAAAGTTATCACCTCGTTTTATCGGACCTTTTAAAATATTGGAAAGAAAAGGAGAAGTGGCATATAGGTTGGAATTACCGGCCCGATTATCAGGAGTTCATGATGTGTTCCATGTATCACAGCTGAAGAAGTGCTCAAATGAGATTAGAGTGGAGCACTTACCACTGGAGGATTTAGAAGTAAAGGATGACTTGACTTATAAGGAGTATCCTATCAAAATCTTAGACAAGTCACAGAGGGTCACACGAAGCAAGATAATAAAAATGTGCAAAGTTCAATGGAGCAATCACTCAGAAAATGAGGCCACTTGGGAAAGAGAAGAAGAACTTATGGAAGAGTTCCCTCAGCTGTTCTCCGAATCTTCCTGAATCTCGGGACGAGATTCTCTTTAAGGGGGGTAGGATTTGTAACACCCTAAAATTCCATCACAAATAAATCATAGCAACTTGGTTTAATTTATTTTTTCTAAGGACTTAATTAAATTTTTAATTTAATTTGAGCCTAAAAATATTTAAACATCATTTAAATAATTTTGGAGCAATAAGTGCATGTGCATCATTTTTGGTTTGCATGTCTTTTGTTTGATTTGTGTGTGAATTTCAAAACCATAAAAAAGTCTAGAACCGCTCCCTCAACTCTCTCTCCATCTCTCTTTCTCCCCCGCGGCCCAGCTCCCCTGTCGGCCCACTCGCTCTCTCCCTCTCTTTCTTTTCCCCCGCTCCGCCGGCCTGCTCACCACTTTCGGCCCAGCAGCGGCCCGAGCTTCTTCTCCCTCCCTCGCGTCACTGGCAGGCGGGCCCCGCTCGTCAGCCCCTCCCTCTTCCCCTTCCTCCGACGCCCTCCCCTGCTTCGCCGCCGACCGCGCCGCTCGGTCTCCCCCGCGCCGCTCCCTCTCCCGCGCCTCTTCCCCTCCCATCCCCACTGAGCTGCGACAACGGCCGCGCCACTCCAATCACTCCCTCTCCCCCTCGAAACGCCGCTCCACCGAGCCCTCCCACCATCGAACGCCATTAATGGCCGGCCACCTCGAGGATCGCCGTGCCGGCTCTCCCACTCCCCTCTCCGCCTTATTTAATCACCGACTGAACCCCCAGGAACCCTCTTCGACCCCTTGCGCCACCACATTCCCCTCGGAGCAGCTCCAATTTCCGCCGCCGCCATCGCCGAGCGCCGCCACCTCGTCGGACCGCCGCTCCAGGACCGCTCCGCCCTCTTCTTCCACTCCAGGACCTTCGCACCGTGGTAACGATGCTCCCGAACCCCTTCTCGTTCTCTGTCTCGCTCTGTTTACACCCCGACGGCCCTCGCCGGCGCTCCGCCGCCGCCGTCCGTCGACGAGCACCGCCACCGTAGCGAATTGAATGACTAGAACCCCCTGAACGCGTTCGCCAACTCCCCAGCAACACCCCGAGCCTCTTCTCGCCTTCTCCCTCGCGCGCTAGCCCCTCCCCGCACCTCGTCGGAGTAGCGCCGCCTCTGTTCACCGTCGGCCGCCGGCTCCGCCGCGCAATCCACGACGAGATCACCCCCATCGTGTTCGCCAGCTCACCCCGGTCCTTTAGCACCAAATCGCGCTCCAAACCGAGCCCGGCAGCTCGAGTTCGAGCATCGCCGGCGAAATCCCGGCCCGGCGCCGCCGCCCGCCGGCGTTCCCGCCGCCGCCCGACTCGCCCCCCTTTGTCAGCCGTCCGATCCTCATCCAACGGCCCACGATCACCCCGACTCAAGTCAATCGGCCAAATAACGGTCAACCGAGGCCATTTTGCAAAAGAGACCCTGCCTTTCTCTGAAATTAACCCGCCGTCCTGTTTAGTTCAAAAATAATTAGATTTAGGTCCTAAATTTTACAGAAAGCACCCCAAGCTTTTCTGTTTTTATATCCCGAAGCCCAGCCCCTGTCTTTTATGCGTTAGCCCTCGGGTTTAATGCGTATTTATGTTTTAGCCCCTGGTTTTCTTCAGTTTAGCCCCTGTAAACTTAGTTTCTTTGCCAACAAGTCCTTAAAACTTGTTTTGGCCATATCTTTTCCGTTTTAGCTCCGTTTTTAGCGTTCTTGGTGTCCAAGCGTTCGTCTTTTCGAGCTTGTTAGTTTTAGATGCTTGTTTTAGTCTGTTAAGAATGTTTGATGTACTGTTTTCTTATTGTTTTATTGTGTTGATCGTAGACCTCGTGCCAGTTGCAACCGAGCCGCCCGTCGACGCGGATCAAGAACAGTTCTACAAAGAGGAGGAAGATTTCTTTGTAGAACAAGGCAAGTGGCCCTCCCCGCATATTCTTTTTGTCCTATATAACTGCATGTCAAACTAAAATTTACTTTTATTGCATTAATATGATGGGAATACCTTTTTAAGGATTTATCTAGTCTTTTACCATGCTCCCTTGTATCAACCCCTGTTTTAAATAATATTTTTTGGGTTAGTTCATGCTTAGTGTTGCAATACCTTGGGAATGGTTGTATTGGATCTTTACGAAATTATAGATCACGATATATTTAATAATAAATGTTGGTTAATACAAGAGAACAATTATTTAATCGGAACATGGAGAACCACCCAAGAAAACAGTGCAACCATGGTGTCAAAATGGGCTCTGACCTTAGCCGATTAATTAGGGGTGTGATCGTACTGATGGCCTTATCCGAAAGGAGCAGAGGGGGTCTGGGGTTGCAGGGGTACAGTCCGGTCCTCTTGGGGTAGCAGCCTTTGCTAAGGTGCTGACCATTAGGGAGGATTGTGGTCCGCCCTAGCTGTAACTCTTGCGGGTTGTTGGTCTTTTGCATACCTTTGTAAAGGCTTCGAAGTGGACCCCTAGCCACTCACCTCGGAAGTGTTTAAGGGCCTTGCAAACCCGGGCAACATGGGGAACACGAGCTATGGTGAAAGTGTACAACCTCTGCAGAGTGTAAAACTGATATATCAGCCGTGCTCACGGTCAAGAGCGGCTTGGACCCTCACATGATAATTAAACTTAAAGATGGAATCTAAATCGTGGTTTTACTCGTGGGTTTTGGAAAAAGATGTTCTTTTAAATGCTTAAGCGGGCTGGTATAAACTTACATCTAGTGAATAGGAAATTGCTAATAAAACTTGATTAACTCTAAAAAGCTCACTGCTGCGAACCTTAGCCTATCCTTGTGGCCTTGCATATTCACCCCGCTTGCTGAGTACCTAGTTAGGTGTACTCACACTTGCCATTGCTGAATCAGAAGAAGGAAATGGAGAAGAATACTACAGCGACTACGATGAGTTCTGAGGCTTGCGTTTCCCCCAGTCAAGATGCCTGTGGAAGATGGAAGCTGAAGACGCTTCGTTTAGCTATCGCTTGTTCTGCGATAAAGACCTTCGTATCTCCCGAGAGTGTAATATGAATATTATAATAAATCTCTTGTAATTTAGAACACTGTGTTTCGATATTACACTCTTTTGTCTATCATATGTGTGTAAACATGATCCTGACACACATATGAAACGCACTTGGTTTTCCCTCGAAAATCGGGTGTGACACGCGAGTATTGGCGATTTGACGGGGACGGGGAGCTACTCCCCGACGGGGATCCCCGTTGCCATCTTGACCTATTTGTGTTTCTTATGCATCAAAATAAATTATTATTCAAGTGCACATAATATTGATGTAACTCTTCATCTAGGAGCATTCCAAGGTATAGTAGATTTTGGCGTATTTCATTTTTTTATCCTTACATATGTCACATAATCACGTGTCACCGACTAATGGGCCCAGCTGAGTCAATGACAGGGTATTTCGCTTGCCATTCACTCCATACAGATGGCAAAAAGTTAAATTGTTGACACCAAAAATTGGCACCAGGAAGAGGCTGACATGTGGGCCGGAATCGTCGAAGAGATATCATTCGGCAAAGGAGTTTTCTCCCAGAAGCATTCGGCAAAGACGTTCTGCGGTCGGGAACGCGTCGTCATTCGGCAGAGGCATAGTTCCGCAGGTAAAAGCGGTAGCATTCGGGAAGGCGTGATGACGTGGAAAAAACATAAGGAAAAGGCCGGTTCGAACAAGGAATGCAATATGGGCACGAAGATTCGTTATTTATTTTTAGAAACAAGTATTGTAGTCGTGTCCGACTAGGAGTTGTATCAAGACCTGGGTATAAATATAAACCCATGGCAATTGTAAAATGGAGGAATCAATCAATCATACAACAAACCGGCCCCGTGCCAACATCGAGTCCTTTAGTCGAGTCGTCGAGTTCTTCGAGAGGAGTCATCGATCCGTCGACCTCCGTAAGTACCGGCAACCTTGTATCATGCTTAGTATCATGCGGTGGATTTAAGCTTTGATGCAAGTAGTCTTGTTACCATGCTTAGTATCATCCGGTGGATTTAAGTTGTGGTCTCAAGAAGGTTCCTCTGTTAGGTCATGAGCCATGCGGTGGGCTAAGATCTAGTATGGACCAAGTTATCGGCTCTGTTGGATTTCGGCAAGATCTAACAGATTCATTAAGTTACCCCGTGTTGCTTCGTTTTTACTCTGTGCTTAATTCATGCAACACACCTTTGCCCAATCTAGACTGGTCGGGTTCGGTTCTAGACCGCAAAACGATGAAAGAACCGCGGCGTCCATATAGCCGAATCCGAAACAGTCCAGGTTGCCACGTGTCGCGGGTTCGAGCTTGTCGGTATCGTGTAGATATTGACAGAACCGGGTATCATGCGGTAGATGCAGGTTTTTGGGTCGTCTTAGAGCTAATCATCCGGTGGATTAGAATTCGATTCGATCTGATAGATCTATCTTTATCGATCAGGCTTGTTCCTTCGCCATGGACCCCGATTCGGCTAAATAGCCGCATTCGGTAATGCTCTCACGAGTGAACGTGTGTTCGTGGGTTTGCATTGGGCAATGAATGCTTTTAGCTTCTCATGATTAGATTGTATCATGCGGTGGATTAATCTAATCTGATTAGTGGCGTGGTATCAAACAAGTCGTATCATGCGGTGGATTAACTTGTTTGTTATCATGCTTGACGGGTGCTGCTTTCGGCCTATGCATTCTTGTTTCGATGTAAATTTGCGACTGTGTTGTGGGTTCGTATTAAACACTGAATGCTTTTAGCTTTTCATGGTTAGATTGTATCATGCGGTGGATTGATCTAATCTGATTAGTGGTGTGGTCTCAAACAAGTCGTATCATGCGGTGGATTAACTTGTTTGTTATCATGCTTGATGGGTGCTGCTTTCGGCCTATGCATTCTTGTTTACTGCGGATTTATGATCATGCCTCACCCTTTTATTTATCTATCATGCTTTGTTTCTCGTTAATCGGCTATGAGTATGCGTTACAATGTTCATTCGGCTGAAAGCCGATCTTTCGTCATGCTTACGTCACGCATTCGGCAGTGCGCTCCCTGCATGCCTTGCCGATTGCCGAATGAGGCTTTAACTGCCGACAGATAGCTTCTCTGAAGCTATGTGTCGTTCGAAACTGGCTCCGTAGCCGCAAATATGGAACTGACCGGTATTGCCCGGTACGTTCCAGGTGTTATCTAAACATTTTTTCTCCCTTTGTCAGTTTCAGGAAAATTGACTGGCACGCTTCCGGATTCAAAAGCCCGGGCCACGTGTGAAGCTAGCTAATTCGGCTTGCTGTGTGCTTGGCGCGAACTGCAGATTTTGCGTCAACACACTTTTTGGCACGCCCGGTGGGACACACACAAGTTTTCAAGATGCCTGAGTTGAGCGACATCATGGACGTTACTTTGGAAGAATTGTCTGAAGAGCATCAACAGATGGTAAAGGCTGCTGCTGACCAATTCATTAACAAATGTTTACTGTCTTTCGCCAAGAACAGGAGTGGTGCACCGTTTCTCAAGTCCGATTTGCCAAGAGTTCTCCTTCCTGGGCAGTCTGATTTTACTAAAGAAGAAGAGAGGGAGAGATTCTCGGGCTTGTTATACAAAGCTTTGGGGGAAGCAATGACCAATCACAATGCTGCGTTCTTGAACAGTTTTCGGCATATAATGGTAAGCATTTTTGGTCAGCATGTGGATAAACCCTTCGAGCAGATACATGGGCAATTGGGCGGCCCGACATACTTCAATGTTCAAGCACAAGCTCAGAGGCCACATGGTAAAGGAAATGCTGATGAAACTGGAGGTTCTGGTACTAAAGATACAAATGGACAACCGATTCGGCAAGATCCTCAGCCTGCACTGCCGAAAACTCGCACATACGGTGATATGGCATTCGGCACCACAGGGAATCCGCCTGCTTCTGCTTATAAGATATCCCCTCTGAACAACAGGCTGCAAAGGGACATGTATGGAAACGGATACTCAGAGTTTATGGATTACAATGCTATCGACGCTCTCCCGAATCCTGGGTATATTGGTACTGCAGGCATGCTTGCTGGAAGACCAGGGAATCAAGATACCAGTATTGACCTCATGGTGCAAAAAATGACCGATGTATTGCAAAATCAATTCGGTCTGAAGCCTAAAAATCAGGGATACATGTACTCGTCTCCTTTCCCAGAATGGTACCAAAGGGTATCATTGCCGAATAGAGTCAAGGTGCCTACAGAGTTTACTAAATTCTCAGGACAAGATGATACTAGCACTGTGGAGCATATAGCTCGATATCTGATGCAGCTTGGAGAAGCTTCGGCAGATGAGGCTTTCAGAATCAGATACTTTCCTTTGTCACTGACGGGTCCAGCTTTTACATGGTTTGCTTCTTTGCCTGCTCAGTCGATTTGTACTTGGAAAGACCTGGAGCAGAAATTCCATGCTCATTACTACATTGGCAGTACCGAGAAAAAGTTGGTTGATTTGACCAGCCTAAGGCAGAGGAATAATGAAACACCTACGGAGTTCCTCAGGAGATTTAGGGAAACAAAGAGCATGTGCTTTTCTCTGAACATACCTGATGACCAGCTAGCTGGTATGGCTGTAGCTGGCATGCTGCCTGCCATTCGGGAAAAGCTATTCGGGATGGAGTTTGATGATCTGGGCCAGTTGTCACACAGATTGGCCTTGATGAGTAACCAGGCATATGGTTTCAAGAAAGATGCCAGATTTGCTAAAAATAATGATGTAGCTGACATCTATAACCAATTCCTTGAAAGAGCAGATCAAGAAGATGAGTATGAAGATAGCGAAGAGATAGCCGCAGCAGAGATAGTGTGGAGTAAAGAACCAGTCATGGTGAATCAGAGGTGGATTAAACAGAATAAGGGCACCTATGATTTTGATGTAACTAAGGCAGATAAATTATTTGATTATCTTGTAAAGGAAGGCCGAATCAAGCTACCAGAGGGGCATTCTATGCTTCGGCCTGATGGAGTGAAAGATAAGAGGTACTGTGGATTCCATGATAGAAATTCTCATTCCATCAATGAATGCAGGGTTTTTAGAGTGAGGATTCAGAAAGCTATCCAAGAAGGGCACCTGAAATTCGACAATAAGATGAAGTTGGACAGTAACCCGTTTCCTCAGAACATGGTTGGTTTCTCAATCAATATGGTGAGTACTGCCGATAGGGAAAAAATGAGAGTCCTGACGTCGAAGAAAGCAAAGCAGAGTGGCTCAGTAGATCCTAATCGGCAAATCACGATCGAACAGATTCGGCAGGAAAGGCCTCGCTTCCCGAATAGCCGATTTGAAATTGGGAAATCTTCTAAACCCAGAGTCACGTCGCGCATTCTCCTCAACAAATGGCAGCGTCAGCAAGAAAAAGAATGCTATCAGAGACGTGAGTACGAGGAGGAGAAGAGGAGGCGCGAAGAAAGAAGGTATGAGGAAGAACAAAAGGAATATGTCCGAGAACAAGAACGTGCACATTGGAGTTGTGCTTTCTTCAGACACTGTTGGAACGAAGGTTTAAAGCTACCTACATGGAATAACTGTCCTGAATGCAATAATAGATTTGTTGAATATAGGCAAAATGGTGCCAGTCGCCGATCCGTCCATGAAAGAATTGGAAGGATACATCCTAGTGATGATCGGCGTCTAAAAATATATGAGAATGATGATCAACCAAGGAAAAGACATACTGAAGAAGAAGATCGTGAGTATGTCTGGCAAAAAGGACAATGGTGTCCACCTGGTTTAAGAAGGAGCCAGAAGAGAAGAGTCCAACGCCTGAGGAATCAAGAATTGAAGCAAGCAGGAACCAGGATGAAATCGATATGGCGCCCAAAAGACAGGCCTGACGAATCGAGTCATTCGGCTCCTACATGCATGGTATGTTTCTTGCCGAATGAATTCATGGCTCCAGCTAATCAAATTGTACAGGAAGAGATATTGTCAGAAGTGGATGAAGCCGAACGATATGGGTTAATGGCACAATTGGTATTGAATAAACAAGCTATTTTCGAGAAGCCAGTCCAGAATCGGCACATGAAGCCACTGTACTTAAGAGGATATGTCAACGGGAAGCCACTAACGAAGATGTTTGTTGATGGTGGAGCTGCTGTTAATGTGATGCCATACAATACATTCAGGAAACTTGGCATGAGCCCTGGAGATTTAACGCCAACAAGCATAGTGTTGAATGATTTTGCTGGAAATCCTTCGGACACCAAAGGATGTGTACATGTAGATCTGATGATTGGGTCCAAGATTCTGCTTACAACCTTCTTTGTTATTGAAGGCAAAGGGGCATACAGCTTGCTACTTGGAAGGGATTGGATTCATGCGAATTGCTGTATTCCATCTACTATGCATCAACAGCTTATTCAGTGGATAGATGATGAAGTGGAAATTGTCCCAGCAGATGATTCAATTAGCGTGGCTAATGTGGAACCGGCCTTCTGGGAATATCAAGGCATAGATTGCTTCTCAGGTAAGGACTGGGGAGAAGGTCCTGTTGAGCCAGTCAGCAGTGATCAACAGCCGATCAAAGCAGTCGGCTCTTTTAGCAATTTTTAATGGATAATCCAATCGATGGAACTGACGGGAAGCTAGGACGAGGATTTGTGTCGGCTGATAAATTAGAAGAAGTAGACATTGGAGACGGTGACAAACCAAGGCCGATATTCATCAGTGCTAGCTTAGATTCAGTTTTCAGAGAAAAGTTGATTGAGTTGTTAAAAGAATACAAAGATTGCTTTGCTTGGGATTATTCGGAGATGCCTGGTTTAGATCGTTCCATTGTTGAGCATCGATTGCCGATTAAGCCTGGTTATAAACCTTACAAGCAACCACCCCGGAAAATCTACAAAGATGAAGTGTTGGCCGATGTGAAGAAAGAAGTGGAAAGATTAATAGCAGCAAACTTTATTCGGCCATGCAGATATGCAGAATGGATCTCTAATATTGTTCCTGTGTACAAGAAAAATGGGAAGATGAGAGTTTGCATAGATTTTAGGGATCTGAACAGAGCTACACCCATGGATGAATATCCAATGCCTGTTGCTGACTCGTTGGTTGATGCTGCTGCTGGATATAAAGTGATTAGTTTCATGGATGGTAATGCAGGGTACAATCAAATTTTCATGGCATTGGAAGATATAGCGAAAACGGCTTTCAGATGTCCAGGACATATAGGGTTGTTTGAATGGGTTGTCATGACGTTTGGTTTGAAGAATGCTGGTGCAACTTATCAGAGAGCTATGAATTATATTTTTCATGAGTTGATCGGCAAAATTGTGGAGATATATATCGATGATATCGTGATTAAGTCATTGGATCATGAAGCACATTTGGCCGACATAAGGAAAACTCTAGAATGCACTAGGAAACATGGGCTCAAAATGAACCCGAATAAATGTGCTTTTGGAGTTTCGGCAGGAGAATTTCTGGGATTTCTGGTGCATGAAGGAGGAATAGGAGTTGGCAGGAAAAGTATGAAAGCCATTGATGAAGTTGTTCCTCCAACTAATCTTAAGGAACTACAGTCATTACTTGGTAAGATCAATTTTGTAAGAAGATTCATATCAAACTTATCACAGAAGGTGTTGCCTTTCTCTTCACTGCTGAAAGTCAAGAAGGATCAGAAATTTGTATGGGGTGACGAACAACAAAAGGCTTTCGATGAGATCAAGGATTACATGAAAGAACCACCAGTATTGGTACCTCCACAGCTTAACAAGCCTTTTAAGTTGTACGTGGCGGCCGATGCCCAAACTATTGGATCGGCCCTCATACAAGAATTCGAGGGAAAGGAAAGGGTAGTTGCATACCTTAGCCGAAAGTTGCTTGATCCCGAAACGAGGTATTCGGCTACTGAGAAGCTTTGTTTATGTGTTTACTACTCCTGTACAAAATTTCGGCACTACTTGCTACATGCCGAATGCATTGTGTATTCAAAGTTTGATGTGATAAAGCACATGTTGTCTATGCCAATTTTGAACGGAAGGATTGGCAAATGGATTTTAGCTTTGTCTGAATTTGAGTTAAGGTTTGAATCGGCAAAGGCTGTTAAAGGACAGATTATTGCTGATTTCATTACTGAGCATCGCGATTTATCAGTTAATTCGCTTGAAATTGCTCCTTGGGTATTATTCTTCGATGGCTCTTCATGTGACAAAGGTGGTGGAGTAGGTATTTTGTTAATGTCACCAAAAGGAGAGGTATTTGAATTTGCTATTCCTATTCAACCTACTGTCACTAATAATCAAGCTGAGTATGATGCGTTGCTCAGAGGACTTCAATACTTGAGAGAAGCAAAGGCCATTGCAGTTGAAATTTTTGGAGATTCAGAATTAGTCATAAGGCAACTAAATGGCGAATATGAGTGTAGAAATGATGTCTTGAGGAATTACTATGAAGAATGCAAGCAAATCTTGAAGGAGTTTCAGTCGGTAATTCTGCGGCATATTCCTAGGAAAGACAATGAAGGGGCAAACAGATTGGCTCAAAGTGCTTCGGGTTATAAAGAGCTTCAAGAAGTTTTTGTTAATAATATATATGCTTTCGGGAGTGATCTGGCAGAAGATGATTGGAGAAAAGAAATTGTTGATTATCTGGAGAATCCATCCCGAAAGGTTTCTAGAAAGCTCAGGTATAAAGCTTTAAAGTTTGTTCTTCTTGATGATAATTTATATTATAAATCCTTGGATGGGGTGCTGTTGCATTGCTTAAATCAAGAAGAAGCAAAAAGGCTGATGAGTGAAGTGCATGATGGGCTGTGTGGAGCACATCAATCGGCTTACCGAATGAAATGGGTTATTAGGAGGACTGGGTATTATTGGCCCACAATGCTAGAAGACTGCTTTGAATATTACAAGGGATGCCAAGATTGCCAGAGATTTGGAAACATTCAAAGAGTTCCAGCATCGGTCCTGAATCCTATTATCAAGCCATGGCCATTCAGAGGTTGGGGAATAGATTTGATTGGCCAAATAAATCCTCCATCTAGCAAGGGGCATAAGTTTGTGCTTTTAGCGACCGATTATTTTACTAAGTGGGTTGAGGCGATTCCATTAAAGAAGGTGACGTCAGAGAATATGGTTGAATTTGTTAAAGAACATATTATTTACAGATTTGGAATTCCTCAAACAATCACCACAGATCAAGGAACTCAGTTTACATCTTCAGAGTTCAGACATTTTGCTGAAAGTATGGGCATCAAATTGTTGAATTCTTCTCCTTATTATGCCCAAGCTAATGGTCAGGCGGAGGCTTCTAACAAGATTATGATTAAAATTATACAAAAGAAGATTGATCAGAGGCCAAGAAAGTGGCATTCGGTACTCAATGAGGCTTTATGGGCTTACCGAATGGCTCCACATGGGGCTACACAGACATCTCCTTATGAGTTGGTATATGGACATCATGCTATCTTGCCATGGGAGATACAATTAGACTCAAGGAGGATAAAGTTGCAAAAAGATTTAAGTTCCAAAGATTATAGTGATTTGATGATGGACGAATTAGAAGATTTGCATATGATTCGTCTCAGGGCCTTGGAAAATGTTAAAAAAAATAAAATGCGAGTTGCTAAATATTACAACAAGAAGGTGAAAGTCAAGCAATTTGCAGAAGGTGATCTAGTCTGGAAAGCAATATTGCCGATTGGTACTAAATACAGTACATTCGGTAAGTGGTCACCAAATTGGGAAGGTCCTTTCAGAGTGATCAGATGCGTGCCTGGAAATGCATACATCCTGAAAACTTTGCTAGGAGGGGAGTTTACTGCTGCCATCAATGGGAGATACTTGAAGAAATATTATCCTAGTGTTGAGGTTGATCGTTGATTGAAGTATTCAATGTCAGAACAATTGAGACAGCCGGCATTCGGGAAGGAGCCGTCTTCAGGACAAATGTTGACAGAAAAGGAAAATGGCCAGTACCGAATGTATTGCCCTTAGCACAAAATATATTACATCAGGAGTTCATGCAAGATCACAAAAGATAAGTTTTATTGCCGAAATTCCATAAATCCCTAGTACAAACTACTGGAAGAGCCTATTCAAAACAGACTGGGGATGAATGGAATCGGCAATGGCAGCACCATGGCCATCAAGACGATCAATGGAGGCGTCAATGTCTTCGATGTCTTCTGGGTTGCTGTTGGCAAAACCAACCGGCATCCTGGAATAGTCAGTGCCGGTGTGCGTCGACATGGCAACGAGACCCGTAGCAACGCCCAGGCGAACGCCATGGGAGGCCACCTCGTCGACACGGCTTGCCACCGCACCAAGGCGTGCCTCGGGTGTGTCCCCTTGGGCGTTCACCTTGTTCGCCAGCTCCTCCACCAGCGCTTTCAGTCGATCAAGTTCAGCATCACGCGCTGCAAGGTTACAAGGGGATAACAGATTAATGTCATTTGGAGGACGGGATTGAAATTGAGCAGATTGCAGGACTCACCATCAATGACTTCGAGCAACTGTTTGCGCTCGTGCTGCCATTCAAGGTCAGCAATTCCGGCTTGTTTGGAGATGACCTCCAACTCGCGGCGGGTGTTGTCACGCTCCGCTTTGAATCGGCGAGCATCGCCGTCCGTGTAGCGGGAGTCGTCTGATGAGAGAGTCCGATTGGACGAACTCGAAGAGCTGGACGCCGCAGGAGCAGCGGCTGGAGCCGCAACTGGCGCACCAGCGGCGACAATCCATTGGATTACCCTGAAAAAACACAGAGATTCGTCAAGGAGAAGGCAAATCTCGAGAAGAACAGAGAGAAGCAAGCAGCCAATCACCTGCGGCGAGCGCCGGCGCGGCTTCCTTCGGGCTCGTCGGCGGCCGGTCGCCTTCCGTTCGCCATTGGGGTTTTCTTGAGTTTACTATGCTTGGGGAAAGAAGAGTTCGAGGAAGGCAAGAGATTTGATGAAGAGATAGCGGCACTCGGTATGTTTATTTATAGAATCCGCGGAGGAGATCGTGGTCGGGGATCGTGGCGCGCATCCCAAAATTTCAGAAGGTGGAAAGCCCCACGAACCGAGCAGTTGCTGTGTCGTTTGGGATTCATGCCGAATCGAGTTCGATTCTACTGAATTGGATTCGGCTGTGTTGTGTTAGGTCGTTTTTCGGGTCTGACGCTATTACGACTAAGCTTTGCCGAATGTGTTGTTCACAATAAAGCGAGGAAGAAAGCAAAGATTGGTGAGACTACAAAGTTGGTAAGACATTCGGCTAATTAAATATTCGATACAACTACACACCCAAGTACTTGGAGATTACATCTTTAGCATCAGATATCATTCTATTAATGGTCTCCAAAAGATTTTGGCCTGCTTCTTGGGTTTTTATCAGAGCAGAGAGCTTCGTTTTGAGCTGTTTATCTTCAGTTAGAATTGCCGATGCTTCCTTTCGTATCTTCTCTGTCAGATCAGGGAGTTCGGCTAACTTCTTCTCGTCAGCTTCGATTTCGGTTGACAGAGTCCTCAATTCAGCTTCTAGTTCAGCTTTTCTGGTCTTCTTCAGATCAAGTGCTGGCTGCAATCTAGCTGACAATTCTTTATTACTCTGAGCTTGAATATACAGATCTTTCAAGGATTGCTTAGCTATGGCTCTTCTTTGTTCTAAAACTGGTTGTAAAGATTGACTTTTCAGAACCTGTCTGACTGCAGCAAATTGTTGATCCAATTGAGAGATTGGTTCCAAAGAAGCTTGAATGTCAACAGGAAGGTTGTGTTCAATGGGCTCGAGCATATCTCTCAGAAGATCAGCATCCTTGACTTGATCCTGGATATCTTTGTGCAGAAAGGAGAAGATTTCCTTTAGTTTTGCCTGGGTTTCTTCTGATAAAGCCTGATTAGAAGAAATTTCCTCTACTTGTTCGGCAACAAGATCATCCAAAGGAAATGAGTAGCTGGGTGATGAAGTTATTTTCTCCTGGAAAGAGATATTGCCGAATTAATGATTATCCATTGAATAAAGAACTGGGAAGACTGGGTAATTATCTCTACCTCATTCCTGATCTCTTGGATGGAGAGAGAGGGCAGCTCAAGCTCAGGCAAAGATTCTTGTATGTTATGCTGAGAAGAGCTTAGAAGATCTTTTGATGGGGAAGAGGCTTCTGGCTGAGGAACATCAGGTGAAGCTGAAGCTGGTTCTTGATAAGAGGAAGAGCTCTCCAAGATTGGGTCCATTGAAGATTGTTCTGCAGTTAACAAAGAATGAGTGCCGATGAAAAAGAAGTTAAGAAGATAAAGTGGTAGAATTTTACCAGTCAATGGAGCATCGGCAAGATTTGTGCTGATTGCTAGCTGCTGTTCTCTGGCCTGAAATCAAGAAGAGATAAAGCTGAGCAAAATGCCAAAGGTATTATAGTTAAAGAAAATAGGCTCTGACCTTGATTTTGCTGCTTGTTCTTTTCTTCTTTACAACTGAGGGAGCAGTTAGAAGGAGGGTTTTTCTTTTAACAACTGATGGCCTAGTAAGTATTGGATCTAGAGAAGCCTGTCTAGCCATCAGTTGAGCCAAGGAAGGAGATTGATGCCCCAAGGCTGATACCGGGCCTGCAGCTTTGTATGAAATCGCCCTGGCAAGAGGGGCAGGTGTTATGTCCTGCAAAATAACAGAGTTAGAATCAATTGGGGTTAATATTATTGAGACAAATGAGGGATGAGCATATTACCTCTGAAGTTGGCTGATAATCAGGCATTAACTCGAGACAGAAGGGATGGACTGGCATGTTGAAGATGTGATCATGGAATTCTTGCCACCAGAGAGTGAAGGAAAGATGGGCAGATATTATTGGCACAAAAGAATCAGGTGCGTAGATAGTTCCGCAGCATTTGTAAGTGAAAATCCTTCTTGTCTCTGTGGAATCTTTGACAATCTCCCTAGGCTTGAGAAATTCATGAAGAAATAGCCTTGGAGGCACTTGGCCACATCCCAACTGTCTAGCCATCATGTTTGGCTGATAATATTCATAAGTGCTTTGAACCAGTCTCCCTCCACAGAATTCGGCTGGCAGGATGCAGGGCTGAATGAAGGCATTGAGAATTGCTACAGATTGTACATCAGTGCATCCAGTCTCAAAGCTGAATTCGCAAGGGAGAGTAAGATTGTCATTGTCCAAATATGGGAACCAAAGAGGATTAGCAAAACCTCTGAAGAAGAGCTCAAACAGTTCACCAATGTTCTTGTTGATAGGTACAGTGGAGGCAGCTTCTCCATAGGTTTGACAACCTTTGGTTCTCCGGGTTTCTCCTTCTTTATAATTGATTGAAGGGAAGTCTCGGCTGTTGAGATCAATAGCAACGATTTGGTGCATGTACAATTGCAGCCACATTTGGACAAACCACCAGGGACCATTGACACAGGGGATTTTCTTGCCAGTGTGCATCAGGTGGGTGGTTTGATTGAGCATATGATAGACGCTTCCCAGGAGGTATTTCCCAAGTGGGATGACTTTTCCAGCAGCCAGCTCTTCAGCCATCACAATATGATTCAAGGTTGGCTCATTGGCTTTGCCACAGAAGACTGATCTGCATAGCCACATATTCAGGAAGGCCCTGTATTCGACATCAGTCAGGGGGCCATCAGACATATGGTTCTAAATGTATCTTTTATATCCAACCCCTGTTTTTACTCCTGTCTGCTTGGAGGAACCTTTGTGGTCATATGGATATACGGTTCCTATGACGTTCAGGCCGGTCATCATGTAGACATCGGCCAAAGTGGGAGACATTGGGCCATGGCCGAAAAGAAAAGCATTTGCACCATTGGACCAAAAATGGCAAGCTGCAATCAGGAGGTTCTCATTCTTTGGTGTTTCGGCTAATGACAGCTCCAGGCAATGAGAAATGCACAGTTGGTCCCAGTTCTGTGTTTGGGGGCTTTTGTCATCAGACATCCTTTTGTACCAATTTCTCCAGCCGGCAATTGGGGGCAAAGGCCAGTTCTTGAAAGTGTCTTGCCACTCATGGGGTTTTGTCAATGAAATCTTAAAAGGGACCCTCTGAGATTCGGCTGCGATGATTTCGGAAGGGTCTGAATCCCCTACAGGGCCGAGGAAGTAGGATGGGGCCTTTTCCTCAACAGGGATGAGGATTTCGGCAGCTAGGGCCTATCAAGAATGGAAGGGGATGAGAAGAAATTTAAGATGCAAATCGAGAGAAGAATGCCGAATGTGCTTGAAAGGATTGAAGCTTACCTGGAGAGCAAAATCTTGGTTCGCCATTTGAAGATTGAATCTTGGGAGTCGATGATCTAGGGTTCGGATCCGGATGAGAGCTCTGAAGATTCGAAAAGGAGAAGCGGGTGCCGAGCAGAACTAACTTGGAAATGTTGAGTGCTTCTGGTCAATTCCGAGATAAAGTTACCTCTTATCCCGAAATTGAAGGGGCATGTGTTGACACCAAAAATTGGCACCAGGAAGAGGCTGACATGTGGGCCGGAATCGTCGAAGAGATATCATTCGGCAAAGGAGTTTTCTCCCAGAAGCATTCGGCAAAGACGTTCTGCGGTCGGGAACGCGTCGTCATTCGGCAGAGGCATAGTTCCGCAGGTAAAAGCGGTAGCATTCGGGAAGGCGTGATGACGTGGAAAAAACATAAGGAAAAGGCCGGTTCGAACAAGGAATGCAATATGGGCACGAAGATTCGTTATTTATTTTTAGAAACAAGTATTGTAGTCGTGTCCGACTAGGAATTGTATCAAGACCTGGGTATAAATATAAACCCATGGCAATTGTAAAATGGAGGAATCAATCAATCATACAACAAACCGGCCCCGTGCCAACATCGAGTCCTTTAGTCGAGTCGTCGAGTTCTTCGAGAGGAGTCATCGATCCGTCGACCTCCGTAAGTACCGGCAACCTTGTATCATGCTTAGTATCATGCGGTGGATTTAAGCTTTGATGCAAGTAGTCTTGTTACCATGCTTAGTATCATCCGGTGGATTTAAGTTGTGGTCTCAAGAAGGTTCCTCTGTTAGGTCATGAGCCATGCGGTGGGCTAAGATCTAGTATGGACCAAGTTATCGGCTCTGTTGGATTTCGGCAAGATCTAACAGATTCATTAAGTTACCCCGTGTTGCTTCGTTTTTACTCTGTGCTTAATTCATGCAACACACCTTTGCCCAATCTAGACTGGTCGGGTTCGGTTCTAGACCGCAAAACGATGAAAGAACCGCGGCGTCCATATAGCCGAATCCGAAACAGTCCAGGTTGCCACGTGTCGCGGGTTCGAGCTTGTCGGTATCGTGTAGATATTGACAGAACCGGGTATCATGCGGTAGATGCAGGTTTTTGGGTCGTCTTAGAGCTAATCATCCGGTGGATTAGAATTCGATTCGATCTGATAGATCTATCTTTATCGATCAGGCTTGTTCCTTCGCCATGGACCCCGATTCGGCTAAATAGCCGCATTCGGTAATGCTCTCACGAGTGAACGTGTGTTCGTGGGTTTGCATTGGGCAATGAATGCTTTTAGCTTCTCATGATTAGATTGTATCATGCGGTGGATTAATCTAATCTGATTAGTGGCGTGGTATCAAACAAGTCGTATCATGCGGTGGATTAACTTGTTTGTTATCATGCTTGACGGGTGCTGCTTTCGGCCTATGCATTCTTGTTTCGATGTAAATTTGCGACTGTGTTGTGGGTTCGTATTAAACACTGAATGCTTTTAGCTTTTCATGGTTAGATTGTATCATGCGGTGGATTGATCTAATCTGATTAGTGGTGTGGTCTCAAACAAGTCGTATCATGCGGTGGATTAACTTGTTTGTTATCATGCTTGACGGGTGCTGCTTTCGGCCTATGCATTCTTGTTTACTGCGGATTTATGATCATGCCTCACCCTTTTATTTATCTATCATGCTTTGTTTCTCGTTAATCGGCTATGAGTATGCGTTACAATGTTCATTCGGCTGAAAGCCGATCTTTCGTCATGCTTACGTCACGCATTCGGCAGTGCGCTCCCTGCATGCCTTGCCGATTGCCGAATGAGGCTTTAACTGCCGACAGATAGCTTCTCTGAAGCTATGTGTCGTTCGAAACTGGCTCCGTAGCCGCAAATATGGAACTGACCGGTATTGCCCGGTACGTTCCAGGTGTTATCTAAACATTTTTTCTCCCTTTGTCAGTTTCAGGAAAATTGACTGGCACGCTTCCGGATTCAAAAGCCCGGGCCACGTGTGAAGCTAGCTAATTCGGCTTGCTGTGTGCTTGGCGCGAACTGCAGATTTTGCGTCAACATAAATATACTGCAATTTCATGTGGAAGCACTATGGTTAAAGCGTGTCCAGGAATAAAATGATATGAACTTTCTAAATTATGAACCTATTAAGATAGTGGGGGTAAGGATAAATGGATGACTAAATATCTGTCACGTGGTAGCTTAAGAACCTTAGAGTGATAAGTAGCAGGAAGGACAATGAGGTGAGGCTACATTCCTAAGACACTCCTAATCTATTTGAGACACACCTAAATAGGATAGAACTTGTATTAGAGAGGTTGATAAGACATGGAGCTTACTTTGGGGGCCTTGGGAAATGATTGCGGACAATGGTGAGAATGGGGTTGTAAACTCAAGGGAGTACTCATATGAAAATAGCCGAACATGGTGGACTACAAGGGACGGACAGGATTGTCACCACCTGCTGCCCACCACACACTTCTGTGGGGGGTAGAACACACGTTCCTGCTAACATTGAATCTAGACACCACATCTATAACTCTATGCTAGGATTTTTATTGAGTCTTTTAGGACAAATCCCCCTCAACCTAGGAAACTAACTTGAGCTTCCTAGTCCAAGCAAGAATGCCCGCAAGATAGAACTTGGCTAACAAACTAAGGGGCAAACTCTAAACTAGATGGTAAGGATTCTTCTACTCAAGATAAATAACTCATAAGATAAAAGCGGAATGTAAATACCGACTCAAATAAATAAAATGATAAAGATAATTTGATAACTTCAAAAAGGTAAAGCATACAAGAGCCATACTAAACTTCCGAAGGGCTCTAGAATTCCAAGGCAAGCTTGACTCGACTCAAACTCCCAACTATATAACTTTAGAAAGTGGAAGAATGAGAAGTTCCCCCTAGTGTGTGTGTGCGTGCATGCGCGTGCACGTCCGTCCGTGTGTGTTACAAGTGCAACCTTCACTCGAGGATCAAGTTTGAGTGGCGGTTGGCACCAGGTGGGGTCGACCGGCTATTAGATGGCACTGACTTTCAATCAAACGGTCTTAATTAGCTCCTAGAGACGGTTATCCAATCGTCTAGTGTCATGTTCATGGCGTGAGAAGGTAGGCTGGCTGACCTAGGTGCTTAGAAAAGGGGAAGAAGAAAACAAGATGATTAATTGGTTGAAGAACCGCAAAGAGGAGTTTTACTTAAGTTCTTTGCATCTCAAGTAATGTTGATGATATGTCAAGGAAGTTCAAGGTCAGGAACCTGATCATGGGCAACAGGAACATGATCATATATTTTTTTGTGAGGGCCGACAGAATGGGCCAAGCATTCTTTAGTGCACCCGCTCGCAGCACCGACACTGCAACATTCCCCTTTGTGACATGCACGTATGCATGGTGCTATCAGTCAATCGAGTCACCGATGAGCTCCATCACTATTTGAAATACAACAAAATTCTATTATGAGAATAAGAAAAATGACTACAATAAGCAAATATTTGTTAATTACATATGAATGACAACATAGACATTTACAAATTAAACCAAATATAAATCCGCTAATTGTGCAATATTACAACACACTAACATAAATTCGCTAATTGTCCAATATTACAATACACATATGACAGGCCACATAATGATCCATTATATAAGCTACACGGCAACCTGTCCTCATCTTTTGACGTGCGCCCTCTAGTATGGCCTCTACCACGGCCTCTCGTGTACTACCCGAAGTTGACGCGCCTTCGTGCATTGCTTGACCAGTGGCTTTTGGACAAGCAGTTGTCTTATGGCCAAACTCTTTATGTACCCTGCATCTCCTCATTGGTCTTCCTACTTCGAACTCATCCATGTCATTCCGAATAGGGAGAAGTCTACATAATCCCCCCACCTATCAACAATGGACTACTTAACCCCCCAAACTATAAAACCGAACAGATAACCCCCAACCTTTTCAAAACCGGACAAATAACCCCCCAAGCGGTTTCAGACGGTGGTTTTGTATTTTTTTCTTTTTTATTTATTTTGGCTGAATCTTTGAAAAATCATAGTAACTAAGTTAAATCTGATCCAATTAGTATGAATTTACTATGATTTTTCAAAGATTCAGCCAAAATAAATAAAAAAAGAAAATTACAAAACCACCGTCTGAAACCGCTTGGGGGGTTATTTGTCCGATTTTGAAAAGGTTAGGGGTTATCTGTCCGGTTTTATAGTTTGGGGGGTTAAGTAGTCCACTGTTGATAGGTGGGGGGGGGGGTTATGTAGACTTCTCCCTTCCGAATACGCCTTGTCTTCGGGTAGCCCACCTTGCCATGTGAGTGACAAAGTGAATCCATTGGTGGCAGACAGATTGGCAAGTCTTTATTGTAAACAGTGAAGTTGTCGTGTGCCATGAATCCATATAAATCACCTGTCCATGTTTGCTCTACATTTTCCTTTAAGTAAAATGGGGAGATGTAGGCCATACTTGGGACAAGAAGCTGAGACATGCGAACAGGGAACATGAAAAAACTTTGGTTTGTTACATGAGCACTTGACCCATCCATTATATTGGTGCCCCATATTCACTTCATGTGTAATAAGCACTGTCTCCCTACCTACACCACCTTTATCTCTCACGGTAATATGGAAACATTGTTCATCAAGACCCATGGGTATAACTATGTGTTGGGCTACTTTGGTGACAGCCTTTTCCAGGTGTTCATACATCTTGACACAATAAGGTGTCTGAACTATTGTGCTATGAAGAACGACATTCATGTGCCTCTTTTGATAGTACCTAATAATGCCATACAACATACCTTCTACGACTGCGATGAGGGGGAGACCTCACAATCCCCTGATTACCCAATTGTATACCTCCACAAGGTTCAAAGTCATGATGCCCCGCCTAAAACATTAGAGAATCTAACACTGATCAGAACATATCGTTAATTCATCATTCATAATTCCATGGACGTAATGAATTTGTAAGTACTACGAACCTTGCTCCCAATGTGTCAAATAGCAGAGCCCATTTCTCTTTTGGCTCCGCTTGTATCAAATACGGGAAACATTTGATATTCTTTTATCTCCTTCACCGCACATTGGGAGGATCAAGTCCTTCTCCTAGTGGTTGTAATGTCTTTCTGACAATAGGATTCCTATTGTCTTTTGTCATTGGTTGTTTACTCTTCTCCTCTACGTGAGCCCAAGTGAGCTTATCCAGCTCCTCCCAAACTGCATTAAACTTCCCTTCTTGGTTTTGGTAGTATAATAATTTGAACCATTTCATCAACTTCATGCTCTTGAATTTATTATAGAAATTTGCTCCTATATTCCTCATGCACCACCTACTCTGTAGGTCATGCCATGGAAAAGGCTCCTTAGGATCCTCTTGCAACGACTTAATGACATATAATAGCCCCTTACGACGGTCATAAATGAGGTGCACATCATCCGATCACCCATTACCCCGACCTTTAAATCTCTTAGGAACCATAACTAGCTTGCCCTGTTCTCACCCCCATGAAGGCAAATTCTATTGGAAGAATTTGGTTATTTGCATCAACTCCAATTATAGTGAGGATCTGACCTTTATACTTGCCAGTCAAGAAGGTACCATCCACACACAACAAATGGCGACAATGTTGGAATGACCGGATGCATGGCCCTAAAGAAAAGGAAGCATGCTTCAAAGTATTTGGTGCACCCACATTTATCGATTCCTTAAAAGCGGTGTACGTTCCAGGGTTCCTTTCCTTCAGGATTTCAAGAACACATGGTAAGTTGCAATATGATGCCTCATAACTACCCCATCATTTCTCTAGGGCCAACTATTTTTCCCGCCAGGCTTTCTGATAACTTGTTTTATATTTGAATTGGCATCGTATAGCATTATGGATATATGAGCACTGCATGTCCTTCTTTTCGATTATCTTGCTATAGAGTTTATTTGCAACCAAAGATGCGGTCAACTTGCCGTTCCTCTCACCTAGGCTCTGAAGCGTACATGTATGGTCCTCTCTACCTTTGAAGCTATCCATTGTGTCATTCTTTGTCTTGTATGCATGCACGTAGAAATTACAACCACTGGTTCTGCATTTGACACTGTACTTAGTTGGACTTGAACCCACACCTCCCTAAGTGACATCACCATCCACATTGACATTGTGTCATTAAATTCTTGCTTATTTTGAAACAATTGGTTTACATCTATCATGCCGCAACCATACAGAGTGCGAGATTGGTGTATGTCCGCAACATCCATTGCTCCATTAGTCCTATTCCATTGTTCAGGTATTGGGGTAATACTTCCATCCTCATCAACCTCTTCTTCATCACTATTTTCATTTACATGCAAATTTGCCTCTTTAAAGATAGCATTGCGGTCCACGCTTTATAGCTCTTCCACTATTTTTTCAACCTCCCCTCCAACATCAGCCAAACCATGAACATTGTCCACCCTCCTCGATGACTCACTTATGCCTAGTTGTTCAATCGGGATCTCATCCATAGAAATGCTCTATCTCAATCTGGGCCCATTGCGAGAAGGAGCTACTTTGTCTCACATCCAACCCTTTTGCACGTTACGTTACACTGCCTATACCTCTCCACCTATTTTCTCCTTAGATATGTCCTGCCGGCTACCTTCAGATCATAATACAATGGATCCAAGCTTCGAAGATACAAGCACTGAACCGTAACTGAATAAACACGTGCATCCATTTGAAAATAGGCTACAAGCCAATCAATCACATCCCGAATATTAGCTACGTTTGGGTTTGGATGCAAAGAACTAGTGCATGCGAATGGATTGAGATCAAACCTAGATGGACCATAACAGATGTCTCCATTCCCAAAATATATCCTAAGTTCATTGGAATTCGACATGTCTGTTACCTGACCCATAAACGATCTACAACATTAAATTCCTTACAACAATTATATACACTTCAATTCATATTATACTAGGTGATAACCCACGCATTGCTGCGGGAATTTGTTAAACAAAATTTTAAAGTGAAATGTGAAAGTATAAACACCAAAGTGATTGTATTGCAACGTTCTTTAGTAAACATTATACATGGAAGTATGACTGATCATACATGTAATTTTTACTTCTGTAATTTGTAATTGCTACTCACAAAAATGTGGCCACAGAAAATCGATTGAAAAATAAATAGATGGTCTAGTGGATGATGACATGGCTTATAGTGGATAGTGATATGGCGCATAGTGGATGATGACGTGGAATGGTTGCATGTTGAGAGAAATCCAACCATGACCTGATAGTGTGTACCAGTTATATAGGTTATATAGATACTATTATTTTTCAAACCCTAAATCATACTTTACCCTACAATATTTCCCAAACACTAAATCCTACTTCACCCTAATATTTCCCAAACACTAATCCTGCACAAAATCCTACATCTATCAATTATTTTCCACATTATTATTTCCTAATATTAACAGTCCAAAAGGCAAAAAAAAACTCACTGTCGGCGGTTGGTCAATGTCGGCCGACCGTCCTCCCCTTGCCGGTGGCCTCTACGGCCACAGCCGGCAGCCGCCACCGGCTGGAGCCAATCCTACCGCAGCCCTCCCACCGGCCAAACCATTGTCGCCGCCCGACCGGATCTTGCCCACCGCCAACGGCCGCCCCCGCCCGTCACAGCAGCGAGCCGCGCCCGCCCGCGGCTGCCGCCAGCAGACGTCGGCGCCCATACACCCGCTCCCGATGGCCACATCCACGCCAACACAGACGCCCGCCACCGCCGAACGCCTAAGCCCACCACCAACGCAACCCTAGATCGGAGAGAGAGATCAGAGAGAGAGAGAGAAAGAGAGAGGCATCAGGTGCACGAAAATTGGGATTTCGTTCAAGGCTGGATGAAAATCATTTTTGTCTCACGGGCCGACGAAAACGTGGAGCCTGTGGGACGTTTTAGTCCTGGTGGACTATTTTCGTCCGTCCACCAGACAAAATTATGTTTTGTCAAGTGGATAGACGGAAAACATGATTTCGTCTACCCTATTATATTTCGTCCACCGAGCGGAGGATTCCACCAATGATAGGACTTTATTTGTAATTTCTAATTAAAATAATATTAATTTTAAAAACATCGTAAAAACTGCATAGGTGATACTACGTTTTCCATCCGTTTGTCGGTGATACGGCCCTTGATCCAGATGGTGAAATCAACATTTATTAGGTGTGATTCTTGTTGACAAATAAAAGCAGTGATCTGAGTAGGCTTCCTCATTAATTCATTATCAGTAGCCGGACAACACGTCTGTACCACATCGATCGAGCATGCGGGCGACAAAGCTATAGGACGACTATGGTACGATGAAGGGTGACCTCTCACAGGACCATGTACAGACACATGCACGTACAAGAGCATGTCCTAAGACCTAAGTGACAAGTTCCACCAAAGAACAGAGGCTAGCCGGGTTATTCGTTTGGTCGATCATGTGTGGAGTGGAGCCTAGCCACTCCCAATTTGGCAGCACAATGTAAAACCCTGGCCTATCAATTTAGAGCCACAAATCTGTAGCCCAAGACATCTGTCGCGGAAGGCACATTCCACTCTCCTACAGCGGCGGCAATCCATGCATGCTGTGTGCAGGGAGAGAACAGGTCCCTGGCCAATGGCCATGGAGAAAAACCCGATCGCCTGCAAGATCTCAAGAGGCTTGCACACAAGCAAGAGGCTAGCTCGCAGTCGCAGCTATATAAATGCCCGTGCAGGTGCGATCCCTTCCACTCACCATCAGTTAGTCCATCTCCAAGATTCCAAGAACCACCAGCCCATTCAGGAGGAGGGAATTGAACGACGCGCCATGGCCATGGCTCGCCCCGTCGTCGCCCACGTCTTCTTCTTCCTCCTCCTCGTCTCCACCGCGCCCGCCGTGCGCACCACCCCCGACGCCGCCGGTGCCGGCACCAGCAACCTCGAGGAGGCGTGCAACAAGACTCTGTTCCCCAAGGTGTGCGTGCAGGCGCTCAAGGACAACCCGGAGTCCAAGGCGGCGACTCCCCGCCGCCTCGCCGAGCTCTCCGTCTACGTGACCGCCGAGGTCGGCATGACGGTGGCGGCGTTCGCGCACCGCGAGCTCAACGGCATCCGGGACAACGACGCCCTGTACCGGTGCCTCGACACCTGCTCCGAGGACATCGAGGAGGCCGTGGCGCACCTCAGCGCGCTCACCCGCGAGCTCACCGACGCCAAGTTCCTCGAGGTCAAGTCATGGCTCTCCTCCACGCTGGGCGGCACCTCCACCTGCGAGGACGCCTGCAGGGACGCGCCCGTCAGCGACATCAAGAACGCGTGCGTCACCAAGAGCTTCGAGTTCGAGAAGCTGCTGCGCGTCACGCTCGAGCTCATCACCGAGGCCTCGGGATCCATGTCCGCCGAGGTCGCGCTGCCGCCGGAGGCGTCGGGGGCCACGGCCACCGCGCCGGCGTACGGAGCGGCGCCGGCGCCGTTCGGAGGCTACGGATCGTCGGCGGGCGCCCCGGCGTCCGGCGCGCCGTCACCAAGTGCGGATGCCCCGGCGCCGTCGTCGTTGGGAGCCACGGGTGCTTCCGACGCCGCCGACGCCGAGGCCGACGCGACTGCATGAGCGGCGATCGATCGATCCATAGGATTTTCTTCTTCTTCTTTCCATCTCACATTTTTTTGTCTCTTAAGAATTTGTTTAGGATTATTTGGAAGTAGTAGAACCGCGCGCATAACTAGTGCAGATATAAGAGGGGCCGCTAAGCTGAGTGTGTTTTTATTTTTCTTTTTTCTTCTTCTTTTTGATAGGGTGAGCTGGGTGATTTATCGTGAGATTGATTGATGTGAACCGTGTTACTTTGACATGCATGTTACAACAGTTAGCCATCATTTGGTCAAAGTAACATATACACAAATTAAGCAGCGCAGTTTTCAGTCGTGGACTTTTACCGTTGATCACATTTATAATTTGATGTTTGCAACAAAAGAATTATGAACTGGTATCAAAGATGAACCAAAATGGTACGATTATTCTTATATCAGAAAATATATTTTATTTCAAGGTGACCATGGTGGCCGAAGGTTACAAAATTTTGCAATCTACTAGGTACGTAGTATCAGATGAGATGAAGGCTGGCTTCTTCAGATTTGCAATCCTTTTCCTGCCACTCGGTCAACATGAAGAACTATATGTGTGAGACTGTTACATAGTGCTGCTGTGAGCAATGGTGGTATCAACAACATATATGCGTGCAGGCTTACCTAAAACAAATGAAGGCAGGCCGAGCCAACAATATCTATAGAGTAAGGTCCGTTTCCTCTACTGATTTTGGAAATTCTTAGATGCACATTCAAAAAAGCAATAAGAAGATATACTTTGAGCGCCGTTTTTAGGCTCTGCCATGGCACGAAGATGAGCCACCGTGAATTACATGGCCTACCTCCATAGGGAGCTCATCGGGCTTTAGCACCGGATTTCCAACCGGTGCAAACCTTCTGGTGTCAGGGATTCAAACTCAGGATCTCCTGGCTCGCGCGTACCCACCTAATCATCTCATCTACGCAGCGCATGTGATAGGATAGAAGATGCGCTTCTTTTGAAGTAGCATGCGACACCCCCTTTAGCACCGGGTCGTATTTACCAAGTGGTGCTAAAAGGCTTTTAGCACCGGGTCGTAACATCCTTTAGCACCGGGTGGTGTTACGACCCGGTGCTAAAGGTGACTTTTAGCACCGGTGCTAAAGGGTCTCCGGGGGCACCCCAATTTTACACCCGACGCTAATGTTGTATTAGCACCGGATCTTAAGTGCACCGAGGCATACGAGAGGGGCAGATGTGAAGATTTCTGTAGTGGGCAGACCTCCTCACATGGACCGTCACCATGAATTATAAGCTTTGTCGTGGTCTAGCATCATGCCGAGCTTTCTCGTCGAGGCAGCTGAATCCATGTTCGCCGACATCGCCATGGCATTCTCATATGTCGAGGACCCTTGATACATGCCATGGTATGATGGATCTTTAGCCGACACGCCATCATCGGATACCAAAATTATGGCATGATCGACGGTGCAAAGCCTATTAATTGGAATCCATTATATATAATTGGCACTTTTCTCCCTCAACTTTTCCTCGATGGTCGAATTCATCCCTCAACTTTAAAATTGGCCAATTTGATCCCTCAAATTACACTTTTGGATCAAACTCGTCCCTCAACATTCAAATCCACCGATCTATTCCTCAATTTTTTTTAGGGAAAATCCATCCATAGAGAACTAACTTTTTATATGTTTGCTACAAAAATCATATGCTATTCTTTTATCATATAGATAAATACTCATATTAAGTTTGACAAGAATAATTGGCCTACAAGTCTGGCTAATCATTTGGATTACCTCTATACAAGGATAGAAGTATATTTTTGAAAAATAATTGGCCAAAACGGATAAGTATAGTGCTCAGTTTGGCGAAAAGTAGTGACTCGCCTGTATTTGCTGCATAAACAAAATTGAGATAAGCGCATAACGCACAATAGATACAATGGATATAAGCATTGATTAGGATACCCATAGACCAGATGTTAAAAATAAATCAGTGAACCACACATATTTAAATATCAGCTGCATATAAAATTGTGGTGCTGATGAATAGTGAAATAAATAGGAAAATAAAACTTGAGGGGTTGATTTGATCAAAAACAAAAGTTGAGGGACTAGATTGGCTGATTCTAAAGTTGAAGGACAAATTTGATCTAAAAACGAGACTTCAGAGACTAGATTGACCGATTTCAAAGTTGAGGGACGTACTTGACCCTTGAGACAAAGTTAAGGAACTAATATGCCTATTTTGCCTTTTTATTCACAAATTTGCCATTAGTTCTCTTAATGTGCTACTCCCTCCGGATCTTCAGTTGACAAGACGTGATCTGACTTGGTACGGCTTTCCGAATTACACTATGACCAGTTTATAAGCCCAACATGAGACCCATTTCAATAAAGGGCATAGGCCTATGTTGGACCATATCAGATTGCGCACACGGGTTCTCCTCTATCTTATTAGTCGTTTTAGCCCAAAAGTATATATAATTTTGGTCATGTATTTATAGAACCCGATACTTCAAATTATTAGGCTAAAAACATATATAATCACGGTCATACTAGTATATTAAAAACTATGCAACAACACAAACACATAAACATGATTTGATATGGTGTAAATTAATCCTGAGCGTGAAGGAGCTAAGAAAGATGCTCGATACTTTGTATGGCTACCGGGTGTGACAGGTTGGTCCTGCGTGGGCGCGAGAGGATGTGACAAATATCAAAAGTCTCGCTATTTATGATGTAGATAAAGGTCATGTCGAATTTACATGATCTTTTTTATGAGACTAGTAATGTTTTGTGTGCTATCATACAAGTTGATATTGAAGAATGAATTTAGTTATCTTATACTTGGCGCTACTTTGCGCATTTTCCATTACGACAAACTAAACATAACTTTAAATTGCATGGTGTCTCATGCATAGAGATTATTTGAATTCCCTGAAAATATCCTAAAGAGTAGCATTAACTAACTATTTGATTGGCTCTATGCGTTTTTCTATGCTAAATAAACACTCTTTATGTGACAAAATTCGAATGCTATATGAACACTTATTTTGAGACGGAGGAAGTATGAATTTTCAATTGCAATCTTATTTTAAAGCCCTCATAAAAAACAATAACGGTGCAGTTGTTTTTTTTAAAATGCTTTGTGCTTTGCATGCGAAGATGTAACAGTTTTGCCTTTTCCTTCCAACATGGCATCCAACGAACCCTGCTTGAGAGGTGATGGAGATCGAGGTGCATCTCTAAAACACGAATCCTGGCCCCAAACCGCGGGCGCTTAGCGGATCCACGTCGCCCGCTAAGACGCGAGCCGTCGGATCTAGCGAGGAAGCGATGGGAGCTGTCCGATGCAGACCGGCGAGGGTCTCTCACCCGATAAACTATTAACCTGCACAGGCGAACCCGCGTGAAAGAAAACCTTATCCCACGCGTACGCGTACCTCCGCCTCCGGCGTCGCTTCGTCGTCCTCCGCTCGCTACCTGCGCCCGGTGCATTGCAGGGCCCCACGCGACCGAGGGCCACCGCGTTGCGGGTCGTGCGTGGCGGCGCGCACAGCCAGAGTTCCGAGGCGCCTCGCTCGCTCCCCTGCGCCTCCACCCGATGCAGCCGCTGGAGCTGGAGGAGAGCTCATGCTTCTCCTGCTCGGTCCGATGCGCTGGCTCAGCCAATAGTCCCAGCCCTTTTACGGCTAGCACCCAGGCCATGCGGTGGCGCGGCCCCTCCCTCCCCCGCTCCTCGCGCTGGAGCTTCGCGCGAGAACTCCACTGCCGCCTGCACGCATAACCCCAACAGCAAACTGGATGTCAAGTGCCACTCGTCTCTACTCTCTACCATCCACGAGGCTATACATTCCTTATTGTTGTAATCATGTTGCTCGATGAAATGTTTGAGAGGGGCTTGCATTCGATTTGCTGTGTCAATCAGGATTAATGCTGCTGATTTGGTTCCTGGGTCTTGGCCCATTATGTTCATCGAAGTATTCGCTATTTCTTCTTCACATCGGCAGGCCCTTCCTCTCTGCTTTCTTTCTGATGCCTGCTCCCTCTACAGGTGTGCTCCTACTAACATATATAACAACATGGTTCTGATTGTTTGCATGATCCTCATAGTATACTTTTTAAATTTTACTTTGCTATTCAGTGGAACACGGGCAATTGTGGACCTTGTTTTTGTTATTAGAATATGTCTGTAACCACACTGGTTACAAAATTATATTAGAGAGATGCAAGTGGTGGCTCATTTGCAGTGCTGACTGCTAGAGCTATGAATCTATGATTTCCATATATTCAAATTTTATCTACCATTTTCAGTAGAAGTCTGCATACTTTTAGATTGTAAAAATATATATGTGCAGATTTATCTATGTATTTTTAAGCATGTAACTATATAAAGAGTCAATGGCCTTTGCAGGTTTAGCTATGGTCTTTTGCTGTACATACACAATGAAAATGAAATGGTCTTGCACCTAGCCACATATATGATATTACTTTTACTTCACAATGTAGAAACAGCTTATGTTCTCCACCAAAAAATGTAGAAACAGCATACTCTCCAATACTCTTTAACTTGGAATAGTCAAATACAAGCCAAGAGAATACACTAGGCCAAGATCAACAATAGATACATACTGGCCAACTCATGTCAGATTGTCAGGCATACTGGCCAACTCAGTCAAGCACGGCAAAGGCCGCGCCAAGTTTCTAGCCTCCTCCACAGCTCCTTTCTCCTCTGTTGGGTGTTGATAAGACCTCTTGTGGCTCAACGATGCAGAGCTCATTGATCTAGACCATCTAATTTATATCTGCGTCTTTTATTGGAAAAAAATACATCTGCATTTTCTCATTTTCATCTGTAAAGTGAAAACTAAAGAGTAACTAGATACACACAGCAGTCAACTTCATGGTTATGCTAGCTTTGGCCTTTTAGCTAATTGTCTGGTTATATTTTATATTGCTATGTCGCTGCTATGTGTTTATGGAGGACAAGGTGAGGGTCGTCCGTAAAAATTCTCAAGATACCTAGTAATATTCTTCCTGGGAATATTTTATTAGGATATCATTGTGAATCCAACACAAATGGCGTACTACATATCTGAAATATTAAGCACTGAACTACAGGGGCCTCTGTTTGATGTTTATGGTAAGTTCTGGTTTTTTGGTACCATCATTACCCATCTTCCACTGGCTCAAATAAAAGTACTTATTCACTTCCTCAGTTTGTTGGGACCATTCATTCATTTCCATGTGAGTTTCACGCAGAGTTTATTACATTTTTCATTTGTATACAGGTTGGTTATGCAAGAAACTTGACAAAACCTGTACAGTTCTTCAGTACATGTTGCTGCACGCATCTACATGTGACTCTGCAAAACTGTTCACTTGAAACTTTTATCGATGCCTCTTCTACCAAATGTTATATGATGTAAACATACATGTTCATAAACAGGATCATTAGGCTGAATCATTATATTTTGCTTGAAAATGTATTTTTAATGCTCAATGTAAAACATTGTCGAGTCTTAAGTTACTGTCCTGATTCCATGACAAGTTAATTACATTGTTAATTATAATTTTGTGTTATCTGCAATATGATATAGTATCATGAGTCATTTACAATAGCAGCATGTTAAAATGCTATGATAGTATCATTTATTCATGTCATTTTAAAAAGGGGCACTGCATCTGTAGCACTATGAAAGATCATTAGGCAAAAGCTTATGGATTTCTTCGGAGACCAACCTGAGATATACCCTCTAAGCATCACATCCATGCTCCACTATGCAAAATTGGATAGGTTTATTTTCTTTCGATGTGTATCGGCTACGTTCGTTTGGAATGGTTCTAAGGAGGCTTTAACTTGGGAAAAGACGTCAATATCTATGGGCGGTTTCCTTGGTTCCTAGCTTTCATTGGGTTGTAATTTCTATTATATGAAACTGCTCATTTTTTCTATTCTTGCTTTGTCCTTGTGGATGCAAACAAGGTGTTGATTAAGAATGTTTTTCCCCGTCTTCGACTGATCTCATACACAAAATCTTGGTCTCAATGCAGAAATGGCATTCTCTGCTGAAGCCTGAAGATCAGCCATGATGGATAATGTCGCGGGCTCAGTGAAGAGCTAGCTTAATATCACAAGAAGTTGCCGAGGAGTCTAGAAGATCTTTTGTGACATCTCAACTGTCATTTACATGCTTTTGTAATAGGAATGACCTGGTTACTATAAGCCTGCGTGCTTGGCTTCGTTTTCTATCCAGCACTGTAATATTAATGATTTAGTGCTCGTTAACTAAATCTTTTATCTCTTGTCAATGCTTCAAGCTTCCATGCGGAATCAGACAACGAATTCACATTGGCCCAATCAAGTGCAGGCGCGGCAACGCCGCGACGGTGTTTCTAGTGAGAAGCTAACACTAGCTACCTACATCGAAAATTAAAGACGAAGCGTTTTCCCAAATCAAATTCTATCATCTTGGGCACAAATTTGGCAATGCCAGTCTGTTACTAAAACCTTTGACCGAATAATAAGTTTGAGCCACACATATTTGTGAGTGACGACCTAGTAAGAAGAACTAGGACTAGGACACCTGTCGGGCCTAGAAAGGCGCATATATATTCGCGTGGAAGGCCCAGCTTGTGTCGCGGACTACACAATTCCACTCCCCTACAATGGCGGTTTGCCACACACGAACATGGTGGGGGAGATGCACAAGTCCTTGGCCAACTCGCGGCGATCGCTTCCTCCAGATCAAAGCACACTAGTGTATATAAAGCCCGTGCAGCACTCTCTCCTCGATCGCCATCACCACGCAACAGAGATCGAGAAGCAGAAAACACACACAGATATATATATATATATATATATATATATATATATATATACACCAGGCCACAAGATCGATCAAGAAGTAGCTGCAGGTCCGACGACGACGATGGCCATGGCGGCTCGCTCCCTGGCGCCCCTGCTGCTGGTGCTCTCGGCCCTCTTCTCCGCCGCGTCCGCCGCGCGCACCGTCGGCGACGCCGTCCAGGACGCGTGCAGCAAGTCGAGGTTCCCCAAGGTCTGCGTCGACGGCCTGTCGGCCAAGCCGGAGAGCCAGAAGGCGACGCCGCGGCGCCTGGCGGAGCTCTTCGTGGGCATCGCCGCCGACAAGGGCACGGGCATGGCCACGTTCCTGGAGGGCAAGTTCAACAACGACCAGAGCAAGGACGACGCCGCCCGCGGCTGCTACGACGGCTGCGGCGACGACGTCGAGGAGGCGGTGGCGCACCTCACCGCCGTCGCCGAGGGCCCCACCGACGCCAAGTTCCTCGAGCTCAAGTCGTGGCTCTCCTCCACGCTCGGCGGCACCGCCGTGTGCGAGGATGCCTGCAAGGACCTGCCCAAGAGCGCCGACAAGGACGAGGTGCTCAAGTACAGCGTCGACTTCGAGAACATGCTGCTCGTCACGCTGGACCTCATCACCGAGGCGTCGGGCTCCATGTCTGCCGACATCGCGCTGCCGCCGTCCGACGCCGCTGGCGCTCCGGCGCCGGCGCCGTCGTCCGTGGGCTCGGGCTCGGGCTCGGTGGCGGAAGCGCCCGCGGGATCAGAGGGCCCTGCTGCGTCCGCCGCCGCGCCGCAGTCCAGCGGCCCGTCTGCCGACTCGCCGGCGGCGGCGTCTGATGCTCCGGCGCCGTCGTCCGGGGATGGCTCCGGTGCGCCGGCGCCGTCGGGATCTTCCGCCGCCGATGGGCCGTCCGGGGACTCCGCCGACGCGCCGGGGCCGGCGTCGGCGGCTGAGGAGGATGGCGACGACACCGATTCCAGTGACGACACCAAGGCATGATGAGATGAGCGGCAACCACGCCGGCCGGCTTCTTCGCTACCAACTCCATCAAACAAGATGCTCTCTTTACATTTTTTGCAAAATTTGCCGTCCGTTTCCCATAACAACTACGGTTTTGTAGTATTTAACAATAATATAATGGTTAAGCACAACATAAGGCCCATGCAAATGCAGTTGAATGTGTCTACGTGGGCCTATGTTGGAGCCAAACTCCGCAGAAAAAAATGGCATGCAGCCGTCTTAATTAGGGCCCGTTTGTTTTAGCTTGTGACAGATTATAGATTTTTTTTTTAAAAGCTGGATTGTAAAAGTCTGCTGAGGCTGTGTGGCATCGCTGGTCTGTGAGGGTTATATTCCTATTCACGTTGTGCAATGTCTGTAGTACCCCAAGCTTACTGAATAATGCTCCTTTTCTTTTCAATTGTCAAATGTTGAAATGTTGCGTTCAGTTACATATATTGGTGAGAGAATTATTACATTCAAACTTTTTTCAATCGCGCATGTTGGTTCGCACTTCCGGTACGGTGCAGCGTCAAAATGAACAAAAATACATACTGCTCCAAGAAAATTAGAGAAAAGCAAATGATATATAGTTTTAATGGACGTTCTATTGATTAACTTAAGTTCATAGAACAATAACAAAAAGGTTCAATCAAAGTTTGATTAGTTTGGTTTTCTGATGAGTCAAGTTAGTTTGCCTCGATCTGTTCCTATAAGTACGTCGTCCTAGCATTCTTTATGGGAAAACTTGCTGAACAAAGGTTTCCTTCTATCTATGAAGAAAGAAAAGGAAACAGAAATTCTGATGATTTTACTTGTTCTTCGGCCCTGTTTGGATCCACCCCAACTAAAGTTTAGCCAGCTAATTTGTAGTGGTTTATTTTAGCCAGCTAAAGATTACCTACCTAAACTTTAGCTGGAGGTGTTTGGATTCATCAGCTAATTGAATTAATTGAACTATACCAACCTTCATTAATTATGGACATAATCATGTGACCGTGGGAAATTTCCATAAACATATGGGGGTATTTTGGTCTTAAACTCGTTTAGCCGCGTTTAGCTAGGTGCCTAGGTTCAACCAACTAAAAGAATCGTGTAACTTTTGACATGCAACTAAAGTTTAGCTCAGTTTTTGTTGCTCCCGTTTGGATCCCTAGCAACTAAACTTTAGCCGGTAAACTTTATAAGACTCAAATTGATGCCGGAAAGCGCTCAATTGGGAGCTCAATATTATCTACGAGTGTTTTCTATTTTTCTGCTGAAATTAGCCAAATATGTATTTGCTTCATTGTGGTCCATATATATATTTTTCTAGATGATGAAAAGTTTATTTCCTGCTTCGGTCATTCCCAATTGAGAATGCATCAGTCCACAATTCTTACAGACGGATGCCACCACAATAAAGAAAAGCACACATCAAAAAGAACGTATAGCTAAGACATCCTATGATTACTGATAAAAAACTCTAACAGACAGTCATGTAGTCATTATGCAGTATTCCGGCTTGTTATGTGATGTTGACTCTAAAAGAACTAGCTTCGCCACATGAGGGTGAACGCAGAATCCGAGTTTGAGCTAAATCCAGTGAAAATGAAATAATAACTCCAACCACCGAATGAACACTGACCACCAAGTTGAGAATATACCGCCGTAACGGTCTCACCTCCCATCAGGAAAAATGATTCCATAAGATAATGTCCGCCGTTGGAGACACCGAATACTGAAGTGGAAACCAAGCCCTAAAGTGCAGTAACCAACGTTGAAGACGCTGACCTCCTGCAGTCGGCACCTAGTGATCCTCCCAATGCGATGTCTTCAAGAAGAAAACAACATCAAACGACGCTGCCATCGCATGACTGGATAAACCAATCTTTGGCTTTCGCCCGGGAGAAATCCATCCGAAATTGTAGGATGCAACGGCGTCTCCAGCGAGGAGAAGTGATGCTCGCATACCGCAGTTGTTCCAAACCCACAACCCATTGACCAAATGGACTCACATAGTTACGCCAGACGCTTGCCGATGGGGTAACCAATAAGGAAGTTGCCGGCCAACGAACAAATCCGATCATGTGCGCACAGTATGCACCGCCTTCGGTCGCCGCCGATCTAGGCCCTGGGCGGCTGCGCAATTCATGAGCAGCCCGCGTGCAACGACCCACCGCTGGTCTTCTAAGCTTGCGAAGGCCCCCTAACGACCAAATCTGACCAAGACGAGTCATTCCAACCGGATTCATCGCCTTAAAGCCGATCGGCCGCCGCCATGCCTTGCTGCGAATAAGAGATCCAATGCAGGCCATACACACGAACTTTATTGAAAATCAGGCAGCTTGCGAGGATGCGTTGACGGCAGCGGCCTCGCCACGACGCCCACGCTCGCCATCCATCTGAATTCCTCGGCACGACGCCCACGCTCGCCATCCATCTGAATTCCTCCTGAGGTGATAGATCAAACCGGGGAACAACGGATCTGAGTCTAGAAAAAATAGATCCGGCCGCCAACCATCGCGGCCACAGATCTCACCGGTGCGAAGAGAGATGAAGGAGCCAAGAGGAGCCCCGCCGTCACCTTCCTTGTAGCGGGTCAGGCTTCTGTTCAGCTGCTCTAACGGCGGTGAGGGAGAGGGCGGCAGCGCGGGTGGCCGCGTCCGTCCGCGATGGCCTCCGAGGGCATCTTTTTTCCCGGGGCAGATTTATATATAGATACTCTGACATTATATCTAAATATCTAAATATTCCAATAATTACCATACATATATAACTATATTTGAAAAAGAAATCATATATCTGCAACCTTATATGCTTTAGAAATAGATTAAGATACATGGATTGGACTTTTGCTATTTCGATTTGGATTGGATTGCGTGGTGAGGACTTCGCAGTGTGATTGGACTGGACATGGGTTTTCAGCAACCAGATTTTAGTTAAGACTATCATGTTTGGATTTGCATTTCAATCCAATCACTAGTAGACAAAGGGGCATTCATCCCCTGCATTTGTCCTGGTTGGATTTTGGCCTGAGACAAATTACCCTTATAGTTCCGGTCTAAAATTTTTATGATCCGGGAGGACCTTTAGTTCTAGGCGGTAACACCAACAAAAAGTTCCAATTTAGTCCCGGGCGGTGTTTCCAACCAAGACTAAAGGTCCCGATCTTTAGTTCCGGACGGTAACACTGACCGAAACTAAAGGGTGACTTCGGTTGGTGTTACCGTCCGGGATTAAAAGGGTCACCGTGGGTTAATTTAAAAGGAAAGCATCCAGGAACCTTGCATAAATTCTTTATAGGTGAGATAGTAAGGGAGACAATGCGTGAGGCAGGAGGTCGTGTGTTCGAATCACACGAACCGCACACTCAGTATTTCGCGTGACTTGTGGCTTGGGACGACACTAGTGTGGTAGCCTCTCCTAGCATCCGTGAATTTTTTTTAGGGACCCTTTAGTCCTGGATCGTTTTTTACCCTTCAGTCCTGAGCCGTCTTAGTGACCGGTACAAAGGGGTGTCCCCGCCTTCTGGTCCCGGGCGAAAAATCAGGACTAATGCCCATTTCTCTACCAATGAATCCCACCTCTACATATATAAAAAATCGTGTTATATATACTCACATAGTCACATTAAGGCACACTATATACAGCATATATACATTTCATTATATCCATTAATAACCCTGGCATTATATCCAATAATTACCATACATAATTACCATATACATATATAATCCTATAAATTTCAGAAACAAATCATATATATATATATATATATATATATATATATATATATATATATATATCAACCCGGCCTTCCCTCGTACTAAGGTACAATCAACGTTATATAGTCCGCCATGGCCGCCTGCCGCTCTCGTCTTCCTCCTCTCCGTCGTCGTCGTCCCCAGCACCCTCGCCACCGTCGTCCGTTCCGCCGCGCCCACCGCCGACGGCCTCCACAAGGCTTGCAACGCGACTTCCTCCCGGGGGATCTGCCTCACGGTTCTGGGCGCGATCCCGGAGAGCCGCCGGGCGGCGGCGACCCCGCGCCGGCTCGGCGAGCTGGCGTTCCGGTACCTGGAGAGGGAGGCCCCGGTGCTGGTGGCGGAGGCCCGGCGCGAGACCGCCGCCACCAGGAACCAGTCGATGATCTACTGCCTGAGGGAGTTCAACGAGAACATCAGGTTGTACGCCCGGTGGCTGCGCGGGCTCGCGCCGGAGCGCGGCGCCGAGTTCGCGGAGGCGAGGCGGAGGCTGGAGGGGATCCTGTCGGCGCCGTCGAACAGCGGGATCAGCTGCCGAGGAAGCCAGTTCGACGAGAAGCCCGTCATCCGCAGGATCTTCGACTACGAGGCCATGATGCAGGTCACGCTCGACCTTATGGACGCCGCCGGGAAGCCCGATCCGGCGAGCACTGACCCGCCGGCGTCGTCGGACTACGGCGCCGACGGAACATTTGCGGTAATTGACTGAATTGAACCTGCGGCGGCGGCGGCGAATTGTGTTTGGATAATCTAGGAAGCTTTCTTTCTTGGATGGATTATTAGAGATCCGGATCCGTGTCTTACTCATTGCTTGTATACAATTGGTAATAAGAAGTGGTTTTTATATCCACCAATCTGTTCATGTCTCTGGAAAAATATTGAGTTCATTCTATCCATTAGAGACTGATAGACCTCTGGGGCCAGGGCAGGATAAAGGGTATCGAAAAATACACATGAAATTATTGCTAGTTGACCACCTCCGGTAATCTCTCGCGGCTGATTTGACCACCATGGTTGCTACTTGCTAGTTGTGCTACGCGAAGAAATAGCATGTTGTATGTTGATGTCTAATTGATGGATCGGAGCATGCATGCATAGTTTCTTTGGTATGTGGTAATATATAATCCTCCGGGATATGATGGGATAACGTGGTCGATTGGTTCCATCAATCAATCTATCTATATACTGCATCTGTATAATCTATCTATATACTGCATCTGTATCAGTAAAGGAGGCCGTTTAGGACAAGCATTGAGTCAAACTTTGAGAATATAAATCATGAATAACTTTTAAGTTGTTGAGTTTGAAATGGTAAAATTTATATAAATAGATTTATTTTAAAATTTAAAAAATATTTTTATAAAAGTATATATGTATAATTTTTTGACAAATATTTTTGTAGAAATAAGAAGTCAAAGTTGTGTTTTGAAGACCATGTCGTTATCCTAAACGGCTTCCTTTACCAGTATGGAGGGAGTATACTATAAGGATCCAATTCTTTTCAAAATACTCTCACCTAAAAAAAATCCTATCCATCCCTAAAAAAGATGTTTCTAGTGAGTTTTTACTGTTTTTATATTTCTTTTCTCATCATAGAATTTCTTTACCCACCCCACGTACCCACCAACCACGTACCCACGTGAGGCACGGGCATATTTGCTAGTAGAGGAGTATGTTGCAGCCATAAGCTTAGAGCATCTCCAAGAGACTAGTAATAATCCTAACTAATTTAAAGATCAGGAAAAAGTCTATTTTTGACCATCCAACTCTTCTCTTAGTTTGATTTTGGCCATCGAATTCCAAAACCATTCAAATTTGTCCATCGGGGCGGTTTTGATGCGTGATTTTAATTTTTTATTTACAATTTAGTCATTAGATCTTACAACAGCAGATTTATATATACAAGTATTTACAAGATATATATACAATTCACTACGTACAACACCACAACAACAGGTTTTTTGGCTACTGTTGGCTTGTGACTCACTGTGAGCTGGAGTATGGATGCGCATGCGCTCTGTATTTTTGTGTGTTCATTGATTGCTTTTCGACCAGGCATGCCTCGCAGCGGCTTTCTCGCATCGTTATTTGGTGCGTGTTCGTTTACGGGTGCTGATTGCTTTGGCTTTTTCTCTGGTGACAACATGCTTTCACCTACTTTTTTCGATAACATGTTGTCTGATTTTCTTTTGGCTTTTGGCTTTTTCTTTGGTGATAACATGCTTTCATCAGTTTTGTGACAACAAGTTGTCCAACTACTTTTTTGGAGCCTTGGCTCGCTTATACTAACCAACCCAACGCTAGGGGGCTACTCCATATGAATGCTCGACCCCTTCGTGGTACTCGACATCGTGTTGGGATGCTTTTTTCTTTTGGAGAACCGCCCACCCTTATACCGACCATGTGTTGAAGCACCTTTAGCCAACTATTTTGGCTTCATTCCTTCATCAATAGTTCATCACGCACCTGAACGTTGCTCGGGGGCTATGGGTACTATCGGGCCCATTATTAGAGGAGACTGGCGCCGACCTGGGCCCACGCCTGATAAGGTTGTGGGCCGACCCCTAGGCGGCCCACAAAGAATCTCCGACTTGGTGGACAAGTTTGGTGAACACACGACGGGCTGCACTATGGATATCTTGGGATATCGGCGGGAATCTAGTTGGATAAGTTTTCATGTTGTCACCCTATATAAGGCGGCCTAGGGAAACCTCTCGAGGGTAACGTATCCATTGTAACCATACACGCGCCCTTACTTACTGAAGCATGGCCGAGTTCCATCAATACCAAACCACAAACCAACACAGGACATAGGGTGTTATACCTCCGGTTAGCCGAACCTGTCTAAATCAGTGCCTCCTGTGTCACCATTGCAGGGTCGAGATGGCGGACTAGGGGGTGAATTGTCCTTTCTAAAAACTTAACGCACCGGCTAACCGAACCAAATACGGAATTAAAACTATCGGTCTGGCCAAGACTACACCCCTCTATCTTTGTTCACTAGCACCTTATAAAAGAATCTAAACAAGTTAATAAGGTGCCAAGCTAGCACGAGCTCATCTAATTAATTCTAGGAGTAAGGTCACACAAACCTATGTCACTAGTACTTCACACACCAGGGAGTTCCTACACAACTAGTAAGCAAAAGCACAAAGCTCCTAAGCTCACTAGCAATGCTGTTGACACCAAAAATTAACACCAGGAAGAGGCTGACATGTGAGCCGGATTTGGTGGAAGGATGCCATTCGGCTAAAGGGCTTTCTCTGAAGCATTCGGCAAAGATGCTCTGCGGTCGGGAACGCGTCGTCATTCGGCTAAAGGGTGTTCTCTGAAGCGTTCGGCAGAGATACTCTGCGGTCGGGGATGCGTCATCATTCGGCAGAGACATGGTTCCGCAGGTAAAAGCAGTAGCATTCGGGAAAGTGTGGTGACATGGAAAAACGTAAGGAAAAGGCCGGTTCGAACAAGGAATGCAATATGGGCACGAAGATCCGTCATTTATTTTTAGAAACAAGTATTGTAGTCGTGTCCGACTAGGAGTTGTATCAAGACCTGGGTATAAATATAAACCCATGGCATCTGTAGAAGGAATCAATCGAATCAATCATACAACAAACCGGCCCCGTGCCAACATCGAGTCCTTTAGTCGAGTCGTCGAGTTCTTCGAGAGGAGTCATCGATCCGTCGACCTCCGTAAGTACCGGCAACCTTGTATCATGCTTAGTATCATGCGGTGGATTTAAGCTTTGATGCAAGTAGTCTTGTTACCATGCTTAGTATCATGCGGTGGATTTAAGCTTTGATGCAAGTAGTCTTGTTACCATGCTTAGTATCATCCGGTGGATTTAAGTTATGGTCTCAAGAAGGTTCCTCTGTTAGGTCATGAGCCATGCGGTGGGCTAAGATCTAGTATGGACCAAGTTATCGGCTCTGTTAGATTTCGGCAAGATCTAACGGATTCATTAAGTTACCCCGTGTTGCTCCGTTTTTACTATGTGCTTAATTCATGCAACACACCTTTGCCCAATCTAGATCGGCTAGAATCGGCTATACTTCATGACATGACGACTTATCCCCTCACAGCCGAATCCGAAACCGATCTAGGTTGCCACGTGTCGCGGGTTCGAGCTTGTCGGCATCGTGTAGATCTTGACAGAACCGGGTATCATGCGGTAGATGCAGGTTTTTGGGTCGTCTTAGAGCTAATCATCCGGTGGATTAGAATTCGATTCGATCTGATAGATTTATCTTTACCGATTAGGCTTGTTCCTTCGCCATGGATCCCGATTCGGCTAAATAGCCGTATTCGGCAGTGCTCTCATGAGTGAACTTGTGTTCGTGGGTTTGCATTGGACAATGAATGCTTTTAGCCTTTCACGATTAGATTGTATCATGCGGTGGATTGATCTAATCTGATTGGTGGTGTGGCTTCAAACGAGTTGTATCATGCGGTGGATTAACTCGTTCGTTGTCATGCTTGACGGGTGCTGCTTTCGGCCTATGCATTCTTGTTTTCAATGTAAATTCGTGACTGTGTTGTGGGTTCGTAACTAAACATTGAGTGCTTTTAGCTTTTCATGATTAGATTGTATCATGCGGTGGATTAATCTAATCTGATTAGTGGCGTGGTTACAAACAAGTCGTATCATGCGGTGGATTAACTTGTTTTGTTATCATGCTTGACGGGTGCTGCTTTCGGCCTATGCATTCTTTGTTTACTGCGAATTCATGATCATGTTTCACCCTTTTATTTATCTATCATGCTCTGTTTCTCGTTAATCGGCTATGAGTACGTGTTCATTCGGTTGAAAGCCGATCTTTCGTCATGCTTACGTCACGCATTCGGCAGTGCGCTCCTCGCGTGCCTTGCCGATTGCCGAATGAGGTTTTAACTGCCGACAGATAGCTTCCCTGTAGCTATATGTCTCTCAAGATTGGCTTCAACGCCGCAAACATGGAACTGTCTGGTCTCACCCGGCACGTTCCAGGTTTTAATCTAAACGTTTCTATCCCTTTGTTAGTTTTCAGGCAAACTGACTGGCACGCTTCCGGATTCGAAAGCCCGGGCCACGTTTGAAGCCAGCTTTGTTCGGCTTGCTGTGTGCTTGGCGTGAGGTGCGGATTTTACGTCAACACACTTTTTGGCACGCCCAGTGGGACACACACAAGTTTTCAAGATGCCTGAGTTGAGCGACATCATGAATGTCACTTTGGAAGAGTTGTCTGAAGAACATCAACAGATGGTAAAAGTTGCTGCCAACCAATTCATTAATAAATGTTTACTGTCTTTCGCCAAGAACAGGAGTGGTGCACCTTTTCTCAAGTCTGATCTGCCAAGAGTTCTCCTTCCTGGGCAATCTGATCTTACTGAAGAAGAAGAGAGGGAGAGATTCTCGGGCTTGTTATACAAAGCTTTGGGAGAGACAATGACCAATCACAATGCTGCGTTCTTAAACAGTTTTCGGCATATAATGATAAGCATTTTTGGTCAGCATGTAGATAAACCCTTTGAGCAGATACATGGGCAATTGGGTGGCCCGACATACTTCAATGTTCAAGCACCAGTTCAGAAACCACATGGTAAAGGAAATGCTGATGAAACTGGAGGTTCTGGTGCTAAAGATATAAATGGACAACCGATTCGGCAAGATCCTCAGCTTGCACTGCCGAAAACTCGCACATACGGTGATATGGCATTCGGCACCACAGGGAATCCGCCTGCTTCCGCTTACAAAATATCTCCCTTGAACAACAGATTGCAGAGGGATTTGTATGGAAACGGATATTCAGAGTTTATGGATTACAATGCTATCGACGCTCTCCCGAATCCTGGATATGTTGGTACTGCAGGTATGCTTGCTGGAAAACCAGGGAATCAAGATACCAATATTGACCTCATGGTGCAAAAAATGACCGATGTATTGCAAAATCAATTCGGTCTGAAGCCTAAAAGTCAGGGGTACATGTATTCGTCTCCTTTCCCGGAATGGTACCAAAGGGTATCATTGCCGAATAGAGTCAAAGTGCCTACAGAGTTTACTAAATTCTCAGGACAAGATGATACTAGCACTGTGGAACATATAGCTCGATATCTGATGCAGCTTGGAGAGGCTTCGGCAGATGAAGCTTTCAGAATCAGATACTTTCCTTTGTCACTGACAGGTCCAGCTTTTACATGGTTTGCTTCTTTGCCTGCTCAGTCGATTTGTACTTGGAAAGACCTGGAACAGAAATTCCATGCTCATTACTACATTGGCAGTACCGAGAAAAAGTTGGTTGATTTGACCAGCTTAAGGCAGAGGAATAATGAAACACCTACAGAGTTCCTCAGGAGGTTTAGGGAAACTAAGAGTATGTGCTTTTCTCTGAACATACCTGATGATCAACTGGCTGGTATGGCTGTAGCTGGAATGTTGCCTGCCATTCGGGAGAAGCTTTTCGGGATGGAGTTTGATGATCTGGGCCAGTTGTCGCACAGATTGGCCTTGATGAGTAACCAGGCGTATGGTTTCAAGAAAGATGTCAGATTTGCTAAAAATAATGATGTAGCTGACATCTATAACCAATTCCTTGAAAGAGCAGATCAAGAAGATGAGTATGAAGATGGCGAGGAGATAGCTGCAGCAGAGATAGTGTGGAGCAAAGAACCAGTTACAATGACTCAAAGATGGATCAAACAGATGAAAGGAACATATGATTTTGATGTGACTAAGGCAGACAAATTGTTTGAGTTCCTGGTGAAAGAAGGCCGAATCAAATTGCCAGAGGGGCATTCTATGCTTCGGCCCGATGGAGTGAAAGATAAGAGGTACTGTGGGTTTCATGATAGAAATTCTCATTCCATTAATGAATGCAGAGTCTTTAGGATGAAGATTCAAAAAGCTATCCAGGAAGGACATCTGAAATTCGACAACAAGATGAAACTGGACAGTAACCCTTTCCCTCAGAATATGATCAGGTTCTCGGTTAATATGGTAAATGCTGTTCCATCTGGAGAAAAGGGAAGATTGAAAGTTTTAACCTCAAAGAAGGCAAAGCAGGATGGTTCAGTTGATCCTACTCGGCAGATCACAATGGAACAAATTCGCTGGAAAAATCTTCGGTTCCCGAATAGCCGATTTGAAGTGGGCGAATCCTTTAAACCTAGAGTTACTACACGTATTCTCCTCAACAAATGGCAGCGTCAGCAAGAAAAAGAGCGTTTTCAAAGGCGTGAATACGAGGAGGAGAAAAGAAGGCGCGAAGAAGAAAGGTTTGAGGAAGAACAAGAAGAGTATGCTCGAGAGCAGGAACGAGCGCATTGGGGGTGTGCATTCTTCAGACACTGTTGGAACGAAGGTTTAAAGCTGCCTACAAGGAATAACTGTCCTGAGTGCAATAATGGGTATGTCGAACATAGGCAAAATGTTGCCAATCGCCGATCTGTCCATGAAAGAATTGGTAGGGTGCATCTTAGTGATGATCGGCGTTTTGATGATCAACCAAGAAAGAGACATGCTGATTGCAGATGGATTGATCATGAGGAAGAAGATCGTGAGTATGTTTGGCAGAAAGGACAGTGGTGTCCACCTGGTTTAAGAAGGAGTCAGAAGAGAAGAGTTCAACGCCTGAGGAATCAAGAATTAAAGCAGGCAAGGCCTAGGGTGAAATCAATATGGCTCCCAAAAGACAGGTCTGACGAACATGGTCATTCGGCTCCTACATGTATGGTATGTTTTCTGCCGAATGAATTCATGGCTCCAGCTAACCAAATTGTACAGGAAGAGGTATTGCCCGATATAGATGACGCCGAACAATTTGGGTTAATGGCACAATTGATGTTGAACAAACAAGCTGTTTTTGAGAAGCCAACCCAGAATCGGCACATGAAGCCACTGTACTTGAAGGGATATGTTAATGGCAAACCATTGACCAAAATGTTTGTCGATGGAGGAGCTGCTGTCAATGTAATGCCATATACCACATTCAGGAAGCTTGGTATGGGCCCTAGAGATTTGACACCAACGAGCATAATTCTAAATGATTTTGCTGGAAATCCTTCGGACACCAAGGGATGCGTGCACGTTGATCTGATGATTGGGTCCAAGACTCTGCTTACGACTTTCTTTGTCATTGAGGGCAAAGGGGCATATAGCTTGCTGCTTGGAAGAGATTGGATTCATGCAAATTGTTGTATTCCATCTACTATGCATCAACAGCTTATTCAGTGGATAGATGATGAGGTGGAGATTGTCCAAGCAGATGACTCAATAAGCGTAGCAAATATGGAACCAGCTTTCTGGGAATATCAAGGCATAGATTGTTTCTCAGGCAAAGACTGGGGAGAAGGTCCTGTGGCACCAGCCAGCAGTGATCAACAGCCGATCGAAGCAGTCGGCTCTCATAGTAATTTTTGATGGAAAATCCAATTGATGGAACTGATGGAAAATTAGGACGTGGATTTGTGTCGGCCGATAAATTAGAAGAAGTGGACATTGGAGATGGTGACAAGCCAAGGCCGACATTTATCAGTGCTAATTTGGATTCGGTTTTCAAAGAAAAGTTGGTGACATTGTTAAAGGAATACAAGGACTGCTTTGCTTGGGATTATTCGGAGATGCCCGGTCTAGACCGTTCTATTGTTGAGCATCGGTTGCCAATCAAACCTGGATATAGGCCTTACAAGCAACCACCCCGAAAAATCTACAAGGAAGAAGTGTTGGCCGATGTGAAAAAGGAGATTGAAAGATTACTAGATGCAAATTTCATTCGGCCATGTAAATACGCGGATTGGATCTCTAATATTGTTCCTGTCTATAAGAAAAATGGAAAAATGAGGGTTTGCATAGATTTTAGAGACCTAAACAAGGCTACACCCATGGATGGATATCCAATGCCTATTGCTGATTCATTGGTTGATGCTGCTGCTGGATACAAAGTGCTCAGTTTCATGGATGGTAACGCAGGATACAATCAGATTTATATGGCATTGGAAGATATAGTAAAGACAGCTTTCAGGTGTCCTGGACACATAGGGTTGTTTGAGTGGGTTGTCATGACCTTTGGATTGAAAAATGCCGGTGCAACTTATCAAAGGGCTATGAATTATATTTTTCATGAGTTGATCGGCAAGATTGTGGAAATATATATTGATGATGTGGTGATCAAGTCATTAGATCATGAGTCTCATTTGGCCGACATAAGGAAAACTCTAGAATGCACCAGGAAACATGGGCTTAAGATGAACCCGAACAAGTGTGCTTTTGGAGTTTCGGCTGGAGAGTTTCTGGGATTTTTGATACATGAAGGAGGAATAGGAGTTGGTAAGAAAAGCATGAAGGCAATTGATGAAATTGTTCCTCCAACTAATCTTAAAGAGCTACAATCACTGCTTGGCAAGATAAATTTTGTGAGAAGGTTCATATCAAATTTGTCACAAAAGGTGTTGCCCTTTTCCTCACTATTAAAAATAAAGAAGGATCAAAAGTTTGTATGGGGTGACGAACAACAGAAGGCTTTTGATGAAATAAAGGAGTACATGAAGAAGCCACCAGTATTGGTGCCTCCACAATTAAACAAGCCTTTTAAGTTGTACGTGGCGGCCGATGCCCAAACTATTGGATCGGCCCTCATTCAAGAATTTGAAGGGAAAGAAAGAGTAGTTGCATACCTTAGCCGAAAGTTATTAGATCCAGAGACAAGGTATTCGGCTATAGAGAAGCTTTGCTTATGTGTTTACTACTCCTGTACAAAATTTCGGCACTATTTACTACATGCCGAATGCGTTGTGTATTCAAAGTTTGATGTGATAAAACACATGTTGTCTATGCCAATTTTGAACGGAAGGATTGGCAAATGGATTTTAGCTTTGTCTGAATTTGAATTAAGATTTGAATCGGCAAAGGCTGTTAAGGGACAGATTATTGCCGATTTCATTACTGAACATCATAATACATCGATAAATTTGCTTAACATTGTTCCTTGGGTGTTATTCTTCGATGGATCTTCATGCAACAAGGGTGGTGGAGCAGGTATCTTATTAATTTCACCCAAAGGAGAAACATTTGAGTTTGCTGTTCCCATTCAATCTGCTGTTACTAACAATCAAGCTGAGTATGAGGCATTGCTCAAAGGGATCCAATATTTGAAAGAAGCAAAGGCCATTGCGGTTGAAATTTTTGGAGATTCAGAATTGGTCATAAAGCAATTGAATGGTGAATATGAGTGCAAAAGTGATACCTTGAGGAATTACTATGAAGAATGCAAAGAAATATTGAAGAGCTTTCGGTCAGTAATTCTACAACACATTCCTAGAGGGGATAATGGAGAGGCAAATAGATTGGCCCAAAGTGCATCAGGTTATAAAGAGCTTCGAGAAGTTTTTGCTAATGATGTATATGCATTCGGGAGTAATCTGGCAGAAGATGATTGGAGAGAAGAGATTGCCGATTATCTGGAGAATCCGTTCCGAAAGGTTTCTAGAAAGCTCAGGTATAAAGCTTTAAAGTTTGTTCTTCTTGATGATAATTTGTATTATAAATCCCTGGATGGAGTGCTGTTACATTGCTTAAATCATGAAGAAGCAAAAAGGCTGATGAGTGAAGTACATGATGGGTTGTGTGGAGCACATCAATCGGCCTACCGAATGAAGTGGGTTATTAGAAGAACTGGATATTACTGGCCGACAATGTTGGAAGATTGTTTTGAATATTATAAAGGATGTCAAGACTGTCAGAAATTTGGAAACATTCAGAGAGTTCCGGCATCGGCTTTGAATCCCATTGTCAAACCATGGCCATTCAGAGGATGGGGAATAGATTTGATTGGCCAAATAAATCCTCCATCTAGCAAAGGGCATAAGTTTGTGCTTTTGGCAACCGATTATTTTACTAAGTGGGTTGAGGCAATTCCATTAAAGAAGGTGACGTCGGAGAATATGGTTGAATTTGTTAAAGAACACATCATTTACAGATTTGGGATTCCTCAGACAATCACCACTGATCAAGGGACTCAATTTACATCTTCAGAATTCAGAGATTTTGCTGAAAGTATGGGCATCAGATTGTTAAATTCTTCTCCTTATTATGCCCAAGCTAATGGTCAGGCAGAGGCTTCTAACAAGATTATGATTAAAATTATACAGAAGAAGATTGATCAGAAGCCGAGAAAGTGGCATTCGGTACTCAATGAGACTTTATGGGCTTACCGAATGGCTCCACATGGGGCTACACAGACGTCTCCTTATGAGTTGGTGTATGGGCATCATGCTATCTTGCCATGGGAAATACAATTAGACTCAAGGAGAATAAAGTTGCAAAAGGATTTGAGTTCTAAAGATTATAATGATTTAATGATGGACGAATTAGAAGATTTGCATATGATTCGTCTCAGGGCCTTGGAGAATATTGAGAAGAACAAAATGCGAGTTGCTAAATATTACAACAAGAAGGTGAAGATTAAGCAATTTACAGAAGGTGATCTAGTTTGGAAAGCGATATTGCCGATTGGAACCAAATATGCAGCATTCGGCAAGTGGTCTCCAAATTGGGAAGGTCCTTTCAGAGTGGTTAGATGCGTGCCTGGAAATGCATATATTTTGAAGACATTATTGGGAGAAGAATTTGCTTCTGCTATAAATGGAAGATATTTGAAGAGGTATTATCCCAGTGTTGAAATCGATCGGTGATTGATATATTAATTTGCCGAACAGCCGATATTCGGGAAGAAATCGCCTTCAGAACAAATGTTGACAGAAAAGGAAAATGGCCAGTACTAAATGTATTGCCCTTAGCACGAAATATATTACATCAGATGTTCATGCAAGATCACAAAAGATAAGTTTTATTGCCGAAATTCCATAAATCTCTAGTACAAACTAATGGAGTAGCCTGTTCAAAACGGACTGGGGATGAATGGAATCGGCAATAGCGGCGCCATGAAGATCGTGGCGCATATTCCGAAGAGTTAGGAAGGTGGAAAGGATTTTCTAGCCGATCATTTCTCGTGTCGTTTGGGATTCTTATCGAGTCGTATTCGGCTTTGACTGGATGAGATTCGGCTATGTCATAGTTGAAGCGTTTTCGGGTCTGATGCTATTAAAATCAGCTTTGCCGAATGAGTTACCCACAATGGAGAGAAAGCAAAGATTAGTGAAACTACAAAGTTGGTAAGACATTCGGCTAATTAAATATTCAATACAACTACACACCCAAGTACTTGGAGATTACATCTTTAGCATCAGATATCATTCTATTAATGGTCTCCAAAAGATTTTTGCCTGCTTCTTGGGACTTTGTCAGAGCAGAGAGCTTTGTCTTGAGCTGTTTATCTTCAGTTAGAATGGCCGATGCTTCCTTTCGTATCCTTTCTGTCAGATCGGGGAGTTCGGCTAACTTCTTCTCATCAGCTTCGATTTCGGCTGACAGGACCCTCAGTTCGGCTTCTAGTTCAGCTTTTCTGGTCTTCTTCAGATCAAGTGTTGACTGCAGTCTAGCTGACAATTCTTTGTTACTCTGAGCTTGAGTATGCAGATCTTTCAAGGATTGCTTAGCTATGGCTCTTCTTTGCTCTAAAGCTGGTTGTAAAGATTGACCTTTCAGAGCCTGTCTGACTGCAGCAAATTGTTGATCTAAATTAGAGATTGGTTCCAAAGAAGCTTGAATGTCAACGGGAAGATTGTGTTCAATGGGCTCGAGCATATCTCTCAGAAGATCAGCATCCTTGACTTGATCCTGGATGTCTTTGTGCAGAAAGGAGAGGATTTCCTTTAATTTTGCCTGGATTTCTTCTGATAAAGCCTGATTAGAAGAAATTTCCTCTACTTGTTCGGCAACAAGATCATCCAGAGGAAATGAGTAGCTGGGTGATGAAGTTATTTTTTCCTGGAAAGAGATATTGCCGAATTATTGATGATCCATTGAATAAAGAACTGAGAAGACTGGGTAATTATTCCTACCTCATTCCTGATCTCTTGGATGAAAAGAGAGGGCAGCTCAAGCTCAGGCAAAGGTTCTTGTATGTCATGCTGAGGAGAGCTTGGAAGGTTCTTTGGTGGATATGAAGCTTCTGGCTGAGGTACGTCAGATAAAGCTGAAGCTGGTTCTTGACGGAAAGAGGAGCTCTCCGAAATTGGATCCATTGAAGTTTGCTCTGTGACTGAAAGAAAGTTAGTGCCGATGAAAAAGAATTTTTAAAAGGGCAAGATGGTTAAAAATTTTACTGATCACTGAAGCATCGGCAGGTCCTGTGCTAATGGCCAATTGTTGTGATTTGGCCTGAAATCATAAAGGAACAGAAATGAGCAGAATGAAATTAGCATTTTTTACTTGAGGAAGAGGAAATTTGACCTGTGTAATTATTTTGCTGCTTGTTCTTTTCTTCTTTATAGATGAAGGGGCAGTTAGAGAAGAAATTTTTCTCTTGGCAGCAGGTGGTGCAACAAGAGTTGGATCCAGGTTGGCAGGCCTAGACATTATTTGAGCCAAAGAGGGAGAATGATGCCCCAGAATAGATATTGGGCCTGCAGTGTTATATACAATTGCTCTGGCCAGAGGGGCAGGGACTATGTCCTGCAAGATAACAGAGTTAAAAGTCGATGAAAGAGGATGTCAGTGGAAAAACAAATGGATTATAAGCATGTTTACCTCTGAATTCGGCTGATAGTCAGGCATCAAATCAAGGCAGAGAGGGTGGACTGGTACATTAAAGATGTGATCATGGACTTCTTGCCACCAAAGAATAAAAGAAGAATGAGCAAGTGCTGTTGGCACAAAAGGTTCAATCTGATAAATGGCTGCACAACACTTATAATCAAAAATTCTTCTTGTTTCTGTGGAGTCTTTGATGATCTGCCTAGGCTTGAGGAATTCATGAAAGAATAATCTTGGGGGCACTTGGCCACATCCTAATTGCCTGGCTACTATATTCGGCTGGTAATATTCATATGAACTTTGAACCAGCCTTCCTCCACAAAATTCGGCTGGTAAGATGCAAGGCCGAATAAAAGTGTTAAAAATTGCTGTGGATTCTGCATCTATGCATCCAGTCTCGAAGCTGAATTCACAAGGAAAAGTAAGACTGTCATTGTCCAAGTATAGGAACCAGAGGGGGTTGGTAAAGCCTTTGAAGAAAAGTTCAAACAGTTCTCCAATGCTTTTGTTGATAGCAATAGTGGAGGCTGCTTCCCCATAGGTTTGACAGCTTTTGGTGCTCTGGGCTTCTGTTTCCTGGTAATTGACCGAGGGGAAGTGTCGGCTGTTGAGGTCAATGGAGACAATTTGGTGCATGTACAATTGCAGCCACATCTGGACGAACCACCAGGGACCATTGACGCAAGAAATTTTCTTGTTGGTGTGCATCTGATAAATGGTTTGGTGGAGCATGTGATAGACACTTCCCAAGAGATATTTCCCGAGAGGGATAAGTGTGCCTGCAGCCAGGTCTTCAGCCATCACTATGTGATTCAGAGTTGGCTCATTGGCTTTGCCGCAGAAAACAAATCTGCACAACCACATATTCAGAAAGGCCCTGTATTCAACATCAGTCAGAGGACCATCATGCATGTAAGTTTGGATGTATTTCTTATAGCCGACTCCAGTCTTCACCCCTGTCTGTTTGGAAGAGCCTTTGTACCTGTATGGGTGTGTTGTCCCTGTAATGTTCAGGCCGGTTATCATGTAAACATCGGCCAGGGTTGGAGTCATTGGTCCATGACCAAAAAGAAAGGCGTTCATGCTGTTGGACCAGAAGTGACAAGCTGCAATCAGGAGATTTTCATTCTTGGGTGTTTCGGCTAGAGATAGCTCCAAGCAATGAGAAATACGAAGACTGTCCCAATTCTGCGTCTGGGGGCTTTTATCTTCAAGAATCCTTTTGTACCAGTTTCTCCAGCCAGCGATTGGGGGCAGAGGCCAGTTTTTGAATGAATCTTGCCATTCGTGAGGTCCCGACAGTGAAGTTTTGAAAGGGATCCTTTGAGACTCGGCCGCAATAATTTCGGAGGGATCTGGATTCCCTGAGGGGCCGAGGAAAAAAGATGCGGATTGCTCCTCCGTAGGGGTCAGAATTTCAGTGGTCAGAGCCTATTGAGGACGGAAGAAGAGCGATTCGGGGATTCAAAATGCAGCTTGAAAAGAGTAATGCCGAATATGATTGAAGAAAACGAAACTTACTTGAAGAATTTGATCCTGGTTCGCCATTTGAAGATCGGAGCTTGAAAGATTCGACGAACTAGGGTTTGAGTTTGAGAGCGCACTCTGAGGATTTGGGAGCAGAAAACGGATGTCGAACGGGCTCAGCTTGGAAATGTTGGGGATTCCTAGTCAATTCCGAGATAAAAGTATCCTTTATCCCGAAATTGAAGGGGCATGTGTTGACACCAAAAATTAACACCAGGAAGAGGCTGACATGTGAGCCGGATTTGGTGGAAGGATGCCATTCGGCTAAAGGGCTTTCTCTGAAGCATTCGGCAAAGATGCTCTGCGGTCGGGAACGCGTCGTCATTCGGCTAAAGGGTGTTCTCTGAAGCGTTCGGCAGAGATACTCTGCGGTCGGGGATGCGTCATCATTCGGCAGAGACATGGTTCCGCAGGTAAAAGCAGTAGCATTCGGGAAAGTGCGGTGACATGGAAAAACGTAAGGAAAAGGCCGGTTCGAACAAGGAATGCAATATGGGCACGAAGATCCGTCATTTATTTTTAGAAACAAGTATTGTAGTCGTGTCCGACTAGGAGTTGTATCAAGACCTGGGTATAAATATAAACCCATGGCATCTGTAGAAGGAATCAATCGAATCAATCATACAACAAACCGGCCCCGTGCCAACATCGAGTCCTTTAGTCGAGTCGTCGAGTTCTTCGAGAGGAGTCATCGATCCGTCGACCTCCGTAAGTACCGGCAACCTTGTATCATGCTTAGTATCATGCGGTGGATTTAAGCTTTGATGCAAGTAGTCTTGTTACCATGCTTAGTATCATGCGGTGGATTTAAGCTTTGATGCAAGTAGTCTTGTTACCATGCTTAGTATCATCCGGTGGATTTAAGTTATGGTCTCAAGAAGGTTCCTCTGTTAGGTCATGAGCCATGCGGTGGGCTAAGATCTAGTATGGACCAAGTTATCGGCTCTGTTAGATTTCGGCAAGATCTAACGGATTCATTAAGTTACCCCGTGTTGCTCCGTTTTTACTATGTGCTTAATTCATGCAACACACCTTTGCCCAATCTAGATCGGCTAGAATCGGCTATACTTCATGACATGACGACTTATCCCCTCACAGCCGAATCCGAAACCGATCTAGGTTGCCACGTGTCGCGGGTTCGAGCTTGTCGGCATCGTGTAGATCTTGACAGAACCGGGTATCATGCGGTAGATGCAGGTTTTTGGGTCGTCTTAGAGCTAATCATCCGGTGGATTAGAATTCGATTCGATCTGATAGATTTATCTTTACCGATTAGGCTTGTTCCTTCGCCATGGATCCCGATTCGGCTAAATAGCCGTATTCGGCAGTGCTCTCATGAGTGAACTTGTGTTCGTGGGTTTGCATTGGACAATGAATGCTTTTAGCCTTTCACGATTAGATTGTATCATGCGGTGGATTGATCTAATCTGATTGGTGGTGTGGCTTCAAACGAGTTGTATCATGCGGTGGATCAACTCGTTCGTTGTCATGCTTGACGGGTGCTGCTTTCGGCCTATGCATTCTTGTTTTCAATGTAAATTCGTGACTGTGTTGTGGGTTCGTAACTAAACATTGAGTGCTTTTAGCTTTTCATGATTAGATTGTATCATGCGGTGGATTAATCTAATCTGATTAGTGGCGTGGTTACAAACAAGTCGTATCATGCGGTGGATTAACTTGTTTTGTTATCATGCTTGACGGGTGCTGCTTTCGGCCTATGCATTCTTTGTTTACTGCGAATTCATGATCATGTTTCACCCTTTTATTTATCTATCATGCTCTGTTTCTCGTTAATCGGCTATGAGTACGTGTTCATTCGGTTGAAAGCCGATCTTTCGTCATGCTTACGTCACGCATTCGGCAGTGCGCTCCTCGCGTGCCTTGCCGATTGCCGAATGAGGTTTTAACTGCCGACAGATAGCTTCCCTGTAGCTATATGTCTCTCAAGATTGGCTTCAACGCCGCAAACATGGAACTGTCTGGTCTCACCCGGCACGTTCCAGGTTTTAATCTAAACGTTTCTATCCCTTTGTTAGTTTTCAGGCAAACTGACTGGCACGCTTCCGGATTCGAAAGCCCGGGCCACGTTTGAAGCCAGCTTTGTTCGGCTTGCTGTGTGCTTGGCGTGAGGTGCGGATTTTACGTCAACACACTTTTACAACTCCTATGCATTCTTGTTTTAATGTAAATTCGTGACTGTGTTGTGGGTTCGTAACTAAACATTGAATGCTTTTAGCTTTTCATGGTTAGATTGTATCATGCGGTGGATTAATCTAATCTGATTAGTGGCGTGGTTACAAACAAGTCGTATCATGCGGTGGATTAACTTGTTTTGTTATCATGCTTGACGGGTGCTGCTTTCGGCCTATGCATTCTTTGTTTACTGCGAATTTATGATCATGTTTCACCCTTTTATTTATTTATCATGCTCTGTTTCTCGTTAATCGGCTATGAGTATGTGTTCATTCGGTTGAAAGCCGATCTTTCGTCATGCTTACGTCACGCATTCGGCAGTGCGCTCCTTGCGTGCCTTGCTGATTGCCGAATGAGGTTTTAACTGCCGACAGATAGCTTCCCTGTAGCTATATGTCTCTCAAGATTGGCTTCAACGCCGCAAACATGGAACTGTCTGGTCTCACCCGGCACGTTCCAGGTTTTAATCTAAAAGTTTTTATCCCTTTGTTAGTTTTCAGGCAAACTGACTGGCACGCTTCCGGATTCGAAAGCCCGGGCCACGTTTGAAGCCAGCTTTGTTCGGCTTGCTGTGTGCTTGGCGTGAGGTGCGGATTTTACGTCAACAAATGCTCAATGGATAAAAGTACATAAGTCTAATCCAAAGGCTCAATTTACTTAGCTACACAAACTAAGAAAAGAGACTAATTAAGCTACACAAGCTAATTAGTCAAAAGATCGCTACTTCAAGCTACACAAGCAAGAAGACAACTAGCAAGCTACACAAGCCAACTAATTATAAGAGCAAACACACAAGCACAAGATATATAAGGATGAAAGTACAATGCTTATGATCAAGAAGTGCAAACCACCAAGAAGAGTAGACAATGTTGACACGGTGATTTTTATCCTGAGGTTCACTTGTTTGCCACCAAGCTAGTCCTCGTTGTGTCGACCAACATCTCAATGGTTCTTTGGCAAGGCTCTCAAGCCGCTGGCCAGGGCACACCAAGACACCACTCGCAAGTGTGGTAACTCAATGACACGCTCCACTAGAGTTTCTCTTCGTGATCCCCACGGGGTGAGCACAATCCCCCTCACAAATCCTTCTCGGGAGCGACGCACAATCTCCTTGCGTGCTTCAACGGAGCCACAATCCACCAAGCCGTCTAGGAGGCGGCAATCTCCAAGATTAACAAGCACACCGGCTTACAAGATGAACCTACCTAGTGCCAATCGATGCAATCTCTCAAAGCAATGCACTAGACTCGCACTCACTCGCAATATATTCGCAATCTGGCAAGCACAAACGAGTTAGTGGACTACCAAGGCAAGCACTAACATGGAAAACACATTCCCAAGGTGCTCAACACCCTCCAAGCCCGGGGCACCCTTCTATTTATAGATGGAGGGAAAGAACTAGCTGTTACACTCTTTTCTCCAGATCTAACGGCTCTCTCGGATTGTCCGAGATCCATCCTCGGATGGTCCATCATCTACGAAACTAGCTGTTACGTTCACAACGGTCAAAAACAAGACTCTCATGGATTGTCCGACCGATTGCCTCGGACTGTCCGTGATTTGAAAACCAACGGCTCTTTTTTAAAGTTAAACAGTGTCATCCTTTGGGCTTCCTCGGACTGCCCGTGAGGTCACCACAGACTGTCTGACCCTCTAGATCAGCGGAAAACGTTTTTGTGTAAAACCAAGTGAATTTATATGGACTATCCGACCCAAGTTCAGACCTGGTCTGAACTGGACACGGATTGTCCGTCCATCCATTTTCAGCACAACCAAAACTCGGTAAAACGGTCATAACTCTTAGCTCCGATTTCCGAATTAGGTGATCTTGGACTCTATGGAAAGCTCATTAAGAGGACTATCCAACCCAACTGAATTCTTGACCTAAGACACTTTTGATCAAAGCAGAATTGCAAACTAAGATCACCACAAACCATAACCATCAACCAATTTTTCAACCCACTTACAAATGTGCCAACCTTACAAGTGTACCACCTTATGTGTGAGGGAGTTAGCATTTTCACAAATATTTTTCAAATGGTTTTTCGCCCTCTTCACCATGCCACGGACTGTCCGAGCTCATGCTACGGACTGTCCGACCCAAGTTCCGACTTGGTTCGATCTGCATCCCATAAGTCACGGATTGTCTGAGCTCATGCCACGGACTGTCCGACCCAAGTTCTGAACTTGCTTTCACAAAGATTTTCAATGAACTTTTTCATCTCTTCACTACACCACTCGATCCTAGCAACATCGCAATGTTAGATCGCTCAAGTGGCACTAGATGACCGTTATGCAAACAAGTTTGCCCCTCTTGATAGTACGACCATCTATCCTAAAGCCGATTATAAACTTCTTTACTCACGTATGACCGGTTAAATGAAATACCTATTGGTTATACCTTTGCCTTGCGCATTCCATTTCATCTTCTCCAACGTTGATGTAATACATGCACCAACATCATCACAAATGATATGATCCACTTCATATCATCATGCGACTTATTGGTTTATCGATCTTGACTTCACTTGCTCTTCACTGTTGCATCGGTTCATCAGCGCCAAGTCATTACTCAAGCATCCCGCCACGCGGTCCAACGCTTAGCCTCTAACTTGCCCTTCACACTTGCAACCGGTCTATCAAACCAAGTCTTCTCTTGATCTTCTCCTCTTAATCACATGACTCCATGTCAGGTCCCATATGAAATGAGCTCCTTCATCACATAATTGCCTGTGGACTAATCACCTGTGTATTTTACTCAAACACATATTATTCCACCTAAGTTGTCACTCAATTACCAAAACCAAACAAGAACCTTCAACCATCAAGCTACTCGCTCGACGATCTCTCGCCTATAAATCTACCACTTGGGTACCCCCAGGTGGATTGCCGGTGCTAAGGTCAGACAATACTAAATTTGTTCGGTTATAAGAATAATTCGTTCATGACCCTTGTACCTATTTGTTGACGGTGAAGTCATTTTGTCCACTTCATAGATTGTTTGTTCGCGGGTTATGTGCTATGTTTGCTTTATATACTGAATTGGTACAATTATAAGAATAATTTGTTCCTAATTTGTATGTATTTGTTATTCACGTAGAAATTCCCAGCGACCACATCAACATCGAAAGATACCCAACTGTCTAACTGAGCAAGCAGATAGCCATGGCTCACTCTCTGGCGCATGTTCTCCTCCTCGCCGTCCTCACGGTGTCCGCAGTCGTTGTCTCCACCGCGCTCGCCATCTGCCCCAACGGCGGTGAGGGTGAGGGCCTAGCCAAGGCGTGCGATGGCACGACCACCCTTAAGGAGTTTGGGTGTGCTCAACTCCAACCCCGACGGTCTGGCCCCGCGGCGACCTGCCGAGCTGGCCTACACGTACCTAGTCAAGGACGCCGCGTTGCTGCTCAATGAGAGTTCTTCTACGGCTCGGTGTCCCGGCTCGCGCCGGAGCAGAGCGAGGAGAGGTTCGCGTAGGCCAAGGGCAACCTCGACGAGCTAGTCGAAGAGATAACCAACACCAGCATCCCGTGCGCGGGCAAGGAAGGGGAGCTCTTCGTCAGGAAGGCGGGCGACTACAAGGACATGCCGAGGACCATGAAGGGCCTCATGGACAAGGCGGCCTCGCCCTCGCCACCGCAGGATCCCAAGAAGAAGGAGGAGGCGGCGCCCAAATAAATATGTATTATTCATCGAGCGGCTCTTCGCACCAACCTAGCTACTACGTAACGAATGCATGCAAGGGAAGGGATCATACTACTACTCCATTAGGCCAGTCTCAATGGAAGTTTCGTGGATACAGTTACTTAGAGTGACACATCATCTAAAAGTGTTTGAAATTAGGATGAAACACATCACTCTCGATGCATAGTTTCATCAATTGTTGTTTCCTAGGTCACATGTAAGACACAAGCTGTATAGTTAACTGTGTACATGAAATTTCATCACCATGAAACTCATTTCACCTCTCTCTTATTTAATACAGTGACACATCATCAAAAATGCTTACATGTCAGTCAATTTATTGTTGATCAAACTCTCACACTGGCCTTATTGTTTATGGATCGGCGGTTTATTGACGGAGCAGTTAATATAAGCTGCCCCTGGCCGTAAAGAAATAACAACAGTCGGATCCTCAGCTCCCACCCATAAATAATGAGTTTTATTCTGATTTTTTTTGAAAAATTGGGTTTGAATTCAACGAGAGTATGTTTCAACTTTGGGAGTAGTTTATTTGCATTGAGTTCCACGTGAGAGGGCCGTGTGAATGTGGCTCTCACTCCTGTATACGCTGACCGGCCTGTACCGCTGTACGTCATCTATTTAATTTATTCCTTACTTCATATATATACATCAATTATATTTATATGTAGGTTTTTTACTTGCCAGTGTGTTTTCGATAAAAATCTCACAGTTCACTAGTACATCACCACAACAGCCAAGCATACAAGTATTTACGCAGGCATAAAGTTATTTGTCTAGCCCAGCTCACACGTCTGGCTTGCACAACTGCTGACAAATTGTTTCATCTCCATGAGGTAAAAATAAAACAAAATAGCATCCATTGGCATTTTGATTGGGTGGCTGTGAAGCTGTACGCCTACACGGTCGAGAGCAGGGTTCCTCCCGTACCGCCCAGTATCTAACGTTAAATTTCCTCCTCCTCCGGTTCATACCTAACATTATTTTCAAGTAAGACATCATCTGCAGCTTATCTTAAAATAATACGAAAAGCTAACTAATGTTTAAGAGCTAAAATGATTTAATATATAATACAAATTTAATATCACAAGTTACCCAATAAAATACTAAAAAAATTCACTTCTACTTATCCAATAACAAATATTTGTATAATTTAATATATAATACAATACAAATTTAATATATAACTAAATACAAATTTAATATATAACTAAATACATTACAAATTTAATATATATATTCCATTATTTATATAAAAAAGGTAAGCTCACCAACATTATAACTAATCACATTTCTATAACTACAATTAATATATTTATTTTCTACAAACAACTATATCTTGAAGTTACCTACTAACTCAAACTTTAATATATAAAAGTTAGCTAATAACTCAAATTTCCCTAATTCAAACTTTAAATAAATAACTAAATGCAATACAAATTTAATATATATATATTCCATTATAAAAAATCATGCTCAACAACATTATAACTATTCACAATGCAAACTAACTAACATACCAACATTTCACTAAGTCATACAAACCCAAGCTCTCTCTCTCCATTTTGGTTCATAAATTTCTCTATTTCTAAAGCATACAAAGAATACAAGCTAATAAAAATATAAGAGAATGAAAGTGTGTACCTTGCAGTGCCCTTTAGATGAGTGAAATCTTCACAAATTTTGAAAAAAATTGGCAGCACCTCCCCTATACCCGATCACAACATGAACACACAGCTCCAAGTATTCATGCTGGCTCGGGCGTGGGAGGAAGAAGCATTCAAATAGGAGTTGATTAGCACCGGGTCGTGGCAAGATCCAGTGCTAATGCGCCCACATTAGCACCGGTTGAATCCAACAAGTGGTGGTTGCACCCGGTGCTAATGAGGGCTCTTTAGCACCGGGTCTTGCCACAACCAGGTGCTAAAGAGCTCTGACCTGCCCCGTCTGCGCGCCGCCCCACTCCTAGCCGTTGGACCCGGTGCTAATGCACATTTAGCACCGGGTTCAAATGGCACCGCGACATTTGAGCGTGGTGGATGTTGGGTTCTCCAGTAATTGCAGGTCCGTGGCGGGACCAGCCAGGAGGTCCCCACGCACGCGTTGATCTCCGCCCGTGCTCGCCTCAGCGCCGCTGGGTGGTTCAGTAGCAGTGACATCGCCCACTCCGCCGCCGTCGTCTCTGTTCTAGGCGGAGGGAGAGCGCCGGCCCGTGACGCGCGGCGAGGCACACGTGTGAGGTGTGGAGCGGCTTCTTGAGGAGGTGGATGTGGCGGAGCACCGGGAGAGATGGAGGGCTCGGTGGCATGGTCTGGGCATTGGCCTTGCTCCGACGGCGACGGAGGAGGAAGCCGTGGACGGAGACGAGGAAGAGGAAGGACAGGATGGCCACATGGGCTGTCTCCATGGCCTTGTTGAGATGCCAACTTTAGCATGACAAAGTTTAGACTTTGACACCGTAGCGGCACTGTAGCATTTCATTTGTATTTGTGAATAATTATCCAAACATTGATTAATTATGCTCAAAATGTTCGTCTCGTAAAGTATAACAAAACCGTATAATTAGTTTTTTATTTTATCTATATCTAGTACTCTATGCATGTGCCAAAATTTTGATGTGATGAGAATCTTTTTTTTACATAGTGGAATTTGAGAACTAAATAAGGCCTAAAAAAATATTCTCACTATGCAAATTCCACTACGTAAAAAGGCCCATGTTTGCTGGGTGGGAGCGGACAGAGTAGAGCGGCAGAATGGCAGAAAGCACTTGCCAGATGAGCATGATGGTCGTCTCCATGTTTGCTTCCGTGGCTGTGTTGAGTTCCTCTCAACTTTCCAAATTTTTCATCACATCGACATCACATCAAAACATTAAATATAACAAATGACGAATGTATGGAGCATTAAATGTAGATAAATAAAAAACTAATTACATAGTTTTGATATACACGACGAGACAAATCTTTTGAGCCTAGTTAGGTCATGGTAGGACAACAATTACCACAAACAAACGAAAAGTGCTACAGTACGTTATAGTGTCCGACGGGACCCTTTTCACCCCTTTTCACGGATCTAAACACAACCCGTGCTGTTTGATACCGTGCAACACGAGGCTTCACTGTTACTTGTCAGTCATGTGATCATGTGAACAGATAGCGGCTTGGGCATTTTGAGATTAATGCGTCACTTTAATATTTCATTTGTATTTGTGAATAATTATCCTATCATTGATTAATTAGGCTTAAATTGTTCGTCTCACAAAGTACAACAAAACTGTACAATTATTTTTTAATTTTATCTACGTTGAATACTTAATGTATATGCATGTGCCGGCATGTGGCCACGGCTCTCAGCAGAAAGGAGTGAAGATTGGTAAGGTTAATAAAACACCAGCTTGTCCCAAAATTATTAGAGTGAAGTGACGAAGAAATTATTAGAAATCTGCTCTCCTCTGTCATGCAAAGATGCTTCTTTGGTTCCGGACAAGGGATGTCCTTTCATAGCACGTGAACGCTACGCGGGCTTTGCGCGCCCTATTTTAACCATAAAATAAATAATAATTAAAAAGTGACTAATGCATACAAGTAACGACGATTAATACAACAAGCAAATAAGGGCAGTCCCAATCCATGATACCCATAGGTAGTGTCCATGATGTCATGTTAGCAAGATACTAATTTAGGGTATGTACTACCCACGGACAGTAGCTGTCTTTTTGTTGCCACATAGGCCAAATGAGCTGATGTGGCCATCATTTAATGAGGAAAAAGAGTGTTGCTGTCTACTATCTCGTCTACTGCTTTGGCTCGTGCTCCCATGCAAAACAACAAAAACTAGAGTGCGTATTTATTATCACACAGACAGCTAAATAGACAACAGTTGTCTAAATTGTTGTAGAGCTGTCTATTTAACTGTCTGTATGTGTTAAATAGACAGCAGCTGTCTAAACTGTTGTACATGCCCTTAGACATTGTGTTCTCGAACCCATGATTTCTTAGTGTGGGTCCTTAATAAATTCATCATCTCTCCTCTCCTCCAATCGTATTTATTTTTTATTTATAATGAAGACACTATCATCTCCCAACCCAAACTTGGTATTGTCCTGTGCATAGGTTCTCGTGTAGAAACTAGATCTTGCATGAGACCCAGTGTCTTGTTCTTTTCCCCCTCTCCTATTTAATGTAGTGCCACATAAGCTAATAGTCCTATATGTTATCCTATTTAATGCTATAGAAACCATCCTAGTTGGAGGGTTGGGAGTGACCTAAGGCAGGCATGGTTCTCCGATAGAATACTTCGTTATCCGGGAATAAAGGAATCTTGGTATAGCAGGAGCCCAATCAGCAAAAGGCTTCTTATCATATATTTTCTTTAACTCATGGTCATTGTTTCGCAATGGTCGAACATCAGTTCATATACTTCATACTTCCCGATGGAAGTAGGATTCTACCAACTAAATGCAACTGGAACCAAATATACGGCTAGCAAATTAGATAAACAAGTTAATATAATTGCTTCCTTTGTGAAAATTTAGGGCATGTTTGACAGAGGTTTATCTGATTCTCTATAAAGCTGATTCTATGAGAGAAGTGATTCTATGGCCGAAAATGATTCTCTTTTATTCTCTAACGTAAACTCTCAAAATCAGAATGTAGAATCACTCCACGTAATCAGGAGAAGCTATTTTTTAGCTCTCAACCTCTTAGTTTATTTCATAGAATCGGTAGAGAATCACTTCTCTATGAAAAACCGTTTAGTAGAGTTTCTTCTCGATTCACCAGAGAATCAACTCTGCCGTGAAACGGGGCCTTAATAGTTTCTAGATTTATTTATTTTCTTCGTTCTCTAATTAAACCGAACCTCATAGGTGAACATTCTCATAGGTTTCTTGTCTAAGACATATAGCCAAAGTAGCTCACTATGTACAGTTTTTCAATAGATTTTACACAAATGTGCTAGCACTAAATGATCAGTATATCGCATGTGAGCATGAGCTACAAGTGGTTGGAGAAATAAATCGATATATCTCAGTATAGTTTTCAAATAGGACCATTAACCGCCCGGTAAAGTATAAGAAAATATTATCGAACAATATAACTCTAATAACAATAAGGAATATATACATATCAAAGATGTCATATAAAAGTCTGCCTCAACTAGAGCTCCGAAGAAGCAATAATCAATCTTCTAGACCCTTCTTCTCCTTAGTTCTGCAGCAATGACATTGGCTAAACTCATGTAGCTTTATCCACTCTCTACTGGGGAATCTATAGGTGAGGGATCTGTAGTGGGTCATGGTCACGTCTCCACGTGCCAAGGCGTCAAATGGGATCCGGTTTAGGACTAAAAGTTGTCTTAGTGAAACATACGCACCCATGACAGCGTTCTCACTCTTGATCTTCCATAGGGATGATATGAGTTGCAGTTGTGAGTCTAGATTAGTGTACCGCCTCGAGCAAAGCACGAGGCCTATAGAAAAATACACATGACAACAGAAAAATATATATTTTTGAACCTTACATTGAAATAAAAATTTGATTGCACAATTGTATTTTTTAGAAAAAAATAAATATACTACCTTTAAAATATTTTAAAATAATTTTATCTAAATATAGCCAAGTGTGATCTTATTTTAAAGATCTCATTATTAGAAACACAAAGGTAAAATTGGATTCTAATTTTGATATTATTTTCAAAAACTATGAACTTTTCTTTGCGGTATTTTTGTTTCACAACTTTCTATGCGAGTATGACGTCATGGACCCTCTCTTTTAGATGTTGGCCTGTGTGCGATGCAAGCTGATTGGCCAAGCTGCCGGTGTGGTGCGGTGCGTGCATTTGTGAGCGCCAGCCGTGTTTGTTTATTTCTCCCATGCAACGGCAAGGCTCTGCCGGAGCACGCGTGAAGCGCGGGGAGGCAAGCAAACCCAAGCAGCTTTTAAGAAACCCGATCCTCTGCTACAACGCCAAATCAATTTTTGACGACGACAAGAGCAACAACAACAGCGAGATCGAACGGATTACTACAAATTATCCGTGCATACTACCAGAGTTCATGATGTGCATACGGATCTTTCCTTCTTTCAAAAAAATTAAAGGCTCTTCTTTCCAGAAAATTGCCCATTCGGCAGCGAAAAACAACAAATGAACACGACGCCGCCGCCGTCCCCTTCCTCCTACACGGCGCTCCACCTCGCCGGCGACGCCGCGCGTCGGCGTCCTCGACGCGCTCTCGCTCCCTGCCCAGCGCCTTCGTCGTCGGCCGGGGCTGGGGCGCGCTCCTGGCGTGGCACCTCGCCGGCCGTGCTCCGCCCCGACCGCGCGCGCTCGTCGCCGTCAGCGTCGCCTTCGCGCCGCGCGCCCGCTCGAGGCGTTCCGGCGGCGCTACAGCGGCGGGGGTACTGTTTTTGAAACGAGCATTCTATTTTGCTACCTTGACATTATAATGAAATAATACAGCCTGTGGTGTCAGTTTTTTTTTGAATAATTTAAATTAAAAACGAATTGTGGCTATTTTCAGTGGGGATTTTATTTTTTGTGTTTCCAAGAATGTCACATAAGCAAGTAGACAATTAATTCATAGATGCAATGGTTCATACAATGTATTGTTTTATTTTGATGTTTTATAGACAATGCGTGCAAGACACAAACTTGTTGGAAAATGTGTATACAGAGTTTCATCTAGATGAAACCCATTTCATCTCTCTCCTCATTGACTCTTTGTCACATCATCTAAAATGCTGATTTGACACCCTATTTAATGTCCATAAAACTCTATAAAACATTGCACTGGGACTGACCTAAGGAGACAAGTTAATCATTTAGGAGAGATAATTGACTGTTAAAAGGCCCGACAAAATGACTTGGTCGAAGTAGGGTTACCATGTTAACCCACGATTGCACACACCTAAAATTGCATAAAACATTTTACTAAGATCATGGATGGGTAGTTCACGTTATCATCTTCTTCCATGCAACATTTCAGCTTGAACTAAAAACTTGCGCAAGGAGAGAGAAAAAAGAGAGAAATAATACTATGAATGATAGCGTGACTAGTGCCCGCCTATTCCTATTTAGAGAGAGTAGGTACACCGCCGTATCAGTGGTCTCATAGACCGTCTCTGTATTGTCATATAAGTTTTTTTGTTAATGTAGAGAAAAGAGAGCGAGGTGAGACAAGAAGGATGTTGTTTTACGAAACAACCATTTTATGGGCTAAATTTTAGGAGCGTGAGATGACTCATCAACCAATGTATGGGTTATTATTGTCACATTTATAACAAAACTCCTTTGTGTTCACCCATTAACTAAGAGATATGGTATCACTACGAGACAACCAAAACGACAGGTTGTCTAACAAGTCGTCTCAAAATTACGTGTCAATGTATAAGATCAGCTATTAGACACCAATATACTCGTTCTTATAAGCTTAGTTTTCATTTTTATTTCTCCTAACCTTGAAATTTTTAGTTTTTTAATAAACGGAGGAGCACGTATTTTTAGTTCTAATTATTTATTTCTCATTCTTATAATAAACGGAGGAGCACGTATTTAGTTTTTTTAGAAGTGAAAGCTGGCAGGGATGTGTATGTGTGTCTATGGGTGGGCATAAATAACCGAAAACTGAACCGAAATAATCGAAACCGAAATCGAATTAACCGAAACAAAAAAATCGGTTCTCTATTCGGTTCCAGGAAGTACGGAACCGAAATTTTTTTGGTTATTTCGGTTCCTACCGTCGGTTAACCGAATTAACCAAAATAACCGAATTACATAAAAATTACATTTTTAAGACTATAGGTTTGGTTTATGTATGATGTATCATATTTGAAGTGCTATGTATCTGTGCTAATATATTGTTATTGATGTATCATATTTAAAGTGCTATGTATTTGTGCTAATATATTGTTATGACTCTCTTGTCAATTATTATTATCTAAAAAGAGTAAGTGCTATCAAAATTTACCTTAAACTTTTATATTTTTTTTGTTGTCTTAGACTTTACTCAAAAATTTCGGCTAATTCGGTTATAACTGAAACCGAACCGAAATAACAAAAAAACTGAAATGCTCCGTTTCTATAATTTCTTGGAACCGATCGGTTCCTATTCTTTGATAATCGAATTTCGTCAAAAACCGAGGAACCGAACCGAAAACCGAATGACCAGGTGGGTGTCTAACATGGAATACGCTTGTCCCCAACGAAAACATAAAATTGGAGAAGAATGGCTGGATTATAAAAGTTCACGGGCTCACTGTCACCGGATAGAAAGAACACCTGACGACTTCGAGTTTGAGCACGTGACGTCGGCACATGCCTCCTCTGCCGAGGCTCGCCGCGCGGCCGCCGCCGGCGGCCCCATCCCTGCGTCGCTCGCCGCCGACCCTGCCACCGCCGCCATGTCCACTCTACCGCTCCTCCTCCTGGAATTAAGCAGGAGGCGCTCGCCGCGGCCTCCCTCGGCCACCGCCGCCGACGCGCCCCGTGGGGGCCCGCTCCGGGAGCCCGAGGGACTCGACCAGCTTCTCCTCACCGCCCTCCGCGCCGCTCACATCCGCGACGAGGAGTCTCGCCGCTCAGGTATTCTTGAGTATTCTTCATACTAGTTCAGCTAAACTGCGCGCTACCTGTTCGAGGAATTGGGGACAAGCTGTTATCTCTCATCTCGAACGACCTGCAATCGAGATTCTTTTTCATTTGGGGAAAGCGAAACCTCGGTGGATTGTATATTCTTCTGTTTTTCATTGTGAACTCAATAAGAAGAAGGCGTTCCTTTTAGCGCGAGAATAAATCTTTGTATATAACATATCTGGTTCGCTGGTTGTAAAAAACTCCTCTTTTTCAATGAAATTAGCATGCTGATTCGTTCAAAAAAAAAATAACCAGAAGGGGGAATGGTACAAGGCGGTCAGGTTTAACAAATAGGAGGTCGGGTCACATGTTTCGTGAATTTATGCAGTTATGCTTATGCTTGTGGTTTGCACGATGTGGTGGAAATGACAAAGCATTAAGTAAAATTGCATTGTGGATACTGGAATCCTGGAACAGGATTATATAAACAGGATTGGCAAAATAGCCGAGTTGATGCTTGAACTTTGCACAAGGGGTCAAGACGTCAGGTTAGTCCCTGAACTTTAGTTAGTCCCTGGACTTTAAAAAAAGATCAATCTAGTCCCTCAACTTCTATTTTTGGGTCAAACACATCAATATGCTGATGGGGCACTACGGGGTGGCATGAGCTGAAGATGTGTCTTTATTACCCTTAGCTCTTGCATAATGAGAAGTGGGACCCACACATTAGGATTTTTATTTCTTTTTTTCTTTTATTTACTCCTTACATTGGGCCGTACATCCCGCCCGTCACCTATGCAAGAGCTAAGGGTAAAAATGATATTTCACCTTTAGCTCATGCCACTCTGCGGCACAATGTAAGCTCAAGGACACGTTTGACCAAAAAACGAGAGTTCAGGGATTAGATTGGTTTTTTTGAATGTTTAGAGACTAACTTGACCATTTGCATGAAGTTCAGGAATAAACTTTACTATTCTGCCAACGGGATTATAGATGCACATTATAGGTTCCTATTGTTGACCTGCTGTTTCTTTTGTGGGAAATTGCTGGTTCTTTTCATACTATCGTCATCTCATTGTTTGCTATTTCAACGCAATGTGGTGGTTTGCTCTGCTCAAGACCGTAAAATATAGACCTCGTTCTCATGTTTCTTTTGGGTCAAGGTACATATAAATCTTTTTAAATTTGTTCAAATACACATCAAAATATTTTATCAAATACATCCACTGATGCATATTTTATGCTTCTATAAAATTTTTATTATTTCATACAGATATAGTTTATTATTTCGTGCATATATTTCATTATTTCATGCAAATAGTCGTAAATAATAATTTAAAATTATTAAATGGATCCAAAAAATTATGATAATTTCGATGAAACAATCTATGTTGCCAACTGCCTATGAAAAAAGTTATGAACTGAAACTCCAATTCCACTTTCACTTCGACTCGAAATCTAGCCGTATCTTTCTGAACTCTATGAAAGTTCTTCGAAGATGCTCTGATTTGTAAGGGCCGTATATGAAAAACTTTTCGAAATCGTCTCAGCTTTTTACCACAGCCTCCACGTATGATATTACGAGGTTTTGACAAATTTCATGAATTTTAGACTTTTTTTTGCTTGTTCTAGAATTTAAAAATAAATCCATCAAACATTCGTTTGCGAGTTTCGGGAAGAAGTTGTTCAAAATTTGCTATCATTTTATGTATAAGGCCTCGCATTGGACTCGATATCATGAACCGGATTTGTCCACTCACTTTATTCAATTAATGGAATCACTTTCACTTTGAATTTGACTTTTGTGAGAAAATAAATTTACATGAAATAAATTAGTTAAATATAGCAAACAGACCGAGAATTAACCCTAATTTCTACATAGAGTGCCACTTCATGTCTATGGAGAGGAGAAAAAATTTGGAGCGCAAAATAAAAAAAAGTATAGCTTGACGAGACAAACCTTAATCTTTGCCGAGTGTGTAAATGAAAACCGGCCAAAAACTTTTATATTTAAAATTTTCAATTTTGTGAGTTTGAATTTTAAGATTTTTTTTTAAAAAGTAGGGTCCTTGCCGAGTGTTGTGCCGAGACACTCGGTAAAGTAGACTTTTTTACCGAATGTCTCTGTTAGACACTCGACGAAGAGTTAACAGCCCAAATGGCCGCTAACGACCGTTGGCGGCCATGAAACGTGTTGGACACGTGCCACCTCTTTGCCGAGTGTCATGCTTCTGATTTTGACGAGTGTCTCTGTTAGACACTCGGCAAAGAGTTAACAGCTCAAACGGCCGCCAACGGTCGTTGGCGAGCGTGGGCACGTGCCACATCTTTTTCGAGTGTCATGCTTCTGACATTTGGCAATAGCATATTTTACCGAGTGTCTATAGTTTGACACTCGGCAAACCTTGTATTTGCCGAGTGTCACGAATTTATCGAGTGCGTTTGTGTGGACACTCACAAATCCTTTCTTTATCGAGTGCCCAATAAAATACACTCGATAAAGATAAAAGCACTCGTCAGCTACTGGGCCTCCGGTAGTGAATGTACCATAAGGATTTCATTCAGGAACGACCAAGAGTGTAGCATGCATGAGGTCTCTGCCCGGGAAGAAAGGTTAGTCTACACTTGATTCATTGGCTGCGGCCACCTTAACCTATAATTAGACAGACCTCCAATGCAACCACGAATCACTAGCGCGTATAATAATGTATAAATAGGCCTCTGCACTTGCCATATTCCCAGTAACCACAGCAACGTCGAGAGATCGGTACCCAACTGACTAACAGAGCAAGATAGCCATGGCTCGCTCTGTGTCGCCTCTCCTCCTCGTCCTCCTCACACTGTCCACCGCCGTCCCCGCCGCGCTCGCCATCCGCCCTGGCGGCGAGGGCGAGGGCAAGGGCCTAGCCAAGGCGTGCGACGGCACGGCCACCCTCAAGGAGTGCGTGGGCGTGCTCAACTCCAACCCTGACGGCCTGGCCCCGCGGCGGCTTGTCGAGCTGGCCTACACGTACCTGGTCAAGGACGCCGGGCTGCTGTCCAACGAGACGCGGACCGCCGTCGCCGCCGCTGCGACCAAGGACGAGGCAGCGCGGAACTGCGCTGGCTCGCTCAACGCCACCGCCAAGTTTTACTATGACTCCCTGTCCCGGTTCGAACCGGTGGAGAGCGAGGAGAAGTTCACCCAGGCCAAGGGCAACCTCGACGAGCTGCTCGGCTTCCCGAACGACACCGGCGTGGCGTGCTCGGACAGGGACATCCATGGGGAGCCCTTCGTCGAGAAGATGTACAACTACGAGGACATGTTGAAGGCGATGCAGGGCCTCATGAACAAGGTGGGCTTGCCGCCACCGAAGGAGACGGCGCCGGCGACACCCAAATAAATAACGAATGAATAACTGATCGACCGGCTCTTCTCTCACCAATGTACGCATGCCTGCAAGGAAATAACAACAGTCTGATCCTCCCGTCCATATTTTTTTTCCGTGCTCAGGATCCTCCCGTCCATATATAATGAAGAAATAACATTAGCGACTACACAAGCCAAATTTGTTCTGAAGATGTAATGATAAATTTTTTATACTCAATGAAGAAATAACATTAGCGACTACAGAAGGCAAATTTGTTCGGAAGAAATAATGATACCGTGGATGGCTGGGGGTTATTAAGTAGAGGGCTTAGGTACTTAGGGTTAGCCAGGTACATAGGACTAAAGCATCTGATAGATGGAAGAACTTTAGATAGAAAAAAAATAGAGGATGAGGCAGGCTTGTCAATAGTAAAAGAGGAGGAGGTCACAAAGACAAGGACCGTGGCCTTGGCAAGATTATGAACGCTGGGTGCTGAAGAAGTGCTTGACTGTTATTCTTCCGTGTGGTGTCTCTTCAGATTGTCGACTGATAAATGCATGGTAAGTTGTAATACAATTTGATCTATAAAAGGAAAAACAGCTAAAACATACCAATCACAAGCCTGATCAAGATCTATGAGGAAAAGTTGAAAGTGCTTTTGTGAGACTCCTTTCGTGAATTGGAAAGGATTTGTGTATTGGAATGGTATGGAATGGTCTTTGTCGAGCTGTGTCATGCAGGTCCACCAACTTTGAAAACGCTTTTTTGGGTCCCTAAACTTGCTAATCGTATCAAATAGGTCCAAATCTTGATTAATCGCGCTAATTTATTCTAATCCTTCTTGATTACACCCCTTCCCGCATGGCGCGGGCCGCACGGGGACGACGCGAGGTGGAGCGAGAGCGTCAGGAAACTATACGCCTGGCTGTCGGGGGCGCCACGACCACTGCCTCGTGGCCGTCTGGGCGCGCCACGGCCGCCGCCGTCTGGCCATTGGGAGCGCCGCTGCCTCATGGCCGTTGGGGCACGCCATGGCCGCCTCCTCCTGGCCGTCGGGGGCCCCTCCCTCCAGATCTGACGCCAACCCCTCCGTACTAGCGCCGGGAGGCCTCCTGCACTGGCGCCGCCGCCACCGCCGTCCAGGAGATAGGGTTGGGAACGGTCCGGTGGAGGAGAATGAGTCGAGTGACGTAGAGTTGGCTCTAACGTGAGGTAATGTTGGCCAGGGGTAATTTTGTCTATCCACTAAAAAGCGGACACATTTCTATCTCTATTTCACGGTAAATGCTAACGGAATGGACGACAGTGTCATTGAGAACGAAAATTGAACTCGGTGTCAAATAGGAAACAAAAAGGTTTTGAGGGCCAAAAATAGAATGGGTCATTTTTTCTGTCAAATAGGGAATTTTCTCTTATAATAAATTAGCTTGATTAATCAAGATTTGGACCTATTTGACACGATTAGCAAGTTTGATGACCCAAAAATACATTTCAAAAATACATTTTCAAAGTTGGTGGACCTGGATGACACAGCTCGACAAGTTAAGGGGCCTGGGTGCATTTTATTCTATTTTATATCCCCTGTACCACACCGCCGTTTCATCTTTCTATCTGGACTTTTCTCAACCGCCTCGTATACCGTGTACCACGTTGCAGTCGGGATTTTTCTCGACAGGTCGTGGTGAAAAAAAAAGAAAAGCAACTAAAACTTACCAATCACAAGCCTAATCAAGATCTCTTAGGAAAAGTTGAAAGTGCTTTCGTGAGACTCCTTTCGTGTATTGGAATGCAATGGTCCTTGTATTATTTTATACCCTGTACCACGCCGCCTCGTATATATACCGTGTACCGCGCTGCAGTCTGGATTTTTCTCGAAGGTCGCAGCGAAAAACAAAAAGCCGACCAGCGTACGCACGCACGAATGGACACCGGATGGACATTTAGACGTTTTTATGGTTCGTTCGTAATCATACGGCTGAGAATTAATTTGCTAACGAGGTCCAACCAAACGAGCCGGAATGCACCGGCTCTAGATTACAAAGATGAGTTTTGGAGTTTTTTTTTTAATTTGAGTTTGAGTTCAACCGAGTTGTTTTAATTTGCGGAGTTTGCATTGAGTTCCACGGGAGGGCCGTGTGAATGTGGCTCTCACTCCTGTATACGCTGACCTGTACGTTATCTATTTAATTTACTCCTTGCCTTCATATATATCATCTATTATATTTATATGTAGTTTTTTTACTTGCTAGGTTTTTTGATAAAAATCCCACAATTCACTACGTACAGCACCACAACAGCCAAGCATGATGCAAGATATATATACAAGTATTACCGAGCCATAAAGTTTGCCTTGCCCAGCTCACACGTCTGGCTTGCACAACTGCCGACAAAATGTTTCATCTCCAGTTCTCCACGAGGTAAAAAATAAAACAAAATAGCATCCATTGGCACTTTGATTGGCTGGCTGTGAAGCTGTCTACACGGTCGAGAGCAGGCTAGCTTCCTCCTGTACCGCCCAGAAGTGACTAGTGGAAAATATCACAATTACAAATCAATTGATGACAATTTTCATCAAAGTTTCAGAAGTTCAAACGAAGAATAACAACTTAGCAAATACCATAAAATGGTAGTCATAGAGTAGCTAACATGGATGCAAAATATATTGACCCTAGCTTTATTTGGTCACTGCTATAATAGACGAAGGTTAGCAAACAGTACCCCAAATATATCGACATGGCTTTGAAATATCAATGTACCTATCCATGGTTAATCATTTTCACGTATGCAATGCAAAAGAATTGTTCATGGCATCTTCAAAAAGGTTGGCTTAACAATTCAAACAGCAGTATCTTTGCGAAATACCCTTATTTCTTAAAATACTCTATTTGTTTACGTAAACAATCACAGTATACACCCCTTATTTTTAAAATACACGCACGCAAACTATATCCCTATAAGCCGCAGACACCGACGAAGTCACCAGCAATAGTTTACCATTTATTTAAAAAGAGGAATTTATCTTTATAATAGCCTTGACTAAATTCTCCAGATAGCTTTTTCTAGACACACCAAGCAATCTGCAACCACCACGTACACTGCCGCGCACGCTCATGTAGCCTGGCCTGAGGCTCCATCATGCCTTCATGCGTGTGTGGGTGTCACGGGCAGACAAAATATGGTTGGACTTATTTTCAAAACAAAAAGAAAAATGCTTGGATTGCACTGCCACTGCCCATTGCAAATCATTCTCAAAAAGGCCTCGCTCCTCCATCTCTCTTCTGTCCTCAGCGCCAGCCAATGTGGCCCATCTGTCTTTTCTGGCCCTCTCTGCGCCTGAACGTGTTGCTGATAGCTGGCCTGGTTGCTGATCGAGCTCAGTAAAATGTGCTCTGTGGATTATGGGCATGATTGGTTGGCTGCACTAGTTTCTAGCCAGGCTAGGATGTAGCCAAGCCAGCATTAACCAGGCTAAATCAATGCAAGGTGGTCGTGATTGGTTGGGTGGCTTAAGCTAGCCTGTACTATCTAACATGTTGATTGGTTGGATGCATAGAACGATACACTTACCTTGCGCTGATGGAAGATGAAGTTACCATTTCATTATCTCTTTCCTTCCTACCGGTCTTCTTTCTCTCTTTGACCGCACGCCACCTCCTTCCCCCAAATTCTCCTGCCCATTGCTCCGGCGAGGAGGCCGCCACGCCCGTGGTCCCCGGCTCCGGTGCCCGCCACACGTCGATTTCAACGGCGGCGGTGACCCCACGCGACACGCCACCCCCACCTCTGCGCCGCGCCGCCCCACCTCCGCCGCACGCCACTGCCCGGCGCGCCACCCCAACTCCTCAGCGGCCCCGTCAAGGCGGGCCCAGGCCGTAGCTCCTCCTCGAGCTCCTCCATGGCCCCGCCTGCGCTGGCCCCGCCGCGCACCCCAACGGTCCACAGCGGCCCCGTCAAGGTCGGACACCTCTGCGGCTCCCCATCGAGCTCCTCCATGGCGCCGCCTGCGCCACCCCCGCGGTCCCCGTCAAGGTCGGCCACCTCTGCGGCTCCCCCTTGAGCTCAACTGGCCTCCGCCGCGACGCCCGTGGTGTAGCTAGCGTGGCCCGTCGCTCCTCCGGTGTCATCGGCGGCATCAGCGATGCACTGGAGGCGAGCAGCAGTGGTAGAGATGCACTCGGCCTTGGCAATGAGGGAGCACGTCTCGTGGTGAACGCGTTGGAGCAGTGACGGGACGGGGAACGAAGGCTTGCACGTGGTGGGGGACCATCTAAACCAACCTACGTAAGCCAGAGATGGAAATAAAATGTGTTCCCACGCTATGCAGGCCGTACGCCACTTTTCACAGCTTAAGCCTGGCTAACGGCTTATGCATCCATCCAATCATGGACAAGCTGCACTGTGGAAGCATGTATAGAGGGTAGTGCAGCCTACCAATCACGCCCTATACGAGCTACGAGCTCAGTAGTATACAATCTCCTATAAACGCATGCGCTGCACTGTATGCTTTGCTATAACACGAGGTAGTCCAGGGCTCCATGCTGAAATTCCCAGCCATGTAATAGTACCAAGTAGAAACCTGAATTTTGACAGTGGGGGCCCACGCGCCCAACCGCTGCCCGTGCGGGGAGAGAGGAAGCTGGTGAGGCAAGCCAGCGGAGAGAGAGAAGGAGAGGAGAGCGACGGGAACGGAGGAAAGAGAGCCTCACCGCCCGCAGCTCGGCCAGCCGTCGCGCACCGCTGCCCCGGCCGCCCGCTGCCGCCCACCGCACGAAGCCGTCGCTGCCCCGACCCTCCCCGCGCCCACTCCACCGTGTGCGCCGAGCCGTGCGCTGCCGTGGAGAGCCACGCTGGTGGCCGGCCGCCGTGGGGAGGGACACGCCGCCCGCCCACCGCTGCTTAGCGCCAAGCGCTGTGCCAGTCCACAATTGGCGTAGGAGCGGGCGGAGGGGGCGCGCGCGGGAGCCGCTGCTCCGCGCTGGAAGCCACCGTGCATGGCCGCCCGCGAAGAGCCTGCCACTCACCCGGGGAGCTACGAGGAGGAGGGGCTAGGCGCCATGCACCTTCACCGCGGGGAGGCGGAGGGGAGCGGGGCGGGTGCGGAGGGGGTCGGGGCGGCGGCGCGAGGAGGCGGAGAGCCGGCCATGGCCGCTCTCCCACGGCCGACTTGGGGCGTGCGGCGGCGGGGAGGGGCGGGGCGTGCGGCGGAGAGGCGGCGGGAGGCGATGGGCTGGGGAGGGAGGTGACGGGCGGCGATGGAGACGCGGTGGGGCGTGTGGCGCGAGGAGGCGGAGAGCTAGGGCGTCGAGGGAGAGAGAGAAGTGGGGGAGATGCCGAGAGAAAGGGGAAGGGGAGAGAGAGGCAGGAAGAGGAGAGAGAATGGAAAATAAATAAATAAATAAATATACGCGACATGTGGGCCCGGTAGTTGATTTAGGGGATGTAATGGAGTACGACGAGTGCAGAAAAAATTAGTATAGAGTATAAAATCTTGATGACCAGAATAAAATATTTATTTTAAGGGATGTATATGGAGTATGACGAGTGCAGATAGCCTCATGTCAACAGAGAAAGCGCCTCCAAGACTCCCGGTAGAAAGCGGTGAAAGTGGGGAAGGCTAATAAAACACTCAACTGACTGAAATTATTAGGTTGTCCCAAAATTATTAGGGTCACGTTTTTTTTTCTCAGTAATTTGTTTTTCTCAGGGAATCTTACGTACATGAAGTATTAAATAAAGTCTATTTACAAAAAAATTTTAAGGATGAGTTCCTCTAATCATACGGTTGGAGCCCTCATTAAATAGATCTTGTGAATCAACCTGTAGTTTTATAAACTGACTTTATTTAATATCCTTAATCAGTGGTTAAACGTGTGCGTGAAAATTTCCACCCGTAAAAAACATCAAGAAATTATTAGAATTCTGATATGCTCTGCAAAGATGCTTCTTTGGATCCGGAGAGGGCGGACACAGACAGGGATACCAACAGCACTATCGAGGATGTCCTTTGTAGCATCATCTGCTACAACGCCAAATCAACAAGACTATCAGTCATTTTTTTACGACGAGAAGACCATCAAGAACAGCGAAATCGAACGAATTTCTACAAATTATCCGTGCATACTGCCAGAGTTCAAGGGCGACGTGCCGGGGCTGGAGGAGGCGGCGGTGACACCGCCGGCCGCGCACCTCGAGAAGGCGGAGGAGCCGAGGAAGTAAGCGAGCACATCTAGGAGTTCATCTGGCCTTGTTAACAAGTTTTCAAATTTTATTCTTAAATTTCACTATGCAAAAAGAAGATTTTCATTACATCAAAATATCGGCACATGCATGGAGTATTAATGAAATCAAAAACTAATTACATAGTTTTGTTGTACTTTAGGAGACGAATATTTTGAGCCTAATTAATCAATGTTTGGATAATTATTCATAAATATAAATAAAAATGCTACGGTGGCGCAATAATAGCAAACTCCAAAGTTTGGCTTGCTAGATTTGAATCTAAACAAGGGCAGGTTCTGAGACTGCTGCCAAAGTGCAGCCTCTGCTAATGTGGTTACTGTTGGCATGTTGGCTCATCTCGTGTTATAATCTCGACGGCAGTGTTTTCAGTTCATCAGGAAGTAATTATACATGAATAATTATTACGGTTACCGCACATCGTTTGTTCTTGTTCAATCAGCGCAAAGAGTACAGTGAAAAATATGTTTGAGAAATGTGGATGCCAGTTTTGCAAATGTCAGAGGCGGCTAGTTGACCTTTTTTTTTTAAAAAAAAGGAATAGGTATTCCATGGAATTAAGGGCTCAGCGTAGTCGGGAGAATTTCGTTAGTTATGCTCGTCATCGCAAATTGATTTTCAGCTATGGATACAAGAGTTTACTTTGCTGCAAAGCCCAGCAGACACATGATATAATGTTACAATTAGTGAGTGGTTTTACATTTCCAGGAGATAATTCGTGGAGATAATTCGTGACGTTCCAATTTCTCCACTTGACCCCACGCTCTTTGAGTCGCTAAACACCCCCCCCCCCCCACCCCCACCCCCCACCCACCCACAAACTGTATCCCTATAGTAATAATGAAATAATACAGCGTGGTGTCGACTATTTTTCTAAACAATTTGAACTGAAAACGAATTGTGCAACAGGGAGAGAAGTTCATCATTTAGGAGGGATGATACGTTGCACACTATATTATTAAACCGGTTCACTACTGGTAGCAGGCCGGAATTTTCTTTGAGGGATTAAATAAACTGATAAAATGACTTGCTCGAAATAGTATAACTGCTGTTACCATGTTACAAACCCACGATTGTACAACTAAAATTGCATAAACATCTTACTAAATTCATGGAGGGAAAGTTCGTGTTATCATCTTCTTCGATGCAACATTCCAGCTTTAATTAAAAACATGTCCAAATAGAAAAAAGGGGAGAAATAAGACTACGAATATTAACACAAATAGTGCCCATCCATTCCTATATATTTACAACCTTATTTCTCATTTTCATTTGGAAAAAGTCCAAATTATTTCTCTTAATTATGAACAAAATTTAGATAACCCCTTAAACAATGGTTTGATTCATTTTATACCTACAACTATCTCAATCGATCTAATCTACCTCTCGTAAGATCTGTCTTTGTTTTGTTTCTCCATGCGTAAATGGTGTTTTAAGTGAAATTTTTTTGGGATAATAGAGGGAATAATAAATTATGTTAAAAATACATCATAATTATTATTTTGAATGGCTTTGAAAATTAAGAAATAGTGAAGGGAAATCCATATTATACATTTCAAAAAATATGTTGGGATGCCTTTTCACAAAAATTTGACTTCAAATACAATACCACTTGTGTATAGAGAAACAAGAAAAGACAAATCTTATAATGGGTAAAATGGGCCTGTTGACATTTTGGGGGTGTAAAACAAACAAACAAAAAATAGCCTAGTGGTTATCCGTGCTTTGACCACACTTGAGGGAAGTAGTTTTGATTTTTTTTCCTTTTCATATCTTCTAACCTTAAAACTTTTATAGACGGAATGCATTATTATTGTGCAGTGAATTTTACCATGCATTATACCTTAAAATAAATTGTTGTATCCCTAGACATACTCCATCTATTCTTGGTAGAATTATCTATTCATGGTTTTGACAGAATTTTAATACACTTTTAATGGTGTCATTGTGCGTTGGTAAACATCCTAAAATGCGGGTATCACTAATTGCGTTGATAAGGCTTGTGGCACATGTAGGGATGCAAAGTGGGTTTTTAATGGGTTTTTTCCATTTTGTTGAGTTGTCATTTTAGTTTATTTCTGGCATCTAAATCGATTACGTGGCATTGATATTATAGTTCATTTATAGCATACCTCAACGATTGTTATTATAGTTCATTTGTAGCATACCTCAACGATATTTGTATCTACTATATACTATGAAGATATAAAACTTTTGAGAGTCGATGGACCCATAAATCATTAAAATATTACCCCTCATACGACCCTACCTGTCAGGCTCTTTTTTCGTCAAACCATACTTGACTGAACAGTCTGTGAAAAAAAACACTTTTTTTTTGTCAAACCATACTTGACCGAACAGTCTGTGAAAAAAAACACACGCTTTCTTGGTAGTGTTAAAAAAGTAAATTTGTTGTATCCCTAGAAATACTCCCTCTATTTTTTAAATATATGGACGTCATATATAATCTAAAACCGAGGGACACGTATTTTAGAAGTGGCAGGGATATATCTATCTATTTTATATACTATAAGGATCCAGTAGAATTGAAAACACTTCTCACCAAAAAAATCCTACCCACCCCTCACGGAGGACCCACGTGTCAGGTCCAACGGTGGAAACGACGTGAAAAATTTCTCAAAAACGATGTTTATAGAGAGTTTTTGCCGTTTTGGACATTACATTTTTCACCATAAAATTTCTTTACCCACCCCGTGTACTCACCAATCAAATAGTTTAAAACGCAAAGGTGGTGGAAGAGCTTGCGAGCGTGGTGTCGCAGCTGCAGGACCTGGGCGTGAGCAAGGTGGTGGTGAACACGCTGCAGCCGCTGTGGTGTTCGCCGTGGCAGGCCAGGGAGCTCAACTACAGCTCCTGCAACGACGCCGGCAACGGCGGCTACGACAGGCACAACACGGCGCTCCGGGACCGGCTCGCCGGCGAGGAGGAGGGCGTGATGCTGCTGGACGTGAACAGCATCATCAAGGAGGGCTACTCGGTGCTGTACGCCGGCAGGTTCACGGAGCGACTCCGGCCTTGCTGCGAGACCACGGACCCCGACAATGGCTAATGCGGCCTCGACGGCGCCTACTCGCTCTGCGACCGCCCGGAGTACTTCTTCTGGGACGCCGTGCACCCGACGCAGGCAGGGTGGAGGGCCGTCATGCAGATGCTCCAGGGGCCTGTCATGGCATTCCTCGGCATCTCCAACCTCCAGCACTTTTGATCTGATCATCTGATCGATGATAGCATCATATCCATGGAAGGAAGAAGAAGAAGAATGTAATAATGGACGACGAAGAGATTCTTGGATTAGTTTCGGTTAGTCCGTTAGGATTATATTAGGGGTTCGTTTTCTTGCCTAGGGCATCATCGCCAAGCAGTAACCGCGGCTTATGGCCTCGCAGCTTAAGGCGGTCGTCTCCATCGAGGAGCCATAGGCCGTCGCGGCCAGCGTCGAGGAGCTACAACAAGATCAATGAACTGCCGACCACGGGGTGGCGCTGGGCCTCGCAGGCCATGACTACGTCGCCACCGCGTTCATCTACGCCACCATCGCAAGGTCCCCCGCTGGCTCCGGCGCCAGGCCAGCTCCACGCCGAGGCCTAGACCGGCCACGCCAACTGGATCGGGTACGTCGCTGTGTCCGGTGCCGCCGAGGCGAGCCGTGACGGCGGCCACCGTGACATCTTCGTCGTGTGGTGGGGCACCATCGCGCCGGGCGAGTGGCTCTTGAACATGCGGACACGGATGGTGCTGTTCGAGGTCGATGCCGGCAAGGACAAGGGCGCCAGGGTCACCATGGGGTTCCACGGCATCTACACGTTCCTCACGAATAGGGGTGTCGATCAGGTGAGATGTTAACCGTGACTTGTGAGTTTTTCGTATTTTACATGCTATACCTCCAATAGAAACTCGTCAGTCATGTCGACTCTCCAAAATTTGAACTCTGAAGGTCCTCTGATCCCCCAGGTACAATATCACGGTTGGTTCCCATGCATCTTTATTTTTTAGACAAAATGCATTTTTATTAAGTACGTTAATTTGTGGTTTTTTCTTTAAACTGGTCAAGGTAATGTCACTAATATCATCCTATATTTGCTTTCTGAAATCTTACTCATTGCACATCAATCTTCACAAGAACAAAACTTTTGACCATTCCTTTTCAGCTCAACACCATACCCACACATCGTAATGTTGTAAGCATGAAGAAGGGCTATTGTTTTCATGATTTTCCATTATTTTCCTATTAGGCAAGGTTTCATCGGTTGTTCTCTGAATCTGATCGTTGGTCTTAGATGCATCTGTCTATTATCATTAGAATTTTTTTTGGAGTGTAAACTTTTGTTGTAGATGAATGTATTTGTGTTATATATACTCCTTGGTGCATCGTGAGTAAGCTGACAAAATGCCTATTCATCCCCATGGTGATCTGACTAACATATCTAATCATTGTTCCGGTTGCAATGGCCGTGTTTCTTTAGGTGGAAATTTTTTCCACCCCGTTAGACCAATAATTAAGGGTATTAAATAAAGTCAGTTTACAAAACTAACTTCATAACATCGGATTAATTCACAAGATAAATCTAATAAGGTCTTTGAGCGCACGATTAGAGGAGTAAATCATAAACTAATTAGGCTCATTAGATTCGTCGCGTAAAGTTACACTCGTCCCTAAAAAGGTTTCGCAAATAAATTTCATTTAATACTCCATACATGCAAGATTCCCTTTAGAAATATATTTTTAAAGGGGAAAGAAACACGGCCAATGTCAAGAGGCAAAGATCAAAGGATTGCCCTAAACAATTAGAAAATGTTTTGCTTGTGACGACCGGGGCCAGTACCATCCTGGTATTCTATTTTCTTCGTGGTATTCATTTATGCAATCGTATTAGAATTCACATCTCAAAATTGGTAACTTGCTTCCTCCAACGTATCCGTTGCTGCCATCAGTTTTCGCAGATCCACCAGGAGCACACCGTCCCCTTCAAGGAGCACAAGCCCTTGCTCCCATCACACTGCCTCCTCTCTCCATCAGCTGGGGAGAGGGGGAAGGGAGAAGCAGGGCTCTCGAGTTGAGCGGAGTACCTCACCTGGAGATCACGTATTCGGGACGTGCCATGTGACAACAAATCAATATTAATTAATATTAATGCTCATATCATTCTATAACCAAATGCAAATAAGACTTAAAAAATATTCCTGGCAAATATGTTTTGGAGTACTCACTTAAATTTTATTTCCATTCCTGAAAACCAAATGACAAAAGACCAATTAAATGTTTCCAAAAGATCATGGCAAAAGCTAATTTGAGTGAACTTCTCTAACTATACTGTGCATATAATTCTTTATAAATTTTGATATGTTTATTTTTCAAAAATATATAATTTGATTACTATGTTTCTAAAAATTACTACGTTTCTAAAAACACGCGCGACACACATGAAAGTAAGAGATATGACTGCATGCCTGACTTGCTTAGGGAGAAGAAGATTTCCAATGCATCTTAAAATCGGAGATGAAGAAAGTGTTGTCTCAAGGTACTTTATTGGCTCCATGTATGTGACTAACCACGCGTAACGTGCTATAATTTTACTCTTGTCACTGTATTCTTATTTGGCAGACCAATGTAAATGTTGTTAGTTCAGTTGATTCCGTAGTCACACAAGTGCTGGCACGTCCAAAGTTTTTTACAGATATATGCTTCTTATTTTTATTTAGCTATGTATGTTTTATTTAATTGGGTTGTTAGATTAATATTGTAATCTTTTTCTTGTTTAAATTTTTTTCATATAGATAAAGTTTGTGTCTACTGTTTTCACATACATGCGTCACGGCACGTGACTCCGTCGTCGCGGTCCGTTCTCTCCCCCCTAACTCCATTAAATGCAACTAATAATATAGTTAGCCGCGCATGCATCCGTCGTTAATTATCCTTTGCATGCATGCAGCTCGAATGGCCGACGTGCCGCTAGGTCGCTGCGAGTCTGCGACGCGCGCACGGCGAGCCAGGAGGCGGCGAACATCAGCATCCCAGCGCCGACATTCAACCTTGACCGCCTCGCCCGAGTGCTCAGAGGTTCGGTCATCGCTGCAGATGACATTCTGCTTCCGCGCACTTGACTCGATGCTGCCAGATTGCCAACCAAACAACACTTCCACAAGCTTTGCTCACGGCGCTTCAAAAGCCGCCTACACAGATGCTGCCACTGGTCAAGACGGGGGTGGCACCAGCAGCGATGGGAAGCAACAAGTCAGCGGGAAAGGAGGACGTGCACCAGGTGAGGATTCTGGACAACTGCTATATGCAGTACATGTTCTTGAATGCCCGGGCGGAGGTGATGTCGATGGCAAAGAGTGCGGCAGCTGAGGTGATGAATGTTAAAGTTGCATCTCGGTCTTTTGTCGCCACTATTTTTTGGATTGGATGATTGTTGTCTTCTTAGTTCTTGATTATATTTTTTGATCAGTTTACGAGGCAAACTGAGCTTGTAGATCTCCGCCACGAAACTACGGTAGATCGATTAGTTTTATCGAAATTACTGTATTTACATACCTCGGATTTGTAGATGTATGGAATCATTAGAAAATTAGTACGGTGTTGTTTTCTTGGCCAGTGAAACTATGAAAGTAGATTATATTATATGTATTAGCAATTTTAATGTTTACGTTTTACACCATGCTATGTCTATCTTATTATTTCTTCTACCATTATCTTATTATTTTTGTCAATGCTTGAAGTCGATCGATTTGAAGATATTACACAAAAAAAGATAAGCTTATATCATTTTGACCTCAGTTTACTCAATACCAAGTTACCAGTTAATTTTTCAAAAATTGGCTTAAGCTCAACCTCAAAATAAGTCTTGTTCACTATATTTTCTAATACACGCGTGTGACACGCGCGTGCACTCTACTAGTAATAATAATGGACGTATGTAGGACGGATGAGAAATTAATATTTAGGTATGTTTAATTTAGAATTGAAATCTAATGTAATTTTCTATACTTAGTGCTATGTGATTTAGAGAATACACAAATTTTTATTGTTTCTGTAAATTTTATTTACTCAATTGTTAATTTAGATTTCAAATTTTACCTATTTTTTTAGACTTGGTGCTACGCATTTAGAAAATACGAAAATATATTATTTTTGCAAATTTTTAACATAATTGATGATCGCCTACCAATATTTTTGAGGCTATTATGTTTGCTTAGGAGGTTCTGTTTGGTAAAAGTTCGTGTGTCTTTTAAAAAAATGGACTAAGAGAGAGAGAGAAGCGCATGGACGGCGGGTTCTATTTCACAAAAGCCCGAGGGTTCTTCTGCAACGCGTGTAGGACGGATGAGAAATTAATGTTTGGGTATGTTTAATTTAGAATTGAAATCTAATATAATTTTCTATACTTAGTGCTACGTGATTTAGAGAATACACAAATTGCTATTGTTTCTGTAAATTTTATTTACTCAATTGTTAATTTAGATTTCAAATTTTACCTATTTTTCTAGACTTGGTGCTACGCATTTAGAAAATACAAAAATATTATTTTTGTAAATTTTTAACGTAATTGATGATCGCCTAGCAATATTTTTGAGGCTACTATGTTTGCTTAGGTGGATCTGTTTGGTAAAAGTTGGTGAGTCTTTTAAAAAATGGCCTGAGAGAGAGAGAGAGCGCATGGAAGGCGGGTTCTATTTCACAAAAGCCCAAGGGTTCTTCTGCAAAAATGGCTGAGAGAGGGGCGTGGACGGCGGGTTCTATTTTGCAAAAGCTCAAAGATTCTCCTGCAAAAATGGCTAAGAGAGAGGCGTGGATGGCGGGATCGCCTACCAATATTTTTGAGGCTACTATGTTTGCTTAGGTGGTTCTGTTTGGTAAAAGTTCGTGAGTCTTTTAAAAAAATGGCCTGAGAGAGAGAGAGCGCGCATGGACGGCGGTTCAATTTGGCAAAAGCCCGAGGGTTCTTCTGCAACGCGTGTAGGACGAATGAGAAATTAATATTTGGGTATGTTTAATTTAGAATTGAAATCTAATATAATTTTCTATACTTAGTGCTACGTGATTTAGAGAATACACAAATTGCTATTGTTTCTGTAAATTTTATTTACTCAATTGTTAATTTAGATTTCAAATTTTACCTATTTTTCTAGACTTGGTGCTACGCATTTAGAAAATACAAAAATATTATTTTTGTAAATTTTTAACGTAATTGATGATCGCCTAGCAATATTTTTGAGCCTACTATGTTTGCTTAGGTGGATCTGTTTGGTAAAAGCTAGTGAGTCTTTTAAAAAAATGGCCTGAGAGAGAGAGCGCATGGACGGCGGGTTCTATTTCGCAAAAGCCCAAGGGTTCTTCTACAAAAATGGCTGAGAGAGGGGCGTGGACGGTGGGTTCTATTTTGCAAAAGCTCAAGGGTTCTTCTGCAAAAATGGCTAAGAGAGACGTGGACGGCGGGTTCTATTTCGTAAAAGCTCGAGGTTTCTGCCACAAAAATGACTGAGAGAGGGGCATGAACGGCGGGTTCTATTTCATAAAAGATGAAGGACTTTTGTGTAAAGTGACCGAAGTTCGCATGATCTGGACCGTCCATCCGGCCGATCTAACGGCCGGAAATTGCCCATGACGTGGCTTCTTAGTTTTGCACGGACTCCGTCCGGTTTCTTGTATAGAACTAGTGATTGACGCGCGCCCAGCGCGCGGTATATGAGAATTTGATATCGGATGCTTAATTTGTGGCATAAAAACATTCTTCTATTATCTTGTTCAGGCTACAGACATGACATCACAAAAGTTCATAGAAAGGTACATTTAAGGACTAAAGTTCGCTTAGCATCAAGTTTGTCCCATGCGTGAGTAGAACAGTTATATTTAATTTAGATTTGAAATTTTACGTAATTTTTTAGACTTTATGCTACTCAATTGTTAATTTGGACGGTGGGTTCTATTTCACAAAAAGTTCGAGCCTCTTCTATAAAAAATAGCTGAGAGAAGGACATGGACTGCGGGTTCTATTTTGTAAAAAGTTGAGAGTTCTCCTAAAAAAGTAGCTGAGAGAGGGGCGTGGACGGCGGATTCTATTTCACAAAACTCTGAGGTTTTTTCTAAAAAATGGCTGAGAGAAGGGCGCGGACGGCGGGTTCTATTTCGCAAAACTTCGAGGTTTGTTCTACAAAAACGGCCGAGAGATGGGATTGGAAGGCGGGTTCTATTTCACAAAACTTCGAGGTTTTCTGCAAAAATGGCTGAGAGATGGGATGGGACGGCGGGTTCTATTTCACAAAACTTCGAGGTTTTTCTGTAAAAACGGCTGAGAGATGGGATTGGACGGCGGTTTCTATTTCACAAAACTTCGAGGTTTGTTCTACAAAAACGGCTAAGAGATGGGATTGGATGGCGGGTTCTATTTCACAAAACTTCGAGGTTTTTTCTGCAAAAACAGCTGAGAGATGGGATTGGAAGACGAGTTCTATTTCACAAAACTTCGAGGTTTTTTCTGCAAAAACGGCTGAGAGATGGGATTGGACGACGGGTTCTATTTGACAAAACTTCGAGGTTTTTTCTGCAAAAACGACTGAGAGATGGGATTGAACGGCGGGTTCTATTTCATAAAACGTGAAGGATCTTTCTGCAAAATTACCAAAGTTTGTGCGATCTGAACCGTCTATCCGACCGATCGGACATCCGGGAATCGCCGGCGACGTGGCCACCTTGGTTGGCCTTGGAGGCCGCCCGTTTGTTATATAGAAATGTTTAACATGGAATACGCTTCTCCCCAACGAAAACGGAAAGTTTGAGAAGAATGGTTGGATTACGGGCTCCTGGATAGGGGATATTTAATTTTTTGCCATCGTTACGAATGGTCACTCTTCAAATGCCACTTTTAGATTTGCCCTAATATTTTTGCCATCGGAGAGAGAAGGTTTTTTACATTTTTGCCAAAATCACATACGTGGCACGACAAGTTTGCACGCTAGCGTGGACAGGCCACGTAAAATGACCCTTCTGCCCCCGCCTTATCCTTTACTCCTGAGCCACGGCCGCTCCCACCCCGACCCCTCCGACAGTCGTCTCCTTCACCCCGCCCCCATCTCTCTCGCACGCGACGAACCCGCGGCCGACGGGGTGGGCATGCTGTCGCTGTCCCTCGGCGACGGCGCGACGGCCTACCTCCGGGACACCGTGGTGGTCGGCGCCTTCGGTGCCACCGCGGCCGGCGTGTTCGTCTCCTGCTCCGCCGGGAACTCCGGCCCGTCCGGCGCCACCGTCTTGAACTCCGCGCCGTCAAGTAATCATGGTGATACTTGAAAGTCAGATAGGACATGAGGAAGTTGGCAACCGCGGCCTCTGTGAGCGCGGCGGAGGCAAACTCGAACGACTCAGAAACCAACCAAACTCCCAGATCTGATCGTGGAGCAGAGGTAACAGGAGAGAACATGAAGAATGGTGCCCATACCCAGGTTGAGCAGAGCGTACAGCGCGGCGGCCGTGGCCTCCTCCCCGGCGTCGTCCAGCATCGCGACGAGGGCCGGGATGGCGCCGAGCATCGCGAGCATCTCCCTGGCGCCGGCGTCGTCCTTGGCCTTCCTCCGCACGGCCACCGCGGCCTCGACACGGGACATGCACGACGCCTGGGCCCCACCCGCCTGGAGCGCTGCCACCACGCCCTTGAGCTCTTCGAGCGCCTCCACCTTCCTGGCTGCCGCGTCAGGCTCGACGGCGTCGTTGCCGCACTCGGAGGGCTCCTCCGCCCTGAGTAGCTCCGCGAGCCTGTCTGACAGCACCCGGGGCCTCGACATCGTGCTCTGCAACCGCAGCGTCAACGCGCGCGTGGAGTAGAGCGCCGTCGTCAAGGCGGCCGGCGGCGCCGGGATGGTGCTGGGCTGCTGGCCAACACGGCAGCCAGCGGCGAAGAGCTCGTGGCGGACAGCCACCTCGTCCCTCGTGCGCGTGGCCGCGGCGAGCCTCCGGGAGAGGTCGTCAGCGGCGAGGCGCCACTGCTCGGCGTCCCCTGCGACGCCGACGCCGCCCGAGGTTGACGTCGGCAACAGGGATGGAGACGGTCACGGGTGGAGCGGCGCATGAGGGAGAGACGAGCCAGAGGCAACGAAGCCGCCGGCGGTGGACCCCATCTGCCATAGGGAATATCAGGGGCAGGAGGGTCATTTCACGTGGCCTGTCCATGCTGGCATGTAGACGTGTCGTGCCACGTACGTGATTTTGGCAAAGAGGTAAGAAATCTTCTCTCCGATGTTAAAAATGTTAGGACAGATCTAAAAGTGGCATGTGAACAGTGACCACATGGAAAAAAAAATTAAATATCCCCTGCGGAGAGAACAACGGACAACTACGTCGGCACATGCCCGCTCTCCCGAGGCTGGCCGCGCGGCCGCCGCCGGCGGCCCCATCCGTGCGTCGCACGCCGCCGACCCTGCAGCCTCCGCCACGTCCACCCTACTGCTCCTCCTCCTGGAACTACAGCAGGAGGCGCTCGCCGCGGCCTCCCTCGGGCACCGCCGCCGACGCGCCCCGTGGGGGCCCGCTCCCGGAGCCCGAGGGACTCGACCAGCTCCTCCTCACCGCCCTCCGCGCCGCTCGCATCCGCGACGAGGAGTCTCGCCGCCCAGGTATTCTTGAGTATTCTTCATACGTTGTTGCTTGATTGAGTTTTCGATCTGGCTAGTTCAGCTCGCGCTACCTGTTCGAGGAATTGGGGACAAGCTGTAATTTCTCATCTCGAACGACCTGCAATCGAGATTCTTTTTCACTTGGGAAAGGCGAAACCCCTGTGGATTGTATATTCTTCTGTTTTTTATTGTGAACTCAATAGCCAGAAGGGGGAATGGATATTACAAGGCGGTCAGGTTTAACAAATAGGAGGTTGGGTTGCATGTTTTGTGAATTTATGCAGTTATGCTTTTGGTTTGCATGATGTGGTGGAAATGATAAAACGTTGAGTAAAATTGCAGTATGGATACTGGAATCCTGGAATAGGATCATATAAACAAGATTATATAAGCACATTGTAATGCACAGCTGGCTCCTATTGTTGACCTGCTGTTTCTTTTGTTGGAAATTGCTGGTTCTTTTCATACTATCGTCATCTCATTGTTTGCTATTTCAACGCAATGTGGTGGTTTGCTCTGCTGAAGACTGTAAAATATAGACTTCATTCTCATGTTTCTTTTGGGTCAAGGTCCTAACAATAACTGAGGTACAAACTTTACTAGGAAAACATTTTTGTTTGCAGATGGCTTAGTGCAATTTTCATTATGGGCTTTGACATGATTCACCTTCTTGTCATCTAATCACAATGGAAGATGCTGATGTTTATGAGGCAAATGTTGACGCATGTCCACTAGTGTCTGAATCATGCTATACTCTTCTTTGGAAACCTCTGATAATAATCACTATAGAGTATTAGCTTCTTTAGGCTGCAAATATGTTCTGATTTGTTAGTTCTAATGTTATTTAATGATGCTATGCTTGCAGATCCACTTTTCATCGATCCTTATGCTGCAGTTCTTTCACATGATGTGGCACATCATGATACAGACTATCTAGTTTCACATGCAATGCCTTGCAAAGACCATTATAGGCTAACAACCAGATACATTGATGACAAATTACAGAATTTGATCAGCAATTCAGAAGATATTAGACAGGTAAATTTAACTTAATGTTATTCTAAACTCTTTCGTTCCACCTGTTAGAGAATATGCTGGCTCATTCCTTATAGATTGTTCTGTTGACAGATGGAATGGACACTCGTCCATACAGGCTGAGCTGGCCTAAGTTATCTGTTGTGTACGACGTGTCACCAGGAAAGGTCTTCAGTACAGCAACTCAGCAGCTTAGAGGTGTCACATATACTCATACAATCACAAGTTTCTTCTTTTTGTTTGTTTTGAAGAATTGATGATAGGCTTCCTCGGTTCCTCCCCATGTTTACGCTTTTACAATTTAGATCAATCAAAACATCCGTGTTTGCCATTTATTCCCCACTATACGCCACCATCATTTCCTGGACCATTCTTGTTTGGTTAATTAAGCCACTGTACTAATAATTTGTTTGCAAGATTTTGAGCCCTCAAACTATCTTATTTTTTTGTCAAGTCCTTTGATCATTCCAAAGACAAAAACAGATGTAGTAATGAAAATCAGCATCTGGAGAAAGTAGCTCTGTAAAAAGCATTTCATCACAGAAGTCAGTTATTTGAAAACAGATGTAGTGAGAACGTGCTCATTGCCCGGTGGTATGTCCTTCAGTTACGAGGCTGCCAACCAAGCCTGGAACCCTGGTTCTCACCAAATAAAGGCTGCTTTCTGTGTGTTCCCTATGATCGAGGTGTGGTTTCTGAAGTGATAGCGTGCGGCTAGTAGCCAGCCTTTGGGAACTTTTGTCAACCCTAAGTGCAATACCTTTTGGGACATATTTTCCCTTGGACTGTGTTTTTGAAAACGGATGTAGTTGTGACCATAAAAGTGCATTGATAACCTTTTATGGCTAATAAGTTCATGTCTGATCTCACACCTTGCATCATAATGAGTGGCATGTTATATAGTGTGAACTTAATCAGTGGCATATGGTGAATCTTACCTTTTTAAAGAAAATTGAGCTTCTGTAATGGTTGCCAAAAGTTCATGTCCATTTCTTGTTTCTTGTGGTTCACAGGAACTGGAGCGAAAGTATCCCGAAACTGTGTCTTACTTCATACTCCAATGGAGTCCCCTGATTTGCAAGATGGCTTGTGCAAAAATGGCTTCAATGGGAATAGGCTCAGCTTGTGGGTACTGCAGGTAGTTAGCTTAACTTGTAACCATGGTACTTTTTCAGTTCATTTTTTTCCTCGAACAACGTAGGAGAGTTGCATGCCATTTCATTAAGGTAGAAAAAAGGAACAAGGTTTCGGCTAAAGCTGGATCCAAACACAGGAACTCACTCTACACCCCCACAAACTACTAGATTACAGGTGCGCCACCAAAACCTAAAAACACCAACAGAGCCTACAGAAAGCCCCCGCCTAACCAGCTATGGCCAGCGACCGGACGGGCAAGGAGTTCCTGAAGTTTAGAAGCCGGCACTATGGCTTTTAGATGTAAAGGTTGAAATATTGCAAACCAAATCTGCCCAGAGAAGACACAGCCAACAAATGCTGTATAGTCTCCTCCTGGTCACAAAAAGGGCAGGCATCCTGGTGGGGGCAGGCCTCTCTTAGCAAGGCGACCCGCCGTCCAGCACCGGTTATTGATTGCGAGCCAAATGAAGAACTTGCAGAGAAGGGGAGCCCAACTCTTCCAGATCCCTTTCCACGGTGCAAATTTTATGATACCGACAAACAAGGCGGCATAGTCCGACTTGCTGCTGTACTGTCCAGACTAGGTTAGTTTCCATCTATCTGGTGTGTACACCAGGCTGTAGGACCAGGTCATCCACAAGATCCCAAACCATAGGGTATTCAACCAAGACCTGGACACTCTGGTATCATTCACCCACCTCCGATTATTGAGAGCCTCAGCAAGCGGTGGGCACTGCGTGAGGCTGGCTTCAGTTCATTTCCTTACCTTCTTATTTAATTCTATCAAAAAAATAAGTGAATTTACAAATTTCGTTGGACTTGAGCATGGTTCAGCAGTTCAATGATGGTATATACTAATATTTTTTGCTCTTATAGCCAGTTAGTAACAGCATGAAATGATTAAACCAATTTATGTCTTGACACGGGCAGACTAAGCACTAAACTGTACTACTCTAGTCATATAAAACCTCAAAGTCCAAAACAGGGCAAACCCTCCTGGTGTACCTGCACTCTTGATCATTATCGTTAGTTTTTTTGTCTTAATTCATCTGCTTTATAGTCTGTTTTATGTTAAAGTAATATTTTGGCATTTCAGGGTTTACCTCTGCCCACAACCATGAGTTTGGAAAACCTCTTGCTTGTTATAAGCAGTTTATCAATGAAAGGAAGTGTCTTCATAGGAGAACTGCCCCATTTTCCAGACTGTATGGCATCAATGGACATGGTTGATTAAGTATATACTTCAAATCCCGTATTGTCTTTTAAACTGGTTCGTCAATAATAGTTCCCCTGTACAATGTTTTGCAGAGCTTGGAACCGGATAATCTGGAAAAGTTTTTCTTTACTCAGGGCTTTCGAGTCAGCTTTGTGCAATATGGTGATGTTGCGAAGGATATTGGGTTAGATATATCTACTCCTTGGGAACAACATGGTAGAGTGTTTTTCGTTGCCGAACAGCTGCGGTTTTCAGATGCACAGGTAAACTGGTGAATAGTTTCCACTATGGTAACTTTAAAGTTAAAATGATCTGAGTAGATCTTGATATCATTATCATGGCGAAGATTTCAGATTCCTTTGTCTGAATGTATCCTGCTAGAGGGACAGTTAGAATTCTGGCTGGTTTCTGGTAGACACTATGAAATCTAAATTCAAATGTTTCTGAAAATGTCAGCTTGAGATTAGGGTACAACAATCTGAATAGGCCACTCACGTCTCTGGATCATGAAAGCTCCATCAGGAAATTTGCATTAGGCGGCCCATACTAGCTAAAGTACTTCGTAGTGACCTTTTAAATGTCAAGACTGATTCCCTGACCATCCAGCTGTAATCTCTTGTGCACTTGGACAGCCAAGAGATCAGGTCCTTGCATCAAGTCTGTCCCTAGAAACAGGAAATGGACTCGTACATAAAACCTATCTAGAAAAGTGAAATTTATTAATGAATCTCCAGGAGACTGCTAACTCAGAAATAGCAAACGGTGCAAGTGCAACCTCTCACCGTTTCCATCGCTGAAGGAAGATCTGGATTGGTGCTGCTCATCACCTGTACTAGTTTGTACCTTTCTGCCACAATAATATCGTTAGAACCTTATACCACGCATCTTTCTGGCAAATTTTGCTTGCGAAATCATCCTTAGAAGTTCATCTTTACATTAATTCATCCATAGGTTTGGTATTGTGCAAGGCTACTAATCTTCTCTGCTGGCACATTGAACATCCATTTAATTTTCCTTGCCCTGGCTTTGGTAGATGGAGAGCTTCCGGATGCATTTCGAAAGAATAGAAGAGGATGCTGACGAAGAAGGATTTGAGGAACTGTAGTCAGCTATGTGATGTTTGACGCAAATGAGGCTTGGCAGTGGTTTTGGCTTTGTGCAGAAACCTTTTCCATGGTCCAGAAGAGAGCTGGTAGAGTCAATACCATGCTAGTATAACTGGAATCCAAGTTTCTTCTTGGAGACTGAAGAATAAAGCGAACTTTAGAACATGACTTGTTTGTTCAATGTTTGATCAATATAAGTGCCTGTTTTTGTTTTTCAATTCTTTTGTAACGATTTTGCGTTATCGGAACAGATGTGGAAGGCCGAACTTAATTAGGCACGGCTAACATACTTGTGAACCCAAACCCATCCCGCGGGCCCAGCATGGAAGTGAACATGTGGCTAGCTCTTCTCCTTGATGCAAAAATTTACATAAGCAATGGCAGATGGAGCGTGTGTGGTTAAACATATATTTTGGATGTAGCAAGCTCGAAAGCAAACATCGGGTTATGTTTGTTATCCAACAAACTAGGATAATTAAACAAAAACAATTTCCGTTGCCGGGACTCGAACCCGGGTCTCTCGGGTGAGAGCCGAGTATCCTAACCAGCTAGACTACAACGGATTGTTGGAAAGCTGAGGAAATATATTTATTTGATTTTAGCTTACTACCACCCACTCTGCACCAATGCCGTTTGTCTGCAAGAATTTGGAACGGTAGAGCTGTAAGTTAGTTTTTTTTTCTACATTTGAACAATAACAAATTGGCGAGTGACACTGAATTTGTTGGTTTTATCTTGGTTCAAATTTGCAACATAACACCTAGGTCATGGCCTCTACTACCACGTGATTTTTTTTTCTTCAACCAAATCTTCGCCCTCCACTCCAGCTCCACTGAGATTGGTCTCCCTCTCCTCCATTTCCAATGAAATGAAGCCTTCCAGCACGGGTTAGGGTGGTTTGGGGATTTCAGGGGTTTAGAATTTGGAGATTAGAGCTTAGAGCAGTAGAGGAATGGTATAGGGTGAGGAAGGTCGGATCCATGCGGTTAGTGGGTGGTGCAACGAGGCATCATTGGGTAGAGAAACTTTGCCAGGTGATCGAGTTTGCGTACGTCATGTGATCGAGTTTGCTTGGAGCTGTTGGACTTAAGCCTGACATGTGTGCGTTGGGTGAGTCGTGTATGCATGTGTGTGCGTACGTTGTATGAGTACCTGCATGTGTGCGTGCGTTTTTTTAGAAGAAAGATGCATTGATCTTAGCCCATTACACCGGTCCTTTTACAAACAGGACCCCAAAGAAAAGGAAAATTACAAAGAAGTCTAAAACTCCTGTTCATCTTCCTCGAAGCCTTCGGAGATCCGTTCGTCACCGCCGCCGAAGCCGCTTCCCAATCGTCGCCGGGCACCAAAACCAATCTCCACAAGGTGGAGGCCGCAGAGGAGGGCTTACTTCTAGGCGAATCAGCCGAGTACACTGCCTCCCAGGCGCATCGGCCAACTCCAGTACCCACGACGCATCCTTCGATTCCACCGCCGGCAACCCAAGCAAAGCTCAGATTTTCACCAAAGATCATCTTCCTCGAGATTAACAGGGTCAACACCATCATCATCTGAAGAAGACGACGATACGCCAGCCCTCGACTCCTGGACAGGTCTCCCCAGCCTCTCCGTTGACGTCGGAGTAGATCGCCATCGAAGAACGGAAGAAGCTGGGAGAAATTATTCCTCTGCAACGTCGTCGCTTCCGCATCGCCGGCGCCGCCAGGAAAACCAAGCCGCAGATGAGCCATGCTCCTCCGGCAAAACCTAACTCCACCACCGAGCATCGGCGGCGAACAAACCCTAAACCTAGAAGGACTCAATTAGGACTCGAGGCAGTTAGGAGGACGTGTGCATGTTGTTGCGCCGTTGCTGTTGTGTAGATAGAGTCGTAGGCAGTTAGGAGGTTGAGGTGTGCGCGGTGTCGATCTGCATGTAGATGGCCGCATCGTCCGGGAGAGCGAATGGCTCACAACGACGTCGTGCGGGTCATGCGGATCATGACAGGAAGGCCTGACGTGGAGGCGTGCTCCCGGGAAGTCGTGGCCTATTTGTAGCCCCGACGCTCCTCTGTTCTATTTTGTCTAGTCCAGTTTATCAATACAAGTCAAGATACGGGAGCTTGTGCTCCGCGGCGTTCATCGCCGGCAAGTCTTGTGTGTCGTCTCCAGCTCCGGCGAGCTGATCGCGAGTGTGAAAGTGAGGGCTAGGCCAACAGGAGCACCACAACCAGAGCTTGGGGGAAGAACCAAGCCATAGGTAGAAGAAGAGCCATTCGTTCAAATGTTGATGAAGAATAGACACTTCAAAATTGAGGCATGGCTCGTCGAGCAAAATATTTAGGTATGATATAAATGGATCCTTTTAAAACTATACAAATCGTCATTATTGTACGCGATTTTGCGTTGTTGTAGCAAGCACAGAGATAATCGAAGTGGCAGATCCATTGCTACAATCTAACTATTGATAAATAAGCTTGGGTAACCTTCTCTTTGTCATCACTTTTAAGTTTCGCCTATGTGATGTGTGACAACCAAACCACTTAGTTTTTTTTGTGTGTGAAAAGGAAACCACTTATAGCAGTTGTTTCGGCCAGTACTGCAACTATTCAGCAAACGTTCAACGATGCTCCCATTGGCAACGCCGACCATTTTTTTATTAAGGAAGCTTTATTAAATTCCAAGAGAATTACATCCAGAAGATACAATGTCTTAGAACACTCTCAACCTCTGCAAAACAAGATGTACACGGCCTAAAGAGAGAGACAAAACCCAAACACTCTAGTGACCATCAATCCGTAGACTAGACCGCCACCCATGAGCCCGGGTAAAAAAATCCTTGGCCACCTGCGCCAAATGCAGCAATGCCGTAGCAAGCAAGTCCTGTGAAGATGGCTTCTCTAGTATAGCCCACGTACGGAGCCAGTGTATAATCGAGAAAAAAACCTCCAACGAAGAAGAGTTATATTTTTTTCGAAGACTATATCGTTTCTGCATAGCCACAATGTCACACCCGGTTTTAGGAATAAAACCAGATGCATCTCATATGTGCGCCAGGATCAAGTTTACACACATATGGTAGACGTCACAAGTGAATATCCATAACCATGCATACGAAAGAGTATTAAAGTATATTTATTACAATCTCAGAGTTGACACAAATGTCATAGCGGAAGACTTAAATAAACGTTTAACTAAACGAAACGAAATAACTCCATCTCCACAGGCAGTTGACTGAAGGACTCGCCTAGAATTCCTCAAAATTCTCCCAATCTGAGCAGCAGTCCGAGTGTGATCGATGCAATATAAATAAACAAGCGTGAGCACATGTCGTACTCAGCAAAGTATGAAAATAAATGACATGCTAGGCTTTATAAAGTGAAAGGCTGAAAGGATAGCTGCATTAAGCACTTTTAGTTGGTCAAATTTTATTAAGCATCTATTTACTAGCAGATATAAGTATATACCAACCACAATTAAATTATTGACATAAACCCATCAAATTCAGGTAACCACAACTTAGATCATATTCAGATAGATTAATCATGTGAGGGTCCAGGCCGCTCGTGACCGTGAGCACGGCTATTATAACAGTTTTACACTCTGCAGAGGTTGTACACATTCACCATAGGCCGTGATTCCCATTGCCCGAAAGCATGTACCCTTCCCACACCACGTGGACCGAATACTGGGTTTCACTATGAGACCTTTACAAAGATACTCTAATAAGTGATAGTTCGCTAAGGCTTCCGGTTCAGGAGCAAAGCATAACCCTCCCTAGTGAGTCGCGTATCTTAGCAAAGCTTACCGCTCAAGAGGACCGGGCTATACCTCGTCAACCGCCGCACCTCTTGCCCCTTTCGGGTAAAACTATCCCAAACTAGAATACCTAATTAGTCAGTCAAAGCCAGAGCCACATAGCACTTATGGTTACACTGTTTTCATGGGTGGTCGCTCCATGTTCCAATTAAAATAGGTGATCTTGTCCATTAATTAATTAAAAGATAGTAACGGAACATAGAGTAAGGGTTTCATTTAACCATCTAAGTTGAGCAACTAAGCATCATCTACCAGTCAAATTGCTTTAATGACCCAGCTGCAAGGTATGGTAAAACATACTAGGAAATCCTTAATGGAACCTAGCAATATTAATGCAAGCAATAAATAAATGGTGTAATTAAAATGCATGTCATTGAGGTACAAACAGGCATGATCAAGGAATACTTGCCTTCTTCCCAACCCTGCTACTTCTCAAACTCTTCAACAGCTGGTTCTTCAAACACTTCCTCGAACGGCGTGTTTCCTATACGCATCACACGAACACATACAAGAAAACATAATTTTATATAAAACTACGAGGGTTTTCATGTAAAAAGGTAAAACTAGGACCTCGGGCGCAATTTTAGAACTTGCAGGGGCTAAACCGAATGAAAAAGGATCTAAGTTGAAATATTTTTGAACTGGCTAGGACTGCAGGTTAATTTCGAAAACTTGGAGGGCCTTTTTGCAAAATAGCCTAGGTTGACCGGTAAGTCTCAGATTGATTTGGGGCTTGGGCGGCTGTGGTTCGTCGGATCTTGATCCAACGGCCACGGATGGATCGGGCAGAGGGGCTCGCCGGCGAGGGAAACCGATGACGGCGGCGCCGCTCGCTAAGACGGCGGCGGCTCGCCGGAGCAGACGCGACGAGGCGCTACAAGACACCAAAACAAATGCGAGTTGGACGGGGAGTGAGAGGGGGATGAGACAAACTCACCCCGCAAGACCAAGTCGAGGAAGGTGCCTCGTCGGCGGCCGGCGACGGCGAATGGCGGCGGTGGCGCTGCAAGGAACGACGACGAGGGATTAGCTCGGCGAAACGAGGGCAAAACTCGCGTTGGATGACGGGGAAAGCTTCGGCGCTATGGGGCCAGGATCCCTAGGGCCACTCATCTAAGGAATTAAACTACTCGATATGGAGAGTTATGACCCGACTGCTTTGGACTAGTCAGATAAGGTATAGGACGATGTAGTCAAGTAGTAGAACTACTCGTATTCATGATAGATTACCTTAATGTAACCTTCCAGGTCGAATACGAGTAGTCTTTGTAATCAATTTGTAACTCTGCTCCCCGAGTATATAAGGAGGAGCAGGGACCCCCTCAAAACAACTCAATTCATAGACAATACAATCAAGCACACAAGACGTAGGATATTACGCTACTCGCGGCCCGAACCTGTCTAAATCTTTGTGTTGTTCGTGCACTGTCGTTCCTAGAACTCGACGAGAACCACTGATCTACTCCCTTGGATACCCCCAGATAGACGTGCTCAACATAAATCATCGACACTTGGCGCCCACCGTGGGGCCTCTCGTCGAAAGCTCACCATCAGGGACGATGGGATTCACCACCTTCAAGATCGCCGACGTCGAAGAAGGAGCCGCCTTCGTTTTCGGTGCATGGACCTTTGTCGCTGAAAGCGATGGTAGGTTCGCAAGTTACCTTGCGGACAACCCCGGCTCCCGCTCGGCGACTACTTCCAACTCGATCTCGGCTCCGACTTCGAGTTCGATCTTAACTCCAATTTCGCTCGGGATTCTCCAGGCCGAGTCCGAGTACAACTCGATCCCAGTTATGGAAAGAGCAGGGAACTCCGAGCCGGCCACACCATCGGACAACCCCCCAGATCGGCTCCCAATCGAACTCTCCAACGTAGTGAATTCGCATAAACAGAGTCATACCACAAAAGAAGAGGCAAGGATGACCCAGGAGTATCACTCAAAGCCAAGTCGCCCTGACGACCCCGAGCCGGCATCAGCGCCATCGAGGGACGATGACGATGACTTCACCATCCTGCTAAGTGATGCTCCCGATAACGTCGCGTGCCTACACCATCACGCTCACTTCGACACCAAGTTCGTGGTGGAGGAACCACTCGTTCACCTCCCATCCGGACTAGTCGTGACCAGAACACCCGTAAGACTCACCGTTCACTGGCCCGGAGCGATTCCGGCCGACACTTCACAAGACAACGACTCAAGACTTACTGCCGTTATACTGGAAGAACTCCCCTTCCAAGACGGCAAGAATGTATCGCTCACCACCCCAACTGAAAGCTCGAGCGACAACTTTTCAACCACTCAGATCGTCCTCAGTGAACAAGACCCAAGTCGTCAGGTGTTCATGACTGGCAACGAAGACCAAGGCACCCAATACGACCGCGAGCTGATCACCGACGTTTTAGAAGAGGAACGCACTGCTGACGGAGAAACTGAGGAGCGAAAAACCACGCGTCAAGCAAGGAATGCCAAGCGCAAGCAGAGGCGTCTTAACGCTGCGATACGTGCCAATGCCATGAGAAACCTTACACAAGATTTCGATATGGTCGGAGACCAATTAGTATCCCAAAACGCGCCATTAAACATCTCCGTCGCAGCAGAACTCGTCAGGGCCATGCCCGACACCCCTGCCATCAGACAAGTACTCTCACTCCTCGACACAGCTCAGAAGGCTACGAACCAAGCGAATCCTAGCCACCACACACCAGATACCAGACGCCCAGACGCTGAGAGGCCTCCCCCACATGAAGCCTCAATCGCCACCACAGGAGGACATCGACATAGCCAAGACGCTGACCGCAATCACCAGCAGGGGAGAGGACGCAATAACAACCGAGACGATGCAAGGCCACGAGATCGAGACCTTCGCAACGTCATTAATGACAACCGTGATGCTCGCTTTGTCATTCAGTCTAGTCAACAACGGCGCGTGGAATCCAAACTCCGTCGCCGCGCAGACTATGACCGCAACTACGGGCCTCCACCCCATCACAATTACAGAAACCGACCACGCGTTCAAGAACGCCATTACGACCGTCACGAAGAACATCGCAACGATCGCCGAGGAGAGCACCGTAATGATCGCCACCGACATCAAGAGTCCTCAAATTATAGTGATCGACCTCCCCAAAACCACAATCGTGGACGACAATATGACTCCGACCGCAGCTCCTCTAGCTTCCGGAGTGATCGATCACCAAGCGATAATATATGACGGTTTCCCAGCTTTTTCCAGGCGCATAAAAGAAATCCAATGGCCAAGCAAGTTCAAACCTATAGGAATTGAGAAGTTCACGGGCAAGCAAGACCCTGAACAATGGCTCTGAATTTACTCTACAGCCATCCAGATGGCCGGGGGATCCAACGACATCAAAGTCAGCTACTTCCCCGTTATGCTAGATACCACGCCCCTAACATGGCTCGAGGGCCTCCACCCCGGGTCCATCGACTCCTTGGACGATCTCACCAGGAAATTCACCACCAACTTCCAGGGAACCTGGGCTCGGCCCGAAACCCATTATGAATTGGCAGCTTACAAGCAAGGAAAAGGAGAAACCTTGCGAAAATACATCAAGAGATTCTTCAATAAAAGAGCTACAATTGTGGATATCTCTGATCGGAAAGTAATCGACTGCTTCCATGATGGTCTCTACACCCGGGAATTACACCGTGAGTTCGGTCGACGTCGTCCAGAAAACATCAGCGAGCTGCGACGCATTGTCGCCGAATGGGCAGACCAAGACGACCGAGAGCGGGAGCGCTTTGACAGACATCGCGACAACAATACCAACAATCACAACAAAGACAACGGCGACCGACGCAATGACCGCCCAAACAATTGGGACTTCAATCGCGATAACAGGAAGCGCAAGCCAGACAACACGGTCGCGACGGTCCAGCGCCCCAGTCATAAGACTCGTTCAGCGGCAGACGTCATGAACGGTCCTTGCCCTTACCACCCCAATGGCAAGCACACGATGGCAAAGTGTTTTCACCTAAAGCAGGAGTTCGACAAGAAAACACCAGATGCTCCCAAAACCGACAAGAAAAAGGAAGACAAAGACGACAAAGACCCTGGCAATAACTTCCCAAATGTCGAGAACGTCGTAGCCGTACTATTCAGTGGAGAAACCCTGAACCAGTCGAAGCGCGCCAAGAAGCTCACTCTGCGAGAGATCATGGCGATAGAACCCGCCACCCCAACATACCTAAAGTGGTTAGAGTGCCTATCACATTCTACAGAACAGACCAGTGGACAAACTTTGCAAATCCTGGGAGATATCCTCTGGTCTTAAACCCAGTCGTGGTGCAAGCCAGACTGACTAAAGTACTCATTGATGGAGGCAGCGGGCTCAATGTCATCTTCGCAAACACGTTCAAGAAGATGGGCCTAGACATTACAAAATACCTCAAGCCTACAGACGCTCCATTCTATGGCATTGTCCCAGGCAATGCAGCAATCCCCCTGGGTCAGGTCACACTACAAGTTACCTTCGGGACGGAAGCAAACTTCAGAACCGAGTACATCAAGTTTGAGGTTGCAGACTTCAAGACCTCATACCATGCGATTCTTGGGCGACCAGCCCTCACCAAATTTATGACGATTCTGCATTATGTATACTTGGTTCTCAAGATGCCTGCTCCTAAAGGAGTACTTTCCCTAAAAGGAAACTTAAAGGTATCATACGATTGCGACATCGAGGTAGTAGAATTCACCGCCACTTCGCACGTCCCTACCCAGATGCTGGAAGTACTCACCTTGGCCAAGAAGTCGAAGGAAGACGACCTAGAAGTACCCAGCAAGAAGTCAACAAGTGCCAACTTCAAGCCCTCCGAAGAAGTACAGCTCAAAACTGTAAATCTTGGCACGGGCGATCTGTCCAAAACTGCCCTTATAGGGGCAGATTTAGACTGTAAATAGGAAGACACGCTCGTCAAGTTCCTCCGAGATAATAAAGATATTTTTGCTTGGAAACCATCTGATATGCCTGGTGTTCCTAGAGAACTTGTCGAGCACAAACTAAACGTTGACAAGAACGCAAAACCCAAAAAACAGCGCATCCGATGATTTGCACAAGATAGACGAGAGGCAATAAAAGAAGAACTCGCCAAACTACTCGCCGCAGGCTTCATCAAAGAAGTCTTCCATCCCGAGTGGTTGGCTAATCCAGTGTTAGTTCGGAAGAAAAACAACAACGAGTTGTGGATGTGTGTCGACTACACAGTTTTGAACAAGCATTGCCCAAAAGATCCCATGGGACTCCCACACATTGATCAAGTTGTTGACTCCACGGTAGGATGCACACTACTCTGTTTTCTGGACTGCTATTCAGGATACCATTAGATAGCTCTAAATAAAGAAGATCAGATCAAAACATCTTTCATCACCCCCTTCGGTGCTTACTGCTATACAACTATGTCTTTTGGATTGAAGAACGCCGGTGCCACATATCAGTGAGTCATACAAACGTGCCTATCCAAACAAATTGGGCGCAATGTAGAGGCATATGTTGATGATGTGGTCGTCAAAACAAGGAAGTCAGAACATCTCATCAATGACCTTCAAGAAACATTCGACAACCTTAGAACATTCCATTGGAAACTTAACCCAACCAAATGTGTCTTCGGTGTTCCGTCAGGGAAACTTTTGGGGTTTATGGTCAGTAACAGGGGTATTGAAGCCAATCCGGCAAAGATTTTAGCAATCCTTACCATGGGAGTACCGAAGAACGTCAAAGATGTCCAGAAACTGACAGGATGCATCGCAGCCTTAAACAGGTTCATCTCAAGATTAGCAGAAAAAGGCCTCCCTTTCTTCAAATTGCTTAAAAAGTAGGATAAGTTTTCATGGACGAATGAAGCACATACGGCGTTCGAAAAACTCAAAACATATCTATCTACTCCGCCAGTACTCACAGCACCTTTGAAGAGTGATCATCTATATCTATACATTTTAGCGACAACCCATGTGGTCAGCACTGTAATAGTAGTTGAAAGACAAGAAGACGGCCATGTATTCCCAGTACAGCGGCCAATTTACTACATCAGTGAAGTACTCTCCGAGTCCAAGATTCGTTATCGTCAAGTCCAAAAACTACTCTACGCCGTCTTCATCACATCACGGAAGCTACGACATTATTTCCAAGCTTTCCACATCACAGTCGTAACTAAATTCCCGCTAGGCGAAATCCTCAATAATCTAGACGCAACAGGTCGAATCTGCAAATGGAAGGCCGAAATTGGAGCATACCACCTTGACTTCACATCTCAAATAGCCGTCGAGTCCCAGGCTCTTGCTAACTTCACAGTCGAATGGACAGAAATTCAAAATTTTACGACAACCACTCGGCCTGAGCACTGGGTCATGTATTTTGATGGATCACTCAAACTCGAAGGAGGAGGTGCAGGCGTACTTCTTATATCTCCTAAAGGAGATGAACTCAAATACGTTCTACAAATCCTGTTTCAGGTCACCAATAATGAAGCAGAGTATGAGGCTATGCTGCACGGGCTCCGCCTGGCCGCATCACTCGGTATCAAGCGACTTGTTGTTTATGGTGATTTGGCTGTGGCCATCAACCAAGTTAATAAAGACTAGGACGCTTCCAAAGAGACAATGGATGCCTACGTTCACGAGGTTCGTAAACTAGAACGAAACTTTCTAGGCCTGGAGTTTCACCACGTCGTTCGTGACCACAACGTCGCCGCAGACGCCCTGTCAAAGCTAGGATCTCGGCAAGCTGACGTCCCAGCAGAAATATTCGTCCAAGAACTACTCCAGCCATCCATTAAGGGACCAACACGAGCTGAGACCACGCAATCCTAGTCCCAGCCAGAAACTCAGATTATGGTAATCGACACTGACTGGATGACTCCTTTCATTGAGTACTTGAAAGACCACAAATTACCAAAGCAGGAGCCAGAGCAAATGCGCATACAACGACGAGCTGCTAATTACGTAGTAGTGGACAATGTACTCTATAGGCGTGGGGCTTCGGCCAACGTCTTAATGAAATGCATTACAATTGACCAAGGAAAAGCACTACTACAAGAAATTCATAGCGGCGTGTGTGGTAATCATGCTGCTTCACGAACCTTGGTCGGCAAAGCTTACAGAGCAGGTTTTTTCTGGCCAACAGCCAAGCACGATGCAGCGGACATCGTCAAAAAATGTCAAGGATGTCAATTCTTCGCACGACAAGCTCATGTTCCAGCACACGATCTCAACACTATACCACTATCATGGCCTTCGATAAAATTTTCCAAGTGGATCGAAGAAATGCCCTTAGTAAACGCTAAAGCCGGTAATTTGATCAAATTCTTTGATGGTATTGTCTAGAGATTTGGAGTTCCTCACAACATTATCACAGACCTCGGCTCTGTATTCACCAGCGAAGAATTCCAAGACTACTGTGACAGATATTCCATTGAGATACATTATGCTTCAGTTGCTCATCCTCGTGCCAACGGACAGGTGGAAAAAGCAAATGGTTTGTTACTGCAAGGGTTAAAACCCAGATTATATGAGCCTCTAAAGAAATATGGAGGAAAATGGGCAAAAGAGTTTCCCGCAGTGCTTTGGGGGCTACGCACCCAACCCAGCAGGGCTACTGGCCAATCACCATATTTCCTGGTTTACGGCTCCGAAGCAGTTATACCCGCCGATCTTTTATGGGAAGCCCCGCGTTTGGAGAATTACGATGAACAACTCGCTCATCAAGAAAGGTCTCAGGATGTTGATGGCGTCGAGGAAGCTCGAGTAGCAGCTCTTATTCAGAACATGCGTTATCTTCAAGGATTACGTCACTTTCATCAACGCTCTGTTCAACCTTGATCCTTTACTATAGGAGACTTGGTACTACGTCGAATCAAAAAGACCGAAGGGTTGCACAAGCTTATGTCTCGATGGGAAGGTCATTTTCTTGTAAAACAAGTCATTGGACCTGGTACATACAGGCTGCAAACCTCGGAGGGAGAGGAATTGCCGAATGTATGGAACATAGAACATCTCCGCAAATTTTACCCGTAACACGGGACATTGTATTCGAGACGTTGTAAAACAACCCTTGTTCACAAATTAATAAAGTTATATTTCCCTGTCATCTACAAGTCATGGCATCCTTTATCTCATTAGATAAAACTATACCATGTTCATTACGGCGCTAGCCGTCGTGTGGTATCCGAGTAGTTTTCTACTCCCGCTCAAAAGAAATCAGGATTCCCTTTTAAAAGGAGGTATCAAAACACCTAAAAATCTTGGATGAATTACCCTCACCTATACATGGTTGAAGGCGATAATCTCTTTTCTTTTGATTCTGTGGCTTTTTCAGCGAAAGCTTCAAGAATTAGTGTTATACCAACTACACTCATTATTCATCTCCTATAAAAGTCACCTAAAGGTGCTCTAAAGTACTAAGAAGTACAGCATGCTTATGCCTATGCGCATAACTTTTCGCCCTGCATTAGCAAGATTGCTGAACATCAACAAGGCTCGATTCAACTCCTCCTAGTTGCGAACCTTATACGACCACTGGATTACTTAAACTGTAGTCACTCATAAAATATACTACCCACAGTACTTCGCATACGCACAAACTATTGGATATTACTTACACAGTAGTATTTCCAAAGGATTACTTTAAACAAGTATCAAATGTTATATACATGGACAAGTATCCATATCGAATTCAAAACAGAGTATTTGAACGAGTACTTCAAGTTACAATACAGATCTACTCTAACGAGTCAATAAAAGTATCTGCGACTGGCTCTGTTTCTTTCACCAAATCTTCAAATTCTTCAATTTTCATTCCTTCTGGAAGCTCTACGACTTCAAGTTTGGCGTCTGGATTGTGCGCCTTCACCATCGCTAGCAGCTGATTGACACACTCCATCATGGTATTCCTACAAAAATCAGTAATTTGTCCAGGCACTACGCTGATCTGCTCCAATAATGACTGGTTAGTAGTAGCAACACCCTCCGGTGTTACCATGTCAATGATGGGGAGCACCGCCTCTTCTATGGCCTTCTTCTCAGCTTGGAGATCCTGCACTTCTAGTTGTTTGGCTTGTTGTCCCGCCAAGGCCCTAGCGCAAGCTTGTTCCATGTCAACACGGATCTGATGCTCCTTGGCAAATCTTCCATTCAGATCCTCGAGTTCTTTCTCCAAGCGGGCACAATCTTCGGTTTTGGATTGCGCCAAGTTATACCACGATGTGTTGTTGCTCTGTTCTTCAACCAATTCTTTTTTCAATCCTGCAGAAACAAGACAAGTCTATGATTACACTTCATATGACTAAATTAATGATTAAGTGTACAAAATTTGCTTTACTTACTATTGTTGTCTCGGATCAACGCCCGGTTACGAGTATCCATTCGAGATTTTTCATCTCCCATTCCCTCGAGTTGTTTGTGTAGTCGAGAAACCAAGTCTTGATTATCAACTCGAGCTTTTTCCCGCGCCTCATAGGCAGCCACAAGATCTTCTTCGAGTTCTTTTATTCGAGATTCCAGACTTGCATCTCTATTCTTCTCCATTTTATCTACCAAAGCCTGCATTTGATGTTAGTTAATAACTACTATATTAACTATTTTCTATTAAGCTTTCCTCTTACCAGAGCGGCTTCCAGGTGTTGCTTCCGCCGCATTGCTTCATTGTCAGTAGCCCTTCCTTGTGGCGGTGGAGTACTTTGTTTGATAACAATATTGGCGACTTCTCCAGCCTCCAAACCAACCTTCATGGTTTTACAAGCATTGTTCATATAAAATTCCGGGAGATATACAGAGCAAAGGCTATATGATTTACCTCCACAATTGACGGCGGCCTTTCGGCATCTCCCTGGTTTGTAGTTTCTACGGGGTTTGCTTCTGAAGCCAAATTAACATCAGATGGTTCTTTCTCTGGAGATTGGTTCAGTCTTGAAACTCCGCCACTTTCATCGACAGTGCCAGGGAGGACTTCTTCTTTATCAAGCTCTGTTTCTTCAGCTTTTTTCAATTGTTCTTGTGACGCATGCAGCGTGCTCGCAAGTGCGCCAGATGGAATCCTTCACAAAGAATGCAAGATTCAGTAGCTGAATTATGGCTCAATTGAAAGGATATCTTGATTTAACAAACTTACTTTGTCAGCGCGGTGGTTTTTGGCTTAAAGTTGAACTTCTTCAACTTCAGCACGCCCACTTTGGAGCTAGTTGTACTCCCTGTGGTACCACTCGCTATTGCACTTGTAGTTGAGGAGCTTTGAATAGCGGTGATAAATTTGGAAATCTTGATACGCTGACCTTCTTCTGCTCCAGGCACATATGCTCCTGAAGGGGTATCTGATCGAGACCGAGTGGTTCTTTTCCGTTTTACCCCTGTGGGAACTTTTGGTACTATTTCTATATCCTCTGTTTTTCGGAAACAGTACATCCAAATTAAATAGCGGAACGGATAAAGTACTCAAATTTTATTATGAAGACTTCTCTTGCCTTGAAGATTAACTTGCTTGCCATCCGAGTCAGCTGCCTTCTCGTCGGATATTACTTCAAGTTCTTCTACATCGTCAGCAATCGCCTCTATTTTCTCATTCGATGGCTCTGACTTTTCTAAAGAACTCTTTCCAAACTTCTCCCAATCTTGCGGAGACAGGCCACCAACTGGCCCGTCAGAATCAGTGGCCGACTACACGAGAAGAATCAATATTGAGACGCATGTTCAGAATAACTAAAATTTAAAGGTTGCGAGTACTTACAGAACTTGGAGATTGGCCTTTACAGAACTCTTTGGCGATGTATGGCTTCTTGTTGTTTACATTGCTAAACATGCGCGACAAGCGCATTAGCACGGTCTCATCTGAGAGCTCTTCTGGAACCATGCGGGAAGGATCTGTATTTCCCTCATACTTGTATCCAAGATTGATACGCTCTTGGAGTGGTTGAATTCTTCTCTTGAGAAAACTGAAGGCTATCCCCACTCCAGTTAAGCCTTTATTCTTCAATGATTGAACTCGCTTTAGCAAAGCGGGCACATCCTTGGCCTCCTCAGTGGTTGGCTTGGTGTTCCAGTTGGATAGATCCCTGGGATACCATCCATCTTTGACAGGACAGCTTTTTCCATGATTCCCTGCTGTATTACAATTACATAGGAACAAGATTAGTGTATAACAATGTGCATTGACCGTAAATACTATAGGAAGAGTACTAGTTTTTTGACTACTCACCGATTATGAACCACTCAAACTTCCAGTCTCCACACGACTCCTTAAGGGGCATGGAGAACCATTGCTCTTTCATCCTTTGGCGGAATTGAATTCCCGCTCCTCCAACCACTTCCATCCTCTGGAAATTTGGATGGGGCTTTACATGATACAAAGTGTGGAATAAAGCGAGATTCGGATTGATGCCAAGGAATGTTTCACAAGCATGCACAAATACAACAATATTTAGAATCCCATTAGGATTCAGATGATGGAGTTGGAGTTTGTAAAAGTCAAGGAGTTCGCGGAAAAAAGATGAGATTGGAAGGCCTACTCCACGCTCACAAGAAGACACGAACAAAGGATTTCATTTGTGTTTTCAGTGGGAAATTATGCATTGAAGCAAGCCCTGCACTCAAGAGTTTCCTGGGATAAGAGCAAACCTTGCTCCATCAGGTCATGAAGGTCTCCTTCCTTCGCGATGCAATACTTCCAAGCATCAGCAGGAGAAGGATGAGTTTTGCAATCCGGCTTTGTGTTTGGATCTACCTAGGGAACTCTCTTCCTTGGTGCATTTTTCTCCGCAGGCTTAGCAGCAGCGGCTTTCTCTATGTTTTTGGGATCTGCTTTCTTTTGGCTCATGGTTGCAGATCGAGTTAAGACTTTACTTTTCTCTCGCATTCACAAGAGAAGCAAGCACGGAAAGTTCTAAAAGACAAGGAATTTACGATGAGGAGACAAAAGGCTATCGCGCTGCGCTCAAGGTTAACGAAACAAATGAAGGTCTCACTTCAGATTTATAACTTTTGGTTAGGGTTACAGTTTTCAACAGTATCTACGGCGTATCGCATTCCGTTACAAGGAAAGGCTTGGTTTTTCGTAAGTTAGTTTTTCCCGGCGTAAATTTCGGATTCCATTACAACAGAATCCTGGTGATTAATCAGATCTTCAAATCAAAGATATTCTTTTGATTCAAAGCTCGGGGGTTGCTAACGGATAATCTAGGATTTGATTTCCTTCCGAGATTTAAGGCGGAAAACAGTAGAAAAAGATCTTTGACTGGTTTTAACAAAACCACTCGTAGATACGGAATTACAGTTGATCAATTCTTACATTTCAAGACAACTCAAAAGTTGTTATACTTACATGGATGTTCGAAAAAGCATGCTGATTCTTATGAAAATAATTATCAAGTATGTATTGGGATTCATGGCTTGGAGTAAATAAAGGGAGCAGAGCTTGATCCAAAGACTACTTAAAAGTACTCGTGGATTCAGAAGTTGCATTTGAAAGATGTCACACCCGGATTTTCACAAAACCCGAATGCGGCCATATGTGTGCCCAGGAAGTCCATAGAACACATGCGGCGAACAAATATGATAAACAAAGTACAAATGCTCAAAATAAAATAGTTTACATCAGAGTATATCATAAATATTTATTACAGCGGAAGTCTATAATCTCAACTAAAGCAGAGCTGCAGTCCACAGGGACTCTGACTGGGAGAGCGCAACTCAGAAGTACGGCAGGTCCTCGGGGAACTCAGCAGCAGTCTCCTGATCAGCCCAATCTGTTTACCCATCCGGGATTTTGTTGAATAAATGGCAAGTGTAAGTAAACAATTACTTAGCAAGTATAGCACGGGTATGAAGGCTCAAAATAGGCTAGACACGGCTTAACTGCATTAGCATCTTTAGTTGGTTCATTTTAACCATTAACAAATTACTACAAGTGAATGAAACCCGGTTGTAACCCAATTAAATAAGTATAAGTGGCAATAATCATAAATGAACATCATCTTCTAATCAAAAAGGATCCAGGCCGGTCGTGACCCTGAGCAAGGCTATCATGATAGATTTTACACTCTACAAAGGTTTCGCCCTTTACCCACCAGTCGCGTAAAATTTCAAAGGAACTTTGCACCCAACCACGCACATCAACACTTCCGAGGTGTGACGTCATAGGGACGCTACAAGGTTTTTCACAAGACACCCTAACAAGACAGTAGCCGCTAGTTCAACAAAGCTGTGAGACCATAGGCACCGAGATCGACGTACGCCTACGGAGTCACACCATAGGGTATCGATGGCGTCCAGAGGGCGGGCATCACACCCATCCATGCGCAATGTGTGGAGTTCCCCATCGCAGGGACTCCCAACACGGGACTGGGTCTAACGTGACCTAGCCGACGGATCGCCCGTCCTTGGTGGAATCCGGAAACACCCTTTCACCTTGTGTCCACTAACGCCGTTGGCCCCAACGGTAACCACTGGCAAGCTAGAGCCGTACAAGTTACTTGACCAAGACCAGAGCCATAATAGTTCTAGCGGTGGCGATAGGCTCCTGGGTTGCCGCTTTAAGAACCGGACCTTACGGAGAGACACTAGAGCAAAGCACACATCACATCCTCTAGCTTCCTAAACCAAGTTGCTAAAAAACAAGTTTTATCATTAATGTTGAAGTGAACCATTAAGTCAAAATTTACAGTTAAATAATGGTGACAGTAGCTACGCATAGCAAAAATCTACCCATATGCATAAACCCAAGGTTATCAAAGGAATAGGATATACAAAACTCGGTACAAACCTAATGGGACAGTAAATTAGACACATGCATATGAAATTAATTAATGTAAAAAGGTGAGTATAGGTAGCAAGGATTGTCCGTGCTATAAGTTGCCTTCCTTGAAGTGATGTTGCTGCTGCTGCGAGTCCTGCTCTGGAAAGTCCTCACCGAGCTCGAACTCCAAAGCTAATGGCTCACCGACTGGACACGAAGCACCATACAAGCAAGCACGCAAACCAATACATGCAAAAAAATAATATTCTATTAGAACAATACACCAAACAGTAGAAACAGTACATAAATAGGTTTTAGAAATATCCTACGCTTCACTACGAACTCATGAGCGTGAAAATCACACTAATCGGAGCTAAAACGAAAAAGATATGGGTTTTATAAGTTCTAGGGACCTGCTGGCAATTTTTAAAAGTTTCCAGGGGCTTAATTGAAAGAAAACAGGGACCTAAACATAATTTTGTATAAAAATCGAAGGTCTAACACACAAATATCCCAACTCAGGACTGCGGGTTCTAATTTTAAAAAGTGCATGGGGTTTTTCAGAAGAAACAGGACCTATTCGTAATTATTTTTGAGCAGTGCTGGAGCGCGGGTTGATTTTGGGAAAACAGGAGGGCTCTTTAGCAAACTTGCCTGAGCTGACCGGTACGCGCCGGGTTTGACTCGGGCGCGGGTGAATCTGGGCCATCGGATCAAATCTGGACGACCTAGGCGCGTTGGGGGAGATGGGGTCGTCGGCGGCCGACAGCTCGCGGCGGCGCCGCTCACGTCCACGGCGGGGGCTCGCCGGAGTTGGGGCCAAAACGAGCTACAGGGTTCCAATCAAGGCGCGGTTTGGCCCTAGAGCTTCAGGAGAGGACGCCGAGTGCAATGGTAGTGCTCAAGTTCTCGATGGAGTGCTGTGGGTGGCGGACGACGGTGATCGGTGGAGGCGAGGCTCCGGTGAGGTGGATGGAGGGCTTCGGTGCTCCGTTTTGGGGAGGTGTTTGGCGCAGGAGCAATGGGAGGGGATGGCAAGTTCACCTGAGCGGTCCAATTCGACGGCGGAGCGACGGAGGCGATGGTCGACGAGGGCGGCCGGCGTAGCTCGAGAGCGGCGGCGCTGCGAGGCTGGGGAGGAGGCGCTGGGCTCTGGTGGAGCTCGGGGAGAGTTGGTGAGGGCTCGGGGCGCTGCGGTGCTGCTTTTATAGGGCGAAGGGGTGAGCATCGGCGGGCGAATCGCGAGACCGGCGATGGCGGCCGGCGATCCGGTGCTTTCCATGTGGGGCGGGTCTTCCTTGCATGGAGCAGCGCGAATAAGGAAGGGAGGGGGACAGGAAAGGAAGGTGGGGTGCTAGGAAGCTTCGGCGAAGCTGCTGCAAGGTCCACCGACGCGGAGATGGCGGGCGGCGCTCGGCCGGCAGTCATGGGCGCGGGCGAGGGAAGAATGGAAGGAAGGAGAAGCTGCTGACCGGTGGGACCGGGATGGCAGAGAGAGAGAAGAGGAGAGTGGAGGCGAGCGGGCTGGCGGGCGCGCGGCTGGGCCGGCTCGGCGAGTGGGCGAGGCCCAAGTGGAAGAGGGGAGGGGGTTTGGCGGGCTGGGCCAAGGGAGAAGAAAGGGAGGGGCTGGGCTGTCTCGGGAGGAAGAGTAGCGGGTGCGAAAGTGGACTAGGGGAAAAGCTTAGGGAGCAAAAGTGAACTCGGCTTGGATTAACTTTTCTAGGGCTCAAACAAATGTAAATCAAATTCGAATTTAAACAGAATTTAAATTCCAACTTACTTTGCCAACAATCAAAACACAGGGCAGCAGCATGAATGCAACAAAAATGTTTCTACAACTTATATTTAATTTTAATATTCATAAATAATTCATTTAACCTATATTAAATATGAATAATTGAAATAAAAGCCAATTAATTACTAAAAATTTTAAATGGGCCATTTTTGGGCGTTACAAAAGATAAGATTTCTTTTAGATCTATCATCCTTTATTCAAGATTTTCGACTAGTTTTAACAAAACTACTCAGAAGACCGAAGGTCTTACTTTATTCAAAGCTTTTGACTAGTTTTAACAAAACTACTCAAAAGACCGAAGGTCTCACTTTATTCAGGGCTTTTGACTAGTTTTAAACAAAAGCTACTCAACATTCGATGGTTGCATCTACTTGGAACGCACCATTAGACTATTCAGGTGAAATTCAAGATTAGTTTTCTGAGTCTTCAATTACTTAAAGAGTACTTGGAGGCTCGGGGGCTACGCCTATTGGGTACATCAAAAGATGTGCTCTAAAGAAACTACTCATCAGAAGAGATTTGAGCGTCTTGGGCTTAGCTCTAACTACTCGAAAATACTAAAAAGATTCAAGAGTTGAAGCAAAGGCGCAAGATGCTCGGGGGCTTGTGGGGCCAGGATCCCTAGGGCCACTCATCTAAGGAATTAAACTACTCGATATGGAGAGTTATGACCCGACTGCTTTGGACTAGCCAGATAAGGTATAGGACGATGTAGTCAAGTAGTAGAACTACTCGTATTCATGATAGATTACCTTAATGTAACCTTCCAGGTCGGATACGAGTAGTCTTTGTAATCAATTTGTAACTCTGCTCCCCGAGTATATAAGGAGTAGGGACCCCCTCAAAACAACTCAATTCATAGACAATACAATCAAGCACACAGGACGTAGGGTATTACACTACTCGCGGCCCGAACCTGCCTAAATCTTTGTGTTGTTCGTGCACTGTCGTTCCTAGAACTCGGCGAGACCCACTAATCTACTCCCTGGGATACCCCCAGATAGACGTGCTCGACATAAATTGTCGACAGGCGCTTCGAGACGGACCTACAGGGGTGCTTCACGGTGAGGGAGAGGTGACGACGATGTGAACCGATGGCGGCGGCGAAGCTCTGAAGTCGGCGGCGCTGGCTAGGGTTCGGAGCGGCGGCCGAAACGCAAAAGAAACAGGGGAAGCAACAAGGGAGGCCACGCGCTTGGTTAAAGGGGGCTGGGCCCACGCATCTAGGCGTGCGTGCCCCGGCCGAGGTCGGACTCGAGCTTGAGCTCGAGTCGGACTCGCGCCCGGCTCAGAGACGACGGGTCCGACAGGCGGGACCCGCCTGGCAGCGACACGATGGAGAGAGGGAAAAGAAACGGGCCGGCGCGGGAGCTGGGCCGCGCGGGAACTTGGGCCAGGAAAGGAGCGGCCGAGGAAACGGGCCGGCTGACTGAGACGAAGAAAAGTAGAGGGGGCAAAATCGGACGGGTCGAGAATTCAAGGGGCAAAAGCAGACTCGACAGAAAACAACTATTCTAAACATCAAACAAATTCAAATTAAATTTGAATTTAAACAGAATTTAAATTCCAACTTAAGTTAACAGCAAGCAAAAGATAAGTGCAACAGCATGAATGCATCACCAACTTATTTTGACTAAAATTATTTAATATGATATTTAAATTGATAAAAGACTAGAAATTCCAATTAAAACATAGAAAATTTATTTAGGCCTTAATAAATCCTAGAAAATTTCAGAAGTTGCTACAATTTAATTGTGATGAATTTTAGGGTGTTACACACAACGATCAACATGTAGCAGCCGATCCTAACAGAACTAGTGGTTTAATTTCCTTTTCAATACCCCATAGCCAATTCCGAAACATATTGGACACACTTTTTTTTTTGAGAAACCTCGGGATTCATTAATTAGCCATGAGCAACATTACATTCAGTGTCCAGCAGACTATGCAGTCCATGCGGAGCTTCAGATTGCCACTCCTCCACATGAGAACTACTAGAAACTAGCTTAGCACACTCATGGGCTAACCTATTACAATCTCTACTAATGAAACTTAGCTTAAAAGCATCACAATCCCGGGCAAGGACAGCTACCTGCTGCAGTAGACCTGAGATTTCAGATCGCTGGTTATTCCGTTGCTCCCAAAGTTGGACAAGAACCTGGCAGTCAGTCTCCAGATGCAGGCGTCGCACCCCGTGTCTTCGAGCTAGCATCAATCCATCTCTGCATGCCATAACATATTGGACACACTACGAGGCTGAGATAGACCTGAAGCCGCATGAATAATAGACCACACTGCACGAGCAAATCGACATTCAAAGAAAAGATGCTTAATTGTTTCATCTTTATGGCAAAAGTAACAAGTTTTGCTCCCTTGCTAATTTCGTTTTGCTAAATTATCTTTCATCAAAATTACTCATCTCCGTAAGTACCACGTAAAATTTTTAATTTTTAAGAGGACATTTAACTTTTATAAGCGTTTGTTTAAGTTAAGGACATCACTATGGATCATTGCCAAGTAGTGAGAACCGGCATGGGCCACCTGCTCCCCTTCTCCTGCATCCGCTCTCTGATTCTCTCGTGCCATGCCGGCCTGGACACTACTCTGTGGTGGCCGTGCTCCCACCATGTCTGCTGCCTAAGGGCACTAGCTAGCGAAGCATGCAGGAGTTTGTTGCCAAGCTCACACTTGTACAGAAATTATTTGTGGCGATATTTTATTTTTTATGTCGTCTGCTAGTATAAATTGATTTTTCTAAAGAAAAACCACAATTATTTTATATAATTAAATTGGATTAGATACCATAAGTAAATTTTATATCTATTTGTGCTGGTACAAGATTGCTGGGAGTTGCCAAACCACTAGCAAAAATACGTTTTGAGCGCTAGAACAAATTGTTTGCGTACGTGTCAAGGCAATCTATGCTAACACGCACTACCTCTGTTCTAAAATGTAGGTCGTTTGACTTTTTCTACCACAAGTTTGACCGCTCGTCTTATTGAAAAAAATTGTGAAAATATAGTCAAATTTAAGGCATTTTTGAAGATTTTTATTAATAAAGCAAGTCACCATAAAAAATATGATAATTTGCACAAAATTTTGAATAAGACAAGCGGACTTAGAGTAAAAAAAGTCAAACAACCTACATTCTGGAACGGAGGGAGTAGTTTGGTTGTAATTTGTAAAAAAGGCATGTGCAGCCATTGTGGTCCCAAATTAGAAGAAGATTTCAGATTCACCATGTTGGTCAGGTATGTTAGATTTGAGACAAGCTATTACTAAATGATGTATATATCTACAGGGAAGTGAGATGGCTGAAAGGTTAACTTTGGCTTTTCTTTATGTCTTTATCCTGAATTGTAGCAAATTGCTCCTACTGTATAGTACATAGACATAACTTACATTTGAGCTAAAAAAAAAGAACCTAACTGAAAGTCAATGAGAAAAATTTGCTCAGTTACAACAAGATTGCGTAACCTGACATGTACCGTACAAACTTTGAAATTGAAATCTATCTTTTATTCCTTGGCTTGTCTGTCCTTTGCAATTGGCATATTGAAATTTGATCTTGATGGAGAAAAGAAATAACGAGAAGTTAATGTGAAGGATCATTTCGTACAGCACTGTGGAAGAGCAAGCTTCTACTTTGTATCTGCGCCGTTCGGGCTAACAAAAAAGGTGGAATTTTTTTTCAAAAATTTCTGTTGCCGGTGGTATGAGTACGCTCCAGCCGTGTTTTATAGGGTAGTTGAAGATTGAAAAAGAAATGTAAAAATCGAATACCAATTTAAAAAGTCAAAATTCCGTTGCCGGGACTCGAACCCGGGTCTCTCGGGTGAGAGCCGAGTATCCTAACCAGCTAGACTACAACGGATTGCTGGCTTCAAGGTGATATATAAGAACTTTCAAGTGTATTTGCGACGTGGAGCCACGAACCGAACGCCCCAGAACAGTCGTGCAAACTTCCTGGCCAATCCATGCTTTTCTAGTGCTTGTGTGCAGAGTCGTGTGTGTGTTTAAATATACTAGAGACATCTTCGATCAGTAGATGATCTGGACATATACTATCTCCAAAAGCCTTATTATCTATATATTTCTCTGGCAAATCGTACGTGTTGAGTGAGAGTTCCAGTTTGGCCGCACAAAAGATCCCCGAAATTGATTAAACCAAGCATTTTCCTTCACAAAAAGGTAGTTAACATAGGTATTTCAGAGACATGTTGTTTTAGAACCGGTCGTCGTGTAGCTTATTAGCCATTATTGCATTAAAGACATGGGCACTATTTGGATCAAATGAACTTTAAAAGGATTGCAAAATTCTTCTAGAATTTGTGCACTCCAATGCAAACACGCCACTGATCATATAGGTTCGCTTGTTTGAATCATGGATGCTCCATGCCTCTATGATCTAAATAAATAGAGCTAATATGTGAAACAAACACCATGGACACGTGTTACACGTCACACATATGCAGCTGGAGACATGCATCTCAAATATCTCAATCTTGAGTTGCTGGCAACCTGACACACCCACTTTGCATTGTTTGAGTACTTGATTAAACTCAAGTGGCCAATTTGCAATTTTATTGTTTGAGGATCAATCTGTGTCCCAGTTGTCTTATCACCCAAATTAATCGGGCGATTAAGGCCAGCAAGTTGCAATTGCAACTACCTATAATGAATCATTTCTTGCAGCTGTTTCTGAGTGTACTGCACCTCCTCACCAGGTAACATATACGGAGTATATATATAGATTCACGCGGAACTAAATAGTTGTTCTTGACATCTTTTGGCCGGGTGTGTGAGATCTGACTGAGGAATCGGCCTGGATGGTGATGGAATTAAGTTGGGGTAGCCTGCATCCACATTGTCATGAGCTCACTAGCTTGTTTGACGCAAGTTAGGGACGCGTGCGTTCACATGCATTTACTGATTTACATTGTCATCCCTTGCTTCTTAATTTCTTTTTCTGTTGGGAGCTGAAACCTTTACGGCAATATATTCTCGGCTCGGTGGTCAGAGTTCGTTCGGTGGTTGAGGTTATTATTTCATCTTTATTAGATTTGGCTTATGCTTTGGTTTTGCGTTCATCCGCATGTGGCAAAGCTGGTCTTTTTGGAGTCGACATCACGTAACAAGCTGTAATGTTGCAGGAAGACTACATGAACGGTTTGTTAGAGTTTTTTTTTATCAGTGATCATAGGATGTCTTAGCTATATGTCCACTTGAATGTCTGTTTTTCTTTATTATGGTGGCATCCATTTGTAAAAATTGTGAACTAATGCATTCTCAATTAAGGATGACTGAAGCCGAAAAAAACTTTCTATCGTTCAAAAGAGCTCCTAAAAATGAGCTAGTGAATGACATGGTATAGCATGGCATGCTGTGACATGGCGACAATTTCTTTTGGTTGACACAGCGGACACGGCAATCTCATCGGGAACGCAGTTCCCATATCATGTCAGACATGGTGAGTTCTCTCGTTATGCTAGCTCTTCACGACTTCACCACAAGAAACCACTGGTGGGGATCGGAGGTGTCTTTTTATTAGCAAGCGAGACAATACTACAAAACTCCACATTCATCATTGTCAATTAGTATGGTCGTGCAGGAACTGGTACTAACGCACGCGTTTAGTTTCGGTTCTGAAGCATAGTGCCTATGGGAGCAAACCGGTACTAAAGTGCTCCCAAGCCATTGGCGCGCAATGGCTAGTCAGCAGTTTAGTACCGGCTGGGGGCTCCAGCTACTAAACTGCACCCAGGGCGTTTAGTACCGGCTGGGGGCTTCAGCCGGTACTAAATGACGCGAAATAGTACCGGCTGAAACCCCCACCCGGTACTAAATGTTCTCCTATATATCCGACCCTTCTTCCCCCGAGAGCTCAAGCAAACATAACTTGCTCGAGCTCTCCTCTTCCTTCATGGCGTGTTAGAGGGGAGGTGCTGCCCTTTTTTTCCAAGAATTGTGGGGATTTCACTTATCTAAGTGCACCAAAGGTTAGCAACTTCATCATCTTCTCTTTCATATTGTTTGTGCTTTGTTTCATCCATTATAGTTAGAGAATTTGTAGTTGTTAGAGGAGGGAAGAATGAGCATGATTTTTTTATTTAGACATTAATTAGAGATATGTAAACTTGATGACTTTAATTAAGGACAAGGCTTATTTGATTGCTTGCATGTGGCAAATTATTAGAATGATTTTTCAATTAATTTCAAGTGACACGTGTATAAATTATTTTGTAAGCACAAAGTTTAGTTTATTTGTAGAAAAATAGTAAAAATCCTAAAACATAGTAGAGATTACTAGAAAAACCTTGATTATTTATTATTGATTATATATTTGTTTGTTTGGTATAAAACACTAAAAAATCTTAAAAAATTATAGGTATTACTTTAAAATTGTTAGAAAATTCTAGAAGTAAACTGGCTAATGGCTGGAGGAGGAGCTCAAGCCGGTGGTGGGGTAGAGATGATAATGCTGGAGTACACTCCGTCTGCCGTCATCGTCGTCATCTCCCTACTCTTCGAGCGGCTGCTCCGTGGCCTTGGCAAGGTGCATGCCTCCAGCAGGGACCTCATGATACAGTAATTCTTCTTCTTTTTCACGTCAGAAAATTAAGAACATTATACCAAACCAAACCATTTTCCATTCATGCATGCATAAACAGAAGCTAAAGAAAGGCAGCAAGAAGCCACTGCACCACGAAGAATATATGCATCCGGGAGAGCATCATGCACCACATGCTTCCCTGCCCGCTGCCGCCGCCACTTGCCGGTGCCAAGTATGGCGCCGCCGTGTTCACCGGCGTGCTGGGTGGTGCGAGGAGGCTCCTGGTTGGAGGAGGCGCCACTAATGACCTACTGCCAGAAAAAAGGTATTTAATTCGCTTTGTTCGTCGTCCGGAATTCCAGGCAACCGGCACATAACAAATTCTGATTAGTATAATGATGGCACTGGTTGCGTCTAGTTTCAGTTCGACTCAATCTCTTCACTCTGCTCTAAATTATAGTTTATTTTAACTTTATCCTAATTCAAACTTCTTGATCTAACCTAAACAAAGTTTATATAAAAAATCATCAACATTTGTAAAATGTGATTAGTTTTCTTAAATTCATTATGATATACTCTGTTTGGTGCATTTATTTGACACTATAGATGTTAATATATTTTTTTGAAAAACTTATCAAAGTTTGATCACAAATAGATTTCATTTAGGGTTTACAGTAGATCAACTTATAGTAAAGAGCATATTAAAAAACTATGCAAGTATTGAGTATGGTTAGAAATTACTTGAAAATTTTGTGCAGTCTAACAATTCTTATTTTTACCAACAAATCATTCTTTATTAGCAAATAAGCTGGATTATTATTTTATTTCAAAAATGCTTCCATAATATAGCAGTTATATATATATATATATATATATATAGAGAGAGAGAGAGAGAGAGACTGATGGTTGATTCTTTTTTTTATGTGAACTATGCCTATGTCATCCATTTCGATAACTAGTTCCAGAGAGATTATCTTTTTGACTTAGTTCATCACTAGCTTATTTTAAATTAGATTAAGAAAAAGCGTACCGTTTACAATATCATATTACTCCAGGTTTCCTTGTTAGCTGTTGGTTTGATTGAAATCCTTCGTCTCACATGTGTTCATATCTTTTTCTCATCATCCCACTTAAATATTATATTCATGTGTGTTGTACTGTTGTGTACAGGGCAAAGTCCCAATTCTTTCGGTTGAAGCTATGCATCAGTTACACATATTCATCTTTGTCTTAGCAGTCATACATGCGGTTCTCAGTGCTATTACAGCTATTCTTGGAATCGCACAGGTATCAGAACTTTCATCTTGGTATGATAATGAGCTACCTATCATGTTACACGTTACTAAATTGAAAGATTTCATTGTCATGTAGACGAGAAACCGGAGACGATGGGAAGAAAAAAAATCCAACTCAATAACCATAGTGGTATGATACATATGTCCACGTATATAATTTCATACTGCAAAATTTAACTTCATGTTTTACGTACTTATTGAAACTGTCACTGGGGCAAAATCTTTAAATCCTCAAATGATCAAACATGTGCAAGTATTTAAATTCATCCGAGATCATGTTAAAGGACATGGAAAACGTTGGAAAATACTTGGCTGGATGGTATTTGTTCCGTCATGCCAGAAACATTAAAAAGTTTAATTGTTTTTTTATTTTTCTATTAAAAACAGTGGAATAAAATATCATTCATACATCTTAAATTCAGATGTCTTTCTTTAAACAATTATATGGGTCAGCCACTGAGGAGGACTACACAGCCATGCCACTTGGCTTCATCACGGTAACCAGTCATATACTTTTATCAATCAAACACCTAATCAGTTCCATCTAAGGCTGCCCGCACGGTATGCGCCACGTCGCGCGCATACCGTGCGGTTCCCCGTTTTTCTCTCTGCAGCGGGGGCCGGGATCCAAAACTCTACACGCTACATGAATCCGCCGATCGGTAAATAGAGAGAGAGAGAGAAAGGGCGACGGTAAACGCCACATCAGCGCCGGCTCCACCTCCGGCCGTTGCCTCCCCGCCGTGCTCCATGTGCATGGAGGTGTCAACGGCGAGCTTGCCGACGGAGGCGTAGACGCGATGGCGCGGAGGTCGGCGACGGCGTCATCGGGGAGGAGGTCGATAGAGGCGGCGAACGAGGCCCAGCACGCCCGAGCTGACCACCGCGATGAAGACGTTGGCGGGAGCAGAGGCGCCGCCGCCGCGTCGAGCCACGAGGACGAGGAGCTGGCCTCCTTTGTCGAATCCCATGGGGAGAGCAGAGTAGGGGCGCGCCGCTGGCCGGGGAGGGGAGGGGGCGGTGGAGGTAGAGGTGGGGATGGGGCGGCAGCGGGAGGGGGGAGGGGATGCGGCGGCGACGGGAGCAAGGAGGGCAGGGCGGCGGCGCAGGGGAGGCGGAGGGCACCGGGGACTGGGTGGCGCGGGGGAGGCGGAGGGGGTCGGGGAGGAGGACGGGCAAGGGCGGCGCGCGCAGGGGAGGAGCCGCGCGCAGGGGAGAGGAGGGGGATGCGGCGCGGGAAGGTGGAGGGCGGCCGGCGGGGGAGGGGAGGGAGCTGCGGCGCTGGAGGGGCGCGGAGGGGCTGGGGAGGGGAGGGGGGCGCTGGCGGGCGGGGGAAGAAGAAGAGGCGAGGGGAGGAGGTGGAGGCGTTGGGGGGAGGAAGAAGAAGAGGCGACGTGGAGAGATAAAAAGAGGGAGGAGGAGAAATAAAATAAAAAATCAAACTTGTGGGCCTCATCAGTGGGCGGTTGATATAGAGAGCGAAGATAGAGTACGAACAAATGCGGAAGAAAGTGATAGAGAGTGAAGAATCTCGATGACTAGGATAGAATATTCTCTTTTAAAGGGTAGAGTAGAGGTTGACCAGTGCGAACAACCTAATAGGTTATGTATTTCGTTAGCTAAACATACATTTGTTGATATCATGTTGGTAGAAACATTGTAAGGGGCACCCAAAATTCAATTTTTACAAGTACATGATTAGAGCATTCGAAGCTGATTTCAAGAAAATTTGTTGTGGGGCTCTCCCCCACAGTTTCGTTTTCAAAAAAAGGCTGATTTCAAGAAAGTTGTTGGTATAAGGTACATGCCTGAACTATAGTTGTCATATATAGTATTTGACCTTTTAATATGAACTGTTGGCCTTTATTAATGTTGAAATATAATGCAAATGTGTTTTCCTTGCGCATGCAGTTGGTACCTTTGGGCTTTGCTAGTGGTATTCTTATTATTGAATGTTAATGGTATGTTTTCTATCTAAGAAAATATTGTTTCAATTTTATTACTATCGATAAAGATCATCATGTGCTATCACTTGAGTCGTTTCTTCTCATCCAGATTTATAAAGTGTAGATAAGATATATGATGCATTATAACATATTAGATTGTTGTAATATATAAGTACAGTTGACCTAAATGTAAGTACATAACATATGCAGTTGAAATTGTTTATATCTGACATGTCACTATGCATAAAGGGGCACATTTTACAAACCATAGGTGCTTAAAAGTTAGTTAGAATGTAGTTCTATGTTAATGCTTATACTTATAGGTTTACACCTTACTTTACAAATTGTTCAAGCATATTTACAAGTCTATTAGCACCACATACATGTCAAAACCTTACAAATACTTTATGCTCTACTTACAAATGGGTAAATTGTGCTTATAATTGTGGGAACTATGGCTGTTCTTTTTGTTTTGTTGTTGTAGGATGGAATGTCTACATATGGTTATCATTGGACCCTTTCATTGTAAGTAAGCAATATCCTTTGTCCACACAAACAATTACATATATTCACGCATCTACAACTTCCAAGTAAATATGAGAGTTACTGGACTTGATATATTCTTGTAAAACTATATAAATAATGCACATTTTTACTATTTATACAAATACCATTTAATAGGTAAAGTATCACAATTTAATCTTTTTATTATTTGCAGGTGTTACTTGTGGTTGGAAGTAAGATGGAACATATCATTACTGAGTTGGCTGTCCAAGTCGCCCAGAAGCATACAGCAATAGAAGGGGATGTGGCTGTCACTCCTTCAGATGATTTCTTTTGGTTCCACCGGCCTAAATTAGTCCTCCACTTGATACACATTGTTCAGTTCCAAAATGCATTTGAGATTGCATTCTTCTTTTGGTTGTTGGTAAGGATACCAAAGCTAGAAGCTCCCCGGCTCAAAATCATATTTGATTTAGAACAAAGTTCTGTCTAGGTATAAGGATAAACTTGATGGGTCACTCTTACCAAACTTGTGAGGATTGGAAATGGTGAGAAAAAACACACAGTAGTTTACAATATGATATCTTCATTCTAAATCCAGTGTATTTCCAACAATAATAAATATATGTTGAAATATAACTAGCATAATCAAATGTCTAGAATCACATCAAACTATCAAATGGGTTTTATTTTTCAGAACTTATGTTTTTATTTGGGATGGTAAATGCATGAGAAAGTAAGCCGGCCAGGCTCACCCTAGTATTGAACTCTTGCAGATAACATATGTATTTAAATCATGCGCTATGGGAAGACCAGCATATGTAATTGCTCGACTTGTAATAAGGTACCCTCTATAAAGGTTTATATTAACAGTAACTCTTGACATTAACATATGGGAAACAAGAATTCATGTATGTTATTTATGTGTGTTTCCAGTGTCATCAGCCAACTGCTTTGTGGTTATAGCACACTGCCTCTCTATGCTTATCGTCTCTCATGTAAGTTTAATAATGTATAGAGACCTTATACAGTTTATTACTTGATGTCTAGTGAACAAGTTAATTTAAATAATTATTAAAAAAGAATTTTACTGTTTGGTACATATTAACATAGTTATGAAAATGATACATCAAAATTGTTCTAGCCAGCCCCATACTCAAATACCGAAACAAATTTTATATATTCTATTGTTACAAAGAGACTTTTAACTCATATGAACATATATATCTTTTCAAGTCATGCTAATAAGAATATTAACTCACATGATGTAAGCTTTTATGTGTGGTAGAACTCGTATCTTTGCATGTCAGCGCTTAACTTGGGGGAGAAGTACATCTTGCAATGTGAAAGTAGTATATTATATCTTTTATATTCCATACATACATGTTCAACTATTGTAGCCAATGTTTCAAAGTGCGCTAGGCATTAGGCAGCCGGTCAAGCTCCGCCTAGCACCTAGGCGACGCCTAGGCATTCCTGGGAGATTGTATTTTTCTTCATGGCTAGAATAATGCCATGTTACATAAAGGAATTTGACATATTAAACAAAAAATTAACATTATAAGCCATATACAAGTTCTATGATCATAATTCATCACCTTCCATATTTATTCCCACTTTCATATGTATAAATCAAGTCTAAAAATTCTCTAGGTGGGGAAAACACCTAGACAAAGTGCCTAGGCTCTAGGCGAGGTAGTGGTGATCTTCCTAGCACCTAGGACCACTTGGGCGAAGCCTTTTGAAATATATTTGTAGCCATCATTCAGTGCTAACAAGTAACAACGATATAATACTTTTGCCATCAATTCTAATGCTAAAATTCTCCGGTTTCCTTACTTGTGAAGATGGGAAATTCATTCAAGAAAGCCATATTCGATGATAATGTATCTGAGGGCCTAGTCAACTGGGCTCAAAATGCTAGAAGGCGTAAAGGAAAGAACACAACAAATGCAGAAATTGGTGACTCATCTGTTGCTGGAAGATCTGGTGGTACTGTTCAAATGACAAATGCATGAAGTTATGTTCCATTTCTAAGCTATTTGAATAAGAACAATGAACAACAACATACTCAAGTACTGTTGTAGCAACATCTCTCGTAAATGGACAAGTAAATGCCATAACTAGAATTAAGTTATGCTTCATTTGTACTTCAAGTCTATGATGCTCCAGCGGCGCGTTAAGTTCTAAGCGTGTTTTCCAATAGTGTTTCATTTTCTAGCCTCAACAATGTCGTATTACATTTTCAAATGGTTTAAAGTTCATCACCACTTATACGCGTTTTAGATAAGTTTTCAACTAAATTATGCCAGTTATGTACGAATTTTAGAATGTTTTATCAGGACTTCAAAATAAATTTCATCGGTGTCATCCACAAATTAAAGAGATGGAAAATAGATTAATTGAATCTTAAGGCTAGCATAGCAGCAGCACGCAGCAGGGTTCATCCTATGTGAACGCCGGGGGCCGTTGCCCAGATCAACGGTCGTCAGTGGCTCCAACTCGGTGCTGCCCGCCGGTGTGGAGATGGAGTTTACGCAAACGGCATCAACCTCTGGACAGGGCCATGACCCTGTCCTGCAGATCGATATACCTAGCCGCCAATGAAATCAACCTCTGGATTCAGAGACACCTGCCTAGGCAGAGCAAACAAGTGCCGCCTCTGTTACTGTTACAGGGTGCAAACAATTTTCAGGAATCTATTGCTTTGTAATCATTGCCGGTGCTTTCTGATTATGTTTGCGCTGTTCCCGACAAAAATTACTTTGCGTTGCCGTTGCAAGTTCTGAACCAAACAGCACCCAGGTCTTGCGTTGCAAATTTAACTAAATAGCACTAGATCTAATCTTAACGCAAATCCGTTGTAGTCTAGCTGGTTAGGATACTCGGCTCTCACCCGAGAGACCCGGGTTCGAGTCCCGGCAACGGAATTTTGACTTTTTAAATTGGTATTCGATTTTTACATTTCCTTTTCAATCTTCAACTACCCTATAAAACACGGCTGGAGCGTACTCATACAGACCTTCGTTTTGGATGAAGATAATCTAATCCAAAGAACAGGCAAACATTTGAATAACCAGATTATTCAGAGCAACCATGCTGCGTAGACCCTGTTTCTAACGGGAACCCAAACAGTCTGGCAGTTATTATTTCCACTCCTGTAGTTCCAAAACTTACAAAATAACTTTCGTGCCCCATGGTCCCGGGCAACGTTTTCCCTTTTCCGGAAAAATAATGCATGGACACTATAAAGTCGGTCCCCTAGATTGTTTCTCCTGTCTTCCCTCTTGAGGGGAACAACCACCCCAATAATATCCTTATGTCAGAAAATTGTGTGCCTGGAAAGAGTGAAAACAGATATAACTGTTAAGTACGAATTACAGCATGTAAAGGAACGAGGGGGGATGGGGTGGGATAAACTTTGTAGCAAGTGTATATTTGAAGTGAAATAGGTATTAAAAGGGCAGCATATCAAAGGCTTGGCAATTGCTGAAAATTTCAGTCCAACGTCAAAACCAAGATGAAAAAACTACGGTGATGTGATTGATTGAATGATACGGAATCATTTAGCTAAACTTCAAATCAATATATGCTGGAGAAGCTCTCTAAAATATTGGACAAGAAACAAAAAGAAAAGACAGGTTTTCCCTGAATATGAATGTAAAATTCTTCCTATGTTTCTAATCTGCCATAGTTTCCTCAGTTACATTACTTTAATATAAGAACAAATCTGAACAAGTGAATTCAGAAATACATCTAGGATTCTTTTCAAAAAAATCCATAACCATTAACCGATCAGAAGTGATTGCTAAGTGGCCCCCCATCCTTAAGAAAAAGGTAACTGGGACTTCCAAAAAAAATGTTTTCAAAGCTCCAAACTGAATGACAGACATCATAGTAGCAAGCATACCACTTGATGATCAAACATGTGCAAATTAATCATGGAGATAAAATAAATTAGGGCAGCAATCTACATATTTGGCTATTGGCAACAATTTATTTCAAGCTCCAGGATATTTCTGGTCAGTAAGTTACCAATCTCAGTTTTTATCATCACATACTGATGCAAACTTCAACTCCAGTCATCTCATCTTGTGCTTGGAAAAGAAGAAATTTTCACCAAGTGCATAGACAAAAATGACACCTGGAGGAGCACATCATTATATGATTTGGCTAACTTTCATCATCCCAGTTTGAAAAGTTACTAAGAAAAGCCCATAAAGTACAAGATGAATCTTAGGGTAACATAAAAAATATATGATATCGTTCTTCTTTCACATGAAAAAAAGGCATTGTTCTTAATGGCAAAAGACAGAGGCTCACAATATCTCAGTTAGGACAAAAAAACAAACAGTAACCAATCTTTAACAAGAACCAGTACAGAAAGAAAAACAGCACAGCAATATTTATACTAGGGAAACAAAATGTATCTTGCATTTGTGGTTTAGAGAGCAGGAAAAAACAATTCAAACCATTGTGGCATTTCTGATCTGTGCATTTGTAACAGGAACCAGTACAAATAGAAAAATAGCGCAACAATAATAATATGGAAAATATGTATCTTGCAATTGTCGTTTAGAAAGCTGGCAATTCAAACCATTGTGGCATTTCTGAGCTGAGCAGGAAGTAATGTCTCTGAAGTAAAGGTGCAAGAAAATTTTGGTCAGAAACCTACCAATCTCAGATTTTATCATCAAATGGTGCAAACTTCAACTCTAGTGTGAAGTCTTGGCACCATGTGCTTGGTACTTCAAAAAAAAAAGACTGATAAAGAATAGTAGACTTTAGGAGCACACCATAGTAATAACATACGTACTATGATTTGACTAACTGTCATCATTAAAGGTGGCCAGATGGTTGAACACAGACCAGAAGAACAAAGGAATACTCCTACTTTGAAAAAGTAAATAGCATAAAAGAAATAATATCTGAACAGAAAAAAGAAACTGAAGTATGTGCAGTAATTCTATGGCCTGGTCGTAAAAAAATTAGAAACATTATTAGGGTGAACCAATGTTCCTTAACAAGTTAAATGCAAGAGCATCGAGGATTCACAAGTCAAAATTATTGAAAGTTAATGAATTTTTAGAACGAGGGCTAAGTACACAATTACCTGTCTTGAAGTTTCATTTAAACTTCTGAATCAGCATGCTGAACCAGGGATTCTATGACATCTTAAGAGAACAATCTTCAGTTGGTAAATCTGAAGCTACCAACTAGCAGTAGAGCAAGACACTGACAACTGACATTATTCTCCCGAGTTACCTGGCTGAGATTTGGAGATTCAGACCCTCTGTCAGAATTGGACGAAATGCCTGACAAAGTGTTCTCACTGAATCGTAGAACACTATCTTAACACTGAGTCACAGTAATGTCAAAATTTCTGATTATCAACAATCAAACAGTATGAACAAGCCAGATCAATTTGGCCTGTGTTCTTAGTCATGTGCTAATCATCCATGCATCATATTCATAATGCCAATAGTGTAAAGATAGCAACCAGTGAAGCCGAATTTTACAAGGATCTAGAAGCATGCTGAGACTTGGCAATCTCTCTCAAAACTGCACCTACAACAGCAGCCTGCTCAAGGCATTCAGCTTTGTTCAAAGCATCTAGAAGACTGATGCATGCCTTTACATTAATTCTACATCCTCGTAATCGAGTTTCTTCAAATACCTGATATGCCTCAATTGCTCTATTTGCATGGCTCATTCCCTCTATAAGAGCATTGAAACTTGCTGCATCAGGGATTCCACCATTAGCCTTAAACCTCTCAAAGAGACTGCAAGCATCTGTAATGTTCCCTACCTTTGCAAGCCCAGAAATCATGGTTGTATAAGTCACAACATTAGGAACCAACCCCTGTTTCTGCATTTCTTGCCAAAACACAAAAGCCTTATTGTACTTCTGTACACGGCATAGGCCATTTATAATAATACTGTAAGTATACGTGTTTGGTGAGCATTTCATTTCCTTCATTGACTGGAAACAAACAAGGGCTTCATTGATTTCTTCAGCTTTCACTAAAGCATCAATAAGGCTGTTCCATGTGTAAACATTTGGAGTTAAATCCTTCTTCATCATCTCTTCTAGTATTAAATAAGCTTCATCTATCCTACCAACCTTTCCAAACCCATCAATGAGGGAGCTATACACAATAACATTCACCTCTATTCCTTTTGATTTTGCTTCCTCAAAAAGCATATAAGCTTCATCTAACCTGTCAATCTTAGCCAAACCATCAATTATTGATCCATATGTAGCAACTGTAGGAGGTACACGTTTTACCTTCATCTCCTCAAGAACTTCATAAGCCTTGTCCACCTTACCAGATTTGCAGAACCCATCAACAACAGCATTATAAGCCCGGGCATCAAGAACAAAATCCTGCTGCTTCATGGCATGATAAATGTTGGAAGTTTCTCTAGCCTGGCCAGCTTTTGTGAGACCATGAATCAAAATGGAATAACTTCGAACGTCAGGACGAAAGCCATAGCCCTTGATGTCCTCAAATATAGCTCTTCCCCTTTCAACATCACCAGCTTTGAAAATACAATCCATGTATGTATTGAGTAGGGTAAGATCAGGACGGCATCCTCGACGGTTCATCTCTTTGAAGATTTTGTGTCCATCTTCTTTCCTCCCATGCATGAAGAAATTCCTTATTAAGGATGTATATACAACAGGATTAGCACTGTGGCCTGCATCTAACATATTCTCAAATAACCTATAAGCATCATCAACCTTTCCCTTCTTTCCTAATCCATCGATAAGAGAACAATACGTCACAGAATCCGGATTGCAACCCCTTTGACTTGCAGTTTCAAAAATCTTATAAGCCTCCTCAAGCTTCTTTGCCTTGCACAGCCTATCAACCATTATATTCACTGTCAACAAGTTAGGGAACAGTCCGGCATGCTCCATCTCATCACGTATCTCATAGGCCTCCTCAGCCTTTCCAGCGATGCAAAGCATATCAATGATGATGTTATATGTCGAGGAATTTGGCTCTGCATCCTTCTTCATGGCCTCAAACAAGGTCAGTGCCTCCTCAACTTTCCTCTTCTTCCCAAGGCAAGTGAGAATCGAATTAAATGACACAACAGATGGAATGCATCCCCTCTCCTTTAACTGATCAAGCAGCTTATATGCATCCTCAAACTGGCCTGCAGACCCATAACCCATGATCATTGTGTTATACGCATACGCACAAGGCACGGCTCTTTCCGTCTCCATCTGACCAAACAGTTCCTCAGCCTCACTTAGCCTCCCTGCCTTGCACAAGACCCAAATCATGCTTGTGTAAGAGACGTCATCTGGCTTCAGCCCTTGCGCCTTCAGCTCGTGGAAGAACTTCCAGGCCATGTCCACATTCCCCGCCTTCCCGAAACAATCAATGCACACATTGTACAGGACAATATCCGGCTCAAGGCAGCTCCCCTTCACCTCATCCACCAGCTCCAGCGCGCCCTCAACACGCCCCTCACGGGCCAGCGCCCGCACCAGAGTCGTGAACAGCGGCACGCCCACCTCGTACCCGACCTCCTGCATCTGCCTCAGCAGCTCCAGCGCGCGCTCGGGCCGCCTTGCCTCCGCCAGCGCGCCGATCAGCACGGTGTACGCCGAGAACGCCGGGCGGAACTTGAGGCGCCTCATTGCCCCAATCGCGCGCTCGGCATCGTCGAGGCGGCGGGCGCGGACGAGGGTGGCGACGAGGTCGACGCAGGCGGGGTTGGGGACGCCGTACCCGAGGACGCTCATCTCCTCGAGGACCTTATCGAGGGCCACGAGGTCGTGGGGGAGGAACGGGAGGACGGCGTTGTAGGCGTCGGCGGGGAGCGGGTGCGGGGCGGCGGCGGAGGAGGCGAGGAGGAAGAATGGGGCGGCGAGGGAGGGGTTCTTGAGGGCGCGGAGGACGGGGATGACGGCATCGGCCGCGGAGGCTGGGGCGGCGGAGAGGGAGGAGGAGACGGCGCCGGCGAGGTCGGGCGTCCAAGAGGGGGCGGCAGAGAGGAGGCGGAGGAGCTCCGAGGCGAGGGGATTGGGGTGCTGCGGTGGTAGTGGTGGATTGGTGGACAAGAGGTTGCGGCCGGTGCGGAGGAGCGTAGAAGCGTCGAGGAGGGAGCGGCAAACCGCCGGCGTCCGCCGCGCCGCCGCCATTGAGAGGGATTGGTAAAACCCTAGCTGGGTACAGGGGTGGGTTTGCCCGTTTGGGCCCTCGCCGAAACTTGGAAATGGGCAATGACGAGCCTATTTGTTCGGGTGGAGAAATTTCAGAATTTGGTTCCAATTCACAGCATTTTTAGAATATGACACCCAATTCACAGACCTTCTAAAATATGACACCGGAGACGTAATTTTTTTCAGTTTGGATATTTTTCACGTGTTAACAAAATTTCTCTTCTTTACTAATCTATATTTTCCTATATCAGCCCATACAAGCTCCTGTTTTGCCCCTGCCTACCTCACCTTATCTGAACAAGGGTACAGGGACGTGAGACTCTCATCTCCCTGATCTCCCATTGCTTTCAGTTCGCCTCTCTCCCACGGCGCGGCCAGCGGCATCGGCAAGGCGACCGCCACCAAGTTCATCAGGAACGGCACCAAGGTCATCCTCATTGACGTGCAACGCCCGCCACGCCGTGGCCGCTGGCCTCGGCCCCGACGCGTCCTACTCCCGCTGCCACGTCACCGACGAGGCTCAGATCATGGCCGCCATCGACCTCGCCGTAGCGCACCACGGCCGCCTTGACGTGCTCTACAGCACCGCCGGCGTGGCGGGCACCGCGTCGCTACACCTCACGGACGTATAGGATGCAGGTGAGAGAGGGTCCACGGAGGGCTCAGTGGAGGAGAGGGGCGGACAGAGGGATGAACAGGCCACCGATGATCAGAAGGGATACGGAGATAATGTGAGGGCAAAATAGTAATCTTAGGCGGGCTAGAAAGAGCAAGGAAAAAGGAAAAAAAAAAGCTTGTTAACAGGTGAAAAACACCTAAACTTAAGGAATTCGCATCCCCGATGTCGTATTTTGAAAGGTCAGATTCTGAAAAGCGCTGCAAATTGGAGCCCAAATTCTGAAATTTCTCGTTCGGGTGCACTTAAGATCATTTTCTCCTTTTGCTTCTTTTTCGGTTATAAGGTTACGTTTTTACAATTAGCTCTTCCACGCTTGTTCGGTTTCTCGGATTTATTCTAGGTGGAATGATAGAAGATATTTATAATAGATATAACTAGTAAGGTGGTCCGCGCAAATTTGCACGGGTAGCTAGTTTTTTATACTAATATTTATATTTCTTTAATTTAAATATAATTTTATTTAAATATTCGTGTTGTTTCGTTATCAATACAACTTGTCCAAGTGTGTTCGAACTATTATATTATTTTTTATCATCACGTATGTGGTACATGGTATGAATTAATGATGCAAGCTTATATTTACTAATTGTATTTGACATTAATTTTTTGATCAACTTATATTTTTCTTATTTATTTAATTTAGAATTTAACTATTTATTTACTCTAATCAATAGAATTTAAGGGTTAATATAGATTGTTAGATCTTACCAAAAACTAATTATTTCAATTAATATGATAATAATATTATATTATTAAGATTAACTCCACCAATACCACTCAAACTCTTCAAATACTAAACGGAGGCTACTCTATTTTTTAAGGGCCATAAAAATGCTACAACTCCAGCAATATCACTCGTAAATATAGGTCTTTCTATAAACCCCCGAGAATGGAGGGTGGATTTGGAAGCCACCCAAATATGGGGAGAGCAAGTAGAGGGCCTGCTGGAGTGCATTTTTTCTGGACCCTCTAAACCTGCGACAGGGGCTTGTTGGGTTTGTTGGAATGCAACTTTTCTCTGGATCCTCTCTAAACTTGGGATAGGGGCTTGTTGGGTCTCCTGAAGTTGCTCTAAGATAATAGATTGTGTGACCTAATATTGAGGTAGTGATCATGGGAAATATTATGAGAAAAATACTGCTATTTTGCTAGTTATGCAATGAGAACTTAGGCTGCAGCAACCAATGGGTGACCATCACGGTTATGGATCAATCTTTTGCCTTTTTCCTCCTCCGGTAAAAGATAGAGTAATATACAGACATGATTGATGCCTAATCTAGTGAATGATCGGCAGTAGTTTACAGTTACATGATTATATCAAGCATTAAGAGAACCATTTCTTTGTACAGCTTGTTATTACTCAATTTCCATGTCAACACATGTGCACGTCAAGCACGTCCATCATCAAAGTTGCATGACACCTGAGTTTTTTTGCTTTGTTTTTCCTAAATCTGCTCCTGCTTCTTGCACTGACTCGTTAACGAAGACCATCAAATAGGTTTGAGTGTGGTCAAACCATTTGATGATCTTCCATGAGTGTTGAGCATGGCCATGGTGATAATCATTACTGACAGCGATTCACTCCCTTCGGATATGGAGAATTTCTCTCTCTCGTTGTTCTCACAACCTTAGTGAACGCCCTAAATCTGAGCACATTTCATCAGTTTTATGTGCAAATCAACGTGGTGTCCTCCGCTTATTGTTGAACGCTACACCACCTCATTTTCTCTGCTTTGTTTTTCCTCTCTCTGCTCCTTCTTGCACTAACTCGTTAACAAAGACCATCAAAAGAGTTTGAGCGCGGGCAAACTATTTGATGATCTTTCATGAGTGTCGAGCGCGGCCATGGTGCTCAATCCCGGCAACGATTCGCTCTCTTCGGACAGGGAGAATCGTTCTCTCCTGTTGTGCTCACAACCTTGTTGAACGTCCTAAATCCGAGCACCTCTCATTAGGTAGACGTGCAAATTAACGTGGTGTCCTCCGATTATTGTTGAACGTTGCCTCCTATATAGAGGAATGTGGAAGGCCACATGGGGCTTCAGGCTGTCCACACTCATCGTACTTTATTCTCATCCTCTAAAAGGAATATCCCTGCCTAGTCATTGAGATTCTCTCCTCTATATCAATTTTTTCCGCACCCGTTATCCTCAATATCTCATATTCTATACCAACTACCAACATGTGAGCCCACCCATCTCCTTTTCTCCTTCTCTTTCACCGACACCACCACTCCCCCACTCTATCTCTCTCCCTCTATCTTCCCACCTCTCTCTAGTGGAGGCGGCGGCGGCAGTGGCGAAGGGTGCCGGTCTCCCAGCCGGCAGCCTTCAGCCCCGCTGTCCTTCGGCGGTGCACGGAGCGATCGAACCCCATACCCCGAAGGCACACGGGCGGCTCCCATGGCGGCAACAACGGTGGGTGGTCTCCCGGCGGCGGACGGTCGCACGGAGACGACGAAGGACTCCCGCGGCGGCCACGGACAGTCGCGTGATGGCTTTGGAGGGCTCCCACGGTGGCCGGGGACGGCCTTACGACGGCAGTGGAGGCCTCCTACGGAGGCCACGGACGGCTGCGCAGCGGCGGCGACAGAGGGCTCTCGCGGCGACCGCGGAGGGGTAGCGGCGGACGGAATAATATAGACCGTTAGATCTTCATCAAACCCGACGACGTATATTTTTCTCTTTTTTGGATTAACGGAATAATATAGACCATTAGATCTTCATAAAATCAAACGATATATACTCTTCTCTTTTTTTAGATTAATGAAATAATATAGCCCGTTAGATTTTCATAAAATCCGACGGCATATATTCTTCTCTTTTTTAGATTAACGTGGAAATTTTTTGATCCTCTCAATGAACGTGGTGGCTCCTTTTAACACTATTGTATTAATATAATAAATAAGAGACTGTGATTCATTTCGGATCGGAAAAAAGCTCATAATATGTACAATAAGAGACCAGGATTAATTTCATACCTCTCGACTTATGGATTGATTCTCGGTCTCTCGTTGGGCATATCATGAGCCTTTTTCGTTCTCGACCTGGAATGAATCCCGATCTCTTATTGTTCTATTATAAATATCTTCATGTGTCTATTATTCTACCTGGAATAAATCCGAGGGAACCGAACAAGACCTCGGTGTAGCTTCCTACTATGAAACCCACTTGGTTTAGACTTTAGCGTCCATTGTGTTTCGAAAAAAATACCAAATTTTACGTTAGAAAAGTATAAATCTAATTAGACCGAGTCCAAGAGGCAAATAACTTGTTCTCGTGAAGCATGATAGCATAGTTTATTCCTGTTGCGGCTCATTTACATAAATCATCAATCCTCTCTGATTCTAATATGACGCACCACCCTTTACTCCGTCTTGGATATTTTTTTAAGAATTGATTTTTGTATTTTTAGGTGTCAAGATAAACAATACCCATGCTAGTGGATTCGTGTGGTAAGAAAAAAAATAGGTAATCTATTCCTTAACAAAAAAAAGACTGAGACTATGTCATACTTACTCTTAAATATTTTGTTTATGTAGTAGTGATGTTCTTTTTATTCTTTTTTATCATTAGATTCTTATCTAATGACCTAGGATGTATAATCCTAGACGTGACGAGTAAAAATCCCAATTTTTAGGAATTTTTTCATATAAATTGGATTTATTTTATACGTACATTTAAAAGTTATATAAATGAACATCTATACGGGGCGCATGGAAGCCGTATATGCATATTTATCACCAAATTTGCTTTTATAACCCTATATAAATTCTTGGACCTCGAACTTATGATAATTTTAATGCCTGTTAAAGTTACATTTGCTATGATAGTGTTCCATGCCAAATAATAACAAGTTTTCACTGAAATGCCTGTTCCTTTATCCTAATTTTAATGCAGAAGGTCCAAGCAGAAAAGCCGACCGGACGCTGGCACGCAACACGCATTCCTACTCCAGCTTCTGACTGACACTCAGCGTTCACCACTGCACACTCACGAGCTCGCGCTCGATACTCTCCCCCGGCACCAAGAAACCGCGGGATCGCCCACCACCTTTCCTCGATCCCTCCCTCCCGATCTTGCCAAGAATCCGAGATCCGCCTGATCCGATGGCGCCGCCGGCGCCGGCAGGGAAGGCGGGGGAGGGCGGCGCCAAGGCGGAGTGGCTGATCTACGCCTTCGTGGCGCGGGGCACGGCGGTGCTGGCGGAGTACACCGAGTTCACCGGCAACTTCCCCGCCATCGCCGCGCAGTGCTTGCAGAGGCTGCCCGCCGGCTCCTCCTCCGCCAGCCCCGGCCCCGGCGGCGCGCCGGCTCGGTTCAGCTACGCCTGCGACCGGCACACATTCAACTTCCTCCTCTACCGCGGCTACGGTGAGGCGCGATACTGATGCAATCAATTGATGCCTTAAGCTTTTGGCTCGTTTTCATTAATGATGCTGTAGTAGTCTAGTGGAAGTAGGAATTGCTATTGCTATATGGGGGCAAGGATTCTACTTTTGTGTGGCTTCTTGGTTGCGCGCTAAAATTGGTAGTGGAAAAGTTCCAGACTTCCAATCTTGACTGCTGCAGCATGTACATCAGTAAAGAGAAATACGGGCATTGCTGATCCTTATGGCAACAAACATTCCACACTGAAACCAAATTGGAATAGAAGAAAGGGAAACCATTTCAGGATCTTGCGTTTAATAGTGCTCTTCATTGTCAACACAAGGATCTTTGTCTCTGTCCCTGACTATTTGCAGTCTCATAGATGGGAGGAGGCGTTTATGTTTGTGCATACGAAAGAAAACTCCATCCTCATGTAGTTCGAAAATCTTAACAACTGTTGTGGACCTTGAAGATCTGGCTACAGCTTTTTAACTGCTATAGTCTCTATGATAATGATAGTTTTTAGATTCATGGTGACACCCTACTCTTTGAATATTTTGTAGCCTATTGTGTAGTTGCGAAGGAATCCGTTCCAAAGAATGTCTCGGTGGCCTTTCTTGAGAGGTTAAAAGATGACTTCATGAAGAGATATGGAGGTGGTAAAGCTGATACAGCTCTTGCAAAAAGTCTTAATAAAGAATATGGGTACGCATTGCAATAAGTTGTGCTGAGAATTGTGGAGAATGTTTTATCCTTTTTCTGAAATTGAGCTTTTTATTGACGCAGGCCAGTTATAAAGCAGCATATTCAGTATGTTCTTGATCATTCAGAGGAACTAGACAAAACTTTGAAAGTGCAAGCCCAAGTTTCAGAAGTTAAAAATATCATGTTAGACAATATAGAAAAGGTATGTTATCCCTCGCTTTGTATAGAAGGAGCATGTGCCAATGTGTTGTTATTGTTAGGCATTTCATGGGCTAAGGTTACATGATGACACCTAACCAATCGATTGTATCTCATGGACAGAGATAATTTTCCATTGCTGCTATCTTTTTATCAACTGGAGTCTCTCATTAGTACAGATAACTTCTTCAGCACATAGAGAACAATCAAAGTCATATTTTTTCAAAGGGACCATGCACCGCTAGTTAAGTTTATTTTCCTAGCTAGGTGTACAGTTTCTTGTTCTCTCAATTTTTATGCTACCTGAAACCTGTTTTTAGATTACAGTTTGATTTTATCTTCAATAAAAGTAGTTGACTTTGGTGGGTAAATGGATTACATTTCATGTTTTCTTAGATTTAAGTGTAACCATGCATGGCCAGTTCCCATGAGTTGTCTCAGCAAGTTGAGTGTGTTGCATCAGAATCATCAACTTGCTTCTATGGTCCTTGTTATGTTCATGCAGACAAAAGTAAAAAATAAAGTTGGAGATGTTACCATACTTCTACATGTTTGTTGAATTCCTGGAGTACTGCGGTATTACTTTTATCGTTAGTGTGAACTGGGCACCCCTATTATAGTTTCTTCATCTCTGCCTCTTGTGATATTTTCAGACATTGGGTCGTGGAGAAACGTTGAGTGAACTCCAAGACAAGACTTCTGATCTACGTAGTCAGGTACATGCCATCCCTTATCAAAATACCAGTATTCCGCTCCTTTTCCTTCTTGGTGTGCATGCTCAACCTGCGTCGCGTGTATGTAATTCAGGCACAGGAGTTCAAGAAACAAGGGGTGAAAATTCGTAGGAAGACATGGTTGCAGAACATGAAAATTAAGTTGGTGATTCTTGGAATCCTTTTGCTTCTTGTGCTTATCGTCTGGGTATCCGTTTGTCAAGGCTTTGACTGCACGAAGCATGAACCATAGTAACAATGATATGTCACTACTATAGTGGTAGCTAGGAGTTGGATGATCGCCTAGCTTCTCGCGGTGGACCGGTTAGAGCGTTGAACTCCGGAAGTCGTTGAAACTTTCGTCCCGACCCGGGTTTGAAGCACAGCACCTTCTTAGAACAAAGCCCGGGTGGAGGCTCCTCCCGTGGTCGAGTTTTTTTAGGAGTTGGATGATCAGATGAACATGAATTTGTGCTGGTGAAATAGTGTACCAACATATGCTTGTATCTCTCTAGTTTGATTCCACTGAATATTTACCGCTATACAAATGTAAAGCTGAGTTGATCTTCCTGCGCTCATGAGGTGTATTCAGAATGTATGCCCAGCATGATATGAAGCAATATCGTTTCTTGTGTATCTGACCGAAAATGTATTCCTTCTTTCCTGTTTGCTGAATATAACATACAAGGGTAAACTAAGAGTTGTATGTCACAAACAGAGATAGATGTGTGTTTTGACTAGTGCGAAATATGTTAATAAAAACCATAGAACTTCGCTGATTTGGTTTGCCACCAGATTGGTCATTGCTCCCAGGTGCAGCTTTCTTACACCTGAGTTGAGAGGAGAAGCTGTTACTAACCGTAGGCATGAGATGCCATTTTCCTTATTGATTGAGACGTTCTTATTTATCTGGCATCGTTGGTTAAGTTGATTTTTAGTTGGGTTTGCTCTTCACAATTTCCATTTTGTTTGCTTCAGCGGAATTGTTAAACTCTACAGCATGGCTGACCTTGAGTCTTTGCTCCTGGAACTCCAAATCACTGGTTTCTCAACTATTTCAGTCAAAGGCATTTCTACCGCCCGCATTGAACTAAGGTTCCCATTGCACATAGACCATCTATTTTCTTTTCCTGATGATATCAACGTTTCAAGCAATCCATCAGAGGCAAAAAAAAATACATGTAAGGTGCTAAGGAAGATACAGGAGCAAAAATAGAACCAAAACTGTGCACCTCTTCTGTATCCACTGGAAAGCAACCAACAATCGTTCTTTCAAGAAATGTGTAATACCCAGAGTATGATGCTTACAAATAATTTTCTCATCACCTTGGCTCTTCCATACAAAAATTAATCGCATGTGGTACATTTGTTTGCCATCGAAAAAGGAATGCAGATCCAACAATTGGCGGACACATCTGGAAAACTATAGCATTGACTAATTAATTCCCGCCTCTACGAGTTAGCTCATTGACCATTCAAGTGAAACTTTAACAGAAATCGATTCAATTGCACAGAGAATATATAGCAAGTATAATGTACATAACCAAAAATATACCAAGATTACATGCACAACGTCCCATTTCTCATCATTAATCAGAATGATCACCATTTGCCAACCTTGCCGAGGGGTTGCAGGGGCATGAATTTCCTATCATTCCCTTTGTTGTAAACCAACTTCATCAAGGTTTGAAACCATCAGAACAAGAAATTATAAATCTTTACATTGGACTCATCACTGAAGCAAGTTGCGAGCTGCATCTTCGATAAATTATTTGTAAAAATGGTTGGACCATGTATAAACGAACAATTCCACATCTTGGTAGGATGGCACTGCTCATACTTTGCATGGTAAAAATCTGATAAAAGAACATCACCATGCACCCTCTTGACATACAAGTATAAACTAAACAGGGAGCAGAGTTCAGTAAAACAGAAACTCCGAGGTGATGCCTAGTCTGCTCTATAATCTCAAGGTACACACCTAGAACTACAGAAATATCGTAAACAGAACAAACTCATTCCATTACACTCCTCCTCAGCTCCCACAATTTCACTGTGCCATCGTCGCTCGCAGATGCCAATAACCTCGGGTCCTAAAAGTTTGTTTCAGAAAGATAAGTATCTTTAATTCTTTACCCAAAATTAAGGAACCATTATGGACAGAAGTAGAGGCAGACACACAAGGTATGTGCAGATGATGTTCTTTGCGCTAAAATAATTGAGAATATTTTGCTGCTAATTCTCAGACATCACCTGCCAGCTAAATAAATTGAAACTCTGTTGATAATTCTCAGAAATTACCTGAGGACACCATCGGACATAGTTTATGTCCATGTCATGTGCCTTCTCTTTCTTCAATATTAGTTTGTATGAAGGCCCCTCAACCTGCAGCATCAACGTTACTTTGATCCTGTGAGCAAAACACCATATATCCTCCACACACCCCTTTCTCTATATTAATTTCACAGCCAAATATATGAAAGCTTATGTGCTTTGCAAAAGAAAAATGCCATTATGGAGCTGCAAAATAATGGCATACATTTTTGGGGTAAATAACAACCATGTATCATTTGACAGTTGAAACAAGCCAGCTAGTTCACTAGGCAAATGAGAAAAATAAGTTCATCCAAAGGTCATGTATACTTTCCAAATTTATAAACAGCCCTCTACCCTGCATTCTATGAAAACTTGAATATAAATTATGATCAGAATGGTATAGTTCAAAATTTATCACAAGTGTAAATTGAACAAGGCCAGCTGAGTACAACATATAAGGATTGAAATCATGGAAACTTTAATGTGGAATGCAAGGATGACGCACCATACTACTCTTCTCCTCAGCAAATAAGCAGATTGCATCATCGCCAGCACCACTAGCTACAATGTCCTCACTGCCATGTAAAGGAACAGGGAAACACAAAGAATAGTATAAGAGAGAGTTCCACCAAAACTAGCATGAAATTGCTAGATGCAATGATCACAGAATGAGTAAATAATCTGTTAGATGACTGAAACACCAATCATAGAGGCTGGGGACTTAAAAGATTGACCATGCAATGTTACTTTGAAGCTGTAAAAATCAAGGGATTCAGGAAGGAATCTTTTTTTAGAAAGGGAATATCTATTAATGTTTCAGGCAGAAATCTGATATTTCAGCAGCATAATCTGATTCAGGCAAGAGTGCTTTAAGCAGCTTTTTGTTGGCTTTTTGGCCATTGGTTACTAAAAACTTCGATGTGTGGCATAATCAAGTTTATCAGCATAAAATACAATGGGCCACTGTTTGTACAACAGTGGAGTGCACAGTTCTCTCAACTAGAAGTCAGAGACTAATATGACACAATTCATGTATATGAACTCAATTTAGAAACTGTTCTTACATTTTAGCTGACAAACTTGCAAAATAATTCCATTCTGACGTATCAAGGATATCTTTAGGGTGAGAATTCAACTGACCTTGACCAATGGGCTGAAAAAATAGTTCGGTCATGATATCCTGTCAGAGTAGAAAGGTGGTGCCTGAAATCAATAATCACCATTCTGTTTAGGAGGTATAGTGCAGAAAGACAACAGAGTTTCCACATCTAGCTTCACAGGGTGATGTAATGGTACTTTCAATTGTCAAATTATCTCAAACATATTATCAACTATGAAGAGAACTAGAACAGTTACACTTAAGTCAACTCCATATTCATTAAGTGAAGCATAGTAGGAAGTATGTCTTAGCTAGTCAACTTTAACCAGACCGAAAGGATAATACGAAACAAACACTTCCCTGTAAAGAGAAGATACATCCTAGCTAGTTTCTCTACATTTGCAGTGGGACGAGACTAGTAGATAATACAAAGTTTTGATACACCAAACTAGAAATAATATAAAGACATCAATATATTTGATACATAGCCCAACTGGTGACCGAATTGTTACTACGACAGGTCCTGCAGCCTAACTTTTAGGCACAGCTTTGCTGTTCCAGGGTTACCAGATTCATACAAGTCTTGATGGATGTTACTCATGCAGAGAACGTATGTATTCATATTAGAAAAGAAAGCTAAAATCTTACCAAGATTCTTGACCTTCGCCAGTTTTTGGTTGAGACAAATTAGCACTTGTGTCCCATATTTTTAAAGTGCGGTCATCACTGAATAACAGTTGTATAACATTAGTAACTGCTCTAGGGTAAACCCCAGCAAAAGAATAATATTAATCAAGAACTTTAGAGCAAACCTGCAAGTAACCATCCTATCACCTTTTTGGTTAAAGGACACTGCCCATACTGTTGACGAATGACCACTGGAATCAAGAAAAATGTGACCAATCAAAAACCACAATAATGCGAGTGGTCAAGCACTGAAACTAGAATGAAACTTTTGTGCTCTGTTATAAGTCAGTGAACATATTGTCAGTAGATAACTGGGTGAACAATGAAAAAAATACAGAAAATTATCTATTGATCATATATTTTGTAACAGGGGTGGCACAAAATTGATATTAATAAGGAACTGTGTGAAACCAAAACTACAAATTAACCGCAAAATAAAAAAAATACATTGTTATTTGTTAATTTTGTATGCTTGACATGAATCCAAAGTGATGTTCCAGCAAAGTGAGAACAGGGGGAAAGATGCAAGTGAAATAACTAATGGAGATGGCAATTAAAGATATGCAGGTTGTTTCCATAGACAAAAGTTTAGTCCAAATTGTAGAATCAACAACAATGCACCGCAACAGAACAAAAATGGGATGAAATTCATGCATCACAATATCACATCTTCTAACAACAAAAGCACCAACAAGGCTGGAATTTTGCTTATTTATTGGCTTGGACATGATATTATCATGTAATACACAAGGCAACCAAAAAAAGCAATAGAGCAAAGAGCTCGTTACCAGTTATTGGCTTCGGTTAATGTCTGTACACATTGCCACTCATCGTCCCCGTCATCCGCCCAGACCTGCATCATACAAGCTGCCATATCAAACAATTTCAATAGTAGGCGAATAACCACCAGTCTTTTTTCCCACCACTGAGCAATGGTATCCCAAAATAGCAAAGTGACCAGGCAACAGACGCAATACACAGGATAAAGCAAATGCAATCACGCAGCATATGCTGTTCAGGATCGAACAGGCTCATACCCTGATCGTGTTATCGTAGCTGACGGAGACCAATATATCGAGGGACGGGTGCCACTGCACCATCTTCACGTCCTGCGTGTGGCCCTGCAGCACCGAGACACACTCGTACTCGTTGCCCGGCTGCACCTCCCATATCCACACCATCTTGTCCCGGCTGCACGTGGCGAGCAGCGACCCGGAGGGGCTCCACGACACGCTCTTCACCTCGTTCTCGTGCCCCTGCACACCCCCCCGCAGCATAAGGTCAGCATCGAATGAACCCCCGGCCGCAGCAAGCGGTGGTGATGATTCTCAAGCTCGGCAAATTCCACCACCTCCAGCGTGGCGACGCACTCGAAGTCGGTGCCGTTGTACTCCCAGACAGCCGTGGTGGCGTCGAAGCTCGCGGTGGCCAGCAGCTTCCCGTCGGGGGACCAGGCGCAGGACCTCACGGTGCGGTTGTGCGTGTCCTCCAGCACGTCCTGGCGGGAACCAAGGCCAACGGGATCAATCAATCAATCAATCAAGCCAATCGCATCGCAGATTCGCGGCGCGGGAACCAAACGAAATCGGAGGCGCGCGGTTACCGAGCAGTGCCAGGCGCCGTCGGGGGCGCGCTTCCAGATCCGGACGGTCTTGTCGCCGGCGCAGGAGGCGAGGACGCGGCCGGGGCCCGGGGCGGGGCTCCAGGCGAGCGCCCACACGCGGTCGGCGTGGCCCGCCAGGCGGTGGGCCTCGCGGAGCTCCGCCGCGGCGCCGTCCATGGTCCCGGACGCCGGCGACCGGTGGCGCGCCTAGGGTTTCGGGGATTGGGGGCGGCGGCGTACGGCCACTCGAAGAGCGCGGGGGCGGAGAGGGGAGAAGAAGGGAGGCGAGGTCAAAGCGTCAAAAAGTTGGGAGGTGGCTGCGCTGGTGCCTCTGCCTGGTGGGGCCACGCCGCAACTAGCCGATTCGGTGAATGGTTGAGCATCCAACAATGGCAAGTTTGACTTTTACTCCGAATAAAGTTCTTTTCTTCAGGAAAAAAATCACTTTACTTGTCACCCTGTCCATCCTACGTGCTCTTATATATAATAACTAAAATATTGGTAATTTAGTCATTCTTTGGTTCGCAGAGAATTAAATCTGTACCGGCGAAGGAAGCCGTTTAGAACAGCGATACGGTCTTCAAATACAACTTTGACTTCTTATTTTTATAAAAAAATATTTATCGAAAATGATACTTTTATGAAAGTATTGTTAAAAATAAATCTATTCATATAAGTTTTACAATTTCAAACTCAACAACTTAAAGTTATTCATGATTTATATTCTCAAAGTTTGACTCAATTTTTATCATAAACGACTTTCTTTACCAATACGAAGGGAAGTACCTTCTAAGCATGGTTTTCATCTGATTTTACCTACATGGCATACCTGTGACCGGTCAATCTCGTTTGGATGCTATCATGAAATCATGCTAATTTCATCTAATTTTACCATGATTTTCATCTAATATCCTTCTTACTACCTCCATTTGTAAATAGATGACGTTTAGGACAAAAAATGCTACAAGAAATAAGCTAAAATCATTGGTCCTAACGTCAAATAAAAAAGATGGAGATAGTATGTCTCAAAGTTGTTCCTCATATTCAAGCGACGTGGTTAAGTACGAATAAATTTGTCAAATCCTAAAGTCCATCGTGGTACAACAATAACCTCTATAGTGTACGATCCGATCAAGAAAACTAGAAAATTTAAGAACCCAACAAGTAATAGTGAGGAAATCCAACTTGTCGATCACATACCATTTTTATACAGGTATGGAGTTAGGCAAGTTGTTTGGTGATTACCAATCTGCCTAGATTTTATACTTGGACGAGTGCCAAAAACGAATTTCTAGTACTTAAATGAGAAACACAGCTAAATGATCAATCGTAGCCTACTATCTTTAAGGCTGCCTCGAAGGAGATGGTTTCTCAAGATGACATCTACTCCGTACTAATGATAACAGAGGTAGTACTAATGATAACAGACAACTGGTTTTTAATGATCATACCTATGATTTTAAGGATTAGTGTATAAGTAGAGAATACATTATGGCTAAACTTTAAAACATTAAAAATTCCATTCACATAAGTAAAATTTGTTACCCGGTATTCTTGTGCTATTATCTTATCCCATTTCCAGCACTTTCTCCCGGTACCCTGTATGTGAGTTCACTTGTACGTGAAAATGATAGAATTCCTTGGTCAGTGTATCCAAACAAAAGAAATACTAGTAGAACCGAGCAAGTTACGTTTTCTGATATGGTGTGAATAGAACATCTTAGTTTGCTAAGCATTTCTGAATCACGTCGTAAGCCTTTTTTTTAATTATTATCCCATAGTCTCACTGGGCTGAGCCTAAGCAGAGAGGTTCATTCGACCCGGCCCGGTCCAGACCCTCATTATCTTGGATCTCTAGCCCAATTGCCCAAACCCAAGCAACGAGCAAATGGGCCACTGTGCACGCACTAGAAGCGGAGCCGCCTATAAGTGGGCCCGCACTCCCACTCGTGCGCGAGACGCCACCTTTTCCTCCCCCCTCGCGGCCTCGCCTCGTTGCCTCCGCCACCGCACCGCCGCCCCGAGCCCGCAGGCCGCAGCCGCCGACCTCCCCGGCCGTCGATTCCTCCTCCACCGGCTCGCGGTACGACTTACCTCTGCTTGTCCCGCTCCTTGTTTTGGTCTGTGCAGCCAGCCATGATTGCCTTTGCTTTCCTTGGAGCTGGTTGTGCCGGCAGATTTTGCTCTGCTTTGAGCTAGCTACCGTCAGGCGTGGTCCGTCACCGGTTCCTCGGGGGCTGGGGATCGATATGAATCTGAAAGCCGTAGGGGTTCTGGTAAACGATTGGGCTTAGAACAAGGAAGAAATGGGCTATCGATCGATCTCTAGGAAAAGATTCCTTGGTTAGGTGTAGGTCCTATGATCTTCAATTGTTTTAACCAATTTGTGGAGGGATAGAGGTTTAAGGTTTTCGCGATTCTCTCTCTCTCTGTCTCTGGCCTGAAATCCTATAAGATACTGTACATTCGTGGTGATGGCCGTATTTTATCGTGAGACCCCAACGAATGTACGAAATGGTTAGGAGGGGTTATGACTTATGAGCAGGGGAAGTAAGCTGTATGGTTGTGGGTTTATGACATGTTTTGCAGTCAGGCTTTATTTCTTTATTTTATTTTATTATATTCGTTTCCGTTTTTCCTTGTAAAAAATTACAAGTTACAAACACTCAAGCAATGCTTGTCAAGTCTTAGAACAGAGAGGAACATGTCATATAGTTGTGGCAGTCCACATTTGGATCGTGTGTCCATGATCATATCACCTTCAAATTTTCTAATTGCCATCACATAGAGGGGGTGCTTGGTTCACCGCCATCATCTGTCACACTACAGGAACCATGGCGCCACAACAAGTTTGGCTCTTGCTTGGTTGATAAATAGTGTTAGGCAGCCACAGGCAAGACTCAGTAAAATACGCATGATTCTTGCCATAATCTGTGGCGCCACATTTCTTCGCCTCAAGTTTGGCGCCGCCACACCTGCGGCGTGGCAGGTGATGGCTGGCATCCAAACATCCTCAGAGTAAGCTTCGTGACTCGAAAGCTTTCCAATTTTTTTTGTTGCTTTCATTATTTGGGTGAATGCAGTGTTTAACTCTGATTATTATATGAATATACTTAAAAAAGGTATTCCTGATTGGTTACAAAGGCACAATCATGTATGCTGAATTGCTGATACTTGATTGATGTCCAGATTGATCAAATCTGACTCATGGGGTTACATGTGTGATTTTTTTGTCCTAAAAATGTAGTGTATATCATATTTTTTTTTCTGAATTTAGTTGTAGCTTCTACCGCCACCTTGTTTACTGAAATTTTAGTCTTGTTAAATCTTGTTTAATTTTTGTGAAGAAATTTTTTTTAAATGATCTAACTTGTGATCCATATTAAATGTGTGCTCAAGGCTGAAACTTCAAGATGATGGCATCCACACTCACAATTCCATGCGCTCTCAGAAGCAACTCTGTCATTCAAGTCTCGACCAATGCAGTGAAGAGCCCCTCATCTGTGAGTTTCCTTAGCCACTGCTCTGTGATCACTAGCCTGAAAACCTCCAGGAAACTTGGTCTTGCTGCAATGGCTATCTACAAGGTGAAGCTCGTCTCACCAGAAGGGGACGTCCATGAGTTTGAGGCTCAAGATGATGCCTACATCCTGGACTCTGCTGAATCCGCCGGAGTGGAGCTTCCATACTCGTGCCGCGCTGGGGCTTGCTCTACCTGTGCTGGCAAAATTGAGGATGGCGTCGTCGATCAGTCAGATGGATCGTTCCTTGATGAGGCACAGCAGGCTGAGGGATACGTTCTCACCTGCGTGGCCTACCCAAGGTCCGACTGCGTCATCCATACTCACAAGGAAGGTGAACTGTACTAGTCAGCCCCATGCATGGGGACTGAGATGCAGACGCACTCAGAAGTTTTTAAGGAGCTACAGCGATGTTCTTAAGGTGCCCATCATGTTAGATATCCTGTCATGCGGAATGCGCTAGGCAGTCCCTCGATTACGTTGGGCTTTAAACATGGTGCGCAAAATTTGCTCATTCAGCTGTTGAAGTTTTGGATGTCTCTGGGTAATGTAAGTACAGCAAATAAAATGGAGAAAACGGTGTTACCAAATGTGACCCATCGTTTTGGTATTGTGCAATGCATCTTCATGGATTTTTGGTCCTGGTAGTTCCAGCAATCTGATTCTGCATAGTTTAAGCTGTATGTATCACTGCACCATCTGATTTGGCATTTGTGCCATGCAGCCTCGTTGTAGCATTTTTTTTTGGTTATATCTGAGCTATGAAGAACATAATCAAGTAGCATCTTTGGCATTGTTCCCCATTGGTCTGCTTGCACTTGATCCTTTGATGTGTTTGGTTATGATGGTATCCAAGTACTTCAAATTGTATCCATCAGACTACACACCTTTGCATACTTAACAAATCATATATATTATTTATACATTGACTATGTTACCATTATTAATTACCAAGATCAAAATCCAAACTAGGATCATTATGTCTTTCTTACAACATATAAATACATGTATTCGATATACAAGAAGTGATACTTGTTCAACCCCACACACAATACTTAAGACCGACATATTTGCTCCCAACTCATATTTACCATTATTTCAAGTATAGAAACAGCGTTCGAAACGTTCACTCCAAACCGGTCGTCACCTCTAGCAGCGTTCATCTCTGTTTTCACCTTCCCTCGACCTCTTGGCTTGCTCCGGTGATCACCGGCGACTGGGTGACCGGATCAACCTCTTTCTGCCCGCTGAACTCAGGAGTGGTCGAACACCAGAAGCTGTCCGTGGTGCAGCTACTGTTCTCGCCCCTGGTCTGCCATTCGGTGACGTAGCCAGGCTTCGCCACCTCCTCCGCCACCTCGGCTTTTCCGGCGAGCATCGCCACCACCCTCGACATCGCTGGCCGCTGGTGCGGTGAGCCCTGCGTGCACATGAGCGCGACGCGGATGGCTCTCAGAGCTTCCACGGCGTCGAATTCCTTGAGCCTCGGGTCCAGGATTTGGAGTGGCTTCTTCCCTTCATTCAGGTTCCATGCCTGTAGATATATTAACACAGGGACAGCAAGCGTCAGTAAGCAGTAATCACAAACACAAGAATGGATTGATGAATTGTCCTGGATGGAATGGTCATCGAGCAGCTTACCCACTCTAAAAGATAAATGTGGTTGTTTTCATCGAGGGAGCTATCAGTGTTGGATCGACCAGAGACAGTCTCCAGGGCGACTACCCCGAATGCGAAAACGTCGGCCTTTTCAGTCAGCTGGCCTCTCATTGCATACTCAGGAGCCAGATAGCCACTTGAGCAATGGTCAGAGAAGTTAAGGATTTAAGATTAGCTTCAGTGTTGGAAGGTGCAGACTAACAATCATAAGAAGAGCAATGGTGAAATGTTCTTACAATGTGCCAGCGATTCTGGTCGTGCTGACATGGGACTTGTTCTCGTCGTAGAGCTTGGCGAGTCCAAAGTCGGAGACCTTGGGGTTCAGATCGGTGTCAAGCAGGACATTGCTAGCCTTGATGTCCCTATGCACGATGCGGACGGTTGACTCCTCATGAAGATAACTTAGACCTCTTGCAATGCCCAAAATGATCCCGAAGCGTGTTGACCAATCCAGCTTCAAGCTACTATCTCCTGTGCATGCAGAAATAAGACCTTACAATTATCGATGATGGACAAACGCAGAGAAGGAAATTCTCGGAGAGTTGATGAAGCAGGGATGAAGGCAATTTCAAAGGTGCAGGGATGTGCAGAAGTGTGCTCACTGAAGAGAACTCGATCTAGGCTTCCATTTTCAAGGTACTCATAAACCAACAAATGTGTGTTACTGTCAATGCAGCATCCATGCAGTTTGACAAGATTCCTGTGTTGGACAGCAGAAATCATTGCGACCTCTGCCACGAACTGACTTTTCCCCTGATGAGATGATTGAGAAAGTTGTTTCACAGCTACCGCTCTTCCATCAGTTAGCATACCCTGCCAAATAAAAGGCATCACTAAAGTTACAAGTATATTTTGACTAGAGACCAACAAGGTCGCTGTAACTAGATGCAGCTAACATATATATACCAAATAAGATAAATAATCAATTGCAGTTTCGCAAGACGAATATAAATGGGAGAAAAGGAAAACAGGTGTGAAACCTTGTAGACTGGCCCATATCCGCCTTCTCCAATAATGTTCCGAGGGCTGAAATTGTCCGTAGCTAACTTGAGTTCAGCATAACTGAAGACATTAGGTTGTCCAATGAGGTCATACAGTTCTGCATTTTTTAAGGGACGCATGCATGAGAAAATTTTCATCTGAGAATTTTAATGTATATGAGTAGTGCACTACAAATAGTAAGTTATCTGGTACCTTGTTGCTGCTGTGCTAGCCTTTTTCTCTTTTTTGTGAACATAAATATTCCAAACAAGGCCGCTAGTCCTAAAACTGATATACCAATCACTATTCCAGCAATGGCACCAGCTTTGCTTTTCCTTTTAGGTACACCATTTCGCACCGTAGGAGTAAAATCTGGAAAAAGCTAAGGGTTTTTCTTATCTGAGAAAAAAAATGTAATGTACTTCCTGATGTTGACCTAACGATTAGGCAATGCTTACTTGGAGTGACGCTTAATGCTGAGATCACTGGACCATAGTAACCTTGTGTTGGGATACAGCAGGTGCCCTTACCAGCCCAGAAGAGATGGATCTCAAGGAAGTTTTTCGACACAGTTGCCGTGTAACTCTTGCTAACTGCAGTAAAAGATTTTCCACCAGCAGTCTTCCTTATATTGAAGTTCTTTTCTCTAAGAGAACCCTATGCAGATGAAAATATTAACACTTTCAGACAAAGAATTACAGTTTATTAAAGTACGTCATGCACGCATTTAACTGACACGTACCTGGACATATATGTCAAAGACTCTCCTTCCTAGGCTTTGCCAAGTCGGTGTGTCTGGATAAGCAGTTTCTGCAAATTGAAGCAGAACAGTGTAATTTCCATTCTCAAGCCCAAGGCCATAGTATCTCAGTGACGATGCTGACATCCTTGCAGTTTGGAACAGTTCTGAATCCCCTGCATTCTGAAACTGCTGGTTGGAGCTATATATTATGTTACTTCCATTTGGGGCCTGGTTGAATTTTCCTACATTGCTGACACCCCATCTTGTTTGACCGGTGACATAATATGAAGCAGCCCCAAGGTCTGTTGCATCTACATCATACACAGTATTATCTGACCCTGTCATAGACCTATTGCTGCCGCAGTCTACGGCCAAGGAGTAATCTGCAGTAAAGATGTGCATAATTGTTATGACCATTTACTGAAATCCCTTATATCCTATTACCTGCTAAGGTGGATGAAGAGTGAAAAACACACATTGTGGAGAACCATGGAAACAAGGAGTGTCTTGCTGCAGGCAGTTTAATCCTGAAGGTAGAATACTGTGCGCATAATAATTTTATAAGTTGTTAGAAAGGTTTTATTAAAACTCTCTTTTCAAAAGTATAACTAGATGCCTACCTGTTGTTGGTGCTACCAAGAACGAAGTTGTTTGCCACCAAATTCCTTGTACCAAAAAAAAAATTCGAGTATATCCCATTATTTTCCCTAGCTAGGAAACACAAATTTCAGAAATGTTTAGCTTACATATGCAAATCGCTCTCGGTAGCCCAAGAAGGAAAGCTTCCAGTGAGCTGGTTGTATGAAAAATCTCTGAAAATTAAATAAAGTAACTTTCATATGAAATAATGAATATACCATTGAATTAGTCAAATAATTTATACAATACAGGAAGATTATTGCTATCCTGAATTGATTGACATACAAATTTTTTAATGCAGCACTTTTCACATCAGGCAGGCTTCCCGTAAGGCTATTGTTCCCAAGAAATCTGAAATGGGTACGGTACAAGATGATGAAACATGGGCATCGACTTAGGAAATTTTTGTATAATCGAAATAATCGATCCATAATTCCATACAGGAATTCAAGTTTGTCCAGAGTAAGGATTGATGCAGGAACTTGACCTGTGATATTATTAAAACTCAAGTCCCTGTGTCATACAACAGCAACATTAATTGAGCAGACACTTCAAACTAAATTCAGGAAAAAAAAAGCCAGTAATGTCATAAGCTGGTACAATGTTCCATAATTAAAAACTTACAGCAAGATTAAATTTGCAAGCTTAGAAATATTAACTGCACCAAGATTACCAGATACCTTGCAGTTCCTCAATATCCTGTAAGAAAGATATTCAATCTCAGTAACTTGCCACTTTGCTAATGTGTAAAACTGCAATGAGTAACGTTAAAAAGTTGTCACGCACAGGACACTCAAAGATGTTAGATTATCGATGAAGGCCAGTGAAGAGCTTCCGCTTACAATATCTCCAATCATTCTGTTCATTGTATTTAGAACATCAGTTATCTTCACAAGCTTGGTCTTCTAAACTATCACAGGAACAATGTTGCCATAGTACGAAATACTTACAGGTTTTTCAACCTGGTTAGGTTAGACAAACTTGCTGGAATCGGGCCCTCAAAAGAATTTCCTTGGAATGCCCTACAAGTTCGTGCTTTCAGAAGCAAAAGAATAGCATACCAAATACATTTGAATATATGAACTGTATCTAGATGTGTGGATCAGTTTAATGAAATGGTTACGTGCCTAACTAAAATGGAAGATTATCTCTAAATAGGACACAATACATGAAATGTTGACAATTTAATAACTAATCTTACAGATCTTCCAAATTAGTCAAACTCCCAAGAAAATCAGGTATTTTCCCTGTGAAATCATTATCTGATGCTCGCCTGAAAGCACAACAGAATATTTAGCATCGAACATATATAAGTACAATGAACATAACAGCTGTGTCTCAATTGTTGACCGTACAGAATCTTCAGCTTCTTAAGCTTTGAGAACGTTGAAGGGACTGGACCACTAAAGCCACTACTATCAGTGTACCTATTAGGTAAAGATTGCAGCAATTATCATGTTCAAAAATAGAGATCTCACTGTTCAAATCCTAGCTCTAGTAGAAACAGCGTTTGGCAATTAGAAATGGGTCATCTTACAATGCCTCGAGGTTGGAAAGGTTGCCCAGTTCTTCAGGAAATCCACTGCTAAAATTGTCCAAACTGATGCCTCTGAAACGAAAGGATATAGTTCAGTAGTGACATAATTTATTTGCACACCATTCTACTGGCAGAAAAATGGGCATAGTTTTCCCTGATGAATCTTTTCATCGAAATATTCTCCATTGCATCTCGCTCAGATATACGAAGAACCATTTGAAGAGGAAAATTACATGGATGCTCTTATTTTCTTGATGAGAAATCGTGCATATAGTTTTTTCCATATGGTTATACAACTTCAGGCTATCATTAATATGTAGTTGTATATTGAGCAGCTATGCAAGAAGAGATCTCTTACAGCAAGTTGAGATTGGTGAGATTCCCAAGTTCCTTTGGAAGAGGTCCAGAGAATGGATTGAATCCCAGGCTCCTTTAATTTTTGTATTAAAAAAATGAAAGATGGCTCAGACAACACTTTCAGATGGAGATCACAAGAATATCAGAACTTGAAGTATAACTCTTACGAGTGTTGCATTCCAGAAAATTGGCCAATGAATGATGGAATTGGACCTGTCAAGTAATTTTGATCCAGGTTCCTGAAACAACACCAGAAACATCTAGCACATTAACAGCAAAGGATCTAAAAGGTGGAGTCAATTGCTCATCATTAAGAGTTAAGACCGAAGATAAGAGTTAGATAGCATACAGATAAGTTAGGTGGGTGAGGTTCTGCAGTTCTGAAGGTATCTGACCGACAACGTTCAATGCGTATACCCTCCTGCACAAATAAACAAGAAGTCAGAAAAAATGGTTCACTTGGTAATAGTACAAAAGGTACAGTGTCAATTCATAGGAAATGGTTGGTGTCGGATTTTCGTCTCCTATTAATTGCTCATATATTTGTCAAGAGGTTCGCAAGCCACAATATCTGAGGAGGGGGTTTGATTATTATTGTTTTAAGCCCGGAAGGCTCCCCTAGTCCTCTGTTGTCTCCGTTCCTGCAAGCTTTTCCATGGACAAATCGGCAGAACTTAAGCTAAAAGTAGAGCATTTTCGTGACGACCTGGCCTCTTGGTGCCGGCGTCGAGCACCTAGTGTGCAGCTGAAACAAGACAGGGCCGCATACGTACAGCTCGGTTATGTGGCAGACGGTGTTGTTGTTGAAGGAGCAGTCGCACTTGATGCCCGGGTTGAAGTCGTAGTTGCCGTCGAGCCCGGGGGCCTTGCCGAGGGCAGCGCCGCTGCAGGGCTCGCCGCTGATGTTCCAAGCCGGCGACCGCGTCGCCTTCCTGCCCCATCTCCCCAGGATGGTGTTCAGCGCCGCCACTGCACGCGCGCGCAAACCCGCGTTAACATTCAGGCAAATGGAGCTAGGCAAGCATGCATGCATATACTTGGAAAAGGAGGTAGCGCATGGTAATAGTTTCCAACCTTCGATTTGATCAGTTCTTGCTGCCTGCTGAGCCTGAACCCGAGGTGCTCCGAAGCATGAGCACACGAGCACCAGCCACACAAGCACACCGCTGCTGTAGCTGTAGCCACGCCTCATCTTTCCCAAGATACCGAGACCTTTCTCTCTCGCCTGAGAAATAATGCTGGGGTGGCTAGCTTCTTAAATACTCACCTGTCACCTTCTCATTATATGAGTGTACTAGGATGTTTAAAAAAGGACTTTTAAAATAGAAAAATCATTTTTCATCGGATAATCTATTTCTATATCTTTATACTTTCCAACGGTTTTTTTATATCCCGTGCGCAGTCCAGATAGTCATCTCGCTCTTCATCTTTGGCCAGCGAGAGAAATATGGAATAGAGGATATCTATATTTGGATATCCAATTGAAGAGGTCGTTGGAGGATGTTTTTTTCCAACAAAATCTCTATTTCTACAAGTTAGAAAAGATATAAAGACTCTCTTGAATATGCTCAACACCATTTTTCTTTGTGACGGGACTTGTCTAATTTAGTTTCAAGTTTCACCCTCAACGGATGTACTCGCGTATTTGGCTAATTATTTTTCCAATATAGTAGATAATCTGTCCATTAAAAATTTGTCAATAACCTGGTCTCTCAAAGCATGAGGATAGAATGTGCACGTATATGCATTTCTATAAAGTCCAGGATAAATACAAGTGCATGTACGAGAGCGTATGTCTGTAGTGTTATGTTTTGAAAACAAAATAATCTACTCTATATGCCTTAACATATAAGCAACAATACAAAAATACTGATCCATTTTACTAGGCAAGCAATTTGTCATCCCATGACTGGAAAAATAGGCTACTCCATTTTTTTTGAAAGAAATACCCCAAAGGAGACACCTGAAGTTTTAACGTGCCTCACTCAGGATTTAAACTCTGGGTGGGAGCCTTCTAGCTAGTGGCCTTTGCCACTACACCATGAGCTCCTTGGCAATAGGCTACTCCATTAAGCCTATGAAACAGGTGATCTGGCTTGCTATTTCGAGCCTGCTTGGTTGGCTTCTAATATTTGCCTAACCAAAATCAAGGCATGTCCACAGATTTTAGCTATCAATTGGTTCACTACTAAAAAATTGGCACACTAGCCAAAATCATGATCAAATCAGGTCCTAGAAACTTCTTGAAACTCACAATAAAAAAATGTATTGGCTACCATATTTTGGCACTAAACCAAGTGAATATCTAAATTTCATACCCTAATTTTGGCTGGCCATAATTTTGGCTTGCCATGGTTTTGGCTTGGCACAAATTGGCATCCAACCAAGTAGGCTTTCCCGCAGGCATTGCACAACAAAACCTGCAATCCAACCAATCCCCTTTTCATACGGTGTAGGATGGCGCGAAGTTTTCACAATTTAGGTAGCTCTAAAAATGTCCAGTCAGCTGGCTGATTTCCATAATGGTGATGTTTCTTTAGGGGTGAAAATTTTTACACACATGTTTGACCAGTAATTAAGGGTATTAAATAAAATCAGTTTACAAAACTACAAAACCCCGGGATAATTCGCGAAACATATCTAATGAGGCCTCTGACCGTATGATTAGAGAATGATTACTGCAGCATTATTGTAGTAAATCATGGGTTAATTAGGCTCATTAGATTCGTCGTGTAAAGTTACACTCATCATTCAAAAGGTTTTGCAAATAGACTTTATTTAATACTTCATGCATGCAAGATTCTCCCGAGAAAAAAAAATAGATACAAATAAACATGGCGAATATACGCCTAGGTCTCGTTTAGTTCCCAACTTGGGAGGCCAAAGTTGGCATTTTACCACTGTAGCGTCACTGTAGCATTTCGTTTGTATTCGTAAATAATTGTCCAAACATTGATTAATTAGACTCAAAATATTCGTCTCGTAAAGTACAACAAAACTGTGTAATTAGTTTTTTATTTTATCTACATTTAGTACTCTATGCATGTACCAATATTTTGATGTGATAGAATCTTCTTTTTGCATAGTGGATTTGGGAGGCCAAATTTGGTCCAAAGATGTCACTTCGCCATAAATGCACAACTATAGCATTTCGTTTGTATGTGTGAAAAATTGTCCAAATATTGATTAATTAGACTTAAAATATTCGTCTCGCAAAGTACAACAAAACCGTGCAATTAGTTTTTTTATTTCATCTACATTTAGTACTCTATACATGTGCCGATATTTTGATGTGATGAGAATCTTCTTTTTGCACAGTAGAATTTGGGGCGGAATTTGGGATCTAAACAAGGGCAAGACGCTAGTTAGGCCTTGGCTGTGTTTAGTTCCCAAATTTCTACCCCAAAATTCCACTGTGCAAAAAGTCTCATCACATCACATCAAATTTCTCTCCTCATGCATGGAGCATTAAATGTAGGTAAATAAAAAACTAATTACATAGTTTTGATGTACACGACGGTACGAATTTTTTGAGCCTAGTTAGGTCATAGTAGGACAACAATTACCACAAACAAACGAAAAGTGCTACAGTGCGCTACAGTGACCGATGCGACTTTTCGACCACCTTTTCATGGGATCTAAACACAACCCTTGTTTAGTTCCCAAATTCCACTATACAAAAAGAAGATTTCCATCACATCAAAATGTCAGGACATACATGGAGTACTAAATGTAGATGAAATCAAAAACTAATTGCACAATTTTATTGTACTTTATGAGACGAACATTTTGAGCCTAATTAATCAATGTTTGAACAATTATTCACAAATACAAATGAAATGCTACAGTACCGCATTTATGGTAAAGTCACACCTTTGCACCACTAAAATTAGGAACTAAAAAAGGGCTTAGAAAACAAACGGCATCACAGCTCCCTACTCCCATCAGCATCGATCATAACAAACGTCTTTGTCACTTCTCTAGGCTGTGTTTAGATCAGGTGGTCAAAAAGTCACATCGGACACTGTAGCGCACTGTAGCACTTTTTATTTATTTATGGTAATTGTTGTCCTATCATGACCTAACTAGGCTCAAATGATTCGTCTCATCGTGTACATCAAAACTATGCAATTAGTTTTTTATTTACCTACATTTAATGCTTCATGCATGTGCCGACATTTTAATATGATGCGATGAGACTTTTTGCATAGTGGAATTTTGGGGTGGAATTTTGGGAACTCAGTCTATATTAAAAAAAGTTATGCTGACCACGTAAATCTTTGGAGGAGGTGATCGGGGTGTGGGCCCTTTTATCGCCGTGACGTCCATCCGTCGTATGAATAAATAGAGGCGCTGCCGTAGGTCGGAAAGAAACTATTTTACCCAGGATAATTCTAGTTTCATTTCACTTGTTTCCAAGATACCATTAGGACACCAGCAATGTATCATGTCCAAGTAGTAAGTGTGGGCCCAAAATAACATGTGATAGTAGTAGTTTAAATGGTCACAATGTTTACCACAAAAGCAGGTAACAAGTACAGGACCTCAAGGTAATAAAAAAGTTCCCAACCTCCTCTAACTGTGGTTTTCTTTCCTCTAGTCATTCACTCCCACGGACAGAGAAAGATTTCTTTTTTTCTCTACGACCGGGGTACGTAGCAGCGCTACTACCAGGCAGTAGCTATTGCTTTTTGAACAACTCCACGATGTTTACTACCCACTAGGAGACCTTACTACCCCTCTATTCTTCTATTGTTCGTGCCTTTAGACTATTTCCAATGCAATTTTCATTCATACATATTAAATAGCAGGACATGTCAACATACGTGATGACATGTCAAGATATTAACGAAGAAAGAGAGAAAGAAACGGGATGAAACTCGGTATTAGAGGCTAAATAGTTTCATTTTACGTCTATGTTTAATCATGTTTCTCGCAATTAAATACTATATATCACCGACCTATAAAACCGTGCAATAAAATTAATTGTGCACTACGAAGACATGTTTCATTCATCAACTTAAATATCTTTAAATGATGTGGAGTCTTAAAAACTGCAAAATAAAACTCACCACGAGGATTAACCTTATTTAAATAGAACTTAAGTTGATAGATAAAACACGATTTCTCAATGTACAGCTTCCTTACATAATCCCATAGATTAACCGTAACATTTAATTGCGATGCAACGGATTAGATGATTAGGTGAAATGAAACTTACTACCTCCATGTTAGTTTACCAATTTAATAGTTTTGGAAATGTTGTACACACAGTTTTCATTCGGATGAAACACCCCTTCTCTCTCCTCGTAATTTCTCTGCCTTCGAGAATGCAAGGATAAATCAAGATATATAGATTGATGAAGAATTGTGACCTTTATGCGGCATGTAAAATTAATTCTCTGTATAAACCAACACGCTCTGTTACTACGTTGGCGTGTCGCGTTCACCCTACACCACGTGCACATCAGCTACCTATAAGAGGGGCCCACCGACAGCGACCCATCCTATGTAGTGGGATTCCGACGTGCTGTACTCGTGTCTGCCAAATGGATAGTCACAGTAGCACAAGTGGACACGGGTGTTAATTACAATAATCGAGCTGGTTGGCGAGCTGAACCTGGACACCTGGTTGCTATATGTGCATGTCACTGTGGCTTTGTGCTGACATGGACGACGACGACGAAGACTTGACCAAGCCGAGGACTCTTGGATGCGTGCATCTGTCGTGTCGTCGTAGTAACATCGATCATCAATACAGGCGACAGAGATAGATAGAGGTCGCCCATACAAATAATTAATCTCGATCAGTCCCCGTAAGCGAGCTAGTATATGTCCATCTTAGGCCACGTTTAGTTCCAAACTTAGGGTGCTAAATTTGACATTCTACCATAAATGCGACACTGTAGCATTTCGTTTGTATTTGTGAATAATTATCCAAACATTAATTAATTAGACTCAAAATGTCCGTCTCGCAAAGTACAACAAAACTGCGTAATTAGTTTTTGATTTCATCTTGTCGGGGACAGGGTCTGTCCCCTAACCATCGGGGTAATCACCCTAAAAAAACGTTAACCACAGAAGGGCCGAATCACCAGCAGCCCGAAAGGGCCACCAAGGCAACGTGGCCCGACACAACTTACGGCCCAAATATAGCCGTCCGAACTCGCCTGACAAGGGAACGCAAGTGACGATCTCCGTCTCCGCCTCGCTCGAGGGCCGCGTACCCCCTCGAGCAGGCAAAACAACTCCGCCTCGCTCGAGGGCCGCGTACCCCCTCGAGCAGGCGAACCGACTCCGCCTCACTCAAGGGCACCCCTCTACTCGACGCGGCGCGCCCCGGCGCCCCGCCCGACAACGGCATTTAATGCCCGGCCCATCAGGCGGGCGCCAAAGTCAAAAGGCGATCTCTCCCCACGCCGCGCCGCTGACACCACAGAGCTCGCTGTTCCACCTGCTCCGGTCACTATGCGTCCTCACCGCCGCTGTGCGGACGTATGCGGCACTGCGCAAGGCCCTGTGCGGACTTGCAGGCATCATTCCGTACCACTATTCCATCCACTCCCGTCGCGGACTTGCAGGCATCATTCCGTACCACTATTCCATCCACTCCCGTCCTTTCCCCCCGGGTGCAAGCCCTCGAATGGGCATGAAGAACCCTCGAACGAATATACGAGCAGCGACCGAGTACGGACTCCGATCAGGCGCGGCCCGGTGATGACGAACACCGGGTCAAATCCACCAACTCTCGGCCATTCCCCGGTATGCCGGGCACGCCGCGCACTGTGGTCGACAGCAACCACCATGCCGACCCCTGTGCCGCCAACTCCCGTCCTTCCCCACCTGCCACGCCCTCGAATCAACCAGCGGCGGGCAGCTGGGCACGGATTACGACAACGGCACCCCTCGAAACCACTCCAGGACAAGCACAGGGACGGCCACGACGCCCGCAGAAGCCGGAGCTCGCCATAAATCCCCTGCCAGGGTCAAGGACGATCGCATGCCCGGCGCCATGCTCTCGAGTGCGTACCCCTGTAGCACACACTATACTTGTACTTGTAAGCCCCTCCCCCCTCTCTCCTTGACCTATAAAAGGAGGAAGGGAGCGACGCGGGCGGGGGGGGGGGGGGAGAAGGACAACGACGAACGCACACACACGATCACCGCCTCACGCGATATTGGCACTCGCCTCAATCACCCTCTCACTCATCTTCAGGGACCTGGAGACTCCTTCTCCTCTCCCACCTCGCTTGTAGCCCCCCACTGCAAGCACTCCGGTGCAAGATAGTACAACGCCCCGAGCGCACTCTGCTGGACGTACGACCTCACGGTCGGAACCAGGATAAACCCTTGTCTCACCGTGCTAGCTCTTGCATCAACCGTCAGGGGACGGGACACAGCGCATTCTGTGTGGCGCTGAGGATTGACCGCCCAATCCCAGCACCGATAGTGGCGCGCCAGGTAGGGGGGTTGCGCTGTGATCAACCCACTTCACCCGATCAGTTCCCTTGACGGCAAGCCACGCCAAGGCCATGTCGCCACGATCCGCCCCGAGGTCCCCCGGCCCGCTTCCGCGCGGATACCGGATCATGTTTGGGAGCCTGGAGTTCGAAGCGACCGGTGAGGGCCTCCTCATGCGGCTCGCCTCCAGGACGCCCGCCATGATAGCTATTACCCCGGCGCCGCCAACGCCACCCAACCTCAGGAGACGTCGAAGACTGCACGAGCTGCAGATTCGCATGGAATGGCGCGTTGCCCCACGCGTCGTCCCCCCTGATTGGGACGCACACCTGTGGCTCCGGCCCGCTGCCGCATTGCAGGGGGCGCACCCCCACCAGCGGCTCTCGCGGAGGGAGCGCGCTGGGAAAATGTGGCCGGGTCGGCGCCGCTCCCGCACGGAATGAGCAACACGGCCGCGAGCTACTCCACGGCAATCAGCGCCAACCTGAACGCGCAAGAGGATTCGCCGGGTCACCAGCTGGGTTCGATCCGCAGCCTCTACATTTCCTCGCCCGGCGGGTCCCAGCCCGAGTCGGACGACGGGGAAAGCGTGCACGGCCAGGAGCACCCAGGCCTGGACTACTCCGGACTACGCGACCGCGAAGGCCTTACCACCTTCCAGGCCATTGCGGACTTCTGCCTCACCTGTTCTGACGATTCCAGCGAAGGGGAATACGACCCCACGCGGGAATGCTTCGTCCTCGACGGCGAAGTAGAGTCCGTAGGAGAGGATGAAGAAACGCGCGACGGGGCCGGACACGACGAACCACCGCCAGCGCCCGCCGAGCCATCGGGCGAAGCCGCACTCGCGCAGGCACAGCTCGTGCAGGTGCAGGAGATGGAAGCCAGGCTCCAACAGGAGTGCCAGCAGGTACAGGAGCTGCGCGCAGCTCTGGAAGCCCGGCAGCCCGAGCGCGGCGAACGTGCGCGAGCTGCCGGACGCATCGCTCAAGCGCGCATCATGGGTGATGGCAACGACGCCAGCCCTGCCATGCCGCCGCGGGCAAGCCAGAAGCTTGTCGCCGTAGTAACCCTGATTCGGGCCATGCCCGAACCATCGACACCAGAGGCGCGCGACATGCGGCGCCAGGTGCAGGCCCTTGTCGAAGAAGCGGTTGTTCAACAAGCGAAAAGTTCCGCCTCCCGCATGCGCCACCAGGCTAGTTCGAGAGCCGGAGGAAGCAAGCGGGATAAGGAACAATCCATCCATACCCCGCCTAGGGGCGCATGGACGCCTCACCGACCAACGAACGACGGGAAGGCGCTCATGACCGGCGACCGCGAAACGAGGAGGTCCGCGAAGGACCGACTCGTGGACACACGAGGCGCCATCAACGGCGGTGACGCGCGCAACGTTCTGAACAAGAAGAGGCAGGACGCGGCGCCTCCCCGCAGTAGGCACCCCCGACGAGGGGGTCGCTACGACAGCGAGGAGGACAAAAGCCCGACGCCGGAACCTCCGGGAACCCCTGTGTTCAGCCGGAAAATCCGTTCGGCCGCCATCCCGCCGCGCTTTCGTCAACCGACCACCATTACCAAGTATTCGGGCGAGACGAAACCCGAGACGTGGCTCAACGACTACCGCCTGGCTTGCCAGTTGGGCGGGGCCACCGACGACGCTATGATCATCCGCAACCTTCCGCTTCACCTCGCGGACTCGGCGCGGACATGGCTCGAACACCTACCCGCGAACCAGATCCATGACTGGGACGACCTGGTCAGGATGTTCGTGGGTAACTTCCAGGGCACGTACGTGCGCCCCGGAAACTCCTGGGACCTGCGCGGGTGCCGGCAGGCGGCCGACGAACCGCTGAGAGACTTCATCCGCCGCTTCTCCAAGCGCTGCACCGAGCTATCGAGCGTGGGTGACTCCGAAATCATCCACGCCTTCCTCGAAGGCACGACTTGTCGGGAGCTGGTGCGCGAGCTGGGGCGAAACCATCCCACCAGCGTCAACGTGCTGTTCGACATCGCCACCAACTTCGCCTCCGGGGAGGAGGCTGTTGGGGCGATTTTCGACGGCAAGACCAAGGGGAAGCGCGCGGAGGAGCTGCCCGCAGAGGGCAGCAAGTCCAAGGGTAAGGCCAAAAAGCAGAAACGAGGCGGCAAGGGCAGGAAGCCTCGGCAAGCCGCGCAGCAGCAGCAGTAGCAGGGCGAGGACTCTGACGAGGCCCTCGTGGTCGAGCGAGGCCGCAAAGGCTGTCGAGGCCCCCTTCAGGGGGGAGGCCTGTTCGACGAGCTGAAGAAGCCATGCCCGTACCATAAGGGCCCTGTCACCCACACCCTCGAACAGTGTGGGATGATCAAGGGTTACTTCAGGCGCGCCTCCGCGAAGGAGGATGACCCGAAGAAGGGTGCGGGTGATGGCGGCAACGACGAGTTCCCCCATGTGGAGAATGTCTTCTTCATCGTAGGGGGGGCCACAGTGAACGCGACGTCCCGGGAGCAAAGACGTGAACGCCGAGAGGTCTTTTCCATTGACCCCGCGACGCCAACCTACCTCGCCTGGTCGGACGAGACCATCTCCTTCGGCCGCGAGGACCACCCGGACTATGTCCCGAATCCGGGGCGATATCCGCTTGTCGTCGACCCCGTCATCGGCAACACGCGATTCTCCAAGTGCTGATGGACGGGGGCAGCAGTCTCAACATCCTCTACGTCCGCACCTTAGAGCTCATGGGCATCGGCACGAACCAGCTGAGGCCAAGCAAGGTGCCGTTCCACGGCATCGCGCCGAGAAAACGGGTCCAACCCCTTGGGCAGATCGACCTACCCGTTTGCTTCGGCACTCCCGACAACTTTCGGAGGGAGACCCTCACCTTCGAGGTGGTGGGATTCCCAGGAGCGTACCACGCCATCCTCGGGCGTCCGTGCTACGCCAAGTTCATGGCGGTCCCCAACTACGCCTACCTCAAGATGAAGATGTCGGGGCCAAAGGGCGTCATCACCGTGGGATCGTCGTACGAGCATGCTTACGCGTGTGACGTCGAGTGCGTCGAGGGCGCGGAAGCGCTCGCCTACAGCGAGACCATGGTGGCGGACTTGGAGAAGATGGCGAACGAGGCCGTCAACTCCGCCAAGAGGCACGCAGGCACCTTCGAGGCTATAGAGCACACCAAGGCGGTGCCCCTCGACCCCAATGCCCCCGAGGGCAAGGCTTTGAGGGTCACCACCACCCTCGACCCCAAATAGGAAGCAGTGCTCGTCGACTTCCTCCGCGCCAACGTTGACATCTTCGCGTGGAGACCCTCGGACATGCCGGGTATTCCGAGGGAGGTCGCCGAGCACAGCCTCGACATCCAGCCTCACTCCAAGCCGGTGGTACAGCGACTGCGGCGGTTCGACGAGGAAAAGCGCCGCGCCATCGGGGAGGAGGTGCACAAGCTCCTGCAAGCCGGATTCATCAAAGAGGTATTTCACCCGACCTGGCTTGCTAATCCTGTTCTAGTTAAGAAGAAAAATGGAAAATGGCGTATGTGCGTAGATTATACCGGTTTAAACAAAGCATGCCCTAAGGTTCCGTTCCCTTTGCCTCGAATAGATCAGATAGTAGACTCCACTGCTGGGTGCGAATTGCTATGCTTTCTTGATGCTTATTCCGTTTATCATCAGATTAAGATGAAAGAGTCCGACCAGCTCGCGACTTCTTTCATCACCCCGTTTGGCATGTTTTTCTACGTCACTATGCCGTTCGGCCTCCGAAACGCTGGAGCTACATACCAGCGATGTATGCAACACGTTTTCGGAAGCCACATCGGGTGGACCGTTGAGGCATATGTAGACGATATCGTTGTAAAAACCAGAAAGGCAGACGATCTGGTAAACGATTTGCAAATCGCATTCGGTTGCCTCGGGGCATGCTATTGGGTTTCATCGTCTCCCAACGAGGCATCGAACCCAACCCCGAAAAAGTCTCTGCCCTGGAACGAAGGGGCCAATTCGGGACCTTAAGGGGGTGCAAAAGGTACTGGGCTGCCTCGCGGCTCTCAGCCGTTTCATCTCTCGACTTGGTGAAAAGGGCTTACCTTTGTACCGGCTCCTAAAAAAGCACGAACGCTTTTCATGGACCCCCGAAGCTCAAAAAGCCCTCGACGGGCTAAAAGCGTCGCTCGTACGCGCACCGATCCTCACGCCGCCGCAGAACGGCGAGCCCCTCTACCTATACGTGGCTGCGACAACGCAAGTTGTCAGCGCCGTCATCGTTGTGGAAAGGACAGAGGATGGTCACGCTCTGCCGGTCCAGAGGCCGGTGTACTACGTCAGAGAGGTGCTGACCGAAACCAAGGCACGGTACCCACAGATCCAGAAGCTAATCTACGCTGTAGTGCTCGCGCGACGAAAGCTGCGACACTACTTCGAGGCCCACCCGGTCACCGTGTTCTCATCTTTCCCTTTGGGGGAGATAGTCCGCAACCCGGATGTCTCGGGTAGAATAGCGAAGTGGTCGATGGAGCTTGTGGGAGAAACTCTCTCCTACGCGCCGCGAAAAGCAATAAAGTCGCAAATCGTAGCGGATTTCATCGCTGAGTGGACTGACGTCCAACTTCCACCACCACAGTTCCAAGCCGAATGCTGGACCATGTACTTCGACGGGTCGGTGATGAAAACTGGGGCAGGCGCGGGCCTCCTCTTCGTTTCACCCCTCGGGGAGCACATCCGGTACGTGGTTCGCTTGCACTTCCCGGCGTCGAACAACATGGCGGAGTATGAAGCCCTCCTCGCTGGGCTCCGCATCGCCATCGACCTCGGCGTCAAACGCCTCGACGTACGGGGAGATTCTCAGTTGGTCATCGACCAAGTGATGAAGAACGCAAGCTGCCGCGACGAAAAGATGGAGGCGTATTGCAACGAGGTTCGCCGCCTCGAGGACAAATTCCATGGCCTCGAGCTGAACCATATCGTGCGCAAATACAACGAGGAAGCGGATCAGCTGGCCAAGATCGCGTCAGAGCGAATCACCGTTCCTCCGAACGTCTTCGCCCGCAACCTCGACCAACCCTCCGTCAACTTCGAGCAAAGGGCCGAGGCCCTCAGGACGCCCTCGGGGGCTGAGGGGGACGAGCCCATGAAAGAGGACCCCTCAAAAGAGGGGCTCGAAGCCCTCGACGTCGAAAATTCTTCGGCCGAGGCCATGGAAATCGACGTGGACACACGACCGCAAGACTGGCGCAGCCCATACCTCGCGTGGATCGACCGTGGGGAGCTGCCCTCGGAGCGGACCGAGGGGTGCCTTATCGCCAAAAGGGCCAAGACCTTTGTCTCGGTCGGCGGCGAGCTGTACAAACGCAACACCTCAGGGATTCTGCAGCGATGCATCCCCATCCCCGAGGGAAAGCAGTTGATCCGCGACATCCACGCCGGGGTGTGCGGACACCATGCGGCGCCGCGTACCCTAGTGGGTAACACGTTCCGGCAAGGCTTTTACTGGCCTACCGCCGTATCCGACGCGAACGAAGTCGTGCGCACCTGCGAAGGGTGCCAATTTTACGCACGAAAGACGCATCTCCCGGCGCACGCCCTGCAGACCATCCCTGTAACATGGCCTTTCGCGGTCTGGGGGTTGGATCTCGTGGGGCCTTTCCGTCCAGCGCCCGGGGGCTTCACCCACTTGTTGGTGGCCATCGACAAGTTCTCGAAGTGGATCGAGGTCCGGGCCATCACCAGCATCAGATCTGAGCAGGCCGTGCTGTTTTTCACCGACATCATCCACCGATTCGGGGTACCCAACTCGATCATCACCGACAACGGCACCCAGTTCACCGGCAAGAAATTCTTGGAGTTCTGTGACGACCATCACATTCGCGTGGATTGGTCGGCCGTAGCACATCCACAAACGAATGGCCAAGTAGAACGTGCCAATGGCATGATTCTACAAGGCCTGAAGCCAAGAATCTTCAACAAGCTAAACAAGTCTGGCTGGAAATGGGTAGCTGAGCTGCCGTCGGTAATTTGGAGTCTCAGGACAACCCCAAGCAGGGCCACAGGCTTCAGCCCGTTCTTCCTCGTCTACGGCGCCGAAGCCGTCCTCCCAACCGACTTTGAGTACGGGTCTCCGAGGCTCAAGGCCTACCAAGAAGAACAAAACCAGCAGAACCGCGAGAATTCGCTGGACCAGGTGGATGAGGCTCGAGACGTAGCGTTGCTCCACTCGGCACGCTACCAGCAATCACTCCGGCGGTATCAAGCTCAGAAGGTGCGGTGTCGAGACCTCCACGAAGGGGACCTGGTGCTGAGGTTGCGCCAGGACAATCGAGAGCGCCACAAGCTCACTCCGCCATGGGAAGGACCATTCATCATCGCCGAGGTCCTCAAGCCTGGCACTTACAAGCTGGCGAACGAGAAGGGCGAGGTCTTCACCAACGCCTGGAACATCCAACAGCTACATCGCTTCTATCCTTAAAACTCTCAGTATTTCTTGTAAATACTTCATGTTCTTAGACAACAACGATGAAAAGTTTGCGAAAAACATGGAAACATTGTTACTAACAACAATAAAACAGGGCGACTCGCCTTTACCCTCGAAGCTAATTCGAGGTAAAAACGAGCCTCCCTCGGGGGCTACCGGGGGACCGACCCCCTAACCGTTCCAACCCCTTTTTTCCATGCGCTTCTTTTTCAAAAACATGTTGCCAAACCTTTCCTCCTTAAATCCAGAAAGATGTAAGCAAGGCACGGGTCTACTGCAGCTGAGAGCCGGCAGAGTCGTGGGACCGCTTACGCCCCCGAAGGCCACGGCATCCCCTTCACCACTCGACGCCAAAGTTACTGGTGTTCCTCTGCCGAAACCGATCTCGAGTTAAGAGGAAGGAACTCACGGAGACGGACTCGGCATCCCAGAGATCGCGAGAGGGGTCTGATTTTCCTTCGGTCGAAACCTAGAAAGCGTTATTAATCCTTTCCCCTCAAAGATCTAGGAAGACTAAAAACAAGGCGTGAGTTACTACAGAGGACAGTTGGCCGGGTCGTGGGACTGCTTACGCCCTCGAAAGGCTACGACATCCCCCTCGTCGCACAACGCTCAAGTCACTCACGAAAACGAACTCCTTGGCAAAAGTCATTCCTAAATCATGAGAAAAGGCACAATTTCGCACAGAAATCTTTCAATACAAATACGAGATCGTGCTAACCCACGAAAGGGTTAGACACGAACAGGATTCGTTCCTTACACGCCACGAACGGCGAGATTACGATAAGAAACTACACTCGGCCATAGGCCGTTTTAAAGATACAAAGACTGGAGCCACCCTAACGGGGCTCTTGTACTACTTCAGCTAGCCGGCCAGCACACTATCACGAGAAGCAGTTTCCACAGCTTTCTCGTCGATTTTCCTCTGGCACCCAGCTAACCAAAGAACCTGGTGGTCGGGCGGCTGCGGAACGGAGGACGTTGGACCACTTGACCGCCCAACAGGGCCTGGCTTCGCGCCCTGCCGTCGATGAGTGCCCTCGGAAGGATGACGGCCGGCGAACGTCATCTGCTAGTTTCCTAGCGAACGAAGCGCCTGCCGCAAAATCCTTGCAGCGCCTCGCCACCGGCAAGGTCACCGCCTCCCCGATGAGGAGCGCGATGCCCTGCTCCTTTCCTGCAGCATGCCCACCACCTCTCGTCGACTTTCTTCTGGCATCAATGGCGCGCACCAAGGCCGAAACCCCGGACCACTCCACTCCCACTCTCGAACCCATCGGGAGGATGAAGTTCATGACTCTGCATACTTGACAAGCTACACAAGAACCCGGTGATGATCTTCTCCCCCGCCCGGACGCCTGCTTTTATAGGCACCCAGGGGTCGCGACTGTTACTCCCGTGGATAGATAATCGCGAGATTCTCGCGCGGATGCGAACCGCCGGCCGTATCAAGCGGGTAGCCTTAATCACCTCTTTGACTCAGCCTGCCCACTTTACGGTTCTTGCGCCCAACAACCCACGAGCAAATCAGCCGCGGCCCAGGCGGACGGACCGGGACAAAGGAAGTCACCCGAAAGCACCTAGACGGGGAAGCCAGCTCGTGCCACTGATAATTGGGCCCGACCGCGTGGAAAACCATCCCAAGGCGGGCAACCACGTTTATCCAGTGTGCAGCAAGGTGAGTCGGCGCGCCAGACGTCCAGATCGTTGCGTCACCTCAGACCTTACCCGTACATGACGCTTCGTCACAAAAGGCACGCCCGTTCAACCGTGCCATCAACAGCGGCCTGACCGCCCGGTCTAGGGAACGCACGCGTCAAGTGCGGCTGTGGACTGGGCCGTTGACACATGGGCCAGGCGCGCGTGGCGCATCGATGACAACCGGGGGCCCCTCTCCTTTTCCCGGGTGACGGCACGTGTGAGCAACGACATTTACTGTGGCACGGTAAAACGAAACGACGCGGCAGCGGCGCCTGACCGCCCGTCGCCTCGCCTCTCCCCGGCGCACGCCAACTCCGCCTAAAAAGGCACGCCCACTACGCCCACCTCGCCCACTCCGCACCACGTCAGCCACGACCACGCCCGCCAGCGGTCGTGCGCAGGCCCGCAAACCGAAACGTCAAACCACCCTACCGTTGGGTTCCTTCCAAGGTAAGACAACGACCCCCTCCCCCCGTGCGCAGGGTGATACTAATCAGGGGCTCTAAACCCAGGCCTCGAAAGGATTCGATGGGCGCCCCAGATTAAGCGATGCGAAGGCTGCCGGTCACACTCGACCAACCCTCGAGCCCGCGGCTCGAGGGCGACCTGCACCTTTCGCAAGTCCCCACTGATCAGGAGTACGAAGCCTGGCCCGCGAAAGGGTTCGACAGACGCTCCGGATCAACAGAGTCAGGGATGATCCGGGCGTGTTCAACGGACTTTACCCCGAACGCGAAGTTTGGGGACGCCCCTGTTGTGTTCAAGGCCAGACATAGGCAGCTAGACGAGGGATCCCATCGAGGGAGAGCTTCCGCACCCTCGGCCCCCATCGAAAGGGGCCGAGCCCTACCTAGCAAACCTTTGCAAGCGCTCTTATGGACGAGTCTCCGGACCACGAGCCGACCCCTAGCGAACGGGGCACGGGCGTCCACTTGAACTACCCGCTAACAGCTCACCGAGGCATCCGTGTACGCTGCCCAATTCGAGGGTTGCACGAATGACCTCACCCCTCTCCCCCGCGAAGGGGAAGCGAGGGTCGCAACTCAAAGACAAGAAGCCCCTCCGACCGCCTCCGCTCGGGCCAGGGGCTCGGGGGCTCCTTGCAGCATATCCTCCTCCTCTTATGCGCGAAACGCGTCGAAGTCGTGCAGGGTCTGCCCCCCGAATTCCGTATAAATCGGTATCATCCCCGCAATCCACTGCGTCGAACGGGGAGCAACTAGCACAACCTTCGTGAATCAAAGCCCTTGCACGAGTGAACTCACTCCTCCAAGGGCTCGGGGGCTACACCCGCGGGTGCGCTCGCGCGCCCCCACGGAAGAAACGTGCATAATCAAGAAGGAGTAATCCCCGCAGAATGCCCGGGAACGATCCCGCGAACCATCAGCCTCTGCCCGACTGACCCTTAGTCCGGCAGAGACTCGGGGGCTACTGTCGGGGACAGACCCAGGGGGTCCCCTAACCATCGGGGTAATCACCCTCAAAAAACGTTAACCATAGAAGGGCCGAATCACCAGCAGCCCGAAAAGGCCACCAAGGCAATGCGGCCCGCCACAACTTACGACCCAAATATAGCCGTCCGAACTCGCCTGACAAGGGGACCCAAGTGACGACCTCCGTCTCCGCCTCGCTTGAGGGCCGCGTACCCCCTCGAGCAGGCAAGACAACTCCGCCTCGCTCGAGGGCCGCGTACCCCCTCGAGCAGGCGAACCGACTCCGCCTCACTCAAGGGCACCCCTCTACTCGACGCGGCGCCCCCCGACGCCCCGCCCGACAACGACATTTAATGCCCGCCCCATCAGGCGGGCGCCAAAGTCAAAAGGCGATCTCTCCCCACGCCGCGCCGCTGACACCACAGAGCTCGCTGTTCCACCTGCTCCGGTCACTATGCGTCCTCACCGCCGCTGTGCGGACGTATGCGGCACTGCGCAAGGCCCTGTGCGGACTTGCAGGCACCATTCCGTACCACTATTCCATCCACTCCCGTCGCGGACTTGCAGGCATCATTCTGTACCACTATTCCATCCACTCCCGTCCTTTCCCCCCGGGTGCAAGCCCTCGAATGGGCGTGAAGAACCCTCGAACGAATATACGAGCAGCGACCGAGTACGGACTCCGATCAGGCGCGACCCGGTGATGACGAACATCGGGTCAAATCCACCAACTCTCGGCCATTCCCCGGTATGCCGGGCACGCCGCGCACTGTGGTCGACAGCAACCACCATGCCGACCCCTGTGCCGCCAACTCCCGTCCTTCCCCACCTGCCACGCCCTCGAATCAACCAGCGGCGGGCAGCTGGGCACGGATTACGGCAACGGCACCCCTCAAAACCACTCCAGGACAAGCACAGGGACGGCCACGATGCCCGCAGAAGCCGGAGCTCGCCATAAATCCCCTGCCAGGGTAAAGGACGATCGCATGCCTGGCGCCATGCTCTCCAGTGCGTACCCCTGTAGCACACACTATACTTGTACTTGTAAGCCCCTCCCCCCCTCTCTCCTTGACCTATAAAAGGAGGAAGGGAGCGACGCAGGCGGGGGGGGGGGGGGGAGAAGGACAACGACGAACGCACACACACGATCACCGCCTCACGCGATATTGGCACTCGCCTCAATCACCCTCTCACTCATCTTCAGGGACCTGGAGACTCCTCCTCTCCCACCTCGCTTGTAGCCCCCCACTGCAAGCACTCCGGTGCAAGATAGTACAGCGCCCCGAGCGCACTCTGCTGGACGTACGACCTCACGGTTGGAACCAGGATAAACCCTTGTCTCACCGTGCTAGCTCTTGCATCAACCGTCAGGGGACGGGACACAGCGCATTCTGTGTGGCGCTGAGGATTGACCGCCCAATCCCAGCACCGACACATCTACATTTAATACTCCATGCATGTGTCAACATTTTGATGTGATGTGAATCTTATTTTTGCATAGTGAAATTTAAGGCCCAAATTTTAGAACTAAACAAGGCCTTACGAGAGCCCAAGATCACAGCATTCAGCGTTCACCGGTTCATTATTAGTTAATTTATTAATAGCCGTCGTACGTTGATGATGAATAGTAAACACACTTCACATATCCGATCCTCTCGCTATATATCAATGCATCTTTTTTTTGCTATAGCCCATATTAATTTTGATCTCTATGCGTCAACATATCTTGTTGAAAATATACAAAAAAATATGAATAAAGTGGAAGGACGTGACGCTGACATGAATGAATTGTAGAGGGGCATTATTTGGACGCGAATATATTGTGACCGAACAAAGATGAGGTCGGTCGGGAAATTTTCTTGGCCGAGGCATGCAGGACCTCGTACCGCATGCATGGTGAATATTGGTGATCTCTCTTTGCACTTGATGTCTTCATCTATATAAAGATCAGTCACGTACATGCTGTTGAGCAAATCCATCGTCATTAACAAGAAATGATCCCACCGCGCACGGTTGCTAAAATAAATAAATAAACAACAAAGCAATTCTCGACAATAAAATAATAAAATGTACCTACTGTCCTATCTTTTTACATAGACTTAATAATAAAATAAATATCTTCTCAATAATAATAAAATAAATATCGGTACAACTCCCTTCGTTTCGAATTGTAGTTCGCTTGACTTTTCTTACCATAAGTTTGACCGCTCGTCTTATTAAAAAAATTTATGTAAATATAGTCAAATTTAAGTCATTAATAAAGAAGCCACCACAAAAAATATGATAATTTATATAAAATTTAGAAATAAGTTAAGCAGACAAATTTAGAGTAAAAAAGTCTAACGAACTATAATTTAAAACAGATGGTAGTATATACCGGTTATTTTCTCGCACAAAAAGCATCCTCCGTACGCAATCCCTATCTTGACTTTAAGGGAGCTAGTGTGCGCGCGGGAGGACGACACTGAGACCAACGGCGGCATGCGCATCACCCGCAGACGCGCGCGCGCAAGGTCTCCCACTCTCCCATCATGCTTCACGTCCACATCGATTCTCGTCACGCATGTGCGATGAGCGATGTATGCCATTGGATTGGGCAAAAGATACACTAGTGGCAAACCATTCCCGGCTGCATATCATTCTAGATAACTCCTCCGCTCCGATTCCAATTAATCCAGGGGTTCCTTTTATACACATTTTATTATACATAAATATAAGTATTTCTGGTTTGTCCTAAATCAAACACGGTAAACTTCGACTATCAATCAATAGTACAAAATTCACTAAGTTATTTTTCAATGTATACTATGTAGCCTACTGAATATTTGTCACCCACACCCCCCCCCCCCCCCCCCCCCAATTTACTCTTTGTAACCTGTGTGAGCGATATAATTACGTATGCAATGAATTTGACCCTTTAAAAAGAATTTATAAAGATTGACATCGTAAAATTGATGTTACCAGATTTATCACGAAACCAATAATCATAATATTTATTATTAGACAAAGTAATATATTGAAAACTGTACCATGTCATACTTTGCTTACGTATATTTGTGAACGCAGCGGGTATTAGTTATAGCGGCATGACGATTATTCCGGAAAACACTTCTTTCCTTGCACCGCTCACTATTACTTGAATTTCCGGATGATCTTACTCGCGATCCAGGTTGAGAAAAATCCCACCTCCTCTTCCATCAGCACAGGATTTTGGTATTCCCCAATTTGGAGGGGACGAAGAGATCTCAAAAGGAACATGTAATTGATTTGGGGATAGACGACTAGATTTTTCCTTTAGATAGAATTTTTTCAGTGACTTTGTTACGATCTCTTAATTGGATCCCTTCACGGTATGAGTCCCGGATGAGATCTGAATTATCTTTTCATTATTTTGCCCCAAGATTCGATTTGCTAGTTCGGTAATTCAGGGTAAGGTAGAGTACTCATCATGAAATTTTTGTCCGTAGCATGAAGCAGATGGTGGTTTCCTTTTTTTTAGCAAATTTGTTTACAGCAAGCGTACGGTTTTCTCAGTTATTTTCGAACTGAAAATATGTAGCTATGAACCCATGTTAGGCACCGCAAAGAATGCTATTAGTGCTAACCGGAATCACCAACACGACTACAAAATCCCTTATCAGTACCGGTCAGGGAACCCCAGTTAGTATCGGTTCTCTGACCGGTACATGCTCGCCGGCACTAATGTGCCGGCCATTTAGTACCGGTCGAGCGAACCGGTACTAAATTCTAATTTTAGTGCCGGCTGCCCGCCCGCACAGGAGCGCAGTACGCGCAGTTTAGTACCGGCTGGGTTTACCAGCCGGCACTAACCTGTTTTGTTTTTTTTGTTCCATTCCTTTTTCATTTTTATTTTTATGCTTATATTATTCGTACGTGTATATATATTATATCTGTATGCGTATGCGGCTGATATTACGTTATATGATGTATAATATATTACTTTATAATATGTATATACATCATCGGTCACATATAATACTTTAAAATCAAGTATTATATTTGAATTGTTACAAGTACTTCAAAATAATTGAGATATTACAAATCAAGTGTCCTCATCAAATAACCCCCTATTAGGATCTAGTTGTGCCATGCTTACATTAAATCAGCATGAAATTCCCCTTTGGGATTTATGATTTCATCGAGCAGGAATCCACAGAGTTGTTCTTGAATTGCCCTGACTTGTTCCGATTAGATGAGATCTTCTTTCATGCACCATTTCTGTAAATTTCAATGAAATCAAAACTTTAGCGGATTGAAAAAATAATGACTTAATAAAAAAATAATGAGCAGAACCGATATTTGCTTACGTACCTTGAATGCTTCTGACGTCATTTGCCCCCGTGGACCGACAAAATGGTCGATGAACTCGCACACGTAGTAACCACATAGGTTTGTCCCTTGCGCCTGTCTCATGCACTATATATATGTAGCAAAAATTATTAGAAATATTAGGAATTACTAAAAAAAATAGTAGAAATGACTATAAATTTTCTAAAAATAGTAGGGTCTATTATAAAATAGCATAAATTACTATAAAATTACATTGGATCGAAGTGGGGATTATATTCTTACCGGGACATTAGTATTATTATGAAGATCGTCGCCATTATCGATTACTCCTATGTGTTTTTTCAGGAAGCGAGCCCATGCTTTCTTAAGCAGGTCTATGAGGTATTGGTACTCTGATATTGGTTTCCTCATGGAGTCAAACACCGTGACCTGGGCTCGATCAACCTCGATAGAAAGCAGTATCCAATGGAATCTGTACGTACATATACATACAGAGAGGCAATGTTGATTATATTTTGTATTTATTATTAACTTGAAATGATTAAAAAAGTCGAAGAACTCACTTATAGTTATACGGCAAAAGAATGAATGGACATGTATTCTGCCGGTCCAATGCGTTGAATAGAAGTGTAGTAGTTTCTTTTGCTCCATCCTTTACGGTCTTCTCGTGTACAACATTGGGGTCGATGAAGTCAATGTTGTAATATCCCTTTTTCCTGCACTGTTGGACCTTCAACCTACGAGCCATAAATCAAAAGACATCATGAGACAGCACACTAGTATATGTAATGGATATTAAATAAGAAAACACTGAGGTAGGAGGCACTTACATAACCCATAGACTGATGAGAGACTTGTCAAGGGCATCTTGATGGAATAAGTCATAAAGTGCATTAAACTCGATCCAAATATCATCTAGCCCTCGCTTCAGATGGTCATCTGTAATCCGAGCTACGAGCATCGTCTGGCCCGACCGCGATTTCTCTAGGTACCATGTATGTAACTCGTGCATTCTCGTTGGTAGGAACCTCAACAACTCTTCCCAAATAAGCGGTTCACCCAGCACGAACTTTTTCCTGCCCCGGGTTTCTAGTAAGATCGCCTCTAACTCCCCTCGCAATTGACCTTTTGTAAGGTTCGTATCCGCTATCATTTGGGCCATGACTGCATTATTTTGTTGCGCTGCATGTACCACCAACGGATGGACTGTTTGGTGGGACTGCTCTACGAGCTGGGGAATGGATTTTGTTGATTTACTACTACTACTGATCCGGTTATCGGGGTTGCTGTAAGACTTTCTGATTGACCGATTGTAGTCCGATTCCCGCTCTTTCACCACTGGTTTCATCATTTTCCTAAAGAACACCACTTTAGCCGGATCTATTGGTTTCGGTGGATCAGGCTTTTTCAGATGAAAGTGGTCATGGACATGTTGAGCCACGCGAGCATCTAATTCTTCAGGTGTCAAATCACATACACGCTTCGGAGGCGGTGGCTTTTCTTTCTTCTTCCTCTGCTGCTTTGGAGCTGGAGGTGGCGGGGCCGATCGTGCCTTTGTTGACTTCCTTTGTTGCTTAGGAGGTGGCGTTGGATCTCGTGCTGGAGGTGGCGTTGGGTCCCGTGCTGGAGGTGGCGTTGGGTCCCGTGCTGGAGGTGGCGTTGGGTCCCGTGCTTCCGGTGATACATGTGGGTCAGGCCAACTCTCACAAGCTGACGGTTGGTCCGGCGTTGTGGCTGCTTGATGCTTCAATCTGATGTACTGTTTTGGCCAACAAATCCATTGGGGGACTACTTGTAGTAGTTCTGTTTCACCGTCACCTCCAGGGATCTCATGGTCCAGATCTTTCCATCCATCCTCCACTCGGTCAACGAAGACCTTAGTGTATCCCTCGGGAATCGACACGCAATGAATTGTCGCACCGTCGACCGGAGCCTCAATGTATCTCTCCACACATAATTTCAGCTTCTTCGCGTGTAGATACAGAAGGTCACAATTGGTCCTTTCAGTGATGTCGTCCACAGGGTGTCGTTGGGCCTCAGTCCCTGCTTGGCTCTCTCCGACGCTGCTACGACGCTGAGAGGCGGGGCTGGCCTCCAAATTAGCAGTCGGTTGTTGTTGGTGTTGGCTAAGCACTCTATCATGTCTATCCCCTCTGGCTTCAACCATTGCTAGCCTTTCTTCCAAGGCACGAAACTTCTCTTCCATTACTTCCTTGCTTCTGCATTGGCTTCTGTATGTGTCGAGTTCTCCAGTGAAGCCGCGGTTCCATAGGACTACGCCCATGCCTCGGGTCCGCCCAGTGTGTTCTGGGTTGCCAAGAGCATAAGTCAGCTCGTCTTTCTCTCTGTTAGGTTTGAAAGATTCTTCTTGTGCAAACCTCATTGCATCTTCGAGCCTGTCAGTCGCTTCCCTGATTGCGTCGCTAGTCACGAACGACCCATCTTCCATGTTAAGTGTTCCTCCATGGGCATAGAAGTACCACTTTGCTCTCTGTGGCCAATTCAGAGTCTACGGTACAATGCCCCTAGCAATCAGGTCTGCTTCCATCTTTTCCCATTTTGGAATCGCCACCGCATAGCCTCATGTCCCAAGATGGTGAAACTGCATCTTTTTGCCCGCATTGATTTTGTTCTGATTAGATCGGGCCTTATAAGTGTCGTCTGACAACTTGTACGCTACGAAATCACTCCAGAACTGGTGTTGGTTTTTGAATTTCTTGTCAAAGTCTGGTGTGAGGCCCTTGTTGACATATTCATTCGTCAGCTTCTTCTTGAACGATTGAAACTGAATGGTCATCTTCGTGAATGCCCATTCCTTGACTTTTGGTTCTGTGCCTTGAGGGAATACAAAGTGTAGCAGAACTTCTTTCCATAACAACTCTTTCTCACTATCAGGAACAATATCTGCTGGATTATCATCGATTTTTTATTTTTCTTCCATAGCTTGTAGCTTATGGGGATTCTTTCCCTAACAAGATAACCACATTGATTTACAAAAGTTGTCCTAATAGCTTTAGGCCTCGGTTCACCATCTTTGGCCACTTCACCGAGAATGGTGGTTCCATCCATCTTCCTCTTGTGGCCTCTTTTCCGTTTTGGTCTCCTCGATTCGGATGCCTAACAAATTATATATCAGTGCATGCTATCGATAATTTTATATAATTCAAATGATATATACAAAAAAGAATTTCTTATACATCAGGTGCATCCTCTTCCTCGGGTGCATCATCTTCCTCTGGTGCAGCCTCTTCCTCAGGTGCCTCTTCCTCAACATGCAAGTTTAGATACTGGGTTCCATCATTAGGTGCATCAAGCATGTCATCATAACCACAGATTATTGCGGCCATAAGTAGCTCATCATCGGGATTCGAAGGAGGATTAGTCAAAGCTTCTTTCTTTACACTACAACAACGTTAATAAACAAATATATAAGCAAATATAAATATCATCAATATTCTAGTAATTCTACTATTCTAGGTTTTTCTAGTAAATTCTACTATTTTCTAGGATTTTCTAGTAATTTTTTAGAATTTTCTAAAATTTTCTAGTAATATCAACTATTTTCTAGTAATTTTATAATATATATCATCAATTTCCTAGTCATTTTAGTCATTTTCTAGCAATTTCTAGTCATTTTCTAATATTTTCTAGTAAAAAAATGTTTTCTAATAAGAAAAATATATATATCAATTTAGTCATTTTCTAGCAATTTCTAGTCATTTTCTAATATTTTCGAGTAAAAAAATGCTTTCTAACAAGCAAAAAATATATATCAATTCAATCATTTTCTAATAAACAAAATATATATATATCATCAATTTTCTAGTCATTTTAGTCATTTGCTAGCAATTTCTAGTCATTTTCTAATATTTTCTAGTAAAAAAATGCTTTCTATAAGCAAATGACTATAATTTTCTAGTAAAAAATGCTGACGTCAGCGCAACAATGTTTTGACGTCAGCCAGGACTTACGCGCGCGGGCGACGAGCAGAGAACGCGGGCGTGCGACGGCGGACGGGCGCGCGGAGGAGGCCGGCGGGCGGCGACGGGCGCGTGGGGAGGAAGCCGGCGGGCGGCGACGGGCGCGTGGGGACGAGGCCGGCGGGCAGCGACTGGGAGGATGGGCAGCAGGCGGGGAGGAGTCGAGGGCGGCGGCGGGGAGGAGGCGCGGGCAGCGGGGAGGACGGGCGCGGTCGACGGGGAGGACGGGCGCGGTCGAGGGTGGCGGCGGGGAGGAGGCGCGGGCGGTGGGCAGCGCGCGGCGGCGACGACACGGGTGGCCGAGGGCGAGAGAGATGACGTGCGTGTTTAGATCGGGGGCGGGGATCAACCCCTTGATATTTGTCCACACAGTTTAGTGCGTAGATTAATGCACTATCCTTTGCCTTGTATGGTGCATCTAATGTCTCACCGTATAAGGAGGGGAAATCCTTTTTGGAACTTGTGTGACGTCTGGTTCACTGAGCTCAAGAGCCTTCAACTTCAAGAAACTATAGTCTGAGATAATATGCCCCGTATGAATTTCCATCTGTTCAAGTGCCTTCCTCACAGCATCGTGTGCAGCAACATATTCTTGCTGGTACGGGCCTAATTGAACGTGGAAAATAACGGTATCACCAGGATTTGGGTCACGCACGGCACGTTCTTGGAGTGCAATAGAAACCACGTAACTCCCATTGTATAAGCCGCTATTTTGTCTGACCACCAAAGGACGGGAGCCACCGATATGGTACACTATATCTGTGAACCATTGCATTGCATCAATAGCCTGTTTTACATATAAATTATGAATATATCATCATTATGACATAATCAATATATGATTGTAGTACTACAAGTATTAAAAATAGGATCTCGTACTCGATTCTGACGGTTGTTAGCCTCGACAGGAATGAAGTTGAGGTCGTCGAATACCGGCCCAGGACGGTTGTCACACCCTGAAATTTTTGGATTTCAGGATGTCTTTTTAAAAGAATAATTAAATAAAGTATTTCTCATAATTTTAAAAATTTTCCCAACTTTATTTAATTTGCAAGGAATTTAGTGCAAGGAAAACCATTTTTCTAAATTAAATTAAAACAACATAGGTTTAACGTTGAGTGCCTTGCATTCATGCCGGTTTGCATTTAGTGGTTTTATGTATGCAAGTTTTCTAAAATGCGTTTAGAAGCCTTTTGGGAATTTTTCGGACTTTTCTGGAATTTATTCCTAACTTTCCTAGAGCATATTCCAATTTTTGCAAGGTGCTAAAACCTTTTTCATGAGCTCCAAATATTTTATTTGGGTTCCTCGTGTCCAACTCTACCTCTGGGATTTTTCCTGGAATTTTTGGAGTATTTTTCGTGGCTTAAACGAATTAGCTAGAATTTTCTGGAATATTCTTGCCCCGGAAAATGTTTTCTGAAAATAAAAAGGGAAAGAAAAATCCCAAACCCCTAACAGGCCGAGCCCAATCAAACCTAGCCCAACCCCTAACCTCTCTCCCTCTGGTTCAAGCCCAACCTGGCTTGATCCGGCCCAGTTTGGTTTTGCCCCCCGAGCTTTTCACTTGGTCCGCTTTTGCTCCTTCTTTTCTTTTACTCAGCTTCGTCCCGGCCCAGCCGCTGCGCGCCCTAGCCGCCCCCCTGTCGCGCCTCGGCCCTCGCGCAGCGCCGCCTTCGCTTGCCATGCACCGCCGGCGACAAGCCGAGCGCCGGCCGCGCCATTGCCGCCGTTCCGGTGCCTCTGCTGCTCACCGGGTCGATCTGAGGCCACCACGAGCCCCTACCCGCCGAGCCGCACCTCCCCAGCCTAACTCCGTCACCGTTCCACCGTCGGAGCTCCCCGTCCACGTGAAGGCGCCGCTGCCGGCCACTACCTCCACCACGAGCCTAGTCCCGGCCGCCCCCGTCGATGTCCCGCGTCGGTGAGCATATCCCTATGACCCCCTTGCCCTCCCCCACCTCCTGCGCTAGCACTCCCCTGCTCTGGCGCACCAAATTGCCGGCGAGCTCATCGCCCAGAGCCACCGACGGCCGGGGGAAGAAGAAGCTCATTGAGCTTTTTGCGGAAAACCCCCCCAAGGATTCGTGTATCCTTCCTATAGTCCCTGTGTCTTTGTAACAACCCTAAAAATACCCTTAGGATTTGTTGAATGCAAAAATGTGAATTTAAAAATTTTTGGTGAATTATTGTGCATGCAATCCAATATTTAAAATTAATTCTATTGCTCCCTAAATTCTTAAGAAATTTAAATTTGAAATTTAAAATCAATTTGAAGTGCTAAGGAAGAAATAGTGTGATTTGGAGTTATTTGGATTTAATTAGATTTTTGGTTGGTTTGAATTCAAATTCTAGATTTGAATTCAAACTCTAACTATTTAAACTAATTGGCAAACCTAAACTAACTGTCGTGGGCCAAATCTCGAAGCCAAGTCCGGTTAACGCCCCTCAACTTCTTCTTCCCGAGCCAACCAGCCAGCCGGCCCGCTCGGCCATTCGGCACAGCAGCGGCCCAACCTTTCCCTCACCGCGTCGCCTCCGCGTCGCCTTCCTCTCCCACTGACAGGCGGGTCCCGCCTGTCAGCTTTCTCCCTCACCTCATCTTCTTCCCCCGTGCGCCGCTTCTCTCTCTCTCTCGCGGCCGCGCGCGCCCGTGACCCCAACCACCGAGCCGGTCCCATCGCCCCCTGTGCGGCCCGTTGCGATGGCAACGCGTGTCCGCGGGCTCCTGGCCGCCCCAATCTCGCCGTCCGTGCCCTCCAGCCCTAGCGCAGCCGCCCTATAAAACCCGCCGCCGGCCTTTCTTCCTCCCCAAGCCACGCCGCCCCTTTGGGGTTCAATCCAATCCAATTCACGAGGGGTGAGAGGTGCAAGGAGAGGTGGGAAAGGTTGGGGAGCAGCCGGAGCAAGGAGAGGTGGAGCCCATCGTCTTCTCCGCGTCGCCGCCGCCGAAGCCGACGCCGCCGTCCGTGGAGGCGCCGAGGAGGAGCCGGACCTGGGACGGGAGGAGGAGCACGAGCACCGGAGGAGCACTGCGAGCCCTTCCCTGAGCTGCAGCGAACCCCTACTGGCCCCTAGGTGAGCGTCGTCGCCTTCTCCCCCTCTCTTCTCTGTTTCCGGCGGAGCGCCGCCGCGCGTGCACGCCGGTTGCCGGCCTAGCCCCTGTGAGCCAGCCTTCGAGCTGTGCACTTTCTTCTGCAGGTCCCTGAGCCGCTAACCCTTTTTCCAACCCGCCGTCGTCCTAGCCCCGCAGCCAAGGCCGCCGCGGCCGAGCTCTACTCGCCGCGCGCGAACGCCGAGGCCATGCGCGGCCGTGGGCAACCACAGGCCTGCGCATGCACACCTAGCTGCGTTCTAGCGGTCGCTAGAGCCGCACGCTCGCACGCCTAACCCAAACCGTGCACCTTTGCACTCGAAAACCCGAGCCATCGTCGATGCTCGCCGGCGCCATGGCCGTGCCGCCGCTGTTCGCGTCGGGAGGGCCAAACCGCACCCAAGCCGAACCCTTTTTCTTACCGTTCGTGTTCGCCGAACCCAAGCCGAGCCTTTCCGACCGATCTTGAGCCCAGCCGAGCCTTTTCCGGCGAGAACCGCCGCCGACCATCGCCGCCGGTGCGCTCTGGTGCGCGCTGGGTCGCGACATGGCCGAGCCACACGAACGACCACACCAAGTCGCCACACGCGAAGCCACAGAAAATCCCGAGTCGGCCACACCTGATCCCATACACCCGGCTCACGTGAACCGCACTCTCGGTTCATGGTGGACCTAGTCCGCCAGAGCCCGATCCAGCAGCGCCCCTTGGTGGGCTGAATCTTGCGCTTAAGTCCAGTTAAACACCCTAAACTATTCTGGCCCGTTCACCTTTCGGCCCAATTCCAGCCCAGCCTTCGTTTAATCTTTTTCTTTTTCTTTTAACCGCGCTGACGTATGGGGCCCACATGTCATACACTGTGTGTCACTGAGACATGGGGCCCACTGACCAGAGCTGACCGTTGACCGCAGACCGTTGACCCGTTGACCGTTGACCAGTCAACGCTGACGTCAGCAGGGCCCACTGCCGACGTCATCCTAGGCGGACCCCACTGCTGACGTCAGCATGACGTCATGCTGATGTCAGCAGGCTAATTTTTGTCTGTTTTTCTTTTTCAGAAATTATTTAATATTTTCATAAAATGATTTAAACTTGTAAAATTAATAATAAATCAACCGTAGCTCAGAAAAATATGAAACCAGTTTCTATATTTTTCTAAAATCATGACCTACGCGTTAGTGTAGAGTTTGTTGTTATTTGAGTCTTCTTTCATCACTGTCTTAGTGTTTCTTTGCTAGTAGCCGCGCCTTATTTTATTTTTATGCAACCCTAGGAGCTCCGGAGAGTCAGGAGGAGCCGGACTACTACGACAACTGTTTTGACGAGGACGAAGACCTTTGCCCAGGTTCACGCCAGACCATTCTCTGAAATACCTATTAGACATGCAACTAGTATGCTAGCGCTTTACTTTACTCGTATGATAAACCTGCACTACCTTTGTTATTATCCTGTTACCTTGCTACCTACTACTCACTTTATGAAATATGCTATGCTATGCATGAGTTGGGATGGTTGTGATTTGATCCTCTTGGCGTGAGTTGTGGGTGGTATGGGAGGAGTAGTGCAGCTAGGCGGTGTAAGCGAGTAATAACAACTCGATCGTTAATCGAGGTGCTGAGGGGCTGCACTCGGGCAGTCCCTATGGGGTACCTGTTGCGGGTACATGGTTTCTTGAGGGTTGGTACTCAGGGAGTACCTGAGGAGTTTGGGTGGCTATACCTGTTATGGGTGCCGATTGCGGACCGTTGCGGCGGATCGCTTATGACGCAGATACTCGCTTTACCGACAATTAAGGACCGAGCCGTGCCCCAACTTTGGACGTGGGATTACCGTGCTCACCATCTACCCAGTATGGGGAGGGTTCCAGCAAGCCTACTCTAGTGCGGCGCCGAGACTGTAGGAGAATCGAGCTTGATATGTGTAGGGGGGATTCGTTGCGGCGTAATCTCCCTGATTTACCACGGCCCCCGACTGGCCCCGGTGGGAAGGTTTCACGACCCTGGGGCAGATGTTAGATCGGATGTTTCCCGAGCCCAGGGAGACAGGATTGGTGCCGTTACTGTTTAGGGTCTTTGTTGTGGGCTGTGTCTCAGGTTGGTTGCGGACTAGCCTTGCAGCCCGGATGGATTCCTGGAGTGCCACCTCTGCAGAGTGTAAACTATACGTATAGCCGTGTCCACGGTTACGGACGACCCATTTCTGATAAGCCCCGACTAGCATGGGAATCTGCTTCCTTACCTCATCCTTTGATTCGGGTTATGAGAGATTGGTCTAGCTGAGGCTGCTGAGACAAGGTGGGGAGGGAGCTCACCGAGTCGAATAGAGAGAGAAAGGTGTTGGTGGATGATGTATGCGGGAACCTGCCGTGGCAGGACGAGCCCGATGGGAAAATGTGAGGCTGATGGTTGGATCTGGGGAGCGGATGTGAATGTGAGGAAGGAGTTGGTGATGAGTTGAATATTGAGATATTGTTGCTGCTTGCATAAGAAAAACCCTGGCACAAACCTTGATTATTTCATTATCCTTACAATAGGCCACTTTAAAGCTTGCATCATATTATGGTTGGTGACGTGGACCTGTCCCATTTCCTTGGGGACAGACTTTGGGTTCTCAGGTGAAGACCCCGACCACGAGTTCAACCAGGACGGGTGGTACGATTGAAGGGTGCGCGCTATGCTCAAGGATGCCTGTGGAGGAGTGGACCTGATGTTCTAGCTACCGCTGCGCAGATGTTTCTTATTGTCGATTTAGCCCAGAGGGCTTGTACCAGACGCTATGTTTTATATATGTCATGTAATGAACCTTTTAACGATGTATGGATGTGATATTCGACTGAGATGAGTTCTGTACGAGACAGCTGCTATTCCTGGGACTATCTCGATGGTACAGGGAGTCGGATTCTCGTCGTTGGGAATCCGGTTCGTCACAGTCTTGGCCAAGATGCAGAAAACCCCCTAGATCTTTTAGACCTTTGCAAACCAGTCCAAGCCGTGGTCTTTAACAGATCTAACCCTATGTTTTACCCTTTTTACGCCCACTGTTCACTAAGTCTTGCGAAACTCTTCTGCTAACCCTCCAAATCTACGGTTAATTACTCTTAGGTCCTTGCAACCTTGTTTTAGCCATAGCTCCCACGTTTTAACTCCGATTCAAGTCGTTCAAGTTGAGTTGGATTCATATCGACTTGAACTACGCATTAGCCCTGATATTTATCATGTTATTTATTCCTGAATTTTATTTGATATTAAATTGACTAAAGAGTAGTTAAATGTCTCTTCTGAATTAAAAGCAAATTAAGGTTTAAACTCGGTTTTCGTGTTAACATTAATTTGATTAACATTTATCCAATTAGTTTTATAAATAAAACTTAACTAAGTTATATCTTGGTTTTGATAACCTAATGTTAATGTGCTCGATAATTTATTAAATCAATTTTCTAATTAAAAGCAAATTAGAGTTTCACTCCGAGTTTCATAAATAAATTAATTTGAATAAAGTCAACATTTATTTGTTTTAAATATAATATTGGCTAGTTAAACACGAAATATCTTATTATTCGATTAGTCGCTCTCACATGGCTGTTTTACTAAAGTTAAATGTGAAATTGTATAAATTCCACATAAACATTTATAAATAAAATATGATTAGTTTATTTCTGGCTTTTACAAATTCAAATGAAATTGAATTAATTCCAAAATAAGATATTTCTCTGAAATATCTTTTATATTATTTATTTAATTATAATTAATCAAGCATATAGTCTTTTATTTTCTTTTATAATTCAAAATCTTCTGATAGTTGTATCTTTTCAACCGTTGCTCCGTTTTCAGCGATTCTTGCGCTCACGTGACCGTAGCCTCGAGCCCCATCCTTTAGCGCGCTCTTATAAAGCTTTTATTTTGATTGGTGTATTGTTCTTAGTTGTATATTGTTTGTTTGCTTGTTTAGCTTTGTGTGGTGCTCGATGATTGCTTCGAGTAGAGGATCGTCATCGAGAGATTTCAAGGAGAAGAGCTTAAAGATTAAGAGCTGAAGACTATGAGTAATATACCGGATTTGAGGCAAGTTATAGCACGGACAATCCTTGCTACCTAAACACCACCTTTTACATTTAATTACTTTCATATGCATGTGTCTAAATTGATGTCCCATTAAGGTTGTACCTAGTTTTGTATACCCTGTTCTTTTGATTACCCCGGGTCTATGCATATGGGTAGCATCTTTGCTATGCGCAGCTACTGTCACCATTATTTAATTGTTAATGATGACTCAATGGTTCACTTCAATGTTAATGATAAAACTTGCTTTTTAGCAACATGGTTCAGGGAACTGGGGCATGTGTTGTGTGCTTTGCTCCAGTGTCTCTCCCTAAGGTCCGGTTCTTAAAGCGGCAACCCAGGAGCCTGTCGCCACCGCTAGAACTATTATGGCTCTGGTCTTGGTCAAGTAACTTGTACGGCTCTAGCTTGACAGTAGTTACCGATGGGGCCGACGGCGCTATGGGAAGCACTCGTGAGAGTATGGTTTGATCCACCGAGGACGGGGGTACCGTCGGCTATGTCTTGTCAGGCACAGTCCCGTGTTGGGAGTCCCTGTGGTATGGGAACTCCGCACGCCGCGCTCTTTTACTTGTTGGCATGCGTGCCCGCGCTCTGGACGCCATTGACCCTCTTATCGCTGTGCCCTGAGAGTCAGTCAATCTCGGTGCCTTGGATCATGCTGCCTGTGTTGTACCATAGTGGCTACTGTTTTGTTAGGGTGTCTTGTGAAAAACCTCGTAGCGTCCCTATGCAGTCGCACCTCGGAAGTGTTGATGTGCGTGGTTGGGTGCAAAGTTCCTTTGAACTTTTACGCGACTGGTGGGTAAAGGGCGAAACCTCTACAGAGTGTAAATCTATCATGATAGCCTTGCTCAGGGTCACGAGCGGCCTAGATCCTTTTTGATTAAAAGATGATGTTTATTTATGATTAATGTCACTTATACTTATTTAATGGGTTACAACTGGGTTTCATTCACTTGTAGTAACTTGGTTAATGCTAAAATGAATAAACTAAAAGTGCTAATGCAGTTCAGCCGTGTCAAGCCTTCTTTTAAGCTTTCATACACCGTGCTATACTTGCTAAGTAATTTGGATTACTTACACTTGCCATTATTCAACAAAATCTCGGATGGGTAACAGATGAGTCAGAAGTGAGTCTGCTGCTACTGAGTTTTCTGAAGATCTTCTGTACTTCTGAGCTGTGGTTAACCAGTCGGTGTCCCTATGGACTTGAGGCTCTACCTGTCGGTGTCCGCTGTGTTTTGTTTAGGTAAACTCTGACGTGAAATGTTTTATTCGAGCATATGTACTCTGATTTCCATATTTGTAAATTGTATGTGTTCTGTGGACATCCTGGGCACACATATGGCAACATCCAGGTTTCTGTGTAAATCCGGGTGTGACAACGGTGTGGTGGCGGTGGTGGGGGAAGGTCCGCAATACATTGTGTGTGGAGTGTCCACCACGACTAGCTCTCTGGCGTTGTCTCGGCATTATTTTCCTAATAAATTATATAAATTGTAATATTTGTCATATCAACTATACCATTTCTATCTAAACAACAGTTAACTCCAAAATACATATCATGCGGGACTCCAAAAAAATCTCTTGGCTCTCATGTGTCATAAGTATGTCGATACAACAAGGACAACAAGTAACCATCCGATCGAAGCGATTTAGTTTCATGATCAGATGGTTACAGTTATCCTTGTACTATCGATATACTTGGTACCGTTTGGACTCATCAGAAAACTTGACGACGTCGTTCCTTCATGATAGGGTGTCCCAGAGATGGGTGAACGTGCTGGTGTCATGCTAAGTTCAGACATTGCACATAACTTGGACTTTGGCATGACACCGGTCCGGACTTTGGCATGACGCCAGCATGTTCAGCCACCTCACCATCATATATGTACAGCTGGCTCTCCCACTTACAGTCCTACATGATTAATCAAGTGTTTTCAATTAATTATTGTATAAATAAAAAATATGATCCATAATACGAAGATCAAAGTTTTTCGTGTTTTATAATCAATACTATGAAGATCAAAATTTTTCTAGTGATCTCTATTATGATCCCTAAATTAATGTCTAAATAAAGAAAATTTGCACATTATTCTCTCATCCCTAAAAAAATAGAAAAAAATCTCTAAGTATGATGCATGAAACGAAGAACAAACTGAATGAAACGGAATGAAAGAGAAGAGGATGAAGTTGCTAATTACCTTTGGCGTATTTAGATGAGCGAAAATGGGCAGCACTCCCTCTAACCCGCCATGCACGAAGAGGAGAGCTCGAGCAAATGTGATGTGTGTGTTGAGCTCTCGGGGAGGAAGAGGTACGGTAGATTTATAGCCGGTAAACACATTTAGGACCGGCTGGAGAGCCTAGCCGGTACTAGTTCTAGAACCTTAGTACCGGCTAGGGATACCAGTCGGTACTAAATTTCCCGGTGGCAGTTTTGTACCGGCTTGTACCACAAGCCGGTACTAAACTGCCAACTAACCTGTTGATGGCGTCGGTGCGGCGTCGGTGCGGGGGCGTTTGTTCATTGGAAGATGTGAAAGCCAAATTACTTCCTGCAATCCAAACAGCCCAAATATTTCATTCCTGTGTTTTTGAATCCTGTAGTTTTCCACCTTTCACATCCTCCCATTCCTATGTTTATGCTCTTTCCTGCGTTTTGCGTTTTGTGTTTCCAGCATTTCCGTCCGTGCCGACATCGGTGGTCGGTGGACCCAAAGACTAACGGGCCTTTGGTCGGCCCAACCGGTCTCTAGCGCACGTTTTTGTTGCCAAGTTCGCATCGGGAGAGGCCCGAGGCCCCGATTGGTCTGGGTTGGCCCCCCTGTTCGTCTGTCACCGATACTCGTATCGAAAGCCATCATCGCATTGTTACCCTACGGCCTGACCTATACGCTACCCCGCAGAGGAAGGGAAACCGTGCGCCCCACGACTCCTGCTTCCCCCAGGCGGGCCCCACGTCCCAGTGACAGAAGCAGTATAACCGCCTCACGCTCGTTGGCCGTACGGCTCCCCCTCCGCTTTCGTCGCGCCCACGAAAGCCAGGAGGGGTTCATAGCCCCCAAGTTTGCCGCGGCCACGCCTGGCTGGCACGCTCCCCTCCATATATAACCGCCGCACCCCGAGCGCTCCCAAAAACCCCACCACCGCCGGGCACCCATCGCCACCGAAACCAATCGCCGCCTCCACACCACCGCAAGCCGCCGCGTCCCCGCCCCGCCCGCCCGTCGAGATGAAGTTCGTCGCCGCGTACCTGCTGGCATGCCTGGGCGCGGAGGCCGAGTCCACCGAGGGCGCCGCCCCGGCCCCGGCCCCCGCGCGCCCGAGCAAGGATGACGTGCGCCGCATCCTGGGGTCGGTGGGCGCCGAGGTGGACGAGGACCTGCTGGACCTGCTGTTCGCGCAGCTGGAGGGCAAGGACGTCGCCGAGCTCATCGCCTCCGGAAGGGAGCAGCTCGCCTTCGCGCCGTTCGGGGCCGCCGCCGTCGCCGTCACCGCCGCTGCTGCCGCCGACGCAGGTGGCGCCGCCGCCGAGGCCAAGGAGGATGAGAAGGAGGAGGAGGATGGTGAGGACGACGAGAACATGTTCAACCTCTTCGGCGACGACGAGTGATCGATCGATCGGCTGGTGAGAATGAGATGATCCATGTGCGCCGGTAGTTACCAGTGGGTGGTGGTGGTGGTGGTGGTAGTAGTAGTAGTCTGTAGCCTGAGTCTGGTAGATCTGCGGGTGGTCGCTTGTTGTCTAGAGATGAGGATGGATCCTGTCTGTTTTGATGCCGAGTGTTGACACAAAGATGCGGCAACACACTCGAGATCGCAGCACGGCCGTCACCACGGCCAACACCCGGCCTCCCTCGGGCAAACCGGTCAGACCGGTTCCTAGAACCGGTCAAACCGCTTTCTGGCAAGAGGTCGTAAGGACCTAGAAACTCGAGCTCGGGAGGGACCCCGTCGGAGCTCAAGCAATCTAGGGTTGCTCTAGGGTCGGCAGGCCACCTAGAACGCCTTAGTACGTCGCGGAGACGAGCAAAGGACAGCAATTAGGGTTGGAAAAGGGATTAGGGTTTGGAGATAAAAAGTAAAGGATAAATATGTTGAATCGATTGGGATTAACTCTCAATCGGCCTTAGCCTTCATATATATAGGCCGGGGAAGTCATACCCCTTCCAATTCGGTTACAATACGGGATCAAACTCGGAATCCTAAACCTACTCGAATTACAGAACTCAAACTGGTCTGACCGGTTTGACAAACCGGTCTGACCGGTTTGTCCGGGTGACTGCCAATTTTGGCTGTCAACACATGCTCCCCTGCGTTTTTAGTGAACTTGAGAACTAAAAAGCAATATACAAGTAATTACCAATCAGGAGCTAAAATTTATGCTAAGGACGATATCAAAAATATATCGGCCATTAATCTTCACGCGTCTTGCCAAACACTTGGATAGAATTTCTTCAAATATCTTCCATTGATAGCTCTAGGTAAAAGATCTCCTTGCAATGTCTCCAGCATATAAGAATTCCCAAAATTAACTCTGACAATTCTATATGGCCCTTCCCAACTTGGTGAGCACTTCCCGAACTTGTTACTTTTCGTCCCAATAGGCAAGATCGTCTTCCACACAAGCTCACCAATCTGAAAATATTTTCCCCGCACCTTCTTGTTGTAAGCTTTAGCAACCCGAAGCTTGTCTTTCTCAATTTCCTTCAAAGCCTTTAATCGCTTGTCGGTCACTTCATCAATGTTGTTCATCATCAAATTGTGGTAATCAACAGCATCAAGATCATTTTGTTTAGCCAACCTATAAGCGTCCAGATTCACCTCAACAGGCAAAACAACCTCTTGACCATATACAAGCTCATAAGGAGTAACTTTAGTAGCACCATGTCTAGATATACGATGAGCCCATAATGCTTCGGATAAAACTTCATGCCATCTTTTAGGATTTTCTTCTATCTTTTTCTTGATTAATCTAATCAAAGTCTTATTACTTGACTCGGCTTGTCCATTAGCCTGAGCATAGTATGGAGATGAATTGAGCAACTTTATTCTATAGGATTCGGCAAATTCACGTACCTCTTTAGACATAAACGAAGTACCTTGATCCGTAGTCAAAGTTTGAGGAATACCGAATCTATGAATAATGTTTTGTGTAATAAACTCAATTACCTCTCTATGTGTCATATTTTTCAACGGAATCGCTTCGGTCCACTTAGTAAAATAATCTGTAGCAACCAACACGAAACGATGTCCCTTTGATGACGAAGGATTAATTTGCCCAATAAAATTCAATCCCCAACCTCAGAACGGCCATGGTTTAATAATAGGATGCATCAATGCAGCAGGTACCAATTGTAAATCTCCAAATTTCTGACATTTTTCACACCCTTTATAGTACTTGAAACAATCTGCCATCATAGTAGGCCAATAAAAACCGGCTCGTCTAAGTAACCACTTCATCTTGGGAGCCGATTGATGTGTACCACAAATTCCTTCATGAACCTCCCCCATGGCGACTTTGGCCTGATCCGAGTCTAAACATTTTAAAAGCAAATCTTCGGCTGTTCGACGATAAAGTTCATCATCAAGCAATATGTATTTAAATGATAATCGCCGAATATTTCTTTCTGCACCACGACCAGGATCTTTCAAATAAGTAATAATAGGCACTCTCCAGTCCTGATTTTCAAACTTGGAGTCATTAACATCATCCAAGACCTTTTTACCGCTGTCAGGAGACAAAGCGGTCAGACCGGTTTCAAAACCGGTCAGACCGTTTCTGGCGGTCAGACCGGTTTGTGAAACCGGTTGGACCGGTTCGTCCAGAACCTGAACCTCGGCTTTTGATTGCATTGGTTTTTGAAGGTAGAAATATTTCTTTGCAACGATATAACCAGATGCTTTCTGAGCCAGAGTATTAGCCTTGCCATTCTCTTCTCTTGGAATATGTTTGATTGTAAATTCATCAAAAGAAGCTATAATATCAAGGCATCTATCAAGATATGCATTCAACAAACCATTATAGCATTGGCATACCTTAGATACTTGCTGTACCACCAGGAGTGAATCACCAAAAGCCTCAACATGCTTAATCCCCATATCTTGCAAAAATTCTAAACCGAATAGAAGAGCTTCATATTCAACTTGATTATTGGTACGCTTTTCTTCCAATCAGTTTGAAAACTCAAAGACGGCACCACTTGGAGAGATCAAAACAGCACCAATTCCTTGCCCATCATTGCAAACCGATCCATCAAAGTATAACTTCCACGGTGTACAAGCAACATAGCCGACGTTGAATTCACAAGTATCATCAATTCGATGCTCAACAATAAAATCAGCTACAATTTGGCCTTTCATAGATTTTAAAGGTTCACAAGCCAAATCATACTCAACTAAAGCATAAGCCCATTTACCGATCCTACCACTTAAAATCGGTTTTTGTAACATATGTTTGATAACATCGGTTTGGCATAACACGACGCAAGTACTAGACAATAAATAATGCCTCAACTGAGTACAAGCATTATATAATGACAAGCATAACTTCTCAATGAAACTATACCTCGTTTCTGCATCAATTAACCGTCGGCTTATATAAACAATCACATATTCTTTAGCATCAATTTCTTGGGTCAAAACAGCTCCAATAACTCTATCTTCAGCTGCCACATAAAGTCTGAACGGAACCCGTCTCTTAGGCGCCCTAAGCACTGGTGGTGAAGACAAGTACTCTTTGATCTTCTCAAAAGCTTCTTGCTGTTTTGCCCTCCAGGTAAAATCGGCTTCATCTTTCAACCGAAGTAAAGGAGTAAAAGCTTATACCTTTCCAGACAAGTTAATTATAAACCTTCTCAAGAAATTCACCTTGCCTAGAAACTTTTGCAAATCCTTTTTGCAAGTAGGAGCTTCAACATTCTTCATGGCTTCAATTCTCTTGGGATCAACTTCTATGCCATTCTCATGAATAATAAATCCCAAAAACTTCCCAAATGAAACACCAAAAGCACATTTGAGTGGATTCATCTTCAAACCATACCATCGCATCCTCTCAAGAACAAGTTTTAAATCGGCTAAATGAGAATCCAAGCCATCCGATTTAACTACGATATCATCAATATACACTTCTACAATAACACCAAGTAAATCATGGAAGATTAAATTCATAGCTCTTTGATAAGTTGCACCAGCATTCTTCAATCCAAAAGTCATAACCACCCACTCAAATAAACCAATAAATCCCAGACATTGAAATGCCGTTTTGTGCATATCTGCTTCGGCCATGAATATTTGATTATATCCGGCATTACCATCAAGAAAACTAACAACACGATGTCCGGATGCTTCATTAATCAAAACATCGGCTATAGGCATAGGATATGAATCTTTCGGAGTAGCTTTATTAAGATCTCTAAAATCAATGCACACTCTAAGTTTTCCCGAATCTTTCTTTTCAACGGGAACAATATTAGAAATCCACTCCGCATAGCGACAAGTCCGAATAAAACCAGCATCTAGCAAACGATTAACTTCTTCTTTTATTCGGTCATAAATAGCGGGATTAAAACGTCTAGCCGATTGTTTAAAAGGTCTAAAACCGGCTTTTATCGGTAAACGATGTTCAACTAAATCACGACTCAAACCCGGCATCTCACGGTACTCCCAAGCAAAACAATCGACATACTCTTTCAACAAATTTATTAACTCGGCTTTAAACTCAGCCGATAAATTTTTGTTTACAAAAGTTGGCCTAGGAATAGTACCATCACCAATATCTATTTTTTCTAAAGGGTCGGCTGATGTAAAACTTTGACCCAGTTTATCCATATCACCCAAATCTTCAATGGCCTCAAACGTACCTTCTGTTTTTTCTCGAAAATTTTCAATTCGCTCTTGAAGCCACTGTCCAGACGTAAACCGGTCTGACCGGTTCCCAGAAGCGGTCTGACCGGTTTGGCTTGATCGGCGCTGTTCAGGTCTAAACCGGTCTGACCGGTTTCCAGAAGCGGTCTGACCGGTTTGTCTTTGTTGATTTGTTTGCTCCATCAATTACAGCAAGTAATTCAACCGATTCTCCATCGGCTTTAATGTAGCAGCAACGAAACCATCTTTAGTGCAACTGATCAGCTCATAATCGGTCAAATCTAAGCCCGATAAACACTTAATATTTTCATTTGCACTAATAAAATCGGAATCGGCCGTTGCAACGAAGGAAGAAGTATCACCATGTACAACTTCAACTTCATCGCCGATCCACTGAATAAGATATTGATGCAAGGTAGAAGGTACGCATTGATTTGCATGAATCCAATCACGACCAAGAATTACACTAAAGTTACCTTGCACTTCCGAGACGAAGAAAGCCGTAGCGACGGTCTTGCTTCCAATGGTCAACTCCATAGAAGCCACACCCTTGGCGCCAATAGGATCACTGCCACCAACTCCACTGACCGTCATGTTTGTCTTGATCAATTCTTCGTCTTTTCCACCAATCTTCTTGTAGAGAGAATAGGGCATAAGATTCACAATTGCCCCACCATCAACCAACATTTGCGAGATTGGCTTCCCATTGATATGACCTCTTATGTATAAAGCCTTCAAGTGATTGTTTGGTTCTTGCGGCTTCTGAAATATAGCATCACGAGGTCCAAGCTGAAGATGAGATATTTCCTCCTCCGGCACCACTGAGTAATCTAATGATAAATAGACAGTATTAACTTCCATGTTGCCATGCTCTGGAGAAGCTTCAAAATCAACCATCTCCTCATCTTCAACCACTGGAGGATTTTCTGGCGTAGTAGTTTCATTTACAATAGGAACAGATGTACTTTTCGCTTCTGGTTCCAAACCGGTCTGACCGGTTCCAGAAACCGGTCGGACCGCTTCTGTCGCGCCCAAACCGGTCTGACCGGATTCTGAAACCAGTCTGACCGGTTGTGCTACTGGTTGCACAACTGACCTGGCTTGCCAAATCTTCTTCTGAGGAATCATTGGCCTATATCTGTTGAAATGTTCATCTCTTAACTTCTCAGATTCCTGTTCTCTTTTTTCTTTATTTCGCAAGCGCTGCAACTTCCTTTTTTGTGTATGAGTCAAACCAGAAGGACACCATCTTGGTTGAAACACTTTCTTCACAGCCTTGCTACTCCCAGCTTCATGATCATTAGCCATGACAGGTTTTTCAACAGCTGAATTTCCAATAACTATCGGCTTTTTACCCAACTCTCGCATAGCCACTGGAACATCACCAATTTTAACAAACCCATCAATCTTGGCTTGCTTTGGGTCCTCTGTAAGCTTCACTTCCTCCTTCTTTTTCTTGACACGATATTCTTGCTGAGGAGGAGCATATTGCTTTTGTTCAGACTGAACCGGTCTGACCGGTTTGAAAACCGGTCTGACCGCTTTGCTTGTTAGCGCCGGACCTTATTGATATGAGCTCAATCGGTCGTATACTGGTATCCTAGGACCATTGCTCATGTAATATTGAGGTGGTTGTGGCATGGGGAAGCACTGCATCCACATTCCTTGGTCCCATGTTGGATATGGAGAATTTGACGCCGAAGGTGCCCATGGCATAGTAGCATACATCTTCTGCGGAGGAAACACAGTAGTAACATCACCACGATGTTTGTTATTATCTGAAGAATCATCCCAACGCAGTTGTGATCTTGTTCTCTTTTTTGTTGCCGATTGACTTGAGCGGCCTTTGTGTACTTGTTCAGGAGTTGATTAAAAGTAGGTCCTTGCTTCAGAACCATACCTTTGACTTTAGGTTCATTCACCTTCCAAGTACCCACTTCCGGGCATCTAGGCTTGAAAGTTCTTGCTCGGTCCTGTAGCAAACCGGTCTGACCGGTTTGGGAAACCGGTCTGACCGGTTTCGCCTGATCAGCGGACCGAGTCTCAATTGATGAACTTTCTTGCCCCCCGGGCCTTGATGTGTTAATTGTAATCTTCAGAGATTCTTTACCATCCAGAGTTTGTTCAAGCATCACTTTTCTGACCGGAATTTGATCATCAATTTTTTCCGGCCTTGGCTCTCCGACTATCACATTCTTCCCCTTAGCTCCTTCGGCTTGTTCCGGCCGAATCAGCACCTTAGTATTCAAATTAAGGGTATGCACAGGGAAGGGAGTCTTGTCAACTTGCATCTCAGCTAATACCAATCGACCTTCATTAATAGCCGATTGTATCTGTCGTCGGAAAGCATTGCAATCATTAGTAGCATGTGAAAAAGAATTATGCCACTTACAATAAGCATGATTTTTCAATTGATCGGCTGGTGGAATTGCATGAGAAAGTTTAATGAAACCATTTTTAAGCAATTCATCAAAAATACGATCACACTTGGCAACATCAAAAGTAAATTTAACTTCCTCTCACCGATTTTTCTGAACCGGCTTCAACGAAGGACAAGAACAAGGCTTAGCCTTTGATGGCCAAACAAATTCAGCAGCATAAACTTCATTATCCTCATCATCCGAGCTATCAAAATCATTATCAAGCATATGAACATTGGAACGATGAGGTTTAGCATTTTCTTTAACATGTTTTAACTTTAATTCGAGACTCATGATCTTAATTTGCAAATGATTAATAGAAAGAAAATCAAAACCTTCTAATTTCTCTTTCAAATAAGATCGCAAGCCCGCAAAAGCTAAATCTGCTAAATCTTTTTCAGAAATTGACAAATTAAAACATCTATTCTTTGTATCCCTAAATCTTCTGAAATAATCTATAACCGATTTCTCTCGGCTTTGCCTAATAGATGTTAAATCAGTTAATTTAGTTTCATTTTCTCCGCTAAAAAAGTGCTCATGAAACTTACGCTCCAATTGAGACCAACTTTGAATAGAATTAGGAGCAAGCAAAGAAAACAAAGAGAAAGCAGTTCCAGTCAAAGTTAATGAAAACAAGCGAACACGTAATGGCTTATAGAAGGCTGCTTCTCCTAGCTGCAAAATATATTGACTAACATGCTCCCAAGTAGTACGATTATCTTCACCATTGAATTTAACAAATTCAGGAACACGCCAACCATTAGGATATATAACTAGATCAAATTCAGGAGGATATGGTTTTTGATATAAACGTGAGTTACTCGTATCTATCCCAAGCTTTGTTCTAATTGTATTAGCCAGATCCTCCTTGAACTTAGAGAAATCGGCTTGATAATTTGCACTAGTTGCATTCTCAAAACGAGGAGCACCATACACGGTATTATGAGTAGTATTTGGAATTGGTCCAAAAGGAACACTAGATCACATAGGTGCACTTCCTACAACAGTAGTGTAAGGGGATGTAAAAACAGGACCAGAAGTAACTGTATTGGGTAAAACCATCGCATTTGTTGCACCTACACCCATAGAACCGGTTTGTCCAACTGAATTGGGCAAACCGGTCTGACCGGTTGGGAAAACCGGTCTGACCGGTTCTTGGACTGAACTAGGATGAGGTGGCTGGCCTTGATAGAAATTCATCGGCATACTCAAATTATGATCTATAATATTTTCTAGTACACCTGATGTGCTAGCATTTATTTTAGGGCATGCATTAGGATCTTCTAAAGTATTTTTACCCTTATTAAACGCCTCAAAATTAGTAGCCATGTTAACAATTAACTCACTTGTAACAGTTTGTGCAGCATGCAACTTTTCATCCATCATGCGAGTTATTTGTTGCATTAAATCAGAGGGTTCACTGGTTACCTTAGGAAGCTCCTCAACTTGATCGTTAGCCAACTTAAAAGCTGGCATGACGAACTCTTCAACTCTCTTGACGAAGCCTCCACGATCCTTCCTGAAGCCCTTCAAGAATTGTGCCTTGAAGTGTTCCTCAGCAATCAGGTACCGCTTCCGCTCCTCGTCCGTGAGTTCTTCCATCGTAGCGGTGATGATGTTGTTCTTGTCGAGCTCACTGGTTGCACCCGACATCTTCGAGGTAGATTAGATCGGTCTTGGAACCAGATTAATCTTCCCCAGCGGAGTCGCCAAAAAGTATGTTGACACAAAGATGCGGCAACACACTCGAGATCGCAGCACGGCCGTCACCACGGCCAACACCCGGCCTCCCTCGGGCAAACCGGTCAGACCGGTTCCTAGAACCGGTCAGACCGCTTTCTGGCAGGAGGTCGTAAGGACCTAGAAACTCGAGCTCGGGAGGTACCCCGTCGGAGCTCAAGCAATCTAGGGTTGCTCTAGGGTCGGCAGGCCACCTAGAACGCCTTAGTACGTCGCGGAGACGAGCAAATGACAGCAATTAGGGTTGGAAAAGGGATTAGGGTTTGGAGATAAAAAGTAAAGGATAAATATGTTGAATCGATTGGGATTAACTCACAATCGGCCTTAGCCTTCATATATATATATAGGCCGGGGAAGTCGTACCCCTTCCAATTCGGTTACAATACGGGATTAAACTCGGAATCCTAAACCTACTCGAATTACAGAACTCAAACCGGTCTGACCGGTTTGACAAACCGGTCTGACCGGTTTGACAAACCGGTCTGACCGGTTTGACAAACCGGTCAGGGTAACTGCCAATTTTGGCTGTCAACACCGAGGTTGGTGATCGGAGGAGATCTGAATCTGTTCTAATCGAGTTGGAGTACTATGTTTCGATCTTAGCGATGATGATATGCCGCATTGCATTGCAATCCCATCTGTTTGATCTTGTGAGGACGAGTTCTCTACATTGCGATTCTCGTGAGTCGTGACGTTTAGCATTGCGATCGATGTGCGGTTGACATTACCCTTCTACCCCAACTCTCACAATCTGCCTTCTTCCAAAACAAAATTTGAATAAATAAAATAATCTGATAGCTGAAACGCCTAAAAACAAAACAACCCACCAAAGCCAATCGGTGAAAACAGAGGAAAACAGAAAACAGAGTCGCGGTGAAAATAGAGGGGTCGCCTTGAAAGTTGGATTTCAACTAAATTTTCAGGATTCATGTTTATGTGATCTTCAGTCACAAATTCAGTGTTTCGGTGATATTTAGTGAATGTATCTACCTCCAATCTTCCGTAGCATTGCATCTGAAGTTAGATTTCAATTAACTGTTCAGATTTGATGTTCCTGCATTTTTTTTTTCAGTCAGGTAGTATTCAGGAATTTACAGTTTCCTTCAAGTTTCAGATCCAGATTTTAGTCAGTTTCACACGTCTCGAATGAAACACGAAACTTGTTTCAAAGTTCAAAACAGCACTTGTATTTGATTGTCTCCAAATCTGATCGGCATTTTAAGCTGTCACGATCAGAAAACACAAGAGTTGCATCCAAAGTAATTTCTGCCATATTTTATGACAAATCAGCCACGAACTATTGTTGTCTGATCCGGCCCACGGACATTGTTCCAAACTTTTCTTCAGCACAGAAGTCAGGCTGCCAGCTGCAGTGGGCCCAACTGATTTGAGATTCGCCTGTCTGTGTGTGTGGGCTGGGAGCCCGGGGGAAGATATCTTCAAGCCCATTCATCAAAGTACATTTTTCATCAGAGAGTGATTACTGAGGCATTTTTAGTTCCCAAATTACACCCCAAATTCTACTATGCAAAAAGAAGATTCTCATCGCATCAAAATATCGACACATGCATAAAGTACTAAATGTAGATGAAATCAAAAACTAGTTGCACAATTTTGTTGTACTTTGCGAGACGAACATTTTAAGCCTAATTAATCAATATTTGGATAATTATTCACAAATGCAAACGCAGTGCCGCATTTATGGCAAAGTCCCAACTTTGACCCTCCAAAGTTGGGAACTAAACAAGGCCTGATTAGAACAGATCCACTTGTTGCAGTGAGTTTTATTTGGTCAATTGTACAGTTCGATTTATATAGCTTTGAAGTTCTTTTAAATTGGAGATGATGTCCTATTATTTCATTTGCGATATTCCGGTAACCTATAAACCATGCATGCACGTTATGTTCCATTAGTTCACGTGCGATGTTTCACAGGCGTTGTTTACTTGTTCCGCAAAATCTACAAGCAAACAAATGAACACTCAAAGGGAGATCAAACATTGACTTAATTTTCACAAACAGACAATAGAGAAACTAATATGAAGAGGAAACACAATCAAAATGGGGAAACAATATGAAAAATAAAAAAATACGAGTGGTGAAAACTGAGTCGCGTGAAAACAATTGAAGTGGTGAAAACCGAGCAAAACAGAGTGGCCTCCGAGACCTCACAGTTGCTTTCTTGCTTTTTGAGGCTGCTGCGGAATTGGTACCCATGCAGGAGAGTTGGAAGAAGTTGAAGTTGGATTGCAACTAAATTTCAGGATTGCAACTAAGTTTCAGAGATTTTCAGCAACATGCTGTGTTTTGGGTGATATCCACTGCATTTGCCATTTCGTGCAAGTCTCATATCAAGTTTTTTGCTAGGCAGTTTCATGCCTGTCACAAATAAACTTCTGAAATATACGAGCAAGTATTTTGCTGTGGCCTTTGAACTTGTAGCAGCGTCCTTATTTTCACTACTTTCGCTCATGTTTGAAAGTAGGGTAAGCTAAGAATGTTTGATGTAATATCATAATAGTAAATAAAGTGTAAATCTCGTCAGGTCTTTAAGGTGAGAATCATGCATGTTTCAAAACTCAAACGTGTGTGGTCACTCTGACATTACATGTATCGTTTTTTTAGGCAACGGATGATGCTGATATATTCTGAGAGAAAAGTATTGCTGGTTGGTGGCTGATGACGGATCTGTTCTGAGAAAAAAATAGTGGTGACAAGCCAAACAAGGATAAATACACTGAAACACGTCTTCTGACGAGACCCCCACATTCCCGGTCAAGTCGTATCAACAGGCCAACATGTGCCGTGACGAGTTGTTGGAATGGATCGAGACCTCATGATTATTCGAGTGGATGGATAGGACGATGAATTTTGTGTTTTTTATAACAAAAAAAAATCTAACGCGGTGCATCACGTGAGCAACTTCCGCGTCTCGACCGCGTAGACGCGGACGTCACTGCTACTCTTGTCCCTGTCGTGTCATCCCAAATCCACGTCGTGACGAGTAAAGAATTACGTGTCATATCATATATAAATGCCTGGTGAGATGAAAGTTTTTATTTGTACTTGAACGGTATTTGACACCCGAAAAAAAAACGGTATTTGAGATGGGTCAAGAAGAGCAAAACGTGTGTTGATATATTGATGAACTACTACTATCTGTTGACAAATCCCCGCAACAATATTTTTAACGACCTTGGAAACACGTACTTTCGCCAAAATGTTTCTCAAGTAAAAAAAAATGAGATTTTGTCACATGCACTAAAATGCTTGGATCGTTACTGTTTTGGCGTGATTGACACAGCTTCCTTGACGTGCACGCCAAAGTGGGAAATGCAGGCGAACTTGGATCCTCGTGTTTAATTTGCCTGGCTACTACTATTAGTAAGAATTCAAACAGTACGTTTCCAACAGTAAATATAGTTTACTAGTACTCGTTACTATTGTCCACCTGTTACCGTTGGCGTAATAGATAATAATATTATTATAATGGTCTAGCTGTAATGCATCATTCAACATATATACTGACTGACATGCTAGTCCATGCTAACGGCCAAAAAGTGCACCCTTTTTTATATCTGCAAAATACTTGTAGTTTGTGACAAGTTAAGTTTGTAAAAGATTGTGGTTCTGAGGCATTTTTCAGCATATAAGTGTAGTTTGCTGAAAATTGCTGTATATTTCTTTTTAGCACAACCATGTACTTTGCAGATGACTTACATTTTTTTCTTTCAAGTTTCACTTCATTGCCTTCTGTTTTCAAATAATTAATCATTACATGTTCACCACATTGCTCTTTTCACACCTTGATTAGACAACTTTACGTATGATATTTAGCAAAATCCAACTCCTACAAAACCATGGGTTAGAAACTTTCACAAGAATTAGTGAATTACCGCGAATCTTCAAATTGATCTTCGATCACATTACACGGACTAGGGATCAAACCTAATGTTTGACATTATTTGTATTTTGTCCAACTAATACGGCTGTGATGTTAAATATATGAGGTTCAGGGGTCTTATTAGGATAATTCCAGGGTGCAGTAATCCAACGCTACCAGAAAACCCATATATGCCGAGTGCCTCAATCTTTACCGAGTGTATTTTCTCGGGCACTCGGCAAACAACCTCTTCGCCGAGAGTAAAATAAAAAACACTCGACAAACAAAATACACTCGGCTAAGACATTGTTTGCCGAGTGTCAAAACAAAAACACTCGGCAAAGAGCTTGTTTGCCGAGTGTAGCAAAATACACTCGGCAAACAAGCTCTTTGCCGAGTGTTTTATATTGGACACTTGGCAAAGAATTAAGTATATTTCCTTTTTAGCCTTAAAATAATAAAATATAATGAGTAGAAAAAATTATATTCATGTTATTTGCCGAGTGCCAAAAAAACACTCGGCAATGCAAACAAGCTCTTTGCCGAGTATTTTTTCTTTGACACTCGACAAAGATTTAATTTTTCTTTCTCTTTTGGCTTCAAAACTTTTTATATTCTCCACATAAAATATGTGTTACTCCATATTAAAATTTGGGACATTTTTGTTTTTGTTTGCTATAATTAATTAATTAATTAATTACATTTTAAGAAATTTTTTGAATGAAGTCAAATTTGAACTGCAAGTGGTTCAAATAGAATACAATGAGTACAAAAATTATATTCATGTTATTTAGCCAAGTTTAAGTCTTTATCCATGAAATGAAAAGAAATTTTGAACATCTTGTTCAGGAAATATGACCACAAACGTGGATCTGAATGATTTTAAAATTCTAAAAAAAAGCAAATAAAGTCTGAAAATCATGAGATTTGTTATGATATCGTTATATCATACATAGAGTCTTTGATAAAAAAATTGAGAATGTTTCGGATAAGTTGTCGCGCACGTTGCTTGTAAATCGAAGAATCTTCAAAGAAGTTTCAGAGAGGTGAGAAGTAGTCGTTAGGATTTGGAATTAAATTTATGGTCGAATTTAAATTTGACTTCAATTAATTTTATGTAGGTCATAGATTATATAAATTATATCATACCAAAATTTGATTATTTTTTAAGTTTGTTTGATAATTTTTTTAAAAAATTATGCACGCTGAAAAATTGTTTACCGAGTGCGTAGAAAAACACCGCTGGACACTTAGACAAAGCTGTCATGTCATGTATCCGGCCTCTTACAATACTCCTTTCCTATTGGTTCGCACCCCTCCCAACCGGATCAGATAAGGCTCCCACTTTCCCTCCCGTGAACGGATAAGCCTATGCTCCCCTCCTCTCTCTCATCTCTCTCAGCCTCTCTCCCTCCTCCCAGGCGGCCGGTGCCCAGCGCCCAGACCAGCGCGGCGCGGCGCGGCTCCAGCCCGGCCCGGCGGCGGCACGACCCAGCGAGGCCAGGCAGGCGGCGGCCGTCCGGCGAGCGCGGCCAGGAGCGGTACTTCCACCGCAAGAACAACAAGCAAGCTGCCTCTCTCTCTCCCTCCACTCGAGATCCCCTTTTGTCTCCACCGAGCAAACCAGCAGCCCAAGCACCAAGATCTCCTCTCTGCTCTCCCATTCACGAAAATGCTACTGATTTATTTCTCCAACCGTGAGCACGTCCAGCAATTTGCAGCAGCCAGGAGCTCCGTAACCTCTCCAATTCGAGCAAGCAAATCACCAGCAGCCGTGGCTCATCTCCTCCTGCTGCAGCGTTCTGATCCTTATCCCATCGATTCCAGCTAGCAGCACCCCTCTTCTGCTCCAATTTCTAGCGGGCAAGCAGCTCTGCAGCGAGCTCTCCACCTTCTCCGAATTTTTGCCACCCGAAGCAAATCTCGGCAGCTGCAAGTGCTAGTCGTGCTGCTCCTCTACTCCTCCTGTTTTTCTCTTCACCGAAGCACCAAAAACAGCAGCAGCACGCATCTCTCTATGCTCTGCTTGTTATTCAGCAGTGCAAGTCAGCAGCAGGCAGCGGGCGGCGGGCAGCCGGGCGAGCGGCGCGGTCCGACGGGGAGCGCGGCCGGGCGGTGTTTTTTTTATTTTTTTTGAAAATGTTTGCGGAGCGCTGTGTTTGGCACTCGGCAAACTCTACGCCTTTTCGAAAATAATCGCTGAGTGCTGTTTTTGACACCGGTAAACTCTTCACCGAGTGTCCGACGAAAAACGCTCGGTAAAATGCGCTTTGCCGTCACTTTGTATGCCGTGTGTTCTGTGTGTCCTTTACCGAATGTTACACTCGGCGAAGAGTTTGCCGAGTGTTTTTTGGGGTTTGCGGAGTGTCCCAAGCACTCGGCAAGGGTTTGCGGAGTGTCGGTTTGCCGTAGCGCAACCAACTCACTTATATACAAAATGGAGCCAAGCAAGTCATTATTTTCGCATCACTTTTGAACCTCAAATAAACCTTATTATGCTACTCCATACTATATTTTTTCCACCAGAAGACCACGAGATATAAGTCAACTCTCCGGCGCGCGGGCTTATAAATATACTGACGTAACCTGATCTTTGCAAAGTTTTGTTTTCCCGGCAAACAAGTGGCAATACAGACATTTTTTATTTCACCCCATGAGTAGTAGTACAATAAACAATATGCATGTGACCATCACACAAAAAGAAACTCCCAAGTCATATTTCTATATATCATTCGGAACTTTATGCAAATTCATCTCATTTTACAAATGCCGCGACTCCAATGCAAAGTCAGGTCAAGATCTGAATGCTATATATATCCCGCAACACCACATCCAACTTTGAGAGTCAATTACAACCTCAACAAAAGTTAGACAGTTGACGGCTAGCTCTTGACTCCTCTCCCTGAGTCAATCTCCTAGCTAGGTAAATAAGGTCCAGCAGCAGCAGGCACTGCTTCATCCATGGGGGCGTTGGAAGAGTGCTGCGGCGACGACTGCCGCTGCAACAGCTGGCGGGACTTCTGGCTGTGCGTCCTCTGCCTCGCCGCCGTCGCCCTCGTCGCCGTCCTCGTCGCCGCCTTCGGCTTCGTCCGCCACGTCGACGTCTCCGTCGACGACGCCTCCCTTACGCGCCTCGCGCTCGTCGCCGCCGGCACGCCGGCGGCGGCGCTCGCGTACAACCTCTCATTGACGCTCACCATCCGCAACCCGAACTGGGCCATGAGCATGACCAACACCAAGCCGCTTGAGGCCGCCTACAGCTTCGACGGCCAGCAGTTCGACCGCGTCCGGCTCGCCGGCGAGGGCGACGGGCACCCCGCCGGCAAGACCAGGGTGTACCGGCTGGCCTCCGGCTCCGGCGGCGCGTACGTCGCGCTGGGCAACGCCGGCGAGGCGGAGTTCAGGAAGGAGAACGAGACGGGGGTGTTCGAGGTGGAGGTGGCGGTGAAGGGCGAGGTCAAGTTCACGGCGCGCGTCAAGAAGTGGACGATCGAGGCGACATGCCCGCTGAAGCTGCAGCTCGCGCCGCCGGGGCAGGCGCCGGCGGCGATCGTGTTCCAGAAGGTCAAGTGCAAGCTCGCCAAGGCAGACAAGAGCTGCTAGGAAGAACCCCAAATTAAAGGCCAAGTGCACCTTTATTTGGATGTTGTTGTCTTCTTGTTGATAAATAAGTTGCAGGTCTGAAGTAGTGGCGTCATGCATGTTTATGATGTAAGTGTAGTAGTCATAATGTGTTCAGTCTGCACAGCACGAACTAATCATCAAATGATGTGCAGTGTGCCTAGTTTAATTTTCTGCAGTTAGCTAGTCACTGCCTCACTGCTCCTGACAACCTTGCTTTGTTAGTTTGCGAAGCTTCTGTTCTGTTCACCATCGGCCGTTGAAAAGAACGTTGCAGGGCGCGTAGTTTGACAAGATTGTTAGGGATGACAAGTGGTGAAATTGGTGATGCCTATAATGGGTAGCCGGCGGTCAGACTAGCTAGCTACTTAGCTCGTTCGTTTAAGTCCAGTTTTTTTTCTTGTTATGAAATCTGGATTAGTTCAGTTAAGTAAGTTTAGGGTGGTCGACTCGATCAGTAACATGGAGGAATCAAACAAAACTCCTGTCCCTAAAGCTAGCGTGGCCGGATCACTTATTCTTGAGAAAAATCAAGTTGCAAACTCGGCCATGGCGCCACAGGGGCGCAAGTTTCCTATTGCAAAGCTGTGAACTAGGGGGGTGTTTGGATCCCCACGTCTAAAATTTAGACCGGTTATATCGAATGAAAGGATGTTAATTAGAAGTATTAAATATATATTAATTTAAAAACCCATTACATAAATGAGGGCTAATTTGCGAGACGAATCTATTGAGTCTAATTAGTTCATGATTAGATAATATAATACTATAATAAACATGTGATAATTATGTACTAATTATAGCTTAATTAGGCTTGTTAGGTTGGTCTCGTGAATTAGACATGACTTATGTAATTAGTTTTATAATTAGTTTATATTTAATACGTCTAATTATCATTTATTTAAAAGACTAAACTTTAGCCCCTGGATCCAAATAGCCCCTAATTGTCACTACTTCAAGGTGAAGTCGTATGGATATATGATTATTAGTTGTTTTGTCGCGCTGCAAGTTTATATGTTGGTCAATGTGTAATGTGTTTGTTATGTTCTGGGACAGTATGATATAATGGATTGTGCATTTGTTCTGCAAACTTTACTCGTTCTCTTTGCAAACATAAACCGTATGTGCATGTCAAATACTTGTAGTTCAATTTCCACTATCAATATGAAGAGTAAAAAAACTCTATATCATGACATCTTTTTTTGAAGGTATGTATCATGAGGAATTTATCATGACTTATATTTATTAACTAATTCTGTCCCTTGGCAAACAAAATGGATAATGCAGGCTAGACCTCTACAAAAAACCTCATCATTTGATTAACTATATCACCTTTTAATATTGTACTCCATCCTATTCAAAATACATATCATTTTCGAATTCCTGTTAGTCAAACTTTTTTTATCTTTTACCATTGATATTTAAAGATTACATAGATTAAGAACACAAAATATTTGCTATTACCAGATTCACCACGAAATACTTTTGAAATATTTAACTATTTCTTTATTGAAATGCCACATTTTATAGAAATGGGTGGTTAAAGTGTCACTTTCTAGACTGTGTCGATATATTAAATGACATTCATATATTTATATGGTGTATACTTTTTTTTGTTATAGAAAGCTGATAAAAAGGAGAAATCAGTAAGCATACATACACCACCTTCATTTACTTTTACAATACATAACACCCCATAGAACACACATGGGGAAACACGAAAAGGCACCAAAATATTAATTACCACTAACATGGGGCACCAGATCGAGACTAGAACAAGAAATAATGAGACAGTAAATCACCAAGAAAAAACATGGGCTAAGAAATTTCCATAGCAACACTAACAGCAAGGCCCTCACAAGGTGAGACCATATATCTATACGCACAAGAGACTCATGGAAATTACATGGAAATAGCTTCTTATGCCTTCTACTACTCACATGCCCCGGTCACGTCTTTATCAATTTCTATATTTTGTTCTCAAATAAGATCTAAATTTGTGAACTAAATATGGCTTAGTTGGTAAAGTTCTTTGTGGTGTAACCTATATATTCAACTGGGTTTGATTATTCGACTTAGCACATGTGGCCACAAGGTACCTATAGTGACTCGCTTTAATAGTCTCAAGGTCAGCTAGCCTGGTTTCTCAAATGTGCTTATAGAGATGAGTGTCCGTGTCTGTACATAAGAGTTACTATGTTTGAAAAAAAAACATTCAAACTCTTTAGATTGACGAGGAGGCCACCAGGATAGACGGGAGGAGATGGACGAGGGTTAACCAGCCTGCCATCTACAACTTCAATACAATGAAGCGTCTCTTCAGCTCCAACATAGTCCATCCAACAATAAATGTATAGTTCTGGGTTTCAGAATTTGTCCAAAAATATAAGGACTTCTGTCCTTATAATCTACCATGGTAGGAAGAATTTGATGATGTAATAAATTACATCATCAAATTACTAAGGGACTAAACTTTAGCCCCTTGGATCCAAATATATAACTGCATCAATATGAATGCTCGATTTTTTCGTGAATTAGAAGTTCTTACATTTGTCACTTATAGACATCAAGGACTGGCTTAATTAATATTGAGATTGGTATGCGTTGATTATTTAGTTCTCTCTCAACAAAGAATTTCTTGTTTTCTTTGTTTTCCTCCAAGTTTTGTAGGATTGAATCAGATTAGTGCCTAAAGCATTTTGGCAATATGTGACCGAACACCCATAAGGAATGAGGATCGGTCCGGGAGATGATTTATTTTCATTTGGAAATTTATAATGCACACAGTTCTTGCATTGATGTTTGAGATGACAGTGCGATAATCTTTGACACTTTAGGGACAAAGCCAAATGAACATTTCTTGTGGAACGGCTAGTGATGTCAAATGAAATGTCGCAGAATCGCAAATGAAACAGCGTTATGGCTCTATTTGGCAGGCTCCAGCTTCCAGCTCCATCTCAGATTAGTGGAGAAATCTCACGGCTATATATGCTGAGCTCTTTTACGGTACCTTATACCACTAACTAGTGGTATATGATATAGAAAATAAATAATATAGTAATTTAGACATAAATATATTAACTAAGCATACTTCTTCGCATTTTTAACGGAGGCGTGCATCACCGATTTGAGACCCATCCCACTGGCGTGCCTCGACTGTCGGCCCGAGACATATGATCGAATGAAAAAAATTAAAATATATCTAAATTACAGTGATGCCATTTAGATTTTTTCCAATAATACCCTTATACTACTATACTACTCACTATATACTACCTATATCACTGATCAATGTTAGACTAGTATACAATTATTCTCAACCGTCAGATGTTTATATACTAGTCCTTTAAATTAGTGGTATAAGGTACCGTTAAAGAGCTCATGTATGCTAGAGGTCCTTGACCTGAAAATTGAATCTAGGGATCCAAGGAAGACAAAGTGAGGGCGGCAACTCGTTGACACCTTAGGAGAAATTTATCATACAAAGTTTACGTCTATGTACTCTAATTTACATTTCTTATTTACTTATTGCAATTTACATTTCCAACATTTTTTGTGTATAACGGTACTTCGCTAGACAAAAGAAAAATAAATAAAAAATTACTGCATAATAATTGTATAGAACTTATATGTGTATGTCTATATGTGTTTTAGCCTATAGTCCTCCACATATGATTTTGGCCACAACCATTAACATTAACAAAGTGGTGCAAAATTTTAATACTACCAAACCAATTTTTAAAATTAAGGATCTCCCTATATCGTTTTAAAGATTCAATTTAAGTTAAAAGGTTTTAGGGCCTGTTTGGTAGAGCTCCATCTGATTCTGATTCTCTATGGGAGCTGATTCTCTGAGAGAAGTGATTCTATGGTTGAAAGTGATTCTATTTGATTCTCTACCATAAACTCTCAAAATCAGAATGGAGAATCACTTCACAGAATCAGAAGAAACTACTTTTTTCAGCTCCCAGCCCCTTAGTTAATTCAGAGAATCACTTCACAGAATCAACAAAGAATCACTTCTCATTAGAAAACCGTTTGGCAGAGCTCCTCCTGGATTTACCAGAGAATCAGCTTTCGGAGCTCTAACAAACGGGGCCTTAATGGTGAAAGCGTAAGAGCGACTGACTGCGACAACCAAAAACTATTGTCAAGGTAGTACACTTGTTAACGGTAATTTTATTTGTTGGTATCCTATTATATGTTATTGAATAGTTAAATACGATTGGGGTGTTTGGATACCCTGACTAAACTTTAGCCCATCACATCGGATGTAAAGATATTAATTAGAAGTATTAAATATAGAGTAATTAAAAAACCTATTACATAAACGAGAGCTAATTTGCAAGACGAATCTATTAAGTCTAATTAGTCATTGATTAGACAATGTAATGCTACGGTAAATATGTAATAATTATGTATTAATTATAGATTAATTATGCTGGTTAAGTTCGTCTCGCGGAGTAGATATGACTTATACAATTAATTTATATTTAATACTTCTAATTATTATTTATCTAAGGGACACATTCGAACTTTAGTCCTTAGATCCGAACACCCGCAAGTTACAAATAAAAAAACATCGGTGGTGTGCAACATCACCTCCAACCAACGCGGGTCCTATAAGACTTTTTTAAACAATGGCTGACAGTCTGATAAATCCACGCTGAAAATATTCTACTTAATGAACAGACCAACCACCGGTTCATTACCAACTCTCGCGTCCTACGGGTTGGCATTTTTTTTCCCCAAGAATCAAAGCATCCAACAACCATAAGGAAATAACGTAAACATTTCTTCTTGGCAAGTCAAAATCCTTTTTCTTTAGCAAAAAAAAAGAAGTCAAAATCCTTTTTATTTGAAGTGAGTAAAGTGCGGCAGGGTTTCCGATTCAGAAACCTGGTCAATCTCAAAACATGAATATGGCACATTGTTATTGCCTAGCTCAGATTGTCCAAATTTCAAGAAATTAATTGAATCTTGTTCATACATTTCCGCAACGAAAACAATGAATTCGGGAGAAAGATATACTACAGCAAAACACAAACCAATGATACATCAACTCCTAGCAGTACTTGTCGTCGGACTTGGCGAGCTTGCAGTCGACCCTCTGGAACACGACGGCCGCCGTCGCCGGCGTCACGAGCTGCAGCTTGAGCGGGCACGTCGCCTCGATCTTGCACTTGGTCTTGCGCAGCGTGTACTTGAACTTGCCGGTGACCGCCGCCACCACCTCGAACACCCCCGTGGCGTTCTCCTTCCTGAACTCGGCCTCGCCGGCGTTCCCCAGCGCCGCCGCCCTGCCGTCGGAGCCGGAGACGAGGTGGTACACCACCGTCTTCCTGGCGCCCAGCCTCTCGCCCTCGTCGGCGACGCGCACGCGGTCGAACGGCTGGCCGTCGAAGGAGTACGCGGCCTCCAGCGGCTCGTCGTGCTTGATGCCGATGGCCCAGTTCGGGTTGCGGACGGTGAGCGCCACCGTGAGGTTGTACGCGAGCGCCGTGATGGGCGGCGCGGCGGCGGGGGTCACGAGCGCGAAGCGGGTGAGGGACGCGTCCTCGACGGTGATCCTCACGTGGCGGAGGGGCCCGCCGAAGATGACGCCGACGATGACGACGCCGGCGATGAGGGCGAGGACGGCGGCGACGGCGAGGAGGATGAGGCAGCCCTGGATGTTCTCGCGGACGTGGTAGGGGATGCAGCAGCAGAGCTTCTCGCCGCAGTCGTCGCAGCAGCAGCCGCACATGGTTGACTCGCCGCAAGTAGTTTTTCTTGCTTCAGACGATGGTGATGGAGGAGGTCCCTGAATTTGGAATTTTAGGTCCGGTGATGGAAGGATATGTATACACGATGGGAAGGTTCAAGTGTAGAGTTATTTTTTTAAAGAAAAAGGTGCAAGTGTTGTATATTGTATAATATCATAGCTAACTGTGTTCTTGGTCTTCGTCTTTGTTTTATAATTTTATATAAATCTAGTTGGGGCAGGCCTTATCTGGGTTGTGCAGCCTTAGGTTGTTTTTTTTAATCAAACAGGAGGGGTTGCTCCTACTGATTATATATATTAATTATGGAAAGAAGAAAAACAGCAACAGATCACCAGGAAGAAGTTACAACAAAGCTATCTTCTTTGCTCGATGGAACATAGCAAACAACTTCCTAAAGACCACTGTACTACTGCCAATGTTCAGGGCAATATTTCTAAAAATCTGATCATTTCTCGACAGGAGGGCAGAGCCATATTCTTCCTTTTGAGGATGCTCCATGTATTCAGTGTGTCTTGCAAAAAGTAGCCAGAAGAAAACCTTGTGCTTGGGCTGGCAAGACGATTTCCATAACCATTTGAGAATTGGATGAGTGTCTGAATGCCCCATAAGCACTATGTAAGCCTTATAGCTGGAGCGGTGAATTCCAAATGTAACCCCAAACATCATTCTCTGTTGTTACCTGTAATCCTTGGACTGACTCACGAAACTCCAAATATTGCTGGAAGGCCTCCTCAGTAAATGGTAAGTGAAACAAGTTGTGGAATTGGGGTACAGTTCTTGCTTTGCTTACTGAAATATGCTTACTTTTCACAAAGGAGTAGAGTTCTGGGTAGGCTAGCTTTGGTACCCGGTTATTCCATAGGTCATCCCAAAGAAGGCAGGAGGTTCCATCCTGCAAGTGCACTGAGCTCATGCCTTTGTAGGAGTCTAATAGTTTAAGTATGTCACGCCACCAGAAAGAACCCTTCTTGATGTGACTAGGCAATTTGCCATTTTTGTAATGTTTTTCCCAGACCAATTTGACCCATGGAATATCTACCCTGTTGAGGAACTTATGCAAATTCTTCAGTAGCAGTGCTTCATTTTGTGTCTTGAGATTTAAGACTCCTGGACCCCCTTCACATTTAGGTTTTGTTACTAGAGGCCATGCTGCCTTGGGGGGCTGCTTGGCATTAATGTCTGCTCCTCTCCAAAGACAATGTTTTTGAAATTTGTCAACTTGTTTGATAACCTGCCCTTATAACAAGAAGGTGCAAATGTAGAAGGTGGGGAAGGCTGTGAAAATTGAATTGGTAAGCTCTAACCTTCCAGCCTCAGAGAGAAATTGGGAAGTGCTTACAAGTCATCTCTCGCATATTGAAACGAGGGGTCAAAACTCTTCCACTCTTGGCTTTGAAAGTCCCAAAGGTAGTCCCAAATAGGTGAAATGAAGAGACCCTTCCATGCAACCAAATGTAGAAGCCAGCATATGTAGACGTTCGTCAGACATGTTAATCGGTACCATCATTGATTTTGCATAGTTTACTCTCAAACACAGCTTTAGGTTGTTGTGTGCAGACATGGAAGATGCTCAAGTGCATTGGGCATGTGAATATACAATTAGCAAAGATGACCATCATATCATTTTGTTTGGGTCAACTAGACTAAAGCACATTATTGGATGGAATGGGATTGTCATGTGTGGCCAGTTGGGACTTGGGAGCTGGGATCCTCTGGCTGGTTCACGTTCAAATGAGACAGAGCCAAAGGACCCACATGAGTTCCAATCTTTTTGCGCCATCCTTGTGCAAGTAGGATCATGACGAATTCTCCTCTAACTCAAGTGGAAAAAGAATGAGCTACTTTCCTTAACATCCTCCGCTGCGGATGTGCGCAATGTTGATTCTCAAGTCGACCGTAAGGTTCGAAACGTCCGGTCGATTCGATTAGCTCCAACATATAACCACATGAGTAGGCCCCATTCAAACGTTATCACTCCGGCTGCCTTCTCTACTTTCTCTTTCTTCCTTTCTCTTTCTCTTTCCTCTCTTCCTTTCTCTCCCGATCCAGATCTGGCGCGCGAGGAGGCACGCGCCGCGGTGGACCTCGCCTGCTCAAGGAGACGTTTGGCTGTGTCCCGCCGCCCGTCGGGAAGGTCCACCACCCAAGGCGCCGACGTGCTCCAGCCGGCGGCGTGAGCTGCGGCGGATTAGCTAGGGAGGTCTAGATGCCGCAGAAGCCGTCGGCGTCCCCCGCAGCGCCTTCCGCGGCGACCCTGTCTAGGGCGTCCAACTCCGCCGCCAGGTTGCTCAAGCTGCTCCTCGTCCAGCGGAACGGCGGTGGCCGCACGTCCGCCGCCGCCGCATCGGACCTCTCATGGGCGCTGCGGCGGCGCCGCTCCTCCGCAACAGCTCCAACTCGAAGGCGTCGTTCGTTATCCTCCGCCCACGACCACGATGATCGACGACTTCCCACGCCACTCCGTCGACTCCGTCGACCCCACCCCGCATCCGCTTCGTCCGCTCCAACCCGCGGGCGGTGCCGCAGCAGCAACAACCCGTCGTGCTCTGGCACCCGCGCGTGGCGCCTACAGCCCCGTCTGCCGCCGTCGAGCGTGGCGAGGAGCTCGCAGCTCTGGGAGCGGCGCAACAGCCCCGGCGAGACATCCCATAGAGCTTGTTTGCTGGAAGATGTGCCAGGATGTGTATGTTCTGTAATTGTGTCATTCTTCATTTCTTTAACTTTTGGTCCAGTAGCATTGACCCGATTGGCATGGCAGCTCCGATGAGAGGAGCGACCAGCAGCACACGCCGGATTTCTCAGGTGTGAAGAGCTTGTTTGTTGGAATATGTGCTCTCACTCTCCATTTCCTTTCCTTCAGTCCAGTAGCATAGCTATTGACCTGAAATTCTTTTTCGGCGATGCATCTGCATCTTGCGTAGCTCTTTGATTGAACATACGTGATGTTGAATGCAGGTTAGGCTTGAAGGACCGACTGACTTTTTGTTAGCTTTTCTGAAAAATCCAACAGGTGACTTGGCACACTGCTCTACTCTTGACTTTGTTTTTTGGTGAAAGACTCTACTCCTCACTTATATAGCTAGTAAATACTATAATCGCTATCATCTTTGGTCTGTTCTGACATTCAACACATGGATCTATGTACAAGTTGGTGGTTCCGTTCCAGATAGATGGTTACCTAGGTTTGGGTGTCAACAATTTTAGAAAGAAGGGTGAGCTTAGTTCTGCTTAGCATGCAGTTAGAACTATTAGCTTGTAGACTGTGTATTTCAAGGACTGATATGTGTAGTTCAGTTTCTATTTCCCGTCATTGGTAATCTATACACATGCATGAATGGTACTTAGTAGTAAATTGTCCAGTCTACAATGTTAAATGTGTTGGTTTATTGTTAGCAAAATGTGTTGGTTCTCCTTATTCTCTCGTCTCCCCGCTGGTGCCATTCATCACCTTAGAGATTCTGATCCGATTTCAATTTCTAAGATGTCTGATTGTGATGTGCGATGGCAGTTGGCGAAGGCAACTACACCGGCGTTGGATCCTGACTCTGCAGATTCCACACCTGCATGTTAGGCTCGTTCAGTTGGGATGTGGATAGCAAGAAGATCAGTGTATGTTTTCATGACTACACATCCTTATTGTAAATTGCTGCTATATCATCGGCATCATTTTCTTTTGTGATAACTTGAGGGATAATGCCAATTATGTCACTAGACTATATATGATATTCAGAAATAAGTTTTACAAGAAATAGTTTTGTAGGCATATTCAGAAATAAGTTTTACAAAATTTATCTAGAAACTTCATGTTAAACTTTCCTAGATATAAGTTTTCTTGGGAAATCGCCTGAAAACTTTTTTTTTATAAAAGCTCTGTAGAAATGTCTTTTGTAGCAAAGTTTGAGAATTGTTTGCTGAAAGTTCTAGTCTAATGCATTTGTACAAAGTTCTCGGACCTTTTGTAGGAAATTAACTTCACAAAAACCTTTTCGTTCGTATACATTTTGTATATAACATTTTCAAAAAATATTTTGTGCAAAAACTTATAAAGATAATGTTTTGTATATATCATTTTTTTCACTTTTTGGTTCTGTTTGCTCAAGATCATGGTATTAGAGAGCAGGACAAAGTAGAGTTAAACTATCTAGATAAAGATTTATGTAAAAGTTATCTACATAAGTAATAAAGAAGCATTTGTGGTGATGTTTTATATAAAGTTCTCTAAAAATGTTATTTAGAAAAGGTCTGTATACATGTTTATACAAAAAGCTATCAACAAAAATTTGTTAACAAAATTTCTTTAGAAAAAGTCTGTATACATGTTTATACAAAAAGTTCTCCATAAAAAGTTGTACACATAAGTGTTATAGGAAAGTTCTATATAATATTTTACTTGATAAATCTGATAAAAGTTCTCTAACAAACATATTTTTTATTAAAGAATTATGTCAAAAAGTCTTGATATATAATTTTTATATGAATTTTTTTATTGCTTAATATAATGATACGCAGTTCTCCTGCATGTTCAAGAAAAAAGAAAGTTTTTTTTTTGCTAACATTTTAAATATTTTTCTACAAAACTGTTGCTACTTAAGTTCACAAAATATTTTCTTTGTATACCTTTTGTATATAATATTTTCATTAGATATTTATATAAAAATTTATTTAGATAACTTTTTGTATATCATGTTTTCTTTGGTTTTCGTTTTTGCTAGGGATATGGTCTTAGAGAATAGGCCAAGTGCAAGTGAAGTTATCCGGATAAAGTTTTGTATAAAAGTTATCTAGATAAAGTTTTGCATAAAAGTTATCTATAAAAGTAATATAGAAAATATATACGAAAAATCTTTTGTGCTGAAGTCTACAGAAAAGTTTTCTGAAAATATTTTATAGAAAAGGTTACCAGACAAGTTTTTTAGATAAATTTTGGTATAAAATATGTGCAGAAAAATTATGTAGAAAGTATTTTTCTAGAAAAAAATTTGTGTACAATTTCCCTAGAAAATATTTATTGGTGGAATTGTGGATGAAAGTGGTTTTAAGAACTTATTTGTAGAATAACTTTTTTTCTAAATATGTGATAAATTTTAGAATAGTTTGCTTATAATTTGTGTACTAATATAGTTTTAAAATCTGACATGTTTATAACAATGCAAAAGCGTGTAGATGCATTTGTCTAAGCAAGTCAGTCAAAACCATGCTTTTGGTAAACATCTCTGATTATGTAACACCCTAAAATAGCCTTATTTAAAATTTTAGTAATTTATTTGCTTTTTATTAAATTTTTCATAATTAATATAGGTTATATAAATTATTTATGAATATTAAAGTCAAATATAAGTTGTAGAAACATTTTTGTTGCATTCATGCTGCTGCACCAAGTTTTGTATTGATAGTGGTTCAAATGAGGATTTAAATCTAGTTTAAATTCGAAATTGAATCATTTTGTTTTGAGCTTTAGAATAGTTGTTCTAGCCCGAGTCCACTTCTGCTCCCTGCACTTTCTCCTCGGTTCACTGCTGCCCCCTCTACTCTCTTCCCCAGCTCGGCCCAGCACTCCACTCCACCCACCGGCCCACACTTTTCCCTCCCCCTTCCGCGGCCCAGCTCTTCCCGAGCCGGCCCAACGCACCAGCACCTCCTTCCCCCTCCCTCTCCCACTGTCAGCGGGCCCCGCCCGTCAGATCCGTCTCCCTCCTCTCGCCCGAGCTCCCCTCCCCCCGGCGCAAGTCTCGCCGCCTCGGCCGGCCGCTCTGGCCCGCCCTCGCGCCCATGGGCCACCCACGAAGCCTCCATGAAGGTTCCCCCGCCTCACCCTTCCTTTTCGGCGCACTCCCGTATGGCAAGCGGCCCTCCCTGCATGGAAGGAGGAGATCCGCGCCGGCCACCGCCGATACCCCGTGGCCCGCGTGCCCAGGACCCCCCTACGCCCTATAAAAAGCCGCCCCGCAGCCCTACGACCCTCACCATACCCTCACCTCGAGCTCCCGAGCGCCCTAGCACCCCTCCACGCCTTGCGCCGTCGCCCCGAGCTCCGGCCGCCGTCGAACTCCGTCCCTGACACCGCCGCGCTCCAATTCGACCCCTCCAGGAGCTTCACTCGAGAGTAAGGGTCCTCCAGAGCCGGTTTTCCCCCTCTCTCTCGCTCCCTAACGTGTCCATCCACCTCACCGGAGCACCACGGCCGCCGGTCCTCATCGTCGGTTGCCACGGTGCCCCATCGGTCGACTTGAACCCCCCAGCCACGATCGCCGTCCTCTCTCCCGAAGCCGTAGGGCCAAGCCCTGTGACATTTGGAGCTCTCTAGCCCGAGATAGGTGCCGCCGTCCCCGACGCCCCGTGTCATTTGGACGAGCGGCGCCGCCGTCCCCGACGCCGCCGGCGAGCCTCCCCCTCGCCCGGCCGATCTGGATCGTTAGATCCAGATCCGATGGCCCTTGTGCGATTCCCCCCCGGGTCAAACCGGCGCGTAACGGTCAGCGAGCACATTTTTGCTAAAGAGCCCCTGCCTTTTCCACAAATCAACCCGTCATCCACTGTCTTTAGAAAGTATTTATGGAAAACCCCCCGCACTTTTAAAGAATAGAACCCGCGGTCCAGCCCTCGTCTTTTTGTTCGTATGCCCTCCTGTTTTAATGTATAATTACGTATAGGTCCTCGGTTTTCCTCAAACAAGCCCCTGGAACTTTTCAAAACTTGCCAGCAGGTCACTAGAACTTAGAATTGTCATAACTTTTCCGTTTTAGCTCCGATTAGTGTGATTTTCGCGCTCATATGTTCGTAGTAAAGCGTAGATTAATTCTAAAACCTTTATTTGTACTGTTTCTACTGTTTGGTGTACTGTTCTAATAGAATATTATTTGTTTGCATGTATTGGCTTGCGTGGATGCTTGTGTGGTGATTCGTGTCCAGTCGGTGAGCCTTTCGCATTGGACTTCGAGTACGAGGAGGACTTCTAGGGACAAGACTCACAACAGCTGCAGCAGCCGCCGCCTTTTGAGGAAGGCAAGTTATAGCACGGACAATCATTGCTACCTACCCACTTGTAATACATTATTTCATACATGCATGTGTCTAATTTGATGTACCATTAAGGCTGTACCTAGTCTTGTTTATCCTATCCTTGTTTACCTAGGGTTATTGCATATGGGTAGAATCTTTGCTATGCACAGCTACTATGACCACTGTTTAAATGTTAATCTTGACTTAATGGTTCACTTTAACGTTAATGATAAAACTTGCTTTTTAGCAACTTGGTTTAGAGAACTAGAGCATGTGCTCCGTGTCTTGTTCTAGTGTCCCTCCATAAGGTCCGGTTCTTAAAGCGGCAACCCAGGAGCCTGTCGCCACCGCTAGAACTATTATGGCTCTGGTCTTGGTCAAGTAGCATGTACGTCTCTAGCTTGTCAGTGGTCACCGGAGTGGCCGACGACGTTATGAAAAGCAAGGCACGGGGTGTTACTTGATTCCACCGAGGACGGTAGCCCCGTTGGCTATGTCTTGTTAGGCACAGTCCCATGTTGGGAGTCCCTGTGGTACGAGAACTCCGCATGTTGCACTCTTTGTTTTTATTGTTGGCATATGTTGCCCGCGCTTCGGACGCCATTGACCCCTCTCACGTTGCGCCCTGAGGGTTAGTCAATCTCGGTACCTAGAGTCTCACCACCTTGTTGTACCTTAGCTGCTACTGATTTGTTAGGGTGTCTTGTGAAAAGCCTCGTAGCGTCCCTATGCAATCACACCTCGGAAGTGTTGATGTGCGTGGTTGGGTGCAAAGTTCTTTTGAGCTTTTACGCGACTGGTGGGTAATGGGAGAAACCTCTGCAGAGTGTAAATCTATCATGATAGCCTTGCCCAGGGTCACGAGCGGCCGGGATCCTTTTTTATTAGAAGATAATGTTTTATTTATGCTTAATATCACTTATACTTTATTAATTGGGTTGCAACTGAGTTTCATTCACCTGTAGTAATTTGGATAATGCTAAAACGAATCAACTAAAAGTGCTAATGCTGTTAAGCCGTGTCTAGCCTTATTTTGAGCCTTCATACATCCGTGCTATACTTGCTAAGTAAATGTTTACTTACACTTGTCATTTATTCAATAAATCCTGGATGAGTAAACAGATTGGGTTGTGCATGAGTCTGCTGCTGAGTTTCCAGAAGATCTGTCGTACTACTAAGTTGTGGCCTCCCAGTCAGAGTCCCTGTGGATTACGGCTCCGCTTAGTTTGAGAGTTATTAAGTCTTTGTTGTATTTGGTTAGTTTATTTATGATGCACTCTGATATAAAACTCTTTTTATTCAAGAATTTATTCAAGCATATGTTCTCTGTTTATCATATTTATTCGCTATATGTGTACTATGACTTCCTGGACACACATATGGCCACATTCGGGTTTTTGTGAAAATCTGGGTGTGACAGATTGTTTGTTATTTCTTCTCTACAGGGGAAGCCAAAATTGATAATAAAACAAAAGGAATCATCACCTTTTTATTACCAGGAGACACTATTCTTTGTGAGAGACGAGAAAAGGCAATAAAGTCCTCAAATTTTCAATCCACATGCCATGGATTTTTTTATATATCTTTGTATATTCTACATCATGTCACATGTGTATTTTTATTCTACATATTTTTATGCTTTGAAACTTACTTCTATCATCACCCCCATCCATTTTTATTCCCTCTGTTCCCATGGTCCCCAAAGTATGAAAAGAGAAAGAGAAAATGAAAAATTAAGCACGGAGAAAGAAAATGGCACGGTAAAAAAATGGTGTTGGGTAGCGGGCTCATGCGGTAGTGTGGGAACAATAAAAAAATGATTAGCTCGTGTTGCGTGGATGGGGCGCAGAAGGCTGAAAGGGAATGGTGAGGGCGGGGCTGGCGCAGCGCGCCACAAAACTCTAAAAGGGAATGGCGCGGAAGCCTAAAAGGGAACGGTGGGGGTAGGGGTGCGGGTGCGTACCATAAACAGAAATGTTATCTGGTTGGAGAATCCACCTCTCGGATGGCTTCCGTGCGGTCGACTGCAAACTAGATGCGCCCTGTTATTGCATGAGTTTTGACAACCATGCGTAATGTTTCTTTTGATATGCACCCTTTTAATTATTTTAGTAAATCCGAACGCTGTACGTGATTTAATCATGATTTAATAGTGCATGGTCCCCAAAGTATGAAAAGAGAAAGAGAAAACGAAAAATTAAGCACGGAGAAAGAAAATGGCACGGTAAAAAAATGGTGTTGGGTAGCGGGCTCATGCCGTAGTGTGGGAACAATAAAAAAATGATTAGCTCGTGTTGCGTGGATGGGGCGCAGAAGGCTGAAAGGGAATGGTGAGGGCGGGGCTGGCGCAGCGCGCCACAAAACTCTAAAAGGGAATGGCGCGGAAGCCTAAAAGGGAACGGTGGGGGTAGGGGTGCGGGTGCGTACCATAAACAGAAATGTTATCTGGTTGGAGAATCCACCTCTCGGATGGCTTCCGTGCGGTCGACTGCAAACTAGATGCGCCCTGTTATTGCATGAGTTTTGACAACCATGCGTAATGTTTCTTTTGATATGCACCCTTTTAATTATTTTAGTAAATCCGAACGCTGTACGTGATTTAATCATGATTTAATAGTGCATGGTCCCCAAAGTATGAAAAGAGAAAGAGAAAACGAAAAATTAAGCACGGAGAAAGAAAATGGCACGGTAAAAAAATGGTGTTGGGTAGCGGGCTCATGCCGTAGTGTGGGAACAATAAAAAAATGATTAGCTCGTGTTGCGTGGATGGGGCGCAGAAGGCTGAAAGGGAATGGTGAGGGCGGGGCTGGCGCAGCGCGCCACAAAACTCTAAAAGGGAATGGCGCGGAAGCCTAAAAGGGAACGGTGGGGGTAGGGGTGCGTACCATAAACAGAAATGTTATCTGGTTGGAGAATCCACCTCTCGGATGGCTTCCGTGCGGTCGACTGCAAACTAGATGCGCCCTGTTATTGCATGAGTTTTGACAACCATGCGTAATGTTTCTTTTGATATGCACCCTTTTAATTATTTTAGTAAATCCGAACGCTGTACGTGATTTAATCATGATTCAATAGTGCATGTTTCCTCCTATGTTTCTCCTTAATTATCTTAATCATTGTTGGTCCATATATAGGTCGGTGACTTCCTCTTTTTGTTGCTGCATCTGCCTCGGTCATATTGGTTCTCTGTTTCCCTACGTGCTCCTGGTTTAATTTCTTGATTCCGCTTTATCACATCCTTATTAGCATCTGTGTCGTCCTACCCAACACTACACTCATCCTCTTGCACTGTTGCAGAATGTGCAGGTATCATTGAGCAATCAAACTACTAAAGTCATTTGGGACGAAGTACACACATTACATTATTTATTCCTTTAATTTGAGCATACACTTGTTTTTACACAATCAAAATGGAACAGTAGCCATCCTTATCGAACGTTTCCTTCAATTTGCACCAAATAACTAAAGGAAGACAACAATTGAATATAATTAAGAATAGCGGGAAAAGCCTAAAAGTTTCTGTAATTCCTTTATTTTTCACGTTTGTTCATATATTCTGGGAATGTACGATGTAGCGATTTACCCTGATTCATCTTCAATATGCCCGGCGCGACGACCACACCGTACTTCGAAACCAAACTCATCGTCACTGATCACTTAGCAGTACTTCTTGGGCTTGTCGAGCGTGCACGTGACCCTCTCGAACGCGACGGCGCTGCCGTCCGTCGTCTTCCCTGGCGGTGGCGTGATCCGCAGCTTCAGCGGGCACGTCGCGCCGAGCTCACACCTGGTGTACCGCGTCGTATACCTGAACTTCCCCGTCAGCCTCACCCCGACCTCAAACACCCCCGTCGCGTTCTGCTCCCTGAACCGCGCCTCGCCAGCGCCGCCGAGCGTCGTGCCGGCGCCCGGTGAGCTCGACTCCATGCGGAACACCTCGGTGCGCCTGGCGCCGAGCCTGTCGCCCTTCCCGGCAACCTGAACGCGGTCGAGCGGCTGGCCGTCGAAGGTGTACGCCGCCACCAGCGGCTCATCGTTGGTGATGTCGATGGCCTAGTTCGGGTTGTGCATCCGCAGCGTCAGGGAGAGGTTGTAGGCGAGGAGCACCATGGGCGCCTTGACGAGCGCGAAGCGGGTGAGGGAGGCATCGTCGACGGTGATCTTGACGTGGCGGAGGTAGCCGTAGGCGGGGACGAGGACAATAGCGGTGACGATGAGAGCGAGCATGGTGAGGACGCCGAGGCAGCCGAGGGAGCTCTTTAAGTTCTCCTTGATGCTGTCCCAGCAGTCGTCGTCGCAGCACCAGCGGCGGCGCGCATTGTTGCTTGCCTCGCCGTCGCCGGTAGTGGTAGCGGGTGGCGGTCGTAGGATCGGAGCTTGATTTTCTTGGCTCTTGGACTTGGACGCGATGGATGAGGGGAGAATTGGATGCTATATTTGAGGCTGGGGTTGGGGTGAGGCCACTTTGGAGAAGAAGCAAGTAAAGTATAGGCGTAGCTGTGCTTTTGTATTAGTTAGCTTCATCTTTGTTTCCCGCTTGTAGTATTTTTCATGGCCTTTTTTCTGTTTTATTTAGTGTTGTGTTCAACATGTGTACAGATATGTTATAATAATTGGACTTAGGTAATAATTGTGGTTAATTAGGATTGGGTTTGGGTCTTTGTATTTATGCTAAGCCATGATAAATATGAAAGGCACTATTAATTGTTGTAACAATAGAAATTGGAGTAACTTTAGACGACTGGCGTCAGCGGCTTTGGCAGCGTGACTGTGACCACAAAATGGCAACGCTGTTTTTGGTGAGGGAGAAGAAACCCCTAGCCGTTGCCTAAAGGCAGTGGGTAGTTCAACCTCGTCAACAAATAATGTGTCTCAGTGTTATTTTCTTGTATAGTTCTTGTGACTATGTCGTTTAATTTTTTTTTAGGAGTCGTTTAAAGTCTTGTGTGCTTATATATATCCATCAATTTGAGGCTGTTGATATTGTTGGTGGCTAGCTTCCTAACACTCAAGTCTTGTGTGCTTATATATACCCATCAATTTCTTAAGTGGCTTATCATCCATTTTCCATGTCCAAATAAGACCCTTGCCTCTTATAGCAAAAAATAAAGTGTGGAACCTGGATGCCTTTACTATATATAGGCACCCGTGTTGTCTCCTGCAAAGGGTACAGTCCTCGTGCTAGAAGAATTACGAATGTAACCCTTTATTCCTTCCTCGTCCTATTAAAAAGGGAAACGAATGAGCTGCGTTCCTTGATGCGTCGTCCATTGTAGACATGACGCCTATCACGTTCCAGCACTAAAGCCCATGATTTGCCTCTCCACGTACGCTGGCGCATCCTATCATATACTCGTATATCAAGATGTATCCAGTCCCTAATTCGTCTGCTCTTTTTCTATCTTGGGGTAGTACAATATATACCACAATACACAATTTGTTGCAGCCTTTGTTCTAGTTGTTCTGCCAGGTCCGTCCACAAATGGCAGAGCTCAAAATTGTTTCATGTTCCCCTACGTACCAATGTTTTTTTTTACAAAATAGTGTCGCTAATTCAATACAAAGCAATTGTTTCTAAATAAAAGTCCTCAAATTAACAGGAATCATAACTATACACAGGTGAGTTGGAAGCTCTAGATCTATACAAAGTTTTGGAAATAAACTAAATTTCAGGTTGTAGGATGTTAACATGGACAGGTTACACATCACTGGTGCATAATACTGTGAACAATATAGTAGCATTTCGTTTGTATTTTTAAATAATTGTTCAAACATTTATTAATTAGTCTCAAAATGTTCGTCTCGTAAAGTACAATAAAACTATGCAATTAGTTTTTTATTTCATCTATATTTAGTACTCCATGCACGTGCCGACATTTTGATGTGATGAAAATCTTTTTTTTTTTGCACAGTGGAATTTGGGGGTGAAATTTGGGATCTAGGCCTTGTTTAGTTCCCAAAAAGCAACCCTAAAGTTCACTATGCAAGAAGAAGATTCACATCACATCAAAATGTCGGCACATGCATGGAGTACTAAATGTATATGAAATCAAAAACTAATTGCACAGTTTTGTTGTACTCGACGAGACGAACATTATGAGCCTAATTAATCAAATTTTGGACAGTTTTTCACAAATACAAACGAAATACTACAGTGACGTATTTATGACGAAGTGATATCTTTCCTCTAATTCCCTGTCCCTAATTTGCATCTAAATAAGGGCTAAACAAGGCCAGTGTCGCGATGTTCTGAAGTAACCAACTCATGAAGCCGACAGGACAGGAAGGTCCAAGTATCGCAACCAGTCCTGCCAAGGCACACCAGCAGCTTTCTGTTCAAAAAAAAAAGCACACCAGCTGGGAAATTGCCCCGTAGAAACCGTCCGAAGCTCTTTTTACGGATGGAAATATGTATTAATATTCCAGCACGTGTATCGATCGATACATACAGCTATTCATTGTTACAATGTTGCACTTAAAGTTCCAATAGAAAAAAAAACACTCTTAAAAACAACCTCCAAAATAATTTCAAGAGCACGGAAGTCTATTAATAAAGCGCCAGCCATTTGAAGCAAAGATTTCCATCACTAATGACTCAAGCACACGACACCCCCAGTTTATTCGGGATCTTTCTTCCTCCTTTTACAGCAGGGACCAAAAGCGAATTCAATGTGTTCCTCTGAAAACCATCTGCATAGTAGAGAAAGCTTGTGTATGGTTAAAATCTCATCATTTCGGCTAAGCCAAATATCCCAACAAATAGCACATGTCCCCACCAAGACTTGATGCTTTTCCTTTCTACTCCTTGTAACCAGTATGTAAACATGTGGTTTACATTTAAAGGAGGAGGAAAAAGAAGTGAAAGTTGCACTAGTCTCCAAATAAACTTAGCATTTTGGCAATCAAAGAAAAGATGTTGTATTGACTCATTTAAGCTACAAAAGCAATATTTAATACTTCTTTTCCACCGGCTCTTTGCTAAATTATCCTTGGTTAAAGTTACTCATCGAATCATGTACCATAAAAAAATCTTGATTTTGAGAGGAATTTTCAGCTTCCATATAACATGATTACGAGGCACAACATTGGCTACAGCTAGCGCTCTGTACATAGAACAAACCGTGAAAAAACCATGTTGATTAAGCGACCAACTGAAAATATCTCTTTCATTTGATAATTGGATGGTCGGTCATGATGCAAGCTACCAAGTGGTGCCAGGTATGCAAATTATTTCTAACTAAAAATCTTTGGACAAAGACATTTAAAGGATTGGACCCAAGAACTACACTAACAGAAGCCTTTTCTTTCTTACAATATTATAAAGACTAGGATATTGGTCTCTAAGGCCTTGTTTAGATCCCAATTTGGGAGCTCCTTGGGAGTTTCCAATCATCGGAGGACTGTAGCATTTCGTTTGTATTTGTGAAAAATTATCCAAACATTGATTAATTAGGCTCAAAATGTTCGTCTCGCAAAGTACAACAAAACTGTGTAATTAGTTTTTGATTTCATCTACGTTTAGGACTCCATGCATGTGCCGACATTTTGATGTGACGTGAATCTTCTTTTTGCATAGTGGAATTTGGGGGTTGAATTTGGGAGGCCTAGTGGCCTTGTTTAGATGTCGAACTTCGGAGGTCGAATTTGGAAGTTCGTCGTCACTTCGTAATCATTGCGTCATTGTAGCATTTCGTTTATATTTGTGAAAAATTGTCCAAAAATTAATTAATTAGGCTCAAAATGTTCATCTCACAGAGCACAACAAAATTGTGTAATTAGTTTTTTGATTTCATCTACATTTAGTACTCCATGTATGTTATGACATTTTGATGTGACGGAGAATCTTCTTTTTACGTAGTAAATTTGGGAGTTGCTTTTGGGATCTAAACAAGGCCGAACTATCTGCATTTTACAGTAGAAAGCAGGAATACAGTCGCATGTAAAGCAGTAGTAGGTGACCTCGACGACTGCTACTGCTTTAAGTTTCGTTTCCCGCGCGCTAAACTTTAGCGCCGTCACATCAGATGTAAATATGTTAATTAGGAGTATTAAATATAGATTAATTAGAAAACTCATTATATAAACGAGGAGTAATTTACGAGACGAATCTATTAAGCCTAATTACATCTTGATTAGACAATGTAATGCTACAGTAAATGTATGGTAATTATGTATTAATTATAGCAAAATTAGACTTGTTAGGTTCGCTCGCGAAATAGACATGACTTATATAATTAGTTTTATAATTAGTTTATGTTTAATACATCTAATTATCACTTATTTAAAGCGCTAAACTTTAGCGCATGAAGCCAAACACCACCTCAGTGATCAACGGGGATTGGAGCAGTTAATAGGGGAAATCAAAACCCAGCAATTTTACATTTTCTGAACTTATAATTTTTTTAACTTAGCAATTTTACATTTTACTCCCAGTCACTGACTGAACTTTAGTCCGATCCAAACACACCACACTTGTTTAGCAATCTCGATCTCCACTTCCCCCGTCCAATCCGCGGCGGTCTCTCCCTCTTCCCCTTCCTCCATCCAAAGCCCAAGATTTGCTCCGGCCATGTGCTGCCTCGACGACTGCTGCTGCTGCGGCGGCTGCTACGACTCCTTCTGCGACCGGTGCTGCCCGTGCATCTCCTACGACGCGCGCGAGACCATCTTCGGCTGCTGCATCTGCTTCCTCCTCCTCGCCGCCGTCGCCCTCCTCGCCGTGCTCCTCGCCGCCTACGGCTTCATCCGCCACCCGGAGTTCGCCGTCGAGGCCGCCTCGCTGACCCGCTTCGCCCTCGCCACCTCCCCCGCCATCGCCTTCGCCTACAACCTCTCGCTCACCCTCACCGTCCGCAACCGGAACTGGGCGATGAGCGTCAAGAGCACCATGCCCATGGAAGCGGACTACAGCTTCGACGGGCAGCGGTTCGACCGCGTCGCGCTCGCCTCCGAGGGGGACGTGCTCCCCGCCGGGAAGACACGGGTGTACCACGTCGACTCCGGCGCCGCCGGCGCGTACGCCGCGCTCGGGAACGCCGGCGTCGCCGAGTTCGCGAGGGAGAACGCCACGGGGGTGTTCGAGGTGGAGGTGGCGGTCGCCGGCGAGGTGAGGTACACGGCGCGCTACACCAAGTGCAAGCTGGCGGCGACGTGCCCGCTGAAGCTGCAGCTCGCGCCGCCGGGGACGGCGGCCGTCGTGTTCCAGAAGGTCAAGTGCAAGCTCGCCAAGCCGGACAAGAACTGCTAGTGGTTTCTCCTAATTTTGTTTGAATTTGCGGATTCGCATTGATTGATTCGTGTCTGTACTCTGTAGAGTGCTCGAATTCTTTCTCCAGTCGGGGCTTGTTTGGATGAGGTCCTGGACCAGGCCGTGAAATATTTTTTCAAAGGAAATTTGGCATGCATGAAGTATTAAATGAATATATTTGCAAAATCTTTTTAGGGATGAGTGTAACCTTTTTAAATGAATCTATAATTAATAATTACTACAGTAATGCTCTCTAATCGTGCGGTCAAAGGCCTCATTAGATTTATCTCGTGAATTAATTCGGGATTACGAAGTTAGTTTTGTAAACTGACTTTATTTAATACATTTAATTATTGGTCAAACGTTTTTCCACTCCAAAGAAACACAGCCCAAGCGCTCGATTTTGTGAGCCTGGTCCAGGAAGCTTTCCCAGGACTCTCTTCTTTTGTGCGATGGCTAGGCTTGCTCCGAAATGGGGATTGGGGATGGCATTTGCTTTTTGCACTGTCAACTTAATCTTTTGTTCTGCAAAGATAGAGTAAAATTTAAACGCGTTTGAAATACAATTGAACACGAATGCATTTCGTAGTGAGGCTGTCCTGAAGAAGAGTTGTTACGGCTTGGCTCGTTCGTCCAGTCAAGTCAACGCGTCCGTCCAAAGACCCAGCAGCAGGCGGCTACACATGTTTTGAGTGTCCATAGCATTTTGTTTCCCTGGAGAGCTAATAGATAGTGATACAGTTGTTTGGTTCCGTTTGGTCCGTTGTGCGGTAATCAGATACCGCTCCATTCGTCGGTGATAACGCTCCTCCTCGAGAGTTATCCCACCACCACCTCTCACCCTCGAGTGCTTCCACTCCTCCGCTCGAGCAGCTTCGCCGGCAACCATACGCAGCCTCTTCGACGGTGAGCCCTTTGCTCCTTCCTCTTCTCGCTCCCTCTCTCCCTTGTCCACTACACAAAGCAATTTTCGTCGGGCTGAATTAATGAACGAGTACAGGGCTGGCTCAAATTAGGCTAGATGTAAGTGCTTTGGGGCCAACTACTATATATATTTATATGGGTTGAATGGGTCTCGGCCCGTGCTGCAGCACGCCCAACACGGGTTGTGGATCCGCCCCTGTCCTTGGCTAAGTTATTATAGGAACACAGAAGTTTAGGAATGTTTTTTTTGCTGAATTTTAGTTCACTGCAAGGATTCTAGGCCTTTGAAACATTGGACCGAGGCTTTATTATTTATAGGGAATCATAGAATTTCTACCATTCCCTAAACTTGTATTATTTCTTTCCCTAAACATGTATTATTTTTTTGTAGATGAGGAGAGAAGGAAGCGTACAGAAGGTGGAAGAAGATAGATGTTTGAATCTGAAGCTTCATGACAGTGTGTTACATGCCAAGTTCTCCAAATATGAGTTTTCATCTTGTTTGTAAAGTCCTGGCATTTGTCTCTTTCAATTGGGCTGTAATAGTTCTGAGATCATAGATGTTCTTATTTCACTTTTATTACTCGTTGAGTCCCTGATCGCTTTTATTTTGTAGGCATTTTTGCATTGTTAGAATGTAAAATTCATATTAGTTCAATCTCCTTGTATTACGTTATGTTCAGCAAATTCAAAATAGCATGCACGGCATGAGATGCGCTGGCTGTGTTATCAGCTCTCCTGAGTAGTTGTTAAATTTGAAGAGTGTCTTCTGATACCTGATATACGATACCCTTACCTTATCCCACCAAACAAAATCTGGTAATCAGCTATTCCACCTCAAATGCCCCTGCGATGCGTTTCCAGTCCCGTTATCCGTCCGCATACCAAACACTGTCAGATGTAATCCGTATTAAAGTGTGCATGCACTGCACGGCATTGTTCTTTCTGTCACACGCCTCAACCATTGAGTGGTATACCCGGTATCTTTGGGGATGAAAATTTTTTTACACACGTTTGACCACTAATTAAGGATATTAAATAAAGTCAGTTTACAAAACTATGTACAGAACCCCGGATTAATTCACGAGACCTATTTAATGAGGTCTTTGACTGTATAATTAGAGGATGGTTACTGTAGCATTACTTGTAGTAAATCATGGGTTAATTAGGCTCATTAGATTCGTCGCGTAAAGTTACACTCATCCTTAAAAAGGTTTTTCAAATAGACTTTATTTAATACTTCATGCAAGATTCCCCGGGAAAAAAATTTCGGGGAAACAAAGAAACACGGTCTATAATAAAAAACGGGTTGGGAATTTAGGTGAATTTTTAAGTGAATGTATTTGTCACTGAGGCCTTGTTTAGACCTCGTTTAGATCTAAACTTTGGATACCTAAAGTTTGGAGTCCGTCATAAATACGTCACTGTAGCATTTCATTTGCATTTATGAAAAATTGTCCAAACATTGATTAATTAGGCTCAAAATGTTCATCTCGTAAAGTAAAAAAAATTGTGCAATTAGTTTTTGATTTCATCCACATTTAGTACTCCATGTATGTCCCGACATTTTGATGTGATGTGAATCTTCTTTTTGTATAGTGGAATTTGAGGATGGAATTTGGGAACTAAACAAGGGTTGTGTTTAGATCCTATGAAAATGTGGTTAAAAAGTCGCATCGGTCACTGTAGCGCACTGTAGCACTTTTTTTTGTTTGTGGTAATTGTTGTCCTACTATGACCTAACTAGGCTCAAAAGATTCGTCTCGTCGTGTACATCAAAACTATGTACAAGAAAAATGCTACAATGCCGCATTTATGACAAAGTCTAAACTTTGGTCTCCCTGAATTGAGATCTAAATAAGGCCTGGTTGATGCTATGATGGGACATCTCTCTCTGTCCTACAGAACATAGGTCCTATTTGGTAATGATTATAATCAGCATGTCCGCGAAAATAAGACATAATCCCACCAAACATTGTATTTATTTTCGTGTATTTTTGCTTCTATGATAAGTCGCTTCAGAGATTTATACTATAAGAAATAAAAGTGATAAGCGCGATCATCTAATAATCTAAGCATGGCTGAGAGAATCGTTTCCAAACATAACCATAGTTGGCCTTGACATCTCCTTGGTCGAGTCAACACGTGCCTCCATAGATTCACCCAACAGCAGGCTCACTGATTGGCTGACTCTCACTACCGAAAATCCTCTGTCTGTCGTGTGCCTCAAGCCAAACCACCTTTGCCGTGGGTCATATTGGGCACGGAAAAGACTTTGCTGTGTGCCTCACAAAAAGCACACGGCAAACCTGATTTTACCGGCTGGCGTTTACCGTGTGCAGCACGCGGTAAAGGCTTTACCGTGTGCATTTGTGGCTTTCCCGTGTGCCAAACTGGAGCAATCCAGTAGTGTATCTCTCAAGTCCCAAAACTCAGAGGAACATCATCCACCTGCGCAAAAACGTACAAATGTGTGCCTAACTTTTTTATGCGGCAAAAGATTTTTGTAGTATAATTCCAGCAATTGCCAAAGCGGAAAAAAAATAACAGCTAAGAATCCTAAACCAACATTTATAAAAAATTGCCACTTAATTAATAATCATAATAAAATGTTTTAATTATGTAGATATTTAAACCACACATCGATATATGTCTTGTTACTACACACCGGTCGAGAACAAGCTGAATCTCACGCCAAAAGAATCTACATTTTGCACCAAAAAAAGCATATTACCTTAAATTCGACATGCAGACCAAAACATTTTAAGGTAGAACCCAATACCAACGTGAGATTTCAGTTGGAGTTTAAAAATGCAACTAGATCCAACTCCATTCTTTATAACCTTTTGAAGTTCAATACTGAAGATGCCTAAAATTTTAAACATCAATGTCACTAGTATTTGAGTGCGCAGTAAAATCTAAACGCGTTTGAAATACAAGTGAATTTTCGTCACAAATGCGTTTCCCACTGTTAAGACGATGGGATACCTGTGACATTATAAAATGGCCCCGGCCTTGACGTCTTCTCCGTCAAGTCAACGCATCCATCCATAGACCCAGCCCAGCCGCCGTCAGCTCCGTCACCAGCATCCAAATCCAGCAGGACACACACACACCCCATCCAGCTCCAGCCGGACGCCGGCCGCCGGCGATGGGGAAGCTCGACGACTGCTGGGACGACTGCTGCTACAAGTGGGACGAGTGGAAGTACTGCCTGGCCTGCTTCGGCATCGTGGCCGCCGTCGTCCTCCTCGCCGTGCTCCTCGCCGCCTTCGGCTTCGTCCGCCACATCTCCGTCACCGTCGACGACGCCTCCCTCACCCGCTTCGAGCTCGTCACCTCGCCGGCGACCTCGATCTCCTACAACCTCTCGCTGACGCTGGTCATCCGCAACACCAACTGGGCCATGGCGCTCAAGAACACCAAGCCACTGGAGGCCGTGTACAAGTTCGACGGGCAGGTGTTCGACCGGTTCGAGCTCGCCGGCGAGGGCGAGAGGCACCCGGCGGGGAAGACCCGGGTGTACCACCTCGACGCCGGCGCCACGAGGTTCGCCGCACTCGGGAACGCCGGCGAGGCCGAGTACCGGGCGGAGAAGAAGGCGGGGACCTTCGAGGTGGAGGTGGCGGTCGCCGGGGAGGTCAGGTACACGGCGCGCTACACCAAGTGCAAGGTCGAGGCGTCGTGCCCGCTGAAGCTGCAGCTCGCGCCGCCGGGCACGAACGCCGTCGTGTTCCAGAAGGTCAAGTGCAAGCTCGCCAAGCCGGAGAAGAACTGCTAGCTAGTGTGATCTGTGAATCTGTGATGTGTGTGTGTTGGTTGGGCTTGGTGGCGATGGGTTTTCGGTTAATTTGGTTGCTCATTTCGTTTCTTTTTGTACTAAATTTGCAATTGAAGCGAAATGGGATTTGTTTGAACTCGCTCCTACGGAGTAGTATGTATTTCCTTCTTTGCTTGTTTATTTATTTATATCCGTGGCCATTTTTGTTTGTAACTGTTCCATGTAAAATTTGTGGACGAATTTAAATTCTCAATGGAGGCGCGTAGCGATGCCGAATTGTGCTTGCTCACCGCCGGGAGTCTGGCACCGGCGGGAAGTTCTTTTCTTGGACACAAGGGTCACTCGGCAGTGTGAAGTGAGCTGTATTTTACTTGCAAGCCGGGACAGGAACCACGACTTCTCCAGGGAAAAAGAAAAATTGAAAGGAATTGGGAAGAAAGCGTGGAAAGGGACAAGAACCACTTGGCAGCAGGCAGGCGGGAAGGATGGCGCGGGACACGCTTCCGATAAAATATGACGCGTTTTGGGGAAGCAAACCATGGGAGGTTTCATCTGTTTGAAAGATCGGGGATGCTCTTGTAACGGGTCTATCTGTTTGAAATTTGAAGGGATTTTGGATCGTAGAAAGGTACTCCCTCCGTTTCCAAAAAAAAAGAAAGGGACATTCTAGACATTTTAGGATAAATTAAGAAGAAAGTAGAATGATCTTTATTGTTCTTAATTTTTAGTTATATTTTATATTAATTGGTTGTTGCAAGCCGGGACAGGAACCACGACTTCTCCAGGGAAAAAGAAAAATTGAAAGGAATTGGGAATAAAGCGTGGAAAGGGACAAGAACCACTTGGCAGCAGGCAGGCGGGAAGGATGGCGCGGGACACGCTTCCGATAAAATATGACGCGTTTTGGGGAAGCAAACTATGGGAGGTTTCATCTGTTTGAAAGATCGGGGATGCTCTTGTAACGGGTCTATCTGTTTGAAATTTGAAGGGATTTTGGATCGTAGAAAGGTACTCCCTCCGTTTCCAAAAAAAAAGAAAGGGACATTCTAGACATTTTAGGATAAATTAAGAAGAAAGTAGAATGATCTTTATTGTTCTTAATTTGTAGTTATATTTTATATTAATTGGTTGTTGCAAGCCGGGACAGGAACCACGACTTCTCCAGGGAAAAAGAAAAATTGAAAGGAATTGGGAATAAAGCGTGGAAAGGGACAAGAACCACTTGGCAGCAGGCAGGCGGGAAGGATGGCGCGGGACACGCTTCCGATAAAATATGACGCGTTTTGGGGAAGCAAACCATGGGAGGTTTCATCTGTTTGAAAGATCGGGGATGCTCTTGTAACGGGTCTATCTGTTTGAAATTTGAAGGGATTTTGGATCGTAGAAAGGTACTCCCTCCGTTTCCAAAAAAAAGAAAGGGACATTCTAGACATTTTAGGATAAATTAAGAAGATAGTAGAATGATCTTTATTGTTCTTAATTTTTAGTTATATTTTATATTATAGGATATTTTATATTTTATAGTAATTTTTAGTTATATTTTATATTTTAAATTAAGAAGAAAGTAGAATGCACGGAGGACCGACGATGGCGCGGAGGAGGTGGACCGGCGGCGGGCGGGCGGCCGGGTGGAGCGGGTCCTCCCCTCCCTCGGCGGCGGCGGGCGGCCGGGCGGAGCGGGTTCTCCCCTTCCTCGGCGGCGGCGGCTTTGAGCTCCGAACGGCGGCGGCGCGCGGGGGCGCGGCGGGCGGTGGTGCGGCGGACGCGGGACCCGCAACGCGAGTTCTAGGCGTCGTCGGTGACGCGCGGTGGCGGAGCTCCTCACCGTCGTGGGTGCGAGCGGCGCGCGGAGGCCGAGCCCCTCGCCGGCGTGGCGGCCTCGGCTTCCCCTCCCCGCCCGGAGAGCTAGCGGCGGAGGCGAGCGTCGGGCGCAGCGGCAGGCCAACGGCTCGACGGAGCTCCTCGGCCTTCCTCCCTCTGGTCCCATGGCGGCAGCCGCGCGAGGTGGTTGGGAGGGCGCGGGCCCCGCGCCGACATGGAGCATACCGTCGGCCCGCGCCGCCCGTCATGCATGGCGTTTCGGGAGGCTGCCCGGCATTTTACCGGGCGATCACGTCCCCCGCTGCAGCGCAGAAACGGTATCCCACGCGGCATGCGGACCGAGGTGGCATTATACCGCGTGGGATCCGGTCCCCAGTGCCGGCAGCCTAAACGCAGATGATGATGATGCTCTGTCAACTGGCTATTTGGATTGGTAAATCAGAGGACGAAACACAAAACGCATTAGCTTGGGAGGCCCTACGCCCCAACCCCATATCATTGGCTCATTGCACTACAAACATGTATACAATTGATTTAATTAGATGACTGCATATCGTAGCACTGACAGAGGGAAATGCAAGACAACAATGTCAAGCACAAATACACCACCACCGTAAAAAGATACAATGCATGGTATCTTCCAGGCCTCCCAGAGCAGAACGAACGATCAATCTCTAAAAGGATAAATAAATGGAATTTCATTCTCTTGCAACATAAAGAATGAAAGATCAACTGCTTACGGGAAGCCAACCACCCTACCTGCAATTTTTAAGTAAAAATTTACGGTCAAGCTAGCGCCGGACGTCCGACGGGACTAAAGAATCGGATGGCACTGTAGCATACGAAAAATCCCGCCGCAACATGGTTATGATGTTGCATGCAACATATAACATTTTTGCAACATCCAAAAATAGCATATACAACATCAAACAATAGTATCTGCAACATAAATAGTCATAATTTACAACACCAGAAACACACGTTCACAACTCTCATCCACGCACGGCAGCGGTCAAAAAAATTCCAATAAAAATGCAACATCCGAATGAAACACTTGCAACATGCATGCGAAACATATGCAACATCGCAACATCCCCGGATCTATTTTTGCAACATTCACATCAAACAGTTGCAACATTCTTCTAAAACATCCGAAACACGTGAAACATGCTCTTGCAACATCAAGCGAAACCGTAGAACATTCCAGATCTATTTTTGCAATATTTACATCAAACAGTTGCAACATTTTTTTAAAACATCCGAAACACGTGAAACAAACTCCTGCAACGTGAAGCGAAACCCTAGAAAAAGAGGACAAAAATGCACAGGTGATGCAGAGGAGGAAGAGAATGACGCGCGGGGAGCTCCATCACGGCAGTCATGACCGCACCAACAGCGCCATGCGGGGCGGTGCGCGGACGCGGCGGTGCCTGCGGCGACGTGCGGAGCGGCGCACGCACGGCGACGGGCGGGGCAGCGACATCCGCGACGGAAGCGACACGAGGCCGCGACGGAGGCGGGGCGGCGCACGAACGGAGCAGGTGGGAGACGCTCGGACAGCGGCGAACGGGGCGGCGGTGTCCGCGGCGGAGACGGCGGTGTCGTCGCGCGGAGTCGGAAGCAGATGCGGAATGTTTTTTTTTTGGAAATATCGATGGGATCGGGGAGTTAAATATGAACGCGAAGCGGAAATGGTGCGGGTGTCCGATACGTCGGACACCAGATACGAAGCATTACCGAAAAATTTATCATCAAAAGCACTAGTGGTAGGCACGTTACTCCGTACACGATATAACCACCAGACTGGCAAAGTGAGTTCATGAGTCTTAAAAAGAAGCATATCAAGGCGACAGTAGTGGCTATAGACATAATATTTCACCTGGTGAGTACATGGGTAAATAACAAAAAAATGACACTGCAATATATTTAGCCTTCGAAGGCAGCAGAATCTCATCATCATCCGAACAAAGAATGGTCAGGTAGCTTTCCAATTGAATTAGTGACCGTGGCCTACATCATATTACAAATTACTACTCTCTACAGGCTTATACGGTTGACAACCTGCTATACAGGTCATAGCAAGTATACAATACAGTAAATCAAAGTATGATTCAATCCTCCATTAGATGGCATCCATGAGAGCAAGGTGCAGGTTAACCACTGTTTCGTTGGCTGCTGTACTAGAATTGATGAACCGGTTGCCAAGAGGATCATCTGTTTTCGTCATCAATGGTTTCATGTTCCTCGAGTTCACTTACTTCAGTGGCAGGAACGGTGGTCGTATGAACAGTGTTATTGCTACCACGGCAATGCAGTAGCTGGCGCTGAAGGCTCTCAATAAGCTGATTAAGTTGTTGGATATTTTTCTCTTGCAATAATATTACCTGCAGATGCCACACAAAAAATTAGATGAGGAAAATAGCAGAAACTCTAGATAGTGATGCTCAGCAAATAATGCCCATGCCCCCAAGAAGCAAATATTGGACTAAGAGGTGGTGACTGGTGAGAGGATAAATTTCTAAATAACAAGGCCTAACATGATTGGATCTTTCCATATCAAAAGTTTGCTACCAAAATGGAAGTTCTTCATCCATAATTAGTTACCCTATGGCAACCAAATAGGATGCCTGGCACATGATTGTCAAACTCGATTTTACTATACGTTTATGACTTCACTAGCCAAGATCAACCTGACTCTAAGGAATCCTGCTTGGTTCGGTATAATCTTTACACCTTTACAAATTTGTAAACAATGCAATCCACAACTCTAATGGTTTTGGTTGTTTGTTATCAATGGTTATTTGTATATATCCAACTAATGCAACATTTAACTATTCATTTCTTTATGCTCAATATAATTTGCATAAATAACATATGATATAAATACTTTGCACTGTGTTTTTTAGAAAAATGAAAGTTACATAAGTATTTTTAGCAAATGCAGTGGTATTGAGACAATTATAGGAGTAATTTCTTTCCTGCCATTGTAATTTTGCACAACCCACATGTTGTTGACACACTAATGGCAAATAAGCAATTTTCCCTGTTGATTACTCCCTCAAGTCACAAATACATGATGATCTGGGTTGTCTGGAGTATCTAAATGTTGAACATTAATAGATATTTCATGTTGTGATTCAATTATTTGAAAATGATATAAGCAGATCTGTCCAAATAGTAGTTTCACAATATTGTAATTTTTTCTTTACTTTTTAAATCTATTACAATATAATCTAATGGTCAAAGATATGTTATCGAGATGTCCATGCTCAAACATAACTTATTTGTGAATGCGAGGAGTCAATTATTAAGGTGGTGTTTGGATCCAGGTGCTAAAGTTTAGCGCTTTAAATAAGTGATAATTAGATGTATTAAACATAAACTAAATACATAAGTCATGTCTATTTTGCGAGACGAATCTAACAAGCCTAATTTTGCTATAATTAATACATAATTACCATACGTTTACTGTAGCATTACATTGTCTAATCATGGTGTAATTAGGCTTAATAGATTCGTCTCGTAAATTACTCCTCGTTTATGTAGTGGGTTTTTAAATTAATCTATATTTAATACTCCTAATTAACATATTTACATCCGATGTGACGGCGCTAAACAAACAGGGCCTAAATTAATTCATTTATAGAATCACATAAAAAATAAACGAGTGGGAATTTCGTATCCAAAGGTTACTGTGTCTCAACTAGCAACTTCAGTCTGTTGCAGTGCTTAAACATTTTTAAAAGATCACGTATGTGGTACGCACAAAGTTAAGCCTGTAAAAAGTCAATGTATAATTCAATTAAGGAGCAAAATTGTAACTGAGCCAGTGTAAGCCGTCACCACCTAGGTTCAAGTCCAATTCAACTAAAATTTGGGTGCTCATTTCTCCATATTTAAAATGTCAACTAGTTCCTCCTAGGTTGATCAAGCCTTTTAGAAATAATATCAACCAGCTATCAACTTGGCATTGTTCATTGTGCGCTAAGGAATCTCTATAACAAAGATGAATAAAACTGAAATTTTTATCAGATTACTTGACTTTACGTGACCTACAAACGTGTTTTTATGGCATTTTTCTAAAACATTGCAAAATGTTGGGTTATTGTATTTCCACTAATAGAAACGCCAAAGCCGTTGTTACCAATCTATGCCCCATGTTAAATATTACATCAATTCTACAATTTGCAGTCCTGCAACTTGCTTGTGACCTGATTTGGGTTCAAGATTTCGATAACTTGGTTAGCCGGTTTGGCAACTAAAAAGTTATGAATCGAACTGGAGAACAATAATTTCTAATCTTAGCGGAACATGTTCAGCATTAACAATTCATGGTTTTCAAGGAGGATCATGAATTAGCATTTGGCAGTAACTAAGTGAGCAACCAATCCTCTGTATATAATTATTAGGCCTGAATTCCTTGCAAAAGTTATCTGTACCTAGCAATTAAACTCCACAAACCATTCTTTCTACTCCATGACATGATTACCACTACATATTTCTCCGGAGGAATTTAGGACAAACTCCAAAGTGACAAGCAAAGGTGAATGTACAAGTATTGTTGAAAATCTGGGTGATGCTTAATGTGCATTACCCACAGAAAAAGCAGATCTGTTTTCTCCAAATGCACGGCTGTGAACTTTGAAAAAAAAAAATCCTCAAAGTTCATATATGTTGGCCATGTTACAACAAATAGATTTTGCAAAAGTTAAAAAGAAATACAAGAAAAGAGTGACCAATATGTACATGACCAATACAAGAAATACATATGACATCTTTCTAGAAGTGTTTCCCCCCAAGTTCTACATGACACATCCACCAATATGTACTGCATCCATGTTTTTACCCTTTCACTTTTTTGGGTCGATGCTAAGGCAGAGGCACACAAGCTATGATAAGGGCGATGGTACTCAGCAGAAATCTGGATAACATAATAGATGATGTGGAGCGGCAGTCAAACTGCCTAATTACAGAAGTAACTGAAAACAGCTGTCTAACATGATTTTGCCAAAAACGTCTAAGTCCCATCTGTTCAAAGGATTAACTTTAGTCCTGACACTGACACCAGAACATACAATCATTAATTGTTATCCAACTTTTATCATGTTCTAGGTTCACTCAGGCCTGCACCTAAAAGGTTGTGTTATTGACAAACATGCGTAAGTCATAACATTACAAGCTAGATCTCAATCAGTAAGGCATGTTCTTGTCATCTTGTGATGTGCTTCCCATTTGGTGATAAAGTGCATGATAGTCCCTTTATCTCGGCTATTTTTGCTGAACTCACCAATATGCTTAAATCCGGCCCAACAATGCATGCCCCAGATGAAAAGCTTCTTAATGGTACCTATCTCCTAGTTTACTTAAAACAGAAATCAACTTCTTGTTTAAGACATTTCTACTAACTATGGACACAGATCTTCAATATCCCTATCAAGCACTCTGAAAGACCGAGATCGAATGAAGGCATGCACGAGATTCGTCTTGTTCCCGATTCTTGACGGCCCCAATTTCAATGTGTACCTAAATTTAGTTCAGATATCACGGCCACAAGATTTCTTCAGAAAAGGAGAAAGGGTTACCAATGCGCCTATCTTGCAGACCACAGGAACCAGGGTGCGCCCACGGGAACAGCTAAAAAGGTAAGCCAAGCCGATTCGACACGAACCTTCTCCTTGACGGCGTCCTCCCTGGCGAGCAGCTGCTGGCGGCGGCGCGCGGCGGCCGGGTCGGCGTCGGCGGCGTCCCCGATCTGCTGCTTCCACTCGAACTGCGACGTGATGACGAGCACGAGCAGGAGGAGGACGAGCACCACCGGCCGCGTATTCATCCCCGCCGCACCAAACCAGCCGATCCCCCAATCCGGAACCAACCGCCTCGACGCGCAAGAAGCGGCTAGCTGCCAGGCACAGCACGGACGCGGTGAGGAATCGAGAAATGGAAGGGGGCGGGGCGGAGGGGACGGATTGGAGTTGCCGAGGACAAAGAGCCGGGGAGCTTCGCTTACCAAGAAAGAAAGCCCCGGATCTCCGGCGGTCAGGGCTGGCAGTCACGTCCTTGCGAGGAGCGGGGTGGGGGGGGGGGGGGGGTGGGGGGGGGGGGGGGGGGGACGGCTGCAGGTGGGAGCTGCAGAGCGAGACCGGAAGGAGGAAGAGGCGGCGGAGGAGGAGGGCACCGTGCGGGGGAGGAGAAGGGAAGGCGCGTGGACTGCCGGGAGAGGGAGAGGAGACCAAGACGAGTTCTTGGGAAGGAGGAGAAGGGAGACGGGCCGGAAGTCAGCGAGACAGCGGCGCTTTGAGTTGAGGACAGGACACCCGCACAAATGCTGGATTTTCTCTTGAAAGAGCCAAAGCAGTGGTTAGCATCAGCCGAGTTGTAAAGTATCTCATGGGCAAATACTACGATATACTCCGTACTATATAAACAACTGTATTAGGGGGTGTCGGGATTCGATGGGCTAAAATTTAGTCCTTAAATAAATGATAATTTGAAATATTAAACATAAACTAGTTATATAAATTATAAGTTATGTCTATTTCTGAGACAACCTAACAAGCCTAATTAACGTATAATTAGTACATAATTATCATATGATTACTGTAGCATTACATTATCTAATTATAAATTAATTAGGTTTAATAGATTCGTCTCGTAAATTAGTCATCACTTATGTAATGGATTTTTAAATTAATCTATATTTAATATCTCTAATTAGCATTTTTATATCTGATGTGACGGGACTAGTTTAGTAGAGGGATCCAAACACCCCTGCAAACGAGAAGACTTTTCGTTTTCCATAAATAAAGCAGAAGAAAGGTAATGTGACGGCGGCAAAATTATAAAAGAAATAAAGAGAAATGGGCTTTACCTAGATAAACACAGGATGTACATTGTGCATTGTTTGCAAATCGTTATAAACCGTTCGGTACTGTATCCGGGTATATCCCGTGTGGCTAATCTCATTGGGTGGCTAGTTTTATAGTAAGCGGCTACATAATAATTCGAATGATACATTTAATCAGAATATAATACATCAATTGCGTGCTATGATTCGCTTATGAAACCATAAAAACAAAACATTGCATCGGACAGGCTATTTCATATGTAGCATTTTGGAAACAACAAAATGGAACATATACCAAATATATAAGAAGAGAGAAGATATGTTAGCATCTCTAAGAGATTAGCTAAAAAGACTAGTCAAATTTACTGATTTAGCTACTCTCAAAAATAGATTTGACTAACAAATAACAGAGTAATCCAACCGATTCTGTAAAGATAGCTAGTGAGGTAGGCTAGCTAAAAATAACTAGCGAATGAGGTGGGATGGAGAGCTAATAAATTTGGAGGATCATCAACAGATTCTGTAAATGACCCTCTAAATTTAGTGGCTCTCCATCCTACCTTATTCGCTAGCTATTTTTAGCTAGCCTACCTCACTAGTCATCTTTACAGAAACGGTTGGGTTACTCTGTTAGTTAAATCTATTTTAAAAGTAGTTAAATCAATAAATTTGACTAGTCTTTTTAGCTAATCTTTTGGAGATGCTCTCAGCTAGTGAGAAAGTTTGATTTTATTCGGGTATCCTCCCCTAATCCCATGCAATAAGCATTAAAATAATATTTCCAGCTAATAAAACAATAAAATGGCATAATGACAAGATTTTTAGGAACTAATAATCTTCGACAGACGCTATTAGACAAAAAAACAAAACTTTTAAAAGGGATAGAATCTTTGCCAAGTCGAAGCAGGGTGATTTTTGCCAATATCAACTCTAACTACTTTGACACTCAAACTCATTTGGCCTTTGTTTGCTTGGTCAGCCTTTGGAGCATGTCTGATTTGTATTGTAGCCCTGGTGTGTCAACCCAAACATTATTGTCTATGAATAAACTAGAGCATGCCAAGCTTTAGTTAGATTGGTGACATTTGGATTGTATAACCATTCCGAAATCCTATCACTGTTACATAATAATATTAGGTTGTATGTATGCCATGTGGACACCTATGTAATTATAATTTCTAGCATAAAAACATATTCAATATAGATCTTGATACATTGATTTAATTGCAAGGTTTAAGGTGGTACAAACATTTTATAATTTGACAGCACAGTTTAAGAGATATTATGGTCAAAAACTCGATTACCAAGCATTATAAGCATTTGGCTTGCCCTATCTCCTTGTGCGGTTGTGCCCCACTTTAGCAGGTCGGGCTAGCAAGTTCTGGGCTCAAAAGCTGGCCCAGCAGTTGTTACCTGTAGCTGGGTCTGCCAAGCCCTAGATCCCAAATTCTACCCCTAAAGTTCACTGTACAAAAAGAAGATTCCTAGCACATCAAAATGTCATAACATACATGGAGTACTAAATATAGATAAAATAAAAAACTAATTGCACGGTTTTGTTGTACTTTGCGAGACGAACATTTTGAGCCTAATTAATCAATTTTTGAATAATTTTTCACACATATAAACGAAATGCTACTGTGACGCAATGATTTCGAAGTGACATCATACCCCCAAATTTGGCCCCCCAAATTTGGGATCTAAACAAGGCCGAGCATCATAGTAAGGAAATACATCTCTATTTTGGTGTATTAGATTAGATATAGAAGATTGTTAAAAGTGACGCACAAGAGCAAAAGAAGACTAGCCAATTTAAAGATCATATATAGAGAAGTCATAATGAATAATGAGAATATTAAGATTACCTCCTGGGGAGGCGTGCAAGGTTTTGTACTGCTCCTATGACCAAAATATTGCCCTCAAATAGTCAAATGTAGACAAGGTAGCACAGTCGTGGGTGGGCTTTAGTATCGCCAAGCCAAGAAACTATGTACTCCGCAAATGGAAACTGGAAGTATATATAAAAACTCGAAAGAGAGCAAAAACATATTTTTGTCCCTAAAAATCGAAACTAAATTTCACCTGCATGCATGTAAATATTGTCATTTTAATAAAGACATACTATGTACACTACCATATCGGGATTGACGAAGAAGTACCTGGCCGAAAGACGCGGTAAACAGTGGACTGAGTTATCCTTAGAACAATGGAGATTAAGCACCGATGATTGGCTTATAATAATTAATCAAAAGCATGGAAGTAGGGGATAACAGAAATCCTGCTTGTATGCATAGTACATGCAACGATCCGAGATTCAAGGATTTTAAGCTCACGGATCGTTAGTTTCGGGGAAAAAAAAACCTCACGGGGCGCTGGCCCCACCTGTCGGTGTCTCTTATATCCCTCCACGATCCGCGTGATATATCTGCAGGGCCTCCGGCTCATCTCCTTCGACCATGGCCGCCGCCGCCGCCTCTATTCTCCTCCAGTCCTCCTCCTACCATCCCTACCACTCTGCTTCCGCCTCTCCCGCCTCACCAGTGGCGCCCCGGCCCCTCGCGGGGAAGGCGGGAAGCTCCCTAGGAGATGCGCGCGCGCCGGGGTTCGCGGCGTGCAGCGGCGCATCCACCAGCGAGGTCGTGCGCGTCGAGCTCGACGCTGTCCGCGTGCGGTACAGGTGGCCCGTCGCCCACCATACTGGCGTTGCGGCGGCCATCGTCGTCGGTAGCGGCCGCGGCATTGAGCTCCTCGTCTTCGCACTGCGCTCTCTCTTGCAGGTTCGCTGATTCTTTTTCCCTCTGACATTTAGGTATTGGAATCTGAATCAATTGATCTCCAAGATGGTGCATCTGTTCGTAATCTAGGATCATACTGTAGATTAACATGAACATGAATACCGTTGGATCTAAAATACGGATATCACATTCGGTATAAACTTTGAATAATAAAAGACAGGCTCACGGTTCTAGATCTACAACAACATCACTACTATCACACGAACACAAACACACTAATAGAGAGAGTAGAGGTTGTTAGGATCAAAATTAAATCTCTAGTAGTAGATCTACCTCGGATGCATTACTTTGAATAATAAACATGATGTCTTGATCCTATTCTACTGCAATGGCACTACTACAAGCACAACACGAACTCTATGCTACTAATAGAGAGGGTTTGGGGAAGTCAGACCATCGGTGGCGGTGGGAGCCATCGGCGCTGGCGCAGCCATGTCGATGGCGAAGGTCGCAGGGGCGACCAGAGCTCGTCGGCGTAGATCGGGTCGGTGGCACCGGCGACGGGCGATGTAGCAGGACGACGGCGGTGGTGAAGCTTCCCGCCGCTCCGGTGCTCCATCGGGTCGGGCTAGGGTTTGTAGGTGGGGTGTGTAGGCGGCTCGGTGAACCTCGTACCTAGTGTCGTGGCCCCCACCTCCTCTTTATAGCACTGTGCGACGGAGGCCCACCAACCATGATTAGGGTTGGGCGCCCCCGACTAGAGCGCAGAGAAAGGCCCGTTACTGCCTTTGGGCCGTAACGGGAAGATATCGAACTAACAATCTCCCTCTCGATCTCTTCTTAAAAACTTGCATCTCAGCCTCTCGCTGTGTATCCACTCCATCACAGGCAACCATACCGAGCATGAGTCATCTTAATCGTAATAACAACCAGATTAACCAGCCACAATACACTCATCCATTCTGAAGGATCTGACTAGGCCCTGTCCAGGAATCACAGGCTTTCCCTTAAACCCATATCGGTAATGTGTTCTCTAAACACACCGGGTGGTAAGCCTTTAGTGAGTGGATCTGCAAGCATTTCTTTGGTACCTATATGCTCCAGACTTATAGTTTGATCATGGACTTTATTTTTCACCATATAAAACTTTATCTCTATGGGTTTGGTAGCATTGCTTGACCTATTATATTGAGCATAGTATAGTGCTGGCGCATTGTCGCAGTATAACTTTAATGGTCTGTCTATACAGTCCACTATTTTCAATTCAGGTATGAATTTCTTTAGACACATCACCTGTCCGGTTGCCTCATAGCATGCAACAAACTTTGCATACATCGTATATGTTGCAACTAGATCTTGCTTAGAGCTTCTCTATGAGATAGCTCCTCCAGCGAGAGCGAACACGTATCCAGATGTAGACTTTCTATCATCTCTGTCTCCCGCATAATCTGCATCTGAATATCCTCTTATCTCTAGGACATCAGATCTTCTGTATGTTAGCATGAGGTCTTTTGTGCCGTGCACATAGCGTAATGCTTTCTTTATCATCTTCCAGTGTTCTTCACCTGAGTTAGACTGATATCTTCTGAGTACTCCTGTAACGAACGCTAAATCAGGGCGAGTGCACACTTGTGCATACTGTAAGCTACCGACTGTTGAAGCATATGGAACCAATTTCATTTGATCAATCTCGTACTGGTTCCTAGGACACTGAAATAGTCCAAACTTATCGCCCTTCTGAATAGGAGCAGGTGTGGCTTTACACGTATGCATATTGTATTTCTTTAGGATTTTCTCCATATATGCCTTTTGAGATAAGCCTAAAACCCCGTTTCTTCTATCTCGATGAATCTGAATCCCCAAAATATATGAGGCTTCACCAAGATCTTTCATGTCAAAGTTCGAGGACATAAAACCCTTTGTCTCCTGTAATAATCTAACATCATTGCAGGCGAGGAAGATGTCATCAACGTATAGTATGAGGAAAATAATTTTTCCTTTCTTAAACTTCACATATACGCAGTTATCTTCAACATTGACCTTAAACCCAAATTTCTTAATTGTCTCATCGAACTTGATGTTCCATTGTCTTGAAGCTTGCTTTAGGCCATAAATGGATTTCTTTAGGCGACATCCCATACTCTCTTTGCCTTCCACAACAAAACCTTTGGGTTGAGTCATGTAGACATTCTCATACAGATCTCCATTTAGGAATGTCGTCTTTACATCCATCTGATGTAACTCTCAATCAAAGTGCACTACTAGAGTCATTATGATTATGAAAGAATCCTTACAAGAGACTGGAGAAAATGTCTCATTGTAGTCTATCCCTTCCCTTTGAGTGAAGCCCTTGGCCACAAGTCGTCCCTTATATTTCTCAACATTCCCTTGAGAATCATATTTAATCTTGTAGACCCACTTACAGCCTACTAGTTTCGTTCCATTAGGAATTTCTTCTAAGTCCCAAACTTTATTGGCACTCATAGACCCCATCTCATCCTCCATGGCTTCTTGCCACTTGGATGCATCAGGACATCTCATAGCTTCTTCATAAGAAGTGAATCACCCTCTATGTGAACTTCTTCACTATTATAGACTTCATAGTCATCTGGATAGCAGATCTTCTGACTCTTTGAGATCTTCTCGGTGCCTCAACGGCTGGCGCCTCTAGTTCTTGGGGCTGTTCTGGTTCTTCCTGCGCGACAACCGGATCCTCAGGCTCCTGAATCATTAGAGTGGGCACATATACCCGCTTCTCTTCAAGGTCAATCTCTCTACGCGCCATGCTCCCTCTGATCATCTCGTTCTCTAGGAAGATGGAATGTCTGGTTTCCACGAACTTTGTGTGTCTGTCAGGACAATAGAAACGATAACCTTTTGATTTCTCTGTGTAGCCAATAAAGTGGCAACTGACTGTCTTGGGATCTAACTTCCCAATATTTGGGTTAAATACTTTAGCCTCCGCTGGACTTCCCCGGACACGCATGTATCTTAAAGAGGGTTCTCTACCCGTCCATAACTCATATGGTGTCTTAGGTACTGATTTAGAGGGAATTTTGTTTAAAATGTGAATGTCGGTCTTCAATGCCTCCATCCACAAATTAACTGACAAAGTGGAGTAACTTAGCATGCTTCTAACCATATCCATTAAGGTACGATTTCTTCTTTCTGCTACTCCATTCTGCCAAGGCTCGCCCGGTGTACTATGTTGGGCAACTATGCCATTCTCCTGCAAATACTTTGCAAAAGGTCCGGGCGCTTGACCAAATGGGGTGTGACGACCGTAGTACTCCCCTCCACGGTCGGATCTTACTAACTTAATCTTTAAGTTGTGCTGATTTTCTACTTCAGCCTTGAATGTCTTAAATTTATCCAACGCTTCTGACTTTTCTTTCATTGGATAGATGTAACCATAGCGCGAGTAGTCATCTGTGAATGTGATGAAGTACTCAAAACCATCCACAAACATTACATTAAACAGACCACAAATGTCCGTGTGAATTATTTCTAACACATTTGTGCTATGCTTCGCGCCTTTCTTTATTTGCTCAGCAAATTTTCCTTTAATGCAATCTATGCACTGATCTAAGTCTGAAAACTAATGGCGGTAGAATTGATTCTCTTACTATGCGTTCTATCCTTCCCCTCGAAATGTGGCCTAAACGACAGTGCCACAATTTCGAAGAGACGCTATCAATTCTCTTCTGTTTTCTATTTGTAGATGTGGAGACAATCTCTGTCTCACACATTCGAGTCGCAAACATTCACAGAATCACACGTTGACAACATATAGAGTTGATCTTGTCGGATGGCAAGACCCACACAAACTTTATTGTACTCAAGAATACATTGTATCTCATCAAAATGACACTTAAAGCCACCGTCTGCTAAACGTGATACTGAAATCAAACTTCTATTTAATGAAGGCACAAATAGGACATCATGCAGCTGAAGAGTGAAGCCATCCTTTAACTTGATGGGGAGTTCTCCTATAGCCTCCACTTCAGCTTCGACACCATTGGCAACTCTAATGCTTCTTGCGCCTCTTGCTAGGGTCGGACTCGAACGGAATCCCTGCAAAGAATTAGCAACATGAGTAGTTGCACCTAAGTCAATCCGCCATGTGGACCTTAAAAAACTTAAATACAATGATTCATCTACAAATGTGATTACATCCTTACCATGAGCCAGCATATGCTTGAGCCACTTGAGACACTCTTTCTACAAGTGGCCTTCTTCCTTGCACCACATGCATTGATTCTTGCTGACTTTCTTGGACTGGTCGTTCTGAGCGGGACCTTTCCCATGAGGCTTTGCGTTAGCATTGGAAGGACCACTCTCGTGCTGGTGCTTCGCTTTGTAGCCCTTGCTACCAAAGCCTCTTTTCTTCTTGTTGTTGTGCTGCACATAAGAGATGGAGCCTCCATTCTGTGCCTTCAGTCGTTCCTCTTCTTGCTGACACATGGACATAAGCTTGTGCATGTCCCAATTCTCATTCTGGGTGTTGTAGTTGCATGCCAACACACCAAACTCAGGCGACATCGACCTGAACATCAAGTGCACTAGGAACTGCTCGGGCAAGCCCATATCCATGGTGGTAAGCTTACCGTTCATGTTACTCATCTTGAGAATGTGATGTTTCACACCACCTCCTCCATACTTAATGGAGAGGAGCTTCTCGATCAGGATGCTAGCATAAGCCTTCGAATGCGTGTGGTGCTGTCGCTCCACTATTGCCAGATACTGAGCAACAGTGTGTACATTACCATTCGCATCCTTCTCTGGAATGGATGCCCTGATCGCCTCAGACATCTTTGTCTGCATTATCTTTAGGCACTTCTTGTTCATCAGCTGCCGCTTGGCCCTCTCTAGGTCCCGTGCAGCGATGGCGTCAGCATTAGCGCGCTGTCGCGCCTGGAAGACTGCAACATCCTCATTCTCAGCTCTCACGACTTGCTCGATGACAGGTGGACACGGTGTAGTCAACACCGAGTCGATCTCCAGCAGCAACAGAGCACACTCTAGCAAATTGTGCCATGCCTTGTAGTTGCTTCCAACTAGTTCAGGGATGGAGCCAATGTAGCTAGGTCCCGAAATTAATAATTCCAAAAAATATGGTGAGAACATAAAACACTAGAATTGTTGCATGTATTAATTTAACTTTGGTCAAAATCAATACAGACAACTCTCTACATCAATTTTGTATCTCTTTTGGGCAGAAAAATAGAATTATTGCATGAAAACATTAAAATAATCTGTTCATAATATTGCAATAATCAGCTTTGGCCAGAAAATAACAATATCATAAAAAACACTTAAATTTATTCTCTTTCTCTAATTAAATATCCTTTGGTTCAATTTAACTAGAGAAATAACTTCACAGCGGAAAAACTTATAAAATGCACATAAAACTGTAGCAAAAACTTCTAATTTACCATCTGAAAATTATCACTTTGGTTCAAATTCAAATAAGGGCAAATTTGGCTCAAATTCACTTGAAAATGACTGAAAAACAATTCAAACAATTGTTAAACGCTTCGGCTGGCTGGGCCTTGAGCCCAGCAGCCAACGAGCTAGCCGCCGAATCGGCCCGTGGGCGCCGCGTCTCCCCCTTCCCGCCTTGATCGCAGCCGTCGTCTCGATCCGACGGTCGAGCGGGGAGATCGGAGGGATAAATACCCCGGCCGACGCTGAGGGAAAACACTAATCCCCTTCTTCCTCCTCTCGCGCAGCTACGCGTTTCCTCTCCCGAGCACCGCTCGTGCGCCGGCGTGCTTGCGCTACGCCGCCACGCGCCATGGCCGGCGGCCACGCGCTGCCGCGCCTCTACACAGCTTGGCCGGTGGCGTCACGCCACCGCGCCGCATCTTCCCCTCTCCCTGCTTCGTGTCGCGAGCAGGCGCCTTTGCCCCGCGCCGTCACACACCATGGCCGGTGGCCTCGCGCCGCCGCGCCATGGCCAGAGGGCCATGAGCGCGTGCGGCCGACCCCTTCCCCTTCTCTAACTTCCTCTCCTCATTACCTCTTCGGCTAGACAAAGAAGATAGAGCGTCGCTGCGGGGCCCCTCGCCGGCGAGCGCGTGCACCCGAGAGCGCGCGCCGCCATCGATGGGTCCCTCGGTGGTGCTGCTCACGTGGCGACGGCCACGAGGTAAGGGTTAGGGTTAGGGTTAGGGTTCGGGATTTGAATCTTGACTCAGATTTGTGCGATTCGCTTTGAATATCTCTTTTTCGTGTGATTCACTTGAATCTCGACTCGTTTTCGTCGATTTACTTTAAGACCGAACGATTTCTTGCGGTGTTCTTCCCCTAATCCTTTTGATTTGGGTCGATTTCTCTTGAATTGTCACCACACTGACCCGAAAATAATAGATCTACTTTATATTTAAGGCGTCTGATACCATTGTTACTATCAAAATTGAATCTCTAGTAGTAGATCTACCTCGGGTGCATTACTTTGAATAATAAACATGGTGTCTTGATCCTATTCTACTGCAATGGCACTACTACAAGCACAACACAAACTCTATGCTACTAACAGAGAGGGTTTGGGGAAGTCAGACCATCAGTGGCGGTGGGAGCTGTCGGCGCTGGCACAACCATGTCGATGGCGAAGGTCGTAGGGGCGACCGGAGCTCGTCGGCGTAGATCGCGTCGGTGGCACCGGCGGCGGGCGATGTAGCAAGACGGCAGCGGCGGTGAAGCTTCCCGCCGCTCCAGTGCTGCCTCGGGTCGGGCTAGGGTTTGTAGGTGGGATGTGTAGGTGGCTCGGTGAATCTCGTACCTAGTGCCGTGGCCCCCACCTCCTCTTTATAACACTGTGCGACGGGGACCCACCAACCATGATTAGGGTTGGGCGCCCCCGACTAGGGCACAGAGAAAGGCCCGTTACGACCTTTGGGCCGTAACGGGAAGAGATCGAACTAACAGAGGTCTCAGACCATCGGTGGTGGCCGGAGCAGAGGCAAGAGGCGCAACCATTGGTGCGGTCGGTGGCGCCGGGGCGTCGTCGGCGTGCTCGGTGAGGGAGGCGAGGCGAGGTCGTTGGAGCTAGGGTCGATGGCACCTCGTCCGGGCGATGTTGGTCGACGGCAACGGCAGTGGCACTTCTCGCCGCTCCAGTGCCCCCTTAGTCGGCTAGGGTTTGTAGGTGGGGTGTGTGGCAGCGCAGTCAACCTCGTACTACGAGCCGTGGCCCCCACCTCCTTTATATAGCACTATGCGATGGGGCCCACCAACCATGGATTTGGGTTGGGCGCCCCGACTAGGGCGCGGGATCGAGCCCGTCACGACCTTTAGGCCGTAACGGTGCAGAGATCGAACTAACATTCTCCCTCTCGATCTCTTCTTAGACTTGCACTTCAACCTCTCGTTGGCTATTCACTCCATCATAAATAAACATACCGAGCATGGGTCATCTTAATCGTAATGACAATCAGATTAACCAGCCACAATACACTTATCCATTCTGAAGGATCATTACTCGGGCCCTGTCCAGAAATCACACGCTTTCCCTTAAACCCATACCGGTAATGTGTTCTCTAAACACACTGGGTGGTAAGCCTTTTGTGAGCGGATCTGTAAGCATCTCCTTCATACTTATATGCTCCAGACTTATAGTTTGATCCTGGACTTTATCTTTTACTGCATAGAACTTTATTTCTATGGGTTTGGTAGCATTGCTCGACCTGTTGTTGTGAGTGTAAAATACTGCCGGCGCATTGTCGCAGTACATCTTTAGTGGTTTGTTTATGCAATCCACCACTCTCAGGTCGGGTATGAATTTCTTTAGCCACATGACATGTCCTATTGCCTCATAACATGCTATAAACTCTACATACATCGTAGATGTTGCAACTAGCTCTTGTTTGGAACTTCTCCATGAGATAGCTCCTCCTGCGAGAGTGAATACATATCCAGATGTAGACTTTCTATCATCTCTATCTCCTCATAATCTGCATCTGAATATCCTCTTATTTGTAGGACATCAGATCTTCTATATGTTAGCATGAGGCGTGTTGTGCCTTGCACATAGCGTTATGCTTTCTATATCATCTTCAAGTGTTCTACTCCTGGGTTAGATTGATATCTTTCGAGTACTCCTGTTAGAACGCTAAATCTGGGTGAGTACACACTTGTGCATACAGTAAGCTACCTACCGCTGAAGCATATGGGACCGCTTTTATTTGATCGATCTCATATTGGTTCCTCGGACACTGATAGAGTCCGAACTTATCGCCCTTCTGTATAGGAGCGGGTGTGGCTCTTCTTGTATGCATATTATATTTCTTTAGGATTTTCTCCAAATATGCCTTTTAAGATAGACCTAAAACCCCATTTCTTTTATTTCGGTGAATTTGAATGCCTAGAACATACGAGGCTTCACCAAGATTCTTCATATCAAAACTTGAGGATAGAAAACCTTTCATATCCTGTCGCAAGCAAGATATCATCCACGTACAGTATCAGGAAAATAAATTTTCCTTTGTTAAACTTTACATAAACACAATTGTCCTCAACGTTTGCATTAAACCCAAACTTCTTAATTGTCTCATCAAATTTTATGTTCCATTGTCTTGAGGCTTGCTTTAAGCCATAAATGGATTTCTTCAAACGACATCCCATGTGTTCTTTGCCTTTCACAACAAAACCTTTGGGTTGAGTCATGTAGACATCTTCATATAAATCTCCATTCAAAAATACCGTCTTTGCATCCATCTGATGCAATTCTAAATCAAGGTGCGCCACTAAAGCCATTATGATTCTAAAAGAATCCTGACCGGAGAAAACGGCTCATTGTAATCTATCCCTTTCCTTTGAGTGTAGCCCTTGACCACAAGTCATCCTTTATACTTTTTTATATTCCCTTCAGAGTCATATTTAATCTTGTAGACTCATCTATAGCCTACTAACTTGGCTCCTTCAGAAATTTCTTCTAAAGTCCCAAATTTTATTGGTACTTATCGATCTTATTTCATCCTGCATGGCTTCTTGCCACTTGGATGCATAAGGATGACTCATGGCTTCTTCAAAAAAAAAGTAGGATCACCCTCTATGTGAACTTCTTCACTATTATAAACTTCATAATCACCAGGGATAACTGATCTTCTGACTCTTTGAGACCTTCTCGGGGCCTCAACGGTTGGTACCTCTGGTTCTGGGGACTGTTCATGTTCTTCTTGTGCAACAATTGTCTCTGTAGGATCCTGAAGGACAGGGACCTGATTATCATTCATTGTTTGCATTGGGGAACTAGCAACAGGTTCTGGCACTACATTGGGCTGCACTGCAGGTGTCGGAACAACACGTGGCAGAAAACTGGTTCTTGAATCATTGGAGCAGGCACATATACCCACTTCTCTTCAAGATCAATCTCTCGACGCACCATGCTCCCTCTATCCATCTCATTCTCTAGATAGATGACGTGTCTCATTTTCACAAACTTTGTGTGTTTGTTAGGACAATAGAAATGATCGCCTTTAGACTTCTCTGTGTAGTAAATAAAATGGCAACTCACTGTCTTGCGATCTAGCTTCCTAATGTTTGGGTTAAAACTTTAGCCTCAGCTGGACATCCCCACACACACATGTATCTTAAGGAGGGTTCTCTACCCGTCCACAACTCATATAGTGTTGTAGGTACTGACTTAGTAGGTACTTTGTTCAAGATGTGAGTGGCGATCTTTAATGCATCCATCCACAAATTTACTGGTAAGGTGGAGTAACTTAACATACTTCTAACCATATCCATCAATGTACGGTTCCTTCTTCAGCTACTCTATTTTGCTGAGGCTCGCCCGGTGTACTGTACAGGGCAACTATGCCATTTTCCTGTAAATACCTTGCAAAAAGTCCAGGAGCTTGGCCAAACGGGGTGTGTCGACTGTACTACTCCCCTCCACGATCGGATTTTACTACTTTTATCTTTAAGTTGTGCTGATTTTCTACTTCAGCCTTAAATATCTTGAATCTATCCAATGCCTCTGACTTTTCTTTGATTGGATAAATATAGCCATAGCGAGAATAATCATCCATGAATGTAATGAATGAATCAAAATCATCCATAGATGTCATAGAAAATGGACCACAAATGTCTGTGAGATTTAATAATCTCTAACACTCATGTGCTTCGCTCTGCGCCTTTCTTTATTTGCTTAACAAACTTGCCTTTTATGCAATCCATGCATTGTTCTAAGTCTTAAAATTCTAAGGGCGGAAGAATTGATTCTTTTACTAAATGTTCCATTCTTCCCCTGGAAATATGGTCCAAACGAAGGCACGTAAAGGACATCGTGCAGCTGAAGCGTGAAGCCATAATGTAGCTTTATTGGGAGTTCTCCTATGGCCTCCACGTCAGCCTCGACTCCATTAGCAACTTTAATGCTTCTTGCGCCTCTTTGAAGAGTCCGACTCGAATGGAATCCCTGCATAGAATTAGCAACATGAATAGTTGCACCTGAATCAATCCACCACGTGGACTATGAATAACTTAAATACAAGGATTCATCTACAAACATAATTATGTCCTCACCATTTGTCCACATGTGCTTCAGCCACTTAGGACAATCCTTCTGCTAGTGGCCTTCTTCCTTGCACCACAGGCACTGGTCCTTTCCAACTGCTTTCTTGGGCTTAGATTGATCATGCTGAATGGGAGCTTTTCCCAGAGACTTGGTAGGAGCATTTGAAGGACCACTTTCATGTTGATGCTTCACTTTGTAGCGTTTGCTACCAAAACTCCTCTTCTTGCTGCCATGCTGCACAAAAGAGATGGAACCTCCATTCTATGCCTTAGCCTCTCTTCCTCTTGCTGACACATAGACATGAGCTTGTGGATGTCCCAATCGTCGTTCATGGTGTTATAGTTTACTGCCAACACCGAGAACTCAGACGATAGTGACTTCAAGATCAAGTGAATTAGGAACTTATCTGGCAAATCCATCTCCATGGCGTGAAGCTTGCCATTCATGCCGGTCATCTTTAAAATGTGGTCTTTAACACTACCTCCACCATACTTCATGGAGGTCAGCTTTTCGATCAAGGTACTGGCATAAGCCTTGGAGTGCGTATGATGTTGTCTCTCCACTATTGCCAAAAATTCAACAGCAGTGTGTGCAACTCCATCAGCATTCCTTTCGGGGATTGAAGCCCTGATAGCCTCAGACATCTTTGTCTGCATGATCTTCAAGCACTTTTTGTTGTTGAGCTGCCACCTGGCCCTCTTTAGGTCACGCGCCGCAACTCTGTCAGCATGGGCACGCTGTCGTGCCTGGAATGCTGCTGCATCCTCATCAGCCGCCGCCACCAGTGGCGCGAGAACATCAGGACAGGGTGTAGTCAACACTATGTCAAGCTCCAGCAACACAAGGGCACAGTCTAGTTGATTGTGCCACTCCTTGCAGTTGCTTCCAACCAGCTTAGGAATGGAGCCAAGGTAGCCTGGTCCTGAAATTAATAATTCAAAATTGGTGAGAACATAAAACATCATAATGTTGCATGTATTAATTTAACTTTGGTCAAAATCAACACATACAACAACCCTCTGCATCAATTCTATATCACCTTTGGACAGAAAAATAGAATAAATGCACAAAAAAACTTTAAACAATCTGTTTATAATATTGTAATAATCAACTTTGGCCAGAAAATAACAATATCATAAAAAAACTTAAAATTGCATTCTTTTTCTCTAATTAAATATCCCTTTGGTTCAATTTAACTAGAGAATAACTTCGCAGCGAAAAACTTATTTATTTATATAAACAGTAGCAAAATACTCTTATTTTACTCTCTAAAATTATCCCTTTGTTCAAATTTAAACAGAGGTAAAATTACTCAAATTATATTTGAAATTTGACTAAAAAACGAGTCAAAATAATCAAAAAACACTATTGTTTCTTTCTTTCTTCAAAATTTAAATTTGGCCCATACGCGAAAACCAGCCCGCGATCCTCTTCGCGCACGGTCCAGCTCGTTCGCCTGCTCGGCCCAATTCGCTGCCCAGCCACGTGCGGGCCCGCTTGGCAGGCCACAACTTAGGCCTGGGCCGCAAATTTGGCCCGCGCGCACGGCAACGCCTTCTCTGCCCCGCCTTCATCTTAGCCGTTGGTTGCATACGACGGCCGAGCGGAGAGATCGGGGTGATAAAAACGTCCAGCTGACGCCCTCGAAACTCCAACGCCATTTCTCTCCCCTTCTTTCTTCAGCGCAGCTGCTCCTCTCGCGCGGCCGACGTCCTTGCTCCGCTCCGCCGCGCTCGCTGCCATGGCCGGCAGCCTCACGCCGTCGTGCCTCTGCGCTTGCGCCGTCGCGCCATGGCTGGTGAGCCATGGCTGCGCGGCCTCTTACCTTTCCCCTCTCTACTCTCTTCTCCTCACCACGTCTCGTGAGATCCAAAAGATGGCGCCGCCGCGGGCCCCTCGCCGGCGCGTGCGTGCACTCGCTGGTGCGCGGGCCGCCATCGATGGGCTCCTCGGTGGTGCCCCGTTGCTCGCGCGGTGACGACCGCAAGGTAAGTTAGGGTTAGGCTTCGGGTTTGAATCTTGACTTGATTTGTTCGATTCGCTTTGAATCTTGGGTTTCTTTCGTCGTTTTTTCTTCAAAATCCGATGTGTTTTGCACCGTTTCTTCCCCTAATCCTTCGATTTGGGTCTTTTCTTCTGAAAAACAACACTGCCTTTACCCGACAGCTTTGATATACTAAACTAGTAGGCGACTGATACCATTGTTGGATCTAAAATATGGATATCTAGCAGTAGATCACATTTGAGTACAAACTTATAATAATAAAAGACATGTTCATGGTTCTAGATCTAAACAACAATAGCACTACTACCACACGAACATGAACACACTAACATGAATTGGCTCGGTGCGTGCTTCCTCGTCCTGCGTCGCTCCTGTGTCATCCTGTGCTCATGTACTCTTTTTGTTAAGAAGGGCATACTCCGGATGGCTCAATTGCACCAACCGGAGCGTCACTTTTATTCATTCAAATCAAACTTTATTTTATTAATCAAACTATTGAAAACAAAATGATTGGAAGGGAAATAAATCAGAGCACCCTAAACATTATTCTAAGGAAAGCAACTGAATGAAACTAAATCAAACTAACGAACTAAACTAATGGTGCTCTATCTAAAACGAAACGACCGCATGACACTATTCTGCAGGTGGATCGTAAAGGTCCAAGTGTTCTGTGGCCTTGGCGAGCTGCTTGATTTTAGCGGACAGGCCTTTGCGGAGGACCTCCATCTTGTCCTCCGTCTCCATCTGTCCCATCTCACACTCTGCAACCTTCTCCTCCAGGTTGTTTATTTTCTGGTGCGCTTGCGCCAGTTCTTCCTTCAGGACCTCCAGAGTGAGCGGCTTCTTTTCTTCTTCATCCTCCTCGTTCTCCTCCTCGAAGAACTCCATCTGTCCCGATAGACCCTTGATAGGCGGAGGCTGCCTATGGCACCTCAACTTTGGGTGCCGCCGAGGAGGAGTAGACTGGGAGGACTCCTCCAGTCCCAGCTCGGCCCGGTTCAGCGGCGAGATCAACACCTTCCCATACTCGGTGGGGGTACGTTCGCCTTTGATGCAGAGCTGTGGTGGGCTCTCAGGCGTGTAATTCGGAGTCTTTGCCCCTTCTTCCTTGGGCGCCGGCAGCAGCACGTCGAGGTTCAGCCTCCTCGCGGATGTCGACCTAAGCCGTAGTTGTCTGGTGGTGGGACGCACCGGCGAGGCCGAATGAGGGGGCTTCACCTTAACGATCGCATCGGTGGGCGCGAACGGGTCAAACATCGACCGGTTCGCAGGCGACCGTCATAGCGAGTCAGCTCGACCCATCGGGCTGCGCGCGGCCGTCCTCCCACGCCGTCCTCCATTCAGAGAGAACGGGTCGATAGTGGCGAGGCACATGGCCTGCTCAGCTTGCGGGGATCCATCGATCCGGCTTGCGAGGCTTGAGCCCTTGGCTGAGGACTGATCCTTGGCTGTGGTTTGTTTCTGTCGAGGGAGTGCCGAGAGACGACGGGGGTCTCTCTGTTTTATCGAAGAATTCCCGATCGAAAAATGACCTCCCCGAGTTTTCCTCGCGAGACTCGGGATGGGATCAACTGTAGATGAGTTTGGGAGCAATTATCCGCACGTGGGGCCAGGGGGGCTGATTCGGCTGAACCCTATGGTTCGGGCGAATTGGCCTGTTCGCCTGAACCAGCCAGGTTCGGCCGAACTGGCCCCTGGGCCTCCTGTTTTGCGGGCCATGTTGGGGGTTGAGCTTTGGGTCACGAAATGAGGTGGTTCTTGGCCCGAAGGGATTTGGAAGTGGATGTCTTGGGCCGAAGGGTTGGACATGTTTCAGAGTTCCACAAACTCAACGACGTCTAAGTCACCGAGAGGTGGAGGTTCTGGTTCTAGGAAGATTTTCAATCATTGTCCATTGACCTTGAAAGTATTTCCATCCTCGCTTTGTAGGGTGATGGCCCCATGAGATGCATCATTTATTACTGTAAATGGGCCATCCCATTTACTTCTAAGCTTCCCATGACCGAAGAGCTTGACCCGAGAATTGAAGACGAGGACCTTGTCTCCCGGCTTGAACATTTTGACCTTGATCCTTTTATCATGCCATCTTTCGGTCCGTTCCTTGTATAACTGGGAGCTGTGGTATGCTCGTTCTCTCATCTCATCTAACTCTGCCAGCTAAATCCGCCGTTTAAGGTCGGCAGTTGGAAGGTCCATACCCCACTTCCTAATAGCCAAGTGAGCTCTGAACTTCATTTCTACTAGTAGGTGGCAGGTCTTGCCATAGACTAGTTGATATGGGGTCATTCCTATAAGCCGTATGGTGTTCCCAGAGTGCATATGGGAGCTTGTCCTTCCAGTGCTTGCCCATCTCGTTCACGGTCTTTTGTAGAATGTTTTTGATTTGTTTGTTTGAGGTTTCTGCTTGGCCGCTAGTCTGGGGGTGATAGGGTGTAGCTACATTATGTTGCACCCCCAAACTTGAGAGATACTTACGGAAAGCTGAGTCGATAAAGTGGGAGCCGCCGTCGTTGATGACTAACCTAGGAACGCCGAAACGAGGAAAGATAACTTGGTGAAACATTCGTCTTGCATTCTTGGAGTCAGCGGCCACACATGGCAAGGCTTCCACCCACTTAGAGACGTAGTCTACCGCCACTAGAATGAATTTGCAACCCTCTGAGTTCGGGAAAGGACCCATGAAGTCCACTCCCCAAACATCAAAGATTTCTACTTGGAGATTGCTGGTGAGCGGCATTGCGTCTCTAGTGTTTATGTTTCCATGTTTCTGATAGCGTGGGTATCGCATGATAAATGCTTTAGCATCTTCATACATGTTGGGCCAGTAAAATCCACACTGCCAGACTTTAGCATTGGTCTGTAATGCGCCATAGTGGCCTCCATATGGGGCTGCATGACACCTCTCCAGGATCTTATATGCCTCATGTGCAGGTATGCATCTTCTGAGGAGTCCGTCACTACATATCCTGAATAGGTATGGGTCGTCCCAGAGATGGAGTCGGCTCTCATAAGCCCGTCTCTTCTTATTTTCTCCTGGTGGGACGTACCCTGTCACCATGTAATTCACTATGTTGGCATACCACGGATCAATAGTGGTGACCTTAATAAGCGTGTCATCCCGTAAATAATCATCAATTGGAAGATCGGATGAGACTTGCATTCGAGACAAGTGGTCAGCCACTAAGTTCTCTACTCCTTTCTTATCCCTTATTTCAATGTCGAACTCTTAGAGTAGAAGGATCCAGCGGATGAGTCTTGGTTTAGCATCCTTTTTGGTCAGAAGGTACTTCAGAGCGGCGTGGTCTGAATAGACTATGACCTTGGCCCCAACTAGGTAGGATCGAAATTTGTCTATAGCAAACACGACCGCTAAGAGTTCCTTCTCCGTGGTTGCATAGTTGAGCTGGGGGCTAGTAAGCGTTTCGCTAGCGTATGAGATAGCATAGTGCTTCTTGTCCTTAGTTTGGCCCAACACAGCTCCTACGGCAAAATCGCTTGCATCACACGTGATCTCAAATGGAATTCTCCAGTCAGGAGGGTGGATGATGGGAGCGGTAATGAGTGCTTTCTTGAGAGTGTGAAAGGCTGCATAGTACTCTTCATCGAAAACGAAAGGGGCATCCTTGGCTAATAGATTGGTCAACGGCCTGGAGATCTGGGAGAAGTTTTTGATGAAACGCCTATAGAATCCGGCATGGCCAAGGAAACTATGGATCCCCTTAACATTGGTGGGAGGTGGAAGTTGCTCAATGACATCTATCTTTGCTCTATCTACTTCGATTCCACGTTCCGACACCCTATGTCCTAAGACAATCCCTTCTCTCACCATGAAGTGGCACTTTTCCCAGTTTAGGATGAGGTGCTTTTCTTGGCATCTCTGGAGGACCTTGTCCAAATTTTTCAGACACTCAGTAAAGGTCTTCCTATAATCTCTTCGATCATATCAGAGAAGTGGACATCATGCAACGTTGAAAAGAGGCGGGTGCGTTACATAGCCCGAAAGACATCTGCCGATAGTCATACGTCCCATAGGGGCATGTGAATGTGGTTTTACTTTGGTCATCTGGATGGATTGGAATTTGGTGATATCCAGAGTAACCGTCAATGAAGCAGAAGAAAGAGTGTTTTGCTAACCGTTCAAGCATCTCATCTATGAATGGAAGGGGGGAATGGTCTTTCTTGGTGGCCTTGTTGAGTCGACGATAGTCGATACACATACGCCAACCAGTGATGATGCGCTGCGGGATGAGCTCATTTTTATCATTGCGCACCACCGTCATTCCTCCCTTCTTAGCAAAACCTGAACAGGACTAACCCATTCACTATTAGGGACAGGATAAATGATCCCTGCGTGAAGGAGTTTGAGAACTTCCTTTTTCACGACCTCCCTCATGGCATTGTTCAACCGTCTTTGAGGTTCCCGAGACGGTGTCGCTTCAGAATCGATGGGATACGATGGGTACAGAGGTTAGGATTGATCCCTTTCAGATCTTGGAGTGGATATCCTCAGACCACTCGATTCTTCTCTAGCATTGTTGGGTTTCCAGGTGAGATAGCTTTTCATTAATAATCACTGGAGTTTGCTTGTCCCCGAGGAGGAAAGTGTACTTTAATCCAGGAGGAAGAGGTTTCAGCTCGATTGCGGATGGTTTTGGAGTTTCAGTTGGATTGAGCTTGATTGGAGGTTGAGTTTTCTCTTCCTCCGTAATGAATTGGATGTCTTCCTCTAGGATGGTAGGCTCTAAGTCTGTCAAGGCTATTGATATGACCTCCTCCATAGGATCAGGATCTATCTCTACTGGGGTGTTCAGAGAATGAGAGTAAGAGACAGGGACAAGTTCTTTCCCGATCCAAAGCTCTACTAGCTGATTCATTGGTGCTTTTTCCAGTATTTTCATGATTGGTCTACCAATAAAGATGGAGTGTGTGGAATCATTGGGTAGGTCAAAGATATGGAAATCCAGGAAAAGTTCAGGGTCGTTAATCTTAACGGGTATGATCCGAAAGATCCCTAAATAGTCGAGGATCCTTCCCGATGTGAACCTTAGACGTTTCTGAGATGATGACCATGGTTCATTGGGGAGTTGAGCTCGCACCAAAGAGATAAAGATTATGTTGATTCCGAGGCTCGGGTCGTACCCGATTTCCTTGTCTATGCCCATGACTTAGCAAAATATCCTTCGGATCCTTTTGGGCATTTTAACGACCTTGGTCGAGGCTTCAACCTCCTCTAGCCATTCCCGACTAATGATAGCAGAGAGACGTCGTACGTACTCTCTCTGATATTCAAATTCTTTCTTGTCGGGAGGTTGATCGTTTTGCTCTACATGTTGTTCCAATGGGAAACTTGCTGCATTCCCGATGTCACCGAATAGATCATTGTCAAAATCATAGGGAGTGGTGTAGAGTGGATTATAATAGTCCTGGCTAGAGTATGGTTGTGGTTCGAAATGAGCTTCGGGTTCTAATGGAATTGAAGAGCTGATTGATTTAGATTGTGGGTGTATAGGCTCTTCAGGTTCAGGCTCAGGCTGCTTCTCTTCATCGAGGAGTTCATCATAGATTCCAGTGTAGGGAGTGTCGTCCAGGATACGATCCAGGATTACCATCGCTTCACTAGGAATCAGATGAGAGAACGACCCTCCTGAAGCAGAGTTCAAGAAAGTGGTGGCTACGGGACGGAGGCCAAGGCTTAAGTGTTGTAGAACAACAGGTTCTGGAAGGCTTAGGTCTGGTCCTGAGGCCAGAATTTGTTTGAAACGAGACCACACAGCTCCTAACGATTCTTCCTCTAATTGTTTATACGTAAGAATTTCGATTCGGATGCTGGCTACCTTGGAAGCTAGGAAGAAATTTAGGCAGAATTTCTCTCTAAGGGTTTCCCAACTCCCTTCCATATTTTCAATAGCTAGAAAGTACCATTTCTTTGCTTCTCCCGTTAATGAGAACATGGATAGCTTCCATTTAAGCATCTCTTGTGTCATGCCCGCAATGACGAGACACGAACAGAGTTGCTCAAACTCGCGCAAATGCGCGTATGGACTCTCAGCATTCGTTCCTGAGAACATTTGCTCTCTAACCATGGCTATGAAGCCGGGACGCAGCTCATAGCCGGGTGTGTGGATGGGATGTGACGATGGTGGTGGCTCCAAACAATCACCCTTTGGAGCCGAATGTTGACGTAAGGTAAGAGTGGAATCCATATGGATGGTGGATGATGGGGATACACGGACAACTTGGGTTCAGAATCAGAACAGCTACCGTCCCCAGAAAGCTTGTTGGCACTCCTTACGGCCTACAGATAAATCCGCAAGCGAACGGATACCGATGTAGCTTTCACCCGAGAGTATTCTAAGGTATCGATTTCCACGGGGAACAAGAAGTGAACTAATTCTAAACTAAGTTGTCCAAGGGTAATGGGATGGAGTGGATGAAATGTATGACGTGGATGACAACAACAAAGAGGGAAGAGAAACGATAAGAGGGTAGAGAGGGCACGAGCCTGGTAGAAGCACTCTACTGATTAACTGAGCGGGTCAGAAGGTACAACTAGATACTTGCTTTGGGACAGTAGAACCTGACACACACATAAAGGGATGAGAAAGGGGTGTAATCTATCCTACACTGGGGAATCCTACAGGCCGAGACGAACGTGATGGGCTATAAAGGCCGTATAGGGCTGTCACCACCTAACGACTACCACCTCCACATACTCAGGGGCAAACTAAGTTAGCCTCAAGACAAACCTAGATAAGGAGCCAATAAGAATTATTCAACAGGAACTACATAAATGGAAATTGGTGTCATAAAAATTCACCACTTTTCTGGTCTTCTTCTCTATTTCCTGGAAGGGAAAAAAGATGCAGTGGCCACTCAGCCACAACGCACAATGGTCTGCCATGAGTGGTGCCATCCCACCATCCCAAAATATGCCACATGGCTCATACTCCATGAATCATTCCTACGTGAACTCAAGTATGCGTCAACCACACAGTAGATGCACCAAAGCTTAGACATCAGTCTCAACATCAACCAAAACAAATGACACGCTAATCCTAGCTGGACAAAGCAAGAGCTGGAACATGCTCGAATTATCTGACAATCTCCCATAAGCCTAGGGAAGCTCACATTACGTTGTTTACTTTAGCTTCATGAGCACTCATGGGCAGCTTGCGAACACCATGACCTTGGGAGGTCCAAGTTCCACGAGCTCTAGGAGATAGTCAACATCACCAACCTAAAGTGAACGGCGCCAGATGGATATTCTTGAATAGCTCGGGTGTGTTCAAGCTCTTGTTTTGTACACCTAGGATTAGGTGTCATCATTTGTTTAGGTTGATCTTTAGCCTGGTGTCTAAGTTTGGGCATTTCTAGTGTTATGTTCAATGGGTGCTTGACTTTATGCGGGAAGTGGTCATGGAGTCTTAGTTACGCGACATGTTCTGGAGTGGTGGAATGGTGCCACGCATGGTGAAGCATGGCACGCCATGTACGTTGTGGCTGAATGATCACTACATGTTTTCCCTTCTATGAATAGAGAGAAGACTAGAAAAGTAGTGAATTTTGGCCGTGCCAATTTCCACTTTGTGTTCATGTGTGTTCTGCGATCACACATTGTCTTCGATGACTCTAGCAAGTGGTCCAACTCCGGCAAGGGTTGGAACACTATCATGCTAAGCATGTTGAGTCCGTTCAGAACTCTTTGTCAACAAACAACTATGCTAGCTGGCTTGTCATGTGCCCATTTTACTTCACTATTAGCACTACAAGGCCACATGACTGAAATAAAAAGGACCAATAAAGTTTATATGATTGCACACATTATTTATGAGGCTAAAATTCAACAAGGTGCATTTTTATACAAAATGCACAGACCCTACAGTTGCAATCACGAGACCAGACCAATTGCAACTACGACACCAGATCAATTGCAGGTTGGCGGAACTAATTGCAACTAAAAAAATCCAAATGCAACTAGATCCGACCCGGTTGCAACAGGGTCTGAATTACTTGCAATTCGATCCTAAACAACTGCAACTATACGACTTATATACCAAATACATAGTCACTCGCAGTTGTAACTTTAGGATTAGACCAATTGCAACCGTGACACTGGATCAATTGTAAGTGACGAAACTGATTCCAGCAGATTTGATCTAGTTGCAACTGGATCCGACCCGGTTGCAACTGGATATGACCCAAATATATACGCCGAGACTAAAATGCAACAAGGTGTATTTTGTATACAAAATTCACGGACCCTCCAGTTGCAACCATAAGACTAGATCAATTGCAACTAAGATATCGTATCGATTGCAGGTTGGCGGAATTAATTGCAACAGAAAAAATCAATTGCTACTGAATCCGAATTGGTTGAAACTGGGTCCGAACTAGTTGCAATTCGACTCTAAACAATTGCAGTAGTATGACTTATATACCAATACCCAGTCACTCGCAATTGCAACCGTAAGACTAGACCAATTGCAACTGCGATACCAAATCAGTTGCAAGTTGACGGAACTGATTCCAACGGATTATCTATTTGCAACTAGACCAGACGCGGTTGCAATCGGATACGACCCATTTGCAACTAGACCCAACCTAGTTCCAATTGGGCAAAACTAGTTGCAACTATGCGACACGACCGGTTGCAACCATGGTGGGTGCATTCTCTATACAGAATGCACCCAGGTGCATTATAGCCTTATTAGGGTCTGTTTGTTTGATCTGCAACTTTTAGGCTTTTGGCTAAAAAGCTGGTTTTCTGGCTTTTAGCTTTTTAGCTGTTGACTTTTTCCTATTGGCTTTTGTAATAATTTTTTATTTTCTCAAGACACCAAAAGCATGAAAAAGTTCCTCTCAGCCCGCTTTTCAACTCTCAGTTCATTTCCTTGAAAGTTAGCTTTCCAGCTTTTCAAAGCCAGCTTTCTGGCGTGATTGTTTGTTTCATCTTTTTGGCTTGTGGCTGCCAGAAGCCTAGAAAAGCTAAAACAAACATGCCCAAGTATAAATTATCTATATTGTCCTTATGTATGTGATTTTTTACATTTATCACTAACTTATCTAACAAGATAATATATAAGTCACATGAACTGTGTATGATTATGGACTGGACCTCTAAACTGAATGTAAGTATGGTGTTAATAAAGCACCTTATGCTTTAATGTCCACAAATAATGCATAGGCTAGAGAAACTTTTTAAAAATAGGCTTCTTTAGTTTGATTACCTTTGGCTCAAATGTTTCTCAAAGAATCGGCAACGTCATAGCAATCTATAACTAATGCATAGGAAACCGACGATATTTGCCAAGACAGGGTAGCTTAGTACATGCTATAAATGCTATGTGTAAGTTAGAAATCTAGTACACTCAAAAGAAGCAATTGTACTACAAATTCTGAACTGTTAGACAATTCAGACATAAAGTAGAATAACTCTTTTTAATACACTGTTTTGTTAAATGGCTTTTGTTACACACAAGATTTATGTAGGTTTAGCAATTTATTGTACTTAATTCATGTATAAATATGGGTATGGCCTAACTGCAGCATTGATTTTCTTTATCCTTACAAATAAAAAGGATCAGATATATCAGAAGTGAACTGATTCAGTTGGCCATAATACTAGGAAAAAGAGGACCATACAAAAACAACATAAAACATGGTGACGACTCGAATTGTAGAAGGGTTACCAAGAAAATTCATAGAGTAATATGCAAATCCAATAAACAAACAAATAAATATAAGGTGGGAAATAGAGAATCTAGAGAACAAAATAGAGGAAAGGTTGAAACAATGATATTAAGTGAGTAGGGGAGCACAATGATATCAACGAGATCTAAATGGGAATAGTTGAAACAAAATTTTGCCATCCTAGCTATCAACATTCCAAGGATTGGTTTAGTGATTGTGTGGGCACTCATTACGAGCCCTCGTTCATCATCACCCCACGGTGGCCTCCGAGGTATGCGATGCGAGCATCAGACAGTGGCAGTGGCCATGTGGAGCATGTTTTGGTGATCCATCGGGTCACCAAGGAGATGAGGAGCAGTGGCACATTCTAGACACTCTTAATGGATACAAACTATTATGACCGGGCATCATGCTATAGGGCATGATGCCTATTGATTGCAGTGACCCACAAGGACTACTACATTAAGGATTTGATGGTGCTACATGTGATCTGCGAGACCATCTCGAAGGAGTTGATGGGCACCATCATGAGCTTGACCACTTCTGAGATCGCATATATTGCGATCAGAATGATGCACGTCGGCATCTGTTGTGTGCAAATGAAGGCCAACACGAAGAATATCTGCTGCAAATTCAAAGGTTGCAAACTCATTGTGGCAATATAATGGATGATTTCAATGTCCACATCAATAGGATCACACATTAGAACCGGTTCTCAACAATGGCTACACAAAGGAGATCGTTAGTAAGTTCCTCTAGGTGCTAAGCCCACCAACCTCCACTGTGGATTGTATTCCACATTTTTATACACTTAATTCAACAATTTGCAAATATTGATTCACATTTTGTGTCACCTGTTTCAACATTTTGTGGGCTCAACATATAATGTATGTGGTGTGAACAAATCTTGATTCACATTTTGTGTCACCTCCCGTGATGACTACCGATAAGCGGGACTTTCCTTCAAGGCCACGACTTGGGGGAGCCAAGCCAGGCCAATGAAACGACGAGTCCCTCTAGGGTCTGAGAGATGACTAGGCCTTGTTGAACACTAGTAAGGAGTTCTTTAACTACTTGAGGTGTGTTGGCTTGGTTGTACGTCGAAAGGATCCTAGCTTGTGACGATCAAGTCTTGATTGTAGCAGCGGAATTCTCGAGGCCGATTGGGAATCGGTCTGGGTGGACCTTTGATGGATCCACCTGAGCTGACTCTGAGTCCGTGCCCCCTTCCCTGATGGAAAGTAAGTTGTACCCGGACTCGATTTGAGAAACCCGAGGTGAGGTCGGTGAGTGGTTTTCACCGATCTGGGCGACGATGTTGCGAAGCGGCTCCGCAAGAGTTGCCGTCCTCGAGGTAGGGCATGTCCTATCAGCCAGGTAGTTGGTGAACCTCCTGTTGCCCAAGGCAACGAATAACAATTGTGCTCACGATCAAGAACGGCCTATGTTGGTTGTTTGGTTGGGTTTGGTCAATGTTGGTTTGTCCCTATTTGATGAGATATGATGTTTGGACTTTTAAGATGACTGCCTTGTTTTGGTTGGGAAAGAGTCACCCATTTTAATTAGGTGCTTGAATAAAATTTGAACAACTAAATTTGTGCTTTGCAATGCACCAAATGCAGCCTTCCTTGATTACAGCCCAACATGTCATTATTCCCCTCCACTTGCGGAGTATACGCCTCCAGGTGTACTCACCACTTTCCCTTTCAAGCCATGTTACGTCTCTCCCTCCCCCTTTGATTGTTGTTCAGGATGCTCTAAAGGCCATGAGGATCTAGGACTGCGCCCCCCCCCCCCCCCCCCCCGCGTTTGTTTACCTGCGGTTATGGAGTTCCGCTTCCGTTCAAGACTATATATAAACTCTGAGTTGTACTTTTATTTTAGACCCACGGGTCATTTTTAATATTTAAACGTGATGTAGTGATGTATCAATAAATAAATAAATAAATATATATAAAGTGAGCACCTTGTTGAGTTTATATAACCAGGTGTTACATATAACCACCGATGTCTTGGTATTATAATGTGTTCGAACGTAAATCTTATGCGACTTTATAAAATCATTCGAATTCTTCTCAAGCCATCTAGTTTCATGAGACTTCCAAATTACTATTCACCATTAACTTTTTCTCACAGCGTTTGACCATTTATTTTATTTAAAAAATTATGTAATATCATTTATTTGGTTTGTGACTTACTATCATCAAAGATACTTCAAGCATGATATATTTTTATCTAAATTTTTAAATAAGATGAATAATAAATCATTGTATCAGTAAATGGTATTTTGGAAAGATAAGAGTAGCAAAGGGTGCAAGAAGAGATGCTGTCATGATAGTGGAGGGACGTTAATAGTAGCTATCATTATTTCTTTGTTGGGATGGCACACGCTAACACGCACCAATGACTAACCTAACTGGAACACTGCAGATTCATACAAGGAGTTGCGTAACAGCCGTGCCCCTTTGAGGTTGATGAGTAGCCGTGTACTTCCTTTTCTTGTCAAAAATGATTGTAACTAGTTCTCCACGTAACTAATCCAATGACCTTGTTTCCTTTTTTTTTGATACTGTTGACCCTTGTTTCCTTGATGTGGCCTCACCAAAGGCTTGGCTTGTATTCCAACCTTCCCGAATTACAATATCTTTTACTATATTTAGATGTGTATCTAGTAAAATCAAAGTGAATTGTATTTAGAACAGAGGGAGTAGTTTGGATATGTTTTAATTAATCCCATTTTTAAGGTCATTGCAACGAGCACAAGTATATGAACAGAATTGAAATTAGCAATGTCTGCATAGACCAAACATAGGAAACTTGTTCAATGATGCTAGCAATGACACTACCTTATTTTTTCCTTTCCGTATTTCATCATGCTCAAATTCATACCTCGTGTAGGGCTTTAGGAAAGGGACACATGTTAAAAATTTACGGAGTATAGTAAAACATCACTTATTTTGTGAATGTAGCAAGTGGCAACCCGTAAAAGTTCAAAAACGATCAGAAGCATAAATATAAACGTCTATAGCGATACATCTTTGTAATTTCCGTGCGACTGTATAAAAAATATTCATAAGTTCTACTATTAGTCAGCATGATAATATTTGAAGTTAAAAATTCGAATTATGAGTTTACGTATCTGACGACCTTTCTTTTACTAAGTAATCAACTTAATGCAAATCTTATGCCATTTAGAGACTTCATATATATAAGCCTCCGACAAATTTCTCTCCTCGAGCACTGAGTTCCCTTCGCCGCAAAAAAAATTGAGTTCCGTGGTCCTAAAATAAATGCAAATTACCTAGCAAAGAGAGAAGGAAGAGCTGATCGGTTTCATGATAGCGAAGAGACGTTAGTAGTAACTATCACTATTCTACTTCTTTTGTGGCTGAGTATGTAGGCGTGCATGTCCTTTATTTTCCTCTCAAAATATCAGATACAGTAGCGCACCGCTGGTTCTCCACGTAACTAAGTAATGAAACGACTATTGCTTCGTTGCTGTGGCCTCAGCAGAGGCTTGCATTGTCTTGTAGTTAGGGTTGGGTACTAAATCTCATTCGCAACCAATAATTGAGCCCAAGTATATATATGAACAGAATATTTCGCAAAAGAAAAGAGCACATGTACAGAATCAAAATTATACTATATACTAGTACCATGCCTGCGCATAGACGAAAACACACTAAAAGTGAGGTCCTATTTGGATCCAACCGCTAAAGTTTAGCTGCTAAAGTTTAGTCGCTAGGGATCCAAACGGGAGCAGCTAAAACTTAGCTAAACTTTAGTTATATGCCAAAATATACACGATTTCTTTAGCTGGTTGAGCCTAGCTAAACGAAGCTAAATGAGTTTAAAGACCAAAATACCCCTACATGTGTCGGTGTTCGGATCAGCTGCCCGACACAAACTAGAACGAGTGCGTTGCGCTCACTCTCTCGATGGTTGGTGCGAAGGATAACACAATGACACGGGATTTATCCTGGTTCCGGCCGCGGGGCCGTACGTCCAGCAAGGGAGGTGCATGCACTGTATTACTCCGCACCGGGGTGCCTGTAGTAGGGGTTTACAAGCGAGGTGGGAGAAGAGGAGAAAACCTCCAAGTCCCTAGCGTATCAGGTGGGTGTGTCGTGAACTCTGGTGGATGAACAAGTTTGCGTGTGTAGCTGGCCGTCTGTCTGTGTGTGTTCGTGCGTCGGCCCTTGGCCGGGCATCTACCTCCCCCTTTTATAGTCTAAGGAGGGACAGAGATACATGCATCGTACAGTGGAGTCTACAATCATCGGATACTGGAGAGTATGGCGCCGGGCGTGGTGGCTGTCTTGCGGATGCCTTTGCCCGGCGCAAATTGTTGAACGTCTGCCAACTTCTGTGGACGGCGGCATGACGGCCCCTGTAGGAAGTACGTGTCCCTGTGCTTGTCCTCAAGCGTCTTCGAGGGGCTATGCCGTTCGGTGTTTGAGCCCGGTCGTCGTCCGTACACTCGTTCGAGGGTTTCCCCGTGCCCCATCGAGGGCTCCGTCGGGGGATCGGTGCGGGGGTTAGCAGTACAGGGGCGCCGGAGTCTTTAGCAAGTCTGATCAGGGCTTCGCAAGTTGGCATGGCGACTGGAGTCGGTGGTACAGGGTCGCGCAGTCATGCACAGCGCCGGGGGTGGCAGAGCAGTGACCGGAGTTGGTGGATGGAACTTGGCCTATGTTATCCGTGCAGCTGCACTGACCGGCGCTCGCGCCCAGTCCTCGTCCGTACGCGCATTTGAGGACATCCCCATGCTCGTTCGAGGGCTCCGTTGTGGGGGACGGGCGGGGATGGTCAGAGCCGTGCAGCGAGATGACGCTTTTCTGTCCGCTCAGGGCGCTGCAGTGCTTGCACAGTGGTCGGCGTCAGCCGCATAGTGACCAGAGTTGGCCGCATGATGCCTCAGCTCGTGCCAGTCGGTATGGGCGGCGATTTACCTTTTGACTTTGGCGCCAGCGGCAGCACTGGGCATTAAATGCCCTTATCAGGCGAGAGGGATGGGCGTGCGCGCTTTTGCTTGGAAGGGTGGCCTCGAGCGAGACGGAGTTGGGGCGTTTGCTCGTGGGAGGTCGGTACCCCCGAGCGAAGCGCAGTTTGTACAGTGTTTAGGTCGAGGGAGCTGAGACCCTCGAGCGAGGCGAAGATGAGGTCTGTGCGTCGGGACCTTTGGTGGAGGGGCCCGAGCAACTGCTGGGCCGTAACGGGCCGTGGGCCTTGCGCGTGCTTTGGTCTTCTTTTTGGCTCGCGGGGATTTAGTTGTGATTTGTTTGCGTTTTTCTGGGGTGATTATCCCTTAAGTCAGCAGACCCCTTAAAACCGTCCCCAACAACATATTTATAGAAATTTTCCACCGTCACATGATTCTGTCCATAATTAATGAAGGTTAGGATAGTCCAATTAATTTAATTAGCCGATGGATCCAAACACCTACGGCTAAAGTTTAGGTACGTGCTCTTTAGCTAGCTAAAATAAACCACTAGTTGATCGAATTTTAGTTGGGTGGATCTAAACATGACCTTATTCGATGACTTTTTTGCCCCTCGCCGTATTTAATTTTCTCGTGCCCAAATTCATACGCCATCTACCGCTTTGGAAAAGGCCGCATGCTAAGGGCGTGTTTGTTTCAGCTTTTGGGGGCTTTTGGACATCGGCTTTTCAATCTTCCAATAGCCAAAAAAGCTCCCAAAAGCCAAAAGTCAAAGCTCATCAAAACGTGTTTTTGGTTTTTTGGCTTTCGGGAGCTTTTTCGCTTTTGGAAGATTGAAAAGCTGAGGCCCAAAAACCCCCCAAAAGCTGAAACAAACACGCCCTAAACATGGTATGCGGTTGCCATGGTGTGTACGGCTCGATCCTATTTTATCGGTAACCACCGCCGCAAGATCTACCTCGGGACACGTGGAGGCCATCCGGGAGTTGCCGAAGGCCATGCCCTTCCGCGCGAGTGGGGCCCACAGAGCAAGGCGATCTTTTTTTTTAGCCTCGGCCGTTTCGGCTTCTCCACACCACCACCACCACTCGACGCCGGCCGCCGTCTCCGAGTGGAAAGGAATTCTTCCGCCATGGCCGCCGCCGCCGGACGCGCCTCCTCCAGTATCCCCTTCCTCCTCCTGATGATGCTAGTGATGGTCTGCTCGCGCGTGGTGGCCGCCCTCGCCGCACCGCCGGAGGCGGCGGCGGCGCGCCTCGCGGCCGCGGCCGCGGGGAACGACGACGGCGTCGACCTCCTGGCGGTGGCGCGCGCGCCGGGGCTTGCGGCGTGGCTGCGCGGCGTGCGGCGGCGGATCCACCGGCGAGCTGGCCTTCCAGGAGCGCCGGACCAGCGAGCTCGTGCGCGCCGAGCTCGACGCGATCGGCGTCCCGTACAGGTGGCCCGTCGCCGAGACCGGCGTCGTCGCCACCATCGGCGGCGGCGGCGGGCCCGTCGTCGCGCTCAGGGCCGACATGGACGCGCTCCCCGTGCAGGTCCGTCCGCTTTTTCCTCGTGTCGTTCCTGCTGATCTCGCAAGGCAGCCGGCAGGGGTGCCGTCGTCACGTCACCATCTTGTCTGTCTTCTTGCGCGCAGTATGTAGCCAGTAGGGTTTGGTGTGGGTCCTTGTGATGCTCAGGTGTCTTTATTATGCACTGTTTGACACAGCTCCAACATCCGAAAATCCATAAAATTTTTGGAGCAGGATACCAGGAACTCTAGAAAATCTTTGAGTTGGAGCTGGGATTATATAAAGAGTATTGAGATGAATCATTTTGTTTATAGTTGTACTAAATATTAATATTTAAAGTATATTAATTTAGCGTAGAAAGTGTAAATCTGGTCTAGAGTTTGGAGTCGGAGCTATGTTAAACATGCCATTAGCATTTGATTTTCCATCCCATGCATGTTTTTTTTGTCTTCAAAGTTTTCTCAAACCGCTGATTCTGATTCTCAAAAACTTGAATGTTGATTTGGATCTGAATATAATCAAGTGATTTTTGTAAAATGATCGATGCATCTTATCATTTTTTTTTCATTATTCCGGCCTCCCCCAATACGAAATGATCGGTTCGGGATATAGGATTGAGCTTGAGCAAGACATGTGTTGGTTGGTTGATGGAATCACATGGAAACGGGTCTAATAATTGAAGGAAAAAAGCAATTTGGGGGTCCCTAAGTTCTTCTGAGTGAAATGCTTCTTTTAGAGTTGCTTTGACCTCATGTGTGGAACTGGTTGGCCTGGACGTGTAAGCTGGTGTCCCAGCAAACTATTTTGCTTTTTTAATAAAGCACGGTTATGGCATGTGGTCTAAAAATGCCCACACGTTCTGTGTTGCTTATAACCTTATATCGCTTATTATTGATTAAGATGTTTCTGGTATCTGTCACACAAAGTGGTAGCTATCAACCCAGCTTGCACAATGTGGAACTAAAAGGGATATTTAACTATTTGCCACTTTTAGCTATGGTCACTTAATCCCTCTCACATTCACTCATCTCACATGGGTGGTAAATCTGTTGCCAGTCGGCCCCACATAATTGCAATTAAGATATACAAAAATGATAACACTTGCAATTAGCTATGGTCAATTTCAAATGTCAGAGCATCACAACAATTAGGATATACAAAAACCAATCAACCCCAGCTTGTATTGTTTTGCATTGCATATCTATATATGGGTGCAGCCATATGCCTTGTAATAAAGTTAACGATAACACTTACTTCATTTGCGAAGAAAGACTTGTCATAGCAGAGGTCTTTTATCTTTTGGCAGGAATTGGTCGACTGGGAACACAAGAGCCAGGAAACTGGAAAAATGCATGCTTGCGGACACGATGCGCACGCAGCAATGCTTCTGGGGGCTGCTAAGATACTTCAAGATCGCAAGAGTGAATTGAAGGTATTCTTTAACCAACTTAGTGGACCTGAAGGCTTATAGTTTTATGGTGAAATTTAGAAGAATGCTGTACGTAAAACATCACCGGATCTTTCCTATGCTGTTAGGATTTTGTCAGTATTCATGGCATAGCATGATGAGATATATCCCAACAACTGTCTGTTTCAGTATTCTCTGTGGTTCCTGGATGGTACAGGTTAATACAAGAATGGTTACACTTTCCATGAATGTTTATACTTTTTTGTTGTTCTTGTTTTATCATTAGGGCACTGTAAAGCTTGTATTCCAGCCAGCAGAGGAGGGTCAAGGTGGTGCATATTATGTGTTACAAGAAGGCGCTCTTGATGACGTGTCAGCCATCTTTGGCCTGCATGTTGACCCAGTCCTTCCAGTAGGCGTTGTTGCATCCAGACCAGGACCGTTTGCTGCAACATCAGGTCGATTCCTTGCAACTGTTACTGGTAAAGGTGGGCATGCTGCACTACCCCACCAAGCCTTCGATCCAACTGTAGCTGCATCCACTGCCATCCTGGGCCTTCAACAAATTGTCGCCCGGGAAATAGATCCTCTCCAGGGCGCGGTATGCTGTCTGCTTACTCTACAGTTGTAGTATTTTCATTGTCAGATAAATTCTGAACTTTCCTTTCAAAATTCTTAGACTGGTGCCTCCCCTACCTTTCGAACTTACAGGTTGTATCCGTCACTTTTGTGAAAGGAGGAGATGCCTATAATGTTATTCCAGAGTCTATATCCTTTGGCGGCACCTTGAGGAGCATGACAAATGAAGGTTTATCATACCTTATGAAGCGGGTCAAAGAGGTAAACTCTTTCCCATCAAAACTGTATAGTTTCTATACTACTCATACTACAATTGATAAATGCTTGTATGGAAGATTGTAGAAGGAGAGTCAGCGGTACATCACTGTACTGCCACTGTGGACTTCATGGAGGACAAAATGAGATCATATCCGGCTGTGATCAACGATGAAAAGATGTATGCTCATTCCAAGGCAGTGGCTCAGAGCTTGCTTGGGGAAGAGAACGTCAAGGTTGCGCCACAGTTAATGGGAGCGGAGGATTTTGGGTTCTATGCACAGAGAATGGCTGGTGCCTTCTTCACCATTGGAGTCGGCAACAAGAGCACCATGGCGACAGTCCATTCCACTCACTCCCCCTACTTTGTGATTGATGAGGATGTGCTTCCCATAGGAGCTGCATTCCATGCTGGCGTGGCAATTGAATACTTGAAGAAGCATGCATCAGCCTGATGCTAAATGGGAAAAATAGGCTTGTTTGGGTACTTTTGGCAAGCTGCAGCTAAGCTTTCGTGGAGGTGAGCTTGGTTTCCCTTTATTTGGTTCTCCTACTAGCTTGTCAAGATGTTCAATCCCGAATGACATTTACTTCTTCGCTGTAGGGTCTTCAAGACAAATAGTCGGGAGTAAGGACTTGCATGTTACTCTCATTTTGATGGAAAGAAAATGATGTATTAAGCATACTGCATACTCTTTGAAACGCAACTCGCACCTCCGGTTTCTGTTTGCAATAGAAAGACATTAGACATAAAAAAAACTTCAAAACTGAACGCACGCACACCTCCAGTTGCTATTAGAAATGTTTAAACCTGATGAAATTGTGATATAGTGAGGGTATTACACCAGAAAATTTTACACATACCATTGCCCTGCCCATTTTAAGCAGTTAGGAGGATACTGTAGGTTGAGGTTAATGTGTTACTGTAGGTTAAGATTAATATGTTTTTGGCAGCGATTTAAATCTCTGGCTAAGACAGATTAGCGGTTGAGTTCATCGACAGCTACTTGCAGCTATAGATGGCTATAGCTGCCGCTACTGCCTTTAGATGTTTTGCAATACAGTAAACGGGAATCACGTTGAATTTCAGAAACAGAAGCTAGAAGATCAAGAGTTGAGTGTTCGATAGAAACACTAGAATCAACAATTGCACAAAAATTTGAGTGTTTGAGACAATCACACAGCAAGCACAAATAAAAACGGGTAAACACTGAGTCCAGTGGAAATTTAGGGCTGAAAGGATTGGGTGGGCCGCTCGCGTGGCAAGTTTGGCCCATCAAACATCCTAGTAGCGGCCGATTTTTTGTCACCATTATTTTCTCAAACAGAATCAAATCTAACACGTGCATATTTTTTATTACATAGAATTCCATTACACCCGTGGGCTAGCCGGCTTGCAAGATCACTGGACATTAAAGTAATTACATCAGTCAGATGTTGTTTAAATTTTTTTTCAGAAATGCTTGGATCCGAACGTCCGATACATCAGACATACTACTTTATCAGGCCCACAAGTACCACCGCCCCTCACCTTTCTTTTCTCGTAAGAAATTCTCGATCTCATACCGCACCTGATATTTGCTACGGTACTATTTGGGCAAGCATGATTTGCATGTTGTATTTTTTGTGATTTTAGTATATTGCGGTTTGTATTTTTGGATGTTGCAAAGGGTAAGTATCGATGTTGCAAGCTTTGTTTCTACATGTTGCTACTCTTTAATGGATGCTGCATAAAACATGATTTGCATGTTGCGGTGGGAATTAACTCTTCCAGAATTTGAGATCTTAGTTATTTTTATGTATGTTTCTTTATGTTGCAAGTGGTGATGTGTAAATGATGCTGTAGGTAATTTATAATGTTGCGATAAAGCGTCCGATAAAAAAGTCGTCCGAGCGCTAGAAGTACTTTTTTTCAAAAAGTCCTAACGAGGAGGTTGCCAGATACTGATTACTGAAGAAATTTGCATCAACCTGCCTTTGTGTGCAACTCTTTCAAACGGTTTGGCTTCTTCAGATGTTTTTTTTTAAGTTAAGTAGGGGCACTGCTATGTCATATAAGCAAGTTGTCCAGTTTCACAATAAACAGATTACATGCAGAAGTTGGAACTCGAAAGAAAACATAGTAGATAACATCATATAGAGACTCAAACATTGAATTAAGAAACCTCCGGGCTCCCACATGCTTGTTGCCTCAAAGCCATTTCTTCTCTGACGAATGTTACAACCTGAATTCTGAATTGGTGAGAGGCGCTCTTGCCTTCAAATATTCTGCGGTTCCTTTCCTACCAGAGGTTCCAGGCTGTGTAGATCATCTCTGCCGCCTTGGTCAGATAAGTAATATGCTAGTCTGGAAAATCTTCGATACCTTCGCAAAGAGTGAAAAATATTCCATTTTAGCACGAGTACATTGAGAACATCAAATAAAAAAGAACTGGAAGCATCTATTCAGTTGTACCAGCGTAAAACAGACTACGATTACGTGACGCTCGCTCTCCAGGCAAACTATATATACTGTATAGGTGTACTGGTGTATGAGTGTTCGACAAAAGTTGCCGGCTGCCCGTCTGTCTGTAGTGTCCTGGCGCAAACAAGTGTCTCGAGCTCGTGGCGCTCGCGTCGCGTCCATGGCGTCGTCTGCTTCCCACCACCTCGTCATCGTCCTCATCCTCCTCGTCCCTCACCTGGCCGCAGGCGACGCCCTCACCTGGGCGCGGCCCGTGCGCTGGAGTTCGCCGCGTGGATGCGTGGCCTGCGGCGGCGCATCGACCGGCACCCGGAGCTGGCGTTCCAGGAGCGCGGCACCAGCGAGCTCGTGCGCGCCGAGCTCGACGCGCTCGGCGTCCCCTACGCCTGGCCCGTCGCCAGGACGGACGTGGTGGCCACCATCGCCGGCGGCGGCGCCGGCCCCGTCGTCGCACTCCGGGCACAGACATGGACGCGCTGCCCGTTCAGCAGCAATGCTGGCAGTTGGCCCTTGGCACTCGATCTGCTGCCCCAACTGTGCTTGCCATGCGACTGCGCTTCAAAGAGTTCCTTTTTGTTGCTATAAATTGGTGGGCATTCACGAAGGAGAACCAAATATCATATGGAGGATGAAATGTGAATGTGATGGTTGGTATATATACGTAAAATTTACAGGTTTTTGGTGAGGTGTAGCTTGGTGATCATATGGTTGTCATTAGTCATTACCCTCGACGATATATGGTTGTTTAGTCCCAAATTCCACCCTCAAATTCTACTATGTAAAAAAAAGATTTTCATCACATCAAAATATCGGCACATCCATGGATCGAGTACTAAATGTAGATGAAATCAAAAACTAACACAGTTGTGTTGTACTTTACGAGACGAACATTTTGAGCCTAATTAATCAATGTTTGGACAATTATTCATAAATACAAACAAAATGCTACAGTGCCAAATTTATGATAAAGTCCTAACTTTACACCCCCAAGGTTGGGAACTAAACAAGGCCATAGACTAGAGGCATAGAGCTGTATTGTCATTGCTACCTGCTCCTATTTTTATCTGACAGAGAAAGCCTGAAACGTAGTGAGACAACAATACGAGGCCATAGACTAGAGGCATAGAGCTGTATTGTAGAGCCCCTTCTCCATTTCTCTTGAGGAATTAGATGTTCTATTTGAGCCACAACTTGTTTATCTTACTTTGTCTTGCGTTTTACAACTCTCAACCTAATGTGAAAGTTTTGTCATTGCGTATTTGCTTGCATTTGTATCGTTCATCAATATTCAAATATCCCGTAAGGCTTCAAGTTACAACTAAAGAAAACCGTAGCATCGGTCAAACAGGAAGTCTTGCCTCGAGCACCTTGTACTTAAAAATTGCAACATCGAACCCAATTTAGTTCATTAATTAAACAGTCAAATTCGAGTAGGTAAATCCAGCATAGAGTCCCTTCTTGGGTGACATCAGGTATGATGTAAATACGAATAATGAAAAGGACATGCAACAAGAAACACAACATCTGAGTCATGTTTGACGATGACATCTTGCACGGCACTAAGAGTCGTCAGACAACAAATCAAAATGACGTACATACTTTGAATGAAAACGACAGTAAAATTTACACTTTGTACCCTAGCTGGCTTGAACATTTCAAATTTGGATCTGCACAGGGCATTTTATTTACTGAAACTGATAGGGTACTAATATTTTGTCTCTGTTGTGCCTGTGCCGGCGTTTTCTTGACAAATGACGATGTGGCCCGTTGGCAGGAAATGGTAGATTGGGAGTACAAGAGTCAGGAAGATGGAAATAAGATGCATGCTTGTGGACATGATGCTCATGTCACGATGCTACTTGGAGCTGCTAGATTAATTACTTCAATTCCGGAAGGACGAGTTGAAGGTACACATACTGTGTGCAATTAACTTGTCCAAAAATAATGTTAATCTCACAGCGACAAAATTCGAAGCATCGCTCAACGTCGCAAGATAAAGTAACAATCTTGCTCACTTCTTATACTAAGATAAAGTCACAATCTTCATCATTTGGAAGATCACAGAAGAAGCCCAAGCAAACCGTGTATGTTTTATATTGAAACACAAGTTTGCCAGAACTTGTTGAGTCCATACTAGTAAAAAAGGTAAATGGTATTTTAGTATTTTACCTTCCTTGTTGACTTGTTGTTCATTTATTTACTGATCGAGTTGCAGTTCTCGTGAACAAAGTAGTCGATCAGCACAAGGAAACGAATTAAGGCGAGAAACTCCTGTTTAAAGTTTAGAGGCTCCTGGCTTAGGCAAAATGGTATCTTCGAAACTTTACTCTTAAAGCCTTGGATCTAAAACTACGAAAAGGCCAAACATTTCAATCTTCTTAAACCACACAGCCAGAGTAGCGGCGGAAAGAACAAAGACTTGAGTTAGAGATTTTCATGCATGAGTATCCATGTTTGTATTGGAGTGCTCGGTGCCTTCTCGCGACTGGTAACGGCAGGTAGATAGCTCCTACCATTTGCGTTAAAAAACTGATTCCAATCATAAGATTACTTATTTGATAAAGTATGATTAAGTTAAAACTTTGGCTATCAATAGCTTTCAAAATGTTTGTTTCAAAAAATGAAAACATCTCATAATTTAATACCTGTAAAATCTTAAATTTAGAAATACTCCCTCCGTCCCAAAAACGAAGACATTCTGCAAATTTTAGAATAAATTAACAAGAAAGTAAAATGATGCACCTAATTATTAGTCATATTTGACACCAATTCGTTGTTGAGTGCACATGCACCTAATACAGTAAAATGATTTATTTTTTGATAAATTTTGAATTCTAGAGTGTCTTTTTTTGGGGACGGAGGACGTTCTAACAGAAAAGTGTGGTCCAAAATACACGTCCGGGACCATGAAAATTATTCTCGGCCGAATGGGAAAAAAATCTTAGCTTTTTTCGAAAATAAAAGAGATATTAGCTACAAAGAGCACTGAAAACAGCTCACTTGCGATATGCGCTATCTGACTGACGGCAACAGAACAGGTCACGCGTTTCGGCCATCGCTCACGGCGTCTCGCCGCGCCATGGCGCCGCCGCCGCCGTCTCTCCTTGCGACGGCTTCCCTCCTCCTCCTCCTCGTCCTGTCGTCCCACCTCTCCTCCCGCGCCACGGCGTCGTCGCCGGCAGCTCTCGGTGGCGAACTCCTGGGCGCGGCCCGCGCGCCAGGTTTCGCGGCGTGGCTGCGCGGCGTGCGGCGGCGCATCCACGAGCGGCCCGAGCTGGCCTTCGAGGAGCACCGCACCAGCGAGATCGTCCGCGCCGAGCTCGACGCGATCGGCGTGCCGTACGCCTGGCCCGTCGCGCAGACGGGCGTCGTCGCGACCATCGCCGGCGGTGGAGGCGGCGGCGGCGACGGGCCCGTCGTGGCGCTCCGGGCGGACATGGACGCGCTTCCCTTGCAGGTCTGTGGTGACCTTCTCGATTGGGAGTTTGTTGGGTTGTTGGATCGAGCATGTATTGGATAACTACAGCTTTCTTGGCAGAAAGATAGAACCTGTCCTTGCATCCTCTACTTTTGTACTTTCAGGTGTACTTAGATTCGGTTTATCAATTTGGTTACAAACAATCTGATCAATTACCAAAATTGCACTGTTTGGAATGTCGACATGTGGTGCTTTACACAAGTACTAATTGGGTGGGGTGGGTGACTGCCTCTGTTTTAGTCAACATCCATCAAAACTGAAAAAAATCAATTTGATTGGACTGATTTCAAGTGCAGATTGTATCTCTGTTTTACACATTGCTATAGAGATTGTATCGCGTCGTTGGACTTGATTTTGTAGATTTCCATTTAGCTACTATTTAGCATGTTTTTAATTTTAGTATATCTGATCCCTCTTATATTTTCATTGTCATTTTATTCAGCCATCTCAATTATGTTGAGATACCCTCTGTTTTGGATTCCATACCTTGTCGAATCATACAAATACATTGGCATGTTCCTTTACTTAATCTAGCAGAGCTAGACGACCATTGTTAAACAAAAGACGGGGAGAAAGAAAATTTGCTACTGTTTTGTCTGTGAAATGAATCCGTTTGCATCTTTAGTTTGGGACCAACTTGGATGCAATATATACTTCTTTCTTGTTATGTATCAAGCAACAACACATTTCAAATGCTCTTGCTGGATTAGTAGCTCTACTGCTTATGCATGGCCAGTGCTTTTTTTCTTTCCTTTTTGAAATAAGTAGCATATCTCCAAACTTTTTGGTTAGGAAAACTATCTCTTTGATAACTGCTCTGAAATTCATTTGGCAGGAATTGGTAGACTGGGAGCACAAGAGCAAGGAAAGTGGAAAGATGCATGCTTGTGGGCATGACGCTCACACAACGATGCTTCTTGGAGCAGCTAAATTACTTCACTCTAGGAAGGAATATTTGAAGGTACTGTATGATCAGAACTTATGAGCTTGAATTCAAGTTCTCCATGCCCAAAAGAAAGAAAGGAAAATATCATCAGGTAATCAAACAGAAACAGGCCCTACTGTCAAGTGACTTGATTATTTCCTTTTTCTTTATTTTTGTAGGGTACTGTGAAGCTTGTCTTCCAGCCAGGAGAAGAAGGATACGCTGGGGCTTACCATGTTCTAAGAGAAGGTGTCCTGGACGATGTGTCAGCTATTTTTGGCTTGCATGTTGATCCCAGCCTTCATGTAGGGGCTGTTTCTTCCAGACCAGGTCCATTTCTTGCCGCAGCAGGCAGATTTTTGGTGACGATCACTGGAAAAGGCGGGCATGCTGCGGGGCCACAGGATGCTGTGGATCCCATTGTTGCAGCATCCTCTGCCATCGTCAGTCTTCAGCTTCTCGTTGCCCGGGAAATAGATCCCCTTCAGGCTGCAGTATGTTACTAGCTTATCTTTGCAGCCCATCTTATATGTCTTAAATTGTTCAGCGTACAGAGTCAGATTTTACTCTGATATATCATGATCTCCTCTTTGTTGTTTACCTTCAGGTGGTCTCTGTCACGTTCATGAAAGGAGGTCATGCTCACAATGTCATCCCGGAGTCAGTATCTTTCGGCGGGACCTTCAGGAGCTTGACAACAGAAGGATTTTCATATCTGATGAAGAGGATCAAAGAGGTAAATAAAGAAACAAGCACTCTATATCTCCATTTTACCTGAAACCAGGGGCATCAACCTGCAGTACATCAATCAAAACTTACATTTCTCTGATGTACTTATAGCTGCAAATGATAACTTTATATACCTGTTTCAAAGATCATAGAAGGCCATGCCACCGTCCACCGCTGCACCGCCACGGTCGACTTCATGGAAGAAGAGATCCGTCCATATCCAGCCACTGTAAACGATGAAGGGATGTATCATCACGCCAGAGAAGTGGCAGAGACAATGCTTGGGCAGGACAATGTGAGGAGAGGCGCCCCAACAATGGGCGCCGAGGATTTCGCCTTTTATGTGCAGAAATTTGCAGGGGCGTTCTTCATGATCGGAGTCCGCAACAAGACTATGGAGGCAATGTATCCCCTGCACTCCCCTCACTTTGTGATCGATGAGGATGTGCTGCCGGTAGGATCTGCTTTCCATGCTGCTGTGGCGATTGAGTACCTGAACAAACATGCAGCCACGGCAAACGACTGAGAACTGAACATTATATATAGAAATGTGATTGGTTGCTGTTGAATAAAGCTTGTGCACCTTGTGTTTGTCAGTTAGCGTGTTGGTCATACTCCCTCCGTCCCAATATATAAGATCCCAGAGGGTTCAAACTCAACAGTGAGAGGAAATGACCTCTATACTCCTTATTTTACACTACCCACCAACTCTCCACCCACCCACCAACCTCATTTAGTTTTGTCTTATCCCTCCAGAACCTTTTTTATATTACAGGACGGAGGGAGTAGATTGCTAGCATGTTTGTTTTGTACATGTTGTTTTGTTGAGAGGCCTGACGCGCACCCGGCCAGTTTCCCAGGTCTTGTGGTCGATTATTCCCATACGGCCTGCCATGCTGTTCAACGTACAGTCCAATCGAAGGGCATGTACGTCATGACCATAAAGATATATAGGCCTGGCTATCTCTCATGCATGATCTGATCCGCTACTTATATATATACTCCATCCGTCCTATAATATAAGCATTTCTCGATTTCTACGCATCACATTTCACCGTTCGTCTTATTTGAAAAATTTATGAAAATATAAAAACAATTATGATATACTTAAAATATATATGATGATAAAACATGTCATAACAAAATAAATAATATTTTTATAATTTTTTTGAATAAGAGAACAGTCAAACGTGAACAGAAAAAGTCAACAAATGCTTACATTGTGGAACGGAGGGAGTATATATATATATATATATATATATATATATATATATATATATATATATATATCCTGTCACCCGGCCAGCTCTTGCTTATTAGAAGCACATGGAATGGAGATCGAGCTCCGACGACGACGATCCATATCGAACATGATGTTGTTAACATCTCTGCCTGTGATGTGGGTGGTTGGCATAATCCTTGCAGGGTGTCAGATAGTAGATTGCCCACGGGATACAGCACCATGATCATCATATCCATGGATCGAGATGCAATGGCTATCACTGCCGGCTGATCTCCCTCCATTACTTGCTGCTGTCAGATGCGGCTAGCTGGCCGGCTGGCCGGGCGTCCCTATCCACGTGGTGTCGTGGTTTGATAACGTCGACATCAGCCTGCACGGCAGCACGGCTCCTCGGCCACAACCCAAAGCATCTAACGCTGAAACGGTGTCCTCTATATTTCACCCTCTAAAGTAATAGTTTAATGGTCTTGTAAAATATTTTACCTCTAAATCTAGCTTACGTTGCAACGGCGTCCTCTATCTCCACCTCCAAATCGAGTCCACCAACCTCGCTTTCGCTGCCCTCCTTCCCCTTCTCCACCTCGCTCTCCCCGCACCCGCACTCCTCCACCACGTCCCCGCACTGGGTGCACCTCGCCGCCGCGCGCCGCCACCCCCGGCGTGCTCCACCTCGCCATCTCCACCTCGTCCGTGAGCTCGGCCACGGCCACGGCTCCGGCGCCGCCCGTGGGGCCGACTGCCCGTCGATGCGGCGAGGTTCTCCCTCGCCTCGCTACCTCCGTGTCGGGAGGGACCTCCCTCGCCTCGATGCCACAATGGCCGACGCGACCGCCGCCGTGGCCTCCAGCTTGGACGTCATCTTCTCCGGCCTCTCCACCCTCTCCAACTCCATTGCCGCCGCCCGCGTCGAGGTTGCCTCCACGCCGTGCTGGGCCACCGCCTCAGTCGACTCGTCGGACGCGCCGAGGGCCGGCCACCTGGCCCCAGGCGTACAAGCACTTCATCCGAAGCTGCCGCCTCGTGGACGGCGACGGCGGCGCCGTGGGCTCGGTGCGGGAGGTGCGCGTCGTGTCAGGCCTCGTGGCCACTAGCAGCCGCGAGTGGCTCGTGATCCTCGACGACGAACACCGGGTGCTCAGCTTCCGCGTCGTCGGCGGGGAGCCTTGCCTCGCCAACTACCGGTCGGTGACCACCATGCACGAGCTAAGCCGCCGCCGCCGCCGATGGACACACCGTGGTGGTGGAGTCGTACGTCGTGGACGTGCCGCCGGGGAACACTGCCAACGCCCAACGCCAAGCAACGGCACGCGCGGTGGCCCAGCCCACCGAAGGAGCGCGTGGGTCCCACACGGAGGCTGGGGCGTGGGCGGCGGTGGGAGATGGGGAAGGCGCGGCGGCGGTGGGGGAGGGGCAGGTGCGCGTGCGTGTGGGTGCGGGTTTGGAGGAGGAAGCGATCTCCTCCATGTTTGGGGGATTGTTTACAGGACACTATTGCGACTTGTTTTGGACCTAATATCCTCTAATTTAAGGGTACAAGACTATTTAGAGGGCACCATTGCATTTAGCCTAAGCTGCCACTGCCATGACTGACCATTGATCCCAAAGGCACGACCATGAGCTTGAGGAGGCTCATCACATTGTGGAAGATGACAACCTCATTCCACCGTTACCATCGAGCTGAGTGCCGTGAAGACAATCAACGCCTACGGCAGTTGGAGGTGTCGGGTCGTCGATCGCCATCTAATTAAGAAACATGTTATGATATAGATAGGCGTTTCATTTATATCACAAAAAACTACCGATTTAATCGTATTTAATAATTTACGACACTCATGTAATAAAAATCATTTCGTCGCCTACCACCTGTAATAAAAGACGTTTTGTGACGACAATATGTTTTTTTGTCATATAAATTATTTTTATGATCCTTCCTTGCGTCACTAATTTATGACTCTTTTGAGCTATCGTCAGGTCCAAAATACGCCACAAAATGTAAAGCATGGATGGTTGTGCATGTACCACGTAGGACAAAAACATTCATAAGATGTTGCCACCACATGGCAATTGACTTGGCAAAGTGACATGACTTCTGACATGGTATGTGTAACATGCCTGAATAGACTTGGGCTTTGCCCATTTCAGTTTGGGCCAAATCCCATTGTGAGCCCTATTTCATATTGGGCCAAAAGTTTTTAGGCTCAATTTACTTAGGGCCGAAATCAGTTTAGGCTTATTTTGAAGGTGGACCAAAAGACCATTTTGTTGTCAATTTCGTTGACACATCAGCTATTTAATTTTTCCCGTGCCCACCATTTATTGTGGAATGTGGCCCAAGCCCAATATAACATCCCATAACTAAGCTAAACACATATTTTGCCTACAATCAAAATGGCCAAATATACAGTGCAAAATACATTACCAATCACATATTTCCATACACGTACAACATAAAATTCACGGGTGGAAATCACACTCAACAGAGGCCAGACATTTAGGAGAAAGCGGATCATTAAGGTAAACTTTATTGAACCCTTTTCACTTCCATGGGAAACCCTCCACCATCAAACTCTTCGAAAGCAACAACCTACAGCCACAAGTAACAAATTCAAATAAACTATTGAGTAACTCCAGCAAGACCGATGGTTTCAAAAATTAGTCATTATCATGTATATAAGATGTTGTAATAGAAGATAAGCAGCAAAGGTAAATGGCACAAACAGATAATAGTACTCATGTGATATGGCACAAACAGATCACGCCTAAATAGTATTGTTTTTAGAGTAAAGTCGATTTCTGACCACTCAACTATCGCCTCGGTTTGGTTTTGACCATCAAACCGTAAAATCAGAAATCTTTGGCCACCCAACTATCAAAATCGTTCATATTTAGCCATCTCGCTGTTTTGGTGAACGGTTTTGCTGACCTAAACGACATGTGGTGGTGGGGCCCACATGTCAGCTCCTTTTCCTCTCTTCTCTCTCGTCTCTCTCGTTCTTCTCTCTATTCCTCTCCTCTCGCCACATGTCAGCTCCTTTTCCTAGCTGACTGACTTTCTCAAATCTATTTGCTCGAGAAAATGTAAATGTGCATCATTATCTTCTGTCACCATAATGGCACAAAATCTCTAGTAAGCAAAATTAGAATGCTATCCAGTCATATAATTCCTAAATCTAACACCATGCTCATGATACTAAGAACCTTACTATCGCTATCCGGTCAAATATTAGAATTTTCACATTAACATTGCTCTTATGTTTCGGATGCTATATTACACGTGTTGTTTTACACCGTAGTCTCCCGCAACTATTCCCAACTAGATTATTCTTGTTATAAGTACAAATATTTTTCTTTTCCATTTCAGGCTTTGAAGGTTCTTTGCACCCTTCCATCCATGCTAAACCTGTTGGAATATTATTGTCATCTCGTAGGCACCTTGACACGCTGCCGCAGCAACCGCTGCATATATAAAGCCTCGCCCGTTCGAGAGTCCAAGCCGGTGTCGGCGCACACCTAAGGCAGGTAAATTGCTACACGTAAGTGGTCTGATAGGTCGTCTCATGCAGTGCCACATAGAATTTTTGCTGATGTGGAGGAGAGAGAGCGATGTGAGGGAAGGAGGTCCTTGTTTCGCAAACAACTGCCTCATGAGCTAAATTTTAGAAATATGAGACAACTTCTTCACTATTGTATGAGTTTTTCTACAATACAACCAATAATATTTCTTTATTTCTCTATAAATTAAGGGATGTTTTATTACGCACTAGTACAAAAACCTGATTTGTGGCGACACCTTACTTTTTTAGTGCTGGCGGACACCATTATTGACCGTCAACACAAATGCATTATATTTGTGCTGGCGTCGACATAAGCGACTATCAGCACAAATCTACACAAATCAATTTGTGCTGATGGCTGACATAAGTGATCGATTTGTGCTGACGGCTAACATAAGTGACCGCCAGCACAAATTTGGAGCATTTGTGCTGATGGTTGACATAAGCGACCGCTGGCACAGATATGAGAAAAAATCACAATTATTTCATATAAATTAGATTATATACCATAAATAATTGTATATATATCCATACTTAGAGCTTTCTTTATTGCTAATAGCTTGTTGGTTAATTGGAATTATTATTACCAATTTTTTATATAAGCACAATTAGATTACAACATATATCACATAGTCCTATATGTTAGTTTGAAATTGCAACTTTCTACATAAGCATGACTAGATTACATGATATAGCATATACACTTTCAAAGTGGTAGAGCTCGACGATATCTTAAACTTTGTAGTTGACAAGTTTTTAATTTGAACTCATTTAGAGTGTCAAAAACACAAAATAAAATTTGAAAAAAGTGATATCAAAAGAATAGCATTCGTCATATGAATCAGCTATGGTGTGTAGGTGAGATGGTAAGGTAGTAACACGCGAAGCAAGAGGTCTTGAGTTCAACCATGAACGGTGTAAGGGTATGAAAAATTATGCGAAAAATATGGGACATTTGTCAAATGATGATAAGGGGGTCAAGGTGGAGACGCCTAGTAAAATGTGAAATATATTTTTTAATTTTATTTTTGTATTTTAAAATTTGAAATAGTTGAAATTGATTTGTGCTGGCGGACGTTTAAGACGACCGTAAGCACAAATTTATTTGTGTTGGCGGTCCATACTCGTGGGCACAAACGGTGATTTGTGCTGGCGTAAGATTAAAACCGTTAGCACAAATACGTTTTGATCGTCAGCATAAATGTTTTTGTGTATTAGTGACAAGACAACCAAAAGTACGAGTTGTCTAATAGATCATCTTAAGATTACGTACCTTCTAATAATATCATTCCGTGCCACACCTCACCTCCGATCCATAGGCGCGCTTGCCCCTCGCCGAGTCCCTGTATATGTAGCTTGCATGCGTGCACCAATCAAGGACACCATCTCTCGTGCAGAGAAAACCACGTGCCTCCGTGATCCTGACCTCACAATGTTCACTTGTACAACCACGTGACACCACGTGATCGAGCAGCCTCCATACATGACACCACGTGACGTGATCGAGCAGCCTCCATGCATGGCCCCTCTGGACGGATTCTTGTTATTTTTCCTTCACCGGCTTAATTAACCACACGCGGCCCCTCGAGTCCAGCTAGATCAACTCCAAACCACGAATCCGCCAAAAAAAAATCCCTTTATTATTCTCACCTGTCTGGCCTTGTAACCTTCGGCTTCCCCGATATATATTTTTGACACATACATATTCTAATAGACAGATAAGCCTACACTTAATTCTTACTTTTCATAACAGCATACACGGATAATGTTTTAAAAACTAAAATAATAGATCTAGCTACCATTGCTACAAAACTTCATCATCAGTACCCGTCGGAAAATAGTATACTATTGTTATCAATGACGACTGGATTATTCTATTAGATTGATGGCTGGATGTTTCTAAATTTTTGTAGTTATCTTGTGAAGATTAATGTAGACTTAAAAAGAGTTTTCAATTAGTAATAGTAAGATAATATTTATTGTCACATTTTTTAAAGTCTGATAAAATCTTATCAAAAGCGTGAAGTATTTATGACTTCTCATATCCATCGTTAGTCATAGATTAGACATCTGTATTTCAAAATTCGAAGTGACATACTGACATCCCACCCGGAATGAAACCAAAAGTTTAGAAACATAAAGGACATAAGTTGGATGTTGGAAACCAACAATGGAAACCAAATTAGATCTGTTCAAGAATTTTCATTCACGCAAAGTAAAAAAAAATTACCAAACAATACTACAAACATAAAGTGAGACTCCCGGGAAACAATATAATCGATCGCTGGTCGAGATCTTTATTATTTGACCAAATTAAACAAGACACAGAAACAGGCACACCACACCGACCACTTTAGCAACGAATCACCCGAGACTGAGGATCCCCATTCTCTCTGTTCACCAAGCCGATCGATCAAGCATGCATGCAGCTAGCTGCTTCTTCAAAGGGGGCGCACATAGACGCCAATGGCGTCAAGGTAGATCCCGCTGCGAGCGAAGAAGCCGACAATACCACTGCCAGGCTGAACAGGGACGGTGAACGGAGTCCCATTCGCCTGCCCAAATGGGCCATAGGTCTCAAGGTTTGTCACGAACTTGATCGAGGTTATCACGGCGGCGATGCCATTGATTGTCCCGGACACTTCAGTAATGCCCTCAGACTCGGCGAGCTGGATCTGCGAGAAGTGAAGAGAAGAAAAAAATCCGTGAACAATCGAATTAAATTAACACTGAAGCTGAACATGTTGTAATTAATGATCCAAATTACCGTGTGAGGCTGTCCGGTGGACCCGCCCCAGGGACCAGCAGAGTGCTTCTGGCCAGCATAGTCGACGTAGGAGAACCCGATGGAGTCGATGATCGCGCCGCTGCGAATAGTGATGCTTTCCACACGCTTTGACGCCTCTGTGATGTCCATAGGATTCCCTCCTTTCCCACCCCATGTTCCAACTTTCGTGACAGGGTACTGTGCATATATTTAGGTGCAAAGTTACTGACTTGATTATAACAGATGCATGTGTTTACATTATTACTTGGTTGACGGATTAGTGTGTATATATAATATAATGTGGCCTTCGTTCTGACTCACCCTTGTCCCTTTGAGCAGTGGGCAGAAGGCACGGATAGCAAGCTCTATGACATTGCCGTCGCTTCTTTGTTCATGGAACTTTTTGGAGATGACACCAGTTGCCATGGCAAACTGACCGGTGCCCCCAACAATAGACCACTCCCCTGATTCCACGGTTATTCCCATCACTTCGAGTGTAGACCCACTAAATCTGCATCATCATCACCGACATGTATATATAATTTATGTACAAAATATGGATCAAGAAACTTAATATGCAAGATTGAAGTCAAATTAATATTTTTTTTCATATCTGTCCATTTGATCATGCTATATAGATATATGCATACCTTTCGTTCTCGAACACGAGGCTGAAGGAATTGAGCCAGTTACCGGCTTCGATATGCAAGCCTTGTGCGCGGGCAACAACATTCGCATCTGGCCCGGGGCCATCACACACCGTCCAGTTGTTAACTGCGGTTGTGCCCATTGCCGTCTATGATCTTTGCTTGGTTGGCCTTTGGTCCCAGAGGTGTGTGGAACAAGAACAAGCCCTGGAAGTTGAGCTCAGTGCACTGGATGGGCGCGACACAAGGAGTGACTTGGAGGTTGGATGGGTTGGCAGCCATGGCTAGCTCTAGGAGCGGAGCAAGTGCTAAGCTAACTACTAGGTATACGTAGGATGTTGCTTGCACTCAGGAGTCAGGACTCGATCAGGATGAGTTCTTGTGCTGTGGGCTGTGGTTGAAGATGGGGGCAAGGGACTCTATTTATAGAACGCCAGGGGCAGCCTCTCAAGCCCTGGATTAAGGGTTAGGTGGAGATCCACAAACATTCCCTGTATTGATTCTCTGTCTCTCCTGCAAGTTGAGGATAAAAATAATACAAATATCAAGATCATGTGAGAGCAATAAGCTATATCGGAATTCAGGCAGGGTTAGGCTTATATTAGTCTCGGTGCAGACTGTTTGTGCCCAAGGTAGACGACGACAGAAACTAAGTTATCCAACTAAATTTCACCTACAAGTTCACACATGTAATGATGTAACCTACAAGACCTACGTGAGTGGATGATCTCGGCGAGATCATATATAAAAATATCTTTCTTCTGCATGCATGAGCATGCAAAAAGCTGCCGCGAATTTTAATTTCACATATGGTCACGACAGTAAGAATCGATCAGAATCATGCTTAGCATATGGTCGTATAAGACGCCATGTATATATCACTGCTTAAGCCAATCCCAATCCAAAAACTATTACATAGTTTCCATACCTAACCCATACAAACTATATTTCAAATGTATGGTTTCTTGAAAATAAAATCACATCCAATTATCTTTCCTCTCTCTCCTTTTCTCACCTTTCATCTCTTATTTGCTCTTGGTTCTTGTAGAGGTGGTTTCTTGCATGAGATTAGTTTCCTCAATTTTTTTCTCTGTCCTCATTAATTAATTTATTGTCACCTTAGCTTAACCTTTTGTGTTTACATGGCAGCATATTTAACGCCATAGACACCAACTGAGGTGGAGGGTTGAGGATGACCTTATTTTACCAAGCACAGACAATAGCATAGGCTATTCTCTAAAGGAAAAACATGGTACTTTGGAATATTTTTTTATAATTAAATGACAGATGTAGGAAATTGTTTTTTAATGACAAGGTGGATAATTTAGATGAAGATTAATGGGTTATTTAGGTTCTTTATAATGACCTAAATAGGTAATTGAGATATAGATTTAGGGGGTTTACTGTGGACCAATATTTCTATTTTTTGTAAACAATTTCTAGAAATTATATTTTTAGCATGTCTTGTGAGCATTCCAATGGATACTACACCAGAAGGAGAATCCAAATTAAGGGAGAATGAAATTCCATCGGACTGGTTCTCATTCAGATTGAGCAAAAATTACTTTCCCATCTTCAGCAGCAAGTGCATCCCCCATTATTATCATCCTGGTGTGTGCGCCCGGAAACAAGAAGAGAAATAAGTACAACACGAGGTTGTTCCCCGTTACTCTAATGCCAAGATCAGTCGTGTATCAAGCGCACCTTGATCGAGGACGTAGTCGATCAGCCAACAGACTCAACATACCATTATGTGATTTCACGTGTACTAATGATGCAACCCACAAGAGGCTGTTGTTTGCATCCAAAAGATGCCGGGAGTAGATGATGAACCGCCGCGAGGTCATACACACAGATCTTCTTTCTGCATGCACGTGAGCAAGCATGCAAAGATCGAGCTGCCACGAATTTCAATTTTATATACACGGTCACGATAATAAGAATCAACCCTAATCATAGGCAGCATATAATGGTCATAAAAGACACCGTATATCCCTCCTTATTCTAGTTTCTTTTGTTTTTTTAAATCATGGTATGGACTAGACACACACGACACATTTCCTATGCCATATGAAAGTCAGATCGAACCTGTACTGTACATTTTGATGTTATCAAAGTCACAATAGACATCTCGTTATCATCAATGGACATGTCGCATAGCCCGTCATTAAAATAATACTCCATTCACTGATTGATCGTAGGTCAGTTGGTAAGGTTTCTTATGGTGAAATCTGCCCACCAGGGTCGAGTTCTCGACTCAGCACTGGTGTTGTATTTTTCTAGATTTATTCTATGATTTAACTGATGCCGTTCTTTCAGGGGTAGGCGATATCACCGTCAACAGCGAGACGCTTGTGGTGACTTCGTGAATCTTAAGATCGATCGATCTGCCGGCTCACAGTCTCTTGGAGGTGCTCATAGGGTTAGGGTTTACATACGTGTATTCATAGAGATGAGTGTTCGTGCATTTGAGTGTACTCCCTCTGTATTGATAAAGAAAGTCGTTTAGGACAGCGACACAGTCTTCAAAATACAACTTTGACTTCTTATTTCTACAAAAACATTTTTTGAAAAGTGATACATGTATACTTTTATGAAAGTATTTTTCAAAATAAATCTATTCATATAACTTTTACAATTTCAAACTCAACAACTTGAAAGTTATTCATGATTTATATTCTCAAAGTTTGACTCAAACCTTGTCCTAAACGGCTTCCTTTACCAATACAGAGGGAGTATGCACTTAAATTGGGCTTTCCTAAAAAAAAGAATAATACTCCATCCATCCTAAAATAAGTGTTATTCAACTTGTGTTGACTTCATGAATGTCAAGATTGGATCTGTTGGCCCAGTCTCTTGGAGGTGATCATAGGGTTAGGGTTTGCGTATGTGTATTCATAAGGACGAGAGTGTTTGTACCTATGAATGTCTGCACCTCAATTGGGTTTTTACACACACAAAAACCAATAATACTCCATCCATCCTAAAATAAGTGATATTCAAGGCTTCTTTAGAAAATGTCGGACATAATAGTGTCGGTGTAAAACGTCCTACATGCACCTAGTTAACGTGTTTCTTCCTTTGATAGCTGATCTGACTATGAATTACTAGGTCCATTCAGTTGTACATACAAACCTAATTAAATCAACAACCAAGGCTCCCTCTGTTGCTTCCTTTGTTTATTTTTTAAGAAAGAACAGTACAGATGCACAAGCTCACACCCACACACACTCACCCCTATGATTACGCGTAGACTAACCCAGTCACTATGAGCAACTCCGAGAGACTAGACCATTTTTTTAGAAAGACCAATACAGATGCAGACGTTCACAGGCATGCACACTCACCTCTATGAATACACGTAAGCTAACCCTACCCCTATAAGCACCTCCAGGAGACTGGACGGGCAGATCAAATCTTCAAATTCATGAAGTCACAATAGGCGCCTCGTCGTCGACGAGAATGTCGCCTACTACTAAAAGAATAGCGCCGATTAATTCCTGAAATAAATCAAGGAAAATGCAGCACCTATGCCGAGTCGAGGACTCAAACCCAGATGAGTAGGTTCCACCACAAAGAACCCTACCGATCGATCTATTTGCTCCCTTTGTTTAGTTGGTGTCAAGTAATAGGGGAATTGTGGAAACGCAAATAAAGGTATTGTAGCACCCCGTTACCAAACAACTACATTTGGGATTGTTCCATGACATGAACAAATGGCGCTAGGAGTTCGTTTTCAACCGCTCCTGGAGAGGTGGCCTTCACTCTTGCCAAATAAAGGTATTGTAGCGCCATGACCATAGTCCATAGTGATGGCATCATAGTTGCCCATTTAACAGCAACAATACCAGAACAATGGTTGATTCGATCGTTTATATTTGTTTTCACCAACCAAAGAAAGATTTTTGGTTACAATTGTGAAGACTCAAATAACAGGATCAGTTATATTTCAGTAAACACCGTCACAACCGATTTTTTTACTAACCAACAGTGATATTACAGGCATATAATTATGATAGCCTTTATCATCATATTCTCATATGCTAATCTGTAATTTATGTGAGAAACCACTCAAATTGAATTAACTAAACCATAGCGTAATTGGTGCTGCTTAACTAATTTAATCCCTATAGTCCTTTGGATGCACCGAATACACTCCAGCAGCACAATTTCACTAAGGACAAGTCATGAGTCCTACACAGTGGGTGTAAAAGTCTTTACCTAGAACATAAGAGCTAGACTAAGTGAGTTTATTGGACAACTCAGACATATATAACTTTCATCTACGGGCACATGGTCAAGAAATGTTCTGAACAATTAGCATGATGATACATACAAATGTCACTTTGAATTAATTGACAAAAACCACTCTAATTTGCTACATGCAAACTATCCAATAAACGTTCTTCCAATTCAAGTCATTGATTCTACATATCTCTATTTAATGTATAAATCAAAAAATCGTGCTCATTCTCTCCTTCTAAAAATCACAAATTTCTCTGACTATAAAACATGGAATAAAGAACAAGGACCATGAAAGAAGAGGATTATAAATTGAAGCTGCTACCCTTTGACGCACTTGGACGAGTGAAATCCCCACAAATCTTGAAAAAAATGGACAACATCTCTCTAAGACACAATGGAGGGGAAAAAACCCTGATGAGGATCCTAAAATCCACAAGGAAAAATAGTTCAATCACATGACACCACGTGCCTCTGGAGTCCTGGACCTCACAATGTGCACTTTGTACAACCACATGACACCACGTGATCGAGCAGCCTCCATATATGCATGGCCTACTGTTTTTCTCGGTTTCCACGTTCACCACGAGGACACAATGTGCCTAGCACCTCCTTGTTATTTTTTTCTTCACCAGCTTAACCACACGCTGCGGGAAATAAGGAACTCCGTTTATTATTCTCACCTGTCTGGCCATGTAACCCTCGGCTTGCATGCATGGTCTCCGATTTTATCAACAGGCCAATGAAACCTACGTACAACCTCACACGGTCAAAGGTAACTGGACCCATACAAATATTTTTTTGGGGTTGACCCATATAAATATGTGACACATATACATATTCTAACAGATAGAGAAGCCTGGATAATAAGCACCGAAATTACACTTAATTGTTTTATGATGGAGGAGATGGGTAATAAGATGCAAAATTAGAGGTTAATTTATGTTACTTTTCATAAAAGCATATATGGATAATGTTTTAAAAAATAAAATAGATCTGGCCACTATTGTTATTAATGGGGATTCACTAGGAGAAAAAAAACCTATCATTCCCTATCTTTAGTCCCGGTTAGGTTTTAAACCGAGACAATAGGCCTTTACTCCCGTTTCATATTTTTCTAGGTCCAATGAGGACCTTTAGTCCCGGGCGGAAACACCGACCGGGACTAAAAGCCACCCTTTAGTCCCGGGTGGTGGTTTCACCCGGGACTAAAAGGGTGACTTTTAGTCTCGGTTGGTGGCTCCAACCGGGACTAAAAGGTCTTTAGTCCCGGGTGTAGGTGCTTCACGGGTTACAATAAAGAGGAAACATCCCACTTTCTATCACATGTACTGTATAGATGGAGTGGCTAGGTGGAAATGTTATGGGTTCGAATCTCCTCGGACGCAACAATTTTTTAGTCCGGCCTCCTAGTCCTGAGCGCCACGGCCGGGACTAAAGGGGGATTTTGTGCTAGTGATTGGATTATTCTATTAAATTTTTATTTTTATATTTGTCTCGTGAAGATTAACGTAGAGACTTGAAAAGAGTTTTCAGTTAGTTATAGTAAGATAAAATTCATGGTCACACTTTTAAAAGTATGATCAAATATTGTGAAAAGTGTGAAGTATTTATGACTTCTCATATCCATCGTCTGTATTTCAAAATTCAAAGTGACATCCCACTCGGAATGAAACCAAAATTTTAGAAACATAAGTGAGATCAGTTGGATATTGGAAATAAAACAATGGAAGCCAAATCAGATCTGGTCTAGAATTTTAATTCATGCAAATTATAAAAATTTATCAAAGAGTAAAGTGACTCCCGGAAAACAATATAATCGATCGCTTGTTGAGATCTTTATTATTTAACCAAATAAAACAAGACACAGAAGCAAGCACACTAAAAAAAGATCAAATCCAAACCAAGAACCATAAAAAAAAGAAATAAGCAACTCCCTTTATTATTCTCACCTGTCTGGCCAAACTACTACTTCCAGCCTCACACAGTCATGATAACCAGACCCATACAAATATTTCTATGATAAGCACCGAAATTACATTTAATTGTTTTATGATGAAAGAGGTGGGTAATATAGATGAAAAAATAGATGTTACTTTTTGTAACACCATATATGGATAATGTTTTACAAAATTAAATCACTAGTAGAGAAGTGACTTTCCATCCACCCCTTTGCATCTGGCCTGGGGCTGTCACACACCGTCCAGTTGTTAACTGTGGTTGTTCCCATTGGCCCCTTGCCATCTATGATCTTTGCTTGGTTGGCCTTCAGTCCCAGGGGTGTGTGGAACAAGAACAGGCCCTGGAAGTTGAGCTCAGTGCACTCTATGGGCATGACACAAGGAGTAACTTGGAGGTTGGATGGGTTGGCGGCCATGGCTCTAGGAGAGGAGCAGGTGCTAAGCTAACTAGCTGTGGATGTTGCCTGTGCTCAGGACCCGATCAGGATGAGTTCTTGTGCTGTGGGGTGTGGTTGGAGCTGGGGGGGGGGGGGGGGGGGGGCTCTATTTATATAACACCAGGGGCAGCCCCTCCAGCCCTTGGATTAAGGGTAGGTGGAGGAGGTCCAAATAACATTCTCTGTGTTGATTCTCCATCAATCCTGCAAGTTGAGAGGATAAAAGGCTGCCGTGAATTTTAATTTCACATATGGCCTCCAATCCCAATTCAAAAACTATCACATAGTTTTCATACCTGCCATATCATATAGACAATATCCATAAAAACTATACTTCAAATGTGTGCTTTCTTCAAAATAAAATCCCATCCTATTATCTTTCTTCTCTCATCTATCATCTCTTATTTTGTCTTAGTTTCTCTGTAGAGGTGGTTTCTTCCATGTGTGCTTTCTTCAAAATAAAATACCATCCTCAACTTTATTGTCATCTCAGCTTTTTTGCTTATATAGTAGAATAATTAATGGATAGACACCAGCTGAGGTACGGTGGAGGATTGGGGACTGTGTTATTCTACCAAGCACCGGCAATAGACATAGGCTATTTTTTAAATAAAAAACATTGTACTTTGGAATATTTTTTATATAATTAAATGACAGATGTAGGTAATTTTAGCGTACATTTATGGGTTATATTAGATTGTTTTTAATGACAAGTTAGATAATTTATATGAAGATTAATGGGTTATTTAGGTTCTTTATAATGGCTTGAATAGATAATTGAGATATAGAATTAAGGGGTTTCCTTTGCACCCGTTGACGTAAAAATCGAGCGGTGAACTTCCGCGTTGACAACACACGAATGATCTGAGAGATTTGCTTAGCTCCAGTGCAGGATCCGAATCGACGCCCGTGGTGTGCGCGGGCATGCCAATCAATTTGACCTGACAACAAAACGTAATACATGAGCCGACGGGCGGCGAAGCTTTCGTGCCTACACGCACGCAAGCATGCAAAGAAGCATAGATAGCCGACAAGTTTTCTTTGTGTATGAACCGCCGTGAGGTCATACACAAATCTTGTTTCTGCATGCACGCAAGCATGCAAAGAGCTGCCATGAATTTTAATTTTATATACACAGCCACAATAATAAGAATCAATTGCCCTAATCATGCAGGATATGGTCCTAAAATACATCATATATTCCTCCTTATTCTAGTTTCTTTCATTTTTTTAAAACCATGGTATGGACTAGACGTACACGACACATTTCCTAGGCCATAAATCATATGGAACCCGTACATTTTGATGTTATCTCAAAGTGACAATAGACATTGTCTCATTATCATTAATGGACATGTTGTATAGCCTATGATTAAAATAATACTTCATCCATTCTAAAAATAAGTGCTATTTGCAAACATTCCATGTATTGATTCTCTGTCTGTCCTGCAAGTTGAGGATATAAAAAAATAAAACAAATACCAAGATCAAGTGAGAGCAATAAGCTATATCGTATTTCAGGCAGGTTGGGCTTATATTAATCTCGGTGCAGACTGTTTGTGCGGAAGGTAGACGACAGAAACTAAGTTATCCAACTAAATTTCACCTACAGGTTCACATGTAATGATATGTAACCCACAAGACACGCCGCTGTTTGCGTCCAAAATGCCGTGAGTAGATGACCTCGCGAGATCATACATAAACATATCTTTCTTCTGCAATCTGCATGCATGAGCAAGCTGCCGCGAATTTTAATGTCATATACGGTCACGACAGTAAGAATCGATCAGAATCACCGCTTAGGCCAATCCTAATTCAAAAGCTATCACGTGGTTTTCATACATGCCATCTGTAGAGGTGGTTTCTTTCATGAGATTTTGTTTCCTCAACTTTTATTATCATCTCAGCTTTTTACTTATATGGCAACATATTTAATGAAACACCGGCTGAGGTCGAGGGTTGAGGACTGTTTTCAGGGACGCCTACTGTATCTGTCATGATGCTATTGGCACCTCGCGAACCCCTTCGCCATATTAGGTGTTATTGTAGATCCCACAACAAATTTCGCCTATTTGTTATTAATAACCAATAGTGATCTTAGAGGCATAGAATTAAAATAGAGCTGTAATTAACGTGAATAACCACTCAAATTAAATTAACTAAACCATAGCATATTTTGAATTATTGGCGCTCCTTTACTAATTTAATCCCTCTAGTCCTTTGGATACCACGAATACACTCCAGTTGCACAATTTCAATCGGAAGTCACGAATTCTACACATTAGGTGTAAAAGGAGTAATTGCCAAGAACATTAAGATAGCTTTCATCTAGGGTCACATGGTCAAGGAATGTTCGGAACAAAACTTTTTCTGGACCATGAATACTGCAGATGACATTCCACGGCCCAGATAGATTTCATAAGCATTTACAGATATGTAGAAAGTACATTACTACAATCTTGGCCAACCGATGGACTTCACCAATGAATTTACATAACTTGAATTACAGGCTTGACAACAGATAACAAAATAGTCCAAACACAACCAGCCTGTTGGATAGGTCTGTCCGTAGAATATTCATCATTGTCTGCTCATGATCTCCCGGTAGACTAAATCGATAAATTCTTGATTCTGACAAACAGTAAACCTTGTACCTTAGATGCAGGAATTATCGCAAGTACTAGCAAAACCAAGAGAAAGATACAAATATAAACAGGAATGTTCTACCTGTGCAATTATGCAAAGTCTATGGCACAATGAGGTTCCAAGTGCTACCTTATCAGTTACCACCCATATATGCATATGTATTAAGTGCTACCTTATCAGTTACCACCCATATATACATATCTATTGAATTTGAACCGGGCTGACAGTTGGACAGGAAAAACAACAGGCCAAATACTACAGTGGCTTTGTTTCCTTTGATCCTTTCAAAGACCATTCATGCAATCACCCTGCTAGAAGCCGGATAAAGGGTCCAGGTTTTTAATCATTCAATGGAACCATTCATGCAGGTAGCTTCCTTTGATCATGGACAGGCATGCCCATGTACCTTTCTCTCTGTGGGAGGATGTTGACAGTAGCTCACTGCTGCCACATTCCCTTCATGTATTGGGGCTCCTTTCCCATCGGTCTCTACCTCCCAAAGAAACAAGCAACCCAACAAATCAACAAGCCTGAAAAGGTAGCATGGTTTATAGCTTGTCCCAGATGCTTCTATTGCTGATTTTCCCGGTGGTCCACCCTGTCCCCGAAGCCAGGCGAGTTATGGCAACCTGAGTTTACAGTTTGGCGGGTCAAAGCCTCCAAACTTTGGCATGAACTGCAGTGAAGATCTACCCAATGGCTGAGCAGCAATCACTGCTAGCCATTATGATTCAAAGATCACGTCAGGAGGAACGAATAGCGGCACTGGTACATGGTATTGATGAGACTGGCCGCAGTGCGAAATAGTGCATTGACAGAAGATCTGCTTCCTTGCAGTATGTTTACTAACCTACCTTTTTGGATGTTGGAAATTTTCACCTTTCTTTTGGCTTAATTTTTTTCATGCTCAAAGGCTAGAAAATGCAAAATACAAGTTCTGCTGTGATTAGCAAAACTTGGTGTAGAGCCGGTAATTTATATTTACACCCGTGAACGAATGGTAGCCTATTAATGAATATACCAACTTGTCCTTGATCAGTGCGACAATGGCCAAATAATATCTTTTGTTGAACCACAGGTTCAAACGGTGAATCATCGAACTGAAGTAACTACTATGCATATATGTCTGGTCTGGTGTTAATAACTACTTTGCGTATATTTCAATACCACAGCTAGACAATGAAAAGGATACTGAACCAATTAGACTAGGATGAGAAATATTACTCAAACCCAACAACAACAATGCACATCTTCCTTGTAATCTAAAAAAGAAGAATGCGTTCAAATTCAACAACATAATAGGATTAACAGGACACCATACCTCCACAAGTCTCAGTAATGCATCTCTGACTTTGTCTCTGGACAGTACTGGACTGTAGACTGGAGCTGATGCAAGAGATGGCGATGGATTTGGTGGTGGAAACGGTTGAAGCAATGGAGTCCCATATGGTGGAGAAGGTGACACAGTAGGTAATGGAAAAGGCTGAAGCAAGGGGGCACTTTGCGGCTGCTGAGCGGTACGAGGATGTTGAGGCGGAGCAGTTGGTACTGCAGGATTATTTCGCATCATTGTTGTTTGCGAAGATGTTACTGGTGAGAAAAGTGATGGATTTACAAGGCTTGTGGACCTCACTATAGGACCAGTGCCACCATGAACATCGGCAGGTATGCAAGAAACTGATGAGGCCTGTGAAGGAAGCAAATGATGCAAGCCTGGTGATTGCGATGTTATGGTACTAGTAGGTGCGTGTGTAGACAAAGGAATAGCACCAAAAGATTGATTTGGCTGTCCTGCAACAGCTACAGAGGATATAACACCAGCGACTGCAACTGCCTGTTCCCAGAGATGCACATTTAAAAACAGAATAAAAGTTAAAGCTGCTATTTTGGAGAAAGTAGACAACCTTAGGTGGAAAAACATCAGCAAGTTAATGAAGATGACACCCAGTTTAATGAGAAGAACAGTTTCCATACACTGAAGAATGCAGATAAGGGATCCTCTTGAACGCGGGTACTAGTAGATATAATATTTGATGTTTGCGGTTCCAGAGGACCATCAACCAACACAGGCGCCGCTTCCAGCTCTTCAAATTCACTAAAATAGGATCAACAATTGTAAAATACCACCAGAGTTTTTCCAGGGAAAATTAGGTTATAAGATATGCCATGACTCGACACTATGGCGGTAATATTGAAAATATTAAGAAAATGTAACATCAAATAATAGTAAGGTGCAGTATTAAATTAACAAGAAGATACAGTAACAAGTCATGTCAAAACAGCACAATTATACCTGCTTGTTTTCACATAATAATATACCAATTGGAGTACAAAATTGTTTCTCATGTGATGCTGTATTGCTGTGCAATCAAGAAAATAAAAGGCTATCCAGTAACATAACAGTATGCATATGCCTTGACTAAGTTTCAGTTTTTCACTGTATCTATTTGATGAATGCAGCATCCAATTGGTAATATGTTCTGGAAAGGTCCATAACAAAATCAAAGCAACAATTTGTGCCATGTGGCTGATAAGCACAATTCTCAAGTACCTTTGGACAGAGGGAATCTTCGGCTTTGGAGGCACCTTCGAGAATGCATTCAGTATCCTGCAAATTTACAGAGTGATGTATTGTTCACCGAAGGAATAGAGAAACTGAGAGAAAATTGAGAAGGCCCAGGTTTTGTAAACTGTGATAATTCCAGACAATTTAAGATAAAGTGCCGAAGTGACAAAAATAATGGAATGAAACTATCATATATGCATATGTGATATTCAAATTGCTGAAAATTATCAGTCCAAATGACTAACACCAGTTTGACCCTACAACTCAAGTACTCAACCACTACCTGATCACTTTTAACTCACCAAAGTATCCCGATAACACATCCGCCACATCAACATAGATGATACATCAGTTCCAACTTCCAAAACATCACCTCGCTGTTCACTAACATATTTTTGGTTTGGCTGCTACACTAGCAGTAAAAATCCATTTGGTAAAGTTTGTACATTTCGGAACACAAGCATATCACATCTTCAGGGATCTAACAACTAAATCTTGAAGTTCGTAGACCAGAGTGGTGATTTCATACAGGCTGGGGACTCTCAAGAAAGATTTAATTTCAACTTTTAGGAGTCCTTTTTAGTAGGGAGTCAGATGATCTTTTTGACGATGTAGAACAGTAGTCACTCATGTCTTGTTTAAATGCACAATTAACATTAGCCAGTTAGAAAGTTTCGTTATTAACATTTAACAGTTTAACACTTTATTTCCATTTCATCAATCAACTAATATTTGTGGGGAAGGCGTGAATGCACTAATAATATATCTTGGTGTACATACACATAATAGTCAATAAACAATGGACATGCAAAAAAATAGAAAACCTTAATATATTGATCAGACAAGGAGTAAGATACATATCCATAATCAGAAGAGAGTAGGACCATAACGGCAAAGGCAGGAGAAATTATTACAAATTTACAAGATACCTGCTAAAAAGATTTGCAACTTCTTGACACTCCTGGGAGTTGTAAAACCAAATTCCAATAACTTCTTGTGCAGAATTGCGATACATTATATAAGGAACTTGGAGTTGGTATTCAAAATCTCCCAAGAGATCTTCAACTAGATTATCTGTTAGCAAAAGGAAGCCAAACAAACATGAAAAAAAAACATTAGTAGGGATGTAAAGATAGAAGAAGGCCGTAACTTTTAAGATAAACATAATAAGCTTCTTTCACAATCTCACTTCAGAAGAATAAGCCAAAACTGAACTTACGATGACCAACCAGTTTCGAGGAATAAGTTTTTCCCCAATATGATATCAACCATAGTTGCATCTAACACACTATAGAGTTTAGTCTTCACTTTCAAGATGCTACATCATAAGCAACCTATCTTCCTTTAAATGTAGAATTAATTTCAATAATATAAATGTGGACCATATGTAACACGGATACAAAAATATTAACATTGTTCGCAAAGGTCGTTGGTTTTGTACAATGATAAAAGGATAGAAAAGGAGTGAAATGCAACAGTATGATTTACCATCTATTAATTTGATAAATAAAACTACCACATACTCCTTTCTCAGCCAGAGAACTATTTGAAGCAAACGTTACCATACCACTTAACTGCGTTTGAAGAAGTATTGACAAAGGGGGCAGGAGGAATTAGAAATAGAAACATGGATAACGAATGATGCAAAGATATGTTTGATTTCCCTTGAAAAAATGAATCTTTATAAACTTCATAAGATGAAAATATCTAAAATCTCAACTATTTCCTAACGGCAGGAGGAAAGAGCAGTTAGCAAAGATCACTAGTGCACAGAAAAAATGGTTCACAAATATGTTACTTGAAGTTTGCCAGGTTGATACCGATCATCATGAATGTCACGTGATTGAATTATTCTCTTGTGCAAATTTTACAAAGTCTCTAATCAATCATAAACTTAGGTACCAGACAAAACAGGTCCAATAAAATCATATGCTAAATACCTGTATTCCGGCGATTCATGACAATGAACTGGAATCTGGGTTGAGCATTCCTGAAATAAATATACCTTATTTGTCAGAAACATACTAAGGTATCTGACACAAGCAGCAAATACAAACTGTTAATTGTTAAACTTTCATCACTCTAAGGCCCACAACATTTTACTTATCAATTATCATCACAATAAGAGGGGACATCTAGAAGTGGAAGGCTGGAAGAAATAGAAATATGGACACATATCAATAGATCAATGCTAGGGTATGCAAATGCTCGCACTTGCAGGGAATAAATTCTCCCTGACAGGGGTTTCGATTTTAACTCAAAGTAGCATGACTTGGTAATAATTAAATTGAGCCCTGAAATAGACACTTCCAGGGCATGTATCTCTCAAAAATCGGCATAACTAACCGAATAATAACAATCTTTACACCTCAATCGAATTGTCCATAACTGACTCGTATATGCCCTGTTGTCCACCTACCTTAACGACATATGCCATGCTGTGCATCTACTTTGACGACATATGCCCTGCTGTTTGTGGGTCTACTTCAACAGAATATGCCCTGTTGTGCATCTAGAAAACAGAGAGAAGCAATGCACAGATTTTGCCACTATGGTAATCAGTTTAGTTTCCTATGAGCACCAACCAATTCAATTTTGTTTTTTTCGCTATAAGTTAGTTATTATGCAAAGAAAATTGGTACAAGTATTGATCATTGAGATGCTGCAAAAGTTTCGATTTTTATGCAAGGTTCATTCATGGAGCTAGGTCCCGAGGAAAGAGACGAACCTCTTGACGACGAAGAGCGACCCCTCGACGTCCTTCCGGCTCTGCACACAACACGCAGCGACAAGCACACAAATCAGGCGGGTGAACCAACCAAGCACCCAAAATCCCCCCACCCACCGAAACGCAAAAGCTCAGGCCCAATCGGTCGGAGGGAGGCGGGGCACGCACCCACTGGTTGACGTCGGTGTCGAAGTCGTAGAGCGTGACGTGCGCCGCGGTGATGAGGATGTCCTCGACGGCGGGGTCGAGGCGCTGGAGCACGGTGAGGTTGAGCGTCCGCGTGCCCTCGCCGTCCACCGCCAGGTTCGGCGTCACCTTCGCCCTCCCGCCGCCGCCTCCGCCTCCGTGGGCCATGTGCCGCTCCGCCGCGGGTGAGGGAGGAGACGGCCCGGCACTCCGGTGGCGGATTTGCCTAGGGTTTGGGGGGGATTGGATCGGAGGGATTGGAGGGGGGGGCGCAGTGGGGGCGGCGAGTCGAGACGAAGAGGACGAAGAAAATAAAAAAGGGAACTCTTTTTTTTCAGCGGGTTTTTTGTTGCTGTTTTTTGTGTTTCAGGTTTTTTGTGTTGTTTTTTTTTTGTGATTCGATTGATTGAGGGTTGCTGGAGATCAGATGCCGCCGACAGTATCTTGACATTATAAGATCGATTGATTGAGTTGTCACGGATGAGCTGATGTCTTTGCGTGCCTTGACATCAGCTTGATTAAAAGTTACTCCATCTTACCCTGCTCCACACCATCGCGGTGCTCTCGGCGACACGTATCTCGGTACCCCTAAAATTTGACTTATTTACCCGCATGTGCCATCAAATAAAATCCCAGGCCAACCATAGCATCCCGCCGCCGCTCCTCCCCTAGCAGCTTGGCCCGCCATCCCTGCCTGGGCTGCGGCTAGAAAACGGCGGTGAGCCCTCGCGATGCATGTGTGGGCCAGATGAACGAAGGAAGGGCGGCTGCGCTGAGGTTGGGATTGGGATCCCCTTGGCACCGCGGCCGGACGGTGCCGCCGGTCCCCTCGACGCAACGGCCAGGTGCTCTCGTGTGGATGGTGGGGTCCCCTCGGCACGAAGGCGGTCAGCTCCCCTCCAGCGCGGCAGGGCCAGCTCCCCTCGGCACGGAGAACGGCGGCGCAGCAGCCAGGGTCCCCTCGGCGCGGCGGCTGGCTTTAGGGAAGCGGCAGAGCCGTGGAGGTGCTCCTCATTTCCCCCTCTTCTCTCTCACTTTGTCATTCACCATCATGTATGAATCTCTCTTGCTCTCTCGCTCTAATGCCCCGGAGGTATGTGGTGGCGTAGAGCCTGGCAAATGCAAGTAGCGGCAGCGAGGCGGTGCTAGTGATGGATTCCCAAAATCTAGATCCAGTCGTGGGCGCTACATCCGTGGTCTTTGCACAGACATGCCTCACGGCGAGGAGGAGCTCACGCCAGCGTGGTTGGGGAATCTGTCGGTTCCGCCGTCCCCTCCGAGGCTACGCTCGCAAAGACTGCCTCCACGCTAAGGGATCCGCCGGTTGCATCGTCTCTTACGACGCCACGCTCGTCGGGACCTGCCTCAGACCCCTGCTGGTTCTCCTAGGTAAGGTCTTCAACGTCGAGGTTGGAAAAACCTAGCACTTTAGGTTGGCAGTGATCACCGGTGATTGGGTTTCTTCTTCTCCGGCGAGTTCTTCTCTCCGTCCATGAGATTTCTGAATCTTGCACCCCTCGATCCGTAAATCTCATCCTCAAACTCAAGCTCCAGCCCAAAAGTTGCACAACAGTAAACACTAAGAAGTGGGATGAGCTCCACCATCTCCAGCGGCAGCAGCAGCCATGGAGCCTCCCCTCCATCCTAGCTCCTTCGCTTCTCTACCAAAAAGCCATATTTCCATTCACCACCATTGATTTGTACTTGCACGTTACCTCTTTATATATTTCTGATGTTTTAGACTTGCAATTTCTAAAGGGTTTCATCTCCATAGAGTGGCTAAGTACGAGGTTGGTTCGCCACACCTAACACCCGCCCTCCTCCTTTGCCAGGGCTTGGGACCTGCTATGTTGAGACGACTAGGCTGAGAGCTAGTCTTCCAGTCCACACAGGAGGAGTATATTAGTACCGTTCTTCAAGAACAAGGGAGATGTTCAAAGTTGTACTAACTACCGTGGGATTAAGCTGATGAGCCATACGATGAAGCTTTGGGAGAGGGTTATAGAGCATCGCCTTAGAATAGGGACAAGTGTGACCCAAAACCAGTTTGGGTTCATGCCTGGAAGGTCAACCATGGAGGCGATTTTTCTAATATGGCAATTGATGGAGAGATATAGGGAACATAAGAAGGACTTGCACATGGCCTATATTGATCTTGAGAAGGCATATGATAAAGTACCAAGAAATGTCATGTGGTGGGCCTTCGAAAAGCACAAAGTTTCAACTAAGTACATTACCCTCATCAAGGATATGTATGAGGATGTGATGACGGTTGTCCGCACTTGTGATGGAGATACTAGTGATTTTCCAATTAAAATAGGCCTGCATCAGGGGTCAGCATTGAGCCCTTATTTATTTGCTTTGGTGATGGATGAGGTCACAAGGGATATACAAGGTGATATCCCTTGGTGTATGCTCTTTGCTGATGATGTGGTGCTAGTTGATGAGAGTAGGGCAGGTGTTAATAGGAAGTTAGAGTTGTGAGGCACACGTTAGAGTCAAAAGGTTTCAGACTTAGCAGGACCAAGACCGAGTACATGACGTGCGATTTCAGTGGGACTAGATATGAAGATGGAGACGTCAGGCTTGATGGGCAAGTGGTGGCCAAGAAGGAGACTTTTAGGTATTTAGGATCGATGCTACAAAAGGATGGTGACATTGATGAAGATGTTAGGCATAGGGTTTCAGCCGGTTGGTTGAAATGGCATCAAGCTTCTGGCGTCCTCTGTGATAAGAGGGTACCACAAAAGTTAAAAGGTAAGTTCTATAGGACGACGATTCGCCCGGCGATGTTATACGGTGCTGAATGTTGGCCTACAAAATGGCGGCATATCCAGCAACTCAGTGTAGCAGAGATGCATATGTTACGTTGGTTCTGTGGGCACACAAGAAGGGATAGGATACGGAATGAAGATATACGGGATAGGGTTGGGGTGGCACCAATTGAGGAGAAACTGACTCAACATCGGTTGAGATGGTTTGGACATGTTGAACGGAGGCCTCCTGAGGCGCCGGTGCATAGTGGGTTCTACAGCGGGTCGATAATGTTAAGAGAGGTTGGGGTCGGCCTAAACTGACTTGGGATGAGTCGGTTAAGAGAGACCTTAAGGAGTGGAATATCTCTAAGGATTTAGCTATGGATAGGAGCGCTTGGAGACTAGCAATCAATGTGCCTGAACCGTGATCTTTGCTTCCTTTTTTGTTTTCTCCTAACTCTAATCTCTGTTATCTTTTTACCTTTTTTTTCTTTTTGGGTTTCACCTCTAGCCTACCCCAACTTGCTTGGGACAAAAGGCTATTGCAATAACATGCAAACGAGAGCTTGCGAGAGCCTTGCAAGCAATTGATCGCCACGGTGCAACCACATTGCCTTCACAGCCTTCAAGGTGTTCGACAAAATGTCCAGCCACTGGCATAGTAAGCTCCACAGTCGTGTTCCATGCTGTTGATGTCAGACTAAAGTTGGTTACATGGCTAAAAGATTGGCAAATTTTGCAGGTAAACTTTAGGTTTTCCATATCACAAATATATAATTCTGATGACTGAATGACTGATTGGACATACAACCAATGGTTGTAATCACTGAGTCTTAGGAAGTTCAAAAAAACCTGAAGGGTCAGTTTAATAATTTGACTGATTGTCTTCTGGATTTTTAGCTCAGGAAGTGTCTAACCACCCACATAGATTGCCTTAATCCTTTTTCTTATTAACTTTCATCATAGATAAGTCTAGGGACATGCTTACTGAACTCTCAAGAAAGGATGAATAAGCCAACAATAACTAGGATGGTGATATTGATGCCTATTTGAAAACAACATGTTCTTTATATAAGTTGAAGCAAAAAAATAATAATTTCTTTGCCTAACCAATTTACTGGTTCTGAATTTCCAAAGAATGTGAATCTGAATTTCATAGTGAATATGTTAGATAATTATATTATTTGATGTTTTTTCTGCCCCCATTAAATAATTACTATTTGGGAGAAATTACAGTTTCTATTCTCTCAGACACTATCAATTAGCTTGCACATTTATCCCAAGAACAAGTAGCTCGTGCAGTAGATTATCAGGTCAACCAAAGGCACCGCCTCTCAGGATGTTTTCGAGAGGCTGGTGAATATTTTGAAATGGTTGTTTGGTGAGCCTTGCTAAATGTACTTATGCAGAGCTTGCATTTTCACTGAGTAGGTTTAGATGGAAAACTACCAAGTATTGTACTGTCACACTCTTATCAAGTTGCAAAATTCATGGAATGTGCATATGTTCTGTTAGTTTTTCAGAGTTACTATTTTTCATTTTCTACCATAAAGAAGTGACTTTAACATTTGTTACCATTATTCCCTTTCTTATCAAAGCCTTGAGACATAAATAAGAAATATAACCCAATTGTAAGTTATTTTCTCTGATGTGACAGCATTGATCTTATTTATGCTCAATATATTGTTTTTTGTTGTTGTTGGGTTCACAGGCATTGGTCCGAGGAGAAAGCAATGCACAGCTAATCGTGACAGATGCAGTGCTGATCATATCAACTCCTTTTCTGATCATAGCAATCTGTGAGACATTTGTCGTGGATTTGAGATTCTGATGAACTTCCCCTACTTTTATTATCCTTTGTTGTTTCTTTGACTGGCAGCATGTATACATTACATTTTTGTATCAATGTTTTTGCAACTGTGCCTATGCAGGCATAGTAGAAGGGTATTTCCCTTGATGCAAACATAATAGGGTTCGCGCGCTTCATATTCTAGTACAGTAAAGACGATAAGATTGTCAGACAAAGACGCCAAGATATATATTTAAGTATGGACGCTCTGTAGGAGAGACATTTTAAGTTAAAATGTTTGAAAAGTATAGCAAACGTATCGAGGTTGGATTGGAATTAATAATATGGGGTAGAATGGGAAGCAAAGAAACATGTATAATTTTTGTTTAGACCGTATTTAATGATATTATATATTTCATCGCTTCCAATTCTCTTCTCTACCTCTGGTAAAAAAATAACATAAGGTGAGCATTGATACCTCTTTGGTCCGCCTCTGTGGACCGCTTCTTCCTCCCCTTTTTTGTCATCTATTTTTTTCTCTCCACACACTTAGTTGATATAAAACAAACCATATAGAGACTTCTTAAGAATCATGATATTTTTAAGTAGATATACTACAAATCAATAGTAATCCATTATGCATAGATATGATAACATAGATATCATGATTTGAAGTAAAAAAATATTTACTTTCATGAGGGTTTTTGAAAATCTTGAATTTTTTTAGTAGATGATATACATAAATATCGTTCCATTTTGCTTGGATATGGCATCGTAGCCTTAGTAGATTTGAAGTAGAAATTTTTACAAGAGATTTGCATTTCATTTTTATATAAGTTGTTAATGCATACAATGGTGATGGTTTTCAAAACTAATAACCTTTTGACTAGATCCTATAAAACAATAAAGACCCATTTTGCTTGGATATAGCATCATACTTATCTTATATTTGAAATAAACAATTCTACCCATAAAAGTTAAGTTATGCTATGGTCAAAATCTAAAGTTCATTCAAAAATCACATGGTAAAAGTTAAGTTCAAAATGCATCTCAGAAAAAAGCTCAAATTTTTCAGAGATGCTAAAGATGATGCGCACATATGCCCTTTGTCATGATTAGAATTTTTGTGATGTTACATGTTGTAAAGAAATAGTAATTGAGGTTTCTTAGACTTCAATTTGAAGCTCTAGCCGTAACTATAGATAATGACCTAATTACTTAAATGCATAATTTAAGAATTATTCTTTCTTTCAATTATTCTTGCATAAATTGGGAGATTGGGCTATATGAATCCAAGGTAAATAAATGAAGGTACAAGACCAACTTGTAATATTAATGTTTTGGGCAACAATCACCTAGATTGCTAACAATTTCATTTCAATTACAAGTTGATCTACTTATTGTTCAAACTGCCGCCTCTTGCACACAGACTATATATGGCACATATGAAGGCAACTCAAGGCGAGTTACGATTACTGCAAGCGTGCAATAATATCTTACACATTACATGAAAAAAATTGAAAGAGAATTACGATGAACTGAGTTACCATGATCCAATTTGCTTCCTTTAATTTGAACCACATGCTTGAATCATGGTGCTTTGGTGTTCTTTATTCATTCTTGTTTGGACATTGTTATATAAAATAGTGCTTATAATGATGAATTTGATCCGATGAAGAGTATGTACATATAGTATGTAATGATACTAGACTATCTGTGATGATATATACGTTGGGTATGTAAGCATACATTGAGTATATGGACATACTATTTTATATAATATTATAAAGGTATAATCAAAATATATTTAAAAATAGGGTTGATTTTGAAATTTTTTCGTGTAACTTGCTTTGAAGTATCTTAGAATTAATATATAAACATACTAAAAATAATAAACTAGTATGTGGTATATATATATATAAGTCTGGCTCAAAACAACACGTTAAGATCATAACATTATTCTTTTTCATGCTCCTCTTGTTAGGTTGAAAAAAAACTAGTTCATGTGGCAACAGACGGGACATATATAGGCCTAGTTGATTGAAAAGACAATAAATAAAGACTAGCTTTTCAAAAACTTGGTGAAATGTTCTGAAGGATTAGAGGGACCATAGACACTATCCGTTTGGTGTGCCGATGCAATGTTTACATATATGTGGAAGGGGATGTAAAAAAGAATAGGTGTAAAATACACTAGACTAGAAATGATTTTTGCTGACAAACAACACACTAGACCAAAAATGCATTTTGTCTAGCGGGTGTAAAGCAACTGCTGACACAAATTTGGTTCGTTTTGCAGGCAGTGCTTATGTCACCTGCCAACATTATTAATGCCGCCCACAAAACCCATGCCCTGCTTCCATTTTGCGCTTTTACAAAAGGATTACATGATGAGCTCCAAAACATCCCTAGGGGAAGTTTTTTTTCTTATCTTGATTTTCTTGGAGGATGTGGCTATGTAAGGTGAGCTTATTCCATCTTCTTTTCCGATTTCTAACAATGGTTTATTGCTTAATTAGCCAAAATTGCTTGCATTGAGGGGGTTAGTGTTCTTCTCCATTTTGATGACAATTTAACTCAAATTTGAGGTCAATCATACTTCAATGAAGGAGCTTGATGTGATTCTACTGCTAGCTAGCACCATCTTCAATGTAGTGGGTCAGTTTATTTTACAGCTAACTCCCCGCACCCAAATTTGATCGGTAGTCGTTTCTACATACAAGATTCAACAACACATTATTGCCAAAATTTGTCAGCCCATTTTCAACCCTTCCTCAAATGAAGTTTTATTTACAATTGTGAAAATGCTAAGCCTTCGACATGTCTACTTCGCAATATCCTTGAAGGACCTACAGAAAAAGAAGCTAAAATAAGAAAAATAGTATTAATCCTTGCAAATAGGAAATTAGATCTAAACAAATGAAAATGCAAACCACCTCCATGAAGAGAATAGCTCCTGCATTTTTCCCATTAAGTTTCATGTTGATGCACGTTTCTTTAAGTATTCAATTGCCACTGCAGCATGGAATGCAGCTCCTATGGGAAGCACACCCTCGTCAACCACAAAGTAAGGAGAGTGAAGTTTATGGGCTGCTGGCATTGTGCTCTCGTTGCGGATTCCAATGTTGAAGAAGGCGCCTGCCATTCTCTGAGCATAGAACCCAAAATCCTCAGCACCCATTACTAGCGGAGCAATCTCGACATTCTTTTCACCAAGGAAGCTCTCAGCCACTGCCTTAGCATGACCGTACATCCCTTCGTCATTGATCACGACAGGATATGGTCTCATCTTGTCATCCATAAAGTCCACAGGCAGTACAGTGATGTACTGCTGATTGTCCTTCTACAATCTTCCATAGAAGATTAGAAGAACTTGTCAATGTTATGAGTAGTAGCTAGGAATTATGCAGGTTATGTTCGAGATATGATAAACCTTCATTTGACATGCTCCTCAAGGTGCCACCAAAGGTCACAGACTCTGGAATAACATTGAAAGCTTCTCCTCCTTTCAGAAAAGTAACAGATACCACCTGAAAGTTTCAATGGCAAGGAGGCACCAGTCATTTAACATCAGTATATAAATAAAATTATTACTATAGGATTGTAAGCTGATCACTTACAGCACCCTGGAGCGGATCAATTTCGCGGGCCACAATTTGTTGAAGATTGACTATTGCACTGGATGCAGCTACAATAGGATCAATGGACTGATGGGGCACTGCAGCATGCCCACCCTTTCCATTCACAGTTGCTATGAATCGACCTGCTGTTGCCGCAAAGGGTCCTGGCCTAGATGAAACGGCACCTAATGGAAGATCTGGGCTGACATGCAAGCCAAATATAGCTGACACATCATCAAGAGAGCCTTCTTGTAAGATGTAATAGGCCCCACCATAACCCTCCTCTGCTGGTTGGAATACAAACTTTACAGTACCCTAATAATGAACAAAACAAGAATCGTACAAAATATATGAGCATGGAATCCATAGATGATCCAGTTACAGCAACCATATATACTGAAGCAGAAGCGAAAAAAAAAACAAATTAAACCTCAGTGAGATAAAGTGCCCCGTTATTGCAATATGTATCCATGCATATTGACATTTTTTCTAATAGTAAAGAAAAATCTGGCGCGCAGATGATCTGCAGCATTTCAAAATTAACCATACATATCAAAAACAAAATTACCTTCAAGTCACCCTTGCGATCCTGAAGTAGCTTAGCAGCTCCTAGGAGCATTGTTGTGTGTGCATCGTGTCCACAAGCATGCATTTTCCCATTTTCCTGGCTTTTGTATTCCCAATCTACCAATTCCTGCCAAAGGGTAATGCCATAGTAAGCCAAACAAGCACATTTAAATTAAAGTAGTATGTTTTGCGCAAACATTAACTAAAGAATGTAAAGGGGACCTTTTGTTCAGCTTACAAGATATATTGAAAATAAAGCACTAGGACTACAGACATAAAATATTCATTGATCCAATGCAAACTATAGCATTGGTTGAAGCATTTTTTTTGTACCGACAACAATTTTATTTGGTACTGTATGAGGTATGTAGTTGTGTTGGTCCCCAGCCAAATACGTTAATTTGTACCCTTAATTCACTACCAGAATGATCAACATCTGCACCGGGTGGGAAAGCCCTTTAGCACCGGGTTTCCCACCCGGTGCAACTAATCCGAGGCTAAAGGGGTACCCCTTTAGCACCGGGTTGAATAACCGGTGCTAAAGGGTCCCTTTAGCACCGGGTGCAGCCACGACCCGGTGCTAAAGGGCCTGCCCCGCAGCGCCTTTAGCAGGGCCTTTAGCACCGGGTCGTGGCTGCACCCGGTGCTAAAGGGCCTGCCTTTAGCACCGGTTGCTGTCTGCAACCGGTGCTAAAGGCCCCGGATTTCTTTTTTTTTTTGCTTTTTTCAGTAGCCATGCATGCACGTCTATATACATATATATTCTAATACGTGTATTCTAATGCGTATTCGGCCGACTCTATATTCATATTAGCTGACATTTCATCAAAATAGAAGACATATATATTACAAAAGTAGATATTCATGCATGTCAACTCGAGTTATATATATTTAAACTGTATTTTCTACTTAATTAAGATTGATGACTTGTTGAACTGTCCGGCACGTCCTCCAGTACTGGCGAGTGGAATTCTCCTCGGGGATTGACGACCTCGTCCCAAATCCATCCGACGAGCTGTTCTGCAATTACGTCAATTCTTTCTAGCTCTAGTGCCTCTTCCTTCAGGCTAAACATCTATAATTTACAAATAATTGAAAGATATTTAATCCGCCGAGTTGGAGACAATAATTGTGCACTTAATAATAATGGAAATGTGTTTATTATTACGTACCATAATATCGTGTCTCTTGGATTTGTTTCTATATGATACATAACAAATCCAAATGAACTAACGTGCCCGCGTATCTTCAGAATGTGTTAGATAGTTCAAGCACAAAAGAAGAGAGAAACTAAATGGAATCCTAAAATTTCAGATGATTGCAAAATATATATATATATATATGTTAATTAAATCTTCTATAATCATTGCCATCTATGTGTTAACAGATCTCCAAACTCCATCATGCACTATGATCCTATTATATTTCATTAAACTGTGTAACTCACGCATGACCTTGCAATGGAACTCAGTAGATTGAGATTATAATCGTCCTACATTTCAGTGAAAAGTCAGATTTCTCGATGCAATTCTCCCGTGTGACTAGTCACTACTCACTAGAGAGAAGCAAACAAGGCTACCAATGGCGCACATGCGCCCTTCAAGCCCTACTGCACACAGCAAGAAGAAGAGCTGAGAGGTCTACGGACCTGCAAGGGGAGCGCGTCCATGTCGGCCCGGAGCGCGACGACGGGCCCGCCGCCGCCGCCAACGATGGTCGCCACGACGCCGGTCTGGGCGACGGGCCACCTGTACGGCACGCCGATCGCGTCGAGCTCGGCGCGCACGAGCTCGCTGGTGCGGTACTCCTGGAAGGCCAGCTCCGGCCGCTGGTGGATGCGCCGCCGCACGCCGCGCAGCCACGCGGCGAACCCCGGCGCGCGCGCGTCTCCGAGGAGCTTCCCCGCGAGGGGCGCCGCCGCCGGCGAGGCGAGGGTTATGCTGAAGCAGAGCAGTAGGGGCAGCAGGAGGAGGATGGCGGCGGCGGCCATGGTCGAAGGAGATGATGAGTCGTCGGATGCGGCTTTGGATCGGAGTGGCTATATATATATATCATGCCATGCACGCGGGTTGCGGAGTGACGAGTGTTCTGTTAGTTTTTGTGATGGTGATGAGTGCAGTCTGCCACCAAACTACAATCCTAGAATCTTGGATCCTTGCATGTATGCAAGCAGTATTTGTTCGTTATGCCCTACTTTCATCTTTGACTAACCATTTAATGATTAATCACCATGTTATGATGACTCAGTCCACTGTTTACCGAGTCTTTAATTTTATTTAGGCTTGTTGTGTTCAGCCCAAAACCACAAACTGCAAATAGCCAATTTTAGTGCATACATTACAATATTCTCTTCAAGTTACACTCTTCTTTCTTTGTCTTCTACTGCAATCTCTACTCATATAAGTAAGCTTGACGATATATACTAACTTGACCCCCACAGTGACGTCATCTTCAGCTGCTTACGTCTCCATGCACAATACACGTGTCTAGACTATTCATCGCGCCATGTCTCTAGCATCACGTCAAATAAGATAGCCCCTGACACGAGGGGCGCCGCCGGTGAGGAGGCTCCGACGAGGCTAACGCCGAACATCGCCGGCGCCCTACGACGCGTGGCCGCGGCGGCTCCCCTCTCCTCTCTCCTCTCCTCCTCCTCCTTCCCTTCCATCCCCCTCCCCCCACCGCCCGCCCACCATGGCTGACCGTCTGCCCTCCTCTGAAGGTCATTGTTTGGTTTTGATAATTGAGTGACAACTTAAGTGGACTAATATGTGTTTAAGTGAAATACACAGGTGATTAGTCCATGGGTAATTATGTGATGAAGGAACTCATTGCATATGAGACATGACATGGAGTCATATGACTAAAGTGGAGAAGATTAAGACAAGACTTGGTTTGATGGACCGGTTGCAAGTGTGAAGGGCAAGTCAGAGGCTAAGCGCTGGACCGCGTGGCGGGATGCTTGGGCAATGACTTGGCGCCAATGGACCGATGCAACGGTGAAGAGCAAGTGAAGTCAAGATCGATGAACCAATAAGTCGCATGATGATATGAAGTGGATCATATCATTTGTGATGATGTCGGTGCATGTGTTGCATCAATATTGGAGAATATGGAAAGGAATGCGCAAGGCAAAGGTATAACCAATAGGCATTTCATTTAACCGGTCATAGGTGAGTAGAGAAGTTTATGACCGGATTTAGGATAGATGGCCGTACTATCAAGAGGGGCAAACTTGTTTGCATATCAGTCATCTAGTGCCACTTTGATCATTGACTTGCATGTTGTGCATTTAGATGAGTGGCGACGAACATCGTGAAAGGCGACGAAAATCTTTGAGAGAACAAAGTTCTGACAGGGAGTCGGACTGTCCGTGGATAGGGCTCGGACAGTCCGTGAATCGTGGGTTGACTTGAGTACAGACTTGTGAACTTTGAACCAAGTGTCGGACCGTCCGTGTGGGTACCTCGGACAGTCCGTGGTGAGATTAAAATAAAATATACAGGAAATTCCGTTCGGATGGTCGATTGGCGTGTCCGATCGTCCCACGGACAGTCCGTGGTGTGGGATCGGACTGTCCGTGGTGAGTGTTGACTTGTGGACCCTTTGAGCGCTGACCTCCGAGTCGTTGCATTGACTTATGAGTGGATGATCTGAATGTCGGACAGTCCGTGCCGTGGCTCGGATTGTCCGTGGAAGGTGCACTGTGAAGACCCACTTCGTCGATCTCTTGAGCGCTCTAACATTGCGATGTTGTTAAAATCGAGTGGCATGGTGAAGAGAGCGAAAAAATCCTTTGAGAAATGTTTGTGAAAATGCTAACTCACTCACACATAAGGTGCTACACTTATGGGGTTGGCACATTTGCAAAGGGGTTGAAGTTTTGGATGATGGATATAGTTTGCGGTGATCTTGGTTTGTAATTATGCTTTGATCCAAAGTGTTTTGGGTCAAGTATTCAGTTGGGTTGGATAGTCCTCTGAATGAGCTTTCCATAGAGTCCAAGATCACCCAATTTGGACTTCGGAGCTAAAAGTTATGGCCGTTTTACCAAGCTTCGGTTGTGCTGAAAATAGAGTGACGGACAGTCCGAGGCTGAGGTCGGACAGTCCGTATAAATTCGTCTGGTTTTACACAGAGACGTTTCCCGATGATCTAGAGGGTCGGACAGTCCGAGATTAAGGTCGGACAGTCCGTGAGAGGCATGTTTTTGACCGTTTGGATCTCAACGACTAGTTTTTTTAAGGACGAACCGTCCGAGAATGGATCTTGGACAGTCCGAGAGAGCCGTTAGAGCTTGGGAAAAGAGTGTAACGGCTAGTTTTCTTCCTCCCTCTATAAATAGAAGGGTGCCAGGGGCTTGGAGAGGGTTGAGCACCTTGGGAATGTGTTTCCCATGGTAGTGCTTGCCTTGGGAGTCCACTAACTCACTTGTTCATGCTAGATTGCGAATCTATTGTGAGTGAGTGCGAGTCTAGTGCATTGCTTTGAGAGATTGCATCGAGTGGCACTAGGTGTTCGTGTTGCAAGTCGGTTTGCTTGTTACTCTTGGAGGTGGCTACCTCCTAGACGGCTTGGTGGATTGAGACTCCGTTGAAGCACGCAAGGAGATTGTGCGGTGCTCCGGCGAAGGATTTGTGAGGGGGATTGTGCTCATCCCACGGGGATCGAGAAGAGCAACTCTAGTGGAGCGTGTCATTGAGTTAACTCACTTGCGAGTGATGTCTTGGAGTGCCCGGAGTGGCCAGCGGCTTGAGAGCTATGCCCAAGAACCATCGAGGTGTTGGTCGACACAACGGAGATTAGCTTGGTGGCAAACAAGTGAACCTCGGGATTATATATATATATCTTGTGCTTGTGAGGTTGCTCTCATAATTAGTTGGCTTATGTAGCTTGCTAGTTGTCTTCTTGCTTGAGTAGCTAGAAGCAGTGATCTTGTGACTAATTAGCTTGTGTAGCTTAATTAGTCTCTTTGCTTAGTTTGTGTAGCTAAGTAAATTGAGCCTTTGGATTAGACTTGTGTAGTCTTGTCCATTGAGCATTGCTAGTGGGCTTAAGGGCTTTGTGCTTTTGCTTACTAGTTGTGTAGGAGCTCCCCGGTGTGTGAAGTACTAGTGGCATAGGTTTGTGTGACCTTGCTCCTAGAATTATTTAGGTGAGCTCATGCTAGCCCGGCATCTTAGTTGCTTGTTTAGGATCTTTTATAAGGTGCTCGACCGATAGTTTTAATTCCTTATTTGTTTCGGTTAGCCGGCGAGTTAAATTTTAAAAAGTACTATTCACCCCCCTCTAGTCCACCATCTCGACCCTACATCCTCGCGCTGCCGCCCACCCACGTTATGGATCCCCGCCGCCGAGGTTTGTCGCGCCAGAGCCTCCACCCCCGCGTCCGGGCTGGCGCCGCCGCCACTCCCGATGCCGCAGCCGACTGGTCTGCCGCATCCGCCGCCCCCACCACCGGATCCGTGTTGCCGGTCTGTCATCGCCCCCAACCCTCCTCAGCATGTCGTTGGCTTGACGTCGGCCCACTCCGCGTCTCTGGCCACCTAGGGGACGGATCCGCAAGATCGGGCGGACGCCAGCGCCCTCCCCCCCCCCTCGGGCCGCTCGAGCGGCGGATCCATGCAGCCGGTGGGTCTCCCATCTCCGTCGACGACCGCCTGTTGGGGAGGCCCTAGTTCGCTGCAGCCGGCGCCCCCCTCGCCCACCTGCCCATGGCGTCCCGCTAACCGTGCATGGGCTGGGCTCTAGGGGCCGCTGGCCGCCCTCTGGCACCGGTGGCCGTTGTCGCCGTTTGCTAGGGCTCTAGGGACTGTGGGGTAGGGACGCCTACACTAAACTGCCACATTATTGCTACCTTCGGCATGGATTCCCGAGTGGCGGGTTCTTCGAGATCATTTGTCATCAAAGCTATCGGCCAATATCGTTGCCCTTGGTCGGGTAGTTCTTTAAAAACATGTCGTCTTGGTCGCTTGCGCCATGCTGTTTTATTTGTCATCTTCAGGGGCATCTCGTCGTCGTTGCCGTACACTTATGTGTTGGAGTAAACCATGCCATGTACGTCCTCCAGGCGTGCGCGCGTTGGTGTGTCGCGTGTGTATGTGTAGGAATGTTGCAGGCTAGCTGCAGTCATGGGCGTGTGCGTTTGTTTGAGTCGCATGCGTGTGCAGGATAGCTGATACTAAGTTGACCCCACAGTGACGTCTCCGTTGGCAATACACGTGTCTCGACCATTCATCATGCAATGTCTCTAACATGGCGTCAAATGCACATGCACCACTCTTTAGATTGGGTGTCTTCAAAGTCCTCTGTCTTATTCTATACATAGGTCTCATGATGATTTGTATCTACTGATACATTGTAACCAATTATATAGAATTAGAAAGCAAATCTATAAATTAGACCTGCAACTCTCTTCCACTACTACAGAATCGGACATCACAAACGCCCAGCTTGTGATGCACACATCACAAACGGTCCAAGGCTGCTGGGCGTGGTAGCCGTTGGAACCGTTTGTGATGTGGGGCATCACAAACGGTTCTTGTAAAAAAACCATTTGTGATGCCCCCCGAGGCCATCACAAATGGTTTGTAAGAAGAACCATTTGTAATGCCCCACTACCGTTTGTGATGACTGCTACAGTACAAAACCCCTTCTCCCTCTCCCACTCTTCTTCTCCAACCCAACGCCCACCATTGTTTTCACCATTGTTGCGGCCATTTTTCATCAAAATGCTCAAGAAATGTCAAGTTTTTTGAAGAAAGCTCTCCATCAACTTTTGTTGAGGTTGGTAACAATCAACTCTTTCAATTTGTAGCTTGTTTCAACCACTAGATTTTGAAATTTGCCATGAATTTGATGGAGGGGCTCTTTCATACTCTCTAGAGCTCATTTGTCTTGAAAATCAAAGGAGCAACTCTAATTTCGTAGGTTGATCATCAATTACTTGCTTGAAGATTAGTATATAGACATCCTTCCATAATTCTTTAGTTTGATTGTTGCAAAATTGAGAAAAATGTGATGAAAAGTCTTTTTTTTGCCTCTAGGACATTTTTCATCAATTTGATCTTTGTGGATTATACAAATGTGTAACTCTCATTCCATTGCAACAAGGTTAGTATCTAGCATGCTTTGCTTACTTTCTTGAATGCTTATCAAAATCACGCAGAATGTGATGGGAAGTCTTTTTTTTGCCTCTAGGGCATTTGTCACCAATTTCTTCATGGATTATCCAAATGTGTAACTCTCATTCTATTGCAACAAGGTTTTGAAATTTGGCATCAATTTGGTAGAGGGCTCTTGTTCCGGATTTAAGAGGATATATCTCCAAGTATCCACTCCCTTGTCTCAAGGTTTGTATTTAGCAACACTTCGTGCAATTGATTTGCAAATAACTTGGCATTATTGTTTTATTAGAATATTGGTTTAAGGACAAACCCATTTTGTTTGTAATAGATGGATGAACGAGGTTGGATGTACGGTGCCAGTGGAGATGACTCCTTTGTCAATGTTGCGAGGGTGTACCAAACAAGCGATGGATATATATATTGTCCGTGCATTGATTGCAAAAACCAGAAGCAGTTTCGAAACGTCGAGCAGATCCGGCGTCACTTGTTGTGTAGGGGTTTCATGGCAAACTATAAGATTTGGAACAAGCATGGGGAGGAACGTGAGAATGAAACCACACAACCAAATGTGGTTCAGAAATTGCGGAAAACGTTCCAGGAGGCCACACGGGATGATACGAGAAATGTCCATAGATCATTCATGGATAACTTTGCAGATACATTAGTAGATGATGATGTGGTGGACGGCATTGACCAGATGATACGTGATGGTGAGCCAGAATGCCTTGATGCGAAGAATTTGAAGAAGCTAGATCAGATAAGGAAGGATGCCAAAACTCCTTTGTACCATGGATGTAGCATGTCCAAGCTTGAGACTGACCTCTTGCTATTGGAGTTGAAGTCATCTAATGGCCTGTCGGACAAAGGATTTGACAGTTTGTTGGATCTTATGCAAAAGATGCTTCCAAGCCCGAATGGGTTGCCTAAGAACACATACAAGGCAAAGCAAATGATATGTCCAATGGGGCTCGAGGTACAGAAAATCCATGCATGTCCCAAAGATTGCATCTTGTATCGTGGTAACTATGAAGATTTGGATGCATGCCCAGTGTGCAAAACTCTGAGGTACAAGTCTGCGTCATCTATACATATGACCTGTGACAGGAATAAAAGGCCACCCGCCAAGGTCGTCTTGTATTTCCCCATAATTCCTTGGTTGAAGCGGTTATTTGCTAACCCGAAGACAGCAATGCTCATGCGTTGGCATGAAGAAGAGCGTCTGAAAGACGGAACGCTTAGGCACCCGACAGATGGTTCACAGTGCAGGGCTATTGATTATCATTTCAAGAAAACATTCACAAAGGAGATCAGGAACGTAAGGTTCGGTTTGAGTACGAATGGGATGAATCCTTTTAACATGGTGAGCAGCAAACACAGCACCTGGCCTATCTCTCTTTGCATATACAACCTTCCCCCTTGGTTGTGTATGAAGCGGACTTACATTATGATGCCTTTGCTGATACAAGGGCCAAAGCAGCCTGGCAATGATATTGATGTGTATCTGGAGCCATTGGTGGATGATCTACTTTTGTTGTGGAATGAAGGTGTGAAAGTTTGGGATGAATACAAGCGAGAACACTTCACATTAAAAGGATTGTTGTTTGTAACAATAACTGACCTACCCGGCCTTGGTTGCTTATCAGGCCAGGTTACAAAGGGCTATAATGGTTGTGTGGTTTGTGTGGATGACACAGACGCTAGATGGTTGAACAAAAGCAAGAAGATGGTCTACATGAGGCATCGTAGGTTCCTTCGTCGAGACCACCCATATCGTCGGAACAAGAAATCCTTTGATGGGTCAATTGATAACCGCTTGCCTCCGAAGTACCGCAATGAGAGTGAGATATACAAAATAGTAAGCAAAGTTGAAGTGGTTTTTGGAAAGGGCAAAGGAAGTGTACACGCACCAAACGGTTCCATATGGAAAAAGAACTCTTTGTTTTGGAGGCTTCCTTATTGGAAAATCCTGCATGTCCGCCACGCATTGGATGGCATGCACCTAACTAAAAACGTGGTTGAGAGAACACTTGGCACGTTAATGAACACGAAGTGGAAAGGAAAAGACTCCTTGGAAGCTCGACAGGACCTAGAAGAGATGGGTGTACGGCCAGAACTACACCCTATTATACAACCTGATGGGAAGAAGAAACTTCCGTTGCTGCATGGACACTGGGTGACAAAGAGAAAAAGAAGATTTGTAAATTCTTCGATGAACTTAAAGTACCAACCGGCTACTCCTCCAACATTAGAAGGCTAGTGAACAGAAAAGAGACAAAATTCAACATGAGCTGCTTGAAGGCCCACGACTATCATGTTATCATGACCCAACTGCTTCCAGTTGCACTAAGGGGTGTGCTTCCAACTAAGCTCCGAGATCCTCTCATAAAGTTGTGCTCTTTCTTCAATGCAATCTCACACAAGGTCATAGATCTGACCACGCTAGACAAGCTTCAAGAAGACCTGATCCATACTATAACTAGGCTCGAGATGCATTTCCCACCAACATATTTTGATATGTCGTTGCATCTGCTTACTCACTTGGTCGCTCAGATAAGATCCCTTGGACCAATGTTTCTGCATCAGATGTTTCCTTTCGAGAGGTTAATGAGTGTCCTTCGGAAGTACGTTAGAAACAGATTCAGACCGGAAGGTTGCATGGCTACTGGATGGGAGGCAGAGGAGGCGGTTGAGTTTTGCACATACTATTTGGATCTACAGCCTGTTGGTGTCCCTGTATCACGTCATGAGGGAAGGCTAGGTGGGAGAGGAATGATTGGCCGGCGGTCGGTACTTGTCAATGACATTGATGCTTTCAAGCAAGCACATTACACTGTTCTACAACAAGCGTCCATAGTTGTGCCATATATCGATATGCACGTTAAAGAACTACAGGACCAGAACAGTGGAAGGTCAGAATCTTGGGTCCAGAGAAGACATAGAGAAACCTTTGGCGACTGGTTAAGATTAAAATTGAGCGGCACTGAAACTGGGAGTCGTGAGCTAGATTTGTTGGTCATCGGACCATCAAGTACATTAACCAGGTTCGAAGGATATGACATAAATGCATACACATTCTACACGAGAAAGCAAGATGAAAAGAGTGTGAACCAAAATAGAGGTGTTCTTATTGATGCTTACGACAACAATCAATAGATTCAGTCATACTATGGGTTCATTGAAGATATACGGGAGCTAGATTATGGGCCACGACTGAAGATCCCTTTATTCCGGTGCCAGTGGGTTAGACTTCCCAAGGGGGTCTTCGAGAACAAGTACGGGATGATTGTCGTCGATCTTCAAAACACCGGGTATAGAGATGAACCATTTGTTTGGGCTAAGGATGTAGTACAAGTCTTCTACGCAAAGGACCTCGCTCATGATCGAAAACACGTCGTCCTCCAGGGCAAAAGGAAGATTATCGGTGTTGAAGATACAACCGAGGAAGAAGGGAACGGCTTCCACGACATGCCTCCACTCGGGCCGGATGTTGACCTACCTGTGTTTGAAGATAAAGATGGCGAGGAACCAGCATACGTGCGACTTGATCACGATGAGGCAATCATTGTCAGTTGAATTATGTAATATCTAGAACTAGCTAGCTCTATGCACTACTTTTATTTATGTAATCGAAACATTATATCCATGTCATTTACTGAATTATATGAATTTTGTATGAGTTATATGAATTTTCTATGGGTTATATGATTTTTGCAATGAATTATTTTTTTAAAAAAATTGAAACGGTTTATGTGGTGCATGCAGCAATTATTGATGTGATCATCACAAACGGTTTTTAATAGAACTTTTTGTGATAGTTTACATCACAAACAGTTCTTATTAAAAACCGTTTGTGATAGTGTACATCACAAACGGTTTTTAATAAGAACCGTTTGTCATGGTGACTACATGCCAAAAATAGCCCATGTGTTGTCTCCCCCCCGCTCTTGATAAATTGGGCATCCATGCGTGCGCTGTCTGCCGCTCTCTCTCTCTCTCTCTCTCTCTCGCTGTCTCTCGCTCTGGTCCCACTCTATCTCTCGCTCTGGTCACTTGATCTCTCTTGCAGGGTGGTGGATGCCAAACTCGGCCGGCTTGCACGGCAAACGGAAGGTACGCGTACAACACGAAGGCTCTTCATAGTTTGTATTTTTTTTATTTAGTTTTGGGAGATGAAGTTTTTTGGAGTTGTTTATTGTTTGTAAATGATATATATGATTTATTGGGAGATATTGCAACATATAATTTATTATGACAATAATTCATTTGGAGTCATGCATCATATATTTTTAGGAAAATAATGCCGAGACAACGCCAGAGAGCTTGTCGTGATGTATTGCCGGACCTTCCCCCGCCACCGCCACCACACAATCCTGGGCCGGTATTCGACGACCTCAACTTCATTCCTGTCAAGGCTACGAACCGTGAGAATCGGGTATGAGATATTGTACTTAATACTTGTAAGACTACAACCATATATTGATCTTTATGTCATACTGATAATATTTTCTTAATTTACGTGTAAAACAGGCTATTAATGCAATGCAATGGTTTAAAGATGTAGTATACCACATCCGTGGATCCCGTCCTTTGGTGGTGAGACAGAACAGCGGATTATACAATGGGAGTTATGTGGTTTCTATTGCACTCCAAGAACGTGTCTTGCGCGACCCGAATCCTGGTGATACAGTTATTTTTCATGCCCAATCACGTGCGTTCCAGCAAGAATATGTTGCTGCACGTGATGCCGTGAGGAAGGCACTGGAACAAATGCAAATTCATATGGGGCATGTTATCCCGGACTATAGTTTCCTGAAGATGAAAGCTCTTGAGCTCAATGAGCCAGATATCACACAAGTTCCAAAAAGGATTTCACCTCCTTATGAATCAGTTTATGTAAGTTACTATTCCTTTGATATTTTATTCCAAATTATGTCATTTGTATTCTTATTTGTAACTACATATGTCTCGTGTATATATAGGACACCCTGAATTGTGGATTCCTACACACAGAGTTTGGTTTGTTAGAAGTGTTGCGCCAGATTCTGCCGCCTTTGGGATACTCATTCGTGCGACCATATTCAAGTCGAGTACAAGGTGGTTTTCAATCATCGGTAACCTTGACCTCAGGACAAGACCCATTGACAATATACGGGGAGACTTTAGATGCGCCTTATAAGGCAAAGGATAGTGCATTAATATACACACTAGACTATGTGGACAGGTATCTCGGGATTAACATTTTGGATGCCAATTATATTGTCTACCTTGTGAGGCTTCATAACGTAGATCCTTTGTACGACTTTGATCATGTGTGTGTTATCGGAATGATATTGTAAGACTTCAATAATGTGTGTGATGATGATGTAAGACTAATGATGTTGTAAGATTCTAATTAATTTTTTCGATTCAAAACATATCTCTTTCAATTTATCATGAGTTAACGTATCCCAGGCCAGCCACCACGAGGCCACAGCCAACCGAGGCCAGGCCGCCGCCGGCCGCGGCCAGGTGGCAGCCGGCCACGGCCAGCCCCAGCCAGCCACGGCCAGGCCGCAGCCAGCCCCAGCCAGCCTAAGCCAGGCCGTAGCCAGGCCACGACCAGCCACATCACAAACGGTTCTAATGAAAACCGTTTGTGATGTGGACACATCACAAACGATTTGTATTGGAAAACCGTTTGTGATTGGGCTATCACAAACGGTTTTTCTTTAGAACCGTTTGTGATTGGCCGCCCCATATAACTGGGTCCCCTATCCCGCCCCGCACAAACGCCCTCCCGTCGCTGCCTCTGCGCCCTTCCGTCGCCGCCGCCGCTATCCCGCCCTCCCGTCGCCGCTCCCGCTCCCCCCGGCCGCTGCATTGCTACGTCCAGGCTCCGGCGCCCCTGCTGCGCATCCCCGCGGCGCCCGTCCGTGCTGCGCATCCCCGCGGCGGCCCTCCTCTGGCGCCCCTGCCCGCGGCGGCCCTCCTCCGGGGCCCATGCCCACGGAGGCCCTCCTCCGGCGCCCCTGCCCGCAGCGACCCTCCTCCGGCGCCCGTCCTCCGGCGCCCCTGCCCGCGGCGGCCCTCCTCCGGCGCCCCTGCCCACGGGAGCCCTCCTCCGGCGCCCCTACCCACGGAGGCTCATCCTTTGGCGCCCATGCCCTGCCCCTGCCCGCTCCCGCTCCCGCTCCTGCTCGCCGACGTCAGAGGTAATCTGCCCCTTTGCTCCCAAATTTCCAACCTGCCTCTTTGCTGACCATGCTTCTCACCACTTCCTATTGCAATACTATGGATTGAGCTATGTACTACTTCATCTACTGATCAACCCTTGTACTCATCTTGTCCTATAGAAGTTGGTATTGTCAAACTTTTTGTTTTAATATGTCATGTTTTCTCTATTCAACACATTTATTCTTAGGCTCGGAAAAGTACAATAGCCTAGGAACACCTGAGTGCTAGGCAAAGCCTAACTACCTACGGAACTACCTTAGGATCTATGGCTTTTTGAAACAATTGCTTTTATCGATAGTTATAATGAGACGCCATGTGAGTTATCTGAATTAGAAGTTCTTTGCTATGTAGATATAATGGGTCGTTTTACACGTTTCAAGACTCGTCGTGCCCAACACGTCACCACTGACGTGGACAATGGTAGAGGGGCCGATGGTTGTAACGATGATGGCGTAGGGGACGGAAGCCCTAGCCAATGGCTCAACCTCAACCAAGGCAACGAGGTATTTCTTGTGTAAAAAACAAAGATTTTAAAAATGCTAGGACACTAAGATCTAAATAAAAAATCCTTGCACGTAGGAGACCGTTCAAAATAGAGTGTCCGAGGAAACCACAAGCACATCAGCAGCAAAACAACGTCGCAAGCGAGGCGCAAGCAAGTTGCCGGAAGGCCGAACTGTAATCCTCGCGGTTGATAGAACCGGCGAGCCCGTAGACCCTATTGAGGCCCAGGGGCCCAACAAGACGAGCCTCGGGAGAATAGTAAGGGAGACAATTCCCATCAAATGGAGGACCTGGATTGGTAAGGATCCAACTTGGGTAGTTCCGGATCATATCAAGGAGTTATGTTGGGAGAAGGTTACTGAGAAATTCACCTTTCCTTGTGGTACGGAGGAATTAGTGAAGAAAAAGGCCTTGCAAATAATGGGTCGTCAGTTTAAGCATTTTAGGTGTGTACTACACAAGCATGTCAAGGAAGGAACTGTTCCAGAATGGAAAGAGTACCCAAATCAGGCACCTTTCTGGCCAGAATTTGTTGCATACAAGACATCTGAGGAGGCCCGACTAGCTAGCAGCCAAAATACCCTCAACATACAGAAACATGTACACCCACATACCACTGGATCTCGTGGGTACGTAAGGAAGATACCCGAGTGGGAGGCGCAGGCTGATGAGCTGGAAAGGAGTGGTGTCGTGCTACAGACAACAAATTGGGAGCAAAGGTCTGTGACGTGGGCGCTAGGGCATGGGTGTAGATACGGTCCTGATGGAAAGCTTGTCTATAAGGATTCTCGTGCCGAAGAGGCGGTTGCTCGGATCGAGGAAGTACATTCAGAGCTCGCCTCGGGTTCCTTTGTTTCAGAAAGGGAGAATGACGCGCTTACCCGGGCCTTGGGAAACAAAGAGCATCCTGGACGCACACGAGATGCAGGATTAGTTCCATGGGACCTTGGCTTTGAGTCATATTCGGGCTCGTACAGAAGTCGTTCTCGGTCCAGAGCTCAGCAACAGGCAGTCTATGAGCATCTTTTACAACAGGTCCGTGACGAAATGCAGGCTTCACATGATAAGCTGCGTGAAGAGCTTCAACAAACATTGAGCCAGCGTCCGCCTGTTGTTCAAGAAGATGGCGCCGTAGCTCTCACTAGCCAAATGGTGCCTCGTAGCAGCTGCGGGAGTAACGTGCATCCCACCGTAGAAGATCCCAACATGAGATATCCTGTGGATGAGATCACGGAACCAAGAGCTTGAAAGTTATATGTGATGGAGAGGTTAATTAAGACCAAGGTGGCCATTGGTTAGGCTCTGCCTACAAAGGAACGAGAGTTTTTGCATTGCCGTGAATTACCCGCTAGCTTTGCAAGAGTCACACTTGATGCACTTGTGAGAAAGCGGTACGGCATAGTGGAGTTGGAAATTGCGGGGCGGGATGACAAGGTCCGGTTAAGGGATAACCTTGGTTGCATTGTCGCGTGGCGCAAACGCTATATATCCTTTAGCGATTCTGATTCAGATTCAGAGGGCGACGATGCCATCAATGTGCCAGCACCTAGAGAACCAAGTCCGCCGGCTAGCGAACCAAGTCTGGCTCCTAGGCAACCAAGTCCGGCTCCTAGGCAACCAAGTCCGGCTCCTAGGGAACCAAGTTTCCCTCCTAGGGAACCAAGTACCCCTACAAGCCCGGTGAAGTCTCAGAAGCGGCGACAAACCGCTTCTAGCCCGCCACAGAGAAAGTTGAAGAAAAAACCGGTGAGTGGAAGCATAACATCCCTGCTCCCTGCTAAGGAGGATTTCGTGATACCCAAAGATGCAATTGATCATTTTACCAAGTTGGCATTGGTAAAACAGACATGGAGTAACAAACCTCGGAAGACAGACTTTGAGCGTATCACGTCAAAAAGGGCGATGTGTTCCTTCAGCGAGGAAGTGCTCAGACAATCCGCTGCAGAAAGGGAGGAAGATCTTAAGAAGCAATTTTGTGAATCGGCTAATCTGTCATCACAAGAACTCCGCAAGTTGCAAGAAGACACTGATGCCGTGGATTTGCCACTCGCGCCAATAAGATGGCAGTTTGCGTTGGGGAAGGACCTAGTTTGCCCAGATGATATCCATAACCTACCGACGAGATTGAGGCAATTGCATCAATGGTACAAATCTCAAGGGGGTTCAGAGATGTTTGGGGTCAGATACCCAATCGAATATTTCGGCAAGAAGGACGACAAAAACAATCATACCATATTGTGGATTGAATTCCGTGCTCTATATGATTTCTACAACAAGATTCCCTCGATGTCAAGATCATGTTCCTTTGGTGCTTGTAAGTATTGTAACTAAATCTCTTCTGTTCTTTTTGATGAAGCAATGTGAACTTATAACTTGATCTTTCTTTCTGTAGGATGGAGACCCAAACTTTTAGACATAGAGGGATTCAAGGTGTAGCCTTCTTGGACCCGATTGCTGTAAATGAAAAGGTGTTGGGAAACCCTGACACCGGCCGTTATTTGTTCACTGCTTTTTGCGCGTTGAGAAAGAATGATCACATACTTCTATCGTACAACTGCTCGTAAGTGTGTTCCTAGTTACATGCATCTATACACTAACGAATCATTTATCTATTTCTTAACGTGTGTGAAATGTTTACAGTGAGCATTATGTTCTCTTGGATATCTGCCTTCTCTCTAGCAACATAAGGGTTCTCGACTCAAGAAGAAGGCCTCGATCACTCATCGAGCCACTCCTTGAGGGGCTAAACAAGTAAGTATTTAATGATGTGTTGGTTCATTCTATCTAGTCGTATTATGTTTTATTTCATCAATCCAATTACAATTAATGTTTAATGTTGTATAGAATTTTCGCAATGTACTATAAAGCACACCCGAGGCAACATAGACCTTTTTACAAAAAGTTCAGCGTAGAGGATGCCAAGTGGATTAAAAGACAGCCACCGGGTAACAATCTTTGTGGGTTCTATGTAATGGACTACATCCACCGCTTCAGTGGAGATGACTTTACCGCTTTAGAACAAACGGTTTGTACTGATCTAGCAATCTAATCATGTCTTTTGCTTTCTTAATATATTTTTGAAACCATATGCTAATGCATTGCATTGTTTTCCACACCGTACGTGCAGGAACGTGAAGTAGATGCCACCGAGATGATCGCAGCCGAGGTACTGGCACTCCAAGAACAACTCGCTGGCTTCATTCTGGAACAAGTTGTGAGCGTAGATGGCGAGTTTAACATTATGAAGATGTAAGAGTTGTAACGGTTCAGAACTTGTAAGATTCGTTAGACTTAATTAGTTTGAAACTTGTCAAATATTCTTGAGTTGTGCTTGTGATGTTGTAAGATTGTGCTTGTGCTATATATGCGCTTCTGATGTGTATTTGGGCTATATATGTGCATGATGAAGTGTATATGTGCTGTAATATGTGTTGTGTATATATTGTATATAAAAAATTGTAAAAAGAAATTTGTGATGCCCTCTGCATCACAAATGGTTCATAGTATAAACCGTTTGTGATGTTACAGGCATCACAAACGGTTTGATTCAAAAGCCGTTTGTGATGCTCTAGGCATCACAAACGGTTTGTCTAAAGAACCGTTTGTGATGCTCCACATCACAAACGGCTCATGAACCGTTTGTGATGCCTCCAGACATCACAAACGACATATCACAAACGCCCCAGAAAACCATTTGTGATAGCCTCCCAAAACCGTTTGTGATAAGGGGTTATGTAGTAGTGTTTCGCCCTCACATACATTTACTTCTTTTCTAAACCATATATGCTGATCATTTTGTGATTCTAATTTCAATATAAACCAAGTTTTCGTCGCACGTCATCCCACAATGGCATATGTCTTTCGTTGTTTTGCATCATGTAGGTACCTCACCTCAGAAGGTTCTCAAGATAATAGCTGTCTGTTATTATATCAATGCAGATGTCACCTTCGCTCTCTCTGGAAGAGATGTGTCATAGAGATTCATGAATACACATCCATTAACTTCTTTTCTAAACCATATATGTATTGATCTTTCTTGGCACAGTGGCCGTACATAATAGTACTCAACGTACAGGGACCCAAACAAACCACTTCATTGCCCACGGAGAAACTTAGCCAGTTGGCGCCTATTGCTTTTGGATACCTGCTTCAACTTATTTCCAACTACTGGCCATAAAAAATGTACAAGCTTGCATTATTGTTCACATTAAAACGGACACATTCTAAATATTACTACCTCCGTTCCAAATTACTATTAGTTGTTGACTTTTTCGCTTAACGTATGACCATTCGTCTTATTTAAAAATTTTTATCAGTATCATTTATTTATATGTGACTTGCTTTATTATCATATATACTTCAAATATAACTTATTGATTTGTATATTTAGACAAAATTTTTAAATAAGACGAATGATCAAAGGTCATGAAAAAAAGTCAACAGCGAATAGTAATTTGAAACGGGGATAATATTTGAGATAACCTGTATATGTGCCGACCACGCGCTGGGTCAAACTCAAACAGGAAAAGCAACCCAGTGAACAAATCATTTCCATGCACGTCGCAATTCAGTTGGAGAATACATTCCCACTGCCCATTGGTGGCCTAGACTTGACTCAACAAAAACTAAACGAATATCCCACAGGCACATAGCAACATGAAAGCGCAACCCACCAAACAAACCATTTCCAAGCGCGTTACAAGTTGCTGTGGAGAATACATTGTTCCCACTGCACTTCGGTGGCCTAAGCTAGGCTTAGACTCAGTAAACCGAATAAATATCTCGCACAGCATATAGCACAGCCACGTGTCTGTTGGACCTCCAGAGACCACTGATCTAGTCTGTTTATTCTGATTCTCCGTGGGAGCTGATTCTCTGAAAGAATTGATTCTGTGGCTGAAAGTGATTCTCTTTAATTTCCTAGCATAAACTATCAAAATCAAGATGGAGAATCACTCCACAGAATCAGGAGAAGCTACTTTTTTTCAGCCCCCAGCCGCTTAGTTCGTTTCAGAGAATCACTTCTCAGAATCAGCGGAGAATCACTTCTCGCTGAAAAACTGTTTGGCAGAGCTTCTCTTGGATTCACCAGAGAATCGGCCCTGGGAGCTCTGACAAACAGGGCCACAGTCTCTGCACCACCAGGGGTCTTCCTCTTTTTGGTCCAGCTGCATTGCAATTTCTAAGTCAAAATTATTCCACTCTCAAAGCACATCTCCTTCCACCTTAATTTCCATCCACTCACACTCATAGTCATAGGTGAACATGGCTTCTGCTGCCGCATTCGTGTATGCTGGGAAGTCTGTGGCAACTCCTGCCATCTCCTTCTTGGTGAACAAAGCCTTAAGCTACCTGAATGAGTACAGGAGAGCTGATGGCACCGACGAGATGAAGAGCAGAATACTGCTTGCCTTGCCAAGAGTTCAGGCTGTGTTCGACGTCGTCAACCCGGAACGCATCAAGGAGGAAAGCAGCACGCTAGATGCGTGGCTGTGGCAACTCAGGGATGCCGTGGAAGAGGCCGAGGATGCACTCGATGAGATGGAGTACTACGAGCTGAAGGAAAAGGCCAAGGATCGAAAGGTTAGTGATTGGGGCTCATCTTTTGCTAAGATGAGACATAGAGCTGTCAAGTTTGTTAAGCGTTCGAGTGTTGTGCACAAGGCTACCAAATGTCTGACTTACTCTGTAGCCATCAAGAGGGTGAGGAAAGCTGTGGAGGGCTTAGAGCATGCTGCTACAGGTGTTGAGAATTTTCTCACGCTTGCTAACAACCTCAAGGGTCATTTTAGCCAGCAGGAAGAGAGTTTTCTGAATAAGGATCGTGAAACATCTTCCATGCTAACTGCTAATAAAGTATTTGGCCGACAGGATGAGATGGAGTTATTGGTTGAATGGTTGACAAAGACATCAGACGAAGATACTGAACTTGCGGTGTGCAGCAACCATGTCTCTGTTGTTTCAATCATTGGCCATGGCGGCATGGGGAAAACCACCTTGGCACAACTCATATGCCAGGATGATACTATCACCAACCATTTTAACAAGGTGATATGGTCATGTGTATCGACTGGCTTTGATGCAAAGACCATCACAAGCAAGATACTAGAATCTGCTACATCGGTAACACCTGATGCCAGTACTTTGGATGCGTTGCAGAAAACGCTGGAAGAGAATCTGAAATCTGTAAAGTTCTTACTAATCTTGGACGATGTCTGGGAGGACAAGAAAAGTGACCAATGGGAGAAGTTGTTTGCTCCGCTGAGGAAAGGGAAGACAGGAAGCAAGATCTTGCTGACTACACGTATGCAATCAGTGGCAGATTTGGCAACCACTGCAATGGGATGCAAAAAGGAATACCTACCACTGGAAGGTCTCAAGGAAGGTGAAACTGTTAAGCTTTTCAATTGGCATGCCTTTCCCAGGGATACCTCTCGAGATTACACAAACTTGAAACAAATTGGTAAACAGATTGCAAAGACTGTCAAAGGATATCCCTTGGTGACAAAGGTTGTTGGTTCACATCTACGGGGAAATTTGAGTTTCGAGTTCTGGAACAACTTTTTGCATCAGAGTTTGGAACATTTTGAAGGAAGTGATGATGATATTATGAACGTTCTCAAGTTAAGCTACTATCACATTCCAACAGAGCTGCAAACTTGCTTTCGATATTGCAGCATATTCCCAAAGCATTACAAGTTTAAGAAGGATCAGTTGGTGGAGATGTGGATGTGCTCCGGACTTGTATCACAGGCTTCAGTTGGATCGCAAAATCTATTGGAGATTAGCAAACAGTACCTAGTTCAACTAACTAGAAAATCATTCTTTGATCTCATCAAACATGGTTATGGACCTTATACTCAGGTAAAAGAAGAATCCGAATACTATGTCATGCATGACTTAATGTATGATTTGGCAAAGCATGTTTCTTTGGGTGAATGCGCACGGATAGTTGATGTTGCAAGTCTTGAGAATGTGGTGAGCACAGTTCGACACATATTTATTGAGGATATTAACAATTTCCCAGTTGAAAGCATCAAGAAAATCTCCTGCTTGGAAAATCTGCGCACCCTTATCATAAGAAATCATAACAGATTAGACATTAACAAGGATATTTCAAATGCAGTGGAGGAACTTGTATTGGGCTCAAAACTCTTGCGTCTATTTCAAACTGAACTGGAGCACACATCCCAATTTCTAGTCAAACTTGCAAAGTTAAAGCACCTTCGTTTTGTCCAGTTGCAACAAATATCACCAGAGAGCATATGTGGGATTGTCAAACTGTATCACTTAACAACACTTAATTGCAGAAGTGTGAAGATAGAATTGAAACAACTGAGAGATGTTGGGAACCTTGACCGCTTGCGATATGTCGCATATGGATTGAATGGATTTGGTAGGTTTCCAGTTGGCAGGCTTAATTCCCTTCTAGTCTTAAAAGATTACTACGTTCAAGGAGGAAAATATTACAAAATAAGTGCTCTCAGGGATTTGAGAAACCTCCACACACTTGGTGTACAGGGCCTTGAGAATGTTAACAACCATGAAGAAGCTAAGGAAGCCAAATTGAAGGAAAAACAATACCTGGAATCATTATCTCTAAAATGGTCAGAAGATAATGGTGCCCCAAGTATGACTGATGAGTTAGTTCTTGACGACCTTGAACCACATGGCAATCTGAAGGAACTGTATATTTCAGGTTTCAAAGGCGCTAGAATGCCGCACTGGATTGCAAAACCCTCTGTTAAAAACCTCGTGAAGCTTGAGATCAGAAGATGTGGGAATTGCGAACAACTCCCAGTCCTTGATCTAGTAACACTCAAGCATTTGATGTTACAGGATCTTCCTGTGCTGAAAAGAATTGGCCAGTCTTTGAATGTCTCAGAAGTTGAATGTGCTGAGTTGTTCCTGCCACCAAGTCTTAAAACGCTTGTGGTAACACGTTGCCCAGAACTTGGGGAATTGCCTACTCTGCCTCCTTGCTTGGTGTCACTGAAATTAGAAGTGGTCGGTTTGATCAAACTTCCAAGGATAGGAAAGCGACATAAGGGTGAAACTGAAACCATATCCCAACTACTGGACATCAGAGTTGAGAACTGCCAAAGTTTGATCTCACTTGATGGTAGCCTTTTTGAGCAAAAACCATACATGGGTGTTGTACGAGCCATATACATAGTTAATTGTGTACATCTGGAGTCTGCACCATTACCATTTGAAGCAATGAATGGACTCCAAGAAGTTACCATAGATGAGTGTCCAAAGCTGAGGGCACCAAGTGGTGCTGAGTATAAGCTCCCTCCTTCACTTCAGTGTCTAACAATGCAACGGTGTGGTGACTTGGAACTTCCACTGCTTGGGTCACTGCAACGGCTCACCAATCTGTCTTATTTGTGGCTCCAGAACTGCTCGGCCGTGGAATCCCTTCCTTCTGCACATGTGTTCAAGAGTCTAAAGTCATTGCGATACATGAAGATGACTGGATGCAGTAATCTGTCAACCCTAGGTGGGCTAGGCTCCCTTCCATTTCTTGACTGGTTAGAAATCGCTGACTGCTGTAAACTCACAAAGGCTGCACTATCCCTGAATTGGGATGTATCTGGTGGCTATGAAAAAGAGCATCTGGAGGTGCCTGAAGAAAGCTCCCAGCAGATCAATTGGCTTGCCATCGATCTCTTGTCCTTGCTGCTTGTTGAGCCGCTCAAGAGTCTGTGCCTAACAAGAAATCTAATCATTCGGAATGGGTCAGAGATAGTGAGCTTACCTGAGCAATGGCTGCTACAGAATCGCACATCTCTGAAATCTCTACGAATATACAAAGCCAAGACCTTGGAATCGCTTCCACCGAGCATACGAGACCTCTCTCTGGAGAATTTGATTCTATATGATGCTTGGAAACTCCGATCACTTCCAGATCTACCCCTATCCTTGAAGAAGATTGACATCATGGGATTCCCCTTAGAGATGGAGGCAAAGTTTAGAATACGTGGAACCGCTGAATGGAACAGAATTTCCCATGTCCCTCTAGTAAAAATAGGTATATCAACCCTTTTATATTGTTGGTGTCTTCCATCCTATTCGTGGATAATTTTTACATTTATTAAACCTTCTTCTTTGGGGTCTGACTTTATTTCTTCATGTCTCTCATTCCATATTAATGTTACCACTGCTCTGCTGTCACTATTATTTTCCAACAAACTTTCTTATATCCCTGCATCACCTGTATTTTCGAATATCCATGTTGAATTCAAATCAGTACTCTTTGCTTTAATACAATTTTACCATCCTGTGTGCTGAATAATTTCTAATGTTTTTGTATTGCTCCTGACAAAATGCAGAAGATCCTTGTTTTTGTTTTAACTACACATATAAATCTTTGCTTATAATCTGTTTCAGTCTAGTATTTGATAGGACTGCTATTTTGTTTCGAAGCTACGATACTATTGAAGTTATATACATCCTACCAGTTGTGATAGACTGATATGCCTGTTGCACGCATGTTTTCTTTCCCAGCCTTTACAAGCTCGTCATTGGTTACTGAAAGCAAACCTATAGTAGGATATTCATTCTTTATCATGGGCAAGAAATGCAGCAAGAACACTTTCGACAGATTAAGGTAATCAACGATCTTTAAAGACAGATAAGCAAATATTCCCTTTTTTGGCTATTTTCTTGTTCCTGATTATTTACTCCCACAGAAATACTAATTGTCTGTTTCTCTGAATATCTCGCGAGTTATGTTTAGTTTTCACTTTTCCTAGCTTCCACTATATGATATATAGTACCGATTTTTCGTATAGTAACATGCAAATGATTGCCTAAGAATTATCCTACCTTTCAGAAGCATTAATCTATCTGTCTGATGTTAACAAATGCTACATTTTTTCAAACTATTTACAGATTGACTTCTTCAGTAGTATTTCATAGCTATTAGCTAGTTTTGTCCTGTGTATGAAGTATGATGTACGATCATACTCTGATCTTAGTTTCCTCCTTTCTGTATATATTTTGTTTTATTACTGAACTCTACCAAACTCATGTTATATTGAAAAAATTGATAATTGGCTTCCATATATTTGATGATAAAAAATAACGTATGCTTCTATTATCAGTGCTGAGGACGAGAACACGCTTATTTCCTGGGCAAACCATCAAGAATAAGATAATACCGAGGGGATTGGGTTAGCATTGAACAGCTGGAGGAACCTCTGCTGTCTGGGAAGTGCATCTTAGTCTACTGTTGCTGAAGATAATACCAAGGGGCGATTGGGTTACCTCAAGGGGAAGTTGGAAGAATTTCTGAATGCCACTTCTCACATTTGTGATTATCTCCTCTGGTATTCCGTGATTCACAAGCTGTAAATTCCAAAAGATTGCTGATCGGGCTTAAGAAAACATATATGTGCTCAATTGAGCTGCTTTGATGATTTTGATGGTCAAATCTACTAAAATGGTATAATTGTAACGTCTCTGAGTAATGAAATGGTAAATCATGGTGTTCATGTTATCCAAAGCAACACAGGTTCTTGCAAAAGATGGCATGTCATCAACAGGTTATTTAATTAGTTCACTATATCGATTGTGTTGGTCCTGCCAACTCAGTATATATAAGTTGCTACTCCCTCCGTTCCAAAATGCAGGTCGTTTGACTTTTTTTTACCTCAAGTTTGACCACTCGTCTTATTCAAATTTTTGTGCAAATTATCATATTTTTTGTGGTGGTTTGCTTTATTAATATAAAATCTTCATAAATGTCTTAAATTAAATCTGACTATATTTTCACAAATTTTTTGAATAAGACGAGTGGTCAAACTTGGGGCTAAAAAAGTCAAACGACCTGCATTATGGAACGGAGTGAGTAGAACTATAACATTTTATTAATTTAGGATGTTATTAATCAGTAGAAATTGTTGGATATTTGGAATATATATGATCATATCATGTTAAGTTTGTCTTAAGCACAATTCGTCCTTGATGATGTAAATCATTTGGCCACTACTTTTTCCCAGTCGAGTCATGCAAATTAACACTGATTCACCTTGCTGAAAAAACACATACCTGACAGAAACCCCAATCCTCGCAAGCAAACTTGAAGCGAGCTGTCTCCTGTTCCTCAAATTGAGGATCGAAGAGCCTGCCGAGGTCGATCACAGGGACCTCACTGGATTGCTCGACAAGGATATCATCATTTTGAATGTACAGCCGGATGTATCTTTCAAAAGTCTTCGGATGCCCTAAGGCTGCAATAGCACAACTGTTGATTCGGACTCCTGCAATAATAAGATAATTTTAATGTATCTACGATTGCTAACATAAATTTGTTGGTTCCAATGTAACACCAACAAAGAAGTACAAGAAAGACAGGAATCGAGATCCAATAGTAAGGAAATTTGTTGGTTTCCATGCAACAGCAAGGAAGCGTTAAACTCCCATGTTACTAGAATCTTGCAAGGTTTCTTGTTCTGCTCGCCTAGCAGATCCTTAGGTAGATTGTTTTGGACATATATGCTGGAAGCCTTGCGTTGCCAGCTGATTAACGAATTAACTAGAGTACGTTAGAAAACAGAATCACTTAGGACCGAAGTAGCTAAGTGATGATGCTCCGCTCAGATTCCATCGACAAGCTTTGTTTCAATCTGAATGAATTTTCAGTTGCTGCAAATTTTGTTTTGTCTAGTTATTAGCTATAGCACAAATAGCTGTCAGCTAGTAAGACAAACACACAACTAAGGAGTTCGATCACTCTGCAAGGAATTTATCAAGTACGGTTATGGATTACGAAGGCCTTGTTTAGTTCAACAGGAGCCTCCAAATTCTACCACGTAAGAAGAAGATTTCCATCACATCGAAATGTCGGCACATGTATGGAGTACTAAATGTAGATGAAATTAAAAACTAATTATACAGTTTTATTGTACTTTACGAGACGAACATTTTGAGCCTAATTAATCAATGTTTGGACAATTATTCACAAATACAAATGAAATGATACAGTGACACATTTATGATGTTTTGTCAACTTTGACATCTCTAATTCGGAATCTAAACAAGGCCAAAGTATACCGACTAAATTGCTGCAAATAAATGCCTTGCAGCTTTAGTTCCACCAGTATCCAGTAGTAGAAGATATAAATCTTAGAAATACTATGGACGGACTTTTGGATTGGCCGTGTTTTCCGTTTGACAAATAATTAAGGGTATTAAATAAAGTCAGTTTACAAAACTATCTTTACAACCTCGGGTTGATTCACGAGACAAATCTAATGAGGCCTTTGACCGCACGATTAGAGAATGATTAGCATTATTGTAGTAAATCATGGACTAATTAGGTTCCTTAGATTCATCGCGCAAAGTTACACTCATCCCTACAAAGGTTTTGTAAATAAATTTTATTTAATACTCCATGCATGTAAGATTCCCTTTGAAAATTTATTTCCGGGAAGCAAAGAAACACAGTCATTGTCAGGTTGTACATTTTTAAGAATTGCTAACAACTCGGAAGCAACCAGCAGAAGACAACTCCAATTCGATTCCTCAAGGAAGGAGCAAGCAAGAAACTTGGACGCTAACGGACCACCACCCAAGGACTGTTATTACTCCCTAGCCCGCCACCGAAGGATGAAGCTCCGGACTTACCGACGCCGCCACTCCTTCCGAAGACGCTCCAGAGGATCAAGAGACCCGGTAGCCAACCTACTAACTCCATCGGGTACCAACCCTACCTAACTATATAGCTGAACTATACACCGGGAAACAAATCCGCCGTCGATTCGACTGCGCCCCCTCCTCCTCCGACGCCGGCGAGGGCGTCAGAGGTGAGGAGAACGGCGAATCGGCGGAGGAGATGAGATTCGCCTGTCGCGTCGCCTCTCTCTTCTCTTGTAGCGCCTGGAAATTACAGACCGAGACACCTCCTCAACTTTTCCTTCCTTCTTTGAGCGCAGTCATGTTGTACGTATAACCGGCCCCCATCGCCCCCCATATATATCCTCAATTTTGAAGGCCCAACGCCCAGGATTGGGCTGTATTCGATTGAGATCGAACTTCCTTGGGCCAGCGATGGGCTGGGGGCTCTGGCTCAATGTGGCCACGTTGGGGGATGCTACGTGGCTTCCGTTCACTTTTTTAGCTACCTGGCTTAGGGTCCGTTGAAACCCACCAACCAACGCGCGGGAGTAGTGGAAGGCCCAACAAAGAAACCGTGCGGGGCGAACGGTATTTCTCTATTACCGCACCGTTATCAGCGAGTCGACCGATTTTTTCTCGCGCGACTTTTTTGAACGCATTTTTTCATCGCGCTTTGACTTTTTTAAACAGACTCAATTATCACTACTAAGTATGCAGTTATAGGAGGTACGATGTTGCAGTCGACATTTCAAAAATAACAGTTCAGCATTCCGATTATATCATTTCAACATTTTTCACATAAAAGCTAAACTAACATGCTCAAAGTGTTAAACTAATACAGTCAATATTTTCATATACTAGGTTCAACATTTTTCTTAAACTTAATTCAACAATTCGTATAAACTAGATTGTGTGAAAATGTTGAAGCAGTAAGTCTAAAATGTTGAGATAGTTATTCAAAATGTTAAAATAGCATATTGAAAGTGTTGATTATAAAAAGATATATATATAAAATAAAAATATACGCATATTAGATCTTATTCTGTTGCATTAATTGTAAATATCATGGCAGTTCAAACGGATTCGAAAAATGATCAATGGTTTAGGAGAAAATCGCATTTAAAAGTTAAAACACAAATTAGATTCCCTTCGTGGCTGGGTTGGACGCCTCGCTCTCATCCGCCCGCGCCGAACCCGCTTCATAAATGTGGGATCCCAACCGTTGCACGTATCTGCTACCTTGGTAAAAAAAATTACGGAAGCGGTTTCCCGGGCCACGTTCGAGTCCCACGGTCAAAAGCCCACCCACCCTGTGAATCCAACAAAAAAAGGGGCCGCCAAAGACTGAGAGGCGGCTGCATGGGCCGGGCCTAGTTTTCGACATTCGTCGCGCGCGTAACCGTGAAGCCCACCACATCCTAACGCGAGCGAAATGTAACAGGAAGAGCAAGCTCATCCGCCGCAGGCAAAGTGTCCCGTAACATGAACCGCGAAAAAAAAGAAAGAAAGAATAAGAAAAGAAAAGAAGAAGAGAGAGAGAGAGGTATATATACCGAGAACCGGATATCTAGGTAAGCTCAACAGATCGACTTGGTAAACCCAACAAGAGAGTCCCACCGGCTGTGACCTTCCAAGAACATCAGTTAGTTAGTTCCAGTGTTCCACTTCAACACTAACCAGTAGCCGCACGTAATCCAGCTAAACCCAGTGACGCATATAGCTAGCTAGCACGGGTGGGCCAAATTCTTTCTGTGAGCTACTAGCTAGCTATAGCTACCATCCATCCATGTGGCTCCCGACGAAGCAAAAAAGAAAAAAAAAACAGTTAGGACGACGTGTGCATGTGAAGCTCTCGCTTGACAGGGAATGATCGAATTAGAGAAACTTCGCGGCACAGAGCTTAGTAGCTATATATCATGCGGCCGGTTTCTGCACAGATCCGGTCGCGTTCCTACGCCCGTCCAGGAATTAACGCTGTCTGACCTGCTGTCACACTGCATCTGCTAGTTGTTGTTGTGTTTTAAGTATCCTTTCCGCGATTTGTTTTCGTCGCTAGCTCTCGGGCCACCCCCACATGAGGGAGTGGTTTGCGTTTCAATAAACTAGCGCGCTCTTCACATGCGCCACACCTAATGACACTTGACCTACCACATCCCCATGCCTTGATTCTCATTAATTGCCTTTTCTTTAATATCATTTCGTTTCTATTATAGTTATTAGTGCAAGCTAGGATAGAAGCCCCATGCGTGTTTCCATTCCTAATTAAACTTGGCGCGCCCACTGTCACTATATATAGCTACCGTGCCCCGGTGACTGACTGACTGATCGAGCCCCATATATATACATACATATATATATCGGTAAACTCGATCCCGGCCACTTGGTAATTAATTATATCCACAAGTCAAACAACGCATGGTACGGTTGATCCCTTTTTACAAAAGGTGAGAGTGGGATGATCGTGAATGCGATATGTATATATATTATTATGTATTTTTGTGACTGCCTCGAGACACCCGGCCCTCACGTCTCCTTGTATTTTCCTTGACCGGCGCCCCCGCTGTACGTCGCTTTCGTTTATTGTCACCGCGCGCCATGCATGCCTCGCCTCAACCGACACTGCATCTGGTGCCAAGTTTGACACACCAACACCCAGTGTCAAGGTCGTCACCCGATACACTTTCATGAACTAGTAATATATACGTACTGGAAATTTTCAATTTTACCAGGCACCTGCAGCAGCAGCACACGAATTGAAGCAATTTATGGCGTGGGAGATTAAAAATTGTTAGTGTCATCGTCATGTTTCTTGTCAACGTTAACTCCGTAGTGCTATTTTTAGTGGAAAATTAAGACTATTTTATAGGGAATCTACCAAAAGTATCCATTATTTTGAAACCAAAAAAATAAACATGGCTTAGCGGGTTGTTAGACTTCTTATGGTGCAACCTGTCTCTGTACCACACCGTTGCTGACATTGTATTCACCATTTCGATGCTAGGCACATCCCACTTATGTTTGGTATAATCATGTATAACTCCTTTACTAAACTGCATGGATAAAACAATTTAGGATCCGTTTGCTTCTCTTGCCGGCTTGCCTGGCCTTGCCCAGCAGCAAGGCTGGCAAGGCTAGCCTTGCCAGTCGAGGCGAACCGGATCAACTCTCCCGTTTGAGCGAGAAAAATCTTGAAAACGTAGATAACAAGGCGGCTGGCAAGAAGATCCAAATGCCACAAACCTTGCTTACCCAGGCGAGGCGAGCCTTGGCAAGGCCGCAAGGGTACGAAACGTACCCTTACTCTATGATCTATATTATATCCAACTGTCTTAAAAGAGTTGCCTTCAAAATATCCAATATGGTTCTCTAAACTCAAACAATGTGAGCTCAAACTACTAAAGTGAAAATGGCTAGACACATGACGATAGATTGGGAAGAATGTGCTAAATTCCAAATCTTTTTTATCTTTTTTTTTGGAAAGATTAGCAGGAGCACTGCTATGTCATTTAAGGAGGAGAAGCATGCAAATTCTTACAAAGTTGATATTACATAAATAGAAATAACTCAAAACGCAAAATAAAACATCAAATGTCGATACATTAAGAAACTAATTCTTCTCCACAGGCTATGCTCCTTAGCTTCATTTCTTCCTTTATCAAACCAAGAACCCTTGCCGGTGTTGATGCCACATTGTCGAAGACCCTTCTATTTCTCTCCTTCCAAATATTCCAGGCGGTGTATATCAATATAGATGATAGGCGACGTTTGATCTCCTTGGGCTGCCCATGTAATGTTGCATTCCACCACTCTTCTAGGTCTATCCCCAAATCTGGAACACGAACCATACCATTCGTCCATCTCGCCACCAAGACCCAAACCTCCTGTGCAAACACACAGTGCAGACAGAGGTGTACTGCCGATTCCTGTACCTGATCACATAAGTTGCATATTGGGTCGCAAGGCCAGTTTTGCTTGAACATGTTATCCGCGGTCAGCAGCTTACTCTAGAGCAGCAACCAAGCAAAGACACGATGTTTTCCTTCCACCTTTGATTTCCAAACTGCCATACTGTTAAACGAGCAGAAGGATCCTCTAAATTACGCTTCATATGCTGATTTGGATGTATAGATGCCATCAGTTGTCCACCGCCAAGTAAACAAATCCTCCTGTTGACCCAACTGCATGTTCTAAATGAGATCCCACAAGGTAACATATTCAGCCATCTCCTCTGCATTTGTCATTCTCATCAGCCCACACATCCAATTATCATTCTGCAAATCCTCATGCGCCGAGAGGTTCTTTCGCCATGCCAATTTGTAAAGGTTGGGTGCAATATCTCTAGGCGGGCCCATCCATCCATGATGATTCCCAAAATCTTGCACGACGACCATCTCCCAATGTTACTCTTGTGCTTATTCGAAAAAATTGCTTATCTACCTCACTGCACGGGATTTATGCTCCAACCCATGGCCAGTCTGGCTCAGTCCACTGAAACCAAAGCCACCGCAACCGTAATGTTCGACTGAACAATTCCAAGTCCAACACACCAAGTCCACCCAACCTTTTGGGGGCGTTTAACCTTCTCCCAACGCACCAGACAATGACCGCCGCTTGTATTTTCTGTTCCCTTCCACAAAAAACCTCCCCTGATTCTATCTATTCGCTTAATAGCCCATTTCTTAGGCGCGGACATGGTCAAGAAATAAGTAGGCATCGAGGATAGAACTGAGTTTACTAATTTCAAGCGGCCCCCCTTGTTTAAGAACCGACCTTTCCATGTAGGCAATCTGTTTGCCATCTTGTCAATCAGTGGCTGAACCTCTACCCATCTCAATTGACTAAAGTGCAGTGGAAGCCCAAGGTAGGTGTAGGGGAAGCTCAGTACCGGGCAAGGGAATCCCTCCATAACTTCATGAATATTAATCCCATCACATCTAATCTGGTAAGTTGCACATTTCCCCCGGTTTGTGATCAGCCCCGACACCCTGCCAAAGAGATCTAGAATTTCAGCCACATTATGTACGGATTTAGAAAAACTGCAGCATCATCAGCGTACAGACTTGTGCATAAACATGCAGCTCTATTGTTTATCGGAGTGAGCAATCCATATGATGTTGCAAGGTGAAACAATCGCTGCAATGGTTCCATAGCCAAGATAAATAGCATGGGTGATAGGGGATCACCCTGCCTTAAGCCCATAAATTGTTTGTACCACCGACCACGAGTTCCATTTAGCAACACTGAAGTGGAACTGGAAGCCAACAGAATAGAAACCCATCCACGCCATCGGTGACCAAAGCCAAGGTGCTCTAATACCTCCATTAAGTAGCCCCAGCAAACACCGTCAAAGGCTTTCACAATGTCCAATTTCAGAAAAATCCCAGGCTGCTTTCTTGCATGAAGTGATCTGACCAAATTTTGTGTGTCCAAATCTTTTTTATCATTGACATGATTTATGCTCAATACTTTCTCTTCCATCTCCAACAAACTCAGTCAACCATCGTAAACTTGAAGTGACGCCACGCTTTCGGAGAGAGGTTTGTGATCGCCGGCCTATGCAATTCGTCCGGTCAGCAATGATATCGCTCTTTAATCCCCTATGCCAATAATCCATTGTACCAGAAACCATTACATTTTTTTTTAAGTAATCTGAAAACTCCCAGTCTAACATTTTCAGTTAAGATTTTATACCCCCGGTCGAATTAATAATTATATAACCTAAATAAAATCAACACGTTTCACATAAAACCGCCGCTGCTTTCCAACTCCCGTCAATCCACCACCAGTCCAGCAAAGCAAAGTTGAGCCCAGATCAGACATTCTACCAACCCTCTCTCTCTCCTCCTGTAGCACGACACCACTGGCGGTCGCCGTTTTGGCTCTGCACCGACACCGACACTTTCTCTCTCCTCAACTCCTCCCTTCCCCTCCTCTCTCTCTCTATCTCTCTCACTAACCCCCTCTTTTTTATTATAAAGAAAAGAAAAAAATCGAAAGAAAAATCAAAAGAAACCCCGTTGGGCTGCTAATCAGCAACGCGGTGGTGGTTGCGCTCACCTCCCCTCGCTCTGCAAGCAACGCACCACCACCAGCACCCAGCAGCAACGCGGCGCGGCCATTATTATACCACCCACCCCTCCGCTCCCCACAGCTCAGCTCAAGCTCACACCAGAGCAAAGCCCCCGCGTCGTGCCGTGTTCGCCCGCCCCCCCTGCGCATGTGAGCGGCCGCCCGCCGCGAGGAGAGGGCGCATTTCGCTGGGAGATCCGGCGGGGGAGCGGAGATGGAGGCGAGCGCGGGGCTGGTGGCCGGCTCGCACAACAGGAACGAGCTGGTGGTGATCCGGCGCGAGCACGGCGGCGGCGGCGGCCTCGGGGGACCCGCGCGGCGGGCGGAGGCGCCGTGCCAGATATGCGGGGACGAGGTCGGGGTGGGCTTCGACAGGGAGCCCTTCGTGGCGTGCAACGAGTGCGCCTTCCCCGTCTGCCGCGTCTGCTACGAGTACGAGCGCCGGGAGGGCTCGCAGGCGTGCCCGCAGTGCCGGACGCGGTACAGGCGCCTGAAAGGGTGCCCCCGCGTCGCCGGGGACGAGGAGGAGGACGGCGTCGACGACCTCGAGGGCGAGTTCGGGCTCCCCGACGGCGCCGCGGGCCACGACGACGACCCGCAGCACGTCGCCGACTCCATGCTGCGCGCGCAGATGCGCTGCGGCCGCGGCGAGGCGGCGGGCTTCGGCGCCGCCGGCGTCCCCAACGTGCCGCTCCTCACCAACGGACAGATGGTACGGCGGCTTCTGATCTCGCTGCTCCTCCTCCTGCTTGCGTTGCGTTGCGTTGCTCTGGATCGGAATTGAATCCGGTTTTGCTGCTGTCTGTCCTCAGGTCGACGACATCCCGCCGGAGCAGCACGCGCTCGTGCCGTCCTACATGGGCGCCGGGGGCAAGAGGATCCACCCGCTCCCCTTCGCAGATCCGAGCCTCCCAGGTGCGTGACTCGCCAATCGAATGCTGGAACCTGGCAATGCCAGCGCGCCCATAGTGTCTACTACTACTCTGTAGCCGCGTTCTGAATTGATTCATTGCTTGGTTGGTGCCGCAGTGCAACCGAGATCCATGGACCCGTCCAAGGATCTGGCGGCCTACGGCTACGGCAGCGTGGCCTGGAGTGACCGGATGGAGGGCTGGAAGAAGAACCAGAAGCAACTCCAGAATGCAAGGAGCGAGGATTGGGACGGCGAAGATGCAGATCTGCCACTGTATGTGCTGTGCTCTGCTCACCCAGACTTGTTTGTTGACCACTAGCTTCCCTGGCGCTTTAATTACTTCTCTTTCGGTGCTGACGGTGGACTAGAATTGGTATTACTAGTACACAAGTTTGGTGATGTTACCTGCTTGCAATAAACGTGTCCTACTAACTGTGCAGCACCACTGTTTATTAAACTACTAATCTCCAGCTAAACATGCATAAATGTGATATCCATCTTTGTTAGGCCATAAAGGCCTTTTAATCACAACATTTCTGAAAATCTGCAGGTAAGTTTGTAGCTTGGTTGTTACTTGCTAGATGCTGCCACAGCCTTATAGCTGCAGAGAATCCCGAATGCAAGCTCAACTGTTTATGCAATGCTGAACGTCTGAATTTGTAGAATAAGATGATAGATCACATATATGGAATTATTTATGTGATGTATGCTTGCTTCATTTAATCATGCTCGACAGATGTATATTCATAGAAACCTTCATGCTGAGGTCTCAAGTTTATATTTTAAGGCATATGCAATGTAGTTTTTGTTAACGAAACCTTTGCCCTTTCTTAGTGTTACTAGCCCGTGGTACTAAAGTGTTCTGTAAATTTCTTGTCCAGAATGGATGAAGCTCGACAGCCCTTGTCCAGAAAAGTTCCGATATCATCAAGCCGAATTAATCCCTACAGGATGATTATTGTTATCCGGCTGGTGGTTTTGGGGTTCTTCTTCCACTACCGGGTGATGCATCCGGTGAACGATGCCTTTGCGTTATGGCTCATATCTGTAATATGTGAAATCTGGTTTGCCATGTCCTGGATTCTTGATCAGTTCCCAAAGTGGCTTCCAATTGAGAGAGAGACTTACCTGGATCGTTTGTCACTAAGGTGGGTTATATGATGAATCACACAAATGCTTTCCATGTCTTCTTTCTAGTGTTCCAAAGCTAAGACGTTCATTGCTTGTCTGACCAGGTTTGACAAGGAAGGTCAACCCTCTCAACTTGCTCCAGTTGACTTCTTTGTCAGTACGGTTGATCCCTCAAAGGAGCCTCCCTTGGTCACAGCAAACACTGTCCTTTCGATCCTTGCTGTGGATTATCCAGTTGAGAAGCTCTCCTGCTATGTTTCTGATGATGGTGCTGCAATGCTTACGTTTGAAGCACTGTCTGAAACATCTGAATTTGCAAAGAAATGGGTTCCTTTCTGCAAAAAGTTTAATATTGAGCCTCGAGCTCCAGAGTGGTACTTCCAACAGAAGATAGACTACCTGAAAGACAAGGTTGCCGCATCCTTTGTTAGGGATAGGAGAGCAATGAAGGTATCCTGTTATGCTCTTTTGTGCAATTTCTTGATTGTTATAAATAGGATAGTTATACTGACATATTTTTTCATTCAGAGAGAATATGAGGAATTCAAGGTAAGAATCAATGCCTTGGTTGCGAAAGCCCAAAAGGTTCCCGAGGAAGGATGGACAATGCAGGATGGAAGCCCGTGGCCTGGAAACAACGTACGCGATCATCCTGGAATGATTCAGGTAGGCCTTTATAATCCTTGGTGTTATTACTACATGCTGGTAGAATTTGTCATTGTCGTTGTCCTACTTCTCTCTTTGTTTTTTTGAACCAAAATATTTTTCGCCGCCTCAAAATGCTCAAATTTCTGTGACAATAGGTATTCCTTGGCCAAAGTGGTGGCCGTGATGTGGAAGGAAATGAGCTGCCTCGTCTTGTTTATGTCTCAAGAGAAAAGAGGCCAGGTTATAACCATCATAAGAAGGCTGGTGCCATGAATGCACTGGTAAGAATTCTGCACTTGATGTCTTTATCTTTCTTCTTGTAAACTAATAGCAGCACATGATTGATGCTTTGCTGTCTTTCTGTTTTGTTGATCGATAGGTTCGTGTGTCTGCTGTCTTATCGAATGCTCCATACCTATTGAACTTGGACTGTGATCACTACATCAACAATAGCAAAGCCATAAAAGAGGCTATGTGTTTCATGATGGATCCTTTGGTGGGGAAGAAAGTATGCTATGTGCAGTTCCCTCAGAGATTTGATGGTATTGATCGTCATGATCGATATGCTAACAGGAACGTTGTCTTTTTCGATGTAAGACTCACCTTCCCTGCTCCAACACTTTAGGCTGTTAATGATGTTATTGTTGGTGTAACATAGGTTTCCTAACATTTGTATCATACAGATCAACATGAAAGGTTTGGACGGTATTCAAGGACCCATCTATGTGGGTACTGGATGTGTCTTTAGGCGGCAGGCACTGTATGGTTATGATGCTCCGAAAACAAAGAAGCCACCATCAAGAACTTGCAATTGCTGGCCCAAGTGGTGCCTCTCTTGCTGCTGCAGCAATAGGAATAAGAAGAAGAAGACTACAAAACCAAAGACAGAGAAGAAGAAAAGATTATTTTTCAAGAAAGTGGAAAACCCATCTCCTGCATATGCTCTGGGTGAAATCGAGGAAGGTAGGTCCAAAGGCATGTGCTTAGATTTCGAAAACACGATAGTTCTTTTGTACAGCCATTCCATATTACCCTGACTATTTATTGTGTTAAAGGATGAAAGCATTTGTTTCTATTTGACACTTGTGAACAACGCTTCACTGTTCTCCAGGTGCTGACATTGAGAAGGCTGGAATTGTAAATCAACAGAAGCTAGAAAAGAAATTTGGGCAGTCTTCTGTTTTTGTTGCCTCAACACTTCTTGAGAACGGTGGTACCCTGAAGAGTGCAAGTGCAGCTTCTCTACTAAAGGAAGCTATACATGTTATCAGCTGCGGTTATGAAGACAAGACTGACTGGGGGAAAGAGGTATGTATACCATGTAACACAACCTGACTCAAAGATTTGTGGTTGCTCTGCTGAAGATATATTTTACTAAGTACATGTGTTTTCTTGCAGATTGGCTGGATTTATGGATCAATTACAGAAGATATCTTGACTGGATTTAAGATGCACTGCCATGGTTGGCGGTCTATTTACTGCATCCCGAAGCGGCCTGCATTCAAAGGTTCTGCACCTCTGAATCTTTCTGATCGTCTCCACCAGGTCCTTCGATGGGCTCTTGGATCTGTTGAGATTTTCTTCAGCAAGCACTGCCCACTTTGGTATGGGTATGGTGGCGGGCTAAAGTTTTTGGAGAGATTTTCATACATTAACTCTATAGTATACCCTTGGACATCGATTCCGCTCTTGGCCTACTGTACCTTGCCTGCCATATGCTTGCTCACTGGGCAATTCATCACACCTGAGGTAAAAATCTATTTACCTACACAAAACTGAAGGCAATATCCTGATTCTATCTTGAATCTCACCGTTACTGTTATTTGAAAATTGCAGCTTACCAACGTTGCCAGTATCTGGTTCATGGCACTTTTCATCTGCATCTTTGTGACGGGCATCCTTGAAATGAGATGGAGTGGTGTGGCCATCGACGACTGGTGGAGAAACGAGCAGTTCTGGGTGATCGGAGGCGTTTCTGCCCATCTATTCGCTGTGTTCCAAGGTCTCCTGAAGGTCCTCGCCGGTATCGACACCAGCTTCACCGTCACGTCGAAGGCCGGGGATGACGAGGAGTTCTCAGAACTGTACACATTCAAGTGGACCACCCTATTGATCCCCCCGACAACGCTGCTGCTGCTGAATTTCATTGGGGTGGTGGCTGGTATCTCCAACGCGATCAACAACGGATACGAGTCATGGGGCCCCCTGTTTGGGAAGCTCTTCTTCGCGTTCTGGGTGATCGTCCACCTGTACCCGTTCCTCAAGGGTCTGGTGGGGAGGCAGAACCGGACGCCGACCATCGTCATTGTCTGGTCCATCCTCCTGGCCTCCATCTTTTCACTGCTGTGGGTTCGCGTCGACCCCTTCCTCGCCAAGAACGACGGGCCGCTCCTGGAGGAGTGCGGCCTGGACTGCAACTGAGGAAGAGGCATGCAAGCTCGAAGAACTCTTGCAGGCGAACCACCCGCAAGATCCTTTTTTGGAATTCTTTCCTGTAGATAGAAACACAGATCCCCCGGCGTTTTCTTCTGTTCCATGGTGAGGCTGTGACATCCTCGTGCAGTCTTGTTACACCCAAGACAGTCCATGCCTGCTGCTGCTTCAACATTCTGATATTTGTATGAGGCAAACTGCACTGGTGAGTCGAACCTATCAGGGCAGTTTGTCTCGCGACAAGATGGGCAGGGGATTGATCTGGCAGCCATTGGAGCAGGAGGGAGCCGGCAATTGTTTGTTGAGTAAATTATTAAAGTTAAGTTATATATGAGATGCACATTCCAGGGGCGGGTATGCCCCGTCCAAGTGTCCATTCCATTCCATTGATCCATTCCCTTTACAGTTGGTACATTTAGCAAAGAACAGATTGGTTAGGAGTTGATGATTCTTTGGTAGCAAAATGTCGTCCATCTGCCCCTGTGTTGTAAGGTCTGTCTGCCCAGCCGCCGAAACCCGCGGCGGGCAGCGCTGTTTGTTTGTGGCTACTGCCTGTATCCTGTAATCGTATAGAAAAAAACCCTTGCTGTTGTTGACATTCTGAAAGGAGAAAGGATTTGAGATTGTTGAGCACCTGCCTGCCTGCCTGCTCCGTGAATCCCTCCTCCCTGTCCATGGTCTGTGTTGGCTTGCTTGCTTGTTTCCGGATTGCAAGGGAGCGGACGGAGGCGTGGTGGTGGAACTCTGGAAACATGCTGGGTGGGTGCGGGGCAGCTGGTGAGTGGTGACCACCGCCGGAAACCGAGGTTGGCACGGGTAGTGCCGTCTGCCGCGCCGCGACCGACCAAGCGGACATGGGACGCCGAAAGCTGTGAAAGCAGGCAGACGCGGCGTTTCGCTGGCCTAGTGGCCTGTGCTGCGCGGTGCACGTGAAAAGGGCCCCTGCGTTCACGCGGCGGCACAGCGCAGGCGGCGTGAACGACGCGTCGCCGTCCCGTCCCCGGCTGGCGCTGTCCTGCCGGAGTCACGGGGCCGGCGCGGGAGGGTCCTTCGTTCGTTGCCGCGGGGTTTGATTTGGACAAAAGGGGACCAGAGCAGCGGTCGACCGCCCATCCGGCCGCCGCGGTCCGAATTTTGGGCCCGGCACGGTGTCCTGCGAAATGCGAATTTGCTTGCGCCCGCGCCGGACGAGTTGAACGTCAGCCACCGCCTTGTCTCCACGCGCGCTCTGGCGCCGTTTATAAATGTTCGGTTTCATTGATAATTATTTTTTTGAAAAAAAGATATACAGTAGAAATTATTATTAAAAAGTTCCTCTAAAAGTTCTCTTTATGACACTAAGGGATAAAGATTTTATAAATTACTTCATAATACAAAAGAATATTAGATATTTTGACACACGTTTTGGAAGTATGTTTGTGCCCTAAAAAATTGGATAATCTTCAAAAATAGCCTAATTTGGTGAATTTTAAATACATCATTTCCATTTATGACTACAACTTTTTTTATCAATTTTGGAGATGATTTGTAGATCGTTTAGTTAGGAAAAGAGATTAATAGCATCCATAGGTTAATTTTCATGGAAGATAACCGACGGAACGTACATGAGTATCGAAAAAGGAACGGAAATTCGTACACGAGTATCAAAAAAGGAACGAAAATTCAACTCGATGTTAAATAGAAAATCAAAATTTTTTGACTGCCAAGAAAAGAACGAGTTATTATACTGATGTTAAATAGAGAATTTACTCAAAGTCCTACCATCTGTTATTGAATCCACAACATCCTCCGCAACCCCTGCATTAGCTTTAAGGCTCAGGTTCCAAGTTTGGTGCTCCCATAGTCTATTGAGGTTGGAAGTATTGAAGTATGTATAGCCATGATAACTATTGTACACCCTGTATCTTGTACATCAAGCCATATTGGCTATATATGAAAGGTCATCCCTTCTAGGGTGTATGTGCTATTTTCCCAGTGGGAAAAGTCTATTTTTACACCCTCCAACTATCACAAAAGTACGATTTTCAACATTGAACTACAAAACTGGATAATAAGGCCATCCAACTGTCAAAACCGTGCAAATTTAGCCCTTTAGGTGGTTTTGAAGGTGATTTTCCATTTTGTTAAAATTAAAAATATTTAAATTTAAACTAAAAAATTCATAAGTAATTCATTTTAAGTCAAAAATACAAAATCGGTATCAGACGTTTTCTAAAAATGTAACCTATCTATTGTCACTATATTTGCCGGTTAATCGCATCCATTTTTTTTCATGTTCATAGTACTTGGTTTCTTATAGTTATGCCTATTATTTTTGAATAATTAAGATTCAAATAGAACAATAATAGATAGGTTACATTTTTAGAAATTTTTTATACTGGTTTCATATTTTTCTGATTTAAGATGAATTAGTTTTGATTTTTTTTAGATCTAATTGGATTTTTTAAATTTTTTTTACAAAATAAAAAACCACCTTGAGGGCTAAATTTGCACGGCTTTAACAGTTAGATGGCCTTTGTTATCCGATTTTGTAGTTTAAGGTTGAAAATCAGACTTCTGTGATAGTTGGAGGTTATAAAATGGACTTTTTCCTTTCCTAATTCCTATTCTCTACACAAGAAAAGGCCACAGGTAACTACGATGGTGCACTTGGTTGTCTTACGATCAGCCTAGGCCCTCGAATCCAAGTGCCCCACCAGGTGTGGGATATGGGTACCCCTAGTCCCATCACCGACATGGGTGACAGTCAGCCTGGGCCTACTTCTGATAGGATTGTGGTCTGACCCCGAGGTGGCCCACAAGGAGCCGCCAACTTGATAGACAAGTTTGATGATGACATAGCTTGCAACATGCGTGACTTGACAGGCGGATCGCGCCCGGATATCTAGGAGTATCTGTTGTAATCTTGTCAGATTAGTTTTCTTGAAGTAATCCAGTAGTTTTAGATCTTAGCAGACTTATAAACCATCGGTTGCCGACCAATATAAGGCGACTAGGTCAACCCCCAAAGGATACGCAACTCATCAGTCCCATTGTAACCCTAAACTCACAATAGCTTCCCGGAGCTTTATGGAGCACGAGCAATACCAATACCACCGAACACATGACATAGGGCATTATACCTCCGGGTAGCCCGAACCTATCAAAGCCTTGCGTCTTGTGTTACCGTGAGCTACCTAACTTCATGATCCCCTGCCTATAAATCTACTAGTTGGGTACCCCTTATGGATTGTTGATCATTAAGTCCGACACCAAGTATGTATACTAAATAAATGGCATATACATACATGTACAAATGGTAAAAGAGTAAGAATATGCAAACAAAACGAAGCAAATTCCATGCACTCGCCACCCCCCCATGTAATTGTGCAACTCATCATTAGCTAACACTCCTAAAGTGGATCACCGCTGACTCCTGCAACTAGAAGGCAGGGCAAGCACCCCGTGGCAATGGAGTTTATACTACAAGATTTCAAATTGAATCAAATTTTAAGTAGGATAGCATTTTGCATATGTTTATTGACGCCTCCTTTTTATTGCATCATGAGAATAAAATTGCTCTCCACGGATTGAGTAAATCTCCGCTTCTCCACACCCACATGGGGACTAGCTGTCAGCGGCTTAGGGGGTGTTTGGTTTCACAGACTAAAATTTTAGTCCCGTCACATCGAATAAAAGAATGCTAATTATAGGTATTAAATATAGCTTAATTACAAAATGCATTACATAAACGAGGACTAATTTACGATACGAATCTATTAAGCCTAATTAGTCCATGATTAGACAATATAATGGTACAGTAATAATTTGATAATTATGTACTAATTATAGGTTAATTAGGCTTGTTAGGTTCATCTCGCGGAGTAGATATGACTTATACAATTAGTTTTATAATTAATTTAGGTTTAATACTACTAATTGTCACTTATTTGAGGGACTAAACTTTAGTCCCTAGTATCCAAACTCAGCCTTAGCTGGAGTATCGAATCACACGTTTGAGTAAGCGGGAGGGCGATCTGGGCACCAACAGGGCGGTTATATTTAGATATAAGAGCTTGGGAACTTAATATTGTAACCTATCCTATATAGATAAAATAATTTGTTCTGATGATTTGATGAATTGATGTTTGATTTATGAATGAGGATCAATATTCTGCGTTCATTATAGAAGAGCCTGGCTCAACGAGAACATATGCCCCCCTCTCAAACTTTGATTTCCAGTGGACTTATTAGGGATATTTTGTGACGGCCCAATCAAGAGACTTCCCCTTCTTGTTCTGCCACTTTCTCCTTCTTGTTGTCACATTTATTTCTTTGAATATATTTGACCTATCACAATAATTATTGCAAGGTATTTTTATCATACACTGGTGAGAACGCACATGCAACTCATACATTTAATAGAAAACAAAACTACATAATATGCACTCAAAGGAATTAGAAAGATTAAGATTAAATCAGATAAGGAATTAGAAAGATTATTGTTTTCAGTTTTACGGGTATACGTATGGGGCCCACACATTTTTTTAAAGTTCAACCTCTCAATATTGTGGATCGTTATAGTATAGAATTTAAAAAGTCATCTTCCGTAAAACAAAGCTTTTGCCGAAGTGTTTGAAAACAAATTAGTTATTTTTTTAAATGCATAAATGGAAAGGCTTTTGTAAGAAAGAGACAGAATGTAAGGAAATAAACGCCAAAATTTCAAAAAGGAAAATTCATCACTTTTGAAACAATCCAGAAAAATTAGGGATGGGTGTCATCCGTGCCGACAATAATATATTGTCACGCAGCAGCCAGCAGCCTCCCCAACGCGCGCGCACACACACAAAAAAAGGAATTTAGAAGCCTGGACAATTTTTTAAAAACATAGCAATGCAAGAAGCCGGAGCCTCACACTCCAACGGTATCAAATCCTTGGAGTTGTCCAGCTCGGGTGGCGACAAAAGGTGCCCATCTCCGAGGTGTCCGCATGCCATTCTGGGGTCCGGGCTTCCTCGATCTGCTGCAGCCCGGCCTAACGGGGCCCATGCATCCATCTCAATTCCCAACCCCGTAGCTCATCAGTGGATGTCAGTAGCTGCTTCCATCTCCATCTCCACACGTATTCTTCCCTTCTCCGCCGGTGCCTTCTCCACGTACGCCGGCCGGAGTGCGCGGGAAGCAGCGAATAAAGCTAGGGAGCAATGGCGGCGATTACTGCTTGCGGAGCTAGCTATTAGCTGCTAATTAGTCGGCGCCGTTAGTGGATGGCTTGATCGAGGTGCGTGCGTGACCAATGGCGCCACGACGCGTTCCCCTTCGCCTCATTCTTGCTGCGCTCGTCCTGGTGGCGGCGGCTCTGGCCCCCGGAGTTCATGGAGCCCGCCACCTCGCGGCCGCGGATGGCGGCAGCGAACACCGCCGGCTAGGTAATTATAATTAACTTCCACGCGTCTCGATCACAAGCACGCGCCTCGATCTCGTGCTGTTTTTCAGATGCAGCAGGTAGCTAGCAAATTAGCGCCTTGAGTATTCGTTTCGTGTTCAGTGAGCTTCAGATGATGAGTTTAATTTGCCATGGCACGGAGATGCCGCAGGGATGGTGGTCGTCGAGCGGGACGCGGCGGCCGCCGGGCGGTGGTCGGCGACCGTCAGGAGAGGGGGCGGCGGACACGGTGGCCACGGCGGCCACGGCCACGGCCACGGTCACGGGCGCGGACGCGGCCGCGGGCACGAGACGCCGTCCGTGTTCTACCCTCGCACGGTCACAGGCGGCGGCAACCACCGCCACGGCCGCAGCGCCGCGGCGAGGACCACGACGACGACGGGGCCCGGCCGGCCGGCCGCGCGCGCCATGCTCATCGTTTCGGCGGCCGTTCTGCTGCTGCTTCGTCGTCTTTGATTTCCAACAACCACACCACCTGCGCATTGCTTGTCAATTAAGCCGATAATTGCATACCCTCTCATCTAGTATTTTGTCAGACCGGCAATGGATGTCGATCAAATGCATGCTTATTACTATGGTTCCATTTGGACGTACGCGCGCATGCATGTTGCGCGCCTGCACGTCTCTCATTAAACTTTGTACAAGCAGATCGAGGACGGGAAGTACAAGAATATCTCTTCCTTATCACGACCTACAAGAATCGTCCTGTTTGCTTGGCTAGTCGGCAGTCAGCCAGCAGTATTTTTTTTCTCTACACAAATCAGCATCAGTCAGTCAGCAGTATTTTTTTCTCAGCACAAACCACACTAGCCACCAGCCAGTCGAACGGGGCGAATATCTCTTCCTTATCACGACCTGACAAAAGTACTGGTACCTAATTAAGCCCGGCGTTTTATGGAAAGATTTGGATCCGTATCAACTGAATTACTCTGCAAAACCTACCATTACGCCACCGCTATATATATATGGTCATTCCATTTAGTATGATGCCATTATTACGTGATTGGGCATCATGGAGCGAAAGTGCAGGAACAACAACCCATGGCTCCCTCTACTCCTCGTCTCTCTCCTCCTCTCCGGTGTCTTCTTCTCAGGCGCCCTCGCAGACCATGACCCTCCCGATGATGGCAGCAATGGCAAAGGCAAGTGCCAAGCGTCGTACGTCTCCTCCTCTATCTCTATCGCCAAATCAACACGACAGTTTTTACATTGCTGGCATGCAGGCGCTAACGGGAAGCACGGCAACGACACCGGCGGCGACGGCGAGTGCCACGGCCACAGCCACGGGCACCACGGCTGCGACGGCGACCATGACGGGAAACGCGGGAAGCAGGGGACGCCGCCGACGCCGGCGGGCTCCAACCCTTGGGTAGTCTCTCCCGGGCCACCGCGGCCGCCGGGCGCGTCCGCCGCGTCGGGGTTCACGGCGTCCGCCGCCGCCGGCGTCCTCGTCGGAGCCGCCGTTGTTGGCTGCCTGCTTCCGGCTTAGTCGATCGTCATCTAGAATATGTAGTAGCACCTAGGTTAATTAGGTGTTTCCATGATGACTCCATCCGAATCTCTAGCTACAAAGATGAGAGTTTTCAAATATTGTATCGATCACACGGGTCAAAACTATCCGTTCGATATGAGATGACAAAGCATAAACATACACGTACTCCGTAGCGAGTACCACGTACATCTGTTCGATCTGTTTTACTTTGTCTACTACTCCGTATTGTTTTTTTCATAGATGTTTCGAAATTGGTGCAAATTCCATGATGGAATGTGCTCCCTCCGTCCCTAATTATTTGTCGTTGGACAACAAAGGGGTGTTTAGTTCCTGAAAAGATGGGTAAAAAGTTGGTAGAAAAGTCACATTGGATACTGTAGCGCACTGTAGCACTTTTCGTTTGTTTGTGGTAAATATTGTCATACCATGACCTAACTAGCCTCAAAAGATTCGTCTCGTCGTGTACATCAAAACTATGTAATTAGTTTTTTATTTACCTATATTTAATACTCCATGTATGAGAAGAGAGATTTGATATGATTTGATGTGATAGGTGAATAGTGAAGTTTGGAGAGAGAATTTTTTGGAACTAAATAGGGCCAAAGCGGTTACCCAATGCGATTGGTAAAAGACTCTAACATCCTTATATACCAATAATTTGCCCGACACATTTGTATGCCATTAATACTCTTTTTTTGGCTCCCTGACGCACACACGCCACACTTTTTTACATTAAACAAATCGGTCTCATATCTACCTTTTCACGTTTACGCATACACTGCAGCGTTTTGGGCTTAAACAAATCAACGGAAGCCAGCAAAACATAAATTTCATTTGGCGGCAAACACCACTCAGCGCCAAAACAATCTTGCGCTCCATTTTTACACATCTCAAAAGCAAACTGAAATTTCAAACTATTGCCTCCAATGCCATTTCTCTATGCTTATGGGAATAAAGCCTGGCCGATAACCCTTTCATTGCCTTTTCATTTGAACCATTCCTCTCTTCCATCTTCCATGGTAATAGACTTAAACACGTACACTACCAGAGGAGGCAGGGAACGAGGTGCCTGATCTTAACAAGAGTCCTATTGCACATGATGAGGATCATGATCCCTTGCAAGATGCAGTGGTCGAAGTTGAAGTTGGGGGAGCCGATGACTTTAGTCTCCACCCTGATCTAAATAATAAACAAGAACAAATTCATCAAGGTAAACACTTTGGTCTCTCTTGTAGCAGGACTATTTAGTTACTATTTTTCTCACATGCAAACTACAGTACTCTATATTTGGTTGTTGCTACTACTTTCCTACATTATGAATTGAAATCATTTTAAATAAAATTGTTTAACCGACTTGTACCCAGTACAGGCTTCTTAACCCCTATCATGATTTATTGATGTCAATCCTATGTAGTGCAATTTTGACTTAAGGACTTGACAAATATCAATAAATAGTTTAGTTTGCATCGAATAGAAGGATAAAGATGGAGTATTCAAATCATTGATTGTAGTTTGTGCATGTATTTAATTATAGTTTGTTGTGATGTGATCCAAATTCATTGCACAAGGTTTAGTCCCACCTCGGCAACGCAACCAAGCACGGGCGCGTGAGCCGACTATATATATGTAAGCCCTATGTAGACGGTAGGGTAAGATAGATAAGACATCTTAGATGAGCCATGTATCATCCCTACTTGTAAACTCTCCTCAATAGTGATTGTCTTTCGTAGTTTTTTCCCGTAAGGGTTTTTCCACGTTAAATCGTGTCTCGTGTTCGATCTTGTTTTTCACATTTATTTGCGAACAAGTGGTATTAGAGCTTGGTACGAGATCACGTGGAAAAAAATTAATTAGGGTTTCGTCCCTGTTTATCGCGCGCCGCCAGCTGGATCAATCTGCGATTGGCTACCTCATGCAAGACTCGTCGACGTGGAGTTTAAGACGGAATCTGATTCCGTATTTGCCAGAGGCTGCAGACCAATCCACGAGAAGCTACCAAAAGGTTTTCTCAGCTTTGCTAAACGTACACGGAATTGTTGTCAATATGTTCGTGTCTTTAAATCTATGCTAACTCTAATGGATGTCTACTCATGCAAATATGTTCATGTAGGATCTTACCCTCTGATGCAATCTGTCCTCCAAGTTCAAGTCTAAGCTTCATCAGCCTACAACAGTGCACCTACTTCAAGTACGAATGCAAATGCAAGGAAGAATGAACTATTTATGTATCTTTTGGTTGAGTCAAGAACATGTAATATGTGTTGAACTCCTGAACTTGGTACTGTGATGTTGTATTTTGTCTGATCTCGTACTGTGCACCTATGCCTGCTGGTATGTTGAGTCAAAAACATGTAATATGGAAGAGTATTAGACTATTATTGGTGAATGTTGTTACTTGTTTTCAAATTGTTGACGCCCATTTGCTGTTTTTCGCTATTTATCAGTGATATATTTATGGTTTATGGCGGGTGTGCAACCGGGTACGGGTTACCCGTCGGGTACAAAAACCCGTGCGGGTGTGGGTGTGGGTAAGTTTTTGTACCCGTGAGCGGGTAAGGGTATTGTAGCGGGTAGAATTTTATCTGGCGGGTGCGGGTTTGGCGTGGTAGTACCCAGCGGGTACGTACCCGTTGCCATCTTGACCTACATTTGAACCATGTTTGAATGGAGCAGTAATTGACCATGTCATAGAATTTAGTTTCTTCTACAATTTGCAAGTTTATGGTACGTGATGGATACACGTGCTAGTTGCTCTTGCAATAGTGTTGTTTGCCAAAGTTTAGTGTTTCTGATGGAGCATATATTATTACATGAGATGAGTTCTTCACCGGATATTTATTTTAATACCACGGGTGATATTGCGACTTTATGTCATTTGATGATTGAGCATTATTGTCATTTTTGAGGTCAGTTGCACAGATTCAGACTTTTGCTGGGATTATGAATTTGTTGAAGACTCAGATTTTTCGTCTGCTTTGTTGATAACTGTGTGTTTGGACCTTTGCTCAAATTTTTGCTTCCTATGAAGTGTTGGGAGAATACTCAAGTGATCTTACTCATTAGTTAGTCCCTGTATATTGGCATTCAAGATTTGAATATGAAGGTTTATTATTCGTCTACAGGAGGGAATTTGTCTCAAGGTGGAGTTTGTTGTGATGTGATCCAAATTCATTTCACAAGGTTTAGTCCCACCTCGGCAACACAACCAAGCACGGGCGCGTGAGCAACTATATATATGTAAGCCCTATGTAGACGGTAGGGTAAGACAGATAAGACATCTTAGATGAGCCATGTATCATCCCTACTTGTAAACTCTCCTCAATAGTGATTGTCTTCCGTGGTTTTTTCCCGTAATGGTTTTTCCACGTTAAATCGTGTCTCGTGTTCGATCTTGTTTTTCGCATTTATTTGCTAACATAGTTTCTTGATCAGGGGCACCAATTGCAGGGTCTACATTTGGTTCCATGTGAAACAAGCAGTAGAAAAATACTTGCTTCCAGGCAGAGCTTACCGGAGGTTGATTTGAGGCGGTCGGAGCTCAGCCCGCTGGCCGCGCATCATGCTCGCTCAGCTGCCGCTTGCTTGCACGCTCGCCCGCCGGCCGTGTGTGCCCTCGTGCTTGCTCAGCTGCCCCCTGTCCACATGCTCGCCCGTCGGCCGCGCGTCCCCACTTGAGCTCGCTGCAGCTCGATTCATGGCAGCCACCTGTCCGCTTGCTCGCCGGCCGCGCGTCCCCGCCAGAGCTCACTGCAGCTTGATTCGCGGCCCGAGCTCACCGCGTGCCCTCTCCGCTGCTGCCGCCTGTCCGTTCGCTCGCCGGCCGCGCGTCTCCACCGAAGGAGTCGACGGAGGGTGGCCAGGAGCTAGATATGGGCGAGGCTGGGGATGAGTCTGAGTTTTTTTAAAAGCTCGGTGTGTGGTTGTGAAGCTGCGAGAAGAGGATGTGATAAGGCAGCCGGACGTGATGCACTTACACGCTGAGTATAGGGCAGGCGGTGACAGTTAATATGGGCCATGTAATGTAACTGTAGCTCCGGCGACATAATTAGGAATGGAGGGAGTACTCATTTTCATGATGAATCCTAAGGCCTTCTTTAGTTCCAAAAAGCAACATCAAAGTTCACTATACAAAAAGAAGATTCACATCACATCAAAACGTCGGTATATGCATGGAGTACTAAATGTAGATGAAATCAAAAACTAATTGCACAGTTTTGTTGTACTCGGCGAGACGAACATTTTGAGCGTAATTAATAAATTTTTGGATAATTTTTCACAAATACAAATGAAATGCTACAGTGATGCATTTATGGCGAAGTGACATCTTTCCCCCAATTCCCCACCCCCTAATTTGCATCTAAACAAAGGCTAATAAACGCCGTGTTTTGTTGCGGGTGCATAAATTTTTTCCGCGAGAATTATTGTATGTATGGAGTATTAAATGAAGTCTATTTGCAAAAGCTTTTTATAAATGAGTGTAACTTTGCGCGATGAATTTAATGAGCCTAATTAACCCATGATTTACTACAGTGATGCTATAATAACCATTATCTAATCATACCGTCAGAGGCCTCATTAGATAGGTCTCGCGAATTAACCAGGGGTTTTGTACTTAGTTTTATAAACTGACTTTATTTAATACCATTAATTAGTGGTCAAACGTGTGTGCGTAAAAAATTTGACTCCCCAACTAAACGCGGCCAAAGCTACAGTGTACTATCAAATCCAAATAAAACTGTTGTGTGTACTAATGATTACAGTTTTTAAAAAAATTGTCTGCAAATAATTTAAAACTAGCAAGAATGTATGTTCAATAGAAAACAAGAGTGCATAACAGGCGGTCAAAGAAATTAGGAAAGTCAAAGGTCACAACATGAGCAAGCAGGAGTGTGGGTCTACAAGGCTGGTAAGTTTTTCGCACGGTGAAAAAATAGCCTCCAAATAATGGAAACCGTAGATAGTGCTCTTTTCGTTTGGCATCGTAAATTTACATATTTTCCTCCATAGACCCTGCACGTGGGTCCCCTTAGAAAAATTTTGGGTGAGAATTGCCTTTCAGTTCTACTAGATATGAAATCAATTTGAAAGGGGGAGGAATGAAGCTACTTTTTTGGACAGATTAAGGGTGGGTTAAAAAGACGTCAATGGTTAGTTGAGTTTGAATATACATTCAAATATATAACTCTAGTTGGATATCTAAATTATAATATATATATCTTCTATTTTGATTATATGTCTAGCTAATATGAATATATAGTACTACATGCACGGCAGCTGAATACATATTTGAATACGTATCATAATACATATATAAGTACATGCATGGCGGCTGCAAAAAGTAACAAAAAAAGAAATTCAGGCCCTTTAGCACCGGTTGTAGACACCAACCGGTGCTAAAGGTCCTCCTTTCCCGGCTGTGTTGGTAGGGCCTTTAGCACCAGTTAGTGTTTAGAACCGGTGCTAAAGGTCCCCTTTAGCACCGGTTATGCCACCGAAAGTTTAGCACCGGTTGGAAATCCGGTGGTCATAATCGGTGCTAAAGAGTACCCCTTTAGCACTGAAAGTTTAGCACCGGTTGGAAATCCGATGCTAAAGCCCGTTCCCAACCGGTGCGGATGTGAGGTTCTCTGGTAGTGTTTGCATGTAAAAGATAGTGAAGGTTTGTTTCCATTTAATCATGCATATACAAAATTAGTGCGCTATAGGATTTGAATGCCATAACATCATTTTTTTGGTATGGAAGGGGTCGGTTTCAAGCCGGAAAAAGTGTGAATACAAAAAAAAATCCATGTATACATTAGAAAATCCATGGCATTGTTTTTTTCTCTCTCTGAAAGCCTTCGTCCCATCTTTTTTCATTTTTTCCCCAAAGTACTTGCCTATTGCTCAAAATTTCTTCCTTTGCCTCCAAGGTGGATGATTGATGGGAGTTTAACAAGTGCTTATGCTGTGACCTAATAATTTCTTCCTTGACCTATGTCCCCAAACTCCAAAAGCACCTGCCTATTGCCCAAAATTTCTTCCCTGACCTATGTCCAACATGTGATCCTGTGAGATGATCCTAGGGTCCTAATCCTGACAACCTTTTTCAATGCCACCGATAGATTGCTATTTGTTTATGAAGTAAATCTAAATTAACTTCGAGCAGAAAACCTAGACAGACCAAATTTATTATACAGAGGAGCATGTGTCCAGCTGCAACAAGGGGAAAAACAGAGTTGCAAATTGCTGAAGTTCTGCATGCCATGTTGCGGGCTCTTTATGCCTGTTTGGCATGGAGGACCCTCATAGAAGAATCAAACGGTCATGGTTGGATCCACCCAAACTAAAGTTTAGCCGGCCTGTTTGGTTAGGGCCTGTTTGGATCCACACCAACTAAAAATTAGTTAGCTAATTTGTAGTGGTTTATTTTAGTTAGCTAAAGAGTAACTAGCTAAACTTTAGCTGGGGGTGTTTGGATCCATCAGCTAATTGAATTAATTGGACTATCCTACCATTCATTAGTTACGGACAGAATCATGTGATGGTGGGAAATTTACGTAAATATGTGGGGGTATTTTGGTCTTTGAACTCGTTTAGCTGCGTTTAGCTAGGTTCAACCAGCTAAAGGAATCGTATATATTTTGGCATGTAACAAAAGTTTAGCTGAGTTTTAGCTGCTCCCGTTTGGATCCTTAGCAGCTAAACTTTAGTTGTTAAAGTTTAGCTAGTGGATCCAAACAGGGCCTTAGTTGGTGCTAAGCTAAATTAATACAGTTTACAGTCTAAACTACCAAACACCCTATCTAAACTACTGTCTAAAAATGTCTAAAGTGTTGTAGCACATCTAGCATCTAAAGAGGTGCTAAAACCATCTAAAAGGTCTCTTTTCCCTCAGCTGCTCCCGTTATTAATGCGCTCCCCACCTGTTGGGGCAGTCATTAGGGGTACCCAAACCTATGGGATAACCGCCCCAATAAACATTAATCTTGTCCAAGTAACTAGAAAAAGAAACGGAAGTTAAGGCCCACGGCCCAGCAACGACTGAAGGCCCAGCCAAGACGCCCCGCGGCGTGAATCGACGCGAACCAAAATCTCCGCTTCGCTCGAGGGACCCCTCGAGCGAATCGGAGAACTCCGCTTCGGTCGAGGCCTGGGGACCGAGCCTCGAGCAACCCACGGAATGGGGAAAGCTCCGCCTCGGTCGAGACCCTCGCTCCGACGAACATTAAATGGCGCCCTCTGCCACCGTGCCTCCAAAGTCAAAAGACAGATTTCTTGCCATACTGCCCTGACGGCCATGACTCCCCCCTCGTATCCACCAACTCCCGTCACTATGCTGCCAACCAAGGCTCTGTGCGGACAGACCGGCACTGTGCGAACAGAGCCCGTCACTCCGAGCTCCTGTACTGCCAGCTCCGATGACTCGAAGACCTCCGTCGGACAGAGAGACCCTCGAGCACACAGCAGGAGAAGAGCTCAGGACGACAGAGGTATGGCGGGCCATTCCGAGCACTATGCGACCAACCCCGGCTCTGTGCGGACATGTCGCCGCCGCGCGAACAGGGCCGGGTCACTCCAACTCCCTGTGCCACCGACTCCCACAGCGATTTCCCACAGAATAAGCTGTGCGCCGGCATGGGAGACCCTCGAGGTAGTGTACGGATGAGCCATTATCACATTAAGGACGCCCCGGATCCTCAAGACCACTCTTCGACGTCATCGCCAGTACAAGAATCGACTACAGCAAACAAGGACAGAGAAGCACGCCCAGCGCCATTCCTACTACTGTGCAACAACTATGCCTAACCGGCAACACGCTCCTGTAACCCCTCCTCCTTGGCCTATAAAAGGAGGGGGTGATCGAGCAGGAAAGAAGAACAACGAAAAAAGGAAGGAAAAAAGGAGAGAATCCGCATACACTCAGAATAGACCACGATATTGACACTCTGCCTCAATCATCCGGGACTCGGAGGTGTAGCCTCTCGTCCCAACCTGCTTGTACCCCCTACTACTTGCATTCCGGTGCGGAATAATACATCACACGCACACCGCTTTGCTGGAAGTACGGTCTTCTGACCGGAACCAGGATAAACCCATGTCTCATGTTATCTTCTTCATCAACCATCAAGGGAGGGAACACAGCGCATTTCTAGTTGGTGTCGGGACCACAATTTCTAAACACCGACAGTGGCGCGCCAGGTAGGGGAATCCACGCTGTGATCGATCAATTCATCCACCATAACCCTTGATGGCAACCCGAGTCGTACGCGACAACCTGTTCTCGATGCCAGCATCAGACCCGCTTCCTGCCGGATTCGAAATCCGGTTCGGGGGTCTTGACTTCAGGGCAACTGGCGATGGCTACAACATGCAGCTCCTGACGAGGAACGACAGCATGAATGTGCCACCGTCACTCCCATCACCGTCACCACGACGCAAAAGGTGTTCGCGTCAATGCGCGCGGCAAACGCGTGCGGAGCGACGCAGAATAGCTCATGCCGGCTCCCCCGAACGGGTTGAGCCAGGCACGACGAGGGCAACAACCGCCACCACCGCGGTACAACCTGCCGGGGACAACACGATCGACCCGTGGCGAAACCCCGATGGGACACGCACCGTAACCATGACCAACTCTTCATCAGTTGACACGAACATGACGGCGTATGAGGATTTGCCGGGCCACCACCTGATCTCGATCCGCAATCTCATAGCAACGTCGCCAGACGAAAACTACCCTGAGTCTGACAGCGAGGCAGCCGAGAGCGGTCGGAGGATCCCCGAATAGGATTACTCAGCGCTTCGCGATTGAAAGGCCCTCATATCATTTCAAGCTGCGGCAAACTATTGCCTAACCTGCTCCGATGATCCCAGCGAGGAGGATTACGATCCCACCAGGGAATGCTTCGTCGTCCTTTCGGGAATGGATGGCGGAGATGACGGGGCAGAAGAGCCAGCGCACATCAGAGACCACGAACAAGCGCACAACAACGTGGCGCTCGCACAAGCACAACTGGCCCAAGTCCACGAACTCGAAGCCAAGCTTGAAAAAGAACGCCGACAGGTCTGAGAGCTTCGGGCAACACTTGAGGACCATCGTCCTATGCACGGCGTACGTGCCAGGGAAGCCGGGCGCATAGCACGAGCCCGCATCGAGGCTGATGACGATGTGGACGACCCACTCGCGTTAGCCAGGGCAAGCCAGAAGCTCATCGCCGCGGCAACTCTGATCCGAGCCATGCCCGAGCCATCAACACCCGAAGGCCGAAACCTGCGTCAAGAGGCGCAGCTCCTAACCGGACTAGACGACAATATTCGCCAATGCCTGGAATATCCAACAGCTACGTCGCTTCTACCCTTAAGCTTTCAAGCATTCATGAACATTTGTACTTATTTCAATAAAAATATAAAGGACCTTAAAATGAGTAAGACTAGGCTTACCATTGAAAAAAGCCAAGTCTCACTCGGGGGCTAATCCGGGGGGCACCCCCTCCTAAAATTGTCCCAATTTTAAAGTTTTTTATAAAATTCTTTTATTACGTCCATCTCCTGTATTTGCCAAAAGGCAACTCGAGGCATAGAATAATTGAGGCCAAGGGCCAGACGAGTCGAGGGACCGCCTACGCCTTCGAAAGGATACGGCATCCCCCTCGTCACCCTACGCTAAAATTCTCTATGAACGATACCCTCCTCGACAAGTCCTTTGCAAATTCAGTGAAGTAAACGTGATAAAGAAACCATAATTCAAGTAAAAACTCGAATGTGCGTTTCAAAAACATAAAATTGTTTCAACCACTAGAGTGCTTATTACATAAAAAAATCTCTAAAAACTACTCAGGGAGTGAGGTCTTCGGGGTCTTCGGGGGTGGCATCCTCCTCGTCTTCAGCGTCGGGAAGGAGGTCGCTCTCAAAGATTTGTGCGAGGGTGGCAGCAGGAGCAGAGGCAGCAGCATCCGCACTCTCCACGACGGCCAGCGCAGCGTCATCGTTGAGGTCGTCCGCCACCACGTAACCACCGCTGACCGCCTCGAGGTCCACGACAAAGTGCGTCGAGATCACCCGAGGGTCTTCTGCACGCCGAGGAGAAGGGCCCCCTTCAGGCGCTCGGTAACACAACCGCCCAAGGCCCTTAGACGGCTGGCCACCGAGCTGCCCGACTGGGACTCGAGAGCCTCCGGCCCCTCGACCTCCTTACAAACGGCAAGAGCTACTTCCCGTAGCTCCTCGAGGTCCTCCTGGGCCCTCAAGTAAGCTACCTGGAGTGACTCCGCCTGTGAGGAGGTCTCCTCGGCCACCTTCCGCACCTCTGAAAGCCCAACACCAAAATCAGATAAGTCTTCAAAAACTCCAATTTAAATTTAGGGTAAGTTCATACTAGACTTACCTTCGACTAGCTTTTCCTTCTCGACGAGGGCCTCCCGGGCAGTGCTGGCCTCCTGCTGGAGCGTCGTCATCTCTCCTTGTTGGGCCTCGACCGAGGCCCGCAGCTCCGTGATGGCGACATCTCCCTCCGTCACCGCCACGGTGAGCAGGTCGATAGCCTCGCCCTGGGTCTTCAGCTGGGCCTCAACCACGGCAAGCGCCGAGTCCCATTGCTGTAGCTGCCCCCGGGCTTCGGCAAGGGCGGCACGCTCTTGCTGAAGCTCACCCTCGAGCGCCGCCAGTGCTTGCATCCACCGATGGAGCTCATCCCCTTGCCGAAGCACCTCTTCGGCCGTCTCCACGACAAGTGTCCTCTCGCGCAGGCATTCCCGCTCGGCGTGGCTTAAGCCCTCCCTTAGCTGATGCACCTCGATGTGCGCATCAGCAAGTTCGGCGACCTTTCGCCTAGCCATCTCCTTCAGATCCTGTTATTAACACGACAAATGAAGGTGAAAAAGGGGGAGAAACGCAAAACGCGCGACAAAATTACTGGTTAAGTCACTTACCCGGTGGAGGTCCAAACCCCGACCAAGGTGGAGTTCGAGGACCTGCTTCAGGGCTTCTTGGACCATCGTCCCCAGGGCCTGCTGTTCCTCCCATAGGAGGCGCTCGGCCTCAGCCATCTTGGCCAGGCCGGGCGGGACGCCGCGACGACCGAGCCCAAAGTTGCGCCAGGCCTCGAAAGCCGGAATGCCAGGCAGGGTGCCCATGGCCCTCTCCTCCCAGGGGCTCCAGGTCTCGTCGCGGAATCCTAGAGCATCCTCCTCCTCATCCTCCTGACCACCCTTGAGGGTGGCCGAGAGGGTCATCATTGCGGAGCCGGCCCCTGGCACCTCCTCGACCTCCGCCGAACCGCTGCCTCCCGCTGCGGTCTGACCCGCGTCTTCACCACGGGTCGCGCCCTCCACCACCCCCGTGCCCTCGGCCGGCACGGAGGTCTCTGTCACCCCCGCGACGGCAGGGGCCACATCCTCCACGGGGAGGGCCAAGGGCGTCTCCCTGGCCCGCTCCTCGCCCGCCACCACCGATGCTTCTCCAGCCGCCGTCTCCTCCCTTGATCGGGCGGCCCCTCGCGTAAGGGCTGCCCGGTACCGAGCCACAACCCCCGACGCCAGGGGTGCCCCGGATGAAGGCGGCGCTGTTGAACGAGGCGTGGCGCGCGCCGACACCTTCAGAGCCTTCGTCGGCGCCAACGGGAGCGGCGCCGGTGGACCGGATTGGCTGACAGAAACCAAGTCGACAAAATCAGAACAACAACTTGAAAATGAAACCTGAGAAAAGAATGGCGACTTACCTAACCCAGACGAGGTGGCTAATCTTGCGCTTCTTGTTGCTCGAAGGCCGCCGAGCCCCCGACGGCGGGGTCTCGCTCGCGGGCCTCGAACCCGCCGTTGCGGAGCTTTGAGCCCCAGGCAACGACGGGCTCCTAGCTCGAGCCACGGCAGCCGCCACCACGGAACTCGTGGGGGCGGCACCCGCCGTCGAAGGCGCCGGGCCACTCGAGGCCTCCCTATCCCGTGACGACGACGGGATCACCTGGCGTTGCCCCCTCGGGGGCGCACTCACTTCAGCCGCAACCGGCGCAGGTGGCGGAATCTCCACGAGGTCCTCCGAGGAAGACTCCTCCGGAGTACTCTCGGGGGTGGTAGGCGGGGAACGCCCCTCCCTGGTTCGACGGCGGCACTCCTTATCGTACGTCGCCTTCCGCAAACGCTTCATCTCTTTCTTCTGCTTCGCCGCGTCCTTCCGCGCCTTCTGCCTCTCGGCAGAAAGGCGGTTCGCAGCACGAACCTCGCGAAGAGGAGGAGCAGAACGGTACCCTTTTTGAGACAAACCCTGAAGAAAGAATTCAGAGTTAAACGATCAGATAATCTCGAGGGTAGAAAGCAAAATTGAATCTAAATCAAACTTAAAGCGGAACTTACAAATTGTAGAAACCCCGCTCCAGGGCGCATCTTGACGGCGAAAAGGGCCTCCTCCTTGCAGTCAAGCTTGGAGACCTCCACGGCACGCCGTGCTCGATGCATGCAGTACTCGAGGACGAGGGTCCCCTCCTTCATCTTCGAGCCCTGCCAGGGCGAGTCCGCCCTGAGCTGGTCGAGCCGCAGCTTCCTCTCCATCAGCGGCAGTACATACCGCTGATTGAAGTTTGCAATCACCCCCGCCGCGGTCAAACCCACCCTCGAAAGCGCCACAAAGTCGTCGGTGAAGACCCGAAGTCGCTCCTGACGGTCGGCGGGGGAAACTCCGTAGCTCCACACCTCCGGTCGCTCGCGCAACACTTTGCCGGTGTACTCCGGCAGCTTGTTGTCGACGTTGCGGAGGTAGAACCACCCCTTATCCCAATCGGCATTGTTGGAGGTCATCGTCGACGGGATGTACAAACCGCTCCGCTGCCCCCGGACTTGCAGGGTAAGGCCCCCGGCGCGGACCGCCCGGCGGAGCCCCGAGACTCACCTACGGCCGTATGGAGCTCACCCCAGTAAAGGTGAACCCATAGGTCCCAGTGAGCCTCGATCCCCAAGTACCCCTCACAAACGGCGACGAAGACTGCCGCTTGCGAGACGGCGTTGGGGGCAAAGTTGTGGAGCTCCACGCCGTAGTGGAGGCACAACCCGCGGAAGGACGACGAAGCCGGGATCCCGAACCCCCGCTCGTGAAGTCTCGCCAGGCTCACCACGAAGCCCTCCGGCGGAGAAGGCTCGTGGTGGTTGGATGGCGGCGCGATCCACATCGGCTTGTCCGGGTTGCTGTTCGCCGGCAGCACCCCGGCGTCCACCAGCCCGGCGAGATAGGCGTCGGTGGCGATGGAAGGGCTCCACGGAGCAGGGTCGACGATGGTCACCATGGCGAACGGCGGCGGCGAAAAGGACGAAGTCTTGAGCACGGAAAGGTGAAAGGCGAAGAGCGGCGGCGCTTGGAAATAGTAGATGCAATCGGAAGGCAAAGGCTGGGTAAGCTAATCCTTTCCCCTTGTCCCTTTATTTATAGTATCACGCGAAGCGCAACTGGCACCCCGGCCGCGTAAAAAACGCATCCGATACGATTAAACACCTCAGCCACTGACGACACGGCCCCAAGAGTTGGGATAACCACTACGCGCGAAAATCCAGGCGACACGTCGCATCGTAACTGCCCATGTCTCTTCCGCTCCGCCTAAAAAGGTGCGCCTACTTCGCGTACTCCGCGCCACACCGCCCACGACTACGGAAATAAACGCTCGAGGCCAGCCAAAAGGCTTCCGAGGTAAGCTACCTCTCCTCGATGCCCTACTGATCAGGGGTTCGAAGTCCTGGCCCCTCGAGGGTTCGACAGGCACCTCAGATCTAACAGCGTCAGGGATAAACCAAGGACACGCGCGATCAAGCCTATCCTCAAGCACGAAACTCGAGGGTGCCCTTCACGTTATATTCAAGGCCAGGATGGAGGCAGCTAGTCGAGGGATCCCACCGAGGGAGAGCAATGAGCCCTCGACCCCAGGAGAACCTCGAGCACACAGCAGGAGAAGAGCTCAGGACGACAGAGGTATGGCGGGTCATTCCAAGCACTATGCGACCAACCCCGGCTCTGTGCGGACATGTCGCCACCACGCGAACAGGGCCGGGTCACTCCAACTCCATGTGCCACCGACTCCCACAGCGATTTTCCACAGAATAAGCTGTGCGCCGGCATGGGAGACCCTCGAGGTAGTGTACGGACGAGCCATTATCACATTAAGGACGCCCCGGATCCTCAAGACCACTCTTCGACGTCATCGCCAGTACAAGAATCGACTACAGCAAACAAGGACAGAGAAGCACGCCCAGCGCCATTCCTACTACTGTGCAACAACTATGCCTAACCGGCAACACACTCCTGTAACCCCTCCTCCTTGGCCTATAAAAGGAGGGGGTGATCGAGCAGGAAAGAAGAACAACGAAAAAAGGAAGGAAAAAAGGAGAGAATCCGCATACACTCAGAATAGACCACGATATTGGCACTCTGCCTCAATCATCCGGGACTCGGAGGTCTAGCCTCTCGTCCCAACCTGCTTGTACCCCCTACTACTTGAATTCCGGTGCGGAATAATACATCACACGCACACCGCTTTGCTGGAAGTACGGTCTTCTAACCGGAACCAGGATAAACCCGTGTCTCATGTTATCTTCTGCATCAACCATCAAGGGAGGGAACACAGCGCATTTCTGGTTGGTGTCGGGACCACGATTTCTAAACACCGACACCACCCTTTTCAGAACCATGGGTAGCAGTAATGAGGGGTATTTTGGTCTTTGATCAGAGCTTTAGATACTTTTAGACAAAACAACCAAACATGGGGTGTCTAAACTTTATACATCTCTTTTAGACGGTACATGTTTAGCACTGAGTAACCAAAACAGCCCTAATTTGTAGTGGTTTATTTTAGCTAGCTAAAGAGTACCCGTCTAAACTTTAGCTGTGGGTGTTTGGATCCATCGGCTAATTGAATCAATTGGACTATCCTAACTTTTATTAATTATGGATAAAATCATATAACGGTGGGAAATTTCCATAAACATGTAGGGGTATTTTAGTCTTTAAACTTGTTTAGTTGCGTTTAGCTAGGCTCAACCAGCTAAAGGAATCGTGTATCTTTTGGTTTCAACTAAAGTTTAGCTCAAATTTAGCCGCTCCCGTTTGGATCCTAGCAGCTAAAATTTAGCTTGCGGATCCAAACAGGGCCTAAACTAGTCCACATGTCCTGTGCTATGAGATGCATAAACAACTGGGCCTACATGCCACATTTGTAATGTGCATCATACTTTTGCAAAAGCTAAACTATATGGTACACGCAACCAAACCCATTGAATACCCAACTTTGTTGTATTTTTGCTTATATAAGAAGTACTAGCGATGACATTAACCACTGAAAATCAAGGAAGACATTTGCTAGTGCTTGCTGTTACAAAAAGCTAAACAAACAAACAAACATATAAACAAAGGTAGGTGTGAGAGTGTGACCAGCTTTGGAAGGAACCACGTGGAAAGCTCCCTGAGGAACTTATTCTACCATCCTCTCAAGAGAGATATAAGTGAGCGGTGCAGAGCGTTAGTGGCAGTTCGTGGTCTTGGTCTGTTGGTCCCTGCAGCGCAACCATGGAGAGCTCCAAGAAGAAATCCTGCCTCTTCATCACCCTTCTCCTCCTCTTGCTCCTTGTGTCAGCTGTCCGTGGAGCTCAGCCTGCAGATGACAGGAGCACAGCAGGTATGAGGTCTCACTTACCTCAAGCTATGAATTTGGGTTGAATTTTGGTTTGTCCTCCATGTCCTTGTTGTGTTTTTACATTACCAGTTTGCTCGGGTTCAATTCAAGTAGAAAACTTCAATTGAACCTGAGAAAGGTGGTTTTGTAAAAGCACAAATAGACAGTTCTAAAGAGACAATGCCCTGGTCACTCTTCAAGCTTTAAAGATGCAGTTTTTCAGTTCTTCAGGAGTGTGTCCAAAGCATGGTTGCCCCAGGAAAGTAGCAACATAACATAGAAAATTAAGGCACTTATGTTTAGCTTATAAAACAAGTTTATCTTCTGTTCAATTCTACACTAGGACCCTATTATATACACCACAAGTTTTGTTCATTTGCTTGCAACTAGTGAAGCATATAGACAACCACATATGCTTTGTTTATGTAGAGGCTCGGGTTTGTTTTGTTCCATCTTCTAAAAAGACATATGCATTTTTAACAAGTGATACATTCTAAGTAACTCAGTGATATGATGCTGAAATTTGAACCAAAAAATATCTGCATGGGATCAGTTTTATATATGCTAGAATCCTGTCTAATGAAGTCTGTACATAAAGCTAAAATAGCACCATCTTAAGAGCAATGATGATAATAATACATTAAAGAAATTGAGTCAATACCCGATACAGATTAGTATTTCACAAAGCACCTTATTGTTTCTGAAAAGAGCAAAGAGTCATAACAAGTCTAAATACCAAATGAATTTAGCATATAGCATAGTGGTTTCCCAGAACTAAAGAAGATGTTCAAACTGTGGCCTCACTGGCAACTTATGGCTCTAAATAATTCGTACAACTCCATATAGCAGCCAAACGAAGAAAACAAACATTTCTTGGACCCTGCTGAGGTGTGCAAATGCAGATCCAAGGCCCATTCACTTCCCCATCACATATGCCCTGTCGATCGGTCTGTCCTGTCCATGTGTGTGTGTGTGGTGGGGGGGGGGGGGGGGGGGGATAAAAGATATGATTCCCTGCATTTCAGGATGCACAACACGTTAAGGATACTTATATATTCCTTCCTGGTGCCTCATGATATCAGATAGCGATCACGCACCAATTCTTTATGGCATCATTGTACTATACTCACTCAAACAACAAAGTATACTCTGATACCTGATGACCTGATCAGGGATAGCACTAATAATCCAATTGATCAGATATCAGCCAGCACAAAAACAGCGAAAATTGCTCGAGGAAAGAATCCAATTTGGTTTGAAAAATAATAAGATCCATATTTCCATGACATGTACATACATGTACGTGATTAACACCATCAGTTTTACTCAGTAGTGGATTCTGAATTCTGATGCGTGCAGCAGCAGCAGCAGGTGACGGCGAGCGGGTGACGGTGAGGACTACAGGGCATGGGCACGGGTACAGCAGCCACAGCGGCGGCGGGCACGCCAACGGCGGCACGTCGGAGCACGGCGGCGCGGGGGGCGTCGTCGACCCCCGCAACCTCAACGCCAGGAGCCACCGCAGCGGCGGCGCGGCGAGCAGCAGGGCCGCCCTCGGATGCTCCTCTCTGGCGGTTGGCGGGATTGCTGCAGCGATCCTTGCCGTGATTCTTCCATGAAACGCTGAAAAATGTATACGATGCGCACGATGTATATGCTGCGCGCTGTTCCTTGCACGCTGGAGGGAGAATCTGAAGTAGTTTTGCTTTTGCACCCCTAGAGTGAAGTTTCACATTTCTTTTCTTTTCATGTACAAAAGTTTGAGGGATTTGTTCGTGATTTGCGTCCTGTTCGTTTGGCTTATCAGCCACCATCCAGTCGAACGGGTACGGTACAGTAAAATACTAAAATGCGCAGCTATATAATGGATATTTTTTCGGCGGGCCCATTCCAGCCCACCAGTTAAGGCTCATGTCTTTTTTTTTCTTTTCTTAAATATTTTCTGCTCCTCGGGCCTGCTGCTGGCCCAGTTGCACACCTTTACGGGCCTTATGACGGCCCTTGTTCCGTTTTCGCTTTTCATTTCCTTTCTCCCCTTTTGTTTATTTTTCTTTTTATTCCTTTGCTTATTATTTTTTATATGTTATTTGTATTACTCTAGTATAGTTAAAACTCATGTTCATTATTATACTTTGACTTTTTTTAATGGTGAGAATTTTTTATTTCATATTTCATTTGATTGTTCTAGCTATGATAATGTTTTGTTCGTGATATATTTTGGATTGTTACATTAGAAAAAATATTTTATTTCATGGTATATTTTGGGCGATTGTAGTAGGGAATCATACAAAAATATGGAAACAGAGAAAGATTAAGTAGACAGAAGGAAATATAAAGATGATTATAGAAGTTAAAAAAAGAAGGAAAAGAAAAAGGAAAGAAAAAGAAGAAAGAAAACATGCAAACCTTCTCGCAAATGGTTGTTAACCTTTTTTTAACGTAAGCCGATAGGTCTAGTACCAATCATTATATTGACAGAGAAGGTAAAATATAGAAAAAAAACTACAGTTATAAAAAATACTACCATTACTCTATCTGGCCGACTGGCCATAAGGAGACGCCATCAAACTAGGTAAACGCTAACAAAGCAAAGCGTCAGTATATTTCTTCGTGCTGGTCCTCTTAAACCGTCTTTAGCCTAGTATCCACCGGCTCCAGAGTCACCACCGTACCAACCACTAATAAGGTGAGAATAAAATAAATTATGTTGCTCTTGCGATATAGGAGTATAGCCGAACCCTTACAGCACCCATAAACCATTCCCTTCGTAACAACAATTTTATTTTTTTTACCCAGCATGAATATGCCAAGTGAAACCAGAGACTTCTAACAACACAGTAGGAATGCCAAACTTCCAACAACATTCGGCAATAAGCAAGTAAAGTCAGGTAAAAAAGAGAAAAAACATGGAAGTGATTTTATTTTTACTATGTTTTCTTGCTCTTCTTATAAGAGATTTCTACTACTCTCTCCATCCTAAATAACCTTCCAACCTAGAAAGAACTAACTCGAATTTGGGTAGTGGTTTTTTTATTTTAAGAAAAAATAAGCACTACAATTGAGTTAGAGAGACTCAAATATGGATGGCTAGAGTACATAACAACTCCTCTCTTAACAGTTGAGCTAGGCTCACTTTCTTTCTTTTTTATAGAAGAACAACGATTTATTTTTGAGCGAATGCCCCGCCATCCCTTGGTAGCAAAATCCATTAAATAAATTAGAATGGGTTCCATTCCAAATTGACACCAATGTTTTCATCTAGACTTTCTAAAAGTGGTTTTCGAAATGATGGTCGATCAAACCGGTAAGAATGTAGATAGATTCATCGTGACATATATTATCCAATTTTAAGAAAAACTTCTCCGAATCATATAAGTTAGTTCTAGTTGCAAGATCAATTCGAGAACAACGTTGTTAACTTCATATTTTATTTTATTTTGTAACGTGAACATTTTACAGCTGGATTCTCATAAAAAATAGTTTGGAATATCGGTAATGCTTCTCCTCTTACGTCAGACCGATAAGATGCCTCTCTCTAATTATTCCGCGCACTGACGCGGCTCCGCATGCCTGCACCTCCATGCTCTTATCATTCCGCGTGCGGACGCCGCCTCCCCCTGCTTGTATCTCCGCGCGACCGCGCGGTGTCGTCTCCTCTCGTGTCGCTCCCTTGCCTGCATCTCCACGCGCCACCGCCGCCGCCCATTGCACTACTCCCCTTGCCTGCATCTCACGTGCTGCCGCTGCCCCTCACGTCGCCTCCCCCGGCCTGCTCCTCCCTGCGCCATTGCCGCCGCGGTCCCGCGCTGCCGACCCCTGCCTACTCCTTTGCCCCCCCCCCCCACTCCCCACCATCACCTTCTTCCTCCGCAAATTGCCTCCATCATCCTGCTCCCCTTCTCCCATGTGACCATCCAAGCCCTCCCCACGTCGGCATGGAACTCCTATGGTGGAGCTTTGTGTGCATCCTCGTAGCATGGGAGATAGTTGATAAGATAGGAGAGGCGTGGATGTTGCATCAAGTGATTTCTGATGTTGTAATTTAGTTTTTTTATTGTTGTATTGAGAATGTTGTGTATGTTTTTTCGAATTGTGATGTTGCAATCGTGATTTTCGTGACATTACAATTGTGATTTTATTATGTTGTATGAGGTGGTTTTGGATATTTCAATATATGAATTTTAAAGTTCTAGTGCTTTCTAAAGAAAATGAGGATTTGAGTCGATTGTTGCATGAAATATCACCATTTGTTGCAGCAGAAATTTATTTTTTATGATAATTTTATGAGATCTGTTGTTGTTATCTTTTATATATATTTAATGTTGCAAAGGTAATTTTCAATATCGCAACTTTTGATTTTTTATGTTACGACCCTTGAAAAATAGGAGGGGATATTGAAAATTACCTCTGCAAAATTAAATAAATTCAAAAGATAACAAAAGTTGCGATATTGAAAAGATAACAGTGACTCCACGCACGAGGGCCCAGTCCTCCCCGCCCGTCCACCTCCTCGTATCACTGCAGCGTGGGCCCGACCCCACCTGTCTGCAGCCTCCACCCATCCGATCGGGGCTCGCACAACGGCACACTGGCACTAGCCACTGGACGGAACGGCACGGGCTGCTTCCTTCCACCGCCGCCGCCCTTCACCGCCGCCGCCGCGGGCTCCCTAGATGTCTCGTTCGCGGAGCGGCATCTTCTCCGCCTCCGCCTCCGCCGCCGCCGCAATTCCAGGGTAAACCCTCGCCGCACTCCCTAGTTTCCCCCAACCTGCTGCGCCTTCGATCTGTGTGCAATTCCGCGCGGCGAAGCGACGATCGGGGGTTGGGTTGCTGCTTCGGGGGTTCGATGGGTGCTTCCGCCCTGGGTTGGGGCGCGATTCTCGGCCCGTGTACCTCGGGCGCTGATTGGGAGTTTAGGGTTTTGCGTCCGCTGAGATAACCTGCATTTTCTGTTCCGAAGGCGGTGGGTTGTAAGAATTTCGGAGTCCGTGGGTTATTGACCTCCTGCGGGCTGCGGCGTTTGCGGATGGGGAAAAACCGCAAGGGTTCCTTGAAACTTGGGTGTTGGGGATAAGTGTACTTCTAGTTGTAGCAGGTGGTTGTTGTGAAATCTGAATTCAATTTTGCGAAATGGGAGAAAAAAAGGGGATGGCTTGTGCCATTGGTGTGGCAAAGCTGCTTCCTGCTTTGAAATGGGTGTGGGCTTCTGATGTGCCATCGTTGCGGCTTCTCTTCTCCCCTGGGAGTAGGTGACAGGGTATTTTGTGCTTCAGCAATGTTTCTGCAGCACACATTGGATCTCATTGCCTGGTATTTTCACCAAGTTATGAAGTGTTCTGTGCATCTTCTTATAGAATATTCAATTCCCACAATGTTCATCTGCATCAGGATATTTAACTAACCCGACGGTTATGATTTTACTTTTCCTCGCTAACTGTGAAACCCTGTTGATTTAGCTATTGAGTTCAGAGTTTTGCAAGTTCATTCCGCTGAAAATATTTGCTAGGCCTATCCTGGTTTGTTGCTTAAAACGGTTTTATCCCAGAAGTTTAGGATGGCAGCAAAGTGATTCATATCCTAGTATCAAATTTATCAATGGCTTGAAACCACAAAAGATGCTCTGCCAACTATGTTGGCACTTGACACTGATGTACATGCACATCTTCCAAGTTTTGACCAGCCTTGTGTTGTTACTATCACGTTTGTTTCAAATGTACCTTGTTGGTATCATTGAAATCTATTGGCTACTGTGTTCTCTTGTAGATGCTTGTTGTTATTTTGTTTTGGAGATGATATCTTTCTGGTGCATAGATATGACTACCTTAGAGTGTGTTATGTACTTATGTGCTAGCTGTTCAGGTTGTCAGACTTCCTGTCATATTCGACAAGTCAAAAGGGACCACCTTGTCTTCTGCATATAACCTGACAAATATCATTAGTATTCATATTATTTAACATTATATCATTTTAATTCATAAACTGCAGGAGTGTTTTGTGTGCCAAGGAAATGCCTGCCTCTAACAACCAGGCTGCTGAAGCCAGCAAGGACACCAGTGCCAGGAAAATTGGCCCACCAGGGAACAAAATTCGCATACGTCTGCCACCAAGAAAGAGGTTGGCTGAGGGTGTTCAGACCACGAGAACAGTAGTACCTGAGGATACTAAAAACCACCAAGTGTCTGAACATAATGATAACAACATGCCAAGCATGACCGTTATGGACACAAAAGTGAAGGATGAGGAGGCGTGCAGCAAAGCCACAGGAGAATGGAAATGCCAAGAAGCAAACAGCAACTGCCTAACCAAAACTATGCCAAAGGACACATTACCTGAAGAGGCTAATTTCATTGTCTCAAGCTTGAAGCTGACTACCTCTACTGAAGTGCAGGTTAAAGAGGAAAACAGTTATCCTGTAAGAAAGGAGCTGTGTGAAGAGGGAGAAAAAAACATCATGAGTGAGGAGCTGCCTCTTGAGGACACAAGCAACACACCTAGGAAGGAATCATACGAAGGAGCTATCAAGGTTACCCCAAGGAAGAACCTTTCAGTCATCAGAGTGCATGATGAAGTGGAAAAGAATAGCTCCAACAACATAAAAAACATCATGAGTGAGGAGCTGCCTCTTGAGGATACAAGCAACGAACCTAGGAAGGAATCATACGAAGAAGCTATCAAGATTAGCCCAAGCAAGGACCTGTCAGTCATCAGAGTGCATGATGAAGTGGAAAAGAATAGCTCCAGCAACATCATCCTGGGCAAGAGCCTGCTCTATGAGACAAAGAGCATTTGCTCAAGCAAGGGGGTAACTGAAGAGGCTAAGATCAACAACCCAAGGAAGATCATGACAACCTCTGCAGTGAAGGGCAAGGAGGCAAATGACAACTCTGTGGGGAATAACCTGTTCGAAGAATCTAGAAAGAACATTGCCACTGCAAAGCTGTCTACTGAGGTTATAAATTGTGCCCCAAGCAGAAGACCATCTGATCCAGCTAATGACAAGAAATCTAGCAAAAAGTTGCGCACCTCTGTGGCACAGGCTACTGGTACCAGCCATAACACTTCTGGAATGAAATTTTCTACTTCTGTTGGCCTGGCTGTGGAACGAAGTGCCGGAACTGCATTCTTGGAGGCTGCAAAAGAGTATAAAGAGTTTGAGGAGAAGGTTAAGAGAACCATATATCTTGACAACCTGTCTTTCCTAGCTACCGATGCAGTCATAAAGATGGCTTTGAACCAATTTGGGAATGTCAGAGAAGTCCATTTTCTGACCAACTACACAGTTCCATTTGACATTCCTCAATCTGCATTCGTAGAAATGGAAACTGAGAAGGATGCTGAGCATGTGGTCAATATGCTAGATGAGTTCCCATTTATGATGTCTGGCATGCCTAGGCCTGTGAGGGCAAAGCGAGCCACAGCAGAAATGTTCCATGACCGTCCACGGAAACCTGTTAAAAAATTAGAATTCTGTTGGATGAGCCCTACAGACCTAGATTATCATAATGTCAGAAAGTTTAAGATAATGTCTAAGAGACATGAGGTGGAGAACTTATCACTAATCAAGGTAAAATCTTGTTCTTGTTGGCACTTTTGCTGCTAGACCTCAGTTCCAAATTCTATTAACTAATAGCTGTCATTCTGTCTCAAAGAGCTTTCAGAATTGAAGCATGTCTCTAAAATCCATTCTTCAGAAGTTTTTACAGCAGTAAAATTTTAAGTAAAAGACAGTGTTATCTCAGTCATGTCCAACCCTGCATGTGATGTCTTTTAGTTCCCTTCTTTTGGCATTGTGCTTACTTATTTGGTTGAATCCTTGTAGAATCAATTGCAAGAGGAACTATTGCTCGCAAAGCATCAGCAGGACAACCTGAACTGTAATTACTGGAAGCTTGAAAGTATAGACAGTGCCATTCTGACTGGATATGTTAATCGTCTCACTCGCATTTATAACCTCAATTTTGACGGAGTATATTGAAGCAGCGGGTGAACGTGCCCCCCTTTTTGTTACCTCAATTTTAATGTTTGTAGAGCTGTTGTTATCAATCTTACATAGTTTGTCACATATTCGCAGTGTGGACTACATTCAGGAGATGTAGCTGCCTTGTTTTTCATTTAGAATTGAACGATCTGTTGATGGTGTGCTGTATAGATGGGGCAAGGGAGAACTTGGGTGCTCAAATTACTGAACAAACTTGCATGTTTCCACTGGGCTGATTCAACATCAATGTCAACTTTGTTTGTCGAATAATAATTTTGGTCTATCCCAATCAAAAGTTAAGTTGTTCACAGTTCACACCAATATTGAGCACCTGCATTTTATCCTGTGGCAGTGGCGATTCAGGATTAGCCATTTAATATGTCAGGTAACATGACTGAGCAGCTCAAAAAGAAAACATATAGGTCCTGGGGGCTACATATAAGTGGGATAATATGGTGTCAAGTTGGGCTGAGTGGTAACAGTCCTGCTATCAAAGAGGAAAATTAACACGATCTCATTTCCCGTCTGTACATGTTCAGCAAGTTCCAGACCAAGTCCAGAATTTTTCTGTGCTTCCTGAATCTCAACGATCTGGTTGATGCAACAAACTCATGTGGAAGAAGATAATACAATGAACTTACAAACTGCATACGTTTAAAGTATAATAAATCTGCACAGAAAAAAAGTAAAGGCCAAATAGTAATGAAGAAATTCCGTTTCAGCTATTGTACAAGTAGCGGCTTCACTCGTTGTCAATGTCAAAATCATCATCAGAGCCACACTCAAGAAACGAGCCAATAGACTTGCGAAAGATGATAAAAGACTTGTCATCCTGCGTAAACAAAGCCATGAAATTGAAACGTGCAATAAGTACAGGAACCTGTACTTGGGACTAAGGAAGGTATGGCGGAAGAGGAGCAAGCAGATGTAGATGTATGAGCAAGATGTACCTTCTTCATCCTTTTGACAGATTGTTCTGCATATGTTATCTTCTCTGAGAATGTTTTGTCAAGTTCTGATAACGTGGTGGTCTCCATCTTCTCTGTTAAAAAAAATGGTAGTCAGGTAAACAACAGTGCGGCACACTAAAATGGCAAATCGTCCTACTACTTACTGTGATGTTTGTATTGCTCAAGCAATTTCTTCTTCTCAACTTCAACTTTTGAGAACAGGTCTGCACAGAACATATAAATATTTCAGTTGATAGGATGACATTGTTGCCAAGTCATGCTCTTTACAGGACAGAACACATAAAGATTTCAGTTGATAGGCTGACATTTCTGCCAAGTCATGCTCTTTACAGGCACATCATTCAAATTCATTCAGAATTTCAGATAGGTAGCAACCAGTCAACAACAGCAAATTTGGTAAACAAAGCACACATGTTCATTCAAAAATATCCTCTAAATTCAATATGCAGTAACAAAATCAAGCATCCTAGAGTAAATACTACTAGTTTGAAGTTCCTTTAGAAAAGGAAAACGAGGCACCCTTCATACGTAGCTGAAGAAAACTATGGGAAACAACCATCAGAAACGACAACTAGCTCTTTTTTTTACCTACCTTTGAAAGTCTGCATGTGCACATCCTTTTCTTTACAGAACATTTCATATGTTTCTTGAAACTTGATGTACTCTTCGTTCAGTGAATTCTCACACTGCTAAAAGTACAAATCCCATGTCATTTAAGTACAAAATAATACCCTATTACCCTGTAAGGCAAATATGTACGAATACCTCATTGGAAGTGTTTGACAGTACTTTCAACAAATTCTGCCTGCACGTATAAATACAAACACATATTAGTGTGTTCTCAATGGAGATGAATATTTTTATTTAGCTCTCTGTAACTGGTTTCAGATGCTCCGGCTAACTGCCAAGTTTAAACACTTGTACACTCCAAGAAGAATAGAATTTATGGATTATGGAACACGGATAAGCTTGCAAACAAAATACCTTTCCTTCTCAAATTTCAGCTGGGTTTCTTCTAGCATAGTCTGAATATCCGCTGCCACACTACAGGTTCAGAAAACAATTTAACAACACCTAGTCGTACATATTAAATAACAGAATTTCAGATTTCAACAGATCATTCATTTAGCATACTCAATAGAATGAGGAACAATATGATGGGTCCCATGTATAAACATACTCTTAAAAAGATGAGATTATGCCAAGGTAAACTTTTTTTAAAAAACTACGAGAGTATATAAATATAACTATCTTGTTTCATACTCCTGTTGTCTACAATTTTGAAGTGCTGCCTTTTAAAAATAGGAAATAGGAAGATAATAGTAATGGTTGTGAATGCATAAAAGGAAATCTACAAATGAGTGCAGGAAATATTCAAAACAGTGATATCAACTAAAGAATCAGGTTAAATCCCAGGAAGAGCAAATGAGCGCATTTGCATCTGTCAAATACACTGCCTTTTCCCCCTTCCATTCACTGCAGAATCACGAGTCATTTCAATTACCCTTCCTAAACTGCATCGAAGTCCAAAAAGGCAGCACAATTGCATGGATTACAGATAAGGCTAGATTTCAGCGGCATTATGTGATCGTGACATAAAAACTACTGAGTGTAGTGAAACTAGCATACATCCATTGCCTGGAATCAAGCGAATTCAATACAGTTATTAACAACACGTCGATGCGATTAGCTCAATTGGTTCCCCAAGATAAACTAAGCTCAAAATTAGAGGAAATTCAGGGATGAACGCGAGGAAATCCGAGGCCCTCCCTGGTGGTGACTCACCTGGCGATGATTTGCTCGCACATCTTCTGGCCGTCCTTGTTGGCCCCGCCCTTGATGAGCCGCAGCAGGTACACGATCTCCCTCAAGTCGCTGCCGCCGCGTCCATGCCATTAAGCATCGCAAATCAGGCCAAGAAATCAAGAGATCAAGACCACTCGTCATCCAACGAGCCGAATCGAAAGAGGAATTATTCCAGAACGAGGCTTTAGGGGAGGGGAGGCGCCGAGGCGGCACCTGACGAGGCCCCCGTCGCAGTCCGAATCGGAGTCGCCGTCGGAGCCGGAGTCGTCCGAGTCACGGGTCCGCTTGTCCGGGCTCCGAGAGCCGCCGGTGGGGGCCATCCGCCCTCCGCCGCCGCGGGGAGTCGTCGCCGGCGGCATCGCTGGGGGAACGGAAGAGGTGGGAGGGAAAAGCCGAAAATGCGGTGGGGACTGGGAGGTGGGAAATTTCAAATTTCGTGAATTCCAGTGGTGGACCCCCGTGAAAATGACGAGGGGTCGAGTGGGCCGAATCTAGTTCAGGCTTCAAGCCCACTAAAATTTCGTTGGGTTTAGCACTTTTTAAGGGTGTATTATTTATTATGGAAGTCAGCTCTAAGTTCAAACTTTGAACCGAGAATTTCGACGAAGTCAAATAGTTTTCAGTTTTCACGAATGGAGTAACATTTCACGTCTTCCCAGTTTTTTCTTTTCTTTTTTTACAATCTGTTTCAGTTTTCACCTCATGACTTTTTTCTGCTGATGTGATGTCTCAATGACATGCGGGTCAGGGTGGCAAATCTTGAAAGGCTCACGAATTTGATGTCAATTCTTGAAATTTCTCGAATATAATAAAGATGATTTCCTGAAATAAGCAACACAACCCGAAATTGTTTGATATGCCTTGGCCTTGGCCTAGTGGTATTCTCTTCCGGCCGTGTGGGCTTTAATTAATCAAGTTATAGTATGATCATTTCGAGGGGTAGTTGCGAATTGGATTGTAGTCCAATGATAGGACGGTCCAGTGGGACGCTACCCATCAGGGTTCAAATCCTGGTATTCGCACCTTTTTCTAGGATTTTCCTAGGATTTACCGGCGTTATGCGTTAAGTGGTAAGTGGCGTTCCCGTCAACAACGAGGCGCCAACGGTGACTTCGAGAATCTCCAGATCTGTCGGGTGCTCAGTCATTCGGAGGTGCTCATAGGGGTAGGGTTTGCGTGTGTGTGCGTGTGTGAGCGTCTACGTTGTACTGTGTAATTCTCAAAAAAAATTCGAGGGGTAGTTTATCTGTAGGTGACGTTTGAATATGACCTGGCCTACGAAAATAGAAATGTTTTTGGGATAAAAGGAGATGTGTATGGGAATAGGATATTTAGTTTTTATCCCATTCCTTTGTTTGCTATGAGGGAGGCCGGCTAGAAGAAGGGAAATGAATTTTAATGACTAAAATACCCCTTCTAAACAAATAAGGAGCCAATAAGAGAAAACGTAACAAAGAGCAAAACTATAATTTCACAAGTTTCTACACCATATGAAAATGGTGGGAAATGACGCTCTCATATCCCAGACCCAAATCAATCTCTTATCCAAACCCATAAGCCAAATAAAGAAAAAGTTTTATCCCACCTCCCTATCCCACACCTTTTTTCCAACAATCCAAACCTTCTGCTCCAGTAGCTTTTGTTACAGTAACAAAAAGAAGACAATCATCTACAAATAATAGTTTGGAGTCCTACTTCGATAAAGTCGGTTTTTGTTTCATATACATTGAAGTGAACGTGACGCGGTTCTTTCATTCTTCTAACAAAAAGCATTTTTCTTGACCATGAATCAACATAAACTTTTGTATACATGCTTCAACCTATTAGGACATGTACAACAGTTAGACAACAGCTATAGTCCATATAAACAAAATGAGCTTATGTGACCATTATCTAATGAGAAAAGAAAGTATTATTGTCTACTGTCTCGTATACTGTTTTGGTCCATGCCCCCATGCAAAATAAGATGAATCAAAGTATGTATTAATTATCTCACACAGCTAGATAGATAGCTCTGTGTGTCAAATCTGTCTAAACTGGTGTACATGTCTATAGACAGTTATTTAGTCAACTCATAGCAATGGGTGTTTCTTTGGGGGTAAAAATTTTTACACATATTTAACCACTAATTAATGGTATTAAATAAAGTCACTTTACAAAACTACGTATAAAACCCCCAGTTAATTTCGCGAGACCTATCTAATGAGGTCTCCGACCGTATGATTAGATGATGGTTACTGCGGCATATCATAGGATAGTTAGGCTCATTAGATTCGTCGCGTAAAATTACAAGTTTTACAAATATACTCTATTTAATACTTCGTACATGTACAATTCTATAGGAAAAAATTTGCTGGGACAGAGAAACGAGATCTAGCACCAGCCACCCGCCAGGCTGGCCTCCTTTCCTTGGTTTCTGTGCAAAAGAGAAAAAGAAACCCCCATGGTTTTCAAATGCAGAGCCCATGCGGAAGCCCCCCTGTCCTGCAGGCTGCTCTGCTCCGCACCGAGGCAACACGCAGCCCTGTCTCCTCGGCCTGCGCGCCCCCTTCCCGCCAAAACCCCCAGCAACCCTAAACCCCCCATGCCCCGCGCCGCCGCCGGCCATGCGCCGCCGCTGCCTCCCGCTCCTCCCTCTCCGACACCGCCGCCCCGCCGCGCCCGCCCGTAGCTCCTCCGACCCGTTCGCGATGCCGCCCGTGCTCCGCTCGGCGCCCCCTTCCCCTTCCCCTTCCGCCTCCCCGTCCCCTCCCATCCGATCCCCCGCCGCCGCGGGGTACCTGCGGTTCGGGCGGAGGCGGTTCTCGTCGGCGGCGGCCGTCGGCGGGAGGGAGGCGGGGTTCCCTGCGAGGGAGAGCGCGGAGCTGCTCGGGATCCCCGGGGTCGGGCCGCGGAACCTGCGGAAGCTCGTCGACGGCGGGTTCAGGGATCTCGCGCGGCTCAAGCAGCTGTACACGGATAAGGTATATGCATCTCCGCCCCTTTTCTCTGCTTCCTTGTCAGGCTTCGTTGTCAATTTATAGGGGGGCACTTTATTCAACGGGTTCTTAGGTAGGAGAAGAACCACGCCATGTGGGACTGGGACTGGGGTTCTTGTACTGAAGGCGTTAATAGTGTGTGGTAATATAAGACTATAAGAGCTTCTAGATGCTTAGTGCCTAGCATGGAAGTTTCTCTTTCTCCCCTACTGAACTGTTGCACTTGTCTGTTTTGGGATATAAATTTAGTTCTCAACTATCAGGACAACTATTAGTTGTTGCAATGTGATCCTGCCACTTCATTAACAGGGCTTGTGGAGGTTGAGTACAGAGTTAATTGAAGTTCTAGTTATTTCACTTGATTAGGAAGCTCTAATCGGTTCACTTAATTAGGAAGCTCTAATCGGTTCACTTAATCAGGAAGTTAGGGACATTCACGCAGATAGTTCTCATGGTTATATGTATAAATGTGGATTCAGCATGCCCTGTCTTTGATATTATGTTTTAGAATTGTTCCTGAATGATCACAAAAGTGTTTGGCTGAATAGATTCCTTGTAGAAAGTTTGTCGTTCTGCTTGTCTCCTGAGAGTCATAACAGATTCTCTAAAATGCTACAGCCCGTGGGTGGGTCTGCTGAGAAGATGGTTCAGTTTCTGCAAAGTTCTGTCGGAATCATTCACAAGAACCATGCAGAGAGCATAACGTCCTTCGTGAAAGACAGTGTTGTTGGGGAACTGAAAGCGGAGAGCGAGGTGCCTCTAATGCAATCGACCAAGGACAAGAGAATCACCTTTTGTGTCGAGGGAAACATCAGTGTGGGGAAGTCTACTTTCCTACAGAAGATTGCTAATGAGACAGTTGAACTGCGTGATCTTGTGGAGATTGTACCTGAGCCAGTGTCAAAATGGCAGGATATCGGTCCAGATCATTTCAATATTTTGGGTGCCTTTTATGCTGAACCACAGAGGTACGCCTACACATTCCAAAACTATGTGTTCGTAACAAGGCTCATGCAAGAAAAGGAGTCCTCTGGAGGAATAAAGCCGCTCCGATTGGTGGAGCGGAGCATCTTCAGTGACCGAATGGTATGAGTTTTTCTTTTGGCTCCTTGCTATGCTGTAGACTTGTAACCAACAACTTTACATGTTACACACATAGGTCAAAAGTGGTGTGTCTTTTAATACCCATATATAAGCAATTCAAAAGAAATGGAAATGTATACTGCTGTCCTTCTCAGGACTTAGTACTGTCAGAAATCTCGCTGTTTGCCTTTTTTTTTTGTTTCCTGTTCTATCTGGTGCAGTGCAGATAGCAAATGATTACTTTTTGGTGCATGCCCTTCTGCAGGTGTTTGTCCGTGCTGTTCATGAAGCTAATTGGTTGAATGGAATGGAGCTTAGCATTTATGACTCTTGGTTTGACCCTGTGCTTTCATCTCTTCCTGGCCTTATCCCTGATGGATTTATCTACCTTAGAGCTACCCCTGATACTTGTCACAAGAGAATGATGCTTCGAAGTAGATCTGAAGAAGGAAATGTCACATTGCAGTATCTGCAAGATTTGCATGAGAAACATGAATGCTGGTTACTGCCTTCTCAACATGGGGATCGCAGACTACTGTTAGCAAGCCAATTGCCGCATAGCATGGACTACTCCTTGCACCCTGATATTAAAGATAGAGTGTTCTATCTAGAAGGGAGTCATATGCATTCTAGTATCCAGAAAGTAAGCATCCACGCGTTTCCTTTCTTGTGAAAAGTTGTTATTCAGCATAGAAAACTGATTTATATAACTTAGGTCCCTGCTCTTGTACTGGACTGCGAACCAAATATTGACTTTAGCCGGGATGTCGAAGCTAAAAGAAAGTAAGTTTGACGGTTACCCATTCATAAATTCAATTGTCTGACTTTGCTGCAACTTTCCCTAGATCTGTTATCTTGTTTTCTGAGGTTCTACTTGACTATCAAACAATTTTTTTTTGAGAAGATTGAATCGTATTGTTTTGCTTACACAAGATATCCCATGCTTTGAGTTCAACCATTGGAAACTCTTAACTTTGACGGCTAATAATTGCACAAAAGTTATCATGCTGTAGTACTTGCTGATAGAATTATGGTTGCACAACGCCTTGATAACAATTTTGTTTTGCACAAACAACACTAATTCAGTTTCCCTGTTCATGTAGGTATGCATTGCAAGTTGCGAATTTTTTTGAATTTGTGAAGAAACTGAAGGAAGTTTCACCAGCCCAGAACACCGATGCGAAAGCCAAGAATCCGCAAATCTTGCTTCCTCAGAATGGGGATCTATTACTCCGCAATGGCAGCCATTTGTCTGAATCTCGTTTGAAACCACTGACTTTGTAATGGGCAATACCATCTGTTTCATGGTAGGGGCGATGGTTGTAGGAAATCCTAGAATTCAGTGAAGGTTGCATCTTAGTATTTCTTTAGGTTATCAGCTCTCATATTCTCCAGCTGAAAGAAAACTGCACAAAATGACAATCCATAGTAATTAACTACTGAGTTAGATTAGCTCAACTCATTTTCATCAAAATTTGTGCAGCTTTCTTTACTGTGGAACAAAGTAGTATATTCCAAACAGTTTGCTCTGTAACTCTAAGCTTCTGGATTGCCATCTGCAGGATGGTGTATGTCTGGAGATAGGCATTAGTTCATCTGTAAATGATCTGTAGGTTGTTTGGTGGTTGTATTGCATTTGATTAAAATGCATGTTCCCTAATGCAAGCTCTTTATTAGTGCTCCGTGTTTGTTACTTTCCTAGTAGAGGATTTGAATTATTCTGAAGGCATGCCTAAGCACCAAGAAATGTTATGGTGGTTAAAGGTTACATCTACTGTAATTCCATATTAGTTTCAAAATTTCTCTTAACTGCTGTCATTGATCTCAATGGAGTGAGTGTTCTGAAATTTGCGGATTTGAAGACTCCATATGGTGCAGGATTTTATACTGACAACTCATGAGAATTCTGCCCAACTTGGCAGCTTCTTTTGGAACCAAGGCTAGAAAGTCCATGTATCGAAAAACGGAAGTCACCTTCTTTTGGAACCAAGGCTAGAAAGTCCATGCATCGAAAAACGGAAGTCACCATGTTTTAGGAAAGTCGTCTTTTCTTGTCTGGCTTATTCGACAGATGCTGTTTGCTATTAATATTTTTTGACTTCTCCGTATCATCTGCTGAGAACATTCTGATTAGTGCCTTTTGTGTCACTTTTAGTGGATGAGTGATATTCTTCCATTCTTAGTCAAGCGGTTCAGTGGCTGGTTCTGTATTTCACCAGTGATTTCTGGGATGACGACGACCCGTGCATCATGTTACAAAAGTGTGTCTGCCATGTACCGTACAGAAACATAGGTAGGTTATCTGAATGGAGAATTGGAGACATCTGCTCTTTTTTCAGTGGAAGGGTCAGGTTAGTGGCTCTTGCTATCGATCAATATAGAAAACTGATTGGTAGCCCCAAGCCCCCAAGGCCAATTGCTGCATGGAGGATGCAAAATTGGACGCAGGATTGCAATGGTGCATGCAGAATTGCAGGCAGCGGTGTTCCGAGGGGATGGGAGTATGCTCACCTAATTTGGCATCTGGTAACAGTGTTATTGCAATAAACCAGAGCAAGTGGATCCTGAATCACCAGGCACTCAGTTGATTGCATGACCAATGGAACAGGGTTATTTTGACTTATCAGCTGAGAAATTTGGGATTGGAGGATATGTGTCATTTTCTGAGTGTTTTTTTTTGCTATTTCTTTTTTTAATATAGTGCAACGGAGACACAGAGCGCACCCAATTGAATCCAAATATGTTAAGTGACACCGAGCATTTACCATCATAGTGAAATGAGGTGGACCTCCGGTGTGGCAGAACGAGAAACTCTGTCCACTGTATTATTCCGAATAACTAGCAAATCTAGTTAGTAAACTTTGTAGCAGAAACCAGGTGAAAAAAAAGCTTGTTATATCAACGCAATGCTTATTCCTCTCTAGAATTTTGCATGAATGTTCAGAATGCTTTTCTTCGTATTGATTTGCATGAAGAAGTCTATATGCAACCAGCCCCAGGTGTTGATGCTCCTCCAGGATATGTTTGCCGGCTTTGTCGTGCTTTATACAGTCTTAAACAAGCTCCTCATGCTTTTGATCGTTTCATATCTGTGATACAGGTTGCTGGTTTTTCACCAAATGATCATGAGCCGCTTTATTTATTCATCTCTCTTCATAAGGATGCACTTTGCTTCTTGTATGGTGATATGGGTGATGATGTGGAATACATTTCTATTGTGAAGATGCAACTTGGTGAGCAATTTCAAATGTGTTATATGGGTCCTCTCACTTACTTTTTAGGAGTTGAGGTGTTGCATTTTGCAAAGGGATACTATCCATCTCAATATAAATATATACAAAACCTTATTGCTTGTTCTAGCATTAATGATTTGAATGACTGCAAAACCTATGTACCTTCACTTACAACTTCATCCTAATGATGGTATACCTCTTGAGGATCCCTCTTGATACCGGCATGTTGTGGGCAGCTTTGTTTATCTCACTGTCACCAGACCAGATATTGCTCATGAGGTTCACATTTTGAGCCAGTTCCTTAGTGCTCCTACTTCAGTCCATTATGGACATTTGCTTCTTATGCTAAGATTATTGAGAGGGACAACATCTAAGTGTTCGTTCTATGCTCATGATAGTCCGCTTCAGCTTCATGCTTATTCGGACTCTACTTGGGCGAGTGATCCAACAGATCATCATTCTGTCATAGGTTATCGTATTTTTCTTGTCTATTCTCTTCTCGCATGGAAGTTCAAGAAGCAGGCAGCTGTATCTCGGTATGATAGAGGCGGAACTTCGAGCACTTGTCACTACCACTTTAGAGATCGTATAGTTTTGTTGGTTGTTAGCTAATTTTGGTATCCCCCTCTTCTTTTTGATAACACTAGAGCCATACCAATTGAAAATGATCCCGTGAAGCATGAACTTACAAAGCATATCGGTGTTGATGCCTCATTTACCTGATCTCATTGTTATCGGACAATAATCGCCCTTCGATATGTGCCTTTGAAACTGCAAGTAGCATATTTCTTTACTAAAGCACAGACTCGGGCATAATATCGGCCTCACTTACTCAAACTCAATGTCCATCTTTCTTTGCCAAAACAAGACTATGTTGCCCACTTCCAACTGTCCTAATTCCGTGTGGTCCAATGAATGTGACCCTTGGTCAAATGAATAAGCCGCGCCACTGGAACAAGATACCTATGTAACGTCAGATGTAGTGATAAGAAAACATTTCAAGTTAGAGTCTCCAAGTTTTAGGATGAGTGTTGTTTGACGTCTCTGTTAATGTTTAGTGGGCATGGGTGAACCATGCGTTGCCACCATAGTTCATCAGCACAGCACGTGGCTAGCCATGGCGGCCTCCACACAAGGCTGGCTTGATCAGCATTGACTTTGCTTAACTAAACTGCAAAGTGCAAACTGGCAAATCGATGCGATAAGCTACGGGTGTAAGATAATCGGGAAGAAGATGCCAATAATGCAGCAACTGATGGCTGGTACATTACCAATTCTTGCAGGTCACATCCTGTCGTATGCATATATAAAAATAGTATGACTAAGAATCTGAGATAATAAGATATACAAACATACCCATGGACTCTTGGAGCTAGCAGCAATTAAATACACAAATAACCTAATGTAAACTCCAGTGGTATGTCACCCATATTAAACTCTGGCTTCTCATATCAAATAGCTTTAAATATTTGGAGAATAAATTACACATGAACACGCACACTGGATATTACATAATTCGTTGAAGAACCAAAGCACATAATTTTGTGCAATCAGATGTGTTCATTTCCGTGATGTACTGTTATATGCTGCTGAGTGCTGACTTGATTATTTAAATTGTACCATTAACAAAGGAATATGATTTATAATGAAATGGAGAGTTTTGTATTTGTAGGCGGCTAGCTTGCTGCCAATACTCAGGTAAGCGTCATTGTTTAGCATCTCCACTTATATCTAGCGGAGATGTCCACCTTAGTTAGTTCATCATCCGCAAGGTTGGATGAGCATTGACTTCTGCATAACTAATTTGCAAATAAACATGGATGTTGATGAGGTATGCTGCAGAGTCAAGCTCAGCTTGCACATAAAGATAACTGATAAGAAGATGCGAATGCAGCAACTGGATGCTATACTAGTTTATCGGTTCTTTCAGGTCACACCGTGTCGTATTTGTATGCTCAGACAATGTGAGTGAAGATAATATACACAATGATGTGATCATGGACATAACATACTCATGAGCTGTTTGGGCTAAGAATCATATGCATGAACAAATGACATAATGTAGTCGGAATGAGATGTCGCTATTGACTGACTTCTTGGAATAACTAAATTTAAATATACAGAGAAAAAATGCACTACAAGCACGCGGGTTACGAATAAACAATTTAAAACACAGAACGTATGTATGGTAACACTTGTATCGCTAGATAAAGTTTCAGTGCTACTATATATATCCCTAACTTGATTTATTCAACTTGGACCATATCAACAAGTGCCTCAACTTAAGTTACACTATTTAGTAATAAACCAACAAATTTCATATCAAATAGGATGCACACCTCTTTTTATTATTAACTAATTAATATGTCAATATTTTCAATATTTATACATTATAAAGCACCATGTTTATATAATATCATTTTGTGTTCTTTTATTTGCGTATGGATTGTGATATAGGGTGTTCTACATTTACTGCCTGATTGGGACTTTTCTCCTTTGTCCCAAACTTTAGAAAACCGATTTCCATGTACCTGGCCCCTCTTTCTTTTTTCTGAGCAACTTTCTCGCAGTAACCATTAGCTAATACTACTTAAGTGTCCATTTGTAAGGTAACTGAACTTTTCTTAAGAATAATCAAGGTTGCAAATAGCCCGCTATAGCTTCGCTATAGCTCCAGCTATAGCTTTTTGAGACAAATGCCGCTACGATATTGCAAATATTACCGCTAATGCCGCTAACTCTGCTATATCATGAAATAACCCTGCTAAATTCAATAGCTTAGCTCCGCTAACACCACTATGTTTGACTTATGAACTTATATACTTGTGATTTATGAACAGCAAGGTACGATTTATGATATATCTTGTGAATTGCGGCTCATTTTCTTATGTATTCACTAATGTTTACATATACTTACGAAATATGAGCTGGAAATCATAAATTTGTAATGTTTAGGACTAAATTTTGATACTTTTTCGCATACCACTAAATGCTATAGCTTCCGCTATAGCTGTGCTATAGCCACAATAGCTTTTTTAGAAGTACTCCGCTAAATTCTATAGCCCGCAATTTGCAACATTGAGAATAATTCAAAATTTTCATGTGTACAAGATATAGAAATTTGCTTTAAGTTATATAATTCCAATGGCCATAAGAGTTTATTTACTCTTAAAAACACATCATCTTCTCAGTAATGCGATAATACTCTCCTGTGTGTTTGACAAAAAAAAAAGACATGCGGTGACCTAAAGATACACAAACTGAGTTTTCCTCTCAAAATTAATTAAGTTGGGAACAGCATGTTTCTTGCGATTATGTCTCTTCAGGAGAATGTATAGTTTGCCGTGCCGTATGAACTGTGGCATCCTTTGATGTCAATGCGGAGAATTAGGGATACAAAATGATGTCATCAACTACTAAGAATATCTAAATGCAATTATTTGTACTGAAGTGTGAACTGGCGTACTGCAAGAATATTCCACTAATATCTAAGTTCAGTTCCTGCACACATACACCGTCATTAAATAAACCAGTAAATATGAAATGCTAGAAAAAATTTACAAGATGGTTTGGTTTGCAATAAACCGCCTGAAACTGTGCTTCGGGGGATCGACTTAGAGAGCAAAACTGAATTTTCTTTTTATTAAAAATAATGTTGGCAATGTAATTTTTCTTGCAAATGCATTTCTTCTAGAAAACTTGATTCATTATGCCGTGCAGACCTTGCCAGCGTTGGCTCCAACCCCGTAGATTAATTGGCTACAAAAAATTGTTACCACAGTTATTACCAACAAGAATATTTAAGTGCAATCACTTGCACATATACATGCATGGTCATTCAATAAATCCGGAATGCTAGGACATATCTACACGATGCCCTTGGAATAAACAGCCCTGAAAATTTACAATAGCTGGTAAGCTAATCATACCGTCAGAATTATACTACAAAAATAAGCCAACCTTGCACTTTTTTGCGAGGAGTCTTGCACGAATTAATAGACATGGCATATACTAATGTCTGTTATCTGTCATGGTTATTGTAACTGTGTTAGTAGAACCACATCATATACTTTGTTCCAAAGGCCAGAAAAAATAAAAAAATAGTAAAATGGGTATGATTTTTTAAAAATAAATTCTACTAGACAACATGCTAACCCTACTAGTCAACAAATATCACAAAATCTTAGCATTTTCTAACATGTGAGAATCAAACTCGGGACGCAAGAAACAGACCATCTTAGCTAATATGTGTTGTTCTCCCTCCATCCTATGAAGAATGCAATTATGAGATTAAAAAAATCTCATAAAAGACTACAATTCTAGCTGTAACTAACTGTTTTATTTCTAAAAATAGTAATTATCTGCATGCACCAACCGTCTTCATGCCTAAATTGGTAGGATTAACACAATTATAAAGGGTAGCATAGTCTTTTGTCAACCACACTAATCTGTCTGAAAAATACCAGAATTGTATTCTTCATGGAATGGAGGGAGTATGTTTGGCTATCAGGATAAAACCATTTTAACCCATAAATAATGATGTATTTGAACTTGCAGTAAATTAGCAATTTAAATCCATGTTTTTAATTTTCAAAATCTCCTATACTTAGCACACTGTAATATGAAATCTAGGAATTAATTAATGATAACCATTAATTTAATTTTGTCTCATAATAGAACTACTCGTTTTCTATTGATTTACTCAAAGGAAAAGATAAGAAGGGTGCGTACATATGTTGATTAAGATCTCTTAAAAACACTACCGTCTGGTTTCAAAAGATTGACATATTCAAATTTCACAATTCGTACAGCACCGCAACAAAATTAACCTAATGTAAACAGTACTATGACAAATACCTAAATTAAACTAATATAACATAATGTGTTTCCCGGATGTAGATGCTGGAGCATTGCTAATTCCTTATGCAGTATATATAGCCTTTCCTAGAAGTAGGCTTGGTTTATATTGACCCCACAGAAATTAAAAGCACTACCCTAACCTACAAAGGATTCTTGTATTCTTACACAATGTCTTTAGTACAGGGAAAATACTGAGGATGATTTATGATTGCAATTGTCGAAAAAAGAAATGATTAAAAGAACACATAGAACTCTTTAGATTAAAACAATAATATAAGATAGGGCAAATGACGCTTTGAACTATGTTGCTATTGTTTTGTGTGTAGTCAAGAATTTGTCTAAACAAAAACCATATGAAATAAATAACATCAATAGAAATTAAACTTGAAGGTAACTTGGGACACACCACTGCATTCCATATCCTTGTGGCCCCTATATATAGATGAAGGCATGAAGCAATGCTCCATAGGTAAGTGATCAATAGCGTCAAATGTAACTAGATTAAGCGAAATTCAGTCACCGGATCCCTTGTAAAGTTTCCTAGATCAAGTTACACGTTGGTTCTCTGTGCACATTTATTTTTGCATAGTATTTGTACCTGATCCTCGCATTTGGGACCATTAAAACCTTGTATGGGAAGAAAATCATCGGGACTCGGGAGGAGGTAGAGAGCTGCACAGTGAAGGAAACTATAAGGTGGCTAGGTGAAAATAAATGTATATGAGTTTGAAGTTTGAATGTCTCCTTCCACCTTATTTTGTAGTGGGATCATATGAATTTTTATCATATAGATGAAAGCCGTATCACTGATGTGTTTCTCTCAAATAAGACTCAGTAAATTGAACCATGACAGATGAATTATCTCATACTGCTCAAGGTTCCAACATTGAGGGGTCGTATAAGATGTCCAATATTAAATTTCTATATTTATATATGATATCATACACTCCCTCCCTCAGTTTCAAATTATGGTTCATTCTACACTACCAGAATGATCAACATCTGCACCGGTTGGGAACCGGCTTTAGCACCGGGTATCCCAACCGGTGCAGATCTTCCGAGGCTAAAGGGGTACCCCTTTAGCACCGGGTTGAATAACCGGTGCTAAAGGGTCCCTTTAGCACCGGTTCCAGACACAACCCGGTGCTAAAGGGCCTGCCCCGCAGCGCCTTTAGCAGGGCCTTTAGCACCGGTTGTGCAACCGGTGCTAAAGGCCCCAGATTTCTTTTTTTTTGCTTTTTTCAGTAGCCATGCATGCACGTCTATATACGTGTATATACGTATATATTCTAATACGTGTATTCTAATGCGTATTCGGCCGACTCTATATTCATATTAGCTGACATTTCATCAAAATAGAAGACATATATATTACAAAAGTAGATATTCATGCATGTCAACTCGAGTTATATATATTTAAACTATATTTTCTACTTAATTAAGATTGACGACTTGTTGAACTGTCCGGCACGTCCTCCAGTGGCATGTGGAATTCTCCTCGGGGATTGACGACCTCGTCCCAGATCCATCCGACGAGCTGTTCTGCAATTGCGTCAATTCTTTCTCGCTCTAGAGACTCTTCCTTCAGGCTCAACATCTATAATTTACAAATAATTGAAAGATATTTAATCCACCGAGTTGAAGACAATAATTGTGCACTTAATAATAATGGAAATGTGTTTATTATTACGTACCATAATATCGTGTTGTGTAAGCTTTTTATGTCCCCAATTCCACATGTAATCGCAAACATAGTATGCACATAAATTATTTCCCTTCCCCTGTTTGGCACACTATCGACCAAAAGAAATTAAGTAAAATTCATATAATATATTAGCCGAGGCCTACATGTACAAATTACTTGCTTACCGGAAAGCCAATGTTCCATTTTAGTGTTTCATGTTGAATACCCGGGTGTTCTTGACGAAATTGATTCCAGGCCCTGCGAACAAAAAAATTGAGTGAAGTCATTGCGAGTGTAAGGGTTGAATTAAGTAGGGGAAAATATACATCACCTTGTCATCATGTCCATGATGTTCTGTAGTTTTTCTATTGGAGTGTGCAATGAATCAAAGATGTTCACGACACCCCGGTCAGGACACAATATTATTAGGAACCAGTGGAATCTGTATACATGTATACATTATAATCAGAAATGAAATAGTACATAGACAGTATAAGAAGAAGCCTGTGTATGTACTCACTCGATGTTGTACGGGATTAGTATGGAGTTGCAGTAATTTTGTTTCTTAATATACTTGTATAGGTTTCCATATGTTTCCTCAGGATTCATCAATATCATTTATTCACTTATCCTTCGAGGATCCACGAAACCAACGTCATATATTGAGGATCTCCGACATTTTTGAATCTCCATTCTGCATATGTTAAGCAATAAATAAAGTCCGCGTCAGCATAGATTGGAATTATTGTTTTCAAACTGTGAATTATAAGCAACAACAAAGTACTTACAGTGTCCAACAGGTGATCAAATCCACGTCCATGGTGTCGCGGTGGTACAACTCATATATATCCTGAAACCTCAGCCAGACCCAATCCTCGTCACCATTGTAGAAATCATGGTCCTTCACGCCTACTTTGATCATGCGCCGTTTATTCCTTCTTGATTCTTCCAAGTACCACTCATGGAATCGGCGCATCTTCGTCTGTAGCTTGCTCTCCATTTCAGGAGGGACCATAGGCTCGCCAAGCTTAAACGGCCACTTCAACGTTGTGCTTACAGGCACCTCTGCTTCCCCCAGGAGTTGCGCTCTGGATAGTCCAGTCTCGGCCTCAAATTGTTGGATCCGTAGCTCGTGCGGAGTTGGCAATGGAGCCAAGGGCTGCTGAGGTTGCTGGCCGAGCTGAGGAACCTTTTTGGATGTGCCCGCCTCCTTATCTGCAGCCTTCCGCTTCTGGCAAGATTTCAGTAATGAGCGGTCATAGTCTGTTATTAGTACTTCCTTCTGTTGACCATTGCTCAAATTACCGAGGAATGACTTGACGACAGTGGGATCAGGCTTCGGCTCCGGCTCCGGTTTTTTCCTCCACTCGGCCATTTGCCTCTTTGTGTCTGCTTTGACCGAGGCTTCGAGCTCCTCTAGAGTCTTCTCACCCGCTCTTTTCTATGGTGCGGGCTTCTCTCTGGTTTTCCGCGCCTTCTTCCCTGGTGGAGTGGGGGCAGAGGCTTTAGTGCGGCGTCCCCTCTTCGGCGAAGGGGGCGGAGACCTCCGCGGCGGAGGAGACGGAGGCCTCTTCGACGGAGGAGACAGGCTTGCATCAGGAGCTCCCGGAGAATCGTCATGATCCGGTGGATCTCTTGGAGACGGTGGAGGTGACGGAGGCTTGTTGGTAGCCGCAGGTGTACCGGGTATGACGACGTCTGCCTTGCTCCATAGAATGATGCAGTGAGAACACTGACCGAGTTTTGTTTCTCCGTCACCTCCGGGGATGTCAAGTTCCAAGTCTTCCCAGTTGGTGACGACTTGCTCCACCTCAACAGGTACGTAACCATGTGGAATGTCATTGCAGTGCCATTTTTGCCCTTCTTCCACACATTTGGTCATACCGTATGCGACCTGATAATTTAGTAGTCACAAAGAAAGTTAGTAAATGAATGGTATTTACGGTGAAATGTATGCAATACGAACTAAGGTCGCATACGTACCACCACAGCTAAGTTCTTCTGCCTGACGACAAGCTCGCACGCGGTCCGTTGAGTTATTTCATCCACGGGGTAACGGACCGGTTTGGCGGCCTGTGTGGAAGCGTGACTGCTTTGATATTGTTGTGGAGGGCTAATAAGGGCCGCATCTTGGAGAGGTGCATGCTCTGTGGAACCGGTCCCGCCTGGTGCATGCTCTGTGGAACCGGTCCCGCTTGCGGCTTGTTGGAGAGGTGCATGCTCTGTGGAACCGGTCCCGCTTGTGGCTTGTTGTATCTGCAGCCATGCTACCTTCATCCGTCGCTCCATCTCTGACTCCGTTTCTTGGAGCTTTGAGCCCTGGGCGGCAACCGTTTGCTCTAGGTCCCTCACCCTCTGCTCATATTCGGCCTTCTTCCTCGAACGGCTCCTATAGGTGGCGGCGTGCTCTTGGAAACCTTTCTTCCATGAGATGCTTGTGCCTACGCCGCGCGTCCGTCCAGGATGCTCCTTGTTCCCTAAGGCATAGGTTAGCTCATCTCTGTCTTTATCAGCAACAAATTCTCCCCTCTCAGATGCCCTGAGGATATCGAGGAGACGCTGAGCTAGTTCTCGCAAGTCCTCGGGAAAAACTAAGGAGCCGTCGATTGGGCTTAGGGTGCCTCCATGACCATAGTACCAATGCTTGGTCCTTGTGGGCCAGTCATGTGTCGCTGGAGTGATGCCTCTAGCATATAGATCTTCTTCCATCTTCTCCCATTTAGCGATGCTTGCCTTGTAACCTCCCGAACCCATCTTATGAGAGTACTTCTTATTTGCGGCGTTTCCAGCGTTTCTAGCGCTAGCCGTTGCACCCTCTTCGGAGGTTTTGTACTCAAGGAATGCTTCCCACTCGTCATCAGTGATCTTCTTATACTTCTCAGGATCCGGGGCCTCTCCGATTTTGAGAAAATGCGAGTACAACTTCTTCTTGAAATCCTGAAACAGAACTGCCATCTTCTTCATTGTCCAATCCCTCAGTTCTGCTTCATGAGTGCTAGGCCAGTCGAATATTGCCTTTAATTCCCTCCATAGCATCTCCTTCTCTGTATCGGGGAGCACGTACTCCTCAGTGGGGTCCGTGGACTTCCATTTTCTGATACTAATGGGCACATTGTCCCGTACAATTACCCCGCACTGAGATACAAATTTCTTGGCCACTTTTGGGGGCTCAACTGGCTCCCCGTCATCCTCCACTCGAGTGATGTGAAACTTGACATCCTTCAGCTTCTTCGTGGTCGATCGTTTTGATTTCTTAGCTCGACTTGTAGAAGCAGAGGCGGCCTACACAAATTACATATATACGAGATGATATAGAGATGGTATACATAATTGACATGTACAGTACAAATTTATGTTATATATATACACACCTGACTAGACGAGGGCTCGTTACCGGCCCCTTCAATAGTGCTGCCCTGGACACGTTCGCCCTGGACATTGCCGGCCCCTTCAACATTTTCGGCCCTCGCAACATTGTCGCCCTGGATATTGTCGTCCCTTCCAATGGCCCTCAACACTTCATCCATGCTCATCGGTTGGGTTACAATATCAAAAAGTTGATTCGCTAAGAACGTGTCGTTGTCCTCTTTCATGGGTGGGACAGGCTCGTTGTTGTCCGCCATCTATAGAACTAAAAATAATTGATAAGCAATATATACAAAGCATAGATATTTCAAATATTTGTAACATATTCGCTAAGGGGTTCGGTGCGCTTAGCGAACGGATTCGCTAAGGGGTTCGGTGCGCTTAGCGAACGGATTCGCTAAGGGGTTCGGTGCGCTTAGCGAACGGATTCGCTAAGGGGTTCAGGTTCAATATACATTTCAATGTAAATATACAATGCATTTCCAATATACATTTCAAACATATAACATTTCCAATATACATTTCAATGTAAATATCTCCAATACACATTTCAACATGCCTATACATTTCCAATAAATAAACATGCATATACATTTACATTTTCAGCATATAAATATTTGCAATTTACATTTGCAACATTTTTCAATACATATGAAGCATGTATATTTCTAATAGAATTGCAATATAGAACATTTCCAATATATCATTTTTATTTCCAATACAATGCATTTCCAATAAATTAATTTCTAATATTTTCTAATATTTTCAATACATATGAAGCATATATATTTCTAATATTTCCAGTACAATGCATTTCCAATGTATGTGGTTAGCGAACGCGTTCGGCCAAGCGCATTTGGTTAGCGAACGCGTTCGCTAACCAAATACGCATGGCCGAACACATTCGCTAAGCAAATGCAAGGGTACCTACACACACACAAAGGCACGAAGGCCGGCTCACACGTACACAACCACGCACGGCACGAAGGTCGGCATCACAGGGGCCTCACCGCGACGGTGGACGAGGGCGACGGCAGCGGCGGGCCGGCGGCGGCGACGGGCCGGCGGCGACGACGAAGGGCGGCGCGGCCGGGGACGATGGCGGCGCGGGGAAGACGGTGAGGGCGCGAGTGGCGGCACGGGGACGTCGTCGGGGACGACGGCGACGAAGAGCGGCGGCGCGGCCGGCCGGGGACGTCGGGCGGCGCGGGGACGACGGGCGGCGGCGCGGGGACGACGGCGAGGGGACGTCGGCGGGGACGACGACGACGAAGAGCGGCGGCGCGGCCGGCCGGGGACGTCGGGCGGCGCGGGGACGACGGTCGGCGGCGCGGGGACGACGGGCGGCAGGCGCGGTGAGGACGGGCGGTGGCGCGGGGAGGATGGACGAGGCCGCGGGCGACGGCGGCGTGGGCGAGGGTGACGGGCGGCGGGCGCGGCGACGGCGGCGGCGGGGGCGAGGCGAGGAGGAGGGCCGGCGGTTTGGGGGAAGATGAAGTGCTGCGGGGGCGGGGGCCGGCGCGCGGCTATATAGATCCGGGGCATTTAGCACCGGGTGCAGCCACGACCCGGTGCTAAAGGCCCTTTAGCACCGGGTCTATACAGCACCCGGTGCTAAAGGCCCCCCTTTAGCACCGGGTCTTCCCACCACCCGGTGCTAAAGGCCCTTTAGCGCCGGGTCTTCCACAGCCGGTGCTAAAGGCCGTAACTGGCGCCAAACGAAAATTGGGGGCCTTTAGCACCGGATTTTAGATCAACCCGGTGCTAAAGGCCCCCAATTTTCGTTTGGCGCCAGTTTCCAAACCGGCCTTTAGCACCGGTGGCTACTATTTGGGAATCTTATAAATATAGTTTTTAATATATAGTTATTATTACTTGTTTAATTCAGTTATTAATACCTATTAAAAATATATATTAAATAAGAAAATCTTATAAATTAATAGAAAATCTTATAAATTACTAGAAAATCAATATAAAATGCAAGAAAATCTTATAAATTAATAGAAAATCTTATAAATTACTAGAAAATCTTATAAATTACTAGAAAATCTTATAAATTACTAGAAAATCAATATAAAATGCTAGAAAATCTTATAAATTAATAGAAAATCTTATAAATTACTAGAAAATCTTATAAATTACTAGAAAATCTTATAAATTACTAGAAAATCAATATAAAATGCTAGAATTAATAAAAACAATCTTATAAATCAATAGAAAATCTTAGAACATAGGTGGAACATAAATGCAAATATAGTCATTACAAATTGGGTGGAACATAGTGCAATTAAATTACATGGCATCATCGTTTACTCGGACACTAATAAACTTCCTCTTTACAAATGTTCCTTGATTGTGATCACGCCGTAGATACGGTGTCTCCTCCGCCGCTAACAGGATGCTTGGGTCATCAGCCACTGAGAATGGAGGCCGGCCATCGAGCATATCATAATCTTCATCCGTCTTGTCCTCAACTCCTACGATTTTTCTCTTTCCAGGAAGAACTATATGACGTTTTGGCTCGTCTTGTGATGGGTCCAATTGCTTAGCCCCACCTTTCTTATCCGCCCCTTTCTTCGGTCTGCTAGCCATGTCCTTCACATAAAAAACTTGTGTGACAGCTTTGGCCAGGACGAACGGTTCGTCTAGAAAGCCAATCTTGTTTAGGTCCACTAACGTCATTCCATAGTCCGCTTCAACTTTAACACCTCCTCCAGTCAGCTTCACCCATTGGCACTTGAATAGTGGGATCTTCAAAGGTCCGTACTCTAGTTCCCATATCTCCTCTATGATTCCATAGTATGAGTTTGTATTGCCATTGGTGTCTGTCGCGTCGATCCGGACACCACTGTTTTGGTTGGTGCTTTTCTTGTCCTGGGCTCTTGTGTAAAATGTATACCCATTGATGTCGTATCCTTGGAATGTCAAGATCGTGCTCGATGGACCTCTAGCTACAAAAGCTAGCTGCGCATCAATGCCCTCGACACCCATAAGACGTCTTCGCAACCAATCGGCGAAAGTACTATTGTGCAGACGCTGAATGAAGGCCGCAGACTTTGTTGAGTTTTCGTCCCTGAGAATCTGCATGTGCTCCTCGATGTACGGAGCAACTAAGGTTGATTGTTGCAAAACTGTGAGGTGCGCTTTACGAAATGTCTCAACGTCCTTGATCACCATCGATCTTCTCCCTAGTGTGCCCTTTCCACCAAGTCTCCCCTCGTGATGTGATTCGGGCACACCAATCGGCATAAGATCGTCGACAAAGTCAACACAGAAAACAATGACCTCTTCTGTTTCGTATCCCTTAGCAACGCATCCTTCTGGACGAGAACAATTACGGACATACTTCTTTAGGACAGCGAAGAACCTCTCAAATGGGAACATGTTGTGTAGAAATACTGGGCCCAATATACGAATCTCTTTGACGAGGTGAACCAATAGATGTGTCATGATATTGAAGAAGGATGGTGGAAATATCATCTCAAAGCTGACAAGACATTGCACCACGTCGTTCTGTAGCTGATCTAAATGGTCTGGATTGATCACCTTCTGAGAAATTGCATTGAGGAATGCACATAGCTTCACAATGGCTTTCCGCACGTTAACTGGTAGCACACCCCTGAGTATGACGGGAAGCAGCTGTGTCATCAACACATGGCAGTCGTGAGACTTCAGGTTTGTGAACTTCTTCTCTTTCATATTTATTATTCCCTTAATATTGGAGGAGTAGCCAGACGGAACCTTGATACTGTTCAAGCATTCAAACATGCTTGCCTTCTCTTCTTTGCTGAGAGTGAAGCTGGCAGGACGCAAGTACTGGCGTCCTTTGTCTCTCTTTTCTGGATGAAGATCAGTCCATTGCTTCAATCGTTTCAGCTCCTGACGTGCTTCCAGTGTATCTTTTGGCTTCCCATAAGTACCCAGGAAGCTTATCAAGTTCACGCAAAGATTCTTCGTCAGATGCATCACATCAATCGCATTACGGACCTCTGAAAGTTGCCAATAAGGTAGCTCCCAAAAGATAGACTTCTTCTTCCACATCGCGGCACGACCATCCTCGCCCGTCGGAGCAGCCTGGCTTCCGTCTCCCTTGCCAAACACCACGTGTAGGTCCTTCACCATATCAAATAGCTCTTCTCCACTCCGGTGTCTCGGCTTTGTACGGCGGTCAGCATTCCCGCCAAAATGCGCACATTTCTTTCGTAGCTCATGCTTCGCCGGAAGGAATCGACGGTGACCCATGTACACAACTTTACGACAATGTTTCAAATACATGCTTTTGGTTTCCTCTAAACAGTGAGTGCATGCTTTATATCCTTTGTTTGATTGTCCTGATAGGTTACTTAGTGCAGGCCAGTCGTTGATGCTTATGAAAAGCAGTGCTCGAAGGTCAAACTGCTCCTGCTTGTCCTCATCCCATATGCTAACACCTTCATTCTTCCACAGCTGCAAAAGTTCGTCAACCAATGGTCTTAGGTACACATCAATGTCGTTGCTAGGTTGCTTTGGGCCTTCGATGAGCACTGGCATCATAATGAACTTCCGCTTCATGCAGAGCCAGGGGGGTAGGTTGTAGATACAAACAGTCACGGGCCAAGTGCTATGACTACTGCTCATTTCACCAAAAAGGTTCATGCCATCGGTACTTAAACCAAGCCTAACATTCCTCGCATCAGCATCAAACTCTGGGAATGCTCTGTCGATGTTCCTCCACTGGGATACATCGGCGGGGTGTCTCAACATGTCATCCTACTTACGTTCTTCTTTGTGCCAGCGCATCAGTTTGGCATGGTCTTTGGTCCTGAACAAACGCTTCAGACGGGGTATCAGAGGGAAATACCACATCACCTTCGCAGGGATTTTTTTCTTAGAATGCTCTCCCCCAACATCACCAGGGTCGTCCCGCCTGATCTTGTATCGTGCGCAGGTGCAAACCGGACAACGATCCAAGTGTTCGTACTGTCCGCGATAGAGGGTACAGTCATTAGGACACACATGTATCTTCTGCACCTCCAAACCGAGAGGGCAAACAACACGTTTTGCTTGATACGTCGTCGATGGCAATTTGTTACCCTCTGGAAGAATCTTCTTTACGAGTTTCAGTAGCTCCTCGAAACCCTTATCAGTAACACCATTTGTTGCCTTCCACTGCAGAAGTTAAAGTGTGCTACCCAACTTCTTTAGCCCCTCTTTGCAATCTGGGTACAGGTCAGTCTTGTGGTCCTGCAACATGCGCTGTATCTTTTTCAGTTCCTTATCATTGCCGCAGTCTTTCTCGGCATCACGCAACATTTGCCCGAGTCCATCAGTAGGTTCATTTTCCTGAGCAACATCTTCCTGAGCATCGCCTTCCCGGGCAACATCTTCCTCATCGGCATCACCCATTGCAGCATATGCAAAGGAACCGTAGTATTGAGCCAATAACGGAATGTCGTCATCGGCCTCGTCTTCTTCATCTTCATCCATTAGAATTCCTCTTTCACCGTGCTTCGTCCAAACAGAATAATTCCTCATGAAACCGTGCCTCATCAAATGCATTATTAAATAAATATACAAATACAATTTAAAGATAAAAAATTTAATATATAAATAAATACAAATTATAATATATATTCCATTATATAAATAAATTTCTAAAACTACATTACTATATTCATTAAATAAATAAATATACCTTCCGTTAAATAAATAAATAACTATTCTACCTTTTAATAAATAACTAATAATATATATTTCATTAAATTAATAAATAACTATTCCAACTTTTAATAAATAAACCTCTCTAATAAATAAAATACATAAGCCTTATAACTATTCACAAGTCATACAAAACAAAATACTAACTAGCTTGCCTTCTCTCTCCATTTAAAACACAACATGAACACTCTCTCCACCATGAACTCAAGCTCTCTCCTCTCTCTCCTCCAAGAACACAAGCTCTCTCTAGCTAGCTTTACTTTGATTCACAAATCCCTCTATTTCTAAATCATAGAAGGATTACAAGCTAAATAAAATATTAGAGAATGAAAGAGTGTACCTTGTAGTGCTCCTTAGATGAGTAGAATCTTCACAAATTTTGAAAAAAATTTGGACAGCACCTCCCCTCCCACGGCCGAGCAGCATGAACACAGCGCCTAAGTGTTCAGCTGGCTCGGCCGGGGGAGGAAGAAGGTGCTATATACAAAAGACATTAGCACCGGATCGTGGCAAGACCCGGTGCTAATGTTCACCAATTAGCACCGGTTGCAGCCAGCAACCGGTGCTAAATGGCCTCGGGCACATTAGCACCGGTTGCTGGCTGCAACCGGTGCTAAAGGGGGAGCATTAGCACCGGGTCTCGCCACGACCCGGTGCTAATGTGTCCGCCCTGACACCCCGCAGCGCCGCCCCCGCTCCTAGCCGTTGGACCCGGTGCTGAAGCCCCATCAGCACCGGGTCCAAAAATGGCCGAGGCGGAGGAGACGGGCGGATGTGAAGCATTCTGGTAGTGCTAGCTTTTCTAAATACATAGATTTTCTAAAAACTATGTACTCAGAAAAAGCATAGATGGATGGAATATGCCAAAGAAATGAAGAACGGTGGTTATATGTCGGTGTCAACTGGAGTAAACATCAGATTGAGTGCTTGGTCTCCATAGCGACGTACTGCGATCTTTGAGGAAAAAAAGGTTGGCACCAAGATTGTAGAATTATCACTCCACTATTCATTTACACTCGACACCACCCCCACTTAATAATTGAACCCTGCATGAAAATAAGTTACATATATATACTGATCCTAGTACCTCTCATCCGATTGCAAAACGCTAATTAATAACTGGAGCACCCATGCATCTACGAGCAATCAGAACCGTCCATATATAGATATATGAAACACAAGATCTGTAATAGTACATATACTAGATATATATATGTAGACTAGCTCTAGAGCCTTTCTACTCCGGGAGAGGGATGTCTGCCAGGTCCTGCCGGAATGGCACAGGCTGGTCGTCTTCCTCCTCACCGGCCGCCGCCGCCGCCTTGGCCTTCTCGGCGTCGATCTGGGTGGAGTCGGCGACGAAGGTGACGACGGTGTCCTTCCTGAAGGTGAGGTAGATGACCGCGAAGATGTAGATGAGCATGAGGGGGAAGACGATGAGCCCAACAAGCACATTGGCGTACTTGGGCAGCGAGTTGTGGACGAGCCACCCAACGAAGCTCGTGCTCAGGAAGTACATGTTGATGCCGATGATCATCAGCCCGAGCAACCACGAGAACACGATAATCTGCAAAAAATACACACAACACATTTAATAACATACTGTATATTATTATTGTTACTACACACTACTCTTTTTTAATAATTTGGTAACATGTGGTTAAGCCGTTCTTCCTTTTTTATCTCTTTTCCAAGACCTTTTTATTTTTATTTTTAAAAAAGCTGCCCTCCTGAATCCTGATCGATCTTTTCCTGTGCAGGAAGGATGACTCGAGTTTGGCTGATGTAGATGCTAGATCTGGTTCATGCAGAAAGTTTGTCTGGTTCGGCTTGTACGTACACTAACAGTGGTGGCGTGTGATGATAGCTCAGCTCGTACATAATATTATTGATCCAGAACATGGGGTGCAGGTTTTGCTGAGAACATTTTGTGCAAGGCTAGCTCATGCCAGACGTAAGGCATCACACAGCTGGTTATAAAAAGTGCAGACACGAGCAAGAAACAAAGGACGTAGTTTTCCCTGAGCCAGTGAATGCTTACGTAGATGGAGTTCTTGTGGGGTCCCATCTTGCTGCTGCTGCTGCTGAACTTGAGAAGTGGGATGAGGGCAAATGGCAGCTCAAAGGACAGTATCATCTGCAAAGGAAAAAAATCACCAATCATTCTGCAGCTTTATTTAGAAGGTCCAGAAGGATCACTAAATTATTGTGCAGTTTTAGATCACATGTTCATTAGTGCCCTTTTGTTAGGTAATAAAGACCTGTTAATCCACAGTAAAAACTAACCATGTGCCTGCTAACAATAAGCTAGCTGCAATATATGGGTGTATAACTAGTGGAAGGGCCACTCAGCTTGCTCGGCCTATATATATGAGGTGGGTTGTGACGCACCGAGGCGATGATGATGAGACGGCCGGCGCCACTGGAGCCGCCGATGATGGAGACGACTAGGCTCGGCGCAATGGCGATGCAGCGGGTCATCAGGTTCCTCAGCCACTTCTTCATCCTGATGTCCAGAAACCCCTGTATGTACGTAACAAGAAAGCAACAAGGCACAAAATTAAATAAAGCTTTGAAGGAGCTAGCTCATCGCTTGCACTAGGTGAAATCCTACTAGGATTAGCACGACTGACTCCATGAACCGTGTATTTAAACAGTGCAAAGAATGTGATAGTTGTTTGGTTTGTCGGAGAATTGATATGATGTTAGCAGATATAAAGAGCGGGTCCTTTCAGTTTCGAAAGGCGACACCCACGCACGCAATTTTAGATTAAGTAAAACTGCTCGCCAATTCTTGAACATACTACTGGTTTAGTGACCTAGAAATAGTAGCTTATTAGTCTGAAAAAACAGTACTAACAGAATGTTTCACTACTAAAAAACTCACAAGCCATAAAAAGAATCGGTACTAAAGTGACACGGAGGTCTCGGAGAACATTTAGTACCAGCCGGTAATACGAAGCCGTACTAAAAGTGGCATTTTAGTATGTAACTCAAAAGTAAATAATTCATGATTTAAGTTATTGACAAAAAGTGCAAGAAACTAAGAATGATGAAATAAGTTTAGTCTTACAGACCACGACAAGGGAAACTGCAAGCTACAAATATATATCCAAGGACTCAATAAATAAACAAATAAAATTTAAAATTATGCTGAAAGGTACCTGCATGATGTACTGGCCGGAGTAAGTGCCTGTTATTGTGGAGCTCTGCCCAGACGCCAAGAGCGCCACGCCGTAAACGATGGCACTCGACTTGCCCAGCACGTTCTGATATGATCGAAGTATATACAAATAAAACGAAGAAAAACTTCTTTAATAAATCGAACAACAATAATTCTCCCAGCTAGCTGTAATAATTAATCTTGCGGTTAGTGTATATTGCCGTGCCTTGAGGAGAAAGGAGGAGGAGTCGAGTGTGAGGTCGCTGCACTTGTCGGCGTCCTCCGGTGAGAGGTTGCCGGCGAAGCAGACGGTCCCGGAGACGGAGATGACGGCGATGTTGATCAGCAGCGCCACGAACAGCGCGAACCCGCTCTCGTAGAGGAAGAACCTGCAGGCGTCCTGGATTTGATCCAAGATAGAGAGCAACAAGGGAGTACGTTGAGTTAGCACATGGTTAATTATTTCTCTTTTTTTTACTGAATATTATTTGTGTCCTTTATGTTGATGATGAAGTAGCTTACCTTGATTCCTCTCACCGACGAGGGAGTCTTCCTGGATAGCACAAGTGCAGAGTGCAAGAACAGGTTGTGCCTGAAACCAATCAGTTCATTAAGGGCCAATGTTTAACCCAAATTAATAAACAAGAACTGTTTTTTTTTGTTTTAGTCAACAGCTAACAAGCAAGTTATATAAAAACACGCTCGTGGCAACTACTGCTAGGTAGCTGAAATGCATGCATGTGGAGCTCTGACGCAGATTCATTGCTAACCACTCCCATTTTTCTTAATCCCTTGACCTGGCCGCCGCCTCTCGTTTGCTATGGCTAAGAATTAATCTAAAAGAATCATCAGTAGTATTAAAAGCATATTCACAATCCCTGAATTGCTTACGGCATGATAAGAGCTCCAAGGAGAGCAATGGCGTCTCCGGTGGCACCAGGGCCCTTGAGCCTTGGGATGAAGAGCCCTTTAAGCACCTCCACTGCCGGAGGCTTCACGATGCTCATCTCCCCAAAGAAGCATGCCGCCATGACGAACACCAGCATCGAGATCAGAAACTCCAGTTTCCGCACCTAGTAGTTTGAAAAAACCCGCAATTAATATCGTCACATGTGACGAATTGAAGCAACTAGTAGTGAGAATTAGTTAACACATTTTATTTTAATAAAGAAAGAAAGGTACATATGTGACGTACAATTCCTCCTCTTTGTTTTTGAAATAAGATTTATTTGTTGCAATTTTGTGACAACATAAAGTGCATCGAGTGGGTCAGCTTTCCTAGATATATAGCTATTACTAGTTAAAAATACAGTCAATTCTTGACAAATATATATAACAACAATTGAACCGCACACGGTAAGTACGTCCCGGAACCACCCGTACGTACGTACCCCATATTTTTGTAGTCCCAGAAGCAGGAGAGTGCTGGAGCCGGTGATGAGAACCCCAACCCACACGGGGATGTGAAACAAAAGGTTGAAAGCGAAGGCTGTCCCTATAACTGCAAAAACGTAGCAAGAGTAAGAGCAGCGTGCAAATGTTAGTAACAAGAAACAAGAGCTGGTTAGAGTATTGCTAGTAGGTCCTTGCAACTTCTTCCACTGCAGCTAATGTTCAGATGATAAGACAACCGAACACGTCGATGGAAGATTACATTTTGTATGATAGTAAGTAACTTGCATCATCCTAAGATGATGGTATTGACTTTAGCTCAAATATGTGTAATGGGCGTGACGAATTGTTTACAAGGAAAACATCTAGAACAAAAAAAAGCTTGCTCTAATTGTGGATTAACAATTAGAATGTGGGCCCAGACGTTGGGACTAATATTCATATAGCCTTTTTTATCCTCACAGTCAGCTTAAAATTAAATTAGAACATGGTCAAATGTGTCCTTTCATCAGAAATTTAATAGTCTAGCATTGTCATCCATTGGATCGGAGAACGTTATGCTGGTCTATCATTTTTCTTCTAACCTTCTGGGATATCTGCAGCAATCACAGCCACCTCTGCAAGGATCCATAGACAGATCTTCACAAACTTTGGATACTCACTCTTGCATATCTCAGCAAGATGCCGCCCTGGTTTATATTAAATGAATATCATTAGTGCCAAATTGTTAATGTTTTTATATGCAGGGGTGCCAAAATAGCGTTGCCTTAGTTACCTGTCACAACTCCAAGATTAGCGGCTAGTGATTGTATGATCAAAGCGAAGATGAGACCAATGAGAATCACCCAAAGGAGCTAAAGAAGACGTAACAAGAGAATCAGGCAATTGCGAAAGGCAAACATTCTGTTAGGTTCTCCTTTTTGGGATCTTCTGGAAGTGTGCAGGATTTTCTAGAGTAAATGGGGGCGAAAAGGAATGTGCGAAATCGCAAAAGGAAGAAACAAAATCTTCTGTGCTTTTAGTACGCACTGAAAATGTACCTCATATCTGTGATTTGCTCCAGCTTGCAGATCCGTTTCCACTGTTTCAGTTTGGAAAAAGGTTGTGAGAAACGTCTTAGAGAGAGAGATAGACAGACACACGCAGAGAGAGAGAGACTCACAGTTCCCAGGATCCAAATATGCCAGTGACACCATAAACCCTGGTCCAACATGAGCCAGGAACCTTTTCCATGCAGGCTCCTGAGTTACAGAGAACAAAAGGGAATAAGTTTTAAACAACTGAAATGAGCATCAGCTTATCTAGGAGCATATAAACGTGCTCAAGATTCAGAGGGCACTTCCTACAGTCTTGTCCACGGTAATAATATCACTTGTCACTTCAAACTCCCACCCATCCATATATATCCATTTTACTCTAGAACTTAAGATGGAAGTGAAACATAGATGCAGAAGATCGACAAGTAACCTTGATCAGTTGATCACTGTCTTCGAGCTTCTTAGAGTCTTCCCGCGCTACATTAGCTCTCCAGCTCCTCACTCTCTCGTTTCCCAGAGCTTCCCTCTCAATCTCCATGCCTACAGCCTATCAACTCTCTCAAAGGGTTGGAGAAGATGTTGTGGAGTGGTGTTCTCTTGCCGCCCCTTGGCCAACTTATATACACACACCATGCAAGTGTGCAGCCATATGATGCTGTTGAGAGATTAAAAAAATTGGGGGTCAAGTTTTGCCTGATAAAACATACACAAGAAAGCTCCATTTGGCATCTCTTACTAGACCAAACAGGAGGGGCCAAGGGATGTACATGCTTCCTTTTGTACTCAAGATTGTTTATTTCCGGTCACGATCACGGGACTAGGTTTATCTTGGGGAGTGATAGCTTGCCATGACCCCAAAACCATGCCTTTTGTCTATACTACTAATTAGAAAGGACTTTAGGGCCGTTGGTTGCTATATTTAGTGTACTAGCAGATCTGATGGTTTAGGTACAAATTTGGTGTCACTGCTTTGTTGAATATCGTCTAACCTGCGTGAACGTTTTGGTGTCTGTTTTCCTTGTGTAGGTGTAGACGTGTGGTAATGGTGGATGAGAACCCGTGTCGTGTAAGCGCAGGTGGAACTGTAATTTTATCTCTACAAAAGGGAGCATTACTTAATTGATGCGACATCCAGTCTGATTATTTATAAGTCATTGTAGTTCAGTAGCTCTCTAAACTAGGGAAAAAGAATGGGCTGCCTCAACTTATACTAGTTAAAAGTGCTAAATTCTGTATACTATAGTTAAAACTCCAGTCATGAAACTTAATTTTACCAATCCTCACTTGATCTATCTCAAGTTAATTCCTTAGTCTGCCAGAGAAACAATCAGTTGAGCTTTACACTTAGTTTCCGAAATGACAGAGTCTATCATTTATACTGTTCAGGCCAATAGAGATTCTTTTTACAGATAGAACGTCGAAGAATCAACATGATCAGGAACTGTAGCTCAGGACGTACGGGTCCTGGCTACTGCAGAGGCATGTGTGCTATACATGATTCTATTTTTGTAAGGCGCGCAGTGGCTGTGTGTAATTCTACTATTGCTGCGTCTGGGCTTGGGCTCAATCATTGTACAAGAACACATATATGCATCCAAGATAGATCAGACCTACAGGCATGCATGCCTAGATTAAGTCAGGTCAGTCATCATATTCCCCTCTGCCATGAGTTATGCGTAGCAAAAATGGTACCAATGTGTGTACTCGAGAGCCGAGACAACCACCTGGTTCAGGATTGAACCTACCATAGCATTTGGAACTTCTTTTGAAATTTTAATCCAAGTCTTTTTATCATCAAATCCGTAAACATGATCTGGAGTGGTAAAATTTCCTTTTTTTTGTGTGTGTACAACCACCTGGATCTGTTTTTCTTTTTGTTTGTACTGGGACTAACTCATGAGATGTACTGTATGACGAGAAAACAAACTATAGTTCCAGATAAACTTCCTTTTTCCTTGTATAACATTTTTACATGGCCAACTGATCATAAACCCAGTTACCAGATAACTTCCAAAACTCTTTGGTACTAATTGATAGGCACGGGTCAATACAGTATTAAAACATTGGAAAAGCAAGTCTCAGATTAACCAATGCTCAAGGGGAAGGGAGGAACAGTTGAGCATTCGTTCCAAAAGTAAATATATAAGCTAGGAGATATGGTTGCATCAACTGAACGGTTACAAAAAGATCGTCTGCGATGAGATACAAAAATATTCCAGTGATGTAACGACTGGCCGCCCAAGCAATCCTACTTCAATTGCTGCTCATCTCCTTGGAAGGTACCTATGTTTTTATACTTCAGAATAGAAAGCGTGGCGGTCCAAGCTTGCTCGCTACCCTGTTCATTTTTGCTCTCTTTGATCGTTGCAGATTTGAGTTTTTTTGTTTTGTTTTTGGCTGGGTGTGGAGGTGATGATGTATGGCTCGCTTTGTCCCTATATATGTGAGTGATGCTGGAATATTCTTGGTCAGTAAAGTAAGTACTGATAATACTACAATTACGGGCAGCCATTTCTTTGCTAACGACATATCGTCCTATAGTGATCAGTACTGTCAAGTGTCGACATGGTACCATTGATGCTTTACACAACAATTTCATAATAACCACTTTCGACCAGAAGGCGGCAGTGCAACGATTTGTTTAATTTTGCCCTCGCTGAGAGAAGAGATTAAAATTGTTTATTGTTAATTAGGAGGGAAAGGAAGAGTTGAATATTGTCCTGTGTGGCACTATGCAAAATGTTGATCATATGTTGGTTAGATGTCACATTGCAACATTCATGTGGTATATGCTGCAGGTCTTTGGCTGGGAGGATCTATCATGACTGGATTCCTCATAAGCTTGGTACTAAATTAACAGTTTAGCCTTTTAATATGTTTAGCCTCATATTTTTGGTATAACGGATTCCTCATAAGCTTGGTACTAAAAAAACAGTCATGTGGTATATAACTGGATCTATCATGACTGTTGGTACTATATAACAGTCAGCTGTATTCGTTTCAGCTCATGGCCATGGTGCGAGCCAGAATGAACCAGAATTGGCACCTTCTATGACTATATCAATCTGCTCACATGCTAGTACATTTATGAAAATGTCCCCTTGAAGCAACTCAAGGACGGTAACATTTTCAGCAAAAACCACAAACTGAATGACACAAGTGGAAATTTTAAATTCATAGGGATATTTGTGATAAACTGAGGACGACGGATAGAATTCAGGATGTAAAGTTTGCAATGACTAGGCCCTATCACTGATTGAGGAGATCACCGTGATGAAGTTTTAGCATAGGTGATTGTGACATTACAAGATGTAGTAGATATCAGGTTTGGACCTTCGGATCCACCCATCAATGATCCATCAACAATAAAGTTGAGGCCTTCCATTTGTAGGGTCAATAGATTTGGTGCCTATTACTTTCGCTTTTCATTGTTGATTCTTCTCAAATCCTTTGCTTTTGAATCTTCTTCTGAGTGGGAGGATCATTTGGCAGAGGAGGCAATCAACAAATTTAGAGGACTGATTTTTGTGTACACCAGCAGTAGTATATCTTTGGTATGTCGTTCTTATTTTTAAGTCCCTTTTTATCTGTACATGAGTATCAATTTTTACCATGGTAACAAATAGCGGGCTATAGCGGCCGCTATAGCGCTATTTAGCGTTTGCTGGACTCAGACGCTAAGATACGATGGGTTTGACGCTATATGCGTTTCCCGCTAATTAGCGGCTAATAGCCCGCTAATGCCGCTAAATCGATGTGAATTTCGCCGCTATCCCAGCGTGGGCCTTCAATTGCGCCAGCCCAAATCATTCGGCCCAAATCATCCTATGCAGTATATATCGATGGAAGAGACACACACAGAACCCTAGCCATTCGATTTCCCCTCCCGAGCTCGCGTCTGTGCCGGCGGCGGCGGCGCCGGATCCTGTTCCTGCTATCACCGGTGAGCGACGAGGTGCAAGAGACCAGTGAGGGAAGTTGGCCGGAAGTGCGGCGACGGCGGCTAGTTGTTGCAGCAACTGCAGAGGGCAGCGGCGAGCGCACGGCGGCACCTGCTGCTGCTGTTGCTGTTACGGCCATGTCTCGTTCCCAGCCAGAAGGCAAGTTTCCTCAAACTTTTTTCATTTTTCCTCTGTTCTTTGCGTGAATGGTGATGAGTAGTGAGTTAGTGACTAGAGTGACTAGTGAGTGACATAGTGCTGACTCATTCTAGTGGTGAATGGAATAACTGATTGGCTTAGGAGTTTTTGTACTAGTGCATTAAGCTTGTTAGTGCTATTGATTGGTACTCTTTACTGAAAATAAATTGGCATTTATCCCATGAAGAAAGTAGAGTTTCAGATCCGTTGTGTATTAAGCGTGCTACTACTGTAAATAAATTTGCTTATGATTTTCTACTGTTGATTGATCTACAATTTACTGTAAATAAATTAGCATATATGTCATGCAGCAAGTAGAGTTTCAGATTTGTTCTAGTTTGGTGCAGTAAGCTTGACATTTGTCAATCTCATTATTTTTGTTGCTTAGGTGCCCCATCAAGTGTTGCATCTGAATCAGTAGAACAATATGCTTCAACCAAAGTTGCTATCAACTCAGATGACCCTGCATGGAGGCATTGTTATTGCCCAGATCTGAAGAAGAAGCATTCAATAGTGTGCAACTACTGTAAGAAGACGATAAATGCTGGAATTACAAGAGTGAAGTACCATCTTGCTCGTCTCGGTGGCAACAATGTTAGTAAGTGTGACAAGGTTCCGACCGATGTGAAGGAAGAGATGCTAGCTTTGATCAACAAGAAAACTGGTGAGAAGGAACAAAAGAAAAAGGAGAAGCAAAGGGCCAGAGATGAAATTGATCTGGATCACTCAGATGGTGAAATGTGCAGTGAAGCCTCTAACCATGGGAACGAAATTATTGTGCTAAAGTCAAGAAAAGGACCTAGTATTAGTGTTGTTGCTTCATCAGGTAGTGGCTCTATTGAGAAGTTCTACAAACCAGTTTCTGTAGAAGAAGCTGTTCAGAAGAACAAGGTTCAAACAAAGATAACAACTCAGAAAAAAGAAGAGAGGAGGGATAGAGCTTGTGAGTATATATGTCAGTTCTTTTATGAAGCTAGCATTGCACACAATACAGTCCTTCTTCCTAGCTTTGCCAATATGCTGGAGGCCATTGGAGCCTTTGGTAGGGGTTTGAGAGGGCCTAGTCCCTATGAGATGAGTGGCCCATTTTTGCAGAAAAGGAAACAAAAGGTGTTGGATGGATTCAAGAGCCATGAGGAATCATGGAAAACCTCAGGTTGTACACTTATGACAGATGCGTGGACAGATAAGAAGGGCAGGGGAGTAATGAATTTAGTCGTGCATAGTGCTCATGGGGTCCTTTTTTTGGATTCTGTGGACTGTTCTGCTGCCAAGAAAAATGGTCAATACATCTTTGAACTTGTGGACAAATGCATTGAAGACATAGGAGAGGAAAATGTTATTCAAGTGGTCACTGACAATGCTAGTGTTAATGTAGCAGCAGCCAGTCTTCTAGCAGTAAAGAGACCCAAAATATTTTGGAATGGATGTGCAGCTCACACTCTAGATCTCATGTTGGAGGACATTGGAAGGCTTGAGGTAGTTCAGGAAACAATTGCAAGTGCAAGACAAGTGACTGCATTTCTCTATGCTCATACAAGGGTGTTGGATTTGATGAGAAAATATCTTGGTAAGGACTTGGTTCGATCTGGAGTTACTCGATTTGCCACTGCTTATTTGAATCTAAAGAGTTTGCAAGACAACAAGAAGGAGCTCGAAAGACTCTTTAGAGATAATGATCTCAATGAGATGGGTTACTTGAAGAGTGCTAAGGGGAAGAAGGCAGAAAAGATTGTGAAGTCTGAAGCCTTTTGGAAAAATGTTGACACTGTTGTTAATTTTTTTGAGCCATTGGCTACTGTGCTGAGAAGAATGGATAGCGATGTGCCTGCAATGGGATTTTTGCATGGATATATGCTTGAGGCAAAGAAACAAATTGTTTTGAGGTTTGACAATGATGAGACAAGATACAAGGATGTTTTTGAAATAATTGACAAAAGGTGGGACAACAAGTTGAAGAGTCCACTACACTTGGCTGGGTACTATTTGAACCCTTATTATTACTACCCAAACAAGACAACGATTGAGAATGATGTATCATTTAGAGCTGCTGTAATTGAATGTGTTACGACGCCGATTGATGACGAAGAAATTCAAGATAAAATTATTTTAGACCTCAACACGTATAAGGAACAGGAAGGGTCATTTGGACATGACATTGCCACAAGGCAGAGGAGAAATAAGGATTTCATCCCAGGTGAAAATTGTGAAACTAATGTGATTGATGAATTATCCAATATAATCCTTTTTGCTATCGTAAGGGTTTAACTCTTTGCTTGTTCATGCAGCAACATGGTGGCTGAATCATGGCACAACTACACCTAATTTGAGGCTGCTAGCAATAAAGATTCTAAGTTTGACATGTAGCTCCTCTGGTTGTGAGAGGAATTGGTCAGCATTTGAACAGGTACTAAAAATAACTCTACCTCCACAACTCACCCACATGAATATATTTCGCAACTTTGTTCATTACTTATAATTTTATTCATCTAAATGAAACTAGGTGCACACAAAGAGGCGCAACAAATTGCTTCATGATAGGATGAGTGACCTTGTATTTGTCAAATTTAACTCTCAACTAAGGCTTAAGAAAGAGAACAAGAGTAGAGATCCCATAGAGAAGGAATTTAATGATGTGCTGGAGGATGAGAACAATGAGTTCATTACTGGATTAGAACCAAATGCAAATCAAAGTCCAGAAGATCAGGGGTGTGTAGAAACATCAGCAAGAGCGCAAGGAGCATCACAGGGAGCATCAACATCTCAAGCAAATTCCAAAAGGAAACGGCCTGTGCGCCCGCGCCCTAGGAAGAAATTCAGGACCGTGGCTTCTCTGATGAAGCCTCAGTCTGCAGCCTCTACTTCTGAATCAGAGGAAGATGCTATGGTATCTACTGATCCTGAAGATGATTAGGTGAGTACAAGAAACTATTCAGATGCTGAAATGCATGTGTGTTGTACTGATGTATCAGACTATGGCCTATGGCTCCATGCCTTATGTTTGTTTGTCTGTCACTCTTTAGTTGATATGCAGTGTTATGTCGGTAGAATTTGTATGAACTTTGAACTCATGTGTGTATGTGTCTACGCGGTGTATGATGTATCATGTATGAACTATGAAGTTGTGGTCTATTTGTCCCTTGTTACTTTATATTGTAATAATGTCTTATCTTTTATGTCTATTATTATGTGCAAAATTACTTGATGTTTGACATATTTTTTGCTTAGCCGCTAAATGGCTTAGCCCGCTATTTAGCCCGCTATAGCCTTTCTTAGCCTTTGGGAGAGGCCGCCGCTAAGGGGCTTAGCCCGCTATTTTAAACCTTGATTTTTACATCAATTTTGTCTCCAACTTTGGTCCTGATTTATAAAGTAGTGTGTACTTGTATAGTATCTTTATACTTGTGGAAGAAATTTAAAATAATTGGGATTAATTAGAGCCATCAGTTCCGAGAAATCAGACGGTGGAAACAAAGGGAGCACCCAGAGGTACCTAAATAGAGGTATCCAGAGGTATCAAATTCGTGGGAGAGGTACCCACCGGTACCTGAAAGTAACCGGTGTAAATCAATGGTTGGTCCTACTATTTTTGGTACCTATCCCACGAATTTGGTACCTCTTGGTACTCCCTTTGTTTCCACCGTCCGATTTCTCAAAATTAATCCTAAGCATTTTAAAATTTCTCTATATTTGTATATACAATACATATAAATACAAGCAAATTAGAATGGTCAATAGCACGAATCCTGTCGATGGACTTTTTTTACCTTGAGAATTACCTATTCAAAATAGCCAGTGAGATAGCAAAATTTTGGCATATGTTTGCGACTACATCCCAGATCTGCCAGATTCATGGAGACAAGTGCAATCCTCCAATATAAGTACTACCTCCGTACACCGATCGAAACATGAAAAAGTAACTTCAGTAATGGTCAAGACAAGAACTCAACTTTGGCTCTTGTCAACCAAGGACCAGTCTACCTCCAGGCTCTAAAGAGTGAGGCACCGAAAGATCAATTCATCGGTTGATTTGACCGCACACCTTTGTCACATTTCATATTCCTCCGTTGACGTAAATTAGTTTGAGTATTATGTGCGTGTGTTTGCCCATTGATCATATATACCTCGATGTTGAGATATACTCCCTTCGTTTTTAAATATATGACGTTTAGGACAAGAAAATTAGTATATGTCGTTTAAGACAAGCAAATTAGTTCATTTTTGAACTAATTTGCTTGTCTTAAACGATATATATTTAAAAACGGAGGTAACATATTTTTCCTTATTCCCTCAGGGACGTGTTGTGATTGACCAGCAAAAGTACTCACTCCCTCCGTTTCATATGGAGTATACCTTGGCTCTAAATAGTTGTTGATTAGTGATGCAAAATGTGTTAAGTAGGAGCATGCACCATCATTTCTCATTTGACGTATGTACTTCTCGATCTACGAACTGTACGTGTGCCTACTTGGTTGCACAAAGTGTTCGTTAGGCCTACTTGTACAGAAGCAGCAGCATAATGTATTAGTTTCTCGATTTTCAACGGAGCCATGATAGGTGGCTCTTGAGTATTGAGCAATCACATATATATATTTTCTTCCATTTTAGGCCTGGCATGATGTCCTTACCGCAGGATCTCTGAACCTCTCCATGTGCGCAGTGTTTCTTCAATTGTTCAGATCTTATTCCTCTCCCAGAGACCTATGTTGTTGTCTAGCAGTATTATCATACATGATTGAGGATCTTCAATGGAAAATATGGTAAATTCTGAATCCTTCAACCTGGAAAACGCAGATCACCTGTGGAGCGTTAGGTTACCTGATTCAGAATTAACGGTGAGAAGCCCTTCAATCTCCAGCGAGATGCATGCAGATCTGCACGGGGCTTCAATTCTGACATATTTGTAACAGGTGAAGGGCGTGTAGGATCTACACTAGTGATGCCCAATAGTAACAAATTATTCAATCCCAACAGTAGTTTTCAGAACAAGGACAACATGATCTAGCAAGTTCTGCTAATTATTGGGTTCATTTTCAATCTTTGAAGAAATCAGGATACATTCCAAACACAAGGATCACGGATATGACAATGCTAGGCGAGATGGGGGCGGCCGCCCTGGTTACTACTCAGCGAGCACCAGTCTTGCAGTCCCCTTTCGATATCCTTGTCTCCTGAAAGTTGCGAGCTGTGAACAGACCGGCAGATATCATCCAATTGTTGTGAACAGAGCTGGTTGATTGGAGAAGAAGGGCAAACATGTATGAGATGATGTGCTATATACTGGGCCGAAAGACAAACTACAGAACAAGAATGGGCCAAAACCCCAGCAAAGCCCAACTGCCTGAAAACGTTGTGCTTTGATGCGGTACCATCCAATTATTGTATCATGATGTCTGTGCTTTGTTGACAAAAAACGATGCAAATAATCCATTCTTTGATCATTTTTGTACTATATAATACAGTTTATAGTAAAAGCATAAAAAATCTCATAGGATCCCATCCTACGATCTGATCAAAATGATCCCATCTACATAAATGTGACGACCTTGCGGAAAATCCTATATATCTTCCAATGGGTGGGAAGGTAATTGAATTTCCAGTGTTCGAGATCTGTGATATAGTATATGAATGGCTAACATGAGGTAGGGATACTGCCAAATCATAAATAATTAAATTAACTTGTCTGATCACCTACAAAATATTAAATCAGGCAATTCGAAATATTGATTTAGTGTGTGATAATTGTTGAACCAGTTATAAGAAAATATTGAAAAATATATCAGGCGGCAACCTAGGCGAGGTGGGAGGATACATAAATTAACTTGTTCGATCACCAGTAAAATGTTGAATTAGGCTATCCAAAATGTAGGGATTGTTGAATTATGTTTATGAAAATGTGGAACAATGTTTGCGGTGTGGAAGGTTTGTGGGCTACAATGGTTAGACTAGATAGGCTAGGCCTAATGAGAAAAAGTTATATGGCTTAACCATCTTCCAACCTTGCGGTCTCTTGCCGGCCCGGGGCTACAATCCTGTCACCTAAAAAGTTCTCCTGGATCTGCCGCTGCTGTTTTTGCTTCTGGGATACCGTATTATTTACTTAGATTTTTTAGATCTTAAATTTATTGTTTTGCTATATATGGAAATGCGTATAGTTTCGTGAAAACTTCGATGGTATAGCGTTGGAAGCTTGATAGTTTATATTTTTGTGTGGTCTTGGTGCAGCTAGCCAAGAATCGTTCACTGGGACTTTCTTGATGTACGTGATCTTCAGGTTCTCAACGACAAATGCAATCCTTCCAATGTAATGATATCTCCTGTACCAAAATCGTACGACTATGGAACTTGCAACATGATGATCTGTCCTACGAAGTTTTTGTACTATTTGGTTGCGCATTGCTTATATCATTACTGGGTCAAATAGTAAAACGTATACCCTAGGTTGACATTTTTTTGAGATGGAAAGATCGACATGACTCCTCACCTCCTGAGCATGTTGCTGGCGGATAGTGCAGCCTAAAAGAGACAGGGGCGATGGCTATCTCTGCCGACTAAAATCAAGTTTGTTCTGCTGGAAGTAGGGACAATGAGTGACTTGAAGACTTTCCTTTTCATGTAAGATTTGATGGCTGCCAGTGGTTTGGAGCGAGTCTGAACACTCTGAACTTGTTCATCACAGTGATGGTGCATGCGTAGTCACATGTAACTGTCATTTGATGCCTCGAACCACTTGCAATAGTTAAGTGAATGTTGAATTTACTGTCATTTCAAATAGTGAGTTCTATTATTAATCCACCATTTTTGTGAATAAATAAATTAGTTTAATTTAGTCTACAAAATGCATATCTAGACTGGATCTTGGAGCTGGAGCTGTGACAAAGAGACCGTATATATACGTAAAAGAAGCTTTATACTAATTAGTTTCAATACTCTAGGAGAAAATATTGGGAAAAAACATTTGAAATATATGCTGCACATATTCCCATGGCCACTCACATCAGGGATAAAATGGGATACCTACGGTGTTAACAAAAGCATTTGAGCCAATTCTCTCGGTGTTACGAAAAATTTTATGGCTTTCCTTAGTGCCACGAATCTTTACGAAGTTCCTTCGTTACTATAGAAATTTTGATTTATTCTCTCCGTGCCTTTCCCTTCATATTTCCATCCATGCGCTGTTAAATGTGGCGTAAAAAGATAATTTTGCTCCTCCCTACTCACGGGCCCCACTCGTAAGTGCTTGAATAATCGAAGCAAAATCGAGCTCTTTGGCGGATGAACAATTTTGCGGTGTTTAATTTGAAGATTATTTTGCACTTCAATAATCGAAGCAGCATCGAGCTCGATTTTGGCGGATGCACCCATGCATCATCGCACGCGCCCGGGCGAGTGACGTAGCCCTCCTCTTCGGCTCTTCCCCGTCCCCACGCGCGCGCGCCTCCGCCACGTCAGCACACGTCAGCCCCGGCGGCGCGTGCGCAGCGCGCTCCCGCCTCGGGCCGCCCGACGGCGGGCGCGCGCGCGCAGCGCAATGCCCTCGCCGCCGCCGCCGGACACGGCGCGCGCCCAACTGGTTATTAGTCGAGATTCTAGAGGGGAACCTGGGAGCGCGGGGTAGCGGAGAGACCGATCGATCGATCTCTCAGCGTCGGAGAACTAGCTAGCTGCGCGCACATCATCGTACGAGGCAGCTCGATCCATCGATCGCCGCGCGCCAGGCGCCCCCGGGAGTGGTGGTGGTCGACGTCGAGGCGGTCGCCGGACGGAGAGGCAGCGACGACGCTCCCGCCGCCGCGCCCAAGGTAAGCGGCACGTCGCCTCGTCCAACGGCCCCTTTGCGGCATCAGTTGTAGCTAGCTTTCCACTCCCCGCCGGCAAAAAAAAAAAAATGTCACGGCGCGATCGACTGATCGAGGCCACTTTCTCCACCTCGTTCCTCCCGGTGCTGCGGGCTGCGCCCAGCCTGTTTGTTGAAATGCCTGCTTGATCTTGGCTTTATGCTTGTGCATGGGGGCAAGGATCCACGAATGTCTGTTGGAGCTGCTAGCCTCACGCCCTCACGGCAGTTTGTCCTCAGGCTCCTCTGTCCTTGTCTTACTCAGTTTTAGTTTGCATCCGTGCCAATTCTATGACAGTTAAGAGAGTTGCATGTCTTGTCCCTGTCTTTGCCGTCCATGGTCCATTCTTACTGATGCCTTGCCGCCTTGGTTCTGTAACACAGGAGCCAGCATGGAAACGGTTTCTGAGCCACGTTGGACCAGGGTTTATGGTCTGCTTGGCCTACCTTGATCCCGGAAACTGTACGCGCCACATTCTTCCTTTTTTCTCGCTACCTCTAAATCTTTATGCCACTATGGTTCTCATGTTTGTCAACTGTATGTAAACAGTGGAAACGGATTTGCAAGCAGGAGCCAATCACAGATATGAGGTAAATTTCCAGATCTTTGTTTTTGCACGCCTGTAGCCTGTTATCATAGCTAGCAAGGTATTATGGCCTGATTCCAGAAGCTAACTACGGTGTTTTTTTTTTCTGTTTATTCTTCATTTCCTCATCTGTAGCTCCTCTGGGTGATCCTAATTGGCCTCATCTTCGCACTTATTATTCAGTCACTATCTGCTAATCTTGGAGTAGTCACAAGTTGTGACGAACCGGATTCTCACCGACGAGAACCCGACTCCCTGTACCCTTGAGATAGTCCCAGGAATAGCAGCTATCTCGTACAGAACTCATCTCAGTCGAATATCACATCCATACAACGATAAAAGATTCATTACATGACTCATATAAAGACAAAGCGTCTGGTACAAGCCCTCTGGGCTAAATCGACAGTAAGAAACAACTGCGCAGCGGTAGCTAGAACAACTGGGACCACTCCTCCACAGGCATCCTTGAGCGTAGCGCACACCCTTCAATCGTACCACCCGTTGAACTCGCGGTCGGGGTCTTCACCTGAGAACCCAAAGTCTGTCCCCAAGGAAATGGGACAGGTCCACGTCACCAACCATAATATGATGCAAGCTTTAAAGGTGGCCTATTCTAAGGATATAGAAATAATCAAGGTTTAAGCCAGGGTTTTCTTATGCAAGCAGCAGCAATAACCCAAATTCATCTCGTCACCAACTCCTGCTCACACACATACACCTCCACTCCCCAAAACCAACCATCAGCCTCACATATTCCCATCGGGCTCGTCCTGCCACGGCAGGTTCCCGCAAATCATCATCCACCAATCACCTTTCACTCACTAGTCGACTCGGTGAGCTCCCTCCCCACCTCGTCTCAACAGCCTCAGCTGGACCAATCTCTCATAACCCAAATCAAGGATGAGGTAAGAAAGCAGATTCCCATGCTAGCCGGGGCTTCTCAGAAATGGGTCGTCCGTAACCGTGGACACGGCTATACGTATAGTTTACACTCTGCAGAGGTGGCACTCCAGGAATCCATCCGGGCTGCAAGGCTAGTCCGCAACCAACCTGAGACGCAGCCCACAGCAAAGACCCTAAACAGTAGCGGCGCCAATCCTGTCTCCCTGGGCTCGGGAAACATCCGATCTAACATCTGCCCCAGGGTCGTGAAACCTTCCCACCGGGGCCAGTCGGGGGCCGTGGTAAATCAGGGAGATTACGCCGCAACGAATCCCCCCTACACATATCAAACTCGATTCTCCTACAGTCTCGGCGCCGCACTAGAGTAGGCTTGCTGGAACCCTCCCCATACTGGGTAGATGGTGAGCACGGTAATTCCCAAGTCCGAAGTGGGGGCACGACTCGGTCCTTAATTGTTCGGTAAAGCGAGTATCTGCATCACAAGCGATCCGCCGCAACGGTCCGCAATCGGCACCCATAACAGGTATTGCCGCCCAAACTCCTCAGGTACTCACCGAGTACCAACCCCAAGTAACCAGTAACCATGTACCCGCAACAGGTACCCCATAGGGACTGCCCGAGTGCAGCCCCTCAGCACCTCGATCAACGATCGAGTTGTTATTTACTCGCTTACACCGCCTAGCTGCACTACTCCTCCCAAACCACCCACAACTCACGCCAAGAGGATCAATCACAACCATCCCAACACATGCACAGCATAGCATATTTATAAAGTGAGTAGTAGGTAGCAAGGTAACAGGATAATAACAAAGGCAGTGCAGGTTTATCATGCGAGTAAGGTAAAGCGCTAGCATACTAGTTTGCATGTCTAATAGGTATTTCAGAGATGGTTGGGCGTGAACCTGGGCAAAGGTCTTCGTCCTCGTCGAAGCAGTTGTTGTAGTAGTCCGGCTCCTCCTGGCTCTCCGGAGCTCCTAGGGTCCAGCGGTAAAATAAAATAAGACGCAACTACTAGCAAAGAAACACTAAGACAGCGACGAAAGAAGACTCAAATAACACCAACTCTACACTAACGCATAGATCATGATTTTAGAAAAATATAGAAACTGGTTTCATATTTTTCTGAGCTACGGTTGATTTATTATTAATTTTCGAAGTTTAAATCATTTTCTGAAAATATTAAATAATTTCCGAAAAAGAAAACAGGCAAAAATTAGCCTGCTGACGTCAGCATGACGTCATGCTGACGTCAGCAGTGGGGTCCGCCTAGGATGACGTCAGCAGTGGGCCCTGCTGACGTCAGCGTTGACCGGTCAACGGTCAACGGGGGTCAACGGTCAACGGGTCAACGGGTCAACGGTCAACGGTCAGCGGGTCAACTCTGGTCAGTGGGCCCCATGTGTCAGTGACTCGCAGAGTATGACAGGTGGGTCCCATGCGTCAGCGCTGTTAAAAGAAAAAGAAAAAGGATAAACGCTGGCTGGGCTGGAACTGGGCCGAAAGCGATTGGGCCGGAAGAGTTCAAGGGGGTTAAACAGACTTAACTTGCGAGATTCGGCCCACGAAGGGGTGGCCTCGCCACGGCGCGACGCAGCGCACGCGCGGCGCGCTCCGGAGCGCGACCGGCGGCGACGGTCGGCGGCGGAACTGGCCGGAGAAGGCTCGGCTCGGGTCTAGGATGGCTGGAACAGCTTCGCTAGGGTTAGGCGAACACGCTCGAGGGGAAAAAGGCCATGGCTGGGCTCTGGATCGGGCTTCCCGACGTGCGACGACGGCGACACGGCCATGTGCGCCGGCGAGCACGATGGCGGCTCGGGTTTTGGTTCAAAAGCGCTCGGAAAGGGGCTAAGCGAGTGCGCGTGCGGCTCCAGCAGCGGCTGGGACGCACCTGGGTGCACACGCGCGGGCACGTGGTCACCCACGGCCGCGCGTGGCCTCGGCGTTCGCGCGCGGGGCGAGCAGAGCTCAGCCGCGGCGGCCTCGGCTGCGGGGGGTCAAGCGACGGCGGGTTGCAAAAGGTTTAGCGGCTTAGGATCCTGCAGAAGAAACGCACAGCACGAAGGCTGGCAACACAGAAGGCTTGGCTTGGCACGGCGAGCACGCGCGGCGGCGCTCCGCCGGAAACAGAGAAGAAGGGGGCGAACGCGGTTAGCTCACCTAGGGTCTCGTCGAGGTACGCTGCAGCTCGGGGAAGACTCGTCGCAGTCCGGCGATGCTCGTGCGCTTCCTCTCGTCTCTGGTCCGGCTCCTCGTCGGCGAGTCCACGGACGGCGGCGCTCCGGTGCTCGGTGTCGATGCGGGGAAGGCGCTCCGGCTCTCCTCCTCTTGCTCCGACTGCTCCAGGACCTTCCCCACCCCTCTCCTACTCCTCCCCTCCCACGAACTGGATCTGGATGGAACCCCGAAGGGCGGCGCGGCTTGGGGAAGAAGACGGCCGGCGGCGGGTTTTATAGGCGCTAGGGCTAGGGTTTGGCGGGCACGGACGGCGAGATAGGGAGCTCGAGCGCTCGCGGACACGCGGCGCAATCGCGACGGGCCGCATAGGGGCCGGGTGGTTGGGTCACGGGCGGCGCTCCGCGGGAGAGAGAGAGAGGCGCGGCGCGGGGAGGAAGATGACGCGGGGGAGGAGACGACTGACAGGCGGGGTCCAGCGGTCAGCGGGTGAAGGCGGACGCGACGGCGACGCGGCGGGGAGTTGGAGCGGGCCGTTGCTGGGCCGAAAGGCCGGGTAGGCCGGTTGGGCGGTTGAATCGGAAAAGAAGTTGAAGGGTGAAAGATGGACTTGGCTGCGGGGAAATCGGCCCACGAACAGGAATAGGATTTGGAAATTAGTTTAGTCAATTAGAGTTTGAATTCAAATCTAGAATTTAAATTCAAACCAACCAAAAATCCAAATAAATCCAAATAAATCCAAATCACACTAATTCATCCTTAGCACTTCAAATTGATTTTAAATTTGAATTTAAATTGCCTAAGAATTTAGGGAGCAAAATAGAAGACACTCTTATATGTTGGTTTGCATGCACACAATTCCACCAAAAATTTTTAAATTCGCATTTTTGCACTCAACAAAACCTATACGAATTTTGGGTTGTTACAGTCTCCCCCCCTCACAAGAATCTCGTCCTCGAGATTTGTGATTACCTATGGTTTAAACAAGTGGGGGTATTTCTCTTTCAGCACTGACTCCTTTTCCCAAGTGGCTTCCCTTTCTGAATGATTGCTCCACTGTACTTTGCAAAACGGGATAGCTGTGCTTCTGGTCTCTTTGACTGCTCTGTCTAGTATCCTCTCTGGGTACTCCAGGTACTCCAAGGTGTCTTGTAGGTCTAATGCCTCTGTCTTGATCTCATGTTCTGGTACTCTCAGGCACTTCCTCAGCTGAGATACATGGAACACTGGGTGTACTCCCGCTAGTTCCTCTGGTAGGTCTAGCTTGTAGGCTAGCTTTCCTACTCTCTCCAGCATCTGGTATGGTCCAACAAAACGGGGTGCTAGCTTTCCTTTCACTTGGAATCTCTTATGCCCTCTGAGGGGTGACACTTTCAGGTAGACGAAGTCTCCTACTTCGAACTCCAGATCTCGTCTCCTTTTATCTGCATAGCTCTTTTGTCGGCTCTGAGCTGCCTTCAGGTGCTCTCGGATCTTGGCCACATTTTCTTCTGCCTCTACAATCATGTCAGGCCCAAAGAATGTTCGTTCTCCCACCTCTGACCACATTAGAGGTGTTCTGCATTTTCTGCCATAAAGTGCCTCAAAGGGTGACATCTGTAGGCTGGCCTGGTAACTGTTGTTGTAGGAGAATTCTGCGTAAGATAGACTCTTCTCCCAGTCTGTGCTGTAAGCTAGAACACATGCCCTCAACAAATCTTCAAGAACTTGGTTCACTCTTTCAGTCTGCCCATCTGTTTGTGGGTGGTAAGCTGTGCTGTACTCCAAGGTTGTTCCGATGGCTTGATGTAGGCTTTGCCAGAATTGAGCTGTGAATTGGGGTCCTCTGTCTGACACAATACTTCTTGGTGCCCCATGTAGCTTAAGAATGTTGTCTATGTATAGCTCTGCTAGTCTGCTTACTGAGTGTGTGCTTTTGACAGGTATAAAGTGAGCTACTTTCGTCAATCGATCAACTATGACCCAAATGGCATCATTTCCTTTCTGAGTGCGGGGTAGGCCAACTACGAAGTCCATGCTGATATCTTCCCACTTCCACAATGGAATTTCCAGTGGTTTCAGCAGTCCTGCTGGTCTTTGATGTTCTGCTTTGATTCTTCGACAAGAGTCGCACTTGGCTACATACTCTGCTATGTCCTCTCTCATTTTCTTCCACCAGAACTTATCCTTCAGGTCCTGATACATCTTAGTGCATCCTGGGTGTATCGAGTACTTGGACTCGTGAGCTTCTGAGAGAATTGTTCTCCTGATTTCCTCGTCCTGTGGTACACAGATACGGTCTTTCAGCCATACTGTCCCTGCTTCATCAATCCGGAAGTCAGGTGCTACTCCTCGTTGGATATCCTCTTTTACTTCTTGGATTTCTGGACACTTTTCTTGTGCTTCTTTGATACGGTCTCCTAGGTTGTACTTCACCCTCATTTCCTGGGGTTTTCCTTCTTTTACTAGCTCGAGTTTCAGCATGTACAACTCTTTTGCTAGTTCTGGCTGACTTTCTTCTATCATCAAGTTGTTGCAATAACTCTTTCGACTCAAGGCATCTGCCACGACATTAGCTTTGCCAGGATGGTAGTGTATCTCCAAATCATAATCTTTGATCAGTTCTAACCATCTTCTTTGCCTCATGTTCAGTTCAGATTGGGTGAAGAAATACTTCAAACTTTTGTGATCTGTGTAGATATCGCACTTGTTGCCAATCAAATAGTGCCTCCAGATCTTCAACGCATGTACCACTGCTGCCAGTTCCAAGTCGTGCGTGGGGTAGTTTTCCTCATGTTTCCTCAGCTGCCTCGATGCATAGGCAACAACCTTGCCCTCTTGCATCAGGACACATCCCAAACCTTGTCTTGAAGCATCGCAGTAGACTACGAAATCTTTGCGAATATCTGGCAGGGTCAATACTGGAGTTGTAGTGAGTTTGTGCTTGAGTTCTTGGAAACTCCTTTCACATTTGTCCGTCCACTCGAATGGGACATTGTTCTTGAGTAGTTCGGTCATTGGCTTGGCAATCTTGGAGAAGTTCTCGATGAATCTTCTATAGTATCCTGCCAATCCCAGAAAGCTTCGGATTTCCGTAACGTTCTTCGGCTGCTTCCATTCTGCTACTGCCTCAATCTTTTCTGGGTCGACTGCTACGCCCTCAGCTGTCAACACGTGACCCAAAAAGGCTACTTTCTGCAGCCAAAATTCACATTTGCTGAACTTTCCGTAGAGTTGATGCTGCCTCAGCCTCTCTAGTACAATCCTCAGATGCTTCTCATGTTCTTCGGCTGTTTCTGAGTAAACTAGTATGTCGTCAATGAACACTACTACGAACTTGTCTAGTTCCTCCATGAATACCTTGTTCATCATGTTCATGAAGTATGCAGGTGCGTTGGTCAATCCAAAGGACACAACGGTGAACTCGTACTGTCCGTACCGAGTTACAAAAGCTGTCTTGGGAATGTCACCTTCTCTAATCTTCATTTGGTGGTATCCCGATCTCAGATCAATCTTACTGAAGTATTTGGCTTTCTTCAACTGATCTAGCAAATCATCAATTCGAGGTAATGGGTACTTGTTCTTGATCGTCACTGCGTTCAGGGATCGATAGTCTACGCACATGCGCATTGATCCATCTTTCTTCTTCACAAACAACACTGGCGATCCCCATGGGGATGCACTTGGTCGAATCACACCGCTTTCAAGCATCTCTTTCAGCTGCTTCTTGAGCTCTTCCAACTCTTCCACTGACATTCTGTACGGTCTCTTAGCAATAGGCCCTGTGCCTGGTTGCAGTTCGATTATGAACTCTACGTCTCGGTCAGGTGGTAATCCTGGTAGTTCCTCGGGAAACACGTCCGGGTACTCACATACTACAGGTACTTCTGCGATCGTCTGTTTCTCAATGGAGTATACCAACTGTCTCAGAATACATGTTCTGGATCTCTTCCCTGTTCTTCTTTGTGGCTCTGCTGTTACTTTGACTCCGCTAGGGTGTGTCAACTCAACTGTTCTGGGTGAGCAACTGATTATTCCTTTGTGCTCTGTAAGCCAATCCATTCCTAGTATCACGTCAATTCCATCCGATTTCAGGACTGTCAAGTTTCCTTCGAACTCCTGGCCTCCTATCATCAGTCTAACTGCGGGGCACTCTAAAGTGCACCTAAGCTCTCCTAAGGGAGAAGTGGTGACTATAGGTCTAGCTTTAGGTATTGTCGGGGGTGACTGCTCTCTTACAAACTTTGTCGAGATATAGGATCCAGTTGCTCCAGAGTCAAACAATATCAAAGCTGGAATGCCATTTACTAAAAACTCACCGAGCACAACGTCGGGAGCGTCCTCGGCTTCTTCCTCTGTCAAGTGGTTGAGGCGTCCCCTCTGCACTGAAGTTTGCTGCCTGTCTTGTCCTCCAGGTGCCGGTGCCTTGGCTGGGGTTTGTTTGTTCTTCTTCTCCGGACAGTCAAAGGACTTGTGACCGGGCTTCCCACAAGCAAAACAAACCACTGCGGTCCCTCCACCAATTCTGGGTGTGTTGTTCGGCTTCCAGTTGGGGTTTCCCTGACTTGAGTAGCTGTTGTTTCTGTTACCAAAGCTGTTGTAGTTGTTACCTCTGCTGCCAAAACTGTTGCTGTTACTGCCTCGGCTACCCTGGTAGCTGTTTCTGTTGAACACTGAGCTTCCTTGGTTGTTGCTCTGCTGAAAGCTTCTCCTGAGCATGTTGCTCTGGCCACTCCTCGGCCTCTGACTCAGTCTGTGGTTGTGCATCTGTTCAGCCTTTCTTTTCTTCTCTCGCCAGGTATCTTCAAGTCCCACTCTTTCCTTCTCAACTGCGATAGCCCTGTCAATCAGCTCTCTTAGTGATCTGTGTGAACTCGCTGCGAGTGCTGTCCTCAGACCTCTGTGTAAACCACGCTGGAACCAAAACTGCTTCTTCTTCTCAGTGTTGACATCTTCAGGAGCGTACCTTGACATCTTAGCAAAGTGTCGAGCGTACTCAGCTACAGACAAACTTCCTTGGGTCATTGTCCTGAATTCCATTGCTTTATGCACCATGACTTGTTCTGGTATGTGGTACTCCTTGAAAGCTTCACAAAACTCTAGCCAGGTGATCTGAGCTGGATTTGCGTGAGAGTCACAGTAGCTCTCCCACCACGCTTTCGCTGCTCCTTCAAGTTGGTGTGCCGCAAGGGCAACACATTCCTCTTCAGTGTAGTCTGTCAGGTCCAGCTTCGTCTCGATGGTACGTAACCAGTCGTGTGCATCGAGTGGTTCGTCCGAGTAGTCGAAGGTGGGTGCTTTCAGCCTGATGAATCTTTCAATCTTCCTTTGTAGGTCTTCCTCACGGTGTCCCTGACGATTCTGGTTCTGATTTCCCTGCATCTGTTGCATAGCTTGCATCATCTGTGTGTTGGCCTGTGCCATCTGTTGCATCAGCTGTGTTTGAGTAGTCATCACTTCTGCCAAGTTAGGCGGTGGCGGTGGTTGCTGGTTGTTCTGCTGGTTCTGCTGAGGTTCCACTGCTGGTTCTTCCATTTCCACTTCTTGTTCTTCTCCTGGTGCGTTGTTCTCGGGCTGGAGCACGCCTGCTGCGCGTCCACGACCTCTGCCTCTAACTGCAACTGCTGCTCTTCCACGACCTCGACCTCTGACACGTCCTCTACCTCTAACTGCCATTGCTGCCTCTTCTTGCTCAGCTTCCTCAAAACGTGCAAGCAGTCGGTTGGATCTTCGGATCGACATCTTGCTGTATTTTTCATGAAGCAGATTTAGTGGCGGTCGGTAAGGGTTAGGTTAGCGTAACTAGAGTAGGAGCTGCACACATGAAATAGACTCAACACTAAAGTACACTCAAGACGAACAACAATAAAACTGCAAGAACAGCCAATAAGATCGATCATTCATTACAGCATTACACCCTAGACATGGGTACTATCCCGAGGTCAGCTCCTGGAACCTTGAGGATAGTACATCTAAGCGAAAGCTACATCGTGGCTGAGCCAAAAGGTGGTCATGATCTACTAAGTCTAAACATCTACTCATGAAGATGGATACAACTCTCATCATCTGCTGACATCTGCTGATACTGCCTACTGCATCTGTCTCATACTGCTGAAAGTGCCTGTGAGGCGCGCTGCCAACCTCACAGCCTCAGTCTCTGTCTGCTGCTTGATCACTGCCTGTTGTCTCGGCGGGTGTCCGCGAGGCGCGCGGCCATCCTCACTATGTCCGTCTCAGGTTCTGTCAACTGCTTCTCTAAGTGTGCCAGTTCTTGTCTCAGTCTTGTCATCTCGGAAGTAAGGGTTCGAGCCTCAGGTGGTGGTATCGGCTCAACTCGGCTTGGTGAAACTCTGTAGTTCTCTGTTCTGGGTTCAACTCTGCGTTCTTGTGGAAGTCCTTGGTTCACTGTGATCATTTCTGCTACCCTCTTCCTGTCTGATCTTACCCAACTACTAAGGGTCCTTCGAGCTTCATCCTTTGCCATAATCTGTTGAAGACTCAGGTACTTCATCAGCTGGTAGTTTCGTCCATTCTTCTCTTTGTAGCTGTCCACTTCTTCCTGGAGTTCTGAGTTGAGACTGTCCAACCAGTATACTTCTTCCTTCAGACCTTCTATCTCTTCTTCCTTGGCTGCTAGTTCCTTGTCTTTCTCTGCGAGCTGATCTTCCAGGCGAACATCTCGAGCATGGTGAGTTGCTCGGATCAGTCCTGCCAACTGTCTGTTGTTGCGAGCTTCGTATTCCAAGTTCCTGACTTCCCTTGTTTTAGCTCTGAGTTGCTCCTCAAGTAAGGCGATCCTGTTGTCCTTCTCCATCAGCTGGATATCCTGCTTCCATACCCTCTCTTTCAGCTTGGCAACTTTCTCTTCTAGGCCAATGTTCAAGTATTCCTGCTCAATCATGCACTGGACTGAGGTCCGCAGAGTCACGTTCCGCTCTCGGTCTGCTGCGTGAGCCTGCAAGCTGACTGCGTCTCTGTCCGTTGGATCTTCAAGAGCTCTCGGTAGGTACCGGAAACGAGTGTGGCTGAGTTGACTCTGGTACACAAGTGTGGCAAGTCGGAGTATCCTCATAGCTATAGTCTGCACTGCCCGACTGAAAGTGCTCTCGCTGGTAGCTGCTCGTAGCATCAGTGACCTTGGTCGTCCAGGGATATTGGGTACTACCATCTGCAACCGGGTGTGTACTCCCTCACCAGGTCCGTAGGTCCATCCCTCGTAGAAGACGTTGTCCACATCTATCCCCACTGTACGCAGCACCTCCCTCAGTAGCACTGCCAAACCTCCACAGTCTGCTCCTGTGGTCCTGATCTCTCGTCGTTCATCTGCTGATCTTCCTTCCATCTGCCAGACAGTTAGTGGGTTGTTAGTAAGTTAGCAAGTTAGTCAGGTAAGGTAAGGGTAAAAGTTTTTGCAAATAGATGAGATGTACTTATATAGTTTTCAAATAGTCCAAGGGGTTTCGTATAAAATAGAGGACTCAGTTAGAGCTTCTGTCCTAAGTTTCCGTTCTATGGGTTACGCGCTACGGTCAAGTATGGCTCTGATACCAACTGTGACGAACCGGATTCTCACCGACGAGAACCCGACTCCCTGTACCCTTGAGATAGTCCCAGGAATAGCAGCTATCTCGTACAGAACTCATCTCAGTCGAATATCACATCCATACAACGATAAAAGATTCATTACATGACTCATATAAAGACAAAGCGTCTGGTACAAGCCCTCTGGGCTAAATCGACAGTAAGAAACAACTGCGCAGCGGTAGCTAGAACAACTGGGACCACTCCTCCACAGGCATCCTTGAGCGTAGCGCACACCCTTCAATCGTACCACCCGTCCTGGTTGAACTCGCGGTCGGGGTCTTCACCTGAGAACCCAAAGTCTGTCCCCAAGGAAATGGGACAGGTCCACGTCACCAACCATAATATGATGCAAGCTTTAAAGGTGGCCTATTCTAAGGATATAGAAATAATCAAGGTTTAAGCCAGGGTTTTCTTATGCAAGCAGCAGCAATAACCCAAATTCATCTCGTCACCAACTCCTGCTCACACACATACACCTCCACTCCCCAAAACCAACCATCAGCCTCACATATTCCCATCGGGCTCGTCCTGCCACGGCAGGTTCCCGCAAATCATCATCCACCAATCACCTTTCACTCACTAGTCGACTCGGTGAGCTCCCTCCCCACCTCGTCTCAACAGCCTCAGCTGGACCAATCTCTCATAACCCAAATCAAGGATGAGGTAAGAAAGCAGATTCCCATGCTAGCCGGGGCTTCTCAGAAATGGGTCGTCCGTAACCGTGGACACGGCTATACGTATAGTTTACACTCTGCAGAGGTGGCACTCCAGGAATCCATCCGGGCTGCAAGGCTAGTCCGCAACCAACCTAAGACGCAGCCCACAGCAAAGACCCTAAACAGTAGCGGCGCCAATCCTGTCTCCCTGGGCTCGGGAAACATCCGATCTAACATCTGCCCCAGGGTCGTGAAACCTTCCCACCGGGGCCAGTCGGGGGCCGTGGTAAATCAGGGAGATTACGCCGCAACGAATCCCCCCTACACATATCAAACTCGATTCTCCTACAGTCTCGGCGCCGCACTAGAGTAGGCTTGCTGGAACCCTCCCCATACTGGGTAGATGGTGAGCACGGTAATTCCCAAGTCCGAAGTGGGGGCACGACTCGGTCCTTAATTGTTCGGTAAAGCGAGTATCTGCATCACAAGCGATCCGCCGCAACGGTCCGCAATCGGCACCCATAACAGGTATTGCCGCCCAAACTCCTCAGGTACTCACCGAGTACCAACCCCAAGTAACCAGTAACCATGTACCCGCAACAGGTACCCCATAGGGACTGCCCGAGTGCAGCCCCTCAGCACCTCGATCAACGATCGAGTTGTTATTTACTCGCTTACACCGCCTAGCTGCACTACTCCTCCCAAACCACCCACAACTCACGCCAAGAGGATCAATCACAACCATCCCAACACATGCACAGCATAGCATATTTATAAAGTGAGTAGTAGGTAGCAAGGTAACAGGATAATAACAAAGGCAGTGCAGGTTTATCATGCGAGTAAGGTAAAGCGCTAGCATACTAGTTTGCATGTCTAATAGGTATTTCAGAGATGGTTGGGCGTGAACCTGGGCAAAGGTCTTCGTCCTCGTCGAAGCAGTTGTTGTAGTAGTCCGGCTCCTCCTGGCTCTCCGGAGCTCCTAGGGTCGAGCGGTAAAATAAAATAAGACGCAACTACTAGCAAAGAAACACTAAGACAGCGACGAAAGAAGACTCAAATAACACCAACTCTACACTAACGCATAGATCATGATTTTAGAAAAATATAGAAACTGGTTTCATATTTTTCTGAGCTACGGTTGATTTATTATTAATTTTCGAAGTTTAAATCATTTTCTGAAAATATTAAATAATTTCCGAAAAAGAAAACAGGCAAAAATTAGCCTGCTGACGTCAGCATGACGTCATGCTGACGTCAGCAGTGGGGTCCGCCTAGGATGACGTCAGCAGTGGGCCCTGCTGACGTCAGCGTTGACCGGTCAACGGTCAACGGGGGTCAACGGTCAACGGGTCAACGGGTCAACGGTCAACGGTCAGCGGGTCAACTCTGGTCAGTGGGCCCCATGTGTCAGTGACTCGCAGAGTATGACAGGTGGGTCCCATGCGTCAGCGCTGTTAAAAGAAAAAGAAAAAGGATAAACGCTGGCTGGGCTGGAACTGGGCCGAAAGCGATTGGGCCGGAAGAGTTCAAGGGGGTTAAACAGACTTAACTTGCGAGATTCGGCCCACGAAGGGGTGGCCTCGCCACGGCGCGACGCAGCGCACGCGCGGCGCGCTCCGGAGCGCGACCGGCGGCGACGGTCGGCGGCGGAACTGGCCGGAGAAGGCTCGGCTCGGGTCTAGGATGGCTGGAACAGCTTCGCTAGGGTTAGGCGAACACGCTCGAGGGGAAAAAGGCCATGGCTGGGCTCTGGATCGGGCTTCCCGACGTGCGACGGCGGCGACACGGCCATGTGCGCCGGCGAGCACGATGGCGGCTCGGGTTTTGGTTCAAAAGCGCTCGGAAAGGGGCTAAGCGAGTGCGCGTGCGGCTCCAGCAGCGGCTGGGACGCACCTGGGTGCACACGCGCGGGCACGTGGTCACCCACGGCCGCGCGTGGCCTCGGCGTTCGCGCGCGGGGCGAGCAGAGCTCGGCCGCGGCGGCCTCGGCTGCGGGGGGTCAAGCGACGGCGGGTTGCAAAAGGTTTAGCGGCTTAGGATCCTGCAGAAGAAACGCACAGCACGAAGGCTGGCAACACAGAAGGCTTGGCTTGGCACGGTGAGCATGCGCGGCGGCGCTCCGCCGGAAACAGAGAAGAAGGGGGCGAACGCGGTTAGCTCACCTAGGGTCTCGTCGAGGTACGCTGCAGCTCGGGGAAGACTCGTCGCAGTCCGGCGATGCTCGTGCGCTTCCTCTCGTCTCTGGTCCGGCTCCTCGTCGGCGAGTCCACGGACGGCGGCGCTCCGGTGCTCGGTGTCGATGCGGGGAAGGCGCTCCGGCTCTCCTCCTCTTGCTCCGACTGCTCCAGGACCTTCCCCACCCCTCTCCTACTCCTCCCCTCCCACGAACTGGATCTGGATGGAACCCCGAAGGGCGGCGCGGCTTGGGGAAGAAGACGGCCGGCGGCGGGTTTTATAGGCGCTAGGGCTAGGGTTTGGCGGGCACGGACGGCGAGATAGGGAGCTCGAGCGCTCGCGGACACGCGGCGCAATCGTGACGGGCCGCACAGGGGCCGGGTGGTTGGGTCACGGGCGGCGCTCCGCGGGAGAGAGAGAGAGGCGCGGCGCGGGGAGGAAGATGACGCGGGGGAGGAGACGACTGACAGGCGGGGTCCAGCGGTCAGCGGGTGAAGGCGGACGCGGCGGCGACGCGGCGGGGAGTTGGAGCGGGCCGTTGCTGGGCCGAAAGGCCGGGCAGGCCGGTTGGGCGGTTGAATCGGAAAAGAAGTTGAAGGGTGAAAGATGGACTTAGCTGCGGGGAAATCGGCCCACGAACAGGAATAGGATTTGGAAATTAGTTTAGTCAATTAGAGTTTGAATTCAAATCTAGAATTTGAATTCAAACCAACCAAAAATCCAAATAAATCCAAATAAATCCAAATCACACTAATTCATCCTTAGCACTTCAAATTGATTTTAAATTTGAATTTAAATTGCCTAAGAATTTAGGGAGCAAAATAGAAGACACTCTTATATGTTGGTTTGCATGCACACAATTCCACCAAAAATTTTTAAATTCGCATTTTTGCACTCAACAAAACCTATACGAATTTTGGGTTGTTACACAAGTATTACAGAGACAACGAGTTATCATGCATAGGAATGCGTTGTTAAATACGCCGTTGATGTTAATGGCTGTTCACTGATTCAGGGTGGCATCTTGCTGAGCTATGCAAGACGGAATATCCGACATGGGTCAGAATATGCCTATGGCTGCTGGCGAGTTAGCTGTGATTGCTGCAGATATCCCGGAAGGTTAGAACCAACATCCTAGTCTTAAAATTAAAAAAAAGAGAGATTATATCCAATTGCCATGTTTGATTTTCTGCTAATCATATATTATATTTCTGGGGGTACATGGATATAAGGAAAGAGCACTAGTCTTGTCCAACACTAAATTCTTAATGCAGAAGCTAAAATGAAAATTTTATTCTTCTGGCTAGTTTTCAATTTAATTGATCCACTGTTTCTTTCGGAAAACACTGTGTATATGTTCAATTTCAAGATTTTAGAAATTAGTTCAATGCAAATTATTAGAGAATGCACTTTTTACCAATATAGAGAATTCTGTCGGTTGCCATTTTCATTTGCCTTCATTAGTAGCAAATAACAACAATGATCTAACTTTTTGCTGGTTGGCCGTTGCACCGTTTGCTTCTTACAAATGTTAGCAATTTTCAGTTATAGGGACAGCTTTTGCTTTCAACCTCTTGTTCCACATCCCTGTATGGGTGGGGGTTCTCATCACCGGCTCAAGCACACTTCTCCTCCTTGGACTGCAAAAATATGGGGTAATCATTTTATTACTAGATATATATACATAAAAAATGTTTTTTACTGGTGTTCTCACAAACACTTGCGCAAGATACATACACTTCAGGTTCTTCCAGACTATACTGCCTAGTCATGCTTCTTACCATCTTTTCATGAAATTCCTCCAAATACTTCTGGTTCGTTGATCAAAATACTATATCGATGCAATTGGAACTTCTCTTCCCATCAACAAACTTAAGTGTTACCACCAGATTCTCAAGTTGGTGGACAAAGGCTACTCAATGGTCCCCAAGGAGAGGCGCAAGGGTCTGAATTCTCTAGTAATCTTGGTCGCTTGGGAAATTGGGAAGCACAGGAATTCTTGTGTGTTTTAGCAGGCACAACCTTGTATTCCAGACTTACTCAGGGCAGTGGCCAATGAATGCAGTCTGGGGGGCATGGAGGGTGCTGCTAAACTTCAGGGTTTACTTGCCTGGTCGCTGGCTGTAGCTGATTAGGTTATGGTTTTTTGCTAGGTCGTTCTGTGTTTTTTCGGTGGCGCGGATGTAAGCTTCCTTTGTGTGGGGTTTCAGGTGTGGTGTGAGTCTTTGTTTCTCGGGGCTGGCTTTGGCTAGCCCCCTTGTTCCTTTTTCTCCTATCTTAATGAAATGACATGCAGCCCTCTTATGTCGTTCCAGAAAAAAAAACTTAAGTGTCGTGTAGGCAGCATGTTTCCTCCAAATGCTATTATTGCCAAATTTCTCCTGAATTTCGGCCGCTATTTCAGCAAGTGAAAATGATTGAACTGCATAGATAGGAACTCTACAAGAAACATCTGTAGCTCTCTAAACATATGAAAAGATGATTTAACCCAATATTTTAGCATGTAAACAGAAAGAACACTTCTTTCTATCATCGCAGATTATTCAGACAAGCACAGGAAGAAAATTTTTTGTAAAGGCATATAAATTTCCCAAACAAGCCAGAAGTGATAAGAGTTTCCAAACCAACAAGATCTTTGACAGAGTTATTCCGTAGGATGTTTCCTAGCTATAACTTCTATTACAAAGACTTTCTAGCAATTTCATAACAATAGAATCCGTAATCCTTTTACTTGACAAAAAAAAACTCGACCTACGGGGGTAAGACAGCCCCTCGGCATTTTGCTAAGAAGAAAACCTTCTCACGTAGGTTGAGAAAACCCCCGAACCTTTGTCCCACCCTTACACAAGGGCCCGTAACCCTTGTGAGACGACCCACCGGGCTGGTGGTTACTGCAACTACCCCCGGTAGGAGCGCCCAAACCAACCACGGCTACAACCTAGGCCGGGCCTTGACCTATGCTTTGGTGTGGTGACAAACGAGGGGTTTTTTTAACCCCAGCCTGAAATTCGCTCCCACGGTGAGTCAAACTCAAGACCTGAGGAGTGCTACTGAGACCATCTAACCAACTCAGCTAGAGGCCCTTTCGCTTAGTTGACAAAATAACTTCCATATAGCAAAAGTTTGATACTTGAGCTTATTTCCATGATGACAAAGGAGAGTCGGTGCCTACATAATACAGCTAAGTAGTACCCTGTGGAGATAGGAAGATAGAAATGTTTAAATGAATGATAGTTGGATCAACATCAGCACCTTACTGGAAAGAAAAAGGATCACCAACCCTGCTACCCATAAAAACGATCCCTATTCCATTCTACATTTCTTAACTTTTTAACCCAAGCAAGCAAAGAGCACCCAAATATTTTAAAGTCTCAGAATCAATCTTAACGCAGCAGATGCGAGTACTAATATTTCTGTCTCGGATATTCCCGAGAACAGATTGTTCGCCCATTATAAAAGTGCATTTTATCCTGTTAACATGTCATAAGAAACAGCAGTAAAACTTTTTAATCCCATACAGGTTAGGCTAGGCTAACGATGAAACAACACAAGATTCAGTCAAACAAAACAAAGGATAAAATATTAAATAAATGAGGCATTAGCAATAGTAAGCAAAGTGATAAGCACAAAAATAAATAACAGTTCTTCCTTCCATACAAAAGATTGCATTATGCATATTGAGGTACTGACAATCCAGGTTCAACTATAGGATAGACTACTGCATATCTAATTTTTCAAGCCCAAGCTCTACGGAACAAATGTGGGCAATGCATCAGTAGACTGTACCTGAGACCTTTAAATTATTAGTTCAAATGAATTCGAGAACTCTAATGTAACATCACTGAAACTCTTTGGCCTTCTCCTCAAGCTTGGAAAGCATGGTTTCCACAAAATCTGCCAAGAGCGCATCTCCAGACTGCACAAGGAACGCCAGATTGTCTGTGTTGTCCAATGATGGCCGGAAAAGAGACAAATATTCAGAACTAGAACGACTCCTGGAACCCGAAGCAATGGCATAGCTGCCATCTGCTTGCTGCGTGAGCCCTATGTGCACAAATAGCAGTTCCTCCATCTCCATCAGCCATGGCTGCAGGTGTTCTCCCTGCGCATCTCCGTCTTGGACAGCATAATAATCACTAGAAAGCATGTATTCAAGCTCTACTTCTCTGCCTTCAAGTATCAGTTTCTCCATATTGCGTCGATCCAGCAACTCCTTAAAGAGGCGTGAAATTGCAAAAAAGGAGCCACGGGCCTCTATCAATGATTCAGAGCAGACTGAGATGGCTCAGACAGCAGCAGCACACACTGACGATGACTTGACATGCCGGAGCGCCCATAGAAGACCCTTCAAGAGCTGGGCATGCAACAAGGGGTTACGGTCCATGATGTCCTTGATGTAGCGAATACCATCGAGGAACACATGGTACTTGGGTTCTAGTATGAATGGCATGATACTCTGTGGATAAGTAGAGTGGCATTCTCTAATTGCCTCCTCCAGCATCTGTTGGTACTCGATAGGGATTTCAACAGTGGCTGCCAATTCCAGTTCGTTCTTCAGGAACTGTAGCACATCACCGACATTTCGTGGGGTGACGAGGCTCATCGCCAGGTTCAGAACCTTCTTTTGCACATCAGAATTGCGATTTGCCAAAGCCCCTAGTACATCCATGGCAAGGTCGTCGAATTCGGGGTGATCCACCATAGTCGTGGTAACCTCCTTTAGGCTTTCAAGCATTAAAACCACGCTGCATATCTGAAGTGATGATTGAGGTGGCAATGCTATGAGAAGATTGCAATAGGCTCTTGCCATGTCAAATGCAAATCCTGGAACATCAAGGGGCAGTGATGGAAGAGCGCTCATGCATGCACACACTACAATGGGGTGCGGTGACATCATAAGGGATGCAAAGGCTCTGACACACCTAGTGTCATCGATGATTTCTGTTGAGCCACGGAAGAAGATACACATGGATTTCACCGCAGCCATTTGGTCCTGAACCATCCACAGCCTCACCATACTTGCATGACGTTGAATACGGCGTAATTCTTCTTCCATGAAACAACACTGGATGGCATAGAGAGCCTCAATACGAGCTGAGTAGTCCATATTCATGTTGTTGCTGGTGATGGCCTTCCAGATTGCCATCAAGATTGAGCGGAATCCCCTCTTGACGGCAATTTCATGGTGAGGCTTCGCCAAATTGGAAGCAAGGCCAGCGATTAGGCGGCATATGAGCAGGGGTTCAGGAAGTTTACCTCCAGCCATCAACATTGAGGCATGGTTCATAGCGGCGACATTGGCAACCAGGTTCTCAGACTCGAGATCGGCCATGATCATCTCGAAATCGCCGCATGGTGGGTTGTTCTCCACGGCCATCAGAGCAAAAGGGGAATTTTTCCAATCACTTGTTCAGCCTGTTTGGTATGTGTTGGGCTGGGCAGTAGTGTATGCAGCGCGTGACCTATATGACGCACACATCTTGTCTTTTACCTGAAAGAGTTATGGTTATCATTAACTCTTTTGTGTTTGTTGTGAGCTGTGTATCTAGAATTCCACCTAAGGTGCACTTCATTTAGAATTTGGAATGCAATACAAATAAGGGAAATACTTCACATACAACTGTAACACCCTAAAATTCATCACATTTAAATCGTAGCAACCCTTTGAATTTTTCTAGGATTTATTAAGGCTTAAATAAATTTTCTAGAATTTAATTGGAATTTCTAGCCTTTTATCAATTTAAATATCACATTAACTAATTATTTTAGTCAAAATATGTTTTTGTTGCGTTCATGCTGTTGCATATATTTTTGGTTGCTAGTAAATCAAGTTGGAATTTAAATTCTGTTTAAATTCAAATTTGATTTGCTTTTGTTTGAGTTTTAGAAAAGTTAAAATAGCCGAGTTCGGTTTCGCCCCTTTAACTCTTGGCCCAGTCCAAGTTTGCCCCCCGGACTCTTCTCCCGCTCGCTTTTCCTCCCCGCGTTCTTTTCCTTTTCCCCGGCCCATTCCCCGCTTGCGGCCCAACTTTGGCCCGTCCCACTCCTCCCCGTCGCTCTCTCTCTCTCTCTCGGTCGCTGACGGGCGGGACCCCCCTGTCATCATCTTCGTCTCCGATGGGGACTCTTCCCCGAGCCGAGTCCGAGCGCCGCCCACCTCCGACTCCGTCCCCGTCACGCCTGCCCGAGCCCAATCTCCGGCCTACTTAAAGCGCGCACCGCCCGCAATCTTCTCCATCGAAATCCAATCAAGCCGAGCCCTCTAACCCTAGCCGCCCGAGCCGCCTTTGCCGCCGCCCGCCATTGCCGGCGATTCCCCGCCGTCGTTGCTCGTGGTGGAAGACCGAGACTGTCAGGAGTTTCCCCTCGTCCTTGCGAGTCGATTCCGCCGCTTCTCGTCGTGGTTCGGCCGCCGTAGCCCCTGGTTTGTGTGAAGCCGAGCACCGCCGCCGCCGTTGATCGTCGCCGGCCGCCGTCGTCGCTCTTCTCTCGTCAAGATCACCCGCAATGAGTTCGCCATCCTCTCTTGATGCTCTAGGACCAAGTCCCGTCGTGAATAGAGATGTGTAGCCCGAGATCGATCCCAGTCCGGCGATGCGCCGCCGCGGACGTTGCAGCGCCGCCGCGTTCGTCGTCACCGCCGGCGAAGTTAACCCCCGATCCGTTCCCGGCCGTCAGATCGAAATCCAACGGCCAAGGACCGCTTCAGCCCCGAGTCAATCAGAGCCGTAACGGTCAACCTAGGCAAATTTGCTAAAGAGCCCTCCAAGTTTTTCAAAATCAACCCGCGGTCCAGTTTAGTTCAAAAATAATTCCAAATAGGTCCTTTTTCTTCTGTTTTAGCCCCTGCAAGATTTAAAATTATGCCCGAGGTCCAAGTTTTATTATTTTATGGTTTAGCCCTCGAGTTTTTATATAAAATTATGTTTTAGCCCCTGGTTTTTCGCAGTTAAGCCCCTGGAACTTTTAAAACTTTGCCAGCAAGCCCCTGAACCTTAGAAAAGCCATATCTTTTGCGTTTTAACTCCGATTTTAGTGATTCTCGCGCTCACACGTTCGTTGTAACATGTAGATTAGTTTTCTGCTGTTGTTTTCTTCTGTTGGAATTGTTTGGTGTACTGTTTCTTATTTGTTGTATTGTTTCCTTGCATGTGAATGTGTGATGCGATTAGGAAACGACCAGTTTGAGGATTTCTCTGAAGAACCAACTGTTGGAGAAGGATTTGAGCAGCAACCGAGTTGGGAAGAAGGCAAGTGTATTATGTCATGCAAATGTCCTAATAATTATTAATTTCACCACCCATGCATGTGTCTTAATTTGATGGGTTCCTATTTAAGGATTTTCCTAGCCACTATATTTTCCTGTCCCTGAAACTGGGTTATTTAATTAACTTTGATGATAGATGATGCTTAGCTTGCTCAACTGGGATTGGTTAATGAACTCCTACTCTATGTTCCATTACTACCTTTTTAATCAATTAAATGGCAAGATCTTATCTTTTTAATTGGAACATGGAGAACCACATAGGAAAACAGTACAACCATGAGTGTCATGTGGCTCTGGCTTTGACTGACTAATTAGGTGCTCTAGTTTATGGTAGCTTTACTCGAAAGGGGCATGGGGGGCGGCGGTTGACGGGGTATAGCTCGGTCCTTTTGAGCTATGGGCTTTGGTAAGAGACAGACCTCATTAGGGAGGGTTATGCTTTGCTTCTGAACCAGAAACCTTAGCGGGCTATCATTTATTAGAGTGCTTTTGTAAAGGTCTCATAGTGAAACCCAGTATTCGGTCCTCGTGGTGTGAGAAGGGTACAATGCTTCGGCAATGGGAATCACGGCTTATGGTGAAAGTGTACAACCTCTACAGAGTGTAAAACTGTTATAACAGCCGTGCTCACGGTCAAGAGCGGCCTGGACCCTTATATGATAATCATACTTGAACATGATCTAAATCATGGCTATATGAATATGTTGGGAATATGACATTCATTAATTTGTGGGTGGTATATACTTTCATTTGCTAGTAAATAGTTGCTTAATAAAACTTGACCAACTAAAAGTGCTTATTGCAGTATGGTCAGCCAACTTTTTTGCCTCAGCCTTGTATGTCATATTACATTTGCTGAGTACGTCATGTGCTCATACTTGTTGTTTTTCTTTCTTTTATTGCATCAACTACACCCGGAATGTTGCTCAGATTGGGAGAATTTTGAGGATTTTACTACTGATTTTGAGGAGTTCTAGGCGAGTCTCCCCCAGTCAATGCCTGTGGAGTTGGAGTCACTTTTGCTAAGTTAGATAAACGTTTATTTAAGTCTTCCGATATGACATTCGTGTCAACTCTGAGATTGTAATAATTGCACTATAATACTCTTTCGTTATGCATGGTTATGGATATTCACTTGTGACGTCTACCATATGTGTGTAAACTGATCCTGGCGCACATATGAGATGCACCTGGTTTAGCCTTTAAAACCGGGTGTGACAGAGGTGGTATCAGAGCTGTGTTGACTGTAGGACGCAAGCCTAGATAGCAATGGTCTTTCTGTAAGGATTATTTTGCTTAAACTACTCTTGGTCTGTCTATTCTTGGTTTAATTTGCTATTATTCCAGGTCATTGATAATTGTCTCCTCCTTGATTTTTCTGGCCTATCTTTTCTTCACCATCTCACCTGGTTCTGATGTCTTTAGAACTGTTCTCACCCCTTTCTTGCTTAAACCATAGATGGTGTTGACAAGGCAAGGTGCTCGTAGATTGGCAAGCACTCTTTCTTCTTTTTCGTCGCATTCGGTGCAAGAAGAGGAACCAGAACCTGAAGAGATGGAAGTAATGGACGAAGAAGTCAACTCAGTAGGGAATGCTCCAGCTGGATCTGAAGGAAGTGAAGGACCCTCTCCGCCGCCTGACATGTGGGTAGTGACTATTCATCACCACGACGGAGGCAACAGTGGGTTCCCGATGATGCTTCGAATGCTCTTCGAGCGTCTGAACTACCCAGTGGAGATAGAATATTGTGGAAAAAGGAGGACACATCCAGATCACCCAGAGGACTGGGAAGTCGCTGTATACATCAGGGAGCCTGATTATGAGTTTGGAGGAACCAAAGAGGCTGCAGTGCATCACGCCATCGCCATGAGATCAACTTTCGAAGCTGGAATCCAGGATGCAGCCAGGAGTGCACTTTCTGTGCTTTGTCATGAGGAGGCTGCTGAAGTACGTCACACTGCATGGGCATATCTTTCTCGAAGGTAGCGAGGCACTCCAACTGGGGTTGTGCCACAACCGCCAGGCGTAAACTCTACACTCAACGTCCAGGTGGCGTTCACCCAGATGCTCAACGTGCACGCCGATGACACCACAAGAGAGCTACAAGAAGTGCGTGAAGAACTCGCTGCTGAATGAAGGAAGAACAAGAGGCTGATAGCTGAACTCAAGGGAGAAGCATTTCCGTCCTTGGATGAAGATGTAGAAGGATTGATGGGTCATTCACCGCCCCGCTAGAGAGTGCGTGGTGGATCGTCTAGTTGCTTCATCCATACATATTAAGATAGGATACCCTCTCTTTTGTTAGTTCAGTACGTTTAGAATCGTTGAGACTCGTGCGTAGCATGTGGTTTAGTTTGGTTTAAAAGTGTGGTAGAGATGTTTGCTTTTGTGCTAAGTGTGTGATTTGGATCTTTGTAATGGTTGAACTTAATTGTGGAGTGATGACCACAATTGAGTAATTATTAAATAAATAAATTTAGTTAGTTTGGGTTTATCTTGGTCTCTGATCTTAGCCCTTAACTACCACTTTATCCAAATAATTATACCCCTCATATAAATCATGTTATGCGACAATCTGTTCTCGCTGCTGCATGATATCCTGGTACTATCCGAATTGTTTCTGGAGCTTCAGAACTCCGTTTGACATAAATCCAGTTGGGTTGGATTAAGGATTTGATAACCTAGGTTCTGGGAATTTTTCGTGATTTTTGGAGGTTCTGGCAGAGAGATATAATGGTTTTATTGGAGTAACCAGAATCTGTCCTGTGGTCCTGACACAACTGTCTTGTTTATTTTATACCTCGAGCCACAAAATTCCAAGTGAGGTGATTCAAGTTGGGTTAGTTTCAGAATTTCATGGTCTACGTTCAAACAAAAGATCATGATTTTTGGATACACAGAATGAGAGTTACAACTGTTTAATTAGGACGAACAGAATCTGCTTCAGGATTTGATTTGCCCGTCATTGGCAACTAGTTCTACACTAACTCTTATCTGTTCATGATTTGAGTTACATCTTTTTACCACCCTCTGAACCTCATGTTCTAACCACCAGATGGTAAACACCAGGTCTGGAAGTGGAGTGGATCAACCACCTGTGAATCGTCAAGGACGTGCCAACCCCAATCCAAATCCTCCGCCGAATCAAGCATCCGTAGCAATGGATCAGATCCTCGCCAACCAGACTCAGATTCTCCAGGGCATGGCTAATACCTTGGCAGCCATGCAAGCACAGAACAACAACAACAACAACAACAACCAGCAGAGGGACAAGCACTGGGAGTTCATGAGTCACAAACCTCCTACCTACTCCCACTCCGCGGATCCACTTGATGCTGATGATTGGCTGAAGACTGTTGAGAAGAAGCTGGATATGGCTCAGTGCAATGACAGGGAGAAGGTCCTGTATGCCTCAGGACGCTTGGAAGGATCAGCTTCAGATTGGTGGGATGCTTATCTTGCTACTCATGCCACCCCTGATGCTATCACCTGGCAAGAGCTCAGGACCAACTTCAGGAGCCACCATATTCCTGCTGGTGTCATGAAGCTGAAGAAGAAGGAGTTCCTCTCACTCAAGCAAGGTGGGATGACCGTCAGTGAATACCGGGATAAGTTCATTCAGTTGTCCCGTTACGCCCCAGATGAGGTGAAGGATGATGAGCCGAAGCAGGAGCGATTTCTGGAAGGATTGATTCCGCCGCTCCAATATCAACTCATGTCTCACACCTTCCAAACATTTCAGAAGCTGCTGGATAAGGCTATTGGCTTGGAGAGCAAGCGTCGTGAGTTGGGAGAGCAGAAGAGGAAGTTCATGGCCTCAGGACAGTCAAGCAGTAACACCCGCCCTCGTTTCCAGCAACCTCAGCAGAACATGCCCGTTCGTTTTGGTGGGCAAGGGAGTAACTTCGTGCAGAGTCAGGGTCAGCGGTCAGCACCTCCACCTCAGCGTCCAGCATTTCAGCAGAACCGCCAGACCACCCCGGCTCAGACTCCAGTGAAGACCCCTGCACCAGGCAGTGCCCCTACTCCCCGTACCTGCTACATTTGTGGAGATCCCAGCCACTTTGCACACAACTGTCCTAAGAGGAATGCTCAGACCCCACAGCACCAGAGTGGCAGTGCACCTAGGCAGAATACCCCTCAGCAGCAGAACAGGAATGTGAACCCGACGCCCCAGAGCAACAAGGGCCAGCAGAATCAGATGCGGGGCAAGGTGAACCATGTTGCTGCAGAGTCCGCGCAGGAGGCCCAGGATGTGGTACTTGGTATGTTCCTCGTCAACTCAGCCCCTGCATCGGTTTTATTCGACTCTGGAGCATCTCATTCTTTTATTACTGCTCAGTACGTAGCTAAGTATAATATATCTATGGTTCCCATGAGAAATTCCATGCTAGTTTGCTCACCCGGTGGAAACATGAAAACCAACTTTATCTGTCCCCGAGTTAACTTGAAAATAGTTGGGGTAGATTTTCCTGCTGATTTGATAGTCCTGAACTCTGAGGGAATCGATGTCATACTTGGAATGGGATGGTTAGCTGCTTTTAATGCGGTGATTCAGTGTGCCAAAAGGTCCGTGTTGTTGACTAGCCCTCAGGGAGAGAAGATTGAATTCGGAGCCACACAACCCTCAGCTTCAACTTACTCAGTGAATCAGGCCAGCGGTGTTCCTTTGGAGGACATCAGAGTTGTTTGTGAGTTTCCAGATGTCTTCCCAGATGATTTGCCAGGTATGCCAACCGAACGAGACATCGAGTTTATTATTGAGCTTTTACCTGGTACTGCTCCTATTTCTAAAAGACCCTATAGAATGGCTGTTAATGAACTAGAAGAACTTAAGAAACAACTTAAAGAATTGTTGGATAAAGGTTACATTCGTCCTAGTTCATCACCTTGGGGAGCACCTGTAATTTTTGTGGGTAAAAAGGATGGTACTCTGAGGATGTGTGTGGATTATCGTTCATTAAATGAGGTAACCATCAAGAATAAGTATCCGTTGCCTAGAATTGAAGATTTATTTGATCAGTTGAGAGGAGCCAAGGTTTTCTCCAAGATTGATTTGAGATCTGGCTACCATCAGTTGAGGATCAGGCGTTCCGACATTCCTAAAACAGCATTCACCACCAGGTATGGATTGTATGAGTATACGGTGATGTCGTTTGGATTGACAAATGCACCCGCCTACTTTATGTACCTGATGAATAAGGTGTTCATGGAGTACTTGGATAAATTTGTGGTGATGTTCATTGATGATATTCTGGTTACTCTAAGAATGAGGAGGAACATGAGGAGCATTTGAGGTTGGTGTTGCAGACTCTTAGAGAGAACCAGTTGTATGCCAAGTTTAGTAAATGTGAGTTTTGGTTGAATCAAGTGTCTTTTCTTGGTCATGTGGTTACTGAAAGAGGTATTGCAGTGGATCCAAGTAAAGTCAAGGATGTGTTGGAATGGGAACCTCCTACCACAGTCACTGAGATCAGAAGCTTTCTGGGATTGGCTGGATATTACAGGAGATTCATTGAAGGCTTTTCTAAAATAGCGAAACCCCTTACTTTGCTAATAGAGAAGGGCAAGGAGTTTGTTTGGTCAGAAGCGTGTCAGGCCAGTTTTGAAGGTGTGATAATGGAAGTTGAGTCTACACTAGAGCAGGAAATTCGGAAGGGTCAGCTTACTGATGAGAAGATAAAGGAAATCAAGGAAACCCTGTTAGCAGGGAAAGCTCCCGACTTCACCGAAGATGATCAAGGTACAATTTGGTTTAGAAAGAGGATATGTGTACCGGATATCGAGTCTCTCAGAGAGCAGATATTGAGGGAAGCTCATGATTCCGCATATTCTATTCATCCTGGAAGCACCAAGATGTACCAGGATCTGAAGCAAAGGTATTGGTGGTATGGACTAAAAAGGGATGTGGCTGCCCATGTGGCATTGTGCGATGTTTGCCAGAGAGTCAAAGCTGAACACCAGAGACCAGCCGGTTTGCTTCAGCCACTCAAGGTACCTGAATGGAAGTGGGAAGAAATCAGTATGGATTTCATTGTTGGATTACCTCGCACTCGAGGAGGATATGACTCTATATGGGTTATTGTGGACAGATTAACTAAGGTAGCTCAAATTATACCCGTTAATACTACTTATACCAGTGCTAAGTTAGCAGAGTTATACATGTCCAGAATTGTTTGTCTCCATGGTGTACCTAAAAAGATAGTGTCTGATAGAGGTACTCAGTTTACATCTAGATTCTGGCAGAAGTTGCATGAGTCTATGGATACAAAGTTGAATTTCAGTTCTGCATATCACCCTCAGACAGATGGTCAGACAGAGAGGACTAATCAGATTTTGGAGGATATGTTGAGAGCTTATGCTTTGACGCATGGAGGTAGTTGGGACAAGAGTCTTCCATATGCAGAGTTCTTATATAACAACAGTTATCAGGCAAGTCTAAAGATGGCACCGTTCGAAGCACTTTATGGTAGAAAGTGCAGAACACCGTTGTATTGGAGTGAAACTGGTGAAAGTCAGTTGTTTGGTCCAGAGATACTGCAGGAAGCAGAAAGACAGGTTCAGATTATCAGAGAGAATTTAAGAACGGCTTAGTCCAGGCAGAAGAGCTATGCAGATACAAGAAGGATAGAGCTAACCTTTGAGGTGGGTGATTATGTGTATCTGAAAGTATCTCCTATTCGAGGTTTGAGAAGGTTTAAGGTGAAAGGAAAATTATCTCCTCGTTTCATTGGACCTTTCAAGATTGTTGATAGAAAAGGTGAGGTTGCTTATCAACTAGAATTGCCAGCCAGACTGTCAGATGTGCATGATGTGTTCCATATCTCTCAGTTGAAAAAGTGTCTTCGAATTCCTGAGGAAGAATTACCTTTGGATGAGTTGGATGTGCAAGATGATTTGACTTATAAGGAATACCCAGCTAAGATTTTGAAAATTGCTGAAAGAGTTACTAAGACTAAAGTGATTAAGATGTGTAAAGTTCAGTGGAGTCATCATGCGGAAAGCGAGGCAACTTGGGAAAGAGAGGATGAGTTGATGGCAGAGTTTCCTCAGATTTTCTCTAATCCGTCCGAATCTCGATGACGAGATTCTCTTTAAGGGGGGTAGGTTTGTAACACCCTAAAATTCATCACATTTAAATCGTAGCAACCCTTTGAATTTTTCTAGGATTTATTAAGGCTTAAATAAATTTTCTAGAATTTAATTGGAATTTCTAGCCTTTTTATCAATTTAAATATCACATTAAATAATTATTTTAGTCAAAATATGTTTTTGTTGCATTCATGCTGTTGCATATATTTTTGGTTGCTAGTAAATCAAGTTGGAATTTAAATTCTGTTTAAATTCAAATTTGATTTGCTTTTGTTTGAGTTTTAGAAAAGTTAAAATAGCCGAGTTCGGTTTTGCCCCTTTAACTCTTGGCCCAGTCCAAGTTTGCCCCCTGGACTCTTCTCCCGCTCACTTTTCCTCCCCGCGTTCTTTTCCTTTTCCCCGGCCTATTCCCCGCTTGCGGCCCAACTTCGGCCCGTCCCACTCCTCCCCGTCGCTCTCTCTCTCTCGGTCGCTGACGGGCGGGACCCCCCTGTCAGCATCTTCGTCTCCGATGGGGACTCTTCCCCGAGCCGAGTCCGAGCGCCGCCCGCCTCCGACTCCGTCCCCGTCACGCCTGCCCGAGCCCAATCTCCGGCCTACTTAAAGCGCGCACCGCCCGCAATCTTCTCCATCGAAATCCAATCAAGCCGAGCCCTCTAACCCTAGCCGCCCGAGCCGCCTTTGCCGCCGCCCGCCATTGCCGGCGATTCCCCGCCGTCGTTGCTCGTGGTGGAAGACCGAGACTGTCAGGAGTTTCCCCTCGTCCTTGCGAGTCGATTCCGCCGCTTCTCGTCGTGGTTCGGCCGCCGTAGCCCCTGGTTCGTGTGAAGCCGAGCACCGCCGCCGCCGTTGATCGTCGCCGGCCACCGTCGTCGCTCTTCTCTTGTCAAGATCACCCGCAGTGAGTTCTCCATCCTCTCCTGATGCTCTAGGACCAAGTCCCGTCATGAATAGAGCTGTGTAGCCCGAGATCGATCCCAGTCCGGCGATGCGCCGCCGCGGACGTTGCAGCGCCGCCGCGTTCGTCGTCACCGCCGGCGAAGTTAACCCCCGATCCGTTCCCGGCCATCAGATCGAAATCCAACGGCCAAGGACCGCTTTAGCCCCGAGTCAATCAGAGCCGTAACGGTCAACCTAGGCAAATTTGCTAAAGAGCCCTCCAAGTTTTTCAAAATCAACCCGCGGTCCAGTTTAGTTCAAAAATAATTCCAAATAGGTCCTTTTTCTTCTGTTTTAGCCCCTGCAAGATTTCAAATTATGCCCGAGGTCCAAGTTTTATTATTTTATGGTTTAGCCCTCGAGTTTTTATATAAAATTATGTTTTAGCCCCTGGAACTTTTAAAACTTTGCCAGCAAGCCCCTGAACCTTAGAAAAACCATATCTTTTGCGTTTTAACTCCGATTTTAGTGATTCTCGCGCTCACGCGTTCGTTGTAACGTGTAGATTAGTTTTCTGCTGTTGTTTTCTTCTGTTGGAATTGTTTGGTGTACTGTTTCTTATTTGTTGTATTGTTTCCTTGCATGTGAATGTGTGATGCGATTAGGAAACGACCAGTTTGAGGATTTCTCTGAAGAACCAACTGTTGGAGAAGGATTTGAGCAGCAACCGAGTTGGGAAGAAGGCAAGTGTATTATTTCATGCAAATGTCCTAATAATTATTAATTTCACCACCCATGCATGTGTCTTAATTTGATGGGTTCCTATTTAAGGATTTGCCTAGCCACTATATTTTCCTGTCCCTGAAACTGGGTTATTTAATTAACTTTGATGGTAGATGATGCTTAGCTTGCTCAACTGGGATTGGTTAATGAACCCCTACTCTATGTTCCATTACTACCTTTTTAATCAATTAAATGGCAAGATCATATCTTTTTAATTGGAACATGGAGAACCACCCAGGAAAACAGTACAACCATGAGTGCCATGTGGCTCTGGCTTTGACTGACTAATTAGGTGCTCTAGTTTATGGTAGCTTTACTCGAAAGGGGCATGGGGGGCGGCGGTTGACGGGGTATAGCTCGGTCCTTTTGAGCTGTGGGCTTTGGTAAGAGACAGACCTCATTAGGGAGGGTTATGCTTTGCTTCTGAACCGGAAACCTTAGCGGGCTATCATTTATTAGAGTGCTTTTGTAAAGGTCTCATTGTGAAACCCAGTATTCGGTCCACGTGGTGTGGGAAGGGTACAATGATTCGGCAATGGGAATCACGGCTTATGGTGAAAGTGTACAACCTCTACAGAGTGTAAAACTGTTATAACAGTCGTGCTCACGGTCAAGAGCGGCCTGGACCCTTACATGATAATCATACTTGAACATGATCTAAATCGTGGTTATATGAATATGTTGGGAATATGACATTCATTAATTTGTGGGTGGTATATACTTTCATTTGCTAGTAAATAGTTGCTTAATAAAACTTGACCAACTAAAAGTGCTTACTGCAGTATGGTCAGCCAACCTTTTAGCCTCAGCCTTGTATGTCATATTACATTTGCTGAGTACGTCATGTGCTCATACTTGTTGTTTTTCTTTCTTTTATTGCATCAACTACACCCGGAATGCTGCTCAGATTGGGAGAATTTTGAGGATTTTACTACTGATTTTGAGGAGTTCTAGGCGAGTCTCCCCCAGTCAATGCCTGTGGAGTTGGAGTCACTTTTGCTTCGTTAGATAAATGTTTATTTAAGTCTTCCGATATGACATTCGTGTCAACTCTGAGAATGTAATAATTGCACTATAATACTCTTTCGTTATGCATGGTTATGGATATTCACTTGTGACGTCTACCATATGTGTGTAAACTGATCCTGACGCACATATGAGATGCACCTGGTTTTGCCTTTAAAACCGAGTGTGACAACAACCCATTAATACAACCGCATTAGAACCAGGTAATCCAACCCCTTTGGTAAATAAGTAAACACCATCCAAGCAATTTTAACCATTGGATCTCCTGGTTGTAATTTTGTAAATGTGGTTGTTGAGAAGGGCTTTGCTAAGGTACTCCCAAGTGACCGTAGACCGTAGATCTAATAACATATTACCTCCTAGAAGGTAATAGTTTTAATATTTTTAAATCTGAAAATAGGGAAAATATCTCCCTGTAGGTCTAACCTCCATGCATGGTTGTATTAGATCTAATTTTATTTTATTTTCCTCTCACGTGTGTTCACACAGATTTGTTAAAAGAAAAAGAAGAACATGCATGGCTGGCCGGTTAATCTTGTGTTTCTTTAATCTTGACGTGACTTGTTAAACAAAATAACGTGACATGGGTACAATATTTTTCTCTCATGCTAGTCACATTTTAGATCGGCAGTTTATTTTTCTTTCCGTGTGTGAGGAACCGTCGAGATGATGCGCTTGGTTGTTCCGTAACCTGATTTCTGTGTTTTTCTTTTTTTTCTGATTATTTTATTTTTAAAAAATGTTTGAGCAGTTCCACAAATCGACGGTTGTGATCTTTATGAGTTCTTACCTCCTAATAGGTAATCGGAGTACTGTAGCAAAGCGTTGAAATGGATTGTGCATATAGCAGCACTCAGCCATAAATGTGGCATGCAACCCCTCCCATCCAACTGTGTGTTTCGTTTTAGTGGGCCTAGATGAAATGATTCATCATGAGATCATCCTGTGAGGTATTGGTGGGATGTCTCTATTATTAATATATACACTAGACATGTACTTGTGAGGAATGACATAGTGATTCCTCTCTATAATACAAAGATACGCAGCTCTCTTGCTTATTTGAGAAAAAAGGAATGATGTGGTGATGGATCAATGCATCCCATTCCTCAAACCAAACTCACCATAAACTACCTCCAAAACTGAACTCTGCAGAGTACTAATAATTTACCATTTATAAAAGAAATTTTCCTTGTGTAGCCTGACATGTAGCCTTTGTTTTGTACACTTACCTAGGTTAGGAAGTTGGAGCTATTGGTTGCGCTATTGGTGTTCATCATGGCAACATGCTTCTTCATTGAGATGAGCATTGTGAAGCCTCCTTCAAAGGAGGTTATCCATGGGCTATTTGTTCCCAGTTTGAGTGGTTCCGGTGCCACTGGAGACACTGTTGCCCTTCTTGGGACCCTTGTGATGCCGTAAGTAATCTAGCGTTCATAATACTTTTATTCTTATTTGTGTTTATGTGGCATATCTTTCTTTTGTTTATCTGTCAATGAGATTTTGTTTTGGTTAATAGGAGCTATAATTTTATTTTTTTAGCTACCTACTATCTTAAGTTTATCTGCCAGAAATCCATTACTCTGTCATTGCAGTTCTGATCACGTCACTATTTTATATTCTAGATGTTGCATCAAATAGTTCAACTCCTTTTCAGTATAAATAAATTAATTACAGGCACAATCTATTCTTGCACTCTGCCCTGGTACTGTCAAGGAATACGGCCTCATCAGTAAGAGGAATCAAGGTGAACAAATAAAATAGATCTGACGTTCAGCAGAAAACAATTCAGCTTATGTTCTGCAGTGAAGAAAAGTGCAATAATCAGAGGACATGTTTGTTTACTTGTTTGCACTTCAGGATGCTTGCCGGTTCTTCCTTTTTGAAAATGGAATAGCGCTGTTCGTGGCACTTCTCATAAACATCTGTATCGTCTCTGTCTCTGGAACTGTCTGTAATTCAAGCAACCTCTCACTGGATGACTTTGCAAAATGCAATGAAATCACCTTGAATTCCTCGTCCTTCTTCCTCAGGGTATTACTTGTGAATACTGCCTGGTCACTAGCTTTTTGGCTAAAAGTTTTTACTACCAGTTATAACGTATTATTTATATTGTATTTCAGAATGTGCTGAGCAGGAACAGTGCAGTTGTGTATGGCGTGGCACTCTTGGCTTGTGGAATAAGCTCAACAATCACTGGCACCTACGCCGGGCAATACATCATGCAAGTACTACTTCTGGTCCGAATAGACATCATCACATAATTGGTCAAACCTGTCAAACTTTGACGGTAATTTTATTCATGAAATAATTCAGATTTATCACATGAGAACAGCTTTAGTAAATTTATCATCAAAGTTTTTCAAGTTCTACATCATATTCAGTTTTTTTTAATTATGCTTGGAAAACATAATGTCTGAAGATGCATAAAGAATCTGCATCTGTCCTATCAGCAAGCAAATTGGATCAGTAGGGGTTATTGGTTAACCTTGTCACCACTTTCTTTGAAATTACATCCTTAGATCGACAGATTCTTGCCAACATTTGAAGTGCTAAACCTACAAGCAGTTGTACATATACTTGATCAGCGTTTTTCATGTGTTTAGCTCTTTGCTCAGGGTTTCTTGGACATCAAGATGAAACAGTGGCTGAGGAACTTGATGACTCGCAGTATTGCCATTGTACCAAGCTTAATCGTTGCCATCATCGGTGGGTCCAGTGGTGCTGGCCGTCTCATCATCATCGCATCGGTATTATTTTCCACCATGTGATGCATCCATTGTTTGTCTATATAAGCCCTATTTACAGAAATCTTCTGATTAAATTTCTGGTTTTATGTATGAAGTAATAATACCAATGCACTGACTTAATTTTTCTGATTATGTTAAGAAAATCTAGTTGATTGATTTGATTAACTCGCTGTAACTTTGGTGCAGATGATACTGTCTGTTGAGCTGCCATTTGCTCTCATCCCACTTCTCAAGTTCAGCAGTAGTAGCAACAAGATGGGCGAAAATAAGAACTCCATCTATGTAAGTATGGAAGTCAGTAGCAACTAACAATTTTTTGTTTGAACGCACAAATGAATTTGCTTATTAACTAATTATTATGCGTGTATTGATCGCATGCAGATTATTGGCTTCTCGTGGATCCTGGGGTTAATTATTATTGGGATAAACATCTACTTCCTCAGCTCAAAACTAGTTGGATGGATCCTGCACAACAAACTGCCAATGTACGCTAACGTGCTCATCGGCATCATCATGTTCCCTCTTATGCTGCTCTACATTTCTGCTGTGATCTACCTGACGTTGAGAAAGGACACCGTCAAGTTTGCGTGTCGTGGTGAGCTGCAGGCCATGGAAACTGACAAATCAAAGGTTGCCAATGAGAGCAGCAATGAGGAAACCGAGGATCAGCTTGTTTAGTCCCATGTTTACACAGGCATGCTATGGTAAATGCTTGTCTGCCGCGGTTGCAAGCGCCATACGGGGAATTAGAAATGACTTGGTACTTCAGCAGCAGGTTTAGAATAGAAGCTGACGAGTAATACTCGAAGAAACGATGGCGCTGCTAATTGAGCTTTTATACTGCACGCTTGGAGAGAATGATAGCAAGAGATAACTGGGATCCACACATAGAACTGGAAACCGAAGGAATAATTCACAGCTAATTGGTGAGAACGAGCATGGAGTTCGATTTCTGAGTTGTTCATATACAATTTGTACATAAGCACAAGATTTTATTTTTTGAAAACGTCTTTAATCTAGAATGACTTGATGTTGTTCCACTTGTGAACTATAATGATCAAAATGCACCATGCTAGAACGATGCAGAACCAATCTACATGTTTTCTTAAAGAAAGACCCTTGTAGAAGGAGACGTGGAGCTTCTTAGCCGTGTATCTATACTATAAAGCACGAGTGTTGTTTTATTTAACATAAGATTCTGTAGAACCACAATGTAAAATTCTGAGGGGCCATACGCATCCGTTCATGACCTTCTCCACATCCAGAACTCCATGTTACCAAGGACCTTTACAATTTTAGACCTGCCGTGACTGGCACATGTGACACACACGTATATCTTTGCTAGTATAGGCTTAAAATATGGAGGTCCACTCCTCAAGGTCTGGAACATCAGCACCGTCTAAGAACCTAACACTTCAACTATAGTAAATTTATCAAAAAAATATGATAACTCAACTAAAACTGATAAGACTTTATGAAAGCATCTCTAAGGTGCATGAACTGATGTACCAACATCAACCTTACTTTTCAATTTACATTTAGTTGAATCAATCTTACTGATGTACAAACATCATCCTTGATAGTTGAGAGATGTCGAATGAACTGATGTACCAACATCAACCTTACTTTGTTAAAGCATCTATAAGGTTGTAATGTTCATTCGATTCTCTCAACTATTGAAGTTGTTCGATTTGCAACCTTTAATTGAAAACCCATATGTTTAACACCGGTTGAACCCCATCCGATTTACCCCCCTCGGTCAATTTCGATGGCGGTTTTCACAGATGTGGTGCCACATCTGTCATCCTACGTAGCGCCACGTTAGCCAGGAGTCAAGCTGAGAATGGTTTGGGTTGAAACCGGTTTTTATGGTTTGGTTTTCTAATTGGATTAATTGGTTTTGTAATGGTTTGATTTGGTTTAACAATTATAATGGTTTAAATCAGTTTGGTTCAGTTCAGAATTAGTTTAACTAAAACTAAACCTTGCGTTCACACTATAAAATTTTAGCGAATTTGATTGAAATTTGTTGTAAGTGACTCAAAATGACAGTCGACTACTTTGTACAAAATTATGTGATGAGATCGACATGTGGGCCCCACGTCAAAAGCCGGACCATAAAACTTAAACCTTGCGTTCACACTACAAAATTTTAGCAAATTTGGCTGAAATTTATTACAAATGACTCAAAACACCGGTCGGCTACTTTGTGCAAAATTACGTGATGAGATCCACATGTGGGCCCCACGTCAAAAGCCGGAACCTAAAACTTAAACCTCACGTTCACACTATAAAATTTTAGCGAATTCGGCTGAAATTTATTGCAAATGACTCTCAACGACGATCGGCTACTTTGTGTAAAATTATGTTATGAGATCCACGTGTGGGCCCCACGTCAAAAGTCGGACCCTAAAACTAAAACCTCGTGTTCACACTATAAAATTTTAGCGAATTTGACTGGAATTTATTGGAAATGTCTCAGAATAAGAGTTAGCTACTCTGTGTAAATTGGTTGAGCTATATCAATATGTGGGCCCCATAGTATAAGACATATCCTTATTATGAGTAGTTAGTAAAAACCGGGTTCAATATTTGAGTTGAAACCAATTATTTTGGTTTGGTTAGGAGAGAAAATCTAAATGGTTTGGATTGGTTCGGTTCGAATGTTAAGGGGGTGAGATTGGATTGGTTTGTAAATATGCTAGAATTAGTATGGGTGAGTGTGGATTTGGTTTGGTTCTTGAACCATTCTCAGCTTGAGCCACGAGTGGGTACTTAAATTGGTCTGCAGTACTTAATTTGAGTGGTCAATAGACTTTATGGTAAAAATGTTACAAATGTATTTTCGTAGAAAAACATATGCACTTAAAAATAATAAAATCTAGTGCGGTCATAGAAAATTTGTTTTAACTCGGAAAAATAGATTTCATAATTTTTTTTCGAAAACATGCTCTATTCTTCTAATGTCTAGTTAGGAGTTTTTTTTAATCCTGTCGATCACCGTTTGGTATTTATTTGCCAGTCGCTAGCCTTGTTATCTATTGTAGTTTGTTGACGACCTTGGCCAAATAGAGACTTTGACAACAACGCAAGTATCATCACCACCTCATTCAATGATCCTATTTAGACATTGGACATGTGCAGCTAGTACGGGTTACACTTTCTTTGATTGCTAGAACTTTTCTAACATCCAGTATGAGGAGGTAACATGAGACGTAGGGCTCGACAAAAAGGTCGCTAAACTAGCTCATTACAAAAAATAACTCTGGTTATACTCATTCTTATTTCGAAATAATTAGGTGATTTTTAATAAAAGTCAACTTGCTCATTTAGCATGCTTGAAGTTAGGCCTCAACAATACATGAGACCACAATAAATATGAATAAACTAATTTTTAAAAACACTCGGTATAAAGTTGATTTAGCTTGTTAACCACGCCTAATGAATCCTACTTGTCGTCCATATTCTCCGGGTTATTCTCAAGGCCTATTAGATTACTAGAACAAATAATGGTAGCGATTTGTAGAAAAAAGAATCAAAACACGATAATAGAATATCCAAGTAACTTCTAACTAGGCACTATAATATAGAGCATGACTTTAGAAAAAAATGAAACTAGTTTCATCTTTTTCCGAGCTAATGCTAATTTGCTAGGATTTTTCAAAGGCTAAACCAGAGTTTAGGATTTTTAAATTGCATATCTTTCTAATAAAACATAAATTTTAATATTTTTTATAATATTTAGTTAGCCCCCTCGAACTATCAATACTGTCCAATCTTTCCCTCGCGACTGATCATGGCGCTAGTTCTGCAAAAAACCACCGTTGAAACTACCGAGAAGTGTAAATCAGATGCTTTTAATAGTTGGAGGTCCTCAAAAATCTAGTTTTTTATATTAGGATTGCAAAACGTACAACATCGAAACGTGAGGGATGTTGAAAGAACTTTTACCTTCCATGATGCTTTTATATTTACCAAAAAAAGAGAGAAATGATGAACGATACTGGGCCGGGCTACCACGTGCTCTCGTCCACAAACAGCTGACAGGCCCACATTCGGACTCCGCAAGAGCCCGTGAGACAAGCCCCACTCCAGTCCTCCTCCAACCCACCACCCCACCCGCGCCGCCACTTCGCCGGCGGCCACACCACCACTCCGGGAAGGACGCCCCCCTCGCAGCGCGGCGGTGAGGTCGGCCGGCGGAGCAGGAGGGAGCTCAGAAGATGTGGTGCCAGTCGTGCAAGGAGGAGTACGAGGAGGAGGACGCGGGGACCTGCAAGGAGTGCTACGAGGAGGCGAGCGAGACGGAGGAGGAGCTCAAGCGCGAGATCGACGACCTCCGATCCCGCCTCCTCTTCCTCCGCCTCCCTTCCCCCACCCTCGACGCCCCGTCCGCGCCCCACTCCGATCTCCTCCTCCACGCCATCCCCTCCTGCTCCGCCTCCTCCTCCGGCGAGGGAGGCGACGGAGACGCCGTCGTCGCGCGCGCCCCCGACACGCCCGCCGTCCCCGCCCACCGCGTCATCCTCGTGAGTCCATTCTTCCCCTTCTGAACCTCTCTCTCCTCTGTTTACAGGATCTTTTTGGTTGGGGGTCCATGGATTGTGCGGTTCTTGATAGTTCAGCTCTTGACAGGCCTCTAGATCGACTAGGAAAAGAAGATTGTGAGTTTGTGATGAGCCTGTTTTTTTTTTTTTGCTTTACCGTTTCATTTATAGACCTAACTCCTAGCAGCCGATTAAATCTAGTAGGTCACTGTCCTACTGATTGATTCCTCTAGTTTGGTAATCACAGTTCCTGGATAAAATTCGGATTTTGCCACTACTGATACCATGGTGTTATTGAGACTTCAACCCACGAGCATACATGTTGTTACTCGTGAATTCCTGTGTGTTCATTTCTTTTTGCAGATTGGATTGACACACTGGAATAACTGAAATTGCCCCAAAATTGTATGCAAAACATAAAAAATGTACTACATTTATCAGGAGTATGTGGATGGTGGAACAAATTTTCTTGGTGTACAAAACCAGTTTGCGTTTTTTTTCTGAATGTAGAAAACCAGACATATTTCAGTTTTCATCTACAATCTTGATATGGAAATATTAAACATTGCGCTGGAATCAGAGTTAGCAATATGAGATCATACCCCCACCCCACCCCGTCTCTGAAGGTAGGGCGTTTCCACGCGATGGACAATTTTATACTTTCAAAATGCTTGAAGCTAATCCTACTGCTACATGCCAACAACCACGTAATGATTGCCATACGATCTAATCATGAGGCAAAGTGGAGAGAGCACAAAAATGATCCAAGTATCTAATGCAACATACGGCCTCTTCTTTTCCTGAAGGGGCTTATATATGGCTTGAATAATTTGATTTGGAGCAACGACAGTGTCAAAAATGTGATTGCTGGCCCCATTGTACAAATATCCGTGCATCATCTATAATTTTCTTGATGGGTTAAAGCTAACCTAAAACTTGATGCATTGGGATAATTGTATCTATGAGTGAGGTGGAGCATTCCGCTTACATTTTTTTATGCATGTTCTCTTCCGTAAATAAAACCTATGATACAATGTGCTAGTGAACCTGGATTAGGGCACCATGGGTACATGTTGGTTCTGAACTTCTGATTATACATGGCAGTCACACACATATATAAAATTTTAATCTTGCCTCTGCCAGTGCTGATTAACTACATGGCATCACATACACATGTAAAGTTTTAGTTTTGAGGATTATGTTTACACAGTAATCTGCCACCTTTTCATTTAGAATCGTTTATCAATGAACTATTTGGATGCAGTTCTTGACTCTACTTTTCAGTATGCCTTGCATATTCTAGTCAGACGCATATGTAACTTATAAGCAAATTTAAGCAGGTGCTTTAACTTTACTTTTTTTTTCAGTTTTACAGTCATGCCAACCTTCTTCTAATTTCTCCAATTGCTTGAGCTTTGCGTCCATAGTGTGTAGTTGATTTTGCTTGAGATACTGTGTAGTTGGTTACCGGATTTGTTGCATTAGAATTGCCTATGTTAAACTGACTTTTCCTTTCAAGCAGGCCAGCAGATCTCCTGTTTTCAGAGCAATGCTTGAGAATGAGATGGAAGAGAGCAGGAGTGGCATCATCAAAATCTATGATGTGTCATATGATGTCCTCCGTGCTTTTGTCCATTACATGTACACAGCAGAAGCTCTTCTGGATGAGCAAATGGCATCTGATCTCTTGGTGTTGTCTGAGAAGTACGAAGTAAAGCATCTGAAGGCCTACTGTGAGAAGTTCTTAACATCCAAAGTGAACAACGATAGTGCCATTTCCCACTACGCCTTTGCACATCGCCACAGTGCGAAGCAGCTGCAGGAGGCCTCCCTTTCTGTGCTCATGGACAACATGTCCACACTAGCGGATCGGGAAGAATACAAGGAGCTTGTTGAGAAGGACCCGAGGCTCGTCGTGGAGATCTATGAAGCCTATCTCAACCGACAAGTCAACACTGCAGCTGGGAAGGACACAGATTGTAGTGGCAGGAAGGGACAATTACGGGCAGAACTATAGTAGTATTAGTATTCTAACTATTCGTTTGTGTATTCAGGTAAGCAAAACTTAATCTGCTTTTTAGATGCATACTGCAATTGTTTGGATCATAATCAATTAGACGCTGGTGAGTGGTGACAGCATGCCCTATGGCCCAATGAAATGTCATGTAATGCATTTCGATGTAATATATTGAAATGACCTGTGATGGGCATTTAACGATCTAAATATGACCTGGATGTCACCACTGGTGCCCAGGAGGACCAGGTCCAAGAGGAGGCGTAAACCAGCCAGCGGTGACAAGAAGGATAACTTAGTGAGTGTGTGTGACTTGTATGACAGGTGGGCTCTGCGTGGCTGGTATGCGCTGCCTATATGGACCAGCGTTATATCGTTTCTGGAGATCGATCTGTTATTTTCCAATTCAGTAAAACCTGAACCTTGGCTTTGTGAATATGCCTGCCATCTGAGATCCAACCTTTGTTCCTCTCTAGATTATTGTTTGTGCTTACGCTCCTGGAGTCTGATCTCCCTCCGGTGAGCCTTGGGTACTTATAGTGGTATCAGAGACAGGAGTTATCGGGCTAGGGTTCGTTCGAATCGCACATCACGTCGATTGGGCAGCAACTAAACAGGGTTGGTTGGGCTCGGTTCGATCCTCTCCAGCGCAGCACCTGGGAGGATCTTGAACTCCCATAAAACCAATCCACAGTCTGCTCGATTTGCGGCACGATTTCGGCGGAGTTTAGTTCAGGCAGTAAATTTTGCTGGTGATTCAGACGACGAGATACATTTGGGGATTTCGGTGGACTTGTTCTGGTTTATCTGGTGGTTATCTCGTGGAGATTTTAGGAATTTCGGCTGCTATTGGAATATCTGGTGATTTCCCATCAATCCAGTGGTAACTCCAGACCTCCCTTTTTCCCTTTCGCTGGTTCAATTCCTATATCGCTTCCAGTTTGTCATCATTGGCAAATCAAGGAGGAAGACGGCTTCAACGCCGACAAAACCTTCGGCGCAGACACATATGGTTCTTGATGAGATGGACCTCCATGACGCTGTTCAAGGAGAGAGATGGGACAAGATGAAGGAGAGTTTAGATTTGCTTTTCTATAAAGTTTCTTCCATCGATGACACCCAACAGCAGCTGAAAGCACAGTTGGACCTTAATTCACAAGTTGCAGAACAGACAATGAAAGATCAGTTACTCCTGGCGAAACAAATTGCTGAGAATGGTAGAGCGGTGGCACAATTGCGACGGCAACAGAATAGAGTACCCATCTTTGATGAGGAGAGTGCAAGCCATAGGTCACACCTTTCTGACCAAGAGAATCATCTGCATCATAGAAAGGACCATAATTTTGAGGAGGAGGAAAACATGTTTGTCGATCCGAGGTTTGACCATAAGAAAGCTCAGCAAGATCACATGCAGCGTTTTGCAGCAGCTACTCCCAAGCTATCCTGCCCCAAATTTGATGGATCCAATCCCAAGATCTGGAAAGATAAGTGCCAAGAATTTTTCAAACTTTGCAACATCCCACAGGGGTTCTGGATTTCTGCTGCAACATTGTACTTTGAGGGCAATTCTAGAAAATGGTTTCAAGAACAAGAAGAGTTGGGGACATGGGATCAGTTTACTGCTGCAGTTGAAACTAAATTTGGATCCTATGACTACAGAAAAGCAATGACTGTAATGATGAGTTTGAAGCAAAAGGCCACAGTGCATGAATATGGAAATGCACAATACAACACTTGATGATCTCTTCTTTGTCAATCATTTTGTGAGAGGGTTGAAAGAAGAAATTGGGAATGTAGTCACTGCTCAGATGCCAGACAAAGTGGAAAAGGCATTTCATCTTGCTAAGAAAGCTAAATTCAAGCAACGGAGAGTTCCATACCAACAGAAAAATGCAGTCCCTAGCTACAAAGAAACCAAAACACAATCTCCAGTGGGAGAGTTGTGGGAAGCCAGGCAAGCTAGAGATTATAAGAAGGCCAATAACCTTTGCTATTATTGTGGTGATCCATTTACTCCTGCTCACATTGATGTCTGTACAAAAAGGCCCAAGAAGCAAGTTCATAGCCTTTCCCTGGAAGAATTGAATATGGACCTAACTGATGACATTCTTCTGCAACTTGAACAAGAGGATGCCATTGCAGAAGACCTCTGCCACCTTTCACTAAATGCGACGTCCAGTTCTGCAAGTGAAGATACTATTAGATTGAGAGCCCTGGTAAAAAAATCAAGTTATGCTTACTCTCATGGATTCGGGCAGCTCCAATAGTTTTGTCAGTTCTACCTTCTTAGCAAAAGCTGGAATCACAGCACTACCTGCCCCTCCTGCTCGAGTTAAGGTAGCAAATGGTTCAATTCTCATGAGTACTAAGTATGTGCCCAAGCTTACATGGTGGATACAAGGGTATACTTTCCAAACAGACATGAGAGTCATTGACTTAAATGTGTATGATGCTATATTGGGCTATGACTGGCTAAAGCCTAGGAGTTCAATGGATTGCCACTGGGCAAACAAAATGATTGTTTTCCAAGAGAATGGGCGGTAAGTGAAATTCCAAGGGGTACTTCTACAACAAGAATTAACAATTCAAGAAATGCCTGTTCATCAATTGGTCAAGTGGGCAAAAGGCAATGATATCTGGGCTTACACAATTATTGAGCAGTTAAATGAGCAAACATCAGTACAACCAACTTCTGGCATCAAACAGTTACTACTTGAATTTGCTGATGTATTTTCTGAACCCAAAAGTTTGCCCCCAAAGAGAGCATATGACCATACTATTCCACTGCTTCCAAATGCAGTTCCAGTTAATTCGAAGCCCTATAGATATTCTCCAAGTCACAAAGATGAAATAGAGAAGCAAGTAAAGGAATTGCTAGAGGCTGGTCTCATCTCTCATAGCACCGGTCCTTTTGCATCTCCTGTGCTCTTGGTGCAAAAGAAGGATGGCTCATGGAGATTATGTATTGACTATAGAAAGCTAAATTCCTTGACCATCAAGAACCGGTTTCCCATCCCCATCATTGATGAAATTTTGGATGAGCTAGCTGGGGCCAGATATTTCACTACACTGGACATGCGGGCTGGATATCATCAAGTCAGAATGAGAGAAACAGATGAGCACAAAACAGCCTTTAAAACTCATCATGGTCATTATTAGTTTAAAGTGATGCCGTTTGGTCTGACTAATGCACCAGCTACGTTCTAGTGCTTGATGAATTCAATTTTGCAACCCTATTTGAGAAAGTTTACTATGGTTTTTCTAGATGATATTCTGGTCTATAGCAAGGACTTGCAATCCCATCTCATTCATCTGAGAGCGGTGTTGACACTGTTAAGAGAACACAAGTTTTACATGAAGCTGTCCAAGTGTTCATTTGCCAAGGACTAGCTCCGATACTTAGGCCATATCATCTCCGGCAATGGAGTGGCCACTGATCCTGCCAAAACAGCTGCCATGCAATAGTGGCCAGTTCCAACTACACCTACTGAGTTGCGAGGTTTCTTGGGTCTGACGGGATATTATAGAAAGTTTGTGCACCATTATGGCATCATTGCCAAACCATTAACATCTTTACTTAAAAAAAGGCAGTTTTGCTGGGATGTCAAGGCCCAACAAGCTTTTGAGCACTTGAAGACCGCATTGGCCAACACGCCGGTATTAGCATTGCCAGATTTTTGCAAGCAATTCATCCTGGAGACGGATGCTTGTGACACAGGGATTGGAGATGCAACAAGACAGACCAGTAGCATATCTGAGTAAGCCATTAGCCCCTGCTCACCAAAACTTGTCTATATATGAAAAAGAGTTTCTGGCACTAATTATGGTAGTTGAGAAATGGAGATCATATTTACAGAAGTAGGAATTCATTATCAGAACTGACCATAAAAGCTTGTGTTATTTTGCAAAGGAAAGCAATGACTCGCCTTATGGGGTTGCAATTCAAAATCATCTACAAGCAAGGCAAGCACAACTTGGTGGCAGATGCTTTGTCCAGAATGGGCCATCTTATGGCTGCAACTCTCATTTCTGACATCAAACCACTATGGATCCAAGAAGTCACCACTATGAACAAGGTTTTTCATTGTATCAGGGTCTGATCAGAAAAGGCCAGAAAATCTGGGTGGGTCAGAATTCAGCATTGAGGACAAAACTTGTGTCAGCGTTTCATTCTTCAGCATTAGGAGGGCATTCTGGAATCTTGGGCACTTATACAAGGCTGAAGAAATTCTTCTAGTGGAAAGGTATGAAGCAGGACACTGAGAATTTTATCAAGCAATGTTCGTATGCCAACAGGCCAAGCATGAAACCTCTAACCTAGCAGGGCTGCTCCAACCTCTACCTGTTCCAGCGGGAGCATGGCAAGACATCACCATGGATTTCATCGAGGGGCTGCCTAAGTATGATAACTATGATACAATTCTGGTGGTAGTTGACAGATTCTCCAAGTATGCCCATTTCACCCCCCTGCACCATCCTTTCACAGCCCAAGTGGTAGCACAAGCAGTCTTTGACAATGTGATCAAGCTTCATGGCTTACCGAAGACAATTGTATCTGATAGAGACAGAGTTTTCACTGGTCATTTTTGGACAGAACTGCTCAAGCTTATGGAGATTACACTGAACCTCAGTACAGCATACCATCCTCAAACTGATGGGCAGAGCGAAAGAGTGAATCAGTGCCTGGAAATGTTTCTCAGGTGCTCTGTTTACAATTGTCCTAAGAAGTGGAAAAGCTGGTTGGCTCAAGCAGAATTGTGGTATAATACTTCCTACCACTCATCACTACAATGTTCCCCATTCAAAGCTTTATATGGTTATGATCCAAATATGCTGGCAGTACCATCAATTTTATCTGAGACAAATGCTGATGTAAATAGTTGGGCTCAAGAACGAGATGCATATAATGAGTTGTTGAGGACCAACTTGCTGGCAGCCCAGAACAAGATCAAATCACAAGCTGATAAACACAGAACAGACAGAGAGTTCCAGGTCGGGGAGCAGGTCTTGCTCTTGCTGCAACCCTACAGTCAAAGTTCAGTTGTGAGCAGGCCATTTCCCAAGTTGGCCTTGAAGTTTTTTGGCCCGTACACAGTACTGGAGAGATGTGGCAAGGCTGCTTACAAGTTGGACCTCCCTCCTGATGCCAAGGTACATCCTGTGTTCCATGTTTCACAACTCAAGCCATTTACTCCCAATTATGCTCCTGTATACAATTCCCTTCCCAAAGTATTGGATTTGGACAAAGACATTGTGGAGCCTGAGAAGATTTTGGAGAGGAGGCTAGTAAAAAAAGGGAAACAATGCTATCACACAATTGTTGATCAAGTGGACCAACCTACCAGAAGACTGTGTCACTTGGGAAGATGACAACGTCATCAGAGCAAGATTTCCAGCAGCCCCTGCTGGGGACAAGCAGCTTCTCCAGTGGGGGGTGTTGTCACCACTGGTGCCCAGGAGGACCAAGTCCAAGAGGAGGCGTAAACCAGCCAGCGGTGACAGGAAGGATAACGTAGTGAGTGTGCGCGACTTGTATGACAGGTGGGCCCTGCGTGACTGGTATGCGCTGCCTGTATGGACCAGCGTTGCATCTTTCTGGCGAATATGTTATTTTCCAATTCAGTAAAACCTGAACCTTGGCTTGGCGAATATGCCTGCCATCTGAGATCCAACCTTTGTTCCTCTCTAGATTATTTTTTGTGCTTAGGCTTCTGGAGTCTGATCTCCCTCCGGTGAGCCATGGGTACTTACATTGGGTCTCTGGGCGAGTATGATGATGGTCCACAGGCAGATCTTGTGATGGGTTGGTTTTTTTTAATCATAAAAAAGGCACCAGGTTGTCTCTAGATTGGTTTAAACTTGACCAAGATTTTGTTATGCATTTATATAGCCGATGATGTAATGCATTTCAAATTTGCAATTCATTCCCATCAATTACGATTGAGGAAGGGTACGGTGAAAGGTTACACCTTATTTGCATCTGTCATCTGGTGAGACTTGGCAGGCTGTTGTTGGACCGCATGCTGTACTGATGGAGTACATTGTCGAAAATAAAGACAAGACCAGAGTTACATGTCTATTCAACAGTATCAAACACTAGTTGACACTTCAGATTGCTTGAAGTGACACCATTTCGCTCAATTAGAGTATACAGTTAACTTTATTTTTGACTGTCCATGGCGGAAAATCCATGGAGAACAAGTGGAATGGCATGCATAATGCCTGCGAACCAGACAACAGAGCAGAGAGGAAACGGAATCACAAGATACAGTATCATGGAAGCAACAATTCTTAGTGTTCCAAGGAACAATAATATTTTTAGATACTAGGGACATTTAGCATAGAAGCAGCTGGATACAAGCCACTGATCGCTGCCAATTGACCACAAGCTATTAACTTCAGAGTTCAGATATGTCAAGCAACTAGCAATAGTAGAAGGTACAAAGTCCAGAAAAGTCATTAGCAAGTAAGTAGCCCATACGGCCATCGCGGTTGCTCCAAGTTCCATGGCAAAAGAGACTAGGTGTAATTGTGTAAATATATAAATAGACGAGCTTTCGAGAAACAAAACAACAGATCAAATTAAGCAATCAAACTGAAGGGAAGGCTTTATCGGCTAATATAATAACCAATGTCCCATAACCGATGCCAATTCAAAACTACTACTGCATCAGAGTAATGTTTAATAACCAATGTATCGTGATGAACTAGTTGGGAGACAATGTATCCCCCCTCCCCCCTCTTAATGAAGTTCAGGTCGGCGTAAGTTTATCGTAGTTGCTATATGATTCATGATTGTATCTTACCGGGAAGGAAACGTAGAAGCCGGCCGGCCAGTCAAAGCTGGCCACTGTCCTTACCTCTCTTCTCTGCTCACGCCGTGGCAGAGTGTGGTCAAATAAACTCTGCATTCATATACACACGACACAGCAATGCTTTTCTTATTTTAAAAATATATTAGGGTTTCATTGCTTCAGAAGCATGTACTGTTCCAGTTTTGCAGCTCACCCCCACCATCGTTCTGCTAATTTGCTTCCCACATCCTGCCTAGTAAAAATTCACCATCAGAAAACAAAGCTAAAATAGCACCCACGTGCATTGTGATCTCCCTTCCAGTCCCCTCCACACCACGGCTTAACCTCATCCCCTCAATTCAATTCTATATAAAAAACGCTTAGAAATGCAATGCATCTTGTGAATTCTGTTCGGTCTACACAAGGGAAAATGGGTGCCGAGAGACCTTTGCTTCCCCTCACTTGTAGGAATTATATACAACTTCCGACGCCATGGTACAACCATTTCACAAAAGTGAATCCCTGGACAACAACCATATACACATTTAGATGCTAAGAGCTAGCTTACAGAACTAGCGAAATTCTTACAAGCGCACATCATTTATATAACAGCAACAAATTGGCTACCAAAATCTATCACAACTTGTTGATCAGATACACACTACAATACTAGTAGTCAAGAAATAGCTGACAAAGCTGTTCATCTGTCCATTCTGCTCCAGAAGCAACTGGCACTGCCTTCTTAGGGTTGAGAAGTGAACCACAGATGGTACTAGCATGTTCATTAGTCGGCTGGATACTACTTGCATTCGCAGCAATGAAGTCGCTTTGCTGATGAATAGGCTCCCTGACTGAGGCATGCTGTTCTGCCATATCATCTAACTCAATGTTCATATTTCTCTCTGAAACACTATTATTCTCAGTATCCGTTCTCGAGTTAGCAGTTTCACCCCTGCCGTCAGGAAGGCCTGCATTGCTCTTCAGCTTTTTGCTAATATGGAGCATTTTTCCATTGTCAAAAGGCCGTCCAAGATTTTCATTATCAGTAGCCTGATTACAATATCTGTCTCCAAACATGGCTGTGCTTCCACGAGTACTAGGCTGTGGACATGTCCTGTTTGGAATGTTTAAACTTTGCTGGGGTGGATGCCCATGAGTACTGCAGTTTAATGTGCGCTTGCTGCGTGGATCTCCTGCCAACATATGCAGGCCACCTTCCTCCTGGTTATTTCCTAAACGGCATCTACCAGAAATATCCTGTTCTGAAGTGCTATTACTTGAATCAAGTGTTCCACGGTGTTCAAGAGACACCTCAGTAATTGTCATCTTATTATTACTGGGCATTGTCCTTTCATGACCTACAAGTCTCATCATTATATTGTTTGTAAAATCTTCACTTCTTTCAGTAGTATTTGATGAAATCACTTGCTTAGATGGTGCATCACAATCCTTTCTGAAAACCTGCAAACATTTGCATCATGATACCAAACTGTCATAAGAGGATTCTCGAAAAAAAAAACAGTATGATGTAATGTGTTTGAGAGCATTGAGATAGCGCTTTGATATTGACAAAGAACCACCGTGAAACTGCTGCAGAAAAATTGCTCTACACTTCAAGTCCTGACTCCTGGGACTCGAAATGCATCTCAATCCAAAGGGACGATATCAAGTGCCATTTTTTTTTCTGTGCAATCATGCAATGACTAAAGTACTAACATTTCAAGATTTTAGACATAATATCTGATCCATTGCCAAACTGATGGCTGATTGCGAAATTGCATCTGAGGATTCGCACTTGATTAGTTGCCTTCAAATAATGGTTTGTATCTCATTAACACAGTTCCAATGCACAAAATTCCAGTCAATAACCAACATCATTGTTTAGATTCCCCAACAAATGCAGCGTACAATAAAGATATTTTTCTAAATATTACAAGAGCGTTTTACTACAGTTCCGTTTCCTTTTTTTATTCAGTGGCAAATCATATTACAGTCATTGGTTTCAACAACAACTAAACTGGGAAAGCATGATCATCATGAACACTGAGAAGAGACTGCAGGCATTAGTAGCAGGTAAGGAGAATACCTTAATCACTTTGGTAAAATTCAGGTAGCATGTTTTGCGAGTTGGACGAAACACAGAAACCTGAAATTGAAAACATCCTATCAGTTGAACCAATCACTTGCCAATAGCCACCACAGTAGAGTAGTTTGAAAGAAAAAAGAAATCACAACAAAAATATTCTTACCTTGCTAAGAATAACGACACAGCCAACAGATATATCCTGGCCAATACTACCATCCAAAAGAACTTTCTTGTGTACCGCAGCAGCAATTGTGGCGCTAGGATCCTATCAAGAATTACCAATCATTTGTCACTCACAATTTCTGTTGAACATATACAATTTTACTAGTTTCAAGTGTCCATGCATCAATGAATGTAATCAATTAAATCTCTGCAACTTAAAGTGTATGTAGTGTTCCAGGTTCTCACCTCAGTGGTAGGTCTACCCTACCTTCATTCTGCTTCCCACATACTGCCTAGCAAGCCTTCAGAAAACCAGGGAAGCTAAAAAAACATAGATTAAACTGCTCTCCACCCTCACATCTATCTACCACTGTCTAACAGAAAAAAAAGGGAAACTATATGAAACTACTCCACACTACTATCTAATGACAAACAAGAGAACCATTCGCACGCATCATCGTGAGCCATCCAACTTACTTGCACGCTCTGCACCCGAGTGCATTGAACTCCTCCCTCCCAGTCCCCTCCCCACTATGGCACAACCTCACCTCCTCAATATCCGCCAGATTGGCATCTACACACGCACACAGCAGCCCTGAAGGAAGTTTATCATTTTGGTCAACCAGCTAACCAATGACATTCCCAAGGATTTCGAGTGGAACAGCTAGCAACTACAAGCATGCTGGCAGTTGCAGTGGTGGTGACGATTCGTGTGTTGGTGACGGATTGTGTGCACAGCCACAACGGAAGCCAATTAATAGATGGTGGCACGCTCATCAGAACACCTATCCCTATGTAGATAAAAGTTAGAAGATGCCATGGTAGAGGTGCATGTGCATCACATTACAGAGAACTATGGACATGGAAGAAGGATGATATGCAGAGGTTGCAATGCTGGAAGATTGCAATGAACAATGTATTTAAAGTCTATTGACCTTGTCCTATGAGTTTTTCATGTACATAACCAAGCTTCAATTTTAGTAGCACCTGCAATTCGCAGCATCTGCTGGTTAGGACTCCAGCATTGATGTTGATATGTGCATGGTTTGTTTTTCAGTCACAACAAATGGGCAAGAGAGCACAGATGGATGAATAGAAGGGCACATCGCAGTAGGCGACATAGAATTCTGTGGCTGTAGCAATCACACAGGCATTAACTAGTTATTACTGAAAAGAACAAAGACAGCACAGGAAGCAGTATGAGGCAATGATGCCCAATGCTAACCTTCAGCGTCACCAGGAGATCACCAAGGCCGTTTGGCTTGCACGATGTCACCACCCCGGCCACCTGACGACAATGCAACAGCCCAAAATGGTCAATGCACCACGAATAACGACCCAGTCGAAAACCAGTGGCCATCAAAACTGGAATCTTGGCAGGTGCCGAACACGCACCAGAGGTGCTCGATGCAATTCACCCTTATCCTTGATGGCCTTGATCCCAGGTTGCTCCCACGCGCGGCCCTTCCCTGCAGCCCATCCAACCCACAAAGCCGGACCAATCACACAGAGAGATTTTACTCACTACGAAATGCGAACAAAAATCATAAGCGGCGAGACCCGCGACATGCTCGGGGTTTTGCCTTACCGAGGAACTGGAGCGCGCAGAGCCACGGGGGCAGCAGGAAGTCGGCGTCCGGGGCCTGCGCGTCCGCGCGTCCGCGGGAGAGAGGTGAGCTGGCGGCGGAGCGGCGCATCCTGTCCTGGACGGCGGGGGCGGGCTCGGGGACGCGGTGGTGGGAGAGGTACGTGGGTTTATCCTCGTGGGAGGATGTTGTAGAGCAGGAGCGCGAGGAGGCGGGAGCGTCGAGGCGGATGTCGGAGTCGTCGAGATCCAGTGCGTCCTCCAAGGCGGCGGCCTCTTCTTCTACGGCGGCGGCTGGGAGTTGCGCCATGGGAGGAGAGTGGGAGGGGAGGCGGCAACTTTTTTTTTGTTTTTTTTAGAGCACAAGGAGAGCCGGCCACTGGAGGCGATGCGATGGGTAGTGGGTTTCGTTTTGTGATCACGGCGAAAATGGGCCCAGTGTCAGCCCAACGGCCCAAGTTTACACTACAGGCCCATGTTTATTTGTGGGCTCGAATGCGTTCGCTGTTTCATTCAGACCACACGACAGCTTAATGAATGCTCTAAAACAAAAAGCAGCTCTCTTCCTTGCCCCCACGTGTATAAAAAACACACGGTGAAGCTTATTAGCTTAACCATGGTTGTAACGAAAATTCAACCACACCCAGCTATTATAAATATTGATGAGATGAAAAAAATCAAGAAAACAAAATAGTTTGTCCAAATTTATAAGTATAGATAAAATATAAAATAGTGACTATATTGACTTCATACAAAATAAGATGCAATTGACCAAAAATTGAGAGATCATCATCATAGTAACATATACACCCACAATTAAGTCCATATCACGATTCATTTTAATTACAATAGCTATAATAGAATGCACGTGCATACACACATGTTTCAAAAGAAATCTTGTATCTAAAAATCATTAACTATCAAATTAGGAACCAATAGATAAAAAATTTGGAAACCGTCCATGATGATATTTAAACAAATACACCCACAATTATCTCCATACCCTTATTGTTTTGATCTATATATCACATGTCAAAATATAACGAAAATAATAAACTAATGAACACCTAGTAACATATCATGGCTAGTTAGCACATAATACTGCAGTACATCTGTCCTTTATTACAAAAACAAAAACAATACAAGGAAAATAATTTCATCCAAGAAGTACATCAGAAGTAGAGCATGTTTGTCATATCAAGGCCATGGGGAAGACAGGCAGGAGTGAAGGCATCTAGGCCCCTAATTTATGTTTTGATAATTAATGACAACCTTTGTGGACTAACAATTTTATTGAGAATATGAGAATAGGTTAGTCCCGGGGATGAAGTGAGTTTCATATGTGGATGTGGATATATCGTGGATGATTTACATCAAGAGGTATAAGATAGGGCATTTTCATTTAACCGGTCATGAGGTGATTAGTGGATGAATAATGACCGGGTTGATAGGCTATATAGCCGTACTATCAAGAGGGATCAACGTCATTGGCTTGATGTATATATAGGGCCACTTTGATCATTGACTTGTATGGTTTGCATTTAGATAAGTGGTGACTAACTTTAGAAAAGGCGTTGTTGGAAATCTTGAGGGAAACTCGTTCTGACATGAAGGTCGGACAGTCCAAGGTTGGTTATCGGACAGTCCGATAAATCTTTTTTAGAAAAATGTGGGAAATTCCGTTTAGACCATGTCCGATCATCATCGGACGGTCCGTGGCTTTGTCTCGGGCAGTCCGTGACTTGGTTATGACTGGTGGGCCTGTGAGCGCTGACTTGGTGAGCTGTGCGCTGACTATCGGACTTTCCGTGATCTGGGACGGATGGTCCATATAAAGGAGCTTGATTTTGACAGAGACGTTTCTTGGTGATCCAGGGGTCGGACAGTCCGTGCCAGCCGTTTTCACGCGTTTTGAACATAACGGCTAGTTCCGAGGTGAGGGGCTATATATACTTCATCCACGCGGTGGGGTGAGGTCTCTTGGCACTTTGAAAATCTTCCTTGCATATTTTGAGCTGCTCCTCTCCTCTCACTCACCCACTTTGCTTTGATGTTGCATTCTTGTGAGATTGAGAGCATCTAGTGCATTGCATCAAGGATTTGATCATTGTGGCACTAGGATTCATCATGTAAGCGAGTTGATTTATTACTCTTAGAGGTTGCCGCCTCCTAGACGGTTTGGAGCTCGTGATTCCATTGAGCACTTCAAGAAGATTGTAAAGTTGCCTTGAAAGATTGGTGTGAGAGGTCCTTGTGCTCACCCGTCGGAGCGGTGAAGAGCAACTATAGTGGAATCGAGATTTGGAGCAGTTCTTTGGTTCTAACTGGCTTATACATCAAGCGGAATCTTGATAGAGAAGCGGTTGAACATTTAATCCATCTCAACGTGGATTAGGGGTGACCGGCAAGTCATCGATACCACGGGATAAAATTTGTCTCTTGAACTTGGTCATTTATTTGCTCATTTCCTTTCAAGCAATTTTATATGAGCAATTTACTTTCTAGAGATTGAATCATATCTTGTTACCCTAGGTTGCTGACCCTCAACATAGGCTTAGAATAGTTAGAAATTTAATCCTCGAAGTGTTTCTAATTAAATTTCTCTAGTGTTGTGTTTGTTAGTTTAAAACCATCTATTCACCTCCCCTCTAGTCGGTATCCTAGATCCTACAAGTGGCATCAAAAGCCAAGTACTTGGCTTCTCGTTGGGGAAGTGGTAAATCTGTAGGTGCCATTGTAAAAGCCCCTTTTGAAGAAGTGCCTTCCGTAAGGATGGCAAACAGTTAATTACCCCGGCAACCGGAGGCGATGCGATGGGTCGTTTTGTGATGGCGGCGGAAACCAGCCCACGGGCCCAATGGCTTTTTCGGTTACCTTGCAATTAGGCATTGAACTGGGCTCGGTTTACATTAAAGGCCCATTTTATTTGTGGTGCTTCGGAAGCCCGTATGTTATATGGCTTCACGATCTCGCTTATCTTCCTCCTTTCCGTGTGCCGCTGCCGTCTTTCTTACGAACCACCACCGTCTTCGTACGCCGCCGAGCTCGAAGGGGTGCGAGGTGGGCCGGAGCGACGAGGTTGTGTCACACCCGGATTTTCACAAAACCCGAATGCGGCCATATGTGTGCCTAGGAAGTCCATAGAACACATACATCGAACAAATATGATAAACAGAGTACAAATACTTGAAATAAAATAGTTTACATCAGAGTATAACCTAAATATTTATTACAGCGGAAGTCTATAACTCTCAACTAGAGCGGAGCCGTAGTCCACAGGGACTCTGACTGGGAGAGCGCAACTCAGAAGTACGGCAGGTCCTCAGGGAACTCAGCAACAGTCTCATGCTCAGCCCAATCTGTTTACCCATCCAGGATTTTATTGAATAATGACAAGAGCAAGTAAAACATTTACTTAGCAAGTATAGCATGGGTATGAAGGCTCAAAATAGGCCAGACTTGGCTTAACTGCATTAGCATTTTTAGATGATTCCTTTTAATATTAACCAAATTACTACAAGTGAATGGAAACCAGGTTGTAACCCAATTAATAAAGTATAAGTGGCATTAAACATAAATAAACATCATCTTCTAATCAAAAAGGATCCAGGCCGCTCGTGACCATGAGCAAGGCTATCATGATAGATTTACACTCTGCAGAGGTTTCGTCCTTTACCCACCAGTCGCGTAAAAGTTCAAAGGAACTTTGCACCCAACCACGCACATCAACACTTCCGAGGTGTGATTGCATAGGGACGCTACGAGGTTTTTCACAAGACACCCTAACAAGACAGTAGCCGCTAGTTTAACAAGGCGGTGAAACCATAGTCACCGAGATCGACGTACGCCTACGGAGTCACACCATAGGGGGGTCGATGGCGTCCAGAGCGCGGGCATCACACCCATCCATGCGCAACGTGTGGAGTTTCCCATCGTAGGGACTCCCAACACGGGACTTGGTCTAACGTGACCTAGCCGACGGATCGCCCATCCTCGGTGGAATCCGGAAACACCCTTTCACCTTGTGTCCACTAACGCCGTTGGCCCCAATGGTAGCCACTGGCAAGCTAGAGCCATACAAGTTACTTGACCAAGACCAGAGCCATAATAGTTCTAGCGGTGGCGACAGGCTCCTGGGTTGTCGCTTTAAGAACCGGACCTTAGGGAGAGACACTAGAGCAAAGCACACAGCACATGCTCTAGTTCCCTAGACCATGTTGCTAGAAAGCAAGTTTTATCATTAATAATGATGTGAACCATTAAGTCATAATTAACAAATAAATAATGGTGATAGTAGCTGCGCATAGCAAAAGTTCTACCCATATGCATAAACCCAAGGTTATCAAAGGAACAGGATATACAAAACTAGGTACAGCCTTAATGGGACATCAATTTAGACACATGCGTATGAAAGTAAATGAATATAAAAGGGGTGTTTAGGTAGCAAGGATTGTCCGTGCTATAACTTGCCTCAAATCCATTATAATTACTCATAGTCTTCAAATCTTGATCTTCAAATTCTTCTGCTTGAAATCTCTCGATGACGTTCCTCTACTCGCAGCAATCATCGAGCACAACAGGCAGCTAAACAAGCAAGCAAACAATGTACAACTAAGAACAATACACCAATCAAAATAAAAGATTTAAAAGAGCGCACTAAAGGCTAGGACTCGAGGCTACGGTCACGTGAGCGCAAGAATCGCTGAAAACGGATTAACGGTTGAGAAGATACAACTATCGGAAGATTTATATTATAAAAGAAAATAAAAGACTATATGCTTGATTAATTTTAATTAAATAAATAATATAAAAGTTATTTCAGAGAAACATCCTATTTTGGAATTAATTCAATTTCATTTGAATTTGTAAAAGCCAGAAATAAACTAATCATATTTTATTTATAAATGTTTATGTAGGATTTATACAATTAAACATTTAACTTTAAGTAATAGAAATATGTGAGAGCATCTAATCGAATAATAAGATATTTCGTGTTGAACTAGTCCATATTATATTTAGAACATATTATTGTTGATATTATTCAAATTAATATTTAATTATAAAAACTCGCAGTAAAACTCTAATTTGCTTTTAATTAGTAAAAGCTAGTTAAATAAACATTATTCAATTTAACCTTGGTTTGCAAAAACCCGAGATATGACCTAGTCAGTTTTATTTACAAAAGATATTGGATAATATTATACTCACCAAATTAATATTAACATTAACTTGTGAAAACCGTAGTTGAAACCCTAGATTGCTTTTAATTGGAAAAGTAGAATTGAATAGCCTTTAGTCAATTTAATAATAACTAAAATTCAGAAATAATTTATATGTTAAACAATAGTGCCAACGTGTAGTTTAAGTCAGTATGAATCTAACGCCATGAGAACGAGTCGAATCGGAGTTAAAACGTGAGAGCTATGCGATAAACAAGGCTGCAAGGACCTGGACGTAATTAACTATAGCTTCCAGGGACTAGCAGGGAAGTTTCGCAAGACACAGTGAACAGAGGCCGCAAAAAAGGTCAAAGGCTAGGGTTAGATCTGCAAAAGGAGCTCGGCTTGGTTTATGCGTGAAGGGGAAAACGTGCAGGGGGTTATTTGCAAAATTGCCAAGACACAGGAATAGATCTACTATTTACGCGATTCTCCAGGGGCCTAAACGCAAAAATTGGTCGTCTTCTTCCTCGCGACAGGAAGGGGAGGCTCGCCGGCGCTCGGGTTCACTAGCTCGCCGGCGCTACGGGGGCTAGGGGTCCTGGGCGAGGCGCGCAAGGGAGAGAGGAGGCGTTGGCGAGCTCGTGGAGGTGCTCACCCTTGAGGGAAGCGGACGACGGTGGCCGGGCGTCGGAGGCAGTAGACGGTGGCGACGGCTCCGCGTGGGGGAGGCGCTCTGGTGGCGGTGTGGCAAGGAGAAAGGGCGGCGAAGGTGCGGCTTGGCGCGGAGAAGATCATGGCGGCGACGGTTTTCGACGACGTGCGGCGAGCGCGGTGATTCGACGGCCATGGCATTGGCGGCGCTCGGACCTACGGGGCGGCGGTGCTCCGTGGCAGCGGTGCCACGCATAGGGGGAGGTGCAAGCGGGGGCGGCGACTAGGGCAAGCAGCGGCCGGGGCGGCTCGGGTCGCGCGCGGCTTTGAAGGGGCGCGGACGCCGAGGAAGGAAGGGGCGGCGGCACGGCGAAAATTGCGGCGGCGGTGGTGTGACGCGCGTGGGGAGGGGGCAGGCGTGCGGCGCGCGTGCGGGGTGGGCCAGCTGGGCCGCGCGTGCGCTGGGTCGGGCGAGCGCTCCGGCGTGGGCCGAGTGGAAAAAGGAAGGGAGCGGGCCGGCGCGGACGTTGGGCCGAGCGGGGTGAGCGCTGGCTTGGGCCGAGAAGCGCGGGGAAGGGAGGAGTGGGCCGGTGCGCGCGGGAGGGCTGGGCCAAGGTGCGCTGGGCCATCTCTTGGGCCCCAAAGAAATGAGGCCCAACAATAGGAAGAAGGGGGGAGGTTGGGGAGCAGGCCGGATCGGGCTTTCAGGGAGGATTTGGCCCGGAGGGGTTTTGGGTTTTCTTCTTTTTATTTTCAGAATATTATTTTTTTGTGCAATGATATATCTAAAAAATCTCTAGATAAATCATTTGAGCCACGAAAAATACTCCGAAAATTCCACAAATTCCAGGAAAAATCCCAGAGATAGATTCAGACACGAGGAATCCAAATAAAGTATTTGGAGCTCATGAAAAAGGTTTTAGAAAATTGGAATATGCTCTAGAAAAATAGGAATAAAATCCAGAAAAATTCCCACGAGGCTCTTAAACGCATTTTAGAAACTTGCACACATAAAACCACTAAATGCAAGCCGGCATGAATGCAAAGCACACAATGTTAAACCTATTTGTTTTATTTTAATTTAGAAAAATGGTTTTCCCTGCACTAAATTCCCTGCAAATTAAATAAAGTTGAGAAAATTTTTAAAATTTCGAGAAATTCTTCATTTAATTATTCTTAAAATCACATCCTGAAATCTAAAAATTTCAGGGTGTGACAGGTTGCCATTGGGCGCTGGTGGTGGTAGAGGCGGCGGAGGTTAGAGTTTTGGGTTTTTGAGGCCGAAGGTTGGGGAGGGGGAGGAATCGACCGGCGGTGGTCTATGGTTTGTGGGGCGGGCGGCGAGCCTGGCAGGGGAAGGAATCGAGCTAGGTTACGGGTGGGGCGTCACATTGGAGATGTTAGGGGAGGCGTGGGGATGACATCACGACGGGTGGGCGGACGGCGGCGCGACTAGCCCGCATCGACACCGGGGTGGTGGAAGATGGGGCCGGGGTGGGTGGCTGAGGAAGAAGAGGTAGCTGGGCCAATAATAGGCCTAAGCTATCTCTCCTATCTAGGGCCTTGTTTAGTTCCCAAATGCCACCCCCAAATTCAAGTATACAAAAAGAAGATTTCCATCGCATCAAAATATCGGCACATGTATGGAGTACTAAATATAGATGACATCAAAAACTAACCGTACAGTTTTGTTGTACTTTGCGAGACAAACATTTTGAGCCTAATTAATCAATGTTTGGACAATTATTCATAAATACAAACGAAATGCTACAGTGCTGCATTTATGATAAAGTCCCAACTTTGACCTTGTAAAGTTGGGAAATAAACAAGGCCTAGCTTGTGGAAGCGAAGTAGGCCGTAGGCGCGCCGTAGGTGCATGTGGGCTCAAATGCTTTGGTTGTTTCACTCGATCACACGACATGATGTCCCTCCTGTCAAAAAAAGCTCTCTTCCTTGGCACTTTTAAGAATATAACCGTAAATTGGCACTTTTAAGAATATAAACAAGATATAAGATTAGTATGAACATCTATGTCGTGTGTTCTTAGAGATATCACTACTAGAAACCCGTTTGCCGAGTGCCGGAAGCTTTGCCGAGTGTATCTTTTCGTGCGCTCGACAAAAATACTCTTTGCCTAGTGTCAAAAAAAACTTGGCAAAAATGAGTATTTGCCAAGTGTTTTTTAGGCCCTAGGCAAAAAGATCTTTGCCAAGTGTATTGTTTTTGGCACTCAACAAAGACGAGAGGATGTTGAGTGTTTTTTTAGAAGTCGGCAAAGAATTAAGTTTATTTTCGTTTCCAATCTCAAAACTTTTCCTACTCTCTGACGTACAATATGTGTTACTCCATGTTGAAATTTGGTACATTTTGGTATTTGTTTCCTATATTAATTAATTACATTTCAAGCAATTTTTGAATCAAGTCAAATTTGAACTACAAGTGATTCAAATAATAGAATAAAATGAGTAGAAAAATTATATTCATGTTATTTAGCCCAGATTGAGGCCTTACCCATGAAATGAAAAAAATTTCAAACATCTCGTGCCAAGAAATATAACCACTAATGTGTTTCTGAATGATTTTTAAATTCTACAAAAAGCAAATCAAGTCTAAAAATTATGAGATTTGTCATGATGTGATGGTATAACACATGGAGGGTGTGATAAAATGTTGAGAAGATTTGGCACATTTTGTCATAACGATGTTTACAAAATTGAAACATCTCACAAGAAGTATATGCGTGACTGTATGTGAGAGAGTTAGTGGATGTATTTTTTGAATACAAACTTTTTTATATGATCTCATATAAAAAAAGACTTTATACCAAAGCTATACACCTCGACGAAATCTTAAACTTTGTAGTTGACAACTTTTGTATTTGAGATTGTTCAATACCTCAAAACATTATTATAAGTTATATAATTTGAAAATTGAATTTTTAAAAGTTTTAAATGACCTCGAATGTAAATAAGTTATATATCAAAGTTTTACAAATGTATGAAATCTAAAACTTTGTAGTTGACAACCTTTTATTTTAAGATTGTTTAATACTTTAAAGGAAAATTTGGCTACAACACACCGTGATTTCGTGAAATTGGCTATTTCACACTGAAAGTGGCAAAATCCATCTGCCTTAGGACACCCGGTTCTTTGCTGTAGGACACCGCCTAGTGTCCTACAACTAATTTTACACTTTTTAGTGTGAAACGACATATGCCATGAAATCTAAGTGTCCTGTAGCAAAATTTACCTACTTTAAAGTATCCTTATAATGTATCTAATTTGAAATATTAAATTTTTAAAATTTTTAAATGACTTCGGATGTAAATATATTCTATATCAAAGTTGCAGGTCTCGAAGAAATGTAAAAGTTTGTAGTTTATAATGTTTTCATTTGAAATTGTTTAGCCATCCAAAATTTCCTTACAAAAAACATAGAGAAAACACAAATGGCCACATCAGTGATCCACACCTTCAAAATCATGGCTGCCCTATTGGTCCAAAACATAAGCTCAGGGATCCTCCCTCTACCATGCAAGAAGTAAAACTGGCTCCAGAGATGCACAATAATACCACATGTGGGAGAACTCAAATATATCACTGGAAAATTCCCTCTCAACTGCTTGCTCGCACATTGCTGTATACGCAAAGTATGTACTAAAGCACATTACAGTAGAAACAGCGTGTGATTAGGAAGCTTCGGGAAACCCAAATTTGCCAGAGTGAATTCTTCAGCGTTGACACAACTCCTGCTGGATGTGGTCAGTGCGCAATGCTGCCAGAGTGGAGCGCAGTGACATACAGGGGGCATTTGGTTGCCTGCATATGCCTCATCCAGGCTCATGGGATACAATCTTCTGTTGTTTGGTTGCCTGTACCGCCTCCGGAGCCTGGCTCACGGGATGTAAAAAAAGAGCTCTCAGCCTAACTTCGTAGATACGTAGATTTTGAGCGTTTCTGAAGAGCCAGGCTCGCTGGATGCAACTACTTACCAAGTTAATGGTGTGATTAGTACTTAATTAGTAAATATTATTTCTAATTAATATATTTTAAAGAATATTAAGATGTAATGAGATACGATAAGGGTTATAAGAGTGTAATTTCATAAAATAAATATGTAATGATAGTGTTTATTATTTTTTTTATCATACAACGTATCTTCGTGCAACCAACCAAACACGATCTCTTATCAGCCAGGCTCACCGGATATAAGCAACCAAATACTCTGCCATTATATGTCACCAGTCTGATTGAGTTGAGCCTGACTCTCAAATACGAGCCAGGCTAGAACATGCAGGTAACCAAATGGACCCATAGTGTGCAGATGAGTCCCAGCTGTGAGAAGAGCCGGCAAAGACGCACTTTGAAAGTCAGAGAAAAGCAATCAGTCCGAGAGCTACTTGGCGCTGAAAGATAGATTCTGCTAAGGATCAATTTCTTTTTAGAAAAGGGAGACTATTTTATTAAGTGAATAAAAGTGTCCCCACCGCTGCAAACAATGCATAAGGTCTATGAATTATTACAATATTTACTATTATGGAGACTTCTTCTCAATTAGAACACACACGACACAAGCTAACATCTGGCATAAAATAGTGAAAGCAAAGCAAACAATCATATTAAAAGCTTAGTCTATTACTAAATCTCCATCCATGCCTGCCGTACAATAACTCCATGGGCAATGACTCTATGTGGCACCATACCATTCTTATGGAGCTTCTTTCTTTCTGGGGGAGAGTCCATGACCTGATCTAATGGTTCCTCTAAAAAATAATGGCAAAGGAGAACACAAACATGATTTATCTGGGTTTAATTGTGAACATTATTGTTACTAGTAGTAAATTATTCATGCGTTGCTATGGTCAAATTACTATTTATATTGTTGTCTGTCGGATTGAATTGTTGATTTGAATATTACATTCGGTTAGTTGTGGGGCCCACAACTGTTATTGGGGTGCGGTGCCATATGATGATGGATGAAAGCTCTACCTATAAAAATTTGTACCGACTAATAAGATAGTTTTGAGTGATTCTATTTGGGGCACATTACCACATCACAAAAGCAACAGATGAGTACACTAGACAAGCGAACAACTGGATCCTGCTGAAAAACAATAAAGTGATGGTCCTTTTATACTATTGTTGCGAACCATTTCAGATCACAACCAAATACTTCTGGTGTTAACTCTCTGCAATATTTCTTTTGTGGTCTGCACAGCTTGTGTGGTAATAGGTGCAGGACGAAGATAATAAACCGGGGCACTAGAGATGCACATGCCGCACTGTGCATTAGAGGTCATATATAATAGTGGCGAATCCCTCTCTCAGTTGCTTGCTAGCTTGATCCCTCTCTGGACACACCACGCAGCAGGCATACAAACACAGGAGCATGAGATTGGGAAGCATCGAGAAACCCAAACTTCTGCGAGAGGATTGTGTCCAGCAATTAGGTCACAGCGTGTTGTAGCCAGCATTCGACGCGTGTAAGGGCAGGGCTTGGGCAGTGTTCTTGGGTTGCTCAAGTAGTGCCCGAGACAGTCAATCCTTATGCAGAGCTGCAAGTGCAACAGCCGCATGTGTCAAATATACATTTGTGCATCAGATGTATGTAGCTAGTTTCTCATGTAGTCTTTGTGCATTAACCATGCATGCATGTAGTCTTTGTGCAACATGACGAGGCCGCGGGATGCTGATCTATAGTGTATGTGTATAGGTTGTTGTAAGTTATAACAGCGTTATTGGCCCTCTATACATGCAAACACCATGCACGGGGCTCTATTCTATTGCGACCTAAGCTAGGTCGCCGGTGCATCGTCTCCCTCTGGTTCCTCTCACATGGTAATTAGAGCCTTTCCTGGACCGGCTTCTACGACTGAACAGCTGCGGCTGCGGGTCTCAAATTCGCCTGATGATGCATGGTCCCTTGTGTCAGGTTTGTTGTAAGAGAAATCATACTCCTGCAGAGTGTTGTCACGAAACGATGGGCAAGATCATCAAACACTTGTAGCAGCAAGCACCATGCCTGCTACCTTGTTCTTATATATCTATAGAGGCGCCTGGACTGTGGATACGTTCTGACAAGTCTTCCTCAAGTCTCCAACGTCTCCTGGCCAAGGCCTGTACCCAAACAACCGTGCGGCCCGCGTGGAGGGCGGCGGCGGGGCTCCCCACCCCTCTCCCCGGCGGATTGGACGGGCGCGGACGGCCTAGTCCGGCGGAGGCGGCCCGCCGCCGGCGTGTTCTTCCTCACGGCGGTGGTGGCCTTGGGGCCTAGATCCGGCGGTGCCTCGGGCGGATCCGGGCCCCCCGCGTTGGGGGCGCGCGTCTCTGTGCGTGGGCGAGGCGCAACCGGCGCTGGGTGGCCTGACAGTGGCGGCGGCGGTCGGGGACGGCGGCGGCGGCTGGTCGGCAGCGTGGCGGGGGGTTGCGGCTGGCGCGTGCGGCCCGGCGGCGGCGGTTGGTGCGTGCGCCGGTTCTGGTCGGCGGCTGTGCTTGCCGCGGTGACCGGCGGCCATGGTTCCCAGACTGCGCCTGGCCGAGGCGGCCGTGCTGGGCCGCGCCGTGCTGTGCGACGTGTGGGCGACATGTGTGGTGGAAGGTGGATGGTGGTCCCTTGCCGGCTCTCTTCGGTTTCTGGTTCGGCGCCATCGTGGTGGTGGGGCTGGGGCTGGGGTGCTGTTTGCGCTTGCCGGTGGTGTCGTGGTGATGCTTCGGGCGGTGTTGGTTCCTTCTGGTTAGTGTTGCAGAGGCGACAAGGAGATGGTTAAGTGCATGTAGCAGGCTTGGTGTCGACAGACGAAAGTCTTCACTGGCGATGCCGGTGGCAATGGTGTTGGCGCCCTTGTGGTGTCGTTCTTCTTGTTGGGGCATCATTGCGTGGCACCAAGTTCCTACCACCACATGGGGATCTCAAGGGTGAAAACCCCGCGACGGCGGCGCCATTGGCATCGTGCCCTCCTTGGAGGTGCCGCATTGGAGATCCGACTTGGCTAGGTCGTGGTGTTTCCCGCGCGTAGCGGCACAGGCGGTGTACGTGGCCCGTGCTGGCAGGAAGGTGCGGTGGATCCATGGATGATGGAGGTCTCTTTCTGGTGTGCCTGGTGCTGTGGAGTCCTCGGTATCGAATGGGCGGAGGTTTCTCTCTCTTAGTGGTTCTCAGATATCTGAGTCCTTGGCAGAGGAGTGTGAGGCGGTGGATGAGGCGAGGCCCCCACGCAGAGTGGCTAGGATCAGTGGTCTACATTGGTGCCACAACGGGAGTGCTTCTACTGACGTTTCATTGGAGTAGGGGCTTCGACGATCATGTATGTGCGGTTTGAGGGTGATAGTCCATGGTGGAGGTGTTCGAGTTGCCACTCCGGCTTGCAGCGAGCCACGACTTTCGGGGTGGCACAACGTTGGTAACGACGGCGCAGTCTGTAGCGGTTAATCTTTGACTCCTCTCCCAGGCAGTGGTGGTGTAGAGTTTTGTTGTGTGTGTTTGTTTGCGTGTGTTGTTTTGGGTGGTGGTGTTTCGCTTTATCGTGTGATGTAACTTTGCTACCTTCTTAAATGATATGGCAGTGCTCCTGCCCTTTACTTAAAAAAACAATCGAAGCATCGCACCAAATCTTGGACCCTGACTAAGTCTGACTAACTCAAACGCGTGGGAGCCTCGCCACATCCACCACTGCACTCCTCAGACTCATCGGTTTTCTTAAAGACAGCTCGGGATTCCTCTTCTCTCGGCGCTTCACGGGTACGGTGAGGCCCTGTCACTTCATAAGTACTCCCTCCGTCTCTTTTTATCTTTCGTTTACTGTTCCCGAGAAACAATTTTGACTGAATATAAAAAAATATATATTAATATTTTTAGTACATAATAAATATCATTAGATAGATATTTGAATATAGTTTTTAATAAATTTTTTTGAAGATTAAAATATTACATATATTTTTTTTATAAATTAAATCTAAATTGTGGCACGGAAACCGACGAAGACGGATAAAAAGGGAGGGAGCAAGAAGCAAATGAAGCAACGCCTGTGCCGCGGAGAAATACATGCAGCACAGCACCTCCACTGCAGCTTGGGCCAATCACCATGCGGATGCATGCACCGCACACAGGCCAGCATGTATGGCCCTTCGTGACGTCATTCACATAGAGAATCGTGAAACGAAAATTTGCATAAAGAAAAAACTATAATTTCTAAAAACAATGTTTAAATCAAAATCAAATTGCATCGTTGTGTTTCTTATAATGAGATCTTTAAAATGAGACCACACATGACTATGTTTTGATAAAATTATTCTAAAATATTTTATAAAAGTAGTATAATTTCATTTACTCTTATTTTGAAGGTTTTGTTCAAACAGATACAATTATGCAATTGTACATTGATTTGAATGTTCCGTTTGAAAATATGGTATTTTGTTTAGATATTTATTTTTTATCTAAATACGGACCACTACACATCCTCGACTATGACTTCTCCAATAAACAGGGGACCGAGCTCCGAGATTTTAGCCAATGCGTTTGCTGTAAAGCTAAGAAGAATAATCCAGAAGACCTATCGCTTCTTGGGAGCTCTAGAGGAGGCAAACTTTTACATGATATCTTTAATCTTTTTCTTATTGTTATTAGAGTTATTATGTGCTATAATAGTTTCTTATATTTTGTAGAGTATCTGATATTCTTATTTGAAAATTACTTTGAGATATACAAATTTACTTCTCCAGCCACTTGCAGCTCATACTACTACGCGATGTAACTGTTTAGTCTTAGAATATTTGTGTACTCTCTATTGAAAAGCTGCACATAGTGAGTTACCTTGGGCATATGTCTTGAGCTAGGGAACATATCCAAATATTCAACTATGCTAATGTTCAACATTGCAATCTATATGAAGCTATATTTTATTAGAGACAAAGAGATTAAGAAAAATCTAGAGACTATTAAATTTTCATGAAAGAAATGATTATATTGACTTATTTATACTAACTTGCTACATGTATATTTGGTTGTAGTTGCACTTTGCTCCAATGATATTTCTTTTGGAGTGACTTGTATTTTGTTGATGACTAGACGCTATTTTTCGTGCTATCAAATGTCACTGATAGAATGAAGTACTTCACACTATTGAACTGAGGGAAATGTAACATCTCTTAAGCATACTTCTATTATTAGGTTTAGTCCCACGTTAAAAATTCATGATGGGGGAGTACAACATATAAGGCGTTATCAGCCCTCACCTAGTCTACTCGTTTTTTAGTTTGAGTTAGGTATGAGCCATGGTTGGTTGTTGCTCCATTGGACCTAGGCTTGATGGGGCGCTGACTCGTGGGTATACTTCTCGGGTCGAATTTCGCTGCACTTTTATAACAAGTGGTATCAGAGCTGAAGGTTGGGAAACCTGAAAAGTCTAAGTGGTCACATGGTGACGGGGGAGCCCGTGAACGTATCCGTAGGATCACACTGGCATTGTGACTGGAGAATTGAACTCGAGGCATGTGATAACGTGTTCCGGAAGATCACATGTATGTGATGGAAGAGTTGGGCCCGATATGTGATGGGGGAGATTGTTTAGGTTTAGTCCCACTTTGGAATTGATGATGTGGGAGTACAACATATAAGACGTTGGCAGCCCTCACCTAATGGACTAGTCTTTTGGGTTGAGTTAGGTCTGAGCCTTGGTTAGCTGTTGCTGCATTGGACCTGAGCTTGATGGGGCGCTGACTCGTGGGTATACTTCCCGGGTCGAATTCCGCTGCGCTTTTATAACTTCTATTAAATTCGAGAAGTGTGAACTATATGAACTGATGTTCTGCCGTTCCGAACGAATGACCGTGAGTTGAAGAAAATATATTACGAGAAACCGTTTGCTGATTCGGCTCCTACACCTATGCCAAGGTTCCTTCATTCTCAAATGATAAAGCATCGTAGTGAAGAACCATGTCTAACATCTTGCTCCATTTATGGTTATTTCTTGTCTGCACTAATCGCTCTTTAATTAATATTTATATTTTTATGGTTATAATAGGGTGCGCAAAGCGCGCTTAATGTTCTAGTCACTTTAAAGCGAACGGGGATCTTGCCACTTCCACCACTGGACTCCACGCTAATGATCCGAACTGGCCTTGCCATCTGAGGTGATATGATGCCACCGAGCTCCTCCATTAACTTCATATCCGCCTTGCCGCCACTGGAAATCAAACAAGCTATCACGTGAGCAGATCCAAAGCTTTCAGTCATCTCCCTCCGGCACCATGGTGCCTCCATGGACTGCAGACTCCGATGGCTATGTCAATATTATCAAAGGTCAAATTGGGTCTCTCAAAACAACGCCTCCAAGGAGGGTGCCGCCGTCGCTCATCTAGGACCTGGATAGGACTTTCACCTAGAGAACCCGTGTAGTGGGGATAGGGCTCCAAGATGATGCCCCCAACAGAAAGAACAACGCCCGAAGGCATCGCCGCCTGCAAGATTGCCGGCCAAAGCTTTCGTCTGGAGCATCCCAACCCAAGCCCTGCACACACACCCATCGGTAACACCATCCATGGAAATCCACCCAAGGACGGCCCTGCCGCTGGAGAAATGGTCCCCGCATCACCACTGCCGCCCACAACTGTACGAACGCCTTCACCACCGACCGTTCCGCCCGTTGTCGCTGGCCATGTGCCAAGCGCCCGGACGTCAACCGTGTCGCGTGCGTGTTTGCCTCTGCATGTTGCGCCAATGCTGGCCGGCCGCCGCCTCTGCATGTTGCGCCAATGCGGGCCGGCCGCCGCCACATGCCGCGCACCGACGTTCCACCCGCAGGGCCCTAGGCCGCCCACACAATGCCTCGTGTTGGGCCGGCAGGTGGCCACCGCCGCTGCCATGGCTGCATCGAGATCCATGACCCCGCCGCAGATCCACCATGGGGTACTGCGGATCCTGCCACCCAGGGGCCACATCAACCCCGCCCTCACCGATGAAGGAGGCAGCGGCGCCCGCACATCATGGCCTCGTTGGCCGGAGGAGATGCCTCGCCGTCGCCCTCCTTGCAGGTTCCGGACTTCTGCTTGGCCGCTCGGGCGATGGCAAGGAGGGGGCGGAGGAGAGTGGAGGCTGCCAGCGAGGTGGCTGGTCGAGGGGGGGGGGGGATGTGAAAACGACGAGACGTTATTCCGTTAGGTGGTGATTGTGTTCTCTTAGAATTGTGACATTTTATTCTGCGTTTGATGCCCAACGATTCATGGTGCATCCAGTTGTTGGCTGCCTCACCTTTATAAAAATCACAGAAACTAATGAAATTGGCTCACCGTCTTCTTTTTTCGTGTGATCAACTACAGTAGTTAACCATTGGTGACCTCAGTATCAGTAGATTGTTTTTGCAACAATGCTTATCTGCAATTAAGGCATCTTCTGGCTTTCATATACCCGGATGTATGATATATAGTCACTTCGCCATTCCTGTGTTTTACAAAGGAGTCTCACCTTTGGAGCCATGCATAGTGAGAAAAAAACTTCATGATGGTCACCGCCAAAATAAGATCATATGGGCGTGGGATGCATCAGCAATGCTCTCTGCTCAATCACCCTTGGTATCCCAAGGTTGACGTATTTTTTGGATGTTGTGCAGTGTTCACACTCGATGATGCAATGTGAGCATTGGACATTCCATGCCATCTGCAGTTGCCGGACTTGAAGATGAGAACCCGTAAAATGGCAAATCTTGAGCACCGACCCGTGCCCGCACACAGGAACTATGATACTATCGAGTAAAAAAGTTCGCTCAATAGAAATACTTTGCTGGCCACAGAATTTCACTTTTGAGTGCTAATATATAATTTCCACAATACTATTCCGTAAGAAAAAATCAATTATATTTCTTTTTATCTGCCTGCGCAATTGCTACCTCAAAATGTACATACAAATAGTAAACAACACAACCCATCCACCACATACGACTACAGAAATGAACCGAGTGTTTCCTTCCAACCCAGTTGCATGATAACCAATTCTTCTTAACAATAAAAAACATACTCTGGAGTTGCCCTAAAAAGGATCTCTAGAGTTAACTGGTAACTAAAGATGGATTCGGATCAAATACGCATATTTTATTGTTACGGAGAGCACTATTTACCATATTTTTATTCTTCACAGATTCTGATTATATTGTAACGGATATTCTACATTTCTTTGTCGAATATGGATTTGCAATGGGAATGAGAAAAATAATAAAAATGAATTCTGATACATCCATTCTAGTATCCATATTGAAAGCGAACGCGAATACGGATATCCATTTAACGTTTTAGCACTTATGAATACGGATACTTCGGATCTTTCCACATCCATATATATCCATCCTTATATGGTAACTACTAAATGCATATTGTATTACAGCATCACGCAGTAAAACAAGCTCCAGGGATGCACATGCCTCGCTGGTTGGAGAACTCATATATATCATTTGTGAATCCATCCCAACTGCTCGCTCGCCTGTTTGCTGCCTACGCCGATTACCCAATGTACTCGAGCAGATGCCAGAAAAGACAGCAGCCAGAAATAGCATGGGATTAGGAAGCATCAGGAAATCCAAATTCGCAGGAATGGTGTATGGAGCGTTCACACAGAGAAGAACCGTCAAGTATGCAGTTTGCAAGTCAGAGAAGCGGCACGAGAGCAGTTAGAGATGATGGTTTGCGTTAAACTGTGCCCCAACCAGGAATTACAATATAAGTCAGCTACATTGCCTTGTCTCAGGTCTCTTCATCGCCCGCGGCGGCAAAGCATGGCAGTCTTCGTCTCTGATTGTTACCACTCTTCCGGATGCTGTAAATGTGCACAGCTGCAACTGGAAGTGCCTGCAAATTGCCCACCGCTCATATTTTTGCATGCACGGTTCTGATTCTCTGTTATGGCTGGGGCAGCCGCAACCACGTGTTTTGATGAACTGTCTGTTAGGCCACTTCTTAGTTGCATTCACCTTGTCTAGCCCAATGAACCAGGTCATGGGCTCATGGCCAGCCTGATCCCTAAGGTACTCCATGGAACAGTAGCCTTTGTGCGACTCAGTGTTAGGTTGCTGGTCACCCAATCACCAAATTAGCACGAGCAGAGGCGATTAATCTGTTATGTTATGAAACTGGTTGATCATTAAAGATCTTCAGCAATGCACTTCTTTCAGACTCCATTGGCTTTCTTTTAGCATGAAATAGTTCAATAATGGTAAACGTTTTACTGTTATCGTAGGAAAACCTGTGGATATTTGCACTATATATAGGCCGTGACAACTCTGTGTATATATATGCCTTTATGCATGAATATTGCAAATTACCTTCACAAAAAAATAAATACTGCAAATTAAATATCACACTATCATTATGAAATGGTCATGCATGACTTTCCCATTGACATTGACTTGATTCTCGTACAATACATTACTGTTGAGTTACTGCTACATTTTTCCGCTTCCGGCCTGCTACTAATGGCCATGTTTCTTTCCCCACGGAAAATATATTGATAAAGGGAATGTTGCATACATGAAGTATTAAATAAAGTCTATTTGTAAAACCTTTTTAGGGATGTATGTAACTTTGCGCGATGAATCTAATAAGTCTAATTGGTCCATGATTTACTACATTAATGCTACAGTAACCATTCTCTAATCGTGTGGTCAAATGCTTTATTAGTTTTGTCTCGTGATTTAATCTGAAGTTGTGAAGGTAGTTTTGTAAACTGACTTTATTTAATACATTTAATTATTGGTCAAACGGGATGGAAAAAATTTTCCACCCAAAGAAACACGGCCAATGCTTTTATTGACCATTTTCGAAATGGCCCAGAGCCTATTGATGGATCTTGCCAATCAAATTGAAATAAATTTTTTGACGAAAGAATAACCAAATCCCATGTGACTGAGCTCACTGCTCACCGGTCACAACATGCTCTTAACGTGACTCGCGCCGTAGCACACATTGCACGAGCTGTTTGGGAAGTTACCATGCTCGGGCATCTGGAGTCGTATATGTCACACTCTGCTCGTATTAGGGTCTGACCGCGAGCTGTACTCGGCTTCGGAACTTGATATACATGGATTTCATTCCTCCAGCTACAGCTTTGCTTTCCCTTGCAAGTGTCCTTTTTGGCATACTACCCTATATCCCAATGTATCCCATGCCGATAACAAGATGAGCGCAGGGTGCTCGTCAATAAACTGGTTTCTCATTAAAGCATGCTGTTTTCTTTTGCTACCGCAAACGAAGGAGTTTTAGTTGTTGCTAAGGTCTGGGAGACACCAGAAATATACTGCACCTCTTGGACAGTCTCTCTTCTCTTTTATTGGTTGAAGTAGAGCAATAACGCTTCAACAAATTTTTCTGAGGATATATCTTTGCTGCACAATTGATGTAAATGTTTGCAGATATGCCTTCCTGCATCAATATGCAAATTAAAATCATACATCACACTAACACTCTGAAATAGTCATTGATGTTTTTCTGTCTAGTTGATATTGATTTCCTTCTCTTATCTGCATCCCTGTTACTACTTTCTTATCTTTATGTTATCTTTATTTATCATTTTGAGATTGGAGCAGAGTCAGCAAATGTATTTGTTCTTACTGATCAATTTTTTACTATAAATGTCTTGAACGAAAGTGTAACTAAATCCAATGACTGGTCTCCTGATTCACGTAATGTACAAAATGTGCACGGATCATATTTTTTCCGAACAAATTCGGGGGGAAGATCCCCACCTACTGGCAATATATTGATGGAAAGGAGGCGGTTTATTACAGCCTATCTCCTGGCATTCCAGGGCGAAACAGAACGCCCTCAGCGTTGGCCGCGAGGGGGGAGAGGTTCACATGTTTTGCATGGGCTTCCCGTTACGTTAGGTCTCTTCTTGATTGCAACCTTGAGTTACCTAATGATCCGTAGCCAGTCTAAGCCCTGAGGTACTCCGTGGACTTGTCTCTTCTTCTCTTTATACTAGCTTAATTATATCTCGATGCATCCCATGCCGATATGATGACCAACGTGCTCCTGATTGTTTTCTCATCAACGCAGACCGATTTCTTATGATACGAAGGCAGTGAGTTCTAGTTTTTGGTAGAGGCTGGAACTCTTCGAGAGTCTCTTGTCCCTCTTGTAGCATGAAACAGAGCAATATTATTGATCCAAAACATTACTGTCGTGGGAGATTCGTGGTATATATATAACTCAAAGAAGAGCACCAACATATATGTTACATTTTTAGAAAAATTTGTGTACCAGTTTCAGATTTTTTGGTTTGAAATGAATTAGTTATGAATATTTTAGGTTAAACTATTTTTCTTTAAATGCCTATAAAACGGAAAACCACCTTTGAAACCACTCAAATGTTCAAATTTGTCCGGTTTTGATAGTTGAATGACCCTTGGCGTCCGGTTTCGTAGTTCGGGGTTGAAATTCATACTTCTACGATAGTTTGATGGTTAAAATAGGACTTTTCCCATATATATATTATCTTTATATAGCATTGTACGATGATGTGAAAGTCTGTAAATATCACACTACCAATAAGAAATGGTGGTGGGTGGATTTCTCTGACATTGATTTACGTCTTGTACTATGCTTTTCTGTTGTGCGACTGCATGCTAAATTTATAGGGCGAAGGGGAAAAAAGGAAAAAAAAGGTAATATGGCCAACAAACCGATTTCGTAGTGGGGTCATAGTAAGCTATTGTGGCATTTTTGTCGACGCCAACATAATGTACGGCGCATGGACTTTGTCTTTCTTTCATCAAATCAAATTAATAATAATTTCTCAATATATTCCTCAATATGTACGTCACATGGACTATGTACAAATATTCGGCAAGACATGAATATGTTTGTGTGCCTTTTATATGTTTATAAAATATTGAATATGGCTACAAATTTCGGGAGTTGCAAACATTTAAGTAGTCTTATTTTGATATAAATTATAAAATTATAATTTTGTGGTTTTGAAAGGGATCAATCGTTCAAAGAGGGAGGTGAATTTGGGACTTTTTCTAAATCCAAAAACTGATTTTGCAATATAAAAAGTTTAGCCTATTCTAATGTTGTCCAAAAGCTATAGTTCACAAGCCAAAGAAAATAGTATAGCATCAACTACGGGAAGCACACTAGTATGAAGTGATAGTGGTCAAATGTAGCACACTAAGGCAAAACCATCCTGAAGTTGCAATAATGTAGAGCAATCAAAGTAATTACAAGTATGAAATACAAAATGTAAAGAAAGGGATACCAGACAACCGGATTTTTTTCCATGGTATCGAGGAGTTGACACTTCTCCTAGTCCATGTTGAAGCTGTGACTTAGGCATGGGCTTCCTTGAGTCACTAAGAACCCAAGTGCTCCACTAATAAGGTAGCTTCTTCTTCATTTCTGAAACGGTGAGCTTGAACCATGCACAAATGCCATTGAGGCCTTGGGTCTCGCACAATCTCCGAAAGCTCACCAAAGATCACCAACGTCTATAAAACTGGCTAGGTGTCATCATACATCAAGAGTAACATGCCTATGAACTCCACTTCATCAGTACTAAGCTAGATGCACACATGCTAGATGAAGAAATTGAAGAATGTTGTCTCCTCTCTCTTAAGCTCACTTAATATTGAAATTTTGGATTTGATTCTTGATCACCCTAATAGATTGCTGGAGTTTCCAGCACCATTATAAGGGGGCATATATAGGCTAGACCAGGTGAGGTAGCAGTTAGAAAAGAAATCCCACAAAGTAGCACTATCGGATGATCCGACGCTTCAACTTCTTCAGGGCCATCGGATAATCCAGTCAATCTGACGCCATGTAGCCATTGGACGTTCGAAAGTTGCTCAATTCATCGACCGTGAGATATTCTAGCTAGTGTTATGTTCTCCCAACTCAGAAACATTTGGATCATTCGATGCTTTGTCCAACACTATGCCATCGGATAATATGGTCAGACTGTGCTTCTCCAGGGCATAAGCACCAGATGGTTAGGCAATGATCCACACAATTAATTCTGTGGACCATTGGATTATCCAGTGCACCATTTTCAGCTGAAATTTGTCCACTTCAATCATACTCGAGTTTGTTTGATTTTTGCTTGCTTGCATACTGTTGACTTCACTACTTTTAGCTTTTTTAAACTGATTTTTGACTTGTGTGTGCATCAATCTAAAAAATTGTATGGTCTGACTAATTTGCTCATACACCCCTCTTAATAGTACAGTCTTTAAAGCTATAAACTCAAGGTTCTATATCTAAACCAAGTGTCCTTAATCTTCTTATGACACTTGGATCAAAAGTCCTTAAACCTTTATAAATTCACCATTTCATATCTTGAAGTTCACTGAAGGGGTTCAATTCATTCTCATTTTCTTGCATTTTCTTGGCAATGTATCCCATTTATAATCGTGTGACATAGCATGATATATTCGTGCAAAACATAGTCACAAGCAAATACCCACTTGTGTTTCATGTATTGCCAAAATCCATAATCCTATGATAACGGGCATAGGTGCTTCAGGTTTTCATGAAAAATGTAACTTAATTGAGAAACCATGTTTGAAATAAAAACTAATGACGACGAGGGACATTCATATTTGCATGGTTAGGTCGTCCATGCATGATAACATGTTTATGTTTTTCTTAGGCACCTATTATTTATTTATATGTTTCTGTTTAATTAGGATGATGTGAACTTATATCTAAGTTATTTATGTTTTCTTCATGTAATATAATATCTGTTATTCACTACTGATGCACTATACGAAAACTAATACCAGCATACATACAGGTGCGACAGAAGTGGTGGCAACGTGGTATCTACTGCGCGCATTGAACATTGTTGATCATTATTACCACCATCCATGCTGTGTCACCCCCAAACTGGCGCCCTTGCTATCTCGTTAATTGTATATCCAGGTCCTAAATGCAAGCAGATTGCGCCAGTTTCTTTGTGTATTTAGTTACATGAGGTATCACTGTAATAAATGGAAGCAAAATATTTTTTTAATTAATGTACATTGACTACAGTGTATACATATGTTGCAATAACAGTGGTTATATTATTAGTGGATAAAGGTACATCAGTGCCGGGCATATATGAATGTGAGTACCGACCAGCCCAGCCGGTACCAGATGGCCAGCACTAACGTGCAAGTCATTTAGTAGCGGTTGGGCTGACCGGTACTAAACAACCTACCGTTTGGTAACGTCGATCGGTACTAAATAATTTTGTGCCAAAAAATAAAGAATTTTTTTATTGAACTGTCGAGAGGCCCGCACAAGTCAAGTCACGTAATTTTGTCACGCATAAATGCGTGGCCGCCTCGTGCGTTGCTTGCTTACCATCCCACCTATGATTGAGTATGAGATGCATTCCTTTTGAAGTAACCAGTGGATGCCTTTTTAGTAGTACCGGGCCAAGACATCAAGCGGTATTACATGTCACACTTTAGTACCGGCCGATGTTATACTGGTACTAAATAGTTGCGCCATTTTAGTACTAGACCAAGACATCAATTGGTACTAAAATGCGACTTTTAGTACCGGGTGGTATTTTGAGCTGGCCCTAAAATAACTTCGAGGACTTTTAAATTTAGATCCGGTACTAAAATAGCTCAATGACACTTTTAGTACTAGGTCTTTAGTGCCGGGTACTAATCTACGTGGACGAAAATGAGTTTTTCTACTGGTGTATATATAGTATGCGGAAGCTAAGGCATCGACAAATGCCACCACATAGAACCTATAGAACATGAATCAGGTTCCTATCCGGGAGGGTGCTGCCATGTCGCCATTGGGCCGCTGTAACACCCTAAAATTCATCACAATTAAATTGTAGCAACTCTCCAAATTTTTCTAGGATTTATTAAGGCCTAAATAAATTTTCTAGGATTTAATTTGAATTTCTAGCCTTTTTATCAATTTAAATATCACATTAAATAATTATTTTAGTCAAAATAAGTTTTTGTTGCATTCATGCTGTTGCATATATTTTTGGTTGCTAGTAAATCAAGTTGGAATTTAAATTCTGTTTAAATTCGAATTTGATTTGCTTTTGTTTGAGTTTTAGAAAAGTTAAACTAGGCAGAGTTCATTTTTTCCCCTCCAACTCTTGGCCCGGTCAAAGTTTGCCCCTTTACTTCTTTCCTTTCTCACCCGAGCCGGCCCATTTCTTTTCCCCGGCCGATCCTTTCTCCTCGGCCTGCTTCTCCACTTTCGGCCCATTTCCGGCCCGTCCCGCTTCTCCCCATCCCTCTCTCTCTCGCACTCACCGACAGGTGGGACCCGCCTGTCGGATCCATCGTCTCCGCGCGGGACTCTGTCCCTAGCCGAGTCCGTCCCGACACCGCGCCGCCTCCGACTTCGAATCCCGCCGCCGCACGCCTGCCGAGGCCCTGGTCTCCGGCCTACTTAAAGCACGCGCCCGCCCGCAGTCTTTCCCATCGAAAATCGACCGCGAGTCCGCAAACCCGAGCCGCTCGCGCCGCCGCCAGTGCCGAACTCGAGCCGCCGCCATCGTCCGTCGCCGCCGTGAGCCGAACCTCGCCGAGATTGCCTCTAGTGAGTTCGCCGTCGCCCACTCAACCCTCCCGTGCTGCTCGTGCGTTGTTTCCCCGCTCCGGGCGCTCTAATCTCGCCCGTCGCCGTCGCAGTAGCGCCGCCGCCGCCATAGCTCGTCGCCGGCCGTCTCCGTCGCGAGGTTGTCGTCAAGAACCCCCGGAGTGAGTTCGTCGTTCCCTCCTCTCTCTTCCCATCCAAGTCTCGTCGAGTTTAGTGCACCGTAGCGCGTTTTCGAAGGTCGCCGGCGAAGCTCCGCCGCGGGAGCGAGCGGCGCCGCCGCGTCCATGGTCGCCGGCGTTACCCCCTCGGCCAATCTGATTTGGACCGTCCGATCGCGATCCAACGGCCCGGATTAGATCCCGTCCCGAGTCAATCCGACCGCGTAACGGTCAGCGCAGGCGATTTTGCTAAAGAGCCCTTAAAGTTTTTGAAAATCAACCCGCGGTCCTAGTTAGTTCAAAAATAATTACGTTTAGGTCCTTTTTCTTCTGTTTTAGCCCCTGCAAGATTTAAAATTATGCCCGAGGTCCGAGTTTTGTTATTTTATGGTTTAGCCCATGAGTTTTTATACAAAATTATGTTTTAGCCCCTGGTTTTTCGTAGTTAAGCCCCTGGAACTTTTAAAACTTTGCCAGCAAGTCCCTGAACCTTAGAAAAGCCATATCTTTTGCGTTTTAACTCCGATTTTAGTGATTCTCGCGCTCACGCGTTCGTTGTAACGTGTAGATTAGTTTTGTGCTGTTGTTTTCTTCTGTTGGAATTTTTTGGTGTACTGTTTCTTATTTGTTGTATTGTTTCCGTGTATGTGAATGTGTGATGCGATTAGGAAACGACCAGTTCGAGGATTTCTCTGAAGAACCAACTGTTGGAGAAGGATTTGAGCAGCAACCGAGTTGGGAAGAAGGCAAGTGTATTATGTCATGCAAATGTCCTAATAATTATTAATTTCACCACCCATGCATGTGTCTTAATTTGATGGGTTCCTATTTAAGGATTTGCCTAGCCACTATATTTTCCCTGTCCCTGAAACTGGGTTACTTAATTAATTTTGATGGTAGATGATGCTTAGTTTGCTCAACTGGGATTGGTTAAATGAACCCATACTCTATGTTCCATATACTCTTTTAAATAATTAATTGGCAAGATCACATCTTTTTAATTGGAACATGGAGAACCACCCAGGAAAACAGTACAACCATGAGTGCCATGTGGCTCTGGCTTTGACTGACTAATTAGGTGCTCTGGTTTATGGTAGCTTTACCCGAAAGGGGCATGGGGGGTGGCGGTTGACGGGGTATAGCTCGGTCCTCTTGAGATGTGGGCTTTGGTAAGAGACAGACCTCATTAGGGAGGGTTATGCTTTGCTTCTGAACCGGAAACCTTAGCAGGCTATCATTTATTAGAGTGCTTTTGTAAAGGTCTCATAGTGAAACACAGTATTCGGTCCACGTAGTGTGGGAAGGGTACAATGCTTCGGCAATGGGAATCACGGCTTATGGTGAAAGTGTACAACCTCTGCAGAGTGTAAAACTGTTATAACAGCCGTGCTCACGGTCAAGAGCGGCCTGGACCCTTACATGATAATCATACTTGAACAGGATCTAAATCGTGGATTACTTGATTATGTTGGGAATATGACATTCATTAATTTGTGGGTGGTATATACTTTCATTTGCTAGTAAATAGTTGCTTAATAAAACTTGACCAACTAAAAGTGCTTACTGCAGTATGGTCAGCCAACCTTTTTGCCTCAGCCTTGTATGTCATATTACATTTGCTGAGTACGTTATGTGCTCATACTTGTTGTTTTTCTTTCTTTCTTTTATTGCATCAACTACACCCGGAATGCTGCTCAGATTGGGAGAATTTTGAGGATTTCACTACTGATTTTTAGGAGTTCTAGGCGAGTCTCCCCCAGTCAATGCCTGTGGGGTTGGAGTCACTTTTGCTTTGTTAGATGAACGTTTATTTAAGTCTTCCGCTATGACCTTTGTGTCAACTTTGAGATTGTAATAAATGCACTTTAATACTCTTTTGATATGCATGGTTATGGATATTCACTTGTGACGTCTACCATATGTGTGTAAACTGATCCTGGCGCACATATGAGATGCACCTGGTTTTGCCTTTAAAACCGGGTGTGTCAGAGGTGGTATCAGAGCTGTGTTGACTGTAGGACGCAAGCCTAGATAGCAATGGTCATTCTCTAAGGATTATTTTGCTTAACTACTCTTGCTCTATCTACTCTTGGTTTATTTTGCTATTATTCCTGGTCATTGATAATTGTCTCCTCCTTGATCTTTGTTTTCTGTTCTATCTCACCTGGTTTCGAGGTCTTTAGAACTTTTCTAACCCCCTTTTTGCTTAAACCATAGATGGTGTTGACAAGGCAAGGTGCTCGTAGATTGGCTAGCACTCTTTCCTCTTTTTCGTCGCATTCGGTGCAAGAAGAGGAACCAGAACCTGAAGAGATGGAAGTAATGGACGAAGAAGTCAACTCAGGAGGGAATGCTCCAGCTGGATCTGAAGGAAGTGAAGGACCCTCTCCGCCGCCTGACATGTGGGTAGTGACTTTTCACCACCACGATGGAGGCAACAGTGGGTTCCCGATGCTGCTTCAAGCGTCTGAACTACCCAGTGGAGATAGAATATCGTGGAAGAAGGAGGACACATCCAGATCACCCAGAGGACTGGGAAGTCGCTGTATACATCAGGGAGCCTGATTATGAGTATGGAGGAACCAAAGAGGCTGCAGTGCACCACGCTATCGCCATGAGATCAACCTTCGAAGCTGGAATCCAGGATGCAGCAAGACGGGCACTTTCTGTGCTTTGTCATGAGGAGGCCGCTGAAGTACGTCACACTGCTTGGGCATATCTTCCTCGAAGGCAGCAAGGCACTCCAACTGGGGTTGTGCCACAACCGCCAGGTGTAAACTCTACACTCAACGTCCAGGTGGCGTTCACCCAGATGCTCAACGTGCACGCCGATGACACCACAAGGGAGCTACAAGAAGTGCGTGAAGAACTCGCTGCTGAACGAAGGAAGAACAAGAGACTGATAGCTGAACTCAAGGGAGAAGCACTTCCGCCCTTGGATGAAGATATAGAAGGGTTGATGGGTCATTCACCGCCCCGCTAGAGAGTGCTTGGTGGATCGTCTAGTTGCTTCACCATACCTATTAAGATAGGATACCCTCTCTTTTGTTAGTTCAGTACGTTTAGAATCGTTGAGACTCGTGCGTAGCATGTGATTTAGTTTGGTTTAAAAGTGTGGTAGAGATGTTTGCTTTCGTGTTAAGTGTGTGATTTGGATCTTTGTAATGATTGAACTTAATTGTGGAGTGATGACCACAATTGAGTAATTATTAAATAAATAAATTTAGTTAGTTTGGGTTTACCTTGGTCTCTGATCTTAGCCCTTAACTATCACTTTATTCAAATAATTTTACCCCTCATAAAAATCATGCTATGCGACAATCTGTTTTCGCTGCTGCATGATATCCTGGTACTGTCCGAATTGTTTCTGGATCTTCAGAACTCCATTTGATATAAATCCAGTTGGGTTGGATTAAGGACTTGATAACCTAGGTTCTGGAAATTTTTCGTGATTTTTGGAGGTTCTGGCAGAGAGATATAATGGTTTTATTGGAGTAACCAGAATCTATCCCGTGGTCCTGACACAGCTGTCTTGTTTATTTTATATCTCGAGCTACAAAACTCCGATGGAGGTGATTCAAGTTGGTTTAGTTTCATAATTTTATAGTCTACATTCAGACAAAAGATCATGATTTTTGGATACACAGAATGAGAGTTACAACTGTTTAATTAGGACAAACAGAATCTGTTCCAGAATTTGATTTGCCTGTCATTGGCAACTCGTTCTACATTAACTCTTATCTGTTCATGATTGGAGTTATATCTTTTTACCACCCTCTGAACCTCATGTTCTAACCACCATATGGTAAACACCAGGTCTGGAAGTGGAGTGGATCAACCACCTGTGAACCGTCAGGGACGTGTCAACCCCAATCCAAATCCTCCGCCGAATCAAGCATCCGTAGCTATGGATCATATCCTCGCCAACCAGACTCAGATTCTCCAGGGCATGGCTAATACCTTGGCAGCCATGCAAGCACAGAACAACAACAACAACAACAACAACAACCAGCAGAGAGACAAGCACCGGGAGTTCATGAGTCACAAACCTCCTACCTACTCCCACTCTGCAGATCCACTTGATGCTGATGATTGGCTGAAGACTGTTGAGAAGAAGCTGGATATGGCTCAGTCTAATGACAGGGAGAAGGTCCTGTATGCTTCAGGTCGCTTGGAAGGATCAGCTTCAGATTGGTGGGATGCTTATCTTACTGCTCATGCCACCCCTGATGCTATCACCTAGCAGGAGTTCAGGACCAACTTCAGGAGCCATCATATTCCTGCTGGTGTCATGAAGCTGAAGGAGTTCCTCTCACTTAAGCAAGGTGGGATGACCGTCAGTGAGTACCGGGATAAGTTTATCCAGTTGTCCCGTTACGCCCCAGATGAGGTGAAGGATGATGAGCAGAAGCAGGAGCGATTTTTGGAAGGATTGATCCCGCCGCTCCAATATCAACTCATGTCTCATACCTTCCCAACATTTCAGAAGCTGCTGGATAAGGCTATTGGCTTGGAGAACAAGCGTCGTGAGTTGGGAGAGCAGAAGAGGAAGTTCATGGCCTCAGGACAGTCAAGCAGTAACACCCGCCCCCGTTTCCAGCAGCCTCAGCAGAACATACCCGTTTGTTTTGGTGGGCAAGGGAGTAACTTTGTGCAGAGTCAGGGTCAGCGGTCGGCACCTCCACCTCAGCGTCCAGCATTCCAGCAGAACCGTCAGACCACCCCGGCTCAGACTCTAGTAAAGACCCCTACACCAGGCAGTGCTCCTACTCCCCGTACCTGCTACATTTGTGGAGATCCCAGCCACTTTGCCCACAACTGTCCTAAGAGGAATGCTCAGACCCCACAGCACCAGAGTGGCAGTGCACCTAGGCAGAATACCCCTCAGCAGCAGAACAGGAATGTGAACCCGACGCCTCAGAGCAACAAGGGCCAGCAGAATCAGATGCGGGGCAAGGTGAACCATGTTGCTGCAGAGTCTGCGCAGGAGGCCCAGGATGTGGTACTTGGTATGTTCCTTGTCAACTCAGCCCCTGCATCAGTTTTATTCGACTCTGGAGCATCCCATTCTTTTATTACTGCTCAGTACGTAGCTAAGTATAATATACCCATGCTCCCTATGAAAAATTCCATGCTAGTTAGCTCTCCTGGTGGAAACATGAAAGCCAACTTTATCTGTCCCCGAGTTAACCTGAAAATAGTTGGGGTAGATTTTCCTGCTGATTTGATAGTCCTGAACTCTAAGGGAATCGATGTCATACTTGGAATGGGATGGTTAGCTACTTTTAATGCGGTGATTCAGTGTGCCAAGAGGTCCGTGTTGTTGACTAGCCCTCAGGGAGAGAAGATTGAATTCGGAGCCACTCAACCCTCAGCTTCGACTTACTCAGTGAATCAGGCCAGCGGTGTTCCTTTGGAGGATATCAAAGTTGTTTGTGAGTTTCCAGATGTCTTCCCAGATGATTTGCCAGGTATGCCACCCGAACGAGACATTGAGTTTATTATTGAGCTTTTACCTGGTACTGCTCCTATTTCTAAAAGACCCTATAGAATGGCTGTTAATGAATTAGAAGAACTTAAGAAACAACTTAAGGAATTGTTGGATAAAGGTTACATTCGTCCTAGTTCTTCACCTTGGGGAGCACCTGTAATTTTTGTGGGTAAAAAGGATGGTACTCTGAGGATGTGTGTGGATTATCGTTCATTGAATGAGGTAACCATCAAGAATAAATATCCATTGCCCAGAATTGAAGACTTATTTGATCAGTTGAGAGGAGCTAAGGTTTTCTCCAAGATTGACTTGAGATCTGGCTACCATCAGTTGAGGATCAGGTGTTCCAACATTCCTAAAACAGCATTCACCACCAGGTATGGGTTGTATGAGTATACTGTGATGTCGTTTGGATTGACAAATGCACCTGCCTACTTCATGTACCTGATGAATAAGGTGTTCATGGAGTACTTGGATAAATTTGTGGTGGTATTTATTGATGATATTCTGGTTTACTCTAAGAATGAGGAGGAGCATGAGGAGCATTTGAGGTTGGTGTTGCAGACTCTTAGAGAGAACCAGTTGTATGCCAAGTTTAGTAAATGTGAGTTTTGGTTGAATCAAGTGTCTTTTCTTGGTCATGTTGTTACTGATGGAGGTATTGCAGTGGATCCAAGTAAAGTCAGGGATGTGTTGGATTGGGAACCTCCTACCACAGTCTCTGAGATCAGAAGCTTTCTGGGATTGGCTGGATATTACAGGAGATTCATTGATGGCTTCTCTAAAATAGCGAAACCTCTTACTTCGCTATTAGAGAAGGGCAAGGAGTTTGTTTGGTCAGAAGCGTGTCAGGCCAGCTTTGAAGAATTGAGAAGGAAGTTGACTACAGCCCCAGTGCTTGCTATGCCAGATATTCACAAGAACTTTGATATCTATTGTGATGCTTCTCGTAGAGGTCTTGGGTGTGTGCTCATGCAGGAAGGCAGAGTTATAGCCTATGCATCCAGGCAGTTGAGGAAGCACGAGTTGAACTATCCTACTCATGATCTGGAACTTGCAGCTGTTGTCCATGCCTTGAAGATCTGGAGGCACTATATTCTAGGTAACAGATGTGAGCTGTATACTGATCACAAAAGCCTGAAGTACATATTTACTCAGAAGGATATGGATTTGAGGCAGAGAAGATGGTTGGAGTTGATCAAGGATTATGATCTGGGAATCAACTATCATCCTGGCAAGGCTAATTTGGTTGCTGATGCGTTGAGTAGGAAGTCACAAGTAAATGCAATGTTTGGTCGCCAGTCACTAGCTGAGTTGTTTGCAGAGATGGAAAAGTTGAACTTGGGATTCCTGAATCAGACAGAAGGTGTGACAATGGAAGTTGAGTCTACACTGGAACAGGAAATTCGGAAGGGTCAGCTTACTGATGAGAAGATAAAGGAAATCAAGGAAACCATGTTAGCAGGGAAAGCTCCCGACTTCACCGAAGATGATCAAGGTACAATTTGGTTTAGAAAGAGGATATGTGTACTGAATATCGAGTCTCTTAGAGAGCAGATATTGAGGGAAGCTCATGATTCCGCATATTCTATTCATCTTGGAAGCACCAAGATGTACCAGGATCTGAAGCAAAGGTATTGGTGGTATGGACTAAAAAGGGATGTGGCTGCCCATGTGGCATTGTGCGATGTTTGTCAGAAAGTTAAGGCTGAACACCAGAGACCAGCCGGTTTGCTTCAGCCACTCAAGGTACCTGAATGGAAGTGGGAAGAAATCAGTATGGATTTCATTGTTGGACTACCTCGCACTCGAGGAGGATATGACTCCATATGGGTTATTGTGGACAGATTAACTAAGGTAGCTCACTTTATACCCATTCACACTACTTATACCAGCGCTAAGTTGGCAGAGTTATACATGTCCAGAATTGTTTGTCTCCATGGTGTACCTAAAAAGATAGTGTCTGATAGAGGTACTCAGTTTACATCTAGATTCTGGTAGAAGTTGCATGAGTCTATGGATACAAAGTTGAATTTCAGTTCTGCATATCATCCTCAGACAGATGGTCAGACAGAGAGGACTAACCAGATTTTGGAGGATATGTTGAGAGCTTGTGCTTTGAAGCATGGAGACAGTTGGGACAAGAGTCTTCTATATGCAGAGTTCTCATATAACAACAGTTATCAGGCAAGTCTAAAGATGGCCCCATTCGAAGCGCTTTATGGTAGAAAGTGCAGAACACCTTTGTATTGGAGTGAAACAGGTGAAAGTCAGCTGTTTGGGCCAGAGATTTTGTAGGAAGCTGAGAGACAGGTTCAGATTATCAGAGAGAATTTGAGAATGGCTCAGTCCAGGCAGAAGAGCTATGCAGACACAAGGAGACGAGAATTAACTTTCGAAGTCGGTGATTATGTGTATCTGAAAGTATCTCCTATTCGAGGTTTGAGAAGGTTTAAGGTGAAAGGAAAATTATCTCCTCGTTTCATTGGACCTTTCAAGATTGTTGATAGAAAAGGTGAGGTTGCTTATCAATTGGAGTTGCCAACCAGACTGTCAGATGTGCATGACGTGTTTCATATCTCTCAGTTAAAGAAGTGTCTTAGAGTGCCTGAGGAAGAATTACCCTTGGATGAGTTGGATGTGCAAGATGATTTGACTTATAAGGAATTCCCAGCTAAGATTTTGGAAACTGCTGAAAGAGTTACTAGGAGTAAAGTGATTAAGATGTGTAAAGTTCAGTGGAGTCATCATGCGGAAAGCGAGGCAACTTGGGAAAGAGAGGATGAGTTGATGGCAGAGTTTCCTCAGATTTTCTCTAGTCCGTCCGAATCTCGAGGACGAGATTCTTTTTAAGGGGGGTAGGTTTGTAACACCCTAAAATTCATCACAATTAAATTGTAGCAACTCTCCAAATTTTTCTAGGATTTTTTAAGGCCTAAATAAATTTTCTAGGATTTAATTTGAATTTCTAGCCTTTTTATCAATTTAAATATCACATTAAATAATTATTTTAGTAAAAATAAGTTTTTGTTGCATTCATGCTGTTGCATATATTTTTGGTTGCTAGTAAATCAAGTTGGAATTTAAATTCTATTTAAATTCAAATTTGATTTGCTTTTGTTTGAGTTTTAGAAAAGTTAAACTAGGCAGAGTTCGTTTTTGCCCCTCCAACTCTTGGCCCGGTCCAAGTTTGCCCCTTTACTTCTTTCCTTTCTCACCCGAGCCGGCCCATTTCTTTTCCCCGGCCGATCCTTTCTCCTCGGCCTGCTTCTCCACTTTCGGCCCATTTCCGGCCCGTCCCGCTTCTCCCCACCCCTCTCTCTCTCGCACTCACCGACACGTGGGACCCGCCTGTCGGATCCATCGTCTCCGCGCGGGACTCTGTCCCCGGCCGAGTCCGTCCCGACGCCGCGCCGCCTCCGACTTCGAATCCCGCCGCCGCACGCCTGCCGAGGCCCTGGTCTCCGGCCTACTTAAAGCACGCGCCCGCCCGCAGTCTTTCCCATCGAAAATCGACCGCGAGTCCGCAAACCCGAGCCGCTCGCGCCGCCGCCAGTGCCGAACTCGAGCCGCTGCCGTCGTCCGTCGCCGTCATGAGCCAAACCTCGCCGAGATTGCCTCTGGTGAGTTCGCCGTCGCCCACTAAACCCTCCCGTGCTGCTCGTGCTTTGTTTCCCCGCTCCGGCCGCTCTAATCTCGCCCGTTGCCGTCGCAGTAGCGCCGCCGCCGCCATAGCTCGTCGCCGGCCGTCTCCGTCGCGAGGTTGTCATCAAGAACCCCCGGAGTGAGTTCGTCGTTCCCTCCTCTCTCTTCCCATCCAAGTCTCGTCGAGTTTAGTGCACCGTAGCGCGTTTTCGAAGGTCGCCGGCGAAGCTCCGCCGCGGGAGCGAGCGGCGCCGCCGCGTCCGTGGTCGCCGGCGTTACCCCCTCGGCCGATCTGATTTGGACCGTCCGATCGCGATCCAACGGCCCGGATTAGATCCCGTCCCGAGTCAATCCGACCGCGTAACGGTCAGCGCAGGCGATTTTGCTAAAGAGCCCTTAAAGTTTTTGAAAATCAACCCGCGGTCCAAGTTAGTTCAAAAATAATTACGTTTAGGTCTTTTTTCTTCTGTTTTAGCCCCTGCAAGATTTAAAATTATACCCGAGGTCCCAGTTTTGATATTTTATGGTTTAGCCCTCGAGTTTTTATACAAAATTATGTTTTAGCCCCTGGTTTTTTTGGAGTTAAGCCCCTGGAACTTTTAAAACTTTGCCAGCAAGTCCCTGAACCTTAGAAAAGCCATATCTTTTGCGTTTTAACTCCAATTTTAGTGATTCTCGCGCTCACGCGTTCGTTGTAACGTGTAGATTAGTTTTGTGCTGTTGTTTTCTTCTGTTGGAATTGTTTGGTATACTGTTTCTTATTTGTTGTATTGTTTCCGTGCATGTGAATGTGTGATGCGATTAGGAAACGACCAGTTCGAGGATTTCTCTGAAGAACCAATTGTTGGAGAAGGATTTGAGCAGCAACCGAGTTGGGAAGAAGGCAAGTATATTATGTCATGCAAATGTCCTAATAATTATTAATTTCACCACCCATGCATGTGTCTTAATTTGATGGGTTCCTATTTAAGGATTTGCCTAGCCACTATATTTTCCCTGTCCCTGAAACTGGGTTACTTAATTAATTTTGATGGTAGATGATGCTTAGTTTGCTCAACTGGGATTGGTTAAATGAACCCATACTCTATGTTCCATATACTCTTTTAAATAATTAATTGGCAAGATCACATCTTTTTAATTGGAACATGGAGAACCACCCAGGAAAACAGTACAACCATGAGTGTCATGTGGCTCTGGCTTTGACTGACTAATTAGGTGCTCTGGTTTATGGTAGCTTTACCCGAAAGGGGCATGGAGGGTGGCGGTTGACGGGGTATAGCTCGGTCCTCTTGAGCTGTGGGCTTTGGTAAGAGACAGACCTCATTAGGGAGGGTTATGCTTTGCTTCTGAACCGGAAACCTTAGCGGGCTATCATTTATTAGAGTGCTTTTGTAAAGGTCTCATAGTGAAACCCAGTATTCGGTCCACGTGGTGTGGGAAGGGTACAATGCTTCGGCAATGGGAATCACGGCTTATGGTGAAAGTGTACAACCTCTGCAGAGTGTAAAACTGTTATAACAGCCGTGCTCACGGTCAAGAGCGGCCTGGACCCTTACATGATAATCATACTTGAACAGGATCTAAATCGTGGATTACTTGATTATGTTGGGAATATGACATTCATTAATTTGTGGGTGGTATATACTTTCATTTTCTAGTAAATAGTTGCTTAATAAAACTTGACCAACTAAAAGTGCTTACTGCAGTATGGTCAGCCAACCTTTTTGCCTCAGCCTTGTATGTCATATTACATTTGCTGAGTACGTTATGTGCTCATACTTGTTGTTTTTCTTTCTTTCTTTTATTGCATCAACTACACCCGGAATGCTGCTCAGATTGGGAGAATTTTGAGGATTTCACTACTGATTTTTAGGAGTTCTAGGCGAGTCTCCCCCAGTCAATGCCTGTGGGGTTGGAGTCACTTTTGCTTCGTTAGATGAACGTTTATTTAAGTCTTCCTCTATGACCTTTGTGTCAACTCTGAGATTGTAATAAATGCACTTTAATTCTCTTTCGATATGCATGGTTATGAATATTCACTTGTGACGTCTACCATATGTGTGTAAACTGATCCTGGAGCACATATGAGATGCACCTGGTTTTGCCTTTAAAACCGGGTGTGACAGCCGCCGCCGGGCTGCCGTCGCTCCCACCGACGGAAGCCATCGCCGCACGTATAGGTCTGAGGAGGAGCGGATCAGCTGGGAGAAAATTTCGGGATTGTTTTTTTCGTAATTGTTGGGTGCGCTGGGCTGAGCCATAGCGGCGGGTATAAACTGTGCAGGGGCTGGGCGCCTCGGGTTTGATCGGACCACACTGCGGCCTGCCCACAGAATTACTCATTTTGTGGCCGGCTTCAGAGAAATAGATATCTCTCTCTATATATATAGAACCTATAGTCTATGACCGGTCATAGAATAACTATTGTATAACCACTTTGAATTACTATATTTACTATAGTAATTCATGAGATTTTAGTAACTTCTTACTAAGTAATTTACTATAATATAATGGTAAATACCTCCATGTGTGTTATAGTAACCCAATTACCATAAATATGTATTGAAATTATAGTAAATTACTACATAAAACTATAGTAAAAAAGAGGTGGCTACAGAATAACTATTCTATGGCCGGCCACAGAGTATACCTTCCCTATATATATATATATATATATATATATATATATATATATATATATATATATAGTCGACGAGACTTTGCCACTACCAAAAAGCCGTTCTTCGCCGTGTGCCCTGAATTTCGCCATGAGCCAAATCTCGGGCACATGACAAAGAACGTCTTTGCCGTGCGCCACATCATAGGCACACGGTAAAGCATAGGCACACGACAAAGCTTGTATTCGCCATGTGTGACTGAAAGGACAGACGGCAAATCAGTCTCTGTCGTGCGCCACTAATACCAACACACGACAAATATTAGGGCCCAGACTTGGGGTTCACGGCCGTTAGGTTGAAGGGTGTTAAAAAAAATTAGGTTTTGCCGTGTGCCCTGCATCGCCGCGAAAAAAGGTTGGCAAAAAAATCGAGCTTTGGTCATTTCGTCGTGTGCCAGTTCCAAATGACGGAAATGGTCACTTCACCGTGTGCTAGGGGCTTGACACACGGCGAAGTGACCAATAAATTTACGTTTTTATTGTTTTTTACGTATAAAAGACCCCAAAAATCACACAATCATCACAGGCATATTATAATCATCACAGACAGTTAATAGTCACAAGTTCATATCCTCATCATTTCTTAAGAAAGACAATAAGTTCAAATCCATAGAAATAAAAGGTTACATAAGTTCAAATACATCACAAGTTCACAACATTCACAACTAAAGTTCACAACATTCACAACTAAAGTTCACAACAACAGTTCATAACCAAGCTCACAACTTCTCCGGTGCACTTTTCTTGAGTACTTGCCCCTTCAATTTTGAGAGGTGATGATGTCCCCGATATTATCTCAGTGGAAGAACCTTCATAGCTGAAACCTTCGGGAGACGATATTATCTCGGCGGAACCTGTTCCCATGTCCTCAAGAGTTTGAGTCGAACCATCGTTTGATGAATCGACAGGTGCTTCAAGAAAGTAACCTGATGCATGAGGATCCGCATGAGTTAGTGCAGTTTTAGGACTATCTAGGTGCTCAAGTTTATAGTTAGGGGACGATGTATAGATTGGTTGTAGCATACCTGCCTGCTGACGACCTGCTCCAAGTACTTCAAGTTGCTTTGCGTTTGTGAACTTGTAATAAACGTATTTGTAAATTCATGCACTTCTCGACTATTTATCTATATGCTGTGCTAGTGATGATCGATATATGCCTGGGATGCTTGTTACGATATATATGACCATGCCTGTGATGTTTGTGTGATTTTTGGGGTCTTTTATACGTAAAAAATCAATAAAAATAGGAATTTATAGGTCACATCGCCAGGCAGGCTTCATCGTGTGCCCTGGTGGTGGCACACGGCATAGATTCAAATCTTTGCTGTGTGCCACCATCAGGGCACACGGCGAAGCCTCAGGAAAAATCCCGCGGTGCCCACCAAATTGTTTTTTTTAAAACAACTTTGCTCTGTACCACGGGGGCCGGCACACGACAAAGATTTGGAAAAAAATAAAAAAGGAGGAGACGCGCCGTCTCTTGATGGGCACCGTCTCTTGCTTGTGGTCATCGTGTGCCATGATTTAGCACACGGCGAATTCTTCGTCGTGTAAATAAGACACACGACGAAGCCCCTTTACCGTCGGGGCTCGTCGCCGTGGGGGCTTCGCCGTGTGCCCCACACGGCAAAGCCTTTGCCGTGTGCTAGAGGGGCTTTGCCGTGTGCGTTGGTCTAAAAAAATAGTTGATCATGCTCTTTACAAGCAATCATACAGGCATGGGATGCATCAGGATACCAGCCATTGCTAGTAGCCACGAGTAGAGTCACGCTATATGGACACTTAGCTCTTCTTTTGTGACCTTGAGGAACAAAATGCCCGCTCACTGTGGATGACAAAATGGGAAATCCTGGGCTGACTCCCCTACGGCAGCAGAAACGGAGGATATGTGAGCGGTGGGCGTATCGTCGACGACTGTCCTTCCGGTGTAAGGGTTGGTAACCTGCATTATTCATCAGTAGTTTAGCACGATCCTTGGTCATCCTGATCTGTTTATTTTTTTTCCCTCTGGGCGCTGAGAACAATATTGCTTCTACCAAATCTCCAAATGCCGTGTCACTGTACGCTGGTCTTGACTGAACATATATATGAAAGGTAGACATCCATAACATATGCTAAACACTGCACAATAAGAGCCCATTTGACATTTCTAAAACATATATGCTCAGTTAATTTGCAAGATCAGAATATTGACTTATGAGGCATTATGAGCCGTATGTATGCTTTCCCATAAGATGAATAGGAAAGATAAAAGCGAAAATTCCATATTTGGCACCAGTAAAATAATAATAATGCATCTTTGTTGTCAAATATGAAATTTTATCAGGCAGATACAATCAGCGTTATTATATTACCGATCAACTCATTGCCTGCTTGCATGTGGATTGACAAGCACATAATATGAGATTTGCTGTTTTTTTGTGCAATAAAATGTCCTCTGCAAACAGATATGGACCAGATATGTTTTTGATCCCCTTGAATTCTGCACATTCTACTCATTTGAATTCCCTTATGTCAATAGATATTCCTGAAAGTTTAGGTACAAATAAGGTTTCGTTATATATAATTGAAAGGAAAAAGTTCAAGTTACTGCACTCAAGTATGGACAAAGTCCAATTAACCCCATAAAGTATATTTTGGTTTGTTTTATACCCACAACTATCTCAATTGGTTCAATCTACCCCTGTGTAAGATTTGTCTTTTTGTTTCTTTATGCATAAATGATATTTTAAGTTAAAGATAAATCTATTTTCATCCCTGAGACACTTGTTGGCAGTCCAAAATACCAAAGCAATACATTATCCGAGCAAAATGTTACATGGTATGGTGAAGATAAGAACAATAAGGAGGGGTGTTTGGTTGTTGGGCTATCTCTAACCTGGCTAGCATTTTAAGCCAGGCCAGTCTAAGCCAGTCTTATATTATACAATAGGCCTTATTTGGTTGCTTGGTTAATGTAAGCCTGGATAGTATAAGATTGTGTTTGGTTTTATGGCTATGTACGATGCGGTGACCTTGCACTGTCTTGAGGTGGACTTACCACTCCTGGTGACTTTTGTGGTTAACTTATAGGAAAGAAAGTTTCTACTGACGAAAGTAAAAATCAAAACAATTTAATACTATCCAGGCAAGAGATTATGAGTTTGAATCTCACTGGGCGTAAATATTTTTTAGCGCTCGGGACTACGCCCGGGACTGGTGACCGGGACTAAAGGTTCCGGACTCCTAGTCTCAGACGCCACGTCCGGGACTAAAAGGGGTTGAAGCCCGGGACTAATGAAGGGTTTTGTACTAGTGGCATGAAAAAGGCAGATGGCTGGATCCTGAAGGCCATATATGAAAGATAAGAGTTACTAAGCCAGACAATGCATGGCTGGTGTTGCACCAGGTGGCTACTGCTTAGCAGTACAAGAGCGCTGCATTGTGAGGACCCCTGGTTAGCCTTCAGCAATAGTAGAACACCTCGGCCTCATGCAAAATAAATCAATCCTTCAAAATAACTAGTCATGTTGGCAACCAATGGAAGGCTCATATGGGATTAGAATGCATCTGGATGTTACCCAAAATCTAATGTCACATGTTGGGGGTAAATTGGTCACTGATGGCAAGGAAGCAAGTGTTATAGGGGGAAAGTGACAAATCGAAGGTCGCCTGGGCAACCAAAACAGTTCATCGGTGGCCCAGTGACCTTCTAGGTACAACAGGTCGCGGTGTCCGGAAAGGTGAAGGTCCCGTTCGAAGGTTAGAAGCGGTGTCAAGGGATCACACGTGACAAAGGGGTAACCTACGAGGAGGAGTCCCAGGAAGAGGTCGTGAAGATATTCGATGGAGGCAAGCATTGAGGAAGACCTCCGGACAATGGTGCCATGAAGCTAGCCACTTTAGACGTGTGTGGCGTGACAAGAGACGAAATCCAAATTATACACTATGATTGTAAAAGTTACTATATTGTCCTTCGGAGGTAACCGGGAATAAACGTTGACGTGAAGGTCATTGTAAACCGAATGAAGGGGTATTTATGTATGTTTTGTATAATGAAGTCGCCCTATAAAAGGGTTAGCGGGCGAATGTGGAGAGAGAGAGAGGAGGAGGAGGATGAGTTATTCTTTTTACTGCTGGTTTATTTGAGTGATGATAAAAAACATAGACCAATTGACGAGGACATCACCATGTTGCACATACATGAGCCGGACTCGTCTCCAAGTTATAAGTCGTCGTTATATTGGACATCATCTTCGGTTCGGTTTCAGCCGACATGTCTGCGCTTCAACTGTAATTTCTCCTTCATACGACATCCAAACAAGGCGTTTTTGGATGCGTTGGAATCGTGACGACGAGACACTTCTTTTGGTTCTGGTCCTAGCTCTAGAGGATTCGTGGATCATACAGTGTGACCACGAAAAGGTGCTGCGTCACCCGTTTTGGGCCTTTTCAGGCTTTGTATCGTGTCGGGCCTCTCGGCCCATGTTGTGGACGCCCCCCTGGCGCGTCCTCAACCCTAGCTCGACCCTAGACTATTAAATTCAGTAGCCACCGTCGTTTAGACTTGGGTTTTGCTTAGATTAATATGTCGAGAACAGTTTTGCCATCATCGGTTTGTAGAACCCCAACGATCGTGCTTAATCATACATCTGCAGTTTGACATTCCTGTTGAGTGCTACGTTCTTTCGAGTTCTTGCTTGTGTTCGTTGTTTCGCAGGCAGGGATTAGCCTTCTTGGCGAGGTCAACCGGGTTGTGACACGGTTGATAACCAGAGGAGTCATGGTGCTAAGATTGCAGGGTTCGAGTTTGCTGACTTGAAGCCGGATCGGTGTGTCGTGCTCCACCCAAAATGAGTTGTCTTTCACCTGATGGAAGATCGGGAACCCTAGTCCCCATCACCAATATCACAGACTGTGCTAGCTTCTTTGAGGACCATATGCATGGGATCCACAAATGCTTGCTCTCAGTATATCTCAATCCATGCTCCGGACATGCAACCTGCAGGTGTTCCATGTACTACTACTGGCGTTCCAACTCTATCGGCCGGCTCGTTGGATGCAATAAGGTTTTTCATTTGCGCAATGAATAATTGTATTCACAAAGTATAGCCAGAGGACTTGGAACTTGCAGCTAGCTTCGGTCATTTGAGCGTGGAAAATATAAGAGGACAGGAAAATCGAGACACTGCAAGACCCCTCAGCCCTCACTGCAGATTGTGGACTGACACTCAGAACCTGATCATGGCAGGTATAGTGGTTTCTAGTTGCGAAGTAGACAGTTGCAAAAAACAATTTCAGTACTATGTACATAACCCTCCAATTAACATCTTCTGCATCAGCCACCCCCTCCCCATCCATATTGTCTTCATGTCGCAGTAAAGAGAGCTGGAGGATTAGGCACCTTTTCATCTCCTGCACCTTTTGCTGACATCTCCATAACAACTAACTTCCCTAACAATATGACCAACACCAGGTAAATTAGGTGTCTTGTGATTATTTATCAATGTTGTGACATGAACTAGGTACCTCGCACTTGACTTTCATTCATCTTGTGGGTACTAGGTTGCAGTATATATTAGCCACGACACTACTACAAAAACCGTTTCTAAAAACGGTTTAAATGCCATTTGTAGGAGCGGACTCGGTGCCCGCTCCCGCCTTCCGTAGTTGAAATGAAGCATCTGTAGGAGCTGGTGTGCACCCGCACCTAGAAATGGCTGGTGTGGCTGGCTCCTACAAATGGCCGCAACTAAAAATCAATTTCAAGAATTCAGAAAAAATAAAAGAACAAATTTTTTAATGAACCGAGGAGGCCCTTATGTGCTCCCAGGTGCTCACATGCGAAGTTGTGCATTTTTTTGCACTTATGCTAACAAGTAAAAAGGGACAAAAAATGAAGTTGTTTATTGCCATTTTTTTTGACACGGTTGTTTATTGCCATTAGGACTCCTGAATGTTGGTAAATCAGTCCATTGTGATTTGATTATAGAACAATAAATAACCTGCTATATGCCGTGAGGACTCCTACATGCCGATAACTTTTTAATACTTGATTTATCTGAATTATTAGAGTTTGATACACCGGCTAGATGTTTTTCTTTTGTCCGATTAACACATGAATTTGTTGAGGGTATATGATTTATAACTGACTTTATATAATTACTAGTATTTAAGAACATTGTGGTATTCACGGTCTTGTTGTGGTAGTACAATGGTTGAGGATTTGCGACCACAGTACCGTTGGATCAATGTGCATTACTGATGGTGCCTTAAGGCATCTGTAGGCTTCCATGTGCCACAAAATTATGATATATATTTATATATCACTGCTTAGTTATACAAGTTGGACTCATCTGTGTAGCTGTGCAGAGGAAAAAAATGATGTACGAAATTGGATGACCATACGCATTATCCCCAAAACACCATCAATCCTATGCCACTAGTGATTTTGATTCATTTGTGTAACCACCCCAGTCGGATCCCTATTGGCGGGATCCAAGCGCTTGCAGGCATTCTTGCGATTTTAAACATTTTTTGGAATTTTTTTACCCCATTTAGTACCTGGTCATGATAGACATTTAGTCACGGATGCATAGTACAGGTTCCGAAATTGAGATTAATGTGGGGTTGGGAGCGGTATTAATAGAGGGTTCTCCAATAGTGACATTACATATCTCAACTTTTTGTTCTCGAAAGTTGACCCTGACAAAGTGACAAATCATGTGAAACATCTACAATATATTAATAGAGGGTTCTCCAATAGTGACCTTATATGTCTATACAATATATATTAGAGCTCATCTCACTCCTTCCATATGGCTTCGATTTCATGATAAGTGGAGGAAGAAAAAATCTTTCCCAATTTATTTGTTCAATTCTTGTTAACCTGATGTAGGGTCGTGCAGCCCATAAGGTCACAGCTTGTTCTATCCTACCAGATGAGCAGAGGACGTGGAATCTGCAGGAACTGACATGTGAACCTGTCACCCTGAACAACAAGAGGTCATTTGATGTTTCTTCAGCAACTATATACACTACAGATCCAACTAATCATAGACATCAATGTAGGATTAAACTTGTTTGCAGCAGCCGTAACACTTTCATTTGCTTGATGAAATGGACCTTCCATTGTCTAAAGATGTATCATTATCTGGCTAGAGGAGCAACCATGCCCGGCCAGGCTAACATTGCCTCTGTTTTTTACGCATTCCACACTCGTACCTTCTTCGCTGATAGCCTAATAAGCAATGCCTACCTTGTGCTCCTGAATTGTGGATGCGTTCAGACAAAGGTACTCAAGCAGCCTCGAATAACAAAGCTCATTAACAGCCTCAAGGCGATCATGTGGAGCTGCACGTGCATGTACACCATACGCGCACAAAAGTACTTTCTATAAAGACTATACTATGATCCAGTGTCATTTATATAAAAGAAAATAGTGTTGTGCAATTAATAAAACAAGCTGCCGTTTTATATATAGTAGCCGCTAGATAACGTGTTTTCGCGTCAACAAACTGATGAAGCATGCGCAATGTGTGGCTCATGGGCCGTCAATTAATGGGTGTGGGATGCATCAGGATATTAGCAAATACATACTCCCAATGGTATTTTTGTACCTTAGTTTGCTTCAGCCATCTTGTGCCATTTGTAACCTTCAGATCCATTATATTTGCTTCCTGCTGTAGGTATTGAGCAGAGGACTTTGTATTGGACCCTACCAAGTGAGAAATGGTCCTGGTACTTACCACCGTTGGCAGTACGTGGAAGATTTATCGGATCTAGGGCTTATCAACTAGTAGTTTTGTGGGTTCGTCATCTGTATTTTGTTTTCCTTTTTTGGAACTTGACCATGCATTATAGAGAACATTGCTGCTACAGAGCAGTGGGTCGATCAGTGAACATTCGAGTGATGAACGAATATTAGCAGCTACGCACAGAGCATGTCACATTTATTTACAACAACTACACAGTGATGAACGAGTCCTTGCCATCGTCGCTCGTTATCTCATAAGAGTGGCAAAACTATTTGTCTAGAACTGTAACTTCAAATATCTACGTACTACCATAACACAATAATGTTGAGCACCGCTGCATACTGTGGCATATGATCGGTAGAATCAAAATGAAAAAAATTGGTCCATGGCGCTTTTTAATCAGTAGTAACATTAATACCTCAGCACCACCACTCATACGGAAACAACATAATAGGAGTCGCTGCTCTAGATTACACAATAGACTCATTAGCCGAACCGCATGTGATTTTTTGATCCACCGGCAAGATGTTTTTCTCTTGTCCAACTAACATAGAAAATTTCGGAGAGTTTGTGAATATTATTTATAATATTATTTTTAAGAATGATGTTGCATTATTTGCAATCTTGTTCTGTTAGAAATGTGGCACTTTTTTGTGTTTGGATGACAGTACAGGACTCATGGTAAATCGGTTTGTTGGTTTTCTCACTGCTATAATTAACCATCACTGACATAAAAGAAAATGTTGGTTTTTCTCGGCGTTATGAAATAGAACAACGGTTGATGATCGATTTCTGACCACTGTACAAGAGGATCATTGTGCACTACTGATGGGGGCAGTTAAGGTATCTGCTGGCTTCCATGTGCCAGAAGCGTATGATATATATTTATATACCAGTGGGCGTGGGATGTATCAGGCTAGCCACCACAGCCTTATGTGATTGAGATTTGGCCAGCGGGATCCAAGCGTTTGCTGAAGCCAAATCTTCCGAACCAAGCTCCTGAAACCTAGGGTGTTGCCTCACAGTTCCATCCTATCAGATGAGCTGCCTCACAGTTCTATCCTATTAGATGAGCAGAGGACGAGGAATCTGCAGGAGCTAAACCTCATGTGAATCTGTCGCCCTGAATAACAAGAGGCCATGTGATGTTTCTTCAGCAACTACAGATCGCTGAAGTAGACATCCTCCATAGGATTAAGCTTGTTTGCCGCAGCCGGAACACTTTTTTTTGCTTGATTTAATGGAACTTCCGTTATCTAAAAATGTATCATTACCCGGCCAGGCTAACATTGCCTAGCTCTGTTTTTTACGCATTCCACACTCGTACCTTCTTCACTGATAGCCTAATAAGCCATGCCTACCTTGTGCTCCTGGATTGTGGATGCCTTCAGAGAAATCTTGCTCCAAGGTCGCCCAACCATGGCCTTTACGAAGGTTCTCAAGCAGCCTCGAATAACAAAGCTCATTAACAGCCTCAAAGTGAACACGTTGGATTAATGGAGATTGAGTGAACGCATGAATCTGCGAGGAATGGAGAAGAACCTGCTTGCCGAAGCCGTGCAGTAGCAAAGGTTTGATTTCTATAAGCACTAATAAGAACATTGTGGTGTTGGTTGTCATGTTCTATTAGAAAGATCACATTTTTTTCTGTGTTTGATGCCAAAGGACTCTACATACACCTGTCTGTTGGTTGCCTCACCTTTATAGCAATCACTGAAATCATGAAACTGCCTCAACATTTTTTTTCGTATTATTATCAACTACAGAGGTTGACGATTGGTGACCACAATATCAGTGGATCGTTGTACCGTTCCTGTAAATGTGCAATTAAGGCAACTTCAGAGTTTCATATGCCAGAAAGCTAGTATGAAATATATAGAGAGAGAGAGCCACAGCCGTGCATAGCGAGAAAAAAAACGGAAGTACCAAATCGGAGGATTATAGTCACAGCTCACCACTAAAATACGATCATATGGGCGTGGGATGCATCAGAGCACTGCTCCAATAAGTTATTGGACTAGACATAGTGTCATTGTCAACCACTGTACATGATCATTGCAGGTACACCCTCAACAACAAGAGGCCACGTGTTTTTTCGATGGTAGCTAGTACCCGTTGTGGTCGGATGTTTTGGGTCCTCAACTGCGACTAGCCGCGCTGTCGCATTCTGCTTAGGAACCAATAGCTTTCTCGCGCATTATTGCTGCAAGTCCATGAGCTGCCAAACCTTATCATTACTAGTAATCGGGGCGGACAACTAAGACGACCAGTGCTTAGGGCAAGTAAATTAGTATGGTCTAATAAGGGGTCTCATACCGTGACACGTAATTTTAAAACTACATATCAAACAACATATACAATATTTCTTGTTTTTTAATTTAGTTGTCACGTAGTAATACAATATCACTTAATTTATATAAAAAAATAAAGAAATATTATTGGTTGCATGACAACTAAACTCGTATAATGGTGGGAGGGTTGTCTCGTAGTCCTAAATTATTTAGGTCATGATGCGGTTGTTTCACGAAACAACGACTTATTTCTCTCACCTCGCTCTCTCCTCTACATCAACATAAATCCTACGTGATACTGCATCAGACGACCTATCAGACCATTGAACGTTGCCTCGAACAAACAATTACAAAACTTATAGTTAAGGAGGCATGGTTACAAGTCAGTCAAGATCTAATCCTCGTCAATTACAAGGAAATATATCATCTTGAATCTCCCGAGTATCCAAACTAAGTCTACCCAAATATGTGGAGAACCTAATACCGTACGCCGGCTTGCCTCGTACACCACCAATCTTCATCTTGATGGGCCGATACCCATCTTGATAGTACCCAGGGGTCATATATCATCTTGTAACCACAACGTATACTTCTGCATGCATGTCTCGGATGATCAATTTTTTTTGAACCAACCGGCACGAGAATTGTGCTAATTTTATTGATAGAGAAGAGAGTATTTACAGCCGGGGGGAAGAAGACAAGAGAGATTACTCACGCGCTAGAAGAGGCGCTAAGACCTTTGCACCTGCTACAAGCCAGGTGGAGGCCTCTTCCTTAATTTTTGCAAAAAGCGCTATGGTGGATAGTTCCCGACGGTTGAAGATTCTCGCGTTCCTTTCTTTCCAGATTTCCCAAATAACTAACAGGGCGAGGCTTCGTAACGCCTTCTGGGGGCCTTCGGTAGAAGTGAGATTGGCACACCATTGCTTGGCAGAGTTGCCTATGCGCCAGTTTGCAGGTTGTAGATCAGGCTGTACCGTCCATTGAACGATGAGCTGCCAAACCCGTTTGGTGTATCTGCAATCTTGTAGCAAGTGTGTGGCTGTCTCCACGGTGCTTCGGCATCTCGGATGATCAATTCAAATGTTCTTCTGATATCTATGATCTTCTATTTCGTTCTTTTAACACAACAGAACGTCTAGCAAGATTGTGCGAATCAGGATAATTAATGCATGGTTTGTTTGAAAGAATTAATGTATAGTTGAATGCATTTTGGAAGTATCAAGTATGTACTAGTACAAATTCAATTAATTTTTTAATGTGTCAAGGGTTTAACCGGTGAAAGAGAAAAAACACAAATAAGTAAATTTATTTCAGTCATGTTCATATAGCTAGAATCAGTGATTTGGAGAAACAATGTTCCATGCAGGAATGACCGGGGGAGGAACAAGATGCCAATGCCTTGTTCTCTGTCTGGTAGAGCTCCGTCATCCAGCGCTACAGTGGTCTCATTAGCTCTGTCTCCGTTGAATTTCACAGGAAAAATGGCCTGTCCAAATGGACCAATTCTTCCACAATGTTTCAGGCCACCTGTCCGCCAGGGTCCCATGTCCGTCACACTAGGCGCCTATATTATTAGTGTTTCAGCGAGCAAGCAAGCCGAGATCCAAATGCAATGCCAAACAAGTACGTGGAGACTATGAGGCCATTCAAAGGCTCTACCAGCTAGCTGGGCAGCTGGCCCAGGCTATCTGCACTCGTCGTTCTCTATTTTTATCTCTAAAAGAAATATACCTACTTAGTCACCGAGATTTTCTATTCTATATCAATTTATTCCGCAACATCAACCTCTATATCTCATGCTCTATACCAACTACCGTATATTTTATTCAACATCTCCAACTACCATCTCCTCTCTTCTCTCCTATTCTTTTCTTTTCTATTTTTCTCTTTTACATATATATACTTTAGTAATACAACTTTTTAACTAAATAATAGTTTTTTTTCTTTTTCTCTTTCTCCTTTCTTTTTTTTCTCTTTTCTTTTGCTTTTTTCTCTTCTCTTTTCTTTTTCTTTTTTTTTCTCTTCCCTTCCTTTTTTCTTTTTTATCTTCTCTTTCCTTCCACTCTTCCTATCCCGTCAAACCCTCTTCGCTCCCGTTCGCGGTGGGGCGGTGGCCTAGCCAGGGTGGTGGCCGGCCAAGCGGGGCGATGGGCAGGCGGCCTAGGTGGTGCGGCACGCGGCCGGCCAAGAGGTGCGACCGGGCATCGTCGCCTTCCACGTCCACCCATCGCCGGCCCACAGTGAAGCAGCAGCCCTCCTCCGCTCGCTGCCTTCCACGTCCTCCTCGTGCGCGCGGAGCGGCGGCCAAACAAGGCGGTGCACTCGCAGGGATGCAGCAGCGGCCAAGCGGGGAGGCCCAGGCGCGCCGCGGGAAGGCGGGGCGGCTGGCGGCTCCCACATGGACGACGTCGGTGGATGGCCTCCCGGCGGCGGCGGCTCGCGGGTGGCCAGCATGGAGGTGATCGAAGTGGACCAGCGTGGGACATAGTGGTTCCCGCTATCCCGCTAGAAATAGTGGAACGGAGGCCATACAGTTGTTTAGGCTGTCTGAAGTGGTGTACTCAACCCCGTGTGGCAGTACGCCTTTTGCGTACAAAGGGCTGCAGAAGGGTGCGCTAAAGCCTCCGGCATGGGTCCCAAGGCCAGGACGAACGGCAAATCGAGCGCACGGGAGTGCGAGCGCTACCACGCCACGGTGGACGCGAGCCCGCGCGGCCACCCGCCCGCTCCGCCCCTCCCGCCGCTCGCTGCGCTGCCGCGAGGCACCGCCGGCCCGCCGAGCCGCCGTGACGAGCTTGGCTGCCGCGAGGAGCTTGGCCGGCTCTTGCTGTCACCGCCGGAGGCCATGGGAAGCTGCTCGCGGCCACCATCCGCAGCCGGCACGGGGCGCCGCTCACCCCCGCGACCACCGCCCGCCGCCCGCTGCGAGCCCCGGCCGCGCGCCCGCCACGCCCCCCCCCCCCCCCCCACGGCCGCCGCCCGCCGCCCACCGCGCGCCCCCGTGGCCGCCGCGCGCTGCTGGTCTGGGAGCCGGGGGAGAGAGAGAGAAGGGGGAGGTGGAGAGGATGGTGGGCGTGGGGGAGAGATAAGGTTGAAGGTGGATCCGACTCGTCAGCGGCTATAGTAGGGCTGGGTAAAACAGATTTGAGTATAATATGTTGATGACCAGGATATAGAGTACGAGGTATAATGGATGACGAGTGCGGAGGAATTGAAACTGTACCGAAGAATCTCGCTGACCAGGACAGAATATTCCGTTTAGGGGATAAAAATAGGGTATGACGAGTGCAGATAGCCTTAGCTTACATTTTAGAGTCCCCCGGTGCAGCAAATTTTTATCCATATACATACTCGAGTATGGGTGGGATACTCCATTATGGGATAGTGCATCCAGTGCGGACAGCCTTATATCCCAAAGCATCCGATGCCGATATATATGATGATGTTATGGAACTGTTGTCTCATTAAATCAGATTCTTTTGCTTCAACATACGGACACACGCAGTGCGTGGGCTATAGTTGAATCTCTTTTGAGTCGAGGAATTTCTTTATTCTCTTCTTTTCTTCTACCTTTTGTTTGCCAGCATCAAGTTTTTCAGGCCGCATTACGCCATTATTATTGTCCGAAAACCTTCACGGCAATGTCGTGGTCGATCGAAGCTGGGACTTCGCGGCCGAGAACGCCGGCAGGGACGTGGTGGCATGGCATGGACCAGCGTCATGATCTGGACGGCACCCAGACTCGAGGGATTGGATGGAGGCCGCTGAGCGCCACCACAGTGCGGGCGACCTGGTTCTCGTCAGATGTTTCTTTCTTGGCGCCTTGATGCTTGTCAGAGCTACGTACTTTTTCGTGGTGACGTCTAGAGTCATGAGTGCTGCATTCTGCTCATATTTAGGATCTGACCGTGTGCTGTGTTCGATCGATCGGCTTCATCGCTCGGAACTTGATCTCCCAAGGACTCAGCATGTCATCAGCTACTGCTGAGTTTCAACTACAAGTTTCTTTTTCGGATTCGCATGGCCATTCGTTTGGCGTACTAGCTTATATCCCAATGCATCCCATGCCGATCGATATGAAGATCTCGTCATGCTCCTCAATAAACTTTTTGCTCATTAGAGCATACTGTTTTCTTTTGCTACCAAAGGAAGGAGATCGAGCTGGTAGACCTCAGCAATGTACTGCACCTCTTGGACAGTCCCTCGTCTATCTTATAGGTTGAAGTCCGGCCAGCAATAATGGTTCCATACATTTTTCTGATATGGTAAAATGGGGATGTATATATTGATTGCGCCATAGGATGTGCAAGCCTGCAGACATGCTTTACTGCATGAATAATTTAAATTAAAATAATCACTGTCTCCGGAGAGTCATGGTACGGGAGGTGATGCATTTCTGTTTTAATTTTCAATATAAGACTAGTTTCGTGGCATTTTTAAATAAGGAAAATTGTCTGAGTTGTTTCGTATTGGTACACGTACTGGAGAGCTTCAAATTCCCTACTCTGTGGTCTGTAGGCTAGCTGCACTGGGGCTCGGTAAGATGGAGAAGTATCAAAAGAAATGAAATGCAACTTAATAAGATATGATAATCAGTTGTATCCCATCCGTTTCCTGTAAAGCCCAATGGAGATATTATGTACTTCCTATATTCTGTGTCCCGCACTGAACTATATTTTAGACATACACGTATTTGTCTATACTAGTTTATAGTGAGTTTGATTGATTAAAACCAATATCAATATATGATGAACGCCACTGTTTCACTGGATACATTACTACAGAAAACGTTTTTAGGCACGAACAAAAACATATTTGTAGAAGCGGGTTCGCGGTCCGCGCTTACTTTTCGCAGCTAGAAATAATACGTCAGCAAGAACGGGCTGCGAGCCGCACCTCAAAATATGTTTCTAGGCACGGGCCTTTACATCGCCCGCCTCTACAGATGGAGACAAAAAAAAAGCATCGCGCCGCCGCTTGCCTGCGGGGCCTGCCGGCATCACGCTCACATCCGGTCGTCGTGCTGCCACTCCACTCGCTCGCTGCGCCGCCGCTCGGCACCGCGCAACTGCTGCGGAGTCCGCCTCTACGCTAGCTCCTGTTGCCCTCATCTGCAAGGCGCCGTGGATGTGCATCCGACACAGAACCAGATTCACCATGACGACATCCTCCACACATTCACCACCAAAGGAAACATTACAAATCAAACGAATTAACTTCCAAAGAAACCAAATCAACGTCGTGTATCTCACTCACCCGATCCTACACAGGGAGCCCGATGGTCGCTAGCTGCATGCCGCACACCCGCGCCAGCTCCGATGCATGGCTGGCTCACCACGGCTGGAGCCACGATCCAGTGCAGGGGAGCCTTGCCACCACGCTGATTCATCGTGCGGCCCTTGATGCAGCCTGCCCCTTCCACCCGCGGGCGCCGCTACTCGCACCTCCCACCCTCTGCCAGAGCACCCCCCACGTGCTGCCAAGCCCCAGCCATGTTCTTGCTGCTCCCATGGAGAAGATAACGGAGAGACAGAATGAACGAGAGAGAGACAATGAGATAGAAGAGAAGTAGAAAGGAGAAATTTGCGGTGGAGCAAAGGATAAGCTTTCACCAGTGGGACCCACCCACGTATTTGCAAGAGCAGTCAATCAGATGACCCGTTCCTAGAGATGAGTTTTACAGGGGCGGTGCATGAGGCGCTCCGCACCTGAAAAAACATAGGATTTTTAGGAACGGTCCAAAACATCATCCGATTTTAGAAATGCTTGTTTCAAGTTGCAGGTACCGTCCGATCGTGAAAATCACGGTTATATTTAGAGGCGGCTCATCCCATTGCCGTATCTAAAGATTCATTTTTAGGTGCGGACCGGATGCTATAGTACCGTATGTTATTTTTAAGTACGGGTAACATTTTAGTCCACTTCTATAAAAAAACAGGGCGCATCTACAAATCATTTTTGTAGTAGTGATAACAGCACCGTCATTATCGCCTCCATGAACTCCTTGTTGGCGTCTTGCCGATGAGCCTGCCACGAGACACCAGTGACATACAGACCTCCACCGCCATGCATGCTACACTACTATACAGGACTATTTTCTATGCCGGGTCCAAAACCATTTTCTGTGCCATTTTGGGGAGGCGGGGCTTAAATAGTGGAAGTGAAAATGTCATTTTCAGCATCAGTTCAAATCTGGCAGTGAAAACGATCTATCGGCGCCGGTTCTATCAGCTCTGGTTTGACCCGGCACTGAAAAGCTCTCCATCAGTGCTGGCTGCAAGCAAGAACTGGCGGTGATGGTCGTATTATCACCGCTTCCAAACAGGCACTGATAATGCAAGATAATGCAACTATCAGTGCCTGTTTATGGCTAAAACTGGCGTTGATAGTGCATTTTCAGCACCCGTTAGAACCGGCGGCGATGGTTATTCCAGCATACATATATACGCCCAAACTCCAATTTTGCACATTTTAAAACATAGATAATAAAAAATTCATGCACTACTCTAAACAAGTTAATAGGATTGTTCATAAACACATACGACATATCCATCACAATATTGTTAAATGCAATGAAAAATTTTCTAGCATATCATGGATGAACCTCTCCATCACAATCTCTATATATAGCAATCCAACCAATCAAACGATTTAACAATCGCAAGAGTGCATAGAGACAAACCTTAAATGAGCCTAGTGTTGTCCATCCATCACAATTTGGGTTCAACCATGGAAATAATGGTGACAATTGACCTCTACCATGAACAACTCCTCCATCAAATTCAAGCCAAACATACAAAATCAAGTCAAATAAACATGGTAGGAAGTGTTGTTTAGCAAAATACTAACCTTGGAACAAGTTGTTGACATGTATCTTTCAAAAATCTCAAGTTTCCATGAGAAAAATTGAAAATGGTGGCCGCAACAATGGTGAATAGAGGAGGCCGTCGGGTTGGGGAAGAAGGGGTGGACAATTTATACTGCAGGTTTTTACTTGCAGTTTGAATTACAAAGATGCATTGAAAGTTGTTTTCAGTTTCGATTTGTGAAAATGGGATCCATTTTCACAACTGGTTATGGATACAAATCGGCAGTGAAAGTTATTTTCACTGCCGGCTCCAACGGCCACTGAGCGCACCAACTTTAGAACCGGCGTTGATAGCTTTTCACATGCGGATTTTTAACTGGCAGTAAAGGTGCCAACACTTAAAATACGTTCGGTCTTGGGACCAGTGGTTTGTCTGAACGAAGTTTCACATTTTGTCCCGTTTGATACAAGCAAGGCATCGTACTTAATATGCCTTTCTATATATGTTGCCAATACAGCTATAAGTAATTCCAAACAAAACCCAGCAAGATTGTTAGTATTATCAACTAGGAATGCTGACAAATTGCCATGGCCCAGCCTTTCACGTTTATTAGGTCCATTTTGAACTATCCAATGTAAATATATAAAAAGGAAGGACAGAGCATGTCGAAGCAAATAGTGACGTGCAATAAAAGGATCTGTGTGGGTGGACATATAGTAGCCACTTGATAGACTCAAACGCAGAACTATATATGCCTTTCACTCAAGAAAAAACCAACCTACAAAAATAGTTGATAATACTTACCACAATCTTAGGCTCCGCGCCCAACGTCAATGGGTGTGGGATACATCTTAGGCTCCGAGATCCATTAGCTTGCTCACTCTTGAGAACTCAAGGGAGCTCGTGAGCTACCCACATTTTTCGGCGTTCGACAGAGGAGGTCGCACTACAAGAATAACTCACATCTGCACCCCTCATATGCCTCGGTGCACTAAAGATCCGGTGCTAATGTGACGTTAGCACCGGGTGCGAAATTAGGGTGCCCCCGGAAACACTTTAGCACCGGTTGCTAACATCAACCGGTGCTAAAGGGTGACATTTAGCACCGGTTGGTGTTAGCAACCGGTGCTAAAGGCCCTCACACTTTAGCACCGGGTCGTAACACCACCCGGTGCTAAAGGGCTACCTTTTAGCACCGGGTCGTGTTACGACCCGGTGCTAAAGACCCTTTCGCACCGGGTCGTGTTACGACCCGGTGCTAAAGGGGGTGTCATATGCTACTATAAAAGGAAAGCATCTTTTATCTCATCACATGTGTAGCGTAGGTGAGATGGTTAGGTGGTTGTACGCGTGCGAGCCAAGAGGTCTTGAGTTCGAATCCCGCAACATGCAAATATGCAAATATTTTTTGCTAGTGCCCCCACCTTTAGCACCGGTTATTTTACCCGGTGCTAAAGGTGGCACCCTTTAGCACCGGAAGACTGGCACCGGGTGGGAAACCCGGTGCTAAAGGGGGTTTCCCACCCGGTGCCAATGCGCATGATTCTGGTAGTGTCGTGACACAGGACGTTGCCAAATCTTTAGTTTGTTTTAACACAATGAAGTGAACACGTACTCTTCATAGCCCTGCTGCATAAATGCATATGTTAGATTCACAATGGAAAAAGTACGTTTCCTTGTCTTTCCTCCTTCATTTCACACACATGGCATTCCATAACTGCAATAAGGACTTTGTTTCGTTGTCATTTTACTACCTTCCTCGAATGACGGCCAATTCATTGCGAGTTATAGATGCCCCTTCGGTCTTTACCAACAAGTTCCTATCATTTTGCCAATATAAAACCTAATTTAATACATGATAGAAGCAAAGAAAATTCCACGACTCAGTAAATATTTAAGGAACAAAAAAGTCTCAGGATGATCTTGCTCTTTGCAGTTACTGCCACTAGAGCACACAAGAGCATAAATCTGATTCAAAATCTTGTGACCATAAATGGGCCCTAATCGGCTAGCAAGAAAAGACAAGCAACTCCAAACATGAGGATTTTAACGCTGAGCAGACCCGCTATCATATTGGAAAATTTTAAATTCAAACTCCATGTGTACATGTCCTCGTATGGAGTTCCAATATGTACTAAAAAATGTAGTTCCGATAAAAAAATGTTTGTAAAGCATAGTGTCTTGCAGCAAAATTTTGACAGGGTCCAATTGTGGCACGAGAAAAATTCTGGTGTTGGGACCAGTGGTTTGTCAATGCCAAACAAAACGCAGCAAGGTTGATGTCCCAATCCAACTGAATGAGTATAGTTGTTTTTTTTTCTTTTTTTTCCTGGCTATGGCCTCTCAGGGCCATAGTCTTGTATGTTATTCTACTATATCAATGAAACACGCACTGTCTTGTGCGGTTCGTTAAAAAAAAGATGCCACTCCGGTCGTTACCAACAAGTTTCTATCATTTTGCCAATATAAAACCTAATTTAAAAACATGATAGAAGCACAGAAAATTCCACGCGCAACTCAGTAAATATTAAGGAACAAAAAGGTCTCAGGATCTTGCTCTTTTATAGTTACTGCCATTAGAGCACACAAGACCATAAACCTGATTCGCAATTATGTGACCATAAATGGGCCCTAATCGGCTAGCAAGAAAACACAAGCAACTCCAAACATGAGGATTTTAACACTGAGCAAACATGATCCACTATCATATTGCAAAATTTTAACTTCAAACTACATGTGTACATGTCCTCATGTGGAGTTCCAATATGTACTATTAAAATGTAGTTCCAATAAAAACTATTTGTAAAGCATAGTGTTTTGCAACAAAATTTTGACAGGGTCCAATTGTGGCACGAGCGAGGAAACACGTATTGGATATAACTAGCCGTACAGTGCTGGCCCACATGTCGGCGCTGCGGCCCAGGCACGACACGCCGATCAATTAGACGTGCCGTGCCGGCCCGATGACCCGACGATCCTGCACCATCTGGAGGAGGTGAGCAGCCATCGTCGGAAGGAGAGGAGGAGGGGACGAGCCACCGCTGGACACCACCTCGCGCAGGCTTAGTCGGGCGGCCGCTCCAGTGCGCTGGCAATGGCGATGGGTCCATGGCAGCAGCGGTGGCGGGACGAGAGCGGGAGGAAGGAGCAGCGGCCTGATGTCGGAGGAAGAGGGGGAAGTGAGGAGGGACGGCCGCTGGACATCGTAGCTGGAGGGGAAAGGCAGGGGGCTGCGCCTGAACATCGGAGGCGGAGAGGAATGGAGCGAGCGGTGGGCGGCGGGTAGAGCTGTGGCGGCGGGAGGGAAAATGTGCGTGAGAGGGATTAGGGTTTGACTGTTGGGGCTGCATTATATATAGAATTGAAGTCATGTGGCCCAGTCGGATCGGCCTGTTAACCGTGTCGGGCCGGACCGGCACTACGTGCTCAAGAGGCGGCCCATGCACAGCATGGGGCATGGGCCATGCCAGCACGGGCCCAACAGCCATCAGGCCATGCCGTGCTTGGTCCGGGCCAAATTTCCGGGCTGCGTGCTCGCCCATGGGACTCGTGCTTGATGGCCAACTATAATGGCGGGTGGCGTTTTGGAGAGGTCATACCTAGGACCCAGGAAACCTGGTTCCGATCAGAGGTTTCTTTCTTGGCGCCTTGATGCTTTTCGGAGCTACTTTCGTAGTGACGTATAGAGTCATGAGTGCTGCACTAGGAACTGACCGTGTGTTGCTCCATCGGCTTCATTTCTCGGAACTTGATCTCCCAACGACTCAGCATGCCAGCAGCTACTCCAGAGTTTCACCTGCAGGTTTCTTTTTCGGCTTCGCACTACCAGAATCGTTGCTATCTGCACCGGCTGGGAAAGCCCTTTAGCACCGGGTTTCCCACCCGGTGCTATGTTTCCGAGGCTAAAGGTACCCACCTTTAGCACCGGGTTAAATAACCGGTGCTAAAGGTGTGTCCATTTGCCAAAAAATATGTGTGTTGCTGCGGGGATTCGAACTCATGACCTCTTGGCTCGCGCGTACCCACCTAACCATCTCACCTACAAAGCACGTGTGATGAGATAGAAGATTCTTTTATTTTGTAGTAGCATGTGACACCCCCTTTAGCACCGGTTGGTGTTACGACCCGGTGCTAAAGGTCTTTTAGCACCGGGTCATAACACCAACCGGTGCTAAAGGGTGGTCGGGGCCTTTAGCACCGGGTCGTAACACCAACCGGTGCTAAAGGGTCCCTTTTAGCACCGGTTGGTGTTACCACCCGGTGCTAAAGGGTTCCCGATGGCGCCCCAATTTCGCACCCGGTGCTAACGTTACATTAGCACCGGATTTTAAGTGCACCGAGGCATATGAGGGGTGCGGATGTGAGTTATTCTTGTAGTGTCGCATGGCCATTTGCAGGGCGTACTAGCTTATATCCCAATGCATCCCATGCCGATATGATCCAAGATCTCATCAGGCTCCTCAATAAACTGTTTTCTCATTAAAGTAGACTGTTTTCTTTTGCTAACAAAGGAAGAAGATATAGTTGTTGCTAAGATCGAGCTGGTAGACTTCAGCAATGTACTGCACCTCTTGGACAGTCCCTCGTCTATCTTATAGGTTGAAGTCCAGCAATAATGGTTCCACACATTTTTCTGATATGGTAAAATGGGGATGTATATATTGATTGCAACATAGGATGTGCAAGCCTGCAGACATGCTTTACTTCATGAATAATTTAAATTAAAAAAATCACTATCTCCGGAGAGTCATGGTAACGGGAGGTGATCGATGCATTTCTGCTTTCTGGACAACAGCATCGTCATTATCTCCTCCATGAACTCCCTGTTGGCACGAGACACCACAGACATATATGCTACCTTCAGCAGCACGCCCCTCGTTCATGGGCTCCAAGCCATCCATCTTGTTCCTATTGCCGATGGGGACAGTGATCGCCGTGCTCCAACCAAAGTTACATGCTGTATAAAAGACCACAAACCAAAATCTTGTGTTGGGATTGTACCAGTGGTTTGTCTGAAGTTTCATAATTTTGTGCCGTTTGATACAAGAAAGGGAATGAAGAAGCCTTTCTATATATGTTTGTGTCACACCCGGTTTTAGAAATAAAGCCATGTGCATCTCATATGTGCGCCAGGATCAAGTTTACACACATATGGTAGACGTCACAAGTGAATATTCATAACCATGCATACAAAAGAGTATTAAAGTATATTTATTACAATCTCAGAGTTGACACAAATGTCATAGCGGAAGACTTAAATAAACGTTTAACTAAACGAAGCGGAATAACTTCATCTCCACGAGCAGTTGACTGAAGGACTCGCCTAGAATTCCTCAAAGTTAGTAGTAAAATCCTCAAAACTCTCCCAATCTGAGCAGCAGTCCAAGTGTGGTCGATGCAATATAAATAAACAAGCGTGAGCACATGTCGTACTCAGCAAAGTATGGAAATAAATGACATGCTAGGCTTTATAAAGTGGAAGGCTGAAAGGATAGCTGCATTAAGCACTTTTAGTTGATCAAATTTTATTAAGCATCTATTTACTAGCAAATATAAGTATATACCAACCACAATTAAATGATAACATAAACCCATCAAACTCAGGTAACCACAATTTAGATCATAGTCTGATAGATTAATCATGTGAGGGTCCGGGCCGCTCATGACCGTGAGCACGGCTGTTATAACAGTTTTACACTCTGCAGAGGTTATACACATTCACCATAAGCCGTGATTCCCATTGCCCGAAAGCATGTACCCTTCCCACACCACGTGGACCGAATACTGGGTTTCACTACGAGACCTTTACAAAGATACTCTAATAAGTGATAGTTCGCTAAGGCTTCCAGTTCAGGAGCAAAGCATAACCCTCCCTAGTGAATCGCGTATCTTAGCAAAGCCTACCGCTCAAGAGGACCGGGCTATACCTCGTCAACCGCCGTACCTCTTGCCCCTTTCGGGTAAAACTATCCCAAACTAGAATACCTAATTAGTCAGTCAAAACCAGAGCCACATAGCACTTATGGTTGCACTGTTTTCCTGAGTGGTCGCTCCATGTTCAATTAAAAGAGGTGATCTTGTCATTATTATATTAAAAGATAATAATGGAACATAGAGTAGGGGTTTCATTAGACCAATCCCAGTTGAGCAACTAAGCATCATCTACCAGTCAAAATTAGTTATATAACCCAGCTGTAAGGTATGGTAAAAGAGACTAGAAAATCCTTAATGGGACCCAGCAATATTAATGCAAGCGGTAAATAAACAGTGTAATTAAAATGCATGTCATTTAGGTATAAACGGGTATGATCAAGGAATACTTGCCTTCTTCCCAACCCTACTACTGCTCAAACTCTTCAACAGCTGTTTCTTCAAACACTTCCTCGAACGGCGCGTTTCCTATACGCAGCACACGAACACATACAAGAAAACAATACAATAAATAAGAAACAGTACACCAAACAATTCTAACAGAAGTAAACAACAGCACAAAACTAATCTACGCGTCACCATGAACACGTGATCTCGAGAATCACTAAAATCAGAGTTAAAACACAAAAGATATGGCTTTTCTAAGGTTCAGGGACTTGCTGGCAAAGTTTTAAAAGTTTCAGGGGCTTAACTGTGAAAATCCGAGGACTAAAACATAATTTTATATTAAACTACGAGGGGTTTTCATGCAAAAAGGTAAAACTTGGACCTCGGGCGCATTTTTAAAACTTGCAGGGGCTAAACCGAAAGTAAAAGGACCTAGTTAGAATTATTTTTGAACTGGCTAGGACTGCGGGTTGATTTTGAAAACATGGAGGGCCTTTTTGCAAAACTACCGAAGTTGACCAGTATCTCTTCGTTTGACTCGGGGCAAAGGCGCTCGTGGGCCGCCGGATCTGGATCGGATGGTCCCGAGCCGATCCAGAGGGAGGAGTTGCCGGCGACGGCGACACTCGGCGGCGGCGGCTCACGCGCACGGCGGCGCTTCATCGGAGCAACGCCGGGCTCGGGCTAGGAGCCACCAAACCAAGCGCGGATTGGTCGGGAAGCACGGGGAAAAGATGGCGAGCTCACCCCGAGGGTTCTTGACGGAGGAGAAGCGACGATGGCGGCCGGCGACGGCGAATGGCGGGCGGCAGCGCTGCAAAAGTCCGATGAGCTCGCGCGGGGCAAAATCTTGGGAAAAACTCGAGGGAAAGTTCACGGGAGGCCTTGTTACCTTCGGCCTATGCTCCCAAAGGGATTGTCTTCTCCCCCACGGCCGGAGATCGACGGCTGGCGGCGAAAACCCGGGCGGCGGCGGCGAGATAAGAGATCCGGCGGCGCTGTGCTAGGGTTTGCGAGGACGACGCGGGATGAGACGGGGCTAGAGGGTGGCGTGCGCGATTAAAGGGCTGGACCCGCTTCTTGGCGTGCGTGCCCGAGACGAAGGCGTCGGCGCGGCCAAGCCCGGGTCGGACTCGAGCTCGAGTTCGGCTCGGGGAAGATGGTCCTGACAGGCGGGCCCCGCCTGTCAGCGACGCAGAGAGAGAGGCGCGGAGTGGGCCGGCGCGAGGAGATGGGCCGGAAAGATAACTTGGGCCGAAGAAGGAGGTTTGGGCCGGCTGACCGAAAGAGAAGTAAAGGGGGCAAAAGCGGACCGGCCAAAAGTTGAAGGTGCAAAACTAAACCCGACAGAAAATAACTATTCTAAACATCAACAAATTCAATTTAAATTCAAATTTAAACAGAATTTAAATTCCAACTTAATTGAACAGCAAGCAAAAGACAAATACAACAGCATGAATGCATCAACAACTTATTTTGACTAAAATTATTTAATATGATATTTAAATTGATAAAAGGCTAGAAATTCCAATTAAATCATAGAAAATTTATTTAGGCCTTAATAAATCCTAGAAAATTTCAGAAGTTGCTACAATTTAATTGTGATGAATTTTAGGGTGTTACAGTTTGCCAATACAGCTATAACTAATTAATTCCGAACAAAACGCAGCAAAGTTGTTAGTTTTATCAACTAGGAATGATGACAAGTTGCCATGGCTCAGTCTTTCACGTTTATTTGGTCCATTTTGAACTATCCAATGTAATACGGAGTATATAAAAAGAAAGGACAGAGCATGTGTGAGTTGATATGAGCACAAACTTACCCGATGCGTCGGAGATGGCTTCTTCGAGCAAATGCCGGCAACCGAGACAGCTTCGTATGACTACCGGAAGAGATAATGAACTCATTGCATGTTACATTCAAATCTTTCTGAAACCCAATTTAAGTAGTAAATCGAAGGAGTGATCTTTTTTCCGCCAGAAACCTGAAACCCCCTCGAAGTGCCTTTCAACATCAGCTGAGCTGGTGACTCATGAACATTGGTCAGGTTAACCGGTGAAGTTACGTAATACTAGGCCCTAATACCAGGGTGCCAAAAAAAATCTCAAATCAAACTTCGTTTCATATGCATGCCACCGAACCATTAGCAGCAGTATAAAATTTGAAACAAAAAATATACCATCGTGCATTAGCAAAACTTGCCAATGGTTCGCTCTGCTGACGTATCAATATCAAGGCCCCAACAGGCACATAGGCATCAAAGCCATGACCCACCAGACAATGTCTTGTGACCTTACATCACTGCTGAACAAAACAAGAGGGGCAAATCCAAAGAATTATTACAGTACAGGTTAAATCATATCTGACTATATTGTGTTCCCAAAAGGAGAGTAGCTACTTCTAAACAGGGTGCTACTTTTCGTTCCCTTCAACCTCGCTTATTGACCTCCTCGTACTCAGCCTCCGGTGCCTGGTCGCCACTACCTTCCTGTGGTCCAGATCCCGACTGTGAACCACCTGAACCACCACCAGACATGTGCTGCCCAATCTTGGATACAGCCTTGTTCGCAGCCTCAAGCTTGGCCTTGATCTTCTCAATGTCATCTGAGGCCATCTCCTGGCGGAGGTCAGCAATGGCTGCCTCGATCTCAGATGCAACCTCCGCTGGGATCTTGTCCCTGTACTCTCCCAAACTCTTCTCTATGCTGTAGATAGTGGTGTCAGCATTATTCCTGATGTCAATGAGGGCTTTCCGCTCCTGGTCTCTCTGGGCATGCAGCTCAGCTTCTTGGACCATCTTCTCGATGTCAGCCTCAGACAACCCACCAGAGGATCGGATGGTGATATTCTGCTCCTTCCCGGTGGCCTTATCTTTGGCAGAGACGGTTACAATTCCGTTGGCATCAATGTCAAATGTAACCTCAATCTGAGGCAGACCTCTTGGGGCCGGTGGAATGCCCACAAGATCAAATTCACCAAGAAGTTTGTTGTCTGTAGCCATCTCACGCTCACCTTGCAAGACACGGATACCTACTTGGGTCTGATTGTCAGCAGCAGTTGAGAACACCTGAAAAAACAGAGCCAAAGATCAGATCAAAGTAACTAAGTTTGGGAATAAATGCTATAGCACCATAGCTCAAAGACTTCACACCGACCTACGAGAACATCACTAACAAAAAAAATGATCAATGAGTTACAGGAATAAAGATCAAAAGCTCATAATCCACTTCACATGATGAAAAATGCAAGTACACATGAGGATGTATCAGAAACTACTATGAGAGAACTGTATTACGAGTTTGCAATTTGTGACTATGCCTGAACAAGATGTGTGCAACAAATGTCTAGACAAAATGCTTTGTTAAAAGGCTTGCCATGCTAAATCAGGGATTGCCTACAAGATAAAGCTGCATCATGAGAAGGATTATTAGACTTGCCCTCAGAAGAAAGAGCAAAGATATCATAACTCACCTGGCTTTTCTTTGTGGGAATTGTAGTGTTCCTGTTGATTAACCTGGTGAAGATACCACCGAGTGTCTCAATACCAAGTGACAGGGGAGTAACATCAAGGAGAAGAAGCTCCTTAACATCCCCACGGACAATGCCACCCTGAATTGCAGCACCCATGGCCACAGCTTCATCTGGGTTGACTCCTTTGCATGGGCTCTTTCCAAAAATTTCAGAGACCATCGCCTGTACCTTTGGAACTCTACTCATTCCACCAACAAGAAGCACTTCATCGACCTCCTTAGTAGATATTCCAGCATCCTTCAAGCAGTTCTTGCATGGATCCCTAGTCCTCTCAATCAAATTGTGCACAAGAGCTTCAAACTTTGACCTTGTCAATGTGATGTTCAAATGCTTTGCTCCAGAAGCATCAGCTGTGATGAATGGTAGATTGATTTCAGTCTGAGAAGTCGATGAGAGTTCAACCTTTGCCTTCTCAGCAGCTTCACGAAGCCTCTGCAGGGCCAACCTATCCTTTGACAGATCAATGCCCTCAGTTTTCTTGAAATCACTCACCAAGAATTCCAATAGTGTGTTATCAAAATCTTCACCGCCCAAGAAGGTATCACCATTTGTTGCTTTGACCTGAGTGACAACACATAGAATTGGATCAGAAAAAGAATTTATTTCAGAAAATGTTTCCAGAATAAGGTCGGTTGAAAGCTATGAAGACATACCTCAAAAACTCCATTTGAGATCTCCAGAATAGAGACATCAAAGGTTCCTCCGCCAAGATCAAAGACAGCTATCAAACCCTCCTTGTTGTTCATTCCATAAGACAGAGCAGCTGCTGTTGGTTCATTGATGATCCTCTCAACATCAAGGCCAGCAATGCGGCCAGCATCCTTTGTGGCCTGACGCTGAGAATCATTGAAATAAGCTGGAACAGTAATCACTGCCTTCTTCACAGGTTTGCCAAGGTAAGATTCAGCTGTCTCCTTCATCTTTGTCAGCACAAATGCACCGATCTGACTTGGCGAGTACTGCTTGCCATCTGTTGCTTCAACCCAAGCATCACCATTTGGAGCCTTGATGATTTTGTATGGCACCATCTTCATCTCTTTCTGTGTCTGTGGATCATCAAAGCGGCGCCCAATCAATCTCTTTGTTCCAAAGAATGTATTTTGTGGGTTGGTTACTGCCTGGCGCTTGGCCGGAGTTCCAACAAGCCTTTCTTCCTTCTGAATAAAGGCAACAACAGATGGTGTTGTTCGCGCACCTTCAGCATTCTCAATAACCTTTGGGTTCTGCAGTAATTTATTCACTCAATTAAGCAAAAAATAAATGAGAGAGAAGAAACATGGCAAGGGGAAAAAAACCTTATAGGTAGCTGACCTTTCCCTCCATAACAGAAACACAAGAGTTAGTTGTTCCCAAATCAATTCCAATAACCTCATTTCCAGCTGCTTTTGCACTGAAAGTAGTTACCATGGAAATTAGCATCTCTAAAATCAAAGAGATGTGAACAACTAAAGCAATAGATCAACGTCACCTGAAAGGCCTTGCAAAATTACCCCATCTGGAGCATACATTGGCAGCACATGTCGACTGTACGCTAGCTCCCAGCTGAAACAAATGCATTTACAGATGGTAAGAGGCCAGAAGCCAGCTTGGAAAAGCATATTGTACTGTCAATAAAGTTATACCATTCTAGCAACGCTAAGAAAATTAAATAAAACTGGTACCAAATACAGCCAATGCAGACAGAAATAAGTTATCGATCATGGCAGATGGCGCAATAATAAATTTTCATGACATCACTATTGACATCCAGAACTGAACTAGTAACCCTCCACTCAGGCAGGCACATCGAACCTACCAGCACTAATCTATCTTGTCGCCCCAAAAGCGTGCGCACGTGTGAAATCACCTAAAATCAACAGCGCCTCGCACCCTACCACCCATTATTCCTCCCCGCGTATAAACAACAAATCAAATCGCCTACATTACCAACCACAGGACTAGTGCACCAAATTAAACACAAGTAGAATCACGGAGAAGGAGGGAGCTAGAGAGGAGGAGGGGGCCTCACAGATCCGAGAGGGGACGCGAGCCCCCGCCGGCGCACGGCGCGTAGGAGCAGCGACGCCGCCATTGATGGATGGCTGGCTGGCTGGCTAGTCCCGCGCACGAGGAGGCTGCTTGCGAGACGGCGGCGAGGGTTTTGGGAGGGGATGGATGCTTTTTTGCTTCGGGAGACGGAGGCGAAGGTTTTGGGGCCGTGGTGGGCTTTATGAGGTCGTGGCCGCTGCTTTTCGCTGGGGGTGATGGAATGGTGGGCCGACATTGCATTCCCCTCTCGCAAGCCGGTGCAGCCCGCGGCGGGCCGCGAGGGCCTTTTATCCATGAAAGAAAGTGTGGTAGGTTTCTTGGCAATGGATGGGCCAAGATGTTAGCAAGCCGTTTCGCGTCCTAAGGCCCCCAATAATTCGGACAGAAAAGGACCAACGAAGATGGGAAGATAAACTTTTTGAAAATTCTATGATTTATTAAAAAATCTCATTGCACTCAATTTTTTTATAAAAATTTCATTGTACTCAATTTTTTTTAGAAAAAATCTCATAAAAGAATGTAGTTCTAGTAACAACTACCTGTCTTATATTCTTTAAGATAGACTAATATCATGCAGTAACAATATATATACCTAACATAATGGGATTGAGTTTCTAAAAAAAACATAATGGGATTGAGACCGTTATTAAGGATACGATAGTTATTTGCCAACTATACTATTCTTTGTGAAAAAAAACTAGAATTGTACTTTTCATGAGATGGACGGAGTCCGATCCTAATAAATAGGCTTCCAACTCTCTTTCCTCTTACCTGTTCGTAACGATCTTTGAGGTTAAAAAACTATCATTAGAGTCAAATTTGAGGTTAAAAACGAATATTGATGGTCCAACTATAGAAATACAATAAATTTAGTTTTTAACTAGTTTTATTTAAATGTGCCTTTGACTTATATATGTATTTTTCTGAAATAAAAAATATTTATTTAATCTCTAATATTTAATTAATAATTATTTTTAAAACAGAAAAATATAAAACATGTACTATTTTTTCTAAGAAGTAAAAACACAAACTATCTATTGGTTCTTTTCTTATAGAATTATCTAAATCTTGTTTGTTCCTTTTGTTACTGTTTATTGTTTGTAGTCATATCGATTATTCAAAAATGGTCTTCTACTTTTTTTAGGAAACGTCTACTATGCATTTTGGCTGTGTTTGTCTGTGGACCATTCTAGGACTAGCTAGGTACACAGACACAGCTGATGAAAACTTTGTTGCCTGGGCCCACGAGAAGATCAACAGAACAAGGACGCAAGGTGATTCACTTGTCCTTGTACTCATTTTATCCACAATGCATGGGTTGTGGTATCTGCAGAGTTCATGAGAATCAAGGCCTTTTCCTAATGCTTCTGAGCATGCAGCTCAACCTACCATCTTCCCTTCTTAGACAACCATTGTGAACTTAAGGAAATCCTGGTCAACATCTGCAGGAAGGTCCTTTCCTACTACTTATGATCGAGTATGCTTATACTGTTCTCTCAACACATTGATATTCCAAGAAACTTGAAAAGATGAGTGGTATTCTACTCAGTGTGCAATACCACAAATGAGCAGGTCAGTGCGGGTGAGAATCCATCTCTTACACTACTAGATAAAAACATCATCCGTCCTCTTTGTATGCATCGGCATTCTCAAGATCCGGTGCTAATGTTGATACAAAATTTGAGCGCCCTCGGGGACCCTTTAGCACTGGTTGGTAAATACAAACCGGTGCTAAAGCTCCTCGAAACTAAGGTCTTTTAGCACCGGTTGGTAAATACAAACCGGTGCTAAATAGGGTGTCACATGCTACTTTAAAAGGAAAGCATCTTTTACCCATCACATGTGCTACGTAGGTGAGATAAAAAATAGCGCGAACTAAGCTTGCTGTTTTGGGGGCTATAAGAGCAGGGCCAGCGTATGGCCGGGAAAAAATCTAGGCACAAAAATCAGCCCAGCGTAGTCCAAGCAATGCGGCGGTGCCTAGATAAAAAAATCGAACCTTATATCTTTTCTCTCTCCTGCCGTTTGGCCCTCATCCTCTCCTTTTTCTCAGCATACCATCCTTGTTGCCGTTATTTTATTTGGAGCAACCGGTGCAAAGTGAAGCAATGTTGCTAGGAGGATGCTTCAGAGCACCCCTGCTCCAGCGTGGGGCTGCAGGGAATCTTTCTCTGCCACCCCCTTGGCAGCCCCTCAAAACCCAAGCTGCTTCGCACATGTAGGACTTTTTCTTTCGCCATCGGCCACGAATGCTGCACTCTGCTCGTATTTTACATTCGGACCACGAGCTGTTTCATAGGCTTCGTTGCTCGCAACATGATCTCCACGACTTGCCTGCAGGCCTCCAACCACTCCTGATTTTCCTGCGCGACTTTTTTTTTCCAGCTTCGCATGTCCATTCGAAGGGACATCCAGTGCATCCAGGGGTGGTAACGGATAGTGGGCTTTTACTCCTTCACAATCCAAATTGATCTTAGCAAAATTTAGCTCAAAAACTAGTATTATTTTGACCCGGTCCTTATAATTCCTAGTACAAAATTGATGGCCCTTTACCACCTCAAGGTGCATCCCATGCCAATGAAGACCAGGGTGCTCACCGTTTGTTCATTAAAGCATACTGTTCTATTTTGCTCAGGGCTTTGCGGTCATGAGCACTATACTACACCACTTGGACAGCCTCCATCTATCTCTTATATGTAGAAGTAGAGCAACAATGGACCACCACATTTTTCTAACGTGCGGAAATCTGGGGATATATCTTTGTTGTACCACAGGATGTGAGTGTGAAGATATGCCTTCTTGCTTGAATAATGCAAATAAAAAAAACTTGACCTGTGGAGGGTAAGACAAACGTGAGACGACCAACGACATGGGCTGGATCTTAGACATGTGCTTTGACGTGGTGACAGACGAGGGGATCTTTTTAACCCCAGCCTGAAATTCGCTCCCACTAGGAGTCGAACCTAGTGCTACAGAGACCATCTAACCAGTCCAGGTAGAAGCCCTTTCGGTCACACATCACACAAACACTATGAAATAGTCATCGATGGTTTTCTCATTAACATCTATTTTGTTCTATTATGTGTTGCTGTTGAACGATGACAAGTACATTTATCCGCTTCCCTGTTACAACATTTTGATTTATATTTATCATTTTGAGAATGGACTAGGGCCTAGCAAATGCATTTTTTCTTACGGATGAAATTGTTACTATAAAACCTTTTGGACGAAAGGGCAACCTTATCCCAAGGCTGCTCTCCTGATTCACAGAATGTACATAATATGCACGGATCACTTGTTTTGGACGCATTTCCTGGTAGGCACTTCTTGATTGCTAGCCTGAGTCCTCAGATAGTCCATGGAATTGTCCGATCTGTTATGTGTATTGTATTGTTTCGATCTGCCAGCTTGCGGAGGGAGAGACCCACGCAAAGGCCATTTGAAGGGCATACTATATAGCTTATATCCTGATGCATCCTGTGCCTATACGATGATCAACATGCTCGTTGATCGACTTTAAGCTCATCAAAGCATACTGATTTCTTTTGATATGAGAGCATTGAGTTTTAGTTGTTGGTAAGGGCTGGACGGAACTCTTTGATACTCTCTTGTCCGGGCCTCTTATAGCATGAAACAGAGCAATAATGGTCCAACACATTTTCAGTCGTGGGAGAACCATGGGACATATATCTTTGTACTATTGGATATGAAAGTCAGTAGATAGTGCATGAATATAGTACCACAAGTTAAATATCACACTACCAGTATGGAATGGTCATGGGTGGTTTTCTCTGACTTCGATTTACGTCATTTACTATGAGCTGCTGTTGTGTGAGTGCATGCTACATTTATAGGGCAAAGGAATGAAGGAAAAGGATACTGTGGCTAGAAAGTGATTTCTTTTTAGATGGCAAAAACTGTGGGGGAGTTCCCCACAGCACTCCTGATTTATAGGGAAACAGGAAGCTACAAGTATGCGCATGCTTACTGTGGGGGTGCACCACTTTACTACTAGTATAGTTATATACTAGTCCATCGTAAGCGATGGTATATTTATAATGTACAGCAAGAGTGAAGTACATGACAAGAACGAAACCCACTCACAATATTGACTAGAACAGTACGTGTAGTGAACAAAGTCTAGTATTACATACATAGGCTGCGTGCCATTGGCCAAATACATCATTTATTTGCCCTAAAATTTCATAACAGATTAAGGAGTGTTAATAGTAGAGAGATTGAATGATTAAATAGACATAAACAAAATGCATCATATACAATATCCGTGTCATCATTTCATTGTTAAATTTCTTCGTTTGTTCTTTCTCTACTGCATTTAGCCAAGAATTATAAAAGCGACATTGGTAATGTGAGAGTATACCGATTAGCCAAGCCAAACTATTATTTCTCACTTTGCAATTTCACTAGAGTTCCAACAGATGGAAATCGTATAACCCTGAATCCTGTTCCGAGGTTTGTTTGAAACAAATCAAAATGACAAGACTCTAAGAGATCGAGTTAAAATTTAGAAGGAAGAAGCTGATGATTTTCTTGTCTTTTGCGGTTTGACGAATACTGGAGTATTGGATAAATACCTAAGGAGATCGAAGAATGCATGGCTGGATCCTCCTGATGCTTCGTTGTGTACTTGTGTCATGGAGTCAAACATGCTATAAATTAGCTATATGTGCTATTCTGATTGGGCTTGCTTGAACTGGGCTGCTGGTTGTCAGCCAGTTGTCTTGGGCCACGTGGGTGCAAGGTATTGGTCAAGGGGGTGCATATATGGTATTTTTTTTGTAAGTTAGCACTGATTTAAGTTTTTCCTGCTTTCTACGTAGCATAGGACCCCAAATAGTAACGGTACCCTCCTGCTTTCTCCGGACTTGAGAACATTAGCATAAGCGTGCCATCGCCTCGAGAACTGTGACGACCACCCCTTGGGGTAAATCATGGGTTTGTGGTCCATCATGGGAGGAAAAGGGTTTCCACCAGACTTCCCCCTCGCTGTCGGATCCTCTGATCTCCCGTACCCCACCGAGAAGGCTGGTTGGAACCCACCAGAAAAATGGGTAAGTGCACCCTTAAATTCATCATAATAAATTATTTAACAATAGTATTAATTTTCTAGAATTTATTAAGGTTTAAATAATTTTTTTCGGATTTGATTGAAATTCTTGTGAATTAATTCAATTTAAATATCACATTAAATAATTTTATCTAAAATAAGTTTTGGTTACTTTCATGTTGTCTTTATTTGAGGTTTAGAATGGTTGTTCATACCTGCCCAGACATCAGCTTTGCTGTCCGGAACGTAAACAGGTTCATGGCAAGGAGACACTCCACTACGGCGTAGTGGCCTCAGCTACTCCAGAAACAACAACGAGCTCAAGTTTCTGGGGTTCGGCGACGCGGACATAGCCAGGGACGTGGACGATCGCAAGAGCACCACCGGCGTGTTGTTCTACCTTGGGCGTTCACCGGTGACATGGCAGTCGCAACTTATCGTGCGAGGCCGAGTACATCGTGGCCTCAACAGCGGCGTGCTAGGGCATCTGGCTTGGTCGTCTGCTGGGCATGTTCTACGGTCAGTCGGCAAGCAGCGCCACCATCTACATCGACAACCAGTCGGTGATTCAGCTTTGCAAGAATCCGGTCTTCCATGACCGGATCAAATAAAACATACCGATACCAGGTTCCACTACATCAGGGAATGCGTTGAAGGTGGGCAGATTGCCATCGAGAAGATCCACACCGTCGATCAGCTGGCGGACATTCTGAATAAACCCCTTGGCCGGGTAACATAAGGTTTATGCACCTGCGCTCGCAGCTTGGGATTTCGACGTCGTCAACAACTAGATTAGGGGGAGTCTGATGTTAGTGTAACCTAGTTTGTTTCAGTTAGTTGCTTCACTCAGTTGGTTAGTGGGTCGTCTTCTCCCCGTGTATATAGCTGGGCGGCCTCTTCTGTTAGTAGAGAGCCAAGTCTTGGGCATGGCCATGCGCGTCACGCTTCTGTACGCGTTGTGTGTGGTGTGCGCGGATCCCTTGCCGTGATGGCGAAATGGCCGGGCACACGAAGTCTGTACCAGATCGAGAATAAATGGAGAACAGAAAAAACAGAAAAGCTGCTGGTTCCTTTGGCCGCGCCAACTCCTGTGTGTTCATGAGGTAGAGCGTTAGAGTACTCCCTCCGGTTCAGTAAAGAAGGTCGTTTAGGACAAGATTTGAGTCAAACATTAGGAATATAAATTATGAATACCATTTAAGTCGTTGAGTTTGGAAATGTGAAAATTATATAAATAGATTGGTCTTGAAAATTACTTTCATAAAAATATACATATATAATTTTTCAAGAAATATTTGTATAGAAAAAAGAAGCCAAACTTGTGCTTTGGTTACCATGTCGCTGTCCTAATCGACTTCCTTTTCCAAACCGGATGGAGTACGTTGTAGCCAACAGTTTTCCTATTGAACCGAGAAAGATGGATTGCTGGTGAATCAACTATCTAGTGTGAAGTTCCAAGAATTTCTCAACGTACTGCTCGCGAAAAATTGGTCGAGCTAATCTCTTCCTTATACATGAGCAATCTGCTTAGGCAAAAGTTCCCATGTTGAAGTACATTGTTTCACAGTCTACTGAACTCTGTAAACAGTGGCCAGGAGCTTTTGCTTTAGATAGGCGATGTGTCATATATATCCTCAATGAAACCATGTACTCTTTTGATAACAATCATCAATCCTTTTATTCTCAGAAGTGGAATATAAAAATAAGGGGAAAACTATGCCCCTTATTACAACAGTGAATTGGCGCGGTCCCTTTTATAGTTATAGCTATCTATATATTTCAGGTCACGAAATCATATATTCTAGTAAAACGGCAGCTCCAGAAACACGCATGCCTCACTTGTATAGGTACCATATATAACAATGGTGAATCCCTCTCAATGGGTTGCTTGATGCATTGTTGTCATTCACGCTGAAAACTGGATGGACTAGAGCATGGTTCCTGCATAAAAACTACAGACAATGATAATAAGATTACAAGAGCATGAGATTGGGAGGCGTTAGGAACCAAAACTACTGCTTCAGTACTCTTCTCAGTGACTAGCCAGGTTAAAGTCCATGGCGGTGGTGGCAGGCTTGGGACGTGTTCACGGGTTGTCATCAATCCTGCTTGACCAGGTTGCATGCGCAGTGCAAATCTGCGAGTTCACCGGTCACATGTACTGAACATAGAAATCACTAGAAGGTTTTTTTAGAAAGGGGAATATTCATTAATATCCCAGCCGCTGCATCAATCAATGCATATAGCTGTTTAATTATTATTACACGTTTATGACTTCAACAAGCCAAGGAATGAGGAAAACAAAATTCTGAAGGAACAAGCTATAAATAAAATGTTCACTAGAAGGTGGTGGTAAGCTTGTCATGTCACATGTTGCTTGCAAGAGATGGGAGCCAACCGAGAGATGTGGACTGATTAAACGTGTGGATTCATTTTGGAGCTCAGATCTTGTTGACGATGGGCTGCACAACTGTGCTGGCAACCTGATACTTGTGTTGAACTGTAATCGTCTCCATGATCAGGTTCTTTCAAGCAAATAAACAACCCATTTGTGTCATAATAAGTGTGTGCTGTACTAGCCAGTGTTATACAAGCATCCACATTTCAAATCCGAAGAAGAGAGGAAAAACAGTAACCGAGATCATGGACACACGAAAGGAAAATGTTCTGATTACACTAGCGCAAATATAAGAAAAAAAATAACTGAACTATGACATATCGAAAGATATATTATAGCCTTGAAGTCTGCACATTACGAGCATTGCGCAGGTTATATACTCATGCAAATGTGCAATAACTAAACCCCAGGTTGTTATATATCGCGTTGATGCCTTTCTTTCAACCCAAGTTGCTGTGGACCGGCCGGCCGGCTCCACAGAAGTACGCTGCCTGGATAACTCATATACATCATTGGAAGATTCCTTCTCAACTGCATGTTTGCTCGCCCATTTGCATGGGATTAGGAAGCATCGGGAAACCCAAAATTGCTGGAGAGGGTTGCATCAACCCAAAATGGTTCTCGCCACTCCTTCTGGGAACTCCACGTTCGCCTTCAAGATGGGAACGGGCTGGCCTGGACCTGGACTTGGACCTAGCCCCCATGGAATTGGACTTATCATAAAAAAGAACACCTAGAAAAAGTTGCTTGGGTTCTGCTGGTCCTGTTTGTTTTCAACTTAATACAACCGAGGTTTGTAAAAATAATTAATGACTAAGGACAGCAAAATATTTGATGTATTTTTAGTGGAAGCTTACAACAAAAATATATTAATGGTATTTCATACATGTACACCTAGTATACCTATTCGATTAAAATTTTCAAAAAAAGATATAACTAAAAAGAAAGGACTCCTTCCATCCTAGATTGTGGCAAGCTTTAAAAGAAGGATGAAAGAGGCTAAATTGTGTCTCCGTTACCGTTTCACATACCACCGCCCGTTTTGTTAGCCATGATTCCGGCTCGCTATGTATCCGTGTCTAGCCTTTTCACAGACTTCCTTTTCTGGTAGTTGTAGGTGCGAGTTTGGAACAGATTTTTTTCTGCTACAATTTACTAATGGTGCCCCACAATTCCTTTGTGGCACATTTGTTTTGCTCCAAAAAAACAAACCACGGAGGAGGGGAATGGTAAAGCAAGTTGTATTATTTGTCGAGAACTCGTAAAAGCTATATGTTAGGAGAAAATTTGAATGCTAAAAGTAGTTATTCTCTGAGTTCACGAGAGTAAAATGAGTAAATGACACCAGTACATTAATACTTCAATACACACTGTTATGTATGGACTATAAAATAATTACTATTCCAGAATAGCAAAATGTCTCAATTGTATTGATATTATATCACAGGGCCTTGTATTACATGTCCAGGAAGTTTACATGATGTGGGTATCGATCTGCAGGCTTTGACATGACATAAATTTTGATATTGGAGTATATGTAAGTGCTCCATTCTACAAGATAGATTCATTCCTGAAGTGGTGGACAGCGAACACAGCACACACTTTAGCATCGCTCAACAGAGCATCCTATGGGTATTGGATGCATCAGGATTGAAGCTGGCACATACTATAATTATCTTATATCTTTGTCCTCAACTATACGACTCGTCGTCCCATCTTCACTCTGGCCAAGTGCTTGCTCGCGAAGTATTGCCCTAGCTCTGACTAGAGATTCTGTTCTGACCAATTGTTTGGTGTTGTACTGCAAGCTTCAGATTGGTCACCACTTCAACAGGATCAATATTCGGAATAGCTAGTGGACCTGGATATGCACTCTGCTGGTATCACAGCTAGTAGGAAGCACAGCACAGAACGTATGGTTTTGTCCGAACAAAGTGTTTCGGTAGTGGACCTGGATATGCACTTTTGCATTAGATTGAGGTTCATGAACCAATTAACAAATGGACCTGGATATGCACTTTTGTCACTACCAGAATCGGTTAGTTCGCCGATGGCAACAAACCGCGACGGCGGAGAGGACTTTACCGTGAGCCATATTTCGGATACAAGGCAAAGATGTTTGTCAAGTGTATTTGATGGCACACGGCAAAATAAAGTAGCTAACGGCACACACCCCCTAGCACACGGCAAAATGTTCCCCTGGCACACGGCAAACACGGGTCCTTGGCACACGAAAAAGATTATTCCGTTATCGAAGGAGCAATCAAAATGTAGAAACGAAGTGTTAGGACGTAAAAAGAAAATTCAAACACAAATTTTGATCTGGTTTAATTGTAGCGTTATGACACGACTAGCACGTGCAACTTGATCCAAGATTGAGCACACCCAGATCTCCAACCAATGCATATAAAATAATATATAACATATAAACACTTGTGTCGAGTGTGATGCTCACGTATTCATTTTTTGTGAGGACCGGCCAGCTCTTATTAGTAAATTTTCAAGTATGTTAAAAAGACTTGAATTTTTTTTACCTTTTTATGGAAAATTATAAATACACATTTATTAAGATACAAATTTACATTGTACAAACAAATTATAGTAAAAACAAATATTGATCAGAAACCGTGTTTTTATAAATTTTGTGACATAATTACATAAATGTGGTAACTACAGTGTTTGGTGTACTGTGACAGATAATCAATAGCATACTGTCAGCTGCTTATATCAAGTGGAAGCCAATGCATCTGCTATCATTCAAAATGCTACGACATATAGTCACCATTCCCTCTGATAGCACGTCATTCCTGGTGAAGACTTTTATCGTCAGTGTACGAAATAGTTGACCATGCTTGCTACAAATATAGGAGGATTCGATCATATGGGCATGGGATGCATCAAGATACCATCCTGTACCTACAGCGACCGACAGGGTTGTGAGCACAATGCAACTGGCACCGTCTCCAGGTGCCATCGTTGGCAACCTAAGTGTTATCCAGCCGCGAATGACATCAGACTATCAGAGGATCGAGATCTTGTGAGATGCTCAATTTGTTGGGTGTTCTATAGATTACATCAGATTTGGAGTCAACAAAACCAATACTGGAACTTGTCATGGACACTACTCCTGAAGGAGCGAGAAGGGAGGATCCATGATGGCGTCAGGATCAGCCGTGTGTGGGATCATGGAGTCACCCAGTAGTCACCCAGCAGCCTTCGCAACAATCTTCATTAGTCTGCACTTGGTCATCCTGAAAATGATGGAAATACTGTTTGACGTTCATATAGAAGTGTCCTGTAGTTTCTAGATTGAATTCCACGAACTTCTTCGTTAGTGAGGTGCGAAGCCAAAATAAATTCGAGGAAAGGTCGGCCTTGCAAATTGGCTTCTTCATTTCCTTTTTAACTCACGTTGCAATTGAAATGAATAAGCTCAACCAGATATTTTCTGTTCAATCCATAAGCTGTTTGACGATTCGGACAACTAGGGGGCATCTATTGGCCGTGTTTCGTTGGGAATCGGAAATATTTTTTCAAAGAGAATCTTACATGCAAGGAGTATTAAATGGAGTCTATTTACAAAACTTTTTTAGGGATGAGTGTAACTTTGCGCGATGAATCTAATGAGCCTAATTAGTGTATAATTTACTATAGTAATGATACAGTAACCATTCTCTAATCGTGCGGTCAGATGCATCATTAGATTTGTCTCATGAATTAATCGAGGGTTGTGAAAGTAGTTTTGTAAACTGATTTTATTTAATACCCTTAATTATTGGTCAAACGGGGGTGGAAAAAGTTTCCCACCCCAAAGAAACACAGCCATTATAACCCGTATCCCAATCCATATATAATGTGCAGTATTGGTACCTTCGGTCTTTCACATGCCGCCATTTATAAAAAGACATTACTTTATTTTGCACTACATGAGGACCTAATTCTTGGAGCGCTCCATGGGGAAGATTAGATAAATCAGGGTCACTACCAATGCTGGCTCTTGTGAGATTGGGAGACATCCAGATATTGCACAAAATCTGCTGCTAGTTTACAGCTGCCGACTGGAGGACTCACGTTTGCTTGCCCTCAGCCTAGCTTGGTGTACAGTTCAGTTGCTGAGATGCAAAATACAGGTGTTCCATGGAGCACAACAGATAGGCCAATGCAAGCAGTTGGGTTCGGATGCAACATGGTGAGGGGAATCACCAATTGCAGTCACAAACAAATGACCAAGAACCTACAGATTGGTAGATATTGTGAATACGGACAGGCGTGAAATATATCAGACGATAGTGGATGAGGGAAAACTGCGAAACCGGAAATTCCAGCATGAATTCCATGAGCTTCATATTGGGGTACTGGGTAAAAAATTCGAGGAATGGTTAGCCATGTAAACTGGTTTCCTCACCGTGATAGGGCCAACCAGTCGTCATAAGCATCCACGATCCACAGCATCGCATCTACATTGGTCATGTCTTCTTCATTTCCAAACGACGTGACGCACACGCACGCACCCATCGAGCAACTTCCCGCTGGCCGAGTCTCACGCGCACGCCTGCACGGTTCACACGCAGATAAGCTACTATCTCCGTCTGCATGCCATGCCTCCACGTTTTGCATTAATTAGGACGACCCTCCGAAGCTAACGACCTGAATGATTTAGGGTGTGTTTGGTTGAGCTGTGGTTTTTAGAAAAAGCAGCTGTGGGCCGTGGGCTATAGAAAAGCGCAGCTGTCGGAAAGTAGTTGAGGGAAAAGCAGAAGACTGTTTGGTCAAAGACGCTGTGACTTTTGAAAAAAAGTAGCCAGTGGACCCCATATGTCATTTATAATCTCCTCTACCTTTCTAAGTGACATTACATCATGAGAGTCAATCACCAAATCTCACATACATATTTGATCACGAACTCCCTTATTATAACTCTTGTTTATCTTTATTTTTTACCTTAAAGTTTATACAGCTTACAATATAATTTTTAGTGTTACTGTGCATAGGAATATATGATGTTGTTGAGCAACCGTTTAGAATATGCTACATCTCCGTTCATGATTAAAGTAAGGAGAAGATGAATTACAATGAGGTCACCAGCGGTCGTTGACTTGTGAACGCTGATGACGGAGGCTCCGTTCAGGGTCTCGGGGATGGACTGCAGCTCGGCAGAATGGCAATCGACAAGGTCAATCATGGGGAAATCCAGCTCGATGAACAGCTTCCCTCGCCCTAGGCCACCGCACCCACCGGCGCAGCAACCTTCTTGGCGGTGAGGATCCCCGACTTGGTTGCGAATTCGATGAGCGTCTCATGCTCTGTGAGGACCGATGTATAGAGAAAGTGCGCCGAGCTCGCGGAGACGAATACTACTGGCCGGGGCTGTGTGCTGTCGCCGCCGCCGGCAATTTTCTGGACCTCCTCGCAGGGGCGGCCGCAGCTGGCGCCGTGCCACATCGCCACCGGCCGGGGCTCCGACGAGCGGGAGGGGTGGCGGGCGTGGGGATACTGCCGGCCTGCATAGCTGATGGGGACTGCCATGCCCAGGCGTGGGATGGCACTGGAGAGGATGGGGGAGGCGGAAGGACAGCGCCGACGGCTGGGAGAAGTGGAGGAGGGAAACGGTTGCCGAAAAAGGAGGAGGAAGGGCGCCGCCGGCGGTCGAGAGAGGAGAAAGGGCGGCGCCGGCAGCTGGGAGGGGTTGCGGGAAGGGCACCGGCGGCCAGGAGAACTGGAGGAGGGCCATAGCGGCGGCGCTGGCGAGGGCGGCGGCGAGGGCAGTAGCGGTGGTGGGGCAACGACCGACAGGGCCGACCGGAGAAAAAGAAACAACAAGCGAACCGTTTTTTCTCGTAATCAGTGGTAGGTGGGTAAATATTTATCTCAAAAGCCAGTAAAAGCAGGGGATAATGTGCTTTTGGATTTATACTGCAATGAAAGCAGCTTTTGGACAAAGTCACTAGTGACTTTTAGGCCCTTTGGTTGGCTTTTGGCTTTTACAAAAGCAAAAGCAGGTTGAAAAGCCCAACCAAAGAGACCCTTATTATACTAACACACGTAATTGTTGGAACCGCCCAGCTCCCAATCAAGCTCAATTGTTCGAACCGCCCAGAAACACTCGCTCACTCTCACGCTCACAACGGGGATGCAAGGAATGAAGGAGAGCAGTAGTCTCCGGTGACGAACCCCGCGGCCACCACAACAGCCTGTATCTTGGCGTGTTATTTCTCTAAACTTGGCAAGAGCAAACAATGGAGCACATTGACTACAAATAGGCCACGGACTGGCAGAACTCAATCTCCACGTCCGGCCTTCGCGCCATGATCCGCACGTCTCGCTCAGCGATATCCCGAGAGCCTCTCGCTCATTTCGGGCATCACGGCTCCTCCGTGCGAACCGGCAACCAGCACACCACTCCAATCTACAGCCTAGACTCTATCCAAACTAACTCACACGCATGCATACACACACGAGCCCTTGAATGAGCCTACCTAAACCCGTACGTGACACACACGTACAACAACTGAAGTCGTGTACGCGATTAATGCTAACAATTCTCCCCTAATCTTGACTTCATTATTCAGACAAACTCCATCGCCGAACATCGTCATGGACGCCGGCCGCTACGACCATCTTCTTCTTGGTCTCCGGTGACACAACACCATTCTCTAGCTTCGGCGACATACGCCATCTTCTCTTGCTCCGGCGACATAGATCACTGCTCCCCGGCCAGAACGACCCCCCGGCCGCACCAAGACAGGACCAACCTACGATCCACTGTCTGGCCGCAGCGCCTCACGTCGCCACGGGCTCCCTCGCACGGACCGACACACGACCCGGCGATCTTCAGCACACCGCCGTGAGCTCTCCTCCGGGCCTCGAATCGCCGCGCACACAGCGCCAAGAGCCACCGCTGCCTCGCCGGCCGCGCACACCGCTGACCCAGTGCGTGATAACGTGGCCCTCCCAGCCGCGTTGTGATGCCGCTCACGCCGTGTGCAGCGCCCTGCCGGTGTTAGGATCAGTTTTATTCACGCGGGCGCCATTTGCAACAACTACTGTTTTTATTTACCATTTTCAAAATGGCGCAGAACCTATTGGTCTTTCCGAACAAACTAAAACAAACGTTGTGGATGAAAGAACAACCAAATCCTATGAATGGCCTGACGGGACACAGAATGCACTTGATGTGAGTCTCACGGCTGCATGGATTACATCACTCTGATCTACCGTGGCACTTGATTTGTGAGTGACCATGCCCGGACAACCTCATTCTGATCAGCGAATTCCTTCTTGATGGGTTGGCTTTTCTGGAATCGTGCATGCTGCATTGTGCTTGTATGTATATTCTGATCGGGAGCTGTTCCATTTCTCGGAACATGATTTCCACGACTCGCATGCCTATAGCCACTCCTGAATTCCGCCAGTAAGAGTTTTCAACACCACGCAGGGCCATTCAAAGAGTATTCTAGCTTATATCCCAATGCATCCCATGCCGATCAATATAACAGTCGGGGTGCTCCTCAACGAACTCTTTGCTCATAGCTAAAGTAGATTGTTTTCCACTAGTAGAAAACTTACCATTAGTCCCGGTTCCCACCCCTTTTAAGGGGTGATGCCTTTAGTCTTGGACGCGCAACCGGGACTAAAAGGTCCGCTTTAGTCCCGGGCGGGTTCAAAAAAAACACCGCCGGTCCCCGCCGGCCTTCGCTCTCCTCTCCCCGCACCTCCGCTCCTCCACGCCGCCGGTCCCTGTTATCCCCACCGGCCTCCGCTCCCCACGCCTCCTCCGCTCCCTCACCTCCGCGCCTCCGCTCCCTCGCCGTAAGGGCACAACAGGGGTCGGAGAGTGTCAAAGATTATCGTGACTGCCTCCATCTAGGGTTATTTCAGAGAATAGATTTGTGGAGATTGCCGAACCTGAAACTTAATGGTTAACGCGAAGACACAACACACAATGATTTAGACTTACTGTTGGTCATTGGAGTCAATGGAGAGCAGGTATGCTAGAGATGCAATAGTTCAGAACATTAGAATGGCGCTTAGACATTCTATCAAACATATCATATACACTGGATTTGCTCTGGACCGCAACAACAACAAAAAAAACAAGCAGGATCACTTACCAGCTGCTTGCCCGTGCTGATTCCGGGCCTCCCATGGTCAGCAAAGCGTGACGACCCCTCTCCTCAGGAGTCAGGAAGCCAATAGTAGGGCCGCAGGGAAGACGATGCAGTGACCTCAGGAAGACAATTGTGTCCACATCTTCACCCGTGATGTGCCGCTGATGCCGCCCGCAGCTCCGCCCATGGCCAGCGCATCGCTGCTGCCGTGCGCCTCTGCCCAGGCGTCGACATCGTCAATTCGCGTCTATGCGCCACCGCCGTCGGTTTGAGTGGTCTAGCAGGACAGATTGAGCCTGTTGTTGAGCTCCCATGCCGCCAGCTCCTCTGTCGCCTGCGCGGCCGTGCCACCACCAGGAGCGTGGCGGCGGTTAGAGCAGAGGTGGGGAGGTGGACGATGCGCAGCGCGAGGGAGGGAAGGTGTGAACAGACGGATCACTTTTCGAAGTAGGCCCTCGCGTCGTCCCTCGCGTCGTCTCCCTCGGGGGCGACTCGAGGGCCCCCGAGCCCCCGCCGCCGAACCCCCCCTCGCGCTTTCGTGCGCCCGCCCCTGTCCCGCACCGAGGCCTGCGGCCTCTTGGGGCTGGCCACTGGCCGCTCCGGGTGGATAGCCTTGGTGGTTGGCTCTTGGGTGGGGAGGCGCGATGCCCTAACGTGCTTCTTCGGTCGCTCCCCGTTCGGGCGCTTCATCGTCGTCCTGGTGGCCGTCTCGTGGGTGTGTGGGGGTGGAGGGTGCGTTCGGCGAATGTCGTTGATGGCGACGCCTCTGGGCGCCGTGTACCTTGCTGGAGGCATCATGCTTGCCCCTCCTCCCTCCTCCCCGGTGAACTTCCGGGCGAAAGCCCTTATCCTTGGTCGAACAACGGCGGCGCCTTCAGCGTCGTTCCCTCCCTTGAGGCGTTGTTTTTTGGAAGTTCTACTGGTGCCCCTTTGCGGATCTTGGTGGCTCTACTCCTGAACCTGCTTATGCTTTGATCGTCCACCTCATCTGTGTTGCTTGGGTCGTCGTCTTTGTCCGGCGGATGCATTGCCGCCCCCTTGGTTGCTTTAACGGATGCTTTGCCGTCATGCTCGTATCGGTAGTTCTATGCTCTGGCGGATGCTTTTCCGCCGTGGTCGTTTCGGTTGGGTGGATGCTTTGCCACCCTTGTTGTGCCTGGTCGTTGGTTCGGGCGGATGTTTCGCCGCTGTAGTCTTGCTTCTTGGTGGATGCTTTGCCATCATTGGATCCTTTAGCACCCGTGACGAGGTCTTCCTTTTATAGGTTCAGGAGAGTGGTCGTGTCTTGTTTGTGTCTGGTTGCTGGAGCCGTCGCCGTCCGTTGCTATTTGTTCTGCTGGCCGTTTGTTTTGTTGGCCTCTTTAGTTTTTTATTTTCTGTTAGTCCTTTGTGCGCTTGTGTTGATCAACTTCTGTTTTGATCTGGAGCAAGTACTGTTTGTAAATTGCTTTCTTCTTAATGAAATACGTGCCAAGGCACGTTCGCGAAAAAGGGAGGGAAGGTGTGGAGAGGTGAGATTTTTTCACCCTGGCGAAGAAATGGAGGTTGTCTAGAGCCTTCTATCCAACAGGTTGGCAACACGTGTACTTGGCATTGCAGGTTAATTTGTGAGGACATACAAAATATACCAGCGTAACTGCGTAACACGTATTACTCACAGTTAGATGACCATCCGACGGATGAAAATATTTTTGCTACCGTGGCAGACGCAGACTCAGCGCAGAGATTGTACACCGTAACTGAGAGCCCGTCGGCCGTCCATTGCTCAACTGCTTTTCTTAGGATTGTATAAAGGTGATCCAACTATGACATTGCAGACAAAACAGTCCTGCAACAAGTACTTTTCTTGGGCCATATCTGAAAGAGTGGTTTTTCGGCCTAAAAATACAAGGGTTTTATTAAAATGTAAGAAGTCTATTTTTTACCGCCGAGTTATATTACAAGATTCCATTTCAGTCCTCGAACTAAAAAAAGTAGGAATAACTAACATACAAATAACTTCAAACAGAGCACCAAAAGATTTATTCTGTGATAGTGCTCTATACGGAATAAAATGACAGTGCTCTATTTGGAGTTTATTTTATAAATCTTTTATAAACTATATCAAACATTTTATAACTGTCACCAAACAAATGGAGCTCCAATAGACCATTTTGTATTCTATGATAAAATGTTTGGTGAAAGTGTCACATTTGACTGATTTCAAATGAATTAGTTATAAAATTTTGGAGATTAAACTAGATTTTGTTCATGTAGATATTTGACATAACAATGCAGCTATCCAAATATAATATCAGATGTCCTCATTACCCAACCGGCTATTAGCTGATACATGTGAAAATATCAGGAAATCTGAAAAAATGATATCTGAATCACTTCCGTGCCCTTTCCTTGGGTCTCTGGTGTGGGAAATATTGTAGCAGTAATCATGAAAAATCAGGGAACACCTAACCATGTATACAAGACCAAGTGAGAAGTGAACATCCGTCTTAACTGTTTACTCTAATCGGAACCTTTTCTATGTTATCATCCCTGAGCTTGGCATACGCTTTGTCCAGCTCTATTGATCAACATCAGCTTGGAATCGACTCCTTGTAGTCACTCAAGCGTGAGTAACCAATTGGCCGGTTCCCATGGCCACAGATGTGATAGCATGGCAGGGTTCAACGATCATGGATGACTGAACACCTCTAGTCGAGGTCGTGTAGGTACTGGCTATTAACCTGACGCATCCCAGGCCCAATGTTTGTAATCATTCCATGTTTTTTTGTTTTTTTCATGACAACCAAAGTCTTGTAAAATGGAGCAGTGACTATATATGATATATATGACGCCCCAGGACAAGGATGGGAGATGCCTTTATTGTGGAGTCAATTACGTAAAAGCCATTAAAAAAGTTTTCAATTCTCTAACTGCCACGGAAAAACTTATTGCTACCTGTGAGCCACAGACTCAACTTTTTGTTGCCCTCGGTGCCATTTCCGTCTACGCGAGCTAACAGAGAGGCGCAATGTCAATTTTACCCTTAGTTTCACTTTGGTGGCATGACCGCACAAGGCGACTGTCATATGGGGCCTACATATTGGCATAGTTTCTTTCTTCTCCCTTCCCCTCCGCCACCGTAGTCATGTTCGCCGAGAGTGGAAGGAGGTCGGTGGTGCAAGAGGCCAGGGGCACTTCTCTCCAACCCGCTGCTTCACGATCTCATCCGCGCCCGTCATCAAGCTGCAGAGCATAAGGAAGGAGAATGACTGGATCGACTTCATGGTCTGCCTGAGCAAGTTGATGGAGTTCAAAATTGATTCAAGTGGATTGAAGACAAGCGAACCAGGGTGCTTGTGCTAGGAGGAATTTCGTCAGGACTCCATGATGGTGGAGATCCATGGGTGACGGGAGGAAAGAAATCATTCTAGGAAGGAAAGAACGAGCTGAGACTATACGTGAGAGAAGAGGATAAGTACTATTAACTTGTTGTCGTGATTTTTGTTTACCTTGTGGGTCCTACCGCACAGTTTGGTCCATGTTTAATTTGCTTTGTTTACCACTGGGAAGGTCTTACATCATTACAGTTAGGACCCACTAGAAAGAGGGGTATTTTGGCCATTTCCACTAATAACGGCAACATGAAGTGATGAAAGTAACGAAAATGACACAAGAGACAACAAAAGTTAGACCAGTGGCTCATATGGAGCAACAAGTTTTTCCGTGGCAATTAAGGAATTGAAAGTTTGTTTAGTGGCTCATACATAATTGACTCTTTATTGTGAATGATTCCGTGTACTTTAGGCGCAAGCTGTGCTACTAGCCGACGTAACAGGGTCAACCACTGCACTGTTGATTATGCCCTGGTCTGGACGTACAAGAGCAGATGTGCAATCTTTCCACGGCAATGGTAGCTGCCAAAATAATTGGAGAACCGTACACTGCTAAAACAATGAATAGGCGGTGTGCTTCAATTGTTGCTAACTATTCCAGGTCAAAACCGTATCCTGCTTCGATATTTTTTTCTGGTATTTATAAAGAACTTTTAGTAATATGTGAAGCATGAAATTAAACAAGCTCAACGATACACATGCCTCACTGGTGGGAGAGCTCACAAATAACAGTGGTGAATCCCTCTCCACTGCTTCCTTGATCTTCTGTTATCATCCACACAAAGCATTTCTGCACAAACAAGAAACGAAATTGAATGACACTGGGATATGATGCGTCACGAAACAAAACTTCTGTGCGACGACTACTGCATGTGGTGAATTTTAGGATAACCTCTGCATAAGCAGTGCCATTGTTTCTCGCTGTCCTCTTGGTTTCTCGCCATATTAGAAGTTGCAGTCGCAGTGCACAGCTGTGTCAGCTGGGTACGGCAATAAGGGCTGGGCTAACCGACCAACCATGTCCTTCTCAGAATGATTTTTGGGGGGATATTTGTTCTGAAACGTTATATTCTGAATCTCATCCATGTGAAAATATATAACCGTAGAAGCTAGTTATATATAGTATGTAGGAGGTTGTGTGCAGTGTTTAGCGATACAACAAGATGATAACCTGCCTATTGGGCCAGGCCCATTAGAATTAGGTTAGGGGACAAAATAAGATCTCTTTTTTAATGTCAAGTAAACCTCTCTGTATGACAAGGAGAGATGCACAGTATATCAATGTGTTAGGGATAGCCCCTTCTATCTCTGTCCTTGTGGTCCGGCTGCCGCCGTTTAACGATGTCGGGCTGCTAAGATTCAGGATCAATCATATTGCCGCACGTGACATAACCTTTATTATTTTTTATTATTGTGGTGGACTATATACCTCTCCGAGGTTCATGATATTAGAAAATGGTGAGAAGTCTTGGTGACAAAACACGGATAGAGTTTCTGATCACAGTACTGCACAGTGAGAAGAAACGAATAATCAGATATGATGCTTACCATTAAAAATTGCATCTTTGGAGATATATGTGTCACTAAAAGATCAAACCTTGGCTATATAGCACGAAAAGATTATTGTAAAGTTACAGATTTTTACCATTCTGTCACCTTCTTCTATAGAAATACCATTTTATTTTGCCTAAAAGTATTCACAGAAATACCATTTTGCCCCCGTGCCGAGAATTCACTAACCCATCCTGCTCCCCAGTCCCAAGGTTAAATGGTGTATATGATCAGGGCAGGACCATAAATTGGACGGTCCGTGGATACTGTAGTAGAAAATTTCGAGATATATAATTAATCATGAAGCCACCATATTATTAGCGCTAGCTGCGAACCTGTCCATTCGCACAGGCTAGCCATATAAGTATTCGACAGTAATAAGTTAGTTCAATTGTAACATATTTTTCTTTGCATCCAAAATTAACAAAAAAAACACCATTTCGTTTTGGTTCACGTAAGCATAATAGAATTAGAAATACCCCACGTTTTTGTGTGGAATATAGTAATTTGATGAATACCCCACTGACGACTGAATATTGTATCCATATATGCGAGTCATGGGCTCCGTTTATGGATTATACTATAGAAACCAGCTTCACAGGAAATGGTTGTAGTGGCATTATGATGCCTGGCTTAGGTGGCCAAGGAGTTTTCTCGCCAAACATATGGGTTGCCATCTAGTCTACCAATTGATAGTATTAGTATGCGGGCTATTTGTTTTCTGTTTTGTTTGCTTTTGGTTGCGTGCATCCAGGTAATGTTTTTTTTATAAAGAGAATTCTATTTCATCAAGCAAATGAAAAACGTTTCGGCTTCTGCAAACAAGTTTACATCTGGCCAAATTATTACAAGATTCTTGCTATTTTAGAGACTCGGTCTCCCTCATAGTACACTCAGACATCACACAAAATGCTACCATAAAAAGTGAAGATAAAGCGAAACAAAGCTTTAGGTGTCCAATCTATTGCTAAACCTCCACCCATGCGTGGTGAAAACGTCCATGGCATTTGTCTCCAGATGGCGGCATGCCGTTCTTAAGGAGTCTCTTTCTTCCTCCTTTTGGAGTATCGCCCATGATCTGATTCAATGATCGAGTTCCTCTGAAAAGTACCTATAAGGGAGAATACATGATTATGGTATCAAAAACCATATCATTTCGACTTCCCAAACCATTTAACCAATGGCTAAACATATGTTGAGTAGTTTGAGGAAGTTTCAAACCAATCATAACTTTCTCTATTCGTCAAATGAATCTACCTATAAAGTAATAAAAAAAGAGGTATTGTATAGTCTCAATAGACCCAAAAAATACCATTGTTCATGTCCTTTCCAATTCTATGGAATCAACTCTATGTAAAATTCTTAAATTTAATAAAGTTTCCGTGGTAAAAAATAACCTTTGGGTCCCTTACCTCGTATGGAATCCGTGCGCTCGTTAACGGCAAGGCCTGCTCGAGGATCGGCCTCTCGCGAGCGTTCAGCAGCCAAGGAAACGAGAGTCTTGTAGAATATGAACCGGAAAGTGACGAAGGCGTGGGATATTCGTGGCTCCAAAAAATTCTCTCTCCAAACTTCACTATTCACATATCACATCAAATCATATCAAATCTCTCTCCTCATGCATGGAGCACTAAATATAGGTAAATAAAAAAATTAATTACATTTTTTTTAGAAAAAGGAAGTCTCTTCCCGCCTCTGCGTTACCGCACACAGCGTTTAAAATTATTACATAGTTTTGGACATATTGTCAATCAAGGGGAGAACACAGAAAAATTATAAAGTATGACAAAGTCTATTATTATGTTTCCATCCATGAGAAGCGAACAGCTCCATCGCCGTAGTCTCTAATGCTCTGCTCACTTTCTTGAATGTCTCCTTTGTCTCTTCGTCATGCTGCAGCAGTGACCAAAATCGCAGCCAATATGCTCCCCTGAATATAGCCTGCATAAAAGATGTATTTTTGCAATTTTTGAATGTTAGATCATTTCGACATCTCCAAATTGCCCAACATAATGCAGACGCCCCAACCAGAATACGATTTCTCTCCTGTAAATTATAATTAGAGAGCCACCCCCCTAACATATGGGCTACTGATCTTGGTGAGGTTAGCCCAGTAGCTATATAGACAGTTCTCCAAATTGTCCTAGCATGATGACATTCATAGAGAAGATGTTTGATAGTTTCGTTACAATTACAGAAACAACACTTCTGACTGCCTTTCCAATTTCTCTTTGCCAAGTTATCCTTTGTCAAAATGACACCCCTTTGGAGGTACCAAAGGAATATCTTGATCTTAAGAGGAATCTTTAATTTCCATATCACTTTATGAGAGAAAGGAGCATTCTGGTTAATCACATATAGATACATAGACCGGACCGAAAATTGTCCTGTCTTATGCAGTCCCCATATGAAACTATCTCTTTCATTATTTAGAGTGATATGGGTGATCTTAGCTACCATGTCTTCCCATTCATCCAACTTATCTCCCACTAGTGCTCTCCTAAAAGAGATATTTAGTGGCGTTGAGGACATAATCTTCGCTACTGTATCATGCCGATTATTCGCAATGTTATAGATTGTGGGGTATAAGTCTTTGAAACGTCTATTGCCAACCCATGTGTCTTCCCAAAACCTTGTTTCTGTTCCATCATTTATTTTGAAGGAACCACAATTTAGAACCATATCCTTTATATTCATCAGGCCCTTCCAGAAATGAGAGTCATTAGGTTTGATGCTCACTTGTGATAAGGTTTTAGAGCTTAAATATTTATTCCTAATCAGAGTTTGCCAATTCCCATCTTCGTTGAGTAGTTTTATAATCCATTTGCTCAACAAACATTGGTTCTGAACTTGGAGGTCAATTATTCCAAGTCCACCCTGATCTTTAGGCCGGCACATGATGTCCCACTTGGCTAGGCGGTATTTCTTTTTATGATTGTCACCCTGCCAGTAGAATCTAGACCTATAATAATCTAGTTTTTGAAGTACACCTTTCGGTATTTCGAAAAAGGACATCATAAACATGGGCAAGCTGCTAAGCACTGAATTTAGGAGGACTAATCTGCCTCCATAGGATAAATGCTTTGCTTTCCAACACGTTAGCTTCTTTTCGAATCTCTCTTTGATGCATCTCCAGTCTATATTATAGAGTTTATTATGATGCATTGGTATACCTAGATAGCGAAAAGGGTATTCACCCGCACTGCATCCAAAGAGATCGGTATATTGATCCTCAAATTCTTTTGCTTCGCCATAGCAAAAGATTTCACTCTTATAGAAGTTGATCTTCAGGCCTGATAATTGCTCAAAAACACTCAATAATAGTTTCATGTTTTTTGCTTGTTCTAGGTCATGATCCATAAAAATGATTGTATCATCGGCATATTGCAAAATCGACAGCCCGTCATCTATTAAATGTGGGATGACACCACTTATCTGCCCATCGTCTTTTGCTCTTTTAATCAAAAGAGCGAGCATATCTGCCACAATATTGAATAAAATGGGTGACATTGGATCCCCTTGACGGAGTCCTTTTTTTGTTTGGAAGAAGTGTCCAATGTCATCATTAACCTTAATGCCGACACTTCCCCCACTAACAAAGCTTTGTATCCATCTACACCATTTTGATGAGAAACCTTTCATGCACAATGTTTGTTGTAAGAAGGACCACTTAACTTTATCATAGGCCTTTTCAAAATCAATTTTGAAAATAACCCCGTTAAGTTTCCTTGTATGTAATTCGTGAATGGTTTCATGTAAAATGACTACGCCCTCCATTATATTTCTGCCTGGCATGAAAGCTGTTTGGGATGGACTGACCACTGTCTGTGCCACTCTATTTATTCTATTTGTGCCAACTTTTGTAAAAATTTTGAAGCTGACATTGAGTAGACAGATTGGCCTATATTGTTGGATTTTTGTTGCATCTTTAGTCTTAGGTAGTAACGTAATTACCCCGAAATTTAGACTAAATAGAGGTAGGTTCTCTTCATAGAAATCTTTGAAGAGTGCCATCAAATCCTCTTTGATCACTTCCCAAAACACTTGATAGAATTCTGCTGGGAAGCCATCTGGACCTGGGGCTTTATTATGCTCCATTTGGAACACTGCCTCCTTTACTTCTGATTCAGTAAATTTTGAAATTAACAGTTCATTTTCAATATTACTGACTTGTGGGATGTCATCAATTCGACTCTCCACTAGTGTGAAATTATTTTCTTCTGGTTGTCCGAAAAGGCTTTTATAATAGTTGGTGATGTAGTTTTTCAATTCAGTGTCACCCACAATTATGCCATCTTCTTGTTCTAATTTGAAGATGTGTTGTTTGCGATGTTTGCCATTGGCCACTAAATGAAAAAAATGTGTGTTATCATCACCCTGGAGAAGGCTTTTAACCTTGGCCCTTTCATACCATTTCATCTCCTCTTCTCGTAATAGTAGAACTAACCTTTCTTTGAGATAGTGTTTCATATTTATCTCGTTATCTGAGAGGTCATTGTTTTCTGCCTTTTTATCAATGGCATCCAACATTGAGATGAGTATTTTCTTTTCTTTTTTGTATGTGCCAGCTATATGTTTGGCCCATCCTCTTAGATACTGGCGAAGATGTCTAATTTTATTTTGCCATCTTTCTATTGCCGTATCACCTCTATTTTCCGATCGCCATAAATTGGTCACCATATCAAAGAATCCATCTCTAATCAGCCATCCCCTTTCAAATTTAAAGGACGGTTGTTTGTTATTATGTGTAGAGGATCCAGTGTTTAAGATAAGAGGTGTGTGGTCAGATTGACTCCTATCTCTCGCCTCAACTCTGCATAATGGAAATTTATCCTCCCATTCTGTGCTCACTAGCACTCTATCTAGTTTCTCATATGTTGGATCATCTCCTGGGCCAGCCCATGTATATCGGCGACCAGACATGACAATCTCTTTGAGGTTAAGAGCTTCAATGACTACATTGAACTGTGTCGGCCATTTAGAATCAAAGTGGCCTTGGCTCTTATCCTCTGGGTGTCTCATAATATTAAAATCCCCACCAATGACATAAGGAAGATATTCTCGAGAACACGTGTTTGCCATTTCAGTAAGAAAGGCTTCTCTATTGTGCGCTTGTGCTGGTCCATATACTGTGTATAGTGCAAATTTGAAACCATCAGATTTACTACGAAGGCAAAATTTAACATAAAAATCTCCTTCATCTATGGAACCTATGTCGTAGGTGGTTAAATCTACTCCCAAAAGGATGCCACCAGAACGACCATGTGGGGCCATGCTGTGCCAAATAAATTCATTACCACCACAAAAGTTTTTAAGGGTCGTGTCTGGAAAATCATCACGCCCTGTTTCAGAAAGAGCAATAAAATTAATTTGCTCTTCTCTAACCAGTTCCGCCAAATACCTGTGCTTAGCCAAGTCGCCTAGACCTCTGCTATTCCAGAAAACTCCTTTCATTGGAGACACATTTTGGAAGTGGTTTTTAATTTTTTAGGAGGTCTTCCTATTTTATTTTTAGTCGAGTTGCACTTTTTCTTACGGGGAACTGGACTAAGATCACTTAATATGTGATCATGATTGAAGTCATGCGAATCCTCGATTGAATTACCACTGGTGTGGCCGAGGATTGCATCAAGTCTTTCCTCCTCATCATCAACTATGTAATCATTGACGACATGTTTGACTTTTTTTTTCTCCACTATTTTCTTCCTACCCGAAACAACCCTACTATCAATTTCTATGTTTTTAAGAGAAACTACAGATTTTTTAATTGAAATATCATCTTTACCCATAGAAACTCCTAGGTTCCTCACGTTGGAAGAAATGCGAGAATCTGAAAGTAGTAAAAATGATTTACCTGTTGTTTCCAAGTTGCGAACTGATGCCACACGATCTGCTTTGTGGAGGGTGTGTTCATCACTTGTCGTCGAGTTGCGCAGGCTTCGTCTCAGGGTTGTCTGCTTGCTGATCACTGTTGGCCTGTCCACCTTCTGCTTATTTTCCATTGTCCGGGCAGCCTACACTGATTTGGATTGCCCGCTCATAGGAACCGAAGGGGGACCAAAATGGTCAGCAGCCAGGCATGGCGGAGTCGTATCAGCATTCTCAGGGACAGCTTGTTTGGCCTGATGTGAAGTCGGCCCCTGTATCACACCTTGCAGCTGCTGGCCAGCTTGTGCAAACATGTCCTTGCCTGGCTCCGACACTGTGATGGCCTCCTTGGGAGCAGGTGGGTTGACGATGCCTTGTACAGGTACTGTTGGAGCAGCTGAATTCATGATCAGGCACGGGGTAATAGTATCAGCATCATGTAGCTCTGTTTCCCCCGTCTCTGCAACATTATGCATACACCCCGGATATGTAGGTGTCCCAGTCAGCACAACATCCGGCTCCTCGAGCACCATTGCCGGGGCAGCAGGCATGATTTGGGTGCCCGGTAGTAGAGTTCCTGTCTCTGTAGGGGCGGGAGACTCCTCTGCATTGGCATCGTCGTTATCCTCCGCCATTACCATGTCAACGATTTCTTCTAGCAATTGTTCCACTGCTGTGTCAATTGCCTTTTCCACCAGGGCAACTTCATCTGATGGTGCATTCCCATTCTTGGGATTTTCCATTCCAGAGGCATCTGTACCTTGTTTCTTGGATGGCGAGGTATTTGTTGGGTCATCCGGTTTCTGTGGTTCTGCATCTTCCATGACTCGATCGTCGCTGCCATCATAGTCTAGATCATCGGCGTCATCGAAGTTGAGATCATCATCATCTCGAGCCACCTCTTCCACTTTGAAAAATATTTCATACATGGAGTCATCCACAACAATGTCTGCATCATTTGGAATGGACTTTGCATCAAGTACCGCCACTAGCAGTCTAACCACGCCCGTTTTCCTCAAATACCTCATGTCCACTCGCTGTGTGGCACCTAGGATTGTCCCAACAGCCCAAAGCGGTAAAAATGATCTAATCTCATAAGGCACACCATAAACCTGCACCCAGACTTGTTGAAGCTTCCTCTTTGGCTTAATCTCGTTGTTCCATTCCTCAAACAACATTGTGCCCTCATTGTTGTCCGTCGGGATCCTCTTTATAGCAACCAGACGCTGCAGCTCCACTTTGCTTGGGAAGGGTACAATATATGATTTTGGGCCATGGGGAGTCACAGCCCAATCCCATTTAAATGGGAGAATACGGACTAGCTCAGCCTTGAGAAGATCGGCTGGGACGTCACCCCGCTCAATGGTGATGAGAGCAGTGGCTGTGACCTTCTCTGGCATCTTCATTGTCTCGCCTTTTGTAGATGGAATTTGGAAGAAACCCAGTCCTTCACCAGCAAGTCCACAGAACATGGCTGTAGGTTTGGGGCCGTGCAACAAATGGCAGTGATTTGTAAAGTGATCCTCTTGACAAATTTCACAGCAGAGAATCCTTTTCTTCTTCTTTGGCACTGGTTCCCCAGAGGGCGTCGGTGCCTTGTGTTTTTGCTGCTCCAAAGGAACACTGCCAGCCTTACCCAAATTCTTGGCATCAGCAGGCTCACTGTTGTTGTTCGCCTGATCTGCATGGCCTGTGAGACGCCCATCTGCTTCATTACTCGTCTGGCCTCCAACTGCCGCGCCCTGTCCGCGAGCTTCCTGGCTGCGACCACGCCCGCGGCCACGATACCGAGCTGCGCCTCGGCTCCGGTTGTTGAACTGCCGGAAGCCTAGGTTGCGGCTGCGATTTCCATTCACTCCTTCATTTGCTCCTGATGATCCCTCTCCTTTCCCTCTACCTGCCATGACCACGGCAGCGTACGTACGTTGATCGATGGTGGCGGCGCTAGGGTAAGAAACTGAAGATTTGTTTCGTGGAGTTGATCTGTATCGAAGGAGCTTTTGTTGGAGATGGGCCAGCCCAGGATTTCAGGCTTTCCATTCATCGCCTAGAGCCAGCCCAGTTTTTGGCCCAGGTTTGTTTGAAAATTGAACAGCCAAAGATTGCGGATCCTGGGTTACCGGCGAATCCGGCGATTCCTGCCATGGTCGCTGAGCTTCCGCCGTCTGTGAATCACCGGTGGGCGGATGATGGACTGCAGGAGAAGTCCACCGATCCAGCACTGGCGCAATGTAATCCCCGATGGTGACCTTGGATATCTGTGGCTTAGGTAGCGGACCCTTCCAGGCTTTCTGTTTCCATGGCCAACGCACACCCTCTTGCCTCTCGCCATTAGATTTCTCCATCTTCCTTTGGACAAGCGTAGAAACAATCTTCTTTGCCATGAATTGTTCAGAGGATACTTGCGTGGATAATTCCTGTTCAGCCAGATGCAAGTCCACCATCGAGAAACCGGCAGCTTTAGCTTCTGCGATGAACTCCGGAGTGGATACGTCGATCTCGTCTGCAGATGATTCCGAGTCTGAGTCTCCGATTGCCCAAAATCTGGATTGTCTTACCTCGACTCCATGGATTGGCTTCGGGCGGACGAATGCATCCGTAGCATATGCCACGGCCTGGGACAGCGCTTCTCGGCCCTCTTTGCATCTTCGTTCGTAGTCGCCAACGTCGTCGATACTCGGTTCGCCGGCGTCTTTACCTTTGGGAAGCAGCGCCCGTCTGGTCGCCGGAGCAAGAGTCAGACGACGCCCTCTCGATTCCATCGCCACTCCTTACCTCACGCCGAGACGAATCTTTCACTACCAGAGATCTTTACATCCGCTCCTCTCATATGCCTCGGTGCACTCAAGATCCGGTGCTAATGCAACATTAGCGCCGGATGTAAAATTGGGGTGCCCCGGCGGCACCGGATCTTGAGTGCACCGAAATTTTGAGCCTAGTTAGGTCATGATAGGACAATGTTTACCACAAACAAACGAAAAGTGATACAGTGCGCTACAGTGTCTGATGTGACTTTTCTACCCACTTTTCTCCTCTCTTTTCATCATCTAAACACCCCATAGTACTACGTAGCACACACAGGAGACACAATGAGAATGGTGCAGAGCGCATGCAGGTCAGTAGCTGGCCACCAGTGACCAGTGTGTTTGACCATCCCCCATGTTTAATGTATGGTACATTGGTACGTATTCTCCCTTACATCCCGAAGTTTTGATACTTTTAAATCAAACAGAACCAATCTTGCAGAAAAAGATTGCTGACTAATCTTAGTGCATCATGATTTTAAACAAAAAAATAGGTTTTTTTTTGAAAAAATTTGTAAAGATATTGTCTTCGGACTTCCAAATTCGGATGGCACAATGTATATATCTTATGTGTAAGTGTAAGACTCTTACAAAAGAAGCCGAAGAACAGGCCACACGGCAGAAATTAATTGAGTGAATTGCAGGTTGGCAGTTGGTCCATGGAGTAGGATCGTGCGTGTTGTACAATAAATAAAATACAAGGCACTAAAGTAAATGAGGTTATCGAATTACCCTATACGTGGATCTTCGGTTTGTTACTCACGTGAATAGAAGCTGTTTTACAATTATTTAAGAGGTACCCACCGGTGCCTGAAGGTACCTAGTGTAAATTAATGACTGGTCCAATTATTTTTTGATATATGAGCCTACAAATTTGGTACCTCTTGGTACCTCTGGGTACCTTTATATAGATACCTCTGGGAACGGATGGCTCTAATTAATCCTAATCATTTTAAAATTTCTCATTTGAATATATACGTCCATAAAGCCCATCATCCAGGGCACCGAGAGAAAGTATTTAGCTTCCCCAGTTGAGGGTGATCGATATATAGATCATCAACCATACCAAGAGGGGTGACGAATTTGTATAGAGAGATTTGTAATTTAGAGAATTGTTGGCACGCTCGAAGATTGGAATAGTTAGGATTGGTATGCATCAGAACGTCCAGGTGTGCAGAGGAGCCCATCGGGCCCAGAAAACGATGGCGATGTAGGAGTGACTCGATGGGTCAATGTTGTAGGTCATCATGACCATGTGTTAGGTCAACTACTATAGATGTCCAGTAAACATTCAATGTTGGCCTCATTTGTTCAGCAAATAAGCCATGATTTCTATTGATCATCCCAAATGTCACTATACCGGCCACAACCCGGTATAACGACTTCGCTGTGGTCGGTACAAGTCAATGCAACGATCAACCATCGGTCGGTACTATTAGTCGCTGCAAGTGGCGCTGGTATAAGTTTGTACCGATCAACATGTGTATACTGACAGATTGTTCAACGTGCTGAAGAGTTTTACCGACCAACATAAATATGAGGGGTGATCATCAGATACTAGTTGTACCGACTGATTGCTTGATGCTTTTTAAGAACTATAACAACCGATGGTTCAACAGGATCATTTAGATAGATTAAAAAAGAAAAAAATATGATTAACCTAGTATCCATGCAGAATTCATCACAAATCAAAGCTAGTGACCACGTTAGCCATACACAGTTTCATTCATTTATGTAGGCACAAAAATGTAAGAGTAATACTAGAGCTAGCATCATGTAACGTACATGTTCTATACTAGCAGTCCCATGTAAATAAATAGCTCATGATCTATATTGATCGTACACATCCTAGCAACATATATGGATTATTTGGCCCCAAAACGATAAAGGCATCTCCTAGTAGTCCAAAAGAAGACCACCACTTCGATAAGCTGCTGCCTAGCACCTCCTTGACATCATGCAAATATTGATATCCCGCAAAGACTACTAATCTAGCAATCTAACTATGTCTTTTTCTAATGCATTTTTTGACATCATATGCTAATGCATTTGTTTTTTCCCATGTGGTACATGCAGGAACATGAAATATGTGCCTCGGAGATGATTATAAGCGAGATAATGGCACTCCAAAAGCAGCTAGCTAGGTTCATCCTTGATCAAGTTGTGAATGTAGATGGTGAGATTCACATTATGAAGATGTAAGAACTAGTGTCATTGTTGCAACTTACAATAAGTTTGGAACTTGTTGTAAGATTGAGATGGTTTTTATTGTCGAATTGTGTCTATGATGTGATGTGAGTCCTGAATATGTGCTATGCTATATATATATATATATATGTTGTGTTGTGCTGTGTATGTGCTGTATATAAAAACCATGAAAAGACAATCACAAACGGTTTGTGATGTGGCTTAAAAACCGTTTATGATGTTGATTCCTGTAGTAGTGAATGATCTAACACTATGAGAAAAATAAACAATGGATTTCTCCTTGTCCAAACCCTGCAATACTTTTTTCTGGTCTGTATAAAAACTTATGCAATAGGTGCAGCAGAAGATAAACCAGCTCAATGATACACAGGCCTGCCTGGCGGGAGAGCTCATATATAACACTAGTGAATCCCTCTCCAGTCTCCACTGCTTCCTTGGTCCTCTGTTATCATCCAGGCATAGGACATGATGCCGTAGAGCATTTTGCACAAAGAAGAAATGGAATTGAAGAAAACACAAGAGAATGAGATTGGGACGCACCAAGAAACCAAACTTCTGCCTGCAAGCCGTGCATTCTAGGATCCCCTCCAAACGAACACTGCCACTGTTTCTACATGTCCTCTTGGTTTCTCGGCATAGTAGAAGTTGCAGTCATAGCGTGGATAGAGCTGGGGCAGTTGGCTACTACAATCACCTGTTATGGGCTAGCCAGCCAAACTTTTGCCATGCAATCGTGAAGAAAGATGGCATGAGGATGAGAAGAGCAAAGTCTATGGCGCCGCCACATCCGCGAGGAAACGGGTAAGACAGAGGACTCGCCGGGCTTGATTGCTGTAATCCCTCTCCAGCATCCGTCAATGGGCGAGGATGGAGCTCTACCGGGCATCTAGCTTGATCTATGATGGACGCCCGTGAGTAATCCGAGAGGATCACGAGATAAATTGATTCAAAGCAGCAGGGGGCTCGATTTCCAGTAGCTGAAGGCGTGGAATCCACCATCATTGGGATTGGATTTAAGCAAAGTTTCAGCGACAAAGAGATGAAAATTGGGGAGAGAGAACACATAGCACAGTATGTGAGGAACAGAGGAAGACGAAGCTGAGCCAGCTTTCATATTTTATTATGTCATAGGGGCCCACTGCTGATGCTCATGTTTTTGACGTTTTCAAAGGGATGCGAATTTCTATCGTGTTGGATCCATATATTTTGGAAAAATATCCAGTGGAAACTACTTTTTCAGTGCAATCATGAAAACCCTTCTAAAAACACACTTCAGAAAACAAATCAAAACAGTGCACGTCCATAGCCCATCCATAAATGTAATATTTTCCAAAAATTGAGATGCAAACTTCCCAGGAATTTTATGTTGTAGTGCCAGTGCACCTGAAATGAAAAATGTGTACTTTTCTATATTGAGTTTGTATCTCAACTTTTGCAACAATATATATATATATATATATATATATATATATATGAATGAATGAATGAACAATGAATGTGCATAGTTTCAAAGTTCTTGAAAGCTTATAGATATGGTTTTTAGAGGGGTTTTCAGGATTCCCCGAAGAATTGGTTTCCACCCAATATCTTCCCTTATTATGCTAGAATGTGCGTTTGTGTTGGGCTAAGCCGAGCTAGGCTGAGTGTGGAGGAAAGGAGAGAGATGTTTGGGTTTGGTGTAAAGGAGAGGAGGTACGCTATGGGGCTGAATGGTTGGGTGCACAAGGAGCTAGACACGAGTGAGTTGTAACAGCTATGTTGGCTTTGGCTATTTTGTTGGTTCATTTTTTTTCTGCTTTTATTGCAATGAAATATTCAAGCACATATAAATTATATATCAACTTGATAATGAAACAAAAACAGATAGCGCTTTCTCTAATCTCTAATAGCACTGGCTGTTGTTCGATGTGCCACGTACATACCCGAAGCTCGATACGTATTTTTTTCTGCTGTATTGCAGGAGCCATGTGCGGTGAGGCGAGCAGGCAACATAACGAGTAGCACCGGACAGGCACACACAGCCTTGCGACACGCACCATCTCAACTCAACGGTGGTTTGCTGACCCATCAGCAGCGACGCGTGGGAGGTGGGAGAGAGAGAGCTTGCGGAATGCCGTGCCACGCTCTGGATGCTAGGGATGGTATGTCTCTCTATTTTCTCTGTCTGACCTCTTGGACCGCTTCTCGCTCCATCTCTCTCCCTCTTCGTTTTCACACTCCAGCGTGCAGAGCCTCAATGCGAGGGAGAGCTGAGCTGCTTCGTGCGAGGGTGCGTGCTGTGGCACTGTCTTGCAGCTTGCCGACTTGGCGCGCCTGGCGACACCATAGCTCCACCGTCGCTCAAGATGGCAATGGGTATCCGAAACCCGCGTACCAGATGGATTTTACTCGATAAGAAGGCGGGTATGGAAAGATCGATTAGATAAAAGAATGCAACTCTCACTTATTGAGGAGTCAAATTATTTCAACTTTGATCAATTTTATACAAAATTATACTAACATTTATGTCTCTAAATAAATTTAGTATGAAAATATATTGCATGGTTAATCTAATGATACTTATTTTATACTATAAATATTAGTATAAATTTGGTTAAAATAAAAAGTGTTTGACTTTTTGGGATGTGAAAAATATATTTTTTCCAGAACGGAGGGAGTACCCGGTTCATCCCCGTCTCTCTTCCAAGCTCCAGATTAGGATAGATCATGTGTTGCTTTTTTCTTGATTCCTCTTCTTCTTGATTTCCTGATTCATGAGTTGTTTTTTTTTCTTGATTTATCCTCCTTTTAATTTCTTGATTTGTGAGTCATTTTTCTGTGGGTTTTATGCAGGCCGGTGCTCAGCAGGAATTTTTCCTCCACAAATGGCATCAGCTATGGGCGTGCACGGACAATATTCCTGGCGTATGTGCTTACCACGCTCGCCGGACTGGTTCACGTCGTAACTTAGGCATATCATGAGATCGATTTGGTCATGTACATATATTTGCCAACAATTAATTTGGGCCATCATAGACCTAATAACTCAGATCGTAGGATTCGATCGAGTTGCAACGAATTTGCTGGGTGCATCGTTTTTGTGTTAGATTCATGGGTTGTTTGTTAATTTCGAGTTGAATTTGGTATCCACGTCAATAAACCATCACGGTTCCTGCGTTGCAAACAATGGAATTTCGATCTGCGCTCTGTTCATTTGGCTTATCAGTATAGTCACCAGCAGTAGTACTTTTCTCTCAGAAAAATACTGCTGGTTGGTGGCTGATACTTTTCTCTCAGAAAATATCAGCACCATATTTTTTGAGAGAAAAATACTAATGACTGGTGGCTGATTTGTTACAAGAAAAAGTATTACTGACCGGTGGCTGATAAGCCAAATGAGCAGGGTGTTACGTTATGGGCCATATGGATCCATATGTTGGCATGCGTTGGTGCGTTGCCCCTGCGGCCAGCGAAGTCGAGAACAAAACTCACTGCATGGATTTATTACTGGGATCACGGCTTGCGGAAGTGACGAAGTGTTGCCGTGCACGTTTTAATTAGGCACTAACTTTTTTCTAATCTTTTTTGTGACCTTTGATCAAGGCTTATGCTGGAAGGACGGACAGTTTATACAAGACGAAGACGGACGACGGACGAAAATTTTGGCAGAAAACACGAAGATTAAATTTGAATAAATTTACATTTAGATCCTTAGAGCTTTGGATTAATTCAATAAGTCTAAGGCAGAAAAAATAGGCCAAACTTGTTTATCAGTTTTTGTGCTTGGTTTTAGAAAATATTCAAAAAAATTATTGCCATCGTCGGAAGTTAAATTTTTTTGAATTAAAACATAAAATAAAAGAAAGATTCCATAGAGAAATGGTGGTGATTATTATTGTTCACTTATCTGTTTTAATCATTTGTTGCCTTTCAACTTTCATGAGTTTCTGCTGGTGGCAGAAAAAGTGTACATATATAGTACTGTAGTTTCTCAAGGACGAACAATCATCCATGTTGAATGGATCAAGACAAGTCCAAACATACTTTTATATATGGTTCTACTAAAAAAAACCTCCTATTTGTTAGGTGGTTACAGTGAATGGGGATGGATAGCTTCAATAATTAAAAAAACAACCGGTCCTTTTACCATGGACAGATTGGTAGAGCACACATATAGTCCCAAAAAAACTCGTTAAAATACCACAAGCCCCATCGATGGCACAACAGATACGACTTAGCACCTACTACAGTTAAAGGTACTGGATGCCTGTATATATATATAGATTATAGAACATCAAACATAGCAACAATGTGACTAATTTGTAGTAACAGCAATTTGTAACTTAGATCGATAAGTGTTGGCACACATATTGGCTTAGGATTGGGATGCATCAGAAAGAATAACTGCACAAAAGTACTGATCAGGCCCATAAACCCTTGGTGTGGTGGTGCGGGAATCACTCCATGCCTTACTAGCTTTAACATTGGAGCAACCTGTGTCATGATTGCCAGAGTTCCAACTGATGGCAAGGTTCACCAAAACATCATTGGCAGGCGCACTAATCTCATGTGGTTCTAGCACTCCCACAATGCTCACAGTAATCCGGTGCACCATGAGTTGAATGTTGGCTACAAGTCGTTGGTGAATGTTCCTATTTACCTCATTTGTTGAAGTCTATAGTATTTCCACAATGCAGAATCGTGAAGAGTCTAGCCAGCACGAAGGTATCAGCCTGTTCAGATCAGCTGTTGGCTTATGTTGCTGCTGATGCTGATGTTGGCTGATCAGCCAGCAACCAGCCAACATCCACTGCCCACAGTCATATTACCTATAGAGCACATGTGACATCGCCCTGAGTGCTTTCGTCTTAAACTAACCCATGAAGAACTTTTAGTCCCTGGTCATAACATCAACCGGGACTAAAGGTTGGTGTTATCACCAACGACTAAATGTCACCTGAGATCTGAAAAATATCAAACAGGGCTGAAAGTGACATTAGTCTCGGACCAAAAGTTACCCAGGGCACTTCTACTGAGCGTTCATATTTTATTATGTCATGGGGCTCACTGTTGATGCTCCGCTTTGACGTTTACAAAGCGACGACAATTTCTATCATGTTAGATCTATATTTTGTAGGCATCACTCCGCACTGTGGAAGGATAGCATGTGTGTTTGTGTTTGGCTAAGCCTATCTAGGCTGAGAGTGTGGAGTATAGAAATCCAAATGGATTAGGCCCATTGGGTGGCATGACGCACGGGCCCTAAAAGCACGGCCCGAACACGGGCCAGTCCGACAGCAATAGTGCCTGGGCCACTGATTTGGTCCGTAGTGTCAGCCCAGGCATAGTACGATTACTGGGCTGGCATGATGTCGGCCCGATTAACATGTTGGTCCATGAAAGACCCACACAACTTATACATATAAAATGCAGCCCCAAACCCTAGTTCTTCCCCCACCTCACAAGCTGTCGCCGGATCCTCCACGATGCCCCATCCAAGCATTCCTGCGCAGCCATCAGGAGCCCCACGCAGCCACTCCGCCCGCCTGCCACCGTGGGGTCCGCGCATCGCTGCCCGCCGCCTGCAGCAGAACGGGGGCCTGCCGCTCGTTGCCCGCCGTCGCGTGGCTCCTGCGATTACACCATGTCCCGGCCATCGCCGCGTGTTGGCCGCGCACCGCCGCCAGCCGCAGCGAGGAGGTCGCACTGCCGGCCGCCCGCAACCGTGAGGGGGTTGCGCCACCCACCGCCGGTCACAGCGAGGGGGCTGTGCCGCACGGCGCCATCGTGGGCTGCACTGGCACGATGGGCCGGCATAGCACGATGGGCAAGTCGGGCTGCCCTACCGGCTCGACACGAAAAACATGCCATCGTATCGGGCTTGGACCGGCAGGTCGGCACGACAGCCCGGCCCGATACGAAAGTCTATAGGGTCTGCATAGTGCCGGGCCGCGTCGGGCCAGGCCTGATCGAGCTAGTGTCGGGCTAGGGTCGAGCCGTCCATTTGGAATTCTATAGTGTGGAGGGAGTAAGGAAGAGAGAGATGTTTGGGTTTGGTGTAAAGGAAAGGAGGTAGAGTGGGTGTATTGCTCGTGGCATATGTAAAGGTTTAGGTTACGAATAGGTTTAGGATTTTTAGATGGTTTTAGTTTTCATTTGAATAAATTTACATTAAACCTTAACAACTTTGAATTAATTCGATAAGTCTAAGGCAGACAAAATAGGTCAAACTTGTTTATCAGTTTTTATGCATGGTTCCAGAAAATATTAAAAAAACTATTGCCTTCTTTAAAAGTTAGTAAATTTCGTTTTTTTGGAATTTCCACATTTTAGTAATAATAAGGCAAAATAGGCATATTAGTCCCTCAACTTTGCTTCAAGGTCCAAATTTATCCCTCAACTTTCAAAACGGCCAATCTAATCTCTGAACTTTTATTTTTAAAATTAAATTCAACCATCAACTTTCAAATCAGCCAATCTAGTCCCTCAAGTTTTGTTTTTGATCAAACTCATCCTTTAACTTTTATTTTTTCTATTTATTCCACTATTCCTCGTCACCACCTTTTTTATATACGGCTGGTATTTAAATATATGTCATTTACTCATTTATTTTTACCATCTCGTCTATCAATTATCCTAATTAATATTTATATTCATCGTATCTATTATAGGTTATATGCTTAACTCAATTTTGTTTGGTATTAGCCATACTTTTAGACCAACTATTCTTATCAAACTTGATCTGAATGTTTATCTAGATGGTAAAAAAAATAGTGTACAGCTTTTATAGCAAACATATACGTAAAAGTGTTTGGAGATAATTAATATATTTAGATATAAAAAAATTCCAGTTCTCTAGGGACGGATCTGACCCAAAAACAAAACTTGAGGGACTATATTGATGGATTTAAAAGTTGAGGGATGAGTTTGATCCAAAAATATAAATTAAGGGACAAAATTGGCCAATTTTAAAGTGTAGGGACGAACTCGACCCTCGAGGAAAAGTTGGGGGACGAAAATGCCTATTTTGCCTAATAATAAGAATGCTTCAAACTTTGGGATGATACCCAGGTCTTGTGAAATTCATCATATTCTTCATGTTGAAACTCAAGACTTTCTTGAATTGAAACAGAAAAACAAGATAATGATTCTATAGAGAAATTGTGGTGATAATTAATTTTTCTCGTCTGTTTCAATAATTTGCAGCCTTCGAATTTTCATGAGTTTTTACTGGTGGCACAAAAAGTGTACATATATACTGTAGGTTGAGACTTCGTTCAATTTCTAAAGAACTGATGAAGAGAAGTCCAAACAAACTTTTATGTTTCTACTAAAAAAACCCCACATTTGTTAGGTGGTTACAGTGAATGGGGTCCGATAGCTTCAATAATTAAAAAACGACCGGTCCTTTTACCATGAACAGATTGGTAGAGAGCACACATATAGTCCCAAAAAAACTCGTAAAAATACCACAAGCCCCATCAGTTAAAGGTGCTGGATGCCTGTATATATGTAGAACATCAAACATAGCAAAAGTGTGACTAATTTGTAATCACAGCAATTTGTAACTTAGATCACTGTTAGTACACATATTGGCTTAGGATTGGGATGCATCAGAAAGAAGAACTGTACAAAAGTACTCATCAGGCCCAGAAATTCATGGCGTAATTGTGCGGGAATCACTCGATGCCTACTAGCTTTAACGTTGGAGGAACCTGTGCTATGATTGCGAGAGTTCCAATTGATGGCAAGGTTCACCAACACATCATTGGCAGGCACACTAATCTCATGTAGTTCTTGCACTCGCACAATAATACTCACAGTAATCCGGTGCACCACGAGTTGAATGTTGCCTGGAAGTTGGTGAATGTTCCTCTTTACCTCAATTATTTAAGTTTGTAGTATTTCCACAATGTAAAATCATGATACGGATAGGCAGCACAAAGCTATATATGTTTGTTCTCTGATCTGCGACGTCGATCTTCTTATCTCCTAGCCTGTTCTGTCGTGGATCATACAGCCGGATGGATGTGCTAGTTTTCTGTCTATCAATGGCATATTCTTAATGGTGGTCATGGCATTCTTCAGTAAATATTGTTTGACAGAAGAGGAGCACCATCACTTGTTCAACTGACGCCTTAATAGTTCTTTACCTTGACTGTACTTCCATCCCCTAATCAACTCATTATTGACAAATGAAAATGTACTAGTTATCTGTACGTGTCATATTTATTAGAAACAAGAGAAATACAACTATGAAAAGACAGTGGCCCCGCCGCAGCAAGAGGTCAAGAGAACATAATTGAGTTAGGCTGTGTTTAGATCTATGAAAAGGGTCACATCAGACACTGTAGCGCACTGTAGTATTTTTCGTTTGTTTGTGGTAATTGTTGTCCTGCCATGACCTAACTAAGCTCAAAAGATTCGTCTCGTCGTGTACATCAAAATTATGCAATTAGTTTTTTTTACTTACCTACATTTATGCTCCATGCATGCGTCATTTGCTATATTTAATGTTTCAATGTGATGTCGATGCGATGAGAAGTTTAGAAAGTTGGGAGGAATTAAACACAGCCTTGGGAAGGAGGTCTAATTCCAACGTGTCTTCTTCTCTATCTCACTTCCACCGAACACTCAACAAACTCTAATATTTGTCGAGTGCCAAAAATAATATACTCGATAAAAAGGTGTCTGCCGAGTGCCTTAGAAAACACTCGGCAAACACTAATCTTTGCCAAGTGTTTTTCATTTGCAAGTGTATTTTTTTGCCGAGTGTTTTTATTTGGTAAAGACATTGTTTGCCGAATGCACATATTAAAACACTCGGCAAAGATCGCGGCATACGATAGTGACTGGTGGCAGAAAAAAGTGTACATATATACTGTAGGTTGAAACTTCGTTCAATTTCTCAAGAACGGAATTTCTCAATAACGGATCAAGACAAGTCCAAACGAACTTTTATGGTTAAAAAAATACTCCTATTTTGTTAGGTGGATACAGTAAATGGGATTGGATAGCTTCAATAATTAGAAAACGTAGACCGGTCCTTTTACCATGAACAGAATTTTAGAGAGCACACGTATAGTCCCAAAAAGAAACTCGTAAAAATACCACAAGCCCCATCAGTTAAAAGTGCTGGATGCCTGTATATATGTACAACATCAAACATAGCAACAGTGTGACTCATTTGTAGTCACAGCAATTTATAACTTAGATCACTGTTGGTACACATATTGGCTTGTGATTGGGATGCATCAGAAAGAAGATCTGTACATAAGTACTCATCAGGGCCCAGAAACTGATGGTGTAGTGGTGCGGGAATCACTCGATGCCTACTAGCTTTAAAGTTGGAGGAACTTGGGCCTCGTTTAGATCCCAAATTTGGAGGCCAAATTTGGGTGTAAGATGTCACTTCGTAATCATTACGTCGTTGTAGCATTTCGTTTGTATGTGTGAAAAATTGTCCACAAATTGATTAATTAGGCTCAAAATATTCGTCTCGCGGAGTACAACAAAACTGTACAATTAGTTTTTTATTTCATCTGCATTTAGTATTCCATGCATGCTATGGCATTTTGATGTGATGGAAATCTTCTTTTTGCATAGTGAACTTTGGAGGTGAAATTTGGGATCTAAACCAGGCCCGCGATTGCCAGAGTTCCAACTGATGGCAATGTCACAAACGTTAACACATGATTGGCAGGCAAACTAATCTCACGTGGCTCTAGCACTCGCACAATGTTCACAGTAATCCGGTGCACCATGAGTTGAATGTTGCCTAGAAGTTAATTAAGTGAATGTTCCTGTTTACCTCATTTGTTGAAGTCTATAGTACTTCCACAATGCACAATCGAGAAGAGCCTAGCCAGCAAGAAGCTATGTTTGTGATTTGATCTGCGACATCGATCTGCTTATCTCTGCTCCTAGCCTCTTCTGTCGTCGATCATACAGCCGGTTTACAGTCTTGATGGATGTGCTAGCTAGTTTTCTGTCTATCAATGGCATTCTTATGCTGGTCGTCATGGCATTCTTCAGTAAATATTGTTTGACAAAAGAGGAGCACCATCACAACTGATGCCTTACAACATTTGTTTACCTTGGCTACTGTACTTTGATCTCCTAATTTAAACTCATTGACAAAAGAAAAGTAGTTGGTTCCTGTATCATACTGTATTAATTAGAAGAAAGAGAAATTCAACTACGGAAAGACAGTGGCCCCCCTGCAAGTCGACTTGCTCACCGTCCCGTCAAGAGAACATATAATTGAGTTAGGCAGGAGGTCTAATTCCAACGTGTCTTCTTCTCCATCTCACTACCAATAAGCTACCTCGCAATGAGGCCCCATGTCTTCGCCGTCCTGCTCATCGTCGTCTCCACCGCCGTGACGGCAACATCCCATCCTCACCCGCTGGACCCGCTCTCCGCCGCCGAGCTCGCCGCCGTCCGCGCCGCCGTGCTCTCCTCCCCACTCGTGCCCGCCCGCCCTCTCTACTTCAGCTACGTCGGCCTCGACGACCCCGATAAGCCGGAGGTCCTCTCCTATGCCTATGGCGCCGCCTCCCCTGTCCTGATCCGGCGCCGCACCCTCGTTATCGCCCGAGCCGGCGGCGAATCCCACGAGCTTCTCATCGACGTCGCCAACGCATCCACGCCGTTGGCCATCCTCTCCCACGCCGTCCACCGCGGCCACGGCTTCCCGATGATCACCCTCGAGGAGCAGGCGGCGGCGGCGGCCCTTCCGCCGGAGTACCCTCCGTTCGCCGAGTCCGTGCGTCGGCGCGGGCTGGGCGTCGCCGACGTCTACTGCGGCGTGCTCTCGAGGGGGTGGTTCGGCGCCGGGCAGCCGGAGTACGGCGGTGCCGGCGGAGACAGGGTGGTGAAGATGCAGTGCGTGGTGACCGGCGCCGGCGAGACGGCCAACTTCTACGCGCGGCCGCTGCAGGGCGTGACGCTGGTGGTGGACCTGGACAGGATGGCCATTGTTGGGTACAGGGACAGGGTGGTGCAGCCGGTGCCCAAGGCGGAGGGCACGGATTACCGGGCCGATAAGGTTGGGCCGCCGTTCACTGGGCCGGCGACGGTGCCCGGCGTGGTTGTGCAGCCGGAGGGCAGGGGGTTCCAAATTGACGGTCATGTTGTGAGGTACGTGGCATCCGTCAAATATCCTCTGAATTTGAAATCACTGTTTATATACATTCAGTCAGCAGCTTGGCGAGAGAAAGAGAGGAAACTACGGGCACTGTACATAGGGATTATATTTGAATTTGGGGACGGGTACACGCAACTTTGCATTATTGTCTAAATGTTGATTGGCGAGCTCTCACGCTATTCATGACATATTACATACACGCGCGCCTCTATTGTTTTGACCCATTCGATGTTGGGGACCACGACCACTACATAGTTCAACAGTAAAGGGATTTGCAATAATACAAAAGTTAGGCAACATAAGTCCTTTTCAATATTCCTATTTGTAGCTGTTCGATTTCGACGGCTTAACTACCACGGAGTTATCATTTCGGGGGCAATAGAAATATGGGCGTGTGGCTGCCAATAAAACGGGAAGGTTCCCCCTTGTCCGAGATAAGTGTACTACCTTACGTGAAAAGTGTAATTATAATTTCTTCAGACATACTAATGACGTTGGTAAATGATAATGTTAGCTTAGTAACCGTCTCAATCCCACTTTCTCAATTGTCTATTTAAAAAAAATAAAACAGATAGTAACCCTTAGAATTAATTTTTTATGAAATATTTTTAATCTCATAATTGCACTCTTCACGGTGTGAAGAACGAAGGGAGTATCTACTATTGCGTTGCATATCTCATTTCCAGTGACAGCAGTCAAATGTTTATAAAAAAATAGCCTTGTCCATTCTAGTTCACATGTCTCTATAGATGGTCCAACTGGGAATTTTAGGTTTCAATTTCCTGTTTAGGGCGTCCTCCACGGCCGCGACAAAATCGCTAGCATTTAAGTTTCAATATTCTGCAATTCATCGAGATTAGAAAATTATTTCTTCTGGCGACGTATAGCTACCTGTTGAGACGCCCTTATAGCTGATCGATTTCTGACAGCTCAACTACTACTTTCCTATAGTTCTGGGGCCAATACAATTATGGGCCGAGTGGCTGCCAACAAAAAAAATGAGGAGGTTCCTCCCTAGTCCGTTGCATATCTCCGGTCACACAAGTTGACACTGGTTGCCTGTCTCGATCTACATAGATGGGCCAACTGGGAGTTCCACGTGGGTTTCGACATGCGTGCCGGCATGGTCATCTCGCTGGCCTCCGTCTATGACGCCGACAAGGGCAGGCGGCGGCGGGTGCTCTACCGGGGCTTCGTCTCCGAGCTCTTCGTGCCCTACATGGACCCGGACGAGGAGTGGTACTTCCACACGTTCGTCGACGCCGGCGACTTCGGCCTCGGCGTCTCGGCGTCGCCGCTCCAGCGCGGCGCCGACTGCCCGGCCAACGCCGCGTACTTGGACGGCTACTGCGCCGGCACGAACGGCGAGCCTGTCAAGAGCGAGGACGTCATATGCATTTTCGAGCGCTATGCCGGCGACGTCGCGTGGCGTCACACCCAGGCTGCCCTGCAGGTGAGTACTGATTCAGTTTATAATCACTACCGCCTTGTTTAGATCTCAAATTCTATCCCCAAAGTTTACTGTGTAAAAAGAATATTTTCATCACGTCAAAATGTCGACACATGTGTGGAGTACTAAATGTAGATGAAATAAAAAAACTAATTGCACAGTTTTGTTGTACTCTGCGAGACGAACATTTTGAGCATAATTAATCAATTTTTGGACAATTTTTCACTCATACAAACGAAATGCTACATTGGCGCACGCACCCCAACAGGCCAAAGTTTGCTCCCAAATTTGGGAACTAAACAAGGGCTACTACAAAAATTCACATTCGTCCACTGCATTTAGTATCGGGGGTAAAAAGAGCCGGCAGAGCCATTTTAATATAGGCGCTGAACTTGAAAGACCTCCAGAGCCATTTTAGTACTGGCTGTTAACCCTAGCCGGTACTAAAAATTCGCATTTTAGTACCGACTGGTATTACTAATGGGTACTAAAGTGGCGCGACCATTTAGCCCGGCTAGTAACATGAGCCGGTATTAAAGTGTGGCATTTAGTACCGGCTGCATAGGTGGGATAGTAAGGAAGCAACGCGTGAGGCTCGAGGTCTTGGGTTCGAGTCCTCACGGCCGCGCACACGCATTTACGAATGTAAAATCGTGTGACTTGTGACTTCGCCTCCGGGCAGTCTAAATATTTTTTCCTTTATTTTTTGGACGTAAAACTATTTAGTACAGGTCGTGTTACTGACCTGTACTAACTGGCTTGCACGTTAGTGCTGGTCAGCCAGTATGGTCTGAGACTGCCATTTCCTAATTGGGGTTACGAGCCATGAGAGGTTTTCTAGCAGTGAATTGACTCAACAACAGCTATGTATACTACGTTTGTTTTGATCGAATTCAAATAATAATGCAGGCAACGGAGGTGAGACCAGACGTGAGCTTAGTGGTGAGGATGGTGGTGACAGTTGGTAACTATGACTACATCCTGGACTGCGAGTTCAAAACCAGCGGCTCCATAAAGTTCGTTGTAAGATTTCGTTTCATGCATGCCTTCCTCCAACATCTCGTATATAATTCTAGTGCACGTGTAATTGTGGAAAACGTCACCGATGAATCTTTTTATTGTCCACATCTCTAGTTAGCTAACGGTGATATCACTAACAAAACCCGATGTTTGTCGAGTATCCGGGGCTTTGTCGAGTGCATTCTTTTGGGCACTCGACAAAGCTATTTTTGTCGTCAAAAACTTAATTTACCGAGTGATTTATGTTGAAGATGGCACTTAGCAAATCTTTTGTCGAGTGATTTATATTGAGGATGGCACTCGGTAAAATCTTTGCCGAGTGTTTTACGCTCTTTGTTATCTCCGGGAGTGTATCCGTGTCAGATCGACGTCTCTAACGTTGGTGACGAATGTCAGTAGCTTCTAGAGCCGTTCCTAAATACCTATTTCTGACACAACGTGTGCTGTGATAGGTGTCTCTCACCGGCATCCTGGAGATGAAGGCGACGTCGTACACGCACGTGGACGAGATCAAGGTGGACGTGCACGGCACGCTGGTCGCCGAGAACACCATCGCCGTCTTCCACGACCACTTTGTCACGTACCACCTCGACCTCGACGTGGACGGCACCAACAACTCCTTCGTCAAGAACACCATGGTCCGGCAGCGCAACACCGGCGACCCGGCTACGGGCGGCGCCGCCACGCCGAGGAAGAGCTACTGGACCGTGCGCCGCCACGTGGCCGAGACCGAGGCCGAAGGCCAGGTCGACGTCAATGGCGGCGCACCGGCGGACCTCTTGTTCATAAATCCGAGAGAGAAGACCAAGACCGGATACGAGGCCGGGTACCGGCTGGTCCCGGCGGGCGCGACGGCGGCGTCGCTGATGGCCGACGACGACTACCCGCAGCGCCGCGCCGCCTACACGAAGAAGCAGGTGTGGGTGACACCGTACAACAGGTCGGAGAAGTGGGCGCCGGGGCTGTACGCCGAGGAGAGCACCGGAGATGATAGCTTGGCGGCGTGGAGCAAGAGGAACAGGAGGATCAAGGATGAGGACATTGTGCTGTGGTACACGCTGGGCCTGCACCATATCCCCTACTTGGAGGATTTCCCGGTGATGCCGACTCTGAGTGGCGCCTTCGAGCTGCGGCCGTCTAACTTCTTTGAGGGGAATCCGTTGATTCGAACCAAGCCGCCCCGTTATTTTAACTACCCAAACTGCTCCTGTGGCGCCGTGGCAATGTGATCGATGCAGCAGGCCGTTGTTCAGGCAATAAGATCGTGTAGTGTAGTTTTGATGCTCAATGTATGCAGTATAATACGAGTGCATTTGACATATATACAGATGATAAATATGACACTAGTGGAAAAATGACTTTCCATCTCCCAACTTTAGTTTCGGTTAAGTTTTGACCCAAAACAATAGATCTTTGGTCCCGGTTCGTAATTTATTAGGTTCAAAGAGGACCTTTAGTTCTAGCGTTGGAACACCGACCGTTTCCAACCGAGACCTTTAACCCTTTAGTCCCGAGCCGTGTTCCCACCCGGAATTCAAGGTGCTCTACACGATAGTTTAAAAGGAAGGCACCCTTCTATGTATATGCTTTGTAGGTGAGATGGTAGGGGAGATTACGCGCGGGGCTGAGGGCTGTGAATGCTAAATAAAGCTGCTGGGAGGTCATGCCAGATACCCCGCCACCACATCCTTAACTGATGAAGTAGTTTAATGTCGATCAATGGCAACCGGTGAACTGTTGTGGTACCCTGATGTGTAATAAAAGCTTTTGATGGCTTTCACATGCGATGGGATGATATAAATAGGTAACCATTCCTTCTTACACATTACTAGACCCAGCCGTGGAGCCGTGTAAACTGAATACTATGGCATCATGCATTAAGGGTATGGATCGACCAAGTATGGATCATATAGGCGTGTGATGCGTCAGGGTATGGTGCTGCCTACTGCAGCCGTCTCGGCAGTACCAGCAGCTGTGATCTTGAGACTCCATCTGGTGGTTTCTCATGAGCGTCTTCACTCTTAGAATTGCACTAGACATAACAGAGTAGTGGACCTCTGGGCAGGCACACTCCACTGCTTTTGTTGGACCTGTGTGTGTAGCATCCTCATGATTGAGTAACTACACATCTGCACTCTTGAGAACTATCTTTGGCTTCACCTGTTTCCATTGGAAAGTGTCTACTATCGACAACATTTTCCTTCACACACTGATCTCAGTTCAGTCAGTTGAACACCAAATTTGTACATTAATATTTTTTTTTCAAGAACGTACCTGGACCGGTGCTTCGCTACGAGGAGATAGACAAGGGTTACAACCTCATGATTTTCAGCATACGAATAGCAATCAGCAAGCAGACAAGGAAGAGCACATAGATGACATGAGTTTGGACAATCCAATTACCCAATCTGCTCACGTAGGAAAAGCAACTGGGAGTAATACGGGCGAGTACATTGCTACGAGTCGGCAGTTTGATAGGTCGTCTTATGCAAGCCACATCATATTTTTGCTGATGTGGAATACAGAGAGTGATGCGAGAAAATAAGGTCGTGAATGAGTTAAATTTTAGGACTACGAGACAACTCCCTTACCATTATATGAGTTTTTGTTGTCATGCGACCAATAATATGTCTTTTTATCCATAAATTAAGGGATATTATATTACTACGAGACAACCAAAACAATAACCTAATATACATGTTGAGTGATAAATAGTCTCAATTTTACGTGTTAGTGTATAAGACCGTCTATGAGACGCTAATAATGAACGTGACTATATACACCCCGCAGTCAGCACATGTTGTCACGTCAATAGTAAAGTCCTGTGTGTACATGAATCAATGTAGAAAGAGAACGAAGCTGACGTCTCGTTTGTCGACGACGCGGGCTCATTCTCCGAAGTGAGTCGCACTTCCCACCGTGCGTTGTACGTTCCTACTGCGAATCGTCGATGGCGCTGAGGATCCTATCGCGAGCGGGATTTTTCGGTGCAATGGAGGGGCAGAGGGGCCGTAGTGACCTGAGGAGGAGCGGCGGCGGTGCGGCTAGCTCCAAAGACTGCCCAAGGTTGCTTGGAGGTCATGTCAGATACCCTACCACACACTTGACTGGTGAAGTAGTTTAATGTCAATCGCTGCGATTTAGGGCAACCCGTAGATTGCGGTACGATGATGTGTAATGAGGGTGTATTTGATAGATTTCACATGACACCCAAAAATGGTCCATTTAAAATTTTTTTAGTAATTAATTGGCTTTTATTTTAATCGTTCATATTTAATATAGGTTAAATGAATTATTTATGAATATTAAAATCAAATATAAGTCGTAGAAATATTTGTGTTGCATTAGTTCACTGTTCCTCCCTGAACTTTTTCCTCGGTTCACTTTCGCTCCCTCTACTCCTTTCCCGAGCGCAGCCCAACCCCTCCTCTTTTTCTCCCCGGCCCAACCACCTCCCTTCTCCCCTGGTCCCTTTTTCCTGCGCTGGCCCATTTCCCGGCCCGGCTCACTCCCGCAGCGCCCCGCTCTCTCTCTCTATCTCTCCCTCCCTGACAACCCGGGCCCGCGCGTCAGGTCCATCTCCCTCCCCGCGCCCGAGCCTTCCTTCCCCTACGCCCGAGCCCCCCTCCCCGACGCGCCATCACCGCCGCAATTCCGGCCGATCCAACCCCGCTCCGCGCCCCTAGGACCACCCGCACCTTCCCCGAACCTTCCCCCGGCCTTCACCTTCCTTTCCTGGCCGCCCCGAGCATGGCAAGCTGCCCCACGCTTGGAAAGTGCGGGATCGCCGGCCGCGCCGCCCGATCCCCGGCGTACCTACCCAATGCACCCCCTCGTCCCTATTTAAATAGCCCCGCGGCACCCCCACACCTCACCAATGCCTCTCCCGAGCTCTCCAGCCTTCCCCAGCAGCTCTCCTCCCCGCTCGACCGCCGCCCGAGCCGCTCCACCGACCGCCGCCGTCGACCGCCGTCGCCGTCGCTCCACCACCGCCTTGGATCCCCCTGCTAAGCTCGCCAAGTCCCCCTGGGACTTTTGCACCACCTCCCGCCCCGAGCCTTGCGCTGTAGCCTCCCCTCCCACCTTCGCCGGCGAGCACCGCCGCGGTCCAACGCCCTCCGGCCGCCCCATCCGATTTCGGCCGTCGAGAATCCTCTGGGTGAACTCGCCATGTCCCCCTGAGCACGTAGGGCAAAGCCTCGTGGCCAATGGGGCCCTGTAGCCCGAGAACCGCCCAGCTCCTGCGAGTCTCCGCCGCTCCCGAGCTACGCCGCCGCGTCCCTGCTCGCCGACGGCGGTTCTTTCCCCCCAAATCAACCAGAGCCGTCGGATCCACCACCAACCGCTCAGATTAGATCCCCCGATACCCCTTCACGTTTTAAATCTGAGCCGTCCAGATCCGATCCAAGGGCCACGTACCGGTCAACTCCGGTCCACGATGGCTCTTTTGTTAAAGAGCCCCTCCACTTTTTGGAAATCAACCCACAGTCCACCGTAGTTCAAAAATATTTATGTATAGGTCCTGGTTTTTATGGAAAACCCCCTGCTCTTTTCAAAAATAGAACCCGCCGTCCTGTTTTAACTTTTTCGCGCGTAGGCCCTCGGGTTTTTATACAAAATCAAGTTTAGGTCCCTGCTTCCTTTCATTTAAGCCTCTGGAACTTTTAAAAATTGCCAGCAGGTCCCTAGAACTTATAAAACCCATATCTTTTTCGTTTTAGCTCCGATTAGTGTGATTTTCATGCTCATGTGTTCTTAGTGAAGCGTAGATTATTTCTAAAACCTTTTTATGTACTGTTTCTACTGTTTGGTGTACTATTCTAATAGATTATTATTTGTTTGCATGTATTGGTTTGCGTGCTGGCTTGTTTGGTGCTTCGTGTCCAGTCGGTAAGCCGTTAGCTTTGGAGTTCGAGCTCGGTGAGGATTTTCCGGAGTAGGACTCGCAGCAGCAGCACTTCGAGGAAGGCAAGTTATAGCATGGACAATCCTTGCTATATAAACACCCCTTTTATATCCATTTACTTTCATGTGCATGTGTCTAAATTTGATGTCCTATTAAGGTTATACCTAGTTTGATTCCCCCTATCCTTTGATTACCTTGGGTTCATGCATACGGGTAGATTTTGCTATGCGCAGCTACTGTCACCTTTATTTAACTGTAAATTTTGACTTAATGGTTCACTTCAACCTTAATGATAAAACTTGCTTTTTTAGCAACTTGGTTTAGGGAGCTAGAGCATGTGTTGTGTGCTTTGCTCTAGTGTCTCTCCGCAAGGTCCGGTTCTTAAAGCGACAACCCAGGAGCCTGTCGCCACCGCTAGAACTATTATGGCTCTGATCTTGGTCAAGTAACTTGTACGGCTCTAGCTTGACAATAGTTACCGACGGGGCCGACGGCGCTATGGGAAGCACTCGTGAGAGTATGGTTTGATCCACCGAGGACGGGGGTACCGTCGACTATGTCTTGTCAGGCACAGTCCCGTGTCGGGAGTCCCTGTGGTATGGGAACTCTGCACGTCACGCTCTTTTACTTGTTGGCATGCGTACCCGCGCTCTGGACGCCATTGACCCTCTTATCGCTGCGCCCTGAGAGTCAGTCAATCTCGGTACCTTGGATCATGCTGCCTGTGTTGTACCATAGTGGCTACTATTTTGTTAGGGTGTCTCGTGAAAAACCTCGTAGCGTCCCTATGCAATCACACCTCGGAAGTGTTGATGTGCGTGGTTGGGTGCAAAGTTCCTTTGAACTTTTACGCGACTGGTGGGTAAAGGGCGAAACCTCTGCAGAAGATGATGTTCATTTATGATTATTGTCACTTATACTTATTAATTGGGTTACAACCGGGTTTCATTCACTTGTAGTAATTTGTTAAATGTTAAAATGAACCAACTAAAAATGCTAATGCAGTTGAGCCGTGTCTAGCCTATTTTGAGCCTTCATACCCGTGCTATACTTGCTAAGTATTTGTTTACTTACACTTGTCAATATTCAACAAGATCCCGGATGGGTAAACAAATTGGGCTGATCAGGAGACTGCTGCTGAGTTCCCTGAGGACCTGCCGTACTTCTGAGTTGCGCTCTCCCAGTCAGAGTCCCTGTGGACTGCGGCTCCGCTCTAGTTGAGAGTTATAGACTTCCGTTGTAATAAATATTTATGTTATACTCTGATGTAAACTATTTTTATTTTGAGCATCTGTACTCTATTTATCATATTTGTTCGTTGTATGTGTTCTGTGGACTTCCTGGGCACACATATGGCCGCATTCGGGTTTTGTGAAAATCCGGGTGTGACACATGGGATCATATATATATTTAGTAACCATTCCTTCTTACACACAAGTTAGGACCCAACCTCCTGTTGGGCTGATTAGAGTTAGTGTGTTGGGCTTGCAGCCTATCTCGCTGGGCCAAGCCCATGTAATGGGGAGAAAGCGTGTGCTGGGTATTTAGTTCAGCGGGGAGAGACAGAGGAACTCATTCAATGAAGTTGTAAACAGATATCACTGTGCATCTTCTTCCTCAAGGAACCAGCCATGGTGTTGTGATCTTCCTCTTGATCCCTTCTTTGCTTGCTTCTCTCTCTGATTCTGTTTGTCTCCTCTTCCCCCGCTACCCTGCTGCTAACAATTGGTATTAGAGACACCGATTCATGGAGTCCCCTGCGGCGATTTCTCCTTCCACCGTGCTCCTTCTCGATGAGATTCGCAAGCGCTTTGACGAGTTCGACGAGTGGATGGTGTTAACAAATAATGCGGAAAACAAGAAAGAACACGAGACACGATTTAACGTGGAAAAAACCCTTGCGGGAAAAAACCACGGAACACAATCACTATTGAGGAGAGTTTACAAGTAGGGATGATACATGGCTTATTTGTCTTGTCTTGTCTTGTCTTGTCTTACCCTACCGTCTACATAGGCTTACATATAGGCAGATCACGCGCCCATACTTAGTTTCGTTACCAAGGTGGGACTAAACTGTGCACTTTCTTAGAGAAACCACAGCGCGATGGGCCTCCGCTTCGCTCCGGCCCAAGCATGGCCTATATCGTGGATGTGAATTTGGAACATATCCAACAAACTCCACCTTGAGACAAATTCCACTTGTAGACGAATAATAAACCTCCATATTCAATTCTTTAATGCCAATGTCCATCGGACTAACCAATGAGTAAGATCACTTGAGTATTCTTCCCAACACTTCATATGAAGCAAAAATTGAGCCAAATTCATAATCCCAGCAAAAATCTAAGTCTGTGCAACTGACCTCAAATGGCAAATGGCAATAACGATCAATCATCGAATGACATAAAGTCTCAATATCACCCGTGGCATAAATATCCAGTGAAGAACTCAAGGTTCAGATGTAGGAATAAATGTGCAACCAACGGTATAAACTTCTGCAATAGACCTGAGCAGATGTCTCCACCTTGAACAACAAACGTACTGAATGCTAGTACAAAACGTTGTAGTATCTATGCAGTAACTTTGACTAAATCCCTCAACATGAGCAAAGACAGCAATAAACGTACTGCTTTCGCAATACAAAACACTGTAGTATTTAGTCAAACAAAAAACTCATCTGCTGCACTTGAAATCCTCCACCTCGAACTCAATTCAAAGCAAAGCGTTCACATTCAATTAACCAACTCCATAGGAGTAAAAGGTACCACTAGGCTGACATGAACGATGTTGTCAAAACATCAAATGAATTAACTCAAAGTGATCAAATAGTAATCCCAATATCTCCTCAAAATCTCAATATCTCAGCAGCGGAAATCATATTTCAAAGAAGCCATGTGAAAGAAATAACCAGAAGAAAATAATCTGCAGTAAATAATCTAGAAACGTTACTGTGTAACTCTAGCAATAACCTGCAACCTTGTGTACACTTCCTGTGTACGTCCAGCGAAGAACTCTGAAAACCTTCCGGTAGCTTTCACTTGTGGCTATGCTCCCCCTTGATTCGTGTGCTGCAGTACAGATAATTCCTTCGCCTGGCTCACCACATAACCGCAGTTTGATCGGACTCGAACTCGATGACAATGAAAAAACGATTACGCCTACAACTCCGCCTTGGACTGACGCAGATACGTCGATCGCCGTTGAACGACACGGAAACGGGCAGATAATCTGGATCGCCTGAAGTACGGAAACCACCAGCGGCGGCACGCGACGAGGAACCAACGAAGCCTTAATAATAATTTTTTTTCACGTGATCTCGTGCGAAGCTCTGATACCACTTGTTAACAAATAATGCGGAAAACAAGATCGAACACGAGACACGATTTAACATGGAAAAAACCCTTGCGGGAAAAAACCACGGAAGACAATCACTATTGAGGAGAGTTTACAAGTAGGGATGATACATGGCTTATTTGTCTTGCCTTGTCTTGTCTTGTCTTACCCTACCGTCTACATAGGCTTACATATATATAGGCAGATCACGCGCCCGTACTTGGTTGCGTTACCAAGGTGGGACTAAACTGTGCACTTTCTTAGAGAAACCACAGCGCGATGGGCCTCCGCTTCGCTCCGGTCCAAGCATGGCCTATATCCTAGATGTGAATTTGGAACATATCCAACAGATGGAACGGCGCTTATCCGCCTTGTTTCCCGCCGCCGCCTCCACCGCGCCTCCGTCCGCCCCAGCGCTTGCAGCCGTTGCGGTCACGACCGCTCCACCCTCCTGCGCGTCGATCTCCGTCGCGCCAGCGTCTTCCTCGGTCGTCACAGCATCCGCGCCTGACACTGAGCTCGCCAGCCACACCATCATCAAGCGCGGCAACCTCATCGACGAGCTCATCGACTTGCCCCGGGACATCTTCCTTGCCGACCTCATCGACACCACCAAGCACCCTGCAGCGATGCACACCACTTGCTCGACGATGGGTCCCAACCAGGCAGCTAGTGTTCCGGTGCCTATGGACACATCCTCAGTGTCACCAACGTCTTCCTCGACCTTCTCTTCTCCATTGGATGCTGCTTTGGTCGTTTCCACCGTGACCACGGAGCTTCCCTCCGTGGCGTCCGCAAGGTGTTCGATTTCGGGCCTCTACCAGGATGCCTGTCTTTCGATGTCCGCGCCCACGGCACCAACACTGTCCTCTACGTCCTCAACTTCCACCCAGCTCCAAGTCACGTCTCAGGCTCGGGATGCAATGATTGGTGTTCTGATTTGGAGTCCTAGCGCTGGCAGAAAAGTTGCACATGAGGTGTTTGAGGTAATGCCAGCATTTCTGTTTTTACCACCTGCTGCCTCCTGTACTACATGGAATTTGAATGGTGCAGCTAAGCTTTGGTCAATGGCCTGCCCACTCTTTAGCAGTACATGTAGGAAGTTTCTGCAGCAACCATGGCCACCACCTACACAATTATATGCCCTAGGCTATGGAGCACAGCTGCGGCCCATGCCATGGCCGTCGTTCAGTGGCTATTATGCCCAATCACAGATGGGAAAATCAGGGGTAATATCAGTGCTTATTGTGTCCGTGCATATACTGGAGGTTGCTAGAGTCAAGACATGGATCATGCCGTGCTTTCATTTTTTAGATAATGGATAATATATTACCCGGCCTTGACCAAAATGGCTACGGCCAACCAAAAAACAAGAAAATTACATCCCATCAAGGGGCTCTAGTAGTCCTACGTGACCACCAAGGTCGCTATACACGTTTGTCAGACCTTACGAAGAACTGAAAACGCTGGACACAACCACCATTGATGCTTCTTCCAAGGCAACAGCACGAAGACTTGGTGCAGATACTGCGAACCAACATCCGAAATTGTTACGCCATCCAATGCCTCCTATGACCTGAGCTGAATACCGAACATAGTGTCCACACGGGAGAACTGCCCGGCCATGGCGAACAGGAACTTCGACGATGCGCCTGCACTGTCACCGCCGGCCTGGAGAAACCAAGCTAGGTTTTCACCCAGTTATTGATCAACCACGGACGCAACAGGGAACGGTCTGTCCAACGACTTCTGCAGCGCCTTCAACAAGGTGTGTGTCACGGACACTTCACCGCTTCCGGTCGGACAAAACATGCCAGACAAGGATTTCTCCGAAATCGCCAGCACCACCGTCACCACTGTGCCCGGCCAACGAAGAGGTCGGCCACACCGGAAGGACACCAGCGTCATCGTACAGGACGCCGCCACCGCAAGACAAGACGCATTCCGGCCGCTGTCGACGAACACCGCCACCCGGAGCAAGGTTCCGCCGGCAAAGGGACGGCACCAACCCGTGGGGAAGGTGGCTGCACGATAGCTAGCGAAATCCGCTCAGATCGCCCCCAAGGGGGCGACACGGAGCGATGAAGGTGACGACCGCGTCGCTGCCGGCCTCGTGCGCATGCCGCTGCCTGGACGCCGGCCGCACGCACGCCAGCCACGCACCCATCGTGCTCCTCGCCGGCCGTGCCCGCCGGCCGATCGCGCGCCAGCCTGTGCGCCTCCGCTGCCTCGCCGGCCCACGCGCTGCCGCCCGCCCACGACCTCCTCCACCGGCCGCAGTCATCACCGTGCGCCGGGCGACGGGATCGGGCAAGGGGACCCAGATCCGGGGGCGGAGAGGCCGGATCCGGCCGCGTGCACCGCCGTCGACGAGAGCTGGCCACCGGCGGTGTCCACCCTCCAATGATGTCCGCGCCCACCAAAGGAAAGGGGAAAGGAAAGGATGGTCCCCGCCGCCGCCATCCTAGGGTCCGGCTGGACTTCCGACGTCGCCCTCCGGCGGCGGCAAGGAGAGGAGGGGAGAAGGGGTGCCGTGCTTTCATAATAAGCAGAATTTTGATTTCTTACTTCCTTATTCTGACGCTCAACTTGGAAGGAGCTTACTGAAGGAGATGCTTTAATTTTTGGAGAATGCACACAGGTCAAGTGCAGTTAACAAGGATTGGTAGCAGCCTGTGTTTGTTACAGCTGAGTTGTTTGGTTATCCTGATGGCCTAGAAATGGAGGGATTTAGATATCCAGAAAACTGTCAGGGAATCTCCAGTTACTTCTCCAAACATACTGTTAAGAGCTGCGAAACAGTCATGTGCAAAGAGCTGCGCAACAGTCATGTGGATTGGCCTAGCAGAGTTGTGGTGTTCCCATCTCCAGAAACACAACTGCTGATGCATATATCAGGGGCTCCTAGAATCATAGCATGGACGGTATGGTGCTTTCAAAGTGAGCAGATTAGTGTGGTTTACTTGCTTCCCTGTTTGGATGGTCAACTGGACAGAGGCTTGTTGAATTGGTTACCTGAGCTATTCACGAGTGCAAACATGTCAAGCGTAGATAACAAAGAGTGGTGGCAAGCCTTGCTTTTTGCTGGATGTCAAAACTGCACGCATAACAAGTGCAAGGGTACTGATGTTCAGGAACAGACAGACGGCAAATGCATGACCTGGAGTTGTGGCATTTATCGGTTGTCATTTGAGTACAATTAAGGAGTTGGGTTGTTGTCTGCTTACCATGCTGTCCAATTTATATGGAACTTTTGTCATCACTATCTGGAGGTTGATCTAAACCAGGGTGAAAATGCTAGTGCAACTGATGGGGAAGTGAGAAGAGTTGCTCAACACTCTAATCTAATTCGCTGTCAGATGACTGATCTAATCGCTGAAGGCTATGCACTCTCTGAATTTCTATTCAGGAAGGATGCAGCTGCTGCTTGGGTGCCATTTCTGAAGATGATTGGGCTGTCGCAGCAGAAACATGGTGCTGTGATCTTCTTGACTATGGTGATGCACCTGCCTCACTGTGTTAGGCTTCCATTGTTGATTGCTTAGTTTATGTTCAGATTTCAAGGTGCTTCAGTTGGGGTTTCCTCATGGGATGCTAGTCATTTCGTTCAGTCCTGTTTGTGGCCGCTTACTGTCCATGGCCGCTTACTATCCATGCCTGGAAAACACTGGAGTACTAGCAAGATGCAAGTTCAAGATACCAGACCTGTTGGAGCTGTTGGCACACTACTGTTCGTGCTTCTCTTCTACAATCTGGTGCTAGCGGATCCTTGAAGATTTCCATCTGGTGATGCACTGTCCGGAGCAGATTGGCTTTCACTAGAGGTTTGCAGCTTAACAGTATGATGATCAATACGTTTATGCAGCTTGAGAAGGGGGGAATGTTAGGACCCAACCTCCTGTTGGGCTGATTAGAGTTAGTGTGTTGGGCCTGCGGCCTATCTCGCTGGGCCAAGACCATGTAATGGGGAGAAAGCGTGTGCTGGGTATTTAGTTCAGCCGGGAGAGACAGAGGAACTCATTCAATCAAGTTGTAAACAGATATCACTTTGCATCTTCTTCCTCAAGGAACCAGCCATGGTGCTATGATCTTCCTCTTGATCCCTTCTCTGCTTGCTTCTCTCTCTGATTCTGTTTGTCTCCTCTTCCCCTGCTACCCTGCTGCTAACAACACAGTAGACTCACCCGTGGAGCCGTGTAAACTGAACAATGTGGCATCATGCATTAAGGCTACGGATCCACTAAGCATGGATCATATAGGCGTGCATGGGATGCTTTAGAGTTGTGCCTAGCTCCTAGCGCAACCGTCTCGGCAGTATCAGCAGCTGTGATCCTGAGACTCCACCCGACGGTTTGTCATGAGCGTCTTCACTCTTCGGATTGCACTCGACAAAACAGAGTAGTGAACCTCTGGGTGGGCACACTCCACTGCTGTTGCGTCAGCTAAAAACAGAGAGTACGAGAACTTTGCAGGATCGGAGTGCCTAGGAGTGTCCACGTATCCACTTTCGAGGAGTGTCGTCACACCAGGTTTTAAAAATAAAATCAGATACATCTTATACATGCGTCAGAATCAAGTTTACACACATATGGTAGACGTTACAAGTGAATATCTAAAAACCATGCATAATGATAGAGTATTAAAGTGGTATTGTTACAATCTCAGAGTTTGACACAAATGTCATAACAGAAGAATAAAATAATCGTTTAACTAAACGAAGCAAAAGTGACTTCAACTCCACGGGCGTTGACTGGGGAAAACTCGCCTAGAACTCCTCAAACTCAGTAAATTTCTCAAAGTTCTCCCAATCTGAGAAGCAGTCTGAGTGTGGTCATTGCAATGTAAAAAAAGAAGCGTGAGCACATGTCGTACTTAGCAAACTATAGAAAATAAATGGCATGCAAGACTTTATAAAGTGGATGGCTGAAAGTATAACTGCATTAAGCACTTTTAGTTGGTAAAATTTTATTTAGCATCTATTTACTGGCAAGTATAAGTATATAGCCACAATTAAATTAATGCCATAAACCCATTATATTCAAGTAACCACAACTTATATCATATTCAAGTATATTAATCATGTACGGGTCCAGGCCGCTCATGACCGTGAGCACGGTTGTTATAACAATTTTACACTCCGCAGATGTACAAATTCACCATAAGCCACGATCCCCATTGCTAAAGGCATGTACCCGTCCCACACCACGTGGACCGAACACTGGGTTTACTGTGAGACCTTTACAAAGACACCATAATAAGTGATAGCTCGCGAATGTTTCCGGTTCAGGAGCAAAGCATAACTCTCGCTAATGAGATCTGTCTCTTAGCTAAGCCCACAGCTCAAGAGGACTGGGCTAGACCTCGTGAACCGCCGCGCCTCTTGCCCCTTTCCGGTAAAACTTTCACAAACTAGAATACCTAATTACTCAGTCAAAGTCAAAGCCACTTGACACTTATGGTTGCAATGTTTTTCTGGGTGGTTTTCCATGTTCCAAATAAAAGAGGTGGTCTTGCCAAATTAATTAATTAAAAGAGTGTATATGGAACATTAACTAATTCTAGTTGAGCAAGCTAAGCATCATCTACCATCAAAATTAATTAAGTAACCTAGCTGCAAGGTATGGTAAAAGAGACTAGAAAATTCTTAATGTGACCCAACAATATTAATGCAAGGGATAAATAAACATTGTAATTAAAATGCATGTAATTTAGGTATAAACGAGTATGATCAAGGAGAACTTGCCTTCCTCCATACCCTGCCGTTGCTCAAACTCTTCAACAACTGGATCTTCAAAGTATTCCTTGAACTACGCATTTCCTAAACACGCCACACATTCACATACAAGAAAACAATACAACAAAATAAGAAACATTACACCAAACAATTCTAACAGCACAAAATTATTCTACTCGTTATATTACAAGGATCACGTGAGAGTAAGAATCACTAAAATCGGAGATATGGCTTTTCTAAAATTCAGGGGCTTAACTGCAAGAAAATAGGGGCTAAAACATATTTTGATAAAAAACTCGATGACTTTCGAGTAAAATATCAAAGGCTGGGCTTTGGGCGGCAAATCTTAGAGAGATCAGGGGCTAAAGAGTAAAATAAGGGCATATTTGTGAATAGTTTTGACTAGGGATGGACGGTGGGTTTATCCCGCAAAACATTAGGGGCTCTTTTGGAAAAGGGGTCACGCTGACCGGTACGCACGAGTTTGACTTGGGCGAGGGGCGTTGTGGGGCATTGGATCTTGATCCAACGATCCAGAAGGGATCGGCGGAGTGGGTACGTCGGCGACGGCGGGGACAATGGCATCGCCAGAGCACGCATGGAGCATCACCGAAGGAAAATCAAAATCGAGCTAGGAGCTACGGTTTGTGAACTGGATTGAACCGGGAGAAAGAGGAGGCAACGACAAACTCACCACGGGGCTTGTTGGTGGCAGAGGAGGAACGTCGATGCATGACGGCGGTGAAAGGCGAACGGCGGCGCCGCAAGAAATGGCGGCGAGCAAATTAGCTCGGAGCGCGGCCAAAAATCGGGGCAAAATCATGAAGGAGAGATTCAAAACCTCTTGGCGAACCTCCCGAAGTGGGTCTTGGCGAGCAAGAGGCGTCGGCAAGCGCGATGCACCGGCGGCGGCCGTGAGCTTGGAGAACGGCTGCGCGTCGAGTTTGCGCTAGCGTTCCGGGGCGATGTGCGTGCGGGTGAGGCATGGGGTCAACAGGGCGTGCTAAAGACCGGGGCCTTTTGCACCTAGACATGTGTGCCTGGCTCGACCGCAGGTTCGAGTCAAACTCGAGTCCGACCGGAGAAGATGGATCCGATGGGCGGGGCCCGTGCGGCAGAGGGAGAAGAGAGAGAGAGAGACGCGGCCGCCGCGTTGGGCTCGCGAAGGGAGGTGGGCCGGCTAAGTAGGTCACGGCCCAACAGCTGGCTGGCCAAACATGAACTCGATAAAACTGAACTTTTGTGAAACTCAAACAAAAGCAAACCAAATTCGAATTTAAACAGAATTTAAATTCCCACTTGATTTACCAGCAAACAAAGAGCAATGCAATAGCATGAATGGAACAAAAACTTATCTTTACTAAAATTATTAATATGCTATTCAAATTGATTAAAAGGCTAGGGATTCCTATTGAAACCTAGAAAATTTATTTAGAAAAATTTAGAAAGTTGCTAGATACTTTATGTGATGAAATTTAGGGTGTTACAAGTGTCCACTATTGACAACATTTTCCTGCACACACATTGATCTCAGTGCAGTCAGTTGAACGTCATCTAATTTGTACAACGTACCTGGACCGGTGCTTCGCTAAGAGGAGTTAGACAAGGTTACAAGCTCCCGGCATTGCCGGACTCAACACCTACAAAAGGATGTCAGAGTTACAACTGCGCAACGCACTTGATCTTCGCCATGAAACAACTCCGATGTGCCTGTAAGCAGCCAAAATCCAGGTCATCCCTTCATCCCGAATGATCCTCGATCTCATTCAGTACCCAGGTTGCGACAGCTTAGCCTTTTTCTCTACTAGGAGTTCAGAAAACAAAAAAGAACTCTACCGAGCAACTACGCTAAATATCAAACAAAAATAATTCAAATTCGAATATAAAAATTATATTTAATTTCAACATGAATTGCAAAAAAACAACTCAATACAACGGTACGAACGTAACAAAACATACTTTGACTAAAACAAATTATTTAATATGATATTCAAATTGATTAAAAGGCTAGGAATTCTAGTTAAATCATAAAAAAATATTTAAGCTTTAATAAATCTTCGAAAACTTTAGATAGTTGCTAAACAATTTATATGAAGAATTTTAGGGTGTCAGAAACCGGCATTTTGGAGATGAAGGCGTCATCCTACACGCTCGCGGCCACCAGATCACGAAGGATATATGATGCACATGGCATGCTGGTTGCCAAAAAGAACACACTATTGCCGTCACCCACGACCACTTCTTCATGTACGACGTCAGCTCGACCTCGATGTGGCCGGCACCAACAACTCCTTTGTCAAGAACACTAGGGACGACCCCGCCACGGGCGGAGCAGACATGCCAAGAAAGAGTTACGGGACTGTATGCTGCCTTGTCGCTAAAAGCGAGGCCTACGGCCAGGTCGACGTCAATGGCGCGCCGGCTGACCTGCTCTTCATGAACCCTGTTGGCAAGAGATCGAAGACCAATCTTGGATACTACTATGCTGGTGTCAATGTGATCGTTGCCACGCGACTCACGTTACCCAAAAAAAAAGCATGTTTGTAGTTTGGCAATTGATCGATGGTCGCTCTGTGATGCTATTCGGATAGAGATGATCGATATTCACTTGGGGTTTCATAAGTACAGCAACATGCATTGGCGCCACCCATGGACAGTGCCACGCGGCCTGACTGTCCCCCCTGCCCACTGCTAGGGCCTTTCTTAGATGCCAACTTTGACATGGTAAAGTTTGGACTTTGCCACTGTAGCGTCACTGTAGCATTTTGTTTGCATTTGTGAATAATTGTCCAAACATTAATTAATTAGGCTCAAAATATTCGTCTCGCAAAGTACAATAAAATTGTACAATTAGTTTTTTTATTTCATCTACATTTAATACTCCATACATGTGTTGACATTTTGATGCGATTTTCTTTTTGCATAGTGAAATTTGGGGATGAAATTTGGGAACTAAACGAGGCCTAGGCCAGCCTTTTGCTTGGGTTTCTAAACACTGAGGACCGAGCGGACCCTCGAACCTAAACCCGCTAAGGCTTTCTCCAATGGGCTTGCTCCGAGCTAGCTAAGTTGGATTTGTGTAACACCCTAAAATTCATCACAAGTAAATTGTAGCAACTTTCTGAATTTTCTAGGATTTATTAAGGCCTAAATAAATTCTCTATGATTTAATTGGAATTTCTAGCCTTTTTATCAATTTAAATATCATATTAAAAAATTTTAGTCAAAATAAGTTGATGCATTCATGCTGTTGCATTTATCTTTTGCTTGCTGTTCAATTAAGTTGGAATTTAAATTCTGTTTAAATTCGAATTTAATTTGAATTTGTTTGAGGTTTAGAATAGTTGTTTCCTGTCGAGTTCAGTTTTGCCCCTCCAACTCTTGGCCAGTCCAGGTTTGCGCCCTACATTCTTTCTCACCCGAGCGGCGCCGATTCCTTTCCCCGGCCCAGCAACGGCCCATTCTCCCGCACCGGCCCGCTTCCTTCCTTCTCTCTCCGACGCTCACTGACGCGTGGGGCCCACGCGTCAGCTCCGTCTTCCCGAGTCGGGCTCAAGTCCGACCTTCTCGGCCGCACCGCCCTCTCCGAGTCGGGCACGCACGCCGAGGAGCCAGGCCTTTTTTCTCCCCCGCGCGTCGTGGTCCGCTTTCCCGCTCTTGTTTTTCCGCGTTTCGGCCGAGCTCGCAAACCCTAGCTTCGGTTGCGCCGCTGCCGAGCCGAGCTCTCGGCCGCCACCATCGAACTTCGCCGTCGGAGCCTCGCCCTCGCCATGAAGCACGTCGGGAGGTTCGTCGTGAAGCCCCGGAGCTACCCATCGCGTCCTTACTCCGATTTTGGCCGTACACCGCGCTAATTTGCTCGTCGTCGATCTCACAGCGCCACCGCCGCCATTCGTCGTCGACCGGCCGCCTGCAAAGCTCCTCCCTCAACTTGCTATGGTCAGGTGAACTCGCCCTCTCCTCTCGGTTCTCTAGGTCCAATGCGCGCTCGTTTTGGTGCCTCGTAGCGCTTAATCGCGTCTGCTCCGGCGAGCCACCACCGTCTTTGCAAGCGGCGCCGCCGTTGTGGGTTCCCTCGCCGGTGAGCCTTCGCCCGATCCCTTCCCCACCGTTCGATCCAGATCCGGCGGTCCACGTCAGCCGAGCTTCAAGTCAAACAGATGGCATACTGGTCAACTTTGGCCGTTTTGCAAAAAGGCCCTTCAAGTTTTGGTGAATCAACCCGCAGTCCTAGCCCATTCAAAAATATTTAAACTTAGATCCTTTTTCTTTCAGTTTAGCGCATGCAAGTTTTAAAATTGCGCCTGAGGTCCAAGTTTGGTATTTTTACATGAAAGCCCTCGTAGTTTTATACAAAATTATGTTTTAGCCCTCGTATTTTCGCAGTTAAGCCCCTGGAACTTTTAAAACTTTGCCAGCAAGTCCCTGAACCTTAGAAAAGCCATATCTTTTGCGTTTTAACTCCGATTTTAGTGATTCTCACGCTCACGCGTTTGTTGTGACGCGTAGATTAGTTTTGTGCTGTTGTTTTCTTCTGTTGGAATTGTTTGGTGTACTGCTTCTTATTTATTGTATTGTTTTCTTGTATGTGTTCGTGTGATGCGTATAAGAAACGCGCCGTTCAAGGAAGTGTTCGAAGAACCAGCTGTTGAAGAGTTTGAGCAGCAGCAGGGTTGGGAAGAAGGCAAGTATTCCTTCATCATTCCCATTTGTACCTAAATGACATGCATTCTAATTACACCATTTATTTATCGCTTGCATTAATATTGTTGGGTCTCATTAAGGATTTTCAAGTCTGTTTTACCATACCTTGCAGCTTGTTGGGTCTCATTAAGGATTTTCAAGTCTGTTTTACCATAGCTTGCAGCTGGGTCATTAAATTAACTTGACTGTAGATGATGCTTAGTTGCTCAACTGGGATTGGTCTAATAAAACCCCTACTCTATGTTTCATTATTTTCTTTCAATTAAAAAATGACAAGATCACATCTTTTAATTGGAACATGGAGCGACCACCCAAGAAACCAGTGCAACCATTAGTGCTATGTGGCTCTGGCTGTGACTGACTAATTAGGTATTCTGGTTTGGGATAGTTTTACCCGAAAGGGGCAAGAGGTGCGGCGGTTGACAAGGTATAGCCCGGTCCTCTTGAGCGGTAGGCTTTGCTAAGATACGCGACTCACTAGGGAGGGTTATGCTTTGCTCCTGAACCGGAAGCCTTAGCGAACTATCACTTATTAGAGTATCTTTGTAAAGGTCTCATAGTGAAACCCAGTATTCGGTCCACGTGGTGTGGGAAGGGTACATGCTTTCGGGCAATGGGAATCACGGCTTATGGTGAATGTGTACAACCTCTGCAGAGTGTAAAACTGTTATAACAGCCGTGCTCACGGTCATGAGCGGCCTGGACCCTACATGATTAATCTATCAGACTATGATCTAAATTGTGGTTACCTGAATATGATGGGTTTATGTTATCATTTAATTGTGGTTGGTATAGACTTACATTTGCTAGTAAATAGATGCTTAATAAAAGTTGACCAAGTAAAAGTGCTTAATGCAGCTGTCCTTTCAGCCTTCCACTTTATAAAGCCTAGCACGTCATTTATTTCCATACTTTGCTGAGTACGACATGTGCTCATGCTTGTTTATTTATATTGCATTGATCACACTCGGACTGCTGCTCAGATTGGGGGAATTTTGAGGACTTTACTACTGATTTTGAGGAATTCTAGGCGAGTCCGCCAGTCAACTGCCTGTGGAGATGGAGTTATTTTGCTTCGTTTAGTTAAACGGTTATTTAAGTCTTCCGCTATGACATTTGTGTCAACTCTGAGTTTGTAATAAATATACTCTAATACTCTTTCGTATGCATGGTTATGGATATTCACTTGTGACGTCTACCATATGTGTGTAAACTTGATCCTGGCGCACATATAAGATGCACCTGGTTTTCTTTCTAAAACTGGGTGTGACAGAAGTGGTATCAGAGTTGTGTTGACTATAGGACGAAAACCTAGATAGCAATGATCATTCTTTAAGGATTAATTTGCTTAATCAGTTTTGCTTTAATTATCCTTGATCTCATTTTACTATATTCTTGCTCTTGATAATTTATTTCCTCCTTGCATTTTATTTTATTTCTATTCCATTTTAATTATTATCTTACCTTGTCTTGATATCTATAGACTTGTTCTAACCCCCTCTTTCTTTCTAACCTATAGATGGTTTTGACTAGACAAGGTGCTCGTAGAATGGCTAGAACTCCTTCCCCTTTTCCACCCTTGTCAGTGCACGAAGAAGAAGATGTTGAAGAGGTGAAGTCGGAAGTGAATCAGGAGGAGCCCGCTTCAGAAGCGTTAGCAGCTAGGTGGACTGCGTCGGTTCACTACCACACTGGAGACCGTGCTCACTTTCTGATGCTACTTCGGACGATGTTTGCTCGTCTTCACTTTCATGTGGAGATAGAGTACTGCGGAAGGAGAAGAACCCATCCGGAGTATCCAGAGGAGTGGGATCTGTCAGTGCACATCCGTCAGGCTGACTACAAAAATGGAGGAACCAAGGAGATTGGAGTGCACCGTGCCATCGCCACTAGAGCAACTTTTGAAGCTGGAATTGAGGATGCAGCTAGACAGGCGCTCTCCGCGCTTTGCTTTGAGGAGGATGGAGTGGTGGATTATACCTTTTGGGCATATCTTCCTAAGAGACAGCCAGGCACTCTAGAGGGTGTGGTGCCACAAGTTCCCGGAGTGCTGAGTTCCACGCTTATCAGTCAAGTGGCGTTCACTGTGATGCTGAACTCGCACATGGATCGCATTGCCAGAGAACTAAAGAGGGTGCGTGAAGAACTCACTGCTGAACGAAGGAAGAACAAGAGGCTTAGAGCTGAACTCAGGGGAGAAGCACCCCCACCGTTAGATGAAATTGATGAAGATCAAGCAGCTCACTCTCCAGCCCACCTTTGAATCCGTTTGGATCAACTAGTTGCACCACCTATGCCCAATAGGTTAAGTTGTCCTCCTATTTATTAGCTTGGTACGTTTAGAACCGTTGAGACTCGTGCGTAGCGTGTGGCGAGTCTTGTTCTAAGTGTGTTAGATATGCTTGTTTTTGTGGCAAGTGTGTGATTTGGTTCTTTGTTATGACTGCGCTTAATTTGTGGAGTGATGACCATAATTAAGTATTACTAAATCAATAAATTTAGTTAGTTTGGGTTTTATCTCGGTCCCTGTTTTCATTAGTTACTTATCTCATTATCTATTTTAATCTCTCATATAAATCTTATCATGCTCCAATCTGTTCTCGTCGCAACTCGATATCCAGGTACTGTTTGATTTAATTCTGAAGCTACAGAACTCCGATTGATGAGAAACCAGTTGGGTTGGATTAAGGACTTGATAAGCTACATTTAGGAAATGTTTCGTGATTTTTGGACATTATGACGGGAAGATACAGGTGTTTCATTGGAGTGTTCAGAATCTGTCTCGAGTTCTGACATGGCTGTCTTAATTACTTAATATCTCGAGTTACAGAAGTTCGATTGAGTTGATTCAAGTTGGGTTAGTTTCAGAAATTGGTAATCTACAATCTGACAAAAGATCATTATTTTTGGATGTCCAAAATAAGAGTTATATGCCTGTTTCATTGTGATGCACTGAATCTGCCTGGAAATCAGAAATTCTTATCTGTGTTGAATCTTTCTATGCATGGTTTTATTTGTCATCATTTGAATCTCATGTTTCTAACCATCAGATGGTGAACACCAGGTCTGGAAGTGGAGAGGATTGGTCAGCTGTGATTCGCCAGGGACGTGCCAACCCCAATTCCAATCCCCCGCCGAATCAAGCACCACCTGCTGCAATGGATCAGATTCTTGCCAACCAGACTCAGATCCTCCAAAACTTGGCTATTGCTATGGCAGGCATTCAAGCTTAGCTGAACAACAACAACAACAATAACAACAACAACAATCAGCCAAGGGACAAGCATCGGGAGTTCATGAGCCACAAGCCCCCTACCTACTCCCATTCTTCAGATCCTCTTGACGCTGATGATTGGTTGAAGACCGTTGAGAAGAAGCTGGACATGACTCAGTGTAATGATAGGGAGAAGGTCTTGTACGCTTCAGGCCGCTTGGAGGGATCAGCTTCGGATTGGTGGGATGCTTACCATGCTGCTCATGCCACCCCTAATGCTATCACCTGACAGGAATTCAAGGACAGCTTCAGGAGTCATCATATCCCTGCCGGTGTCATGAAGCTAAAGAAGAAGGAGTTCCTCTCTCTCAAGTGTCACACCCCAAATTTTCTAAATTTGGGATGTGAATAAACAATATAAATAAATACAATTGATTAAAACAACATATATAAAATATTTATATATAAAATTTATAAAGTTTATAAAATTTTATAAAATTTGGAATGAATCTGTTTAATTTATAAAATTTTCCAAGGTTTAAATAATAAACAGAGAATGTAATATGTATATAATATAAATACATGTATTCTAATATCAAAACAATATGTGTTTATAACTCCCTAAAATTCATCACAATTAAATTGAAGCAACCCTATGAATTTTCTAGGATTTATTAAGGCTTAAATAAATTTTCTAGGAATTAATTGAGTTCCTAGCCTTTTATCAATTTAAATATCACATTAAATAATTATTTTAGTCAAAATAAGTTTTTGTTGCATTCTTGCTATTGCATATATTTTTGGTTGCTAGTAAATCAAGTTGGAATTTAAATTCTATTTAAATTCGAATTTGATTTGCATTTGATTGAGTTTTAGAAAAGTTAAAATTAGCAGAGTTCGTTTTCGCCCCTTGAACTTTCGGCCCAGTCCACTTTTCACCCCTGATCTTTTTCCTTCTCTTTCTTTTTCCTCCCCGGCCTTTTTCTTTTTCTTCTTGGGCCGAATTCCTTCCTGTGCAAGCTCGGCCCGTTCTTTTCGGCCCGTTACCGGCCCGACTCGCTTCGCCCTTTCTCTTTCTCCCTCTCGCACTCACTGACGCGTGGGCCCCGGTGTCAGCACCTCCTTCCTCCCGTGTCCGACCGGGACTCGAACCCGAGTTCCGAGCGCCACCGCTTCCATCTTCGATTCCGGCCGCGTCACGCCTGCCGAGCCCCGGACTTCCGACCTATTTAAGCGGACGGATCTCGTCGTCCTTTTCTCCAACCCAATCGAGCTAATCGAGCCGAAACCGAGCCAAGATTCGTCGCCGAGCCGCCATAGTCGCCGCCCACTCTCACCGTCGATTTCCCACCATCGTAGCTCGTCGTGGAAGACCAAGATCTCCAGTAGCTTCACCTCGTCGTGGCACATTGATTCCGCCGACTCTCGTCGTAGTTCGGCCGCCGGAGTGCCTGTTGCGCGTGTGGCCGAGGACCGCCGCCGCCGTTGCTCGTCGCCGGCCGTCGTTGTCGCTCTTTCGTCGACGAGAACCTCCCCAGTAAGTTCACCTTGGTCCCCTCTTGCTCTCCGTCCATGTCTCGTCGCGCGTTGTGCACCGTAGCGCCGTATCCGTATTCAACCGAAGCTCCGCCGCCGCCAATGGCGCCGCCGCCGTCGGTCGTCGTCTCCGTCGCGCGACTCTTGTCAAGATCACCCTGGTTAGATTCGTCGTGGCCTCACGAGTCCATAGGACTTGTTCCCATCCCAAACCGAGCGTCCTAGCAAGTTTCCGACGCTTCTCCGGCGAAGCGCCGCCGTCCCGGCCGTCGTCGCCGTCGACCCGAGCAGCCAAGCTGTCCTGACCGTCCGATCTTCATCCAGCGATCAAGATTAAACCGTGTTCCGAGTCAAAGTCGAGGATAACGGTCAACCGTGCACGTTTTGCTAAAGAGACCCTGTAGTTTTTAAAAAACAACCCGCAGTCCAAATTAAATTAAAAATAATTACAAATAAGTCCTTTTTCTTCTGTTTTAGCCCCTGGAACTTTTTAAACGTTGCCAACAAGTCCCTAGACCTTAGAAAAATCATATCTTTTGCGTTTTAACTCCGTTTTAATCCGTTTTTGTTGCGTTAGCTTCGTATCAACTTAAAATACGCGTTAGTACTGTTATTTACTATGACAAATATTTCTGAATTTTATTTCACATTAATTTAATTAAAGGCTAGTTTAATGTGTTTTTCTAAATTAAAATATAATTAAGGGTTTCAACCCGGTTTTCCTGTCAACTATGAATTTGATTAACATTATTCAGTAAGTTTTATAAATAAAAGATGATAGGTTACAAATATTTTGGTTTCATAAATAATATTAATATGATTATTGTGTTGATAACTAGCTTTTCTAAATTAAAACCAAATTAGAGTTATACTTCGAGTTTTTATAAATGAAAGTTAACTTGATTAATAAATTCATAATCTTTCTAATTAAAATTTAATTAAGTTCTTCGTAAACTTATGTTAAATTGATTAATGTTTATGACCACTAGTTTTCTAATTTAAAAGCTAATTAAAGTTAAAACTTCGGTTTTATAAAATAAATATTAATCTGATTAATATCAATAAAAATATGTTTTAATGATAATATGACTAGTTCAACTCGAAATATAAATTTATTCGATAATTACTCTCACATGTTTTATTTAAAATCAATACTTAAATTGGTATAATTTATACATAAACAATTATAAACAAAATGTGATTAAATTATATTTCGGATTTTTAATAAGCTTATGTAAAATTGATTAATGAGTATTAAACTAGATTTCAAACTAAAAGGTGATTAGCGTCAAACTTAATGCTTTCTTAAATGAGTATTAATTTGTGTGAAGGTCAACATAAAGGTGTTTTATCAATAATATTGATTAGTTCAACGTGGTCAATAAAAGTTAATCAATTAGATGCTCGCATCTGTTTTTATTACTAAAGTTATGTGTTTAATTACATAATGTCTACAAAAAAAAATAGTTATAAATAAAATAAATTTTTGGTTTCACATATTTAAATATAATTAAATCAATTTCCAGGAAATAGTCTCTTATATATGATTTTATCAAATTAAAATTTATAAAGCGTATAGTGTTTCCTTTCATAATCTAAAGTCTTCCGCTAGTTTTAAGTTTTCAATCGTGGTTCTGTTTTCAGCCTTTCCTATGCCTCTAAACCCAATCCTGCTAGTGCACCCTACGTTTCTCACTTAGTCCCTATTCTGTTTTGCCAATCAACTATCTCCAATATTTATCCTATAAATTCATCGGCCAGTGTTTCCAATGACCGCAACACTCGTTTCTGCAATCCTGTTGCTAGTCCATCTTTTCTGAGCCATATCACTAAGTTTGAGTATAGATCTTTTCTTATGTTGTGGTTTCTCTGCAAATCAATATTATTTTAATTTTTAACTTTATATTGCTTCAATGATATGGTGTGAGTTACTATGTCATTGTATTGTAATATAAAATTAAATTATTAAAGTAATATATTATTGTTTGAGATCCTCGTATTCATAAATCCTCTGTACATGTGATATTCCTTGTGCCAATTAAAGCTCTGCCTTGGAACCTTCGTATCTTTCTTTTCCTCTCTGATCTTCGTGGTCCTTATGTTCTCGTAATCATAGAACAAGCCCTATCCGTTAGTGCTCTCTTTTAAAAGCTTTTCTTTTGATTGGTGTATTGTTCTTAGTTGTATATTGTTTGTTTGCTTGTTTAGTTTCTTCTTGTGCTTGATGATTGCTGCGAGTAGACGGAACGTTGTTCAAATGAAGAGGACTTCGAAGAGAATCTGAGCAGCTATACTTTGGAGAAAGGCAAGTGTATTATGTCATGCAAATGTCCTAATAATTATTAATTTCACCACCCGTGCATGTGTCTTAATCTGATGGGTTCCTATTTAAGGATTTACCTAGCCACTATATTTTCCCTGTCCCTCGAACTGGGTTACTTAATTAATTTTGATGGTAGATGATGCTTAGTTTGCTCAACTGGGATTGGTTAAATGAACCCCTACTCTATGTTCCATATACTCTTTTTAATAATTAATTGGCAAGATCATATCTTTTAATCGGAACATGGAGAACCACCCAGGAAAACAGTGCAACCATAAGTACTATATGGCTCTGGTCTTGGCTGATTAATTAGAGACTTTAGTGGATGGTAACCTTACCCGAAAGGGGCATGGGGGGCGGCGAGTTGACGGGGTATAGCTCGGTCCTCTTGAGCTGTGGGCTTTGGTAAGAGACAGACCTCATTAGGGAGGGTTATACTTTGCTTCGGAACCGGAAACCTTAGCGGGTTACTATTTACTAAGGAATCTTTGTAAAGGCCTCGTAGCGTCCCTATGCGGTCACACCTCGGTAGTGTGATTTAAGAGGATTGGCCCCCTCGGCATGGTTGGGTTTAAAGTTCTTTTGAACTTTTACGCGGCTTATGGTGAAAGTGTACAACCTCTGCAGAGTGTAAAACTGTTATAACAGCCGTGCTCACGGTTAAGAGCGGCCTGGACCCTTACATGATAATCATACTTGAACAAAGATCTAAATCGTGGTTACTTGAGTTATGTTGGGAATATGACATTCATTAATTTGTGGGTGGTATATACTTTCATTTGCTAGTAAATAGTTGCTTAATAAAACTTGACCAACTAAAAGTGCTTACTGCAGTATGGTCAGCCAACCTTTTTGCCTCAGCCTTGTATGTCATATTACATTTGCTGAGTACGTTACGTGCTCATACTTGTTGCCTTCCTTTCTTTCTTTTGTTGCATCTACGACAACCGGAATGCTGCTCAGTTTGAGAATTTAGAGGATTTTCACTACTGGTTTTGAGGAGTTCTAGGCGTACGCAACCCCCAGTCGACTGCCTGTGAAGTTTGGAGCCTTCGTTTTCAGGATACGCTGTATACTCTGATAGACTCGTAAGTCATTTATATAGTTTATTTTACGTGATACTTTATCTGTTATTCACATTCTGGCTTACTGTATGTGTGAAACTTGATCCTGGCACACATACAGAGCACACTCGGTTTGTTTTCTAAAACCGGGTGTGACATCAAGAAAGGGGGATGTTAGTCAGCGAGTACAGGGACAAATTCATTCAGTTGTCTCGCTACGCCCCATATGAGGTGAAGGAAGATGAGCAGAAGCAGGAGCTGTTATTGGAAAGATTGATCTCCCCACTCCAGTATCAGGTCATGGCTCACACCTTCCCAACATTCCAGAAGTTGGTGGACAAGGCTATTCGCTTGGAACACAAGCGTCGTGAGTTGGGGGAACAGAAGAGGAAATTCCTGACCTCAGGACAGTCAAGCAGTAACACTCGCCCTCGTTTTCAGCAGCCTTAGCAGGGAGTGCCCGTTCGCTTTGGTGGGCAAGGGGGTAACTTTGGGCAGAATCAGGGTCAGCGCTCAGCACCTCCACCCCAGCGTCCAGTCTTTCAGCAGAACCGCCAAACCACCCCAACTCAGACTCCAGTGAAGACCCCTGCACCAGGCAGTGCTACTACCCCTCGTGCTTGCTACATATGTGGAGATACGAGTCACTTTGCCAACAATTGTCCTAAGAGGAATGCTCAGACTCCGCAGTGCCAGAGTAGCAGTGCACATAGGCAGAATCCTCCACAGCAGCACAACCGGAATGGGAACCAGACGCCCCAGAGCAACAGAGGTCAGCAGAACCAGATACGTGGTAGGGTGAACCACGTTGCCCTAGAGACCACGCAGGAGGCTCAGGACGTGGTGCTTGGTATGTTCCTTGTCAACTCAGCCCATGCATCAGTTTTATTTGATTCTGGAGCATCCCATTCTTTCATTACTGCTAAGTATGTAGCTAGTCATAATATACCCATGCACCCCATGAAGTGTGATATGATAGTCAGCTCCCCTGGAGGAATCTTGAAAGCCACTTTTATCTGTCCTCGTGTTAATTTGAAAATAGTAGGGGTAGATGTTCCTGCTGATCTGATAGTCCTGAAATCTGAGGGGATTAATGTCATACTTGGAATGGAATGGTTAGCTGCATTTGATGGGATAATTCAGTGTGCCAAGAGGTCCGTGTTGTTAACAAGCCCTCAAGGAGAAAAGATTGAATTTGTTGCTACAGTACCCGCAGCGATAGATGGTACGGTTAATCAGCTGAAGGGAGCACCGCTTGAGGACATCAGAGTGGTTTGTGATTTCCCAGATGTCTTCCCGGATGATTTGCCAGGTATGCCACCCGACCGAGACATTGAGTTTCTTATTGAGATTTTACCTGGTACTGCTCCTATTTCTAAAAGACCCTATAGAATGGCTGTTAATGAACTAGAAGAACTTAAGAAACAACTTAAAGAATTATTGGATAAGGGTTATATTCGTCCTAGTTCTTCACCTTGGGGAGCTCCTGTTATTTTTGTTGGTAAGAAGGATGGCACTCAGAGATTGTGTGTGGATTATCGTTCTTTAAATGAGGTAACAATCAAGAACAAGTATCCTTTGCCCAGAATTGAGGATTTATTTGATCAGTTGCGAGGAGCTAAGGTTTTCTCCAAGATTGATTTGCGATCTGGCTACCATCAGTTGAGAATCAGGCGCTCGGATATTCGTAAAACAGCATTTACCACCAGGTATGGATTATATGAATATACAGTGATGTCTTTTGGATTGACAAATGCACCTGCCTACTTTATGTATCTGATGAATAAGGTGTTTATGGAGTTTTTAGATAAATTTGTGGTGGTATTCATTGATGATATTCTGGTTTACTCTAAGAATGAGGAGGAACATGAGGAACATCTGAGGTTAGTATTGCAGACTCTCAGGGAGAATCAGTTGTATGCCAAGTTTAGTAAATGTGAATTCTGGTTGAGTCAAGTATCCTTTCTTGGTCATGTTGTTACTGGTGGAGGTATTGCAGTAGATCCTAGCAAAATCAGGGATGTGTTGGATTGGGAACCTCCGACTTCTGTGTCTGAGATCAGAAGCTTCTTGGGATTGGCTGGATATTACAGGAGATTCATCGAAGGCTTTTCTAAAATAGCGAAACCTCTTACATCGCTATTAGAGAAAGACAAGGAGTTTGTTTGGTCAGAAGCTTGTCAGGCCAGCTTTGAAGAATTGAGAAGGAAGTTGACTACAGCCCCGGTGCTTGCTATGCCAGATATTCACAAGAATTTTGACGTATATTGTGATGCTTCTCGAAAAGGACTTGGTTGTGTTCTTATGCAGGAAGGCAGAGTTATAGCCTATACATCAAGGCAGTTGAGAAAACATGAGCTAAATTATCCTACTCATGACTTGGAACTAGCAGCTGTTGTTCATGCTTTGAAGATCTGGAGACACTATATCTTGGGTAATAGATGTGAGTTGTATACTGATCACAAAAGTCTAAAGTATATATTCACTCAGAAGAATCTGAATTTGAGGCAGAGAAGATGGTTGGAATTGATCAAGGATTATGATCTGGGAATCAATTATCATCCGGGCAAGGCAAATGTAGTTGCAGATGCCTTGAGCAGAAAGTCACAAGCTAATCTAGTGCTTGGTCGTCAGTTGCCAGTAGAGTTGTGTGCTGAGATGGAAAGGCTGAACTTGGGATTTCTTAATCAGGCAGAAAGTGTGACTATGGAGATTGAGTCTACACTTGAGCAGGAGATTCGAAAGGGTCAACTTTCGGATGAGAAGATAAAAGAAATCAAGGCAACTATGTTAGAAGGAAAAGCTCCAGATTTCACCGAAGATGAGCAAGGTACGATTTGGTTCTGAAAACGGATATGTGTACCTGATATTGAGTCTCTTAGGGAGAAAATATTGAGAGAGGCTCATGATTTTGCATATTCAATCCATCCTGGGAGCACTAAGATGTACCGGGATCTGAAATAAAGGTATTGGTGGTACGGATTGAAAAGGGATGTGGCTGCTCATGTAGCACTATGTGATGTCTGTCAGCGGGTTAAGGCTGAAGATCAGAGACCGGCAGGTTTGCTTCAACCTCTCAAGGTACCTGAATGGAAGTGGGAAGAGATTAGTATGGACTTTATAGTTGGTTTACCTCGTACTAGTGCTGGATATGACTCTATATGGGTCATCATGGATCGATTGACCAAGGTAGCTCATTTTATTCCTGTAAAGACTACTCGTTCTAGTGCTAGACTTGCAGAGTTATATATGTCTAGAATTGTTTGTCTGCATGGTGTGCCTAAGAAGATAGTTTCTGATAGAGGAACTCAGTTTACATCTAGATTCTGGCAAAAGTTGCATGAGTCCATGGATACAAAGTTAAATTTCAGTTCTGCTTATCATCCACAGACAGATGGTCAGACAGAGAGGACTACCTAGATTTTGGAGGATATGTTGAGAGCTTGTGCCTTGAAGCATGGAGGCAGTTGGGATAAGAGTCTTCCATATGCAGAGTTCTCATATAACAACAGTTACCATACAAGTCTGAAAATGGCTCCTTTCGAAGCCCTTTATGGTAGAAAATGCAGAACACCTTTATATTGGAGTGAAATAGATGAAAGTCAAGTGTTTGGGCCAGAAATTCTGCAGGAAGCTGAGAGACAAGTTCAGATCATTAGAGAGAACTTGAGAACAGCTCAGTCCAGGCAGAAGAGTTATGCAAACACAAGAAGAAGTGAATTAACCTTTGAGGTAGGTGATTATGTGTATCTGAAAGTTTCTCCTATCCGAGGTTTGAGAAGGTTTAAGGTAAAAGGCAAACTATCTCCTCGTTTTATTGGACCTTTCAAAATTGTTGATAGAAAAGGTGAGGTTGCATACCAATTGGAACTACCATCTAGACTGTCAGACGTTCATGATGTTTTCCATATATCTCAATTGAAAAAGTGCCTTCGAGTGCATGAGGAAGAATTATCTTTGGATGAGTTGAATGTGCAAGATGATCTGACTTATATGGAATATCTAGCTAAGATTTTGGAAACTGCTGAGAGAGTTACTAGGAGTAAAGTGATTAAGATGTGTAAAGTTCAATGGAGTCATCATGGAGAAAGTGAGGCAACATGGGAAAGAGAGAATGAGTTGATGGCACAGTTCCTCAGATTTTCTCTAATCCATCCGAATCTCGAGGACGAGATTCTCTTTAAGGAAGGTAGGTTTGTAACACCCTAAAATTCATCACAAGTAAATTATAGCAACTTTCTGAATTTTCTAGGATTTATTAAGTCCTAAATAAATTCTCTATGATTTAATTGGAATTTCTAGCCTTTTTATCAATTTAAATATCATATTAAAAACTTTTAGTCAAAATAAGTTGTTGATGCATTCATGCTGTTGCATTTATCTTTTGCTTGTTGTTCAATTAAGTTGGAATTTAAATTCTGTTTAAATTCAAATTTAATTTGAATTTGTTTGAGGTTTAGAATAGTTGTTTCCTGTTGAGTTCAGTTTTGCCCCTCCAACTCTTGGCCAGTCCAGGTTTGCCCCCTCAATTCTTTCTCACCCGAGCGGCACCGATTCCTTTCCCCGGCCCAGCAACGGCCCATTCTCCCGCGCCGGCCCGCTTCCTTCCTTCTCTCTCCGACGCTCACTGACGCGTGGGGCCCACGCGTCAGCTCCGTCTTCCCGAGTCGGACTCGAGTCTGACACGGCTCAGCCGCGCCGCCCTCTCCGAGTCGGGCACGCACGCTGAGGGGCCAGGCCTCTTTTTCTCCCCCGCGCGTCGTGGTCCGCTTTCCCCGCTCTTGTTTTTCCGCGTTTCGGCTGAGCTCGCAAACCCTAGCTTCGGTTGCGCCGCCGCCGAGCCGAGCTCTCGGCCGCCGCCATCCAACTTCACCGTCGGAGCCTGGCCCTCGCCGTGAAGCACGTTGGGAGGTTCGTCATGAAGCCCCGGAGCTACCCATCACGTCCTTACTCCGATTTTAGCCGTACACCGCGCTAATTTGCTCGTTGTCGATCTCACAGCGCCGCCGCCGCCATTCGTCATCGACCGGCCGCCTGCAAAGCTCCTCCCTCAACTTGCTCTGGTCAGGTGAACTCGCCCTCTCCTCCCGGTTCTCTAGGTCACACTCGTGCTCGTTTTGGTGCCTCGTAGCGCCTAATCGTGTCTGCTCCGGCGAGCCGCCGCCGTCTTTGCGAGCGGCGCCGCCGTCGTGGGTTCCCTCGCCGGTGAGCCTTCGCCCGATCCGTTCCGCACCGTCCGATCCGGATCCGGCGGTCCACGTCAGCCGAGCTTCAAGTCAAATAGAAGGCATACCGGTCAACTTCGGCCGTTTTGCAAAAAGGCCCTTCAAGTTTTGGTGAATCAACCTGCAGTCCTAGCCCATTCAAAAATATTTAAACTTAGGTCCTTTTTCGTTCGGTTTAGCCCCTGCAAGTTTTAAAATTGTGCCCGAGGTCCAAGTTTGGTATTTTTACATGAAAACCCGTTTTATACAAAATTTTGTTTTAGCCCTCGGACTTTCGCAATTAAGCCCCTGGAACTTTTAAAACTTTGCCAGCAAGTCCCTGAACCTTAGAAAAGCCATATCTTTTGCGTTTTAACTCGGATTTTAGTGATTCTCGCGCTCACGCGTTCGTTGTGACACGTAGATTAGTTTTGTGCTATTGTTTTCTTCTGTTGGAATTGTTTGGTGTACTGTTTCTTATTTATTGTATTGTTTTCTTGTATGTGTTGGTGTGATGCGTATAGGAAACGCGCCGTTCGAGGAAGTGTTCGAAGAACCAGCTGTTGAAGAGTTTGAGCAGCAGCAGGGTTGGGAAGAAGGCAAGTATTCTTTGATCATGCCCGTTTGTTCCTAAATGACATGCATTTTAATTACACCATTTATTTATCGCTTGCATTAATATTGTTGGGTCCCATTAAGGATTTCCTAGTCTGTTTTACCATACCTTGCAGCTGGGTCGTTAAATTAATTTAACTGGTAGATGATGCTTAGTTGCTCAACTGGGATTGGTCTAATGAAACCCCTACTCTATGTTCCATTATTTTCTTTCAATTAAATAATGACAAGATCACATCTTTTAATTGGAACATGGAGCGACCACCCAGGAAAACAGTGCAACCATAAGTGCTATGTGGCTCTAGCTTTGACTGACTAATTAGGTATTCTGGTTTGGGATAGTTTTACCCGAAAGGGGCAAGAGGTGCGGCGGTTGACGAGGTATTGCCCGGTCCCCTTGAGCGGTAGGCTTTGCTAAAATACGCGACTCACTAGGGAGGGTTATGCTTTGCTCCTGAATCGGAAGCCTTAGCGAACTATCACTTATTAGAGTATCTTTGTAAAAGTCTCGTAGTGAAACCCAGTATTCGGTCCACGTGGTGTGGGAAGGGTACATGCTTTCGGGCAATGGGAATCACGGCTTATGGTGAATGTGTACAACCTCTGCAGAGTGTAAAACTGTTATAACAGCCGTGCTCACGGTCATGAGCGGCCTGGACCCTACATGATTAATCTATCAGATTATGATCTAAATTGTGGTTACCTGAATATGATGGGTTTATGTTATCATTTAATTGTGGTTGGTATATACTTACATTTGCTAGTAAATAGATGCTTAATAAAAGTCGACCAACTAAAAGTGCTTATTGCACCTGTCCTTTCAGCCTTCCACTTTATAAAGCCTAGCACGCCATTTATTTCCATACTTTGCTGAGTACGATATGTGCTCACGCTTGTTTATTTATTTTGCGTCGACCACACTCGGACTGCTGCTCAGATTGGGAGAATTTTGAGGACTTTACTACTGATTTTGAGAAATTCTAGGCGAGTCCGCCAGTCAACTGCCTGTGGAGATGGAGTTATTTTGCTTCGTTTAGTTAAACGTTTATTTAAGTCTTTCTCTATGACATTTGTGTCAACTCTGAGTTTGTAATAAATATACTTTAATACTCTTTCGTATGCATGGTTATGGATATTCACTTGTGGCGTCTACCATATGTGTGTAAACTTGATCCTGGCGCACATATGAGATGCACCTGGTTTTCTTTCTAAAACCAGGTGTGACAATTTGTGTGTCCCGATGTAGAGTGCAAGATGCGCTAAAGATAGTTTCAACCTACCGTGTCCATAAATAATGTCTACGGTACAATATTAACAAGATACTATTTTAAAAACTATCTTAGTTGGAGGGTTAGGACTTCACTAACTGGCCCGGCTTGACTTCTCTCTCCCCCTCCAGCCATCCATCACTTCTTCCAAGCACGTTGGTGCAGAGCACAAGGACGAGACGTCAGCCGCGGCGAAACCACGAGACCAACACGGAGCTCATCGATGTGAGGGGACCGCCTCGCACACCATAGCATGAATGCATGCGCCCGGAACGGAAGGGCATCATCGCCGATCTCCTCTTGTCCGGAATGGATAGAATAGATTGATCCTTTTTTTTATCAGTAAACAGTTGGATCCACGAAAATTTTGGGAATGAAGTCGAGAGTCGGATTAGGCCAGTCCCAGTGCAAGATTTTATAGAGTTTCATGCACATTAAATAGGATATCAAATCAGCATTTTAGATGATGTGACAAAGAGTTAATGAGGAGAGAGATGAAATGGGTTTCATGTAGATGAAACTCTTTATACAATGTTTCCAACAAGTTTGTGTCTTGCATGCATTGCCTATGAAACATCAAAATGAATCATTGCATTGTATGAACCATTTCATCTATGAATTAATTGTTTACTTTCTTATGTGGCATTCTTGGAAACACAAAAATGAAATCTTCACTGAAATAGCCTTATGGAGTGGTAGTCTAACTTGTTAGCTATTTGTCACGTGTAACTTGTAAGTTCGAAGAGCCAGTGGTTTAGCTCAATTGTTGGAGTTGGCCTAACCCGGCAGCAGCTGTCCCAATTGGCGGCCGACTCTTTGCTTTCTCCTTTTTTTCTCTTCAAAGTACCTGCTCAGCTCTACGACGGATTGGCCACTGGATATCTACCCTCCGTTCTTAAATATATGACGTTTAGATCAAACACATTAGTTTATTTTTTAATTACATTGGTTATCCTAAACGACATATATTTAAGAACGAAGGTAGTAGTTGTCGGCTAGTTTACAGCAATTGACCAACCAAATTGGCCATCTAATTCTCTTCGTCCACTTATCCATTTACATGCACAATGAGGAGTACGTACGCACTACTAGGGCGGCATATTCTAAATAATCCTAATCCATTTTTTTGCCCGCAAAAAAAAATCCTAATCCATTTCTCATCCACTGATACATTTACGACACAGTTTATCGCGCCACGCTCTTTATTATTTCAGCGTGGTTGACGATTCACTTAGGCTCCCTGGCCTCCCTCTATACGATAAATAAACGCAAAACTGCTGGCATTTCACTTGCTACGCATCGCATATTATTATACACAAATTAAATAAAGTCACTGCTCTATTTTTTACACAATAGACCGTACCCAATCGTGGAGCCGAGTAAATCAAGGAATTTGATTTTGATTTTTCTCGGAAGAAACCAACCCATAAGTTGTTATTAGATGATCATGCTTTACTTAATTAGTACTAGCTAGTTAGGTGTGCTCCATGTTTGGATGATATGGGCATGGGATGCATCAGGATACTAGCACGTCTCTTGCACGACCGGCAGTGTTGTGTGCTGATTTTCTCAAGGCATGTTGTTTCATCTGCCCTCTAGGGATATTTCCTCGCGGTAGAGGGTCCACCTCGTGAGCTGCCTGCATCCTCCACTGTGGCATTACCAAGAATTGGGTGGTTGTTGAGGCCACGCGGGGGGCGGGCATGAGCCATATTGGCACGTACAGGCCGGTCGTTGGAGACTATGCCGTTCATCACCTCCGTCGCGACACCCTTCAGTAATTAATGGACATGCTAAAAAGTCATCAATGTCTCTGCATATCACCGAGAATTTCATGTCGTGGAAGGAGGTCTGGTCAGCCTACGGCAGAACATGATGCAGTGAGCCAGTGACGACGTAGTCTATGACACCTTGCCAGACTTTTCTTCGGAGATATCAGTCGACGCACTTAATTTGAACAAGAAAACTTGCTTTGGAAAGCTACAGACTTACTGGTGCAACATTCAAAATTTTGTCGTCCATGTTAAAGAAGAAAATTTCCTGGTGAAACAACCAGCAGCAGTGCTGTAACGTCGATTCATCAACTTAACCTTGCATACAACAACTAATATTCAACATTAAAAATTCCAGTCATTTTCACAGAGCATTCTCTGATTTATTTCATCACACTGCTGATGTAGTTCTTGCCAGAAAAAAAAATGAAGCAAAATGGGTGATTAGTTCACAAGAGGAAGTCTAACATTGGCTGACACATACAAAAACGATCTCTAGAAACGATTTTAATGGTATTTGTAGAAGGGGACTCGGCGCCCGCTCCCCGTAGCTAAAAATGAAGTATTTGTAGTAGCGCGGGTGATGTGCACCTGCACCCAGAAATGGATTTTCAGGGGCAGATGTGGCCCGCTCCTACAAATGGCCGCACCAACAAATTGATTTAAAAAATTCAGGAAAAATAAAAGAAACAGCAAAAAAGATGTGATTTTTTTTTGGTGAACCAAGGAGTCAGTTCAAACCCACAACCTTCAGCATCACGACAGGCCTCCCAGTCTACTGCACCACACAGTTGGTTGTGACCACATGAAATATATTATTCTTTAATATAAACTTTAAAAGGATTTGTAAGAGCGGGTGACACCATCACCCACCTCTAGTAAAGAACTTTAGGGGCGGGTCATGGTGTGGCCCACCCCTAGAGATGTTTCTACTTTTACCATTCAAAATATGGATATATACCAGCATAAAATACATTTATGTAATATATTTCATATTTCCTGAGTATTTTTTTCTTTCAAACAGACAAAACATTACAATCCCAATACATAAACCCATATTGCATTCACGTTTACATATACCATATATTCATACTATATAGTCAGATTTGCTCTTTATATTTGTATCATTGTACACTTTGATTCTTTTGTACTCTTCTGTATCTTTATTGCATTAGTATACAGAGTGCAGCACCAAGGAGGCCCAATCGGCAGGATGCACGATCAATCCGACGATGACGTCGATGATCAAAATAAGAGGAGTGAGTTGTCATTGGCACAGACGCCATGCATACTTCATGCATTGCGCGGCGGCCACCGTTGTACTCTCCTCCATCAGCTCGGCGATCAAGTTCAGGTGGCACAGAACGTATTAGCAAATATGCTGTCGTTGTAACGTTTTGGCTACTAATGCACCAATTTATCAAAGTATTGCACTAAATTAATTATTTTATAATTTATTGGACCAATCTATATCCACATGTCATCTTATTGTACTAAATTAAGCATTTTATAAGTTGTTGGATCAATTTACACCCGTCTACCAAGTTGTTGTACTTCGTCGACTGCTCATGTGTCGCAGCACCGAGAATTCCATGTAGCGGGATGAGGTCTCGTCAGCCTATGGCAAACATGATGTAGTGAGAAAGTGACCTAGTCGATCTGTGGCATGCTGTTCTTTGCCGGCCTTTCCTTCAGTGATATCAGTCGACGTGATATCAGTTGACGCGCTGAATTTAATTTGAACATTACAAAATGATGAGGACATGACATCCATACATATGTCTATGAGGGGTGTATGGGGTGGAGAAGGAGACCAACAAGGTTTTTCAAGTCAAGAAGAAGGCCCAAGACAAATCCGATTCGAGTCCCCAAGGTGGAGGCCCAAGGAAACTCAAGTTCGAGTCGGCCTCGCAGTCCAGGAGCAGCCCGCACTAAATTCGTCGCCCAGGTCGCATACGGGCTCGGTTTTTGACGTTCTCCATATGCTTGAAAGCTAAGGAGATAAGCTTTCCAATGGCACCGGTCTCACCTCAAAATTTCTTCTGAGTCATCGGGAATCGTTGAAACAAGTGGACGTCCAGAATCTGCCAGGGTGCTGCGCCGCCATCTTTTGGGTTGTTGGCCCGTGTATCATGTTAGGGTCCATTGTGGACGTGGTTAGGGGGTTATGCATGCCCCAACCCTCATATAATCAGTAGCCGCCGCCACATTAGGGTTTGTGTTTTGCTTAGATTAATCTGTCGATAACAGTTTCGCCGTTATCGGTTTGTAGGACCCCAACTTTTGATCTTTATCATACATCTGCAGTGTCACTTCCTTTGAGAGCTGCTTCTTTCGAGTTCTTGCTTGTGTTCTTCGTTTCGCAAGCGGGGATTAGCCTTCTTGGCGAGGTCAACCAGGTTGTGACACGGTTGATAACCAGAGGAGTCGTGGTGCTAAGATTGCAGGGTTCGAGTTTGCTAACTTGAAGCCGGATCGGTGTGTCGCGTTCCGCCGAAAACGAGTTATCCTTCACCTGACGGAAGATCGGGCACCCTAGTCCCCATCAAGTGGTATTCAGAGACAGGTTTACCGTCAGGTTCGTCCTTTCGCCTTTGTCCTATAGTCCAGAAAATAGCCCCAAAAATAATTCCGCTGTCCTAGTACCCCTTTTAGCCTTTGCAATTTCGTTTCAGTTTCGCTTTGTTGAGTTTGTGTCTGTGGTCAAGTCTCGTTGCTGGTTTTAGTAGTGTTCGTGTCGTAGTTCAATTGCCCATTGCTGTGATTCGTTTGTTTCCGCTGCTATCCCATCCATGTTTAGCCATACAACAATTCGAGCCACCACATTACTCGATTTGGCTCGCTAGCCGCCTTGTGTGCACTCTCGCCGTGCAAGCCCTAGATAGGTTGCAAGCCACTTTGATCGCTTTTGCATTGCATGCTTGATCCTTGTTTCATCTGGCGAATACCTATTTCTTGCTGACGCAGACACTAGGAGGAAGTTTACCTTAGCCATTGTTGTTTTTCGTGCCTATTGAAAACATAATTTGAGATACCTTCCATAAAATAAGCATAATTTTTCACTCGGTGCTCCGTTTTGGCTCAAATTTTTACAGCAGATTCATGACTTCATTCGGAGGTGACCCAAACTAGCCTTAGGCTTCTTTGGTCAAGTCAAAAAATTCAAAAAGAATCAGGAAGATAAATAAAAAAATTGATCAAGTTGTTTCAGGGTTTTCAGAGATTGTTCCTGAAATTCCCTAGGCCGCATCTCACCTCAAAAATGGATGCAAATTTTTATGGTTGGAGCTTTTGATATCCTTATTCAGAGAAAAATATAAAAACAATAGTTGAGACAAATAAAACATCTTAATTCCTACTAGTCCTACAGAGAAATTGCTGAAAATATTAAAAAACAATTGCATAGAGTGTTGTTTTGCTTGTTCTGTGAGCTTTATCCATCGTTTCTTGTTCCAACTTGTTGTGCTACGCCTAGGACACGTCTGAGCCAGCAATTGTGACTTGTGCTTTGGATACTTATTGAACTTTCCTATTCTGCATTCGTTATTTGTTAATCCTTGCTACATATTTAGCCTTCCGAGCTCCACAAACTATACTTCAGGTCAGTGCAGCAAAAGACCCTTGCAATCTTAGTACTACTTTCCCACAGGTATCACGAACGAGCCACCGGTTGTACCACCCACTGCTTTGCGGTGGTAAGAACCTTGTAAGAGCTTGGTAAGACGTGTGAGAGTGTGTATCCACCAACAAATATAATAGCTCATAGAGATTTATTTTGATCAAAACTAGACAACTAGTTCTGTTTAAAGTCTAAATTGCAGGAAATCAAGGCACAGATGTTTGCAGGGATGGAACAAAAGAACAAGCCACAACTACATGTAGCCGACAGTCAACAAGGTATGAGAGGTAAAATTACCATACCAACCTATTCTGGATCTTATGATGGAGACGAATATCTTGATTGGGAGATGACTGTAGAACATGTGTTTAATTCCCATCTAGTTCCTGAGATACACAGAGTTCAACAAGCTACAAGTGAGTTTAAGGATTTTTCCTTTATTTGGTGGTACGGGCTAGCTGCAACTAATGCTTTACCTAGTACATGGGAACAACTTAAAGAAGCAATGCGTGATCGTTTTATTCCTCTTTCTTATAAACGTGATTTGCTTAGAAAAATGCAGCGCTTATTGCAGGGCAATATGTCTGTTTAGGAATACCATAAAGAGTTTCAAAAGTGTAGAATATGTTGTGAAATTAAGGAATATGTAGAAGCAATAGAGAATAAATTTTTGTATGGTCTTCGACCTGAAATTCAGAATATTCTTGTTGATCACTCTTATAGTTCTCTTTCACAATTATTTGAACATGCTTGTATGGCTGAAAAACAATTTTTAGGTGATGATAATGTGTCAAAATTAATTACACCTATTTACCAAGATGAGGTACAATATTTTGAGGAGGACACCATCCATTTTCTTATCCCTAACATTTTGCAGCATGTACATAATGAAGATGGCCATACAAAAGAACAGGAACTGGTAAATTTTTCAGGTAAAAACTCTCTTGATGTGCTGAATTTGCCCTCCAATGATGCAAATAATGCTATACTAGAACCTTCTATTGTATTACCTTTGTCACAAGTAGAGAATGAGCATGATACTTTTGATTTGAAGTAATATACATGTGCTGAAAATAATATTATTATGCCGATTACTTGTGCACATGACGAACTAAAATTATTATCTTCTTTAAACACTTTGGGTTATGTTCAGTTTGATACTTTATGTGCTCTTAGTAGTTTGGAAGAGAAATTTAGATGTGCTGAGTTGCCATATTTGTCTACTTGTACATATCATTTTATTGGCAAATATAATTATAAAGGAGAGTATATGGTGCATCGAGTCTATATTTGTGCAAATCTGAAATCTCCTTCTGATGTACAAGATTGTGATCAACTAGATTGTCTATCTAGTTTTACTATAACGGATCGAGTTCACTTTCAAGAGGGGGAGCATTGTTGGCTATTACCTATGTGTGCTAGTGCTGATTTTTCTTGTATTGAACAGATACTTGCGGATATGCAACCATCTATGCCTGCATTGTGTTTGGTTAGTGCTAATCATCTGCAGGATAGTATTGAAAAAGATCGTGTGCGTTCTGATCAAGAACCTACGTATTTGCCGACAACTCTATAGGAGAAGATGCTTTGAGAGATTACAAATATGGTCATGTCACTCCCCACAATATTCTTAGTTCCCATATTTTCCACAACCTCGTGTTTCTTCGTGTTGTGCAGGGCCATCTTAGAGCACAAACGACGCCGAGGACGGCTTTTCGTCAAGACGGGGAGGATGATGAGGACATGACACCCATACATATGTCTATGAGGGGTGCATGGGGTGGAGAAGGAGACCAACAAGGTTTTCCAAGTCAAGAAGAAGGCCCAAGGCTAATCCAATTCGAGTCCCCAAGGTGGAGGCCCAAGGAAACTCAAGTTCGAGTCGGCCTCAGAGTCCAGGAGCAGCCCGCACTAAATTCATCGCCCAGGTCACATACGGGCTCGGTTTTTGACATTCTACATATGCTTGAAAGCTAAGGAGATAAGCTTTCCAATGGCACTAGTCCCACCTCAAAATTCATTCTGAGTCATCGGGAATCGTTGAAACAAGTGGACGTCCAGAATCTGTCAGGGTGTTGCGCCGCCATCTTTTGGGTTGTTGGCCCGTGTATCATGTTAGGGTCCATTGTGGACGTGGTTAGGGGGTTATGCATGCCCCAACCCTCATATAATCAGTAGCCGCCGCCACATTAGGGTTTGGGTTTTGCTTAGATTAATCTGTCGAGAACAGTTTCGCCGTTATCGGTTTGTAGAACCCCAACTTTTGATCTTAATCATACATCTGCAGTGTCACTTCCTTTGAGGTCTTCTTCTTTCGAGTTCTTGCTTGTGTTCTTCGTTTTGCAGGCAGGGACTAGCCTTCTTGGCGAGGTCAACCGGGTTGTGACACGGTTGATAACCAGAGGAGTCGTGGTGCTAAGATTGCAGGGTTTGCGTTTGCTGGCTTGAAGCCGGATCGGTGTGTCGCGTTCCGCCGAAAATGAGTTATCATTCACCTAACGGAAGATCGGGCACCCTAGTCCCCATCACAAAACTTGCATTCGAAAGATACATACATAGTAAAGAAGAAAATTTTCCTGGTGAAACAAGCAGCAGCGTCAATTTCATCAACTTAACCTTGCATACAACTAATATTCAATATTAAAAATTCCAGCCATTTTCACAGTGCATTGTCTGATTTATTTCATTATACTGCCGATGTAATTCTTGCCATAAAAAATGATGCAAAATGGGTGATTAGTTCACAAGAGGAAGTCTAACATTGGCTTAGATGACATGGAACAGCTGATCGGAGGTCAGGAGCGAGAGCGGCGTGGTAAGATTGATCCAAGCGGCATGATTCGCATGATTTTACAAGAAGTCAAGTTAGGTTTCCACTGCAAGAGAAGACCACATCCACCCTCCTCATATGCCTCGGCGAAATTAAAATTCGGTGCTGATGCTACATTAGCACCGGATCCAAAATTCATAAGCCCTCGGAGACCTTTTAGCACCGGTTAGTAACAACAATCGGTGCTAAAAGTCACATTAGTACCTCGGTGACTAGCCTTTTAGCACCGGTTGGTAATACGAACTGGTGCTAGGGATCATATGCTACTTCAAAAGAAAAACATCTTTTACCCAGTCACATTTGCTGCGTAGATGAGATGAAAAACATTGCACGCGCGAGCTAATAGGTTCGAGTTCGAATCCCAGCAACACGTATATTTATTTGACGCCCACCTTTAGTACCGAAAGATTAGAGCCGGTTGGAAACCCAGTGTTATAGGAGGTTCCCAACCGGTGCAGATGGATTATTGTACTCTTTGATTACTCTAAGAATGTAGTACGTTGCTGAGGGCATTGTGTCTAAGAAAGGTCCGTCCGTGTTCGTATGAATGGGGGGGGGGGGGGGGGGGGGGGGGTCCCTATATCCTCCATTAGGGGGCTCTCGCGTGAGAGACTGAGTTCGCTAAATGTATTACCGATAAAATGATCTTTTAATTTGTAACTATTTGTGCTAGTTGAGTATTTGACGCTACTGGCCTTTTAAAGATATGAATCAATTTTTTTCCTAATTTTTAATGGCTAATTATGATTTTTTTTTTACAATTTTTGGTATCTAAAATCCATTGTAGGTGCGGCTCAATATCCATCTCTAAAAATACGTTATTTTTAGCTGCTAGAAATAGTAGGTGTGGGTCTTGGACCCATCTCTAAAATTATGTTTTCAACTGTTCTATGAATTATTTGTGTAGTAGTGATAGTCACTAAATTTTACACAAAAGACCCAATCACGGAGCTCCGAAAGAAAGCAACCCATTATGAGCTAATCATGGGTCAATATATGCTAGGGACTAAGTTTAGATCAATGTATATGGGCATTCTGAACCAGACTGAGCACATTAGCTTCCAAATTTTTTATTAACTACAGATCACTTCAGAGATTGCTCGATCTCTGCAGTATATATCTACAACTTGCGGGACAACATGTGGAACGTACCCATACTGAGGTCATTTTGGTGCCACACACTGGTAACAATCGAACACCAAATTTACATATTCATGTGTCATTCTAATATCAGCTACACACCGGACAACAGCGATCCGCGTTATTTACATCAACTAAATACCGATGCATGGGTAATAGTCCTGGATCCTTACGACCTCAATACCTGTAGTAATCACAGTGCCATATGAAAGCTATACATCTTCGGCTTCGGTCGCTGATGGGCACGACGATGGTCGACTCAGTGATAGTATTTGTGGATCTACATCTTATAACAACATCTTTATTTATAGGTTACATCCTCCATACAATTTCAAAGATTAGTCATCTTGATTTTGACCCACAGATTTTTACCTCGTTGATGCTTCCCATCAATTGATGGATCTTGCGGACGTTACTTCGTGGAATAGTCATCGAGCGTAAGTTAATGGCCATCGTTGTTGGTCAAGATTGGGTAGTATGTGTGTATTGATTTGGTAAGATGGTGGAAGTAGCATCGATGGGCTTCGAATTGGTGATACATTTTCTGGTTCACATTTCTCGACTCCAAGGAGAAATCCTCATGTCTGTCTTTAGTTGGTTGTACCTGACTTGCTCTCTAGGGTGAAAAATCGATGATATGATCTTAGTTAGTTAGATCATGGCAATGATGGCTCGTCCGCGTGCTATTTCTTTGTTGGAGTCATTGTTTTTAGAGACTCTTTCTCGTATTCCCGATGCTGCTTTGTTGGTGTATGAAACTAATGGTTAAGTTGTATGGGTAGTTGTTGACACAAAAAATCAGGTGGCAATGATTTGCGTGATCAACACAAGATTGGCCTCAGAGATTTGCTTCATTCCAACGACGAGCCGGTAATCTTGATGTTCAGGGCGTGCCAGTTAATTTGACATGTAATTGACAAGAGATAGAATGTATAAAATTTACATACCGGCTATGATTCCGAACTACCATTCTGTAGATCGGATCGGCTAAAATCAGCCGATGATAGTTTAAAGTCCAAGTTCAAGCTCAGGTCGGCTATATGCTTAAAAGCTTGAAAGCCGATAAGAAACTCAAAGACGAACCGGATAGATTGTAATGAAAACTAAAAACTAAAAACTTAGCGCAGCTAAATAAATAATCTATTAAGATTTAATTAACTTTGAACGTAAAAGCAGAGAAGAATAAATGGACCTAAATCGGCTATTCGGATCGACTAAACATGAACGTTCGATAAATTGGTGTAACAACTAGATCAAGATAAAAGCGATTCCCTAAAACCTATAGTCTAGCAGGTACGATAACTCTTAGGCGATCTAGACAAAACCACAGCGATATGTCCGGTAATGAAAGCCTAGAGAGCACCAGGTAAAAGCGGAACTTACAAGCAAGTCGAAGATCAAGATGATACATCCCTGCTGGTTTGAAAGAACTCGTTGATGAACTACTGAAAAATATGGTTTGAAAGTAGATGCGGTGAAAAGTAAGAACCGGTTGTTTGATTTAGTGTGTACAGTCTTTTACAAAGCCATCAGGCTACTATTTATAGTCTAAGTTAAAGACTCCTTGTCGATTACGACTTACAAAATTGACATAACAAAAATAACACTTTACTAAAATAAATATTCTCTAAATATAAGTCGAACTCGGTGTGGCCCCACCACCACGAATGTCGACTCAAATCTCCGATCCTTTGACTTTGACCGCACCGGTCCCATCGGCTTTGAGCACACCGGCTTCATCGGCCACAAGGCTTCATCAGCTCCATCGTCTTCATCCACTACTAGAGATCTTCACATCCGTCCCTCTCATATGCCTCGGTGCACTCAAGATCCGGTGCTAATGCAACATTAGCGCCGGGTATAAAATTGGGGTGCCCCGAGGACTCTTTAGCACCGGTTGGTAACACCAACAGGTGCTAAAAGTCACCTTTAGCACCGGTTGGTATTACCAACCGGTGCGAATACCAACCGGTGCTAAAGGTGCTCCCCCTTTAGCACCGGGTCGTAACACCACCATGTGCTAAAGGGTCACCTTTAGCACATGGTGGTGTTACGACCCGGTGCTAAAGGGGGTGTTGCATGCTACTTTAAAAGGAAAGCATATTCTATTCCATCACATGTGCTATGTAGTTGAGATAGTTAGGTGGGTACGTGCGAGCCAAGAGGTCATGAGTTCGAATCCCGCAACAACGCACATATTTTTTTAGCGAATGGACACCTTCCGGTGCTAAAGGTGCCCACCCTTTAGCACCGGAAGATCTGCACCGGTTGGAAAACCGAAGCTAAAGGTCCTTCCCAACCGGTGCAGATGAAGCCCTTTCTGGTAGTGATCGGCTCAAACTGACTTCATCAGCTGGTTACTCGTTCATCGGCTATCCCCTTAGCATCGACCACTACCAGAATAACTCACATCCGCACCTATCATATGCCTCGGTGCACTTAAGATCCGGTGCTAATGTAACATTAGCACCGGGTGCGAAATTGGGGCGCCCTCGGGAACCCTTTAGCACCGGGTTGTAACACCAACCGGTGCTAAAAGTCCCCTTTAGCACCGGTTGGTGTTACAACCCGGTGCTAAAGGGTCCCCCTCTTTTAGCACCGGGTGGTATTACGACCCGGTGCTAAAGGGTCACCCTTTAGCACCGGGTGGTGTTACGACCCGGTGCTAAAGGCCCTTTAGCACCGGTTCGTAAATACGATCCGGTGCTAATGTAGGTGTCACATGCTACTTCAAAAGGAGCGCATCTTTAATCCTATCACATGCACTGTGTAGGTAAGATGGTTAGGTGGGTGCACGCGCGCGAGCCAAGAGGTCTTGAGTTCGAATCACGCAAATATGCAAATATTTTTTGCTAGTGCCCCCACCTTTAGCACCGGTTATTTGACCCGGTGCTAAAGGTGGCACCCTTTAGCACCGGAAGATTGGCACCGGGTGGGAAACCCGGTGCTAAAGGGCTTTCCCATCCGGTGCCAATGTGCATGATTCTGGTAGTGGACTTTAAACGTCCGCTTTATCGGCTCACCTCTTTTGACCATATTTTTGACGAATGGTGCAAAAAATAGTGTCAACAGTAGTCTGCTTTCACATAATTTTTTATGTCGTCCTATCCTTTATGTTGTTTTTTATTTTCTGTTTTAGGCTACGTGCATTTTAGCTATACAGAGGACAAGAATAATCTTAGTGTAGTTGTATCTTCTTGATGTAATTGGCTAAAATTAATAAAGTTCCCTTATGGAGAAAATATGAAAGCTATACAAACGAAAGACACCATGAAATCCATGTTCCAAGTGTACGTGTTATGCTCAGATGGGTTGGATATTGGGCCTTTGGGGGCATCAGCACAGCATTCTGGTGGCAAGCCTGCACCAGTAAGTAAGGCTGTGACTGTCCAATTTGTCCAAACAAAAAAGCGTGAATTCAACACCAGTCAGGGGTTTCGTGATATTTTTATTTGGAGTACAACTAAAGCGGAGGTTCATGAATGACAATGAAAAAGACACTAGACTACCAGTGCTGAAAGCTTGTGCACGCGTGATCTAGAAATTCTCTGTTACATAGATGATTGTTCTAAAAACAAGAACGTTTCAACTCAATATTTAATCAGGTCTAGTAGTTGCATTTTGATACAATTGCAGTTGCTGCTCCATACATCAAGCCTATGCCTCTATGCTAGCTACCTGCCGTCCTTGTTTGCCTTATCTTCAGAAGTATCAGACGGACACTGAATTTGAATAGAAGAAATCTTGCATTTGAAAGATGCAAACTTACTGTTGCAAGATTCAGAATTTTGACCATTCTACGAACCATTCATTCAGTCATCCAAAAGCTTACGTGAACTTCAAACTATTCGTTCCAGTTCCCTGATGTGACAAAAGAAGCACCAGTACACTATTCGGTGATAATGCTCATAAACTGAATTCAGTATACGAACATAATCAGCATTCACAAACTAATACTCAGTCTGTCCTAGAAAACAAAACAGCTGATACTAAGTACGGAATTTTAGAACTCCAGTCATCAATTTGATAATACATTGCCTGATTACTTCCATCTTGCAACGATGCAAGCCAGAAAGAAAATGAAAGCAAACATACGTGTGGTAGTTCACAAAGGGCCGGTTCAACGCTAGACGAGACACAATGGGAAATACGGTTCAACGATGTGTGGGCGGTAATTCACCATGAAAGAAACGTATAGTAAGTTTGTTAAGTTTACAACCTAAGAAACCAAGATCTTTGGTATTCCTCACATTCTAGTATCACAGGCAGTAAAAAGGAGGTCCGACCATGCAATGCATATATCAGTTACACACTAGGGTCCACGTTATTTAAGTTACACACTGACGAGAAAATTCTAGCTTAAGCACTACAGAAAATCGGGGGTTTACCGAGTGCCCCAGGCAAAACCCAAAAAACACTCGGCAAAGCCTAACACTCGACAAAGACGACTCGGCAAACAGAGTGTTTTTTATTAGGCACTCGGTAAATCTTTCATCTTTACCGAGTGCCAAAAATGACACTCGGCAAACACATTTTGAGAAAATAAAAAAAGGCACGGCAACACACGGCAAACAAATTTTGAAAAATAAAAAAAGAGTTGCCACCGTTACGCCGCGCCGCATCGAGCCGCCCCCACCCGCGCCCTACCGTCTCACGCCGCGCCGCGCCTGGCCATATCGTGCCCCTGCCGGCCGAGCTGCCCCGCACGAACCGCCTACCGCGCCACGCGAAGGACCCCCCCCCCCCCCCCCCCCGCCCCTCTCGCGCACGGCCGCCTGCCTGCGCGCCCCGTCGGCCGACCCGCCTGGGCGTCGTCCCTGTAGTGAGCTGAGAGAGAGACGGGAGAGAGATGTGAGAGGTGGATGAGAGAGGGATATTTTGACTATATAGGCGGAGGGATCCGTGTCACTCTTTTTGGACCAATAGGAGCTCACCATTTTGAAGGGTTGGATCGCTGATGTGGCGAGTTGTGTTTTCTCTATGTGTTTATAACGGAATTTTAGATGGCTAAACAATTTCAAATCAAAAATATTAAACTATAAACTTTAGCATCTCTTCGAGACCAACAACTTTGACATAGAACGTATTTATATCCAATGTAATTTAAAATTTTTAAAAATTTAAGATTCAAATTAGATACATTATAAGGATATTTTAAAGTGTTAAACAATCTCAAATTAAAATGTTGTCAGCTACAAAGTTTTAAATTTCATGAATATGTACAACTTTGATATATAACTTATTAACATTCGAGATCATTTCAAAATTTAAAATTTCAAATTTGATAACTTATAATAACATTTTGAGTTATTAAACAATCTCATATAAAAAAAGTTGTGAACTATAAATTTTTATATTTCATTGAGGTCTACAACTTTTGTATAAAGTTTTTTTCATGTGAGATCATATAAAAAAGTTTGTATTCAAAAAATACATTCACTAACTCTCACATACAATCACACATTTACATCTTGTGAGTTGTTTCGATTTTGTAAATATCGTTATGATAAAATATGTGAAATCTTCTCAACTTTTTATCACAACCTCTATGTGTGATACCATCATATCAAGACAAATCTCACTACCAGAATCCTTCACATCCGCCCGCCTCCTCCGCCTCGGCCATTTTTGGACCCGGTGCTGATGGGGCTTCAGCACCGGGTCCAACGGCTAGGAGCGGGGGCGGCGCGGAGGTGTGTCCGGGCGGACACATTAGCACCGGGTCGTGGCACGACCCGGTGCTAATGTTCACCCTTTAGCACCGGGTGCAGCCACGACCCGGTGCTAAAGGCCTCGGGCACATTAGCACCGGGTCGTGGCTGCACCCGGTGCTAAAGGGTGAACATTAGCACCGGGTCTTGCCACGACCCGGTGCTAATGTGTTTGAATATAGGGGTTTCCCCTCCCCGCCCGAGCCAGCTGAACACTTAGGCGCTGTGTTCATGCTGCTCGGCCATGGGAGGGGAGGTGCTGCCCAAATTTTTTTCAAAATTTGTGAAGAATCTACTCATCTAAGGAGCACTACAAGGTACACTCTTTCATTCTCTAATGTTTTATTTAGCTTGTAATCCTTCTATGATTTAGAAATAGAGGGATTTGTGAATCAAAGTAAAGCTAGCTAGAGAGAGATTGTGTTCTTGGAGGAGAGAGAGGAGAGAGCTTGAGTTCATGGTGGAGAGAGTGTTCATGCATGTTGTGTTTTAAATGGAGACAGAAGGCAAGCTAGTTAGTATTTTGTTTTGTATGACTTGTGAATAGTTGTAAGGCTTATAGTAATGTGGTTTTAGAAATTACTAGAAAATCAATATAAAATGCTACAAAATCTTATAAATTACTAGAAAATCTTATAAATTACTAGAAAATCTTATAAATTACTAGAAAATCAATATAAAATGCTAGAAAATCTTATAAATTAATAGAAAATCTTATAAATCACTAGAAAATCAATATAAAATGCTAGAAAATCTTATAAATTAATAGAAAATCTTATAAATTAATAGAAAATCTTATAAATTACTAGAAAATCAATATAAAATGCTAGAAAATCTTATAAATTAATAGAAAATCTTATAAATATTATAAATCTTATAAGGCTTATAGTAATGTTATATTTAATGAATATAGTAATGTAGTTTTAGAAATTTATTTATATAATGGAATATATATTATAATTTGTATTTATTTATATATTAAATTTTTTTATCTTTAAATTGTATTGTATATTTGTTATTGGTTAATAATGCAGATGAATAGACAATGGATGTACGGGGACCCCCACGCTCAGGCCTTCCGTGATGGCCTTAGGACGTTTCTCGATGCCGCCGAGGCTAACAGGACGCCGTCCGGTTTCATGTTCTGCCCATGCACCCATTGTAAAAATATACAATCGTACAAACAAAGAGGTTGTCTTCAAGTGCATTTGATGAGGCACGGTTTCATGAGGAATTATTCTGTTTGGACGAAGCACGGTGAAAGAGGAATTCTAATGGATGAAGATGAAGAAGACGAGGCCGATGACGACATTCCGTTATTGGCTCAATACTACGGTTCCTTTGCATATGCTGCAATGGGTGATGCCGATGAGGAAGATGTTGCTCGGGAAGGCGATGCTCAGGAAGATGTTGCTCAGGAAAATGAACCTACTGATGGGCTCGGGCAAATGTTGCGTGATGCCGAGAAAGACTGCGGCAATGATAAGGAACTAAAAAAGATACAGCGCATGTTGCAGGACCACAAGACTGACCTGTACCCAGATTGCAAAGAGGGGCTAAAGAAGTTGGATAGCACACTTGAACTTCTGCAGTGGAAGGCAGCAAATGGTGTTACTGATAAGGGTTTCGAGGAGCTACTGAAACTCGTAAAGAAGATTCTTCCAGAGGGTAACACATTGCCATCGACAACGTATCAAGCAAAACGTGTTGTTTGCCCTCTCGGTTTGGAGGTGCAGAAGATACATGCGTGTCCTAATGACTGTATCCTCTATCGCGGACAGTACGAACACTTGGATCGTTGTCCGGTTTGCACCTGCGCGCGATACAAGATCAGGCGGGACGACCCTGGTGATGTTGGGGGAGAGCGTTCTAAGAAAAAAATCCCTGCGAAGGTGATGTGGTATTTCCCTCTGATACCCCGTCTGAAGCGTTTGTTCAGGAACAAAGACCATGCCAAACTGATGCGCTGGCACAAAGAAGAACGTAAGCAGGATGGCATGTTGAGACACCCCGCCGATGGATCCCAGTGGAGGAACATCGACAGAGCATTCCCAGAGTTTGATGCTGATGCGAGGAATGTTAGGCTTGGTTTAAGTACCGATGGCATGAACCCTTTTGGTGAAATGAGCAGTAGTCATAGCACTTGGCCCGTGACTGTTTGTATCTACAACCTACCCCCCTGGCTCTGCATGAAGCGGAAGTTCATTATGATGCCAGTGCTCATCGAAGGCCCAAAGCAACCTGGCAACGACATTGATGTGTACCTAAGACCATTGGTTGACGAACTTTTGCAGCTGTGGAAGAATGAAGGTGTTAGCGTGTGGGATGAGGACAAGCAGGAGCAGTTTGACCTTCGAGCACTGCTTTTCATAAGCATCAACGACTGGCCTGCACTAAGTAACCTATCAGGACAATCAAACAAAGGATATAAAGCATGCACTCACTGTTTAGAGGAAACCGAAAGCATGTATTTGAAACATTGTCGTAAAGTTGTGTACATGGGTCACCGTCGATTCCTTCCGGTGAAGCATGAGCTACGAAAGAAATGTGCGCATTTTGGCGGGAATGCTGACCGCCGTACAAAGCCGAGACACCGGAGTGGAGAAGAGCTATTTGATATGGTGAAGGACCTACACGTGGTGTTTGGCAAGGGAGACGGAAGCCAGGCTGCTCCGACGGGCGAGGATGGTCGTGCCGCGATGTGGAAGAAGAAGTCTATCTTTTGGGAGCTACCTTATTGGCAACGTTTAGAGGTCCGTAACGCGATTGATGTGATGCATCTGACGAAGAATCTTTGCGTGAACTTGATAAGCTTCCTGGGTACTTATGGGAAGCCAAAAGATACACTGGAAGCACGTCAGGATCTGAAACGATTGAAGCAACGGACTGATCTACATCTAGAAAAGAGAGACAAAGGACGCCAGTACTTGCATCCTGCCAGCTTCACTCTCAGCAAAGAAGAGAAGGCAAGCATGTTTGAATGCTTGAACAGTATCAAGGTTCCGTCTGGCTACTCCTCCAATATTAAGGGAATAATAAATATGAAAGAGAAGAAGTTCACAAACCTGAAGTCTCACGACTGCCATGTGTTGATGACACAGCTGCTTCCCGTCATACTCAGGGGTGTGCTACCAGTAAACGTGCGGAAAGCCATTGTGAAGCTATGTGCATTCCTCAATGCAATTTCTCAGAAGGTGATCAATCCAGACCACTTTCTAGTAATGCAATTTTATATTGATTTTCTAGCATTTTATATTGATTTTCTAGTAATTTATAAGATTTTCTAGTAATATATAAGATTTTCTAGCATTTTATATTGATTTTCTAGCATTTTATATTAATTTTCTATTAATTTATAAGAGTTTCTATTAATTTATAAGATTTTCTAGCATTTTATATTGATTTTCTATTAATTTATAAGATTTCGGCCTTTAGCACCGGGTCGTGGCTGCACCCGGTGCTAAAGGCCACGACCGGGCCGCGGGGGCCGTGCGGCGGCCGGCCACGTCACCGGGCGCACGCGAGCCACGTCACTGGCCCGGTCGTGGCCTTTAGCACCGGGTCGTGGCTGCACCCGGTGCTAAAGGCCACGCTGCGGCGGGGCCAAAGACCGGCCTGGCCACGGAGGCCGTGCGAGAGCTGGCCACGTCACCGGGCCACGTCACTGGATGAACAAGAACAATTTTTCTTTTTAATCTCTGTATAAAAGTTGTAACTAGTCGTTCTCCCTCGTACAAACTTCAAAAAAGATCATTTTTCTTCCTAAAAATTCCTAAAATCATACTCTATCAAGTTATGAAACATATTAATGTTATTATTTTGAAAAATCTTCTCGTGTTTGAACAATCCAAATTTTGAATTAAAAATGACACCTACAACCAAGGTTTTTTTCACACTAGGTGATGTCAAATGAAAAAGTGATGAATACCAAAGTTTCATATTTCATCATTATCTACAATCTTTATTTAGGTCATTTTGTCATTTTCAAAATGGGTAATAACATGTAGTAGAAATTTGACAAGTCTCTAACAAAGTTTTGGAAACTATGCGAGTGAATCTAGGATTAATGAACAATGTACACTACCACTTTCTCAAATGCAAAAATGACTTAAATAAAGATTGTAGATCTTGATGAGATATGAAATTTTGGTATTCATGACTTTTTCATCTGAGACCGTTTAATGTTCCAAAATCTTTCATTTAGTTATCAATTTTTGTAATTTATAAGATTTTCAAGTAATTTATAAGATTTTCTAGTAATTTATAAGATTTTCTAGTAAGTTATAAGATTTTCTAGTAATTTATAAGATTTTCTATTAATTTATAAGATTTTCTATTAATTTACAGGATTTTCTAGTAATTTAAAAGATTTTCTATTAATTTATAAGATTTTCTAGTAATTTATAAGATTTTCTAGCATTTTATATTGATTTTCTAGTAATTTATAAGATTTTCTTTTTTAATATATATTTTTAATAGGTATTAATAACTGAATTAAAACAAGTATTAATAACTATACATTAAAAACTATATTTATAAAATTCCCAAATAGTAGCCCCCGGTGCTAAAGGCCCGTTTGGAAACTGGGCGCCAAACGAAAAGTTGGGGCCTTTAGCACCGGGTTGATCTAAAATCCGGTGCTAAAGGCCCCCAATTTTCGTTTGGCGCCAGTTACGGGGCCTTTAGCACCGGGTGTAGAAGACCCGGTGCGAAAGGGGGGCCTTTAGCACCGGGTCGTGGCTGCACCCGGTGCTAAAGGCCTTCGTCTGGCGCACAGTTACGGCCTTTAGCACCGGGTGTAGAAGACCCGGTGCTAAAGGACCTTTCGCACCGGGTGGTGGGAAGACCCGGTGCGAAAGGGGGGGCATTTAGCACCGGGTGCAGCAACGACCCGGTGCGAAAGGGCCTTTAGCACCGGGTCGTGGCTGCACCCGGTGCTAAATGCCCCGGACCTATATAGGCCGGGGACTTCTCTCCCCTTCCTCACTTCGCTCTCATTCGTCACAGATCGAAACCGCCGCCGGTGCCCCCTCGTCTCCTCAGCCGCCGCCGCCCGTCGCCGTCGCCCGTCGCCGTCGCCGCCGCCGCCCGTGGTCCCCGCGTTCACGCCGCCGCCGCCTGTCGTCCCCGCGCCCACGCCGCGCCGCCGCCCGTCGTCCCCGCCGCCATTGTCGTCCCCGCGCGCGCCTGTCGTCCCCGCCGCCGCTCGTCCCCGCGCCGCTCGTCCCCGCGCCGCCGTCGCCCGCCGCCCATCACTGTGAGCTTCTGTGAACACTCTTGATCTCTGTGTAACAGGTGGACTGGCCTAAATGATGGTTGAGGATTTGTAACTTTGAAACGCCTGATAGCATAGATGCCATTTTCTTGTATTTTTGGATCATGCCGTGCTATCTGTATTGGAGATATTTACATTGAAATGTATATTGGAAATGTTATATGTTTGAAATGTATATTGGAAAATGCATCATTTAAATGTATTGGAGATATTTACATTGAAATGTATATTGGAAATGTTATATGTTTGAAATGTATATTGGAAAATGCATCATTTAAATGTATTGGAGATATTTACATTGAAATGTATATTGGAAATGTTATATGTTTGAAATGTATATTAGAAAATGCTTCATTTAAATGTATTGGAGATATTTACATTGAAATGTATATTGGAAATGTTATATGTTTGAAATGTATATTGGAAAATGCTTCATTTAAATGTATTGGAGATATTTACATTGAAATGTATATTGGAAATGTTATATGTTTGAAATGTATATTGGAAAATGCTTCATTTAAATGTATTGGAGATATTTACATTGAAATGTATATTGGAAATGTTATATGTTTGAAATGTATATTGGAAAATGCTTCATTTAAATGTATTGGAGATATTTACATTGAAATGTATATTGGAAATGTTATATGTTTGAAATGTATATTGGAAAATGCTTCATTTAAATGTATTGGAGATATTTACATTGAAATGTATATTGGAAATTCTATGTATATTAGAAATATATGTGCTTCATTTAAATGTATATTAGAAATATATGTGCTTCATTTAAATGTATATTGGAAATGTTATATGTTTGTATAATGTATACTATCGAAAATGTTTATTATCGGAAATTCTATGGCGTACCCGAACCCATCGCGCACCCGAACCCCCTTAGCGAACCCTTAGCGAATCAATTCACACCGCGCACCCGAACCCCTTGGCGAATCCGTTTTTCACGCACCGACCCCCTTAGCGAAAATGTTAGAAATATTGGGAATATGTATGCTTTGTATATATTTCTTATCAATTATTTTTAATTCTATAGATGGCGGACAACAACAACAACGTCCCACCCATGCAAGAGGACAACAACACCCCTGTCCCACCCATGCAAGAGGACAGCAACACCCCTGTCCCACCCATGCAAGAGGACAACGACACGTTTTTTGCGAATCAACTTTTCAATATTGTAACCCAACCAATGTCCATGGATGATGTGTTGGGCATCATTGGAAGGGACGACAATGTCCAGGGCGACAATGTTGCAAGGGCCGAAGATGTTGAAGGGGCCGCAAATGTCCAGGGCGACAATGTTGCAAGGGCCGAAACTATTGAAGGAGCCGGTAGCGCGCCCTCGTCTAGTCAGGTGTGTATATAGATAACATAAATTTGTACTGTACATGTCAATTATGTATACCATCTCTATATCATCTCGTATATATGTAATTTGTGTAGGCCGCCTCTGCTAAGAAATCAAAACGATCGACCACGAAGAAGCTGAAGGATGTCAAGTTACACATCACCCGAGTGGAGGATGACGGGGAGCTAGTTGAGCCCCCAAAAGTGGCCAAGAAATTTGTATCTCAGTGCGGGGTAATTGTACGGGACAATGTGCCCATTAGTATCAGAAAATGGAAGTCCACGGACCCCACTGAGGAGTACGTGCTCCCCGATACAGAGAAGGAGATGCTATGGAGGGAATTAAAGGCAATATTCGACTGGCCTAGCACTCATGAAGCAGAACTGAGGGATTGGACAATGAAGAAGATGGCAGTTCTGTTTCAGGATTTCAAGAAGAAGTTGTACTCGCAATTTCTCAATACCGGAGAGGCCCCGGATCCTGAGAAGTATAAGAAGATCACCAATGACGAGTGGGAAGCATTCATTGAGTACAAAACCTCCGAAGAGGGTGCAACGGCTAGCGCTAGAAACGCTGGAAACGCCGCAAATAAGAAGTACTCGCATAAGATGGGTTCGGGAGGTTACAAGGCAAGCATCGCTAAATGGGAGAAGATGGAAGAAGATCTATATGCTAGAGGCATCACTCCAGCGACACATGACTGGCCCACAAGGACCAAGCATTGGTACTATGGTCATGGAGGCACCCTGAGCCCAATCGACGGCTCCTTAGTTTTTCCCGAGGACTTGCGAGAACTAGCTCACCGTCTCCTCGATATCCTCAGGGCATCTGATAGGGGAGAATTTGTTGCCGATAGAGACAGAGATGAGCTAACCTATGCCTTAGGGAACAAGGAGCATCCTGGACGGACGCGCGGCGTAGGCACAAGCGTCTCATGGAAGAAAGGTTTCCAAGAGCACGCCGCCACCTATAGGAGCCGTTCGAGGAAGAAGGGCGAATATGAGCAGAGGGTAAGGGACCTAGAGCAAACGGTTGCCGCCCAGGGCTCAAAGCTCCAAGAAATGGAGTCAGAGATGGAGCGACGGATGAAGGTAGCATGGCTGCAGATACAACAAGCCACAGGCGGGACCGGTTCCACAGAGCCTGCACCTCTCCAACAAGCCACAGGCGGGACCGGTTCCACAGAGCATGCACCTCTCCAAGATGCGGCCCTTATTAGCCCTCCACAGCAATATCAAAGCAGTCACGCTTCCACACAGGCCGCCGAAGCGGTCCGTTACACCGTGGATGAAATAACTCAACGGACCGCGTGCGAGCTTGTCGTCAGGCAGAAGAACTTAGCTGTGGTGGTACGTATGCGACCTTAGTTCATACTGCATACATTTCACCGTAAATACCATTCATTTACTAACTTTCTTTGTGACTACTAACTTATCAGGTCGCATACGGTATGACCAAACGTGTGGAAGAAGGGCAAAAATGGCACTGCAATGACATTCCACATGGTTACGTACCTGTTGAGGTGGAGCAAGTCGTCACCAGCTGGGAAGACTTGGAACTTGACATCCCCGGAGGTGACGGAGAAACAAAACTCGGTCAGTGTTCTCACTGCATCATTCTATGGAGCAAGGCAGACATCGTTATACCCGATACACCTGCGGCTACCAACAAGCCCCCGTCACCTCCAAGAGATCCACAGGATCATGACGATTCTCCGGGAGCTCCTGATGCAAGCCCGTCTCCTCCGCCAAAGAGGTCTCCGTCTCCTCCGCCGAAGAGGGGACGCCGCACTAAAGCCTCTGCCCCCACTCCACCAGCGAAGAAGGCGCGAAAAACTAGAGAGAAGCCCGCACCAGAGAAAAGAGCGGGCGAGAAGACTCTAGAGGAGCTCGAAGCCTCGGTAAAAGCAGACACAAAGAGGCAAATGGCCGAGTGGAGGAGAAAACCTGAGCCGGAGCCGAAGCTTGATCCCACCATCGTGAAGTCATTCCTCGGTAATTTGAGCAAGGGTCAACAGAAGGAAGTAATAGTAACAGACTATGACCGCTCATTACTGAAATCTCACCGGAAACGGAAGGCTGCGGATAAGGAGGCGGGCCCATCCAAAAAGGTTCCTCAACTCGGCCAGCAACCTCAGCGTCCCTTGGGTCCATTGCCATCTCTGGACGAGCTTAACATTCAACGAGTAATGGCCGAGACTGGACTAACCAGAGCGCAAGTCCTGGGGGAAGCAGATGTGCCAGTAAACACAACGCTGAAGTGGCCGTTTAAGCTTGGTGAGCCTATGGTCCCTCCTGAAATGGAGAGGAAGCTACAAACGAAGATGCGCCGATTCCATGACTGGTATTTGGAAGAATCAAGAAGGAATAAACGGCGCATGATAAAAGTAGGCGTGAAGGACCAAGACTTCTACAATGGTGACGCGGATTTTGTCTGGCTCAGGTTTAATGATATATATGAGCTGTACCACCGCGACGCCATGGACGTGGATTTGATCACATGTTGGACATTGTAAGTACTTTGTTGTTGCTTATAATTCACAGTTTGAAAACAATAATTCCAATCTATGTTGACGCGGGCTTTATTTATTGCTTAACATATGCAGAATGGAGATTCAAAAATGTCGCAGAGACAATATATATGACGTTGGTTTCGTTGACCCTCGAAGGATAAGTGAAGCAATGATAATGCACAATCCTGAGGAAACATATTTAAACCTATACAAATATATCAAGAAACAAAATTACTGTGACTCCATACTAATCCCGTACAACATCGAGTGAGTACATTCACAGCCTTCTTATACTGTCTGTGTAACAATTCATTTCTGATTATAATGTATACATGTGCACAGATTCCACTGGTTCCTAATTATATTGTGTCCTGATCGGGGTGTCGTGAACGTCTTTGATTCATTGCACACCCCAAAAGAAAAACTACAGAACATCATGGACATGATGGCAAGGTGATGTATATTTTCCCCTACTTAATCCACCCCTTCCACTCGCAATGACTTAACTCAATTTTTTTGTTCGCAGGGCCTGGATTCAATTTCGTACAGAACACACGGGTATACAACATGAAACACTAAAATGGAACATTGGCTTTCCGGTAAGCAAGGAATTTGTACATGTAGGCATCGACTAATATATTATATGAATTTTACTAGATTTCTTTTGGTCGACAGTGTGCCAAACAGGGACCGGGAAATAATTTATGTGCATACTATGTGTGCGACTACATGTGGAATTGGGGACATAAAAAGCTCACACAACGCGATATTATGGTACGTAATAATAAACACATTTCCATTATTATTAAGTGCACAATTATTGTCTCCAACTCGACGGATTAAATGTCTTTCAAATATTTTTAAATTATAGATGTTCAACCTGAAGGAAGAGTCCCTAGAGATAGAAAGAATTGACGCAATTGCAGAACAGCTCGTCGGATGGATCTGGGATGAGGTCGTCAATCCCCGAGGAGAATTCCACTCGCCAATACTGGAGGACGTGCCGGACAGTCCAACGAGTGCTAGCTAGTCGTCAATCTTAATTATGTAGAAAATACAGTTTAAATATATATAACTCGAGTTGACATGCATGAATATCTACTTTTGTAATATATATGTCTTCTATTTTGATGAAATGTCAGCTAGTATGAATATAGAGTCGGCCGAATACGCATTAGAATACACGTATTAGAATATATACGTATATAGACGTGCACGCATGGCTACTGAAAAAAGCAAAAAAAAAAAAGAAATCCGGGGTCTTTAGCACCGGTTTCAGGCAGCAACCGGTGCTAAAGGCAGGCCCTTTAGCACCGGGTGCAGCCACGACCCGGTGCTAAAGGCCCTGCTACCGGCGCTGCGGGGCAGGCCCTTTAGCACCGGGTCGTGGCTGCACCCGGTGCTAAAGGGCCCCTTTAGCACCGGTTATTCAACCCGGTGCTAAAGGGGTACCCCTTTAGCCTCGGATTAGTTGCACCGGGTGGGAAACCCGGTGCTAAAGGGCTTTCCCACCCGGTGCAGATGTCGATCATTCTGGTAGTGTCTCATGTTTTTTAGACATAATTTGCTTTTTTAAAATTTAAAAATCATTGGGACACATGTTAGTGATCACATTTCTTGACATAAGATGTTTGAAATTTCTTTTTATTTCATGGGTAAGGACTCAAACTGGGCTAAATAACATGAATATAATTTTTTTACTCATTGTATTCCATTATTTGAATCACTTGCATTTCAAATTTGAATTTATTCAAAAAATTGCTTGAAATGTAATTAATTAATTAATTATAGAAAACAAATACAAAAGTGTACCAAATTTTAACATGGCGCAACACATGCTGTATCCAGAGAGTAGGAAAAGTTTTGGGGCCAAATGAGAAAAAAAGTAAATCTTTGCCAAGTGTCAAAGAAAACACACGGCAAACTCACATTTTTGCCAAGTGTTAAAGAAAAAACACTCGGTAAATAAGCTCTTTGCGGAGTGTTTTTTCGGCACCCGGCAAATAACATGAATATAATTTTTCTAATCGTTTTATTTTATTATAATAAAAAATTGCTTTAAATATAATTAATTAATTATAGCAAATAAACATAAAAATGTACAAAATTTTAACATGGAGTAACACATGTTGTACGTGGATAGTAGAAAAGTTTTCAGACTAAAAAAGGAAAAAAAATTTATATAATACATTCTTTGTATGTTGCATGTGGATAGTACTAAATTCTTTGTCGAGTGTCAAATATAATACACTCGGCAAAGAGCTTCTTTGCCGACTGTATTTTTTTGGCACTCGTCAAACAAGCTCTTTGTCGAGTACTTTATTTTTGCAACTCGACAAACAAGCTCTTTGTCGAGTGTAATTCATTTGTCGAGTGTTATTTTTATGCTCGACGAAGAGGTTGTTTGTCGAGTGTCCGAAAAAAATAGACTCGGTAAATATGGGTTTTCCCGCAGGGAAGGGTCATTGAAGAAAATGTGCGTAGATACAGCAAAAGCGATCCACGTCGTGTCAGCTGCGACGCCGTTCCCTAGATAAGTAAGGTAATTCAATGTTACCAAGTAGAGTGGCCGACGGTTTACAATGACACTAGTGGACTGTTGTTCAATGCTAAGGTGCCTATATAAAGAAATCTGCAGAATGTGCATACACAGCTAACAATATTATACATAGTCATTGCTCGTTTTCATACAATAGACTTAATCGTGGATCCATGTCAATTAATTGAGGACTTTGTGCCACTAGTTCGAAAAAAAGAAATCAATCCATAATATTAGCTGATCACGTATCCATAATTCAATATATGCTCGGCACATGGGCGTGGGATGCATCAGTATACTAGTTATATGCTACAATAATGGGGCATGGACATTGTTGGTCCCATGCCGTAGGCTCAGTTCAGCTACAAGTACCTGGTGCCGCTCTTGGTGTTCACCAAGTAGGTCGAAGCTTAACCACTTGTGAACATCGCACACAATCATGTGGTTCAGTATGTTTACTGAGCCCGTAGGGATCGGATGCTTGCATTGGGATGTATCGGGGATATGATATCAGTGAACGGCCAGTGGCGCGCGGCATCTCCAGGAACTCGCCATTCGGCTGCCTAGCTTAACTTGCTTTATTTGGAATCGCCACACTCATTGCAGTCATATATATGTGCATGGCCCTTCAGCAGACAAGCGGACACGGGTTTTGTGTCGTACGAGCCAGAATGCGATGAGTGTGTAGGATACCACAGTTGTATTGCAGAGATCATTGCTGCTGATGCAGACGCAGGATTGTGTGTTGTCCCATCATATGACAAGACGATTGTATTATATTAATAATTTGTAATTTTACAGTATATGCTTGTGTTTAATTTGATGGGTCCTAATTAAGGATATGCCTATCCACGATGATAATCATCTCTGAAATCTAGGTTTTTAATTCTTGTTGGGTACATATGCTTAGTTTCTCTGCTTGGTTATATGTAGGGAAACTATGATAATGATGAACTATGTTATATCTAGATATGCCTATCTTAATTACAAGATCACTTGCATTAATTCAAATATGGAGTAACCACCCAGCAAAACAGTACAAAACAGTTCAACTATATATCACTTACATATATAGGTTCTGATCTTTGCTAATTAATTTGAAACATTAGTGGATGGTAACCTTACCTGCAAAGGGCAAGAGGGGAGGCATTGATGCGGTATAGCCTGGTGCTCTTGAGCGGTATGATTTGCTAAGATACTTCGCTCATTAGGGTGGGTTATGGTCTGCTTGGACTGAAAAACTTATTGGGTTACTATTTACTAAGAAATATTTGTAAATGCCTCTTAGCATCCCTATGCGGTCACAACCCGGAAGTGTGATTTAAAAGGTTTGGTCACCTCGGCATGACTGGTTCTACGCTTCTTGTGGTGAAAGCTTTGTCTTAACTTATTGCACATATTTTGGGACGCAACAGAGATCCATAGTTGCCAAAAAAAACATTCCACCACATTATCTGATCATGCATTGATATTTCATATGTTCCATGTTTGGATCATATGGGCATGGGATACATCAGGATACTATATGGCCTCTAATTTGTTAAAAAACATTTCAAGGTAACAAGTCGCATGAAACAACCATGGATTGAAGGGCCCACGACGCAAACCATCTGCACCAAGGCAGGCACTTAGACAAAGCAGAGGCCAAGTGAGCCTAACGGGAAGTCGGCTGATGTACCTGATCGCCCGACATCTCCATGCCACCAACCGGCCTCAACTTACACGTGCAATTACTTAGCGACCCTAGGAGCACATCTGAGCCGTGGAGCAGTTGAGGCGGTGAATCCCGCGGTCGGGCAACATCTTGTGTCGCCCGACCTGGGAGTAGGTCCCATGGCGCCCAACCGCCTCTAGGAGCCCCTTACCGACATCCTCAACCTATATAAAGCGTGCATGAGCCCTATTGAAATCATCATCGTGCTCTACAATATATTTGCACTGAGAAGCCCTACTCTTCTTTTGTTAGAAATGTGGAGAGAGTTGAGGAGTTCCATGTCTATCGACAACCCCCCCCCCCCCCCCCCTCCAGCTTGTACCTCGGTAGATACGTCCTTTAGATAAGTGAGTATCTAGGATCCTTTGATAATTGGTTCTTAGTATGATCAATTAAGTCTTCTTATTTATGCTTGTGGGTTCATCATTCATTTACGAGTAAACGATTGCTTTATTCTCAACATAAGGCTAGAGTAGTAATCTTCAACTTAGGCATGGTGCCTATGTTAGTGGTTACTTTTGTATGCCACGTTCCCCATGTATTTGTAGTGGTAGCAAGCCCTATCTGGGCCTTAGTAATCCACCATGTTCAGATTTGTCATAATGCCGCAGGCCAGTATCTTTAGCCTAGCTAGTGTAATCCAGTGCCCGAAGAAAGTGTTATAAGTTGATGTTGATTATTTCGAGTTCTAATCCCTAGGATCCTCTCTACCCGGTCTGCTTCAATTCTCGATCGATCCTAGGACGACAATCCTTTACTAGAGATAGTATAGTATCTATACAATCCCCGAGGATAAATCGATACCTAGAATACTCCTAGTGAAATCTACTCCGATAGTTGTGCGCTTGTGGTTAATTCTGTTTGCCATAGCCAAGGTCAATAAGCTTTCTGGCAGCATTGCTGGGAGACGGTAGCTTTACTATCTTAGTATTAGGATCATCCTAATTTTCTTTTCTTTTTATTTATTTTTATTATTTCCTTTCTTTTGTTCCACACCTTATCCATGGAGCATATGCCTATACTCTGCTCCCCAAGATGAAATCCTTGTACCACTACTTCCCAAGCCCCCATCCACACCTGGTTATGAGATTCGTGTCGAATTGATATGAATGGTTCAAAACCCTTCCTTCTGTAGCCATAAAAACGAAAATCTATATCACCATATGAGGGACTTTGAGACCCAGTGCTCTTGCCAGAAAATCATTGGGCTCACACCTAAAGCCTTCAAATGTAAGTTGTTTCCGTATTCTCTCAAGGAGAAAGCAAAATAATGGTACATCTAAACAGTTCCAAGGGTAACTAGATTAGGAACAAATTATTCTCCCATTTCTTTCACACAAGTCATGTTGCCCTGCTACGGTGAGAGGTAATCTCATTTCAACAGAAGGAGAAGGAACATATCAGGTCCGCTTGGATTTGGTTCTTAGAACACAGATGTTTCCCATTCCAATCAATACCCGACCACTGGCTCATATAGCAATTCTATCTTGGTCTCCATAAAGGATCTAGCCAAATGATCAAAGCGCTGGAAGCCATTTCTTTACAAAAAAACCCCAACAGAAAGCACGGAGATGCTAGGGAATATTTCAGATCCCAATCATACCTATCCTATCTCTCCCCCCTCTCCCGAAAGATGGATCAAGCTAATAGAACCTATCCGACACAGAATTCGGGCACTATGCTCACACGTCTCTAGACTATGTCATTGACCCCCGATTATGAACCATTGAGTCCAAGGGAAGTTCATACCAACATCACCCTAAGCCCCTAGACCCACATGACATAACCACAATTGAGCTCAAGTGAGTTCCTTTGGGACGGCCATGCGAACCGCGCACATCCGGTCAATGTCACGTCGTGTATGTGTGTGTGTGTGTGTGTATATATATATATATATATATATATATATATATATATATATATATATATATCAAACATCACAAACCCCAAGGACCAAGCTTTTATACAAGAGACACCGAGAGATCCTTGATTTGGAAATTTGGAGATGAGAGGAGTGCCGAGGTCAATCCTGAAGTTATTCAATTTTTCATCTATGGATCATGAAGGCTCAAGTAACAAAGAGGATCAGTGCCTTTTGTACAAAATTCGTAGCTTGCATGGACCCATACACCTTGGGACTGACTTTGTACACGACCTGGCACGTGTGCACTAGAAAATTAAGGGCAAATGGGCTTGGAAGCACATTGGGCGATGCCAGGAAATACGCAGTGGTGGGTTTCTTATGGTAGAAGATGCACATCTATATTTGAGTCTGCATCGTGTTTAGCAATTAATAGGAAACATGTGAGTCTACAATGAGACATCTAAGGCTGTTTTTCAATCTCCGGATGTATCTGCTCTGTCTTTCGAACATGCCAGCTCATTGGGGAGCTCATAACTAGGGGTAGGTGTGTATATGAACGTGAGTGTCCATGTTTATACAATGTTTCATGCAAAAAAAAAACGATAGCTGCTGTGAAGTTAGCTATGGATTAGAACACCATATATATATATACTACATGTTTTTTGTATCACTTGACTTTGAAAAAAAAATATGATGCTACAAGAGTTATGATCTCCGCTAATTCTTTAGGAGAAAGTAGAGCATAGGCGTAGGACTAGAGGATGCACATGGTAACGGACAATGGTGCACGAATTGGGTACAATATCTGACACATATATGCATGAAAAACTGAAGGATGTGGTGAAAAAAGCCTTACGTTGTATATTTGTATCCTTCCATTCTCTGCTGAATGATTTTGTATAACACAAGCCAAGTTTCTCGAGGTGGACCAGTTAGAGCATTGAACTCTGAAAGTCGTTGAAACTCCAATCCCGACCCGGTTCGAAGCACGGTACCTTCTTAGAATAATGTCTGGTGGTAGTCTCCTACCGTAGTCGAGTTTTTTTTATTTTGTATAACATAATTCTTTTACAACTCATAAACAACCCAGCCAGTCTCCCAGATGCAGCAAACATCAGTACCTGTTACAGGGTTGTTGCATCACAGTACACGGCATGATATTTAAAACCATTGATCAGCCTGCTTCAATCCCTGTATCATGCCGTTGAGAGAGCAAGAGTTAGTATTGTAAATGTTAAATAAAAATATGCAGTTTTATTTCTAGGATGCCCTTCTATAAATACCAGGACCCCTGATGTGAAACTTAGTGGAATCTATGTCACTCCTTGCCATGTAAATGACTTTATTCCTCAATTACTTGTCTGTACTCTGAATCCACCAACATACTTCGTCAAAACTTCAACAAAAATCACTTTTGGATCACAAAGAACTAGTGTGTACTAACTCTGTTAACAGAGGAGCACATGCTCGCTTATGGTATAATATCTATATATTTCGATGTTGCTGCTCCATTTCGTCTTTCAAGCTAGTCTTTTGGATCACAAAGAACTAGTGTGTACTAACTCTGTTAACTCTGTTAACAGAGGAGCAAATGATAGACGGTTGGTTTAGTATGCAATGGAGAACGGGGAAGACCGACTTCAAGATTGAACATTGGGGGGAGGGAGCGGCAGGTATCAGGAGATTCTAACATCCAGAGCCACAGCTTGGAGTGCCAGATTCCCATTCTTGGTAAAAGACACTATGAAGAAATTGCATCCGTGTCTTGATGTCTGGTGCTTCTATAAGCTTATTTTCTGTTGCCCTCAGGACAGTTGACTCTACAATCCACCTTGCCATGACCGCTAGGTTACATGTTGGCGATGTTTGCAAGAGTACTTAGCGCCACTATGGTGGACCTCGATAGTCTAGATCAAATTAATGATGACTATTGGATAGCGGTAGCGACATGATTCATTAAATATGGGTTGCAAGAACAATTCATCAATCACTAATACTAGGAATAAATATTAAAAGAACTAGCAAATATGCCCGCGCGTTGCTACGGGTGAAGAAGACTTCATTAGCGAGGCGCGTGAGAGCCATAGACGCCATTGATTCCGCATCCGATGTGAAAAACATCAAAGGAGGTCCGGGAATGACGACGGGGTCAACGATGTGGATGCAAGTGATATGAGACGACGAAGGGTGCGTGCGGCTGTGCGAGACCATGTGAGGAGCTGAGGTATTGTGGGTTGATTAATACTAGTTCATTGATATAGGTGAGGGAGACTTCGTAAGCGAAGGCGAGTGAGAGCCGTGGATGCCGCCAATTCCGCATCGATGAGGAACACGACAAAAAGAGATTCTCGGCAGATGTTATGCCCGGAAGGACGGTGAGTCAACACGATAGAGATACGTGCAATGAAGATGAAGGGGTGTGTGCGGCAGTGCATAACGATGAGAGGAGATGGCGTACGGAGGGTTGCAAGAACAATTCATCAATCACTAATACTAGGTATGGGTGGAGGGGACTTCGTGAGCGAAGGTGAGCAGTAGTCATGGAACCCCTAATTCCGCATCCAATAAGTAGCAAGACAAATGAGAAATTCTCGGTATACGTTGCGGCTGAAAATGACGGCGGGAATGCGAACGACGTGAGAAGACGAAGGGGTGTGTCGGTGGTGCGCGACGACGAGAGGAAACGAGGCATTGCGGGTTAATTAATGCCCATTTGTTGCTCGGATAAAGGGGACTTCGCGAGCGAAAACACACACACTACCAGAATGCTTCACATCCGCCCGCCTCCTCCGCCTCGGCCATTTTTGGACCCGGTGCTGATGGGGCTTCAGCACCGGGTCCAACGGCTAGGAGCGGGTGTCAGGGCGAAGACATTAGCACCGGGTCGTGGCAAGACCCGGTGCTAATGCGCCCCCTTTAGCACCGGGTGCAGCCAGCAACCGGTGCTAATGTGCCGAGACCATTTCGCAACCGGTGCTAATTTATTTATATAATGTAATATATATTATAATTTGTATTTATTTATATATTAATTTTTTTATCTTTAAACTGTATTGTATATTTGTTATTGGTTAATAATGCAGATGAATAGACAATGGATGTACGGGGACCCCCACGCTCCGGCGTTCCGTGATGGTCTTAGGACGTTTCTCGATGCCGCCGAGGCTAACAGGACGTCGTCCGGTTTCATGTTCTGCCCATGCACCCATTGTAAAAATATACAATCGTACAAACAAAGAGGTTGTCTTCAGGTGCATTTGATGAGGCACAGTTTCATGAGGAATTATTCTGTTTGGACGAAGCATGGTGAAAGAGGAATTCTAATGGATGAAGATGAAGAAGACGAGGCCGATGACGACATTCCGTTATTGGCTCAATACTACGGTTCCTTTGCATATGCTGCAATGAGTGATGCCGATGAGGAAGATGTTGCTCGGGAAGGCGATGCTCAGGAAGATGTTGCTCAGGAAAATGAACCTACTGATGGACTCGGGCAAATGTTGTGTGATGCCGAGAAAGACTGCGGCAATGATAAGGAACTGAAAAAGATACATCGCATGTTGCAGGACCACAAGACTGACCTGTACCCAGATTGCAAAGAGGGGCTAAAGAAGTTGGGTAGCACACTTGAACTTCTGCAGTGGAAGGCAGCAAATGGTGTTACTGATAAGGGTTTCGAGGAGCTACTGAAACTCGTAAAGAAGATTCTTCCAGAGGGTAACAAATTGCCATCGACGACGTATCACGCAAAACGTGTTGTTTGCCCTCTCGGTTTGGAGGTGCAGAAGATACATGCGTGTCCTAATGACTGTATCCTCTATCGCGGACAATACGAACACTTGGATCGTTGTTCGGTTTGCACATGCGCACGATACAAGATCAGGCGGGACGACCCTGGTGATGTTGGGGGAGAGCGTTCTAAGAAAAAAATCCCTGCGAAGGTGATGTGGTATTTCCCTCTGATACCCCGTCTGAAGCGTTTGTTCAGGAACAAAGACCATGCCAAACTGATGCGCTGGCACAAAGAAGAACGTAAGCAGGATGGCATGTTGAGACACCCCGCCGATGGATCCCAGTGGAGGAACATCGACAGAGCATTCCCAGAGTTTGATGCTGATGCGAGGAATGTTAGGCTTGGTTTAAGTACCGATGGCATGAACCCTTTTGGTGAAATGAGCAGTAGTCATAGCACTTGGCCCGTGACTGTTTGTATCTGCATCCTACCCCCCTGGCTCTGCATGAAGCGGAAGTTCATTATGATGTCAGTGCTAATCGAAGGCCCAAAGCAACCTGGCAACGACATTGATGTGTACCTAAGACCATTGGTTGACGAACTTTTGCAGCTGTGGAAGAATGAAGGTGTTAGCATGTGGGATGAGGACAAGCAGGTCTACGGCGTGATCACAATCAAGGAACATTTGTAAAGAGGAAGTTTATTAGTGTCCGAGTAAACGATGATGCCACGTAATTTAATTGCACTATGTTCCACCCAATTTGTAATGACTATATTTGCATTTATGTTCCCCCTATGTTCTAAGATTTTCTATTGATTTATAAAATTGTTTTTATTAATTCTAGCATTTTATATTGATTTTCTAGTAATTTATAAGATTTTCTAGTAATTTATAAGATTTTCTATTGATTTATAAAATTGTTTTTATTAATTCTAGCATTTTATATTGATTTTCTAGTAATTTATAAGATTTTCTAGTAATTTATAAGATTTTCTAGTAATTTATAAAATTTTCTATTAATTTATAAGATTTTCTATTAATTTATAAGATTTTCTATTAATTTATAAGATTTTCTATTAATTTATAAGATTTTCTAGTAATTTATAAGATTTTCTATTAATTTATAATATTTTCTAGTAATTTATAAGATTTTCTAGCATTTTATATTGATTTTCTAGTAATTTATAAGATTTTCTATTAATTTATAAGATTTTCTATTAATTTATAAGATTTTCTATTAATTTATAAGATTTTCTATTAATTTATAAGATTTTCTAGTAATTTATAAGATTTTCTAGCATTTTATATTGATTTTCTAGTAATTTATAAGATTTTCTAATTTCATATATATTTTTAATAGGTATTAATAACTGAATTAAAACAAGTATTAATAACTATATATTGAAAACTATATTTATAAGATTCCCAAATAGTAGCCACCGGTGCTAAAGGCCGGTTTGGAAACTGGCGCCAAACGAAAATTTGGGGTCTTTAGCACCGGGTTGATCTAAAATCCGGTGCTAAAGGCCCCCAATTTTCGGTTGGCGCCAGTTACGGCCTTTAGCACTAGGTGTAGAAGACCCGGTGCTAAAGGGCCTTTAGCACCGGGTGGTGGGAAGACCCGGTGCTAAAGGGGGGGCCTTTAGCACCGGGTGCTGTATAGACCCGGTGCTAAAGGGCCTTTAGCACCGGGTCATGGCTGCACCCGGTGCTAAAGGCCCCCACAAATTTTCGTCAGGCGCGGTTACGGCCTTTAGCACCGGGCGTAGAAGACCCGGTGCTAAAGGGCCTTTAGCACCGGGCGGTGGGAAGACCTGGTGCTAAAGGGGGGGCCTTTAGCACCGGGTGCTGTACAGACCCGATGCTAAAGGGCCTTTAACACCGGGTCGTGGCTGCACCCGGTGCTAAATGCCCCGGACCTATATAGGCCGGGGACCTCTCCCGTCCCTCACTTCGCCCTCATCTCACAGATCGACGCCACAAACACCGCCGCCTCGTCTCCTCAGCCGTCGCCGCCCGTCGTCCCCGCCGCCGTCGTCGTCCCCGCGTCCGTCGTCGCCGCGCCCGTCGTCCCCGCGCCCACGCCGCCGCCGCCCGTCGTCCCCGCCGCCGTCGTCGTCCCCGCGCCCGTCGTCCCTGCCGCCGTCGTCGTCCCCGCGCCCGTCGTCCCAGCGCCCAAGCCGCCGCCACCCGTGGTCCCCGCCGCCGTCGTCGTCCCCGCGCTGATCACTCCACTAAGGTATGGTAGCGTTGAAATCTTTCAAAATGCAATTGGTACATTCGATAAATCATGTGGTGTGACCAATAATGCAATTGCAATTGCAATGGGCAAGTTCATTTATCCACTGATGGACATGGGTGTAAAGGGTTCACACATATACCAGCAAATCACTCATGGGGTACTCCCTGCAAAATTGGAAAATGCTTATGGACACTATGGACTCCATCTGTAACACTACTGTTTGATATGGTGACTCCATCTGTAACAGAATAGAGGAGGTTGTTGCTGTGGAAGTACAGAACTTATGGACACTACTGTTTGATATGTTGGAAATGTATATTGGAAATGTTATATGTTTGAAATGTATATTGGAAAATGCTTCATTTAAATGTATTGGAGATATTTACATTGAAATGTATATTGGAAATGTTATATGTTTGAAATGTATATTGGAAAATGCTTCATTTAAATGTATTGGAGATATTTACATTGAAATGTATATTGGAAATGTTATATGTTTGAAATGTATATTGGAAAATGCTTCATTTAAATGTATATTGGAAATTCTTTGTATATTAGAAATATATGTGCTTCATTTAAATGTATATATTTCTTATCAATTATTTTTAATTCTATGTATATTAAAAATATATGTGCTTCATTTAAATGTATATTGGAAATGTTATATGTCTGTATAATGTATACTATCGAAAATGTTTATTATCGGAAATTCTATCGCGTACCCGAACCCACCGCGCACCCGAACCCCTTAGCGAATCCGTTTTTCGCGCACCGACCCCCTTAGCGAACCCGTTCGCGTCACGTACCCGAACCCTTAGCGAATCAATTCACACCGCGCACCCGAACCCCTTGGCGAATCCGTTTTTCACGCACCGACCCCCTTAGCGAAAATGTTAGAAATATTGGGAATATGTATGCTTTGTATATATTTCTTATCAATTATTTGTAATTCTTTAGATGGCGGACAACAACAACCCCGTCCCACTCATGCAAGAGGACAACAACACCCCTGTCCCACCCATGCAAGAGGACAACGACACGTTCTTTGCGAATCAACTTTTCAATATTGTAACCCAACCAATGTCCATGGATGATGTATTGGGGATCATTGGAAGGGACGACAATATCCAGGGCGACAATGTTGCAAGGGCCGAAAATGTTGAAGGGGCCGCCAATGTCCAGGCCGAAAATGTTAAAGGGGCCGGTAACGAGCCCTCGTCTAGTCAGGTGTGTATATAGATAACATAAATTTGTACTGTACATGTCAATTATGTATATCATCTCTATATCATCTCGTATATATGTAATTTGTGTAGGCCGCCTCTGCTTCTACAAGTCGAGCTAAGAAATAAAAACGATCGACCACGAAGAAGCTGAAGGATGTCAAGTTACACATCACCCGAGTGGAGGATGACGGGGAGCCAGTTGAGCCCCCAAAAGTGGCCAAGAAATTTGTATCTCAGTGCGGGGTAATTGTATGGGACAATGTGCCCATTAGTATCAGAAAATGGAAGTCCACGGACCCCACTGAGGAGTACGTGCTCCCCGATACAGAGAAGGAGATGCTATGGAGGGAATTAAAGGCAATATTCGACTGGCCTAGCACTCATGAAGCAGAACTGAGGGATTGGACAATGAAGAAGATGTCAGTTCTGTTTCAGGATTTCAAGAAGAAGTTTTACTCGCATTTTCTCAAAACCGGAGAGGCCCCGGATCCTGAGAAGTATAAGAAGATCACTGATGACGAGTGGGAAGCATTCCTTGAGTACAAAACCTCCGAAGAGGGTGCAACGGCTAGCGCTAGAAACGCTGGAAACGCCGCAAATAAGAAGTACTCTCATAAGATGGGTTCGAGAGGTTACAAGGCAAGCATCGCTAAATGGGAGAAGATGGAAGAAGATCTATATGCTAGAGGCATCACTGCAGCGACACATAACTGGCCCACAAGGACCAAGCATTGGTACTATGGTCATGGAGGCACCCTAAGCCCAATCGATGGCTCCTTAGTTTTTCCCGAGGACTTGCGAGAACTAGATCAGCGTCTCCTCGATATCCTCAGGGCATCTGAGAGGGGAGAATTTGTTGTTGATAGAGACAGAGATGAGCTAACCTATGCCTTAGGGAACAAGGAGCATCCTGGACGGACGCGCGGCGTAGGCACAAGCATCTCATGGAAGAAAGGTTTCCAAGAGCACGCCGCCACCTATAGGAGCCGTTCGAGGAAGACGGCCGAATATGAGCAGAGGGTGAGGGACCTAGAGCAAACGGTTGCCGCCCAGGGATCAAAGCTCCAAGAAATGGAGTCAGAGATGGAGCGACGGATGAAGGTAGCATGGCTGCAGATACAACAAGCCACAGGCGGGACCGGTTCCACAGAGCATGCACCTCTCCAACAAGCCGCAGGCGGGACCGGTTCCACAGAGCATGCACCTCTTCAAGATGCGGCCCTTATTAGCCCTCCACAACAATATCAAAGCAGTCACGCTTCCACACAGGCCGCCGAAGCGGTCTGTTACACCGTGGATGAAATAACTCAACGGACCGCGTGCGAGCTTGTCGTCAGGCAGAAGAACTTAGCTGTGGTGGTACGTATGCGACCTTAGTTCGTACTGCGTACATTTCACCGTAAATACCATTCATTTACTAACTTTCTTTGTGACTACTAAATTATCAGGTCGCATACGGTATGACCAAACGTGTGGAAGAAGGGCAAAAAATGGCACTGCAATGACATTCCACATGGTTACGTACCTGTTGAGGTGGAGCAAGTCGTCACCAATTGGGAAGACTTGGAACTTGACATCCCCGGAGGTGACGGAGAAACAAAACTCGGTCAGTGTTCTCACTGCATCATTCTATGGAGCAAGGTAGACGTCGTCGTACCCGGTACACCTGCGGCTACCAGCAAGCCTCCGTCACCTCCACCGTCTCCAAGAGATCCACCGGATCATGACGATTCTCCGGGAGCTCCTGATGCAAGCCCATCTCCTCCGCCGAAGAGGTCTCCGTCTCCTCCGCCGCGGAGGTCTCCGCCCCCTCCGCCGAAGAGGGGACGCCGCACTAAAGCCTCTGCCCCCACTCCACCAGCGAAGAAGGCGCGGAAAACCAGAGAGAAGCCCGCACCAGAGAAAAGAGCGGGTGAGAAGACTCTAGAGGAGCTCGAAGCCTCGGTCAAAGCACACACAAAGAGGCAAATGGCCGAGTGGAGGAAAAAACCTGAGCCGGAGCCGAAGCTTGATCCCACTATCGTCAAGTCATTCCTCGGTAATTTGAGCAAGGGTCAACAGAAGGAAGTAATAGTAACAGACTATGACCGCTCATTACTGAAATCTCGCCGGAAGCGGAAGGCTGCAGATAAGGAGGCGGGCCCATCCAAAAAGGTTCCTCAGCTCGGCGAGCAACCTCAGCGGCCCTTGGGTCCATTGCCATCTCTGGACGAGATTAACGTGCAACGAGTAATGGCCGAGACTGGACTAACCAGAGCGCAAGTCCTGGGGGAAGAAGAGGTGCCTGTAAACACAATGTTGAAGTGGTCGTTTAGGCTTGGCGAGCCTATGGTCCCTCCTGAAATGGAGAGGAAGCTACAGACGAAGATGCGCCGATTCCATGAGTGGTACTTGGAAGAATCAAGAAGGAATAAATGGCGCATGATCAAAGTAGGCGTGAAGGACCATGATTTCTACAATGGTGACGAGGATTGGGTCTGGCTGAGGTTTAAGGATATATATGAGTTGTACCACCGCGATGCCATGGACGTGGATTTGATCACCTGTTGGACACTGTAAGTACTTTGTTGTTGCTTATAATTCACAGTTTGAAAACAATAATTCCAATCTATGCTGACGCGGGCTTTATTTATTGCTTAACATATGCAGAATGGAGATTCTAAAATGTTGGAGATCCGGGATATATGACGTTGGTTTCGTGGATCCTCGAAGGATAAGTGAAGATATGATATTGATGAATCCTGAGGAAACATATGAAAACCTATACAAGTATATTAAGAAACAAAATTACTGCGACTCCATACTAATCCCGTACAACATCGAGTGAGTACATACACAGGCTTCTTCTTATACTGTCTGTGTACTATTTCATTTCTGATTATAATGTATACATGTATACAGATTCCACTGGTTCCTAATAATATTGTGTCCTGACCGGGGTGTCGTGAACGTCTTTGATTCATTGCACACTCCAAAAGAAAAACTACAGAACATCATGGACATGATGACAAGGTGATGTATATTTTCCCCTACTTAATTCACCCCTTACACTCGCAATGACTTAACTCAATTTTTTTTGTTCGCAGGGCCTGGATTCAATTTCGTCAAAAACACCCGGGTATTCAACATGAAACACTAAAATGGAACATTGGCTTTCCGGTAAGCAAGTAATTTATACATGTAGGCCTCGGCTAATATATTATATGAATTTTACTTAATTTCTTTTGGTCGACAGTGTGCCAAACAGGGGAAGGGAAATAATTTATGTGCATACTATGTTTGCGATTACATATGGAATTGGGGACATAAAAAGCTTACACAACACGATATTATGGTACGGAATAATAAACACATTTCCATTATTATTAAGTGCACAATTATTGTCTCCAACTCGGCGGATTAAATATCTTTCAATTATTTGTAAATTATAGATGTTGAACCTGAAGGAAAAGTCTCTAAGAAAGAATTGACGCAATTGCAGAACAGCTCGTTGGATAGATCTGGGATGAGGTCGTCAATCCCCGAGGAGAATTCCACTCGCCAGTACTGGAGGACGTGCCGGACAGTCCAACAAGCTAGTCGTCAATCTTAATTAAGTAGAAAATACAGTTTAAATATATATAACTCAAGTTGACATGCATGAATATCTACTTTTGTAATATATATGTCTTCTATTTTGATGAAATGTCAGCTAATATGAATATAGAGTCGGCCGAATGCGCATTAGAATACACGTATTAGAATATATACGTATATACACGTATATAGACGTGCATGCGTGGCTACTGAAAAAAGCAAAAAAAAAAAAAGAAATCTCGGGCGTTTAACACCGGTTGCAGACAGCAACCGGTGCTAAAGGCAGGCCCTTTAGCACCGGTGCAGCCACGACCCGGTGCTAAAGGGGTACCCCTTTAGCCTCGGATTAGTTGCACCGGGTGGGAAACCCGGTGCTAAAGGGCTTTCCCACCCGGTGCAGATGTTGATCATTCTGGTAGTGACAAGAGCCATGGATGCTGCAAATTATGCATCTTGTTAGGAGCATGATAAAAGGAGATATCCTCGGTTGACGTCGTGTATGAGAACGTCGGCGGGACGACGATGGAGATGCGAGCGACGTGAGAAGATGAAAGAGTGTGTGCAATGATGCGGCACGACGAGAAAAGACAAGGTACTTTGTGTTGTATATGACACATTATAGGTTTTTTTTAAAAAAAATACAACAAACTAAAAGATAGTGGGTTGATTTCTATAAATATTGGGGGTGTTTTATAAAATTATGACGTCCGGCTGAATCAATTCTTGAATTATTATTAGGTAGAGATAAATGAGTTTTTCAAAGAAAATAGTTTGCTCACGTGCCAATAGAGCCTAAAAAAACCTGAAGTCTACGGCACAGCAAGCCTTTGGATTTAAAGCGTTCCAGGTGCGGATAGTTTCCATTTAAAATATCTTTTGTGCCATAAAACCTTGCTACTCGTAACTAGTATCGGTTCATTAGGAACACGAAAAGTACAGCATATAACCGATCTTATCATCGACAACACTCCGTGACTAAGATGAAAATTCAAAATTGTGTTCCGCATTCGCCAAATTGTCTTACCACGCAAATCAAGAAGAAAAAAATCCGAACGATTAAATACTTCTCCGGAATATCCAACTGACTAGTTAATTTCTGATAACGTACTCTATTTTTCTTGTAAAATAAGCCAGCAAATGTTGACGTTTTCTCAAAAGTCTTTGTAGATCTCTTTCAGATGAAAATTATTTTTTGTGTAATTCCAAATGTGAAACAAGTTTCTGTATTTTATTGGTGAAACTGAATACTTAAAATTCAACATAACCCTGTTTTCTTGTTTTTCTTCTTTAACCATAAATCAAAAAAGACATACTGATCAGCCTGCTATGTCGGAAGCAACATTGATACATATTGAAAAATGTCTATATAATCCCTAAGCTATCAAAGGTGTAATAGTTTACCCCTAAACTATAAAATCGAATGTTTAACCCCATCAAGTAAACAAAATCGGACGTTGAACCCCCAACAAAACCGGACGTTGAACCCCCTCAAGTAAACAATACCCTTTAAAAAAAGATGGTGTGCCTGACATATGGGCCATTATTATGTCGTCATCCAAGTCAGCAACCATGTGGTCGAAACCACCACTAAAACCTCTTTATGGAGTTATTTAAATGATATTGTATACTTCAGATTGTTAGAATCTAATTTTGTTAGTCCACGGATTGAAATATTCTACATTCGGTAGTTTGGAGGTAGGAGTTATGTAGACTTTTCCGCCATATCTCGTCCATCTCAGCTGCTATACGACAAAAACCACCTAAGTTTTTGTATCCTCTCGGCACTCACCAGATGCTGGTATCAGCGAACAATAGCAACCATGTGTCAGTGTTTGGAAAGTGTGGTCCCGACACCAACCAGAAATGCACTGTGTTCCCACCCTTAATGGTTGATGCAGAAGGTAACACAATGACACAAGATTATCCTAGTTTCGGTCGCAAGACCGTACGTCCAGCAAAGAAGACGTGTGCAATGTATTATCCTGCACCGGACTGCGAGTAGTAGGGGATACAAGCAGGTTGGGAGAAGAGGCTAGGCCTCCAAGTCCTGCAGGATGATGATTGAGGCAGAGTGCCAATATCGTGGAGAGTGTAGTGTAGAGTGCGTGGGTTGTCTCTTGTTCTGTGATCGATCGATTGATTGTCCGTCCCTCATGCATAAGCGTGCGCCTCTCCTTTTATAGACCAAGGAGGAGGGGTTACAGGCGTGTGTCAATGTGTAGATACAGTTGTTGCATAGTCGTAGGCGTGGCTCCTTGTCCTTGGCCACTGTTGCGCGGCGTTGCCGTCCCTGTGATGGGTTCTTGTACTGGTGGTGACACCACGGAGTGGCATCGAGGGTCTGAGATGACCAGTGTGTCGTAGTGACTTGTCCCTACGCCAATTCGAGGCTCCCCCATGCCTGTGCACAGCCCTTTCTGTGAAAAATTAATGCAGGAGTTGGCAGCACATGGAGTAGGAATGACCCGGCCCTGTTCGCGTAGTGGCGGCGTGTTCGCATAGCGCCGGGGATGGTCGCATAGTACTCGAGCTGGCCCGCCATGCTTCCACCGTCCTTTCTCCTTATACTGTTACTTGCTCGAGGGTTTCTCTTGCCCGATCGAGGGCTTCGGGTCACCGGAGTTTGTAGCACAGGAGCTCGGAGTGACGTGCTCTGTTCGCACAGCGCCAACATGTCTGCACAGAGCCTCGGTTGGTAGCATAGTGACGGAAGTTGGTAGATGCGACGGGGGTCGTGGCAGTCTGAGTGGCGTGACGAGAAATTAACCTTTTTGACTTTGGATGCACGGCGGCGACGAGTGTCATTAATTGTTTGTCGAGGTAGAGGTCTCGACCGAGGTGGAGCTTTTCCCATTTCGTGGGTTGCTCGAGGCTCGACCCTCAAGCCTCGACCGAGACGGAGTTTTCCGATTCGCTCGAGGGGTCGCTTCCCTCGAGCGAAATGGAGATTGAGGTGTGCGTCGAGGCCCCTAGTGAGGTGCCTCGACTGGGCCTTTGACTTTTGTTGGGCCGTGGTCTTTTATTTGCTTTACTCTTTTCTGATATGTACATGAGTTTGGCAACTGTTAGTGTTTTAACAACGGTGATTATCTCATAGGTTTGGGTACCCCTAATAATCGCCCCCACCATGTTCGTTCATTGTACACCTAAGTTTGGCAGGTGGCTGGTGCTGGTTTATGCTGAGAGAAAAATACTGCTGGCTGACCGGGGGCTGGTGACTGGTGCTGGTTTGTACAGAGAGAAAAATACCGCTGGCTGTTGTTAAGCCAGACGAACGGGGTTAAATCTGTAGTCTAGCATTCAACCACATCATGAAGCAGCTGAGGCGTCACCTGTAGTCTAGCATCATGAAGACAACCCTCAATGTAATGTTAAATTTCTTTAGTGCATTTTTTATAATTAATCGATCTGGTCCATATAGTTTGTAACTTGACCCCAGCCAAGTTTATGACATCAAATGGTCGGTGGTTGACTGGAATGCTCCCAAGTCCATACATTGCGCATTAAAGTCATAGTTTAGAGTTGCACATGCTTGGTCGATACGCCTGCTAATGGCCGTGACCCACTCCCAAACCCACCCCGTCCCATTTTTAGTTGCATATGTCAATCCAACCCTATCCAAAAAATTAGCTAATAAACCGTCCCGCTCCGCGCCCATTAGATGTATTTACACCATAATATCAACACCCATGAAATACCCATGGGTCTTGGTTTGAGGGTCTTACTCTTAACGTGGGGCCTATTTATAGGTCTAGTCACGTTACTTTACACAAAATTGTGGCTTATCATACCGAGTATCTTCAATAAATTTCAGTCAATTTTGCTAAAATTTTATAGTGTGAACGTGAGGTTTTAATTTTAGGGTCCGACTCTTAACCTGGGGCCGACCTGTAAGTCTAGTCACGTTACTTTGCACAAAGTTGCGGCTTATCATACCGAGTATCTCCAACAAATTTCAGTCAATTTTGCTAAAATTTTATAGTGTGAACGCGAGGTTTTAATTTTAGGGTCCAACTCTTGACGTGGAGCCCACCTATAGGTCTAGTAACTCTACATTGCACAAAGTTGCTGCTTATCAAACTACATCATCTCCAATAAATTTCAATCAATTTTACTAAAATTTTATAGTGTGAACGATGTTTTAATTATGCGGTCCGACTCTTAACGTGGGGCCCACTTGTAGGTCTAATCACGCTACTTTGCATAAAGTTGCTGCTACCATACCGAGTCATCTCCAACAAATTTCAGTCAATGTTGTTAAAATTTTATAGTGTGAACGCGAGGTTTTAATTTTAGGGTCCGACTCTTGACGTGGGGCCCACATGTTGGTCTAGTCACACTACTTTGCACAAAGTTGCTGCTTATCATACCGAGCTATCTCCAAAAAATTTCAGTTAATTTTGCTAAAATTTTATATTGTGAATGTGAGATTTTAATTTTAAGGTCCGACTCATAACGTGGGACCCACGTATAGATCTAGCTATATAGTACTACCTCCGTTCTAAATTACTATTCGTTGTTGACCTTTTTCATGATCTTTGACCATTGGTCTTATTTAAAAAATTTATCTAATTATACAAACCAATAAGTTATATTTAAAGTATATACGATGATAAAGCAAGTCATATACAAAATAAATGATACTTATAAAATTTTTGAATAAGACGAATGGTCAAACGATAAGCGAAAAAGTCAACAACGAATAGTAATTTGGAACAGATGTAGTATATGTAAACTCCATTGAGGATACGACCCATTTTAACCCATTCCAACCTGCACCAACCCAGATTTACGGTAGGCCCACCCCACCCCGTCCCACTCATTGATACAACCCATATTGATCCATTCAAATATAACCCATATCAAAACTCAACCCATAAAACCCACCGGAACCCGGCCCATTAGCAGGCCATTGGTCGATGCCTTTAGCCTGTGATTCTTAGCCTGTAGCCTACGCCTATCCATCCGTTACATATGCTACAAGAGGGGGGCTCGATGCTGCAAATTCCAAAGCTGTATGATAAATCTAATATGATCGATGTCGGTGTAAACTTTATTTCATCCATCGCAATCAGATGCATGCATGCATGGGACTGGGAAGCATCGAAATCCGATGGTGCGAAAGTCTGCTCATCCGAAGCCGCACTGCTGGCCTTTATAGGGAAATCCTGTCTGCTGATGATCTCCACCAAGCCAATTATGAGTAGTGTTGCAGCATTCATAGAAGCAGGGCTTACACGTGCCATTTATCATCGTGCTGCCACTTCTGGGCATTTGGGACTTCGGAGCGCGCAAGTTGCCCAAGCTGAACAGGACGTGTCCAAGGGGTTCGAAACACTGGTGTCAGCAGTATGGGTTGGGCTTGTAGTGGAGCTTTCAGGAGTCTCGCGCTGAAAAAAAAAGGATGGATTTGGCTTGACGGCGAGTTGAACATGTCATCCTACCTCTGAACTATATATCTCCTCTCCACCCAAACCATCTAGTTTCTTCTAGAATTAGGTCTGTGACACTGCGGCTATTGGATAACGAAACACACATGATATAAAAATTCTTTGCTCGTTTTTTAGCCATGTTCATCTCTCTGAAGGAAAAAATCAAGACCATGGTCCTGATGGATGGGGAAAAGATCAGCTGTTGTAAAAGACGATATTGCAATATATTTTGTTTTGATTTGTTTATTGAAACCGCGAGTTCATCTGGCTATAAAATTCCTTAGACATTCATTCTTACTCCCGCCCCTTCTATTCTTCTTCAACCTGCAAATAAGACTACCCGTGGGTAACTAATGTGAGATGTTCTTGATTTTTATCCAGAGATAGCTCAAAATATGCGAAAAATGAATACAAATATATTAGCCGAACAAACATGTAGCATGTGAAAGACGCTGGACGCACGACTCTTCTTGGTCCTCTCTGTTAGGAATAAACGTGGCGTCGTGTTTGTGTCGCTGCCGCGGATGTGTCTGTGCGTGCATGCCTGCAGGCAACGACGATGGTGTCGAGTCCATGGATGGTGTGGAGTTGGTGTGTGTCCATGTCGTGTAGAGTGTCCAGGTTCTGTATGGGTATGTGTCACGTACAGAAGTCTAGTTGTTTGTACGTGTGTGTCATGTACAGGTCTTAGGAGATGGAGTCTAGATCGTGTGTGTGCATGGAGCTGTCGAACGCACGGTCTTAGTTGGTTAGAGGAGATGTGAGCGTGGCTTGATTCTAGGGGGGAGTCCGCGTTGTCCGGACGAGGCAGCAGGTCACGGTGACATCGAGCACGTCCTGCGGATTATGCATGAAGGCCGGGACGTGTGAGGGTGGATCGACGGACCCCTGGCCTATTTGTAGCCCAAAAACTCCTCGGTGGTGGCTGTCGAGTCCGTTTCCATCAATATAAAGCCAAGATACAGGAGCAGTAGCTCTATTTCGTTCATCGCTGGCAAAACTCTAGTGCGTGTCTCCCTCACTGAGTCTGTCTCCGGGAGCGTGAGTGAGAGCTAGGGGCTCGGCCAATATTTGGCATCGAATATAGCCCAATGTCCAAGATCTTTGAAGGCTCAGGGGCCACCGTGGAGCGCGTCGTGCCCAGCTCCAGCGCGGTGGAGCTGCCGCTGCTAACCAAGGGCAACTACCACGAGTGGTCCTTGGTCATGCAGGGGTCACTGGAGGCACTAGAGCTATGGGACATGGTGGAGGCGGTAAGTAAGGACTGAGTCAAGGATCGGCAAGCGCTGGACGCAATACTCCGTGGCGTTCCGTTGAAGATGAATGCCAGACATGTCGTGAAGACGTCAACGAAGGAGACCTGGGACTCTATGAAGAAGACGCAATTCGGCGATGATCGCGCGAGCTCTGCCACCATGAAGCGTCTCTTGAAGGAGTTAATCCATCGACGACTTCGCGATGCGCATCAACGGGCTTGTCGCCAGCCTGCACGAGCTCCGTGAGGATAGTCGTGTGGTGAAAAAGATAATGCGCATGTTCCCAAAGAAGTTGAAGCTAGTCACGGCAGCGATCGAGATGTTTACGGACTTGGACAACACATCTATAGAGGATGTTGTTCGCACCCAAAATTGGCAGTTGGAGTAGGTTTAGGACTTTAGAGTTTTATCCCATATTGTAAACCAACCTAAAGGGGTACGACTTCCCCACCCTATAAATATAAAGGGTCATGGCCGATTGAGAATCATCATCCAATCGAACAACTACTATTTATCTTTTATTATCTTTTACTTTTTCTCTTTTCCCTACTTTTCCAATCTATTATCATGCTGTTCTTCCTTCGTCTCTATGTCGATTGAAGGCGTTCTAGGTGGCCTGCCGATCCTAGAACAACCCAAGGCGCGCCTGTCCTGACGGGGTCCCTCCCGGACGGGCGTTCGTTGGTCTCTCGCCGGGCACCGCCGGCGAAACCGGTCTGACCGGTTATCAAAACCGGTCTGACCGCTTTGCGCGGAAGGGCAGCAAGGAGCTACTCCGCGTGCTTGTTGTTGGCGCGATTTCGTGCCAACAAATTGGCGACTCCGCTGGGGAAATCTCTGGTTATCATGGCTGATTTATTAAGTGATTTGATGTCGCGTAAAGAGCTGATTGAAGAATATTATCAAGAATATGACAGCGCAGTTGAAAGGATATTTTTGTCTTGCTTCGTTAAGACAGAACAAGGTGTCATCAAGATTAAAGAGTTTCAGCCACCATCGAACATCGCCGTATTAAAGGAGATACAATCTTCCGGTAATATATCTACCCGTCTATCTGCTTATGTTAAATTTTTGATTTCTAAAGAAGATAAGGTAGATTCAATTCCTGTTGTTCAAAAGTCGGTTGTTGAAAAGCCGACTAATGGTATTATTGATCCTTGCAATTCGCCAAATTGTGATGTTGTTGGTCAAGAAACAAATCGGCCGTTTCTAGCCGAAATTGTTGATCCAAAATCCCCTAGCCAGAGCATAGAGGCTACATCTAGCATCTCGACGCTCGGGGGGCAACAGAACAAAGGCAAAGGTGATGGTTGCAACACAACCAGTCTGGCCGGTGCCCAGACCGGTCGGACCGGTTCTCAAACCGGTCTGACCGCTTCACCTAGGGCTTCACAAAATAAATCAAAACCAAAGATGGTTAAGCCAAAGAAGCCCGAGATTGGTGTTTGGAAAACCATTGAATCCAAAGGCCGTCATAAGCATCAAAGAGAAAAGCCGAAGTGTAACAAGAAACTTCTGGCTAAGTCTCAAAGACAAAATAATGTCAATGATGCTAGTCGGTTTAAAAATTCCAAACAGTCAAAATCTTCTCCTAGAGAGAAGTTCCATAATCGAAATCGGCAACGGAATAATTCTCACAAATCAATGCCGTTTTCATCATATGGATCACCTACACCGATGCCATGTGAGTTTTGTTTTAATGTGCCTTATTTTTATTCTCCTTGGTATTATAATTCATATATGTCGTCTCCTCCTAGATATTTGTGTTCAGATTATATTACCTATAGGGAGCCGGTAATTAATGAGCCATCACCTATGCATAATGACCGTTTTGATCAAAAGAATCGGTCCACACAGAAAAATAAGCGTAAGGTGATTAAACAAGTCTATCGTGTCAAGAAAGATGGAAGATTAAATAAAAATTCAGAATTGACACTAGACATAGAAAAGCCGATAATTAAAAATTCATCGGCTAGTTCTGTTGATCAAATTGTCCCCAATAATAAGCATATTACAAATATTATAGCTGAGCAACAATCATGTTCGGCTGGGGGGCAATATGATCTCAGTGTGACTAGTTCTGAAGGAACCGGTCTAACCGGTTCTAAAAACCGGTCTGACCGGTTTGACAAAAAAATTGACAAATCTGCAAGTGTCACTTCAAAGAGCAAGGTGATGAAGAAGAAGCCAAGCTTTGCTGAATTGTTACATAAATATCAGAAGATAGCCGAGCAAAAGCAAAGTAATCGGTTAGAAGATCAAAGTTGGAATTTTTCATCACCAAAAGCAAAGAAGCATCGACGGTCATCACATTGGTCTTCCTCGTTTTTTCCATCGATGCATGTGCCATGGAATATATATTCAGGTATAAACAATTATGATTCATGGTTTTGGTACGATCCTTGGTTTTCTTTTTACAACTATCAATATTATTCTTATGATACACCAAGGAGTTACAATTGGATGCCATGGCCAAATCAAAGCTTCAGTTGTTAGATATGACGTTCATAAGCCGAAATAGAATCATAAAAATTGCAACATGCATAAATTTGATATTTCGGCTACAATAGTGTCCATAAAGATTTAGAGACCATTATATGGACAATGTACTGTTAATCATCGTCTTTAGTCAATTTTGATCATTGTAGATGTTTTCTGACACGCAAGCTTTGCCAGAAAACAGGGGGGCATATGTTCGCACCCAAAATTGGCAGTTGGAGTAGGTTTAGGACTTTAGAGTTTTATCCCATATTGTAAACCAACCTAAAGGGGTACGACTTCCCCACCCTATAAATATAAAGGGTCATGGCCGATTGAGAATCATCATCCAATCGAACAACTACTATTTATCTTTTATTATCTTTTACTTTTTCTCTTTTCCCTACTTTTCCAATCTATTATCATGCTGTTCTTCCTTCATCTCTATGTCGATTGAAGGCGTTCTAGGTGGCCTGCCGATCCTAGAACAACCCAAGGCGCGCCTGTCCTGACGGGGTCCCTCCCGGACGGGCGTTCGTTGGTCTCTCGCCGGGCACCGCCGGCGAAACCGGTCTGACCGGTTATCAAAACCGGTCTGACCGCTTTGCGCGGAAGGGCAGCAAGGAGCTACTCCGCGTGCTTGTTGTTGGCGCGATTCCATGCCAACAAATTGGCGACAGATGTCCTCGGCCGGCTACGCATGGTGGAGGAGGTCGACGTTGAAGAAGCTACAGGCAGCGTCGGGCGTCTCCTGCTCACTAAGGAGCAGTGGGAGGATCACCGGCGTCGCAGCAAGGAGCGTGCACACGACGGTGAGGCGAGGCACGGCGGAGATGCGCGGCGCGGCAGCAGCAACAAGGGCGGCAGCAGCCACGATGACGACGACACGAGAAGCACGAGCTTGGGCGCTAGCAGGCACCATCGAGGAAGGTGCTTCAACTGTGGTGTTCGTGGCCACCTCGCCAGGTACTGCAGGTAGGCAAAGAAGGAGAGGGCCCCCGTCGCCGACGTTGACAAGGAGTCGGCGCTGCTGTGAAGGTCGAGTCTGTTGTGTCACGTTTAGGGGGGAGATTGGTAGGAATAAATGCGGCGTCGTGTTCGTGTCATGATGCACCGCGCCAGGTGTATGTCTAACGTACATGAGTCTAGTTGTTTCTATGTGTGTGTCATGTACGAGTCTTAGGAGATGGAGTCTAGATCGTGTGTGTCCATGGAGCTATAGAATGCACGGTCTTAGCTGGTAAGAGAAGTTGTGTGTGTGGCGTGATTCTAAGGGGAGTCCACGTCGTTCGGACAAGCGAGCAGCTCACGGCGACGTCGATCACATCATGCAGATGACGCGTGAAGGCCGGGAGGTGGGAGCGTAGCTCCACGGACCCCTAGCCTATTTGTAGCCCAGAGAACTCCTCGGTGGTGGCTGCTGAGTCCGTTTACATCAATAGAAAGCCAAGATACAGGACCAGTGGCTCTGCGGCGTTCGTCGCCGGCAAAACTCTAGTGCGTGTCTCTCTCTGAGTCTGTCTTCGGGAGCGTGAGTGAGAGGTAGGGCTCGGCCAACACTCTCATAGCCCTTGTTCTGTGCTGCAACCCACCTTCTTATTTTTTGAACTAATGGGACGGATCAGATAAGGGAGGGTGCTGCCATTGTGGAGCATAAATTACAAGTGTGGGCCATATAAACAGTAGCCTCTATATATCCACCATATTCCCTATCCCTATCTCTATATTTTTCTAGATAATGAAAATTAATCCAGCCTTGACCCATAGGACTACGGCCAATCCCTATCTCTATATATCAACCATATTCCCTATCTCTGGTTTGAGCCATAGCATAACTACTTTTTTTTAACTCAGATATATCATTTCCCAACAACTGCTGCAATGGCGCTGAAACATAAAATCAGTTGCTGTGCACACTGCCGAGCGTTTGGAAGCACGATCATACATTGCTTTTTGGAATAAGCGGTGTCCAGAAAATGTGTCTGATCTAGCGTTTTGTGCTGGGGTGCTGGTCGTCAAGCGGACGAGCAGCTTTTTCATCATGTTGCTCCAGATGAAGTAGGTACTCTGCGAATTTGTCACACCAAGCACAGTCGCAATTGCAATGGCCCTTTAAATGTTTCTTAATGGTGGGTCGGAAGCTATAGTAACCCCATTCCTTTTGTAGCAGCGGGCAACCTTTTGGCCCCACCCTGAAAAAAAAATCAGGGCATATGTCTACAAATCTTTTGTGTGATAGTGTTGGTTAGGACAGTGCCACAGTGTGTACGTCAGGATGGTGCGGCAGAGTCAAAGCCCGGGTCGATGTGTATCTGCTTTGTGTGCAATTTATTCATGACGATTCATGTATACTCATGGATGGGATTAGACATGCTTATTGGCTAATCAATTTTTCTAGAGGCTTGACAGAATTCTAAGTGATGCTAAATTATACCTATATGAATAGGTTACACACTAGTAGTGGACTAATCAAACACTAGTACAAGTAGAGCCAAGATACATAATCTTTTGTGATTCTGTTCTCCAACTCCTATTGAGGTTGTCCTCCTAGGGGCACCCTTACCTCCTCTTACACAGTCCGAGAGATAGGGTTGACATGGTAAGCCCTCTAGTTAATTATTATACATATGATCTAATATGTTTACAACTGTATATGAGGAGTTCTGATTAGACTCTTTCTTCTACCTTTCTAGTGGTATATGGGGTATATCGCTTACAGTAATGGAAAAACACACGATTGTAGGAATAAAATAATATGTATAGACGCTTAAACGGACCTGTAGGAATAATAAAATTATATGTGCTGGTGTTTAACAAATCGATTAGAACAGTTACATATCCGTGTCAGTTTCGACTGGCCCTGTTCACGGTCCAGTTTCACCGGTTTTTGTTAGAACCTATCTCAAACAGTGAGGGAGTCCGTTAGGTGGTTTACAAACTGGTAAGGTGACGGGTTTCACGGTTTCTGGCTATATGCAATGGTTCCCTGCCAGAGTCCTGGACTCGACTCCAGCACACTGGATGCAGATTCCTACACATGCCCCGCAACAACGGCGGTTGGTGGTTGCACTCGAAGGTCGTTTATTTTCCAAATTTAGTCCTCAAATTCCACTACGTAAAAAGAAGATTCACATCATATCAAAATGTCTACACATGCATGAAGTATTAAATATAGATAAAATCAAAAACTAATTACACAGTTTTTGATGTACTCTGCGAGACGAACATTTTAAGCCTAATTAATCAATGTTTGGACAATTTTTCATACATACAAACGAAATGCTACAGTGACGCAGGCATCCAATGGCCAAAATTTGGCTTACAAATTTAGAAACTAAACAAGCCCGAAGTTGTGCCGGGGCAACACCAGGTGGCTCCCCGCGGGGGCCATCAACAGGAAAGAGAGCCCTATGATATGGCAAGCAGAGGCGGCGGGGCAGAGGGGGTCGCGAATGCACGCCAACCCATAGATGATCTTCAAAGGCGGCGGGCTTATTGGCTCCATATTCACGGCTCTATCTTTGATATGTATAAACTTTTTTGATGTCGGTATATATAAGGTCCCTACACTAAGTATGATCTGCCGCTGGGGTTCTGTGCACTACGGGGCCATAGATTCCGCGCCCACCCTACTCGTCCTACTTGGCGCTTCGGGCCACGGTGCTCAGCCGGAAAGAGAACAGATGAAGAAGAAAAGATAGCAAATGAAAATTGATTATGCTACTGACATTTGGGGGCCCTTGGCAGGAGAGATAGGAAGGAGATATGCTACAGTACTTATCCCAGTATCCTAAAAATATGAAAGGGATTCCCGTCTAAGAAAAATGGGAAAGAGAAAAGATGATCTCTACTACGTTGCTCTCAGGTCCTGAGCCCTTTAATTTCCCATTGATCGATGGACCTGGGTCACCTGGCTCACGCGCGCGGGCTCTCATGCTCAGCTTACGTGGGGCATCTGTTATTTTTTATTGTGGAAGCTATTTAAAACACATTTTATCCATATAAATATAAAATTATGTCAGACGTTTGATAAATACTAAGATAGCTGGCCACTACAGTTGGCTTATATATATAGATCAGTTAGGACGTGTTGGTTTTTTCAGGTGATGGCCACCTACCGTTACCATTACTCGGAGCCTTCAATCTTCGTATGCCGAGAGGAAAACAAATTGAGAAGAGGGTCAAACACTAACTCAATTCCATTATGGGATATATGCATGTACATGCCTGCACAATTCAATCTCGAATGAGGGGCGTCGGAGAAACATCTTTGATCAACGTGTTTACGTGATCAGCAGGATCACCATGTCGCCTCAAGATTCTTCAAAGTTTTCCTTTTTACCCTTGTGCAAGAGGTCCCAAAGCGAACACAGTATCGCGGAAAAGCACTATCCTCTGCCCCTGTCTACAAGATCAGCGGTGTTCTCTTATCTGTCAAGCCTGGAGTCTTTTACACGTACGTTTTCCTTTGCTGCCTTGTGGAAGAGGTCCAAATGCAGATACCGTGGAGCTAGTCTGTGTTTGTCCAAGTTGTGATATTGTCATTATTATTCTTTTTTCAAATAAGGGAAAATTGAGGGACAAGAGTTTGTGATACACTAAGAGAAATTTTTCAAAAGTACAAAATGTTAAGAGAATTTAAAAGTGTAGACTGTATTGTTGTTTTCATTTCTGGTATACCTTTTTTTTAGCGTGCATTTCTGCTATACTTCTCACCTATTTCTCTGGGCAATCTCTTATTAACTTCCCAATAGTTTCTACCAAAATCATTCTAGGTTTGCTGATTGTATTCACTTTTAAGGCGCATGTCTTAGGCCCTTGTTAGGCAGAGCTCCGAGAGCTGATTCTCTTGTGAATCCAGGAGGAGCTCTACCAAACAGTTTTTTCAGAGAGAAGTGATTCTCTGAAATGAAATATGAGGTTGGGAGCTAAAAAAGTAGCTTATTCTGGTTCTGTGAAGTGATTCTCTATTCTGATTTTGAGAGTTTATGATAGAGAATCAAAGAGAATCACTTTCAGCCACAGAATCACTTCTCTCAGAGAATCAGCTCCCATGGAGAATCAGAATCAAGTGGAGCTCTACCAAACAGGCCCTTAGTGACAAACCACGGATTGGTGTTGCCAGTAGCGTAAAAGACCTCGATATAATATATATTCGTTTTGTGCCTAATTAAGGTGTTCACTGAACACACACTAATGTTTCCACATGCGTACTACACTCCACAACACATATCTTGTTGCATATAAACAGTAGCCTCTATATATCCACCATATTCCCTATCTCTACATGATCAGCACTCTGGTTTGAGAAAAAAAGCAGGACTATTTTTTTTAACTCAGATATATCATTTGCCAGCAACTGCAGCATTGGCGTTGAAACATGAAAACAGTTGCAGTGCACACTGCGCCAAGCGTTTGGACGCACGATGATACTAGTACATGGCTTTTTTCGGAATGAGCGGTGTCGGGAAAAGGTGTCTGAGCTAGTGTTTTGTGCTGCGGTGCAGGTCATCAAGTGGACGAGCAACTTTTTCATCATGTTGCTCCAGATGAAGTACGTACTCTGCAACTTTGTAGCAGGATTCACAATTGCAATTTGTTTGGTTAGCTTTCATTCACCTGCAGGGAGGTGTTTAGGGCCTCCAGTTCTCGTCCATGCAAAACAAAGATGAACTGAATGGATTGCAGCAGCTGTTCATCATATATATTCCAGTCTCCCTATCATGTCCTTGATGCGGCCAATAATGTGCCTATTCCTGCATTAGTCTCACAGTTTCACTACAGGAAATCCCTAGTTTTCCGAGTGCCACAAACACTCGGCAAAAGCCCAAAAACACTCGGCAAACCCTTTGCCTAGTATAACACTCGGCAAAGACGACTCGGTAAATAGAGTGACGGCAAAGCCATGTTTACCGAGTGTTTTCTATCGGGCACTCAGCAAAGACTTCACCGAGTGTCAAAACCAACACTCGGCAAACATTTTCTCGATAAAAAAAAATCCAACCTACACTCGGCAAACATTTTTCTAAAAAAATAAAAAAAAACGCACTCCGCCGCCCAGCCACGTTCCCCGCGCTTGCCGCAGCCATCGGGGCCGCCTGCCAATGGGGCCGCCTAGAACGCCGGTCGGCCGCGCAGCTCGCCGCCGCAGCCCCTGCAGCGCGCCGCCCGCGCAGCTGGCCGCTGGCCACCGGCCGGCCGTACCGTCGGGCTGCCCGCCATCGGCGCAACTCACCGCTCGCAATCGAGGCCGCCCGCGCTGCCCGGCCACACACGCGCCGCGCAGCCTTGCCGCGCCGCGCCGGGTCCGGCCGCCCTGCCTCCCGCCGTGCTAAGGCCGGCCGCCGGCTGCCCTGCCGCCCGCACTGGCCTAGGAGCTGAGGGAGAGAGGAGGAAGAGAGAGATGAGAGAGAGAGGTAAGTGGGATTTTTTATTTGTATGGGAGAGAGGGGCATTCGGCTGGTGGGATTTGAACCAATAGGAGGCCACGATTTCAAATGTATGGATCGCTGATGTGGCGCTTGTGTTTTCTCAGTGCACTTGTAACGTAATTTTGGATGGCTAAACAACTTCAAATGAAGAAGTTGTAAACTACAAACTTCTTCATCTTTTCGAGGCCTATAATATTGATATAGAACAAATTTACATCTGAGATCATTTGAAAATTTTAAAACTTCAAGATTTCGAATTAGATACATTATAAAGATATTTTAAAGTATTAAACAATCTCAAATTAAAAAGTGGTAAACCAGAGACTTTTAAATCTTTTCAAGAACTACAACTTTGATATATAGCTTATTCACATTCAATGTCATATAAAAAGTTTAAAATTTTAAATTTCAAATTAGATAACTTATAATAATATTTTAAAGTGTTAAATAATTTCAAATACAAAAGTTGTGAACTACCAAGTTTTACATTTCATCTAGTTGTACGAATTTCATATAAAGAGTTTTTTCATATGAGATCATATAAAAAAGTTTGTATTTAAAAAATACATCTACTAACTCTCTCATATATAATCACACGTATACTTCTTGTTAGATGTTTCAATTTTGTAAATATTTTTATGAAAAAATGTGCGGTACCATTACATCAAGACAAATTTCATATTTTTAGACTTAATTTGCTTTTTTAGAATTTAAAAATCATTGGGACACACATCTTTGCCGAGTGGCAAAGAAAATACACTCGGTAATACACTCGGCAAAGAGCTCTTTGCTTAGTGTTTTTTTTACACTTGGCAAACAAGCTCATTGCCGAGTGTTTTCTTTTTGACACTCGGCAAAGAGCATGGATATAGTTTTTCTCCTCATTGTATTTTATTGTTTGAATCACTTATAGAATTTAAAAATCATTCAGACTCACATCTTTACCGAGTGTCAAAGAAAAAACACTCGCTAAAGAGCTTGTATTTTATTATTCGACTTGATTCAAAAAATTGTTTCACTCGGAAAAAAGTTTTGATGCTAACTCTTTGCCGAGTGTCAAATAACAAACACTCGGCAAAGAAGCTATTTGCCGAGTGTATTTTTTTGACACTCGGCAAACAACATGCATATAATTTTTCTACTCATTTTAATTTTATTATTTGAATCACTTGCGGTTCAAAAACGAAAAAAACTTAATTTTTTGCCAAGTGTCAACTATAATACACTCGACAGATATCTTCTTTACCGAGTGTATTCTATTGACACTCGGCAAACAACATGCATATAATTTTTTACTCCTTATATTTTATTATTTGAATCACTTGCGGTTCAAAAACAAAAAAAAACTTAATTCTTTGCCGAGTGTTATTTATAATACACTCGGCAAAGAGCTTGTTTGCCGAGTGTCAAAATAATACACTTAACAAACAAGCTTGATTGCCGAATGTTTTATTTTGACACTCGGCAAACAAGCTCTTTGCCGAGTGTTTTTTGTTTGTCGAGTGCCAAAAAAATATACTCGACAAAGAGTTTGTTTGCCGAGTGTCCGAGAAAATACACTCGGCAAAGAGTTAGGCATTCGGCATATACAGAGTTTCCCGTAGTGTTTGAATGCTCTTGTAGATCCCAGAGTAAATTGTAATAATGCTTGAACGATAACACAAATCAACAGTACTTTTGTATATTAGGGCAATATAACGATGCAATATATGAAACTAGTGGCAATGGACCTTCGCCGCTGAAAGATCAAATCAGGCCGCCCAACAATGCGAGATATATGTGGCCTGTTTATGTGCGGCATTGGAAAATGGTGTTCTGATCCGCAGCCTCGATGGCTCTCCATCATAAATGTGTGGTGCAGGGAATCTCGCTAAGGCGAGGCGTCCAATTGGTGTTGCAAGACACTCGTGTTGTTTACACAGATCCATGGCGCATGCGTGGTAGGTAGATAAAAACACAAATTAAACATATCTTTATAATCTAGTACAAACAAATATGGTTTTCATAAAGACAATTTAAACACATCTTGAAAATCTAGGCGCTTTTCTTCATTTTCGCTCACTTGATTCCCCTTTTAATAATGATTAATATTACGCACAATTTGAAAACATGGTTTTTACAGCCAGCCCGCCCCTGGGCATGTTCGAGCAGGGTAAGTGCATAGGGCTGGTGCTATGAATTCTTATTGCCTTCTACATCATTTTCCAACACTGCTAGCGCCGCACAATTACATAGATTACCTTAAACTAAACCATATTGTGAACTAATATGGAGTGCCGCACAATTAAGCACTTGGTACTAAACTAATAAACACTTTATTTTTCTTTTTTTTCAGGTTTGCAGTGACTAACAAGCAATAGAAAGTTGTAAAACTGAGTAAACAAACATGTTATAGCTTACCTAAAAATAAGCACTTCAAAACATGGTAATTTACCTCGAAATTGCATGAAGATAAATCAGAAAGAAGACTTTCCAATACATTGATTGCAGTGTTATTATTGCTTACCTTTACATGCCTACTATGCACTTTATCATGTCATATGGTTTTATGTTTCTAGTGAAAAGTTTATAGGTCTGACCAAGAAAACATAGTTTGATAGCATGCAATAAATATTCCTAACAGTGCAACCTTCTTTCACAAACACAAGCATCATATCTCCTAGTAAGCTCAGAAGGACTTGAATGCAATGTTCAATTTCTCTACTTATTATTTATAAGACGGGGTTTGTTATTACAAGCATTTCACCTGTGCCCTAGAAAAAAAACAAACATTTCACTTGTTACAAGCAACAGAGTAATTAAAGCAGGGAGATACCTATTTAACCACCCCAATTCACTGGCATACTGTGTCTGTGACATGGCTTAAGGATGTAGTGCTCGGAAGCCCATCCGTGATCCCTGTCTGTTGCATATTCTAGAGAGTACATATATATACGCCATATATTATGATCAATGCACTACAGGAGGCATCATATCGATCCTTATATAGTGGTCATGGTGAATTTAATCGGTCTTCTTTAGTCGGGCAATCATATACATGGGATTTGGATGCATCGGGATATCAACGAGTGGGTAGCGCTAGTATCTCAAGTGATTAGGCAGGCAGTTTGTTAACACCACGAGTTGTCCTAGTGTCACCGGTACAAAAACGATTTGTGCTGACAGTGGCAAATTACGGTGCTGGCGGTTAGAATTGGCTACCGCTAGCACAAATACTTAGGCAGCGAGGAGCTTGTGACCCGCCAGCACTGATATATCTATGCTGGCAGGTCACTTGAGCGCCCGTCATTTGCGTTGGCGGCCACTCCCGCCGGCACACCACAGAACAATAGACTTGAACATTGTAGTGGATTGGAACTATGGTTTTAAACCTTGTGACCATGTTCAAATCCCTTCAAGCACAACTTTTTTATTTTTTCTTCTTATATACAATTTATTATTCATGTAGTAAAAGGCATATAGGCTGTAGTATAGAAGTTTTAATATTTTTTTAGTTTGTATTGGTATGAATTTGATATATTTAATATCACATTTGAAGTAATTATGTCATAAAAAATACTAAGAAAATTGTATAAATTTCTTTTTTGAATTCATGTGTTCTAATATATATGATACATACAAAATAAAAGAAAGTTTCAATTTTTTTATTTTAATAATTCAAGTTTTTCTTAACTAGTGATTTGGAATTAATTATAATAACACCTAAATTTGGTCAAAAAGATCTAAAACCTGGCATGAAGTACTTTTATATATCAATAACCATGTCAATAAAGAGTCAGTACATTATACACTAGTTAGAGTAAACATGCTTCACAAAACAATACATGCATCACATAGTTTATATACTTTAAGTTAAACTTTCAAGTTCATACATCATATAAAGTCTTTGAAGTCAAATGCATACTACATATAAAGGGTGCTGTAGAAGTACTTAACAAAATTTTTAAACTCATCCACTACTTTTTATGATTTAAATAAATTTATGTGAATGTAAATAAAATGATTTGTGCTGGCAGCTAATCGATTTGTGTTGACAGTGGACAAAACACCTGCCAGCGAAAATTATGCGCCGGAAACCAAATTCACGGAAAGAAAAAATTAACCTACCCCGCGTACTCTCTCACTCTTATCTCTTCCTCTACCCTTACAGTGCAGTCCATGTCCATCTCTAATTCTCTATCTCTTTCTCAAACTCGAGGCCGGCCCCATGGAGGAGGCCGGCGGCGCGTGGTCGACCGGCCTCTAGCGACGGTACGTGGGCGTCCGGCCTCCGGCGACGGCGGCAGGCGCCACGGAGGAGGCGGCCGCGGGCTTGCGGCCTTGCGCGACCGCTGCCTCACGCTGGCTGGCGGCGGCTGCCCACAGTGGCATGGAGGCCAGCGCACGGTCGGGCGGGCGTCTGGATGGCACGACGAGCGGCATGCAGAGCGGCGCGGGTGGCCGGCCGGCTGGCGCGGCGAGCAGTGTACAGACCGGCGCGTGCAGCCGGCCGGCTGGCGCGGGGACCAGCATGCGGTGCACGGACCGGCCGGCTCGCGACCGGGCGCGGCGGTGGATGGCACGGCAGGGCTGCCAGCACGGCGGCCGCAAGCGAGACGGAGGTGGACGGACGTCATGGCGGCGTCGCGGCTGGGTGAGCACGGGTCCGGTCCTGTCGGCGTGGGCCTAGCAGCCACAGCGGGATATTTTTTTTGTTCACCGAAACCTACTGGCGGGCACCAAGCGCATATGCTCTGTACCGGCGGTCAAATATCCGCCAATACAAATAAGTATTTGTGCTGGTAAAGAGTTCCCGGCGGGCGCCAGAACCGTCAGCAAAAGGCCCATGAGCCGCCGGTACGAAGGCTTTGCGTACTAGTGTGTGCTTGGATGCACTACACCAACGTGGCCCTTAACTGCTGGACTTTTTACGTAAACTTGCAAGAAAAATATTTGCTATAGCCATTTATTATCTAAGCTGTGATGTATTTATTCTGAATAGTTGTGCACATAGATCTCTGAGTGAAACAGAAACACGATGTCCTTAGGTATAGGTATGCTGTCGATGCCAGGATTCACTGGGTGCGAGTTCAAATCTCTAGTTTGGACCAACTTTTGGTTTCTATTTGGTGTCAAGACAAGCAAGACAACTCGGCATCAGGATATAATCACTACGGGAGATCAGGTCTTTGCCGAGTGCCTGGCAAACAACCAAAAACACTCGACAAAGTCTTTGCCGAGTGTAGCACTCGACAAAGACCGCTCGGCATATCAGGTGACGGTAAAGCCCTATTTGCCGCCGCCCGCCCTCGCCGGGGCCTCCGTCGGGCCGGCCTCCCGCCCTCGCCGGGCCGCAGCGCGCTTGCCCGGCTGCCGCCGTGCCTCTGCCAGGCCGGCCGGCCGCCCTCGCCAGGGCCGCCGGTGAGAGCGAGGGAGAGAGAGATAGAGAGGGGGGTGAGAGATGAGAGAGCTGCCATGAGGGGAGGAAGGAGAGAGAGAGGGGAGGGTAAGATATTTTATTTGGATGGTGTGGGGGTGATCCATGTGCCTATGAATGGACCAATAGGAGCTCACCATTTTGAGGGGCTGGATCGCTGACGTGGCGCTGACGTGGCAAGTTGTGTTTCCTCTATGCGTTTATAACAAAGTTTTGGATGGCTAAACAATTTCAAATTAAAAAGTTTTAAACTACAAAGTTTTACCTCTCTTCGAGACCTAAGACTTTGATATAGAACATATTTACATCCGATGTCATTTGAAAAAAATTAAAATTTAAGATTTCAAATGACATACATTATAAGAATATTTTAAGTATTAAACTATCTCAAATTAAAAAATGATCAACTATAAAGTTTTATATCTTGTGGATCTGTACAACTTTGATATAGAACATATATATATTCGAGGTCATTTGAAAAGTTTAAAATTTCAAATTTCAAATTATATAACTTATAATAAAATTTTGAGTTATTAAATAACCAGAAATACAAAAGTTGTCAACTACAAAGTTTTATATTTCATAAAGGTCTACGACTTTCATATAAAGAGTTTTTTCGTATGAGATCATATAAAAAAGTTTGTGTTCAAAAAATACATTTGCTAATCCTCTCATATACTTCATGTGAGTTGTTTCTATTTTGTAAATATCGTTATGAAAAAATGTGTGAAATGTTATCAACTTTTTATCACAGCCTCTATATATGATACAATCAATTCATGACAAATTTCATGATTTTTAAACTTAATTTGCTATTTTTAGAATTTAAAAATTATTTGGACTCACATCTTTGCCGAGTGTCAAAGAAAATACACTCGCCAAAGAGCTCTTTGCCGAGTGTCAAAAAAATACACTCAGCAAAGAGCTTATTTGCCGAGTGTATTCTTTTCACACTCGGCAAACAACATGCATATAATTTTTCTACTCATTTCAATTTTATTATTTGAATCACTTGCGGTTTAAAAACAAAAAAAAATAATTCTTTGCCGAGTGTCAAAAATAATACACTCGGCAAATAGCTTCTTTGCCGAGTGTATTATTTTGACTCTCGACAAACAACATGCATATAATTTTTCTACTCCTTATATTTTATTATTTGAATCACTTACAGTTAAAAAACAAAAAACTTAATTCTTTGCCGAGTGTCGATTTTAATACACTCGGCAAAAAGCTTCTTTGCCGAGTGTATAATTTTGACACTCGACAAACAAGCTCTTTGCCTAGTGTATTATTTTGACACTCGGCAAACAAGCTCTTTACCGAGTGTTTTTTGTTTGCCGAGTGTCAAATAAAATACACTCGGCAAAAAGCTTGTTTACCGAGTGTCCGAAAAAATATACTCGGCAAAGAGCTAGACACTCGGCATATACGGGTTTCCGTAGTGAATGTGCAATGGTGGCATCTGCCGCACATCAAAATATAATTAATGTGCGTCATTTTTATATGCATACTGGAGTAGCATGCCACTAATAAAGGCAGAGTTGCACTGTACTGCTGCTCTCGACCACCTTAATATTCTCCATCTCAGGGTTGTATTTCAAATAGTTGCCGGGTGATTGTAATGCTCGAAAGCTCAACATAGTGCAGTAAAGTCAGAGTTATGCGACCACATGATCGATATGGGTTGCAGTCTGTAACTAACCATAAATGATGAGATCGATCGATGCACTTGTCCAGCCTATATATGGCTAGTCCCACCAGTATGGTTCGCTGGAGGGCCTCATCCCTTGAGTAGTCTGCACATTGCACTCATGATTCACCACCATTTGTACTTAAATGAAAAATCATTAAAAAAATACTCAGATCTTAATTAAAAAATACTCAGATCTTTATAAAAATTGTTTTTGAGGAATATAATAGTATTTGTATTTAAAAATAATTTTTACCTAAGATTAATTGTGTAGTCTATAGTAGTGCATGTATTTTGTATATAAACTGCTCAGAGTAAATTACTTGTTTATATAATATTCTATACAATGAAATATGGAACTAATGTAGTAAGACTATATATCGCATCATAATAATACTATATTTTTTGTCCCAAAAATTTCCTAATGCATCAAAAAAGTTTAAAAACAAATCTAAAATAGCAAAATCTAAAACAAAAATCCATTACAATATATTAAATATAGAAAACAAGTTGTTTTTGAGGTATAAAATAGTATTTGTATTTACATTATAATTTTCACCTAAGATTAATTGTGTCGTGTATATTAGTGCATGTATTTTGTATTTGAACCATGTCTAAGAAATTGTAGTATCTATACTAAAAAATCATAGTTTAGCAATAAATGGTACATTAATTGTAATTATCTTATAAAAGTTATCTTTGAACAATAATTTTACTAAATAGGTTGAAATATTAATTATATGTTTCACAAACCTATACATCTAAGACAATGTTTACTATATCTCAAGCCATACTTTCAAATTCACACATATAGCATTGTTTAACTGATATACCACTAAACCTATTTTCTACTATCAATGTACCTAATATATGTAGTGCTGCACGAGTTTCACAAAAAATTGATTCATTTCCTATTTTTATGAATTATTTGATTTTTTTGAAGTTTTTGGAAATTATTTGTGCTGGTGGGTGATGTAGCCCAGCAGCACAAATTGTTAGTGTTGGTGGATGCTTACGTCACCCTCCAGCACAAATATGGGAGCGTAAGAGAGGGGGGAGATTTTTTCTAAGTCTACAGCCTTCTTTCTTCCCCTAACATGCTGCCAGGCTGCCGGATCGAGCCGCCGCATGCGGGCATGGCCATGGCATGGCGTGCGGGTGTGGCCGTGGCCTGGCCATGGCTTGTACTTTTGATTTTTTCGATGATTTAGTTTTTCTAGATGAACGTTTCCAGAGCTAGTTACATAATTTACATAGTTTATTAGGAAAATATTGCCAAGACAACGCCAGAGAGCCATTCGTGGTGGACAGTCCAAGCACAATGTATTGCCAAACCTTCCCCCACCACCGCCACCACACCATACTGGGCCGGTATTCGACAACCTCAACTTTATTCATGTCGAGCCTAACAACTGCCAGAGTCGGGTACGAGAACCTGTATTTAATACTTGTAAGACTACAATCATATATTGATTATTATGTCATAATGATGATATATTCTTAATTTATATGTACAACAGGCTATTGATGCAATGCAATGGTTCAATGATGTAGTAGCTCCCATCAGTGGCTCCCATCCTTTGGTGGTGAGACAGAACAACGCCAGATACTGTGGGAGTTATGTGGTTTCTATTTGCACTCGTTGAACATGCATTGCGCTGACCGAATCCTAATGATACAATTATTTTTCATGTCCAATCAGGCCCTTACTCGTAATAATATGTTGTTGTGCGCGATGCCATGAGGAAGGCATTGGAACATATGGAAACGTATATGGGGCATGTTATCTCGGACTATAGTTTCTTCAAGATCAAAGCTCTTGAGCTCAATGAGCCAGACGTCACACAAGTTACAAAAAGGATTTGCCGTCTTTATGAATCAGTTTACGTAAGTTATTATACCTTTAATTTTGTATTCCGAATTATATATCTTTTTTGACAAAATGTCAATTGTACTCTTTTTTATTTCTACATATGTCTCGTGTATATATAGGATACCCTGAATTCTGTATTTCTACACACAAAGTATGGTTTGGAAGAAGTGTTGCGCCAGGTTCTGCCGCCTTTGCGATACACATTTGTGCAACCATTTTCAAGTCGAGTATAATGTTTTCAATCATCAGTAACCTTGATCTAAACACAAGGCCCGTTGACAATATACGGGGAGACTTTACATGCAACGTATAAGGCAAAGGATAGTCTATTAATATACACACTAGACTATGTGGACAAGTATCTAGGGATTGACATTTTGGATATAAATTATTTTATCTACCTTCCGAGGCTTCATAACGTAGAACCTTAGTACAACTTTCATCATGTGTGTGTTATCGGAATGATATTGTAAGATCTTAATAATGTGTGTGATGATGTAAGACTTCAATAATGTGTGTGATGTTGTAAGACTAATAATGTGTGTGATGTTGTAAGACTTGAATAATGATGCTATTTTCAATGAATTATATGAATTTTTGGGTTTAAAAACAAAAAAAGAGCCCCTTGTGTGGCTCAAAAATAATTGTTGGGTTTACAATTGTTAAAAAATAATTTTTGGGTTTAGAATTGTTACTAAATAATTGCACATACGCATTGTAAGCTTCGGATTTAATGATTTTGGCCCCATGTTGTTAAACCCAACAGCCTAGAGATGTTTCTTATATGCTGATGATATTTTTCAGCTTACGAAAATTCTGTAGAGTTGCCAAAATTGTAGCTGGTAATGTTTACTGAATGGGCTACTTCATTTGGGTTGGGCAACTGGTACTTCTAGTTAACTTGTTCCATATTTTTACCTGCACTTCAGATGGAAGCCTTAGCTAGCATCCAACCCAAGCAAGTCTCAGAGACATCCATCCCACTTGTTGCAACTGACCATTCTTGATGAAACTGAGGATGTGCTGGAGGAAGATCGAATTGCTGCTGTAATTCCATGATTGTGCCTTTATCCATTTTAGAGCATCACGAAGTTCATACTGTGAGTACATATGTCCAAAATGGCTCAATAACTAGGGAGTTAATGATGGTCCACTACCGGAGGATGGCCCATTTGCACTGGTTGGGAAGGCCTTTTAGTACCGGTTTCCCAACCGGTGCTATGTTTCCGGTGCCAAAGGGTGGCACCTTTAGCACCGGGTCAAATAACCGGTGCTAAAGGTACCCACTCGTCAAAAAATATGCACGTTGCTGTGAGGATTCGAACTCAGGACCTCTCGGCTCGCGCGTACCCACCTAACCATCTCACCTACAAAGCACATGTGATAGGATAGAAGATGCTTTTGTTTTGTAGTAGGATGTAACACCCTTTAGCACCGGGTTGTATTTACCAACGGGTGCTAAAAGGCCTTTAGCACCGGGTCGTAACACCAACCGGTGCTAAAATGATCCCTTTTTGCACCGGTTGGTGTTACGACCCGGTGCTAAAGTGTCGGGGCGGTGCTAAAAAGTGACTTTTAGCACCGGTTGGTGTTACCGGTGTTACCAACCGGTGCTAAAGGGTCCCCGAGGGTGCCCCAATTTTAGATCCGGTGCTAACGTTACATTAGCACCGGATCTTGAGTGCACCGAGGCATATGAGGGGTGCGGATGTGAAGGTTTCTGGTAGTGGTCCTCGTACGGATCCAGTTGCTGCCCCTCATATGTACTCTCCTCTCATCCAGGTGAGGTTCCTCTTACCTTTTTGTATCTACCAAGATATTTGATGATCAGCCAAAGGAAATATTTTTTCAAAACCTTAAATTAAGAATAGAGAGTTTCTAATATTTGCTTCAAAACATATAGTAAGCAAACATCTCATTGTTCTGTTACTATTTGATTTCCAATGTTGTCATGACAAGTTCTTGCAGAGGGCCGAAGTTCTCTGTACTTCATTTCTCTGGTATCAATGTATCATACTTTGCTGAGATTCTGGAAGTATAATCACTTCTTTTCTGAAAACAAGACTAACAGCCTGGAAGCTTCATTTAGAACAGAAGGTAACTCACCTTCCATCAGTGCTATATAAGTTACATACACAAACTAATAAACTGCTTACTATTGTCATATTCTCTGTCATCACTGTAATCCATTATCGATTTACAAGTACTCCAGTTATAGTTACATGTTGGTTTTTCTTTTTAAAAGTAAGCTTGGAATCTCCTGATTATTTCATTTATTTGCCTAAGTTCTATCATGGAAAGTTCTAGACCTTGGAGAGAATAACTTCACCAAGCTAGGAACAAATAATCACTCTTTGAGAGCACATAAAGCTACTAGGTCTTAAGAGAAAAACAGGAACATGCCTTAAGGCTTAGGCACAACCAAACATTTAAACTACTAATACCAGTAGAGATTTGCAAAATACCTGACAATAGTGTCCTTTTTTGCTGCATGCCACTTCTTTGTCTGAAACTTTGCTGAAAATTGTTACTGATTCCATGCTCATATTGACTTTAAAGCAGTTCTAGGAGAAGTGCTAGGCACTTGATGAAGAAGGTTGGCGCTGATCAAAGTGTTCCTGGAAGCTGGGGTTTGTTTTGGACTTGTTGAGATGAAATCTTTTGCACGCAGTCTTAATGACTACGAGCTTGATTGTAGTGATGGCCTTTGCTCACAAATAGATGTTAAAGTGTGGATTGCTTGCATATGCAAAGGCTGAGCCATGTCAGTTGTCGACTTAGTTTTCTGTTGTTAAATGTGACATTACACAGGACTAGCCCATGTATGGAACTTATCCACGTTTTTATATGCAAAAAATCGATGTCCATGTTCCTATGCTGATATATATTGTGATGGCCGATGAATGCTTATCCACTGTTAATAGAATATTTTTTGGGGAACTACATATTGATTAGCAGTATATAATTTGATTGTTTGAATGGTTTCCGTTGGATTGTTGGTCACTATAGATATATAGCGCCTCAAACCGTTGATCGGTACAGAGTGATAATGTGTTGGTTGGTAGAACTGCACGTGACGATGAACTGTTGGTCGCTATAAACATGTCGGTCGGTATAAAGCTGTACCGACGTCACTTACAACGACAAATAGTTGTGGTCGGTATAACTCTACACCGACAGATGGTTGATCGTCAAAATGACTTATACCGACCGCAACGAAGCTGCTATCTTGGGGTCGTGGTACAGTGGAGTGTCCATCGCTAAACACGAATATGGTGAGCAAGTGACGAAGTTTACTGCAACTGTCAGAGGAGGCACGCAGCCATGCAGGGCAGCACAAATTGCTATACGGTCAGGAATATGCAGTTTGACCACACGCAATTCTTTTGGGGTTCGAATTTTCAGATCAAATTATATTTAGGGATCATAATTCGCCCTGTTTTTTCATACATAATACAAACAAATGGCCTATGTCTCTGGCATTGATCGTCTGAAAAAAACATCAGAACAAAAAATGTTTTATGCTTATAAACTCAACCTCTATATTAGATATAAGGCAATGATCTCTATATTAGATATAAGGCAATGATTAATACGTCATAGTTCATGAATGTTCAAACTTATATAGTCTGTAGTGTTTGAAATGTGACGCTGCCACGCAACCAAACTAAATTAACTTGATGTCCCAGCCCCCTGACAACACGCCACCACCAATACACAAGGACCAGGAAACAATTAATTTGTTCCTGCGTCATGCCGAGACTAGCTTAGCTAATTTCAATATATGTCAAAAGCAGCTTATTTTAGTTTCTAGACTTTTTTCAGAAGGCATTAAAGCACAGCCCACAATCATGGTCTAGCGGCAGGACATGAGTTGAAATTATATATATTGAAATTCGCTATTTAATTCCGTGTATTATTCACTACCAGAATAGTTGATATCTGCACCGGGTGGGAAAGCCCTTTAGCACCGTGTTTCCCACCCGGTGCAACTAAACCGAGGCTAAAGGGGTACTCCTTTAGCACCGGGTTGAATAACCGGTGATAAAGGGTCCCTTTAGCACCGGTTCCAGACACAACCCGGTGCTAAAGGGCCTGCCCCGCAGCGCCTTTAGAAGGGCCTTTAGCACCGGTTCCAGACACAACCCGGTGCTAAAGGCCCCGGATTTCTTTTTTTTTTTGCTTTTTTCAATAGCCATGCATGCACGTCTATATACGTGTATAGACGTATATATTCTAATACGTGTATTCTATTGCGTATTCGGCCGACTCTATATTCATATTAGCTGACATTTCATCAAAATAGAAGACATATATATTACAAAAGTAGATATTCATGCATGTCAACTCGAGTTATATATATTTAAACTGTTTTTTCTACTTAATTAAGATTGACGACTTGTTGTCAACTCGGCGGGCCGGCGGCGGCGACGGGCCGGCGGCGACGACGAAGGGCGGCGCGGCCGGGGACGATGGCGGCGCGGGGAAGACGGCGAGGGCGCGAGCGGCGGCACGGGGACGTCAGCGGGGACGACGGCGACGAAGAGCGGCGGCGCGGCCGGCCGGGGACGTCGGGCGGCGCGGGGACGACGGGCGGCGGCGCGGGGACGACGGCGAGGGCGCGGGCGGGGACGACGGCGACGAAGAGCGGCGGCGCGGCCGGCCGGGGACGTCGGGCGGCGCGGGGACGACGGGCGACGGCGCGGGGACGACGGGCGGCGGCGCGGTGATGACGGCGAGGGCGCGGGCGGCGGCGCGGGGACGTCGGCGGGGACGACGGCGACGAAGAGCGGCGGCGCGGCCGGCCGGGGACGTCGGGCGGCGCGGGGACGACGGGCGCAGGCGCGGGGACGACGGGCGGCGCGGGGACGACGGGCGGCAGGCGCGGTGAGGACGGGCGGCGGCGCAGGGAGGATGGACGAGGCCGCGGGCGACGACGGCGTGGGCGAGGGTGACGGGCGTGGCGACGACGGCGGCGGGGGCGAGGCGAGGAAGAGGGCCGGTGGTTTGGGGGAAGACGAAGTGCTTCGGGGGCAGGGGCCGGCGCGAGGTTATATAGATCCGGGGCATTTAGCACCGGGTGCAGCCACGACCCGGTGCTAAAGGCCCTTTAGCACCGGGTCTATACAGCACCCGGTGCTAAAGGCCCCCCCTTTAGCACCGGGTCTTCCCACCACCCGGTGCCAAAGGCCCTTTAGCACCGAGTCTTCTACACCCGGTGCTAAAGGCCGTAACTGGCGCCAAATGAAAATTGGGGGCCTTTAGCACCGGATTTTAGATCAACCCGGTGCTAAAGGTCCCAAATTTTCGTTTGGCGCCAGTTTCCAAACCGGCCTTTAGCACCGGTGGCTACTATTTGGGAATCTTATAAATATAGTTTTTAATATATAGTTATTAATACTTGTTTTAATTCAGTTATTAATACCTATTAAAAATATATATTAAATAAGAAAATCTTATAAATTAATAGAAAATCTTATAAATTACTAGAAAATCAATATAAAATGCTAGAAAATCAATATAAAATGCTATAAAATCTTATAAATTAATAGAAAATCTTATAAATTACTAGAAAATCTTATAAATTACTAGAAAATAAATATAAAATGTTAGAAAATAAATATAAAATGCTAGAAAATCTTATAAATTAATAGAAAATCTTATAGAAAATGCTCAACTTCTACGATTTTTCTCTTTCCAGGAAGAACTATATCTCCTCAAAGGTCCGTACTCTAGTTCCCATATCTCCTCGATGATTCCATAGTATGAGTTTGTATTGCCATTGGTGTCTGTCGCATCGATCCGTTCACCACTGTTTTGGTTGGTGCTTTTCTTGTCCTGGGCTCTTGTGTAAAATGTATACCCATTGATGTCGTATACAAAAGCTATCATGTTACAATGGGTGCATGGGCAGAACATGAAACCGGACGACGTCCTGTTAGCCTCGGCGGCATCGAGAAACGTCCTAAGGCCATCACGGAACGCCTGAGCGTGGGGGTCCCCGTACAACCATTGTCTATTCATCTGCATTATTAACCAATAACAAATATACAATACAATTTAAAGATAAAAAATTTAATATATAAATAAATACAAATTATAATATATATTTCATTATATAAATAAATTTCTAAAACTACATTACTATATTCATTAAATAAATAAATATACCTTCGTTAAATAAATAAATAACTATTCTACCTTTTAATAAATAACTAATAATATATATTTCATTAAATTAATAATAACATTAGAGAATGAAAGAGTGTACCTTGTAGTGCTCCTTAGATGAGTAGAATCTTCACAAATTTTGAAAAAAATTTGGGCAGCACCTCCCCTCCCACGGCCGAGCAGCATGAACACAGCGCCTAAGTGTTCAGCTGGCTCGGCTGGGGGAGGGAGAAGGTGCTATATACAAAAGACATTAGCACCGGGTCGTGGCAAGACCCGGTGCTAATGTGTCCGCCCTGACACATCTTCGCGCCGCCCCCGCTCCTAGCCGTTGGACCCGGTGCTGAAGCCCCATCAGCACCGGGTCCAAAAATGGCCGAGGCGGAGGAGGCGGACGGATGTGAAGCATTCTGGTAGTGATTGGTGGGCTCATGTACTGATGGCAACATTTCAATCGTAACTGCAGATACATGGTGAACTGTACGTGTTGGGCATATATAAAGCCATCTGCTGGCTTTCACATGCCACACACTGTTTGGCATATAGTCACTGGCTCACCGCTCAACTCGGTTTACAAGATAGACACAATCTTGGAGCTGCGTAGATTCAGTACTTCCCTTGCGAAGCAAATCAATCCATCAAGGTCATCAGCTGAAAAAAACATTTATTAATCACTGCATGATCAGCATGATCTTGCTCTCCATGTTTGGATCATATGCAGTGGCGGACCCAGCAATCGAACAAAGCCTGAGCGAACTAGTGCTAACATGTAGCTCATGAATACTCATAAACCGGTCATATGTACATGCATGAATAAACTAACGCACACCTAGCTACATGTAAGAAAAACTCTAGAAGACACACATACTACCACACAACACACACGGACTCTGACGTGCGGCGCGGCGTGGGAGCCCGGGCAGTCGTCCAGGCTCGCGGGGCGCTGAGTCCGCCCCTGATCATATGGGTGTGTGATGCATCAGGATGCTAGTCAGTGTCTTGCGAGGGCACTACCAGAATCCTTCACATCCGCCCGCCTCCTCCGCCTCGGCCATTTTTGGACCCGGTGCTGATGGGGCTGCAGCACCGGGTCCAACGGCTAGGAGCGGGGGCGGCGCTGCGGGGTGCCAGGGCGAAGACATTAGCACCGGGTCGTGGCAAGACCCGGTGCTAATGCGCCCCCTTTAGCACCGGGTGCAGCCAGCAACCGGTGCTAATGTGCCGAGGCCATTTCGCACCGGTTGCTGGCTGCACCCGGTGCTAAAGTGTGCACATTAGCACCGGGTCTTGCCACGACCCGGTGCTAATGTCTCCCCCAGCTGAACACTTAGGCGATGTGTTCATGCTGCTCGGCCGTCACCGGGCGCACACGAGCCACGTCACTGGATGAACAAGAACAATTTTTCTTTTTAATCTCTGTATAAAAGTTGTAACTAGTCGTTCTCCCTCGTACAAACTTCAAAAAAGATCATTTTTCTTCCTAAAAATTCCTAAAATCATACTCTATCAAGTTATGAAACTTATTAATGTTATTATTTTGAAAAATCTTCTCGTGTGAGACTGTTTGAACAATCCAAATTTTGAATTAAAAATGACAACTACAACCAAGGTTTTTTTCACACTAAGTGATGAATACCAAAGTTTCATATTTCATCATGATCTACAATGTTTATTTAGGTCATTTTGTCATTTTCAGAAGTGGTAATAACATGTAGTACAAATTTGACAAGTCTCTAACAAAGTTTTAGAATCTATGCGAGTGAATCTAGGATTAATGAACAATGTATACTACCACTTTCTCAAATGCAAAAATGACTTAAATAAAGATTGTAGATCTTGATGAGATATGAAATTTTGGTATTCATGACTTTTTCATCTGAGACCATTTAATGTTCCAAAATCTTTCTTTTAGTTATCAATTTTTGTAATTTATAAGATTTTCTGGTAATTTATAAGATTTTCTGGTAATTTATAAGATTTTCTGGTAATTTATAAGATTTTCTGGTAATTTATAAGATTTTATATTAATTTATAAGATTTTCTATTAATTTATAAGATTTTCTATTAATTTATAAGATTTTCTATTAATTTATAAGATTTTCTAGTAATTTATAAGATTTTCTATTAATTTATAAGATTGTCTTATTTAATATATATTTTTAATAGGTATTAATAACTGAATTAAAACAAGTATTAATAACTATATATTAAAAACTATATTTATAAGATTCCCAAATAGTAGCCACCAGTGCTAAAGGCCGGTTTGGAAACTGGCGCCAAACGAAAATTGGGGGCCTTTAGCACCGGGTTGATCTAAAATCCGGTGCTAAAGGCCCCCAATTTTCGTTTGGCGCCAGTTACGGCCTTTAGCACCGGGTGTTGTATAGACCCGGTGCTAAAGGGCCTTTAGCACCGGGTCGTGGCTGCACCCGGTGCTAAATGCATCGGATCTATATAGCCTCGCGCCGGCCCCCGCCCCCGCAGCACTTCGTCTTCCCCCAAACCGCCGGCCCTCCTCCTCGCCTCGCCCCCGCCGCCGTCGGGAGGCGCTGGCCGACAGAGCCCTCCGTCAAGGTACGGTAGCATGCCCACCTCACCTGATTCGGCTTGATGCGAGGGTAATTTGGGATCTGTTGCTGTGGGCGATCGATCCTTCCCCGTGGATTGGTGCTTGTTTGCAGGCCGATGCGTTCGATCTTGTTGGATTACCCATGATCCAGAACACCCTGGCCGGATTCAACACGTCCCTCGTCTGCTACGGTCAGCGGGCCAGGTACTTTGCTAAATGCTAATCCAAAGGAGTCGGTTTCCTGTTCTCTGCTTCTCTATTCCTGTTTTCTGATGCAAATATGTACGTGTTGTTGAATGCTTCTAGTGTGGCCCTCGCATGGGGAGCGGAGGCAGCTGGGAGTGGATCGAGGCACACACTTTTCTTTTCTTCTTTTGTTGAACTGGCGGAGGCTTCTCTTTTTCTAATCTCTCTGTAATCTAAATTTCTATGTTGAATCTACGTTGAATCTTGAATGTTGTAATTGTTGGATCTTAAATGTTGTGATGTAAATTAAGATATTTCTACTCTTAATTTCTTTCTTTCTCCTCTTATTTATCTACTCTCACCTTCTTCTTTTTTCTGTTCTTGAAGAATAAGAACAAAAATTTTGTTCTTGTTCTCGAAGGACGGAGAGAAGACGATGGTGAGCTAGAAAAGAGAGGAGAGGGAAAGAGACGAGAGTAGAAAAAATATTTATTTTTTTTGCGCGTAAAAATTTTTAGCACCGGGTCGTGTTTTCAACCGGTGCTAAAGGCCTTGCTAAAGGCGCTGCGGGGCAGGCCCTTTAGCACCGGGTCGTGGCTGCACCCGGTGCTAAAGGGACCCTTTAGCACCGGTTATTCAACCCGGTGCTAAAGGGGTACCCCTTTAGCCTCGGATTAGTTGCACCGGGTGGGAAACCCGGTGCTAAAGGGCTTTCCCACCCGGTGCAGATGTTGATCATTCTGGTAGTGGGGGGAGTTTTGTATGTGAGCACCACCAGACGTGTTCTACCTTCCACACTCGTGGGATGCTATCTCGCAGTAGAAGTTACACCGTCTCACCTGGCAGAGAAGTCGGTGACTGGTTGGGGGCAGAGCTGGAGCGGTGGACTTCCACACGACTGCACAGGTCCGTAGAGGGTGTATAGACCATCCTATAGCAGCCACTCAAGCATGCTGCTGACCTCCATCCCAAGTGCACACACTACGGCGCTATGTCTGCCACAATCATGACACAAAGCAAGTGCTTCATCTTCAACGTGCCCACACTCGTCTCAATGTCACCTTGTCTTCGAATCCAACTCATGAAGAAACACTTTGACACAACAAAACTTGCTTTTCAATGCATACGGGAAATTTGAATATAATGTTCCGAATCAATAAAAAAGTGTTGCCTGGTTTATTTGCCATACTACGGGCGCATTTCTTGCCGAAAGAAAATGAACAAAAAATATGTGATTACTTCACGAGAGGAAATTTGACACGGGTTGGGACCAGATCCAGCAGTTTCATCACAAAGATGCTACAACATAACGGTACGTGTTGGTGGGGGGTTCACTTGAATGAAAAGGGTACATTTGTTAAATGTGGCAGATAAGAAAACCATATATATGCTGCCATACGCGGGGTTCACCTGAAGTGTCAGTAAATTGCCCAACCTTTTCTCTTGGTGTAAGCTTTTAGTTCAAAACTTTAACTGATCGTTTGCGGGCGCGGGCGTTGAACCCGTGGCTAGAAATGGATTTGTAGGCTCGGGTCATGGCGTGCCCCGCGCCTACAAATCGATTTAAAAAACAAAAAAAAAGCCCTGCTCCGCCGCCGGGGCGCCCGCTCGCCGCAAGGGCTTGCTGCTCGCCGCGGCTGCCCGCACGCTCCGCTCGCGGCTCGCCGCTGCCGCCCTCCAAGCAGCCGCAACCCTCCATGCGCTTGCTGCAGCCGGCGGCGGCGGGATGCTTCGTGCCGCTGTCCTCCAGGTTGCCGCCGCACGCCAGTTCCAGGCCGGCCACCGGCTGCTGCACGCCGCTCCCGAGGCCGGCTGAGGTGCGCCGATGAGGAGCTGGTCGCTGCGGCCGCGCCACCACCGCCGCGCGCCTCCGGCGCGGCTCGAGGATTGGGTGGAGTGGGGAGAGAGATAGGAGGGTGTAACACCCAAAAATGACACATTTAAAATTTTTAGTAATTAATTGGCATTTATATAATTTGTTCATATTTAATATAGGTTAAATAAATTATTTATATTAAAAACAAATATAAGTTGTAGAAACATTTTTGTTGCATTCATGCTGCTGCATTTATTTTTGTATTGCTTGTGATTCAAACGAGAATTTAAATTTATTTAAATTCGAATTTGAATCACTTTGTTTGGAGCCCTAGAAAAGTTATTTCGGTCGAGTTCGCTTTTGCTCCCTGGACTTCTCTCCCAGTTCGCTTTAACTCCCTCAACTTTCTCCCCAGTCCAACCCGACACCGCCTCCCCTTTCCCTTCGGCCCAGCTCGCCTCGGCCCACAGCGCGCCGCAGCCCAGCCCTGCGCCCCTCTCCCCCACACACTCCAGCGACCGACAGACGGGGCCCGCTTGTCAGGCGCTCCCCTTCCTCTCGCCGTGCCCGACGCCATCGATGGCAAGCACCACGCCCGAGCCACCTCTCCCGCGTCGTGGGTCCTCGCGCAGCTTCGCAGCACCTTCCTCGCCGCTCCACCTTCCTTCCCCACCCTCGCCATCCTTATCTGCGCTGCACCCCACATGGAAAGGGGCTCCTCCACAAGGAAGGAGAGCTCCGCCGCCGCCCGAATCACGGCGTGGCACGCCCGCCTAGGATCCCTCCCCCGCCTATTTAAGCTCGGCCGCAGCACCCCAAGTCCCCCACCAAGCCTTCCCCGAGCCCAATTCCTCCGCAGCGCTGCTCCCTCGCTCAGCGCTGCCGCTCCGAGCCGCCGCCCGCCGTCGACTGCCCGCTCCGGCGCTGCTCCGACCAAGTCCGCCCTGCCAGGAGCTTCGGGAGAAGGTAAGGAAGCTCTCAAGCCTCCCCACTCCCGCACTCGTGCACCACAGCGCGAGTTCGCCCTCGCCGGCGAGCCACCGACGCTGTCCACCATTGCCCGGTCGTTGCGCCGCTTTTCCCCCGTCTTGATCTAGCCAACCTTATTCGCCACGCTCCCCAGGTCCTGTAGAGCCAATCCGCGCAGCTTTTGCTGGCCCCTAGCACTAGATCGGATCTGCTCCGGCGAGGAGCCGCCGCCTGGCGTGGCGGCGCCGCCCTCCCGACCGCCGCCGGCGCACCCCCTTCCCCCCGTCTAATCTGGACCGACCGATCGCGATCAAGCGGCCGCCAGCGCACCCGAGCCCCAAGTCAGACCCCAGCGTACCGGACAAACCTGTTCTTTTTTACAAAAGAAACCCCCGAGTTCCTGTTAATCAACCCGCCGTCCTAGCGCGTTCAAAACTATTTGCAAAGAGGTCCTATTTTATTTAGTTAAGCCCCCGCGCTTTTAATTATTTGAACCCGCGGTCCAGCCCCTGGTTATTTGCACGCTAGCCCTTCGGGTTTTAGCTTATTTACGCATGGGTCCTCGGTTTTCACCAAATAAGCCCCTGAGTCCTTTTGAAATTTGCCAGCAGGTCCCTAGAACTTAGTTTTACCATATCTTTTTCGTTTTAGCTCCGATTAGTGTGATTTTCGCGCTCATGTGTTCGTAGATTATTTCTAGAACCTTTTTATGTATTGTTTCTACTGTTTGGTGTACTGTTCTAATAGCTTATTATTTGTTTGTATGTATTGGTTTGCGTGCTCGCTTGTATGGTGATTCGTGTCTAGTCGGTGAGCCTTTCGCGTTGGACTTCGAGTACGTGGGAGACTTTTCGGAGCAGGACCCACAGCAGCAGCAGCAGCCGCCGCCCTTCGAGGAAGGCAAGTTATAGCACGGACAATCCTTGCTACCTAAACACACTCTTTATATACATTTACTTTCATATGCATGTGTCTAAATTGATGTCCTATTAAGTTGTACCTAGTTTGTTTACTCCTATCCTTTGATTACCTTGGGTTATTGCATATGGGTAGAATCTTTGCAATGCGCAGCTACTGTCGCTATTATTTAATTGTTAATCTTGGCTTAATGGTTCACTTTAACATTTATGATAAAACATGCTTTTTAGCAACTTGGTTTAGGGAGCTAGAGCACGTGCTTCGTGCTTTGCTCTAGTGTCTCTCCGTAAGGTCCGGTTCTTAAAGCGGCAATCCAGGAGCCTGTCGCCACCGCTAGAACTATTATGGCTCTGGTCTTGGTCGAGTAACTTGTACGTCTCTAGCTTGCCAGTGGTTACCGACGGGCCGACGGCGTTGTGGTAGGCAAGGTGCGGGGTGTTTCCGGATTCCACCGAGGACGGGTGATCCGTCGGCTAGGTCACATTAGACCCAGTCCCGTGCTGGGAGTCCCTGCGACGGGGAACTCCACACATTGCGCATGGATGGGTGTGATGCCCGCGCTCTGGACGCCATCGACCCCCCTATGGTGTGACTCCGTAGGCGTACGTCGATCTCGGTGCCTATGGTCTCACCGCCTTGTAGTACCCCAGCGGCTACTGTCTTGTTAGGGTGTCTTGTGAAAAACATCGTAGCGTCCCTATGCGGTCTCACCTCGGTAGTGTGATTTATCAGGTCTGATCTACCTCCGCGTGGTTGGGTTTAAAGTTCGTATGAGCTTTTACGCGACTGGTGGGTAAAGGGCGAAACCTCTGCAGAGTGTATAATCTATCATGATAGCCTTGCTCAGGGTCACGAGCGGTCTGGATCCTTTTTGATTAGAAGATAATGTTTAATTATGTTTAATGTCACTTATACTTTATTAAATTAGGTTACAACTGGGTTTCTTTCACTTATAGTAATTTGGTTAATGTTAAAACGAACCAACTAAAAATGCTAATGCAGTTAAGCCGTGTCTAGCCTTTTTTGAGCCTTCATACCCGTGCTATACTTGCTAAGTAATTGTTTACTTACACTTACTATTTTATTCAATAAAATCCCGGATGGGTAAACAGATTGGGCTGGGCATGAGTCTGCTGCTGAGTTTCCAGAAGATTTACCGTACTACTGAGTTGTGATCTCCCAGTCAGAGTCCCTGTGGATTGCGGCTCCATTAGTTGAGAGTTTTATTAGTCTTCCGCTGTTATTGTTTAGATCATTTATGAAGCACTCTGATGTAAATATTTTATTTAATGAAGAATTTATTCCAGCATATGTTCTCTGTTTATCATATTTGTTCGTTATATATGTACTATGACTTCCTGGGCACACATATGGCCGCATTCGGGTTTTTGTGAAAGAGGGGGGGAGAGAGAGGAGTGGGAGAGAGTGGAGATAAGGACCGGCACGAGAAAGGATAAGAGGCTGAAAGGATAAGAAGCAGGCTGAGAGGTATTTACAGGAGCGGGTAACCTTACGCACCGTCCCTGAAAATCAATTTCCAGGAGCGGGTGGCCTTGTGCACTGTACCTAAAAATCGCTCTATTTCCAGGGGCGGCGTGTGGCATCCACCGCTCCTGGAAATGGTCATCTTTAGAAGCGGCGCATGGGGTGACCCGCTCCTGAAAAGGAGGGCCATTTGTAGGGACGGCTTGGAAGGTCACCCGCGCCTAGAAATATATTTGCAGGATCGGGTCGATTGCTACAGTGCATGGATCGATCATCAGTCGCGGTTCCCATTTTCATCCGTTGCTAAAAAAAAGCAGACACACTTACAAATCGTTTTTGTGGTAGCGAATGAATCGACATTATCATCATGCTATGAGAAGCTGAGGAGGCTTTCAGGAACATTAATAAGTTCAAATGGATTGTTAAAGAGCTAACATAGTTTATTTTATCAGTGATGCAATATTAGGCGCAAGATTCTCAAAATTCATATTGTGATAATACCCGCATAGTGCCCATCTGTGGAACGATCTAGCTGCTCGAGTTGAAGGGATATATAGATCACCGAACATACCAACAGGATTGCTAGTTTGATGTCACTGAAGTTTTTATTTTAGAGAATTAATTGTACTGCAGAATGCATCAGAAATTCATAGTCTATCAATAATATGCCACACACTGATCGAATAAGGTCCTGTTTTGATCCACCCCAACTAAAGTTTAGCCAGCTAATTTATAATAGTTTATTTTAGCTAGCTAAAAAGTACCTACCTAAACTTTAGCCGGGGGTGTTTGGATCCATCAGCTAATTGAATCAAGTGGACTATCCTAACCTTCGTTAAATATGGACAAAATCACATGACGGTGAGAAATTTCCATAAACATGTGTGGGTATTTTGGTCTTTAAACTCGTTTAGCTACGTTTAGCTAGGCTCAACCAGCTAAAGGAATCGTGTACCTTTTGCTATCTTTAGCTGCTAAGCTTTAGCCCGTGGATCCAAATAGGGCCTAATAGCCACATTGGTTGTGTTTAGTTCCTCCCGACTTTCTAAACTTTCCATAACATTGACATCCCATCGAAACATTAAAGATAGCAAATAGCGCATGCATGGAGCATTAAATGTAGGTAAATAAAAAAATCAATTGAATAGTTTTGATGTACACGACGAGACGAAACTTTTGAGTCTAATTAGGTCACGATAGGACAACAATTACCACAAACAAACGAAAAGTGCTACGTTGTGTTACAGTGTCCGATGTGACCTTTTTCACCCCTTTTCACCGATCTAAACATAGTCACAGTAGAAAATTAGTCTGTGTCAATATGTCAGGTGGTACTACCACTCGCCGAATAGGTAAAGGATGCCTACTAGTTGGTGAGTTTTTCTTTAATTGTAATCCTACAATATGAGTTAACTCGTCAAGAACGGTAAATAATGAGTTGAGTGTTTTTTAGATGAATAGGGATTTGAGTTAGCTAGGTACGTAGCATGCTGATGTTTATCCTCTTGTCGGGCATCGTTGTCCACACCCTGCTGAACAACGTCAGGTTCAGAGCCATTCCTCCACCACGGGAAACAGGCTATATGCCGAGTGCCTGCCAAAGTCTGATATACACTTGCCAATGTCTTTGCCGAACAGGATGCCAGCAAGACCCTGTTTACCGAGTGTCTTTTGTCAAAGACCAGATAAAGACTTTACCGAGTGCCAAACATAATATTTGACAAATATTTTTTGAAAAAAAAACACCGGACGCAGCACCGCCCGCCTGGCCGCGCCGCTCGCCCATGCCGGCCGCCCGGCCCTCCACCTGCCCACCGCTCGCCCAGGCGGCAAGCCCGTCCGCCTCGCCGCCTGGCCCCCTCCCGTCCGCCTCGCCGCCCGTCCGCCTCGCCAACCGCACGGCACCTTGGCGCTGCTCCCCGGCCCTTTGCGTTGTCCCACGGTCGCCGGCCGCTGGCCCCCTACCCCGGCGGTGGCCCCTGTCCGCCGGCCGCTAGCCCCTAGCCGCCGGCCCCTTGGCGCTAGCCCCGGCCGCAAGCCGCTGCCCCCAGCAGGTGGAGCCCGTGACGTAAAGATGAGAGGGGAGAGAGAGAGGGGAAAAAAAGAGATGTGTATTTTATGAATATGAGGGAGGGCGAGATCTATGTGGGTCCTCTTTGGATCAATGAGAGAGGGCACCATTTTGAAGGTGTGGATGGATGACGTGGCAACGCGTGTTTTCTCTTTGCTCTTATATCTAAATTTTAGATGGCTAAACAATTTTAAATGAAAAAGTTATAAGATCAACAACTTTGATATAGAACATATTTACATCCGAGGTCGTTTGAAAATTTTAAAAATTCAAGATTTCAAATTAGATACATTGGAAAGATATTTTAAAGTATTAAACGATCTAAAATTAAAAAGTTGTCAATTACAAAGTTTTATATTTCATAGATATGTACAACTTTGATATATAATTTATTAACATTTGAGATTATTTGAAATTTTTTAATTTTTAAATTTCAAATTAGATAACTTACAATAACATTTTGAGTTATTAAACAATCTCAAATACAAAAGTTGTCAACTACTAATTTTATATTTCGTCGAGTTGCACGACTTTGGTATAAAGTATTTTTTTCATATGAGGTCATATAAAAAAGTTTGTATTCAAAATATACATTCACTGACTCTCACATATACAATTACTCATATATTTCCTGTGAGATGTTTCGATTGTGTAAACATTGTTATGAAAAAATACATGAAATCTTCTCAACTTTTTATCAAAGCCTCAATTTGGGTTAAATAACATAAATATAATTTTTATACTCATTATATTCTATTATTTAAATCACTTACAGTTTAAATTTGACTTTTTTAAAAAAATTTCTTAAAATGTAATTAATTCATTAATTATAGCGAATAAATACAAAAATGTACTAAATTTTAACATGGAGCAACACATGTTGTATGTGGAGAGTAGGAAAAGTTTTGAGGTTAGACGAGAAAAAAAAAACTTAAAACTTTGTTGAGTGTCAAGGAAAAACACTCGGCAAACCACTTCTTTGCCGAGTGCCAAAAAATACACTCGGCAAAGAAATGGTTTGCCGAATGCAAAAAAAAAAACACTCGGTAAAAACTCATCTTTGCCGAGTTTTTTTTGCACTCAGCAAAGAGTTTGTCGGGTGTCTTTTTACACTTGACAAAGAACGTATTTGTCGAGTGCGTGAAAAAATACACTCGGTAAAGATTCGGACACTCGGTAAATTTGGAATTTCCATCCCGACTGTGCTCTCTCTATATAAAGGCACATTTCCTGGTCTTTTCACGTGCCAGCACCACATGAGCCAGGCTCTATTTGCACGATAGACCCAGTCAAAATCGTCATGTAAATTGAGCACATTGGCTGCGAAAAGGAAACTCAATGGACCAAGCTATTAGCTGATCATGCATTAACTAATGATCATCAGTATCCTCGATGATTGTATCATATGGGCGTGGGAAGCATCGGGATGCTAGCTGGTGTCTTGTGCGACGGGCAGTCCTGTGTCAGAGGACCTGCCTGCAGGGTTGTCTTGTCTGCTCCATTGGGATGCTTCCTTGCGCTAGAGGATCAACCTCATGAAATGCCCAACTGCACGTCTCTTGTGCAATAGAGCAAACAGCGCCGCGTTCCTCAAGGTCCCCAAGTCCTCGTCTCGTGCGCTTTCAGCGATATTTCGATGTCATGGAATGAGGCCTCTTAAGTCCGCGGCCAAATTTGATTCAGTGACCAAAAGACTAGGGTGGGCAGTGGCTACCAGCCTTATTTTCTCCATATCATCAGCATTTTTTCTTTAGAAGTAAGATGGACTGCATTTGAAAAGAATAAAGCATGCATTTGAAAGATGGACTTCTACAACTTTCGGAATTCTGTCCATTCTTTCAGAACTCAACCATTCGTTCAGTCATCCTAAAAATGTGTGTGTTCTTGAAACTATTCGTTTCAGTTCCTAAATAGACCTCAAGTGCTTGGATTTGGTCACAATGCTCATCATAATCTAATTTCATAGCATGGAAAGAGTTTGAAAATTCAGTACCGAGTTTGAAAATTCCGGCCAATTTGACAACACATTGCCTGGATTCTTTGGTCATACAACTGATGCAATTCTTTCCAGAAGACAAAAATATGTGATTAGCTCACAACAGGCAACTTGACACACAGGATTGGACAAGATGCCGCAGCTTCATGAAGAAAGATGGTTCAACGGTGATGGCGGCTATTCACGCCAATGGAATGATACATTTGATAAAGTTGGGAAGTAAGAACCAAATTGTGAAAATGCCATAATATTGATGGGTAGATTAGATCTGTTATGCTCTTCACATTCTAGTATCATAGAAGGGCACTGTAAATGAGGTCACACACTAAATACGAGGATCCTCGTTATTTATAGTTACTACACATGGACGAGGAAACCCTAGATTTATAATTAATAAATGAATGTGCGTACAACATCAATTCTCACGCCATATATCTTGGCATACTCTTGATTAGTACATTGCATTTCTTTACTGTTACCAACTACTCACTACCAGAGAACCTCACATCCACACCGGTTGGGAACGGGCTTTAGCGCCGGATTCCCAACCGGTGCTAAACTTCCGGTGCTAAAGGGGTACCCTTTAGCACCGGGTAGAATAACCGGTGCTAAAGGGGGCCTTTAGCACCGGTTCTAAACACCAACCGGTGCTAAAGGCCCTGCCTACACAGCGGGGATAGGAGGGCCTTTAGCACCGGTTGGTGTATACAACCGGTGCTAAAGAGCCTGGATTTATTTTTTTTGGTTACTTTTTACAGCCGCCATGCATGTACGTTTATATATGTTTATATATGTATTATGATATGTATTCAAACATGTATTCAGCTGCCGTGCATGTAGTACTATATATTCATATTAGCTAGACATATAATCAAAATAGAAGATATATATATATATATTATAATTTTGAAATGTATATATATTTGAACTGTATATATTTGAACTGTATATTACAAATTAACAAATCCGACTAGAGGAACGACTTGACGGCGCATCCTCTAGGGGGAGATGGAATTCTTCACGGGGATTAACGACCTCGTCCCAAATCCATCCAATGAGCTGTTCTGCAATTGCGTCTATTCTCTCTTGATCGAGTCTATCTTCTTCCAGCCTCATCATCTATAATTTGCAAATAATTGGAAATATTAATTCCATGAAATTGCAGACAACAAATGTGCAATTAATTATCATTTAATATAAAATAAATGCTTTACTTACAAATACAAATGTACGTCTATATTTAAATAATCAATTATTATGAAACAAAGTGTTTTTCTTATTAATACAAACATAGTAATTATTAAATGAAGCCCTATATTTCTAAATAATCATTTATTATAAAACAAAGTGCCTTACTTATTAATTCAAATTTAATAATAATATTATTTATTATAAATGAATCCCATTATCAATAAAAGAAGCCGTATATTTCTAAATAATATAATTTATTACAAAATCAAGTGCTTTTTCTACAAAAATAGTAAATATATCAAATTAAAACCTGAAAATGTGTTACGTACCATAACATCATGGTGACTCATCTTTTTCGTCGACCAATTAAGCATGTTATCGCAAACCTAATATGCACATAGATTATTTCCCGACCCCTGTTGGCGACACTGTCGATCAAAAAATAAAGTTAAGTACAATTCATATAATAGGTTAGTGGAGACCTACACGTACAAATTACTTGCTTACCGGAAAGTCAGTTTTCCATGTGAGTGTTTCATGGATCATACCAGGGTTATCTTGACGAAATTGAATCCACGCCCTGTGAACTAAAAAGTTGTGTTAAATCATTGTGATTGTAAGGACAGAATTGAGTTAAATGGGTAAATATATGTCACCTTGTAAACATGTCGATGATGTTCTGGTAAGCATATGTTGGAGACTTCAACGAATCAAAGACGTGGACGATACCCCGGTCAGGACACAATATGATTAAGATCCAGTGAAAACTGTATACATGTAGACATTATAATGAGAAATAAAATTGAACGGCAATAGTATGGAGTCCATAAAATTTTGTATAGGCACTATAAGTAGATACATGTATAGGTACTCACCCGAAGTTGTACGGCAATAGTATGGAGTCCATAAAATTTTGTATAGGCACTATAAGTAGATACATGTATAGGTACTCACCCGAAGTTGTACGGCAATAGTATGGAGTCGCAATAATTTTGTTTTTGGAGATACTTGTATAAATTTTGATATGTTTCCTCTGGATTGATCAAAATCATTTTGTCACTTATCCTTGTCGGGTCCATGTAACCAATGTCAAATATTCCTTCCCTCCGACATCTTTGAATCTCCATTCTGCATTGTTAAGCAATAAAGGGCGCGTCAGCAAAGATTAAAGTTTTTTTTCAAGTGTCAAATGAAAATGAGAACAAAGCACTTACAATACCCAACAGGCGACCAAAGACACGCCCATGGCATCTTTGTGGTACACCTCATATATATCCTTAAACTCCAACCATAGGGTTTCCTCGCCATTGAAAAAATCTTGGTCATTTACGCGAACTCCAAACATACACCTTTTGCTTCTTGATTGTTCCAGATACCACTGATGGAAATGGTGCATCTTTGTTTGTAGCGTGCTCTCCATTTCTGGACCGACCAAAGGCTGGCCAAGCTTAAATGGCCACCTGAACGATGTGCTCACAGGGATTTATTTTTCTCCCGTGATTTCCTCTCTTGAGAGTCCTGTCTCGTCCATTTGTCGTTGCACGTTCAGCTCGTACTCAGATGCCAACTGAGGCAACGACTCCTGAGATTGGTTGCTGAGCTGAGCAACAGGTTTGGATGCCACCGCCTTCCTCTTCCCTTGAGATTTCAGTAATGAGCGGTCATAGTCTGATACCTGTGCCCTCTTCTGTTGTCCCCTAGTCAAATTTTGGAGGAAGGATTTTGCCGTGGCGGGGTCAATCTTCGGCTCTGGTTGTTTTCTCGTGAAAAGTTGCCTCTTTACGTCTTCGTTAACAGAGGCATCGAGCTCTTCTTGAGTCAGGTCGTAAGCTTTTTTCGGTGGTGCGGGCTTCTCTTTGACCTTCCGTGGCTTCTTCTGTGGTGGAGGGGCCAAGCTAGCCAGCTTAGAGCGCTTCTTTGGTTCAGGTTTCTGCCGCGGTGGAGACGGAGACTTCCGCCGCGGAGGAGACGGAGACGGGTTTGCGTCATGAGCTCCCAGAGAATCGTGATCCGGTGGACCTCTTGGAGACGGGGGATCTGAAGGAGACTAAGTGCTACCAGGTATGGCGATGTCTCGCTTGCTCCATAGAATGATCCCGTGAGAACACTCCCCGAGTTTTGTTTCTCCGTCACCTCCGGCGATGTCAAGTTCCAAGTCATTCCACTGGTCAACGACTTGCTCCACCTCGACGGGTACGTAACCATGTGGAATCTCCATGCAATGCCATCTTTGACCTGGTTCCACTGGTTTGGTCATACCGTATGCGACCTAATAAAATAAGTAGAAAGGAAGTTAGTAAATGAATAATATTTATGATGATATTTATGAAATATACAAACTAATGTCGCATACATACCACCACGGATATGTTCTTCTGCCTCACGACAAGCTCACACGCGGTCCATTGAGTTATTTCATCCACGGGTTAACGAACCGGTTCAGACTGAGGTGCGGGAATGTCTTCATGACCTTGTACATGCTCTGTGGAAGCGTGGCTGCTTCGATGTTGTGGAAGGCTAAGAAGGGTCGTATTAGGATCTTGCAGAGGTACATGCTCTGTGTTGGCAGTTCCTGTGGCTTGTATCTGCAGCCATGCTAACTTCATTCGCCACTCCGTCTCTACCTCCATTTCCTGTATCTTTGAGCCCTGGGCAGCTACCGTTTCCTCTAGGTCCCTCAACCTCTGCTCATATTCCGCCTTCTTCCTCGAACGGCTCCTATAGGAGACGGTGTCCTCTTTGAAACCTTTCTTCCATGGTACTATGCCTATGTCGCGCGTACGTCCAGGATGCTCCTTGTTTCCTAAGGCATAGGTTAGCTCATCTCTGTCTCTATCAGGAACAAATTCTCCCCTCTCAGATGCCTTAAGGATATTGATGAGACGTTGAGCTAGTTCTCGCAAGACCTCGCCAAAAACTAAAGAGCCATCGATCGGACTGAGGGTGCCTCCATGACCATAGTACCAATGCTTGGATCGTGTGGGCCAGTCATGTGTCGCTGGACGAATGCCTCTAGCAAATTGAGATTCTTCCATCTTCTCCCATTTCTCAATGCTCCCTTTTATAACCTCCTGAACCCATTCTATGGGTGTACTTCCTATTACCGGCATTGTCAGCATTTCTAGCGGTCATACTTGACCCTTCTTCGGAGTTTTTGTACTCCAAGAACGATTCCCAAGCATCATGAGTGATGGTTGGATGCTTCGCTGGATCCGGTGCTTCTCCGACAATGAGATAATTCTTGTACAATTTTTTCTTGTAATCCTGGAACAAAATTGCCATCTTTTTCATTGTCCAATCCTTCAGTTGCTCTTCATGACTGCTTGGCCATTCGAAAATTCCTTTTAAGTCCGCCCATAGCATCTCCTTCTCAGTATTGGGCAACACGTGCGGCTCAGTAGGGTCCGTGGATTTCCATTTTTTGATGCTAATGGGCACGCGTTCCCGTAGAACAACCCCGTAATGAGATATAAATTTTCTGGCTACTTGTTTGGGCTCAACTGGCTCCCCATCGTCCTCCACTCGAGTGATGTGAAACTTCACATCCTTCAGCTTCTTAGTGGCAGATCGTTTGGATTTCCTAGTTCCGGTTGTCGATGCAGAGGCGGGCTACATAAATTACATATTAACGATACAATATTAAATGATATATATTGAGATACAATACATATTAAATGAGATATATTGAAATACAATACATATTAAATGAGATATATTGAGATATACAATACATATTAAATGAGATATATTCACACCTGACTAGACGTGGGCTCATTATTACTGCGTTCATCCACATTACGTTGTTCCACATTTTCGCTCCCTTGAGCAATACCCAGCACGTCTTCCATGTTTGGTTGCGGGTTATCTTCGGCATCGATACCAAATATTGGATTCAATAAGAACTGGTCATTATCCTCTGGCAATGGTTCCCTAGGGTTGTTGTCCGCCATCTATAGGAATAAAAATAATTTGTAAGCAATAAATATAAATAAATATAGATATGGGGTTTAGGGTCAGCGTAGGGGGTTTAGGGTTTGGGTTTCGGGGTTTAGGGTTAGGGCTAGGGGGTTTAGGGTTTGGGTTTTGGGGTTTAGGGTCAGGGCTAGGGGGTTTAGGGTTTGGGTTTCGGGGTTTAGGGTTTGGGTTTCGGGGTTTAGGGTTTAGGGTTTAGGATTAGGGCTAGGGGGTTTAGGAAACGGGTTTCGGGGTTTATAGTTTAGGGTTAGGGCTAGGGGGTTTAGGGTTAGGGCTAGGGGGTTTAGGGTCAGGGCTAGGGATGTTCCTTGATTGTGATCACGCCGTATATAGGCTGTCTCCTCCGCCGCTAACGGGATGCTTGGGTCAGCAGCCATCGAGAATGGAGGCAGCCCATCGAGCATATCATAATCTTCATCCGTCTTGTCCTCAACTCCTATGATTTTTCTTTTTCCAGGAAGAACAATATGATGCTTTGGCTCGTCTTGTGGTGGGTCCAATTGCTTACCCACCCCTTTCTTATTCGCCCCTTTCTTTGGTCTGCTAGCTATGTCCTTTACATAAAAAACTTGTGTGACATCTTTGGCTAGGACGAACGGTTTGTCTAGAAACCCAATCTTGTTTTGGTCCACTAACGCCATTCCTTGCTCATCAACTGTAACACCTCCTGCAGTCAGCTTCACCCATTGACATTTAAACAGTGGGATCTTCAAAGGTCCGTACTCTAGTTCCCATATCTCCTCTATGACACCATAGTATGAGTTAGTATTGCCATTGGTGTCTGTCGCGTCGATTCAGACTCCACTGTTTTGGTTGGTGCTCTTGTGTAAAATGTATACCCATTGATGTCGTATCCTTGGAATTTTAAGATCGTGGTCGATGGACTCCTAGCTACAAAAGCTAGCTGCGCATCAATGCCCTCGACACCCATCAGACGCTCTCGCAACCAAGCGGCGAAAGTAGTATTGTGCATCCGCTGAATAAAGGTTGCAGACATTGTTGGATTTTCGTCCCAGAGAATCTTCATGTGATCCTCGATGTACGGAGCTACTAAGGTTGATTGTTGCAAAACTGTGAGGTGCGCTTTACGAAATGTCTCCATGTCCTTGATTACCATCGATCTTTTCCCTAGTGTGCCCTTTCCACCAAGTCTACCCTCATGATGTGATTCGGGCACACCAATCGGCATAAGATCGTTGACAAAGTCAACACAGAATTCAATGACCTTCTCTGTTTCGTATCCCTTAGCAACGCATTCTTCTGGACGAGAACGATTACGGACATACTTCTTTAGCACAACGAAGAACCTCTCAAACGGGAACATGTTGTGTAGAAATACTGGGCCCAGTATACGAATCTCTTTGACGAGGTGAACCAATAGATGTGTCATAATATTGAAGAAGGATGGTGGAAATATCATCTCAAGGCTGACAAGACATTGCACCACGTCGTTCTGTAGCTGAACTAAATGGTCTGGATTGATCACCTTCTGAGAAATTGCATTGAGGAATGCACATAGCTTCACAACGGCTTTCCGCACATTAACGGGTAGCACACCTTTGAGTATGATGGGAAGCAGTTGTGTCATCAACACATGACAGTCATGAGACTTGAGGTTTGTGAACTTGTTATCTTCCATATTTATTATTCCCTTAATATTGGAGGAGTAGCCCGACGGAACATTGATACTGTTCAAGCATTCAAACATGCTTGCCTTCTCTTCTTTGCTGAGAGTGAAGCTGGCAGGACGCAAGTACTGGCGTCCATTGTCTCTCTTTTCTGGATGTAGATCATTCCGTTGTTTCAATCGTTTCAGCTCTTGTCGTGCTTCCAGTGTATCTTTTGGCTTCCCATAAGTACCCAGGAAGCTTATCAAGTTCACACAAAGATTCTTCGTCAGATGCATCACATCAATCGCGTTACGGACCTATAAATATTGCCAATAAGGTAGCTCCCAAAAGATAGACTTTTTCTTCCACATCGTGGCACGACCATCCTCGCCAGTCGGAACAGGCTGGCTTCCGTCTCCGTTTCCAAACACCACTTGTAGGTCCTTTAACATATCAAATACATCTTGTCCACTCCGGTGTCTTGGCTTTGTACGGTGGTCCGCATTCCCGCTAAAATGCGGACATTTCTTTCGTAGCTCATGCTTCGTAGGAAGAAATCGACGATGACCCATGTAAACAACCTTCCTACAATGTTTCAAATACATGCTTTCGGTTTCCTCTAAACAGTGAGTGCATGCTTTATATCCTTTGTTTGATTGTCCTGATAGTTTACTTAGTGCAGGCCAGTCATTGATGTTTATGAAAAGCAGTGCTCGAATGTCAAACTGTTCCTGCTTGTCCTCATCCCACATGCTAACACCTTCTTCCTTCCATAGCTGCAAAAGTTCATCAACCAATGGTCTTAGGTAGACATCATTGTCGTTACCAGGTTGCTTTGGCCCTTGAATAAGCACTGGCATCGTAATGAACTTTCGCTTCATGCAGAGCCAAGGGGGTAGGTTGTAGATACATAAAGTCACAGGCCAAGTGCTATGATTACTGCTCATTTCACCAAAAGGGTTCATGCCATCAGTACTTAAACCAAGCCTTACATTCCTCGCATCAGCATCAAACTCTGGGAATGCTTTGTCGATGTTCCTCCACTGGGATCCATCAGCGGGGTGTCTCAACATGCCATCCTACTTACGTTCTTCTTTGTGCAATCGCATTAGTTTGGCATGCTCTTTGTTCCTGAACAAACGCTTCAGACGGGGTATCAGAGGAAAATACCACATCACCTTCGCAGCAATTTTTTTCTTACAACGCTCCCCCACAACCTCACCAGGGTCATCCCGCCTTATCTTGTATCGTGCGCAACTGCAAACTGGACAACAATCCAAGTGTTCATATTGTCCGCGATAGAGGATACATTCATTAGGACACGCATGTATCTTCTGCACCTCCAAACCGAGAGGGCAAACAACCCGTTTTGCTTCAAACATTGCCAATGGAAATTTGTTACCCTTGGGCAGAATCTTCTTTACGAGTTTCAGTAGCTCATCGAAACCCTTATCAGTAACGCCATTTGCTACCTTCCACTACAGAAATTCAAGTGCAATCTGGGTACAAGTCAGTTTTGTGGTCCCGCAACATGCGTTGTATCTTTTTCAGTTCCTTATCATTGCCCAAGTCTTTCTCAGCATCACGCAACATTTGCCCAAGTACATCATTAGGGTCATCTTCCTGAGCATCATCTTCCTGAGCAGCATCTTCATGATCGGCATCACCCACTGCAGCATCTGCAAAGGCCCCGTAGTATTCAGCCAATACCGGAATGTCGTTATCCACCTCGTCTTCTTCATCTTCATCCATTAGAATTCCTCTTTCACCATGCTTCGTCCAAACAGAATAATTGCTCATGAAACCGTGCATCATCAAATGCACCTGAAGAGCTCCTCTTTGTTTGTACGATTGTATATATCGACAATCAGTGCATGGGTAGAACATGAAACCTGACGGCATCCTGTTGGCCTCGGCGACATCGAGAAACCCCTTCAGGCCATCACGAAATGTCGTATCGTGATTGTCCCCGTACATCCATTGCCTATTCATCTGCATTAGTAACTAATAACAATTATTTGTATAATTTAATATATAATATAATACAAAGGTAATATATAAGACAATACAAATTTAATATATAACTAAATATAAATTTAACATATAATAGATTACAAAGTTAATACATAAGACAATACAAACTAAACACATTTCTAAAACTATAATTAATTTATTCATTTTCTAAAATCAAATATACTTCCATTAAAAAAATAATTAACTATTCCAACTTTAAATAAATAACTAATAAATACAATGAACACTCTCCACTATGAACACAAGCTCTCTCTCTCCACTATGAACACAAGCTCTCTCTCTCCACCATGAACACAACCTCTCTCTCTCCACCATGAACACAAGCTCTCTCTCTCCACCATGAACACAAGCTCTCTCTCTCCACCATGAACACAAGCTCTCTTTCCATTTTGATTCACAAATTTCTCTATTTCTAAAGCATATAAACAATACAAGCTAATAAAAAACATAAGAGAATGAATGAATGTACCTTGTAGTGCCCATTGGATGAGTGAAATCTTCACAAATTTTGAAAAAAAAAATTTGGCAGCACCTCCCCTGTCCCGAGCACAAGAACACAGCTCAAAGTGTTGATGCTGGCTCGGGCGACGGGAGGGGAGGTATTATATACGAGCACATTAGCACCGGGTCTTGCGACGACCCGGTGCTACTGCTCTCACATTTGCACCGGTTGCAGCCAGCAACCGGTGCTAAAGGGCCTTGGGCACATTAGCACCGGTTGCTGGCTGCAACCGGTGCGAATGTGACCACATTAGCACCGGGTCGTCGCAAGACCCGGTGCTAATGTGCTCAACCTGCCACCCCTGGGCGCCGCCCCCGTTCATACACTACCAGAATCCTTCACATCCGCCCGCCTCCTCCGCCTCGGCCATTTTTGGACCCGGTGCTGATGGGGCTTCAGCACCGGGTCCAACGGCTAGGAGCGGGGGCGGCGCGGAGGTGTGTCAGGGCGGGCACATTAGCACCGGGTCGTGGCAAGACCCGGTGCTAATGTTCACCCTTTAGCACCGGGTGCAGCCACGACCCGGTGCTAATGTGCCCGAGGCCTTTAGCACCGGGTCGTGGCTGCACCCGGTGCTAAAGGGTGAACATTAGCACCGGGTCTTGCCACGACCCGGTGCTAATGTGTTTGAATATAGGGGCTTCCCCTCCCCCGCCCGAGCCAGCTGAACACTTAGGCGCTGTGTTCATGCTGCTCGCCGTGGGAGGGGAGGTGCTGCCCAAATTTTTTTCAAAATTTGTGAAGAATCTACTCATCTAAGGAGCACTACAAGGTACACTCTTTCATTCTCTAATGTTTTATTTAGCTTGTAATCCTTCTATGATTTAGAAATAGAGGGATTTGTGAATCAAAGTAAAGCTAGCTAGAGAGAGATTGTGTTCTTGGAGGAGAGAGAGGAGAGAGCTTGAGTTCATGGTGGAGAGAGTGTTCATGTTGTGTTTTAAATGGAGAGAGAAGGCAAGCTAGTTAGTATTTTGTTTTGTATGACTTGTGAATAGTTGTAAGGCTTATAGTAATGTGGTTTTAGAAATTACTAGAAAATCAATATAAAATGCTAGGAAATCTTATAAATTACTAGAAAATCTTATAAATTACTAGAAAATCTTATAAATTACTAGAAAATCTTATAAATTACTAGAAAATAAATATAAAATGCTAGAAAATCTTATAAATTAATAGAAAATCTTATAAATTACTAGAAAATCAATATAAAATGCTAGAAAATCTTATAAATTAATAGAAAATCTTATAAATTAATCGAAAATCTTATAAATCTTATAAGGCTTCCGTGATTATATAAATCTTATTTATATAATGGAATATATATTATAATTTGTATTTATTTATATATTAAATTTTTTTATCTTTAAATTGTATTGTATATTTGTTATTGGTTAATAATGCAGATGAATAGACAATGGATGTACGGGGACCCCCACGCTCAGGCCTTCCGTGATGGCCTTAGGACGTTTCTCGATGCCGCCGAGGCTAACAGGACGCCGTCCGGTTTCATGTTCTGCCCATGCACCCATTGTAAAAATATACAATCGTACAAACAAAGAGGTTGTCTTCAAGTGCATTTGATGAGGCACGGTTTCATGAGGAATTATTCTGTTTGGACGAAGCACGGTGAAAGGGGAATTCTAATGGATGAAGATGAAGAAGACGAGGCCGATGACGACATTCCGTTATTGGCTCAATACTACGGTTCCTTTGCATATGCTGAAATGGGTGATGCCGATGAGGAAGATGTTGCTCGGGAAGGCGATGCTCAGGAAGATGTTGCTCAGGAAAATGAACCTACTGATGGGCTCGGGCAAATGTTGCGTGATGCCGAGAAAGACTGCGGCAATGATAAGGAACTGAAAAAGATACAGCGCATGTTGCAGGACCACAAGACTGACCTGTACCCAGATTGCAAAGAGGGGCTAAAGAAGTTGGGTAGCACACTTGAACTTCTGCAGTGGAAGGCAGCAAATGGTGTTACTGATAAGGGTTTCGAGGAGCTACTGAAACTCGTAAAGAAGATTCTTCCAGAGGGCAACACATTGCCATCGACAACGTATCAAGCAAAACGTGTTGTTTGCCCTCTCGGTTTGGAGGTGCAGAAGATACACGCGTGTCCTAATGATTGTATCCTCTATCGCGGACAGTACGAACACTTGGATCGTTGTCCGGTTTGCACCTGCGTGCGATACAAGATCAGGCGGGACGACCCTGGTGATGTTGGGGGAGAGCGTTCTAAGAAAAAAATCCCTGCGAAGGTGATGTGGTATTTCCCTCTGATACCCCGTTTGAAGCGTTTGTTCAGGAACAAAGACCATGCCAAACTGATGCGCTGGCACAAAGAAGAACATAAGCAGGATGGCATGTTGAGACACCCCGCCGATGGATCCCAGTGGAGGAACATCGACAGAGCATTCCCAGAGTTTGATGCTAATGCGAGGAATGTTAGGCTTGGTTTAAGTACCGATGGCATGAACCCTTTTGGTGAAATGAGCAGTAGTCATAGCACTTGGCCCGTGACTGTTTGTATCTACAACCTACCCCCCTGGCTCTGCATGAAGCGGATGTTCATTATGATGCCAGTGCTCATCGAAGGCCCAAAGCAACCTGGCAACGACATTGATGTGTACCTAAGACCATTGGTTGACGAACTTTTGCAGCTGTGGAAGAATGAAGGTGTTAGCGTGTGGGATGAGGACAAGCAGGAGCAGTTTGACCTTCGAGCACTGCTTTTCATAAGCATCAACGACTGGCCTGCACTAAGTAACCTATCAGGACAATCAAACAAAGGATATAAAGCATGCACTCACTGTTTAGAGGAAACCGAAAGCATGTATTTGAAACATTGTCGTAAAGTTGTGTACATGGGTCACCGTCGATTCCTTCCGGCGAAGCATGAGCTACGAAAGAAATGTGCGCATTTTGGCGGGAATGCTGACCGCCGTACAAAGCCGAGACACCGGAGTGGACAAGAGCAATTTGATATGGTGAAGGACCTACACGTGGTGTTTGGCAAGGGAGACGGAAGCCAGGCTGCTCCGACGGGCGAGGATGGTCGTGCCGCGATGTGGAAGAAGAAGTCTATCTTTTGGGAGCTACCTTATTGGCAACGTTTAGAGGTCCGTAACGCGATTGATGTGATGCATCTGACGAAGAATCTTTGCGTGAACTTGATAAGCTTCCTGGGTACTTATGGGAAGCCAAAAGATACACTGGAAGCACGTCAGGATGTGAAACGATTGAAGCAACGGACTGATCTACATCCAGAAAAGAGAGACAAAGGACGCCAGTACTTGCATCCTGCCAGCTTCACTCTCAGCAAAGAAGAGAAGGCAAGCATGTTTGAATGCTTGGACAGTATCAAGGTTCCGTCTGGATACTCCTCCAATATTAAGGGAATAATAAATATGAAAGAGAAGAAGTTCACAAACCTGAAGTCTCACGACTGCCATGTGTTGATGACACAGCTGCTTCCCGTCATACTTAGCACATGCAGATTCTCAGGGACGAAAACTCAACAAAGTCTGCGGCCTTCATTCAGCGTCTGCACAATAGTACTTTCGCCGATTGGTTGCGAAGACGTCTTATGGGTGTCGAGGGCATTGATGCGCAGCTAGCTTTTGTAGCTAGAGGTCCATCGAGCACGATCTTGACATTCCAAGGATACGACATCAATGGGTATACATTTTACACAAGAGCCCAGGACAAGAAAAGCACCAACCAAAACAGTGGTGTCCGGATCGACGCGATAGACACCAATGGCAATACAAACTCATACTATGGAATCATAGAGGAGATATGGGAAATAGAGTACGGACCTTTGAAGATCCCACTGTTCAAGTGCCAATGGGTGAAGCTGACTGGAGGAGGTGTTAAAGTTGAAGCGGACTATGGAATGACGTTAGTGGACCTAAGCAAGATTGGCTTTCTAGACGAACCGTTCGTCCTGGGCAAAGCTGTCACACAAGTTTTTTATGTGAAGGACATGGCTAGCAGACCGAAGAAAGGGGCCGATAAGAAAGGTGGGGGTAAGCAATTGGACCCATCACAAGACGAGCCAAAGCGTCATATAGTTCTTCCAGGAAAGAGAAAAATCATAGGAGTTGAGGACAAGACGGATGAAGATTATGATATGCTCGATGGCCGGCCTCCATTCTCAGTGGCTGATGACCCAAGCATCCTGTTAGCGGCGGAGGAGACACCGTATCTACGGCGTGATCACAATCAAGGAACATTTGTAAAGAGGAAGTTTATTAGTGTCCGAGTAAACGATGATGCCATGTAATTTCTATTGATTTATAGGATTTTCTAACATTTTATATTGATTTTCTAGTAATTTATAAGATTTTCTAGTAATTTATAAGATTTTCTAGCATTTTATATTGATTTTCTATTAATTTATAAGAGTTTCTATTAATTTATAAGATTTTCTAGCATTTTATATTGATTTTCTAGTAATTTATAAGATTTTCTAGTAATTTATAAGATTTTCTAGCATTTTATATTGATTTTGTAGCATTTTATATTGATTTTCTATTAATTTATAAGAGCTTCTATTAATTTATAAGATTTTCTAGCATTTTATATTGATTTTCTAGTAATTTATAAGATTTTCTAGCATTTTATATTGATTTTCTAGCATTTTATATTGATTTTCTATTAATTTATAAGATTTTCTAGCACTGACTGGGCCTAAGGGCCTTTAGCACCAGGTCGTGGCTGCACCCGGTGCTAAAGGCAACGACCGCGGCTGGCCACGTCACCGGGCGCACACGAGCCACGTCACTGGCCCGGTCGTGGCCTTTAGCACCGGGTCGTGGCTGCACCCGGTGCTAAAGGCCACGACCGGGCCGCGGGGGCCGTGCGGCGGCCGGCCACGTCACCGGGCGCACGCGAGCCACGTCACTGGCCCGGTCGTGGCCTTTAGCACCGGGTCGTGGCTGCACCCGGTGCTAAAGGCCACGCTGCGGCGGGGCCAAAGACCGGCCTGGCCACGGAGGCCGTGCGAGAGCTGGCCACGTCACCGGGCCACGTCACTGGATGAACAAGAACAATTTTTCTTTTTAATCTCTGTATAAAAGTTGTAACTAGTCGTTCTCCCTCGTACAAACTTCAAAAAAGATCATTTTTCTTCCTAAAAATTCCTAAAATCATACTCTATCAAGTTATGAAACTTATTAATGTTATTATTTTGAAAAATCTTCTCGTGTTTGAACAATCCAAATTTTGAATTAAAAATGAAACCTACAACCAAGGTTTTTTTCACACTAGGTGATGTCAAATGAAAAATTGATGAATACCAAAGTTTCATATTTCATCATGATCTACAATCTTTATTTAGGTCATTTTGTCATTTTCAAAATGGGTAATAACATGTAGTAGAAATTTGACAAGTCTCTAACAAAGTTTTGGAAACTATGCGAGTGAATCTAGGATTAATGAACAATGTATACTACCACTTTCTCAAATGCAAAAATGACTTAAATAAAGATTGTAGATCTTGATGAGATATGAAATTTTGGTATTCATGACTTTTTCATCTGAGACCGTTTAATGTTCCAAAATCTTTCATTTAGTTATCAATTTTTGTAATTTATAAGATTTTCTAGTAATTTATAAGATTTTCTAGTAAGTTATACGATTTTCTATTAATTTATAAGATTTTCTATTAATTTATAAGATTTTCTATTAATTTACAGGATTTTCTAGTAATTTACAAGATTTTCTATTAATTTATAAGATTTTCTAGTAATTTATAAGATTTTCTTATTTAATATATATTTTTAACAGGTATTAATAACTGAATTAAAACAAGTATTAATAACTATACATTAAAAACTATATTTATAAGATTCCCAAATAGTAGCCCCCGGTGCTAAAGGCCCGTTTGGAAACTGGGCGCCAAACGAAAAGTTGGGGCCTTTAGCACCGGGTTGATCTAAAATCCGGTGCTAAAGGCCCCCAATTTTCGTTTGGCGCTAGTTACGGGGCCTTTAGCACCGGGTGTAGAAGACCCGGTGCGAAAGGGGGGCCTTTAGCACCGGGTCGCGGCTGCACCCGGTGCTAAAAGCCTTCGTCTGGCGCACAGTTACGGCCTTTAGCACCGGGTGTAGAAGACCCAGTGCTAAAGGGCCTTTCGCACCGGGTGGTGGGAAGACCCGGTGCTAAAGGGGGGGGCATTTAGCACCGGGTCTTCCCACCACCCGGTGCGAAAGGGCCTTTAGCACCGGGTCGTGGCTGCACCCGGTGCGAAAGGCCCCGGACCTATATAGGTCGGGGACTTCTCTCCCCTCCCTCACTTCGCCCTCAATCCTCACAGAAACCGCCGCCTCGTCTCCTCAGCCATTACCGCCCGTCGTCCCCGCCGCCGTCGTCGTCCCCGCCGCCCGGCCGTGGTCACCCGTGGTCCCCGCCGCCGTCGTCGTCCTCGCGCCCACGCCGCCGCCGCCCGTGGTCCTCGCGCCCACGCCGCCGCCACCCGTGGTCCTCGCGCCCACGCCGCCGCCGCCCGTGGTCCTCGCGCCCACGCCGCCGCCGCCCGTCGTCCCCGCCGCCGTCGTCGTCCCCGCGCCCGTCGTCCCCGCGCTACACTAGTTGAAGTGAGTGCATGGGTTGGGAATGGTTGTTTTGCAATGAACAGGGAAACAGAGGCTGTAGGATTGGGATTGCTTTGGGTTTTACATTACTAGTATGAAATTTATATTGGAAAACGCTTCATTTAAATGTATTGGAGATATTTACATTGAAATGTATATTGGAAATGTTATATGTTTGAAATGTATATTGGAAAATGCTTCATTTAAATGTATATTGGAAATGTTATATGTTTGAAATGTATATTGGAAAATGCTTCATTTAAATGTATATTGGAAATGTTATATGTTTGAAATGTATATTGGAAAATGCTTCATTTAAATGTATATTGGAAATGTTATATGTTTGAAATGTATATTGGAAAATGCTTCATTTAAATGTATTGGAGATATTTACATTGAAATGTATATTGGAAATGTTATATGTTTGAAATGTATATTGGAAAATGCTTCATTTAAATGTATATTGGAAATGTTATATGTTTGAAATGTATATTGGAAAATGCTTCATTTAAATGTATTGGAGATATTTACATTGAAATGTATATTGGAAATGTTATATGTTTGAAATGTATATTGGAAAATGCTTCATTTAAATGTATTGGAGATATTTACATTGAAATGTATATTGGAAATGTTATATGTTTGAAATGTATATTGGAAAATTCTTCATTTAAATGTATATTGGAAATTCTATGTATATTAGAAATATATGTGCTTCATTTAAATGTATATTGGAAATGTTATATGTTTGTATAATGTATACTATCGAAAATGTTTATTATCGGAAATTCTATGGCGTACCCGAACCCATCGCGCACCCGAACCCCTTAGCGAATCCGTTTTTCGCGCACCGACCCCCTTAGCGAACCCTTAGCGAATCAATTCACACCGCGCACCCGAACCCCTTAGCGAATCCGTTTTTCGCGCACCGACCCCCTTAGCGAACCCTTAGCGAATCAATTCACACCGCGCACCCGAACCCCTTGGCGAATCCGTTTTTCACGCACCGACCCCCTTAGCGAAAATGTTAGAAATATTGGGAATATGTATGCTTTGTATATATTTCTTATCAATTATTTTTAATTCTATAGATGGCGGACAACAACAACAACGTCCCACCCATGCAAGAGGACAACAACACCCCTGTCCCACCCATGCAAGAGGACAGCAACACCCCTGTCCCACCCATGCAAGAGGACAACGACACGTTCTTTGCGAATCAACTTTTCAATATTGTAACCCAACCAATGTCCATGGATGATGTGTTGGGCATCATTGGAAGGGACGACAATGTCCAGGGCGACAATGTTGCAAGGGCCGAAGATGTTGAAGGGGCCGCAAATGTCCAGGGCGACAATGTTGCAAGGGCCGAAACTATTGAAGGAGCCGTTAGCGCGCCCTCGTCTAGTCAGGTGTGTATATAGATAACATAAATTTGTATTGTACATGTCAATTATGTATACCATCTCTATATCATCTCGTATATATGTAATTTGTGTAGGCCGCCTCTGCTAAGAAATCAAAACGATCGACCACGAAGAAGCTGAAGGATGTCAAGTTACACATCACCCGAGTGGAGGATGACGGGGAGCCAGTTGAGCCCCCAAAAGTGGCCAAGAAATTTGTATCTCAGTGCGGGGTAATTGTACGGGACAATGTGCCCATTAGTATCAGAAAATGGAAGTCCACGGACCCCACTGAGGAGTACGTGCTCCCCGATACAGAGAAGGAGATGCTATGGAGGGAATTAAAGGCAATATTCGACTGGCCTAGCACTCATGAAGCAGAACTGAGGGATTGGACAATGAAGAAGATGGCAGTTCTGTTTCAGGATTTCAAGAAGAAGTTGTACTCGCAATTTCTCAAAACCGGAGAGGCCCCGGATCCTGAGAAGTATAAGAAGATCACCAATGACGAGTGGGAAGCATTCATTGAGTACAAAACCTCCGAAGAGGGTGCAACGGCTAGCGCTAGAAACGCTGGAAACGCCGCAAATAAGAAGTACTCTCATAAGATGGGTTCGGGAGGTTACAAGGCAAGCATCGCTAAATGGGAGAAGATGGAAGAAGATCTATATGCTAGAGGCATCACTCCAGCGACACATGACTGGCCCACAAGGACCAAGCATTGGTACTATGGTCATGGAGGCACCCTAAGCCCAATCGACGGCTCCTTAGTTTTTCCCGAGGACTTGCGAGAACTAGCTCAGCGTCTCCTCGATATCCTCAGGGCATCTGATAGGGGAGAATTTGTTGCCGATAGAGACAGAGATGAGCTAACCTATGCCTTAGGGAACAAGGAGCATCCTGGACGGACGCGCGGCGTAGGCACAAGCGTCTCATGGAAGAAAGGTTTCCAAGAGCACGCCGCCACCTATAGGAGCCGTTCGAGGAAGAAGGCCGAATATGAGCAGAGGGTGAGGGACCTAGAGCAAACGGTAGCCGCCCAGGGCTCAAAGCTCCAAGAAATGGAGTCAGAGATGGAGCGACGGATGAAGGTAGCATGGCTGCAGATACAACAAGCCACAGGCGGGACCGGTTCCACAGAGCCTGCACCTCTCCAACAAGCCACAGGCGGGACCGGTTCCACAGAGCATGCACCTCTCCAAGATGCGGCCCTTATTAGCCCTCCACAGCAATATCAAAGCAGTCACGCTTCCACACAGGCCGCCGAAGCGGTCCGTTACACCGTGGATGAAATAACTCAACGGACCGCGTGCGAGCTTGTCGTCAGGCAGAAGAACTTAGCTGTGGTGGTACGTATGCGACCTTAGTTCATACTGCATACATTTCACTGTAAATACCATTCATTTACTAACTTTCTTTGTGACTACTAACTTATCAGGTCGCATACGGTATGACCAAACGTGTGGAAGAAGGGCAAAAATGGCACTGCAATGACATTCCACATGGTTACGTACTTGTTGAGGTGGAGCAAGTCGTCAACAGCTGGGAAGACTTGGAACTTGACATCCCCGGAGGTGACGGAGAAACAAAACTCGGTCAGTGTTCTCACTGCATCATTCTATGGAGCAAGGCAGATGTCGTCATACCCGGTACACCTGCGGCTACCAACAAGCTCCCGTCACCTCCAAGAGATCCACAGGATCATGACGATTCTCCGGGAGCTCCTGATGCAAGCCCGTCTCCTCCGCCAAAGAGGTCTCTGTCTCCTCCGCCGAAGAGGTCTCCGTCTCCTCCGCCGAAGAGGTCTCCGTCTCCTCCGCCGCGGAGGTCTCCGACCCCTCCGCCAAAGAGGGGACGCCGCACTAAAGCCTCTGCCCCCACTCCACCAGCGAAGAAGGCGCGAAAAACTAGAGAGAAGCCCGCACCAGAGAAAAGAGCGGGCGAGAAGACTCTAGAGGAGCTCGAAGCCTCGGTAAAAGCAGACACAAAGAGGCAAATGGCCGAGTGGAGGAGAAAACCTGAGCCGGAGCCGAAGCTTGATCCCACCATCGTGAAGTCATTCCTCGGTAATTTGAGCAAGGGTCAACAGAAGGAAGTAATAGTAACAGACTATGACCGCTCATTACTGAAATCTCGCCGGAAACGGAAGGCTGCGGATAAGGAGGCGGGCCCATCCAAAAAGGTTCCTCAGCTCGGCCAGCAACCTCAGCGTCCCTTGGGTCCATTGCCATCTCTGGACGAGCTTAACATTCAACGAGTAATGGCCGAGACTGGACTAACCAGAGCGCAAGTCCTCGGGGAAGCAGATGTGCCAGTAAACACAACGCTGAAGTGGCCGTTTAAGCTTGGCAAGCCTATGGTCCCTCCTGAAATGGAGAGGAAGCTACAAACGAAGATGCGCCGATTCCATGACTGGTATTTGGAAGAATCAAGAAGGAATAAACGGCGCATGATAAAAGTAGGCGTGAAGGACCAAGACTTCTACAATGGTGACGCGGATTTTGTCAGGCTCAGGTTTAATGATATATATGAGCTGTACCACCGCGACGCCATGGACGTGGATTTGATCACATGTTGGACACTGTAAGTACTTTGTTGTTGCTTATAATTCACAGTTTGAAAACAATAATTCCAATCTATGTTGACGCGGGCTTTATTTATTGCTTAACATATGCAGAATGGAGATTCAAAAATGTCGCAGAGACAATATATATGACGTTGGTTTCGTTGACCCTCGAAGGATAAGTGAAGCAATGATAATGCACAATCCTGAGGAAACATATTTAAACCTATACAAATATATCAAGAAACAAAATTACTGTGACTCCATACTAATCCCGTACAACATCGAGTGAGTACATTCACAGCCTTCTTCTTATACTGTCTGTGTAACAATTCATTTCTGATTATAATGTATACATGTGCACAGATTCCACTGGTTCCTAATTATATTGTGTCCTGATCGGGGTGTCGTGAACGTCTTTGATTCATTGCACACCCCAAAAGAAAAACTACAGAACATCATGGACATGATGGCAAGGTGATGTATATTTTCCCCTACTTAATCCACCCCTTCCACTCGCAATGACTTAACTCAATTTTTTTGTTCGCAGGGCCTGGATTCAATTTCGTACAGAACACACGGGTATACAACATGAAACACTAAAATGGAACATTGGCTTTCCGGTAAGCAAGTAATTTGTACATGTAGGCATCGACTAATATATTATATGAATTTTACTAGATTTCTTTTGGTCGACAGTGTGCCAAACAGGGACCGGGAAATAATTTATGTGCATACTATGTGTGCGACTACATGTGGAATTGGGGACATAAAAAGCTCACACAACGCGATATTATGGTACGTAATAATAAACACATTTCCATTATTATTAAGTGCACAATTATTGTCTCCAACTCGACGGATTAAATATCTTTCAAATATTTTTAAATTATAGATGTTCAACCTGAAGGAAGAGTCCCTAGAGATAGAAAGAATTGACGCAATTGCAGAACAGCTCGTCGGATGGATCTGGGATGAGGTCGTCAATCCCCGAGGAGAATTCCACTCGCCAATACTGGAGGACGTGCCGGACAGTCCAACGAGAGCTAGCTAGTCGTCAATCTTAATTATGTAGAAAATACAGTTTAAATATATATAACTCGAGTTGACATGCATGAATATCTACTTTTGTAATATATATGTCTTCTATTTTGATGAAATGTCAGCTAATATGAATATAGAGTCGGCCGAATACGCATTAGAATACACGTATTAGAATATATACGTATATACACGTGTATAGACACGCATGCATGGCTACTGAAAAAAGCAAAAAAAAAAGAAATCCGGGGCCTTTAGCACCGGTTGCAGACAGCAACCGGTGCTAAAGGCATGCCCTTTAGCACCGGGTGCAGCCACGACCCGGTGCTAAAGGCCCTGCTAGAGGCGCTGCGGGACAGGCCCTTTAGCACCGGGTCGTGGCTGCACCCGGTGCTAAAGGGACCCTTTAGCACCGGTTATTCAACCCGGTGCTAAAGGGGTACCCCTTTAGCCTCGGATTAGTTGCACCGGGTGGGAAACCCGGTGCTAAAGGGCTTTCCCACCCGGTGCAGATGTCGATCATTCTGGTAGTGATAGCTGTTGGACCCGGTGCTGATGCACCCTTTGCACCGGGTCCAAAATGTGCCACGGCCTATGAGGGGGGCGGATGTGAGGTTATCTGGTAGTGACTGTGGCTGATGACTTAGGATGACCGGTGGACTGCTATGCAATACTAATTAACGTGCCTATATAGAGGCATCTCCACAATATGCATGCAGCGAAGTAATATAAAGACACACGTCACAACACGATATATAATCTGTGTTCTAATTTACAAAATTAGACCGCCTTTATTACACGTACAGTAGACTAATATTGCTTCTGACATGTCATCAAGGTTTTTTATTTCGTTTTCAGAAAGTTTTTCAGGCGAGGGTGAAATCAACGAAATTCACGAAAGTAAAATTTCCAGAGAAAATTTTAGTCAAACAAAGTATTTTTAAATATAGAACTTTGTTATTAAAGATATAGTACACAATACACTCATATTTGGCCTCACAGCCTAGTGGTTTTGCTCCCTATAGCGGCTTAAGAGGTTCGTGTTCGAACCATGGAGGCCTCCAATAGGCCTTTTATAAGGCATGTCTAAGTGCATACCACTGCACTACAACTTCCTAATTGATCTTCTAAGCTTAGGAAACCTATATAGAGTTATGAAAAAAAAATCAAAGTCAGCAAATTATTTGACCAAATATTGTTTTTTCAGTCACCAATGAAATATCCGAATTTCGCAAAAATTCTCAGAAATTTTGTCGAAATTTTAACAGGATGATAACAGTTGGTCAGCTTCCACTTTTGCCTTCATGTCAACTCTTACTGTCTGCAACACACCTTTTATGACTGCGGGGGATGTTATATTATATTTGGCATGTTCTATAATTCGTAGGTTATGATTGTAATAATTCCAATTGTAATTTCGGTCTTACCTTATCACTAGGAGAGGCTTCTTGCCTGTCAAGTCATGTACCTTATATATACAACCCGTGAGGGGTCAAGCATTACATCCTACATTCCACACAACCTTGGTTGCTTTCACTGCAGATGGTTATAGGAGAGGAAAAGGAGAGATGTCAGAGTAGAGCAGATTCTGGTCAGCCGTCTTCCTTCAAGACTGGCTTCTAGTATTATATGATATTTATACGATAAATCTAAGACCTTTTCATCGTAAAAAAATCTAACGCCCCTCTTCTCTGGTTCTCCTACATGTTTCATTGAATTTAATATGACTCTGAGTCTAATATTGCAGAAAATTTGAAGTAGACTGTTACACCCGGTTTTAGGAAACAAAACCAAGTGCAAACTATATGCATGTCAGGATCAAGTTTCATAGTGACATCATCAGTTAATAACAGCACAATATCACGTAAGAAAATATAAAGAACTCTGAGTTATTATAACTAATTAATAAAGCGCAGACTCCATACTTCCCAAGCAATCGACGGGGGGTTGCGTACGCCTAGATTTCAGCACCATCGTCATCAACTTCATAGACATTTTTTCTCTGAGCACCAGTTAGCAAGGGTGAGTACACTTATGGTTGGTACTCAGCAAAGCCACAAGAAATAACCAGAGATCAAATTATTATTAACTTCAAGTAAATTAATCATGTGAGGGGCCATGCCGCTCTTGACCTTGAGCACGACTGTTATAACAGTTTTTATACACTTTCACCATAAGCCGTATTTCCCATCACCATAAGGTAGCTAGCGTCAAAAGTTAAGGATCCACTACGAGGACCTTACAAAGATTTCCTAATAAATGTACTCCGCCAAGGTCTCGGTGTCTGACGCGCACAATCCTCCCTAATGGGTCAGGTACCTTAGCAAAGCATACTAACCAAGAGGACCGGGTTATACAGCGACTCAGTGCCCCGTCTTGCCCTTTCGGTAAGACATACACAAACTAGTCTCTGATTTGTCAGCCAAGACCAGATCCCATTAGCACTCATGGTTGTACCATTTTTCCTGGGTCATCAGTCCATGTTCCAATTAAATCATCATGATAGTATTAAACAAGTACAGATAGGAGGATGGTTAGGAACAATTGCCTTTATCCAATAGGAATAACACTGCTCAAAGTCTTCATCCCTTGTTCTTGATCTTACTCTTCAAAATGGCATTCCTTCTACTCGCAGTCATCATCGAGCACAAGCATGCAAGTATACAACTATACCAACTAAAAATAGTACACCAATCAAAAGAAAAGCTTTAAAGAGTATACTAAAGGTCAGGGCTTGATACTATGGTCAAGCAAGCGCAAGAAATTCTAAAAATGAAGCTATGGTTGAAAATATAACACTATCGGAAAGATTTGGGGTTATAAAACAACACAACTATATGCTTGATTGATTTTAATTAAACAAAAGCATGTGTATAGGTTATTTCAAAGAATGATATTTGAATTTGTAAAACCGAGGTAAAACTTAATCACATTTTATTTATAATTGTTTATGTATAAATTATACCAAATTAAACAATGACTTGAGATACACATGTGAGAGCATCTAAACTAATAACTTTATGGATCGTGTTGAACTAATCAATATCGTAACTAAAACACATTTAGGTTGATATTAATCAATTTTGATAGTTATTTATAACTCAAAGTTTAACTCTAATTAGCTTTTACTTAGAAAGCAAGTGACCAAAAATATTATTCAGATTAATACTAGTTTATGAAAAAGGGGGTAAAAACTTAAATATATTTTGTTTAGAAAGCTAATTGAATATATATTAAGAAAATATTTAATTAACTTAATATTAGATTTAATTAAGATTTTAATTAGATAAACCTTAATTAGATTTTAAACACATTTAGATAACATTTAATTAACTTAATATTCAAGAAAATTCAGAAACATGACATATGATAAATAACAGTACTAAATCATAGTTGGAGTTGACATGAAGCCAACGCAACAAGAACAGATTCAATCGGAGTTAAAATATGTAAGATAAGGCCAACACAATGTTCTAGGGACTTGTACGTAAAGATTTAAAAGTTCCAGGGGCTCATTGATAAAAACCAAGGGCTAAAACATCATAACGCGGAAAACTACATGGGCTAACAAGCAAAAATAATAGATCTAGACGGCACACACTACTATTTGAAAGCTCAAGGGCCTAAACATGATAAAAGGGCCTAAACTAACATGGACCGCATGTTTATTTTAGAAAAACAGATGGACTCTTTAACAAAAACGCCAGGGAGACCAGAGTTGACTGGTATCTAACTCGTTTGGATCTAATCTGGGTAGTGAGTTTTAGATCACATGGCTAGGGTTAGTTGGAGTTTTTGTGTCACCGGCGATGAACTGGGACACGGCGGCGCTGCTCGGCCAACGGTGGAGCTTTGCTAGAGTCGAGTGTAGCTCACGCTACAAACCTCAAAAAGCTACACGGTTTGGTCCTACAACATCAGTGGGGAACGACGAGCTCACCTGGTGTAATCACGATGACAGAGAGACGTCGAGAAGCGCGGACGATGAGGCGGGGCGGCTCCGGCGGCACTATGCAACAATGGCGAGCAATTAGGCATTGCTCAAGGCGAAAACAAGATTGTGGCTTGCTCGGGTAGGTTCATTACCTCCTCATGAATTTTCAGGGTGGGTTCTTGTCAAGAGAAGGGCGGTGGTGCTAGAGCTCAAGGGATGTGTTTGAGGCACCGGTGGAGTTTAGGGGTAGGCCGTGGCCTTGGTTTTATAGCCCTGGGGAACCATCTTGGCGTGTGGGTCACGGATCGCAGATCGGGGGTGGCGGCTACACCTTCCTTGCCGGGAGGCCATGCACTAAGGAAACGGGCGGCAGTGAAGCTTCCTCCATGCTCAAGGGGGCAAAATCGCGGAGGCTGAGAGGGAGACGGGCTCAGGCGCTAGGCAGAGGTAGTGACGGGGATTGAGCTCGAGTTGGTCGAGGGCAGAGAGAGGCGAGGTGGGGGATGACAGGTGGGGATAGACTGTCGGTGAGAAAGACCGTGGGAGAGATGGGACTAGAGGCAGTTGGGAGTTGGGCCGGAAGTTGGGCTCGGCCCAAAGACAGGCCGGGGAGAGAGGGCCAGCTAAGGGGGAGGAAATGAGCTAGGCTGAGAACACATGGAGCAAAAGCAAACTTGAGTCTAAAGAACTCTTCTAAGAGCCAAACAAAAGTCATTCTAATTTCAATTTAAACATATTTTAGATTCAAACAAACAACAGGCAAAGAAAATACTATGCACCAGCATGAAATGCAATAAACACTTGTTGAGCTAAAACTTTATTTGAATGATATTAGATATTTTAGATACCTAAGATAATTCCAATTAATTCTATAGAATTTATTTAAACCTTAAATAAATCTTAGAAGAAAAAATCTATTAGTTGGAGCCGTGCCCCTCGTTTGCAGGTGCCGCTGCCTTCGCTGCTGAACCTTGTTGCAACCCGCCGTCGCTCTCTTCACAGCCAAGGCTGCCGCGGACCAGGATGCCGGTCACCGCGTGCGAGCCGAGGCTGTGCTGCAGGCCACGGACAACCACGAGCCGTCAACGCACACCCATCCATAACCAACCGTGGCGCAGCCCAGCGCAAGCTGGAGACCGCGCGCACACGCGCTAACAGCCGCTGTCGGGCCGCCGCGGAATCGGGACGCTGAATCTTCACGAGCGCTGCCGCCATGTTGAGCCGTGCACGCGCGCTAACCCATCCGCAGGCCAGCGCCATCGTGGACTCAAACTGTCGGGACCCCACCCGTGGTCGTCGTGCCATTTGTAGGCGCCCTTCGCGCCGCTAAACCACCTCGTAAGCCGTCGTCTCCCTGGCTGCAGTCCTGGCTGCCGCAGACCGGAATGCCGGCGCCCGCGCACGAACCATGGTCGTGTCATGGCCGTGGACAACCGTGAGCCCGCGCACGTGCTCCCAACCGCGCGCCAAGCCGTGGTGCAGCCCAGCGCAGGCTAGTGACCGCGCGCACGTGCTCTAACCAGCCACAAGCAGTAGCTTTGCCGACCTAGGCCGCCATGTCACCACCACGTACAAAGGCCACTCGGACCGTGCGGGCACCATGGCCGTGACACGGACAGGGCTTGACCCTCATCCCCGTGCGAGAGTCAAGCTGCCGCCGTCAAGCCATGGCGTGGACCAGTGCAAACTGGAAGCCACGCGTACGCGCGCTAACCACTGCCGCCGAGCATCTCGCGCGCGTTCCAGCTTGTTGTGGTCACCTTTCGCCAGCAACAGCTGCATCCTAGCCACCTGCTGCTACTCCCAGCCGGCTACAGCCTGGCCGCGCCCAGCAGCAGCAAGCCACCGCCTGGCCAGAGCTGGCTATCGCCGGCCATGCTTGGCCACAGCTTGCCAAACCTGGCCGCAAGCCTCACAACAGGTCCTAGACCACTCATGGACCTTATCCCATCGTCCAGAGTCGATCCTTGCCGGCGCAACCTCTCCCACTAACTCGAGCCACTAATTGAAGGTCTACATGTTGACATGTGGGGCCCGCTAACTTGACCAGTAGGGCCCACCTGACCTATGGGTTCCACATGCAAGCATGTGGGGCCTTCTGACCTTGACCTCAGACCCGCCAATCCTGTTGGCATGTTAAATTCGGTGACCTGATTATTGCGTCAACACCGATGTCACATTGGCCCATGCTAACTTCAATAAACTAGACCCACCTGAGCCGGTCCAAGCCGGCCCATCTAGCCTTCTTCTTTTCTCTTTATTTAATCCAATCTAACCCATGGGCCGCTTCTGTCGGTCTCCATAGCTGACTGACCAGTGGGCCCAGCTGACCAGTGGACTCCGCTGACCAAATGACCTCAAACCCATTGAACTGCTGACTTAGTCAACACTAATGCCAGCATGGCCTTTGCTATCGATAGCATACCAAACCGACCAGTCCGACCTATCCATATGTGACACGTTTCACGTTGTAGAGCTAACTTGTGGCCTCTAACCTGTTGACTTGTGTCTTGTGTGCTTCTTCAGAATTAATTAAAATCCAAAATGTGTTTCAATGCTTGAAACTAAATAATAAATTGAACTTAGTCTAGAAAAATATAAAACCAGTTTCATTATTTTTCTAAAACCATGATCTACCCCGTTAGTATAGTATTTGGTGTTATTTGGTTCTTCCTTGCTTTTTATTAGGAGTTCGTTTGCTTAGGTATCGCTATTTATTTGTAATTCGTATGTTAGGATTCTCTGAAGACTCGGGTGATTTCGTTGAGCTAGACTTCAACGACTGATGCTATTTCGTTACTGAAGAGAACGACATTGCTCCAGGTTCACGCCCATCCATACTTTGAACTCCTAGTAGACATGCTCGTAGAAATGCTATGCTTTACTATACTCGCATGATGCCTGAGATGATGAACCCTACATAACCCGATTAATTACCTTTACCTTGTTGTCCTACTACTTCATATATATATATATATATATATATATAAATTGTTGATGTTGCTTCGCTTGCATGCGTGCGAGGAAAATGGGTATTTTAAACCGTTTTGGTGTGCATGTGAAAACTGAAGAAGAAGGAGGATTTGAAAACCCTTTTTGTTGAAGCGAGTGTACCATAACTTGATCCTTCAGATCGAGGGCTTGGGGAGTACACTTGGGTACTTTCTACGGAGTGCCTGTTGCGGGCACAAGTTTGATTTGTTATGTTATGAAGGAGTTGCCGGCGGTACCTGTAATGGGTGCGACTGGCGGACCACCGTGGTGGATACGCATTTTTAGATAAAGAGCTCGCTTTGGCAGCTTTGATGGGAACTAGGGTTTCCCGGTCTTCCGAAAGGTTCTGATAACTCTCGATTTGGTGGAGTCGTGACTCAAATCGATCCGGCTTCCGAACCACACGTTCCAAACCCCGCAATCGCAGCACCATGTCTCCTCAGGTTATCAACCGGCGATGCATGGTTGACCTCACCCAGAAGGCTAATCCTTTCCTGTGAATCGAAGAACACAACAAAGAATGAGAAAGATTGCAACACAAATTGCAGATGTATGATTAAACTAACGAAGTTGGGGTCTCACAAACCGACGAGCGGCGACTCTGTTCTTGATAGAACTGATCTAAGCAAAACCCAAACCCTAACTTGGGCAGTGGCTACTGTTTTAAGGAGTCTAGGGTTGTGGTCAACCCCCCTGGATGCACCCCTATTGGGCTCAAGGCCCAATGGCCAAAATACGACGACGCAGCACCGAAATAGATTCTGGACGTCAATTTGTTTCGTCGATTCCCGATTACTCCGGACGAATTTTGACATGAGACCAGTGCCATTGCAAAGAGTATCTTCTTAGCTTTCCAAGAATATAAAGAACATCCAAATCCGAGCCCGTATGCGGCCTGGGCGTCCAATTTAGCGCTGACTGCTCCTGGACTCTGAGGTGGACTCAAAGTCGAGTTGATTTGGACCTCTATCTTGACTTGAACGCCCTTGCTGGTCCTCTCCAGCTTGAAGTCCTTCTCCAACTATCCTCTGGTCCTCTCCATGGTTCATAATTACAATATAATCATTAGGTAGCAATCTATTCTCATAATCACAAAGAGAAGTACTTAGGAACAAGCTCACCTCTAAATTCAATTGTCGCGCACGAGCTCTAGTGATTGGATCTTGAACGATCAATGGAGGATTGTTGTGAGTATCCATAGGAGTGATGTCCTCATCAAGTTTGAGGACCGGGTCGGACTACTTGCTTCATGGGACTTTACTGTGCACACTGTGTCCATTATGAGGGTGGGCCCGTTCCGAGCCTAGCAAGTTCGGTGCCAAGCCTGCAGGAGGGACTGGTGTTGATCTTTGCTCCCTAATTTGCTTTGGCCCCCGACTGGCCCCGGGGGAGTGCTTCACAGTTTCGGGGCGACCTCTAGCGGAGGACGCGCCCCAAGCCCGGAAAAGCATGATTGTGCCGTAACTACTAGACCTCCGTTTGGTGTGGTGTGGCTCAGTTGGCTTGCTACCATCTGGATGCACCTCGCATAGATTCTAGGTGTACACACTCTGTAGAGTTAAAACTATAGGTATAGTCGCGTCCTCGGTCATGAACAATCCCCCGTGGAGCGTACGCTCTGATTAGTGTTTTGGTGACTAAAACTTCTACTTATTCCCTTTTTAAACTAAGGACCCGGCTTGGCTGATGAGGGGAGGGGCGAGAGCTCTCCCATCGAGTAGACATTGGAGACGGGAGTCTGTTCTGACAGAATTGCCCATGGAGGTGTGTTTTGGTGTTGGAAACTACTATTTGAAACTTCTGCTGCTGCATAGGAAACCTTAGCCTTCTCCTTGCATATTTGTATAGTAGATTAGTCCACTTTAAAGCTTGCACATATATGGATAGTGACGTGGAACTGTCCTATTCCTTGGGGACAGTTCGTGAGCTTGCAGGTTGGACTTGGAGCTCGAGTCTGATCATGGTGAATGCTACGACTGAAGGGTTGCGTTGCTACGCTCATGGATGCCTGTGGGGAAGAAATGAAGATTGGTGATAAAGACTTGGTGCCCTAGCTACCGCTTCGTAGGGTTTCTACTTGTCGTTTAGCCCAGCGGGCTTGTACCAATTCGTAATATTTGTGTAAATACCCTTGTTGTACTCCGATTTCGTTGTATGGAAATGATATTATTCTGAAATGAGTTCTATACGTGAGAGCCGATGTGTCCTGAGACTATCACAATGGTACAGGGAGTCGGATTTTCAATTATAAAAATCTGGTTCGTTTCAAACTTATTTATACATAACAGCACACGCCGCACAACTAGAGATGAAATTTACAAGAAAGTTTTTGAAGAGCGTTAATAGATTAACACCTGCCAGAGTGGCAGCTGGTCTCTATATGACACATGCTTCCGATCTGTTAACCAAGGGATGACATAGGGATGCGTGCAGTTAACCTTAATAAATTTTGACCATAGGAGATATGTTTGGCACATTAGAACAGTATGAGAATATTTGCCATACGGAATATTTTTTACGCAAGTTCATAACGTAGCAAAGAAATAATAGTCAAACATATTGGAGGCCGTGTTGACATAAAAAAAACTAGTATAAAAATGAAAAAGTGGCATATCAACGAATACACTAACTACTTACCACTAAAAAGGCAAGCTTAGAGTTGAAGAATACGAAAATGTAGGTACTTGAACGCCAATGATATAAAGTTTCATTACAAATAGTACAAATGTGGGCTTTATTTAGAGAAAATTTCTTATTTGACACTGAAAAAATGACTCGTTCCTTCTTTGGCCCTCAACAAAATTTTCTTCTCTATTTGACACCGAACTAAACTTTCCTTCCCTTTTTGACACTATCATGAGATGGGAGTGCTAACAGTGTTATAGTGACGTGAAAAGACGATTTTACCCCTCATATAGTTTTATGTGTAACTCTGTTAGCACCAAGGTTCGCAAATACATCATCACAGATGCATACAATAGGTTCACACATAGTTTTGGTTCACACATACATGCTCTGGCATACAATAGTTAGTTATACATAAAACTACACGAGGGGTACAATCGTCTTTTCACGTCACTTTTAACATTGTTAGCACTCCCATCTCACGGTAGTGTCAAAAAGGGAAGGAAAGTTTAGTTCGGTGTCAAATAGGGAAGGAAATTTTGTTGAGGGCCAAATAAGAAATTTTCTCCTTTATTAATTCTTAAGTTGAACAATTTATTGGTCCCGCTTAGACTTCACAAACGTAATATAAACAAATTGTCTCTCTACCACATACAGGATCTTCCTGGGACGTCTGGGCTTTGGACTGTATATATCAATCAGACCATCTTACCAGCAATATCATCTTTGTGCTTAACTAGCATAACCTTCAAGCGCCATTCTGCCGCAGCTTCCAGCCAAAGATGACAACTGATCAACCTTAGCATACAACCCAAGGAGACCACCTGTATGGACAAACAGAATTTTCCTCCCTTTCCACTTGTTTGGATAATCTGACATGTCTTTCAGCATTCGAAGTGCGGCCTTCCCGCTGCAGTATAAGATGAAGTACGTATATAGTGATTTTGAATTATGTTGGCAATTTAAGACGTTTTCACTTGTCAACAGTCATTAGCAGACATCAAAGATGACATATCCCGACAATATAAAGAATGGCAAAAGGCACTGCACTACAGGTATATGGAAAATGTAATGCACCTGGAGACTGGATCAAGTATAACTCCAGTTGCTTCAGCTACGTCTTTTACGAACTTAAGCTCCTCAGCTGTGTTTATCGCATATCCTAACCCTTTAGCCTGTCAAGATGAAGATGCACTGGACGCTGTCAGTGCTAAGTTTGGAGACCCCACCCCACCATCCTTGCACGAAGGATATGTGTTTGTTGATTCGAGTTCTGTGGAAAAATCGTGTATACAATAAATAAGTTGTCAGAAATTGACGACGTGGTGCACCAAGGAACGGTATCTGATTTTCTTGTTTTTTTTTCTCTGAAACACTAGTGGTCCACAGCAGATGTGATACTTTAATTTGAGTATTGTGCCAAAAAGCTTCCTCATTAAATATTGATAGACCATGTTTGTTTGAGCGGCAGCTTTTGGGCTTTTGGCTAAAAAGCTGTCTTTTTTTGGTTATTGACTTTTTGTAATAAATTTTTATTGTCTCAGCACACCAAAAGCCAGAAGAAATCTCCGCTCAGTCTGCTATTCAGCTTTCGGTTCATTTGTCTAAAAGCTATTTTCCTAGCTTTTCGAAAGCCAACTGACTGCCAGAAGCCCAGAAAAGCTGAAACAGACATGCCCTGAGAGTTTAACTTACATTTTCAATGCTGACAATATCATGTGAGTTTACGCCAGATTGAAGTCCATCAATTAGGTTCTGAACATAGTCATATAGGAATGCAGGATCATTCCAAATAGAGAATGCATGGACCTATCATATAAGGGGATGATGATTAGTTTAGAAAAACAAGCAGGACAATATAACAAAGAAAGTAAGATCATACCTTTGCCTCCAAACTGCTCAGCCTTGATCCTAAAGCGAGGCCAGCAATGGTTCCACCACTACATCAAGTTTAATATAATTGAGTCTTAAAAATAAGGTTCTGACAGGTTTCAGGAACTAGACATGTTATAATGGGAACTGCGTACATAAGCTACATACTGGTTAAAAGTCACAGACAGTATAATCTAATCCATGAATTACCTGCCAGATGCGACAACAATATCATCAAACTTGATGTTTGCAGATTCTTGGACTTGCTGTTCTATCTCCCTTATGGCCTCAATGTATCCCCTAAATATAGAAGTGAGTTCATTTGAATAAATTTGTAGCACTTTATCATGCTAGACAGATCTGGATCCAACCATATGACATTATCCAATAACACCACATGGTGCGATCATGTATTATATTCACATGACTGACACAACATCTTGCACACTAATATCGTAACAAAAAAATAAGTTCCTCTCTGTCATTATGTCCATATTCAAACATAGCATGAGACATATTGCATTTTGGATGTACTAACAAAAACCAAAAATCTATCCCTACAGTGCACTGAAGAAACATAAAATTTATTGTAATATAAACGGCAAAGTAGAACAATCTTGCTTGGGAAGACAACACTTAATGTAGGAAAATACCAAGTTCCCAATGAGTTTGATCCACCAGCAGGAATCACATATGGCTTCCGCCCTTCTTCCAGGAGCTTCTTTTTCAGCAATTCACCTAAAGCCTGTACCAGATAAATCCGCACTATGATTAGAAAAATCTTTAAAAACCAGAGTCTACCTAATATATCAGGAAGTGGTAGTGGTTTGACAATATACTATGCCTTTGGTGACTCTTTAGTCAGTGTTCCATTTCCCATTAATCAATTCAAACACTAAGTATTTGAATAACTTAACAAAGTGATGATCAGCGATCACTATGCAAAACGCCGCAACCTTAACTTTTCCCTCATCTCAAAGAAAGTGTTAGCACTAGGAATGTTCACACTGGCTTCTGACAATCCGTTCAACTGATAGACAGTGCTCATGAGAAATGCAATCGAAAAGAAAGAAAGTATTATAGGAACTATTAATCCATAACAAACAATAATGAAAAATTGACCAGGCATGGGTAAACAGTAATTCTAGGATGCCTAGCTTGTAGGACGATGATAAGCTTATGGCATGGATTCTGCAGAGTGTGTACCTCGCTGCCGATTTCGGCATACTCCTCTTCTGATACAAGATCAATGTGTGCCCCAACCAGTCTTTCCACAAGGAGATTGCCCACCAACCCAGGATCCTTGTCTAAAACATCCTAAAATATCCTCCAAAAAATGTTCATATACCATACTTTCATATTCTACTGATTTCACCTCAAAGCACCACGAGATCACCTTGGTGGTACGAAGTATCAAATAGCAGTCAAGATTGAGGTACTTGGCTGCCACTGCGGATGCACGGCAATGGCTGCTCTGGATGCCACCCAGCGTGATAATGCAGTCTGCACCCTGAGCCACAGCATCTGCCATTAGAAACTCTAGCTTCCGGACCTTGTTTCCACTCAACTGCATGCCGGACAGATCGTCTCGCTACAAACATCGGAGAAAGACCCAATGCAAATAACAGAACAAGAAAATGAACCATACGTAAATTAAATCATTCTTCTAAAAAATTAGCGAATTGAAGATCGGAGATTGTGAAGGATGTCACTGATTGTTCGCTGCACCTTGATCCATATTTCCGTGCCTTGTGGCAAATTGGGCAGATTCCATTTGTGAATTGGTGTTGGGAACTGCTTCCATTAAAAAATATAAGGGACAAATAAACGAGGGCTCACAAAGAAAGTGGTTAGTTCATATACATGGAACCATTGATTTAATCTAATTATTCTGCTTGTAGTAGACACATGTATATTATTATTTTTTTTAAGATTTTAGACGCATGGATATTAGATAAAGTCATTTGCATTGCAGAGAGATGGAGAAACATACATGGCCGAGCGAGAAGGAATGAGAAGGGACAGGAGAGAGGTGTCTTGCCCAAGATGGCGGCATGTATGGCCTCTCTGAGAGAAAGCCATTGATCAATGTGCTTGTGGAGGAGGAAGCAGGGGCCGTGTCCATCCTCCAATGATCAGCTGGGACGGTGAGTGAGCACTAGTTGAAGGGTGTGTTTAGCTGGAGGGTCGGGATGGGACGTAGAAGTCCAGATACTACTAGTATTTATACTAGTTCAATAATTTGAAAGCAAAATGGGTAAATGGAAAGGCATCAGCAGGGTGCATGGCGTCTAATCTAAAAAAATGAAAAAGGCTAGTGGATGGCATGCACTATAGCAGTGTCGGTGCTGCCTCACTGGTACAGGTGTCGGGGCAGCCTCACTGGTACTGGTGTCGGTGCTTTACTCAGGCATTGTTTAGTTTAAAAAACAACATTCACTATGTAAAAAGAAGATTCTCGTCACATTAAAATATCGGTACATGCATGGAGTATTCAATGTAGATGAAATCAAAAACTAATTGTACAGTTTTGTTGTACTGGACGAAACGAACATTTTGAGCCTAATTAACCAATTTTTGAATAATTTTTTACAAATACAAACGAAATGCTACAGTGACGCATTTATAGCGAAGTGACATCTTTCTCCAAATTTTTCACCCCCTAATTTGCATCTAAACAAGCCTCGGTGGCACTATAGCACTGGAAGATTGTGCTGCATGACTCATCGCAGACTGCTCCAGAACATGGAAGTGTTAAGCTGCAATTTATTTTATTTTTTAGATTAAGGAAATAAATCCGGTAGTTGCAATTTATTAGTTAGCACAGAAATTCTTACTTGCAGGCAGTCTATATATGTCACTGTTAGGGCAGCTCCAGTGTTGCAAAAATCAGGGTGCTAAGAGAATCTTTTGAGGTGCTAGATTATTGCTTACATGCTGGAGAGGTTGGGTGCTAGAGCCAACAGCTTGGCTGCGGTGCAAAAATAGGCACCCGGTGCTTGAAATTAAAAATCCATTTCTCTACCCAAGCAGCCATTGCAATTCTGCATGTCTTGTGCCTGCTCCACTCTTATTGGTCTCTCGTGAAGTGACATAGTATTTTTAGTTATCGTGGGTCCTACTTTTTTAAGGAGAAAAAATGCTAAACGCCGGAGAGAAAAGATAAGTTGTGCTAAGGGTTGATGTGGTTGTTCCTGGCAACTCCATGGGTGCTTAACACTGTAGATGCCCTTAATGGCTATGCTACATCATATCAGATAACCAGCATATGTCAGTCTAATTTTGCTGCGACCCATGGGCGGTACCATATCACTCTTTGTACAAGAAGGAGCAAATCCACTTTACTCGCAGAAGTATGTCCAAGTCCACGCAACTGCATAAACATTCTTTTAATTTACATAATCCCTCGCCTAAAACCAGTCTGGTGCTGATGCCCTGGAACTCCAGTTCTCTTATCTTACTGTCCCATACTCCCATGGGTTGTCGACGCCCAGTGTGGTGTTGGAGAAGTTGTGATTTGTGGCACTGCAGATAGACGCAGATGATGACCCTGATGCTCGTATCGGGTTTCTTGAAAGCAGCTTATATGTTTCTTGCCTCTCCGTATTTCACGCGTACGATAGAGTCTCCAGAATGCATCCGTACTCAAAGAGAGAAGCAAACGCAGCCAGATAAAACAGCACAGGCCAGGCGCACTGCACTTACAGCACCTTGGGCCAATCAGCATGCGCGAGAGGCAGACCAGCAGCCATCAGGAGGGGAGAGAAACGGCCACGCATGACGTACTGTATAGTTTTTGGTGAAATGGAAATTCAAAGAGAGAAAACCCCATAATTTTTGGACAAGGTACCCAAATAAAAATTCGATTGCGCCATTTGCTGGACACCATGCGCGATCACCTCGAGGCTCTCCATGACTCCATGGATAGCTAGTCCTTCACGGTACATGTAGTGATAGTCCTTGATAGTTGTGATCTTTCTTTATTTTCTCCTTTCATAGAAAATTATCTCAGAAAAAAATTGATTTCTTCTAGCAGATATATTGTGCAAATGAGCTTGCAATCTCCAATTAGAGCACATATATATATGGTAGTTAGCTTGTCACTAGGATTTGATATCTAAATTAGATGTGAATGGCTAGTACAGGATGCCCATAATAAATATAGTTACATGAAGCTTGATTGTTCCTTCTAATTTATTTCACTACAACCTTTGCACTATAATAAATATAGTTACATAAATATCTGAATGCAAAGACGCTAAGATAGAACGAAACAAGTTTGATGTTTTTTTTGTACATATAGCAAATGCTATGCCATGTTGCCACTATTTGTTCTTTCTTTTTCTGATATGCATAAGATCAGAACCCATAATTGCCTAAATCCGATATCTCACTTACTTATTCATAAGCTTGACATCAAACTTCAAAGCAATAGGCATTTGTCACCTGTAGGCTTACCACCAGGCTACTGCATGAATGATGTTGCATGCAAATGACTATCTTTTTAGTTTCCTTTCATTATTGGTACAGTTTACAATGACAGTGAAACAAATATAACATTGCATTTTTTTTGTTTTCGGGATTCAGATGAACTCCTAAGGCTATCCGCACTCGTCGTACTCCAAACACATCCCCTAAAAGGAATATTTACTCCAAACACAATTTCTTCCGCACTCGTCATACTCTATTTTTAATCCCCTATACCAACTATCATCAATGGGACCCACATATCACATATATTATATTCCCTAACCCACCCTCTCTCTCCGCCTCCTCCCACCTCTCTCTCTCCCAGCCTCCCACGCCGAGTGCCCCTCTTTCTCTCTAGTCCCCTCCCTCTTCCCCCTCTCTTCTCCATCGGCGACGGCAGCGGGCCGACCAGCGGGCGCGGCGAGGCAGGCAGCGAGCCGACCGGGCAGGGACAGTTAGCACGGCGCGGCGCATCGAGGCGGGCAGTGAACCGGGCGGGGGCGGTCGGCGCGGCGGGCCGGGCAGGGGCCACTACAAGAAACCTGTTAATCTGTGATGAAAAATTTTCATCACAAATCATCAAAAAACCGTCATAAAGCAATGTTTGTGACGATTTCACATAACGTCATGGATCAAGCGTCACAAATTACGCCTCGTGACGTTTTAGCTGTAAACGTCATAGATTGAAACAATCTGTGACGTTTCTAATTCGTCATAAAATAGTCTGAAGCCCACTTAGCCCAACCCAAACCCAACTTTAGTGACAAAAATAAACGTCATAGATGATCGCCATGTGTGTTAATATTCGTCATGGATCAAACAGCCACATCAGCAACAAGTTTAGTAGCTGATGACATGTAGGATTATGAGGATGACGTGGCAGATGACGTGGCCAATGACACGTGGCAGATGACGTGGCCAATGACACGTGGCGAATGACGTGAGCGATGATGCGTGGCAAATGACGTGAGCGATGACATGTGGCAGATGGCTGCTGACGTGGATATGACCTCATCACAGCCCATTTATAAAATAGGCCCATAAGCTGATATAATTTTTTTAGCCCATTACTAATTTCAATCGTATAAACTTAAATTTTAACCCACTAACAGCCCAGAAAACTTTCATCCAATTTATCATAATACACATTACAGCCCATAATACACAAAATTTCAGCATATTCCAGCCTACAATAGACAGAATTTCAGCAAATCTAGCCCAAATACAATATCAGATCACATGCATGCTTTCATCTAGCATCCAAACAGATTCACCATGACACATAAGCAAACTACAACACCAGAAACAACAGATTGCACCAGCAACAACAGATTGCACCAGCAACAGATACATACCAGAACAGCAAAAGGATGGCTTAGTACCAGCAACAGATACAGATAGGTACAAGCAACAGAACAGCACCAGAAACCAACCAGTGCAGCAGCAAAACTTGGTACCAGCAAAATTCATATGCTTATCTTGTTCAACTTTGACCCAGCAGATGCTCGAGTTTCCCTTCCAACTCAGAATGCTTCGTCTTCATCTCCTCTTGGTCCCTCATCCTTGCATATTCTGTTTCCTGCAGTTTCTTTGACATGTCATCCATTTGTGATCGAAGCTCAGCATTTGCCATCTTCTCCGCTTCTAGTTCTGCTTCAACGATCTCTGCACTAGACCTTGGTCGTGCAACCTGGATCCCCACATTCTGAAGGAAGTGATTCCTTTTGGTGTTTTCATCAAGCACATCAGCTACAACCTCAATGGCTGACTTGGGTAGGCCACCTTCTGCTGGTGGTGTAGAGAGCCGGTTTTACATTTCATTCTAGCAAGCAAGTAGCAGAGATGGTTCACGATCATGATACAATGTTTAAAATAAGAAAATTAGAATAGCACCATTTGAAAGCTTACTTACAATAGCCAACTGGACACAAGGTGTGTAGCCTTTTTTTTCTTGCTGAAGTGGCACACTTTGAACAAATCAAACGCATCAGGTTCCTTATCCTCGTACTCGCCTCCCTGAAAACAACGTTTATGTGGAGCAAGATTACTTAATTACTCACTAACGCTTGATATTGGTAGAGCAAGAGCTAATGTTCTGCACAATTATACAAACTTATCTTGGGAACTTATGAAACTAAAAACATCTTTTACTAATATATGACAACATGCTCACAGTACACTAGATATTGGTAGAAAATGTTAATATTTGACAGAACATGCTCAACAACAATACTCAAAGTATACTACATATAAGACAGAACAAGCTAAAAGTATACAAGATATTGACAGAACATATTAACAATATACTCTATGATAGAACATGCTCAACAACAATACTAAATATTGGCATTCACTACCAGGAAGTGAAAACACTGCTATTGAACCACATAGTATGACACGAGTGAATTATGGCAGTTTTGGAAGAGAGTTGTAAGCAATATTGAGGAACATGAGCCAACTTACCAAATTTTCAACAAAAACATGATAGCTACATGAGCCAGTTGTTTGATGGAACTTAACGTTGCCCCGGTTGTCTTTGTTCTTTTGACATGCCTCCTAGATCAAAGGCAAAATACATGTTAGACATGTGCCACAACAGCATGTACAAGGCAAGCGTTGATTTTTAGGAACAAAACATACCATTTTTTTGGGAGTCTTCCATAATTCTACAAGGGCAATCCACTGTTCATTACTTGTTGATTTGACAGGAGAGGTTTTTGTAACCAAATGTAGTGGAAAAGGATCAAAATATTGTTGTTTCAGCCTGTGTCGCTGGTTACGAACTGCAGATTTCATCATCTCAAGACAACCCTTTCTAATTATTGTATCATTTGTGTCAATGTCAAACTTTGCCTATTCAGATGAAAGAAAATGTGTAAGAATATAATATCTGAGACAATGAACAGGCAGCAAGAATGTGTATGAATAGGTTACTCTTTTCTAAAACCATATTATCTGTAAGTTTTTTAAGTTAAAAGAAAAAAACTTACACGAAGTCATACTATAGTTCAGAAAAGAACAGTTATTATTGCAATTAAAAGGGGACAGGCCTTTAGAATACACTTACACGAAGTCTTCCCATAAAAAGATTAATTATTGAAGGTTGTTTCATATATTCCTTCCAGTGTGTGAAGATAGGCACATAGTTCCTGACTGCAATGTTGCATTCAGTTGCAAACTTTGCAGCAACAAGAGGTACCACGGGCCTGATATTCCCTTCATTTATGACAACTGCTAGTTTGCCACGCCGAGCTCGGCTCATCCTCTAGAGACCATGACCCATATTAACTCCTCGGTTCAATCCCCGCTGTCCTCCTCGGTAGGCAAACTTAAATTAGAAACATGAACTATGGTCATTTCACTTCTATCAGGAAATACAAGCTATTATCCAAGAGGTGCATCAGGTAGAATTTCAACACGTTCAGTAACAAAATTATAGTAAATAATTGTGATTCAGGTTAAGATGGACTCCACAGAGGACATTTAGTTATCAGGTTAATTAAGTAAAGAAAATAAACAGCATGCTATGATAAGATGAAGTGTTGGGTAATGCCATCACCTTCGTTGGTCATCTGATTGTCTCCAGAAGGATGGGTAATGCCATCAGCTCCGTCAACCATGGTGCGGTTGTCATCATGGTGGTCAACACCATCTACAAATGGCACACAGTAATAGAACACATGCATCATGCAAGCAAAGCTAATAGAATGATAGTAAGAGAGCAGCACCTTCTCTGGACAAATGGTTGTGGCCTTCAGACCGGGGAATGGCATCACCTCCAACATCTAAAAAACAACAGCAAGTAATAAGAGTGCATTCATGGTGCTGGTCAATACCATCTAAAAATGACAGGTAGTAAGAAAGTGTCACCTTCGCTGGACAAATGGTTGTGCCCATCAGACCGGGGAATGGCATCGCCTCCAACATCTAAAAAACAACAGCAAGTAATAAGAGTGCATTCATCACGCCGGTCAAGACCATCTAAAAATGACAGGTAGTAAGAAAGCATCACCTTTGCTGGCCAAATGGTTGTGCCCATCAATCTGTGGAATGATATCACCGCCATCCTCTAAAAAATAGAGGCAAATAATAAGAGATACCTCATCATCTAAGCAAAGCTAATAGAACAAGAAACATGGTAGTAGAACTAGCATTCACCAGCAGCTTGTGTGTGATCTTCAAAGTTGCCAATACGTTCAACAACTGTGCTCATAATAGTATGTGATGAAGGTGGCACATGGATGGCACTTGGTGTCAGACTTGCATCTGGCTGTGAATTGATTTTCTTTGACCTTGGACCTCTAGTAGGTAGTGTCTCTGCATAAACCCTCTTACGAGTCCGAAACTTGACTCCAATAGAATCTGAATTAGAAAATGGAACCCAAATATGCCTAAAGAGATATGAATGTAAACTAACATGGTTCCTGAACCAAATCTGAAATCCATGCTGAATCTTTCTTTCAATGTTGTGCACCCCTTCTCTCTCCAACTCATCTCTGAACATTCTGCAAAAAAAAATTGTTATCAGGCATTCATTAGAAAAACCTTTATTTCTTGGTTCTCGATTAAATCTTGTTTCTACGCCATTCATGTATTTAGAACAAAATGTCAGGCATTCATCCGCAATATATGCCTCGGCAGGTCGTGCCCTATTCCTCACATATTGCTTCAAAGTGTACAACCTCCTTTCAATTTGGTACATCCACCCAAATTGCACAGGACCTCGTAGTAATGCCTCATCAGGTAAGTGGACAGCAAGGTGAATCATCACATCACAGAAAGCTGGGGGGAAAATTTTCTCAAGCTTCAATAAAATTATAGGGATCTCTTTCTTCATTTCAAGCAACACATCCTTGTTAAGGGTTCTACTACATAGTTCCCTGAAAAACTTCCCTAACTCCGCTATTGCTTCATAAATATCCTTGTCCAAAAATCCTCTCATGGCAGCCAGTAAGATTCTTTGCAAAAGAATGTGACAATCATGTGTTTTGAGCCCTTGTACCTTAGTTCCCTCAGCATTTATACATCTTGAGATGTTGGAAGCAAAACCATCTGGAAATTTCACCTCCCGTAAAAAATCACAAAAGGACTTCTTTTGTTTTGTGGACAAAGTATATCGAGCATTAGGCATCTCACATGAATCTCCATCCTCTCTAAATTGCAGCTCCTTTTTAATTCCTGGATCTTTCAGATCAAGCCTAGCTTTAGCTATATCCTTTGTCTTCCCAATTATATTCAGAATTGTCCCAATGAGGGCCTCACATATGTTTTTCTCAATATGCATGACATCAAGATTATGCCTTAGCTTCAAAATTTTCCAATATGGTCACTTCCACAAACTAACCATTCGGCTCCAAATTCGCACATGATTGCCTTCCATGTCAGAACGTTTCCTCTTCCTACATTCTTGTTGCTTCCCAGGTCTAACATCTTTCACTTTCTCCTGTTCAGCCAACAACTCTTCTATAGTGAATTTACCTAGTGGGTCATTGCTTTCATGGAGTCCGGCAAACTCATTGTTTCTTCACAAACGATGTCCCTTTGGAAGAAACCGAAAGTGCCCAAAATACCCAATTTTGCTCCTTAGCCCGTATGAAAGAGGGTTCTTATCACAATGAATACATGCAAAACAGCCTTTTGTGGTACGCCCTGAAAGAGTACTCAAAGCTGGGTAATCATGGATGCACCACATGACTGCAGCACGAAGGCTAAATGTTTTGCGAGTAATAGCATCATAAGTAGGCACACCCTTCCAAAGATCAAATAAATCTTCTATAAGAGGCTCTAAAAATATATCAAAGTCCTTCCCGAGTGATTTAGGTCCTGGAATAAGAAAAGCCATCATGAAGTTAGACTCTTGCATGCATGCCCACGGTGGAAAGTTGTACGGCACAACAAATATAGGCCACATGCTGTATCTTGAGTTTTGTTCTGAAAAAGGATTGAACCCATCAGTAGCCAGTCCAAATCTAAGGTTTCTTGGATCTTCCGCAAAATCTGGATATACTCGGTCGAAATCTTGCCATGCCTCACCGTCAGCTGGGTGGCTCATTTCCTTCTCACTAGGCTGTCGCTTTAACTTGTGCCATTGTGCTTCTTCTAATGCTTCTTTGGTTGCAAACATCCTTTTTAGCCTAGGTGCCATTGGAAAATGCCGCAACACTTTCTGCGGTATCTTCTTCCTTTCTGGGCCTTTCCATCTTGAGAGACCACAAACAGGGCAATTGACATGCTTGGCATATCCAAGACCTAATTTTTAGAACACTCTTTGCCTCGTTATATGATTTTGGCAGTGTATTGCATTCTGGGAATGCTTCAGCCAATAGCTTCATTACTGTAGAAAAGGCAGAATTGCTTATCCTATATAATGACTTCATTGAAAAAGCTTTACCACAAAGGAGAACCTCGAAAATTTGGTACAATCAGGATAAATTTGACGTTTTACCTCTCATGGCTATTTTGAAAAATGAATCTTGTTCACGAGGATCTGCATCAACATCCTGAATTTCTTCATCATCTCCTACTTGTTCTGCTGCAGTGTGTAGGTCTCCTAAAACCTCTTCCAAATGATCAACACTATAGTTCTCCTCCTCTGTCACACCATCAACACCGTCATGCAGGATGATCATTAACATCTACATTCAAGGTCTCTCCATGATGAATCCATTGAGTATAAGTATTGTCCATCCTATTCATCAATATGTGCTTCTTCACTAGAGCCGGACATTGGTACTTCTAATTTAGGCATCTACTGCATGGGCATAGAATTTTGACATTGTCATTAAATTTTTCTCCAACAAAGCTCATGAATTCTTTGACACCATTAATGTGTTCGGGTGAAAACATTCTGCCATACACCCAGCTTCGATCCATCTATTCAAACACTGCAGAATACCAAATGAACAAATTTGCACCAATTCAGAATCTACATTCAACTAACTAAAAAAAGAACAGAGAGATAGACCTTCACTCCCGGTCAGTGTTGTGGTGGGGAAGGTGAGCCTAGCAGGAGTCAGGCTAGCATGACTATTGTCACACCCAAATTTACACAAAAACCCGAATGATGCTATATGTGTGCCCAGGAAGTCCATAGAACACATACAACTAACAAATATAATAAACAGAGTACATATGTTTGAATCAAAAAATAGTTTATATCAGAGTTTACCTAAATAAAACACAGTGGAAGTCTAATTCTCTCGATGGGTCGAGCCTCAAGTCCACAAGGACACCGACTGGTTGACCACAGCTCAGAAGTATCACTGATCCATCTGTTACCCATCCGGGATTTTGTTGAATAATAGAAAGCGTAAGTAAATGTCTTACTTAGCAAGTATAGCACGGGTGTATGAAGGCTCAAAATAAGGCTAGACACGGCTTAACTGCATTAGCACTTTTAGTTGGTTCATTTTATCATTATCGAAGTTACTACATTGAATGAGTCCCAGTTGCAACCCAATTAATAAAGTGTAAGTGACATTAAGCAGTAAATAAACATCATATTCTAATCAAGATCCAGGGCGCTCGTGACCCTGAGAAAGGCTATCATGATAGATTTACACTATGTAGAGGTTTCGCCCTTTACCCACCAGTCGCGTAAAAGTTCAAAAGAACTTTGCACCCAACCATGCACATCAACACTTCCGAGGTGTGAATGCATAGGGACGCTACGAGGTTTTTTACAAGACACCCTAACAAGACAGTGGCCGATTATGGTACAACACACGCAGTATGGCCCAGGCACCGAGATTGACTGACCCTCAGGGCGCAACATGAGCGGGTCAATGACGTCCAGAGGGCGGGCTACGCAAGCCAACCAATGTGCAACGTGTGGAGCTCCAACACGAGGGCTCCCAGCACGGGACTGTGCCTAACGAGACATAGCAAATGGATAACCCGTCCTCGGTGGATCAAGACATACTCTCACCCATGCTTCCCATAACGCCGTTGGCCCCGACGGTAACCACTGACAAGCTAGAGCCGTACAAACTACTTGACCAAGACCAGAGCCATAATAGTTCTAGCGGTGGCGACAGGCTCCTGGGTTGCCGCTTTAAGAACCGGACTTTACGGAGAGACACTAGAGCAAAGCACGAAGCACATGCTCTAGCTCCCTAAACCAAGTTGCTAAAAAGCAGGTTTTATCATAAATGTTAAAGTGAACCATTAAGTCAAGATTAACAATTAAATGATAATGACAGTAGGTGCGCATAGCAAAGATTCTACCCATGTGCAATAACCCAAGGTAATCAAAGGATATGAGTAAACAAACTAGGTACAACCTTAATAGGATGACAATTTAGACACATGACTATGAAAGTAAATGTATATAAAGAGTGTGTTTAGGTAGCAAGGATTGTCCGTGCTATAACTTGCCTTCCTCGAAGGGTGGCTGCTGCTGCTGTGGGTCCTGCTCTGGAAAGTCTCCCACGTACTCGAAGTCCAACGCGAAAGGCTCACCGACTGGACACGAATCACCATACAAGCGAGCACGCAAACCAATACATGCAAACAAATAATAATCTATTAGAACAGTACACAAAACAGTATAAACAGTACAAATAAAGCTTTTAGAAATAATCTACGCTTCACTACGAACACATGAGCGTGAAAATCAGACTAATCGGAGCTAAAACGAAAAAGATATGGCTTTTCTAAGTTCTAGGGACCTGCTGGCAAGTTTTTAAAAGTTCCAGGGGCTAGTTTGTGAAAAACTAGGGACCTAAAAGTAATTATGCTTTAAAACCCGAGGGCTAACGAATAAAAGTACTTAAACAGGACCGCGGGTTCGAAAACTCAAAAGCTTAGGGGGTTATTCATTAAAAATAGGAGCTACTGGTAATTATTTTCAACAGTGGTGGACCGCGGGTTAATTCAACAGAAAATGAGGGGTTCTTTAACAAAAAGGTCCAGATGACTGGTATGATGGGCTTTGACTCATGGGGGGGTTGGGTTAGCTGGCGACCGTCCGATCCAGATCCAAGGGCTAGGATCGGCTCGGGGTTGGGGGCGGTCAGCGACAGAAGAAAGGTGGCGGCGCCGCCACTGTACGCTGGGGAAGCTCACCGGAGTAACACCGATTTGGTGCTCCAGGGGCCCATTGGCGACGGGCTTAGGACAGGGAGGGAGCTGGGAGCGCAACGAGTTCACCCCGAGGGTTCAAGTCGGGGATTTCGTGGCGGAGTAGGCGGACGACGGCGACCGGCGGTCGGGCGACTCCGTTGAGGGTGGATCAGGCGCTGCGGTGCTCGATTCGGGGCGGGAGTTAGCTCTGGAGCATCAGGGAAGTATGGCAAGCTCACCAGGGGGGTCCAAGGCACCGGCGGTGCTTCGGAGGCGGCTGTCGACGACGGCGGCCGGCGAAGTTGCTCGGGCGGCGGCGGAGCGGGAAGAGGAGCTGCTGGGGGTGCTTGGAAGCTCGGGAGGGGTCGGTGAGGGTCTGGGGGTGCTTGGGAGCTGCCTTTATACGCCGGGGAGGCCTCGTCGTGCGGGCCATGCCCAAAATTACGGCGACGGCGGCGGATCGGAGTTGCCATACGTGAGCAGGGGGTTTCCATTGGGGATTGGTGCGGAGAAGGAAAGAAATCGGGGGAGGAAACTTCGGTGAAGCTCGGGAGTAGCTCACGGGGCGCGGGGTGGGTCCAAGTTGGCCGGACGGGCCGGCGAGATGCTCGCCGGGGAGAAGGGAGCTCGGGCGCGGGGGGAAAGGGAAAGACCCGACAGGTGGGGTCCCGGTGGCAGTGGGAGAGAGGAGGGAGGGGGAAGCGCGCGGCTTGGGCCGCTGCTGGGCCAGAAGTGTCGGGGTAGCGCGGAGCGAGCAGGCCAGACCAAACGGTGTTGTGGGCCGCCGGGAAAGAAGGGAGGGAAGGAGCTGGGCTGCTACGGGGAGGAAGGAGGGGCAAGAGTGATCCGAGAAAAAAAGCTTAGGGGGCAGAAGTGAACTTGGCTAGATTTAGCTTTTCTAAGGATTCAAACAAAGTGATTCAAATTTGAATTTAAATAGATTTAAATTCTCGTTGGATCACAAGCAATACAAAAATTAGATGCAGCAGCATGAATGCAACAATAATATTTCTACAACTTATATTTGATTTTAATATTCGAAAATAATTCATTTAACCTATATTAAATATGAACAATTTAAATAAAAGCCAATTAATTACTAAAAATTTTAAATAGGCAATTTTTGGGTGTTACAACTATGATGCACTCGATGTTCTGCTCCCGCGGTCGTTGACGTTGGTGTGGCAATGACGGCCTTGGTGTTGCGAGATGTGGCGGCAGTGACGGGTGTTGGCGCCGGTGGTGTGAGATGTTGCGGCGGTGGCAGCTGGCGGCAGCGGTGGTGTGTGGCTGGCGGCGGCGGTGATCTCAGATGTGGCGGGAGTGGTGGCCGGCGGGGGCAGTGATACCGGCCGCCGCCGCCGGCGGCGGCAAACGATGGGCGGCGCCAATGGAGCGGGCCTGACGCAATAGTGGCAGCGGGGCTGCGGGGCTGCGCGAGTAGGCGACGACAACGGCGACAGAGATGCTGAATGGCATGGCAATGGTGGCCGGCGGCGGGATCTCGCGGAGGAAAGACCGGCCGCGGCGTACAAGTCCAGAACTCCTGCGTGCGAATCTCACATGTTTGTATGGGCAAAAACCTAACTTCAAAGTACTAATAAATTAAAATGCCGTATTATATCACAAAGGAGCAAGTAGCTCGGTGGTAAGGAATCCTCCCTTGTCCAACGAGATTGATAATTCGACTCTCACAGCCACCTGTTTTATTTTGCCGATTTGATTCCAACACTTAATGCCTGACAGATGGGCCAGCGCTGACTGGACTTGAGACAGCACGCCATAGAAGTATCAATAAGAGAACATATCAGAATGTTAAACAAAAGATGAAGTGGTGTAGTGGAAAGGAGCTCGTGGGTATAGTCTCAGGTCCCAGGTTTGAACCATATTGTCTGCACACTTTTGCGCAAACCAACATGGCCCTGTTAAAAAAGCTCAATGGTAAGTGCTAAATATGCTGTTCATGAGGTCCAAAGTTCCACATCTTATCTCCACCCCTTTTAGTTTTTTTAAAAAAGTTTCATACAGAACATGAAGATTTTAATTTAGTGATCATGACGAACATGCTAAAACGTCACAAAGTTGTGGGCCGGATTATGACAAATTTTAAAAACGTCACTGTGTTGTGGGCTTCAATATCCATCATTTCAACATCCATGACCAAAAACAGAAAAACGTCATAGATGTAGTACCATTTGTGACGTTCTCAAAAAATGTCACAGAAAATTCGTCACAGATTAACAGGTTTCTTGTAGTGGGCGGACGACGCGCGGCCGGCCAGCGGGCAGGCGAGGCGGGCGGCGGCGCTGGTGTCTACTCCGGTCGCCGGCCCCCTCCCCTACGGCGGCACGCGCTCCCCCGTCAGCCCACTCCCCTCCAGCGGCATCTACGAGCACAGCCCCGCCGTGGTGGAGGAGGAGCGGCGGGCTGCCATGGCGAAGGAGGAGGAGGAGCGGCGGGCGGCCATGGAGAGGGGCGTGGTGGAGCGGCGGGCGCTGATGGCGGCCGTGGTGGAGCGGCGTGCTGCCATGGCTACCATGGGCGCCGAGGGCGGCAGCGGGTGGCCGAGACGGCGGTGCGCGATGACGGGCCGAGCTGCGGGCGGCCGGGGCGGTGGCAGGTGCGGGCGTGGGCGGTTGGGATGGTGCCGGGCCCACGCCGACGTGGCCGGTGGCGGACGCGCGCTACATGCGCTAGGAATGGCGTTCGCGGCGCTGAACGCAAGGCTTGCGCACGCGATGCCGTTCCGCGCTGCAGCTTCCCTCGTACGCAAAAGCCTCCCCTATCTACTGTAGCGTTTGCTTTTGAGTACACCGGTGCGCACAGCCTAAGGATAGTGGAGGCATCTCATGTCGCCAAACTCGTGTTCCACCTGTTTGCTTGAAGCTATATTTTCTTTGTATTATTGTGAGATTCTGGTCCTAGGATGTCAGGCTGCTGCTAGTGTTGCTGCAGATGGATGGAAAATATGTATGTGATTCCTTATATGTTATGTTGGGATGGAAAAGATAGTTCATGTGATATATATTTGGGCTTGAATTGATTGCTGTGATTTCTGAGCCGTGATAACTTATGGGCTGATTTTTATATGAGTTGTGTATTGATGAAATATAATTTTAGCTGGTAAAAAATGTGGGCCAAATTTGGCCATTTTATTAGGCCCAGTTTGAATCAGGCCCTAACACATCATTGCCACGTCATCACCATGTAAGTGGCCACGTCATTGTTATGTCGGTGGTCACGTTGTTGCCACATCAGCGGCCATGACATCACCATGTTAATGGCCGGGTCATCGCCATGTCAGTGGCCATGTCATCCTTTCCATCCACCTCATCGTCATGTCAGCAGCCACGTCATCGGCCACATCATCCTCCATGTCAGCTATGTGTGATGTGTCAATTGAAACCGTGACATTTATTTTTGTCACAAGTAATGGGCTCAGGCTGGATTACATGGGCTTGAGCCAATTTAATGACGATGTCGAATCGTCATGGATTAAGTTAATTTGTGATGATTTCATTAATATTGTCATGGGGGTAATCCGTGATGCTCAATACATGACAAAATTTGAGATCGTCATAAATGCTATTTTAGGATGGTTTTTAGTGATTTGTGACGAAAGCTGACCGTCACAGATTAACAGATTTTTTTAGTGTAAATATAGTAGAATAACTTATTTTTTGGGACAAATATTGAACGGAGGGAGTACGTCGGAAGCCAGATTCATACATATTGGAAAAGGTCTATATAACCCCTGAGCTATCAAAGGTGGAATAGTTTACCACTAAACTACAAAATCGGATTTTTAACCCCCATCAAGTAAACAAAACCGGATGTGGAAACCCCCCCCCCCCCCCCCCAAGTAAACAATACAGTTTAAACTGTTAAAGTGTAATGTAAAACAGGAACACAGTAATGTAGAGTAAAACTCTGTTCTCATTATTGATCAATGAACAGTACTTACATATAGGGTAGGATTGAGTAGCAGTTGCCGGTATCAGTTCTTCCGGCGCGAGGGGGCGCGGGGAAGGGACAACCGTCCAGGAGCGGGCGCGTGTGAGCAAGTGCATACGCGCACACGAGCAGCAACCGGCATGCAGTGACGGGAGTGTTTGTAGATGAGATCACTATGTATAATTTGTAACACTCCCCCTTGATCGAATCTAATGTTGAGATCAATAATGTTCATTCTTACTGCTCAAAAGCCCTATGGGAAAAAAGAGGAATATTCTTGATTTGTGATTGCTCTATCATGAATTCTCATAAATCCAGGGAGCAATTTATGTCTATTATTTCTCTTAAAACCCCCGTGGGGAAAACAGAGAAAGACATAAGCTTATGCTGACATCGCCTCATTAAAAACTTTACATGAGAAAAACCCAGAGAGGTACAAACTCATTAAAGAAAAGAGTACAATGTGATGCGTTAACAGGATATTAGTTAGGAGGATTCTCCCCCTGTTCCTTGCAAATCTCTAAATCACCTCACCCCGATACCTTGAACACATTTTTCAAATGTGGAGGCAGGGAGAGATTTAGTGAACAAATCTGCGAGGTTATCACAAGATTTGGTTTGCAAGATGTTTATCTCCCCCTGTTGCTGAAGCTCATGGGGATAAAATAATTTGGGAGCAATATGTTTCGTAATGTTGCTCTTTATATATCCTGTTTGCATCTGTAACACAAGCAGCATTATCTTCGTAGATAATGGTTGATGATTCCATAGAACCAATACCACACGATCGCTCAATGTGGTTGATCATTCTGCGTAGCCACACGCATTCACGTGAGGCCTCGTATAGTGCAATAATTTCAGAATGATTCGTGGAGGTAGCCACCAATGTCTCTTTAGACGATTTCCATGAAATGGTTGTTCCTCCATGTAGGAATACAAAACCTGTCTATGATCTGGCATTGTGGGGATCAGACATATAGCCAGCATCTGTATATCCAACCAAAGCAGGATCTTGGTTCATCTGATAAAACAAGCCCAAGTCCTTTGTGCCAATCAGGTGTCTAAGAATTTGCTTACCCCCGACCCAATGGCGTTTTATTGGAGCAGCACTATGTCTTGCTAACAGATTCACTGCAAAAGCAATATCTGGCCTGGTACTATTTCAAGATACATAAGCGCTCCAATGAGACTAAGATATGGGAACTCTGATCCCAATATCTCTTCTCCCTCATCTTTAGGTAGGAAAACATCTTTCTTAAGATCAATTGATCTAACAACCATAGGAGTTTTGGATGGATATGCTTTGTCCATATTGAATTTCTCCAATAATTTTTGGACATAAGAAGACTGGTGCACAAATATTCCAGATGGAAGGTGCTCGATCTATAGACCCAAGCAAAATTTTGTTTTACCCAAATCCTTCATCTCAAATTCCGTCTTAAGATGTTCGCGGGTTTCATCAATATCTCGTGTATTGCCAATGATATTTAAATCATCTACATATACTGATATTATAGAAAGCCCTGTAGAGGATTTCTTGATGAAGACGCACGGACAATCATCAGTGTTGGAGTAACCCTTCTGCAGAAGATACTCACTCAGCCGGTTGTACCACATTCTTCACGACTGCTTAAGACCATATAATGATCTTTTTAGCTTTACACAATACATGTTGCGGTTAGCCCTGGTATTCGGTATAGAGATCCTATCGGGGACCTTCATATAAATGTTTGAATCTAGTGACCCATAAAGATATGCACTCACGACATCCATCAACTGCACAGATAGATGCTTTTGAATTGCCAATGATATTAAATATCGGAACATTATTCCACTCATAACTGGAGAATAGGTTTCATTGAAATCAATGCCAGGTCTCTGCGTGAACCCTTGTGCTACAAGCTTCGCATTATATCTCACCACCTCATTGTTTTCGTTCCGTTTCTGGACAAAAACCCATTTGAACCCCATAGGGAAGGTCTTTGGGGTGTAGGTATTACAGATGAGAATACCTCTCTTTTATTGAGGGAGGCCAATTCGACTTCAATCGCCTCCTTCCATTTGATCCAGTCCGAGCGTTTCTTACACTCTGTCATGGATTTAGGATCTGGATCATCTTGGAGATTAATAGCGATTGATGCAGCGAAATATGTGTCAACAATTGTAGTCTTACGATCAAATGATTCTCCAGAATCAATATAATTGATAGAAACTTCTTGTATTCCTACTGATGGTTCGGTATTTCCCAATACAATACCATCAGGGCGTTCCAATATCCCAGCATCGGAAATTGAGTGCACCGTTGATGTGGGATGTGAATCACGAAGATCCACTGAGTGTCTTCAACATGATGTTGAACTACGTTTACTGGAGTAGAGGATGTTCCTTTCCTCTATTTCCTAGTACGCTTACGAGAAGTCGTACCTGCTGGAATGGCCATATTTCCTCCATCTTTACTAGAAGATGGGGGATGAATAGTTTTATTTGGTACCTCTATTCTTTCCGGCACATTTCTTGCAGGAATATAGGATTTTGTGATACTCTTTCCACAAGTAAATGCATCTGGCAGGTTATTTGCAGCATTCTACAAATTTATGATTCTCTGAACTTGTAGTTCAGATTCTTGAGTACAAGGATCTTCCTTTAGGACGTCTTTAGCGTCCCAATTAATATCTGGGCATTCAGTGTGATACTTGAATTCTCCCCCTAATGCCGGGAAATGATCTTCATTGAAGATACAATCAGTGTACCGGGCTGTGAGTAAATCCCCTGTAAGGGGTTCCAGGTATTTAATGATCGACGAAGATAAATACCCCCACGTAGATCCCCATTTTCCTGTGAGGGCCCATAGTAGTACGCTTAGGTGGTGATATTGGTACGTACACAGCGCAACCGAATTTCCGCAGATGTTTAATACAAGGAGGATCACCACGTACCAAATGCAGTGGGGAGGTTTTATGGTATGTAGTTGGGCGTAATTGTATCAAGTCTGCAGCTTGTAATATTGCATGACCCCAACATGAGGTTGGGAGATTACAATCTTGCAACAAAGGTCTAGCGATGAGCTTTGTCCTCTTAATGAGTGATTCTGCCAAACCATTATGAGTATGAACATATGGGACGTAGTGTTGAACTTCAATTCCTAATGCCATACAATAGTCATTGAAGGCTTTGGAAGAAAATTCAGCAGCATTATCCAATCTAATCGACTTTATCCGGTGTTTAGGTTGATTTGCTCTAAGTCTGATGACCTGAGTAATCAATTTTGCAAAGGCATGGTTTCGTGTCGATAAAAGGCACACATGAGACCATCTTGTGGATGCGTCTATTAAAACCATGAAATACCTGAATGGACCTAATAAAGGTTGAATGGGTCCACATATGTCTCCTTGAATGCGTTCAAGGAATTTAAGTGGTTCGGTCTTAATCTTGAGATATGAGGGTCTCAAAATAAGTTTTCCAGTTGCACATGATGTGCACATAAAATCTGAAGATTGAGGGAACTTAGAATCACTCAAATCGTGACCAATTGAGTTGCCAATGATCTTTCTCATCATCCCCATACCGGGATGGCCAAGGCAATCATGCCATGTTTGGAATGCGTCAACATTCTGAAAGATCACTTTGTAAGCAACATGTGCTATGGGTTTGATGTATGTGTAGTACAACCTGGATGGAAGGGAAGACACCTTTTCAAGTGTTTCTTTGTCATATCCATTATGTATAGTTAGAAGAAGAAATTCCTCTTTATTTTCTTCATGGGTTTCAACATGAATCTCATTTTTACAGATATCACTATAACTTAGGAGGGTATGTGTCGAGTCAGGATACAATAAAGCTTCCTCAATCACAATTTGTGTACCCATGGGGAGTACAATAGTGGCTTTACCGGATCCACCTATCGCAGCATCGCGTCCAGCGATGGTCAAAACATTTCCTGCTCTCTTAGTGAGAGTTTGGAAATCTTTGACATCCCTAAGTAAAGAGTTAGTGGAACCACTGTCCACTAGACACATCTCTTCCTCCATTGGGTCGACTCCCGTACAAAATCTATATATATATAAATGCAGAATTTTAAAAAATATATGAAACTCAATACAAATATATATAGAATACATACGAATTAACATTATTATATCAAATGTGCCTAATACAAACCAACATAGTTCAAAACATACAAATGACAACATCATGTTCTTATTACAATAATGCAAATATAAAAGACATATCTAATAGATAGGGATCCCATGCAAGGTCTCCGAAGAGCACATCTAATAGATAAAGGAGCCTATGCAAGGTCTCCGAAGATGTCGTTGGAGTAGTATTCCACTATCATCTTGTCTTCATCGCCCAATTGCTCTCCCCCTGATGCAGAGTCTCAGTGTTGCTTGGACCCTCTCCACTTGGGTTAGAGCCCGAAACACCAGCAGTCTCATGCTCTTGGGAGGCGAAGTTTGCTTCATACTTCTTCTTGCCTTGGGTGTTATGTCCACGTCCCGTAGATTTCATGTAAAGTTTCACTAAATGTTTAGGGGTGCGGCATTTATTAGCAAAGTGGTTGTGACAACCACACTTGTGACAAACGGGTTTGTTGCCATTGTCATCTTTGGGCTTAGAAATGCCTTTTCCCTTATGGAAACGCCCACGAGGCTTACAGAATCTCTTGCGCTTTCCTCCTTTACCCGAATAACTTCCTGGTTGATTGTTATCAACCTTGCCAGTTTCTTTCTTAGTATTCGCATGTATTTCAGGCAGAGGAGAAGTACCCACGGAACGCTGCTGAGAGTTCCAAACGGAAAGCTCATGGTTCTTCTCTGCCTGACGTAATGTCTGAATCAGCGTAGAATAAAGTGTGAAGTTCTTCTCTCTGTAAGACTGTGTAAGGATCCGCTCAGAAGGGAGCATGGAGGATAAGGTTTTCTCAATCTTGTCCTCCTCTGATGGTTCCTTCTCACAGAATTTCAGCTTAGAGCAAATCTTGTGAACAGCATGGTTGTACTCATCCACGGTTTTAAAATCTTGAATCCGCAGATGGTTCCACTAATGGAAGGCAGCCGGATAAACAGTAGCCTTCTGCTGTTCATAGCACACCTTAAGAGATTCCCATAAACCTTTAGGGTCCATCTCGTACATGTATTCAGACTTGAGGTCTGGGTGGAGGTGGTTCCTCATTAACATGAGGGCACCATACTTTACGGGTTCTGGTATCGGCTCAACGCCTGGAACAGGCTCGGCCAGACATCCAAAGAATCCACGGAACGAGAGACTAACTTTCACGTACGTCACCCATTGAGGGAAATTGTTTCCATCGAGTTCAAGGCCATCGAACTCTTTGGCTGCCATCTCACCTACATTAGGAAGGACAATATTTTGAGAAATCTTGGCTAAGACAATGCAAATAATGTGAATTCAAATAGTTGAACTCAAACAATTCTCAATAATTTGGAATAATAATGAGGCAATCATTAAAATAGAGTAGACCATAGAATTCATAATTCAAATTGGATACGCACGTTGAGGATAGTCGCTATTAGAATAGCGTAGATCCCGCAGCAGTATAGTGATACTACCTTGTGTATGACCAATAGGAAAAATGAATAAGTGTCACACCCAGATTTTCACAAAAACCCGAATGTGGCCATATGTGTGCCCACGAAGTCATAGTACACATATAGCGAACAAATATGATAAACAGAGAACATATGCTTGAATAAATTCTTGAATAAATAGAGTTTTACATCAGAGTGCATCATAAATAAACTAACCAAATACTGCGGAAGACTATATCTCTCAAACTAAATGGAGCCGCAATCCACAGGGACTCTGACTGGGAGATCACAACTCAGTAGTATGGCAAGTCTTCTGGAAACTCAGCAGCAGACTCATGCACAGCCCAATCTCTTTACCCATCCGGGATTTTGTTGAATAAATGACAAGCGTAAGTAAACATTTACTTAGCAAGTATAGCATGGGTATATGAAGGCTCAAAGTAAGGCTAGACACGACTGAACTGCATTAGCATTTTTAGTTGGTTCATTTTATCATTAACCAAATTACTACAGGTGAATGAAACCAGTTTCAACCCAATTAATAAAGTATAATTGACATTAAGCATAAATAAACATCATCTTCTAATAAAAAAGGATCCAGGCCGCTCGTGACCCTGAGCAAGCTATCATGATAGATTTACACTCTGTAGAGGTTTCGCCCTTTACCCACCAGTCGCGTAAAAGTTCAAAAGAACTTTGCACCCAACCACGCATGTCAACACTTTCGAGGTGTGACTGCATAGGGACGCTACGAGGTTTTTCACAAGACACCTTAACAAGACAGTAGCCGCTAAGGTACAACAAGGTGGTGAGACTCTAGGCACCAAGATTGACTGACCCTTTGGGCGCAACGTGAGGGGGTCAATGGCGTCCGAAGCGCGGGCAACTCATGCCAACAATAAAAGTAAAGAGCACAATGTGCGGAGTTCCCGTACCACAGGGACTCCCAACACAGGACTGTGCCTAACGAGACATAGCCGACGGGGCTACCATCCTCGGTAGAATCAAGTAACAACCCGCGCCTTGCTTCCCATAACGCCGTCGACCACTCAGGTAACCACTGGCAAGCTAGAGACGTACAAGCTACTTGACCAAGACCAGAACCATAATAGTTCTAGCGGTGGCGACAGGCTCCTGGGTTGCCGCTTTAAGAACCGGACCTTATGGAGAGACACTAGAGCAAAGCACGAAGCACATGCTCTAGTTCCCTAAACCAAGTTGCTAAAAAGCAAGTTTTATCATTAACGTTAAAGTGAACCATTAAGTCAAGATTAAAAATTAAATATTGGTGATAGTAGTTGCGCATAGCAAAGATTCTACCCATATGCAAAGACCCAAGGTAAACAAGGATAGGATATTCAAAACTAGGTACAACCTTAATGGTACCTAGACACATGCAAGTATGAAATAATTTAATACAAAGTGGGTGGGTAGCAAGGATTGTCCATGTCATAACTTGCCTTAAATCCATTAAATTACTAATGGTCTTCAACTCTTGATCTTCATATCTTCTCCTTGATAGGAATCGAAGCGTGTTCCTTCTAGTCGTAGCGATCAACCATACGAGCATACAAGTAGACAAACAAGCACAAATAAGAACAATACACCAATCAAAGGAAAAGCTTTAAAAAGAGCGCACTAAAGGGTAGGGCCTGGGGCTATGGTCACGTGAGCGCACGAATCGCTGAAAACGGGTTATGGTTGGAAAGATACAACTATCAAAAGATTTGGATTATAAAAGAAAAGAAAAGACTATATGCTTGATTAATTTTAATTAAATAAAATGATATAAAAGATATTTCAGAGAAACATCTTACATTGGAATTAATTTAATTATATTTGAGTTTGTAAAGGCCAAGATAGAACTAATCATGTTTATTTATAATTGTTTATGTACAAATTATACCAAATTAATCATTAATTTGGAATGAAACATGTAAGAGCATTTAATCAAATAAATTTATTATTCACATTCAACTAGCCAATATTATATTTAAAACAAATTAATGTTGACTTAAATTAATTTAATTAGGAAAACTCAGTGAATCTCTAATTTGCTTTTAATCACAAAAACTAGTTAAATAAACGTTATTCAATTCAAAATTAGTTTGCGAAAACCGAGATATGACCTAGTTAGTTTTATTTACAAAAGATATTGAATAAGATTATACTCACCAAATTAATATTAACATTAACTTGTGAAAACCGTAGTAGAAACCCTAAATTGCTTTTAATTAGAAAAGTAGAATTAAATAGCCTTTAGTCAATTTAATAATAACTAAAATTTAGAAACAATTTATATGTTAAACAATAGTGCTAACGTGTAGTTTAAGTCAATATGAATCTAACGCAACGAGAACGAGTCGAATCGGAGTTAAAACGTGAAATCTTTGCCTAAAACATTACTGCGGGGACCTATACGTGATTGACCGTAGACTCCAGGGGGTAGCTTGGAAGTCTGCCGAGACACATCAAATAGTGCTCGCAAATTGGTAAAGATTCAGGGTTAGATCTGAGACACTACTCGAGTTGGGTTTATGTGCAAAGGGTGGGATTTTCTAGGGGGTTTTCTGTGAGATGTGCAAGACACAAGAATGTTTACAACAATTTCCGAGCTCCGCGAGTACCTAACTGCAAAATAGCCATCTTCTTCCTCTGGCCACGGCGCGCGGCGGCCTCGGGCGTTTAGATCGCCGGCGATTGGTGGGGTTGGGGCTCGGGGCGAGGCGCGCAGGAGGGAGAGGAGGTCGAGGGGGTTACGGGGAGATGCTCACCGGCGCGGGACATCGACGGGGGTGGCCGGGATTGGGGCCACGGTGGGGGCAGTGGTCGGCGGCGGTGCCTTCACGAGGACGGGGAGCTCCGGCGGTGGAACGGTGACGAGAAGCGGCAGAGGAGGTGCGGCTCGTCTTGGGCATGCTCGGGGTGGTGGCCTCTTGTGCAAATGGTTGGCGGAGGCGGCGAGTCGACCAAGGCCGGCGGCGATGACCGGCGGCGCTCGGCGTGGCGGCGACGCTGCGGGAGAAAGGAGGTGGGCGCTAGGGCAGAGAGCTCGTGGAGCTACAGCTAGGGCACGAGGCCCGGGGCGGTGGCTTCTATAGGGGCGCGAACGCCCAGGCAGCCGTGGCACGCACGCCGAGGAAGGAAGGAGCGATGGCGCGGCGGGGATTGCGGAGCGGTGGCGGCGTCGCGCGTCGCGCGGAGGCCGGGGCATCGTGGGCCGCGCGCGGGAGAGTGGGCCGGCGGGGCACGCGCGGGCCGGAGCGAGGCGGAGCAGTGGGCTGGCGGGGCTCTGCGAGGTGAGCCGCGATTAGGTTTTAATTGGGTTTGAAGGGGGTTTTGGTTGGGTGAGCTGCTGAGATTCGGCCCGGTTAGGTTTTAGATTTCCCTTTTTATTTTCAGAATGCATTTTCTAGAGCAAGAATAAATCCAGGAAATTCTAGATAATTCGTTTAAGCCACGAAAAATACTCTGAAAATTCCAACAATCTCGGGAAAAATCCCAGGAGTAGAATTGGTCATGAGAAACCCAAATAAAATATTTGGAGCTCATGAAAAAGGTTTTAGCAGAAATTGGAATATGCTCCAGGAAAATAGGAATAAATTCCAGAAAATCTGGAAAAGTTCCCATTAGACTTCTAAACGCATTTTAGACAATTTTCACGCATAAAACTACTAAATTCAAGCCGGCATGATTGCAAAGCACACAACGTTAAACCTATATTATTTTATTCTATTTTAGAAAAATGGTTTTCCAAATCACATCCTGAAATCTAAAAATTTCAGGGTGTGACAATAAGGTAATCTCTATTAAATATAGGCCTAATCACCCATATAGAGTGTAGACCATATTCTAAATTCTGAGTTGAGAGGGATAGTCGTTGTAATTAAAACGTAGATCCCTTGTTCTCAAACTCAAAGAATTTAGAACCGTATTCCAAAATAAAATTTGCATTGAATAAAGCATTGGAAAAATTGGCGAGAACAAAATTTTGCATTAGGTAATAATATAAAGAACATGGGAATATCGACTTATATTTCGAACAAACACATTTGTACAATAACATAGAGCAGTAGGGGTCTAAATGTAAACATACATAGACATAACATTCTACTGATAATTTTCAGAATTAAATACAGAAAATTACAAGGACTGGAATGCATAAAAGCTACTGAAACAAATTCAGAAAATAAAAGGAGCACATAACTACTGGTGGGCCGTCCGCAGCCCAGCAGCCCAGCCAGGCGCCATGTGCTGGCCCAAGGAAGGCCCAGCGAAGCGGCCTAAGGCCTGGCCAGCCCGCACGAGCGGTATAAGAGGAGGGGGCCTGAGCGAAACCCTAACCGCACACCATAGCCCCTGTCAACCACCCGCCGCCGCCGCCGCTTAGTCGTCGTCGCCACTTCTGGCGCTCGACGTCGTAGATCCGCCGCCGCTCCGCGTAGATCCACCCTCGAGCCCTCCAGATCCGGCCATGGCGCACCAAGCTGGGCCTCCGCCGCCGCTCAGGGCGACTCTTCGTCGTCGGTGTAGTAGCCGCCGGTCCCACCACCGCTCGACCCAGTGAAGCCGTTGGGGAGGTGGCGGTGGCCGGTGGGGATGAGCCCCGGGCGGCGGTTTGCCGCCGCAGTCGCGTTGCGACGCGCTGAGGCGCGGGCGTGCGTCTGCGGAGGAGTAGTTGCCGGTGGAGCCGGCGTCGGAGGAGGTGGCGAAGCCACTGGTGAAGTAGGCGCAGGTGGAGGAGGCGAAGCTGCAGGTGGAGCCGGAGCGGGCGGGGGTGGTGGGGGCGCATGGGCTCGTAGAGGCCGGTCAGGATGGCCTGGAAGAGCTCCTGGCCACTAAGCGGTGGAGCACGACGTCGAGCAGCAATGGTGCCGACGGGAGAAGATGGGGTTGGCATCGGCAAGCCGCCGCCTCGGAGTTCGGCGGCGCAGAAGAAGAAGGGCCGCCGTGCTCGTGGGTCGGGTAGAATGTTGTCATCTCCTGCGGCAACGGCGGTGGTGGCACCGGCATCCCCCTTCGACCATTACCATGGCAGTCCAGCCATGGGTCTCACAGTAGTGAGGGGAGTGGATGGGGATGCGGCCCGGTTGAAGGCAGATGTCCGGCAGCGAGGGCGGGTCACGGCGAGGTGCAACCTAGCCGGCGTGACGTGCCACTGCGGTGTCCGAGATGCGCCGGGGACGGCCGCCGCTGCCTCCAACCCTCATGGCATGAAGGCGAGAGCGGCGGTCACGACCACGACGAGCCCCCCTGGAAGCCTGACGAAGCGTAGTAGTGGCGCGAAGATAGCGAATGCGGCGAGTGCGCTCATGGCGGGGAAGATGAAGAAGGAACTCAACCATGGAAGACAGGGACGGTGAGTGACTCGGCATTGCTTACCGACGTGTACTCGCCGGTGAACTCGCCTGGAACTCCTGCTCTCGCCCTTTTCACTCGATGGTTAGAACAAGTGCTTGATAACGTGTTAAAGGGAACATGTAGAGTAAAACTCTGTTCTCATTATTGATCTTATTGATCAATGAACAGTACATATATATAGGGTAGGATATATATAGGGTAGGATTGAGTAGCAGTTGCCGGTGTCAGTTCTTCCGGCGCGAGGGGGTGCGGGGAAGGGACAACCGTCCAGGAGCGGGCGCGTGTGAGCAACTGCATACACGCACACGAGCAGCAACCGGCATGCAGTGACTGGAGTGTTTGTAGATGAGATCACTATGTATAATTCGTAACATAAACAATACCCTTTAAAAAGAAGATGGTGTGCCTGACATGTGGGCCATTATTACGTCGTCGTCCAAGTCAGCAACCATGTGGTCGAAACCACCTCTAAAACCATTTTATGGAGTTATTTAAATAATATTGTACAACATTAGAATCTAATTTTGTTAGTCCAGGGATTCAAGTATTTCACATTTGGTAGTTTGGGGTAGGGGTTATGTAGACTTTTTCGTCATGTCTCAAAAACCATTTCGGGATTAAACAGTATGTGCTCGCTGGAGGCTGCATTAACAACCTCACTTCTTAGCAGGAATATTGACGGGAGGAAGATCGAATCAGTCTGTTGCAGGTTGCAGCTCTTCAGTAGCCAACCGAATGCTACTTAGTCTACACCACTAGTCCCGCGATATTGCACGCCTTTAAAATCACATTCAAAGGCCACAAATTCATAATAACCCTCAGCACATGTTGACTCAAATCAGCAGTGAAGCCTTCAACGAACATCATGAAGCAGCTGAGGCGACACCTGTAGAAATCAAAGATAACAACCCTCAATGTAATATTAAATTTCTTTAATGCATTTTTTATAATATGGTCCAGGGTTTGTAACTGAACCCCAACCATGTTTATGACATCAAATGGTCGGCGGTTGACTGGTTGTAATGCTCCCAAGCCCTACACTAGTAGAAAAGGTATATTTTGCACCGGTTAGAAACCCCCTTTAGCTAATCTTTCGGTGCTCAAGGAGTGAAATAACCGGTGTTAAAGATGGGCACTCGCTAAAAAATATGCGTGTTGCTAGGATTTAAACTCGGGACCTCTTAGCTCGCGTATACCATCTTTTCCATCTCACCTACGCAGCGCATGTGACTAGGTAAAAGATGTTTTTCTTTTGAAGTAGCATGTGTCTCCCCTTTAGCACCGGGTTTGTATTACCACTCGGTGCTAAAAGGCCTTTAGCACCGGATCATAACACCAACCGATGCTACACCTTTAGCTCCAGTTGGTGTTACGACTCAGTGCTAAAGGTTTAACGAGCATTAGCACCCGTTGTTAACACCAGCCGGTGCTAAAAGTGACTTTTAGCAATGGTTGTTGTTACAACCTGTGCCAAAGAGTCCCCGAGTTTTGATGGCGCCTAGGTATATGAGGAGGACGGACGTGGTTTTCTCTAGTAATGCTAGTGCTCATTAATGTCATAGTTTATAGTTGTACATGCACCAACCGCACAATATATGATATGATCGATGCCTTTAGCCTGTAGCCTACGCTTATATCTCCGTCCATTACGTATGTTGCAAATTCCAAAGCTGCAGGATAAATCTAATATGATGATCGATGTGGGTGTGTAAGCACTAGTAGTCATCTCTCCATTACACACCACGCAGAAGAGGGTTTATTTCATCTATCGCAATCAGATGCATGCATGGGACTGGGAAGCATCGGGATATCAGTGAGTAGCTAGCCATACCATCTCCAGTGGTTAGCCGGGATGTTCCTTTACAAGAGATGTAGCGAAAGCATACTTGTAAATTCCATTCCGGAGGTCATTCCGTTTTTGCTCTTGGAACGGAACATTCCGGTACCGGCCGATACCGGTGTACCGTTCCGGACTTTATTATATTAAAAATATATGAATATATATATACATAAATATTCATATAAATATATACTTTACGGCATAATTATGCTTCATCACACTGACATTTTTAGTTTTTTACCAAACTCACATGTTGAACGAGGCGTCATTTGGTTTTAGCCCGGTACCGGCGTTTGACCCGGTATTGACTGGTATTGACCCGGTATTGACCGGAATTGACCGGTATTGACCGGTATTTGACCGGGATTGACCGGTATTGACCGGTATTTGACCCGGTACGGGATTTCAGCCCTTCTATACCGGTTTAGGCACCGGAACGGGGCATTCCAGCCATTCCGGCCGGTACCGGAATGGAATTTACAACTATGAGCGAAAGTCTGCTCATCCGAAGCCGCGCCGCAGTATTTTCTTGCACTACGAAAAACCCATATTTACCGAATATCTCTATCTTTATCGAGTGTATTATTTCGGGCACTCGACAATCAACCACTTCATTGAGTGTTAAAAAAACACTCGGCAAACAAAATACACTCGGTAAAGAGCTTGTTTGTCGAGGACCAAAAAAAAGCACTCGACAAATAACTTGTTTATCGAGTGCTAAAAAGAAGCACTCGACAAAAAATTAAGTTTTTTTCTTTTTTAGCCTCAAAAACTTTTCTACTATCCACATACAACATGTGTTACTCCATGTTAAAATTTGGTACATTTTATATTTAATTGTTATAATTAATTAATTATATTTTAAGTAATTTTTGAGTCAAGTCAAAGAAAAAATACAATGAGTAGAAAAATTATATTTATGTTATTTGCCAAGTACCAAAGAAAACACTCGACAAAGAGCTTGTTTGCCTAGTGCCAAAGAAAACACTCCACTTTTTTTTGACACTCGGCAAATATGTGAGTTTGCCGAGTGTTTTCTTTGACACTCGGTAAAGATTTATTTTTTTTCCTCTTTTAGCCCCAAAATGTTTCCTACTCTCCACATAGAACATGTGTTGCTCCATGTTAAAATTTGGTACACTTTTGTATTTGTTTGTTATAATTAATTAATTAATTACATTTCAAACATTTTTTGAATAAAGTTAAATTTGAACTACAAGTGATTCAAATAATAGAATACAATGAGTAAAAAAATATATTCATGTTATTTAGCCCAGTTTGAGTCCTTACCCATGAAATGAAAAGAAATTTCAAACATCTTCTGTCAAGAAATATGATCACTAACATGTGTCCGAATGATTTTTAAATTCTAGAAAAGTAAATTAAGTCTGAAAATCATGAGATTTATCTTAATGTGATGGTACCACACATAGAGTCTGTGATAAAAAGTTAAGAAGATTTCGCACATTTTATCATAAAGATATTTATAAAATCGAAACAACTCACAAGAAGTATATGTGTGAATGCATGTGAGAGAGTTAGTGAATGTATTTTTTTAATACAATTTTTTTATATGATTTCATATGAAAAAAAACTTTATACCAAAGTCATACACCTCGATGAAATATAAAACTTTGTAGTTGATAACTTTTGTATTTGAGATTATTTAATAACTCAAAATATTATTATAAGTTATCTAATTTGAAATTTTCAAATGATCTCAAATGTTAATAAGTTATATATCAAAGTTGTACATATCCACGAAATATAAAACTTTACCGTTGATAACTTTTTAATTTAAGATTTTTTAATACTGTAAATATTCTTATAACGTATCTAATATGAAATTTTAAATTTTTAAATTTTTCAAATGACCTAGGATGTAAATATGTTCTATATTAAAGTTGTACGTCTCGAAGAGATGTAGGGCGTGCTTGGTAGTCTTACTGAGATGGGCGATAGCTCAGCTGGGCAAGCTTGCCGAATCCAGCTAGCCCAGCGGCACGTTTGGTGCCTTTGCCAAGCTAGCACCCTTGTTTGGTACTGTTTACAACTTGCCGACCTTGCCGCTTGCTTTGCCGGCAAATTAACAGTGCAATTAGCATGGCTTGTATAAAAATCAAACACTTGATAGTTGCAATTGGAAAATATATTGTAATACATTTATTACAAAACAATAACTAATCTGGGGCTATAAAGCTATTTGTTCAAAAACTAACGAAGCAAATGCAGATTTATCAAAACAAAAAATCATATCGGGGATGGATAGTTACGCATAAACCATCTCTGAACATACTCCTTGATGGACGCCAGTGGCCTTCCCTTCAACATACCAGCAATCTTCTCATTGTTTGCTAAGTACTCTTACTATTGATGGTATTCTTCCATGCCATCAATCATCTTGAATAACTCTTCATTTGGATTGCTCACATGAGTGTAGCGCATGGTCTCACTCATATCACGCAGAGCATGAGTCATCTCTATAACCACACTATCATCACGCTTAACCCTCTTACCTTTATCAGCCTTGCCAGTGGTAGGACGCTTGCCAGACGAGCTTCCTCCATTATTGCCCTCTTGTTCAGGAATGCAGTCTGAATCATACTGCAAATCGGGAGTGACATCATCATGATTTGCGTTCTTATCACCAATAAAATCTGCATCCTGAGTTGGGTAATCATATGGTGTCTGCAGAATGGTGAACTCCCCGGTTGCATGCTTCTCTTGAAAGATGAATTCCATCTCATCGTAGCAATGGATGGGGACGTTAATAAACTTCGCTCTTGGATCTTTGTCCTGTACATGTTCAATGTGAATATTATATTCTATTGCACTACACTAATAATTTATCAAACTGAATGAAAACCAACTTGCATTTGCAAGGACATAATACTTACATTAGACATTCTGACAACCTCTGTTTCATCATATAATATCTTTTTCTCCACATCATCAAAGTTTGCTCCGCTTAAATTCTTTGCTTGCATAATAGTCTTCCAATGAGATTTCAGCTTGTGGAACTTGTGGTAAACTTGTCGATGAGTGAAGTTTGTGGCATACTTTGCATTGATTTGTTGTGCACACTCTTCATGATGCACCTCCCGAAAAACCAAATGTCTTCCCTCAGCCTGCATCTTCTCTTTGAAGTATCGCAGCATGTCCTCCACAACCGGGGGCCTCCACACAACATTATTCCCCGCCATATCCTGTATGTGAGATTCCTCAAGAGATTTATGTATGTAAGTTAGCTTAAGTCCAGGCATAAAAAACAATAAATACAAAGTATGAATTTGCAATTCATAGGGCTATAAGAGTCCATGCAGAAAAAAACAATAAATACATTCTAACGAGTCTGATTACACATATCACACATCCCTAACATTATTCCTATTTCTCCACATCCTAGAAGCTATGGCATCCCTATCTCGAAGAACTCCTCTCTGTTCCTCACCCAGATCTCGTTGAACATGACCAGCTGATCTTGGATAGTTCTGTGTCCAACTTTGTTCACTATAGACTAGTTCATCAGGCCCACCATTTTGTAGGATCCAGTTGTGAAGAATACAACATGCTATGACAACTCGTACTTGTGAAGGGAATAGATAATATGGTCTTGTTGTCAAAACTTTGAAACGGTTTTTCAAAGTCCCAAATGCCCTCTCGACAGTAGTACGGAGCAATGAGTGTCTAAGGTTAAATAACTCATTTGGTGTCCGGGCTTTATTACCCCTCCATTCACGCAAATGGTACCGTGTTTGACGAAAAGGAGGTAGGAATCCTCTCCTAGCTGCATAACCAGCATCTGCAAGATAGTACTTACCTAGCAGCAAATTGGAAATTAATTAATATATCTATGTTGCATCCTAAATGGTTATCTAGCAGGACATCTGAAAAACAACTTATATATCTCTATGTTGTGTATATAAGTTTTACAGCGGTAGTCACCAACCTTCAGGGACTCGAAGGCCATTGGAATGCTAAAGAGAATGCCTTAGGACTGTGGAATCATGTGCCGACCCCTCCCAACCAGCACTTACATAAGTGAACATCAAATTAAAATCGACCACCGCAAGTACATTTTGGGTAGGATAACCTTTCCTTCCCCTGAATCTGTCTACAATTTGAGATGGGACATTGCATGGAATGTGGGTGCCATCAATAGCGCCAATGCAGTCCTAACCATTCAGTTATTATACAGAAAGTAAGTACTAACTAATATGATTTTAAGATATTTTATTATATGAAAGAAGAAAAGGGCAATACCTTAAAATATGGATCAAACCGTGGGTTACCTAGAATTTTTGATGGAATTTCAAGCGAGCGATGCCTAAGCAATTCTGGGCCAAGTTGTCCGATTGCATACAACACTTCATTGAAATATCTACTAACAGTTTCACCAGACCTTGTGAAATGAAAACTAATGTCACTGTTTTTTTTATGATGCCCTACAGTAGTGAGAAACATGGCAACTTGTTCCTCTACGGTACAGTGCCAAGTATCTCTAAGTGCTCCCATGTTACGTAGTTTTTGACACAACTTGAAAAATACCGACTTTCCCATCCGCAATTCTGCAATACAGTGTTTCTCCTCACCACAATAGAGTTTCTGCAGATATCTCATCCTTTCTTTGTTCTTCTCCAGCAAAGAATATCTTATAGGATCACTAGCATTGCCTCGGTGTATCACCAATGTCCAATATGCCAATATAAAAGCACTGATAAATGCAATCTTCCTATTAACTAGTGCACTGACGTCCATCTATAATCAATTAATAAAGGAACGGAGTGTTAAATTGTACTACTATCAGTACTGTATCAAAATCAATTGCAACATTCAGATAGAGATTCAACACAAATCACAGGCATGCATTTGGATTGCAGCAATCTGATTAGAAAAATGAATAGGAAAAACAGAATCTGAGTACGATAAATCACAGTTTGTGGGGCGCATAAGATTGGGGAACAGACGCATACCTTGCATTCAGAAGGTGTGGCACTCCTTTCCTCACGGGTCTGCGTGCCGCCAAAGAACAGCCGTAGAGATCGAATCGACGGCCTCGCAACAATCTGATTGAAGGGGAAGAACGAATATGCTAGGTTTCACAGGACTCTTATGGCGTGGTTTGAGAGGACTATTGTGGCATGGTGGAGTCAAATAACGAATCCGGATCGATTTAATAGCGCATCAGCCGATAATGGAGTAAAAATCGCTGGAGAAGACGGTGGGATAGGGCGGCGTAGAGTGCGAGAAAGCAGAGAGCCACGGAAGGGAAGGAGTTCGTTGCGGACGGACGTGGTTTCGCACGCACTTTTTCTGGGCGCGGCCGATTTTGCCGTCGGAGGCGAGCCGAATCGGCTCTCCCTCGAAAGCAAGCTTTTTCTGGCCCCGCAAGGCAAGGTTTCCCCTAGAAGCGAGATTTTTTTATGGATCCAAATGCCTAACCTAGTCTGGTGAGGCTAGAGTTATTCTTGCCGAGGATCCAAAAGTTTCCGTAAAAGTTTATAGTTTATAACTTTTTCGTTTAAAATTGTTTAGTCATCCAAAATTTTGTTACAAACACATAAAGAAAACACAACTCGCCACGTCAGCGATCCAACCTTTCAAAATGGTGAGCTCCTATTGGTCCATACATGAACACATGGATCACCCCTCCAACATACAAATAAAATATCTCTCTCCCTCTCTCTCATCTCTCTCCTCTCTCATCTCTCTCCCCCTTAGGGCAGCTCTCTCTCATCTCTCTCCCTCTCACCAGAGAACCAGGCGGAGGCACGGCGGCGGCCGTGCGGGCATGGCCCCGGCGCGGCCTGCAGCATGCGGCGGGTGGCTGGCCAGGCGACGCCGGCCGGCGGGGTATTTTTTAATTTGTTCAAAAAAAAAATCGCCGAGTGTTTTTACCGAGTGTCCAACAAAAACGCTCGGTAAAGCCTTTACGAAGTGTTGCACTTGGTAAACTGGGCTTTACCGGCACCCTATTTGCCGAGTATCCTTTGATGTTTGCCGGGCACTCGGCAAATCAGATGTTTCCCGCAGAGTAGGGAAATTCTGTCTGCTGATGATCTCCACCATGCCAATGACGAGTAGTGTTGCAGCTGTCGTAGAAGGAGGGTTTACGCTATGTCAGTTCGTGCCATTGATCATGGTGCGACGTGCTGCCACTTGTGGCCATTTCGAACTTCGGAGCGCGGACGTTGCACAAGCCGATGAGGAAGTGTCCAAGCGGTTCGAACCACTGGTGTCAGCAGTATGGATTGGGCTTGTATTGGAGCTTTCAGGCCTCGTTGAAAAAACGGATGGATTTGGCTTGATGGCGAGTTGAGCAGGTCCTCCTCCGAACTCTCAATTGTACCTCCTCGATCAGCTCCCAAATGTTGTAAATGATGACGAATAAACGACAAGAAGTAAAGAAATCAAACTGCAGGAGACACGAGATTTTAACGTGGAAACCCTCCCAATGTAGAAGGGAAAAAAACCACGGGCGCCAGCCAGCAAAACTTTACTATATGAGGTGTGTGTTTACAATGCCTATTGGCGGCTTACAAGAGGATGATTTATTCATCAAGGGCAAAGCTCTATTATATAGGCAGCTGACGTGACCGAGCTTGGTTGCGTTGCCGATGTGGGACTAAACTGTGCGCTCATGAGAGAAAAACACAGTACCCCTTGCTCCGGCCCAAACCTCTGGTGATGGGCCTCCGCTTCGCTCCGTCTGTGAATTTGGATCATATCACAACAAACTCCACCTTGAGACAAATTCTCTTGCAGCATCTTCACTTCATCCTGAATCATCACGAAGAAAAATACGACTGGCGCCAAATAGCCTCTTGGGCTAATTAACTAAACCAACTAAGCTTGAGCATAGCTCAAACTTAGCAACAGGAACAGGTTTAGTCATCATATCAGCTGGATTATCATGAGTGTTGATCTTGCATACTTTCAACTTACCTTCCTCAACCACATCTCGTACATAATGATACTTGATGTCAATATGCTTTGTCCTCTCATGGAACATCTGATCTTTGGTAAGGTAAATAGCACTTTGACTGTCACAATATAAATCAATGCAAGAAACAGCCCCAACCAGCTCAGAGTACAATCCGCTCAGCCAAATTAATTCTTTGCACGCCTCAGCAATAGCCATATATTCTGCCTCAGTAGTAGACAAAGCCACAACAGACTACAAAGTGGCCTTCCAGCTCACAGCACAACTGCCAACAGTGAACACATAACCTGTGAACGACCTTCGCCTATCAACATCAGCAGCAAAATCTGAATCAACATAGCCAATAAGTCCCTTCTCAGTTCTGCCAAACTTCAAACAAGAATCTGCAGTGCCTCTGAGGTACCTGAAAATCCACTGAACTACCTTCCAATGTTCTTTACCAGGATTAGTCATATATCTACTAACCAGACTCATAGCATAAGATAAATCTGGACGAGAACAGACCATGGCATACATCAAAGAACCAACAGCACTAGAATAAGGAACTCTAGACATGTACTCAATATTCTGATCTGTACTAGCACACTGAGCAGCCGACAATTTGAAATGAGCTGCAATAGGAGTACTGACAGGCTTAGCATCATCCATATTGAAACGCTGAAGAATTTTCTGAATATAATTCTGCTGACTAAGAAATAGCACACCAGATTTTCTATCTCTAGTAATTTCCATGCCCAAAATTTTCTTAGCAGCACCAAGATCTTTCATGTCAAATTCACTACTCAATAATTTCTTCAACTTAGCAATTTCGACTTTACTCTTGGCAGCAATCAACATATCATCAACATAAATGAGCAAATAAATAGGTGATCCATTAACATGCATGATGTAGACACAGCTATCAAATTTAGACCTCTTAAAACCGTGCGACAGCATAAATGAATCAAACCTTTTATTCCACTGATGAGGGGACTGTTTCAAACCATACAAGGATCTCTTCAACTTGCACACAAAATTCTCCTTGCCTGGCACTATGAACCCTTCTGGCTGGTCCATGTATATATCCTCCTCAAGTTCACCATGCAGAAATGCAGTCTTCACATCTAACTGCTCGAGCTCAAGATCATGTGCAGCAACAATACTAAAGAATGTTCGAATGGAACTATGCTTTACCACAGGAGAGAAAACATCATTATAATCAACACCAGGAATTTGACTGTAGCCTTTCGCTACTAACCTTGCCTTATACCTTGGAGGCTCGCTTGGAGATAAACCCTCCTTTCTCTTAAAGATCCACTTGCAGCGGACTGTCTTCTTCTTCTTTGGCAATGGTACAACATCCCATGTGTGATTCTTCTCAAGTGACTGCATCTCCTCATGCATAGCAGAAATCCACTTCTCTTTATCAGCACAATCAATGGCCTCAACATATGTGGTCGGCTCATGTGAATTCTCCACCTGTTCAGCACAACTCAAAGCATAATGGGTTAGATTACACTCATCAATGAGACGTTTAGGAGGTCCACAATTTCTCTTTGACTTGCGCTGAGCAATAGGTAAATCCTCCTCTAGCTGCAAATCAGGTGGTAAGTGCTTAACATCATCATGAGCCTCATCATCAACAGCTTGATTTTCCTGATCATCCACAGGCGGCTCCACCTGCTCGTCTGTATCATCATCCACATGCTCCACCTGCACGCTCACATGCTGCAGCCCTTTATTAAAATTATCTGGAACATGATCTGAGGACAAACTGTCATTAAACATCACAGATTCATTGAAAACAACACTCCTGCTCATGAAAGTCTTTTCAGTTTCGGGATTCCACAACTTATATCCTTTAACTCCCGAACCATAACCAAGAAAAAGACATTTAATAGCTCTAGGCTCCAATTTTCCATTATCAACATGAGCATAAGCAGTGCAGCAAAAAACTTTCAACTGTGAATAATCAGCGGGTGTGCCAGACCATACCTCAATAGGTGTTTTCTTATTAAGTGGAATAGAAGGCGACCTGTTTATCAAGTAGCATGCGGTGTTAGCTGCTTCAGCCCAAAAGCGCTTGCTCATCCGTGCATTGGACAACATGCAACGAGCCTTCGAGATGATGGTCCTGTTCATGCGCTCAGCCACACCGTTTTGCTGCGGAGTATACGGTATGGTATGGTTCCTGACAATGCCTTCCTGCCTGCAATAATTATTAAATGCAGCAGAACAAAATTCTCCACCATTATCAGTACGAAGCACCTTCACCTTCCTATCAGTTTGCCTTTCTATCATCACTTTCCAATCTGTAAAAGCAGCAAAAGTATCATCTTTATTTTTCAGAAAATAAGGCCATACTTTTCTAGAGTAGTCATCAATAATAGTAAGCATGTAACGAGTACCACCATAAGAAGGCTTACGAGAAGGACCCCATAAGTCAGCATGTACATAATCAAGAGGACCTTTGGTGGTATGAACAGCAGTGTTGAACTTTACCCTTTTATGCTTCCCGAAAATACAATGCTCACAGAACTTCTTGCTACTCAAAATACAACCATCTAGTAGGTTTCTCTTCATCAATTCTGCCATACCAAGTTCACTCATATGTCCAAGACGCATATGCCAAAGGTTAGTCTTACTAGGTTCAGCATTAGTAACAGCAGCAGCAGAAACAGAACCATGTAAAGTACTTCCTCTTAGGACATATAACTTTGCAGAATTCAGATCACCTACTAAACAAACAAGAGAACCTTTTGATACCTTTAAAACTCCGCCTGAACCGGAGTACTTGAATCCTTCTGCATCAAGTGTGCTGAGCGAAATCAGATTTCTGGTCATCCCTGGTATGTATCTCACATTCTGTAGTGTGCGTGTCATGCCATCATGAGCCTTGATCTGAACTGAGCCGATCCCCACAATGTCACACGGATTATCGTCTCACATACACACAACATCTCCTTTCTGCACAGGCTTAAACGAACTAAACCAATTTCTGTTAGTGCAGATATGAAACGAACATGCAGAATCAAGTATCTATTCATCATGACCAGAAACACAACCAGCAAGAACAATCAGACAATCTCCTGAATCAGAAGTATTCCCAGCACCAGAAACAACAGAGGCATTACCATCCGAGTTATTTTTTCTGTTCTCATTGTTCTTAAGCTTCCAACACTCCTCAATAAAATGTGATTTCTTCTTGCAATACTTACAGAACTTCTTGGGTGGTCTGGACTTAGAACGCCCTCTACTTTCTTGGCTCTTGTAACGATCATTACTTTCATTGGAAGATCTGTGCTCCGGTCTGCCTCTCACTTGCAAAGCATCGCCCTTGGACGACGACAATCCGTCAGGCTGCACCATGCCTTTCATTTTTTCCCTTGATTGGAGTGCCTCGTAAACTTCCAAAACGGTTAGTTCATCATGGCTAATCAACAAGGTGTCACGGAAATTTGCAAAAGAGTTTGGCAGAGAACATAACAATAGGAGACCTAAGTCGTCATCATCATACTTAACCTCCATCGACGCTAGGTCAGAAACGATCTCCTTGAACACAGATATATGGCTCATCACTGAATCACCCTCCTTCATCTTAAGCGTGAACAGCTTCAACTTCATATGCATTTTACTGGTTAGATCCTTCGACATGCAGATCGATTCCTGTTTCAGCCAGAGTGCTGCAGCAGTCTGTTCCTGCAGACATTCTTGCAGAATATCATTAGACAGATAAAGCTGAATTAAAGACAGAGCCTTACGATCCTTGCGCTTCTCCTCATCAGACCATTCGTTGGACGACTTGCTACCAAACTTATCCAACGCCTCATCGAGATCATGAGTTTGCGCCAGAACAGCCCGCATCTTGACTTGCCACAGCGCGAACCTCGTCTTGTAATCCAACAGCGGTAGATCAAACTTCATCGTCGTCGACATCAAGGAAACCGAATCTGAAACCGGCTCTGATACCACTTGTTGTAAATGATGACGAATAAACGACAAGAAGTAAAGGAATCAAACCGCAGGAGACACGAGATTTTAACGTGGAAACCCTCCCAATGTAGAAGGGAAAAAACCATGGGCGCCAGCCAGCAAAACTTTACTATATGAGGTGTGTGTTTACAACGCCTATTGTCGGCTTACAAGAGGATGATTTATTCATCAAGGGCAAAGCTCTATTATATAGGCAGCTGACGTGACCGAGCTTGGTTGCGTTGCTGATGTGGGACTAAACTGTGCGCTCATGAGAGAAAAACACAGTACCCCTTGCTCCGGCCCAAACCTCTGGTGATGGGCCTCCGCTTCGCTCCGTCTGTGAATTTGGATCATATCACAACACCAAACCATCTAGATTCTTCTAGAATTAGTACTGTGTGATACTGCTGCTATTGGATAACGAAACATAGCACGATATAAAAATTATTTGCTCGTTTTCTATAACCATCAGCAGTTTCGTGAGTCCAATACTCGGGCCGACGATGATGGCGTTATTGACATCATGTTCTTCATGAATGCGTTGTCGTCGAGGTTCTTTTGGTGTTTCGACGTTCGCTGGTCCTGCTCGACTGCTCGTGTGTGACCTTTCTACCTCGCTTTGAGGTGACCTTTGGAGGAATATATTGGCGCGAGGACATAATTGAGACCCGTCTGTAAAGCAATTGAGGCTTTGAATTTTCGTCAAAGGTTGATAGAAAAGCAATATTAGATATTGCTTATAATTATTCTCTATTTATGTACTCTTTCTTCTTTTATTTATTTCTTTAATGATCAGCTTTTGAGCTAAAAAAATTGTAAGAAATTGGCTATGTGCGTTCTCGCAGAGGCTGGATATATTTCCATTTTCTAAAAAAATGGCATGTTCGCTTGATTTATGCTAATGGCTTATGCTGATTCGTTGTGAGAGAAAAATATTGTTGGCTGATGGTTTATGTGATTCGTTGTGAGAGAAAAATACTATCAACTGATAAGCACAAGTCAAACGAATAGAATCTCTCTGAAGGAAAAATCAACAAGAGCATGGTCCAAATGGGTGGGGAAAAGATCAGCTGCTGTAAAAGACAATATCGCAATAGATTTTGTTTTGATTTGTTTATTGATGCCGTTAGTTGATTTGGTTATAAAATTCCTTAGACATCCGATCCATTCTTACTCCGCCCCTTCTTGTATTCTTTTTCAACATGCAAAAAAGACTATCTTGGGTAATTAATGTGACATGTTCTTGATTTTTTTCCAGAGATAGCTCAAAATATGCGAAAAATTAATACAAACATATTAGCTGAACGACCATGTAGCATGTGAAAGACGCCGAACGCACGACTCTTCTCGGTCCTCTCATAGCCCTTGTTCTGTGCTGCGACTCACCTTCTTATTTTTTGAACTGATGGAAGGGATCAGATAAGGGAGGGTCACGCCATTGAGGAGGTACATGAGAGTAGTTTCATCCACATGAAACTCATCTGGCTCGATTACCTAGTTTCTACTCTAGATAAATGTGCGATAAAACTATACACTGAGACTAGTCTTATCGGTCAGGCCCTCGTGTCTTAATTTACACGTATGTTTTCCTTTGTTACCCTGTGGAAGGGCTCCAGATGTAGATACCATGGAGGTAGACTGTGTTTATCCAACTCGTGATATTGCCATTATTATTATTCTTTGAAATATGGGGAAATTGATGGACAAGAGTTTGTGATACACTAAGAGAAAAATTTCAAAAGTAGAAAATGTTAAGAGAAATTCAAACTATAGACCATTGTGTTTTCATTTCGGATATTCCTCGCCTTCCAAATATCAAAATCATTTTGAATTCATGATTGTATTCACTTTTAAGGCCCATGTCTTAGAGACAAACCACGGATTGGTGTTGCCATCAGTAGCGTTAAAGACCTCGATATGATATATATTCGTTTTGTGGCTAATTAAAGTGTTCATTAAACACACACTAATGTTTCCACATTCGTACCCTCCACAACACACATCTTGTTGCATATAAACAGTAGCCTCTATATATCCACCATATTTCTTTCTCTATATAATCAGCACTCTGGTGAGCCATAGCAGAACTACTTTTTTTAACTCAGATATATCATTTCCTAACAACTGCAGAATTGGCGTTGAAACACAAAAACAGTTGCAGTGCACACTGCGCCAAGCGTTAGGACGCACGATCATACAGCACATGGCTTTTTGGAATGAGCGGCGTCGGAAAAATGTGTCTGAGCTGTGTTTTGTGCTGCGGTGCTTGTCATCAAGAGGACGAGCCAAGTTACCAGGAAGCTAGTGAGGGGATCGCTAGGGGAGATAACCTGCTGCACTGCAGGGGCCATCCCCATCGCCCCTCGCGACGGGAGCCCCCGGGGCTCTGGCGCATCTGCCGCCGGCGCCGAGTCCACGCACCTGAGCCATATGCCGGCCACCGACGCCAGAGCAGAATGCCCACGCCAGAGCAGATGGTGTGCCTGACATGTAGGCCATCATCACGTCGTCGTCCAAGTTAGCAATGAAAACGGCTCTAAAATCGTTTTAGGGAGTTATTTAAATGATCTTGTATACTTGAGGATGTTAGAATCTAATTTTGTTAGTTAGTGCAGGGGTTGAAATATTCTACGCTCGGTAGTTTTGGGGGTTACGTAGATTTTTATATCACGTTAGCATTACGTGCAAGGTTTTAAATAGCCGGCTATAGCTTCGCTATAACCCACTATAGTCATTTGAAACAGAAAACCGCTATTTGAAATCATGTACAATTTAGCCGCTATAATCCGCTATAGCCTCATTTAGCCCGCTATTAGTTGTCTTGTGACCCCAGCCGCTAAACCCATTAACCCGCTATTTAAAACCATGGCTACGTGGCAAAAACAACCTTAAAAACCACTTCGAAGGTTAGGGCAGCCCCAACCCTCCAACTAGAATGGTTTTCATAACATTAAATAGGATGACACATAGAACTATTGGCTTACATGGCGCTACATTAAATAGTAGAGAGGGGAAAAGAGCGAGACACTGGGTCTCAGTTTCTACACGAGAACCTATGCACAGGACACTATCAAGTTTGGGTTGGGGATGATAGTGTCTTCATTATACATAAAAAAATAAATATTATTGGTGGAGAGGAGAGAAGATGAATTTATTGAGGACCCACGCTAAGAAATCATGGATTGAAGAACATAGTAATGTCTTGCTAACATGTCATTATGGACACTGTCTAAATACAATCATGGATTGTGACCTCCCTTATTGGGTACGTACAACGGTTGTCTATATGTTGCCACCGGTGTAATTTCATCTGACGTGTGCTTTCATTAATGAAGAGAGAGACGAGAGTTGTCGTCTCGCGAGGCGACAGCAAGCGCTCGTTCTCCCAGGCAAGCGACGGCAGCGCAGCGCCGTTGAGGGCATGTACAACAGTTTAGACAATTACTGTCTATTTAACACATACAGACAGTTAAATAGTCAGCTTTACAATAGTTTAGACAGCTGCTGTCTATTTAGCTATTTGTGTGATAATAAATACGCACTCTGGTTTCTGATGTTTTGCATAGGAGCACGAGCCAAAGCAGTAGACGAGATATTAGACAGCAACACTCTCTTTCCTCGTTAAATGATAGCCACATCAGCTCATTTGATCTATGTGGTAACAAAAAGACAGCTGGTGGTGTCTGTGTGTTGTACATGCCGAGAGTGGGCTGTACATGTCTATCTGAGCAGTGGAGCATCGAACCGACCATGGCAGAGAGCTAGGCTCTGGTGCCGCCGTCCAGGCAAGCCACCGCCGTTGCCGGTGTGCCCTCAAATGGAACCGTGATAGCCTCCTCTATCCGCGCTGCGCCGCTTGCTCGTGGATCCCACCCGCCCAAGTGCCGGCGAGGCTGTCCATGGTTGCCACCGGTCATGGAGCCCGGCCAAATCTGAATGGCTGAATGCGTGATCTGTTTTGGCGCTTTGCAGTTTGACACCTATAGAATCATAAAATTTCTATCCAATATCTTGTGCCTTGGCGAGCTTACAGAAAACACCCTAGAAAAATTCAATTTCTTGCAACATGTTTGATGTGTATTCTCCGTTTGTAGCTTCCATGAGGCTATTAATTTTATTCCAAACATAATCACTTATTTATCCTTGATCTCATTTGAATTGAATAAGAACCAAAATGGTACATAGAGATAAAATTGAAGGGACGGGCGGCGCGCAGAAGATGCAGGGGCTCCGTTGCTTCACGTGACCAGGCAGGCACCGAGCGTGTGGATAACGAGGCCAATCGGGCCAATCATTGGTTTATTTTTTTTTCCCCTTGAGCCCACCCAGGTGTAGTTGAGTCATTTTGTCTCCGTATTGTTTGGTTCAAAGAGGTGATAATAACTTTTCAATGAACAAAACTAACGGAATGTTAATTTTAGGTAACTTCTGCATCTTTCAGTGGTATATATTTTACGGGACGACTTCTTTTAATGGTATTTTTCGAAAGTCGTCATTTTTTATGCTACGGAACCAATTCCCTCTCATTTTCGGCATCTCCCACAAAAGTGCATAGAGGCGCAGTGCATACTGCATGTCTTCTCTGTTAGAGTTAATCTTGATGTTTATTTGTGTAGTGGTGTGTGTGAGTCGTGTCTAGTTAGTTTGTTAGTTGAGTCTCTAGTAGTTGTGTGAGCACACCTGTGCATGGCGTAGTGGTCAGGAGTGGCAGCAAGTGCAGGTGTGTGCGCGGCGTGCAGGTGTGTGTGGCATGCAGGTGAGTGTGCGGTATGCAGATATGTGTGGCCAGGGGCTTGGTCACTTGAGTCGTTGCGTGTGCGTGCTGTTAGTGGTGCTCTACATGCAGGGAGTTGTGCCTTGCATGTAGGAGGTGATTAGAGGATAAGCCACCAGGTGCTTGCCGGGCTGTACGGCAAGAGGTGGCTGAACCTGTGCGTGTGTGAGTGCTATTTAATCCTCTGTAATCAGCTGTGTTTAACCGCGCGAGTGAATAGAAGTGCAAGTGAAGGTGCTGGTGTGCAGCGCTCAAAATATTTCGCGTGTGAGTTATCCTTTGTTTCTCTGTGAGCTGCTTCCTCTTCCCCGTGAGTGTTCTTGTGTGAGTATAGTGAGCCAACAAGTGGTATTCAGAGCCTCGTTCGAGAGATGGGGAAGATCGGCGACGGCAGCAAGGCGGTTGCCGGCGGCGACGACGATGACAACAAGATGGTGGTGCCGCAAGTGAAGGAGGCGGGGGTGACACTACGTTACCCCATGCTTTCAGAGAACAACTACAGCGTGTGGGCGGTGAAGATGAAGATCTTCATGCGCGCCCAAGGCGTGTGGTCTGTCGTGGCGAACAAGGGAGGTGTCGATGAGAAGATGGACCAAATGGCTCTCGCCGCCATTGTCCAAGCTGTGCCGGAGGCCGTGGTGATGGCCATATCCGAGAAGGAGACGGCGAAGGATGCGTGGGATGCCCTCCAGGAGATGCACATGGGTGAAGAGCGCATCAAGAAGGCTCGAGTACAAACCCTCAAGAGGGAGCTTGCTGGTATGTATATGGGTGAATCTGAAAAAGTAAATGAGTATACTTTGAAGGTTAACACGATTGTGAACGAGATACGTTCTCTCGGCACAATTGTGGAGGAGACAAGCGTCGTCGAGAAGATCCTGTACTCCGTCCCCGACAAGTTCCTACCCCTCATCAGCACCATCGAGCAGTGGGGGGATGTGTCGGCGATGAGGGTGACGGAGGCAGTCGGGCGTCTGCGGGAGTTCGAGGAGTCTTCAAAGGGGCGGCAGCGTGAAAGGGAGGGGGAGCAGCAGCTGCTGATCGCGGAAGCTGAGCCGCGATTCACGCGTGCTGAGTGGGAGGCCAAAGTTGCTGAAGAGAGGAGGAGCGGAGGTGGCTCCGGCAGCGGCGGCGGCGGTGAGAAGAAGTACCGCGGCAAGTTCGACAAGTCGAAGATCGATTGTCGCAACTGTGGTGAGTTCGGACACTTCGCCTACGAGTGTCCTGCAGCGAAGAAGGTGACAAAGGCAATGGCACAGCTGGCCATTGTCGATGAGGAGCCCGCACTTCTGTGATGTGCGATGTGGAGATGCAGAATAAAGCCATCAAGATTAGGGGGGTGATTGTTAGAGTTAATCTTGATGTTTATTTGTGTAGTGGTGTGTGTGAGTCGTGTCTAGTTAGTTTGTTAGTTGAGTCTCTTGTAGTTGTGTGTGCACACCGTGCTGTGCATGGCGTAGTGGTCAGGAGTGGCAGCAAGTGCAGGTGTGTGCGCGGCATGCAGGTGTGTGTGGCATGCAGGTGAGTGTGCGGCATGCAGATATGTGTGGCCAGGGGCTTGGTCACTTGAGTCGTTGCGTGTGCGTGCTGTTAGTGGTGCTCTACATGCAGGGAGTTGTGCCTTGCATGTAGGAGGTGATTAGAGGATAAGCCACCAGGTGCTTGCCGGGCTGTACGGCAAGAGGTGGCTGAACCTGTGCGTGTGTGAGTGATATTTAATCCTCTGTAATCAGCTGTGTTTAACCGCGCGAGTGAATAGAAGTGCAAGTGAGGGTGCTGGTGTGCAGCGCTCAAAATATTTCGCGTGTGAGTTATCCTTTGTTTCTCTGTGAGCTGCTTCCTCTTCCCCGTGAGTGTTCTTGTGTGAGTACAGTGAGCCAACATTCTCTGAGATATTGGCAGACGATATGGCATCATCAAATTTCACAGAACCAAAAGGAAAGGAAGCAAGGAAGAGGGACTGTAGGTGTTATCTCTAGGCGCCTAGCTGCTATACAACGCGTCAAGCTCTCTGGTCCTCCTTTTGTACATACTGAAAACCAGCACGGTAGTGCGGAGAAAACGGTCTCCCTGGTGGTAGGGAGGGAGATTGTGGGTATCCGCAGCCAGGGAGTACTCTCGACCACCTTAACATTCTCCATCTCAGGGTTGTATTTCAAATGGTGGGGTGATTGTAATGCTCGAAAGCTCATCATAGTGCACAGTAAAAGGCGGTAGAGTAATGTGATCACATGATATGGGTTCGCTGGAGGGCCTCATCCCTTCAGTAGTGCATGGTGAAATGAATCAGTCTGTTTAGTCTGCACATTGCACTCACCACCGGCGGTTGTTCACATCATCCATGGGGCTGGGATGCGTTGGGATGGACCAGCGAGCAGTGTTGCACAAGTGACCTGCCAATCTTTGCGGATATGGAAGCTGAAGGGTATCATCCAATATAATACTGGCAACGAGAAGGCAGGCGGCCGGCCGGCTGGTCATAACATACATAGAAGGTCTGGCACTGTATAGGGATACATGCATTTCATTTTCACTTAGCAGATTTTTGCAAACACAACATAACTAAAAAGATACAACTAAAAATCAATAAATCACATGTTATGAATGGATTTCCAAAAAAGTCTCTATTGTTCACAGGGAGCAGGACGTTGCCACTTGTTCTTCCCTTTCTAGTTGACTGTTCACTCCATTATATTCATCCCCCTAGCTGTGCAGTGTGTCACTGAAGTCTATGTCTCGGTAGGATTCAACAATGAGTGATGAGTCCACATCGCGTCTGAGGAATGTGTGCTCTGAGTTTCCAATGAGCGGTATCAGGAAAAAAAACATGACAAAAGAAAAAGACATGTTGAGAGCTCAAGAAGATCGATCCAGCCCTTGAGGTTTGAGCAGATGCTGGATAATCACTTCTGCTATGAATTGGATTGTCTATGGGATGAGGAGGGTCACATTATAAAGGATTGTCCAAGTTTGAAGACTAAAAAGAGTATGCTTGGTGGCAAGTGAGGATGAAAGTGATGTACTATCAACCAAGTACTATTTATGAGTGGATATTAGATTGAGGAAGTTGCTTCCATATATGTTCGGCAAGGGAGATGTTTGACGAAGGATCTCTACGTCCCGCGAACGGAACCATTCACTTGGCGGATTGCAAGGAGTATGCAGTCATTAAGGTGGGAACGGTTACATTGAACATGTATAATGAAAGGCATTGTACATTGACGGGAGTTTAGTATCCGTGAGGTCGCTAGAACTCCAAGGATGTGGCTTATCGCTTCGAGGTGGAAGCATGCGAGTTACCTAACTTGAAAAGGGCAGGTAATCATAAAATATATTTGGATCAATGGAGGATACCGAATGATAGAAAATCTCAAAAGTGGTGCAACCATTGGGAGATTTGGTAAAAATCCTGATCATGAGAAGGAAGTCATTTCGTCAACGACAGGTACTCAAATCTCAGTTGTAGTCAAGTACAAGGTTGCAAAGGGGGTTGCAAAATCTAAGAGACGTTGAGGCGAAGCTGCGAGCTGTTGGAAGAAGAAAAACATGGTGAGACCGACCACGCAGTACCAGCGAGCAGGTGGAGCTCGGAGGCGGTACAAACCTATGGCATGGAGGGCTATAGGAGAACGTAGTGTGATTAATAAAACTACACAACGAATGAGCTCTCAAGTGGAGGGTCTGGGTGCTCCAGCTTGGACACTATCACGCACCTCGCGGTGATATGTGTGAGCCCCTGTGGTGGGGGCACTCCTGTGGTGGGAGTATAAAAAATAAAAAAGAAGCCGGTCTGGAGTGAATTCTTGGAGGAGCACGATGACTTCAAAAGATTAGAGTCAAGGTGGAGATTGTTGTATAGTGACTCAAATCCTACTTAGATTAGGACTCATTAGAGGTGTTCTACTAGAACTTCTAGTGCTACTAGGACTTGAGGGTTGAATTCTACTAGGAATATGATTTCTACTTGCATGTACAAGGGTCCTTGGAGGAGACTACATAAACAAGGGGGTGGAGGCTCTAGGGAACCAAACAAGCAAAAGGCAGGCAATCCAAGAGCAAACATAAGGGTTTCATCCAAGGCTTGTAAGGGTAATTAGGAGCACTCAAGAGGAATAGGTTAAACAGTTCTACATCACTAGATTCTTGTATAGGGCAAGAATCAGAGGGTCCTAGAGGGTCAAGTAGGGTCAACACCATTCTTGGTAGAGTGCAAGCCCGTGCCGTATTTATAATATTTTTTATATATTCGAGGGCAGCTGCGTATAACCAGGGGTATTAGATTCTGCAGTAAAGGCAGAATTTTGTGATCACATAATATGGGCTGCAGGGGTCTGTAACTAACCAAATGATGTGATCGATGGACTTGTGCAGCCTATATATATGGCTAGTCCCTCCATTATGTTTTGCTGGAGGGCCTCATCCCTTGAGTAGTGCATGCATGGTGGAATGAATCAGTCTGTTTAATTAGTCTGCACATTGCACACACCACTGGCGGTTGTTCACATCCATGGGGCTGGGATGCGTTGGGATATCACTGAAACAAGACTGAAGAGCACAGAGCGAGCAGTGTTGCATATGTATTCAAATATCGGCTCATATCAGTTCAAATAGTGAGACGTGACAAAATCAATTAGTGAGACATGCATGGTCACGTTTCCAATTTCAATACAGTCACCCTAGTGCAATGATACACTTTTTCCATGGAGATAACACCTATCTTTTGCAATGAAACACAATATTTTCACAACGCAATATATTGGTAATAACACCCACATTTAGTTGAGGATGGATTGTGTATTTTGCAATATGCGGGTGACACTGTGATTTTTCTTGACCATGATATTGAACAAGCGAAAAATATGAAGTTGTTACTTTGTATATTTGAGCAATTATCGGGTCTAAAAATCAACTTTCATAAGAGTGAATTTTTTTCTTTGGTCAAGCAAAGGAGTATGAATCAATGTATTCACAGTTGTTTGGCTGCAAATTAGGTTCATACCCCTCCAGCTATTTAGGAATCCCAATGCATGTTCGGAAGTTAAGTAATAGTGATTGTAGAATAATAGAAGAGAGGTTTGAGAAACGGCTGAGTGGCTGGAAAGGCAAAATGCTATCTGTTGGGGGGAGGTTGGTGTTGATTAACTCAGTATCGTCCAGTTTACCAATGTTTATGCTATCATTTTTTGAGGTCCCTAGGGGAGTCCTAAAGTAGAGTACTTTAGATCAAGATTTTTCTGGCAATACGATCAGCATAAGAAAAAATATAGATTAGCCAAGTGGGAGGTTCTATGTTTACCAAAAAGTCAGGGAGGACTCAGAATCATGAACCTAGATATCTAGAATAGATGCTTGCTAAGCAAATGGTTATTTAAGCTTTCTAATGAGGATGGAATTTGGCAACAACTGATCAGGAATAAATACCTTAAGGATAAACCTCTAGGGCAAGTATTCAAAAAACGAGGGGACTCACAGTTTTGGTTAGGCCTAATGGGGGTCAAGGAGGATTTCCTCAAGCTAGGATCTTTCGTTGTGAATTCTGGAGAAAAAACTAGATTGTGGGAGGATTCTTGGTTTGGGGTCACCAACTAAAAACTTTGTATCCCAACGTATACAATATTGTTCGAAAGAAACACGTCACTGTTGCATATGTCTTTAGCACGGCTCCAATAAATGTCTCGTTTAGGAGATCATTAGTAGGTAATAAGCTAATGGAATGGAACAATTTAGTGGTCAGAATAATGAATGTCGAGTTTCATGCAGGTAGGGACGTGTTTCTATGGTCACTTAATAGAAACAAATCATTCTATGCTCATTCGATGTATAATTATCTTGTCAACAATGGTGTGAAAGTCTCACAAGAAATATGGCAGATGAAAATATCATTAAAGAATAAAATATTTACGTGGTATTTGAAGAAAGGTGTTATATTGACAAAGGATAATTTGGCAAAAAGAAACTGGAATGGAAGTAGATATTGTAGTTTATGTAGCTCTTTTGAGTCCATCAATAATCTTTTCTTCAAGTGTTATTATGCTAAATTTCTATGGCGAGCCACACACTTAGTATTTGGAATTTCACCTCCAAGTAGTATCACAAATTTGTTTAATGGATGGGTGAAACAGGGGGTCACAAAAAAGATCTAAGGTTATTGACAGGAGCTACGGCAATTTGCTGGGCTATTCGGACATCTAGGAATGAAGTGGTGTTTGACAAATGCCGACCAAAAACATTTTTACAGGTACTATTCAGGGGAACATACTGGCTCCGGTTGTGGGCTAAGTTGCAGCGAAGAGAGAGTGATCAGGACTTTATCATCAAGGCGTGTCGACGCTTGGAGATGGAGGCACTACGTTTCTTCGCAGACAATGGATGGTCCTTTAGTTTTCGGATTGACATTTAAACTTTTTACTACTTTGATCAAGACCTGCGGTTCATGTGTACTGTAATAATGGATTGATCCCTCTTTTTTTAAAAAAGAAGGTGAAGCCGGAACTTATTTCCTTTATCTAAAAAAACACCTACCTATTGCAATAAATTTTATATTGTTGCAAAGGGTCCCGTGCCAACATGACAAATTTCTAGTAGTGGTCTTGGATCCAACTTTGTAGATTTCAACCCCATTGGTCTTCCAGATTAGTTCGGTTGGTATTGGATTCACCTTAACTTAATCTTACATAACCAAGATCTATAAGGAATCTGAGATTTTTTTTGATGGTACAGGAGGGTCTCCCCTACTGATTATATATTGATAAATTTAAAAGACAAGCAGTTACAACCAAGAAATCAAGAGACAAAAAAGCTAACAAAAAAAATAAAGAAGATTACAACGAGGCTTCTATCCATTGGGCAATCAGATGAGAGAGACTTGATCTTGCACTTAGGACAACCCAGGCATGTTATTGCTTAAGAAAATTCCGACTTGAAGGAAGACTTGGTGGCACTGCTTTGAAGATGAGGTCATTTTGTGCCATCCAAATGGCCCAACATATGCATATTAGGAGCTCCATCGCAAAAGGTATCATGAACTGTTGTTTGAACGATATCAAGGCATCTGCTAAACTGAGCTGTGACTGAAGTTGAAGTCCCATGGAGGACCAGAGCTGGTGCGCAAAGGGGCACGGAAGGAAGAGGTGCTCGACAGTTTCTTCCATGGACATGTTACAAAGAACCCAATTATATGATTGCAAAACCATATTACAACGGCGTAGCAGATTCCATGTGCTCAGTCTGTCTTATAATAATAACCAAAAGAACACCTTAAGCTTTGGCTGGCAACAAGATCTCCAAATACTTCTAAACAGTGGGTGAGGATGAGCATGCCCAGTGAGGTGTTTGTAAGCTTTGGAAGATGAAAATAGAGGAGTGCCCCAGATATATACCCATATATCATGATTTTCCTCTAGGTGAATAGCATCCAACTGCTGCAACAGGAGTTGTAACTGACTATATGCTTGCGCTGATAGAGGTAGATGAAAGAACTGAAGAGCTGCATTGACATATATGTGCGCATTTTTGGCAAAGGAGAATAACTCTGGGAATTCAAAGCTTGGCAACTGCCCATTCCACAAGTCTGACCATAATGCACAACTTAGGCCATCACGTATGTTGACAGAAGCAAGACCCTTGAATTTATCCAATAATTTGATAATATCTTTCCACCACAAGGAGCCTTTGACCACTTGTCCTAGCAATTTTCCATCACCATAGTATTTCTCCCATACCAGATGCACCCAAGGAAGGTCATGCTTATTGAAGAATTTGTGCAGATGTTTGATCAAGAGTGCCTCGTTTTGGGTTTGTAAATTGAGCACTCCTAGCCCCCCTTCTGCAAGCAGACATACCATTTCCCAAGCAGCCTTTGGTGGTTTCTTAGCATTAGCTTCTGCTCCCCTCCACATAAGGAATATGAGATTCTTGGCAATAGTGTATAAATAAAGTAATCTTTAGCTTGTGTAATTTTGTACACATCCAAAATATCTAGTTGATTCCAAACTATGATAGATGACTGCTGTTGATCAAGAGATAATTTTTACAACACAAGAACTTACGAAAAAGATTGTAGTTTTATTTGAAACACCTAATATCTCAAGGGGTATATTGACAACTTACACGATAGAGCAGCGAAACACTTGAGTGCAGTGCATACCCGATGAAGACTGATCAGAATCAGCTTCCCGTTCAACAAATAAAGCCAAAAGGGCCATAAACATGCACATGGCACAAGGGCTATTTCCAGGCAGCTGGCCTAGTGATAGGGAGCCTGAATTTAACCTTCCCCACTAACTCTTCTCAAGTCCTAGGACTCTCAATGCAATTGTTCACCTCCTTCATACTCTTAATCCCTAAATGCACAGCAGTTGGTCCAATTTCAAAGAAACAGAGCGTGAAGTATCAAAAAGAAAAAAAAGAGCGTGTGTGCTCGAGCTTTCTTCTTTTTTTTTCTCCACCTCTCTCAGCCCTATATAATATAGCTCTTTTACGGTAACTTATACCACCAACTGGTGGTATATAATATAGAGAATGTGTAATATGATAATTTATACCTAAATATATTAATTAAGCATCATTCTTTTAGTTCTTGGCGGCGGCGCGCATCGTCGGCCCGAGAGCCATCCTGCTGGTGCGTCTTGACTGCTGGCCCGAGATGCATGATCGAATGAAAAAAATAAAAAATATGTCTAAATTACAGTGATGCCATTTAGTTTTTTTTCAATAATACCCTTATACTACTATACTACTCACCATATATTATCTATATCACTAGTCAACGTTACACTAGTATACAATTATTCTCAACCATCGGATGGTTATATACTGGTCATTTAAATCAATAATATAAGGTACCGTAAAATAACTCATATAATATCATACTTGGGTAGGCCATTTGCCGGAAGCCCGGAAACTCTTCATCCTGGTAGTAAGGCATCCATGGGCCATAGTCTTGCTCAGCTGCATATAGGATTGGAAGCCATCCGGAATTTGTGAATTGAAGAGCTCCCTTTCGGTTTTTAATGGGTTCCGTTTGCCAAGCAAGCAGGTGCCACTGCAGGGCCAAACCTCATCCAGATTGCCTGCTGTCCTTAGTGAAGCACTCACATTATATATATTGAATGCACATGTAATGTCACACCCGGTTTTAAAGGCAAAACCAGATGCATCTCATATGTGCGCCAGGATCAGTTTACACACATATGGTAGACGTCACAAGTGAATATCCATAACCATGCATAACGAAAGAATATTAAAGTGCATTTATTACAATCTCAGAGTTGACACAAATGTCATAGCGGAAGACTTAAATAAACGTTCATCTAACGAAGCAAAAGTGACTCCAACTTCACAGGCGTTGACTGGGGGAGACTCGCCTAGAACTCCTCAAAATCAGCAGTGAAATCCTCAAAATTCTCCCAATCTGAGCAGCACTTCCGGGTGTGGTCGATGCAATATAAATAAAAAACAAGCGTGAGTACATGCCGTACTCAGCAAAGTTTGGAAATAAATGATATGCAAGGCTTTATAAAGTGGGTAGCTGAAAGGCTAGCCGCATTAAGCACTTTTAGTTGGTCAAGTTTTATTAGGCAACTATTTACTAGCAAATATGAGTATATACCAACCACAATTAAATAAATAATATAAACCCAACAAATTCAGGTAACCACAGTTTAGATCGTATTCAAGTATAATTATCATGTAAGGGTCCAGACCGCTCTTGACCGTGAGCACGGCTGTTATAACAGTTTTACACTCTGCAGAGGTTGTACACTTTCACCATAAGCCGTGATTCCCATTGCCGAATCATGCACCCGTCCCACACCACGTGGACCGAATACTGAGTTTCACTATTAGACCTTTACAAAAGCACTCTAATAAATGATAGCCCGCTAAGGTTTCCGGTTCAGAAGCAAAGCATAACCCTCCCTAATGAGGTCTGTCTCTTACCAAAGCCCACAGCTCAAGAGGACCGAGCTATACCCCGACAACCGCCGCCCCCCATGCCCCTTCCGAGTAAAGCTACCAAAAACTAGAGCACCTAATTAGTCAGTCAAAGCCAGAGCCACATGGCACTCATGGTTGTACTGTTTTCCTGGGTGGTTCTCCATGTTCCAATTAAAAGATGTGATCTTATCCATTAATTGATTAAAAGGTAGTAATGGAACATAGAGTAGGGGTTTCATTTAACCAATCCCAGTTGAGCAAGCTAAGCATCATCTACCATCAAAATTAATTAAGTACCCCAAGCTGCAAGGTATGGTAAAGGAGACTAGGAAATCCTTAATGGGACCCAACAATATTATTGCAAGCGATAAATAACAGTGTAATTAAAATGCATGTCATTCAGGTACAAACGGCTATGATCAAGGAATACTTGCCTTCTTCCCAACCCTACTACTGCTCAAAGTCTTCTACGACCGGATCTTCAAACACTTCCTCGAACGGCGCATTTCCTATACGCAGCACACATTCACATGCATAGAAATAATACAATAAATACGAAACAGTATAACAAACAATTCCAACAGAAGAAAACAACAGCACAAAACTAATCTACGCGTTACAACAAATGCGTGAGCGCGAGAATCACTAAAATCGGAGTTAAAACGAGAAAGATATGGCTTTTCTAAGGTTCAGGGACTTGCTGGCAAAGTTTTAAAAGTTCCAGGGGCTTAACTGCGAAAATCTGAGGGCTAAAACATAATTTTGTATTAAACTACGAGGATTTTCATGTAAAAAGACAAAACTTGGACCTCGGGCGCAATTTTAAAACTTGCAGGGGCTAAACCGAAAGAAACAGGACCTAAATTGAAATACTTTTGAACTGCGCTAGACCGCGGGTTGATTTTCAAAAACTTCAAGGGCTCTTTTGCAAAATTGGCAGCATTGACCAGTATCCTCCGGTTTGACTTTAAACGCGATCTAATCTGAGCCGTTGCATCTAGATCGGACGGTCGGTAAAGATCGGCACCTCGGCCGACGACGGCGACGACCGGGACGGCGGCGCCGCTCTCCTCCACAGCGGTGCTTCGCCGGAGCAAAGCCGATCTAAGGCTACGGTGCACGGTTTGCGACGAGATCAAGCGCTATAGACTCGTGAGGAAACGACAAGTCCAACTAAGGTGATCTGGATGGCTGGGTCGGCGCACAGGCGGTGGACGACGACGGCGGCACCATGCGCAGCGGCGGAGCTCTCGGGTGAACACGCGAACGCGGAACTAGAGCTGCAATTCGCGACTAGGAACAGACGGGAAGGATGAGAAGGCGACGGCGAACTCACCAGAGGCAAACATGAAGCGAATTGGTTCGCGACGGCGGCGGACGACGACGAGCTCGGCCGGCGGCGCTGGAGATCGATGGCGGAGACTGTTAGCAAACTAGGCTCGAACTTGATCCAAGAGAACGGTCGGGGAAGCTTTACTACCACCTGGCGAAGCTCTTGGAGGGGTTCTGGAGGAGGGATTGTCGACGACAACGGCTGTCGATGGCGAACCGACGCGGCGGCGATTTGAGCTCGGGCGCAGGCGGCTAGGCTCGCAAAATTGGATGGGAAAATCAAGGGCGCGGCGGCGGCTATATATAGGTCGAAAACCGGCCTCGGCGTGCGTGAAGAGGAGGGACTCGGCGCCGGCTCGGGCGGGAATCGGACTCGGGTTGGAGTCCCGGTCGGCGACGACGGGAGAAGGAAGAAGACGGCGGCGAGCAGATTGGGCCGGAGCTGGGCCGAATGCGGAGAAAAGCAGGCCCGAGCGGGGAGGGAAAGCGAGCGGAGAAGAAAAGTCCAGGGAGCAAAAGCGAACCGCGCCAGGAGTTCAGGGGCCAAAACCGAACTCAGCCTAAACAACTTTTCTAAACCTCAAACAAATTCAAATTAAATTCGAATTTAAACAGAATTTAAATTCCAACTTAATTGAACAGCAAGCAAAAGACAAATGCAACAGCATGAATGCATCAACAACTTATTTTTGACTAAAATTATTTAATATGATATTTAAATTGATAAAAGGCTAGAAATTCCAATTAAATCATAGAAAATTTATTTAGGCCTTAATAAACCCTAGAAAAATTCAGAGAGTTGCTACAATTTAATTGTGATGAATTTTAGGGTGTTACAAACCTACCCCCTTAAAGAGAATCTCGTCCTCGAGATTCTGATGGATTAGAGAAAATCTGAGGGAATTCTGCCATCAACTCATCTTTCCTTTCCCAAGTTGCCTCACTTTCCGCATGATGACTCCACTGAACTTTACACATCTTAATCACTTTACTCCTAGTAACTCTTTCAGCAGTTTCCAAAATCTTAGCTGGATATTCCATATAAGTCAGATCATCTTGCACATTCAACTCATCTAAAGACAATTCTTCCTCAGGCACTCTAAGACACTTCTTCAACTGAGAGATATGAAACACATCATGCACATCAGACAATCTGGCTAGCAACTCCAATTGATAAGCAACCTCACCTTTTCTATCAACAATCTTGAAAGGTCCAATGAAACGAGGAGATAATTTACCTTTCACCTTAAACCTTCTCAAGCCTCGAATAGGAGATACTTTCAGATACACATAATCACCCACCTCAAAGGTTAGCTCTCTCCTTCTCGTATCTGCATAGCTCTTCTGCCTGGACTGAGCCGTTCTCAAATTCTCTCTGATAATCTGAACCTGTCTCTCAGCTTCCTGCAAAATCTCTGGCACAAACAGCTGACTTTCACCTGTTTCACTCCAATACAAAGGTGTTCTGCACTTTCTACCATAAAGAGCTTCGAACGGTGCCATCTTCAAACTGGCCTGATAACTGTTGTTGTATGAAAACTCTGCGTAGGGTAGACTCTTGTCCCAACTACCTCCATGCTTCAAAGCACAAGCTCTCAACATATCCTCTAAAATCTGATTAGTCCTTTCCGTCTGTCCATCTGTCTGAGAATGATAAGCTGAACTGAAATTTAACTTAGTATCCATAGACTCATGCAACTTTTGCCAGAATCTAGATGTAAACTGAGTACCTCTATCACACACTATCTTCTTAGGCACACCATGAAGACAAACAATTCTGGACATGTACAACTCTGCAAGTCTGGCACTAGTATAGGTAGTATGAACAGGTATAAAGTGAGCTACCTTGGTCAACCTGTCCACAATCACCCATATCGAATCATATCCTCCTCGTGTACGAGGTAAACCCACAATGAAATCCATACTAATTTCTTCCCACTTCCATTCAGGCACCTTGAGTGGTTGAAGCAAACCTGCTGGTCTCTGATGTTCAGCCTTAACTTTCTGACAAACATCGCACAACGCCACATGGGCAGCCACATCCCTTTTTAGTCCATACCACCAATACCTTTGCTTCAGATCCTGGTACATCTTGGTGCTTCCAGGATGAATAGAATATGCGGAGTCATGAGCTTCCCTCAATATCTACTCCCTGAGAGACTCGATATCCGGTACACATATCCTCTTTCTAAACCAAACTTTACCTTGATCATCTTTGGTGAAGTCGGGAGCTTTCCCTGCTAACATGGTTTCCTTGATTTCCTTTATCTTCTCATCAGTAAGCTGACCCTTCCGAATTTCCTGCTCAAGTGTAGACTCAACCTCCATTGTCCCGCCTTCGGTCTGACTTAGAAATCCCAGGTTCAGCTTCTCCATCTCTGCACACAACTCAGCTGGCAACTGGCGACCAAACATTGCATTTACTTGTGACTTCCTGCTCAACGCATCAGCAACCAAATTAGCCTTGCCAGGATGATAGTTGATCCCCAGATCATAATCCTTGATCAACTCCAACCATCTTCTCTGCCTCAAATTCAGATCCTTCTGAGTGAATATGTACTTCAGGCTTTTGTGATCAGCATACAGCTCACATCTGTTACCTAGAATATAGTGCCTCCAGATCTTCAAGGCATGGACAACAGCTGCAAGTTCCAGATCATGAGTAGGATAGTTCAGCTCGTGCTTCCTCAACTGCCTGGATGCATAGGCTATAACTCTGCCTTCCTGCATGAGCACACACCCAAGACCTCTACGAGAAGCATCACAATATATACCAAAGTTCTTGTGAATATCTGGCATAGCAAGCACTGGGGCTGTGGTCAACTTCCTTCTCAACTCTTCAAAGCTGGCCTGACACGCTTCTGACCAAACAAACTCCTTGCCCTTCTCTAATAGCGAAGTAAGACGTTTCGCTATTTTAGAAAAGCCTTCAATGAATCTCCTGTAATATCCAGCCAATCCCAGAAAGCTTCTGATCTCAGAGACTGTGGTAGGAGGTTCCCAATCCAACACATCCTTGACTTTACTTGGATCCACTACAATACCTCCATCAGTAACAACATGACCAATAAAAGACACTTGATTCAACCAAAACTCACATTTACTAAACTTGGCATACAACTGGTTCTCTCTAAGAGTCTGCAACACCAACCTCAAATGCTCCTCATGATCCTCCTCATTCTTATAGTAAACCAGAATATCATCAATAAACACCACCACAAATTTATCCAAGTACTCCATGAACACCTTATTCATCAGGTACATAAAGTAGGCAGGTGCATTTGTCAATCCAAACGACACCACAGTATACTCATACAACTCATACCTGGTGGTGAATGCTGTTTTAGGAATGTCGGAGCGCCTGATCCTCAACTGATGATAGCCAGATCTCAAGTCAATCTTGGAGAAAACCTTAGCTCCTCTCAACTGATCAAATAAGTCTTCAATTCTGGGCAATGGATACTTATTCTTGATGATTACCTCATTCAATGAACGATAATCCACACACATCCTCATAGTACCATCCTTTTTACCCACAAAAATGACAGGTGCTCCCCAAGGTGAAGAACTAGGACGAATGTAACCTTTATCCAACAATTCCTTAAGTTGTTTCTTAAGTTCTTCTAGTTCATTAACAGCCATTCTATAGGGTCTTTTAGAAATAGGAGCAGTACCAGGTAAAAGCTCAATAATAAACTCAATGTCTCGGTCGGGTGGCATACCTGTCAAATCATCTGGGAAGACATCCGGAAACTCACAAACAACTCTGATATCCTCCAAAGGAACACCGCTGGGCTAATTCACTGAGTAAGTTGAAGCTGAGGGTTGAGTTGCCCCGAATTCAATCTTCTCTCCCTGAGGACTAGTCAACAACACGGACCTCTTGGCACATTGAATCACCGCATCAAAAGCAGCCAACCTGTTGACACCCAAAAGTGGCACGGCAGTGCAAACCGGTCTGACCGGTGTGCACAAACCGGTCAGACCGGTTTTGGTAGAAGTGTCAAAATGCTAATTGGACTTCACCATTGCGTAGCTCTCGTCGAGAGGATCAAAATGCATATGTAGATCGTCCAATTTGAGGTCCGGATGAGAGAGTTATGGCTCTGACAAGATTTCAGCCCTGTGCTGAAGGGAACCGGTCTGACCGGTCTCCTTAACCGGTCAGACCGGTTGGTTCAAAGTCCTCAAAAGGCAAATTAGACTTCACCATTGTGTAGATCTCGTCGAGAAGATCAAGATTCATATGTGGAACGCCTGATTTGGATTACAGATGAGGAAGTTATGACTTCGGGAAGACTCTGCACCTGGGAAAACCGGTCAGACCGGTTTCCCAAACCGGTCTGACCGGTTTGGATCTGTAGTTTGAGTAGGATTAGGACTCTATTTCATCCCATATTGTAACCGATTCAAACGGGGTAAGACCATCCCACCCTATAAATATAAAGGGCTAAGGCCGATTGAGGGAACATCCAATCGAATCTAATACAATCTTTACCTTTTCCTTCAAACCTAGTCTTTTCCAACCTCCATGCTTCTCATCCGCTGATCTACACGGTCATAGATGACGTCCTAAGGCTTGCTGGTCGACCTAGGACACGCCGGCGACGTCCACGCCCTGACGGGGTCCCTCCCGGGCGAGAGCTTCGACGGTCTTTGCTAGTTTGCTCGTAAACTAGTCGTTCTTCGCCACGTAAGTGCGTTGATTATCTCTTTACTGGTTTGCTCGTAAACCTAGTCGTTCTCCAGCACGTAAGCTTGGTATTTACCCTCACGAACAGTCGATTCTAGCGAAACCCTAGGAAACCGGTCTGACCGCTTCTCTGAACCGGTCTGACCGCTTTGCGCCTATAAACCGGTCTGACCGCTTCTCTGAACCGGTCTGACCGCTTTGTGCGGTTCTGCTGCTGTTCGGCCCGTTCGCGACCCGCGCGTCAAGCGCTCTCTCGTGTGTTGACCGAGATTTGCGTCAACACATTTTGGCGACTCCGCTGGGGAAGAAAATCTGGTTGCTTAAACCGTTTTATCAATCCCTAGCCTTTTACCTAATTGATCTATTACTTTGATTCGCCGCTATAGTTGCATCTGGTCTTTTTGGACCGATTGCACCTATACCTGTGACTTTGCATCAGGTTGCTCAAACCGATTGCATTGTGTTTTGCTTGCTACTTCATATTGAAGATTAAAGTAGAAGCAAAGTTTTGGTCATTGATTGCTTGGATTATCTTGGATATCTGGATTTATCACAAGACTGGAAGCATCAAGACCTATCATGGCGGGTTATTCATATGCACCACAACAATATTACTACGCCACGCCTGAGGTACAGCATGCAAGTACATCATATGTTTCTAATGATTATTTTGCTAGTACCACAAAATCTCATGTTGATGTTGCTAGATATGATACTAGTAGGCATATTACATCAGCTAGTAATTATTCAGATGGATTTTCTTCTGTAAATTATAAACCTGAATTTTATAAGCCAGAGCCATTACCAAATAATATGCATGCTTTAAATTTTAATGCTACTAGCAACATACAACATTATCCTAACACATCGGCTGCAGAACAAGTTCACATGCCGATGAACAATTATCAAGGCCAAACTAACATAGTAGGTTCGGCCAATCTTTATGAGACATCATGTGCTAACGATTTTAATCCTATTCGGCAAGGTGTTTCATATAATTATTCATCGGCAACAAATTCAGAATATTTGACTCGAAGTACGCCGATGAATGAGAAAATTGGCCATACTGATTTCAGATATCCGGCCAATTATTCTCAACCATTATATGCTAGAGTGGCAGATGAATGTATAAATTCAGTATCATATACGAATGCTAATACTCATATTTCGGTTCCAAATGTTTCCAATACTTATAGCCGAATTAATGAGAATTCAGCAAGATCATATTCATCTCCACAAATTAATCATTCATGTGTTTCATCTCATGCATCATCACATATTTTCGGTACTACTCATTCTTCGTTACCGAAAGTTCATGCTAGTGATTTTGCACAAAAGGCTACACCAAATAGTGTTTCTACTAAATTGCAAAAGCCAAATACTTTGTTGAATACAAAATGTATTGAGCTTAAAAATGACGTGATTAAAAGGTTCAACAATGGTAAACAGCTTGATGGTAAGCTTAACAAATTTGTAGAAACACAATTAAGGTTATATAAATCTTGTTTCCAAGAGACAGAACAAGGATTGGTTCAAGTAATGGAACTACCATCCACTGATGATATATTCAAGGAAATGAGATTTGCAGCTACAAAGCCGATTACATCATCGGTTGATAGTAAAGACGATCAAGGTTTGACTAAAAGTTCGGTAATCACAATAACCGAACGATCTCGATCTGTTTGTAATGAGAAAACAGCTGAACTTGAATTCCCACATGGAGTTGTGCATTTGTCTAGCGATTATTTTGTTATCAATAAATGCCAACTCTCGACTGGAAAAAACTCATCCAACCAAAATGATGAAGACCATGGCGTTGGAGGCAAAGATGAGGCGTTAACATGTCGCGACTTGGTAATTTCCAGCGAACCTGGGAAAACCGGTCTGACCGATTTTACAATCCGGTCAGACCGGTTACAAAGCGGTCAGACCGGTTCAATCTGGTCAGACCGGTTGCAAAGCGGTCAGACCGGTTCAATCCGGTCAGACCGGTTTCTTCGGCCGGAAGCTGCTGTTGGCTGCCATCGGGAGAGATTCGACACCATCTACATCAAGGTTCCACGCCTCTCCAAAAACTTCAGCAAGGTATGCTTTGCAAGTAACTCCCAATCAGATCATGCATTATTAATTAATTCATCTACTAGTGATGCTATTATGAATATTTCTAAAAGATCGATTGAGGATGGTAATTTACTTGCTAGCAGTGTCATACCTTCAGATTATGTTGGCCATTGTAATGTAAAAGTTAGAAAGGCCGATAACAACAAGATTTTGACATTTAAAATCTCTCCATCATCATTGTCAAAATTTTTCTCTAAATGGTTTACTTATGGTCATTCTGGGATTAAAAATAAGAAACCAAAACCGAAAAGCATTGTGAAATCCGATGATGATGTAGTAATGAACTCTAAAGCATCGGATGTGAGAAGGACACAAAGAAGCATAGCCGAATGGGTTAATGAAAAATTTGAACCATTTGTTTGTTCGGCCTTAAAACCTTCTCCACAAAAGCATCGGTTAGAGAAAATAAAATATACCTTTGATTTAACTTTGTGTGATGATTTATTCGATATCTTGCTAGGAAACAATCTTATTAAACTATCTGATCACAAAGTTATTTCATCACCTCTTGAGTTAGAACAACGAAAGTATTGCAAGTGGCATAATTCTTTTGATCATAGTACAAGTGATTGCAATATGTTTCGTCAATTTATCCAATCGGCCATTAATATCGGACGATTGAAATTTTCTCAAACACAAGAGGATAACCAATTACCTACAATTGGTTTTGATGCCAAAGGATCATTAAATCGGTTAGCATTGACCGATTTGTATAAAGATCCAAGTTTAATCGCTAAAGAGGAAGATTCTAAACCCTCAAGTGATATAGAAGAAATCGTCCAAGTTGAAGACATGTTAGAGGACGATGAGCTTGATCTGGAAAACACTGGGGGGCAAATAATTTCTTCACAATCGGAACAAGAACCGGTTGCTCCTGCTGTGCTGGCCAAACCGGTCACACCGGTTTGCTTAACCGGTCAGACCGGTTCCAAAGCGGTCAGACCGGTTGTGCAAACCGGTCAGACCGGTTCTGACCATGGACGCCCAAAAGTATTAAAATCAGAGCGTCCTAAGATGGATGGAGGTAGAGATCGCGTTAAGCACAATAGTAGAAGGCCGAAGCTCACTTTTGATGAACTTCTGGCTAAATATCAAAAAGAAAATAAGGCCAAGCGTGCTAATCGATCAAATGGAGCTAAATCATCAAGATCACCTCCTAAACATAATTCTGGGAATTGGAATTGGCGATGGAAGAATTTTAATTCAGCAGCACCATATTCTCCTTTTGGTCCATCAGTGCCAGTTCCATGTACTCCACATTCCACTAATTTTCATTCTTACTCATCGCGGAGGTGGAATGATTCATGGGCATATACTTCTTCATGTTTTAGGCCATATTATGTAGGGTATGCAGCTCCACAAGAATCATCATATGCAAGACAACCTTATGTTAAGAATGACCGTTTTGAGTATAAAGATCGGTCTAGAGTTCAAAATAAGAAAAAGGTTGTCAAGCAGATTTATGTGGTGAAAAAAGATGGTCGCAAGGCTACAAGTTCAGATCTGAATACAATTGCTGAAAAGCCGATTAATGTGTTAAAGACTTCGGCTATTGATGGCAGTAAAAAGAAAAATTCAGCTATTGATATTCCAAATACTAAATCTGGGCAAGAGAGGTTAAAGGAGCCAGAGATCAAGAAAGAGTTGTCGATGACCAAAGCTCAAGCACAGCCGAAGCATTTACTTGGTTCATCAAGTTGGCAAAAGAAGAAGCTCCAGAGACTTAGTGCCCAAGAGCTAAAAGGAAAAGGCATGGCATGGGTTCCTAAAGGAAGCATTCAAACTCAAGACGAAGACGATGTTTCCACAGAAGTTGCAATGCAAGTAAAGAAGAATAGAAGATCCAAGGAACGATCTTCAAATATAAGGTTTGCACCAAATCATCAAAATTATTGGTCAATGCATTGTCTATTTGGTTCACAAATACCGTATACGCCCATGTTCTTATGGATGAATTTACTGTGGATGATAATTTGTTTCATCCTTGGCAACATATATGGCCGATGAATGTCTTTGATCATCGTCCTAAAGTGTTAAATTCCTGATGTTATATCACTTAATTATTTTTATGCCCGGGGGGCAAAATAATTCATCAAGTGAGAGCCGATCAGTTGATCAGGCGAAACCGGTCTGACCGGTTTCCCAAACCGGTCAGACCGGTTTGTACCAGGATTAATAGAACGAGCATTTTTTCCTTAATGAATTTGGTATTCCTGTTGGATCGGGTTGAAAATAGTTTTTAATGAATTGGTACTGTTTTGATCTCTTCAATTGGTGCCATCTTTAAGTTTTCAAACCAATTGGAAGAAAAGTGTACCAATACTCAAGTTGAATGTGAAGCTCTTTTATTAGATTCGCTCCTGGTGGTACAAGTGTCAAAGGTATGCCAATGTTATAATGGTTCATTAAATGCATATCTTGATAGATGTCTTGATATCATTGCTTCTTTTGATGAATTTACTATCAAACATATTCCAAGAGAGGAGAATGACAAGACAAATACTCTGGCTCAGAAAGCATCTGGTTGTGTGGTTGCAAAGAAGTATTTCTATCTCCCAAAAACCGATGCAAACAAAAGCCAGGTTCTGGTTCTGGACGAACCGGTCACACCGGTTTCAGAAACCGGTCTGACCGGTCTGACTGCCAGAACCGGTCTGACCGGTTCTGAAACCGGTCTGACCGCTTCGACCCCTGACAGAAGCAAAAATCCTTTGGATAATGCTAATCAATCCAAAGTTGAAGATCAAGCTTGAGAAAGTGCTAAAAGGGTTTATGATCCAAAGATATGAAACTGGTGGATGTTTATTACACACTCTCAGTTGTGATTATAAAAGATAAAAGACCAATTGCTATTCATTGTAATTGGGTCAGCTGTGCATCCCTGGTTAATTAAAGTGTGACATTGGCTTTAAACTAAATTCCGGACAATCATAGCCGAAGTTGTATATATTCAGGTTCATATCTCATGGAGATGCAGAAATATGAGCGTCACAGTGAATCCGTCGTCTTGAAGACCAAGATATGTGGACAATTGGGTTTCTTCATCACTAGAGACAAGATGTGATTGATGTACAGGTGCGTATCATTATGTCAGTGCAGTTTTTTGGCTTGAAGAAATGTTTCTTGCTACGCAAGCTTTACCAAGAAACAGGGGGGCATGTGTTGACACCCAAAAGTGGCACGGCAGTGCAAACCGGTCTGACCGGTGTGCACAAACCGGTCAGACCGGTTTTGGTAGAAGTGTCAAAATGCTAATTGGACTTCACCATTGCGTAGCTCTCGTCGAGAGGATCAAAATTCATATGTAGATCGTCCAATTTGAGGTCCGGATGAGAGAGTTATGGCTCTGACAAGATTTCAGCCCTGTGCTGAAGGGAACCGGTCTGACCGGTCTCCTTAACCGGTCAGACCGGTTGGTTCAAAGTCCTCAAAAGGCAAATTAGACTTCACCATTGTGTAGATCTCGTCGAGAAGATCAAGATTCATATGTGGAACGCCTGATTTGGATTACAGATGAGGAAGTTATGACTTCGGGAAGACTCTGCACCTGGGAAAACCGGTCAGACCGGTTTCCCAAACCGGTCTGACCGGTTTGGATCTGTAGTTTGAGTAGGATTAGGACTCTATTTCATCCCATATTGTAACCGATTCAAACGGGGTAAGACCATCCCACCCTATAAATATAAAGGGCTAAGGCCGATTGAGGGAACATCCAATCGAATCTAATACAATCTTTACCTTTTCCTTCAAACCTAGTCTTTTCCAACCTCCATGCTTCTCATCCGCTGATCTACACGGTCATAGATGACGTCCTAAGGCTTGCTGGTCGACCTAGGACATGCCGGCGACGTCCACGCCCTGACGGGGTCCCTCCCGGGCGAGAGCTTCGACGGTCTTTGCTAGTTTGCTCGTAAACTAGTCGTTCTTCGCCACGTAAGTGCGTTGATTATCTCTTTACTGGTTTGCTCGTAAACCTAGTCGTTCTCCAGCACGTAAGCTTGGTATTTACCCTCACGAACAGTCGATTCTAGCGAAACCCTAGGAAACCGGTCTGACCGCTTCTCTGAACCGGTCTGACCGCTTTGCGCCTATAAACCGGTCTGACCGCTTCTCTGAACCGGTCTGACCGCTTTGTGCGGTTCTGCTGCTGTTCGGCCCGTTCGCGACCCGCGCGTCAAGCGCTCTCTCGTGTGTTGACCGAGATTTGCGTCAACACAACCATCCCATTCCAAGTATGACATCAATTCCCTCAGAGTTCAGAACTATCAGATCAGCAGGAAAGTCTACCCCAACTATTTTTAGATTAACTCGGGGACAGATAAAATTGGCTTTCATGTTTCCACCGGGAGAGCTAACTAGCACGGAATTCTTCATAGGGAGCATGGGTATATTATACTTAGCTACATACTGAGCAGTAATAAAAGAATGGGATGCTCCAGAGTCAAATAAAACTGATGCAGGGGCTGAGTTGACAAGGAACATACCAAGTACCGCATCCTGGGCCTCCTGTGCGGACTCTGCAGCAACATGGTTCACCTTGCCCCGCATCTGATTCCGCTGGCCCTTGTTGCTCTGGGGCGTCGGGTTCACATTCCTGTTCTGCTGCTGAGGGGTATCTTGCCTAGGTGCACTGCCACTCTGGTGCTGTGGGGTCTGAGCATTCCTCTTCGGACAGTTGTGGGCAAAGTGGCTGGGATCTCCACAAATGTAGCAGGTACGAGGAGTGGGAGCACTGCCTGGTGCAGTGGTCTTCACTGGAGTCTGAGCCGGGGTGGTCTGGCGGTTCTGCTGAAATGCTGGACGCTGAGGTGGAGGTGCTGACCGCTGACCCTGACTCTGCACAAAGTTACCCCCTTGCCCACCAAAGCGAACGGGCATGTTCTGCTGAGGCTGCTGGAAACGAGGGTGGGTGTTACTGCTTGATTGTCCTGCGGCCATGAACTTCCTCTTCTGCTCTCCCAACTCACGGCGCTTGCTTTCCAAGCCAATAGCCTTGTCTAGCAGCTTCTGAAATGTTGGGAAGGTGTGAGACATGAGTTGATAATGGAGCGACGGAATCAATCCTTCCAGAAATCGCTCCTGCTTCTACTCATCCTCTTTCACCTGATCTGGGGCGTAACGGGACAACTGAATGAACTTATCCCGGTACTCGCTGACGGTCATCCCACCTTGCTTGAGTGAGAGGAACTCCTTCTTCTTCAGCTTCATGACACCAGCAGGAATATGGTGGCTCCTGAAGTTGGTCCTGAACTCCTGCCAGGTGATAGCATCAGGGGTGGCATGAGCAGCATGGTAAGCATCCCACCAATCTGAAGCTGATCCCTCCAAGCGACCTGAGGCATACAGGACCTTCTCCCTGTCATTGCACTGAGCCATATCCAGCTTCTTCTCAACAGTCTTCAGCCAATCATCAGCATCAAGAGGATCTGCAGAGTGGGAGTAGGTAGGAGGTTTGTGACTCATGAACTTCCGGTGCTTGTCTCTCGGCTGGTTGTTGTTGTTGTTGTTCTGTGCTTGCATGGCTGCCAAGGTATTAGCCATGCCCTGGAGGATCTGAGTCTGGTTGGCGAGGACCTGATCCATTGCTACAGGTGCTTGATTCGGCGGAGGATTTGGATTGGGGTTGGCACGTCCCTGACGATTCACAAGTGGTTGATCCACTCCACTTCCAGACCTGGTGTTCACCATCTGATGGTTAGAAACATGAGGCTCAGAGGGTGGTAAAAAGGTGTAACTCACATCATGAACAGATAAAATTTGATGTAGAACGAGTTGTCAATGACTGGAGAATCAAATTCTGAAACAGATTCTGTTCGTCATAATTAAACAGTTGTAACTCTCATTCTGAGTATCCAAAAATCATGATCTTTTGTCTGAACGTAGACTATCAAATTCTGAAACTAACCCAACTTGAATCACCTCAATCGGAATTTGGTGGCTCGAGGTATAAAATAAACAAGACAGCTGTGTCAGGACCACGTGACAGATTCTTGTTACTCCAATAAAACCATTATATCTCTCTGTCAGAACCTCCAAAAATCACGAAAAATTTCCAGAACCTAGGATATCAAGTCCTTAATCCGACCCAACTAGATTTATGTCAAACCGAGTTCTGAAGCTCCAGAAACAATTCGGAGAGTACCATGATATCATGCAGCAGCGAGAATAGATTGTCGCATAACATGATTTATATGAGGGGTACAATTATATGGATAAAGTGATAGTTAAGTGCTAAGATCAGAGACCAAGATAAACCCAAACTAACTAAATTTATTTATTTAATAATTACTCAATTGTGGTCATCACTCCACAATTAAGTTCAATCATTACAAATATCCAAATCACACACTTAGCACGAAAGCAAACATCTCTACCACGCTTTTAAACCGAACTAAATCACACACTACGCACGAGTCTCAACGATTCTAAACATACTGAACTATCAAAAGAGAGGGTATCCTATCTTAATAGGTATGGGTGAAGCAACTAGACGATCCACCAAGCTCTCTCTAGTGGGGCGGTGAATGACCCATCAACCATTCTACATCTTCATCCAAGGGCGGAAGTGCTTCTCCCTTGAGTTGAGCTATCAGCCTCTTGTTCTTCCTCCGTTCAGCAGCGAGTTCTTCACGCACTTCTTGTAGCTCCCTTGTGGTGTCATCGGCGTGCACGTTGAGCATCTTGGTGAACGCCACCTGGACGTTGAGTGTAGAGTTTAGCACGCCTGGCGGTTGTGGCACAACCCCAGTTGGAGTGCCTTGCTGCCTTCGGGGAAGATATGCCCAAGTAGTGTGACGTACTTCAGCAGCCTCCTCATGACAAAGCACAGAAAGTGACCGTCTTGCTGCATCCTGGATTCCAGCTTCGAAGGTTGATCTCATGGCGATAGCATGGTGCACTGCAGCCTCTTCGGTTCCTCCATGCTCATAATCAGGCTTCTGGATGTATACAGTGACATCCCAATCCTCTGGGTGATTTGGATGTGCCCTCCTTCTTCCACGATATTCTATCTCCACTGGGTAGTTCAGACGCTCGAAGAGCATTCGAAGCAACATCGGGAACCCACTGTTGCCTCCGTCGTGGTGGTGAAAAGTCACTACCCACATGTCAGGCGGCGGAGGGGGTCCTTCACTTCCTTCAGATCCAGCTGGAGCATTCCCTCCTGAGTTAACTTCTTCGTCCATCACTTCCATCTCTTCAGGTTCCGGTTCCTCTTCTTGCACTGAATGTGACGAAGAAGGGGAAAGAGTGCTAACCAATCTACGAGCACCTTGCCTTGTCAACACCATCTATGGTTTAAGCAAAAGGGGGGTTAGAACAGTTCTAAAGACATCGAAACCATGTGAGATGATGGAAAAGATAGAACAGAAAACAAAAATCAAGGAGGAGACAATTATCAATGACCAGGAATAATAGCAAAATAAACCAAGAATGGATAGAACAAGAGTAGTTAAGCAAAATAATCCTTAGAGAATGACCATTGCTATCTAGGCTTGCGTCCTACAGTCAACACATCTCTGATACCACTTCTGTCACACCCGGTTTTAAAGGCAAAACCAAATGCATCTCATATGTGCGCCAGGATCAGTTTACACACATATGGTAGACGTCACAAGTGAATATCCATAACCATGCATAACGAAAGAGTATTACAGTGCATTTATTACAATCTCAGAGTTGACACAAATGTCATAGCGGAAGACTTAAATAAACGTTCATCTAACGAAGCAAAAGTGACTCCAACTCCACAGGCGTTGACTGGGGGAGACTCGCCTAGAACTCCTCAAAATCAGCACTGAAATCCTCAAAATTCTCCCAATCTGAGCAGCACTTCCGGGTGTGGTCGATGCAATATAAATAAAAAACAAGCGTGAGTACATGTCGTACTCAGCAAAGTTTGGAAATAAATGACATGCAAGGCTTTATAAAGTGGGTAGCGGAAAGGCTAGCCGCATTAAGCACTTTTAGTTGGTCAAGTTTTATTAGGCAACTATTTACTAGCAAATATAAGTATATACCAACCACAATTAAATAAATAATATAAACCCAACAAATTCAGGTAACCACAGTTTAGATCGTATTCAAGTATAATTATCATGTAAGGGTCCAGGCCGCTCTTGACCGTGAGCACGGCTGTTATAACAGTTTTACACTCTGCAGAGGTTGTACACTTTCACCATAAGCCGTGATTCCCATAGCCGAATCATGCACCCGTCCCACACCACGTGGACCGAATACTGAGTTTCACTATTAGACCTTTACAAAAGCACTCTAATAAATGATAGCCCGCTAAGGTTTCCGGTTCAGAAGCAAAGCATAACCCTCCCTAATGAGGTCTGTCTCTTACCAAAGCCCACAGCTCAAGAGGACCGAGCTATACCCCGACAACCGCCGCCCCCCATGCCCCTTCCGAGTAAAGCTACCAAAAACTAGAGCACCTAATTAGTCAGTCAAAGCCAGAGCCACATGGCACTCATGGTTGTACTGTTTTCCTGGGTGGTTCTCCATGTTCCAATTAAAAGATGTGATCTTATCCATTAATTGATTAAAAGGTAGTAATGGAACATAGAGTAGGGGTTTCATTTAACCAATCCCAGTTGAGCAAGCTAAGCATCATCTACCATCAAAATTAATTAAGTACCCCAAGCTGCAAGGTATGGTAAAGGAGACTAGGAAATCCTTAATGGGACCCAACAATATTATTGCAAGCGATAAATAACAGTGTAATTAAAATGCATGTCATTCAGGTACAAACGGCTATGATCAAGGAATACTTTCCTTCTTCCCAACCCTACTGCTGCTCAAAGTCTTCTACGACCGGATCTTCAAACACTTCCTCGAACGGCGCATTTCCTATACGCAGCACACATTCACATGCAAAGAAATAATACAATAAATACGAAACAGTACAACAAACAATTCCAACAGAAGAAAACAACAGCACAAAACTAATCTACGCGTTACAACAAATGCGTGAGCGCGAGAATCACTAAAATCGGAGTTAAAACGAGAAAGATATGGCTTTTCTAAGGTTCAGGGACTTGCTGGCAAAGTTTTAAAAGTTCCAGGGGCTTAACTGCGAAAATCTGAGGGCTAAAACATAATTTTGTATTAAACTACGAGGATTTTCATGTAAAAAGACAAAACTTGGACCTCGGGCGCAATTTTAAAACCTGCAGGGGCTAAACCGAAAGAAACAGGACCTAAATTGAAATACTTTTGAACTGCGCTAGACCGCGGGTTGATTTTCAAAAACTTCAAGGGCTCTTTTGCAAAATTGGCAGCGTTGACCAGTATCCTCCAGTTTGACTTTAAACGTGATCTAATCTGAGCCGTTGGATCTAGATCGGACGGTCGGTAAAGATCGGCACCTCGGCCGACGACGGCGACGACCGGGACGGCGGCGCCGCTCTCCTTCACGGCGGTGCTTCGCCGGAGCAAAGCCGATCTAAGGCTACGGTGCACGGTTTGCGACGAGATCAAGCGCTATAGACTCGTGAGGAAACGACAAGTCCAACTAAGGTGATCTGGATGGCTGGGTCGGCGCACAGGCGGTGGACGACGACGGCGGCACCATGCGCAGCGGCGGAGCTCTCGGGTGAACAAGCGAACGCGGAACTAGAGCTGCAATTCGCGACTAGGAACAGACGGGAAGGATGAGAAGGCGACGGCGAACTCACCAGAGGCAAACTTGAAGCGAATTGGTTCGCGACGGCGGCGGACGACGACAAGCTCGGCCGGCGGCGCTGGAGATCGATGGCGGAGACTGTTAGCAAACTAGGCTCGAACTTGATCCAAGAGAACGGTCGGGGAAGCTTTACTACCACCTCGCGAAGCTCTTGGAGGGGTTCTGGAGGAGGGATTGTCGACGACAACGGCTGTCGATGGCGAACCGACGCGGCGGCGATTTGAGCTCGGGCGCAGGCGGCTAGGCTCGCGAAATTGGATGGGAAAATCAAGGGCGCGCCGGCGGCTATATATAGGTCAAAAATCGGCCTCGGCGTGCGTGAAGAGGAGGGACTCGGCGCCGGCTCGGGCGGGAATCGGACTCGGGTTGGAGTCCCGGTCGGCGACGACGGGAGAAGGAAGAAGACGTCGGCGAGCAGATTGGGCCGGAGCTGGGCCGAATGCGGAGAAAAGCAGGCCGAGCGGGGAGGGAAAGCGAGCGGAGAAGAAAAGTCCAGGGAGCAAAAGCGAACCGCGCCAGGAGTTCAGGGGCCAAAACCGAACTCAGCCTAAACAACTTTTCTAAACCTCAAACAAATTCAAATTAAATTCGAATTTAAACAGAATTTAAATTCCAACTTAATTGAACAGCAAGCAAAAGACAAATGCAACAGCATGAATGCATCAACAACTTATTTTTGACTAAAATTATTTAATATGATATTTAAATTGATAAAAGGCTAGAAATTCCAATTAAATCATAGAAAATTTATTTAGGCCTTAATAAACCCTAGAAAAATTCAGAGAGTTGCTACAATTTAATTGTGATGAATTTTAGGGAATCTCAAGTTCTAAAGACATCGAAACCATATGAGATGATGGAAAAGATAGAACAGAAAACAAATATCAAGGAGGAGACAATTATCAATGACCAGGAATAATAGCAAAATAAACCAAGAATGGATAGAACAAGAGTAGTTAAGAAAAATAATCCTTAGAGAATGACCATTGCTATCTAGGCTTGCGTCCTACAGTCAACACAGCTCTGATACCACTTCTGTCACACCCGGTTTTAAAGGCAAAACCAAATGCATCTCATATGTGCGCCAGGATCAGTTTACACACATATGGTAGACGTCACAAGTGAATATCCATAACCATGCATAACGAAAGAGTATTAAAGTGCATTTATTACAATCTCAGAGTTGACACAAATGTCATAGCGGAAGACTTAAATAAACGTTCGTCTAACGAAGCAAAAGTGACTCCAACTCCACAGGCGTTGACTGGGGGAGACTCGCCTAGAACTCCTCAAAATCAGCACTGAAATCCTCAAAATTCTCCCAATCTGAGCAGCACTTCCGGGTGTGGTCGATGCAATATAAATAAAAAACAAGCGTGAGTACATGTCGTACTCAGCAAAGTTTGGAAATAAATGACATGCAAGGCTTTATAAAGTGGGTAGCGGAAAGGCTAGCCGCATTAAGCACTTTTAGTTGGTCAAGTTTTATTAGGCAACTATTTACTAGCAAATATAAGTATATACCAACCACAATTAAATAAATAATATAAACCCAACAAATTCAGGTAACCACAGTTTAGATCGTATTCAAGTATAATTATCATGTAAGGGTTCAGGCCGCTCTTGACCGTGAGCACGGCTGTTATAACAGTTTTACACTCTGCAGAGGTTGTACACTTTCACCATAAGCCGTGATTCCCATAGCCGAATCATGCACCCGTCCCACACCACGTGGACCGAATACTGAGTTTCACTATTAGACCTTTACAAAAGCACTCTAATAAATGATAGCCCGCTAAGGTTTCCGGTTCAGAAGCAAAGCATAACCCTCCCTAATGAGGTCTGTCTCTTACCAAAGCCCACAGCTCAAGAGGACCGAGCTATACCCCGACAACCGCCGCCCCCCATGCCCCTTCCGAGTAAAGCTACCAAAAACTAGAGCACCTAATTAGTCAGTCAAAGCCAGAGCCACATGGCACTCATGGTTGTACTGTTTTCCTGGGTGGTTCTCCATGTTCCAATTAAAAGATGTGATCTTATCCATTAATTGATTAAAAGGTAGTAATGGAACATAGAGTAGGGTTTCATTTAACCAATCCCAGTTGAGCAAGCTAAGCATCATCTACCATCAAAATTAATTAAGTACCCCAAGCTGCAAGGTATGGTAAAGGAGACTTGGAAATCCTTAATGGGACCCAACAATATTATTGCAAGCGATAAATAACAGTGTAATTAAAATGCATGTCATTCAGGTACAAACGGCTATGATCAGGGAATACTTGCCTTCTTCCCAACCCTACTGCTGCTCAAAGTCTTCTACGACCAGATCTTCAAACACTTCCTCGAACGGCGCATTTCCTATACGCAGCACACATTCACATGCAAAGAAATAATACAATAAATACGAAATAGTACAACAAACAATTCCAACAGAAGAAAACAACAGCACAAAACTAATCTACGCGTTACAAGACTACGGTGCACGGTTTGCGACGAGATCAAGCTCTATAGACTCGTGAGGAAACGACAAGTCCAACTAAGGTGATCTGGATGGTTGGGTCGGCGCACAGGTGGTGGACGACGACGGCGGCACCATGCGCAGCGGCGGAGCTCTCGGGTGAACACGCGAACGCGGAACTAGAGCTGCAATTCGCGACTAGGAACAGACGGGAAGGATGAGAAGGCGACGGCGAACTCACCAGAGGCAAACTTGAAGCGAATTGGTTCGCGACGGCGGCGGACGACGACGAGCTCGGCCGGCGGCGCTGGAGATCGATGGCGGAGACTGTTAGCAAACTAGGCTCGAACTTGATCCAAGAGAACGGTCGGGGAAGCTTTACTACCACCTGGCGAAGCTCTTGGAGGGGTTCTGGAGGAGGGATTGTCGACGACAACGGCTGTCGACGGCGAACCGACGCGGCGGCGATTTGAGCTCGGGCGCAGGCGGCTAGGCTCGCGAAATTGGATGGGAAAATCAAGGGCGCGGCGGCGGCTATATATAGGTCAAAGACCGGCCTCGGCGTGCGTGAAGAGGAGGGACTCGGCGCCGGCTCGGGCGGGAATCAGACTCGGGTTGAAGTCTCGGTCGGCGACGACGGGAGAAGGAAGAAGACGGCGGCGAGCAGATTGGCCGGAGCTGGGCCGAATGCGGAGAAAAGCAGGCCGAGCGGGAAGGGAAAGCGAGCGGAGAAGAAAAGTCCAGGAGGAAAAGCGAACCGCGCCAGGAGTTCAGGGCCAAAACCGAACTCAGCCTAAACAACTTTTCTAAACCTCAAACAAATTCAAATTAAATTCGAATTTAAACAGAATTTAAATTCCAACTTAATTGAACAGCAAGCAAAAGACAAATTCAACAGCATGAATGCATCAACAACTTATTTTTGACTAAAATTATTTAATATGATATTTAAATTGATAAAAGGCTAGAAATTCCAATTAAATCATAGAAAATTTATTTAGGCCTTAATAAACCCTAGAAAAATTCAGAGAGTTGCTACAATTTAATTGTGATGAATTTTAGGGTGTTACATGTAAATTCCTTGCATTCCTTCATAAAAGCCACAGCTAGAGCTCAAGAAATCTGAGGTTCTTACAGCAATATTGGATAAATAAAGTAATTTTAGCTTGTGTTGTCGTGTGATATGCAGATGATTTAAAAATATAATAGTGTATTTACGTGCATAATGTCAATGGCCTTTTTTATTTTGTGAAAGGGGAGATGATCGCCGTTGATCAATCATGGAATAAATTTTACAACACAAGGACTTAATAAAAAAAGTAAAGTTGTATTCGAAACTCCTGACGCAAGGAACAGATTGACAACTTATAATACAGCACTCAATGCATACTTGGCTAAGGCCAGCCCTATTTATACGTGTTAAGTGAGATCAGGCTCAGCTTCTCGTGTGTTGAGGAAAGCTCGAAAAGGAGCATAATATCGCACATGTCTCGACTCCAACTTAGTTTTAACATAAAGAAGAGCTCATATTTTTTAACCAGGTCGAAAAGGACTACTCCCGGCGTTCAAAAAAAAGTCATTCTGGGTTTCAGTAGCTTTCAATTGTTTTTTTTAAAGTAGATTCATTAAAAGATCAAGCAAAACTGTGGTAACCATCTAAGCATCAATCCCATCGCTTTAATCATGATCATCTAAGCATCTATAGGATCTTATTATGGTGCTTCAAAATTCAAATTTTGATCATGTTCACATTGCATTGTTATCCCTACTTCAGCAGACTTGACCCCAGGCAGTCAGTACTAACACAAAAGACAACAAAAAATCATGGTCGATTTGAGTACTGAACTACTGATTCATATAAAGAAATAATCACTCCATAGTGACTTCTCATGGGTAGATGAGCGGCGTTGCTGAAATGGACTACAAACTGGTGCGGCTAGGCCTGTGTCCTGAATATCTGTGTTCACATCAAGATCCAGAATTTGTTTCACCCTAAAAGATACTTATCATATTCGCATTCCTGGGATATATCATCCCGAAATCATACTTGTAAAAATTGAATGTCCAACCAGATATTGTCTAGAATCTCAAGTAGTTATGACCGGAGGTTGTAACAATTTTATGAATGATACCATCTCCTGCTAAACCACACATCACAGCTGCTATCCATTCCTCAAATAAACTCACCCAGCTATATTCACATACAATGAGAAGAGCTAAACTACAGAAAACAATATTCAACTCTACGGGTCATCACAACAGTTCCAATTTTACAAATCATACACACAACACATACTAGTAGATCAAGAAAAACCTTAGCTTCGAGGTTCTACCGATGATCTAATGAAAGACCTTCTCCACCATACCTGGAAAGCTCTAATAAGGTTCGGACACTCAGCTCCTTTAGTCGCATAGAACTGGAACCATTCCTCAAACAAACTCTGCTGCTGCCTGAGAGGGAGGGTTAGAAGGCCTCGCCCTAAATTCTCCTCCAATGATCTGATATCTAGACCTTTAGAACAGCGCTGAAGCCAGCCAAAATCTAACAGCATCGTGCTGAACCATCCGTTAAAGAGAAGGCTTCGAACGTCACCACAACACTGCACTTTTCCTTTGCCAAGCGCAGTGAACACGCAGGCTGATATTCGGCTTAGCTCATACCTGATCATTGGTGATGCTTGCCCGTGCATCCTGATGAGCCTGTCTTGCTTTGCCCACAGTTCCACGAATTCTTCCGCCATGTCGTTGTTTACAAGAATTTCTAAGAGCCAGTTGAGGTTCTCTGTTTGGCTAGAGACTCGCTCAATTAGTGGCCTACTACCTCTAACTACCATAGCCTGACCTGTGTGATCTGTTGATTCCGTGGCCTCTTCGAAGAGAACAACCAGTGATTCCAAACATGAATAACAGATATGGTACAGGCTCTCCTTGTTTAGCCCTGATGAGTCCTTTTGATAGACTGAACTTTTGCTTAAAAGACCATTGACCAAAGATTGCATGCCTTTTCTCGCCCCACAATTAGTGCTACTAGTGATGGATTGGATAAGCAGCACCGTGAGGTCATCTGAGCTTTTCCAGCTGTGCGGACGCAATCTTGCCAGTATATCCTGGGATATTGCTTCATCATATGTGATTCTTGCAAAGAGATTTTTCAGCTTCTCCTCCTCATTCTCACTCCAGGGAACAGCTTCTATGTATGTTAAACACAATTTGATTCCTTTGTTGAACACGATTGAGGAGCATACCTGCAATTTAAATCACTGACTTGTTTAATATTGAAGTGACAATGTGGCATGATTAATTGATTACAAAAGATAAGTAGACAGGGAAAAAAGGTAGTGACAAAATGGACATACACCAATAAGATTTAATCCCTTATTTATATATTTCAAATGGTGTTACTCGGGTCCAATATTAGTATATATAAATTAGATCCATATGAGATGAAATTTATGACCAGCCAGCAGTTATTGTATGTAGTAACAAAACTTTAGGTAAATATTGATGATTGCCATTCAAAATACTCCTACAGTGTAGGTGAATTTACTACTTCAATATATGAATAAGCTTGGGAAAAGATTTTATCAATGCAAGAAGCATTGCTAACATAACCCCTTAACTTCTCCACTGAGAAATATATTAACTAGAACGGAGAAAAAAGTTCTTCATAATGGGAATTATGGTTCTATACAACCGAGAAGTAGCAACGCAACAAGTACTTAGATGACATACTATATGCTAGTAATTAAAATTAAACAGGTGTTGCATGATAGGGACAAAAGTGGCTAATAAAAAGGCTCCTTGTTTCTTTAACTGGCAATAAAGTTTCCCATCAGTATCCTAAGGAGAATAAAAAGGAACCTACAAAAATAGTATAACCACTTACTATGGCAGGAAGAACAAGATAGATGTAGGAATGGATTGAAACAGATCCTAGGGAAGACATGCAGCACACTTAGCTAGCCAAAATAACCAAAAGACTACACGCTAAAGCTCTTTAGAAGCAGCCTAGGCACCAGCACCAGGCGGAGCGGCACTGTCTCAACTAGCGCATAAGTGTTTTGTCTAGGCATTGTTGCACCTAGAGTGGTTTAGGCTTTGATCTATGTATGATAGTGCGGCAAATTAGAGATGGGAAAGATGAATTATGATCTCATTGAACTCATGGATGCACAGTACTGCCAAATTCTTTGTAGTAATATTCCATATTCCCTTTATTTAACAATGCACTACACCAACTGAACGGAAAAAAAGTAAATATGCATAGGAAGGCTAATGCACTAGTTGGAGCCTGACCACCTGCTTAGCGCTTAGCGCTTTTTGAAACATTGTACTAAAGTATCAGTCATGAAAGCCCTTCTGCGAAAACAAAGATACAGAGCGAAGCTAGCATTAAAATCAAGGCGGTGCACCACTCAAGCAATACATATTTTCTTCTTGTAACATAGGGGTGAATAGTAGTCAATTTACTAACAAAAATTGCCGGCACCCTGGTGCCTGTGCACCAGGCTAGCCTAACATGGTGTCACCCCTGCCCGCCGGTAGCTGAGGGCCGCAGCTTGGAAATGCAACATAGTTGCCATAAGGTCAAATTGAATTATTACAAGTGCTACATAAGAAATGTTGATAACAAAATTATGCCTGTAGTAAATAATGACCCATTCACAATTCATGATTCACATAAGAAAAAGGTGTGAAGCTGAGGCAATCTAAAGCCTCTAATGTTACAAAATGCACTACTGGACTAGGAAAACAGAGGTAATTACTTTGATGAAAGCATTCCTAGCAATAGATAACAACAAGAACGCAATCCATCAATGCCCATAGCCTGCGACGGTTACACTAACCTAGATTAACTAACGCATCTATGACTTCATAAATGCTAATATAATGCAAACAAGGTTCACAATGCAACACCAATGCTGGGGAATTTATGGCAACTTGGCAAGAATGAATCCCGGCACTACTCCCTCCCTCACTCTCTGCGAGGAGACTCCATGCACCGCATATGCATTTCTAAGAGAACCTTAAATTGCCCCAGTGAAATGTCGATGGTCGGAAGGTCAGTCGTCAGTACCAAATCAGACACTATAACACTAGTGCATTGCTAGAAAAAGACATTTTCAACCTGCATTACTTAAAGAAACAACTAATAGGTGCTTCCAATTCCCTCTTCCTCACCTCCAGGACATCTATGGCATGTGACACACCAGCAACTGCAAGCCACCGCATCGGATCAGGCTCGTACATAAGCTCCACCGCGGCTCTGAATGCATCCAAATTCTCCACCCCATCCACTTCTATCCTCTTCCCGCCACCCCCAACCGCGGCGTCCTCGCCCAGCGCCATGGCGGCGAAGAAGGCGCTGCAGCCGCAGAGCACCCTGGAGTCCAGCTCCATGTGCACGCACCTCCCGTCCCTCCCCCGCAGGAGAAGCCTCAGATCCAGCGCGCCACCGCCGGACCCCTCCTCCCGCACGGACACCAGCGGCGCCACCGCGGACACAGCCGCCGGCCGCTCCGTGGGGACCACGGCGACCGCGTACTCCGCCGGGGCCGCCGGCGGCGGCGGCGGAGGAGGAAGCGGGAGCGGGAGGGGCGGCGGGACGACGCCGTCGGGGTCGATGGGGGAGACCCGACCGGGGGAGAGGATGCGGCGCGGGTCGATGAGCCCGCCGAGCCCCGCCAGCCTGGACGATGTCGGCGAGCCGTGGAAGGACGGCACCGACGGGGACTTGGGCGGCAGCTTCCTCCCCGCGGCCGCCGCCGCCGACGCGGGGGAGGGCGAGGGGAGCGGGCGGAGGTCGGGGCTGTCGGGCGCGCCGGCGAAGGAGCAGCACCAGGCGCGCGGTCGCACGCGCCCGGCACCCCCGCCGCCGCGCCTCTGGTGGTGGCCGCGCGGGCCCTGCGCCGCGTCCGCCGCCATATGACACGACGCGACGCAACGCGAAGCGAGAGATCTGGAGCCGAGCTGCTGCTTGGTCCGCCGCGCTAGGGTTCGGACGGGGCGGAGGAGGAGAAGGCGGCGGCGAGGGTGGAAGCCATTGTGGGAGGAGAGGAGAAGTGGGGGAAGAGGCGAGGGATTCGAGGAGTGAGCAGCTCGCAATCCAGTGTGAGCTCTCTCTCCTGCTTCCTTGTGTTGTGTCTGGGGCAGTGGCAGCCACTGCCAGTCTGGCGCCGCGGTCCATGGGGAGAGGGGGCGAGGTGGACCCGGTCCATGGACCGTTGGCCGCTGGGGCCCACCTGGAGGTGGAAAGGTGACTATGCGTTGCGCTTGCGCGCGCCTGCCTCGGATACCCCGTGACGGGCGCGGATAGGTGACGGTTGGGATCTTCTGCGGCGTCGTCACCCGCCCCGGGGACGTGACACGTGTGGTCGGCGCACGTGGAGGAGACGCGAGCGCAACGACGGGAGGGGGGCGAGGAGAGGGGCGGTGGATGACGGAGCCGTTGAGATGAAGATGAGTGGCCCAGATCGTGCACTATGGATCGATCCGTGGCGGACAGGACACACAATGACAGAACATCCGTAAGCTAGTCACTGTAAATCGCGGATACTAAATCTACAACTGTTATCCTCCGGGAAAAAAACGCACAGCTGTATGGTGGCCCTAGTAATAATTTTATTTATGGAGTATTTCTAGATACATTGTTTATGCTCTTTATGTGCATATATACACTGCAATTTGGAACAGAGGGGTAGCTAACTAAGGGCTAAGCCATGGTGTCAAAATCCCAATTTTGTCCTAGGCTTTCGGTTATCTAGGATTTAAACTAAGGGACTTGATTACACGGTTATTGTCAATTGGATCCGTGTTTTTATGATTCTCATATCTAGCCGTATGATTGTGATATTATATAGAGTATAGAGAGCTCCGATCTGATTTGGAACTTAGATTTTCGTAACCTTGGCTAAGGTAGTCATTGTAACTCCATATTTGATGCTGCTGTTTTGTATCTAGCTAGATGGATAAAGCCAAGCTTCCTAGGAAGCACAGTTAAACAGTGGTTATGTAACTTTCGGTACCTTTTCCAGTTTTATTTAGGGCCTCTATTTGGGCTTACGGCCCATGTGAACTATTTGTACATATTGTCTTTATGTATCAGGAAAGGAAAGGAAAAGAAAGAGATAAGCTAGATGGCACTGGGCCTAATACACTGGATCAGGAAAGCCACAAACTCCATCAAACTTGGAATCTTGGAGTTTTGTGTTGCTCCTTTATAATTTTAGTAGTCGATTAACTATGTTTTCTTAAAAGAAAAAAGTAGTGTACATCAATTTACAAAAAAAGGAAGAAGCACGTGACTAATGTAGGGGGCGTGCACAAAGTTCCTTCTCTCCAAAAGAAAAGGTAAATTGTTCCACAAAGGAGACAGGCTAGACAGCTAACAAACAACTGGCAGGGCATGTGGCCGATACAGGGGGCTTGCTCTAGCCTGGATGTGGTCACACATACTATATAGATGCGAGTACCATCACATGAATTAATCACAAAATAATATGAATATCTAATCCTCACAGAATTACCCACATGCCAACACTAGATTACATTTCGTTCACACTGTCGTAGACTCGTAGCTGCCTGTGTTTGCTACTTTGCTACCATCTTCTGGAATACGAAGAAGATAATTTGAGTTTTTTTTAGGGTACCATAATTTGAGTTTTGTGTTATACAGAACATAGTTACCATGCACATGTAAATACATTTTTGATTGTTGAATCTAGTCATTTTCCGGGGACCTCCAGTGCCTCACTGGCATGATTATTGAACGACCCAGCCCCTACAGGGAGGGATTCCGAGAGCCATCGCTCTCTCCAGACAACAACCCACCTTCACGACTTCAGTGCGCTGCTCCAGCTTCAGGAAGCAAACTAGCAGAAGGATAAGTGCAACTAACAGAGAAGTGATTGTAATTCATTCAGATGATTGAAGAGGCAACATGTTTCTTGGGTCCAAGAACCAGGCAAGAAACAGGGGAATCCACATGGCAGAATTGACGTTCTCATCTAGATTTCATCATGCACAATAGAGGTGAAGCTTGTCTTGTCAAAATCTGGAAATTTTCATCAGATTTTCCTCCCATTTTGGAGTGTCAACTTTAGATGCAGGGACGAGTTCTTGTGAAATTGCCTGCAGGATTGCAGATCACTCAGAGTAAGTTGAACAGTTTCAGATTTAACCATTTCTTCTTTGATGGATATTCTAAAGGTTACCTCTTGTGGTCGCCACCATTTGCTCTAAAAGCTGTCACAACATGGTCCAAGTTGCAGATGAGAAACTGAAGAAGTACCATGCAGGTAGTTGAGGAGCACCCAGCAATATGGTACTCTTGGGTAGTTGAACATGAGTTCCAGCATATATGAGTACCATTATTTATGGGACCAGAGGACAGCAACTTCGTTCAGAAATCTAACATGTCAACTGAACTACTGGGCACATGGAGTATTTATAAGTTTGTTCCCGATAATTGTACGGACTTGAAAGATCTACGTTCCTCATCAACAAATTGGATCAACCTCACCAAGATAAAATATGCTCAACACCTGCAACATCAGGTACTCAATTCTGTCAATCGCTACAACTTTGTAGGGCACAGCGTATCAAACTGAAATCAAAGTGCATGCATGTTGAGTCATGGGAGACTAATGATTCAATTATGCAGGCTGCAGAAAACAAGAACCCAATGGATGCCTGGAGAAAAGAAGAGTATATGCAAAGTTGATATGGTATTCTTTTTTGCATGAGAAAGTACATGCTTTGAAATGCATATCACATTCAGGGCTCACAAAGTAACCTCTTTTTTACATACTTCAATTTTGAGGACATCTTAATATTATTGTGAATCTCATAATACTTAGTTTTACCTGAAGCAAAACAAAGTAATTTATGAATGTCAGAGTGACATCATTGATGATTAAAGTGACAAAGGAGCAAAATGAAAAGGCTGGAATGTCAATATGTATGGCATCTTCTAAAGACCAAAAAGCTACAAAACCAAAGAACTCAAATCTTCTGGAATCATAATGGCGTAGTAAAGGATGTGTTCATGTTGTTTTTTCAAAGTTTGGTCATAAAAAGTTGTAAAGGCATGGGAGCCTATCTACAACTTGAAGATTCAAACATTAGACCAAACTTTTACTAGTAAAATAGTGAACAAGTAATTTTTTACACAGAAGGTGGTAGTCGTCACTGGGTAAACTATTTTCCTTACAGAATTCAATGTAAACTTTTGTTTTTAGAAGCAGAGGCAGGACTGGTAGACTATTGTCTTTGCATTAGGCAGGACTGGTAGACTGGTGTGCAGCTAACAGCATCAACCTGAAACCAATGTCAAACACGAGTGAAACTGGCAACAAAATGGAAATTCCTTGTAAACTCTGTGATGACAAACCATGTGAAGATAGGGAGCAAGATATATGGCTGTAATCTAAAGGCTAATGCAAGTGCAAAAATAACAGAAAGACAGAATTCTATTTGATGATATAGTAAGTTGTGTTAGCACCTTCTGAACTAAAGTTTAATCATCAGTCAACTTTCTGAACAATGCTATTTTAGCATTTTCTGTTCATTTTTATATTGATCTAACAACATATTAGTAGCAATTGTTGGTTCAAAAATATGTGCCATACCATGCTAGATGTTAAGAGTATTGGCCAGCATGAGACCAGACTTGTAAGTTCATAGTCAGCATATCTCTGAATAGCATGCTTGTTTGTATGCTCTGTTGTTGATTCATTGGTTGCTTGCTTGCAATAATATATAATTCAAAGTCAGTTTATCAAACAAATATAACATGCTACAGAGTTGGATCATCTTTAAGCACATTACGCAAGCAAGACAACAAATCAAAACTCAAAATTCAAACAGTAATTGCACCACAAACTCGCAAAAGACTTCTTGACTGTTGATCCTTAATCCTAGTTACAGAATTGCAAGTTTACTCATAGCTATCCACTGAACAGAATCGGGAAGTTGTTCATAGTTCTCAACAAAACATTTCGTTAACTTTCCTGGTAGTTAAACTAAATAATTTTGGAAGGTAAAAACCTTAAATTTCGCCGCATATAAACCTGCAAATGTATTAAAATGTTGAAAGGAAGACATATCATCAATTTGATGGTACAAGATGCAATGAGCCTGGTTGATCATCAATAGAAAATAATCCTCAACGGTTTTTCTGTTACTACTTAGAAAAGGCTGAAATGGTTTTCTACATATATGACTTTATAATAAAGAAGACTACTGTATATGATGGACTTATTATACTTACTGAATTATCTAAGATACTAAGTAGGCTGTGCTCTTGAAGACCGCCATAAGCTCAGCTCATATCAATGGAAGCCCTATGAAATCTTATACAAAACAGTTCAGTTTTAATTCTCAGTCTTGTACTTGCTGCAAAAGTGCCTACTATTTTCATTCAAAATGGAAATGGCTGGCTGACTTTATACAACTGCAATCCAGTAGGTCCCCGGTTCCATGATATTAAAGATCATTGCCGACAGCTGAGTCAGCTTTTCCGTCACATTTCAAGTGTACAGGACATAACCAACCTGGCAATATCATGAATACTCTATCCAACCTAACAGCTGAGTCCTCTACTGGTGATGGATGCCATTAATCCATCTATTGTTGATCTAATCACAATCGTGGCTACAAAGCTCACAAACCATTGCCAACTCAAAACAAGGCCTCGCATAGAGTTCAGCCTGAGATTAGTCTATACTTGCAATATGGCAAATATTCAAAGAAAAAGTTCCTATTACTAGAGTGTGCTGCAATAACTTATCAAAGATGTATGCTCTGAATGCCGGATGATGGCTATCAAACCATCCAGAGTTTCATATATCTCTTTTCTGTTTTGGTGCCTTGTGTCTTTAACCAAAAACTCATGGACTTCATTTCCTACCTGGATCAAGCTACTACCTGGCATTTTCTCAACTCCCCAATCACGCATTGTTTTGCGTGCATCCATCACACTGCCCCACCTTCCTTCTAGGGCACTACAATTGGAAACCAACACTTGATAACTGGAATTAAATGGTTCTATTTCAACTACCTTTGCACTGACATACTCTGTCAACTCTGCATCACCATGTGAAATGCAAGAACTAAGCAAAGTTACCCAAATGACAGCCCCAGGCTTAAGAGGCATGCTTTCAATAAATCGAACTGCCTCTTGTAACTTACCAGCTCGACCAAGTAGATCCACGATGCATCCATAGTGCTCCATTCTTGGCACAATCCTATACTGCTCAACCATTTGGTTAAAGATGCTCCAACCTTCTTGCAATAAACCTCCATGAGCACAAGCAGCAAGTGAAGCAATAAATACTGTGTCATCCAGTTTGACTCCTTCTCTGCACATTTCATAGTAGATCAACAGAGCTTCTCTAATGTGTCCATTGTAAGCAAAACCAGAAATCATTGTTGTCCATGTGATGATGCATCTTGTTTTCATTTTGTCAAAAATTAACCGTGCTCTTCCTACATCTCCACATTTTGCAAACATGTCTATAAGAGCATTTCCTAGTGCAATAGTCATATGAGTGTTGCTTTTACTGATGTAAGAACTGACCCAGTTGCAATATTCAGCACTGCCCAGCTGAGCACAGGCCGAGACAACACTTACTAATGTAGCTTCATCAGGAATGAATCCCCCCTCAATCATCATCTGCTGAAATGTGCGCAGTGCCTCATCATACCTCGAGTTGTGATTGTACGCCGTTATCATCGCATTCCACGAAACCAAGTTCTTAACTGGCATCTGAACAAACAACGCTTTGGCTGAATCTATATCCCCAATCTTTGCATAAGCAGAAACCATCGCCGTCCATGAAACCACATCCTTCCGGTCCATCTCATCAAAAAGCTTCCGTGCAGTCTCCACAGTACCGCTTGTTGCATATCCCGAGATCATCAGATTCCAAGAAATGGCATCCCTAATCGGCATCCTGTCAAACACTGAATGTGCTGACACCATGTCCCCAACCCTGGTGGACCCTGCAACAACCGTGTTCCACGATACGACATTCCTCTCTGGCATCACCTCAAACAGCTCCATTGCCCCTGCTGCATCTCCACTCGACATGTACACCCCGATTACGGAGTTCCACGAAACTACGTCCCTATCAGGCATTCCATCGAACACTCTCCGAGCAGCCCCGACATCGCCCGGATCGCTGCACTTGTAGTACACGTTCAGGAGCGCGTTCTGCACGACCACGTCGGACCCGAACCCGCACCGCAGGATCTGGCCGTGGACGCACCGGCACGGCGGCAGCCGCCCCAGGTACTCGCACGCGCGGAGCAGGAAGGTGAAGGTGAACCCATTGGGGGCCACCCCCGCGGCGCGCATGGCGGCGTAGGCCGCGAGCGCGTCCTCCGGGGAGCAGCCACGGCCGCCGCCGCGGCGCCCGGCAAGGCGCTCGATGAGGGTGTTGTGCGCTACGGTTGATGCGCCGGCGCCGGCGGCGCGGAGGATCGCGGCGGCGTGGCGCGGGGACGAGGAGGGTGCGGCGGAGACGAGGGCCGGGAGGAGGCGTGGGCTCGCGGCGAGGCCACGGGCGAGGATCTGGGCGTAGGCCTGCAGCAGGTGGAGCGGGGACTTGAGGCTCCGCAGGATCCGCAGCAGCTCTTGCTCCATCGGTGCGGTGGAGCTCACCACTGCGCACTGGAGGCTGTTTCCCGCGGGTTTTTGAAAGGTTTGCCTACGGTTTACATGGACTAATTGGATGTTGAAATATCCATGTGACCATGAATATGGCAGCATAATCCTTCTCCATCTACGTATTATTCTATTAGATTTCTTCCAATTTGTGAATTTGAATACAAAATCTGAAAATTAACGTATTTGGTATAAACTCCTCAGGTATTCATTAGTTGTGTTGGCTGTCAACATGTTCATTGTTTCATCTTTTCTAGTATTCTAATCATATTTTCTGTATATATATTTATTCATTTTTAAAGCAAGCAGTTTCATGCTAGGGTTGTCCAACTTAACATAATTCTTTAACATTATAAATGTAATATGCAACATACAACTATAACATTTACCACAATCAAATAAAAAGAGTCTTACATACATCTTAAAATAAATAAGTATAAAATATATACCATTTATGTAAAACAGCATGTTAGCATAAGAATTATAGGGTGGGCCATGGCCCACACTGTCCACCATGCAGCTCTGCCACTGAAAGCAAGTAAGTTTTTGTTTTTAATTTTTGTTTGGCTATGGACATGTTTCATATGTTTCATCCATGCACTCTATACATATTTAACTCCCGTTTAATTCTATAGCTTACACTATTTTTTAACTAGATTGATTATCATTTGATTCAATGATTGGACCCTAAACTACACGTGCAGTGTCTATTTATAGTTTAAATAGTGTATTACACGCGTTTAGACAAACAATGCCGATAAGCAAGGTTCAAATGTATACAATGAGAATCAATCAACAATGCTAGATTACATGTATTTTGCATGGAGCTGTTTTATAATGATTGGAGAGGTAATCACCGGTATCTGAAAGGGTGATGAAAGAAATTGTTTTCTGTCATGAGAGGATGAAAAAAGCAAACAACAACAAGACACTTCGTTTAGTCCCGATGCCTCTCAACGTTGTTGGAATCAGAATCGAGGACTGATGAGCACGAGCAGAGGATAACTAACCATCCATCTTTGCAGCAGATTTGAGAGGGCGGAGGCCATTAGGCGAGAGGGGCTCACCCAAACACTATGAATGGACTGACTGGGCCGGCCCATCAAAAGGAACCGATAAAATCCAAGCCCATTCGTCTGTACTGTACACATTCCCCTCGCCCCCTAGGTCGCACCGCCCGCCGCCCCGCCGTCCGCCGCCTTCACCCCCTCTCCGCCCAGAGCGGAGCCCCCGCCATGCGACGGCGCGCCTCTCCTCCGGCCGGCTGAGAGGCACGCCCGCGCGCTCCGTTCACCAGGTAAGCTCCGCCGCCCTCTCCATTCGTTGCATCGGCCTCATTTCTCCGGCAATTCTCGAAGCCGATCTGGAACTTTGGGTGCCCGCAGATCCGTAGGCTTCGTGCGATGACGTCGCCGGGGCCGGCCATCCGATCCAGCCGCCCCCGACGGGCGCTCGCCGCCTCCAACGCCGGGGTGCTGCCCCCGGACCTGCTGTTCGACGTCCTGCTGCGGCTCCCGGCGAAGGAGCTCTGCCGCCTCCGCGCCGTCTGCCGCTCCTGGCGCTCCCTCACCGTCGACCCGCTCTTCGCCAGCGAGCACGCGGCGCGGCATCCGGACCAGCTCCTGGCCAAATTCCGGGACGACGAGGCCAACATCCATGTCCTGGATCTGTCCGGCGGCGTGGTCAAGCAGATCGCCGGCCCAGACGGGCACGAGCTGCTCTGCACACGCCTCGACCTGGCCTGCGTGACTACGAAAGGTAACAGCTGCCAGGTGGTCAACCCGGCGACGGGTGCTGCGTATGCGCTGCCTGAGACCCCGGCGCCGGAGCACGCCAATCGTGAGAACCTGCGCGATCCCTACACCGTCTTTGCGTCCGGGCGGGTCACGTCGACAGGAGAGTGCAAAGTGCTCCGGGTGTTCAATCGGACCGAGTTCGATGCCTTCGATCAGCAGCAGCTCTTTGAGGTTTTTACAGTTAACAGTGGTGTCAGCAATGCACAGTGGAGGGCAACACAAAGCCACTATCTCTTTGTTGAGGCGAGCAATGCTGCTGTTGTTGGTGGAGTTGTGTACTTCTTGACGGACTGCGCGTACGATCTCATGCTGTTTTTCGGGGTGAACACTGGCATCCATCCTGACTGTATTGCATCATTTGACCTTGGGACAGAGGAATGGAGGAGAGACATTCAAGGCCCAATAAGTAGCAGCCTTACTATGGACAACGCTGATGCTACAGAGGAATACCGATCGATTTGGCATAAACTTACTTTATCTGAGCTGAAAGGCTCTCTAGTTCTAGCATACCACCGGCGCCACCAGTCCTTGGATCTCTGGCTTCTAACAGACTTTGAGAATGGTCTCTGGGTGAAAGAGTATAGCATCCGGACTGAATCAGCTATCCCTACTGATGAGTACTTTGTAAAGCCATTGTTGGTTTCAGATGATGGGAGGTTGGTCATCCTTCTAGCATCAACAGGGATTCTGCTTATTTATGATCCAAGAACAAACACTTTTACAGAGGTTCAGATGAGACGTGTTGATGCAGTTGGTATATACACAGGAAATTTGTTGAGTTTACAAGGTGGTGACATGGTGTAGTATTGTGATTTCTTGCTAGTTGCTACCCAATATAGCTTGTGAACAATGCACCTATAGGAATCAATTATCAACCCTGCATCAGTTTTTAAAGTGAACTTTGTATGATGTTAATGTTGTCCTAGAATCATGTCGCGTATTTCATCTAGTCCTGCAATGTTGTTGTCAATTCATGGAGGTGCTTAATTTCCCAGTTGCATACTCTCTTTGTTATTTATTGAAGGCATGCTTGTATGCAAATATTTGGGCATGCATTTGCTACTGTCTGGGCAGTATTGCTGCATGTTTCTGCAAATAGTGGCTTGTCGTGTGATGTAGCTTTTTTACTTGGTGAGTTAGGCTGAATTCTTAATTGCCTGTAAGTGTTGACATTTGATTTCCTTTTTCATCTGCTTTGTGCTTCAAACAGCTTATATGCAGTTGCATTCAAACCCACTTTACAAGTCCCACTTTGACCAGTATCTTGTGAAATATATATTTGATGTAAAAAATGAGCTTGCTATTTTAAGAAAACATGGACTTGGGACATAAGCTGTAAGAATGCCTTCACTCCATTGCCCTATCATTTAGCCAAGAGCACATTTTTGCATATTTGCATGTTCAGTTTCTTTGTAAAGTTGGACCCGATGCACCCTTGTTTCAAGCAAGATTTTTTTTGTTGGGTTACACTCCATTATTTTGAGTTCAGTTGCCAGTTAGCTGGAACTATATTGTTATAGCCAGACATCCTGGTATTTTTTCGGTCATTTTTATTCTCTTTAACTTTAATATGCACAGCTGGATGCTATGATATGATTGATGTGGACTTCAGGATAGCGTCTTTGCTTTTAGTCATTCTTCACATATACTTGTTTGCCCCTGGTACTTGGTGTTTAATTTGCACTATGTGTTATGGAAGATGCAATTTATCCAGTACCATGATGGACTACTTTAAGTTGCCCATACTACATTTTGTTTATTTCTAGAGAATGTAGCTATATGTACCGTGTCCAACATTTGATCAGTTATTACTATCATCCCGCTCATTAATCAATCCTAGCATTACAGATACCTATCATTGGTGTTTTAAGTGTTGGATGTGTAACTAGGTGCATTTGTTGTTTATCCACCGTAGACGGATATTGTATCTTGTGAACTATTTTCTCTCTTAATGAATAATCAATCTCCTGCCATCCGTTTTGGAACATTCATACCTTGCGTACTGCATATTTTTATATACTTTGTGCAGCGGGACTTAAAGACTTCCATGAGCCCTCGATATGCATGTAATTTCCCTTTTTTCATATTATATACTAAAACTTGGCTGTTCAATGGATTATATTTTAGCAGACACTTGCACTCGAAACTCTCCTTTCTTTTCAAGAATGTTGAAATTATTCACAATCTGAAGGTAATGATTTCTTTTCAAGAATGTTGAAATTATTCACAATCTGAAGGTAATGATTTTGTATGGAAAGTAAAAGTCCTATAGATTATGGTGTGGAAATAGATGCTGTTGTAGAAGCAGAGGATGACCAAAATGATGGCGAATTGGCGATAATTTGAGGGTGTACTGCGGAAGAAAGTTCTGCTGCGGCTCTTTAGTTTCCCAGCTAACTAGTGGTCTATGCCTCCATCTCCATACCGGAAAATACAGTAGTCACCCAATTCTATACTTTGCTTTTGAGGTGAAAAGCTATACTTTGCTTTTGAGGTGAGACACAAGATTCTGTAATTCGAGGATTCTCTCGGAGGAACTCGCATCCATAGTGGCTCTGCAATTCGAGAGATCCCAACCATGTTTTTTCTCCAACGACTTGATGGAGCACGTAATATTGACTGGTATTTGCAATGAGTAAGTATAGGATAGTTTACCTAAGCATCTCCAAGAGTGACTAAAAAAATAAAGTTTCAATATACTAATTTGGGGACCTTGTCAAAAATTATTGGGCAGAGAAAGTATCACTCTTCCAACAGCTCCTAAAAAAATAGTCCCAAAAACGATTTAACTGCTGCCACATCATTCATACGTGGGCCCAACGGTTGATTTTCCCCTCTAAACAGTAACTCGGTGTTTATCCTTTTTTTGGCAGTAGAGTGCTAAAAGGGGAGGTAAATTTGGCTCAAGATGGAGCAAGTACTGGGCACACAAGAAAATCGGGACCCATATTATACAACTGTTGGAGCACTTTTTTTCATCTTTATTCCCAAAACTAATTATTGGGAGTAGTTTTTGGGTACTCTTGGATATGCTCAGGGAATGCACATGGTTTAAAATTCCCACACCCAGCCACAAATTGAATCACTCGTATTCATTCATATTCGAAATCGAAATGTGAGGACGAAGAGAAATGCACTCCATCAGTGGCCCATTTTCTTGGCCCATGAGCCCATCCAGTTCATGGACACCCCTTTCGGCCTTGCTGCAGCGCCACCAATCCACTCTCTATCTGCCGATCCCCTCCGCCGTCCGCCGCCCTGCGCCGCCGCCTCCGATCTCTCCGCCCGCCGCTCGATTCGACTCATCAGGGTAAGCGCAGCATCGATCTCTCCGATTCCGGTTCCTAATTACTCATGGGCGCATATGCTTGTTCGGCCAGATGTATAGCCTGTAGGCGTCCGGTGGGCGATGGCGCCGACGAGGCCGCGCTCCCCGCCGATTACCCGGGCCATGCGGGCGCGCGCCGCCGCGAGCTGCGACAGGATCCCGCCGGACGTGCTGTTCGACGTCCTCCTGCGCCTCCCGGTGAAGGACCTCTGCCGCCTCCGCGCGGTCTGCCGCTCGTGGCGCTCCCTCACATCCGACCGGCTCTTCGTCGCGGCGCACGCGGCGCGCCATCCGGGCCCCCTCTTCCTGGCCAAGTTCCGGGATGACAAGACGGACGTCTACGTCGTGGATCTGTCCGGCAGCGTGGTCAAGAGGATCACCGGCGCAGGTGGCGGCCCTTGGCACCAGCTGCTCTGCACACGCCTGAACCTCGCCTGTCTGGGTACTGACTGGAACAGATGCCATGTGCTCGATCCGGCTACTGGAGCTGTTGATTTCCTGCCTGAGAGGCCGGCAGTGGAGCACGCCAATCGTGTCAATTTGCGAGACCCTTACACCTTCTTCGCACTTGGTTGGGTCCCGTCCATGAGAGAGCACAAGGTGCTCCGGATGTTCAACCGGCTTGGTTTTCATAACGGTGGCCAGCAGCTCTTTGAGGTGTTTACTATCAGTGGTGGTGATGGTCAAGCACGGTGGAGAGGACGGCAGGGCCCTGGTCTATTTGTTGACGAGTGCAGTGGTATTGTCGTTGAAGGGGTCGTGTATTTCTTGACGGACAGAGCTTATGAAGGTGCCCATTGTGGGATTCGTCCGGACTACATCGTTTCATTTGACCTTGGAAGAGAGGAGTGGAGGAGAGATCTCCGAGGCCCGATAAGTAGCAATGTTGAATATGCAAAGGTGGTGCTTTATAGGAGGCATCACCTTGCTTTGGCCAATCTAAAAGGAACTCTAGTTCTTGCAGACCACCTGGAACAACCTTATACCATGGACCTATGGTTTCTAGCAGACTTTGGGAGTGGGCTATGGGTGAAAGAGTATCACATTCGGACCGAGTCGATAAGCTCAAGGTTGGCAGCTGAGTACCATATGAAACCGTTGTTGGTATTAGATGACGGGAGGCTGGTCCTTTATCAAGCACGTAAAGGACTGCTGTTCATATGTGATCCTGGAACCAACACTTTTGCACAAGTGGATATTAGATGTCTTGATTCAGTTGGTGTCTACACAGGAAATCTCTTGAGTTCAGGAGAGCATGACATGGTGTAGCAATGGCATAAGTTGATGCTCAAGTTAGCTTGTGTCTGATGCACTTCATAGGTACCACTCTCCTAGTTTTCAAAACTGAACTTTGTATGGATATTGCCAATGATGGATAACATTATTGTGAATCTATCTAGGTGCCTTGTGTTCCCATTTCCCACCCTCATTGCTATTGTAAAATGAGGAGTGCTTGTGCATAAATATTTGAACATAGGGTACTGTCTAGGTGCAGGTTTATGTTTCTGTTGCACCAAGGGTTGCTTATTTGCTGTAGCTAGTTTGTGCAAATTTTCAAGTGCTTGCCTGTATTAATTAGTCTCAATTAAAAGAAACCCGCATATGTTGACATTGGACCTTAAATGTCAGACTTTTTTCATCCGTTGTACAGTCTTTACCAGGGGGGCTGCTTTTCCTTTTCACTACACTTGTGAAGTTAGATTCAGATGCACTGGACACCCCATTTTGAAGTTGTAACTAAGAAATTGCCATCTTTGATTGAGGAGTGTCATATTTTTTTTTCATTTGTTCAAATAACAATTTGAAAGTAGTTCAATGCCTCCCCTGGGCAGGTTGATGTCTGGTTGCTTGGTATAGTAGCTTGTTTAATTTTGGGACCAAACTAAACGCAGGTTGATGCCTGCGTGCGTCACTGTAACATTTCGTCTGTATGTGTGAAAAATTGTCCAAAAATTGATTCATTAGACTCAAAATGTTCGTCTTGTAGAATGCAACAAAACTGCGCAATTAGTTTTTTATTTCATCTACATTTAGTACTCCACGCATGCTATGACATTTTGATGTGACGAGAATCTTCTTTTTGCATAGTGAATTTTGGGGTAGAATTTGAGATCTAAACAAGGCCATTGTAAGGAAACAAAAGGCTCCTATAAACCACACCGAACACGAAAATCATTGTGGAAACAGAGGTAGCAAAATCATGATTCTGCAAAGACTTCTGTTGTGAGGGCATTTCTGCTGGCTTTGTTCAGATAGCCCGTGCAACATACAGTGTTTCTTTTATAATCTGAAAAGAATCTCAAAATGTTTAAGACTTCTGAATTGTTTGCAATTGTTTATATTTAAACTTGTCAACATTCTCTCCTCATTTCAATTTCAAATTAGAATTAACCTCTCCGTGTTACTCATGCTTTTATGTGATTTGTATTTTGAGTGAAATTTGGATCTGATTCAAACTAAATCTACTTTTGTCCAAAAATAAAACCCCAAGAGAATCCCAAACTTTATGTTTTTTTTGCGGGTAACTTTATGTTTGTATAATTATATTTTTGTAAACTACGACTGTGTGATGTGCTTGTTTTGTGTTATTGATTTGTTGTTTCTTTTTTTCTACGTGGGGGATTTAGATTTGAACTATTTGTTCATAATTGGAATGTATTTTCTAGGAGAATAATTGGAATGTATTTTAAACCGAAGACTGATCTGGGCATAAACCCGCTTAGGGTAATGTGAGACAATAGCCCAGCCTGGCCCAAGAACCAACTGGACCTATTCCAACTCCTTTCCTTTGCCATTCGGCCATTTCGTTAGCGAAGCTGAGTGGCCCATTTACGTGGTCCAGCTTGCCTGCACCAGCCCGCAGCACCAACCACACCGAGCCCCGGACCTAATTTACAATCACCCGGGGCTGGCTCGGTGGTTGGAGCTTGCGTGTGTGGCGGAGCCGCGGAGAGCGGAGCGGCGGGAGCGTGCGTGGCGCATCGGGGGAAGCGAAATGCGCTGGATCCTCGTGCTGGTTGCAGCGGTCTCTCTTTGTTGAGAACGTGCTACTCATTAAGAACAGGGACGAAGCTAGAGCGACCCGAGTGCACATTTCAAAATACACATGCAATAAAAAGCTTGTCCACCGTACATAAAGGCAAAAAAAGTTCTTACAGATATAAAAAATTTAATAGCATTGATAGTTAAAATCCATAAATAACTAAACATCAACAAATTATTATATGATCTGCGTAATAATTGGCAAAATACACCATTGAACTGAGTTCTCGGACCTCCGTGAGACGATAACCTATAAAAAATTGTTAATCAGATGATTCAATATTATACGATCACAAACTGTAAATAATAAAAAAAATGAAATCAACATATTACCTTTCAATATTTGCGATGTCCCATTTTCCTAAAGCGATCCACAACAACATCATTTGTAACTTTCAACATTTTTTCTTTCTCCACAAAGCAAATGAGACTATTATTCATGTACTCATCACCCATACGGTTGCACAATTGTGTTTTCACAATTTTCATTGCTGAAAAGATCCTCTCAACGGTAGCAGTGGCGACAGACAATACAAGTACTAGCTTTAAAAGACGATAAACCAAATGATAGGTTAGATGTTTCCTTGTATGTACCATTTTTTGGGAAAGCTCAGTTATGGACTGTATGTTCACAAATCTATCATCTTGACGCACATCATCAATATAAAGTAAAAGTTCATCATTCAGATCCCTCAATTCCACATTATCAAAGTCAGCAGGATATAATTTTGCAAGGCTTATCAAACTATCCACATTAAAATCATGAAATGAGTCTCTCGGATTGAATGCAGCCGAGCATACGAGCAATTGGGAGGTCTCATTGAAGCGTCTATCAAGCTCTTGTAGCAACCAATCAAGAACTTCATTAAAACAATCAACTTGAAAATGATGCTTGTTGGTAATACCTGTTTTTTTTCCTTGGCTTAGTTGGATCAATGTAAGCCTCATCCATTTCCAACTTGGAAATATCATTTTTATCACAAAACTCATACACTTCATCAAGTATTTTCTCCCATCCTTCTCGTCTGACCTTATCCAAATGGTTTATAGTAGATCTCACACAATGAACAACATTCACAATATCTTGATCTTTCCGTTGCAATGCCATTGACAAGGTATTTGTGATAGCTAAAATATTCAGCATGAGATGCAAATAGAACACAAATTCAAAAGATTGGAAGTATACAAGAATACCCCTTGCCTTTCCATCCCTGTCTTCCTTCTCCACAAATTCTAGCACTTTTATAATTGTTTGGAACAAATTAACTAAACTTCTGAGGGATTTATGGTGAGAACTCCAACGAGTATCTCCAGGTCTTTGTAGACATTGTTCTTGATTCAATCCTGTCCCAGTTGTAAGTAACCCACAGCCCAAGGCCTTACTAACTTCTTTAAGATTGATATCCCGAATCATGTCCCTTCTCTTTGAAGATCCACCCACCACATTCAACAAAGTAGAAATCTTGTTAAAAAATTCTGCAATACCTGTATGCTTTCTAGCAACAGCCACAACCACTAGTTGAAGTTGATGAGCAAAGCAATGGACATAATATGCACTACTATTTTCTCTCATGATCAATGATTGAATCCATTAAACGCACCTCGCATATTGCTAGCACCATCATATCCTTGGCCTCTTACCTGTTTCAAGCTCAACTTTAATCTAGCAAACAGAGAATCAATAGATGACTTGAGGTTGGTAGAAGTTGTATCTTTCACATGAACAATCCCAACAAAGCTCTCCTTCACAGCTCCGCATTTATCAACATATCTCAGCACCACTGCCATTTGCTCCTTGCAAGAGACATCTCTAGACTCATCAACTAGCAAGCAGAATACATCTTGCCCAATATCTTCAAGTATAGAATGTAAAATTTCATTTGCAAAACACTTGATGATGTCTTTTTGTATGTCAGAAGATACCAAAAGACTATTGTCTGCTGCATCAACTGTCAATGCCTTGGCTAAAGCTGCATCATGCTCAGCTAAGCAATCATAAACCTTCCTGTAATTCCCTTTGTTGTAGGATGTCTTTGATTCATCATGTCCCCGGAAAGGCAATCCTTGCTTAAGTAGCAATCTGGTAGTTGCACCATTTAATCGAACAAAATATGCATTCTTAGAAGTCTCATGCTGTTTATGTAAAGCAACATCAATGTGTTGTTCTCTTTGCAATAGATCATCACATTTTTTCTTTGCCACATTGTGAGGGCTGCTAACACCACCAACATGCTCCTTTAGTCTCTCTTTATTATTCCAAGTATTCCAACCATCTAAAACAAACGACTTGTACCCAGCCTCTTTCTTAGTGGGGTCTCTAAACAAGAAACAATTGAAACAATATACTCTATCAGTGGACTCGCTATACTCAAGCCAATCTCCAAATTCATCAAACCATTCAGGATTAAACCTTCTGTTTCTATCTCCAATCCGAGTATATGGAAAATCAAGAGTACGAGGTTGACAAGACCCATTTACCAAGTACCTTCTTCTTACCGATTCTCCCAGATTAGGATGATATGCACGTATTTCTTTTCTTTTACCCGGATCAAATTGGATCTCCTCCTCCCAATTGACATCTTATGGAGCCGGTGGCATTGGATCAACAATAACATTGTTGCCTTGCTGACGAGAATTATCAACATTGTTAGCATCATCTGGTGCTTTTCTTTTCAGCCATCTATCCATAAATGCACCTGCAACACATCCTTAAAAATATCAATTTAATGATTTTCTTTACGTCTGTTCAAGAATAAGGGAAGAAAATAAACAATCAATTTATCGAGTACCAATAAACTTACTTGACATAATTTTTTATATCAGTTTAATTCCCAGAGTCTGAAATTAGAATGAAGCCTTCTGAGTTCCTCTCCTTTTCCCTTCTGTTACAATTTACAAAAGTAAAATTGAATTTCAAACCCTAACCCAACAATTTAATTGAACAAAGAAGAATCGTTAACCATGAAATTAGAGCACTAACTTTAAATAAATTGATTGACACCAAAACATCAGAGAAAATTAGTTGTGTACCTGTGGAAAGATCGGTGGCAGCCTGGCACTTTGGCAGGATGTGCAGCCGTGAGCCGTGCAGGTGCACAGCAACGGAGAGGAAAAAGGGAGATGATTCCGGCAAGCCGGCAAGGAGCTGGGCCACGCACGCGACGACGACGATGCAAGCGCTGCTCCCTCGCTTTGCCTCTCTTAGTCTCTTTAGCGATGACTGATGAGTTCTTGGGTTTTTTGGGGAATGAATCGGTTTCGCAGGCGTCGTTTCGCTTTCTCTGCCGCCTCGTTACGCGTGACGCAATCACTCAAGCGGTAGCGGCACCACGCGCTAGTAGTTGTACCATCTTTGTGGGCTTTGTTGATTACTTCATTAAACATTAATTATTGAATTGGGCTGTCAACTTTGTGGACTTCATGGCTGCTGGTGGGCCGGATGGTGGTGCACGTAATTGGAGTTAGGGAGTGCACAAGCGGTAAAATACAACTGCCAACCACTGAAAATTTACATTTTCCCTGGTGCATGTGCACTCGGCAAGCCCAACGTGGCTTTGCCCCTGATTAAGAAGAGAAGAAATTATTTACATAGGAATTACAAATTTGTAGTAGAGAGCGAGGATGAAAAGAAGAAAAAGAAAAACTAAACTCTAAGAAGGATGCGCAAACCGACGAAGCCAGCTCTATCCCAAACTCTAACCTCCTCTAAAATCAAGGGAGCTAAAGCCACGGGCATAAGCGCAGCCCGTTCATGCATCCTTCTATTACGTTCCTTCCAAAGCGACCAAGCGACCAACCAAACAAGTGAATCAAATCCTCTGCGTCTCTACTTGGTTACTCTTTTGCGTGCCCAAAATGCACAATCATCTCTATCGCGAAGGCCACTTAAGCGCAACCCAAAAGGAGATGATCTAGAGTCTCACTTTGCTGCGCACAAAATGCACAATCATCTCTATCGCGGAGGCCATGACGCTGTAGGCGGTTTGAAGTCCAGCAGCGACCATGCAGAACCAGCCAATCCAAGAAGCGACATCTCACTAGCGCCTGAGTCTTCCACAGTCGTCGAGCTCCCAGTAAGGTAGCGCGATCAAAGAAAAAGGCCTGGTAAGCTGAAGCAGTATTAAATTTCACGTTGCCTGTCCATTTTCATATAAACCTATCACTGGTGGTGGACAATGATCGACTTAGCAGTAGGTCCCAAATCCGAAGATATTGAACCAAGACTTGTACTGTAAGGGCATTCCTAATGTCCTTGATCCAATTTCGATCAGTTAAACCCTTCTGCACGGTCTGGGAATTCCTTAGTCACGGAGGCACGACTGATCAAAGATTGGGGGCTAGCTGTCGAACAGAGCCGCCGTTGATCCAATTATCCCTCCAAAATAAGGTGGAAGCCATATCTCCCACCTGCACTATGACCGAGGCATTGAAAAGTACCACCGCCTGCCTATTGATATTAAAGCGGAATCCCTTCCAAGTCTTAGCATTATCTGTGCGTGCTAGCCAAAGCCATCATAAGGCAATACCCATCAGATACAGGTTAGGAATCTCCAATCCGCCCAGTTCCCAGTGAAATGGAGGTCTGGACTCTGGAGATGTACATGATGGAAGATAGTTGTGCGCCAGCAAGGGAGGTCGGCAGTGACAAGGTGCCGGCGCAGCTTCATACGTCTATGCAGTCTGCACCTCTATGGTGATTAAATGTGTTGTTGCCATAGACCTCATTAGGCTTAATGGGATTTCGACCTCTTGTGAGGTGCCCAAGCTTCTTTTAGTGATGTTGAGTTTTAGACAGATTAAAGTGGTAAGAACATGTTTAATTTATTCTCTTTCAATCATTTTGCGAGGTTATTCATCTGTTACTCGGTACTTTTGCCTAGTATTGCGCTATAGTAACCGTAAGAAATGGTTGTGCAATTGGATTATCCTAGAGCGTTGATGAACCTACTGTACCTCTTGGTTTTGAAGGAATTTCATGCTGCTACAGCAGAGGGTTATGTCTAGTGTAGAGGAAACCGCTACTGTGGCTAGCTGCTCCTAGTTTTTGTGGTGCTTGAGCTCCTAAAAGTGTTGTCCAATTATTTGTGGGATTTATGTTGTGTAGTTAATCTTATGCTTGCTTCATGTATAATTGACAGAAAACATTAATAATAATCTGATGAATTCTTAGCTTTATTACTATAAATTTCTATTTGTTGGAAGCCTTGGCACATCTGCATATGATGGATTTTATATTGGCTGCTGTGGTGACATAAACAATAAGTATAATCAAGAGGTGGAAAGTTAAAATCGTAGTACAACGCAGACGCTCACACACGCCCCTATGAGCACCTTCGAAGGACTGAGCACCCGGCAGATCTGGAGATTTTTGAAGTCACCATTGGCGCCTCGTTGTCGACGGAAACGCCGCTTACCACTTAACGCATAGCACCTGTAAATCCTGGGAAAATCCCAAAAAAATATGCGAGCACCAGGATTTGAACCCTAGTGAGTAGCGTCCCACTGGACCATCCTACCATTGGACTACGAGCCAATTCGCTACAATTGTTATGGCTTTCACACCTACATAAGCATTTGTCTGTTAGATTGGCACAGATTAGTTATCGGATTGGTCAAAAACATATGTAAAAGTTTTATAAAAATGTTATTTTAAGAAGTTGAGGAAGTTACTAAACACAAGTTTTTACTTGAGAACTTTTTCTTGAAAAGTTTTGTTCATAAGCTTTTCAGCTTAGCTTTACACAATAATTGCTAACAAAAGTGTTCTTTAAAAGTTATAAACAAAATTTATGTTTATAAGTTACTCATCAAAGTTAAGTTATTTCTAGAAGTTTTTCTAGAAATATTTCTATCAAAAGTTATAGATAAAAACTTTATTCATAAATTACTCATCAAAGTTCTATCGAGAAGTTTTACTAGAAAGATTCCTATTAAAATTTATAAACAAAACTTTTGTTGATAAGTTATAAACAAAAGTTTTATTAAAAAGTTATAAATAAAAGTTTTATGGAAAAGTTGTAAACAAAAGTTTTTCTGAAAGGACTTAAGGGTTTGTTTAGAATTAGGTTTTCGGCTTAGTTTTACACAAGAGTTACTAAGAAAAGTTATCTTTCAAAATTATACACAAAATGTATGTTTGTATGTTACTCATCAAATTTATTTCAAGGAGTTTTCCTAGAAATTTTTCTGTCAAAATTTATAAATAAAGTTTTATTGATAAGTTATTCATCAAGATCCTATCAATAAGTTTTGCTAAAAAAATATCCATTAAAATTTAGAAAAAAAGTTTTATTGATAATTTATAAATATAATTTTTGTGAATAAGTTATACAGAAAACTTGAGTTGAAAAGTTATCAACAAAAGTTTTGTTAAAAGGCTTTCTTTAAGGATTTGTTTTGAATTTTTTCTTTCAAATAGAGAAAGTTTTGTGAGCATGATATATAGAATTTGTTCGTTGACCAGCTTATAATATTTTTTTTATGAAAATGTGATTAGGATATGTTTTTTCGAATTGCTACTATGATAACTTTTCTGCTAAAAATGGTATCTATTGTGAATAATGGGGGTGTAATGACTTGTCTATGAAAAAGTCATCTAGTCTGATTTTCGAAGTAGAAGTTCGTGTTATTTTTTCCTTGCGTAAGATCTTGGTTTGAACTTATATTCTATCATCTGCGTTTGTTTTTTTTGTCACGGGAGATTTGGAGATGGGCTCACCAATAAATTCTGAGGCCATGTTTTTCGTTTAAACAAGGCAAAATTGATACTTTCATCCCTCAACTTTTCCTTGAAGGTTGAGTTCATCCATTAACTTTGAAATTGGCCAATTTAGTCCCTCTTTATGATGGATCAAACACGTCCTCAACTTTCAAATACATCAATCTAGTCCCTCAGATTTTGTTTTTGGGTCATATCCATCCCTAGAGAACTCAAAATTTTGATATCTAAATATATTAATTATCTTCATACACTTTTACGTATATGTTTGCTAAAAAAGAAGTCATATGCTATTTTTTACCATCTAGTTAAACATTTAGATTAAGTTTGAGAAGAATAATTGGCCTAAAAGTCTGGCTAATCATTTAGATTACCTCTATACAAGGATAGAAGTATATGTTTTAAAAATAATTGGCCCAAAAATATAAATACAGAGGTCAGTTTGGCAAAAAGTAGTGACGCTCCTGTATCTGTTGCGCAAGCAAAAATGAGATACTATGAGTATAAACAATGATTAGGATAACCGATAGACAATATGGTAAAAAAATAGCGAGCCACATATATTTGAATACTTGATGTATAGAAAAAGGTGTTGCTGAGGAGTAGTGAAATAAATAGAAAAATAAAACTTGAGGGGTGGATTTGATCCAAAAAATAAAACTTGAGGGACTAAATTGGTTGATTCGAAAGTTAAGGGACGAATTTGATCTAAAAATAAGACTTGAAGGACTAGATTGACCTATTTGAAAGTTGAAGGACGAACTTGGCCCTTGAGACAAAGTGGAGGGGGACTAATATGCCTATTTTACCTTTAAACAATTGTTGTAGTTGTATTTTTGTACCAGGAGGAGGATAAAAATGTTCAAATGTGCATCTTTCTTGAAATACATATATGGTTACATTTTATTGTTTAAAACTAGCTTTTATTTTCACTTCGCTACTAATTTGGCGCCTAATTTCCCACGATCCCTAATGCTTTTTGGCGCCTATGCAAGAGTGGTTCAATTCCATATCTTGTGCTACCCTTCAACCATGTATGTCGTCATTCTCATCGGAAGATTAGGCTACCCCATGTTTGAGTTTGGTTAAGAATATACTATTTGTTTATTAAAAATGTGTTGTTTTAGGCGTGTTTGTATGCACTAATGTAATATGTTTGTCAACTTAAGCAAGAAAGGAGTCAGATTTAGACATTAAAAAAGTTATCTTTGCACATTATTATTAGATCACTTGTTGATTGTATATGTCTTTATGTGGTACACTAGGTATGTATCCGTGTGTTGCTACGGACAAAATATTTAACACAATACCACACCTTACAGAGGGAAAAATATAGATCATATTTTCAAGAGGGATATTAATTCAAAATTATGTCTAAACTCTGTCTTCATTCTTGTTAGCGTCAAACTAAGGTGGTGTTTAGATGTTAGAATTGGGAGGGTGAATTTGGGAGTAAGATGTCACTTCGTAATCATGCGCTACTGTAGCATTTCGTTTGTATTTGTGAAAAATTATCCAAAAATCGATTAATTAGGCTCAAAATGTTCGTCTCGCAGAGTACAACAAAATTGTGCAATTAGTTTTTAATTTCATCTACATTTAATACTCCATACATGTTATGACATTTTGATGTGATGGAGAATCTTCTTTTTGCATAGTGTATTTGGGAGTTTCTTTTTGGAACTAAACAGGCCCTAAACTCATAGCTTTCTCTTGGTTCTGTAATCCTGTGGTTTGCCTCCAAATACTGACCACATAATCCAAAATACTCAAGGCCCATCGCATACTATCGCGAGGCTCATGATAAGTTGCTGCCATCACAACTAAAATGGAGCATTGCAATATGGCCCTGTTTGGAACAGTGGCCATGAGAATCGCTTCTCAGTTAAGCTGTATAAGTATGAAAATAACACTTATTTGAGAAGTGGGTCTGAACCAGCTTCTGCGTTTTAGTACAGATGGGGGCGGTGGGAAGAAGCATGGCCAAAAAAAGCTGCAAAAAAGTGTGCCGTTTGACTTCTAGTTTCAGCTTATTTTGGTCATAAACTGAAGTTAAGTTGTTCCAAACAGGGCCATCTCGTCGACTTTATAATACAAGTATTAACTCAAAGGGAGTTTCAACCATCTAATTCACATGCGTGTGTGCATACACGTTCAGTACTGTAAACATTGCTACCTTCATAAGGTCACTGAATGTAGCCGCAGAAACACAGTACAACCCGTTTTACTGTGCATCTAAAACTCACCAGTATTATTACAAAGAACCATGATACTCATCATCACCAGGACAGAAAATGGTGCACAACTGTATTTATTCCTTGTTCTTGTCCTCCTTTCAGACAAGTTCAAAGACTCTGCGATTGAAAAACAATAATCCATGGTAGGAATGAAATAAAGATATCAAAAGATGATTGATTTGCTAGTAGAAGAAAACAGACCCATTGTCCGCAGATGTATAGGGAGTTCGACGGGCATGTGCATTCTATTGAGTAGGATGAAAGCATAACAGATGGGAAAAACATTCAAATCAAGAATTTATCTTGGCATGTCATATATAGCAATGCAATTAGGACGCACAATTACTATCGATCTGCTAGACTTGCTAAGGCATCGAATAATATACTAAATGCATAAAGACTGCCTCACATATCAATTTTGATAAAAATTAATATGCTAAAAGACAGATTGTATGGATCTGCACCTATCTCGCAATCAAAAAGCCTGGAACATTTTCAACCATATACACCTCTTCTTAATTGAATAAATTATTACGCATCTGATGCGGATAGATGTTGCTACCTGAAGCTTTTTGGTCGAAGTAATTAAGCACTTCCATGGACAACGTGGTATTATTTATTGTGTAATGAGACCCCAGAGGTACACGATAGTAGAAAGAAGATTGTATCTTAATGGCTGAAAAGGGATGAAAGTGGTGTGGATAGTTTCCGCGTCCGATCCGATCCGAAACCGAATTTTAATGATATGGAGAAGAGTTTTGGATATCCGCGCGGATATGGATAATCCGAATCCGATTCTGTGTGGATGTGGAGTAGGATATGGTTTTAGTGAAATCCGATGGATATGGATTATCCGATAATTGATTGCAGATTATCCGAAGCTTATAATAGGATATCCGACTACTTTTGTGAACCTACTATAATAAAATTTAAGCCCAACCCACATATATACATAATATTTTATAGCCCACAAACCCTCAGGTATATTTATCACACAAAAATACACCGGTGAAGTGTGAAGTACCACTGTTAACTGTTAAGGTTACTTTAGTTGTGTCGTAAACTACAAAAGGGGAGTATTTTTCATGTTATATTATTTTATTGTGGTTTTCGTTAGAAAATATTCACCATCATAAAAAGTTACACAAAAGTATGTATTATCCGTCTATTTTAATCCGCTTCCGCACCGACTCCGATCCGCTTCCGTACCATCTCCGATATCCGACAAAATCCGTATCCATAACCGTATTCGGGTAATATCCGCTCCGCTCCGCATCCGACGAAAAAAGGTGGATGAGGATATGGTAAAGATATTATCCGCTCCGATCCGATCCGTTTTCATCCCCAGCTGAAACCAACTCATAGGAAATGCCATATGTAGCTTCATATTTCACTTCCATGGTTGTTTTAGGTCAACTTGTGTACTCTAACTCAAAGGGCTCCCCAGGATACAAACTCTTTCCAAACTTTATCCAAATGAATCTTTGAGTCTGTTCCAATGGACGACTTAAGATTCTCATTATTCAGTATTCTGCCATATTCTTTCTTGTAGTCCCTTATGTACTGAACCTGAAAGATGTGCAATTGGACAATTACTTCACTGAGTTTTCTGAATACAACCATAGCATATATAGCACAAGAAAATTTCGGATGAATGTCTAATGCAGTGTTCAGATGATTCCATTTAGTGGGAGTAACAACCTAAATCAAGGATGATTTTCTTTGCAAAGGTGCATACCATAAGACCATGGCAGTGCCAGGTCTGCTCACAATCAAGAGGGACAACCAATGGTCCTATACAAGAAGACTGAGTGTGCTTTGCGGAGAAGATGTTTCAATTTAAGATCAAATCAGTATAGTAACACACCTACTTATATATGCGACAAACAATGCCATCACATCGTAAGGTAATGTTATTGACCTCAAATATAAGTGGAGTCCTTCTGGTCAATATTCCTCTGAACTTTTTCTTAACTGCTGCCTCCTGCAAATACACATAAGTATGAGGTAGCACGGCATTGAAAAGATGACAACCACTGATATGGTGACTGGATGCAATACAAAATGATAATCATTGAACTGACAAAAACGTATCACGGCATTGAAAAGATATGGCGATATGGATTTACAGATGGTTGACTAAAAAATGTACTTACTGTAATCTAACATATGACCCCTAACAAAAATAAGAGATATGGAAGCACAACCCGGCTATCAGTTTTAACAAAGCCCCACGAAATTACAAAGAGGAAAAGGGCACAAAATTCTCAAAAATGAAATTATCATGCATGCTATGCCTATGAATTTGCAGATAATATTCTTATATTTGTTGACTCATTGGGCATATATAGTACCATGATAGACTAAAATTAATCACTATACATCGATGTTAGAGTTAAGAAATTAGATAATCACCAAGGTAAAACAATGTGTTACTTAAAGATGCCCGTTGTTCTGGTAATCAAGTAGTTTTTTTTTTCTCGAACATGTAGTCAAGAAGTTCACCTGAACACAATGAGTCAATCAAGCAATAGACCAATTCAATGAAAATTTCAACACTACTTTCCAATCATTTGATCTGCATCTCTGTATAAGAAGAAAATTAGTTAAAGATGAAATGATGATGGAAACAAAGATACTCTAAATTTATCATTGTTCCCGTGCAGGGCTGATAATGTGACGAACAGTATGACAAATCAATTCAGTCAACATGACCCATGCAAAACGCATGGTAACCAATTGATAGTAAGGATGGTTAAACAATCACTCATCATGGCATTGATAGGCAAATACCTGACAAGAGTCAAAACAACTTCCACTCCTGCCTGCTCAAGTAGTCATCTCCCAGTGTCTGATGCATGTGTAAAGATCATAGAACTATGATCAAGAACCTCAGATAAATTTTAGAAAAAAATAATAGTACTGTGTAGTACCCACCAAAGCAAACAATCATCTCATTACATGCACTACAAGAACACTGCTTGAGTTCTTCAGTCAGGTGGTGAGTGTTGAGCGAGCAATCCTCGAGAAGCGGTAGGGTGAGAGCAAGAGACCAACACTGTTGTTCTTTGTGCTCGACAGCCAGGTGATGTGCAGGTTGCATCCTTGCAGGGGTGGATGCCGGACCGTAGGGGGAAGATGCACACGCTGGAGTTACACTTCAATAAATTTGGGGGTCTGTAGTGACTAGACTAAAGTTCTTAATCTTATACTTCCTCCGGTACGGTATTAGAAGTCATTTAGGTGATTGTTTTCCTAAACGATATCAATTGGTTACCATTCGTTCTCATTACATGCACTACAAGATCAATAATTTTGGGGGTCTGCTGCAGACTCTGGATATCTACTACATTTGGAACTTATGTGGCCATGTATATGGCCAGAGCGAGGAAGATGAAAGTCCTATCAAATGCCTGAAATGTACATATTCATTTGGAATCTTTTTAGTAGGTGGAATACACAGCAGATCATGAAAAAACACTAGCATAGTATTGACAAACAAAATACCATTTTTATTAAAAACTATGTGAAGCTTAATGCAGGCCTAAACAGATAGTGATAATATGCAAGTTTGTCCATACAGGATTGCAAAAAGAGGAAATTGCAATGGAGAGTAAAGAAAACAAACTAACATTTGGCTCCAACTCTAATGCATGTTTGAAGCACTCCACCGCCGCATTAATGTCATTAAGTCCAATTTGTGCCTGAAAATCATGTGGGTGCAGCTTAGCCTGCAGAGGCAACATCAAGATGATGATGATGGTTGATAGATGTCCTCACAAGTTAACCAAGAAACTTAATTTCATTAAACATTATGTACGAAGGCAAGGCTCTGTTCCCTCAAATAGCTACAGATGTCAAATACTAAGATTGACTAAGATTGTCAAAACAGTCTTGTTATAATATGACATTTAAAAATGTGGTACACCAACCAATAATTAGCTTATATTTTTTAAACAACACAAACAGGTCCCTCTAGTATGGTGTAGATGTCAGGTCACCCATATCCAGTATGTCAAGGGTCAGAAGGTATAAGAACCTTCCCAATAGCAGGTTTAAAAAAATAGTGAGAACTCCCTGATTTCAGGTGCACAAATACTAAGTGAGAAAAACTTACAAAATTTAGAATAGACCACAGCAGCAGCCTCCTTCCAATTTTATGGGCAACTCTGAGTACAAAAGGCAAGTAGGCACATGTTAGCGTAGACAATAAAAGGCATGAAACCTGCACCTCTATTTAAAGTCAACATATAGGTGCAAGACAAGATGCACCGACAATCAGATTCTATGGACCACATGATTTCTATACATCTGAAATAAATGACATGTTTGCTTGGCAGACTACATGAAGTTTTAAACCGAATAAGGAACTTGTGTGTTCTGGTTCAGTAAACATTGGAATGGCCTCAATCTAAATCATGTATTATATTTGCAAATTATTCATCCTTAGATATTTCTTTGACGGCCAGCATCAGCAAGGGGAAATGAGAAACAATGATAATTAAAGGCTTGGCTATGAAGAAAGATCTGTCACTATCATTGGAACAATATATATACCCTATTTGCCTAGTCTCACTATTTCTATTATTCTAAGCAACTTGCTACATTTCATATAAAAAATCGATTGTCACTTTTCACAGAAAAGAATATACGCTGTGCAACTAACATTATAGGATAGGTATGCACATTATGGTTATTGCTTTCCTTCCAGGGATATATTTCAAGGTAACTGAGTTAGTCTCTGAGAGGCAAAAATTGCCATAAACTATGCTTACCCTTAACTGGCAGGTAACATAGAGCGCTCCAATATGTTCAAGTCCTTTCACTTGAATGTTGGACAAAAAATAGCTATCAAAACATAAATGTTGATAAAAGTAAATAAGTTGAATAAAAGAACATAGCTGCCAAAGAACAAAAGATGAGACGATAATGCATAGAAGTGCATTCAGATATATGCTCTTAATGCAAATTACCTGTAATTATCAGGCTGGTCTAGGTATATTTGAATGCCAACATAACAAGACCAAATTCAGAACATTTTTGAATGGACTATACATGGTACTTCTACACAAATAATGCACTGGTACTATATGGCATCGTATGCGTATATGCCAAATACACGGGTGGTCCCTAAACTTGTATCGAGGTGTTACCTAGGTCCCTGAACTCCCAAAATGCATTTTCATATCATTGAACTTGTCCCAATGTGTCATCTAGGTCCCTAAACTATCCAAACACATTTTTTAAGTCATCGAACTTGGACAGATATGCCATTCAGATCCATAAACTCCGAAAAGTATATTTTCATAAACTCGTCATGGCCTCATGGGTATCATCACTAGTCCAAACACGTGAAAAAAATGAAGACTTCTCTTGATTCTCGCACTAGATCTCTCCATTTTTCAACACATTCTGAGAGTTTGTGGATTCGGATGACACGTTGGGACAAGTTCGATGACTTGAAAATGTATTTTAAAAGATTAGGGACCTAGATGACACGTCTGGACAAGTTTGGGGATCCAAATATACGTTTTGAGAGTTTTGGGACCTAAATGACACCGCATGACAAGTTTAGGGACCACTCGTGTATTTTACTCAATTTTTTTAATCTATATGCTCTCTCGAGACCAGACCTCGGAGATTTCCAAGAAAAACATGATAACCTACATTCCAGAAAAAAACAATTATGAGCACCTTGCTGCAGAGCGCCAGAATGCACTAACCAGTTTTATTTCTGACCTAGCTTGATCATAAGCTGCAAATGCTGGCGAGTTAACAACACTATTTGACACCCAACTGCACAGTAAATAGATAAACTACTTGCAACTAAAGCTTAAAAAGGTTTAACTATTTTTTCCTAATCACATCAAATTACCCAATCATCTCAGAAGCCCTTCTTTATTTGGACACGATGTTCATTAGCATGTTCTGATTGTCCGCGGAAAAAACACTTGACAGACAAATTCAGTTATAAGCAAAAGTTTCAAACAGTAAAATAAAAACTAATTTTAGATCATTAATGTCTATGTCTAACTTCAAGGAACTAATATTAATGAAACCAAATATCCATGGATCTCAATGTCACCGGAGTAAGTGATTAAAAATTAACTAATTACATGTAGAATCTTGGTCAAGAACATTTATCAAAATACAAGATTCTGCAGTGGAGTTACCACTATTAACTAACAACAACGATTATACATAAAAAATACCATTGTCAGCTTACTGATCAGAAGTGTTCGACCCTATCTCACCGATACTGGGACGACCCATTGGCCATTGCCGAGCATGACCAACGTGCCGAGTCGCTAGAATTCGTTGTCCCCTTCGCTCGACCACGAGCATCAGCCGCATCCTTTTCCTTTTCTCCTCTAGGCACTGTACAGTGTACGTACACCGCTGACAGCACCAAGAAGACAGAGGTCACTCCACCTGATCTCCTCCCAATTCTTCTTCACCCCACTCCGACTACAACCTCCAGGCTAGTCACCACCCGGTACGATCTCTGTATCACAGCACAGTCAGGACTGCGCTCCTGGTCCAGGAATGGCGCCGTGCTGCCTGCTTCGAGTCGGCAGGCCGGGGGCTTCCACTCGCCGCGGCGCTGTGCGCGGCAGCCGTCGCGCTGGCGCTGGCGCCCTCCGCGGAAGCCACCTCGGCGTCGCTCGTGGGCACCAACTATGGCCACGTCGGGAACAGCCTCCCGCGCGCCGCAGGCCGTGCTGCCGCTGCTCGGGGGCCTCGGCATTGGTCGCGTCCGGATGTACGACGCCGACCCCAACGTGCTGCACGCCTTTGCCCAGACCGGGGTCGAGCTCGTCGTGGCGGGGGAATGTGGCAGCATCGGAGAGGAGAGGGGGAACACGGCGGCGACGTGGCGGCGTTGTAGATCCACGCGATCCACGCGGCAGCGGCGATCCATGCGGAGGCTGTGGAGGGGATGCGGACGGGGAGGATGGGGCTGGGGGCGGACGGGAGGGGGCGGCAATGGAGTGTGGGTGCGGATGGAGTGGAGCTGGAGGCATCACGGCGGCGCGGAAGAGGAGGAGACTGAGGTGCGACGGCGGTCGACGTCGGGGCGGTGGAGGCCGAGGGCGACGGTGAGTCGCTCGCGGGCGAAGGGGTGAGGGGCGAGATCGCGGGCAGAGGGGTGATGGGGTTCTCGGGGCGGAAGATTTTTTCAGGAGGGCCCACATATTGGCGCAAAAAACAACGAGCGGGCGACACGGAGGCAGAGGAATTTTTTTTTGCGTACACTATTCGCCTCAGGAGATTTATTAGGAGTAGAGATATGAATCAATACTTTGTAAAGATATTATGTAAACTATGAAATATAACTAAGGAATATGAACTCACATATATGTAAATTACGTACATAGTAGCGGTGATGAATTTCAGCACAATAATCCCTTTTGAACTTGTACTAATTATAACAACCTTTCTTTGACAACGACTTGTAGGACGTAATGCTGATTCCGATGAGCAGATAATTTATAGGGCATTAGAATAATATTAGCTTGTCAAATAGTAAATGGTGGAATGTGAACTTATTCGTTGTGATATGATATTTGATAGGATATGGGCATATAATATAACATATGTTTTTTTACATCCAGTGCCTCCCCCTCGTATTCATATTCAAATTCATGAACGGAAGAGATTTAATAATAAGGAAATAGAAAGGACATGCGATTGAAGATATCATCGTCATCTGATGTTTAAAATATATAAATCTTAGTTCTTGATCGGACAGCCGACTGCTATCTTCTTTCTATGCTTGTTTCTGACCCGGCGTCCATTTTAGAATTTCTTCGTCCCGCCGAAATACCCGAACCGCTCCACTTGCATCCCATTATTTCTTGGCAAGAGACCCCACCACCGGTCAACGACAGAAGCTGACTCCGCCCCTGCCTCCAGATATCAAATTAACAGCGACCTACCCTGCAGGCCCTAACCCTAGAAACCCAAATTTCAGACAACCAGAAAGAAACACCCAGGATCGAGGGGTAGTGCAAAAAAAAAGCCTGGGCCCATTTTGGTTATACTATGCAAAACCTTGGCCCATTTGTTGCCAATACTAAAAACCCTAGCTCTCGCGTCGTCCATTCCCCACCCCACCTACCTCTCTCAGTCCGGCTGTCTGTCCGCAGCCGCCGCCTTGGATATTGCGTACGTCGCCACCTGCTGCCGGAACCCGCTGATCGATCGAGACTGTCAGACCATGGAGACCTCGACCTGATCACGCATCGCCACCCGCTGCTGGTAAGCGCTTCGATCACCCCGGCCTAGCTAGCTTGTTCTCTAATCGTTAGTGTTGACGCAAATCTCGGTCAACACACGAGAGAGCGCTTGACGCGCGGGTCGCGAACAGGCCGAATAGCAGCAAAACCGCATAAAGCGGTCAGACCGGTTCAGAGAAGCGGTCAGACCGGTTTCAAGGCACAAAGCGGTCAGACCGGTTCAGCAAAGCGGTCAGACCGGTTTCCTAGGGTTTTGCTAGAATTGACTGTTCGTGAGGATAACTACCAAGCTTACGTGCTGGAGAATGACTAGGTTTACGAGCAAACCAGTAAAGAGATAATCAACGCACTTACGTGGCGAAGAACGACTAGTTTACGAGCAAACTAGCAAAGGCCGTCGAAGCTCTCGCCCGGGAGGGACCCCGTCAGGGCGTGGACGTCGCCAGCGTGCCCTAGGTCGACCAGCGAGCCTTAGGACGTCATCTCTGGTCGTGGAGATCAGCGGATGGGAAGCATAGAGGTTGGAAGAGATTAGGGTTTGAAGGAAAAAGTAAAGGTAATATTTGATTCGATTGGATATCTCAATCGGCCTTCTAGCCTTTATATTTATAGGCCGGGGAAGTCTTACCCCTTTCGAATAGGTTACAATATGGGATTAAACTCGGAATCCTAGTCCTACTCGAATTACAGAACCCAAACCGGTCTGACCGGTTTGTCCGGGTGCAGATCTTGCTGAAGCCATATCTCCCTCATCCGGAATCCAAATTAGGCGTTCTACATATGCATCTTGATCGTCTCGACGAGAGCTACGCAATGGTGAAGTCCAATTAGCATTTTGACACTTTTATCAAAACCGGTCTGACCGGTTTGTGCACACCGGTCAGACCGGTTTGCACTGCCGTGCCACTTTTGGGTGTCAACACATGCCCCCCTGTTTCTTGGTAAAGCTTGCGTAGCAAGAAACATTTCTCCAAGCCAAAAACTGCACTGAAATAATGATAAGCACCCGTACATCAGTCACATCTTGTCTCTAATGATGAAGAAACCCAATTGTCCACATATCTTGGTCTTCAAGACGACGGATTCACTGTGCTGCTCATATTCCTGCATCTCCATGAGATATGAACCTGAATATATACCACTTCGGCTATGATTGTCTGTAATTTAATCCAAAGCCAATATCACACTTTAACTAACCATGGATGCACAATTGACCCAATTACAATGAATAGCAATTGGTCTTTCATCTTTATAATCACAACTGAGAGTGTGTAATAAACATCCACCAGCCTCATATCTTTGGATCACAAACTCCTAGCCAAAGTAGAAAAACCATATCCAGCTTGTTTATTAGTGCAAAATATTCTAACCGGCCTCATAAATGAATATGCCACAACCACGATGCAAATGGCCAAGATTAGATTGTTGTCAAGAGTTAACTTGCACTACCACAATGCAAAGCATCTATGCACCAAATTTAGATCAAGTATCTGCTGCACCTATCAATATTGAATAACCAAATGCTTTTGCCTATTTCACTCCTAGCTCGAATACAAAACTTCATATTCGGCCTAAATATTGATGTAAAATATTTGAACCGGCTATAGCACTATTTAATGTAACAAAAATCAGCACCGGTACCTTCAGCACTCTCTCAAGCCGATCCAAATAAAGTACCAAATCCATAAGGAAAAATGCTCATTGTACTAATAATCCTGGTACAAACCGGTCTGACCGGTTTGGGAAACCGGTCAGACCGGTTTCGCCTGATCAGCTGATCGACTCTCCTTTGATGAATTATTTTGCCCCCCGGGCATTAAAATAATTAGGTGATATCTTATCAGGAATTTTAACACTTTAGGACGATGATCAAAGACATTCATCGGCCATATATGTTGCCAAGGATGACACAAATTATCATCTATAGTAAATTCATCCATAAGAATATGTATAGCCAAAATAGTGTAGAGAGATATATAAATTCAGAATAAAAACCATCTCTAAAAACTAAATATTTCGGCTTTTTGAATTAATCAATAGGCATAACTATTTAGTGATAACCCTCCTTGATATAAAGACTCATATGACGTCCAAGGATCAAAATAAGAGCATGAGGGATAACCAAACATATTCATGGATGAATTCCAATACACAGGCGTATATGATATTTGGGAACCAAATAGACGATGCATTGACCAATAATTTTGATGATTTGGTGCAAACCTTATATTTGAAGATCGTCTCTTGGACCTTCTATTCTTCTTCACTTGTATTGCAACTTCTGTGTAAACATCGTCTTTATCTTGAGTTTGAATGCTTCCTTTAGGAACCCACGCCATGCCTTTTTCTTTTAGCTCTTGGGCACTAAGTCTCTGGAGCTTCTTCTTTTGCCAATCTGATGAACCGAGTAAATGCTTCGGCTGTGCTTGAGCTTTGGACAGCGACAACTCTTTCTTGATTTTTGGCTCCTTTAACCTCTTTTGCCCAGATTTAGTACTTGGAATATCAATAGCTAAATTTTTCTCTTCATTGCCATTAATAGCCGAAGTCTTTAACACATTAATCGGCTTTTCAGCAATTGTATTCGGATCTGAACTTGTAGCTTGGTGACCATCTTTTTTCACTACATAAATCTGCTTGACAACCTTTTTCTTATTTTGAACTCTAGACCGATCTTTATACTCAAAACGGTCATTTTTAACATAAGGTTGTCTTGCATATGATGATTCTTGTGGAGCTACATACCCTATATAATATGGCCTAAAACATGAAGGAGTATGTGCCCATGAATCATTCCACCCCCGTGATGAGTAAGAATGAAAATTAGTGGGATGTGGAGCACATGGAACTGGCATTGATGGACCAAAAGAATAATACGGTGCTGCTGAACTAAAACCCTTTCTTTGCCAATTCCAATTCTCAGAATTATGTTTAGGAGGTGATCTTGATGATTTAGCTCCATTTGACCGATTAGCACGCTTGGCCTCATTTTCTTTTTGATATTTAGCCAGAAGTTCATCAAAAGTGAGCTTCGGCCTTTTACCATTGTGCTTAACACGGTCTTTACCTCCATTCATCTTAAGACGCTCTGATTTTAATATTTTTGGGCGTCCTTGGTCAGAACCGGTCTGACCGGTTTGCACAATCGGTCTGACCGCTTTGGAACCGGTCTGACCGGTTAAGCAAACCGGTGTGACCGGTTTTGCCCGCACAGCAGGAGTAACCGGCTCTTGTTCCGATTGTGAAGAAGTTGTTTGCCCCCCAGTGTTTTCCAAATTAAGCTCATCGTCCTCTAACACATCTTCAACTTGGACGATATCTTCTATATCACTTGAGGGCTTAGAATCTTCCTCTTTGGCAATTAAACTTGGATCTTTAGACAAATCGGTCAATGCTAACCGATTTAATGATCCTTTGGCATCAAAACCAATTGTAGGCAATTGGTTATCCTCTTGTGTTTGAGAAAATCTCAATCGTCCAATATTAATGGCCGATTGGATAATTTGGCGAAACATATTGCAATCACTTGTATTATGATCAAAACAATTATGCCACTTGCAATACTTTCGCTGTTCAAGAGGTGATGGAATAACTTTGTGATCAGATAGCTTAATAAGATTGTTCTCTAGTAAAATATCAAATAAATCATCACACAAAGTTACATCAAAGGTATATTTTATTCTCTTTAACCGATGCTTTTGTGGAGAAGGTTTTAAGGCCGAGCAAACGAATGATTCAAATTTTTTATTAACCCATTCGGCTATGCTTCTTTGTGTCCTTCTCACATCCGATGCTTTAGAGTTCATCACTACATCATCATCGGATTTCACAATGCTTTTCGGTTTTGGTTTCTTATTTTTAATCCCTGAATGACCATAAGTAAACCATTTAGAGAAAAATTTTGACAATGATGATGGAGAGATTTTAAATGTCAAAATCTTGCTATTATCGGCCTTTCTAACTTTTACATTACAATGGCCGACATAATCTGAAGGTATGACACTGCTAGCAAGTAAATTACCATCCTCAATCGATCTTTTAGAAATATTCATAATATCACCACTAGTAGATGAATTAAAAAATGCATAATCTGATTGGGAGTTACTTGCAAAGCATACCTTGCTGAAATTTTTGGAGAGGCGTGGAACCTTGATGTAGATGGTGTCGTATTTCTCCTGATGACAGCCAACAGCAGCCACTGTCCGAAGAAACCGGTCTGACCGGTTTAAGCAACCGGTCTGACCGCTTTGGACAAACCGATCTGACTGGATTGAACTGGTCTGACCGCTTTGTAACCGGTCTGACCGGATTGTAAAATCGGTCAGACCGGTTTTCCCAGGTTCGCTGGAAATTACCAAGTCGCGACATGTGAATGTCTCCTCTTTGCCTCCAATGCCATGGTCTTCATCATTTTGGTTGGATGAACTTTTTCCAGCCGAGAGTTGACATTTATTGATAATAAAATAATCGCTAGACAAATGCACAACTTCATCTGGGATTTCAAGCATAGCTGTTTTCTTGCTACTGACAAGGTTTTGTACAGCCAATCTTGTTTCTTTTGTTTGAATAGATCCAGACCGTTCGGTTGTTGTAATTACCGAACTATTAATCAAATCTGAATCGTTCTTCTTCTTAGTATCAACCGATGATATAACCGGCTTTGTGCTGCAAATCTCATTTCCTTGAATATATCATCAATGGATGGTAGTTCCATTACTTGAACCAATCCTTGTTCTGTTTCTTGGAAACAAGATTTATACAATCTTATTTGTGTTTCTACAAATTTGCTAAGCTCACCCTCAAGCTGTTTACCATTGTTGAACCTTTTAATCATGTCATTTTTAAGCTCAACACATTTTGCATCCCACAAAGTATTTGGCTTTTGCAATTTAGTAGAAACACTGTTTGGTGCAGCCTTTGGTGCAAAATCACCATCATGAACTTTAGGTAACGAAGAATGAGTAGTACCGAAAATATGTGATGATGCATGAGATGAAACACATGAATGATTAATTTGTGGAGATGAATATGATCTTGCTGAATTCTCATTAATTCGGCTATAAGTATTGGAAACATTTGGAACTGAAATATGAGTATTAGCATTCGTATATGATACTGAATTTATCCATTCATCTTCCACTCTAGCATATAATGGTTGAGAATAATTGGCCGGATATCTGAAATCAGTATGGCCAATTTTCTCATTCATCGGCGTGCTTTGAATCAAATATTCTGAATTTATTGCCGATGAATAAGTATATGAAACACCTTGTTGAACAGTATTAAAATCATTAGCACATGGTGTCTCGTAAAGATTGGCCCAACTCATGTTAGTTTGGCCTTGATAATTGTTCATCGGCATGTGAACTTGTTCTGCAGCCGATGTGTTAGGATAATGTTGTATGTTGCTAGTAGAATTAAAATTTAAAGAATGCATATTATTTGGCAATGGCTCTAGTTTATAAAATTCAGGTTTATTATAATTTACATAAGAAACTCCATCTGAACAATTACTAGCCGATGCAATATACCTACTAGTATCACATCTAGCAACATCAACATGAGAATTTGTGGTACTAGCAAAATAATCATTAAAAACATATGATGTACTTACATGCTGTACCTCAGGCGTGGCGTAGTAATATTGTTGTGGTGCATATGAATAACCCGCCATAATAGGTCTTGATGCTTCCAGTCTTGTGATAAATCCAGATATTCAAAATAATCCAAGCAATCAATGACCAAGACTTTGCTTCTACTTTAATCTTCAATATGAAGTAGCAAGCAAAACACAATGCAATCGGTTTGAGCAACCTGATGCAAAGAAACAAGTGTAGATGCAATCGGTTCCAAAAAACCAGATTCAACTACAGTGGCGAATCAAAGTAATAGATCAATTAGGTAAAAGGCTAGGGATCGATAAAACGGTTTAAGCAACCAGATTTTCGTCCCCAGCGGAGTCGCCAAAATGTGTTGACGCAAATCTCGGTCAACACACGAGAGAGCGCTTGACGCGCGGGTCGCGAACAGGCCGAATAGCAGCAAAACCGCATAAAGCGGTCAGACCGGTTCAGAGAAGCGGTCAGACCGGTTTCAAGGCACAAAGCGGTCAGACCGGTTCAGCAAAGCGGTCAGACCGGTTTCCTAGGGTTTTGCTAGAATTGACTGTTCGTGAGGATAACTACCAAGCTTACGTGCTGGAGAATGACTAGGTTTACGAGCAAACCAGTAAAGAGATAATCAACGCACTTACGTGGCGAAGAACGACTAGTTTACGAGCAAACTAGCAAAGGCCGTCGAAGCTCTCGCCCGGGAGGGACCCCGTCAGGGCGTGGACGTCGCCGGCGTGCCCTAGGTCGACCAGCGAGCCTTAGGACGTCATCTTTGGTCGTGGAGATCAGCGGATGGGAAGCATAGAGGTTGGAAGAGATTAGGGTTTGAAGGAAAAAGTAAAGGTAATATTTGATTCGATTGGATATCTCAATCGGCCTTCTAGCCTTTATATTTATAGGCCGGGGAAGTCTTACCCCTTTTGCATAGGTTACAATATGGGCTTAAACTCAGAATCCTAGTCCTACTCGAATTACAGAACCCAAACCGGTCTGACCGGTTTGGCAAACCGGTCAGACCGGTTTGTCCAGGTGCAGATCTTGCTGAAGCCATATCTCCCTCATCCGGAATCCAAATTAGGCGTTCTACATATGCATCTTGATCGTCTCGACGAGAGCTACGCAATGGTGAAGTCCAATTAGCATTTTGACACTTTTATCAAAACCGGTCTGACCGGTTTGTGCACACCGGTCAGACCGGTTTGCACTGCCGTGCCACTTTTGGGTGTCAACAGTTAGTTTCGATTTAGATTTCTTATTCGTGGTTCCGACCCTGTAGCTGCAGGCATACCGCGTACGTGATTTCTCACATCGCCTCGCCACCCGCTGCTTCCTGCCTGCCTGCCTGCTGGTAAAGTGGTAAGGCTTCGATTTGTAGCTGCACAGGCATATCGCGTTCAATTCAAGCCCCCGATTTAGATTTCTCAACCATGGAGCCTGTCTGCAGCTGATCCGGGGCATATCATCGCGAACGTGATGGCGCCGATTACCCGGGGCATGCGAGCTCGCGCCGCTGCCAGCGCCGACCGGATCCCGCTGGACGCGCTGTTAAAGGTGCTGCTGCTTCTCCCGGCCAAGGAGCTCTGCCGCCTCCGCGCCGTCTGCCGGTCATGGCGCACCGTCATCTCCGACAAGGTGTTCATCGCGGCGCACGCGGCCTACCACGGGGACCCGCTCTTCCTCGTCAAGTTCTGGGGGGACAAGATGTCCGGCGTCTACATCGTCGACCTCGCCGGCACCGTCCTCAAGCGCTTCGACGACAGCGTCATCACCGGCGGCGGTCCTCTTCACCAGCTGCTCCGAGCACGCTCGGAGCTCGCCTGCCTCGCCCGGAGCTCGCAGTCAGAGCTCGCCTTGTACAACAGATGTCGTGTGCTCCATCCGGCTACCGGAGCTGTTCATGTCCTCCCTAACAACCCGGCAGTCGAGCATCAGGATCGTGTCCAGTGGCATAAACTTGGCGCCTTCTTTACCCTTGGAAGGGTCAGCTCCACCGGAGAGCACAAGGTGATCAGATTGCTCAGCTGGCCCTTATATGTGCACAGGGGAGTTGATCGCCAGTTCTTCGAGGTGCTCACCATCAACAGCGGTGGCGGTACAAGTACAAGTAATAATAATCATGCGCGGTGGAGAGGGCTGGGGAACCCTAGCCACTTTGTTGAACGATGCAGTAGCACTGCAGTTGATGGGGTGGTTTACTACTTGACGAGCAGGATATATGATTGTCTCCGTGGTGATGGGATTCATGCAGACTGTCTCGTTTCATTCGACCTTGGGAGAGAGGAGTGGAGGAGAGTCCGAGGCCCGATAAGTAGCAATGCTGGAGCTAAGGAGGCGTCACTTGTCAAGCGCCATCAACTTGCTTTGGCTGAGCTGAAAGGATCTCTTGTTGTTGCAGACCACCGTCGCCATCCATTTGACATGGACCTATGGTTGCTAGTGGACTTTGGGAGTGCGATCTGGGTGAAAGAGTACCATATTGAGACTGCATCGATAATCACAAGCCCCACATATGAGTACCATCTGAAACTGTTGTTGGTGTTAGATGATGGAAGGTTGGTTGTGTATGCAGAACCTAGTGGAAGGCTACTCATATGTGACCCAGGAACAAACACTTTCGAAAGTGAGGCTATGAGATCTCTGCATTCAATTGCTGTATACACAGTAAATCTCTTGAGTTTACAAGAGAGGGTGTAGATCAATTGTCATGGGTCGCAGATCCATTTAGCTTCTGTCACTACCAGAATCCTTCACATCCGCCCGCCTCCTCCGCCTCGGCCATTTTTGGACCCGGTGCTGATGGGGCTTCAGCATCGGGTCCAACGGCTAGGAGCGGGGGCGGCGCGGAGGTGTGTCAGGGCGGACACATTAGCACCGGGTCGTGGCAAGACCCGGTGCTAATGTTCACCCTTTAGCACCGGGTGCAGCCACGACCCGGTGCTAATGTGCCCGAGGCCTTTAGCACCGGGTCGTGGCTGCACCCGGTGCTAAAGGGTGAACATTAGCACCGGGTCTTGCCACGACCCGGTGCTAATGTGTTTGAATATAGGGGCTTCCTCCTCCCCCGCCCGAGCCAGCTGAACACTTAGGCGCTGTGTTCATGCTGCTCGGCCGTGGGAGGGGAGGTGCTGCCCAAATTTTTTTCAAAATTTGTGAAGAATCTACTCATATAAGGAGCACTACAAGGTACACTCTTTCATTCTCTAATGTTTTATTTAGCTTGTAATCCTTCTATGATTTAGAAATAGAGGGATTTGTGAATCAAAGTAAAGCTAGCTAGAGAGAGCTTGTGTTCTTGGAGGAGAGAGAGGAGAGAGCTTGAGTTCATGGTGGAGAGAGTGTTCATGTTGTGTTTTAAATGGAGAGAGAAGGCAAGCTAGTTAGTATTTTGTTTTGTATGACTTGTGAATAGTTATAAGGCTTATAGTAATGTAGTTTTAGAAATTACTAGAAAATCAATATAAAATGCTAGAAAATCTTATAAATTACTAGAAAATCTTATAAATTACTAGAAAATCTTATAAATTACTAGAAAATCAATATAAAATGCTAGAAAATCTTATAAATTAATAGAAAATCTTATAAATTACTAGAAAATCAATATAAAATGCTAGAAAATCTTATAAATTAATAGAAAATCTTATAAATCTTATAAGGCTTATAGTAATGTTATATTTAATGAATATAGTAATGTAGTTTTAGAAATTTATTTATATAATGGAATATATATTATAATTTGTATTTATTTATATATTAAATTTTTTTATCTTTAAATTGTATTGTATATTTGTTATTGGTTAATAATGCAGATGAATAGACAATGGATGTACGGGGACCCCCACGCTCTGGCGTTCCGTGATGGCCTTAGGACGTTTCTCGATGCCGCCGAGGCTAACAGGACGCCGTCCGGTTTCATGTTCTGCCCATGCACCCATTGTAAAAATATACAATCGTACAAACAAAGAGGTTGTCTTCAAGTGCATTTGATGAGGCACGGTTTCATGAGGAATTATTCTGTTTGGACGAAGCACGGTGAAAGAGGAATTCTAATGGATGAAGATGAAGAAGACGAGGCCGATGACGACATTCCGTTATTGGCTCAATACTACGGTTCCTTTGCATATGCTGCAATGGGTGATGCCGATGAGGAAGATGTTGCTCGGGAAGGCGATGCTCAGGAAGATGTTGCTCAGGAAAATGAATCTACTGATGGGCTCGGGCAAATGTTGCGTGATGCCGAGAAAGACTGCGGCAATGATAAGGATCTACGGCGATGCCCCAAGCATCCTGTTAGCGGCGGAGGAGACACCGTATCTACGGCGTGATCACAATCAAGGAACATTTGTAAAGAGGAAGTTTATTAGTGTCCGAGTAAACGATGATGCCATGTAATTTCTATTGATTTATAAGATTGTTTTTATTAATTCTAGCATTTTATATTGATTTTCTAGTAATTTATAAGATTTTCTATTAATTTATAAGATTTTCTAGTAATTTATAAGATTTACTAGCATTTTATATTGATTTTCTAGTAATTTATAAGATTTTCTATTAATTTATAAGATTTTCTATTAATTTATAAGATTTTCTAGCATTTTATATTGATTTTCTAGTAATTTATAAGATTTTCTATTAATTTATAAGATTTTCTATTAATTTATAAGATTTTCTATTAATTTATAAGATTTTGGCCTTTAGCACCGGGTCGTGGCTGCACCCGGTGCTAAAGGTGCGGCGGAGCCAAAGACCGGCCTGGCCACGGAGGCCGTGCGGTAGCTGGCCACGTCACCGGGCGCACACGACCCATGTCACTGGCCCGGTCGTGGCCTTTAGCACCGGGTCGTGGCTGCACCCGGTGCTAAAGACCACGACCGGGCCGACCGGCCTGGCCACGGAGGCCGTACGGCAGCTGGCCACGTCACAGGCCGCACACAGGCCACGTCACTGGATGAACAAGAACAATTTTTCTTTTTAATCTCTGTATAAAAGTTGTAACTAGTCGTTCTCCCTCGTACAAACTTCAAAAAAGATCATTTTTCTTCCTAAAAATTCCTAAAATCATACTCTATCAAGTTATGAAACTTATTAATGTTATTATTTTGAAAAATCTTCTCGTGTTTGAACAATCCAAATTTTGAATTAAAAATGACAACTACAACCAAGGTTTTTTTCACACTAGGTGATGTCAAATGAAAAAGTGATGAATACCAAAGTTTCATATTTCATCATGATCTACAATCTTTATTTAGGTCATTTTGTCATTTTCAAAATGGGTAATAACATGTAGTAGAAATTTGACAAGTCTCTAACAAAGTTTTGGAAACTATGCGAGTGAATCTAGGATTAATGAACAATGTATACTACCACTTTCTCAAATGCAAAAATGACTTAAATAAAGATTGTAGATCTTGATGAGATATGAAATTTTGGTATTCATGACTTTTTCATTTGAGACCGTTTAATGTTCCAAAATCTTTCATTTAGTTATCAATTTTTGTAATTTATAAGATTTTCTAGTAATTTATAAGATTTTCTAGTAATTTATAAGATTTTCTAGTAAGTTATTAGATTTTCTAGTAATTTATAAGATTTTCTATTAATTTATAAGATTTTCTAGTAATTTATAAGATTTTCTTGCATTTTATATTGATTTTCTAGTAATTTATAAGATTTTCTTGCATTTTATATTGATTTTCTAGTAATTTATAAGATTTTCTTATTTAATATATATTTTTAACAGGTATTAATAACTGAATTAAAACAAGTATTAATAACTATACATTAAAAACTATATTTATAAGATTCCCAAATAGTAGCCCTCGGTGCTAAAGGCCGGTTTGGAAACTGGGCGCCAAACAAAAAGTTGGGGCCTTTAGCACCGGGTTGATCTAAAATCCGGTGCTAAAGGCCCCCAATTTTCGTTTGGCGCCAGTTACGGGGCCTTTAGCACCGGGTGTAGAAGACCCGGTGCGAAAGGGGGGCCTTTAGCACCGGGTCGTGGCTGCACCCGGTGCTAAAGGCCTTCGTCTGGCGCACAGTTACGGCCTTTAGCACCGGGTGTAGAAGACCCGGTGCTAAAGGGCCTTTCGCACCGGGTGGTGGGAAGACCTGGTGCTAAAGGGGGGGCCTTTAGCACCGGGTCTTCCCACCACCCGGTGCGAAAGGGACTTTAGCACCGGGTCGTGGCTGCACCCGGTGCTAAATGCCCCGGACCTATATAGGCTGGGGACTTCTCTCCCCTCCCTCACTTCGCCCTCATTCCTCCCAGATCGACGCCACAGAAACCGCCGCCTCGTCTCCTCAGCCGCTGCCGCCCGTCGTCCCCGCCGCCGTCGTCGTCCCCGCCGCCGTCGTCGTCCCCGCGCCCGTCGTCCTTGCCGCCCGGCCGTGGTCACCCGTGGTCCCCGCCGCCGTCGTCGTCCCCGCGCCCACGCCGCCGCCACCCGTGGTCCTCGCGCCCACGCCGCCGCCGCCCGTCGTCCCCGCGCTACGCTAGTTGAAGTGAGTGCATGGGTTGGGAAAGGTTGTTTTGCATGGAACAGGGAAACTTTAATCTGTAGGATTGGGATTGCTTTGGGTTTTATACCTAATACTAGTATGAAATTTATCTGTAGGATTGGAAATGTTATATGTTTGAAATGTATATTGGAAAATGCTTCATTTAAATGTATTGGAGATATTTACATTGAAATGTATATTGGAAATGTTATATGTTTGAAATGTATATTGGAAAATGCTTCATTTAAATGTATTGGAGATATTTACATTGAAATGTATATTGGAAATGTTATTTGTTTGAAATGTATATTGGAAAATGCTTCATTTAAATGTATTGGAGATATTTACATTGAAATGTATATTGGAAATGTTATATGTTTGAAATGTATATTGGAAAATGCTTCATTTAAATGTATTGGAGATATTTACATTGAAATGTATATTGGAAATGTTATATGTTTGAAATGTATATTGGAAAATGCTTCATTTAAATGTATATTGGAAATTCTATGTATATTAGAAATATATGTGCTTCATTTAAATGTATATTGGAAATTTTATATGTTTGTATAATGTATACTATCGAAAATGTTTATTATCGGAAATTCTATGGCGTACCCGAACCCATCGCGCACCCGAACCCCTTAGCGAATCCGTTTTTCGCGCACCGACCCCCTTAGCGAACCCTTAGCGAATCAATTCACACCGCGCACCCGAACCCCTTGGCGAATCCGTTTTTCACGCACCGACCCCCTTAGCGAAAATGTTAGAAATATTGGGAATATGTATGCTTTGTATATATTTCTTATCAATTATTTTTAATTCTATAGATGGCGGACAACAACAACAACGTCCCACCCATGCAAGAGGACAACAACACCCCTGTCCCACCCATGCAAGAGGACAACAACACCCCTGTCCCACCCATGCAAGAGGACAACGACACGTTCTTTGCGAATCAACTTTTCAATATTGTAACCCAACCAATGTCCATGGATGATGTGTTGGGCATCATTGGAAGGGACGACAATGTCCAGGGCGACAATGTTGCAAGGGCCGAAGATGTTGAAGGGGCCGCAAATGTCCAGGGCGACAATGTTGCAAGGGACAAAACTATTGAAGGAGCCGGTAACACGCCCTCGTCTAGTCAGGTGTGTATATAGATAACATAAATTTGTACTGTACATGTCAATTATGTATACCATCTCTATATCATCTCGTATATATGTAATTTGTGTAGGCCGCCTCTGCTAAGAAATCAAAACGATCGACCACGAAGAAGCGGAAGGATGTCAAGTTACACATCACCCGAGTGGAGGATGACGGGGAGCCAGTTGAGCCCCCAAAAGTGGCCAAGAAATTTGTATCTCAGTGCGGGGTAATGGAAGTCCACGGACCGGGGTGTCCTGAATATTGTGTCCTGACCGGGGTGTCGTGAACGTCTTTGATTCGTTGCACACTCCAAAAGAAAAACTACAGAACATCATGGACATGATGACAAGGTGATGTATATTTTCCCCTACTTAATTCACCCCTTACACTCGCAATGACTTAACTCAATTTTTTTGTTCGCAGGGCCTGAATTCAATTTCGTCAAGAACACCCGGGAATTCAACATGAAACACTAAAATGGAACATTGGCTTTCCGGTAAGCAAGTAATTTGTACATGTAGGCCTCGGCTAATATATTATATGAATTTTACTTAATTTCTTTTGGTCGACAGTGTGCCAAACAGGGGCCGGGAAATAATTTATGTGCATACTATGTTTGCGATTTGATGTGGAATTGGGGACATAAAAAGCTTACACAACAGGATATTATGGTACGTAATAATAAACAACATTTCCATTATTATTAAGTGCACAATTATTGTCTCCAACTCGGCGGATTAAATATCTTTCAATTATTTGTAAATTACAGATGTTCAACCTGAAGGAAGAGTCCCTAGAGCTAGAAAGAATTGACGCAATTGCAGAACAGCTCGTCGGATGGATCTGGGACGAGGTCGTCAATCCCCGAGGAGAATACTACTCGCCAGTACTGGAGGACGTGCCGGACAGTCCAACAAGCTAGTCGTCAATCTTAATTAAGTAGAAAATACAGTTTAAATATATATAACTCGAGTTGACATGCATGAATATCTACTTTTGTAATATATATGTCTTCTATTTTGATGAAGTGTCAGCTAGTATGAATATAGAGTCGGCCGAATACGCATTAGAATACACGTATTAGAATATATACGTATATAGACGTGCACGCATGGCTACTGAAAAAGCAAAAAAAAAAAGAAATCCGGGGCCTTTAGCACCGGTTGCAGACAGCAACCGGTGCTAAAGGCAGGCCCTTTAGCAGCGGGTGCAGCCACGACCCGGTGCTAAAGGCCCTGCTAACGGCGCTGGCAGGGCCTTTAGCACCGGGTCGTGGCTGCACCCGGTGCTAAAGGGACCCTTTAGCACCGGTTATTCAACCCGGTGCTAAAGGGGTACCCCTGTAGCCTCGGATTAGTTGCACCGGGTGGGAAACCCGGTGCTAAAGGGCTTTCCCACCCGGTGCAGATGTCGATCATTCTGGTAGTGTGTCGAAGGTGATCTATTGCTTCATATGCATGTTATTGTTTTTCTCATAGATTTTATTCTGGAACTGAATGATGTATGAATTGAATGTTGCTAATGGTGGTGGGCAGTATTATTGTAAGCCTATGAAGATGTATCTGTTATCGCTTCCCATTTCCGAACCCTATCTATCACCATATAATAGAATAAAGCATTTTATGCAGAAATATTTGAGCATATGGCACATTATGTGTTGGTTCTTGTTTCTTGATTCCGAACCAGCAGTAAAAGTAAAAACTGAAATGCCAATCACAAATCGCGGATTGTGTATTCCATCATGATCAGTGTTACAAAAGATGGCCTCTCCCTTTTGAAAAAGGAGCCCCCGCCCCTTTTTCAGGATGGATTACCCTTGCACAAAATATGTAACTACCCTTCAACTAGGTATCAAATTACACGTCCGTTCATACAATAAGAACCTTTGTACCGGGACAACTAAGTAATTACACAACTACTAGTGTCCAATTTATCTTTTTTTGCTTCCTTATAGTCACGCTTCCTCTTGTTACCTTCGTGGGTATCTCTGATGATTTCTTCTCTTTACTCTTTACCGACATCTTTGGTGCTTCCTTCACTCTTGGGTACAAACATAACATTTATTGACTCGAAGGTGGCTGTCTACGGAACCGAAGCTCGTGATTCACAGCCAAGTCCTTCGATTCCTTACTACGACCATACAGCTCCTGCAACCTTGAAACGTCTTTCGCTCAAAGGTGACCTATTGCATAACCAGAGACCATGATCTTGACCATGACCTTCGATCTTTTGCTGACGATGTTTAGCCTTGTAACTTTAAAGCCTTTTTGTTGATTTCACATCTTTGCACTGCACTATATGTCTCCTCCTTGAGCGAAAACTAGTTGGAGGTGACATCCTGCAGGTAATATCCCCAACTTTCTGGGTGCCCGACTGCCCGCAGGGGTACATGTTTCTGCAGCACCAAGAGTCGTTTGTCGTGTCTAGTAGCTGTTCACTTTAATTTCTTAATTACTCCCAATGTTATTGCATGTGTTACTGAGCCCATAAAAATAGGCGTATGTTATTATATAATCTGAGTTATACTCCCTCGAGATCTGTTTGAAATTGTAAGGCTTATTATTTTGTTTTGTTAGGACAAACCTATGAATACTTATTTTTGTGAAACAATGTTGCTGTGTCCTCATTAGATTCATATTAAAAATATTAGATCACATGCTTAGTTAAAGGTAGTCATGGTCGCTTCCCTGTTTCAGTGGATACGTACATGTAAAATTAGATCCAAATTCACTGAGCATATGCACTGAGCATTTTCTCATCAGACATGGTATCCATACTTTGTTGGAGTGGCACACCTTAGACTCCAGAGCAGCATGAATTATTTAATTTGGTGACCACGGATGAGTGGCGGAGACTCAACACACTGGTCCTCTGCTGCATGTGCATCAGCTGATTAATGCTATTTGTGGAAATGCTTCACACTTTAGGGCTCGGCTCCAGACACACAGCTCACTGAACTGAACTCTTCGCCTCATGTTCCAGTCAGTCATATGACAAACAGCATGCTTTTGTGCTGGTGATGAGTATGTTCACCTCACCTAATCTTATTTTAGTCTTACTTTTGTTTCTGTTTTGGGTTAACCTTGTTACTTTTTCATCTATTTTCCATTTTCTGTATACTCTTTTTATTGCTTTGTTTTTAGTCCCCCAGCCTCCAGACCATTTATACTGTAATTTCCTAATGACGGGTTGCTCTCCTACACCATTTTAGGTAAAACTACCGCAGAAAAGGTTTGTGGGTGTGGGTGTTTTTTTAAGGGGCAGATGAAAACGGGAGCCGTGTCAGGTCATCTAATGGTACAATGTAGCAACTCACCTGACCCTGGAAATGACAGGGACAGACGCCCTTACACCTGGTCCCCAGAAATCTATTTCCAGGCACTACGTGAAAATCGAAGATAGGTAGCACGGTCTAGGTAACAGTCATAAGTTGTCCGTTACAAAAAATGATAACAGTAACAGATGTCATTAGCATCTGTTACGAATAAGGTCTGCCCCATCCGACAACATTAAAGTTTGTTACCATTAACTTATTATTGGTAACGGACATCAACAACGCCCGTTACCAATGATATTGGTAATGGACTTTGTGGGATATAGATCTCCTGGTACCCTCAAGAAAGAAGACCGAGTTCTATAGAACTACTCGTGTGCTCCTACTAGTACTCCCATATTGTAACCGACTAGGAAACTTACCATGTAACCTTACCCACTGGGATATATAAAGGAGGGCAAGGGTCCCTAGCTCGGTAGAAGAGAGACTAAGAGACTAGAAAACCAAGCTGCTCAAAACAACTCAACTCATACCAATGTCCGTTACGAATGTGGTGCACATTGGTAACAAACGTTGTTAAAGTCCGTTACCAATTACCGGTATCATTGGTAACCGACTTTAACAATGTCCGTTACTAATGTGGTGAACATAATTTTTTATTTTTCTATTATTTTTCTAATATTTTTTCTTGAACTAAAAGTATATAAGGAATGCCCATAAAAGAAATTAGATCGATCGGACTTAAGGTGTGGCCTGTAGAAATTAAAAAAATATTCACAAATGTTTATATAAAAAGGGCTGCATCCTTCTTTTGAGCACAAGTGATAGTGTGGTGCAGTGGTTAGGAGAGGCTTGTGCGAACCAACAGTCTTGGGTTCGAATTCTGATATGGCAGAATATCTTTAACGAGTGAAAAAAATCATGGCTCTTGGGGGGTCAAGTGGGATGTACCAATGATGGTTATTGGTAACGGTCATATACTCGATAATGGTTGCCATGCCCGTTACCAAAGAGAATCTTGTCCATTACCTGTTAGGGTGTTTTCACGTTGTGAGGGGAGGCCCTAAACTTCGTCCCTCCCTGGAAATTGAGCACAAAACCACGGGAAACAACTTCTTCCTCCTCAAGACCCGCACGCAACTCCTTTCGAACATGCTGCTACAAGCTGCCGATGCCAAGAAAAAAATCTATCAAAGGAGAAGGGATGGTTTTGTTCTCCATTCCTTAAAGGTGGTGGCTCTTGGAGGTGAGTTGATGCTAGTCTTGTATTTATTTGAAATTTCATCTATAGGTTTAGGAATAATGTAGCATTTATAATCTATAGGATATTTCATGCTGGACTAGCCTTTTGGAGCTTAATTTAGGAAAGACTTTTGGATAAGGAAAGTCTAATTAAGTAGGAGCACAAGATTCTCTCGTAAGTTTCTCTCAGCTCCATACTTTTTAGCCTTATTCGTGGGTGGAGACTGTGCTAGGTTCATAGAGGACAAAATTGTTTTTAGATATACAATTCCATGTTAGAATTATTTTTAGATTTCATTATTTTGTTTAGATTGTTAGATAGCAAGTGAAGATTTTAATAGAATTTGTGAAGGTTTATAAAATTTCAATTTTATGTTATGGGTGAGAAGGAAAATTTCCTTATTGTCTATATATTAAAATGAAGTTTTTCATACATTCATCTAATTGTTAAGGTTAAAAGGTGGATTGGCCGGGCATGGATGTACAATTAGCAAAGAACGGAGCATCCTTTTCAAAAGGAACTTGATAAATTTAGTCAAGGTGTGGAGAAGAATGCACTAATTGAGAAGACAAAGGAAATACATTGTCCATGCAAATCCTGCAAGAATACGGGGGTATTCACCAAGACGACTACAATCCGATTGCACGTGCTTGTTGACGGATTCACTGAGGGCTACACAGTGTGGGAATACCATGGAGAGGAAGTGCCCCCGCCATCTTTGGAGAGTGATGCCAATTGGTTTTGAGAGATCATGTAAGACACGGATTTTGTAGCTTTGTTTAACGGTCATGAAGAGTTCAATTTATATATATCTCTCAGTTAACAAGTACTAAATACAAACGATGTGGCACCACAAAATGGTTGGTTGGATTTTTGCAAGAACATGCATATGTGAGATTATCAAACAATAAGCGAGAGAATCAAAGCAGTCTTTCATTGAATAGTCTGGACTTAGTATTAAAAGCCAAATACTGCACTAGAAATTGGCAATGATATACGTACTGAACATCTCACAAAAGAAAGACAATATTAGACCATACAACATCCTGTTCATGATGTTTTATATGTGTTGAATGTTTGATGAAAAGCATACGAATTTAATAAATAAGGAAATTAATTGATGAAACAAGATAGTTGGGGAAGAACATATGTATTGGATCCTGTGGGTCAGTGTAAGGCAATCTGAAAAATAGATGAGTCAGTACCGGCAACAGTGAGCCGCTGGAGAAAGAGAAGAAGGGCTGAGAAATATGAGGTCGTAGAGGGTAAAGGATGATATATTATCTAGGCCTGCTGGCCCATACTGGGTACATTTATATCCATGTGTACTAATGGAGGATTATTCACTTGACACGCATCATCAAAGGTAACATGAAATCAGAGCAGAGATTAGGGTTAGGATTAGAGATCTATCCTGCCCAAAGATCCATTTTTTTCCACACCATCGCCATCCGCCTGTTGTGCCGCGCTGCTGTCCGCCCGTCGCGGACGCGCGCATGACGTCCATCGCCGTCCGCTCATCGCGGATGCGCGCCCGCCTGTCGCTGTTGCCCCTACTCCGCCCATCGAGTGCCGCCCCTCGGCCGCTCGTCGCGCGCTGCCCCTTGGCCTCTGACAGATGGATGAGGGGGTGCCGGCCCGCAGCGGCACGGGGCCGACCGAGTGGGCGGCGCCAAGGTGCAGCCCATGACAGCGACACGGCCGTCGTCGGTGGAGTGGGGCAGGCGGCGGCGGCTACGGGGTGCGAGGTGGCCACGAGCGGCGGATGCACCGGGGCCGGTGCGCAGCGTCGGTCCGACGGTGCGGAGCCACCGCAAGTGCGCTCAGCGGCGCAGGCAGGTCGACGGCGTGGCTCCAGAGGTGGGGGGGGGGGGGCGATGGCTCCGATGGTCAGGGGCGGCGATTTTGATGTCGGTGCGGAGCTGCGGCGCGGATCCGGGGGTGGCGGCAACGGATCCGGCGGCGGCGATGGATCCGGAGACGGAGCGGGTCGGCGGCGCAGATCCGGAGGCGTTGGCGAGGAATCCGGTGGTGGAGCGGCAGATCCGGTGGTGGCGCAATGACCGGCGGTGGTGGAGGGTAGCGGCGTTGGGGAAGCGACCAGATGAGTGAGGAGAGGGGGAGGGAAGGAAGGAGGGAGGAGGGGCCGCCGCGGCCATGCGCCGTAGCGTCGGCGGCGGTGTACGACATCAATGGACGATGGCTTGGCACATTCCAAGCTTCCTCATCTTTTATCTTCGTCTTCGGGACTCGACTCCTCTCGATTGCCTCCACCAAGAGGTGAAGTCTCGACCAGACACGAGTCACAACAAGTATGTCAGAAATGTTCCCAGATCCATGAATATATATATGAGTGCCTGACTGTCGCCACCTTGCCATCCTGCCCAGCTCCCACCACCATTGTAGCGGCGGCGGTGTCCGACATCACCCCATTCGGGGGCCGCTTGCGGCGCGCGGTGTCACCCCTGGGGTGAGGCGAGGGTCCGAGCCGAAGTCCAAAAATTTCACAAAAGCAAGCGGGATGGCCACTGGGAATACTTGGGCACCTTTGAAACAGGGAAACATGTGATCTTGCTGAAATGATCATTAATTTTGGAACATGGAAATGTTACTAACCGGTGCTAAAGGGTTCCCGAAGGCTCATGAATTTTGGACCGGGTGCTAATGTAGCATTAGCACCGGATTTTAATGGCGCCGAGGCATATGGGGAGGGCAGATATGGTTTTCTCTAGTAGTGTCAGTTACAACACACAACAAACAACCGGATCTTGGTGCTGCAGAAACATGTACCGCTGTGGGCACCCAGTCACCCAGACATTGCCATATGCTCAAATATTTGTCCATAAAATGCTTTATTCCATAGTAATATTCAGGGTGGGGAATGGGAAGTAATAACAAGCAAGCTCATAGGTTTACAATAATAGTATCCACCACCATTAGCAACTTTCATACATCATTCAGTTCCAAATTAAAATCTAGGAGAAAAACAATAACATCATATGAAGTAGTAGAGTTTGACAGAAAGATAAATGGATCAGCAACGCCAATGACAATACTACACCCTCTCACCCTGCATGTTCTAAACTCAATAGATTTCCTGTGTACCTAGCAATTGAATCGAGACGCCTGATATGCATTGATTCAAAATTGTTGGTTCCTGGGTCGCATATTAGGAGCCATTCAATAGATCCTAGATAAACAACCAGCCTTCCATCATCTAACACAAACAGTGGTTTTAGATGGTAATCATGGCTGGGAAACGTTACCGATTCAGTTTGAATGTGGTACTCTTTCATCCAGTGCCCATTCCCAAAATCGTCTAGAAACCACAGGTCGATGAAAATCGGATATTGACGGTGGTCTGCAACAACTAGTGATCCTTTCAACTCAGCCAAAGCAACTTGATGCCGCTTGACAGGCGGTGACGCCTCCATAGCTCCAACATTGCTACTTATTGGGCCTTGGAGTTCTCTCCTCCACTCCTCTCTCCCAAGGTCGAAGGAGAGAATATAGTCTGCAGGAATCATATTGTTTCTGACGCCATCATATAGCCTGCCCGTCAAGAAATAAACCGCTCCATCAACTACAGTGCCACTCAATTCTTCAACAAAGTGGGTAGGGTTCTGCTGTGCTCTCCACTGCCCATGATTTGTACCGGTACCGTTGATGGTGAACACCTCAAATAACTGCCGATGAGCTACCGACTGCGCAAAGCTGCCCCGGTCCATGATCCTGAGCACCTTGTGCTCTCCCGTGGATCTGACCCTTCCAAGGGCAAAGAATGTGCCAATGCATTTGACGCCATTATTCCGGTGCTTTACTGCTGGCTTCTCATTGAAGAGTTGAACAGCTCCTGTGGCCGGATTGAGCAAAAGGCATCTGTTGTTGAGGTACTGGTAACTAGCGAAACAGGCAAGCTCTGAGCACATGCGGATCAGCTGGTGAAGGGATGAGCCGCCGCCTGATCCGGCGGTGCCGGCGAGCACGACCCGCTTGCGGACGTTGGAGGCGAGGCCGACGACGTAGACGGCGTGCATCATGTCTCCCCGGAACTCCGCCAGGAAGAGCCTTCCCTTGTGGCAGGCCGCGTGCACCGCGATGAAGACCTTGTCGGAGATGAGGTTGCGCCATGACCGGCAGACGGCGCGGAGGGGGCAGAGATCCTTGGTCGAGAGAAGCAGCAGCACCTTGAACAGCGCGTCCAGCGGGATCCGGTCGGCGCTGGCGGCGGCGCGCGCTCGCATGCCCCGGGTCGTCGGCGCCATCACGCGATGCCTACAGCTACAGCGTCCACGAATAAGAAATGCAAATCGGCGGCGGCGGCGGCAGCGCAGGAAATCGAAGGTAACGAGCAGAACAAGGAGCTGCTTACCGGCAGGCAGGCAGGCAGCAGCAGTACGTTGGTTCTTCCGATGGGTGGATTCCGACTACCAGCAGCGGGTGACGAGATCCAACTCGGCGGGGGAGGACGTACGACTGAGGGGATCGGCCGACAGCGGACAGAGAGGTAGGTGGGGAAAGCGAGAATGGGCGCTACCTAGGGTTTGCTATATATAATAAGCAAAATAAATAATGGGCCCAGCAGGCTTAGTATAATTAAGCAAAATGGGCCCAGCATTGTTTTTGCCCTAACACCTCCTGTTCGTGGATGTCTCAAAGTAGGATTCTAGTGTTTCGAGAAAAAAAAAGGTTTCTACTCCCTCACAGCTCTCTCCACAATTATAAGCATTTTTAAAGTTTACGGGACACATTAAGGATGAATGAAATAGAAATATAATGGCCGTGTTAAAAGCCGGAGAGCATTAGTTGTTGCGTTTAATTATGCATCGTTCCTTTGCCCCCGTTAAAAGTTATCAAGGCCATTCTCAGATGATAGTCCTATTATACTATTTTCAAGAATGCCATATCATCTTGTACAGAGTTTGAACAGGTTGAATCAATGCGTCGTTTCATAGTATAGCCAAGGTATTTAATTGATATATGGCCGGTGTTGTGATCAAATGTACCATATATATATAAATTATAGAGCCACTTGCAATCATTTTAGATCAAAGTAAGTAGCATACGCATGTGATGTCACTCATGGTCGCCATCACGCATTAAGTTTCAATTCAATATAAGAGCATGTATTCAAATACCGTCAGGTCACGCTCTAATTGTATAACAAAAGCATATGAGTTGCAACAAAGTCCTGCACAACAACAATGCGGTAAAAAGAAGTCTCTGAAGCTGCAGGCCACGCTCGGCATCAACAATGCGGTACAAACTACTATCTTCGTTGTCAAAATGAACTAATTGAAGCAATGTGATTCATTCACTAAAAAGAAGGGCTCAATTAATCACAAGCACCGGCGGCGACAAAGGTAACAGCAGGACCCACACCTCTGTTCCCCGTCTCGGCACCACCCGAGCGGCAAGCCCGTGCGGACACAGGGAATTAGGCAACGGTGGGCCTCCCCTTTCCTTCCTTTGCAACCCCCCCCCCCCCCCCCCCCCCCCCCCCCCCTCTCTTTCTCTTGCCCTCTCACACCAATCATTCATCGATGGTGACCGGCGATGGGGACCTCACCTAATCGATTCCGACTGGCTTCACATAGGGATCCAGCACCGTGGTGGGCAGATTCGCAACCTGTACTGCCGGATCCTTGCCAGGGCGGTATGCGGTTACATTGGCATGCAGCCATACATGCGTTCCCATCGATTGATCTAGTGGCTAGTTGTGCAGATCTAACGAAGGCGCGTCTGGGGAGAAGGGCAGGTAACTATGGTCACAAACGTCGTGCTTGGGACGGGTGCTTAGCAAAGGAACTCGCCGTGCTTGCAACGGGTGCTCAGCTCAGGAACTTGTCGTGCGGGGAGAGTATGGTATGTGACACACTTCGTCGACGTTTGGTCTCAAGCGCTTCAGCCTCTGACCAGTGATGACGTGGTATGGGACATGTCACATTGACACTGGGTGGCTGTGGTGGGATAGGGTGCGCTGGTGAAAGCCAAGGCAACAGTGCCTTTATTTGTGCATTGTTTTCCTTCTTGGAGGTGACACCTCTTGTCCTGATCACATCCATCAGTAGGTTTGCAGGGGAACACTTTGTACTGGTGGACAGTGGGGTGGTGGCTTCTATTGTTACTAGAACATTCACCGCGCTTCGCGCACCCTATCATTTTAACAATCAAACATAGCCCTATTGTTTTAACAATCAAACATAAGCGTAACGATCCATTATATATCTCAGATCACAGTAGAAGACAATAAAAAGACAAAAAAATCACCAGCTCTATGCATATCAGATGTCACACAAAACTTTCACTATGGAAGAATTACGGCATAAGCTATCAAACAAAGTAAAAGCTGGAATTATATAACCAATGATTAAATATCTTCTTTGAAAAGAATTGGCTTACAGGGTGATATTGACAGTAAATTTGTACAGCCTTTGGCACCTGAATATTTGGCCATGAAGACATGGGGCACCTCATATGATGCTTTCTGATAGTATTTTAGTCACAAGATATACCCAAATCAGTGATATCTCTATAGGCAGATGACAGGCATACTATACTATCCATCAAAAAAGTTTGTCTATTTGGCTTTATCTCTATAGGGATGGCAGAAGGTTGAAATTGATAGGCATATTATATATCAGAAGCTTATAGTCTGTGCTCCATCTGCCCGATTATATCCAAGTCTCGTGTAATTGTTGCAGCTTGCAAGTGCCCCTGTAGATGCACCTGTAAAAAGGAAAGTATGCTTCTTCTCAGCTACGGTGGATGAGAAGTTCTAAACTGGGTAAATCACTTCATGATGCTAAGATGAATTGACACCACATATTAAAATTAAAACAAAATGGAATAATTTTCTTAAAAAAAACTGAAGGATGCTATATCAATTTATTCTCTCTTTCTTCAAACTGTTCGTGCGGGGTGGAAATCTAACTAAATATATATATGATACAGTGTCCAAATTTTAGAAACAACTTTTTAGTTAATCCGGAAGAGAAACAATGTATCTGTGAAGTGGCAACCCAAGGAGCTTTCGACAAACCAAGGGTGATTTTTTTCAGGCAGTACTTCAAATTATAAATCAAGAAAGAAGCTACAATCTTTGTTTCTAACTTTAAATGATCCCTGAAGATAAAAAGAAGTATTAATAGATTTATTAAATAGTAAACAATTTATTGGCTTCATTCAACTACAGGCAAGTAATATGTCACACCCTAAAATTTCAAATTTTAGGATGTGAACAGTTAGCCCAATTAATACAATAATTTTCTCAAATTTCTAGAATTTTCTCAAGCTTTATATAGTTAATATGGAATTTACTATAGGAAAAATTGTTTTCTAAATTAAAATAAGATAGATGGTAATAATGTGTGCTTCTTGCAATTAGTGCCTTTGTGTGTGCAAAGTTTAAAAAAAACACATTTAGAAGCATAATGGGAATTTTTCAGAGTTTTCTGGCATTTATTTTAATTTTTCTTAGAGCAAATTTCAATTTTTGGAGTAGGCTAAAATCCTTTTCGTGAGGTACAAATATATTATTTGGATTCCTCATGTCTAAATCTATCACTAGGATTTTTCCTAGGATTTTTGGAATTTTTTTATTATTTTTCATGGTTTAAATATGAATTCTGGACTTATCTAGAATTATTTTATAACCAGGAAAATAATTATTCCGAGAATAAAAATCACCATAAATATTACTAGACCAGCCTTGACCCAAAGTTGATCCAATTTTAGCCCAAATCCATCCCATCACTTTATTGGGCCAAATTTCAAAGCCCATTAGTGTTGTAGGATATCTCTAAAGCCTATTAGCATTAAAAGGGGTAATCTATCGATTAGTCTCATATTGCTAATGGACATGGAGATGAGGAGTTTTTCTCCCTATATATACGAACCACCTCTCCTCTGGAAAAGGCACACCATCGACTCCTTTACAGGGAGGCCCCTTTGTTTGGGATTCCCTAAGGTAGTCTTCTTCCACCATATCTTCCATTACCGCCCATTATTCGTCTCGTCGTCGCGCCGAGCCTTCCGTCGTTTTTGGCCTTAACATTTTCAGTAATACCTTCAACGAATCTTGTAATTTTCTACCATATTCGTTTAGTCTATACTCTTTCGTAGAAAAGCCCCGGCTAGTTTTAAGCGTCGGAAATCTTGTTTAGTCCATAGTTTTCATGTTTTAGATTCGTTTTAATCCGTTTTCGTTGCAATAGACTCATATCGACATGAATTACGATTAGAAGTATTATTTAACTTGTTGTAGGATAGAAACCCTCTAATATAAGCTATCAGAGGGAGGTGAAGAATAGCAATAAGTCACGGTGGAGATTTTCACCCTCAAAAACAGATTCTGAAAGGTGCACTAAATCTTGTGTCGTTTCTAGATATTAGCTCCTAAAATCGTGAAATTTTTCCAGAAGATAGAATATCAAATTATGAAGCTAACCCAATTGGAATCGAGTTAATCGGATGTCTAGAACTCGAGATATAAAATAAACAAGTAGACTATGTCAGATGGTTGGTGTGCTCTTTTTAAAGCTATCCTTCTGTGCGCTATCCTTCTGTGCGCTCTTTTTAAAGCTTTCCCTTTGATTGGTGTATTTTTCTTAGTTGTTCTTGTTTGTTTGTTTGTATAGTTGCGTGTTTGTATGGTTGTGCTCGATGATTGCTATGAGAAGAAGAAGCGCAGTTCGAGTGATTTGAAGATTAAAAGAGCAATAGCAAAAGTTGAAGACTTTGAGCGGTGGTATTTATGTTGCATAAAGGCAAGTGTCCCTAACCATCTTTCTACCTATGCTTTAATTACACTATCAGGTTGATTTAATTGGAACATGGAGTGACCACCCAGGAAAACAGTACAACCATGAGTGCCAATGGGCTCTGGCCTTGGCTGAATAATTAGAGACTTCAGTTTGTGCATGTCTTACCGAAAGGGCAAGTGGGGGAGACTTCGATGAGGTATAACCCGGTCCTCTTGAGCTGTGAGCTTAGCTAAGAGACAGACCTCATTAGGGAGGGTTATGCTTTGCTTGGATTTTGAAACCTTAGCGGACTGCACTTATTAGGGAATCTTTGTAAAGGCCTCGGAGCATCCCTATGTAGTCACACCTCGTAGTGTGATGCGTGCCTGATCCGCACAGCATGGTTGGGTTTAAAGTTCTTTTGAACTTTAACGCGACTTATGGTGAAAGTGTACGACCTCTGCAGAGTGTAAAACTGATATATCAGTCGTACTCACGGTTAAGAGTAGCCTGGATCCTCGCATGATTAATTTACTTAAAGTTGATAATTAATTTGCATTCTGGTTATTTCTTGTGGCCTTGCTGAGTACCAACCATAAGTGTACTCAACCTTGCTAATTGCTGCTCAGAAGAAGAACTTGTGTTAAGCTGATGAAGATGGTGCTGAGTTCTAGGCGTACGCAACCCCCAGTCGATTGCCTGTGAAGTTTGGAGCATTCGTTTCTAGGATTTGCTGTATAACTCTGATAGACTCGTAAGTCATTTATATTTATTTTACGTGATACTGTATCTTTTGTTCACTTTCTGGTTTATTGTATGTGTGAAACTTGATCCTGGCACACATACGGTGTACACTTGGTTTGTTTTTCTAAAACCGGGTGTGACATAATATGAGGCTTTGCAGAAGATATTGGAATCCTGCATTAATATGTGCTTGCACAGCTGAACAAATATTTACTTCACATGAAGAGCAGTACACAATATCATTTCTAGGCATCAAACTGATCATTACCATGATAGAAAGACACAGGCTAAGACAAGTCCTTAACTGGAATATGTTTTCCCTTCCATTCTTAATGATCCCTTACTTCTAGTTATCTCCTAAAAAAGTATTCAGGTCACATGATTTAAATGTCGTAGCATTCTCATGAGCAGTTGGCATGAAGGCCTCATGAAAACAGACTGGCAGCAAGGTTCTTCATCAGATTTAAATAGGTAGCACTCTGTTCCAAAAAAAAAGGTAGTACTCTTGCCTAGCATTCACAATAATATTATTGAGGGGGTTAAATAACTTGTGCATAGGGCGATCATGGTTTCTGCATAACAGGAACTTAACTCTGCTCACTGCCAGAAATAATAAGCATTGTTGGCTCCCACATGCAATGTCCATGGTACCATGCATTGGTACGACACAAGAGGAACAATTCTTTATTTCTTATGAAAACACAATGCAGCTGGGCAGCAAATAACGCATCGGTGAATTAAATAGCAGGGGAGATGCAAATCTTAACAAAAGAATCAGCTAATAGAACTTTAATGTTGAAGCAGTAGAGCAGCAGCATAGTTGAAAGACGGATGAAACTGATGTTGTTTAATGTTCAGCTATTCTAAGTCTAGAATAGAAAAAGGAACTTGTTCTCACAAAGTAGAGAGAATAACATATATGCCTACAAAGTAGACAAGAATTGTACAGAAAAGATACTTGTGAATTGTAATGCTTTGTAGAAAGACTTGTACCTTCTTTCAAGGTCTCACAATCCTCATGGTGACATCTGCTGCTGCTATTGTGGTGACAGGCCTGTTTGTAATTATATATGTATGAGTTATGAAAGCGATTAAACCATCAATACAGCATCCCATATCTCTGTCAAAAGAAAACATATTGTTGAGGTTCACAGCAAAATTCCGCCCAAAATAAGAGCATTGTAGAGATAGTTGCAGCAAGACAATTTCAATTTAACCATATTACTCTCTTCAAGAATTGCCTCATCAGTGGTAAGTGGTGAGTGGCAGACTGTGCTGTCCACAGATACGCAGGCTGGAAAAGCAATTCCCCTCTCAATCTTCCAGCTGGCTGGTAACATAATACACAAATCTTGAGTAAATTTAATATTCTTGTATTTTTTTATTTGTATAGTTCACAATTGACATTTTAAGAAAAGAAACAAGTAGACATTTCAGAAAGAAAAAAATAATTGACTGCTTACTTTATCATAGCCATTTACAAGATTGTCTAAAAATAAAAGAATTGTTTTCGTACTATTCATGCATATTCTTAATCTGGTCAGCTGCAAAATAACAATATTATGGATCATTAATTTTTTTCAGGGCTGGAAATTTCTACATGAACTGACATGTAACATAGAAAAACGACACATTGGACCACCACAAGAACTTCACACATTTCATCTAGAGCCGCTGGCTCACGCCGGCTTTTCTCAGCCTTATGTATACCATTTGATAGGGTAATATCACCAACAATGGTTGTTAAACAAAGTACTTTCTAGTTTGATTGTTTGTGTTGTACTTAGCTGACTTCTGTTGATAAATTAGGCATTTATGCCAACAACCTATTGGCTGATGAAGCGCAATTGAAGAGATCATATAATCACATTGAATAGATAGACAACACAAAAACAATTTAGTGATGAAATGTGTGCATGAACTACCGTCAGCAATGTCATGCACAAAAACAATAAGGGATCCAGCACCGTGGTGGCCAGATTCGCAACCTCCACTGCCGGATCCTTGCCAGGGCGGTATGCGGTTGCGTTGGCATGCAGCCATACATGCGTTCCTATCACATGCGCTGTATAGGTGAGATTGTTAGGTGGGTACGTGCGAGCCAAGAGGTCCTGAGTTCAAATCCCCGCAGCAACGCACATATTTTTTAACGAAAGTGCACCTTTAGCACCGGTTATTTAACCCGGTGCTAAAGGTGCCACCTTTAGCACCAGAAGGTTAGCACCGGTTGGGAATCCGGTGCTAAAGCACGTTCCCAACCGGTGCGGATGGGAGTATCTCTGGTAGTGTGTCTTTATTTGTGCATTGTTTTCCTTCTTGGAGGTGCCACCTTTTGTCCTGATCACATCCATCACTAGGTTTTCGGGGGAACACTTTGTACCGGTGGACAGTGGGGTGGTGGCTTCTATTGTTATTTCCTGAGTAACGATGTCATTTTGAACCTTTTTTCTCTGTGACGGTTCACTTAATGCGGGTACTATGTTTGCCCAACTCAGATTTTTCAATGGCACTGGTATCTTGCTTATCCTTCGCTATGTATGAGTGGAAATGTGGATGATTTTGCTACGGCCTTGGTTTGATGGTCAGAGTGTCAATTAGTAGAGTTATTTCTCTTCCTCATTCACTGCCAGAGAATGTAAATTCGCCGTGCGTGTAAGTGTTTGCCGTGCGCTTTATATCGGGCGCACGGCAAACACCTAGATTTGCCGTGCGCACCGGGTGAAACGCACGGCAAAACAAAGGCGCACGGCATAATACACTTTCGTCGTGCGTCGGCCAAGGGGCGCACGGCAAACGACATGGCGTGTGTGCGGCTCGTGCGTCGTCTGTCCAACGAAGGACGGCCAGCGACGGCCGTTAATGTTTGCCGTGGGGCACCACGAGACCCACGGCCGTGCGTCCCTCAGGCAGCGCATGGCAAAAGTTAAGCACGTACGCGTGCCACGGACGGTCGTCGCTCGTCCCCGTAACGGACGGCGCACGTGACCTGCACGTACGATGTTTGCTGTGCATCTCGGTGCAGGCGCACGGCAAAAATACACGTTTGTCGTGCGTTTAGGTAAGGCGCACCGTGTTTCGCTCAAACGCACGGCAAAGGTACAAAAATAAGTTTGTTTTTTGTGCCTCTTTCTATTTATCTACTAACAAAATGTTATTTTATACTACATACTCCAATTATATACATTTCTCGCTATGTTTACTATTTTTAAGAATTTCCGTCCTTTAAAGGATTTATTTCGTTGAGGTCAAATTTGAACTGCAAGTGCATAAAATAATAGAGTAAACTTCGGAAAAAAAATCATATTCATATAATTGAGTCATTTTTAAGACCTTACCCATGAAATTATATGTACTTCTGAACATTTTATTAGCTAAGAATGAAGATTCACGTGTGATTGAATTGTTTTTTAATTATATAAAATGCAAAAAATGTTTGAAAATCATGAAATTTGTCCAGAACACATGATATCCTATCTGGAGGTTGTGGTAAATCACTAATAAGGTTTTGAACAATTCGTTACCTATAGTGTTCAAAATCGAAACATCTCACAAGAAGTTTCAGAGTGTTAGAGTGAGGTGATCATGTTTGCAGTCTTAGAAATGTTCAAATTGGATTTTGACTTTACAACTTTTTCTGTAGTGAACATACAGCATCGATAGTCTGACGGTAATTTATGGTAATTTTTTGCATCCACTTTATAATTTTAGTATATGGAACTGTGATTATGAATTTTCAATGCACATAAATGAAACTTGAAAAATGTAGTAAAATGTTGTTAAAATTATGGTCATGTTACTTTTGAGCGCAGTGTAAAGGTTTGCATGAGAATTAAAATGAAGAATTGAAATATATAGTTATGAATTTGAGAATTTAAATAATAGGTATTTGTCATGCGCCCCGGGTCAAGGCGCACGACAAAATAAGTGTTTGTCGTGCGCCTTGACCCGGTGCACACGACAAAGGCTTGTTTATCGTACGCCCTCACCCATGGCGCACGGCAAACATTGTAGGCTCCACGTCCAGGAAACTTGGCCGGCCTAAAAGTTTGAAACATCGTTTGCCGTGTGTCCCATATCTGGTGCACGGCAAACGTGCGTACCCTAACACCACGCGCGCGCGAGCCCGGGGCCACACCACACACACACAGCCACACGTCGCCGCCTCCCGACTCCGCCCGCCGCCGTCGCCGCTCGCCGTCGTTGCCGCTCGCCGCCGCCGACGCCGCCCGTCCCCCACGCCGCTCCCGACACCGGTCGCCGCCGCCTCGCCCGACGCCGGTCGACGCCACCCCCGAAGTCGCTCGCCGCCGCCCCCGTCGCCGCCCCCGACGCCTGCCGTCTGCCGCCCCCGCCCCCGGCCCGACGCCGCCCCTCCCGTCCCCGGGCCAGCCGCGCTCCTCCCGTCACGGCCGCTCGCCGCCCGACCCACTCTCGGCCGCGGCTGTCCGGCCCCCGGCCACGCTCCTCCCATCGCGGCCGCGGCCCTCCGGCCATCGGCCGAAGCTAGGTAATTTTAATTTTTTTGTTAATTTAGTTGTTTTGTTAAATTATTAGTTTAGCTCATATAGTTATAATTAGTTAGCATTAGCAAGTGTAGATCTATAGTTAGATATATAGTTAGTACTTAGATATTGAATTTTAGATATAGAATTGTATATATATAATTTGAAAATAGTTAATTTAGTTGTTTAGTTAAATCAGTTTGACATTGTAGATATAGAACTGTAGATATATAATTTTAGCTATTGAATTGTGGATATATAATTTCAGACATTGTAGTTAATTTTAGCATTGTCGATATATAATTTTAACTTGTCATGTCTCTCAATTTGTCATGTCGTACTTGTTAATTTTATGGGGGAAAGAGGACATCTTGGGCGCACCCAGATCGGAGGAGGGGGCGGAGATCGCCAGTGAGCTCGTATAGGTGAGCCCCATTAGGCGGTGGTGCTTGCCTTTTGTCCGGCCATCGAGCCGTGTGAAGAAAACTGTTGTGTAGCCCGACCTTTGTGTCGTGGCTTGTTTTTTTTGCAGGTTGTGGGGGTTTGGTAACCTCTCCGTACAGGGGAGGTGCTGCCGAAATTTTCAATAATTACTAAGCGTTCATCTACTTTTGCAGGACTTCTCCCATCGCCGCAGGCACTGCCGAAGGAGGAGTAGGAGGCCTCCGAGGCCTCGCCGAGCCTGTCTTGGCGTCCGCCCCCGCCTCGCCATTGAGTTACTAGGTGAGGACATGCAAAACTCCCCTGTTTGCGCATCGTGTTCATAGATTAGGCCGGTAACCTAGTTAGGTGTCTCCCGTTCGAAAGAGATACGGTTGCATATCTATGACCGTATCTGTTTCGAATTGTCCACGTTTTTTGGACAGCCCAAGGATGTGTAGATGAGTTTAGTTTTCATGGGCTGCCCATGTTTTTTGGGATAGAGTTTCGGCATCACTTCCCTGTTGTTCTCCGGATACACAATCTCCTTGTTAGGATGTGTATTTGGAGAGCAACGGAGAGGTGCTGCCGAAATTCTATCTTAGATAGGTGCAGAGCATGACTATTATGGAATAATTGAAGAAATATGTGAACTCACATTTTCTGGTGCCAAACATCTTAATCCTGTTGTATTCAAATGTCATTGGGTTTGATCCTAACAAAAAACGAGAGAACCTTGATATTGGACTAGTCGAAATTTGACAGTCATCAGTGTATGCTGGAGACGATGTCTATATTGTGGCTCAACAAGCCACGCATGTGTATTATCTCTCATACCCGTGCAAAACTGACGATCGTCTCGAGGGTTGGGACATTGTGTACAAGGTATCGCCACACGGTACACTACCTGTCCCAAACAATGAACATTACAACGTAGACCCAAATACATATGACGGAGAGTTCTTCCAAGAAAACGGGCTACCAGGGAATTTTGTGATAGACTTAACCGAAGCGATCGGAATAGAATTAGAAGATGATGAAAGTGGTGATGATGAGGACGAGGGAGATGATATTCGTAATGACAAGGACGTAGAATTACTTGAGAAAATTCAATTAGGGATTGATGAAGACATTTCTTCATCGGATGAAGGGCCTCATTATCTAGACATGCAGGATAGTGACGAAGAGACTTATGATCCTGACAATCCCGATCAAGATGTTTATTTTTAATACATGTATGCTCCGATATCATGTTTATATATTATTTCTCTTTTGCACTATCATATATGTTATTTTTTAATTATGTCTTTTTTATGTGTTTCTCTGTACTAACTAATTTACTGGTTTTAATTTCAGGTGATAGAACAAAGATTGTGGGCGGCAGACTCGTCCGTAAGTGCTCGTTGTTGGCACTTCTTACGATCCAATATCAGAATTGAGAATCCTGGTACTGGGGTAAGGAGTGTTTCAGTGGTTTTCCTTATGGCTTAGTAAAATATAGAAATATTCTGCAAGCGCACAGAATCACCGCTGGAGCACTTCACCTGGGAGTATCCCGAGGTATCGTAATTTATATTTCCGCAGGGAAGCTTTGGCAAGATTACTAGTGAACAGATATTCGAGACTATCAGAGAAGGGTACACAACTAGACAAGACAGGGGATAACGGTATTCGATAGGAGTGGATATACCGGACACACAGCTCAAGGGATACTCTGGTAAGGGAGAGAAGAGATAGATAGCTGGGAGGACAACGAGAAGAGATAGAGGACTCCTGGATTCTTTATCTACCTATGTCACTCTAGCTTAGAGATACAGCGGCTATAGAGCCAGCACTAGGAGATCTGGGATAACTCTAATGTCTTAGCATCAGGACAAGGGAACCGGTGAACACACAGAAAGGGATGAGAAGGGGTGCCACTATTTCCCAACTGGGGAATCCTACGGACCGGAACTAACGTGATGGGCTACGAAGACCGAAAGGGCTGTCACCACCTCGCGGCTACCACCTCCGTTGCGACGGGAATAAACTAAGGCCACCGACTAGTCTAGGAACCACTCCTACACTAGGCAACGACTACTTACTCTGCTAGCAAGAGCAAGCAACCTTGTCAATACTCTTGGTGACAATTCACCTCCAGTATCAAGCAAGATCGAAGAACCAGCCAAGACAAAGACTTAAACAAGACTACAAGCACTAGAACTATAACTGACTATAGTCTAAACAAGATATATTTGCTACTAGAATAAAGTAGAAGCAAGATATAAATGACAAAGGCAAAGTGATAAAGATAACTATATTGATAACTCAAAGTCTTACAAAAGGAAAAGGTAAAAGATACAAGAGCTTATACCAGAGCTTCTGAAGACGACTCCGGAACCTCCGAGGCAAAGCTCGACTCAACTCTAACTCCCAACTAAACTATCCTAACTCTACTAGAATGAAAGTGGAAATGAGCTCCTTGGCTTGGTGTGTGTTTACAAGTGAGGTAAGGGGTCCTATTTATAGCTGCATAGGACGGTTGGGGCTGGAGTAGCCGCCAAGGGACCAGGGGGGTACCCCCTGGGATTTCGGGTGCCAGTGTCGGTTCGGCCGAACCAGGGGTTCGGCCGAACCCTTGGATGCACCGCCTTTGCTCTGGGGTGGCCAGGATGAGCCCCTGGAGGCGGTTGTGAGGCGGTGGGCAGTTCGGCCGAACCGGGTCCTTCGGCCGAACTGGCCCGGGGGCTCGGCTGCCCTCTGTTCCACCGCCTCTGCCTCTGGATGGCCTGGATCGCCTCCACCTGGCCGGTGTGTGTTTGTTGCCCCGGATTGGTGACGTCATCCGCCAAGTTTCTTGCCCCGTCAGTGCTTTGTCATCATTGGTTGTACATGTGGCCTCCTAGTTGTACTTCACTGGTGCATGGCTAGGGGGGTAACCGGCCGAACGTGTCGTTCGGCCGATTCGGTCATTTTCGGCCCCAATAGCACGTATTTGTTGTAGTTGTACCTGCACAAGTGTCACTCACCAAAACTCGTGGAACTTTATTAGAAATAAAACCTAAGTACATGGAATGTTGCATATAACCTCATTTATTTCCGAGTATTGGTGGTCGGATTTGGGCTGTAACGACCGCCAACAAGCTCCCCCAAGCTTAGCTCTTTGCTCGTCCTCGAGCAAAGATATAAACTTAGGCTTGGTGGATCAGGAGTTGCTACAATGTCATTTCTTTTGCAGGTAACTTTATAAACAACTAGTCTTCAAAAATACTTGAATCATAGGCAGAGTTTCAAATCACCTTTTTACCTATGGGGCTTATAGCAATTTCCTTATCTTGGGCGGTTGAAAGGACGAACAGTTTAAACTCAGTTTTATTCCACTCTACTCTCTTCAGGATCCCATCTCGGAGTTTTTCATAAGTTTTGAAAACTACAAATTGTTCCTCATTGGCACACTCAATCACTCAAGTGTATTTGAATCCTCACCAAAGGATTGTGCCTTCTTTTTCATCCTAACATCTAATATGGCTTTTTGTGTGGCTCAGGGACAAAGGATGAAGGCATGCATGCATCTTATATTTTTGCTAGGTCAAAGACCGGATCTCTGAGGAGACAAATCACATCTTAAGATCGAGACGTGCAAGTGTGTGGATATGAATGGAGTGGAATATGGTGGAATTGTGGAATGGAGTATGGTGGAATGGTGGAATGGAACATGGTGGAATGGTGGAATGGAGCATGGTGGAACTCCTTGGATGAATTTCCCTCTCCTTGATTTATTTTTGAGAACATGGGCTATCTTTTATTCTCATATTTTTGCCATGCCACTTGGCATGCTTTTCTTTTTCTCTTTCTTTTTTGCCATGCCCTTTGGCATGCTTTTCTTTTTCTCTTATTTTTGCCATGCTTCTTTGGCATGCTTTTCTTTTTGCATAGCCCATGTCTCTATCAAGAATATTTGGAGAGGGAGATCATAGAACATGGAGCATTTATTTTTGTGGATGGATGATGGAAAATGTTTGCTAACTCCCAGTGTAGGAATTGCAAGTGAGAGGTGGTGTGTGTACGTGGGTCTCGATCTTTAAGAATATGAAAGCTTCACTGAAAGGTCACAACAATTTGACAAAGCTCACTAAGATAACAAGCAGCATATGAGTAGAAATTTTCAACTAAGCTTATCATATGGCTCTGGTAGGTATTTTGACCAATGAGGAACTTGTTTCATTTTGAAAGCATAAATCTTCGAGATTTTCCCCGTACTAAAAGCAGAATAGAACTTAACCAAATTCTCACTATCCAATCCCCACAACAACTTAGATTTGGAATAAAGCATGTGCTCCCACAAGGTTTTCAGGATCATTTTTACTCATGCCAAATAACTCAAGCACAACCTAGCAACTAGTTGAAATAAAGTGCTTGCAAAATTAATGACAGCAACTATTCATCATTTCCAAGGTGAGAGGCATATGATTCATTCCATGCATAGTTGGGAGTTATTTTATTCAAGGGAAATATTGTTTTAAGGGAAATATTTTTGGTGTTTTCATTTTTTTTAAAAAAAATGCAAACTATCATGAAGGGAAATGAAAGGGAAATTAAATGATCAAAGTGCTGGATAAATCGGGACATACCTGTGGGTTCCTCCCCCAAGCTTGGACTCTTCACTGGTAGGGGTTGAGCCTTGAGAGGTACTGGCTCAGCTGTTCCGCTTGTTCATGGACATCGTGCTGGATAGACGCCACCGTCCCTCTATTCTCTTGATGGTACTGAGAATGGCGGGATAGCGTGTCTTGGATCTCTCGGGTACGGTCGTCGATGAGCTCGACTCGGTCGGAGATGTAGGACAGCTCCCGGCCGTAGTCGAAGCGTGCGGACTGTGAGTATCCGGGGTAATATGGCTGGGAGGCACTGTCGTACCCCCCCTCCATACCGGCTCCTGGACCACTCAGAGTCCGTGTCCTGGCCGTGGTCCCAGCGTCCTGAGGTGAAGTAGTTCGGCTCCTGGTGTTGCCCGGAGCCTCCTGCTCCGGACGTCCCAGCGCCGGTGTACATGTCGTAGGTGGCCTCAAAAGCGGAGGTGTGTCGGTGCGGCATTTGTGGTACATCTTCCGGCTCCTGTGAGGTGGCGAGCCCAGCATCACGCCTGGCTCGTCCCCTCGTGACGGGTCCGTCACCTGCAACGCTGTGCCGAGCGGGCTCTCTCCAAGGTGGAGAATCGTTTGACTCGGTCCTCAACTGAAGAGTTAGTTTCGGCGTGGTATACAACTTTAGTGCTGCACAGGGCAAAGGCACTTCAGTTGTATATCCACGGTAAATCATTGCCAGCGTTGCGTCAGGCGTCTGCCGTATCATGTGGGCTTGCGCGAAGTGCTCGGCATCCACGACGGAACGCGCTGTCTCGATGTACGTGAGCCGGGCGCCCTGGAGGACGCCCAGGTGGTTAGCAAGGCGAGTGACTAGAGAAGTCATCGCCATGCTACCCGCACGAGAAATATGAGACAGCCAGTGACCAACCATGTCTTTCACAGGTGAATAGGGAATCTGCTTGACCATGGCAAAAAGAACCCGCAACTCGATGGTGTTGACAGGGCGCAAATCTGCCCGGGGGAATACCGTCATAACACCCAGCGATGCATGAAATGCAAAGTGGGGTTATGTATGTTGTTCATGCGTGGCGCATGACAGTTGGTATCCCCCGAAATCTTTTTCCAAAATGCCACCCGGTCAAATCTTTTAAGCGCTTTGTTCGGGTCTAATGAACAACGGCTTGAAAATCCGAGACCCGAACTAAAATCCCTCCAAGAGCAGAAGAACTCTTGGTTGAAGAACCGAAAACGAATCCGCCCAGTTTCAGAAACCAAACTCGAGAGGAATTCAAGGGTGAGCAGGTACGAACCTTTTTCGTTGATGTGCCAGAAATTTTCCCATCCAATGGCCTGGAAAATTTCCGTGAACTCTACGTCCATCCCCGTGTCCCTGAGCAAATCTTGCTCAAACACATGGGTGTGCTCGAACTCCTTCAGCCGAAGCTCGTTGAAGGTGTTCCGCTCCCTTTCTGTTCTAAGGTTGATGTCACTCTCGCTCAGGAGCTGCCTGGCCGGGGGTGTGGCATGGCCCCATCCCGAGCCGGCTGCTCCGTGCTCGTCCGTGTCCATCCGGCTCGAGCCTCAGGACGGAGCTGGGGAGCTCCCAGCATCGTCCGATCGTCGGCCCAGCCGGGCGGAACGACGGAGCGAAGTGAAGAACTTCGACATGATTCCTGCAAAAGGTTAGTGCAACAACAACTACCCGAAGGACTGAATATATATGGTTAGCACAAGAAAATCAAGTCAGTCGTTCAAGATAGTTAGTCGTTCTTATGGGGATGAAAACCACCACAAAAGGTTAGTCATTCTTGTGGGTGTCGGTGACCACCACAAAATCGTCCAGAAATTCAGCACAAAGATCACAACAAAAGCAAAATATTTTTGGGATTTTCTAGTGATGCAAGTGAACCAAAACTTGAGCAAGAACTTGGGGAGAACTTGAGCAAGCACTAGAGCAAAGAATCTTGAGAGAGAGAGAGACCTTCCTAGCAGAATTTTTAGAATGTATGAGTGTGTGAATGGTGCAAGGAGAAACAAGCAGCAAGGGCAGCATTTATAGGCCGAGGGGAGGGCCTTGGCCAGTTCGCCCGAAGGCTCCGGTTCGCCCGAACCAGGCCTGGTGGCCAGGGCCCTCCCATGTGAGTGCAGCACTCACATGCCTTTGTTTCCACTCCAAGTTTGTGTGGCCATCAATTCCCAAGGACATATTTAGTGGATTTTAGTGGTAGGTGAGATGGAAATGTGACATGACCAAAGTGGAAATTAGTGGAGTTACCCCCATGCTGCCATGTTTGTGATAATTGGTGAGTGTGCAACCATTTTTAGTGGGGTAGACATGTTTGATGCTGGTTGGTGGTGATGGTAAATAATTGGAGATGTTCTAGAAGGGATGAAAATGATAAAAGTTATCAATTACATCCACCCTAGGTAAAATTTCAGCATGCGTCCATTTATTTCTAACCAAGCTTGCAGAATTTTCTACTCTCTCTCAAATTAGTTACTCAAGTGGTTCATTATTTTGAGAAGGGAAACATGCAAATGCAATTGGAAATTTAAAAATTGGAAGGGAAATATGGGATACATACCGGTTTTCCTCGCGGCGAGAGCTCAGCTTTTAAGTCCGCGAGCGGGACTTCTCCTGTCTTCAGTTGCTTTTGTCATCGTCCGGTCCCGGAGTGGTTGACTTGGACGATGCAACCTTCTTCCGCCACATTTTCTTGTTCTTCTTCTTCGGTGTTGGTGGCGGTGGGATCGGCGTCTCCGGAGAATTCCAGAGGTCTTGTTCTTCCTCGTATTTCTTTACGAGGAAATCCATCTCTTCTGCATTTGTCGGTTTTGTCGGCTCGTTCCACTTGAGCTGCTCACCACCGAGTATTTCCAGCTCTCCATTAATGAGAGCCTTAAGGAAACACTCGGCGCTCCTCTGCTCCGGTGTGAGTGGCTCTGTCTTCTTCTCTTCCCGGGGTTGAAACTTGAAGTAAGTCAACCTTCCATCGATACGGAACGAGATTTCTCTCGCATCCATATCGATCCTAGCCCGGGTGGTGTTCAAGAATGGTCGGCCCAACACAAGGGGAAACGAATGCTCGTTCCCCGTGTCGAGGACAACAAAGTCCACAGGGACATATCGTCCCCAGATCCGGACCGGTACATTCTCAATCACCCCCTCGGGGTAGCGGATGGTTGAATCCGCAAGCTGTACCTGGGCAGTAGTAGGTGACAAAGTAGGGTAGCGTAATTTCTTAAATAATACCTTAGACATGATGTTGACGCTTGCCCCCAGATCACAGAGTGCATCATCAATGCGACGATTCCAGATCGCGCACTGAATGATGGGCACCCCGGGATCTTCCTTCTTGTTCGGAGAGGTCTTGATGATCGCCCTTTTTGCAGCTCTCGGCAGGTAGGTCCATCTTGGTGTCAGCACTTGGATGCGTGCGACCTTCCCTGCGTGGTTAGTTCAAAAGACACTGCGAGGCATCTTACCATGCCTGGTAGTGATGGAATTTACTGTCTCGATGGAAGGTTCGGGTTGCCCCGGAATCTTCCCCGATTCAGTGACAGGAACAGCAGTAGCTAACTGAGCGACTTGAGTTTCTATCATTTTATTAAAGCTCAGTTGATTTTTCATAGCAGAAGAAAATGATTCCATCCTAGAGTCTATGCTTTCCAGAGTTTTATCATTAGTAGCAAGCTTTTTATTGATGTTTTCAGTTATTTTCATCTGGTCAAACACTAGATCTCTAAGAGATGGGTGATTATTGAAATTGCTGGAATTGAAATTGTTAACTCGTTGAGGCCTCTCGAAAGGGAGGTTTGGGCGCGGATTCTAGCATTGGTTGCCGTAGTTGTTCGGTCGGTACCCGTTGTTGTTGGAGTTGTTGACGTAGTGGGCATCTTCTCGCGTTTCGGGGAAGTCATTCCCCGAATGGCCAGTGTTGCCACAGACTTCGCAGGTCATGCGAGCGTCCATGCCTTGCACCGTTTCTTGAGCAGGGGCCTCCAGTTTCTTCATCAAGAGGTCCATCTTGGCAGCGAGCATGTCCAGAGCTTCAACTTGGTGAACTCCTCGGGTCTTTGGTTGAGTCCGGTCATCAGACCAACCTTGGTTCTCGACCATCTTCTCTATGAGGGCCTTCGCACGACTCTCCTCAAGAGAGAAGAACGAGCCTCCAGCAGCAACATCCAGGTACTCACGGGCAGAATTTCTCAGCCCGTGATAGAAAGTTTGGATTATGAACCAACTCTTCGTACCATGGTGAGGACAAGCAGAAATATAGTCCTGGAGGCGATCCCATGCCTCCGGGACTGTTTCATCTTTTAACTGCTGGAAACTAGCTATTTTGTTCCGAAGGGCGTTGGTTTTCCCAACCGGAAAGAATTTTAGCAAGAAAGCGCTAGTGCATTTGTCCCAGGTATCTATTGCTTCGCGGTTAGCATAAAACCATTGTTTCGCCTTGCCTAATAATGAGAATGGAAATAAACGAAGGCGAATGGCATTGATACTTACTCCGCGGAAGGTGTTGCAAATCTCAAGGAAATGCTGGAGATGAGCATTGACATCTTCATGTGGCTTGCCGCAGAATGGGCTAGCCTGGACCATGTTGATGAGGGCTGGCTTCAGCTCGAAGCTACCATCTCCGACTGGCGGAGCTGGTCCGACACGTACGTTCTCGCTTGATGGAGCGGAGAACTCACGGATCGTCTTGGTTGCCATCCTCGATGTAGCCTGGTCAACGACGGGAAGGACTGGGTTTGTCGGAAGGAGTTGCTTCTGAGGAGGTACAACACGGGGTCGTACTATCCTCACAAGTGACTCCGGATTTTCTTGGAAGTTTGACGGTAATTGGAAACCAGTCATGCACTGCTCTGATCCACAAAGACCAACGAACAGAGCAAGGATAAACCCGCTTGAGTAGCGGTACTCAACTAAGATAGCTCAAGATAAAAGTTCAAAAATAATCTAGCCAAAGACTTCCCCGGCAACGGCGCCAGAAATGCTTGTTGGCACTTCTTACGATCCAATATCAGAATTGAGAATCCTGGTACTAGGGTAAGGAGTGTTTCAGTGGTTTTCCTTATAGCTTAGTAAAATATAGAAATATTCTGCAAGCGCACAGAATCACCGCTGTAACACTTCACCTGGGAGTATCCCGATGTATCGTAATTTATATTTCCGCAGGGAAGCTTTGGCAAGATTACTAGTGAACAGATATTCGAGACTATCAGAGAAGGGTACACAACTAGACAAGACAGGGGATAATAGTATTGGATAGGAGTGGATATACCGGACACACAGCTCAAGGGATACTCTGGTAAGGGAGAGAAGAGATAGATAGCTGGGAGGACAACGAGAAGAGATAGAGGACTCCTGGATTCTTCATCTACCTATGTCACTCTAGCTTAGAGATACAGCGGCTATAGAGCCAGCACTAGGAGATCTGGGATAACTCTAATGTCTTAGCATCAGGACAAGGGAACCGGTGAACACACAGAAAGGGATGAGAAGGGGTGTCACTATTTCCCAACTGGGGAATCCTACGGACCGGAACTAACGTGATGGGCTACGAAGACCGAAAGGGCTGTCACCACCTCGTGGCTACCACCTCCGTTGCGACGGGAATAAACTAAGGCCACCGACTAGTCTAGGAACCACTCCTACACTAGGCAACGACTACTTACTCTGCTAGCAAGAGCAAGCAACCTTGTCAATACTCTTGGTGACAATTCACCTCCAGTATCAAGCAAGATCGAAGAACCAGCCAAGTCAAAGACTTAAACAAGACTACAAGCACTAGAACTATAACTGACTATAGTCTAAACAAGATATATTTGCTACTAGAATAAAGTAGAAGCAAGATATAAATGACAAAGGCAAAGTGATAAAGATAACTATATTGATAACTCAAAGTCTTACAAAAGGAAAAGGTAAAAGATACAAGAGCTTATACCAGAGCTTCTGAAGACGACTCCGGAACCTCCGAGGCAAAGCTCGACTCAACTCTAACTCCCAACTAAACTATCCTAACTCTACTAGAATGAAAGTGGAACTGAGCTCCTTGGCTTGGTGTGTGTTTACAAGTGAGGTAAGGGGTCCTATTTATAGCTGCATAGGACGGTTGGGGCTGGAGTAGCCGCCAAGGGACCAGGGGGGTACCCCTTGGGATTTCGAGCGCCAGGGTCGGTTCGGCCGAACCAGGGGGTTCGGCCAAACCCTTGGATGCGCCGCCTTTGCTCTGGGTGGCCAGGATGAGCCCCTGGAGGCGGTTGTGAGGCGGTGGGCAGTTCGGCCGAACCGGGTCTTTCGGCCGAACTGGCCCGGGGGCTCGGCTGCCCTCTGTTCCACCGCCTCTGCCTCTGGATGGCATGGATCGCCTCCACCTGGCCGGGGTGTGTTTGTTGCCCCGGATTGGTGACGTCATCCGCCAAGTTGCTTGCCCCGTTAGCGCTTTGTCATCGTTGGTTGTACATGTGGCCTCCTAGTTGTACTTCACTGCGTGCATGGCTAGGGGGGTAACCGGCCGAACGTGTCGTTCGGCCGATTCGGTCATTTTCAGCCCCAATAGCACGTATTTGTTGTAGTTGTACCTGCACAAGTGTCACTCACCAAAACTCGTGGAACTTTATTAGAAATAAAACCTAAGTACATGGAATGTTGCATATAACCTCATTTATTCCCGAGTATTGGTGGTCGGATTTGGGCTGTAACGACCGCCAACACTCGTCTATGTATAGAAGAGTTGTCCGTGCGCCCAACGTACCTTCGCCAGTCAAGGGTCCAGGCAAGGGTCGAGGGAAGGGTGGCCCCAAGAGGGATAAAGGCAAGGGCTGAGCGCAGCAACGACGGGAGGAGGAGGAGGAGGTGGTGGAGCAGCAGCAGGAGGAGGAGGACGAGGAGTTTGTGGTAGAGGAGGAGGAGGAGGAGGAGGAGGAGGAGGAGTAGGAGGAGGACCTGGATGCGGAGGGGGAGGTGGAGGGGGGACACGTCAGGGGGAGGGTCTAGTGGTGTGACCATTTTGGCAGTGAGGTCCCTCACAACTCCCGGCGAGGCCAATACCAAGCTCTACGCCCGGTGATTAAACCCGTGGGCAAAAAGTACGTAACTTTGTGCATTGTCAATATCTTTTCATTTGATGTATTGAAAATCGCAATATAAATTAATATTTCATCTTTTTCACTTTTGGCAGGAGTTGGGAAACCGTCGTAGCTGTTGGTCACAACCGCCTCGTCAACGACATCCTGGGTCTTTTGTGCAGGGAGCACTTCCCAGGCATGGTCCGGATAAGTGATGATAGGTACGAGCCGGCCTTCACGTGGGCGCACTACCACCGTGCATCTAATACTATCGATTTGGTCGGCAGGGTCTACCAGTCTAAGGCGGCATGGGTCAAGGCCGAACTCTGGGTAAGTCTTTCTTGCACTACACTGTTTAATATATCATATTCATTGCTCATTGTTTGCAATATTGACTGGAGATCACTGTGTTTATGCGCAGGATTTCTACAGGTTGCCGGATGATGATGATTATGCTGAGAAGGCGAACGAGCTTACGGAGAGGGTATGCAAGAAGCTGGTGTTGGACATGCACTACGAGGCACAAGTCCAATGCATCATAAACTACGGTGCTAACAAGTTAGGGATGAAGGTCTCAAAAGCGGAAGCAAGAACCTTAAAGCTGACCCGAGAGCAATATTTGCAGGTCAAATTGGATTTCTTCTCAATTTTAGAACATCCGTTCATATGATATTCTAACATGTCGTTCACTTGATCACGTGTAGATGCCCGTGAAATGGTGCCGAAATGATTCCTATTGCTGGGAATGCATAGTCGACAGGTGGTTCACACTGGAGTGGATTGCGAAGCACGATGCTGGCTGACAGAAGCGCTTGCTTATGCAATATCCATCGCACCATCAAGGCAGTCTAACAAACGAGCAATACAGGGCTAGATGGGTATGGAGATTCATTTCTATGTTGTAATGTTCAATTCTCCATAATTTGTAATCAACTTAATCTTTTTCGCAGTCCAACGCACATGGAGGCGCTGAGTGCGGCGAGTTCATGGGATGGGTCTTGTCGCACAAGGCCAAGGCCACGTCGTCCGAGGCCGCCTACAACCCCGACGACCCGCCCGAGGCCTACAACAACCCCTCCATCCATGACCGCATCAATGTGTACACAGAGACGGGAAAGTAGATCCACAGGCCAGGGTGGGACCCGAGTCGTGCGCCGCTTGATGGAGAGGTGATCATGAGGGTTGGACAAGGAAAGAAGCATGGCCGCTACTATATTGGCGACAACATTTTAGACACGGCCACTACTCCCACACTCGCTGCCCTCCGAGCAAGGAGCACGAGCAATAGCCCTCCGATACTCACACGGCCGTCTGCGACATAGGTCCAAGTGGACCGACTTCAGGTTATTTCTGATTTATTCATCGTTACACAATTTCTAGATATGTTTCATTTGCATTGTAACAATGAGACGAACAATTGTAGGCCCGGCTGGATGAGCAAGCATCACAACACCAGGAGGCCTTAGCCTAGGTTGAGCAGCGGGTGGCCCGGGAGGTGGCCCAGCAGGTGGCCGAGCAGCAGCAACTGATGACCCAGCACTTGGCTCAGCAGCAGCAGCGGATGGCCGAGTACATGCAGGGATGCATGCAAGCTTTGCAGAGCGGTCTACCAATGCCTCCGATGCCTATCATGCCTCTGATGCCCCCGATGGTGTTCACTCTAGCATTGGCTACGGTTCCGACAACTCCTGTTATGAGTCACTTGAGAACCTTGCTTCATTCCAATTAGTAGAGACATAAAGATAGTAAATTCGCTTAGAGACCTAGAGATAGTAGAGACTTGGAGAAATTACATTATAACTTAGAGAACTTGAAATTACATTATAACTTAGAGAACTTGATTGTTCTATCACATGCAATTTACTCTTTTTTTGTGTAGAATCAATCGGCGGCATCGAATAATGTCGGAATGTCGTCGGCCGTGTCACCGGGGTTGAACCCACAACAGTTGTTCCCTCCTATGATTGGCACCCCACCGCCCCCGTTGCCGCCACCTCCGCCTGAGTGAGCTTTGTGGATGAACTTTGAGTTGTTGATACGCTTTGTGAACTTTGTGTGGATCGACTTTGTCACCTTCTGTGATGGTTGTGAACTCATCGTTGTTCACTTTATGAATTTATGTTGATTTATCTATAAATATTGCCTGTGATGGATATTATGGTGTTTATATATGATGCCTGTGATGATATATATGATATATATATATATGATGCCTGTGATTTTTGAATGAGTGGGGTCCTTTTAACGCGAAAAACAAAAAAACAGGAATTATTTGGTCACTTTGCCGTACGCCAAACAGTGGGGCGCACGGCAAAGATGCCACAGTTTGTCGTGCGCCCTGGTCAACGGCGCACGGCAAAGTCCTAAGCTTTGTCGTGCGCCCAGGTCAAAGGCGCACGGCAAAGACCCTCCCGCCGCCATCTCTCTGCGCCGTCACTCCACGCCGTCAGCCCCCCGCCGTCACGCGTCGCTTGCAACTTTTTTTGCCGTGAGCTGCCTGTGGTGCACGGCAATGCCTTTGCCGTGCACGCGATATAAAGCGCATAGCAAAGGGCTGTTTGCCGTGCCTTTGGCTACCGTGCAGCCTTTGTCGTGCGCATAGGCAAAAAACGCATGGCAAAGACTTTGCCGTGCGTATTGGAGCCTTCGTCGTGCGCCCAGGGTGCACGGCAAATGCCCTGTTTCCGGTAGTGATTGCATTTGGCTCATGCTTTGGTTCTGCTTTAGTCTAATCCGGATAAGTTGCTTTATTTATAGGTGACTTTATGAAAGTTGCCACGAAGAGAGATTACAAGAGTAGCTTGTTGGAGATTTTGATTTTTCTTCTTTTACTTTAATTTTGTTAGTTATAAAACATTGTATAAAACACATTATAAAACATTTGTTCAAAGGTACTACGCATTTGAGGACCTAAACTTGATTTTTTTTAATAGATGACAAGGGCTAGCAGAAAATATTACAAGGAATAACGTAAGAGATTAAACCAGGAAAATGGCAGGATTTATATTGTGAGCTTATAGAGTTATGGGACGATATTTATGCAGGGAAAAGTTATATTTGACATCAGCATGTTGTGAATCTGACAACATGACGGACGGTGTATGCATACGGATGTATAGGCTTAGAGGCACTGATACTAGTACATGAATGCTAGTATGCAGGGTCTGTACATGCTGCCAACATATACTGATGGTAGATCCAGAGAAGGATTTCACTAATGTTTGAAACCAATAATTAAAGACACCACGAGTAGAGGAAGAAAACAGCCTCTAAACAATTAACATCTATGCATGCACACGTGGATGCATCTCACTAGGGTGCACTAGTCGACGGCGGTGAACGGAAGATGGACGACGCCGAGGAAGCAGTGAGATTGGACGATGAAGAGGACCAGAGTAGCTTACTGGAACTTTTCAGGATGACATCGCGGTGCTCCTGGCATGCAAATGAGCTAGAGAGGTCGGTCAGGTTGGCCTCTTGGCGATGAACAAAACGGCAGCAGCATAGCTTCATACTGCCGAGGAAAACGAGCTTCGGAGTTTTAACTCCGGACATTAAGATAGCTTGAGAGAATTGTGTGATGGAAGAGGAAATTACAGTGCCAATGTTGCCTGTTTTATAGCTGAGAGAGAGGAGAAGAAACACAGGCGCAGGAGAAAAAATGGCTCGTGAGTTCTTTCCTTGCCGGCATCAGTGCCGAGCACTGACACACATGGATTTAAGGAGGGAAAAGTGGCTGATTGATTAAAGTGGCTTCAGTTCTTGGGCTTTGTTTAGATGTAAAATTTGGACACCCAAACTTTGCATTTCATAAATGTTGCACTGTAGCATTTCGTTTGTATTTGTGAATGATTGTCCAAACATTGATTAATTAGGCTCAAAATGTTCGTCTCGTAAAGTACAACAAAATTGTGCAATTAGTTTTTGATTTTATCTACATTTAGTACTTCATGCATGTGCCGACATTTTGATGTGATGGAAATCTTTTTTTGCATAGTAGAATTTGGGGTGGAATTTAGGAGCTAAACAGTGGCTTGGTTGGAGATTGCCAAGGCGTCCAGCAGAGAGGAACAACAGCTGGTTGTAGAAGACGATGATGCTTGACATTGACATGCAGTTGGCCTTTGGGTCTTGGCCCATACGAATAAAGGAGAGAGAGAAAGAGAAGCTATCTATTATATTAATATAATATAATATAATATTAGAAGGACCGAGAGGGCGGAGAAATTTCCACGTTAATTTAAAAAATAGAAAAATATGTACTATCGGATTTTATGAAAATCTAGCGGTCCATATTATTCCGTTAATTTAAAAAAAGAAGAATACATGACATCGGATTTTATGAAGATCTAGCAGATTACTACGTTCATTATCTATGTTCCGACACTAATCCAAAGTAGTTTTTTCTGTAGCCAATAAAATACTATAAACGGGTATAAAAATAATGTCTCGTGCAACAACAAGGTCTTCAGAAATGGCGTGCAGTCTACATCAATTCACTTGAAGTAGCCGCAATCCATTGCTAACTACAAAACCAAAACTGCATCTAATAATTTCCTGAATTAAACACGCAAAAGTGCTCGTTGAATCAAACAAAAGCACTGAAATCCGGACAGTCAAGCAAGCAAGCAACCAAGAAATTAAATTAAACGAGCTGACCTCTCTCCTTAGTCCTTACCGAGGGGTCCCTGGTTCTTGGGCTCCATGACGGCCCCACGCGCGCGCCAGTCGACCACAAGGCCAGACGACTGGCTGAGCGAGGCGTCAGGATACACGCCACCGCCGTGCGTGCTACTGCGAGGCAGCACAGTAGCAGCGCGATGACCACTGCAAGCAGGCTCGATGCAAGCGAGCTTGACTCCGCCATGGCAGCAAGATGGCCTCCCTTCTCCCCGAGCTCTCTTCCTCCACACTGTTGAGCGAGATGACCATCGCCTTCTCCCGCGCTGCTGGGCGACCGATTTGGCGCCAGTTTTAGAGGGGAGTGCCAGCATGGACCGCCAAATACATGTGCTGGACCAAGCTGACAAGCCGGCCCAGCGCCACCGTGTCGTTATGTGCCAGCATGGACCGCCACCTAAGCAAAATCCGGTACCAAAACCACCAAGAGTGCTAAATGTCTGGTTTAGTTAAGTTTAATGTGCAAGAAATCCGGTTTTGTAGGTGGAGGGGTGATGTATACCACCTTGCATATATAAGGGGGTTATATAGACTTTTTTCAAAGAAGAAATAGGCATATCTATTTTCAGGGTCAGGGAAGGAAGCTGGGTGGAAAGAACGTGCGTCAACTTAGAGAGAGAACCCCGAAGAGAAAGTTTAGCGATTGCTAAAGATCGGACCCAGTTTCTACCCCACACTAGGAGAATGGGTCCACCCTTAACCCCTGCATTGCCTTCCCAAGCTTGATCATGTCCTCGATAAATAATAGGAAAATTAGTAGCAACCCAAATAAATTTGGATGCAGATGGTAAAATAAAGAGTACATATTAAACATAATTAGTAAATAAATATAGTTGGTATATTTATAGTAAACAAAAATAAAAGATGATGCACGCAAATAGATGCCATAAATTTATAGTCGTATCAAATGTGATTAATAAATAGAAAAATCTAGAATAAAATAAGTAAGAAAATTGGATGCTAATTCACAACTAAATTGGAAGTAAAATGGCTAAATAAAAAGTTTATTGAAACAACAATAACAAATAGCTTAATTTAGAATCAAAAAAACTAAGATTGATATTTTGATTTCCATGGATATTGCAAAGAAAATTAATTACGTAATGAGTAGTATAATAAAATTTTAACATCTAAAATGTGAAATAGGAATTTAATTACCATACTGGTTGAAAAAACCATCTGAATAAATTTAATTTAAGTCAAAATACCCAAATTTTGGCTAAAAGACTAGCTACATGTGCTATTTGCGCGGGCCACCTTGCTTGTATTGTTTAGGCTATAGTACAACGTGAAGGCCGATTGGATTTCATGTTGAAGTTAACATGCATGGATATAAGGCCAAGGAGAGAGACAAAGAGTAGGAGAAAGCTTGTCCCAGTTCTAATAAGTATGAGAAATATTTGGTCCAAAAAAGATCAAGAACTTTATTAGATATAGGAATTAGATTTGGACTGAAACAAAATTTGATAACATTTTAAAACTTATAAACAAGCTTTTCAAACTAAACACCGTGCCTTTTCTTGCGTGCATAACATGCGTGTACTCCTTCATGGATGTGGCCGCCACGCACCACACATCTGTGCAGCCCAATTTGTCGTGGATCAGCCGCCGCCGGCTCCAGCTTGATGTGGGAAGCAGACTCTAGAAGCTGCCCTACTCTAGAGACCCGAGTAGAGGCTACTGAAGTCGATTTAGTCTTTTTTTTCTCCCAGCCCCAAAACTTCTGAGTTCTCCGAGATCTGCACGTTCACCCCTCACATCAGATGTAAAACTGTTTTAAAATGCACCAGAAATGAATATATTGACGAGAGTTAATATGGATTATACTAATATCCATTAACATTTAGCGCTTTCCAAAAGATTCACTAATATGAAAAAAATTATTCCCTCCATTTGTTATGCTTAGCCAGATGCGCGCAGATGCTGTTTTCGCTAGGCGGGGTGATAATGGGAATGGAAAATAACCCGCGTCCAAGCGAGACGCGGGTATATCGGAATTTTCGTTAGAGCATCTCCACCGGCATGAATAAAACTAATTGATATACCTAAAAACTGTGATCATACTTAAAATCTAACGAAAATCAGTTCCAGCAGCATACCTATATGGTTTACTATACCAAATTTTTTAGGCTATGACCTGAATTTCTCTCTCCTATATGTAAATATGCCGATCGAATCAGCCAAAATAGGTCCAGCCTAAAACTGGCCACGTCATCCAACTGTCTCCCGCCTCCGCCGCCGGACTTTTCCACCCACCCGCCTCCATGCTTCCCCGCGTCGCCGCTGTTTTCGCTTGCCGTCCGGATCCTCGAGCTCGTCCACCGCTGGCGACAACCCCTCCCCACGGCGCTGGCACACTCCATTGGCCACGCTACGGTGGTGGCGCGCTTCACCGGCCACGCCACGCCCCGACCATGGCGCGAGCAAGCTACGCCAGCCATGGCACTGGAGAGCTCTGTCGTCTCGCCATGGCCGCCGCGGGGCCGAGGTCCACCGGCCGCGGCGCCTTACCCCATCTGCAGACTGCAACGCAGGCGTGCTCTTATCGCTTTGCCTCGGCCGCTGCGTGGGGAAGCTCCACCGGTCTCGCCGCAGGCACCGGGCGAGGGGCGCCCCCGTGGGCCGGGCCGCCTCGCCCTGGCCGCCGCGCAGGGGTGCTCCGTGGGCCGCGGCTCCTCGCCCCGGACACTGCGCAGGGAGCATCGCCGGCCGCGCCGCGCAGGAGAGCCTCGCCGGCCGGCAGCCGCGTGGGGAAGCTCCACCGGTCATGCCTCGACCCCATCGCGCGATCGCGCAAAGGGAGAAGATAAGATGATGCGGGGATTTGCATAGAGGCCCTCAAAGAAATATGTAATAAATAGTAGTTTTTATGTGTCTTAGTGTTTTTACAAAGAAGTCCCAGAAACTAGGAGTTTTATCAGATTCCTTTATAGGTACTGAGTTTGAGGTATACTGTTGGAGAAGAGTCTAGAAATTTGCTAAAAGTTTTCTCTCTCTAAACATGAAACTTATTTTAGGTCATCAATTTTATCAATGCTGCTGGAAATTTTACTATTAAAGAATCCGGTTTCGCAGGAAGCACACACCGCACGATTGATAGCGGCCACGCTTAATTTTTTGGTGTAGTCGACGTGCAGTCATACAGTACTTTCTTTCTTTTTCGCGGAAGACTGCAGTATACAATACTCTCTGGCTGCTGCCTTCCATTTTTATACCGGAGTGCCCGATTGACTGAAATCAGTCTTCAAATTCGAGTGCTCGTATGGTTGGACGACATTCTCCAATTCAACTACTGCATGTTTGAACATGCGCTAATTTTAGCAAGTTGCAATGCAGTCCAAACACGGTATACTAGCTTGTAGCCCAAATTTCAATGCTAGTTTTCCTCTCTTTTTCTTTTTTTTTTTGCCAAAACACAGAAAACTAAACCGTGGCCTGCGGAATGGCAATCACGCACAGGCACGGAGTCGTCTATCAAAAACAAATCTCTCTTTATTACCTTCAGGGATGACCCTAACTCACTCGATCAGGGGAGAATACGTTAACAAATCGGGCAGTCGAAGCAACGACTGATGTTAAACCGACATTCCTGAGGAAGTGATGCCCTCCTCAGTTCTTCCTTCACTGAACAAAGTATGGAAAGAACAGCAATGAACAAGCAGTACGTAATAATTCAATCCACAAAATGTAGCAGTACTATATATATATATAGGCTATATAATTAAAAAAGTGAATTCTGAAAAAGCTAATGAAAACAGGCAGCTCAATTACTAAATCGCATCCCAATTAATGCTTATATGGAAATACTATTTCTTTCTCATGTTATCAGTATAAAATTAGAATACCAAAGTAATTTCCTACTATATATGAATGTTTTGGCGTTTCCAATCTGAATACTTTTAAGCGCCCAAAATAATAGAATGAGTTTTCCAAAGCGAAGAGAAATACAGTAGTAGGAAGAGTTTCGATCTTAGACCGTCTACAATCTACGTAAGCTAGAGATTGCAAGTAGAAAAGCCTTCCAGGGGGTTGGTAGCTGCAGGTGATGACCACGCCGCTGCCGCAGACGGCGCGGGCGCAGCCGACCCTGGTGGAGCCCGGCCACACGACCTGCGCGTGCTCCCTCGCCGCCGGCGCCGTCCACGCGCGCACGGCGTCGGCGGCGGCCCAGGCCTTCCTCCCCGGCGCGCCACGGAACACGTTCTCGCCGTACCCGCCGGGGGTGCCGCCGCCGCCTTTCAGGAGCCCAGCTGCAGCACAGACCGCGGCGGCGCGCTCGCCCGCGTGCCGCGCCGCGTGGCGGTCTTACTCCACCGGGCCGGCGCCGGCCGCGGCGCGCGCTGCGTTGTGGAGCGCGACGTACTCATCCGGCGAGCTCCTGGCGGCGTCGTGGTCGGCCGCAGCAGCGGCGGCGAGGGACACGGCGGCGCAGATGGCCATGGCGACGGGTAGCGTCTGGCGGCGCCAGCACAGAGGAGCCATGGCGAGAGTGAGATTTAGCCGAAGTCAAATTGGAGCTGCAGATGGACGTTTTGCGATACTAAATACTGTACTGTAGTCCGCACTCGCTGCATCACACGCCCGTGATTTTCGAGGAGTTGGTCGGAATACAAATACTGAAATACATCAGGGAAATATATAAAAGAATGTGACCTGCAAAGCCAGTCAAGGCTGTTTTCCTAAACAAACCATCACCACATGGAAGCTTTTTACACATGCATGGTCCGGGAGATTATTTTGTTTAGCCTTGGGCGCCGCGCAGGTTAATTTGATACGGTTGCTGGGCTGCTGGCGACGTTTGTAAGGAGCATATGTAATTAAATCGGCCATTATTCCAGGAACTTCCTTAACTATATGTAGCTGGCGACGTTTTTGTAGGGTTATTATAGGAGGATATAAATCAGCTGTTATTCCCGGATTTATCGCCGTGCATGGAAGTAATCCGAGCTACGCAAATATTTAGCCGTTTATTCAGCACCATTGACACAAACGTACCTCCAATGCAGCTCTCGGCCGTGTTTCTGCTTTCCGGAAAAAAATTTCCAAAAGCATGCATAGCATAGAGTATTAAATAGAATCTATTTGTAAAATTTTTTTAGTGATGAGTGTAACTTTGCGCAACGAATCTAGCGAGCCTAATTAGTTCATGATTTACTACAATGATGCTGGCCTCATTAGATTTGTCTCGTAAATTACCCGGGGTTGTTAAGATAGTGTTGTAAACTGACTTATTGGTCAAACGGGGTGGAAAAAAATTTCTACCCCAAAGAAACACAGCCCTGGTTGCACCTTCATTCCCTGGCCTTTGACAGTGCGCCCATCAACATCGGTGTTCATGTTCACCTATGTCACTCTCACCGCATAGTTTCATTGTATAGTTATCTAAAGCGGATAATCGAGCCAGAGATAAAACTTCCCGCACATGCCATAAAACTTTTCCTTCTCTTTTCTATATCAGGAACGAGCCTTACCTCAATGGTTGCAATGTTTTAGTAGCAGTCTTATAGACCGAGAGAAGGTTTATTCTTTTTAATGGTTTATTCTTCTTAATTCTTCTCAACGATCTAGTTTTTTTTCTCTCCTCCGCCACTGAGACCGGACTTCGGCACGCGGGGACCTGGGCTTCATCTAGCGCAGTTGATGATTGGCTCGACGAGGATTTACTGCAAAAAAAACATAACAGCTCATTATGGCCTCGTCATGAATCGACCACGATAAAATCCATTCTTCTGAGCATCCAGAGAATTTCTTTGCCATGTGTTGTCTAGCTTATCAGGTTATCCATATTCCCCGTAGAAGGAATCTGAGGACATTAACCCTTAGGCGGTTACTAAGAGCAACTCCAAGAGATCCCAATAACAATCTCCTTTCCCTTTATTTCTCGTTAAAGGAAATTGAGAGATCTCATTTTCCTTTATTTCTAGTTAAAGGGAATTGAGAGAGAAAAATACAGCTCCAACAGATCCCCTTTTTATTCCTCTTTATCCCCCTTCTTATTCCTTTTTTCTATAATTTTTTCAATCCCCTTTTATTCCAATAGCATTCCCCTCTCCCCTTTCCATCTTTGCCGAGTTGAAACTCCACGTGAGCTGCCACGCCACTCCACCCCGGCCAAGCACCGCCGCCTGCTACACGTTGCTCCGCCGCCCGGGCCTCGCGCCGCCGCGGCGTAGCTCCGCCGTTCGGGCCTCGCACCGCCACGGCGCGGCTCCGCCTCCTGCGCCCCTGCCCGGGCCTCGCACCACCACGGGGCAGCTCTGCCGCCTGGGCCTCGCGCCGCCCGCCCATGCCGCACCAAGCCCACCGAGCGCCGCCGCCCTGCCCAGGTTCGCCGCGTGAGCTGCAGTGATGGGAGAGAAGACCGATGAAGAGAAGAGTACGGTAGAAAAAAAATCGGTTTATCCATTGACATATGTGACTCATTTGTAAGTGGATACAAAAATAAAGGGAAAGGAGAATAGAAATGAGGATCTGTTGGAGCACCTCTCCCCAATATATTGAAAATCTAAAAGGGAATTCCTCTATAGCAAAAATAAAGAGAAAGGGGAAAGGAGATTTGTTGGAGTTGCTCTAGGCACCATTGACAATGTTTTAGTAAATCCACTTGTTGGGGGCAGTTATTAGGGGTACCCAAACCTATGGGATAACCACCCCAATAAACATTAATCTTGTCCAAGGAACCAGAAAAGAAATGGAAGTTAAGGCAACCGGCCCAGCAACGACTGAAGGCCCAGCCAAGACGCCCCGCGGTGTGCCTCGGCGCGAACCAAAATCTCCGCTTCGCTCGAGGGACCGACCCCTCGAGCGAATCGGAGAACCCCGCTTCGGTCGAGGCCTGGGGACCGAGCCCCGAGCCACCCACGGAATGGGGAAAGCTCCGCCTCGGTCGAGACCCTCGCTCCGACGAACATTAAATGGCACCCTCTGCCACCATGCCTCCAAAGTCAAAAGACAGATTTCTTGCCATACTGCCCTGACGGCCACGACTCCCCACATCGTATCCACCAACTCCCGTCACTATGCTGCCAACCAAGGCTCTGTGCGGACAGACTGGCACTGTGCGAACAGAGCCCGTCACTCCGAGCTCCTGTACTGCCAACTCCGACGACTCGAAGACCTCCGTCGGACGGAGAGACCCTCGAGCACACAGCTGTAACACCCTAAAAATGCCTATTTTAAAAAATTAGTAATTAAATTGTTTTTATTTAATTTTATGCTCATATTTATCTAAGGAAAATAAATTATTTATGAGAAATAAAATTAAATATAAAGTTAGAAACATTTTTGTTGCATTCATGCTGGCTGCATTGTGTTTTGTTTGTGTGTGGTTCAATTGGAATTTAAATTCTGTTTAAATTCAAATTTGAATCGCTGAGTTTGGAGCTCTAGAAAAGTTTCTGCGGCCCGAGTTCACTTTTTCCCCCTAAACTCTTTCCCCGTCCAATTTTGGCCCTTCTATTTTTTTTTTCCTTCAGCAGCGGCCCAGCCATCCTTTCCCCGCTTCCGGCCCAGCGGCCTGCTCCTCCCCGCTACCGGCCTGCTCCGCGCCAGCCCGTTCCGCCCGCTCCGCGGCCCAAGCCCAGCAGGCCGCACAGCGCCCCGCCTTCCTTTTCCCTTCCCTCGCGGCCCAACAGCCAGGCCGGCCCGCCTTGCACCACAGCCGCTGGCGAGTGGGACCCGCGGGCAGGTCGTCTTCCACCTCCGTCCGAGTTGGACTCGGCCCCGACGCCGGAATCCCGGCCGGACACGGCACGGACGCCGAGGTTTCCCCCCCCGGACTCTTTCCTCGGCCGCCTTCAAATAAGCCCCGGCCGTGCCGGCCCTAACCCCCCCCAATTTGCGCCGTCAAATCTCCTCGCTCTCGCTTCCTGCGCAGCCGCCGCCGATTCTTCCGCCGCCCGAGAACCCGCCGCCGTCGATCTGCCGTTTCGCCGTCGCTCCGACCAAATTGGCAGCCGGAGCAGCTTCGCGTGGTGGTAAGCGTGCTCCCACGCCCTTCCTTGCTCTCTCCCTCCCCCTGCTGCGAGCTCCCCGCCGTTGCCCGAGCGCCGCCGCCGCCATAGGTCGTTGCGCGCCACCGTCGTTGCTCCGCCGCCGACGAGACCTACCCAGCCGAGTTCGCCGTGTCGCCCCGGTTCTCTAGCACCAAACCGCATAGCCTCCCGTGCCCCGTAGCGCGCTCGCGCGTTTCGCCGGCGACTCTCCGCCGCGCGCGCAGGCGGCGCCGCCGCAGCTCTGCTCGCCGGCGACCCTCCCCTCTCCCCGATCTAATCTTAGCCGTCCGTTTTCAAACCGACGTCCCAGATCGAGTTCAACCCAGGGGTCAAAGTTGACCATACCGGTCAACCCCCAGTCAGCCGAGCCGTTTTTCAAAATAGCCCCTGTACTTTTTCAAAATTAACCCGCAGTCCAAATTTATTCAAAAATAATTACAATTAAGTCCTGATTTTTACAGAAAACCCCCTGACTTATTTAAAAATAGTGCCCGAGGTCCTGCTTTGGTCAAATTGCAAATAAACCCTCCTGTTTTTATACAAAATTATGTTTTAGCCCCTGAGTTTTTGCAAATAAGCCCCTGGAACTTTTAAAACTTTGCCAGCAAGTCCCTGAACCTTAGAAAAGCCATAACTTCTTCGTTTTAGCTCCGATTTGAGTGATTTTCGCGCTCACGTGTTCGTAGCGAAGCGTAGATTAGTTTTTCAGCCTTCTTTTGTTCTGTTGCTACTGTTTGGTGTACTGTTCTAATAGATTAATATTGGTTGCATGTACTGGCTTGTATGGATGCTTGTGTGTTGATGTATGAGTCCAGTCGGTGAGCCGTACACGTTTGAGTTCGAGGGTTACGAGGAGCAAGACCAACAGCAGCAGCAAGAGCAACAGCAGCAGTTGGACGAAGGCAAGTACAGCACGGACAATCCTTGCTACCTAAACACACCTTTACATTAATTACTGCATATGCATGTGTCTAAATTGTTCCTATTAAGGTTATTCCTAGCTTTGTTTATCCTATACCTTGATTACCCTGGGTTATTGCATTTGGGTAGATCTTTGCTAAGCGCCGCTACTGTCACCAATGTTTAACTGTTAATCTTGACTTAATGGTTCACTCCAATGTTAATGTTAAAATTTGCTTTTTAGCAACATGGATCAGGGAGCTAGGGCGTATGCTTCATGCTTGGCCCTAGTGTCTCTCCGTAAGGACTGGTTCTTAAAGCGGCAACCCAGGAACCTGTCGCCACCGCCGGAACTATAATGGCTCTGGTCTTGGACGAGTAGCATGTACGGCTCTAGCTTGACAGTAGTTACCGACAGGCCGACGGCGTTATGAGAAGCATGGGTGAGAGTATGGTTTGATCCACCGAGGACGGAGTATCCGTTGGCTATGTCCCCGTGAGGCACAATCCCGTGTTGGGAGCTTCCGTATGGCGGGGGTTCCACACGTTGCGCTATTTATTTTGTTGTTGATGTTTATTACCGCGCTTGGACGCCATTGACCCCCTCGTGTTGCGACATGGGCGTCAGTCAATCTCGGTGCCTTGGGTCATGCTGCCTAGGTTGTACCATAACGGCTACTGTTTTGTTAGGGTGTCTTGTGAAAAGCCTCGTAGCGTCCCTATGCCGTCACACCTCGGAAGTGTTGATGTGCGTGGTTGGGTGCAAAGTTCCTTTGAACTTTTACGCGACTGGTGGGTAAAGGGCGAAATCTCTGCAGAGTGTATAATCTATCATGATAGCCTTGCTCAGGGTCAAGAGCGGCCTGGATCCTTTTTGATTAGAAGTTGATGTTTATTATTGTTTAATGTTCATCTCTACTTCATTAATTGGGAATTGCAACTGGGATTCACTTAATTGTAGTAATCTTGGTTTATGATAAAATGAAACAACTAAAATTGCGAATGCAGTACAGCCGTGTCAAGCCTTTCTTTTAAGCCTTCATTACCCGTGTTGTATTTGCTAAGTAAGACATTTACTTACACTTGCCCTTCAACAAAATCCCGGATGGGTAACAGATGGATTAGATGGTACTGCTGCTATTGAATTTCCTGAAGATCTGCCATTCTACTAGCTGTGCTCAACCAGTCAGAGTCCCTGTGGATTATGGTGTTCGGCTTCGTCTTCGTCTTCGTTTAGAGAGAGAGTTTATAATTAGTCTTCCGCTGTGTTATTTAGTTATTTTAGTCAAACTCTGATGTAAAACCATTTTATTCGAGCATATGTACTCTGTTTATCATATTTGTTATCTATATGTGTTCTGTGGACTTCCTGGGCACACATATAGAAGCATTCGGGTTTCTGTGTAAATCCGGGTGTGACAGATTGGTATCAGAGCAGTGCTGACTGTAGGAACGCAGCCTAGTTAGAATGGTTGAAAAATCACTAGGAGACCACCATGATTTTGATTCAGATCATCTAGTTACGATTTTCAAAACCAGTGCTGTCGAGTCTTGTGTGAATCATGTCTTTGGGTGCTTGATTTTACTGTTATTATGCTTATGTTTGATTTGGATCTTTGTAATGATTGTGATGGTCATAGACGCAAGTCTATCTCCATCTAGTTATAGGACTAAGGTTTAAGGAATATTAGTGAATAAATAGTTGGGTTAGCTATCTCCTTTGCACTTCCTCTGTCTTACTCTCTATACCTCTCTATCATATCTTTCCAAGAACTGCTATCTTCTCATACACCATCTGCAAGCATTGGTTATCTAATACCAGTTGGCGGGAATACTGATGGGAGATCTCTTGATATGGTAGATGGTTAACACCAGAAGCAACCCCGGAGGCAGTGGAAGCATCCAGAACCAGAACCCACCACCTCCACCACCGCCACTCACCATGGAGCAGATGATGCAGATGCAACTTCAGCTGACTCAGCAGATGGCGCAAACCATAGCACTGATGCAGTAGAATCAGCAGAACCCGCCCCAACAGCACTACGTGCAACCCAGAGATAAAAGGGGCGAGTTTATGAAGGGACGCCCTCCTACCTTCAACAAGTCTAGCGACCCAATGCAAGCAGAGGACTGGCTCAAGGCAGTGGAACGACAGCTGGACATCGCACAGTGCAACGACCGGGAGAAGGTGTTGTATGGAAGTGGACAGCTCCAGGGAGCAGCTTTGGATTGGTGGGATGCGTACCAATATGCTCACCCCAATCGGGATCAGATCACTTGGCAGGAGTTCCGCGACAGCTTCCGTTCTCACCATGTGCCGGAAGCGCTGATGACCTTGAAAAAGAAGGAGTTCCTGGCATTGAAGCAAGAAGGTATGAGTGTCACCGCTTATCGTGACAAGTTCATTGAGTTGGCCCGTTATGCTCCAGAGGACGTGAATACGGATAGGAAGAAGCAGACCCGATTCCGTGATGGCCTGCATGATACACTCCAGTACCAACTCCTGTGCTCTAGGTTCGCCACTTTTCAAGAACTGGTGGATAGCGCCCTACTGCTGGAGCACAAGCGCCGTGAGATGGAAGAAAAGAAGAGAAAGCTTCAAGGCACACCGTCAGGAAGCAATGTTCGCCCTCGCTTCAATCCTCAGCAAGGAAACCCGCAGGTGGTGACTCCACAGCGTTTCCAGGGACAGTCCGGTTTGATGAACCGCAACCAGTATCAGCAGCGTCCCCAGTACCAGCCACGTCCCCAGTACCCCTCAGCACTACCTCAGCAGCGTCCTCAGAACCAGCCACAGAGTGGTCCTGTCCAACGTCCCAATCCGACCAACATTGCACCTACGGCTCCGAGGTGTTTTGGTTGTGGTGAGCTGGGACACTATGCCAGCGCTTGTCCTCGCAAAGCTCAGAACACCGTTGGTCAGAACCACAATCCGAGGATTGGACAACCGCAGAACCAGAACGGGAATCAGCAGCAGAACCCAGCGAGAGAAAAGGTCAACCACATGGGTGCGGAAACCGCAGAAGGAGCAATAGATGTCGTTGTGGGTACGTTCCCTGTCAACTCGTCTCTCGCAACTGTTTTGTTTGATACTGGAGCTTCGCATGCTTTCATATCTGCTGCTTTTGTGAAAAAGAACATGATGATCTTGCAACCTATGGGAAACCCCATGGTAGTTAGTTCACCTGGGGGAGAACAGCGTGCCACTTTACGTTGCCCCTGTATCACCATCACAATAAGGGGGGTAGACTTTGTGGTGAACCCGATAGTCCTAGAAACTCTTGGGTTTGACTTGATTCTGGGTATGAGCTGGTTAGCCAAATACGATGGGGTGATTCAATGCTCCAAAAGAACAGTGCAGCTGACAACAAAGACTGGTGAGAAAGTGGAGTACCAAGCAGCTAGTCCCGTGGGACACAATCAGATCTACCAAGCCGAAGGTGTAGCACTGGAAGACATCAGAGTGGTGTGCGAATTCCCAGACGTGTTTCCAGATGAGTTACCAGGTATGCCCCCAGACCGCGTAGTTGAATTTGTTATTGATCTTAAGCCTGGTACTGCACCTATAGCTAAGAGGCCATATAGAATGGGAGTAAAAGAATTAGAAAAACTTAAGGAGGAATTAAAGGCATTGTTAGCAAAGGGGTATATTCGTCCTAGTTCATCCCCTTGGGGAGCACCAGTTTTGTTTGTGGATAAGAAAGATGGGACCCAGAGATTGTGTGTGGATTATGGTGTTCGGCTTCGTCTTCGTCTTCGTTTAGAGAGAGAGTTTATAATTAGTCTTCCGCTGTGTTATTTAGTTATTTTAGTCAAACTCTGATGTAAAACCATTTTATTCGAGCATATGTACTCTGTTTATCATATTTGTTATCTATATGTGTTCTGTGGACTTCCTGGGCACACATATAGAAGCATTCGGGTTTCTGTGTAAATCCGGGTGTGACAGATTGGTATCAGAGCTTTGAATGAGGTGACCATCAAAAACAAGTACCCGTTGCCAAGGATTGATGATCTCTTCGACCAATTGAAAGGAGCGTGTGTGTTCTCTAAGATCGATCTCCGATCCGGTTACCATCAGATGAGGATACGAGTGACTGACATCCCCAAAACAGCCTTCACAACCCGATATGGTCTATATGAGTTCACAGTCATGTCTTTTGGATTGACAAATGCACCGGCATACTTCATGTATTTGATGAACAGTGTGTTCATGGACTATCTTGACAAGTTCGTGGTAGTGTTCATTGACGACATTTTGGTTTTCTCCAAGAATGAGGAAGAACACGAAGAACATCTGAGGTTGGTGATGCAGAGACTTCGTGAGCATCAGTTGTATGCCAAGCTGAGCAAGTGTGAGTTTTGGTTGAAGGAAGTAGCATTCTTGGGACACGTACTGTCCAATGGAGGAGTGGCAGTTGATCCGAAAAAAGGTTAGTGATGTGTTGAGTTGGAATCCGCCTAAGGATGTGAGTGAAATCAGAAGTTTCCTTGGAATGGCTGGATACTATCGGAGGTTCATAGAAGGATTCTCCAAGATTGCTAAGCCCTTGACGGCGTTATTGGAGAAAAATGCCAAGTTTGTCTGGACTGAAGAGTGTCAGGTTAGCTTTGAAGAATTGAAGAAGAGGCTGACAACGGCACCTGTGCTAGTGTTGCCAGATATAACCAAGAGCTTCTCTATCTACTGCGATGCATCTCGTCTAGGATTGGGATGTGTGCTCATGCAGGAAGGCAGAGTAGTAGCATATGCATCGAGGCAGTTGAGGAAACATGAGCAGAATTACCCAACACATGATCTGGAGTTAGCAGCTGTAGTACATGCTTTGAAAATTTGGAGGCATTACTTGATTGGACATAAGTGTGACATTTACACTGACCACAAGAGTCTCAAGTATGTATTCACACAGTCAGATCTGAATATGAGACAACGTCGTTGGTTAGAACTGATCAAGGACTACGACTTGGAGATACATTATCATCCAGGAAAGGCCAACTTGGTGGCAGATGCTCTGAGTAGAAGGAGCTACGTGAATAAGATTACGGGACATTGCTTACCGGAGGAACTCAGTCTAGAGTTTGAAAGGATGAGTCTGGGATTTGTGACCAGCGTCACCGAGATGGCCGTAGAACCGACATTGGAACAAGAGATCCGAAAAGGACAGCTCACAGATGAGAAGATCAAGGAGATCGTAGAACTAGTGGCATTAGGAAAAGCCCCAGGATTCCGAGTGGATGACCAAGGAACATTGTGGTATGAGAAGCGGATCTGTGTACCAGATGTAGTGCAGATCAGGGATGCAATTCTCAGGGAAGCCCATGAATCGGCGTATTCGATACACCCAGGTAGTACCAAGATGTACCAAGATATCAAAGAGAGATTTTGGTGGTACGGATTGAAGAGAGATGTGGCCACATACGTAGCTCTATGTGACACATGTCAGAGAGTCAAGGCTGAACATCAGAGGCCAGCAGGTTTACTCCAGCCCCTGAAGGTACCTGAATGGAAGTGGGAAGAAGTTGGTATGGATTTCATCACTGGTTTACCTCGCACTCAGAGAGGATTTGATTCAATCTGGGTAATCGTGGATCGTCTGACCAAGGTGGCGCATTTCCTACCAGTGAAGACCACCTACTCGGGAGCCCGACTAGCAGAGTTGTATATGGAGAGGATTGTGTGTTTGCATGGGGTACCGAAAAGAATAGTGTCAGATCGAGGTACCCAGTTCACATCGCACTTTTGGCGACAATTGCATGAGTCTATGGACACTAAGCTACAGTTCAGTTCAGCTTACCATCCGCAGACAGATGGCCAGACAGAACGGACGAATCAGATATTGGAGGATATGCTGAGAGCGTGTGCTCTACAGTATGGTGCCAGTTGGGATAAGAGTTTACCGTACGCGGAATTCTCGTACAACAACAGCTATCAGAAGAGTTTGCAGATGGCACCATTTGAGGCTTTGTATGGCAGAAAGTGTAGGACACCACTATTCTGGGATCAGACGGGAGAAAGTCAGGTGTTCGGACCTGAGATACTGAGAGAGGCAGAGCGAAAAGTACAGATAATCAGACAGAATCTGAAAGTAGCACAATCCAGACAGAAGAGCTATGCAGATAACCGACGGAGAGATCTCAGCTTTGAAGTTGGAGACTTCGTGTATCTCAAGGTGTCACCCATGAGGGGCGTGAAAAGGTTCAACGTCAAGGGCAAGTTAGCACCTCGATATATTGGACCGTTCAAGGTACTTGGTCGGAAAGGTGAGGTGGCATATCAGTTAGAGCTACCAGAGAAGTTAGCGGGAGTACATGATGTGTTCCATGTGTCTCAGTTGAAAAAGTGCTTGCGAGTACCTGAGGAACAGATTCCGATTGATGAGCTGAATGTGGAGGAAGATCTTACCTATACTGAGCATCCTGTCAGAATTTTGGAGGAGTCAGAAAGAGTCACCAGAAATAAAGTGATCCGGATGTGCAAGGTTCAGTGGAGCCGACATTCAGTGGATGAAGCGACTTGGGAAAGAGAAGAAGATCTCAGAGCAGAGTATCCACAGTTGTTCCCATCCACGTCCGAATCTCGAGGACGAGATTCATCTTAAGGGGGGTAGGTTTGTAACACCCTAAAAATGCCTATTTTAAAAAATTAGTAATTAAATTGTTTTTATTTAATTTTATGCTCATATTTATCTAAGGAAAATAAATTATTTATGAGAAATAAAATTAAATATAAGGTTAGAAACATTTTTGTTGCATTCATGCTGGCTGCATTGTGTTTTGTTTGTGTGTGGTTCAATTGGAATTTAAATTCTGTTTAAATTCAAATTTGAATCGCTGAGTTTGGAGCTCTAGAAAAGTTTCTGCGGCCCGAGTTCACTTTTTCCCCCTAAACTCTTTCCCCGTCCAATTTTGGCCCTTCTATTTTTTTTTTCCTTCAGCAGCGGCCCAGCCATCCTTTCCCCGCTTCCGGCCCAGCGGCCTGCTCCTCCCCGCTACCGGCCTGCTCCGCGCCAGCCCGTTCCGCCCGCTCCGCGGCCCAAGCCCAGCAGGCCGCACAGCGCCCCGCCTTCCTTTTCCCTTCCCTCGCGGCCCAACAGCCAGGCCGGCCCGCCTTGCACCACAGCCGCTGGCGAGTGGGACCCGCGGGCAGGTCGTCTTCCACCTCCGTCCGAGTTGGACTCGGCCCCGACGCCGGAATCCCGGCCGGACACGGCACGGACGCCGAGGTTTCCCCCCCCCCCCCCCCGGACTCTTTCCTCGGCCGCCTTCAAATAAGCCCCGGCCGTGCCGGCCCTAACCCCCCCCCCCAATTTGCGCCGTCAAATCTCCTCGCTCTCGCTTCCTGCGCAGCCGCCGCCGATTCTTCCGCCGCCCGAGAACCCGCCGCCGTCGATCTGCCGTTTCGCCGTCGCTCCGACCAAATTGGCAGCCGGAGCAGCTTCGCGTGGTGGTAAGCGTGCTCCCACGCCCTTCCTTGCTCTCTCCCTCCCCCTGCTGCGAGCTCCCCGCCGTTGCCCGAGCGCCGCCGCCGCCATAGGTCGTTGCGCGCCACCGTCGTTGCTCCGCCGCCGACGAGACCTACCCAGCCGAGTTCGCCGTGTCGCCCCGGTTCTCTAGCACCAAACCGCATAGCCTCCCGTGCCCCGTAGCGCGCTCGCGCGTTTCGCCGGCGACTCTCCGCCGCGCGCGCAGGCGGCGCCGCCGCAGCTCTGCTCGCCGGCGACCCTCCCCTCTCCCCGATCTAATCTTAGCCGTCCGTTTTCAAACCGACGTCCCAGATCGAGTTCAACCCCGGGGTCAAAGTTGACCATACCGGTCAACCCCCAGTCAGCCGAGCCGTTTTTCAAAATAGCCCCTGTACTTTTTCAAAATTAACCCGCAGTCCAAATTTATTCAAAAATAATTACAATTAAGTCCTGATTTTTACAGAAAACCCCCTGACTTATTTAAAAATAGTGCCCGAGGTCCTGCTTTGGTCAAATTGCAAATAAACCCTCCTGTTTTTATACAAAATTATGTTTTAGCCCCTGAGTTTTTGCAAATAAGCCCCTGGAACTTTTAAAACTTTGCCAGCAAGTCCCTGAACCTTAGAAAAGCCATAACTTCTTCGTTTTAGCTCCGATTTGAGTGATTTTCGCGCTCACGTGTTCGTAGCGAAGCGTAGATTAGTTTTTCAGCCTTCTTTTGTTCTGTTGCTACTGTTTGGTGTACTGTTCTAATAGATTAATATTGGTTGCATGTACTGGCTTGTATGGATGCTTGTGTGTTGATGTATGAGTCCAGTCGGTGAGCCGTACACGTTTGAGTTCGAGGGTTACGAGGAGCAAGACCAACAGCAGCAGCAAGAGCAACAGCAGCAGTTGGACGAAGGCAAGTACAGCACGGACAATCCTTGCTACCTAAACACACCTTTACATTAATTACTGCATATGCATGTGTCTAAATTGTTCCTATTAAGGTTATTCCTAGCTTTGTTTATCCTATACCTTGATTACCCTGGGTTATTGCATTTGGGTAGATCTTTGCTAAGCGCCGCTACTGTCACCAATGTTTAACTGTTAATCTTGACTTAATGGTTCACTCCAATGTTAATGTTAAAATTTGCTTTTTAGCAACATGGATCAGGGAGCTAGGGCGTATGCTTCATGCTTGGCCCTAGTGTCTCTCCGTAAGGACTGGTTCTTAAAGCGGCAACCCAGGAACCTGTCGCCACCGCCGGAACTATAATGGCTCTGGTCTTGGACGAGTAGCATGTACGGCTCTAGCTTGACAGTAGTTACCGACAGGCCGACGGCGTTATGAGAAGCATGGGTGAGAGTATGGTTTGATCCACCGAGGACGGAGTATCCGTTGGCTATGTCCCCGTGAGGCACAGTCCCGTGTTGGGAGCTTCCGTATGGCGGGGGTTCCACACGTTGCGCTATTTATTTTGTTGTTGATGTTTATTACCGCGCTTGGACGCCATTGACCCCCTCGTGTTGCGACATGGGCGTCAGTCAATCTCGGTGCCTTGGGTCATGCTGCCTAGGTTGTACCATAACGGCTACTGTTTTGTTAGGGTGTCTTGTGAAAAGCCTCGTAGCGTCCCTATGCCGTCACACCTCGGAAGTGTTGATGTGCGTGGTTGGGTGCAAAGTTCCTTTGAACTTTTACGCGACTGGTGGGTAAAGGGCGAAATCTCTGCAGAGTGTATAATCTATCATGATAGCCTTGCTCAGGGTCAAGAGCGGCCTGGATCCTTTTTGATTAGAAGTTGATGTTTATTATTGTTTAATGTTCATCTCTACTTCATTAATTGGGAATTGCAACTGGGATTCACTTAATTGTAGTAATCTTGGTTTATGATAAAATGAAACAACTAAAATTGCGAATGCAGTACAGCCGTGTCAAGCCTTTCTTTTAAGCCTTCATTACCCGTGTTGTATTTGCTAAGTAAGACATTTACTTACACTTGCCCTTCAACAAAATCCCGGATGGGTAACAGATGGATTAGATGGTACTGCTGCTATTGAATTTCCTGAAGATCTGCCATTCTACTAGCTGTGCTCAACCAGTCAGAGTCCCTGTGGATTATGGTGTTCGGCTTCGTCTTCGTCTTCGTTTAGAGAGAGAGTTTATAATTAGTCTTCCGCTGTGTTATTTAGTTATTTTAGTCAAACTCTGATGTAAAACCATTTTATTCGAGCATATGTACTCTGTTTATCATATTTGTTATCTATATGTGTTCTGTGGACTTCCTGGGCACACATATAGAAGCATTCGGGTTTCTGTGTAAATCCGGGTGTGACAACAGCAGGAGAAGAGCTTAGGACGACAGAGGTATGGCGGGCCATTCCGAGCACTATGCGACCAACCCCGGCACTGTGCGGACATGTCGCCGCTGCGCGAACACGGCCGGGTCACTCCAACTCCCTGTGCCACCTTCTCCCACAGCGATTTCCCACAGAATAAGCTGTGCGCCGGCATGGGAGACCCTCGAGGTAGTGTACGGACAAGCCATTATCACATTAAGGACGCCCCGAATCCTCAAGACCACTCTTCGACGTCATCGCCAGTACAAGAATCGACTACAGCAAACAAGGACAGAGAAGCACGCACAACGCCATTCCTACTACTGTGCAACAACTATGTCAAACCGGCAACGCGCTCCTGTAACCCCTCCTCCTGGGCCTATAAAAGGAGGGGGTGATCGAGCAGGAGGAAAGACAATGGAAAAAGGAAGGAAAAAAGGAGAGAATCCGCATACACTCAGAATAGACCACGATATTGGCACCCCGCCTCAATCATCCGGGACTCGGAGGTCTAGCCTCTCGTCCCAACCTGCTTGTACCCCCTACTGCTTGCAGCCCGGTGCAGAATAATACATCGCGCACACCGCCTTGCTGGAAGTACGGTCTTCTGATCGGAACCAGGATAAACCTGTGTCTCGTGTTATCTTCTGCATCAACCATCAAGGGAGGGAACACAGCGCATTTCTGGTTGGTGTCGAGACCACGATTTCTAAACACCGACAGTGGCGCGCCAGGTAGGGGAATCAGCGCTGTGATCGATCAATTCATCCACCATCTCCCTTGATGGCAACCCGAGCCATACGCGACAACCTGTTCTCGATGCCCGCATTGGACCCGCTTCCTGCCGGATTCGAAATCCGGTTCGGGAGTCTTGACTTCAGGGCAACTGGCGATGGCTACAACATGCAGCTCCTAACGAGGAACGACAGCATGAATGTGCCACCGTCACTCCCATCACCGTCACCACGACGCAAAAGGCGTTCGCGTCAACGCGCGCGGTGAACGCGCGCGGAGCGACGCAGAACAGCTCATGTCGGCTCCTCCGAAGAGGTTGAGCCCGGCACGACGAGGGCAACAACCGCCACCACCGCGGTACAACCTGCCGGGGACAGCACGGACGACCCGTGGCGAAACCCCGGTGGGACACGCACCGCAACCATGACCAACTCTTGATCAGTTGACACGAACTTGACGGCGTATGAGGATTTGTCGGGCCACCACCTGATCTCGATCCGCAATCTCATAGCAACGTCGCCAGACGAAAGCTACCCTGAGTCTGACAGCGAGGCAGCCGAGAGCGGCCGAAGGATCCCCGAATGGGATTACTCTGGGCTTCGCGATCGAGCGGCCTTCTTATCATTTCAAGCTGCGGCAAACTATTGCCTAACCTGCTCCGACGATCCCAGCGAGGAGGATTACGATCCCACTAGGGAATGCTTCGTCGTCCTTTCGGGAAAGGATGACAGAGATGACGGGGCAGGAGAGCCAGCGCACGTCAAAGACCACGAACAAGCGCACAACAACGTGGCGCTCGCACAAGCACAACTGGCCCAAGTCGATGAACTCGAAGCCAAGCTTGAAGAAGAACGCCGACAGGTCCGAGAGCTTCGGGCTACACTTGAGGACAATCGTCCTATGCGCGGCGTACGTGCCAGGGAAGTCGGGTGCATAGCACGAGCCCGCATCGAGGCTGATGACGATGTGGACGAGCCAGAAGCTCATCGCCGAGGCAACTCTGATCCGAGCCATGCCCGAGCCATCAACACCCGAAGGCCGAAACCTGCGTCAAGAGGCGCAGCTCCTAATCGAACAAGCGGCTGTGCAACAAGCCGAAAGCTCAGCCTCTCACATCCGCAGTTCCGCCGGCCCAAAGACCAATGGACCAACGCGGGAGCTCGAGGCATCGCCGCAAACCCTGCGAAGGGGAAATCTAATGCCACCCCCGCCCTCGAGTAAGGGAAAGGCGCCTTCGGTGCACGAACGCATCGGAAGGAAGCCTCTCAAGGAGCGAATCCTTGACACACGTGGTGACATCAGCGAGGACGATGCTCGCAACACCCTTAACAGAAAGAGGCGGGATGGCGCATCTCGCGGTTTTCACCCCCGCCGTGGAGGCCGCTACGACAGCGACGAAGACAATAGCCCAACGCCAGAGCCCCCAGGAACCCGGGTATTTGGCCGAGAGATTCGTATGGCCCCGATTCCCGCACGATTCAGGCACCCAACGACCATCACCAAGTACTCGGGGGAGACGGACCCAAGGGTGTGGCTCAACGACTATCGCCTCGCCTGTTTATTGGGCGGTGCGACCGACGACGCCATGATCATCCGCAACTTGCCGCTTCACTTGGCGGATTCTGCGCGGATGTGGCTGGAGCACCTACCCGCGAACCAGATCCATGACTGGAACGACCTCGTGAGGACGTTCGTGGGTAACTTTCAGGGCACCTACCTACGCCCTGGAAACTCATGGGACCTTCGAGGGTGTCGCCAAACATCCAACGAGTCCCTTCGTGATTTCATCCGCCGCTTATCCAAGCGTTGCACCGAGCTCCCGAGTGTGGGTGACTCCAAAGTCATCCACGCTTTCCTCGAAGGTACAACCTGCCGGGACTTGGTACGCGAGTTTGGACGCAGTCCTCCAACTAGCGTAAACGAACTGTTCGACGTGGCCACCAATTTTGCCTCCGGCGAGGAGGCGGTCGGAGCCATCTTTGATGGTGGAAGGGGGAAGCGGACGGAGGAAACGCCCGCGGAGGGCAGCAATTCCAAAGGATCCGCCAAGAAACAAAGGCAACGCAAGAAAGGGAAGAAGCCCCAAAAAGCCTCGCGCCGACAAGAGCGGACCGAGGACCCTGACAAAATACTCGCAGTCGATCCTGCCGCGCCCAAACCTCCTCGAGGCCCCCCTCGAGGAGGAGGCATCTTCGACGATATGCTCAAGAAATCGTGCCCTTATCACAAGGGCGTCGTGACCCACACCCTCGAGCAATGCGGAATGCTAAGGAAATACTTCAATCGCGCCGCTTCAAAGGACGAGGGGGAAAGAGAGACACGGGCGACGGGAATGGCCAGGGCTTCCCGAAAGTGGAAAACGTCTTCATTTTCGGTGGGTCAACCGCGAACATGACCCCTCGGCAGCGCAAGCGCGAGCGCCGAGAGGTATTCTCCATACACATGGCGTGGCCGACGTACCTCGATTGGTCAGAGGAGACCATCTCCTTCAGTCGAGACGACCACCCCAACTATATCCCGAACCCGGGGCAATACCCGCTGGTCGTTGATCCTATCATCGGCAATACCCGGTTCTCCAAGGTACTCATGGATGGAGGCAACAGCCTCAATATCATGTACGCTTCATCCTTGGAGCTCGTGGGCATCGGCAGGGACGTGCTGCGCCCTAGCAAGGCGCCGTTCCATGGCGTTGCGCCGGGAAAGCGAGTTCAGCCCCTCGGGCAGATCGATCTGCCTGTTTGCTTCGGTATCCCCGACAACTTCCGCAAAGAGACCCTGACCTTCGAAGTAGTGGGATTTCGAGGTGCATACCACGCCATCCTCGGCCGCCCATGCTACGCCAAGTTCATGGCGATCCCGAACTATACCTACCTCAAGTTAAAGATGCCGGGACCAAACGGCGTCATCACCGTGGCCCCATCATTCGAACATGCCTACATATGCGATGTGGAATGCGTCGAGAGCGCCGAGGAGCTTGCTGAGGACGAGGCTCTTGTCGCGGACCTGGAGAAGATGGCAAACGAAACCATACCCTCCACTTCGAAGCATGGAGGCAGTTTCGAGCCCGCAGAGCACACCAAGGCTGTGCCCCTCGACCCAGGTGTTCCCAGCGACAAGACGGTGCGGATCAGCTCAACCCTCGACAGCAAATAGGAGGTCGTGCTCGTCGACTTCCTCCGCGCCAACGCCGACATTTTCGCGTGGAGCCCTCGGACATGCCAGGCATACCGAGGGAGGTCGCCGAGCACTCCCTTGACATCCTGCCCCATTCCAAGTCGATGGTTCAACGACTGCGACGCTTCAACGAGCACAAGCGCAGGGCCATCGGTGAGGAGCTGCGCAAGCTCCTCGAGGCCGGATTCATCAAAGTGGTATTTCACCCTAACTGGCTTGCAAATCCTGTTTTAGTTAAGAAAAAGAATGGGAAGTGGAGGATGTGCATAGATTATACCGGTTTAAATAAAGCATGTCCAAAAGTTCCTTTTCCTCTACCACGTATCGATCAGATCGTAGATTCAACCGCAGGATGCGAGCTATTATGTTTCCTTGATGCTTATTCTGGTTTCCACCAAATTAAGATGAAAATTCCTGACCAACTGGCAACCTCCTTTATTACGCCTTTTGGTATTTTCTGCTATGTCACGATGTCGTTTGGACTTCGAAATGCCGGAGCTACATACCAGCGATGTATGCTTCGTGTTTTCGGAGATCATATCGGGCAAACCGTAGAAGCATACGTTGACGACATTATAATAAAGACCAGGAAGGCAGACGACCTGGTAAACGATTTTGCGCATTGCGTTTGATTGTCTCCGGGCCAACAGGGTAAAACTGAATCCGGAAAAATGCGTTTTTGGAGTACCTCGTGGTATGCTCTTAGGTTTCATAGTCTCTCAACGAGGCATTGAGCCCAACCCTGGAAAAGTCTCGGCCCTCGAACAAATGGGACCGATCCGAGACCTGAAGGGGGTACAGAGGATGTTGGGATGTTTAGCAGCCTGAAGCCGGTTCATCTCGCGTCTTGGTGAGAAAGGCTTACCCCTGTACCGACTCCTGAAAAAGAGCGAACGTTTCTCTTGGAACCCCAAGGCTCAAAAAGCCCTCGACGGGCTAAAAGCGTCTCTCGCACGAGCGCCAGTCTTAACGCCACCTAAGGAGGGCGAGCGCCTCTACCTTTACGTAGCCGCAACGACTCAAGTAGTAAGTGGAGTTATCGTCGTAGAGAGAACTAAGGAGGGGCACGCTCTGCCTGTCCAAAGGCCGGTATACTACATCAGCGAGGTACTGACCGAAACCAAGACGCGATATCCACAAATCCAGAAGCTGCTTTACACAGTAGTGCTAGCTCGGTGCAAATTATGCCACTACTTCGAGGCTCATCCTGTCACCGTGGTCTCGTCTTTCCCTTTGGGGGAGATACTCCGCAACCAGGATGTCTCGGGTAGAATAGCCAAATGGTCCGTGGAACTGATGGGCGAAACCCTCACTTATGCCCCTCGCAAGGCAATTAAATCACAAATCTTGGCCGATTTCGTGGCAGAATGGACCGACACACAGCTGCCCCCACCATAAATCCAAGCCGAATGTTGGATCATGTACTTCGACGGGTCGGTGATGAAAACCGGTGCGATCGTGGGCCTGCTCTTCGTCTCACCCCTCGGAGAACATATAAGACAAGTGGTACGCTTGCACTTTCCGGCGTCCAACAACATGACCGAATATGAAGCCTTACTAGCCGGCCTTCGCATAGCCATCGAATTGGGCGTTAAACGCCTCGACGTCCGGGGAGATTCACAATTAGTCATCGATCAAGTTATGAAGGAAGCAAGCTGCCACGACGACAAGATGCAAGCATACTGCAATGCAGTACGACGACTCGAGGACAAGTTCCATGGCCTCGAGCTCGACCACATCGCGCGAAAGTACAACGAGGAGGCCGATGAATTAGCAAAAATTGCGTCTGGGCGGATCACCGTTCCTCCAAACGTATTCGCCCGTGACCTGACACAGCCAAGCATCGACCTCAAGCCGACCCCCAAACCTCTTGATGCTCCCTCGAGGACCGAACCCTCAGGGGCTCCATATGTCGAGCCCAAGGACGAGGATCCTTCGAAATAGGAACCTGAAGCCTCAAGTCAGGAAATATCCTCGGCGGAGGAGGGTGAAATTATGGAAATCGACGAGGCCCCATCAACTCACGATTGGCGTAACCAATACATCGACTGGATCATCCGAGGGGAACTACCCTCGGATCGAACCGAGGCTCGACGCATCACAAGAAAAGCCAAGTCGTTCCACATAATCGATGAGGAATTGTACAAGCGCAGCCCCTCCAGAATTTTACAGCGGTGCATTCCAATCCCGGAGGGAAGGGAGCTCATCCGAGACATCCACGCTGGCGTATGCAGCCACCATGCGGCGCCCCGAACCCTCGTGGGCAACGCGTTTCGCCAAGGCTTTTACTGGCCCACGGCTGTTGCAGACGCCAACGAAATCGTGCGCACCTGCGAAGGGTGTCAATTCTACGCACGTAAAAACCACCTCCCAGCTCACGTCTTGCAAATCGTTCCCATCACATGGTCGTTCGCCGTGTGGGGGCTAGACCTCGTTGGTCCAATGCGAGTAGCGCCCGGGGGCTTTACACATCTGCTGGTGGCCATCGACAAGTTCTCAAAATGGATCGAGGCTCGGCCGATCAGCAGCATTAAATCCGGGCAAGCTGTGCAATTCTTCAGAGATTAATTCACAGGTTCGGGGTCCCCAATTCGATAATCACTGACAATGGCACCCAGTTTACAGGCAACAAGTTCTTGGAATTCTGTGACGACCACCATATCCGCGTAGATTGGTCGGCCGTAGCGCATCCACAGACAAACGGCCAAGTAGAACGTGCCAACGGCATGATTCTACAAGGTCTCAAACCAAGGATATTCAACAAGTTGAATAGATTCGGCGGGAAATGGGTGTCAGAACTACCCTCAGTAATTTGGAGCCTCAGAACAACCCCAAGCAGAGCCACGGGTTTTACTCCATTTTTTCTCGTCTATGGTGCCGAGGCTATCCTCCCCACAGACGTGGAATATGGGTCCCCAAGGCTCAGAGCCTACCAAGAGGAAAGAAACAAGCAAATGCGGGAAGACTCACTTGACCAAGCAGACGAAGCTCGAGACGTCGCGGCCTTACATTCGGCTCGGTACCAGCAGTCGCTTCGAAGGTATCAGGCTCAGAAGGTTCGACGACGAGACCTCAGCAAGGGGGACCTAGTGCTAAGGCTGCGACAAGACAATCGAGGGCGCAACAAGCTCACACCCCCATGGGAAGGGCCCTACATCGTCGCTGAAGTCCTCAAGCCAGGCACATACAAGCTTGCAAACGAGAAAAAGGACAAATATTCGCCAACGCCTGGAATATCCAACAGCTAAATCGCTTCTACCCTAAAGCTTTCAAGCATTCATGTACATTTGTACTTATTTCAATAAAAATATAAAGGACCTTAAAATGAGTAAGACTAGGCTTACCATCGAAAAAAGCCAAGTCTCACTCGGGGGCTAATCCGGGGGGCACCCCCTCCTAAAATTGTCCCAATTTTAAAGTTTTTTATAAAATTCTTTTATTACGTCCATCTCCTGTATTTGCCAAAAGGCAACTCGAGGCATAGAATAATTGAGGCCAAGGGCCAGACGAGTCGAGGGACCGCCTACGCCTTCGAAAGGATACGACATCCCCCTCGTCACCCTACGCTAAAATTGCTCTATGAACGATACCCTCCTCAACAAGTCCTTTGCAAATTCAGCGAAGTAAACGTGATAAAGAAACCATAATTCAAATAAAAACTTGAATGTGCGTTTCAAAAACATAAAATTGTTTCAACCACTAGAGTGCTTATTACATAAAAAAAATCTCTAAAAACTACTCAGGGAGCGGGGTCTTCAGGGGTGGCATCCTCCTCGTCTTCAGCGTCGGGAAGGAGGTCGCTCTCAAAGATTTGTGCGAGGGTGGCAGCGGGAGCAGAGGCAGCAGCATCCAAACTCTCCACGACGGCCAGCGCAGCGTCATCGTCGAGGTCGTCCGCCACCACGTAACCACCGCTGACCGCCTCGAGGTCCACGACAAAGTGCGTCGAGATCACCCCGAGGGTCTTCTGCACGCCGAGGAGAAGGGCCTCCTTCAGGCGCTCGGTAACACAACCGCTCAAGGCCCTTAGACGGCTGGCCACCGAGCTGCCCGACTGGGACTCGAGAGCCTCCGGCCCCTCGACCTCCTTACAAACGGCAAGAGCTACTTCCCGTAGCTCCTCGAGGTCCTCCTTGGCCTTCGAATAAGCTACCTGGAGTGACTCCGCCTGTGAGGAGGTCTCCTCGGCCACCTTCCGCACCTCTGAAAGCCCAACACCAAAATCAGATAAGTCTTCGAAAACTCCAATTTAAATTTAGGGTAAGTTCATACTAGACTTACCTTCGACTAGCTTTTCCTTCTCGGCGAGGGCCTCCTGGGCAGTGCTGGCCTCCTGCTGGAGCGTCGCCATCTCTCCTTGTTGGGCCTCGACTGAGGCCCGTAGCTCCGTGATGGCGACATCTCCCTCCGTCACCGCCATGGTGAGCAGGTCGATAGCCTCGCCCTGGGTCTTCACTTGGGCCTCAGCCACGGCAAGCGCCGAGTCCCGCTGCTGCAGCTGCCCCCGGGCTTCAGCAAGGGCGGCACGCTCCTGCTGAAGCTCACCCTCGAACGTCGCCAGTGCTTGCGTCTGCCGATGGAGCTCGTCCCCTTGACGGAGCACCTCTTCAGCCGTCTCCACGGCAAGTGTCCTCTCGCGCAGGCGTTCCCGCTCAGCGTGGCTTAAGGCCTCCCTTAGCTGATGCACCTCGACGTGCGCATCAGCAAGTTCGGCGACCTTTCGCCCAGCCATCTCCCTCAGATCCTGTTATTAACACAACAAATGAAGGTGAAAACGGGGGAGAAACGCAAAACGCGCGACAAAATTAGTGGTTAAGTCACTTACCCGGTGGAGGTCCAAACCCCGACCAAGGTGGAGTTCGAGGACCTGCTTCAGGGCTTCTTGGACCGTCGTCCCCAGGGCTTGCTGTTCCTCCCATAGGAGGCGCTCGGCCTCAGCTGTCTTGGCCAGGCCGGGCGGGACGCCGCGACGACCGAGCCCAAAGTTGCGCCAGGCCTCGAAAGCCGGAATGCTAGGCAGGGTGCCCATGGCCCTCTCCTCCCAGGGGCTCCAGGTCCCGTCGCGGAATCCTGGAGCATCCTCCTCCTCATCCTCCTGACCACCCTCGAGGGTGGCCGGGAGGGTCATCATTGCGGAGCTGGCCCCTGGCACCTCCTCGACCTCCGCCGAACCGCTGCCTCCCGCTGCGGTCTGACCCGCGTCTTCACCACGGGCCGCACCCTCCACCACCCTCGTGCCCTCGACCGGCACGGAGGTCTCTGTCACCCCCGCAACGGCAGGGGCCACATCCTCCACGGGGAGGGCCAAGGGCATCTCCCTGGCCCGCTCCTCGCCCGCCACCACCGATGCTTCTCCAGCCGCCGTCTCCTCCCTTGATCGGGCGGCCCCTCGCGTAAGGGCCGCCCGGTACCGAGCCACAACCCCCGATGCTTGGGGTGCCCCGGATGAAGGCGGCGCTGTTGAACGAGGCGTGGCACGCGCCGACACCTTCAGAGCCTTCGTCGGCGCCAACGGGAGCGGCGCCGGTGGACCGGATTGGCTGACAGAAACCAAGTCGACAAAATCAGAACAACAACTTGAAAATGAAACCTGAGAAAAGAATGACGACTTACCTAACCCGGACGAGGTGGCTAAGCTTGCGCTTCTTGCTGCTCGAAGGCCACCGAGCCCCCGAACGACCACGGCCCCCCGACGGCGGGGTCTCACTCACGGGCCTCGAACCCGCCGCTGCGGAGCTTTGAGCCCCAAGCACCGACGGGCCCCTAGCTCGAGCCGCGGCAGCCGCCACCACGGAACTCGCGGGGGCGGCACCCGCCGTCGAAGGCGCCGGGCCACTCGAGGCCTTCCTATCCCGTGACGACGACGGGATCTCCTGGCGTTGCCCCCTCGGGGGCGCACTCACTTCAGGCGCCACCGGCGCAGGTGGCGGAATCTCCACGAGGTCCTCCGAGGAAGACTCCTCCGGAGTACTCTCGGGGGTGGTAGGCGGGGAACGCCCCTCGCTGGTTTGACGGCGGCACTCCTTCTCGTACGCCGCCTTCCGCAAACACTTCCTCTCTTTCTTCTGCTTCGCCGCGTCCTTCCGCGCCTTCTGCCTCTCGGCAGAAAGGCGGTTCGCAGCACGAACCTCGCGAAGAGGAGGAGCAGAACGGTACCCTTTTTGAGACAAACCCTGAAGAAAGAATTCAGAGTTAAACGATCAGATAATCTCGAGGGTAGAAAGCAAAATTGAATCTAAATCAAACTTAAAGCGGAACTTACAAATTGTAGGGCCTCCTCCTTGCAGTCAAGCTTGGAGACCTCCACGGCGCGCCGTGCTCGATGTATGCAGTACTCGAGGACGAGGGTCCCCTCCTTCATCTTCGAGCCCTGCCAGGGCGAGTCCACCCTGAGCTGGTCGAGCCGCAGCTTCCTCTCCATCAGCGGCAATACATACCGCTGATTGAAGTTTGCAATCACCCCCGCCGCGGTCAAACCCGCCCTCGAAAGCGCGACAAAGGCATCGATGAAGACCCGAAGTCGCTCCTGATTGTCGGCGGGGGAAATTTCGTAGCTCCACACCTCCGGTCGCTCGCGCAGCACTTTGCCGGTGTACTCTGGCAGCTTGTTGTCAACGTTGCGGAGGTAGAACCACCCCTTGTTCCAATCGGCGTTGTTGGAGGTCATCGTCGACGGGACGTACAAACCGCTCCGCTGCCCCCGGACTTGCAGGGTAAGGCCCCCGGCGCGGACCGCCCGGCGGAGCCCCCGAGACTCACCTACGGCCGTATGGAGCTCACCCCGGAAAAGGTGAACCCATAGGTCCCAGTGAGCCTCGATCCCCAAGTACCCCTCACAAACGGCGATGAAGACCGCCGCTTGCGAGATGGCGTTGGGGGCAAAGTTGTGGAGCTCCATGCCGTAGTGGAGGCACAACCCGCGGAAGAACGGCGAAGCCGGGATCCCGAACCCCCGCTCGTGAAGTCTCACCAGGCTCACCACGAAGCCCTCCGGCAGAGAAGGCTCGTGGTGGTTGGATGGCGGCGCGATCCACATCGGCTCGTCCGGGTTGCTGTTCGCCGGCAGCACCCCGGCGTCCACCAGCCCGGCGAGATAGGCGTCGGTGGCGATGGAAGGGCTCCACGGAGCAGGGTCGACGATGGTCACCATGGCGAACGGCGGCGGTGAAAAGGACGAAGTCTTGAGCACGGAAAGGTGAAAGGCGAAGAGCGGCGGTGCTTGGAAATAGTAGATGCAATCGGAAGGCAAAGGCTGGGTAAGCTAATCCGTTCCCCTTGTCCCTTTATTTATAGTATCACGCGAAGCGCAACCGGCACCCCGACCGCGTAAAAAAAGCATCCGATACGATTAAACACCTCAGCCACTGACGACACGGCCCCACGAGTTGGGATAACCACTACGCGCGAAAATCCAGGCGACACGTCGCATCGTAATTGCCCACGTCTCTTCCGCTCCGCCTAAAAAGGCGCGCCCACTTCGCGTTCTCCGCGTCGTGCCGCCCACGACTACGGAAATAAACGCTCGAGGCCAGCCAAAAGGCTTCCGAGGTAAGCTACATCTCCTCGAGGCCCTACTGATCAGGGGTTCGAAGTCCTGGCCCCTCGAGGGTTCGACAGGCACCTCAGATCTAACAGAGTCAGGGATAACCAAGGGCACGCGCGATCAAGCCTATCCTCAAGCACGAAACTCGAGGGTGCCCTTCACGTTATATTCAAGGCCAGGATGGAGGCAGCTAGTCGAGAGATCCCACCGAGGGAGAGCAACGAGCCCTCGACCCCAAACGAATGGGGCCGAGCCCTGCCTAGCAAACCTCCACAAGTGCTCTTCTGAGACATGTCTCCAGACCATGAGCCGGCCTCCATCGAACGAGGCACAGATGTCCACTTGAATTACCCGCTAACAGCTCACAGAGACATCCATGACTCGCAGCCCATTCGAGGGAAGCATGGATTGTGTCACCCCTCCTCCCCACAAACGGGGCGACGAGGGTCGTAACTCAAAGTCAAGAACCGCCCCTGATCGACCTTGCTAGGGCCAAGGCTCGGTGGCTCCTTGCACCACAAGATCGAATTCCTTGAGGATGAAACAAGTTGTAGCTCACAAAGGCGTGAAACGTCGATAACACCTTGCAGGAGTATATCCACTCCTCCAAGGTCTCGGGAGCTACACCCACGGGTGCGCTAGCGCGCACCTGGCGGAATTTTTCAAGGAAAACCTTATCAGAAGCACCCGTGATGAAGAGCCTTTGTCAGATAAAAACTTATTCCAACAAAGGCTCGGGGGCTACTGTTGGGGGCAGTCCTTAGGGGTACCCAAACCTATGGGATAACCACCCCAATAAACATTAATCTTGTCCAAGTAACCAGAAAAAGAAACGGAAGTTAAGGCCCACGGCCCAGCAACGACTGAAGGCCCAGCCAAGATGCCCCGCGGCGTTCCTCGACGCGAACCAAAATCTCCGCTTCGCTCGAGGGACCGACCCCTCGAGCGAATCGGAGAACTCCGCTTCGGTCGAGGCCTGGGGACCGAGCCTCGAGCAACCCACGGAATGCGGAAAGCTCTGCCTCGGTCGAGACCCTCGCGCCCTCTGCCACCGTGCCTCCAATGTCAAAAGACAGATTTCTTGCCATACTGCCCTGACGGCCACGACTCCCCCCATCATATCCACCAACTCCCGTCACTATGCTGCCAATCAAGGCTCTGTGCGAACAGAGCCCGTCACTCAGAGCTCATGTACTGCCAACTCCGACGACTCGAAGACCTCCGTCGGACGGAGAGACCCTCGAGCACACAGCAAGAGAAGAGCTCAGGACGACAGAGGTATGGTGGGCCATTCCGAGCACTATGTGACCAACCCCGGCACTGTGCGGACATGTCGCCGTCGCGCGAACACGGCCGGGTCACTCCAACTCCCTGTGCCACCGACTCCCACGTCGATTTCCCACAGAATAAGCTGTGCGCCGGCATGGGAGACCCTCGAGGTAGTGTACGGACGAGCCATTATCACATTAAGGATGCCCCGGATTCTCATGACCACTCTTCGGCGTCATCGCCAGTACAAGAATCGACTACAGCAAACAAGGACAGAGAAGCACGCACAGCACCATTCCTACTACTGTGCAACAACTATGCCAAACCGGCAACGCGCTCCTGTAACCCCTCATCCTTGGCCTATAAAAGGAGGGGGTGATCGAGCAGGAGGAAAGACAACGAAAAAAGGAAGGAAAAAAAGGAGAGAATCCGCATACACTCAGAATAGACCACGATATTGGCACCCCGCCTCAATCATCCGGGACTCAGAGGTCTAGCCTCTCGTCCCAACCTGCTTGTACCCCTACTGCTTGCAGCTCGGTGCAGAATAATACATCACGCACACCGCTTGCTGGAAGTACGGTCTTCTGACCGGAACCAGGATAAACCTGTTTCTCGTGTTATCTTCTGCATCAACCATCAAAGGATGGAACACAGCGCATTTCTGGTTGGTGTCGGGACCACGATTTCTAAACACCGACACCACTGTACTCTACTGAAGAATGTCATATCCGTGTGGGTTCATCCTTGCTGGGTCAAAGTGTACCGGTACCGAAGGCCCATTCGCTGGTAGCCAACACGAGGTTCAAGCAGATACATAAGCACGAATATATATGTTGGTGCTTATCCCGAGCCGATACATTCATTCATTCATTCGTAGTAAGATTCACGTCGCCAAAAGTTTTACTGCATTGTCACACGGTCCGTGTGTCGTGTTTTTGCTCGCCACGTTTGCCGATGTGCCGCCCCATCCGTCCGTCTGGTCTTTTGTTGGGCCGGCTATCGGACTCCGCCAAACGATTTGCTTCCCTCGAAGAGCATCGGCATCCTCCGTCTGTTGTCTTCCGCCGCGTGGCTGTCCGCGATGTTTCTCTTCGTTATCGTCTATGCTGGGCCGTTGGGAGCCTTCTGTTTCTGTCCCGGCATCTTCGGTTTCTTGGGCCGACACAAAACGTCGTCCGTCTTTGTCGAAAGAAACGGGCTTCTCCCAGCCCAGCTTCGCTGCTGCGCGCCGACGACAACAGTGCAGCGCCATTGATGAGTTCCTGTCCGGCAATGCTCCGGCGTCCTTTTGTTCTACCATACTCTACTGTTTCTTCGGCCTGCAGACATTCAGTCGTGTCTCCCTTATTATTTTTCTTGCTCTCTGATTATCTAATCATCTTTGTGTATCTGCTCACCGTTGACCTCTGGATTATACGAATGCCATCAGATGCAGGCGCGGCGTCAGCGCGCCATGCTGCCTAGTATTCATATCGCGGGAAGGATTGGAGCCCATCCGTGGCTCCTTCCCTCCCCGCTCGACGCGTGGCGTCCCTAGCGTGCACTGGCGCCCATCCACCGGTTGCATCAGTTGTTATGAGCTTAACTATATATTATATCGGTTCTAAATATTTGTGACCGGCTCAGTCCACCGGTCTGAAATTATTGAACTGGCGGTTCAATCAGTTTCTAACTGTTGAACTAGTGAACCAGCGCCCTCTCCGGTTCAATGACCAGTCCGGTCCTCTCCATTTCAATGATCGGTCCGGTCCTAATATGGCCAGTGCATCCCTAGCTTGTGTTAGGATTTTTTTATGGGTTTTTTTCAGATTTTTGTGTGTTTGGATTGGATGAGCTCCTGTGCTAGTAATTTTTGTGAGGGGTATTTCTTGGAAGTTGGAAAGAGAACATGTGTAACTGTTAATAAATTAGTTTTCTTGAGCCCAGCATCTTGTTTCGTTTCAGATAATCACTTGGATGACAGAGGAGCGCACGAAATGTGGATAGAGAGGTATGACATTATCTATCTATCTATACTATAAAGATCTAAAACTTTCGATAGCCGAAAGATCCACCGGTCATTGAAACATTATCCCTCCTATGACCCCACGGCTATTTTTTTGTCAAACCACGCTTAACGAAACAGTCCGAACTCACGACTACTCATCATCAAAATAAAAAAAAATAAATGTGAAATGCACTATGAAGTATGAACACAGGACTCCTCGTTATCAAAATAGTAGCGTCGTGATCGCCGTCATAACGAAGGTAGCACGCGCTTGTCGCGTGGACATATTCGCTAGTATGATAAAATGTTCTCAAAAAATCAAACTAGTAATGAATAAAAAACGAAGCCTACAAAAAAAATCAAACATGTGTTGTAGACAATATTACGATGGATTAGTGTTCAGCAACGGTCAAAATTCTGATCATACAATCATTTTGTCTTCCTCCTGCCTCCACAGTGGCATGTTGTTCTGCCCTGCAATCAGCATAATGGCAACCTTGAAAAAATAACTGAAGAATTTCAAGATCCTTGAAAAATAAAGTTCAGAGAATGTAATAATTTCAGATGGATTAGCCCACATGACACCGCAAGTTCTAACTCAAGATTTCATTATCTGAATGCAACGACAGAGTGGATTTACGGGTAGCAGTAATAACTGATCAAATATGTGATATCACACATCAACTTTGTAGTAAAAATTAATAAACTACTGGAAAAAGCAGTTCAGTCAGGCAATCATTACATAGTCTGGCTGGTGGCTGGTGCTGATTTGTGCTGAGAGGAAAATATTGCTGGCTGACTGGTGGCCGGTGTTGGTCTGTGCAGGAAGAAAAATAACGCTGACTGGCTGCTAAAATGTCAACCGAACAAGTTATAAGTATGTATCGCGAAAACAAAGAAAATAAGATGATTCACAGATGACACACATCATCTCATTGTAGATATTACTAAGCAGTTCTTCAATAAAAACAGAACTTCATTTCTTGTAAATTTAAAATAAAGAAAACGTCCCCCTCCCACCAATTCATAAATCTTCTCGGCATTTTCACACATGCCTACGAAAGAAAGTAGAGGCAGACAAGTTATCCTATACAAACCAGTTTTGTGTATAAACTATGCAAACTCTCACCACACCCGTTGGATCCCCATCCAATGATCACATAGAGAGGTGAAAAATTTTAGCATTTAAACCATCCCACCATTAGCTTTTCTAATCACAATTTGTATAAAAATCCCCTCCTAACGCCGAGTCAGGAACGGAGAGCGCGTCGTTTCCTTGAGAGTCGCGACCGTGGAAAGGCGAATCGTCGCCGCCACACTGGGACTCGACGACGACGCCGCCCCGCCATCAGCTCCTTCGCTGCCTTTGGACTCGACTCGGTGACGTGTTTGCTTTGCTGCCTTTCCTGCGGGCACCGTTGTTGTGCCGACGTGCCGTACTGCTCCGGTGGGAGAGGGAGAAAGCCTCCAGGATGGCGGCGTGGTCATCGTCGTTGTCATCAACGGCGGTGGTGCTGCCAGCAGCGGCGGGGCGCGGTTTGGATGGGTTGAGGATCCATGAGATGCGCTCAAGCTTTGAGCAGGGCGTCGTCCTTGCGGTGCGCCGCCTTGCCGAACATGTCCCGGAGCTTGGTGGCCTCCGCCACCACTGCTCGAAGTTGGCCAGCACGTCGTACGCCACCGGCCCATCGAGGCGGCAGTGCTTGTCGTGCCACGGCTGCTGGGGGCCCATCGCCGGCGCACCCCCGGCGAACATGGGGTTGTGGATGTCGCCGTGGATGTCGCAGTGAACAATAGATCAATGTGGATTGAAATACTGAATTAACACAACCAACTTGAGTATGTTACAGCACTACCCCAGTCACCAACCTGTAAACTCAACGGTTTCCTTTGTACTACATCCGTTCCAAATTACAAGTCGTTTGATTTTTTATAAGTTTGACCGCTCGTCTTATTAAAAAAATTATATAAAGATAGTCAAATTTAAGTCATTTTTGAAGCATGTTTATTAATAAACCAAGCCACCACAAAAAATATGATAATTTATACAAAATTTTAAATAAGAGGATCGGTCAAACTTATGGTAAAAAAAGTCAAACGACTAATTTAAAACGGAGGAGTACACTGCAATTACAACCACATCGGCCCTCATCTCCGCTTGCACAGTAGTAATGGTTCTTGGATTGTTTATGAGCAGAAGTCCAGTCACTGTTAAATGGATGAGAAACCTCCTGCTATCTGAATCGGTATGCACGTCAACATTAAAAGACCACCACCCCAGTTGTCATTCAAGGTGAAAACAACTTTGGCAAATTGGCTAAGGAGAGCATATCAACAATGGCAGTTTGTCAACAGAACTTCAAGTCTGCAAAGTAACATACAAACATACAGTATGGATTCTAGGACAATTACAATGAATTATCTCCATCAACAGTCAAACTTCCACTTAGCATTATTTTGTCTTTCTCTACCCCCACAATGGCATTTTATTCTACCCTGCAGGCTTTGATCGTGACAAGACAATATTTAGCTTCAGATTGAAGAATTTCACCATCTTTGCAAAATAAAGTTCAGAGTATAAATTGTAGTCCAGATGCCTCTCCAGAGTTTAAGTCATGCCTGCTTGGATGTACCATCTGAATGTTATCTGAATGCATGGATTGCAATGATTTAAGGTAACAGTAATTACCGATCAAGTAATCAGGGGCAGTTCAGGCAGCAAATCACTACATAGCTCTAGGTATGTATATTAAAAATATGAAAAATAAGATGGATCAGAGATGACAAACAGCACCTCAATGTCTAGAGCTAACTAGACAGTTCATCAGTATGAGAGAACTTGATTTTTCATGTAAACTAAAACTATGTTCTTTTTTTGTGAGTAAGTAAAAATATGTTTTTACCTGATTTATAATACCTCCAGACATGTTCAGATATGTTTAAAGAAAGAAACTACATTAAGATAAGCATACCAACCATAGGGGGCTAGGGGCTGGCAGCCCACCAGCCAAAGGCAAAAAAATAGCATGTGAATCCTAATTATAAAGGTCATTAGCTACTATAAAGATTTATTATAAGACGAAAGAACCAAACATCTCTTGAGGCTTATTATAAGCATCTCCATATGAGGAGCTTATGGGGCTTATAATAAGCCCCTCTAAACCAGACAGGGCCTAAACTATAAAAATAATGTATCAGCAGTCAAATAAGGTAACATGGTTTGATCTAATGTGTCCAATGCATTTGGATCTAACTTTTAAAAATGATCTTCAAAGTAGAAAAGTGAGTGCTCAACTGCTTGATATTCAAGGTTCTATGTAAATTTGGATTTGATTACCAGAAAGCAAAACAGAGTAGATAGTAGCAGCATGTTACAACACTACACCATGTCGCCAGCTTGTAAACTCAATAAACTTCCAGTGTACATTGCAACCGCATCAAGAGGTCTCGTCTCCACTTGGACAGTGGTGTTGGTTCTTGGATCATAGATGATCAGCAGTCCAGCCTTTGCAAAATGGACGACTAACCTTCCGTCATCTAGCATAAACAATGCCTTTACACAGTACTCAGTAATCGGGAAGATCGGTCCAGTCTGAATGCTATACTCTTTCACCCAGAGACTATTGTCAAAGTCTTCCAGAAACCAGAGGTCCATGATGCGCCGGTAGGTACGGTAGTGCACAAGAACTAAGCGGCCTCTGACGGCAGCTAAAGTAAGCTCAGACCAAAGGGCACGGTAATCCTCTGAATGATCATCATACTCGTCGGTAAAAAATATGCCACTTATTGGCCCTTGGACAAGTCCCATCCATTCCTCCATCTCAAGGTCAAACGAAACGATGCAGTCAGGTCAAAGACCAGGGTTGACACCAGTCTCGATCAAAACTTCGTATATAGTATCCACCTTGAAGTAGACCACAGGACCAACAACGACGGCACTGCTCGGCTGCACAATTTCATCGAGGCTCCCCCTGGCCCTCCACCGCGCATGGCTGGAACCCGAACCGGTACCACTGCTGATGGTAAGCACCTCGAATAGATGGTGCTGGTGAAGGCCAGTAAGGGTGGGCCGGCTGAACATCCGTAGCACCTTGTACTCTCCAGTAGCAGCAATCCTCCCAAACGCAAAGAAGGTGTATGGCTTAAGTAAATTCTCCAGACCCAAATGCTGCGTCGCCGGAGTCTCCGGCAGGACGTGAACCCTTCCAGTAGCCGGATCAATCACGCGGCAGCTGTTCCTCACCGTCGCCACACAGGCCAGATCCAGGCGCGTGGGGAGCAGCTGGTGGCCGTCGGCGTTGGGTATCCGCTTGAGCACGTTGCCTGACAGATCAAAGACATGGATGTGCGTCGGGTCGTCCCGGGGATTGGCAAGGAAGAGCGGGTCCCGGTGGCGCGCCCCGTGCTCTCGGACGAAGAGAGGCTCGGACGTCAGGGCGCGCCAGGCGCGGCAGACGGAGCGGAGGCGGCAGAGCTCATTGGCCTGGAGCTGCAGCAGGATGTCGGACAGCACGTCCTCCGGGAGCGCGCCGGCGTTGGACTCCGCGGAGGGCGGCCGCCCGGCCCACTTCGCCGGCTGGGGGCACGGCTTCGGCGGCGTCATCTGCGCCTGCGGAAGGGAAATCGGGACGGCGATGGGATGAGATTATGGTTGGGGCGCCCCCCCGAAAGCCGGATCGGCGGGGAATGAAGGAGACTGGAGCTTACCAAATCGCGCTGGCGCCTGGCGGTGAGCGGCCGTCAGACGGCGGTCGCTGCCCTGCTAGGCTCAGGCGTAGACGGCCCACGGCGCAGGGTGAGGATCAGCGGCGGCGGCGGAGAGATCGAAGGCGGGGGCTCGTCGGAGAAGTGTGGTGGAAACCGGGAGGAGCGGGGGTGTGTGTGACACTGATGGATGGGTAAATAAAAAAATTAATTACATAGTATTCACACAACAAGAGGAATTTTTTGAATCTAGTTAGTCATGATAGGACAATATTTATCACAAACAAATAAAAAGTGCTACAGAGCGTTCGATGTGACTTTTCTACCGACTTTTCCGGAAACTAAACACATGACTTCCGTTTCTTTTTCTTGTTGGTTGATTTTTAAAGTCACACGGTTAATTTTACAAACATAAAAAAATGTGGCTATTCGACTTTTTTTGTTTACCACCATGAAAAAAATATTATTTTTCATGAACAAAAGATTAAACATGACCCAAAAAATAATAATCTATTGTAAAAGGTGAACATCACCAAAATAAAATTATATAGAACAAACAATATAATCCAAACATCAAGAACAAATGAGTAAACATGATAAAATAATTTAGTCTACGAAAGGAATAAATAATTTAGTATTATGAAGAAATTAGTCCCAGTGAACCAAATATTTGCACACCAGGAACAAATTACACGTACCCACAGAAAAAAATAATTTTGTGCATCGAACAAACTATTGAACTCATATAATAAAGATGTGTACTCCTAGAACACACTTTGCGAACTTACATAACAAAATTTTGTATATCAAGAAAGACTAATACAAACCAACAGAACAAACATTTGTGCACCTAGAAGAAATTTATGAACTTATTGGACCGAAAGTTGTACACCTAGAATAAATTGTACAAACCACTCAAAGTATTGTAATCCGAAAGTAAGTAAATAGATAACCTTAAGTATGGAAAGTAATGATCAAATGAAAATGAAAAGACCAAAAAGATAAAATATGATGATATGTAAGGAAAGAATGGATAAAAAATAAAATAGAAAAATGAAATTTATTAGATAGGAGATAAGAGAAAAGTAAATAGAATATAAGGACGAGCACTACTGGAATCTCTAGGGTGTTTTAATTTCCCTAGGAAAAGATAAGATGTTGTAGGGAATGTTTATTTCCCTAGAGTGTTGTTTTCACCGCTACAAATTTCAGCCTCTCCATTTCGTTCTCAAGCCAGACGCATCTGACTCCTTTCATATTCTCCCCCATACTATCTCTCCTTCACTCCTCTCTTCTCTCCTCAGATCCGGTGGATCCCGGCGGCAGCGGCGCGAGCTCGCGCGGCGGTGGCGGCTCCGGCGAGTGAGCAGCACGTCGAGCTCATGCGGTGGCAGCGTGATGCGTGGAGCGGAGGGGCACAGCCGTGGATCCGGGCGGAGCAAGTGACCTGGCGGACACCGGTTCCTCTTGAGCTTGGACGGCAGCACCACCTTCTCGCAGAGAAGATCCGGCGACACGCTGAGCAGCGCAGCTGCAGTTTCCGGTAGAGTGCGTGGTGGAGCTTGCGGAGGCAAAGGATCCCGTTCGTCCCGAGCTTTGGGCTCCTAGGTACTCTTCTGATCTCTAATTTCGGTCTGATGGGCTCGTATTGTTGTTATAGCTTCTCTGGTTAATTTCTTGTTCCGGGGTGATTGGCTCCTCCGACTAAATCTAGTGCTTCTCTATGTTTACAGCTATGTAACACGTCTTGCTCTACCGGGTAAATAGCACAAGAATTAGACCTCAAGCAGCAGAGGAAATCGCCCAAGTTGTGACCGTGGAGCTTTTTTGGAAGAGCCACTGAAGATTGCTAATTAGATGCATAGCATAGAGCTTACAGCTAACCATGTAGTAGAGCAAAAAGTTTAAGTGGTTAACCATATGTAGTCCGATCTGTTCTTGTGGTGCTTGTCTAAATGAAGACATGAAAATATATGACATGATCTGGTGTCTAAGAAAAAAATGTTCTTATCAATATTCTTTTCTTAATATGAATTCGCATATATGAATATATCAAAATACCTTAGATCAGCGAAACACAAATAAAATTAGATATTTTCTTTCCCTAGTAGTTTGGATCGTAGGGAAACATACTTTCCACGTAGGATAACTCACCATGCAAGCAGGTTTCCCTACCACTGAAAAGTCCTAGGGAAATCTTTCCCGTCGAATTTTCCCCTAGAAAGCTTTCCCTACCAAAATTTCTAAGGAAACATCTTCCCTACCGTTTTTAAGCCATTTCCCTAGGATTTTGGTCTCTAGGTAAACTAGTCGATTCCAGTAGAGGGACAAGGTTAAACTTGAAAATAGGAGTTTGAGGACAAAATTGACCAAATGAAACTAGAGGGGCGAAGTTGACCCTTGAAGAAAGTTGAGAAATCAAATTTTCTATTTTGCCTTAAATGAAGCAGAGAAAAAAAAGAAATTTAAAAGAATATGAATAGAACGAGGAAATGAAATCAAAAGACAAGAATAAAAGAGAAAGGTAAACTACCTAGCGTGTGTTTAGTTCCTGCAAGAAGTTGGTAGAAAAGTCACATCAGACGTTGTAGTGTACTGTAGCACTTTTTTGTTTGTTTGTGATAAACATTGTCTTACCATGACCTAACTAGGCTTAAAAGATTCGTCTCGTTGTGTACATCAAAACTATGTAATTAGTTTTTTATTTACCCACGTTTAATGTTCCATACATGCGTCATTTGCTATATTTAATGTTTTGATGTGATATCGATGTGACTTTTTCGTTTGGAATTCGGGGAACTAAACACACCCCTAGACAAGAAATACAAAAGAAAATATGGAATGCAAAAGATAGAGAGGAAGTGAAGGAATAGAAATGAAAAATGAAATAAAGGAGAAGAAATGAAAAAAAACTTAGATAGTGGCGAGAGAAAAACAAAACAAAATCAAACGCCAACAAAAGAAGATAAAAATAGAAAAGGGAAAAAGAGAAAATAATATAAATAGACTAAAGAACAAAGAAGAGAAATAAAACTCGACCATGGTTGGAGACTCCCACCGGACTTTGTTATAAAAAGGTGTCTAGCTTGAAACTCAGGTTGGAATAGGAGTTTCAATGACTTTTAGAGTTCAACGTTGTAACCGATCCACCCTAAGAAATTTGGCCAAAGAACAACAAGAAAGAACATAAATGAATAAAACGTGGAAGGAAAATGATATAAAGAAGAAGAAATGAATAAACTCATAGAAAAACTCACATTCTTCCGTATACATTAGTACCGGACATAAAAGACCCGGTACTAAAGGTACCATGGAGCCATTTAGTACCGGGTCTAAATTTGAAAGTCCTTGGAGCCATTTTAGTACCGGCTCAAAACACCACCCGATACTAAAAGCAACATTTTTAGTATTGGCCGGTGTCCTGGCCTCGTACTAAAATGACGTGACCATTTAGTATCGATCAATAACACCGGCTAGTACTAAAGTGTGACATTTTGTACCAATCGGTGTCTTGACCCTATACTAAATGGGTCTCCACTGGTTCCTTCAAAAGAAGAGCGTCTCCCCCTCAATCACATGTGGTGCAAGAGAGATGGTAAAAAAGCAACGCGTGAGGCTGGAGGTCGCGGGTTTAAGTCCTCGCGGTCTCACATGCGCATTTACACATGCGCATTTACACGTGAAATAATCACTCCTGGTTGTTCAAATAGTTTTTTTAAATTTTTTGGGCGTAAAAGTACCCGTCAGCCCAGCTGGTACTAAATGGCTTGCACGTTACTACTGGCTATCCAGTATCGGCTGGGTGACCAGTATCAGCCCAGCGGGTTTAAATTTTTTTTAAATTTACTTTTACAATTTATTAAATATTGGAGTTCAAGCCTGATATATCGGGTACCAAATCATGGAAAATTATTACTGAGTCTGATGTAAATATACGTTTTCACACAACAAAATTAATATAACTTTTTTAAAAATATATATATACCGTTAGATCTACGTAAAATCTGATGGTTTGTATTCTTCCCTTTTTAGATTAATATATAAAATATATACCATTAGATTATTATATTCTTCTCTTTTTAAGATTAACGCGATAATTTATTGGTCCTCTCAGCGAGTTGATTTTTTAACACTATTGTATTAATAGATAGATAGATAGATAGATAGATAGATAGATATTGTTGAAAAAAATACAAGCACCAATATTGAATCAATCTAGGATTCAATCTCAGATGAACATATTTCCACCATAGGAATCGAACAAACCGTTCGCAAAGCATTTCCCTCTTAATAGTGAGGAAGAAAGATTACCCGACATACAAAGACCTTAACGAGGCTTATTTCAAATGATTTCACTTGCCATTCATAATCACCGGCCAAATCGAGTATATATTACATGACTGCATCCACCACTTGTCCGGTCGATCGGCGGTCAGTTGGGCGCCGCCGGACTCGGGTGCCACCTGCCGCGGGTGAAGGAGGCAAGCATGCGGTTGTATCCAACGTCACCATCGTACACCACCGCCGTGTACCTGTCCTCACCGGGAACCTCCACGTCGATGTCGAGCTTGTAGATCAAGACACGGCGGAAGAGGTGCATCCTGCCGCCTGCCACCCAACCCCAAATTTTTCTATGCAAAAAAAAGATTTTCATCACATCAAAATGTCGGCACATGCATGAAGTACTAAATGTAGATGAAATAAAAAAACTAACTGCACAGTTTTGTTGTACTCTACGAGACGAACATTTTGAGCCTAATTAATAAAATTTTGAACATTTTTTCACACATACAAACGAAATACTACAGTGACACAATAATTACGAAATGACCTCGAACCTTCAAATCCTCGCCCCCTATTTTACATTGCCCTACTGTGCAATCCCGACTGCTTCACCGCCCACCTCCCAAGCTCCTGGATGAACGGGTCGTTGCGCTCAATCGGCTGCCATGCGGAGGGGAATTTCAGCGGCGGTCGTGCGACGACCGCGACGGCGGCGGCGACAGGGATAGCGGCGGCGAGCATGAAGAGGTTGCTGGTGTAGGTCCTCGTATCGATTCTTTTCAAAAAAAAAGTCCTCATATCGATCTGATCTCTGGATTATACTGACTTTAATTAATTCGGTGGGATCCTTTCCCTCTAAGTTTGGATACGGCAATACATTAATTATTTCTTCGTACTGAGAGAAAAATATTGTTGGCTGGCTGATGGCCGGTGACTGGTGCTGATTTGTTCTGAGAAAAAAATACTGTTAGCTGGCTGGTAGCTGGTGACGGGTGCTGGTTTGTTCTGAGAGAAAAGTACTGCTGGCTTATGGCTGATAAGCCAAATGAACAGGGATGCAAGAAAAAATAATTAATGTATTGCCGTATCCAAACTTAGAGGGAAAGGATCCCACCAAATTAATTAAAGTCATTATGATATATTGATGAATTTATTATTATATTTGTGAATTAATTATTGATAGGTACACTGATCTCACTAGTTGTGGGGGGAGCCAAGAGAACGAGTTTAAATAGCTAGGTAGCACCTAATCTTGGATGCAGGAAGAAATACTCATGGATTGGGGTCTGCATCTTGCATCCTCATAAGGGCAAGTACATTGCTACACATCAGCGGTCTCGTAGGTCGTCTCATGCAGTGCCATATAGGATTTTTGCTGATGTGGAGTAGAGAGAGCGAGGTGAGAGAAAGAGGTCGTTGCTTCGCGAAACAACCACCTCATGAGCTAAATTTTAGGACTATGAGACAACTCCTCCACCATTGTATGAGTTTTATTGCCATGCAACCAATGGTATTTCTTTATTTTTCCATAAATTAAGGGATATTGTATTAGTACGAGATAGCCAAAATAATAACCCATTGTATATGTTGTCTGATAAGTCGTCTCAAGATTACGTGTCACTGCATGAGACCGCCTATTAGATAGTACCAATGTACCTGCCCTAATCTTGTGAAGAAAATGATATCCAAACTTAGGAAAAAGATCCAACCAAAGTAGTTAATTAATTTTGGTAACTTGGACATGTTGAAGCATGGTTCTCAAGCCCGTCGCTTCACCCAAAATTTCATTTTGAAGTTTCTCTTCTAGCACGGTTCTTGATTTATCATGCCAAAATTAAATTTAATTCTTCAAGCATGTTATGAATTCTCCAACTAAGGCCTTCTCCAATGATTGTCTCTTAGGCTAGCTCATAAATTTTTTAATTTGTGAACAGTGCAAAACGCTAAGAGCCAGCTCTTGTTCAAGAGATAGTCTCATACACGTATTTCGAGATTATGTGAGGATGATGTGTGGGATCATTTATGTTATGAGCTAGATGCTAAGAGCTAGATCATTGGAGGAGCTGACTCTTAGAGTGCTTAGAGCTGGCGTGCTAGCTCAACCATTGGAGAAGGCCTAAGGCCAATGTACCTCTCCTCGGAACTGGGGTTCCCTGGGGTCCACCAGTAGCACAACCTCCTTGTAAGCCGGTGGGACAACAATGGGCATGTACCTCTGTATGTTGTTTGTAATAGCCATGTAATTGAACGAGAGACCAAGTTGAGATGTGCCTTGGTCTAATTTGTAATGAGCGATTTACTGAATGATTTGAAGCTTTTTCGGTTCAGTCTGTATCTCTTATGTGTTTGATCATGCTAATGGCTTACCGGAGGTGTTGTGTGTGTTGTGTTGAGTTGTGGTATGTTTATGTTAAACCATATGTTGTGTTTTTTGGCTTGGATGTGCAGGTGTTAGATGTAGGATGACTGGCGGTGGCTGAACGGTGAAGGACAAGTTCTAGCTTGGGTGCGATGTATCATGTGGTGGTGAAGGGCAAGCAAGAGGCTTGGAGCTGATGAACCATACGGTGGTGAAGGACAAGTAGAGGCTTGGCACTGAAGGACCGTCTGATCCAGGTGGAGTCGTAGCTTATCTGCATCGTCCACGTGAAGAGCAACAATACACGGTGATGAAGATGGTGTCGGTCAAGTCAAATAGGGATCTTGGCCGAGGCGAGACAAGCGTCGACATCGAGTCACACCGGGCACGGTGTGCGGGAGGGTTTGACCGGTTTGGCCTAAAAACCGGGGGTAAGTCACGCCTTGCGAGATGTGCGAGATGTTTTGTCGGTTTGAGCCTCAAAACCGGGCGTCGGTGGGTTTGCCGGTTTGTGCCACAAAACCAGGCAGCGATGAGTTGGAGGACGTGTGCTACCATCATGAAGCTTGCGTCGAGGCGTAGCAAAGTCGTGAAGGCGTCGGGTCCAATGCTCTAAGAAAATCAGGACGATTTTACCCCTAAGGGGGTATTTGAGTTGTATGCTACATGTATGGGCATTTTGGTCATTTGTCGGACGCTTATATATTTATGAGGAGTGGCTCTCGGGGCAACCATCTCTTGGGCTCTCTCTTGTGTTGTTGCTCTCATTTGTTTGTGTGGGAGTTTTTCTAGGGTTTGAATGAGTGAGAGAGGATCTTTAAGTGATCATTTTACCATCTTAGTTTTGATTCCTGCTAGGAGTGGCTTGTAACTGAACCACGTAATGTAATCCAAAGATCAATTTCGTGCTCAAGTGTGTCTCTATTGCAAGATCTGAAATTTATCTTTTTTTTAGGATTTTTGGAGCTATTTTTGGGATTTTTCGTTTTTCGTGATTTAGTGTGAAATTTGTTGGGGGCTTTTGTTGCTGGGATCATTGTGAGCAACTTTTTTTTTGAACGAACAACACTGGACGAGTGTGTTTCTATTGATATAGTAGAAAAAAATACAAGATTATGTCCCTAGGAGGCCATAACCACGCAAAGAAAAACAAAGTATAAAAATCAGCGGGTTGGATTGAGACCTCAACTCACGCCGGCAACAACTCAACTTAGGCTAGTCAGATTGGAACATCGACACGGATCACAATAACAACTCCGCCCTGTCAGACGCGGCACCCACCAACATACCTACCCAAGTAACCCTACGTCGTAGTGCCGCTGCAACACCACATTCCACTTGACAGGATGACGCCACCGAATTCAGACCTCTTGTAGGCAGCTTCGCAGTCGCCACCAGAATAACACAACGTGCGGGGCCTCACCACATCTCTGGACTCCACGTCTATCATCGCCCAATAAACACCGCACGCAGGGGCCTCTCCACGCCCGCATCAGACTCCACATCCCAGATCTGTTTCTTAAATCGACGTTAGAGTGGTGAGCGAAGCTGCCCCTCCTCCACAGATCTCCATCATACCACCAAGCCGTTGCTGCAAACCGATCTCATGTCCTTGCTTCACCCCGCACATAGCCTCCACTGCCATGTCCGCAAACCGAAGAAGACGCTTACGCCATATTCCAACGATGTGCCACATTGGATAGCCCAACCAAGCTGAACAAACCGCCACAAGCCCATCCTTTGACGCAGTGCCATGCCGCACTGGTCGTTGCCAAGCAACACCAGCCATCATGGTCCGCTGCAAGCAGCTCCAACCGGTAAACATGTGACGACCTCTAGCCACTACCATAACTATGAAACCTGCACATGGGCTCAACAACACCCGTCCAGCTTGTCATGCGGTGAGATTACCGCCACCGGCGGCAGCCACCACTAACCAATGAACCAGAGATGCTAAGAGTTGAGATGTGTCTCTAAAGATGATGCCTCCAAGGGTGGTACTACGCCGGTGGTGCCACCATCACTCGTCCAAGATCTGGACAGGATTTTCACCTAGAGAACCCCCGTGCAGCAGGGTTGAAGCTCTAACATGACGCTCCCAGCAGGAAGAACGACGCCCTAAGGCGCCGCCGTCATCTCCACCAGCAAGAAGGCCGGTGAGGGCTTACGCCCAGAGTATCTCCACCCCCACGCTGCACGCTCAAACTCTTCACACCCATGGAACACGGCCAAGACAACACGACCGTGGCTGGGGCACCACCGCTCCTTCGCTCACCCCGCCACACCTGCTGCGGCACGGCACACCTCGTGGCCGACTCCCCGCCGTTCCCGGTCGCATCTGCCCTCGCTGCTACCCCACGCGCCCAACCGTCGGCCGCCACTGGAACCCAGCACGCGACAACCTATCTGCTGCCGCCCACGCCGCTGCCGGGCACCCCGGTTGCCGACCGCTGGCGCCCCCAGCTGCGGCCGCCCCCGCCGCTACCGGATGACCCCTGGCCACTGGCCCCGTGCCCCAGCCACTTCCTGCCCACGCGCTCCGGCCGCCCTTACCGCTGTCGTGCCCCCTGTGCCAGCCCGCCCCCTCCAGGCGACGAATCCGGCCTCAAGGAAACAGGATCCGGGAGCGGAGGAGCCGGATCTGGCCGCGCGCACCAACGTAGTCGCAAGCCAGACACCGACAGCTTCCTCCAACAATGGTGTCCGCGCCCGCCGGAGACTGGGGAGGAAAGCGGGAAGACGTCCCGCCACCGCCGTCCTTGCAAGCCACGCGGGTTTCGAGCGTCCCGTTCAGACGGTGGTGCAGCGGAGGGGATCGGGAGGAAGGGGCGGCGGCGGCAGGTTGCGGCCGCCCGTGTCGCCCATGCGGGAGCGATGCAGGGGTATTTGCGGTGTTGGTAGAGAGGATGGGGAGGTCAGAGACCTTAACAAAGGCTTACTTTATTATAATCACCGGGCAGAGTATATATATTACAAACATGCATCATGATTTGTCCGGTCGTTCCGCGCTCAGTTGATTACCGGCAGCCTCGTGTTCCGCCTGCTGCGGCGGAAGGAGACGAGCTTGCGGTAGTATCCAAAGACACTATCATACACCACCGCCGTGTACCTGGCCTCGCCGAGCTCCCCCACGCCAACGTCGAGCTCGTATTGGATATAGTGGTGGTGGCGCTGCATCCTGCCGTCAATCACCCTGTCGAACCTCACCTGCAAGCCCGACTGCTCCACTGCCCACTTTCCGAGCTCCTGGATGCGCGGGTCCTTGCCCACGACCGGCTGCCATGCGGAGGGGAATGCCGCCGGCGGCCGCGCTGTGGCGGCAACGACAACGGCGGCAGCGACAGCGAGGATGAAGAGGTTGCTGCAGGTCCTCATGTTGATCGATTATCTGATCTATTCTCCGGAGATTCGAGGGTGTATCTTACAGTACGTAGCTATTCTCACCAGCTGTGTGGGTGAGTATATAGTTGGCCTAGAAAGAGAACGAATGAGCTTAAATAGATGACGGAGCTGGGAGTATATCGATGCATGCAGGAAGAAATAATTAATCGATGCATCTTGCTCGTAATCTGATGGGAAGAAAAGACATCCAAACTTAGAGGGAAAGGATCTCACCGAATTAATTAAGGTCGGTATATGGTATATTGATGAATTAATTGTTATATTTGAGAATTAGTTGTTGGTTGGTATATTGATCTCACGGGGGAGCCAAAAGAATGAGTTTAAATAGCTACTAGGTAGCACATAATCTTCTTGCATGCAGGAAGAAATACTAATGGATTGCTCCATCTTGCTCATAACATAATCCGAGAAGAAATGATATCCAAACTTAGGAAAAGGAACCAACCAAACTAATTAATTAAAATTAATTGGTAACTTAGAGAGAAAGGATCCAACCAAAGTAATTAAAATTGATACGGTATATTGATGCTCGATTGATTATTGGTATCTTAGGGCGTCCGCAGGGGCAAGCACAAATCGCCGGCTGATGTGGTGGGGAGTGGTAATAAAGAAAGGAATATTTGCTAGCCGTAAGGCAGTCCCAACCCAAATGATCAGGATAGTATCCATAAAATTAAATGAAGTGTCACCTAGGATAAAAGATAATATGACAAGTGATTAAATGAAGAAATAGAAGAAAACTGAGTCTTGTATGAGACATGGTTTCTACACGATATCCAAAACAAGATGTGAGATGAGTAGCATTAAATTGAAATGTGAAATGGTGGTATTTACATTGGGAGTGTAGTGTCTACCTGTAGTTTTTTAATGATGTGGAGGCTATGGACATCACGTTGACTTAGGGCTGTGACTGTGGATTCATCGGGACTTGTGCTAGCATAGCCGATGGGATTTTGTGGGCTTCTCACTCCTCCACGTAGGAAAAATACATACGTCAGCTAGCTAGGAGAGTCTTGTCGGAGAAGCCCTAGTTTTCATGGCTTGTTTTTAAGGCAATGCCTGCATGTAATTACTACAATCATGACAATTGGAGTTTGCCTTCTCTATTATATTTCTGCTTTAGCATTTTCTTAATTGTTGTATTTTCCTCTTCATTCTCCTACTAGAACCCCTGCAATATGCGGTTTTTAGAATTGGAATCTAAGTGGCAAACTTTTCAGCGGTGGTAGATTAGACTCACTAGATAAATGTTTAGCACACATATAGATACAAGCGATACATGTTTATATTTGTTTATTAAGTGTTTATTTAGAGTCACTGTTTTTCAAAGTGTCTTCAATTCTCTCGTAGGACCCGTGCCACTAAGAAAATCATTTAAATAAGTAAACATCACTAAAAAACAATTAGCAGAACCTAGCCACGCACCTCTTCCCACCAAGTTTTGTGTGTGTGTGTGTGTGTTTGAAAGGATGATTTGCTTTGGAAGCAAGTGAAATCTGGAGTACAATAATACACAGCTTGATAGCTATATTAGCCAAGCCTATCTACGACGGCGCGAATTAAAAAAAATGAATCTGTCTTTCCTCCTGCTTATCTTCCTCTTGCAGTCTTGCTCCGTCTCTCTATCTACTGCCAAACTATTGGGGCATGACTGAGTCAGTGGCGTAGCTAGGATTTCATCGAAGGGTATGTCACGGAAATTTTTCACAAACCATTCGGTATTAAATGGCATGCATGATACATATATAACTCAGTAAACAATTTCAAATGTTACCAAAAATAACATAACAAGACTTAAATTTAATAATTAAGTGCGGAAGTTGTATATAAATAATACAAATGCTTCAAACGATTAAAGTCCAAAATATTCATAAAGAAGCTTACACGTCTATAATAATTCAAATATGATCATCGAGTTACTTCTTGTCTAGCATGTGTTTTCTAAAGATGATGAAAGTCTCAATTATGTCACTCTCATTCAATTTGAAGAAAACATCCGAAAATAGATGCAATGTCTCCATTTCTCTTTATAATTCAATAATCTACAAAGAAAAATGATATGCATCAACAAGCAAGTATCTAATCTCTCACAAAGTGACAACTATATTAGTTTCAATTACAAAGAAAAAATATATTCGATTACTCTATGAATCAACTAGTTGTCTTTAGATGGAAGAATGATAGAAGCGACTGCAAGTTTGCCGCCATAAGAGTCGCTAGGAGGGGTAATACTTCAATGATTGGTGGGTAAGTTGTCTGTCAAAAGTTTTGGATCTTTATAAGATTATTATTAGGTAAAGATTTGTTGATGGTACAACAGAAAGTTTACTATCGGTTGACCATTATCAGACGGTTGTAGAAGTTGCGTCCAAAGACAAGCGGCGGAGCCCGGTGGGATTGAGGAGAGGGCTGTAGTAAAGAAAAATAAAAGCTCGGGGAGGATTAGAGACAAAAAAAAATGTGGGTGAGCCCAACTGAAAGGTCAAGGGTAAGTGTGCCATTTTGTAACCCTCACTCTGTTCTTTTAGACTAAAAAGAAATATTTTCAATCGATGCAGTGCTTTTTAGGCAAAACCACATGTCATCAATGTGTTGCATGCAAAAAAAATATGATTGTGATATCGCAGTTTAGATGTCGTGTGGATAAAATTCTCATGTGAATATATCTGTGATCTTTTTTGAAAAAAACTGAATGAAAAATGGTATATGTGTTTTTCTCAGTAATTGAATTGAATTATGCTTCCAATGAATTAAAAAAATGGTTCAACAACAGCCCAATAAAATGTTTTGAATTACATCAAAGTGCAGCGGTCATACAACGATGAAAAAAAAAGTTATGATGGGTCTTGCAAAACTTTATGCAAGAATTCATGATTGGATGCATTATTTAATTCATCAAAGCCACGAATCCTTTTGCACATCTTGCAGAACTCAGCGGTGTAAATTTATGGCGAGGAACAAGGGGCTCCTATATAGAAACGGAAGGGGCTCCTACGTGGCTTCCGTTCACCGGTTAAGCAAGTTGGCTTCGGGTGTGTTTGGTTGGGCTGTGGCTTTTCTAAAAACTATTGTGAGCCGGGACTTTGGGAAAAGCTGCTTTAACAAAGCTACTGTGGGATGGATGGAAGCCTGTTTGGTTGAGCTGCTGTGGCTTTTGGAAAAGTCCCCTCCCTTCCAAGCGGGCCCCACATGTCATGCGCACATGCTTTCTTCCTCCTCTCGCTCACCCGTCCGCCAGCCGCCGTCGCCCACCCTGGTGAACCTCCGCATCGCGCTGCCTTCGCCTCGCGACGGGGACCCTGCACCTCGGCGCTGGCTAGTCGGCCGCCCCCGCTCGCCTGCTCGTCGCCGCCGCCTGCCCCCGCACGCCTGATCACGAGGCTGCCGCCCCCGCTCGCCTGCTCGCCGCCCGCCCCCACTCGCATCTGCCGCGGCTCGCCCCCGCTGGCCTGCTCGCGCGGCCGCTGCCCGGGCTCGCCTGCTCCCTGCCGCCGCCTGCTTTCTCGGTGAGGTGGAGAGGAGGGAGCTCGGGGAGAAGATGCCGAGCAGAGGGGATGGGGCGACAGGGGGAGGGGACGGGAAAAAAGAGACGGGAATAGAAGCGAACCATTTTTTCATACCAATGGCATGGTGGGTATTTTTTTTCCCAAAAGCCAGTAAAAGCAGGGTGGGACGTTCTTTTGGATTTGTACTAGGGAAAAGCTGCTTTTGGCTTTTGGCTTTGGATAGCAGCCAACCCCTTTGGTTAGCTTTTGGCTTTTGCAAAAGCAAAAGCAGGTTGGAAAGCCCAACCAAAGGGACCCTTAGAGGCCCAATAAAGCCCAACAATGACGCGCGTGTGAGGAGAAAAGCGGAGGCACACAATGGTTAGATTTTTTTGTGTTTTCGCTCCGTTATACACGTGCGAGTGGTGGAAAGTACCTTGTGCCTTTTTTTGTTTCTCTATTTTTCAATTATTACTACTAAGTATACAGTTATAGGAGGTACGATGTTGCAGCCGGCATTCCAAAAATAACAGTTCAACATTTTGATTATACCATTTTAACATTTTTTCACATAAAAGTTAAACTAACATGCTCAGAGTGTTAAACTAATACAGTCAACATTTTTATATACTAGGTTCGACATTTTTCTCAATCTTAATTCAACAATTCAGATAAACTAGATCAATATTTTGTTTGAAAATGTTGAAGCAGTAAGTCCAAGATATTGAGATAGTTATTCAAAATGTTGAAATAGCATATTGAAAGTGTTGATTCTAAAAGATGCATATATACAATAAAAATATACTCATATTGGATCTTATTCTGTAGCATTAATAGTAAATAACATGGTAGTTCAAACGGATTCGAAAAATGATTGACGATTCAGGAGAAAATCGCATTTGAAGGTTGAAACTCAAATTAGATTCCCGTCCGTGGCTGACGTCGTCGAACGCCTTTCGCTCTCACCTGCCTGCTTCGGATCCTAATAAACGTGCGATCTCAGCCGTTGCACGGATCTCAAACAGTGAAAGCTATCTTGACAAAAAAAAAACTTCCGGAAGCCATAGAGGTTTCTCGAAACTTTAGCTTTAAAGGCCCATTAAGCCCAATTAGCAACCACGTCTTTCCCGTCTCTCTGTTTTATTTGGCTGCATCTAGTTATTGGCGTGGGAATCTTTCTTTCACACTGAGATTTATGCGCGTCGTGATTTTCTCTGATCATCTTTAGTTTTTTTCTAAGTGAATATAGCCAATATTTCAAATTACTAATTCAACATTTGTTCAAATTTCGTTCAACAATTTGAATGAATAGTTTCAACAAGTTCAACTTTAATGTCTCCAATTGTCGCCTAAGAAGTCGGTACAAAGAAGCCAATATAAATGTAATCAATATTTTAGAAATACTAGATTCAATATTTTCAAACTTAATTTAGCAATTATAATAAACCGATTCAACATTTCAGGTGGAAAAGTTTAAATAGTATATCGTGAATGTTTAATATGTATACCAAAATGTTAAGTTAGTACTTTTTGAATGTTGATTTTTTTAAAAATGAAAAAATATAATATTTACATATCAGATCTTATTTTGTTGTATTAATTATAAGGAACAAGATGGTTTAAACCGTTTCGAAAACGAATAAACGGATCATGAGATAAATGCATTTGAATCTTAAAATTCACTCACGCCCTCCCAAGGAAAGGCTGGTGGGTATCACGTCGATGGAGCGGAATTGAGTGACTTTTCACGAAACACTGTAGCGGTAAGTTTCAGCCCCCTATAGACCTTCCATTCCGAGATCTACGGCTAGAAGCACATGAACAGTGTTGGCTACAGGACCGGTGCACAGTTCAAGCGCTACAGTGTTTTTCTACAGTGATACACAGTACAAATCGGCACAGTATTTGCTACAGTATGTAGTGCTGCTGCAGCTGTCGATCTCAGGATGAACGGTCTGTAACTAAAGTTATCGCTACAATGTTTCGTGACTTTGCTTCACAGAGTCACTCAATCCCGCTCCCATCTCGATAGGCTAGTATTCGCTTACCACACCACATCCTTCCACGCCCGCTTGAATCCAAGTCATTCTAAATGATTAACACGAATCTTGTACACCAGAAGCCGTATGTCCAAAAAAAAATTTCTGGAATTACCGGAGGAACGAAGCGCCGGTGCACCCAGGCGTCCCTGTATGGCTTCCGGAAGCTGGTTAAGACGTATAGCTTTAAAGCCCATTAAGAAACGAATAAGCCCAATAAAAAGAAAGGCCCTCTGTTCTCAATGCGTTGGGATTTTTCTATTCTGTTTTGATGTTGTAGTGCACAACGTCTTTTCTAACCTTTTTGTTTCATAACCATTATAATTAAACATTCTATAAGTCTAAATACGCCCCAACATATTAGATTCAACATTTTTGAAAAGTTAGATCAACATCTCAACTCAATATATTCAACATTTTTAAACTATGGAACGCCATTTTGAAAAAAAAGTATTTAATATTTTTTATAACCTATTTCAACATTTTGAAAGGACAAATTAAACAATTTTGGAAACCAGTTTCAACATTTCATAAAGTTCTAGCTTATCGATTGTTTCATCTTCATCAGTGGCACCAGCACGGGGAGACGGATGCAGCAGAGCGCGACGTTCGGTGACCGTAGCAGTGGGGACGACACACAGAAACAGCAGAGGCAGACGCAGTGGGTTTAGCATCACCGGAGGCTGCATGCTCGCACGCAAGGCAGCAGCATCGTCGGAGGTGGCGCACGGGGGCATCATCGCCGGCGGCGGCGTATGGGGGCTGAAGCGGTGCATAAGGGCAGCATCACCGGAGGAGGCAGCAACGGGGTGTGGTGCATGAAGCCGCAACACAATAGGGGACGACGCGGTCACTATGGTGCGTGCGAGCTGGGCCTGGCCCGGGTGCTCAGTGATGATCAAGACGAGCCTTGATCATCACTGAGAGGCGTTAAAACAAATCCAAAATGTGGCATTCAAGTATGCAAAAGTGGACACCAAAGTCCATGGGCCATGGCTGCAAAAACAAGAGAGAATAAAGCAGTGTGCGTGCGTGTTAATACTAAAAAAAAGTTATGTCAAAGGAATAAAAACAAGCAGCATCAGAATTCAAATGGTGCTGGATTTCGTTGCATCACGGAACCAAGAAAAGGAGCTTGACTCCATACCATTGATACATGTACACACTTTCGATATGTATACAAAGTACAGTAAGAAATTGTATAATTTAAGGAAATTAAATGCATGTGAACAGTTAGTATATATGCACAGTTGAATATTTTTTGAAAATAAACTGTGGGGGAGTTCCCCACAGCACTCATTTAAATAAATAAAAGGGGAAGAAGTACATCCTTACAACAAAACTACAGGAAGAGAAATGCACAGTTGAATAATAAAATGATGTACTCGTTAATAAAAGATAAGAGTTATTGTTAAACACCAGATGAAAAATGTCTCATGTAAGGTACAAACTCAATGCTTCAAATTCTCAAATGCACAAGCATGCCTTCAATTGTACTACAAACAAACATATAGTTTGAATACGATACCAATGGAACTTATCAAGCACCTCTATGCATCGACAAAAGCAGTTTTGTAGGATCAGGTGCAGTAAGAGATAAATATCCTGGCCAACATATATTAGCAACTTCATGTAAAGTACACTTCCAAATGTAAAGAGCAGTAAGGTGATTCGTACGTACAAGATAAATGGATTGGACACAAGCTAAAATGGTTAGAAACAAATTACTAAGAAACTACACCGTGTCGCAATATGGTAAACTCAACAGACTTCTTGAGCGAAGGCACACAAAAGCCATGGACGCTGGCGATCGTACATCCGAGTTTAGAAGCATGACAACGGAGATATCCTCGACAGACGCCGTGTCCGAGAACGATGGTGGGACGACGACGGGATAGGAGCGACGTAATGTTGGTAGTTTTTTAATAGTTTAATTAATATTAGGATAGGTTTATAAAATTATGACGTACCGTTGAATTAATATTATAATAAAATAGCTATTGTTTGGTCGCTAACCCTACCAAGCCTAATAAGGGCATGTACAACCCACAGACAGCAGCTGTCTTTTTGTTGCCACATGGACCAAATAAGCTGATGTGACCATCATTTAATGAGGAAAGAGAGTGTTGCTGTCTACTATTTCGTCTACTACTTTGGCTCGTGCTCCCATGCAAAACAACAGAAACTAGAGTGCGTATTTATTATCACACAGACAGCTAAATAGACAACAGCTGTCTAAACTGTTGTAGAGCTGTCTATTTAAATGTCTATATGTGTTAAATAGACAGCAGCTGTCTAAACTGTTGAACATGCCCTAATTAGGAATAGGTAACGAGTTTTTTTTTTGCAAACTGGAATATCAGAATCACCAACCAACGAACTTTCTACCAAGCTCTATTTTTTTTGCAGATTTGGAAAATAAAACTTCCTCTTGTCCTAGTATGGCTTTGATTAATTCCTGGTCAAACTTTTGAAATATTGACAATATTTAGCTTACAAAATATTTAATTTGAAAATATAAAATTATATATACGCGCTTTCATAATTCCATGAGTTTATCGGACATTACAAATAAGTTTTAATACAAAAGATCACATGAAAGTAAATATGAACTAAAACATATTTCAAGGGTAGTAATATGAACTTTTAAAAAAAACAAATATTCCCTTCTACCGGGGCAGTACATCTCACGCTTCCTAAAACAAAAAAAAGATAATTATCAAAATAGGAAATATAAGATATGCAGCTCTCCCTGCAAATTATTTTCGGAAAAAAAAAACACTTTGCCACGCGCAGAGAAGAATAGCCGCTGCACTGCTGCAGAGGGCCTCAACAACCGCCACCTGCCGTTTCTGTAGCCAAAATCAACAAGCGTAACGAGGCCGCCGCAGCCACACAGCCTACAGGGCCGTAGCAGTAGCAGTAGCAGAGCAGAGCGGCGCGCGCCATGTCCCTGGCCGTCGCCGGCGCGCGGGCCTCCCTCCTCCCCTCCTCCGTCGCGGCGGCCGCCTCGTCCCGCTCGCGGCTCCTCGCGCTGCCGCCCCGCCACCGCCGCCCGCACGGCTCCCTCGCCGCGGCCAGGCGGCGGCTCCGGGTGCGCATGGCCAGGACCGAGTCCACCGGCGTCTCCGTCGGCTTCCGCGCGCCGGAGTTCGAGGTATGTCGTTGCTTGGCACGGGTTCTTGGCAAGGTCTTAGTAAAGATTTCGGTATGATGTTGGTGTGCTCTGTCTTGGTGGTCGGTGTGCAGCTCCCGGAGCCACTGACGGGGAATCTCTGGACGCTGGATGATTTTGAAGGCAACCCTGCACTGCTGGTTAGTGACCTTTTCAATAGAACTTGTGCTAAATGTGTCTAATGCATCTTGTAACACAAGTGCCTATTGGTGTAGACATGTAACTTGTGCTAAATGTGTGTAATGCATCTTGTAACTTACTGAAGAAACACCTCTGTTCATCAACTGTATGAATAAATTTCGTTTCAAAAAAAATATTCGTTTCATCTTTATGAATAAATAGAACAGACATTTTCTTTGTGCTATTCAAGTCTCCAGAATCTAGATATATGCTTAGTGTCCGTGCCATTGGTGTCGACATGTATAATAGTCTTCTAAATTCTCAAACAATTACTGTCAGCTCTTGGCATTTGGTTACATCGTGAATCTATTGTCGCTTGACTTTCCCCCTTTCAGGTTATGTTCATATGCAATCACTGTCCGTTTGTAATACATCTGAAAAAGGATATTGCGAAGCTCACCTCTTTCTATGTGGAGGTAAGAACTTGGAAGAACTGGCGGAACAATCTCTATCTCGTCTGCTCATATTTGTGATGACCTCTAGATACAATGCAGAAAGGACTTGGTGCTGTTGCCATATCGTCGAACTCAATTAGGACGCATCCCCAGGTTAGGAGTTACAACCGATGAATCCCTTAATTAGTTTTATGCTATATATTTCTGTAGCTAGGAGTTTCTCTTTGACAAAACATAAGAATCCACAAAATTTATTGTAGCTTGCTTTTTAATTCCAAAGACCTGGAAGGCAAGACTTTCTATGATTACCCTGGTAAAACAAAACTACATACTGTAAAGTATTCTACTTCAAGTAATATTTGATGACACTCTTTCCAAGTGCTATTTGATTTGTCAGTACTCAAAATTTTCGAAATTATGGCTTCTATTTAATAACAGGGGGAGTACTTTGCACATGACAAATTAATGTGTTGAATCCCCTTTCTGATTGTTTTATTTTAAAATCTATATTGTTTCATGACATAATTTCGTTAATAGAAGCTGGCTTAATCCATTCATCTTGGGAGGTGCCTCATTTTCTGCTCTTCAGTTCTGCTTCTGTGTTATGGCACTACTTTGTTAAGCATAAGTCATGCAGTTTTAATATTTTCTGGTTGAACAAAAAATTGACCTTTTGATTTTGCAGGATGGACCAGAACGCATGGCTGAAGAAGCAAAATTGTTCAAATATCCTTTCCCATATCTTTATGATGAGGTCTGTCCACTGTGCCTTCGACACAAGTATTATCTGTTATCTGTACCAATGAAGATCTTTATTTCAATGCATACTCTCACCATTGAGGTTCATCTTTTAGACTGATATATTTAGCTTTTGTTTGTTACTATTGAACCTTACAGTCTCAAGAAGTAGCTAAAGCTTTTGGAGCAGTATGCACACCAGAGTTTTACTTGTTCAAGAAGGTGATACCACTGATACCTGTGTTCACCAATTGTGAATGGCTAGTTCTGCTGGCCATCTTATTTGTGCAATAACCAAACAATAACTAAATCTCTTTGTCGGACAACAGGATGGTCGAAGGCCTTTTGAACTTTTCTACCATGGACAGTTTGATGATTCAAGACCCAGTAACAATGTGCGAGTAACTGGAAGGTAAATTATGTGATTCTGTATATATTAGCGCACGCACAACTTTCTAGTCCCCTTTGTGCTCATGTTCTATACCAATTTTGCAGGGATCTAAGCCGCGCAATTGACTGCGCGCTCAGTGGCCAAGAATTGCCTTTTGTACAAAAACCTAAGTATCTATGCCTGCTTTAGAATTCAATGTGATTTCTTCACACTTTCTGTTTCACTTGCTTGTTCCCTAACAATTATCTTTTATTACCTGTAGTGTTGGTTGCAGCATCAAATGGCATCCATGAAAAGCTCATAATGTTTGGGCGTGGTTACAAATATATGGGGGGTTTCACTTGTCAGAACAAAGATGTGGAACATAGATTGGGGTGGCCCCAGCTCCATTGGTTGCATTTTGGGGTCGTGATCATGTTGATGATGATATAATTACACAGGTGCACCTGAGCTGATTTTCAAGCGACTATCAACTGCTCTGTGGGAACATAATTATGTGGGATAAATATGTGAATTTTTCGTTGTACTACGTATAACAGAGCTCTCAGAGCGATAGTGTAGTGGCTAGTGCAGAGGAAGGCCCGTGTACAAAACACAAGCGCTTTACTACTTTTATTTTGTAGGAGGTCCTTTTTTATGTAGTGATCCCGACACCCAGCAGGCAGTGACATTTAACTATCGTTTCTACAAGGGCGTATTGCCTGACGTCAAAGCAGGGGTAGAATCTTGCTTACAAATGGATGTAAGTCCTCTTCGGATTGATGTTTCATTTGGAAGTTTTAAGAACATATGCAAATACAAAGGAATAAAAAATGTCAATTTGCTCCGCCACCGAATGGATGTAAGTTATCTTGGGATTGATATTTCGTTTGGAAGTTTTAAGAAACAAAATCAAAATATCGAGGGAAAAAAATGCATAAACAACTTGGCTTCGCACGGGTTCGAACCGGAGACCTTGAGTGTGTTAGACTGACGTGATAACCAACTACACCACGAAACCTTGCGTGTTAGAGTTGAATATTGTTTTGTATAAATATAATATTACAATCGGATACACGCAAATGAAAAGGGTTGATCCGCTCCAAAGTCCAAAGCAACAGATCTTGCGCAAATGAATTTGATGCGAACGTTATTCTGGCATAATCCGTTGGAACCGTTTGTTGCACCTCTACGCAAACTAGATGAATTCTTAATTTCAATAGTAACCTGCCCTTGCAAATTGCAGCTTCCATCACTGAAACGCAGGAGTCAGATATATATACTAGGGATTTAGGCCAAGGAATTCAAGCGCCAAATGGGTATCATGTGCACCTTCATATCTGGGAATCAGAAACTCTGTTTTTTAGTTGAGAAGAATCATCCTGAAGGTTTTAGCCTTCAATCAGCTGTTATCAGATGCTAATTTAAGCTAACTTTTGCTTAATAGTCCCTTATTCATCTTAGATATTCCCTCCCCTTTTAAATATAATGTTTAGGGAAAACCAATTTGTCAAATATACGTCATAAAAAGCTGAGGAAGTATCTAGTTTTATTTAATTCCTTGCCAGTTGCCACAGGAACCAAACCTTGTTTATCTATCTTCTTCATTCAAGCAGTCCGGCTACCTAGTTTAACATCATGAGGTTCTACATCCATGAAAAAAAATCAACATATCAAACAAAGACGGCATACATCCATGTAAAACCATATCATGTGCCATCTCTTTTTCATCGTATATATACATACAAACAGCCTTAATGCTAAAAATCTGACGATTAAACTTTCTGCAGTATCAACCGCTTTAAATAATTCTGATGAGCAGCTTCAGCTCTATCCATATGCGCCACCTTGGCGCTTCTTCAACCTCCATCCACCTCACGTCGTCAGAGCGTTGGGGAGCGAGGAGTGGGTGCCCAGCACCTTGCCACCGACATCCGGGAAGCTCTCCTGCCCAGGCAGCGGCCCCACCCTCCCGTCCTGCTCCACCCTCACGGGATACCTCATGAGGTGGCCCCTCATGTCTGCCATCTGAGGCGAGACGTAGCACGCCCAGTTGTCATCGGCCATCTGGTTCACCCGCCGCACGCACTCCTCAGACTCCGGCCGGCGGAAGCACTCCTCCACGGTGCCCAGGTGCTCCGCCCAAAGAGACATCCTGTACCCGTAAACCTGCAGATGAACAGCAATGCAGCCGGTGGCTTGTGTTAATGACTTACAAGATGCAGCTCTAGTTATTTTGGAAAGAGCTTCAAAGTGAGGAGGGCCGTGCCTGTCCTTGTGGAGGGCTGCCGCTTGCGGCCCAACTGTAGTGAGGCTGGTAGGCGCCCATAGCGATCTCCGTGTCCCGTGATCCATCCATGGATCTCTGGTTTATGTTGGCCGATCCGATGAGCACATACTCATCATCAACAACCATCCCTTTTGAGTGCACGTAGATCATGAACCTCCTGAACTTCTGGGCCAAACGCTGGAAGAAAAGGAAGACAGTCTATCCTTATATAACAGATCTAATACACACATTTGAGCAAATTATTTGAGGACGAAGTCTAGTTACCAGTGCAGAGTTCTCATTGGAATTGCTCGTTGGCGTAACCTCATTCAGGACTTCACGCTTGCCAAGGCAATAGAAGTTCAGGTAATCCTGTGGATGCTTTTCATGCAAACCCTCCTTCCGAAGAGCGTCCGCAACAATCTTGTACATCATGGACATTGTATGCCCCTTGAAGCGATCAAATGGAAGCAATAAAAAGTATGTCAGGATGAAAAGACGATGGACCATACATGGTCAATGAAAATGCGACCATGACGAGGAACAAACCTGCCAATAGAGGATCTCCTGCATAGCAGCAGTAGTCGGATTGCCTTCAGGCCACATTGGTATAACAATATATGCTGCAAACTTCTCCTTTGCCTTAATCTTTCTTGCAATCTTTATGGCCAATTCAATTGGTATTAGGTTCTCAGCACCTGTTTCCACAAGAGTACTCAAATCATAATTTGGATTAACCCTATAGATCTTGACTTAGTAAAAAATGCATCAGATGGTATGCACTACATATTAGTAGTTTCAATCAAACCAGTCATATCTATGATTTTCTTAAAAATCTCGGACAGATGGCAAAAAGATCAACTCTTCCTCAATCAATGCTCAAAAATGCTAAAGTAAGGTCGTTAATCACTTGTTACAATAGATCTGGAACTAAACCATGTTTCTAGTAGCGAAAACTGTGAAGAAATGAATATTACACAATCCAAAAGCATGTCCTCATGTAGAGGAAATGATGATACAAAGGGAAGGTTAAGAACAAAGCTAGAACAAAACGGAAGTATTAGTGTAGCTAACAGTCAACTTGTTACCTGCACTTCTGTGTGCAGACCAGAAGTATGAAGATCCAATAAAGTACTGGTTTTCAATATAGACAAAGTGTTGTGCAGATCTGATGGCTTTAACATATGCATTGTGTATGCTCTTGTCTATCTGCAGATTCTTTGCACAGACAAGATTCTGCACAACAAAAGGGTAAAATAGTATCTCACTGAAAGGACCAATCTTTAGATAGAAAGCTTGCATTTTAATGTTAAAGTCAATTATACCCAGTCTCCATTAAAAAAAACACACTCCACTGCTATTCCAACACGATGAAAGGGATCATACCTGGGATTCAGCCTCTTGAACAAGTTTTGGGAATCCTTTTACAGATCCCGAATCAATTGACCGAAAAACCTAGCCAAATAAGAGAATGTAAACAAACTATCTAAAATCTAGTGTAATAATCTCATAGAGGTTGTACATCTTTGATGTCAATATGAATAACTCATCATACCTGTACATGCCAGTTTTCAGGATCATTTTCATCGCAAACATGTGCATTTAATTCATCTGCAGAGGGCGAAACAATCCATGACATCCGATCTATTTTTACCAATGTATCATGATGCCAACTTACAGCTCTTCTGACACTGACTTTCCATTTTGCAGATTTTCTCCATCTCTGTTCAAAGTTTGTAAGTACATCATATGCAGCAGGACCCTCAATTTTGCAATGTAAATCATGCCATGGTTGTCTGGGTCCATGCTTATTAACCTGTTATTGTTGGAAGAAGGATGTTCAAATTTTTAGCAGGTTAAAATGTTGCTGACTTTGTCAATTCTAGTGTACGAAATTTTGTAAGAGTCAGCAACAAATTTGGCAAGGGAAAAATAGATGGCAGTGTACTTACAGGGAACGTGGGGTTGTGGAAATCTTCCTTGAAAACAGTATCTAAATCCTTGAAAAGCCTGTGTTCAGGTGTATCATATCTGCCATCACACAAGTCTAAACCACCAATAAAAGCAGTTATTTTCCGATTGTTTCCTGTGGCTTGGGTGTCTACAATGACACATTTCTGATGGTGTGTAAACAAAGTTCCTACAACCTGAAGAAGAAAACAATTTTTTAAATACACTAGAATGTGGTTTTTACAGAACTCAGAAGTAAGAGTGCAAGTCTTGTCACAAAATAAGTAGGACCAATGAACTACGACTTGTAACTTCCCAAACCAACAACTTCATTATGAATACCTCCGTAGTTAAACTCATTTAAAAGATTAACCAACAATGCAGCATGATCATATATCTAGTCAACATATTATCATATTTTTCCTAACCAAGGTTTCTCAAAGAGAATGCTATGACATAGACAATGCAAATTTGACTTTTATTTTTCCAACAGCATGTATATCAATTATCAAATTGCCAAATTTATCTCTAACTTGCTATGTTTATCCGAAACAAATGAATATATGGATTCAATAAAATGCAAGTGGGCACTCTCTGTACAAGTTCAAAATTCAAACAGCTCTTTTATCTGTGGAAAATGTAAGTTTATGTTTGGGAGGATAATGTGTACGATGTTTAGAGTGAACGTATATGAGAAAACAAAGGACTAACAGAGAAATAAGAACAAGTGCTTGATATGCTGAAACTAGAAGTGTAGCAATTCAGTGTAGGTGTTTCTGACCACAAGAGAGAAACAATATCCAAACCTGCTGCTTGAAAATGCTAAGTTTGTTGCTAGCATAGCGAGGAGACAACACACAGTGGACACCTGAATGCCTGAAATATTTGCGAGCTTCCTCGTCATGTGTATGCATGAGTCCGTCCTGCATTCCACCTACATCATTTCTATCAGACTATTCTTCTCTGAAGAAAGCAGCAAGCACACTCTTGCAGTCAAAACAGCAAGAACATCAACTGAAACTAGCAGTTATTCTCTAGGCATTTATCATGTTCACAGTTTTTTTCTCAAAAACAAAGGATGACTGCATATTATTACGTTAAATAGGGAAGAATATAAACAAGCACAGAAAAAACCAGAAGAACAAAACAAAAGAGCAAAAAGAAAAAAAAACAGACATACAGTATTATGCGGGTTCAGATAGTTTTACAATTGAATCTACCAGTTTTGTTCTTCAGAGACACCAGGGACATTGACCATAAGGGAAGAGAATTACATATCGTCAAAATATCTCTATCTTTTCAGCTATTATATTAATCCTTTCATCATTATCATGTGGTAATTAGACAAGAGTAGTACCTAGTCCCCATTTGCTATCTGTCTACCTCTTGACAATCATTTGCGTGATAACAGTGAGGTAATTCTGTTATTCTGAAATGATGAGGTTCTAGTGGAGGAAAGAATCATACCGTTTTTAAGAGAAATTTGTCATGTGATGTTTTGTCATCCCAAAGTAACACTATAACACGAACTCCTTCTTGAACTTTGCGCTTCAAAAGTTCCCCAATCGTTAGTGGGTTTCCATTAGGAACAGGTTTTGTTGATTCCCTCACAAGTCTCACAGGGTGATACAAGGACCAGCCAACTATGTAGATAAGATGATGAGCCTCAATGATTGCATGGCAAATATCTTCCCAGCATCTGTTTTGTTCATACGTCCTCCCACCATCAATCTCAATTTGAGGTCGGAAATTGTCAGGGACATGAGCATCTTGGTATAATGTGACCATACCACCCTTCCTTATAGGGAAATAAGCATTTGGGACACCAACACTCTGACGGCCATCAGCACCAACTCCATCCTTGTATAATGGGTTCATGTCGATTGGCTTATACTGGATAGACAAATGCAGTTCAGGAGATGGCTTCATAGGATTACTGTACTGGCCAGCAATTGGAAACCAGCCAGTGATCATATCACCTGGTGTGATATGCTCAACTGGTATTGAAGCCACACCGATAAGCTCTGCCCCGAAAACATCATTGTCCTTTACATGAAACTCAACTCTGCTAACTGAATGAGCAACTTGAACATAGAAGTGCTCCTCCCATTTAGGGTTCTCTGAGTTGGCAATGACTCGAGTTTGCGCCACTGTTGCTCCTGAGAGGCAAACAGAAACATACGGATCACTAGTAATGATCTTCCTCATGTCTGGGTGTGCATCAGAAGACTTGCCACAGTCAGTGCTGCAAGCTCCATACCCGGTAAAACATTTCCGCATCCTCTCTGTCATGAGATCCATATTGGGGAGACATTTTGCTTCAATTATCTGTATGTCCAAGTCTCCATGCAAGAGCATACTAACCCCAGATTCAGCAGAGTGCTTCCCCATTGTATTGCGGTATGAGAAAAATCCACCAGACAATAAGATGAACCAGAGGCTAAACTGTCATTATCCTGGAGAACACATCCTTTGCAACCCAAATCACATTGGAAGGTGCTGAGACCTTTATAGGGTAACCAAATACAGAACGAACCTGCAGAGTAAACTTAATTTTCAGAAGATGCATTCATAAACATGACGAAAAACGAAGATAGGTGGCATTCTGCAATGTTGACCCAAGGGAACCTGAGGCCTGATAACTGAATCTTTTTTATGCGATGGCATTCAGTTTCAGCTGTTTGATTTCAATGCATATCCTGGAAGGAGTTTACAGAGGTCTAAAATAGCACAAGATCCTAATCGTTACTAACTGATTGGGAACATGCACTTGTATCAAAGTCAAAAGAAGATGATTCCCCAAATTTCGTCTGATTGCATTGGTCCTGTATCCTGCAGTTGTGCTCTATTTGTTTGTAAGCCTCTCAAATCCATAATTCCACATGCTTGTCTAATACATAACTCCCTATTCCCATTTAATAGACTCAAACTAGCTAGACTCGCAATCAAATTGTGTAATCACAAATCCATTCCTAGCAAGAATCTGGTTCCAAATTCATAAGAAGCAAAGAGGCTAAATCAATATATGGGCAGTCAAAAAAAAATGTGGCCTTAGGATGCAATGCAATGCGGAATTATCACCGAGCTGCTAATGCAATTTAGCAGTAGCAGTTGATACTAGCATACCTTAACATGCAGATACAGTAATAAAATGAATTAAAGCTAGGAGAAACGAAACAATACCCAATGCGACGCCGGGGACGGTTGAGAGAGAGAGAGAGAGAGAATCCGCGCGCGGGGAGAGAAAGGGAAGGGAAGAGGAAAGGATGGAGCGAACCGATTAATGCCTCGGTTAGCCATCCCCGTGCCGCGCGGAGTTCGCGGGGAAACGAGCGGCGCAGGCGGCAGGGAGCGCCGTGGACCGGGCGCGCGTGGTAGGCGGCTGACGAGCGGTGGACGTGGCGCGCTGTTCGGGCCCCGAGCAGGCCGGGGAGAGGAGGGGTGCGGCGCCTCCGTCGCCGGCGGCGGCGGGGGGCGGCGCATGCCGCGGAGACTCTAGTAGTCCGTAGGCATCTGGTCTGACATGCGGGCCTTGGCAACCTGGGGCCCACGTGTCGATGAGTCACCCGGTACCACTCGAGCCTTGAGTCAATTCTGTGCAAATGGCACCTTTTCAAACTTTTAGTGAATGCAAATCATTATTCTCAAGGAATATAAACAAGTAATTTGCTTAGATGAAAGTGATTAAAGCGTCGTACTATTAAACACTGATGCAGTATATCAAAGTTAGTTTTTAAAGTGCAAACACATGCTTAATACTACCTCTGTTCTAAATTGTAGGTCATTAACCAAAGATGGAGGTAATTAAATATAGAGATTAATCAACAAATGACCTTTTAAACTACAAAATTTACCTCCAAAAACCTTCTTCCAAAAGTGTAGGAGCTATGCTATAAAAATATATTAAAAAATTATGCATAATCAATCCAGTAGGATGTTCATTTCCAATATAAGCCATGCATGTGACTCAATTTGCTGTAACCCATTTGGGATAAACAAAAACAGTAAAATTCTGTGAGTTTGGAGTGTTTGTCGGTTAACGGTTGGTCGTCTCATCGTAAGAATGGGCCCATATGTAATCTTAAGACACATGGCGTGTGTCAGTGTGTGATGTTCATTTGTATGACTATTTGAGCTATTTTCTCTTATCTTAATGCAATGATATGCGGTTTAAAAAATTGATTAATGCCATATAACCAATTTAGGGTAGGCATAATTAACGAAAATAACCGAGATCGAACCCGAACTGACCAAAACCAAAATTTTCGGTCACAATTTCAGTCTCAGGTTCCTGACAACGGATTAATCTCAGTTAATTTGGTTATAGCCCAACCATGTAAAGAGGCCCAGTAATCTCCCTCCCTCGTTCCTCAGCCCGTCAATAATACCAGCCCAAGATGGCCTAGCCAGCCCAAACAAGCCTCATATCTAACCCTAACTCACCTAGACACCCACGTCCACAGTCCACACCCATCATCGAGAAAAAAAAACACCACTACGTCGTCGTTGTCGCCGTCGCCGCAGCCTCTTCCACTCTCAGCCCCCTTCCCTCCAGTGACTTATTCCCATGTTCGGCGCGTCATTTCCTGAAGACTAAAACCGGCGGCGAGACTCATTCGTCGCCCGGTGGCTTGGCGTTGGGAGGGCAGCTTGCCGGCACAGCGGCGCGTTCCCCACCACCAACGGGAGCTCCCTCAATTAGATCCATGTGGATGCGATTTGTGTTTCGTTTTTTGTTGATTTATGTTCATCCTAGTTGATTGGTGCTTTCGATGTGTGTCTATGAGTGCACTGGATTATTGATTTTATGATTTTTTTTTCAATGCGTAAACTATAGCTCGGTTGGTTCGGTCATAGACCAAGACCAGCCGAGACAGATTTGGCTCGGTCTCAACAGTTTTAAGTAACCGGTCGGTCTTGATTTTTTGGTAACTGAATTTTAGAAGAAACCGAACCGATCGGTTTCAGTTCACCGAATGCCCACCTAAGACAATAGTCCATTGATATCAACGACGGTCCTTAGCCTCATAAGTGAATGAGATAAAAAGGAGAAAAAGAGAAATCGATGAAACAGAATCTCAGGCCAAACCCAAGACGAACATATACAAGCATGGTAGCCCTTACCAAAAGTTACTGTCCAAATAGGAATAAACAGGTTGAAACCACCACTACCAGAATCCTTCACATCCGCCCGCCTCCTCCGCCTCGGCCATTTTTGGACCCGGTGCTGATGGGGCTTCAGCACCGGGTCCAACGGCTAGGAGCGGGGGCGGCGCGGAGGTGTGTCAGGGCGGACACATTAGCACCGGGTCGTGGTAAGACCCGGTGCTAATGTTCACCCTTTAGCACCGGGTGCAGCCACGACCCGGTGCTAATGTGCCCGAGGCCTTTAGCACCGGGTCGTGGCTGCACCCGGTGCTAAAGGGTGAACATTAGCACCGGGTCTTGCCACGACCCGGTGCTAATGTGTTTGAATATAGGGGCTTCCTCCTCCCCCGCCCGAGCCAGCTGAACACTTAGGCGCTGTGTTCATGCTGCTCGGCCGTGGGAGGGGAGGTGCTGCCCAAATTTTTTTCAAAATTTGTGAAGAATCTACTCATCTAAGGAGCACTACAAGGTACACTCTTTCATTCTCTAATGTTTTATTTAGCTTGTAATCCTTCTATGATTTAGAAATAGAGGGATTTGTGAATCAAAGTAAAGCTAGCTAGAGAGAGCTTGTGTTCTTGGAGGAGAGAGAGGAGAGAGCTTGAGTTCATGGTGGAGAGAGTGTTCATGTTGTGTTTTAAATGGAGAGAGAAGGCAAGCTAGTTAGTATTTTGTTTTGTATGACTTGTGAATAGTTATAAGGCTTATAGTAATGTAGTTCTAGAAATTACTAGAAAATCAATATAAAATGCTAGAAAATCTTATAAATTACTAGAAAATCTTATAAATTACTAGAAAATCTTATAAATTACTAGAAAATCAATATAAAATGCTAGAAAATCTTATAAAATGCTAGAAAATCAATATAAAATGCTAGAAAATCTTATAAATTAATAGAAAATCTTATAAATCTTATAAATCTTATAAGGCTTATAGTAATGTTATATTTAATGAATAAAGTAATGTAGTTTTAGAAATTTATTTATATAATGGAATATATATTATAATTTGTATTTATTTATATATTAAATTTTTTTATCTTTAAATTGTATTGTATATTTGTTATTGGTTAATAATGCAGATGAATAGACAATGGATGTACGGGGACCCCCACGCTCAGGCGTTCCGTGATGGCCTTAGGACGTTTCTCGATGCCGCCGAGGCTAACAGGACGCCGTCCGGTTTCATGTTCTGCCCATGCACCCATTGTAAAAATATACAATCGTACAAACAAAGAGGTTGTCTTCAAGTGCATTTGATGAGGCACGGTTTCATGAGGAATTATTCTGTTTGGACGAAGCACGGTGAAAGAGGAATTCTAATGGATGAAGATGAAGAAGACGAGGTCGATGACGACATTCCGTTATTGGCTCAATACTACGGTTCCTTTGCATATGCTGCAATGGGTGATGCCGATGAGGAAGATGTTGCTCGGGAAGGCGATGCTCAGGAAGATGTTGCTCAGGAAAATGAACCTACTGATGGGCTCGGGCAAATGTTGCGTGATGCCGAGAAAGACTGCGGCAATGATAAGGAACTGAAAAAGATACAGCGCATGTTGCAGGACCACAAGACTGACCTGTACCCAGATTGCAAAGAGGGGCTAAAAAAGTTGGGTAGCACACTTGAACTTCTGCAGTGGAAGGCAGCAAATGGTGTTACTGATAAGGGTTTCGAGGAGCTACTGAAACTCGTAAAGAAGATTCTTCCAGAGGGTAACACATTGCCATCGACGACGTATCAAGCAAAACGTGTTGTTTGCCCTCTCGGTTTGGAGGTGCAGAAGATACATGCGTGTCCTAATGACTGTATCCTCTATCGCGGACAGTACGAACACTTGGATCGTTGTCCGGTTTGCACCTGCGCACGATACAAGATCAGGCGGGACGACCCTGGTGATGTTGGGGGAGAGCGTTCTAAGAAAAAAATCCCTGCGAAGGTGATGTGGTATTTCCCTCTGATACCCCGTCTGAAGCGTTTGTTCAGGAACAAAGACCATGCCAAACTGATGCGCTGGCACAAAGAAGAACGTAAGCAGGATGGCATGTTGAGACACCCCGCCGATGGATCCCAGTGGAGGAACATCGACAGAGCATTCCCAGAGTTTGATGCTGATGCGAGGAATGTTAGGCTTGGTTTAAGTACCGATGGCATGAACCCTTTCGGTGAAATGAGCAGTAGTCATAGCACTTGGCCCGTGACTGTTTGTATCTACAACCTACCCCCCTGGCTCTGCATGAAGCGGAAGTTCATTATGATGCCAGTGCTCATCGAAGGCCCAAAGCAACCTGGCAACGACATTGATGTGTACCTAAGACCATTGGTTGACGAACTTTTGCAGCTGTGGAAGAATGAAGGTGTTAGCATGTGGGATGAGGACAAACAGGAGCAATTTGACCTTCGAGCACTGCTTTTCATAAGCATCAACGACTGGCCTGCACTAAGTAACCTATCAGGACAATCAAACAAAGGATATAAAGCATGCACTCACTGTTTAGAGGAAACCGAAAGCATGTATTTGAAACATTGTCGTAAAGTTGTGTACATGGGTCATCGTCGATTCCTTCCGGCGAAGCATGAGCTACGAAAGAAATGTGCGCATTTTGGCGGGAATGCTGACCGCCGTACAAAGCCGAGACACCGGAGTGGAGAAGAGCTATTTGATATGGTGAAGGACCTACACGTGGTGTTTGGCAAGGGAGACGGAAGCCAGGCTGCTCCGACGGGCGAGGATGGTCGTGCCGCGATGTGGAAGAAGAAGTCTATCTTTTGGGAGCTACCTTATTGGCAACGTTTAGAGGTCCGTAACGCGATTGATGTGATGCATCTGACGAAGAATCTTTGCGTGAACTTGATAACCTTCCTGGGTACTTATGGGAAGCCAAAAGATACACTGGAAGCACGTCAGGATCTGAAACGATTGAAGCAACGGACTGATCTACATCCAGAAAAGAGAGACAAACGACGCCAGTACTTGCGTCCTGCCAGCTTCACTCTCAGCAAAGAAGAGAAGGCAAGCATGTTTGAATGCTTGAACAGTATCAAGGTTCCGTCTGGCTACTCCTCCAATATTAAGGGAATAATAAATATGAAAGAGAAGAAGTTCACAAACCTGAAGTCTCACGACTGCCATGTGTTGATGACACAGCTGCTTCCCGTCATACTCAGGGGTGTGCTACCAGTTAACGTGCGGAAAGCCATTGTGAAGCTATGTGCATTCCTCAATGCAATTTCTCAGAAGGTGATGAATCCAGACCACTTAGATCAGCTACAGAACGACGTGGTGCAATGTCTTGTCAGCTTTGAGATGATATTTCCACCATCCTTCTTCAATATCATGACACATCTATTGGTTCACCTCGTCAAAGAGATTCGTATATTGGGCCCAGTATTTCTACACAACATGTTCCCATTTGAGAGGTTCTTCACTGTCCTAAAGAAGTATGTCCGTAATCGTTCTCGTCCAGAAGGATGCATTGCTAAGGGATACGAAACGGAGGAGGTCATTGAATTCTGTGTTGACTTTGTCGACGATCTTATGCCGATTGGTGTCCCCGAATCCCATCACGAGGGGAGACTTGGTGGAAAGGGCACACTAGGGAGAAGATCGATGGTGATCAAGGACGTTGAGACATTTCGTAAAGCGCACCTCACAGTTTTGCAACAATCAACATTAGTTGCTCCGTACATCGAGGAGCACATGCAGATTCTCAGGGACGAAAACTCAACAAAGTCTGCGGCCTTCATTCAGCGTCTGCACAATAGTACTTTCGCCGATTGGTTGCAAAGACGTCTTATGGGTGTCGAGGGCATTGATGCGCAGCTAGCTTTTGTAGCTAGAGGTCCATCGAGCACGATCTTGACATTCCAAGGATACGACATCAATGGGTATACATTTTACACAAGAGCCCAGGACAAGAAAAGCACCAACCAAAACAGTGGTGTCCGGATCGACGCGACAGACACCAATGACAATACAAACTCATACTATGGAATCATAGAGGAGATATGGGAACTAGAGTACGGACCTTTGAAGATCCCACTGTTCAAGTGCCAATGGGTGAAGCTGACTGGAGGAGGTGTTAAAGTTGAAGCGGACTATGGAATGACGTTAGTGGACCTAAACAAGATTGGCTTTCTAGACGAACCGTTCGTCCTGGCCAAAGCTGTCACACAAGTTTTTTATGTGAAGGACATGGCTAGCAGACCGAAGAAAGGGGCGGATAAGAAAGGTGGGGGTAAGCAATTGGACCCATCACAAGACGAGCCAAAGCGTCATATAGTTCTTCCTGTTAGCGGCGGAGGAGACACATCGTAGGAGTTGAGGACAAGACGGATGAAGATTATGATATGCTCGATGGCCGGCCTCCATTCTCAGTGGCTGATGACCCAAGCATCCTGTTAGCGGCGGAGGAGACACCGTATCTACGGCGTGATCACAATCAAGGAACATTTGTAAAGAGGAAGTTTATTAGTGTCCGAGTAAACGATGATGCCATGTAATTTCTATTGATTTATAAGATTGTTTTTATTAATTCTAGCATTTTATATTGATTTTCTAGTAATTTATAAGATTTTCTATTAATTTATAAGATTTTCTAGTAATTTATAAGATTTACTAGCATTTTATATTGATTTTCTAGTAATTTATAAGATTTTCTATTAATTTATAAGATTTTCTATTAATTTATAAGATTTTCTAGCATTTTATATTGATTTTCTAGTAATTTATAAGATTTTCTATTAATTTATAAGGTTTTCTATTAATTTATAAGATTTTCTAGCATTTTATATTGATTTTCTAGTAATTTATAAGATTTTCTATTAATTTACAAGATTTCCTAGCATTTTATATTGATTTTCTAGCATTTTATATTGATTTTCTATTAATTTATAAGATTTTCTATTAATTTATAAGATTTTGGCCTTTAGCACCGGGTCGTGGCTGCACCCGGTGCTAAAGTGCCTTTAGCATCGGGTCGTGGCTGCACCCGGTGCTAAAGGTGCGGCGGAGCCAAAGACCGGCCTGGCCACGGAGGCCGTGCGGTAGCTGGCCACGTCACCGGGCACACACGACCCATGTCACTGGCCCGGTCGTGGCCTTTAGCACCGGGTCATGGCTGCACCCGGTGCTAAAGGCCACGACCAGGCCGACCGGCCTGGCCACGGAGGCCGTGCGGCAGCTGGCCACGTCACCGGCCGCACACAGGCCACGTCACTGGATGAACAAGAACAATTTTTCTTTTTAATCTCTGTATAAAAGTTGTAACTAGTCGTTCTCCCTCGTACAAACTTCAAAAAAGATCATTTTTCTTCCTAAAAATTCCTAAAATCATACTCTATCAAGTTATGAAACTTATTAATGTTATTATTTTGAAAAATCTTCTCGTGTTTGAACAATCCAAATTTTGAATTAAAAATGACAACTACAACCAAGGTTTTTTTCACACTAGGTGATGTCAAATGAAAAAGTGATTAATACCAAAGTTTCATATTTCATCATGATCTACAATCTTTATTTAGGTCATTTTGTCATTTTCAAAATGGGTAATAACATGTAGTAGAAATTTGACAAGTCTCTAACAAAGTTTTGGAAACTATGCGAGTGAATCTAGGATTAATGAACAATGTATACTACCACTTTCTCAAATGCAAAAATGACTTAAATAAAGATTGTAGATCTTGATGAGATATGAAATTTTGGTATTCATGACTTTTTCATCTGAGACCGTTTAATGTTCCAAAATCTTTCATTTAGTTATCAATTTTTGTAATTTATAAGATTTTCTAGTAATTTATAAGATTTTCTAGTAATTTATAAGATTTTCTAGTAAGTTATAAGATTTTCTAGTAATTTATAAGATTTTCTATTAATTTATAAGATTTTCTATTAATTTATAAGATTTTCTATTAATTTATAAGATTTTCTATTAATTTATAAGATTTTCTATTAATTTATAAGATTTTCTATTAATTTATAAGATTTTCTAGTAATTTATAAGATTTTCTTGCATTTTATATTGATTTTCTAGTAATTTATAAGATTTTCTTATTTAATATATATTTTTAACAGGTATTAATAACTGAATTAAAACAAGTATTAATAACTATACATTAAAAACTATATTTATAAGATTCCCAAATAGTAGCCCCCGGTGCTAAAGGCCGGTTTGGAAACTGGGCGCCAAACGAAAAGTTGGGGCCTTTAGCACCGGGTTGATCTAAAATCCGGTGCTAAAGGCCCCCAATTTTCGTTTGGCGCCAGTTACGGGGCCTTTAGCACCGGGTGTAGAAGACCCGGTGCGAAAGGGGGGCCTTTAGCACCGGGTCGTGGCTGCACCCGGTGCTAAAGGCCTTCGTCTGGCGCACAGTTACGGCCTTTAGCACCGGGTGTAGAAGACCCGGTGCTAAAGGGCCTTTCGCACCGGGTGGTGGGAAGACCCGGTGCTAAAGGGGGGGCCTTTAGCACCGGGTCTTCCCACCACCCGGTGCGAAAGGGACTTTAGCACCGGGTCGTGGCTGCACCCGGTGCTAAATGCCCCGGACCTATATAGGCCGGGGACTTCTCTCCCCTCCCTCACTTCGCCCTCATTCCTCCCAGATCGACGCCACAGAAACCGCCGCCTCGTCTCCTCAGCCGCTGCCGCCCGTCGTCCCCGCCGCCGCCGTCGTCCCCGCCGCCGTCGTCGTCCCCGCGCCCGTCGTCCCCGCCGCCCGGCCGTGGTCACCCATGGTCCCCGCCGCCGTCGTCGTCCCCGCGCCCACGCCGCCGCCACCCGTGGTCCTCGCGCCCACGCCGCCGCCGCCCGTCGTCCCCGCCGCCGTCGTCATCCCCGCGCCCGTCGTCCCCGCGCTACGCTAGTTGAAGTGAGTGCATGGGTTGGGAAAGGTTGTTTTGCATGGAACAGGGAAACTTTAATCTGTAGGATTGGGATTGCTTTGGGTTTTATACCTAATACTAGTATGAAATTTATCTGTAGGATTGGAAATGTTATATGTTTGAAATGTATATTAGAAAATGCTTCATTTAAATGTATTGGAGATATTTACATTGAAATGTATATCGGAAATGTTATATGTTTGAAATGTATATTGGAAAATGCTTCATTTAAATGTATTGGAGATATTTACATTGAAATGTATATTGGAAATGTTATATGTTTGAAATGTATATTGGAAAATGCTTCATTTAAATGTATTGGAGATATTTACATTGAAATGTATATTGGAAATGTTATATGTTTGAAATGTATATTGGAAAATGCTTCATTTAAATGTATATTGGAAATTCTATGTATATTAGAAATATATGTGCTTCATTTAAATGTATATTGGAAATGTTATATGTTTGTATAATGTATACTATCGAAAATGTTTATTATCGGAAATTCTATGGCGTACCCGAACCCATCGCGCACCCGAACCACTTAGCGAATCCGTTTTTCGCGCACCGACCCCCTTAGCGAACCCTTAGCGAATCAATTCACACCGCGCACCCGAACCCCTTGGCGAATCCGTTTTTCACGCACCGACCCCCTTAGCGAAAATGTTAGAAATATTGGGAATATGTATGCTTTGTATATATTTCTTATCAATTATTTTTAATTCTATAGATGGCGGACAACAACAACAACGTCCCACCCATGCAAGAGGACAACAACACCCCTGTCCCACCCATGCAAGAGGACAACAACACCCCTGTCCCACCCATGCAAGAGGACAACGACACGTTCTTTGCGAATCAACTTTTCAATATTGTAACCCAACCAATGTCCATGGATGATGTGTTGGGCATCATTGGAAGGGACGACAATGTCCAGGGCAACAATGTTGCAAGGGCCGAAGATGTTGAAGGGGCCGCAAATGTCCAGGGCGACAATGTTGCAAGGGCCGAAACTATTGAAGGAGCCGGTAACGCGCCCTCGTCTAGTCAGGTGTGTATATAGATAACATAAATTTGTACTGTACATGTCAATTATGTATACCATCTCTATATCATCTCGTATATATGTAATTTGTGTAGGCCGCCTCTGCTTCTACAAGTCGAGCTAAGAAATCAAAACAATCGACCACGAAGAAGCTGAAGGATGTCAAGTTACACATCACCCGAGTGGAGGATGACGGGGAGCCAGTTGAGCCCCCAAAAGTGGCCAAGAAATTTGTATCTCAGTGCGGGGTAATTGTACGGGACAATGTGCCCATTAGTATCAGAAAATGGAAGTCCACGGACCCCACTGAGGAGTACGTGCTCCCCGATACGGAGAAGGAGATGCTATGGAGGGAATTAAAGGCAATATTCGACTGGCCTAGCACTCATGAAGCAGAACTGAGGGATTGGACAATGAAGAAGATGGCAGTTCTGTTTCAGGGTTTCAAGAAGAAGTTGTACTCGCAATTTCTCAAAACCGGAGAGGCCCCGGATCCTGAGAAGTATAAGAAGATCACCAATGACGAGTGGGAAGCATTCATTGAGTACAAAACCTCCGAAGAGGGTGCAACGGCTAGCGCTAGAAACGCTGGAAACGCCGCAAATAAGAAGTACTCTCATAAGATGGGTTCGGGAGGTTACAAGGCAAGCATCGCTAAATGGGAGAAGATGGAAGAAGATCTATATGCTAGAGGCATCACTCCAGCGACACATGACTGGCCCACAAGGACCAAGCATTGGTACTATGGTCATGGAGGCACCCTAAGCCCAATCGACGGCTCCTTAGTTTTTCCCGAGGACTTGCGAGAACTAGCTCAGCGTCTCCTCGATATCCTCAGGGCATCTGATAGGGGAGAATTTGTTGCCGATAGAGACAGAGATGAGCTAACCTATGCCTTAGGGAACAAGGAGCATCCTGGACGGACGCGCGGCGTAGGCACAAGCATCTCATGGAAGAAAGGTTTCCAAGAGCACGCCGCCACCTATAGGAGCCGTTCGAGGAAGAATGCCGAATATGAGCAGAGGGTGAGGGACCTAGAGGAAACGGTTTCCGCCCAGGGCTCAAAGCTCCAAGAAATGGAGTCAGAGATGGAGCGACGGATGAAGGTAGCATGGCTGCAGATACAACAAGCCACAGGCGGGACCGGTTCCACAGAGCCTGCACCTCTCCAACAAGCCGCAGGCGGGACCGGTTCCACAGAGCATGCACCTCTCCAAGATGCGGCCCTTATTAGCCCTCCACAACAATATCAAAGCAGTCACGCTTCCACACAGGCCGCCGAAGCGGTCCGTTACACCGTGGATGAAATAACTCAACGGACCGCGTGCGAGCTTGTCGTCAGGCAGAAGAACTTAGCTGTGGTGGTACGTATGCGACCTTAGTTCATACTGCATACATTTCACCGTAAATACCATTCATTTACTAACTTTCTTTGTGACTACTAACTTATCAGGTCGCATACGGTATGACCAAACGTGTGGAAGAAGGGCAAAAATGGCACTGCAATGACATTCCACATGATTACGTACCTGTTGAGGTGGAGCAAGTCGTCACCAGCTGGGAATACTTGGAACTTGACATCCCCGGAGGTGACGGAGAAACAAAACTCGGTCAGTGTTCTCACTGCATCATTCTATGGAGCAAGGCAGATGTCGTCATACCCGGTACACCTGCGGCTACCAACAAGCCCCCGTCACCTCCAAGAGATCCACAGGATCATGACGATTCTCCGGGAGCTCCTGATGCAAGCCCGTCTCCTCCACCGAAGAGGTCTCCGTCTCCTCCGCCGAAGAGGTCTCCGTCTCCTCCGCCGAAGAGGTCTCTGTCTCCTCCGCCGCGGAGGTCTCCGTCTCCTCCGTCGCGGAGGTCTCCGCCCCCTCCGCCAAAGAGGGGACGCCGCACTAAAGCCTCTGCCCCCACTCCACCAGCGAAGAAGGCGCGGAAAACCAAAGAGAAGCCCGCACCAGAGAAAAGAGCGGGTGAGAAGACTCTAGAGGAGCTCGAAGCCTCGGTCAAAGCAGACACAAAGAGGCAAATGGCCGAGTGGAGGAAAAAACCTGAGCCGGAGCCGAAGCTTGATCCCACCGTCGTCAAGTCATTCCTCGGTAATTTGGGCAAGGGTCAACAGAAGGAAGTAATAGTAACAGACTATGACCGCTCATTACTGAAATCTCGCCGGAAGCGGAAGGCTGCAGATAAGGAGGCGGGCCCATCCAAAAAGGTTCCTCAGCTCGGCCAGCAACCTCAGCGGCCCTTGGGTCCATTGCCATCTCTGGACGAGCTTAACGTGCAACGAGTAATGGCCGAGACTGGACTAACCAGAGCGCAAATCCTGGGGGAAGAAGAGGTGCCTGTAAACACAACGCTGAGGTGGCCGTTTAATCTTGGCGAGCCTATGGTCCCTCCTGAAATGGAGAGGAAGCTACAGACGAAGATGCGCCGATTCCATGAGTGGTACTTGGAAGAATCAAGAAGGAATAAACGGCGCATGATCAAAGTAGGCGTGAAGGACCATGATTTCTACAATGGTGACGAGGATTGGGTGTGGCTGAGGTTTAAGGATATATATGAGCTGTACCACCGCGACGCCATGGACGTGGATTTGATCACCTGTTGGACACTGTAAGTACTTTGTTGTTGCTTATAATTCACAGTTTGAAAACAATAATTCCAATCTATGCTGACGCGGGCTTTATTTATTGCTTAACATATGCAGAATGGAGATTCAAAAATGTCGGAGATCCGGGATATATGACGTTGGTTTCGTGGATCCTCGAAGGATAAGTGAAGAAATGATATTGATGAATCCTGAGGAAACATATGGAAACCTATACAAATATATTAAGAAACAAAATTACTGCGACTCCATACTAATCCCGTACAACATCGAGTGAGTACATACACAGGCTTCTTCTTATACTGTCTGTGTACTAATTCATTTCTGATTATAATGTATACATGTGCACAGATTCCACTGGTTCCTAATAATATTGTGTCCTGACCGGGGTGTCGTGAACGTCTTTGATTCGTTGCACACTCCAAAAGAAAAACTACAGAACATCATGGACATGATGACAAGGTGATGTATATTTTCCCCTACTTAATTCACCCCTTACACTCGCAATGACTTAACTCAATTTTTTTGTTCGCAGGGCCTGGATTCAATTTCGTCAAGAACACCCGGGAATTCAACATGAAACACTAAAATGGAACATTGGCTTTCCGGTAAGCAAGTAATTTGTACATGTAGGCCTCGGCTAATATATTATATGAATTTTACTTAATTTCTTTTGGTCGACAGTGTGCCAAACAGGGGCCGGGAAATAATTTATGTGCATACTATGTTTGCGATTTCATGTGGAATTGGGGACATAAAAAGCTTACACAATAGGATATTATGGTACGTAATAATAAACAACATTTCCATTATTATTAAGTGCACAATTATTGTCTCCAACTCGGCGGATTAAATATCTTTCAATTATTTGTAAATTACAGATGTTCAACCTGAAGAAAGAGTCCCTAGAGCTAGAAAGAATTGACGCAATTGCAGAACAGCTCGTCGGATGGATCTGGGACGAGGTCGTCAATCCCCGAGGAGAATACTACTCGCCAGTACTGGAGGACGTGCCGGACAGTCCAACAAGCTAGTCGTCAATCTTAATTAAGTAGAAAATACAGTTTAAATATATATAACTCGAGTTGACATGCATGAATATCTACTTTTGTAATATATATGTCTTCTATTTTGATGAAATGTCAGCTAGTATGAATATAGAGTCGGCCGAATACGCATTAGAATACACGTATTAGAATATATACGTATATAGACGTGCACGCATGGCTACTGAAAAAGCAAAAAAAAAAGAAATTCGGGGCCTTTAGCACCGGTTGCAGACAGCAACCGGTGCTAAAGGCAGGCCCTTTAGCACCGGGTGCAGCCACGACCCGGTGCTAAAGGCCCTGCTAAAGGCGCTGCGGGGCAGGCCCTTTAGCACCGGTTATTCAACCCGGTGCTAAAGGGGTACCCCTTTAGCCTCGGATTAGTTTCACCGGGTGGGAAACCCGGTGCTAAAGGGCTTTCCCACCCGGTGCAGATGTCGATCATTCTGGTAGTGCACTAAATCCCCTATCTCAAGTGCACGCATTAATTTTTGTATTTCCCTACCATCTTTTAGTTTTAATATGGTTCAGGGGTGGAGCCAACAGGGGGAAGGAAGAAGGACAGAAAAGAAGAAAATAGAGAGGGAGAAGAAGGAAAGAAGAGGGAAAAGGAAGAAAAAAAGTGGATTAGCCCCCCTTATTTGTTCCGAAGTTGGTCGCTGCTATTTAAGGAGGAAGAGAGAGATGCCTTGAAAAGGGGTGCAGAAAGTTGGAGAGTACAGTCATGGAGCTCTTCAACAATTTTGGTTGGAAGTCTAGTAACAGAATTGAAGTTTAGTTCTCTCTAATTGTTCTAGATGTTTGAAACATTTTCATTATGTGGTATCTTGTAGTCTAAGTGCTACTCAGTTTGTAATTGGAGGCTATATACACTATCTAAAAAAAGCCCCCCTTATTTGTTACTTGTTAGGCTAGCTCCGCCGGTGCTGCGGTTGGACCACTACTGTTCTAGGTCAAGCTGGCGCCTTTTTTGTTCAAGTAACTAGCGCTTCTGCAAGTTACCCTAACCTTTTATGGAAGCACCATCTCATCTCCTCTCTCCTCCATCTTGCATCCTCTATGGCTCTTCGAGGCCATCAGCCAGGCTGGTGCGTTAGGTCTGGCCTCATGCAAGATCTTGGCCACGCACCCCAAGAAGCGAAAAATAGCCACAAGTTGGCAGAAGAAAACATGTATAAAGATATTAGAGACTACTATTGTATATGCTTTTAATCTCTCCAAGATGATGTGATGTTTGTTAAAAGACAAGATTTTTTTTGTTGGACTTTCTCAACAAGATTGGGTTCAAATTCAATATGTAGATTTTCAAATAGACATAATTACACCTTTATGGGAAGACTTGGGGGGAAGCCTGGTCGCCCTTGGGAGAGAGGGCGACGCGGGTGGAACCTCTGCGCCGCCGCCGCTCCCCCCGCCCTCGCCGCGCGTCCATCCGGCCCGCCACCACCCGAGCTGCCCGCCTCCCCCCCGGGGGCGGTGGCGATGAAGGCGGTGGCCCTGGCCAATGCCCGGCCGCCCGGTCGCTCTGTGCTTAGCGGCTCCCTGTGGCCGCCACTGACGTGGTGCCCCCCGGGGGGCCGGATCCAGGGGGAAGCCCTTGGATCCACGGCTCCCGGTCGGTGGTTGGCTGCCTGTACGCTTCGTGCGCGGCGGCTCCCTTGTGGCCACCGCCAACGCGGAGATTTGGGGGAGGGGGGAACTCCTGGATCCGCGGCTCCCGGGCAGTGGTTGGCCGCCTGTACGTTTCATGCGCGGCGGCTCCCTTGTGGCCACCGCTAGCGCGGAGATTTGGGGGGGGCGCTCATGGATCCGCGGCTCCCGGGCAGTGGTTGGCGTGTAGGTTCTGGGCGGAGGAGCGGATGTCGGTGGTGCAGTGTTGGCATCGGGAGCCGTTGTGGTGGCGGTTCGGTGCCGGGGCTGCATTGCACGTGCCCGCTGCTTCGGCCGGGGGGTGGGGCTTGTCGTCTCCCTGACGGTCTCATCTGGGCTGCGACCTCACCCCCTTCCCTCTGCGCCACCGGCCGGAGGCGCGGGGGGTGAGGATGGAAGCTTTCGTCCACGTCGCCTTTTGTCCCCGGTTGTCCTGCTCAAGGTGGTGCCCTCTCGTCTTTGTCTCCGGTGCTCCCCCAACTCTGTTTTGTAGGGTTCATGGTTCTAGCTTCAACTGGATCTGCACGGTGGAATCCCAATGGGGGGGATGACGCTGGGAGCAGGGGCTTCGTTGGCTTGCTCGGTGGTGTCCCCAATTGAGGGGGGTGGTCGCTGGGTCTTCGGCGAGGCCCTATTCCGCCATTTTCATTGGAGTTGGTTGCAGTCTAGTTTCTTTGGGGCCCTGCGGGATTGGGTTGACGGTGACTTGGTTGGATTCGGTCGACGAAAGCAGTGTTTGGGTAGTGATCTGCCGGCGAAAGCTGTGGTCCGGCGGTGCTGGATCGACGACGATGTTTCCCTGTTGTGGGCGCTGCTAGGGATCCTTCCTTTGGCGGTCCGCGGAGTTCTTTGAGGTGAAAACCTGACGCTGGCGCCGACTCGGTGCCTTTGCCTTCCTGCAGGCGTTGTTGTATTGAACCCCCGACAATAGTGGCATTGGCGCTTTGGACCCCGAGGCTAGCCGATCTTGCAAGTTCTGTGATGGAGTTTTGCGTTTTAGGTTCTCTTCCTAGAGTAGCCCCGGGCTGTCTCTGGGTGTCGCCTAGAGGGCACTGTTGCGGGTTCGTAAGTAGTTGGTGTCGTCTTGGAGCATGTACTTCATTATAAAACTGATAACCCCAGTACCCTTGCTTTATCTATAAAGCGGCCCTAAAGGCTCTTGGGAGAATTACACCTCTATGATTCACAGGAAGAAAGTTTGCCCAGCCAAAATGCTGTTACAGTGACGTCACAGCTGACAGGTGGGTCCCCCAATTCGGTCGGAGTATCTGTTCCCGGGCCGACTGGCAAGCAGCTCAGCTGCTCCGCACCTCGCTTCTCCCAAAAAGCAAGAACCTTCATTTCCCACCAACAAACCAAAACCCTCTCCCCTCGCTGGCAACCTCCCCTCAATGTCGCGCTACCTCCGCCGCGCGGCCCTCGCCGCTGCCCTGTCCTTCGCGGCGATGCGTGGCGCCTCTGGCGGCACCCCTTCCACCGCGGGCCCCCGGACCTCGGTGGTCTAACGTGCTGCACCGGGCCATCTCGGCCTCGCCCGTGCCCACCCGTTCCTGCTGAGCGCCAGCGACCTCGACGCGCTGCTCACCCCGGAGGCCTTCCTCCTCGACGCCGCGCACGCGCTCTCTGCCGCGCTGCTCTGCTCCCGCCCCGTCTCCCGCGAGAAACTCCGCCTACTCCGCATCCACGACGGCCTCGCCGCGGCGGTCGTCGCGGAGGTCCTGGCCGAGGACGGGCCCGAGGAGGCGCGGAGGTTCCGGCTCGGGCCGGCGCTCCTCGACGCCGAGGACGGCCGCTTCGACGACGCGCTCGACGCCCTCGCGCGCCTCGCCGCGGAGCGCCCCTCCGACCCGGCACCGCGCCTCGCCGCCGTGGGGATCTAATACCTGGCTGGCCTGCAGGAGGAAGGCAACCGGTGGGTCTCCGAGCTCCCCGCGGCCGCCCGCCCGGAGAACAAGAAGTACCTGCGGATGGACATCCTGGCGGCCGCGCCGCGAGCCATCGACGGCTTCGAGGGCCTGGTGGGGTGGGCTGTGTTCGAGGTCGCGGACATGGCGATGTGGGCAAGGTTCATCGATGGGGACATGACCTTCCTCAAGATGAGGATCCTCAGCACCTTGCTGTGGCGCACCGTGTTCGCCGACAAGTACAAGGACTACCACAAAGCCATGGTTGCTGGGGCGCCAGCTCCATCAAAGGAGTCATCTTGATCTCGGTCACGCCCTACTGTGGTGAGTTCTTACTAGCTTCCTTACAATTATGAAACCTATTGCCAATTGTATCAATGATTCAGGGTAGTATTAGCTGTTCTTTCGTTTCTGTTGCTGATGAAAGTATGTATAAGGAATGCACCCGCGAGACAACAGGGTAGTATTAGCTGTTCTTTCGTTTCTGGTGCTGAAATAATGATGGAAGAATCCTAAACCATCAGATTGTTGGCACTCATTTCTCATCAACACTCATATTTGACATTACTTGAATTAGTGGATATTATAAGATTATTTGACTAGTTGCTGACTATCCTACTCATATTTGGTAGTCGATTGAAGGTCACTAGCAATCCTTAAACAAGTTTCAAGGTGTCACATAGGTTCCCGGACTATTATTAACAGATCTAGGTCCCTGAACTTTGTTACCTGTGTCAATCTTGGTCCAAATATCAATAATTAGTATTATGTAGCATGTCAATTGGCCATGTCTTTCTCCATCATTCATGACCAACTTTGAGCTCTCATCCTAATCGCCGAGGGATAGAATAAGGAGTTATGACATGTGGGTCACAATGGGATGTTTATCTTTTCTATTGGTTGTCATGTGGGGTCAATATTAATAAGAATGATAAGATGAAAAAATAAGGTGACATGGATGCCACCCGGATGCCAATAGATAGATCAACACTAAATAGAAAGGTTTGAACTTTTAGTGAACTATTTAGTAAGTTAAGGGACCTAGATATGCGAGATATGCAAATTAATAGTTCAGGGACCTAGATAATTCAGATTTAAAATCATTGTGTCATGCCTTAAGGGTGAGGTGGCCTTGGCTAAAGAAATCTGAACCCAACCGGCCTTGGGCTAGTCTGCCACTCCAAAAAAGTAAAGAAGTCGAGTGCCTCCTCTCCTTGCGTGTAACCATTGAGGTTGGGGATGAATCCAACACACTCTTCTGGAAGGACAAGTGGCTGGCTGGAAGAAACATTCAAGACCTTGCTCCTTGGATCAATAAGAGGAAATCCAGCAATAGCTCCTACTTGAGAGCCCCCGTAGAAGGAAAAGAAAGCATGGGATGCCGCGTGAAGAAATCTATTTATGGATTAAAGCAAGCCTCTAGACAATGGTACTTGAAGTTTGATGAAACCATAAGAAAATTTTGGTTTAAAGAAAATAATGAGGACAATTGCGTCTATGCAAAGTTCAAGAATGGGAAGCATATTTTTCCCATCCTGTATGTGGATGACATTCTGCTCGCTAGCAGTGATGTTAACCTGCTTCTGGAGAGGAAGAAGTTTTTGTCTGCCAATTTTGACATGAAAGATCTCGGTGAAGCTTCGTTCGTTCTGGGGATAGAGATTCACTGAGATAGAAGAAAGGGGTTTTAGGATTATCGCAGAAGGCATACTTGGAAAAAATTCTAAACAAATATAGTATGCATGCGAGTAAGCCAACACCTGCTCCTATAGTCAATGGCGATAGTTTTGGGAAATTTCAGTGTCCCAGGAACCAATATGAAAGCAGTTCCATATGCTTTAGCTGTCAGGAGTTTACGGTACGCTCAAGTATGTACACACCCTGACTTAGCGTTTGTTATCGGGGTACTTGGCAGATATCAGGATAATCCAGGAATAGAACACTAAAAAATAGGAAAGAAAGCTTTGTCTTTTATGTGCACGGCACACGAATGGCCTCATGCTAACTTACAAAAAACATGATTCCCTGAAGATAAGGGGTATTCGAATGCGGATTATACAAGAGACGTAGATGATAGAAAATCCACATCAGGTTATGTATTCATTCTATCAGGTGGTGCTATATCGTGGAAAAGCTCCAAACAAATTGTCATTGCATCGTCTATGATGTATGCCGAGTTTATAGCATGTTATGAGACCACCGGGCAGGTAAAATGGTTAAAGAAGTTTATACCTGAGTTGAGAGCTGTAGATAGCATACCAAAACCACTCAGAATGTATTGCGCCAATGAGCCAACAGTATTCTAGGCTCACAACAATAAGTCAAGTGGTGCTGCCAAACACATTGACATAAAATTTTATGTTGTGAAAGAGAAAATCCAAGATCATATCACGAGTCTTGAGCATTTAAGAGCAAAGGAAATGATAGCAAATCCGCTCACAAAAGGCTTACCACATAATGTATTCAGAGAACACATAGCCGGCATGGGGTTATGGGAAAGGCTATGATACCTTGATAGTAAGGGCCTAGTTGAGAATCTATTTCAAAACGGAAAGGTGTATTGTGGTTATTAATGTATGGGTATTAACTGTTATGACGAGGCATGTCCGATACATTTATCTATGATGAAATGAGTTATAAGAAGTAAGTACATAAGATGAGATCACGAGGGAGAATGATAGGATGATCTCCACGGGTTTGGTCCAACGGCCAAATCGGGCCCATGACTCATGCCCTGATTATGAGCGCTCAACGACTAGTTGGTTGCAGGCCCCCGTCACGTGGCGCTATAAACAAAGGTGGGGCCGCGGAGCACAGTTACCCAAGTTCACTGTGCCCGCTAAGACCCACCAAAAATCCCAGCTAGATCTGATCTCTAGTTGTGATCTGAAGTGATGGGATGCGTCACCGCCTCAACACCGCCACCGTCACCCTCATCGCCTCCTCGACAATCGTCACCACCAATGGTGCCGCCACCGACAACGCCGCCACCGCCGACTACTACTTCTACGGCCATGGCGTCCTCCTCCTCCTCCAACCCCAACGGTCGATCTCCTCACTCTTTCTGTGTTCATGTTTTAGATCTAGATCTATAAGTATTCATCATGTTCTTCAAGTTTTACCCGGCTGGATCTACACCTAGATGATCCGTTTGTTCCATCAGAAGCAGGACAAACATTTTGCAATGCACAATGATCTAGCTTGCATGCATCTGCCAGCAAAGGGAGTGGGAGTTGACAAATACTTGGATGAGCATCGTGGCTTCCCGATGCCGCTCAAGCCTGGATGTCTTTGGCGAAGCTGCTATTGCTGCAGTTATCTGGATCACATTTTCTAGCTAGCATGCAACCTTCAAGCAGAGAAATTGTGAGGTGCTTGGGTGCAACTAATGTTGCTGAAACTACAATGTTGGTGCTTGAGCTTGCACAAATCATTTTATAGGAAGTACAAGCGTGGCAAGTAAAGAGTGAACTATTAATAATTTACTCAAAACGTAAGCTCCGGGACATCAGAGACCACATGCTCCCTTAAGTGATGCCACTGCGCATCTACATTTGCTCCATATATAGTAAATTGAATAATGGCCTATTTCGAAATTACAGAGAGATATTATTGAATAACAATTTGAACTCCATTTGCTTGTTGATTTCCCCTTTGCAGCTTCTGAACACAATTATGCAGACTATCTACTCATATCAGTAACTACTTATATATAGTAAGATTTAGCAACCTTTTCTGTACTTTCTTATACTGAAATTCATTGATTTGCATTTGGTGCTACACAAGCTACCTAGTTTCACTTTTTTAATTAGTTTTGACCTCATGTATAGGAAAAAGTGCAAATTAGTTTATATGGTAGGTGGCATATAGCTAGTATTGTGCGTTATTTTAATTTGACACTGGAACATTTAATCACTTCAAATATTACTCAACTGAAAAATCCTATATCAACTGCTGACTTGAGGACGACATCATAGAATGGCCATATATGCGGACTGAAGGGTGTACGTGTGTGGACATGGACAATGAAACATGACCTCAACGCCCGCTAGGACATTGTACCTCCACCGTTGATGTGCGCCAATGTTATCGGGATAGCGATCTTTGATACTATGTAATTTACTCAAAACATAAGCTCCAAGTTTTCAATTGTTTACTTAGTTTTGACATCAAGTATGCAACAAAGTCCAAATTACTTTGCATGGCAATTTGCATATATATAGTTCATCACTTAAAAAATGAACTGAAAAAAATCCTAAATCCACTATGATAGTAACTAGGCAGAATGATACTCATCGCACCATGGATGTTTTGGGTAGAATCACCATATGATAGGATATGGATCTCAAAATCATTAGTTCATGTTGATAATAATTTCAGACGATCCTGAGATCTCAAGCGACAACAGAATAATTTGTTCAAGTGATCTTCTAGCAGAATAATTCGTTCATGTGCTGTCACAATGTGCGGTGCGTCGGTGTAACCCTAATTTTCCTGAAACTACAATGTTGGTGCTTGAGTTTGCACGGATCATTTTATGGGCAAGTACAATCGTGGCATGTAGAGAGTAAACTACAAATAATTTACTCAAAACATAAGCTCCTAATTTTCAATTGTTTACCAATTAGTTTTGACAACAAGTATAGGACAAAGTCCCAAATTACTCTGTATGGCAAGTTGCATATATATTGTGGGTTATTATATTTTGTCTTGAACATTTCATCACTTAAAAAATGAACTGAAAGATCCTAAATCCACTCTGACTTCCCAAATTACTCTGCTTAATTAGATGCTTCACTTTTTGCGAAATGCTCTATCACGCTGAACAACAGATGTTGTCCTTATAAATACAGCCACCCCCTAAAGCAGTAAAATGAAAGACAACTGAGAAGTAAAGAAAATAGATGCCTAGAATCTGAGACAATGATACCAATGACAAATTCTCAAGCAATAAAAGCTGATAATTAACGTAAATGCCTATTGAGAATACAACTTGCACTAGTACATAAAACGTTTACGATGGCGGTCAAAACATCTGGCGGATTCTTCGACCTCCAGCGATTCACTGCAAGCACAATTGAATATTTGCGCTGGTCTGTAATGTAATGCGACCGCCAGCACAGATGACACAAAAGAATAAAAAAAAGGCCGCATGGGCCCCGTTCCTGCACCGATCGGGATCCCGCAACCACCGCCGGCCTGCTGCCCCGCCGGTCGCCGGCCTCATGCGCTTGCTCCGTCCGCACCGCGCCCGCCGCGCCACCGGTCGCCGGCCTCATGCGCTCGTTCCGGTCGCTGGTCGTCGGCAGTGCCGCCCCCGTCGCAGACCGCCAGCCGCTTGCGTCCGCCGCACCGCCAGCCTCCCACGCCCGCCGGCTGCTCGCACCCACGCCCGCCGCACTGCCTGCAAGTCACACCCGCATTGTTGCCCCCGTGCTGCCAACCGCCGGCCTCCGCCTGCGCCTACCGCACCGTCGCCTCCGACCGCCGCGTTGCTGACCAGCGTCCTACAGCGCGAGCGCCCGCGCCGGTGCGTGCGTGACCCGCTGGCCTCAGTGCCCGCCGCACCGCCAGCCGGCCGCGCCCACGCCCACTTCTTCCGCGGTGCCGGCCGCCAGGCCCCCGCGCCGGAGCCCCGCTCCTGCCTCGCCGGAGCCTGCTCCTGCCGGCCGTCTGCGCCGGAGCCTACTCCTGCCGGCCGCCTGCGTGGCCACGGTACCTCCAGACGCCAAGAGAGAGACGATAGAGGAGCGTGAGGGAAGGAGAGGGAGCAAGAGATAAGGGCCGCGTTTCTTTTGAGTCAGCAATTTTTTTAAAGTCTATTCATAAACCTTTTTAAAAACGAGTGTAACTTTACACAACGAATCTAATACGCCTAATTAACATATGATTTACTACAGTAATGCTGTAGTAACCATCTTCTAATCATATGGTCAGAAGCCTCATTAGATAGGTTTCGCGAATTAACCCAGAGGTTTGTACGCAGTTTTGTAAATTAACTTTATTTAATATCATTAATTAGTGGTCAAACGTGTGTGTAAAAATTTTTATCCCCAAAGAAACACGGCCAATGTGACAAGTGTGGAGGAGATAACAGATAAGGAGATAGAGCCATTGTTTAGTTTCTAAATTTCACCCTCAAATTCCACTATGCAAAAATAAGATTTCCATCACATCAAAATATCGGCACATGCATGGAGTACTAAATATATATGAAATCAAAAACTAATTATATAGTTTTGTTGTACTTTACGAGACGAACATTTTGAGCCTAATTAATCAATGTTTGGACAATTATTCACAAATACAAACGAAATGTTACAATAAAGCTACAGTATTAAAGTTTTAACTTTGACACGTCATAGTTAGAAACTAAACAAGGCCAGAGTGAGTGCGGAGGGGGAACTGGCCGTTTTTTTAAATTTCTGGGCAATATTTTTCCCGACGGGTGTTATATGTCCACCAACGCCAAATATATTTGTGTCGGCGTGTTCTAAGCTACAGTTTTTATGGATATTTGTGCTGGCGGTGCTCATTGTTGACCGCCAGTACCGTAAAACTAAGATGCTGCTATCCGTACTAGTGTTGAGTTCTGTGTTAACTCCGGAAAAATAGTGTTAGTTTAACTCTAAAAATATAGTGTGTTCCGTGCTAAGTTTGGGTCAATGGATTGAAGAAGTGGAGAAAGAAATTATGTGGATTTCAGACTTACTACTTGTTAGCACTCTCCTCCTTACGTAGACTTGCGTCAAATTAACCCGATGCAGTGCAGAATAAAGATAAAGCAGCGCAGCACAGCGTTGTGGATCAGAGCGGTCGTGTACCTCTGCTGCCCATAAATCTTACTATCGCCCCTCATGCAGGCTTCACGACGGCAAATGTTCATAGATACCGCTCACCCTCCTCCTCAGTGCACGCCAAGGAGAAGAGCCGGCGAGATCCGGCAGCTCAGTACCATAGCACAAATCACCAAAATGATTGAATAAGTGGAGAAAGAGATCATGGGGATTTCGTGTGTGTTATCCTGGAGGTCTCCGGGACTCTTCTCGTAGAGGAGATTGCCGCTCTAATGGCAGTAGTAACCGCCTGATGGCGCCCCATCTAATGGCAGTATTAACGGCCTAATGGCACCCTATCTAATGGCAGCATACTTAACTCAAGTTAACGCAGGTAGCAAAAAATTTACACCAACTTGATTTGGCTGCCCGTTGCGTCGCACGTCACATGTTCGTTTACGCAAAAAAGGACGTGAACACACGCGCGTGTGTTGTGTAAACCAGCCACATTCTCTCATTTATTTGCTGTTCAGTAGCAATAGAGCTCTTATATTTATGTTGGCTTGCATCAACCTGAACCTCGACTACATGTGCCATACACTATTATACTCTTACTTTAAGATTCTATAAATAGGCCTCTACATGGCCATTTTTGAGCAAATTCATCTACGCATGGATAGTATGCCGTGCTCTCCTCATTGGTACTTGAACCAGGCCAAAAAATTTGCAATGCACAATAATCTAGCTTTGATGCATCTGCCAGCAAACGGAGTGGGAGTTGACAGATAATTGGAAGGCATCGGGGCTTCCTGATGCCGTTCAAGCCTGGATGTCTTTGGCGAAGATGCTGTTGCTGCAGTTATCTGGATCATTTCCTTCCTCGCTAGGATGCAACCTTCAGCAGAGTGTAATTGTGCGGTGCCTCGCTTCAACCAAATGTTGTTGAAACTACAATAATGTTGGTGCTTGAGGTTGCACAAACCATTTTATAGAAAGTACAAGCGTGGCAAGTAAAGAGTGAACTTATAATAATTTACTCAAAACATAAGCCCCATGTTTTCAATTGTTTACTTAGTTTTGACATCAGAACGTCTCCAAAAGACTAGTCAAATTATTTTTAAGTTAAATTTAGCTATTGTTAGAGCAAAAACGTTTCAAACAGACTCTGTAAATGACCCTTCAAATTTAGTGGTTCTCCATCCCACCTCATTCGCTAGCTAATTTTAGCTAGCCTACCTCACTGGCCATCTTTACAGAATCTGTTGGATTACCCTGTTATTTGTTAGTCAAATCTATTTTTGAGAGTAGCTAAATCAATAAATTTGACTAGTCTTTTTAGCTAATCTCTTGAAGATGCTCTCGAGTATGGAACAAAGTCCAAATTACTTTGCATGGCAAGTTGCATATATATAGTTCACTACTACAAAAACTCACATTCGTCGCTTGCATTTAGTACCGTCATAAAAAGACCCGGTACTAAAGTGGCGGGGAGCCGTTTTAGTACCAGGTCTAAACTTGGAAAGCCCCGGGAGCCACTTTAGTACCGGCTGGTAACACCAACCGGTACTAAAAGTCGAATTTTAGTACCGGCTGGTGTTACCAGGCAGTACTAAAGTGGCGCGCACGTTAGTACAGTACTAAAGTGGCGCGCACGTTAGTACAGTACCGGCTGGTAACACGAGCCGGTACTAAAGTGTGCACGTTAGTACCGGCTCGTGTTACCAGCCGGTACTAACGTGTCCTCCACGGGTTACTTCAAAAGGAAAGCATCTCCCATTCAATCACACAAGTGATGCATAGGTGAGATGGTAAGGAAGTAGTGCGCGAGGCTGGAGGTCAGGGTTCGAATCCTCACGGATGCTTACACGTATTTACGTGTGAAAAAATCACATGACTTGTGACGGTGCGTGGTGTGCGAGCCTCCTGGTGGTCCAAAATATTTTTTTCCTTTTTTTGAACGCGAGACAGTTTAGGACCGGCTGCTCCAGCCGGTACTAACTAACCATGTCCCCCTAACCGGTACCGATGTAGATTTTTCTACCAGTGGTTCATCACTTAAAAAAAATGAACTGAAAAAATCCTAAATCCACTGCTAACTTGAGGAGTGCATCCGAGCATGGGCATGTGCATATAAGATGGGTGTGATTTGGCTAGATCGCCCAATCGCCCAGATCAGTCGGTATCCTGCTGGCATACTTCGTTGTGGCCTTGCTGTCTTGATGAATATGCACAATGAAACATGGCCTCAAAGCTCGCTGGGTGTTTTATAATAACTCCATCTATTGATGCGCACTATTAGCAGACATGATTATCAGGATAGCGATCTGTATCGTATTAGGATACCATCATAGATAGGCATAATGGATCCGTTTTGTGTAGAATCACATTAGGATACCATCATAGATCTTAAAATCACTAGAATATATAACAAGTGGTTCAGAATTTCAGACGCTCCTTAAACCTCAATCAACAATGGGGAGCGAGCATCAGAGTGTCCACGTGCGCACAGTCCTCAGCTAATGAAGAGCGGGCAACCTTTGGGTGCAAGGCACAAGAGAGACACAGGGCGGCTAAGCTCCATGGCTGTCAAATTTAGGTGTTCTCAATGGTGGCCGAGTTTGGGGGACCTGTCTCTTTAGAACAGGCATGGAGAGCACGAGATTCTGGTTGACCATAAGCGTCAAGCATTTTTAATCCACAGTCTAGCTTCCATGGAACTCTGGAAGTACGTACAACATCATTGATGCTTTGGTACCACTGAAGTCTATCTCCTATGCAACTTCGGTAGACCTGTTTGCAGCTATGAATTCAGGATCAAGCGGCATCAGGAACCTTAGAGTGGCATTGTGGGTTCCTGATGCCACTCAATCCTGAAAGCCTATAGCTGTCTTTTGCTTCATCATTTGCTGCCTTGAATGCAACATCCTAGCAGAGTAAATCGTCCACTGGTGCTAGAGCATGTACACGCCATTTTATCGGCATGACTGGCGGAATACTTCATTACTGTCATCTATCAGTACAATCAGGTCATTTTATTGGCATGCCTGACGGAATAAAGACTCAACTACCAGCAACAATTCACAATTCGTTGCAATCTCAGGACATCAGATAGCACATGATGTTCAGTCATGCTGCTTTATTTCTACATTTATGATTCCTCATCACAATGTGGGGAGTTTGTGGTGCTAACTTCACTTGCTGCTCTATGAATTAATTTAATCTCCCGAGGACCATCCATATTTCAAATGGCTTACTGTTAAAAGTTTGAAATATATGCTGTGTATGTGTATCTACATCAAAACAGCGCGCATAAAGAAAAGGTAAAGTGTCATCCGGCCCTATGAACCATTTACAGTTTAGTTACTCAAACCATTTACTGTAGTAGTAGTACCCCTCTTTGATTCCATTTATGTTTAAAAGTTCTTCATAACGGTAGCTAAGACAGTAGCACGATACATTTTGGTCTGCTAAAATGCATATAGATAATAAGACCAAACGGTCCATATATATTATTTTTAATTAATTTTTATTGGTGGGTTATTTATTTTGGAATGAACATTTCTGTACTTGAAATACACAAATGATAAACCAATTATCCAGTCTAACCCGAGGAGTGCATCTATGGATGAGCGTGCTCGGGCATCATATCGTTTGGCCAGATCAACTAGTTTGCCCGGTAACCGGGATCTATCATCCACACTGAGTTTTCTACTGTTGTGCGCTGAGGCTTTCCCAGCTTCCGACTATAGCTTATCTCCTAAAACTTTAAAGCCATATGCGATGGGCTGGAACCTAGTATGCAGGAATGCAAGAGTTAATAGCTCGTGCAAGAGTTAATAACTTTAAAGCCATATGCATTATGGTTTCTTTTTTTTGAACGAACACCACTCGACGAGTGCGTTTCTATTAATATAGCAGAAAAATACAAGACTACAGCCCTGGGAGGCTATAGGCAGAAAATAAAAAGAAAAGCAAACAACAAACTCGCCCGGTTGGATTGGGACATCAACACGGGTTACCGCTCGACTATACTCACTCGTCGGTTGGATTGGGACATCAACACTGCCGAACTCTACTCACAACGACGACAGAGGAGAAAAAAACAAACGCAGCTGCCACCCACAATCGCACTCTTGCGCCTATCGAAACCTCTGAAGCGTTCTGGCGTTGATAGAGGAGCAGAAGGGGCGGACACCACCACACCAAGAGGCCACTGCCGTGCAGGACCCAACGCCGCCGTGTTGCTGCACCCAAACCGACCGCCCGACGACATGAAAGCACTCATTTCTGAAAGTCTCTTGCTGCATTTCCTGGCTTGCATGCATCCTCCTAACAGAGAGTACCTCATGATCCATGCATATGTCCATGCAACTTGACGATTCTGAAACCCCATTACAAAAAACCGAACCGGTTCACTGGTCCGACCGGAAAAAACTGTGAACCGGTGACCTGACCGGTTCGGTTCGATCAAAAGATCGGTTATGCAGTTGAACCAGTGTGAACTGGTGCGAACCGGTCGAACCGGCCGGTTTTTCATCGAACTAGTGAACCAGTGAACCGGTTTTTATGAATCAATGAGCGATTTGGCATTTGGATATCAGTTTTGAAACTTTAGACACTATACTATTATGTTATTTCTGGGTAATCCCATCTTTCATGTCATATGTGATATGTTTTAGTAATAAAACTTACATATTACTCACATAAATAATGAATAATAAGTATTATATTAATAAATAATGAACCAATGGTTTGACTACTGAACCACTGGTTGGACCGATAAACCACTGAACCAGTTACCTGACCGTTCGATCTCCACACCAGTGATGATGCTTGATCGTGAACAAGTCATTTTATTGGCACCCCAGGTTGTGTTCATCATTATTACTATCGGTACAATTATGTACATAAAGAGTCAGCTACCAGCAATTAATTCATAACTACCAGCATGTTGCCGCATTCACATTGAAATATTTGGAACAGCTTTACTTTCTAGTCTCAATATCTGAATGATACCTATAAATGACTTATAGAAGCTTAAGCACCACATACAAGTGCAGTTTCTTCAGTATAAATAGGTCGCACCAAGGCACTCTACCATTGCATTGTTTGAAAGCTTCTGGACAAGTTACATACTCTGCCCGCTGGTTGCATGTTAGCCAGGAAATGATTAAGAAAAAATCTGCAAAAGTATCTTCATCGGCGCACAAATCTATCGAGAAATGACCTCAAGGCCTCGTGCTAACTTCACTTGCTGCTCTATGAATTAATTCAAGCTCGTGAGGACCATCCATATTTTGAATGGCTTACTGTTAAAAGTTTCAAATATATGCTGTGTATCTATGGGTCTGTTGGGTTGTTGCCTCCAGTTGCTATGCCAAGACACGGCCGCGGCCAATTTTTTCGGCGCACAAATCGTCCGCCTGAGATTGGCCAGAGCCGCCGGGGTGGAAAAATGAACTAGCGTGGCTCCATTTTGGAGCTGGGCCTGCCAAATCTCGGTTGACATCCAAATGCAGCTCTCATCCAAACGCATCCTACATCCAAACGCATATATAAAGAAGATACAAACTGTAATCCACGCCCTATGAACCGTTTACAGTTTACTTACTCAAATCGTTTACAATAGTGGTACTACTCTTTCATTCCCTTTATGTTTAAAAGTTCTTCGTAACGGTAGCTAACACAGTAGCACGATACATTTTGGTCATCTAAAATCAATATAGTTTAAGGGAAAAGTCCAATTTACACGGTTTTGAAATCCTTGTTTTACTCTGTCCGGGTTAAAACCCTTGAAATACACCCAAAGATAAAACAGGGATCTTGTCTAACAACCCGAGGAGTGCAACTATGGATGAGCGTGCTCGGAGGGAAGGGCATCATATTGTTTGGCCGGATCAACTAGTTTGCCCAGTAACCAGGATCATCCACGCCGTGAGTTCTCGTGCTGTCTCAGAACCCTCCAGGACTTTCTAGATCCATCCACACGTGTGTGCTGAGGCGTGCAGACGCTTTGGTCGTCTCCCAGCTTCTGACTACAGCTCATATGCGATGGGCTGGAACCTAGTACGCATGAATGCTAGAGTTAATGGCTCGTGCATGAGACCTAGCTGAGAATTATGGGTTCCTGATCCCACTCAATCCTGAAAGTCTTTTGCTTCATTTCTTGGCTTGCATGCATCCTCCTAACAGAGAGTACCTCATGATCCATGCAACCTGACGATTCTGAAACCACACTAGTGATGCCTGATCGTATACAGGTCATTTTATCGGTACCCCAGGGTGTGTACATCATTATTATTATCGGTACAATTTGTACATAAAGAGTCAACTACGAGCAATTAATTCATAACTACCAGCAAGTTTCCGTATCAACATTGAAATGTTTGGAACATCTGAATGATATCTATAAATGACTTGTAGAAGCTAAAGCACCACTAGTGCAGTTTCAGTGTCACTAGGTTGTTGCACCAAGGCACTCTTCCTTGCATTGTTTGAAAGCACGTAGACGAGTTACATACTCTGTCCGCTGGTTGCATGTTAGCCAGGAATTGATGAAGAAAAATGCTGCAAAAGTATCCTCACTGAACACATTCAGGCTTGAGTGGCATCAGGAAAACACGATGCCCATCACCTGTGAGTGCACGGAGCATACTAGCTTTTCTATGGTCCAGCCTTGTGTCGATCGCTGATGTATGATAACAGAGTCGTGCGTTGTAAAATGGCTCAATGTGCACGACTGACCAGGTTCGTGTGGATGTATTACGGTTGGAAGGATCCAGCCGGCTTATAGCATGTCAAAATGATCAAAGAAGACGCCCATCAGGATTAATTAGAAGACGTAGCACATGATCTTGGTGACCACTCACCAGGCTGATCAGGTAAAGGTTGACACATAGGGATGCTTCCATTTGGTCAGCTGCAAACTCAACGAGCTGATCAAAAGCAATCAGGTCCTAGTTTCTTGGTGACCAGGGAAAGGTAGGCACACACTGGAGTCACCTTGACATTGAGCCGATTAGAAGCAAGCAATGTCCTTGTTTTCTTCTCTCCATAACGAAGTGGGCCTCACGGACCTCATGAGAATATGAACGAGCTACCTTGTGAAACCCATAATCTTATTAATTTTGACCAACCTATAATTGAAGTACCTTTAATCATACATTTCTTTTTTTATCGTTTGTTTAGAACTAGCAATCTAGAGAGAATGTACATGGGGTTCCTTTCGAGCAGTGTGACACTTCTCTCAAAATAAGTAATGCTCCAGTACCGTACTTGCTGCTGATATTTTTTAATTAAGTCCATGCATAAATAACCATGTGTAATACTGCCTTTTGCAGCAGAAAAAAATGGGTCAGTTTTGTTTTTAACAAAATGGTCAATGCAAAATCAAATGAACAGTCAGGGAACATTTCCTCGAGCAGAATGTTTAGGGCTGTTATCATTCATGAAAGCATAATTTTAAGTCTTATAAAAATTGTCATGGTTAATCAATTTAAAACATGATATGTTTTTCTGAATTTTCTGCGTCCCTTATAGTAACGGTTTTTGATTTATAAAGATCGATCTGTTTGCTAATAGAAAAATTAATGTTACACCTTAGTAATGGTAATGACAATGTCAAAGAATGGTGCCACACGATAACCTTCTTGGTGTAGATGTAAATACGACATATATATGTTGTTGTCTTCCCAATTATAAATGAACAAGCGATTCTAAATAGGATCAGGTTTTAAAGAACTGAAAATAACCAAAGCAGAAAATGCCGTCGCTGGGCTTTGGCCACGAAATTTGGCCGTCTTGGTCACGACTGGCCAGGACCGCCGCCACCGAAAACGCATTAGTCCTCCCCGGCCCATTCGTTGATGCTGTGCAGCAACCAGGACGAGGTATCCATCTAGAGCCCCATCTGCCATGGCCATGACCCTAAGGTTTTGTGCTTAGGTCCTCCATAATTCCTATAATCTTTAGAGAGTTGTATATGGCTATACTAGTTTACATGAACCCCGCTATACTAGTTTACATGAAACCCCTAACATTTTTATAAATTTGTATGGGCCATCTAACCCTTGATCTTTTTCTGAGTTAGACCTCCTAGTTTTATTCTAGCCCCTGGCATCTCCGCGTCCTTGCTATCGAGCTCGGCGCGACGGGCTCCATGGATGAGTCAGAGTGGTAGCTGGATTTGCTGTTAAAAATATGCCCGAAAGACAATTGAATTGGATTCGCTTATGAGCTTGATCCATGAGAGATTAGGTTAACTGATGGGGCCCATGAGAGGGCATCCCATTAGTATGGCCTATATATATGCAGGAGGGGGCTAGGGTCGAGAAGACCGGCCGCCAACGCCCGCGGTGAACAGTGTTTCATGCATGAACAGTGTTTTCTACGGTCCCTCCTCCACAGGCCCGGCTCTGGGCCCATGCAGCGGAGGCGACCGCCGGGGGCCAACATCTGATAGGCCTATTCGCTTATGAAGGCCCACAAGGAAGTCATGAAGGAACAGAATGGATCGCTCGCGGATCGCTGCCTCGCTCTCCGCCCGGCTTGGGTGCGCCGGCCGCGCGTGACGCGTCGCACGAGATGAGATGACAGACTCCCGATTGCCATAATGCCGTCTTGCCGATTGGTTACTGCATCCATTCCGTCGCTACGCGCATCGCATCAAACTAAATTACCGAACCATTGTGGCGCTGCCCTCCAGCCGGCTGCCGCCTTTCGCGCCACCCGCAGTTGTGTGTAGACCAGGACCTGAGAGAGACGCCACCGCATTAAGCTAATCAGCATCCCCTCCGGCCACCGCACCTCTGATTCTCCATTGCCTCGCGCGATTGGAATTTGGTAATCCTTTTATTTCATAATTTTATTTATTTTTAATGTTAGTTATTTAGTTCTAAACTTTTAATTTTAGTGACAATTATTTATTTTTTATAGGTGATTCGATCTTAAATGTTATTGAATAAATAATTGTCAGGTGCTCAAAAAACAGAGAGAAAACATGATAGATTAATTGGTTTGGCTATGTGCAGCTAGAAGAATATTTTGGAAAACATTGATCCTAATTGTCTATATTAATGATTTTGCATCATAAATGCTCGAAGGAATTTTTTTTAAAGGATTAAAGTATTATTGTGGATGGATTCATGGGCTTAGTTATTATATTTGAGATAATCATACTCATTTTATTTTGCAGCTATTTTAGTTTGTATTATAGGAATTGTTCCTCAAGAATTATATATATATATATATTATGTACTATTATCTCATTATCATGTTACAAATTAAAAACATATTTATCCTATATCCTAAAGGGTATGTGGTTCGCTCGGGGGCCCTAAAAATCATAGAGCCGGCCCTAGTCCTCCATCTATGCCCTTCAGATCGTAGCCATTCGTGAGGTGCTAGTACACCTACATTCGGCGTTCCATTTTCGTACGTGTGCATACCTCGGAGGTGCTGCGCTCGGAGCACAAGAATGAACCACACGTGCAGGACCAGACGGACGTGGGCAACTGCACGACACTGCCACTTCAACGCGTTCGTCTACATCGAGACGGCTTCCGCTGCATCTGCATGTCTAGTGGTAACGATCCGTGATCTATAACTGATGTTGTTCCTGTTTTAGGGGTAAACGATTATGAATTGTGTTAGCGTAGCCTCTCGGTTTGCCTTCACTTGGTTAACTGAGCAGGGTTGGGGCATGGTCAGCAAGTGGGAGCCAGCCACGCCAGCAAGCATCACTACAACATTCTATTTAATCTACGACAAAATCATTCTGTCACAGATTGTTGAAAATCCCTCGCAATTCAGTGTCTGCGACGATTTCAAATTTTGTTGTTGATTGAGAGTCATTGATTAAATTGACCGACAGATCTTCAAAATAGTCAAGGATTGAAGCGATGTGTGATATTTTTTGACCGTCGCAAAACAGCTGGAAGCCTACTTAGCCCAGTCCAAAGCCCAGTTTTAGTGATGAAAATAACCATCGCAAATTGCTGTTGACATGGACGATGATGTGGCTGCCAACATGGATAATGACATGACTGCCTACTTGGATGATGACATGGCTACCTACATGGTCGATGACGTGGCTACCTACATGGTCGATGACATGGCTGCCAACGTGGTCGATGACGTGACTGCTTACATGGCACTCACTTGACGTTTCAATCATGGGCCATTTATTAATAAGCCAATTTTAAAAGTTAATCACTTTTTGGCCCAAAAGTCAACCCATAAACATTACTAATTTCAATCACATGAACTCAAATTTGAACCCACTAACAGCCCAAAAAACTTTCAGCCCATTTATCATAATACACATTGCAGCCTTGAATACATAGAATTTCAGCAAATTCCAGCCTAAGATACACATAATTTCAGCAAATTCCAGCCCATGGTACATAGTTTTTCAGCCCAGATACAATATCAGATTACACGCTAAATTCATATGCTTATCTTGTTGAACTTTGACCCAGCAGACACTCCAGTTTCGCCTCCAACTCAGCATGAGTTCTGTACATTATACAAAGAGCAGTTAGGCACAACTAATTAGCAACCAGTGTAATACTTCATAATGCAAATTAAACAAGGAAAATACAGTGTATATTTTTGTGATCAATCATAGAATTAGATATTTAAGATCCATGGAAAAATTAAACAATACAGAGAGCTATTGATAATCATGTGTTCCTAATTCAATTTCAGGATCATGTGTCTCCTATAAAAAAGTCCAGGTACCACAGATCACAGAGTAATAACAAGTATGGAACTTATGTAGTAATTGACAAATGGTGGAGTGACCGAGAAAGATAGGGGTGCGAACTGGTTCCCTAACCTAATAATAGAACTAAAGAAGGTCAGTGGTGACCCGCAGATACCCCTAAATGGTACTTCCAATGCATGGTACGTCCATCCATGCATCTCTAGTCCATCCGCGCGGGCAGAATTGTGCAAGTAGTAGGATGCTTGGTGGTGGGGCATTATGGTTTCCTGATGCAGCTCAAGCCATGACTGTTTCCAGAGGAGCTGCTATTTTCACATTTTGCTATGTTCATTTCGTGGCTAGAGTGCATCCTCTTAGAAGAGACTAACTCGCACTTGTGCCCAGTATATCTCAACGAACTGTGTGTCTTGGTGGCACCTAACTATATATATCCTGAAACGGCACTATTGATGCTTAGCTTGTACATGTCATTTTATAGCCATGCCTGGTCGTGAATATCGTTATTATTATTGGTATGATCATGCAAACAAAGAGTAAATTACTAATAATTATTTAGAAATAAAATCTCAAACTCGGGTGCACATGCTCTTCATTCATGCTACTTTCTCCATTGCTTGGCAAGAAGATCGACATTGATGTCAGCCAGTAGTGAATGACATAAAGGTAGTATGAGAAATTTGTAGTGCGCTTTGTTATTTGGAGAGCACATCCACTAGCGACATAATCTGAGAATACGCTGTCGAACCATTATGGCTCAAGTGAAGTAGTAGGGCAGTTCCATAACTTAATATATATGATCACTGACAATGTGCGGTTTGTGGTGTTAATTTCACTAGCTGCGGTCTTAACACAACCGGAATCGAGTTCTTTGCCGTGTGCCCAATAGCACACATCAAACACTTTACCGTCGGTAGCACACGGCAAGCCCCCGACGGCAGCCTCCATGACGGCAAAGCCAAAGTTCGCCGTGTGCTTTATATCGAGCACACGGCAAACACTTTGCCGTGTGCCTGCGTCAGCGCACGGCACAATAAAGGCAGAAACAGAGCAGGACGGCAGGCCAAACGGAGACGGAGACGACGGCGACCTGGTCAATCATTTGCCGTGTGCCATTTGGCCAACACACGACAAAGTTGTAACCTTTACCGTGCGCTGCAAAGGTGGCACACGACAAACAATGGTTAGGTTGTCGTGTGTCTGCTGGCCAGCGCACGGCAAAAAATGATCAGTTTGTCGTGTGCCATGTTAAGGCACACAGCAAACCCTTCCCAGAAAGCACATGAATGGTCGCTTTGCCATGTGCAGTACACGGCAAAGCGACCATAAAATTCCTGTTTTATTTGTTGTTCGTGTTAAAAGGATCCCATCAAACAAAACAGACATGCATCAGTGATATATATCATCATAAACATCACAGGCATCACCAATATATATTTGACGATAATTCACAACCAGAACGACAAGTTCACATCCACATCCACAACCACAAGTTTAAAACGAGAATAACACAAATTCTTCGGTAGTTCACATGCACAAGTTCACAAGCATCACTGCAGAGGTCGGTCGAACGTAGGTGCGCCGAACGGAAGTGCGCCGAACGGAAGTGCGCTGGACGGAGGTCGGTGCATCTGCTGATGTGAGACGCCTGGTGACAAATCTGGCGCATTCGATGCCGCCGACTGATTCTGCTCAAAAGAGAATAGATTGCATCTAAGTCTCTAAAGTGATTCTAAGTCTCTATGTTTTGTAAATCTCTAGTATTTCAAATGAAAGTACAAAGTTGTCATGTAGCTTACCCGAGGAGTTCCATGAGCTGGAAGTGCAGGGAACGGCATCGGAGCAAACGGCATCGTTGGGAACGGTACCGGTTGACCAATCTGTGAAGCCCAGCCTTGAATGCAACTGTACATGGTGGCCATCTGCTGCTGAAGCTTGGCCTGCTGCCTCGCCGCCTCCGCCTGCTGCCTCGCTACATCCTCCTGCCGTTGCCTCCTCTCTTCGGCTAGCGCCGCCTCGTGTGCGGCGGCTTGCTGCGCGAGCTATGCCTACAATTTGATGGCATTGTTATATTTATTATTCAACTATATGTAGAAATGGAATGAATGAGGAATAAATTAGAAATAACCTGAAGCTCCTGCACTTGCTGCTGCGCCACGGTCGGCCATGTGCATATCCCCGGGCTACTGTTTGTGCTCCGTGCTCGAACCTAGGCGAGAGTGGGAGTACTGGTCGGGTCTAGAATGCCTTCGCCGATATAGTATCGACCATGCTTCTTGCCTCCTCCAACCCTCATGATGATGTCTCCATCAAGAGGGTGAGCACTCAGATCCCACTCTGCCCCATGGATCAGCCTTCCCATCTCTGTATAGTCACTGATGCGGGTGTGAACGGAGGAATTGGTGAACGCTGAGGGTGGGTCATCCGGGTTGTACGTGACCTCGGACGCCTTGCCCTTGTGGGCCAAAACCCACCCCATGAACTGGGAGCACTCAGCGCCTTCATGTGCCCGTGACTGCGAAAAATAGCAACTTCATTAGAAATTATTTAGAATTGAGCGTTACAACAAAGAAATGATTCTGCATACCCTATCTGGCTCTGTATTCATCGTTGCTGAGGCTGCCTTGATGGTGGGATGGACCTGACATTAGCAGACGTCGCTGACGCCCGGCGTCGTGCTTTTCAATCCACTCGGGTGTGAACCACTTGTCCACTATCATTTCCCAGTAGGTATCATCATAATGGCACCACCACGCAGGCACCTACATGTAAGATGGTCAAATTAAAGGATGCATGTAAGATGATAGAGCGAATGACATGTAAGATGATCAAATTAAGGGATGCACTTAATCTGAGAGTCAATCATAATTTACCTCCAAGTATTGCTCTCGGGTCAGCTTGAAATTTCTCGCAACCTCTTTTGATATCTTCTGTCTAAGGACATGTCCGCTGTAGTTTATGACACACTGCACCTGCGCCTCATAATGCATGTCCTTCACGAGTTTAATGCATCAACGGTGCGCATTCGCCATTGCCTGCTCCATGCATCCCTCCGCACACCTGTAGAAATCCTGCATACAAACACAATGTATTAAGTCGTTATTAAAAAATATCCAATGCAGTGACGAGCAGGAAAGACTTACCCACAACTCGCCCTTCACCCGCTCTGCAACTTTGGGATAGACCCTCCCATCCTGATCAGCCTGATCTGGAGCGACCGTGTAGTAGTCCCACGTCCAGGCTGGCTCTATCCTTCCACGAAAGTCCACACGGCCTAGGAAGTGCTCCCCGCATAAAAGACCAAGGATGTCGTTGACCTTGCGGTTATGACCAACATGTTCGAGTGTCACCCAACTCCTGCAAAAATTAGAAAGAGATAAAATATTAGTATTTATTGTGATTGTTAAGTTATCAAATGAAATAGAAATGATAAAATCTAAATTACTTACACGTCTCCAACGGATCGAATCGGTGGTCGTAGGGCAGGAAGTATCGGCCGTTCCGGGAGTCACGCGGGACCTCGCAACCAGACAGCCGGCGTACTAGAAGCATCAGCTGACGTGTCCTCCTCCTCCTCCTCCGCAACCTCCGCGTCGGGGACGAACTCCTCCTCCTGCTGCCTCGGCTGCTGCTCCACCACCACCACCTCCTCCTCCTCCTGCCTCGGCTGCTGCTCCACCTCCGCCTTGCCCTCCGACGACGAAGACGAAGACGGCTCTACAACCCGCCTCTTGTACCCACCCCTGCCCCGACCCTTGCCTTTTGCAGGTCGGGACCCCTCGGCACTTGGCATTACTCTTCTGAAAGTAGACGCACATTTGTGTGCCAATCCGCCACCCACCATCTTTGACCTATCGCCTGAAATTGAAAACATTAAACAAGTTAGTACGTATAAACAAGACGTTAGAAAAAAAGAAAAATAAACAAAACCAATTAGAAACTAAAATGATATAACAAATAATAATTCAATGAATAAGTATGGATCATACATGTATTAGAAATAATCATCTCGATCGGGGATAGCTTGATCATAAATCTCATCATCACTATCCTGCATATCGAGATAATCGTCCCCATCCTCCGTAGGAGGAATGTCCTCGTGAACCCCTAATTGTAATTTTTCAAGTAATTCTATGTCATTCACATTGTCAATCTCATCTCCAGCGTCCACGTCATGAACTATTTCATCGTCGTCTACTTCCATTCCGACCGCTCCTAGTAGGTCTATCTCAAAAGACCCTTGTAGGCCATCTTCTTGGAAGAACTCCCCGTCATATGTATTTGGGTCTATGTTGTAATTTTTATTGTTTGGGACAGGTAGTTTACCGCGTGGCAAAACCTTGTACACAACGTCCCAACCCTTAAGACAATCGTTAGATTTGCACGGGTATGAGAGATAATAAACTTGTGTGGCTTGTTGAGCCACAATATAGACATCCTCTCCTGTATAGACGGATGCCCGTCGAATTTCGACTAGTCATAGATCGGGGGTCCGTCGCACTTCGTTAGGATCAAACCCATGACATTTGAATAAGACAGGCTTAAGACGTTGGGGGCCAGGAAACGTGAGTTCGTATATTTCTTCAATTCTTCCATAATACTCTAACCTATCATGACCTATCGAACAAACTCCGGTATTTGTGGTCCTCCGATTGGGCCGACTCTGCTCGTTCTTTTTTGAGTGAAAGCGATAACCATTCACGTCATAGCCACCGTATGACATGACCCTCGTGTGGCAACCGTCGGCAATCTGTCTCAACTCGGGAGACATAGACCCATCTTTTTGGGCCTGAAAATAGAAGCGTGATGATATATTATTAAGAAGGGAATCACTTTAAATGTTAAGAAAAAAGAATGAGCACTCTTTATGTATGAGCTTCGGCCTGACCGTACCTTTTCTCTGAACCAAGGAATGAAATCAGGTGATCCATGTCCCACGTCCTTATTAAGAAGGGAATCAATTTCGTGCTCAGTCGCTCCCTTTTTCTCCGCCAGTAACGATCAGTAAATTCTCTATTTAAACAAGAGCATGCATTAATTGAGAGGGGTTGGATGCATTAATTCTCTATTTAAAAATTAAGAACGGGTTTGATTAGAACTTACTGAACGTATGGCTCCATTTCAGAAAGGTTGGTCAACACATACATCATGATAGTGCACCACTCTTTATGTTGCAAGGTCTTAGGAGTTCCAACACTTGCACTTTCGAGTTGCCCTTTGAAGAGACTGAGGTTCGATTCGTTTTCGTCGGCATTGTAACGAGGAGGAGGATTATGCACGTTTGGAAGAATGTCAGCATGGTATTTTGTTGTCAAGTTTGACACCTCCTGAGTACAGTATGCCTCTGCAATGGAAGCTTCAATTTTTCATTTGTTTTTACATTTGGTCCGAAGAACATTTTGTTCTCTCAATTGCATAACACCAACGACCCTGCACAGGCCCACCCATTCGTGCCTCGTACGGAAGGTGCAAAATCATATGCTGCATCGGATTGAAAAAGCCGGGTGGAAAGATCTTCTCTAACTTACAAAGCAACACGGGAGCCAATGCTTCCATTTCTGCAACCACAGTTCGAGATAACTCCTTACCACAAGGGATGTGGAAGAAATAGCATAACTCTGCCAGCACTCGCCACACATGGTCAGGAAGATAGCCTCGAACCATCACCGGAAGAAGCCGTTCAATCCATATGTGGTAGTCATGACTCTTGAGCCCATTGATTCGCATAGTGGTCAAGTTCACCCCCCTTCTCAAATTCGCTGCATACCCATCGGGAAACATTAAAGTTTGAAACCATTCAAGTACTTCCTTCTTTTCCTTCGGCTTCAGGACGAATTCGGCACGAGGCCTTTTCCATTTCTTGCCGTCTTTGGGAGGCGGAATGTCGAGCTTTGGTCTATTGCATAACCTAGTTTGATCCACTCTATCTTTCACGTTGTCCTTTGTCTTATCCGAAATGTCCATGACTGTGCCCCAGAGTGCCTCGGCGACATTCTTTTCCGTGTGCATCATATCAATGTTATGTGGAAGAAGAAGGTCTTCCATGTAGGGGAGCCTCCACAAGCCTGACTTCTGAGTCCATGCATGTTCCTCACCATAACCGACAAAACGACCACTTTCTTCATTGACCACGAGCGCTTCTAACTGCGCATGAATCTCGACACCTGACAACATCTGCGGTGGTGGGTCTTCAACCACGACACCTTTTGTAAAGTTATTGATGTCTTGTCTGTATGGATGGTGAATAGGGAGAAATTGCCGGTGTTTGTCGAATGAAGAATACTTGCCACCCTTCGTTAACCAGATGCATTTCAGAGCTGCCTTGCACACTGGACATGGGAACTTACCGTGGACACACCAGCCACAGAAAATTTCATAAGCCGGCAAGTCATGCAGTGAGTACATGTACCACACTCGCATTTTGAAGTTTGTCTTTGTAGCTCGATCATATGTCACTACCCTGTCCTCCCAAGCATGGAGCAAATCATCAATAAGCGGCTCCATGTACACACTCATGTTATTTGGCTTATATTTAATTTGTTCATAATTAATATAGGTTAAATAAATTATTTATGAATATTAAAATCCAATATAAGTGGTAGAAATATTTTTGTTGCATTCATACTGCTGCATTTATTTTTGTATTGCTTGTGATTCAAACGAGAATTTAAATTTATTTAAATTCAAATTTGAATCACCTTGTTTGGAGCCTTAGAAAAGTTAATTCAGCCGAGTCTGTTTTTCCTCTGATTCACTTTCGCTCCCCCTTCCTTTTCCCACAGCTCGACCCACTCCCCTTCCTCTCTCGCCCCGGCCCACCAGCCCGCTCCCCCCCCCCCCCCCCGCACCGCAGCCCAGCGCGCTTTTGCTCCTTCGGCCCAGTTCCGACGCCAGCCCACTGCCGCACCCCCCACAAACCCCCCTCTCTCTCTCTCACCGCCAGGCGGCCCCCACCTGTCGGGATCATCCCTTTCCTTTCTCCCTCCCCGCACGTGAATGGCGCCCGGCGTCCGGCGATGCAGGCCCCCTCCTCCGCGCCGCTGTGGGACCTCCCCGACCTTCTCCGAAGCTTCCCGAGCCACCTTCCCTTCCCCCAGCGCGATCCCCTTCCTTTCTCGCCCACTCCGCGCATGGCAAGACGTCCCCCGTGAAGGAAACCAATCCCGGCCGTGCCGCAGCCGATTGGCGTGGCTCGCACGCCGAGAATCCCCCTCTAGGCCTATAAAAGCCGCCCTCCGAAGCCCCCTAACCCCACCAAGCCTCGCCCCTCGAGCCCAAGCCCCAGCACTCCTCCCCCCGAGCTCTCCGCGCCGCCGCCGACCACCCTCCCCGGCGTCGTTTTGCTTTGCTTCGACCCCTCCAAGACTTATGCGCGAAGGTAAGGACCCTGTCAGGCCACTTTTCCCTCCCTTCTTCGCCCTCTAGCGCGCCCCTCCACCTCGCCGTCGATGGCCGGCCGCCGGCCACCGTCGAGGGCTCTCCCCACAGCCTCCCCCTCGTCTTGATCTAGCCAACTGGGTTCGCCACGCCGCCCTGGTGCCGTAGGTGCCATCCCCGTCGTAAACCGAGCCCTGTAGCTCGACTCCGAGCTAAGTCCGGCGAGTCCTCGCCGCGGTAGCCAGCGGCACCGCCGTGAGTCCTCCCCCCCCCCCGGCGAGCCTTTCACTATGATTTGTTCTGGGCCGCACGATGCCGATCCAACGGCTCCTGTGCGTCCCGCCCCAAGTCAACCCCCCACTTACCGGTCCGCAATGGCCTTTTTCTAAAAAACCCCTTGCAAGATTAGGATTCAACCCGCTGTCCGTCCCCTGTTAGAAAATAATTACATTTACGCCCTGGTTTTTATGGAAAACCCCCTGAGTTTTTAGAAAATAGAACCCGCCATCCTGTTTAACATTTTTGCATGTTAGACCTTCGGTTTTTAAGCATAATTACGTATAGGTCCCTGGTTTCTTCAAATTAAGCCCCTGGAAACTTTTAAAACTTGCCAATAGGTCCCTAGAACTTAGAAAAGTCATATCTTTTTCGTTTTAGTTCCGATTAGAGTGATTTTTGCGCTCATGTTTCGTAGTGAAGCGTAGATTATTTCCAGAACCTTTTTATGTACTGTTTCTACTATTTGGTGTACTGTTCTAATAGATTATTATTTGTTTGCATGTATTGGTTTGCGTGCTCGCTTGTATGGTGTTTCGTGTCCAGTCGGTGAGCCGTACGCTTTGGAGTTCGAGTACGTGGAGGACTTTCCGGAGCAGGACCCCCTAGCAGCAGCAGCTGCCGCCCTTCGAGGAAGGCAAGTTATAGCACGGACAATCCTTGCTACCTAAACACACTTTATACATATATTTACTTTCATATGCATGTGTCTAATTTGATGTCCTATTAAGGTTGTACCTAGTTTCTTTACTCCTATCCTTTGATTACCTTGGGTTTATGCATATGGGTAGATTTTGCTATGCGCAACTACTGTCACTTTTATTTAACTGTTAATTTTGACTTAATGGTTCACTTCAACATTAATGATAAAACTTGCTTTTTAGCAACATGGTTTAGGGAGTTGGGGCATGTGCTGTGTGCTTTGCTCCAGTGTCTCTCCATAAGGTCCGGTTCTTAAAGCGGCAACCCAGGAGCCTGTCGCCACCGCTAGAACTATTATGGCTCTGGTCTTGGTCAAGTAACTTGTACGTCTCTAGCTTGATAGTGGTTACCGGTGGGGCCGACGGCATTTTGAGAAGCAAGGCACGGGGTGTTTCTTGATTCCACCGAGGACGGTAGCCCCGTCGGCTAGGTCTCGTTAGACCCAGTCCTGTGTTGGGAGTCCCTGGACGGGGAACTCCGCACGTTGCGCATTGTTGGGTTCGATGCCCGCGCTCTGGACGCCATCGACCCCCCTATGGTGTGACTCCCTAGGCGTACGTCGATCTCGGTGCCTAGAGTCTCACCACCTTATTGTACCTTAGCGGCCACTGTCTTGTTAGGGTGTCTTGTGAAAAACCTCGTAGCGTCCCTATGCAATCACACCTCGGAAGTGTTGATGTGCGTGGTTGGGTGCAAAGTTCTTTTGAACTTTTACGCAACTGTTGGGTAAAGGGTGAAACCTCTGCAGAGTGTACAATCTATCATGATAGCCTTGCTCAGGGTCACGAGCGGCCTGGATCCTTTTTGATTAGAAGATGATGTTTATTTATGTTTAATGTCACTTATATTTTATTAATTGGGTTACAACTGGGTTTCGTACACTTGTCATTTTATTCAACAAAATCCCGGATGGGTAAATACATTGGGCTGGGCATGAGTCTGCTGCTGAGTTTCCAGAAAATTTACCGTACTACTGAGTTGTGATCTCCCAGTCAGAGTCCCTGTGGATTGCGGCTCCATTAGTTGAGAGTTTTATTAGTCTTCCGCTGTTATTGTTTCGATCATTTATGAAGCACTCTGATGTAACATTTTATTTAATTGAAGAATTTATACCAGCATATGTTCTCTGTTTATCATATTTGTTCGCTATGTGTGTACTATGACTTCCTGGGCACACATATGGCCGCATTCGGGTTTTTGTGAAAATCCGGGTGTGACATTATCCCTCGGGTATCCAGGAATTATAAACGACAAGAATATGTTCTGTCGCTGAAACATGACGCCGGTGGGGAGGAGATTGAGTGGGATAACGAACATAGGCCAACAAGAGTATGGGGCGGCCATCAGTCCATATGGATTGAACCCATCTGTTGCCAGCGCAACACGTACATTACGAGCCTCATCAGCTTTCTCTCGATGGCACATATCAAAATGTCTCCATGCTTCAGCATCGGCTGGATGTACCATGTTCTCAGGACGGTATCGTTTTCCTTCTTTGTGCCATGTCATCTATTTCACGGACTCCTCGGTCATGTAAAGCCATTGGATCCTCGGTATGAATGGAAGGTACCGTAGGATTTTCACGGGGATGTCGAGTTGCCTCTTACGACCATCACCAGAGTCTACCTCCAGGTACCTAGATGAATTACATTTAGGACAGTACTTTGCGAGTGCATGATCTTTTCGAAACAAAATGCATCCTTTTGTACAAGCATGTATCTGCTCGTATGGCATCTTAAGTGCACGAAGTAGTTTCTATGCCTCATACATGTTCCGTGGCAGATTATGACCTTTCGGAAGCATGCTGCCGAAAACTACCAACAATTCATCAAAGCCATCGCGACTGATGCCAAATTGACACTTTACGGCCATTAAACGTCCGATGGCATCTAGTTTCAGAAACATTAGTATGCTCGTGAAGTGGTTTCTGTGCCGAAGACAACATGTCATAATAGGCCTTGGCGGTTGCCTCTGGAGGTTCCTTCCTAACATGGCTAGGTCCTCCATCAAAGTGTGCTTGATGAAACTCATCTAACATGTCTCCGCACCCGGCTTCAGCATCAAAACCCTCGAAGCATTGTCTCATGACTTCATCTCTCGCACGATGAGCTTCACCATGGCATATCCATTGGGTATAGTTAGCCACAAATCCATTGGTGCAAATGTGTCTATCCATATTCAACTGTGATTGAAATATCTTGTTTTCACACTGGCTACAGGGACACAAGACTTTATGTTGTCCTTTGTCAAATGCTTTTTTCAAGAAGTCATCAACCTTGTCAACGAATTCTTCGGTCCACTCACGCTTACCCAACCAACCAGTGTACATCCACTCACGATTATCCATGCTTTAACATATGAGCGATTAATATATAAATCAATTGCATGTATTAGGTAAAGATAGGTCTATCGTGCTCTATCATGCTCTATTAGGTAAAGATAGGCCCTAATCCCACCCGAGGATGTGTAGATGGGTTTAGTTTCCATAGTCTACTCCAATCCGCGATAGAATTTCGGCAGCACCTCCCTGCTGTTCTCCAAATACATGTCCTAGTAAGGAGATTGTGTATCCGGAGAACAACAGAGAGGTGCTGTCGAAATTCTCGAGCGGATCGGAGCAGACCATGGAAACTAGACCCGTCGACACATCCATGGGCTGTCCATAATACGTGGAAAATTCGAAACATATACGGTCTTATATATGCAAAGATATGCATATTTTCAACCGTATCTCTTTCGAATGGGAGACGCATAGGTTACGTGAACTAGGACATGCAAAGGAAACAGAGCTGTTTTGCACGTGCTCACCTAGTATCTCGACGGCGGCGAGAACTGGGCAGACGGTGAGACAGGGGCCGACGAGTCCTTCGGGGCAACGGCGTCACGTCCTCTCCCTTCTCCTTCTCCTTCAGCGACGGCTGTGGCAAAAAATTGAACACAAAAATTAAAAAATTTAAAAAAATTTCGGCAGCACTTCCCCTACACGGAGAGGTTTCCACAACCTGCAACAAGTAAACCAACGGCACGATGGCCGACGACCACAACAACATACCGATGGCACGATGGCCGACAAGCACAACCACAATCATATATAATCAAACCTACAAAGTCTAACTATATATGAAAACATCTAAAAATTTCTAACAATTCTAACAACTAAACTGATGAATATTCTAACAACTAAGCTCTAACTAAACTATATATTCTAACCAAACTATATATGAAAACATCTAAACATTCTAACAATTCTAACAATTCTAAACTATATCTGAAAACATCTAAAAAATCTAACAACCTAAGAACAAAACTAATGAATTTTTATACCTCCTCCCTGAGGCGTGGCGGCACTCTCGGGCAGGGGCGGCCGAGCGCCACGGCGTGGCCTCCTCCTCCTCCCCCTCCCCTCCCCCTGTTCCTTCTCCTTCTTCTCCCCCCACTCCTCCTACCACGGGAAGGCCCTGGGGCCGGCGGCGGCCGCAGAATGGGGGCGCGCGGGCGGGCGGCCGCCGTGGCAGGGGGTCAGTACCGGGGCGTGGCGTGGGAGGGGGCACGCGTGGGCGAGGCCGGGGGAAGGGTGCCGCGCGGGCGGTGGCCGGGGGTGGGGGCGCGCGCGTCGGGGCCGGGGAGGGGCGCGTGGGCGGTGGTCGGGGGAGGAGGGGCGCGCGGGCGGGGCCGGAAGAGGGGGCGCGCGGGCGGCGGCCGGGGGAGGTAGGCGGCGGAGGGACGGATGCCGAAGGAGGGGACCGCGCGCGGGGGGCGGCGGGACGGCGGCCGGAGGAGCGGGCGGCGGCGTTGCTGTGTGTGTGCGTGAGTGTGTTCGAGGAGAGAAGGTCCGGCGGGGCTATTAGGTGGGCCCGATCGTTTGCCGTGTGCCCAGAACTGCGGCACACGAGAAACGTGGTGTTTGTCGTGTGCCTAGATCCACGACACACGGGAAATCTCTGTTTGCCGTGTGCCAGGTCAACGAGGCACACGACAAACGTCTTCGCTGACAAGCGGGACCCGTTGTTTGCCGTGGGCCAGGTCAACGAGGCACACGGCAAACACCTTTGCCGTGTGCCAGGTCAGGGGGCTCACGGCAAATATCATGTCCTGTGATCTGATGCAACTCAAATATTATGTTAAAAATAATAGAATTATGCAAAAAAATAGCAAAATTGAACATGATGTCATCTATATTGACTCTAACCTATACAAAACCTATTGAAGTCAAATTCAAATCCAAACACTAATGTGTCTATAAACATAATGACCATCATTCTCTTCTATATGAATCTCTTTGGAGAACTCTCCGATTGTAAGCATCATACGTGATGAAATGTTCGAAACTTATTTAAGTTGTTACCACACATGCCACATCCGATAGCATGAGATCTTTACGAAAATCTCATGATTTTTTTACTTCGTTTGAATTTTTTAGAATTTAAATACTATTCGACATGTTGTTCGTGCTACTGTTTCCTTATCACATATTTCGAAATTTCGTTTCAAGTTCTGAGTAATGACTTACACTGTATTCGATATTATGAATATCATTTTTCCATTAAACTTATTCCATTATTTCATGCAGTTGCAGTTCAAATTCGAGTAATACGAGAAAAATACTTTAAATACAAAAAAAATATTAAATATAGCAAACAGATTGAGAAATCTATCAACTTGGAATATAGAGTACATAATAATGTATGTGGGTTCGAGAGAATTTTTGGAAGTGAGAATTAATTTTTTTTGCGTTTACCGTGTGCTTGGGTCGAACACACGGCAAAAAGAAGATTTTGCCGTGTGCCAGCAAGAAACCCACGGCAAAGGGTATCTTCGATGGCCGTGAACGGCCTCCCCCTACCCCTAACGGCGGGCGCACGCGGGGGGCACGTGATGGACTTTTGTCGTGTGCCCTCACAGCAAGCACACGACAAAGGTGTGAGCTTTGCCGTGTGCCTGCAGGCGCACACGACAAATTCTAACGGCCGTGAATGGCCTTCCTCTCCCCGACGGCGGGTACACGCGGGAGCCACGTGATGGCTGTTTTCTGGCACACGGCAGACTAGGCAGATTGCCGTGTGTCTGTGGTTTGCCGTGAGCAGCGCACGGCAAACATGGTAGTTTGCCGTGTGTTTGTTGTTTGCCGTGCGCTGCTATTTGGACGCACGGTAAAGCCTGTGTTTGCCGTGTGCCCGACAGAAAGCTCACGGCAAATCTCTGGGCACACGGCAACCTACGGGTTTCCGGTACGTAACCTATTCAATCTGGTGAGGACTATTTATATCTGCAATGGCTTACTGTTCCATGTTTCATTATGCGTATGTTGTGAACCAAAATATCAGCTACGATGATATGAGAAAATTACCTCACATTTGACCAATTATTATTTTATCTCTGCAATTTCAGGACTGAAATATTTAATACAGCATTCCAGGCCCAGAATCTGAATGATGGCATTGAGTACAAAGTTATATAATAAACTAAGTAATTTTCATTGGGCTGAACAGATACTTCAACAAGCTTAATGGCCAAGTGAGCTACAAATGCATAAGCTTATTTCTCCAGATATCATTCTTCAAATTCACAGCCAAACATCACTGTGTTTGAAAGGCGAGAAGGTGAGGGCAATTAAGTGATGATTATGGCTGGATAAAAATTGGATATGATTACTATGCATATTCTCAATGCCCTGGGTTCAAGCATGGGTGTACTAGCTTAGCAAAGATAATCATGCTGCATTTTTTCCCATAATTCCCTGGCTAGCATAAACCTCCTAGCATCGTACGTAACTCATTCATGCGCAATGCGCAGTGCCTTGGTGCATCATCCTGAAACAACACTGTTTGCGCTTGAGCTTGTACAGGTCATTTTATAAGAATGCTTGATCATATACACCGATCATTATTGGTACAAACATGTTGAAATAAAGAGTGATCGAACTAGTAACCAATTAATTCAAAACTTAAACTCCAAATGTCAGGGAGTATCACATGTTTCATTTTAACTAATGGTTGGAATTTTAAAGTCATAGTTGAGTGATCTTCATCGGTATTCAGAATGATGGTTCCAATTTGAAAGGTGTATTTAAATTGAGTAGTTATCATTAAAGCTGAATACATACACCAACAAGCTTAATGTCGTCTGAGTTACCTACTAAGCAGATATCGTAACTCCAAATAAAGCAACCCCTTTGTGTGTTCCGTCTTGGTGGTGGCACCAGGATTCGGAGATCGTGTATTCAATTTGAAATGCACTATGGCCGATGAAGCATTTTGTGTGTTTTGCCCGGTGTAGTCAGGCGCTATGTACGGGATCTGTTTGGGCTTGGCTATTCTTTTGGTTTCATTGGGCATGTGGTCGTCATAGCTAAATCATTTGTTCCATTAAACTCTCGGTGTTCAGGCAGTACTTGATACTTCTTGATACCTTCCAAGCCAATAGAGCTGAAATCCATACCACACATATCTGCTGATAATTTGCCGTACCTCAACTTGTCTTGTGAATATTCGTATGTCCTACTCATGCATGAACGCACTACCATTCCAAGGCCTTTATATATATATATAGTTGGTCGATGTATTTGTTCGTGAAATCACACAGCCTTGGTCGATGTATTAATTAAATAATCCAAGCTTCAAGGTATATGGTCAAAAGAAACTAGAAAATCGTTAACACGGGACCCAATGATATTAATGTAAGTGATAAATAAATGATGTAATTAATATGCATGTTTTTTTAGCTACAAATAGCAATGATGAAGAAATAGTTGCCTTCCTGAAGAACCTTCATAAAAAAATATGTGCGTTGCTGCGGGGATTCGAACTCAGGACCTCTTGGCTCGCGTGTATCCACCTAACCATCTCACCTACGCAGCACATGTGATAGAATAGAAGATGCGCTCCTTTTGAAGTAGCATGCGACACCCCCTTTAGCACCGGGTCGTATTTACCAACCGGTGCTAAAAGGCCTTTAGCACCAGGTCGTAACACCACCCGGTGCTAAAGGGTCCTCGGGGGCACCCCAATTTTACAACCGGCGCTAATATTGCATTAGCACCGGATCTTGAGTGCACCGAGGCATATGAGAGGGGCGGATGTGAAGATCTCTGGTAGTGCCTACTGCTGCTCAAAGTCTTCATAAACTTACTCTTCAAAGTTCTCCTTGAACAGCACACTTCCTATACGCATCACACATTCACATGTAATGAAACAATACAATAAAATAAGAAAAAATAAACCAAACAATTCTAACTGAACAAAACATAAGGAAAAACTATTCCACGCGTTGCAAGGAATACATGAGCACACAAAATCGCTAGAATCGGAGTTAAAATGAAAAAGATATGACTTTTCTCAGATTCAGAAACTTGCTTGTAAGGTTTTATAACTTTTAAGGGCTTAGCTGAGAGAAAATAGAAACTAAAATATAATTTTATATGAAACCATGAGGGCTTATAGGATGAAACTCACTATTTTACCAAAGCTTCGGGGTTCAACTCGAATAAAAAGGGCCTAACCTAAATACTTTTGAACTAAGTTGGACGACACATTCATTTTGTAAAACCAGAGGGGATCTTTTGCAAAGTGGCCATGACCAGCCGGAGTTGACTACTATGCTAGTCTATTTGACTTGGGCAAGGGGTGATGTGGACCGCTTGATCGGGCAGTCCAGATTCGATCGGGCGGAGGGGGGTGGTCGCCCACCAAGGTGGATGATGGCGCTGCAACACAAAACGTGATACCATGCTCGGTTTGGGACAGGGTTTGAGGCTAAGGAGTGCAGGGTCATGGAGAACTCAAGTACGTGGTTGGTCAAAGGCAACAAGGTGGCGGCTGTGCGACCGATCGCGAGAGAGAGCGGGGAAGGGCTTGAGAGCCTCCTTATCTTAGCACGAAGTGACCCGGGGAGTCGAATGAGATAGATCGACGGCAGCCGACAAAGCTCGAAAAGCGGCAACAGTGGCAGCGAGCTCAAGATAGGGTTTCGGGCTCTCTTGCGGAGGGGTTGGGGGTAATAGGGGTGGTGGCACGCTACCTAAAAGGATCAGGGTCCACTCGCCTTGGCGTGTGTGCCTTAGATCGGTCAGACCTGAGCTCATGCTCGAACCGGACCGGAGCCGGTCGGAAGAAGATGACCCCGACAGACGGACCCCATAGAGTGGCGAGAGAGGGAGCAAGCCACAGGAGCTGTGCGGGTTTTCTGGGCCCAACGACAAGGGAAGGAGGGAGAGGAAGAAATGGGCTGGCTGATAGATAAAGGAGGAGGGGAAAGCGAACCCAATGAAAGTTCAAGGGGTAAAAAGGAACTCTAAAAAAAGCAACTATCCTAGGGCTCAAATAAATCCAAAACAATTTTGAATTTAAACAGAATTTACCAGCAGCCAAAGACTAATGCAATAGCATGAATACAACACAAACTTATTTATACTAAAATTATTTAATATGATATTTAAATTGATTTAAAAGGCTAGAGATTCTAATTTAATCCTAGAAAATTTATTTAAGCCTTAATAAATTCTAAAAATCAGAAAGTTGCTAGATAAATTATGTGATAATGTTTAGGGTGTTACACCACACGTGTAAGAAAAATGGACCTGGCATATGTTATTAGTAATTTTGGTGATTATGTGGACAATAACCACCGGGAGTAACTAAGTTTTAGTCAAACTCATGGATGCAGGGTGATGGAGTTCGGTGATCAAATATCTCAAAATGGTCAAGTGAGCATTTTGAAGATGCTATAAGATCATAAAATAGTCCATGACATCGTATGTAGAAGAGAAGTCAGGAGAAATACCCGGGAAGAAACATAGCAAAACACACAAAGATTCCGCACCAACATGTCATCGATTATGGTGGCGGTCGCCGCCGATGTATTCACCTAATAATCAATCGTTGATCAAGGGATTCGGCTGGAAACTCTCAAAAGTGAGGACCATAAGGTGGGTACATCTTTATTGCGGCCGTGTTTCTTTACTGCCCGCAAAAAAAAAACATGTATGAAGTATTAAATGAAGTCTATTTACAAAACTTTTTAGAGATGAGTGTAACTTTACGCGACGAATCTAACGAGCCTAATTAGACCATGATTTGCTACAGTAATGCTACGGTAACCATCCTCTAATCGTACGGTCGGATGCCTCATTAGATTTGTCTCGTGAATTAACCCGGGGTTGTGAAGTTAGTTTTGTAAACTGACTTTATTTAATATCCATAATTATTGGTCAAACGGGATGGAAAAAAATTTCCATGCCAAACAAACAAGGCCTGCTTCTCATGAGATTCGGCAGGATGTACACGGGGGCCTTGTGCGTTTCCGATGCCGCTCAAGCCTGAATGTCTCTAACACGCCTTATATGCTCCGTACAGCTAAAGACAATCTTGAAACAACACTACTGATGCTTATGCTTGTACAGGTCATTTTATAGACTTGCCGGGTCGTGTACAACATTAGTATTCATACAGTAATGCACATAATGGGCGCACATGCTCATCAGTCATGCTACGATCCCCATTGCCTGCATGTTTGAAGTTCATTTTTTTTTAAAGTTCCTCTTTCCTATACTGAACTAGAAACTGGAGCGCGGCGTTGCCGCACCATCCCTTGAGGTTGTACTAGTAGAAGACGAGCGTGAGAGCTAATCTAATATTTGGACACAATTATACCATGTGTATGTATCAAGTACAAAAGTAACGGATACTACATATTAAAAACCAAAAACTAGTATAAGGCATGCTGACTATGCACTTAGACATATTTTTGTTCATTAACATTGTCGGAACGCCTTATATTTTCAGACAAAGAGAGTAATAAGGAATATAAAATTCTTGATCTGTGCACTGTACGTGTTTCATAACCTAACATTATTTACGGGGGTGTGCTTTGTAAGCTTCATTGATGCTTGGTGATTGTCAGCAACAAACCAAGGTATTTCAGAGTTCAGACTTCAATTCAGACACAATTTGTTTATTAGGCTGTCAATCTATTATGGCAATAGGTATACAAGGAACTCTAAATTGAAAGCCTATTTACATTGTTACTTAATCATATTTTATATGGGACATAAGCTTAGGTGCAAGTTGATATGAACTTGAAATGGGAAATGGCGTTGCATGATGCTCTGTGCACAGAATGTGTCTTGCACTCTTTATTGCTCTTGGTGGCTGCAGCTGATGCCGGCGTGCCGAGAATCATCCTGGACACGGACTCAATGTCACGTTGTCACTTTTTTTTCACGAATGAATGTCACTGGTGAAAGCTCAGGGGCATCATCATGTTCAAGTAATAAAACGTGCGGAGACAAGCAACAGGCCGTTAGTGTTACCAAGTACATGCTGCTCTTGTGTGCACTCTTGTCTTTAGACATTTCTACAAAGAAGCGAACGGCGGCAGGGAAACCCCAGTTAATATTGGCGAACAGAAGCGGCGCAAAGGTCGGTGCCGAGAACTTGGCCAGAGGAGAAGGCTGAGCTCCTGCCCGATCCCAGAGCTGAAAGTGCAATCCGACGACCAGCATTTGCAGTCGACGCAGCTCGATAGATTTGCTAGATATAAGAAAGATATGAGCGCAGGATTCGGAAGCAAACAAGCCAAACCTTCAAGGTATCGCAGCGTCGAGGAGTATTGTTGTTCATCATAGCCCTCATTTGCTTCTATTTCTCAAGTACTCACGGAAAACTAAATTGCCGATACCTCTTATTCCTTGCCAAGGCATGACACTATGCATGAGTAGAGCACTCGCCTGATTTTGATCATCGGAAACTTGCCCAGCGGATGCTCGCATGAGAACTTTGTTCGAGACCTCTCATCGGCAATTTATATATAGCCTGGCAAACTTGTTTATACCATACATTCTTACAGCTTACAGCTAGCTAGCCATTGACGACTTGCAGTTATGTGTGTCCATAATAAAGTCTTCAGGTCTATATCTCGATCCGTAATATATGACTAGTGCACAATATGGACTGAGCTACCGATCAAGAGAACCGCTTCATTTAACGCTTCAAAATGCTCATAAAAACCCTTGGGTTAACCAAGACACTTAGCAGTTTTTTCTACGTACTGTCCCCGTCCCGAGCTGTGTGTCCCGGTTTGTTCGGGCTTGTACAAAACGAAAATGCATGGACACGTATGTTTAGACCACGCAACCGTAAACACACTTGGTCCCCTAAGCACTTTACATCTCATGTCAGGGATTTTCTATGCAGTGATTGACGACCTATCTTCCTCCTGCGCCCAGCCACCATTATATTGCCTCTACTGGCGACGACGGGTCCGCTGTAGTCACCGGGCATCCACAGTGTCTGCGGTGAGCTGCTGTAGAATAGCACTAGTATAAACACGCCCGTTGGTGGCACTCGAGAATAAACCCTTTGCTGAGTGTTTTTGGGGGGGCTTGATGGACACTCGGTAAAACTATAGTTTTCCATAGTGCACGGTGGAGCCTTGTGTGTTCCAGATGCCGCTCAAGCCTGAATACCTCTGACATAATTATATGCTTCATACACCTAAATACAATATTGAAACAGGTCATTTTATAGACCTAACATTAGTATTCGTACCAATCATGCACATAAAGGGTGCACGTGCTCATCAGTCACGCTACTATCCCTACAGGAAACCGCGACTTTGTCGAGTGCCCGCTACTATCCCTACAGGAAACCGTGGCTTTGCCGAAGCCTTTACCGAGTGTTGCACTTGGCAAATAGGGTGATGGCAAAGCCCTGTTTGCCGAGTGTCTTTTGTCGGACATTCGGAGTCCGTGGAAACCCTACAGGAAACCGTGGCTTTAGTCCCCGGCGGAGCCCCCGGCCGGAACTAAAAGCCCCCTGTTGACAGTACAGTTGGTAGGCAGGCTTTAGTCCCGGCCAGTGGCTACGCCCGGGACTAAGGGGGTGGTCTTAGTCCTGGTCGTGGGGGCTACGACCGGGACTACCAAGTCGGGGGCTATGACCGGGACTAAAGGGGTGGTCTTTAGTCCTGGTTGGGGCTACGACCGGGACTAAATGCGTCCTTTTAATCCCGATCGAAGCCCGGAGCGTAACTAAATACCCCATACAAATAAAAGGTGCTCCCCCCCCGGCCGAGCCACATACGCATGAACACTGAGCTGCTGTGTTCATGGCGAGGCCGAACTTGGGGAGGGAGGTCATGCCATTTTTTTGATTTTGTGGAGATTTCACTTACACACATGCTGTAAAGGTACATAACTTCATCCTCTTATGATTCCTACTCAGTATTGTCTTTATTTTTGCTTTAGAAATAATAGAAAAATCAAAGATTATAGAAGTAGAGGCAATGAACACACTTGTTATTTATATATTATTTATTAGAGATTTAATTTGTTGGTAGTTGCATTATAGAGATATAACTTGAGGAAAATGAACAATCTCTCATTATTTTTAGAGATAATATAATATATCTAGTAATTAAAATTTACTAGAGGAAGGGAAAATGAGCACGATTTTTTTAGACATTAATTAGAGATATGTAAAATTGATGACTTTAATTTAGGATAACGTTTATTTGATTGGTTGCATATGGCTTTATTTAGCACGTGTATAGATTATTTTGTAAGCTTTAAATAGCACCAAGTTTAGTTTATTTGTTACTAATTAGTCCCTCCATTCCAAATTCTAGAAAAATAGTAAAAATTCCTAAAACATAATAGAGATTAATAGAAAAACCTTGATTATTTATGTATAACTCTAAGTGGGAGAGCCAGGTGTATATGATGGTGAGGTGGGTGAACATGCTGGTGTCAGGCCAAAGTCCAAGCTATGCGGAAGGTCTGGACTTTGACATGACACCAACACGTTCACCCATCTCTGGGACACCCTATCATGAAGGAATGATGTCACCAAGTTACCAGACGAGTCCAAACATTAGGGCTTCACCAAGGATATCGATAGTACAAGGGCAACAAGTAACCATCTTATGAACCTCAGTCGCTTCGATCAGATGGTTACTTGTTGTACTTATAGCATCAACATCCTCACGACACATGACAGCTAAGAGATTCACAGCTTCCGTATCAAGCATCCACTCATTATACGCTTTGAAATTGAATCTAGGTTCCTTCAGTTTTGGGTGGCCCTCTTTCTCCATCACCAAGTTACCTGTTTTAGTTTTTATATAATTATTATAATAGCTAGTTGCTTATTTTCCTTGCTTTAATTTTTATATAATTATCATAACATTTTTATTTTTAGATGGAGAACCAACAATGGATGTACAATGCCGACCGACACTCGAAGGAATTGATTGATAAGCTGTATCATTTTCTAGATGTGGCCGAGGCAAACAAGAATGAGAAGGATTTTATATGTTGCCCGCGCGTCAATTGCAAAAATGAAAGGGATTACCGCTCTAAAGATACCCTACACGTCCAATTTTTTCACATGGTTTCATGGACAAGTATTTTGTTTGGATAAAGCATGGAGAAAAGGGAATTTATATGGAAGAAGGAGAAGAAGAGGAGGACAACGACCCTATATTTCATGGTGCCTTTGGTTATGATATTCAAATGGATGAGGCAGAAAAAGATGTAGGTGTTAATAATAATGACGATGGCAGTCAGCCTGTCGATGATCTTGGTAAGGCTATCTGCGATGCGTAGGAGGGCGCCGAAAGCGAGAAAGATAGGATGAAGTTCTCGCGCATGTCCTCTGAATTCCCCGAGAAATACATCAAGAAACACAAGGAGGAATTGTCCTCCGAATTCACGGTTCTTTAGCAATCCTTCTTTCTGGATCCATACATCAAGAAACACAAGGAGGCGTTGTCCTCCGAATTCCCGGAGAAGTTTGAGGCATGGATTAAATGTCATCACATGGATACTTTTGTCGGTTGGTTGTGGAAACATCTACTCCGTGAGGAGGACATAGATCCACAGCTAGCCTGGTTGGCTAGGGGACCATCTCAGACAATCTTAACATATCAAGGGTAGGAGATTAAAGGCAATACATTTTACACGAGAGCCCAATATATAAAGAGTGGCAACCAAAACAGTGGTGTGTGTATAGATGCCATAGACAGTAGTGGGAAGAAGGAGATATATTATGGTTTCATAGAAGAGGTATGGGAATTAAACTATGGACCTTATCTGAAGGTGCCTCTGTTTCATTGCAACTAGGTAAAGCTAACTGGGGTGACAAAAGACAACTACGGAATGACAATAGTCGACCTCAACAATCTTGGGTTCACAGACGAACCATTCGTCCTAGCAGCGGATGTGGCTCAGGTTTTCTATATCAAGGACATGTCTAGCAGGCCAAAAAAGATAAACAAGGAAGCAGACAAGTCACAGAATCAGCCAAAGTGGCACATAGTTCTATCAGGAAAAAAAACATCGTCGAAATCGACAGAAAGTTGGACTTCTCAAAGGATTACGATGAGTTTGTCGAGATTCCACCATTCACAGTGACCGTGGACCCATGCATTCAATTAAACAATGAATATGCCCCGTACTTACTTCTCGATCATAATCAAGGAACATTCGTAAAAAAAACATTTTGTTTCAGTAGTTGAGGATGCCGATTGATGTATTCAATTATGTAAGACACGACCTCTGTACTATTCAATTATGTAAGACTGTCACATACTATGTAAATGTAAGATTTATTGCTTATATTCTTAGCAATCTATTTCATTTATATATATTATTATATATTTATTAAATTTTTTGGTTAATTTGGAGAGTTATTATTTAACTTGCACATAGTTATTAGATTTACTGGTTATTTTTAGATATTTATTGAATTTATTAGTTAATTTTAGAGTTACTATTTAATTTATAGATATTTATTATGTTTACCGGTAATTTTGAGAAATTATATTATTTGTTTCTTAATTTGTTCCATTTATTAGTTATTTTTTTGGATTGTAGATATTTACTGGTTATTTTGAGAAAATAAATTATTTATTACTTAATTTGTCACTATTGATTATTTACTACTTGTTTTCGACTATTTAGAATAATTTAATAGAACCTATAATAAGCAAGTGTTACTTAATAATTGAATTATGAAAATAAAGAAAAGAAGGGCCGAACTCCTATTTGCACGGGTAACGAAAAGCGCAACTCCTGTTTTTGTTCCCCGCCAAAAGTAAACGGCCCTTTACGCCCAGGCGGATATACAACCCGAGATTAAAGATCCTTTAGTCCTGGGCCATATCTACGCCCGGGACTAAAGACAGCCTTTAGTCCCGGGTGAAGCCACCGCCCGGGGCTAAAGGGCTCCCAGCCCTTCGAGATCCAGGGCACTTCTCCGCCTCGCGCTTGCCCTACTACTGGCTTACTTTGCTGTTCTCTTGGTGCGCATATGTGGAGAAGTTCTACAAGCTGTGCGACCTAGGTGAGGATTCTCGCTTGCTTTGCTTCCACCTTTTGTATCCGCTGGATTCGATTCTTGCGCAACACCCATGGTTTTCTGCTGTCCAAATGCTTTAGGGATACTGGGTGTCGTTCTTTTGTGTTAACGGATTGGATTGAGTCACTCCTATGGCGCTAGCTGAAATTGCTGCGCGATTGATTTCTGTGGTATTTGGTCTTTGGCTAATCGATTGGTGATGCATGGTTCTGTGTCACATATGGAGCCGCATTATTAGTTAGGTCAACTGAAATGAGTGGGTAAGACTATGGGAAGACTAGCAAAGTAAGAAACCTGCTCTTTCATGTATGTAGTGATTAGTGTTTTAATCCTGTCACACCCGGTTTTAGAAAACAAACAAAGTGTATGCCGTATGTGTGCCAGGATCAAGTTTCACACATATTGTAAGCCAGAAAGTGAATAAAAGATACAGTATCACGTAAAATAAACTATATAAATGACTTACAAGTCTATCAAAGTACATCAAATCCTAGAAACGAAGGCTCCAACTTCACAGGCAATCGACTCGGGGTTGCGTACGCCTAGAACTCAGCACCATCCTCATCAGCTTCACACACCTTTTTCTTCTGAGCAGCAATTAGCAAGGTTGAGTACACTTATGGTTGGTACTCAGCAAGGCCACGAGAAATAACCAGAATGCAACTTAATTATCAACTTTAAGTAAATTAATCATGTGAGGGTCCATGCCACCCTTAACCGTGAGTACGACTGATATATCAGTTTTACACTCTGCAGAGGTTGTACACTTTCACCATAAGCCATGTAAAAAGTTCAAAAGAACTTTAAACCCAACCATGCTGTGCGGATCAGGCACACATCACACTACTGAGGTGTGACTGCATAGGCACTCTACGAGGCCTTTACAAAGATTCCCTAATAAGTGCAGTCCGCTAAGGTTTCATTATCCAAGCAAAGCATAAACCTCCCTAGTGAGTCAGTATCTTAGAAAATCATACTACTCAAGAGGACCGGGTTATACCTCATCGAAGTCTCCCCCTCTTGCCCTTTCGGTGAGACATGCACAAACTAGAGTCTCTAATTATTCAGCCAAGGCCAAAGCCCATTAGCACTCTTGGTTGTACTGTTTTCCTGGGTGGTCACTCCATGTTCCAATTAAATCATCATTATAGTGTAATTAAAGCATAGGTAGAAAGATGGTTAGAGACACTTGCCTTCATGCAACAGAAATACCACTGCTCAGTCTTCAATTATTAATCTTGAAATCTCTTGAACACTTGAACCATGTTCGTTCTACTCGCATCAATCAACCAAAGCATCCAAAGCAAACATACAAGCACACAAATAGAAATAAAATTAAAACGGTACATTGATCATCATAGAAGTTTTAAAAGAGCGTACTAAAGAACAGAGCTCGAAGCTACGGTTACGTGAGCGCAAGAATCATTAAAACTGAGCTAAAAGGAGAAAGATATGATCTAAACAAGTTCATATAGGGTTAGACATTTCAGGAATTTAGAAGTAAATGGAAATTGAGAAATTATTGCACAAGGGGATATCAACATGACACAAGAATAGATAGGAAAAAGAAAATGATTGTGAATGGCTAGAGTTAACGATGGGCAATGATCGAAAATTATTATACTACAGATCATCAATGACCGAATGTTTGATCAAATATGTGTAGAGATTCTATTTATTTTGCTGAGAGAAAACGTCCATTTACCATATAGGCATAGCATCATAAGGTATTAAGCTTGACAAACTCGTGTACAGAGGTGTTGCACATGTGGATTTACGACGGGCCGGAATTGATTTATGGTATGCATGTGTATTGGCATTGCAAGACAGAGTATCATGGAAAAGGGTATCTTGAGATTGATCCGATGGATAAAAGAATTGAGCAACTGGACGATAGCTCCGGGGTGTACATGACTAGCACATTAATTAGTTTTTAGATGCTCGTTACATGCATGGCTGGTAGATAGCGTCAGGAAAGAAATACATGCATGCTAAGACAACATGGAGGGTTCTGTACTCTGTACTATTTCTTTTTTCAAATGATAAATGCTTTTATTAGATATGAACAAACTACCCATCATTACGCGCTCTTTGTGCCGAGTGGAGATCACCTACCAATTATATTTTGTCAATGAACTTGTTTCAACATTTGTACAACATGGAGGGCATGGATGAAATCCGATCTTTGCTGCAGCTAGTTTCAACCAACAGTGAGTTCTAAGCATTGTATGGAGAGATTGTTTTGTGGGAATCGCAGGATTTGCTATCCCGTGGATCAAAGCATTTTCAGCGCCCGTCGCTCTTGTAGAAACAGTAGCACCGAGCCAAGTTTTGCGCTGTGGTAGAGCTCTCTAAGCTAGTGGCCCTCAACTCTCAATAAATTCTCGCTACTACAAAAACTCACATTCGTCACTTGCATTTAGTACCGGCCATAAAAACACCCGGTACTAAAGTGGCGGGGAGCTATTTTAGTACTGGGTCTAAACTTAGAAGGCCCCGGTTGGCTTCCACGGTGTTACCGACCGGTATTAAACTGCACCCGTTAGTACCGGGCAGCCCAGCCGGTACTAAATAGCCGGCACATTAGCGTTGGCCAGCATGTAACGGTCTGAGAACCGGTACTCATAGGGGTTCCATGACCGGTACTGATAAGTTTTTCCAGCAGTGTCTCTTGCGTTCCAACAATATTGATATTATTTTTTATTTTTGTTTTGAGGAAAAAAGGAACCCAAAGCTTTGTCAACTTGATATAGTACACTACCGGTTTCAAGATTGATTCATTGCTCCTGTTAGTAGATGCATGAACCTTCAGGTGGTCGAAAATATTTTTTTTCTTATTTTTGGGCGTGAGGCAGATTAGTACCGGTCGGTACTAAACTGCACCCGGTAGTACTAAGCAGCCTAGCCGGTACTGCCGGTACTAAACTGCACCCGTCGGTACCGGGCAGCCCAGTCGGTACTAAATGGTCGGCATTAATGTGCCGGCCAGCATGTACCGGTACTAACAGGGGTTACATGACCGGTACTGATAAGTTTTTCCAGCAGTGTCTCTTACGTTCCAACAATATTGGTATTATTTTTTTTATCTTTGTTTTGAGAAAAAAAGGAACCCAAAGCTTTGTCAACTTGATATAGTACAATACTGATTTCAAGTTTGATTTATTACTCCTGTTATTAGTAGATGCATGAACCTCCCAGAGGAGTCTTCTTGTGACTTTGGGGAGCAGTTGTTTTTTTTTTTTACTTTGGGGAGCAGTTGTTCGTTCCATGTCCGCATCGATTCTTTATTAGGTTGTTTCGAGATCCACATCGTTTCACGCTGAGCTGTGGTTGATTTCATTAATTCCGCTGTGCCAGGTCAGTTGAAAGTTACTTTTTGATAAAGGTAGGATTTGTGTTAACTATACAAACAATGTATAATACCGATGTATAATGCAGAACCCTTTCTCACAAAAAGAAGGTGTAAGTAGAACCAGGCTACAGATCCAGATACAACTGGTGAACACTTATGCTACATCTAAATGGTAGAAATATATTTGGAATGACATCTTCATAGAGAAGGCAATTGAAATATATTTACAAGGTGATCTTCATCGTTAAGGAAAATAAAGAGAATTAATGATATGTTTACGAATGAGCTATAATCGGTGGACCTATTCAGTACTACAAAAATGCAGATTCGTCCACCGCATTTAGTAGCGGGCATGAAAATACCCGGTACTAAAGTGTCAAGGAGCCCTCTAGAGGCTCGCACACGCGCCATTTAGTCACATGTGATCCATAGGTGGGATGGTAAGGAAGCAACGCACGAGGCTAGAGGTCATGGGTTCGAATCCTTGTGACCGCGCACGTGAATTTACGCGCCTTGTGACTAAATGGCGCGGTGTGCGAGCCTCCCGGCGGTCAACCTAGCCGATACTAACTGGCTTGCTTGTTAGTGCCGGGCAACCAGTACCGGCTGGGATGACCGTTACTAAACCGTGTCCCTACTGATGAAGACTTTTGTAGCAGTGATTATTATATTCCAAAAACTAATAAGGGCAAGGCCCTACATCGATAGCACTGTAAATGTAAGGGTGGCTGACTCATTTTTAGATCCATGTGTGGCTAAGCGTGAATGGCCACTCTAAAATCGGATTCTAATGGTGTTGGATTTACGCGTGATAAAATCGTGTGACTTGTGACTAAATAGTGTAACACCCTAAATTTCATCACATAAAGCATGTCGCAACTTTCTGAATTTTTCTAGGATTTATTAAGACAAAAATAATTTTTTTAGGATCTACTTGGAATATCTAGCCTTTTAATCAATTTAAATAGCATATTAAGTAATTTAAGTACAAATAAGTTTTTGTTGCATTGGTTTTTGGTTGCTGGTAAATCAAGTTGGAATTTAAATTCTGTTTAAAGTTGAAATTTGTTTGCTTTCGTTTGAGTTCCAGAAAAGTTCAATTCTGTCGAGTTCAGTTTTATGTTCAGCCTAAACCTCCCCTGGGTTTGTTTTTTTCCCATGTTCCTTTTATGTTCAGCCGGCCATCTTTTTGGGCCGTCATCTTCCGAGCTGTCCCAATCTCTATCTCTCATCACTCGGCCCAGCTGCTGGCCCATCTTTCCCCGCAGCTCACGCTGGTCCGTTTTCCTCTCTCTCTTGTCCATCCCGTGCCTACCGCTCGGGGCCCACCGGTTGGACTCGTCTCCCCGACCGAGCCGGGCCCGAGCTCGTCTCCGACCCCGTGCTGACTGCCTAGGCACGCACGTCTAGGTGCACAAGGCCCTGATCTTTAGCCAGCACGCAGATGCCTCTTTGACCCCTTCCTCACCCGTACGCACAACGCCCGCGAAACCCTAGCGCAAACTCGACGCCGCCGCCGTTCTCTGAGCTCATGGCCGCCGCCGGTCATCTCGGTTGTCGATGCCTCTACCCGCTCATTAAATTCACATCTTTGGCTTCGAATCCGAGCTAATTTGCTCGCCGGTCACCTTGAAGCGGTGTGGCTCGCTCTCCTCCGTCGCCAGCCTTTGTCCCAACTCCCCGCTCTCTCCGACCCAGCTTGGTGAGCTCGCCATCTCCCGCTGAACCTCTAGGACCAAACCGCGCAGAGTTTAGTGGCACCTAGCCCGAGTTTCGCTTCACTCCGACGTTACTCTCTCTCTCTCTCTGCCCGATCCATTTGGATCGTCGGATCCATATCCGACAGATTGCAGAAGCCCTACACCGAGTCAAACTCGTGCGTACAGGTCAACCCCCGGCTAGCCTTGGCCATCGTGGAAAAGAACCCTTAAAGTTTTACAAAATCAACCCGCCGTCCAAGCCAGTTCAAAAGTATTAGCCCCTGAACTTGCTTAGTTTCGCACCCTGAATCCAAGCCCTTGCTCTTTTATATGTTAGCCCTCAAAATTTTATACAAAATTATGTTTTAGCTCCTGCTTTTCTCAGTTAAGCCCCTGGAAGTTTTAAAACCTCGCGAGCAAGTCCCTAAACCTTAGAAAAGCCACATCTTTCTCGTTTTAAATCCAATTTTAGTGATTCTTACGCCCATGCGTTCCTTGTAACATGTAGATTAGTTTTGTGCTATTGTTTAGATCTGTTAGAATTGTTTGATGTACTGTTTATTATTTTGTTGTATTATTTCTTTGCATGTGAATGTGTGATGCATATAAGAATTGTGCAGTTTGAGGAGAACAAGTTGCTCAAGAGTTTCAGCAGCAGCAGGGTTGTGAGGAAGGCAAATATTCCTTGGCCATTCCCATTTGTACATAAATGACATGCATTTCAATTACACTCTTTATTTTATCTCTTGCATTAATATTGTTGGGTCTCATTATGGATTTCCTAGTTACTTTTACCATACCTTGCAACTGGGTTATATAATTAATTTTGATGGTAGATGATGCTTAGCTTTCTCAACTGGGATTGGTTAATGAATCCCTACTCTATGTTCCACCACTACCCTTTTAATTAATTAATTGACAAGATCACTCTTTTTAACTGGAACATAGAGCGACCACCCAGGAAAACAGTGCAACCATAAGTTTCATGTGACTCTGACTTTGATTGATTAATTAAGTATTATGGTTTGTGATAGTTTTACCTAAAAGGGGAAAGAGGAACAATGGTTGATGAGGTATAGCCCGGTCCTCTTGAGCTGTAGGCTTAGCTAAGATACAAACCTCATTAGGGAGGGTTGTGCTATGCTCCTAAACTGAAAACCTTAGCGAGCTATCACTTATTAGAGTATCTTTGTAAAGGTCTCATAGTGACACCTAATATTCGGTCCACATTGTGTGGGAAGGGTACATGCCTTTGGCATTGGGGATCGCGGCTTTATGGTGAATGTGTACACAACCTCTACATAGTATAAAACTATTGTAATAGCCGTGTTCACGGTCATGAGCGGCCTGGACCCTCACATGATTAACTTATTTGAATATGATCTAAATTGTGGTTACCAGAATATGATGGGATTAAGACATTTATTTAATTGTAGTTTGGTATATACTTATATTTGCTAGTAAATATATGCTTAATAAAATTTGACCAACTAAAAGTGCTAAATGCAGCTATTCTTTCAGCCATCCACTTTATAAAGCATTGCATGTCATTTATTTCTAAACTTTGTTGAGTGCGGTATGTACTCATGCTTGTTTATTTATATTGCATCGACCACACTCGGATTGCTGCTCAGATTGGTTGAACTGTGAGAATTTTACTAAGTTTGAGGAGTTCTAGGCAAGACCCCAGTCTTCTGGCTGTGGAGATGGATTTTATTTTGCTATGGTTTAGTTAAACGTATGCATGGTTATGGATATTCATGTCAACTCTGAGATTGTAATAATGTTACTTTAACACTCTTTCGTATGCATGGTTATGGATATTCACTTGTGGCGTTTACCTTATGTGTGTAAACTTGGTCCTGACACACATATGAGATGCATCTAGTTTTCTTTCTAAAACCAGGTGTGACAAATGGCGCGATGTGCGAGCCTCCGGGGCGGTAAATAATTTTTTTTTCTTTTTTTGGGTGCGAGACCATTTAGTACCGGTCAGCCCAGCCGGTACTAACTGGCTTGCACGTTAGTACTAGATTGATATGCGGTGAAGAAAATGGATCCTTTGGGCACGCCTTATTTAGGCATGTGCAGTCGACACATAATCCAATTCAATTGTTCTTTCTAACAATAACAAGATTAGCAAGCGAGTCGGGGTGGGGCATCTGCTCGATAAAACTGGCTGCCAAAAGCTTTACAATTTTCTCCCCTATCTCTATATGTTTCTCCCTATTGAATCGGTGCATGTGTTTATTTACCGGACATGTCCCCATCTTAACTTTCAGGTAGTTCTTCATGACCTTGCTTAGGATCCATAGCAGGTCGAAGAGCTTCCATGTGAAGAAATCCCGATTGGCATGGAGGAAGTTAGTGAGTTAGGTTCCTATTTGGCATACAATGCAGATCTGACCTGCACCATCTTGCATTCTTCCCTGCATTCTTACATCGATCTGGATAACGTCCACTAGTGGATAAATGGCCTTTAGTTTCGGTTCCCAACCCCCTTGAGTCTCGATTCCTCCCGGTTTTTTTGATCCAAGACTAGGAATCTGAGACTATTAGTCCCGGGTTCCCCACCCGGGACTAAAAGTGTGCAGAGTTTTAAAAAATGTTGCACCGCATGGGATTCGAACCCACATCCTCTTGCATTGCCTCGCATATACCTTCCTAACCACCTCAACTACACAGCACATATGACTTTAAGTGTGATATTTTCCCTTTACAGTAACCCGTAGAGGACACACTTTTCCGGGTTGGTGGCTCCAACCGGCACTAAAACCCCTTTAGTCCCAGGTTGAGCCCCCAACCAGGACTAAAAGATTGACCATTAGTCCACGTTGGTGCCATCACCTGATACTAGTGTACGACAGACACCCTTTACTCCATGGTTGAACTTCCAACGACTATAGGGTGACTTTTAGTCCCGGTTGGTGGTTTCAACTAGGACTAATCGCCCCACCACCCTACTTGTTAGAACCGGGACTAACGTAGTCCCAGGTCCAATCAAAAACGGGACTAATATAGTACATGGAAAGTCTATTTTCTACTGGTGCTCGTCTGCATTTTTAGGACGATCTAGATCCTCTTGCTATCCACAGGCTTGAGGTCATCTCAAAGGAAGCGCTTCAAGAGCACATAGTCCTTGCAGAGATGCTTGATGGGGAACGCATGGTTTATGCATAGTCTCTGCATCAACTCCTCGAAATCGTCGCACATAAGCTATGCACATTGCTCTCTTGGATAGCCAGTCGCCCTGACAAACTCGCCGTTGGTGTTTCTTGTTCTTCTGCCTTTTGTCATGACAAATGAGGGACCATTGTCATCATCGCCCTGACAAACTCGCCGTTGGTGTTTCTTGTTCTTCTGCCCTTGTCAAAGATGGCGCCAACTACCTTCTCGCCGGAGGTGTTGGTGTTGGTGATTCCAAGAGCTCTTCTATGGTGTATGGTGTTGACGTAAAAATTGGTTGATGGTTTTCATGCAACAAGATATGCTGTAAGCTTGGGAAATTTGCTTCACTCGAACGCAGGTTCTGTATAATCTTTGAAATTTGCAAGGTACTAGTTAATTTGACCTGAAATTGATCAGTACTTTTGATAGGAACACATCGGCTGGTTTTCCTGGATGTCCTAATACAGAGTTTAGCCATCAGCTATGATTCAAAATTGTAATGATATATCAATTTAAGCATCAACGGGATCTCATCAGCTATGATAACCGATTAAAGGTGTTTATTGATTTTTAAATCTTTTCTATAAATAAAAATATTGGACCAATATAAATCAAACTATTGTCACTATCATTGGATTGGACTTAACAAGACAATAATAATAGCAGGGCGATATAAAATTCAATTAACATCTAAGAAAACACCAAGATTTAGAACTTATCAGGCCAAATTATGACTTTTATAACAACATTATCATGTGACGTTAAATTGAGCTTACATAACAAGCACACGATAACTTTTATGATTACTTAAGCCGGTTGAACTTGGATCGAGGTGTGGTAAAAGGTGGGTTTTTACTTAAGAAAGCTAGAAAGCGATTAAAAGATGCAGCCTTACAAGCACATGATAGATGAAATCCGATAATTTTGAATAAAATAGATTTGAAATAAAAGCAATCAGCCGCAAGGTTGAATCTTCAATACTCGATAACTCATGGTACTTACAAGAACAAACCGAAGATCAAAGATGATGCAGCCATGTTTGATTTTAAGAACTCATCTAGAAAAGCTACGTTACTCGTATTCCTAGAGTTTTTGACGAAAAGCTGAGAGAGAAAATTTTGTATTTATTGGTTCGTGTGTACAGTTTTTTCAGATCTCCTGGGTACATATTATACCCGAGACTAAAAACTCGCAGAAAATTACAACTTGTTACAAACTTAATGCAAAAGAAATAAAAACTACTTTACAGATAAAAACCTGATTGAGTAGGACTCACTCTTCATGACGTCACAACTCCCATCGCTGTGCAACCATTGGATCTGGCAGCTAACCCATCAGATTCTTTGCGCACTTCATCGACCATCGTCTCTCAATTCTATCGGCCCTGGCACATATATATTGGCAGGCGTTCGTCTATGGCACATGCCAAATTTTGGTGTCAACACATGGTTTTATGCTGCTGAGCTTGTGCACCAGGGATTCTCACGTGGTTCCAGAAATGAAGGCCTCAACAATGTCAATGCCAGTGATGCCGGGTCTCATTGCACTACATTGAGAAGTGCCTGATGTAGTCTCAAAGAGACTCTCCTGGCTTTTGTCTACAACTATCTAGGTCCCAAGAATTTCTAGGGCACATGTAGATGTAGGTGGCCTAACACTTATCGATGAATATATCGGTCGTTTAGGTTGGCCCAGTTCGAAATATAGTTGATCGGAAGGTACTTCAGCCAAGCCCTAGCGGAGTCTGCCACCGTGATTGGCCAGTACATGATGATGATGGTCAAGCAGTCGTTATCAATACTGCTAGGTGTGGGTAGGGTTGATAGCGGTCGAACACGATCAGGATAGAACTGTTAATATTTTCACTTTTATATTTAAATAAGAAAATGAAATCGAAAAAATCAGAAATGAAAACGAACACATGGGATAACATGGTAATTGAAAACGAACTAATTCGAGCGAAAACATGTCGATAACGATCGGGATGCGGAACGAAAAAATGAAAACACCGACCATAAGACCTGATACAACAAGTTGGCCACCCACACTGACATAACATAAATATAACTACATAAGTCACAAACTCACTATCACCGTCACGGCACCACAAACCCCACATTCAAATAGACACAATTTAATAGTTCACCACAAATCCGCAAAGCAGAAACAGAAGTCTCAGTCTCAAGTTTCAACCTCACTGGGTAGACACCTAGTTTAACCGTTCACCGGATCGACCAGAACAGACCTGCACTAGAAATATTGAAGAATAGAACAGCAAACACCTACAGCTTATCTGAATACAATCTACGCTACGGTATTTGCAAAGAAATAAATCTAAAGCAATCTGAATTATTCAGATTGTATCTTCTACAGCACACACGAGCAGCCGAGCAGGCCGCGCCGCACACGAGCTGCCGCACATGAGCAGCCGAGCAGCCAGCACCCGCACACGAGCAGCCAAGCAGGCCGTGCCGCACTGCCGCGGCAGGAGCACGCGGTGCGTGGGCGTGTGGCTAGAGCAGACGAGCGGGACGCGCGCGGCGTGGCTGGAGAAGGCGCGGCGGCGAGGGAGGAGCAGGACGCGGTGGCAAGGGAGGAGCAGGCGGTGGCGCAGCTCGTGGCGAGGGAGGAGCACCGGAGCAGGCGGCGGCACAGAATAGGATAGGGAGTCGGGAGAGTGAGTGACGGGGAGAGATAGAGACAGGGAGAGAGAAAGGGCGCAGATGTTATCCCTAGTACGGTTGGGCTGGTTAGGCTGGGCCTTTCAAAATTACTTCCTGTAGACAGTTGGGCTACATTGTGTTTCAATGGGCCTTCGAGAGCAATGGGCTACTTCATATTTGTCATCCCGTGTTTCGTATTTCATATCCTGTATTACGTTTTTATCCGAAAATACAAAAACGAGCAGGTAAAATGTTGAAAACGGATTGGGACGGAACGGAATATATCCTAATCGTTTTCAACCCTACGTGTGATTATGTAAATCTTTCAAGCAGATCGACGATGTGGTTCATGTCACCAGCGTACTTGGCGATGTTGGTCAATGCCCAGAAGCATGGTGTGGAAACATAGCGGTGCACAACCCTAGTAAACTAGTCTATCAACGCGTGCTCCAGCACGGGCTAGTAATCTTAGGATGTAAGTATCAAAATAAAATGAATTAAGGGTACACAGCAAACTAAAGTTGCTTCTTTACTATTTTTCATTGATTAACAATAACATGAATATATAAATTTTATTATATTTATTATTCGCTTGTGACAGAGTTTAGTTTTTTCTTTGCCTCACCCCTCCATGTGCGTATAACATGTGTTTGGTTTCCGCCAAAAGTTGAGCTATGTTTGACATGTAAATTTGTATGTTTATTGCATATTGCACACATGTATACATGAATTACATGGTAACACATACCGTTTATGTACACCTTCGATAAGTTTTTCTATATTAAAAATGATAGATGTGGATAATTTAGAATCATATATAGGGGGACCTCCATGTGCAGATATTTTGTTATATTAATATAGTTATGTAATTTAGATGTACATTACTATTTAGAGATTAGCTTATTTTACTTCTAATTAATGAATGCAGGGGTGGATGCTTTGTTTTTAAATTTAGAGTGTTGCTTTCAGTTATGTTTTATAAAATTGACATGGGTGGGTTATTTAGATGAAGATGGAGGGTAATAATAAACTATTTTCTATACTAAGAGAGGTGGGTAATTCAAATATACACTTAGGGGTTACTTTAGATTATTTTCGTGATGATAGAGATGGGAAAATTTATAGAAAACAAAACAAATGCAATTAAATACCTTGTCAATTATGGTTATAGCTCACTCTCCACTCTAATGAAGGCCCCATGTTTCTGGTTTTTGTGACGATTTTCTATTATTTTACCTTTTCTTGTATTTTATGTATGTATGTTTGTGAAAGCTCAATTGCCCATTAAGATTTTGAGTTTGAATATCATTTTATTTTTATAATTAAACTTCTACACATTGCAAGTAGAGTTGTTACTACTTAAATTTGAATATCCTACAACAGTTTTGGTAACCATGTTTGTTAAATAATAAATATGTCTTGACTACACCAGAAAAGTGGAATGTTTCATATTTTCCCTAATATATGGGAACCACTATAATCTTAAATATGGGACCCATTATTGATTTGGAATTGCTTTATTCGCTCATATACTTTGTCATGTTCTCTCGTTCTATTTCACTTTATCCTATTGGCATATTGCACCTATGGTTTGCATCTCACTAGCTCGTTGTTCCTCATGCTTTTCATTCTCTTGCTAAATTTCCCTCCTTTTGGTTTTGGTGTGCTTAGTTGAAATCTTATCTAGGACCACACAAAGATTTAATCCCATAATACATAACTCAACTAACCAGGCTTGATATTAGTCTAGTAAAGATGAGTCCAGTCTCAATACGGGGTTCATGACATGAAATTTGCTGATATGACAAAAGAGAGAGAAGAAAAAGTTTATGTCATGTTAGAGGAGTTTCATCCCATGAAACTCATCTGACTCGGTGACTTAGTTTCTAGTCTTGATAACTATGAAATAAAACTATGCACTGAGATTGGCCTCAGACCTTATGGATATAGCACTAAAATTTAACAATAGAGCATGTAAAAAAATTAAATGATCTATACTATAAGGTTGTTTCAACGACCAATGTTATTTTTGTTGAGGTGACACTCTTACAAAAAAAATAAAGTCTACATTGGGTTTTGGCCTTACCTATATCAATCATAATTGTATAAATGACACTACAATATTAATGATTTGATATTTCATTATGTAACTAAACACTATTAAGAAACGGCAAAGAAGAAGAGATAGAGCGGACCTCGATTCAATGCATGCATCCATGCCTCGACTGGACACATTATTAAATACATGGAATGAAACTCAGAAGAGAACAGTTCCAATAAAAGAGGAATAAAGGGGACAGAGATAAACCTCCTATATATGGATCGGATGTATCTCTCACCTCAGGTACACCATATATATACACATGTTTATGTTTATACTACTGTGGCCGGTCGACAGTGGCCAAGCTGGATCCAAAAACACCCTGGTGCACCTCTTTATAAATGCTATAGAAATCCTATAATTCTCTAGTAAACCTCCACTAATTAGCTTTAGATTTTAGTTTAGACCCTGGTGCCCGTGCACCAGGCAAAATGACTGTGGCGTCGACAGCGCGAGACACGTGTCATGACTTCGTCAATCTCGAGATTTGCCAGCTCAGTCTCTCGGAGGTGATCATAGAGGTAGGGTTGCATGCGTGTATTTATAGAGGTGAGTGTGTGTGCATGTTTGTTAGCGTCTGCTTATGTACTGTGTTTCTCAAAAAATAATCAAGTGCCCACAAACCCCTGTTAGCCAAAGACCTCACAGATTTGCAAGTTATATTGTGTTCTACCAGGGACATGTACAAAGATTCCACAAACTCCTGCATTTGTGGCATGCACCTGCATTATATTCACGTGCAATGCAAATTATGGAATGCTCCACGCACTTTGGGAAGCAAATGAAACTATACATGCTACCGGTTGTTGCCATGGAAATAATTATTAATCAACGTGTCAAGTAGGCGTCAAACTATCATCCATCTCACCTCAAGCAACAGCAAACTAAGCCTTAATCAACATGCTTAATTACCTGCAGTGCGATTAATAGATGGGTTTCTCGCCCCTAGCCTTGCCTCCACCCCACGATCGACGTTGTACGCTCACGCTCCTGACGTTATGGTGGAAGAAAAAGGAGTAATTTTATAATGACATAGGTGGGTAATTTAAACATTGATTAGGGGTTATTTTTAGACTAATTTCATAATGGCATGGGTGGGTAATTTTTAGAAAACATAATATAAATCCAATGGCTATTATTATAACAATTATTATATTCTATCAGATTAACGTCCAGATGTTTCTGATTTTTGTGAGAATTTCTATGATTTATTTTTTCCTAGCGTGTCTCGTGAGAATTAGCGTACAGTCTCCAAAAGAAGCTTCCTATTAACAATTATTATATTCTATCAGATTAACGTCCGGATGTTTCTGATTTTTGTGAGAATTTCTAGAATTTATCTTTTTTCCTAGCGTGTCTCGTGAGAATTAACGTGGAGCCTCCAAAAGTAGCGTCCAATTAGTAATAGTAAGATGGACCTTTCATCCTCAAATTGATCCCGGTTATATTTTAACCCGAGACAAATGTACTTTTTAGTTCCGATTCGTATTTTTCATGGTCTAATCTTTAGTCCAGGTTGATAACACTTTAGTCCCGCCGGGATTAAAGCCCCTTCCTACACTACCAGAATCCTTCACATCCGCCCGCCTCCTCCGCCTCGGCCATTTTTGGACCCGGTGCTGATGGGGCTTCAACACCGGGTCCAACGGCTAGGAGCGGGGGCGGCGCGTGGATGTATCAGGGCGGACACATTAGCACCGGGTCGTGGCAAGACCCGGTGCTAATGCGCCCCCTTTAGCACCGGGTGCAGCCAGCAACCGGTGCTAATGTGCCGAGGCCATTTAGCACCGGTTGCTGGCTGCACCCGGTGCTAAAGGGGGCGCATTAGCACCGGGTCTTGCCACGACCCGGTGCTAATGTGTTTGAATATAGGGGCTTCCTCCTCCCCCGCCCGAGCCAGCTGAACACTTAGGCGCTGTGTTCATGCTGCTCGGCCGTGGGAGGGGAGGTGCTGCCCAAATTTTTTTCAAAATTTGTGAAGATTCTACTCATCTAAGGAGCACTACAAGGTACACTCTTTCATTCTCTAATGTTTTATTTAGCTTGTAATCCATCTATGATTTAGAAATAGAGGGATTTGTGAATCAAAGTAAAGCTAGCTAGAGAGAGCTTGTGTTCTTGGAGGAGAGAGAGGAGAGAGCTTGAGTTCATGGTGGAGAGAGTGTTCATGTTGTGTTTTAAATGGAGAGAGAAGGCAAGCTAGTTAGTATTTTGTTTTGTATGACTTGTGAATAGTTATAAGGCTTATAGTAATGTAGTTTTAGAAATTACTAGAAAATCAATATAAAATGCTAGAAAATCTTATAAATTAATAGAAAATCTTATAAATTACTAGAAAATCAATATAAAATGCTAGAAAATCTTATAAATTAATAGAAAATCTTATAAATTACTAGAAAATTAATATAAAATGCTAGAAAATCTTATAAATTAATAGAAAATCTTATAAATCTTATAAGGCTTATAGTAATGTTATATTTAATGAATATAGTAATGTAGTTTTAGAAATTTATTTATATAATGGAATATATATTATAATTTGTATTTATTTATATATTAAATTTTTTTATCATTAAATTGTATTGTATATTTGTTATTGGTTAATAATGCAGATGAATAGACAATGGATGTACGGGGACCCCCATGCTCAGTCGTTCTGTGATGGCCTTAGGACGTTTCTCGATGCCGCCGAGGCTAACAGGACGCCGTCTGGTTTCATGTTCTGCCCATGCACCCATTGTAAAAATATACAATCATACAAACAAAGAGGTTGTCTTCAGGTGCATTTGATGAGGCACGGTTTCATGAGGAATTATTCTGTTTGGACGAAGCACGGTGAAAGAGGAATTCTAATGGATGAAGATGAAGAAGACGAGGCCGATGACGACATTCCGTTATTGGCTCAATACTACGGTTCCTTTGCATATGCTGCAATGGGTGATGCCGATGAGGAAGATGTTGCTCGGGAAGGCGATGCTCAGGAAGATGTTGCTCAGGAAAATGAACCTACTGATGGACTCGGGCAAATGTTGCGTGATGCCGAGAAAGACTGCGACAATGATAAGGAACTGAAAAAGATACAGCGCATGTTGCAGGACCACAAGACTGACCTGTACCCAGATTGCAAAGAGGGGCTAAAGAAGTTGGGTAGCACACTTGAACTTCTGCAGTGGAAGGCAGCAAACGGTGTTACTGATAAGGGTTTCGAGGAGCTACTGAAACTCGTAAAGAAGATTCTTCCAGAGGGTAACAAATTGCCATCGACGACGTATCAAGCAAAACGTGTTGTTTGCCCTCTCGGTTTGGAGGTGCATAAGATACATGCATGTCCTAATGACTGAATCCTCTATCGCGGACAGTACGAACACTTGGATCGTTGTCTGGTTTGCACCTGCGCACGATACAAGATCAGGCGGGACGACCCTGGTGATGTTGGGGGAGAGCGTTCTAAGAAAAAAATCCCTGCGAAGGTGATGTGGTATTTCCCTCTGATACCCCGTCTGAAGCGTTTGTTTAGGAACAAAGACCATGCCAAACTGATGCGCTGGCACAAATAAGAACGTAAGCAGGATGGCATGTTGAGACACCCCGCCGATGGATCCTAGTGGAGGAACATCGACAGAGCATTCCCAGAGTTTGATGCTGATGCGAGGAATGTTAGGCTTGGTTTAAGTACCGATGGCATGAACCCTTTTGGTGAAATGAGCAGTAGTCATAGCTCTTGGCCCATGACTGTTTGTATCTACAACCTACCCCCTGGCTCTGCATGAAGCGGAAGTTCATTATGATGCTAGTGCTCATCGAAGGCCCAAAGCAACCTAGCAACGACATTGATGTGTACCTAAGACCATTGGTTGACGAACTTTTGCAGCTGTGGAAGAATGAAGGTGTTAGCGTGTGGGATGAGGACAAGCAGGAGCAGTTTGACCTTCGAGCACTGCTTTTCATACGCATCTTATAGTATATATGACGTTGGTTTCGTTGATCCTCGAAGGATAAGTGAAGCAATGATACTGCACAATCCTGAGGAAACATATTTAAACCTTTACAAGTATATTAAGAAACAAAATTACTGCGACTCCATACTAATCCCGTACAACATCGAGTGAGTACATACACAGGCTTCTTCTTATACTGTCTGTGTACTAATTCATTTCTGATTATAATGTATACATGTGCACAGATTCCACTGGTTCCTAATAATATTGTGTCCTGACCGGGGTGTCGTGAACGTCTTTGATTCGTTGCACACTCCAAAAGAAAAACTACAGAACATCATGGACATGATGACAAGGTGATGTATACTTTCCCCTACTTAATTCACCCCTTACACTCGCAATGACTTAACTCAATTTTTTTTGTTCGCAGGGCCTGGATTCAATTTCGTCAAGAACACCGGGGAATTCAACATGAAACACTAAAATGGAACATTGGCTTTCCGGTAAGCAAGTAATTTGTACGTGTAGGCCTCGGCTAATATATTATATGAATTTTACTTAATTTCTTTTGGTCGACAGTGTGCCAAACAGGGGCCGAGAAATAATTTATGTGCATACTATGTTTGCGATTTCATGTGGAATTGGGGACATAAAAAGCTTACACAACAGGATATTATGGTACGCAATAATAAACACATTTCCATTATTATTAAGTGCACAATTATTGTCTCCAACTCGGCGGATTAAATATCTTTCAATTATTTGTAAATTACAGATGTTCAACCCGAAGGAAGAGTCCCTAGAGCTAGAAAGAATTGACGCAGTTGCAGAACAGCTCGTCGGATGGATCTGGGACGAGGTCGTCAATCCCCGAGGAGAATTCTACTCGCCAGTACTGGAGGACGTGCCGGACAGTCCAACAAGCTAGTCGTCAATCTTAATTAAGTAGAAAATACAGTTTAAATATATATAACTCGAGTTGACATGCATGAATATCTACTTTTGTAATATATATGTCTTCTATTTTGATGAAATATCAGCTAATATGAATATAGAGTCGGCCGAATACGCATTAGAATACACGTATTAGAATATATACGTATATAGACGTGCACGCATGGCTACTGAAAAAAGCAAAAAAAAAAAAGAAATTCGGGGCCTTTAGCACCGGTTGCTGTCTGCAACCGGTGCTAAAGGCAGGCCCTTTAGCACCGGGTGCAGCCACGACCCGGTGCTAAAGGCCCTGCTAAAGGCGCTGCGGGGCAGGGCCTTTAGCACCGGGTCGTGGCTGCACCTGGTGCTAAAGGTCCCCTTTAGCACCGGTTATTCAACCCGGTGCTAAAGGGGTACCCCTTTAGCCTCGGATTAGTTGCACCGGGTGGGAAACCCGGTGCTAAAGGGCTTTCCCACCCGGTGCAGATGTCGATCATTCTGGTAGCGCTGATCAGGACTAATGGCTCATTTTTCGTTAGTGCCTGCCTCCTGTATGCAGTGGTCCTAGGTGAGCCAAGAAGCGCTCCAGTTGTTGTTGCGGTCATCGTAGTGGGGCCCCGCCGAAACACGGTACCTGCTGGTTCCACCAGCGCACATGTGGGTACCCGTTGTACAAGTTCTCATTAATCACGTATGAGGCGCTCTGCAATGGGACATGGGTCTAAACAGAGCCAGCTGCAATGAACTCATTATTACCATTTAGCACATGAGAAACCTGGAATACTAGCTAAACAACAGTTTACATATACCTAAGTAGAATTATTGACTTATGATACTGTCAAGAAACAAGTTTTTGTAGCATAATCCTGAAGACTCATTTGGAGATTTCATCTTAAACATTCTACATTCGGATCGGAGGTCTTTTCTATGGTGGAATTTGTTTACCTGCATATATTTTAGTATATATAAAACAATAAACAAATATAATGTCTATATGCAGTTGCATTGACCTTCACCGCCATGTCAATATGCATGCATAATAATGCAGCCGATCGATAATGATTGACCCACAAGCGCTACAAGTGGCGGTGGACCAGGTCAGCTGGTAGTAGCTTCTATATATGCTATTTGAACGTTATCATCCATTCACGTATTGGGCTTTGATGGCGAGCAAATTGAATTGGCCAATGTCGTCCCTGCTGCCCACGCTTCTTCATCTTCTTGCAGTGGCCACGCTAGCGGTCGCCGCCTGGGAGCTTGAGTGCCCAACCAAGTGCGGCGGCGTCGACGTCCCCTACCCGTTCGGCATCGGCGCCGGCTGCTACCGCAGCAAGGGCTTCGAGATTTCCTGCGTCAGCACCGGCAACGGCAGCACCATGGCGGTGCTCCCGTCCGCCACGCACACTATCCCGGTGACGAGCCTCTCGGTGGCACCGCAGCCGGAGGCCAAGGTGATGCAGCCGGAGGCGGTGCTCGGCTGCAACACCGGGGCCTTCACCATGAACTCCGACAGCAACGGCACCGGCCGCTACGACCACCAGTACTACATGGGCTGCTTCACCTACTGCACCGGCCCCGGGAGCGCCATGGACGGCAGGTGCGCCAGCGTCGGCTGCTGCCACGTCGACATCGCGCCCGGCCTCACCGACAACGCCGTCACCTTCCAGAACTGGCCGCACACCGACATGGATTACAGCCCCTGCGATATCGCCTTCCTCGTCGCCAACGACAGCTACCATTTCCGGGCGTCCGACCTGACCATGGACGTGAACCGGACCAGCATGCCGGTATGGCTGGATTGGGCCATCCGGGACCAGAGCGCCCGGTCGTGCGCCGCGGCCAAGAATACAAGTCGGTACGCCTGCGTCAGTGCCAATAGTGAGTGTGTAGACTCCGCCAATATCCCTGGTTACTTCTGCAGATGCAAGCAAGGCTTCGAGGGCAACCCCTACAAACACGGCGATAACGGATGCGCCAGTAAATATGATCTCTCACTTCGTTCAATTATTTACTTTATTACTGTGACCAGCAGATATATGTAAGGTGTAGCATCACCAACATTTAGTTTAAACAAGTTCTGTTGGTTAGTTTTTAAAAGAGTAAAATGCATGGGCGGTCCCTGAAATTATATCAAGGTGTCACCTATACTCTCTGAACTCTCAAATAAAATGCATTTCTACATCACTCAACTTGTTATGATGTGTCACCTGGGTCCATAAACTCTCAAAATGCATTTTTAGGTCCGAACTTGTACAGGGATATCATCTAGGTCCATAAACTCTTAAAAATATATTTACTCGTCATGGGTATCATCATAAGTCCAAATAAACACACAAAAAGATGAGGACTCCACCTTATTCTCGCACTAGATATCTCTTTTTCTACCGTATTATGAGAGTTTGGGGACCCGGGTTACACACGGGGACAAGTTCAATGACTTGAAAAATAAATTTTGAAAGATTATGGACCTAGATAGCATACCTAGACAAGTTTGAGAATCTACAAATTCACTTTGAGAGTTTTGGGACCTAAATGACGTTGTATGACAAAGTTTAGCGACCTTGATGTATTACTCTTTCTAAAACAGTCCAGACAAAGATTAATGGGGTACCTTCGTCACTGTTGCACCAACGACCAGCCAGCCAGTCAGTGATGATTCCAAAAAGGTTTTGGTCAAAATGAAATCTGAGTCTGGAATTTCCAATCCACAATTAGGCCTCCTTGGAATGCAGATTTTATTCATGTTTCCTCCATTTTTCCTATGAAATTGAACTGTTTCATGTGAAATAATTGTTTATGAAAAAACCACTACTGTTGTTGCATATAACAAGTGCAATTTTTCACAAAATACCTAATACCACAGTGTATATAGTAATGCACAAGGTTCATGGAGTCTCTTTCTAACTAGATTCTTCACAAGATCCCTTATCATTGGCAATAAGTTAGTGTAGCGTGGAAAAAGGACTACTTCTGTAGGTGAACTTGGTCAGTTGGTAAGTTTTTTTTATGGTGGAACCTGCAAACCACGTAGGTCAGTTGCGTCTACGTCTATATTGGTCTTTTGCAAAAAAAAAGAGACTATTTCTGCAGTGTCATAACAAGTGATCATTTGATGGAATCTCTTTCTAGCAACATTACATTCTCGATTTTCATTCAGTTAAATAATGTTTTTTTTGCAATTGCAACGATTCCCTTAAATAATAGAACTACCTCAATGTACTAATTTCTGAGACAAACAGATATCGACGAATGTACACACCCCGAGGTGTATCCTTGCTACGGTATTTGCAAGGATACTGAAGGATCTTACAATTGCAAGTGCCCCTCAGGTTACATGACCACCAATGGTGATCCAGAGAAACAACCATGCGTCCGGAAGTTCCCTCTTGAAGCACAGCTTGCCCTAGGTTATATACCGCCTTTCTCTCCTCACTCTCTCTCTCTCCCTCTTGATGTTTGAGAAGTTGAAAAATGTTCTTTGTGAGAATATCTTCAACAAATTTACAAAACGAGATTGTGCTCGTTCTAACTTATCTTAGGTGCCAATTGCCTACTGCATTACTGCTACGTACAAAACACGCTTTCCAGTACCAAACTAGGAACCATCAGTTATAGTCCTGTTTTGTATTTGGGCTCAGGTGCATAGCAGTGCAGCTTTAATTTTCTTCAAACGCATGAATATCAACTGTTCTCCCCCGGTCACCCCTTCACTTTCAGTTCTTTACCATGCAGCACATTTCATTGTTTACTTTCATCTCCATATATAACTTTTTATGAAAATTTATCCAAACATATTTCAAGATGCCAAATTTCCTGTTACCAGGCATAGAAGAATATATAGGTGGCTACTAACCAATCCATTTTCCTTCTTTATTTATCAACAACAATATTTTTCTTGATCTTTTCAACGAATTTGAAATTTTCCTTCATGTGTGCAAATTATTTAGCTGTTAACTCAACACAAACCCTTGCAAATAAAAAAAAATTTATCACAACCACAGACAAACGTGGCGCAGGGCCTTTATATTTTTCATAACTATAATGTTAAAAAATCATTTTACATCTGTTAATTTGACGAAGGATACTTCCTTAATAAAGATATGCTAGATTTTCTCGAAAATCCAACCACACATATACTAGATGCTAAAATATGCTTAACTTAGTTCTTTCATTCACTGTTTGAGTAAAAAGGAAAACTTAAGTGGGTTACACGCATTTAGAAGTATGTGGATCTGGTAATCCCAGTAGGATGGAAATAGGTTAGGGTTAGACTGGATGCAAACATCTTCGCATGGTGGGTTAGGCCACTTAGCCGCCAAAAGATAAATATAGATTTGTGTTTGTGCGCGCGCTAACGAATATAGGTTACTAACAAATTTCATATTTCCAGATAGTGACCGTTTGTTTCCAGTCTAACCTTATAGGTTAACAGCTATAACTATAAGGTTTGTGTTGTGTGTATGTATCCAAGTGAGTGAATGCATCACTTGCCTAATTTCACCATTTTATTAAAATGCAAGGCTAATGAGAACTCTTACGGATTATCATTGATCTTCTGTCTGTAGGAATCTCTTTGGGGTTTTCCTTGTTAGCTGTTGCTCTACTCATCGCACTTGTGGTGTGCTACAAAAGAAGGATGAACCAACTTTTCAAAAGGAATGGTGGTTCAGTGCTTCAGAAGGTAGATAGTATCAAGATTTTCACCAAGGAGGAGCTCAAAAGAATCACAAAGAACAATTCACATATCCTTGGCAAAGGAGGCTTCGGCCAAGTCTATAAGGGGACACTTGAGGACGGCAGAATGGTGGCTGTGACGGCGTCCATTGAGGTAAGCGAAGCTCTGAAGGAGGATTTCACTAATGAAGTGATAATCCAATCACAAATGATCCACAAGAACATCATCAAGCTCTTGGGTTGCTGCTTAGAGGTTGATGTCGCAATGCTGGTGTACGAGTTTGCTCCTAACGGGAACCTCCACAACGTGCTCCATGGCAAAGACAACCGCCACCTGCCTCTCTCACTGGACTTACGTCTGGACATTGCAACAGAATCCGCAGAGGCGTTAAAATACATGCACTCGTGCACAAACCATACCATACGACATGGTGATATTAAGTCAGCAAACATAATTCTGGATGAAAATTTCATGCCTAAAATATCAGATTTTGGGACGTCGAAGCTGCTAGGCGGAGACGAGGTCTTCACAATGTTTGTGGTTGGGAGCATGGGCTATATAGACCCGGTATTCCACCAAACTGGGCTTTTGACTCAGAAGAGCGATGTGTACAGCTTTGGAGTTGTTCTCTTGGAGCTTATCTGCAGGACACCAACAATATACGATGAACATTGCAGCCTCATCATTCAGTTCCATAGAGTTCTGGACAAGGACAACAGTGGAAGGGCAATGTTCGACAAGGATATTTCAGTAACTGAAGAAGATGTGTTTGTCCTGGAAGAGATTGGAAAGCTTGCTATCGAGTGTTTGAGTGAGGAAGTTGAAGACCGACCTGATATGAAGGAGGTAGCGGAACAGCTTGTGATCCTTAGAAGAGCCAGGAAACACGGAGAATGGAACTACTACAGGGCCCCCCATCACTTTGAGTATATATCAGCAGAACAAGAGGCACCATATGACATTGATTCTGGTGATGAGCAAAGAATTCTCCAACCTATAGCATGAACTCATGTTCCGATCTTCTTTTAAAAATAAAATGATTATCAGCCTCGTCTATCTGCTCCCACATATGGTTTGTACTGATCCTACTGAGTATATGTTTCACATGTTCCAATTGCTGTATAATATATGGATCGATATCTGGGACGTTCTTATTGAACTGATGAGATAATGAAATATTTTCACATCTCGAGTTGAACTGACGATGCCGTCAAAATCTCAAAGCTATGATTAAGTTGAGTTTGTAGTTACTTTTCATTGGGAGAGTTAAATGTTTGGGAGAACGGATGGCTAGCTTATAAGGAAAGGGGTAGGCCCTAGGCTCAATGCTACACTTCTGGAGAAACGACGTTTAGTATCGGTCAGGGAACCGGTACTAAACGGGTCAGGGAACCGGTACTAAAGGGATTCCCTGACCGGTACCATATCATTGCTACTAAATGCGAGCAGCTTAGTACTGGTCATCTCAACTGGTACTAAATGCGACATTTAGTACCGCCTGCTAACGCCAACCTATACTAAATTGTTCACTATGTTTTGCTACAGCCCAGAGGCCCCTAGTCAAGGAATCTTTGTCCAGCCCATGAAAAGCCCACCGAATCATCATTTACCCAATCTAATCGATCTCCTACTGAAATTGCTTCTCTTGTTTGTTCGTTCATTTCTTATTGGGCACGACTATGGTTGCCGGAAAACCAAGCAATGCTAGAGCAAGGAGCTGAAGTCCTGAAGCAGTCAGCTCTGCAGTTTAATTACGCAACAGAGATACATGGAGATCTGTTAGAACTACCTAGGACCGAAGATAAGCAAGAACACGGGAACACGATGTTTTGCCGGGCGACGAACGCCGGTTCGTTCTATATTCTTCTCAACTTGGCAACGAATGCCTTGGTTACACAGACATTTATAGGCGCTAGGTACAGCAATTAAGTGTGTGTTTGGCAACGCTCCACACTCGCTCGGCTCCACTGGTGTGTTTGGCAATGCTCCACACTCGCTCGGCTCCAGTCCGCTTCTTGCTTCTCGCTGCTCCCGCTCCAAGCTGCTCTAGCTCCTCAAAACAACCATTTGGTAGCGCTCCCAACCAGCTCCAGCTCCTGCTCGGCGGTGCCTACGTCCTCCAAGCAACGGCACTGCTCACCGCCGTGGATGTTCACTCCCTCTCGCCGTCTTCCTTCATCCCCGCCACAGATCTGTGCCGCTGCCGAGACGCTGGTCCTCCTGTCCGGCCATGGAGCAGCACGACGTCGGGTGGATACAAGGGACGAGCGGCCACCGGGCTTGCCGGTACTGGCAGCGCTAATGGACGAGCGACCACCAGACCTGTGGGGTTGAGCGACGAGCGAGGTACGAGCGGTCGCCCAACGGTGCGGACGGATGAGCGGTCGCTAGACCTGTGGGACGAGACGCCCGACGAGCGGGATACGAGCAGAGTTTTGTCGGCCAGGCGGGGAGAAGAGAGCGGAAGGGGAATCGGTGGGGAGCAGGTTTTTTCCGCTCCCCACCCAATGTAGAATTTGACGAATCAATTGTGCTTGATTCAATCGAGGAGCTGACGTGTTTTTTTCCTTTTGGTAACGCTCCATGGAATCGGGCGTGGAGCGGAGCGAAAAGATCGCTGCAAAACGCACCCTAACTCATGCGGCACCTGTGCACGAACACACGATTTCCTCAGGACTCGACCTTCCCTCGTACATTAGCCAACTCCTCACCCACACGACACGGTCGACGTCCGAGCCTGCCGCGAGCCTTGCATTCCGCTTCTGACGCCTCAGCAGCTAACCTATCTACACACATGCACACAGCTGATGAACAACGTTAACACGCAGGCACACGCTAACTATCTAACTGACTTGAAACAAACTCAAGTTATGATTATCCTAACAAGATCAAGTAAGGTTGGTGTTGCCTCAAGATTTTTTTTTAGAAACTGGATTAAATCCAGCCTCCACATCCCCTAGAGAATGTGCAGAACCAAAAATGTCACAGATCCAATACAGAAACAAATGCAGTACTTAGACTGTGAATGTGCAATACCATGCCAACAATGCTCAGCGGAAACTAAACAAATGCCTGCGAACAGAACTAAACACCACCAAAAATGACACGAACCGAGGGATTGAAAACACACCAAAGAGACAGCGACACAATCTAAACAGATTTTAGTTATCAATTCTCTCGAAGATGTTCCACCCGGCTTTGCTCAAGATGTCCATGGCTGAGACCTCCAACCTCTGGCAGCCTCTTAATATTCGAAACCTCTCTTCCTCTTTAGAAAGGAGCGCCCAACACCGCATCCAGCGCATTCCTCTGAAGATCACCTGCAGGCAAGAAATAGTTTTTGATCTCTGGAAAACAACGCCATTACGACACAACCACACTGCCCAACACAAGGGTGCAGCACCAATTAACACCTTCTTTCTCAAATTAAAGGGGAAACTCTTAAGCCAAGAACCAAAGAGATTTGCAATACTATATGGTGGTTGTATGCCAAAAGACATACTGACAATATTCCACATCAAGCGCGCCAGATGGCAATCAAAAAATAAGTGCTGAATTTACTACAAAAACAGCACTGCACACTTCCTTTCCATTTTCTCTTAGCAAGGTTATCTTTAGTTAAAATGACTCCTTGTTTTAGATACCAAATGAAGACTTTTATCTTGAGAGGAAGTTTCACTTTCCATGCACAAAACTCGGCTGGTAACCCAGCCCCTTTCATAAGGTCCTTGTACATAGAACCTACCGTAAATGATTTGCTCAAGCCCAAGGAAAAAGCATCCTTGTGGTTATCAAGCTGTACACATGCCACCTCTCCTACCAGTTTATGCCACAAAACCAAATTACTCCCAGTTAAGGATCTTCTAAAGGAAACCCCTATAGGAGTACTGGTAAGTACATTGGCTACAGTGACATGTTTTTTCCTTACTATGTTATACAGAGATGGAAACTGTTTCATCAACGGTTTATTTCCAATCCATAAGTCCTCCCAAAACCTAACCTGGTTACCCTCATGTACAATAAACCGTCCCCTTTCCAGAAATTCCTTTTTAACTTCCATCAGCCCATTCCAAAAATGTGAGTCACGTGTTTATTTTAATCGTAGAAGCCACATCTTGAATCAATAATCCAAACTAATTAAATCTTGGTTCTCTCCCACGGAAGCAACGCAAGAATTTTGTTTAGACCCACATTGGAACACTGGTAGAAAAATCTACATCAGTACCGGTCAGGGGGACATGGTTAGTACCGGCTGCCCCAGCCGGTACTCCCTGGCCGGCACTAAACTGTCTCGCGTCCAAAAAAGGGAAAAAAATATTTTAGACCGCCAGGAGGCTCGCACACCACGCACCGACACAAGTCATGCGATTTTTTCACGCGTAAATGCATGTACGTTTCCGCTCCAGCCTCGCGCGTTGCTTCCTTACCATCTCACCTATGCATCACTTGTGTGATTGAATGGGAGATACTTTCCTTTTGAAGTAACCCGTGGAGGATACGTTAGTACCGGCTGGTAACACGAGCCGGTACTAACGTGCCAGCCGGTACTAACGTGCGCACCACTTGAGTACCGCCTGGTAACACCAGCCGGTACTAAAATTTGACTTTTAGTACCGCTTGGTGTTACCAGCCGGTACTAAAGTGGCTCCCGGGGCCTTCCAAGTTTATACCCGGTACTAAAATGGCTCACCGCCACTTTAGTATCGGGTCTTTTTATGACCGGTACTAAATACAAGCGAAGAATGTGAGTTTTTGTAGTAGTGGAAAAGTGGGGCCATATGTGATAGGCTCAACCAGAGAAATAATGTATATGCCATACATGGCATCTGAATAACATGCCCAAACATAAATTTTGAAACATTAGTATTCTCATATGTCACATATTTCCACTGGGCGCATACACGCATGGGCGTGCGGACGGATGCACGGGGCTTGCCAGATCAGCAAGGCATGAGCTAGAACTTTCCACTGTGGTTGGTGACCTGCCATGTTGAGACATAACCACAGTGCTGCCCGGGACTAGAAACTCCATCCGACGTACAGACAACGCCGTCGTCGCCCAACATCATCCAACCTGAAATCGGCTGGCCGTGTCCTTCCAACCATAACATTTATTCAATCACTGCACGCATGGTTCAATTTTGTGCTTATCCACATGATTGGTACATACGTACGGAAACCTAGTGTGTGCCTTGTGCGTGCATGAAGAGTGGTAGAACCATGTCAGTGGTCGATTGTGGATTACTGATGCCGCTCAAGCCTGAATATGTATCTACACATTTGCTGGCTAGCATCATGCATCGTCAGAGAAGTCGCTCATGAGTTCCATCTCACGGAACGCGCAGTGCAAATGTCATTTATAGCTCGGCATGTATCGTCCTATCCATCATTAATATTGATACAGTTGATGGAAATAAGTAGTAGTCAATTTCAAATAATTAAAACGACATTGCTTAAGGCAGTGTGATGGAGCCGGCAGCTACGGTTCCAACCAGAGAGGACCAGCGCCAGGTCCCTGCCTCCACACTTGGGCCCTTCGATACGTTTAGAACGCTCAAGATCATGCGACTGCCATAGCGACTGCACCTGATCTCGGTCCCAACTGTACACTCCGGTTGTACCTCAGCAATTGTCAGTGTAATTTATGCAGACTTAATGTTTGAGTTCCTGCTTCAATAGTCTACTAGCTTTGTAGAGCAATTATTCTTGTTTAATTTATATCGCCTTGCTGGTATATACGGAGTATTTGTGCTGTTAATTTTGGAGTCAAGAACGCTTGAGGTGTGCCAGTTTTTTGAGAAATCTGGACTGTGATTTATTAGACGATGGAAGTTGCCAAGTCTGAGGATCTTCAATGTGGTAGCTAATACAGTTATTAATTAAATTTGCTAAAACCAAAATCGTTAATCAAAATAATAAGGTGCCAATGTTTTTAACTTCGGTGCTCCCTAATAGATGTAGTACTCCGAAATAATCAATTCCCACTGGTGGAGAAAACGGTTTTAGTCCCGGTTGGATAGGGGCTTGAGTCCCGGTTTTCCAACCGGGACCAGGCGTCAAGACCCCTAAAAAAATAAAAAATAAAAAGAGATGAACCGAGAGGAGGCCACAGCAGGTGCGCGCCACCGAAAGTCACACAAGTCATGCGATTTTTCACGCGAAATACGCACGTGCAGTGCCTAGGATTCAAACCCGGGACCTCTGCCTCGCGCGTAGCCTCCCCTACCATCTCACCCATAGAGCACATGCAATATACAAGAGGTTGCTTTCCTTTTATATTATCCCGTGGAGCACCTTTAGTCCCAGGTGGTAACACGTACCGGGACTAAAGAGTGGGTGGTAACACGGACCGGGACTAAAGGATACCCTTTAGCCGCGGTCCGTGTTACCACAAAGGACAAAAAGGTCCTTCCAGACCCCGGACCTAGAAAAAATCGAACCGGGACTAAAAGTTTATTTGTCTCGGGACAAAACTTAACCGGGACTAAATGGGTGGATGGAAGTCATTTCTCTACTAGTGTCCAATCCGCAAAAAACTTGCCACAACTTCGTTACTTCATGTAATGGAAACTATCCACCATACCTGACTCATTAACTATAAATCGGGGGTAAGAGATAGCCCCTGAATATTTTGCTAAGATACAAAATATTCTGATGCAGGTCGAAAAAACCTCCAAACCTGGGCCGGGCCTTGAGCTATGCTTTGTTGTGGTGACAAACGAGTGGATTTTTTAACACCAGTATGAAATTCACTCCCACGGGGAATCAAACCTAGTACCTAAGGAGTGCAATTGAAACCATGTAACCAACTCAGCTAGAGGACCTTTCACGGCCCTTACTATAAGAACATATCCCTTCAAAGGAGTGAGTAGTGTACTAGTGTGGGCGTCTATAATTTGTTATAAGAAAATGAGTAAATTGCATCCATGATACAACAATTTGTCACGTGGTTGTAAATTAGTCCAAGAACTTTTAAAATGCTCAATTTTGTACAATAACTTGACAGATGGGTGCAAATTAGTCCAACAACTTATAAAATGCTTAAGTTAGTACAATAAGTTGACACGTGGGGTGCAAATTGGTCCAACAACTTGTGAAATGCTCAATTTAGTGTAATAACTTGGCAAATAGGTGCATCTATAGTCCAAACCTTACAACAGTGATGTATTAAGTATAGTAGATAGAGATGTGAATACATTTTATCTATTATATTTCCATAACTTATTTGTTCATTGGTCCAAATTCAATAAATTCTAGAATAACAACATTAATTAGTATTATCGAAAGACTAAAGTACATAAGAGAGACTTTGAGATCTAATGTTTGTTTTGGGCTTCTTTTCATGCATTCAATAATGGAAGAAGTCTACATAACCCCCCAAACTATTGGGCCTGGAACACTTCATCCCCCAAAGTACAAGACCGGGTAACCAGCCCCCTAAAATATAGAAACTGGTGCACATAACCCCCTAGGGTGGTTTTATTGGGTGGTTTTACAGACAAATTTACAGAAAACCCCCTAGAATGATTACACTGTTGCAAACACATCCTTCCACGCCTCTCCTCCATCTCCGCACACACGCCGACGGGGGCAGCGCGGCGCTGCTGGAGACGGTGCAGAGGTTGCTGCTCGTCAGGGAGGAGGCGGACACGGAAGGAGACGAGGACGAGCAGGCGGGGTTCCCCATTGAGTGGCCTTCCTTCAACGACGGCGTTGGAGAATGGGCCCCGGCCTCCCCAACCGGCCGTGCGGCGGCGCTGGCGCCGGAGCGAGGGCGATGGAACAGTGGGCGAGCACGGCTCGAAGTGGCGGAGGACGAGCGGCACGGGAGGAGGGTCGACGCGGAGGACCCTGACGGCGAAGCATTTACGGAAGCGGCCGTGGACACCTGCGGCAATGCAAGGCCGTGCCTGCGAGGCTGCGTGGCGCGGTTCCCGACCGGCCGCAGGCTTGCGCGGCGAAAATGACGACCGGTCGGACCTTTAAGATGATTGCGACGGCGTGCAGGCCCCAAGACGGCAGCGACATCCATGGCGGCAGCGGTCAGGAATGGGAAGGGGGGCGGTGCGGGGGAGGGGGCGGAGGGGACGGGGCAACGCGGGAGCGACGGGCTGGGGCGGCATGGGGGCGGAGGGGAGGGAGAGGGCGCCGTGGCGCCAAGCCGGAGCAAGGCCGGATGGCGGTGCGAGGACGGCGCGGAGGGGAGGGAAAGAGAGGGGTGTCACCGGCAGGAGGAGACGGAGTCCGGGTGCGTCGCGTGGGCAGCTCGACGAAGCGGGACTTGGGCTTGGAGATGGAGGAGAGGCGTGGAAGGATCTGTTTGCGATAGTGTAATCATTCTAGGGGGTTTTCTGTAAATTTGTTTGCAAAACCACTCAAGAAAACCACCCTAGGGGGTTATATGCACCGGTTTCTATGGTTTAGGGGGCTGGATATCCGGTTTTGTACTTTGGGGGTGAAGTGTTCCAGGCCCAATAGTTTGGGGGTTATCTAGACTTCTTCCTTCAATAATTATGTAGAAAACAATTGTGTTTATGTCCTTTTAGATACTTTTTCATTACGAAACAAGTATTGGAGGCTTTAAAAATATTTATGTCAAGCTACTAGAGCGTATATATTTGTTTCCTTTTTAAGCTGAAAATTTTATATAATCAAATATGTAGAAAACAATAAGGACGAACTTATCATATTGAATATGAAAATTAATATTCTTAATCAAAATTAAATCACTATATAAAAATAATAAATTTGAAGACACAACATTACTTCCCTATGCATTGAAAGTTCTTATCTTAGTCAAATGCATTGCCATCGCGATGCGAACATCAATAGCTAATTAATACGTGAATATACTATGTATTACAGCCCGACGTTAGGAAATACATTACAGTTGTCACGTTTGGACTATAGATGCACCAATTTGCCAAGTTATTGCACTAAAATGAACATTTTACAAGTTGTTAGACCAATTTGCTCCCACCTATCAAGTTATTGCACTAAATTAAGCATTTTACAAGTTATTGGACCAATTTGCACCCATCCACCAAGTTGTTGTATGTTGAGTGCAATTTACTCTAAGAAAAATGATTCCAAATCTTTAATCCAAAACTAAGATGGCAATTCATTTTTAGTCTTTCTGTTGTATTTAGTCAAGCACTAAGGTAGCCATCAAATTCCGAGCCCCCTCTCACCGGGCAACTCGCCCAGCCACCTCTGAGCCCCTGTTGACGGCTCCGCTAGCCGTCATCGTTGCTGGCCAGCAGCGACGACGCCCCGCTGCTCCCTTCCTTTTTTCCTTCCGTCCAAGTTTCTTGACTTTACTGCCTCCTTCTGCCTCTCTTTCCCTCCCAGATAAGGATCCTGGCTTGGAAATTGGCTGGCTGCTCGGCAGCTTGGCATAGCCTCCTGTGTTGTGGGGAGCAGCTATGTATGGCAGCTCGGATGGCGTCTCAGCCACTTGTGCGGCGTCGGTTGCCTGGGCTCCCGAATCCGCACATCAGAACGACGTATCTGCACCCCTCGGGGCTCGATCCCGGCTTCTCTGGGGCGGCTGCGTCGGGGTTCAGGGAGGTGGTGGCTTCTCAGGCCCCAGGACATTGGCAAGGGCTCGTTCAAGGGCATCAGTGGCCTGGGACCCTTGGCGACAAGCCAGGATGCAGTGATTCTTGATTATTGATGGCAGTTTTGCCCGCGGGCGCGGGTATCCGCGGATACCCGACCCGACGGGCAAGGGTATGGGCAGCAAAATCCACCCGCGGGCGCGGATATGGGCAGAAAAATCCGCCCACGGGCAGCTAGCGGGCGGCAACTTTCACCCGCGGATATATCCGCTACCCGCTTAAAATAGAAGACCTATAAATCCCAAAGGCCAAAGCCCATTAACACAGACCCTAAATCCACCACCCGGCCACCCCACCTCACAGCACCCGGCCGCCTCCCCCAGTCCCCACCCGGCACCCGCAACCCCCCTTTCTCCGTCTCTCGTTTCTCTCTCTGAATCTAGATCTCGCTCGGCGAGTCGGCGGCTCGGCGCTCGCATTCTCGCCCCCGCCACCCGGCCGGCCTCTCCTCGGAGCCCCGGAGGCGCACCTCGGCGGCATCTCCTCGCCCCCGTCACCCGCCGTAGGCGCGCAGCGGCTGGCTTGGTCCCCCGCCCTCGCTCGCCCGGCTGGCCGGCTCCAAGCCTCCGCGGCTGACGGCTGCAGCCAGCGGCCCAGCGCCAGGCCGCTCGCCTCCACCGCAACCAGCGGCGCTGACGCCGACGATGGTGACGTGGCTGTGTAGGCGCGCGCCCAACACTCGCGGGGCGAATCGAGCTGCGACGACTCGGCCAGGTGCCAATTTTCTTTTTTTTTTGTTCCAATTTTGTACAGACGACTACTACAGAGCGTGTCTTCGTTTGCTTTCGATTCCGGCCGGCTGTAATTTGGCATGTACGTATTTCGCTGATGCCGTGGCTCGTGACTCGATCCGCGGCTTTCAAAAATCTGTCAAATGAAATGAAGTTAATTTGGTTTGTTTCGGCGAAGGCTTAACTTCGAGTTGAGAGCTTCGAAAAATCATAAACGTACGCGCTATGTTTCTTTAATTTGGCTTCAGTTCCGATCAATTTTCTCCTGGAATATATATGTATGGCATCACCATGAGAGCACGAGGCCATCATAATGGCATCATCCTTGCGCTATGTTTCTTTAATCCCGGTCGCCCGTTCAATTGCAGTCTGCGGGTGCGGGTAAACCCGATACCCGCGGATATCCGTCGGGTACGGGTGTGGGTAAGGTTTTTCGCCCGCGGACAGCCTCGCGGGCGGGTAAAGGCTGACAGCGCGGGTATGCTCGCGGGCGGGTAAATGCTTTACCCGCACGTACCCGACCCGCTGCCATCCATATTCTTGATGGGTTGTGGTGGCCAGCATTGATGGCTTCACCGTGGATGGCAGAGCCGCTGCCAAGGGTGTGCTATACCTCCTCGCCGTGTGCTGGAGCACGTGGCCCAGATCCAGCAGCTAGCATGGATGCCGGAATGGTGGCTAGGGCATGGTGGCACTCTACCTTGACGGGAAGTATGCTGCCATGGCCTCGTGAGGCGGCCCATGGCCCAACAGCGGTGGCTCATGGACAAGACACTGGTGACATCGCCTGGCCTAGCGACAATGATGGGTGACTACGGAAAGCACCTAACACAAGCTGGACGCGCTTGTCTTGTCAAAGCAGTTCTATCTTCGCAGCCGGTGTACCTACTCACAGTCCTCAAAGTGGTAAATGAAGTCATCGAAGTTTTGGATAAAAAACTCAAACGCTTCCTATGGGCGGGGGATGCGGCATTGACAGGCGGCAAATGCAAGGTCAACTGGACCAGAACGTGCTTGCCAAAGGAAAATGGAGGACTTGGGCTGCTTGATCTCGGCCGATTTGCAAGAGCATTGTGCCTCAGATGGCTATGGCAGGAATGGACCTCGCCACAAAAGGCATGGGTGGGGACAGGACTCCCATGTGATGACATAGATCGCCTACTCTTCGCGGCCTGCACGACAATCACCTTAGGCGACGGAAAGAAGACGATTTTCTGGCACTCCGGATGGCTACAGGGCTGCCGACCAAAAGACCTGGCTCCAACACTTTTCCAAAACTCCAGACATAAAAACACGACAGTGGCGTCTGCACTCCAAGATCAATCATGGATTCAGGAATTGCGACTCCAGTCAGGCCTCACAATAGGGCACTTGCAAGAGTACATAAAGTTGTGGACCCTCCTGCGGAATATACAACTCGCAAACAATCAAGAGGACCAAATTCGGTGGAAACTAACAGCTTCGGGAGAATACTCGGCAGCCTCAGCATACAAGGCACAGTTCATTGGATGCACAAAATTTCAAGGAGCCAGCAACTTGTGGAAGGTGTGGGCACCGCCAAAATGCAAACTCTTCATGTGGCTCATCACGCAGAATCGAGTATGGACGTCCAATAGACTCGCGCGGAGAGGATGGAGACATTCCCCGTCATGTCCCCTATACCGCCAGGCCAGCGAATCTGTGCACCACCTACTAGCGCAATGCAGATTCACGAAACGTATTTGGGACATGGTCGCGGAATGGGTGGCGCAACCAGACCTAAGGCCACAAGAGTGGAGACCCAGCACAAAGGTAGGACAGTGGTGGGCAAACTTCATGGCCCCATCGACCACTCCCCGCAAAGCCAAAGCAAGCCTCGCCATGCTTCTTGCGTGGGAGATATGGAAAGAGTGAAATGCGCGTGTCTTCAGACACATCGAAACTAGCGCGCCTGAACTCTTAAGAAAGATCGAGCAAGAATCGGCCGCCTGGATTGCGGCGGGAGCACAAGACCTTGCGTCAATAACCATGTGAGAGTAACATTGTGTAAATAAACCGGCTAGCCAGTATGTAACTTTCTCTGCTCTATCAATATAACAGGCATAATCTCGTGCCTTTTGTTCAAAAAAAATGCCTACAACGAGCACTCTGGAATCCGTGTGTGACGAGTGTGGTATTGGATACTTTGTCAATGTTGGGTCTTTAGATGTTTCGGCCTCTTGTGATTTGTTATGGCACCATATGGCACGCGTCTCGTTGTTGACCCTTAAGGTTGTGCTGTGGTGGGCAAGTGCTTGTTAACGCAAGCCATGGTGACAACACCTTTGAGCATCGTTTTTCTTGTTGGAGGCATCATCGTTTTGTCCCGATCCCACCCCATCGCTAAGTCTCTTGATGAAAACTTTGTCCCGATTGGCAGCGACGGTGATGGCTATCATCACATCCTCGATGGAGGTGTCATTTTGGAGAGTTTTTTTAGTGGAGGTGCACTTCATGCGGGTAATGTAGTTGCCGAACTCGAATTCTTCAATACCTATTTGTATCTTACTTATCTCCGCTGCCTATGAGTGGAAGCGTGGATGGAGTTGTTTGTTTTCCCGTTGTTGGATTTGGCTCATCCTTCGGTTCCGCTTGCATCTCACGTGGAGAAGAAGTTTCTTTTGGAGGTGATTCTACGAAACTTTCAACAAAGAGATATTACCATAGTTTAACTTGTGGAGTTTGAGTTTCTCGTTTTTCTTCATTTTGTATTTTTTTCTTTGTTGCATCAGTTTTCTGAAGTCTTGGCTATGTGTTCACTTGGAACGTGTGCCGTTCTTTGTAATTTTTATGGTCTAATGTATTTTCATAAGAGAATGTCTGAGGCCGGAAATTTCTTTCATTATCTAAAGAAAATCATATAATTTTGGATTGAACATTTCAACTAGAAATATCCAACTGAAGGTCAGCTAGCTGCCGATCCAATGGGTGCATCCATGCATGGGCGTGGAGACGGATGCACAGGCCAGGCTTTCCAGAACAGCCACGCAAGAACATGCACTGTCCTTTGTGGTTGGTGAGCTAGCCATCCGACGATCGACGTGCACATGGTGATGCTGTCGTCGCCCAACATCCCACCTGCAACCGGCCGGCCGTGTGCTTCCAGCCTCAATATTTATTCCGCCTCGCATGGTTCTATTTTGGAGCTTTTTAGGTACCTTATACCACTAATTTAAAGGACTAGTATATAAACATTCGATGGTTAAGAATAATTGTATATTAGTCTAACGTTGATGATCAGTGGTATAGGTAGTATATAGTGAGTAGTATAGTAGTATAAGGGTATTATTGGAAAAAATCTAAATGATATCATTGTAATTTAGATATATTTTAATTTTTTCATTCGATCATCTATCTCGGGCCGACAGTCGAGGCACGCCAGTGGGATGGGTCTCGGGTCGGTGATGAACGCCGCAGTTAAGAATGAGAAAAATATGATTAGTTAATATATTTATATCTAAATTACTATATTATCCATTCTCTATACCATATATCACTGGTCAGTGGTATAAGTTACCGTAAAAGAGCTCCTATTTTTGTGCCTATCTATGATGGGTTGGTACATACCGATACGGAACCTAGTGTGCCTCTCGCATGAAAAAGAATAGAAGCAGTAAGGACCATGTCACTTGTTGGTTGTGGATTACTGATGCCGCTCAAGCCTGAATATGTCTCGACACATAGGATGCTCTTGCTGCATTTTGCTCCAACATTTCCTGGCTAGCATGCACCGTCAGAGAAGTCGCTCATGAGTTCCATCTTACAGAACGCACAGGCCACGGGTCGTCATTTTATAGCTACGGACGACATACATACATACATCAATAATATTCACTTTCAGAATAGTTGATATATGCACCGGGTGGGAAAGCCCTTTAGCACCGGGTTTCCCACCCGGTGCAACTAAACCGAGGCTAAAGGGGTACCCCTTTAGCACCGGGTTGAATAACCGGTGCTAAAGGGTCCCTTTAGCACCGGGTACAGCCACGACCCGGTGCTAAAGGGCCTGCCCTGCAGCGCCTTTAGCAGGGCCTTTAGCACCGGTTCCAGACACAACCCGGTGCTAAAGGGCCTGCCTTTAGCACCGGTTGCTGTCTGCAACCGGTGCTAAAGGCCCCGGATTTTTTTTTGCTTTTTTCAGTAGCCATGCATGCACGTCTATATACGTGTATATACGTATATATTCTAATACGTGTATTCTAATGCGTATTCGGCCGACTCTATATTCATATTAGCTGACATTTCATCAAAATAGAAGACATATATTACAAAAGTAGATATTGATGCATGTCAACTCGAGTTATATATATTTAAACTGTATTTTCTACTTAATTAAGATTGACGACTTGTTGAACTGTCTGGCACATCCTCCAGTACTGGCATGTGGAATTCTCCTCGGGGATTGACGACCTCGTCCCAGATCCATCCGACGAGCTGTTCTGCAATTGCGTCAATTCTTTCTAGCTCTAGAGACTCTTCCTTCAGGCTCAACATCTATAATTTACAAATAATTGAAAGATATTTAATCCGCCGAGTTGGAGACAATAATTGTGCACTTAATAATAATGGAAATGTGTTTATTAGCCGAGGCCTACATGTACAAATTACTTGCTTACCGGAAAGCCAATGTTCCATTTTAGTTATTCATGTTGAATACCCGTGTGTTCTTGACGAAATTGATTCCAGGCCCTGCGAACAAAAAAATTGAGTTAAGTCATTGCGAGTGTAAGGGGTGAATTAAGTAGGGGAAAATATACATAACCTTGTCATCATGTCCATGATGTTCTGTAGTTTTTCTATTGGAGTGTGCAATGAATCAAAGACGTTCACGACACCCCGGTCAGGACACAATATTATTAGGAACCAGTAGAATCTGTATACATGTATACATTATAATCAGAAAAGAAATAGTACACAGACAGTATAAGAAGAAGCGTATGTATGTACTCACTCGATGTTGTACGAGATTAGTATGGAGTCGCAGTAATTTTGTTTCTTAATATACTTGTATAGGTTTCCATATGTTTCCTCAGGATTCATCAATATCATTTCTTCACTTATCCTTCGAGGATCCACGAAACCAACGTCATATATTGAGGATCTCCGATATTTTTGAATCTCCATTCTGCATATGTTAAGCAATAAATAAAGCCCGTATCAGCATAGATTGGAATTATTGTTTTCAAACTGTGAATTATAAGCAACAACAAAGTACTTATAGTGTCCAACAGGTCATCAAATCCACGTCCATGGCGTCGCGGTGGTACAACTCATATATATCCTGAAACCTCAGCCAGACCCAATCCTCGTCACCATTGTAGAAATCATGGTCCTTCACGCCTACTTTGATCATGCGCCGTTTATTCCTTCCTGATTCTTCCAAGTACCACTCATGGAATCGGCGCATCTTCGTCTGTAGCTTGCTCTCCATTTCAGGAGGGACCATAGGCTCGCCAAGATTAAACGGCCACTTCAACGTTGTGTTTACATGCACCACTTCTTCCCCCAGGACTTGCGCTCTGGATAGTCCTGTCTCGGCCATTACTCGTTGCACGTTAATCTCGTCCAGAGATGGCAATGGACCCAAGGGCCGCTGAGGTTGCTCGCCGAGCTGAGGAACCTTTTTGGATGGGCCCGCCTCCTTATCTGCAGCCTTCCGCTTCCGGCGAGATTTCAGTAATGAGCGGTCATAGTCTGTTACTATTACTTCCTTCTGTTGACCTTTGCTCAAATTACCGAGGAATGACTTGACGACAGTGGGATCAAGCTTCGGCTCCGGCTCCGGTTTTTTCCTCCACTCGGCCATTTGCCTCTTTGTGTCTGCTTTGACTGAGGCTTTGAGCTCCTCTAGAGTCTTCTCACCCGCTCTTTTCTCTGGTGCGGGCTTCTCTCTGGTTTTCTGCGCCTTCTTCTCTGGTGGAGTGGGGGCAGAGGCTTTAGTGCGGCGTCCCCTCTTCGGCGGAGGGGGCGGAGACCTCCGCGGCGGAGGAGACGGAGACCTCTGGTACAGTTATGGAAATTAAGAGTCAATTACAAATAATTGCAACGACATTGCTTGAGGCAGTGATGGACGCGCGATATTGAAGTCGCCAGAAGCGTTGAATGGCATAATCATAATACACTACACCAGCTCGAACAGCACGTCATTTGTTTCCTGACATAAACTGAACACTTTGTTGCATCATGCTCACTACTGGGGAAGGGAACATTAGTGCCAGCTCTAACTGCCTGTAGTAACCAGTACAGTCAGTTAGAGCCAGCAGTAACTTCAGGGTAAATAACCGCTGGTGAAACCAACTTCAGTCCCAGGGCCTCACCAGATGGTCTAAATTTGTAACAACTATTTTGTAATTTGGTAGCTACCAATATCTGGGGAGGTTCGTTAGTTTCTATGAAGCAGAAGAATGCATGGTTTGGAGCTGATGGAAACGAGAGGCATCAGGAAATAAATTAGCACCTTCAACTCCACGCAGAGTTTGGTGCCACTGCCTAGAATGTCCAGAACCTCATCTAGTGTCATCGGCTCACTAGAGTAACGATTACCTGATGGATTTTGTCTCCGAACACTTCTCCATCCGTATGCTCATGTTGCTAGCTATGTGTTCGAAGCTACAACATCACCACAAATGACGTCATCAGGAGGGGGCTTCAAAAGATGTTTTGCTGCCTGCGTAAAGTGTGTATCAATGTCGTGATGTTTTCATCAGTTCCAGATTTCAAATTTTTCTTTCAGAAGTGTCAGGGAAAAGGACATCGATCCATCGACACCAGCTTCCATTGTTTCTGCAGACATAGCTTCCAGCCAGCTTTTAGAGACCTTTAGGCTTTAGCGCTTTGCCAATAGTGACTTTGTTCAACGAGTCATCGGTGAATCCCACGTTCATGTTCCCTCCAAAAGCAAAATGCATAGCACGTTCACTGAGCAATTTTTCCTTCTTTGCATTGCTTTTGAATTAGCAGCATCGTCACTCTCCATGCGTGATTAACTCGTTTAGAATACAGTTGCGACGTGGTCTCCTGCTTGCTGTCAAATGCATTTTCGAATCTCAAGCTCTTGTTGCCTTTGTAGTGAGGTCTTGTGTTTCAGGCTCCGTATTTTTCCCATTGTGTGTTGAGCCTGGGCACCATAGCAGGACAGAATTGTTGTTGTGCGGGTAGAAATATACAGAAGTGAAGCAGTACGACGGCATCATAAACTTCGAATAGAAAGGTTTTAGTCGCTCAATTGTGTATATATAGCATAAGAAATTTTAAAATGACTGGGATTAATTAGAGCCATCCGAAAAATCGGACGGTGGAAACAAAGAAGTACCTAGAGGTACCTAAATAGATACCCAGATATATCAAATTTGTGGGATTAGATACAAAAAATAGTGGGACCAGCCATTGATTTACATTGGTAGTTTCAGGTACCAGTGGGTACCTCTCCCATCATTGTAAAACAGCTCAACGTTCTGAAGCTTTTAGAGATTGGCTCAGTCAGTTCTTGCCTTATGACAATCAAGTACTATGGATGACCTCCCTAGCGCGCTCATATCCGCCATCAATGCTAACTCGTACACAATTGTAAATGGGAAGGGAAATTGGTGTCTCAGCATCAAACACACGACGGCTGACTGGTTTCCCGACACCTCTCATTATACGTCTCTTCTGCTTTTCGTGCCCACAAAAGATTAACCGAAACCCATGTTGTTGCACGCCTCCACTGCACTATTTATTGAGTCATACACTAGGACTGAGGTCGGTACTACTACTTGTATGTAGACACTCATCCATTTTTCGTCATGCGGCCCCATGCAATGACATGTTTACAACCTGTGCTAAGTCATGGGCGGTCCGGTACTCCTGTTAGAAACTGAGGCACTATTTGGCACATTTTAATTCTGAAAACTAGTAGCAATTTTAGGATGTAAATTAGTTATCTTGTGACAACAAAACATATGCATGTGTTCATGTTAATTCTTATAACTAACACGAATAAGAAAATAAAGCAGAGAAGGTTTAGAGTGTATCCAACTGGGTCAGGGCCGGTGTCGGGGGGACAAAAGGAGGTGGATGGAAAGTCACTTCTCTGATAGTGTCTGTAACACCCAACCCAGTTTTGATGGCCTATGAGTGCAGTTGTAGACATGTTTAGTGTCACCTTGGTAGTAGAGCAAGTGTGGAGCTAACTTATAAGCCTTTTGTCTTACTGCCATAGACTTACGAGTTAATCCTTTTGCATGAAGTGAGGATAAAAGTGTGAGCAGTGTGTGTACCCAAGCATGCCCCTTGGAATGGCTATGTCGGGTAAATTTAGAGGGTGGGGTATTATAAATGGTATTAAAGCCTACCCTCTTGGTTGCACATACGTCTCAGTGTGCGGGCATATAGTGCATGGCGTGTTTGGGCCTGAGTAGGGTACACGGCTTGGCATATGGTGATGGCACTACGTGTACGAACTGGACCGTGTGGGCGACGATTTGGACCAACGATGACATCAAATTCTTTGATGGGGGTGCGCGTGACACCCAGCCCAGTTTAAATGGTCTAATAGTGGCCCATGAATGCGGCTGTGCATATGTATAGTGCCACCTTGCTAACTGTTTTGGAGGGTGGGGTGTTATATCCATTTACCCGCTTCACAATAGGTCATGTTCTTGCGCTATGTGAACTCATGGCCTCTGATTATAGTATTTCTGTATATCACAAACAAAAAGCTGATATAACGAACATATGTTTCCAAGATGATTCATGGCCTCAACTTTTGTGGGAACGACATCACAGAAGGCAACCAGAGATTGAGATTCAGACCTGTGTTCATGTCCTCACATCGTTATCTTAGTTTATGGAGTAGTTTCTAATTTGATGTTATGATTTCTGTGTGAAAAGTAGGTAATGAGGCTATTGTGTGAGATACGATTGTTGTGTGTCATATATGTGTGTATATCATACTACTGTTGCTACATGTATGGTTTTTTTCCCATATAATATGCATCACTGCGCGGTTGGTAACTCAACCCGGGTGTGATAAGGGAAGTTCACACTGCTAGATTGAGATTGGAACCGTCAATGACAATCCATGTACCAGTGCCGGATTAAGACACAAGCCGACACTAATAGGCCCATTATGAGTGCTGGTTCAAGCACGAACTGATGATATCATTTCCAGTGCATGTGTCCCAACCGGTGCTGAAAATAGGATTATTTGTGCTAACCTTACGGTAATGTCACCCCAAAATTGATAGTGATGGGGAGTTTAGAGCCAGCACTGATAATACCTATGGTATGGTGGGCTCTACTCTCATGGTGGAGTATATGCCACAAAACTTTGCCCACGCCTCTCATACCTAGTCTCATGGGCCACTACCGGAGAAAGCCACATCCGCACCTGTTAGGAACGGACTTTAGCACCGGATTCCCAACCGGTGCTAACCTTCCGGTGTTAAAGGTGACACCCTTTAGCACCGCACCGGTTGGGAACGGACTTTAGCACCCGATTCCAACCGATGCTAACCTTCCGGTGCTAAAGGTGCCACCCTTTAGCACCGGGTTAAATACCCGGTGCTATCACCCAGGTCCCCCGGTACATCGTAATATGCGTGTGGTACATCGTAATATGTCTGGTATTCCTTTCAATTGATGGAGCACCTGCCAATGACCTGGTAGGTGCCCGCAAAGGCAAAGAGCTCAAGGAAAGAGCCCAACGATTATTTTAGGGGATGTTTGGATCCACATGGCAAGAGCAAAAAATAGCAAAACTTTTGACTAAAAAAATGGCAAAAGTTTTACCATTATGGGTGTTTGGATCCAATGGCAAAGCTTTTGGCAAAAACTCATTTAAACCCCATTCTCCCTCGTTTTGCCATGGGGTGTTTGGAGGCAAATGGCAAAAGTTTTGTCTTTTTGTCCAATTTTACCATAATGTTGAGCCAAAAGATTTTTGCCATCTCATTTTTAATTTGCCCTTTTGCCATGGGGGTGTTTGGAGGCAAGTGACAAAAAAAATGGCAAAATGGATACCATTTGCCGTTTGCCTATGGATCCAAACACCCCCTTGCTAAGGTGAGTTGTATTGTCTGGTCTGGGTTTATTCCTTCTTTTAATATAGTCAGCATCTCTTCTGCTTGTTTCGTTTCAAAAAAAAAAGAAAAAGGGCCCAACAAAAGGAATGATTGACTGAAGCAGACCTTCCGGGAGATGTGCCCACCCTTAAAGCCTCCATGCAGAGGCGCTGGACATTTTGCTGGGACTCTGCATGATGTCAGACTCTCTGCAACAAAGAAATTATCAATAAGTTAGAAGGTATGGATTAAATGAGAAATAAAAGAATAGGCATATATATAACTTGCTTTATGCATAGATACACTACAAAGACATTAGTATTTGTACTGCACGGTCTGAAACCACTTGGTAGGTTGTTATACACTCACAAACAAGGAACTCCATGCGGCTGAACAGATCCAAATATTGAGGCCAGGCAGATAGACCCAGGAAAAACACAGTTTTGCATCTAAGTGTCTTGATCCAATTAAACTTTTCCTAGAAACTGCCTTAAAAACACAGTTTTATAACAAAAAAAATCTATTTTGAGAATGCAATATTTAAGTTGCTTTGCAGTACACAGAATTGACACATGGGCCTAATGTGAAACACTCCAAGGGAAAAAAGGCACAATCAAGAGCTGAAGTATGTGTTCATATACCTTTCGCAAATGAACCAGGGCATAAAGAAAAAACATTTCAATTATCTAATCAAAACCACCAGCTAACAGAAATTGTTGAGCCTTTTATCCTAGTCACATAAGTTGTTGGGGAACCATTTTTTTAGTCTACATGATCAATCATGTCCACCTATTTTAGGGTTCTTCCGTGTCTCATACAGACATCCTGAAAATTTTGTTTGATTGGTTTTGACAAAGAAACGGAAGCACTCAAAAGACATAAGTGCCAAATGAACTGGGTAAAACAGAGACTAGAGACTAGGTGGAACGGTCGCTGGAGGGACTCTCTATTGCCTAATAGTAGCATATATGTGTCTGAAATCACAATATACAATAATACAGACTGGAATTTCGATGTAACATAAACAAGAAAATTTTGTTTCCATATTTCCCAATTCTACTGCCTACTTGCCTAATAGTCTACACAAATGCCACATAAAAGAAAATTAGCAAGGGTTGTTCAAATGAAACAAATGCGCAATAATGTAACAAAAAGAATACAAGTGATCTTAGTTTCTAAATGAAGGAACACAGAGCCTTAGGATCAGTTACATGGACTACAGTGATTATAATCCAGTCGTTGCATCAAAAACTATGGCATATTACTCGCTAATAATAACAATAGTATCAGATCCTGAACTGAATTAGATGAAAACATAACACCAATCCATTGATGCTTCTTCCCTTCTACAGATCAACCATGACTTCGAAGCGAAATTGAAACTTCTGTTCTAGACTAGCACCCAACATCGAAGACATCTTTTTTATTGTAGCCACATCTCTACTCCTAAAAGCACAATTGGGAGACAAAAATTTTGGTCCCATCCATGTATAATAAACATTATCGGTATACTTTCTTCGTCCGCTATGCCTTGCAGACCGTCAACAACCATGGCATCGCTTTGGCTTCCTCTGCTCCTCCGTCTTCCTTTTCCTCGCTCCCTCCGATACGTATTGCGTTCTCTGTTTGTGGGCCAAAGTTGGTCGAATGAGCATGAGCCGTAGGAATTTCTCGTAGATAGGCCCAAGTAAAATTCCAACTGTTCTGAAATGCACTGCAGGCCGTCAACAACCTTGGCATTGATTTCCAGAGATTTCACAGGAACGCAGTTTCCTCAATAGTCCATATAACTCATAATAAACAAGTAACAACTCATTTGGAAGTTTAAACTGATTCTTATGCGACTCCATGGAAAAGGAACAAATTGTTTGGAAAATAATAGGAATCGAAACTGATTCTTACGCTAATCCTTTTCATCTGATCCATGAACTCCAAATCAGCTGCCACAAGATAATTTTAAGTCTTCATGTGGCTACCACTCGGGTTCGAGTAATGAATACCCAAGTTGAGTAATGGACCCTTTACTGCAGATTTGATTAGGAAGATATAATTCAGCCCACTCCATTGGCAACAGGTCTGCCCATAGCCGATCGAATCATGACCAACGGTAGCGACGTGAGCCTGTTGGATATGTTCCAAATTCCACATCCACGACATAGGCCGGGCTTCTGCCGAAGCGCAGCGGAGGCCCGTCGCCGGAGGCTTGGGCCGGAGCGAAGCCCCCCGTGGTACAGTATATATACCCTTGCTAGGGTTTCGTGGAGACTTGATTCTCTTGTAAGCCGCCATAGGCGTTGTAACCCGACTCTTGAGATATAGTGAGATTGTGCTGGCTGGTGCCCGTGGTTTTTCCCCTTCGCATTGGAGGGGTTTCCACGTTAAATCTTGTGTCCCGCTGTGTTTGATTACTTCGTTATTCGCCGCCGTTTATAACAGAGCCGGCCCTTCCTCCCATCAATGAGGAAGTGGACCAGCACAACTCGGTGGATCAAGATGCCAAAGAGCAAGAAGGCCACAACCCACACAACAACTGGCACCACGACGACCGGCGCCACGACACGGATCTACGCGATTCTATTCGGAGGTGGGAGCGCGACATCCACGCCGACCTCGACAACTCCCACCACAAGCGGGATGTGACTGAGCCTGGGCGCCACGCATGTTACGACCGCGACTACGACCAACGAGATTGGAGGGCTCCCCAGCCCAACAACAGTGGCGATGACGAAGATGAAGAAGAGCGTCATGCCATGCAGAAACTAGAAGCGCGCGAGCAGTACGACTGGCTCTACGGTGCTCTTCGTGCAAACACCCATGCGTCCGGCCTCAACCATGATGCCACAAGGGCGCCTGATTCCGCCTCGAAGTCGGTCAGGTCCCTCGCTACCAAAGGGAACTGGCTTGCACCATGCATAGGTGTTAAACTGTCACACCCGGTTTTAGAAAATGAACCAAGTGTACACTGTATGTATGCCAGGATCAAGTTTCATACATACAGTAAGCCAGTAGTGAATAAAAGATGCAGTATCACGTATAATAAACTATATAAATGACTTACGAGTCTATCAGAGTATACAGCGTATCCTGGAAACGAAGGCTCCAAACTTCACAGGCAGTCGACTGGGGGTTGCGTACGCCTAGAACTGAGCACCATCTTCAAACAGCTTCATACAAGTTCTTCTTCTGAGCAGCGGTTAGCAAGGGTGAGTACACTTATGGTTGGTACTCAGTAAGGCCACAAGAAATAACCAGAGATCAATTTAATATCATGTTTAAGTATATTACTCATGTGAGGGTCCAGGCCGCTCTTGACCGTGAGCACGGCTGATATATCAGTTTTACACTCTGCAGAGGTTGTACACTTTCACCACAAGCCGCGTAAAAGTTCAAAAGGACTTTAAACCCAACCATGTCGAGGTGGCCAAACCTCTTAAATCACACTACCGAGGTGTGACCGCTAAGTAAATAGTAACCCGCTAAGGTTTCCGGTTCAGAAGCAAAGCATAACCCTCCCTAATGAGGTCTGTCTCTTACCAAAGCCCACAGCTCAAGAGGACCGAGCTATACCCCGTCAAGCGCCGCACCTCTTGCCCCTTTCGGGTAAGGTTACCATCCACTAAAGTCCCTAATTAATTAGCCAAGACCAGAGCCATATGATACTCATGGTTGTACTCCGGTGGTTCTCCATGTTCCGATTAAAACATCTTGATATTATAAATAAAGCATAGGTAGAAGGATGGTTAGGGACACTTGCCTTTCTCCAAAGTATAGCTGCTCAAAATATCTTCAAAAGTCTTCTTCATTTGAACAACGTTCCGTCTACTCGTAGCAATCATCGAACACAAGCATGCAAGCATAAAACTATTCAAGCAAACAAACAAGTACAACTAAGAACAATACACCAATCAAAAGAAAAGCTTTAAAAGAGCGTACTAACGGATAGGGCTCGTTACTACGGTTACGTGAGCGCAAGAAACACTAAAAACGAAGCTATGGTTAAAAAGATACAACTATTGAAAGTTTTGTATTAAATGAAAGACTATAAACTTCATTAATTTTAGTTTAAGTAAAATCATGTATAAATAATTAATACAAGTTATATTTTAACCTTTAGAAAAGACGAGGTAAACTTAGTCATATTTTTAATTGTAAATATTCAAGTACAAATTATTTTAATTAAAGTATTAACTTAAAATAGATTATATGAGAACATCTAATCCAATAATTTTATGAACGGTGTTGAACTAGTCAGTATTATAACTGTAACACATTTAAGTCAATATTAATCAAAGTTAACATTTATTTATGAAAAGCCGGAGTTTAATGTCAATTAGAAAGAGCTATTTAAGTAATTATTAATCAAATTAATATCACTTTACAAAAAATCAAGATGGAACTTATTTATATTTTATTCAGAAAACTAATGAATGATAATTATTAATCATGTTAACATTAATCAAGATTGACAATTATTTATGAAAACTCAAAGTTTAACTCTAATTAGCTTTTAATTAGAGAACTAGTGGTCATAAACATTAATCAAGTTAACATAATTTTATGAAGAAACAAGATAGAGCCTAATTAAGTTTTAGTTAGAAAAATTACAAAATAAATATTAATCATGTTAATATTATTCATGAAAATCGAGATATAACCTTAGTCAACTTTTATTTACAAAACACATGGAATAAATATTAATCAATTTAATATTTAACAAGAAAAACCGATGTGTCAAACTTAATTAGATTTTATTTAAGAAAGCACATGTAATTAGCCTTTAATCAAATTAATAATAAATAATTTTCAGAAATAAAGTATGGTGTAAATAACAGTACTAACGCGTAGTTTAAGTTTATACGAAGCTAACACAAAAAGAACGGATTAAAACGGAGTTAAAACATGAAAGATATGATTTTTCTAAGGTCTAGGGATTTGCTGGCAAAGTTTTAAAAGTTCTAGGGGCTAAACTGCGAGAAATCAGGGACCTAAACATAATTTCTTATAAAAACACGAGGGCTAACGAGTAAAAAGGCCAAAACAGGACCTCGGGCACAATTTTAAAACTTGCAGGGGCTAAAGTGAAAGAAACAGGACCTAGATTGAAATACTTTTGAACTAGAGTGGACCGCCGGTTAATTTCTCGAAAGATTAGGGTATCTTTTGCAAAAGTGCCAGTGCCGGCCCTCGAATCATATCTGGACGGCTCGGATTAAAAACACGAAGGGGTATCGGCTGGGTTTATGTGCTGAAAGGAAATATTTGCAGGGGGTTTTCCGAAAGATGAACAAGACACAAGATTGGACCTATTAGTTTCGCGTTTCTTTGGGGACCTAATCACAAAAACGCCATCTTCTTCCCTGAAGAGGCAGGGGAGCTCGCCGGCGGCTCGGCCGATGGCGGTGCCGGTGCTCCGGCGACTTAGGGTGGCGGAGAGCTAGCGCAAACAAGAGAGGAGAGGGTCACGTGGAGTTGCTCACCAGTGGCGGAGCTGGACGGCGCTGGCCGGAATTTGAATCACGGCGGACGAGACGGCCGGCGGCAGTGCCCTCACGTGGGGATGCTTCTTCGGCAACGACATGGGGTCGGCGAATGGCGGCAGGTGTGAGGCTCAGCGCAGGGAACCTCGGGGTAGCGCCAAACTTCGCCAACGGTGACCGGTGCGGCCGGATTTTGGCCGGAGGCGGAGAAGATGGCCGGCGGCATGGCCTTCTCGTGGAGCGGCTTCCCCGGCGATGGTATGGCGCCATGAGGTAGCGGAGGAGCTGCGGCTCGGCGAGGGGATACTCAAGGCGGCCTCTGTTTGCGCCGACGGGCGGCGGACGCGGCGAGTCGGCGTCAATGGCGGCGGCGGCATTGTGCAGGCGAGATGGGTGAGGCGAGAGCTAGGGCTAGGGCTACGGCTGGAGCACGTGTGGCCTCAGGTCGTACTCGTTTTATAGGCGTGGAGACCGAGGTTTCCTTGGCGCGCACGCCAAGGATTGCCGGGGCGGCGGCGCTGCCGTGCGTCGCGAGGAGAGCTGGCGGGGGAGGCTGGGCTTGCGAGGTGGACTCTGCTGGGCCAGAAGGTGGGAGCGGGCCGGTGGAGAAGAGCAGCTGGGCCGGGCGCTCGTGGGCTGGCTCGAGGCGCGCTGGGCCGCGGGACGAGCTGGGGCCTGCTGGGCCGCGGGACGAGCTGGGCCGGGAAAACGAGAGAAGACGGGCCGGCGCTGCACATTGGGCCGGAAGCGATGAAAGAGAGAGCTTGCAATTGATGACACCTTTCCAGAAATTTCCCCACTGGCGCTGGAGAAACAACAGAAAATCCTTAACAGAGTGCAGTGCTATGTCTCCAGAACGCCCGCTAGTCTGCATTGGAGAGCTGGCGACCAAACAAACGTCTCAACAATACAAGCGTAAAGGCACCATGGGCCACTGGTGGAAAGACCAGAACAGCGAAGCTTCCGGGTTATTCACCATCTGGCTTTTCTTTGGAGCGCTCTCCTTCCTCTGAATGTAACGGGTATGCGGCATGCTAAATTCCCCATACCTCCCAAGCCTAGCCAAGGGACACTATCACACTATGCAAGCACTAATAAGCATAGCTCGTTTATTATTAGTGCTTGCATGGATCGACTACCGGGCTCATACCACCACTGATAAAGAAGGGTTCTTTATATATATATAAATATATATATATAACTTAGCATGCATCATGTAGTCTATTTATAGGTACAAAGTGTTGGTGATATGTCCAAGAGCCCATCATCACAATACGGTTTGAAGGCCCGAGAGAATATTGATCCAAGAGGGATTAGGGTTACTAATGGGCCTATGAGACAGAAGCCCATTAATACGCCCTATATAAATGAGGGAGGGGCTAAGGGGCAAGAGCACATGATAGCCGCGCCACCACCCTAGCCGCCGCCTCCTCCTCTCTCTCGGCCACCGCCGTTGCCGTGCGTGCGGTGCTAGCACACTGACGCCCGGCGTTCCATCCGTGTACGTGTGGACTCCATGGAGGCGCTGCTACGACTGTTACGTTGATCGGCTGCTGGGATCAAGGACGAGGAGCTCGGTTCATGGGACGTGATCGACTACTTCCTCTACATCGACGCGCGACTTCTTCCGCTGCGCTGCGCGTCTAGTGGTAACGATCTATGATCTTCTACTCGCAAGTATCTTGGGTGTATGCGGTAGTAATGCTAGCGTAGCCTACCCGATTCCCTTCAGTGCTATCAGAGCCATCTTACGTAGTTTTTGGTCTGGATCATTAGCATATAGGTGATATTTTGTTGTAGTAGATTGGATCTATTACTTTTACACTGTTTGATTAGATCATTTGGTCATAAGGGGTTAAAACTGGAGCGAGTTGATTGCGCGGCATGTGACCAAAAAGATTAGTTCGTATTCTTTCTCTGTTGTGCATACGACATGTCTCTACCGGCTGGAATCACCATCAGGGACTGACTGTGTGCATACTCAGCTGATTGAACCAACAGATCGAGGTCATGTGTAGATGCAGTCTTCTCAAGTGCAAATGTTGCATGGTCAATGTGATTGGCCTAGTGAAAATTGAGGCATTACGAATGGCTCGGGACAGCCGTTGCTTTCTCGCTTTCACGTCGTACGCCTAACTTGTTTTTGCAGGGTATGATGTGAATGGTATGGCCTCAATGTCATGTGATGATATATGTGATGATTTGTGTGGCCTGTGTGTCGCAAGTTAACACAACCGGGTTGAGGTTGGACCATTATTGTATAACGACATGCGTGTCGACTTGTGTTGCTTGAAACCTCATGTAATTATTTCACTAGCTATTAGATGTAGTAGCGTAGTATCTTTTCATGGAGGCTTCAATCATGATGGCGATGATGATCACCACAAGACAGGACGGATGGCAGTGGAAGTCACATTGGAGCCATGGCGATGGAGCCCATTGTGATGCAAGAGGCCATACTATTCACAATATAATATGATTATATGCATGTGATGTTTATTTTCCTGTCATATCATTCTTTCATGCTTTACATATGGTGGATGTTTTAATCATGATAGAATAGCTTCCCTCGGAAAAAAGTTGAGTTTTTTTATGCCTTTTACCAATAGCTGCACCTATAAACTTTGATCGTTGTGTGGTATGTTTACCAAAGTAGAGTACCCTCAGCTATCTCTTTTGTATAGGGTGGATGTCGGACATTCACAAGCATATTATTGGTTTAATCAGCAAAACTATCAAAACAGTTTTGGACTTTAAGCATAGGGTTGGGGCCGGGGCATTGGATGCTACCAAACAAACAAGAGTCATATAGAGATATGATTATCAATTTGTTGCTTACATGTATCACTACTTTTCTAGACGTGATGCTAAAGCTCACTAGGATTTTAGTGATTATGGATCTTGAACCACTATATGTCATTAAAGGGAAGATGACTTAGATATAGTCGGTTGTCTTTTGTTAAATCAGGTAATGAAAGTCTTTGCATAAATTTAGTGCTGAAATCTTGCCTTACTTTAATGTTGTAAATCATGTCTACCAGTAACAATTCTGTTTTCAACTTGCATTCTGTTCTTGAGAAAGAAAAGTTAAATGGAACAAACTTTATTGATTGGTACCACAACCTGAGAATTGTTCTCAGACAAGAGAAAAAGGGAGTAGTGTGCGTGGGAGATTTTATGTCATGAGTATGTTTATGTAATAATGAATAATTGTTATTTGTTCCATGGATGATTATCATTTACATTGATTATCAAGTACGTGACTTGTTCGTGAAACTCTTTGTTGATAATGATATATTTCTAAATTATCCCTAGTTTATGTCGTTGTGTGGGACAACAACGACGTTGAGACTAGCACATGCATTAATGGATGATCATGTTTCACGGATCATGGATATGAAGATATCGGATTAATGATGTGGACACATGTTGGTGAACATGGTGTTGGATTGACCCACTCCAAGACAATGTTGGGATTGTTATTTTGTATGTGCCATCAGTTGTTCTTGAGTCATATACCTACTGGTCCTTAGACCTAAGATCGCCATTGTTTCTCACTGTGTGTAGTGGTGCATCTTGAGCCTGCTAAACGCTACTCCATAACTGGATAGTTACAAAAGTAGTTTACAGGTGTGTCATGAAGCATGGAATGGGATGTGAGCGGATCAAGATGGAATTTGCCCCTCCTAGATAACAGAAGAGATATCTCTGGGCCCCTCGAAATAGTTGGATTGGAAAGTGCATGGCCATGCCAAAGTGATTAAAGAGTTAATCATGATGACTAAAGGTTAGTTATGAATAGAATCCACTATTAGATCGAGAGAATGGTCGAGCTATCGAAAAGGTGGCACACATCTCGCCTTGAGCTTGACTGGTATCGTGTGGCAAAGGGATTCTGTGTATGAGTATATCTAAGGTTCGACTGATATAATCTTTATGTGTATATGTGAGTCACTATGCCCTGCTAGGTGCCGCTATTGACTTGTGATTTGGAAATGGTTTCCATTCATGACCATCTACACATGAACCTAACGGGTCACACACTTAAGGGGTTTGGAATGTTGGAAAGCTTGCCTGTATGATTGTCTCTAGTGCAAGTGGGGGATTGTTGGTGATATGCCCAAGAGCCTATCATCACAATACGGTTTAAAGGCCCAAGAGGATATTGATCCAAGAGGGATTAGGGTTACTAATGGGCCTATGAGATAGAAGCCCATTAGTACGGCCTATATATACGAGGGAGGGGCTAAGGGGCAAGGGAACCTGATAGCCGCGCCACCACCCTAGCCGCCGCCTCCTCCTCTCTCTCGGCCGCTGCCCTTGCCGTGCGTGCGGTGCTAGCACACCGACGCCCGGCGTTCCATCCCCGTACGTGTGGACTCCGTGGAGGCGCTGCTGCGACTGCTGCGCTGATCGGCTGCTAGGATCAAGGACGAGGAGCTCGGTTCATGGGACGTGATCGACTACTTCCTCTACATTGACACGTGACTTCTTCCGCTGCATTGCGCATCTAGTGGTAACGATCTGTGATCTTCTACTCGCAAGTTTCTTGAGTGTATGCGGTAGTAATGCTAGCGTAGCCTACCTGATTCCCTTCACAGAGGAGTATAAAAACTAATGACCACTTGTTTATCATCTGAATTAAAGGTTATTTTTCTAGATAATGAAAGAGTTCCGGCTTCATCTCCTTGAAAAAGGGAATCTGTCCACACGTGGTTGGCCAACACTACACAGTACGTACTTGCTGACATCCAAAATGACTTACGGGTCAATATTAGTCACATCAAATACGTGACATATACCACTTGTTGGCTTCCAACATTCCTCATTTCTAGTCCTTAATTACTATTTGCCATACTAATATAATAAAGATGAATTTGCCATGGACTAAACCTATATATCAAATTCATCCATATAATGCCTCAACTACTGAAAATAAATATACGTGGCAATAATTTGTTGCGAAACAAAAAGGTAACGATTTCACATGCTTCTTCTGTTTTCTTCCTTAGAGAACACCGTAGCCGATCTTCACTCACAAATAACTTTGGGTTCTGTGCTGAAACTAGGCAATAATGTCTCGATTGGTTTATTCAAGTTTCTATGATGGAAGAATGCAAGGAGCTCGTGGAAATGAGAGGCAATGGGAAACCAATTAGCTAGCTAGATAACCCAATTCGAGCCTCTAGCTATAGTTTTAATGTTATGTTGCTTATGGAGATCGAGTCTGAGAAAACACCCCCTTGCTCTATGCTGTATTCCCACCTGGGGTGCAGAGTATTGTCCAAAGCAAACGCATGACCAAAGCAAAGTTGGCACGATCAGGCCATCGATCGACTCGAGGGGTGTCGATACATCGAGAAGTTTTACTGCTTGCATATCTTACCTTGAAGAACTCGAGGAATTGGAAATCAGAGCAAACAACGGACATTGACCATCTCTTAACCATTCATACATCAGCAAATAAAATAGCAATGTTTTCTGCAGATAAACTAAGCATTCAGGCAGCTCATAGTTCTGGAACTCTACAGACCTACAATTACCAGCATGTTCCGAAATTTAGTGCGCTGCATGCACATTGTCATTTGTTCCTCAAGTACTCACTGAAATCCATGCATGTTCCTATAAATTCCTTCCGATGGCCAATAGGCAGCACATTAAGGATTGCAGCAGCCTTCATATATTCCTTATTAAGTGCTAGCAATTTCCAGTAGTTCATCACGACAGAAAACTGAATCGATCGACCACTCGCCTGTGACCATGCGTGAGGTGCCGCCATTATTGCCGTCTCCCGTCTCTACGTCCGAGTCTCTACGTCCGAGCATCTCACCGATCAGTACGAGTGCCAATCGTTCCCCGGTGTCCATGCTCTATCGCTGCACGTACTCTCTGACTCTCAATGTCTTATTCTCGAATCTAATTTCGTTTTTTCTCAATTATTAGAGTGAAACGATGATGCATAAGTGGATCTTATGATGATTGGGCTTCAATTTTATTGACCCCGCACATCGCATTTTGCATCAAAGTTTAATCACAAACAATTTTCTATCTTTAACACGACATGGAGTTCTGCATGCCTATAGGTGAGGCTAGACTATCTTTCCAATGTGAAGAACACAGCATCATATGGAATGGATCCCGCTTGGATAGATTTCACACGCATATTGCAGGACAACAGTTGTACATTATCAGATTAGTTTCCCGATATATGATAATAGATACAATTGACATGTAACTCTAGACCGTTAGCCTAAATAACGAGGCAAGGGGCCTGCCTCTCAGGGTTCCCAATTTCATATCCTACAAAACCAGCAATACTAACCACATAATACATGACATATATAAGTTATTATACCACGTACTAGTAGCCTGAACATGTCTAAAATCCTTGCGTCTTGTGTAACCATCTGAATCTTGGTTCTATGCTCTCCCTCCCGAACAATCAACCACTCGTGGGTATACCTCCAGTGGACTACAGCGCCTAAAATCCTACGGTTGACACACCTCTTGTCCTTTACTTAACAGTTTAAGTTTTATTTTTCAAAGTTCCTCTTTTGTAGTAACTAATTCCATTCGACTATATTACAAACCAAAATTTAACATTAAGTAAAGGACAAGATGGCCCCATTGAAAGAATCAACACCTTATTTACTGAATGCATCCATATGATTCTCTCTGGACTGCTAGTAAACATATAACAGTTGTTTACTGAACACATGTAACAACTTGGCATGATTTCTCTCTAGACCAATATATACAATATAATGCCACCCTTTCCAAAGAGAAATAGAACTTCAGCTCTGTGCTGGTATGTTGGCTCATGTTTCTGTGTGATAGAGAACGCAGGACCAATAATGGAAATGAGAGGCATCAGGAATGGGCTTGACTAAGGTACTCCAAAAAAATGGATAGATAAGAATTCAGACCAAACCTTGATAAGAGATGATCACCATGAATGTTTCATCAGCCGCCACCCTGTGACTCTCAGTGATTCCGAGAAAATTTTGCCACCCAAATTTCATTATATTGGTGGAAGAAAGCAACCCACAAGATTCACCAAATCAAAATCTCACCATGAATGTTTCATCAGCCGCCACCCTGCAACCCTCAGTGATTCCAAGAAACATCTGCCATCCAAAATTCATTGGTGGAAGAAAGCAACCCACAAGATTCACCAAATCAAAATCTCATGAAATACGGTAGAGTAAAAGATCAACTACTGGAAAGCACAATTTACATTACAGGAGTGCAATATATATATAAGTCATGGTAAATTAAATAGGATAGGCCCGCATGTTCTATCTACATGACCTGGAATGAATTCCATGACACATTCAGAGCAGAAGAGATCTGACACTTCTAGATTACCAAACATATCCAATCTTCTTAATTAAGATATTCGAGGCGATTAACTTCTAAATTGGTGATCCTTTGCTTGAAAGCCCTATCTAAGAGATGCAGCCCTATATACAAACTTCAAGTCTTAGTAATGGTCCTTGGGATGTTATAATTCGAATTAGGGTAAATCTCAGTAAAAAAGTGGGGTGTTTTGATTGAACGTCAATGTACTGAAGGAAGAGCTCATCATGTATGTGTACAGACAGATACGTGAGCAGTTAATTTGCTTGCTTCGCTTGCTCCACCGCTCAAACCACTGCATCGAGTTGAAAACCACACACAAGCTGCAGCTGGCCATTCCCTATACCTTCAAATACCAAACAAGAGGAAGCAGGAGCCGCTCCTATAACTGAAGTTCATCGTGCCCAGAAAAGAGCAGAGGCAAAGCTGCGCTCGCCATCCAAATTCGCGAGCTTCACACTCTACAATCCTTTAATTCCTTCTATACCTAGAGCATCTGCTTCATCATCCGCGCTTCATCAGTGACCTACACCACCCACGTACGAGCATCACCATGAAGTTCAGAAAGTCAACGATGGCCGGGGATTCTTAGGGCTGAAAAGAAGACGGGGGTGGGAAAAGAGAAGCTGGATCATTATGGGTAGAAAGGAGTAGACGCACGCATGATGGACTCCTCCCATCGTTCGAAACCTAACGAGGCCGGTTCCCGCTGGCCGTCGACAGCGCGCAGGCTTGCCTCAACGATGGATGCCAGCAGAAAACAACCTCGCGGACAACGGACGATGAACGCACGCGTGATGGACTCCTGCGCCTGAACGATATACACCGGCGGCGTGTGAACGATGGGTGCCACAACATCAAGGACGGGCCGGAGAACAAAATCGTACCCAGTCTCGTGATGGAAGCCGGCGCGGTCCACATTTGGAAACGTGGAAAGATGAAATAAAAATAGGAAGGTGTTAGATATATATTGTGTCAAATATCTATATGAATCCGGTTATGATGAAACTTAGAGTTGGATTTAGCATTATAGGGTAGAGTTATTGTCCAACTCTATAACCCGGACGTACTCATAAATATAAATATGGTAAGCACGTGATCGGATCTGCGTGATGGCTAACAGCTTCCTTATTGGTTGCCCCGTCGACAATCGCTTGGCGTAACTATGTAAGTTCTTTTGGCCAATTGCTTGCCGTCACTGCTTGATGGCGGTGATGTCTGTGGGCACCACTTCTCCTCACTGGAGGCGTCGTTGCATCCTATAATTTTGGATGGATTTCTCTCGGGTAAAAGCTAAAGATTCGTTTATCCTGTTGTGCGATGGCAGCGTCATTTGATGTTGTTTTCTTCCTAAAGACGTCGTAGTGGGAGGATCTGATGAGGACATCCTTGGGCACGATTTGGCCAAGCACACAACAGTGTTGGCGGCAGTCGTGGCTCAGCGGGAGCCCGGTATGGCCAGGCACACAACAGTGTAGGCAGCAGCCGTGCACGCGGTTTGGTCAGGCGCACAACAGTGTAGGCGGCAGCCATGCACATCCGAATCATCCCACCTTGCTTAGGTAAGGAGGAGGAAGCCACCTTAAAATGGAGAGCCGTCATTCCCCTACCAAACTAGTCTTTTAGGGAGATTGGGCCTTTCCTTGAGTGGGTGTGCCTAAGAACTGTTTGGGGCCGCGCAACCTTAATTTGTTGGGCCTCGGCCAACCCCACGCATGGGCCGGATGCATCATTTGGTATCAGAGATGGGCCTTCGTTTAAGGGGTGGGAATGATGAGGACATCCTTGTGCACGATTTGACCAGGCGCACAACAGTGTAGGTGGTAGCCGTATACGCGATTTGGCCAGGCGCAAAACAGTGTAGGCGGTAGTCATGGCCCAGCGGGAGCACGTTTTGGCCAGGAGCACAACAGTGTAGGCGGCAGCCTAGCACGCGGTTTGGCCAGGCGCACAACAGTGTAGACGGCAGTCGTGCACATCCGAATTATCCCACCTTGTCTTATGGAATCACTTTTTTCTGGTGGGAGGTGAGACCGTTACATCGGTATATTCTCGGCTTGGTGGTCTGAGTTCGTTTGGTGGTTGAAGTTATTATTTCACCTTTGCTGGATTTGGCTCAAACTTCGGTTCTACGGTTCACCCGCATGTGGTGAAGGTAGTTCTTTTGGAGTTGACATCACGTAACAAACCAGATTGCTACAGAACGACTACATGATCTGTCTGTTAGCGTTTTTTTAATCAGTGATTATAGGATGTCTTAGCTATATGTCCTTTTGGATGTGCGCTTTTCTTTATTGTGGTGGCATCCGTTTGTAAGAATTGTGAACTAATGCAATCTCAATTGAAGATGACTGAAGCCGGAAATAAACTTTCTATTACCTAAAAAGTATAGGGTAGAGTTAGTGTTAAAACACTGTAACCCGGATCTATTTGTAAATATAAATATGAGATGAGGCTGTTGTTGTAACCATGATGATATAGCGACAGACTCGTAGGGGGAGGCGGCACGTTGCCGGGACCCAGAGCGACAGGTGTTGCGGTCTTGGGAGGAGCATTGTAGTCATGGCCCAGGGTTGTAGCTTCGGCTGAACCTCGTTAACAAATATCGTGTCTCCGGTGTCGTAAATCTTGCAAGTTCATCTCGGTAGATCCAATCGGTGCTTCCGCTGAAGAAAAATATCAGGTAGCTCATCGCCGCAAGGGCTAATTTTCTAGCAGAAGGTCATCGAGTTCAGATGGCGTGGGTATGCAAGACGGGTTAAGGTTTGGGCCGGTGTAAAAAAATGAAAAAACGGTGAAAATCCTTTAGAAAGTGTTCTTTTTGTTTGACGTCGCAAAAATATCAATGTACTTTTCCAACCGACCCGACAATCCGATATGTGAGTTCTTTGTAAGAGGTAGGTACGTAGAAAAAAATTAATGAGAAATGTTTCTAATTCTACGAGATCTATAAATATTACCATGGACTGAAACTATATATATTGAATGCATCCATATAATGTCCGACCTGCCGAAAATAAGAATTGTTTGCAAAAAATAGGTAACAATTCCGACCAATATATATCAAAACTCGAAAAGCAACCCATTCTTTCCCAGAACATTTCTCTGCGCTGAAGGTAGCTACAAGTATATATCTTCATAGGCCTGTTTGCTCAAGTTTATGTGGGATAGAAGAATGCAAGGAGCTCATGGAAACGAGATGCATCGGGAAACCAATTAGCACCATATCTTTTTTGGAGCCTCTAAAGTACAATAGGCAACACGCTAATCATTTGCACTAGTCTTGTTTGGTTTAGGCATCCTTCACAGGCCAACTGTGGCATGGTCTTGTGCTTGTCCTGGAATGCGCGCTGTCAATCTGATGCTCCGTTTTTTTCCCCTTGAGGTTCAGCTTGATGCTATTTCCAGCATGGTGCTAAATTATGAACACATTAACAGTTAGCGCACTGATATTGGAGTAACATCACCTCCTCTGCTCTTCAGTTAGCCTACTGGGTTAACCAAAAGTGTTGCTAAAAAAAGAAAGTAATTGACGTTGACAGCAGTATTCAAAGTTTCAAACCTACACAGGCAAAGCCCAACAGATTTCGAGTCTTTCTCCTTAACCACTCGGAGAACCCGCATCTATTTATTACAGCTAATAGTAACATGATTTGTGGTATGGGTTTTGAACCGCCCCTAAAAAAAGGACTTTTAGGCGCAGCTCATGTCATATGCAACTACAAATTGATTTTCAGCCACGTCGAATGCCGTGCCGTGATCTGCCTCTAGAAATGACTCCACAAATTATAAAAAATTATAATTGGCCTCTAAAAATTAGGAAAAAAATCACTTCGTATCTAAGAGGACATTAGACACCCACGGATCCTGAGCCACCCCTACAAATGGACTTTTAGGCGCAGCTTGTACCATGATCTACACCTAAACCTTATAATGAAGTTTTGTATCACTAAATGATCTCAAATAATAAAATTGTTGACTAAAATATTTTAGATCTCATCAAGCTCTACAAAAATTGATATCATGCTCATCTTCACCCGATATCATATGAAAATGTTTGTCTATATATTTATTTATTGAGTGTTTTTCAAATTGTCAAACATTGCAATCTCAATACATATACCTAAATTACATTCACATTCACATATACGGACACATTCACACTATAGAGTCGAACACATACTTAATTATCTAACTTCACTACCAGAATGAGTCACATCTGCACCGGTTGGAAAGGGCGATTAGCACCGGGTATCCCAACCGGTGCAGATCTTCCGAGGCTAAAGGGTTACCCCTTTAGCACCGGGCCGGTGCTAAAGGGTCCCTTTAGCACCGGTTCCAGACACAACCCGGTGCTAAAGGGCCTGCCCCGCAGCGCCTTTAGCAAGGCCTTTAGCACCGGTTGCAGTCTGCAACCGGTGCTAAAGGCCCTGGATTTCTTTTTTTTTTTTGCTTTTTTCAGTAGCCATGCATGCACGTCTATATACGTGTATATACGTATATATTCTAATACGTGTATTCTAATGCATATTCGGCCGACTCTATATTCATATTAGCTGACATTTCATCAAAATAGAAGACATATATTACAAAAGTAGATATTCATGCATGTCAACTCGAGTTATATATATTTAAACTATATTTTCTATTTAATTAAGATTGACGACATGTTGAACTGTCCGGCACGTCCTCCAGTGGCATGTGGAATTCTCCTCGGGGATTGACGACCTCGTCCCAGATCCATCCGACGAGTTATTCTGCAATTGCGTCAATTCTTTCTAGCTCTAGAGACTCATACTTCAGGCTCAACATCTATAATTTACAAATAATTGAAAGATATTTAATTCGCCGAGTTGGAGACAATAATCGTGCACTTAATAATAATGGAAATGTGTTTATTATTACGTACCATAATATCGTGTTGTGTAAGCTTTTTATGTCCCCAATTCCACATGTAATCGCAAACATAGTATGCACATAAATTATTTCCCTTCCCCTGTTTGGCACACCGTCGACCAAAAGAAATTAAGTAAAATTCATATAATATATTAGCCGAGGCCTACATGTACAAATTACTTGCTTACCGGAAAGCCAATGTTCCATTTTAGTGTTTCATGTTGAATACCCGGGTGTTCTTGACGAAATTGATTCCAGGCCCTGCGAACAAAAAAATTGAGTTAAGTCATTGTGAGTGTAAGGGGTGAATTAAGTAGGCGAAAATATACATCACCTTGTCATCATGTCCATGATGTTCTGTAGTTTTTCTATTGGAGTGTGCAATGAATCAAAGACGTTCACGACACCCTGGTCACGACACAATATTATTAGGAACCAGTGGAATCTGTATACATGTATACATTATAATCAGAAATGAAATAGTACACAGACAGTATAAGAAGAAGCATGTGTATGTACTCACTCGATGTTGTACGGGATTAGTATGGAGTCGCAGTAATTTTGTTTCTTAATATACTTGTATAGGTTTCCATATGTTTCCTCAGGATTCATCAATATCATTTGTTCACTTATCCTTCGAGGATCCATGAAACCAACGTCATATATTGAGGATCTCCGACATTTTTGAATCTCCATTCTGCATATGTTAAGCAATAAATAAAGCCCGCGTCAGCATAGATTGGAATTATTGTTTTCAAACTGTGAATTATAAGCAACAACAAAGTACTTACAGTGTCCAACAGGTGATCAAATCCACGTCCATGGCGTCGCGGTGGTACAGCTCATATATATCCTGAAACCTCAGCCAGACCCAATCCTCGTCTGTTACTATTACTCCGGCGAGATTTCAGTAATGAGCGGTCATAATCTGTTACTATTACTTCCTTCTGTTGACCCTTGCTCAAATTACCGAGGAATGACTTGACGACAGTGGGATCAAGCTTCGGCTCCGGCTCAGGTTTTTTCCTCCACTCGGCCATTTGCCTCTTTGTGTCTGCTTTGACCGAGACTTCGAGCTCCTCTAGAGTCTTCTCACCCGCTCTTTTCTCTGGTGCGGGCTTCTCTCTGGTTTTCCGCGCCTTCTTCCCTGGTGGAGTGGGGGCAGAGGCTTTAGTGCGGCGTCCCCTCTTCGGCGGAGGGGGCGGAGACCTCCGTGGCGGAGGAGACGGAGACCTCTTCGGCGGAGGAGACGGGCTTGCATGAGGAGCTCCCGGAGAATCGTCATGATCCGGTGGATCTCTTGGAGACGGTGGAGGTGACGGAGGCTTGTTGGTAGCCGCAGGTGTACCGGGTATGACGACGTCTGCCTTGCTCCATAGAATGATGCAGTGAGAACACTGACCGAGTTTTGTTGCTCCGTCACCTCCGGGGACGTCAAGTTCCAAGTCTTCCCAGTTGGTGACGACTTGCTCCACCTCAACAGGTACGTAACCATGTCGAATGTCATTGCAGTGCCATTTTTGCCCTTCTTTCACACGATATCGAGGAGACGCTGAGCTAGTTCTCTCAAGTCCTCGGGAAAAACTAAGGAGCCGTCGATTGGGCTTAGGGTGCCTCCATGACCATAGTACCAATGCTTGGTCCTTGTGGGCCAGTCATGTGTCGCTGGAGTGATGCCTCTAGCATATAGATCTTCTTCCATCTTCTCCCATTTAGCGATGCTTGCCTTGTAACCTCCCGAACCCATCTTATGAGAGTACTTCTTATTTGCAGCGTTTCCAGCGTTTCTAGCACTAGCCGTTGCACCCTCTTCGGAGGTTTTGTACTCAAGGAATGCTTCCCACTCGTCATCAGTGATCTTCTTATAGTTCTCAGGATCCGGGGCCTCTCCGGTTTTGAGAAAATGCGAGTACAACTTCTTCTTGAAATCCTGAAACAGAACTGACATCTTCTTCATTGTCCAATCCCTCAGTTCTGCTTCATGAGTGCTAGGCCAGTCGAATATTGCCTTTAATTCCCTCCATAGCATCTCCTTCTCTGTATCGGGGAGCACGTACTCCTCAGTGGGGTCCGTGGACTTCCATTTTCTGATACTAATGGGCACATTGTCCCTTACAATTACCCCGCACTGAGATACAAATTTCTTGGCCACTTTTGGGGGCTCAACTGGCTCCCGTCATCCTCCACTCGAGTGATGTGAAACTTGACATCCTTCAGCTTCTTCGTGGTCGATCCTTTTGATTTCTAAGCTCGACTTGTAGAAGCAGAGGCGGCCTACACAAATTACATATATACGAGATGATATAGAGATGGTATACATAATTGACATGTACAGTACAAATTTATGTTATATATATACACACCTAACTAGACGAGGGCTCGTTACCGGCCCCTTCAATAGTGCTGCTCTGGACACGTTCGCCCTGGACATTGCCGGCCCCTTCAACATTTTTGGCCCTCGCAACATTGTCGCCCTGGATATTGTCGTCTCTTCCAATGGCCCTCAACACTTCATCCATGCTCATCGGTTGGGTTACAATATCAAAAAGTTGATTCGCTAAGAACGTGTCGTTGTCCTCTTTCATGGGTGGGACAGGCTCGTTGTTGTCCGCCATCTATAGAACTAAAAATAATTGATAAGCAATATATATAAAGCATAGATATTTCAAATATTTGTAACATATTCGCTAAGGGGTTCGGTGCGCTTAGCGAACAGATTCGCTCGCTAAGGGGTTCGGTGCGCTTAGCGAACGGATTCGCTAAGGGGTTCGGTGCGCTTAGCGAACGGATTCGCTAAGGGGTTCGGTGCGCTTAGCGAACGGATTCGCTAAGGGGTTCGGGTTCAATATACATTTCAATGTAAATAAACAATGCATTTCCAATATACATTTCAAACATATAACATTTCCAATATACATTTCAATGTAAATATCTCCAATACACATTTTGTAACACCCTAAAATTCATCACAATTAAATTGTAGCAACCCTCTGAATTTTCTAGGATTTATTAAGGCTTAAATAAATTTTCTAGGATTTAATTGGAATTTCTAGCCTTTTATCAATTTAAATATCATATTAAATAATTATTTTAGTCAAAATAAGTTTTTTTTGCATTCATGCTGTTGCATATATTTTTGGTTGCTAGTAAATCAAGTTGGAATTTAAATTCTGTTTAAATTCGAATTCGATTTGCTTTTGTTTGAGTGTTAGAATAGTTGTTTTCTGTCGAGTTTGTTTTTGCCCCTCCAACTCTTGGCCCAGCTCGGCTTTGCCCCCTCTACTTCTTTCTTTTCCCCGGCCCGATTTCTTTCCCCGGCCGGATTCCTTTTCCCGGCCCAATTCTCCTTCACGGGCCAACTCTTCGCGCTGGCCCGCTCCCATCTCTCTCTCAAGTCGCTGCCAGGCGGGTCCCGCATGTCAGCTTCGTCGTCCCCGACAGGGACTCTTACTCGAGTCCGGTTCCCGCGCCGCCGCAGCCGACTCCGTGGCACGCACGCCAAGGCGTGGGCCCGAGCCCCCACCCCGCACCTATAAATCGCGGCCGCCGCCTTTGCCTCTCCTCCAGATCAACCGCGAGCCCGCGAACCCTAGCAGCCGCTCGAGCGCCGCCGCCGCCATCGAAGCTCCGCCGCCGCACCGTCGATCCGCCGCTGCATCGTCGCTCGGCCACTCTCGTCTGCGCCAGAAGCTTCGCGCCGAGGTAACAAGTCTCCCAGGCCTATTTGCGTTCGGTTTCTACATGTAGCCGTCGCCGTTGCACCGTGTCGTCCGAGGGCCGCCGCCACAGCTCGTCGCCGGCCTCCACTGTTGCTCGTCTGTCGTCAAGAACCCCCTAGATGAGTTCGTCTAGTTGAGCCGCACCCGTAGCACTTGATCCGGTCGCAAACCAAGCTGTGTAGCCTTAGATTGGCTTTGCTCCGGCGAAGCGCCGCCGCGGAGGAGAGCGGCGCCGCCGTCCCAGTCGTCACCGTCGTCGGCAGGAGTGCCCAAACATCCCTGGCCATCGGATCGTGATCCAACGGCTCACGTTAGATCGAACGCTGAGTCAAACCAAAGCGTACCAGTCAGCCATGGCATTTTTGCAAAAGAGCCCTTGAAGTTTTTCAAAATCAACCCGCGGTCCAGCTCAATTCAAAAATAATTATAGGTAGGTCCTATTTTCTTTCGTTTTAGCCCCTGCAAGTTTTAAAATAGCACCCACAGTCCAGCCCCTGTTATTTTATGGTTTAGCCCTCGTAGTTTAATACAAAATTATGTTTTAGCCCTCGGATTTTCGCAGTTAAGCCCCTGGAACTTTTAAAACTTTGACGGGGTATAGCTCGGTCCTCTTGAGCTGTGGGCTTTTGTAAGAGACAGACCTCATTAGGGAGGGTTATGCTTTGCTTCTGAACTGCAAACCTTAGCGGGCTATCATTTATTAGAGTGCTTTTGTAAAGGTCTCATAGTGAAACCCAGTATTCGGTCCACGTGGTGTGGGAAGGGTACAATGCTTCGGCAATGGGAATCACGGCTTATGGTGAAAGTGTACAACCTTTGCAGAGTGTAAAACTGTTATAACAACCGTGCTCACGGTCAAGAGCGGCCTGGACCCTTACATGATAATCATACTTGAACATGGATTAAATCGTGGTTACTTGATTATGTTGGGATTATGACACTCATTAATTTGTGGGTGGTATATACTTTCATTTGCTAGTAAATAGTTGCTTAATAAAACTTTACCAACTAAAAGTGCTGACTGCAGTATTGTCAGCCAGCCTTTTTGCCCCAGCCTTGTATGTCATATTACATTTGCTGAGTACGTCATGTGCTCATGCTTGTTTTCTTTCTTTTATTGCATCAACTACACCCGGAATGCTGCTCAGATTGGGAGAATTTTGAGGATTTCACTACTGATTTTGAGGAGTTCTAGGCGAGTCTCCCCCAGTCAATGCCTGTGGAGTTGGAGTCACTTTTGCTTCGTTAGATGAACATTTATTTAAGTCTTCCGCTATGACATTTGAGTCAACTCTGAGATTGTAATAAATGCACTTTAATACTCTTTCGTTATGCATGGTTATGGATATTCACTTGTGACGTCTACCATATGTGTCTAAACTGATCCTGGCGCACATATGAGATGCATCTGGTTTTGCCTTTAAAACCGGGTGTGACAGAGGTGGTATTAGAGCTGTGTTGACTGTAGGACGCAAGCCTAGATAGCAATGGTCATTCTCTAAGGATTATTTTGCTTAACTACTCTTGTTCTATCTATTCTTGGTTTATTTTGCTATTATTCCTGGTCATTGATAATTGTCTCCTCCTTGATCTTTGTTTTCTGTTCTATCTTTTTCACCATCTCACCTGGTTTCGAGGTCTTTAGAACTTTTCTAACCCCCTTCTTGCTTAAACCATAGATGGTATTGACAAGGCAAGGTGCTCGTAGATTGTCTAGCACTCCTTCCCATTCTTCGTCGCATTCAGTGCAAGAAGAGGAACCGGAACCTGAAGAGATGGAAGTGATGGACGAAGAAATCAACTCAGGAGGGAATGCTCCAGCTGGATCTGAAGGAAGTGAAGGACCCCCTCCGCCGCCTGACATGTGGGTAGTGACTTTTCACCACCACGACGGAGGCAACAGTGGGTTCCTGATGCTGCTTCGAATGCTTTTCGAGCGTCTGAACTACCCAGTGGAGATAGAATATCGTGGAAGAAGGAGGACACATCCAAATTACCCAGAGGACTGGGATGTCGTTGTATACATCCGGGAGCCTGATTATGAGTATGGAGGAACCAAAGAGGCTGCAGTGCACCATGCCATCGCCGTGAGATCAACCTTCGAAGCTGGAATCCAGGATGCAGCCAGACGGGCCCTTTCTGTGCTTTGTCATGAGGAGGCTGCTGAAGTACGTCACACTGCTTGGGCATATCTTCCCCGAAGGCAGCAAGGCACTCCAACTGGGGTTGTGCCACAACCGCCAGGCGTGCTAAACTCTACACTCAACGTCCAGGTGGCGTTCACCAAGATGCTCAACGTGCACGCCGATGACACCACAAGGGAGCTACAAGAAGTGTGTGAAGGACTCGCTGCTGAACGGATGAAGAACAAGAGGCTGATAGCTGAACTCAAGGGAGAAGCACTTCCGCCCTTGGATGAAGATGAAGAAGGGATGATGGGTCATTCACCGCCCCGCTAGAGAGTGCTCGGTGGATCGTCTAGTTGCTTCACCCATACCTATTAAGATAGGATACCCTCTCTTTTGATAGTTCAGTATGTTTAGAATCGTTGAAACTCGTGCGTAACGTGTGATTTAGTTTGGTTTAAAAGTGAGGTGGAGATGTTTGCTTTTGTGCTAAGTGTGTGATTTGGATCTTTGTAATGATTGAACTTAATTGTGGAGTGATGACCACAATTGAGTAATTATTAAATAAATAAATTTAGTTAGTTTGGGTTTATCTTGGTCTCTGATCTTAGCACTTAACTATCACTTTATCCATATAATTGTACCCCTCATATAAATCATGTTATGCGACAATCTGTTCTCGCGGCTGCATGATATCCTGGTACTGTCCGAATTGTTTCTGGAGCTTCAGAAGTCCGTTTGACATAAATCCAGTTGGGTTAGATTAAGGCTTGATAACCGAGGTTCTAGGAATTTTTCGTGATTTTTGGAGGTTCTGGCAGAGAGATATAAATGTTTTATTGGAGTAACCAGAATCTGTCCCGTGGTCCTGACACAGCTGTCTTGTTTATTTTATACCTCGAGCCACAAAATTCTGATTGAGGTGATTCAAGTTGGGTTAGTATCATAATTTGATAGTCTAGGTTCATACAAAAGATCATGATTTTTTGATACTCAGAATGAGAGTTACAACTGTTTAATTGTGACGAACAGAACCTGTTTCAGAATTTGATGTTCCAGTCATTGGCGACTCGTTCTACATCAACTTTTATCTGTTCATGACTTGAGTCACATCTTTTTACCACCCTCTGAACCTCATGTTCTAACCACCAGATGGTAAACACCAGGTCTGGAAGTGGAGTGGATCAACCACCTGTTAATCGTCAGGGACGTGTCAACCCCAATCCAAATCCTCCGCCGAATCAAGCACCTGCAGCAATGGATCAGATTCTCGCCAACCAGACTCAGATCATCCAGGGCATGGCTAATACCTTGGCAGCCATGCAAGCACAGAACAACAACAACAACAACTAGCCGAGAGACAAGCACCGGGAGTTCATGAGTCACAAACCTCCTACCTACTCCCAATCTGCAGATCCACTTGATGCTGATGATTAGCTGAAGACTGTTGAGAAGAAGCTGGATATGGCTCAGTGCAATGATAGGGAGAAGGTCCTGTATGCCTCAGGTCGCTTGGAAGGATCAGCTTCAGATTGGTGGGATGCTATCTTGTTGCTCATGCCACCCCTGATGCTATCACCTGGTAGGAGTTTAGAACCAACTTCAGGAGCTACCATATTCCTGCTGGTGTCATGGAGCTGAAGAAGGAGTTCCTCTTACTCAAGCAAGGTGGGATGACCGTCAGCGAGTACCAGGATAAGTTCATTCAGTTGTCCCGTTACGCCCCAGATGAGGTGAAGGATGATGAGCAGAAGCACGAGCGATTTCTGGAAGGATTGATTCCGCCGCTCCAATATCAACTCATGTCTCACACCTTCCCAACATTTCAGAAGCTGCTAGACAAGGCTATTGGGTTGGAGAGCAAGCACCGTGAGTTGGGAGAGCAGAAGAGGAAGTTCATGGCCTCAGGACAGACAAGCAGTAACACCCGCCCTCGTCTCCAGCCGCCTCAGCAGAACATGCCCGTTCGCTTTGGTGGGCAAGGGAGTAACTTTGTGCAGAGTCAGAGTCAGTGGTCAGCACCTCCACCTCAGCGTCCAGCATTTCAGCAGAACCGCCAGACCACCCCGGCTCAGACTCCAGTGAAGACCCCTGCACCAGGCAGTGCTCCTACTCCTCGTACCTGTTATATTTGTGGAGATCCCAGCCACTTTGCCCACAACTGTCCTAAGAGGAATGCTCAGACCCCACAGCACCAGAGTGGCAGTGCACCTAGGCAGAATACCCCTCAGCAGCAGAACAGGAATGTGAACCCGACGCGCCAGAGCAACAAGGGCCAGTAGAATCAGATGCGGGGCAAGGTGAACCATGTTGCTGCACAGTCCGCGCAGGAGGCCCAGGATGTGGTACTTGGTATGTTCCTCTTCAACTCAGCCCCTGCATCGGTTTTATTCGACTCTGGAGCATCCCATTCTTTTATTACTGCTCAGTACGTAGCTAAGTATAATATAACCATGCTCCCTATGAAAAATTCCATGCTAGTTAGCTCTCCCGGTGGAAACATGAAAGCCAATTTTATCTGTCCCCGAGTTAACCTGAAAATAGTTGGGGTAGACTTTCCTGCTGATCTGATAGTCCTGAACTCTGAGGGAATTGGTGTCATACTTGGAATGGGATGGTTAGCTGCATTTGATGCGGTGATTCAGTGTGCCAAAAGGTCCGTGTTGTTGACTAGCCCTCAGGGAGAGAAGATTGAATCCGGAGTCACTCAACCCTCAGCTTCAACTTACTCGGTGAATCAGGCCAGCGGTATTCCTTTGGAGGATATCAGAGTTGTTTGTGAGTTTCCGGATGTCTTCCCAGATGATTTGCCAGGTATGCCACCCGACCGAGACATTGAGTTTATTATTGAGCTTTTACCTGGTACTGCTCCTATTTCTAAAAGACCCTATAGAATGGCTGTTAATGAACTAGAAGAACTTAAGAAACAACTTAAGGAATTGTTGGATAAGGGTTACATTCGTCCTAGTTCTTCACCTTGGGGAGCACCTGTAATTTTTGTGGGTAAAAAGGATGGTACTCTGAGGATGTGTGTGGATTATCGTTCATTGAATGAGGTAACCATCAAGAATAAGTATCCATTGCCCAGAATTGAAGACTTATTTGATCAGTTGAGAGGAGCTAAGGTTTTCTCCAAGATTGACTTGAGATCTGGCTATCATCAGTTGAGGATCAGGCGCTCCGACATTCCTAAAACAACATTCACCACCAGGTATGGGTTGTATGAGTATATTGTGATGTCGTTTGGATTGACAAATGCACCCGCCTACTTTATGTACCTGATGAATAAGGTGTTCATGGAGTACTTGGATAAATTTGTGGTGGTGTTTATTGATGATATTCTGGTTTACTCTAAGAATGAGGAGGAGCATGAGGAGCATTTGAGGTTGGTGTTGCAGACTCTTAGAGAGAACCAGTTGTATGCCAAGTTTAGTAAATGTGAGTTTTGGTTGAATCAAGTGTCTTTTCTTGGTCATGTCGTTACTGATGGAGGTATTGCAGTGGATCCAAGTAAAGTCAGGGATGTGTTGGATTGGGAACCTCCTACCACAGTCTCTAAGATCAGAAGCTTTCTGGGATTGGCTGGATATTACAGGAGATTCATTGAAGGCTTTTCTAAAATAGTAAAACCTCTTACTTCGCTATTAGAGAAGGGCAAGGAGTTTGTCTGGTCAGAAGCGTGTCATGCCAGCTTTGAAGAGTTGAGAAGGAAGTTGACTACAGCCCCAGTGCTTGCTATGCCAGATATTCACAAGAACTTTGATATATATTGTGATGCTTCTCGTAGAGGTCTTGGGTGTGTGCACATGCAGGAAGGTAGAGTTATAGCCTATGCATCCAGGCAGTTGAGGAAGCACGAGCTGAACTATCCTACTCATGATCTGGAGCTTGCAGCTGTTGTCCATGCCTTGAAGATCTGGAGGCACTATATTCTAGGTAACAGATGTGAACTGTATACTGATCACAAAAGCCTGAAGTACATATTTACTCAGAAGGACCTGAATTTGAGGCAGAGAAGATGGTTGGAGTTGATCAAGGATTATGATCTGGGGATCAACTATCGTCCTGGCAAGGCTAATTTGGTTGCTGATGCGTTGAGTAGGAAGTCACAAGTAAATGCAATGTTTGGTCGCCAGTTGCCAGCTGAGTTGTGTGCAGAGATGGAGAAGCTGAACCTGGGATTTCTGAGTCAGACTGAAGGTGTGACAATGGAGGTTGAGTCTACACTGGAGCAGGAAATTCGGAAGGGTCAGCTTACTGATGAGAAGATAAAGGAAATCAAGGAAACCATGTTAGCAGGGAAAGCTCCCGACTTCACCGAGGATGATCAGGGTACAATCTGGTTTAGAAAGAGGATATGTGTACCGGATATCGAGTCTCTCAGGGAGCAGATATTGAGGGAAGCTCATGATTCCGCATATTCTATTCATCCTGGAAGCACCAAGATGTACCAGGATCTAAAGCAAAGGTATTGGTGGTATGGACTAAAAAGGGATGTGGCTGCCCATGTGGCGTTGTGCGATGTTTGTCAGAAAGTTAAGGCTGAACATCAGAGACCAGCCGGTTTGCTTCAGCCACTCAAGGTACCTGAATGGAAGTGGGAAGAAATCAGTATGGATTTCATTGTTGGGTTACCTCGCACTCGAGGAGGATATGACTCCATATGGGTTATTGTGGACAGATTAACTAAGGTAGCTCACTTTATACCCGTTCACACTACTTATACCAGCGCTAAGTTAGCAGAGTTATACATGTCCAGAATTGTTTGTCTCCATGGTGTACCTAAAAAGATAGTGTATGATAGAGGTACTCAGTTTACATCTAGATTCTGGCAGAAGTTGCACGAGTCTATGGATACAAAGTTGAATTTCAGTTCTGCATATCATCCTCAGACAGATGGTTAGACAGAGTGGACTAACCAGATTTTGGAGGATATGTTGAGAGCTTGTGCCTTGAAGCATGGAGGCAGTTGGGATAAGAGTTTTACATATGCAGAGTTCTCATATAACAACAGTTATCAGGCAAGTCTGAAAATGGCTCCTTTCGAAGCGCTTTACGGTAGAAAGTGCAGAACACCTTTGTATTGGAGTGAAACAGGTGAAAGTCAGCTGTTTGGGCCAGAGATTTTGCAGGAAGCTGAGAGACAGGTTCAGATTATCAAAGAGAATTTGAGAACGGCTCAGTCCAAGCAGAAGAGCTATGCAAATACAAGAAGGAGAGAGCTAACCTTTGAGGTGGGTGATTATGTGTATCTGAAAGTATCTCCTATTCGAGGCTTGAGAAGGTTTAAGGTGAAAGGTAAATTATCCCCTCGTTTCATTGGACCTTTCAAGATTGTTGATAGAAGAGGTGAGGTTGCTTATCAATTGGAGTTGCCAGCCAGATTGTCTGATGAGCATGACGTGTTTCATATCTCTCAGTTGAAGAAGTGTCTTCGAGTTCCTGAGGAAGAATTTTCTATGGATGAGTTGGATGTGCAAGAGGATTTGACTTATAAGGAGTACCCAGCTAAGATTTTGGAAACTGCTGAAAGAGTTACAAGGAGTAAGGTGATTAAGATGTGTAAAGTTCAGTGGAGTCATCATGCGGAAAGCGAGGCAACTTGGGAAAGAGAGGATGAGTTGATGGCAGAGTTCCCTCAGATTTTCTCTAATCCATCCGAATCTCGAGGACGAGATTCTCTTTAAGGGGGGTAGGTTTATAACAACCTAAAATTCATCACAATTAAATTGTAGCAACCCTCTGAATTTTCTAGGATTTATTAAGGCTTAAATAAATTTTCTAGGATTTAATTGGAATTTCTAGCCTTTTATCAATTTAAATATCATATTAAATAATTATTTTAGTCAAAATAAGTTTTTGTTGCATTCATGCTGTTGCATATATTTTTGGTTGCTAGTAAATCAAGTTGGAATTTAAATTCTGTTTAAATTCGAATTTGATTTGCTTTTGTTTGAGTGTTAGAATAGTTGTTTTCTGTCAAGTTTGTTTTTGCCCCTCCAACTCTTGGCCCAGCTCGGATTTGCCCCCTCTACTTCTTTCTTTTCCCCGGCCCGATTTCTTTCCCGGCCCGATTCCTTTTCCTGGCCCAATTCTCCTTCGCGGGCCAACTCTTCGCGCCTGCCCGCTCCCATCTCTCTCTCGAGTCGCTGCCAGGCGGGTCCCGCATGTCAGCTTTGTCGTCCCCGACAGGGACTCTTACCCGAGTCCGGTTCCCGCGCCGCCGCAGCCGACTCCGTGGCACGCACGCCAAGGCATGGGCCCGAGCCCCCACCCCGCACCTATAAATCGCGGCCGCCGCCTTTGCCTCTCCTCCAGATCAACCGCGAGCCCGCGAATCCTAGCAGCCGCTCGAGCACCGCCGCCGCCATCGAAGCTCCGCCGCCGCACCATCTATCCACCGCTGCACCGTCGCTTGGCCCCTCTCATCTATGCTAGAAGCTTCGCGCCGAGGTAACAAGTCTCCCAGGCCTATTTGCGTTCGGTTTCTACATCTAGCCGTCGCCGTCGCACCGCGTTGTCCGAGCGCCGCCGCCATAGCTCGTCACCGGCCTCCACCGTTGCTCGTCTGTCGTCAAGAACCCCCTAAATGAGTTCGTCTCGTTGAGCTGCACCTGTAGCACTTGATCCCGTTGCAAACCAAGCTGTGTAGCCTTAGATTGGCTTTGCTCCGGCGAAGCGCCGCCGCGGAGGAGAGCGGCGCCGCCGTCCCGGTCGTCGCCGTCGTCGGCCGGAGTGCCCAAACATCCCTGGCCATCGGATCATGATCCAATGGCTCACGTTAGATCGAACGCTGAGTCAAACCCGAGCGTACCGGTCAGCCGTGGCATTTTTGCAAAAGAGCCCTTGAAGTTTTTCAAAATCAACCCGCGGTCCAGCTCAATTCAAAAATAATTATAGGTAGGTCCTGTTTTCTTTCGTTTTAGCCCCTGCAAGTTTTAAAATAGCACCCGCAGTCCAGCCCCTGTTATTTTATGTTTTAGCCCTCGGATTTTCGCAGTTAAGCCCCTGGAACTTTTAAAACTTTGCCAGCAAGTCCCTGAACCTTAGAAAAGCCATATCTTTTGCGTTTTAACTCCGATTTTAGTGATTCTCACGCTCACGTGTTCGTTGTAACGCGTAGATTAGTTTTGTGCTGTTGTTTTCTTCTGTTGGAATTGTTTGGTGTACTGTTTCTTATTTAGTGTATTGTTTCTTTGCATGCGATTGTGTGATGCGATTAGGAAGCGAGCAGTTCGAGGATTTCTCTGAAGAACCAACTGTTGGAGAAGGATTTGAGCAGCAACAGAGTTGGGAAGAAGGCAAGTGTATTATGTCATGCAAATGTCCTAATAACTATTAATTTCACCATCCATGCATGTGTCTTAATTTGATGGGTTCCTATTTAAGGATTTGCCTAGCCACTATATTTTCCTGTCCCTGAAACTGGGTTATTTAATTAACTTTGATGGTAGATGATGCTTAGCTTGCTCAACTGGGATTGGTTAAATGAACCCGTGCTCTATGTTCCAAATACTCTTTGAATTAATTAAATGGCAAGATCATATCTTTTTAATTGGAACATGGAGAACCACCGAGGAAATAAGTACAACCATGAGTGCCATGTGGCTCTGGCTTTGACTGACTAATTAGGTGCTCTGGTTTATGGTAGCTTTACTCGGAAGGGGCATGGGGGGCGGCGGTTGCCGGGGTATAGCTCGGTCCTCTCGAGTCGTGGGCTTTGGTAAGAGACAGACCTCATTAGGGAGGGTTATGATTTGCTTCTGAACCGCAAAGCTTAGCGGGCTATCATTTATTAGAGTGCTTTTGTAAAGGTCTCATAGTGAAACCCAGTATTCGGTCCACGTGGTGTGGGAAGGGTACAATGCTTCGGAAATGGGAATCACGGCTTATGGTGAAAGTGTACAACCTCTGCAGAGTGTGAAAATGTTATAACAGCCGTGCTCACGGTCAAGAGCGGCCTGGACCCTTACATGATAATCATACTTGAACATGGATTAAATCGTGGTTACTTGATTATGTTGGGATTATGACAATCATTAATTTGTGGGTGGTATATACTTTCATTTGCTAGTAAATAGTTGCTTAATAAAACTTTACCAACTAAAAGTGCTTACTGCAGTATTGTCAGCCAGCCTTTTTGCCCCAGCCTTGTATGTCATATTACATTTGCTGAGTACGTCATGTGCTCATGCTTGTTTTCTTTCTTTTATTGCATCAACTACACCCGGAATGCTGCTCAGATTGGGAGAATTTTGAGGATTTCACTACTGATTTTGAGGAGTTCTAGGCGAGTCTCCCCTAGTCAATGCCTGTGGAGTTGGAGTCACTTTTGCTTCGTTAGATGAACGTTTATTTAAGTCTTCCGCTATGACATTTGAGTCAACTCTGAGATTGTAATAAATGCACTTTAATACTTTTTTGTTATGCATGGTTATGGATATTCACTTATGACGTCTACCATATGTGTGTAAACTGATCCTAGCGCACATATGAGATGCATCTGGTTTTGCCTTTAAAACCGGGTGCGACACATTTCAACATGCCTATACATTTCCAATAAATAAACATGCATATACATTTACATTTTCAGCATATAAATATTTGCAATTTACATTTGCAACATTTTTCAATACATATGAAGCATGTATATTTCTAATAGAATTGCAATATAGAACATTTCCAATATATCATTTTTATTTCCAATACAATGCATTTCCAATAAATTAATTTATAATATTTTCTAATATTTTCAATACATTTAAATGAAGCATATATACATTTAAATTTCTAATACATATAAAGCATATATATTTCTAATATTTCCAATACAACGCATTTCCAATAAAATAAATTTCTAATATTTTCTAATACGCGTTCGCTAACCAAATACGCATGGCCGAACACGTTCAAAAGCAAATGTGTATGGCCGAACGTGTTCGGCCATGCAACGGGTACCTGCACACACAAACACGTACACACGGCACGAAGGCCGGCTCACAAACATGCTTGCACGACACGAAGGACGGCTTCACAGAGGGCTCACCGCGACGTGCGGCGGGCTGACGGCGGCGCGGGTATGAGGGGCGACGACGGCGGCGCGGCCCGGGACGAGGGCGGCGGCGTGGCGTGGGCGTGGGGACGACAGGCGGCGGCGGCGTGGGCGCGGGGACCACGGGTGGCGGCGGCGGCGAGCGTCGACGGAGGCGAGGCCGCGGCGACGGGCGACGGCGGCGGCGGCGTGGCCGGGCGCGGGGACGACGATCGGCGGCGGCGTCGGCGCGGCCGGGGATGACGCGGGCGACGATAGTGGACGGAGGCGCGGCTGCGGCGACGGGCGGCGGCGGGGACGTCGGGCGGCGGCTGAGGAGACGAGGGGGCGCGCGGCGGCGGCGGCGGTTTCGATCTGTGAGGAGATGAGGGCAAAGTGAGGGAGGGGAGAGAAGTCCCCGGCCTATATAGGTCCCCCGTCTTTAGCACCGGGTGCAGCCACGACCCGGTGCTAAAGGCCCTTTAGCACCGGGTCTATACAACACCCGGTGCAAAAGGCCCTCCCTTTAGCACCGGGTCTTCCCACCACCCGGTGCTAAAGGCCCTTTAGCACCGGGTCTTCTACAGCCGGTGCTAAAGGCCGTAACTGGCGCCAAACGAAAATTGGGGCCTTTAGCACCGGGTCTATACAGCACCCGGTGCTAAAGGCCCCCCCTTTAGCACCGGGTCTTCCCACCACCCGGTGCTAAAGGCCCTTTAGCACCGGGTCTTCTACAGTCGGTGCTAAAGGCCGTAACTGGCGCCAAACGAAAATTGGGGGCCTTTAGCACCGGATTTTAGATCAACCCGGTGCTAAAGGCCCCCAATTTTCGTTTGGCACCAGTTTCCAAACCGGCCTTTAGCACTGGTTGCTACTATTTGGGAATCTTATAAATATAGTTTTTAATATATAGTTATTAATACTTGTTTTAATTCAGTTATTAATACCTATTAAAAATATATATTAAATAAGAAAATCTTTTAAATTAATAGAAAATCTTATAAATTAATAGAAAATCTTATAAATTACTAAAAAATCAATATAAAATGCTAGAAAATCTTATAAATTAATAGAAAATCTTATAAATTACTAGAAAATCTTATAAATTACTAGAAAATCTTATAAATTACTACAAAATCAATATAAAATGCTAGAAAATCTTATAAATTAATAGAAAATCTTATAAATTAATAGAAAATCTTATAAATTACTAGAAAATCTTATAAATTACTAGAAAATCTTGTAAATAACTAGAAAATCAATATAAAATGCTAGAATTAATAAAAACAATCTTATAAATCAATAGAAAATCTTAGAACATAGGTGGAACATAAATGCAAATATAGTCATTATAAATTGGGTGGAACATAGTGCAATTAAATTACATGGCATCATCGTTTACTCGGACACTAATAAACTTCCTCTTTACAAATGTTCCTTGATTGTGATCACGCCGTAGATACGGTGTCTCCTCCGCCGCTAACAGGATGCTTGGGTCATCAGCCACTGAGAATGGAGGCCGGCCATCGAGCATATCATAATCTTCATCCTTCTTGTCCTCAACTCCTACGATTTTTCTCTTTTTCCAGGAAGAACTATATGACGCTTTGGCTCGTCTTGTGATGGGTCCAATTGCTTACCCTCACCTTTCTTATCCGCCCCTTTCTTCGGTCTGCTAGCCATGTCCTTCACATAAAAAGCTTGTGTGATAGCTTTGGCCAGGACGAACGGTTCGTCTAGAAAGCCAATCTTGTTTAGGTCCACTAACGTCATTCCATAGTCCGCTTCAACTTTAACACCTCCTACAGTCAGCTTCACCCATTGACACTTGAACAGTGGGATCTTCAAAGGTCCGTACTCTAGTTCCCATATCTCCTCTATGATTCCATAGTATGAGTTTGTATTGCCATTGGTGTCTGTCGCGTCGATCCGGACACCACTGTTTTGGTTGGTGCTTTTCTTGTCCTGGGCTCTTGTGTAAAATGTATACCCATTGATGTCGTATCCTTGGAATGTCAAGATCGTGCTCGATGGACCTCTAGCTACAAAAGCTAGCTGCGCATCAATGCACTCGACACCCATAAGACGTCTTCGCAACCAATCGGCGAAAGTACTATTGTGCAGACGCTAAATGAAGGCTGCAGACTTTGTTGAGCTTTTATCCTTGAGAATCTGCATGTGCTCCTCGATGTACGTCGCAACTAAGGTTGATTGTTGCAAAACTGTGAGGTGCGCTTTACGAAATGTCTCAACGTCCTTGATCACCATCGATCTTCTCCCTAGTGTGCCCTTTCCACCAAGTCTCCCCTCGTGATGTGATTCAGGCACACCAATCGGCATAAGATCGTCGACAAAGTCAACACAGAATTCAATGACCTCTTTTGTTTCGTATCCCTTAGCAATGCATCCTTCTGGACGAGAACGATTACGGACATACTTCTTTAGGACAGCGAAGAACCTCTCAAATGGGAACATGTTGTGTAGAAATACTGGGCCCAATATACGAATCTCTTTGACGAGGTGAACCAATAGATGTGTCATGATATTGAAGAAGGATGGTGGAAATATCATCTCAAAGCTGACAAGACATTGCACCACGTCGTTTTGTAGCTGATCTAAATGGTCTGGATTGATCACCATCTGAGAAATTGCATTGAGGAATGCACATAGCTTCACAATGGCTTTCCGCACGTTAACTGGTAGCACACCCCTGAGTATGACGGGAAGCAGCTGTGTCATCAACACAAGGCAGTCGTGAGACTTCAGGTTTGTGAACTTCTTCTCTATCATATTTATTATTCCCTTAATATTGGAGGAGTAGCCAGACGGAACCTTAATACTGTTCAAGCATTCAAACATGCTTGCCTTCTCTTCTTTGCTGAGAGTGAAGCTGGCAGGACGCAAGTACTAGCGTCCTTTGTCTCTCTTTTCTGGATGTAGATCAGTCCGTTGCTTCAATCGTTTCAGCTCCTGACGTGCTTCCAGTGTATCTTTTGGCTTCCCATAAGTACCAGGAAGCTTATCAAGTTCACGCAAAGATTCTTCGTCAGATGCATCACATCAATCGCGTTACGGACCTCTAAACATTGCCAATAAGGTAGCTCCCAAAAGATAGACTTCTTCCACATCGCGGCACGACCATCCTTGCCCGTCGGAGCAGCCTGGCTTCCGTCTCCCTTGCCAAACACCACGTGTAGGTCCTTCACCATATCAAATAGCTCTTCTCCACTCCGGTGTCTCGGCTTTGTACGGCGGTCAGCATTCCCGCCAAAATGTGCACATTTCTTTCGTAGCTCATGCTTCGCCGGAAGGAATCGACGGTGACCCATGTACACAACTTTACGACAATGTTTCAAATACATGCTTTCGGTTTCCTCTAAACAGTGAGTGCATGCTTTATATCCTTTGTTTGATTGTCCTGATAGGTTACTTAGTGCAGGCCAGTCGTTGATGCTTATGAAAAGCAGTGCTCGAAGGTCAAACTGCTCCTGTTTGTCCTCATCCCACATGCTAACACCTTCATTCTTCCACAGCTGCAAAAGTTCGTCAACCAATGGTCTTAGGTACACATCAATGTCGTTGCCAGGTTGCTTTGGGCCTTCGATGAGCACTGGCATCATAATGAACTTCCGCTTCATGCAGAGCCAGGGGGTAGGTTGTAGATACAAACAGTCACGGGCCAAGTGCTATGATTACTGCTCATTTCACCGAAAGGGTTCATGTCATCGGTACTTAAACCAAGCCTTACATTCCTCGCATCAGCATCAAACTCTGGGAATGCTCTGTCGATGTTCCTCCACTGGGATCCATCGGCGGGGTGTCTCAACATGCCATCCTGCTTACGTTCTTCTTTGTGCCAGCGCATCAGTTTGGCATGGTCTTTGTTCCTGAACAAACGCTTCAGACGGGGTATCAGAGGGAAATACCACATCACCTTCGCAGGGATTTTTTTCTTAGAACGCTCTCCCCCAACATCACCAGGGTCGTCCCGCCTGATCTTGTATCGGGCGCAGGTGCAAACCGGACAACGATCCAAGTGTTCGTACTGTCCGCGATAGAGGATACAGTCATTAGGACACGCATGTATCTTCTGCACCTCCAAACCGAGAGGGCAAACAACACATTTTGCTTGATACGTCGTCGATGGCAATGTGTTACCCTCTGGAAGAATCTTCTTTACGAGTTTCAGTAGCTCCTCGAAACCCTTATCAGTAACACCATTTGCTGCCTTCCACTGCAGAAGTTCAAGTGTGCTACCCAACTTCTTTAGCCCCTCTTTGCAATCTGGGTACAGGTCAGTCTTGTGGTCCTGCAACATGCGGTGTATCTTTTTCAGTTCCTTATCATTGCCGCAGTCTTTCTCGGCATCACGCAACATTTGCCCGAGTCCATCAGTAGGTTCATTTTCCTGAGCAACATCTTCCTGAGCATCGCCTTCCCGAGCAACATCTTCCTCATCGGCATCACCCATTGCAGCATATGCAAAGGAACCGTAGTATTGAGCCAATAACGGAATGTCGTCATCGGCCTCGTCTGCTTCATCTTCATCCATTAGAATTCCTCTTTCACCGTGCTTCGTCCAAACAGAATAATTCCTCATGAAACCGTGTCTCATCAAATGCACCTGAAGACAACCTCTTTGTTTGTATGATTGTATATTTTTATAATGGGTGCATGGGCAGAACATGAAACCGGACGGCGTCCTGTTAGCCTCGGCGGCATCGAGAAACGTCCTAAGGCCATCACGGAACGCCTGAGCGTGGGGGTCCCCGTACATCCATTGTCTATTCATCTGCATTATTAACCAATAACAAATATACAATACAATTTAAAGATAAAAAAATTTAATATATAAATAAATACAAATTATAATATATATTCCATTATATAAATAAATTTCTAAAACTACATTACTATATTCATTAAATATAACATTACTATAAGCCTTATAAGATTTATAAGATTTATAAGATTTTCTATTAATTTATAAGATTTTCTAGCATTTGATATTGATTTTCTAGTAATTTATAAGATTTTCTATTAATTTATAAGATTTTCTAGCATTTTATATTGATTTTCTAGTAATTTCTAAAACTACATTACTATAAGCCTTATAACTATTCACAAGTCATACAAAACAAAATACTAACTAGCTTGCCTTCTCTCTCCATTTAAAACACAACATGAACACTCTCTCCACCATGAACTCAAGCTCTCTCCTCTCTCTCTCCTCCAAGAACACAAGCTCTCTCTAGCTAGCTTTACTTTGATTCACAAATCCCTCTATTTCTAAATCATAGAAGGATTACAAGCTAAATAAAACATTAGAGAATGAAAGAGTGTACCTTGTAGTGCTCCTTAGATGAGTAGAATCTTCACAAATTTTGAAAAAAATTTGGGCAGCACCTCCCCTCCCACGGCCGAGCAGCATGAACACAGCGCCTAAGTGTTCAGCTGGCTCGGGCGGGGGAGGAGGACGCCCCTATATTCAAACACATTAGCACCGGGTCGTGGCAAGACCCGGTGCTAATGCGCACCCTTTAGCACCGGGTGCAGCCAGCAACCGGTGCTAAATGGCCTCTGCACATTAGCACCGGTTGCTGGCTGCACCCGGTGCTAAAGGGGGCGCATTAGCACCGGGTCTTGCCACGACCCGGTGCTAATGTGTCCGCCCTGACACATCCACGCGCCGCCCCCGCTCCTAGCCGTTGGACCCGGTGCTGAAGCCCCATCAGCACCGGGTCCAAAAATGGCCGAGGCGGAGGAGGCGAGCGGATGTGAAGGATTCTGGTAGTGGTGGAACCTATCCACCTTGGTTCAAGTCATGTGTCGCATTTTTTCTGAATTTATTTTAGGAATTAACTAGCGCTATATTTCATGTCGTAAGTGGCGTCTCTGTTGTGAAATGGCCTCTAGTCTAGTGGTTAGAGAACTTGAATGGCACCCAGCCAACCTAGGTTCGACTTTCTAAGTAAATGAATTAATTGGATCAGAATAAAAATAAAAAAATAAATAGAGGGCTTCCGTCAAAAGTGGTATTTCTAAAAAAACTATCTATGTCGTAGCAATAATGGTGGCGGCTGGTGCCATCGACGACGGCGAGATTACTTTCACTTCCTCCGGTTCCCACTTTCGCTCCCTCTGATTTGTATAAGTATAATGCTCTCTGTTTATGGGCCAAAGTTGGGCTTTCTGAATTGAGGCATTGGGCCATAGTAATTTCCCTGTAGTAGGCCCAAACCAAATTTCATCTCATGAAATGCGTTGTAGGCCTTCAGCGCACGCCTGCAGGCTGTAGCGGCAGTTGGGCCTGAGCCGTAGATCAGTTCCGTCAGAAACCATACGCTTGGGCATTGGCAGGAACCCAATTTTCTCAAAATTCTTACTCCATAGTGGGATTTCTTTTTTTTGCGGGTTTCATAGTCGGATTTCTAATCACCTAAGTTCTGTTATTATATATGTATTACGAATTTGTTTGAAAAGTTTAAACCGATTATTCTGTGAGTCCATAAATTGAATTGTTTAGAAAATTTTAGCGGTTGAAACTGATTCTTCCGTGACTCCATAATAAGTTATGCGAGTCCATATCCTCTTACCCATGAACTCCCAAATCAGCTGCGACAGGATAATTATTAAGGCTCCATGTGTCTAGTAGGTAGTAGCCACCTACATTTTGTTAAGTTGCTGGTTCAAAATTTGGTGAACCAAAACGCAAGGAACTTCTACAGATAGATCAGAGGCACGTGGAAATAAGTTAGCACCATCGATTGGTGCCGGTGTAGCATCCTTCACACTCGACCTCTGTGGACTGTTGGTATCCCCTCCGATTAATTTGGATCATTTATGTCAGGGCAGGTACATTGCTATACGTCAGCGGTCTGATAGGTCATCTCATACAGTGCCACGTAGGATTTTTGCTGATGTGGATGAGAGAGAGCGAGGTGAGAGAATGAGGTCGTTGTTTCACGAAACAACTGCCTCATGAGCTAAAATTTAGGACTACGAGACAACTCCCCCACCATTGTACGAGTTTTGTTGCAATGCAACCAATAATATTTATCTATTCTCCCATAAATTAAGGGATTTTATATTGCTATGAGACAACTAAAACAACAACATATTGTATAGGTTGTGTGATAAGTCGTCTCAAGATGACGTGTCACTGCATGAGACCGCCTATTAGACAACACCAATGTACCTGCCCTTATAATTCAAACAAGCTGCAGAAAAAGGTCAAATTTGATCCCTGCTCTCCACGTTGGACAATTGCTGAAACCATCAGTTCATTGACCCAATAATTGGAAGGTGATCTCCATTCATTGACAAATTGTTGAAGAGAAATCTTAAAATGCCTGGGATTAATTAGAGCCACCCGATCTGAGAAATCGGACGGTGGAAACAAAGGGAGTACCCAGAGATACCTATATATAAATAGAGGTGTATCAAATTCATTGGACCAGACACCAAAAATAGTGGGAGCAATCATTGATTTACGCTAGGTACTTTTAGGTACCGATGGGTACCTCTCCAATCATTATAAAAAGCTCATTTTTGAAACTAAATAACACAAAAAGAGTTTAATGAATGATGGGTAATTTATTCATATATAGTAAACGCATTACTCAAATGAAAAAAATAGCATTTGACATTTCTGTATTACCAGAATATACAGAATAGTAAATCAAAATGCGTGATAGATCCTGACAATATCCTGTTCAACCTAAGGCACTATATTGTACTCGTTTTGAGAAATATTGGTGAACACTGTACATTTAAGTTCGATTTTTCCAATGTTCCTCTTTTCTAATCACTCTGTTACCATGCTAATATAATGCAGATCAAGTCGGATAACTTGGCTATTAAGGTAAGTTGCATGATAGCAAGAATATAATCACGTACAATCTTATTTACCACGGACTGATAGTATATATTTAATGCATCCATATAATGCCTCAACATCTGAAAATTAAATACGTGACATGAATGTTTGGAAGGTAACAATTTGACGTGCTTCTTTTCTAACCAATACGCCGTATATATAGCAAGCCAGCCATTCTTCTTCAGAGAACACACTGTACCCGATCATCACTCACAAAAGGACTTTGGGCTCTGTGATGAAGGTAGCAACCAATATGGCAATATCTGAATATATTTGTTCCAATTTCTGTGAGATGAAAGAATACAGGGACCTCCTGGAAATGAGCGGCATCGGGAAACCAATTAGCACCATAACCGCCATCCAATCCTTCTGAAGCACTACAGTTACGGGCATGTTCCGAAATTTAGCTCTCTGCAGACTGTCACTTGTTTCGTTTGGTTGTTCTTCCGCAAGTCCTCACTGAAACTCATGTTCCTAAATTCCTACTGATGTACAATAGGCAACACGTTACGGATTTCACTAGCCTTCTATGCTTTTTTCATTCACCATCACGCGGCACCCACAGCTCTTCACACTGTAATGTTGTGCTAACTAAGCCAATTGCGACATGGTCTTTGTGCTTGCTGTCTAATCTCAAGCAGCTACATTTTCTCTTCTGGTTCAGCTTAATGCCAAATCCAGCATGGCGTGCATATCATTCGAGGAACGCATAGTTAAAGCGGCCTTGATTCAAGTGGAGTTAAATTGGTTCATTCACCATTTCATTGCTCCAAATAAATAACACAAAGATAATTTAATGCATACGGGGTTCGTATCTAATGTAATACTATAACAGCGTTGCTTATATATTGAGGAAAAAATAAGTAGAAATGATGCCGGTTTATCTATGACCAAAAGTTGCTGAACTAGCTAGATGTTGTGCTCATCATATTCTGGGAATAATTTCTTTGAAACTATTAGCTTGGTTTTCTCTGATTCCTTTTTTACAATAACAAAGTTCTCTTATTATGTATTATTATGACTGATTCTTCTCTGAGTCCATAATAAATTCGTAACAATTTGTTTGCAAAAGTGCAGCAGTTTAAGCTGATTGTTGTGTGAGTCCAGAAATTTGTTTGGCCGATTCTTATGCAAGTCCATATCCTCTCCACGAACCACGGATCAGCTGTCACAAAATAATTATATATAGCGTCTCGAGGGACGAGGACAGTAGCCACCAACATTTTCTTACACTAGTATTGTTGCGCACGTGTTATTAAAATATGGTGCCATAGGCATGTTAGATGAATCGCAAGCTGCAGGATCGCCGAGATCAGGGACACTGTTCGTCTCACTGCTACAAAAATGGGCATCGGAAACAGGTCAGGGGGCGGGGTCAGCCGGTACATGCTGGCCATGCTGGCCGGCACTAGTTAGTACCGGCTGGAGCAGCCGGTACTAAATGACGCACATTAGTACTTAAGACTGTTTTTCATCATTGTCTAGTGACTTTCACCCGAATTAGACTGGTGTCTACTCGTAACACTTAGAGCATGTGGGACATCTGGGCGAGTACTTATCATGGTGTACATGATAGATCCAATTGCCGAAGCATAGGGGATTTTACTCATGCGCTCCCGCTCATCAGCCGTCGAAGGACACTGAGTCTTGCTGAGGTGTATGCCATGTGACATAGGTAAAAACCATTTCTTGGACTATTCCATGTTGAACTGTTTCGACAATCGACAAATATCCTGGCTTAATCCTATAAGCCTCCTTGATCTATCTCTATAGATCCTTATGCCGCTTCCCCTATGTCCTTCATAGAAAAACTATTTTTCAGTGAAGTATTAATGGACTCCAGCATCGGAATATCATTCCCAATCAATAATATGTCATCCACATACAAGATTAGAAATGCAACGGAGCTCCCACTTCTTCATTCCGACGGAAGCCAAACCCTTTGACTACCTCATCAAAACGAAGGTTCCCACTCCGAGATGCTTGCTTTAATCCATAGATAGATTTCCGAAGCTTGCATATCTTTCCAGCATTAGTTGGATCGACAAAACCTTCGGGATGTATCATATACACATTCTCATCTAGGTTCCCATTTAGGAAAGTTATTTTTACATCCATCTTTCATATCTCATAATCAAAATAAGCAGCTATTGCTAGAACGATCCGAATAGTTTTAAGCATCGCTACTGGAGAGAATGTCTCATTGTAGTCAACTCCTTGAACTTGTTGAAAACATTTTGCAACAAGTCGTGCTTTATAGACATTAACATTTTCGTTCATATCTCTCTTTCTCTTAAAGATCCATTTGCACTCGATGGGTCTCACACCATCATGCGGGTCAACCAAGCTCCAAACTTGATTGCCTCTTAGGGAATCTATCTCGGATCTCATGGCACTTTGTCATATCTTGGAATTTGGGTACATCATTGCTTCCGCATAGGTCCTAGGCTCAACGTTGTCCATCAAAAATATGTCGCGCTCTCCCGTAACTACGAGATTCATTCTATTAGTCGCGCAACGTGGCCATTCCGACCTTCATCGTTGTGGTGGTTCTTCTCCTGCCACAGGTGCCTCAACTTGTTCTATTACATTAGCATCACTCGTAGAGTCTTGCCTCATAGGCTCATCTCGAACTTCTTCAAGATACACCTTCAAGAAAACACCGTTCCGAGCAACAAATACTTTGCCCTCTGATTAGTTGTAGAAATAATACCCAATAGTTTCCTTTGGATATCTCACGAATATGCATTTGTCCAACTTTGGTGTAAGCTTGTCCGACTGAAGTCGTTTGACATATGCTTTACAACCACAAATGTTTAGAAAAGACAAATTGGGAGTCTTGCCAGTCCATATCGCATATGATGTCTTTTCCACACACTTCGACGGTACCCTATTTAATGTGAAAGCTGTTGTTTCTATAGCGTAACGCCAAAATGATAACGGTAGGTCTGACTGGCTCATCATTGATAGATCCATATCCAACAAGGTTTGATTACGTCTCTCGAACACACTATTTCTCTGGGGTGTTCCAAGTAGCGTAAGCTTTGGAACAATTCTGTAACTCTTTAGATGAGTGCTAAACTCATGGCTCCAATATTCGCCTCCACGATCAGATTGCAAAGCCGTAATTTTCTTGCCACACTGATTTTCAACTTCATTCTGAAACTTCTTGAACTTTTAAAAAGTTTCTGACTTGTGCTTCATTAAGTAGACATAGTCATATCTACTAAAGTCATTAGTGATAGTTATGAAGTATTGGAATCCATCTAAAGCTACCATGCCCATTGGTCTACACACATCTGTATCTATGAGTTTCAACAAGTCTTACGCCCTCTCCAGAAAAACTGTGAAAGGCGTCTTGGTCATCTTGCCTAGCAAACAAGCTTCGCATGTCTCGTATGATTCAAAATCAAATGAAGTTAAAAGTCCATCAGAATAGAGCTTCTTCATGCGCTTCTCACTTATATGGCCCAAATGGCAATGCCACATATAGGCCAGACTCAAATCCTTCAGCTGAGGTCTTTTAGCACTTATATTACAAACAGATGAATCATCAAGATTTGAAATAAATAACCCATTCACAATGGATGCAAGAGCCACAAATATGTCATTCTTAGAGATCACACAACCATTGTTTTCACTCACAAATGAATAACCATCCTTCATCAAACATGAAGGAGACACAATGTTTCGACTCAAACTAGGAATAAAATAACAATTATTCAAATCCATAATAAATCCTGGCGGGAGGTGGAGTTGCATCATCCCGATGGTCAATGCAGCAACTCTTGCATTATTGCCCACGCGAAAATCAACTTCTCCTCTTCCCACGCTTCTACTTCTTATTAGTCTCTACATTGAATTGCAAATATGAGCAACCAATCCAGTATCAAATACCCAAGAATTAATACAAGAATCAGCGACGAAAATGTCTGTAATATGAATGACAAGTGTACCTGATGCGGTAGTACTCTTACTGCCTCGATTCTTCAGAGAAGCCAAGTACAGCTTGCAATTCCTCTTTTGCGGTTGGTCTAGGTTTAGCCTGGGGAATTGGGTTTGGCTGGGAGATCACATCTTTAGCCTTGCCTTCTTCTTCCAAGATTTGCCCTTCTTCTTAAAGTAAGGCATGTTTTGGATCGCCATCACATGGCTGTTGCCAGCACTTTTCTTTATATAAGCCTCTGTTGTCTTAACACACGACTCATATATTCTAGCCCTTCTCCGCCCCATGCATATGGTAGTTCAAAATGAAGTACCCAAAGCTAGGTGGAAGTGATGCTAGAATAAAATCAGTGGCCAACTCTAGGCGAAGTGGGAAGCCTAGCTTCTCCAACCTCTAGGTAACCAACCATCTTGATCACCTATGGCCCTACTGTTGCGCCTTCTGCTAGCTTCCTCTCCACAAAGGCCTTCGAGACATTGAACCTTTCAGTCCTGGCCTAAGTTTGGAACATATCCTTAAGCGCCTCAATCATATCATGTGCCTCATGGTTTGTCCTAAACTACATCTGCAGCTCAGGTTTCATGCAAGCAAGCATAAGGCAACTCACTTCAAGATTGATATCACATACTTTCTTGTAAGCATTTTTCACAGGAGTACTTGCATCTTTAGCAGGCTCTTCTGGTAAGAACCTCTTCCTTTTTCTCAGCACTGAGAATAATTCTCAGGTTGCGGATCCAATCCGCATAGTTTGCCCCATTCAACTTATCCTTCTCAATGATCAAATGCAAAGAAAACGATGTGTTGCTAGGTGCCATTGATCTACAACATGAAATAATGCAAAAAAACTAAGACAAAATATCCATGACAGAGTAAATCAACTCAAACATTTTAATAGAATCTACACTCATCCCTCCATTGATACTTAGTGATTTAGGACCCACAACTAACAGGTCCACTAGTGAGCTTTAGCATCACCGCTACAAGACAAGGTAGATCGGTAAACAACCCTTTGCTAATCATATCACATATGACTCCTATTGTTGGGTGACATCTCTATGTCTCGGTGCCCAACCTTTATGCTCCAAGGTCCTTAACCGTTAATATGACCTCGTCTAAGTTAACCAACCCTTATGCGAGTAAGTATCTAATACAAACTCATCTAGTCAAGGAAAACTAATGGCACCCTAATTTCATAGACCCACATACAAGACATGTGACGGTGCAAGGTTTAGTTGGGATGGCATTCAACATTTTGATGGATCATCCTACTTCTATTATCACATGCATAAAAATTGCTATTATCACATGAATAGAAGTAAAACAGTAAAGACGGCATTCACATGTATATGAGACGGTATGGCCCATTATCACAAGATGATCTCCATCTCCATTGAATTTATCCACCATGATGATCTCCATCTCCATGGTCCATGTGTGCAATCCTTCAAGCGACGAGTCCTCCAAAACTAGACTACCAAAAACTAGTTACATAGAAGGTGCATCATCACATGTTGGAACGCAGGCCACTGCAATGAATTTGACAATACATATGGCTTCAGTCATATTGCCTTACTCACAACACGCAGGTCATCATTAATTACATACATGCATCGCATACACAAAGGGCCATACCAATCACATGAATGTGCAAAAAAAACATGTTAGGCGATTCCAACATCCAAACTTAAATCGCTAAAAACTCTATCTTCCCGGCCTTTTTTCGCAAATATAAATTCATATGTAAATTTTCTATAGATGAATTTTCATATAAAAGTGTCTTCATCTGAGGTCGTATGCAAAACTTATGGTTGTTTTACGAACAACCTATTTTCACGCAATACCCGGCCCAGTAGTAGATCCAATTTACACCACCGCGCATCTCCATGCGCCTGGCCATTGACCTAAGTTCTATTCAACCAATCCAGCCAATCCAGTTGATCTACATCTCACCATCCCAGGGTTTACATGTATCACTTAGCTCCGATGGCAGAGATCTGACCAGTAGGAGCAATTCGTTACACGATCATTATGGCAAAGATCACGAACCGTTAGAGACTCATCTACATACAAGCATATCTCCATATGCACACATCCGAACCTATAACGAAGCAGCTATGGCTTTGATACCACTAAAAGGAAAAAACGAGAGGCTACGCTAGCACAATACAAAATCATTTTCCCATAAGACGGGAACAACAGCAGTTATAGATCACGGATCGTTACAACTAGACACGCAGATGTAGTGGAACCGTGTCATTCTAGACGAACGCGTCGAAATGGCAATGTCGTGCAATTGCTTATGTCTGTCTGGTCCTACACGTGGTTCGTCCTAGTGCTCCAAGTGCAACACCTCTGAGGTATGCACACGTATAAGGATGAAATGTCGTGTGTCGGTGTCCAGCACCAGGGGCGAGCAGCGAGAGAGCGGCAGCGTGAGGGCGGCTAGGGTTTGTGGCGTCGGCGACTGGTGTCCTCACCCCTAGCCCCCTAACAAATATATATAGGCAGTACTAATGGGCTACCATCTCATGGGCCCCATCAGTCAACCTAATCCCTTGTGGATCAAGCCCATAAACGAGTCCAATCTGATTGGCTCACGGGCATATATATCCAACAATGACCTCCAGCGCGCACCCTGCCGCAACCACTATGGCGTTCGGAAGTGTCACACTCGGCCAGTTTGTATGGCCCAGTAGTGGCCCATGAGTACGGGATGCACGTGTTTAGTGCCACATTGCTAGTTTAGCAAGGGTGGAGGAAACTTATAAGCTCTTATCTTCCAGCCGTAGCACCTTTAGGTTAACCCTTTTACACAAAGCGAGGACGAAAATGTAAGCAAGGTGCTATGTGTACATGTGGACGCCCCTCGGAAGGGTTGTGCGGTGCGGCTTTGGAGGACGGGGTGTAACAGGAAGGCCCCAGCAGCGCTGTACCAGTACCAGTAGGCCTTGTACACTGCCTCGGTGAGCGCACGGGGAAGCACGAAGCAAGCGAGGACGTGGAAGGAGCGCACTAGCTGCGCGGCGTACCCGGCTTGCATATCGTCGGAGTCGCGGCGCAAGAAAAGAATGCAGGAATAGGCAGACTAGCACATGGGTTTTTGATTCTGTCACCATAGGAACCCGGGGGACGTACATCACGGTGATTTTGGGTGGTGGATATGCATGCAGCTAACCTCAGCCGCGGTGATAAAATAAAATAAGAGGAGGTGGACTCACTCTTTTCCCACAATTTTTCGGTTCTTCAATTTTTGGGTCCACAGAAGGTCTGACAGATGGGGATTTTGTGAGGGATGCCGGATCTAGTGCCTCTTTCCCCTCTTCCCCTTCCTCGTTCTTGAGATCTAGATCTGGATGGAAATTTTGGTAATACGGCAGTGGCGGCGGCTGGCAGCCTTTGCCTAGTTACGCCGGTCTTTTGTGGGCATGCATTGGTCGAGGCCAACGGCCTTAGCCAGACCATGAGTGCACATCCCTAGGAGGGCTTGGCTGTCGCACTCGGTCGCGGTAGACGTGGGGCTCCGGCACCGGCGCCAAGGGTGACATCCCCTGGAGCGACAGCAGTGGCGGCCGGTGACCCTGGCACGGTCATCAAGGCACACGTCCCTAAGCCTAGCTAGGCCGGTCTTTGTGGGCGTGCATCGACGGTGGCAGCGGCCTGCAGTCTTGGCAAGACCGCGAGCGTGCATCCCTAGGGGCTTGGCTGTCGCGGCTGGTCGCAGCAGATATGGGGCTTCAGCACCAGTGACGAGGGCGTTATCCCCTTATGCTGCAGTGGCGGCGGCCGAGTGGCCCTACGACGACTGTGGAGCCATGTAAGCCTAGGTTGGTGCCTACGGCATTTCCTAATGGGCGCGCGTACCGCCAGATCCAATGATGATGCTGATTGGGCTCTTGGTAGATCTCTTGGAAGAAAGTTCTACTCGATCTTATATCGATCGACAGTGGCGGTGGTAGTGCATCATTCTTATTCCCGAAGGCGTCGTTGGAAGGATCTTGTCGTCTTCTTCTGCGGTCAAAACCTTTGAACTACCATGTGGTTGTATCATGGCGTTGCTTGCCCCTTCGGGGCATCGCCATGGAGTTGTTTAGTCATGCGGTGTTGTAGTCGAGATCTCATATTTTGTGGCAATGCATGTTGTTTGTTCAAGATTGAGGTTGTTGTCAAGATCGACTCGGTGATGTTACTTTGCGATAGGAGCATTAGGAAATGGTCATTCATTTCTTGAAGAATGATTATGCAATCAATGGTTACTAAATTGACGAGAGCTGTGAAGGATTGTTGTTGCGCACGGACAACTCAAGTTCGAAGCAAAGACGTAGAGGTATATTAATATTGAAACTTAGCCTTTGTTTTTCTCGCTTAGTCTTTCTTTCTTGTTGCTTTGAGTCTCTCTGTGTCGAGGGTTGGAATCTAAGGATTTATGTATCTCTTGGCTGTATGTACCGTAGATAGAGGCTGGGTTCATATCCATTATCTAAAGAAAATGTGCTCCATGTTGGACAATTGTTGAAATTAAATATGTTCGTTGACACACATTATCGGTAGGTGATCTCCATTCATTGACTGATTGTTGATACTGAACGGCACAAAGAGACTGTAATTATGTGTAGTTTGTTCATATGTAATAAAACCATTTCCCATCTGAAGACAGAAATAGCATTTAATGTTTTTGTACTAGCAAAATATACAGAAAAGTAAAACAAAATGTGTCATAAGTTTTGAGGAATGCTAGTGGACGCTGTATGTTTTAAGTTCACTGTTCATACGTTCCTCGTTTCTAATACATAATTACTATTTTTCCACAGTAATATATTGCAGACTAATTTTCATATGACTTGACTATAGGGGCAAGATGCATGATAGCAAAAATCTCAATCTTATTTATTACCACGGACTGAAACTATACTGAATGCATCCATATGATGCCTCACCTGATGGAAACAAAGTGTGTAGCAATTATTTACAAAACAAAAAGGTAACAATTTGACATGATTCTTTTCTGATCAATATATACCCGATCATTAGATTGAGATCGATCGTCACTCACAAAAAACATAGGCCCTGTGCTGAGAGTAGCTACCAATTTCTGCATAGGTTTTCTTAAGTTTGTGTGAGATAGAATTATGCAAGGAGCTCATGGGAATGAGAGGCATTGGGAAACCAACTAGTACCATATCCAAGCTCAGCCTCTGGCTATACTGCTATTGTTATGGAGCATATGTGCTGGAATCTAAGAACACATCCCCTTTGCCGCACTGTATTCCGGCCTGGGGGCAGAGCCTTGTTGAAAGCAACACGTCGCCCAAGTTTGCACACTCAAGGTCACCGACAGGAGGAGCATGGAAAGGTGTTTTCATGCTTCGATATCTGGAGGAACTTGGGCAAATGGAAATTAATCAGAGCAAATAACAGACATTGACGTCTTTTAACCATTCATACATCGGTTACCAATGTTTCTGCAGATATATAAACTGAGCAATCAGGCAGGCAGATCATAGTTCTGGAACACCTTACGAGCTTGTTCCGAAATTTAATGCTATGCAGTCATGCAGATTGTAACATGTTCCGTTTTGTTCAGCTCCTCACTGAAACCTACTTCCTATATACATTCCTTCCGAATTTTGATGCAATATGCAGCACGTTAAGCATCGCACTTGCCTTGTTTGGTTTCGCACTCACCATCGCATACGCGGCACCCTCTCCATGCTGCGATGTTATAATTAGTAGAACATCTAGCGCGCTTCGCACGCCCTATCATATCAACAAACAAATAGAAACATTAGGCAGCAGACAATAAAATCTAACATTTATCTTATATGACAGATGCATGTATCAGGAAATACCCGCTATGAAACTACAGCATATGCTAACAAATATATTCACACTGTGTCAATTACAAATGTTCATCCTTCATAGACGTCTGTTTGGCGACTTGGCTTCCTCCTGAAGCTGAAAAAACAAGAAATCTCACAATGAGATATAGTTAGCCGATAACCAATAAAGGCACCACAAATAAAACTATACTCAAACCAGAGCCTGAATTCATAATTATCGGTATTGCTTTTCCTGAATTCATAACAGTAGTATATTTGCTTGTGAAGGAATGTAATACAACAATCTACAGCTAACTCAATGATAACAAGTGACACCATTCCTGGAAACTCTCAATCCTTCCCTCATTCGTACTTATTTAGTGTTCACATTCTAATTTGGAAAACAAAGGGACAGTTATAAGCAATCATATATTGATCCTTCCATATTGGCACATGCCCAACAAAATCTGGCGCAACTACAAATGCTAGCAATCAAGATTATTGTGGTTGACACTAAAAATTACTAACCTTACCAAATAAAATAGTCATCGCAGGATTAAACCAGTCTTATGTGCGAAAATCTGAGACCAAGCTCACCTCTTCAATGCCTGGGGAACACCCTAGGCATCAATAGCCTTCAGCCTAAAGTCATAGCAATTAACTTTTTGCCCCCAAAAGGAAGGAAGAGCATTTCAGCGCATATTATTAGAGGTAGCAAACAATTCAGAATCTGAGATTAATATATAGATGAACACGCGGATGGAACATATTCAGAACAAACTATTTTCCTTTTCATCTGCTAAAAAGTTGTATAACCCCTATGCACTTCTGTTGTCTTCACTGAAATGTTCCAGGACCTTCGGTGCAGGCCTCAGGGAAGAGTAGTACGTAGTTGATAAAAATCATCTCATTTTTTATATTTTTATATACAATTTCGGGAATGCAGCAGGATAGCTTTATTAGGAACACCAACCAAGTAATCATTCGGTCAGGTTAAATCACCAGGACAATTCAAATGATTTGGAAACAAGAAAGAAGTATATCTTTACTCACAAACTACACAAGATCTCATTGTTATCATGAACCCTATTGAACAAGATGGAACATAAATGTGCTTTAAACCCGGCCAAAAGGAAAGAATATTTTTTTTTACTCATGAACCACACAAGATCTCCCTGCTATAATGAACCCTAAGCATACAGCTTAAAACAAAATATTATTTTTTTCCACACAGCAACCAAAATGGTAAGCACATAAACCACAGATGCATTCGACCAAGGAAAGCAGGGAAGCATTTTTTCTTCTTACTTTCGTAGTAAAGAACACAGAAAAGTCAAGTATCACAGATGCATTCAATCAAGGAAACCTAAGCACACGGCAGAGTCAAGTATGGCAGCGTCTAAATGAAGAATTTTCCCTTCCTATTTCCGTACTAAAGTCAAGTACCATAATCTAAATTGGGACATATCCTGAGGTATTTAACCAGCAGCATCCAATGATACATGGGTGAATTGCAAATCTGGGAGGTCAAGGGATTAAGGGCAATCATCTAAATGCTATAAAGTACCCAGCTATATATTAGTACTATGTTGCAATGACTTGTTTTGAGTTAACATGAACAGAGAAGCTAACTTTCATCACTAACACTCACTGAGCAACAATCCAGGAGTAACCGAAAATCATAAGAAATAACCCCAATATCCCGACCCATGTCATCGCTCCTGTAGGCGACGCGGGGGCGACACAGCCGCCCCACCCGCTCGAGCCTCCCTCCCTCCCGTTCCTCCCCCCGCCGCCGCCCAAGCGGGTGGCCGGAAGTCCGGCTACCGCAAGGAAGGCGGCGGTGAGGTGTCTCCGCCCAAGGTTGGAGCTCCCTCGTGCCGGCGGCGTGGAGCTTCCCAGGATGGCGACGGATCTTGCACAGACATGACTCAATCCGTCATCCTAGGGGGTGGATCTGGTGCAGGCGGCAGCACACATTGCGTGCAGCGAGCAGCGGCCGGGGCGCGAGGTGGACAGTGGCCAAGGCACGAGGCGGTGTAAGATCTAGGATTACCGACTAGAGGGAGGTGAATAGGCGGTTTTAAAAACTTCAATCACAACACTAGAGAAATTTGATTAGAACCAAAAAGGGAATTAAATCTCTAGCTACTCTAAGCCTATGTTGATTGTTTTGCAACCTAGGGTGACAAGATAAGAATTAATCTCTATGAAATTAACTTGCTTCAAGTAGATAATCAAGACAATAAGCAAGCAATAAGAATAAGTGACACAAGAACTTATCCCATGGTATCGATGACTTGCCGGTCACCCCTAATCCACGTTGAGATGGATTCAATGTTCAACCGCTCCTCTATCAAGTCTCCACTTGATGTATGAGCCGGTTAGAACCAAAGAACCGCTCCAAATCTTGATTCCACTAGAGTTGCTCTTCACCGCTCTGGCGAGGTGAGCACAATGACCTCTCACAACCAACTTCCACGGCAACTTCACAATCTTCTTGAAGTGCTCGATGGAATCACCAGCTCCAAGCCGTCTAGGAGTCGGCAACCTCCAAGAGTAACAAATCAATGACCTTGCTTGAAGTCTCCCTAGTGCCACAAAGCTCCAACTCTTGGTGCAATGCACTAGGATCCTCTCAATCTGACAAAGATGCAACCACTAAACCAAGTGAGTGAGAAAAAGGATGATGAATGCTCAGATGTGTAAAGGAAGCTTTCAAATGGGCCAAGAGAGCCTTCCCAACCCCGGGGGTGGAGTATATATACTCACCCCCTCGAAATCTAGCCGTTACGTTCAAAACAGGGCACTGGCGGACTGTCCGCCTCACACCTGGCAGACCGTCCGCCCTTCAAAACCAACGGCTACAACGTGTATCAGATGGTGTCAGAACTAGCCGTTACGGACCTGCGGACCATCCACCATACAGGCGCGGACCGTCCGCCAGGCCATGAGAAACTCGCACAAGTTTGCCTGCGGACCATCCGCCTCACAGAAGTCTTCTAGAACGCTCGGAAACACTTTTGTGTTGATGGTCCGCCAAAACGGTCCGCCTCACATTTTTTGTACTGCGGACAGTCCGCCATTCATGGCCGGACAGTTTGCCTCTCATTTTTCCAGCCGAGCACATTTCATACTTAGACAAAATTACCACACGGAAAAAGTCTGCGGACCGTCCGCCACACCAGGACGCGGACTGTCCGGACCCCCCAGACAGTCCGCCACTGGCCAGGCGGATAGTCCGGCAGGACGCAGTGAGCTCTCCACAGGTTAGTTTTCGCTTCTTTTTTTTCCTACTTTCTCAAACGTTGTTAGTCCTCATGCATGCAATGCAATTGTTTGAGCAAAATGGCACCATGGACTCGTCAAGCCAAGGAGATTGACCCCTCTTGATAGTACGGCTATCTAGCCTATAATCTGGACAATGTTCATCCACTAAACACCGCTTGACCGGTAAAATAGAATACCCTATCTTATACCTTTGCCTTTAGCTCCTTTCGGTCCTTATTACACCCATCATGATCATGACATACCGCAAGAGCTCATCCAATCCCAAGGACTAACCTATTCTCATATCTCAATGAAATTGTTAGTCCATTTTGATTGTCATTAATTACCAAAACATAAATTAGGGGCCTAGATGCTTTCAGACGAACGGCGGCCGGTGTGTGGGGCCAGTGCAGGCAGTGCAGGTCCCTGTGGCCAGGGCGCGTGGACAACGGTGTGGTTGCCGGCCGGTAGCGGCGAACTGCGCGGGGACACGCGGGTCAGGTGCACGACGGCGGCGGCAGTGCTTCGGCGCGAGGCGCCCGGTGCGTGGGCCACCACGGAGGGCGCGTGGTCGAGGGGCAGCCATGGCACATAGCGCGGGGTCGGGATGCGCAACACAAGCGCAAGGACGGGCGGCGTGGCCGCCGGACTGCCGCAGCGGGCAACGCAGGCCAGGGCACGCAGGATGACAGGCGTGGCACGGGCCCGGGGCCTCTGGTGGCGAGGGTGGCCTACGCGTGGCCAGCAACATCGCATGGCGAGGGCAGCCGGCAAGGGGCCAGCGATGGCCAGCATCCAGCGAGGGCGGCTGGGCTTGCCGGCTAGAGAGAGCCACGTGATGGGCGGCCGCTGTGCGGAGCAGTAGAGGTGTGAAGATTCTGCCGTGTGACACGTGGAATGCGGTGGAGGCGTCGCTCAGATGGGGTGGCCGTGGCAGTGGTGAATTGTTTTGCCGCGCGTGTGCAGCAGGGTTGGATGCTCCGGATGAAAGCCCTCTCTAGTATCATGCTGGTGGAATGGCCGCGGCGTCCTCAGACATCACTTTCCCTCTTGGGGGCGTCATTGTAGAGCTACAACCCTACTGCACGAAGTCTCTAGGTGAAAACCTTGTCTAGTTCTTGGACGAGTGACGGTGGTGCCATTGGCGTCGTGCCCTCCTTGGAGGCGTCGTCTCTAGAGATCCGCTCGGTTGCGGCCCACTGTCTATGGTGACCTCGACCGGTGTTGGCAATTCCGCCGTGTGGCATGCAGAAGGGTGTTGGCTACCTCATGACAAGGCGTCTACCTTCTTGTTGGTGGTCAAGGGTCGTCGTTTGGTTGTTGTTCGGCTGCTTGCAGCAGACCACGGCAACCAACGTTGCTTAGCAATCGTCAGTACGGTGTGGGACGGCGTCAGATGATGGCGCTTGCGGCAACGGCAATGGGAGATGACTCGGCTTGTAGCGGATCGCTAAACCTACCCGGTGCAGTACAACGTCGGAAGTCGGCACAGGCGACAACCTTGGTCTACTGGTTTGAAGGCGGTGGCTTCGTGCAGGGGAAGCAACATGGTGAAGTTGAACCACGGCGGCGGTATGGTTGCTTTGCTAAAGTTCTTTCGGGGTGGGGCATTCCTGCTCGCTATCTTGACGGCAACACAAGAAACGATTCCAGAGCATGGAGGTTGTTGCGGATGTGGCGAGGCCCCCGCACACAAGAGAGGAGGAGTCCAACGGCGGATGAGGCGAGGCCCCCGCGCGTTGTTTTGCTTGGACTCGGTGTTTTCATTCCGTTGGATGGATTGCATTGTTGCAGCGGCACTACGGCGAAGGGTCCTGCATAGCGGTGACCTTCTTGGTGTGGTGGCGTCTGTCTCCTTTGTTTCTCTATCAGCACCTGACCACGTCGAAGGTTTGATGATTGCAAGGGTGAGGCATGTGGGTGGGCGCTTTGGCTTGTTTCTCCGCTGTCGTTTTCGTGTGTAGTGACACGGTCGTGTTGATGTCTCAATCCAACCGAGCGGTGAGTGTCATTGAGTGGTTCCCCGCGTTGAACTCCCAATCCAACCGGGTGAGTATAGTTATTTTTTTCTTTTATATTTTCCTGCCTATGGCCTTACAAGATCCTAGTCTTGTATTTTTCTGCTATATCAATGTAACGCGCACTGTCTTGTGCGGTTCATTCAAAAAAATCAGAGGAAATGGACAGCATAATGTACAAAAGAAGATCCCTCAAATGAATAGCTTATTCTATAAACTTCATAAAACATGTAAGAAATGCGAACAGAATCGTGAATAAACAATATAGATCAGAAGAATGATATTTTAGATTGTCCCAGCAAATTACTTGTTGTGGAGTGCCTCTGCTGGTGAGGACATCTCCGCCACGACTGCCGATACGGTGACCAGGCAAAGATTGATGAGATTCTTGCTCCCCTGCTCTCTGCCAGCCACGCGCTGACACAGCCAACCCCCGAGGCTGCGAGCCAAGCCCCACTGCTGCATGTAGGCCTAGGGAGCCGCACGGCTGGTAGCTCCACTATACCGGAAGCTGAATGGATGGGAGGGAAAGGAAGAGGCTGGTAGTGGCGACGATATGGAACACCCAGCGCCAGTCTCTGTATTGTTGTCCCTTTCCGCTGTCACCTCCCTGGCCGGCCGCCTCCATCCATGACTGTCGTGGAGGCCGGCGGGGTTGGCCCGATCCGCGCTCCGTAGGATTTTAGGCCACTCACCGCGGACCTCCATGCCGTCGAGCTCACGCGGCTTCCCATGCTTGGGTGATGGCGGCGCCATGCTGGCGTTGTTGGATATATACCCTAGAGTCAATCGGATTGAATCCGCTAACGGGTTTTGATGGATTTGTTCCATTAGGGTACTAGAGTCTCGATGGGCCACAAATGTTGAGAGGCACATTAGTGACCGCTATAAATACAGAGGTGGAGGAAGGGAAAACCCCTAAGATGTGCTACAGTACCGCCGCCCACGCGCTAAGGTACCCGCGTGAACTGTACACGTGGTGAACAGTACCCCTCCTCCATCTATATCCTGCAGATCGTGGTCATTCATGAGGTGCTAGTGTACCTAAGTTCGGCATTCCATCCTCGTACGTGTGGCTACCTCGGAGGTGCTGCGCTTAGAGCACAAGGACAAACCGCACATGTAGGACCAGACGGACGTGAGCAACTGCACGGCACTGTCACTTCGACGCGTTCGTCTACATCGAGACGGCTTCAACTGCATCTGCGCGTCTAGTGGTAATGCTCTGTGATCCATAACTGTTGTTGTTCCTATTTTGGGTAAACGAGTTTTTGTATGTGCTAGCGTAGCCTCCTCGTTTCCCTTCCGGCGTGGGGGCGGCCAGCCGCGAGGGGCGCATGAGGAGCAGAGGTGGCGGGGAGTAGAAAGGGGAGAGAGAAGAGCTAGGGTTTGGTGCTGCACGTTTTTTAGGAGGGCTTTCCGGCCCACGAGACGAGATTCACTAGCTAGCCTCTGGCCGAAGGAGCAAGCTCAGCCTGTCTCCCGTGCTCGCCCACTCGTACGCACCTGCACACCGGAGTAGTCGCGCAGATCGACACGTGGCCAAAATTAGGCAGGAGTCAATATGCGCCTTTTAATCAATTTGATGGTAATGACTAGTTTACACACAGGCCAGTTGCCGCGTGATCTTGTGCTTCCTACCGAATGCGCTAGCTGCTAAACCCAGCATGGCGTGTGTATCATTCGAGGAAGGCATACACGTCCTCCATATTCTCAAATCATGTTGACCGGTATCATGCCGATGCCAGATTGCCAACATATAAATTGTCGTCCGGAGTGTAGAGAGGTACGCCTACGACAACGTCAGAAAGTCCGTACATAAAAGTTTAGCCACTCAGTGCTCAGGACTAACATAAAGCCAGTAAATGATCAACGGAGGACCTTACACTCACTAGTAGAGAAAGGGGCATTAGTCCGGGGACTGGGTACCCTATGTCCAAGACTAAAAGTCCCTAAAACCAAAAAACTGTTGCGCCCAAGGGGATTCAAACTCATAACCTCTTGCATAGTGTCACGCACACCCACCTAGCCACTCCACCAACGCAGTATATGTGATGGAAGGTGGGACGTTTTCTCTTTATTGTAACCCGTAAAGCATTTTCACCCGAGACTAAAGACCCTTTAGTCCTGACTGGAGTCACCAACCGGGACTAAAAATCACCCTTTTAGTCCCGGGTGCAACCATCACCCAGGACTAAAGGTTGAGACCCCTTTAGTCCCGGTTGGAGGCTCCAACCGGACTAAAGGGGCACTTTTAGTCCCGGTTGGTGTTTCCAACCGGGACTAAAGGTCCATCTTAGACCTAGAAAATTGCGAATCGAGACTAAAGGCCTATTATCTCGGGTCAAAACTTAACCGGGACTAAAGGTAGGGGATGGAAAGTCATTTTTTCATTAGTGACTATTACATAAAACATTTCTAGAGCAGGGCTAAAATCTATCTACAGGGGTCAGGGGTGGCTCCAACACCGGCTCTAGCTTTTTGCAGCTAGAACCAGCCACCACCAACAGCCCTACTCCTACGACAGTAGCATATTTGGACAAAATATGCACAATTGTGCTTATAGGGGTTCAAACCGCTTACCTTAGGGCTCGCACTTATCTTCATCTCCACTACACCACACAATCACTTCTAGGGGCATGTGAAATCATTTTTATAAGCGGGGGGTGACGCCATCACCCGCCATCAGAAATTTTATCCATTTTTATTTTTTATTTTAAATATAGACATGTATCTATATACTAACAGAAGATATATTTCATATATGTTATATATTTTTTTAAAATGGTCAAAATATCACAATCGCAATACATATGTGCAAATTGCATTCACATTCACATATACTACATTCATACTATAGAATACAACACTTAAGTGGTGAATATCTAGACATGTACGTCTAATACAGTAGATTTTGTATATATAAATGTGTCTATAATTATGAGTATAACACTTTCAATCTAACTATGTAGTCTAGTGCATAACAAATGCACTATCCATATCCATAGTTATAAATGATCTTAAGTGAAAACGTTATCGACTACAAATTTTAGGTCTTACCGAGCTCTACAATTTGATATAAAATTTATCTTCATCTGAGATCATATAAAAAGATATAAATTTATTCACGGTCATATAAAAATATTATAAATGTACTCGTGATCATATAAAAAAGGTTATAAATTTAATCACGGGAGACCCATTTCTAAGGCGGGTCATGCCATCACCCACACCTGGAAATCATTTTTAGAATTAGTTGATACCATCACCCGCTCCTAAAACTCGTTTCTATTTCCAAGGTGGACGGTTGGGTGACCCGCCCCTAAAAATGATCATTTTCAAGAGCTGATCATCCCATCATCCATCCTTGGAAATGATAATTTATGTTATTATGTATTACAAATTTGTTTGGAAAGTATAAACTGATTGTTTCGTGAGTACATGAATATGTAACTAATTGTTTGGAAAGTGGTAGCAACTAAAACTGATTCTTGCATCAGTCCATACATAAGTTATGCGAGCCATATTCTGATCCATGAACCCCAAATCAGCTTTTTCAGAAAAGGAGATATGTTAATATCGCCCAGCTTCTGCATCGACCAATGCATATAGTTGTATCTTATTACAAGCCAAACCTGAGTATTTCACACCAAGGAATAGCAAAAAATGAAGTTTTGACACACTTTCATGAACAGTTTGAAATAAAATTAAAGGGAAATTCTATTGCTAAAACGCCATCCAAATCTGACGAAGACCTCCGTTGTAGTTGTCTCAATCTGCATACAAGCTGCCTTCATTGCCCGCCGATCCTCCTCTTTCTGAAGCAGGGACCAAAATCTGATCCAATGTGTTCCCATGAAGATAACCTGCAAAAATGAAGGAGCTGGGCCCTTGTCAAAAACTATCTCATTACGACTAAGCCAAATCGCCCAGCATAACATGCTTGCCCCAACTATAAATTGAGATTTGAGTCTCTTGTCTACCCCCCACCAACCAGTCATTAAACATATGATAGATACTGGTAGGTGGTCTTAAGTTACAAGAAACATAAACAATTCTCCATATAAATTTAGCCATAGGACAATCGAAGAGTAAATGTTGTATTGATTCATTTTTTAACACAAAAACAATATTTCTAATTCCCTTGCCATTGTCGCCTAGCTAAATTGTCTTTTGTTAGGATCACACCCTTGATTAAAAACCACATGAGAACCTTTATCTTTAGGGGCAATTTTAATTTCCATACTACTTTGTTGATTGGAAATGCTTGTGAATTCAACAAAGCTTTATACATCGATCTTACTGAGAAGATTCCATTTTGATGGAGCCCCCACACAAAACGATCCTCTTGATTTGTTAATTGCACATCCTGAACTTTGGCAATAACCTGATGTCATTCCTGCAAATTAACCCCAAATAAGGACCGCCTAAATGCCACATTGAGTGGTCTCGATGTCATAACAGTGTGTACAGAGGCGCTTTTTTTCGTGACAATGTTATAGATTGATGGAAACAATACTTTGAGAGGCTAAGGCTGAATCCATGCATCTTCCCAGAACCTTACTTGGTGGCCATCCCCCAACAAAAATCTGTCCAACTATAGAAATTCACCTTTGACCTTCATAAGGCCAACCCAAAAATGTGAATCCCCAGGCATATGATCTACCTCGGCATATGATCTACCTGTGTGATGGTTCTATTTTGTAGATATTTCCTTCTAATCAACCGTTGCCAAAATCCATCTTTATTAATTAAATTAAAGAGTCATTTGCTAAGGAGACACTTGTTTTGAATATCCAGGTTTAAAACCCCAAATCAGCTGCAGCAAGATAATTATTAAGGCTCCATGCGGCTACTATAGCCACCAACATTTAGTTAAGTTGGTACAAACTTTTTGTGAAAGTGGACGCAAGGAACTTCTACAGAGAGATCATAGGCACAGGGAAATAAGTTGGCACCATCAATTGGTGCCTGTCAGCATGACTCGACCATTGTGGATTGCCTAGTGCGGAAAACATTCCGTGGACAGGGCAATATGTTCCCACCCCTAGTGGTTGTTTGGATCTGCAAAGTATAAATTTGTTTTAGTAAAACGAGTTTTAATCAAGTTTTTAGGAAAACTAGTTTTAGGTTAGTTAGTTAGTTATCGTGAGTTTTACGGAAATTGTGTTTGGATTACGTTGCCGTATTATTACGTTTCAATAAAACCATGTTTGGTTAGGTAGAAACATCTTTTACCTCTTCTCTGACCTCTCTCGTGCTCACTTTTCCCCATTTCATTTACTCTTCGCCGGCGCTAGTTCAATTATTCCGACGACCAAATCAGGCAGTCCCAGGCTCCCCGCGAATCACGCCGGCAACCAAATTAGGCAGTTCCAGGCTCCGCTGCGACTCACGCCGGCGACCAAATCAGGCAGTCTCAGGCTATCTATGCGTCAATATAGTCTATATGATTGATTAACTATCGAGATTCCTTCCTGAAATCTTGGAAGACAGCAAGACTGCTTCTGCACTGAATCTGCACTTGCATATCCTGATACGAAAGAATGCCTTATCTAGTTACTGAAAAAAGTAAAAAGGGTAACATTCAGGTTCTATTGCATTTACGGCATCTTTTGTCCTCTAGGATTATCTTGAGGTTTATTTCCATTTGCATTAGATGGCTTAATAATCTTTTTCCCTGTCACCTTCAGATCCTGAGTAGAATTTTTTGGAGTAACCACTTGACTAACATGTTTGTCAGTGAATTGGTTTTCCGACACTTCAGCTTCCTCGTTCAGATCCATTATATTAACCTTGCCTGACAAGTTTGCGCCTTTCCGTTTGCTTGATGCAGCACAGGTCCCTTGTGCCGTTGAAGTTGCACATATCTCCTGAAGATCTGGCCAACTAGGCCACACCTTCTCACGGTATTCTTGAACCGTATTGTCTTTCTGCATTATGTTAATTTTTTGTTGAAATAATGAATGAACTTTAGAATTTATCAAACTCACAGTATAGAAAATTTCTTAGATTACAACGTACCTCAATGAGCTCCTCCCATTTTTCCTTGGTAGCTTTTATCGTTTTGTCATCATCATCCCAACCAAATCCAGTGTAGTTAAGAAGTTTGTTCATGGTAGTATAGCAGGCCCTGAAGTACTTGTGACAATTTTTTAACTGTTGCAGTTCAAGTTTCTCAACTCTGGCACTATTGAAGGAAGCTAAGGTTTCACGCCATGCTGTCTTTGTGTACGTGGTACCTTCTTTCCCACCATTCAGGGTTTGGTCTTTCAATATGTTGAGGAGAGATTTATCCTCGCTAGCTTTCCATATATGCCTCTTTATAGAGTTTTTTTTCTGTGTGTTCTTGCTTAACTTTTTTGTCCACATGGCCCTCCATATTTTCTATAAGGAACCAATATAAGACGGTGACATATCACTCTAAACATCCTATTAAACATAAACACTACTATTTGTAAAAGGACAGTACAAAAAATCTAGGAATCACAAGTAAAATGTCACTGCCGATTTGTTCCAGGACTTTGTTCTCTGATGTAGATACTACTAATAATTCAACGTATTGTAGTAAAACTATTAAGCACACATGAAACAGATACAAGATTCTGCTAGTTCACAACTTGGTCTAGATAACTGTGGTGATAATGAAGTTCTGATATGGCACGCATGATGAATCAGCCAAGTTAACTATTGCAACATTACGTGTCTACATCTATCGCATAGCCTAATATCTAACGATTTGTTACATCTCTATGCAGACAACAAGCTAGATGTATTATCTACTCAAAGATAATCCAATTACTTTGCCGTTGAATTTATACATACGAAGGAAATATTACCTTAGATCAATGCAGCGGCTTGGCGTTGATCTGAAATCCAGTGATTGGTGGAGTTCGGGAGAGGGACGGCGACTCCCGGCGGCGGCCAATGACTTGCTCCAATGTTGATTGATTAATTAGGCCTTAAACCTACCTGGTGCTCTTTATATCCTGCTTAGGCGGTAACATCCACAGGCGCGAAAGCGCGGCCCCGAAACAATGTTTCCCTCGTGAGTGGAAAAGTTCGTGGCTATCGAAAACCAGTTCCGCTAAAAACATGTGGGAGCCGTTTCTACTAATAATGTTTTTTTCATTTTTGTGAAAACTGAGTTTTCCTCACACCGGAGGTAGTTGCGGGATCCAAACAAAATTTTAGAGGCAGTTACGGAAAAGAAGGTTTTACGAGAACTGATTTTTATAAAACTGCAGATCCAAAAAAGGCCCTGACACCGTTGGCAATTGTTAAGAGAGAGACAGTGTGCGAGTGGGTCCCAGGGACCAATAAAAAAATCTGCTCATCCTGTATGCAAAATGAAGAAACCAAGAAGGAAGGAGAAACCAAGCTTTGTTGTGTCCAAATTGATTTCTAGCGATTCTGTCCCAATCCAATCCAACCAAAAAAGATCCAACAATTTGCCCAATCTGACAAAAAGTCTAAACATATTTGAGGCAGCAAATCATAGTGCTCCATTTACATTTGTGCTAACTTCCAATCCACATCAAGAAAAAAGAAATGACAGAATCTAGCACCAAATGACCGCGAGGGAGAAAAAAAAGGAATCACCACAATCTCACAAGAAAATATTCCGGTACTTGGAGCAAAACGTTTCTGCACATTTGCTTGCTATCTATTCCTATATATGAAATAGACCTGTTTCTAGACTTGACAAAATAAAGAAAAGGAGAGAAAGCAATAGTTCCACATGATTCCCAACTGAATATCAGTCAACAACTTCCAATCTTCCTTTTCCGTTCCAGCCTTGTTGTTTGTTGATGAAATGCATCTTTGCCCAAAAAATATTGACAACAAGGAAAAAGTTCCGTGCATCTTTGCCAACAAAACTGATAAAGATTATTGTAAGTTGGTTGTGTCAATCGGACATGGAAAGGGAACCAGATTCAGATTGGAGGAGGAAGATTGATTCAATCTGGCATGGAGAGGGAATCAGGTTCAGATTGGAGGAGGAAGAAAAAGAAATCAAAGCTAACAAATGAAGAACTCACGTGTCCTGAAACCACGGAAGAAGGAGAATCAGCTTTGGTGTGCCTCGTCGCCGTGCCGGAGCTAATCATCCAAGACCTTGAGCAATATAGACTCCATCCGCAGGAGCCTCCCTTCCCAATGGCCTGAGTGCTTGTTTCTCCAAGCGTCCTGCCACCCCACTAGCCAGCAAGTAGGATCATAGGTGCTTGTGAGAGGGCAAAAACCATTGAAAAGAAAGGAAGATGGTACCCACTGCAAATGGACACAAGTGCTAGTCAACATGAGGAAAAGAAATCCTAGCGTCAGGGGCGTTATACTAACGAGATAGCCTCCGTTGGACTAGACAAATGAATACGGAGCGTCAATATTCCATCTAATGGATAAGTGTTTGAGTGGGCACATGCCACCGTATGCAGAAAAGTCGCTCTGCTGCCTAGTATCCTTTCCGGTTAGTTTGGAGCGTTTCTGTCCCAGAACTGCTATATACTTGATTCAAACTAGCTGCAGAAAAGATCGAATTTGATCCTTGCTCTCCATGTTGGACAATTGTCGAAACCAGTCCATTGATCTCCATTCATTGACATATGGTTGAAACCAAACAGGTAGCACAAAGAGAGTTTAATGAAGGATGCATGGTTATTTTGTTTGTATCTGATAAAAACATTGCTTATTTGAAGAACGAAATAGTATTCAACATTTCAACATATCTGCATTAGAAAAACTTACAGATAAGTAAAAGAAAAGACGTGATAGATCCTGTTGAACCAATGGCACTAGATACTAGTTTTGAGAAATGTTAATGAACGCTGTATGTTTTAGGTTCAATTTTTCCAACATTTCTCTTTTCTAATGCCTAAGTACTATTTAACATGCTAATATAATGCAGATCAATTTCGACAATTTGACTATGCATGAGAGAAAAAACCACAATTTTATGTAACTACCACAGATGAAACTATATATTTAATTCATCCATATAATGCCTCAACTGCTGAAAATAAATACGTGACAATAAATGTTTGCAGAACAAAAAGGTAACAATTTGACAAGCTTCTTTTCTAACCAATATATACCAAGCCACCCTTTCTTCTTCAGAGAACACAGCACCAGATCATCACTCACAAAGGACTTTGGGCTCTGATGAAGGTAACTACCAATGTCTTGATAGGTTTGTTCAAGTTCATGTGAGATGGAAGAAGGCAAGGAGCTCACGGAAATGAGATGCATCGAGAAACCAATTAGCACCACAAAACTTTTCTAGCTGTATGGCTATTGGATAGCTTGGGGGCAGTTTAGTGTAGTGTCCAAAGCAGTACTTCCCAGAAGTTGGCAAGCTCATTGCTCGTGAGTGCAATGTTGAACCTCAAGTTCCATTTTCTTTTCTGATTCAGTTTCAAGGAAGACATACGCAGCTTCCGCAGGGGCGGACCTACCCTGTAGGTGAGGTGGGGCGGCCGCCCCAGCTACTGGCCGGTGAGCACAACTAGCGCTCCCTAATTTTGCACCGAGTTCCGATCGCCTTGTGCCTTGCTGGTCGGAGGCTGCCGCTGCAAACACCTCCAGGCATTATTGTCCCAGATAGGAACATGCGATCAGGGGAGAAGAAAGATGAAGGGGTATTGGCTTTGTGGGCTATGGACAACACTTGATGAGCCCCCAAGCAAGTCGAGCCCATAGGCCTACGTAGTACACGGCAATTCAATCGATCCACACGGGTCCCAAATCCCACGCAAGTCGTCCCGTATTTCCGTCGTCGCGGCATCACCCTCTTCTGCCATCCTCAACTCTAGCGATGGCGGCCGGCCATCGTGGCACTCTCCAAATCGTAGGCGGATCAGAGAGTGAACTCGCTAAAATCAAAAGACATAGACGTGCTGAGTGCATCACTAGTTGTATGTGTATTATCCTAACATTTATCGATGAAGGTACGTCATCACTTCATTTCCACTGGCTAATGGATAAGTATAAAATTTATAGGTCAGTATATTTTATTATGATGTGTTTTAAGTTGCATGGTGCTATAACAATATTTATTCCTCAAATTAGAGGAGGTCCCAACTTAAAACTATTGTAATTTGTGTGATTGAATACATGAATATAGTGCGTGCAATTTTTATTATTTTATCTTTTAGCTAAAGTTCGCCCCAGCTAATTGTTTTCTGGGTCCGCCGCTGCTTCCGTATTCTAAAATTCATGTTGGCCGTTGGCAGCACGCAGCACAGAAATTGTCGTCCTGTGGCTAGAAATTCACCTAAGTAAAAGCAGTACAACAACATCAGAAACTTCATACAGAAAAGTTTAGTCACTCAATGCACATATATCCTTAATAAAACTATGTTCAAACTGCAAGTAACAACAGCAGTTAACGTTATGCAATTAAATTACAAACAGTTAGTAAAGTGTGAGCGATACCAGGAACTAGCATTAAGAAAGTGAGTTATTTCGATCAGGACAGTTAGTAAATTGATCCTTCTGTAATATTGGTGAACATTTGAAGTTCTATTTTTCAAAGTTCCTCTTTTATTTATTAAAGCTCCTCACGGATAGTACTGTCTGATTTGGAGAATTTCTGTCCAAGAACTGTTGTACAGTTGGTTGAAACTTGAAACTAGCTCCAGAAAAGATCCATGCACTCCATGTTGGACAAATGTTGAAACAAGTTCATTGACCTAATAATTGGTAGGTGATCTTCATTCAATGACCGGTTGTTGAAACCAAACAACACAAAGAGAGCATAAAGATGGGCAATTTCTTCATATCTAATAAAAGCATTTCTCATTTGAAGAAGGGGGCATTATATTTTTGCCCATACTTTGATGTCAAATTATGATTTTACTCTCGTTTTTCATCACTTTATGATTCAGCCCCTACTTTTTGAATATAAAGAGAGAGTTTACCCCTATTCCGTGACCAGCATTAACTGTGTCAAAAAAATCAAGTTTGCCCATACGAATACGCGTCTACTTTTTATAGCACTTTGTGATTTTACCCTTGTTTGACATCAAATGTTTAGACTATTTTGATAGATTAACAAATAAATTGGATGTTAACCACTACAGAATTTTATGAATCCACTCTTATTTATATATGAAAGAAAATTGGTACGATTAGAAGGCCAGTTAGAAATTATCACTGAGTATTTAAACTGTTGATGTTAACTATAATCTATTAATTGTTTACTGAGCACTTAAATTGGGGAAATGAGCATCTCGTCAGCAAAACAAGTAGTTTTATCCCGGCAACAGAAAAGCGATGTTGTATGAAACTGCCTCATATTTATACATGACCACTTAAAATTAAAGAAGAAGCTGTTTTTTCTACTACCTTCAGCAGGAGCTTGGTGGAAAAGCCTGAACCCAAAAAATCTCCTTTGAAGAAAGAAATAGTATTAAACGTTTCTGTATTAGCAAATACAGAAAAGTAAAACGTACAAAATGCATGATAGGTCTCGTTGAACTGAAGGTATTATATACCATGCATTTTGAGGATGTTAGTGAACGTTGTATGTTTTAAGTTCACTTTTCCAACGTTCCTCTTTTCTAATACCTAATTATTATTTTTCCATGGTAATATATTGCAGATGAATTTCGATAACTTGACTATATGGCAAGCCACGAGATATCAAGAATCTCAATCTTAGTAGTAGTTCCTTATAATGCCACACCTGACGAAAATAAGTGTGTAATTAAGAATTGTTTGTAAAACAAAAGGGTAACAATTCTGACCAATATATACCAAAGCTCCAAAAGCCCCACCCATCCTTTCCCAGAGCACTGTACCCGATCACGAGATCATCACTCGCATAGAACTTGGGCTCGATCTGTGCTGAAGGTTGCTCAAGTTTGTGTGGGATATAATGATAGAAGAATGCAAGGAGCGAGCTTATGTAAATGAGATGCATCGGGAAACCAATTAGCACCGTGCTTTTGCGAACCTCTTATGTATAATAGGCAGCACGCTACGCATTTGCACTAGCTTTGTTTGGTTTCGCCTTGCACCATCACACGGCGCCCTCTCCAAACTGTGATAGTTTACAGGCCAACTGCGGCATGGTCTTGTGCGTTTTCCGGCTTGCATATCTTTAAGAACCTCGAGCAATTGGAAATCAGAGTAAACAAAACAATGGATATTAACGTCTCTTAACCATTCATACATCAAGTAATTGTAATTAACAATATTTCTGCAGATAAACTAAGCAATCAGGCAGCTCATAGTTCTGGAACTCTGCAGACCCACAATAACGAGCATGTTCCGAAATTTAAAATTTAGTGCGCTGCAGATTGTCACTTATAAGTCATCGCTGCAATCCATGTTCGGATTCCTTATGATGCACAGGCACCACGTTAAGGATTGCACTAGCCTTCTTTTGTTCCAAATTCACCATCACACGTCACCCTCTCCACACTGTGATGTTATACAAGTAACAAGTTTACACTTTACACACGGAACAGTTGCTGCATGGTCTTCTGCTTGCCGTGGAATGGTAAATGGTCACTGGAAATCCGGAACAGTTAGTAAATTGTGAGCAACATCAGGAACTTTGAACTAAGCATTTAAATTATGACCAGAACAAGTCACTAGATTGATCCTAGAGTAATGTCATCTCCTTGCTCTCCTGATTATTTTAGACGGACTGGGTTAATCAAAACCGGTAGAAAAAGAAAAAGGAAAAAAAAGGCAAAGCCCAACAGATTTCGATTCTGTCTCCTTAACCACTCGGACATATCGACTAGTTAATTCTCTGCTGCGTTCCTTGCCTACAGATAGGTATTTCCAAGAAACCACCAAGACCTCATAGAGCAACCTCAGGATCTCAAATCACGTTTGGTACTCCCCGTAACACCTTTGAGAGCAACCGAATGATCCCAAATCATCGTTGTGGTACACCTGTAGGTCAGACTCGCAAAGCTTAGTGGTCATTCCCGAACCCACCCTGCATATAAAACTATAGATCCAGCTGCAATAAATAATCTAAAAGCAACATGCACCCTTCATCGCAGATGGAGACCACTAAAACAGAATTTGTCGCTTATTGAACATCCTAGAGGACATCGTTCAAATGAAACCTGCCAATTTGCTTGCTCGCGTTTTCCAGTCCATTTGGCACGCATCTAGTTCACAACTACCGTATCGAAGAGTCAACTAGCGGACTTCATTCAAAACCGATCTTCCCCGGAATGTCTAGTACAATGACATCGACACTTGGAAGAACATGGCGATAATGGTCAAAATCATTTCTTCTGCTTTTTCGACACGTTCAGCTGCTGGAGGTTGAGCAGCAGGTCGTTGGAGTCCAGGAAGACCTTGTTGGCCGAGGCCGCGATCGTGTGGGAGATCTCCCTTGCAGCTTCAATCTGCCTCAGGGCAAGGAAAGCAGGGTTGTTTGCAATGGCCTGTCCAATCAGCTCCGCAGACTTAGCCTCTCCCTGTTCACAGCAGGCACCACCAAAAACAGATTATTTTAGAGCAGGGCTCAGCTCACCAAACACATGTATGTCAAAACATGTCACAAGGGCAAAAGAGTTTAATTGAACTATAAATATTTGCCATCATGCAGACAAAATTATCAATATAAGCAGCACCTTACTGTATTTCCAATCTTTTGCAGGAGGTTAGGTCCCATGCTTTAAACAAAGTATTGGTTTCTTACCTGAGCCCTGATAATTGCACTTCTCTTATCTTGCTCAGCTTTCTCGACGATGAACTTTGCACGCTCAGCTTCCTGAGCCGCAACTTGTTTGGCTTCAATGGCATGAGTAAACTCCTTCCCAAAGCTCAGGCTTGTAATGGAGACATCATCAAGGGCAATGTTGAAGAATCTGGCCCTCTCGGTCAGTATCTTCCTAATCTCCCTACTCACAGTCTGAAATTGGAGGGAGAAAAGAGTAAACAATGGGTGCTCTTAAGTATTAGCTTCTTTCCAGGTATTAGACAAGCAATATACAGAAGATGTGAGTAGATCATACCTCTCTCTGGGTGATCAGCTGGCTAGCATTGTACTGAGCGACAACAGCTTTCAGTGTTTCATGAATGATAGAAGGCAGAACTCTCTCGTTGAAGTTCTCCCCCAGAGTCCTGTAGATATGTGGTAGCTTCTCTGGCATAGGCCTTGTGAGGACACGAAGACCAATTCTCACCTGCCCAAACGAAGTACAGAACAGATATCTCAAAATATGAAATGAGTCAAATGATTAATGATAGCTTACAGTTTATATTACAGAACAGATGCTACATCCGATTTTATATATTTGATGTTAGAACGGAAAGATTAGTTCATTTCTTAACTAATATTGCTGCCCTAACATCAAATATACAAAAAAAAAGATGTAGTATATATATTATTACATCATAAAATACAGCAATATACTATGGCAAAATCAAAGGAGTGTTGGAATTTGATAGAAGAAAAATAGCATTCTCCAGATAAAGAAAATGTAGCACACTCCATAATATGAAAAAACATACAAGATTACCATTTATACATCAGGCAAAAAAGTACTACCTCTGTTCTCGAATATATGTCATTTAGGACAAGCTATTTAGTTCAAAAATGAACTAATTTATTTGTCCTAAAAGTCATATATTTAAGAATAGAGGGATTAACTAAAATAGATGTAGGTAAATGAACATGCAGAAAAAAATGCATTGTTAATATGTGGTTAAAGCACCACATGGCAATAACCTATAGTGGTGAAAGAAACCGCAAGATGATCTTCTGAATTTAGGTTAACTATTGACATCTTTTGCAGCAAACTAGCAAGGGTACCGTTTCCCCAACAAATTTATGAACAAATATTTGAATATAAATCGAAAAACAACACTGGTGCTGAAATAATCATAAAACCAGTGCAGCCATTTTAGGACCATAATAAGAACAATAAATCAAGGATGAAACAGGTTTGTCAGCCCAAGGTTTAAGATGAACATGAAAATGCAATGATCAAGTGATGCAGAAACATGATGTCAGGCAGCACACAACAACATTTACACTAGAATTTAAACACAAGTTCCAAAGAAATGAAAACTGGTAGGTTGAAAGAAAGGACTAAGAGATGCAATTTACCATCTGAAGATCCCTGCTTCCAGAAGTGCTCTCAACAAGATTGGGGCGAGCACGGACATCATAAATGATTGGCCGTTCAAACCACGGAATCATAAAGTGAGTCCCTTCAGGGTATTCCTGCATAAAGAACATTTAGCATAAACTGAACTGGCTCATTATCCAGGGGAGTGATACTTAAGAGAGTATATTAAACAGTAACCCAACGAACAAAATTACCCAAAAAAAAGGCAAGTTGTATATCAAGATATTTTCACTAGTTAGCACATAACAAACCCAGTACATTAACAAGGTTCCATGCACTGAAAAACACCATACTTGGCATAGGACAGAAAATCTAAAACTACAAATAATGATGCACAAAAAGAAAACAACACGGCCAACTTGTACAGGCACATGCTTTGATTCAGTTTGAAGTATGCTCAGGTTAAAGCAAGTGAATCGCAAACCATCTTTAAGCTTTAAACTGATTATTATATTTAGACAAGCTAAACTCAAAGCTACATGGGTATGCATCTGGTAAGCTGGCGACATAAATGCACCCAAGCATTCATATCATGCTTATGCAATTGTTAAGTCCATGCGAGCCAAATAGAATTTAGTTAAGCTATTTACATCAGTCTCATACACCTTCGCCCTTGGCACGCGAACACCACTGTTAATCAAGTGATTTGTGATTACACGCAAATGAGTGGGAAAACATGCTTCGGTAGTTTCACTCTTTATTAGACTCGCCAATGAATAAGCACGTGTGCATAAATATCCTGGACTAAGAAAGTGTGAAGGATAGCAAACATCATTTTCCACTAATTGTAGACTTTCTAAAGCTTGCATGAGTCCTAAAAACATAAGGCATACTAACAAGACGGCTCAGTACAAAAAATAATCAGAGAAGGTAGTTGCAGATAAAACACCACAAAAGAATAATAAATAAACCACCACCCCCTCTTTCAACTGTTGACGCAAAACTAGAACCATAACAAAACCCAGCACATTTCATGGCCTTATTATGCGTAAAATTCACACCACCATTACACCAAATATGATGTAAGCACAAGCACTAGCATGTATTTCACAGGAAAAGGATACAGTATTCAGGCATCCAAAAAACCACAAATAATCAGGAATCAGAAAAAATTACAAAAAATATCATTTTAATAAGGCCATCTAAGACCAAGTTGCTACAAATCGTCCCTAAGAATTGGTAGCATGCACGCAACAACTACTCTTTCATTGTGAATTTGCAGAAGCTAGATAAATAGCATGGCCACAAAACATCATTTCACGTAGGTCTGGACAAATACCTGGAATGAAGCATTTAAAATGAATGAAGTCAATGACAACTACAAATCATACATGTTACATAAACATAAGACTAGAAAATTTCATCTGATCAGTTGAACCATAACTTCTTTCAAGAAACAAATAAAGTGCACCAAAGCGTCAAATCAAACGAACATAGCAGAAATTAAAATAAAAATATTGTGTCCATCATGGTCAAGTCAACAACAAGAAAAGCAGGTGCACTTGCCTGTGATAAATAGCTAGTTCAGATATTAGAAGATGCAGTTTAACAGGAGTGAAATAGAGACATTTTCTAACAGATACACGCTACTTTACAACACTAGGAGTTTGCTTATTGTGCATACAAAGTGCCTAAGTAGGTAATACAAGCTAATAGCTAGTTCCAAACCATCTTTTAGAGCAAATTTCAAAATTACCATGTCTGTCAAAGTGGGATAACATACAGATATGTCTAGGTAATAAAAGCTAATAGCTAGTTCCAAACCATCTTTTACAACAAAATTTAAAATTACCATGTCTGCCAAAGTGGGATAACATACAGATATAGACAGACACATCAAACAATAGTTGTCCAACAATAAAGCTAGCATCCAGCAAGCACTACATACTTCATAGAATAGATGCTGAAACAGGAACCAGAAAGATGAAACCACTAGTATAGCCTAATTGCAAGTACTCAATACCCATTCTGACAATAAAAGCGTAAGATATTGAACCGCCTTCTGGTTATGTTTGCAAAGAATGAAAAGGGTGACTCCCCATCAACAATTTGACAGGACACCTCACGTTTTACCAATAGCAATACATGGTCAGCATTTCTTTTGAACGGTTAGCTCTGATTAAATGTGCCCAAAATTGCCAATAACAACCCATACTACAATTGAGCAAACATCGCTATCTCTAGCCACATTTCTGAAACGTCAAAAGGGATGCTAACCCTGCTGACGGTATGACAAGTTACTACAGACACACATAACACCTGTCTCAGATTTTGACAAAAGTAACAAGCATGATTATCTCTGATTTACTGGGATGTACCCAGAAATCGAGAGAAATTTTCCAAAGGACATCATCCAGGATGAAATCCCTCTAAAGACAGCGCCTGCAGACACATTTCTCTCTCTCCCAATCGCATCCTCAATACTACCCCAAAACCAAATCGCTTCCACTTAAACCAGCCCACCACCGCGAATCGAAATGCAGAGATGAAAAGGGGGGAAGCGAGCACAAGCGGCGCCCGCGGCGTTCCAGACCTTGTTCTTGATTCCCTGGATGCGGTTGAAGACGATGGCGCGGTGCCCTCCCTCGACGTTGTACAGGGAGTTCATGGCGGCGTACACGGTGGCGCCGCCGAACACGGCCACCTTGACCAGCGCGCTGGCCCCCGGCGGGGGGGCCGGGATCCGGCCGCCGCCTTTCACGTTCATCCTCGCCGCGGTCGCCGGAGACGGGGGAGCTGCGGGGAGTGGAGGAGGAGCACGAGGAGGAGGGGGGGCAGCTGGGGGGCGGCGGGTTGCGGCGCGGCGGCTAGGGTTTTGCGGGGTTTTTGTTTGCGGAGGGGAACGGGAGCGGGGTAGAATTGAGGATGGCGGCGGATGATCAGAGCCGTCGCATTTTGGGTGGACGGTGCGGGAGGCGAGCTGGGGTAGTGAGTGGTTTCTTTTCTTTCCTGCACGGCAAGAAACAAGGAAAATTCGGGTTCGTCTACACTTCAGTAGAGCTGACGCGAATGAAGCGCCTTCACGCGCGACCCGCCGACACAAGCCACATCATGGCCACCTCCTCCGGCTCTGGTGGCATCCATGACCCGACGCTAACCTATCCGGTCGCGTTCGACGCACCTTCCACCCCACCGACCACATCTTCTACGGCTTTGGTGGCCTCCGCCGTTGTCCACCGCTGTGGCCAACGCTAACACGTCGGTCGTCGACTCGTCGTAAATTGAACAGTTTGAAAAGTTGGAGGGAGTCAAACATCTGATTTTAACGGGTAAAGGTTGCCAATCTGACAAGGTTGATAGTTGAGAGCATGGAATGGACTTTTTTCCATCTAGCTATGGCTTCACTCCATCACACAATTTTACAGGCCTTAGCCCAAGCTACATTTGTGTCATGCGGCCAGATGGTAGGTCGAAACCCAATCCAACCAACCCACTCCACAAAATTTGTTTCAATACCACTCATCAACTACTGTACTAAAGGCCCCTGGATTGGCGAAAGGAGAGGGGCTCGAGTTACTATAGCATCCCACTAGAGACTGAAATATGGGCTCAAGACCAAGAGAAAAAGGGCGAACAAAGAAAAAAAAGCAGCAACCAACTCACACGAACCAAAAAAATTCTTCCAATTTTCCACCGACATTAATAGGCCCAGCCCCATAACATTGAAGAACAAGTCCATATTGTGTTTTCCCGCCACATGTGGCCACCTTCTGTTGTGCGGGAAAATACAATAGGAACAAATTATCTTTTTTTGATATTCTCATGTACTCCCTCCGTAATGGTAAAGGAAGCCGTTTAGGACAGCGACACGGTCTTCAAAACACAACTTTGACTTCTTATTTCTATAAAAATATTTATCGAAAAGTGATACATGTATACTTTTATGAAAGTATTTTTCAAAATATATCTATTCATATAACTTTTACAATTTCAAACTCAACAGCTTAAAAGTTATTCATAATTTATATTCCCAAAGTTTGACTCAAACCTTGTCCTAGACGGCTTCCTTTACCAATACGGAGGGAGTATGCCTTTTGTCTCTTATTTCTGCTTGGTCTCTAAATTTGGTCAATTACCCGTACTAAAGATGGGCTTGCATTACTCTAGCAACAAATTTGACATGAATGAAGTCGGTTTTGTGTCAATTTAGATTTGGATGCAAAAAAATGATTTTATGTTTCATTTACATTTATTTTTTTATTTGAATTCATTCATCCGTGTGATACTATTTTAAATAAAATACAAGTCCGAGTATAAACTTTTTCTTGATTGTTTTAGGTCAACATATTTAATATAAGCATGCATGGCGCGTTAGCCTATCTAGTTCACCAAAAGTCCACGAAAACGCCACATCCCCCAAAAACAAACAACAAAATTGGTCCAACCCATAAGCACCCAAAAATTTCCCCACAGCTTTATGCCGTTCATTATGGTCATAGGCATTGGGTGCATTACTAATAGAACCCATGATTCTGAGTGGATTCTACAATCACATGCGCGATTGTGATTCTACTCTTTAATTTGTCACTTCGCATCCTCTGTTACTCCCAGCGAACCCTCATCTTTGGTTTGCTCTTCATCAGTGCGCATGAAAAATCTTAGCATATTCTAATGTTGTCCAACACTATAGTTCATCATGCCAAAGGAAATACTTGAAGAAACAACTACAAGAACACTAGCATGATATGATCATAGTGATCAAAAGAAAATTACACTAAGGAAAATCACAACCTAGTAGTGACAAGTAGTGAAAAATAAGTATCAAGTGCGGAATATATATATATAAAGGGGATCCAAGACAACTGAATTATTTTCTTGTGGTATAGAGAAGTTGACATTCCCCCTACTCTAAGGCTCTCACTTAGAGATAATGCCTCTTTGAGTCACTAAGAATCCAAGCGCTCCACTAAGGATGCTACTTGTCCAACTCTAGAATGACGAGTTTGAACCGTAGGACTCGTACAATTTCTGAAAGCTCATCAAGATCACCAACTGTCACTAAGACTGGCTAGGATTTATCAACCTTCAAGAGTAACAAGCTCATGAACTCTCACTTGATTAGCATCAAACACTAAGCAAGATCTACATAAGTTTAGAATTGAAGAACTTGTGGAACTAAAGTATTCTCCAAGAATGCTTTCAGCTTGATGATGATTTTGATTTGATCTTCTTTTCTTTGGCCCTTGGACACCCTATATGTTGCCGAGGTCCTTCAGGGGTGCAAGAACAGGTGCAAGAGACAATATGGGAGTGTTGATAGACGCCAAGCCTCGGGAGGTAGCCATTGGAGAAGTCCCCTAAAAAAATTCAATACCACTCGATAATCTAACGCTTGATGTTGAGTTGTTCCATCGGATATTCCGGTCACTCGAGCCGTGATGTGACCATTGTAAAGTTAAAAACATTTTTGTTGCTTATGTCATCACCGTTGAATGATCCAATACACAATCGAATGATCCAATGCCTATTGAATTCTTGAATTTCTGATAAACTTGTTCTTCGGAAGGTTTGGCGGTTCATCGACACTTCCCTGTCGGATCTTCTAATGTTTGAATCCACCTACTTAGAAACATTTGGGACTCTTCATGTCCATCCATATCAATGCCCAACACCTCTACTTGTACCATCAGATAATCTGATGCTAAAAGGATTATGTGCCTAGGATCACATTTATTCGCACATTTGAAATCTAGCATCATTGGATAATCCGACACCTCACTTTTCGTTGGAACATGTCCAATTCAATCATGCTCGAGTTCCATTGCTTTTTATTTGCTTTCATTTACTTGAGTTGGATTGAATTAGCTTCTTGAACTATCTATTGGACTTAGTGTGCATCAAGCTAATAAATTTGTGAATTGGTCAAGCTACTAACTAACTCATGAGCCCCTCTTTGTAATATGGTCACAAACTATACAGTCAAGGATTCTATACTTAAACCAAGTGTCATTCATCTCCCTGTGACACTTGGATCTAAACATGTTAATTTTTCACAAAGAAATCATTGTGAGCGTGTGTGTGTGTGTGTGAAGCTTGATGATCTCAAGAAGAAACCCAATAGTTCATTTAAGACATACTCCATATATGATGTGCGAAAATGGTTGAATAACTATAAGCTAGATCTGATGACAACTAAAATGACAATGTTGTGGCTTCTGTTTCTAGAGTTTGAACATTGCACTCTAGTTTAGCAATATACAACATTTTCCCTTCCTTGGATCTTGCAGCATATTGTCTATTAGCCCAAATCTTTGTGTGTATATTGTTTGTGTCAATTATTTGGTAGGATTTGGGCTAATAGACAATCTGCTGCAAGATCAAAGGAAGAGAAAAATGACAATCTGCTGCAAGATCAAAGGAAGAAAACATGTGGTATATTGCTGAACTAGAGCGCAATGTTCAAACTCTAGAAACAGAAGCCACAGCAATGTCAGTTCAGTTGGCATCCATCTGGCTTATAGTTATTATTAGACCATAATCTCTCCCTCTCTCTGCATGCGCGCGTGCGCGCGCGCATGTGTGTGTGCGCGCGCGCGCGCGTGTGAAGCTTGATGATCTCAAGAAGAAACCCAATTGTTCGTTTAAGAGATACTTCATATATGATGTGCACATATGGTCGAATAACTATAACCCAGATCTGATATCGATGCCAACTAAAATGACAATGTGTAGCTTCAGTTTCTAGAGTTTGAATATTGCACTCTAGTTCAACAATATATCGCATTTTCCCTTCTTTTGGTCTTGCAGCAGATTGTCTATTAGCCCAAATCCTACCAAATAATTGACACAAACAATACACACACACATTATCAGTTTGGGCTAATAGACAATCTGCTGTAAGATCAAAGGAAGAGAAAATGACAATCTGCTGCAATATCAAAGGAAGAAAAAATGCGGTATATTGTTGAACTAGAGCGCAATGTTCAAACTCTAGAAATAGAAGCCACAACATTGTCAGTTCAGTTGGCATCCATCTGGCTTATAGTTATTATTAGACCATAATCTCTCTCTCTCTGTGTGTGTATGTTGTGTGTTGTGTGTGTGTGAAGCTTGATGATCTCAAGAAGAAACTCAATTGTTCATTTAAGACATACTTCATATATGATGTGCAGATATGATCGAATAACTATAAGCCAGATCTGATATCGATGCCAACTAAAATGACAATGTGTGGCTTCAGTTTCTAGAGATGGAACATTGCACTCTAGTTCAACAATATATCACATTTTCCCTTCTTTTGGTCTTGCATCAAATTATCTATTAGCCCAAATCTTACCAAATAATTGACACAAACAATATACACACACATTATCAGTTCAGGCTAATAGACAATCTGCTACAAGATCAAAGGAAGAGAAAATGACAATCTACTGCAGGAACAAAGGAAGAAAAAATACGGTATATTGCTGAACTAGAGCGCAATGTTCAAACTCTAGAAATAGAAGCCACAACATTGTCAGTTCAGTTGGCATCCATCTGGCTTATAGTTATTATTAGACCATAATCTCTCTCTCTCCGTGTGTGTGTGAAGCTTGATCTCAATATGAAACCCAATAGTCCGTTTAAGACATACTTCATATATGATGTGCAGATATGGTCGAATAACTATAATCCAGATCTGATGCCTACTAAAATGATAATGTTGTGGCTTCACTTTCTAGAGTTTGAACATTGCACTCTAGTTCAGCAATATACCGCATTTTCCATTCCTTTAGTCTTGCAGCAGATTGTCTATTAGCCCAAATCCTACCAAACAATATACACAAACATTATCAGTTCGGGCTAATAGACAATTTGCTGCAAGATCAAAGGAAGAGAAAATGACAATCTACTACAAGATCAAAGGAAGAAAAATGTGGTATATTGCTGAACTAGAGCGCAGTGTTCAAACTCTAGAAACAGAAGCCACAAAATTGTTAGTTCAGTTGGCATCCATTAGGCTTATAACTATTATTAGACCATAATTTGTATGCCATATATGGAGTATGTCTTAACGGACTATTGGGTTTATTCTTGAGATCATCAAGACTCACACTCACACATGCACGTGCGCCCGCGTGTGCGGCGCGCACCCCCCCCCCCTCCATGCACACACCGGGAGTATGTGTAGGTAGGGGGAGAAGAGAGGGGTTGCGCTGATGTAATTTGTTAGTGACATCCCTTTGCTTGGATCTCTCCATTGATTTGGGTCCCTTGCTCATGGAACCATATGCTTGCGCAGTCAGATGCATCTGGAACTATAGGTTTGGTGATGGAGCCGACCACCCAAGAAATGCAAGCGCGATGGCGCAAGATCCAACAGGCTGCCACGGAAGTTCCGTCGTTCGATGCCCTGCTATAGCTCCCAGCTTGGGATCCCTACGACCTCCATGGTAATTGCTGCAACTAGCACGCCGTCATCTCCAATCTGCTCTTCTTCAGCATGATTGGGGACTACCCCAGGGAGCCCATTTTCTTGTCCAAATATTGAGATGGCGGGATGCATGTCTACATCATGGATCTCGATCACTGGCAATATGTTTAAGCGGACTGCAACGACATTGGTTCAAAATTTTTAGTACTTAAAGTAGAATAGATGCTAAATTGTGTTTGAGTTGTTATATCTCATTTAGTATATGCATGCATGTAATTTGTTAGTGCCATTTCGTGCTAGATTTTTAGTTTGAATATGTGATTTATTCTCTTAAGTGTCCATTGGAACAATGAAGTTTCTACTTGTGCCACAACATCTTTTGCTTCTAGTTCTTCTACCAACTGTTGTTGCAATTCATCATCTGTGTGTGTGCGCGCGCGGGATGTGTTAAACATTCCTTTCATGCCATTCCTAAATAATATACATTTTCTGATTGTACAGATACCATGTGGCCATAATGTTTGTTAGAAATGCTTTGAGAAATACATACATACTGGAAAATTGAATTACGTGTAAATGCCGTGCACAGATTCCATCGAAAATAGCATAATAGATATGAATTAACTCTACATTAGTTCAAGCCATTCGTATGGCCAAGACCAATATGTCGAAGATAGCTAGGTTCAGCAGCTGCATATATGGTATTATGATTGGCCCTATAAGGCATATACAACTGAAAGGGCTAATAAGCAGGCTGGAAAGGGCAAATGCTTCAAGTGGGCCGATCTTGTGACAGTTGCACCACATCATTTTGGCCCAATCCTTGCAGAAGATGCCCCAATGGCACATTGTTACCCAAGTTGGGGAAACATTGAAGACAAGCTTGTAACATGTAAATTTAGTTATCAATTACCTTCTATTGTTCCATTCATTTGATGTATGTTCTGAAATTGCAGCCATGTTTTTATCCTTGGGTAGTTATTTGACTTTTTGTTCATTCACATGTATGTTACTACTTTAGATACATATATTTTGGGTGTGTGTGTGTTGAATGTTCAGCTTGTGTGTGACACACACACGGGCATCCACGCACAAGCATGTAATTTCTTAGTTACATCTTTTTGCCTCGATCTCTCCACTGATTTGTGTCACCGATGTGACCAAAATTGGTGACGCGTTCCAAACGCGTCACAAATGACTATCATCAGAGACATATTGTGGCAATATGTGTCTCAAATAGAAAGAAAAATGAGTACATTAGAAGTACAATTTTTATATCCTTTATATATATTACAAATACATAGGTTTTATACATGCATTACAATAGGGCCATGAATTGAAGTCCTACACAAGCTTAATTAATTGAAGTCATACTAATCAACTATTATCTCTAAATCTACTACTTAAATCTTCTTGTCCTACATCATTGCCACCAGCCCATCATTACCCGTCACCTCAACAAAAAAGAGGAGTATCTTTCATAAGAATGAGCACACAAGAACTGCTGACCTGCAACCGCGCACATGATGGGATCAGGTTCATCCAAGCATGTTGGTTCAAATTTCTGATCCACTTGGTAATTATATTCGTTTTTGCGTACCTGTGACAGTCCAAGATGCTTTAGAGATCTGAACAAGGAGAATTAACACCAGAATTAACTGTCATTTCTTGTTAGATATTTGGAATTTGAAAACACGCTTCAGTTGCGTACCTATTTGGTTAGTAGTGTCTAAAAATGTACTGTCTAAAAGAGGTGTCTAAATTTTAGACACCCTGATGCATCCGGCCCAGGCGTGGGGTTGGCCGAGGCCCAACAAATTAAGGTTGCCCGACCCCCAACACTTCTTAGGCACACCCACTCAAGGAAAGATCCAATCTTCCTAAAAGACTAGTCTGATAGGGGAAGGGTGACTCTCCCTTTTAAGGTGGCTTCCTCCTCCTCCGCTAAGCAAGGTGGGACGATTCGGACGTGCACGACTGCCGCCTACACTGTTGTGCGCCTGGCCAAACTGCATGCACGGTTTTGGCGGTCGTTACAACACGTTTTCGACCACCAATACTCGGGAATAAAAGAGGTTATATGTGACATTCCTTGCATCTAGGTTTATTTCTAATAAAGTTCCATGAGTTTTGGTGTGTATCAGTTGTGCAGGTACAATAACGAGAAATACGTGCTATAGGGGACGGAATTGACCAATTCGGCCAAACGACACGATTCGGACGGTTACCACCCTTAGCCGTACACGACGTGAAGCACAACTGGAGGCCATCCACATCAATGATGACGAAACGATGATGATGCATGACACATGGACCTTCTCTACCTCATCCCTGGGCCAAAACAACATGAAAGACATTAAGACAAAGCAGCCCAGGAGGTCCAGAAGCAAGAGACGGTGCAGGGGGGTGCCGCTGTGCTGAAAGCCCAGTTCGGCCAAACATAGGTGGTTCGGCCAAACCGCCCCCAAGCCAGCACCGCCTCCTAGGAGTGCATCCAGGCCATGGGAGTAAAGGACGGTGCATCCCACAGCCATGGCAGTTCACCCAAATCCCCTGGATTCGGCCGAACTGGCCGGGCACCGCCTCTCACTCTCTTGGCTACTACTCCATCTCCACCGACCTGCTCAAGCTATAAATGGAGGGCCCTCACACCTGATCAACACACACTCAAGCCAAGGAGCTCATATCCACTTTGTAATAGTAGAGTTAGGATAGTTTAGTTGGGAGTTAGAGTTGAGTCGAGCTGTGCCTCGGAGGTTCCGGAGTCGTCTTCAGAAGCTGTGATATTAGCTCTTGTATCTTTTCTATTTCTTTTGTAGACTTTGAGTTATCAATATAGTTTATCTTTGTCATCTTTTCTGAGTTATTTATACTTTGCCTCTACTTTATTCTAGTTTCAAGTATTTTGTGTTTAGAATATAGTTGGTTGTAGTTCTAGTTCTTCCATATCCTTTTTAAGTCTTTGTCTTAACTGGTTCTTTGATCCTGTTCAACATTACTGGTGAACTGTCACTGGGTGTTGACGGGGTTTCTTGCTCTTGCTAGCAGAGTAAGTAGTTGTTGGATAGTGTAGGAGTGGTTCCTAGACTAGACAATAGCCTTGGTTTGTCCCCGTTGCAACGGAGGTTGTAGCCGTTAGGTGGTGACAACCCTATATGGTCTTCGTAGTCCATCACATTAGTCCCGGCCTACAGGAGCCTCCAATGGTTATTGGCAACATGCCTTCTCATTCCTTTCTGCATGTTGTTGGTTCCGTTTCCCGACGTTAAGACAATAGAGTTAATCTTGACCTCTTAGAGCTGATCTCTCAACTCCTGTATCTCTAACCCCGAGTAACCTAGATAGACAAAGTACCTAGGAATCCTCTTTCTCTTCTCGTTGTCCTCCCAGCTAGCTAATCCTTCTCTTTCTTTTCCGAGCCACCCTTGAGCTGTGTGTCATGGTATATCCACTCTTATCCAATACCGTTATCTCCTGTCTTGTTAGTAGTGTACCCTTCTCTGATAGTCTCGAATACCTGTTTACTAGTACTCTTGCCAAAGCTTCCCCGTGGAAAAATAAATTACGATACCTCGGATTACTCCCTGGTGAAGTGTTACAGCGGTAATTCTTTGCGCTTGCAGAATATTTATATATTTTACTGAGCCATAAGAAAAAACCATTGAAACACTCCTTACCCCAGTACCGGGATTCACAATCTTGATATTGGATCGTAAGAAGTGTCAACACACCGCTGCCGCCTACACTATTCTGCGCCTGGCCAAACCGTGCTCCCGCTGGGCCACAACTGTCGCCTATACTGTTGTGCGCCTGGCTAAACCGCATGCACGGCTGCCGTCTACACTGTTGTGTGCCTAGCCAAATCATGCCCAAGGATGTTCTCATCATTCACACCCCCTTAAATGAAGGCCCAGCTCTGATACCAAATGATGCATCCGGCACAGGCGTGGGGTTGGCCGAGGCCCAACAAATTAAGGTTGCCTGGTCCCCAACAATTCTTATGCACACCCACTCAAGGAAAGGACCAATCTCCGGGCAACTTTGATTTGTTGGGCCTCGGCCAACCCCACGCCTGGGCCGAATGCATCAAAGGGGGAGATATATAATATAGCAATCTAGTCAAAGTACGTGTATCTATGTGGGATATACATCCCTGGGTACCCTCGAGATAGAAAACTGAATCCTAGTAGAACTACTCGTGTAATCCAACTAGGACTCACATATTGTAACCGACTAGGAAACTTACCATGTAACCCTGCCCCCTGGGATATATAAAGGAGGGCAGGGGTCCCTAGCTCAGCAGAAGCCAACAGGAAAGACCATACAACTCAACTCACGTGCAATACAATTAAGCACACATGACGTAGGGTATTACGCTACTCGCGGCCCGAACCTGTCTAAATATTTGAGTTGTTCGTGCACTATCGTTCCTAGAACTCGGCGAGACCCATAAATCTACTTCCTGGGGTGTCCCCTAGCAGACGTGCTCGACATAAATCGTCGACACTTGGCGCCCACTGTGGGGCTACTCGCTGATGCTCGACATTAGGCGCGATGGAATCAAACTTCAACATCAGCGGCAGATCGCAAGATCGTTAGATGAACTTGATGGACCTGTCATCTACAACTTCGAAGCCATGCAATAGTTGCCAAGTCATAATGGATGCAGCTTGCTCTGTGGTGCAACAATTAGCTGCGGCGTTACGGGACAATTTACTCGACAAGCAATAGCCCGACGAATCAGCATGCGTCGATTTTCTTCGGTGCAAATTTGCAATCTGTGAAGGAACCCAGATTGGTCTTGTACACGTCAAATCGAACCCCTCAATGAATCAATTCCAAAGTCCAGTCCAATGCATACTCGGCTTTGCTTTGGGGAGTCCGATGTGCAAAAGGCTGGCCAGCTGCTGCACTGCTACAGAAGAATTAGCAGATTATTCAACCACGGGGTTTTGGCTACTAGCTATCACCGAGAAAAAAAAAAGAAGGCTACAAGCAACGCATGCATTAAAGGTGGACGATTATTGCTGTTGTCTCATGGTGCATGCATGTCCTGCGTACAAGATTATTAAGGAGGAATTCTCCTATGCGCACACGCGAGGCTACCAAGGAGACCTCAAGATTGTCGCTTGCCACACACAGGAAGATGCACGCGAGTACGACTACATCGACGTCCGACTACATTAGCTCGCCGTCGACTACTTCAACTACTCAAGTAAAACTGCATCAACTCGCCGGCGACAACCTCGACTACTTCGACTACTTATCTCGACTAGTTATTAACTAGTCGAGATCGACTATCACGACATCAACAACTAGTCGGGGCCGACTTCGACTAATCGACTTCAACAACAACCGTCGCGGTTTCATCGCCGACCGCCACGGCTTCGTCGATAATCGTCCGTGAATTAAGCTAAGTATTATTTAATAATTATTTTTTGCATAATAATTTTATCTGCTTATTTAAAAATATGCTTGGCCATGAGCCAACTACTCTCAAAGAGTACCTCGCTTGACATCTCGCCAACGGGTTACAAACCCTCGCGCGGTCTCTCCTACAAGAGAAAAGTCCTAACCGACTGCTTTATTATTGCTTATAAATATCAAAGAAGAAGTACTCGTTTTCGACTACTCACCGATTATGAACCACTCGGACTTCCAATCTCCACATGATTCCTTGAGCGGCATGGAAAACCACTGCTCCTTCATCCTCTGGCGGAATTGAATTCCCGCTCCACCGACCACCTCCATGCTTTGGAAATTTGGGTGTGGCTTTATATGGTAGAGGGAGCGGAATAGAGCAAGATTGGGTTGGATGCCAAGGAATGTTTCGCAAGCATGAACAAAAACAGCGATGTTCAGAATTCCATTAGGATTCAGATGATGCAGTTGGAGCTTATAAAAGTCAAGGAGCTCTCAAAAAAGGAGGAAATTGGAAGGCCAACTCCACGTTCACAGAAAGACACGAACAAAGGAATTTCATTTGTGATTTCAGTAGGAAATTGCAAATCAAAGCAAGCTCTCCATTCAAGAGTTTCTTGGGATAAAAGCAAACCTTGCGCCACCAGGTCATGGAGATCTCCTTTCACGGTACAATATTTCCAAGCATCGGCTGGAGAAGGATGGGTCTTGCAATTTTGCTTTGTGTTTGGATCCACCAAGGAAACCCTTTTCCTTGGTGTTTTCTTCTCTACCGGCTTGGCAGATGTGGCCTTCTCAGTATCTTTTGTGGCAGGTTTCTTTTGACTCATGGTTGCAGAGTGGGTTAAGACTTTGCTTTTTTCTCGCATTCACAAGAGATGGGAACAGAGGGAACCCTAAACGCTCAGGAAGCTATGATGTGAAGAAGAAAGGCAATGGTGTTGCGCTCAAAGCTATGAAACTGTCACACTCGGATTTACACAGAAACCCGAATGCTGCCATATGTGTGCCTAGGAAGTCCACAGAACACATATAGCTTACAAATATGGAAAAATCAGAGTACATATGCTCGAATAAAACATTTTACATCAGAGTTTACCTAAATAAAGCACAGCGAAAGTCTATGTATTAACTCTCTCTTGACAGGTAGAGCCTCAAGTCCACAGGGACACCGACTAGTTGGCCACAGCTCAGAAGTACAGAAGATCTTCAGAAAACTCAATAGCAGCAGACTCACTTCTGACTCATCTATTACCCATTCGGGATTTTGTTGAATAATGGCAAGTGTAAGTAATCCAATTACTTAGCAAGTATAGCACGGTGTATGAAGGCTTAAAAGAAGGCTTGACACGGTTGAACTGCATTAGCACTTTTAGTTGATTCATTTTAGCATTAACCAAGTTACTACAAGTGAATGAAACCCAGTTGTAACCCAATTAAATAAGTGTAAGTGGCAATAATCATAAATGAACATCATCTTCTAATCAAAAAGGATCTAGGCCGCTCGTGACCCTGAGCAAGGCTATCATGATAGATTATACACTCTGCAGAGGTTTCGCCCTTTACCCACCAGTCGCGTAAAAGTTCAAAGGAACTTTGCACCCAACCACGCACATCACCACTTCCGAGGTGTGACGGCATAGGGATGCTACGAGGCTTTTCACAAGACACCCTAACAAGACAGTAGCCGCTAGTTTAACAAGGCGGTGAGACCATAGGCACCGAGATCGACGTACGCCTACGGAGTCACACCATAGGGGGGGTCGATGGCGTCCAGAGCGCGGGCATCGCACCCATCCATGCGCAAGGTATGGAGTTCCCCATCGTAGGGACTCCCAACACGGGACTGGGTCTAACGTGACCTAGCCGACGGATCGCCCGTCCCCGGTGGAATCCGGAAACACCCTTTCACCTTGTGTCCACTAACGCCGTTGGCCCCAATGGTAGCCACTAGCAAGCTAGAGCCGTACAAGTTACTTGACCAAGACCAGATCCATAATAGTTCTAGCGGTGACGATAGGCTCCTGGGTTGCCGCTTTAAGAACCGGACCTTACGGAGAGACACTAGATCAAAGCACACAGCACATGCTCTAGCTCCCTAAACCAAGTTGCTAAAAAGCATGTTTTATCATAAATGTTAAAGTGAACCATTAAGTCAAGATTAACAATTAAATAATAGTGACTGTAGCTGCGCATAGCAAAGATTCTACCCATATACAATAACTCAAGGTAATCAAAGGATAGGAGTAAACAATCTAGGTACAACCTTAATAGGACAACAATTTAGACACATGCATATGAAAGTAAATGTATATAAAGAGTGTGTTTAGGTAGCAAGGATTGTCCGTGCTATAACTTGCCTCAAATCCATTATAATAACCCATAGTCTTCAAATCTTGATCTTCAAACTCTTCTTCTTTAAATCTCTCGATGACGTTCCTCTACTCGCAGCAATCATCGAGCACAACATGCAGCTAAGCAAGCAAGCAAACAATATACAACTAAGAACAGAGCTAGTGTTAAGGGACCAATCAACTAATATACAACTAAGCAACCAATCAAAATAAAAGCTTTAAAAGAGCGTGCTAAGGGATAGGGCTCGAGGCTACGGTCACGCGAGTGCAAGAATCACTGAAAACAGAGCTAGTGTTGAAAAGATACGCCTATCGGAAGATTTATATTATAAAAGAAATAAAAGACTATATGCTTTTTAATTTTAAGTAAATAAATAATATAAAAGATATTTCAGAGAAACATCTTATTTCAGAATTAATTTTAATTCTATTTGAATTTGTAAAAGCCGGAATAAAACTAATCATATTTATTTATAATTGTTTATGTACAAATTATACTAAATTAAACATTAGTTTGGAATAAAACATGTGAGAGCATCTAATCGAATAATAAGATATTTCGTGTTGAACTAGTCATATTATTTATTCACAACACATTTATGTTGATATTAATCAATATTAATAATTATTTATGAAAACTCAAAGTTTAAATTTAATTAGCTTTTAATTAGAAAACTAGTCGTCATAAATATTAATCAATTTAACATAAGTTTATGAAAAATCGAGATAGAGCCTAATTAAATTTTAGTTAGAAAGATTATGAAATAAATATTAATCAATTTTAATATTAACATGAAAAACCGTATAACCTTTGTCAAATTTTAACTAAGAAAACACTTTTAGATATCATTTAATCAACTTAATATTAAATATAAATTCAGAAACATGTCACATGATGAATAACAGTACTAGATCGTAGTTTAAGTTGACATGAAGCTAACTGTCGGGGACAAACCCAGGGGGTCCCATAATCATCGGGGTAATCACCCTGATGAAACATTAACCACGAAAGGCCGAATCGCTAGAAGCCCGGAAGGGTCACCAGGGCAACACGGCCCAAAACAGCCGCCCGAGCCCGCCGGACAAAGGGACCCAGGTGGCCACCTCCGTCTCCACCCCGCTCGAGGGCCGCGCACCCCCTCGAGCGGGCACAACGCAAACTCCGCCTTGCTCGAGGGCCGCGCACCCCCTCGAGCGGGCGAACCAACTCCGCCTCGCTCGAGGCCGCACTCTACATAACGCGGCACGCCCCGGCGCCCCGCCCGACAACGGCATTTAATGCCCGCCCCATCAGGCGGGCGCCGAAGTCAAAAGGCAATCTCTCCCCACGCCGAGCCGCTGACACCGCAGAGCTCGCTGTTTCAACTACTCCGGTCACTATGCGTCCTCACCACCACTGTGAGGACGCATGCGGCGCTGCGCGAGGCCCTGTGCGGACTTGCAGGGGTCAATCCGCGCCACTATTCCACCCGCTCCCGTCCTTTCCCCCCGGGCGCAGCCCTCGAATGGGCGCGAAGAACCCTCGAACGAATATACGAGCAGCAACCGAGTACGGACTCCGGTCAAGCGTGGTCCGGTGATGACGAACGCCGGGTCAAATCCACCAACTCTCGGCCATTCCCCGGCAAACCGGGCACGCCGCGCACTGTGGTCGACAGCAAGCGCCATGCCGGCCCCTGTGCCGCCAACTCTCGTCCTTCCCCACCTACCACGCCCTCGAATCGACCAGCGGCGGGCAGCTGGGTGCGGATTACGGCAGCGCCACCCCTCGAAATCACTCCAGGACAAGCACGGGGACGGCCATGACGCCCGCGGAAGCCGGAGCTCGCCATAAATCCCCCGCCAGGGTCAAGGACGACCGCACGCCCAGCGCCACGCTCTCCAGTACACACCTCTGTAGCACACACTGTACCTGTACTTGTAAGCCCCTCCCCCCTTCTCTCCTTGGCCTATAAAAGGAGGGAGGGAGACTCAACCACAGACACGGCCTCACGCGATATTGGCATTCGCCTCAATCACACCCGTTTACAGGGACTTGGAGACTCCCTCTCCTCTCCCACCTTGCTTGTAACCCCCTCTGCAAGCACTCCGGTGCAAGATAGTACAGCGCCTCGAGCGCACCCTGCTGGACGTACGACCTCACGGTCGGAACCAGGATAAACGCTTGTCTCATTGTGCTAGCTCTTGCATCAACCGTCAAGGGACGGGACACAGCGCATTCTGTTTGGCGCTGGGGATTGGCCGACCGATCCCAGCACCGACAGTGGCGCGCCAGGTAGGGGGCTGCGCTGTGGTCGATCACACCCGATCAGTTCCCTTGACGGCAGGCCGCGCCAAGGCCATGTCGCCACGATCCGCCCCGGGGTCCCCCGGTCCACTTCCGCGCGGGTATCGGATCATGTTCAGGAGCCTGGAGTTCGAAGCGACCGGTGAGGGCTTCCTCATGCGGCTCGCGTCCAGAGCACCCGGCATGATAGCTATTACCCCGGAACCGCCGACGCCGGCCCAGCTCAGGAGTCGACAAAGACTGCGCGAGCTGCAGATTCGCGTGGAGCGGCGCGTTGCCCCGCGCATCGTCCTCCCTGATTGGGACGCACACCTGCTGCTCCAGCCCGCTGCCACATTACAGGGGGGCGGACCCCCACCGGCGGCTCCCACGGAGGGAGCGCGCTGGGAAAATGTGGCCGGGCCGGCGCAGCTCCCACACGGGATGAACAACGCGGCCGCAAGCTACTCCGCGGCAATCAGCGCCAACCCGAACGCGCACGAGGATTCACCGGGTCATCAGCTGGGTTCGATCCGCGGCCTCAGCATTTCCTCGCCCGGCGGGCCCCAGTCCGAGTCGGATGACGGAGAATGTGTGCGCGGGCAGGAGCACCCGGACTTGGACTACTCCGGGTTGCGCGACCGCGAAGGCCTTATCTCCTTCCAGGCCGTCGCGGACTTCTGCCTCACCTGCTCCGACGATTCCAGCGAGGGGGAATATGACCCCACGCGGGAATGCTTCGTCCTCAACGGCGAAGTAGAGTCCGTGGGAGAGGATGAAGAAACGCGCGACGGGGCCGGGCACGACGAACCGCCACCGGCGCCCGCCGAGCCAGCGAGCGAAGCCGCACTCGCGCAGGCACAGCTTGCGCAGGTGCAAGAGCTGGAAGCTAAGCTCCAACAGGAGCGCCAGCAGGTACAGGAGCTGCGCGCAGCCCTGGAAGCCCGGCAGCCCAAGCGCGGCGAACGCGCGCGAGCTGCCGGGCGTATTGCTCAAGCGCGCATCATGGGTGACGGCGACGACGTCGGCCCTGCCATGCCGCCACGAGCAAGCCAGAAGCTCGTCGCCGCAGCAACCCTGATTCGGGCCATGCCCGAACCATCGACACCAGAAGCGCGCAGCATGCGGCGCCAGGTGCAGGCCCTTGTCGAAGAAGCGGTCGTTCAACAAGAGGAAAGTTCCGCCTCCCACATGCGCCACCAGGCCAGTTCGAGAGCCGGAGGAAGCAAGTGGGATAAGGAACAATCCATCCATACCCCACCTAGGGGCGCGTGGACGCCTCACCGTTCAACAAAAGCCCGACGCCGGAACCCCTGGGAACCCCTGTGTTCAGCCGGAAGATCCGTTCGGCCGCCATCCCGCCGCGCTTTCGTCAGCCGACCACCATCACCAAGTATTCGGGTGAGACGAAACCTGAGACGTGGCTCAACGACTATCGCCTGGCTTGCCAGTTGGGCGGGGCCACCGACGATGCCATGATCATCCGCAACCTTCTGCTTCATCTCGCGGACTCGGTGCGGACATGCCTTGAACACCTACCCGCGAACCAAATCCACGACTGGGACGACCTGGTCAAGATGTTCGTGGGTAACTTCCATGGCACATACGTGCGCCCCGGAAACTCCTGGGACCTGCGCGGGTGCCGGCAGGCGGCCGACGAGCCGCTGAGGGACTTCATCCGCCGCTTCTCCAAGCGCTGCACCGAGCTCCCGAGCGTGGGTGACTCCGAAATCATCCATGCCTTCCCCGAAGGCACGACCTGTCGAGAGCTGGTGCGCGAGCTGGGGCGAAACCATCCCACCAGCGTCAACGCTCTGTTCGACATCGCCACCAACTTCGCCTCTGGAGAGGAGGCTGTCGGGGCAATCTTCGACGGCAAGACCAAGGGGAAGCGCGCGGAGGAGCTGCCCGCGGAGGGCAGCAAACCCAAGGCAAAGGCAAAAAAGCAGAAACGAGGCGGTAAAGGCAAGAAGCCTCGGCAAGCCGCGCAGCAGCAGCAGCAGGGCGAGGACTCTGACGACGCCCTCGTGGTCGAGCGAGGCCGCAAAGGCCCTCGAGGCCCCCCTCAGGGGGGAGGCCTGTTCGACGAGATGCTGAAGAAGCCATGCCCGTACCATAAGGGCCCTGTCACCCACACCCTCGAACAGTGTGGGATGATCAAGGGTTACTTCAGGCGCACCTCCGCGAAGGAGGATGGCCCGAAGAAGGATACGGGCGATGGCGGCAACGACGAGTTCCCCCATGTGGAGAATGTATTCTTCATCGTAGGGGGGCCCACAGTGAACGCGACATCCCGGGAGCAAAGACGTGAACGCCGAGAGGTCTTCTCCGTTCACCCCGCGACGCCAACTTACCTCGCCTGGTCGGACGAGACCATCTCCTTCGGCCGCGAGGACCATCCGGACTATGTCCCGAATCCGGGGCGCTATACGCTTGTCGTTGACCCCGTCATCGGCAACACGCGATTCTCCAAGGTGCTGATGGACGGGGGCAGCAGCCTCAACATCCTCTATGTCCACACCTTAGAGCTCATGGGCATCGGCACGAACCAGCTGAGGCCAAGCAAGGCGCCGTTCCACGGCATCGCGCCAGGAAAACGGGTCCAACCCCTCGGGCAGATCGACCTGCCCGTTTGCTTCGGTACTCCCGATAACTTTCGGAGGGAGACCCTCACCTTCGAGGTGGTGGGATTCCCAGGAGCGTACCACGCTATTTTCGGGCGTCCGTGCTATGCCAAGTTCATGGCGGTCCCCAACTATGCCTACCTCAAGATGAAGATGCCAGGACCAAAGGGCGTCATCACCGTGGGATCGTCGTACGAGCACGCTTATGCGTGCGACGTCGAGTGCGTCGAGGGCGCGGAAGCGCTCGCCTACAGCGAGACCCTGGTGGCGGACTTGGAGAAGATGGCGAACGAGGCCGTCGACTCCACCAAAAGGCACGCGGGCACCTTCGAGGCTGCCGAACACCAAGGCGGTGCCCCTCGACCCCACTGCCCCCGAGGGCAAGGCGTTGAGGGTCAGCACCACCCTCGACCCCAAATAGGAAGCAGTGCTCGTCGACTTTCTCCGCGCCAACGCCGACATCTTCGCGTGGAGACCCTCGGATATGCCGGGGATCCCGAGGGAGGTCGCCGAGCACAGCCTCGACATCAAGCCTCACTCCAAGCCGGTGGTACAGCGACTGCGGCGGTTCGACAAGGAAAAGCGCCGCGCCATCGGGGAGGAGGTGCACAAGCTCCTGCAAGCCGGATTCATCAAAGAGGTATTTCACCCGACCTGGCTTGCTAATCCTGTTCTAGTTAAAAAGAAAAACGGAAAATGGCGCATGTGCGTAGATTATACCAGTTTAAACAAAGCATGCCCTAAGGTTCCGTTTCCCTTGCCTAGAATAGATCAGATAGTAGACTCCACCGCTGGGTGTGAATTGCTATGCTTTCTTGATGCTTATTCCGGTTATCATCAAATCAAGATGAAAGAGTCCGACCAGCTCGCGACTTCTTTCATCACCCCGTTTGGTATGTTTTGCTACGTCACTATGTCGTTCGGCCTCTGAAACGCTGGAGCTACATACCAGCGATGTATGCAACACGTTTTCGGAAGCCACATCGGGCGGACCGTTGAGGCATATGTCGACGATATCGTTGTAAAAACCGGAAAGGCGAACGATCTGGTCAACGATTTGCAAATCACATTCGGTTGCCTCCGGACGAACGGGGTAAAGTTGAATCCGGAAAAATGCGTATTCGGGGTGCCGCGAGGCATGCTATTGGGTTTCATCGTCTCCCAACGAGGCATCGAACCCAACCCCGAAAAAGTCTCGGCCCTGGAACGAATGGGGCCAATTCGGGACCTCAAGGGGGTGCAAAGGATACTGGGCTGCCTCGCAGCTCTCAGCCGCTTCAACTCTCGACTTGGTGAAAAGGGCTTACCTTTGTACCGGCTCCTAAAAAAGCACGAACGCTTTTCATGGACCCCCGAAGCCCAAAGAGCCCTCGACGGGCTAAAAGCGTCGCTCGCGCGCGCACCCATCCTCACGCCGCCGCAGAACGGCGAGCCCCTCTACCTATATGTGGCTGCGACAACGCAAGTTGTCAGCGCCGTCATCGTTGTGGAAGGGACAGAGGAGGGCCACGCTCTGCCGGTCCAGAGGCCGATGTACTATGTCAGCGAGGTGCTGACCGAAACCAAGATGCGGTATCCACAGATCCAGAAGCTAATCTACGCTGTAGTGCTCGCGCGTCGAAAGCTGCGACACTACTTCGAGGCCCACCCGGTCACCGTGGTCTCATCTTTCCCTTTGGGGGAGATAGTCCGCAACCCGGACGTCTCGGGTAGAATAGCGAAGTGGTCTATGGAGCTCGTAGGGGAGACTCTCTCCTACGCACCGCGAAAGGCGATAAAATCACAAACTTTAGCGGATTTCGTCGCTGAGTGGACCGACGTCCAACTTCCACCGCCGCAGATCCAAGCCGAATGCTGGACCATGTACTTCGACGGGTCGGTGATGAAAACCGGGGCAGGCGCGGGCCTCCTCTTCGTCTCACCCCTCGGAGAACATATCCGGTACGTGGTTCGCTTGCACTTCCCAGCATCGAACAACATAGCGGAGTACGAAGCCCTCCTCGCTGGGCTCCGCATCGCCATCGACCTCGGCGTCAAACGCCTCGATGTCCGGGGAGATTCTCAATTGGTCATCGACCAAGTGATGAAGAACGCAAGCTGCCACGACGAAAAGATGGAGGCGTATTGCAACGAGGTTCGTCGTCTCGAGGACAAATTCTATGGCCTCGAGCTGAACCACATCGTGCGCAAATACAACGAGGAGGCGGATCAGCTGGCCAAGATCGCGTCAGAGAGAATCACCGTTCCTCCGAACGTCTTCGCCCGCGACCTCGATCAACCCTCCGTCAACTTCGAGCGAAGGGCCGGAACCCTCAAGACACCCTCGGGGGCTGCGGGGGTCGAGCCCATGGAAGAGGACCCCTCGAAAAAGGGGCTCGAAGCCCTTGACGCTGAAATCTCTTCGGCCGAGGCCATGGAAATCGACGTAGACACGCGACCACAAGACTGGCGTGATCCGTACCTCGCGTGGATCGACCGCGGGGAGCTGCCCTCGGACCGAACCGAGGGGCGCCGCATCGCCAGAAGGGCCAAGACCTTTGTCTCGGTCGGCGGTGAGCTGTACAAGCGCAGCGCCTCGGGGATCTTGCAGCGATGCATCCCCATCCCCGAGGGAAGGCAGTTGATCCGCGACATCCACGCCGGGGCATGCGGACACCACGCGGCGCCGCGTACCCTCGTGGGTAACGCATTCCGGCAAGGCTTTTACTGGCCCACCGCCGTATCCGACGCGAACGAGGTCGTGCGCACCTGCGAAGGGTGCCAATTCTACGCGCGAAAGACGCATCTCCCAGCGCACGCCCTGCAGACCATCCCTGTAACATGGCCTTTCGCGGTCTGGGGGTTGGATCTCGTGGGGCCCTTCCGCCCAGCGCCCGGGGAATTCACCCACTTGTTGGTAGCCATCGACAAGTTCTCGAAGTAGATCGAGGTCCGGTCCATCACCGGCATCAGATCTGAGCAGACCGTGTTGTTCTTCACCGACATCATCCACTGATTCGGGGTACCCAACTCGATCATCACCGACAACGACACCCAATTCACCGGCAAGAAGTTCTTGGAGTTCTGCGACGACCATCACATTCGCGTTGATTGGTCGGCCGTGGCACATCCACAAACGAACGGCCAAGTAGAACGTGCCAACGGCATGATACTACAAGGCCTGAAGCCAAGAATCTTCAACAAGCTGAACAAGTTTGGCCGGAAGTGGGTTGCTGAGCTGCCATCGGTGATCTGGAGTCTCAGGACAACCCCAAGCAGGGCCACAGGCTTCAGCCCGTTCTTCCTCGTCTATGGCGCCGAAGCCGTCCTCCCAACAGACTTGGAGTACGGGTCTCCGAGGCTCAAGGCCTACCAGGAAGACCAAAACCAGCGGGACCGCGAAAATTCGCTGGACCAGGTGGACGAGGCTCGCGACGTAGCGTTGCTTCACTCAGCACGCTACCAACAAATGCTCCGGCGATACCAAGCTCAGAGGGTGCGGCGTCGAGACCTCCACGAAGGGGACCTGGTGCTGAGGTTGCGCCAGGACAATCGAGAGCGTCACAAGCTCACTCCGCCATGGGAAGGACCATTCATCATCGCCAAAGTCCTCAAGCCTGGCACCTACAAGCTGGCGAACGAGAAGGGCGAGGTCTTCACCAACGCCTGGAACATCCAACAACTACGTCGATTCTATCCTTAAAACTCTCAGTATTTCTTGTAAATACTTCATGTTCTTAGTTAACAACGATGAAAAGTTTGCGAAAAACATGAAAACATTGTTACTAACAGCATGAACAAGGGGGACTTGGTTCTATTCTCAATAGAGCCAAGCCCCCCTCGGGGGCTGCAGGGGGGTTTACCCCCCTAATCGTCCCAATTTTCAAAAATTGTGCTGAAACTCGAGGCGCTTAGAGAGATGCGGGGCGCGAGCTAACTAAAGCTGGAGCCGGTTGAGCCGTGAGACCGCCTATGCCCGCGAAGGGATACGGCACCTCCCTCTCCACTCCACGCCTTAATTACTCGCGGATTCGAAATACCCGGCCGAAATCTCTCCAAGCCAAGAGTAGCACAATAGAACAATCGAACGAGTTCGAAACACACGATCGACATTCAATCTTAGTTTATGTACAGAGCTAGTCTCCTAAAAACTAAGATACATCTAGATACTAAGCCTGAACCCTTCAGGCTCCACCTTCCTGCGGGGGCGCGGTGGCCTCGGCGGCGACGGTTGAAGGAACCGACGCGAGGGCCCCAGGACCATCGTCATCGCGGCGCACCGAGGCAATGGCCTCCTCAAGGGACGCCACGGCGTCGGCCTCAGGATCAACCTCGGCTTCGGTGGCAGCCGCGACCCCAAGCTCGATATCCGCGCACGCATCTTCATCCTCTCCAGGGAAAAGCTCGCGCCCGAACTTGGCGGCAAGCGCCGTGGCGGCGTCCTCGGCACCGTCGTCGGCCTCGTCGAGAGCGGCAAGGGCGGTGTCGTCATCTAGGTCTGCGTCGATGAAGTAGCCGCGCGCCAGCGCCGCGAGGTCGATGTCATAATGCGTCGACACCACGCCGAGTGCCTTCTTCACACCAAGGTGAAGAGCGTTCTCGAGGCGCTCCGTCACGCAGCCTCTCAAAGACCGCAGGCGGCTGGGTAACGACGACCCCGACTGCAACCCCGACAGGATGTCGACGCACTGGATGTCCCGGCATGCGGCGTCGGTGGTAGCCCTCAGCATCTCGAGCTCCCCCTGAGCCTCGGAGTAGGCGGCTTGAACAGCCACCACCTCGTCCGCTTTCTCGGCCTCGGCCCTCCACAGCCCTAACAAGGCTCGAACATGTCAAGACGAACTCCAATACAGAAACAGCCAAGAAAGCCGGGAAAGCGTAAAGCCATACCGTCTACCAAGGCCCTGGCCTCGGTAAGCGCCGTGCGCTCTTGCTGGAGCAGGCCCTCCGCGGTGGCCAGCGCACCCTCCTTCTCTCGAAGCGCGCGGCCCAGCTGTTCGGCCTCCTGGGCCTTTTGCTCTGCCCGGGCCGTCGCCTCCGCGAGCCGGGACTGTGTGGCCTCGCGTGCCTTGCGCTCCTGCTCGAGCCGCGTCCGCTCCGCCGCCAGCGCCTCGCGCTCCTGCTGGAGCTGGCCCTGTGCCTCCAGCAGCCTGGCCCCGACCTCCTCACATGCCTTGCGCTCGAGCTCGAGCCGCTCCAACGCCGCGGCCGAAGCTCGGGCCTCCCGCTCCGTCGCGCCTCTCTCGGCGTCGCGCTTCCGCTCCGCGCGAGCCTTGGCCTCTTCATGTGCGCGGGCGGCCGTCTCCGCCTCCCTCACCCGGACGGTGAGCTGGGTCACCTCCGTGCCCAGGTCCGTGTTCGCCTGACGGAACCGGCGAAGGTCGGCGTACAAGTCCGCGATGCACGCGGTCTTGTCTGCCGCCTCCTGCCGCAGAAGCTGCACGAAGAACCATCGAGGATAAGACACAGACTAGAAACAATCTCGAAGTGCTGGGATGAGCGTGGGGATACCCCGAAGAGCTCCAGCGCCTGCCTGGAATGGAGATCGGCGGCGGCTGAGATGGCCCGCTCCAGGTCCGTCCCGACCCGTTCGGCCTGAGCCCACAGCTCGTTCTCCTCCGCCATGCCCTGCCAGACCCGGGCGGAGACGCCAGGCTCCTCCGGCCACGCGCTCGGGCCGCGACGACCCTGAAGCAGCGCCACCGCCGCCGCATCCCACTCCGCCGCTCCCCTGGCCACGGGCATTTGCGGCGGCCCCTGGGCCAAGAAGCGCCCCGCCGATACCTCGGCCGCAGCCACCCCTGCGGGGGGAACGAGCCCGCCATCACCACCTTGGGCCACACCTTGCGCGCGACCCAAAGCCGGCGGGATGACCGTGCCACCGACCGGCTCGACCGCCTCCCGCCTCCCTCCAGTGGGGGCCGCGGCGGTGGCACGGCCCCCCTGCTCGCCCGCTTCCGCCACCAGGGCGTCGTGCCCCGGCTCCGCCTCCACCACCGGGGCGTCCTGCCCCGGCTCCGCCACCAGTGGCGTCACCTCCCGCTCCGCCTCCGCCGGCTTGGAACCTCGCGCCCCCGGCGCCGGCTCCACCGGCGTCACTGAGGACATCGCTGCGGGACGCGGAGTCCCGCGCGAACGCGATCCCCCAGCGTGAGGGGAATCCGACGCCCCAACCTTCAACGCCTTCTTAGGCGCGAGGCTGGGGTTGGCCTTGGCGGCGCCACGAGCGCTGAATCAGAAGGGAAAAAGCGGAAATTACGAAACGAAAAACCAAACAAGGATGGAAAGTTGCGAAAAAATACGAGGCAGAACTTACCGGACGCAATCCTGCAGCGCCTGGAGCTTCCGCTTCGAGCCGCCCGTTAAGGGAGCCCTCCTCGAACTCGAGGACCCCCTCAACCCGCTCGGGGGCTGCGAACCCCCCGAGCCCTCGGCATCCAATCCGCTGCGGCGCGGCGCGCCCGCAGCAGAGGAGGAAGTCGCTCGCGCCCGCAGCGCCGCGGGTCGGGCAGGCGCGACCGCCGTCCGCGCCGCCACCGGCGCAATATCGCCGGGGCTCGCCGCGCCCGCCCCGGACTGCGGCGCGGCCATCTCCTCCTCACCGGCGGGCGGAACCCCGCCGGCATCGATCTCCTCCTCCTCATCCTCCTCCTCGCTGGGAGGGTCCGGGGAGTCCTCGGGGGACGACGGCGGCGCCCCGCCGTCCCTCCTCCACCGGCGAAGCGCCGCCTGGTGCGCATCCCGCCGGGCCTGCCTCCTTCGCGTCCCTCTCGCGGTCACGGCGGGCGCAGTTCGAAGCGCGCACCTCCGGAGTCGGAGCGAGGGAGCGGTAGAGGCCGCAGTTCACCTCCTGAAATCACGATGAATTGAGGAAGGGAATCCTAAGTCAATCAATCCGGCAGTTCGGAGAGGGAGAATGGCGACTCATCGACAAAACGTGGGCCTCGTCGGGACGCAGCCGGAACGACCAAAGGTCGCTCGGCATGGTGTCGGGATGCACCGCCGTTCGCACCCTCGTGACAACGTACTCCTCAAGGAGCGCCTCCGGCAACATGCGCGAAGCCGCCAGTGCCGCCGGGTCGGCGCCCTCTGTCATCCGAAACAGAGGAAGCTGCCTCTCCATGAGGGGAACCACCCGGCGGCGATGACAGTGCGCGAGTACGTGCACCACGGTCAAGCCCGACCCTTCCAGGGTACGAAGGGCGTCGACGACAGGACGGAGCCTCTTCCGCTGACCTTCGCCGGAAACGCCGTAGCTCCAGGAGTCGGCCTTCTCCGTCAAGACCTTGCCGGTGTACTCCGGCAACCCCAGGCCGTCGTTGCGCAGGTAAAACCACCCCTTGGCCCAGCCGCTGTTGTTGGTAGTCATCCTGCAGGCCGGATACAGGTGCTTCCGGGACTCGAGCGGCGCGAGCGTGAGACCGCCGGCGCACGAAGAACGGCGCACCCCCCTCCCCGCGCCGGACGTACTGAGCTCGGCGCGGAAGAGGTGGACCCACAGGTCCCAGTGTGCCTCGATCCCCAGCACGCCCTCGCAGACGCCGACGAAGGCCGCCGCCTGGGAGATGGCAATGGGGGAGAAGTTGTGGAGCTCCACGCCATAGTAGTGGCAGAGGCCCCGCATGAACTGGCTGGCGGGTGCGTTGAATCCCCGCTCGTGGAAGCGGACGAAGCTCACCACGTACCCCGCCGGCGGGTTCGGCACCCTGGCCGTCGGCGCCGGGACAATCCACGCCGGCCGCGACGGATCGCCCCGGGGCGAGAGCTGCCCGCCGTTCACCAGGCCCTCCAGGAGGTGCTCGGTAGCGGTGGACGGAGTCCACTCGGTGACGCCTTCGATGATCACCATGACGGACGGCGGAGCAAGGAGCGAAAGTGACGAAGACAGAAAGCGGCTAGCGGGCTCGGAAGCAAGAGAAAGGCAGAGGCGAGAGCTGGCGCGAGGAATGGCGAAGGTAAGAAATTTCCTTACCCCCCGCTCTCCTTTTATAAGGGAACGGACTCGTCCCTGCCACGGCACGCCAACCCGTTGGCAACGGGCTGGACGCGCGCGTGGCACATCACTGACAACCGGGGGCCCTCTCCCACTTTTTTTTCCCCGCAGAATGGCACGCGTAAGCGGCGGCATTTACTGCGGCACGGTAAAACGAAACGACACGGCAGCGGCGCCTGGCCGCCCGTCGCCTCGCCTCTCCCCGGCGCACGCCAACTCCGCCTAAAAAGGCGCGCCCGCTACGCCCATCTCGCCCACTCTGTGCCACGTCAGCCACGACCACGTCCGCCAGCGGTCGTGCGCGGGCCCGCAAAACCGAAACGAACTAACCGTTGGATTCCTTCCAAGGTAAGACAACGACCCCCCCCCCCTCCGCCTCGAGGCGCAGGGTGCTACTAATCAGGGGCTCGAAACCCGGTCCTCGAAAAGGTTCGACGGGCGACCCAGATTAAACGATGCGAAGGCTGCCGGTCACGCTCGACCAATCCTCGAGCCCGCTACTCGAGGGTGACCCGCACCTTTCGCAAGGCCCCACTGATCAGGAGTATGAAGCCTGGCCCGCGAAAGGGTTCGACAGACTCCCTCTCCTCTCCCACCTTGCTTGTAACCCCCTCTGCAAGCACTCCGGTGCAAGATAGTACAGCGCCCCGAGCGCACCCTGCTGGACGTACGACCTCATGGTCGGAACCAGGATAAACGCTTGTCTCATTGTGCTAGCTCTTGCATCAACCGTCAAGGGACGGGACACAGCGCATTCTGTTTGGCGCTGGGGATTGGCCGACCGATCCCAGCACCGACACTAACGCAACAAGAACGGGGTGAATTGGAGCTAAAACGTGAATTTTATTGCGAAAACGAAGTTGCAGGGGCCTATACGTGATTATATATAACATTCAGGGGTTAGCAAAGGATTTATGCAAGAGACAGAGAACAGGCGCCACGAAAAGGTGAAAGGCTAGGGTTGGATCTGTAAAGCAGTCTTGGGTGGGATCTATGTGCAAAGGTTTAATATCTCCAGGGGGTTTTTGGTAAAAGACACAAGAGACAAGGAAATATACATGATTCTTCGAGGGCCTAGACGCAAATCATCCATCTTCCTCCTCTGAACAGAGCTCCTGGGCGGCGGGTTCACCGGCGCTCCTGGGTGGGGTCGGGGAACGCCGGCGGACGTGCGGCTCGTAGAGGGCAAGTCCCTGGAGGCGTTGTTCCCCTCCGGCGACGACCGAGGCGGCCGCATTCTCGCCCGAGGCGAAGGAGTTGGTCGGCGGTGAAGTGCTTGCGCGGAGGAGCTCCTCCGGCGATGGGGAGGCCACGAAGGCCGGCGGTAGAGCTTCACCTCGTCGCGGGGGTACTCTAGGTGGGGTTGGATGGCTCCGACGGCGGCCGAGGCGACGAGACGGCGGCGAAGGCCGGCGGCGGCTCGGGACTCTCGCGGGGAATCTTCTCCGGTGGACGAACGGCGGCGATGACCGGCTGGGGAGCTCCGCCGCGACGAGGAGGTGCCCGTGGTGGCTTCGGCTTCGCCCGGGGAGGGGTTCAACGGTGGCGATGGCGCCGGCGGAGCTCGGCTCGGTTCAGCGGCGGCAGCGGATGCGCACGCACGAGGGGCGAGGCGCGAAGGGGGCTGGGCGCACGGCGGTGGGAGATGAGGAGGAGGGCCGGCGGCGGGGTGGCTTAAGTAGGGCGCAACGGTGGGTCTTGGTGTGCGCGCTTGCCAAAGCCGACGCACCATTAGCGGGGGAGAGAAGATGGAAGGTGGAAGAAGGGGCTGACCGGTGGGGCTCGGCGGCCAGTGAGAGGAGGAGAGGGAGGGCTGGCGGGCCGGCGGGGTGCGCGGGGGATAGCGGGCCGGCGGGGAAGGAGCTGGGCCACGGCGTGTTGCGGGCCGAGGCGAGCGGGAGGGGGAAGCGCTGGGCCGGAAGCGGCCGGCTGGGCTGCGGGGGAAGTGGGCCGAGCGGGGAGGGAAGGAGTAGGGGCAAAAGTGGACCAAAGGGAGAGATCAGGGGGCAAAAGCGGACTGGGCTGGAAGAGGGGATGGGTCAGATTGGGTTGGAGGTTTGGGCTGGGTTTCGGCCCGGGATGGATTTGGGTTTTTCTTTTCCTTTTTATTTTCAGAAATACTTTACCTTGTAAAGAAATATCCAGAAAAATCTAGATAAATCATTTGAGCCACGAAAAATACTCCAAAAATTCCAGGAAAAATCCCAGAGTTAGAGTTGGACATGAGGAACCCGAATAAAATATTTGGAGCTCATTAAAAAGATTTTAGCACCTTCCAAAAATTGGAATATGCTCTAGGAAAAATTAGGAATAAATTCCAGAGAAGTCCGAAAAATTCCCAAAAGGCGTCTAAACGCATTTTAGAAAACTTGCACACATAAAACCACTAAATGCAAGCCGACATGAATGCAAGGCACTCAACATTAAACCTATGTTGTTTTAATTTAATTTAGAAAAATAGTTTTCCTTATACTAAATTCGCTGCAAATTAAATAAAGTTGAGAAAAATTTTAAAATTATGAGAAATTCTTTATTTAATGCTTCTTTAAAAACACATCCTGAAATCCAAAAATTTTAGGGTGTGACAGAAACGAATGAAGGTCGCACTCCAGATTTATAACCTTCGGTTAGGGTTACTGTTTGGAACAGTATCTCCGGCGTATCGCATTCTGTTACAAGGAATGGTTTGTTCGGGAGAACATACCTAAGTTAGTTTTTGCCGGTGAAAATCTCGGATTCAACGACAACGGATTCCTGGAGATTATTTAGATCTTTAAATCAAAGATATTTTTTGATTTAAAGCTCGGGTGCTGTTAGCGGATAATCCGGGATTTGATTTCCTCCGAGATTTGAGGAGACAAGCTGTGAAAAAAGATCTTCGACTGGTTTTAACAAAACCACTCGCAGTCACAAAACTATAGCTGATCAATTTATACGTTTGGAAGCAACTCGAAGATTGTTATGCTTATGCAATTGCTTAAAAAGTATCCGCACTCTGGGGATTACAATCATTGAGTATATATTAGCGTTCATTCCTCAGAATAAATAAAGAGAGCAGCGTTCGATCCAACGACTACTTAAAAGTACTCGTAAGCTCGGGGGCTGCATTTGAAGGATACACTTTCTTTTGTGCTTATTATGTTTAATTCAAGACCTTTGACTAGTTTTAACAAAACTACTCGAAGCTCGGGGGTTATACCCAATGGGTGCACCTACTCGGTGCACACCATTAAATTACTCAAGTAAAATTCAAGATTGGTTTCTTGAACCTCCGACTGCTTAAAGAGTACTCGGAGGATCGGGGGCTATACCCATTGACTACTCGTCAGAGGAGATTTGAACGTCTTGGGCTTAGCTCCAACTACTCGAAGATGTTAAAAAGATTCAAGATTTGAAGCAAAGGCGCAAGATGCTCGGGGGCTTGTGGGGCCAGGATCCCTAGGGCCACTCATCCAATGGATTAAACTACTCGATATGGAGAGTTTTGATCCAACTACTTTGGACTAGCCGGTTAGGGTACATGACGGTGTAGTCGATCAATGAAACTACTTGTATTCGAACAGGATACATAATAGATTACCTTATTGTAATAATCCTTGCTGTATACGAGTAGTTTGTGTAACCGACTTGTAACTCTGCTCCCCGGATATATAAGGAGGAGCAGGGACCCCCTCAAAACGACTCAACCCATGTGCAATACAATCAAGCACACAGGACGTAGGTTTTTACGCTATTCGCGGCCCGAACCTATCTAAATCTTTGTGTTGTCCGTGTACTATCGTTCCTAGAACTCGGCGAGACCCACAAACCAATTCTCTGGGGTACCCCCAGGCAGACGTGCTCGACATAAATCGTCGACAATCTATTTCTCAAAGCATTCATATAGAAATTATGGCCACATGGTATCTCTACAATAAAATAAATGTATTAGTTAGCAATAGCATAAAAAGGACTTTTAACATGCACGCATGTTACACACACAAAGATGATGAACTGCAACAATGGTTGATGGAATAACAAAAGCAAAACACATCGATGTTAGCGCAACAGTAGAAACTTCATGGTTTCAATATGGATAGCTTAAGAGAATAAACTTAGACACTGTTTGGTTCATGGTGCTAAACTAAATTTAGACACTTTACAGTCTAAACTACCAAACATGGTGTCTAAACTAGTGTCTAAAACTGTCGAAACTATTGTAGCACCTTTAGCATCCAAAGAGGTGCTAAAACTATCTAAAATAACATTTTCCCCTCAACTACCCCCATCATTTATTGCCCTCGCCACCCTTCCCAAACTATGGGTAGCAGTAATGAGGGATATTTTGGTCTTGTGGTTATGTAGGATCTAGGATTACCGACTAGAGGGGGGGTGAATAGGCGGTTTTAAAAACTTCAATCACAACACTAGAGAAATTTAATTAGAACCACAAGGAGAATTAAATCTCTAGCTACTCTAAGCCTATGTTGATGGTTTTGCAGCCTAATGTGACAAGATAGGAGTCAATTTCTTTGAAGTTAATTTGCTTCAAGTAAATAATCAAGACAATGAGCAAACAATAAGAGCAAGTGACACAAGAACTTATCCCGTGGTATCGATGACTTGCCGGTCACCCCTAATCCATGTTGAGATGGATTCAATGTTCAACCGCTCCTCTATCAAGTCTCCACTTGATATATGAGCCGATTAGAACCAAAGAACCGCTCCAAATCTCGATTCCACTAGAGTTTCTCTTCACCGCTCCGGCGAGGTGAGCACAATGACCTCTCACAATCAACTTCCACGGCAACCTCACAATCTTCTTGAAGTGCTCAATGGAATCACGAGCTCCAAGCCGGCTAGGAGGCGGCAACCTCCAAGAGTAACGAATCAACCACGAGCTCAATGAAATCGTAGTGTCACAATGATCAAATCCTTGATGCAATGCACTAGAAACTCTCAATCTCACAAAGAAATGCAACCTCAAAGCAAGTGAGTGAGAGAGAGGAGAACACGGGCTCTAGAATGTGTTTCAAGCTTTCCCAAGTGCCAAGAGAGCTCCCATGCCCGCGGGGTGTGAGTATTTATAGCCTCCTCCTCGAAACTAGCCGTTATGTGCAATTCCCGTTCAAAATCGTGCATCGCGGACCGTCCGCACGACACTCGCGGACCGTCCGCGTCCAAGTTACAACGGCTATGTTGGCTGTCAGTCATGTGTCAGAGGTGACCGTTGAGGTCTGGAGGACCGTCCGCCAGGCAACCGCGGACCGTCCGCGATCACCACAGACAGTCCACCAGAGCAAGGCCGGACAGTCTACCCCTCCGGAAACGTGAAAACGCTTTCTGTGTGAATCTTGAGTTAATTTACGGACCGTCCGCGGCTCCACCTCGGACCGTCCGCGAGAACACTTAGCGCCAGCTCAAGTCAACGCACGTGGGCCCAAAGTCAGCACAGTCCACGGACCGTCCGCGACCCATCCACGGACCGTCCACGGCCCTTTCGGACTCCGCCGAACGGAATTTCCATAGGTTTTATGTGTAGAAAGAAAAGCAAAAAAACCGCGGACCGTCCGCCTGAGGGCCTCGGACGGTCCGCCAGCCACGACAGGGCTGGTTTACCATCAGATTCGAAATGTGCCCTCTTCCAAGTTAGTCACCACAAATTCTAAATGCACTACATGCAAATCAAAGACCATTGTGACATTAATATTCCATTGAACCATCGAAGTTGATCCCTCTTGATAGTATGGCTATCTATCCTATCAACCCGGTCATATATCATCCTCTAATTACCTCATGACCGGTCAAATTTAAAAACCCTATCATATACCTTTGCCTTGAGCTTCCAAGATCCAAAGCACACATGCTATTGACACACCGTCTCTTTGAAACTCATTCCAACTCTCAAGACTAACCTATTCTCATTATCTCAAATGAAGTTGTTAGTCCACAAGGGTTGTCATTAATTACCGAAACATAATTAGGGGCCTAGATGCCTTCAATCTCCCCCTTTTTGGTAATTGATGACAACCATACCAAAGGAGTGATAGAGTTGAGGGTGAAACAAGAAATTACTTACTCTCATTCAATGAATTCCATATAAGTGATAGAGTAAACGACTTCAAATTTCAATAACTAGAGAGTTGCTCCCCCTATTTGTGTGCATGGATCACACGTGACAATTTCCATACATGTTTGAATATGATAATCTTTGGTGAAGCATTCCCTACAACACGAAGATCAAGGCAACAACATGCACATATGTACATATATGAAAATTTAACTGCAACATTTGTTAGCCTCAAAAACCATAGTCACTAGCACAAATTCATCATAGGAAAGAGATATAGCAAATAGTAAGTTCATCACACAAGTGAACATTAAAGTAACATAGGAGCAAATAAGTTCTATTACATCCACACAAAGTTCATCTCACACATGCCATAAATAAACATGCAATGCAAAGTTCAATTTTTATGCTCTCATGCAACAAGCTCCCCCTGGACATCACATCACTCCAAAGTCTCTCCCCCTTTGGCATCAAATACCAAGAAGGAACTACTCATCCTGCGGTGGTGGAGGAGGTGCCCGAGGATAGATACTGTAGAAGTGATCACTGAAGTCGGTGAACGCCGTGTTGAATGTAGCAAACGAGCCCTCAAGCTGAGTCTGGCGATCAACCACCTGCTGATACTGCTCTGAAGTAGATAAACCATCAAACCGTGCAGTCAGTGTCTCCATATCACAGTGAAACCCCTGCTGTATCCCTTGGAGCTGAGTCATGATGGGCTGGAAGTACTGAGTGTTCATCTGCTGCTCATGTGCAATGAACCTAGTATCAAGCTGGTGCTGTATCCCCTGCTGCATAGCCTCAAACCCTGTGGTGAACTGAGGACCGAACGACTGAGCCATACTGTCAAAGTATGGGGTGAAGTACCCCTCTGGAGGAACCCAGTATCCCTGTGGATGCATAGGAGGAGGAGGTGGTGGCATATCATGCATCACATGTATCTCAGGAATGCCCATGTCAGCATCTGCAGGAGCCTCAGCACCAATGTTATGACCACCCGGGCCCCCTGCTTCATCTCCAGGTTTTTCATAGGGTGTGAGTGGCCTATTCAGAAAATCTCTGGCATTAACAAATGGCTGAAACCACCCATGATTGACCTCATAGGAACCATTGTATCTACACTTGATCTTAATCAAAAACATGATATATGGTGCAAAGTACATATTTCAAGCCAAGGTCAGCTTTTTCTCATCCATGTGCTCAAAGATCATCTTAATCACATTAAATCTAGTGCCAGTCATGATGTAGTGGATCACATTCCAATAGTATTCTCTAATCTTGTCTTTGTTTCCACTCTTAGGCATAAAGGTGCATCTAATGATCTTGTTAATAGCAGCGGGGTGGTGCCTAAGTCCAGTGGGTGTGCCATATCTGATCGGAAGGCCAAGATGTGCAGGCTCATAGAAAATCTGAGACTCCTCATAAACATTTTGTTGGTACACATCAATACTAGCATCATCATAGAAATAATCATAATCTAGGTGATTAGCTGCAGCAAACTCCTGAAAGGTGGCAGTGTACCTCCTTTGTCCAGTCATCCACTCTAAACTTTGTGCACCAATGTCTAGCTCATAAGTGGAATAGAATTGTCTAATAAGTATTTCATTCCAATCACACCCATGCTCCATAAACTCCCTAAGCCTAAGCCTCTCAAGCATGATAGCTACCTCAGCCAACACATCTTTACTAGCAATGTAACTAAAATCAATTCTCTTATGAGCCCAGATAGTGCAACTTAGCAAATGACCAAAGAAAGCATTTTCTTGCACTAGGGTATGAAAGAAATAATCACCCGTATCACGATGCTGAGTGAAGGCATTGATATTTCTTACCATTGCATATTCTTTCTGTGTCCAGACTTTCTTTGGGGTGGTATGAGAGTGAATGTCAATAATGTCTTGATGCAAACCAACTCCTCCTTGATGCAATCCTGCATCTTCCTCAACAATGTACTCGGACTGCTGTCCCACAGGTGACTCAACTTTGGTGTTAGCCATGTAGTCACTGTCGCTGGAGTCATCACTGCTTGAGCTGCTGCTATCATAAACCCGACGTCTCTTGGACGTCCCATCATCACCTTTATTCTTGTTCCCACTTTTCTTGAATCGACTGGCCAAAGTCTTGGCGAGCTTACGAGGACTGTGATAGGACAATCATTTGAATCAATATACAAATATATTTGGATACTATTGGATGAATGAAAGAATTCCCAAAATACCCTGCTCAAACCCATCGTTGACAGTGCCTGGCGGACTGTCCGTCCAGGCAACGCGGACTGTCCGCCAAGTACGGGCGGACGGTCCGCGCGTCCCGTGCGGACGGTCCGCGAGACACTGTTTTCGCGATGAACATGAATAGCGATCCAAAAACTTTTGATCCCCATAACTCAACATATATCCAATGAGTTTCAATCAAACTTTTGCCAAAACATCACAAGACCATATCCAACATATTCCCCAAGACGGACTTCAAAATCCATGGCTAAATTTCAGATCAGGAACTCAACCCTAGTCATGTTCATCCATAGATTCAACCCAAACAAGAGAGAAATTAACAAAAGTACCTGGATGACATGGTGGAGAATCCTGTAGAGAGTCCGTAGATGTGCTCGGACCGTCCGGGGAGCACTACAAAAAAATTCCAAGAGAGAGACCTTTTCTTCACCAAGAGCAAGAGAGAGAGGATAGAGAAGGCTTTGACTCGAGTATGAGGAAGGATACGCCTGCCCTGCCCTTTTAGATCCCGTCAAGTCGGACCCGCGCATTTCAGATGCCTCGCGGACGGTCCGCGGGTCGCGGCGGACTGTCCGACCCCCTGGAACGTGAGGTCCCGTAGCCCCTGTGTAATCTCGGGAAATTACGGACGATCCGCGGTCCTTAGGCGGACGGTCCGCGTCCACTGGCGGACGGTCCGTGGTCCATTGCGGACGGTCCGTGATGCGCAATCTTTTCATCCAGAGTTTCAATCCTTTTGACACTTGTTGTGATGGATCCATGGGGTTCATAGCTTGACAAAATATGCTTATTTTCACAAGAAATATATGACAAGTAACTTAACAAGAGACTCTAAGACATATGAATGCAAGAACAAAGATATGCACATACATATGTGTTAGATCAAGCCACATTTGAAATGTCAATGACATTCAATTCGTTTCTTAACTTACAAAAACGAGATTCATCCAAAGGTTTTGTGAAAATATCAGCCAATTGATCATCGGTGCTCACTCCATCAATCTTGATATCACCCTTACTTACATGATCCCTAAGAAAATGATGCCGAATATCAATATGCTTTGTTCTAGAATATCAGCCAAGTGTTTGCTTCATCCATAGCAATTGAGCACAACAGCTTCCCGCCGAGACATATTCCGCTTCGGCGGTTGAGAGAGCAACCAAATTTTGCTTCTGTGAATACCAAGACACTAGAGAGCAACCCAAAAGTTGACATCCACCGGATGTGCTTTTCCTATCAACCTTGCAACCGGCATAATCCGAATCCGAATAACCAACTAATTCAAATTGAGCACCTTTTGGATACCAAAGACCAATATTTTGAGTGAATTTCAAATATCTCATGATTCTTTTTACGGTGATCAAATGACATTCTTTTGGAGCGGCTTAAAATCTAGCACACATGCATACACTAAACATGATATCGGGCCTAGATGCGGTAAGATAAAGCAAGCTACCTATCATGGATCTATAGAGTTTTATATCAACTGTTTTACCTCCCTCATCTAGATCAAGATGTCCATTTGTGGCCATTGGAGTCTTGATTGGCTTTGAATCTTCCATGCCAAATTTCTTCAAAATATCCTTGACATATTTGGATTGGCAAACAAATGTGCCTTCCTTGATTTGCTTGATTTGAAGACCGAGAAAGAAACTCAACTCTCCAATCATGGACATCTCAAATTCCCTAGACATCATTTCACCAAATTCTTTGCAAAAAGATTCGTTAGTGGAACCAAAGATAATATCATCAACGTATATTTGACAAATGAAGATATCTTTTCCAATTTTCTTAGTGAAAAGTGTAGTATCAACTTTTCCAATTTTAAAGCCCTTTGATAGAAGAAAGTCCATAAGCCTTTCATACCAAGCACGAGGTGCTTGCTTCAATCCATAGAGAGCCTTAGAAAGCTTATAAACATGATTGGGCAACTTGGGGAGGTTGATCTACATACACTAATTCACTAATTTCACCATTCAAAAAGGCACTTTTAACATCCATTTGATATAACTTAATATTGTGAGAACAAGCATAAGCAAGTAAAATTCTAATAGCTTCAAGTCTAGCTACGGGAGCAAAAGTTCCATCAAAATCCAAACCTTCGACTTGAGTGTAGCCTTGCGCAACTAATCTTGCCTTATTCCTCACAACATTGTCATCTTCATTTTATTTGTTACGAAAGACCCATTTGTTTCCAATAACATTATAATTCTTAGGCCTCTCAACCAATTCCCAAACTTTGTTACGGGTGAAGTTATTTAATTCTTCTTGCATGGCCATCACCCAATCCGGATCACAAAGTGCTTCATCTACACGTTTAGGCTCAAGAGAAGATACAAAAGAGTAATGTTGACAAAATGAAGCAACACGAGATCGAGTTTGAATGCCCTTACTAATGTCACCCACAATTTGATCAATGGGATGATCCTTGGCAATTTGACCATGAACTCTTGTTTGAACAACTTGATCTTGAGAAGATGATGAGGACATGACACCCATACATATGTCCATTAGGGGTGCATGGGGTGGAGAAGAAGGAGACCAACATGGTTTTCCAAGTCAAGAAGAAGGCCCAAGGCTAATCCGATTCGAGTCCCCAAGGTGGAGGCCCAAAGAAACTCAAGTTCGAGTCCGCCTCGGAGTTCAGGAGCAGCCCGCACTAAATTCGTCGCCCAGGTCGCATACGGGCTCGGTTTTTGACGTTCTATATATGCTTGGAAAGCTAAGTAGATAAGCTTTCCAGTGGCACCAGTCCCACCTCAAAATTCGTTCTGTGTCATCGGAAATCGTCGAAACAAGTGAACGTCCAAAATCTACCAGGATGTTGCGCCACCATCTTTTGGGCTGTTGGCCCGTGTATCACGTTGGGGTCCATTACAGACATGGTTAGGGGGTTATGCATGCCCCAAACCTCATATAATCAGTAGATGCCGCCACATTATGGTTTGGGTTTTGCTTAGATTAATCTGTCGAGAACAGTTTCACCGTTATCGGTTTGTAGAACCCAAACTTTTGATCTTAATCATACATCTACAGTGTCACTTCCTTTGAGAGCTTCTTCTTTCGAGTTCTTGCTTGTGTTTTTCGTTTCGCAGGCAGGGATTAGCCTTCTTGGCGAGGTCAACTGGGTTGTGACACGGTTGATAACCAGAGGAGTCGTTGTGCTAAGATTGCAGGGTTCGAATTTGCTGACTTGAAGCTGGATCGGTGTGTCGTGCTCCGCCCAAAACGAGTTATCATTCACCTAAAGGAAGATCGGGAACCCCAATTTCCATCAAGTGGTATTCAAAGACGGGTTGACCGTCAGGTTCGTCCTTTCACCTTTGTCCTATAGTCCAGAAAATAAATCTCTATGAGCTATTATATGTGTTGGTGGATACACACTCTCACACGTCTTACCAAGCTCTTACAAGGTTCTTACCAACGCAAAGTAGTGGACGGGACAAGCGATGGCTGGTTCGTGATACCTGTGAGGAAGTAGTACCAATATTGCAAGGATCCTTCGCTGTATAGACTTGAAGTATGTATGTGGAGCTTGGGAGACAAACATATAGTAGCAAAGATTAGCAATAATTTAATTCAAAAATTGTAAAACTGAAAATTAGTCACAAGCTAGTCTATGTCGTCGGCCTAAACTCGTCTTAGCCCTAGTGCAAGCAAGTGGAGGATACAACCAGCTAAGGACTCAAAAGGATGCAAGCACTTCTAATTTTTTTATTGTATTTTCTTTTTTTTCACTTTCTTTTTCTTTTTTTGTGCGGCTTCTTTTTTTCTTCCTTTTTTGCACCTTTGCTTTTTTCCTTTTTTTTTGTTGTACAGAACGTGGCGCAAAAAGGATTACACAGCTGGAAGATACTAGATGTGGCCAATAGCTTCTCGGTCAAAATAAAATATTCCTTGCTGCTAGCCAATTAAGCATCCAACAGCTAGAAAAAGAAAAACAGGATCAACACACTTTCCTTTGTTTCCCAGGAAATCACTGCAGCACAAGGTATAGCACCCTCGATGCAGTATCATACCACGTACAGGTATCGACAACAGGTTAGGGCTATCTCTCCCCACAGGCTATTTATTGATAGAAAAAATCCTCCTAAAATTTCCAACCTGAGGACTAATTATTCTCTTCACTCCTTCGCTTTTCTACTTGCGCAAAAAAAATATATGCTGTTATATAGCAGCGCGCAGCAATCACATGAACTAATCACAACGATCCGATAATTCTTTTGTTTTTTCCCTCTTGCGCAACAAAAAAAAACTTGCGGGGATAAACAAGCGGACACTAGATAATAACTCAGGGATAATAACTCAAGACTCAGACACTAGATTTCAACGAAATAAACAGGCGGACACAATGACGCGAGGGTCTAAAGGAATACAAAATTGAAAGAACTTGCGAGGTCAAAAAAGATGATAGGACAGCGGAATACGAAGAACGTATATTTTCGTAAGGCTATTTTCTAGGCTATAGTACGAAGACACAAAACTAAAGTAGGGTAAGCCTGACGGTAATCCCTGAGGCTCTGATTACCACTTGATGGGGACTAGGGTGTCCGATCTTCCGTCAGGTGAAGGATAACTCGTTTTACGTGAAGCACGATACACCGATCCAACTTCAAGTCAGCAAACTCGAACCCTGCAATCTTAGCACCACGACTCCTCTGGTTATCAACCGTGTCACAATCTGGTTGACCTCGCCAAGAAGGCTAATCCCTACCTGCGCAACGAAGAACACAAGCAAGAACTCGAAAGGACACAGCTCTCAATAGGAAGTGACAAACTACAGATGAATGATTAAGCATAAAAGTTGGGGTTCTACAAACCGACGACGGCGAAACTGTTCTTGATAGATTAATCTAAGTAAAACCCGAGTCTCAAAGGCGGTGGCTACTGAGTTTATATAGCCTAAAGATACATGCTAGGGTTGGAGGGGGCGCCCCCTTATGGGCTCTAACACAATACATGGCCCAAAATACAATGGCACAACATCCTATCAGATTCTGGACGTTATATTGTTTTTGAGATTTCTGTTGATTCAAAAGGAATTTTGATATGGGACGGGTGCCATTGGAAAGCTTATCTCCTTAGCTTTTCATGTATATGTAGAACGTCAAAAACTGAGCCCGTATGCGACCTAGGTGGTGATTTTAGTGCGTGCTACTTCTGGACTCCGAAGTGGACTCGAACTTGATTTGGTTTGGGCCTCCACCCTGGCATCTCGAACCGGATAAGCTTTGGGCCTCCTTCTCAGCTTGAACACCCTTGCTAGTTTCCTTCAACTCCATGCCATTCCTCAAGCATGATCATATGCATAGATGCCATGTCCTCATCACCCTTATTGATAGCACTAGCTAGCAATTGAGATGAGGGAGTGGGAGCTTTCTTCATGGCCTACACTTAGGTTCTTGAACTGGATGTGGTACTCCAGTTCATGTTTGTGAGATTGTGGATGGGATTTCAGATTCCTTGAACTTCCACCGTATACTCTTTTAGAATCCCACTCTTATAGGTTTTGAGCATTGCGAGTACATATTGGCATACTCATGCTACTCTCCTGGCCGGCACTAACGTGGGGTGCAATTCGGGAGGCTCACACACATGCACAAAGTTACAGTCACAAACTCACGCGATTTTTCACACGTAAATGCACGTGCGGCCACGAGGATTCGAGCCCAAGACCTCTAGCCTCGCACGTTGTTTTCTTACCATCCCACACATGCATCACATGTGACTGAATGAGAGATGTTTTTTTTTGAAGTAACCCGTGGAGGATCATTTAGTACCGACTGGTAACATTATCCGGTACTAAATGGTCGCGCCATTTTAGTACTAAATGGTGTGACTTTTAATACTAGCTGGTGTTATCAGGCGGTGCTAAAATGGCTCGGGGGGCCTTTCAAGTTTAGACCGGATACTAAAGTGGCTCCGTGTCACTTTAATACCGGGTTTTTTTTATGTTCGATCATTAAATGCAGTGGACGAATGTGACTTTTTGTAGCAGTGAAAATCCTGCGACTTTTGTCATCTCGACGTTATGTACCAAATGTACTCAGTCCTGAAAATACAAGTGCTAGATATTACCTTATCTATCGTTTTGTGCTTTGTGATAGCAATTCCCATCAACTAAATACATCCCCATGCACATATAGCAAGCACAAGGACCACTGGTCGGTGGTAGCATGCAGGATCATTATTTGTAAATTGAGTGCTGTCACTGGACAAGCAGCGGTCGATATGTTTATCAAATTATCATGGATACATATCCAATGCAAACTCATCTCTCCGTGCAAAACTATACAAACCAATATGCATGGAGACACGCAAGAGAAATGGGAGGAAGAATTTACAAAATAACAGAACTAATCTCTCCGTACAAAACTATACGAACCAATATGCATGGAGACACTCGAGAAATGGGAGGGAGAATTTACAAAATAACAGAGAAGGGGGTGGATTTGCAAAATAACATAGTAGATGTGAGGTGGGAGACCCATTGAATCAACATCGTGCGGTCCAGATTGAAATTTATATAGTTTACACAGAGATGTTGGTGTCCACCCGATACGTTGCCGTTTATCACAGGGTAGTACAGTAAGGTCCTGTGCTGCCGTCAGGATTTTCAACTTATATTTGGCATCGAAGTTTCGGCGTACCTTCGTTTTTTTCCCCATTTTTTCGTTGGACTGAACGTGCTCTGAGATAGTTCATATCCCTATACGATATAGGTAAACTAGCATGAACCACGGAAATCCTGGGGAAGATTACATTAATCAGCATAGCGACCTCTTCACAAGGCCAGAGCTAGGATCGAGCGGCGACAGGCAGTATGATACTTGTTCAGATTAGCAGGTGAAACACTTAATCAGTGCGTGTCGTGCTCACTTAGAAGAGTGATCGCAACGAATGAAGCTCATCCTGGCATGGAATAAATTAGCAAATAAAGGAGAAAGCAAGATTGAGATACGGAAATTACTAGTTATATAAACATTGTGTTGGACTGTCGTTTTATCAGTGTGTAAAGTACCTGGCCGGAGTTGATCCAATTGCGATTTCCTGTTCCTGTTCGATCTGTTGTATCTGCCTTTTCCCATTCGATCCCCAAACACTGAAATTCTGAACACGGAGCGCTGGTCAAAATTTGCGACGCAGAACTGCATACGAAGTCAGATAGATGATGCAGCAACTTGCATTGACTACGGGACAACAGAACAGCAATGGCGTTTTCCGTTATTTCGGTCGATCCAGTGTTTCCCTGTCAAAGAGTCCTCGGTAATTTCTTAGCACCAAATGCAACATATTCATCATTACATTTTTCATGAATTCAAGTCGCACAAAATGCATGCATGCACAACAAATTAAAATTAGATAAATTAGATTTATAATAAAAAATTCTAAAATACCCACTGTCCATCCTGATTTTATTCTATCCCTACACGAGTTATACCCAAGTTCATACTTTACGACCGGTGTATTATTTTTTATTTTCACCAAATAATAGATGATGGCATACCTATGCCAAAAGGTATTTCAGACTTTTATGTTGTTACCTTTATGAGAATTACGCGAGGCTGATTCATCGTTGACAAAAGAAGGCCGATTCAACCGTCTACTAGATTTTTTTTGCAAATATCATTGCATCCCTTCTAAGAGGCAGCTCGGGAGCAACATACCCCCAACTATACGTGCACAAATTTTTCAATAGGCCCACTCACCAGACTGTCAGGCTATTCCCAGTGAGAGTTTTATAGGAGTTTTATGCACATTAAATGATGTGACGTAAATTTCATATTGATGTTTCCCGTCGTAGAGCCTGTGTCAGCTTTGATAAGGTGAAACATCAATATGAAATTCTCCAGCCGTAGAGCCGAATCTTGGAAAAAAAAGGACAGCCCACGTTAATGACCGCACCTTCACAAAATTTTACTCCATTAGTGAAATCGGTAGCTAGAACGAACAAAAATTAGTATAAATATATTTCCCTCAGCTGTAGCACTTTTATCTCACACATTCATGGTTGATAGGTGAGGCAGTCCATTTGCTATTCGTGAAGAATCGAACCCAATTCACAATTCAAGCTTCGGTTCCACTCTCTCCCCTCGAGTAATCGATTGCTCCAGCAGTTGCATCGAATCTTCGGAACACGGATAGGACGAGGGTTAGGCCACTAGAGAAGGCCCAGGCTCGGACTCCATCGCGGATAATTTTAGTAGTGTGTCCTGCAGAAGCAGCAGTAGGTTAGGACAGAGAAAGACAGAGGCAGTACCGGAAAGAAGAGAAAAATTATGCATGCTGGACCTTGAAGGTATGCGTTGGATGATGAAAACTTCTACCGACACCCTAATAACTTTTTGCTTACGTGATCATTGAAGCCGCTAATTTCATATGCTTCGGTTGGGCCTCCCCTAACTCGTATAGTAAAGTAGCTTTTCTAATTAATCTAAACTACTTTCCAGAAGAGTTCGACACAATAGCTTCTTCTAGTGCTTATACATGTATAGCGAGCATTAGATCCAATACAGAATGTGAATTTGAGGGATGGGAATTTGAGGGTTTGTGGTCACTTCATAATCATTGCGTCACTGTAACATTTCGTTCGTATGTGTGAAAAATTATCTAAAACTTGATTAATGAGGCTTAAAATGTTCATCTCGCAGAGTACAACAAAATTGTACAATTAATTTTTGATTTCATCTACATTTAGTACTCTATACATGAATCGATATTTTGACGTGATGAAATTTTTTTTACCTAGTAAACTTTGAGGTTGCTTTTTGGAACTAAAGCTTAAACTTAAATTGGACAGAGTGGCTCCTGCTCTTGTCAATTCCATGAGAATCACTGTATATCAGTACAGTACAAAATAGAACAAAATTCGCCTCCGACTCCGTGCCAAGTGCGGAAGCACGAGGATTCCGCCCCCGGACGGATGACGTCACCCAGCCCAACGGACACAGGGGACTGAGCAAGCAAGCAAGCATCCGGTCTTGGTCCTATTCCTATATGGCCGGAGCCAGATTAGCAGCCACAGGCAGACTCGCACGCCACTCCTCCTCCCTGCTGCTCCCGCCCCCTCACCCCGCCGCCGCCGCCGCAGCGCGCCGCCGGCTGTGCTCCCCTTCTTCCTCCCAGCGAGGTACGATTCCACCCCCACCCCCAACTTCCCCTCTTCGTCGGCGGCCCCCATCTTATCCTGCGGGGTGTTTCTTGGCCGCCTCCTGATTTTGCAACCCCCCTGGATATATGCAGTTGTAAGGATCGGATTGATAGGTGCTCGTTTGCGGATTTGGGTAGGATGGGGGTGTTTTTTTTCCTTTTCTTTTTTTCCTTTAGGAGGTATCACGGATTGCGTGAATTGGGCGGCCTTGGAGTAACTAGCGGTAACTAGCGGAGTAACCGTGTTACAAGAACCACTGAATAAACACTTTGAGCCTGCACAGTAGCATTTACAGAGTATTACAAGATACAGACAGAATTCTGTTGTTGTGCTGGTGAGGATATGAGCTGGTTCAGATTAGTTTGCTGTACTTGTGCTTGTAACTTATACAGCTAGTAGTCATTCAAATAAACTATGTGGATCTTGGAACAAGTACCTTTTTTGACCTCCATGTATTTTTATTTCTTCATGTATTAGTTCTAAATTTCTCCCTTTCTTCTATTTCTTAATTCTTGTTCAACATGACTGTATTTGCTAAAGAAAAAATGTTCTGGGTGAAATTACTGTATTCCTGGCAGCAGGTAGTCAAATATGATCTACTGTTTAATGGAATTTTGGCTCTTACATAAATCTGTCCAATTGTCTTTACAGAAGCATTGTTTTGACTCTGTTAAATGGATACCAAGCAATCAGTTCCTTTTTAAAGTCCAATAGATGGCTGGATATTTTCTTAGATATTCGTGATAATTTTCTGTCTCTTCAAGGGAACTGGTATCTGTCACTAAAACATTATTGTTTATTTTGATTGATTTGCTCATCATGACAGGTCATTATTCGAAAATGGGTGATTCACGTGGGAGCAATGGCCATGGCGCTGTTACACGGGTGCTATTCTGTGGCCCATATTGGCCTGCTTCTACTAATTACACAAGAGAGTATTTGCAGGACTATCCGTTCATTCAGGTTTGTTGCACATTTCACATGGTAGATGGTACTATGCAAGAAATCTTGCAGCTGCATGTATCTTATGAGTGCTGAAACTATAAGATGCATATGAAAGCTGCTGACTGCCATCTATTTTTTTTTTAGTACAAGTTTCGAATTTTCTATATATGTTACGGCTACTGCTGTTGAAGGATTACAATTTGGCATATACGGTGCAGTCCTCTGCTAGCTATCATTACTGCATGGTTTATGTTTCTTTGGCCCTTGTAATGATAGTTTAACCTTCAGATCAACCATGAGGTGGTAACATGTCCTTGAAAAGAACAGAAAGCAGGACATGCTTTGCTTCCCCCTTGTCAATAAGAGGAGCAATCCATCAAATAGTTTCATACAAATATCTGATGCTGCTGTGTTTCATAATAATGAACTTCCTTTGTAAATGGTAGAACATTGTACAAAGTTTCCAATATTCTGCATTGCAAACATAACAATGTCTTTTTCGACAAACCAAAAATTACAGTAATACAATTACTCTTACAGACATCCCTTTTTATGCAATTCAAATATGACTATGTCCATGCATTTTGCAGGTCGATGAAGTAGGTCTTGAGCAGGTACCCAATGTTATTCAAAACTACCATATATGTGTAGTAAAAAATCGGCGTATAGATTCAGGTATCATTGCCAAGGCAACTCAGATGAAGATTATTATGCAGTATGGCGTTGGGTTAGAAGGTGATTAGAACTCTGGCATTATATTGCTGACTCAATCAATCTATCAACTTTACTTATCAGTCTTATATCAAGTTCACATTTTTCCTCAGGTGTTGATGTAAATGCTGCTACAGAACACAAAATCAAAGTTGCACGGATACCTGGAAGTACGACAGGAAATGCGGTATCTTGCGCAGAAATGGCAATCTATCTTACTCTGGGTATTCTGCGTAAGCAAGTACGTGTTGTATGGCTAGCAGTTTTGACCACGTGCATGTTGGAAGTACTCTTCTTTTGTTTCTGTTTTCTTGAAGCTTCTCTTTGATGGACATTAGTAACCATACTGTGTAAACTTCTCTAGTTATCATGATTAGTCCTTCGTTGGCCCCGGGTAGATTGATTGATGCAAATGGGATACATGCAAGCATAATTACTCTGCAGCATCAGGTCCTTCATTTAAACTGTGTTTAAAATTTTTGGTATTCAATGGGTGAATAATAAAGACTTACTATTTTAAATAATAAAGACATACTATTTTAAGCTACCAATTTTGAGTTTCAGGCCTGCAAGTTTATGTTAAAAAATGAATATTCCAAGTGGACTTTTGCTGAAATTTGCAACAATCATATGGTGCATTCCCTTTTCTATTTCCAGTTAGGCAGTTTCCATGAAATCTGACACTGAGACATTGTTGTAACTTCAAAATCATAACTTGATTAGAATGCATTTTCAGTGGTAACAAGGAACGCGTTGCTGCAAAATATGTTTGCACAGTGTCTTCAATGTTTTTACAGTATTTGACATAAGATTTTGATCATTGACTTTCTAATAATAAATAACCAAATATATGAAATATATAATCATATGGAAAACTGATGATAAATCTACCGGTACCATTTCTGTTTTTAAACCATAATAACTTTAGTTTATAAATTGCAATGATGTTTGAAGTTTTAAAAGTTTGGATGTTTATACCTAAGTGACATCTATATAGGAACACATGAAGTAGCTTTTAGTTCAAGTGTGTCCTCTACTTATTTTAGTAACCAAAATTTCAGGCCATTGAACTAATTTTTAGTTTGTCATGTATATACTGTAGAGGATATGTCAAACCCTCCTAACTTTTATTGGAACCTAACTTATCTAGGTTTCATAAACATAAGTTTGAGCATGTCATATGTAATATGGACTTGGCTGTAAACATTCACATGTGAATGGTTGAGGCCAGATGTTTTCCCCTGACTAAGAAAAAAATGTAATATGGATTATGGACTATCCATGGTTTAACATTGGGCATTTACCTTGCAGAAGGAGATGGATACTGCTGTGAACCGGAAAGACCTTGGTGTTCCAGTTGGAGATACGTTATTTGGCAAAACAGTATGCTCGTGGTGTATACACCGTTGCTTCTTTGAAGTACCTTCCATGGGAACATATCCCATTCATGTAGTTATTCATAATGTTATGTACTGTGTAGATCCTTATCCTAGGATTTGGAGCCATTGGCGTTGAAGTTGCCAAGAGGCTGCGGCCCTTTGGAGTAAAAGTTCTTGCTACCAAAAGAAATTGGTCATCAGACACATTGCCATGTGGTAAGCTATACAGTACCTCCATATTATGCCCTGTATAAATAATTTCTGTTCTGTTCCACTAGCCTAACACATTCTGATGCAGATGTTGATGAGATGGTTGACAAGAAAGGTGGTCCAGAAGATATGTATGAATTTGCTGGAGAAGCTGACATTGTTATAACATGCATGGCCTTGAACAACGAAACAGTTAATACTTCTTTTGTTGCATTTTTTTCATAACTTTTTTTCAGACATACTCTACTTCACTTTAATTAGGATTTAATCATTTTTACAGGTTGGAATTGTGGACCACAAGTTCCTTTCGTCAATGAAAAAGGTAAATGCTTGTTTCCAACATACTGAATTACTGATCTCCAAGTAAGCTACTTGCTGAGAACATCCTTAGTCGAAAATCTTTCATAGAGAGAATATTAAAACAATGTTGGATAAATGTTATGGCCTGGGTGTCTCAGTTGATTAACTTGATCGCCTTTACTTTTATGTAGGGATCATATCTTGTCAACATTGCAAGAGGACGGCTACTGGACTACAATGCTGTGTTTGATCACCTCAAATCAGGTCATTTAGCTGGTTTGGGCATTGATGTTGCTTGGATGGAACCGTTTGATCCAGAGGATCCTATTCTGAAATTCCCAAATGTTATTATAACACCACATGTGGCTGGAGTCACCGAATATTCTTACAGGACGATGGCAAAGGTCTGCTCTTGTTCCTTCCAAGGATTATTCTTACTTCCATTACTTATTGCTCCTCTATCTTTCTTGAATATTGAGTAACTGTCAAGTACTACAATTAAATAGTAGTATGAATCTTTTATTTAAATAACTTATGTTGGTTAGGTGGCATGTTTATATTCCCCATAGGCTCAGATGAAATCACTAATGGGGCAAACATACCTTTCTGCACAAGTTAAAGTATCACAAAACAAGAACTTTTTCTTCAATGAAAGGAATCATCAAGGTCTTTCAATATATTGTGTGTGCTATTGCACGCGTGTGCATCTGGTACTGGTATCAACTGTTGGTGCAAGTGAATTTCGTTGTGGGTTCAATTTCAGTAATCCTATCATTTTTATTTGCTTAGCAGTTTTGCACTATATATCTGTGTCAACAGAATAACAATTTGTGGTAGTCGGAATGTGATAAAACGGCGCTCCATAGCTCTCATTATCATGCACTAAACATTGAAATTATCATGGCCACAGGCCACTTATTGCGTATTGCCTTTGTCGTATACTATAGATCAAGTACTTCATTGTTTTAAACACTCTGTTGCCAGTTTCTGTGGCCTTTTTCCATCTTATATATACAGTAACGTTTGCTCTGCCTTCTGCAGTCTGTTGGTGATACTGCCCTCCAACTTCATTCAGGGGAGCCGTTCACAGCAATAGAATTCGTCAACTAAATTGCGGGTCATATTAGCTATTGGATTCAGACGAGTATTGCTGTTTATGCAGGGAATAATTATTCGGCAACTTGTAGGAACATCCAACAAGATGCTATTTGGCATTAGATAGATTTTATTTCAATACATACATATATATATATATGATATATATATATGTTGTCATGAGTTACAGAAAGTTTGCTGCTTGGCTTTGCCTAAACTTTCATGTCACCCAATGCTAACTGTTCCGGGTTGGATCCCTTGCCCGACTTGCTGACATGGTTGGTCGACTCCCTGGTACTGTGCTGGCTGCAATACTAAGGTTAGGAAAAAGTCTATATAACACAATACTGTTAGGGATGGTATACTTCACTCCTAAACTATAAAACTGGATGTTTAACCCCCTCAAGTATATAATACCGTTTAAATAACCCTCAAAGCGGTCTTAGAAGTGATTCTGATGTGAATGATGACGTGCTGAAAAAATCTAACTAACCCCCAAACTATCTAATATGGAATACTCCACCCGTTGAACTGCAAAAATCAAATGTTTAACCCACTCAACTATCATTTAAATAACTCCCTAAAACAATTTTAAATGTAATTCTATCACGTTGTTGCTGACCTGAACGATGATATAGTAATGACCTAAATGCCAAGCATACCATCTTCTTTGTTTTTCCTTTCTTTATTACACCCGAAAGAACATCCCTTACTACATACGGACGGAGAGAGAGCAATGGCCGTCAAAACTGGTACCGTGGGCAAAGCTCGAGTCCAGGCGGTAAAACGGTCATCGATCTCTCTCCATCTATGTATAGCAATCATGTCCTTTTTGGTGTAATAAAGGCAGGGTGAATGAGAAAAATGATGATACACTGACATTTGGGCCATTGCTATATCATCATCCACGTTAGTAGCCATGTGGTGGAAACCACCCAAAAATCACTTTAGGAAGTTATTTAAATGATATTATATAGTTAAGGGGTTAAACATCTCATTTTATAGTTCAGAGGGTGAAGTATTCTACATTCGGTAGTTTGGGGGTTATATAGACTTTTTCGCCACGTCATCGTCCACGTTAGCCGCTACGTGGCAAAAACCGGTTATTTAAATAGTACCGTGGGCTCGTTTGAATTTTGCCCTCACCAGCCACGCCAATCATATATCGGCCAGCCAATTAATTGGCGAGGAATTCGCCCGCCCGTGATTCGCCTGTATGTTGGCGTGAAAAACAATTGCATGGAGCGTATAGGTGTTGGTGTGCCAGCAGAGACAACAATCCAAACACACTCCAGCTATTCAGTCAACGACCAAAAAATTGGTGCGGCAGACGTTGGCGTCAAACCAAACGCGCCCATAATATTTTAGGGGTTAGACATTTGGTTTTATAATTTGGGGATAAAATATTCTACCACTGATAGTTCGCGGTTACCTAGACTTTTCCCTAAGGTTACGATGATATGCACGCAAATGACAGAACTAAATTACAGCTGATTCTCAAAAAAAAATTACAGCTGACTACGACGTCCTAATAAGAAGATAAAAGAAATAGATATTGACGAGAAATGCAGCTTCGTAATACGTAGACTTAATTGTCTTCTTAGGACAAAAAGGGGAAAGATTGCGACGAGTTAAAAGGGGAAAGCATGATACTTCAAAAGTCCTAACAGCACAAGCATACCATAATAATGATGAATTAAATCTTATATTGCTTAATATAGTTTGTTTTAATGTTGAATGCAAAAACAATATAACGAATACCACATCGCTTGTATTATTTGAAGAAAAAGAAAAAAATGAAAAAAAAACAAAGAACAAAATATACCTGAGCTCCACTTGCACTTGCACGCTTCTGGCCTGGCTTCTTGGGCCCCAGCGAGCGCCTAGGTCCAGGGTTGCGCTTTGACTGGGCTCTTTTCCTTGGGCCGCAGGCTACAGAGATGCGCGTTTACACATCGATGAAACACGCAACATATGGGTGCCCATCAGTCATTTCCTTGCGATTATATTTATGTAGAGAATCATTTAAAATTCCTCTTATGTAGAACATCAAATCAGGTACGTGACACGTCCACCTCGATATTGCACCCAATCCAATTTTTTAATCAGTTCACGAGAAACACGATTATTATTTATAAATTATTGGTTACTCGATCCGAAAGATCGTTTTGTGAACCAAACCAAATCAATGATTGAGCCGCAGTTGGGCACAGCCCGATGATGGTTCGTTGCGCGCAGGTCTGTTCACCAACATCAAATATCAGAGATTTGAGCACTCCATCATTCAAAACATATATTTTAGTTTTTTTAAAAAAATCCCAACATACTTTTTCTGAAAAAATAACATCATAAAGAATTTAGTATATCCCAAAATTTTAGTTGCCATGTACTTAGGATACGTTTGGTTGGTAGGATGAGTGAGGATGGGACACAGCGGCTCCATTCTCGTAGGTGTTTGGTTGAGGAACAATGGAGTGGAGAGGCTCCCGTAGAGGAATATACCCTCAGATTTCAGGACGAGCTCATCCCCCAAAAAAAAAAGACCGAACGAGATGGCTCCAGTTGCATGGCGTCACCTCCCGTCTTCTCCCTCGGCGCCTCCTTCGACCTGAGCTCCTCTGCTCACGGCGGGCGGAGGCGACGGCGGCCACGGGCGATGGGCGGAGAGGCGGAGGCCGGCGGCGGAGTGAGGGGCGGAGCGAGGGACGGAGAGTGGAGCGGCGGGCGGAGGCGGAGCACGACGGCGAGGAAGATGTCGAGGACGGCGCGGGCGACGGCGACCGTGAGACGGAGCGGAAACGGGACAGCGCGGCGGCGTGGGCAACGGCGACCGCGAGGCGGAGCGAAAGCGGGACGGCGCGGCACCGAGTATGCGGCGGCGGAGGGCGGAAGCGCTCTCGAAAGGAAGGGGAGGATAGGGGAGGGAGAAGGGTACGGTGGTGTATTGGTGTATGGCAAGTGGGCCCCCACAAAACGTGGTTTACCGATAGATGCATATTTCTTCAACCAAACATAAAACTAGAGCATTCCATCCTCCCAACCAAACGTAAAGATGGAGCCGTTCCATCGTTTCAATCTAGAATGGAACCGTTCCATCCCATCTCGCTCTCCAACCAAAGAAGCGCATAAACGCCAAGCCAAAACGTGTCGCACTGCGAAAATTTTGGTCCATCGATTACTTAGCGTCGTAAAATGAACGAATCAGGTAGGCATTGTTCACTTGTTTGTGTGGTTGGTCCGATCCTTTCGCAGTACTGTGTACGAGCTTGATGGATCGAAGATGATGGCGATTAGTGTGAGGTTAAGTGACGCGACCGTTGACGAGGGATGAACTGGTTACTGGTGGCCATAATGCAACGACGCACGTAAGCATGGACCGTTCGGCTGGCTGGTGGCAAAGTGGCGCTGGTTTGTACCGAGAGAAAAATACTACTGATTGGTTAGTGCTGGTTTGTGTAGAGAGAAAAATATTGCTGGCTGGCTGCTGATAAGCTAAGCTCGAGCATCTCCAGGAGACTCTGTATTGTGTTAGCTAAACGTGGAGATTACAGTCCCTGTGTAAAAATAGAAAGTCATCTAATTCAATGGGGTAATCCAACGGATTCTGTAAAGATGGCTAGTGAGGTAGGCTAGCTAAAAATAGCTAGCGAATGAGGTGAGATAGAGAGCCACTAAATTTGAAGGGTCATTTACAGAGTCTGTTGGAAACATTTTTTCTCTAACAATGGCTAAATTTAACTTTAGAAAATGATTTGACTAGTGTCTTAGAGATCTTTTATAAAATCTTTAGTCTCGGTTGGCCGTTGGTATTTTTTAATATTAAAAAATATCTACGTACCGTGATAAGCTTCCATGTAGAAATAAGTGCGTGCAGTACATCTAGGAGCTCTAACCTTGCAGATAGCTTGATTACCATCTTAATTCTTTATGTTTTCCTTTTAAATTAAGATGATTTTTTATTTTCAGGTGATAACACTAATTAGGACTAAAACTTATTCACCTCTGGCTTATTTAAAAATTACAACCGAGACTAAAAGTGACATGGTTTCAGGCAAAAAACTATCCGGACCAATCAACATTATGCCATTTATTAAAATGAACGAATCAAACCAAAGCCATGTTTGTTTGGGGTAAAAATTTTTACGCACACATTTGACCACTGATTAAGGGTATTAAATAAAGTCGGTTTATAAAACTACGTACAAAACCCCTGGATTAATTCGCGAGACCTGTCTATCTAATTATATCTCTTACCGTATGATTAGAGGATGGTTACTGCAGCATTACTATAGTAAATCATGGGTTAATTAGGCCAGTCTCGATAGAAGTTTTATGGACACAGTTACCTAGAGTGACACATCATCTAAAAGTGTTTGAAATTAGGATGAAACACCTCCATCTTCATGTAACTGTGTACATAGAGTTTCATCACCATGAAACTCATTTCACCTCTCTCTTAATTTATACAGTGACACATCATCAAAAATGCTGACATGACAGTCATTTTATTGTCCATGAAACTCCCACTGAGATTGGCCTCAGGCTCATTAGATTCGTCACGTAAATTTACACTTATCCTTATAAAAGTTTTATAACTAGACTTTATTTAATACTTCATACACGCAAGATTATTGGGAGAAAAAAATTTTGCTTCCCCAAATAAACGTGGCCAAGACACCGTTATAAAAAGACCACTTGAATAGTTGAATATCAAGAAACTATACTGCCTGATTTGGAGGCCTGTTTGGTTTCCTACACATGGCGGGAGCAAGATCATTAGCAGCAAGGCTCACGCACCTGCCACTGCCACCACCACACCAACTCTCCCGCGCCGCCGCCGCCGCCGCCGCCTGGCGCGGTCACCGGGATTCCCTTTCCCTCCGGCGAGGTACGGCCGTCTCCCCTGATGCCCCTTCCCTCTTTCTTGGACTCTCTGGGCACGCCTCCTCCCGCCTCGTGAGGTCCTCGATCCTAGCCTCCGCTCTCAGGCGCCTGCAGGTTTGCACTATTGGCTGCTCCGGCGAGTCCTCAGATGTGCTCCGGCGAGTCCTTGCGGCCGCAAGATATACGTGGATTGGTTTTCGGGGAGGTACAAATGTACAATCCGATGGGCGTTCGTTGGGAGATGCTGGATGATTTCTGAATTCTGACTATAGGAAGGATGGGGATATATATGAGCATAGGGGAGGGTCAGTCTGTTTCAAATTAGCTTTATTGGGAAATGATTATGAAAGAATTGTTCTTCCCCTTTGTCGAATCGATAGTAAGGATTTGGTAATTCAGCAGATGGATGGAGATTTGCCATTTTCTAACTTTAATGAGAAAATTCCAGGCCCGAGGTGAATCTATCTGTTCCATACTCCAGTTATTGTGTTCTTACTGTTCTTTGATTGCAGGTTCTTTTTCAAAAATGGCCTGCTCAATTGGAAGCAGTGGAGACAGCAAGGTTACAAGGGTGCTATTCTGCGGCCCCTATTTTCCTGCTTCTACTAATTACACCAAGGAATATTTACAGAGCTATCCATTCATTGAGGTTGGTTCATCTCCTTTTTGGGGCATATATATAAGCATGCTGCATATAAATTGATTGCTGAGATTCGGTGATGTATATAAACTTAGCTGATTGTCATGTAATCTGAATGTCATTTGTATATGTAGGCTAAATATATGGCTGAAAAAAAACCCCCAATTCAATATAATGCATTTTGCAGGTTGATGAAGTAGGCCTTGATCAGGTACCTGATGTTATTCAAAACTACCATTTATGTGTAGTAAAAAATCGTCGCATAGATTCAGATATCATTGCCAAGGCAACCCAGATGAAGATTATTATGCAGTATGGTGTTGGATTAGACAGTACACTATTTGCCTGGTGTTTCTCGTCTTCTTAATTATTGAAGCTATATACATAAGTAGCTCCTATTATACTAAGTGAATGATCTCCCACAGGCAGTCGATGTAAATGCTGCTACTGAACACAAAATGAAAGTTGCAAGGATACCTGGGGCTATGACAGGAAATGCAGTCTCTTGTGCAGAGATGACAATTTATCTTACCCTTGGTGTTCTACGGAAGCAAGTATGCCATACAGATAGCAGTTGTGAATTTTGACCACCAGTGGAAGTGCTCTTTACATGTTTCATGTTTTCTGATCCACTTTTCAGTGATTATTTCTTGTTCCTCACTATCTAGAGAATTTTCACCACTATACAAAGTTACAATATCTAAAGTAAGCAACTATCAGGGCCAATCAGCTAGTCCAAGAATGATTGTAGGCAAATCCGAAGAAAGCAGGCATTTTTCTTCTCTAGTACCAGGACACAAATAGTTTGTTCTAGATGCTTTTAGTTTCAGGTCTCAACATTGAAAGTTGATAAAAAGACAAACATGCCAAGTGGAAAGTTGAAAAATTATATCGTGCATCTATTTTTTTATTTCAAGTTCGAAAGATACTATGAAATTTCTCAAAACTGAAAATAAAAAGATTTTCAGAAGTAACATGGCTTCAAATGTCTTATGCTTATAGAATAGAAAAATATTTAGTTGCTTGTTTTTCTTATATTAAGTAAAGTTTGCTGCTGGCATGTGTAGTGAACTAATGTTTTGGATTTTGGGCATTACTTTGCAGAAGTTGATGGATACTGCTGTAAATCAGAAGGACCTGGGAAGTCCAACAGGAGAAACAATATTTGGCAAAACAGTATTCCCTTGGGCCTTAATGTACAGGCTGCTCGTTTAATCTGTTTCCATGGGAATCTGATCTGTGTAATGAATTATATTTATGATTACTGTCTAGGTCCTGATCCTAGGATTTGGAGCAATTGGTGTGGAAATTGCCAAGAGGCTAAAGCCATTTGGCGTAAAAATTCTTGCTACTAAAAGAAATTGGTCATCAGGCACATTGCCATGTGGTAAGCTGCACTGGCTATCATGCTTATATGAAAAATTCTTAACGTGTTCCTCCTGTAGTCCTGTCATTTCAAACATTCTTGAACAGATATTGACGGGCTCGTGGATACAAAATGTGGACCAGAAGATATGTATGAACTTGCGGGAGAAGCTGACATAGTCATAACATGCTTGCTACAAACCAATGAAACAGTTAATACCCTCTTGTTCATTTCTTTTTCTTTTCTATGCAGCCTTTGCATCTAGTTATGACTTGCATATTTGTAGGTTGGAATTGTTGATAATATGTTCCTCTCAGTGATGAAAAAGGTATGTGCATGACATACTATTATGAAAACGATATATCATATTTACATGTTCTTCATTTTTGGATCTCCTTCCAATTATTACTTTGTTTTATTCAAAGATAATACCACTACAAAAATTTCATATGTTATACTAATACTGAACGATTAAATGTTGTTGGTGCCTTTAATGTGGGTTCGAGACAACCATTCATTTCACTTTATGTAGGGTTCATGTCTGGTCAATATTGCTAGAGGACGTCTATTGGACTATAAGGCTGTGTTTGATCACCTCGAGTCAGGTCATTTAGGTGGTTTGGGCATTGATGTTGCTTGGACAGAGCCATTTGATCCAGATGATCCAATTCTAAAATTCTCGAATGTTATTATAACACCACATGTGGCTGGAGTCACCGAATACTCTTACAGAACTATGGCAAAGGTTTGTACTTGTTTTATATATGGGCAATTATTTTTCATCAGTCATGCAATGTGCTAGTTATTCCCTAGTAGTTCTTTCGTAACTATTAAGTGATTGTCAAGTACCACAATTGAACAACATTACTGTGCAACATTGTAGGTACCTATTGTTATAGCATTACTGCATTTGTAAGATGGTGTTTTAGCATAACCTTCAGATGACTATATATGTGTTAGCTCCAAGGACTTGATACAAAACACACTGGTACCCATTTCCGCGACAAATTCCATCTTGTAGTCAGCTTTGCCTTCCCTGTGCAGGTTGTTGGTGATGTTGCTCTCCAGCTTCATTCAGGAGAACCATTCACCGGAATTGAATTTGTGAACTAGATTCAGAGGTGGCGGGCAGTGTTGATGTTTTGTCTGAATTCGGATAAAGTACAAAGATTGTTTGTGTGAGACGTGAATTATGCAATTGCATAGGGAATAATGAATCGCAATGTCTGCAATAATTGTATTAATTGTTGCTTTCCCGGGTTGAATTTGATTGAAGCCAAATTACACATTGCAGCAGGTTAGTTGATTGGCCGTGCCTGTAACCATGTGACAATAGGTGAGACAGTTTTTCATGCACTTGGACCACCAGCTCTTGGCTCTTCACCAACAGCGGTCACACCGAATGCTCCAAAAACACAAATATAATCAATTTTCCCTCAGCAAACAATCATTTCTCATATACCACAAGGACTTTTCAATGCTAATGGCTTAATCAAATAGCACTGTAGTGCAAAAATAAAGAAAAAAGGTACTAACTTATCACTGGATAGAACCATCAGCGGCTCTTCACCAACAGCGGTCACACCGAATGCTCTAAAAACACAAATTTTAAAAATAACACCAGCTAATTGAGAAATCAATTTGCCCTCAGCAAACAACTATTTCTCATATACCACGAGGACCAAACATTCAATGCTTAACCAAATAACACAAGGATCAAATTTGGAACTTCGGGGTATGCTGTGTATGCATTTTACATGACTTTTGACCTCGCATAAAAAAAATGTCATCAAGTATCATAGACCTGCAAGTAGGGGTGGTAAAGGTTTTATACTAGAAATTTTAAGGATCAGATCCAATTAGGGCCGGGTCAGAGTACTACTAGTTTTTCAACTAAAATTGACTAGGGTCAAGTTGGACTGTGGGCCATCATCCATTCCCACCCTTACCTGAAAGATTCCGGTAGTCAGCATACCAACCACTTCAGAAGGCCGGCCAGAAGAGGGGTAACAGCAATATGACACTTGGCATTGCCTGCCTTTTTTGCTTGCTTGCTCGCCTGCAAGTCCTCATCATCAGGCAGTAAAATGGAGATGAGTAATTTGGTGACCCGGCCTAGTAGCAGGTGGTCCGACATATTCTGGCATGATAGCCTCAGACTTACAAACTGCCCGGATCAACTATCTCCACAGCCACATCATAGACATCAAGATTTTCAGTATTGAGGTGTCAAGTGGCCATAGCAGAAATATATGTTCAAACATTCGAAACAGACGAAGGCAGTTCTTTCACGAATGGACCCAACTCGGCCTGTTATGCAACTCGGCTCGACGACCATTGCTAGAAGCCCAGATCCCAAATTTGATCTTCACCCGTTATGGCCCATAATTTTTTCATGGTGCGTCGCAGCTTAGCTAAGCTTATCTAGGAAAAAGTCTTTTTAAGGTTCTCATGTATCTCAGTCTGGTTTTCATCCCTCAAGTAGAAAGCCAAGTACTACTTATCCTTCCACTTCATAAACCAGTTATTTTTTTTGTCCTTCTGCTGTTTTGATGGTGGTTTTGGCTGACGTGGCGACACATCAACCATCCTATGTGGCACCATGTCAGCCTGGAGGGACATAAATTGAACTATACTGGTAGTTCAGAGGCTAAATAGACTTAACAAAAAAACTATACAAATAATTTATCAAAATATTTATAAGAAAAAATTATGCAGTTAAAAATATTAAAAACCTAATCTAATCTTAGAAAAAATCATAGAGATTTTCTTTTATCAATGAAAAATAAATACCTTGTTCTCTTTTTCTCCTAAAATCATACTCTATCTTATACCAAATAACAAAGAATTATTTAATTTTCTATGACCTTTTGTGTGTTTATTTGCTAGAAGATGCTCCATTTATCTATTATAATTAGTCAAAATTTATGGCCTAGACTAAGTGGAAAGATAAATTATGTTGTGCCATTTGATGACAAAACAATTGTCACTTGATCCTATTAATGCATATATTAGTGTAGATAACTATAGAAAATAATAGCTCTATGCTAGGCACCAGGAGATAGAGTATGATTTTAGAAAAAAAATTGAACTTGGTTTCATTTTTTTGAGGTAAAATAATTTCTAAAAGGCAACTAGATTTCTAGATAGAAAAACAAATTGGATAGTTTTTTGAGAAATTATTTGTAAATTTTTTTGAGTAAATTGTACCCACCATACAACAACTTGTATGGTTGTATCATTTTAGTCTAACAATTTACAAAACATACAAATTGATACACGAACTTATCATTTCTATGCATGTACAATCATATGTAAGCGTATTTCGTGAGTTGCTGCTTTATATTAAGGAAAACTATACCAACGCTACTGCCTATATCACTGAAAATTATGGTGTTTTGCAAAGATCAACGCGTCCATGTGTGTTGGTGAGAGTTGATCCTAGGCAGCATCCATGTTTTTTGATACCGAATATGTATTATAAAATCATGAGTTTAAAAAATATTTTTTGGACATATAACATGATGCCATCTATCTGGCACCTTAAAATCAATGCTTATGACTCAAATATAGTCCACATGGACAGCCAACATGGCAAAATACTCTTTGTGGCGTATATTTGTCCATACGTGTGCACACTTGACAAGTTTATGTACATATTTGCATGTTTTGTAACTTATTGGATCAAAGTGATTCAACAGTACAAGTAGTTGTACGGTGGGTGTCATTTACTCATTTTTTTGATAAAGTATATTTGACCCCTTAACTATCTGCATAGTTCAATTCAGGGCCCTCAAGGCTGACGGTGTGCCACGTAGGACGAGTGACGTATCGCCATGTCAACAAAACAACTATCAAAGCAGCCGGGGATGAAAATAACTGATTTTTTGAAGTTGAGGGATGAGTAATACCCGGTTTTGTACATGAAGGATGAACGTCGGACTACGGCGACACACAAGGGAGCTCAAATGGACTTTTTCCGCTTATCTAGCACCCAACAATACATTCTTTTTTTTATTACTAGTTAAATGTCCAAGTGTTACTACAAGGAAACAGAATTTAATTAAAGAGACCACAAAAACCCATAATTGCATGCTTGATTTTTCTAACTTTTACACCCTCAATCTTGTTCATCTATTAGTACGTGCTCCTATGACCAGGTGGCGTCACGGCTGCTAGCTATATCTGACCTGGACCACAAGCACAGATTGTCATCCGTGCACTCCTTCTAGCTGATTACCAGGCCGAGCTGATCGAGTGTGTTTTCTGGGCCGCTTTCTCTGTACGTTGTTTGCTGCTGCTTAACGGCCCAATCAATACGCCTGGCCAGCCCGTCATCGAGGACTTGTGTGAGTTTTCCACCATATATGGCGGCGAGCGTGCGCTAACCCTAGCTAGCTGGCGAATGGCGACGGCGACGGCGAGCATGCGCAAGGCGATCATCCCCGATGACAGGGCGGGCGACCTGCAGGCCCGCATAAAGAAGAATCAGCGCTCACAGCTCAGGTAAGGCCAAATCGAGAGGTAAATATGAAAACTGGAACTTACAATTTTTTGCATATATCTAATTCTGGCATATGGCCTTTGTTTTGGGCGTTTGGACAGATTTGAAAATGTTTGGTCCACTAGCTACTGTCAATTGAATCTTACATTGTCATCTATGTATGCAATTTGATCCGTACCCTAGATCTATATATATTCCGTCTTCAGCCCCCTGCAGGAGATACATAAATTGTGTTACCGGATCAGTGCAAAGTGTCTGCGCTGGAGTTCCAACTGCGATCCCCAAACACGTAGCCCTTTAGCTCCCAAATTTAGGGGGTTAAACTTTGGACTTCGCCATTAATGCGACACTGTAGCATTTCGTTTGTATTTGTAAATAATTGTCCAAACGTTGATTAATTAGGCTCAAAATGTTCGTCTCGCAAGGACAATGATTTCATATACATTTAGTACTTCATGTATGTGCCAATATTTTGATGTGATGAAAATCTTCTTTTTGCATAGTAAAATTTGGGGGTGAAATTTGAAACTCTGATCACCGCGCTGGTTAAAATTGGCGACCTTCTGGGGTTCTTGGTGCAAATAAACTGCAGACGACGGCAGATGATGCAGCAAGCTTGACTACATGACAGAAAAGCTAGCGTTGACGCTTTTGGTTTAGCTTTGCATGATTTTTCTCAATTTCCGTGTCATCGATGACTGCATACCACCAAATGCAATGCTACTATATTACCTATAATATTACCAAGAAAGGGACTGGAAACAACTCAAGGCACATCCACTCGGAAGAAATGGAAAACGAAGGTACGCCCGAGACTTCCTTGCCAAATAAAAGTTGAAACTCCTGCTGTCAGCAGGAACTATTTGTTGTACTACCTTGTGTCTCTACATTTACATCATCGCCTATTAATAAAGCACTCCATTTGTAAACAAAGGATATTATATACACATCTTTATTTATTGATGATACTGGCCTGGGTTCTCTCTTGAGATGGGGACATGCGCAGGGAAGCAGATGGGGGCATGGAAAGTGGTGGAAAGAACTACAAAGGTACCTAGAAGCGTTATAATATATCTTACTCAATAGAAGATAGCATAGTGGGCCGGCCCCACATAGAGGTATACTCCTTTTGTCCAAAAAAAAATCATTCTAAGATTTTGTCAGAAAAAGTCATTTTACTCTAGGTAGTATGTGCATGTAATAATCAATTTTTACTAAATATGGCTAATAAATAGGGACAATCGGGGTTATTTTAATTATTTGTTAATCTGTCGTATGATTTTAAGAATGACTTATCTTTTTTGGACGGAGGTAGTATATAGATATGACACATTGTAAACGTCTCATGCATGCTACCGCTGCCCCTCGTGCTTGCCATATGTTCATTGCTATATAGATATATTTAGTTGGTGGAAATTGCCATTGTAAAGCTACATTGATAGATAATATAGTACCCAGCAATTTTATTTTCGTTACTGAGTACAATGTGTGCATAACATTGAGGTGACACTAAGTTTTGGAATACCGTGGCTATCACGCACAATCCCCATCTCATAAGATAATAGCAATAAAAATTCATCTGACATGAACTCGTCAGAAGGTAATCCCACCAACATGAACTGGAATCCCACATATATATAATTTCAACAAACTATGTGTAGGTGGTGGAAAAAACTCCCTCCCTTCCTAGCTATCATCTCAATGGCTTGTGCTGGTGCTATCGTTCAGAGGGGGCGATAAAAGAATATAGCAATCTAGTTTGAGTAAGCGAGACATAGGTTTGTCCATGATCGACCAATGCCATAGCTATGCAGAGCATTTACAACAGTACCCGCACAAACTGAACTTAGAACTATGCATGGGCTTATAAGTAACACAACATCGGTCAGAGAACCGAGCAAAACTGAGTGCATCCTACTTTCCTGAGCCTGGCCATACACAGCCAGTCAATCACAACCATGTAACTCATGAATGTGAAGTCCTTCATGTATGGACAATGTGGGGCATGACAAATTTGGGACGTAGGTGCATCCCCCTCTCCATTACACTATCCACCTAATACTTACATGATTGATGTCAATTCCAACAAGTCTCAGGTCAAGCCTGCGCCTCCACCTCATATAAGGTGTGTTGTGTGCATGTTTACAAATTCCTATGAACAAGATTACTCCGACATTGTTCCTTAACTAGCTAGAGCAAGGACCTTTCTTAACACACGACACACCAAAGTAGAACATATCCATCACATGTATCATCCACCAAACTCCTCAAGTACCCACCATAGGTATAGCAACAGGGAGTACCCAAGTCCATCTCCCCTTAATGATCTCCAAAGGTAATGCCTTTTCTAGCTCGTTCCTGCCAAATTCACCATGGAAAACACATCACAGAACTCACATCATAGCGTCACCATCATTAGTAGAAAAACTCACATTCGTCTACGTAGATTAGTGTATTGGGCACTGAAGACCCAGGATTAAAGGTGGCATGGGGCCATTTTAGTACCAGGTCTAAATTTGAAAGCCTCCGGAGTCATTTTACTACCGGCTCAAAACACCACCCGGTAGTAAAAGTCATTTTAGTATCGGTCAGTGTCTTAGCACGGTACTAAATCGCACCATTTTAGTACGGATCAATAACACCGGCCGGTACAAAGTGTGATATTTAGTTCCGGTCGGTGTCTTGGCCCGGTTCCAAAACAGGCCTCCATCGGTTACTTCAAAAAGAATGCATCTCTCACTCAATCATATATGCGGTGCATAGGTGGGACGGTAAGAATGCAACGTGCGAGGCCGAAGGTAGTGGGTTTGAATCCTCACAGCCGCGCACGCACATTTACGCGAGGCATTGCACGTGTGCGGGCCTCCCGGCTGTTCCAACAATTTTTTTTCTTTATTTTTTGGGCGCAAAACCACCGGTACTAAATGGCGCCGTTTAGTACCGATCAGCCCAGCCGGTGTACTACTGGTACTAACACCACCATATGACCGGTACTGATGTACCTTTTTCCACTAATATATTATTATAACCATAATGTCCACTGAACGGAAGGCTAAGCATAATAATCCTAATAAATGCAAGCCTAGTCATGAGTCTGCATATATAAAAGTGCAGTGGGTGGCAAAGGTGATAAGGTGGCAAACAAACAAGGAAGCTCACAATGTTATTGCAACCATTAACATATGCAAGCACTAGAAATTCTAGGCAGTGCATATATCTTGTAGGATCAAGTATGGGTAAAGCATTTTCTGGACCATTTGTAGCTGGTCACTTTCTTAATGGCCTAGTTAAGTTGTGGTCATTCAAGTCCTCCTGATTTAATGATAAAGCACAAGACAATGAGCAAATATATAACAAATCAGAAATAAGATCCACGTAATAACTCCAGAGTAGGCACCAACAAATAGGGTATAATTTAGAGAAAACATGTACTGGTTCATGTTTTTCCAATTTAGAATGGATTAGTATGAATTTCAGGGGTTTAAATTAATTTTAGAAAGCACAAATTGGAGTGTGACAAATGGATTGGGAGAAACTCCGCCGCAAGTGCCCGGTGCACACAAAGTGTGTACCAAGGTTTCCATGATTGGAGTGCATGGCTATACACTGGGTATTGTCACACAATGCTCTTGTGTGTGGTAAAAAATGAACTCACGGACAATATGATGTGTGCAAAGCAGCTGAGCAAGGCAAATTACTGGCCGTACGACGTACACTCTAGGCCTTGTTTAGCTTCCAAATTTGCTACACCAAAACGTACACTCTAGGCCTTGTTTAGCTTCCAAATTTTGAGCGGTTGTTGATGGTCTCTTCGTAATCATTGCGTCACTGTAGCATTTCGTTTGTATATACGAAAAATTGTCCAAAAATTAATTAATTAGGCTCAAAATGTTCGTCTCGCAGAGTACAACAAAACCGTGCAATTGGTTTTGATTTCATCTACATTTAGTACTCCATACATGTTATGACATTTTGATGTGATGGTGAATCTTCTTTTTGCATAGTGAATTTGGGAGTTGCTTTTTGGAACTAAACAAGCCCCAGTGAAGCTCTCTGGATCCTCGAGTGCATGCAAAGCATGGGATTCTGGCCAAGTTCAGTGCCCAGCCTGGCTCGGCGGAAGCATAGATTCTCGAGAAGATGCATGTTTGGTAGCTTGGTTCTCCTGTAGAAGCCTGGCCCCATGGAAGCAAACATATGGTGATATCATGGTCCGGCGGAAACGGCCAATTCAAGCTTTCACTCGCTGGTCAGGCCCGGTGGATGCAAGAGGATATGGTGGGGCCCACATGTCACTCTCACATCTAAAAGGATTGTATCCACTGATGCGGCTAACCAAACAGAATCTCAAAATATTTTGCATCCGCTCATCCAACCTCACCAAACGTCTTCTTTTCACAGTTACTGCATCCACTCAGCCTGCTTCCACTCATCCGGATATACGATACAAGTCTACAAAACACCATGTGAGTAACCAAACACACCCCTAGTGCATGCAAAGGTGGCAGTGGAGCATCCAATGAATGCAAGTGAATTGGTAGCTCAAGTTGCATATGCAGGGCAAGTATCTAGAGTTGTCCACGTGATGTAAGATTGTGAGGATAGCGAAGAAAACACTATTTTGCTGTTCCTTTTCATGAGTTTAGGGAAGCAAGATTGCGAGGGTCAATTTGGATGACTTAGGGAGACATAATAACAACCGGTAAATTTCAAAAATAAATTGAGCTTGACCATTATTATATAGAAAATTGGGTGAAATGTTTGAACTTTTGTTAATATGGAACAAAACATTATAAACCTGTTTGCTAACAATTATATACTTGGAGCAAATCATACAAACTCACTTAACAAAAAATATATACTTTCGCCTAGAACAGAAACATTGTGAACACGCAATGGATACTAAAAAAAATGTTCCCAGCATGTATTAGAACATTTAATATATATACACATCTAACAAACATTTATTGTGCACATATGCATATAGTAGAAGTTTAATTTGTATGCTGCGAATAAAAATATACATCTGTAACAATAAAATTAACATTGCAGACATGGGTTGTGCTGCTAGTTTGATTTGTTGGGTTGTTAGTTGTGACCCGTGTGGGGTCACACTTATGGGTGGTTTGATGGACCACTTTCAACATAATCTTCTTTTTGGAGTGGCGGAGTCTCCTGCATTGCTGAGTGCTGACTAGTTGGTGATGATGATTAACTCTTTTGGTGGGGCCATGGGGCTGACATGATACAGTTAGGTGGCATGTCCATTAGTTAGCGCGCTCTCTTAAGCTTGGCCGCTGTTGACTCCCAACCAAATTGTCAATTGCGCAGACGACACCCCGCCCCCATGTCGTGGATGCAGAGCCATGACCGCCGAAGCAGAGCCAAGGCACCAGTGGAGCGAGGGCGATGTTGCTATGCTGGGAGCTCCGAGGAGACGATCAGGGTGGGGTTGGCAGAGAAGGGCACGGCAACCACGCCGTGGCTGATGGACAGGATGCGGCAGCTGCTGCTGCCGGTGAAGCTTTCGGCGAGGAAGAAGAAGCTGTCGGTTCAGGAGCGCTACCACTGGATGGTGCTACTACTGTGGGTGTTGAGCTGGTCACTCTTCTCCTTGTGGATCTTCTCCTCCATGAGCTCCGGAGCCATCGAGATGCGCCGCGAGGAGCTCGCCAGCATGTGCGATGAGCGTGCGCGGATGCTCGAGGACCAGGTGAAGGTCAGCATGAACCAGCTCCAGGCACTCTCCATTCTCGTCTCCACTTTCCACCACTCCAAGCACCCATCTGCCATCGACCAGACGACATTCGCGAGGTACGTGGAGCGCACGGCATTTGAGCGGCCGCTGACGAGTGGACTGGCGTATGCCGTGCGAGTGATGCACGACAAGCGTGAGTTGTTTGAGCAGCAGCAGGAGTGGAGCATCAAGATGATGTGCTCCTCCAAGGGGATGAACATCTCTCATGCGTTGCCGGCAGAGGAGTACGCACCCGTCATCTTCGCGCAGGACGCTTACAAGCACGTTGTCTCCTTCGACATGCTCTCTGGGACAGAGGACCGGGATAATGTGCTGCGAGCTAGAGAATCAGGCAAGGCTGTTCTAACTGCTCCTTTCAAGCTTCTCAATAATCGCATCGGAGTGATCCTGACGTACGCAGTGTACAAGTCCGAGCTTCCCCCAAATGCGACGGTGCAGTATCGCATAAGGTCTGCTATAGGCTACTTGGGCGCTATATTTGACATAGAAGCACATGTTGATAAGTTGCTTCAAAAGCTTGCTGGCAAAGAGTCCATCGCGGTGAATGTATATGACACAACCAATAAGAAGCCGATTAGTATGTATGGTTCGAATGATACAGGCAGTGACTGGTATAATGTCTGCATCCTCAACTTTGGTGATCCATCAAGGAAGCATGAGATGCGTTGCAAGTTCGTGCAAAAGCCGTCTTGGCCATGGCTGGCAATAACATCATCCTTTGGAACTCTTGTGGTTTCTTTACTTGTCGATTACATATTTCATTTTACTGGCAAACAGACTGCCAAAGTCAAAGGGACAGATGTTATCCAGGCAATACATGGACATGAGGAGGTGAAGGAGCTGGAGCCGGATAAGGTTGTGGACCAGGAGGAGGTGGAGCTGAATCTTCGTTTGGAGGTGGAGGATAAGTTGAACGAGACACAGAGGAATCTGGAGGAGCTGGGGGAGAGGTCCAAGTTCATTACAATGGTCAAGAAATTAGATTATGGTAACACTCACAGCTTACCTGCATTTCGCTGCTTGAACAAAAAGATAATGATAATTATCCTTGTCGGGTTGGTTCTCTACATTCTTATCATTGGTCCTTTTGAACAGCCATTCAATCTGAGGCTGGGCATGAGAAGGTGCATGATGCTTCACAATCACAAATATGGTTTTGCTCGTGGTAGGTTGTTAATTTCCACGCTTCATGGTCCATGGGCTAAACCTGGTGTGCAGGTTAGCGACATGATCAGGGTTGATCTCAGAAAGGTAACTGGGAACAATGACAGTTCTGGGCACCAGAAGCACTGGTCTTCACATAACTCAAGTGAGATCCCGGCTGTCTTGTTTGTCCCGTGGAATGGAAAGGAGGTTAAGGTCCGCTGCAATCTGATAGCAGATGAGAAAGCATTGGCAAATTGGATCTCAAATAGCAATACTGTTCAGTCAAGCAAATACCGAAATAAGGAAGCAATTACAGAGATACAAAACGGAACAGTCAACCCTCACCTGTCAGCACACATCTCTCACAAAACTATGGTAGGTCCCTTGATTGCCTTAGCTGCAGTTATCATGCTTGTACTTGGCACTGCTGTATGGTTCCTGCTTTGGTGCACCCATCGGAGGAGAGTGCAACAAAATGAGCTTGAAATCTTCGGAGGAATGGGGCCGAGGCCATTCGAACGAGACGAGCTGGCAGCCGCAACGAGCAATTTCACAGATGAGAACAAGCTCGGGCAAGGAGGGTTTGGCCCTGTGTACAAAGGCTACTTGAGGGACCAGGACCTTCATGTGGCCATCAAGGTGTTGTGTAGAAAGCAATCCTCTGAAGAACAATCTGAGCAAGGGTTGAGGGAATTCAAGGCAGAGGTGAAAGTCATGACCCAGCTGAGGCACAGAAACATTGTCAAGCTTGTGGGTTGGTGTGACAGCAAGAACCAGCTCCTGCTCGTTTATGAACTTATGGCTCAAGGCAGCCTTGACAAGCATCTCTATGACCCTGAGAAAACTTTAACTTGGCCGCAAAGGTACTGGAATTGGCTAACTTGTGGAATCTCGCACCTTAATTATATTATCTGTTTGAATACTATAAACATCATCTGTTCAATTTAACTGACAATTTCGTTACTCATGTCAAAATTGGCACTGCAATCAGGTTCAAGATTGTACTTGACCTAGGCTCTGGTTTGCTCTACCTCCACCATGACTGCGAGAAATGCATTGTCCACGGGGACATCAAGCCTGCAAACGTAATGCTTGATGTGTCACACAATGCTAAGCTTGGTGACTTTGGGCTGGCGAGGCTTATCGAGCACGGGGGAGAGCCACAAACAACACAGGTCGTCGCAGGGACACCTGGGTACATTGACCCAGAGTTCATCAACAACCGCTGGCCTCGCACCGAATTGGATGTGTACAGCTTTGGTGTCGTCCTCCTGGAGATCACTTGTGGCAAGCGGCCGGCATCAAGGCAGCCAAGTGGAGCTTCATCGCTGCTAGCATGGGTCCATGATCTGTATGACCGGGGCATGGTTCTTAATGCAGCAGATCCGAGGCTCAATGGTGAGTTCGATCAGCGGCAAATGGAGCGTGTGATCGTTACGGGTCTCTGGTGTGCACATCAAGACCCAATCCAGCGACCGTCCATCATGCAGGCTATGGATGTTCTGCGGTGTGCAGATGCAGAGTTGCCGGTACTTCCGGCAGCGCATGATGCACGGCGCATTCGGTTCATGGAGGAACAGGCATATGCGGACCTGCCGCCAGTCGAGGATCCTTCTGCGGGTGCAGTCACCCAGAGTAGGTATTTTACTTCCAAGGATTCAGTTTATCTACTTGCAGAAGAGTGACGAGTTCTCTCTTGTGAATAGAAAGATTATGTTTACATGTGTGCTTCTCTTCGGATGTGTTTTTTCAACGAGATCCTGATATGCACACGCTAATATTTATTCAGACTTTGTACTCAGCTCTGTTTTTTTTCAAAAACTGCATTATGTATTGTGTATGTTTTCAGTACTCGTGATCCGATGAACACGACTGGTATTGTAATCCATAAACACTGCAGGAGGATGTAGCGCAGAGCTCGCCTTCGGTGACGTTAATATTTTTTCTGTTGAACTCATCAGATATAGGGTACAGAAATTGTTTGTGTAAGATGCCCATTGTGCCAAGTGCATAAGGAATAGTGAATGGGCAATGCCTGTAAAAATTATTTGTTGCTCTTCGGAGATTGAATTCAATTGAAGCAAAATTACACATTGGCACTGCAGTAGGTCTATAAACATGATGTCCAGAAAAACACAAGACAAACTGTTTGTTTTTGCCTTATTTCCATATCAATGTTGCTTGGAGGTAAGACAGTTCTGCTCAGCAAGAGGGGTGGATCCAATTGTTTTCTCTTTGGCAGTGCTATTTAGTTAATTGGCGATAACAGGTGAAACAACGTTTCGAGTTTTGAGCAAGGCCCAATGAAGAGATAAAAATCTTGTTGTCACTGAGCATGAATTCCCGTAAGACAAATCGAATTACACCATTCCTTGCTTGGCTAGGCAGAGAGAAGAATAATGCTGGGGTTACCATTATTTCAGAGACAAAGCCCAGGATTGGCACTTTCCCCATAAACCATGATTCATGGGAGGATAAGGCTACCGCCCTCCACCCCCGCCAGCAAAATAGCTCAAGCCCTCCAAGATCAAGGGTTACAACCAAACGCTTCAGCCACTTGAAGCACCAGCTCTAATTTGTCCATCACCTGAAGAGGCCTCTCCCTTTATTAATGCTGCAGAAACACAAAAATTTCGATCAATATCAGCCAAATGAGGAATCAATGTACCCTAAATTAACGTCTGTTTATCACGACCCACAGGGACCAAAGAGTCATTGCTACGTGCTAACCAAAAAAGCATATCTTGTTACCACAGCTCCACCATTTAAAAAAAATCACTATGAGAGGACAGACTCAAACTCCAGAGGAAAAAAAGAGAGTAAAATACACCACCAGTCCCTAAACTTATTATACTGTGTCATTTAGGTCCTCAAACTCTCAAAATGCATTTTTAGATCCGGTACTTGTCTAGGTGTGCCATCTAGGTCCCCAATCTTTTAAAATTTATTTTCAAACCCCCGAACTTGTTCCAGTGTTTCATCTGGGTCCCCAATCTTTCAAAATTTATTTTCAAATCCCCGAACTTGTTCCAGTGTTTCATCTGGGTCCCCAAACTCTCGTAATACAGGCAAAAAAAGAGATATCTAGTGTGAGAATAAGATAGAATCATCATCTTCTCGTGTGTTGGGGCTCATGATGATATCCATGGGAGTTTATGGAAACATATTTTAAGAGTTTATGGACCTAGATAACTCCCCTGCATAAAATTGCATTTTGAGAGTTTAGGGACCGAGATAACATATCAACACAAGTTTAGTGACATAAAAATGCATTTTGAGAGTTCATGGACCTAGGTGACATATCGATACGAGTTTAGGGATCACCCATGTATTTTACTCTAAAATAATTCTGTCTTTAGCACGCCGATAACATCAAAGGAGATTTATTGTCATCGCGCCTGTCCATTGGCAACAGTCTTCCTTGACCACAGATCAAGCCTGGTGTCCTTCACTCTGACAAACCCGAGACCCCATCCTTGGTAGCCGTAGCCACAGTGGCCAGTGGGATCATACTATCAGATGGATTTGCTGGGAAATATGGAAAGAGCGTAATGTCCGCATTTTTGATCATTCAGAAGCGCCATCATTTCAGATCACAACAAGAATCAAGGATGAGGCGACAACATGGATTTTAGCTGGGGCAAAGCACATAGCTCAGCTTGTAAATAGGATATGAGTGTGATGGCTTGTTTGGGCTCCATGTAAATATAAGATGTAACCTTAGGCCATCGGACTCTTCCTCTTTTTAATATAACAGACAGCTCTCCTGCCAGTTCGTTTAAAAAAAATACCATCAGATGGAGGTGGCAAGCGAATCATATATAGAGAACATATACCTTAGTGCGTGCTAAGATCATACTTTGAGGATTTTGCAGCTGATCGATCGAGGCCGGGGGCATCTGCTTGCAACGTGGCCGGGGTCGTCAGCCGGCGGGGAGGCGGAGAAGGACCTCCTCCACGAGGCCGTCCACTAACACCGGCGCCAACGGTGCCATATGGTTGAGTCATGGCGATGCTGCACCGGCGGAGACAGGCAAGCTGCTTTCGTGATCGTGGGCTCGCGGCCAGGAAAGCACGGAGCAACGGATCCTTCCTGTGTAGAGATGGTGGGTTTGCTCCATGCACCAGCCTCGGATGAGTAGACGCATGCGAACATCGTCCTCCATGCCATGTTTTCAAATGAGTGAATTTCACTGCAGGCCCATGAACTTTTCTCAAGATCTCATCTAGGTCCGTAAACCAAAAAAATGGTCATCTAGGTCCATCAACTTTTTCTGAGATCTCATCTAGGTCCGCAAACTAAATAAGTGGTCATCTCGTGCTGCTATTTAGTTTTATCAACTTTTTCTAGGTCCATCAACTTTTTCTGCTCTGGACGGTGGCTGGCCTGAGCCTTTGCCGAGTGTTTTGCCGAGAGTAAACATTACAACCTTATAGCTACATATCTACCGTTTTAGTTTGTTACTTAGCGAACACGATCTAAGGTTGTCTAAAGTATCCGACTAAGTTGTTTAAGTTATCAAATGAAATTATAAGGTTCTCAAGTGACTCACGGGAGAAATGAGAGGACGTGGTGAAGGGAGTAGCATCGGCAGTGGAGCTTCACCCATCCGTGCACCAAGATTTTGCATGTAGGCATACATCTGCTCCATCTGTTGCCGGCTCTGGCACTCGAGGTCCTCTATCTGCTGCCGGCTCTGGCTCTCGAGCTCCTCAATCCGCCTCCATTTCTCGTCCTCCATGTGCTGCATCTGCTTCACCCTCAACTCCAGCTCCTCACGTCTCCTCCCATCTTCTAGCTGGGTCTGCAATATTCAATCACAATGTTACAATACAAAGCAAACATAAGTAAACATTTTGCACCGAGTGCTTTGCCGAGTGTTTTGGTGGCAAAAACACTCGGCAAACATTTTGCACTCAACAAAGTGCTATCCACAAATGACAAAAACGCGTTGTTTACCGAGTGTAACACTTGGCAAAGTGGCAATTTAGCCCCACTTTTTATCGCTCGGTCGCGTATAACGTACCCACTCAAACAAACATCATAAGCAGTTGATATATATGACAATAAACATCAGGCAGTTCATATATATGACAATAAGCTTCCACAACCATAATTTCCACAATAAACATCATAGGAAGTTCGACAACACATAAATCTAGAAGTTCACAAGTGAATTTGTTCACAACCACAAATACTCACTAAACATCCACAAATCACAATCACATCCACAAGTCACTGAGAAGGGGGTGGGGACAGCACGCGAGACCGATGCAACAGATCTTGGTCCTGAGGCCCATCATTCGACGCCGCCGATGCAGGACTCTGCACAAAGAACATTTTACATGTGTGATACAAGATTTATGACAGAAACAAGTTCCACAACGTGAGAACCCTTAATTGGTAACGGGCCTAGAACAACATTGGTAACAGGCATAGCACCCATTACCCTTTTTGGGTTACTAATAATAGGTAACCCATTACAGTAACGAGCAACATCTATGCCCGTTACCAATAACCCAATACAGTAGTGGGCAACATCTATGCCCGTTACCAGTGACCCAGTCACTAGTAACGGGCATCCATATTGCCAGTGGATGTTGTTTGTTACCAGTGGGAAACTGAAAAACAAAAAAATATAGAATTACAAATGATATTTTCCTTTATTTTATATATACATTGGTACACTAGTCTTGTTGTTCCATTGTGTACACACGTACAAACATTTCAAAAGATAAGACTACAATCACAATTCCATACATGAGAATAATATTACAATCAGTTTTCACCTTAGAAGGACTACTTTCCTGCAGTTTGCAAGTCAGGGAAACAAGTATAAATCAAAACATTGAGACTCATAAGCATGGCTAGAATCATGCAGCAATACTAGAAAGATTTGCAAAATGTTTATCCATAGAACTAACCTTGATTGACCCATATGCCACTACTTTCTTCCAATTCCCACCTTACAGTAAAGCCATCACGCCAACTGAAATTCAAGAACATAGTTTAGTCATCACTCATCAATAAGTTAACAATGTTGATGCATCTTTCTAAAACAAGATGATTCTAATACGATGGTAGTCCAAATTAGAAGTCACAAAGCATATGCACACAACTCTGTTAAAATTTCAGGTGTTTTCATAAACTACAGTCCAAATGCAGTGTGTTAGATAGCACATGGTAGTACAATTGAAGCAACTGTTTATCAGCTAATTGCTCGGAGGACATCATGAGAAATTTTATACAGTGAAGGAGATCCTTACACTTGCCACTGCATTGTTGGAATGTAAACGTGCCCTGATCATCATTTTCCTGCACAGGATGCATCGGCAGTAGTGGCACACCCCTGAAAAATCAAACAACATTAGCTACATGATCTGCTGATTTTGCGCTGCTATCCGTATGCAACCAACATTGTAATTCAAACAAGCAGAGAGAGCACACAGTGGTTTAGAAACTTGGTGTTACCTTCATGGCGAGGCACTGTTGGTTGAATGTGGAGGGGCAGCTGTCGCAGCAAAACATCTACCCACTGTCAACGCAGTCGCAGCAGAACAACTCCCCATTGTCAGCGTAGATGCGCAGAGCTATCAGTGATAAGTGGCAATAAGCAAAAGGAAAAAGTCTAGATCACCCCCTCATCTATGGGGGTTGGACTACATAAGGCCCAACCTATAAAATGGTCTATATCGCCCCCTAAACTTTCTAAAACCAGTCAAATTAAATTACCCCCTAAAGAAATTTTGAAAATTTATAGTAAATCACAGAAAAATCATAAAATAGAAAATTCAATTGTGTTGGAATTCAAATGAGTATATATACACAGTGAACATATAATATGATATGGTCTAGTACATTTTTTTGTTGTAGCTTTAGATCTATGTCTTTTCATAGCTATAAAAAAATGTACTGAAGCATATCATATTATTTTTTTACCGTGTATATATACTCATTTGCAGCCCGACACAATTGAATTTTCTATTTTATGATTTTTCTGTGATTTATTATGATTTTTCAAAATTTCTTTAGGGGTAATTTGATCGGTTTTGAAAAGTTCAGGGGGTGATATAGACCGTTTTATAGGCTAGGGGGTCCAACCCTCATAGGTGAGGGGGTGATATAGACTTTTTCCTAAGCAAAATTAACTTGCTGAGTATCTAGACTGTTTGATACAAATCACAGACATTGTATTTTTGAACTAGTCATTTGCATAAACAACATGCCCTTCCTTAATATGCATATGCATGCAGATATCAGATATTGTTCATGCATGCTCACCATGTTGATGCTACAGTCAGCGAGCAAAAGAACTAGTAAGTATACAATATCTTGATACATCGACATAAAAAGGCATGTCCCTTTTCAAAACATACAATTCAATAAAAGAACATAATTGAGAAAAGAAGAGCACCTTATGTTGGCTGATTGTTAGGCTCATGTCTCAGCAAAAATAAAGAATATTAATCCATAAATTGTATAACATAATCCTTGGGAGATACGCAAATCCTGTTGTGATCCTCAACAATGATAAAGATAAAGGCCGAGATCTTTCGCCTTAGACTTCTCTCTCTGCTAGCAAAGCCATCCATGCAGACTTGAGGAGGCTGCAAGTCATTGTAGAAAGGAATGAGCCTGGCACTCAACAATAAGCAAAGCTCACTGAAAACTAAATCTGAAACACTTTAAAGTGAACAATTGATTTAAATATCCGAAACTAAATTGAAGGTTTCTCAAAGAGCCATGATGAGTTACAATATATTGGTTTTATATCACTCATAAGTTTTCCCTTTGAATCCTGAATTTATATCATTCAGAAGCAAGTTTCAATAGACAAAGCTAACACGCCAAGATAAATTAGCAAGAATCGCACATTCTCACGAAACAATTCAGATGATATGCTAGAGATGCGACCTCCAAATGTCCTACCATCATAAATATGGACAATGAGAATTGACAGACAGAAATTTTAATGGGGCTTACAAGGTCTTCTGCTGCTCAAACACCGGTACCTTGTCACATTGCGTGATGGCTTTGGCGAGGGCGGGCTTCAGACGCAATTTCTATGAGCCACATCAACTTGCAAAAATGACAAAACTAATTAAATTTTATACTCCAAAATGCATTTGTACATATGCTTGCCATGAGCAGAGGCATTCCCCATATTCTGCCAATAGAAATTCACTTCATGAATAACCCATTATGAACAGATCCCCAACAATCCCAATCCCACAAACCAGCGCTGCAGAATCGAGGGAGAGGAAGAGGAAGGGGGAATCTCACCTCTCGTGCTCCGGCCGCGGCCGCAGCTGCTGCTCCTGTCCTCTTCTGGATGGGCTGGATGTGGATCCGGTCAACCACCTGTGACCAAAACACCGGGAGATCAAGCGACACTAAGGTCCCAATTTCCCCACCCACACAGATCCCCCCGGAAAAAAAGCCCAAAGCATTCTCCCCATAAAAAAAATCCCCAGACCCGATCACGGCACGAACCCTCCTTGTGAGCCCCCGCCCGTCGGATTTGCCCCCTGCAAACGCGCAGCCGGGGAGAGACCTACCTTGATCAGCGCGGCCTCAGCGCGACGGCGTCTGGATTGGGATCGACGGCGCTGCATGGCCCCGGCGCTCCGGCGTCCTCCCGTGGCGGTGCGGGAGCTAGGGTTTCCCGCAGAGGAATGGTGAGGGCCTCGAGCTTCGAAACGCGAGCGAGCGAGCCAGGAGAGAGAGAGAGAGAGAGAGAGAGGAGAGAGAGTGCTACAGAGCTGTAGCCGGGAGATGGGCTGTTCGCCACCGTGGAGGGAGGGGAGAGAGATGTGGAGGACGTGAGGGACAGGGACGCGGAGGTCGGAGGGACAAGGACGCGGACGAGGGAAAAGGATAAGGATGTATGCAAGCCTACAGTAAAGAGTATTTGATGATTTTTTTGGGTCCGGGAGAGGCAGTGGAGTAATGGGCCTCTTTAACGCTGGTTACCGGTACAGTGATAGTAACGGGCCTTGTTAATGTCCGTTACTAGTGTGTCAACTGGTAACGAGTTTTATTGATGCCCGTTACCAATGTGTTGTTGTTATTAATGGACTTTGTGGTGGTGAGGTCCAGCTCATGTTTGCCATGTTTATTGATAACGGTCGGTGTTTCGTGCCCGTTACTGATCTGGTACCTATAACAGGGTTTATGCGCCCGTTACCAATGTTGTGTTACCTATTTTAGGTTTTCAAATAGTGTTCTCTAAGTAACAAACCAAAACTGATAGATATGTAACTATAAGATTGTAATGTTTACTCTCGGCAAAACACTTGGCAAAGGCCCGGGCCAGCCACCGGCCAGCCGCTGCCACCTCTCGCCGGCAGCGGGCGGCACTGGAGCTCTGGCCAGCCACCGGCTAGCAACGGCCAGCAGCGGCAAGGGCGCAGCTTGGCCGCGGCCGGCCAGTGGCTAGCCCGAGCCTTTGCCGAGTGTTTTACCGAGAGTAAACATTACAACTTTATAGTTACATATCTAACAGTTTTAGTTTGTTAGCGAACATGATCTAAGGTTGTTTCTCATTGATCCAAACTCTTGTTTGTCCAAGGTCTCGTGTAGATCGCCTTCTAATCTTAGCAAGCACCAAACATAAATATTAAGAAAACAGTACACCATATATACAATATTTTATAAAACTCCTGCGAAAAGATACTATGCTTTGAGGACTAAACTTGATTATTTATATATATCAGGGACTAGCAGAAGATTATTGCAAGGCACCAAGAACAGATAGATTAAAAAGGAGAAAGGGCGAAGGTTAGATTACTGATTAGACATTTATAGAATAGGATGATATATCTTTGAGAAAATATGTAACAACCCTAAAAATTCCATTAGGATTTGTTGAATGCAAAAATGTGAATTTAAAAAAATTTGGTGAATTTTGTGCAAGACAACAAATATATAAGAGTGTCTTCTAATTGCTCCCTAAATTCCTAGGCAATTTAAATTCAAACTAAAAATAATTTGAAGTGCTAAGGACCAAATAGATGTGATTCGGAGTTAATTTGGTTTTATTGGATTTTTGGTTGCGTTTGAATTCAAATTCTAGATTTGAATTCAAGCAAATACTAACTAAACTAATTGTCAACCCAACTAACCTTTGTGGGCCTTAACTCCGAGCCAAAGTCCACCTAACCCCCTCGAACTCTCTTTCTCGAGCCAACCAGCCAACCAGCCCAGCCGGCCATGCGGCCCAGCTTCGGCCCAATCTCGCCGCGCGCCCCTCTCCCTCTTCCTCTATCACCGACAGGTGGGCCCCGCCACCACAGTTATTCTTCCCCCTCTCCTTCTTCTCTCTGCCCGGTGAAAAGCAGAGCCGGCGCGGCCAATCCCAGCGCCGAGCTTGTGCGGCCCGTCACGATTGCGACGCGTGGCCCGAGCGGGCACGCCAAGCCATCTCGCCGTCCGTGCCCGAAATCCTAGCGCCTAGCCCTATAAAATCTCACCGCAGGGGAACCTTCCCCCCTTCGAGCCGCCGCCACCCCTTTGGGGTTTTCCTAGCCACCAATTCGAGAGGGTGAGAGGAGTGGGAGGCGTCCCGGGTGTTGGGAAGGGAGAGGAGGAGCAGGAGCGGACTGTGGTGAAGCCAATCGTCGTCTTCGCGCCGCCGCCGCCAACGCCGTCGCTGCCGCCCGCGGGGACGACGAGCAGGAGCTGGACCAGGGACGCCGTCGAGCCACCGCCGTACCGCGTGTCTACATCGAGCTGCTGCGAACCTCTACTCGACCCAAGGTGAGCCGGCACCGCCGCTTCACATTTCTCCCCTGTCTCCGGCCGAGCGTCGCCGCTCCTTGCGCTCGCCGTCGCCAAACCGTCTCTGGGACCCGACCTTCGAGTCGTGGCCATGATCTTCTGCAGGACCTCGTCGCGCTGCTGTCGCACCCGCAAACCGCCAACGCCTCGAACCGCAGCCAAGGCCGCCGTGGCCGAGCTCCGCTCGCCGCGCGCGCACGCCGAGGCCGTGTCGCGGCCACGGGCAACCGTGTGCCCGCGCACGCGCACCCAACCAGGGCCGCGACGTCGCGTTCCAGCACACGCTGGTGTCGCGCGTGTGCGAGCCCTTGCAGCCAAGCCAAACCCCGTCCACGACCGCGTGAGCGTCGCCGGCCGCCGTGGCGCCATAGCCGCGCCGCCGCCGCTCGCGTCGGGAGGCCCAAGCCGTAGCCAAGCCCCCACCTTTTTCTTGTTGTTTGTGCTCGCGAGCACCAAGCCGAGCCGTAGCACCGCTTCTTGGACCCAACCGAGCCATCTCCGGCGATCGCCGCCGGCGAACAGCGCCGCTGATCGAGCACCAGTGCGCGCCGCGCGCGTCGCGTCGTGCCGTGGCCGAGCCACACGCTGGACCACACCAACACCACACACAGCACGGCACAAAAGATCCCGTGGCGGCCACAACCTGATCCCTTGCACCCGGCTCACGTGAACCGTTCTCACGGTGCACCGTGGACTTGGTCCACAGCGCCGAGCCGAGCAGCCTACCCTTCTTGGGCTTAAAGTTAAACTTTAAGTCCAGTTTACCCCCCTGAACTTTCCAGGCCCATCCACCTTTCGGCCCAGTTTCAGCCCAGCGTTGTTCCTTTTGACTGCGCTGACGCATGGGGCCCACATGTCATACACCGCGTGTCACTGACCGCTGGGGCCCACTGACCGGAGCTGACCGTTGACCGTTGACCCATTGACCATTGACCGTTGACCAGTCAACGCTGACGTCAGCAGGGCCCACTGCTGACGTCATCCTAGGCGGACCCCACTGCTGACGTTAGTAGGCTAATTTCTGTTTGTTTTCCTTTTCGGAAATTATTTAATATTTTCAGAAAATGATTTAAACTTCGAAAATTAATAATAAATCAACCGTAGCTCAGAAAAATATGAAACCAGTTTCTATATTTTTCTAAAAACATGACCTACACGTTAGTATAGAGTTTAGTGTTTTTTGGGACTTCTTTCATCGCTGTTTTGGTGTTTCTTTGCTAGTAGCCGCGCCTTATCTTATTTTTCCGCAACCCTAGGAGTTCCGGAGAGCCAGGAAGAGCCAGACCACTACAACAACTGCTTTGACGAAGACGAAGACTTTTGCCCAGGTTCACGCCCGACCAATTTCTGAAATACCTATTAGACATGCAACTAGTATGCTAGCGCTTTACTTTACTCGCATGATGAACGTGGGAATACCGTGCTCACCATCTACCCAGTATGGGGAGGGTTCCAGCAAGCCTACTCTAGTGCGGCGCCGAGACTGTAGGAGATTCGAGCTTGATATGTGTACGGGGGACTCGTTGCGGCGTACTCTCCCTGATTTACCACGGCCCCCGACTGGCCCCGGCGGGAAGGTTTCACATCCCTGGGGCAGATGTTAGATCAGATGTTTCCCGAGCCCAGGGAGACAGGATTGGCGCCGTTACTGTTTAGGGTCTTTGCTGTGGGCTATGTCTCAGGTTGGTTGCGGACTAGCCTTGCAGCCCGGATGGATTCCTGGAGTGCCACCTCTACAGAGTGTAAACTATACGTATAGCCGTGTCCACGGTTACGGACGACCCGCTTCTGATAAGTTCTGACTAGCATGGGAATCTGCTTTCTTACCTCATCCTTGATTTGGGTTATGAGAGATTGGTCCAGCGTTGCTGATGAGACAAGGTGGGGAGGGAGCTCACCAAGTCGACTAGTGAGCGAAAGGCCTTGGTGGATGATGTTTGCGGGAACCTGCTGTGGCAGGACGGGCCCGATGGGAATGTGAGGCTGATGGTTGGATTTGGGGAGTGGATGTGCTTGTGAGGAAAGGAGTCGGAGATGAGATGAATTTGGGTTATTGCTGCTGCTCGCATAGGAAAAACCCTGGCTTAAACCTTGATTATTTCTATACCTTAGAATAGGCTACTATAAAGCTTGCTTCATATTATGGTTGGTGACGTGAACCTGTCCCATTTCCTTGGGGACAGACTTTGGGTTCTCAGGTGAAGACCCCGACCACGAGTTCAACCAGGATGGGTGGTACGATTGAAGGGTGCGCGGTATGCTCAAGGATGCCTGCGGGAAGTGGACCCAGAAGATTTAGCTACCGCTTCGCAGCTGTTTCTTATTGTCGATTTAGCCCAGAGGGCATGTACCATATGCTATGTTTTATATATATGTCATGTTTGGATCTTCTATCGTTGTATGGATGTGATATTCGACTGAGATGAGTTCTGTACGAGATAGATGCTATTCCTGGGACTATCTCGAGGGTACAGGGAATCGGATTCTCGTCGTTGAGAATCCGGTTCGTTTCAGTTGGTATCAGAGCCATACTTGACCGTAGCGCGTAACCCTTAGATCGGAAACTTAGGACAAAAGCTCTAACTGAGTCCTCTACTGTATATGAAACCCCTTGGACTATTTGAAAACTATATATATGTACATCTCAACTATTTACAAAACTTTTACCCTTACCTTACCTTACTAACTTGCTAACTTACTAACAACCCACTAACTGTCTGGCAGATGGAAGCAAGAAGACCAGCCGATGAACGACGGGTGATCAGGACCACTGGTGCAGACTGTGGAGGTTTGGCAGTGCTACTGAGGGAGGTGCTGCGTACAGTGGGGATAGACGTGGACAACGTCTTCTACGAGGGCTGGACCTACGGCCCTGGCGAGAGAGTGCACACCCGGTTGCAGATGGAGGTACCCAATATCCCTGGACGGCCAAGGTCACTGATACTATGGGCAGCTACCAGCGAGAGCACCTTCAGTCGGGCAGTGCAGACTATAGCCATGAGGATACTCCGACTTGCCACACTTGTGTACCAGAACCAGCTCAGCCACACCCGTTTCCGGTACCTGCCGCTGGCTCTTGAATATCCAACTGGCAGAGACGCAGTCAGCTTGCAGGCTCACGCAGCTGACCGAGAGCGGAACGTGACCCTGCGGACCTCAGTTCAGTGCATGATCGAGCAGGAGTACTTAAACATTGGCCTAGAAGAGAAAGTTGCCAAGCTAAGAGAGAAGGTATGGAAGCAAGACATCCGGCTGCTGGAGAAGGACAACAGGATCGCCTTACTTGAGGAGCGCCTCGAAGCTAAGGCAAGGGAAGTCAGAGCCCTGGAGTACGAAGCTTGCAACAACAGGAAGTTGGCAGGGCTGATCCGAGCAACTCATCATGCTCGTGATATCTGTCTGGAAGACCAACTCACAGAGAAAGACAAAGCACTGGCAGCCAAGGAAGAAGAGATAGAAGAACTGAAGGAAGAAGTATATTGGTTGGACAGTCGCAACTCAGAACTTCAAGAAGAGGTGGATAGCTACAAGGAGAAGAGTGGGCGAAACTACCAGCTGATGAAGTACTTGAGTCTTCAACAGATTATGGCAAAGGATGAAGCTCGAAGGACCCTTAGTAGTTGGGTAAGGTCAGACAGGAAGAGGGTGGCAGAGGTGATCACAGTGAACCAAGGACTTCCAGAAGAACGCAGAGTTGAACCCAGAATAGAGAACTACAGGGTCTCACCAAGCCGGGATGAGCCGATACCACTACTTGAGGCTCAAACCCTTACCCCCGAGATGACAAGACTGAGACAAGAACTGGCATCCTTAGAGCAGCAGTTGGCAAGACCTGAGGTGGACACAGTGAGGTTGGCAGCGCGCCTCATGGACACTCTCCACGACGACAGGCAGTGATCAAGCAGCAGACAGAGACTGAGGCTGTGAGGTTGGCAGCGCGTCTCACAGGCACTTCTAGCAGCATGAGATGGATGCAGTAGGCAGTATCAGCAGATGTCAGCAGTAGTGATGAGACTTGTATCTATCTTCATGAGTAGATGTTTAGACTTGGTAGATCATGACCACCTTTTGGCTCAGCCACGATGTAGCATCCGCTTAGATGTACTAATCCTCAAGGTTCCAGGAGCTGGCCTCGGGATAGTACACATGTCTAGGGTGTAATGCTGTTATGAATGATCGGTCTTTGTGGCTGTTCTTGCAGTTTTATTGATGTTCATCTTGAGTGTACTCTAGTGTTGAGTCTATTTCATGTGTGCAGCTCCTACTCTAGTTTACGCTAACCTAGCCATTACCGACCGCCACTATACCTGCTCTATGAAAAATACAGCAAGATGTCGATTCGAAGATCCAACCGACTGCTTGCACGTTTTGAGGAAGCTGAGCAAGAAGAGGCAGCAGTGGCAGCTAGGGGCAGAGGACGTGGCAGAGGTCGTGGTCGCGGAAGAGCAACAACTGCAATTGGAGGCAGGGGCCGTGGACGCGCAGCCGGCGTGCTCCAGCCCGAGTACAACGCACCAGGTGGAGGACAAGAAGTGGAGATGGGAGAGCCAGCAGTGGAGCCTCAGCAGAACCAGCAGAACGACCAGCAACCACCGCCACCGCCAAACTTGGTAGAAGTAATGACTACTCAAACACAGCTGATGCAACAGATGGCACAGGCCAACGCTCAGATGATGCAAGCTATGCAACAGATACAAGGAAACCAGAACCAGAACCGTCAGGGACACCGTGAGGAAGACCTACAAAGGAAGATTGAAAGGTTCATCAGGCTGAAAGCACCCATCTTCGACTACTCGGACGAGCCACTCGACGCGCACGACTGGCTGCGTACCATCGAGACGAAGCTGGACCTGACAGACTACACTGAAGAGGAATGTGTGGCCCTTGCGGCGCACCAGCTTGAAGGCGCAGCGAAGGCATGGTGGGAGAGCTACTGTGACTCTCACGCGAACCCTGCTCAGATCACCTGGCTAGAGTTTTGTGAAGCTTTCAAAGAGTACCACATCCCAGAACAAGTCATGGTGCACAAAGCAATGGAGTTCAGGACAATGACCCAAGGTGGTTTGTCAGTAGCTGAGTACGCTCGACACTTTGCTAAGATGTCAAGGTACGCCCCTGAAGACGTCAACACTGAAAAGAAGAAACAGTTTTGGTTCCAGCGCGGCTTGCACAGAGGTCCGAGGACAGCACTCGCAGCGAGTTCACACAGGTCACTCAGAGAACTGATCGACAGGGCTATCGTAGTTCAGAAGGAAAGAGTGGGTCTTGAAGATACCTGGCGAGAGAAGAAAAGAAAGGCTGAACAGTTGCACAACCACAGACTGAGTCAGAGGCCGAGGAGTGGCCAGAGCAACATGCTCAGGAGAGGCTTTCAGCAGAGCAACAACCAAGGAAGCTCAGGGTTCAACAGAAACAGCTACCAGGGTAACCGAGGCAGTAACGGCAACAGCTTTGGCAGCAGAGGCAACAACTACAGCAGTTTTGGCAACAGAAACAACAGCTACTCAGGTCAGGGAAACCCCAACTGGAAGCCAAACAACACGCCCAGAGTTAGCGGAGGGACCTCAGTAGTCTGTTTTGCTTGTGGGAAGCCCGATCACAAGTCCTTTGACTGTCCAGAGAAGAAGAACAAACAAACCCCAGCCAAGGCACCGGCACCTGGAGGACAAGACAGGCAGCCAGCTTCAGCGTAGAGGGGGCGCCTCAACCACCTGACAGAGGAAGAAGCCGAGGACGCTCCCGACGTTGTGCTCGGTGAGTTTTTAGTAAATGGCATTCCAGCTTTGATACTGTTTGACTCTGGAGCAACTGGATCTTATATCTCGACAAAGTTTGTGAAAGAGCAGTCACCCCCGACAATACCTAAGGCTAGACCTATAGTCACTACTTCTCCCCTAGGAGAGCTTAGGTGCACCTTAGAGTGCCCAGCAGTTAGTCTGATGATAGGTGGGCAGGAGTTCGTAGGAGACCTGACAGTCCTGAAGTCAGACGGAATTGACGTGATACTAGGAATGGATTGACTTACAGAGCACAAAGGCGTAATCAGTTGCTCGCCCAGAATAGTTGAGTTGACACACCCTAGCGGAGTCAAGGTAACAGTAGAGCCACAAAGAAGAAGAACAGGGAAGGGATTCAAAACATGTATTCTGAGACAGTTGGTATACTCTATCGAGAAAAAGACGATCGAAGAAGTGCCTGTAGTATGTGAGTACCCTGACGTGTTTCCCGAAGAGCTACCAGGATTACCACCTGACCGAGACGTAGAGTTCATAATCGAGCTGCAACCAGGCACACGGCTCATTGCCAAGAGACCATATAGAATGTCAGTGGAAGAGCTGGAGGAACTCAAGAAGCAGCTGAAAGAGATGCTAGAAAGCGGGGTGATTCGACCAAGTGCATCCCCATGGGGATCGCCAGTGTTGTTTGTGAAGAAGAAAGATGGGTCAATGCGCATGTGCGTAGACTATCGATCCCTGAACGCGGTGACGATCAAGAACAAGTACCCATTGCCGCGGATTGATGACTTGCTAGATCAGTTGAAGAAAGCCAAGTACTTCAGTAAGATTGATCTGAGATCGGGATACCACCAGATGAAGATTAGAGAAGGCGACATTCCCAAGACAGCCTTTGTGACTCAGTACGGGCAGTACGAGTTCACCGTTGTGTCCTTCGGTTTGACCAACGCACCCGCTTACTTCATGAACATGATGAACAAGGTATTCATGGAGGAACTAGACAAGTTCGTGGTGGTGTTCATTGACGACATACTGATCTACTCAGAAACAACCGAAGAACATGAGGAGCATTTAAGGATTGTACTAGAGAAGCTGAGGCAGCACCAACTCTACGGGAAGTTCAGCAAGTGTGAATTTTGGCTGGAGAAAGTAGCCTTTTTGGGTCACGTGCTGACAGCTGAGGGCGTAGCAGTAGACCCAGAAAAGATTGAGGCAGTAGCGGAATGGGAGCAGCCGAAGAGTGTCACGGAAACCCGAAGCTTTCTGGGTTTGGCAGGTTACTACAGAAGGTTCATTGAGAACTTCTCCAAGATTGCCAAGCCAATGACCGAACTACTCAAGAACAATGTCCCGTTCGAGTGGACAGACAAGTGTGAAAGAAGTTTCCAAGAGCTCAAGCACAAACTCACTACAACGCCAGTATTGACCCTGCCAGATATTCGCAAGGATTTCGTAGTCTATTGCGATGCTTTGAGACAAGGTTTGGGATGTGTTCTAATGCAAGAGGGCAAGGTTGTTGCCTATGCATCAAGGCAGCTGAGGAAACATGAGGAAAACTACCCCACACATGATTTAGAACTGGCAGCAGTGGTACATGCATTGAAGATCTGGAGGCACTACCTGATTGGCAACAAGTGTGATATCTACACGGATCACAAAAGCTTGAAGTATTTCTTCACCCAATCCGAACTGAACATGAGGCAGAGAAGGTGGCTAGAACTGATCAAAGATTACGACTTGGAGATACACTACCATCCTGGCAAAGCCAACGTAGTGGCAGATGCCTTGAGCCGAAAGAGTTATTGCAACAACTTGATAATAGAAGAAAGTCAGCCAGAACTAGCAAAGGAATTGTACATGCTGAAACTCGAGCTAGTAGAGGAAGGAAAACCCAAGGAAATGAGGGTGAAGTACAACCTAGAAGACCGAATCAAAGAAGCTCAAGGAAAGTGTCCAGAAATCCAAGAAGTAAAAGAGGATATCCAGCGAGGAGTGGCACCTGACTTCCGAGTAGATGAAGCAGTGACAGTATGGCTGAAAGACCGTATTTGTGTACCGCAGGACAAGGAAATCAGGAGAACAATTCTCTTAGAGGCTCACGAGTCCAAGTACTCGATACACCCAGGATGCACCAAGATGTATCAAGACCTGAAGGATAGGTTCTGGTGGAAGAAAATGAGAGAGGACATAGCTGAGTATGTAGCCAAGTGCGACTACTGTCGAAGAATCAAGGCAGAACATCAAAGGCCAGCAGGACTGCTGAAACCACTGGAAATTCCAATGTGGAAGTGGGAAGATATCAGCATGGACTTCGTGGTTGGCCTACCTCGCACTCAGAAAGGGAATGATGCCGTTTGGGTCATAGTTGATCGGCTGACAAAGGTAGCCCACTTCATAACAGTCAAAGGCACATACCCAGTGAGCAAACTAGCAGAGCTATATATAGACAACATTCTCAAGCTGCATGGGGCACCAAAAAGTGTTGTGTCAGACAGAGGACCACAATTCACAGCTCAGTTCGGGAAAAGCCTACATCAAGACATCGGGACAACCTTGGAGTATAGCACAGCTTACCACCCTCAGACAGATGGGCAGACTGAAAGAGTGAACCAGATTCCTGAAGACTTGTTGAGGGCATGTGTTCTAGCTTACAACACAGACTGGGAGAAGAGTCTATCTTATGCAGAATTTTCCTACAACAACAGCTACCAGGCCAGCCTGCAGATGTCCCCCTTTGAGGCACTATATGGCAGAAAATGCAGAACTCCTCTAATGTGGTCAGAGGTGGGAGAACGAACATTCTTTGGTCCTGATATGATAGTAGAGGCAGAAGAAAATGTGGCCAAGATCCGAGAGCACCTGAAGGTAGCTCAGAGCCGACAAAAGAGCTATGCGGATAAAAGGAGACGAGATCTAGAGTTCGAAGTAGGGGACTTCGTCTACCTAAAAGTGTCACCCCTCAGAGGGCATAAGAGATTCCAAGTGAAAGGGAAGCTAGCACCCCGTTTTGTGGGACCGTATCAGATACTGGAGAGGATAGGAAAGCTAGCTTACAGGCTAGACCTACCAGAGGACCTAGCTGGAGTACACCTAGTGTTCCATGTATCCCAGCTGAGAAAGTGTCTAAGAGTACCAGAACATGAGGTCAAGACAGAGGCATTAGACCTACAAGACACCCTGGAGTACCTAGAGTACCCAGAGAGGATACTAGACAGAGCAGTCAAAGAGACCAGAAGCACAGCTATCCCATTTTGCAAAGTGCAGTGGAGCAACCATTCAGAAAGGGAGGCTACATGGGAGAAGGAGTCAGTACTAAAAGAGAGATACCCCCACTTGTTTAAACCATAGGTAACCACAAATCTCGAGGACGAGATTCTTGTGAGGGGGGGAGACTGTAACAACCCTAAAAATTCCCTTAGGATTTGTTGAATGCAAAAATGTGAATTTAAAAATTTTTGGTGAATTTTGTGCAAGACAACAAACATATAAGAGTGTCTTCTAATTGCTCCCTAAATTCCTAGGCAATTTAAATTCAAACTAAAAATAATTTGAAGTGCTAAGCACCAAATAAATGTGATTTGGAGTTAATTTGGTTTTATTGGATTTTTGGTTGTGTTTGAATTCAAATTCTAGATTTGAATTCAAGCAAATACTAACTAAACTAATTGTCAACCCAACTAACCTTAGTGGGCCTTAACTCCGAGCCAAAGTCCACCTAACCCCCTCGAACTCTCTTTCCCGAGCCAACCAGCCAACCGGCCCAGCCGGCCATGCGGCCCAGCTTCGGCCCAATCTCGCCGCGCGCCCCTCTCCCTCTTCCTCTATCACCGATAGGTGGGCCCCGCCACCACTGTTCTTCTTCCCCCTCTCCTTCTTCTCTCTGCCCGGTGAAAAGCAGAGCCGGCGCGGCCAATCCCAGCGCCGAGCTTGTGCGGCCCGTCGCGATTGCGACGCGTGGCCGGAGCGGGCACGCCAAGCCATCTCGCCGTCCGTGCCTGAAAACCCTAGCGCCTAGCCCTATAAAATCTCACCGCAGGGGAACCTTCCCCCTTCGAGCCGCCGCCACCCCTTTGGGGTTTTCCCAGCCACCAATTCGAGAGGGTGAGAGGAGTGGGAGGCGTCCCGGGTGTTGGGAAGGGAGAGGAGGAGCAGGAGCGGACTGTGGTGAAGCCAATCGTCGTCTTCGCGCCGCCGCCGCCAACGCCGTCGCTGCCGCCCGTGGGGACGACGAGCAGGAGCCGGACCAGGGACGCCGTCGAGCCACTGCCGTACCGCGAGTCTACATCGAGCTGCTGCGAACCTCTACTCGACCCAAGGTGAGCCGGCACCGCCGCTTCCCCTTTCTCCCCTGTCTCCGGCCGAGCGCCACCGCTCCTTGCGCTCGCCGTCGCCAAACCGTCTCTGGGACCCGACATTCGAGTCGTGGCCATGATCTTCTGTAGGACCTCGTCGCGCTGCTGTCGCACCCGCAAACCGCCGACGCCTCGAACCGCAGCCAAGGCCGCCGTGGCCGAGCTCCGCTCGCCGCGCGCGCACGCCGAGGCCGTGTCGCGGCCACGGGCAACCGTGTGCCCGCGCACGCACACCCAACCAGGGCCGCGACGTCGCGTTCCAGCACACGCTGGTGTCGCGCATGCGCGAGCCCTTGCAGCCAAGCCAAACCCCGTCCACGACCGCGTGAGCGCCGCCGGCCGCCGTGGCGCCATAGCCGCGCCGCCGCCGCTCGCGTCGGGAGGCCCAAGCCGCAGCCAAGCCCCCACCTTTTTCTTGCTGTTTGTGCTCGCGAGCACCAAGCCGAGCCGTAGCACCGCTTCTTGGACCCAACCGAGCCATGTCCGGCGATCGCCGCCGGCGGACAGCGCCGCTGGTCGCGCACCAGTGCGCGTCGCGCGCGTCGCGTCGTGCCGTGGCCGAGCCACACGCTGGACCACACCAAGACCACAACCTGATCCCGTGCACCCGGCTCACGTGAACCGTTCTCACGGTGCACCGTGGACTTGGTCCACAGCGCCGAGCCGAGCAGCCTACCCTTCTTGGGCTTAAAGTTAAACTTTAAGTCCAGTTTACCCCCCTGAACTTTCCAGGCCCATCCACCTTTCGGCCCAGTTTCAGCCCAGCGTTGTTTAATCTTTTCCTTTTGACTGCGCTGACGCATGGGGCCCACATGTCATACACCGCGTGTCACTGACCGCTGGGGCCCACTGACCGGAGCTGACCGTTGACCGTTGACCGTTGACCGTTGACCAGTCAACGCTGACGTCAGCAGGGCCCACTGCTGACGTCATCCTAGGCGAACCCCACTGCTGACGTCAGCAGGCTAATTTCTGTCTGTTTTCCTTTTCGGAAATTATTTAATATTTTCAGAAAATGATTTAAACTTCAAAAATTAATAATAAATCAACCGTAGCTCAGAAAAATATGAAACCAGTTTCTATATTTTTCTAAAAACATGACCTACGCGTTAGTATAGAGTTTGGTGTTTTTTTGGGACTTCTTTCATCGCTGTTTTGGTGTTTCTTTGCTAGTAGCCGCGCCTTATCTTATTTTTCCGCAACCCTAGGAGTTCCAGAGAGCCAGGAAGAGCCAGACCACTACAACAACTGCTTTGACGAAGACGAAGACTTTTGCCCAGGTTCACGCCCGACCAATTTCTGAAATACCTATTAGACATGCAACTAGTATGCTAGCGCTTTACTTTACTCGCATGATGAACCTGCACTGCCCTTGATTATATCCTGTTACCTTGCTACCTACTACTCACTATATGGAATATGCTATGCTATGCATGTGTTGGGATGGTTGTGATTTGATCCTCTTGGTGTGAGTTGTGGGTGGTATGGGAGGAGTAGTGCAGCTAGGCGGTGTAAGCGAGTAATAACAACTCGATCGTTTGATCGGGGTGCTTGGGGACTGCACTCGGGCAGCCCTACGGAGTACCTGTTGCGGGTACATGGTTCTTGGATATTGATTACTTGAGGAGTTTGGGCGGCTATACCTGTTATGGGTGCCGATTGCGGACCGTTGCGGCGGATCGCTTATGACGCTGATACTCGCTTTACCGACAATTAAGGACCGAGTCGAGTTCCACCTTTGGACGTGGGAATACCGTGCTCACCATCTACCCAGTATGGGGAGGGTTCCAGCAAGCCTACTCTAGTGCGGCGCCAAGACTGTAGGAGATTCGAGCTTGATATGTGTACGGGGGACTCGTTGCGGCGTACTCTCCCTGATTTACCACGGCCCCCGACTGGCCCCGGTGGGAAGGTTTCACATCCCTGGGGCAGATGTTAGATCAGATGTTTCCCGAGCCCAGGGAGACAGGATTGGCGCCGTTACTGTTTAGGGTCTTTGCTGTGGGCTGTGTCTCTGGTTGGTTGCGGACTAGCCTTGCAGCCCGGATGGAGAGTGCCACCTCTGCAGAGTGTAAACTATACGTATAGCCGTGTCCATGGTTACGGACGACCCGCTTCTGATAAGTTCCGACTAGCATGGGAATCTGCTTTCTTACCTCATCCTTGATTTGGGTTATGAGAGATTGATCCAGCGTTGCTGATGAGACAAGGTGGGGAGGGAGCTCACCGAGTCGACTAGTGAGCGAAAGGCGTTGGTGGATGATGTTTGCGGGAACCTGCTGTGGCAGGACGGGCCCGATGGGAATGTGAGGCTGATGGTTGGATTTGGGGAGTGGATGTGCTTGTGAGGAAAGGAGTTGGAGATGAGATGAATTTGGGTTATTGCTGCTGCTCGCATAGGAAAAACTCTGGCTTAAACCTTGATTATTTCTATACCTTAGAATATGCCACTATAAAGCTTGCTTCATATTATGGTTGGTGACGTGAACCTGTCCCATTTCCTTGGGGACAGACTTTGGGTTCTCAGGTGAAGACCCCGACCACGAGTTCAACCAGGACGGGTGGTACGATTGAAGTGTGCGCGCTATGCTCAAGGATGCCTGTGGGAAGTGGACCCAGAAGATTTAGCTACCGCTTCACAGCTGTTTCTTATTGTCGATTTAGCCCAGAGGGCTTGTACCAGACGCTATGTTTTATATATATGTCATGTTTGGATCTTCTATGGATGTGATATTCGACTGAGATGAGTTCTGTACGAGATAGCTGCTATTCCTGGGACTATCTCGAGGGTACAGGGAGTCGGATTCTCGTCGTTGAGAATCCGGTTCGTTTATGTGATATCAGCATTATGCAATGCTAACATCAACAAGGTGTATGCGTTCTGATGTAAAAGCTTATTAGCTTGTCAACGTCAAACACATGCAAGCATGCATGGATTGAACAGGCACTACCAGAATCAAGACGTGTGCACACGGCTAAGACCATGCATGTAGCACATGGCAAACACTTTGTCATTGGTAGCTCACGGCAAAGTCTGTGTTGCCGTGAGCCAGGTGAGTACACGGCAAACTAAAGTGAGCAGTGTTGTACTGAATTATCGCATGGGCTATGAGAGCAGATTTGTTTTTCCAAACGTCAATAAATGACTAGCCTGTTTATCAAAATCAAGGGGTGAGATATGCATATATGCTAGACAAGAACTTTATAAAGTGATGCAATGGCGAAAACTTGAACGACGTTATAAGGTCCTTGAAATCATGTAATGTAAAAACAAAAAAGAAGAGGGTTGGTCACCCGCAGCAGGGTTTGGACTTCGGATAGACTAGAGGTGCGAGGGTGGCCGAGGAACGCTCGCTGTACGCTCTGTCGGCGGGAGTCCAATACGGCGCTACACTTATTGGCAAATTGCCGCATCTCAAGATGAATATGGCTGGCCCTGGACCAGCTGGACCCATGAATTGGCTGGCATTCACCACAATTGCCAACAGGTGGGCTGTGCTCGCTTCATTACCTGGGATCCCCAGAATGGCCGTGCGCTCCCTAATTCTACTCATTTGCTGGGAGCTTTGGAAGGAGAGGAATGTGCACACCTTCCAGCACATGGGGCAGCCTGCGCCAAGCATGTTTCAGAAGATAAAGAGGAAGCTTGGACCTGGGGTTTAGCAGGGGCAAAGGCCCTGAAAGCCTTCATCTCTCCCGGCTGAGTTTTGTTCTCATTTTCTTTGTTTGTGTACAGCCTTTCCCCGTGTAAATGACCCCCATCCCGCAACCCCCTGGTCTCGGTCATGTTCGTTCAAAAAAAAAGAAAACTGGAATAGAAACATACAGAAAAATACTTTCTCCCCAATAGCAAAACTAATTAAATAACCAACAATTATCTAACTGCATAGGATCGAGTATAGTTGCATCAGGCACAAGAAATACAAAATTTCAGTTTGCACCCTCCCTTTATGAAGCTTGTTTAACCTATTCGATATTTTTATATGAATCTTTCTGAACTCCTGAAAACTACACATTTCTATCTGGATTTGCTCCAGTTTTTATATAGTATGACTACTAAAGAGTTTTGAAACCTATCTATAGCCAAACATGTCAAACTAACCTAGGAACTACTATATTTCTAGGAAAATAAAGGCACCAACAAAAAATGCAATGCAGAAATATATAGGCGATAAGTAAAGGGATGAGAAAGAGATGCACGAACTTGACACAAATATTCATTTCGTGACATCGATGGTTACAGAAATCACACTTGTCTCTAACTTTTGGTACAAATGCAAGTCCCACTGCCTTTTCTCTTCCGGTCACCTTGATGCCATCTCACTACCGGAATCGAGTTATTTACCGTGCGCCCACGATTTTGCCGTGTGCTTATGTCGGGCACACGGTAAAAACAGGCTTTGCCGTGTGTCCAAGACGCGACACACGGCAAACATAGAACACACGGTAAACCTAAACGTTTGTCGTGCGCTGCTCACAGTAAAAAGGGACACACGGCAAACGGCCATGTTTGCCGTGTGCCCGCCAAGAGGCACACGGCAAACGGCCATCACACGCCCCTAGCGTGCGCCCTCCGTCAGAGCGGGGGAGGCCGTTGATGGCCGTTGAATTTTTCCATGTGCCTCTACCGGGCACACGACAAAGCACATACCTTTCTCGTGTGCTTGCCCACGCGGCACACGGCAAAAGCCGTCACGTGCATCCCACGTGCCACTGCCGTTGGAACGAGAGCGGCTAGGACAGGGCCGTTAATCTTTGCTGTGTGCCCCTGTCTAGGCACACGGCAAACACCTATACTTGCCGTGTGTTTGGCTCTGGCACATGGCACACACAGCTCTTTGCCGTGTGTTTGACACTGGTATATGGCCAACCAAAAAAAATTAGATTCCCGCTTCTAAAAATTCTCTCCACCCCACATACGTTATTATGTACTCTACATTCCAAGTTGGTAGATTTCTCAGACTGTTTGCTATATTTAATAATTTTTTTCATTTAAAGTATTTTTCTTGTATTACTCAAATTTGGACTACAAGTGCATGAAAGAATGGAATAAATTCAGTGAAAAAATTATATTCATGATATTGAATTCAGTGTAAGTCATTACTCAAAAGTTCAAACGAAATTTCGAAATTTGTGTTAAGGAAACAATACCACGAACCTCATGTGAAATAGTATTTAAATTATAAAAAATTCAAACAAAGTCAAAAAATCATGATGTGGAGTGTGTGGTAACAACTTAAATAGGTTTCGGACATTTTGTCACGTACGATGCTTACAATCTGAGAGTTCTTCAAAGAGATACATATAGAAGAGAACGGTGATGATTATGTTTGTAGGCACATTAGTGTTTGGATTTGAATTTTACTTCCATAGGTATTGTATAAGTTAGAGTCAATATAGATGACTTCATGTTCAATTTTGCTATATTTTCTGTATAATTTTGATATTTTTAACATATTAATTGAGTTGCATGAAATAATAGAACATGCGATTTGTTGTGTGTCCTCTGTCTTGGCACACGGCAAATACGTTTGCCGTGTGCCTTGTTGACCTGGCACACGACAAACTAGTCCTTTGCCGTGTGCTGCTTGACCAGGGACACAGTAAACAATTCGGCCCCACAAGTCAGCGCACCACTCCCGCCCGTTGGCCCAGCTGTTTGCCGTGTGCTTAGATCTGCGGCACACGGCAAAGGGGAAGTTTGTCATGTGCAACAGATCTGGGCACACCGCAAATGGCCAGGCCCGCCTAATAGACCGGCCGCCGGCCCTTCTCCTCTCACGCACACAACACACGCATCACCGCCGCCAACTCCCGCCAACGCCGCCTCCGCCCACCGCCGCTGCCTCTGGCCAACTCCCGCTGCCGCCTCCGGCCGACACCGCGGCCACGACGCGGCCCGTCCTGCCCCTCGCTCGTCGCTATCCCACCCGCGCCCGCTGCCCCACCGTTGTCCGCGTGCCCCCCGCTCTTCCGGCCGTCGCCTCGCCACCGCCCGCGCGCGCCCTGCTCCTCCGACCGATGTCCCACCGCCGTCCGGGCGCGCCTCCCTCCCCCGACCGACCGCGCGCGGCCACCATCTGGCGTCCCACTGCCGCCAGCCCCCAGCGCCCTCCCGCGTCAGAGGAGCAGGAGAAGAAGGATGGGAGGAGGGGAAAGGGGGAGGGGAGGAGGAGCAGGAGGAGGAGGAGGAGGAGGAGGAGGAGGAGGAGGCCACGCCGCGCCACTCAGCCGCCCCTACCCGCGGGAGTGCCACCACGTCCCAGCCTAGAGGTATAAAAATTCTTAGTTTAGTTGTTAGATTTTATTGGTGTTTTCATTTATAGTTTAGAATTGTTAGATGTTTTAGGTGTTTTCATATATAATTTAGTTAGAATTGTTAGATTTTATAGGTTTGATCATATATGGTTGTGGTTGTGGTTGTCGGCCATCGTGCCGTTGGTATGTGGTTGTGGTTGTCGGCCATCGTGCCGTTGGTTTACTTGTTGCTGGTTGTTGAAATCTCTCCGTGCTGGGGAGGTGCTGCCGAATTGTTTTAAAAAATTTAAATTTTTGTGTTCAATTTTTTGCCATAGCCGTTGCCCCGAAGGACTCGTCGGCCCCTATGTCAGCGCCTGCCTAGTTCTCGCCGTCGTCGAGATACTAGGTGAGCACGTGCTAAATGGCTATGTTTCCTTTGCATGTCCTATGAACGTCTTAAGGATTGGGACATTGTGTACAAGGTTTCACCACACGGTAAACTTTATGTCCCAAACAATGAAGATTACAACATAGACCCAAATACATATGATGGGGAGTTCTTCCAAGAAGATGGCCTACAAGGGTGTTTTGGGATAGACCTAACAGGAGCGGTCGGAATGGAAGTAGACGACGATGAAATAGTTCATTACGCAGATGCTGGCGATGAGATTCACAATGCGAATGACCTAGAATTACTTGAAAAATTACAATTAGGGGTTGATTAGGACATTCCTCCTACGGAGGACGGGGACAATTATATTGACATGCAGGATAGTGATGATGAGACTTATGATCCAGCTATCCCCGATCGAGATCATTATTTCTAATACATGTATGATCCGTTCTTATCCATTAAATTGTTATTTGTTATATCATGATAGTTTCTAATTTGTTTTGTTTATTTTGCTTCTTTTTCTAATAACATATTGTTTATACGTACCGATTGGTTTAATGTTTTCAATTTCAGGTGATTGATGAAAGATGGTGGGTGGAGGATTGGCACGAAAATGTGCGTCTACTTTCAAGAGAGTAATGACAAGTGCCGACGGGTCCACACCCGTAGGGGCAAAAGGCAAGGATCAGGGGAAGCGTGGCCCCAAGGGTTGGGGGAAGGGTGGCTCCAAGAGGCGGCCTGTAGAGCCGTCTTCGTCTTCGTCATCGGAGGGGGAGGATATGGTGGAGAAGCAGCCAAGGCAAGACAAGGAGGAGGAGGAGTTCGTCCTGGACGCGGAGGGGGCGGAGGGGGAGGAGAAGGAGGACACGTCACCTGATGCTTCTAGTATGCCGGTTGTTTGGTTGTGAGGTCCCGCGCGACTCCTGGAACGGCCGATAGCTCCTGCCCTACGACCACTAATTCGACCAGTTGGGGACGTGTAAGTAACTTTAGATTTATCATTTCTATTTCATTTGATAACTTAACAATCACAATAAAAACTAATATTTTATCTCTTTTTAATTTTTGCAGGTGTTGGGAAACACTCAAACCCGTTGGTCATAACCGCAAGGTCAATGACATCCTTGGTCATTTGTGTAGGGAGCACTTCCTAGGCCGTGTGGACTTTCGTGGAAGGATAGAGCTGGCCTGGATGTGGGAGCACTACACGGCCGCCCCAGATCAGGCTGATCGGGATGGGAGGGTCTACCCCAACGTTGCAGAGCGGGTGAAGGGCGAGCTATGGGTAAGTCTTTCTCGCACGCCACTTCATTGGATATTTTTAATAATGACTTAATATATTGTGTTTGTATGTAGGATTTCTACAGGTATGCAGAGGGATGCATGGAGCAGGCGATGACAAATGCGCACCGTCGATGCATTAAACTGGTGAAGGACATGCATTATGAGGCGCATGTCCAGTGTGTCATAAACTATAGCAGGCATGTCCTTAGAAAGAAGATGTGAAAAGAGGAGGCAAGAAATTTGAAGCTGACGCGAGAGCAATACTTGGAGGTAAATTGTGATTGACTTTCAGATTAAGTGCATCCCTTAATTTGATCATCTTACATGTCATTCGCTTGATCATCTTACATGTCATCCTTAATTTGATCATCTTATGTGTAGGTGCCTGTGTGGAGGTGCCGTAATGATGGTACCTGCTGGGAAATGATAGTGGACAAGTGGTTCACACCCGGGTGGATTGAAAAGCACGACGCCGGCCGTCAGTGACGTCTACTCATGCCAGGTCCATCCCACCATCAAGCCAGCCTCAGCAACGATGAATACAGGGCCATATGGGTATGTAGAATCATTTTTTTGTTGTAACGCTCAATTCTAAATAATTTCTAATCAACTTGCTATTTTTTTCGCAATCCCGGGCACATGAATGCGCCGAGTGCTCCCAGTTTATGGGATGGGTTTTGGCCCACAAGGGCGAGGCGTCCGAGGTCACGTACAACCCGAACAACCCACCCTCGATGTTCACCAATCCCTCTGTTCACACCCGCATCAGTGACTATACACAGATGGGAAGGCATGTCCATGGGGCAGAGCGGGATCCGAGCGCTCACCCTCTTGATGGAGACATCATCATGAGGATTAGAGGAGGCAAGAAGCATGATCGGTAATATATCGGCGACGACATTCTAGACCCGGCCAGGACTCCCACTGTCGCCCAAGTTCGAGCACGGAGCACAAGCAGTAGCCCGGGGATACGCACACGGCCGATGATGCGAACCCGCTAGGGTTTATGCCCAATCTTTTGATGAGAGGCGTGGCATGGCAGCAAGTGCAGGAACTTTAGGTTATTTCTAATTTATTCCTCATTCATTCAATTTCTAAATATATTTGAATCATAAATATAACATTGACATTAAATTGTAGGCCCAGCTCGCGCAGCAAGCAGCAGCACAGGAGGCGGCACTAGCCGAAGAGAGGAGCCAACAGCAGGAGGATGTAGCGAGCCAGCAGGCGGAGGCGGCGAGGCAGCAGGCCGAGCTTCAGCAACAGATGGCCGCAATGTACAGTTGCATTCAAGGTTGGGCTGTACAGATTGGTCAAACGGTACCGTTCCTAGCGATGCCGTTCGCACCGATGTCGCACCCTGCACTTTTGGGTCCTGGAACTCCTCAAGTAAGCTACCTGACAACTTTGTACTTTCATTTGAAATATTAGAGACTTAGAAGACGTAGAGAGTTATAATCACTTAGAGACATGGATGCAACTTAAATAACTTAACTATTGTGGACATGCAATCTATTTTCTGTTGGACAGAATCAGTCGGCGGCATCGAATGCGCCAGATTTGTCGTCGGTGTCTCACCTCAGCAGATGTACCGACCGCAGTATGGCCTACCTCCGTCCGGCGCTCCTCCGTTCGGTGCACTTCCATTCGGCACGCCTCCATCGGCCGCTCCTCCGTTCGGCGCTCCTCCGTTCAGCGCTCCTCCGTTCGACACACCTCCTCAGTGATGCTTGTGGTATGCTTGTGAACTTGTGGATGTGAATTACCGAAGAATTTATGTGTTATCGTGGTTTTAAACTTGTGGTTGTGGATGTGGATGTGAACTTGTGCTTGTGGATGTGAATTGTCATCGAATTTATACATTTGTGATGCATGTGATGTTTGTGGTGATATATATGTGTGATGCACGTGTGTTTTGTTTCATGGGGTCCTTTTAACACGAAAAACATATAAAACAAGAATTTTATGGTCGCTTTGCCGTATGCTGCACACGGCAAAGCGACCATTCCTGTGCATTCTGGGAATGGTTTGCCGTGTGCTTCGGGTCACCACACGACAAACTGACCATTGTTTGCCGTGTGCTTTAGACCAGCACACGGCAAACTAACCATTGTTTTTCGTGGGCCACGGTGGCGGCTCACGGCAAAGGTTCAAACTTTGCCATGTGCCGGCCTCCAAGCGCACGACAAACGGTTGACTAGGTCGCCGCCGTCTCCATCTTCCTACCGTCCCGATCTGTTTCTTCCTTTATTTTACCGTGTGCTGTCCCGATCTGTTTCTTCCTTTATTTTACCGTGTGCTGACCCTGGCTCACGGCAAAGTGTTTGCCATGTGCACGATAGAAAGCACACGGCAAACTCAGGCTTTGCCGTTGCGCTGGCTGCCGTCGGGGCTTTGCCGTGTGCTACCGACGGCAAACACTTTACTGTGTGCCACAGGTTGTTTGTCGTGTGTTTGGCACACGGCAAACAACTTGATTTCGGTAGTGTCTCCACAACATATATTTATCAATTGAGTAGAACGTACATCATGAGAGAGACATGCTAAGACATGAATAATATATATCTTACGTAAGGCAATATCTGCTCATCTCTACATAGATAAACGCATGGGCATCTTTAAATGTTATGGCTTTGCGATACCTATAATTTGAGAAGCTTGGGGGTACGGTACGTAAACTGAAACAAAACAAAACGAATGCAATCCTCGACAGCTTCCCACGCCGTTTTGGGACCGGACCTCATGGTACAGAGGGAATATAATACACATTTCTTTTCTTTCTCACAAAGGGAAGAATACACATTTCTCGTCACCTTCGCTGTTATTAGTGCGCCGACCATAGTCCAGGTGTGTGTAGTACGTGTGCCTGTACCACTGCTGCGTTCCGTCCTAATCGTTAAAATAACCATCCGTGTGTGCCATGCATTACAAGATATACATCGTGTGCGAATGCGAGTATATACCATTTCAAAATTTCAAAAAATTTGTACACAGCGCGCCCAACGGATATGGCGGATGCGCGCGGGCCCTGCTGGTGAGTTGGTGACAACAACAGCCAGTTTCTTTGTATTGGTGAACTAGATGCCAAATAAACGGAAAGGCTAGGCTAGGGCGTGCCAACCCACAAATCAAATTCCCTTCGTCCACTCCGCCCGCCCGCCCGCCGCCGCACCCCCACGCGCCGCCGCCGCCGGAGCTCGACACCATCCTCCGGCTCCACCCATGGCGTACTTCTACCCTGGCCCGACCTCCGCCGGCGAGCAGCGCGCGCACTCCGAGATCCCGAGCCTCCCCAACGACGACCTCGACCTCATCAGCGCCCCCGCGGCCGGCGAGCAGCGCGCGCACGCCGAGATCCCGAGCCTCCCCAACGACAACCTCGGCCTCATCAGCGCCCCCGCGGCCGGCGAGCAGCGCGCGCACGCCGAGATCCCGAGCCTCCCCAACGACAACCTCGGCCTCATCAGCGCCCCCGCGGCCGGCGGCGGGCCGTCGTTGCTGTCGAACAACAACAACACCGACGAGGACCTCTTCTCCATGTTCCTCGACGTGGATAAGCTCAACTCGCTCTGCGGGGGGTCGCTGGAGGCCGAGGGTGAGTCATCGTCCGCCGCCGCCGCGGCCAGCGGCGGCGTGGGTGTGACTGTGGGGGCTGATGAGCTTATGGGCTACGCGCCTTGGCTGGGGCATCAGCAGCACGGCCAGCCCATGGGCATGGATGAGCCCATGTCGTCGTTCATGGCGGAGCAGCAGCTGGTGGGCGCGGCGGCGGCGGCGCCGAGGATGATGGAGAGGATGCAGTCTCAGGAGACTATCTCTTGGCCGGCGGACCTGGTTGCGCTTGCTCTGGTTGATCCAGTAAAGGCGAAAAAGTAATATTTCTCACAGAATTCGGTGATGCTTGTTCTTTTGAAATCTCATCGATCTCTCGTGTCGTGTATGCTTTTCACGTACTGTTTAGTTCGATCTGTTTTCGAGGTTCAATTTTGAAGCATGATTGCTTTGGGTTGTCTGGCATTGTCTGCATTATTATTAGTTCATCATTTCTAGTCACATGGTTATAGTTTCATCTATAACTTTCCCATTGGGAGATTCTTGGCTAAAGCTAGGGAGGTTTAGTGCATCGTGATGTATGAACAACGAATGGAATGGTGTAGTTTCTCTAGAGTTTCTTCAAAGAATAGGTCCCTTGAGACGCAAGCTAATAACCCTGTAGGTGAAACTGATCGATGTAAATTACAGACATTTTTTTACTTTTATATTGAGGGTTGCTTTGCGAAAATGAGGGTCCAAAGTTTTTGATGTCATGTATGCTTTTTTACATGCTATTTAGTTACTTCGGTTGGCCAGGTTTATTTTTGAAACAGGATTGCTTGGGTTTATATTATTGGGGATTTTGGCTTCATTATTTGTTGCTCATTTCTTATGACCTGGTTTCATCATCTGTAAAATTCCCATTGGGTGATTCTTAGCTAAAGGAAGGCTTAGTGCATGGTGCAGTATGAATGGATGGAATGGTGTATTTGCTCTAGGTTTGCTTCACAGAGCAAAATATACTAGACCGGTAGGCGTGGGACTAAGGGGGGAATTTCAGAGGGATTTTTAACTAAGAATCTGATTCCTAGATACATGCAAATACCACATTGGTGGTTGCTCTGCAAACAAACAGTATTGAGGGGTAAAAAATATAGATGTAATGTATGCTGTTTACATGCTATTTAATTAGTTTGGTTGGCGATGTTTATTTTTCAGACAGGATTTGCTTAGGTTTATTTGGGATTGGCTGCATTATTTGTTGGTCATTTCTCATCACATGGTTTCATATGTAAAATTCCAATATATAGGGAGATTCTTGGGTAAAGGGAGGTTTAGTGCAGTGCAGTGAATGGAATAGTGCACTTGCTCTATATATGGTTGCTTGATAGAGTAAGGTCGTGTGAGATTCAAGCTACACTAGTAGGAGAGACTGAAGGGAAAATTAATCAGAGATTCTTAACTAAAAATCTGATTCTTAGATGCGATATAGAGGGTTTCTTTGCAAACATACTATTCAGTGTGAAAGTTAATTTTATGTCATGAATAATCATGATTTTTTTTGCGAGTATGAACAATCATGATGCATGCCTTATATATGGTGATTCATTGTTGGTTTGTATTACTTGACAGGATTTTGGCAAATAGACAATCTGCTGCCAAATCAAAGGAACGAAAGATGCGCTATATTGCTGAACTAGAGCGCAGTGTTCAATCTCTGGAATCAGAAGCCACAAAATTATCAGTCCGGTTGGCAGTGCTGCAGGTAGGAAATATTTCTAAGGATCTTCTGACTGCATTATTCCAATGTCCACATGAATGGCTTTTAATCCATACTATGTATCAGCTTGTCATATGCATGATAATCATAGTTTGGCCACCACGCATAGACGTTTGACTGCAAAACTTTTAGTGCTATCTAATCGAAGGTGAAGTTTTAGTTTGTTCCTCTTGTCATAACCACAATGGTGTTTCTTGATTAGCAGCTTGGGGTTTTGGAGAGGTCCTTGGGGATTTGATCCAATGATCGCTTTTCACCTGATTTTTTTAAAAGAACACATTAGTACTGCTGGCTAGTTTGTGTTCATTCCTTATTTACATGTGATACCTACTTCTAGTTTCATTTTCTGTGTGGTCTGTTTTGAAAAGTTATGTTAGTACAACCATCTGTTATGTGCCTTTTGATCTGTCCAATACTACGCTGCATATAATGGAACTTTTCTGCAAATGTTGATTCTTGTTTGATTTCAAAATAGTATTCTTTTAATAAAGGGAATGATGAGCAACGAAATATTTAAGATGCAGTATATTTGTCCTAGCATTGCAAAAAATAGGATCACATTAATGTGTTTTAAATACAGTATCAACACACATATATGATATGTAACTTGGAAGGATCATATTACAAGTTGCAATATCTCATAGTATTATCATATATCCCCGTGGTGTGAAACTATTGATCAAATACAAGAGTATGCTGTGCCACATGCTACACCATAGAATTTTGGAGGATGTTAATTACTTGTTGCTGCTAGTGAGACGTAGCATTTTTCCACTAGTTGTTACTCTTTTACTTAATAGGTATGCTTGCCCTTCACGAGAGGATATCTTATATATTAGCTATGTTTTCACAAACCAATCTGTTTTCATCTTCGTCATATCATCCTGAATGATTGACCAGAGCTATGCTGTGCAGAAAAACTCTAACATGTTAAAGATTTAGTTCCTAATTATGGTAACTAGTTATTTTTTATGGAGGATTATTCCATTCTGGAGCTACCAGCTGTTAATATCCAAAGTACTTGTGAAATGCACCTAGATACTTGTGTTTTCACTATATACGCTCATCATGTGATTATTCTACTCATCTACTGGCCTCTTGCTTTTGCTTCACGTAACTAAGTAGTCACTCTTCTCATTGTTTTTCTATATCAGAGAGATGGAACTTTGCTAACAACTGAGCATAGTGAGTTGAAGATACGTCTGCAGGCCATGGATCAGCATGTCCGCTTACAAGACGGTAATATTCATTCAACTCTATAGTTGCGTTATCAAGCCAGCTGCATGAAGAGTAAAATTTTGCATGTTATTACCTTCTACTATACATAATGCTGTGCCTGTGTGCTTCTGAAATGTATGAGCATTATTCACTAATGTTTGCTGTTCTTGGTGCAGGTTTGAGCAATATTCTGCAAGAGGAGATCCAGCGGCTTAAGGTGGTAACAGGAGAGGTGGACAATAATGGTGGTGGAGGTATGATGATGGACATTGATGCCATGCCATGCCCGTTTGGAGGAGACCATGAGATGTTTCCCAACAATGAAGAGATACAATCCATGATGGCCACTCAACAGCTGCAGCAGCTCCAGCCTTCACTCCCAGCCTCAGCAGCAGCCACTGGACCCTCAGAACCAGTAGAAGCCACTGCACCCGCTGCAGGCACAACAGCCGCAGGAGGCGGCGAGGGTCCTCAAGATGAATGGGTATCTGATTCTCTGATGAAAGATTGATGATGTAAGTGATGGTTAGGAGGGATCAATGGTCTGGGGATGATGCTGTGCAAGTTTAGTTATCGTTTTTTCGGTGAACCTAGTTATCTAGCCTTTGCTAGCTCGATCAGTTCAGCTTCAGTGTTTATTGTAACTTGGTTATTTATGGGCACAGCGCTCTGCTGCAAATTCAGACATTCGTATGGTCGCAGATGTTTGTTCCTCCTGGATTCTGTTTGTACCTCTTTCTTAGTTAAAGGGTTGACACTGGTTGGATTTAAGGGTTTCAGATGAGAGATATCCAGTTTTAGTCACCTACTCAGGTAGCACGGCACGAGATGACATTGCATTATATTTCAGGAGTGCTATACTGCTATTTCAGGATGCTGTTCACTTTTGCATATGTACGTAGCTCGCTAAATGTCCATCAACACAGTGTATTAGCCGCAAGCACAAGCTGCACAACAAGCAAGTTCCTTTTAAGAAACAAACATGCAATGATGCAAATTAAGGGCCACTCTAGTTGAAAAAGGATTCCACAATACACTGCTACCAGAAGGTGAGCTAATCTTATGAAACAGTAAGGCCATGTTTCGTTTGAATGGGCTTATTATAATCCTTTAAGCCCCTCATACGAAGAGACTTATAATAAGCCTGTTCTTTAGGCTCGTATACTAGAAAGTGGGGTGATTTTTATAGGACTCATGCAAAATAAGCCTCAACAGGCATCTCTCTAGGGGCTTACGGGTTTATGAAAAAAAGCTTATAAAAATAAGCCCCTATAAGCCCGTCCTATTTGATTAAAAAAAGGATTATTTGATAAGCCCCTCCAACCAAACAGGGTCTTATATATTTTAAAATTTTTAGCCAGCAGAATATACATATACAACGAGAAATCAATATTGCCATCTCGATAAGATAGGAGAAATGAACCTAGAGTTCAAAACATGCCAACATATAACCTTTTCGGCTACTACAGATCCAAGCACTGCACATAAGATAAGGCTGCAAATTACAGGCCATTCCTAAAAGTAAAATTTAAAGGTCGTCCATGAGATGCTATTATTTGCATAGCCTCCAATCACTATTGGAAAGCAGCTCATCGATATATGCCAGTCATTGGGCTGACAGAACAAAGCCAGCGCAAATCAGTGCAGGTACGTCCAGGGTATCCGTGCTAGTGTCAATGCCAGTACGAATAATCAATTATCTCTACTGCGCCTGTCGAGACCCAACACAGATGATGGACTATCTGAAGCCGCTATGAAACTCAGGCCGGCATGGATACTTCGTATCCCTATATACCAGTGCTAATTACAGTCTGGCATATGGATGTTAAGTTAACATTACAGGTACTAGTTACAGGCCGGCATGGATATATACTGTTGCCAAACAAAAAAAGAATCATTGTTCTAATCACCAAATGCATCACTTAACCAAAGAAAATCATTGAAGAATCATTGCTCTTGTTCAATGACATGGTCCTTATTAGATACATTATTTGCACAATATCCTTTGTGTCATGAAACCTAATTACTCATCATTGGTGTCAATCAATTAATTACTTGCAGCAGGAAAATGTGTCCATCCATCATTGGCAAAGATATAACATAACCGTTGTTACCATATGATCTAAGTTGTACTAATATAACCAGAAAACACATATATAAGCCTCATTGCTATCCATTGTTTATGCCTTAGTTCATGAACAAGTCACGTAAAATAGTTTTTGGTTGGCATTTATCAAATACAGCATAGTTCATGTGAGCCATAATGTCCAGGAAAGCGCTGAAACCCCAACGAACAAAATCAATTTAGAACATTCTCTGCTTGATGATCTGCTAGACCAATGTGAAAAAAGTTCACTTGCATTCCTAGGTGGAACTATATGAAAAGCAAATTGTATCGCAGGCGACATGAAATTTTATGTATCACAGAAAAGTTTTAATCTTCAAATAGATATTGTATGCCCTCAAATGCCATATTTCTTTGTTGGTAATAAGTTGCACCCAACATCTAATAGTGACCTCACTCAGAATTTGACATTTTATGTGCGCTGTGGTTTTTTTTTGTTCTTTGTAAAAGACTTGTACCGCAGGTCAGGTTCTCCATTTTGCACCTATGTAATACAGGGGTGCGGGTGGGGATTGGATACATATGCATATATTTTATTTAGGTATATGCTATATATATATATATATATATATATATATAATTGAAATCTCAACACACAAGAGCTTCGTTGTTCATAGGCATATATAATCATATATTGCGGAAATGGTTGCTACTTGCTAACGTGATTGCCTGTCAAGTAATCATTAGTCCAAGGATGAAACTTCAGCGATGAAACCGTTTTTTTATTTTGCTTTTGATGCCAACACAAGTTATTTTACTCCTACACTCACAAACTTAGTTATGGCATTGCTTGAGTGATTAGCGATCACGGCCTACAATGACCATAAATAAATTGACTAATTTCCACACTTACATGCAAGAAAAAAATAGGGGTTGCAGAGTAAAACCGGAGAAATGAATTCATATACAGGCAACACCACCAGACTGAATATAATGATTTTTTTCACAGGCAGATCGGATATAATGTTACTATTTACCATTAGGGTTGTGTTCTCTGGATGGTAATAGATGATGGCCCTCATAATTTCTTCACGATCCTATTTAACTCTAACTAATTTTATTTCAAAATCTAGTACTATTTTTGGTCCGATCTGAACCCGATTCTTGAAATTGTTAGCTTAATAAATTTTAGAGAATTACTCCTCAAGAGACCGAGGATTTGCATATCTATCAGTCGATCATGTGAGCCGCCCGATCGACTCTGAACGTTCGCGATGATCCAATGTGTATCGGCGCTGTAGGCCCGCAATCGCACCGTTTAGCCTGTTTGTGCCATCTGCCCGTCTAGCGTGTCGGGTTCGTGCCGTCCGCCCATCCCGGCCTCACACTCCTGCCCACTTTCTTACGGTGCCGCCGCAGCCAGCGCCATGTCCAACCCTAGATCAGGACCTCGTCTCCGGCGATCTCCACGCTGGGTCGTCTCCTCCCCCCATCCACTTCGGATCCTGCCTCTGGCTGTCCGCTCTCCCTCGCTCCTGTGCTCACATGCGACGCCGCTGGACCCCTGTCCCCTATGTCTGGTCAACCGCGACCCAAGGGGCGCCTGCCACCCCGCCGGCGGCGACCAAGAAGCAGGGAAGCCCAAGTGCTATTAATATCTCTACATGATGAATCGGAGAGGGATGACTCTAGGTCTGAATTGTTCTTGGTTTTTGAGATTCTTGCTGTGATTTGATTTGTCCTGGCTCATTGGTCCTAGGCGTTGGCCATGTGTCCCCTGGGTAATTTTTGGCGGATCCCTCTATATATCTGCCCTGTTCGATCCGTTCCCTACTAGATCCCACTCATGTCCAGTTCAGGAAAAGCTTTCTACTGTCTCTGTGTGTTCACTGTTCAGATTTTTCTTCTATCATTTGGATGCATCAAAACATGGATATCTGCATGTGCATGTTCAGATTTTTGCTAAAATTTGGATATGGATATCTGTATGTGTATGTTCAGATTTTACTGTCATTTTGATGCACCAAAATATGGATATCTGTACATGTATGTTCAGATTTTTCTATCATTTGGATGCATCAAAGTATGGATACTAGATTTTCCTATCATTTTTTTGGTTCATTGAGTGATCTATCTTCGTTTGATGGCTGCAAGAGTTGAATGACGTGACATCTATTTTTTCAGTGCTTTGTGCTGTCAAATTTGTGCTTTGTAGTTGAGTGTAGGAGTCCTAGATTTTGCTAAATCTATTATTATAGTTTAATTATAGCACATTCTATAATCATAGGAAAATGATGTATCTAATTTTTCGAAACCTATCACTGGTTTATTGCCACAAGCAACGAAATATGAGTAATATGGCATACACACGCGCGCACGCACACAGAGGGACTGAGGGAGGGAGCAGAGAGCAAGGGAGTGAGCTCCACAAAGCCTATTATTTGCAAATGTCTTCAGAGCCCCATTCACAAACTATGTCATGTAAATATTAGGCTTTGGCCTGGTAAATTTCACTCCTCAAAATTTTACTAAAATCCCACATTGATGTCATGCAAATATGCAATCTCTGGTTGCATTTTGAATCAAACTATCTGTTGCATGTAGTGCCAAGCTTGATACATATTTGTATTATAAGTTTGTTAATTTATACCTTGTTTTCTACCTGCTTTCATAAATTATCTGTTTGTTATCTAAATTTGACCCCAAGTGGTGTCCGGCAAGCGAATATCTGTTGCTGTGAGTTGTGGCTCCATGATTCCCGGTTTGCTTGTTTATTCTTGTTCATATGGTGTCTGTTTCGATTTAGGGTGAATTGGCTATGGGCATATGGCAATTTCTGGTAGATATGTAGCTAGTTGCGGTTATATATGCTTTCACTGATGCAGTACACCAGTGCCTCTAGTAACTTGTTGACTAATTGAACTAAAATCCAAACAACCCTTTTCATACTTCATTTTGGAATTGGTTAGTATTCTTAGCATTTTGCTAGAACTGAAAGAACCGAGCTTAAATTCATTTTTGTGCGTTGGTGTGACTTACCCTTAAGTGTTTGGATGGATGGATGAAGCCCTCTCTAGAAACCTTTTATATATTTATGTTCTTTTCTTTTTATATAGGCACCATATATTGTAATTTTAGTGCCATTTTTGTTCATGTTTCTTGCATATTGTCTAATAACTTATCTTTCTATACGTGACAAGTCTAATCACTTGTCTTTTGTTACTCTTACATTGATATGACAAGCCCGGATGGGGTATTTGCAAGGTATGGTTGATTTGTTTAGATAAAATATTTGTTGGCATTATTTTTGTAACATATATATGATTACTTTAATGTTTAGTTGGTTTCCAGCAATTCCAGAACCTATGATGTTGCGATTACCTGCAATAACAAACTATTCATATTTCCTCCCCTCTGATCTCTCACTTCTTTAGGTTGTAGACAAGTAGTTGAGGACTGAAGGGAGGTAGAGCTCAGGTAAAGAACTTCTCCTTTTTCTGTTATTTTTTCATCTCCTTTATTCCTGTTTAGTTGAGGAGTCAACATACTACAATTGAGTGAACGAACATTGATAGTGAACAAATATGTGTGCGTGTTTCTCAGTGACGATAAACAGTCTTGTGCATGTCTTTCTCTGAGTATGCATGTGTGTTTGTTTAAATCACAAATGACTTTATTTTTTTGGATTTTTGTATAATTTATAAACACTGTATATAAATTGTTTTATAATTTATAAACATTGTTTCTTCAAGAAATACATGTGTTTTTTCTCAATAAATACTTGCATTTTTTAGAAATACATGTGTTTTTTCTCAATAAATACATGTGTTTTTTCTCAATAAATACTTGCATTTTTGAGAAATACATGTTTTTTTAAGAAATACATGTGTTTTCCTCAATAAATACTTGCGTTTTTTGAGAAATACATGTGTTATTCCAAGAAATACTTGTGTTGTTTCTCAATAAATACTATTTTTTGAGAAATAGATGTGTTATTCCAAGAAATACGTGTGTTTGGTCCATTTGCTCCGTTTCTTTTTATTCTAGCTTTGCTTTCTCTGATTTACCCAAAAATAATAGAAAATGAAGGCCATTTTTTATGTATGTTGCACAAAACATTCAAGTTTCTATGCATTACTATGCAGTGGCGGAGCCAGGAAAAAAAATTAGCTGGGGCGAAAGTACCAAACTAAAATGAAACATACATCGGTTCACGCATCTATATACTGCAATTGCACAAATTTTATGTGAAGTTTAAAGATATATCCTCAAATTTGAAGAATAAAAACACAATATAGCAAGTAATAAGAACCTGCTAGCCATGACGCCATCTAAAAGTGCTGACGAAGCTTAGAAATTTTGTCGGATAAGAAGTAATATACTCAAACTAACACAGATTTAGCTGGGGCGGCTGCCCCGGCTCGCCCCAACGTGGCTACGCCACTGTTACTATGTTCTGTTTGTGGTGTAGTTGGCTGACTAATATTCCTGGTGTAATTATTTTACAGTTTGTTAGTTTGTTCAATTATCTATCCTCATTGTATCCATCGACATTTGTAGTTTTGAACGCATAAATCTTCCATACTTTTTTAACTTCTACAGTTTCATTTTTGTCTTCTGTAGGATAAGTCATGATGTTACGGAACATAAGAAGCAAAAGCTAAAAAAGCTGTTTATATTGGACTGTATCTTCTTATATGGGGTGAGGCTTCATATTAGAAAGGGTATATATGCTGCTGGCTGCATACAGAAGTACTGTAGTTCAAGGGAATAGCAGTATGCAGGTCAAGGTGGTTTGTGCACTAATATGTTGTTGTGTAAGAGCATGTGTAAATATGTACTATGTTTATGCGCCGGCAGCAAAACAAGTGTTTATAACACGGATCTCAGTCGACTGATGCTGAGACATATCCTAACTTGTAATGCCCTTTATCGTCGGCCAGTAGTCGAACGAAAACCCACCCGGATGGAGAGGAATTGGAATCCCGAATTCCGATTCCAGGCCCAACCCTTTATTGCCGTGTGGGCGTGTGGCCACTCACCAACGCGGCTCTCGGTCCACAGCCAGCCACACACTCTCCCTCGCATGCCGACGACTCCAACCAAACTCCAAATCCAAATCCATGGCGGCCATCTTCCTCCCGCAGCCGCTCTCGCCCTCCTTCTCCTCCTCCTCCCGCTCCAGCCGTTGCCCCACCTGCTGCGGATTCGCCTTTGCCGCGGTCAGGCCCGGCCCCGGCCCCGCTCCGTCGCGGACCAGCGTCCATGGAGGACTTGGCGGCGGCGGCAGCAGGAGGAGAAGGCCGGGACGGGAGCGGGTGCCTTCGTGCCTGCGAGCGACGGAGGAGGGGGTTGCTGCGAGGGAGGAAGAGGGGTACCTGGCGCGGGAGGGCGGGTGGGTCGTGCGGCGGATGGGGCGGGTTGGGGAGGAGATGCGGCGGGTGGCGCAGGTCCAGGCCGAGGCCTTCCACGACCCTGTCCCGCTCTTCGACGACTTCTTCTTCAACTTCTTCAAAGTAAGCACGCACGCGCGCATCCCTGAGCTACCTGCAGGTCCATTGGATCTGCTCGTGTTCTGAGTTCCTTTCTGATGGTTGCTTGCTTGTGTTGTTGTTGGGTCAAGATTAGGCCGAGGTGCTGTCGGCGCTCATCTACAGGGTGAGGAACTCGCCGCCGGACAGGTGACAGTTTGCTATCCTCTGTGCTTCGTTCCAATCAGCGGTAGCAATGGCAAATATACTTGGATAGTATTTTCGATTAGGAGGTGAAATGGCATTCACATTCAAATTGATGTTCTGTTTTCCTGTTCCTGTGTGTTCTGCACAGGCACGGGCTAACCTCAACCTTTCTGGGCTAGTTTAGATTATTATATTACCATTGGTACGTGAACTTTAATTGGAGTAATTTAAAGCTTGCAGTAGCATTACTAGTAATCTGTTGCAACAGGGACTGTTAAATTTACCTCAGCGTTGTAGAACTAACCTTTCCTGGTTAGTATCGAAACACTTCCTGGCTGCTAAACCTAGTGTCAGAACAGAGGATACCGAGTTATAGACAAGTTACTCCATTTTGTATTGAGTACATTCTGCTGAATGTACAATTAGCGTGTGTTCTTGTTAGATCTGCAGACTTTGTTGAATCCACATCTTAGGACTAGTCAATATGGCCAACTAATGCCTGAACCTCGTCTTACTGTATAATAACATTTCATCTGGCAACCGAACCCTGTTCTTCCTTAGATATGCTTGTTTGGTGGCTGAAGAAGCTGAGCCGGCCACCCAGCTATCACAGGCACCGTATGAGAGGATTGTCGGGGTCGTGGATTGCACAGTGCAGGATGAAAATGATGTCCTTAAGAACCTCCAAGGCGCTGATGAGTACCTCTATGTGTCGGGGATTGCAGTCCTACCATCATTCAGGTGACCTCTAACATCTGTACCCGACAACATTCAGGGATTAATGTAAACCCATTGGGCTGTTTCTGTACTTCTACAGTTCTGTTCGGTGAATTGGGCCACCTCTATAGCAATCAGGAAATCAATTAAAACCATGTGTGTGTACTTTGTTCACGCTTGCAGGAGGAGAAGGGTAGGGACTGCGCTGCTGAACGCCTGTGAGGCACTTGGGTTCCAGTGGAGACACAGATTCTTGGTTCTTAGGGCGTATGAGGATGACAATGGAGCTCGAGACCTCTACGCTAAAGCAGGGTACAGGGTTGTGTCAAGGGATCCTGACTGGGTCACCTGGGTGGGGAGGAGAAGGCGTGTTCTGATGATAAAAGAGTTGCCAGTTCACGATAACCAGATACAACGGCAATGACATGGGCATGTTTAATTGGGTGCATATCCCCAGCTAATGCATTCCTTGTGTATATGAGTAGCTTCATGTACATGTCTTTTTACACTATACAAGAGGGCTGCCAATCTTTCCATGCAGTATGGTACAAAAAAAACACTGGATGGAAACTGAACTTACTACTCTTGACGATCCCCATTCGGAGACCAAGGTACCGTTTGGATCCAGGTGCTAAAGTTTAGAGCTTTAAACAGGTAATAATTAGACGTATTAAATATAAATTAATTATAAAATTAATTGCATAAGTCATATCTATTTCGCGAGAGGAACCTAACAAGTCTAATTAAGCTATAATTAACACATAATTATCATATGTTCACTGTAGCATTACATTGTCTAATTATAGTGTAATTAGGCTTAATAGATTCGTCTCGCAAATTAGTCCTTATTTATGTAATGGTGTTTTTAATTAATCTATATTTAATACTCCTAATTAACGTGTTTATATCCGATGTGACGGGGCTAAAGTTCTCAGGGAAACAAACAGACCCTGAAGCTGGCTAATACTGTACAACAGAACGCTGCATCAGGCAGAACTGAGGCTCTCTCAGTGCATGAAAAAATTGTTAATACCTGAAGGAAAGATCCACAAGGAACCTAGCTATAAGAATGATAACATCACAATGTAGATTTGTACATGTATCTTTCGTCAGTCACATTGTGGGCTAGAGTTCAGAACCATTTGTGGCAATCTTTTTTTTTGGTTAACTTTTACAGCAGTCTCTTGCGTCGAACTAGATTCAACATTTGTGACAACAGTAGTTAGGCGAAATGTAACACTGCCCAGTTCTAGGACTGATTTACAAAAGAGGAGATACAACCAGAGTATGGAAGCGGCTACACCGTCGAACCGTCTCGGTGGCGGAGGGAGTACCGTCGAGGAGGGCTGCACGCCGGCGGGGTGGCTATTTTTCATGCACGATAGATAACAACTAGGAAGCTGGGCGCGCTTCGCTGCGGCCGGTGGGCGCGAATCGTGGCGGCCGGTGGGCGGGTGCGGCAGACGGCGGGCGAGGGTCTTGGCGGGCGTGGCGCGGCGGACTGCGGCCGGTGGGCGCGGCTCGCGGTGGACGGCGGGCGTGGTGGGCCGGCCTCCAGGCGGCGGGGCGCACGGGGAGGCAGGACGGCGTCGGCGTCGATGGCTCGAGCGCCACGCGGGGCGGGCTTCGGCTCCGGGCGCTAGTCCCGCTCGTGGACTCCGTCTTCAAGGAGCGGCGGCGGCTCCGCATCGAGCTGCCCTCGGACGACCTTGGCATCAACGACGGCAGCAGATCCTCGAGGCGGCCGCGGGCGTGGCGCGGCAGAGTGCGGCCGGTGGGCGTGGCTCGCAGCGGACGGCAGTGGCGGCGGACTGCGGGCGTTGTTGGGGCAGCCTCAGGGCGGTGAGGTGCACGGGGAGGCGGCTGAGTGGGGCGGCGCGTAGGACGGTGGCAGTGGCGGCTGCGACGACGGCAGCTCCTCGCGGCGGACGGGCATGGGCGGTGGGCGGCGAGAGAAATTGTGGCTGGGCAATGACGGGGCGCACGCCTATCTGCGACAGTGTCGGCGTGGGGTCCTCGGCACGTGCCGACGCACGGCATGTGTCGCGTGCGGACGGGGAAAGCGGCCTGATGCGGGGGGAATTCTTCTGGGATAAGTATTTAGTTCCATTCGGCTCATCACGCCTTGGGACTACGTGGGAGCCGACAAATAACCTACTAGAGGCCCATATATTGTCTTCTTTTTTAATTTCACTTTTGTTTTAGTTTTTTCCCGTTGTGTTGTAGGATTCGGTTCTCATTTGTTTTTTCTATATCATTTATATCAATTTATGTATCTTTTTTTCATTTTTATCTTTTTTATACTTACTTGTTTTTATTTTTTTATCTTCCTTTTCTTATTCATTTTATTCTCTTTTTTATTATTTATATCTTTATGTTTTACACTTATTTTATTCATCATGTGTATATATTTGTTGGCTACGTGTATATATTTGTTCATGATATGAAATATTTGTTCTTCACATAGAATTTTTTGTACACGTAATTTGATTAATTTTTTAGTGATTTTTGAATTATTTATTCGCTATTGAATAAATTATTTGACTGGAACAATAGTTTGTTTGTGATGTGTTTAGATTTTGATACTAGCTTATTTGCCGTATGGAAATAATTTGTTTAGAATGTAGACGCATGTTTTTTGTGATGTGACCATACTTTTTTTTCACGTCGAATAATTTGCTTGCGGTATGGAGTTAATTTTTGTTTATTTATAAAAATATTTTGTTCTCGACATATGTGGGATTATTTTGTTCGCTTTGCATACTAAATTGTTCGACTATAAGAATATTAATTTGGGGTCCATCCATTCGCCATCTAGATTAATTTGTTCTCATGTAGAGCCATTTTGTTAACTTTATAGACTAAGTAGTTCTTGATGTTAAATTTCTTGTTCATCCCGCTAACCTTTTTACCCACAGAAAACAATAATTTGTTTCCGTTGTTCAAGTATTTGTTGGCGCTAGTAGAAAATGTTCTAGTTTTATAAAAAATATCCGAAAATATTTTTCTTCTAAATGTAGTCAAGTACGTGTGGTCTTATTTTTTAAAAAATTTCGTCGTAAGAAATATAACGATGCAATCAAAACTTAATTTGAATACCCGGTTTGAGATTTACTTTTCTTATTATTTCCAACCCTAGTTGACACGTGAGATGATCTTAGCATCTGGGATTCCAGGCTCTTTACCGATCTCGAGTCTATTTCTTTTTGTAATGGGCTTTGTTTACTTATTTAATGGGACTGAACTAGATCGATGATTCCATTCTAGCTAGCTAGATCTTCAGGTGACACATAAAATAAAAATCTACCGATAGCTAATCGCGCCCACATGCTGTTGCCTGCGCCGCCGGCGCGAGTGGGGTGCTTTCAACTGCTTTTGTGAACCGGGACAATAACACGGTGGCCGAGTCTTTGTTCCGTCGGGGCCGGCTCCTCACTGGCCAGCTGGCCCAAAGGTATGGCCCGGTTGTCTTCCGCCGGTGCATCCATGGGCTGTATAGTGTGACCCATAGGCGGGCTGGGCCAAGGCAAATTTGGGGAATTTGCCTGGATCGAGCACCTGATCTGCGGTCGTCTTGCTCTTTTTGGACAGTTTCACAGGCCTCCCATGACCCATGGCACTGTCAGGATAGACCGGCCGCCTGTCCGCTGGCTCCAGCACCAATATGCATTCATAGCTTACATTTGTACGAAGAACAACTAGAATTGGCAGTAGCATCATGCAGTATGTACAACGGACTGGTTTGGCGTTTCCTGCTTATATTTAGGCCTAGTTCCCCAATCGGGTGGTGCCGATTCGGTACTCACAATATTGTTGTACAATAAATGCGCACTGTAGCATTTCGTTTGTATGTGTAAAAAATTGTTCAAAAATTAATTAATTAAGCTCAAAATGTTCGTCTCGTAGAGTACAACAAAACTGTGTAATTAGTTTTCGATTTTATCTACATTTAGTACTCCATACATGCTATGACATTTTGATGTGATGTGAATCTTCTTTTTGCACAGTGAGCTTTGAGGGTAGAATTTGGGATCTAAACAAGGCCTTATATGCACACCAAACCTCAGTTTGGCTCCGATCCCCACGTGCTTGCACAAGCTAGTGATCAATCATCTATTCTATTCATCTACGAGATGGTACAGGAGGAGCGCTGGAGCGGCGCAGTCAGATCCATGGCCCTCCCCTGTCAAAGCTAGCTGTCTGACAAAATAGGAGCTGGGGGCATTAGGAACACTAACGGCGTTGTCAAGTTAGCTATCCACTAGCACTACGATATATATATCTCATGTTAGTGATCTGCCTCTACCTGTGGTGTCTGGTTTTTTATATGTTGCAATCTCTGTTCTCTGCTGCAAGACTTCGGTGCCAACAGAATGGTTGCAGAACTGATCTCTGCTGCAGAACGGTTATTTGAAACGGGCGTTCGGGAGACTGCCACATCATTTAAATAGTCGTATTGTTGTTTTGTTTTGTTTTTTTGACATGGAAGCTTCGGAGAAAGTGGCTAAATACAATGCATTGTGCGGAGCAAGAAAGGTGTAGTTCCAGATTGATCGCTCGTCCATTAGGTTTTTCAGTTTGCTCTGTTATGGATAACAGAGGTATTGATGCACTGTAAATTCTCTAAGTCAGGATTAAAATGGATAGCCTTCCCTGTCACATTGTAGCTCCATTTGGTGTGTAAAAACCTCTGTGCTTGTCACTCGGACGCATAATTCTCTTCGGCTCATCTTCTCGTGTGTATTCATATAACAGTAGGACAGTAGGAGTGCTAGAGCGGAGAGGTAGTCCCATGGCATGGCAAGCCACTAATGAATATAATAGGAGCACTACCAGAGAACCTCACATCCGCACCGGTTGGGAACGGGCTTTAGCACCGAATTCCCAACAGGTGCTAAACTTCCAGTGCTAAAGGGTACCTTTAGCACCGGGTAGAATAACCGGTGCTAAAGGGGGCCTTTAGCACCGGGTAGAATAACCGGTGCTAAAGGGGGCCTTTAGCACCGGTTCTAAACATCAACCGGTGCTAAAGGCCCTGCCTACGCAGCGGGGATAGGACGGCCACCGGTGCTAAAGTGCCTGGATTTATTTTTTTGGTTACTTTCTACAGCCGCCATGCATGTACGTTTATATATGTTTATATATGTATTATGATACGTATTAAACATGTATTCAGCTGCCATGCATGTAGTACTATATATTCATATTAGCTAGACATATAATCAAAATAGAAGATATATATATTATAATTTTGAACTGTATATATATTTGAACTGTATATATTTGAGCTGTATATTACAAATTAAGAAATCCGACTAGAGGAACGACTTGACGGCGCATCCTCCAGGGGGAGATGGAATTCTCCACGGGGATTAACGACCTCGTCCCAAATCCATCCAATGAGCTGTTCTGCAATTGCGTCTATTCTCTCTTCATCGAGTCTATCTTCTTGCAGCCTCATCATCTATAATTTGCAAATAATTGGAAATATTAATTCCATGGAATTGAAGACAACAAATGTGCAATTAATAAACATTTAATATAAAATAAATGCTTTTCTTACAAATACAAATGTCCGTCTATATTTAAATAATCATTTATTATAAAACAAAGTGTTTTTCTTATTAATAGTATGGAATCCATAAAATTTTGTATAGGCACTATAAGTAGATACATGTATAGGTACTCACCCGAAGTTGTACGGCAATAGTATGGAGTCGCAATAATTTTGTTTTTGGAGATAGTTGTATAAATTTTGATATGTCTCCTCTGGATTGATCAAAATCATTTTTTCACTTATCCTTGTCGGGTCCATGTAACCAATGTCAAATATTCCTTCCCTCCGACATCTTTGAATCTCCATTCTGCATTGTTAAGCAATAAAGGGCACGTCAGCAAAGATTAAAGTTTTTTTCAAGTGTCAAATGTAAATGAGAACAAAGCACTTACAATACCCAACAGGCGACCAAAGACACATCCATGGCGTCTTTGTGATAGAGCTCATATATATCCTTAAACTCCAACCAGATGGTTTCCTCGCTATTGAAAAAATCATGGTCCTTTACACGAACTCCAAACATGCGCCTTTTGCTTCTTGATTGTTCCAGATACCACTAATGGAAACGACGCATCTTTGTTTGTAGCGTGCTCTCCATTTCTGGACCGACCAAAGGTTCGCCAAGCTTAAATGGCCACTTGATGTCTGTGCTCACAGGGATTTCTTTTTCTCCCATGATTTCCTCTCTCGAGAGTCCTGTCTCGGCCATTTGTCGTTGCACATTCAGCTCGTACTCAGATGCCAACTGAGGCAACGACTCTTGAGGTTGGTTGCCGAGCTGAGCAACAGGTTTGGACGCCGCCGCCTTCCTCTTCCCTTGAGATTTCAGTAATGATCGGTCATAGGCTGATACCTGTGCCCTCTTCTTTTGTCCCGTAGTCAAATTTTGGAGGAAGGATTTTGCCATGGCGGGGTCAATCTTCGGCTCTGGTTGTTTTCTCGTGAAAAGTTGCCTCTTTACGTCTTCTTTTACAAAGGCATCGAGCTCTTCTTGAGTCAGGTCGTAAGCTTTTTTCGGTGGTGCAGGCTTCTCTTTGACCTTCCGTGGCTTCTTCTGTGGTGGAGGGGCCAAGCTAGCCAGTTTAGAGCGCTTCTTTGGTTCAGGCTTCTGCCGCGGTGGAGACGGAGACTTCCGCCGTGGAGGAGACGGAGACGGAGAAGGGGTTGCGTCATGAGCTCCCAAAGAATCGTGATCCGGTGGACCTCTTGGAGACAGGGGATCTGAAGGAGACTTGGTGCTACCAGGTATGGCGATGTCTCGCTTGCTCCATAGAATGATCCCGTGAGAACACTCCCTGAGTTTTGTTTCTCCGTCACCTCCGACGATGTCAAGTTCCAAGTCATTCCATTGGTCAACGACTTGCTCCACCTCAACGGGTACGTAACCATGTGGAATCTCCATGCAATGCCATCTTTGACCTGGTTCCACTGGTTTGGTCATACCGTATGTGACCTAATAAAATAAGTAGAAAGGAATTTAGTAAATGAATAATATTTATGATGATATTTACGAAATATACAAACTAATGTTACAGACGTACCACCACGGATATGTTCTTCTGCCTCACGACAAGCTCACACGCGGTCCGTTGAGTTATTTCATCCACGGGGTAACGAACCGGTTCAGACTGAGGTGCTAATGTGTCTTCATGACCTTGTACATGCTCTGTGGAAGCGTGGCTGCTTCGATGTTGTGGAGGGCTAAGAAGGGCCGTATTAGGATCTTGGAGAGGTACATGCTCTGTGCTGGCGGTTCCTGTGGCTTGTATCTGCAGCAATGCTAACTTCATTCGCCGCTCCGTCTCTACCTCCATTTCCTGTATCTTTGAGCCCTGGGCGGCTACCGTTTCCTCTAGGTCCCTCACCCTCTGCTCATATTCCGCCTTCTTCCTCGAACGGCTCCTATAGGAGGCGGTGTCCTCTTTGAAACCTTTCTTCCATGGTACTATGCCTACGCCGCGCGTACGTCCAGGATGCTCCTTGTTTCCTAAGGCATAGGTTAGCTCATCTCTGTCTCTATCAGGAACAAATTCTCCCCTCTCAGATGCCTTAAGGTTATTGATGAGACGTTGAGCTAGTTCTCGCAAGTCGTCGCCAAAAACTAACGAGCCGTCGATCGGACTGAGGGTGCCTCCATGACCATAGTACCAATGCTTGGATCGTGTGGGCCAGTCATGTGTCGCTGGACGAATGCCTCTAGCAAATAGAGATTCTTCCATCTTCTCACATTTCTCGATGCTCCCTTTATAACCTCCTGAACCCATTCTATGGCTGTACTTCCTATTACCGGTATTGTCAGCATTTCTAGCGGTCATACTTGACCCTTCTTCGGAGTTTTTGTACTCCAAGAACGATTCCCAAGCATCATGAGTGATGGTTGGATGCTTCGCTGGATCCGATGCTTCTCCGGTAATGAGATAATTCTTGTATAATTTTTTCTTGTAATCCTGGAACAGAATTGCCATCTTTTTCATTGTCCAATCCTTCAGTTGCTCTTCATGACTGCTTGGCCATTCAAAAATTCCTTTTAAGTCCGCCCATAGCATCTCCTTCTCAGTATTGGGCAACACATGCGGCTCACTAGGGTCCGTGGATTTCCATTTTCTGATGCTAATGGGCACGCGTTCCTGTAGAACAACCCCGCACTGAGATATAAATTTTCTGGCCACTTGTTTGGGCTCAACTGGCTCCCCATCGTCCTCCACTCGAGTGATGTGAAACTTCACATCCTTCACCTTCTTAGTGGCAGATCGTTTGGATTTTCTAGTTCCGGTTGTCGACGCAGAGGCGGGCTACATAAATTACATACTAACGATACAATATTAAATGTGATATATTGAGATACAATACATATTAAGTGAGATATATTGAGATATACAATACATATTAAATGAGATATATTCACACCTGACTAGACGTGGGCTCATTATTACTGCGTTCATCCACATTACGTTGTCCCACATTTTCGCTCCCTTGAGCAATACCCAGCACGTCTTCCATGTTTGGTTGCGTGTTATCTTCGGCATCGATACCAAATATTTGATTCAATAAGAACTGGTCATTATCCTCTGGCAAGGGTTCGCTAGGGTTGTTGTCCGCCATCTATAGGAATAAAAATAATTTGTAAGCAATAAATATAAATAAATATAGATATGGGGTTTAGGGTTAGGGCTAGGAGGATTAGGGCTTGGGTTTTGGGGTTTAGGGTTAGGGCTAGGGGGTTTAGGGTTTGGGCTAGGGGGTTTAGGGTTTGGGTTTCGGGGTTTAGGGTTAGGGCTAGGAAGGTTTGGGAACGCGAAGCGTTTGGGTTCGCGAAGGAGCTCGGGCGACGAGTTTGGTTTCACGATGGTGTTCGGGTGCGCGATAGTTTTGCACATACAAAATATGCACATATACAAAATTATATATACAAAATTACATACAAAATATACAAAATTACATACAAAATATTATATACCAAATTATATACAAAATTATATATACCAAATTACATACAAAATTATATATACCAAATTACATACAAAATTATATATAAGCATATAAATAATAACAAATTATATATAACAAATTAAATAACAAATGAAATAACAAATTATATACCAAAATAAATAACAAATTAAATAACAAAATTAAATAACAAAATGTAAAAATCGACCGAGGGGTGACGGGTGCGGGCGACGGCGGCGGGTGCGGGCTCGGGCGAGGGGCGACGTACGACGGCGCGGGCGGATGGGCGAATGGCGGCGACGGGCCACGGGCGGCGCGGATGAGGGAGCGGACGCGGCGGCGACGGGCCACGGGCGGCACAGGCGAATGGCGGCGACGCGGGCGACGGGTGACGGCGGCGTGGGCGACGGGAGACGGCGGCGAGGGCGACCAACGATGAGGACGGACGCGGGAGCGGGACCGGCGTTGGAGGCGGGCGAGAAATGCGAGAAGTGAGGAGGGGAGATGGCGCAGGCGGTTATATGGGGCGGCGCCTTTAGCACCGGGTGAGGGTAAGACCCGGTGCTAAAGACTCATTTGCACCGGGTCTTACTCTCACCCGGTGCTAAAGGCCACCACATTAGCACCGGGTGGATACAACACCCGGTGCTAATGAGTCTTTAGCACCGGTGGATACAACACCCGGTGCTAATGAGTCTTTAGCACCGGGTGTAGGCACGCCCAGTGCTAATGTGGTGCCCGGGATGCTAAAGGCCACCACATTAGCACCGGGTGGATACAACACCCGGTGCTAATGAGACTTTAGCACCGGGTGTAAGCACACCCGGTGCTAAAGAGGTGCCCAGGGTGGCAACTTTAGCACCCGGTGTTGGATCTACCCGTTGCTAAGGGGTTAGGATTTCAGTTGCCGCCATTTTTTCATCCAAATCGACAATTAGCACCGGGTCTTTTTTCTATTTCTATTACTTTACTTTATTCGTAAATAAATAAAACAAAGCTCTTTAAAATTGTTAGAAAATTCTTGAAAAACAGTAAGAGTTATTAGAAAATATTAGAAATTAATATAAAATCCTAGAAAATTGTAGGAATTACCATTTGGTTTCATTTTCTAGTAATTATTAAATGAAGCTCTTTATTTCTAAATAATAATTTTGTAGAAAACAACGCCCTTTAAAATTATTAGAAAATTCTAGAAAACAGTGGGAGTTACTAGAAAATATTAGAAAATAATAGAAAATTCCAGAAAATCGTAGGAATTAACATTTCTATAAATTATATATAAATATGAATTTCTGGAACATAGTGCAATTAAATTACACGTCATCATCGTTTACTCGGACACTAATAAACTTCCTCTTTACGAATGTTCCTTGATTGTGATCACGCCGTAGATAGGGTGTCTCCTACGCCGCTAACAGGATGCTTGGGTCAGCAGCCATCGAGAATGGAGGCAGCCCATCGAGCATATCATAATCTTCATCCGTCTTGTCCTTAACTCCTATGATTTTTCTTTTTCCAGGAAAAACAATACGACGCTTTGGCTCGTCTTGTGGTGGGTCCAATTGCTTACCCACCCCTTTCTTATCCGCCCCTTTCTTTGGTCTGCTAGCCATGTCCTTTACATAAAAAACTTGTGTGACATCTTTGGCTAGGACGAACAGTTCGTCTAGAAACCCAATCTTGTTTAGGTCCACTAACGTCATTCCATACTCATCAACTGTAACACCTCCTGCAGTCAGCTTCACCCATTGGCACTTAAACAGTGGGATCTTCAAAGGTCCGTACTCTAGTTCCTCTATGACACCATAGTATGAGTTAGTATTGCCATTGGTGTCTGTCGCGTCGATTCAGACTCCACTGTTTTGGTTGGTGCTCCTCTTGTGCTGGGCTCTTGTGTAAAATGTATACCCATTGATGTCGTATCCTTGGAATTTTAAGATCGTGGTCGATGGACCCCTAGCTACAAAAGTTAGCTACGCATCAATGCCCTCGACACCCATCAGACGCTCTCGCAACCAAGCGGCGAAAGTAGTATTGTGCATCCGCTGAATAAAGGCTGCATACTTTGTTGGATTTTCATCCCAGAGAATCTTCATGTGCTCCTCGATGTACGGAGCAACTAAGGTTGATTGTTGCAAAACTGTGAGGTGCTCTTTACGAAATGTCTCCATGTCCTTGATTACCATCGATCTTTTCCTTAGTGTGCCCTTTCCACCAAGTCTCCCCTCATGATGTGATTCGGGCACACCAATCGGTATAAGATCGTTGACAAAGTCAACACAGAATTCAATGACCTCCTCTGTTTCGTATCCCTTAGCAATGCATCCTTCTGGACGAGAACGATTACGGACATACTTCTTTAGCACAGCGAAGAACCTCTCAAACGGGAACATGTTGTGTAGAAATACTGGGCCCAGTATACGAATCTCTTTGATGAGGTGAACCAATAGATGTGTCATAATATTGAAGAAGGATGGTGGAAATATCATCTCAAAGCTGACAAGACATTGCACCACGTCGTTCTGTAGTAGCTGAACTAAATGGTCTGGATTGATCACCTTTTGAGAAATTGCATTGAGGAATGCACATAGCTTTACAATGGCTTTCCGCACATTAACGGGTAGCACACCCTTGAGTATGACGGGAAGCAGCTGTGTCATCAACACATGACAGTCGTGAGACTTGAGATTTGTGAACTTGTTATCTTTCATATTTATTATTCCCTTAATATTGGAGGAGTAGCCCGACGGAACCTTGATACTGTTCAAGCATTCAAACATGCTTGCCTTCTCTTCTTTGCTGAGAGTGAAGCTGGCAGGACGCAAGTACTGGCGTCCGTTGTCTCTCTTTTCTGGATGTAGATCATTCCGTTGTTTCAATCGTTTCAGCTCTTATCGTGCTTCTAGTGTATCTTTTGGCTTCCCATAAGTACCCAGGAAGCTTATCAAGTTCATGCAAAGATTCTTCATCAGATGCATCACATCAATCGCGTTACGGACCTCTAAATATTGCCAATAAGGTAGCTCCCAAAAGATAGACTTTTTCTTCCACATCGCGGCACGACCATCCTCGCCAGTCGGAACAGGCTGGCTTCCGTCTCCCTTTTCCAAACACCACTTGTAGGTCCTTTAACATATCAAATACATCTTGTCCACTCCGGTGTCTTGGCTTTGTACGGTGGTCCGCATTCCCACCAAAATGCGGACATTTTTTTCGTAGCTCATGCTTCGTAGGAAGAAATCGACGATGACCCATGTAAACAACCTTCCTACAATGTTTCAAATATATGCTTTCGGTTTCCTCTAAACAGTGAGTGCATGCTTTATATCCTTTTTTGATTGTCCTTATAGGTTATTTAGTGCAGGCCAGTCATTGATGTTTATGAAAAGTAGTGCTCGAATGTAAAACTGCTCCTGCTTGTCCTCATCCCACATGCTAACACCTTCTTCCTTCCATAGCTGCAAAAGTTCATCAACCAATGGTCTTAGGTAGACATTAATGTCTTTGCCAGGTTGCTTTGGCCCTTGAATAAGCACTGGCATCGTAATGAACTTTCGCTTCATGCAGAGCCAATGGGGTAGGTTGTAGATACATAAAGTCACAGGCCAAGTGCTATGACTACTGCTCATTTCACCAAAAGGGTTCATGCCATCAGTACTTAAACCAAGCCTCACATTCCTCGCATCAGCATCAAACTCTGGGAATGCTCTGTCGATGTTCCTCCACTAGGATCCATCAGCGGGGTGTCTCAACATGCCATCCTGCTTACGTTCTTCTTTGTGCCATCGCATTAGTTTGACATGCTCTTTGTTCCTGAACAAACGCTTCAGACGGGGTATCAGAGGAAAATACCACATCACCTTCGCAGCAATTTTTTTCTTACAACGCTTCCCCACAACCTCACCAGGGTCATCCCGCCTTATCTTGTATCGTACGCAACTGCAAACTGGACAACAATCCAAGTGTTCGTATTGTCCGCGATAGAGGATACAGTCATTTGGACACGCATGTATCTTCTGCACCTCCAAACTGAGAGGGCAAACAACCCGTTTTGCTTCATACGTTGCCGATGGCAATTCGTTACCCTTGGGCAGAATCTTCTTTACGAGTTTCAGTAGCTCATCGAAACCCTTATCAGTAACGCCATTTGCTGCCTTCCACTGCAGAAATTCAAGTGTACTACCCAACTTCGTAAGCCCCTCTTTGCAATCTGGGTACAAGTCAGTTTTGTGGTCCCGCAACATGCGTTTTATCTTTTTTAGTTCCTTATCATTGCCCAAGTCTTTCTCAGCATCACGCAACATTTGCCCAAGTCCATCATTAGGGTCATCTTCGTGAGCATCATCTTCCTGAGCAGCATCTTCATGATCGGCATCACCCACTGCAGCATCTGCAAAGGCCCCGTAGTATTCAGCCAATACCGGAATGTCGTTATCCACCTCGTCTTCTTCATCTTCATCCATTAGAATTCCTCTTTCACCATGCTTCGTCCAAACAGAATAATTGCTCATGAAACCGTGCCTCATCAAATGCACCTGAAGACCTCCTCTTTGTGTGTACGATTGAATATTTCGACAATTAGCGCATGGGCAGAACATGAAACCTGACGGCGTCCTGTTGGCCTCGGCGACATCGAGAAACCCCTTCAGGCCATCACGAAACGCCGTATCGTGATTGTCCCCGTACATCCATTGCCTATTCATCTGCATTAGTAACCAATAACAATTATTTTTATAATTTAATATATAATATAATACAAAGGTAATATATAAGACAATAAAAATTTAATATATAACTAAATATAAATTTAACATATAATAGATTACAAAGTTAATACATAAGACAATACAAACTAAACACATTTCTAAAACTATAATTAATTTATTCATTTTCTAAAATCAAATATACTTCCATTAAAAAAATAATTAACTATTCCAACTTTAAATAAATAACTAATAAATACAATACATAAGCTCTCACTCTCCACTATGAACACAAGCTCTCTCTCTCCACCATGAACACAAGCTCTCTCTCTCCACCATGAACACAAGCTCTCTCTCTCCACCATGAACACAAGCTCTCTTTCCATTTTGATTCACAAATTTCTCTATTTCTAAAGCATATAAACAATACAAGCTAATAAAGAACATAAGAGAATGAAAGAATGTACCTTGTAGTGCCCTTTGGATGAGTGAAATCTTCACAAATTTTGAAAAAAAAATTTGGCAGCACCTCCCCTGTCCCGAGCACAACATGAACACAGCTCCAAGTGCTGATGTTGGCTCGGGCGAGGGGAGGGAAGGAATTATATACGAGCACATTAGCACCGGGTCTTGCGACGACCCAGTGCTACTGCTCTCACATTGGCCCCGGTTGCAGCCAGCAACCGGTGCTAAAGGGCCTTGGGCACATTAGCACCGGTTGTTGGCTACAACCGGTGCGAATGTGAGCACATTAGCACCGGGTCGTCGCAAGACCCGGTGCTAATGTGCTCACCCTGCCATCTCTGCGCACCGCCCCCGCTCATAGCCGTTAGACCCGGTGCTGATGCACCCTTAGCACCGGGTCCAAAATGTGCCGCGGCCTATGAGGGGGGCGGATGGGAGGTTCTCTGGTAGTGGAGCTGGAGGCATCAGGAACTCACGATCAACAAAAAAGTTGAAGGGGTGCAACTGCTACCAAGATAAGTCCTTGTTCCAACTTCTTCCAATGAGTGGCTGTAAGGGCAGTCTCAATCCATGATGTCCATAGATAGTGTCTATGATGTCATGTTCGTAAAACACTATTTTATACATTATGTTCTCCAATCTATGATTTCTTAGTATGGGTCCTCAATAAATTCATCATCTCTTCTCTCCACCAATCGTATATGTTTTTATCTATAATGAAGACACTATCATCTTCCAACCCAAATTTGGTAGTGTCCTGTGCATAGGTTATCGTGTAGAAACGGGGTCTTGCATGAGACCCATTGTCTCGCTCTTTTCCCCTCTCTCCTATATAATGTAGCGCCACATAAGCCAATAGTCCTATGTGTCACTCTATTTAATGCTATAGAAACCATCACAGTTAGAGGGTTAGGACTGTCCTAAGTGCCTCGTTTGCATGCCAAGACTGCCATCTTGCTTCCCCATGTTGAAGAAAAGGTTCCTCTTGAACGGCTATCTCATCCAATGAGCGGCAGCTTGGCGGTGGTCATTATGCCCGGGACCAAGTGGTTATCAGGAACTCTTAAGGCCCCGTTTGGATTAAATGATTTTTATTTTCAAAAAAAGATTAAAGGATTTTCACAGGAATTTTGGAGGGATGAGTTCCGGAGGAAAGTAACTGCATTGTCGTGTTTGGAATAGAGGAAAGGTGAGTTCCGTTCCAGAGGAAAGGAAACTTCCGATGTCCAAAATGGAGGAAATAAAACATCCACTCCGACCCAAGGGAACGCGTCGCTGGCTCTTGCTTCCACTGCTGCTCGCTTCTGTTCGAGTCTCCTCCCTCGCACCATGTGTCCATGCCTCAAGCGCTGTAGAGAAACTTGATGAGAGCTCACCTTTGCTATAGATGTACTCGACCCAGAAACTATTTTTTTCACTTTAGTAACTACGCTGGTATCAAATACGGAGTAAATAGGTATGGTAGAGAGGGTAGATGGTAGCAGATTTTAGTCCTCTACCATAGAAAACATGGCTGAATGTCTAGGATTTGGCTAAAGTATTTCTGTATAGGAGAGAGGAGGATGAACAGCTCACGCAAGAAGGATGAAGGTTGAAGAAAACCACGTGGGCAGGCGGTGGGTGGGAGTCTAGGGAGATAAATATATTGTGGGCACAGAGTTATGTATATATACTAAATAAGATTAATTACCAAATGACCAATTTATAAACATGTAAATCACCTCTAGTAGAAATGAAAAAATAAACTAAAATACAATTTATTCCTAAAAATGAAAGTGTTTTGTTTCTTAGGGGACATATGATGATGCAATTTATTTCCTGCGATCCAAACAGCTTAAATTCTCCATTCCTATATTTTGGAATCCTATAGTTTTCTATTTCACCTTCTTCCTCATTCTTGCGTTTCTTTTGTATTCCTCTGTTTTGTAATCATTTGTTCCAAACACGACCTTAACCTGGAGGAGTCTATTCAGTTGGTTTAATTAGCTACAGATTAAGTCGTTTTCAATTACTAATTTAATTTCTCCTATGTAGTGGCAATGCTCACAACTATACTGACAGGGATCCAGCAGGGATTGGCTAAGCGCCCTCGGGCTGTTCTATTTTGCCCCCCCCCCCCCCCGTTTGTACTTGGGCTGAACCTCTCAGCCTTCGGCTTGGTGTCTGATTCTGATCCGTTTTTTCTCTCACCCTGGTGTGGGCCGGCGGCTGTACCACGTCGACAACTTTCCTGTAGACTAGAGATATTTGGACGCTGTCCAAGCGGAGTTGTCCGCTGTAATTTTGGTTTTCTTTTGCCTGGAGGTTCTTTTGCCCGGAGGTTGCCTCCATTGAACTCGGCTTGTTTTTCTGCTTTATCTATAAAGCTGGTTTTAGCCTTGGGAAAAATGCTCAAACTAGAAAAGCCTGTTTTTGATGTCAATTCTTGAAATTTCTCATTCACGGGGGTATGAAAGAATAAAGGCGTGTTTGGTGGCGCTCCCGCCGCTTCGCTCCGCGTGAGAATCGGCGGAGCGCTGCCAAACGCCAAAACATGCTCCCCGTTTCCCTTCCACTTCTATCTTCTCGTCGTTCACGACCTGCTTGTTCCCGCCCGTCCACCGGCTGCTTCTCCCCTTCAATCCTCCCTCCGCACGGCCGATGGAGGTCGATTCCCAGCTGCAGGGCTTGATTTGCATCGCCGACTTGCAGTGCTGGAGCTCCATTAGTGGCTATGGATGCCCAGTGTGTCGTCGCCTGGAGCAGGAGCTGAAGCGGAGTGCCACCAAACGAAGTTTTTAGGCTGCGGGAGTGACCAGGAGCGGGAGTACTTGGAAGCGAGGAGCGGTGCGGAGCCGAGCTGATCTGGAGCGCTGCTAAATGTAGCCTAAACTAGACTCCAAATTCTTGTGGCGAGCCAGCAATAGTGAGCCAAGAAACTCCTGAGCAATCCACTCACTATTCTCTGATGCCTCCCCTCCCCAACCTCTCATCCGTGTACCAGCACCTCAAGTTTACGTCTCTACTCATAGTTAGCCTCACGCCTCTTTGTGCACTAGCAACACGACTACTCGTAGCCTCATAGGCCCTATCCTCCTAAATATAAACGAGCGACCATTGTCCAACGGCCATCCTGCACAATCCTGGGAGGACTGTCGTCATCTTTGTTAGGCTAGCTTTGACTGTCAACCTATTTATCTTGTGAGGGCCTTTCCCCAACTTTGCCCCTAAATTTCACTATACAAAAAGAATATTCTCATTACATTAAAATGCCGACACATGCATGGAGTACTAAATGTAGATGAAAATAAAAATTAATTGCACAGTTTTGTTGTACTTTACGAGGCGAATTAGGGTAATTAATTAATGTTTGGACAATTATTTGGACAATTAATTAATTAATATTTAGACAATTATTTGGACAATTAATTAATTAATTAATATTTGGACAATTATTCAGGAATATAAACGAAATGCTACGGTGGCGCAGTAATGGTAAAATGCCAACTTTGACATACTAAAGTTGGGAACTAAACAAGGCCTAGGTAACAATAATACAACACAGTACATTCTGTTTTCATCAAACACTATGTTGTTGAAATTAATAAAGCTTCCCAATTTGAAAAAAAATCAGACACTATGTTAAAACAGAGGCAGAGTACTAGATTAAAACAGAGGCACGGTACTAGATTAAAACAACTACAAGCAGAGATACGCACAAGCTTTTCATTTGTTTTTAAGTTCACATGCACGCTGGAGGAGTTCATCCAAATTTACAAGCATTACGACCGGCATTCTGTTCAACTGACTTCCAGATTCTGATTCGTCATTGATTAAAGACAGAGGCTCGGCTGCTGCTGCAAATACATTGGCCCAAGATTGGGGCAGCCTATTGTTCTTCATATTTTGGTTGGATTACAGACCTGGACTATGAGAATTCTTCAATAATGCAAATATATACATCTTGTGAATAAACCCTATATGACGAATCACTTGAGTTGAGAAATTCAGTTTATGAATAAACCCTATATGATGAATCACTTGAGCGGAAAAATTATGAGAGCTTGTTGGAATAAACCACGCCATGGTGTTCATGGCCGTGGCGTGTGTGTCGAGTCCGCGTCGTGTTTGTCGCGTGCGTTCACGGGCGCCAGTGTGTTAGGGTCGTTCGAGTCGTAGTCTAGGGAGTCAGTAGCGTCCATTGGTACACGTACGAGTGTGAGCTGAGGATGGCGCCGTGGACAGTGTTTCAGTCAGAACGCCGGTGTGGCTACGCTCCAGGACGGGACGGTGCGTGCGCGTGTTCCGGCAAATTGGCGCAGCGGGACATAAAGAATAAATATGGTCACGTCACGAACAACAAAGAGTAAAGTGTACGGCCGGTCTCTAAACTATCACGGGTGTGTCATCCCGGTCCTTAAACTCTCAAATTGACCGTTTAGGTCCTCAAACTTGTTCGGCTGTGTTATTTCGGTCCCTAAGCTTGCAAATCATCCGTTCAAGTTCTCAAACATGTTCGGTTGTATCACATCGGTCCTCAAACTTGATTTTGAGTCTCATCTGGGCCAACACAGGGTGATCTAAAAACTTTATATCAAAAAATAATTCATACTTTTGTCATACAAACTCGAATGAAGATAAATTTTATATCAAAATTATAGTCCTCAATGCGATCTACAACTTTGTAGTTGAAAAGTTTTTTATTTAAAGTCGTTTAATAAATTTCAAATGATATAAATATACAACAATATTTTGGCACCTAAACAGTTTACATTCAAAACCTTTTCAACTACAAAGTTGTAGATCGCGTTGAGGGCTACAATTTTGATATAAAGTTTGTCTTCATTCGAGCTCGTATTAAAAAGTATGAATTATTTTTTATATAAAGTTTTTAGATCACCCTGTGTTGGCCCAGATGAGATTCAAAACCAAGTTTGAGGACCGATGTGATACAACCGAACAAGTTTGAGAACTTGAACGGATGATTTGCAAGTTTAGCGACCGAAATGACACAGCCGAACAAGTTTGAGGACCTAAACGATCAATTTAAGAGTTTAGGGACCGGGATGACACACCCGCGATAGTTTAGGGACCGGCCGTACACTTTACTCAACAACAAGCGTCTATATTCTGAACAAATTATTTCCATATGGCAAATAAGCTAGTATCAAAATCTGAACACAGTACAAACAAATTATTCTTACAGTCAAATAATTTATTCGATAGCAAACAAATAATTCAAACGTCACTAAAAAATTAAGGGTAATCTTGCTCCCGGACACTAGAGAAGTATGAAATTAGCCGCAAGACATTGCTCAAACTTGTCTTTGCTGGATGACACTTTTCATTTGCGTCAATTTACTATAAGACACTGTAACGAATAAAATATTAATTTATAGACTCGTAGACCGTCAAAAGTCAATTTTGACTTTAATAAGATGAGGTTCACAAGTTAGTTTTATGCTCTCTATCTTTGCCTTTGGACCCAAGCTCCCCACATTGAACCTTCAACCTCGGCATCAGTGCACGCACACCGGGCCATCTCCCGTTCGGCGGAAGATTTACGTTGGCCACAACATCATCGGTTGGGGATGCGGACCAAGCGAGCGAGGACATCCACAGGCTACTCCATGTGGTGATGCGCCCGAACCGCAGCGAGAAAAACTAAAAAATGTGTGGGGGCCACTTTAACGAGGACAAAAATGACTTCTCGTGCTCTTTCTCTCTCCTCTAATTAAGAAATAAATATTTTATTAGCTCTAGTGTCCATGAGCAAAGACCATATTGAACGATGTCCATCAGCAAAGAGTGACATTAAACAGTGTCCTACAGCAAAATTACCCATAAATCATCCATTTTGAAAAACAATCGGACACTATGTTAAAAGATAGGCACGGTACTAGATTAAAACAGAGGAACTACAAGCAGAGATATGCACAAGCAGTTCGTTTGTTTTTAAGTTCACATGCACGCCGGAGGAGTTCATCCAAATTTACAATCATTACAGCTGGCATTCTGTTTGGACCGACATCCAGATTCTAATTGCTACAATCGTCATTGATTAAAGACAGCCTGTCGAGAGACAAATTTCTGTTACAGATAATTCTCAACCAAATGAGCGTCGGACTCGTGGTATGTGGTTTGTATGTAAATAACTTGTCATCCTCGGTACCATAGTGGTTTATATCTTTTATTATTATTATTATTTGTTTAAACATAAACATTAGGTCGTATGGCACTTGGAGATGTGAACAATACTTTTATTGGTCATCCTCCTCGGCCTCTCAAGAGCTAAAGATCTGTTAAAGGTACTGAAGCCATTTCAAATGTTTTACATACGTAAGTTGATCCTCTATGTTTATACTTGTGTTGGTTTGAATTTGTTGAATTTACTGAATAAACGTGATAAAAGGCGAGTGAAAGGTACGCAAACATGTCATCCGATAAAAAGGACATTCTCACGTCAAAATGAGGGAAGCTTACTATCGTGGATTTTTTATTATAATTTTTAAAACACGTGCCTATAGCGTGTACATAGCTCCTAGCTAGTTTTATTTATAATATAGATACAAATATGCCCCGGTACTGGAAGCAAATTCAACTAAATTTGATTAAAGGTAATTAGTTATATTGGGCAAATTAGCATGGCTGTATTACTTTTTTTAACAACAATCGGCGGAAGGGGACGGCACGGGAGTAGTCCACCATCGTTTATATCAGTCTCTCGTGAGGTTAGAAGAGAATAATTTAAGGCTTACACGTCTGCCATCCTCTCCTAAGTCCTTATCGGTGGAGATGACTTCACGAATGGGGGAGCTGTGCCTTCATCATCCGTGGGTACTGTGCTACTGTACCAGCTAAACTGCACTAACAGTGAAGTGTCGATCATGTTAGTGACATGCATTTGTACTCTAATCTGCACGATAAGCACGATGAGATCATGGCATTGACGACTTGTTAATCTCATTTCACCATGTGACGCGTCGACATCCATGCTGTTGCATCTTCTCGAAATGAGAGCATCAAAATATCTCTGTTTAGCCGTTAACCTTTGCCCCCTTCTCATATGACTTGTAATAATACATTGAATTAGGAGCAGAGAATGAAGTGTGCCTTTCCTTAACTGAAGAAGGAGGACATACATCTTGGGGGCAGGATTCGGAGATTAGAGATGTGTTCTACCACTCAGATTTAGAAAGTATGTTCGCTGTAGGCATTAATTAAAGTTCATGATACCTCTCAGTCCTAAAACCTCTGACTAATGGACAATCCGGGGTGAACGTTGGTCTATCATTGCATAGCGCGCAGCAAGTGACCTTTAGAGTGGAACCTGAAAGCTGAAAGGTTCAAAAGCCTGCATATTTACAGCATTATTTGGCTCGTGATGATTGATTCATTGAAATATTTTTGGTTTTATATATAGTTGCACCGCGCACGCCACTGGAAATGTCATATGATAAAGTGTGTCTTCTGTTCTCCTACATGCTTTTATTTTGATGTGAGCATACACCACACTACTCGCCCATTAATTGCACTTAATGTGAAAACCTATTATTCAACATCGAAGGTGCTGGCACGGAAAACATAATAATGTGCTCATTTGGTCAGCTTTGATACGGAATATATAGAACATTGTTTCAAAGAATAGTAATATATTCATAGATTTTCTGTACGGGTAGCACTATTTTCTGAAAAAAAGAAGTGTTATTCTTATCTAACCTAGAATTTGGGCGGTGTTCTTCTTTTGGTTGGATTTCTGACCCGGACTATGATAATTCTTCAATAATGCAAATAGATGCATCTTGGGAATATACCCTAAATGACGAATAATCACTTGAGCAGAAAAATTCAACTTACGAAATAAACCCCAACTGATGAATCACTTGAGCACAGCAAGATTATGAGAGCTTAATTAGCCTAGTAGAGCGCACGAGACACCATTGTGTTATGCTGATCCAGCAGAACGGGCGCATAAGTTAGCTGTGGGAGTAATTCTGGTCTCTAAATCCCTTGATATATAGATGCATCTTGTTATGCAACGAACTGAATATTAATTCATTTTCTCTAGCACTGGCACCGGCACTGACTGCATGTCTAGAGCGCAAGCTATTTCCTTTTTTAGAAAATATACCTCATTTATGTGAACAGTTGGACAGTGACCTTCTGTTCAACCGGCCTGTCATCCACCACATTCATGTGGACACTGCTGGTATTCACATAAGAGATGGAAGAGGAGTAGGATTGCACCAGTAGAAGAAGTGGCTTTAGCACCGGTTGGGAACACCTTTAGCACCAGGGTTTCTAACCGGTGCTACCCATCCGGTGCCCATTTGCCAAAACATATGTGTTGCTATGGAGATTCGAACTCAGGACCTGTTGGCTCGCGTGAAACCATCTTTCAATCTCACCTATGCAACACATGTGATGAAAAATTTAGTACAGATAAAAGAAAAATGGATACAATCAATAGTGGACAAAAAGTGTAGGGAAACGATGGAAGCTACGCTAGCTCACACAAAAACTCGTTCACCCAAAATAGGAACAGCAGCAGTTATAGATCACGGATTGTTACCACTTGACGCGCAGTTGCAGCGGAAGCCGTCTCGATGTAGACGAACGCGTCGAAGTGGCAGTGCAGTGCAGTTGCTTACGTCCGTCTGGTCCTGCACGAGCGGTTCGTCCTTGTGCTCCAAGCGCAGCACCTCCGAGGTATCCACACGTACGAGGATTGAAACGTCGCGCACCGGACTGCTAGGTCCACGAGCACGATGGGGGAGAAAAGCAACTATTGCTTGGAAGTCATGTCTTTCTCAGGAGGGGTTTGGTCTCTATTTATTTGGATGAAATTCTTCACACCATGTTCCATTAGCAATATGGGACTAATAAATAAAGCACCCCTTCCCCTGGTAATGGGCTTCACAACATTTGTGGCCCATTAAGACTAGTGGATCGAATCCAGTTGTCTCTTGGGCATATTCCCAACAATCTCCCACTTGCACTAGAGACAATCTCATAAGCAAGTTTTCAGTGTTCCAAACCTCTTAAGTGTGTGACCCTATGGGTTCACGTACACATAGACATGGTTCGAGTACTCCTACTCGTTCCAATAGTTGATAGCGGCCTCTAGCAAGACGTGTCAACTCCCATGAATACGTAAAGATCATATCAGACGAACCACCACAACATCACGTACAAGCTATTCCCTTTGCCTCACGATATTTGGTCTAACTCCAAGTAAGACCTCCCTTTCTCGAAACTGTGAGTCAGATCCTTCAAGAGGTTAACACTTAACCTAGCACGGCCATGCATTTCTTGATCCGATCACTTGAGGGGCCCAGAGATATCTCTCTCGTATAGAGAGGGGCAAATCCCATCTTGATTGACCATGCCTCACAGCATGCTTCCTGACAAACCCGAAAACCACCTTTATAACTACCCAGTTACGGTGCAGCGTTTGGTAGTCCCTAAGTAGGTCAATTCACATCTTGAGTACATACGACAATCTCAGGTCTAAGGACAAAGCATACGCGTTGTGAAGAAGAGATAAACAAGTCTCAAACTGGGTCAGTCCAGCCCCATGTCATACATGTGCCCACATTATTAGTTTGACATCTCCATGTCCATGACTTGTGAAACATAGTCATCAACTAATACATGTGCTAATCAAATTAGGGACAATCCTTTTGAATAACCATACAAGTATTGAGTTTCACAAACAATTCACATAATTGCTAATCATATACAAGTTGCCTTTCATGGATATTCAATAAATAAACAATATATCATAGATACAAAACATTGTCCACTCACACTGGAGCTAATCTAAATGATATCTAATACCCATAGCTCTCGTGTGTGATTCATGTTTAGGCCGTGGAAGAGCCTTTGTCAAAGGATCAGCAATATTCAAATCCGTATGTATTTTGCATATCTTTATCTCACCACGTCTAACGAACTCTCGAATGAGGTGAAACTTCCGCAGTACATGTTTGTTTTTCTGGTGATTCCTTGGCTCCTTAGCCTGTGCAATTGCCCCATTGTTGTCACAGTAGAGTTCCAATGGGCTAGATGCATTGGGAAACACACCAAGCTCAATGAGAAACTTCCTCATCCAAACACCTTCCTTCGCCGCTTCCGAAGCTGCGATGTACTCTGCTTCCGTTGTAGAATCAGCCACAGTATCTTGCTTAGAACTTTTCCAGCTTACAGCACCACCGTTTATTGTGAACACAAATCCTGATTGCGACTTTGAATCGTCTGGATCAGTTTGGAAACTAGCATCAGTGTAACCCTTTACAATGAGCTCTCCCTCACCTCCATAGACTAGGAACACATCTTTAGTCCTTCTAAAGTACTTAAGAATGTTTTTCACCGCTGTCCAGTGACTTTCACCTGGATTAGACTGGTGTCTGCTCGTAACACTTAGAGCATATGAGACATCTGGACGAGTACTTATCATGGCGTACATGATGGATCCAATTGCTGAAGCATAAGGAACCTTACTCATGCGCTCCCGCTCATCAGTCGTCGTAGGACACTGAGTCTTGCTGAGGTGTATGCCATGTGACATAGGCAAGAACCCTTTCTTGGACTGTTCCATGCTGAACCGATTCAGCACCTTGTCAATATAAGTATCTTGACTTAATCCTATAAGCCTCCTTGATCTATCCCTATAGATCCTTATGCCCAGAATGTATGCAGCTTCCCCTAAGTCCTTCATAGAAAAACTATTTTTCAGCGAAGTCTTAACGGATTCTAGCATAGGAATATTATTCCCAATCAACAATATGTCATCCACATACAAGATTAGAAATACAACAGAGCTCCCACTTTCCTTCTTGTAAACACAAGCCTCTTCTTCATTCTGCCGGAAGTCAAACCCTTTGACTACCTCATCAAAACGAAGGTTCCAACTCCGAGATGCTTGCTTTAATCCATAGATTGATTTCTGAAGCTTGCATAATTTTCCAGCATTAGTTGGATCGACAAAACCTTCTGGTTGTATCATGTATACATCCTCCTCTAGGTTCCCATTGAGGAAAGCTGTTTTGACATCCATTTGCCATATCTCATAATCGAAATACGCAGCTATTGCTAGAATGATCCGGATAGATTTAAGCATCGCTACTGGAGAGAATGTCTCGTCGTAGTCAACTCCTTGAACTTGTCGAAAACCTTTTGCAACAAGTCGTGCTTTATAGACGTTAACATTTCCGTCTACATCTCTCTTTCTCTTAAAGATCCATTTGCACTCGATGGGTCTCACACCATCAGGCGGGTCAACTAAGTTCCAAACTTGATTTTGCCCCATGGAATCTATCTCGGATATCATGGCACTTTGCCATTTCTCGGAATCTGGGTCCATCATAGCTTCTGCATAGGTCCTAGGCTCATCGTTGTCTATCAACAATATGTCGCGCTCTCCCGTAACTTGGAGATTCATTTTCTGTGTAGCGCGACGTGGCCTTTCCGACCTTCGTGGTTGTGGCGATTCTTCTCTTACCACAGGTGTCTCAACTTGTTCTGCTACATTAGCATCACTCGTAAAGTCTTGCCTCATAGGCTCATCTCGAATTTCTTCAAGATACACCTTCTGTCTACTTTTCTCGCTGTTGAGAAACTCTTTCTCCAAGAAAACACCGTTCCTAGCGACAAACACTTTGCCCTCTGATCGGTTGTAGAAATAATATCCAATTGTTTCCTTTGGATATCCCACGAATATGCACTTGTCCGATTTTGGTGTAAGCTTGTCCGACTGAAGTCGCTTGACATATGCATCACAACCCCAAATTTTCAGAAAAGACAAACTAGGAGTCTTGCCAGTCCATATCTCATATGGTGTCTTCTCCACGGACTTAGATGGTACCCTATTTAGTGTGAAAGCTGCTGTTTCTAGAGCATAACCCCAAAATGATAACGGTAGATCTGACTGGCTCATCATTGATCGCACCATGTCTAACAAGGTTCGATTACGTCGCTCGGACACACCGTTCCTCTGAGGTGTTCCAGGTGGCGTTAGCTGTGGAACAATTCCGCAACTCTTTAGATGAGTGCTAAACTCGTGGCTCAAATACTCGCCTCCACGATCTGATCGCAAGGCTTTAATTTTCTTACCACGCTGATTTTCAACTTCATTCTGAAACTCTTTGAACTTTTCAAAAGTCTCTGACTTATGCTTCATTAAGTAGACATAGCCATATCTACTAAAATCATCAGTGAAAGTTATGAAGTACTGAAATCCACCCCGAGCTGTCGTGCTCATTGGTCCACATACATCAGTATGTATGAGTTCCAATAAGTCTTGCGCCCTCTCAGGAAAACCTGTGAAAGGTGCCTTGGTCATCTTGCCTAGCAAACAAGCTTCGCACGTCTCGTATGATTCAAAATCAAACGAAGTTAAAAGTCCATCAGAATGGAGCTTCTTCATGCGCTTCTCACTTATATGACCCAAACGACAATGCCACATATAGGTAGGATTCAAATCATTTAGCCGAGGCCTTTTAGCAATTATATTACATATAGGTGAATCATCAAGATTTAAAATAAACAATCCATTCACAATGGATGCAAGAGCCACAAACATGCCATTCTTTGAGATCACACAACCATTGTCTTTACTCGCGAATGTATAACCATCCTTCATCAAACATGAGGGAGATACAATGTTTCGACTCAAACTAGGAACAAAATAACAATTATTCAATTCCATGATAAATCCTGACGGAAGGTGGAGTTGCATCGTCCCGACGGTCAAAGCAGCAACTCTTGCATTATTGCCCACGCGGAAATCAACTTCGCCTCTTCCCACGCTTCTACTTCTTACTAATCCCTGCATCGAATTGCAAATATGAGCAACCGATCCGGTATCAAATACCCAGGAATTAATAGAAGATTCAGCGAGAAAAATGTCTGTAATATTAATGTCATGTGTACCTGATGCGGAAGTACTCTTACTACCGCCATTCTTCAGAAAAGCCAGGTACTTCTTGCAATTCCTCTTCCAGTGACCAATTTCTTTACAATAAAAGCACTCCTTCTTTTCTGCAGCTGGTCCAGACTCAGTCTGGGGCGTAGAGCTTGGCTGAGAGATCATATCTTTAGCCTTGCTCTTTTTCTTCCAAGATTTGCCCTTCCTCTTGAAGTTAGGCCTGTTTTGGATGGCCATCACATGGCTGCTGCTAGCGCTTTTCTTGATATCAACCTCTGCCGTCTTGAGCATGCCACATAACTCATTCAATCCCTTCTCCGCCCCATGCATATGGTAGTTCGAGATGAAGTTCCCAAAGCTAGGCGGAAGTGATGCTAGAATAAAATCGGTGGCTAACTCTGGGCCAAGTGGGAAGCCTAGCTTCTCCAACCTTTGGGAGTAACCAACCATCTTGATCACATGTGGCCCTACAGCTGCGCCTTCTGCTAGCTTTGTTTCCACAAAGGCCTTTGAGACATTGAACCTTTCAGTCCTGGCCTGAGTTTGAAACATATCCTTGAGCGCCTCGATCATATCATGCGCCTCATGGTTTGTCTCAAACTGCATCTGCAGCTCGGGTTCCATGCAAGCAAGCATAAGACAACTCACTTCAAGATTGGCATCACATGCCTTCTTGTAAGCATTTTTCTCAGCAAGAGTTGCGTTATCATCAGGCTCAACTGGTAATGGGGTGTCTAGAACTTCTTCCTTTTTCTCAGCCCTGAGAACAATTCTAAGGTTTCGGATCCAATCCGCATAATTTGTTCCATTCAACTTATCCTTCTCAAGGATCGAACGCAAAGAAAACGGTGTGCTAGGTGCCATTGATCTACAACAGAAAATAATGCAAAATACTAAGACAATGTATCTATGACAGAGTAAAATACATTAAACAATTTAACGGAATTTACTCCCACTAAAATCAATATCCCTCCATTGATATTTTAGTGATTCAGGATCCACAACTAACAAGTCGACTAGTGAGCTTTAGCATCACCGCTAGAAGACATGGTAGATTGGTAAGCAACTCTTGCTAATCATATCTTATATGACTCCTGTTGTTGGTTGACATCTCTATGTCTCGGCGTCCAACCTTTATGTCCCAAGGTCCTTAACCGTTAAGATGACCTTGTTTAAGTTAACCAACTCCTTATGCGAGTAAGTATCCGATACAAACCCATCTAGTCAAGGAAAACTAGTGGCACCCTAATTTCATAGACCCACCACTAATTGTACAAGACATGTGATGGTGCAAGATTTAGTTGGGAGGACATTTAGAACTTAAACAATTTTTGAGGGATCGTTTTTCAAAATTTTAATTTCGCCGGACCGTCCGTTGTTTCCTTGCAGACTGTCCGACCTGCTCTGGCGGACCGTCCGCCGTTTCTCCCGGACTGTCCGATCCGCTCCGCGGACTGTCCGACCTGCTCTGGCGGACCGTCCGACCCTCTGGAACGCTAGACAACGTCTCTGTAAGATTCTTGAACGAATTTACGGACCGTCCGCCGCTCTCTCGCGGACCGTCCGCCGTTCCTGAGCGGACCTACGATTTATCTAAATTCTATCTGACCAATCACATTGGTCTATATCTCACCATGCCTGGGTTTACGTGTATCACTTAACTCCGGTGGCGGAATTCCGACCGGTAGGAGTAATTCGTTACACCACCATCATAGTGAATCCTAGTCAACATCGTCGTATATCGACATGCGACGCGGTCATTGATCTAAGTTCGATTCGACCAATCCAATTGGTCTATATCTCACCATAACTGGGTTTGTGTGTATCACTTAACTCCGGTGGCGGAATTCCGACCGGTAGGAGTAATTCGTTACACTACCATCATAGTGGAGATCACGAACCGATCAGAGACCAATCTACAACCAAGCATATCTCTATATGCATATATCCGAATCTATAACGAAACAGCTACGGCTCTGATACCACTGTAGGGAAACGATGGAAGCTACGCTAGCTCACACAAAAACTCGTTCACCCAAAATAGGAACAGCAGCAGTTATAGATCACGGATTGTTACCACTTGACGCGCAGTTGCAGCGGAAGCCGTCTCGATGTAGACGAACGCGTCGAAGTGGCAGTGCAGTGCAGTTGCTTACGTCCGTCTGGTCCTGCACGAGCGGTTCGTCCTTGTGCTCCAAGCGCAGCACCTCCGAGGTATCCACACGTACGAGGATTGAAACGTCGCGCACCGGACTGCTAGGTCCACGAGCACGATGGGGGAGAAAAGCAACTATTGCTTGGAAGTCATGTCTTTCTCAGGAGGGGTTTGGTCTCTATTTATTTGGATGAAATTCTTCACACCATGTTCCATTAGCAATATGGGACTAATAAATAAAGCACCCCTTCCCCTGGTAATGGGCTTCACAACATTTGTGGCCCATTAAGACTAGTGGATCGAATCCAGTTGTCTCTTGGGCATATTCCCAACAAAAAGTAGGTCCAGGATCTCTAACGAAATTGGATGCCCACCCATGGAGCTAGTTCCCCGAGGCTTCGGTACATTAGCTTCTTCACTAGCGAAGCAAGCTAGAGGCAAGTGGCCAGGTAGATGGACGAGCTCCACAAAGCTTTGCTGTTGCTGTTGCTTTGCAATGGCGGTGAAGTCTGCGAGGATGAAGATGGGTGGGTGTGGGTCATTAAAGAAAAGCTGAGAGGTTGGCCAATTTTAAATAGTATAGAATTGTTGGATTGTATGAAAAGATATATTATTGTATGGACTCGTCTTACATTTTGTCTCTAAATGGCATGGCTTAAGACCAGCTTATTGAACTTGCTTGTAGTGTTTCTGGAACGCTGACACCATATAATTGATGTTTGTTTTTTTTCACTCACATTCGTGGAAGCAGATTAGGTCGAGTGCAGGACATTAAACAGACGCACTGCTAGGTTGGAACAGAGGAGCGCTACGAGCTGGAACATGTATGAGCTTTTCATTTATCCAAGGCCACATTCATGGAGGACTTCGTCCCAAATTACGGCAACACAACCGGCATCCCATTTCAACCCAATCTAATAGCTAATTGGTACCTTTTTCTAGGCTGGGGACCTTTCGGTTGCTACAATAACATTTAGTAAAGCTAACCTCTGTGCTGCTATTGCTGCAAATATGTTGATCCAATATTGAGGTTTCCTAATATTTTGGGTTTTCAACAATGGGAATTAGATGGCACATGGATGGTCAATTGACATTAGTGATTTAGCCCTGTTTGAAAGAACTCTCGGAGCTGATTCTATGCTGAATCCAGCTGACGTGAAATAGCTTGTGTGTGGGCCCGTTCTGCGTCCACGTTCAGACTTCCGCTCTAGCATCGGAATTGGGTCCACGTCAGCTCCAAACCTAGTCAGCCAACTATGTAGATCAATGTTGGAGACACCCGAATAGCACAGCACAAGAGTAATATTTTCTTTTAAAAAGATCCTCATTTATTTGCAAATAAACTTCTTGTCCGATCGTCCACATTCTTGTATGACGCAAGTAGTCATATGCTACATGGATGTGTAGGACTGTACGTAGGAGTGCTGGAATGGAGTAGTCCCATGGCATGCACGGCACCTAGTATAGCTGTGTGGGAAATATAGGAGCTGGAGGCATCAGGAACACCATTGATGTTCAAGGAATACAGCTTCTAAGATTCACAGCGACACCTGTTCCGCCAACTGCTTTCGATGAACTGATGTATACGGTGCCTCTGTCATCTCTTCCAACTGCTAGGGATTGATGTATGTGAAATCCTCGTTCCTGAATGGCGACCTAGCTAGCTTGGGGACGAGGTGGACATGGTCAAGAGCAGAAGGTCCTGCGATTCGTCCAGTCGCTATATGGGCTACGCCAGATAACATCAAGCTGGACCAGAGCCTAGCTGCTATCTATTCACCGACTAGCAACATGGTGTGGTGGTCATTCTGCCTTGGAAGACACCTATGCGAAGACGCAAAGTGATGTGCATGTATTCATGCCAATGGCAACTTCACCTTCTGTAAGGATGTCAAACCAGAGAATGGTGTTGTTCATTGCGTCCTTGATAAATGTTCATTAATTTGAAACATTCTGATTGAATCAAAATTCAATTTAGACATATAAAACACTAGAGATGAATCGCTTAATATAATGCATTATGAGAGCCTATTCTCTAGTCGAACACATGACAAGTAAGCTATGGGGTTAAGTTTATAGTGGGGTGGGTCACACGGAACCACGTCGTGTGGGAACCGCTGGCGTCGCAGCCGGAGAAGAAGGTTAGGGTTCCAGAGTTTGGGGGGGGGGGGGAGGAGGGTTCTGGAGGATCTAGAAGGGAGTTGGGGGCGGTAAGCAGCCTAGCGACGGCGACGGTCGTCTGGAGGAAGGCCAGGCGATGGAGATCCTGGTGGACGGTATGGCCGGGGGGGGGGGGGGGGGGGCAGCGGAGGACATGATGGCCAACAGTCTAGTGTCGTCCGCTGTGGATGCGGCGGAGCCTACCGGAGCCGGGGGAGGTGCAGGGGGCGGAACATAACCGATGGGTTAGCGTCCACTACGGGTTATGGCGTTCGGCCACTACGGCTTGTTAGCGTACACTACGGGCCACGCTTCCCTAACGCACAACTCATCGTGTGCTAACCCGCCCCGAGTAATATTTTTGGTCTCATAGATATATATGCATCTTGTTTTGTACAATCGCATATCTATTCATTTGGGTCATTCATAACAGCCACTGCCGCTAACTACATATAGTACAGCATACGAGTTATTTCTGTTTTTTTAAAGCCTGTATTTTAATGCTAATTTGAACTTCCTACTTGGAGAGAGATGAGAGATTGGGCTTGCATGGTTGGAACTTCCCTCCTTGTTATTCTCGTCATCTTCAACTTTTCTTCCCTCGTGGCCTCAGATACAATAGAGATGATCGAACTGGGATACAATAGAGGGGAACAAAGGTAATGACATATTTGTACTGCTACTCAAGGGCATTTTAACGGTCACAGATAACAGTGGTGGCACATAAAGGATAGAAACTCAAAAAATTTGATGGCATAGAAGGATGACAAGTTTTTATAATGTTATACACTAAAATTTGATTTAGCTGGTAGAATGTTGCTAGTTCCAAGTTCTTGCTAATTCCATCCACGGTGATCTACCAACCCGGCCTCTAGACGGTAGAATCTTGCTAATTCCATCTAAAATTTAAACACTAAAATACCTCTATAATTTCCATCGTAACCGCCCATTCCCGTTTCACACCCATGCCCCGTCTGCCTATGCATTGAAAAAGAGAACTGCTCCGGTTGCACGCCGGTCGCACACACCAGGACCATGGACGACCGTCTCTTGGTACTGTGTTGACGGTAAACAAAACAGAATAACCGATTAAGATCATGCACCATCTGCCCTCTTCGTATGCCTCAGCACCACTAAAATTCGGTGCTAATGCAACCAGTAGCACACTACCAGAAATCTTCACATCCGCACCCATATGCCTCGGTACACTCAAGATCCGTTGCTAATGTAACGTTAGCACCGAGTGTAAAATTGGGATGCCCTCGGGGACCCTTTAGCACCGGTTGGTAACATCAACCGGTGCTAAAAGTCACTTTTTAGCACCGGTTGGTGTTACCAACCGGTGCTAAAGGCCCTGACCCTTTAGCACCGGGTCGTAACAGCAACCGGTGCTAAAAGGGTCACTTTTAGCACCGGTTTGTGTGACGACCCGGTACTAAAGGCCTTTTAGCACCGGTTGGTAAATACAACCCGGTGCTAAAGGGGGTGTCATATGCTAGTACAAAACAAAAGTATCTTCTATCCCATCACACGTGCTTTGTAGGTGAGATGGTTAGGTGGGTACGCGCGAGCCAAGAGGTCCTGAGTTCGAATCCGCGCAGCAACGCACATATTTTTTTGACAAATAGGTACCTTTAGCACCGGTTATTTGACCACCGGTTGGGAAACCGGTGCGAAAGGGCCTTCCCAACCGGTGCAAATGTACCATCCTCTGGTAGTGGCACCGGGTCCAAAATTTGGATGCCCTCGGGAACTCTTTAGCATAAGTTGGTTAAAAGTCACCTTTAACACTCATCGGTGTTACCAACCCATGCTAAAGTTCCTCAAACCTTTAGCATCGGGTCGTAACACCAACCGGTTTAGCACCGGTTGGTGTTATGACCTGGTGCTAAATGTCTTTTAGCACCGGTTGATAAATACGAACCGGTGCTAAAGGGGGTGTCACATGCTAATTCAAAAGGAAAACATCTTCTACCTAGTCACACGTGCTGCGTATATGAGATGGAAAACATGGTACGTGCGAGCCAAAAGGTCCTGAGTTCGAATCCCGGCAGCGACACGTATATTTTTTTAGCGAGGTGAACACATGATAACGCACGCTACCGGATTCCCCTAATTTGCCATGTGCCGGAGGCTTTGCCGTGTGCAATACACGGCAAACGCCGGCCGGCAAAGCCGACTTTGCTATGTGCTTTTTGTCGGGCACACGATAAACCTTTACCAAGTGACAGATATGACCCACGATAAATGGCCTTTTTCTGCGCACCAAAAAACTCAAAATAAATAGTAAAAAAATAGTTTAATGTGGAAAGGCCCCAAAAACTCAAAACCCCAAGTCACGCCATTTTTTTGCGTCAAAATCGTGTGCTACGCGGTCGGCGCATCCAAATCGCGTGCTACGCGGTCTGCGGGATTCGAATCTGCGACCTCTCTCTCGCGCGTGACATCTTTTACCACAACACCACACTCTCACATGCAACTAGATGTCATTCTGATTCCTACCATATTATACTAAACCGAGTGTAAATTGCCTGTTTTTCCCACAAGTCACGCACCACCAACCGGCCACCAACCATCTAGCCATTTTTCCCACAAGTCACGCACCATTTTTCGCGCAATGTGCGGCCAGCGGGATTCGAACACGTGACCTCCCGCTCGCACGTAACCTCCTCTACCACTACACCACACTCTCAATTGTGACTATATTCTGTTCTGGTTCCTACCATATTATACTAAACCGAGTGTAAATTACTTGTTTGAGGCCCTAAAAAATGTCAAATTAAAAATTTATCAACTACAAAGTTTCATAACTTTTTGAAATCTACAAGTCTTACTTTGGTCGTTTCTCCATCCGAGGTCGTTTATAAAATTTGAATTTCAAATTTGAGAACACCTAGTTTTCGTTGACCGGATGATTTGAAATGAAAAAGTTGTCAACTACAAAGTTTTATAACTTATTGTGATCTACAACTCTTATTTTGACTGTTTCTTCATCCGAGGTCATTTGAAAAAACTCAAATTTTAAATTTCGAGAACTACAAACTTACTTTTCATTAGTAAAACAAATTCAAATTAAAAAGTTTCAAACTACAAAGTTGTATAACTTCTGAAGATCTACAACTTTTCTATATGTTATTTCTTTATCCGATGTAGTGAGAGTAATATTGTTCACAAATTTTATAGATCTCTTATAGTTTCAGGAAACTCTATGAGAGATAGATTTTATGAACAATAATCATATAAATTTGTCGAATGAAGAAATGACCAAACCAAAAGTTCTAGATATTGAGAAGTTATACAACTTTGTAGTTCAACATTTTTTTATTTGAATTGATTTACTACTTCAAAATATGGTTTTAATGTATATCGTATACACCATCACAAACGGTTTGTAGGAAAAACTGTTTGTGATGGTGCTCGGGGGCATCACAAACGGTTTTTGCTACAAACCGTTTGTGATGCCCCACATCACAAACGGTTTTTCCTACAAACAGTTTGTGATGATGCTCCGGGGCATCACAAACGGTTTTTTACGAGAACCTTTTGTGATGTCTCACATCACAAACGGTTCCAACGGCTAGCACGCCCAGCTTCCTTGGAACCGTTTGTGATGTGGGCATCACAAACGGTTTTGGTTGGGCGTTTGTGATGTCGTGTTCTGTAGTAGTGTTCTATGACAGTGTTCTAGTTTATTATCCTTTATTATTGATTTGTGGCATCATTTATTAATGTGTTGATTTTTGATAAAGTAGAACCAATACATATTATAGAAGTACAATGCTTTTATTATATGATATTCTATTGGAGAAAAAGAAATACTGGCACCAACTGTATATATATTATATATATATATCCATCAATAGACCATTGCTTTAACTAGTAGGTACTTGCATGAGTGACAAGGATCAGTTATGCCCGTTGAATCAACACTTCTGCAACCACCAGCTATCGTCTCCTTTAATTTTTATATCCCTCCCATTGCAGCTTCAGCCTTCAGTATCACCATTCAGAAGAAACTCAAGAATCATGTATATAAGCATGAGCTAGATGATGAGCATGCCGCAGGGTATTAGATTATGACAACATTTCGTAAAAGAAGGCTCATAGTTAAGTGTGGCGCGGCAAAGGAGTTGGAGGCATTGGGAGAGTAATAGACGCTGAGTTTGAAGCAAGCGCAACTAGGTCAAGCAGGGCGACGGGGAGTAGTGGGGACTTCTGTAGCATGACAGCGAGCGGCAAATTGATCACCTGGTGATTGCATGAGGAAAGCGCTCAAGGCGGATGGTATCCCGGACACTGCGAGGCAATGGAGAAAATTCAATAAAAGAATAAATGGCACACACCTCATTGCCGTCCCAAAGCAAGTTAGGTCTGCGAGGTAGAAGATGGGTGGGTTAGTGGGTATGGATCATTAAAGAAAATAAAAGCTTACATGTGGGCCCATTTTCAAAAGAAAATTAAGGTTTGGATTGTATGCTGAGACATATGACTCCCGATGACTTGTGCTTGATCTCCAAATAATATGTCTTAAGACTGACAGCAAACTTGCACCCGCAAGTTTGCCAGCATCTGAAGGACTTAAGATTAGCTCGAGTGCATGACAGGAAAAAGATGTACTAGTAGATTGAAAAAAGAAGAAGCTACAAGCAGGAACGAGCATAAACTTTTCATTTATTCAAGTCCAATTTCACGCATTATGGTTTTGTCCCTATTTAAGGGAACATGACATTCTATATTAACCGAATCTAACTTGTATCTAATCGGTAGACTTTTTGTAGACCACAGGAACTTTTCGGCTTGGTTCCTCAATAATAGAAATCAACGTCCATTATTACCTTCTAGATAGTAAAACTTAATGTTCCTTGCATCGCATTCCATTTTATCACACAGTATTGATTATTTCACATATTACAATTCGACAAAACTTCCATTTATGTAATAGGTTCTCTCTTTTATTTGACTAGCAACAACGCACGTGCGACACGTATGTTTAATAGAAAATAAGATTGCATAACATATAGTTGACCGGAGACTGTGTTGGTTACGAACTCGACGATTTCATAGTACAGAGACAGACGAGGGAGGCGGAGGGTTTGATGAAAAAGGTCCGAGAGGTGGGGTCGCTAAGAAGGGTAGTATTTCAATGACCGGTGGGTCCGTCGGTTTTCAGAAGTTTGACGAAAATAAGGTCTGACAGGTGGGATCGCTTGGAGGGCTAGTATTTCAATGATGTCAGTCGGTTGTCAAAAATTTTGGATCTTTATAGTATAGATGAGTTAGTTCAAAATTGAGATGGAGGCAGTATATGCGCGCAACACTAAAAGATGCATCACCAAAATGAACGAAGTATGACACCCATAGTCAAGTTGGATTAACTATGCTCCTCTTCATAGAAGCATCTTGTACGATAAAATTGTGTATCCACTATTATTCATTAGTAAGTAACTAGCACTAATTTCGTAATGTACAACACATGAGTTCTTTCCCTTTTACAAAAAACACCCCATGCGTTTATGCTCACTGAGCATATTCTCTTCGGTTTGTCAACAATATTGTGTGACACAAAAGTAATCATGCTATAAGAGATGGAAGCATAGGAGTACTGGAATAGCGAAGAGGTAGCCCCAATCCCAGTCATGACAGCCTGTTACGTGGCTAGCTGTTAGAGAAAATCGGAGCCCAAGCGATGCGATGTGACTGCTAGGATCTCACTCAGACAAGTCACTGCTGGATGCATGGTGCAATGCAAATGTCAGAGGAAATGTATATATGGTGCCTCTCTCGTTTTTGTCTGGCAAGAAGACTGCTCGGACCCTGCTTCCCGTTGATCAAGAACATTTTACCTCTTCAGTAGATTTCTCCTCTACAGAAATATACTGAAGTGGTTGGTTGACATTGTGCGTGGGAACAAGTTTAATTGTTTGTCTGCTACGATAACCATATGTGGAAGCAATGGATTTTTCAAGTCAGTGGCGACGCTTGTTCTTTGGCGTCTAGAATCACTACGATGTTGTCCCAATAAGCCCCATGGCTGCATGGATCTGATCAAGCTCGTCCTCTGCTTTTTGTTGGTTAGTTGTTTACAGCTTTCAAGAGAGGCAGTATGTACATGTACTACATGTTATCTGGAATGTACGTATATATACTTTATTAGGACATTGTCTATGAGGAATTTGTATTAGCTGTAGGGTATTAGCTTCATGCTGCAAATCCAAATTCAAATCCAATTACCCACATTATCAACTTCCACAAATTTAAATCAATACTTACTAGCTACCACCTACGATTCACTATCAACTTCCAGCTGCAAGACTGCTAAAAATCAAAAGCTATTGATCGAAGTTATTGATCGAATAGAGTACGTCTGTTTATGAAAGTGTTCTTATTTATTATCCTGTATTGATTTGTGGCATCATTTGTTAACCTATTCGTTCGTGGCAAACTGAAACCAAAACTTATAGAGGAAGTACAGTGTATATAGTACATAATATTCTATTGGAGAAACAGAGATACTATCACCAACTATATCCATCCATAGAACATTACATTAACTAGTACATACCTGCATGAGTGACAAACCACTTTGGTTCCTCTCTTTATATCGGAACTATCCCACTGCAGCTTCACTCTTAACTATTCAGAACAAACTCAAGGATAATATATGCATGAGTAAGATGAGCACAATGTTACTGGTACTAGATGATTGTGGTCCGTATGAGAATGCTCATAATTAAGTGCGTGACATAGTAGTTGGAGGCATTGGGAGCAGGATAGACATTGAGGCAAGAGCCGGTAAGGACATGCCACTTGGGAGACAGACTTACTTACAGCCAGGCAAGTCAACATCATGCTGACTGAAGGATAGAGAAAAAAAGGAGAGAGAAAGTGTTTGTTGCGTGCAGCATTGATCAGCTGCAGCATCATGCCTGCTCAGCCGCAGTGTTGTGAGACAGAGGATCAGGCTGACGGGGACTGTGTTTCAACGACAGCAAGTAGGAAGCCCAGGTGCAGTCGGTGCGGCAACCTCAGCATCTAGCAACCGAGGTACTAATAGATTAAAACCGAGTAAAGAATCATTTTGAGAGGATCTACAAGAAGGAAGATGCATAAGCTTTATTATTTATTCAAGACCAGATTCAGTAGTAGGGCTTCGACCGAATTTACGGCAACACATCAACCAGCGTTCTGTTTCAATCGACCTTTTGGCTGTTGCTGTAAACATTTTGTTTTCTGACATGGTTGCTGTGAACATTTGGTAAAAGATTGAGGTGGCCTATTATATAAGATGTGACACCTAGTAATTATATAAGATGTGACATAATAAAATGAGTGAATTTCACTGCAGGTCCATAAACTTTTCCCAAGATCTCACCTAGGTTCGCAAACTAAAAAACGGTCATCTAGATCCATCAACTATTCTGAGGTCTTATATAGGTCTGCAAACTAAATAAGTGGTCATCTAGGTCCATAAACTTTTAAAAAGTTGTCGCCTAGGTCCATGAACTTTTAAATAGTTGTCGTCTAGGTCCAAGGTGGTGGCGACGAGCCTGACCTTGACGACAGCTCTTTAAAAGTTCATGGACCTAGATGACCACTTTCAAAAGTTTATGGACCTAGATGACCGCTTATTTAGTTTGCGGACCTAGATGAGATATCGGAAAAAGTTTATGGACCTAGATGACCACTTTTTTAGTTTACGGACCTAGATGAGATCTTGAGAATAGTTCATGGACCTACAGTGAAATTCACTCTAATAAAATGATCTCTGGTACATTTGGTAAAGGTAATTATATAAGATATGACACTCAGTACGCATAAAAGAACCAAATGCGCTTCGTACGTTGGAAGACGTAAAGTCGATAATTAAAATTTGACTTTTTAATCCATGGCTCCGATGAACCATTTGAGGCTACAAACGTGTAGAGCTTGTCGAGTATATTCCATTATACTACCCACATGTCTCATTTGGAGTTCGGATAGCGAAGTTGCGTGCGGTGGAGTTTTTCTTTTTTTGGGCGCTATAGTAACCGCGACGCTACAGTAATCGCGGGGCTACAGTACCTTCGAGATTTTTTCCCCTACCTTGAAACCCTCCCCCCACGGCGTTTCCCCTTGTGCCGCGGCTTCCCCATGGAAGGAAAAAAAAGAGGGGGAGAGAAGAGAGAAGAAGAGGGTGGGAGATTAGAGCTCGTCGTCGCCGATCATCGTCGTTCCTCCCCAAAAATTGCTTAGGCTCCATCTCTCATTTCCGCTTTTTCCTCAATTGCAATCTTTCATTACTGTTCATCGTGGTGCCCCATGTGTGGTGAAGTTGGAGGCAATCGATGAGGCCGCCGTCTCATTTGGCAGCGGGATTCGTCGTCGGGAACGTCGTCTTCGCCGTTGCCATTGTCGTTCCAAGAGGGAACCCTAGGAGAGGCTTGCCCTATCTGTGGAAAGTGTTTGTCCCTGTCTTCTCGAAGTTTTAGATCGTGCGTGTAGTGCAGATCGTTGCCGTTAAGAATAAGATTTAGGTTTTACCCTCGTCGTTGTTTTTAGCTCGTAGTTAATCTGTGCAGTTATTGTTCATGTCTTTTTTCGTGGGCTTAGTGGCCTCCAAAAAAAGTAAACCTTTTTAAGAGTTGTAGAGGACTTTGAGATCTTTCTACGGACATAAAGAACAACTCAATCGAAGTTCATGTTTTATTCTGATAGTTCTTCAGTCTCGTGTTTCTGTATAGAATCTTCACCTCAAGTTTATGCAAATCTAACCTCAGAATTAGACTTTCTGATATTGATCAAAGTTGTAGAACATTTTATAAGCTTTCCACGTCGGTAAAGTGCATCTTCGTATGAAATTTGGAGCTCAAGTTATGTTAATTGTAGTGGAGATATTCTACAATTTCTGTTAGATTGTCAGGTTAAGGTTCATCTCAAGATTAGACTACGAGGATGATTTTTACTCTACCTTGAGATAACTAGAAAGTTGTAGACCCTGAAGTTAACTTTCTTCTGGATAAATGTGGGAATTTTTAGCCATCAGAATTAATTGATACAAAAAGGAGAAGCAAGAGTGCTACTGTTATGTCCAGTTTGGGAGTGTCTATGTGCGGACGTTGGGTTCGAACGTAGGAACGCTTTAGATTAAATTCATATATCCTTGTGTGCTTGTGTTGGTGCTGAGATATATTTGTAAACAGGTGGTGCACCTTTGGATAGTGATTAGCTCATGTTCTTATCTTCAAATAAGGTAAGTAAGCGTGGTGTTGTGATCCACATGCTTTAGCTTTGTTATTTGAATTGCCTCCACTTAATTTCAATACCTCACAAGAGTTATATGATCTGAAATTTATTTTTGATATTGAAGTATTATACGATGCACTTGTGGCTTTACTCCTGAAGTTGAATCATGAAGTATATGAAGTCCATGCATTGCAATCTTACATTTGCATCGTCATGTTGTACAACGCATATGAAGAAACCATAGCCGGATTGGTGCAGTAAGTACCGGTACAGCAACACACGTTGATATATAGCAATATGGTTGCAGCCCTCACTTCTATCATTGGGATGTGTGGGTAGAAGTGAAGTCATGCATTGCATTGCACTATTGCATCAGAAGTTACGAAGTATCGACACGAAATATCTATCCTTTACTTTACTACTTGAAGTTATATATTATTTTAGTACGTTGGCTTTTTCGTGTCTCTACTATTAAATTGATACTTAAACAATTATGATTTAAATAACTCAGTTGAAGCAGTTTGCTTGCTAAGGTTTTTCATAAACCTCATATGTTTTCCCTCTCCGCGGGTTCTTGAGTTTAGATGGTGCGTCGTGGGATGGGACTAGCAGCACGTGTACACATGGTTCTCTCTATAAATGTTTTGGACAAAAGTTTTGTAATAAAATTAGTTGATTTATGTTGCTTCTACATAATCTGTTGTGATTTGTCTCTTGCAGTGCTTCCAGCAGTTGTAGCGTAGTGCAGTAATGCTCGGAAAGAGATGGAAGAGTAGGAGTACTGGAGTAGTGGGGAGGTAGTCCCAGTCATGGCAGCCTGTTACGATGCGAGCTGTTAGAGAAAATAGGAGCTGGAGGCATCGGGAAGACACGAACTCCATCAATGTTCAAGAGATGCAGTGCGACTGGACCTCAACGAGACAACTCTGTCCTGGATGCTTCAATGATGCTATTGCAGACTACCAAGACAGTGGTAGTTGCTGCTGCCTGTGTTGATCAAGAACAAGCTACCTCTTCAGTTGATTTCTCCTGTGACTGGAGTTTGGTGGACATTATACCTGAGAAAAAGTTCAATTGTTAGTCTGCTGCAATAACCAAACGATGTGAAATGTGTTAGCAATAATCTTGTCATTACTACTTCATATGCATGCTTATTTTGTTATCTTGCATGTTGCAATAAGTACGTGCAGTACTACAGCCAACAGATCAAGGTGATCCTGGCATGTGAAATGTGCAGGCAGCCTTGGCCCTTGTTTAGATCTCAAATTCTACCCCAAAGTTCACTATGCAAAAAGAAAATTCCCATCACATCAAAATGTCATAGCATGCATGGAGTACTAAATGTAGATAAAATCAAAAACTAATTGCACAGTTTTGTTGTACTATGCGAGACGAACATTTTGAGCCTAATTAATCAATTTTTGGACAATTTTTCACACATACAAACGAAATGCTACATTTACGCACGCATCCCAAAATATCAAAGTTTGGCTCCCAAATTTGAAAACTAATCAAGGCCTTGAACTAAAACCATGCTCCCCGAGATGTCAGAGCCGTGGGAAACAGTGGGTGGTGGAGTTACTGTACGTGCAAAGGACACACAAGATCATTAGGCGGTAGCTAGCCAGTTGTGCATGTGAGGAGAAACTCAATTATTTGGTAGAGATAGACCCACCACTCCCCTCGCATTGTCCCCAGGCGACTCGAGGGGCGACGCGCCACTGCCTCCTCCGAGCCGCGTCGGCACGAGCTAGCGGCAGCCCCTCCTCCCGTCCTACCTCCCTCTCTCCCCTTCTCTTTCCTTTTTTTTTTGTCGCCGCACCACAACCGACTCCAAATCTAGTCACCCATGGTTGTCCCCGCCGACGCCGCCCTGCCACCGCCACCGGCCCCTCCCATGCCGGATCCGGCGGTCGCCACCAGCCTTCCTGCACCGAAGCCGCCGCCAGCAGAGGCGGAGGACCCGGTATGGCGCACGCCATATCTTGATTCGGCCACGACTATCTCCAGTTCTTTACCCCTAATGCTATGAAACACCCGGACCCATGGTTGTTGCCGTCCTGTGGTGGCGATCTGAGCACATACATAAGGAAGAACCGTTATTAGGCCACTAGGTGAATAGTTATGGGGCCACGCCCCCAACGGCCCATCTATCCTTAACCCCAACAGTCCTCTCGCACTCCCTGGTTTGGTCAATCGGTGGCGGCGCTAACCGTCGCCATGAATCCGAGGAGTGCCACGCGAATGGCAAAGTGCTACCGGCACGGTGGCACTGCAGGGAGAGCGCAGGCAACAGGGACGCAGGTGCAGCGGCAACATGCGACCACGCCCCACTCGTCGTCATGCTTGCAGGTCCAATAATCCAAGCGAATCAGCCTAACAGGTGATGGGGAATCAGATTAATGTGCTGTTTGATCACTTCACAGTTTGGTTAATTTAGGACTGGTAAGCTTTTATCCCTTTTGTAGTTTTGTAGGACCTTGGAACAGAGGAGATGAGGTGAAAGCCTGAATGTGTGCAAGGGAAGATGAATTAGAGGGGAAGGGGCAACACCCACTACCAGAGAACCTCACATCCGCACCGGTTGGGAACGGGCTTTAGCACCGGATTCCCAACCGGTGCTAAACTTCCGGTGCTAAAGGGGGTACGGGTAGAATAACCGGTGCTAAAGGGGCCTTTAGCACCGGTACTAAACACCAACCGGTGCTAAAGGCCCTGCCTGCACAGCGGGTATAGGATTGCCTTTAGCACCGGTTGGTGTATACAACGGGTGCTAAAGTACCTGGATTTTTTTGGTACGTTTATATATGTTTATATATGTATTATGATACGTATTCAAACATGTATTCAGCTGCCGTGCATGTAGTACTATATATTCATATTAGCTAGACATATAATCAAAATAGAAGATATATATATATTATAATTTTGAACTATATATATATTTGAGCTGTATATTACAAATTAAGAAATCCGACTAGAGGAACGACTTGACGGCGCATCCCCCAGGGGGAGATGGAATTCTCCACGGGGATTAACGACCTCGTCCCAAATCCATCCAATGAGCTGTTCTGCAATTGCGTCTATTCTCTCTTCATCGAGTCTATCTTCTTGCAGCCTCATCATCTGTAATTTGCAAATAATTGGAAATATTAATTCCATGGAATTGAAGACAACAAATGTACAATTAATAAACATTTAATATAAAATAAATGTTTTACTTACAAATACAAATGTCCTTCTATATTTAAATAATCATTTATTATAAAATAAAGTGTTTTTCTTATTAATACAAACATAGTAATTATTAAATGAAGCCCTATATTTCTAAATAATCATTTGTTTTAAAACAAAGTGCCTTACTTATTAATTCAAATTTAATAATAATATTATTTATTATAAATGAATCCCATTATCAATAAAAGAAGCCGTATATTTCTAAATAATATAATTTATTACAAAATCAAGTGCTTTTTCTACAAAAATAGTAAATATATCAAATTAAAACCTGAAAATGTGTTACATACCATAACATCATGGTGGGTCATCTTTTTCGTCGACCAATTGAGCATGTTATCACAAACATAATATGCACATAGATTATTTCCCGACCCCTGTTGGCGACACTGTCGATCAAAAAATAAAGTTAAGTAAAATTCATATAATAGGTTAGCGGAGACCTACACGTACAAATTACTTGCTTACCGGAAAGTCAGTCTTCCATGTGAGTGTTTCATGGATCATACCAGGGTTATCTTGACGAAATTGAATCGACGCCCTGTGAACCAAAAAGTTGTGTTAAATCATTGTGATTGTAAGGGCAGAATTGAGTTAAATGGGTAAATATATGTCACCTTGTAAACATGTCGATGATGTTCTGGTAAGCATATGTTGGCCTCTTCAACGAATCAAAGACGTGGACAATACCCCGGTCAGGACACAATATGATTAAGATCCAGTGAAAACTGTATACATGTAGACATTATAATGAGAAATAAAATTGAACGACAATAGTATGGAGTCCATAAAATTTTGTATAGGCACTATAAGTAGATACATGTATAGGTACTCACCCGAAGTTGTACGGCAATAGTATGGAGTCGCAATAATTTTGTTTTTGGAGATACTTGTATAAATTTTGATATGTCTCCTCTAGATTGATCAAAATCATTTTTTCACTTATCCTTGTCGGGTCCATGTAACCAATGTCAAATATTCCTTCCCTCCGACATCTTTCAATCTCCATAATGCATTGTTAAGCAATAAAGGGCGCGTCACCAAAGATTAAAGTTTTTTCAAGTGTCAAATGTAAATGAGAACAAAGCACTTACAATACCCAACCGACGACCAAAGACACGTCCATGGCGTCTTTGTGGTAGACCTCATATATATCCTTAAACTCCAACCAGATGGTTTCCTCGCCATTGAAAAAATCATGGTCCTTTACACGAACTCCAAACATGCGCCTTTTGCTTCTCGATTGTTCCAGATACCACTGATGGAAACGATGCATCTTTGTTTGTAGCGTGCTCTCCATTTTTGGACCGACCAAAGGCTGGCCAAGCTTAAATGGCCACTTGATGTCTGTGCTCACAGGGATTTCTTTTTCTCCCGTGATTTCCTCTCTCGAGAGTCCTGTCTCGGCCATTTGTCGTTGCACATTCAGCTCGTACTCAGATGCCAACTAAGGCAACGACTCCTGAGGTTGGTTGCCGAGCTGAGCAACAGGTTTGGACGCCGCCGCCTTCCTCTTCCCTTGAGATTTCAGTAATGATCGGTCATAGTCTGATACCTGTGCCCTCTTCTTTTGTCCCCTAGTTAAATTTTGGAGGAAGGATTTTGCCGTGGCGGGGTCAATCTTCGGCTCTGGTTGTTTTCTCGTGAAAAGTTGTCTCTTTACGTCTTCTTTTACAGAGGCATCGAGCTCTTCTTGAGTTAGGTCGTAAGCTTTTTTCGGTGGTGCAGGCTTCTCTTTGACCTTCTGTGGCTTCTTCTGTGGTGGAGGGGCCAAGTTAGCCAGTTTAGAGCGCTTCTTTGGTTCAGGCTTCTGCCGCGGTGGAGACGGAGACTTCTGCCGCGGAGGAGACGGAGACGGAGACGGGTTTGCGTCATGAGCATCCAAAGAATCGTGATCCGGTGGACCTCTTGGAGACGGGGGATCTGAAGGAGACTTGGTGCTACCAGGTATGACAATGTCTCGCATGCTCCATAGAATGATCCCGTGAGAACACTCCCCGAGTTTTGTTTCTCCGTCACCCCAGACGATGTCAAGTTCCAAGTCATTCCACTGGTCAACGAATTGCTCCACCTCAACGGGTACGTAACCATGTGGAATCTCCATGCAATGCCATCTTTGACCTGGTTCCACTAGTTTGGTCATACCGTATGCGACCTAATAAAATAAGTAGAAAGGAATTTAGTAAATGAATAATATTTATGATGATATTTATGAAATATACAAACTAATGTCGCAGACGTACCACCACGAATATGTTCTTCTGCCTCACGACAAGCTCACACGCGGTCCGTTGAGTTATTTCATCCACGGGGTAACGAACCGGTTCAGACTGAGGTGCGGGAATGTCTTCATGACCTTGTACATGCTCTGTGGAAGCGTGGCTGCTTCGATGTTGTGGAGGGCTAAGAAAGGCCGCATTAGGATCTTGGAGAGGTACATGCTCTGTGCTGGCGGTTCCTGTGGCTTGTATCTGCAGCAATGCTAACTTCATTCGTCGCTCCGTCTCTACCTCCATTTCCTGTATCTTTGAGCCCTGGGCGACTACCGTTTCCTCTAGGTCCCTCACCCTCTGCTCATATTCTGCCTTCTTCCTCGAACGGCTCCTATAGGAGGCGGTGTCCTCTTTGAAACCTTTCTTCCATGGTACTATGCCTACGCCGCGCGTACGTCCAGGATGCTCCTTGTTTCCTAAGGCATATGTTAGCTCATCTCTGTCTTTATCAGGAACAAATTCTCCCCTCTCAGATGCCTTAAGGATATTGATGAGACGTTGAGCTAGTTCTCGCAAGTCCTCGCAAAAAACTAACGAGTCGTCGATTGGACTGAGGGTGCCTCCATGACCATAGTACCAATGCTTGGATCGTGTGGGCCAGTCATGTGTCGCTGGATGAATGCCTCTAGCAAATAGAGATTCTTCCATCTTCTCCCATTTCTCAATGCTGGCTTTATAACCTCCTGAACCCATTCTATGGGTGTACTTCCTATTACCGGCATTGTCAGCATTTCTAGCGGTCATACTTGACCCTTCTTCGGAGTTTTTGTACTCCAAGAACGATTCCCAGGCATCGTGAGTGATGGTTGGATGCTTCACTGGATCCGGTGCTTCTCCGATAATGAGATAATTCTTGTACAATTTTTTCTTGTAATCCTGGAACAGAATTGCCATCTTTTTCATTCTCCAATCCTTCAGTTGCTCTTCATGACTGCTTGGTCATTCGAAAATTCCTTTTAAGTCCGCCCATAGCATCTCCTTCTCAGTATTGGGCAACACGTGCGGCTCAGTAGGGTCTGTGGATTTCCATTTTCTGATGCTAATGGGCACGCGTTCCCGTAGAACAACCCCGCACTGAGATATAATTTTTCTGGCCACTTGTTTGGGCTCAACTGGCTCCCCATCGTCCTCCACTCGAGTGATGTGAAACTTCACATCCTTCAGCTTCTTAGTGGCAGATCGTTTGGATTTCCTAGATCCGGTTGTCGACGCACAGGCGGGCTACATAAATTACATATTAACAATACAATATTAAATGAGATATATTGAGATACAATACATATTAAGTGATATATATTGAGATATACAATACATATTAAATGAGATATATTCACACCTGACTAGACGTGGGCTCATTATTACTGCGTTCATCCACTTACATTGTTCCACATTTTCGCTCCCTTGAGCAATACCCAGCACGTCTTCCATGTTTGGTTGCGGGTTATCTTCGGCATCGATACCAAATATTTGATTCAATAAGAACTGGTCATAATCTTCTGGCAAGGGTTCGCTGGGGTTGTTGTCCGCCATCTATAGGAATAAAAATAATTTGTAAGCAATAAATATAAATAAATATAGATATGGGGTTTAGGGTTAGAGCTAAGGGGTGCTCGACGCGAAGGGGTTCGGGTGCGCGACGAGTTTGGATTCCAGAAGGTTTGGGAACGCGACGCGTTTGGGTTCGCGAAGGAGCTCGGGCGACGAGTTTGGTTTCGCGATGGTGTTCGGGTGCGCGATAGTTTTGCACATACAAAATATGCACATATACAAAATTATATATACAAAATTACATACAAAATTATATATACCAAATTACATACAAAATTATATATACAACATTATATATACAAAATTATATATACAACATTATATATACAAAATTATAAATACAACATTATATATACAAAATTATATATACAATACTATATATACAAAATTATATATACAACATTATATATACAAAATTACATACAAAATTATATATACCAAATTATATACAAAATTATATATACAACATTATATATACAAAATGATATATACCAAATTACATACAAAATTATATATACAAAATTATATATAAGCATATAAATAATAACAACTTATATATAACAAATTAAATAACTAATTAAATAACAAATGGAATAACAAATTATATACCAAATTAAATAACAAAATAAATAACAAATTAAATAACAAAATGTAAACAGAAATCGACCGAGGGGCTCGGGTGCGGGCGACGGCGGCGGGTGCGGGCTCGGGCGAGGGGCGACGGACGAGGGCGCGGACGAGGGCCCGGCGCGGACGAGGATGCGGTCGAGGGCGCGGACGCGGCGGCGACGGGCCACGGGCGGCGCGGGCGAATGGCGGCGACGCGGGCGACAGGCGACAGCGCGGGCGACGGGCAACGGCGGCACGGGCGACGGGAGACGGCGGCGAGGACGACCAGCGACGGGGACGGGTGCGGGAGCGGGACCGGCGGCGGAGGCGGGCGAGAAATGCGAGAAGTGAGGAGGGGAGAGGGCACGGGCGGTTATATGGGGCGGCGCCTTTTGCACCGGGTGAGAGTAAGACCCGGTGTTAAAGGTTCATTTGCACCGGGTCTTACCCTCACCCAGTGCTAAAGGCCACCACATTAGCACCGGGTGGATACAACACCCGGTGCTAATGTGGTGCCCGGGGTGCTAAAGGACACCACATTAGCACCGGGTGGATACAACACCCGGTGCTAACGAGGCTTTAGCACCGGGTGTAAGCGCACCCGGTGCTAAAGAGGTGCCCAGGGCGGGAACTGAAATCTAGGCAACTTTAGCACCGGGTGTTGGATCTACCCGGTGCTAAAGGTTTAGGATTTCAGTTGTCGCCATTTTTTCATCCAAATCGACAATTAGCACCGAGTCTTTTTTCTATTTCTATTACTTTACTTTATTCGTAAATAAATAAAACAAAGCTCTTTAAAATTGTTAGAAAATTCTTGAAACACAGTAGGAGTTACTAGAAAATATTAGAAATTAATATAAAATCCTGGAAAATCGTACGAATTACCATTTGCTTTCATTTTCTAGTAATTATTAAATGAAGCTCTTTATTTCTAAATAATAATTTTATAGAAAACAAAGCCCTTTAAAATTGTTAGAAAATTCTAGAATACAGTGGGAGTTACTAGAAAATATTGAAGAGTTAGTTTGAATTTCTGGAACATAGTGCAATTAAATTACACGTCATCATCGTTTACTCGGACACTAATAAACTTCCTCTTTACGAATGTTCCTTGATTATGATCACGCCGTAGATAGGGTGTCTCCTCCGCCGCTAACAGGATGCTTGGGTCAGCAGCCATCGAGAATGGAGGCAGCCCATCGAGCATATCATAATCTTCATCCGTCTTGTCCTCAACTCCTACGATTTTTCTTTTTCCCGGAAGAACAATATGACGCTTTGGCTCGTCTTGTGGTGGGTCCAATTGCTTACCCACCCCTTTCTTATCCGCCCCTTTCTTTGGTATGCTAGCCATGTCCTTTACATAAAAAACTTGTGTGACATCTTTGGCTCGGACGAACGGTTCGTCTAGAAACCCAATCTTGTTTAGGTCCACTAACGTCATTCCATACTCATCAACTGTAACACCTCATGCAGTCAGCTTCACCCATTGGCACTTAAACAGTGGGATCTTCAATCTTCCGTACTCTAGTTCCCATATCTCCTCTATGACACCATAGTATGAGTTAGTATTCCCATATCTCCTCGATTCGGACTCCACTGTTTTGGTTGGTGCTCCTCTTGTCCTGGGCTCCTCTGTTTCGTATCCCTAAACCAATCGGCATAAGATCGTTGACAAAGTCAACACAGAATTCAATGACCTCCTTTGTTTCGTATCCCTTAGCAATGCATCCTTCTGGACGAGAACGATTACAGACATATTTCTTTAGCACAATGAAGAACCTCTCAAACGGGAACATGTTGTGTAGAAATACTGGGCCCAGTATACGAATCTCTTTGATGAGGTGAACCAATAGATGTGTCATAATATTGAAGAAGGATGGTGGAAATATCATCTCAAAGCTGACAAGACATTGCACCACGTCGTTCTGTAGCTGAACTAAATGGTCTGGATTGATCACCTTCTGAGAAATTGCATTGAGGAATGTACATAGCTTCACAATGGCTTTCCACACATTAACGGGTAGCACACCCTTGAGTATGACGGGAAGCAGCTGTGTCATCAATACATGACAATCGTGAGACTTGAGGTTTGTGAACTTGTTATCTTTCATATTTATTATTCCCTTAATATTGGAGGAGTAGCCCGACGGAACCTTGATACTGTTCAAGCATTCAAACATTCTTGCATTCTCTTCTTTGCTGAGAGTGAAGCTGGCAGGACGCAAGTACTGACGTCCATTGTCTCTCTTTTCTGGATGTAGATCATTCCGTTGTTTCAATCATTTCAGCTCTTATCGTGCTTTCCGTGTATCTTTTGGCTTCCCATAAGTACCCAGGAAGCTTATTAAGTTCACGCAAAGATTCTTCGTCACATGCATCACATCAATCGCGTTACGGACCTCTAAATATTGCCAATAAGGTAGCTCCCAAAAGATAGACTTTTTCTTCCACATCGCGGCACGACCATCCTCGCCAGTCGGAACAGGCTGGCTTCTGTCTCCCTTTCCAAACACCACTTGTAGGTCCTTTAACATATCAAATACATCTTGTCCACTCCGGTGTCTTGGCTTTGTACGGTGGTCCGCATTCCCGAAAAAATGCGGACATTTTTTCATAGCTCATGCTTCGTAGGAAGAAATCGATGATGACCCATGTAAACAACCTTCCTACAATGTTTCAAATACATGCTTTCGGTTTCCTCTAAACAGTGAGTGCATACTTTATATCCTTTGTTTGATTGTCCTGATAGGTTACTTAGTGCAGGCCAGTCATTGATGTTTATGAAAAGCAGTGCTCGAATGTCAAACTGCTCCTGCTTGTCCTCATCCCACATGCTAACACCTTCTACCTTCCATAGCTGCAAAAGTTCATCAACCAATGGTCTTAGGTAGACATCAATGTCGTTGCCAGGTTGCTTTGGCCCTTGAATAAGCACTGGCATCGTAATGAACTTTCGCTTCATGCAGAGCCAAGGGGGTAGGTTGTAGATACATAAAGTCACAGGCCAAGTGCTATGACTACTGCTCATTTCACCAAAAGGGTTCATGCCATCAGTACTTAAACCAAGCCTCACATTCCTCGCATCAGCATCAAACTCTGGGAATGCTCTGTTGATGTTCCTCCACTGGGATCCATCAGCGGGGTGTCTCAACATGCCATCCTGCTTTCGTTCTTCTTTGTGCCATCGCATTAGTTTGGCATGCTCTTTGTTCCTAAACAAACGCTTCAGACGGGGTATCAGAGGAAAATACCACATCACCTTCGCAGGAATTTTTTTCTTACAACGCTTCCCTAAAACATCACCAGGGTCATCCCGCCTTATCTTGTATCGCGCGCAACTGCAAACTGGACAACAATCCAAGTGTTCGTATTGTCCGCGATAGAGGATACAATCATTAGGACACGCATGTATCTTCTGCACCTCCAAACTGAGAGGGCAAACAACCCGTTTTGCTTCATACGTTGCCGACGGCAATTCGTTACCCTTGGGCAGAATCTTCTTTACGAGTTTCAGTAGCTCATCGAAACACTTATCAGTAACGCCATTTGCTGTCTTCCACTACAGAAATTCAAGTGTACTACCCAACTTCGTAAGCCCCTCTTTGCAATCTGGGTACAAGTCAGTTTTGTGGTCCCGCAACATGCGTTGTATCTTTTTCAGTTCCTTATCATTCCCCAAGTCTTTCTCAGCATCACGCAACATTTGCCCAAGTCCATCATTAGGGTCATCTTCCTGAGCATCATGTTCCTGAGCAGCATCTTCATGATCGGCATCACCCATTGCACCATCCGCAAAGGCCCCGTAGTATTCAGCCAATACCGGAATGTCGTTATCCACCTCGTCTTCTTCATCTTCATCCATTAGAATTCCTCTTTCACCATGCTTCGTCCAAATAGAATAATTCCTCATGAAACCGTGCCTCATCAAATGCACCTGAAGAGCTCCTCTTTGTTTGTACGATTGTATATTTCAACAATTAGTGCATGGGCAGAACATGAAACCTGACGGCTTCCTGTTGGCCTCGGCGACATCGAGAAACCCCTTCAGGCCATCACGAAACGCCGTATCGTGATTGTCCCCGTACATCCATTGCCTATTCACATGCATTAGTAACCAATAACAATTATTTGTATAATTTAATATATAATATAAGACAATACAAATTTAATATATAACTAAATATAAATTTAACATATAATAGAATACAAAGTTAATACATAAGACAATACAAACTAAACACATTTCTAAAACTATAATTAATTTATTAATTTTCTAAAATCAAATATACTTCCATTAAAAAATAATTAACTATTCCAACTTTAAATAAATAACTAATAAATACAATACATAAGCTCTCACTCTCCACTATGAACACAAGCTCTCTCTCTCCACCATGAACACAAGCTCTCTCTCTCCACCATGAACACAACCTCTCTCTCTCCACCACGTACACAAGCTCTCTCTCTCCACCATGAACACAAGCTCTCTTTCCATTTTGATTCACAAATTTCTCTATTTGTAAAGCATATAAACAATACAAGCTAATAAAAAACATAAGAGAATGAAAGAATGTACCTTGTAGGGCCCCTTGGATGAATGAAATCTTCACAAATTTTGAAAAAAAAATTGGCAGCACCTCCCCTGTCCCTAGCACAACATGAACACAGCTCCAACTGTTGATGCGGGCTAGGGCGAGGGGAGGGAAGGTATTATATACGAGCACATTAGCACCGGGTCTTGCGACGACCCGGTGCTACTGCTCTCACATTTGCACCGGTTGCAGCCAGCAACCGGTGCTAAAGGGCCTTAGGCACAGTAGCACCGGTTGCTGGCTGCAACCGGTGCGAATGTGACCACATTAGCACCGGGTCATCGCAAGACCCGGTGCTAATATGCTCAACCTGCCACCCCTGGGCGCCGCCCCCGCTCATAGCCGTTGGACCCGGTGCTGATACATCCTTAGCACCGGGTCCAAAATGTGCCGCGGCCTATGAGGGGGGCGGATGTGAGGTTCTCTGGTGTCACACCCGGTTTTAGAAATAAAACCAGGTGCATCTCGTATGTGCGCCAGGATCAAGTTTACACACATATGGTAGACGTCACAAGTGAATATCCATAACCATGCATACGAAAGAGTATTAAAGTATATTTATTACAATCTCAGAGTTGACACAAATGTCATAGCGAAAGAATTAAATAAACGTTTAACTAAACGAAACGAAGTAACTCCATCTCCACAGGCAGTTGACTGAAGGACTCGCCTAGAATTCCTCAAAATCAGTAGTATAATCCTCAAAATTCTCCCAATCTGAGCAACAGTCCGAGTGTGGTCGATGCAATATAAATAAACAAGTGTGAGCACATGTCGTACTCACCAAAGTATGGAAATAAATGACATGCTAGGCTTTATAAAGTGGAACGCTGAAATGATAGCTGCATTAAGCATTTTTAGTTGGTCAAATTTTATTAAGAATCTATTTACTAGCAGATATAAGTATTTACCAACCACAATTAAATAAATGTCATAAACCCGTCAAATTTAGATAACCACAATTTAGATCATATTCTGATAGCTTAATCATGTGAGGGTCCAGGCCACTTATGACCGTGAGCATGGCTGTTATAACAGTTTTATACTCTGCAGAGGTTGTACACATTCACCATAAGCCGTGATTCCCATTGTCCGAAAACATGTACCCTTCCCACACCACGTGGACCGAATACTTGGTTTCACTATGAGACCTTTACAAAGATACTCTAATAAGTGAAAGCTCGCTAAGGTTTCCAGTTCAGGAGCAAAGCATAACCCTCCCTAGTGAGTCGCGTATCTTAGCAAAGCTTACCGCTCAAGAGGACCGGGCTATACCTCGTCAACCACCGCACCTCTTGCCCCTTTCGGGTAAAACTATCCCAAACTAGAATACCTAATTAGTAAGTCAAAGCCAGAGCCACATAGCACTTATGGTTGCACTGTTTTCTTGGGTGGTCGCTCCATGTTCCAATTAAAAGAGGTGATCTTGCCATTAGTTAATTAAAAGATAATAGTGGAACATAGAGCAGGGGTTTCATTAGACCAATCCCAGTTGAGCAACTAAGCATCATCTACCAGTCAAATTAATTTAATGACCCAGTTGCAAGGTATGGTAAAACAGACTAGGAAATCCTTAATGGAACCCAGCAATATTAATGCAAGCGATAAAGAAACGGTGTAATTAAAATGCATGTCATTTAGGTACAAACAGGCATGATCAAGGAATACTTGCCTTCTTCCCAACCCTGCTGCTGCTCAAACTCTTCAACAGCTGGTTCTTCAAACACTTCCTCGAACGGCGTGTTTCCTATATGCATCACACGAACACATACAAGAAAACAATACAATAAATAAGAAACAGTAGACCAAACAATTCCAACATAAGTAAACAACAGCACAAAACTATTCTACGCATTACAACGAACGCGTGAGCGTGAGAATCACTAAAATCGGAGTTAAAACGCAAAAGATATGGCTTTTCTAAGGTTCAGGGACTTGCTGGCAAAGTTTTAAAACTTTCAAGGGCTTAACTGTGAAAATCCGAGGACTAAAACATAATTTTGTATAAAACTACGAGGATTTTCATGCAAAAAGGTAAAACTTGGACCTCGCGCGCAATTTTAAAACTTCCAGGGGCTAAACCGAAAGAAAAAGGACCTACATTGAAATATTTTTGAACTGGCTAGGACTGCGGGTTAATTTTAAAACTTGGAGGGCCTTTTTGCAAAACCGGTAAGTCTCAGTTTGACTTGGGGCTTGGGTGGCTGTGGTTCGTCGGATCTCGATCCGATGGCCAAGGACGGATCGGGCGGGGGCTCACCGGCAGAGGAAAGCCGAGCGACAGTGTCGCTGGCGCCCACGGCGGCGCATCGCCGGCGCAAACGCGATAGCGCGCTACGGTGCACCAATCGCGATGGGACTTGGTCGAGGGGAGAGAGGGTATGACGGCGATCTCACCCCGGTAGATCACGGCGAGCTTGGAGCTTCGGCGGCGGCCGGCGACGAGGGATGGCGGTCGGCGGCGCTGCAAAAACGGCGACGAGCAATTTAAGGCAAGGGCGCGGCCAAAAGTCGGGGCTAGAGTCGATGGGGAGCTCTTGGGCTTCAAGGTGAACCTCCCGACGTGCTTCACGGCAAGAGAGGGACGACGACGATGTTGTTTGACGGCGGCGGCGGCGGTCCGATGCGGCGGCGCTAGGGCTACGCGAGAGCGGTTGGCGTGCGCGAAAAGACCGGGGAGAGGCAAAGGGGCCACGACGCGCGGGTAAAAGGGGCTAGGCCCTCGCCTGCCTAGGCGTGCGCGCCTGATTCGGAGAGGGCGGCGCAGCCGAGCCCTGGTCGGAATCGAGCTCGAGTCCGGCTCGGGGAAGACGGTCCTAACAGGCGGGCCCCGCCTGCCAGCGACGCGGGAGAGAGGGAGACGCGGAGTGGGCCGGCGCGAGGAGATGGGCCGCGAAAGGAGCTTGGGCCGGGAAGGGAAGCAGGCCGGTGGCCAAAGAGAGAAGTTGAGGGAGCAAACTCGGACTGGCCAAGAGTTGAAGGGCCAAAACTAAACTCGATAGAAAACAACTAATCTAAACATCAAACAAATTCAAATTAAATTCGAATTTAAACAGAATTTAAATTCCAACTTAATTGAACAGCAAGCAAAAGACAAATGCAACAGCATGAATGCATCAACAACTTATTTTGTCTAAAATTATTTAATATGATATTTAAATTGATAAAAGGCTAGAAATTCCAATTAAATCATAGAAAATTTATTTAGGCCTTAATAAATCCTGAAAAAATTCAAAATGTTGCTACAATTTAATTGTGATGAATTTTAGGGTGTTACATCTGGTAGTGTTAAATATAGCAAATAACGCATGCATGGAGCATTAAATGTAGGTAAATAAAAAAACTAATTGCATAGTTTTGATGTACATGACGAGACGAATATTTTGAGCCTAGTTAGGTCATGGTAGGTTAACAATGGCTGAGTTTCTTTCCTTTATGGGAAATTTTTTTTAAAGAGAATATTACATGCATTGAGTATTAAATGAAGTCTATTTGCAAAACTTTTGTAGGGATGTGTGTAACTTTGTGCGACGAATCTAATGAGCCTAATTAGTCCATGATTTACTACAGTAATGCTATAGTAACCATCCTCTAATCGTGCGGTCAAAGGCCTCATTAGATTTGTCCCATGAATTAACCCAGGATTGTAAAGATAGTTTTGTAAACTGACTTTATTTAATACCTCTAATTATTGGTCAAACAGGTTGGAAAAAATTTTCCAGCCTAAAGAAACACGCTCAATTACCACAAACAAATGAAAATGTTACGGTGCGCTATAGTCCGATGTGACATTTTTCACCCTTTTTTATGGATCTAAACCCAGGATGACCCTGGGGACGGGAAACGGAGGTAGCAACTCGGGGGGGGGGGGGGGGGGGGGGGCATGCATTCAAGCTCACATTGCTATCGCTACAAACAGACTTTGACAAAGATGGCGTTTGGTTCGCTCCTCCGTAACGTAATCGGATTGCTGCCGGTAAACAATACGGTTAAATAAGTTTGGTTCAACGTGCGACGTAAACAGATGCCGTGCAATCGGATACCGGCGTGTACATAACTGATTCCGCCCATTTACCGCTGTTATTGTTTTGCGGTACCTGATTCCGCGTCGTTGGTTGCGCGGGCGAGCACATGTGGCCTCCTTGCGCCCTGCTACTTGGATGCCAGACGGAGTGTATAAAGCTCTGTAATCAATATCGTTACATTTGAGAGACCAAACAATGAGTGTAATCGCTGATCCGTATCTGATTCCAGTGTTAACTGATTTCGTTATCGTTTGCGTTACCATTTGTTGAACCAAACACTCTGTTCGAGCATAATACAGCCACTCAGATGCACCTTGTTTTGTACAACTGCATATCGATCTATTTATTTGCTCCATTCGTACGTATGTGGCACTAGCACCGACTGTACGTAATAGTACATCACACGTGTTATTTATTTTTTAAGAATTAAAATCATTTAATTTATATGCACCTGCACTTCTCTACGGCTGGTCCGTATTCTTGCGTGACACGGGTATAAATTGGTATCAGACTGCAGGAGTGCTTGAACGGAGATGTAGTAGTCCTATGGTATGGTAGCCTATGACGAGGCTAGCTATAAGAGAAAAATAGGAGCTGGAGGCGTTAGGAACACAGAAGATGTTCAAGGGATATGCATGTGCTGCCGAGACAAATCCGGGTCGAGCCGCATCCAATCAGTGGCTGTAACGTTGGTGCCTCTCTGCATAGTATCCTGCCAGTTGACGCTGCTTCCTGTTGAACAGTTCTCTCTTCTGACCAACATATTGCTGGTAGAGTGCTCTTTGGCAAGCGTGAAAAGGTTAATGGCAGCAAAAAATCTAAAGGGTACGTCACATGATCCTTCAGCATTTAATTTTCCCACCTGCCAACTTCAACAATATAGTTTTAAATATAGATAAGATACCGAATCTAAATCGGATTTAGGTCGCATTACAAAGCTTGTATAAGATAGTTTTGTGGTTAAGGTTCATATATCGACAAAATTGATGCAGACACAATTTGATGAGAGTGACGGGGACAGTGACTTTGGTTTAGACTATACTGCACTTGAACATCCGGTAGGTGAAGTGACACAAGATAATTTGACACAAGACATCAGTCATGATTTGGATAACTTTGATATTGTAGGAGCTACAGGGAGAACAGGCTTCGGTATGAATCTCTTCACACTGCACAGCGCAGAACTAGGACGGGATGGATGAACAGAAATTTTTGCAAGTCTATGCTGATTTGAGAATGAGTCATTCTTTTTTTTTCTCTTGAACGCTGATAGTGTACGTGTACTAGCAGCCACACATTGGCCAGAGCAGCAAATACCCATTGATCATTAAAATACACACTACCAGAATGCTTCACATCCGCCCGCCTCCTCCGCCTCGGCCATTTTTGGACCCGGTGCTGATGGGGTTTCAGCACCGGGTCCAACGGCTAGGAGCGGGGGCGGCGCTGCGGGGTGTCAGGGCGGACACATTAGCACCGGGTCGTGGCGAGACCCGGTGCTAATGCTCCCCCTTTAGCACCGGTTGCAGCCAGCAACCGGTGCTAATGTGCCCGAGGTCATTTAGCACCGGTTGCTGGCTGTAACCGGTGCTAATTGGTGCACATTAGCACCGGGTCTTGCCACGACCCGGTGCTAATGTCTTTTGTATATAGCACCTTCTTCCTCCCCCGGCCGAGTCAGCTGAACACTTAGGCGTTGTGTTCATCCTGCTCGGCCGTGGGAGGGGAGGTGCTGCCCAAATTTTTTTCAAAATTTGTGAAGATTCTACTCATCTAAGGAGCACTACAAGGTACACTCTTTCATTCTCTAATGTTTTATTTAGCTTGTAATCCTTCTATGATTTAGAAATAGAGGGATTTGTGAATCAAAGTAAAGCTAGCTAGAGAGAGCTTGTGTTCTTGGAGGAGAGAGAGGAGAGAGCTTGAGTTCATGGTGGAGAGATTGTTCATGTTGTGTTTTAAATGGAGAGAGAAGGCAAGCTAGTTAGTATTTTGTTTTGTATGACTTGTGAATAATTATAAGGCTTATGTATTTTATTTATTAGAGAGGTTTATTTATTAAAAGTTGGAATAGTTATTTATTAATTTAATGAAATATATATTATTAGTTATTTATTAAAAGGTAGAATAGTTATTTATTTATTTAACGGAAGGTATATTTATTTATTTAATGAATATAGTAATGTAGTTTTAGAAATTTATTTATATAATGGAATATATATTATAATTTGTGTTTATTTATATATTAAATTTTTTTATCTTTAAATTGTATTGTATATTTGTTATTGGTTAATAATGCAGATGAATAGACAATGGATGTACGGGGACCCCCACGCTCAGGCGTTCCGTGATGGCCTTAGGACGTTTCTCGATGCCGCCGAGGCTAACAGGACGCCGTCCGGTTTCATGTTCTGCCCATGCACCCATTGTAAAAATATACAATCGTACAAAATAAGAGGTTGTCTTCAGGTGCATTTGATGAGGCACGGTTTCATGAGGAATTATTCTGTTTGGACGAAGCACGGTGAAAGAGGAATTCTAATGGATGAAGATGAAGAAGACGAGGCCGATGACGACATTTCATTATTGGCTCAATACTACGGTTCCTTTGCATATGCTGCAATGGGTGATGCCGATGAGGAAGATGTTGCTCGGGAAGGCGATGCTCAGGAAGATGTTGCTCAGGAAAATGAACCTACTGATGGACTCGGGCAAATGTTGCGTGATGCCGAGAAAGACTGCGGCAATGATAAGGAACTGAAAAAGATACAGCGCATGTTGCAGGACCACAAGACTGACCTGTACCCAGATTGCAAAGAGGGGCTAAAGAAGTTGGGTAGCACACTTGAACTTCTGCAGTGGAAGGCAGCAAATGGTGTTACTGATAAGGGTTTTGAGGAGCTACTGAAACTCGTAAAGAAGATTCTTCCAGAGGGTAACAAATTGTCATCGACGACGTATCAAGCAAAACGTGTCGTTTGCCCTCTCGGTTTGGAGGTGCAGAAGATACATGCGTGTCCTAATGACTGTATCCTCTATCGCGGACAGTACGAACACTTGGATCGTTGTCCGGTTTGCACCTGCGCACGATACAAGTTCAGGCGGGACGACCCTGGTGATGTTGGGGGAGAGCGTTCTAAGAAAAAAATCCCTGCGAAGGTGATGTGGTATTTCCCTCTGATACCCCGTCTGAAGCGTTTGTTCAGGAACAAAGACCATGCCAAACTGATGCGCTGGCACAAAGAAGAACGTAAGAAGGATGGCATGTTGAGACACCCCGCCGATGGATCCCAATGGAGGAACATCGACAGAGCATTCCCAGAGTTTGATGCTGATGCGAGGAATGTTAGGCTTGGTTTAAGTACCGATGGCATGAACCCTTTTGGTGAAATGAGCAGTAGTCATAGCACTTGGCCCGTGACTGTTTGTATCTACAACCTACCCCCTGGCTCTGCATGAAGCGGAAGTTCATTATGATGCCAGTGCTCATCGAAGGCCCAAAGCAACTTGGCAACGACATTGATGTGTACCTAAGACCATTGGTTGACGAACTTTTGTAGTTGTGGAAGAATGAAGGTGTTAGCATGTGGGATGAGGACAAGCAGGAGCAGTTTGACCTTCGAGCACTGCTTTTCATAAGCATCAACGACTGGCCTGCACTAAGTAACCTATCAGGACAATCAAACAAAGGATATAAAGCATGCACTCACTGTTTAGAGGAAACCGAAAGCATGTATTTGAAACATTGTCGTAAAGTTGTGTACATGGGTCACCGTCGATTCCTTCCGGCGAAGCATGAGCTACGAAAGAAATGTGCGCATTTTGGCGGGAATGCTGACCGCCGTACAAAGCCGAGACACCAGAGTGGAGAAGAGCTATTTGATATGGTGAAGGACCTACACGTGGTGTTTGGCAAGGGAGACGGAAGCCAGGCTGCTTCGACGGGCGAGGATGGTCGTGTCGCGATGTGGAAGAAGAAGTCTATCTTTTGGGAGCTACCTTATTGGCAGCGTTTAGAGGTCCGTAACGCGATTGATGTGATGCATCTGACGAAGAATCTTTGCGTGAACTTGATAAGCTTCCTGGGTACTTATGGGAAGCCAAAAGATACACTAGAAGCACGTCAGGAGCTGAAACGATTGAAGCAACGGACTGATCTACATCCAGAAAAGAGAGACAAAGGACGCCAGTACTTGCGTCCAGCTAGCTTCACTCTCAGCAAAGAAGAGAAGGCAAGCATGTTTGAATGCTTGAACAATATCAAGGTTCCGTCTGACTACTCCTCCAATATTAAGGGAATAATAAATATGATAGAGAAGAAGTTCACAAACCTGAAGTCTCACGACTGCCATGTGTTGATGACACAGCTGCTTCCCATCATACTCAGGGGTGTGCTACCAGTTAACGTGCAGAAAGCCATTGTGAAGCTATGTGCATTCCTCAATGCAATTTCTCAGAAGGTGATCAATCCAGAAAGCCTTGGATGATATTTCCACCATCCTTTTTCAATATCATGACACATCTATTGGTTCACCTCGTCAAAGAGATTCGTATATTCGGCCCAGTATTTCTACACAATATGTTCCCATTTGAGAGGTTCTTCGCTGTCTTAAAGAAGTATGTCCGTAATCGTTCTCGTCCAGAAGGATGCATTGCTAAGGGATACGAAACAGAAGAGGTCATTGAATTATGTGTTGACTTTGTCGACGATCTTATGCCGATTGGTGTGCCCGAATCACATCACGAGGGGAGACTTGGTGGAAAGGGCACACTAGGGAGAAGATCGATGGTGATCAAGGACGTTGAGACATTTCGTAAAGCGCACCTCACAGTTTTGCAACAATCAACCTTAGTTGCTCCGTACATCGAGGAGCACACGTAGATTCTCAGGGACGAAAACTCAACAAAGTCTGCGGCCTTCATTCAGCGTCTGCACAATAGTACTTTCGCCGATTGGTTGCGAAGACGTCTTATGGGTGTCGAGGGCATTAATGCGCAGCTAGCTTTTGTAGCTAGAGGTCCATCGAGCACGATCTTGACATTCCAAGGATACGACATCAATGGGTATACATTTTACACAAGAGCCCAGGACAAGAAAAGCACCAACCAAAACAGTGGTGTCCGGATCGTCGCGACAGACACCAATGGCAATACAAACTCATACTATGGAATCATAGAGGAGATATGGGAACTAGAGTACGGACCTTTGAAGATCCCACTGTTCAAGTGCCAATGGGTGAAGCTGACTGGAGGAGGTGTTAAAGTTGAAGCGGATTATGGAATGACGTTAGTGGACCTAAACAAGATTGGCTTTCTAGACGAACCGTTTTTTATGTGAAGGACATGGCTAGCAGACCAAAGAAAGGGGCGGATAAGAAAGGTGGGGGTAAGCAATTGGACCCATCACAAGACGAGCCAAAGCGTCAAATAGTTCTTCCTGGAAAGAGAAAAATCGTAGGAGTTGAGGACAAGACGGATGAAGATTATGATATGCTCGATGGCCGGCCTCCATTCTCAGTGGCTGATGACCCAAGCATCCTATTAGCGGCGGAGGAGACACCGTATTTACGGCGTGATCACAATCAAGGAACATTTATAAAGAGGAAGTTTATTAGTGTCCGAGTAAACGATGATGCCATGTAATTTAATTGCACTATGTTCCACCCAATTTGTAATGACTATATTTGCATTTATGTTCCACCTATGTTCTAAGATTTTCTATTGATTTATAAGATTGTTTTTATTAATTCTAGCATTTTATATTGATTTTCTAATAATTTATAAGATTTTCTAGTAATTTATAAGATTTTCTAGTAATTTATAAGATTTTCTATTAATTTATAAGATTTTCTATTAATTTATAAGATTTTCTAGCATTTTATATATATTTTTAATAGGTATTAATAACTGAATTAAAACAAGTATTAATAACTATATATTAAAAACTATATTTATAAGATTCCCAAATAGTAGCCACCGGTGCTAAAGGCCGGTTTGGAAACTGGCGCCAAACGAAAATTGGGGGCCTTTAGCACCGGGTTGATCTAAAATCCGGTGCTAAAGGCCCCCAATTTTCGTTTGGCGCCAGTTACGGCCTTTAGCACCGGTTGTAGAAGACCCGGTGCTAAAGGGGGGGCCTTTAGCACCGGGTCTTCCCACCACCCGGTGCTAAAGGCCCTTTAGCACCGGGTCTTCTACAGCCGGTGCTAAAGGCCGTAACTGGCGCCAAACGAAAATTGGAAGGCCCTTTAGCACCGGGTCTATACAGCACCCGGTGCTAAAGGCCCTTTAGCACCGGGGCGTGGCTGCACCCGGTGCTAAATACGGGGGACCTATATAGGCCGGGGACTTCTCTCCCCTCCCTCACTTCGCCCTCATCTCCTCACAGATCGAAACCGCCGCCTCCGCCGCGCGCCCCCTCGTCTCCTCAGCCGCCGCCCGACGTCCCCGCCGCCGTCTGTCGACCTAGGCCCGCGTCACCGCCGCCGCCCGTCGCCGCAGCCGCGCCTCCGTCCACTGTTGTCGCACGCGTCGTCCCCGGCCGCGCCGACGCCGCCGCCCATCATCGTCCCCGCGCCCGGCCACGCCGCCGCCGCCGTCGCCCGTCGCCGCGGCCTCGCCTCCGTCGACGCTCGCCGCCGCCGCCACCCGTGGTCCCCGCGCCCACGCCGCCGCCACCTGTCGTCCCCACGCCCACGCCGCGCCGCCGCCCTCGTCCCGGGCCGCGCCGCCATCGTCGTCCCCGCGCCGGCGCCTCTCGTCCCCGCGCCGAACGTCGTCCCCGCGCCGGCGCCGCCCCTCGTCCCCGCGCCGCCGTTGGCCCGCCGCCCGTCGCGGTGAGCCCTCTGTGAAGCCGGCCTTCGTGCCGTGCAAGCATGTTTGTGAGCCGGCATTCGTGCCGTGTGTACGTGTTTGTGTGTGCAGGTACCCGTTGCATGGCCGAACACGTTCGGCCATACACATTTGCTTTTGAACGTGTTCGGCCATGCGTATTTGGTTAGCGAACGCGTTCGCTAACCAAATGCGCATGGCCGAACGCGTTCGCTAACCCATACATTGAAAATGCATTGTATTGGAAATCTTAGAAATATATATGCTTCGTATGTATTGGAAATATTAGAAAATATTAGAAATTTATTTTATTGGAAATGCGTTGTATTGGAAATATTAGAAATATATATGCTTTATATGTATTAGAAATTTAAATGTACATATGCTTCATTTAAATGTATATTGGAAATTTAAATGTATATTGGAAACGCGTCCGCTAACCAAATGCGCTTGGCCGAACGCGTTCACTAACCACATACATTGGAAATCCATTGTACTGGAAATATTAGAAATATATATGCTTCATATGTATTGAAAATATTAGAAATTAATTTATTGTAAATGCATTGTATTGGAAATAAAAATGATATATTGGAAATGTTCTATATTGCAATTCTATTAGAAATATACATGCTTCATATGTATTGAAAAATGTTGCAAATGTAAATTGCAAATATTTATATGCTGAAAATGTAAATGTATATGCATGTTTATTTATTGGAAATGTATAGGCATGTTGAAATGTGTATTGGAGATATTTACATTGAAATCTATATTGGAAATGTTATATCTTTGAAATGTATATTGGAAATGCATTGTTTATTTACATTCCACATGGTGACGTACCTGTTGAGGTGGAGCAAGTCGTCACCAACTGGGAAGACTTGGAACTTGACATCCCCGGAGGTGAAGGAGAAACAAAACTCGGTCAGTGTTCTCACTGCATCATTCTATGGAGCAAGGCAGACGTCGTCATACCCGGTACACCTGTGGCTACCAACAAGCCTCCGTCACATCCACCGTCTCCAAGAGATCCACCGGATCATGACGATTCTCCGGGAGCTCCTGATGCAAGCCCGTCTCCTCCGCCGAAGAGGTCTCCGTCTCCTCCGCCGCGGAGGTCTCCGCCCCCTCCGCCGAAGAGGGGACGCCGCACTAAAGCCTCTGCCCCCACTCCACCAGGGAAGAATGCGCGGAAAACCAGAGAGAAGCCCGCACCAGAGAAAAGAGCGGGTGAGAAGACTCTAGAGAAGCTCGAAGCCTCGGTCAAAGCAGACACAAACAAGCAAATGGCCGAGTGGAGGAAAAAACCGGAGCCGGAGCCGAAGCTTGATCCCACTGTCGTCAAGTCATTCCTCGGTAATTTGAGCAAGGGTCAACAGAAGGAAGTAATAGTAACAGACTATGACCGCTCATTACTGAAATCTCGCCGGAAGCGGAAGGCTGCAGATAAGGAGGCGGGCCCATCCAAAAAGGTTCCTCAGCTCGGCGAGCAACCTCAGCGGCCCTTGGGTCCATTGCCATGTCTGGACGAGATTAACGTGCAACGAGTAATGGCCGAGACTGGACTATCCAGAGCGCAAGTCCTGGGGGAAGAAGAGGTGCCTGTAAACACAACGTTAAAGTGGCCGTTTAAGCTTGGCGAGTCTATGGTCCCTCCTGAAATGGAGAGCAAGCTACAGACGAAGACGCGTCGATTCCATGAGTGGTACTTGGAAGAATCAAGAAGGAATAAACGGCGTATGATCAAAGTAGGCGTGAAGGACCATGATTTCTACAATGGTGACGTGGATTGGGTCTGGCTGAGGTTTCAGGATATATATGAGTTGTACCACCGCGACGCCATGGACGTGGATTTGATCACCTGTTGGACACTGTAAGTACTTTGTTGTTGCTTATAATTCACAGTTTGAAAACAATAATTCCAATCTATGCTGATGCGGGCTTTATTTATTGTTAACATATGCAGAATGAAGATTCAAAAATGTCGGAGATCCTCAATATATGACGTTGGTTTCGTGGATCCTCGAAGGATAAGTGAACAAATGATATTGATGAATCCTGAGGAAACATATGGAAACCTATACAAGTATATTAAGAAACAAAATTACTGCGACTCCATACTAATCCCGTACAACATCGAGTGAGTACATACACAGGCTTCTTCTTATACTGTCTGCGTATTATTTCATTTCTGATTATAATGTATACATGTATACATATTCCACTGGTTCCTAATAATATTGTGTCCTGACCGGGGTGTCGTGAACGTCTTTGATTCATTACACACTCCAATAGAAAAACTACAGAACATCATGGACATGATGACAAGGTGATGTATATTTTCCCCTACTTAATTCACCACTTACACTCGCAATGACTTAACTCAATTTTTTTGTTCGCAGGGCCTGGAATCAATTTCGTCAAGAACACCCGGGTATTCAACATGAGACACTAAAATGGAACATTGGCTTTCCGGTAAGCAAGTAATTTGTACATGTAGGCCTCGGCTAATATATTATATGAATTTTACTTAATTTCTTTTGGTCGACAGTGTGCCAAACAGGAGAAGGGAAATAATTTATGTGCATACTATGTTTGTGATTACATGTGGAATTGGGGACATAAAAAGCTTACACAACACGATATTATGGTACGTAATAATAAACACATTTCCATTATTATTAAGTGCACAATTATTGTCTCCAACTCGGCGGATTAAATATCTTTCAATTATTTGTAAATTATAGATGTTGAGCCTGAAGGAAGAGTCTCTAGAGCTAGAAAGAATTGACGCAATTGCAGAACAGCTCGTTGGATGGATCTGGGACGAGGTCGTCAATCCCCGAGGAGAATTCCACATGCCACTGGAGGACGTGCCGGACAGTTCAACAAGTCGTCAATCTTAATTAAGTAGAAAATACAGTTTAAATATATATAACTCGAGTTGACATGCATGAATATCTACTTTTGTAATATATATGTCTTCTATTTTGATGAAATGTCAGCTAATATGAATATAGAGTCGGCCGAATACGCATTAGAATACACGTATTAGAATATATACGTATATACACGTATATAGACGTGCATGCATGGCTACTGAAAAAAAGCAAAAAAAAAATCCGGGGCCTTTAGCACCGGTTCACCGGTTGCTGGAACCGGTGCTAAAGGCCCTGCTAAAGGCGCTGCGGGGCAGGCCCTTTAGCACCGGGTTGTGTCTGGAACCGGTGCTAAAGGGACCCTTTAGCACCGGTTATTCAACCCGGTGCTAAAGGGGTACCCCTTTAGCCTCGGAAGATCTGCACCGGTTGGGATACCCGGTGCTAAAGCCGGTTCCCAACCGGTGCAGATGTTGATCATTCTGGTAGTGACATGGGAGCATATGAAAAACTCGAGATTAGGTTAAGCGTGGGACAGGAAATAGAGTTATGGTTTGGCTGGTTAGTGCGGATTTGTGCTGAGAGAAAAATACTGTTGTCTTGGCTGGGGTTGATTTATTGTAAGAGAAAAATACTATTAACTGGTGCTGATAAGCCGGACCAACAGGTCGAGATGAAAACAAAGGAGCTAAAAGCAGGGGCATGCATTCATTCAAGCTCACATGGCTCTACTACCGCTACAAACAGCTTCATGTTTGTATTTTGACAAATTATGATGGAATAAAAAGTTAATTATGTATAAGGTAACATATTATTGGAGCATATCTAGTCCCAGTAGAACACGTAACACAGACAGCTACTATATTGTACTGATCGAGCAGAAAAAACAAGTTAGCTCTGGGAACACATAACACCGCCACTCAGATGCACCTTATTTTGTACAACTGCATATCTATTTATTTGCTCGATTCGTACTTATGTGGCACTAGCACAAACCGCACCTAAGAGTACATCACACACGAGTTAATTATTTTGTAAAGAATTAAAATCATTTAATTTATACGCACCTGCACTTCTCTTCGACTGGTCCGTATTCTTGCGTGACACGGGTATATTGATATCAGACAGCAGGAGTGCTTGAACGGAGCGGTAGTCCTATGACACCGCACCCTGTGACGAGACTATTTGTAAAAGAAAAATAGGAGCCGGAGGCGTTAGGAACACAAAAGATGTTGAAGGGATGCAGCTGCTGGAGACAAATCCGGTTCGAACCGCATCCAATCAGTGGTAGTACTGTTAATGAACTTCACGCTAGTACGCTGCCATTAGTTGATGCTTGTGGTTGTTGAGGAACATCTTTATGTTGAACAGTTCTCTCTTGTGACCCATATAATGCCGACATTATGCCTCGGAACGAGCATTGAGGGACTTTGGACCTGGGGGTGAGTATTCACTATTCAGTTTCGGCATGGCATGTATTTGGTGAAGAAACAATCGAACGACAAGTATGGTTCAAGCTCAGTCTTATTTTTCAATAGTCCCATGAGCATTCTATATAAGGCTACCTTTAAGCTTTAGTTTGGTTGGATCTAAGTTATGTCAATTTCAATTACAAAACAGGATATTTTGTTTTCCCCGCGATCTGTTCTTGAATACTTTCGGTTATGCTGTCATTGGGACACTCGGATTCTTGACACGTGTGTTTTAGCTAGTCAACCACGTTATCAATGTGATGTTAATGCATACCAATTACAGCTACACCTTTTTTTCTTGCGAAAGATGAATACAGATGCAAACACTCCTATACACGCACACTCATCCTTATAAATAGATGCACATAAACCGTACACCCCTGAGACTGCACCGACATATTCGATCTAAAGATTTATGAAGTCACCAATAGCGTTTCGCTGTCGACGAGTATGTCGCCTACTACTGATAAAATATTGATGAATAAATTATAGAATAAATTCAGAGAAATATCGCCTACTGCATACGATTAGGGCATTGTTTAGTTCCCAAATTTCACCCCCAAATTCCACTATGCAAAAAGAAGATTCCCGTCACATTAAAATGTCGACAATTGCATGGAGTACTAAATGTAGATGAAATCAAAAATTAATTGCACAATTTTATTGTACTTTGCGAGACGAACATTTTGAGCCTAATTAATCAATGTTTGGACAATTATTCACAAATACAAACAAAATGCTACAGTGACGCATTTATGACAAAGTTCCAACTAGTTGGGAACTAAATGAGGCCTAGGTTGACAGGAAACAGAGGTAAAAGCAGGGGCATGCATTCATTCCATCATTCAAGCTCCCATGCTCTGTTGTCGCTACAAAACATACTGGACCTTGTTTAGTTCCCCAACTTCGTCCTCAAATTCAACTATGCAAAAAGAAGATTTCCATCGCATCAAAATGCCGGCACATGCATGGAGTACTAAATATAGATTAAATCAAAAACTAATTACACAGTTTTGTTGTACTTTGCGAGACAAACATTTTGAGCCTAATTAATTAATATTTGGATAATTATTCACAAATACAAACGAAATGTCATAGTGGCGTATTAATGGTAAAATGCCAATGCTAAAGTTGGGAGCTAAACAGGCCCTGGTCCAAGATTTGGGGTTGCCTATTGTTTTTTGTTCTTTGTGATTCGACTTGTGATGCTCCGACATTTTGATGTGATGAGAATTTTTTTTATCCATAGTAGAGTTTGGGGTGGAATTTCGGAACTAAACAAGGCCTATGTCCATTCTTCAATATTTGAAATAGGAGCTGAGGTCTAAACCTCTATTGTTTCCCAAGAAAATATAGAAGGAGAACAATACCGTGCTGCATCATCTTGTTATATACAGCTGCATGTCTATTTATTTGCTCCATTCGTACTTATCTGGCACTAGCACATCAGTTGTTTATTTTGAAATCGAATAATCATTTAATTTATATGCGCCTGCTCTTCTCTTCGGCTGGTCTACATTCATGTGCGACACGAGTATTTATATAGGAGATAGATCATCAGCAGGATAGCTAGGACTGTAGGTGTGCTTGAACAGAGATCGTGCTAGTCCTATGGCATGGCAGTATGGCACCATGCATGTGAGGAGGCGTCAGAAACACTAGGCCCCGTTTGGTCAATGGGTGTAGCTGCTACCGAGACAAGTCCGGTTCCAACAGCACGCAAGAAATGGTTGTACCAAGGGTGAGACTCGTGTGTACTGTCATCATCGGTTGTTGCTGATGGTACGCCAGGTTCATGTTGAACAGTTATATCTTGTGACCGTCAGTTTTGTAGGGAGTGACGATTGGTAGGCTGTACTATCCTCTACACAGGCTTTCATAGTGCAGCGTGTCCATGTTTGGATGGATGGATATGCCGTTAACCTGGCTTAAGATGTGCAAAAGTAGTGGACGGCCTGCGTAGCATGGGAACACATTTTATTTTCATCTCCGGCTTATGCAGGTTGGCTAATTAGTTGGGCCCCACCAGGTGCAAAGCCTTCGTCTCCCATCCCGTCACCGCTCCAACACGGTCACCGTGAGACGTGCTCCCCCGTTGCCAACTCGAGTGCACCGCGACCGGCGACGCTCGCCCCCAGTGCATCGCTGATGCCACCGATGACACCGGAGGAGCGATGGGCCATGCTAGTTGCATCGCATAGGTGCACGGCGGGGGCCGCCTTGGTCGACTCGAGCTCACAGGCTTCTGTTTCAACCAACTGATGACCATGTGTGCCTCTATCTCCAAACCTTGGCTTAGTTTTTGACCTTTGTGCTGCATAAGACCACGGTTTCTACCTGGTAAAACTCGAAGTACTTTTTTGCTTCTTCTCCTTTCCTGATGCCTTTGGTCTTGTTAATGCCCTCCACAATGTGTTCCCAAAGTGATGCCTAGAAAAAAAAGAGAAGATTGGAGCATCACTCTCAACATCACGACAGGTAATGCTAATTTGAAGTGATGCCTCAAAAAAAATCAGAGCGGTGCATGTACAAACGCCGGTGCCCATTCACTGAAAGAACATTTAATTGTTGGTTCGCATAGCTTCTCCTCACATTGGTCATGTTGAACAAAGATCCAACATATAGAATTTCTGGAGTTGAAGTTGGGACAAATAGAGTATTTAGATGAATCATTTTGTTTATAGTTTGTACTAAATAATAATATTTAAAGTACTTTAATTTAACATAGGAAATACAAATCTAGTCTACAGTTCGGATGGACCTATAGTATACCTAGCAAGAGTCATGAAGTGGGGTTGTACGAGCAACTCCATCAGCCTCTCTATTTTAAAAGCTAAATTTGAATATTCTAGTCCTTTGTAAAAAAATGAAAAGTTCAAAATCCCAAAGGGTAATCCAACAGCCTAGCTAAAATTTGGATACCTACCTATCAGGCCCGTGAGTTTAGAAACTTGTGGTCACCGCCTTCCTCCCGTCTACCTCCCGCATCTCCCCCATTGCCCGCCTCCTCCCACGCCCGTGGCCCACGGCGAGCGCCGCCGACCGTACGCCCACCTCCCGGCCGCCGCCCACCGTCCCGCCCTTCTGAATCTCTTCGGCCGGTCGCCGTGCCCAGCCTCCTCCCCCCGCCACCTCCCGCACCGCACCGCCCCACGGCCAGCGGCGACATCGCCACCGTGCCGGCCGCCCTCCTCCCGCCCACCGCCCGCGGCACCCGCCACCAACCCTGCCAACCAGATGTCCCTGCCGCCTCTCCTCCGCTCCGCCGCCCGCAACCGCCACCGGGCCGACCACCTTTTAGAGTCCGGGCCTCCTCCCCAACCCCGACAACCCCAAACCCTAACCCGACCTCCTCTCTCCTCTCCTCTTCCTCCTCCTCTCCTCTCCTCTCCTCTCCATCGACCGCACGAAACCGCACCGTGCGGTCAACCTGAAAAGCAACATTGCGGATGGAAGAGTAGGACTGAACAAGTGCTGGAGTGGAGAGAGTCTGATGCGCGCTCCCATGGCATGGCACCCTATTACAAGCTAGGCTAGGAATCACAGAGAACATAGAAGCTGGAGGCGTCAGGAACAACAACAATGTTCACGAGATGCAACGAATGGCAGCAGGGTGGGGGTGCATCTCCGTTTGTATTGCAAGACGGCTGTTTGTTGAATGGGTTCCTCTCCGACAGCTATCTCTCCACAGCCGCAGCTTTTCATTCCTGAGGATCACCCTCTTCGTCTTTATTATTATTTAATAACAATAGTACAACATAGTATTTTATATTCCAATTAGACACTGCGGTTTATGATGTGCAGTAAAAAGAAAATCCTCAACCAAATTAAACAGCAGTAAGAAGAAAATAGAGCATTTTATTTGGAAAATTAAAGAAGTATTGCACTACCATTTAAGATAGCGTTTGCTTGGAGTAAATGTAACGGAACTCGATTACATACGGTAATAGATCCTTTTAGGGCCTGTTTGGATACTAGAGACTAAAACTAAGGGACTAAAATTAGTCTCTAAGGGACTAAAATTGCTGTTTGGATCCCAGGACTAAAAGGGACTAAAGATGCATTAATGGCTTGCGCAAAGACGATTTTGTCCGTGTTCATGTACCCCACCCGCGTGCGCCAAGGAGTCCTCACACGCGCCCCTTCCCTCCCTCCCTCCCTCCCCTCCCCTCCCCTCCCCAGCGGCGGCAGCCTGCACGGCGTCAACGGCGGCGCGTAGCGGCCGAGGCAGCGGGGGCGCACGCGCGGGGCGTCGGGGGCACACGGGCGCACGGTGAGGCAGCGGGCGGCGTCAGCGGCGGCCTGGCGGTGGGGAGCACGCCGCTTGGCGGCGGGAGGAGCGGCCGAGCTCCATCGGCGCGTGGATGGCCCGCCCTCCTCGACGCGCCCCTCCCCTCCCTCCCCAGCGCGGCGGCCCGCACTGCGTCAGCGCTCGCGGACGGGCGCGTGGGAGGGTGGTGTTAGCGCGGCGGCTGGCAAGGGGCCGAGCAGCCAGCGGCGGCGCACAGCGGGTGGGCGCCGAAGAAAAGAGAGTGTGTGGGGATGATGCGAGAGGAGAGGCATCCAGTGGAAAAGCCTCTTCTGAGTTCTAGGCCCTTACTCGGCACAACTGACTGAAAAGTAGAGAGGCGGTTTTCCATGGAAGGAACAAACACACCGAGACAGACCACAACCAAAAATAAGAAAAAAAAAGGTGGTCGGCAGCCCACATGATTTCTAGTCAAGCCCGATAACCACTCCGGCACGGCCACGATGTTTTATTTTCAAGATAGGGAATTTAACATGTTGGTGGTTACAAAAAATCCACAAAAATCTGCGGCCTGCAGCTCTGAACGAGAGCCACGGCGCTGCGCCGCAATCCCGCAAAAGGCATCGCCGACGACGGCATGGCGGCGGCGCAGCCTTCCTCCTCCGATTCACTGCCTCCGCCCCTCCGCCGCCGCTCACGCCGCCTCGTCTTCGACCGCCGCTACGGCTGGATGTAAGAAAAGCACACAGACCCCGGCCGCTTGCGCTTCCCCCCTTCTATCTGTCTCTGTTCCTCTTCCGCCGCCAAGATCCAGTCTCCGTGCGCTGATGCTTCTCTCCCGCAGCTTCGACGAGTGGACGGACCCCGCCGACCAAGCGCTCTCCGGCGGCCGTGGAATGTTTGTGCCTACCCGCTCCCCCGCTCTGCGGCCTTCCTTCCCTAATCTTGTACCCTGCACTCTGCGGAGACTCATATACTTTTCTCTGCTCTGTTTCAGGTTCTGTGCGGTGACGATGGCGCGGTCGCTGGTGGACGCTGCGGCATCCTCGGTAATGGTCTTGCCGACGAGCTAGAATATGAGCTGAATTTGTTCCTTGCTTGAATGCCGTGAGGGGTGCCGCGGTAGAATCTATTGGATAAATCTAGTTATTGACATGGCATGTTTGCCTGTTAGCATGTTCTTAATTTTGGACTTGTAGTTGGATATGAGCTTTGGTCATCCAAATTCGTCATTCTTGAGTGGGTTCGTGAGTACTTCTTGGCAGGATTTTGCAATTCATAGGATATGCTAAGAGAGCTTGTGGTTGTATAATATTAAGTCGTTGCTATGTTTTAGGTTTATAATACATAAGCTGGTCAATAAATCCACCAGTTGGTAGCCTGGGATTTGTTTGCTAGGTGAAGTTGTTCCGTTGGGAGATTGTTATGAGGTCAGAAACGTCAGTTGTTATATGGGGTATTCTTTTTCCTGAAAGCAGTAATTCCATTTTTTGATGTGTGCATCAGAAAATTTTATTTAATATTATGAAGGTTACCCTTTTCCCTCTCATCACCCAAGGCTGCGAATGCTGCTGTCTCATTCAATAACCTGAAAATTATGTAAATTTAATTAGGGTAGTCTGATGAAAAAATATAGGTAACTGCATCTTTCGTGGTGTCCAGAAACTAAGACGTATGCCAAAATGTTCATCTGACTATAACTATCATTAAAGTGCTCTATTCTTTTCTTTGGAAATATGATTTATGGAACTTCTAATGCATGTGCTGCAGCGCATTTTATTTAAAGTCCTAACTCTATGCGAGGCTGCCTTCTTGCCTACAAACTTTATCTCTCATGTAAGAACAGCCTCATGTTTAGGGTGGTTAGCATAGTGGTAGATATGAATGCATATGTATGAATTTGTCTTCACTCACCTGATGAACTGAATATGATCCACGTGTATGAACAATACTCAAATGTGCTGGTAGATTAGTTGTTCCCATCACTAATTTCTAGGGATCTCGCAAAATCAATAATGTTGGGAACATGCATTTCCTTATTTTTTGCCAGACTGTATCCACTGGATATTCTGTTATTATGGTGTCTTCAATATGTCTACTATGGAGGTTACCTTTAACTTAGTAGGAGGATAAGAAAAAACTATTTTAGCTATGTTTTTATGATTTTATCATCCTCCCAGTATCTAACTGCTCGTTTGTTCATTCACAGATTAACCATGCTTCAAGTTCAGTTGGCAGAGTTCTAGGATCCCCCAAAAGTTTCAATCTGCCAGCATATATGCCTAGCCTGGCATTTAAGAAAAAGCAGCGAGCATGGTTACGTGAACTTGAAAACTCTAGAGTTGTTGCTGATCTCAAGTTAATAAACTGTAGTACTCATTCCACATTGGAATGCACGGCAACTGATTGCCTCTGCTTGACAAGGCAACATGATCTTCTGTAAGCAAGAATTTAAATTATATGTCACTTCTCCTTAAAAAGCATCATTTTGTTCTTTAATGCAGCTTGATGACATAATTATCTAGTTGTACGTTTCTCTTCATTGAAGTGGGAAGGACAAGTGATGATTCAGTTGCATGTTTTTCTTCATTGAAGTGAAGGACAAGTATGATTCTATATTTCTATGTTAAAGGTGAATCAGGGTAGTAAATGAAAAATTCAGTACCCAATCTTTTTTTGAGAATCTTATTACACCACTTAGGCAGTTACCTAAAATTATTTAACTATTGTTGGTCTTTCCTCGGGATTGAAATCTCAATGAATAATATCTTTCCACCTACCTAGGCTTCTTTAGAATTTTTCAAACCTTAATTGGAATAATGCAATTAGATTTATATCATGCATTACATCAAACAGTTTTGTACTTGTTTGAAGAATGATTTTTTTTTGGTTGCATTGCTATGTTTTATATCAACAAATATCAGCAGCATGCAAACCAAATTGTAGACATTAAAGCTTCTATCTTAAAGCCTATATAACAATTGACCTGCTTGCCCCCCTTTCTATAACTTCCACTCTCACATCCAATGTCCCGACAATAGGTAATAGCATTCTGTGACTCTGCAATCTTGGTATAGGAGGTGTTGGGAATTCGACCATGACATTGTGATCAATTTGTGTAAGTTCCGCAGGGGCGGATCCACCTATGTCTTACGGCTCGTGGATGCCATACTTGGAATGTTATAATATTTAATGTCTTACGGTTGTTTGGTGAACTGTGAATTAATCAATTGTGCTGAAGTATGGTTTTTCAATCATAGCTGAGATGAAACTTTCAAACTTGTGAAAAGATGTACCTGAAAGTCTTCTTTTTACTACAGCAAGTTCTTGTGTATGCACTACTCGTAAGTCCTAGTGCAACCCTAGAAGTTCCAGATTAGCGGCATGGTAGTGTGGCTGCACTTGTGTAGCCTGGTGATGAATCCACCATACGAGATTTTCTAATGGATCAGTCACTGCTGTAAGAGTTCCAGAAGGAACAGGTTTATTTGGTGTGGACTGTTGAGTGTTATATAAATGATCAAGCAGTCTTCTGTTTTTCATATATGTGTGTGCAGTTCAATGTTCAATACAGATATGCTAAAATCATTTCACATGTTCTGTCTGTAGTTTACAATAATTTTTCATACTGTGTATATATTGTTTAGGATGTGATATTTTTCATGCTGTTTATTTAAAATTGTCAAAAATGGTAAAGCCTATTGCAATGTGCATAAACCTTGATTACTGAGGAAAATTCAATTGTCAACTTATGTTTGTGCTGCAGTCATGAAAGAGTATATAATTAATTTTATCTACCGCACATGTTCTTGAGGTATGACCTAACACTGTCAGAACTGAAGGCCTCAACATGCATCCTTATATAAATGTTGCAATTCAATTCTTTACAGTTGCCCAACATGCACCTCTACTGAACATCTCTGCACATGTTATTGTTTTTCTTTGAAGGACTATGAGTAAAGGCTGAACAGAACATGTTATCGATACTTAAGACTACAATTGATTACTTTTGGTGTGAGCGACTGAGACAACATCAGTAGGTATCGTCACCATTTTTGGACAAGTTTCTTTTAGTAGCAATGGCATATCACCGTGTACTATCTCAGACTACTCGTCAGATTATCTGATCCGTTAGATTTAGGATCCCTTGCTATTTTTTTGTCAAATTGTCTCTTTGATTGCCAATATATCTATGATTGTCGTTATCTGGAGAGCAAGAAGCAGCCTGACGAATAGTGTGGTGTATGCTCACATCAAAATAAAAGCATGTAGGAGAACAGAAGACACACTTTAGGTAACATTTCCAGTGGCGTGTCGTTGCAACTATATATAAAACCAAAAATATTTCAATGAATCAATCATCGCGAGCCAAAGAATGCTGTAAATATGCAGGCTTTTGAACCTTTCAGCTCTCAGGTTCCACTCTAGAGTTCACTTGCTGCTATGCAACGATAGACGAATGTTCACCTCGGATTGTCCATTAGTCAGAGGTTTTAGGACTGAGAGGTATCATGAACTTTAATTAATGCCTACAACAAACATATTTTCCAAATCCGAGTAGTCGAACACATCTCTAACATCAATTAAGAATCCTGCCCCCAAGTTTTATGTCCTCCGTCTTCAGTTAAGGAAAGGCATACTTCGTTCTCTGCTCCTAATTCAATGTATTATTGCAAGTCATATGAGAAGGGGACAAAGGTTAACAGCTAAACAGCTTCTTCCAAAAGCTTCTCATAATATGTGCTGACCACTCAATCCTTTGTCCTGATGTTGGCTCTTTTTTTCCGTTCCTAAGAGTAAAATTGATTCATCGCTTTTAACCTAATTATTTCCTATATCCATGTGCTAACGGAAATTTCACCAAAATATGGCTTCTCGGATCAAATTATCATTATAGTTAGAGCTTTTAAATTAGATGGAAAATTATTATTTCCGTCACACAAACAACATACACGTATTGTTTGCTGGCCAGCCCAAGTTGCCGCGCCCAAATTTTCTAGTGCCTCTTAATTAGAACAAGCTCAGAATGCCTACTAGCCGCAGACATACACGATGCATCTCGGCGCCGACAAGTAGATGACGGCAGAAAAAGAGAAGAGTTAGATGAACTGTGATAGATAATGCAGATCATCACAGTTCATTATCCACTCTTCAAAAGAGTTTAGTAAATATGCAGTAATTTGTCTTTGTTTTTTTGTCTTCAGGAGATGGCCAATGAATCTATGATTGTCGTTATCTGGAGAGCAAGAAGCAGCCTGACGAATCTTTGTTCCTTTACATTTGTTCTAGGAGCAGCGCGATGGACCATACGAAGGGACGCTGGGCTACGGAAAGAACGAAACGCTGGGCACCCACCATGTGGAGCGTTCGGTAGCAAGGGCAACGTCCTTGGTGTGGTCTTTCTTTGCACATTATTTCCATGGGCACCATGTTGCCAGTGTACGTTGCATGCTTTGCATTGGCCGCATTGAGCAGAGATTTTTTTTTGTTGATAACTACCAGAGAGATATTTTGATGCTTGCATTTCGAGAAGATGCAAAAGCATGGAGATCGACGCGTCACACAGTGAAATGAGATTAACGAGTCGTCAATGCCATGATCTCATCGTGCTTATTGTGCAGATTAGAGTAGAAATGCACGTCACTAACATGATCGACACTTCACTGTTAGTGCAGTTTTGCTCGTACGGTAGCACAGTACCCACGGATATGATGAAGGCACAGCTCCCCCTTTCGCGAAGTCATCTCCACCGATAAGGAGTTAGGAGAGGATGGCAGACGTGTAAGCCTTATATTATTGTCTTCTAACCTGACGAGAGACTGATAGAAACGATACCGGGACTATTCCCGTGTCCCCTTCCGATGATTGTAGTTAAAATACAGTAATACGGCCATGCTAATTTGCCCAATGTAACTAATTACCTTTCAATTTTAGTTGAATTTGCTAAAATTTTAATATGTAACCAAGAAGTTTCAGTTTTAGAATTTTCTTTTAATACTGGATCATATTTGTGTCTATATTATAAGTAAAACTAGGAGCTATGTACGTGCTATAGGCACGTATTTTAAAAATTATAATAAAAAACCACGATAATAAGCTTCCCTCATTTTTGACGTGAGAATGTCCTTTTTATCGGATGACATGTTTGCATACCTTTCACTTGCCTTTTGTCGCTTTTATTCAGTAAATTCAATAAATCCAAACCAACACAAGTATAAACTATATATAGATATGGATAAACATAGAGGATCAACTTACCTGTATTAAACATTTGAACACTACCGAAAATCGGCTATATGCCGTGTGCCGTGGCCTTTGCTGTGTGCCTGCCACGTGCCACACGGCAAACATATTTCACTCGGCATAAACAACATTTGTCGTGTGCTTCACTGAGCGGCATACGGCAAAGACTTGGCACACGGCGCAGCCACGTCTTTGCCGTGTGCCTAACGTCTGTCACACGGCAATGGTTGACGCCGTTGGCCGCCGTGCGTCTTTGTTGTGTGCCCCATGAAGGCACACGGCAAAAAAAATCTTTACGGCATAAATTATGTTTGCCGTGTGCCTTTTTTCAGGCACACGGCAAACCTGAATTTTTGCCTTATGCCTTTTCTTTTTACGAGTGTTTCCTATAAGAACTCGGTAAATATTTGAAAAAAATATTTCTTCTTCCCAAAGTTTTATGCTATATACGTATATTATGTTTAACTTGATGTTTGAATTTGGTGTATTTTTGGGGCGTTTTGCTATATTTAGTTATTTTATGTCATTAAATTGATTTCTTGGAAATAATTCAAATTTGAACTACAAGTGTCTCGAATCATGAAATATAACGAAACAAAAAATGATATTCATGTTATTGATCACGATGTGAAGCCGTATCTAGGAAATACAATGAAATTTTGATGATTTTGTCCACGAACCATAGTAACGTACGCGCAGACGCGTTATTTTAAAATTCTATAAAAAGCAAACGAAGTCTGAAAATCCCAATATTTGTCGTCAACTAATGATTTCATGCATACGGGCTGTGGTAAAAAACTGAGAAGCGTTCGCACAAGTCATCACGTACGCTGTATACAAATCGCAACATCTACGGAGAAGATCCATAGAGTTGAGAATGATCCGTTCAGATTTCAAAGCAAATTGAAGTTTGAATTTGGGTTTAACTTCAAAACTTTTTGTATATGCAACAGACAGGTTACATTGCTATGTGCCAAATTTTGGTTACTTTTTGAATCCGTTTTTAATTTTTTCTACCGTAAAAGAATTTCATGTCATAAACATTGAAACGCATGAAATAATAGAATTTTTTTACACAAAATATTGAGCCACTTTGGGAAGGTAGATAATGTGACAAAGTAATTTAAACATAAAATATTGGAGTTGTTTAGGGAAAATTTTGAAAACATGAAAATTTTGAGCATTGCCGTGTGCACACGGCAAAGGCTTTACCGTGGGCCAGCACACGATAAAGGCTTTACCGTGGGCCAGCGCACGGCAAACATCCCAGGGCTTTGCCGTGTATCAGATCTGGCCCACGGCAATTTGTCGTGGGCTAGATCTGGCACACGGCAAAGTTCTGGGGACTTAACCGTTGTGCGGCCCACTCCCCCCGGCCCATCTCAGCTCCCGCGCACGCACCCTGTCCCCTGCACCACCTCCGCCCCACCCACCGCCGCCCCGCCCCGCCCCGTTCGCGGCCCCCCTCCCCCCGCCACCGCCGCCTCTACGCCGCCGCAACGGCCCCGCTCGACCGGCCCCGCTCCTCCCCGACGCAACCCTCGCCGCGGCGGCAGCCCGCCTCGGCTCGCCCCCGCCCCGGCGCCACCTCCCCGCTTCCCCAGTCCCGGCCACCGCGGCCCCCCGATGCCGCCCCGGTCGTCCCCTCCACAGCCCCTGGTCGCCTCCGACCGCCCCGCCCTGCTTTCGCGCCCCCGGCCACCTTTGGCCGCGCATTCGCCCCCCTGGCTGCACGTTCGCGCGTCCGGCTAAGCGTTCGCGCCCTTGGCCGCACGTTCGCGCCTCCCGGCTTCCCCCGGCCACTGCCCGGCCATCTTCGGCTGGACCCGGCCACCTTCAGCCGCCCCCGGCCTCCTTGGGCCGCTCCCGGCCACCCCGACAGCTCCGCCCCCGGCCGATGGTGAGATGTGTGTCTGGCCATCGAGGCGTTTTGTCTGACCTTCGTACCATTGTTTTCTTGCAGGTTTGGGGTTTTGGATACCTCCTATTACGGGGGAGGTGCTGCCGAAATTTTTAAGTGACACCACTGTTTTCTTGTTTTTTGTTTGCAGGATAGGCTTTTTCCCACCGCCGGCCCAGCCCCGACCGCCCCCGTCCTCAGTTTGCACACTCCATCGCACGCCATCTGCACCGACACGAGCTTCACTGCCTCGTCCACCGTCAAGCCCTTGGTGAGCATGTGCAAAACCCCACGCCCTCCGTATTTAATACATAGATCAATATTTCAGTTGTGCACCTTCTTTGTCTCTTGGAATTATCTTTACCGTCTGGCTTCTTTGCCATGTTATTGTGTTTCCTACTGTAATAAGATGAAGGATCTTCTTCGGCCATCTTATTACTATAGGATACGCAAAAACATGGCAAATAAGTCATACCGTAAAGAGAATTGCAACAGGCCAAGACTGTGCACAACTGTCACGTAACCTAGTTAGACGTCTCCTGTACAAAAGAGATATGATTGGAGGTATGCAGGCTTCTGCATATCTATGACTATATCTGTTTCGAATTGTCCACATTTTTTGGACAGCCCAAGGATGCGTAGATGAGTTAGTTTCCATGGTTTATTCCGATCCGTGACAGAGTTTCGACATCATCTCCGTGTTGTTCTCCGGATACACAATCTCCCCCTCGGGACGTGTATTTGGAGAACAGCGGGGAGGTGCTGCCGTAATACTATCCCGGATCGGAGTAGGCCGTGAAAACTAATTATTCTACGGATCAGGGTGGGATTAGGACCTATCTTTACCTATTAGAAAGTGTAGGTATCGTGTAGAAGCTAATGATTTTTATATTGCTTGCTGATATGCAATAAATGATGGATGACCGTGCGTGGATGTACACGAGCTAAAAACCTGGGGGTGACATCACCCTGGAGTGGATTCAGAAGACTCAGGCTTTATTGGATCGAGCATTTGCAAAGCCAAAAGAAGCCAAGGTGACATGGTGTCCTGGTAGGAGATGTGGAAACACACGTCGACAAACAAAGCAAGACATGCCAAATCATCTTTGCAATTATGGATTGATGACAGATTATACTCGGTGGACCTACCATGGTGAAATCATCCAAGATCTTGATGCTGATGTTGGGGTAGGAGACATGCTAGATGACTTTAGTGAAGCAAACTTCGACGAAGGACCTAGGGAGGAGGAGCCAGAGGCAACCGCGAAAGCGTATTACGCCCTGTTGGCTGCAGCACAACAACCCCTTCACGCACACCGATGTATCTCAACTTGATGTCATTGCGCATCTAATGGCCATAAAGTCGGCCCAATCGAAGAACCACAAATTCTGGAGTCTTTACTCCAGGAGACGATGGGCTTGAGTACTATGGAAGAGTTGAAGAAATATATGAACTCGAGTTTCATGGTTCACAATGTATTAAACCTGTCATATTCAAATGCCATTTGTTTGATCCTCAGGTTGTGAGATGGAACCTGAACCTTGGACTAGTTGAAATTCAACAATCGTCCGTGTACCCAGGAGATGATGTCTATATTGTGGCTCAACAGGCCACTCAAGTTTATTATCTGTCATACCCGTGCAAAAAGGACTAACATCTTGAGGGTTGGGATGTTGTGTATAAGGTGTCACCACACGGTAAACTACCTGTCCGAAACAATGAAGATTACAATATAGAGCCAAACACCTATGTCAGGAAAAATTTTCAAGAAAATAACATTTTAGGGAGTTTTGCGATATTTTTAACCGAGGTGATGGAAGTAGATAATGAAAGTGTTGCTCATGAGGATGTAGGAGACGATGTTCATAATGCGAAGGACATAGAATTACTTGAGCGATTACATTTGGGCGATGACAATGAAGATGACAGTGATGGTCCTTTGGAGAACGACGTTGATTATATCGAGATGCGTGATAGTGATGATGGGACATATGATCCAGCTAATCCCAACCATGATGATTATTGTTAATACATGTATCATCCGTATTGTGTTATTTTCAAATTAATTTTGTTTATTTTACTAGTTGTACTATTGAATTTCTAATACATGTACTGATTGGTTTACTTTTTTTAATTTCAGGTGGTTGATCGAAGATGGTGGGCCATGGTGGAGGTCTGATGATGTCTCTTACGAAGGTACTCGGCAGATCTAGATGCAGTGGCTCCTCCTCCCGGTCGACTCGACGGAGGGGCAAGACGGCGCCTGATGCAGTGGCTGAGGACACCGGCACGGCTCGAGAGAGGCGGGGGAAGAAGGGGGGCCGCAAGAGGTCACCCTCGCCAGAGGTGGAGGAGGAGTCGGAGGAGGAGGAGGAGGTGGAGCAGGAGCAGGTGTAGGTAGACAAGTATGAGGTACTTGAGGTGAATGCCTCGGGCGACGAAGAGGAGGAGCAGGCCTCGAAGGAGGCGGGGTTGGATGAGGTCTCTGCTGTTTGGTTGCGAGGCCCGTTGAGGCTCCCAGACCGGCCGATACCTTTAGAGGGACGGCTGATTATTCAGCCAAATGGGAAAAGGTAAGTAATTGTTGCAGTGATCACTGCATTTTCTTTTGATATGCTGGATCAATCACAATTGAATCTAATAATTCTTCTTGATCATTTTTGCAGGAACTTTTCCGTCATCGCCCCAGGCACTCACTCCCGCTTGCCCAATGGCGTCCTGGGGCTCCTATGCAAGCTTCACTACCCCGGCGCGATGGAGATTGCCGGGAGCCTTCAGGCGCCGATGTCGTGGAAACTCTACCATGATTCCGTCGATGCACCAGATCGGGATGGCAGGGTCTATGCAAAAAAGGCGCAACGGGTCCTGAATGAGTTTTGGGTAAGTATTGAACTATATTGCTCTATACATTCTTCAAATAATCACATCCATTAGACATTCTTCAAATAATAGCATCGCATTTATGTGTAGGATTTCTACAGATGCGATGAGGGAGCCTTGCCCATGGCGCTTCAGGTGGCAGACACAGCGTGCCACAAGCTGGTGTTGGATATGATATACGAGGCCCGCGTCCAGGCCATCGTGACATACAACGGCACTTTCGAAGGACAGAAGGTCAAGAAAGAGGAGGCAAGGGATATGAGGCTGAGTCGGGAACAATTCGTGAAGGTAAATACTAAAACGAAATTTTTTCTAAGATGAAGCATGCTTCATGTGATATTCTCATATGTCATGTTCTCGATTACGTGCGGGTGCCTCCGTGGTGGTTAGCCGGGAATACTCAGTGCTGGGGATTGATGGTTGACAAGTGGTCCGTGGAGGGTTGGGTGGAGATCCACAACTCTTACCGTGCACGCCGTTTGATGATGCTAGGTACACCACACTATCAAGGCAACCATCACCTCGGTGAGTACGTGACTAGATGTGTATGTGAATGTGCCGATTTTTCATCCGAACACTCAATTCTGCATAAATTCTGATTATCGCGCCTTTCTTGTTAAAGTCGCGGTCACATGGTGACCAGCCTTGCTCCCAGCTCCAGGCATGGGCTTTGGCCCACAAGGGCAAGGCGACGTCCGAGGTCACCTACAACCGAATGATCCGCCCGATGCCTACACCAATGCGACCATCCATAGCCGCCTTAGTCACTACAACACGATGGCAAGGGAGGTCCATGGGCCAGAGTTTGATGCGTGCATCCAGCCCATTGATGGAGAAGTCATCATGATGATGGGAGAAGGCAAAAAGCATGGCCGGTACTGGGTTTGTGACAGCACACTCGACGCGGCCAATACACCTACTCTCTCGCAGATTCGAGCACGGAGCACCAGCTCAAGCCCGGCCATACGCCCACGGCCAAACACCGTCCAGACCTAGATCGAGGCACTCGAGGTTATTTCTGTTTCAACCGTCGTTCACTGGTCTTTCCATATGTTTGTTTTGTATTATAACATTTGATCAAATATTGTAGGCAAAATTTAAAGCTCGGGAGGAGGAGCAGCACAGGAGGTCGCATGGAGAGTGGGAGAGGTTGGTGGCATAGTTTCTGCGCCAGCAGGAGATAGAACGCAAGAGACTCGATGATTGCATGGCGTACATGGTAAGTATGGGGCAGGCGATGGGTCAACCGCCGCCAGCATTCACTCCACCACCTCTACCTCTATGGGGTGCTTCAGTTACTCCTGTGAGTAACTTGAGAACCTTCTACTTTCATTTTGCATGCTGACTTAGCAATTAGAACGACAACATAGAGCTACAATAACTTAGAACTAATGACCTAGGGTATTAGAATGACTATGAGCTTAGGATATAGCTTAACACATGAAATAATTTCGAATTAGATGCAGAATCAATCGGCGGCATCAAATGACGGGCCTGTCAATCCAGACATGTCGCCGCAGTACCCTCCGCAGCTTCCTGGGCCTTCTACGTGGCCTACGCCGCCTCTGTGGGTGCCTGGGGTGCTGGGAACATGGTCGTAGCCTCCGTGGGTGGCTGGGGGCCGAGACCGTGGTCGCAGCCGCCAGCGCCGCCGGCGGCGGCTACGTAAGTTTGTATTTGAACTTGGATGCGGACTTTGACGTTGCATGTGGACTTGTTTATGGACTTTGCCCCCGGCACACGGCAAATTGCCGGTTTCCGGTAGTGGAAGTGGCTTAACTTTAGTTTGACGCAGACAATTTTATCATTATTTATCAATGTACAAGCTTATTGTCATCTTACCCATCTTACCATAACACAAACTAAGTGAATTTAACAAGATACAAATACTTAGTGTCACGGTTTTGTATCATTGTGCTCTCCACAGTTTTGACTCAGAGAAAGGACCTGACACATGGGGCCGTATATGAGTCAGCATGCTGACATGGCCAGCGGGTGCGGTAGCCATTTTCAAATGATTATTTCTGGTTTTGCAGACGTGTAAGCCTTAAATTATTGTCTTCTAACCTGACGAGAGACTGATAGAAACGATAGCGGACTACTCCCGTGTCCCCTTCCCCGCTGATTGTTCTTAAAAAACAGTAATTTGTATCTATATTATAAATAGAACTAGGAGCCATGTACGTGCTCGACGTATTTTAAAAATTATAATAAATAAAATATATATTAATAAAAAATCAACGATAGTAAGCCTCCCTCATTTTTGCCTTGAGGATGTCCTTTTTTATCAGATGGCATGTTTACATACCTTTCACTGGCCTTTTGTCGCTTTTATTCAGTAAATTAACAAACCCAAACCAATACAAGTAAAAACTATAGATATGGACAAACATAGAGGATCAACTTACATGTATAAAACATTTGAAGTGCTTACCTTTAGTTTGACGCTGATTATTAAGAGAACTATCTCCACCTACACCTCCTTCGTATCTTTAACTTTAACAGATCTTAATCTCTTGAGAGGCCGAGGAGGATGACCAATAGAAGTATTGTTCACATCTCCAAGTGCCACTCGACCTAATGTTTATGTTTGAAAAAATAAACAAAAAATAATAATAAAATATATAAACCACTATGGTATTGAGGATGACAAGTTATTTACATACAAACCACTTACCATGAGTCCGACGATGACTAGGTTGAGAATTATCCACTCCCATAGACTTTCTTGGTTGGCATTAGATAAGAGTACTACGTGAATGAACCACAGGGCCAAGACCAATTTATTTTAATTTTACTAGTAAATGTTCCCGTGCGTGGCTACAGATGTATGGGACTTCATTAGCGAAAGCGCGTGGGAGCCATAGATGCCACTGATTCCTCATCCGATGTGAAGCACAACAAAGGGGAGATCCTCAGCAGACACTATGCTCAAGAACGACTGCGGGTCAATGATGGGGATGCGAGTGATGTGGGACGACGAAGGGGTGTGTGCGGCGGCGTTAGACAGCGAGAGGAGGTGAGGTATTCTGTGTTGATTAATATCAGTGTGTTACAGGTGAGGTACAGCTGAAGGGGACATTGAAAACGAAAGTGAGTGGGAGCTATAAATGCCACCAATTCCACATCGATGCAGAGCACGACAAAGAGAGATTCTGGGTATACATTATGTCTAGAAGGACGGCGGATCAACACGACTAGGATGCGAGTGACGTGTGAAGATGAAGTGATGTGTGTTGCGGTGCAGGACGACGAGATGATATGAGGTAATGCTGGTAGATAAATGTCCAAACATTGGTATGGGTGAAGGGGACTTCGTGAACGAATATGCGCAATAGTCATAGGCATCCCCCTGATTCCGCGTCCAATGAGGAGCAAGACAAATGATAAATCCTCGGTATACATCACGACTGGAAACGACGTCGAGGATGCTAGGGATGTGAGAAGACGACGAGGTGTGTATCGTGGTGGGGGACGACAAGTGGAGATGAGGCATTGAGGGTAGCTTAATGCCTACACATTGTTAAGGGACTTCACGAGCGAAAACACACAAGAGGCATAGACACCACCGACTCTGCATCTTGTTAGGAGCATCACAAAGGAAGATATACTCTAGACGTTGTGTCTGGTAACGACAACAGGACAATGACATGGATAGGAGCAACGTGAAGAGATGAAGGGGTGTGTGCAATGATGAGGGACGGTGAGAGGAGACGAGATACTGTGTGTTGTTAGAGGTTACATCATGGGTTTGTTTTCAAAAAATACCACATACTAAACGATGAGGGATTTTTTACAAAATTATGGCGTACCGTTGAATCAATCTTTGATTTGGTATTAGGTAGAGCTACGTCAAACAAGCTTACAATTTGATTGAGGTTTATGTCCAACCACTAAAGACTTAAATCTGCAAGCAATCATATTTTGTGAAGGTAATAATAAAAATACAATAGCGCAACAACATCAAATAAAATTCAGCCGCAATTTTATTTCCTATTAAAAGAAGCAATGTAGGACATTTACATTTGCCACACATCTATCATTGTTTGATGGTCAAAGATACCCGATTGTTGACAGCTGTTCAATAGTAAAATATAGATTTGTTTTCTAGTAAAAAGAATGTATATTTAAAGTATTCAAGACAATGGACCGAGGGAGTAGGTTGTAATTTAGCTTAGATTTTTTGGTCTTCACGAGCCTATATATGATTGACGTTACCTGTAGGGCAGGTCAGTACGTAGCGTGACGAATATATCTACGTTCATTTGCATTTGTTCAATGAGCAACGCGTGATGGACCATATGAAGGGACGTTGGCAACCCACCATGTGGTGTTAGGTCATGGATGGATGTGGTCTTTCTCTAATGATTCCCAAGGGCACCATGCATGTTTCTATTTTGACAAGTTGGCCACATTAGTACTCTCATCAAGGGTGTCGCCTACTATTCAGCAAAAGTTGACATCTTGCACATCGCTCCGCTTATATATAAATATGATACATGAACATTGATACGTCACACGATGGCATGATTAAAAATCCAAAGGACGTCTGCCACGGACAATGACAACTCACCCATCCTTGAAGTTCATAGCATCCATAGGACGTCTGGCAAGGTGTGAATACGATGTTTTGGTTTAAGGATATGCCTTTCACATGGAGCCTATTTATAGATCTAACCTCAAGAATCTATACTAATTAAGCAAGTGACCATTATATTAAGTTAACTTTATTGAGGACTCATCATTCATATGTCAGTTGATAAGATTCCTTATCAGGGAATGTGTTTACCGAGGTTTGAGTTCTCAAATCAGCACACATGTTGTATTTTCCGGGTGGGCCCTGTTTACGTATATTTATAGATGTGAGTAAGGATAGAACCAGATCGGATACGCATGAAATCGGATTCGGATATCACCTTTTACCACATTTTATTTTGAATGCGGATACAAATTCAGATATTCTCGGATACAAATATAAAACGGATGTCTCGGATCCGGATACATTCGGATATTTCATTATCTTTTGTGATAACAATTAACAAGCATCTATTTGTTTTATCCAAGTTTTAGAAAATAATATCATCATGAAACATATAAATATAGAGTAAATATAGTATATGTAGACAAGAATCACTTGTTTCAAATATTTTTTATAAAACAAATAATTAAATAAATCATAAAACCATTTATATTAATAAAATAAGTAAAATAAAATATTTGAGTGTAATTTATATAGATAATATACTAGTTTGAAACAAAAAATATGTTTATAGCATGGTTTGAATATGCATTTATTCTATACGGATACAGATAATATAGGATATTACATCCATGTCCATATTTAATTCAGATATGGATACGAATTCAGATATTAAACAATGAATTCAGATATACCCACTTTACGTACCACGTTAAAAACAAATATAGATATTTATATTTATGTTTTAGCGGATACAGATACCAGATAATTCGGATAACCATTTTCTTGTTTTCATCCTTAGATGTGAGTGTAGGCACGTTGTTAGTATCTACATCTATATTGGTTTTATCTCTATTGGTTTTTATTCTCTATACTAATCATGCGAATTAAACTGTCATACTGCATCATCTCCCAACACTTTCTATCAAAATTTCTTGTTCTGTTTTTTTACATGGGCCCATATGTAGCCTTAGTTATACTATCCAATCATCTAGAATGGACTAGGTATTGGGACAGCTGAATTGGACTAGACATTAGTCATTTTGCATTGGGCTTGTATTGAATGTTGCATCTTTCCCTTAGATTTTAGTTGGCCTTTCCTATTTGTGTTTGAATCTTGACTATCAGCAACACCGCCCAAAACCGGTTATGATGAGGCTTCAAAACCCGTTGTTATTATGACTGGTTCTTGAGTAGTGACTCCCAAATCTTTCTATTCTCCTCCATCCCCGCAGGATTTATTTGTCTGGATCGTTTGCAGATCTACAGATTCATCCGATACACGAAAGATAGCCTTAGACATTAGAATAAGGATGGTGACAATGAAAAAGGGCTTCCCACCAAGCAGATGCATAGCCGTGCGATAGAACTAAGAAGAATAACAATGGAAGATGGAATTGCCACATGTACGGTGATCTTGGTGAAGAGAATTCTGTTTTTTGGAAACACAATACAAATGTAGATGCTCACAGATACATCTGCTTACTGAGACGGCTGATCCCAAGATTGACGAGGTCGACCTGTACCCGGCACATATCCTTCTGGAGATATTGCCAGCCCATGTATCTATAGAGATATTGTCTATTATACTCCCTGTAAAGTAGTTCAGGAAAACACCTCGTACTGATATATTTTGGTCAATAGAAACAATGATGGTTATCGTGTGCAACTCTTTCTCCTGCTTTCACGCTTTCAGTTACCATGTACAGGTGCATCATTATCGACCGGCATGCCTACCACTGAAATAATAGCTCAGGTAATTCCTAGAATAAATCTAGTAAAATCAAGCACCCGCACCAGGAACCTCACCTGCTGAGCTACACTCCGTTTGCAAGAATACTATCTGATTGATTGCACATGCAAACCCATTTACCTCAACTTTTTCGCTAACATAAAGAATGATGTATTGTCTTCACATTTTCAAAACCTTATATTGTGCACTTGGAATGCTACACGGTCTCAAGTTAAAACATTCTTCATTACAAAGTTCGATGCAAAGTCTTGTAACATATGGCTGTTTACATCTTGAGCGGCGGTTGCTTATGTGGTCGGGCGCGGCTGTAGAAATTAATTAGTGATCTATAAAATTGGACCTATTTTTTATGGTGGATCTCTTAAATGACCGTATATTAATGGGTTTCCTAGCTTGGTGTACTGCACAAACCATTTCCACGATGACCTGCCGGCCTGTGAAGTAAAAGGTGGCCTCTTGTAAAATTGTCTTCTGTAGAGGTGATGGATTTGTACGTATCTATAAGTACTTTTATAATGATCAAACTCTATTTCTCGATCAATTTCTTGTAGGAAATTTAATATTCAAAGTATGATCACAAAGACCGTACCAATGCTACCCACACCTTACATTTTGAGATAAGCACAACAAGACATGCTGACACATATATACTGTCATACTGACATTACGCGCCAACACCCATGTGCTTAGTAATATCTTAAACGTGTTTCGCTACAAGTCAAAAATTTCATGGCCTTGTTTTCTTGTCTAGATACCGATGCATTCTAGAATCAGACAGTGGAAACAATAATTACTAGTTATATATTCAATTCCATATGGTGCAATGCTAGATGTTGGTTGGATACGATGTTTCCTACTCTGGGTATACGAAAGCATGATTCCCTCGTGCGAGGAACAATCTAGCGTGCCAACAATTGCAATAAGATACAGACACTTCATACAACACACTTTATTTGTTTAGTCACATGTGGGGAAAATTCAGGGCGATCTGGTAATTGTACGCACCACGCCTTGTTCCTATATAAGTCACAATGGGTGTCAGACCTCTATGTTCAGCGCTAGCTAGAGAAAGCATTATTTTCTTGCATAGAAACCCATACTTGCTAGTAGCATTAGCACCATGGAGTCTTTACAAGTTACATATGCATGCCTCTATGGTTGTGGTACGCTGTTGATTGTATGGTTGCTGCACTGGGCATACAAATGGATGAATCCCCCGTGCAAAGGGAATCTTCCACCTGGTTCTATGGGCTTACCTATTCTTGGTGAGAGCATCCAGTTCTTCAAAACGAGCTATTCTCTGGACGTCCCCGACTTCTACAAGCTAAGACTGAAAAGGTGCGAAATTCTGAACACCCCTCTGGCCTTCCGCGTCCCTGTACTTTTAAATAATAATTATACCAAAAATAGACCAAAAAAGTGAGAAACTATGTCTAATATTTCAAGACACTAAGTAGCTTAAACAGATTAACAATAAAGTTAATTGTCTAAATTTCAGGGCCTCCCTACCGGAACATGCGCCATTTGCACCGGTTGGGAAACCCCCTTTGGCACCGGTTGGGAAAACCGGTGCTACGCATCCGGTGGGCACCTTTAGCACCGGGTCCCACCGATAGAAAAAAATGTCTGTTGCTGCGGGGATTCAAACTCAAGACCTCTTGGCTCGCGCGTACCCACCTTTTCATCTCACCTACGCAACAATGTGACTAAGTAGAAGATGCACTCCTTTTGAAGTAGCATGCGACATCCCCTTTAGCACCGGGTCGTATTTACCAACCGATGATTGGATGGTGTTACGACCCAGTGCTAGGGGGAGCTCCTAACACCAGTGTTACCAACCGGTGCTAAAGAGTCCCGATGGCACCCCAATTTTGCAACCGGTGCTAATGTTTCATTAGCACCGGATCTTAAGCGTGCCAAGGCATATGAGGGGCGCGGATGATGGTTTCTCTAGTAGTGCCTCCAACATATTATTATTATTATTTAGGGAAAAGTCTAATTTACACCCTCCAACCATCATAAAAGTCTGATTTTCAACCCTCTACTATAAAACTGGATATCATAGGTCATCCGACTGTCGAAACCGTGCAAATTAGGACCTCTGAGTGGTTTCAATGATGGTTTTCTATTTTCTGGATTCTTTTAAAAAATGGTTGAATCTTAAAAAATCAAAACTAATTTATTTTAATTCAAAAAATATCAAATTGACACTCAAAAAATTCTAAAAATGTAACATGTATGTAGGTGCACAATTGCAAAACAATAATTTAAATAAATAATAAGCATGACTAGAAACATTAAAAAAAGGAACAAAAATAAATAAGATCCAAATGACACCAAACAGAGCACCAACGCATAGGTTACATTTTTAGAAATTTTATGGCACTAGTTTATATTTTTGAATTTAAATTGAATTAGTCATAATTTTTTAGTTTTAAACTATTTTTTATTTTTTTAAATAAAAAACCACCTTTGAAACCACCCAAAGGTCAAAATTTGCACGGTTTTGAAAGTTATATGGCCTATAATGTCTGGTTTCGTAGTAGAAGGTTGAAAATTAGACTTCCTTGATGATTGGAGGTTGTAAAGTGGACTTTTCCCTATTATTTATAAGACAGGCCCCGAGAAAGCTGAAATTTTACAACAGAGACAGTGTTAGTGTATACATTCTCTGAGAATAACCAATTCATTTAGTTATTCTTTCGCACGTGAGGCCATAAAATACTTTTTCTCAGTAATTTTTACTTGATGTCAAAAGACATCCTCCTCCTCGGTGTGTGATAACGAAATGAGGCTATTGTTTAGAGTATATACTCTTGTGGTGTAAGTAAGTATAGTTATGTCCACGTTATGCGTTGTTCGTTGTGCTCTCTAGAGAAGCAATTATAAAATAAGAGTGTAAAGAAAAATTTCTCAATACTATATATATTTGAGTTGGGCACAAGCTATTTTTACTGATGGAACATGAAAAAAACAGGAATTGATTGAAATTTACATATATGAACTAATTCTGGTAATAAACAGCCGGTGTCTACCCTTTCTATCATGCACTTATTATTGTTGTGACTCTTAGGTATGGTCCGATTTTCAAGACAAGCTTGGTGGGACAACCTCTTGTTGTTACTGCAGATCCAGAGGTCAACAGGTTCATATTTCAGCAAGAAGGCAAGTTATTTCGGAGCTGGTACCCTGAGGCGGCAAATATAATCATCGGCGAGGAGACAATCAATGGATTTCAAGGATCTCCCCACAAGTTCATCCGAAATTCTATTAATAAATTATTTGGCCTTGAATACCTGAAGCACAGCCTTATTCCTGAACTCGAAGGTGCCATAAGAGCTAACTTTGCAGAATGGGCCTCAAAATATGCCATTGATATTCATGATAGCACCCCAGATGTAAGTGTGTAGCAAGCTCAGCTCCATCTCTTTCAAATAACTGTCTATTAGCTTACATGTAATCAAAAGGAACGAAAACCAAACCAGATTCATATTTAAAGTGTTACTCCTATGTTTTATTTGGTGATGTAAAACTTAATATATCTATATAATCATCAAAATTAGTCCAATTTGTTTATGCAAATTGTAAAACTACAATCTCCAAAGGTTTTCAAGCACAGCTAATATTAGGTTGGTTGTGCATGTGCTCCCAGGGATTTGCTACCCCTTCTCTTCTTTAGTACAAAGATGTGCACAGCTCTTGTATGTGTTCCAGAAAAAGAAATACTCAATTAGTTTTGAAATCATGAATGAGCAGATGTATTATCTAAGAGACTGCGAAGGTAACTACTTGAAAGAAGGAATATACACCAAATGGATAAAGTCAATTCAGCCCCTTATCAAATGACCTAAAACAACCAGAAACTCCTTAAGACCTTTGTAGAATTAGTTTCCAATGTTATATTGAAAGTAGATAAGTTAATAATCAACACGTACAGAAGTGAAGCCACACATTAAATGTCCTGAAATGTGGTCGAGATGCTTTTGTTGGACAGATGATTATTGATCTGGTCGCTAAGAAGTTGGTTAACCTCAATCCCACCGAGTCAAGAGAATTGACAAAGAACTACAGTGCCTTTCTTCAGGGGTTGATATCGTTCCCATTATATGTCCCTGGAACAACCTTTTATCAATGCATGCAGGTAAGCCATCTGGTTGATATTCCTCATTATATAATTGTATTTAGGACGTAGGTACATCAGAAGTATTTCTAATTGAGTTAATTAATTTCTACTACAAAATATTCAGATCTAGACATCGTCAAGAATAATATACACTTTTGTTTTTTGAAGGGAAGGAGAAATATGCAGAAGATAATGTCAGATTTATTGCGGAAGAGGTTAACCAATCCTAGTGCAAAGCATGGTGATTTTCTTGACCTAATGGTTGAAGAGCTACACAGTGAGAAGCCAACAATAGATGAGAAATTTGCTACAGATGCATTGATTGCACTCCTGTTTACCAGCTTTGTAACGTTGGCACCTGTCCTCACATTGGCATTCAAGTTTCTCAGCAACAACCCAAAGGTTCTCAAAGCCCTTGAGGTAGTACTATAATATGTCATCCACATAAGTTTGTTACAAGTTGTTTTTCCTAATACTGGATTGAATAAGTACCGAGTTCAGGATTTCACACACATATAAAAATTCAAATTGATCACAATGCTATTTCTTGCCTCTTCAGGAGGAGCATCAAGCAATTCTGAGGAAGAGAGGCGATGCAAATTCTGGGTTCACATGGGAGGAATACAAGTCACTAACATTCACATCTATGGTGATTTTGCATATACTAAGCTATACTATCATTATATCCTATGAATTTTCCATACCCGGTGCCTGATCTGCTGTCGGTACCTCTTTTTTTTAACTCAAGTGAACTGATTCTGCATGAAGGTTGTGAATGAGCTTACCAGAATGAGTAACGCCACACCAGGGGTTTTCAGGAAAGCTGTGACGGACGTGCAAGTGAATGGTATACTCTCTCTCTCTCTCTCTCTCTCTCTCTCTGCGTATGTGTGTGTGATGTGCGTAGTAACACTAAAGATACCGTAGCTAGCTTCTTGAGCTATAGCATCATGTATGGTAGTTCCTTAGTCATTTTTTCATGCAGGCTATACAATTCCATCCGGTTGGATGGTCATGGTATGCCCCATGGCTGTTCATGTGAACCCAGAATTTTTTGAAGACCCACTCAGCTTTAACCCATGGAGGTGGCAGGTCAGTAAGAAGAAACTAAACAGTTATTCTTATTCATGAGTATCACTCTTAAATAAGAGTATTGAGATTAACAAGACTTTGGAATGCAGAATGAGTCTCAGCGTGGCACACTGTTGAAGAGTTTTGTGCCATTTGGGTTAGGCATACGGACTTGTCCTGCATCAGACTTTAGCAAGCTTTTCACTGCAATTTTTCTTCATGTTTTGGTCACAAAGTACAGGTAATTATCGATAACGATTGGGTATACATTCATTAAGTTGCAGCGAACTAACAAGCATATCATGTGACCTATTTGAATAGATGGAAAGTAATCAGTGGAGGGGATGTCGCCCGCATGGGAGTGATCATTTTCCCAAATGGGTATAAAATTCAACTGCTCCCAAGGACTTGATCTACCTTCAATGTTTTTGAGATATACTATTACTCCACGGAACTTTTACTTCCTTTGTTACGTGGACGGTTGTATGGAGTGTAAATATATATGGCATGTGTGCGCCTGGATTGGTTTATCGATGTCTTCGAGTGTCTACACAATTATATAAATCAATAGTGTATCTGAAAACGTTTTCATGTTTGATGTGCAATAAAAGCAGTTGTTACCATGTAATTCTGATCTAAGCCACATTCGAGTATGCAACATTCACTTCTGTAGTACGAAGTTATATTTATGTCGTCAATGTTTAAGTTAATTCGTGTCTTGTAGTTTCCAATTGGACTTAAACCATCGGTTATTCGAGTTCGTCTGCCTCGACAAATTGATCAACGATTTGATTGATCATCCGTGAGACTGCATCTAGTTCAGGATCGCATTCCACGTCAATAATATAATTTTCTAGTCTCAGCTTATATCCACCTGCGTTATATTGGAATTCACGGCATCAACAAAATGTTATCCTCTGCTGCCAACAAGACCAAATTGTTGAATTCAGTTTCTGCCTCACAAGTTCCCGGTATCAATTAAATCATCAAGATCTGCTGTGCCAACGTCATATTACATCCAGAGTTTAATTATATATGTAGATGAATGCATTTCTCTATGCACTTGTTCTTGAACTACATACTCTCAACGTATCTATACATTCTCACCATTTATCAATTATCAATTATTAAGCAGATGGAAGGTTAATCTTTTAAATTCGCTGAGGGCTCCGCATATGTGTGTATTATTCGAACTCCTATTATTTCTGCCTTGCCTCTCATGTTGCCTCGATGTCAACATTGACAAAATCAGCGGCACATCAACGGGCCTCTAGGTGTAAATTTTGGTTCTGGCACCAGCCATGGACGCTAGCACCTCTTCCTAGCTAAACGCATATTACTACCCCCGTACTTGGTCCTCGCCAAGTGCCTCGCTGAAGTCCCGGCCGTCGCTCCATTTCTTTGTAAATTGTTAGAGCCTTGGAGACCGTCCTGGTACATCTATGATAGACATATAATAGATGTCACAAGAAAATATCCATAACATACCATAACAATAAAGTATTAAAATATTTATTAAATTTTAAAGATGATACTGAGGTTATAGCGGCATAATAAACAAGCATTAACAAATATAGCGTCTAAGAAAACTAAATCTCTAGCTGACTGAGGGACTCATCTAAACTCCTCAAAATATCCCGTATAATCCTAAAAATTCTCCAAGTCTGAACATCAATCCGGGTGTTGTAGACATATAATACAAAAAACAAGCGTGAGCACGCGCCGTACGGACCAAAGTAAAAAATAAATGACATGCTAGAATTTATAAACTAGAAAGCTTAAAGGTTATCTACATTTAGCAATTTTAGTTGGACAAATTTTATTAAGCATTTCATTGCTAGCAAATGTAAGTTTATACAAAATCATAATTAATATAAAGCACAAATATATCATGAACATAAATAAATAACCATATTTTGAGTTGTATTCAAGTGAATTAATCATATGAAGGTCCAGTCCGCTCTTAACCATGATCACCAACTATGTTTAAGCATAAACAATTTATACTGTGTATGCATAATGTAATTGTAAATAACAACAAAAAATCACCAACTATGTTCTAAAAAAACCTAAAAACTATCGTGGGACCCCCTAAACAGTATGTGGGTCCCACCTAAATAGTGACATGGGTGCCTAAGGATTTGCTATTATGCCTTTACAAAGTTTACATAATACAATGTAACCCACTAAGCTTTCCAGTCAAAGCAGAGCATAGCACTCCCTAGCCATCACAATATGTTAGCAAAGCATACTGCTCAAGAGAACCGGGCTATACCCCAACGACACATACACTCGTGCCCGTTTAAGATATGGTTACCAAGGATTAAGTTAACAAATTAATCACCTGAAGTCAGAGACACATGACACTTATGGTTGAACTGTTTTTCTGGATGGTTCTCCATGTTCCAATTAACAAAGGTGGTATTGCAACTTACCATTAGAAGAGAACATACAACAATAAAACAAATGTAACCATGTCGTTCATTAACCAACCCAGTGGAGCAACTAAGCATCATCTACCATAAAGTTCAATAAGACAACCCTGCTTCAATGCATGGTCAAAAGAAACTAGGCATCATCCTTAATAGGACCGATCAATATTAGTGCAAGCAATAAATACATAGTTTAATTAAAATACATGTCATTTCGGTACAAACGGGGATGATAGAACATTTGTCTTTGTCAAAGCCCTGCTCTTGTGCAAAGTCTTCCTTCAATATCTTAATCTTTTAAATTATCCCCAAACCGTGCACTCTATGTGCATCACACAAGCACATACATAGAAAACATTACAATAAATAATAAACAATACACCGAACAATGTTAACAAAACTAGACAACATTACCAAACTATTATACACATTATCAGGAACATATGATTGCAAGAATCATTAAAATCAGAGCTAAAATGAGAAGGACATGATAAACACAAGGTTTAGGACTTACTGGTAAGTTTTAGAAATTTGAAGGGGCTTAACCGCGTCAAACTAGGGGATAAAATATAATTATATATGAAAAAAACAGGGTCCTATGGGCAATAGGATAAAAGCATGGCCGAGGGTTGTAATTCTACGAAAGATCACGGACCAAATCAATATAGAAGGACCTCAACGCATGTAAATATTTGTCAATTAGGGCTGGAGTGAGGGCTTATTACATTAAAACATTAGGATTTTTCTGCAAAATTTCCAAGCTTGCTAGTTGCGTACATGGCGGTAAGGGTTGGATCTGGAGGTGTACTATAGCATAGCGTGTTGTAGATGGTGGCACATGACGAGACTTTAGCCGGAATCATATATAGCTTACGAAAAAATGCACCAATATATGGGTCTTACGACACCAGGGAAGGAAGACGAGCTTGTCGGGGATGTCCTCATCATCAATGGAGGCATGTCGGCGGTGGTCGATAGTGCTCTAGAGGCAGCGGAGGTCGATGAGGCAGCCCAGGTGCTAAGGCCGTGGAAAAAGAGGGAGCCGATGTGGACTACTCGCTTGCTCACCTCTAGGCGATGTTCAACACAGGGGCGGCACTAGCGAGGGAGATCGCTGGCGGCGGCAGAGCTCATTTTGCGGTTGGTAGTAGGGGTGGGAATGGATCATGGCCCTCGTACCTCCTTCAGAATCCAACTTGGCCCTAGTCAATTTTAGTAGTATTTGGTCCGGTCCTAATTGAGCCTGATCCTTCAAATTTCTAGTACAAATTCTAGGGTGCTTTACCACCGGAAAACCTATATAGCTTCTAAAAACTTTTTTGTCCACATGGCTTCCACTGTTTGAGATTTGTGTAGATCGGGATGAACACACCAGATTGATGTGGAAGAAGACATGACAACAATGAGAGAGATGCATGTGGACAGTTGAAGACACGTGCCTATAGTGCATGAGTTGGTCTGGAGTGACTCAGTTTAGATTTTGATCTCTAAATTTATTTTTCTTTCAAACTATAAATATTTTTGCAAATCCGTTTGAACCATAATATTAGTTAGAATTTATGAAACAAAACATGGTCCAATTTTAAAATATTTTGTATTTTTTGTATTTTTTTAAAAATCAACATTTGTAGTAAACTAGTTCAACGTTTTCGTTACACTACTTCAACATTTTATTTAAGAACTATTGAAAATTTTTAATTATTAGGTTTTAAAAAATATTGAATCTAATCCAACATTAGAAATGTACTACTTCAACATTTTCATATACTGTCTCAATATTTGTATTATACTATTTCAACATTTTTTAGAAAAATATTGAATTAGTTTTCTAAGTGTTGAACCAATATTTTTGAAATTATCAAGATGATAAAATGTTGAATCTGAATGGCATAAAATTTTGTAGAGCGATAATAAAATTTCATGTCAGCAAAAAAATAAATAGAATTATGTGCGAGGCTTTCTTTCTGACAAAACGGAAAGGATCTATATTATGGGCAATACGCACACATACGGATAATTAGGGGTAGTATACGCTGTATATGGATAATTGAGGTAGTATTAGTGTGTCGTTGGAGCTTGTTGGGATTCTAAGCCAACTTACTTAGGCCTTGTTTAGTTGATAAAAGCAACCCCAAATTTTACTATGTAAAAAAAGATTCCTATCACATCAAAAACTAATTACACGGTTTTATTGTACTCGACGAGACGAACATTTTGAGCCTAATTAATCAATTTTTGGACAATTTTTCACACATAGAAACGAAATGCTATAGTGACGCATTTATGACGAAGTAACGTCTTTTCCCCAATTCCCCGCCCCCTGTTATGCATCTAAACAAGGGCTTAAGTGGTGCACGGAAGCTGTATAGGGATCCTCTTTACCACCCCTAGTTTGTAGGCACATGTGCGTGGAGAACTTTTTGCGGAAAAAGGAGGAGAGCTGCAGCGGGTTGGTCCCTCGACACACGCACCCAGATCGGATCATTCGACCTAAAAACGAAAGTACTTTTCGTGGTAAGATAAGTAAATGTCTTGCATATTTGACAATAAAAAGTCATTGTAAGCCTCAAAATATAAAGAAAAACAAATACGATGCTTAGTTGTTATGAAAATATAAAGATCACGACTGATGATTCGCAGTAACATAAAAGGTGATATATTCATTGCTATGAATTGATATCTAAATTCTACTCTCCGCTGTACGCAACAACAGTTCATTTTGATTTTTCTACGTACATATTTTTTATTATTTAACTAGACATAGTCTAAATTTATGTCTAAAATAAAATATATATTTTAGAAAAACTAAAATAATTTTTTCAACATAATTAGAATTGCTATAGTAACAATTTATGTGCAATACTGTCCTTTTTTTTATAATCAAGGATTTAATAGTGGATGATATGGCTGTGGGCCGGGCCCAGTGGAATCTGTTGGAAGGGCAATACTCGTTGTGGGCCAAGAAAGAAATATTCTGGCCCAACATAACATATTGGTCCTGCTATTGTTTTAGATAGACCTTCACTACATTTTTTTAATAATACTAGTAAAAACACATTTTTTAATAATACTAGTAAACACGCATATACGATACACACGTTTACTAAAAATTAAAATTGCATAACAGATAATTGGTCGGAGACCATGTTGGTTATAGACTCGACGATTCTGTGCTACGGAGACTGGAGGAGACAGGCGGAGAGTTTGACAAAAAAAAGCCTAACAAGTGGGGTCGCTTGGAGGGGTAGTGTGTTTCAATGACTGATGGTCCGTCGATTGTTAAAAGTTTGACGAAAAAAAGCTTGACAGATGGGGTCGCTAAGAGGGGCAGTGTTTCAATGACTGGTAGGTCCGTCGGTTATCAAAAGTTTTGGATCTTTATAGTATATATGTATTTTACGTGCAAATGACTAACGCAGTGCAACCTTTGTCATCATTTATTTTTTTACACGATGGTCCTGCTTCAATCATTAGAGAGTACATGAGTCCACAATTCTTACAAATAGATGTTAGCACAATAAAGAAAAGCACACGTCCAAAAGGATATATAGCTAAGACATTTTGTGATCACTCATAAAAAAACTGAAAGAAACAGTTCATGTAGTCGTCCTGCAGCATTCCGGTCTGTTACGTGATGTCGACGCAAAGTTGGACCTTGAGCCAAATCCAACAAATATAAAATAATAAATTCAACCACCCAACGAACTTTGACCACCAAGCCAAGAATATATTGTAACACCCTAATTTTCATCACATTAAATTATTAGAATTTTCTAGGATTTATTTAGAGGCTAAATAAATTTTCTATTCTTAATTGGAATTTATTCTAGGCTCTAAAATATTTAACATCATTTAAATAAATTATAGTAAAATAAGTGATTGTTGCATTACATGCTGGTGCACCTTTGTTTTTTTGCTTGTCCTTTGTTTGAATTTAAATCCCTTTTAAATTCAAATTGAATGACTTTAGTTTTGTTGTTTTTAGCAAGAGTCCGGTTTCGCCCCCTCCACTTTTGGCCGGTTCAATTTTAGCCCCCCGCTCCTGTGTTGCCCGTTTAGCTCTTCCTGGGCGAGTACTTTCCCCGGCCCAGCACATCCCCGCAGCCCAGCTCGTTTTTTCACCCCTCCACTTCTGCTGACAGAGGGACCCCACTTCTCGGGTCCGTCTTCCTTCTCCGGCCCAAGTCCGAGTCGGGCTCGGAGCTCCGCCGCCGCACCGGATTTCCTTCCTTCGATCCTCGTGCGACTCGTGGACTTCTTGAGGGACCTTCCACGCACCTTCGTCGCTCTCCTTCCTAAGCCGGACGCCCTTTTCCTTTGGAAACTAGCCGGCCATATGGAAGGCGATCACCGCCGGTGCCCGAGCCCAAAATTCATGCGCGCCACGCCATTGTGAGCCCCGGGGGCTATAAAACCAAGCCGCCGCACACCTGAGATCCTCGCCAAACTTTCCACCCAAACTCTCGAAGCTCCAGAGCCCGCCCGCGCTTCACATCGCCGCCATAGGACCCCGGCCGTCGATCTCCACCGTTGTCGTGAATTCCTCGATGAGATCAAGCTCCGGAGCTCTGCAGGAAGGTAACGAAGCTTGTCGAATTGATCCCGTGCGTGATTGGGCCTTGAATCGAGCATAATTCGCCGCCGTTCATACACAGTATCACCGGTGCCGCCCCTCCTCGTCGTCCGTGCACCTTGTCGCCCAATCGTCGCCGACACCACCCATGGTGAGCTCGTCGTTCGCCCCTGGTTCTGTAGAGCTTGATCCCATCGCGTTTCGTGCACCTTAGCTCGAGTTCAGCTTTTCTCCGGCGAGGTTCCGCCGTCGGTCGTCTTGCGCCGCCGTCCCGGTGACGCCGCCGGCGACCGAAGTCTTTCCATTGAACCACAGCCGTCCGATCTAAATTTTACGGTCCAGGTTCGATCTGACCTAGTCACATACCGGTCAACCGTGGCATATTTGTTAAAGAGCCCATCCACTTTGTCTGATTCAACCCGCGGTCCAGTGTAGATCGGTCCTTTTTCTTCGATTTAGCCCCTGATCTTTTTAGTGTTAGCGCGCACCGTCCTGGTAAGGTATTTTTACACGTTAGCCCTTGTAGATTTAATTATAATTACGTTTTAGTCCTCAGTTTTCTTCAAATAAGCCCCTGAAACTTGTTTTATCCATATCTTTCACGTTTTAGATCCAATTTTAGTGATTCTTTCACTCATGTGATCCTTATAACGTGTAGATTAATTTTATAATCTTGTTTTGTTCTGTTGCTACTGTTTGGTGTACTATTTCTTATTGTTTTGTTTTGTTTTCTTGTATGTGCTTGTGTGATGCGTTTAGAAGCCGTGTCGTTTGAGGGATTCGAAGAGCAGTTCGAGGATGACTTTGAGCAGCAAGGCTTTGGAGGAGGCAAGTGTATTTTTGATCATCTCTTTGCGGTCCTATTATTCACCAAATAAAGATACACTTTACTTTTCTGCATTGCATTAATTTGATGGGTCCTATGTTAAGGTGTTCCTAGTCTTTTACCACTGTCCTTGATGTACCTGGGATGCTTTGCTTATGTTGGATAGATTATTGCTTAGTTGCTAAACTCGGGCATGGTAAACTTTGGGTTCAATTATTAAACTGGATTTACCTCATGTTCATACCCTGTTAACTCAAGATCATATGTTAAATGGAACGTGGAGTGACAACCCAGTAAAACAGTACAACCATAAGATCAACGGGCTCTGATCTTGGCTGACTAATTAGAAACTCTAATATGTGCATGTCTTATCGAAAGGGCAAGTGGGGGAGACTTCGAGGAGGTATAGCCAGGTCCTCTTGAGCTGTAGGCTTAGCTAAGAGACATACCTCATTAGGGAGGGTTATGCTTTGCTTGGATTTTAAAACCTTAGCGGGCTGTACTTATTAGGGAATCTTTGTAAAGGCCTCGTAGTGTATCCCAAGCCACACACTTTTGTGTTTTTATGAGGTTGGCTCCCTCAGGCATGAGTGGGAAAACACGACTTATGTTGAAAGTGTACAACCTCTGCAGAGTGTAAAACTGTTATATTAAATACTCAAAGACGACATCAAATTGCTGTTCTTCATTCTTGAACATGTTATTGTATACTGTTTATTGTGTGATGGTATAAACTTGCACTTGTTAATTAATGATTAAAATGTTGACCAACTAAAAGCTTAATGTAGTCAAACCGTGTCGGCTTTATCCTTATTTAGCCTAGCATGTCATTTATTTACTCTACACTTGCTGAGTACCAACCATAAGTGTACTCATCCTTGCTTTACGCAACGCTGTTCAGACCAAGGTGATTTGGAAGAGTTTCCAGAGGATTTCCAGGAGTTCTAGGCGTATGTGTTCACCAGTCAACTGCCTATGGAGTTGATGGATTATCCGCTGCTAGCTACTCGCTTTACTTTTCGTTTAAGACTTATGTCTTGGAGTGTAATAATGATACAATAACTCTTTTATTCGATTATGCACTATCTTATGATATTTCACTTATGACGTCTATCGTATGTGTGAATTTTTGATCCTGGCACACATATGAAATGCATCTGGTTTTCGTCCTAAAACCGGGTGTGACATACATACATATATATATATACTTTTTTAATGGTCTCACCTCCAACTAGGAAAAATGATTCCGTAAGACACCATCCGCCATTGAAAACACCGGATACTAGAGTGGCAACTAAACCCTGAAGTGCAGCAACCAAAGGAAGACACTGCCTCCATAACCGACACTTAATGATATAACCTGCCACAAGTGCTAGCGAAGGCCTTGTACACAACACCACCTTCGATGTATGGTATCTTATATATGTTGTTGTCTTATTTTGGATTGAGAGGCATTTAGGATCCAAGTGCTACGTAAATTCAGGGCTGATGATCAGTACTTTAGGTGGAGCCGATGTGGTGTCAGCTGCTAGCTTTCCTGTGAGGATCTCATTTCGTTTTATCGGCAGTGGACGCTCAGGGGTCATGTGAGGCTCGACAAGATATCATGACGAGATAAAGAGAGAGAGAGACAAAGAGAGTGGTCAGCATAATTTATAGGATTCGAGTGGTTGTTGGCAGTTCGTGCGCTTTTGGCCCGATTTCATTGTACTAATTTGATGTTCTCTAAGCCGATTTAGATCAATGGAATGGTTTTAAGACCTACATAGCCGGCACAGTACCACCAGCTTTGGAGAAATTTGAAGTTCATTAGATAAATAAAAATCATGATGTATGGTAAGGTTTTGAGTTAAAAAAATTACACAAAAATAGAGGAACAAAAATATAGCTACTACCGTATGAAAATCCCTCATTGGTAACGAGCATTGCCAATATTACCTTTATTGTGTTACTAATGACTCATCATCTCTAAGTTGATTGGAGTGATTTTTAATAACGTCTAATGTGCACCACGTGGGTAATAGACATCACATGGCCATCAAACGTTCGTTCCCAATGACACATTACCTAAAACACATTTTTATGCAGTGTACATTTTAATTGCCAAGTGTAATTGAATGGTTGAAAGGACGCAAATAATCCTCTTGGAACGAATTGTGCGGTCATGCAGTCAAGAAATGGAAGGATGGCCATATAATGGAGACTTGCAAGGTTGGTATAACTGTCATAAACAGATCATGTGGGCATGCCTGGACATGTTTAATAATGAAAGGCACATTAGACCTTTTTTTCAGTCATCTCAGTCATAAAATGGCTAAATATATATAGCTATATTTTTGGACCGAAGGAGTACATATTGTCTTGGACATGAGGAGCAAAAAAAAGAATACGTCAATAGAAAATCAGTGTCTATCAAATCTGGCACACAGAGTAAAAAAAGATACCACCTACGACAGAATGAGACCTGCGCTGGATAGTAGGAGATGCTTCGAACCTGGATACACACATATTCCTGGATAGCAAAAATCTACCACTTCCTTGTTCGCTTCTGCAATAAAGTTCCTTTGTAATCATCCTGATCAAATTGATAATTAAATACCGAGCTCTTCTGCTGTTTATGAAAGAAGAAATGATGGGATCAACTGGAATTTTAATAGGGCAGCTGCCCAGCCCTGCACCCCTAACACGCCCCCGCTCCCCAATCCTCAGCATGAATCCCGAAATCACCGGGATGATGAATCCAAGTCGACTACGGCAGATCCCAAATTCCACCCCAAATTTCACTATGTAAAAAAAAGATTCCCATCGCATCAAAATCTCATAACATGCGTGGAGTGCTAAATATAGATGAAATCAAAAACTAATTGTATAGTCTTGTTGTACTTTGCGAGACGAATATTTTGAGCCTAATTAATCAATGTTTGGACAATTTTTCAGAAATATAAACGAAATGCTACAGTGACGCAATGATTACGAAGTGACACCATAATCTCAAATTTGGCCTATCAAATTTGGGATCTAAACAAGACCTACTCCTGATGTCTCTCCGCCATAACATATGCATTGGGCCTGCTTGTTGCATACATATGCTTTGAGCTATTTCGGTGTGGCAGACTCAGCCTATGAGCATATCAGCATCTAGCCCGATGACCTCCCATGTGTTTTGTACAATTTATTTGTCTTGAGCTTGCAGACAGTGTTTGGTTCATGGATCGTAACGTAAACGCTTTACTGAGAGGTAAGAGATAGCGTTACAGCTGTTTGTTTCTGATTCGGTCTGTAATCAATTACCCTGTAATTAGATAACGGACTATTCAGATTCGATCCCGTCTCTCCCTCGCTGTAATCGGATTGCTTCCCTCGTCTCGTCGGTCTCCAGGTGTGAAGATACAAGCAGTGGCTCCGGCCGAGCCTTCAGATCCGCCGACTCCAGTTCATAACCCCATACCGTTACGGCAATGAACCAAACAAAGTCTGTAATCATCCATTTCAGTGCTGATACCGCTGTGATCTGATTACTTTTACGTTTGTGTTACCACCGCTCGAACCAAACGCTACCTATATGTTTTGCTATAGTGGGAACGAGCACCGAGCGAGACTGTTCCACCACACCATTTTTTGTGACCCAGTCAACTAGTCCTGACGTCTCCCAAGCCTAACCACTAAGTCTCGATTTACTTCATTGGTAGGGCACCTATATATATTGAAAGTCCAAAAAAGAGTAGCAGAGGCCTGGGACCCCGCGTCGCTCCCCCTTCCAGAGGCGACACGGGCGGCATCCAAACCATAAGCGCTGCCGCCTCTCCCCTTTCTCACGCACACCTCACCACCGCCTGATCAGAGCATGGATCTAAGACCTGGCAATCCACTAGGGGATGTCCAAGTGGTAGATTTATAGGAGGGAAATCGTCGAGTTGACTAGCTTGAAGATAATACACGGTACAAGATTTAGACAGGTTCAAGCTATCGGAATGTATAATGCCATACGTCCTATGTCGATGATGGTTTGTATTGCTAAGCAATGACGAGCTTTTTGACTACAGTAGATGGGTCTTTTCGAGTGGTTGACCTAGACCAACTTATATAGGCCGACGGTCTAGGGTTTATAAGTCGGTTTCAATCTAAACCTACTAGATTATGAATAATATATAGTATCTGAATATATTTTTACAAGTATCTAGGATATCTGGATTTGAGTCGGCTACATCTTCATCAATCTTGTTCTCCTAGTCGAGGGTTTCTTCTGGGCCACCTCCAGACTGGCCCACAACCTTATCAGATGTGAGTCCAAGCCGGCTGTAATCTCCTCGGGTAGTGGGCTCAGTAGTACTCGTATCCCACAAGGACGTCGATGAGGTCATCATTTCGTCACAACCTGCCTTGCCCCATGGAGTCGGGGGAGGTGACGACGAATGGATCAGGCAGCGACCGGTACAACGCCGTGCGGAGGCCACGGCGCACTAGGGCCATGGGCGGTAGCACGAAGGCGGCGGCACGAAGTTGGCGAACAGGCCTAGAGGCTGCTGCACATAGGTGCGGCATTGTACTGGGGCGGAGAGACCGCGGTGCAGGGATGCGGTGGTGGCGGCCTACGTGACTAGCTGGCCCGGAGGCAGTGCGCGGGCGGGGAGGAGCACGGCCATGCCGGCGACGGCTTGTCGGTGCAGAGGCACACGTGGACCAGCAGCGATAGGCTATATGCATGCAGAATTAGCTCCCACCAACGGAAAAAGTAATAGCAATTTAAGAAGCCGTTACAAGATTTATGTTTGAAGAGGTCGTAAAGCCACCTGGTGAATTCCAGCGGATGGATGGGCATACGGTAGAAATAGTAAATATTAGGCAAATTTTAGTGTACAACTTTGTGGCTTTCACCATTTTAAAATATATGGATATATGTTTCAGTTAATTATTAGTTTAATGCATTTTGTAAACATATATCAATTTGTATAAATAGAAACGCATATGAACATATAGTGTGCAATACATACATTTTGTTGGAATGAAAAAGAAAATAGAAAAAGAAAAAAAAACCAAACCTTGTCCGGTTGGTAAAACCAACCAGGACTAAAGGTGTTCCATGCGCCGATCTAACCGTGACCACTTTAGTTTAGGTTAGTGTGTTACAAACCGGGACTGAAGATTGACTTTAGTTCTGTGTCAATGGGTCCTACAACCGGGACTAAAAGCCGGGCCTTTACTCATTTGGACTAAAGGCACTTCCAAACTGGGATTATATGGGGCACTACCAGAATGATCGACATCTGCACCGGGTGGGAAAGCCCTTTAGCACCGGGTTTCCCACCCGGTGCAACTAATCCGAGGCTAAAGGGGTACCCCTTTAGCACCGGGTTGAATAACCGGTGCTAAAGGGGACCTTTAGCACCGGGTGCAGCCACGACCCGGTGCTAAAGAGCCTGCCCCGCAGCGCCTTTAGCAGGGCCTTTAGCACCGGGTCGTGGCTGCACCCGGTGCTAAAGAGACTGCCTTTAGCACCGGTTGCTGTCCCCCGGATTTCTTTTTTTTTTGCTTTTTTCGGTAGCCATGCGTGCACGTCTATATACGTATATATTCTAATACGTGTATTCTAATGCGTATTCGGCCGACTCTATATTCATATTAGCTGACATTTCATCAAAATAGAAGACATATATATTACAAAAGTAGATATTCATGCATGTCAACTCGAGTTATATATATTTAAACTGTATTTTCTACTTAATTAAGATTGACGACTAGCTTGTTGGACTGTCCGGCACGTCCTCCAGTACTGGCGAGTAGAATTCTCCTCGGGGATTGACGACCTCGTCCCGGATCCATCCGACGAGCTGTTCTGCAATTGCGTCAATTCTTTCTAGCTCTAGGGACTCTTCCTTCAGGTTGAACATCTGTAATTTACAAATAGATGAAAGATATTTAATCCGCCAAGTTGGAGACAATAATTGTGCACTTAATAATAATGGAAATGTGTTTATTATTACGTACCATAATATCCTGTTGTGTAAGCTTTTTATGTCCCCAATTCCACATGAAATCGCAAACATAGTATGCACATAAATTATTTCCCGGCCCCTGTTTGGCACACTGTCGACCAAAAGAAATTAAGTAAAATTCATATAATATATTAGCCGAGGCCTACATGTACAAATTACTTGCTTACCGGAAAGCCAATGTTCCATTTTAGTGTTTCATGTTGAATTCCCGGGTGTTCTTGACGAAATTGAATCCAGGCCCTGCGAACAAAAAAATTGAGTTAAGTTATTGCGAGTGTAAGGGGTGAATTAAGTAGGGGAAAATATACATCACCTTGTCATCATGTCCATGATGTTCTGTAGTTTTTCTTTTGGAGTGTGCAACGAATCAAAGACGTTCACGACACCCCAGTCAGGACACAATATTATTAGGAACCGGTGGAATCTGTGCACATGTATACATTATAATCAGAAATGAATTAGTACACAGACAGTATAAGAAGAAGCCTGTGTATGTACTCACTCGATGTTGTACGGGATTAGTATGGAGTCGCAGTAATTTTGTTTCTTAATATACTTGTATAGGTTTAAATATGTTTCCTCAGGATTGTGCAGTATCATTGCTTCACTTATCCTTCGAGGATCAACGAAACCAACGTCATATATATTATCTCTCTGACATTTTTGAATCTCCATTCTGCATATGTTAAACAATAAATAAAGCCCGCGTCAGCATAGATTGGAATTATTGTTTTCAAACTGTGAATTATAAGCAACAACAAAGTACTTACAGTGTCCAACAGGTGATCAAATCCACGTCCATGGCGTCGCGGTGGTACAGCTCATATATATCCTTAAACCTCAGCCACACCCAATCCTCGTCACCATTGTAGACATCATGGTCCTTCACGCCTACTTTGATCATGCGCCGTTTATTCCTTCTTGATTCTTCCAAGTACCACTCATGGAATCGGCGCATCTTCGTTTGTAGCTTCCTCTCCATTTCAGGAGGGACCATAGGCTCGCCAAGATTAAACGGCCACCTCAGCGTTGTGTTTACAGGCACCTCTTCTTCCCCCAGGACTTGCGCTCTGGTTAGTCCAGTCTCGGCCATTACTCGTTGCACGTTAAGCTCGTCCAGAGATGGCAATGGACCCAAGGGCCGCTGAGGTTGCTGGCCGAGCTGAGGAACCTTTTTGGATGGGCCCGCCTCCTTATCTGCAGCCTTCCGCTTCCGGCAAAATTTCAGTAATGAGCGGTCATAGTCTGTTACTATTACTTCCTTCTGTTGACCCTTGCTCAAATTACCGAGGAATGACTTGACGACGGTGGCATCAAGCTTCGGCTCCGGCTCAGGTTTTTTCCTCCACTCGGCCATTTGCCTCTTTGTGTCTGCTTTGACCGAGGCTTCGTGCTCCTCTAGAGTCTTCTCACTCGCTCTTTTCTCTGGTGCGGGCTTCTCTTTTGTTTTCCGCGCCTTCTTCGCTGGTGGAGTGGGGGCAGAGGCTTTAGTGCGGCGTCCCCTCTTTGGCGGAGGGGGCGGAGACCTCCGTGGCGGAGGAGACGGAGACCTCTTCGGCGGAGGAGACGGAGACCTCTTCGGCGGAGGAGACGCAGACCTCTTCGGTGGAGGAGACAGAGACCTCTTTGGCGGAGGAGACGGGCTTGCATCAGGAGCTCCCGGAGAATCGTCATGATCCTGTGGATCTCTTGGAGGTGACGGGGGCTTGTTGGTAGCCGCAGGTGTACCGGGTATGACGACGTCTGCCTTGCTCCATAGAATGATGCAGTGAGAACACTGACCGAGTTTTGTTTCTCCGTCACCTCCGGGGATGTCAAGTTCCAAGTCTTCGCAGCTGGTGACGACTTGCTCCACCTCAACAGGTACGTAACCATGTGGAATGTCATTGCAGTGCCATTTTTGCCCTTCTTCCACACGTTTGGTCATACCGTATGCGACCTGATAAGTTAGTAGTCACAAAGAAAGTTAGTAAATGAATGGTATTTACGGTGAAATGTATGCAGTATGAACTAAGGTCGCATACGTACCACCACAGCTAAGTTCTTCTGCCTGACGACAAGCTCGCACACGGTCCGTTGAGTTATTTCATCCACGGTGTAACGGACCGCTTCGGCGGCCTGTGTGGAAGCGTGACTGCTTTGATATTGTTGTGGAGGGCTAATAAGGGCCGCATCTTGGAGAGGTGCATGCTCTGTGGAACCGGTCCCGCCTGCGGCTTGTTGGAGAGGTGCAGGCTTTGTGGAACCGGTCCCGCCTGTGGCTTGTTGTATCTGCAGCCATGCTACCTTCATCCGTCGCTCCATCTCTGACTCCATTTCTTGGAGCTTTGAGCCCTGGGCGGCAACCGTTTGCTCTAGGTCCCTCACCCTCTGCTCATATTTGGCCTTCTTCCTCGAACGGTTCCAATAGTTGGCGGCGTGCTCTTGGAAACCTTTCTTCTATGAGATGCTTGTGCCCACGCCGCGCATCCGTCCAGGATGCTCCTTGTTCCCTAAGGCACAGGTTAGCTCATCTCTGTCTCTATCGGCAACAAATTCTCCCCTATCAGATGCCCTGAGGATATCGAGGAGACGCTGAGCTAGTTCTCGCAAGTCCTCGGGAAAAACTAAGGAGCCGTCGATTGGGCTTAGGGTGCCTCCATGACCATAGTACCAATGCTTGGTCCTTGTGGGCCAGTCATGTGTCGTTGGAGTGATGCCTCTAGCATATAGATCTTCTTCCATCTTCTCCCATTTAGCGATGCTTGCTTTGTAACCTCCCGAACCCATCTTATGAGAGTACTTCTTATTTGCGGCGTTTCCAGCGTTTCTAGCGCTAGCCGTTGCACCCTCTTCGGAGATTTTGTACTCAAGGAATGCTTCCCACTCGTCATTGTTGATCTTCTTATACTTCTCAGGATCCGGGGCCTCTCCGATTTTGAGAAAATGCGAGTACAACTTCTTCTTGAAATCCTGAAACAGAACTGCCATCTTCTTCATTGTCCAATCCCTCAGTTCTGCTTCATGAGTGCTAGGCCAGTCGAATATTGCCTTTAATTCCCTCCATAGCATCTCCTTCTCCGTATCGGGGAGCACGTACTCCTCAGTGGGGTCCGTGGACTTCCATTTTCTGATACTAATGGGCACATTGTCCCGTACAATTACCCCGCACTGAGATACAAATTTCTTGGCCACTTTTGGGGGCTCAACTGGCTCCCCGTCATCCTCCACTCGGGTGATGTGTAACTTGACATCCTTCAGCTTCTTCGTGGACGATCGTTTTGATTTCTTAGCTCAACTTGTAGAAGCAGAGGCGGCCTACACAAATTACATATATACGAGATGATATAGAGATGGTATACATAATTGACATGTACAGTACAAATTTATGTTATCTATATACACACCTGACTAGACGAGGGCTCGTTACCGGCCCCTTCAACATTTTCGGCCTGGACATTGGCGGCCCCTTCAACATTTTCGGCCCTTCCAATGATCCCAAACACATCATCCATGGACATTGGTTGGGTTACCATATTGAAAAGTTGATTCGCTAAGAACATGTCGTTGTCCTCTTGCATGGGTGGGACAGGGGTGTTGTTGTCCTCTTGCATGGGTGGGACGGGGTTGTTGTTGTCCTCTTGCATGGGTGGGACGGGGTTGTTGTTGTTCCGCCATCTATAGAATTAAAAATAATTGATAAGAAATATATACAAAGCATACATATTCCCAATATGATTCGCTAAGGGTTCGCTAAGGGTTCGCTAAGGGGGGTCGGTGCGCGAAAAAACGGATTCGCTAAGGGGTTCGGGTGCGCGGTGGGTTCGGGTACATAGAATTTCCAATATACATTTAAATGAAGCATTTTCCAATATACATTTCAAACATATAACATTTCCAATATACATTTCAATGTAAATATCTCCAATACATTTATATGAAGCATTTTCCAATATACATTTCAAACATATAACATTTCCAATATACATTTCAATGTAAATATCTCCAATACATTTAAATGAAGCATTTTCCAATATACATTTCAAACATATAACATTTCCAATATACATTTCAATGTAAATATCTCCAATACATTTCAATGGAGCATTTTCCAATATAAATTTCAAACATATAACATTTCCAATATACATTTCAATGTAAATATCTCCAATACATTTAAATGAAGCATTTTCCAATATACATTTCAAACATATAACATTTCCAATATACATTTCAATGTAAATATCTCCAATACATTTCAATGGAGCATTTTCCAATATACATTTCAAACATATAACATTTCCAATATACATTTCAATGTAAATATCTCCAATACATTTAAATGAAGCATTTTCCAATATACATTTCAAACATATAACATTTCCAATATACATTTCAATGTAAATATCTCCAATACATTTCAATGGAGCATTTTCCAATATACATTTCAAACATATAACATTTCCAATATACATTTCCAATATACATTTCAATGTAATTTCTAATATTTTCAATGTATGTGCTTAGCGAACGCGTTCGGCTAAGCGCATTTGGTTAGCGAACGCGTTCGCTAACCAAATGCGCATGGCCGAACACGTTCGCTAAGCAAATGTGCATGGCCGAACGTGTGCGTTCGGCCATGCAACGGGTACCTGCACACACAAACACGTACACGGCACGAAGGCCGGCTCACAAACATTCACGCACGGCACGAAGGCCGGCTCACAAACATCTCACAGAGGCTCACCGTGCAGTGACGGGCGCGGCGGGCGACGGCGGCGAGGGGACGAGGAGCGGCGCGGGGACGACGAGCGCCGGCGCGGGGACGACGGGCGCGGGAAACACGGGTGGCGGCGGCGTGGGCGCGGGGACGACGACGGCGGCGGGGACGACGGGCGCGCGCGGGGACAACGACGGCGGCGGGGACGACGGGCGGCGGCGCGGCGTGGGCGCGGGGACTACAGGCGGCGGCGGCGTGTGCGCGGGGACGACAGGCGGCGGCGGCGTGGGCGCGGGGACCACGGGCGGCGGCGGCAACGGGCGACGGCGACGGGCGGCGGCGGCTGAGGAGACGAGGGGGCACCGGCGGCGGTTTCGATCTGGGAGGAATGAGGGCGAAGTGAGGGAGGGGAGAGAAGTCCCCGGCCTATATAGGTACGGGGCATTTAGCACCGGGTGCAGCCACGACCCAGTGCTAAAGAACCTTTCGCACCGGGTCTGTACAGCACCCGGTGCTAAATGCCCCCCTTTAGCACCGGGTCTTCCCACCACCCGGTGCTAAAGGCCGTAACTGTGCGCCAGACGAAGGCCTTTAGCACCGGGTGCAGCCACGACCCGGTGCTAAAGGCCCCCCCCTTTAGCACCGGGTCTTCTACACCCGGTGCTAAAGGCCGTAACTGGCGCCAAACGAAAATTGGGGGCCTTTAGCACCGGATTTTAGATCAACCCGGTGCTAAAGGCCCCAAATTTTTGTTTGGCGCCCAGTTTCCAAACCGGCCTTTAACACCGGGGGCTACTATTTGGGAATCTTATAAATATAGTTTTTAATATATAGTTATTAATACTTGTTTTAATTCAGTTATTAATACCTATTAAAAATATATATTAAATAAGAAAATCTTATAAATTACTAGAAAATCAATATAAAATTCTAGAAAATCTTATAAATTAATTGAAAATCTTATAAATTAATAGAAAATCTTATAATTTACTAGAAAATCTTATAAATTAATAGAAAATCTTATAAATTAATAGAAAATCTTATAAATTACTAGAAAATCTTATAACTTACTAGAAAATCTTATAAATTACTAGAAAATCTTATAAATTACAAAAATTGATAACTAAATGAAAGATTTTGGAACAATAAATGGTCTCAGATGAAAAAGTGATGAATACCAAAATTTCATATCTCATCAAGATCTACAATCTGTATTTAAGTCATTTTTGCATTTGAGAAAGTGGTAGTATACATTGTTCATTAATCCTAGATTCACTCGCATAGTTTCTAAAACTTTGTTAGAGACTTGTCAAATTTGTACTACATGTTATTACCCATTTTGAAAATGAAAAAATGACCTAAATAAAGATTGTAGATCATGATGAAATATGAAACTTTGGTATTCATCACTTTTTCATTTGACATCACCTAGTGTGAAAAAAACCTTGGTTGTAGTTGTCATTTTTAATTCAAAATTTGGATTGTTCAAACACGAGAAGATTTTTCAAAATAATAACATTAATAAGTTTCATAACTTGATAGAGTATGATTTTAGGAATTTTTAGGAAGAAAAACGATCTTTTTTGAAGTTTGTACGAGGGAGAACGACTAGTTACAACTTTTATACACAGATTAAAAAGAAAAATTGTTCTTGTTCATCTTGTGACGTGGCTTGTGTGCGCCCGGTGACGTGGCCAGCTGCCGCACGGCCTCCGTGGCCAGGCCGGTCTTTGGCCCCGCCGCACGGCCTCCGTGGCCAGGCCGGTCTTTGGCCCCGCCGCACGGCCCCCGCAACCCGGTCGTGGCCTTTAGCACCGGGTGCAGCCACGACCCGGTGCTAAAGGACCTTTAGCACCGGGTGCAAACACGACCCGGTGCTAAAGTCCCTTTAGCACCGGGTGCAGCCAAGACCCGGTGCTAAAGGCCCTTAGGCCCGATCGGTGCTAGAAAATCTTATAAATTACTAGAAAATCTTATAAATTACTAGAAAATCAATATAAAATGCTAGAAAATCTTATAAATTACTAGAAAATCTTATAAATTACTAGAAAATCTTATAAATTACTAGAAAATCAATATAAAATGCTAGAAAATCTTATAAATTACTAGAAAATCTTATAAATTACTAGAAAATCTTATAAATTACTAGAAAATCAATATAAAATGCTAGAAAATCTTATAAATTACTAGAAAATCTTATAAATTACTAGAAAATCTTATAAATTACTAGAAAATCTTATAAATTACTAGAAAATCTTATAAATTACTAGAAAATCAATATAAAATGCTAGAAAATCTTATAAATTATTAGAAAATCTTATAAATTACTAGAAAATCAATATAAAATGCTAGAAAATCTTATAAATTACTAGAAAATCTTATAAATTACTAGAAAATCTTATAAATTACTAGAAAATCAATATAAAATGCTAGAAAATCTTATAAATTACTAGAAAATCTTATAAATTACTAGAAAATCTTATAAATTACTAGAAAATCAATATAAAATGCTAGAATTAATAAAAACAATCTTATAAATCAATAGAAAATCTTAGAACATAGGTGGAACATAAATGCAAATATAGTTATTACAAATTGGGTGGAACATAGTGCAATTAAATTACATGGCATCATCGTTTACTCGGACACTAATAAACTTCCTCTTTACAAATGTTCCTTGATTGTGATCACGTCGTAGATACGGTGTCTCCTCCGCCGCTAACAGGATGCTTGGGTCATCAGCCACTGAGAATGGAGGCCAGCCATCGAGCATATCATAATCTTCATCCGTCTTGTCCTCAACTCCTACGATTTTTCTCTTTCCAGGAAGAACTATATGACGCTTTGGCTCGTCTTGTGATGGGTCCAATTGCTTACCCCCACCTTTCTTATCCGCCCCTTTCTTCGGTCTGCTAGCCATGTCCTTCACATAAAAAACTTGTGTGATAGCTTTGCCCAGGACGAACGGTTCGTCTAGAAAGCCAATCTTGTTTAGGTCCACTAACGTCATTCCATAGTCCGCTTCAACTTTAACACCTCCTCCAGTCAGCTTCACCCATTGGCACTTGAACAGTGGGATCTTCAAAGGTCCGTACTCTAGTTCCCATATCTCCTCTATGATTCCATAGTATGAGTTTGTATTGCCATTGGTGTCTGTCGCGTCGATCCGGACACCACTGTTTTGGTTGGTGCTTTTCTTGTCCTGGGCTCTTGTGTAAAATGTATACCCATTGATGTCGTAATTTATAAGATTTTCTAGTAATTTATATGATTTTCTAGCATTTTATATTGATTTTCTAGTAATTTCTAAAACTACATTACTATAAGCCTTATAACTATTCACAAGTCATACAAAACAAAATACTAACTAGCTTGCCTTCTCTCTCCATTTAAAACACAACATGAACACTCTCTCCACCATGAACTCAAGCTCTCTCCTCTCTCTCCTCCAAGAACACAAGCTCTCTCTAGCTAGCTTTACTTTGATTCACAAATCCCTCTATTTCTAAATTATAGAAGGATTACAAGCTAAATAAAACATTAGAGAATGAAAGAGTGTACCTTGTAGTGCTCCTTAGATGAGTAGAATCTTCACAAATTTTGAAAAAAATTTGGGCAGCACCTCCCCTCCCACGGCCGAGCAGCATGAACACAACGCCTAAGTGTTCAGCTGGCTCGGGCGGGAGGGGGGGGGGAGGAAGCCCCTATATTCAAACACATTAGCACCGGGTCGTGGCAAGACCCGGTGCTAATGCGCACCCTTTAGAACCGGGTGCAGCCAGCAACCGGTGCTAAATGACCTCGGCACATTAGCACCGGTTGCTGGCTGCACCCGGTGCTAATGTGTCCGCCCTGACACATCCACGCGCCGCCCCCGCTCCTAGCCGTTGGACCCGGTGCTGAAGCCCCATCAGCACCGGGTCCAAAAATGGCCGAGGCGGAGGAGGCGGGCGGATGTGAAGGATTTTGGTAGTGGGGTTTCTACACTATACTAGTGAATAATGTTGGAGTGGCAGGTGGAGATCGGCAAATTTGATATTGTGTTATATTCGACGATCTCAAAACGAATGTAGGAATTATATGAAAGATCTTCTCTGAATCCAGAAGGTGAAGTGTTGCCTTTTCCGGGCTTGCACTCCAAACCGAGGAAGAGGATTGGACAAAAAATGCGTATTAGCCGCGGGCTAATACCACCATCGCCAATGTTATCTTAATTCCCGATTGCACCATCAAACCCAAGACCTTGCAAAACATATATGCCACGTATGGGGCAGATACCTGCAGTCCACTCACTCTAGCTTGATCCAACGCATACAGCTCCTGATCGATGTCCACCATTATATACTGGCGGGGGGGGGGGGGGGGGGGGGGGGGGGGGCACACGCATTATTGTAAATTTGTAATGGTCACGGCTGCATGTGTTGTTTCATTGTACTCGCTCGTGTGGAGGGTTCTGTTCTTGCCATATATATGGTGGTCGCCCTTGGACCCATTGGACCATGAGCAAGGTATATATGTAGTTAAATGAACAAAGGACATCCAGCCACGCACTTTACTCGTTCCGATCTCTAATATTACACTTTGATAATAATATCTGAAAGCAGTAAATTGTTTTAAAGAGAAACAATTACATACTATGAAAGTATATGTTTAATGATGGATTCGGTAACTTCAGCCTCATGTTATTGACTATCATAACTCCAAATTTGAGTTAGGAAAAAGTTAAACAGAGTTATATTTTAAATCATACGTAGTATATGTCTGCAAACAAAATGATGATTTATTTTATTATATTTGAGAATCGAAGCACCGTACGAGACTGCAAGATCTCTCTCTTTCCTAAAATATTGATGGTTTTAGGCTTGTCCTAAGTCAAACCTTTTAAACATTCAGTTACTAAAATGTACTAAATAGCCATATTAGGGGACAAAAGGAGCAATTTATAACTTTTTTCATATTTCAATTACTAAAATATTATATTGATTTTGTTGGAGGTGTCACGGAGATGTTATCCACAGGCATAGAGACCATCCATAAAAACACTTCTTACAAGCCACCATAGTTAATAAGCATCCCTGGTGCACTACGGGAAACCACGTATATGCCGAGTGTCTACATGTTTGTCGAGTGTATTTCATCGGGCACTCGGCAAACAAATCCTATGCCCGAGTGTCTACAGAAATACACTCGGCAAAGAAAAGGCACCCGGCTAATATAAGCCTTTGCCGAGTGCCTCCACCAAATACACTTGACAAAAAGTACACACTCGGCACATCGTAGGCTTTACCGAGTGTGCTTATGCTGACACTCCACAAACAGCTTGCACGTACCTAACAAAAGCCACGGCCGCCGATGGTCGTTTGGGACGTTAGCTCTTTGCCGAGTGTCTAGCCTCTAACACTCGGCAAAGAGGTGGCACGTGCCTAACACGTGACACGGCTTATAGCCAAGATAATCCGTGTTTTGTTGATACGAAGAAGAGAAAAGATGAGAGAAGAGAAATAAAACTCTCCATCGCATTACTAATGATGATTATGTAGGGGAGACCTCGTGTTTTGCTGCTTGGACGACAAAGAATGAATGATTATTGCGCGTGAAAACCACATGATTTAGAAACACCATAGATGCCCACCATAGGTACCACCCGACCTCCATCCTTTAACATGGTTTTTATTGTATATAAACACCATAGATTATGGTTTGTGCAGCAGTATATACTCCATCTTTCAGGTACCACCCAACGTCCATTAATGTCCTAGTTGCCAAACGTTTTCATTGATCAATCGAGAATCAGTGCGGCTTGTAGGAAATGACCTCGTTGAGGATGCATGGGCGTTCTGGCCAACGTCGGCTTTAAAGCGTACATGTTCCTCTCATTTGATGTCACACCCCGCCCAGTTTGTATGGCCCAGTAGTGGTCCATGAGTGAGGGATTCACGTGTTTAGTACAACGTTACTAGTTTATTAAGGGTGGAGACAACTAATAAGCCCTTGTCTTCCAACCATCGCTCGTTCGGGTTAACCCTTTTACACGAAGTGAGGACAAAAGTGTAAGCAGGGTGCTATGTGTACGCGTGCACGCCCCTCGGAAAGGGTTGTGCGGGGCAGCTTTGGACGGCGGGGTGTTACAAATGGTATCAGAGCCGACCCTCACGGTAGCACGTATGGCCCGGGTAGGGCATACGACATGGCATATGGCGCCGGCACCAGACGTACGATCGTGCGCTACGACGGAACGTTCCTAGACATTTGCCCGTGTGGGTGAATATTGCCGTCGATGACGTCGGGTTCTTTGAGATGAGGTGTATGTCACACCCGGCCCAGACGTCGGGTTCTATGAGGTGGGGTGTACGTTACACCCGGCCCAGTTTGTATGGCTTAGTAGTGGCCCATGAGTGCAGGATGCACGTGTTTAGTGCCACATTGCTAGTTTAGAAAGGGTGAAAACAACTTATAAGCCACTGTCTTCTAGCCATAGCACCTTCGGTTTAACCCTTTTATACGAAGCAAGGACGAAAGTAAGCAGGGTGCTATGTGTACGTGTGCACGCCCCTCGGAAGGGCTGTACGGGGCGGTTTTGGAGGGCAGGGTGTTACAGTTCAGTACACGATCATTGACTTCACCTGGCAATCTCTTTGCTTGTAGAAGGAACGACTGCTTATGTTTGGTACGTCTAGATTGGAGTGCTTCTAACGTCCCCCAACACTACCGGAAATCCTGTCGTTGTCAAGTGTCCAGCACGTGCCCAACCTTTTTTAGCCGAGGGCCGACCCAACACTCAGCAAAGGCTTTACCGAGTGCCCGACAAAAAGCACTCGGCAAATTTTTTTTTGCCATGAAAAACTTACCGAGTGCCCAGAGCCTTTGCCAAATATTTTACACTTTTTGCCGAGTGCCTCGGGCACTCGAAAAATCCACTGTCTCCCATAGTGCAAGCCTAGCTACATACGTATGTACAGGCCTTGGAATGCACTCAACTGTTTAATTTGAAAGGGCATATATACTGCAGTCGATCTCACATGGTTGCAGTGGTATGAGAACTATATATGCATATATAGTGACCTTACAAAAGGGAAGATATCATGACACGCACGCGAGAGAGACATGATAATTTATAGGATTGGAGTGGTTGTTGGCTGTTATTGGTGGACTTTTGGCCCGACAAAAAGCACTCGGCAAATTTTATCTTTGCCATGAAAAACTTTACCGAGTGTCCAGAGCCTTTACCGAATGTTTTACACTTCTTGTCGAGTGCCTCGGGCACTCGAAAAATCCACTGTCTCCCATAGTGCAAACCTAGCTACGTACGTATGTACACGCCTTGGAATGCATTCAACTGTTTAATTTGAAAGGGCATATATATATATACATACTGCAGTCGATCTCACATTGTCGCATTGGTATGAGAACTATATATGCATATATAGTGACCATACAAAAGGGAAGATATCACGACGCGCGAGAGAGAGAGTCATGATAATTTATAGGATTGGAGTTGTTGTTGGCTGTTGGTGGACTTTTGGCCCGATTTCATTGTTCTAATTTGATATTATCTAAGCCCATTTACAGCAATTATATATCCCACCGGCTTTGAGAAATTGTAAGTTCATTTGATAATTATATATCATGATGTAAGAGAAGGTTTTAATTTAAAAAATTATACCAAAATATAGCTACATTTTAATTGCCAAGCCTAATTGAATAGTTGAACGGACAAAAATAATCCTCTTGAAATGATTTGTCTTGTGGTAATGGGGTCAAGAAATGGAAGGATGCACAATTCTTTTGTCGTGGCATGGAGACCATGGCCGCCGATTCCTCTTCTTCTGCGATCACCCGTCAAACTCTAACCCTCGATCTATTCATTAATATTATAGATCTGCATATGTTCATCCTTAAACAGTTTTACCCTGACTAGATCTACCCTAGATGATCCAAAAGACGCTAACAATGGTATCAGATTGCCTACTCTAGCGAATAGAACGAGTTCGGGGAAGAAAATCCGAAACAAAGGAAACCAAAAGTACACAATCCAGATCGGATGAAAAGAAAACCGAAAGAACCCTAAACCCTATAGATTTTGGGCAGTTGGTCTTACCTTGCGGAAAGAAGGGCACCATTGTGGGACCCCTCGACAGCGGCGGGTTCACCCAGGGGTCAGCCGCTCGTCGATGAGATGATCAATAACTAGCGGTGCTGTCGTCCATCTCTCTCGGCCACCTAGGGAGGACACCGTGGGCTAAGGAGAGAGAGAAAGAGCAGAGATAGAGAGGGGGCCGGCGATGCCGGGGCCATGGCCACTGGCCCCGCCGGACAGCGCGGCTGCGCAGGTGGCGCCGCCGCCCATCCCTCCCTTACAGTTCTGTGCTTACTTCCTTGTTCCTGTCTGAAATATCGGTTCTTTGTTATCATCCTGATTAAACTGATAAATAAATATCCTCCAAAAAAAATTTGATGTGGATGGAACAACATCTGGAATTTTAATAACGTTCAAACTGGAATTTTAATTGGCCAGCTGACCAGCCCTGCTCGCCTAATGCCCCCGCTCCCCAATCCTCGGCATGAATCCAACATTTGATGTGGACGCAACGGCGGCATCCATATCTAGAGACCCGAAATCATCGGGGTGAATCCATGTCGACTACTCCTGATGTCTCTCAACCTTAACTATAGGCCTTGTTTGATACATATGCATTCAGCCATTTCCGTGCGGCACACTCCGCGCGTATGAGCGAGCGTATCAGCATATAGCTTGATGACCTCGCATGTGTTTTGGCCAACAGCCTAGCAGCTAGCATGCCCACGCACGTACGTCAGGTACCAAGTTCGGACAATTGATTTGACTTGAGCATGCACTATGTTTCGTGTCGTAGCATGCCCACCACACCTTTTTTCGTATAATAACAGTCGACGAGTCCTGAGGTATACGTATCCAAAGCCTAACCACTGCAGCCTCGCTTTACTTCATTGGTATGACAACTATATACTATGTAGCAGTGATCATGAGTTAAAAGCTGATATGAAATAGATTGTACAAACATATCTGCCAGCATTTTGCAAGTCTTTGTACATTTGTAAAATATCATGCGTCAATGTGGACCAACCGCCATGTGAAGTATATAGTTTGTGATCCTTTAATTTGCTTATCCAAAATAAGGTTTAAGTTTTAACTCACAACATATCCATCTTCAATGACACATCACATGGTCATGATGAGCAGATTTTCTTGTAGCTCTTCTGCTCGACGACTGTAATAATTGCATTCCGCAGTATATGCGATGCGCTAGCCCATATGCATGGAGGAACCACACACAGTACTGACTAGTGCCTGCCTCCACCACTCTCTGCCAAGTGCGTGAGCTCACTGCAGGCCTCAGTGATCTCGGCGGGGTTGGCTCGTCGGCCGGCCGATCCTCCATTGTTTTTCTTCTTTTCTCATTTTTCATTTATTTAAATTACGGCTATAATAATTGTTCTCATTTTGTTCTAAAACTTCTGTTCAACAATATTTTGCATTCCAATGCTTTTTTGCTCCAACTATTTCGGGATTTTCTTCATAATTTTTTCTTCCAAACTTTTCCGTTTTCCAAAGTTTTTCCTCTTAACTTTTGTCCTTGAATTTTTTTCTTCCGACTGTTTTCTTATATCTTTTCTTGATTGTACATACCTTCTTTGTTTATCTTGAGTAGCGGTTCATATAGCTAGCTGCAGTAGTGCCCTATATGTTAACTCCAAAATAGTGCGGATTTGGATGAGAAAGTTTAGTGTATATTCGGAATACTTGTAATATATGAAGTGTACATAAATCGGTGCACCGGGTCAAATAACCCGGTGCTAAAGGGTGGGCACCTCTCATTCGCCAAAAAATATATGCGTTGTTGCAGGGATTCGAACTCATGACCTCTTGAGTCGCGCGTACCCACCTAACCATCTCAACTACGTAGCACATGTGATAGAATAGAATATGCTTTCCTTTTGAAGTAGCATGCAACACCCCTTTTGCACCGGGTTCGTAACACCAACCGGTGCTAAAAGACCTTAATTGATAAATAAGTACGTGGGCATACACACAATGTTATATTGACGATGAGGATTGCTACAAGCGCCTGTAGATAAAACACGTCCTACACATAATTATATTGGGATAAAAAAAGAAACACCTAGTACCGTTTGATATTACCAACCAGTAATAAACTGTCGTTCGTGACAGCATGACATGGCGCGCTATTTGTACCGGTTGCACTACGGGAAACCCCGTATATGCCGAGTGTCAACGTCTTTGCCGAGTGTAATCCATCGGACACTCGGCAAAGACAAGCTTTGCCGAATGTCAAAAAAGAGACACTCGGCAAACATAAAACACTCGGCTAATCCAAGCCTTTGCCGAGTGTGACAGACAAACCCACTCGACAAATAAGAAACACTCGGTACATCCACGGTTTTGCCGAGTGTCGGACCCCAGACACTCGGCAAAGCGCATGCACGTGTGCTTCACGTGCCATGGCCACCAACGGCAGTTTGCAGCCGTTAGGGACATTAGCTCTTTGCCGAGTGTCTAACACCTGACACTCGGCAAAGACGTGCCACGTCCGCCAACGGCCGTTGGTTGCTGTTTAGGATGTTAACTCTTTGCCGAGTGTTAGGTGTTTGACACTCGGCAAAGAGCCTGATCTTATTTAAAAACTTGAAACTGAATCAAACAAAATTTGAAATTTTTAAATACAAATGTTTTTGGCCCATTTCTGGCCGGGAGGGCCGTGTCTTTTCGAGTGCTGACCTCCGACACTCGGCAAAAGAGGTCTTTGCCGAGTGTTTTGGCGCCAACACTCGGTAAATGTTACAATTGTTTTTTGATTTTGGGCTTCAAACTTTTTCTCCTGTTCTTAGACATGAAGTTGCACTCTATGTAGAAATTTGGGTTAATTCACAACCTGTTTGCTATATTTAACTAATTTATTTCATTTAAAGTTATTTCCTCACATAAGTCAAATTTAAACTGGAAGTGATTCCGTTAACTGAATAAAGTGAGTGGAAAAATTCAGATCACAATGCTAAGTCCAATGCAAGGCCTTATACATAAAATCATAACAAATTTTGAACAACTTCTTCTAGAAACCTGCAAACGAATGTTTGGTGGATTAGTTTTAAAATTATATAAAAAGAAAAAAAGTCTAAAATTCATGAGATTTGTCAAAACCTCATAATATCATATGTGGAGGCTATGGTAAAAAGTTGAGACGATTTCGAAAAGTTTTTCATATAGGGCCCTTACAAATCGAAACATCTCCGAAGAAGTTTCGTAGAGTTGAGAAAGATACAACTAGATTTGGAGTCGAAGTGAAAGTTGAATTGGAGTTTCAGCTCATAACTTTTTTCATAAGTAGTAGACACCATAGATTGTTTCATTCGAAGTTATCATAATTTTTCGGATCCATTTGATATTTTTTTAATTTTTTTAACGACTATCTCTCTATGAAATAATGAAATATCTGAAGAAACAATGATCTATACATGCATGAAATATTGAAAACAATTCATATAAGTATAAAATATGCATTGCTGCATGTATTTGACAATATATTTTGATATATATTTGAATAAATTTGAAACTGGGAGCATGAAATAATGGTTCTGGATATTGTTTGCCAAGAGCTACACTCGGCAAACGGTGGATTTGCCGAGTGCCTGTGGCCCCACACTCGGCAAAGAGGCCACATGGCCGGGCTGTTTGAGGCCGTGCGGGCCACGTCGCCCTCTTTGCCGAGTGCCAATGGCCTTGAACTCGGCAAACAGGGGTGGGCCATGTCACAGATCTGTTTGCCGAGTGCCAGATCCATGGCACTCGCCAACAGGGGTGGGCCGGGGGACTTAACCGCCCACCCCGCCCCGCCCAACGCAGCGGCCCGCGCCGCCGCCCCGCCCCGCACCGGCCGCGCGCCGCCCCGCCCCGCCCACGCCGCCGCCCAGCCCCGCCCGCGCCGCGGCCCCGCCCGCCCGCGCCGCCGCCTCGCCCAGCCCCGCCCACGTCGCCGCCTTGCCCCGCGCCGCCGCCCCGCACCGCCCCGGCCGCACGCTGCCGTCGTTACCCCGCCCGGCCTCGCCTCGCCCCGGGCGCCCTCCGCCCGGGCCAGCCACCGTCCCGGCCGGCCTCCTCCGCGGCCGCCCCACCCGACGTCGACGCCGGTCTCTACGCCTCTGAACTGCGCGCCCGGCTGCCGCCCCGGCTGGCCACCTCGCCCGGTCACGCTTCTGCCCCTCCCCATCCTCTATCAGGTGCCCTTCCGCCCCTCCCCATCCTCTGTTCTTTATTTTCAAAGCTAATTTTAGTGTATCTGTGATTAAAATGCATGTCAAATTTGAATGCTCATGTAATACATGTCAAATTAGGTGAATATTTTCTTTTTATTGTGAAAAGTTGGAAAATGCATGTAGTTGGCCTTGTGTATGTTGTTGTCGGCCTTCGTGCCGTGGATATCCTTGTGTATGTGGTTGTCGGCCTTCGTGCTGTTGTTTTTTGCAGGATGGGATTTCAGTAACCTCCCCGTGCAGGGGAGGTGCTGCCGAAATTTTTATTTGACAAAATTTTGTTTTTATTTTAGGGAGAGTGTAGCACCTTCTTCGGCTTGTAGATCTGCCGCACGCCGTTCTCCGCCGCCTGCACCGACACGAGCGTCCCCGACTCGCCCGTCGTCGAGCCCGTAGGTGAGCACGTCAAAGATCTTTTCATATCGTGTTCGTAGGTCACGTAACCTAGTTAGGTGTCTCCCGTTCGAAAGAGATACGGTTGTGAATATGCGAATCTTTGCATATATCTAACCGTATCTGTTTCGAATTGTCCACGTTTTTTGGACAGCTCGAGGATGTCTAGATGGGTAGTTTCCATGCTCTACTTGTATCCGATGCTGAGTTTCGGCATCATCTCCCTGTTGTTCTCCGAATACACAATCTCCGTAATTGGACATGTATTTGGAGAACAACGGGGAGGTGCTGCCGAAATTCTGTCTCGGATACGAGTAGAGCATGGAAACTAACCCGTCTACACATTCTCGGGTGGGATTAGGACCTATCTTGACCTATTAGACATATAGATATCCGGTAGATGCATTTCATTATTATAATTTATTACCCATGATATGTAAAGGGATGGATGATCGTGAGTGGATGTACACTGGCCGCTCAAGTAAAGGTGAGTGTACAGATGAATGGATTGTCAAGACTGATGCGTTCTTGAAGCAAGCTTTTGCCAATGCGAAAGGGGCGCCTTCCACTTTCTGTCCATGTGTGGTTTGTGAAAAACCGTAAGCGCCAAACACAAGAGGTTATGGGTAAACATCTCGTCAGGAATGGATTTATGGAGTACTATACCCGATGGACGCGTCATGGTGAGGCCGTGGATTGTGTGAGAGACGAGGTCGTGAGGCAGCACATCCAGGCTTTTGATGATGATGCCGGGGTAGGGGACATGTTAGATGACTTTGGCGAAGCACACTTCAACGATGTACCTAGGGAGGAGGAACCGGAGGCCACTGCAAAGGCTTACTATGACATGTTGTCAGCGGCACAACAACTTCTTCATTCGCATAATACGGTTTCTCAATTGGATGCCGTTGCACGTCTATTGGCCGTCAAGTCGCAGTTTAGCTTGGGTCGAGATGCCTTTGATGTCATCCTGACAGTTTGTGGCGGCCTGCTTCCGGAAGGTCACATTCTGCCAAAGAACATGAACACAACACAAAAACTTCTTAATGCACTTAAAATGTCATATCAGAAGATACATGCCTGTCCGAATGGCTGCATCTTATTTAGGAAAGAATATGCGGAAGCAAAGCACTGTCCAAAGTGCGAGGCATCTAGATTCATGGAGGTAGTCGGTGGTGATGGGAAAAAGAACCAAAATACAATCCCCGTGAATATCCTACGGTACCTTCCACCTATACCGAGGATCCAACGGCTTTACATGACCGAGGACTCCGTGAAACAGATGACATGGCACAAGAGTGGACGTCGATACAATCCTAATAAGCTCGTACATCCATCCGATGGTGAAGCATGGAAACACTTTGATGCGATTCATCGTGACATGGCTCTAGAGGCTCGGAATGTACGTGTTGCGTTGGCAACAGATGGGTTCAATCCTTATGGAATGACGGCTGCCCCATACTCTTGTTGGCCCATGTTCGTGATCCATCTAAATCTCCCCCCCCCCCTGGCGTTCTCTTTCAACGACAGAACATATTTTTGTCATTAATTATTCCTAATTACCTGGGGAAAAAGATGAGTGTGTATATGGAGCCTCTCATTGATGATTTGAACCGTGCTTGGAAGGAAGGTGTATGGACATATGACTGAGCTAAAAAAACAAACTTCAAAATGCATGTCTTTTACCAGTACTCCCTGCACGACATGCCGGCGTATGGGATATTCTGCGGCTGGTGTGTTCACGGGAAGTTCCCATGTCCAATATGTAAGGCATCTCTGAAGTTTATCTGGTTGACGAAGGGTGGCAAATATTCATGCTTCGACAAACATCGTCAATTTCTCCCTCTTGACCACGCATTCAGACGAGATATCAAGAACTTCATGAAAGGTGTCAGGGTTGAAGACCCTGCACCAGAGCTGATGACAGGTGCGGAGGTTCGTGCACAGTTAGACGCTATTGAGGTTGGGGAGGATGGTGCTTTTGTGGGATATGGTGAGCAACATGCCTGGACTCATAAGTTGGGCTTGTGGAAGCTTGATGTAATGCACAACGAAAAAAATCTTGTCGTGGCACTTTGGGGTACAATCATGGAAATTCCTGATAAAACCAAAGACAATGTCAAGGCTAGAGTGGATCAGAAGCGGATATGCAATCGACCGAAGCTAGAGATACCGCCTCCCAGGGACAGCAAAACATGGAAAAAACCTAAGGCTGATTTCGTTCTCACGAGGGACCAAAGGAAGGAAGTGCTACGTTGGTTCGAAAAGTTAAAGTTCCCTGATGGGTACGCAGCGAATTTGAAGAGGGGGGTCAACTTATCTACTCTGCGAATCAACGGGCTCAAGAGTCATGACTACCACATATGGCTTGACCGGCTTCTTCCGGTCATGGTTCGAGGCTATGTCCCCGAGCATATCTGGCTAGTGCTGGCAGAGTTGAGCAATTTCTTCCGCCAGCTTTGTGCTAAGGAGGTCTCCAAGACTGTGATTGCAGAAATGGAAAAGCTTGCACCCGTGTTGCTATGCAAGTTGGAGAAGGTATTTCCACCGGGTTTTTTCAACCCGATGCAGCATATGATTTTGCACCTTCCGTATGAGGAACGAATGGGGGGGGGGGCCTGTGCAGCACCGTTGGTGCTATCCAATTGAGAGACGTCAAAAGGTTCTTCGAACTAAATGCAAAAATAAATGCAAAATTGAAGCTTCCTAGCGTGCACAATCCACCGCCTCGTTACAATGCTGGTGAAGTTGAATCGAACCTCAGCCTTTTCCGAGGGCAACTGGGAAATGCAAGTGAAGGCACCAACAAAAACTTGACAAATGCAGAGTGGCGGGCTGTCATGCTATATGTGCTCACCAACCTATCCGAAGTTGAGCCGTACATGCGGTAAGTTCACAACAAACTTGTTCTCGAGTACCTAGTCACTATTCTGCATCCAACACTCTTCTTTGTCATTCATACAGGGAATTTCTTCAGCGATTCTGGCGTAATAGGAGAGATCCTACCCTGCATGAAGTTGATAACCTTCTTAGACAGGGCGCGGGAAATTCCAACCCTGATTTCATTTCTTGGTTCAAACGGAAGGGTCAATCCGATGGGTCTATGAGTGTCGAGTTGAGACAGGTTGCCGATGGTTGTGCGTACAAAGTCAGCTCTTTTACCGCATATGACGTGAATGGTTATTGTTTTCGCACAAGTCATGAGCAGAGGATGCCTAATCGAAGGATCACAAATACCAGAGTCTATACTCCAGGCCTTGATGGGGTCGATTAATATGGGAGACTTGAAGAAACATACAAGCTTAATTTCGGTGGAATCAAACCTCTTAATCCTGTTATCTTCAAATTTCATTGGTTTGATCCCTCCGTGGTGAGACGAACCCCTAATCTGGGGCTAGTCGAAATTAGACAGTCATCTGTCTTACCCGGATACGATGTCTATATTGTGGCTCAACAGGCCACCCAAGTTTATTATTATGTCATACCCGTGCAAAAAGGAGAAAAGACTTGAGGGTTGGGATGTTGTATACAAAGTGTCGCCTCGCGGTAAACTTCCAGTCCCAAACAATCAAGATTATAACATAGATCCAAACACCTATGATGGAGAGTTCTTCCAAGAAAATGGGCTAGAAGGGTCTTTTGAGATAGACTTAACCCAAGCGGTCGGAATGGATTTAGACTCAGAAATGTTTGTTGACGAGGACACTTGAGATGTGGTTCAGAATGCCAAGGACTTGGAGTTACTAGAGCGATTGCAATTAGGCAATGACAGTGACGACGACATTCCTCCTCCTTTGGAGGACGAGCATGAACATCTCGAAATGTACGATAGTGATGATGCAGTCGTTGATCCAGATAATCCTGATCCAGATGATTATTTCTAATAAATGTACGAGCTTTTTTATATATTGTGTTGGTTCATATTTTTTATATACTACATCTCTTTCTAATAATTTATGTTGGTTCATATTTTTTATATATTACATACTTTCTAATAATTTATGTTGCATCATATTTTTTATATATTCCATCTCTTTCTAATAAATTTATGTTTTTTGTTGATTGCAGGTGATTTAACCAAGATGGTGGGTGGGGGCGGTGCAATGTGGAACGTCATGTCGCTCTACCGCAGGCTCAAAGATGGAGGGTCCGATGCAGCTGAGTCTTCTGGTGGCCAGGGCAGGGGCGAAAGAAGGGTTGAGGCAGGGGGCGAGGCAATAGGCGACAGCGGACCCCTGTACCTTCGTCGTCTTCGTCCGAGGAGGAGTTTGTTCCTTCGGCGGAGGACCGACGGGCCACGGAGGAAGACGAGCGCGAGGACGAGAAGCACGGGGCCGAGGAGCACGGGGCCGAGGAGCACGGGGCTGAGGAGCACAGGGCTGAGGACGAGCAGCACGAGGCTGAGGAGCACGGGGCCGAGGAGCACAGGGCCGAGGACAGGGAGGCAACAGAGGGGTCCACCACCTCTGAGCTGTCGGCCCTTTGGCAGCGAGGTCCCTCACAACTCCCGAAGCGACCGATACCCATGGAGCAACGCCCTGTAGTTGCACCTGTTGGCAAAAGGTAAGTAATTTTAGATGTTATAAGTACCTTATCCATTTCATATGTTGGAAATAACAATATGAACTAACAATTTATCTTAATCACTTTGCCAGGAGTTGGACGGTTGTCACCCCGTGCGCTGCACACGACCGCAAAGTCAACGGCATCCTGGGTCTTCTATGTAGGGAGTTGTTTCCGGGTTTGGTTCAGGTTGGCGGCACGGAGGAGCCGGCCTACACCTTTGACCACTACGTCACCGCTCCCGATGCTGAGGATCGGGAAGGTAGGAGGTTCACCAATAAGGCTGAGCGGGTAAAGGCCGAGCTGTGGGTAAGTATTCATTGCACTATATTGCTCAACACATCACATTGATTGAACAATCTACAAATAATCACTGGATACATCGCGTATATATGCAGGACTTTTACACATGCGCGCCGTGAGAGGAGGCGAGGGCGGCTGTTGTGGCACATACAGCCTGTGTGAAGCTCGTGAAGGACTTGCACTACGAGTCACGCGTCCAGGCCGTCATTGATTATTATGCTGCTCTCAAAATCTCCGTGAAGAAACAGCCCGCAAGACAAATGAGGTTGACCCGGGAGCAATACATGGCGGTATGAAAATCGATTATATTTTAAGTACTTTGAATTAAATCTTGTTATATGTCGATACAATCTTGAATTCAATCTTGTTATATGTCTTGTAGGCGATTCCGTGGTGGTGCGCCACGCATCCCCGGTGTTGGGAGGTGATAGTGGACAAGTGGGTCAGCCCCGAGTGGGAGGAGCAGCACACCCTTTGCCGGGGGCGGCGTTTGCTGATGCCAGGTGTACCACACCATCAGCCCCGAGTGGGAGGAGCAGCACACCCTTTGCTGATGCCCCGAGTATCGTGCAAAATGGGTACGCCTCGTCATTTCAAAATTTGCTCACTCAATTCTGTATAATTACTAATATTACTCTTATTGTTTATTTTCCCAGTCGTCGTCACATGGTGGTGCGCCTTGCAACCAGTTCATGGCGTTTGCTTTGGCCCACAAGGGCAAGGCGACCCAGAGGACCCGCCCTCGGCATACAGCAACGCCAGCGTCCACAGTCGCCTCATTGCATACACAGAGGTGGCGAGGGAGGTCCATGGGCAAGACTTCGATCCGACCGCCCACGACATTGATGGATAAGTGGTCATGAGGGCGGGATGAGGCAAGAAGCATGGGCGGTACTTGATCGGCGACAGCACCATCGACACGGCCGCTACCCCCACACTCTCCCAGATTCGAGCCAGGAGCACGAGCTCTTCCCCGGCCATCCGTCAACCTCTTCCCGGTTCACACTTCGGGATGCAAGCACTACAAGTTATTTCTGTTTTGTTCATCGTACGTGTAGTTTACTTACGTTTGTAATGTATTGTAACATTCTAATTGAATATTGCAGACTCGATTGGATGAAGAGAGGCAAAGAAGGGAGCACCTGCAGTTGCAGGTGCAGCGGATGCAGGAGGTGGAGGCTGAGAAACAGAGGAAGATTGAGGAGATGGAGCAGTGGCAGTAGCAGATGTATACCTACATGCAGACCATTGGTGCACGGGTGGGTGGAGGTCCGCCACCGGTGATGCCACCCCTGCCTCCACCACGTGGTCCCATTTCTCCCGTGAGTCACTTGAGAACCTTATAATTTCATTTCACAACTCATTCCTATCGTAAATCTTGTATCACACCCTTATAATCTCTTTTGGGCAGCCTCCTGGTTTGGCGGCGTCAAATGACGGCCCTCAAGATGAAGACAATGCGACCGGGCGGTTAGATCGCTGTTCGGACCCCCTCCTCAGTGAGTTAGTGCAAAATGTGAACGTTTGTGAATATTGATCACTCCTTGGAGAAGTGGCCGCGAATGCCACAGTTGAAGCACCACCCCTTGCCGAAGCTACGGCGGCGTCCGCTTGCACCGGAACGGACGCTGCTCGCCCCGTCATCGTTGTCACTGCTCGCCCCGTCGTCGTTGTCGCTGCTGTCATCTTCACGGCCGCCGCTACGGCCTCTCTTCTTATCACGTCCGCTGCTGCCGCGTGCACGCTCCTTCTCGCGGCGTCCCCGCTGGCGCGCGTCCCACTGCTCCATGGTGGGGAGGAGCTTGCCGTCGATGCCTAGATACAGGATGCCATCGTCCTCAGCCTCGGCGTCCTGCGCCGCACGCAGTCGCCCGCTCGTGTCTTCCAAGCTGTTCCCTCCTGCGATCGGACCCCTACTGCTGCCGTTCCAGCCACCTCCTCCTCAGTGAGCTCGTGTTTCTGAGCTATGTGATGGATGCTCGTTGTATATAGACTTAATAATGCTTGTCAATGACCTGTGTGACTTGTGGATGAATTGTGAGCTTGTTTGCGTACTCAGACACTCGGCGTTGGCCAATTTGTGTATTTATTTATATTTCTGTGTTTGTGGATGGTTTCTTGTGATATATATATTATGCATGTGATCTCTATATGTTTCTATATGATGCCTGTGAAAATGTGATTTGAGGGGGTACTTTGAAACGCAAAAAGAACAGGGATTTTATGGCATGTTTGCCATGTTTGCCGTGCGCCTCCAGTTGGCGCACGGCAAACATGCCATTCCCGCGTCGTCCCCACCCGTCGTCATGCCCCCGCTGTCACCTGTGCCGTCAGCCGCCGTCACCACTTTAGTGTGCCGTGCTCCAGGTCTAACGCACGGCAAACATTCTTTGCCGTGCATGCGATTTAAAGCGCACGACAAAGGTGGCTTTGCCGTGCATTTGTGTACCGTGCTGCCTTTGCCGTGCGCAAGGGCAAAAAGCGCACGGCAAAGGCTTTGCCGTGCGCCCCAGGCGCACGACAAACGTCCTGTTTCCGGTAGTGTATACAATTATTAAGTTAATAAATATGCAACATAAAAAATAGAAAATATACATCAAAAGTACTATATTTATAATGAAACATATGCCTAAGTGTAATAGTAAATGTCATATTTTTCTGTCAGTCCAACAAATTACCGAATTTTGTGAAATTTCAGCGAAATTTCACTGAAATTTTTAACCCTGCGAGTAGTAGCAATAAGTTCCACGAAGCATCTATATTTCTTATTATGATGATTGGAAGGGGTCACGAATCAATAATAGAAAGGGTCTGTCATGCGTGAAGCCTGTACAAGCTATCTGTTTTGCTCCAAAATAACAAGGATCCAGCGCTTAATACCAAGAGAAGATTCCTAGTGACCATTGTTTGTGTTTGTCACACCCCAACATTTTTGGATTTTGGGATGGGTTTTGTTAGCATAATTAATACAATGATTTTCTCAATTTTCTAAAAATTTTCCAAGCTTTATATAATTAATAGGGAATTTAGTACAGGAAAAACAAATTTTCCTAAACTAAAATAAAACAATGCAGGTTTAACATTGTGGGCCCTTCATTCATGCCGGATGCATTTAGTGGTTCTATGCGTGTAAAGTTTCTAAAATGCATTTAAGAGCCTCATAGGAATTTTCCAGACTTTTCTGAAATTTATTCCTAACTTTCCTAGAGCATATTCCAATTTTTTGGAAGGTGCTAAAACCTTTTTCATGAGCTCCAAATATTTTATTTGGGTTCCTCGTGTCCAACTCTACCTCTGGGATTTTTCCTGGAATTTTTGGAGTATTTTTCCTGGCTTAGATGATTTATCTGAGATTTTCTAGATTTATCTTTGCATGAAAAACAATTTCTGAAAATAAAAAGGAAAAGAAAAACCCCAAAACCTTCCCGGGCCGAAACCCAGCCCAACTCTCCTTTCAAGCCCAGTCCGGCCTGCCCCCCCCCCTACTTCCCCTTCTTCCGGCCTGTTTCCCTCTCCACGGGCCAGCACTCCTCCCCCTCGCCTCGGCCCACCACACGCCGGCCCAACGCCTCCCTCGCGAGCCCCGCCGGCCCGCCAGCCCTCCCTCTCCTCCTCCCACCGACTGCCGGGCCCCACGGGTCAGCCCCTTCTTCCACCTTCCATCTTTCTCCCCCCGCTTCCCCGCCGGCAATGGCGCGCCGCGCTATGGCAAGCGCGCCCGCCGAGGCCCCAGCTTCCCTCCACGCGCGTCTATTTAGCAGTGCCGCCCCTCGGTTGCCCCCCAAGCCTCGCTCCAACCCTAGCCGCCCCCAAGCCTCCTCCCCGCCGCATCCTCCGAGCTCGACCGCCGGCCGCCAACGATCCGACGCACCGGTGCCGCTCCGCTCCAGCTGGCCTCGCTCCGACCTTCGTGAGGCGGTAAGCGTCACGCCGAGCCCCTCCATGCTCCCTACCGCGCTCCCCAACCCTTGGCGCGCCTCGCCGGAGCGCCGCCGCCGCTGTACGTTGTCGCCCGCCGCCGTCGTCACCCGACCGCCGTCGTGAGCCCTCTGGGTGACTTACTGGCCATAGCTACCTCCCCGGCCAACCCCCGCTATCATCCGAGCCCGGCAGCTCGATTCTGAGCAACTCCGGCGAGCCCTCCGCCGCATGGCGTGGCGGCGCCGCCGCGCATTCCCCCTCTGCCGACGACCCCGTCGTCGGATTTAATCCGATCCATCGGATCTAGATCCGACGGCCACCACGCGCCTCGCCCCCGAGTCAATTCCTCCCTTATCGGTCAGCGCTCGCCATTTTGCAAAAGAGTCCCTCCACTATTTGGAAATCAACCCGCCGTGCCACGCTGTTTAAAAATATTTACAAAGAGGTCCTTATTTACTCGTTTAGCCCCTGCGCTTTTGAAAATTCGAACCCGCAGTCCTGCCAAGCCATTTCGCACGTTAGCCCTTCGGTTTTTATACCAAATTATGTTTAGGCCCTCGGTCTTTCACAAATAAGCCCCCAAAACTCGTTTTAATCATAGTTTTCACGTTCTAACTTCGTTTTGACTCGTTCAAGTTGCGTTAGCTTCGTATAAACTCTCGAACTACGTGTTAGTACTCATATCTAACATGCCATGTGTTCCTGAATTTTATTTGTTATTAATTTGACTAAAGATAATTTAAATGTCTTTTCTAAATTAAAAAGCAATTTAAGGTTTAAACTCGATTTTCATGTTAACATTAATTTGATTAATATTTATTCAATTAGTTTTATAAATAAAAGTTAATTAAGTTATATCTCAGTTTTCCATAAATGAATCTTAATTTGATTAATGTTTACTTAAACTATCTTTTCTAATTAAAAGCTACTTAGAGTTAAACTTCGAGCTTTCATAAATAATTATCAATATTGATTAATATCAACATGAATATGTTTTTAGTATAATATTGACTAGTTCAACATGAAATATCTCATTATTCGACTAGTCGCTCTCACATGCCTGTTTTGCTCAATTTAATTATTAAATTGTATAAATGCAACATAAACATTTATAAATAAAATTTGATTCAGTTTTATCCCAGTTTTAGAAATTCAAATATAATTAAATTAATTCCAACATAAAATGTTTCTATGAAATATATTTTACATTATTTATTTAATTAAAATTAATCAAGCATATAGTCTTTTATTTTCCTTTATAATACAAATCTTCTGATAGTCGTATCTTTTCAACCGTAGCTCCATTTTCAGTGATTCTTGCGCTCATGTGACCGTAGCCTCGAGCCCTATCCTTTAGTGCGCTCTTTTAAAGCTTTTATTTTGATTGGTGTACTGTTCTTAGTTGTATATTGTTTGCTTGCTTGTTTAGCTACATGTTGTGCTCGATGATTGTTGCGAGTAGAGGAACACCGTCAAGGGATTTCAAGAAGAGTTTGAAGATGAAGAGTTGAAGTGTATGAGTAATTATAATGGATTCGAGGCAAGTTATAGCACGGACAATCCTTGCGACCTAAACACCACCTTTTACATTTATTTACTTTCTTATGCATGTGTCTAAATTGATGTCCCATTAAGGTTGTACCTAGTTTTGTATACCCTGTTATTTACTTTCATATGGGTAGCATCTTTGCTATGCGCAGCTACTGTCACTATTATTTAATTATTAATGATGACTCAATGGTTCACGTCAATGTTAATGATCTTTTTAGCAACATGGTTCAGGGAACTGGGGCATGTGCTGTGTGCTTTGCTCTAGTGTCTCTCCGTAAGGTCCGGTTCTTAAAGCGGCAACCCAGGAGCCTGTCGCCACCGCTAGAACTATTATGGCTCTGGTCTTGGGCAAGTAACTTGTATGACTCTAGCTTGACAGTAGTTACCGATGGGGCCGACGACGCTATGGGAAGCACTCATGAGAGTATGTTTTGATCCACCGAGGACGGGGGTACCGTCGGCTATGTCTTGTCAGGCACAGTCCCGTGTCGGGAGTCCCTGTGGTATGGGAACTCCACACGTTGCGCTCTTGTACTTGTTGGCATGCGTGCCCGCGCTCTAGACGCCATTGACCCTCTTATCGCTGCGCCCTGAGAGTCAGTCAATCTCGGTGCCTTGGATCATGCTGCCTGTGTTGTACCATAGTGGCTACTATTTTGTTAGGGTGTCTTGTGAAAAACCTCATAGCGTCCCTATGCAGTCACACCTCGGAAGTGTTGATGTGCGTGGTTGGGTGCAAAGTTCCTTTGAACTTTTACGCGACTGGTGAGTAAAGGGTGAAACCTCTGCAGAGTGTAAAATCTATCATGATAGCCTTGCTCAGGGTCACGAGCGGCCTGGATCCTTTTTGATTAGAAGATGATGTTTATTTATGCTTAATGTCTCTTATACTTTATTAATTGGGTTGTAACTGGGAACTTCATTCACTTGTAGTAAATTGGTTAATGCTAAAATGAATCCACTAAAAGTGCTAATGCAGTTCAGCCATGTCAAGCCTTCTTTTAAGCCTTCATACGTCGTGCTATACTTGCTAAGTAAATGTTTTACTTACACTTGCCATTATTCAACAAAATCCCGGATGGGTAACAAATGAGTCAGAAGTGAGTGTGCTGCTACTGAGTATTCTGAAGATCTTCTGTACTTCTGAGCTATGGTCAACCAGTCGTTGTCCCAGTGGACTTGAGGCTCTACCTGTCAAGAGAGTTAATACATAGACTTCCGCTGTGCTTTATTTAGGTAAACTCTGATCTACAATGTTTTATTCAAGCATATGTACTCTGATTTTCCATATTTGTAAGCTATATGTGTTCTGTGGACTTCCTGGGCACACATATGGCCGCATTCGGGTTTCTGTGAAAACCCGGGTGTGACAGTGTTGCCCCAGTTATCGCCCACCGCCCCCGCTTGTAGAGTAGTTCAAATGTTCAATCACCATTATCTATTCTTTGCCGAAAAAAACACTCGACAAAGTGAGGCTTTGCCGAGTGCTAGTGTCGAGCACTTGGCAAAGACACCAACCCAGCCGGTCAAAAGCTCTTATTTTTAAAATTTTCAAATTTTTTGAGTTTAAATTTCAAGTTTTTTCAAGTACTTGCCACCGCTTTGCCGAGTGTCGGCAAAGAGCTAACTCCCAAATGGCCGTTACTGGCCATGGCACGTGTTGGGAACGTGCCACCGATTTGCCGTGTGTCAGGGGTTAGACACTCGGCAAAGAGCTGGCGTCTCAAACGGCCGCCAACGGCCGTTGGCGGCCGTGGCACGTGTTAGGCACGTGCATGCCCTTTGCCGAGTGTCAGCTTGCGCGCACTCGGCAAAGCGTTTGATGTGCCGAGTCTATGTTTTTTTGCCAAGTGTATGTTTTTTTGCGAAGTGTATGTTTTTTACCGAGTGTATTTGGTGGAGACACTTGGGAAGGTATTTGATTAGCCGTGTGTCTTTTGTTTGCCGAGTGTATTCTTGTAGACATTCGGCAAAATATGTCTTTGTCGAGTGCCTGATGAAAAACACGGCAAAAATGTAGACACTCGCATATACACGGTTTCCCGTAGTGTAAGGTCGTTCCATGCTGCCATTCAATCCATGCTTGCTATACATCATTGCAGAGAACAAACAGATTCAGTTCTTTCTTGATTCTTTTTGAATGATGATGATGGCGAAATGATTTTTTTCATTATTGTGGACGATTTTTTAACACTTTTCTGAATAAAGAGAGATAAAACAGCAAATGATAACATATGAAGGCTCTACCAGTAATAGTACAGGTCAGCGATAAAAAATCCCTTGTCCACCCACAATGCTATGAATTCCCTTGAAAGCCTCATTATAAATTGGAAATATAGATAATGGATATCAATTCACATAGCATCTAAGATAATATATCGTGTAGGATTGGAAGGCCTTAGGAAAAAATCATGAACACATTGTTTGCATTCCTTCGTATTTTCTTTGAGTTTGAAATTGAAAGATTGCTAACCACATGTTCATATGGTGATGTGCATTCCTGAGTATTTTGATATCCTATCAATTGTGCTTGTAGATGCGCAAGATCCAATGTACTCAGACTCGACCAGAACCGTCTTGTGAACGCCGTCTATGTCACGGAGATAGATATTTCATATATCATATCCTTGGATAATCGATAGTCATGATAGTGTGACTGGTGTTGCTATTGTGGGCGACGAGATAAAAAGAGAAGTGATCACATAATGTAGCACTGTAGCAGGTGTGTATAGATGAACAGGCAATCAAGGTTGCTTCGCGTCGCCGTACCTTGCTTCCTTCACGGCGCCGTGGCACTCCGGCTGGTACTGGCGCACCACGGCGTCGTACAGCGCCCGGCACGACCGGAGGCCCTCTGCGAGCGCGCCGCCGCCGCCATTGTCGAGCTCGGCGTCTATCTTTGCCTCAGTGCACTACCAGAATGATCGACATCTGCACCGGGTGGGAAATGCCTTTAGCACCGGGTTTCCCGCCCGGTGCAACTAATCCGAGGCTAAAGGGGTACCCCTTTAGCACCGGGTTGAATAACCGGTGCTAAAGGGGCCCTTTAGCACCGGGTGCAGCCACGACCCGGTGCTAAAGGGCCTGCCCCGCAGCGCCGGTAGCAGGGCCTTTAGCACCGGGTCGTGGCTGCACCCGGTGCTAAAGGGCCTGCCTTTAGCACCAGTTGCTGCCTGAAACCGATGCTAAAGACCCCGGATTTCTTTTTTTTTTGCTTTTTTCAGTAGCCATGCGTGCACGTCTATATACGTATATATTCTAATACGTGTATTCTAATGCGTATTCGGCCGACTCTATATTCATACTAGCTGACATTTCATCAAAATAGAAGACATATATATTACAAAAGTAGATATTCATGCATGTCAACTCGAGTTATATATATTTAAACTGTATTTTCTACATAATTAAGATTGACGACTAGCTAGCTCTCGTTGGACTGTCCGGCACGTCCTCCAGTATTGGCGAGTGGAATTCTCCTCGGGGATTGACGACCTCATCCCAGATCCATCCGACGAGCTGTTCTGCAATTGCGTCAATTCTTTCTATCTCTAGGGACTCTTCCTTCAGGTTGAACATCTATAATTTAAAAATATTTGAAAGACATTTAATCCGTCGAGTTGGAGACAATAATTGTGCACTTAATAATAATGGAAATGTGTTTATTATTACGTACCATAATATCGCGTTGTGTGAGCTTTTTATGTCCCCAATTCCACATGTAGTCGCACACATAGTATGCACATAAATTATTTCCCGGTCCCTGTTTGGCACACTGTCGACCAAAAGAAATCTAGTAAAATTCATATAATATATTAGTCGATGCCTACATGTACAAATTACTTGCTTACCGGAAAGCCAATGTTCCATTTTAGTGTTTCATGTTGTATACCCGTGTGTTCTGTACGAAATTGAATCCAGGCCCTGCGAACAAAAAAATTGAGTTAAGTCATTGCGAGTGGAAGGAGTGGATTAAGTAGGGGAAAATATACATCACCTTGCCATCATGTCCATGATGTTCTGTAGTTTTTCTTTTGGGGTGTGCAATGAATCAAAGACGTTCACGACACCCCGATCAGGACACAATATAATTAGGAACCAGTAGAATCTGTGCACATGTATACATTATAATCAGAAATGAATTGTTACACAGACAGTATAAGAAGAAGGCTGTGAATGTACTCACTCGATGTTGTACGGGATTAGTATGGAGTCACAGTAATTTTGTTTCTTGATATATTTGTATAGGTTTAAATATGTTTCCTCAGGATTGTGCATTATCATTGCTTCACTTATCCTTCGAGGGTCAACGAAACCAACGTCATATATATTGTCTCTGCGACATTTTTGAATCTCCATTCTGCATATGTTAAGCAATAAATAAAGCCCGCGTCAACATAGATTGGAATTATTGTTTTCAAACTGTGAATTATAAGCAACAACAAAGTACTTACAATGTCCAACATGTGATCAAATCCACGTCCATGGCGTCGCGGTGGTACAGCTCATATATATCATTAAACCTGAGCCAGACAAAATCCGCGTCACCATTGTAGAAGTCTTGGTCCTTCACGCCTACTTTTATCATGCGCCGTTTATTCCTTCTTGATTCTTCCAAATACCAGTCATGGAATCGGCGCATCTTCGTTTGTAGCTTCCTCTCCATTTCAGGAGGGACCATAGGCTCGCCAAGCTTAAACGGCCACTTCAGCGTTGTGTTTACTGGCACATCTGCTTCCCCCAGGACTTGCGCTCTGGTTAGTCCAGTCTCGGCCATTACTCGTTGAATGTTAAGCTCGTCCAGAGATGGCAATGGACCCAAGGGACGCTGAGGTTGCTGGCCGAGTTGAGGAACCTTTTTGGATGGGCCCGCCTCCTTATCCGCAGCCTTCCGTTTCCGGCGAGATTTCAGTAATGAGCGGTCATAGTCTGTTACTATTACTTCCTTCTGTTGACCCTTGCTCAAATTACCGAGGAATGACTTCACGATGGTGGGATCAAGCTTCGGCTCCGGCTCAGGTTTTCTCCTCCACTCGGCCATTTGCCTCTTTGTGTCTGCTTTTACCGAGGCTTCGAGCTCCTCTAGAGTCTTCTCGCCCGCTCTTTTCTCTAGTGCGGGCTTCTCTCTAGTTTTTCGCGCCTTCTTCGCTGGTGGAGTGGGGGCAGAGGCTTTAGTGCGGCGTCCCCTCTTCGGCGGAGGAGACGGAGACCTCTTCGGCGGAGGAGACGGAGACCTCTTTGGCGGAGGAGACGGGCTTGCATCAGGAGCTCCCGGAGAATCGTCATGATCCTGTGGATCTCTTGGAGGTGACGGGGGCTTGTTGGTAGCCGCAGGTGTATCGGGTATAACGATGTCTGCCTTGCTCCATAGAATGATGCAGTGAGAACACTGACCGAGTTTTGTTTCTCCGTCACCTCCGGGGATGTCAAGTTCCAAGTCTTCCCAGCTGGTGACGACTTGCTCCACCTCAACAGGTACGTAACCATGTGGAATGTCATTGCAGTGCCATTTTTGCCCTTCTTCCACACGTTTGGTCATACCGTATGCGACCTGATAAGTTAGTAGTCACAAAGAAAGTTAGTAAATGAATGGTATTTACGGTGAAATGTATGCAGTATGAACTAAGGTCGCATACGTACCACCACAGCTAAGTTCTTCTGCCTGACAACAAGCTCGCACGCGGTCCGTTGAGTTATTTCATCCACGGTGTAACGGACCGCTTCGGCGGCCTGTGTGGAAGCGTGACTGCTTTGATATTGCTGTGGAGGGCTAATAAGGGCCGCATCTTGGAGAGGTGCATGCTCTGTGGAACCGGTCCCGCCTGTGGCTTGTTGGAGAGGTGCAGGCTCTGTGGAACCGGTCCCGCCTGTGGCTTGTTGTATCTGCAGCCATGCTACCTTCATCCGTCGCTCCATCTCTGACTCCATTTCTTGGAGCTTTGAGCCCTGGGCGGCAACCGTTTGCTCTAGGTCCCTCACCCTCTGCTCATATTCGGCCTTCTTCCTCGAACGGCTCCTATAGGTGGCGGCGTGCTCTTGGAAACCTTTCTTCCATGAGACACTTGTGCCTACGCCGCGCGTCCGTCCAGGATGCTCCTAGTTCCCTAAGGCATAGGTTAGCTCATCTCTGTCTCTATCGGCAACAAATTCTCCCCTATCAGATGCCCTGAGGATATCGAGGAGACGCTGAGCTAGTTCTCGCAAGTCCTCGGGAAAAACTAAGGAGCCGTCGATTGGGCTCAGGGTGCCTCCATGACCATAGTACCAATGCTTGGTCCTTGTGGGCCAGTCATGTGTCGCTGGAGTGATGCCTCTAGCATATAGATCTTCTTCCATCTTCTCCCATTTAGCGATGCTTGCCTTGTAACCTCCCGAACCCATCTTATGCGAGTACTTCTTATTTGCGGCGTTTCCAGCGTTTCTAGCGCTAGCCGTTGCACCCTCTTCGGAGGTTTTGTACTCAATGAATGCTTCCCACTCGTCATTGGTGATCTTCTTATACTTCTCAGGATCCGGGGCCTCTCCGGTTTTGAGAAATTGCGAGTACAACTTCTTCTTGAAATCCTGAAACAGAACTGCCATCTTCTTCATTGTCCAATCCCTCAGTTCTGCTTCATGAGTGCTAGGCCAGTCGAATATTGCCTTTAATTCCCTCCATAGCATCTCCTTCTCTGTATCGGGGAGCACGTACTCCTCAGTGGGGTCCGTGGACTTCCATTTTCTGATACTAATGGGCACATTGTCCCGTACAATTACCCCGCACTGAGATACAAATTTCTTGGCCACTTTTGGGGGCTCAACTGGCTCCCCGTCATCCTCCACTCGGGTGATGTGTAACTTGACATCCTTCAGCTTCTTCGTGGTCGATCGTTTTGATTTCTTAGCAGAGGCGGCCTACACAAATTACATATATACGAGATGATATAGAGATGGTATACATAATTGACATGTATAGTACAAATTTATGTTATCTATATACACACCTGACTAGACGAGGGCGCGCTACCGGCTCCTTCAATAGTTTCGGCCCTTGCAACATTGTCGCCCTGGACATTTGCGGCCCCTTCAACATCTTCGGCCCTTGCAACATTGTCGCCCTGGACATTTGCGGCCCTTCCAATGATGCCCAACACATCATCCATCGACATTGGTTGGGTTACAATATTGAAAAGTTGATTCGCAAAGAACGTGTCGTTGTCCTCTTGCATGGGTGGGACAGGGGTGTTGTTGTCCTCTTGCATGGGTGGGACAGGGGTGTTGTTGTCCTCTTGCATGGGTGGGACAGGGGTGTTGTTGTCCTCTTGCATGGGTGGGACGTTGTTGTTGTTGTCCGCCATCTATAAAATTAAAAATAATTGGTAAGAATTGATTCGCTAAGGGTTCGCTAAGGGGGTCGGTGCGCGAAAAACGGATTCGCTAAGGGGTTCGGGTGCGCGATGGGTTCGGGTACGCCATAGAATTTCCGATAATAAACATTTTCGATAGTATACATTATACAAACATATAACATTTCCAATATACATTTAAATGAAGCACATATATTTCTAATATACATAGAATTTCCAATATACATTTCAATGAAGCATTTTCCAATATACATTTCAAACATATAACATTTCCAATATACATTTCAATCTAAATATCTCCAATACATTTAAATGAAGCATTTTCCAATATACATTTCAAACATATAACATTTCCAATATACATTTCAATGTAAATATCTCCAATACACATTTCAAACATATAACATTTCCAATATACATTTCAATGTAAATATCTCCAACACATTTAAATGAAGCATTTTCCAATATACATTTCAAACATATAACATTTCCAATATACATTTCAAACATATAACATTTCCAATATACATTTCAATGTAAATATCTCCAATACATTTAAATGAAGCATTTTCCAATATAAATTTCATACTAGTATTAGGTATAAAACCCAAAGCAATCCCAATCCTACAGCCACTGTTTCCCTGTTCATTGCAAAACAACCATTCCCAACCCATGCACTCACTTAAATTATCCCAAAGTTCATCAGTTGCAAGCCCTGAAACCTGGAATTTCACTTCCATTTAGCACCTTTTAGATCACAAATTTCACCCTCAAAGTTTACAATGCAAAAAGAAGATTGTCATCACATCAAAATATCATAGCATGTATGGACTACTAAATGTAGATAAAATCAAAAACTAATTGCATGGATTGGTTGTACTCTACGAGACGAACATTTTGAGCGGCGCGGGACGAGGGGCACCGGCGCGGGGACGACGGGCGGCGGCGGCGTGGGTGTCGGAGCGCGGGGACGACGGGCGCGGGGACGACGACGGCGCGGCGGGGACGACGGGCGGCGGCGGCGTGGGCGCGAGGACCACGGGTGGCGGCGGCGTGGGCGCGAGGACCACGGGCGGCGGCGGCGTGGGCGCGAGGACGACGACGGCGGCGGGAACGACGACGGCGGCGGGGACGACGGGCGGCAGCGGCTGAGGAGACGAGGCGGCGGTTTCTGTGAGGATTGAGGGCGAAGTGAGGGAGGGGAGAGAAGTCCCCGGCCTATATAGGTCCGGGGCATTTAGCACCGGGTGCAGCCACGACCCGGTGCTAAAGGCCCTTTCGCACCGGGTGGTGGGAAGACCCGGTGCTAACGGCCCCCCCTTTCGCACCGGGTCTTCCCACCACCCGGTGCGAAAGGCCCTTTAGCACCGGGTCTTCTACACCCGGTGCGAAAGGCCGTAACTGTGCGCCAGACTGAGGCCTTTAGCACCGGGTGCAGCCACGACCCGGTGCTAAAGGCCCCCCTTTCGCACCGGGTCTTCTACACCCGGTGCTAAAGGCCCCGTAACTGGCGCCAAACGAAAATTGGGGGCCTTTAGCACCGGATTTTCGATCAACCCGGTGCTAAAGGCCCCAACTTTTCGTTTGGCGCCCAGTTTCCAAACGGGCCTTTAGCACCGGGGGCTACTATTTGGGAATCTTATAAATATAGTTTTTAATGTATAGTTATTAATACTTGTTTTAATTCAGTTATTAATACCTATTAAAAATATATATTAAAAAAGAAAATCTTATAAATTACTAGAAAATCAATATAAAATGCTAGAAAATCTTATAAATTACTAGAAAATCTTATAAATTAATAGAAAATCTTTTAAATTACTAGAAAATCCTGTAAATTAATAGAAAATCTTATAAATTACTAGAAAATCTTATAAATTACTAGAAAATCTTATAACTTACTAGAAAATCTTATAAATTACTAGAAAATCTTATAAATTACTAGAAAATCTTATAAATTACAAAAATTGATAACTAAATGAAAGATTTTGGAACATTAAACGGTCTCAGATGAAAAAGTCATGAATACCAAAATTTCATATCTCATCAAGATCTACAATCTTTATTTAAGTCATTTTTGCATTTGAGAAAGTGGTAGTGTACATTGTTCATTAATCCTAGATTCACTCGCATAGTTTCCAAAACTTTGTTAGAGACTTGTCAAATTTCTACTACATGTTATTACCCATTTTGAAAATGACAAAATGACCTAAATAAAGATTGTAGATAATGATGAAATATGAAACTTTGGTATTCATCACTTTTTCATTTGACATCACCTAGTGTGAAAAAAACCTTGGTTGTAGGTGTCATTTTTAATTCAAAATTTGGATTGTTCAAACACGAGAAGATTTTTCAAAATAATAACATTAATATGTTTCATAACTTGATAGAGTATGATTTTAGGAATTTTTAGGAAGAAAAATGATCTTTTTTGAAGTTTGTACGAGGGAGAACGACTAGTTACAACTTTTATACAGAGATTAAAAAGAAAAATTGTTCTTGTTCATCCAGTGACGTGGCCCGGTGACGTGGCCAGCTCTCGCACGGCCTCCGTGGCCAGGCCGGTCTTTGGCCCCGCCGCAGCGTGGCCTTTAGCACCGGGTGCAGCCACGACCCGGTGCTAAAGGCCACGACCGGGCCAGTGACGTGGCTCGCGTGCGCCCGGTGACGTGGCCGGCCGCCGCACGGCCCCCGCGGCCCGGTCGTGGCCTTTAGCACCGGGTGCAGCCACGACCCGGTGCTAAAGGCCACGACCGGGCCAGTGACGTGGCTCGTGTGCGCCCGGTGACGTGGCCAGCCGTGGTCGTTGCCTTTAGCACCGGGTGCAGCCACGACCCGGTGCTAAAGGCCTAAATCTTATAAATTAATAGAAAATCAATATAAAATGCTAGAAAATCAATATAAAATGCTAGAAAATCTTATAAATTACTAGAAAATCTTATAAATTACTAGAAAATCAATATAAAATGCTAGAAAATCTTATAAATTAATAGAAACTCTTATAAATTAATAGAAAATCAATATAAAATGCTAGAAAATCAATATAAAATGCTAGAAAATCTTATAAATTACTAGAAAATCTTATAAATTACTAGAAAATCAATATAAAATGATAGAAAATCTTATAAATTAATATAAACTCTTATAAATTAATAGAAAATCAATATAAAATGCTAGAAAATCAATATAAAATGTTAGAAAATCCTATAAATCAATAGAAATTACATGGCATCATCGTTTACTCGGACACTAATAAACTTCCTCTTTACAAATGTTCCTTGATTGTGATCACGCCGTAGATACGGTGTCTCCTCCGCCGCTAACAGGATGCTTGGGTCATCAGCCACTGAGAATGGAGGCCGGCCATCGAGCATATCATAATCTTCATCCGTCTTGTCCTCAACTCCTACGATTTTTCTCTTTCCTGGAAGAACTATATGACGCTTTGGCTCGTCTTGTGATGGGTCCAATTGCTTACCCCCACCTTTCTTATCGGCCCCTTTCTTCGGTCTGCTAGCCATGTCCTTCACATAAAAAACTTGTGTGACAGCTTTGCCCAGGACGAACGGTTCGTCTAGAAAGCCAATCTTGCTTAGGTCCACTAACGTCATTCCATAGTCCGCTTCAACTTTAACACCTCCTCCAGTCAGCTTCACCCATTGGCACTTGAACAGTGGGATCTTCAAAGGTCCGTACTCTAGTTCCCATATCTCCTCTATGATTCCATAGTATGAGTTTGTATTGCCATTGGTGTCTGTCGCGTCGATCCGGACACCACTGTTTTGGTTGGTGCTTTTCTTGTCCTGGGCTCTTGTGTAAAATGTATACCCATTGATGTCGTATCCTTGGAATGTCAAGATCGTGCTCGATGGACCTCTAGCTACAAAAGCTAGCTGCGCATCAATGCCCTCGACACCCATAAGACGTCTTCGCAACCAATCGGCGAAAGTACTATTGTGCAGACGCTGAATGAAGGCCGCAGACTTTGTTGAGTTTTCGTCCCTGAGAATCTGCATGTGCTCCTCGATGTACGGAGCAACTAAGGTTGATTGTTGCAAAACTGTGAGGTGCGCTTTACGAAATGTCTCAACGTCCTTGATCACCATCGATCTTCTCCCTAGTGTGCCCTTTCCACCAAGTCTCCCCTCATGATGGGATTCGGGCACACCAATCGGCATAAGATCGTCGACAAAGTCAACACAGAATTCAATGACCTCCTCCGTTTCGTATCCCTTAGCAATGCATCCTTCTGGACGAGAACGATTACGGACATACTTCTTTAGGACTGCGAAGAACCTCTCAAATGGGAACATGTTGTGTAGAAATACTGGGCCCAATATACGAATCTCTTTGACGAGGTGAACCAATAGATGTGTCATGATATTGAAGAAGGATGGTGGAAATATCATCTCAAAGCTGACAAGACATTGCACCACGTCGTTCTGTAGCTGATCTAAGTGGTCTGGATTGATCACCTTCTGAGAAATTGCATTGAGGAATGCACATAGCTTCACAATGGCTTTCCGCACGTTTACTGGTAGCACACCCCTGAGTATGACGGGAAGCAGCTGTGTCATCAACACATGGCAGTCGTGAGACTTCAGGTTTGTGAACTTCTTCTCTTTCATATTTATTATTCCCTTAATATTGGAGGAGTAGCCAGACGGAACCTTGATACTGTTCAAGCATTCAAACATGCTTGCCTTCTCTTCTTTGCTGAGAGTGAAGCTGGCAGGATGCAAGTACTGGCGTCCTTTGTCTCTCTTTTCTGGATGTAGATCAGTCCGTTGCTTCAATCGTTTCAGATCCTGACGTGCTTCCAGTGTATCTTTTGGCTTCCCATAAGTACCCAGGAAGCTTATCAAGTTCACGCAAAGATTCTTCGTCAGATGCATCACATCAATCGCGTTACGGACCTCTAAACGTTGCCAATAAGGTAGGTCCCAAAAGATAGACTTCTTCTTCCACATCGCGGCACGACCATCCTCGCCCGTCGGAGCAGCCTGGCTTCCGTCTCCCTTGCCAAACACCACGTGTAGGTCCTTCACCATATCAAATAGCTCTTCTCCACTCCGGTGTCTCGGCTTTGTACGGCGGTCAGCATTCCCGCCAAAATGCGCACATTTCTTTCGTAGCTCATGCTTCGCCGGAAGGAATCGACGGTGACCCATGTACACAACTTTACGACAATGTTTCAAATACATGCTTTCGGTTTCCTCTAAACAGTGAGTGCATGCTTTATATCCTTTGTTTGATTGTCCTGATAGGTTACTTAGTGCAGGCCAGTCGTTGATGCTTATGAAAAGCAGTGCTCGAAGGTCAAACTGCTCCTGCTTGTCCTCATCCCACACGCTAACACCTTCATTCTTCCACAGCTGCAAAAGTTCGTCAACCAATGGTCTTAGGTACACATCAATGTCGTTGCCAGGTTGCTTTGGGCCTTCGATGAGCACTGGCATCATAATGAACTTCCGCTTCATGCAGAGCCAGGGGGGTAGGTTGTAGATACAAACAGTCACGGGCCAAGTGCTATGACTACTGCTCATTTCACCAAAAGGGTTCATGCCATCGGTACTTAAACCAAGCCTAACATTCCTCGCATCAGCATCAAACTCTGGGAATGCTCTGTCGATGTTCCTCCACTGGGATCCATCGGCGGGGTGTCTCAACATGCCATCCTGCTTACGTTCTTCTTTGTGCCAGCGCATCAGTTTGGCATGGTCTTTGTTCCTGAACAAACGCTTCAGATGGGGTATCAGAGGGAAATACCACATCACCTTCGCAGGGATTTTTTTCTTAGAACGCTCTCCCCCAACATCACCAGGGTCGTCCCGCCTGATCTTGTATCGCGCGCAGGTGCAAACCGGACAACGATCCAAGTGTTCGTACTGTCCGCGATAGAGGATACAGTCATTAGGACACGCATGTATCTTCTGCACCTCCAAACCGAGAGGGCAAACAACACGTTTTGCTTGATACGTTGTCGATGGCAATGTGTTACCCTCTGGAAGAATCTTCTTTACGAGTTTCAGTAGCTCCTCGAAACCCTTATCAGTAACACCATTTGCTGCCTTCCACTGCAGAAGTTCAAGTGTGCTACCCAACTTCTTTAGCCCCTCTTTGCAATCTGGGTACAGGTCAGTCTTGTGGTCCTGCAACATGCGCTGTATCTTTTTTAGTTCCTTATCATTGCCGCAGTCTTTCTCGGCATCACGCAACATTTGCCCGAGCCCATCAGTAGGTTCATTTTCCTGAGCAACATCTTCCTGAGCATCGCCTTCCCGAGCAACATCTTCCTCATCGGCATCACCCATTGCAGCATATGCAAAGGAACCGTAGTATTGAGCCAATAACGGAATGTCGTCATCGGCCTCGTCTTCTTCATCTTCATCCATTAGAATTCCTCTTTCACCGTGCTTCGTCCAAACAGAATAATTCCTCATGAAACCGTGCCTCATCAAATGCACTTGAAGACAACCTCTTTGTTTGTACGATTGTATATTTTTACAATGGGTGCATGGGCAGAACATGAAACCGAACGGCGTCCTGTTAGCCTCGGCGGCATCGAGAAACGTCCTAAGGCCATCACGGAAGGCCTGAGCGTGGGGGTCCCCGTACATCCATTGTCTATTCATCTGCATTATTAACCAATAACAAATATACAATACAATTTAAAGATAAAAAAATTTAATATATAAATAAATACAAATTATAATATATATTCCATTATATAAATAAATTTCTAAAACTACATTACTATATTCATTAAATATAACATTACTATAAGCCTTATAAGATTTATAAGATTTATAAGATTTATAAGATTTTCTATTAATTGATAAGATTTTCTAGCATTTTATATTGATTTTCTAGTAATTTATAAGATTTTCTATTAATTTATAAGATTTTCTATTAATTTATAAGATTTTCTAGCATTTTATATTGATTTTCTAGTAATTTATAAGATTTTCTATTAATTTATAAGATTTTCTAGCATTTTATATTGATTTTCTAGTAATTTATAAGATTTTCTAGTAATTTATAAGATTTTCTAGTAATTTATAAGATTTTCTAGCATTTTATATTGATTTTCTAGTAATTTCTAAAACCACATTACTATAAGCCTTACAACTATTCACAAGTCATACAAAACAAAATACTAACTAGCTTGCCTTTTCTCTCCATTTAAAACACAACATGCATGAACACTCTCTCCACCATGAACTCAAGCTCTCTCCTCTCTCTCCTCCAAGAACACAATCTCTCTCTAGCTAGCTTTACTTTGATTCACAAATCCCTCTATTTCTAAATCATAGAAGGATTACAAGCTAAATAAAACATTAGAGAATGAAAGAGTGTACCTTGTAGTGCTCCTTAGATGAGTAGATTCTTCACAAATTTTGAAAAAAATTTGGGCAGCACCTCCCCTCCCACGGCCGAGCAGCATGAACACAGCGCCTAAGTGTTCAGCTGGCTCGGGCGGGGGAGGGGAAGCCCCTATATTCAAACACATTAGCACCGGGTCGTGGCAAGACCCGGTGCTAATGTTCACCCTTTAGCACCGGGTGCAGCCACGACCCGGTGCTAATGTGCCCGAGGCCTTTAGCACCGGGTCGTGGCTGCACCCGGTGCTAAAGGGTGAACATTAGCACCGGGTCTTGCCACGACCCGGTGCTAATGTGTCCGCCCGGACACACCTCCGCGCCGCCCCCGCTCCTTGCCGTTCGACCCGGTGCTGAAGCCCCATCAGCACCGGGTCCAAAAATGGCCGAGGCGGAGGAGGCGGGCGGATGTGAAGGATTCTGGTAGTGGTGGCGGTGGCATTGGCCGTGGCGGCGAGGTCGACGGCAAAGAGGGCCAGATCGGTGTTGTCCGCCCCGCCGACGCAGTCGCTGTGGCCGGTGAGGGCAGACAGGCAGACGTCTTCGGTGAAAGAGCCGCCGCTAACAGCGTAGGCGCGCTTGCACGCCGAGGGCACCACGCTGGGGGGGCTCGAAGGCGACCATGGACACGGCGAAGATGACGACGGACAGGAGCGCGAGGAGCGGAGTGATGCTACCACGAATGGTGAAAGACGACGCCATCGAGGTCGTGGTCGCCATTTTCCCTTGCTAAACTAGAACGCATCACTCTCTGCTCGCAGAACACGAATTGGAATGCACACGCTTTAAGTATACTCCATACCCGTATTAGACGACATTTTAAATAAAATTTTAGTCAAATATTAAGAATATAAATCATGAATAACCTTTATGTCGTTGAGTTTGGATATATGAAAATCATATGAATAGATTCGTCTTAAAAATATTTTTATAAAAGTATACAAATATTATTTTTAATAAATATTTTTGTAAAAATAAGAAGTTAAAGTTATGTTTTGGAGACTATATCGCTGTCATAAACGTCATCTAATACCAATATGGCGAATTGGCTTGTAGTCCAATGGTAGGACGGTCCAGTGGGACGCTACCCACCAGGGTTCAAATCCTGGTGCTCGCACCTTTCCCTGGGATTTTTCCAGGATTTACCGGCGTTATGCGTTAAGTGGTAAGCGGTGTTCCCGTCGACAACGAGAATCTCCAGATCTGCCGGGTGCTCAGTCCTTCGGAGGTGCTCATAGGGGTAGGGTTTGCGTACGTGTATTCATAGGGGTGAGTGTGCGTGCGTGTGTGAGCGTCTGCGTTGTACTGTGTAATTCTCAAAAAAAAATCTAATACCAATATGGAGGGAGTATAACCTTATAATATATATGTATAGCTCTTCTTTTATAGTAGGTGCCCCATCTTTTTATGGTATGTTCCATTCGTCATGATAAGATGGCAAAGTTGTGTATGGGAATGTATCATTACAGGTTTATGTCTTTTTCTTTTTGACTTCTACAAGGTACATTGGCGTAATCTTGAGTCATCTTATCAGATAATCTAAAGTTGTGTATGGGAATGTATCATTACAGGTTTATGTCTTTTCCTTTTTGACTTCTGCAAGGGACATTGGCGTAATCTTGAGTCAACTTATCAGATAATCTAAACAATATGTTGTGTTTTAGGTCTTTCATAGTAATACAAAATCCATTAATTTATGAGGAAATAAATAAATATTATTGGTTGCATGGCAACAAAACTAGTATAATGGTGGAAGAGTTGTCTCATGTTCCTAAAATTTAGCTCATGAGATGGTTGTTTCGCGAAACAACGATCTTATTCTCTTACCTCACTCTCTCTCCTCCACATAAGCAAAAATCTTATGTGGCACCGCATGAGACGACCTATCAGACCGCTGATGTGTAGTAATGTACCCGCCCTAATTGTAAAGTTTAGTGAATATTTGTGTGTTTAAAACTTTCCATACATAGATATGCCTAATGAAAGCATGCCAAATTTGATTTGCTAGAATGAAACACCGAGATCTAGACAAACTATTTCCTGCTGGACATGAAGGAGCACATTAAAACATTAAAACAAAAACTAGACGCATGTAATTCGTTATTTCGTTATGGATTCATTAACTTCACACATCAAACATGTATTTTTTTTTGTCTTGGATATGTGTACCCTGATATTCGAATGCTTCTTTGTATTTGAATTGCACACATTTCTCTTCAATATATTTTCGTTGGTGTTCCTAGCGCTTGCACACGCATTCACCCTGACATGTATGTCTGTAGTGATGTTAATTTTTACAGGCTCAACAATAATACAACCAAAATAGTTAACCCGACACAAGCGCAAACTATATAATAATACCATGCTATTAAGCCCATGCAAGTCAAGCAATAGAGGGATATAGCTGGGCAGTCTTTCTTTGTTCCCCAAAAAAAAATTTCTGGGAAATCTTATATGCATGCATTGAGTATTAAATAAAGTCTATTTACAAAACATTTTTAAGCATGAATGTAACTTTGCGCGACGAATCTAATAATCCTAATTAACCCATGATTTACTATAGTAATGGTATAGTAACCATCCTCTAATCAAAGGGTCAAAGGCCTCATTAGATAGGTCTCGCCAATTAACCCGGAGTTCTATACATTGTTTTATAAAGTGACTTTATCTAATATCATAAATTAGTGGTCAAACATGTGTGAAAAAAATTCACCCCTAAAGAAACATGGCCCTGGGTTGCAGGGTTATCTGGTCGTCCTTGTGAATCGAGTCCTGCCCATGACTTTATATCCACATATCAGTCACAAATGTCCTTTTTTAATTTCTTAGAGCTCCGATATGCGTGGTGGATATATATAAGTTCAAATATAAATAGCCAGAACTAGAATTTCTAGATGTCAATTAGAGACATACTAGGAATCCTAGATAGCTAGTGTTCGTGTTCACGCTAGGCAAAAACAAAGAAATGTAGGCTTGGAAGCTATCAGGAATCAAAGTTACCACAATATTTCTATGTGATCCGAGTACAACCATAGCTGCTCTGCCGATCGGAGGTGAGCAGATGCTGAGTTTCAAGGTGAAACCGTCGTTGCCGCCATTGGGCTGTCTTCTGTTGGGCTACTACTTTTGTCCATTTAATGCTAATGAGCCAAGTCGTACAGTGTCAGCCATGATGGTATCCCCTCTTCCATGTATAAGGCCGTAAGTGGACATAAGTGGTCTTAGTAGTTTACTGCCTACATTCGTCAGCAATTTATGTCTACATAATTGTGCAGTTTAGTGAATATTTGTGTATTTAAAACATTCCATACTTAGATATGCCTAAGGAACGCACGCCAAATTTGATTTGCTAGAGTGAAACACCAGGATCTACACAAACTATATCCTGCAGAACATGAAGGAGCATATTAAAAAACTAAAAAAACTATAGACAAAAATATGAGGACCGGTCTTGGTGGATAGAGATTCCAGCACATAATTCCATATTTACGCATTGTCACACCCGGCCCAGTAGTGCCCCATGAGTGCATGATGCACGTGTTTAGTGTCACATTGCTAGTTTAGTAAGGGTGGAGGCAACTTATAAGCTCAAGTCTTCCGGCCATAGCACCTTCGAGTTAACCCTTTTACACGAAGCGAGGACGAAAGTGTAAGCAGAGTGCTACGTGTACGCATGCACGCCCCTCGGAAGGGCTGTGCGGGGCGGCTTTGGATGGCGGGGTGTTACACTCATTCATTATTTTTTTTAAGTAACTTGCGTCCACCGTACATTAACTTACAGGGTTATATCACTTTCATCCAACAAGTAGCAAAACATGCAAGCAAATACATGAACTGGTCAAACGTGTGCATATACGGTCACATGTACTCTATAATCTATATAGATGTATTTTGCCATTGTAGCAAGTGACGTGGACAATTTTATTCATGGAACCCCTTATATGTTGACTATCGCTCCTTCCTTATTACCGCTACCCAAAGTGTCCCCTCTTGCTGGTCAGTAATCACTTCTTTTGCTGCGGCACCTGCAATTGGGCGCTAGATGGTCAAGTCAACAATGGTCATTGGCGTGGCAACAAAGCTCATAGCTTAGCTGTTACATGCTTGGTCTTTCAGCATAGTAAACTAGGTAGCTATTAGCTTGTGTTGGAACCAGCGGCTAGCAGGTAACTAGAGATTGGTGTTCTGAGTTGTCGTAGATGGAGACCGGACATGGTATATCAACCATTTCATTATTTATGTATCTGCATGATGAATCACTATGATTGTTTCATTGTTTTTTTCCATCAGAATCAGATTATGCCACCTTATTATTCCTAAGCGAAATAGATCCCTCGATGCATTGGCAACGACGTTTTGGAGCACAAATGCAGCGGCATCTCTTATGATGCGTGGTAAGGAGTTTGTCGTGCCTACTCATTTACGGCGTCGCTGCCGCTGAATCCTCTCATCATGAGCTTGATCAGGAGTGCGATCATATTTACAGTATTGGCGTTGTCACCACCGCTGCTCTTGGCAGGATCACAGTAACAATGAACTAGTACCTTTTTTTATAGAAAAACGGGTAACTATTGCTTGCATGGATGTGGTCCACCACAGTTACGCACACGGTCAAGATTGAGATAAGAAAAGGATCAAATACATGGGGCTACATGCATAAAACCATCCGCGTGGCCTACCACAGTGGCAAAATACATCCACATATGTTACGTGCGACCGTATATGCACACATTTGACAACTTTCTGTATCTATTTACATGTTTTACTATTTGTTAGACCAAAATGATACAATCATACAAGTTCTTGTATGGTGGATGTAATTTACTCTTTCTTTTTTAAGGGAATTCCCACGGGCAGACTGCACATAATTCGTTATTTCGTTATGGATTCATCAAATATATACACATCAAACATGTTTTTTTTGTCTTGGATGTGTACCCTGATATTTGTATGCTTCTTTGTATTTGAATTGCACCCATTTCTCTTGAACATATTTTCGTTGGTGATTTCCTAGCGCTTGCACACGCATTTCTCTTCAACATACCCTCACCCTAACATGTGTGTATCTAGTGATGTTGATTTTTACAGGCTCAACAATAATACAACCAAAACAGTTAACCCGACACAAGTGCAAACTAATAATACTGCCATACTACTAGGTAAGAACAAGGAGCAATACAGGGATATAGTAAGACTATGCAAGTCAAATAGTAAGCAACTAAGCCTCCCAATATTGCTAGTCTCGTCTCGTCAACGTACATATAATTTGTTATATAAAGTGTAACATATTTTGTCAAACTATATAATCAAATTTCATACTTAGGTCGGATCTTGCATGCCTGACAAAACAATTGCAGCATTACTTTTTTACATGCATACAGGCCCCATGGTTTAAGAGATGGTTACAGTACGGTGATACCGGATTGTCCTTCTGCTTCAAGCCCCCTGCCCATGACTTTATATCTGCATATCAGTCACATTATGAAATGTCCTTTCTCTTAGAGTTCCCATACGCATGGTGGATATATATAAGTTCAAATATAAATAGACAGAACCAGAAATTTTAGATGTCGAATAGAGACGTACTAGGATTCCTGGATAACGTCCGCATTCACGCTAGGCAAAAACAAAGAAATGTAGGCTTGGGAGCTATCAGCAATCAAAGTTACCACAACATTTTCAAGTGACCCGAGTACAACCATGGCTTCCCTGCCGATAGGAGGTGAGCAGATGCAGGGTCGCATGGAGGAAGAAGACTAGCGAACCGAGATGGGCTGTCTTTTGTGGGCTACTACTTTTGTTCACTTAATGCAATGGGCCAAGTGGCCTAGTGTCAGCCCATGATGGTAACCACTTATCTCTGCATGGGGCATAATCGCGTCATCAATGTAGCAGTCTTTTCATTTCTTGAATTTATTTAAGTACCGTTGTTTCTATAAATTAAAGATTTAGTGCGAAATGAGTCTAACAATAATAAAGCTAAATGTGAAGATGGATCATAAGTTTTCATATTTTACTAATGTATCCTGAACAAAAATGTGTATGCACAACATAAATAAATATATTTCCTACAAAAGCACACGAAGCCACAAATGGACATAATTGATCTCAGTAGTTAAAAAAATTGGCTGGTGGCGTAAGACCGCCCCACGGTTTTTATTAAGAAGAAGAAACTTTTTTCCGGTCTAAAAAAACTCCGAACCCCAACAAATCGGCAAGGGAGAATTTTGTTTAAAATGACTTGAAAATTCGCTCCCAGTAGTTTGCACCCTACATTAGTGAACAAATGACAATTAGTATGTTGGGGTCATGTTGAATTATTGGGAGAAGCTAAAGGCGCATCAAAACTTGTGAGAAAAAATGAGGGAATGACCCACGGTGGGATAAGTTCGGATCTGGCTGTGCACTACATACAAACCTACTGATAGAAGCATTACAAACGAACTTGAACAGAAACAAATTTAAATTCAAACTTACATACAAACCATGAGGAGCCTTTTGCGTCTACTATTTTCCTAAAGCTTCAAACGAACTTGAACAGAAACAAAATTAAATTCAAACCTACTGATCGAAGCATTACAAAACAAATGCAAAAACATCAATGCCTCAAACAACATTATAACACACGGTTCATTAGTTTATTTTACAAAATTAGAAATATGAGAAAATAAATATTTTGGGGTGTGACAATTGGACCATGTGCATGATGTACATGTTAGACTTTTAGGGACCTACATGACCCCGAGAACCTTGTTTTGCGGGGCAGATTTGTGGATATGTAGAGCTAAATGATACAGAAAGATAATATTTTGGGGTGTGAGAATTGGACATTTGGACCATGTGCATGATTTACATGTTAGGATTATAGGGACCTACATGACCGCCAAAGCCTTGTTTCGGGGGCCAGGTTATTAGCTGATTTGTCGGTACGTTGAGATAAATGATTCAGCACGACTAATACCTTGGTACATACTTTAACCAAAGAAAAACAAAACTGCATGTAGTAGATGGCCATGACCATGCGGACAGATCATCTGTATGATCTCGCAAGAGTTTTGGCCGTCACCCTCTCCCACGACCATTTGGTGTTCAAGGAACAGCACGCTCATAACTGCACCATAAACCCTCCAGATGAGTCCAAGTCCACAATTCCTGATGTCTCTTGATCCTAGCTATCAGCCTGCAGGTTGCTTGCAAAGTCTTTTCATATGTTCAGTGATTGGATACCTTTGCGTGCTCACTCAGCATTATCTCATTCATGTGCAAACTATATATACAAAATTTGGAACAATTGTTGCGATGCATTGTTGTGTTTTTTTATGGATATCTACTGCTGAAATTAATAACCCTCCTGTGTCTCACGTCGGAGGGGAGTTATGATTTGACCACCATCATTTTTTTTAGCAGACTACCAATCCATCATATCTTGCAGCTGCCATATTGGTCCGTTATAACATTTCATCTATGTAAAACGTGCGCGTAAAAGTGTTCCATGCATGGAATATATACTATATGTAACATATTTATGTTGCGTAGTAAAAAAGTTTATGTATTCTCTGTTTATCTTAAAACATAAATTGCAGTGCATCCGTCTATAGTTTCCCCGAGTAGAGAAAAATAAGGTAGCATCTGGTACGGTGTTGAACTCAACGAGGATATGGTATGCAATCCAACAGAGCTCACATGCCCTGGTATGCAATCCGATACTTCCGGCGGGTGCCTTTTGTACAAGATGCTAAGGGAAGCCTGCATGCTGTATTTCCATGGAGGGGGCGACGGTGGTGACTGACTACAGCTCATCTGCAATTATCCAAGTTGACTGCTCCCGATGTCTCCTAATCTTAGCGCCTAGCCTCATTCAGTCATTCATATGGATACTTACCCTAGGTATAAACAAATATCAATGATTTATACACTTGAACAGCCAAGGCAAATATCTACACCAGGGAAGATAGATGCTTATCATGGAGGGAAGAGAAATCTCTTTTTTTTAAGAGACATGCTCTGCTTTTATTGAAAATTTTCCATACCACAGAACCATTATCGAGACCAGTTTTATTTACAAGGAAACTAACGCAATCTGTTTGTTTAATGTTGGTGATACATGCATGTTCAATTGCGTGTACTACAGTATTAAGTACGCTTCCCCCGTCGCTCCCACAAGCAGCACGTGGGCTATAAATGGCCATCAGGCACGAGACCCATGGGCCAGCACGCGGCCCAGGAATTTGGCCCGGACCAAGCACGGCCTGGCCCGTGCCTTGGGCCGTACCTGGGCCGCTTCTCAGGCCGGCACTGCGTGCCCGGCCCGGCACGGTTAACAGGCCGGCCGATTGGCTCATTAACTTCTATATATAAACTAGGATCCAACACAATTAATAGACTTAAATACATTGGGCTGGCATAGATTTATTGGGCCATTGGGCCGGCCCGACAAGGTTAACAGGCTGATGGGCTGTGCCTGGCCGCGTACGAAAGACTGGCATGCCTAGCTGGGCCGTGCCTAGTTGGGTCGTGCCTCGCTGGGCCCGTGCCGTGTCGGGCTGTGCCGGCCCGTTGGCCATCTATAACGGGAGCTCCCCGTTGACTCGCCGTCAGGCTCCTCCCTCCCCCTCCATCCTCTCCCTTACCGTCGTCCGAGCGGGCAACTGGAAGTTTGGCTCCCGCAAGGAGGTGCGGCGGCGGGGCATTGGCCCGTCCGGTGAAGGGCACGTGGTGTGGGCGACGTGATGCTCATCTCGAGCAAAGCAGGAGCCTGCTCCGGTCCCCAGTTGGCCGGATCCGCGACTCCTAGTGGTGGATCTCGTGCGCGCGCATGCGAGGCGACAGGTGGTGGCCGAATCCAGTGAGGGCCGGGCCTGCTCGGGTGATGGGCAGCTTGGATGTTTGTGTGGTGGCCGAGGATCGCTCGCAAGCGGATCTGGAAGGCGCTGACGGGGCACGACAGCTGGCGGCACGCGCGGCGACGAGGCGGCGGGCCAGTGGCAAATGGAGGACGGGGCGCACTGGCCGGCAGCGTGTGCGGCGACGAGGCGCCCGGGCCAACGACAGACGGCGGCCGGCGGCCGACGAGCATGCGGCGAACAGGCCGGCGGCAGCGGCGGCCGACGCACGGGGGCCGCAGGCCAGTGGCTCGTGGCGCGCACGGCTAGCGATGGTCGGCCACGCTCACAGCGCACGTGGGCCAGTGGTGGAGGCTGCCAGGCTGGAGTAGCAGCGGCCAGCGTGCGGGGCAGGTGGGTCAGCGGGGCATGGGGCCGGCCGGACAGCGCGGTTGCTGCGGCAACAACGGCTAGAGCTCCCGGCGGAGGTGTGTGGCGGTCGTAGCCAGCAGGTTGCGCGTGGGCGGCTAGAAGCACGAAGACAGCGGCAGCCAGTGGCACGAGGGACGAATCCGCGACGGCGGAGACCCGGCGAGGGGGTAAAGGTCGATGAGCGGCCGGGGGCTGCGGATGACGACGGAGAGTGAAGCTTCTGCAGTGTGGCTCGTGGGATTGCGGCGGAGGCGTCATTCGGTTGGGGTGGCTGCGGCGGTGGTGCTGTTGCGCCGCGCGCGTGCAGTGTGGGTTGGATACTCTGGTTGAAAGCCCTCGCTGGCTTCATGCTGGCGGATGGCGGCGGCGTCCTTGGACGTCGCTTTCCCTCTTGAGGGCGTCATTGTGGAGCTATAGCCCTGTTGCACGAGATCTTTGGGTGAAAAGCCTGTCAGTTTATGGACGAGCGACTGTGGCGCCATTGGCATCATCCCCTTAGAGGTGTCGTCTCTAGAGATCCCGCGCGGTTGCGGTCCACCGTCCATGACGGCTTCGACTGGTGGCAATTCAGCCGTGGGGCATGCAGAAGGGTGTTGGTTCTCTCTCGCCGAGGCATCTACTTTCTTGTTGGTGGTCAAGGGTCGTCGCTTGGTTGCCGTTTCGGCTACTCGCAGTGGACCACGGCGGCCGATGTTGCTTAGCAACCATCAGTTCAGTGTGGGACTGCGTCGAAGGACGGCGCTTGCGGCAACGACAATGGGAGATGATTGGGCCTATAGCGGATCGTGGCGGGTTGTTCAGCATGGCTGTACATATCTAGTGCGGTACAACGTCGGAAGACGGCACAAACGACAACCTTGGTCTGCTTGATAGAAGACAACGGCTTCGTGCAGGGGAAGCAACGTGGTGAAGCTGAACCACAGCGGTGATCGGGTTCGTTCTTTGGAGGCGGGGCAGCCCTGCTCACTATCTTGACGGCAACACAAGAAATGAGTTCAGAGCATGGAGATTGTGGCGGATGGGTCGAGGCCCCCGCGCACGAGAGAGGTGTTGTCCAACGGCAGACGAGGCGAGGCCCCCGCGCGTCGTGTTCACTCGAACTTGGTGTTTTTTATCCCATCGTATGGTGTGCATTGCTGCAGCGGCACTACGGCAAAGGGTACTGCATAGCGGTGGCCTTCTTGGTGTGGTGGCGTCTGCCCCTATCGGCGCTGGATCACGTCGAAGGTTCGATGATTGCAAGGGTGCGGAAGATGGGTGAGAGCTGCTGTTTTATGTTCTTCTCCGTGTTGTCTTCGTGCGTAGTGGCACGGTCGTGTTGATGTCCCAATCCAACCAGCCGGTGAGTGGTTTGGAAAGTTGTTGTTGTTGCGTCTCCGTGTCGAGGCCCCAATCCGACCGGATAGAGGGCTCGTGTCAATGTCCCAATCCGACCGCTCTAAGTTGAGTTATACATTATTGGGTTTTTTTCGGTTGTAATGTACAGTCTGGACTTCTTCTTCTTTTAATTATAATCGGCAGCTCTTCTGACTGGTTCGTTTCAAAAAAAAAGTACTAAGTACGCTTGTGTGCTGCAGTCTGTTAATTTTAATCCAGCATTCACCATTATCTGGATTTAATGGATAAATAAATATGGCAGTTCTGCTGTTTATACAAGGAAAAAAACCAATGGGCCACCTGGCATCACCGACTCATAGGTACAAAAAGTCCACGGCCACACAGGTTCAGAGGATCCATTTATTCCAAAAGATCAATACAATACAAGTCCACTACTCCGAACGTGTATCAAACCTTGCTAGCTATGTGTATTGTTGCATACCTATACACTTAGAGTTGTTGGCCTTGTGATGCCCCTCTTGGCTACATTATTTGTACTTTCACACTTCGTGAGCTGAATGTGAATGTGATTACAGTTTTGGAACATTTGCTGCATGCCATTGTTATGTTCACAGCTTCATTCAGAGTTCAGACACACCAGGCAGGAATACTGAAATGACCGTCATGTCGAAGGAGGAGCAGGGTTTGCCGCCGAGTAGAACCCGAGTGAGTACAGATCAGATGACGCAACCTGCAATTTGTCCGAATTTACGGGGCCATGCCACGCCGGTTGAAGCATGGAGCCAAGACGGTCAGCCATGGCATTCGCGCAACTGTTTTGCTTTGGTCCATGTCGACTGCTCCTGACGTCTCCCAATTAAGCCGGCCTAGTTACAGACCTTAGCTTCGTGATAACTTAATAAGGTGAGGAGAAATGATAAGAAATTAAACAAAGTGGGCGCTCACACAGAGTCATCATATGGTAATTTATGGAGTTGGGAGTGGTTGTGGCTTGTGGTGCTGTTTTGGTTCGATTGTATTTGCACTATTTTGGAATTCTCTGAGCCGGGATAAATGTGGATGTGACTCCCAGGTTTTTAAAGACCCGAGCCTATCAGTTTCCTTACTACACACATTGCAGATAAATCAAGCCAACAAGTCTAATCAAAATTTTCACCTGTTGTTCTGGGCAGCACGATAATTAGATGGACCTATATATTGGTCCCCATGTAATTTTATATAAAGGAACAGTAGATATCCCGGCCTCTCCTGCAAAGTAATATTACAAAAAATAGATCTGTTGTTCATGAAGAGATCACCAACTCCACAGCACCGGTGGTCCCCGCCGCCCACCCTCCCCACCGGATGTCCTCCTCCGTCCAGAGTCAACGGCGTGCATGCTGCCTATCATCCGCCCCACCGTCCGCAACAACCACCGAACCGGCCGTTACCCCTGACCTTCCCTCTGGATCTCGGGTGCTCTCCTTCCCTTCCAACCCCGGCACCTGAACCCGTGCTGCCTCCTCCTCCACCCCACTGCTCTTCTCCTCTTCCTCGCCAATCGACCGCACGACGCAGTCGAATGTAAAATTAGCATTGCGGGCTTTACAACAACTTTCACTCTTAAAATGCTTGACCATAGCTAGCACGCTCTGTGTGCCTCAGCCTATGGAATAGGCAATTCGGATAGCAGCTCCGCTGCTCATACACATTATAAATAAGCTAATTCATGAGATCAATAACAGCTGCAGTTGATCCAATCAACTCTCTTTTCTACATTGAGGAATAGGTCGATGCGGTTGTGTAGAGCCTTGGTTTTGGAGCGGTCGATATGATCGCCTAGCTAGGCCGTACAGGCCAAAGATAACGGAGAAGCCTTTGATGGTGTAAGTAGCTTCGTTGGGATCCAGGACATGCGGCACGCGCAATTTGCTTTCAACAAGCCGGTTGAGGAGGATAGAGATCGAGTCAGACTCAAAGTTCAACGAGGAAGATGAACTCACGGTGGTGGCAGTAGAGCTTGGAAGCAATGCAAGACTTGGATTGTAGATCGTGTGATACCATGTTAGTGGTAACTGGTAAGAGAAGAGTGATCTCAACAACTGTTAGAATTGATGTTGTTGTCAAGTGTAAGTGCAAATATGAAGCGTGTCATTTCAGATTCATGCGTACGTTATATATTGATGAAATCTGTTGAACGTCACCACTATATATATATATATATATATATAACCTATAGTCTATGGCTGGCCATAGAAAATAACTATTCTATAGCCACTTTGAGTTACTATAATTACTATAGTAATTCATGAGATTTTAGTAACTTCTTACTAAGTAATTTACTATAATATAAAGGAAAATTTCTCCATGTGTGTTATAGTAACCCAATTACCATAAATATGTATTGAAATTATAGTAAATTACTACGTAAAACTACAGTAAAAAGAGGTGGCTACAGAATAACTATTCTATGGCCGGCCACAGAGTATACCTTCCCTATATTTATTTATATATATATATATATATATATAGGAAAAATCCATTCTACACGCACGTGTAGCTACACCCACCTGTGTATCTCATGATACATGATGAATTTGATCCGACGAAGAGTACGTACATACTAATATAGTATGTGATGATACTAGACTATTTATGATGATGTATACGTTGGGTATGTAAGCATACATTAAGTGTATGGTCTTACTATTTTATATAGTATTATAAATGTATAATCAAAATATATTTAAAAATAGGGTTGATTTTGAAATTTTTCGTGTAACTCGCTTTGAATTATCTTAGAATTAGTATATGATCATACTAAAAATGATAAACTAGTATGCAGACATACGTACAATGGTATACTAATGATGGATGTAGCTACACGCATGTGTAGATAATACTCGTTATATATATACACCTATTCCCTCCGTCTCATAAACAGTGCTATTATGAGATTAAAAAAATTCCATAAAATAATACAATTCTAGCCGCAACTATCTTATTACTTAAATATATAATCATCTGCATACATGAAAAATGTTATTGTCTAAATTAGTATATTGGGACATTTATATAGGATAGTATGGTCTTTTGCCAACGACACAATCTGTCTGGTTGTTAGGTTGATATCTCAGCCCACACGGCCCAAAGGCCGTGGGCCTTGATCCGCGCCTGATCGGGGGCGCCCAACGCAACCCATGGTTGGTGGGCCCCTGTCACCCTGCGCTATAAAGAGAGGTAGGGGCCGCGGGCTCAACTCATGAGGTTGAACGTGAGCCGCCATAACCCACCGACACGCCATCCGATCCAGGGCTAGCACACGCAGTGACGGGAAGACCCGCCGTCGCCGCAACGACGTCCACGCCGTCCTCCGACACCGTTCCAGGCCAAAGTCGGTGGCGACCCGAGGGCCGACGGGATCTACCTCTGTGACCTTCATCCCCTATACTGCGTGTCGCTGCCTTGCGTAGAACTTCCCCGACATAACCTGCTATGGCTACTGGAAGCACCTCCGCCGGAGGCGAAGGTATACATCATCCCTTTCATTCATCACAGTTCATCACAAGTTGTTCATACACCTGACTAGACTCTACTGCTAGTGATCCACAGAGTCTAATAATGGTAACAGTCGCCTACTAGTTAGTAGATCCAGTTCAGGAACCCGGAAAACAGAGAAGTCTAAGCAAAAGAGAGTCAAACCCTACCCAAAATCTAGATCTATTGCATCCTCACCTGTGTGCGCCGTCCAAGGGGCGACGCCGCCACCCATTGCACCCCGACAAAGCTCCTCGACGGAGCCACGTGCGAGTCACACGCGGCACCGGGGAGGAGGCCCGCAAGGAGGCAGAGCGGCGGCAGAGGAGTGACGACGCCCTCCGTGTGCGCGCAAGCCGAGGGGAGACAGAGCACTCCGGGGGTCCCGCAGCCATGGTGCGGCGGGTCTCCGGCGGCGCGCCGGTGGTAGGCCACCGACGGCGCGCACGCGCAGATCCGGCTCCGACCGGGACCAAGAGGTGAGGAGAAAGGAGAAAGAATGGCGTGCGGCCATGGCGCAATGGCGCAGAGAGGGTGGCATGAGGCCGCCGGCCATGGCGCGGTGGCTGATAGAACTCGCGAGGAGCAGCTGCTGCGCGGAGGGAGACAAGGCTAGGGTTAGTGCTCGGAGGGTGTCGGCTCGCATTTTCATACGCCCGATTCACGCGCTCGACCGTCGGATGCGACGGACGGCCTGTTTCAAGGCGGGCAAAGGGGACGCGCACTGCTGAGCCACTTCGGCGGCCCAGCCATTGATTGCTGGGCTTCGAGCCCAATGAGCCGCAGCACCGGCCAAGGGAGCGTGCGAGTGGGCCGCGAGCGCGTAGGCGCGAGTGGGCCGCGAGTGTGTAGGCGCAAACGGGCCGAGGCACCAGCGCACTAGTGGGCCGAGCAGGCCGAGGCGACTAGTTGGTTTCGCGTGAGCTGGGCTGCGCGCGCAATGAAAAGAAAAGAAAGCCGGGGTCGCTTTTCGGCTGCTGGCCAAAATCAAGAGTTTACACACAGTAGCATTATTTGAATTGTTTTGACTTGATTTCAGTCAATTCCGTATTGTTTTGAATAGAATTACCTCGGTCTAAATTTGAACCAAAGGGATAATTTTTGAGAGAGTAAATAAGAGCATCTTGCTACCGTTCTTGTGAATTTATTAAATGTTTCCGCTGCATAGATAATTGCTTTTGACTTGTTTTAAATTTGAACCAAAGGGATAATTTAATTTCAAGTCACAGATAAAATTTTAGATTAATTATAATATTGTTATTTTCTAACCAAAGTTGATCGTAACAATATTATAATTTTATAGATATTTATCATTGCATTATTACTTTTTCTGCCCAAAGGTGTTGAAGTTTTAATGTAAAAGGCACCATATCTTTTCTTTTGTCATAATGTTCTCAATTGATTTGATTTAATTTCAACTGGGAATGCCATGATGGTTTCCATCAACGATATCCCGACTCTGAAAGGAGACAACTACAATGAGTGGTACAAGAATGTGGATTTTTTCTTCACCATGACTGAGCTAGACTGGTTTCTCTCTGCACCGGTTCCCACAGAGCCTATCGGGCCGATGAGAGGGGCAGATGTTGAAGATGATGCTTGGCAGCAAATAGAGCTTTCCTATAGGGAGAGCAAACAGAGGTATGACACTTATCATGCCAAGTGCATCACTGCCAAGAAGAAATGTTTTGCAGTGGTAAAGAATACAATAAAGCCTGCCATTTCGGGGGAAATCACATACTGTCACAATGTCGTTGAGTACCTTAAGAAACTAAAGAGTCAATATACTGGCTCTTCAAAGACCTATGCTACCCAGTTGATCAAGCAACTGGTCAATAAAAATACTCAGGCAGTGGGACCAGAGAGCACATAAATCCCATGATTCATATAAACAATAAGCTTAAGCCGATGGATGAGGTCTTGAAAGAGAGTACAGTCATCCACCTGGTTTTTTCTTCATTGCCTAACAAGTTTGAGAATTGTGTTGTTAATTACAATGTCAATCCCGATAAATGGGATACAGAAAAGACCATTGCGATGTTGGCTCAAGAGGACGAAAGGATTAAGATAGCACATGGTGGATCTATCAACTATGTGCAAAAGAAAACGAATAACAATGCCCCTAACAACGCAAAAGGATATCCCTCATCCTCAAAGGGAAAAGGAATTCAACACCCCCAACAGCACAAGCCTAAGGATGGGAAATTCACAGCGGAGAAAGATTAGTGTCTCTACTACAAAGAGAAGGGACACTATGAGAAAGATTGTCCCGCCTGCTTAAAGATGATCATGGAAAGGAAAGGTGAGAACACTATCTCATTTGTAAATGAATCTCTGTATATAGATTATTCGAAATCTACTTGGTGGATTGACTCAGGAGCAACAATTCATGTTGCAAATTCTTTACAGGGATTCCGTTCAATGAGAACCACTCAAAGAAATGAAAGGCAAATTAAAGTCGTGAACGGAGTCGAGGCACAAGTGGAGGCGGTGGGAGATCTTCTCTTGGAGCTAGACACTGGATTTGATTTATTTCTTAGTGATGTTTTTTATGTTCCTACTTTACAGAGAAACTTAATAAGTGTGACTCGTCTATATGATGTTGGATTTGGATGTCATTTTGGAAATGGCATGTGTGTAATAGATTATAATGAAATAGATGCTTCTATTGCTTTCAAGAGAAATGATCTTTATTTGTTATCGCTACGTGAAAGTGTGAATTCCGTGTGTGATGTGAATGCGCTTGTATCCCCACCTACAACTCATAATAGAAAACTCAAGACACGTCGTTGAAATTATGACATGGTTCCTTAGGCCATATTTTGAGGGGGAGAATAGAAAGGCTGGTTAAGAATGAAATACTTCATCCTCTAGAGTTCTTAGATATAGATAAATGCATTGATTGCATAAAAGGAAAATATGTAAAGACTACAAAGAAAATTGCTGAACATGGCGTAGGTGTTTTAGAGCTAATTCACACAAACATATGTGGCCCATTCTCAGTTAAAAGTATAGATGGTTATGATTAGTTCATTACCTTCATAGACGATCATTCCGGTTATGGATACATTTATCCAAAAAAGAAAAGTTAGAAGCGTTGGATAAATTTAAAATATTCAATGCTAAAGTTTAAAATTAACTCAATTTAAAGATAAAACAGTACGTTCCGACCATGGAGGGGAATACTATGGTTGGCACACCATATATGGCCAAGTTCCAGGGCGCTTTGCAAGGCTCCTAATGGAACAAGGCATAGAAGCCCAATATTCAATGCCCAGCGACCCTCAGCAAAATGGAGTAGTTGAAAGACACAATCGTACCATTTTGGATATGGTGCGAGGTATGATCAGCTATTCTACACTTCCAGTGAGTTAATGGATGGAGGCGTTAAAAACCGCCATCTATATTCTCAATAGAGTTCCTAGTAAAGCGTTGCCAAAAACACCGTATGAGCTGTGGACAGGCAAAGTACCTTCATTGAATCACCTACGGGTATGGGGAAGTCCTGCTAAGGCAAAGATATTTAACTTGACCATTGGAAAACTAGATCCCAAAATAGTAAGTTGTCATTTTATTGGCTACACAGATAAATCAAAGGGATATCGTTTCTATTGTCCAGACATGTCCTTGACATAGAAAACCTGAGCCACATCCGCTGCTAGGACGAATGGTTCGTCGTTGTACCCAAGATTGTTGAGGTCCACTATTGTCATTCCATACTTGTCTTTTGTTACCCCGGTTAGCTTCAGCCATTGGCAGTGAAACAGAGGCACCCTCAGAAGAGGTCCATAGTTCAGTTCCCATATCTCTTGTATGAAACCATAATATATCTTCAACTTCCCACTGCTATCTATGGCATCTATACGTACACCACTGTTTTGGTTGCTACTCTTCATATCTTGGGTTGGAGGCTCAACCTAGGCTAAGGAGTCTCAAGTATTAGTCCCGGTTCGAGGCTCCAACCGGGACTAAAAGGGAGACTTTTAGTCCCAGTGGAAACCACCACCCGGGACTAATGGCGGTCCCAACCCAATGACTAGGATGGTGTATATAGAATTAAGTGAGCTGCCACATTGGATAAAAGATAATGTGGCAAGTGATTAAAAGAAGAAAAATGAGAAAATCGGATCTTGTATAAGACTTGATGTCTACACAATATGCAAGACAAGATATGAGATGACTAGCATTAAATTAAAATAGGAAAAATAGGTGTTTGCATTAGAAATGTAGTGTCTACGGACGCGATTAGATATCACCAAGACATCACACAGGTTTTCATGTGTCGCTGGAAGAGCTGGCTAGCATGTAGCCATTGGTCTAATTCAGCCCATTAAATAAAGTAAATGGCACGGAGTCCCATATGCTGAGATCATCCCACGTGTCAAACAGCTTTGGAACTAAAAAAATCCGTAAATCTCAAACCAGATATTCAAATTAAATTTGAATTGCACCATTGTATTTCTTACTATGAAATCTTTAAAACAAGATCTCACTTAACTATAATTGAAAAAAATACTTTGTGAACATTTTTTATAAAATTATAACATTTTCTACAAGTGCGAACAAATACTTGAACAAAAAGAAAAAATTATTTTTTCTACGAACAGAAAATTTAACGAGGCGAACAAAAAAGTTAACATCACGAACTAATTAGTCTAAAATGGCATCACACGAGAACAAATTGGTCTAGATGGCGAACAAATACACCCTATTGCGAACCAAATATTCTTATAGGGGAAGAATTAGTATGCAAAGCGAACAATATGACCCACGTATATCGACAATGTGGCAGAACCGTTCAGCTTAAACTGGTTCAGGTGCACTAATCACCGTCCCAAGTCGGGTTAGGACTTAATGCACATGAAACAGTGTAAACCAAGTATTTTTCAGGTGTCCGAAGACGCCCGAAACACCACATTCAAGAACAAATCTATGCATACAAGATCGTACGCATAGGAAGCTCTCAACAGACATTACATTCTTTACAAAAATATTAAGGTTACGAGTTATTACAAATCATAAAGCATAAAACTTAGGTGCAAGTTAGTAACACTAAGAGTTTTAGAAATAAACAAGTTGTACTGGTAGGTAAGTCATACAGGCATGTTTGAACAAAAGTTTTGTCATCAAGAGACCATGTGGACCCTTCGTGTCTCTTGGCCTTCGTGAGCCTTTAAACTTTCTCTAGCTTCTCTTCTGCAGCAATTATAGAATCTTGAGTACAAGGGTACTTAACAAGGCTTACCTGTCTAACCAATAAATAAATGAAGACACAGATATGTAAGGCTGTTAAGTGGACTGGTATACTTCAGGTTTTGCGAAACGCTTACTAATAATCGGTCCTTATATTTTAAATATTTTATTCATGTTATAGTTGATTCTATAGATGTAAGGTGACATGAAATAACGTTTTTCAAGCAAGCTTTCTATGATAACTAGTATCCTTCTATGCATTAATCACCATTGCTTTACTAAGTTGTTCATCAGCGATCAAGCGGTATGCATATCGAGAAGTGCGACGGTCATGACCAATTTTACATCCTGCAGGGTAAAACCTAATCACACGACACGTACGGGAATCATTGAACCGCACATGTCAACCTTTCGCTCACATCACTCCTAGCGATTGAAACTATTCTTGCCAGGGTCCAGGAGTGCGTCCCCATAAGTGGCCCCATGTCTGGCCTGACCCACATATGAGTTTCAGACTACACTCCTGCCTACTGCCTCTCTCCGACTGGGCAAGCCATAATTCCAATCCTGGTGTGACTGAGTTACATCGGTTTACTGGTCCCATTCTCCCAATATGTTATTAGTACGTTCAAAACTTGATCTCAGGTCAACAACCACCGAGTCCTTGTCCAATTTCAAAAGTTAGACGAGGCTATCCAATAAACCCACTCATAATCAAACCTTTCAAGTCCTCGTCCAACTTATTAAGCAAATCTCCATATTTGCAAGTCTCCATATTTATATGTTGTTATCATAGAGATGAGTATCACAAGTACCTGGTAGGTAACTACTAAGTTTACTAAGCAGGGTTTCATGATGTCTGTGAAGAGGTGTCAAAGATGTCCTTATTCAAGGATGTCATGCATTCAAAAGGTTCCATAACCATTCCTAAGCCTAATGCATATACTAAAGTAGTTTGGACGCATGAAATAATAAGTAAAATCATAGGTGTAGATGCTCCGGGGCTTGCCTGGATTAGTAACGAGATTAAGATCGTTAGCAGCGACTTCGAGCTTTGGATTCACCATGATCACTTCTTCTGATTCCTGGGATTCCTTCGGCTGAAACTTGACGTATTCTATCTCCATAAACTCGGTATCTACATGCCATCAATGCAATATGCACAATTTTGAAAACTCTAGCTACACAACTTTCCTTCACGATAAATTTGCAAGCCAACACTCAGAAATACCTTTATAAACCTTATTAGTATTTTTCCTACATTTAAAACCATTTAAAATTTTTTTAAAACTCATAAAAGAATTACTTAAATTATTTTTGTACTACAAATAATATTAACCTAATTATAATAAAGAATTTTTAATTTTTAATTGACTTTATCACATTTTTATTTATTTAGGAACTCTATTATTTATTTCAAAGCTTTAAAGAAAACATGTTAAATAACTTCAATTTTTATTTAAACTTCTCTAAAGTTTATCATTTTTAATGTATAGAGAAAAATCTAACAAAGCTAACAAAATTGGTTTCACTAATTTTGGACGCTTATAGAAATTATAGCAAAATAAACAAGATTAAAGCCTTTTAAAACAAAAAGAAAACAACTAAACAAAAATAGCTTTGCACATAACTCCCTGCAAAGATTAAACCTTCGCAAATAGGTCCTCCCGTACTCACATAAGCCATTTTGAAGATAACCGCCTAAAACTTTATGTTTCTTTGCAATTGGGACCTCCCGACCGAATCTCAAACCGGCGGCGGTCGGCCGGCGGTGATCTCTCTGGCGGCGAGGTTTCCGGCGACGGGAGGCATACCAGCAGCACCAGCTCATCACGATGAGCACTCCCATGGGTCGAATCATCGCCAATGGTGATCGGACGGTGATGCGCGTCGACGGCGGCGGCAGCGCTCCGCTCGAGCTCGTCGGCCGACTAAACGACGGCGGGTCCGGCAACTTGGAGTGGCGCAAAAGCTTCGCCACGGCCTCCTCTACTCAGTACACTAGCAGCAAGTCGAGCTCCATGGCCGGAGCATAGCTCCCCTCGCTGGCCTGCCATGGCGCGACGGTGCTCCACGGCGGCGCTCGCGTTCCAGCCAACAGGGCCATAAGCTTGAATTAGGCACGGTTTCTAGAGTACCAACAACACCTAAGGAGTCTATCTACAAGACCAATTTGAGCTTAACTACGCGCTACCTTATCTCTCCATGCGAACTCACCTTGAAGCGGTCGGCGGTGACTGGAGGTTGAAGATGATGGCGAGGCAGCGACGGCGAGGCTCGGGGTTAAACTTGAAGTGGTCAGGGGCCTGACTGGGAAGGTGGGGAAGTCGTGGGCAAGAAGAATCGGGCTGTCACACCCTGAAATTTTTGGATTTCAGGATGTGATTTTAAAGAATAATTAAATAAAGAATTTCTCATAATTTAAAAATTTTCTCAACTTTATTTAATTTGCAGAGAATTTAGTATAAGGAAAACCATTTATCTAAATTAAATTAAAACAATATAGGTTTAACGTTGTGAGCTTTGCATTCATGCCGGTTTGCATTTAGTGGTTTTATGTGTGCAAGTTTTCTAAAAATACGTTTAGAAGCCCTCCGGGAATTTTCAAGATTTTTCTAGGATTTATTCCTATTTTCCTTGAGATAATTCCAATTTTTGGAAGGTGCTAAAATCTTTTTCATGAGCTCCAAATATTTTATTTGGGTTCCTCGTGTCCAACTCTACCTCTAGGATTTTTCCTAGAATTTTTGGATTATTTTTCGTGGCTTAAGTGATTTATCTAGAATTTTCTAGATGTATCTTTGCACGAAATTTTTTTTTGAAAATAAACAGGAAAAGAAAACAAAAACCCAAACTGGCCTAGTCCGCTTTCGCCCCTCGAATTCTTTCCCTTGGTCCGCTTTTGCCCCTCCTCATTCTTTCCCTCGCGGCCCGCACTGCTCCGCTCGGTCCACCCCCCTTTCCCTCCCGCGCGCGGCCCAAGCCACCTGCCGGCCCATCCCGCCTGCGCCCCGCTTCTCCCCCCGCCTCCGCTACTTGGCCACCAACCAAGCCGCCGCCCCGGCCTGCTTTGCTCTCCCGGCCTAGCCGCGCGCGCCTGCCTCCTCCGTGGCCCACGTCGCCCGGCCGGCCCACCCGCAAGCGCGCCCCGCTCGGCCAACGTGCGACGCGCGCCGCCTGCCCCCGCCCCCGCGCGACGAGCTGCGCGCCACCGCCACCGCTAATTTCGCCGCTGCGTAGCCCTTCCTTCCTCGGCGTCCGCGCCCTTTCAAAGCCACGTACGCCGAGGCCCTGCTCCCCCTCCTCCCCGAGCCCGTGCAAGCACTAGCCGCCACCCCGCTCCCTACCCTGCTCGCGCCGCACCGCCGCCGGTCAACGACGATCCACAGCCTCGGACGACGCCGGACCAAGCCAAGACCCCCTGGAGCATCTCCTCGACGAGCCGCACGTGTTCCACTACCTCACGTCGCCTCCCCGTCGCCGGAGGGGCTTCTCCGCGTGAGCCGGCCGACTTCTCCGCCTCCGGCCATTTTCCGGCCGCCCCCGTGGATCCCCGCCGATAGTGAGCAGTCCCTCGTCGTCCCCTCGTCCTCCTATACCTCCCGCGCTAACTCCCCATCCCCCTGGCGCGCCGAATCTCCGGCGAGTCCATCGGCCAGAGGCGCCGGCGAACTCCTCCCCTCCTTTGACCGTAGGAAGAAGACGATGGAGTTTTTGCGGATAACCCCCTAGAAATAGTTGGTTGCTTTAGATCCAGTCCAAGCCGCGTTGTTTTGCAGATCTAACCCCGAGGAACCTTCTATTTTCAGCAGCAATTCCCCTGGGTCCTGCAAATCTTGCGAGCTAGCCCCTGTCGTCTACGGTTGATTCCGTATAAACCCTGAAAAATTCGTTTTAATCATAGTTAATGCGTTTAAACTCCGTTTTGCTTCGTTCTCGTTGCGTTAGCTTCATGTCAACTTAAACTACACCCTAGCACTATCATTTAACATATACTTTATTTATGGAATTTAGTTACTATTAATTTGATTAAAGGTTATTTAAATGTATCTCCAAAGTAAAATGTAATTAGGGTTTAAACCATGACTTTCATAATTATGTTAACATGAATAATATCTATTCAATTAGTTTTCTGAATAAAATATAATTAGGTCACATCTCAATTTTAATAACTAATATTAAACTGAATAATATTTATGATCACTCGTTTTCTAATTTAAAATCTGAATAGAGTTAAAACTTCAGCTTTTCATAAATGAATGATAACTTGATTAATACAAACATAAATGTGTTCTATCATAATATTGACTAGTTCCACACGATTCATAAAAAAACATTTGATTAGATGCTCTCACATGTTTTATTCCAAACTAATGTTTAATTTTGTACATAAATAATTGTAAATAAATATGATTAGTTTTATTCCGGCTTTTACAAATTAAAATAGAATTAAAATTAATTCCAACCTAATATGTTTCTCTGAAATATCTTTTATATTATTTATTTAATTAAAATAAATCAAGCATATAGTCTTTTATTTTCTTTTATAATATAAATCTTCCGATAGTCGTATCTTTTCAACCGTAGCTCCGTTTTCAGCGATTCTTGCGCTCACGTGACCATAGAATCGAGCCCTATCCTTTAGTGCGCTCTTTTAAAGCTTTTGTTTTGATTGGTGTACTATTCTTAGTTGTATATTGTTTGCTTGCTTGTTTAGCTGCATGTTGTGCTCGACGATCCTGCGAGTAGAGGAACGTCAGCGTGAGATTTCAAGCAGAAGAGTTTGAAGATCAAGATTTGAGGACTATGAGTAATTATAATGGATTTGAGGCAAGTTATAGCACGGACAATCCTTGCTACCTATACACACATGTTTACATACATCTACTTTCATATGCATGTGTCTAAACTGTTGTCCTATTAAGGTTGCACCTAGTTTGTTTACTCCTATCCTTTGATTATCTTGGGTTATTGCATATGGGTAGAATCTTTGCTATGCGCGGCTACTGTCACTACTATCTAATTTCTAATCTTGACTTAATGGTTCACTTTAACATTTATGATAAAACATGCTTTTTAGCAACTTGGTTTAGGGAGATAGAGCATGTGCTTCGTGCTTTGCTCTAGTGTCTCTCCGTAAGGTCCGGTTCTTAAAGCGGCAACCTAGGAGCCTATCGCCACCGCTAGAACTATTATGGCTCTGGTCTTGGTCAAGTTACTTGTACGGCTCTAGCTTGACAGTAGTTACCGATGGGGCCGACGGCGCTATGGGAAGCACTCGTGAGAGTATGGTTTGATCCACCGAGGACGGGGGTACCGTCGGCTATGTCTTGTCAGGCACAGTCCCGTGTAGGAAGTCCCTATGGTATGGGAACTCCGCACGTCGTGCTCTTTTACTGGTTGGCATGTGTGCCCGCGCTCTGGACTCCATTGACCCTCTTATCGCTGCGCCCTGAGAGTCAGATAATCTCGGTGCCTTGGATCATGCTGCTTGTGTTGTACCATAGTGGCTACTGTTTTGTTAGGGTGTCATGTGAAAAACCTCGTAGCGTCCCTATGCAGTCACACCTCGGGAAGTGTCGATGTGCATGGTTGGGTGCAAAGTTCCTTTGAACTTTTACGCGACTGGTGGGTAAAGGGCGAAACCTCTGCAGAGTGTAAAAATCTATCATGATAGCCTTGCTCAAGGTCACGAGCGGCCTGGATCCTTTTTTATTAGAAGATGATGTTTATTTATGATTAATGTCACTTATACTTACTTAATTGGGTTACAACTGGGTTTCATTCACTTGTAGTAACTTGGTTAATGCTAAAATGAATCAACTAAAAGTGCTAATGCAGTTCAGCCGTGTCAAGCCTTCTTTTAAGCTTTTATACACCGTGCTATACTTGCTAAGTAATTTGGATTACTTACACTTGTCATTATTCAACAAAATCCCGGATGGGTAACAGATGAGTCAGAAGTGAGTCTGCTGCTACTAAGTTTTCTGAAGATCTTCTGTACTTCTGAGCTGTGGTCAACCAGTCGGTGTCCCTGTGGACTTGAGGCTCTACCTGTCGAGAGCGTTAATGCATAGGCTTCGCTGTGTTTTATTTAGGTAAACTCTGATGTAAACTATTTTATTCGAGCATATGTACTCTGATTTCCATATTTATATGCTGTATGTGTTCTGTGGACATCCTGGGCACACATATGGCAGCATTTGGGTTTCTGTGTAAATCCGGGTGTGACAGAATGGTATCAGAGCTATGCTGATTGTAGGGCCGCAGCCTAGATAGTATTGGTCATCCTTTGTTGGTTATTTTTCCATACAACCCTTGCTTTCTCTATCCTTGAGGTTCTTATTCATAAAAAGGTGCTATCCTTGAGCATTTTACCCTCCTTGATGACTTATCTTTTGGTCATTATCTCCTTGGTTGTTGTACCATCTCCTTGATAATTACTTCTCACCATTAACTTCTGATTATTTACCTCCTCCTTGTTTTGATATATTGTTGATCTCCAAGTCTTGTCAATTATACCCTTCCTTGTTCATTGCTTTACCTTGAGGATTTATTTTCTCACCTTGAAATTTGCTATTACTGTTGTGAGTATCCTTGTTTACTCATTCATTCCATGACACTATTTCCATTTCACTCCTCCATGTTCTTCTGTCACTTTGGATTCTTTCCTTGGCCTCTGACCCCGAAGTGTCTTTTCCACTCGTTCTTTATTCTGAAACACTTAGATTGTCTGTATCATCCCGATGCATGTTCAAGCAACTTTGAAGGATGAAGATATGATTATACTATAAGAAGCCGAGCCTGTGCAACTAAAGACTATGAGACGACATCAAACCCATTGCCACTACAACAAACAAGTTGGGATCAAGATAAAGGATGCCTACATCAAGAAATTTGAAGATTTGTCCATACCTAGGAGGATTCCCTGAACCCTTACTAACAACGTCTTGTATCGCTTTTATGCTTGAATGGTTAACCTTGACTGAGTGTATCTGTAATGCTTGTCCTGATGCATTTGATTGATTTGCTTCTTTGCAATGATTGCCTAGTTGGGTTCTCTTTGCACTTTCCCTGGACACCCTTGTTTTTCTTGCCATCTCATCCCCGTGAATTAAATGAAGAACATCAAGGATGAAACCAGAAGGCAATCTCCGCAACGAAGAAAACAAAGCGAAAGAAGTTTTGAAGTAGAGACTACGCAACTGCATCAACAACAAAGACGAAGAAGATGAGACCAGCTACATCAAGCGATACATCTTGTTATCATGTTTTCTCCCTTCCCGAATCTTGATGTCTTGTTTTCTCCTCCTTGCTCCTCGCCTTGTGAATCTCGGGACGAGATTCCTGTTAAGGGGGGTAGTCTGTCACACCCTGAAATTTTTGGATTTCAGGATGTGATTTTAAAGAATAATTAAATAAATAATTTCTCATATTTTAAAAAATTTCTCAACTTTATTTAATTTTCAGGGAATTTAGTATAAGGAAAACCATTTATCTAAATTAAATTAAAACAATATAGGTTTAACATTGTGTGCTTTGCATTCAAGCCGGTTTGCATTTAGTGGTTTTATGTGTGCAAGTTTTCTAAAAATACGTTTAGAAGCCCTCCGGGAATTTTCTAGATTTTTCTGAGATTTATTCCTATTTTCCTTGAGCTAATTCCAATTTTTGGAAGGTGCTAAAATCTTTTTCATGAGCTCCAAATATTTTATTTGGGTGTCTCGTGTCCGACTCTACCTCTGGGATTTTTCCTGGAATTTTTGCAATTTTCAGAGTATTTTTCGTGGCTTAAGTGATTTATCTAGAATTTTCTAGATTTATCTTTGCACGAAAAACAATTTCTGAAAATAAACAGGAAAAGAAAACAAAAACCCAAACTGGCCTAGTCCGCTTTCGCCCCTCGAATTCTTTCCATTGGTCCGCTTTTGCCCCTCCTCATTCTTTCCCTCGCGGCCCGCACTGCTCCGCTCGGCTCACCCCCCTTTCCCTCCTGCGCGCGGCCCAAGCCACCCGCCGGCCCATCCCGCCTACGCCCCGCTTCTCCCCCTGCCTCCGGTACTGGGCCACCAACCCAGCCGCCGCCCCGGCCCGCTCTGCTCTCCCGGCCCAGCCGCGCGCGACCCGCTCGCGCCTGCCTCCTCCGCGGCCCACGCCGCCCAGCCGGCCCACCCGCAAGCGCGCCCCGCTCGGCCCACGCGCGACGCACGCCGCCTGCCCCCGCCCCCGCGCGACGCGCTGCGCTCCGCCGCCGTCGCTAATTCCGCCGCCGCGTCGCCCTTCCTTCCTCGGATCATATGCGCCCTTTCAAAGCCACGCGCCCCGAGGCCCTGCTCCCCCTCCTCCCCGAGCCCATGCAAGCACTAGCCGCCACCCCACTCCCTCCCCTGCTCGCGCCGCACCGCCGCCAAGCGCCGCCGCCGGGAGACCGAGCCGCCCGCCGCCGGCCAACGATGATCCACCGTCTCGGACGACGCCGGACCAAGCCAAGACCCCCCGGAGCATCTCCTCGACGAGCCGCACATGTTCCACTACCTCACCTCGCCTCCCCATCGCCGGAGGGGCTTCTCCGCGTGAGCCGGCCGACTTCTCCGCCTCCGGCCATGTTCCGGCCGCCCCCGTGGATCCCCGCCGATGGTGAGCAGTCCCTCGTCGTCCCCTAGTCCTCCTCTACCTCCCGCGCTAACTCCCCATCCCCCTGGCGCGCCGAATCGCCGGCGAGTCCATCGGCCAGAGGCGCCGGCGAACTCCTCCCCTCCTTTGACCGTAGGAAGAAGACGATGGAGTTTTTGCGGATAACCCCCTAGAAATTGTTGGTTCCTTTAGATCCAGTCCAAGCTGCGTTGTTTTGCAGATCTAACCCCGAGGAACCTTCTATTTTCAACGGCAATTCCCCTGGGTCCTGCAAATCTTGCGAGCTAGCCCGTGTCGTCTACGGTTAATTCCGTATAAACCCTGAAAAATTCGTTTTAATCATAGTTAATGCGTTTAAACTCCGTTTTGCTTCGTTCTCGTTGCGTTAGCTTCATGTCAACTTAAACTACACCCTAGCACTATCATTTAACATATACTTTATTTATGGAATTTAGTTACTATTAATTTGATTAAAGGTTATTTAAATGTGTCTTCAAAGTAAAATGTAATTAGGGTTTAAACCACGTCTTTCATAATTATGTTAACATGAATAATATCTATTCAATTAGTTTTCTGAATAAAATATAATTAGGTCACATCTCAATTTTAATAAACTAATATTAAACTAAATAATATTTATGATCACTCGTTTTCTAATTTAAAATCTGAATAGAGTTAAAACTTCAGCTTTTCATAAATGAATGATAACTTGATTAATACAAACATAAATGTGTTCTATCATAATATTGACTAGTTCCACACGATTCATAAAAAAATATTCGATTAGATGCTCTCACATGTTTTATTCCAAACTAATGTTTAATTTGGTACATACACAATTGTAAATAAATATGATTAGTTTTATTCCGGCTTTTACAAATTAAAATAGAATTAAAATTAATTCCAACCTAATATGTTTCTCTGAAATATCTTTTATATTATTTATTTAATTAAAATAAATCAAGCATATAGTCTTTTATTTTCTTTTATAATATAAATCTTCCGATAGTTGTATCTTTTCAACCGTAGCTCCGTTTTCAGCGATTCTTGCGCTCACGTGACCATAGAATCGATCCCTATCCTTTAGTGCGCTCTTTTAAAGCTTTTATTTTGATTGGTGTACTATTCTTAGTTGTATATTGTTTGCTTGCTTGTTTAGCTACATGTTGTGCTCGACGATCCTGCGAGTAGAGGAACGTCATCGTGAGATTTCAAGCAGAAGAGTTTGAAGATCAAGATTTGAAGACTATGAGTAATTATAATGGATTTGAGGCAAGTTATAGCACGGACAATCCTTGCTACATATACACACCTGTTTACATACATCTACTTTCATATGCATGTGTCTAAACTGTTGTCCAATTAAGGTTGCACCTAGTTTGTTTACTCCTACCCGTTGATTACCTTGGGTTATTGCATATGGGTAGAATCTTTGCTATGCGCAGCTACTGTCATTACTATCTAATTTTTAATCTTGACTTAATGGTTCACTTTAACATTTATGATAAAACATGTTTTTTAGCAACTTGGTTTAGGGAGCTAGAGCATGTGCTTCGTGCTTTGCTCTAGTGTCTCTCCGTAAGGTCCGGTTCTTAAAGCGGCAACCCAGGAGCCTGTCGCCACCGCTAGAACTATTATGGCTCTGGTCTTGGTCAAGTAACTTTTACGGCTCTAGCTTGACAGTAGTTACCGATGGGGCCGACGACGCTATGCGAAGCACTCGTGAGAGTATGGTTTGATCGACCGAGGACGGGGGTACCGTCGGCTATGTCTTGTCAGGCACAGTCCTGTGTCGGGAGTCCCTGTGGTATGGGAAATCCGCACGTCATGCTCTTTTACTGGTTGGCATGCGTGCCCGCGCTCTGGACGCCATTGACCCTCTTATCGCTGTGCCCTGAGAGTCAGTCAATCTCGGTGCCTTGGATCATGCTGCCTGTGTTGTACCACAGTGGCTACTGTTTTGTTAGGGTGTCATGTGAAAAACCTCGTAGCGTCCCTATGCAGTCACACCTCGGAAGTGTCGATGTGCATGGTTGGGTGCAGAGTTCCTTTGAACTTTTACGCGACTGGTGGGTAAAGGGCGAAACCTCTGCAGAGTGTACAAATCTATCATGATAGCCTTGCTCAAGGTCACGAGCGGCCTGGATCCTTTTTTATTAGAAGATGATGTTTATTTATGATTAATGTCACTTATACTTACTTAATTGGGTTACAACTGGGTTTCATTCACTTGTAGTAACTTGGTTAATGCTAAAATGAATCAACTAAAAGTGCTAATGCAGTTCAGCCGTGTCAAGCCTTCTTTTAAACTTTCATACACCGTGCTATACTTGCTAAGTAATTTGGATTACTTACACTTGTCGTTATTCAACAAAATCTCGGATGGGTAACAGATGAGTCAGAAGTGAGTCTGCTGCTACTAAGTTTTCTGAAGATCTTCTGTACTTCTGAGGTGTGGTCAACCAGTCGGTGTCCCTGTGGACTTGATGCTCTACCTGTCGAGAGAGTTAATGCATAGGCTTCCGCTGTGTTTTATTTAGGTAAACTCTGATGTAAACTATTTTATTCGAGCATATGTACTCTGATTTCCATATTTGTAAGCTGTATGTGTTCTGTGGAGATCCTGGGCACACATATGGCACCATTCGGGTTTCTGTGTATCCGGGTGTGACATGGGCAGCGATGGGTCGACGGTGACAATTCGGCGGCGAGCAGTGGAGACGGTGAAGGTAAGCGCAGAAGCGACGATCGGGAGAAGATAACTCCGGCTTGGTATATATGAAAGTTTCACCGTGATCAATTAGGTCTTCTCGTGCTCGCCTTGTTGTGCTGATCCTCATGCTCACTGGCGCGTGGCAGTAAACATCTTCTACTCGGCCATCGGTGGCAAGCAAGCAAGCAACTTGCTGCTGGCTTTGCTCTGTTCCTCCCTTTCTCTTCTTCTTTTCTTACTTTCTTGCTCTGGATCTTTGATTCAAAGTCATGTTCCAATGTATAAAGTGTTCACTTGTCCTTAAGCAAAGTAGTAGCTAGTTCCAAGGGCTTCTGATATTGCCTAACATGTTGGATCAATCTCAAATATTCAAAAAATACAACACCCTGAACTTCATGACTTTTTACTGAACCCAAGGTTCAGTTTCGTCAGTCACCTGAATTGTTAAGAACAGCACATGATCCAATCTTTGATCCCCCAAATGAAATATCAGCAATTTGTTTCTTTAATCAATAAGTACCCCTTGCTGCTGCACAAAGATCCTAGTTTCCATTTTGCCATTACTTGCCCAAGCTTTATTTACAAAAATCTCTCAATTTCTTGTCTTTAAGATGGCATCATGACATTATTTATATTTAGTAGCTTTACTGTTTTTCTTTGAATTTTCATCCAAATTTCAAAATTTAAACTTATATTTTGAACTCTCAGCTCCATAATGTTTCTATAAGTAACTTATTCCAAAAATTTGGCACATTTTCACTTAATTATCCATATAAAAAAATTCCATCCAAATTTGAATGCAAACTTGAATGTCCCCAAAACCTCTCCTTAATTGGTATTGGGTTCAAATTTACTTTATTTTAGCTATTGAGCTCATTAACCAATAATGACTATTTTTTGAGTTAATTCACCCTTAATTATGCGTAAGGGGTTTTTTAACATGTGTGATGTTACAGACAACAACATATTTTAAAGTAAATAAAAAATAATTCAATACCACAAACAAATTATTCGACATGAAGAATAATCATGGTCACATCACTAACAAAATATTTTTATGGGCAAACAAAATATTTCTACATTGCGAACAAACTATGTTCATATGACAAATAAAGCTAGCATAAAAATCCGAACACATGAGTAACAAAATGTTAGTGCAGTCAAATAATTTGTTCTATAGCGAACAAATAATTCAAGCACCACGAACAAATTAATCAAGCTGCGTGAACAAATAATTTTATGTGAAGAATATATACATATGATGAACAAAATAAGTGTAACACAAGAGACAAGAGTTTACTATTGTCGATCTCATCGGCACTCTTGATGTGGAAGAGAAGGCGAGGGTAGTAAAGACCAACGTGGTAAAGGGATTGCTGGATCTTCTAGTGCCAACTTGGTGCAAAAGAAGAACTTCAATGCATCAAACAGAAAGAAGAACAAGCCGCAACAGAACCAGACAAAGGCTAATCAAACGGCTCAGTTCAAGAAGAAGAAGAAACCGCCGATAGGGCATTGTTATTGTTGTGGTAGCCCGAACCACTTTGCTGCAAAGTGCCAGCACCGCAAGGACAAGAACAATGGCGGCAATGGCGGTAGTGCCAACATGGTTGTTAGTGAGACTGGTGGAACGTCGGGGTACGATAATCTTTTACCTACAGTTCTTTCAGTATGTCATTCACCCGATTGGTGGATTGACACTGGTGCTAATATTCATGTTTGTGCTGACATTTCCTTGTTTTCTTCTTACCAGGCAGGTGGGTCTTCCTCCATGTTGATGGGGAATGGATCATATGCGCGTGTTCTTGGTGCTGGTTCGGTCGATCTGAAGCTTACTTCGGGAAAGACCGTTCGACTGAAGAACGTGCAGCATGTCCCCACCATCAAAAAGAAGTCTTGTTCCAATAAATTTGTAATAAAGTTGTGAATCCAATAAGTCTTAGTCAGCGGGTCTCTTCTGTGTAGAGATGGCTTTAAGTTAGTCTTTGAATCCAATAAATGTGTAATTTCTTAATTTGGAAGTTTTATTGAAAAAGGTTATGATAGCGGAGGCTTGTTCCGCTTTTCTTTGTCAGACAATTGTAATAAAGTTGTGAACCACGTTGCAAACGTTAATAATGAATCTAATGTTTGGCATCCTCGACTCTGTCATGTTAATTTTGGTTGTATGATGCGTCTTGCAAACCTGAGTTTAATTTCGAAATTCACCTTAGTCAAAAATTCTAAGGTGAGGAACTTGGCACCTCTAGACTTAATTCATTCCGATCTATGCGAGATGAATGACCTGTGGACAAAAGGTGGTAAAAAGCAGTTCATGACTTTAATAGATGATTCTACTAGATTTAGCTACATTTATTTGTTGAAATCTAAAGATGAAATGTTACAGTACTTTAAAATCTATAAAGCTGAGGTAGAAAATCAACTTGAGAGAAAGATCAAAAGAGTTAGGTCTGATCGCGGTGGAGAGTATTTTTCTAATGTATTCACTGCGTTCTATGAGGAAAATGGAATAATTCATGAGAGTACGCCTCCCTACTCACCTCAGTTAAATGGGGTAGCCGAAAGAAAGAACCACACTCTGACTGACTTGGTTAATGCCATGTTGGATACAGCGGGACTTTCCAAGGAATGGTGGGGTGAGGCTATATTGACTGCATGTCATGTCCTGAATCGTGTTCCTATGAAGAACAAAGAGATAACACCATTCGAGGAATGGGAAAAGAAAAAGCTGACCCTTTCATACATAAGGACTTGGGGATGTTTGGCCAAAGTAAATGTGCCCATAACCAAGAAACGTAAATTGGGACCTAAGACTGTTGATTGTGTCTTTCTTGGTTATGCTTTCCACAGTGTAGGTTATAGATTTTTAATAGTAAAATCTAGAGTACCTGACATGCATGTTAGTACAATTATGGAGTCCAGAGACGCTACATTCTTTGAGGACATTTTTCCTATCAAAGAGGAAGCTAGCACGTCTAGTCATGAACTGTCTATTAATAAAGAACCTAGAGAACCTGCTGTTTCGATAGAACATAATGAACACACACATGTGGAAAATCCTGAGGAGGATGATAGTGAAGCTCTCAGAAGGAGCAAGAGACTGAGGACTGCAAAGTCTTTTGGTGATGATTTCATTGTGTACCTCATGGATGACACCCCTAGAACCATTGAAGAGGCATATTCCTCTCCAGATGCTGACTATTGGAAGGAAGCAGTTCGGAGTGAGATGGACTCTATTATGTCTAATGGTACTTGGGAGGTCGTGGAACGTCCGTATGGGTGCAAACATGTAGGATGCAAGTGGGTGTTTAAGAAAAAGCTTAGGCCTGATGGTACAGTTGAGAAGTACAAGGCAATGCTAGTGGCTAAGGGCTATACTCAGAAAGAAGGAGAGGACTTCTTTGACACTTACTCGCCGGTTGTCTGATTGACCACCATTTGAGTACTACTCTCTCTGGCAGCTTCCCATGGTCTTCTCATTCATCAGATGGACGTTAAGACAACTTTCCTAAATTGAGAGTTGGAGGAAGAGATCTACATGGATCAGCCAGAAGGTTTTGTAGTGGAAGGTCAAGAAGAAATGGTGTGTAAGTTGATAAAGTCTTTGTATGGCCTTAAGCAAGCTTCTAAGCAGTGGCATGAGAAGTTCAACAGAACTTTAACGTCAGTTAGCTTTGTTGTGAACGAAGCTGACAAGTGTGTGTACTATCGCTATGGTGGGGGCGAAGGAGTGATCTTGTGTCTGTATGTAGATGACATACTGATATTTGGGACAAGCCTTAATGTGATTAAGGAAGTCAAAGAGTTTTTGTCTCAGAGTTTTGAGATGAAAGATCTGGAAGAGGCTAATGTGATCCTAAATATTAAGCTAGTAAGAGAAGGTGATGGTGGGGTTGTTCTCACACAATCCCACTATGTGGAGAAGGTCTTGAGTCGTTTTGGTTATAATGACTGCTAGCAAACTCCAACACCTTATGATGCTAGTAAAGTATTACGAAAGAACAAAAGAATAATGAGAGATCAGCTAAGATACTCCCAGATCATTGGTTCACTGATGTACTTAGCCAGCGCTACAAGACCCGACATCGTGTTCGCTGTGAGGAAACTGAGTCGGTTTGTGTCTAATTCGGGAGATGCTCTTGAACGGGTAATGCATTTTCTGAAAGGTACTGTGGACTATGGAATTCACTATACCGGGTATCCTAGGGTACTGGAGGGTTACAGTGATTCAAATTGGATATTGGATGCAGATGAGATTAAAGCCACAAGTGGATATGTGTTTACACTTGGAGGTGGCGCTGTCTCCTGAAAGTCTTGAAAGTAGACCATCTTAACGAGGTCAACTATGGAGGCAGAACTCACTGCATTGTACACCGCCACTGTTCAGGCTGAATGGCTTCGTGATCTCCTTATGGATTTGCCGGTAGTTGAGAAACCGATACCGGCTATCCTCATGAACTATGATAATCAAACTATGATTGTCAAGGTGAACAGTTCAAAGGATAACATGAAGTCCTCTAGGCATGTAAAGAGGCGGCTGAAATCTGTCAGGAAAATGAGAAACTCCGGAGTGATAGCCTTGGACTACATCCAAACGGCTAAGAACCTGGCAGATCAATTCACAAAGGGTCCTTCACGTAACGTGATAGACAATGCATCCAAGGAATTGGGCTTGAGACCCATGTGTGTTACTCAGTAGTGGTAACCTGTCCTATGTGACCGGAGATCCCGTTGTTGACACCAAAAATTAGCACCAGGAAGAGGCTGACATGTGAGCCGGATTTGGTGGAAGGATGCCATTCGGCTAAAGGGCTTTCTCTGAAGCATTCGGCAAAGATGCTCTGCGGTCGGGAACGCGTCATCATTCGGCAGAGGCATTGTTCCGCAGGCGAAGAATGGTAGCGTTCGGGAAGACATGATGACGTGGATCAATATAAGGAAAAGGCCGGTTCGAACAAGGAACGCAATATGGGCACGAAGATTCGTCATTTATTTTTAGAAACAAGTATTATAGTCGTGTCCGACTAGAAGTTATATCAAGACCTGGGTATAAATATAAACCCATGGCAATTGTAAAGAGGGAGACAATCAATCATACAACAAACCGGCCCCGTGCCAACATCGAGTCCTTTAGTCGAGTCGTCGAGTTCTTCGAGAGGAGTCATCGATCCGTCGACCTCCGTAAGTATCGACAACCTTGTATCATGCTTAGTATCATGCGGTGGATTTAAGCTTTGATGCAAGTAGTCTTGTTACCATGCTTAGTATCACCCGGTGGATTTAAGTTGTGGTCTCAAGAAGGTTCCTCTGTTAGGTCATGAGCCATGCGGTGGGCTAAGATCTAGTATGGACCAAGTTATCGGCTCTGTTAGATTTTGGCAAGATCTAATAGATTCATTAAGTTACCCCGTGTTGCTTCGTTCTTACTCTGTGCTTAATTCATGCAACACACCTTTGCCCAATCTAGATCGGCTAGAATCGGCTTTGATTTACGATGCGACGACTTATTCCCTCATAGCCGAGTCCGAAACCGATCTAGGTTGCCACGTGTCGCGGGTTCGAGCTTGTTGGTATCGTGTAGATCTTGACAGAACTGGGTATCATGCGGTAGATGCAGGTTTTTGGGTCGTCTTAGAGCTAATCATCCGGTGGATTAGAATTCGATTCGATCTGATAGATTTATCTTTACCGATTAGGCTTGTTCCTTCGCCATGGACCCCAATTCGGCTAAAATAGCCGCATTCGGTAGTGCTCTCACGAGTGAACGTGTGTTCGTGGGTTTGCATTGGACAATGAATGCTTTTAGCCTTTCACGATTAGATTGTATCATGCGGTGGATTGATCTAATCTGATTGGTGGTGTGGCCTCAAACGAGTTGTATCATGCGGTGGATTAACTCGTTCGTTGCCATGCTTGACGGGTGCTGCTTTCGGCCTATGCATTCTTGTTTCCAATATAAATTCGTGACTGTGTCGTGGGTTCGTAATTAAACATTGAATGCTTTTAGCTTTTCACGGTTAGATTGTATCATGCGGTGGATTAATCTAATCTGATTAGTGGCGTGGTCACAAACAAGTCGTATCATGCGGTGGATTAACTCGTTTGTTATCATGCTTGACGGGTGCTGCTTTCGGCCTATGCATTCCTTGTTTACTGCGAATTTATGATCATGTTTCACCCTTTTATTTATCTATCATGCTCTGTTTCTCGTTAATCGGCTATGAGTATGTGTTACAATGTTCATTCGGTTGAAAGCCGATCTTTCGTCACGCTTACGTCACGCATTCGGCAGTGCGCTCCTTGTGTGCCTTGTCGATTGCCGAATGAGGCTTTAACTGCCGACAGATAGCTTGTCCGTAGCTATATGTCTCTCGAGATTGGCTTCAACGCCGCAAATATGGAACTGTCTGGTCTCACCCGGCACGTTCCAGGTTTTTGATCTAAACTTTTTTGTCCCTTTGTTAGTTTTCAGGCAAACTGACTGGCATGCTTCCGGATTCAAAAGCCCGGGCTACGTGTGAAGCCAGCTAATTCGGCTTGCTGTGTGCTTGGCGTGAGGTGCGGATTTTACGTCAACACACTTTTTGGCACGCCCGGTGGGACACACACAAGTTTTCAAGATGCCTGAGTTGAGCGACATCATGGATGTCACTTTGGAAGAGTTGTCTGAAGAGCATCAACAGATGTCTGATTTTACTGAAGAAGAAGAGAGGGAGAGATTCTCGGGCTTGTTATACAAAGCTTTGGGGGAAGCAATGACCAATCACAATGCTGCGTTCTTAAACAGTTTTCGGCATATAATGGTAAGCATTTTTGGTCAGCATGTGGATAAACCCTTCGAGCAGATACATGGGCAATTGGGTGGTCCGACGTACTTCAATGTTCAAGCACCAGTTCAGAAACCACATGGTAAAGGAAATGCTGATGAAACTGGAGCTTCTGGTGCTAAAGATACAAATGGACAACCGATTCGGCAAGATCCTCAGCCTGCACTGCCGAAAACTCGCACATACGGTGATATGGCATTCGGCACCACAGGGAATCCGCCTGCTTCTGCTTACAAGATATCTCCCTTGAACAACAGACTGCAGAGGGATTTATATGGAAACGGATATTCAGAGTTTATGGATTACAATGCTATCGACGCTCTCCCGAACCCTGGGTATATTGGTACTGCAGGCATGCTTGCTGGGAGACCAGGGAATCAAGATACCAGTATTGACCTCATGGTGCAAAAAATGACCGATGTATTGCAAAATCAATTCGGTCTGAAGCCTAAAAATCAGGGATACATGTACTCGTCTCCTTTCCCGGAATGGTACCAAAGGGTATCATTGCCGAATAGAGTCAAGGTGCCTACAGAGTTTACTAAATTCTCAGGACAAGACGATACTAGCACTGTGGAACATATAGCTCGATATCTGATGCAGCTTGGAGAGGCTTCGGCAGATGAGGCTTTCAGAATCAGATACTTTCCTTTGTCACTGACGGGTCCAGCTTTTACATGGTTTGCTTCTTTGCCTGCTCAGTCGATTTGTACTTGGAAAGACCTGGAACAGAAATTCCATGCTCATTACTACATTGGCAGTACCGAGAAAAAGTTGGTTGATTTGACCAGCTTGAGACAGAGGAATAATGAAACACCTACGGAGTTCCTCAGGAGATTTAGGGAAACAAAGAGTATGTGCTTTTCTCTGAACATACCTGATGATCAACTGGCTGGTATGGCTGTAGCTGGCATGTTGCCTGCCATTCGGGAGAAGCTATTCGGGATGGAGTTTGATGATCTGGGCCAGTTGTCGCACAGATTGGCCTTGATGAGTAACCAGGTATATGGTTTCAAGAAAGATGCCAGATTTGCTAAAAATAATGATGTAGCTGACATCTATAACCAATTCCTTGAAAGAGCAGATCAAGAAGATGGGTATGAAGATAGCGAGGAGATAGCCGCAGCAGAGATAGTGTGGAGCAAAGAACCAGTTACAATGACTCAAAGATGGATCAAACAGATGAAGGGAACATATGATTTTGATGTGACTAAGGCGGATAAATTGTTTGAGTTCCTGGTGAAAGAAGGCCGAATCAAATTGCCAGAGGGGCATTCTATGCTTCGGCCCGATGGAGTGAAAGATAAGAGGTACTGTGGGTTTCATGATAGAAATTCTCATTCCATTAATGAATGCAGAGTCTTTAGGATGAGGATTCAGAAAGCTATCCAAGAAGGACATCTGAAATTCGACAACAAGATGAAACTGGACAGTAACCCTTTCCCTCAGAATATTGATCGGGTTCTCGGTTAATATGATGAATGCTGTTCCATCTGGAGAAAAGGGAAGATTGAAAGTTTTAACCTCAAAGAAGGCAAGACAGGATGGTTCAGTTGATCCCACTCGACAGATCACAATTGAACAAATTCGCCAGAAAGATCTTCGGTTCCCGAATAGCCGATTTGAAGTGGGAGAATCCTTTAAACCTAGAGTTACTACACGTATTCTCCTCAACAAATGGCAGCGTCAGCAAGAAAAGGAGCGTTTTCAAAGGCGTGAATACGAGGAGGAGAAAAGAAGACGCGAAGAAGAAAGGTTTGAGGAAGAACAAGAAGAGTATGCTCGAGAGCAGGAACGTGCGCATTGGGGGTGTGCATTCTTCAGACACTGTTGGAACAAAGGTTTGAAGCTTCCCACAGGGAATAGTTGTCCTGAATGCAATAATAGGTATGATGAATATAGGCAAGGGACTGTCAATCGCCGATCTGTCCATGAAAGAATTGGCAGGATGCATCCTAGTGATGATCGGCGTTTTAATAATCAACCAAGAAAGAGACATGCTGATTACAAATGGGTTGATCGTGAAGAAGAAGAAGATCATGCTTATGTTTGGCAAGAAGGACAATGGTGCCCACCTGGTTTGAGGAAGAGCCAGAAGAGAAGAGTACAGCGCCTGAGGAATCGGGAATTGAAGCAAGCAAAGGTCAAGGTGAAATCAATATGGCTCCCAAAAGACAGGCCTGACGAACATGGTCATTCGGCTCCTACATGTATGGTATGTTTTCTGCCGAACGAATTCATGGCTCCAGCTAACCAAATTGTACAGGAAGAGATATTGCCCGATATAGATGATGCCGAACGATTTGGGTTAATGGCACAATTGATGTTGAACAAACAAGCTGTTTTTGAGAAGCCAGCCCAGAATCGGCACATGAAGCCACTATACTTGAAGGGATATGTTAATGGCAAACCATTGACCAAGATGTTTGTCGATGGAGGAGCTGCTGTCAATGTAATGCCATATACCACATTCAGGAAGCTTGGTATGGGCCTTAGAGATTTGACACCAACGAGCATAATTCTAAATGATTTTGCTGGAAATCCTTCGGACACCAAGGGATGTGTGCACGTTGATCTGATGATTGGGTCCAAGACTTTGCTTACGACTTTCTTTGTCATTGAGGGCAAAGGGGCATATAGCTTGCTGCTTGGAAGAGATTGGATTCATGCAAATTGTTGTATTCCATCTACTATGCATCAACAGCTTATTCAGTGGATAGATGATGAGGTGGAGATTGTCCAAGCAGATGATTCAATAAGCGTGGCAAATATGGAACCAGCTTTCTGGGAGTATCAAGGCATAGATTGTTTCTCAGGTAAAGACTGGGGAGAAGGTCCTGTGGCACCAGCCAGCAGTGATCAGCAGCCGATCGAAGCAGTCGGCTCTCATAGTAATTTTTGATGGAAAATCCAATTGATGGAACTGATGGAAAATTAGGACGTGGATTTGTGTCGGCCGATAAATTAGAAGAAGTGGACATTGGAGATGGTGACAAGCCAAGGCCGACATTTATCAGTGCTAACTTGGATTCGTTTTTCAAAGGAAAGTTGGTAACATTGTTAAAAGAATACAAGGACTGCTTTGCTTGGGATTATTCGGAGATGCCCGGTCTAGACCGTTCTATTGTTGAGCATCGGTTGCCAATCAAACCTGGATACAGGCCTTACAAGCAACCACCCCGAAAAATCTACAAGGAAGAAGTGTTGACCGATGTGAAAAAGGAGATTGAAAGATTACTAGATGCAAATTTCATTCGGCCATGTAAATACGCGGATTGGATCTCTAATATTGTTCCTGTCTATAAGAAAAATGGAAAGATGAGGGTTTGCATAGATTTTAGAGACCTAAACAAGGCTACACCCATGGATGGATATCCAATGCCTATTGCTGATTCATTGGTTGATGCTGCTGCTGGATACAAAGTGCTCAGTTTCATGGATGGTAACGCAGGATACAATCAGATTTATATGGCATTGGAAGATATAGTAAAGACAGCTTTCAGGTGTCCTGGACACATAGGGTTGTTTGAGTGGGTTGTCATGACCTTTGGATTGAAAAATGCCGGTGCAACTTATCAAAGGGCTATGAATTATATTTTTCATGAGTTGATCGGCAAGATTGTGGAAATATATATTGATGATGTGGTGATCAAGTCATTGGATCATGAGTCTCATTTGGCCGACATAAGGAAAACTCTAGAATGCACCAGGAAACATGGGCTTAAGATGAACCCGAACAAGTGTGCTTTTGGAGTTTCGGCTGGAGAGTTTCTAGGATTTTTGATACATGAAGGAGGAATAGGAGTTGGTAAGAAAAGCATGAAGGCAATTGATGAAATTGTTCCTCCAACTAATCTTAAAGAGCTACAATCACTGCTTGGCAAGATAAATTTTGTGAGAAGATTCATATCAAACTTGTCACAAAAGGTGTTGCCCTTTTCCTCACTGTTGAAAATAAAAAAAAGATCAAAAGTTTGTATGGGGTGACGAACAACAGAAGGCTTTTAATGAAATAAAGGAGTACATGAAGAAGCCACCAGTATTGGTACCTCCACAATTGAACAAGCCTTTCAAGTTGTACGTGGCGGCCGATGCCCAAACTATTGGATCGGCCCTCATTCAAGAATTTGAAGGGAAAGAAAGAGTAGTTGCATACCTTAGCCGAAAGTTACTAGATCCAGAGACAAGGTATTCGGCTATAGAGAAGCTTTGCTTATGTGTTTACTACTCCTGTACAAAATTTCGGCACTATTTACTACATGCCGAATGCATTGTGTATTCAAAGTTTGATGTGATAAAACATATGTTGTCTATGCCAATTTTGAACGGAAGGATTGGCAAATGGATTTTAGCTTTGTCTGAATTTGAGTTAAGGTTTGAATCGGCAAAAGCTGTTAAGGGACAGATTATTGCCGACTTCATTACTGAACATCATGATACATCGATAAATTTGCTTAACATTGTTCCTTGGGTGTTATTCTTCGATGGATCTTCATGCAACAAAGGTGGTGGAGCAGGTATCTTATTAATTTCACCCAAAGGAGAAACATTTGAGTTTGCTGTTCCCATTCAATCTGCTGTTACTAACAATCAAGCTGAGTATGAGGCATTGCTCAAAGGGCTCCAATATTTGAAAGAAGCAAAGGCCATTGCGATTGAAATTTTTGGAGATTCAGAATTGGTCATAAAACAATTGAATGGTGAATATGAGTGCAAAAGTGATACCTTGAGGAATTACTATGAAGAATGCAAAGAAATATTGAAGAGCTTTCGGTCAGTAATTCTACAACACATTCCTAGGGGGGATAATGGAGAGGCAAATAGATTGGCCCAAAGTGCATCAGGTTATAAAGAGCTTCGAGAAGTTTTTGCTAATGATGTATATGCATTCGGGAATAATCTGGCAGAGGATGATTGGAGAAAAGAGATTGCCGATTATCTGGAGAATCCATCCCGAAAGGTTTCTAGAAAGCTCAGGTATAAAGCTTTAAAGTTTGTTCTTCTTGATGATAATTTGTATTATAAATCCTTGGATGGGGTGATGTTACATTGCTTAAATCATGAAGAAGCAAAAAGGCTGATGAGTGAAGTACATGATGGGTTGTGTGGAGCACATCAATCGGCCTATCGAATGAAGTGGATTATTAGAAGAACTGGATATTACTGGCCGACAATGTTGGAAGATTGTTTTGAATATTATAAGGGATGTCAAGACTGTCAGAAATTTGGAAACGTTCAGAGAGTTCCGGCATCGGCTTTGAATCCCATTATCAAGCCATGGCCATTCAGAGGATGGGGAATAGATTTGATTGGCCAAATAAATCCTCCATCTAGCAAGGGACATAAGTTTGTGCTTTTGGCAACCGATTATTTTACCAAGTGGGTTGAGGCAATTCCATTAAAGAAGGTGACGTCGGAGAATATGGTTAAATTTGTTAAAGAACATATCATTTACAGATTTGGGATTCCTCAAACAATCACCACAGATCAAGGGGCTCAATTTACATCTTCAGAGTTCAAAGATTTTGCTGAAAGTATGGGCATCAAATTGTTAAATTCTTCTCCTTATTATGCCCAAGCTAATGGTCAGGCAGAGGCTTCTAACAAGATTATGATTAAAATTATACAGAAAAAGATTGATCAGAAGCCGAGAAAGTGGCATTCGGTACTCAATGAGGCTTTATGGGCTTACCGAATGGCTCCACATGGGGCTACACAGACGTCTCCTTATGAGTTGGTGTATGGGCATCATGCTATCTTGCCATGGGAGATACAATTAGACTCAAGAAGAATAAAGTTGCAAAAGGATTTAAGTTCTAAAGATTATAAAGATTTAATGATGGACGAATTAGAAAATTTGCATATGATTCGTCTCAGGGCCTTGGAGAATATTGAGAAGAACAAAATGCGAGTTGCTAAGTATTACAACAAGAAGGTGAAGGTTAAGCAATTTACAGAAGGTGATCTAGTTTGGAAAGCGATATTGCCGATTGGAACCAAATATGCAGCATTCGGCAAATGGTCTCCAAATTGGGAAGGTCCTTTCAGAGTGGTTAAATGCGTGCCTGGAAATGCATATATTTTGAAGACGTTATTGGGAGAAGAATTTGCTTCTGCTATAAATGGAAGGTATTTGAAGAAGTATTATCCCAGTATTGAAATCGATCGATGATTGATATGTTAAATTGCTAAACAGCCGATGTTCGGGAAGAAATCGTCTTTAGAAGGAAATTGACAGAAACGTTGGAGAAAAAGAAAAATGGCCAGTACTGAATGTATTGCACTTAGCAGAAAATATATTACATCAAGAGTTCATGCAAGATCACAAAAGATAAGTTTTATTGCCAAAATTCCATAAATCCCTAGTACAAACTACTGGAAGAGCCTGTTCAAAACAGACTGGGGGTGAATGGAATCGGCAATGGCAGCACCATGGCCATCAAGACGATCAATGGAGGCGTCAATATCATCGATGTCTTCTGGGTTGCTGTTGGCAAAACCAACCGGCATCCTGGAATAGTCAGTGCCGGTGTGTGTCGACATAGCGACGAGACCCGCAGCGACGCCCAGGCGAACGCCATGGGAGGCCACTTCGTCGACACGACCTGCCACCGCACCAAGGCGTGCTTCGGGTGTGTCCCCTTGGGCGTTCACCTTGTCCGCCAGCTCCTCCACCAGCGCCTTCAATCGATCAAGTTCAGCATCACGCGCTGCAAAGTCACAAGGGGATAACAGATTAATATCATTTGGAGGACGAGAATTGAGATTGAGCAGATTGCAGGACTCACCATCAATGACTTCAAGCAGCTGCTTGCGCTCGGCCTGCCATTCGAGGTCCGCAATCCCAGCTTGCTTGGAGATGATCTCCAGTTCGCGACGAGAGTCGTCGCGCTCCGCCTTGAATCGGCGAGCATCGCCGTCTGAGTAGCGGGAGTCGTCCGATGAACGAGTCCGATTGGACGAACTCGAGGAGTTGGATGCCGCAGGAGCAGCGGCTGGAGCCGCAACTGGCGCACCAGCGTCGGCAATCCATTGGATTACCCTGAAAGAACAAAGAGGATTCGTCAAGAAAGAGAAAGGAAATCTCGAGAAAAAACAGAGAGAAGCAGGCAGCCAATCACCTGCGGCGAGCGCCAGCGCGACTTCCTTCGGCCTCATCGACGGCCGGGCGCCTCCTGTTGTTGTCGGCCATTGGAAGTTCCTCGGAGTTACTGTGGATGGGGAAAAGAATGACTTGAGTCGGCAAGAACTTGGAAGACGAAGAACTTGGTGAAAACTGTGGGCTACCTGGATGTTTATTTATAGAACTCGCAGAGGAAATCGTGGCCAAAGATCATGGCGCATATTCCGAAGAGTTAGGAAGGTGGAAAGGATTTTCCAGCCGATCGGTTCTCATGTCGTTTGGGATTCTTATCGAGTCGTATTCGGCTTTGACTGGATGAGATTCGGCTATGTCATAGTTGAAGCGTTTTCGGGTCTGATGCTATTAAAATCAGCTTTGCCGAATGAGTTACCCACAATGGAGAGAAAGCAAAGATTGGTGAAACTACAAAGTTGGTAAGACATTCGGCTAATTAAATATTCAATACAACTACACACCCAAGTACTTGGAGATTACATCTTTAGCATCAGATATCATTCTATTAATGGTCTCCAAAAGATTTTTGCCTGCTTCTTGGGATTTTGTCAGAGCAGAGAGCTTCGTTTTGAGCTGTTTATCTTCAGTTAGAATTGCCGATGCTTCCTTTCGTATCTTTTCTGTCAGATCAGGGAGTTCGGCTAACTTCTTCTCGTCAGCTTCGATTTCGGCTGACAGGACCCTCAGTTCGGCTTCTAGTTCAGCTTTTCTGGTCTTCTTCAGATCAAGTGTTGACTGCAGTCTAGCTGACAATTCTTTGTTACTCTGAGCTTGAGTATGCAGATCTTTCAATGATTGCTTAGCTATGGCTCTTCTTTGCTCTAAAGCTGGTTGTAAAGATTGACCTTTCAGAGCCTGTCTGACTGCAGCAAATTGTTGATCTAATTTAGAGATTGGTTCCAAGGAAGCTTGAATGTCAACGGGAAGGTTGTGTTCAATGGGCTCGAGCATATCTCTCAGAAGATCAGCATCCTTGACTTGATCCTGGATGTCTTTGTGCAGAAAGGAGAAGATTTCCTTTAATTTTGCCTGGATTTCTTCTGATAAAGTCTGATTAGAAGAAATTTCCTCTACTTGTTCGGCAACAAGATCATCCAGAGGAAATGAATAGCTGGGTGATGAAGTTATTTTTTCCTGGAAAGAGATATTGCCGAATTATTGATGATCCATTGAATAAAGAACTGGGAAGACTGGGTAATTATTCCTACCTCATTCCTGATCTCTTGGATGGAAAGAGAGGGCAGCTCAAGCTCAGGCAAAGGTTCTTGTATGTCATGCTGAGGAGAGCTTGGAAGGTTCTTTGGTGGAGATGAGGCTTCTGGCTGAGGTACATCAGGTAAAGCTAAAGCTGGTTCTTGATGAAAAGAGGAGCTCTCCGAAATTGGATCCATTGAAGTTTGCTCTATGACTGAAAGAAAGTTAGTGCCGATGAAAAAGAATTTTTAAAAGGACAAGATGGTGAAAAATTTTACTGATCACTGGAGCATCGGCAGGTCCTGTGCTAATGGCCAATTGTTGTGATTTGGCCTGAAGTCATAAAGGAACAGAAATGAGCAGAATGAAATTAGCATTTTTTACTCGAGGAAGGAGAAATTTGACCTGTGCAATTATTTTGCTGCTTGTTCTTTTCTTCTTTATAGATGAAGGGGCAGTTAGAGAAGAAATTTTTCTCTTGGTAGCAGGTGGTGCAGCAAGAGTTGGATCCAGGTTGGCAGGCCTAGACATTATTTGAGCCAAAGAAGGAGAGTGATGCCCCAGAATAGATATTGGGCCTGCAGTGTTATATGCAATTGCTCTGGCCAGAGGGGCAGGGACTATGTCCTGCAAGATAACAGAGTTAAAAGTCGATGAAAGAGGATGTCAGTGGAAAAACAAATGGATTATAAGCATGTTTACCTCTGAATTCGGCTGATAGTCAGGCATCAAATCAAGACAGAGAGGGTAGACTGGCACATTAAAGATGTGATCATGGACTTCTTGCCACCAAAGAATAAAAGAAGGATGAGCAAGTGCTGTTGGCACAAAAGGTTCGATCTGATAGATGGCTGCACAACACTTATAATCAAAAATTCTTCTTGTTTCTGTGGAGTCTTTGATGATCTGCCTAGGCTTGAGGAATTCATGAAAGAATAATCTTGGGGGCACTTGGCCACATCCTAATTGCCTGGCTACTATATTCGGCTGGTAATATTCATATGAACTTTGAACCAGCCTTCCTCCACAAAATTCGGCTGGTAAGATGCAAGGCCGAATAAAAGTGTTAAAAATTGCTGTGGACTCTACATCTATGCATCCAGTTTCGAAGCTGAATTCACAAGGAAAAGTGAGACTGTCATTGTCCATGTATGGGAACCAGAGGGGATTGGCAAAGCCTTTGAAGAAAAGTTCAAACAGTTCTCCAATGCTCTTGTTGATAGCAATAGTGGAGGCTGCTTCCCCATAGGTTTGACAGCCTTTGGTGCTCTGGGCTTCTGCTTCCTGGTAATTGACCGAGGGGAAGTGTCGGCTGTTGAGGTCAATGGAGACAATTTGGTGCATGTACAATTGCAGCCACATCTGGACGAACCACCAGGGACCATTGACGCATGAAATTTTCTTGTTGGTGTGCATCTGATAAATGGTTTGATGGAGCATGTGATAGACACTTCCCAAGAGATATTTCCCGAGAGGGATAAGTGTGCCTGCAGCTAGGTCTTCGGCCATTACTATGTGATTCAGAGTTGGCTCGTTGGCTTTACCACAGAAAACAAATCTGCACAACCACATATTCAGAAAGGCCCTGTATTCAACGTCAGTCAGAGGACCATCATGCATGTAAGTCTGGATGTATTTCTTATAGCCGACTCCAGTCTTCACCCCTGTCTGTTTGGAAGAACCTTTGTACCTGTATGGGTGTGTTATCCCTGTAATGTTCAGGCCGGTTATCATGTAGACATCGGCCAGGGTTGGAGTCATTGGTCCGTGACCAAAGAGAAAGGCATTCATGCCATTGGACCAGAAGTGACAAGCTGCAATCAGGAGATTTTCATTCTTGGGTGTTTCGGCTAGGGATAGCTCCAAGCAATGAGAAATGCGAAGACTGTCCCAATTCTGTGTCTGGGGGCTTTTATCTTCAAGAATCCTTTTGTACCAGTTTCTCCAGCCGGCGATTGGGGGCAGAGGCCAGTTCTTGAATGAATCTTGCCATTCGTGAGGTCTCGACAGTGAAGTTTTGAAAGGGATCCTCTGAGACTCGGCCGCAATAATTTCGGAGGGATCTGGATTCCCTGAGGGGCCGAGGAAGAAAGATGCGGATTGCTCCTCCGTAGGGGTCAAGATTTCAGTGGTCAGAGCCTATTGAGAACGGAAGAAGAGCGATTCGGGATTTCAAAATGCAGCTTGAAAAGAATAATGCCGAATGTGATTGAGGAAAACGGAACTTACTTGAAGAATTTGATCCTGGTTCGCCATTTGAAGATCGGAGCTTGAAAGATTCGACGAACTGGGGTTTGAGTTTGAGAACGCACTCTGAGGATTTGGGAGCGGAAAACGGATGTCGAGCGGGCTCAGCCTGGAAATGTTGGGGATTCCTGGTCAATTCCGAGATAAAAGTATCCTTTATCCCGAAATTGAAGGGGCATGTGTTGACACCAAAAATTAGCACCAGGAAGAGGCTGACATGTGAGCCGAATTTGGTGGAAGGATGCCATTCGGCTAAAGGGCTTTCTCTGAAGCATTCGGCAAAGATGCTCTGCGGTCGGGAACGCGTCGCCATTCGGCTAAGGGGTTTTCTTTGAAGCATTCGGCAGAGATACTCTGCGGTCGGGAATGCGTCATCATTCGGCAGAGGCATTGTTCCGCAGGCGAAGAATGGTAGCGTTCAGGAAGACATGATGACGTGGATCAATATAAGGAAAAGGCCGGTTCGAACAAGGAACGCAATATGGGCACGAAGATTCGTCATTTATTTTTAGAAACAAGTATTATAGTCGTGTCCGACTAGAAGTTATATCAAGACCTGGGTATAAATATAAACCCATGGCAATTGTAAAGAGGGAGACAATCAATCATACAACAAACCGGCCCCGTGCCAACATCGAGTCCTTTAGTCGAGTCGTCGAGTTCTTCGAGAGGAGTCATCGATCCGTCGACCTCCGTAAGTATCGACAACCTTGTATCATGCTTAGTATCATGCGGTGGATTTAAGCTTTGATGCAAGTAGTCTTGTTACCATGCTTAGTATCACCCGGTGGATTTAAGTTGTGGTCTCAAGAAGGTTCCTCTGTTAGGTCATGAGCCATGCGGTGGGCTAAGATCTAGTATGGACCAAGTTATCGGCTCTGTTAGATTTTGGCAAGATCTAATAGATTCATTAAGTTACCCCGTGTTGCTTCGTTCTTACTCTGTGCTTAATTCATGCAACACACCTTTGCCCAATCTAGATCGGCTAGAATCGGCTTTGATTTACGATGCGACGACTTATTCCCTCATAGCCGAGTCCGAAACCGATCTAGGTTGCCACGTGTCGCGGGTTCGAGCTTGTTGGTATCGTGTAGATCTTGACAGAACTGGGTATCATGCGGTAGATGCAGGTTTTTGGGTCGTCTTAGAGCTAATCATCCGGTGGATTAGAATTCGATTCGATCTGATAGATTTATCTTTACCGATTAGGCTTGTTCCTTCGCCATGGACCCCAATTCGGCTAAAATAGCCGCATTCGGTAGTGCTCTCACGAGTGAACGTGTGTTCGTGGGTTTGCATTGGACAATGAATGCTTTTAGCCTTTCACGATTAGATTGTATCATGCGGTGGATTGATCTAATCTGATTGGTGGTGTGGCCTCAAACGAGTTGTATCATGCGGTGGATTAACTCGTTCGTTGCCATGCTTGACGGGTGCTGCTTTCGGCCTATGCATTCTTGTTTCCAATATAAATTCGTGACTGTGTCGTGGGTTCGTAATTAAACATTGAATGCTTTTAGCTTTTCACGGTTAGATTGTATCATGCGGTGGATTAATCTAATCTGATTAGTGGCGTGGTCACAAACAAGTCGTATCATGCGGTGGATTAACTCGTTTGTTATCATGCTTGACGGGTGCTGCTTTCGGCCTATGCATTCCTTGTTTACTGCGAATTTATGATCATGTTTCACCCTTTTATTTATCTATCATGCTCTGTTTCTCGTTAATCGGCTATGAGTATGTGTTACAATGTTCATTCGGTTGAAAGCCGATCTTTCGTCACGCTTACGTCACGCATTCGGCAGTGCGCTCCTTGTGTGCCTTGTCGATTGCCGAATGAGGCTTTAACTGCCGACAGATAGCTTGTCCGTAGCTATATGTCTCTCGAGATTGGCTTCAACGCCGCAAATATGGAACTGTCTGGTCTCACCCGGCACGTTCCAGGTTTTTGATCTAAACTTTTTTGTCCCTTTGTTAGTTTTCAGGCAAACTGACTGGCACGCTTCCGGATTCAAAAGCCCGGGCTACGTGTGAAGCCAGCTAATTCGGCTTGCTGTGTGCTTGGCGTGAGGTGCGGATTTTACGTCAACACCCGTGAATTAGGATGGTGAAACAAGCTACTGTTTAGCATTTCTCTTCTAAGTCTGTATGGTAGATTGGTGAAAACCTTAGTGTGATCCGAGTGGCTCAATGAGGGCAAATATGTTAACCTACAGAACATCTCAAAGGATTGCACCTATATGGGTTCGATTGCTAGTCACAATCTATGAGATAGGGTGATCTCTAGATACCCATGAAAGTCACGGAGTATGACTTATACGCTCCAACCCGAGGGGATGCTTATAGCAGCCTAGTACTGGCAAAGGGGCTCTAGTCAAGCTTGTTTGCACAAAACTGTCAATTCAAGGCATAGTCCATTGGTCAGTTGTGAACAAGTGTAGCTCTTGCCCCAGGTGGATGTTCAACTTAATAGTCCCCGCCATGAGGCCAGTATATCAAAACAACAGTTGAGTCGAGAGTATTTCCTTGTGTACCTTGAAATTCTTGGTGGGGATTATTAGATTAATTGGGCCTTGGCCCATTTAAGTCTCAATTAATCAAAGAATTAAAGGTCCACTAATAAATGCTAGAGAATTAAATCCCGGATGGAGAGTCAACGAGAATTCTAACCAACTTAAATGCATCTGTGGACCACTTGTGAAGTTGGTAAAAGGAGAAGGGCGTGCCACACGCGCGCTCGCTCGCCTCGCTGAGGCCGAGGCCGTGGCCGTGTCGTGCCGTGCCGTGTCGAGTCGAGTCGAGTCGAGACGAGATGAGACATGCCGAGTCGAGACATGTCGTGTCGTGCCGTGTCGTACCGTGCCGTGCCGAGCCGAGCCGAGCCGCTCTGCGTGTGCTGTGTGATGAACCTTTTGCCACAAATGACATTGCTTGAGTCTTAAACATTACCAGTAACTGCCGATTTGATGGCTGAGAGTAACTGACGACGTTTAATGGCATTATTGGGCTGACCAGTAACTGAAGGCATTATGGCCATTGCTGCCTCAAGCAGTGTCCAGGTTCATCCCCCCTCCTCCTCTGGTCGGCTATATAAGAGGGGCTCTCTCCCTCAGACAGAACACACTCTCCCTGACACTCTCAGGTACTCCTTTCAGGAGACCTCTCACTCTCTCCCTCTGTTGTTCTGCTGCTCTCTTCCATTCCCGACTCAAGCCTTGCGCGCAAACTGCTGCGTGAGCAGAAGCCTCCGAACCCTTCCTGCCTTGAGATCCTGCTCGGGATAGGCAGGCGATAAGGTTTTTGGGGAGCGTACGAGTACGCGACTGCTCGCTGCTGCGAACGACTACTTCCTAGTGTCCGGCCTCGTCAACCCGAACGACTACTTCCTGTTGGTCGGCTAAGTCAACCAAAACGACTACTTCCTAGTGACTGTCTTCCTCACGCGAACGACTACGTCCCGGTGGCCGTTCGAGGGACTTCACTACAATGACTCGTCACTGCACTGAATCAGATCGACTACTTCGAGCAAGGCCAGTCGAGGATGGTTAACACTATTCCTCCAGCTGGTGACAGCGCATCCGGTGCCTCCGGTACCGGCCCCGCCTCCGGGTACATCCTGAACATCGCTTTGTTCTGGTTTCGGTTTCTCATGGTGTTCATGTTATTTAGGAGATTTAAATTGAACACTCGCACATGTTTTGTTATCACTGGATCACTCACTGTTGTCATGAATTTGTTGCTAATTTTTGGAATTAAAATATACCAAATGATGCCTAAATTTCTAACATTATCGAGCTTCTCCTCTTGGAGCTGGCATCATTATCGAGCTTTCCCTCTTGGGAGCATCATTATGGAGCTACAACCCTACTGCATGAGGTCTCTAAGTTAAAACCCTATTCCTATCCAGCTCCTGGACAAGCGATGGTGGCACCATCGGTGTCATGCCCTCCTTGGAGGCGTCGTGTAACACCCTAAAATTCCATCACAAATAAATCATAGCAACTTGGTTTAATTTAATTTTTCTAAGGATTTAATTAAATTTTTTTAAAATTAATTTGAGCCTAAAAATATTTAAACATCATTTAAATAATTTTGGAGCAATAAGTGCATGTGCATCATATTTGGTTTGCATGTCTTTTGTTTGATTTGTGTGTGAATTTCAAAATCATGAAAAAGTCCAGAAACGCTCCCTAAACTTTCTCTCTATCTCTCTTTCACTCCCGGCCCAGCCAGTCTCTCTCTCCCTCTCTTTTTGGCCCAGCAGCGGTTCGCGGCCCAGCTCTCCCCCCCTTCGCGCGCAGCCCGTCCCCGCTTTCGGCCCGGCTACGGCCCAAGCCGCTTCCCCCTCCCCTTCTCTCTCACCGCCGCCGACAGGTGGGCCCCACCTGTCGGGCTCACCCCCAACCTCCAGCGCCCTCCCCTGCTCCGCCGCCGACCGAGCCGCTCGGCCTCCCCCGCGTCGCTCCCTCTCCCGCGTCCCTTCCCCTCCTAGGCCCACTAAGCCGCTGCAACGCCCGCGCCACTCCAATCAATCCCTCTCCCCCTCGAAACGCCGCACCACCGAACTCCCCACCATCGAACGCCATTAATGGCCGGCCACCTCGAGGGTCGCCGTGCCGGCTTTCCCACTCCCCTCTCCGCCTCATTTAAGCACCGACCGAGCCCCCAGGAACCCTCTTCGACCCCTCTCGCCACCCACTCCCCTCGGAGCAGCTCCAATTTCACGCCGCCGCCGCCGCCCGAGCGCCGCCGTGTCGTCGATCCGTCGCTCCGGCACTGCTCCACCCCGTCCGACTGCACCGAACGCATCGCTTCGTGGTAACGATGCTCTCCATCCTCTTCTCGCTCTCTGTTTCGCACTCCTAGCACCCCGACGGCCCTCGCCGGCGCTCCGCCGCCGCCGTCCGTCGTTAAGCACTGCCACCGTAGCCAATTGAAGGGCTAGAACCCCCCTGAACGCGTTCGCCAACTCCCCAGCAACACCCCGAGCCTCTTCTCGCCTTCTCCCTCGCGCGCTAGCCCCTCCCCGCACCTCGTCGGAGTAGCGCCGCCTCTGTTCACCGTCGGCCGCCGGCTCCGCCGCGAAATCCATGACGAGATCACCCCCATCATGTTCGCCAGCTCACCACGATCCTCTAGCACCAATCCGCACTCCAAACCGAGCCCGGCAGCTCGAATTCGAGCATCGCCGGCGAGTTCCCGGCCCGGCGCCGCCGCACGCCGGCGTTCCCGCCGCCGCCCGTTTCGGCCCTCTCTGTCAGCCGTCCGATTCACATCCAATGGCCCACATTCGTCGCGACCCAAGTCAATTGGCTGAATAACGGTCAACCGAGGCCATTTTGCAAAAGAGACCCTGCCTTTCTCTGAAATTAACCCGCCGTCCTGTTTAGTTCAAAAATAATTAGATTTAGGTCCTGATTCTTACAGAAAGCACCCTATGCTTCTCTGTTTTTATATCCCGAAGTCCAGCCCCTATTCTTTTACGCGTTAGCCCTCGGGTTTAATGTGTAATTATGTTTTAGCCCCTGGTTTTCTTCAGTTTAGCCCCTGTAAACTTAGTTTCTTTGCCAGCAAGTCCCTAAAACTTGTTTTGGCCATATCTTTTCCGTTTTAGCTCCGTTTTTAGCGTTCTTGGTGTCCAAGCGTTCGTCTTTTCGAGCTTATTAGTTTTAGATGCTTGTTTTATTCTGTTAAGAATGTTTGATGTACTGTTTTCTTATTGTTTTATTGTGTTGATCGTAGACCTCGTGCCAGTTACAACCGAGTCAACCGTCGACGCGGATCAAGAACAATTCTACGAAGAGGAGGAAGCTTTCTTTGTAGAACAAGGCAAGTGGCCCTCCCTGCATATTCTTTTTGTCCTATATAACTGCATGTCAAACTAAAATTTACTATTATTGCATTAATATGATGGGAATACCTTTTAAGGATTTATCTAGTCTTTTACCATGCTCCCTTGTACCAACCCCTGTTTTAAAATAATATTTTTTTGGGTTAGTTCATGCTTAGTGTTGCAATACCTTGGGAATGGTTAAATTGGACCTTTATAAAATTATTTGATCAAGACAACTTCGATAATAAATGTTGGTTAATGTAAGAGAATGATTATTTAATCGGAACATGGAGAACCACCCAAGAAAACAGTGCAACCATGGTGTCAAAATGGGCTCTGACCTTAGCCAAGTAATTAGGTGTGCGATTGTACTGATGGCCTTATCCGAAAGGAGCAGAGGGGGTGTGGGGTTGCAGGGGTACAGCTCGGTCCTTTTGGGGTAGCAGCCTTTGCTAAGGTGCTGACCATTAGGGAGGGTTGTAGTCCGCCTTAGCTGTAACTCTTGCGGGTTGTTGGACTTTTGCATACCTTTGTAAAGGCTTCGAAGTGGACCCCTAGCCACTCACCTTGGAAGTGTTTAAGGGCCTAGCTAACCCGGGCAACATGGGGAACACGAGCTATGGTGAAAGTGTACAACCTCTGCAGAGTGAAAACTGATCGATCAGCCGTGCTCACGGTCAAGAGCGGCTTGGACCCTCACATGATAATTAAACTTAAAGACGGAATATAAATCGTGGTTTTACTCGTGGGTTTTGGAATAAGATGTTCTTTTAAATGCTTAAGTGGGTTGGTATAAACTTACATCTAGTAAATAGGAAATTGATAATAAAAGTTGATCAACTCTAAAAAGCTCACTGCTGTGAACCATAGCCTATCCTTGTGGCTTCGCATTTTCACCCCGCTTGCTGAGTACCTAGTTAGGTGTACTCACACTTGCCATTGCTGAATCAGAAGAAGGAAATGGAGAAGAATACTACAGCGACTACGATGAGTTCTGAGGCTTGCGTTTCCCCCAGTCAAGATGCCTGTGGAAGATGGAAGCTGAAGACGCTTCGTTTAGCTATCGCTTGTTTTGCGGTAAAGACCTTCGTGTCTCCCAAGAGTGTAATATGAATATTATAATAAATCTCTTGTATTTTAGAACACTGTGTTTCGATATTACACTCTTTTGTCTATCATATGTGTGTAAACATGATCCTGGCGCACATATGAAACGCACTTGGTTTTCCTTTGAAAACCGGGTGTGACAGGAGTGGTATCAGAGCAGTGTTGACTGTAGGACGCAGCCTTAAGTTAGAACTAGTCGGAAATTAAGGTCTCAACATCTAGAAAGCCATGTCATCTTTCAAAATTCCCCTATTTTCGCATAAAAATCTAATTTATATTATTTCTTTTTGTTAAAAGCTCTTATCATTTTGATTTATTCTATACTGAGTCAGTTTTCTTTTCCTTTGTCAGATGGTTCGTGAGTTTCAGACCGCTCGTGCTGTCACCGGAGGTTCACGCCCTGCTGGACCGTCAGTTCCCCAGCACCCCGTGGAGGCACCCGCTGAGGAGGTCCCGGTTCAGGTACTGCCTGAGGTACAGGCAGAGGCACAGGAGGAGGAGCCACCTCAGCTCTTCGACGGCACTGTGCTTGAGGTGGACGCCGACGGAGACCTGGTGATTCCACCAGCTGCTCCTGCTGCCGGCGACGCTGCACCGGACGCTGCTGGAGGTGACCCGGACGACTCTGGGGACGACAGCGACGAGGAGGAGCCCAGTGACGGGGATGACCCCGACATGGAGGTCGACGACCAGGAGAACGACAACAACAACGACGAGGAAGATCCAGAGGAGCCCCGCCAGCGTGGTCCGGAGTACCACCTTCACGCTTCGCTGGGTGGTACCGGGCAGTTCTGCAGACTGCTGGAGGAGCTACTGGGGTTTTTAGAGTTCACTCTAAAGCCTCAGTACGTGGTCGAGCATTTCGAGGAGCCCGGCCTGGAGGACTACTACACAGCTCAGGTACACATCCGGGTACCTCAGCCAGAGGCTTCCGGATGGAGGATCCGTTCGACGCACTACAGCTGTGTTCCCTTCTCCACCGAGGACGCCGCCATCAACGACGCCGCCAGGAGAGCACTCTACTCCTACAGCTACCGTTTCCGCGACCAGCTGTACTACTCCGACTTCCGCCATGTACCCAGCCGACCTGTTGGTACAGAGGACACAGTGGTACCCGCTTCTCAGACCGGAGACGACCGTGTGGACGTCCTTGCTCGAGTCACTGCTGCACTCAACACCGACTTCGAGAGAGCCACCTCCGAGATCGAGGGAATGCACGGGAAGCTCCAGGACGCTCAGGCCAAGATCGCACAGCTCGAGGCTCAGCTTGCAGGACAGGCACCTCCTGAGGAGATGGTACAGCACTGCACCATGTCTTCTCCTCCGCGCAAGAAGCTTCGCTACGGCACCCCAGGAGCTACCACTAGTCTTGGCTAGGAGTTTTAGATGTCTACCCTTTTTCTTTTGTTAATAATTCCGTTCCTGCGAGGACGATGTGATGTAGTGGTTGATGGTTGAAAACATGCTTGAGTTGGATCTTTGTGATGAATGGATGCTTTTGTGGAGTGATGGCCACAACTGCGTTAATAAAATAATTAGTTTAATTAATTAATCTTAGCCCCCTTATGTTTTTACTTTACTCATCTTTATCTGTTCAGTTCTTACCTGAGACACTTTTCCCTAACACTCAGATGGTAAACACCAGGTCAGGAGGAGGACAAGATATTCCACCTGTGATACGCGCTCATATTGCAAGTCAGAGGAATCAAGCACCACCTCCCCCACCAAACCCACCAATGGATCCAGCTATGCAACAGTTTCTGGCTGCTCAGACTCAGCTGCTACAGACTCTCGCCGCAACAGTGCAAAACCTGCAAGCACAACAAAACCAGCCACCACAACCAGCACCAGCACCACCACCGCCCAGAGACAAGCATAAGGAATTCATGAGCCACCGTCCGCCCACTTACTCTCACTCATCAGATCCATTGGATGCTGATGACTGGCTAAAGGTTGTCACCAGAAAACTGGAAATGACACAGTGCACCGATCGTGAGATGGTGCTATATGCTGCAGGCAGACTTGAAGGGCCAGCGGCTGACTGGTGGGACCCATACACCGCTGCACATGCCGCGCCACAGAACATCACCTGGCAGGAGTTCAGGGATAGCTTCAGAGCTTACCACATTCCCTCTGGAGTTATGAAGTTAAAGCAGAAGGAGTTCCTCGCACTGAAGCAAGGCAACATGTCAGTCAGCGAGTACTTGGATAAATTCACCCAGTTATCTCGCTATGCATCTGAGGAGGTCAACACTGATGCCAAGAGACAGGAACGATTTTTGGATGGTCTTATAGGGCCGCTCAACTATTAGTTGCAGAGTCACATCTTCCCAGATTTCCAAACCCTTCTGAATAAAGCTATTGGCCTGGAAAGCAAGCGCAAGGAAATTGGTGAACACAAACGGAAGTTCCAGGGACAGTCTAGCAGTAACACTCGCCCCCGCTACAATTCCTCTCAGGGTTCTTACTTCCGCTCTGGTGGACAGAATGGAGGTTATCCACAGAACCTGCAGTTGCAACGTTCATTTCAGCAGCCACATCGCTTCAATCAGCAATCACCCCGTACTTCGAACCCTCAGCAGAATCGGTCGAACAACAATTCAGCCACTCCCCGCCCAAACAATGCCACAGGCGCTCCTGTGAGAAACAATGCTCCAGTACAGCCAAATGGATGTTTCAAATGTGGAGAATTGGGACACTATGCTAACAGCTGTCCCCAGCGTGGAATGCATACTCCACAGAGAGGCAACGAACAAAGGACTGAGAAACCATCGTCACAAGTTCGTCCAGGAAGCTCAAGTGCACAAGGCAACAGGGCTCAGCGGAATTTTGTTCGTGGAAGGGTGAACCATGTGACCGCCGAACAAGCCCAGGAAGCCCCAGGAGTTGTACTTGGTACGTTCCTTGTCAATTCCATACCTGCAACAATTTTATTCGATTCTGGAGCAACGCATTCATTTATTACTGAACAATTTGTGGCAAAACATGGCATGACCATGAGGGCTATGAAAAAGCAATTATTAGTTAGTACTCCCGGCGGAGAAATGCAAGCCAGTTTATTATGACCACAGGTGACCCTTAACATCATGGGAGTAGATTTTCCAGCTGATCTGGTAGTTCTAAAATCTAGGGGAATAGATATAATTCTGGGAATGGATTGGTTACACCAGTGGGATGGATCTATTCAGTGCCGAAAGAAGTCAGTACTCTTAACCAGCCCTAACGGAGACAGAATTGAGTATGTGGCAACTCTCTCATCGACGGAAGGCGGAACAGTAAATTCTATGGAAGGCAAGACTCTGGAAGATATCAAAATAGTGAACGAATATCCGGATGTATTTCCAGATGATTTACCAGGTATGCCACCTGACCGAGATATAGAATTCAGCATTGAACTTTTACCTGGTACTGCTCCCATATCTAAGAGGCCATATAGAATGGATGTCAAAGACTTGGCAGAACTTAAGAAACAAATAGAAGAATTGTTAAGTAAAGGGTTTATCCGTCCTAGTTCGTCACCATGGGAGCCCCCACTCTCTTCGTAGACAAGAAAGATGGCTCTAGAAGGATGTGTGTAGACTATCGATCTCTTAATGAGGTCACCATCAAAAACAAATATCCCTTGCCTAGGATCGAGGATCTGTTTGATCAGATGAGAGGTGCAAAGGTGTTTTCTAAGATAGATCTGCGATCAGGATATCACCAATTGAGAATTCGTCCGGAGGACATTCCCAAGACAGCTTTCACGTCCAGATATGGGTTGTATGAGTTTACTGTCATGTCATTCGGATTGACAAATGCCCCGGCATACTTCATGTATTTGATGAACAAGGTGTTCATGGATTATTTGGACAAGTTTGTAGTAGTGTTCATTGACGACATTTTAATATTCTCTCAGAATGAGGAAGAACACGAGGAGCATTTAAGACTTGTATTACAGAGGCTTCGAGAACATCAGTTGTATGCTAAGTTCAGCAAGTGTGACTTTTGGTTAAAGGAAGTTTCATTTCTTGGTCATGTTATCACCGACGGAGGAATAGCAGTGGATCCGAGTAAAGTTCAGGATGTGTTGAACTGGAACCCTCCGAAGAATGTGTCTGAGATCAGGAGTTTTCTCGGATTGGCAGGTTACTACCGCAGATTTATTGAAGGCTTCTCGAAGATCGTGAAACCGCTTACAATCTTACTAGAGAAAGGAAAAGAATTCCAATGGAATGCTAAATGCCAAGATAGTTTCGAAGAATTGAAGAAAAGATTGACTACTGCCCCTGTGCAGATAATGCCAGACATTCACAAAGGATTTGACGTATATTGTGATGCCTCGCGTCAAGGCCTTGGTTGTGTTCTAATGCAAGAAGGAAAAGTAGTGGCTTATGCTTCCAGACAACTGAGGAAACATGAACAAAATTATCCAACACATGATCTAGAATTGGCCGCCGTTGTACACGCGCTGAAAATCTGGAGACATTACATGATTGGTAACAAGTGTCAGATCTTTACCGACCATAAGAGCTTGAAGTATATCTTCACTCAGAAGGATATCAATCTTAGACAACGCAGATGGCTGGAATTAATCAAGGATTACGATTTGGAGATTCAGTATCACCCCGGTAAAGCTAATGTTGTGGCAGATGCTTTGAGTCGGAAGAGTCAGGCAAACATGCTTATAGCTCAGTTGAAACCGCAAGAGTTGTGTTGGGAAATGGCACGGCTCAACTTAGGAATCGTAGCCCAGAGTGAATCTATGACCTTGGAGGTCGAATCAACACTTGAACAGGAAATCAGAAAAGGGCAGTTGACAGATGAAAAGATCAAGGAATACGAAAAGCTGATTGAATCATGAAAAGTTCCCGATTTTAAGAAAGATGATCAGGGAACCATATGGTTCAGAAACAGGATATGTGTGCCAGAAGACGATCGCCTACGTGAGACTATACTGAGAGAAGCTCATGATTCGGCATACTCTATTCACCCTGGTAGCACCAAGATGTACCAAGATCTAAAACAGAAATATTGGTGGTACGGAATGAAAAGAGATGTCGCAGCTCATGTCGCCCTGTGTGACATATGTCAAAGGGTAAAAGCAGAACATCAGAGACCAGCCGGTTTGCTGCAACCACTGAAAGTACCTGAGTGGAAATGGGAAGAAATTGGTATGGATTTCATTGTAGGTTTACCTCGTACACGCGATGGTTATGATTCCATATGGGTTATCGTGGACAGGTTAACCAAAGTTGCTCATTTTATACCAGTTAAAACCACTTACTCAGGAGCCAGGCTAGCAGAGTTGTACATGTCACGAATTGTGTGTTTGCATGGAGTTCCTAAAAAGATAGTGTCAGATCGAGGCACTCAGTTTACATCACGTTTTTTGGAAGAAGCTACATGAGTCAATGGATACGAAATTGAATTTCAGTTCGGCATACCATCCACAGACTGATGGTCAAACTGAAAGGACGAATCAGATATTGGAAGATATGTTAAGGGCTTGTGCTTTAAAGCATGGAGGTAGTTGGGACAAAAGTTTACCATATGCGGAGTTTGCTTACAACAATAGCTATCAATCTAGTCTCAAGATGGCACCGTTTGAAGCCTTGTACGGAAGAAAATGCAGAACACCCTTGTACTGGAATCAAACGGGTGAAAGTCAACTCTTCGGACCAGAAATTATAAAGGAAGCGGAAAGACAAGTCGAGATAATCCGGGAGAATCTTAAAACCGCACAGTCACGCCAAAAGAGTTACGCTGACCCTAAGAGAAGAGAAGTGGTATTCGAGGAAGGAGATTATGCTTATCTCAGAGTATCACCTATCAGAGGATTGCGAAGATTTAATATTAGAGGGAAGTTATCACCTCGTTTTATCGGACCTTTTAAAATATTGGAAAGAAAAGGAGAAGTGGCATATAGGTTGGAATTACCGGCTCGATTATCAGGAGTTCATGATGTGTTCCATGTATCACAGCTGAAGAAGTGCTCAAATGAGATTAGAGTGGAGCACTTAAAATTCCATCACAAATAAATCATAGCAACTTGGTTTAATTTAATTTTTCTAAGGATTTAATTAAATTTTTTTAAAATTAATTTGAGCCAAAAAATATTTAAACATCATTTAAATAATTTTGGAGCAATAAGTGCATGTGCATCATATTTGGTTTGCATGTCTTTTGTTTGATTTGTGTGTGAATTTCAAAATCATGAAAAAGTCCAGAAACGCTCCCTAAACTTTCAGTCTATCTCTCTTTCACTCCCGGCCCAGCCAGTCTCTCTCTCCCTCTCTTTTTGGCCCAGCAGCGGTTCGCGGCCCAGCTCTCCCCGCCCCTTCGCGCGCAGCCCGTCCCCGCTTTCGGCCCGGCTACGGCCCAAGCCGCTTCCCCCTCCCCTTCTCTCTCACCGCCGCCGACAGGTGGGCCCCACCTGTTGGGCTCACCCCCAACCTCCAGCGCCCTCCCCTGCTCCGCCGCCGACCGAGCCGCTCGGCCTCCCCCGCGTCGCTCCCTCAACCGCGTCCCTTCCCCTCCTAGGCCCACTAAGCCACTGCAACGTCCGCGCCATTCCAATCACTCCCTCTCCCCCTCGAAACGCCGCACCACCGAACTCCCCACCATCGAACGCCATTAATGGCCGGCCACCTCGAGGGTCGCCGTGCCGGCTTTCCCACTCCCCTCTCCGCCTCATTTAAGCACCGACCGAGCCCCCAGGAACCCTCTTCGACCCCTCTCGCCACCCACTCCCCTCGGAGCAGCTCCAATTTCACGCCGCCGCCGCCGCCCGAGCGCCGCCGTGTCGTCGATCCGTCGCTCCGGCACTGCTCCACCCCGTCCGACTGCACCGAACGCATCGCTTCGTGGTAACGATGCTCTCCATCCTCTTCTCGCTCTCTGTTTCGCACTCCTAGCACCCCGACGGCCCTCGCCGGCGCTCCGCCGCCGCCGTCCGTCGTTAAGCACTGCCACCGTAGCCAATTGAAGGGCTAGAACCCCCCTGAACGCGTTCGCCAACTCCCCAGCAACACCCCGAGCGTCTTCTCGCCTTCTCCCTCGCGCGCTAGCCCCTCCCCGCACCTCGTCGGAGTAGCGCAGCCTCTGTTCACCGTCGGCCGCCGGCTCTGCCGCGAAATCCATGACGAGATCACCCCCATCGTGTTCGCCAGCTCACCACGATCCTCTAGCACCAATCCGCACTCCAAACCGAGCCCGGCAGCTCGAGTTCGAGCATCGCCGGCGAGTTCCCGGCCCGGCGCCGCCGCACGCCGGCGTTCCCGCCGCCGCCCGTTTCGGCCCTCTCTGTCAGCCGTCCGATTCACATCCAACGGCCCACATTCGTCGCGACCCAAGTCAATTGGCTGAATAACGGTCAACCGAGGCCATTTTGCAAAAGAGACCCTGCCTTTCTCTGAAATTAACCCGCCGTCCTGTTTAGTTCAAAAATAATTAGATTTAGGTCCTGATTCTTACAGAAAGCACCCTATGCTTCTCTGTTTTATATCCCGAAGTCCAGCCCCTGTTCTTTTACGCGTTAGCCCTCGGGTTTAATGTGTAATTATGTTTTAGCCCCTGGTTTTCTTCAGTTTAGCCCCTGTAAACTTAGTTTCTTTGCCAGCAAGTCCCTAAAACTTGTTTTGGCCATATCTTTTCCGTTTTAGCTCCGTTTTTAGCGTTCTTGGTGTCCAAGCGTTCGTCTTTTCGAGCTTATTAGTTTTAGATGCTTGTTTTATTCTGTTAAGAATGTTTGATGTACTGTTTTCTTATTGTTTTATTGTGTTGATCGTAGACCTCGTGCCAGTTACAACCGAGTCAACCGTCGACGCGGATCAAGAACAATTCTACGAAGAGGAGGAAGATTTCTTTGTAGAACAAGGCAAGTGGCCCTCCCCGCATATTCTTTTTGTCCTATATAACTGCATGTCAAACTAAAATTTACTATTATTGTATTAATATGATGGGAATACCTTTTAAGGATTTATCTAGTCTTTTACCATGCTCCCTTGTACCAACCCTTGTTTTAAAATAATATTTTTTTGGGTTAGTTCATGCTTAGTGTTGCAATACCTTGGGAATGGTTAAATTGGACCTTTATAAAATTATTTGATCAAGACAACTTCGATAATAAATGTTGGTTAATGTAAGAGAATGATTATTTAATCGGAACATGGAGAACCACCCAAGAAAACAGTGCAACCATGGTGTCAAAATGGGCTCTGACCTTAGCCAAGTAATTAGGTGTGCGATTGTACTGATGGCCTTATCCGAAAGGAGCAGAGGGGGTCTGGGGTTGCAGGGGTACAGCTCGGCCCTTTTGGGGTAGCAGCCTTTGCTAAGGTGCTGACCATTAGGGAGGGTTGTAGTCCGCCCTAGCTGTAACTCTTGCGGGTTGTTGGACTTTTGCATACCTTTGTAAAGGCTTCGAAGTGGACCCCTAGCCACTCACCTTGGAAGTGTTTAAGGGCCTAGCTAACCCGGGCAACATGGGGAACACGAGCTATGGTGAAAGTGTACAACCTCTGCAGAGTGAAAACTGATCGATCAGCCGTGCTCACGGTCAAGAGCGGCTTGGACCCTCACATGATAATTAAACTTAAAGACGGAATATAAATCGTGGTTTTACTCGTGGGTCTTGGAATAAGATGTTCTTTTAAATGCTTAAGTGGGTTAGTATAAACTTACATCTAGTAAATAGGAAATTGATAATAAAACTTGATCAACTCTAAAAAGCTCACTGCTGTGAACCATAGCCTATCCTTGTGGCTTCGCATTTTCACCCCGCTTGCTGAGTACCTAGTTAGGTGTACTCACACTTGCCATTGCTGAATCAGAAGAAGGAAATGGAGAAGAATACTACAGCGACTACGATGAGTTCTGAGGCTTGCGTTTCCCCCAGTCAAGATGCCTGTGGAAGATGGAAGCTGAAGACGCTTCGTTTAGCTATCGCTTGTTTTGCGGTAAAGACCTTCGTGTCTCCCAAGAGTGTAATATGAATATTATAATAAATCTCTTGTATTTTAGAACACTGTGTTTCGATATTACACTCTTTTGTCTATCATATGTGTGTAAACATGATCCTGGCGCACATATGAAACGCACTTGGTTTTCCTTTGAAAACCGGGTGTGACACGTCGTCTCTTGAGATCCCGCGCGGTTGGTAGCATGGTGGTCCACTGTCTATGTCAGCCTCGACCGGTGTTGGCAATTCCGCCGTGGGGCATGCAGAAGGGTGTTGGCTACCTCACGTCAAAGCATCTAATTTCTTGTTGGTGATCCAGCGTCGTTACTTGGTTGTTGTTCGGTTGCTCGCAGTAGACCACGGCGGCCGACGTTGCTTAGCAATCGTCGGTGCAGTATGGAACTGCATCGGAAGACGGCGCTTGCGGCAACAGTGAGTGATGGAAGACGACTCGGCTTGTAGGGGAGCGCAGGGCTACGAATAGGCCGGGACACCACTGAGCTAACCTCCACGCCGGGCTTACTCGCCATGATCCCACGCAGGGCCCGCTCAACCTCGCCGCAAGCCAATCGCTCGCCCGTTTGATGCGCGGCCACACCCATGCGAATCAACACCGTGAACTCCACTCCCCTAGCTAACACCAACCGAGCCCCCCGTAGCACCCCTGCACAAGCGAGCTCGACTCGGTCTTCCTGGAACACGACATGATGCGCCGGACTCCCCCATAGTGGCAGCTCCTCTACATCTCATGCACAAATCGGTGGCATATGCCACAGACACACATGCACACAGCCATGTCATGTTTATAGCTAACAATCAACCCCTCACACTACCAGAATCCTTCACATCCGCCCGCCTCCTCCGCCTCGGCCATTTTTGGACCCGGTGCTGATGGGGCTTCAGCACCGGGTCCAACGGCTAGGAGCGGGGGCGGCGCGGAGGTGTGTCCGGGCGGACACATTAGCACCGGGTCGTGGCACGACCCGGTGCTAATGTTCACCCTTTAGCACCGGGTGCAGCCACGACCCGGTGCTAAAGGCCTCGGGCACATTAGCACTGGGTCGTGGCTGCACCCGGTGCTAAAGGGTGAACATTAGCACCGGGTCTTGCCACGACCCGGTGCTAATGTGTTTGAATATAGGGGCTTCCCCTCCCCCGCCCGAGCCAGCTGAACACTTAGGTGCTGTGTTCATGCTGCTCGGCCGTGGGAGGGGAGGTGCTGCCCAAATTTTTTTCAAAATTTGTGAAGAATCTACTCATCTAAGGAGCACTACAAGGTACACTCTTTCATTCTCTAATGTTTTATTTAGCTTGTAATCCTTCTATGATTTAGAAATAGAGGGATTTGTGAATCAAAGTAAAGCTAGCTAGAGAGAGATTGTGTTCTTGGAGGAGAGAGAGGAGAGAGCTTGAGTTCATGGTGGAGAGAGTGTTCATGCATGTTGTGTTTTAAATGGAGAGAGAAGGCAAGCTAGTTAGTATTTTGTTTTGTATGACTTGTGAATAGTTGTAAGGCTTATAGTAATGTGGTTTTAGAAATTACTAGAAAATAAATATAAAATGCTAGAAAATCTTATAAATTACTAGAAAATCTTATAAATTACTAGAAAATCTTATAAATTACTAGAAAATCAATATAAAATGCTAGAAAATCTTATAAATTAATAGAAAATCTTATAAATTACTAGAAAATCAATATAAAATGCTATAAAATCTTATAAATTAATAGAAAATCTTATAAATTAATAGAAAATCTTATAAATTACTAGAAAATCAATATAAAATGCTAGAAAATCTTATAAATTAATAGAAAATCTTATAAATCTTATAAATCTTATAAGGCTTATAGTAATGTTATATTTAATGAATATAGTAATGTAGTTTTAGAAATTTATTTATATAATGGAATATATATTATAATTTGTATTTATTTATATATTAATTTTTTTTTATCTTTAAATTGTATTGTATATTTGTTATTGGTTAATAATGCAGATGAATAGACAATGGATGTACGGGGACCCCCACGCTCAGGCCTTCCGTGATGGCCTTAGGACGTTTCTCGATGCCGCCGAGGCTAACAGGACGCCGTCCGGTTTCATGTTCTGCCCATGCACCCATTGTAAAAATATACAATCGTACAAACAAAGAGGTTGTCTTCAAGTGCATTTGATGAGGCACGGTTTCATGAGGAATTATTCTGTTTGGACGAAGCACGGTGAAAGAGGAATTCTAATGGATGAAGATGAAGAAGACGAGGCCGATGACGACATTCCGTTATTGGCTCAATACTACGGTTCCTTTGCATATGCTGCAATGGGTGATGCCGATGAGGAAGATGTTGCTCGGGAAGGCGATGCTCAGGAAGATGTTGCTCAGGAAAATGAACCTACTGATGGGCTCGGGCAAATGTTGCGTGATGCCGAGAAAGACTGCGGCAATGATAAGGAACTAAAAAAGATACAGCGCATGTTGCAGGACCACAAGACTGACCTGTACCCAGATTGCAAAGAGGGGCTAAAGAAGTTGGGTAGCACACTTGAACTTCTGCAGTGGAAGGCAGCAAATGGTGTTACTGATAAGGGTTTCGAGGAGCTACTGAAACTCGTAAAGAAGATTCTTCCAGAGGGTAACACATTGCCATCGACAACGTATCAAGCAAAACGTGTTGTTTGCCCTCTCGGTTTGGAGGTGCAGAAGATACATGCGTGTCCTAATGACTGTATCCTCTATCGCGGACAGTACGAACACTTGGATCGTTGTCCGGTTTGCACCTGCGCGCGATACAAAATCAGGCGGGACGACCCTGGTGACATGGCAAGTACCCTAATTCACAGCAACGCCGGTTGCTCGTGAACATCAGCCATCAGCGCCTTGCCACCGCGTGGCTGGGAGCAGAACATGGCGATGTGCCCACACTCGTTGCAGCTGAAGCACCTGCCTCGCTTGCGCCTCTCAGAAAGCCTGCTGAACCCCAAGCACGTGCCCACGCGTCGTCATCCTCGTCATAGCCGCATGGCCACTGTCACGGCCATCTCCCTTCTTGCTACTGCCATGGCGCGCTGCATCACACCACTAGTCCGCTGGCCTTGCCACCCCGTTGACAGCGACGCGCTTCCCACTGCATGTACTCCCTCCGGTATCGTATTAGAAGTCCTTTTGGACAAGGTTTGAGTCAAACATTGGGAATATAAATCATGAATAACATTTAAATCGTTGAGTTTGGAAATGTGAAAATCATATAAATAGATTGGTCTTGAAAATTACTTTCATAAAAATATACATATATAACTTTTAAAAAAATATTTTTATAGAAAAGTGGAGTCAAAGTTGTGCTTTGGTGACCGTGTCGCTGTCCTAAAGGACTTCTAATATGATACCGGAGGGAGTATGGCCATAACTCAACGAAACCTAATTTGACATAAACATTACTTCTAAACAACACTCGTAGAAAATAGACTTTTCATCCACTATATTAATCCCATATTAGGTTCTAACGACAGGGGGCTTTACTCTGGTTGGAACCACCAATCTGGACTAAAAATCACCTTTTAGTCTCTGTTAGAGGCGCTCCTCGAGACTAAATGGTCTCATACATAGTCCCGGGTGGAGGCTCCAACCAGGACTAAAGTTTACTCTTTTAGTCCCGGTTGGAGCCACCAATGCAGCCTAAAGGATCCTCTACGGGTTATTATAAAAGAAAAACATCCTAATTCAAGTCACATGTGCTGTGTAGGTCTAGACATTTAGTCCTAGATTGCTGGCCCCAGTTCCGAAACTGGGATTAAAGTGTTCGAGAACCGGGATAAAAGGCCACTTCTCTATTAATGTAGCATTAGTGACGTGGTAACCCTGCATCTAGTCAGCAAAGCCAGCGGCGTCAACTGAAAGTCTGAAACACCACCCAAACTATTTTGCTTACTTTTCAACATACTAGCTACTAGGACTGTGGCCACGATTAGATTGTTTTGGGGATTTTTAATTTTGATTCTCTCTTATGTTGAAAAGTACTGAATCATCTTTGTAAGAAAAAGTAAGATTGGGTTCTAGGACTGTACTTGGACTTTTAAAATCATGTTTCAGAAACAGTTATTTTTCTTCAAAAATCGTGCAATGCAAACAAGGTGCGCTATATATAAAAATTTCCTTCAGTAGATCTTTAGTACATCAAAACCTCTTTTCTTGGAATAACTTAGTGCTAAGAATTGTGGATATTTAGCTAATTGACAAACCAGATTTGTTTAGATGGTCAGTAAATTCAAGTGAACAATTCTCGGCTACAACTATGTACACTACTTGCCCAACTCAAATGCTATACCCCACAACATTTTGTTTTCGAAGCTTAAAATACCTTTGAATGCTATACATTTATATTTCTCCGAAATGACGCTTAACTTAGATGTATTCTGTAAGTTAGTTTAACTGAAACTTGCACGCTTTGTAGAAGTTGAGGGAACGGCCATGACAGCCCGACTGTTCCTCCTGATCGATCGTAGTTGACTGTTCTGACACCTCCTAAACCTACCCACTGGCCTTGCCGTGTACACACATATTCAAACTGGGCCTGTTCGGACTTTGGAGATTCCGTACACTTTGCGTTTAGCTCTATTACTCATTCGTATGAAAACAACTATATACACATTGCATATATATAGCAGAGACCCTAAGTCGGGAAGTGTGTATTAGAAAACCAGAAAGATATATAAAAGCATGACAGATCACCTGCATAGACACTACTAGCAAACTAGAAACTAGCTTATGATGCCACTCTTGGTTGGATTTGCACTGGTTTCTTTAGTTTGGCCATTCGTGGAGCTCACTTTGTGTTTTGGATGACAGCCCATGTCAACTATCTGGTACTTCGTTCTAGAATCTTGACACTTCGTAGCACATCTTTAACAGAAGCTTTTCCTCTCTGTACAAGCTAAGGCAAGGGCCGCAAGCGTCCAGTTCGTCTGGATCAATCTACGTTGACATCTCCTGACGTCTCCTAGACCTAGCTACTGGTTGTGTACCCTTGCTTATTGGTCTACTATACATCATTCGTATGAAAACTACGTACTATATAGCACGTACATTCCTTTTATTGTAGTAAGCCTATAATAAGCTAGGAATATATATTAAAGTGTGTATTCGAAGAAACTAGGAATATATATACACAGGCATGCATGATACACTAGCAAACTATAAATTAAATTAGCCTATGATGCGCTCTTTGATTTGGATCGATTTGCACCGCTTTAGTTAATAGGACCCACAAAATAAAAAGAGTAAATTCCCTATTTGACACCAAAATATTGACATGTTCCTTTTGGCCCTCAAAAAAATTTCGTTCCTTTGTTTGACACCGATTTTAACTTTCATTTTCCAAATGACACCGCCGTCAATTCTTAGTACTAACACCGTTATGTAGCACTTCAAAAGACATTTCTACCCCTCATTCAATACTGCTGCATAACTCTTACATCATTTATCACGCTAATTTCATTACATTGACAAAATTTTATGTTTTTTATTTTTGGCAATTAATTCTTTTTACAGCATTTATAACTAGATTTGTACATGACAAATGAACACATAATACAATTGCATGAGGATCACATATACATTCATAAATAGTGATCACACATATATGGTTCACACATGTGATAAAATAGTCACATAATCGAATGAGGAGCAAAAATGTCTTTTTAAGTGCCGCTAAATGATGTTAGAAATAAAGTTAAAGTCGGTGTTAAAAAAGGAACGAAATATTTTTAAGGGTCAAGAAAGAAATGGGTCGTTATTTTGATGTCAAATAATGAATTTACTTAATAGAAAAAAGCTGTCCCAGGGAGATATGTGGCAGGCCCCGGGCTGTCTGCAGTTATCAAGTTGAAATTAATAAGGAAAATGGCCTTGTTTTGTCCAATGGATGGTTTAGATTTAGTATTAGTTTTGGCATTTGAAAACTTTGTTGTCGTTGATCGATATGCTCACAGTATAGTCCACACGTCGTATATTTGAAAAACATCAGCCGGTCAGAGAGTCAGGCAAGCATTCATCCACTGAATCCATATAGTCCGCCGCCCATATATGTTAACTTCTACTGTTGGATTTCAAATGTCTCCGAGATGTAGCTAGCTATCATCAAAACCACATGCATATCAGTCATAATAACCTCGATGCACGGGTGCATTAACAATTTGTAATCTCTAGTTTACATTAGTGGACACTAGCCCAAGACTCAGATTTAGTCTTCTAGTGGTGGAGGTTTATGGTGCATACTTCTCATTGGTGTCGACAAGTGGCAACCATGGCATCTACGACAACCACTCCTAAGGGATGTGACATGCATAATATGCCCTGATTGCTTAGAGAATTCTTGTGTAAGGATTATATTTTGTTAGAAAATAATCCTGACTTGTCCATGTGTTATGTGTCAGATTAGTTCGTAAAGGCTGCTAGTTAGTGCATGCGTTTGTTGCATGTGTTAGTGGAGGCAGCTGCAGGCGCCGGAAGCGGAGCGTTCAGGCCATGAGGCACGGTCAGCTCGGAGGGCATCCGGGTCTTGTGCGATGGAGTTGGTGGCTCAGTTACGTGAAGACCTTGCGTTCGTGTGCGTGAGTGATCGATCCATGGACGGTTCCAACATATTTCGCCTTCTATCAACCTCACTGGCCCGAGGCACATGATCACCGACCATACAAGATCAAGCATCTGCATATAAGTGCACCCAACACACAACAGTACGTACATCTTGGCTTCCAAGAATCAGGGCTATAGCTCACAGACTGTAGCCAGTGGGTTCAGTGTCTCCCAATTCCAAAATCGTCGCCTGCGTAGCACTACTCCAAGTGCAACTGTGCAATAAGACAATATTAAACTAACAGATATAATGCCGTAGAGATGTCCGAGATCAATTTGGCCACTGCGGCACTGCATAATGAACACGGTAAAACCTATACTGTAATAGCTGCTATCCCATTCTTTTTTACTTTTTTTTGACGGAACTGCCCTGATAGTCTATCTAAATTATGTAAACTTGGCAATTGCAATCATAGTAACACTAAAATTATGGAGAAGCATCGATCTAGCTGTCTCAAGGGGTTGTGCTCCTATCGCCGGCGTACATTGGGCTCTCCCTTGCATAGCCTGGCCGTCGCGGGATCGGCACCCTCGCCTTCCTAGGGCTCAGCATCCTCACAACCTCCGGCATGTCAGGCCGGCGCTCGGGCTTCTCTTGGATGCACAGCAGCGCCACCCGGACACACCTCCTCACCTCCCTCTGCTGTGACAGCGTGCTCCTCCTCGCCGGGAAGGAAATGCACTTGGGCACAGCCCTGCTGCAGAAGGAGATGCCGTGCAGCCATGGATGCACGAAACCCTTCAGCCTCTGCACCAGTTTGGCGCCGTATGGTGTCCTATTGAAAGCCTGGGGAACAAGATACACATGTGTCCTTTTGATTTCAAAATAAAAATTTTCATGTCAGCAATTTCCTTTTATGTTATACATATAACATGCATGTTTAATTACCCATGTGAGTAGATCTCGGTAGTAAGTTTCTTGAAGCGACCGAGTCCATCTTTTGCCACTGATGATTTCAAGTACCATGACACCGAAGCTATACACGTCGGTCTTTACTGAGAAGGTACCCTTTGTCATATACTCTGGAGCAATAAATCCACTGAAAAACGACATGTCGAGAATGTAAATTTTCGGTTTATAAAGAAAATAATATTTTTTGTATGGCATTCATTTCTCATGAAACTATCTCTTTTTAGAATCTTAAATTGGGTGACAATCTTACACTGAACCCACCACGCAGTTTGTGGTATCCTGAATCGTGCCTGGACATAAAACTTTGGCCAAGTCAAAATTTGATATTTTCGGGTTCATGTCTGAATCGAGGAGAACGTTGCTTGGCTTCAAATCTCTATGGATGATGCACAGCCTGGAGTGATTGTGGATATAAACAGCACCCTCTGCAACCCCTTCGATTATTCGGAAACGTGTAGGCCAGTCAACTATGAAGCCTTCTCTCATGCGCACTGTAAGATATATGCGAGTAAATTAAGATGGCAAGCATCAGCTGAAGATATCATGTTTGGTGATCAAATCTTAAGAAAAAAAGAGAAGTGTTTGTTTAAAGGATGAATTAGGATTTAGGGGTAGTCATATCAACTTACCAAAGAGGACGTCCTCAAGGCTCCCATTTTTCATATATTCGTACACCACAATCCTCTCACTTCTTTCCGCACAAAATCCCATGAGTTTCACTATGTTTTTGTGATGAAGCTTAGGAAGAATCTTAACTTCGTTTTTAAATAGCTCATACTGACTCATACTTGGCGGTAACTGTTGGCCCGAAACTGAAATCGAAAGTTTTTTTATGGTGACATCATTTCCATGTAGTTGACCCTGCAGAGAATGGAAAAGATATACACAAATTTCGTCAAAGAATAGTATATATTGCTCCAGGTAACTGTATGTAGAAAGGCATGAACAATATAATAGCAAAGGATAAATGAAACGATTGCTACCTTGTATAAAGTAGCCAGGGGGCCTTGTTCAATTTGGTTTTCGAATGAGAAAAAATTTGTGGCATTTACCAACTGGTGGAAACTTAGATTCTGAAATCTGCATCAAAGAGTTGAAAACATCAAAGCATGTAGGGAGAGAGCGTGCGCTACTTGTTTCGCTAGAGTAACGTTTTTGTTTCTGTAAGCCGCGGTTACCCACGTTCTTGTACTCTCTTCTCTCAGAGAGAGAGAGAGAGAGCAGACTAGTAAAGAGACCTGCTATCGTCATCCTGAGGGTCTGAGTAATTGGGAACCGGCCTTTGCAAATCCTCTTCAGCACCCTGATGAACATGTTGATCGATAAACCAAAAAAATTCTAGATAGTATATATACATATATATAAATATACATACCCCGCCGGAGCTCGGTGCACGAGCGGCGGCGCTGTCGATGACTTGCACGAGGAGGCGCGTGTTGTCGAGGTGGCTGATGATGGGGAACAGCTGCAGGAAGAAGGTGATCCTGCTCTGGACGTCGCGGAGGCTGCTCGCCCGCGACCCGCCGGCGAAGAGCCCGCGGACGTTGCCGCCGCGCCGGCACGACTCGACGAGCGCGCACGCCCGCCGGAGCGTCTCGTGCAGCTCCACCAGCGGCGCGCTCGTCTCCGGTCGCCGCATGATGCCCGCCCCGGCGCCCGGCTGCTCCTCTAGGCTCCGCAGCAGGCCGCCGATCCGCTGCACCTGCTCCGCCAGCTCCCGGCAGGTCTTCTTGTTCCGCCGCGCCATCTCCGCCGCCCGGACGATCGCCGTGATCAGCACGAAGGCGTCGACGCCGGCCAGCCCCGCGATGGACGAAGCGTTCTGCAGGCCGTTCCACATCGCCGATGAACCAACTCGATCTTGATTGATAGATGTAACCTCTGTGTGGTGTTGTACGTGTTGCTAATAATGTGCAAAAGGGTTGCTGCTAATATGCATGTCTTTGATCACAGTTAATTAGCTATCCTCGAATTCGATTTGCGGTAATCTTCAGCTCCTGAAATAAAATAGCATGTCGCTCCTGTTCGGGGCCAACGAGTCATACTTGTTCAATATATAACTTTCCCTTGCACGACGTGACAAAGGGTGTGGATTTGATCGAACATGTTGAATGCCTTTGGTTTTTCTTTGTCTAGTCCGCAGGATTTCATTGAGCCCGGCAGCTAGCATCTGTGGGAGAACAACTTGATAAGAGCACCACACTAGTTAAATGTAAATTCAAAGACAAGGACAGGTTGTTGCTTTCTTTACAAGTGGCCTTGTAACTAGAATTACTCCCTCCGTTTTAAATTATAGTTCGTTTGACTTTTTCGACTATAAGTTTGACTACTCATCTTATTTAAAATTTTATGTAAATTATCATATTTTTCGTGGTGGCTTGCTTTATTAACATAAATTCTTCAAAATGACTTTAATTGACTATATTTACACCAATTTTTTGAATAATACGAACGGTCAAACTTGTGATAAAAAAGTCAAACGAACTGTAATTTAGAACAGATGGAGTAATTATTCCTCGCTAGAAAAACTAGGAACGTTGATCGTTGACCAATTAGTGATATTTGATCCAGTACCTTTTAGGACCCAAGAAGAGAAGTGTTTCACGGCAGCATATCGCTTAGATAATATGTTGAAAGTGACTAACAACAACGACAAACACAATACATCTTTACTAAAGCGATATCGTCTAGTTAGTCAGATAAGATCGTTGTGTTTGTTTTTCATGATGATTGTAGTTGGAGTCAACTGTGAGATGTGACACAGAGCTCGAGGAACACTTGAAAGAGCTTGATTGGGTGCCCCAAACAAGCAGACTTCTAATCTAAACTACAAAAATATTATTTCAGGGCAATGGTCCGCGTCTAAATAAAACTAGGTAATACTCCATATGATGCTGCGGAAATTTTTTATACACAATTTTAATGTGAAATGAAAACTAGAAACACTAAGGTGATTGCATGGCAATATTCTTTTGCAAATGACATTTTACATGGTTTTAAGGTAAAATTTATTTTGCAAATGACATTTGACAGGATTTTAAGGTGAAATTTTAAAGTAGAAACACTAAAGTGATTGCATGCCAATATTCTACATGAAAACATTCATTTATTGAGAAAGAACAGCTCTTAAATGATTGATTATCCATGTATTTCTACTATGGGGATTTTGAAGCATTGTACTCGTAAAGACTAATAAATTACATTTGTTGCTGCTATTAGTTATAAAAAATCGGCGAAAGATATAAATAGATGAGTCGGTGGATGGTGACATGATGTCTAATATAATAGGTTCACGTGACATGGATAGCTTGTATGTTGAGAGAAATAGAGTTAATAATTCCTAGTGGGTGCATCTATATAGGTTACTAGGTGATACCCCGCACGATGCTGCGGAAATTTTTTAAATAAAATTTTTAGATGAAATTTGAAAATATAAGCACTAAGGTGGTTGCATGGCAATACGACATTATTGTATTTCTACTGTGGAAAATTTTGTAGCATTATACCTGCAAAGACTAATAAATTACATACATGGATGCTATTAGTGATAGAAAATCGATGGAAAACATTAATAGATGGTAGTGGATGGTGATGTGACATCTGATGTAGTCGGTTACTATATAACATGATTACTTGTATGTTGAGAGAAATAGAGTATTATATTCGCAAAGACTAATAAACTACATGCATGGATGCTAGTAGTCATAGAAAATTGATGGAAGACATAAATAGATAGTCCTAGTCGATGGTGACGTGACGTCTGATTTAGTGGGTTACGATAACTTCCATATTGAAAGAAATAGAGTTAATGACTCTTAGTGGGGTGTATCTATATAGGTTATATAGATATAGATATTGTAAATCATAAAATCATTATATCATGGTAAGGTATTATATTCTCCCCCGTTAATGGCCCAATCAGATATTACGGCCCACTATAAATCAATGGTACATATACGTCATCAATTCATCATATATCAAAGCACTTCTATCATCATATGAATTTCTTGCATTGTTTGCCGCGTATGATGATATAAATGTTCAAAACATGCATGCGCACACACCCCGTAGTACCAACAATCTTCTGTCCACCGTATACTAATTAAGAATGTGCAAATGAATTAGATTTTTATTTTGTCAATCAGTACCCACAGAATTGTCGTATTACCAGCACATCTCAATAAATTTACACTAGTCCACAGTATGCAGGCAACACCAATAACGAACTTTGCTGGGGCTTTCTCAAAAAAAAATGCTGGGGCGTGGAGTCTCTCGAATGTCTCTTGATCTGCAGACAAGACCATTATTAGAGCAGGTTTAATAAGCTTGGCTTATAGCCAAACCATATCATTTGGAGACTAGCTTTGCAGCCAATTTGTACAACAACTTGTCTCTTTACAAATATCATAAATTCATTTTTTTTATTAAATCAGACCCACATGTCAGACAGCCTCATTTACTCGCTCGTTCAAACAGCAGACGGAAAAGAGAAGAGTAATAATAGCAAAAAGAAGAAAAGACATACGTGGGCCCTCGCTGCACCTTGGAGAACGGGACGAGACGGTCGCCGGATCCAACGACCATTTCACTCCCTCTCTTCTATTCTCTCTCCGCCACATAATTCCATGCTGATGTGGCTTGGCTATAAGACAAGCTGAAGTGGCTTATTGTACTTCTTTACAGCCAAGACCAACTATAAAGATAATGTCTCTTGATCTGAAAAATTGGGTATTGGTCACAGAGTTTGATATCTTGAATCAAAGTATATATGTTCTCATCAAAGTACCGTAAGCTTTACTCTTTCGCCAGATACCGGCCAGCACATCTCAGCTAAAGACATGGAATTAAATGCTTTCCCACATTATTCTTTCTCCTGATCTGAGAACAATTAGGAATTAAGTATGCAGGTCAGAAATTGATTCATTGTCCCACAGATGCTGCCATACACTGAAGTTTGTGTCCGCAGGTGTCTAATGATTTTACAAATAATAGGTATGGTGCAGTAACATATATGGACAAACACGCACCAACATTATACATTTTCAGCAATTAATTGTGGCCTCCATTGATTGAACATTGAACTCAGGAGAATCACATAAAACTCACATTACATAGGCACAGCCTTGGCGAGACAACATATCCAATATATTTTGTAAAGATATACCATGTGCAAGGTGGATGAGAAACAATCACTTCGTTGAATAAATAGATTTCAGACATCCAAGTTGGACATCATGTGGAGGGAGAGATACTAGATTTCATACATGTCACGTACTCTTGATGTTAGTGACACTACCATAATGTGCAAAACTCCCTAGTGCCAGAAACACTCGAGAACATAAAAAAAATACACTTAGGACAACTTTAACCACAACATTAATGTAAGTATATTTTGTAGCCTCATATTTCGCTCTCCCCAACTCCCCCATAACAGTTGACAAACCATCTTAATGTAACTTTTACTTTGATCAGGTGTTACCACGATAATATTGCTCATGTGTACTTCCTCCGTTTTTATTTACATGTCACATTAGGTTTGTTCTAAGTCAAAATCACTTAACTTGGACCAAATTTATAGAGAAATTTGATAGCATCTATAACATCAAACATATGGATTATTAAAGTATATAGTCCATGATAGATCCAATGAAACAAATTTAGTATTGTAGATGTTTTTATATTTTTTAATAAACTTGATCAAAGTTGTGTAGATTTGACTTAGGATAAATTTAATATGACATGTAAATAAAAATAGAGGGAGTATAAAAGAAGCAACGGCGGCGGCTGGGAAAAATCACGAAGCAGATGTCAAGACTTCCACGGATTTAGCACACGCCAAGTCAACTTGTAGTAAAACTGGAACGTGTCTGTGGGGCCATAGTAGTAATAAAAGGAAGCTAGGGGACAACTTTCCTGCATGTCAGTGAGAATTAGTTTTCAGGCCTTCTTAGATCTAAATTCTACCCCAAAGTTCACTATGCAAAAAGAAGATTCACGTTACATCAAAATATCGGCACATGTATGGAGTAAATGTAGATGAAATCAAAAACTAATTAATGTAGATTCATGTACTCTGCGAGACGAAAATTTTGAGTCTAATTAATCAATTTTTGGACAATTTTTACACGTATAAACGAAATGCTACAGTGGCACACGCACCCTAAAAGCCAAAGTTTGGCTCCCAAATTTGGAAACTAAACAAGGGCTAAATTGTTCCTTTCAAAATACAACAGTTCAATTTGCTCCTCATCGTTTGTATATAATTATCCTAAACCATAGCATTTCCCTACTCAAACTGCCATTGATTTTACTTTCTGTTCAGCTGTAACTTCGAAGGAGCAGAAAACAGAGAACACATATTACTGGTAAAGGCAGCGTTTTTTCCTGTTCGGAATGACAGAAACTCTAGGCCATGTACACCAAAGTCAGATGCCAACGATACTCGCCGTCCGTCGCAGCTTTGAATGCATTGTGCTTGACCCAAATGGAAGGGAAAAGATTAGCGCGTCCCTCCTCGGCTGGCTGGTGACAGGTGGCTGATGCTGGTTTGTGCTGAGAGAAAAATACTGCTGGCTGACTGGTGGCTGGTAGCTGGTGCTGGTTTATGCAGAGAGAAAAATACTGCTGGCTGACGCTGATAAGCCGAGTGAACAGGATTGCACAATTTGATTATCTCGATCAACCACCGAAACTCGATATTAGCCCATATATGGCCTCCCTCTCAATTGGAGTGTTTTCCTCTCGGTATTCTATTACAATGCCTATACCTTATCTAAAAAAATAATAATGCATAGTATCGAAGAGTTAATAGTTTGTCTCTGCTAGACAAATACAGAAAGCATCTTCTATGGTAAGGATCTGATCTCAATGCAAAAGGTCCACCAAAAGCAGCATGGCAAATGGTGTTTCTTCAAAAAAAAAAAGGTGTTCTAGGGGTTCTTGACATAAAAGAACAAAATGGCCGTGTTTCTTTACTTTCCAGAAAAAAAATTTCAAAGAGAATCTTGCATGCATGTAGTATTAAATGAAGTCTATTTACAAAACCTTTTTTGAGATGAGTGTAACTTTACGCGACAAATCTAACGAGCCTAATTAGTCCATGATTTGCTACAGTAACCATTCTCTAATCGTGCGGTCAGATACCTCATTAGATTTGTCTCGTGAATTAACCCGAGGTTGTGAAGATAATTTTGTAAACTGACTTTATTTAATACCCTTAATTATTAGTCAAACGGGGTGGAAAAAATATTTTCCACCCCAAAGAAACGCGGCCAATGATGCATTCCGATCCTACTCAAAAATCTACGCAAATCCTTCAAACATGAAAAGCTACCTTGGGTGCACCTGATATGGGATAATTATTACATAAATGGAAAGTTACTTGGCTTGGCAAAAAATGGTTCATTCTGATGGAGGGATATTATTGGGGCCCTGTTTGGATCCACTGGCTAAAGTTTAGCTGCTAGGGATCCAAACGGGAGCAGCTAAATTTTAGTTGCATGCCAAAAGATACACGATTCCTTTAGCTGGTTGAGCCTAGCTAAATGCAGCTAAACGATTTTGAAGACCAAAATACCCCTACATATTTATGGAAATTTTCTGTCCATAATTAATGAAGGTCAGGATAGTCCAATTAATTCAATTAGCTGATGGATCCAAACAACTCTAGCTAAAGTTTAGGTAGGTACTCTAGCTAGCTAAAATAAACCACTACAAATTAGCTGGCTAAATTTTAGTTGAGGTGGATCCAAATAGGGCCTAAGCTGCTTGATATATACTACAAAGGAATGGCCAGTCCAGTTCCTGGAAATGGTATCTCTATCAGCTTATGAACTGATCTTTGGTGTTCAGCTGTACCTCAACAAGCTTTTTCTGAACTCTACTCCTAATTTGCAAAAAATAAAAAGGTCTCACTTTTGACAGCAGCCTCAACTACACAGCTTCATAACCTTTTTTCATCTGCCCCTGTCCACAGAAGCTTTTGTATAATACAATGTGTTGGCTGATCACATTGACTCTCTGCAGCATCAAGATTCTCAGGAGACTTGGGTCTATATTTGGGGAAATGGTGCATACAGCCCACGAAAGCTTATAAGATCATCAAAGGACAACTTGGTAAAGTAGTGTTCAGTAGTCTCGATAGAAGATTTAGGTGACTCAGGACAACATAGTATTGAAGACCTGGATTTCACTCACTCCATGTAAATCAGACGTGAACATGAAGAGCTTGTTGGGGCGTCATGGGAGTATTTGCAAGCTGCTCAGATTGGTTTGAGCACTTGAACAATACTTCTTATTTCTGTTGCGCTTCACAGATGGTTCTGAATGATTGTTTGATCAAATTTTTTTATCGACATCGATGGATCGGGTCCATGTATTAATAATCCTGCAATCTAGACAAACGTGGGAAATTAAAAGAAATAATTTTGGATAAAAGATCTAATCCATTCTACCTTTGCATGGATGGCCTGATTTGTCCGATTAACGTGAGCTTCCTTGGCGTCCGAGATTAGTGTAGGTATAGATTGATACATATCCATAGTTTGAATCCCAGAAGAAAGATGACAGACAAAATATGTAACGATTCATGAATTGCAAATGTGTGCAGGCGCCATGGCTCAATAGATGGTTACAGCATGGTTATACCTGATAGTCTCTTTCTGAATCGAGACCTGCCCATGACTTTATATCCATATATCAGTCACATTATGAAATGTCATTTTTCTTTGAGAGTTCTCATTCCCATATGCGTTGTGGATAAGTTCAAATAATAAATAGCCGGCCAGAACCATATAAACTACCTGTCAAATGGAGAGATACTAGGAATCCTAGCATTCTGCATTCACCCTAAGCAAAAGAAATATAATTTGTAGGCTTGGGAGCCATCGAGAATCAAGTTGCCACAGAATGTCCATGTAATCGAAGTAGCCACATGCTTCTGCGATCATCTAAGTGTATACACGGCTGTTCAAAAAATACAAATGACAAATACGGATTTCGAGCCTATCTCCAACAACTCACCCAAAAGGAGACCCAAACCCAAAATGGATCTCCGATGATACTATTTCAGCCTCCAACAGAGTATCCATACCCAAACCCAAAATGAGTTTTCAGGAGAGAGAACCTAAATCTGGGTATCCTCTATTCGTGACCCATTCGCAGAAAGGAATAGTTTTTGGGTCTTCTATTGGAGAAATGAGTTGAGGGTCACGGATCTTTTTACTGTAGGCAATCTAAAGTGGTAAATGGGTCTTCGATTTGGGTCTCCATTGTTGGAGACTAGCCACCCAAAATTATCTCTACATATATAAATAAATATATACATGAAAGCATGGGCTCTTACAACTTACTGATTTTCCTTGTCTACTATACATACAAAATATTTTGATAACAGAGTCCTGTTCCTACTCCAACTGAGCCAATAAACGCTAGACATGCTGATTGAGTATTTATACATACTGATTGAGTATTTATACATACTGATTCTTGAACTAGCAAGGTTGCCTTTTTTTTCTTGGGGAACATGCAACATCCTCCCTGACGGAATTGTCTGTAACCTCCACATCTCATAGTGCCATGAAATAGATCATTCTTACTTGTACAGTCACTTAATCTATAAACAACTTAAATATATACCAGTCACCCTTATGTAGAAGACAAATTAGAATGGTACACTGGAACTGCTACAACAAAACAATAAATCGCATATAGGAGCTTAGAAGTTTATTTTCAGCTTTTTGTAAAAGGCGCAGAAGTCAAATTCTCCTTGTGTTCCCCAAGCCTTATGTTTGTTGATCACCAGCCTTGCTGAGAAATGATGGCACTAGTGCAGATAGCCAGGTCAGTGTCGGTTCTGAAGTACTTTTCACTCTGTTTTTTTGTTTTTAGCCGGACGCACTTCTCGTGCAATTTTAGAAACCAGCCAAATCTATTTGATGAAAGGCGTGTAGTGATGATATTATCAGAATGAATAACTCTAATCTGAACCCGATTGTGTACATGGAAAAAAAACGACTGGCACTGTAACTTATCAACAAAGCAGTACTATAATCATGACAAATCACCAACTAATACATGCAGTTTAAATCCATCAGTAATATAATATAATATTCTAACTACATCCACCACGCGTATTCAGTTCATTAGAAATTCCACAGATTCAAAAGGTATTAACCATGCATGCTGCCATGTCACACCGATGGAAAAAAAAACCAATGATAGTGTTTGGTTTGCATGTTAACATGTAATGCAATCCCATTGCAGAAGGTAAGCATTACCTTTAGATCTGTTTGTTTTGACACTCAATAATTGGTTAATGTGTAATCAGTTTGATCCCACACCACTACAGACTTGATACCTCTACTTTTCCGCCGAATCAGAAACCCGTGCTAGCTAGCTCGAGATTTCAGGCATGCGAAGCCGCAGCACTCTCTGAATATGCAGTACGTTACATCGCCAAACCGAACAAAGAACGAAAATCAACCATCACGGCTCTGATTACAGTGTGCTATATATTTTATTCCATTTCCATTTACGTTATTACGTAGCTAGTACTCAATGATCCAAAAACCATCAATGTGGCATCTAGCATTAGCATCGAGCAGCTCACTTGCATTTTGGCTGAGGGGACTGTTCTACCTCCTGGCACTACAGGCACACGCCCATTTCGTAGGACATCATTATCTGCAGGCTTGGACGGTCTGTTCTGGTCAACAAAATGGCATCTCCTAGTTGACTCTCCTGACATCTCCTAGTCCTAGCTACTGGCCTATCTTTGTGAGGTATATATGTGACTTCGAGAATATCGCTCTACCTCATTCGTATGAAAACAACTTACTCCCCCCGTCCTAAAAAACAAAAAATATAATTCTAGCCTATGCAAGCTAACGTGGAACCCACCGTACAGCATTAAAAAATTTACAAGCACACCATCGGGTCAGTAAAAAAACTGCCTGCATAATACAAAAGAATAGCGAGACCAAAAGCTCATTTTCTTCTCCCAGACGCTGGTCCACTGCAACCAGCCGGAGGGCTGTAGAATATTCTGGAACCTGATGTTTAGATAATAGGGGTATATACTTCTTTTTACCTACGTATTGGTCTGCATGAAGAAACCTAGAATTGCATATATTATGGGAAGGAGGAAGTAATTTATAGCAGTGATCGACGACCTCAAGGTTGGAAGGCATATCAAAGTGTATACGTAATGAAACCAGAATGATATATATACACAAAATAGTTAGGCGCATGGACAATAGCAAACTATACTACTATGCATGGTGCATAAGAGTAAATAAATTGGTAGAACCTGAGAAATAGATGTCAAGTGGAGAGCAAGATATATATGCTGGGAAACTTGCCGAGGGAGAAAGGAGTAAGTGGAACGTAGGCTCTTGGGAGCCGTTGAAAACAAGACATCATAACACAATTTGCTTCGCTGTCCTAGGAGTAGCCTCAAGGTTTGTGCTAACACCTAGAATTGAACACGGGTGTAAAAGTCAGCTTGATAAAATTCATGGCTTTCATTTGTTTTGCAAAGAAATTTTTGGCGTGCTTAATCCCCAAAAATTAGGTGTACATTTAAGTATTTGAATGCAAGGGCTAACCAAATCATATATAGTCGAAAGAACTAAATATAAGTAGTCAATATTACAACGTACAACTCCCCGGATTTTCCTCTTCACGAAACAAAAAGTTTAGAGAAGAAAAGTTTAGATCCAGTTCTAGTTTCCAAACTTTTGATGGAACATATATACTAAGTAATGGCAGTTTCCAAGATATTGGTCCATCAAACCTTGTTAAATCCAAAATCTTGGATTTTGATGGAACATATATACTGCTAATTGTGGAAACCAATGTGAAACCATTGTTAAAACCAAAATATACATCAGACCTGGATAAAACCATTGTGAAATAAACTCGCGCCCAAAATATTTCTTTTGAGTAACACATATACTAAGTAATGGCAGTTTGTCAGGTATTCTATCATCTAGGCTAAGCCCAAACAGTTATTACTGACCGACATATCGAAGGCAACACAATACTGTATCTTTTGTAACCAATTATTCAATATACTGTTTCAACCTGATGAGCATTAGCAGTATCCCAATAAATTTTTTTTCTAGTAATTAGCTAATGGGATATCCCAATATACTGTTTCTATAGTCACCAAGAAGTGTGCACGTTCTTCAAAAGAAAAAAATGTAATAGACGGGCATCTCCAACAGACTGTTATAATCTTCATTTCTGTCGCGAAGGAATTTTAGCGCTCATTAACAACGAGAAATTAACGGTTCTTAAAAGAAATAAAAGACAGGTCAATCTCCACAAACAAAAAAAAAATGTAAGTGACGGGGTTGATCTCGAACAGACAATGTTAATAACGTGAAACTTGGATTCTGGATAAATAAAACCCCTAAAAATATACAACGGTCCCTTCAAAACTAAGAAAAAACGTGATCTTCCAAAAATAGGACAAACCGTCAATATACATTTTGAATCTCAGGAGCGACCACTATAATTGCAACATAAGTAGCACAACCGCCAACTACTTTCGTCAGGTGTATATGTAGTGAAGTTGATATTTACTGGGTCAACAGTACAGATAAAATAGTTAACTAGGTGAGAGTGATACAGATTATATAAATACTACCCTGCTATTAGCTAGGTAAGAGCAAGGAGCATGGCTGAGAGTGATACAGATTTTTCTGCCACACACAGCAGCTTTTGATTTAACATGACTACATATGCAGGTCAAGTAGTCAGCATCCATACTCTGCCGTTCATAAAAGAGGACCTTAATTGTTGTTTAGATGATCCTGACGAGAACGCCTATGAAGAGCAGCACCGTGATGTTAGGGTGCTAGAATTTGCAGCTGACACTTGAATGGATTGTCCCTCTCTGATATTACCAGACCCTGATCCAGGCTCCTCAGATGTCAGGGGCTTCTTGCTGATTACTCGGTAGATCTCTGCTAGCACAGTTTGAAAAGCCTTCTCGACATTTGTTGCATCAAGGGCAGAGGTCTCAATAAAGAATAACCCTTCGCTCTCCGCAAAACTCGTAGCATCCTCAACCGCAACAGAACGGAGGTGCCTAAGATCGATCTTGTTGCCAATGAGCATGACAACGATGTTCGAGTCCGCATGGTCTCGGAGCTCCTTCAGCCACCGTTTGACATTCTCAAATGTCATTGCTTTAGTGACATCATAGACTAGCAATGCCCCTACAGCTCCACGATAGTAAGCACTTGTAATTGCTCGATATCTTTCCTGCCCAGCAGTGTCCCATATTTGAGCTTTTATAGTCTTATTCTCCACCTGAATCAGATAAATCAATTTTTATAACTTCCATAGCAGTGGAAAACAAAGTATAGTGACATAATGACCAATTTATCTGAAAGATACAATTAAAAAGAAACTTTCTTCAGATCATTTGTTTCTTCCTACTCAGCTTTGTAAATGTCATATTACGTCCCAGAGGTTATCTTCCCATTCAGTTGCAGCACAAGTAAATGACATTCTCATGGACAAGAAAAAGATTAGACTGAGAAAGGGTAGGAAACATTCGGAGAACATGTTCCTGAAATATTCATCCGGCCTAGGCAGACTAGATGACAAATAACACAAAGCCAAGAACACCCCAAATTGCTCAAGGCATAACTTGTACCTAAGGACAGTTAAACTTGCAGCATTCCACATAACTGTCATCACCACCAAGTCCAACAAGAATAGTGTGTGAAGACCGCATACAAGTTCACAAGCAGTGTAATATGCGACCTGTAAATTCGTGGACAAAACGCAAAAAAGAAAAACATTGTATCACTACAGTATATCAAGACAGGGTACTGCCCTTTGTTAATATGTAAAAATTAGTATAGTGGTATATCCAATGATGTTGTTAGAAGGGTGCAAAACATGATCCAAAAAATGGGGGGGGGGGGGGGGGGGGGGGGGGTTATGCTGAGCTATGGAGCACTGCAGCAGTGGCAGACCGTAGTGGAGGCCACACTGCCCCCCCCCCCCCCCCCCCCCCCCCCGGTCCATGCACTGGCCACTGCAGATGTTGATGGAATGCTTTGATTATTTGCATAGCGCTCTGCAGCTCTAGCTCATCTGGCACCCCCTGGTTTGACTCCATGTTCGGCCACTGCACTGCAGGAGCCCCAAAGATTGCAGGCTTGCAGCAGATGTTGTTGGATTTATGTTCTGTGTCCCGCTAATAAATTTTATTACAGTGGCTAGTACAGATAGTGTCGTTTTCTTACCTTTCATTGTTTCCCCTTTATTTGCCTTTTTTTTCTTTGTTTGCCAGTCTTTTAGCTTAATATAATATCATGCAGGCCTCCTACGTGTTCAAAGGGGAAAAAAGAAACATGACAGAGTAATGCAGGTGTCTCCAATTAAACAATAAAAAGTAGCAGAAGAAGATATTCACATTTAATTTGCACATCAACTCAATAAAATTCAGTGTTTCGAAGAAAAAACTAAGCCACAGTTGAATATGAAACCATAAGTATGACCAAAGAGGCAAGGATAGGCATAATCATGCCTTCACAGGTAACTGGATTAGCACAGCTCATAATATCAATGATCTTTAGGCAAGTAGAGAAACAAAATAATTGCTAGGTCAATTTCAGGTTCATAATCCCTGTGGTGCCCATCCATTATATTATCCAGGTGACAATAACTCACATAAAGGACACTGGCCTGCTCAGGGAACAAGCAGTGATGGAATTTACACTGTCCAACTAAACATCAAACAGTTTTTTTTTTGAGGAAAGAACTGTTGATGCCAAACTCCTCATTTCGCACCCTTTGTTGAGCATAACCCAGTGATCGAGTCAGCTAGTGTTTGTGTACATAAACTCGTTAGCATGTCAAGCACATTTGTACGGTCGGAGTCTGATGCTTGCTGCGTTCAAGCAAAGGCTCGGTCTAGTCTGTTTCCTACTTTCCAGCGTCTGTTTCGCGTCGTAGGAGTGATGCGCGGCCGTGCGTGCGTCGTGGGATGGCACGGCGAAGTAGTGGCGTGTGTGCCGCATATGTAGGCAGAGTCCTTCCCATGATTAGCTTAGGAAGTTTCTTTAAATAGTAATCAAAACAACAGAAAACGCTGCCGGTCTTTTGCAGCAACAAACACTCTCGCGTTCATTCGTGTTCGTGTGCGTTCCAGTGAGTTCTCCGGCGTTCAGAGCTCCGGTGAACTCCGACACCCTTCTCGCATGCCTAGTTACCTATATTGTTCTAGACCATTCATTTAGCAAATTGAAACGAAAAGAAAAAACGAAACTCCACATGCTACTGTCACACTCCTTAGCCGTAAAAATGATAACTGCCACCCAATTTAACCTACAGCAGTAATTTGTGGCCACTAACACACCCGGCACGCCATTGCAAAAGTTGAGGAAGCACCACCGTTTGTTGCAGGACACCAAACCAATCGTTGACACGAAACGCGAATTCTCGTGGTGGTTTAACCCAATCCAACACCGTACGCATATCTTCACCAGATTCTAAATTGGAATATGGTTAATTTCTGGGTGCCGCAAGCCAAGAATCGCGCAAACAGGGCACTCAAGCAAGCAATCGAATCTACCCTGTCAAGACAATTCGACTATACACTAGAATTTCCTGGAGCTCAGACGACTCCAGTACGGCGTCCACGAACAGGAACAATTAGGAGATGGGTAGAAGATTGTAAAAATCTGCGGACCTGGAGGGTGCGGGTGGCGAACTCGACGCCGATGGTGGACTTGGAGTCGAGGGCGAAGCTGTTCTTGGTGAAGCGGGAGAGCAGGTTGGACTTGCCGACGCCGGAGTCGCCGATGAGCACCACCTTGAAGAGGTAGTCGTACTCGTCGCCGCCCTGCTCCCACGACGCCGGCCGCCGGGCCATACCCCTTCTGCTTCTTCCTCCGCCGCTGCTCACCCTCCTGCTCCTGCTCCTCCTCCTCGCCTCTCCCGCCGGCCGCCTCGCCGCGCGCTTCTGGCTCGTCGGAGGAGTCCTCGGTCGCGCGTGCCGGCGTGCCTCGCTGTCGCTTTGGGAGGCACACAACGAGGACTCTTGTTTGTTGGTTTCTTTGGAACAAGGGAGCGAGCAGAGCATTTTTCACTTTATTACTTTATTTTATTTAGTATAGAATTGAGAAACTAGTACGTATAATTCTTTCTTTAAAGGAAAAAAACGAGATTGTGTATACATGCTTAGAAACAATTTCAATTGTGGACAAGCTGCTTGCTATCGGAACTTTGAAATTACTGGTGAATGAATGTGTGGAACAGATGAGGAAAAGTTCCAACTATCAAGGGAAGCAAGCAGATCCTGAACAGGGTATCTCCAGAAATGGTTTTAACGCTGGAGCAAAATTCTTGAACAGGGTATCTCCAGAAATGAGTTGTGCTGCGCCTTGTAATTTTACATCCTGTACATATGAACTACGTATGCACTAAACTCTACCAGAGATTTTTCACCTTTCTTTTCAAATTGAGCTTACAAAATTATCGTTACTTCTTCCATATATTCACAGGTAAGCTGCCGGTTTTCCTTATTGAGGTGGTAGTTGCAGCCGCTTTCTGAAACCCTTTCGCTGGGATCAAACGCCTGCACCTCTCGTTTGCACGAAACGTGCTGACCCCACACCGGGCAAAAAAAAGAAGGCGAAAAGGGAATACAAACACATAGACGCGTATAAAGAGTAGAGGCAACGCGTGTAAAGAGACCAGGCAAAGGCACACCACAACGAATATGTCCGACCTCACCTCACCTTATTATGTGGTACAAATATCACAGCAGCATAATGAAAAACTGAACGGAAATACTATTCGGGAACGTTTGGAATGAAAGAATTTCAAGTGAATTTCTACAGGGACTCAAGTTACTGTACAGCTTGCAACATAAGAACTGATTCTATAGTTTACTTGAAAACATCATGACTCCCAAGTAGATCCTCACATAGAATTATAGAAAACGGTAAAAATTTTGTGTTCCAAACACAGCCGAAGGGGTTAGCCATTTCATACTCTGTCCTCTGCTCAGTCACAGCTCATCTGAAAGGAAAACAAAAACGAACAAGACACCAACAAAATGTGCCTTGCACGCATCCTAAACATGTCCTTTTTGTAAGACGCCAGTACAGGAGCATGAAAGACAGCTACCAGATTATCACAAGGTGTTATTACAGTACAAAAATACAATAATCTGGTGACAAAACTGTGAGTACTTTTTGTGTTGATTAAATCTCAGCAAGAGATAAGGGCATATACCATCCACTAACTTCTATGATAAAGGTGAAGCTGGCAATGACAGAGACTCCGACCATAGCTTTAACCAACATTTTTTTTTTGAAAGACCAGCTTTAACCAACATGACAAGAAATCCCCCAAATCAGGGCAGTCCACTCTCTGATACAACTACAGGAGCTGGAAAGGATGTTTCTGTGTTAGCACCAAAATTATAAAGGCATACCCTGTATGTGGACCAGAAACCCACAATGAATGCTGACACGGAGATGACACCATAACGGTAACTGCAAATGTTTGTAAAACTGGCAAAATTCTAAACCTGCTTTTCCTGAGCTTCACATGAATCATCTCTTGAATCTAACTGAGCATGTAGTGGACCTATATCTGGAACTTCTTCAATAGCTTCAGCAGGCTGAGGGAAGAAGTCTTATAAGGATTCTACTTAATCTCAATAAATAAAAAGGGAAGAAAAGTATTGATACATAAATACCTGTAAGAATTCCAGAAGGCGCCATAGAAGGTATGATGATCATAACTAGACAAAACAGTTTCCCAGCCCAAGATCCGCATGTAAGATATCTACACCATTGCATAGGCAACAAATCAATGAACTATTTCAATTGGGTGTCGGTGCAAAAGAAATGGAGCGATATTGCCCACAATTTTAGAAATATTTGTAAGATCATTTGGCTAATTACATTAAGCACATGAACAGCAGATAATGACAATTAAAATAATTGCTGTGGCCAACAGAAATATCATCCATATATTGTTTCACTAACAAATTGTATTGAAGAAATATGATGAGTTATTAACATTTTGCCCTTCGTAGTAATACTCACCGGGGAAGGCGGTCTAGCAAATTTGTTGTTGACGACTGCATTGCACGATCATAAACAATCTCTGTCCTTTTGGCCACATCATCCCAACTATAAAGTTTTTTCATCTATACACATTAGAAGCAACTGAATGAAGACCAAAAACTAACATAATAATCTTCAACTAGCAAGAAGCTAATGAAAAATAAACATGAGAGACAGGGTCCAATGCTGAGTTCAAACAAGACGTGGAGAGTTGAGATTCATGCTCACCCGAAGATGCATAACTTGGGGATCTATGCCAGGTAGCATGTCAATAGCTTTCTTGACAGCTCTTACCATATCTCCTGGATCTGGTTCTGCAAGAACTATCATGTCATCAGGAAGAACCTGAAAAAGGAAAGAATGGTTTGCAGAACGCTCGAAAACCATCTAACAAATGTTGAGGTTTTCATTAATAGAGAAACTGAAGATCATAAAGTGCATACCTCTGGGACACCTCCAACTCTAGTGCTTACTGTCAACAGTCCACAGCTTGCAGCTTCCAGAATGGCTATGCAAAATGCTTCGGTAAGTGAACTAAAATAAAAAAAAGCTAAGTTTCAGTGTTACTATGGTTAATCCATAAGATGGTCAGACCTTCGCATCTGTCAAATGTTAACGTGGCTATCATCTACTTTCTCTGCAGCATTATGTTCTAAATGACAAGAGGATAGGAGATGCAATATGGGAGGGAATAAAACTGTACATCAGTTAACCCCTGATCCATCTAAAATATATCTAGAACTTCAGAAGAAAACTTCATGTAATGTCCATAAATAAAAATTGCAAATTAAACCCTATTCCAAGTCTATGTATATGTATCACATATTCATATAAGCACTTAAACTAATTTGATAGAAGAATGTAAAAAATCTATTGCAAATGTATCCCAAATTCAAAATGCCTAGAGATCTTTGCCCATGAAGAAAAATGACAAACACATCGTGCAAAGTAGAAACAAGGTTTTCAATAGTAAATGATGAAAAATTACGAAAATTACCTGTTTAAAAATATATGACCATCTATCAGAACCGATCGCACATCAGCATGAGGCACAGCTCCTAACATCTCAACTCTATCCTGAAGGGAGAACTTCTCCCTCATCTCTTCAAGTCGCACACGTTTTGGACCATCACCACCAATAATAAAGCGAACCTGACAAGTCCATAGAGTCAGTAATTGAAAAAATACAACCACCTTACTAGATACAAAACAATATATGTAACAAAAGAACAATGGTGCAAGATAACTAGACGAAAACAACCAAACTCTAATGTTCAATATATTTAGTGATTAGGACTCTCCATAAGAAAGGCTTCTCCCATAGTCTGTACATATATGACACAATTAACCATGGTTATTTTAATCTAAAGAGGGATGTAGCCCATACTCACCTTTGGAAATACACGACACACTTCTGGAATGACTTCAACAAGAAGGTCTGCACCCTTTCGATATACTAGTCTACTGATCACAACAATAACTATCTCATCACAACTTAAGCGATTTGGTGAGGGAGTAAACATTGCTGTGTCAACGGCATTAGGAACCATAAAAACCTTCTCCGGTGATATCCCAGACCTCAAGACAGTATTCTCTTTGCTTGTATGAGACACAGATTGCCTGATCAATATCTGCAAGAGTAAACTGCAGCACCTTATTCATGTGAATGCTTCCAGCATCAGCAAAACCATAAAGTGAGTGATCTGTGAAGACAACTTTGTACCCCATTGTCCTAGCATGCATCAATGCTTCATGACACAATGTTGAAAAGGCCTGATGTCCATGCACAACAGAAATCTTCTCTCGAACAATAATGGTCCTTACGATTGGCAATGTCAAAAATAATGTAGGTAGTGTATTCTGCATGAGGAATGGCCTCCATGGTACATAATAAACCTTTAAACCATTTGTGACATATCGTACTCCAGAACGGTTTCCATATGCATGTGTCATGACGACAACCTAGGCAATCACAAACAAATTTCATTCAATAATGTGCTTAAAAAAATAGAAATTGCCCATTTTTTTCACAGTTCTAAATATGTATACATTAGGTAATATCTCCCAACACCAACAATGTCCACGCCATCCGTTTCCATGTAGCATCCTAAAGATCTAGTGTAATGCAAATAAGGGTAAAAAAGCTGATAAAACTGGAAGATTCAAGCGCATATATAACATCCTGAAGAATGGATAAGCAAACAGAGAACTATAGAGTTCATGAGAAAAATGGGACCTTATGGCCAAGTTTAAGAAGGCATTGTGAAAGGTAGTAGATATGGCTTTCAACCCCACCAAAGTTTGGGAAGAAAAAATCGGACACCATCAGAATCCTGTGCTTTGTTCCTTCCATTGTGTTGGAAAACTGAAACCCAAAAATTTGACAATAGCATGATGTCAGATAAATTACAGTGCCTACAAGGGGAAGATGACACTGATCAAAGCAAGATAGTGCACAATAAATTAAAACTATATCAGTATAACAGACTGATAGTTTGCCATGCAAACAATGATCTGAAATCTAGGAATCTTTGAGTCAATTGTTCCAACAGAGTACCCATGTAGTCATCACCTCATGACAAGGAATTCAGGATTCAATCATCAAAAAGCAAATTGAAGTTCAGTAAGGTCAACAAAATTTTTTACTCACCAATATTACCACTAAACTCAGTTTTTCTACCTGTTATTATTAAAGAAAAATGTTTACCTAAATAAAACAAAAGCCTAGCCAACCATTTTTAGTTGCTCAAATTCAATGGTGTTACAGTTATTCCTTAAAAGGATATCTCAATCAGCTCATTTCTGATTGTTGGAGCTGCAATTTCTCCAAAGGAAGGTTCCACCAGGGTTCCACAACAAATATCTTTTCTCAGAACTCAAGCCAGCCTGTTAGACCACATGGCATTTTATTGGACTGGCTGGCAGACCAGAGTCGCCTCTGAAGAATGAAATGCTGGAAAGTCTTCTGCTCTTAATTCAATTGTTGTCTAGTTTGTTCTATGTGATTCAACATATCTTTCGTGGCTAAATGCACTTGCATTGTTGCGCATTCATATATTGTTTCTATTGCTTACTTTTATGATCTCATCTAGCACAAACAGCAATAAAAACTTAACACCAGGAATCAGGTAACCACGCACTAAACCACCTATTTGGTGAACGGGAAGGAATCACTATAATTTGCAAACATCATGTATCATAGGATCAATTTCCAATTTAGTACCTGACAAATTTCTGGTACTACTCGTACTGACAAATATGAGCGATAACATAGCCATCTTATTTCCCCGATACTTCTAGTCGATTACAGCATTCCCAAGCTGGAACAAGATAAGTATTCGCAGATCACCGACATCGACACCGCCTTTCCTCAATAACCGAACTTCAGGAATTGGGGAAATACCTTCAAATCGGGTGAGGAAGGGCCGTTGTAGTCACCGCGGAGCGCAGGAACTCAAAATCGCGGGTGCGGAGGCGCCCAGCAGCCGACTCGCAGGCGGGCTGGGCCACGTGCGCCGGATCTGGGTGATCCGGAGCACCGGTGGGGACTTCGCGGGGCAGGGACTGGACGACGGGAAGGAAAGGCGAGGGCAGGAGCCTGCGGCGGGAGCCCAGATCCGTGGCGCGGGCGTGCCCGGAGATGAACTGGGGTGAAATGGGGGTCGCCGGCGTCCGCTCCGGCCAGACTCGCCGCCGACGTGCGGGTGGACGAGTAGTGGAATTCACCGCATCGGCCAGGCACAGGAATGGCCCACCGTAGGAGTGGTAATTGCTCGTAATTATCATCCACTCAATGGGCGAAAAGTAATCTCGTCAGTATTGATGGATTTTTTTGCGTTTTTTTCCTTTGCTAATGAGTATCAAATATTCTTATTCTTACAAAAGTAACGCTCAAACCTTTTAATAATAACTGCTCTCCTACTTTTCAACTTTCATCTTAAAACCTTCTTATTTGGATTATAGATATTTCTTCAAATTTTAAGTATAATATGTTTCCATTAAATATTGAGATCCCAAACTTTTATATTAGTATTTCATAAAGAAACACTTGATCATAGCAAATTCTATTTTGAAATTCAACTACATGTATTTTAGAGGGGTTTTTGCAATTTCATAATTTTTTATCAAAGAAGTGGAGTTTTAAGGGTGAACCTAATGTTGCATGTGAGACACCTGAATAAATATCTCAACACACACATGCATGGCCCACGGTTGATTATTGATCGCCACTTAGTCCCCCTTTATGGAACAAGTATCTATTTTTTTGGGGGGAAAACCAACATGGGATCTAGCCTGGCATGTAAAGCAGGAGATGTTTGCAAGAAAAGATAAAAAGTAATCACTAATACTAGCTAGCACCTTAACTTTATCAAAGAGGCACCCTAAATGCTTGTGTTGTCCATAGCTATTGCTGAATGAGAAGTGATGTCCTTCATTAAGCTCATGGCGCTAATTATTTCATACTTATGTATATCCTAGCCCTTCAACGCCAATCTAACGGCTGAAATTGAGCCACAGCATAAGGTGGGCATTCCTTTTGCTCGTTAAGTATTACTAGCAAATGTGCTCGTTCGTTGCTACGAATATAGACTATATAGATATATATTGATTTAATGTCACACCCGGTTTTAGGAATAAAACCAGATGCATCTCATATATGCGCCAAGATCAAGTTTACACACGTATGGTAGACGTCACAAGTGAATATCCATAACCATGCATACGAAAGAGTATTAAAATATATTTATTACAATCTCAGAGTTGACGCAAATGTCATAGCAGAAGACTTAAATAAACGTTTAACTAAAAGAAACGAAATAACTCCATCAACACAGGCAGTTGACTGAAAGACTCGCCTAGAATTCCTCACAACCAGTAGTATAATCCTCAAAATTCTCCCAATCTGAGCAGCAGTCCGAGTGTGGTCGATGCAATATAAATAAACAAGCGTGAGCACATGTCGTACTCAGCAAAGTATGGAAATAAATGACATGCTAGGCTTTATAAAGTGGAAGGCTGAAAGGATAGCTGCATTAAGCACTTTTAGTTGGTCAAGTTTTATTAAGCATGTATTTACTAGCAGATATAAGTATATACCAACCACAAATTAAATGATAACATAAACTCATCAAATTCAGGTAACCACAATTTAGATCATATTCTGATAGATTAATCATGTGAGGGTCCAAGCCGCTCGTGACCGTGAGCACGGCTGTTATAACAGTTTTGCACTCTGCAGAGGTTGTACACATTCACCATAAGCCGTGATTCCCATTGCCCGAAAGCATGTACCCTTTCCACACCACGTGGACCGAATACTGGGTTTCACTATGATACCTTTACAAAGATACTCTAATAAGTGATAGTTCGCTAAGGTTTCCGGTTCCGGAGCAAAGCATAACCCTCCCTAGTGAGTCGCGTATTTTAGCAAAGCCTACCGCTCAAGAGGATCGGGCTATACCTCATCAACCGCCGCACCTCTTGCCCCTTTCGGGTAAAACTATCCCAAACTAGAATACCTAATTAGTCAGTCAAAGCCAGAGCCACATAGCACTTATGGTTGCACTGTTTTCCTGGGTGGTCGCTCCATGTTCCAATTAAAAGGTGATCTTGTCCATTAATTAATTAAAAGATAATAGTGGAACATAAAGTAGGGGTTTCATTAGACCAATCCCAGTTGAGAAAATAAGCATCATCTACCAGTCAAATTAATTTAATGACCCAGTTGCAAGGTATGGTAAAACAGACTAGGAAATCCTTAATGGGACCCAATAATATTAATGCAAGCGATAAATAAACGGTGTAATTAAAATACATGTCATTTAGGTATAAATGGGCATGATCAAGGAATACTTTCCTTCTTTCCAACCCTACTGCTGCTCAAACTCTTCAACAGCTGGTTCTTCGACAACTTCCTCGAACGGCGCGTTTTCTATACGCAGCACACGAACACATACAAGAAAACAATACAATAAATAAGAAATAGTACACCAAACAATTCCAACAGAAGAAAACAACAGCACAAAACTAATCTACGCGTTACCACGAATGTGTGAGCGCGAGAATCACTAAAATCGGAGTTAAAACGCAAAAGATATGGCTTTTCTAAGGTTCTGAGAATTGCTGGCAAAGTTTTAAAAGTTTCATAGGCTTAACTGCGAAAATCCGAGGGCTAAAACATAATTTTGTATATAAACTCGAGGGTTTTCATGTAAAAAGGTAAAACTTGGACCTCGGGGTGCTATTCTAAAACTTGCAGGGGCTAAAGTGTAAACCAGGGGCATAAAAGTAACAATCTTTTGAATTGGCCGGACCGCGGGTTGATTCACATAAACGCCAGGGGATCTTTTAGAAACTTCACCGGTACTCGGCTGGTTGACTCGGGGCTGAGGCGTCTGTGGTCCGTCGGATCTTGATCCGACGGCCACGGATGGATCGGGCAGAGGGCTCGCCGGCGGGGGACACAGAGCGGCGGCGCCGCTGGCGTCCGCGGCGGCGCTTGGCCGCCGCAAGCTCGCTCTCGAGCTATGGTCCACGAAACCGGACGAGGATTGGACGGGCAGCAAGAGGAGGAAGTGGCGAGCTCACCCCGAGGCTTCTCGGCGGCGGAGGAGCGTCGACGGCGGCCGGCGGCGAGAGATGGCGGCGGCGGAGCTACAAGAAATGACGGCGAGCTCGTTAGCGCGGAAAAACAGACCCAAATGCGGGGGAAAACCGACGGAGAGCTTCGGTGCTTCGCGACAGACCTCCGGGAGTGGATCTTGGCGAGAGAGGAGCGACGATGGTGCGGTTCGACGGCGCGGCGGCGGTGGCGGTCTAAGGCGGTGGCGCTAGGGCTTCGCGAGAGCGGTTGGCGTGCGCGAAAAGAGTGGGGAGAGGGCGGAGCAACGGCGCGCAGATAAGAGGGGGCTGGGTCCTCGGCGTGCGCCGCCCGGCCGTGGTCGGACCCGAGGTCCAAGCTCGGTCGGTCTCGAGTCCGACTCGAGGACGACGGCTTCGACAGGCGGGGCCCGCCTGGCAGCGAGCTGAGCGGGAGGAGGAGGAAGCGGGCCGGCGTGGGAGTGACGGGCCGCACGAAAGAACTGGGCCGAAGAAAAGAAGCTTGGGCCGGCTAACCGGGAAGAGAAACTGAGGGAGCAAAAGCGGACTGGACAAGAATTGGAGGGGCAAAAGCAGACTCGACAGAAAACAACTGATCTAAACATCAAACAAATTCAAATTAAATTCGAATTTAAACAGAATTTAAATTTCAACTTAATTGAACAGCAAACAAAAGACAAATGCAACAACATGAATGCATCAATAACTTATTTTTGACTAAAATTATTTAATATGATATTTAAATTAATAAAAAAGACTAGAAATTTCAATTAAATCATAGAAAATTTATTTAGGCCTTAATAAATAAAAATTCAGAAAGTTGCTACAATTTAATTGTGATGAATCCAAGCCCAGTTAGCTCTGCTTTCTGTTGGGCCGCAAGCCCAGGGGTGCATGGGCTCTTCATCCTTCTTTTCTTGTCATGTTGCTGCCACCGCCGCCAAAATTGGGCACACGCTGCCTGCACGCACACAGTTCCCATGCAGGCGCGCCTTCTTTGCCCTCTCAAAAAAAAGGCACGCCTTCTTTGCGAGTCGCCGGCTCTCCCGCCGCTTCCTCCGCCTGGTGTCGTTGCCAGATCCCCGCCCGCCACAGATCCCTCATCAGAGGCCAAGATCAGAGGAGCTTCTGTTCTCTCTAATTCCCGCCAATTCTATTTTCTTTCAATTCATCAATTCGATTATTGGATTGGACTTACATTATTTGTAGTGTTTTAGTTTGAGACAACATGATAATAAGAGTATCAAGGTCGACACAATTTGTGAAATAAGGATCACCTTTCACACCATCAATGAAATTATCAAGTTGTCCAAAGGGTAGAACGATCACAGCCGGGGGAGTAAGTTCAATCAGTTTCTCACAATTGTAATTAGCAAAGAATTCTTTTCATATGTGGTAGTATTAATGGCTCTAGTCTTGATCAAAAGCTGAATCCGTGCAGGTTACTAGTATATATATTAGCCGTGTTTCTTTGCTTTCCGGGAAAAAATTCCAAAAGGATTCTTAGTATTAAATAAAGTCTATTTGTAAAACCGTTTTAGGGATGAGCGTAACTTTGCATGACGAATCTAACGAGTCTAATTAGTCCATGATTTACTACAGTAGTGCTACAATAACCATCCTCTAATCGTTCGGTCAAAGGCCTTATTAGATTTGTCTCGTGAATTAACCCGGAGTTGTGAAGATAGTTTTATAAACTGACTTTATTTAATACCCTTAATTATTGGTAAAACGGGGTGGAAAAAAATTTCCACCTCAAAGAAACACAACCATTGATGCCACGCCACTGAACTCCATTGTGCTAGCTAGTGGCAGACATTAATTATAGATTATCCTCTAGTGTAAAGTCTTCACTTCGCTTTCTTAAAAAAGTAATAACTTCGGCACAAACAAATAATTAGTACGTATTGACTCATCGAGAGTCCATTATATATTCTATGATAGCAACGCATGATCGAAGAGAAAGAGGAGGTAAGATGTGGCAGTGAAGGAGAACATAAACAGGCCGGCATGCATTTCCATATGGGAATGGAAGGCAAAAGGAAATATGCTATCGCGATGTGTTGCTCTAAGTTAAAATTTGATATATTTTTTATTTGTTTGCTATAATTAATTAATTAATTAATTACATTTTAAGCAATTTTTTGAATAAAGTCAAACTTAAACCGTAAGTGATTCAAATAATAGAATACAATTAGTAAAAAAATAAACTCATGTTATTTAGACCAGTTTGAGGTCTTACCCATGAGTTGAAAAGAAATTTCGAACATCTTATGTCAAGAAATATGATCGCTAACATGTTTCTAAAAATCATGAGATTTGTCATGATGTGATGGTATCACACATAGAGGCTATGAAAATAAATTGAGAAGATTTCACACATTTTGTCATAACCATATTTATAAAATCGAAACATCTCACAAGAAGTATATGTATAATTGTACGTGAAAGGGTTAGTGGATGTATTTTTAGAATACAAACATTTTTATATGATGTCATACGAAAAAACTTTATACGAAAGTTGTACAACTCGACTAAATATAAAACTTTGGAGATGACAACGTTTGTATTTGAGATTGTTTAATAACTCAAAATATTATTATAATTATCTAATTTGAAATTTGAAAATTTGAAATTTTCAAATGATGTCAAATGTTAATAAGTTATATATCAAAGTTGTATGGATCTATGAAATATAAACTTTATAGTTACCAACATTTTAATTTGAGATTGTTTAATACTTTAAAATATCCTTGTAATGTATCTAATTTGAAATATTGAATTTTTAAAATTTATAAATGACCTCGGATGTAAATATGTTCTATATCAATTTTATTGGTCTCGAAGAGATGTAAAAATTTGTAGTTTACAACTTTTTCATTTGAAATTGTTTAGCCATCTTAAATTTTGATACAAAAGCAAAGGGAAAACACACGTCGCCATATCATCAATCCACACCTTCAAAATTGTGGCCTGCCATTGGTCCGTAACATCTCACCTGGATCCCCCTCTCCCATTCAAATAAAATACCTCTCACCTCTATCTCTCATCTCTCTCTTCTCTCTCTCTCTCTCTCTCCCTGCGGTGCGGGGGCAGCCACGGCCGGCTTGGGTGGGCGGGTGGCCACCGCGGCCACGCTGGTGCGGCCGAGTGCGGCACGCCGTGGGCGTGGGCGGGCGGCCGGTGCGATGGCGGCGGCCACGACCGTCACCGGCGTATGTATGGCGCGACGACTGTTTTTTTGTTTTTTATTTTAGTTTGCTCGTCGAGTGTCGTTTTTGGCACTCGACAAAGTGTTTGCCAAGTGTCCAATAAAAAAAACTCAGCAAAGAGCTCTTTTCCAGCTCTTGGTTTGCGGTAATGATGAGGACATCACCGGCTTAGATACGACCATATTAATGGCTTGCAAACCAAAGGTGAATCAATCCTATATCACAATTATTGTTGGTACATTCGATGAATTGATGCTGCGCCATGATGTGTGTTCATTCTCATTTTCAGAAATACATACGTGGATTAAAAAGAGTGCTAGACACATATGGAAGACATGGAGGACCAAAGAAGTTGATTGGGGACCAATTCTAAGTATTCCCACGTCCCCCATCAGGTTACCACGTCACATTGGCCTAAGGAAGAAAAGAGACCAAATCCAACACGTTTTGGAAAGTCTGGATTCGGACTGTAGGAAAGTGCTGAATTACGACGGCCACCACGGTTTCATCCGGACTCCGTTTTGGGCGTTTAAGTACTTGATGGAAAACTTATCAAGTCTACTTTCAGATGGATCCGGACTCACCCTCGTACCTCTTCAGATGCGGCCGCAATCATCGATTTACTACCGAGACCTTTTCTGCCCACGGTGCTGCGTCACCTTATTTTGGGCCAATGGGCCGTGTATCAAGTTGGGTCCATTAGGGGCGCATCCTAGGGTTGTAGGACGACCCCAACCTCGTCCTGGTCATCCTCCACCCTCTTTTATACCTCCATAGCCGCCACAAATAGATTGGGTTTTGTTTAGATCAAATTTAGCCATTGCTACTTGCTTGTAAGCGCGCGTGCTGGTCCAGCCGCCCGTCTTCGAGTCGACGGAACCCCACTTCGTTGGTGATTGAGTTTGAGATTGAGACACTTCAATTCCCATCTAGTAAATTCAGTACTTGTATCATACTTGTTCTTGCTAGTTCTTCGATTGCTTGCAGGACAGGTCCGGTGACGCGCTCCCACAAGATCGCGGCATCCATAGGAGGTGGTGTATCGGTCGCTAAGGCGCAGTCTTTGAAAGGTTGTAGTCGGGCCGTGAACGTCGTTTCCTCCAATCGAGTTATCCCCCACGCCTCTCATCGAAAGATCGGGCACAAACCCCAGCGGGTTCACATCAGTTGGTATCAGAGCGAGGTTTATCGGTGAGAGTTATCCAATTCTTTGCTGATTTTAATTTCCTACAGTCCAGAAAAGCCAAAAAAAATAGTAGATTAGTTTTATCGCAATCCTATAAACCCTTTGAGCCTTTGCTAGTACTGCTTAGTTAGGGCTTGTTGAGTTTTCGGTTGCATCGGTCGCGTCGAGTTGTTGGTCTTAGTTTAATCCTTTAGAGTTTCGAGTTCTCGTCACTTTCTGATTCAGAGTCCCTGTCCAGCACGAGAGGAAAACCGACGCAGTTTCCACGTCCGATATCCAAATCAGGTGTTTGAGTACAATCTGGAAAGCTTAACTCGTGCTCTTTCGAACGGATCTGACCGTGCTCAAAAATTCCTTCTGAGAACGCCGCAATCGCCTTTGAGATTTGCGTGTCTGGTTAGCTGAAATAAGAATTGTAAATCTGTTTTGTTAGGGGTTGTATGCTGCCATTTGTTTTGGTTGTCATAACATCAATCAAAAGATTTTAGTCCCCAAAAAGAAGAGGAATAGAAAAAAAAGAAAAAAAAGAAAAGATAAAAAAAGAAAGAAAGAAAGAAAGAATGGGGGCTGATCTGTTCATCGTGAGTATCTATTGTTTTCGGTGGTGCATTGTAACTTCCCTTGTGTCGAGGCTCGCGTCTCTAGCACGGTCTAGGCTAGGACCAGCACAGTACCGCCGTTGAACGATTATTCAGCTTGCTTTGTTTAACTAACGTGGTGCTAGCTATTCCTTGTTTTTCAGCCCACCTATAGCTCCACATATCCGACTACAGTTTGACAGGTCTTGTTGCTGCAGCACCGATACACTATCTTTGAGGTTGTTGTCTTGTTGGTTGCTGTCACCACCTGTTTGGCTTGGTAAGAATTTGTAAGAGCTTGTTTGAACAAGGATAGTTTGAGAGAATTAAAACCAACACATCTAGTAGTTGACAGGAGGATACATCTTATTTTTGTGTTTCTTGTTGTCAACTAATCATGGCAGGTGATACAGAGATTTTTGAGCGGTTGAAACTAGACCCTCATCTTCAGGATGTCATTCAACATTTGCCATTATATGCTGGTATGTTTGATCCTGAAGCTTATATTGATTGGGAGCTTAAGGAAGATGCAGAATTTGATAATTATGACTCGTCTGAACATGAAATGATTTTTGCTGCATCTGGTGCTTTAATAAAATATGCTTTGATTACATGGAAACACATTTGTAGGCACAACAAAGTTCCACAAACTTGGAATGAATTTAAAATGCTTTTTCGAGATGAATATGTTCCAGAATATTATGCTGACTGTTTACTTGAAAAATTGGACAAATTGAAGCAAGGCAGTAGGACTGTCAAAGAATACTATCATAGGTTTAAGATTTGTGTCATGTTTGGTGGATTAGATGAATGCAAGAAAGATGTTATGTGTAGGTTCATGAAAGGGCTTAATTCTGAAATTCGAACCATGCTAATTAGCAAATCATACAACAATATTGCTTCATTGTTTTGGCTTGCTATGAGTGCTGAAAAGGAAATTCTTTCATCTAATAGTACTTGCAAGAATGATGTGTCCCATAGTGTTGGAAATTTGTCCACTCTGCATGATAATCAAAATGTGGAACCTACAACTGATTTGATTTTGTCACAAGAAGAATTAGTTGTTGTTCCTTATGATAAAGAGAACTTGTGCGATGATGCTTCTTGTACTTCTATGCCACAAGTAGTGAATAAGAGTGATATTTTTTATTTGAAACCATACACATGTGCTGAAACAAAGCTTTTCCATCCTATTACTTGTGCACATGATGAATTGAAATTGATGTCTTCTTTAAATACTTTGGGTTATATTGAATTCGATATTCTTTGTGATCTAAAATGTTTAGAGGAGAAACTTTTTGCATATTCTGAATTTTCATGCTTCTCTAGTCATACATATCACTTTGTTGGCAAGTATAATTGCAAAGGAGAGTATTTGGTGCATAAAGTTTATATCTGCTCTAATCTGGAATATCCTTTTGGGCTACAATATCATAATCAAATAGAGGGCTGCACTAAGACTAACGATGTTTTGCAAAGTTTCGCTAGTTTTTCTCTTAAGCAACAGGGTCAGCACAAAGAAGGGGAGCATTGCTGGTTGTGGTCATGCAACATGGATGTACTTCCGTGCTTAAACAACAAAGCAATCGCCGTAGAATGCCACCAGAGCAAGTCGAGGACGACTTGCAGCCAAGAAGGGGAGAATGATGAGGACATCACCGGCTTAGATACGACCATATTAATGGCTTGCAAACCAAAGGTGAATCAATCCTATATCACAATTATTGTTGGTACATTCGATGAATTGATGCTGCGCCATGATGTGTGTTCATTCTCATTTTCAGAAATACATACGTGGATTAAAAAGAGTGCTAGACACATATGGAAGACATGGAGGACCAAAGAAGTTGATTGGGGACCAATTCTAAGTATTCCCACGTCCCCCATCAGGTTACCACGTCACATTGGCCTAAGGAAGAAAAGAGACCAAATCCAACACGTTTTGGAAAGTCTGGATTCGGACTGTAGGAAAGTGCTGAATTACGACGGCCACCACGGTTTCATCCGGACTCCGTTTTGGGCGTTTAAGTACTTGATGGAAAACTTATCAAGTCTACTTTCAGATGGATCCGGACTCACCCTCGTACCTCTTCAGATGCGGCCGCAATCATCGATTTACTACCGAGACCTTTTCTGCCCACGGTGCTGCGTCACCTTATTTTGGGCCAATGGGCCGTGTATCAAGTTGGGTCCATTAGGGGCGCATCCTAGGGTTGTAGGACGACCCCAACCTCGTCCTGGTCATCCTCCACCCTCTTTTATACCTCCATAGCCGCCACAAATAGATTGGGTTTTGTTTAGATCAAATTTAGCCATTGCTACTTGCTTGTAAGCGCGCGTGCTGGTCCAGCCGCCCGTCTTCGAGTCGACGGAACCCCACTTCGTTGGTGATTGAGTTTGAGATTGAGACACTTCAATTCCCATCTAGTAAATTCAGTACTTGTATCATACTTGTTCTTGCTAGTTCTTCGATTGCTTGCAGGACAGGTCCGGTGACGCGCTCCCACAAGATCGCGGCATCCATAGGAGGTGGTGTATCGGTCGCTAAGGCGCAGTCTTTGAAAGGTTGTAGTCGGGCCGTGAACGTCGTTTCCTCCAATCGAGTTATCCCCCACGCCTCTCATCGAAAGATCGGGCACAAACCCCAGCGGGTTCACATCAGTTGGTATCAGAGCGAGGTTTATCGGTGAGAGTTATCCAATTCTTTGCTGATTTTAATTTCCTACAGTCCAGAAAAGCCAAAAAAAATAGTAGATTAGTTTTATCGCAATCCTATAAACCCTTTGAGCCTTTGCTAGTACTGCTTAGTTAGGGCTTGTTGAGTTTTCGGTTGCATCGGTCGCGTCGAGTTGTTGGTCTTAGTTTAATCCTTTAGAGTTTCGAGTTCTCGTCACTTTCTGATTCAGAGTCCCTGTCCAGCACGAGAGGAAAACCGACGCAGTTTCCACGTCCGATATCCAAATCAGGTGTTTGAGTACAATCTGGAAAGCTTAACTCGTGCTCTTTCGAACGGATCTGACCGTGCTCAAAAATTCCTTCTGAGAACGCCGCAATCGCCTTTGAGATTTGCGTGTCTGGTTAGCTGAAATAAGAATTGTAAATCTGTTTTGTTAGGGGTTGTATGCTGCCATTTGTTTTGGTTGTCATAACATCAATCAAAAGATTTTAGTCCCCAAAAAGAAGAGGAATAGAAAAAAAAGAAAAAAAAGAAAAGATAAAAAAAGAAAGAAAGAAAGAAAGAATGGGGGCTGATCTGTTCATCGTGAGTATCTATTGTTTTCGGTGGTGCATTGTAACTTCCCTTGTGTCGAGGCTCGCGTCTCTAGCACGGTCTAGGCTAGGACCAGCACAGTACCGCCGTTGAACGATTATTCAGCTTGCTTTGTTTAACTAACGTGGTGCTAGCTATTCCTTGTTTTTCAGCCCACCTATAGCTCCACATATCCGACTACAGTTTGACAGGTCTTGTTGCTGCAGCACCGATACACTATCTTTGAGGTTGTTGTCTTGTTGGTTGCTGTCACCACCTGTTTGGCTTGGTAAGAATTTGTAAGAGCTTGTTTGAACAAGGATAGTTTGAGAGAATTAAAACCAACACATCTAGTAGTTGACAGGAGGATACATCTTATTTTTGTGTTTCTTGTTGTCAACTAATCATGGCAGGTGATACAGAGATTTTTGAGCGGTTGAAACTAGACCCTCATCTTCAGGATGTCATTCAACATTTGCCATTATATGCTGGTATGTTTGATCCTGAAGCTTATATTGATTGGGAGCTTAAGGAAGATGCAGAATTTGATAATTATGACTCGTCTGAACATGAAATGATTTTTGCTGCATCTGGTGCTTTAATAAAATATGCTTTGATTACATGGAAACACATTTGTAGGCACAACAAAGTTCCACAAACTTGGAATGAATTTAAAATGCTTTTTCGAGATGAATATGTTCCAGAATATTATGCTGACTGTTTACTTGAAAAATTGGACAAATTGAAGCAAGGCAGTAGGACTGTCAAAGAATACTATCATAGGTTTAAGATTTGTGTCATGTTTGGTGGATTAGATGAATGCAAGAAAGATGTTATGTGTAGGTTCATGAAAGGGCTTAATTCTGAAATTCGAACCATGCTAATTAGCAAATCATACAACAATATTGCTTCATTGTTTTGGCTTGCTATGAGTGCTGAAAAGGAAATTCTTTCATCTAATAGTACTTGCAAGAATGATGTGTCCCATAGTGTTGGAAATTTGTCCACTCTGCATGATAATCAAAATGTGGAACCTACAACTGATTTGATTTTGTCACAAGAAGAATTAGTTGTTGTTCCTTATGATAAAGAGAACTTGTGCGATGATGCTTCTTGTACTTCTATGCCACAAGTAGTGAATAAGAGTGATATTTTTTATTTGAAACCATACACATGTGCTGAAACAAAGCTTTTCCATCCTATTACTTGTGCACATGATGAATTGAAATTGATGTCTTCTTTAAATACTTTGGGTTATATTGAATTCGATATTCTTTGTGATCTAAAATGTTTAGAGGAGAAACTTTTTGCATATTCTGAATTTTCATGCTTCTCTAGTCATACATATCACTTTGTTGGCAAGTATAATTGCAAAGGAGAGTATTTGGTGCATAAAGTTTATATCTGCTCTAATCTGGAATATCCTTTTGGGCTACAATATCATAATCAAATAGAGGGCTGCACTAAGACTAACGATGTTTTGCAAAGTTTCGCTAGTTTTTCTCTTAAGCAACAGGGTCAGCACAAAGAAGGGGAGCATTGCTGGTTGTGGTCATGCAACATGGATGTACTTCCGTGCTTAAACAACAAAGCAATCGCCGTAGAATGCCACCAGAGCAAGTCGAGGACGACTTGCAGCCAAGAAGGGGAGAATGATGAGGACATCACCGGCTTAGATACGACCATATTAATGGCTTGCAAACCAAAGGTGAATCAATCCTATATCACAATTATTGTTGGTACATTCGATGAATTGATGCTGCGCCATGATGTGTGTTCATTCTCATTTTCAGAAATACATACGTGGATTAAAAAGAGTGCTAGACAGATATGGAAGACATGGAGGACCAAAGAAGTTGATTGGGGACCAATTCTAAGTATTCCCACGTCCCCCATCAGGTTACCACGTCACATTGGCCTAAGGAAGAAAAGAGACCAAATCCAACACGTTTTGGAAAGTCTGGATTCGGACTGCAGGAAAGTGCTGAATTACGACGGCCACCATGGTTTCATCCGGACTCCGTTTTGGGCGTTTAAGTACTTGATGGAAATCTTATCAAGTCTACTTTCAGATGGATCCGGACTCACCCTCGTACCTCTTCAGATGCGGCCGCAATCATCGATTTACTACCGAGACCTTTTCTGCCCACGGTGCCGCGTCACCTTATTTTGGGCCAATGGGCCGTGTATCAAGTTGGGTCCATTAGGGGCGCGTCCTAGGGTTGTAGGACGACCCCAACCTCGTCCTGGTCGTCCTCCACCCTCTTTTATACCTCCATAGCCGCCACAAACAGATTGGGTTTTGTTTAGATCAAATTTAGCCATTGCTACTTGCTTGTAAGCGCGCGTGCTGGTCCAGCCGCCCGTCTTCGAGTCGACGGAACCCCACTTCGTTGGTGATTGAGTTTGAGATTGAGACACTTCAATTCCCATCTAGTAAATTCAGTACTTGTATCATACTTGTTCTTGCTAGTTCTTCGATTGCTTGCAGGACAGGTCGGGTGACGCGCTCCCACAAGATCGCGGCATCCATAGGAGGTGGTGTATCGGTCGCTAAGGCGCAGTCTTTGAAAGGTTGTAGTCGGGCCGTGAACGTCGTCTCCTCCAATCGAGTTATCCCCCACGCCTCTCATCGAAAGATCGGGCACAAACCCCAGCGGGTTCACATCAGGTAAACCCTTTGCTGAGTGTTTTAGGTTTTTACCGAATGTTTGTGGCACTCGGCAAAGAAGCTGTCTCCCGTATTGGACGCTGCCTCCTCCACCACTTCCGCCAAATAGAGTGCCACCATGGATGAACCCAGGATATAAATTCAGGAGAACGGGTGAAGCCGTGAGATAAAATTTAGGTGTGGTGAAGATAAATGGGAAATTGAGCAACGCATATTTTTATACTGTGACTTTTATGCACTTTCTCGGCAACTTAAGGACTTCTTGATGAGAGAGGTTTGAGTCTTCATCTAACAATATGAACACTAGATGGCTAGCTACATATTTGAATATGCATAATCCAATTCCAACTTGTCTTGAACAAGCAACGGTGCTAAGTGCTAACACTTATAGTTTTATTAGCACATGATATAACCAAATCTTTTATACACCATAAAAATAAATTAAAAAAAGGCAATTTCAATCGACTCGGTTCTTTATATTTTGTTTATAGTTCTATCTTTTGCGTCTATTTGCCACAACATCAACTGCTCCTATAGGCAAATGTGTGGGGTTCTATACAACGAGAATGTCGTACAAACTACAAAGGACGTCTATCTTCCACTGTAGTCCATTTGATCTGCATCTCTGTCTATTCCATTCTTACAGTCATCTATATGCCGAACACATTGTAGCACAAACCCTTTTTTATCAGGTTTTCAACAGTAGAAGCAATTCATCTGCGTGCTGCAACATAAATGATAGCTACTATATAGTCTTCTTGGTAGTACAACAAATATGTAAAATAATCTAATCTAGAGTTGAATGCCACAAGTCTTTATGCCACCACAGAAGAACTTAAGTATGCCACACCAAGCAATAATAATATAACTATAGTGTATATATGACGCGACTCTTTGAGTTTACTACTATATATTGGATGGTATCGCCATCTTGCGCTTCATCATTTGGCCATTCAATTTGTCATCACCAGGAGAACAAGCAACATATTCTCGTATATTGGAATGGAAGGCAGAAGGAAATATGCTACCGCTGAAATTTACCGCCGTAGATGGTGAGGAGAGGATTAATATGCGTCCACAAACGTAGATGGTGAGGAGAGGATTATGCGTCCACAAAGAGACGGGCAACAGATTCAAAGATTAAATTCAGCTTGTGTAGCTTTGAAGTGGGGCCGAGCAAAATAGTCACCTCAGCGCCTACCAATATCTTGCTTCATCAGTGTGGGTTGCCGCAATCCTGCCCCGAGAAATCCTGTACGTGCGCTGGAGCTGTAGAACAATCATTTTGGCAAAGTGTTTCTTTAATTCGTCGTATATATATATATATATATTATTGCTTTTCCTTTGCGCTATCAATTCCAGTGATCCAAGAGAAGAAACAGTTTTAACTTTCCTCTCATGCAGCCATGTTCATCACTATACTCGAGGAAGAGATAACCGCGTGAAAAGTATGAAAAATGACATGAATGGCAAAATACAAAGGCAAAATACAATAGCACAATTGTGTTTGTTTTAATAAAATCTTTAAAACAAGATCACACTTGGGTATGTTTTGGTCAAAATGGTGAAGTTACTTCCCATATCATATAAATTAGTCACAAGTTACTTTCTTACATGTATATTTAAAAGTTACTTATTGTCATAAACTGTAAAAGTTGATTTTTCTGTTAATATATTATTACATTTCATGGATGACAAAAATACTTTCTCTAACATTCCTGGGCTACAACACTACCGGATTCCAGTTCTTCGTTGTGTGCCTAGGGCACACGGCAAAGCCACTCTAGCACACGGCGAAGCCCCTACGGCGACGAGCCCCGACGGCGAAGGTGGCTTCGCCGTGGGCCTTATTTCGGGCACATGGCGAACCCTTCGCCGTGTGCTAAATCAGGGCACACGGCGAAGAAAAGCAACAGACGGCGCTACTATCCCGAGACGGCACGTCCCTTTCTTTTTATTTTTTTCAAACCTTCACCGTCTGCCATGGGGGCTGGCACATGACAAAGATATGTAAAAAAATAAAACAAACTGCCCGGCGGGAAGCTTTAGTCATTGGGCTGGCACACGGCGAAATGACTGTGCCGGATGACAGAAATGGTCACTTCGTTGTGTGCCAGGGTCTTGGCACACGGCAAAGTGACCTCTAAATACCTGTTTTTTTTGTTTTTTTGACGTATAAAGGACCCCAAAAATCACACAAACATCACATGCGTGATCATATATATCATAACAAGCATCCCAGGCATATATCGATCATCAGTAGCACATCATATAGATAAATAGTCAAGAAGTGCATGAATTCACAAATACGTTTATAACAAGTACACAAACGCAAAGCAACAAGTTCACACATGCAAAGTACACTAAGGAGGCTCGAACGGCGGTGGAGCAGGGTTCATCGGCGCTCCCGACGATAAATCTGGCGTATTTGGCGCCGCCGATTGATTCTACAGAAAATATAATAGATTGTATTTGAGGAAAAAATGAAGTTATAATCTAAACATTCTCAATTTCATCGAGCTCTCTAAGCTATAATCTTAACATTCAAAATTTCATCGAGCTCTCTAAGTTATAATCTAAGTGACTCTACGTCTCTATGTTCTCTAAGTCTCTAATAATTGACAGGAATGTAAAAGGTTGTGTTGTGGTTTACAGGAGTTGTAGGCTCCGAAGCCTGAGGGCGCAATACCATCGGTTGCATCGGTGGCAGCGAATGACCCATCTGAGCAAATTGACCAGAGAAAAAGGCGTACATATCCTCCATCCGCTGGTCAACACTCGCCTGCATTCTCGCTGCATCCTCCTCTCGTAGCCTCTTTTCTTCGGCCATCGCCACCTCGTATGCCGCCTTTTGTGCCACCATTCGGGCCTACAATTTGTCATTTGAATGTTACAAAGCAACGCAAAACAAGCATATGCAGAAATTGACTGAATGATGAATAAATCCGAAATAACCTGAAGTTGCTGCACTTGGAGCTGTGTCGTGGTTTGTCGTGAGCGTATGGCTGGGCTACTGCTCATGCTCCTTGCTCGAACCTGGGCGAGAGTAGGAGTGCTGGCCGTGTCTAGAATGCTGTCGTCTATATAGTATCGGCCATACTTCTTGCCTCCTCCCACCCTCATGATGACCTCTCCATCAAGGTTATGGCGGCTCGGATCCCACTCTGCCCCATGGACCTGCCTGCCCACCTCTCTGTACGCAGTGATGCGGGGGTGGATGGAGGGATTGGTGTACGCCGAGGCCGGGTTCTCCGGGTTGTAGGTGACCTCGGACGCCTTGCCCTGGTAGGCTAGAACCGACTCCATGAAACTCCGAGCAGTCAGCGCCTCCATGTGTCTCGGACTGCGTAAAAAACAACAAGTTCATTACACACTATCTAGAATTTAGGGTTACAATAAAGAAATGAATCTGCATACCATTTAGCCCTGTATTCGTCGTTGCTACGGCCGCCTTGATGGTGTGTTGGACCTGGCATCAGCAAACGCTGCTCTCGGCCAACATTGTGCAGGGCCTCCCACTCGGGTGTGAACCACTTGTCCACTATGCATTCCCAGCGCATGGCATCATTACGACACCAAAACGCGGGCGTCTACACGTGATCAAGTGAATGAGACATGTAAGAATATCAAATTAAGTAATGTACTTAATTTGAGAATAAACCTTAATAACCTCCAAGTATTGCTCCCTGGTCAGCTTCAAACCTCTTGCTTCAGTTTTTTCGATCTTTCGTTTATGGTAGTTAGCGCCGTAGTTTATGACAGCCTGTACTTGCGCCTCGTAATGCATTTCCTTCACCAGCTTCACACATCGGTGGTGAGCCACAGCCTTTGCTTCTTCCTCGCATCCTTTCGCACACCTGTAAAAATCCTGCAAGATGTATACACTCGTTATTTATATAAATGACAAGTGTAGTGCGAATGAAGTCTTACCCACAACTCACCCACCACCCGCTCTGCCCTGTTCTCGAAGCACCTGCCATCCAGATCAAGAAAACCGGGGGCGGCGATGTAGTGGCTCCACGTCCAGGTCGGCTCGTGCCTTCCAGCAAATTGGACTAGTCCTGGGAAGTGCTCCCTAACCAAAGCACCCAGGATGCAGTTGACCTAGCGGTTGTGAGCACCTCTAGTGAGTTTTGTCCAAGTCCTGCCAAAAGTGATTGAGATAAAACATTAGTTTCTATTGTGATTTTCAGGTAATGAAATGCAATAATACTGATAACATGTAAATGCAAAGTCACTTACTTGGGCCCATTAGGACGAATCATCGGCCGGTGAGCTAGAGGTATCGGCCTGTCCGGGAGTCGCGAGGGACCTCGCTGGTAGATAGTCACCATACCCCCAGACGTGACCTCCCGCGACGCCTCCCCCCTCTCATCCTCCTCCTCCTACTGCTGCTGCTGCTGCTCCTCCTCCTCCTCCTGTGCCACATACTCCTCGTCCTCCTCCTCCTGCTCCTCCTCCTACTCCTCGGCCACATAGTCCTCATCCTCCTCCTGCAGCTATACAAGCTGAGTCGGTCGACTCTTCCACCCTCGGCCCTTGGGGCCACCCTTCCCTCGTCCCTTGCCTTGGGTCCCCCTAGCGATCGAGCTCCCAGGTTCATCGGCACGTGGGATAGATCTCTGAAAGGCCGACGCGCATGCGTGTTGAAGTCCACTTCCCACTATCTTCAATCACCTACAATTAAAAAGAGTAAACCAATTAGGATGTATAAACAAAACCTAATTACAACAATAAGCACAATAAACAAGACATGCATTATAAACTAACCTGATATAAAAATAGTAAATCATACATGTACTAGAAATAATCATCTTGATCGGGAATAGCTGGATCATAAGTCTCATCATCGCTATCATGCATGTCGAGATAATCAGGCCCGTGCTGCAAAGGAGGCTCGTCGTCGTCATCAATCCCTAATTGTAATCGCTCGAGTAATTCTATGTCTTTAGCATTGTAAACCTCATCTCCAGCCTCATCTTCCTCAATCCTTTCATCAATGTCTACTTCCATTTCCATCGCTCCAGTTAAGTCTATCTTAAAACACCCTTGCAGCCCCTCTTCTTGGAAAAACTCTCCATCATATATGTTTGGGTCTATGTTGTAATCTTCATTGTTTAGAACAGGTAATCTACCGTGTGGTGATACCTTGTAGACAACATCCCAACCCAGAAGACGTTCATCGGTTGAGCCACAATGTAGACATCGTCTCCTGGATAGAGGGATGACTGCCAAATTTTGACTAGTCCAAGATTAGGAGTCCGTCGCACTTCGTTAGGATCAAACCAATGGCATTTGAATACGACGGGCTTAAGACGTTTGGACCCATCAAACGTGAGTTCGTATATTTCTTCAATTCTTCCATAATACTAGACCCCATCGAGGGCTGTCGTACAAACTCCGGTATTGGTGGTTCTTCGATTGAGCCGAGTCTGCTTGTGGCTTTTTGTGTGAAAGCGATATCCATTCACATCGTAGTCAGAAAATGACATGACCCTATAGCCACAACCATTGGCAAGTTGTCTCAACTCGGGAGTCATTGAGCCATCGCTTTGGCCCTACAAGTTGAAGCATGAAATTATTTTTTTACGTACGAGGACTTGTAATGTCGAACAAAATGTATGAGCTTCAGAATGACCGTACCTTTTGATTAAACCAAGAAATGAAATCGGGCTTGCCATGTCCCGCACCCTTTTTAAGAAGGGTATCAAGTTGTTGCGGGGTGGTTGCCCTATTTCCCTGCCAAAATTGATGAGTAAATTCCCTGTACAAACAAGATCGACAGGGTTGGATGCAGAATAGCGACGTAGCGCTAGCAACAATGGAGAACTAGTTATTTTTGCACTTACTCAATGTATGGCTCCAATTCAAAAAGGTTGGTCAACACATACATCATGATTGTGCGCCACTCTTCATGTTGTAAATATTAGGAGTCGCACCACTTGCACTTCCGAGTGGCCCTCTGAAGAGGGAAAGGTTCGATTCATCTTCGATGGCATTGTAAAAGGGGGGGGGGGGGTGGATTATGCACATTAGGAAGGATATCGGCATAGTATTTTGTTGTGAAGTTTGACACCTCTTCAGTACAGTATGCCTCTGCAATGGAAGCTTTAATTTTGCATTTGTTTTTACATTTTCTTCGAAGGACCTTTTGTTGTCTCTCAATTGAATAGCACCACCGTCCGTGAACAGGCCCCCCCCCATTCGTGCCTCATACAGGAGGTGCAAAATCATATGCTGCATCGGATTGAAAAAGCCGGGTGGAAAGGTCTTCTCCAACTTACAAAGCAGCACAGGTGCCAATTTTTCCATTTATGCAACCACGGCATGAGATAACTCCTTTGCACAAAGGATGCGAAAGAAATTGCTTAAATCTGCCCGCACTAGCCTCACATGTTCAGGGAGATAGCCTCGAACCATCACCGGAAGAAGCCGCTTAATCCATATGTGGTAGTCATGACTCTTCAGCCCATTTATTCGCATAGTAGTTATGTTCACCCCCATCCTCAGATTCGCTGCATAGCCATTGGGGAACATTAAACTCCGGAACCATTCTAGAACTTCTTTACGATGGTCTTTCTTCAGAACGAATTCGGCTTCGGGCCTTTTCCATCTCTTGCCGTCTTTGGGAGGCGGAATGATGAGCTTTGGTCTATTGCATAACCTTGCTTGATCCACTCTAGATTTAACCTTGTCTTTTGTCTTATCAGGGATATCCATGATTGTACCCCTAGAGTGCCTCGACGGCATTCTTCTTAGTGTGCATCATATCAATGTTATGTGGAAGAAGAAGATCTTGCATGTAGGCGAGCCTCCACAAACCTGACTTCTAAGTCCAGGCATGTTACTCACCATATCCTACAAAACCACCACCTTCTTCGTTTACCTTGAGCGCGTCTAACTGCGCCCGAACCGCGTCACCTATCAACATCTGTGGTGGAGGGTCTTCAACCACGACACCCTTTGTAAAGTTCTTGATGTCTCGTCTGAATGCATGCTGAAGAGGGAGGATTTGCTGGTGTAAGTAAAAACAAGAATACTTGCCACCCTTCGTCAACCAGATGAACCTGAGAGCTGCCTTACAAATTGGGCATGGGAACTTCCCGTGGACACACCAGCCGTAGAATAGCCTATACGCCGGATGGTCATGCAGGGAGTACATGTACCACACTCACATTCTGAAGTTTGTCTTTGTAGCTCGGTCGTATGTCCAAACCTCTTCCTCCCAAGCACGGAGCAGATCGTCAATCAAAGGCTCCATGAAGACACTCATATTATTCCCCGGGTATCCAGGGATTATCAACGACAAGAAGATGCTCTGCCGTTGAAACATGACGTCAGGGGGACGATTGAGGGGGATAACGAACATAGGCCAACAAGTGTACAGGGCAGCCACCATGCCAGGGCAACACGTACATTACGAGCATCCACTGCTTCCTGAGGATAACACTCATCAAAATGTCTCCTTTCTTCAGCATCGGCTGGATGTACCATATTCTCAGGACGATATCATTTACCATGTTTGTGCCACGTCATCTGTTTTACGGATTCCTTGGTCATGTAAAGCCGTTGGATTCTCGGTATGGAGGGAAGGTACCGTTGATTCTTCATGAGCATTTCGAGCTGTTTCTAGCTAGAGGCTTCACATTTAGGACAATATTTTGCATCCACATGGTCTTTCCTAAACAAGACGCATCCGTTCGTGCAAGCATGTATATGCTCATATGGCATTTTAAGTGCACGAAGGAGTTTTTGTGCCTATATAGAGCGGGCCCACGGTGGGCTGCCATATGTGCCCGGCTCTTCGCCGTGTGCCACAGATCTGACACACGGCAAAGATTTGGGCCCACATGGAAGCCCGGCGCGTTGGGGCGCTCTTTACTGTGTGCCAAGATCTGCGGCACGCGACGAAGAAGCTCTTCGCCATGTGTCGCAGATCTTGGCACACGGCAAAGAGCTAGACAGGCCTAAGTACTCTCTCTCTCTCTCTCTCAAACGCCTCGCCCGCTTACCACCTCGCCCGCCCTTCCCTGCCTCCCGCCTGACCGGCGCGGCACCACTCCGCCCCACCTCGCCACGCCTCCACCCGCCGCACCTCGCCACCGCTCCGTCCCGTCTCGCCGCCACCGCACTGCGCCCCACCACCGCGCCGTCGTGAGGACCCGCCGACCCCTGCCCCGCCTGCTGGCCCCTACCCGTCGGCACCTACCCCGCCAGCCGGCCGTCGCCCGCCCCGCCCCGCCCCGCCACGTCTGCCCTGCCTGCCGGCGCCTGCCCTCACGCGCCCCACCACCGCGCCGTCGCGATGCCCCGCCGCCCCTGCCCCGCCCTACGGCCCCTGCCACGCCCTACGGTTCTTGCACGCCGGCGCCTGCCCTCCCGCGCCACCCCTAGCCCCGACCGGGCCTCGCCGGCTGCCAAGTTCCTTGAAGGAGCAGGAAGGGAAGGAGGGGGAGAAAAAAAGACAGGAGATGGAGAAGGTCGACCGGGAGTTGGGGTAGGAGACAACGTAGGGGGACAAGGAGGAAGGGACGGAGGAGGAGAAGAAGGACGAGAGGGAAGACATGGAGGCAGCCGCGTCCGGAGGAGAAGGACAAGGAGCACCCATTGTCGCAGCCGCATCGAACGCCGTTGCTTCACCCCTTGTGAGTGCTTTCTCGACCTCCTCTCGATTTCAGTAATTTAGTATAGAATTAGTGATGAATTAGTGATGTTAGATCAAATTTGGATCTTAGTTATCAATTATAGAAATTTTAGATATAGAATTAGTGATGTATAGAAATGTATGTTTAGAATTTTTGGATATAGAATTATAGATACATATAAAAATTTTGGATCTTAGTTATCAATTTCACATATAGAAATGTATGTATAGAATTTTGGATATAGAATTATAGATACAGAATTATAGATATAGAATTTTAACTTGTCATGCCTCTCAATTTGACTTGTCATACTTGTCAATTTGACCTCGTGTCGTGCGGCACCACATGTCATGTTTCTGGCCATCGAGCTGTGAGAAGAAATTTTTTGTGTGGCCCGACCTTCGTGTTGTGGCTTTTCTTGCAGGTTTTGGAAACCTCACCGTGGAGGGTAGGTGCTGCCGAAAATTTTAATTGACACTCTTATATATGTTCATTTTTTCAGGAGTTGAGCACCGACCTTCGCCATCGGGTTCCCGCTGCCTTCCTCCGCATGGGGTCCATAGGTGCAGCTGCCTTCGTTTTTAAACCAGCAAGGTGTGGTAAATTTCATTGTCTTTCCATATGATGTCATACATCGCGAAACCTAGTTAGGCGTCTCTCGTTCGGAAGAGATACGATTCGAAATATGCAGAACTTTTGATATAGTTATAAAATTATTGTTGTTAGCACCATTTCAATGTTGTCTCAAATGACGACCTTTGTGATTTTATTTTTGTTACACATCAATCATGAAGATTTTATTATAGTTACACATCAATCTTATTTTGCAGGCGAAGAGGCCCTCGGAGCTGAATCGGAGCACCAACTGATGGTGTCTTTCCACCACAGAAACCTCGTGATCTTTGATGAGACTGAGGTCAATTACAATAATGCACCTGATCAAGGCCTCATAGTACTTGTGAAGCCCAAATCTCCACATGCCCACATTGATATCAGTCCCGTGCAGATACAGGCAGCATTACAGCTGCAGACGCATGTGTATGTTCCTCCACGCAATATCTCAAGGTATCTTTCTGATTATGTGGTGGCAACCGGCTCACTCGAGACAACCAATAAGATCTTGAGTATAGATGCCCTTGAAATTGAGGAACATTGCCTTGTGATCTTACCACTGACGCCCGGATATGGTTCCTCCGAAGAATCCATTGATGCCACAATACCAAACTCCGCGATAGAATATACATCCCCACAAGTTACCGGAAATTACCAACCCCAAGAACCACTGAAGCTTGTCGTAACTGGAGTGCCACCAGTCTTTTGGCGCCAGGCAGAGCTGGTACCTAGAATCTTCAGGAACAAATGTGATGTTTCCGATGTCCGTTTGAGGGCAAGAGATCAGCATGATGACATTTGCATTCCCATCAACTATACCTAGGATGACACATGTATGCATCCGCAGAGCAGAGACAGGCGGTGGTTCCGTCCTAAACATATGGGCAATTTGGATTCATGTACAACCAGCTGATCCGGGTGATCTACAAACACTTCATGCCAACGGTAAATGCAGTTACAACAAACCTTGATCTGATAATGTTACATTGTTCCCTCTAACAATTGTCACTCTTACTGTAGAAAGCCCCAATGACTCCACTACACACTATATTCGCAACAAAATGGTGACGAGGGTGCGAGGCCTTCCGGAGAAGGAGGTGCACTTGGAGCAGGTCGTCAGCAAGTAGGTATGCTACAACCAGTCTATACATCGCCCCCTAACTACAAACTTGAGCACCTAGATAGTCCAAAAACTGCATGGTCACTACCTCGTGCGGATCGTCATGCATCAGGTTACTTTCTTGAAGCACCCGTTGATTCTTCAAACGATGATTCGAATTAAACATCAGATGACTTGGTAACAGGTGGCACCGAAGTACCGGAGACACCATATCCCGAGATAACATCATCACCTCTCAACATTGAAGGATACATTTAGTTGAACTTCAAACCTTATGTATACAACTATCGAATTAATTACAACAATATTCCAGCTGTCTCTTTGCTAACACATCTCCTTTATAGCTAAATCCAAAGATGAGGAGACGCTGGAAGGGGCAAGTACTCAAGAAAAGTACACCGGAGACACCACGAACTTGGTTGTGAACTCCTGTTGTGAACTTATGTTGCGCATGTTGTGAACTTACGTTGTGCATGTTATGAACTTGAGATGTGAACTTCGGTTGTGAATATTGTGAACTTGTGATGTATTTGAACTTATGTACCCTTTTAATTCTATGGATTTGAACTTATTGTCTTCGTTAAGCAATGATGAGGATATGAACTTGTGACTATTAACTGACTGTGATGACTATTGATATGCCTGTGATGATTGTGTGATTTTTGGGGTCTTTTATACGTCAAAAAAATAAAAACAGGAATTTATTGGTCACTTGACGGTGTGCCAAGCCCCTGGCACACGGCGAAGTGACCATTTCTGTCGTTTGGGATGGTCATTTCACCGTGTGCATGGCCTGGCACACGGCAAAATGACCAAAGCTTCGCCGTGTGCTAGATGGCTGGCACACGACAAAGATTCAAATATTTGCCGTGTGCCAGCCCCCTGGCGCACGACGAAGCTTTGGGGAAAAACAAAATCTCATCCGCGCAAGTTTTGGTTTTTTGTTACAATCTTTACCGTGTGCCGTAGCTCGGGGCACACGTCAAATACAGTTTTTTCCCTCAAAAAACGCGGGAAGGCGGGACTGGTGATATTTTTTGGGTAAAATTCGGCGTGTGCCGGAACCTTGGGCGCACGGTGAAGGCCTATTTTTTTAAAAAAATATTTGCCGTGTGTCATCTCCACGGCACACGGCGACATCTAACGGACGTCAGCAGCCGTCGTCGTTTTCATGTTCGCCGTGTGTAGGGGTTGTAGGCACACGGTGAAGATTAAATTTGCCGTGTGTCTTCCTCTTGGCACAAGGCGAAGATTAAATTCGCCATGTGCCTACCCTTTGTCATGTGCATTTCGTGGGGCACTCAAAGGTCCTCTTCGCCGTGTGCCCGCGATTTTGCATACGGCAAAGTCTCGGGCACACGGCGAAGAATGAGATTCCGTTAGTGCAACATTACTTTCGTGAAGTACATAGTTAATTTTCTTAGTTTAGACACAGAAAATTATTTTTCTAACATTTTATGTACTATAATATTACTTTTCTTAACTTTCACCGAGTACATAGTTACCCATTCACCCCTTATTAATATAGCCGGTGGGGGGGGGGGGGGTACTGCGCTTGGGGAGGGGTAGGGACTGGAAAATCCTAACACTCTCATAAACACCCCGTCATGGCCAAGGCCCCGCGGAGCCGAGCCGCCGCACCTTGCTATCGGGCCGCGCGGCCCCATCGTCGTCGAGACCCCGCGGAGCTGTGCTGCCCCATCGTTATCTACGCCCCACGCAGGTGCAAGTGAGAGACAGAGGAGAGAAGTTTCTGATAGAGGATGGAGACAACAAGAAGCAATATACATAAAGGAGAGAGAAGAGGAAATAGTTGGAGCAATCGGAGAGCCCGGTTTAGGTGGCGAGTACCGCTGACATGGTTGGATGTGCTTCTTTTCGAAACTCATATCAAATTTTTGAACCATCTAAACAATATCAAAGGAAAATCTTGTGAACTACAAAGTTTTAGATCTCATCGTGCTCTACAAATTTAATATAAAATTTATTTCTAATTTTTTCCACTAGAAAATTTCTAGGGGCAAGTCTTGGCATCACCCCTTCATAGAAATCATTTCCAAGTGCGGGATATTAGCAGCCTCCCTAGAAACCATTTGGAGGTGCGGGTGATGATGTCACCTGTCCCTACAATTCATTTTCATGTGCGGGTGATGCCATCACCTGCCCTTAAAATTATTTTTTATTTTTTCTTTCCTACTTTATTTCACAACATGGATAAATATATACTTACAAAATGTATAATTCATATTTATAATTTACTAGACAATATAATTTAGTATTTTAAATGGTCAAAACATCACAATCTCAATACATAAGTCACAATTGTGTTCAAATTCATATATTCTCATACATTCATACCGTAGAGTTCAACACACATAGTAAATAATCTAATTTCAATTGTGGATACGTGGACAAGTATATCTAACTCGGCGCAAAGTATAATTTATGTCGATAATGCTAATTCTAGAAAATATTTCTACATAATCTAGTGTATATATATGAATGCACCATCTTTAGTCTCGTAGTATCCAATATCTCTTCGTAGATTTTTGCATTTTTATGGTAGATTTGAATCACCACCATGTATGCATACATTCAAATTATAGAGCTAGTGTGCGTCCAAGGTCATTTGAAAATTCAAAATTTCTAGATTTCTAAATATAAGAACTTGTAATGAATTTTTGGACTATTAAATGATCTCAAATACAAAAGTTGTCAACCATAAAGTTTGAGGTCTCATCAAACTCTACATTTTTAATATAAAGTTTGTCTCCATCAAAGATTATATGAAAAAATTATGAATCCATTTGTATGCAACCATTTCTAGGGGCCGTGCTATTACCCGCCCCTAGAAACCATTTTTGGGAATGGGTGATACCATCACCTGCTTCTACAAATGGTATGTATTTGCGGGGGCAGCTGAGGAAATGGCTTTTTCTAAGGGTGTGTGATGCAATAACCCGCCCCTCTAAATGAACCCTATTTCCAAGTGCGGCCAGTCCCCTGTCCGTCCCAGCAAAACCATTTGCAGGAGCGGGAGTAGACATCACTGTTTTCAGGTGCGGTTAAGTTTCTTGTCCGCTGCTAAAGAAAAATTGAGGTGTATCAAGAAATCCTTTATGTAGTAGTGTGTCTCCTTAACCAAGAAAAATTCTTAATTTCTGCTGTATTGTATGGCAAATGAACACGTTATTGTAATGATACCTACAAAATTTAACCATTTACAATGTGTGCTGAACAATTCCTAAATCTTATCCCATACTAGCAAGATCACACGTTTAATTGAATATACAGACACCGTGTTCGTTACGAACTCGACGATTATATAGAAGGTTTTCACAAAATTACAACGTATTAAAAGACTGTGGGTTAATTTTTATAAATACCAGATGGGTTTTGTAAAATTACGATGGTTTGATTGACGAAGCGAATGTTTTGGATCTTTATAGTACAGATATTATTTTTTACAAACAAAAAACTTATTCTCTAGCCCATGCAACTGCAGGGATTAGCGACTCGTTAGGTTAAACATGTAATAGAGCCAGGAATTTAGTACAACAGAGTACATACATATATTCGTCCAGTTTCATCCCTGTTTCCATTCAGATTCTTTTGTTTTTTGTATAAAAATGTGTGACAAGTTGGAAGCAAATCCTTAGTTACAAACCGTCCTGAACTCTTCAATCCTAATTACACTTTTTTACCAGGTCTTATCCATGTTTTTTTTTGTTTTTGATGAAACCAGATGCTAGCTAGCTACTTTACTAACCCAACATATATTTTCTCGATCAAAGAAATGCTAGTTATTTGGTTGGAAAAAATATTCTTTTCAAATTATACGTAGCATGTCATAAATAACTTCAGTGTAGTAGTTTTTAATTGCACTCATCTTCAGTTGCGACCTACCAAATAATAAACAACAATCCCTTTATCTAGTTCCATATTTAGCTGGCCATGACCATGACCCAACAAATATGGAGCAGAGAGGAAAAGGCAATGAGTAGTAGGACGGGAATAGACAATGAAATTCTTCTTACATTGGCATGGGAGTCAACGGAAAATTGTAGCCTACCATGCGTGTTAACTGTCTGAAGCTGTTTCATGGATATGCTTCTTATTTATTTCTTTGTGGTTGGAAAGCAGACGATGATTGATCAAAGTGAATGAGAATCGGTAGCACATCTATCAAAACATGATTAATGCAGCATAATTCAATTGCACTCACATCATGCTGTCACCTACATACCAAACAATAACGAATAATGCATAGCGTCCATTAGTTAGGCACGGTCAAGGAACTACTACACACAATGGAAGAGTCAGAACTAGGCAAGGTACTTAGTAGGGGGAGACTAGAGAAAAAAAATCATCTTACATATTTAGGCATCGGGTGACGAAGCAATTCATTTGTTTAACTACTAATTACTTCTGGTTAGAAGAAATTCATGTAACAGCGAACGCAAAGGTTGAAGGCTACTTGTATTAACGTGACACCACAAAGCTCGTTTCTATCAGTTGTGACCATTTATAGATGAAGGGAAACAGGTAGGCCACGCTAGCATCACTACCGCATACACCCAAGATACTTGCGAGTAGAAGATCATAGATCGTTACCACTAGACGCGTAGCGCAGCGGAAGAAGTCGCGCGTCGATGTAGAGGAAGTAGTCGATCACGTCCCACGAACCGAGCTCCTCGTCCTTGATCCCAACAGCCGATCAGCGCAGCAGTCGCAGCAGCGCCTCCATGGAGTCCACACGTACGGGGATGGAACGCCGGGCATCGGTGTGCTAGCACCGCACGTACGGCAAGGGCGGCGGTTAGGGTGGGCGCGACTATTAGGTCATCTTGCCCCCCTAGCCCCTCCCTCGTATATATAGGGCGTACTAATGGGCTTCTATCTCATAGGCCCATTAGTAACCCTAATCCCTCTTGGATCAATATCCTCTTGGGCCTTTAAACCGTATTGCGATGATGGGCTCTTGGGCATATCACCAACAATCTCCCACTTGCACTAGAGACAATCATACATGCAAGCTTTCCAACATTCCGAACCCCTTAAGTGTGTGACCCGTTAGGTTCATGTGTAGATGGTCGTGAACGGAAACTATTTCCGAATCACAAGTCAATAGCGGCACCTAGCAGGGCATAGTGACTCACATATACACATAAAGATTATATCGGCCGAACCTTAGATATACTCATACACCAAATCCCTTTGTCACACGATACCTGTCAAGCTCAAGGCGAGATGCGTGCCATCTTTGTGATAGCTCGACCATTCTCTCGATCTAATAGTGGATTCTATTCATAACTAACCTTTAGTCATCATGATTAACTCTTTAATCATTTTGGCATGGCCATGCACTTTTCAATCCAACTATCTCGAGGGCCCCAGAGATATCTCTCCCGTTATCTAGGAGGGGCAAATTCCATCTTGATCTGCTCACATCCCATTCCATGTTTCATGACACACCTGTAAGCTACTTTTGTAACTACCCAGTTACGGAGTAGCATTTAGCAGCCCCAAGATGCACCACTACACACAGTGAGAAACAATGGCGATCTCAGGTCTGAGGATCCAGTAGGTACAACACTCAAGAACAACTAATGGCACATACAAGATAACAATCCCAACATTGTCTTGGAGTGGGTCAATCCAACACCATGTTCACCAACATGTGTCCACATCATTAATCCGATATCTCCATATCCATGATCCGTGAAACATGATCATCAATTAATGCATGTGCTAGTCTCAACGTCGTTGTTGTCCCACATAACGACATAAACTAGGGATAATTTAGAATCATATCCTTGTCAACAAAAAGTTTCACGAACAAGTCACATACTTGATAATTAATGTAAAAGATAATCATCCATGAAACATAAAACAATTATTCATTATTACATAAACATACTTATGACACAAATTCTCTCACGCACACTGAAATCACTGATGTAAGTATCTAATACCCATAGATCTCATGTGCGCCTCATGCTTTGGTTGTGGGAGAGGCTTCGTCAACGGATCAGCAACGTTTGAATCCGTGTGCACCTTGCAAACCTTCACATCACCTCTCTCAACAAAGTTACGGATGAGGTGATACTTCCGCAGTATATGTCTGGACTTATTAGTTGTTCTAGGCTTTTTTGCTAGTGCAACGGCACCACTATTATCACAATAGAGGTCCACTGGACTAGAGGCACTAGGAACAACACCCAAATCAGAAACAAACTTTCTGATCCAAACAACTTCTTTTGCAGCTTCGGAAGCTGCAATATACTCGGCCTCTGTCGTCGAATCAGCCACCGTATCTTGCTTGGAACTCTTCCAGCTCACTGCCCCACCATTGAGGCAGAAAACAAAACCGGATTGTGATTTGGAGTCATCTTTGTCTGTTTGAAAACTAGCATTGGTGTAACCTTTTACAACGAGCTCATCTTTGCCTCCAAATATTAGGAACATATTCTTAGTTCTTCTAAAGTACTTAAGAATACTCTTTACAATTGTCCAGTGAGCTTCACCGAAGTCTGACTGATACCTGCCCGTGACACTTAGAGCAAAAGAAACATCCGGACGCGTGCAAAGCATGGCATACATGATCGACCCTATGGCTGAAGCATAAGGAATCGTACTCATCCTCTTTTGCTCATCAGGTGTCGTAGCACACTGACTCTTGCTCAGAGCAATGCCATGTGACATTGGCAAGAAACCTTTCTTGGAATCTTGCATATTGAACCGATTCAATATCTTGTCAATATACGTGTCTTGGCTTAATCCAATTAGCCTTTTTGATCTATCTCTATAGATCCTAATACCCAGAATGTAAGCCGCCTCTCCTAAATCCTTCATCGAAAAACTCTTTTTCAATGAGGTTTTAACGGTTTCAAGCATTGGAATATCATTTCCGATCAGTAATATGTCATCCACATATAGGACCAGAAACACAAGTGCGCTCCCACTGGCCTTTTTGTAAACACAAGGCTCATCTTCATTCTTGATGAAGCCAAACCCTTTGACTACTTCATCAAAACGAATATTCCAACTTCGAGATGCTTGCTTCAATCCATAGATGGACCTCTGAAGCTTACATATTTTCCCAGCATTTTTAGGATCGACAAAACCTTTAGGCTGTGTCATATACACATCCTCACTTAGATGTACATTAAGGAAAGCAGTTTTGACATCCATTTGCCATATCTCATAGTCATAATATGCGGCAATTGCTAGGAGAATCCGAACAGACTTTAGCATTGCGACGGGCGAAAAGGTTTCTTCATAGTCAACACCTTGAATTTGTCGGAAATCTTTCGCCACCAATCGTGCCTTATAGATGTGAACATTTCCATCCATGTCTATTTTTTTCTTAAAAATCCATTTACAGTCGACAGGTCTAACACTGTCAATTGGATCGACCAAGTTCCAAACTTGATTATCATGCATGGATTTTAACTCGGATTCCATGGCTTCAAGCCATTTATCGGAGTCGGGTCCCATCCTTGCTTCCGTGTAGGTCAAGGGCTCGTCATTTTCCATCAATAATACGTGGCGCTCCTCCGTAATGAGGAGGTTGAGCTTGTCAGTAGCGCGACGTGCCCTTATAGACCTTCGTGGGGCTGGTGCCTCAACTACGGATTGTGCAACATCTTGCGCATCCCGTGGATCTTCAGTGAGTGCTGAAACAGTTTCGGGCGTTTCCTAAATTTCTTCAAGTTGCACCTTGCTCCCATTGAATCCTTTTGAGATAAACTCCTTTTCTAAGAAAACACCATTGCGAGCGACAAACACTTTGCCTTCCGCCTTATTGTAAAAATAATATCCTTTGGTTTCCCTAGGATATCCCACAAAGAAGCATTTGTCTGACTTTGGAGTGAGCTTATCTGACATCAAACGTTTGACATAAGCCTCACATCCCCAAACTTTGAGGAAAGATAATCCGGGACGCTTCCCAATCCATATCTCATATGGTGTCTTCTCAACAGACCTACTTGGAACCCTATTCAGTGTGAACACAGTAGTTTCAAGAGCATAACCCCAAAATGACAATGGAAGATCAGCTTGGCTCATCATGGACCTAACCATGTCCAACAAGGTTCGGTTCCAGTTAGCTGTGGAACAATTCCACATTGCTTCAAATGATCACCAAATTCAAGGCTCAAATATTCTCCTCCACGATCAGATCACAGAAATTTAATTGTTTTGCCTAATTGATTTTGTACTTCATTCTGAAATTCTTTGAACTTTTCAAACGATTAAGACTTGTGCCTCATTAAGTAGATATAGCCATATCTACTAAAGTCATCAGTTAAAGTAATGAAGTACTGCAAACCACCTCTGGCTATTGAGCTCATTGGTCCACATACATCGGTATGTACAAGTCCCAACAAGTCACTCGTCCTCTCACTATGACCAGTGAAAGGTGCTTTGGCCATCTTTCCAAGCAAACAAGACTCACATGTGTCGAATGATTCAAAATCAAACGAGCTTAACAATCCATCTTTATGGAGTTGTTCAATGCGCTTCTCATTTATATGACCTAAGCGACAATGCCAAATAAAAGTGGGATTCAAATCATTTGGTCTAAGCCTCTTAGTATTAATGTTACAGACAGATTTATCCTCAAGATCAAGAACATATAATCCATTCACTAATGGACAATGAGCATAGAAAATACCATTACAAAAAATAGAACAACGTTTGCTCTCTATTACAATCTTAAAACAGGTAGGCTACGCTAGCATCACTACCGCATACACCCAAGATACCCGCGAGTAGAAGATCATAGATCGTTACCACTAGACGCGCAGCGCAGCCGAAGAAGTCACGCGTCGATGTAGAGGAAGTAGTGGATCACGTCCCACGAACCGAGCTCCTCGTCCTTGATCCCAGCAGTCGATCAGCGCAGCAGTCGCAGCAGCGCCTCCACGGAGTCCACACGTTACGGGGATGGAACGCCGGGCGTCGGTGTGCTAGCACCGCATGCACGGAAAGGGCGGCGGCCGAGAGAGAGGAGGCGGCGGCTAGGGTGGGCGCGACTATTAGGTCATCTTGCCCCCCTAGCCCATCCCTCGTATATATAGGGCGTACTAATGGGCTTCTATCTCATTGGCCCATTAGTAACCCTAATCCCTCTTGAATCAATATCCTCTTGGGCCTTTAAACCGTATTGCGATGATGGGCTCTTGGGCATATCACCAACAATAGATTCGTCCAGCCACATCCTCGTACATTACACAGAAGCCAACAATCTCAAGTATACGACAGGACTCTTCTGAGGGTACCATTATATATTTGATAGGAGCATCATCTTTCTTCCCCATATGTCCATTCATTATATATGCCACCACCAGAAGAGTAACATAATTAAAATGGAGGAGACAAATGTAGGTGAGATGCGGTAGCGAAGAAGAAATAAAATGGAGAAGAAAAAATATTCTTGTAGAGGAATGGAAGGCAAAAGGAAATAGGTTCCCTATATGTTCTCGTGAGTTGTTCTAGGACTTAGAACATAGTCATCGGAAGATAATCGATCCTCCAAGATATAAGCAGCTGACCAGACGAATAGCCCGAGCAGGTGCAGCACTTGAAAAAGTGTCGTGACAACCTTGCATCATTGTATCTGTCAAGGCCTGATCGTTAAGTGTTCTGCGTACATATGTATGTCACATAAATGACTACTACTGATTGGAAGAGTGCATGAGTGTACACCTCTGAATTATGATCCATTTTTTATCCATGGGCGGCAAAGATATACTGTTTCATCTGATTCCAATGTAGTCATGTATGTGGCATATACATGTATCTTTATTTCTATAACGCAATAGTACTGCACGGCAAGCCCGGAAGGAAATGCACACATGTATTTTATTTGCAGCAGGGCATTGATGATTGGTTACTCGACATAATTCTCCTGGACTCTTCAACCCAGAGGTAGAGTTTTGCTTCGAGTAGCAGAATGAGCGTTTTGTGAAGAACTTTGGCGACACACAACTCTGGATTTTGAGACATTTTTAATCCATTGTTTTGGAATCCTTCAGCCGTCATATTTGAATTATTAGTCTTTGTCGCTTTGCCTCATGTTTTTACAAGACCAATGATTGTATCCTGGTTTCAATATGCTATTGCAGCAACAGAATCTGGTGTCATTTATATTTCATCTCTAAAGCATCATAAGTTATTTTGCTAGGACAAAAAATATTTTCAAAAGTTCTCTGGCATGTATCAACTAACGTGTCTAATGAAGTGGAACTGTATTGCACTCGCGTCTGGCATGTATAATAAGATGAATTCATTTAGTTGGCCAACGGAGGCGGCAGAAAAGGCAAAAATAATGAATTCATCTTACAATGCGTTGGAGTGATGACACAATTAATTCATTTACATAAGTATGCCACATAAATGACTACTGCTGATGTGTTCTTGGTAGCAGAAATACGTAGAAGAGAATACAGGTTGAAGGCTACTAGTAATTATGTGCCACCATACAGGTAGTGTCATAGGTTGGGACTGCCTTGGTTCGTTCAATATCACACCCTTATATATTACACGGCAACCAATAATAACTACTAGTATTACACAACAGACGTCTTGTGAGTGTACGATTATATAGACAAATGAATCTATATATATATATATATATATATATATATATATATTGCGAGTACGATTATATATTTGAGTGAACTAGCATAACATGGAGGAGAAAGAACAGCTGATCGGGATAGTGAAGAAGAAACTAGTTAGAACATATCCTCCCCGGGGCATGGAAGGCAAAAAGGAATATTCTACAGTGTTATATCCTGAAGCGTTGCTCTAGAACATAGTAGATGGTCAGGGGAGGATCATGGGTGTCGGTGTTTGGGACTGGAACCCTATGACGAGCGGTATACTGAGCTGAGATATTCATTGGTTGGTGGGGTTGTTCATAGTATCTCGAGAGCATGCATAGTGTGGGAAACTTGTTTTCTATCGCGAGCTACTCCAGCATTCTTTCACTATTTGGTGGATGGTTAGCGCAGAAAAATTATGTGTACGTCCACAAGAAGATAAAGTAATTGTCCAGCAGCGCGCACACGGCAAACGCCCAAAAGCACACGGCAAAAGGTTTGCCGTGTGCCGCCCACGGCAAAGCCCCGTCGGTAAATAGCCCCGACGGCGAAGAGAGCTTTGCCGTGGGCCGTATATCGGGCACACGGCAAACCCTTTAACGTGTGCCAACATGCGCACCCGGCAAAAATGACGACACCCCTTCGCTAACGGCCGGCGCGTCGTTTTTTTCAATGGTTTGTCGTGTGCCTCCCCTCTGACGTGTGCCTGACACGGCAGAGGGGAGGCACACAGGCACACGGCAGAGGGGAGGCACACGGCAAACTATTGGTCATTTTACCGTGTGCCGGCCTCTGGCACACGGCAAAGTAACCATTTCAGTCCCAGAAATGGTCCCTTTGCCGTGTGCCAGGGGCCGGCACACGGCAAAATGACCAATATATTTCTGTTTTTAATTGTTTTTCACGTATAAAAATCCCCAAAAATCACAGACATACATATATATCATAACCAACATTGCAGGCATACATATATATCATATCAAACCTCATAAACAATCCCAAACATACATATAGATAAATAATCCACAAGTGCAAGAATTCACAAATACGTTTATTACAATTCACAAGCTCACATCTTCAAAGATAACAAGTTCACGACTGCAAGGTAACAAGCTCACATATTCAAAGATCACTGAGGTGGGTCGAAAGACGGTTGAGATGGGAACATCGGTGCGCACGGTGACAAGTCTGGCGTATTCGATGCCGCCGATTGATTCTGCAAAAAAAGAGAATAGATTGCATGTGAGGCAAATTAAGGCAAAAATCTAAACCATTCACAATTCCATCATAGTTTCTAATTGAAAATCTAAACCATTCACAATTCCATCGAACATTCAAAATTTCATTGAATTCTCTAAGTGATTTTAGGTCTCTATGTTATCTAAGTTTCTAATAATTAAAATGAGTCTAAAAGGTTGTGAAGTGGCTCACAGGAGGAGTTGCAGGAACCATAGCCAGGGGCCGGAGGGAATATCATCGGTGGCAGAGGTTGACCCATCTGAACGGAAAGACTTTGAATGTAGCCGTACATCTGGGACATCTGCAGCTGCATATCGGCCTGGATTCTCGCCGCCTCCTCCGCTCGTATCCTCCTCTCTTCGGCCATCGCCGCCTCATGTGCTGCCGCTTGCGCCGCCATTTGGGCCTACAATTTGTCATTGCAATGTTAGAAAGCAAAGCAAGCATATGTAGAAATTGAATGAACGATGAATAAATCAAATATAACCTGAAGTTCCTGCACTTGAAGCTGTGCCGCGGACAGCCGTGGGCGTATGGCTGGGCTACTGCTCGTGCTCCTTGCTCGAACCTGGGCGAGAGTAGGAGTACTGGCCGTGTCTAGAGTGTCGTCGCCTATATAGTATCGGCCATGCTTCTTGCCTCCTCCCACCCTCATGATGATCTCTCCATCAAGGTCATGGCGGCTCAGATCCCACTCTGGCCCATGGACCTTATTTCCCGCCTCTGTGTACGCGGTGATGCGGGTGTGGATGGAGGGATTGGTGTACGCAGAGGGGGGGTCGTTCGGGTTGTAGGTGACCTCGGACGCCTTGCCCTTGTGGGCCAAAGCCCATCCCATAAACTGCGAGCACTCTGCGCCTTCATGCGTCTCGGACTGCCAAAAATAGCAAGTTGATTACACACTATCCATAATTAAGGTTTAGAATAAAGAAATGAATCTGCATACCCATCTAGCCTTGTATTCGTCATTGCTATGGCTGCCTTGATGGTGAGCTGGACACTTGTATCCTTCCTCGTATCCTTCCGCACACTTGTAGAAATCCTGCATATCAACAAATATGATGTATTGAGAAGTGTAGTGCGAATGAAGGCTTACCCACAACTCGGCCTTCACACGCTCCGCCTTGTTCTCGAAGGACATGTTTTCCCGATCAAGATAATCGGAGGCGGCGACGTAGTAGTTCCACGTCCAGGCGGGCTCGTGCCTTCCACCAATGTGGACCAGGCTTGGGAAGTGCTCCCTGACCAAGCCACCCAGGATGCCGTTGACTTTGCAAGTGTGAGCACCTCTGGTGAGTATTTTCCAATTCCTGCCAAAAGTGATTAATATAAAATATTAGTTTCTATTGTGATTTTCAGGTAATGAAATGAAAAAATAGTGATAACATGTAAAGTTACTTACAATGGCCCAAAGGGTCGAATGATCGGACGTCGATATAGAGGTATTGGTCTATCCGGGAGTCGCGAGGGACCTCGCTGCCAGATAGTCAGTGTACCCCCGGTTGAGACATCCTCCTCCTGGTCCTCCTCCGCCTCCGCCTCCGCCACCACCTCCTCCTCCTCCTCCTCCACCCCCTGCTCCTCCTCTGCCTCCCCCACCTCCTCCTCCTACGGCTGCTCTACAGGCCGAGTCGCTCGACTCCCCCCTTGGCTCTTGGGGCCACCCTTTCCTCGACCCTTGCCTCGGGTCCCCCTAGCGACCGTCCCCCCAGGATCATCAGAATGTGGCGCCATTCTTCGGAAAACCGACGAGCATGCACGTTGAAGTCCACTGCCCACCATCTTTGTTCAATCACCTGCAAATAAAAACACTAAACCAGTTAGCACGTATAAACAAAATGTAATTAGAAAGATAAGCAAAATAAACAATACATGTATTTGAAACTAACATGATATTATAAATAATAAGCAAAATAAACAAAACATGTATTGGAAAATAAACATACATGTATTAGAAATAATCATCTAGATCGGGATTAGCTGGATCATAAGTCTCATCATCACTATCATGCATGTCAAGATAATCAGGCCCGTGCTCGAAAGGAGGAATGTCGTCTTCATCAAGCCCTAATTGTAATTGCTCAAGTAATTCTAAGTCCTTAGCATTATAAACCTCATCTCCAGCATCATCTTCATCAATCATTTCATCAACGTCTACTTCCATTCCGATCGCTCCGGTTAAGTCTATCTTAAAACATCCTTGCAGCCCCTCTTCTTGAAAGAACTCTCCGTCATATGTGTTTGGGTCTATGTTGTAATCTTCATTGTTTGGGACGGGTAGTTTACCATGTGGTGATACCTTGTAGACAACGTCCCAACACACAAGACGTGCATCGGTTTTGCAAGGGTATGATAGATAATAAACTTGTGTAGCTTGTTGGGCCACAATATAGACATCATCTCCTGGATAGACGGATGACTGTCGAATTTCGACTAGTCCAAGATTAGGAGTCCATCGCACTTCGTTAGGATCAAACCAATGGCATTTGAATATGACGGGTTTAAGAGGTTTGCAACCATCGAACGTGAGTTCGTATATTTCTTCAATTCTTCCATAATACTCGACCCCATCGAGGGCTGTCGTACAAACTCCTGTATTGGTGGTTCTTCGATTGGGCCGAGTCTGCTCGTGGTTCTCTGTGTGAAAACGATATCCATTCACGTAATAGCCGGAAAATGACATGACCCGATAGGCACAACTCGGGACTCATTGACACATCGTTTTGACCCTACAAGTAGAAGCTTGATATTATTCGCATTTACGAGGACTTGTAATGTCAAAGAAAAGGTACGAGCTTCAGAATGATTGTACCTTTTGTTTAAACCAAGAAATAAAATCGGGCGATCCACGTCCCGCACCCTTTTTAAGAAGGGTATCAACTTGTTGCGGGGTGGGTGCCCTATGGCCCTGCGAGAATTGATGAGTGAATTCCCTGTAAAACAAGATCAAGGGGGTTGGATGCAAAATAGCGATGTTATGGTATCAATAATCGAGAACTAGTTCTTTTGTGCACTTACTCAATGTACGGCTCCATTTCGGAAAGGTTGGTCAACACATACATCATGATAATACTCCACTCTTTATGTTGCAAGGTCTTAGGAGTCGCACCAGAGACACTTCCGAGTTGCCCTCTGAAGAGGCTGAGGCTCGATTCATCTTCGATGGCATTGTAACGGGCAAGTGGATTCTGCACATTAGGAAGGTTGTCAGAGTAGTATTTTGTTGTGAAGTTTGACACCTCTTCGGTACAGTATGCCTCTGCAATGGAAGCTTCAATTTTGCATTTGTTTTTACATTTGGTTTGAAGTACCTTTTGTTGTCTCTCAATTGAATAGCACCAATGGCCCTGCACAGGCCCCCTCTTTTGTGCCTCATTCGGGAGGTGCAAAATCATATGCTGCATCGGATTGAAAAAACCGGGTGGAAAGATCTTCTCCAACTTACAAAGCAACACAGGTGCCAATTTTTCCATTTCTACAACCACGGCACGAGATAACTCTTTAGCACAAAGGATGCGGAAGAAATTGCTTAACTCTGCCAGCACTTGCCACACATGGTCACGGAGATAGCCTCGAACCATCACCGGAAGAAGCCGCTCAATCCATATGTGGTAGTCATGACTCTTCAACCCATTTATTCGCATAGTAGTTAAGTTCACCCCCTCCTTAGATTCGCAGCATATCCATCTGGAAACATTAAAGTTTGGAACCATTCTAGTACTTCCTTCTTTTTCTTCAGAACGAATTCGGCTGGTGGCTTTTTCCATTTCTTGCCGTCTTTGGGAGGCGGAATGTCCAGCTTTGGTCTATTGCATAACCTAGCTTGATCCACTCTAGCCTTCACGTTGTCTTTTGTCTTATCAGGAATATCCATGATTGTACCCCAGAGTGCCTCAGCGACATTCTTCTCAGTGTGCATCATATCAATGTTATGTGGAAGATGAAGGTCTTTCATGTAGGGGAGCCTCCACAAGCCCGACTTCGAGGTCCAGGCGTGTTCCTCACCATATCCCACAAAACCACCACCATCTTCATTTACCCTAAGCGCATCTAACTGCGCACAAACCGCAACACCTATCAACATCAGCGGTGGCGGGTCTTCAACCACGACACCCTTTGTAAAGTTCTTGATGTCTCGCCTGAATGGATGGTCAATAGGAAGAAATTATCAGTGTTTGTCGAACGAAGAATACTTGCCACCCTTCGTTAACCTGAAGAACTTGAGAGATGCCTTGCATACTGGGCATGGAAACTTCTCGTGGACACACTAGCCGCAGAATATCCCATACGCCGGTAAGTCATGTAAGGAGTACATGTACCACACTCGTATTTTAAAGTTTGTCTTTGTAGCTCGGTCATATGTCCATACCCCTTCCCCCCAAACACGGAGCAGATCGTCAATTAAAGGCTCCATGTACACACTCATATTATCCCCAGGGTATCTAGGAATTATCAACGACAAGAATATGGTTTGTCGTTGAAACATGACGCCAGGGGGAAGATTGAGGGGGATAACGAACATAGGCCAACAAGTGTACGGGGCAGCCACCATTCCATACGGATTGAACCCATCTATTGCCAGCGCAACACGTACGTTACGAGCATCCATCGCTTCCTCACGATAACACTCGTCAAAATGTTTCCATGCTTCGGCATCGGCTGGATGTACCATATTCTCAGGACGATATCGTTTGCCATGTTTATGCCATGTCATCTGTTTTGCGGATTCCTTGATCATGTAAAGTTGTTGGATTCTCGGTATGGGGGGAAGGTAACGTAGGATTTTCACGGGGATTTCTAGATGCCTCTTCTGACCATCACCAGAATCTACCTCCAGGTACCTAGAGGCCTTACATTTAGGACAATATTTTGCATCCGCATGGTCTTTCCTAAACAAGACACATCCCTTTGTGCATGCATGTATATGCTCGTATGGCATCTTAAGTGCACGGAGGAGTTTTTGTGCCTCATACAAATTGCGTGGCAGATTGTGATCACCTGGAAGCAGGCTGCCAAAAACTGTCAACATATTATCAAAGCCATCTCGACTAATGCCAAGCTGAGACTTTAGGGCCATAATGCGTCAGATGGCATCCAATTGAGAAACATCGGTGTGCTCGTGAAATGGTTTCTGTGCCGAAGACAGCATGTCGTAATAGGCTTTTGCGGATGCCTCTGGTGGATCCTCCCTAACATCACTAGGCCCTTCATCAAAGTGTGCTTGATGAAAGTCATCTAGCATGTCTCCGCACCCGGCATCAGCATCATAATCTTCGATGCGTTGTCTCACGACCTCATCTCTCGCACGATGAGCTTCACCGTGGCAGATCCACCAGGTATAGTTTGCTGCAAACCCATTGGTACAAATGTGTTTACCCATATTGAATTGTGATTGAAATATCTTGTTTGCACATCTGGTGAGGGACACAGGGCTTTACTCTGTCCTTTATCAAATGCCATTTTCAAGAAATCTGCAACCTTGTGAATGAATTCATCTGTCCAGTCACGTTTACCCTTCCAGCCCATGTACATCCACTCACGATCATCCATCCTTTACCATATAAGTGAGTTATATAAAAATAAATGGCATCTACACGATGTCTATCATGCTCTAATAGGTGAAGATAGGTCCTAATCCCACCCGAGGATGTGTAGATGGTATTAGTTTCTATGCTCTACTCCTATCCGAGACAGAATTTCAGCAGCACATCCCCGCTGTTCTCCAAATACACGTCCTGTTAAGGAGGGGCTAGCCGGCACAGGCGGTGCCTTCATCGTCCGCCCCGTCGCGACGAGTCCTCTGGCGGCCGTGCAACGTCTTGTTCAGGTAGATACTGTACTATTCACTACCCTCGGTGCAGCGGTTGTCGGATGCATCCGAGACACCACACCATTACGTGTCCTAGCAGTTCGTGGACCTGCTGGGGCAATCGGCCATGGCTGAGTTCAACCTGACTTTTTGGTGGATCTGGTCAGCAATTGTTTTAACAAGATCCGACTCTTTGGGTGGTATAATGTGTTCATGTTACACGTGTATATATAATTATAACCTATTAGTTTTGGCTGCAATCCTAGATTTTCCTTTCTTTTGGGTTGGGGATTGATATGGATCTGAAAGCTTAGTTTGAGATAAATTCTATGGAACAATCCCACCAAATCAATAAACAAATGATTCTTGATGTTTAGGACATTACTTAATATAATTCTTCTGTGGATCTATGCTTGATTTGGTGGGATTGGTATGGTTGTACTTGTACTTGTACATATAGAATCAGACAGAGCTCTAGCTTCCAACTAAGCTTCCCATCAGCAAACTATCAAGTATAATTTGATTAATCTTCAGTTTTCTAATGCAGGTGCCGCTAAGATGACGTAGGCCTAATCAACTAATCTGCTAGTAGAGTACAGTAGCTAATTCAAGTAGTATAGCATAGTCTTTAGTCATTCATTTCGACTTTTCAGAATAGTAAGTATATTTTTACCAACTTGTTTCTGCAGATTGTAGAAAATGCAGGACCTCAAACCAAAGGTGTTCATGTAGACATAAATTCTAATCCTAGGAATTACTGGTCTTATGTCTTTAGAACAGTTGTCACATATTTTGTCTTGAGAACAATTGTCACATATTGTGTTGTTTGTAAACAAAAGGAAATATAACTCCAGAATCTAGTCTGAGGCTCTGATTTCCTACTAAGAGGGCTTTCTCGGCTCAAACCACCAGCAACCTTTCAGTTATCAGATTGTGGCAAAGCTTTAGTTTCATTTCAAGTTGAAGTTTTCCCAGTAGATATCTGCAACTGTAGTCAAGATTTCCCCTGTATTTTTAAAACCCAACTCCTGTTTGGATTCAGGAGTTCTTCTTACATTTGGAATTTGTCATAAAAAAACTAGTTCAGCAAAAAAACACTACCTCCTAGTTCAGCAAGATTGAATTTGAAGAAAAACTACCACCTTCATTTGAATATAGAAAATGGGAATGAGCAAGTATATCAGCTGGACTTTTTGATCTTAGGGTGGAAAAGATCTTTTACAGGCGAATACCATCTTACATGTGTTTCTGGCAGCTGACAAGGGTATTACAAAACTTTTTGCAGATGAAGGCGAAGTGTTCTGCTGGGGATGGAACAAATATGGTCAGGTGGTTATCCCTTGGCTCTCCATTGTTTTTGGCGAAATCCTTGACTCCCCTTTTACACCATTGAAATGCAAGGTTTACTACGGTTTCTGAATTTGAGTTTGCTTTCGCAGCTCGGCCTCGGCGACTCGATGGACAGGAACGTGCCTTGCAGTGTTCCGTGGACACTACCACCGCTAAACGTCTACTGCGGCTAGTGGCACACCTCAGTGCCGGCGGGGTCGCCTACCTGAAACCTGACAAAAGAATTACGGTAGATTGACCATTTTGTTAGGAACATGCAGGCTCGTGCAGGTGCGGTGATGCTGCATTCCATTGTGTACATACATGGCAGTGCATTACAGATATATGCGTTTTTATTCTTTCTGGGGGTGCTCTTCAGCGAGTGCAACGTAGACAAAGCTTGTATCGCAATGCATATGCAGTTGAGTAGGATTCCCTGTACAATTATGCTTGAAACTGGGTTCCCTCACAAAACAAATAAAGCTGCATGTCTTGCAATTCAGACCAACTATAGCTAAGCTAGCTAGAATGCATATGTTGCAGCAACGATGCATTTTCTTTCTTTCTTGTGTTCTATTGCAGCAGCCATGGCATCTCTTTCTTTCTTGTGTTCTATTGCGGAAGGGTTACGTTTCCCAGTGTCAGGGCAGGACCGGGGTTCAGGGGTTTTCTTGGCCTGTGTGACAAAGTCCTTCTTAAATGAAATACCCGAGGGGCAGCTCGGGTTGAGTTTTTTTTATTGCGGAAGCCATGGCATTTTCATTGGATAGAAACTGAATGCTATACTTTTCAGTCTTTGTGCTGTGACATGGAGTACTACAAGAAAAATGATGGAAACAACTTCGAAAATTCTAAGATATACACAACCTTGTTATCGCCTACTGGTTGCAGAACCAGCAAAACATACACTGAATACATTCATTGATTGGACCAAGCTGTATTGCGTTATCTTTCTTACCACATTGCGAAGCTGATACCATCTTACACAGGCACACACACACATGTCCATTATAGAATAAGGGAGAAAACATGGGTACACGTAAATACTACTTTTTTATGTCTAATAACTGGAACAATATGCCAGCAAGACCTCCAGGCTCCAGCTGCCAAGCCGCCTCATCTGTTTCCTCACATGTAGCTGAAGCAACATATACAATACAATCTGGTACCTAATCGCCATCAGAAGCAACACCAAGAGGTTCACCCACTTTGCATTTGCCAATATGAGATGTCATAGGAACCTCGAACGACAAACGATCTAATCACATACTTGTTTTCCACCAAGCCTTGGAAATTTGATTTCCAGGCCATAAGTAATCACAGTCATAAATCAAATATCAGCATAACATTAGCTTACCTGCATCATGTATGTGTGATACGAAATGAAGAACAATGGGTATGTCCATACAGCATAGGGTGAAGTTCCTCCCGTTCGAAAATACTCAGCCACAAGCATCATGATATCTTGGAATTTTTTATTATTAACTGATCAATTGTTCATGCCTATAGGGCCTGTAAATTAACAATCTCCAACCTTGGGTTAATCTAGCGGCAGTTCCCAATCCCCAAACTTGAATTAATTCAGTTGCAGTTCGTAATGTCATCCTCAGTTGCCAACATATCAAGAGTCACTTCAGGTCCAAAATCACCAACCCAATGGTGTCATGAAAGCAGAAGAAGAACTACAGAACAAGTACCTCTACGATGCAGAGGGGATGCCAGCGGCGCCCGTTGCTGCCAAGGGATGCTACCGCGCGGCTACCGCGTGGCCACTGCGGCCGTTGCAGGTGGCTACGGAGGCCGAGACGGTGTGCACGGTGGGGTGGACGCCACGGGACAGCATGTTGGAGAGGAGTGCGTGTGGACGGCGGAGGTGTACAAGACAGTGATCAGGTCCGGCGCGCGGCGGAGGAGTGCGGCAGCCAGGTCGAGGCGGCCGTATGCGGCGTACGCGTGCTGGAGGCGGAATTCGACAGCTTTGTCGTGGTTGACGCCGGTGCGTAACACCACGCCATGAAGCGGAGGCGCGGCGCGCAGACGCGCAGCCCGCAAGGAGCGCCACTGAGCGGTCCGCCGTGAGGGTGCCATGCTGGCTACCACTGGCTGGCGAGGGGAGGGGAGGACGGTAGCAGCGATGGATGCAGGACGCGAGGGATGCTCCGGTGGCGGTGAGCGAGCATCTGGGCCGATATGCTACATAAATAGACCAAAATACCCTTCACGTAATGAGGGACAAGTAAAAATGGTATTTGGGCCCATCAATATCCGGGGCATTTGGGCTGTATGGGCCGATATGCTACATAAATAGACCAAAATACCCTTCACGTATCAGTTTCTAACCAATTAATTTGGTTCCTCCTAGCAGGTTTCTGGTTCCTTTAAACATGTTCTTTGTATTTTCTAACCGTTAGATCTGGATCCATCGACGGTCTATAAAATTTTCAAGCACCATAAAAATCCTCACATGGCAAGGTACTTAATTAGTAGGGGGAGAGTAGAAAAAAGAAATCTTTTTATATGGGCATCGGGGTGATGAAGCAATTCATTTATTTAACTATGAAACATAAATGACTGCTACTAACTACTTCTGGTTAGAAGTAACAGCGAATGCAAAGGTTGAAGGCTACTTGGCTGCATTCACGTGCTCGTTTCTATCTGTTGTGACCATTTATTGATTCGTCCAGAACCACATCCTCATACATTACATAGCAGCCAATAATCTCAAGTATACGACAGGGCTCTTCTGAGGGTACCATTAATATATTTTATGGGATTTCTTCCCCATATGTCCATTCATTTTGCCACCACCAGAAGAGCAACATAAAATGGAGGAGAATGTGCACGTGAGATGCGATAGCGAGGAAGAAATAAAATGGAGGAGAAGAAATATTCTTGTTGAGGAATGGAAGGCAAAAGGAAATAGGTTATCCCTATATGTCCTACCATGCAAGTTGTTCTAGGACTTGTAACATAAAAAGGAAGGCAAAAGGAAATGCACACATGTATTTTAATTGCAGCAGGGCATTGATGATAGGTTACTCGACATAATTCTCGTGGACTCTTCAACCCATAGCTAGGGTTTTGCTTCGAGTAGAATGGGCGTTTTGTGAAGAACTTTGGCGACACACCTCTGTATTTTGGGCCATTTTTAATCCATGGTTTGGAATCCTTCAGCCATCATACTTGAATTATTAGGGTTTGCCGCTTTGCCCCCATGTTTTTACAAGACCAATGATTGTATCTATTGTGGATACTGAATGTTTATCAACATGAACATGTATGGTTTCAATCTGCTACAGGGGCAACAGAATCTGGTATCATTCATATTTCATCTCTAAAGCACTGCATGTTATTTTGCTAGGACAACAAATATTTTTAAAATTTTCTCTGGCATGTATCAACTAACATGTCTAATGAAGTGGAGCTGTATTGCACTCGCGTCTGGCATGTAAGATGAATTCATTTGGAGCGCGTCAACACGCGATGGGTCACGGGATAGAAGACCACGCTACCCATCATCTTCAGCTAGGGCGCACTTCCATCCGCCGGGCCCCCCTCCGCCACGTCCTTCCGCCGCCCCCACCTCCGCCACGTCCTTCCGCCACGTCTCTTGTTAATCATTTTGCTTCTGCGGTACTTTGATAAATTCCAAATCGTTTCTAGGGTCAACACATCATTAGTTGACGTGTGTGACTTTGATGATTACAAGAAAATTGTTTTGGGTGTTTTTGGGATATAGACCGAGTTTCTTTTGACACAAATTTTTATCGGCTCTCATTCACCTCCCTCTTGTCGTCATTTCGGTCCTTCAGTATGTTGCCTTTGCCCACGTACAGGCATACGAGTGGCTTGATCGGTCTACTGTTTTGCATTGCATAATTTTTTTCTCTGCATTCAGGGCAGTTGTTTTTTAAAAGATATTGTTTTGTATTCTGTTTTCTCTGTATGACCCGGAAGGAAATTGACTCATGCATGTAAGTAGCAGCATGGCAGTGATTGGATACTTTACTCGGCATGGTTAGTTTTGCTTCGAGGAGCAGGGGGCGCTGAATTAACCAGCTGTGAAGAACTGACGTGTACTATATACGGAAACCGAGCCTGGTACCCTGCATATATATTTGTTCTTTTCAATTCATGGCATTGCAAAGTCATTTTGTTGGGAAAATTATATTGTTAAAAGTTAAGGTAGCATGTGCTTGAACCGTAGTAGAAAAAGAACAGACAAAGAAAGTTTGTATTACTATAGCCAGAAATTAAAGAAACTAGTGGTTAATTACCCGTGCATTCGCACAGGCTAGGAACAAATGAAAATTAATTTTTCTTTGTTATACTTGACTTGATCCATTCTCTGCCATCAGCGCACACACTACATAGACAGGTTGGCGTATAGTAGATGATGGACAGCATAGAAATATAGGCTCTACATCAGCACAATGATGTGTAATTATAACGTAGCAATCTATATGTATTCAATTTATGGTTGCCCTTCTAAACTTTCACTTCTTTTTCAATCATATTACCCGTTTGACCGTTTTATGCAACCAAAATGAATTAATCCATTGTTGATCTAATGGACCCCTGGCCCATGTTTCGTCCATCTAAATATAGCAAGGACGGTTGTGCATCCCTAAGACTACCCACAGTCCAACCGATGCTGAAAAGAATATCTGCATGACACGTCACTACGGTACTTTGATGCTAAAAAACTTGTAGTGTGATTTTTGAGTATCGATGCCCAAACATCTGACTCCAGGGATATCGTACAGTTTAATAGACACGTCTCATTTGTTTATTTCCATGAGCATCGAGGAACAAACATGCATCGATGCCGGCCAAATTTTGTTCAGCATTGATACATGCAGTGTGCGAATCAATGCCCCATGGCTCTCTCTCCTCTTCAGGCATAGGCAGAGAGAACGTTGTGGCTGGTCTAATGCAGTAATACTGTAACATCTCCATGGTGTCAACTATGAGAGCAAATGCCAACCTATGGAGTCGGGTGTTTGAAGGCCACAGTTATTTATGCAACCACAGAAGAACTCGATCAACTGTGCCACACCAACCAATAGTATAGTAACTAGTATATGACGTGACCCTTCGAGTGTACTATTATACATTTGATGGTAGCACCATCCTACGTCCCCATTGATTCCGACTTTCGAGTATCCGATTTGTTTTCTGTCACCGGAAAGCGGAGCAAACATAATGGGCGTGATTGGTTCTCGTCGGCAGCCTGGCTTGTACCGCGCATGCAGGCTCGCATGGGCCAGGTCTGCCGCATACAGCAGCCTTTTGTTTGGTTGATGTCTACGCGCATGCAGGCTCGCATGGGATGCTGTTCGGTTGCGTGCATGCAGGGTTGCTGATCTATTTTTTCTCTTCTGCACGCTCCCCAATGCACGCTCTTCATGCACCGCGCGAGCCTGGCTGCCGGGATACGCCTGATTTATCCGCACCGCGCGAGCCAGGCTGAGCGATCCCACGGGCCTGGCCCAACCACCGTGCAGGCAACCAAACTTGGCCGAGTTGCATGAGGGGTGATGCGGGCAACCAATCACGCCCAATATTGATGCATGAGAAAGAGCAGGTGCGATGCCGCATTGAAGAAAAATAGATAAATATTTTTGTATTGGAATGGTAGGCATAAGGAAATATGCTACGGCCAGACATTGGCATCATACATAGCGAGGAGAGGATTATGTGTCCACAATGTCTCAATGAGACAAGCAACAGGGCCGACAAAAATATTCAGCTTGTGCAGCTCTGTAGCAGGTCCGAGTAGCTAGAACAAGCCCCTCAGGGCCGGCCTCATCACCAATATCCAGCTTCATTAGTGTAGGGTGCGGCAACCAGGCTATGACAAATCATGCCCTGGCGCCAGCATTATATTGCTGGGTCCAGCAGAATAATCATTGCAAATCTGAATGGGGTTGCCTTTGCATACGTACAGGCATAATAGTGGCTTGATCGGTCTAGTGTTTTGCATTGCATAATTTTTTTTTCTCTGCATTCAGGTCTGTTTTGACCCACATGATTGGATTACCAAGATAACATAAAAAATTTATTTTGTTATAGTGAAAGAGCTAATGGTATTAGATGGGACTATAAACATATAGGGCAGTACCAAGAAATTTTTTAATAGGCAATAATCGACTTAGATTCGAATCAAGCGTATGGTTGTGAACACTTATTGTGCTAATGCTGTTCCATCTTGTTGATGACAAAGCTGACAGAGAAATAGACTCCATTCAATTGTGGCCCTTTGAAAAGGACACGATACTCTGTTTTTAAGCTGTTACTACCACCTGGAGAAACACTGTATTAGAGGTTGAGGGTAATTAATATTATTTATAGAGAAAATGAAATAATAAATTGTTTAAACACCTAAAAGCTGAAAGATACTCCTACATTGAGAAGCGTAGGCAGAGTATGATTAACGTTAGAGTGCGCATAAAAGGCTTGGAACAAAAATCAGTCATGAACGAGCAGACTATTTTACCACCATGGTCTATCCTAGATGTGGGAGGTGGTATGAACAACTTCGGCAACCTTTCATCCATTTTCTGCCGTAAATGTAATATTTTAAAATTACAGAAATGCAGTGACACACTTGGCTTCTATACGTATACATATCGAGTGTGGACTTTTCATGACAGACACCTGGTGCAAAGGAATTGTTTCTTTTTTTAACTAACTAGCATGATGGCCCGCGCAAATTTACACGGATAGCTAGTTTTTTATACTAATATTTATATTTCTTTAATTTAAATATAATTTTATTTAAATATTCGTGTTGTTTCATTATGACCCACATGATTATTTAAATATAAGCTTACATCATTATTTGATGTAAGCTTATATTTACTAATTGTATTTGACATTAATTTTTTGATCAACTTATATTTTCATTATTTATTTAATTTATAATTTAACTATTTATTTATTCTAATCAATAGATTTTAAGGGTTAATATAGATTGTCAGATCTTACCAAAAACTATTTTTTTCAATTAATATGGTAATAATATTATATTATTAAGATTAACTCCACCAATACCACTCAAACTCTTCAAATACTAAATGAAGGCTACCTCTATTTTTTAAGGGCCACAAAAATGCTACAACTCCAGCAATATCCCTCATAAATATAGGGCTTTCTATAGACCCCCGAGAATGGAGGGTGGATTTGGAAGCCACCCAAATATGAGGAGAGCAAGTAGAGGGCCTGCTGGAGTGTATATTTTTCTGGACCCTCTAAACCTGCGACAGGGACTTGTTGGGTTTGTTGGAGTGCAACTTTTCTCCGGATCCTCTCTAAACTTAGGATAGAGGCTTGTTGGGTCTTTTGAAGTTGCTCTAAGATAATAGATTGTGTGACCTAATATTGAGGTAGTGATCATGGGAAATATTATGAGAAAAATACTGCTATTTTGCTAGTTATGCAATGAAAACTTAGGCTGCAGTAACCAATGGGTGACTATCACGGTTATGGATCAATCTTTTACCTTTTTCCTCCTCGGTAAAAGATAGAGTAATATATAGACATGATTGATGCCCAATCTAGTGAATGATCGGCAGTAGTTTACAGTTACATTATTATATCAGGCATTAAGAGAACCATTTCTTTGCCCAGCCTGTTGTTACTCAACTTCCATGTCAACACATGTGCACGTCAACCACGTCCATCATCAAAGTTGTATGACACCTGAGTATTTTTGCTTTTTTTTCCTAAATCTGCTCCTGCTTCTTGCACTGACTCGTTAACGAAGACCATCAAATAGGTTTGAGTGTGGGCAAACCATTTGATGATCTTCCATGAGTGCTGAGCATGGCCATGGTGATGATCAATCCTGGCAGCGATTCACTCCCTTCGGATATGGAGAATTTTTCTCTCTCATTGTTCTCACAACCTTAGTGAACGCCCTAAATCTGAGCATCTTTCATCAGTTATATGTGCAAATCAACGTGGTGTCCTCCGCTCATAGTTGAATGCTGCACCACCTCATTTTCTCCGCTTTGTTTTTCCTCTCTCTGCTGCTTCTTGCACTAACTCGTTCACAAAGACCATCAAAAGGGTTTGAGCGTGGGCAAACTATTTGATGATCTTCCATGAGTGTTGAGCGCAGCCATGGTGCTCAATCCCGGCAACGACACGGAGAATCGTTCTCTCTTGTTGTGCTCACAACCTTGTTGAACGTCCTAAATCCGAGCACCTCTCATTAGGTACACGTGTAAATCGACATGGTGTCCTCCGATTATTGTTGAACGTTGCCTCTTATATAGAGGAATGTGGAAGGCCACATGGGGCTTCAGGCTGTCCACACTCATCTTACTTTATTCTCATCCTCTAAAAGGAATATTCCTGCCTAGTAATTGAGATCTCTCCTCTATATCAATTTCTTCTGCACCCGTTTTCCTCAATATATCATATTCTATACCAACTATCAACATGTGAGCCCACCCATCTCTTTTTCTCCTTCTCTTTCACCGACACCACCACTCCCCCACTCTATCTCTCTCCCTCTATCTTCCCACCTCTCTCTCGTGGAGGCGGCGGCTGCAGCGGCGAGGGGTGCCGGTCTCCCAGCCGGCAGCCTTCAGCCCCACTGTCATTCGGCGGCGCGCGGAGCGATCGAACCCCATAATCCGAAGGCACGCGGGCGGCTCCCATGGCGGCGACGGCGGTGGATGGTCTCCCGGCGGTGGACGGTCGCGCGGAGATGACGAAGGACTCCCGCGGCGGCCACGGACAGTCGCGCGATGGGTTTGGAGGGCTCCCGCGGTGGCCGGAGACGGCCTTACCACGACAGTGGAGGCCTCCTACAGCGGCCACAGACGGTTGCGCAGTGGCGGCGGCGCAGGTCTCCAACGGCGACCGCGGAGGGGTGGCGGTAGACGGAATAATATAGACCGTTAGATCTTCATCAAATCCGACAATATATATTTTTCTCTTTTTTGGATTAACGGAATAATATAGACCATTAGATCTTCATAAAATCCGACGGCATATATTCTTCTCTTTTTTAGATTAACGTGGAATTTTTTTATCCTCCCAGTGAACGTGGTGGCTCCTTTTAACACTATTGTATTAATTTAATAGATTAATGCAGAGAGTTTGAATGGTGGAAATTTTGTAGTCTAGAACAATGCGACTTGTTAAAGGAACAACAATAATACACAAAAGTAGAATTCCTACATGCAATTGCCACGTTGAATAAAAAGGGGAAGGATGGTCAATTTGGTTTCCTTACAAACTTTTCATTGATCACTTATACAGTATGCACAATTTCAGATTCATTTAATTTAGATGGTAAATGCTATTATTTGTTAATATTTTTTGTTTCTATGCTTGCCAGAACCAAACTTTGTATACTCGTTGTTCGTAAAGACGTCCAATAGGAGTAAAATATCGCCCATCTTTTTTCTCGTTTGATTGTTCTCCGTGTTCTCTTCTATGCCATCCCAAATGTCGCTCCTATCTGCTCCGTGCGTGTCCCAGCCATCCCAAATCACGAATGAGGCCGCTGGCTCCTATTCCCCTGCTCCATCGTTTGGTTGATGGTGTGAATGAGTTAGCGTGTGGTTAGACACGACAGGATGGCAGAGCATAGCGCGAGATCTTCCTTTGGCGATATGTTATCCTCTTTACCCTAAGGTCACATGTTGCGCTTCTGCTGGATCTCCTCTTCCTTTCCTTGCGAGGTAGCCAGAGTCAATGGTGACCCGATCAGAGAAGCAAGGCGGTGATGGTGGCCTGGTGTATTGAGATACGGTGATGTCGTGGTCATTATTTTTTTGGTGATGTCACACTGAATCATCTCACGTGTCGCAATAGATTGTGTTCGATGTTGCAGCAAAATAAATTAGGATATTACAGACCTTTTTCGTTGACCTTTCACTTTCTTTTCAATATTACAGTCAGTAGGGGGCTCCTCCCTCCTTCCCAAAAAAAGAGATATTTCTCGTTGCATTAGTTCATTTTTGATATTGCATAAGATGTTCTTGGATGTTTCAATGGCTGATTTTGCAAAATTGTGATTCTTAGACGAAACGGAGGTACTCAGATCGGATGTTGCCTGAAACATTTCTATTTGTTGCAGCGGTAATTTATTTTTCTTAGAATCTACTGAGACGGAGTGCATAGATTCTTCAATGTTCCAAAAGGTATATTTTGATGTTGTAGACTTTATTTTCATATGTTGCATTGGACCATCTTCCATGGGTAATTTTTTGTTGGACGTCCGGGTGCTAGTAACACCGAAAAAGAATTACAGGAAAATGTATTTTTCTCGAACTTTTGGAAGAAATAAAGAAATTAATCTGTAAGGGCAAGTACAACGCACCATAGACATGCAAAGATTTTTTTCAGAAAAGTCCCTCGCGACCGTGAATTACTGCCACCCGTTGACTCGTTTATCTACGGGCGGAGCTCGTGCTCCTAGGCCGATCGACGATGAAGTCGCCCGTTGTACATCACGCTGTAGGGAGACGACGGAGGCAAGGATCTCATGCGTGTGCCTGCTCTCCCTCTACCACGCATACTCTCTCTCCCCTTGGCGGCAATGCTACGCGCCTGCTCTCCCTCTCGTGTGGCCGGCCTCCTCCTCGCTGTCCGGGGGAGCCCCACCGCATGGGCCGCCGGCCGCCGCTCGCCGCGGGGCCTCGCCAACCGCGTGTGGGAACGCCCGCCGTGGGCACCGCCGGCCGCACGCCGCAGCCCCGCCGCGGGGGCCTCGCCGGCCGCGCGCCCCGCATCCGCTCGCGCTGGGGTCGTCGCCCCTCACCGGAGATGGAGAGAGAGAGAGGAGGAGCCGAGGATGAGGAAGAGAAGAGCGTGGCAGTGTGGTCGGGTGGGGAGGTTGAAGATAAGATTGGGGTACGGGTCCCACTTGTCATCCACACATTTGTATGTATTTTAATTCTTTGATGTATACAATAAAAACAGCTACAAAGATCAAAGCATGCAGTAGATCACCATGAGTTTGTGCGTCAAATGATTAGTTAATTACCATATAGACAGTCAAACAGAGAGCCCATTGTATAAGCTGTCTGTTCAATTGTCAGTTTGTGTCAAAAGGACAGCAGTTGTCTCCACCTTTGTACTTGCCCTAAGATGTACAATATTCTTAGGGCAAGAGTGAGAGAGAAGTTGATGAAAACGGTACGGAAGAATATGAGCTGTACAAAGCCATGCCGTGTCATCACAAGCTTATATTAAATGACACCAACCAATAATAACTAGTATACATGACGTGTCCCTTTGACTGTACCACTACCATTATATATTCGATGGTTGCGTTATCATCCTTCCCCATTCGGTGATTCACTTCACAATTACCATAACCACGAGCAACATAAAATGGATGAGGAAGAACAGGTGAGATCGATATATGCTGCAGTGAAGATGGAAATAACATAAATATTCACGTATTGGAATGGGAGGCACAAGGAAATATGCTGGCGCCACATTTTTCCGCACGGCGTTCTAGGACTGTCACAATAGATAATGGAGAGGGAAGGATTTTGTATCTAGAAAAAAAGAAGCAACTGGCCAAAAGACAAGAGTCAGCTCGTGCAGCTCTGGAGTATGCATGGCCCAGCAAAATAGTCAACCGAAGGTCTACAAATGTCAATGCTTCTATAATAAAACCAGTCCCAGCTCTGTTAGCACCGGAAGATAATATAGTTATTGTATTTGAGTGAGTTGTGGTGTACTGGCGTCAGAGTGGCTTGATCAAGTGTGCATACTCCCTCCATATTGGTATTAGATGATATTTTAGACAAATTTTAATTAAACATTGAGAATATAAATCATGAATAACTTCTAGGTCGCTGAGTTTGAAAATGTGAAAACCATATGAATAGATATTTGTCTTAAAAAAATATTTTAAAAAAGTATACATATATTATTTTATAATAAATATTTTTGTATAAATAACAAGTCAAAGTTACGTTTTAGAGACCGTATCGTTATCCTAAACGTCTTCTAATACTAATATGGAGAGATAACTGTTTTCTGTGCTTTCAGCTACTGTTTTTTATATATCGATAGTGTTTTCATTTATGTTGTCTCTTCTTGACACAATTATTTGCATAGTTATTTTATAAAAAGTACAACAGGGTACAAGCAAAGATATGCACCAATTCCATTCCTTTTTGTCATGATCTGGGCCAGCACTCTGCTTTCCGCTCAGATTCTTTTGTCTGTTGATCAAAAGTGCTTGACAAGTTCGCAGGGAATCCGTGTCTGAACTCTTCAATCTTAATTAGCGATTTGGTTGTAGTACAATGGGGTGATAGGAATGGGCGTGTTGTCAATGACAAATATGAGCATCCTACTTGGCAGGTCCCGGAGCCATACAAAGAAGAGGTAAAGTCTCAGGCGAGCTCCGGCACCAGTACAATAAACAAGGTCAATATGTGATACAAGATAGGAGGCTTTTAGTTAGAGAATGAATCACTGCTGTGATGTATTAGCGATGGGCTTTGCTAAAGTACTCCGGTTAGGTAAGAGCTCAACGAAATCACAGCCATCAATATTTGGAACTGCTATAGCATTTTCAAAAATAAAATAAACAGAAAAAGAAAATAAAATCACAGGAATCAGGTAACGGAACAACCAAGCAAAGCATACAGACATGAAACCATATCCTTGCATTGAATCTACAGTATCAATAAGATCAGTGTCACCAATTCCTATCAAATGTCGAAGCCATACTGCATGTTTTAAAACCATAAGTGGCATGGACAGCAACCTGAAAACTAAGTATCGAGACAAAAGGCAGATAAGTGGCACTTATGATGGTCATGGCTATACATGGCAAACAGAAGAATGATTTAATGGAAAGTTGTTCACTGAACAAAAAAATGGTTTATGTTCATATTGTGGAAAGATTGAGTAAAATATGCCGGGCGGCTCCCTTCCTCCATCCCGACTGAACAGAAGAATTATATATCAACCCCCCTCCGCCCTCCTCTCTCTCTCTCATATACATTTTGCGGTTAAACATTAATAAGCTCCCAATTTAGACATACACATAGTTGGATAGTAGCAAAATAGATAGAAGACTGGCAGAAAACATCAACTATTAAAAGAACACACGCTTCAGTTCAGAAAGCATCCTACACTACAAGACCTATGAAGCAACACAATGTCTGGTGGGAGACTGAACTAGTGAACTGATACTTCGAAATACACCAATAGATTGGTAACTCGAAAATAGGGAAGGATCTCTGCCATTGCTTAAAGAGATACAAACCCACCGCCTGTTACAAGACTAAGTCGATGCCAAGCGACAAAAGTTTCAGATGCTCGTAGTCGTAGCCTTATCACAAATGGTATGCCCGGTTAGCTGCTATGGATAATTTAGCTGTGTAGGTAACTAACTTCCACCGTGACGAAAATTAGGATGCCATATTTGGCGACAGAAATTTTCAACCCATTTTTTGTGTGAATTTGCAGACCGGAAGAACAGCTACTTCAGAGAAGATTCCCAGAACATCCACACTAACAGGCCTGTGAAACCAAAACGCAATGCCTCGGGGAAAGCTGTACTAATCCAACGAGTCCCCTGCAGATGCATCACAGCGCTCCACCTCCATCACCATGCTGATTCCCCCTGCAGATGCAGAATCTGCCGTTCCCTAGGTACGCTACGCTGACCATTTCCATCGAGGCCTGGTGGCCAGCGTCGATCCATTCCCAGGGAACCGCCTCTCAACACTCCGTGGGCGACGAGAACTCCCCGAGATTAAGATCGCCTAGCACTTCCCCGGCCACACCGACAACCAGATCAAGAACGTCGAGAGGGGAAGGAGTGCGGAAGGATTGACGTGGCATTACCGGGGGAGAAGATCTAGATCTGGTCGCCGCCGTACCATCTAAACCAGGCCGGAGCGATCTGGCTGAAACAGGCCGCGTTCAGGCCCGGCCCTGCCCTGGGGCAAGGCGAGAGGGGCGGCCGCCCAGGGCCCCTGGTTTCAGGGGGCCACCTGCATGCACTTAACTATACCAACCCTACTGAGGCCAGTTTTGATCCACCCCAACTAAAGTTTAGTCAGCTAATTTATATTTATTTATTTTAGCTAGCTAAATAGTCTTACCTAAACTTTAGCTCGGGATGTTTAGATCCATCAGCTAATTGAAATTGGATTATCCTAACGTTTGTTAATTATGGACAGAATCATGTGACAGTGGGGAATTTTCAGAAACATGTGGGGGTATTTTGGTCTTTAAACTCGTTTAGCTGTGTTTCCATAAACCAGCTAAAGTAATCGTGTAGCTTTTGACATGCAACTAAAGTTTAGCTGAGTTTTAACTTCTCCCGTTTGGATCCTTCGCAGACAAACTTTAGTTGCTAAACTTTAGTCGGTGGATCCAAACAGGGCCTTACAAAGCTAATACAAAGTATAGTAAGTGCCGATATAGCTAAGTACTACTTACCACAATTAGTACTATACTCGTTCTACATATATTGATCATATACTCTAGCAGCCTTGATATCAACCATGCTAAAGTGTTAAAATACACAACCCTTAAAATTATTATCTGATTCTGATTAAAATTTGTTTTTATCAATGTTTGCTTGATCAATATATATAGTAATGTCTCAAATAATTTGTATAGGCCCTGTGTATATGGATTTGGAAACACATATTAGTCAGGATTTCACAAGATTCTGGAGGGAATTGAAAAACCAATCTTTTCAAACAAAGGCCTAAATTACTTTGGTGGTAGGCTCCATTATTACTGTTAGGGTTATTTAGTGCACTTGTATTTTTTTTTCATGGCACAAAATCAAACACTCATATACATTTTCTTTTTCTTGCGACTAACGCTCGTATACATCCACACACGTCATTATGAACGCATATACAACTTCTATATAAACAGTTATGAAAACTTTGGACCGATAGACCTTAAGATATACAAATTCATTTTTCGTGGCTCATTATTTATAGGTACATTGTCTTCCACTAAAAAATCAAGTGGAGAAAAAGAAAAACTTATATTTCGTTTATGCTAATGGAACAAATGAATATTTGTAATTGCTATAAGAAAAATATTATTTTGTTCCATGAAAAGATTTTTTAAAAAGTAAACAAAAATAAAGGGGCCCATATTTGATCTTTGCCTAGGGCCCACCATATGTCCGGACCGGCCCTGCGTTCCGGGCCTGGAATGGTGGAACCAAACGAGGTCTTAGGCCACCTCCAATGGTGGTCGACGTCGCTGGCTGAGTGGGCATGAAGCTGACGTGGAGGTCAGAATACGAGCCTGAGCCACTGCGCTGCCAACCAACCAAAAGAGAGCGAACCCGGTATAAAATTATTATCACCTATGGACCTCACGTCACATACTCCATATCATCTGTTGAAATCGACGGCAGCTATCTGGATTGCTGGAGATGGCCTTAGTGGCGATTTCCTCCCACTCAACCCGACGCTGCTCCTCTCCACCCAAGGTAGGATGCTCTTGCCCGATCTCGTGCCCAATGGATTCATGGATTGATTAATGAATAGATAGATGGATGAATGAATCTATAGTATTTTTTAATGGAGTATACTATATGTTTGGTTCTCGAGATCTTTAATAAATGAGCCAATAGTGGAGCGAGAGAAGTAGCAAAGTTAAACACAGCATTGGCACTATATGTACTTTTTCTGCAAAGTTTGTTTTATAAGTGTCGGTTTAATTAGACAGTCTCCACCTAGATGGTCCACAAGCTAAAAATGCAGTCTTGTTGAATTATTTTTTAATGATAGAAGTGTACTTATTTTAGGATAGAGAGATTATGAGGTAGACGGCATATCTTTATGTCCTATAAGGATATAGTATAATTGAAAACAATGGCTACCCAAAATTTTTCTACGCACCTGTCATAAAAGGACCCACGTCTCGGGTCTACGGGGGCAAATGCATTGATGTATTTGCAATGTCAAATAAAAAAGAGCACTTTTTAGATGGTTTCACCATTTGGAGGCTACTTTTTTTTACCCATTAAAAGATTTACCCAATTTGCATACCCACACCCCTACCTGCCCATATTATGACCTTCATAATAACTGCAAATAAAAACAAATAAGAAACAAAAATGATCCAATAATGTCTGCATGCAATTCTAAAAAAATGCTTCGGTTTGCGCTGCCTAGCCTAAGTCGATCGCTCCTACCTCCCAGTTGCAATTCTCTATCAGCACTACATATTGTAGAGGATTGTTGGACAATTATGAGATTTTGTGTATTTTCGACATATTAAATAATATAGCTTGTGGAATCTTATGCAGTCTTATTTTTATTGAATATGGATGTCGCACTGGTACAACATTCAATGCTTTGGAATCCCCTCCTCCGGAAATAATGCCGTCAAGTATACATCAGATAATAGATAATAGATATATGTATTTTCTTATGGTGTGGAAATACATATATATGTTCCAAATGCCACAACTCATTGTCAAAACAACTATTAATAGGTAGAAATCCAAACTATGCATAAACGTACATATCGCTGCCCAGGCTGCCACTAATTAATGCAAAGCTTCCAATTGTGTATTATTGAAGAACTCTATCTGTTGCATTGATTAAATACGAACCTGAATGGGCGACCCATGAGAACTATAAATCAAGACGCCTTGTATCCAGCATCACATAGACAGTGCCCATACACAGGTCCAACAAGAGCAATGGCAGTGCCTTCGATGACCTCCATATATAGCCTTCACCGCTCTGCTCCTCTTGGTCGTAGCTGTGGTTGTCACTCAAGAAGCAGCCGCCAGCGCCGGTAGCCTCTGTTAGAAATAATCTTGATTCATGTATCTGCATGTTTAGTTTCTTTGTTCTGCATGTAAGTAGAGCTATGTAGGACATATCCCTAAGGGATTTTTGCTATAGATGCCCTTAGGGCAGTACATTGGTGTCGTCTAATAGGCGGTCTTACACGTAATCTTGAGACGATTTATTTGTCTCATAGTAATACAATATCCCTTAATTTGTGGAAAAATAAAGAAATACTATTGGTTGCATGACAACAAAACTCATACAATGGTAGAGAAATTGTCTCATAGTCCTAAAATTTAGCTCATGAGACAATTGTTTCACGAACCAACAACATCTTTCTCTCACCTCGCTCTCTCTCCTCCACATCAGCAAAAATTCTACGTGGCACTGCATGAGAGGACATATGAGACCGCTGACGTGTAGCAATGTACCAGCCCTTATGTGCTTGGACAAATTAGGCAATGAGGCAATGGAGTGCTTCGTAACATTGGACAACGACTGGGTTGATAGTAAAACCGAGGAATTTTACAATGTTACTTGGCACATTAGTCTTGCCTGGGGTCTGATGGAGATGGCCGCAGACTGCCGTGATACTTCTGCTGATTGGTAGGTTGACTAGTGATGTTCAGGATAGATGGGAAAAATAATACTTGTAAGAGCATCACCAGTGGTTACAAATAGTTATAGATATGAGTGTACAAGTCATATCTCTAAACTATATATACTGAAGGCAACTTCCCTAAGGTCTATCTATATGGTTTTCTCGTATAAATATTAAGGCTTGCGTAGTACATACATATATATTTACATATGGCCGGGCTCGATCTACATCATTTCTGACACACACACACACACACAACTAGCTATTGAGCAAGATCTATATAACATAAATAAAATAAATAATTTTGTTTTTTCTAAAATTTTCCAATGCCTAATTGTCACACCCTTAGAAAACACTAATAAAATAAATAATTTATTATTTCTATAAAATCTCCAACATTTATTTTTGATCCAATTTATTAGATATAGAAAATAGTGTTCTAATATTTGTAAATTAATTTGTTAGGGATGCTTACATCCATGCTGACCGCATAATACTTTAGTTCAAACCCAGTTCATAAATCGCAAATCCACTTCTACTCTCCTGTCCCAGTTCTAGTTTAATAATCCATCTATCTAAATATTATGTTCTCTCCATCTTTATCCATTATTCTCTTCGTGTTGTCCTGTTTCTGTTTTTACATATTGGGGCACATCAGCAATACTCTCTGGAAGTGCATGTATGCATGATATTTCACGTAGCGGCTTTCATATCATCGGATGACATCATGTATGTTCTCTCAGACTTATTTGTTTCCCGTATAGAAGTATCTAGCATGCTATCTTTACCCTGTCACAACTCGATATTCTTACTCTAGCTAGTTCCAAATCACTACAAGAATAACTCACATCCGCACCCCTCATATGTCTCGGTGCACTCAAGATCCGGTGCTAATGTGACGTTAGCACCGGGTGCGAAATTAGGGTGCCCCCGGAAACACTTTAGCACCGGTTGCTAACATCAACCGGTGCTAAAGGGTGACATTTAGCACCGGTTGGTGTTAGCAACCGGTGCTAAAGGCCCTCACACTTTAGCACCGGGTCGTAACACGACCCGGTGCTAAAGGGCTACCCTTTAGCACCGGGTCGTGTTACGACCCGGTGCTAAAGACCCTTTCGCACCGGGTCGTGTTACGACCTGGTGCTAAAGGGGGTGTCATATAATACTACAAAAGGAAAGCATCTTTTATCTCATCACATGTGTAGCGTAGATGAGATGGTTAGGTGGGTGTACGCGTGCGAGCCAAGAGGTCTTGAGTTCGAATCCCGCAACACGCAAATATGCAAATATTTTTTGCTAGTGCCCCCACCTTTAGCACCGGTTATTTTACCCGGTGCTAAAGGTGGCACCCTTTAGCACCGGAAGATTGGCACCGGGTGGGAAACCCGGTGCTAAAGGGGGTTTCCCACCCGGTGCCAATGTGCATGATTCTGGTAGTGAATATTCTAATGTATCTAAACTTCAGAATATTCTATTCATATATGGTTAATATTCCTTGTAACGCCATCTTGTTGCACGTGTGTTCTCCCCAAACTCAACCAAGCTTATATTCTCAATGTTTTCCAGCATTGCAAAACTCATTAATCTTGTCTTCGTCCATCTGAAACTAGGGTTCAAATCATTTCTTTCATAATTCTTCTGTACTCAAATTTAAATATTTCTTTCACCATAATTCATCTAAAGTTATGATGTATCCAATTGCATTTATTTAAAAGTCCGTGTCCACTTGTTTTACCTTTCACCAACTCATATGCTTAATCACTCGTAGTGACGTGCATGTTTTAATTGTTTTGACTATGTTTGGTGTACTATTTTATTATTAGGGATTATTTGTTCACTTGTATGATGCTTGTTACCACAAGAAGGCGATCGACACGTGACTTTGAGAAGCAAGAAGTTGGATCATCCCGAAGCTGACAGCAAGTGTCCGTGACTATAACCAGCATCCTATTTATTTATATTTTGTTAGAAATAGATAGATCATTAGTTTTGCATGGTGAGTCAAACATGAATCCCATGTTAGGGTTACTAGAATTTAAATATATTCCTTAAAGCCGGGTTGGTTGTAGTATCATGCTTAGTTTTGCAGTTTGGGTTAATTTAAAAGCAATCAACTTAAAGTTCTCGAGATGAAGTTGATAACCTCGGTGATATGTTGGAATGGAAAATCTGAGCAGGATCGACCAAGTGGTATGATGACTCAATGGTTTTGTTTGGTTTTCTAGGCTTGTGAAGTGGTTCTTGCCTTGGATTCTAAGTACCGGTTCTCAAAGCCTATAACCCAGCATAACAGCACAGACGCAAGGCCTACTATGGCTTTGGACCTAGACAATTAACTAGCTACCCATTCTGGAGGCATCATAACGGTTTGACTGGCACAAGTGGGGGCTGTATAGTGAATTCTTAGTGGATGATGAAGGAATGGGAGTACTGTTGGCACTTTTTATGATCCAATATTAGGATTGTGAATCCCGGTACTGGGGTAAGGAGTGTCTCAGTGATTTTCCTTATGGCTTAGTAAAATATATCAATATTCTCCAAGCGCACAGAATTACCGCTGTAGCACTTCACCAGGGAGTAATTTATATTTCCGCAGGGAAGCTTTGGCAAGAATACTAGTAAATGAGTAGTTGAGACTATCACACAGGAGTACACTACTTAACAAGACAAGAGATAACGATATTGGATAGGAGTGGTCATACCGCGACACACAGCTCAAGGGTGGCTCGGATAAGAAAGGGAAGGAGTAGCTAGTTGGGAGGACACAACGAGACGAGATAAATAATTCCTGGGTATTTGTCTATCTGGGTTACTCGAGTCTAGAGATACAGTAGCTGAGAAACAACTCTTATAGGTCAAGGATAACTCTAATACCTTAGCTTCGGGACAATGGGGCCAACGACACGCAGAAAGGGATGAGAAGGCGTGCCACCAACCCCGCACTCTGGGATCCTATGGGGCCGAGCCAGGCGTGATGGACTACGTAGGCCGTATCGGACTGTCACCACCTAACGGCTACCATATCCATGCCAACTTAGGTAAAACCTAAGGTGACTACCTAGTCTAGGTTCCACACATACACTAGACAACGACTACTTACTCCGCTAGCAACAGCAAACAATCCTGTCAATACCCCAGTGACAATTCACCACAAGTATTGAACAAAAACGAAGAACCCACTAAGGTAAAGACTTAAGCAAGAACTGGAAGAACTAAGATAACAATGACTATAGTCTAAACACGAAATACTTGCAACTAGAATAAAGTAGAAGCATAATATAAATAACTAAGACAAGATGACAAAGATAAATTATATTGATGACTCAAAGTCAACAAAAGAAAAGAAAAAGATACAAGAGCTTATACCAGAGCTTCTGAAGACGACTCCGGAACCTCCGAGGCACAGCTCGACTCGACTCTAACTCCCAACTAAACTATCATAACTCTACTAGAATGAGAAGTGGAGCTCCTTGGCTTGAGTGTGTGTGATACAAGGCATTGGACACTTGTATTTATAGTGACTGAGGTCGGTGAAGTTTCAATGGCGGCCAATGAACCCTAGGGTCGGTTCTGGCCAATTCGGCCGAACCATGTCAGTTTGGCCGAACCCCAGCTTCCACCGCCCTTGGCCCTAGATGCCTCAGATTGCTCCTGGGAGGCGGTTGGCAGTTGGGGGTGGTTCGGCCGAACTTGGCTGGCGGCCCAAGCCTGCCCCCTGCACTGCGTCTTGCTCATGGACCCCCTGGGCTGCCTTGTCTTGATGCATTTCGTGTTGGTTTGGTGCAGGGATGATGTGGCAGTAGTCCAAGTGGCTTGCACGGTCATCACTTGGTCATTGCTGACATGGATGCCCTCCTGGTTGTGCTTTGCTTATTGTACGGCTAAGGGGGGTAACCGGCCGACTCATGTCGTTCGGCCGAATCGGTCAATTTCGACCCCTATAGCGCGTATTTCTTGATATTGTACCTGCACAAGTGATTCACACCAAAACTCGTGGAACTTTATTAGAAATAAGCCTAGATGCAAGTGATTCACATATAACTTCTTTTATTCCCGAGTATTGGTGGTCGAAAACGGGTTGTAACGACCACCAACAAGCTCCCCCAAGCTTAGACCTTTGCTCATCCTCGAGCAAAGATAAAGACTTAGGCTTGGTGGATCATGAGTTGCTACAATATCGGTATCTTACAGGTAATCTTTAGAAACAACTAGTACTCTAAAATACTTGAATCATCGGCAAAGTATTAACTCACCATTTTACCTATGGGGCGTATAGCAATCTCCTTGTCTTGGGCGGTTGAAAGGTTGAACAGTTTTGATTCAGTTTCATTCCACTCCTACTCTTTTCATGATCCCATCTCGGAGTTCTCCACAATTTTTGAAACTTTAAATTTGTTCCTCAATTGGCACACTCAATCACACAATTGGTATTTGAATCCTCACCAAAGGCTTGCGCCTTATTTCATCCTAAAATCTAATAAAGCTTTTGTGTGGCCCAGGGACAATGGACGAAGGCATGCATGCATCTTATATTTTGCTAAATCAATGACCGGACCTTAGAAGGATCAAATCATACCTTTAGACCGAGAAGTGCAAGTGTGTGGAATATGTAGAGTGGAGTATGGTGGAACTCCTAGGGATGATTCTTCCTCTCATTGATTTATTTTCGAGAACATGGTCTATCTCTTTTTCTTTTTTGTTTTCTCTTCATATTTTTGTCATGCCATTTTGGCATGCTTTTCTTTTTCTTTTTGCAATGCTTTTTGCATAGCCCATGTCTCTTTTCAAGGATATTTGGAGAGAGAATCATAGAACATGGAGCATTTATTTTTTGATGGATAATGGCAAGATTTGCTAACTCCCAGTGTAGGAATTGCAAGTGAGAAGTGGCGTGTATGTAAATCTCGATCTTGAAAGCATGAAAGGTTCCTCACAATGGTCACAACAATTTGACCAAGCTCACTAAGATAACAAGCAACATATGTGTGGAAGGTTTTCAACTAAGCTTAACATATGGCTTTGGTAGGAAATTTGAACCAATGAGGTACTTTATTTTATTTTTGAAAGCACAAAACATCTGAGATTTCTACCATACTAAGAGCAAAAGCAGAACTTAACCACAATCTCACTATATCATTCCTCACAACAACTTAGATTTGGAATAAAGCATGTGCTCCCACAAGGTTTTCAGGTTCATTTTTACTCATGCCAATTAACTCAAGTACTATCGAGCAACTAGTTGAAACAAAGCACTTGCAAGAGTAATGATAGAGAAACTATTCATCATTTCCAAGAGTGAGAGGCATATGTTGATTTTATTCAAAGTAAATATTTTTGGTCTTTTCATTTTTTAGATGGAAATAAAATTGGAAGGAAAATAGAAAAGAAAATGACAAATGCGAAATCAAAGTGCAGAGGGGAACGTGGGACATACCTGGTGGAGGTCCTCCCCCAAGCTTGGGTCTTTCCATCACTGATAGGGCTGAAACCTTGAGAAGAATTCAGTCATCTGGTCCGTCTGCTGCTGGGTATCATATCTCAGGTAATCCAGCACACTGTTATTGTCTTGGTTGTATTGAGAATGGCATGCCAGAGTGCTCTCGTTGTTGCAAGTACAGTCGTCGAGGACATCGACTCGGTCGGAGATGTAAGACAACTCCCGACCGATGTCGTAACCGCTCGGCATGGTGAAGCGTGCGGACTGAGAGTGCCAAGGGTAGTAAGGATGGGATGTGCTATCGTACCCCCCCTTCGTACCATCCCTGAGAATACTCAGAGTCCATACTCTGAGCATAATCCCAGCGGCCCGAGGCAAAGTCGTCCGGATCGTAGGAGTGTCTAGAGCCTCCTGCTCCAGACATCCCAGCACTAGTATACTCCTCATATGCCGCCTAGAAGGCAAATGTATGTCGGTGCGGCTGCGATAGTGAACTTGCTAGTTCCTGCGAGGTGGCGAGCCCAGCATCTCGCCTGGCTCGCCCTCGGGTAACTGGCCCTGTGCCTGCAACACTGTGTCGTGCTGGCTCTCACCGAGGAGGATAGTCATTAGTGGGGATTGTCATTTGAAGATCATCAGATGTTTTACTTTTTTTATGAAAACTTGAATGGTTTCTGTATTTTCCAGTGTACGAATCCACGTACACCGTAAACGTCTAAGCAATAATAAAAACAGGCACATAGTGTTTTCAGAATGATTTTGTACTATACGGTGACGAAGACATATAGTGATTCTTTTCTGTGTGGTTGATATCTTTCATGAACCGTGGAACTTATGGTACTCCTGAACCATCCTATATATGCTTCCTCACTCAGGCACTCATTCCAAAATGGAGGCACCAGGAGTTAGAAAGAGGAAAGAGGGGATGCTGATAAACGGAACAATAAGGCATATAGAGACTACCTCCTAATGGGAGGCGCCAGGAAAACCAGTTCAGTTTCATGGTTGACAGTTATTAAATCTCTTTTGGTGTGCATGTGCTGAAGTCTAGTGTTGATCCGCAGGCACTCGACATCGACCCATTATGACATCAATCTTTGCCTATTGAAAATTGGAGCTTCAGTCTCATGGAGGTTTAACTCGAAGCCTTAATATCTTGGGAGCTTGATTCACCTCCTGATTGGTCATAAAGGTTAGGGGTGCTGCAGTGAAACCAAATCATCCATCAGCTCACGATGTCGCGAGAACTGCATGGATACCACATCTGATTCATGCCTCAGCTCGCCGGAGCATCAACATGTACTGGCCGTCAAATGCTTCATTACCGTTCCAAATAATGTTGGCAACCCCACTGGCATCCGCCAATGGCTAGGTATCTCTAGCTAGTAGACACTAATGAGAAAGGAGTTTTCATCCCACTCATCTATCTCGATGCACAATAGAATCGGGACTAATAATAGCATTAGTCCCGGTTCTAACTTTTGTAGGATGAGAGGCCATTTTGTCTCTGTTGGTAACACCAACCGGTCCCGCCTTTAGTCCCGGTTGGAATTACCAACCCAGGACTAAATGGTCATATATGTCCAATAATAAAAGGAAAACATCCCACATAGAGTCGCATGTGCTCTGTAGGTGGAGTGGTAAGGGCGCTATGCGTGAGGCAAAAGGTCTTGGTTTCGAATCCCACAAATTGCAATGGGTTCACTACTGGAAAATGTCACATCCGTCCATTGAATTTTGTACCGGACATAAAAAGACCGATACTAAAGTGGCACGGAACCCCCGGAGGCACTTTAGTACCGGCCGGTAACACCAACCGGTACTAAAAGTGGCGCACTATTTAGTAAATAGTGCGCTACGGGTTACTTCAATCAGATGTGGTGCATAGCTCGGATGGTAACGAAGCAACGCGTGGGGCTAGAGATCATATGTTCAAATCTTTACGGCCGCGCACGCGCATTTGCACGTGAAAAATTCGTCCAAAATATTTTTTTTCTCTTTTTTTGGACGCGATGCGCCCTTTAGTACCGGTCAGCCCAGCCGGTACTGGCTGGCCGGCACTAACATATGACCGGAACTGACGCTGAATTTTGTAGCTAGTGGTTCATTGGTTTCAATCCCAAGACCCCTCACCTCACGCGTAGCTTTCTTACCATATCACCTACAAATTACATATGAGAAACTCTTGGGTGAATTCCTTTTAAATTAACCCGTGACTAAAAGTGAAGCATATCCTCTCATTGAACATATTTTAGGGGATGCGAACCGGGACTAAAAGTGACATTAATCTCTGGTCAAAACTAAACTTAACTGAAACAAATATAGGGGTGGAAAGTCCATTATCTACTCGTGTATCTTGCTTACTCCTTCCCAAGCATATCCTCTCATTGAACATATTTTAATCTTGAGTCACTGCATTGTTCTGTTATCCTATGGCTCCGGATGGACGCATCACTCACCATCATAGCTGCTTGGACAAGGGCTCTCGATCTAAACTGTTCTTGATGCAGCTTTATAGATTAGAGTCCTATGAATCCAACTAACTTTCAATGAATCCATCTAATGGCTAGCTATGGTGCTCCCCTTTACAATAATAATTAATAAGCTACCATTCAACAAGCACCATTACGTAATGTTTCTAAAGTGGTTTTGTACGGATGTGAGAACATAATATTGTTTTGCCTATCTTTCATAAAGGAAAATGGAACTTCACGGTCCTATATACTGTCCTTCGTTTTGAAATGGAGGAACCACTAGGCTAAGTACACTGGTGTCGTCTAGTAGACGGTCTCATGCCGTAACATGTGATCTTGGGACGACCTCTAAGACAATCTATACAATAAGTTATTGTATTAGTAGTCTCGTAGTAATATAATATCACTTAATTCGTAGGAAAATAAAGAAATACTTTTGGTTACATGATAGCAAAACTCGTACAATAGTGGATGAGTTGTCTCATAGTCCTAAGATTTAGCTCATAAGGCAGTTATTTCGAGAAACAACGACCTCCTACTGTTACCTCGCTCCTCTCCTCCACGTAAGCAAAAATTATACATGGATCTACATGAGACGAACTATTAGACCGCAGACGATCCATGTATATATATACCTGCCTCTAGTCGGAACCAGCAAACAGGCGATTGAGAAAAAAATTGACAGTGCTCACTGTTCCAGGAAGCAACACGAGATTGCTTACTGTTCTAGCAAGGCATTTATTAATTTTAATAAAAGTTGTATTTATGACAAAATGTGGCCAACAAAATTGAAGTCACGCTTATGGCAAAGGTGGCGTTTGGATCCGGGTGCTAAAGTTTAGCACTTTAAATAAGCGATAATTAAACGTATTAAACATAAACTAATTATAAAACTAATTACATAAGTCATGTATATTTCGCGAGACGAACCTAACAAGCCTAATTTTGCTATAATTAATACATAATTACCATCCGTTTACTATAGCATTACATTGTCTAATCATGGTGTAATTAGGCTTAATAGATTCGTCTCGTAAATTACTCCTCGTTTATGTAATGGGTTTTTAAATTAATATATATTTAATACTTCTAATTAATATATTTACATCCGATGTGACGGCGCTAAAGTTTAGCGGGGAGGAAATAAACGGGGCTAAAGTTTGACAAATAATTGTATCTATGACATGTGCAGCCTAAAAACAGTCATGCATCTTACCTCTGATGTGACAATGCTAGGCATGACTTGATTTATCAACTGCAACCGTACCATCCTCTTCAATTATGTATTAATTCTAGAAGATCACTTCAAGAGTACCATTTATATATCTGATAGTAGCACCCTGTTTTTACCTCCCTCATATGGCCTCTCAGTTTGCCACTTAGGAGATATTAAAAAAAAGAGTAAAGTACACCGACGGTCCTAAACTATAACTGCAGTGTCATCTAGGTACCGTTACTCCTAAAACGCAGATTTGGGTCCCTAAACTATTTCTGCGGTGTCATCCAGGTCCCGTTACTCATATAACATAGATTTGGGCCCCTAAACTAATTATTCACGTCTAAGCGAGTCCAAACCAGCCGCACATGAGCTCTACAGCCAACATGGCATGCCACATCACTATAGACGGGACTTTTACTGCCCGAAGCTGCAAGATTATTTTTTATTTAAGTCCCTAAGAGAATCGGTCAACATGAAATTCTATCCTCTTCTCCTTTCAGATCGAGGTGGACCGGCTACCATCGTTCTCGTCTCTGTCTCTAGTTCACCCGAACCCTAGTTCCTCTCCACTATCACCATTCTCCCTTGCTAGCCCCTCTCCACGCATGACTGGATGTTCGTCGTCGATCATCGCCCGCGTCGCCCAAGTCAGGATACATTCACCTCCCTTGAAAAACCAGATGGGTGAACAAATGAGAACGTGTAAAGATCGAGGGGTTGTGTGCATAAATTCACATCCAACCACGGTCCCACGTGAGCAGCAAGTCGGCTGTCGGGCGCTTGCGCAGTTGGTTTGGACCCGTTTAGACGTGCATAATTAGTTTAGGGACCCAAATCTATGTTTTAGAAGTAACGGACCTGGATGACACCGCGGGGATAATTTAGGGACCCAAATCTACGTTTTAGGAGTAACGGGACCTAGATGACACTGCAAAAATAGATTAGGGACCGCCACTGTACTTTACTAAAAATAAAGAAGATAAAAACTAAGTAATGTGTGATTGTTGAGAGAAATGAACATAGATGTTCTCGGATTGGAATGGAAGGGATTAGGAAACAGGCAAAACTGCGGGGAGGATTATTAGTGCAGAAAGATCTATCCAAGTGAGCAAAAAGGCATGACTTGGCTAATGAATCTGCGATGGGGAGCGATATGTTGGCTTAGTAATGAATCCGAGTGGGCTTAGATCTGCTGCAGATATCTATACATCAGACAATCATAATAGCTTAGTTAATCAAATCTCCCGTTGTTCTATCTGATTTAACCTCTTCTACATACCTCACTGTCCAGTTTTGATCAAATGCGGACACTTTCCCTCGCCCCTAGGGCCCTAGGGCTGCAACTGGGTTCCATATCGTTGCTTCTGCAGCTGCTTACTTACCGCGCTGGTAAGGGTAATCCTGATTGCTGTTTCTGTATGTTTTGCCCTGTAGTTGCGCAAGTGCTGCCCCTTGTGCTCTTCTGCTAGTCCTTTGTTGGTCGTAGATGGGATTGAAGAAATCGTCGTGCGATTTTACTGCTCCAGTTTAATTTGTAGGCAGCAAGCAGATTATTTTGAATTCAGGTATTGACGAGCACGAAATTTCCATATCTTGTTCAGACAAAGTTGCAGTTTTGATTGTCATATTTCCAGTGCGCTGGTTGCGTTCAATTCGGATCAGCGGTTCAGGAGAACTCACCAAAACAATGCTGCTGTCCAATTGGGGGAAAAGTGTGCAGGAATCTGTTTACCAAATTTTGGCATAGCTAAAGTCAGGATTCATCCTGCACAATTGAACCAGAGTATTTTAGAAAGGGGAATATCCATTAATATCCAATTGAACCAGAGTTTATTTGGCATAGCTTAGTTATACCCCAAATCTTAACGCTGCAAGGATTCAAATGCAAATGTACAAATGTTGAAAGTGTTCCATCAACATCTGAAGGCGGGCAAGAAGTCAATTGCAGATTTTATTTTCTTCAGAAGTTCCAGAAGTTTTTTGTTTCTGTCTCCCCTGTTATTCAATATCGGCTGTCCCACTCCCACATCCTAAATACAACTATCCATTTAGCCGGTTTGAAATATCGAAAAGAGCAAAGAGCTCATGCAGAAGAAAGACACAACCAAGACATATGCTACAAAATGTAAGATCAACTCCTTGATGAGAACGGAAGGCATTAGGAAAACACTTCTTGTTCCGTGGTTCACAATTGTGCAACCCGTTTTGGTGTGCAAGTGCTGCAGTGACGAAGTTGTGATCCACATAACCTGGCCTCAACCAAAGCTGGCCCCTGGCTCTACTTGTACCCAAGGAATCCTATATGTTTGTTATGAACTTTTATTACATTGCGGTATTAATTTCTATTTTAACCGAGACTTGCTGTTGCTGAGGAGGACAAATACTCTGACTCTCAATATTGTGCCTGTTAGCTTAATGTTTCTTGGGGCTTGGTGGGAGTTATTTAATATAATCTCGGTGAAGCAAGGTTTTAACCGAATATATGGTAGGATTAAATCCACACAGGAATTAAACCCCCGACAGAAATCGAGTGATGGGAAGGGGATTCATTCAATCCCTACCTGAATTAAATTATCTTAGGAGGTAATAGATTAAATATTTCTATATATTTTAAATATGAAAAATCTGAAAATAGATAAAATATCTCCATGTAGATCTAACCTCCATGCCTCGTTGTGTTAGATCTAATTTTCCAGAATTTCCTCTCACGTGTGTTCACATTGAGTTGTGTCAAAAGAAAAAAAGAACATGCATCGCCATTTCTTTCATCTTAACGTGACTTGCTAAACAAAATAACGTGACATGCGGATTGTGTTTCTCTCCCATGGTAATCACATTTTAGATGGGCAGTTTGTTTTTCTCTCCATGCATAAGAAACCGCCAAGAGATAATGCGCTTGGTTGTTCCGTTACCTGATTCCTGTGATTTTATTTTCTTTTTCTGTTTATTTTATTTTTTAAAATGTTATAGCAGTTCTAAAAAGAGTAAAATGCACCATTAGTATATAAACTTGGCGAGTGGGTGCGTTTAGGTACACCATCTCTCTAATTGCTTATTTAAGTGCAACAACTTGGCATGTGGGTGCAAATAGGTCATCACAAGGACACGCGGGCAAAAGAACGCCACGTAAGTAGCTGATGTGTATATTTAGCGCTTACGTGTAACCCGTTGTGCAAAACTATTACAAATTGCCTCCTACTTAATTTTCTATTGCTTGTTAGAACTGTTTTTTTAGTCTACAAGTTTAGACGGACATAAGTATTTGTGCCGATCGTTTTTTTTCCACGCGCCGCCGCCGGCCGTTCTTTTTCTGGCGCACGCCGTGGACTAATCTTTGCCACGCCGTTGGCCACTAGTCCTTCCCGTGCCGCACACCGATGGGACCAAGCCGAAGGGAACCTAGCAACCTGGCTCCACCAGATTACAGTAAGTTTCATCAATTCTCTCTGTTGTCCGCTGTGTGTTTTATGTAAGATTAGTTTAGTTATAGTGTCCGATTTATGCAAAATTGGTTTAGGGAAAAGAAGGATCCCATCTTACCTTGAAAATCACCAAAACATAGCAGCACGAGCTGTATGCAACACCACAAGCAGCACAGCAGCAACCCCTTCTCTTGCTGCTCCCTCCCTCTCGGCCTCTCTCTTGCTGCTCCCTCCCTCGAACTGTATGCAACAGCACGAGCAGCACAGTAGCAACCCCTTCTTTTGGAAGCGGCAGCAGCAGCAGCCACAACTGGGCCAGAGAGAAGGCGCCCACTACAGCAGCAAAGAGGGAAGGGAACCAGCAGCAGCTAGGGGGATGACCCGGATGAGAGGTAGGAAGCACCAAGCAGCAAGGGGAAGAGTTGAGGCAGCATCAGGGGGTGTCGACGGCCACCACCAGCACCAGGAGAGTGAGAAGAAAGAATGGAGAGAGGGGTGGAATCGATGCCCATCTCTGAAACGTGAGGAGGAGGGGAGAGGATAATGCTGATTTTTTTTCCTTTTTAAATTATCGGAGGAGGGGAGAGGATAATGCTGATTTTTTTTCCTTTTTAAATTATCTATGCCATTTAAACTAAATTGGCCAATGAGTAAGGTCTTTTCTAAAAAACGTTGGCTAACACATCAGCTGCCTACGTGGCGTTCTTTTGCCCGCGTGTCCTTGTGATGACATATTTGCACCCACATGCCAAGTTGTTGCACCTAAATGAGCAATTAGAGAGATGGTGTACCTAAACGCACACACTCGCCAAGTTTATATACTAATGGTGCATTCTACTCTTCTAAAAATTGATGGCCCACCTTCTAGTAGGTAACCTGAGTACTTTAGGATTTAACCCCCGGCAGCCGAACGTAGCCTAACCTGGCCTCAACCAAACATGGCGTCTGTGGCAAGCGGTTGCATATATATGGAGGCTCCAATCCATGGCAGTGCAACCCGAAGTCTTAGGCCCTGTTTGGATTCACCCCACCTAAAATTTAGCCAGCTAATTTGCAGTGGTTTATTTTAGCTAGCTAAAGAGTATCTGTCTAAACATTAGTTGTGAGTGTTTGGATCCATCAGCTAATTAAATTAATTAGACTATCATAACTTTATTAATTATAGACAGAATCATGTGACAGTGAAAATTTTCAATAAATATGTGGAGGTATTCTGGTCTTTAAACTCGTTTAGCTGCTCCCGTTTGGATTTCTAGCAGCTAAATTTTAGTTGATGGGTTCAAACAGGACCTTAATCTCATAGGCGCATGACTCGCCTCGATCCGGTTTGCTTAAAAATACCAATTGGCTTAAAAATACCAATTGTGCCGCAGACGTACCATATATAGCAGTGGCCGGACAGCGAAAAACCTTGTAAAACAAGGCCAGCAGATATGTGTCAATGGCAAAAAAGAATCTGTACTACATACAGCTTAAATGCGCTTACTATATATTTGCTAGTAGCATAGCACAGGCACATAAACTTGCCGCAACTCAAAGACTAGGAGTAGAGCATAAACGTTCTCCCTTCGGGATGGGATGCAGAGGGAAATAGGAAACCACAAAGTGGGGTCAGCGTGCAGAGGCTCATGGTTGTGGGTCCCGAATGATTTCGGCAACTGGTCAGTAACATGTTCAACTGATGGGCAGCACAGCAGAGAGCTGGGCTAAACAGTCATCACATGGCCAACAGCTACCCACTTATCCTTCAAGTCTTTGTCTAGTTGTATTTGTTATGTTCCCGAGGGTTCGTGGCACCAGGGAGCTTCGCACAATATTCTGGTCCTCATCGATGAGCCTCAAAGACAGTGTGCTAGACACAGAAGATTCACACAACACAGTAACACACAACTTACAGGATCTGATAAGCTCATATATGTTTCTATTTAGGCCTCTTTGGTAGAGCTCAGGAGCTGTTTTTGGTGGAGCTGTAACAAACAGTCGTGGCGATGAATCACTTTTGAGGACTTGGTTGTGAGAGGTGGAGCTATTTTGCACATGGCACATGTGAAACTGGTGGAGCTAGAAAAATAAGCTCCTCCACTCCAACTCCAACTCCACCCTCCTGTGGAGCTCTACCAAAGGGGGCCTTAGTCTCGGCGCTCGTAGGATCTGCTGCCGCCAACTTATACTACACATACGACGATACGAGTGGCTACATTCTCTGCTTTTGATCAAAATCATTCGTGATTTTTCATTTTCCAGGTTACATATTCTCATTCGCCATCAATGTGCCTTATAATCCGAAATCGAGGACCAAGCCACGGCACAGTTTAATTCCTCTCACATGTGTGTAGACAAATCGCCCGGTCATCATTAACAGCGGGGGGAACTCCAGGTTCTGAATAAATAAGCAACTTATCACATTAATGATGCTTGTAACAAGTTCCAATATTCTTGTTGTTAGAATAAACCACGCCACGGTGGGATCCTGGCGTGCATCGCGTGTGCACGTGTGTGTCTGTTAGCTTGTTAGTTGAACGTGTGTGCGTGCGTACGTTCAGGGTGGATTAGCTTGTTAGCTTCGCGTCGAGTGTTGAATCCAGGACGTTGGTATGGCCACGTTCTTTAAGCTAGGGAATCAGTAGCTAGGAGTTTCGCTGGTGCACGAGTTTGGGCTGGTGTTCGGGTCCAGCGGCAGGAAGAACGGCGCACCAGGTTGGATGCCGGTGCGGCAGCAGTCCAGGGCGTAGCGAGCTCGTGTCCGGCGCGTGCTTACCCGTCTGGCGGAACCAAGGAGGACCAAGTCTGGAAGATCACAGAGGCAGCGTGAGGAGCGCTACTTGGCTAGCGGATGAGGTTGTGTTAGAGTGGCGCAGCGGAATTCGGCCCGGCCCGCTATACCCACGAGCCGACGTCCCATCAAGCCCAGGTCCGTCGGAGCCACAACCAACCAAGGCTCAGGCCTAACTCAACCCAAAAGACTAGTCTGATAGGTGAGGACTGCCCCCGTCTTATATGTTGTGCTCCACCCCCATCAATTTCTGATGTGGGACTAAACCTAACAATCTCCCCCGTCACACATTGGGCCCAACTCTTCCATCACATACAACCCATGTGATCTCTTGGAAGACGTTATCCTAGGCCCCGAGTCCAACTCTCCAGTCACAAATCGCCATGTGACCCTCCGGAGGTTCACGGGCTCCCCCGTCACCATGTGACCCATGAGATTTTCCAGGTTTCCCAACCTTCGGCTCTGATACCACTTGTTAGAGTGGTGCAGCGGAATCCGGCCCGACCCGCTATACCCACGAGCCGGCGCCCCATCAAGCCCAGGTCCACCGGAGCCACAACCAACCAAGGCCCAGGCCTAACTCATCCCAAAAGACTGTTAGAGTGGCGCAGCGGAATCCGGCCCGGCCCGCTATACCCACGAGCCGACACCCCATCAAGCCCAGGTCCACCGGAGTCACAACCAACCAAGGCCCAGGCCTAACTCAACCCAAAAGACTAGTCTGATAGGTGAGGACTGCCCCAGCCTTATATGTCATGCTCCACCCCCATCAATTTCCGATGTGGGACTAAACCTAACAGGTTGGAGACCGCTTATTGCGTGGAGTTTGTTGCCCACATTCGAAAAGAAGCCGAGTCTCCAGGACGTGCGTGCGTGGGAGCCGTGCTCGCCGGAGTGTGGTAGTGCGTGTGTGTTGTGGTGTCTAGGTCCATATATGGTCTTGTAATCCTTGTGTTCTAGGTTGAGTCGAGTCTATTTATTCAATCAAAGCGCCAACCACTGCAAGAAATATGACCTTTTGTGACAAATAGTTAATGACATTTGACCTATTCGTCGTTATCATATTTGGTTTTGTGACGTTTTATATTATGAGGGTAACTTAGCGACGAAAATGAGGTGTTCGTCATTAAGAGTAACTAAAAATCGTCACAAACTATTTCAGAGCCAAAATCGTAACGAATTTTGTTTCGTCGTTAAGCAAAACTATTAAACATCATAAATTTTCAAAAAAAAGACAAAACTATGGTGGGTCCCACTGCCCGCAGGTAAAAATTCGTGGTCTGGAAAATTAAAAAAAAAAGGTGTAGCGCCTGTGAACCGAACCCTGGTCTCTAGAAAGAGATGCCCCGCGCTTTACCACTACGCTAGAAGGCGCTTGCTGCTTGCTGGTCTCTGGTAGCTTAGATATACTGATATGTTCTCGTATTGATACATGACTCGGTTACCGCCGTCTTCCTCTTCCGTGCTCCCGACAGGAGGCCGTCGTCTCGTGGCGATCCCTTGGGAGGGACAGGAGGCCACCCTAGCGGGAGGGGCTGAACCTCCCGTGGCCGCCCAGATCGGCTCTAGGTGTTGCTGCCGGTAGGGAAGAAGCTTTGCCGCCGTGCTTGTCGGGGGTGAACCAAGAGGTGGCTGTCTATGCTCTTCCCTGCAGCAGCGAAGAACCAAGAGGGCCCTTGATTTGGCATCCGCCACCGCTGCCCTGTATAACAAGGTATTGTTTCTTGCTAAAAAAATCCAATAATCAAACCACATCTGTACATGTACCTTCACATTGGTTAGCAATATCTGTAACTTTGTGATGTATACTGCTGCATTGTTGATCTCTTTTGAGGCATGATTATAAGTTTCTTATTTCAATGTTATGTAGATGGACAGAAGTTGGATCAAGGCTAGACTATTTAGCAAACCACATCTGGAAGGGGTCAACGAGTTCATGAAGTTTGTTTCAGAGAGATTTGATGAAAATGAAGAGATACCTTGTCCATGTCGTATCTGTTTGAATCATGTTCATGGACATAAAGGACTTGTAGAGGACCACTTATATTATAATGGGATGGCTAGCACATATAATAGGTGGATATATCATGGAGAGCCACTGGATGAGGGGATTAATGAAAATGCCGACCATATGGATGAAGATATAGGTATCAATGAGAATGTTAATGAGGATATTGGTATGAATGAGGCTGATGAAGACCCTGATGATGATCGAATACATGATTTGGTGGAGGAATTGCATACAGCTGAGCAACAAGATAGGAAGAAATCTTTGTTTGCAGTGGTATTAGAAGAGATGAAGAAGGAACTGTACCTTGGTGCGGCTCATTCAAGATTTTAATTTGTGGTGAAATTACTTCATATCAAATCATTTTATCGAATAAGCAATGCTGCATTCACGGCAATACTGAAGTTGTTGTCATCAGCATTTCCGGAGTGCTCTCTTCCTGCTTCGTATCGTGAAGCAAAGAATCTTATTCGTGCATTGGGTTTTGGATATGATTCAATTCATGTGTGCCCGAATAATTGTATTCTGTTTCGAAAGGATTATGCCGAAAAAGATGAATACCCAGTGTCTCTGATTCTGATGAGTAGAATGCACTTGTCTATGCTGCTGTCCTGTTTTTATTGTCCTGTTGTCAACTTGTCATTATTTGTTGAGCACCTGTCTATGTTGTTGTTATGCCAAGGTTCCTTTGTCTTATACTGGAGACATATATAGTTTATGTTAAGTCTGATTTATGGTGTTTCCCTTAACTATTGTGCTGAACTGATGGTGATGGTTTTAGTCTTATGGCCTGATATGTCTTTAGAACTTATGATTAATCACCGAATCTATGTTATTTTCTCTAAATTCTGTTGTTAAACATTGCTGCCAATCAAACATGACCTTAGTGTTAGCAGATTTCTAGCTTCTAGTGATAATAATAGGCTGACTAATTGTGACTATCATATGTATATGCTGCAGCTGCATATAAATCATGAGTACCTATCTATATTCATGATATGTAATATTTCGTAATCCCATTATAGGAAAAGTGTTTGAAGGCCAAGATGAGCCGTGAGAATGTGAAATACCCTCCTAAGACAAGCTCTCGAAGTTACATTTCTCAAACTTATGTTGTGGTAAGCATGTTCTCCTTTTCAGCCACTATTTGTTTGGCAATATCTTGTACTAGTTCTGATGGAGATTTTTTAGTGTCATTTACATGGCTGTAGATAGATTATTGGATTATTTATTTTGGCATTTTGTTTTCCAAAGTACCAGATCAGTTGCAATCAATCCTGATCATGTGCTACAGCTATTGATTAGTTCTTGAACATGGCTGTAGATTGCACTTATACCAGGTCCATGTATTTTTGCCAACTGAAGCTTTCATCATGTGTTCCTGCCAAATAAAATTTCGGTTACTTAACATACCCTGAAAGGACAAGTACTGATTTCACTTGATGATCTTTCAATTCTTCATCGTCTAACCAAGCACAAAGATGCACCTCCGACCGCAATTGACCTCTTCAGAGATCTTCATTGCAGCAGCAAGACAGGTCTCAGTGAGCCCGTCAAAGATGCACTTTTAAGTTTGGACAAAACTAAATTCACTGCTCATTTGTTACTTTGTCAAAGTCCTAGTGTTTACTATTTTGTTTGGCTTGTAATTGTTGCTGGCAGTGTCTCGTCTTATGCTGTTTTTGTTTGACTGCCATGGGCTTTTGGAGTCAGTAGACCTATACTTGCTAGCTGTACTGGTACCATTTGTCGTACTAGTTTAGACTTGTTGCTGTTCTTTAGGTAAATTTGGGAGATGCACTGATTTGTGCTGCTATTGCATTCACATGGCTTTTTATTTGGTTCTATTTTACGATCCTACTGTGGTAACATATATTCTGTGCAACTAGTTTTTAATGCAAACTTGTTTGATCATGTTAGGAGCGTATGGAAGCTATTGTGGCTCAAAACTACAGAAGAAGGACAAGACCCTAAGACTGATGTTCAAGCTGTTGCAGAAGTGCTGTCATCATCCAAATTTCTTGTGAATGTTGGTCTCCACCCGCCTGCCTCAAAGAAGGGTGCCACATCTGCAGTCCATTCAAGTGTACAAGAACTTGAGGCAGAAGTTCAGTTAGAAAGGGAAGAATCAGCTGCGCTGAGATGCCAAATCGAGTACCAGCAGAACCAGCTTCAATCCTTTACATCGAAGTTTGAAGAAACTGAAGTAGCAAATAAGAAGCAACAGCAAGAACTGGATAGCCTGAAGAAGCAAGGCGAGGAGACAAACTCACTTCTTCGTCGTCTGCTGCACGTTAACAACAAGTAGTAGGTAATTTCTTTGACTCGTCTAGACAACATCATCTAGAAGAATGGACCTAAGACTTGCTGGATGTGCTTGTCTCTTGTGGATATGTGACCATATGTTTTGATGTATTGTGGAGGTGTTAAATATGTTCTGGAGATGTCAACATATCTTTTGAATGGCTATTATGGTGAAATCTGTTCTATACAAATGGAGATATATATTATGTGTATGAAAGATTCTGGAGATATCAACATATCTTATTTGAATGGCTATTATGGTGAAATCTGTTCTGGACAAATGGAGAAATGTGTTGTGTATGAAAATTTTGTTTTTCCTCTGTAATCTGTTCTGGTATGCGTGTTGGCTGAATACATGGGCTGTATTGGTTTTGTGGGCCTGAATTGGTATATGGGCTGGGGAAGGACTATTATGGGCTGAAATGACATATGAGTGGAAATAATAAGGGTTGGAAAAAATACTGTTAAAAAATGCGGCCCAGTAAAAATATTGGGCTCGAATTGGAGTGGGCTCTGCGCAAAAGAAAATACTGGGCTTGAAAATAAATATTATCATAAAATAAAAAAGGGTTTACAATTGGGCTTGGCCCACAAATGGCTGCTCACTACATGGGCTTTCTTGGGCCAACAAATACTTTTGACGAACTGAAACGTCACAAAGGTGATGCCACGTCAGCTCCTAGTCACATGCCACATCATCCGGACACAAGGTTTAGTGACGTTTTGCATGTCTTTAACGACCAAAGGCCGGCGTCATAACTTAGTGACGACATAAGAATCGTCATAAAATTTATGACGAAAAAATGTATATTCGTCATTGAATACTTTTTATTACGGGGTATAGACGACGTATGGATTTTCGTTACGCGAGTGTCATAAATTGCAAAATGTAACGTAATATGTACTTTCAGTGACATAAATGAAACGTAGTAGAACCCCATATTTCTTGTAGTGAACATATGGGCCGTACGGCGGCCGGGGCGTTCGTCGCCATTGTTGCATTTTACTGTTTATTTTCTTCTTCCTCCGTCCGGCGTGAGTTTGAGGAGTGGTAGGGCTCCATTTCTAACAAACAAAGTTTAGTCCTAAGTTTCAAATTCGAGAGTAAAAGAATGTATTGAGACCTGGGTTCATGGTTCATAGCAGAAATTCTTAAAACTATCTGTTTTTCATAAAAATCATTAGCATATAGTGGCAATCACTCAAAACCAGTTAACTCCGTGTGCATAATTGATGACAACATAAATGCACATTGTCGTTACCAATTGATCGATCAGTAAGGACGATTCATAATCAGTGCCCTCAGGAGGCATCATATATATATATATATATATATATATATATATATATATATATATATATATATATATATATACACACACACACACTCCTCAGTATTGAGTTATTGACAGTTACCGCAGGAGCAAGCACTAATCGGACCATTCAACCATAAGGAGAAAGATAGATCAAGACATCGAGATAACAGCTAGCCTAAACATATATGAGGCCGGTGATCAATGTGAATGAGGTGCATCAGGAAACAAGTCCGCACAGCATTCCTGAGTAGAGCAACCAGCCATCTTTCCGACTTTCCGTATGAACTGATATAAAACTTTCTATCTGAATCTACCATATCTTCCTAGTAATACTGCACGAAATTAACACACCAACCATTAATCCATCGACACCTCACTAGTTCCATCTTACTTAATTTGTTCCATGATCCATAACTTTTGAATCTGCAGGCACTATGAAGAAAAGGCTAATAATGTTGATATAAAGCGCGTAAGAGAGCGGTATTGGTGACGGTCATTGTTGAAGACGACCGAGATGCTTTTCAGTCCAAGCAGTTCCATTCGAACTTTGGTGCTGCCACCTACGTCAGAAGGAAGATCAGATTGTGTGCAGGAAGTTATACGTGTTGGTGGGGTCATATCATTCATTATGATGCAGCAAGCTCTGATGCATAGCGAGCCAGCATGTGATGTCGATGGTGCTGCTACATTAGCATTTGCTCGATCAGCCAGGTTTCTATACAGTTCGAGTTGACTAATCATGCCAACGTGGATTGCTTTGATTTTTTACCTCAAAACCAGCATCAACTGTAGTTGTCCACAATTAAATTTCAAGCTTTCCATCAATGAAAATTCTGAATGGTACGTTACATCTCAATGCTATCAAACCGGCACATTATAATTTGTGTGAATAAACACTACTACAAAAGTCTTCATCAGCACTGTGGTCAGTGTCGGATATGTTCCAAATTCACATCTATGATAAAGGCCGGGCTTCTGCCGGAGCGCAGAGAAGGTCCGTCGTCGGAGGTTTGGGCCGGAGTGAAGTGGTGCTGCGTTTTCTCTCAGGTTCGTCAGCTTTGTTGATAGTTGTGTGTTTGGACCTTTGCTCAAATTTTTTGCTTCCTATGAAGTGTTGGAAGAATACTCAAGTGATATTACTCATTGGTTAGTCCGGTGGATATTGGCATTCAAGATTTGAATATGGAGGTTTATTATTCGTTTACAGGAGGGAATTTGTCTCAAGGTGGAGTTTGTTGTGATGTGATCCAAATTCATTGCAAAAGGTTTAGTCCCACCTCGGTAACGCAACCAAGCACGAGCGTGTGAGTTGACTATATATATGTAAGCCCTATGTAAACGGTAGGGTAAGACACATAAGACATCTTAGATTAGCCATGTATCATCCTTACTTGTAAACTCTCCTCAATAGTGATTGTCTTCCGTGGTTTTTTTTCCGTAAGAGTTTTTCCACGTTAAATCTTGTCTCATGTTCGATCTTCTTTTTCACATTATTTGCTAACAAGTGGTATCAGAACTTGGTACGAGATCACGTGAAAAAAAATTAATTAGGGTTTCATCCATGTTTATCGCGCGCCGCCAGCCGGATCAATCTGCGATTGGCAACCTCGTGCAAGACTCGTCGACGTGGAGGTTAAGATGGAATCTGATTTTGTATTTGCCAGAGGCTGTAGACCAATCCACGAGAAGCTACCAAAAGGTTTTTTCAGCTTTGCTGAACGTACACGGAGTTGTACACAAGGCTGCAGGTTATTGCTAGGTTTACACAGTAACATACCTAGATTATTACTACAGATTATTTTCTTGTGGTTATTTCTTTAATATGGCTTCTTTGATATATGATATAATTTCCGCTGCTGAAACATATTGAGATTTTTAGGAGATATTAGGATTATTATTAGATCATTTTGAGTTAATCCTCTTGATGTTTTAACAACATCGTTCATGTTACCATAGTGGTTTCTTTTACTCCTATGGAGTTGGTTAATTTAAAGTGAATGTTTTGCTTTGAATTGAGTTCGAGGTGGAGGATTCCAAGTGCAACAGAGAAGTTTTGTTTGACTAGAAACTACAACGTTTTGTATTGCGGGAGCAGTATATTTATTGCTGTCTTTGCTCACGTTGAGGGGTTTAGTTCAAAGGTTTAACTCCGTTGGTTGCACATTTATGCCTACATCTGAACCGTGTTTGAATGGAGCAGTAATTGACCATGGCATGGAATTTAGTTTCTTCTACAATTGGCAAGTTTATGATACGTGATGGATACACGTGCTAGTTGCTCTTGCAAGAGTGTTGTTTTGCCAAAGTTTAGTGTTCCTAATGGAGTATATATTATTCCATGAGATGAGTTCTTCACTGGATATTTATTTTAATACCACGGGTGATATTGCAACTTTATGTCGTTTGATGATTGAGCATTATTGCCATTTGCTTTTGAGGTCAGTTGCACAGACTCAGACTTTGGCTGGGATTATGGATTTGATGAAAACCCAGATAGTTCGTCTGCTTTGTTGAGAGCTGTGTGTGTTTGGACCTATTGGTTATTTGCTCAATTTTTACTTCTTATGAAGTGTTGGGAGAATAATGAAGTGATCTTACTCATTGGTTAGTTCGGTGGACATTGGCATTCAAGATTTGAATATGGAGGTTTATTATTCGTCTACAGGAGGAAATTTGTCTCAATGTGGAGTTTGTTGGATATGTTCCAAATTCACATCCACGATAAAGGTCGGGCTTCTGCCGGAGCGTAGAGAAGGCCCGTCGCCGAAGGTTCCGGCCGGAGCGAAGTGGCGTTGTGTTTTCTCTCCGAAGCGCACAATTTAGTCCCACCTCGAAAACACAACAAAGCACGGTTGTGTGAGCCGCCTATATATATGTAAGCCTATGTAGACGATAGGGTAAGACATGACAAAGACATCTTAGATGAGTTGTGTATCATCCGTACATGTAAACTCTTCTCAACAGTGATTGTCTTTTGTGGTTTTTTCCCGTAAGGGTTTTTCCACGTTAAATCATGTCTCATGTTCGATCTTGGTTTTCGCCTTATTTACTAACAGTCAGCGGACATAGTTTGGTATCGATCGTCCCAGCCGATACTAGATGGCCAACACTAACGTACACGCCATTTAGTACCGGCTAGATAGCCGGTACTAAACGGAGCCATTCAGTACCGGTCGGTAAATGGCCACGTGCCCAAATAAAGAAAAAAATTGGAACACCCGCAAGTCGCAAGTCACGCGATTTTTTCACGCGTAAATATGTGTGTGCGGCCGCAAGGATTCAAATCCATGACCTCTAGCCTCATGTGTTCCTTACCATGCCACCTATGCATCACATGTGACTGAGTGGGAGATGCTTTCTTTTTAAAGTAACCCACGGAGAACCATTTAGTACTAAAGTAGTGTGACATTTAATATGAGTCGGTAGTAAAGTGGTTTCGGGGGCTCCGTGCCACATTAGTATAAGGTCTTCTGTAGTAGTGAAAAGAATATCAAACAAACTTGAAATCCTAATAAATTCAAATTACTTATACTCTTCATACCTACTAGCCAGTAAAAATATTCTTAAATGATGCCATCCAATATTTTTACCTAGCCCGGCCCGTACGAATGCAGGGGATAACGGCTAGTTTATCTAATCTCAGCTCTATTTCTTTGTTTTCAATCAAACGCCTGTTCTTTCCTTTTTGCACTCTTAGATATGCCTCTTGATATGAAGACAATTCATTAATCAGTAGTAACCGCTATCCATTCCTAGTTTGGATGTATCGTCAGTCAACAAAAGGCAAAAATGTCCACTTCAAGACTAACAAATATCTAAAGGCTTTAATGATCATGGAATTTGATGGGAGATATGATAATGGAAATGGCATGGAAGCTAGGGAAGAAAACATGGTAGGTTCATTACGTATTAAGTGAAGTAAATGTTTTGGATCTGTTCATTAATTTTCTCAAAAGCAGATCATGTAATCAAATGACCGTAGTACTGTACATATATGTAGCTAGGTTCAGTACGTAAAGTGCAATAGACCTGAGCCCTTGTTTAGGTCCCAAATTGGGGACGATAAATTTGGCATTTCGCCATAAATGTGTCACTGTAGCATTTCGTTTATATGTGAGAATAATTGTCTAAATATTGATTAATTAGGCTCAAAATGTTCATCTCGCAAAGGACAATAAAACTGTGCAATTAGTTTTTGATTTCATCTACATTTAGTACTCCATACATGTGTCGATATTTTGATGGGACGTGAATCTTCTTTTTGCATAGTGCAATTTGGAGGGTGGAATTCTGGATCTAAACAAGGCCTAAGTCTCCATCATGATGTAGACTGCTGTATTGTACCTTATACATATCTGATGGTAGCAAAAAGTTTGACATCACGGACATCAGAGATAACAAGAAATGGACGAGAGAAAGAGAACACAAACGTTCTCATATTAGAATGGAAGGGATGGGGGAATAAAGATAGCTGCGGGGAGAATTATTGGTCCAGAAAGGAAGACGTAATTGGGAAAAAACGGAGAAGTGAGACACGAGTTATGAAGCTGCATTGGAAGCAAAGAAAAATAGTTTCTGTGAAGCTATGCTTGGTCTATCGTTTCCCCGTCACGCAAAGATGGCTTCAAAAATATTGCCGTACAGCCTTGATCCTATAACAAAACAGTGTAAATAAAATTCAGTTGGCTCATCGGATGCGGGATGGGATCTGTTCGCTTATCTGTGGATCAGAAAATATCATAGAGGCGTGATGAACCAAATGTGTCACATACTGTTCTATTTGGTTTTAAATCTGATTCAATATCCGAGCATGGTTCATTCCAGGCCAGGAAGAGTGTGGCTGGGCCCCCATTCGATCTGTTCTATTTGGTAGTAGTATGTTGAGTCTCGGTCACCGTTGCTACACACAGGAGCAGAAGGTAATAAGTTGGAAGTTAAACAGAGACTAGCTGGTTGCATTTGTGATATGAACACAACTCAGTAATCGATAAGCAGTAATTGCCCATCTATTACTGGTGATGGTTATCAACTAAGAACAAGGGTGACCTCAAAAAAAAAAGAGTAAGAACAAGGATCATCTGTTACCCTTGTAAATATCTCAGCATGTAGTGACAATCATTGAACTGCGCGCGTACAACATGGGCTCTAAAATAGTCCAAATCAGGCACTTAAGAGTTGGAGATCAAAATATAAGTTTAATAAAATATTATGTCTGATAAAAACAAGAAACATGTCATTACAACATGGTAATGAAATATTGCATGCCTGTTAAAACAGGAGAAAGAGAGAATAACCAAAGAAAAAGGGCCAGAAAAATCACTAGGAATAAGAGACATCAGGATAGATTCCAGGGTACTTTTACGTGTGCCATCTGGTGCTTGTAGCTCAAGAGGTGATGCATATCCTAGTGTGATAAACAACAGCTTGTGCTCCCACCAGCAGTATTGGAAGTCTCTGGTGGATACGTTCCAAATTCACATCCACGATAAAGGCCGGGCTTCTGTCGGAGCGCAGAGAAGGCCCGTCGCCGGAGTTTTAGACCGGAGCGAAGTGATGATGTGTTTTCTCTCAGAGACGCACAGTTTAGTCCCACCTCGGAAACGCAACCAAGCACGGTCGTGTGAGTCGCTAACAAGTGGAATCAGATCTTGGTACGAGATCATGTGAGAAAAAATTAATTAGGGTTTCATCCCTGTTTATCGCGCGCCGCCAGCCGGATCAATCTGCGATTGGCTACCTCGTGCAAGACTCATCGGTGTGGAGTTTAAGACGGAATCTGATTCCGTATTTGCTAGAGGCTGCGGACCAATCCAGAGAAGCTACCAGAAGGTTTTCTCAGCTTTGCTGAACATACACGGAGTTGTACACTAGATTGCAGGTTATTGCTAGGTTTACACAGTAACATACCTAGATTATTACTGCAGATTATTTTCTTCTGGTTATTTCTTTCATATGACTTCTTTGATATATGATATGATTTTCGCTGCTGAAACATATTGAGATTTTGAGGAGATATTGGGATTATTATTGGATCACTTTGAGTTAATTCTTCTTCATGTTTTGACAACATTGTTCATGTCACCCTAGTGGTTTCTTTTAGTCCTATGGAGTTGGTTATTTTAAAGTGAAGGTTTTGCTCTAAATTGAGTTTGAGGTGGAGGATTCCAGGTGCAACGGACAAAGTTTGTTTGACTAGATACTATAACGTTTTGTATTGCGGGAGCAATACGTTTATTGCTGTCTTTGCTCATGTCGAAGGGTTTAGTTCAAAGGTTTAACTCCATTGGTTGCACATTTATGCCTACATCTGAACCGTGTTTGAATGGAGCAGTAATTGACCATGTCATGGAATTTAGTTTCTTCTACAATTGGCAAGTTTATCGTACGTGATGGATACACGTACTAGTTGCTCTTGCAAGAGCATTGTTTTACCAAGTTTAGTGTTCCTGGTGGAGCATATATTATTCCATGAGATGAGTTCTTCACTTGACATTTATTTAATACCACGGGTGATATTGCGACTTTATGTCGTTTGATGATTGAGCATTATTGCCATTTGCTTTTGAGGTCAGTTCCACAGACTCAGACTTTTGCTGGGATTATGAATTTGATGAAGACCCAGATTGTTTGTCTGTTTTGTTGATAGCTGTGTGTGTTTGGATGTCACACCCCGATTTACACAGAAACCCAAATGCTGCCATATGTGTGCCTAGGATCTCCACAGAACACATACAACTTACAAATATGGAAATCAGAGTACATATGCTTAAATAAAATAGTTTACATCAGAGTTTACCTAAATAAAACACAGCGAAAGTCTAACTCTCTCGACGGGTAGAGCGTCAAGTCCACAGGGACACCGACTGGTTGACCATAGCTCAGAAGTATTGAAATCCCAGAAAACTCAGTAGCTGTCTCAATCATTGATCCATCTGTTACCCATCCAGGATTTTGTTGAATAATAGCAAGTGTAAGTAAAACATTTACTTAACAAGTATAGCACGGGTGTATGAAGGCTCAAAGTAAGGCTAGACACGGTTGAACTGCGTTAGCATTTTTAGTTGGTTTGTTTTAACATTGTCCAAGTTACTACAAGTGATAGGAATCTAGTTGCAACCCAATTAATAAAGTATAAGTGTCATTAAGCATAAATAAACATCATCTTCTAATAAAAAAGGATCCATGCCGCTCGTGACCCTGAGCAAGGCTATCATGATAGATTATACACTCTGCAGAGGTTTCTCCCTTTACCCACCAGTCGCGTAAAAGCTCAAAAGAACTTTAAACCCAACCACGCGGAGGTGGATCACACTTCCGAGGTGTGACCGCATAGGGACGCTACGAGGTCTTTCACAAGACACCCTAACAAGACAATGGCTGTTATGGTACAACACAGGTAGTATGGCCCAAGGCACCGAGATCGACTTACGCCTACGGAGTCAGACCATAAGGGGGTCGATGGCGTCCAAAGCGCGGGCATCACACCCAACAATGCACAACGTGTGGAGTTCCCCATCGCAGGGACTCCCAACACGGGACTGTGCTCACGGGGACATAGCCGACGGATCGCCCGTCCTCGGTGGATCAAACCAGACACTCACGAGTGGTTCTCATAGCGCCGTCGGCCACTCCGGTAACCACTGACAAGCTAGAGATGTACAAGCTACTTGACCAAGACCAGAGCCATAAAAGTTCTAGCGGTCGCGACAGGCTCCTAGGTTGCCGCTTTAAGGACCGGACCTTATGGAGAGACACTAGAACAAAGCACGAAGCACATGTTCTAGTTCCCTAAACCAAGTTGCTAAAAAGCAAGTTTTAACGTTATTGTTAAAGTGAACCATTAAGTCAAAGTTAACAGTCAAATAATGGTGATAGTAGATACGCATAGCAAAATCTACTCATATGCATAAACCCAAGGTAAACAAGGATATGATATTCAAAACTAGAAACAACCTTAATAGGCTATCAATTTAGACACATGCATATGAAAGTAAATGTATGTAAAAAGTGTGTTTAGGTAGCAAGGATTGTACGTGCTTGTTGGCGGTCGTTACAGCCCAAATCCGACCACCAATACTCGGGAATAAACAAGACTATATGCAACATTCCATGTACTTAGGTTTTATTTCTAATAAAGTTCCATGAGTTTTGGTGAGTGACACTTGTGCAGGTACAACTACAACAAATACGTGCTATTGGGGCCAAAAATGACTGAATCGGCCGAACGACACGTTCGGCCGGTCAACCCCCTAGCCATGCACGCAGTGAAGTACAACTAGGAGGCCACATGTACAACCAACGATGACAAAGCGCTGACGGGGCAAGCAACTTGGCGGATGACGTCACCAATCCGGGGCAACAAACACACCCCGGCCAGGTGGAGGCGATCCAAGCCATCCAGAGGCAGAGGCGGTGGAACAGAGGGCAGCCGAGCCCCCGGGCCAGTTCGGCCGAAGGACCCGGTTCGACCGAACTGCCCACCGTCTCACAACCGCCTCCAGGGGCTCATCCTGGCCACTCAGGAGCAAAGGCGGTGCATCTGACGGTTCGGCCGAACCAGGGAGTTCGGCTGAACCACTCAGTTCGCCCGAAGTCCCAGGGGGTACCCCCCTGGCCCCCCTTGGCCGTTACTCCACCCAACCGACCTTCTCAAGCTATTTAAGCAGTGGCATACCCCTGGTTCACACACACACCAAGCCAAGGAGCTCATTTCCACTTTCATTCTAGTAGAGTTAGGATAGTTTAGTTGGGAGTTAGAGTTGAGTCGAGCTGTGCATCGGAGGTTCCGGAGTCGTCTTCAGAAGCTCTGGTATAAGCTCTTGTATCTTTTACCTTTTCCTTTTGCAAGACTTTGAGTATCAATATAGTTATCTTTATCACTTTGCCTTTGTCATTTATATCTTGCTTCTACTTTATCCTAGTTGCAGCATATATCTTGTTTAGACTATAGTTAGTTATAGTTCTAGTGCTTGTAGTCTTGTTTAAGTCTTTGTCTTGGCTGGTTCTTCGATCTTGCTTGATACTAGAGGTGAATTGTCACCAAGAGTATTGACAAGGTTGCTTGCTCTTGCTAGCAGAGTAAGTAGTCGTTTCCTAGTGTAGGAGTGGTTCCTAGACTAGTCGGTGGCCTTAGTTTATTCCCGTCGCAACGGAGGTGGTAGCCGGGAGGTGGTGACAGCCCTTTCGGTCTTCGTAGCCCATCACGTTAGTTCCGGTCCGTAGGATCCCCCAGTTGGGAAATAGTGGCACCCCTTCTCATCCCTTTCTGTGTGTTCACCGGTTCTCTTGTCCCGATGCTAAGACAGTAGAGTTATCCCAGATCTCCTAGTGCTGGCTCTGTAGCCGCTGTATCTCTAAGCTAGAGTGACATAGGTAGATAAAGTATCCAGGAGTCCTCTATCTCTTCTCGTTGTCCTCCCAGCTATATATCTCTTCTCTCCCTTACCTGAGTATCCCTTGAGCTGTGTGTCCGGTATATCCACTCCTATCCAATACCGTTATCCCCTGTCTTGTCTAGTCGTGTACCCTTCTCTGATAGTCTCGAATATCTGTTCACTAGTAATCTTACCAAAGCTTCCCTGCGGAAATATAAATTACGATACCTCGGGATACTCCCAGGTGAAGTGCTACAGCGGTGATTCTGTGCGCTTGCAGAATATTTCTATATTTTACTAAGCCATAAGGACAACCACTAAAACACTCCTTACCCCAGTACCAGGATTCTCAATTCTGATATTGGATCGTAAGAAGTGCCAACAGTGCTATAACTTGCCTTCCTCGAAGGGCGGCTGCTACTGCTGCTGTGAGTCCTGCTCCGGAAAGTCCTCACTGAACTCGAAGTCCAAAGCATACGGCTCACCGACTGGACACAAATCACCATACAAACGAGCACGAAAACCAATACATGCAAACAAATAATAATCTATTAGAACAGTACACCAAACAATAGAAATAGTACAAATAAAGGTTCTAGAAATATTCTACGCTTAACTACGAACACATGAGTGCGAAAATCACACTAATCAGAGCTAAAATGAAAAAGATATGGCAATTCTAAGTTACAGGGACTTGCTGGCAAGTTTTTAAAAGTTCTAAGGGCTTATTTGAAGAAAACCGAGGACCTATGCATAATTATGCTTTAAAACTTGAGGGCTGACACGCAAAAAAGACTAAACGGGACCGCGGGTTATAAACTTTAAAAGCTCAGGGAGTTTCCATAAAAAATCAGGACCTAAACGTAAATACTTTCTAATGATAGTGGACCGCGGGTTCTAATTTAAATAGTGCAGGGGCCTTTCTGCAAAAATGCCATGGTTGACCGGTAAGGCGGAAGTTTTGACTTGGGGGCGGGGTTTCGTGGGCCGTTGGATCTCGATCCAACGACTCAGGGCAGATCGGGGGAGGGAGGGGGTGGCCAGTGACAGCTCGGGGACGGAGCCGCCGCCGGTCCTTGCGGCGGTTTCTCGCCGGAGCAGCGTCGAACTGGCGCTAGGGGGCACCACTGGCCACGAGAGTTGGTCGAGAACGTTGCTGGGGACTCGGGAAGGTCGCCCAGAGGCTCTACGGCGGCCGGGAGGGGACACAATGGCCGGGCGGCGGTGAACCGCGGCTAAAGCTTGCCAGCAAGGGTGGAAGTGGCGCTGCGGGGTACGGGGATGTGAGTGGGGTCGCTTGGGAGCGCCCTTGCCTCAGTGAGAAGCTCCCAGGAGGTCCAATTGTCGCGAGGCAGCGCCGGAGGGGAGACTTCGACAGCGGCGGCGGCAGCTACGGTGGCGCTGCGAGGAGGCAGGTGCTGGGGCGCTGGAGCTCGAATTGGAGGTGTTGGTGGTGTGTTGGGGCTCCGGGGCTCGGCTTAAATAGCCCGGGGGGTGCCCTTGGCGTCCGTGCCACAATTTTCGGCGGCGGCGGTGACGTATCCGACCTTCCATGCCGGGAGCTGCGTGAGAAGGAAAGGATTGCGGTTTTCAAGTGGAGAACGGCGGGGGATGGAAAGGCGGCGACAAGGAGGCTTCCTGGAAGGCGCGGGGGATGAGCCGGGGGTGGGCCGGGAGGATTGGGCGCAGCTGCGGCGTCGAGCGCGCCTCGGCTCGGCGGGAGGTGGGAGATGACAGGCGGGGCACGCCTGTCAGTGGCCGAGGCGGGGAGGGGTGGCGAGCCGGGCCGGGCCGGGGAGGGGAAGTTGGGCCGAGGGAACTGGGCCGAACTAGCGGGGAAGAGGAGGAGTGGGCCAACGGGAAGGAGGAAGGGGAGGTGATGGGCTGCTCCGGGAAGGAGAGAAGAGGGAGCAGGCTCGGCCTAGGGGAAAAGTTGGAGGGGTAGAAGTGAACCAAGACCGAAACAACTATTCTAAAGATCAAACAAATGCATTTCAAATTCTAATTGAATTGCTCACAATCAAAACTCAATGCCGCCAACATGGATGCAACAAAAATATTTCTACAACTTATATTTGATTTCAGTATTCATAAATAATTCAATTAACCTATATTAATTATGAACAAATAAAATAAAAGCCAATTAAATTACTAAAAATTTTAAATAGGCCATTTTTGGGTGTTACATTGGACCTATTGGTTATTTGCTCAATTTTTACTTCCTATAAAGTGTTGGGAGAATACTCAAGTGATCTTACTCATTGCTGTCCAAGCAACCAAAACAGGTATTAATTAATGTGGTGGAATAATAGTTTAATTTTGTGCTATCTTTAATGAACCAACGACTGCAGAGCTTCAGGTTGCCGGTCCATCGCCGGTCCCAAGACTTCTCAGAGAGGTGATTTACAATACCACCAGCATCCTATATATACTTCTCCATTCGCCACTTGAAATCTCGAGTAACTATCATTAATTCCAAGATAGCAAATAGGTATATATATAGCAGATTATCTTTAATGGGAACGGAAGGCATCAGGAGCGCTCGCTCAGCATTATAGTTCAGAATGGTCCAATATCTTTTTGTGTGGATGAGCTGCATCGATGAAATCCTGAACAGAATCATTCGATTTCGAACAGTGATTTCATCAATTGCTGCCTGGTGCATATGGAAGCTTCGATCTCATTGAATTATACCTCGAGGCCTTGATCTCCAAGAAAGCATCACTCACTACGAAATTGCTCGTACACAGCAGTGGTGCCGCACACATGACTGATCACACAGCGCATGACATAGCCAAAAAACATCACGAATGTCTTCTACGCTTGCAGAGCTTGTGGCATACACTTTTCCCTCCTCCCGGCAAAAATCAGGTTGACAGTAACACATGCCTCTCCGGCTTCTGGCCGTTAAAGAAAAATATAGGCACCTCCCGAGAGGCACCCTCCTAGCAAAAAAACTCACACTCGAGCAAAAATATCAAAAACACTGGGTCTTCTAGTCACTAGCTTCGCCCCTGGGGTATATATATATATATATATATATATATATATATATATATATATATATATATATATATATTGGGGGGTCTTCCCACGCCCAATTATCCACTTTCTCACCTGAGAAGTTCGTGAGACACGCTATCAGCGGTGCCACTATTCGCAGCAGACAGCTTCATCTTAGTTTGACCAATTACGCTGAATATGGCTGGATCAATTGTTGAGCTGCAACGGGTAAGAAAGGAGATCTCCCGTGAATTATCCTACCATGCAATAAAACTGGTACACAATGTTAGATTTACGCACCAGACACACTACTGTTTTCTCTGTCCCACACGTACGCGGATGCAAATTTTAATTTGCCGGACTATAACTAATCTGTCCCACTTGTCAAATGAATTGAAGACAACTCATTAATCAGCAATAACTGGATATCTATCCTTAGTTTGGAGATCGAATAAGGACAAGAACATCCGTCACCTTTGTAAGTCTTAGCGCTAACAATTGTCCATAACGAAGTCTACTAATTCCACAGGATTAATGAACTAGATAATTAATCCTGCTTCCTGAATCCAACGACATGCTGATGTCATATGCGTATTGCTTATGGCGCGATAGATCCTGGAATCCCGATTTTTCGTTCAAGTGATTCATGCATATCCCACTCGAATCTTTCTGCACAAGGTTGCTGCTGAGAACAAAAGCCAATTGAATTCATACTAAAACATAAGTCACACACTCAAGAATATATATATTTTTTCTTGATGCCACTAGTAACAGAGATGTTCTCATAAAACATGGCACTTGTTGACCTGTGTCTCCAAGACTCCAACCACATATCATCAGACCCGAAATTTTAATGAAATGCGGTTGAGACGAGGCCTGTGTTGTATCTGTCCCTCTGCTGCTATGACCAAGCCTAGAGACTATAAATTAACCAGGTTTAATTTGGTTACCTTCCTGCTGGGACAGAATTATTGACCAAAAAATTCGATTCAGTTCATTTAATTTTTTCCCAGACATTTTTGTTCGGAAAATCTTATAAGTTATGCCTAGAATATTATTTGTTATATTTTTATAATTATTTTGAATATCACTTATTTTTTAGAAATAGGATTAACCCGGTCTCAGCAATTGAGTTTGAAAGCTTACAACCGAAAGAATATATTTTGAATATCACTCATGCCCTCCAATAGTTTCTCTAAAAGTATATCCCAGCACTTAAAATTTTCCATGTATGCAAATTGTTGGACCATATTTGGGCGCAGTCTTTCCATGGCTCCATGCCATGGCATAACTCTCTCCGAACAATCTCCTTGTACTTTTCACACTAAATAATGTATGGTATACCATCCGAATGATGCTTGTTGTGGCACTATATAATTGATAATATATTATTTGCCCTCCGCGACCTCTTACATTAATTTAGCCCGGTCATCAGGAGATAGAACAACAAGGAAACGATGAGTGAGAGCAGGCAAGGTGAACCAGTGCATAGAAGTACAGCATATATGTTTTCCAATATGAATGGGACGCACAAGGATATAGGAAACCACACAATGTTTGCTTGTGGAATTCTGGGAATCTTTGAGCAGAACGTGATCCTGAATGAGTCGTGCTAATGATCAGTAGCATGTTTCCTGGACAACTGTGTGATGTGGCACATCTTCTGGTTGACGGTGGCTTATCCATATTACAAAATGCGGATGATACATATTTTTGGAACATGACTTAGAGAAGGCTCCTAATATGAAGTTATTGCTTTGTACCTTCGAGCAACTATGTGGGTTGAAAATTAACTTTCATAAGAGAGTGGAATTTTCTGCTTTGGTGAGGCAGAGAACTATGAGACTCACTATATAGAATTTTTTGGTTGCAACTTAGGAGCTTTCCCCATGAAGCATTTGGGTATCCCTATTCACTACAGAAAACTATCGAATGCTAATTGGAGAGTGGTAGAGGAATGATTTGAAAAACGGCTAAGTAGCTGGAAAGAAAAAAAAATCTATCAACGGGTTTGATAGACTCGGTCCTCACTAGCCTATCCATGCACATGATGTCTTTCATTGAAATTCTGAAGGGACTTCTCAAAAAACTCGACTACTTTCGATCTCGGTTTTTCTGGCTGTGTGATGATCCAAGAAGGGAGCATCGGTTAGCTAAATGGGATATCCTATGTCAACCTATAACAATAATCCACTTTCTCACCTGAGAAGTTCATGAGACACGCTATCAGTGGTGCCACTATTCGCAGCAGACAGCTTCATCTTAGTTTGACCAATTACGCTGAATATGGCTGGATCAATTGTTGAGCAGCAACGGGTAAGAAAGGAGATCGATAAGAGCATCTCCAAGAGACTAGCCAAATAATTTTTTAAAGTTAAATTTAGTTATTGTTAGAGAAAAACGTTTCCAACACTCTGTAAATGACCATCCAAATTTAGTGGCTCTCTATCCCACCTCATTCGCTAGCTATTTTTAACTAGCCTACCTCAATAGCCATCCTGTTCGATTACTATATTTTAGAGCAACTCCAATAGACTAGCTAAATTCTACTCTCTATAATTCCATTTAGCTAGCCATTTAGCTAAGATCTACTCTCTAAATTACAGTCCATTCCAACAGTCTAGCCAAATTTTAGTGGGTCCCGCCTGTCATAACCTTATCCTTCTCCTCCCCCACCTCCCCGCCGCGCATCCGCCAGACGCAGCAGTGCCATTGCCGTGCCTCCCCGCCGCCGCGCCTCCCCGCCACGCCATCCCGCTGTCGCGCCTCCGCCGCCGGGCCTCCTCGCCGCCGCGCCTCCGCTCCGGCCGGCAAGCTCATCCTCCACCTCGGCCATGTCGTGGTCCCGCTGCAGGAGGAGGAGCCCATCGACTGAGTCCAAGCGTGACGCTGGCGAAGGCGCCCGTCCGGAGGTTGAAGAAACGGACCCGCCCGCGCGCGCAGCTTGGTGTGGCCCGAGTAGATGAGGTCCTCGTTCAGCGCCGCCCAGGGGGGCGACACGGCCTCCACCTCCGTCGCCACCGTGGCGGCGGCATCATCGGCGGCGGAAGGCACGGCGACGATGCTGCCGCGCTTCGTCCTCCTCTTGCTGGGGACGGTGGTCAAGCCCCGTGGCGGCAGCGTGCGTTTCCCTTTCCTATCGGCCTCTACCGTCGGGCCTCCCCATCGTCGTTGTCAGGGGCTGCGACATGCTCACGCAGCTCACCGCGCCGGGGGAGGTGGTGGCAGCAGCATCATGCTGATGCGGGAGGGTGCGATGGCACGAGCGGAAGGGCAGGAGGGCGGGAAGGCGGGCAGGACTGCGGGAGGGGGGTGGCGAGTCGCTGCCGCTCGGCATCTTTGCTGAGCGGAGAGGTGCGGATGCCGAGCGAGATGCCGAGCGGACGAAGATGCCGAGTCTGTTGGATTGGTGTTTTGCCATAGTTTTCTTTTTTTTACCGAGCCAAACCAATTTACAGAGGCTGTTAGAGTTGCTCTTATTTATTAGTCAAATTTATTTTTGAGAGTAGCTAAATCAGTAAATTTGACTAGTCTTTTTAGCTAATCTCTTGAAAATGCTCTGAGTAATTAATAGGTTTCCTAATCCGTTGTTTGATCTCCCGTGAATTATCCTACCATGCAATAAAACTGGTACATAATGTTTGTTTCTAGAGTGCCTTTATACCATGATACGACGTTAGGATATGCTACGAGGGGCGCCAGGCATTTCCCGACGCAGGAACCACATTGTTGGACATGCATAGTAATATTTATGCTCACCACCACCGGTGCGGTAGGTAACATTATCGATCAATTCCTCGAGACGAAGGGAAAGGATCAGGAAAATTCTTTATACAAAAATCCATTATTAACAGCGTGCTCATATATCCATCCGCTGGGGTTATTGAGCGGAAGTATAAAAATCCAGTTCTTTTAAAAATACTTCTCACCTAAATATAAGAAGAGCCAGGTTGGGCTAGACATGGTGTGCGATGACGAGACACACAGACGGGTACGTGCGGGGCTCATCTAATTTACAACTCTGCTAGAGGTCGATCTCCTACATCCTGTGACTTTACCTCTGCTTGCGGCGGCACAGCGCAGATGGAATTTGTACCATTCAAAGAAGCCTATTTCCCTCGTTAGCCCTGTTTAGAAAGAAACATTTTGTATATGTGCATCCTGAACATTTCAAAAGAAAATCATAATTATTTGATCATGCCATGTATATATTATGCTTCTGCGAAAAGTATGCTAAGCGAGTTTTTGCAGCATATGGTAATTGCGACTCAAATTTGCGTTTCCAAATATGATGCCCCCAGGTTATTTTTGTGAATCTTGTAAATTTGATGTGCTCGCGTGGTCTGCCTCATCAGTCAACTAGGTGAAATGTGGTCAGTGACAACTAAGAAGATCCAATGCTACAATGGTGATGCAATTCGACGGAAGACATAGAAAAATAAATTGAACTAGTAGCATGTTGGGCTAGCAAAATTTCTGGATGGCACGTAAAGGATAGTATGGTTGTTTCTTGTTCCATGCAAGTCATTTTACGAAAAATGAAAACTAGATGTTGAACGACGACATTTAATAACTTCATCGTGCTATACTATATCTATATATAAACAGAAAACACGGTAGGCCCATCAAGCATTAATTGCAACCACCCCAAACCACATTCTCAACACTCGGATTCTCGGAACAGAAACTATATATAGCACACCAGAAGACACCTTCAGCTGAACACTAAGAGGAAAAGAAACTATATTTTTCCCCCATATGCACTCCCAGTTTGACACCATCATCTGGGGAGATAGAAACAACAAATTGACGATAAAGAGCATGCAAGGTGAGGTGGTGTAGTGGAAACAATCATAAATGTTTTTATATTGGAATGGAAAGAATAGAGCAATAGGCAAAGCTACAGGGAGGGTTATGGGTTCAGGAAGAAATAGGCAGCTAAGCACTGAAGTGAGACACGGTCCAAGAATCTGCAAAATGGAGCGAAGAAAAATCGATCCTGCTAGCGTCCGGACGTCCAATGAAAATATTTTTATCGGACGGTCTGTTGCAACATTGAAAATAAGAAGGTGCGACATAAAAAATTATCTATTGCAACATCAGACTCATATATCGAAAAATAACAGTATCAGGTGCCGATCTCATGGGATTCTCACAAAAATGAAATTTCTACTGAAACAAATGGTGATGTTTCTCGTAACAACCGACACAAATCTCATTTTCTCTAGGAAGAACTAGGACTTTGAAATCCATATATTGAAACGTCCGAGAATATTTCATGCAACATAACAAAATCACAATTGCAACATCACAAAAATCACGATTGCAACATCATAATTTGCGAAACATATGCAATATCCGCAATGCAATCATAAGAAAACTGATTTACAACATCATAAATCACTTGTTGCAACATTCAAAATCTGTGCCTCTCCTGCCTTATTAGCAGGGAGCGCACGGGGCGGCGGCAGCGCCGTGCGGAGGAAGGCAGCGGCGGCGTGCGGAGGAAGGCGACGGCAGCGCGCGAAGGTGGCGTGTGGAGGAAGGCGACGGCGGCGCACGGAGGAGTGGGAAGGGAAAAGGCAGCAGCAGCGCGCCGGAGGAGCGGAAAATGAGAGGTGGCGACGGCGCTCAGATCGGAGGACCTTGATGGGGAGGCGACCGCGCTCGATTCAAAGGGCGAGGGTGGGGAGGCAGTGGTGGAGAGTGGGGCGGGGAGGTGGCAGCGGCGAGGCGTGAAGGAACAGGAGATGTGGAGGTTGGGGAGCCGCAACGACGCACGAGGGAAATAAGGTGCCTCGTAGTATGGCCTCCATGCTAAAAAACAGAGTACGGCAGAACATTCAACCCCAATTCATGTACCTGCAAATAGATATCAGTTGGCTTATCCACGAATTGGTGTGGGCTTAGATCTGTTACGCATATCTATGCATCAGGGAATTGTAGTGGCTTAGACAAGCAAATGTTCTGCTTACTGTCCTATGTGCGTTAAAATATAATTCGCTCCTTTTGGATCGAACACGGAAATAGTTTTCGTTTTCCTTGGTTATTCTCATTTCTACTACTGATCTCATGTACAGATATCATTGTCAGACGCCAAATGAAATGAAGGCAATACTTAAGCAATAGCAACAACAATCCATCGTAGATTGGAAATCCATCACCACAACATATATGAAAACAGATAATGCAGTAGAACTCTGTGTAAATAGGTGACCTGATTGACAAGTAAACACAATAAAACTCAGAACACTTGTCGACATGAATTCGATCAGTTTTTTTCCTGTGTTGGAGTGAACAGCAATTTTCAAAATAATTTATCCAGAAACTTACGAGATATATAAAATTAACATAATTGAACTCCTTAGTAGTAAGATCTTGTGTGATGAAAATGAAAATTCGATTCATATTGAAATTGGTGTGCGAAGAAGTATGCTGATTCATAAGTATGCAATCCATCCAAGCTTGACTGGATTCCCTAGAATGGACATGCCATATGCAAGATCTATTACTTTCACACGAGCTGGGAACAATTCAATTGACGAATCGTATTGTTTCATTTGCAATGCTCAATTCTAGTACCAAAGCAAGAAAAGTGGCTGGGTCAGTCGCCTTCACATCCCGGAGGACATACCCAGGCCAAAGGGGGTTCTACGTTTATATCTCCACCAGCCCAACCCTGACCTTGACTGCTGGTGGTGGATCCGAGCTAGCTGCAGTTATTTCTGGGCTGAATATAGAGCATGGTCGAATATATAATATGCATCTCACCTGGCCTGATGGCCTCCAATGTCTTAGTAGGTAGATAGCTGAAAATCTCCACCTTATATACGGTACTCCGCTAGCTCATCCCCTCTATTGATCAGCACTCATACACTACTCATCCAGTCTTGGTCACCAGAAGCTAGGAAATTGAAAGTTTAACAGATAGAGGACAGTAATAGAGGTTGGCCCTCTCAAACTAATCTCGGAGTGATGTATATCTAAGAATAGAAGGTGTCAGGAAACTACCAGCCAAGAATAGTGGATCCGCATGTGTACTCTATGTAGTTCTAGTCTAGATCTCAGAATCCTCACGTTGGTCCATTACTTGAGACCAAAGCTGAGGATCTGTGAATAGATGAGAGACGTACAATGCTTGCGGATCGCCACCGGGCATCGTTGACTCTCTGCCACCACAGCCCTGCTACCGCTCCTCGCCCAGAGCAGAATGGCAATACAGTCCTAGTCTAGTCGCCATGGCCTGCAGCTGCATTTTCATTTGGTCTCCGCTCATTGAGCACCTTCGGCCAATAGAGGCGAAGCTAGATCCAAAAGCACCCTGGTGCACATCTTTATTAATTCTATAGAAACCCTATAATTCTCTACTAAGCCTCCACTAAATAGCTTTAGATTTCAGTTTGCAAAATGACTATGACGTCGCCCCTGTCGGCCAATGGTGATTCACCACCGCTGCCATGGCCGCACTAGGCTGCTGGTCGCTGAGCAGCTGGTAAGAGCTGGACGTGTGAAACGCGAGGGATATATGCCTTGGAGGACTGAATTGAGAAAAGGGAGGGTCAGGGAGACCAGTAGGCGTTTACGAAGGTTGGCTTACAGACAAATGGAATGTGTGCACGTACTCCAGTAACGGCTGGAGTAGTACAATACACTACTCCCTCCGTCCCTAAATAACTGTCGCCGTTGGTTTCCGTAACACGACTTTGCTTCGATTTGTAGAAAATACGTGCAACATTTTAATCTCCAAAAAAATTTATTAAAAAACTAGATTCAAATATCTATCTAATGATATTTATTATGTACCATAAATATTAATATATATTTTTATATATTCGATAAAAGATGTTTCTCGGGAAGCGAAAATGTCCTATATTTAGAGACAGAAGGAGGAGTACACAAACAATTTGTGCTGGCGGCGGCCAAATACCGCGCTGGCGGTTGGTAATGGTCGCCGCAAGCACAAATGGATGGCTGGCCGGGGGGCTTGTAGCCCACCGGCACTGAGGCATTTGTGCTGGCGGGACACCTAAGCGCCCGCTAGCATAAATGAGGGTTCATTTGTGCTGGGTGGCGCTTAGGTGGCCCACAGCACAAATGCACACAATATATAGGTGCGCCCCCTTCTTCCTCCTCTAGCCCAACCCGCCATTTCCCACCCGAGAGGAGCTCGTGGCTTGGGAAAAACGAAGAAATACAAGGGAGGAGGTTTTGTTCTTGATTTCCTTGAAGGTGGTGTGTTTCCAAGGTGAGTCCATGTCATCCCTACTCTCTTTTCTAAGGTTCCTACCTTGATCTAAGAGTTTTAGGGAGCGGGAGCTTTAGGGAGAGAGACAGCCGTAGGGACACACCGTGCAAGCAAGTTGAGCCATATATTAAGAAACTTGAACAAGTTTCGTGATGTAGCAACAGGCATGGCAATGTCGGGTCGCGCATTGCATTGTTCCCGTGTTCCCCCGGAATACGCCAAGGTACAAGTGGTATCGGTAGATGAAAACCACGTGAACAACGAGTTAGATATCGCTACTGAGGATGGTATCCGGCTTCTTGGAGATGCGGTGAACCATTTCATCCTGTGGCATCGATAGGATATCACACTTACCATGGAACCTCAAAGCAATCCGTCACAAGAAGCAGCACCACAATCGCCATTGATCAAACATGACCCAAATCCATCGGACGATTGGATTAGTGACAAGTTTGTCCAAGAGGGATTAGAGTTTGATAATTCGCAATCACAGTCAGAACCTTCCTCATCCAAGGCGTTAGAAATGGCTTCAATAACCTATCCTCCACCGTCACCCAAGAAGAAAGAGAAAGCCCCAATGCCTCCTTCTTCAGTGCCTCGCATGGTTACAACCTTTGACGAGGGTCCATCTCCAGGGGTAGACTTACTCCTAAGTGCACTGAAGAAGAAAGCACCCTATTTCGCACCAACCGATAAGAATGTGGACAACACTAGGCCAGAGTTCTGGGTACGGAAGATTGTCCATTGGAATTCGAACTCGGCAAACCATTCCTGCATTAGTTTGAACTATTAAATGGTCCATGGGAAAATGAACAAGCTTCATTCCTGGATCATGAGAGCCATGAAGCTACCACTACCAGAATCATGCACATTGGCACCGGGTGGGAAAGCCCTTTAGCACCGGGTTTCCCACCCGGTGCCAATCTTCCGGTGCTAAAGGTGGTGCTAAAGGGTGCTAAAGGGTGCCACCTTTAGCACCGGGTCAAATAACCGGTGCTAAAGGTGGGGGCACTAGCCAAAAATATTTGCATATTTGCGTGTTGCGGGATTCGAACTCAAGACCTCTTGGCTCGCGTGCGTGCACCCACCTAACCATCTCACCTACACAGCGCATGTGATAGGATTAAAGATGCGCTCCTTTTGAAGTAGCATGTGACACCTACATTAGCACCAGATCGTATTTACGAACCGGTGCTAAAGGGCCTTTAGCACCGGGTCGTAACACAGCACCGGATCGTAATACCACCCGGTGCTAAAGGGTTCCCGAGGGCGCCCCAATTTCGCACCCGGTGCTAACGTTACATTAGCACCGGATCTTAAGTGCACCGAGGCATATGAGGGGTGCGGATGTGAGTTATTCTTGTAGTGTACGCATCAGTTCTATCATGGCAAGAGTTTCAAGGAAAGTCTATAGTCATACGTCTCATTTTATCGTTGTTGATTTTCGGGACTTACACAGCCTATTTTGGCGAAAAAGACTCGACATCAACCTGGTTTCTGTTTGGTGCTTGTAAGTACATATTGTAACACTCAAATCTCTCACATGTTTAATAATCACCAAAATTATGACATGTCTGTCATGTTATAAAATTTAAGCAAAATGTAGTATGAGGACGCAAAAAAGACAAGAAGGTACTCGGTTGCATATTGCAATCCTCTCATGATCGTCAGGTTGAATGAAGAGTAGAAGAAAATGCTTGAAGATATGAAAAATCAAGAGGAGCTCGATGCAATCATAGAAGATGCTCACAAATAGAGGAAACTTCCGGTTGCGGTTTATATATCATGGGTCTTTAGAAAAAACCTGGATAATCATTCTGTCATGGCTCCCTATTCTTATAATTAAGTTCTTTGTACGGCCACTTAATTTTATACTAATATTTTGTGCATTCATCTTATGCATTCATCTTTTGTAGCGACCACTTTATTTTATTTATGATCTATCCGAAGGATGGCCTTGCGATTGTCCAAGATTCAACCGACTGCTCTCCAGAAAGTTATGGAGAATTTGTAGAAATTCTACACAAGTAAGTGTATTAACTGTTCTTTTGATAACATATATAAAATAAATGTGTTATTACAAATACTACATTTACAAACCTTTCATACTTTTTTCCAGCGCTTAGAGCATCTCCAAGAGATTAGCTAAAAAGACTAGTCAAATTTATTGATTAGCTACTCTCTAAAATAGATTTAACTAACAAATAATATAGTAATCCAACAGATTTTGTAAATATGGCTAGAGAGGTAGGCTATCTAAAAATAGCTAGCGAATGAGGTGGGATGGAGAGCCACTAAATTTGAAGGGTCATTTACAGAGTCTGTTGAAAACGTTTTTTCTCTAACAATAGCTAAATTTTACTTTAGAAAACGATTTGCCTAGTCTCTTGAAGATGCTCTTACAAGTTTAGCACGAAAAATGGAGGCCCCCATCATAAAACACGAAAGACCATTTATCTATAATACATCACAAATGAGTTAGTACTTACTAGGATAAAAGAACTCACTATTGCATACATAAATAATTAACATTTACTAATTAAGACTATTTTTTTGTAGTGTCACAAGCAACCTCCTAACAGTGTACTTTGTGGGATATGTTTGCTATTTCCTTAGGAATAGCGGGAGGTACAGAACCAATCCCGGTGACGTAAGTACCATCCTGCTGTACCATTTTTTTATAATACCCACCTAATTAATATTAATCCTTCTGTGTTCACATAAATATTTTATTCCAGATGCCTGAGATACCATGTGTTGAATCAAGACGAGGACCAATAAATTAATAACATTTACGTAGACATGTGTAGACTCATTCAACGTAAAATTTGTCATGAGAACGCGGAGTTCTATAATCCTGAGGGTGTACTGGTAGCCAACGAGCGTCGAGGGATTCACACTTGTGCTACGAATCTTCGCACTTGTGCTACGAATCTTATGTGAAGACAATAATATTGCTATTGTAATGTTCATGAAATATTATATAATTACACTTTAATTGGAGTTATTAGCATGGACTATTATAGATTATGGAATATTATATAATAAAATTTTAACCGACGGCCATGGTGGGCCACGCCTGCCCTGGTCACTGCCTGCCCTGGCCTGGCCTGGCCACGAACTAGCGCATGCATCTGTGCTGGCGGGTGGACCGGTGCGCCCACCAGCACAGGGCGCCCACCCGCCACCACAAATGCGTATTTGTGCTGGCAGGGAGTTGCTGGCAGGTGGGAAACCCGCCAGCAAAGATGCTATCTGGCCGCTAGCACAAAAACTTCCTGTACCAGTGATAGTGTATAATGAATTAAACTTGATAACATACGAATCCCGTTGCCCGATCGAATTCAATTGAATTTTTGATATACAACGAATACGACCATGTTGTGTGGAGGTTCTGACGCAGTGATCATGCATACCCCATTCGAAACTTGTTGGATACAACGAATACGACCATTTGGATATCCTCATGTCCTATAATTTCTTTGTTGTTATAATAGTCCGATATTTCTTATTTTTCGGTCGGGACAAAAAAATTTCTTTACCGGAGTTGAAAACCTTGGCTGGAGTTATTTCTTGGCTGAACATAGAGCATTGTCGAATATATAATATGCATCACACCAGGCCTGATGGCCTCCAACGTCTTAGAACGCAGTTAGCTGAATATTGCAGCCTTATATATAGAGTACTCCGCTCATTCCCTCTCTTCAGCCTTATATATAGAGCCACCGGCCATCGTTAAACCCTGCCAACAGACCACTCCGGCCTCTCTCCCAGCGCGGAACGACACCATCGTCATAGTCTAGTCGCCATGGCCTGCGCGCAGCTGCATTTCCATTCGGTCTCCGCTCGTTGAGCACCATCGGCCCACGCTGAATCGCCACCGCTGCCATGGCCACACTAGCTAGGCTGCTGATCGCCGAGGAGCTGATGATGCTTTGGAGGACTGATGTGAGGCAAGAAGGGCCAGGATGTGATTAGTAGGCGTTTACGTTGGTTGGCTAAGCTCACAGAAAAATAGAATGTGTGCACTCCAGTAACTGCCACGGCTCCAGGGTGGAGTGACTGTTTTTAGGAAGTTAGGACTCCAAGGCTTAATTATATATATAGAGTACTCCGCTCATATCCCGTCTCTTCGGCCCTTACACGTACTATACTCTTCGAGTCTTTGTTGTCACCAGAGGCTACCAAATTAGAAGTTTAACATATACACTAATATGTCGGAGTATGTATATCTAAGAATAGAAGGTTTCAGGAAACTACCAGCCAAGTATAGTCAATCTGGATGTGTATTCTCTTTAATTATAGTCTAGCTCAGGGAGCGTCCACGTCGTCGGTCCATTTCATGAGATCAAAGCTGAGGATCTGTGAATAGATGAGAGCAGTTCGATGCTGATGGATCGCCACCGGCCAACGTTGATTTTCTGCCACCAGGAGCCCTGCTACCACTCGCCAAACGCTGCACGGCACCATTATTACCCTAGCCAAGTCACCACCGCTTTGATGAGGACCATCGGCTAACACATAGAACAATTGATCGGATACTTTGAAGTTTGAACGAGCACCAATGTAAAGTTCAAACACGAATTTAAATTAGTTGCACCTCTAAGAATCAATGGTCGTCAAAAGTAGACAAGCAACCAGAAATGTGTTTGAGATTTGAGAACAAATTCAATAATATTTGCGAAAAGATCATCAGATCGGTCAAACATGCTTCTTTCATGTATATGTGCGCGCTGCATTAGACCATATTGCCCAAATTCTATGGTTGAAAGGTAGTGAAAGGAGTTCTCAAATCAGAGGTCTAGTTCATACCATCAGTTTGGCATTTTTTTTATCACTGATACTACTGAAATAAACAAAAAACACGAACATTAAGAAATTCGAAAAACATACCTCACTCTAGCAATGGCATTAAGTCTAACAATTTCACTGCAAAGCGTTCAAGCACAAAATAGTTCATCCAAGCTTTACTATATTTCCTTGGACTGCACATGTCACACAATATCACAATTTCACCCCAGCTAACGAGTCAAGTCAGGAATCGTACTGTTTGGTTTGCAAAGCTCAAATCTAGTGCTAAGACAGGAAGAATGGCTGGGTTAGTCTTCTTGAGATCCCGGATCACATACCCAGGCCAAGGGGTTTCAGCAATATTCACCAGCCCAACGCTGTCCCGGTTGTGGATCGGAGCTGCAGTTAATTAGGGCAAGTACAACAGTGTAGACAACTGCTGTCTATTTGTAGTATAAAGACAGCTAAACAGACAACTTATACAATGGGTTGTCTGTTTAGCTGTCTATAAGATAATTAAATCATTATTTGGCACATAAATCATAGTGATCTTGTATATAATTTGATCTTTGTAGCCATTTTGTTACTTAGAATGAGGATGCATGCCATATTCAAATAATTCTCATGAGTACTTTTAAAAAGACATAAATATAATATATATATTCAAGAAAATGGGCGTAGTTACACAAGAAAATTCCAATATAAAATGATAGTAGTTCCGAGAACAGGTAGGAAACAAAACCATCTTTTATCAACATTGAGTTGATCGACAAGCAAGGAAAGCAAAATACTGAGGATTGACACGTGCAAAAGCTGCTGCTGCTTCCTGACACTCTACTACATCGAGACACATGCAAAAGCTGCTGCTGCCGAAAGAAATCTGCGTCTGCGTGGCTGCGTGTGCCCTGCGCAAGGGATCCCCGCTGCCATCGACCCTCAACAGCAGAATCGTACAACGCGTGCCTGCCGTCGGCGACGTGCCTCGGAGCACACAGCGACGCTATTGACGAACAAGGCGATGACTCGCCGGTCGCGGGGGGCTTTTCGTAAAAAAGTTGCTGCATGGCGACGGGCGTTGTAGGTGCCCTTAGTCGCGTGCTCGCAGAAGCTGGGTGTATCGGATCGTAATGAGTACCCTATCATCGTCCAGGGCAGAATATATATAGAGAGTGTGGTCGAATGTAAAATATGCATCACCCTCCAACCAAGAAATTAACCCATTTGCTTCAATTTGTCACGTAGATCGTGGAGTGTTGCACAGTGTGCAGTATACTGTACTGTTTCTCTTGCTTAGATATACTCCCTCCGGTTTTATATTAGAAGTCGTTTTGGACAAGGTTTAAGTCAAACATTAGGAATATAAATCATAAATAACATTTAAGTCGTTGAGTTTGGATATATAAAAATCATATCAATAGATTTGTCTTAAAAATTACTTTCATAAATATATATATGTATATATATAACTTTTCAAGAAATATTTTATAGGAAAGAGAAGTCAAAGTTATGCTTTAGTGACCGTGTCGCTGTCCTAAACGACGTGAACCGGAGGGAGTATATACGTGGATCTAATTTTTAGTTTCGTGGAACCTATTAAAGAATAATCTTGGAACTTGTGAAATCAAGGCAATTCATTAATCAGCAATAACTGCCCATATGTTCCTAGATTGGACAATCAACTGCTCATCTGTTACCGGTGTAAAGCTCAGTACGTACTGACAAAAGATTATACCGCTGTGTATACCACACGAATATTACGTAGTTACAGGGGGTGTTTGGATACCCGGACTAACACTACCAGAATCCTTCACATCCGTCCGCCTCCTCCGCCTCGGCCATTTTTGGACCCGGTGCTGATGGGGCTTCAGCACCGGGTCCAACGGCTAGGAGCGGGGGCGGCGCGTGGATGTGTCAAGGCGGACACATTAGCACCGGGTCGTGGCAAGACCCGGTGCTAATGCCCCCCCTTTAGCACCGGGTGCAGCCAGCAACCGGTGCTAATGTGCCGAGGCACATTAGCACCGGTTGCTGGCTGCACCCGGTGCTAAAGGGTGCGCATTAGCACCGGGTCTTGCCACGACCCGGTGCTAATGTGTTTGAATATAGAGGCTTCCTCCTCCCCCGCCCGAGCCAGCCGAACACTTAGGCGCTGTGTTCATGCTGCTCGGCCGTGGGAGGGGAGGTGCTGCCCAAATTTTTTTCAAAATTTGTGAAGATTCTACTCATCTAAGGAGCACTACAAGGTACACTCTTTCATTCTCTAATGTTTTATTTAGCTTGTAATCCTTCTATGATTTAGAAATAGAGGGATTTGTGAATCAAAGTAAAGCTAGCTAGAGAGAGCTTGTGTTCTTGGAGGAGAGAGCTTGAGTTCATGGTGGAGAGAGTGTTCATGTTGTGTTTTAAATGGAGAGAGAAGGCAAGCTAGTTAGTATTTTGTTTTGTATGACTTGTGAATAGTTATAAGGCTTATAGTAATGTAGTTTTAGAAATTACTAGAAAATCAATATAAAATGCTAGAAAATCTTATAAATTACTAAAAAATCTTATAAATTACTAGAAAATCAATATAAAATGCTAGAAAATCTTATAAATTAATAGAAAATCTTATAAATTACTAGAAAATCAATATAAAATGCTAGAAAATCTTATAAATTAATAGAAAATCTTATAAATCTTATAAATCTTATAAGGCTTATAGTAATGTTATATTTAATGAATATAGTAATGTAGTTTTAGAAATTTATTTATATAATGGAATATATATTATAATTTGTATTTATTTATATATTAAATTTTTTTATCTTTAAATTGTATTGTATATTTGTTATTGGTTAATAATGCAGATGAATAGACAATGGATGTACGGGGACCCCCACGCTCAGGCGTTCCGTGATGGCCTTAGGACGTTTCTCGATGCCGCTGAGGCTAACAGGACGCCGTCCGGTTTCATGTTCTGCCCATGCACCCATTGTAAAAATATACAATCGTACAAACAAAGAGGTTGTCTTCAGGTGCATTTGATGAGGCACGGTTTCATGAGGAATTATTCTGTTTGGACGAAGCACGGTGAAAGAGGAATTCTAATGGATGAAGATGAAGAAGACGAGGCCGATGACGACATTCCGTTATTGGCTCAATACTACGGTTCCTTTGCATATTCTGCAATGGGTGATGCCGATGAGGAAGATGTTGCTCGGGAAGGCGATGCTCAGGAAGATGTTGCTCAGGAAAATGAACCTACTGATGGGCTCAGGCAAATGTTGCGTGATGCCGAGAAAGACTGCGGCAATGATAAGGAACTGAAAAAGATACAGCGCATGTTGCAGGACCACAAGACTGACCTGTACCCAGATTGCAAAGAGGGGCTAAAGAAGTTGGGTAGCACACTTGAACTTCTGCAGTGGAAGGCAGCAAATGGTGTTACTGATAAGGGTTTCGAGGAGCTACTGAAACTCGTAAAGAAGATTCTTCCAGAGGGTAACACATTGCCATCGACGACGTATCAAGCAAAACGTGTTGTTTGCCCTCTCGGTTTGGAGGTGCAGAAGATACATGCGTGTCCTAATGACTGTATCCTCTATCGCGGACAGTACGAACACTTGGATCGTTGTCCGGTTTGCACCTGCGCACGATACAAGATCAGGCGGGACGACCCTGGTGATGTTGGGGGAGAGCGTTCTAAGAAAAAAATCCCTGCGAAGGTGATGTGGTATTTCCCTCTGATACCCCGTCTGAAGCGTTTGTTCAGGAACAAAGACCATGCCAAACTGATGCGCTGGCACAAAGAAGAACGTAAGCAGGATGGCATGTTGAGACACCCCGCCGATGGATCCCAGTGGAGGAACATCGACAGAGCATTCCCAGAGTTTGATGCTGATGCGAGGAATGTTAGGCTTGGTTTAAGTACCGATGGCATGAACCCTTTCGGTGAAATGAGCAGTAGTCATAGCACTTGGCCCGTGACTATTTGTATCTACAACCTACCCCCCTGGCTCTGCATGAAGCGGAAGTTCATTATGATGCCAGTGCTCATCGAAGGCCCAAAGCAACCTGGCAACGACATTGATGTGTACCTAAGACCATTGGTTGACGAACTTTTGCAGCTATGGAAGAATGAAGGTGTTAGCATGTGGGATGAGGACAAACAGGAGCAGTTTGACCTTCGAGCACTGCTTTTCATAAGCATCAACGACTGGCCTGCACTAAGTAACCTATCAGGACTATCAAACAAAGGATATAAAGCATGCACTCACTGTTTAGAGGAAACCGAAAGCATGTATTTGAAACATTGTCGTAAAGTTGTGTACATGGGTCACCGTCGATTCCTTCCGGCGAAGCATGAGCTACGAAAGAAATGTGCGCATTTTGGCGAGAATGCTGACCGCCGTACAAAGCCGAGACACCGGAGTGGAGAAGAGCTATTTGATATGGTGAAGGACCTACACGTGGTGTTTGGCAAGGGAGATGGAAGCCAGGCTGCTCCGACGGGCGAGGATGGTCGTGCCGCGATGTGGAAGAAGAAGTCTATCTTTTGGGAGCTACCTTATTGGCAACGTTTAGAGGTCCGTAACGCGATTGATGTGATGCATCTGACGAAGAATCTTTGCGTGAACTTGATAAGCTTCCTGGGTACTTATGCGAAGCCAAAAGATACACTGGAAGCACGTAAGGATCTGAAACGATTGAAGCAACGGACTGATCTACATCCAGAAAAGAGAGACAAAGGACGCCAGTACTTGCGTCCTGCCAGCTTCACTCTCAGCAAAGAAGAGAAGGCAAGCATGTTTGAATGCTTGAACAGTATCAAGGTTCCGTCTGGCTACTCCTCCAATATTAAGGGAATAATAAATATGAAAGAGAAGAAGTTCACAAACCTGAAGTCTCACGACTGCCATGTGTTGATGACACAGCTGCTTCCCGTCATACTCAGGGGTGTGCTACCAGTTAACGTGCGGAAAGCCATTGTGAAGCTATGTGCATTCCTCAATGCAATTTCTCAGAAGGTGATCAATCCAGACCATTTAGATCAGCTACAGAACGACGTGGTGCAATGTCTTGTCAGCTTTGAGATGATATTTCCACCATCCTTCTTCAATATCATGACACATCTATTGGTTCACCTCGTCAAAAAGATTTGTATATTGGGCCCAGTATTTCTACACAACATGTTCCCATTTGAGAGGTTCTTCGCTGTCCTAAAGAAGTATGTCCGTAATCGTTCTCGTCCAGAAGGATGCATTGCTAAGGGATACGAAACAGAGGAGGTCATTGAATTCTGTGTTGACTTTGTCGACGATCTTATGCCGATTGGTGTGCCCGAATCCCATCACGAGGGGAGACTTGGTGGAAAGGGCACACTAGGGAGAAGATCGATGATGATCAAGGACGTTGAGACATTTCGTAAAGCGCACCTCACAGTTTTGCAACAATCAACCTTAGTTGCTCCGTACATCGAGGAGCACATGTAGATTCTCAAGGACGAAAACTCAACAAAGTCTGCGACCTTCATTCAGCATCTGCACAATAGTACTTTCGCCGATTGGTTGCGAAGACGTCTTATGGGTGTCGAGGGCATTGATGTGCAGCTAGCTTTTGTAGCTAGAGGTCCATCGAGCACGATCTTGACATTCCAAGGATAAGACATCAATGGGTATACATTTTACACAAGAGCCTAGGACAAGAAAAGCACCAACCAAAACAGTGGTGTCCGGATCGACGCGACAGACACCAATGGCAATACAAACTCATACTATAGAATCATAGAGGAGATATGGGAACTAGAGTACGGACCTTTGAAGATCCCACTGTTCAAGTGCCAATGGGTGAAGCTGACTGGAGGAGGTGTTAAAGTTGAAGCGGACTATGGAATGACGTTAGTGGACCTAAACAAGATTGGCTTTCTAGACGAACCGTTCGTTCTGGGCAAAGCTGTCACACAAGTTTTTTATGTGAAGGACATGGCTAGCAGACCGAAGAAAGGGGCGGATAAGAAAGGTGGGGGTAAGCAATTGGACCCATCACAAGACGAGCCAAAGCGTCATATAGTTCTTCCTGGAAAGAGAAAAATCGTAGGAGTTGAGGACAAGACGGATGAAGATTATGATATGCTCGATGGCCGGCCTCCACTCTCAGTGGCTGATGACCCAAGCATCCTGTTAGCGGCGGAGGAGACACCGTATCTACGGCGTGATCACAATCAAGGAACATTTGTAAAGAGGAAGTTTATTAGTGTCCGAGTAAACGATGATGCCATGTAATTTAATTGCACTATGTTCCACCCAATTTGTAATAACTATATTTGCATTTATGTTCCACCTATGTTCTAAGATTTTCTATTGATTTATAAGATTGTTTTTATTAATTCTAGCATTTTATATTGATTTTCTAGTAATTTATAAGATTTTCTAGTAATTTATAAGATTTTCTAGTAATTTATAATATTTTCTAGTAATTTATAAGATTTTCTAGTAATTTATAATATTTTCTAGTAATTTATAAGACTTTCTAGCATTTTATATTGATTTTCTAGTAATTTATAAGATTTTCTAGTAATTTATAAGATTTTCTATTAATTTATAAGATTTTCTAGTAATTTATAAGATTTTCTAGTAATTTATAAGATTTTCTAGTAATTTATAAGATTTTCTAGCACAGGTCCTTTAGCACCGGGTCGTGGCTGCACCCGGTGCGAAAGGGCCTTTAGCACCGGGTCGTGGCTGCACCCGGTGCCAAAGGGACTTTAGCACCGGGTCGTGTTTGCACCCGGTGCTAAAGGGCCTTTAGCATCGGGTCGTGGCTGCACCCGGTGCTAAAGGCCACGACCGGGCCGCGGGGGCCGTGCGGCGGGGCCAAAGATCGGCCTGGCCCCGGAGGCCGTGCGGCGGGGCCAAAGACCGGCCAGGCCACGGAGGCCGTGCGGCAGCTGGCCACGTCACCGGGCGCACACGAGCCACGTCACTGGATGAACAAGAACAATTTTTCTTTTTAATCTGTGTATAAAAGTTGTAACTAGTCGTTCTCCCTCGTACAAACTTCAAAAAAGATCATTTTTCTTCCTAAAAATTTCTAAAATCATACTCTATCAAGTTCTGAAACTTATTAATGTTATTATTTTGAAAAATCTTCTCGTGTTTGAACAATCCAAATTTTGAATTAAAAATGACAACTGCAACCAAGGTTTTTTTCACATTAGGTGATGTCAAATGAAAAAGTGATGAATACCAAAGTTTCATATTTCATCATGATCTACAATCTTTATTTAGGTCATTTTGTCATTTTCAAAATGGGTAATAACATGTAGTACAAATTTGACAAGTCTCTAACAAAGTTTTAGAAACTATGCGAGTGAATCTAGGATTAATGAACAATGTATACTACCACTTTCTCAGATGCAAAAATGACTTAAATAAAGATTGTAGATCTTGATGAGATATGAAATTTTGGTATTCATGACTTTTTCATCTGAGACCATTTAATGTTCCAAAATCTTTCATTTAGTTATCAATTTTTGTAATTTATAAGATTTTCTAGTCATTTATAAGATTTTCTAGTAAGTTATAAGATTTTCTAGTAATTTATAAGATTTTCTATTAATTTATAAGATTTTCTATTAATTTATAAGATTTTCTAGTAAATTATAAGATTTTCTATTAATTTATAAGATTTTCTATTAATTTATAAGATTTTCTAGAATTTTATATTGATTTTCTAGTAATTTATAAGATTTTCTTATTTAATATATATTTTTAATAGGTATTAATAACTGAATTAAAACAAGTATTAATAACTATATATTAAAAACTATATTTATAAGATTCCCAAATAGTAGCCCCCGGTGCTAAAGGCCGGTTTGGAAACTGGGCGCCAAACGAAAATTTGGGGCCTTTAGCACCGGGTTGATCTAAAATCCGGTGCTAAAGGCCCCCAATTTTCGTTTGGCGCCAGTTACGGCCTTTAGCACCGGGTCTTCTACACCCGGTGCTAAAGGGGGGGCCTTTAGCACCGGGTCGTGACTGCACCCAGTGCTAAAGGGGGAGCCTATAGCACCGGGTCGTGGCTGCACCCGGTGCTAAAGGGCTTTTAGCACCGGGTCGTGGCTGCACCCGGTGCTAAATGCCCCGGACCTATATAGGCCGGGGACTTCTCTCCCCTCCCTCACTTGGCCCTCGTCTCCTCAGATCAAAACTGTCGCCTCGTCTCCTCAGCCGCCGCCGCCCGTCGTCCCCGCGCCCGTCGTCCCCGCCGCCGTCGTCGTCCCCGCGCCCACGCCGCCGCCACCCGTGGTCCCCGCGCCCACACGCCGCCGCCGCCTGGCCGTCGTCCCCGCCGCCGTCGTCGTCCCCGCGCCCGTCGTCCCCGCGCAGGTAAATGAGGAATGGTGGCGATGGGCAATGGTGGCGATCGATGATGTAGCTTGATCCCATTTCATCGATGATGTATATTAGGAAATGTCAAAAGATTGGAGCTTTTAGTCTGCTATGTGGCATGTGGGCCTTGACTCATATGCTCTTCTCTGCTGTAAATCTGAATGTTCTATCTTTGCTGTAAATCTGAGTGTGATTTAGGAGCTATAGTTGTTTTGTCCTTCCTAGGTATTTCTCAATTCCAATGGATTCCCTGACAGGTGATTAGTGTTCATTTATGTGTTCATATAGAATTATAAATATCCAAATTATAGTTTGTTTGACTCTTTTTACCACAAGTTTAACCGCTCGTCTTATTAAAAAGAATTGTGTAAATATAGTCAAGTTATGGGCCTAGCCAATTTGAAGACTTGAAGAGGCTCCCTGATATTCCTCATGTATATTGGAAATGCTTCATTTAAATGTATATGGGAAATTCTATGTATATTAGAAATATATGTGCTTCATTTAAATGTATATTGGAAATGTTATATGTTGGAAATGTATATTGGAAAATGCTTCATTTAAATGTATATTGGAAATTCTATGTATATTAGAAATATATGTGCTTCATTTAAATGTATATATTTCTTATCAATTATTTTTAAAATTATGTATATTAGAAATATATGTGCTTCATTTAAATGTATATTGGAAATGTTATATGTTTGAAATGCATATTGGAAAATGCTTCATTTAAATGTATATTGGAAATTCTATGTATATTAGAAATATATGTGCTTCATTTAAATGTATATTGGAAATGTTATATGTTTGTATAATGTATACTATCGAAAATGTTTATTATCGGAAATTCTAAGGCTTACCCGAACCCACCGCGCACCCGAACCCCTTAGCGAATCCGTTTTTCGCGCACCGACCCCCTTAGCGAACCATTAGCGAATCAATTCACATCGCGCACCCGAACCCCTTGCCGAATCCGTTTTTCACGCACCGACCCCCTTAGCGAAAATGTTAGAAATATTGGGAATATGTATGCTTTGTATATATTTCTTATCAATTATTTTTAATTCTATAGATGGCGGACAACAACAACCCCGTCCCACCCATGCAAGAGGACAACAACACCCCTGTCCCACCCATGCAAGAGGACAACGACACGTTCTTTGCGAATCAACTTTTCAATATTGTAACCCAACCAATGTCCATGGATGATGTGTTGGGGATCATTGGAAGGGATGACAATATCCAGGGCGACAATGTTGTAAGGGCCGAAAATGTTGAAGGGGCCGCCAATGTCCAGGGCGACAATGTTGCAAGGGCCGAAACTATTGAAGGGGCCGGTAACGAGCCCTCGTCTAGTCAGGTGTGTATATAGCTAACATAAATTTGTACTGTACATGTCAATTATGTATACCATCTCTATATCATCTCGTATATATGTAATTTGTGTAGGCCGCCTCTGCTAAGAAATCAAAACGATCGACCACGAAGAAGCTAAAGGATGTCAAGTTACACATCACCCGAGTGGAGGATGACGGGGAGCCAGTTGAGCCCCCAAAAGTGGCCAAGAAATTTGTATCTCAGTGCGGGGTAATTGTACGGGACAATGTGCCCATTAGTATCAGAAAATGGAAGTCCACGGACCCCACTGAGGAGTACGTGCTCCCCGATACAGAGAAGGAGATGCTATGGAGGGAATTAAAGGCAATATTCGACTGGCCTAGCACTCATGAAGCAGAACTGAGGGATTGGACAATGAAGAAGATGGCAGTTCTGTTTCAGGATTTCAAGAAGAAGTTGTACTCGCATTTTCTCAAAACCGGAGAGGCCCCGGATCCTGAGAAGTATAAGAAGATCACCAATGACGAGTGGGAAGCATTCCTTGAGTACAAAACCTCCGAAGAGGGTGCAACGGCTAGCGCTAGAAACGCTGGAAACGCCGCAAATAAGAAGAACTCTCATAAGATGGGTTCGGGAGGTTACAAGGCAAGCATCGCTAAATGGGAGAAGATGGAAGAAGATCTATATGCTAGAGGCATCACTCCAGCGACACATGACTGGCCCACAAGGACCAAGCATTGGTACTATGGTCATGGAGGCATCCTAAGCCCAATCGACGGCTCCTTAGTTTTTCCCGAGGACTTGCGAGAACTAGCTCAGCGTCTCCTCGATATCCTCAGGGCATCTGATAGGGGAGAATTTGTTGCCGATAGAGACAGAGATGAGCTAACCTATGCCTTAGGGAACAAGGAGCATCCTGGACGGACGCGCGGCGTAGGCACAAGCGTCTCATGGAAGAAAGGTTTCCAAGAGCATGCCGCCACCTATAGGAGCCGTTCGAGGAAGAAGGTCGAATATGAGCAGAGGGTGAGGGACCTAGAGCAAACGGTTGCCGCCCAGGGCTCAAAGCTCTAAGAAATGGAGTCAGAGATGGAGCGACGGATGAAGGTAGCATGGCTGCAGATACAACAAGCCACAGGCGGGACCGGTTCCACAGAGCCTGCACCTCTCCAACAAGCCGCAGGCGGGACCGGTTCCACAGAGCATGCACCTCTCCAAGATGCGGCCCTTATTAGCCCTCCACAACAATATCAAAGCAGTCACGCTTCCACATAGGCCGCCGAAGCGGTCCGTTACACCGTGGATGAAATAACTCAACGGACCGTGTGCGAGCTTGTCGTCAGGCAGAAGAACTTAGCTGTGGTGGTACGTATGCGACCTTAGTTCATACTGCATACATTTCACCGTAAATACCATTTATTTACTAACTTTCTTTGTGACTAATAACTTATCAGGTCGCATACGGTATGACCAAACGTGTGGAAGAAGGGCAAAAATGGCACTGCAATGACATTCCACAAGGTTACATACCTGTTGAGGTGGAGCAAGTCGTCACCAGCTGGGAAGACTTGAAACTTGACATCCCCGGAGGTGACGGAGAAACAAAACTCGGTCAGTGTTCTCAATGAATCATTCTATGGAGCAAGGCAGACGTCGTCATACCCGGTACACCTGCGGCTACCAACAAGCCCCCGTCACCTCCAAGAGATCCACAGGATCATGACGATTCTCCGGGAGCTCCTGATGCAAGCCCGTCTCCTCCGCCAAAGAGGTCTTCGTCTCCTCCACCGAAGAGGTCTCCGTCTCCTCCGCCGAAGAGGTCTCCGTCTCCTCCGCCGAAGAGGTCTCCATCTCCTCCGCCGCGGAGGTCTCCGCCCCCTCCGCCAAAGAGGGGACGCCGCACTAAAGCCTCTGCCCCCACTCCACCAGCGAAGAAGGCGCGGAAAACCAAAGAGAAGCCCGCACCAAAGAAAAGAGCGGGTGAGAAGACTCTAGAGGAGCTCGAAGCCTCGGTCAAAGCAGACACAAAGAGGCAAATGGTCGAGTGGAGGAAAAAACCTGAGCCGGAGCCGAAGCTTGATCCCACCGTCGTCAAGTCATTCCTCGGTAATTTGAGCAAGGGTCAACAGAAGGAAGTAATAGTAACAGACTATGACCGCTCATTACTGAAATCTCGCCGGAAGCGGAAGGCTGCAGATAAGGAGGCGGGCCCATCCAAAAAGGTTCCTCAGCTCGGCCAGCAACCTCAGCGGCCCTTGGGTCCATTGCCATCTCTGGACGAGCTTAACGTGCAACGAGTAATGGCCGAGACTGGACTAACCAGAGCGCAAGTCGTGGGGGAAGAAGAGGTGCCTGTAAACACAACGCTGAGGTGGCCGTTTAATCTTGGCGAGCCTATGGTCCCTCATGAAATGGAGAGGAAGCTACAGACGAAGATGTGCCGATTCCATGAGTGGTACTTGGAAGAATCAAGAAGGAATAAATGGCGCATGATCAAAGTAGGCGTGAAGGACCATGATTTCTACAATGGTGACGAGGATTGGGTGTGGCTGAGGTTTAAGGATATATATGAGTTGTACCACCGCGACGCCATGGACGTGGATTTGATCACCTGTTGGACACTGTAAGTACTTTGTTGTTGCTTATAATTCACAGTTTGAAAACAATAATTCCAATCTATGCTGACGTGGGCTTTATTTATTGCTTAACATATGCAGAATGGAGATTCAAAAATGTCGGAGAGATAATATATATGACGTTGGTTTCGTTGATCCTCGAAGGATAAGTGAAGCAATGATACTGCACAATCCTGAGGAAACATATTTAAACCTATACAAGTATATTAAGAAACAAAATTACTGCGACTCCATACTAATCCCGTACAACATCGAGTGAGTACATACACAGGCTTCTTCTTATACTGTCTGTGTACTAATTCATTTCTGATTATAATGTATACATGTGCACAGATTCCACTGGTTCCTAATAATATTGTGTCCTGACCGGGGTGTCGTGAACGTCTTTGATTCGTTGCACACTCCAAAAGAAAAACTACAGAACATCATGGACATGATGACAAGGTGATGTATATTTTCTCCTACTTAATTCACCCCTTACACTCGCAATGACTTAACTCAATTTTTTTGTTCGCATGGCCTGGATTCAATTTCGTCAAGAACACCCGGGAATTCAACATGAAACACTAAAATGGAACATTGGCTTTCCGGTAAGCAAGTAATTTGTACATGTAGGCCTCGGCTAATATATTATATGAATTTTACTTAATTTCTTTTGGTTGACAGTGTGCTAAACAAGGGCCGGGAAATAATTTATGTGCATACTATGTTTGCGATTTCATGTGGAATTGGGGACATAAAAAGCTTACACAACAGGATATTATGGTACGTAATAATAAACACATTTCCATTATTATTAAGTGCACAATTATTGTCTCCAACTCGGCGGATTAAATATCTTTCAATTATTTGTAAATTACAGATGTTCAACCTGAAGGAAGAGTCCCTAGAGCTAGAAAGAATTGACGCAATTGCAGAACAGCTCGTCGGATGGATCTGGGACGAGGTTGTCAATCCCCGAGGAGAATTCTACTCGCCAGTATTGGAGGACGTGCCGGACAGTCCAACAAGCTAGTCGTCAATCTTAATTAAGTAGAAAATACAGTTTAAATATATATAACTCGAGTTGACATGCATGAATATCTACTTTTGTAATATATATGTCTTCTATTTTGATGAAATGTCAGCTAATATGAATATAGAGTCGGCCAAATACGCATTAGAATACACGTATTAGAATATATACGTATATAGACGTGCACGCATGGCTACTGAAAAAAGTAAAAAAAAAAAGAAATCCGGGGCCTTTAGCACCGGTTGCAGACAGCAACCGGTGCTAAAGGCAGGCCCTTTAGCACCGGGTGCAGCCACGACCCGGTGCTAAAGGCCCTGCTAAAGCCGCTGCGGGGCAGGCCCTTTAGCACCGGGTCGTGGCTGCACCCGGTGCTAAAGGTCCCCTTTAGCACCGGTTATTCAACCCGGTGCTAAAGGGGTACCCCTTTAGCCTCGGATTAGTTGCACCGGGTGGGAAACCCGGTGCTAAAGGGCTTTCCCACCCGGTGCAGATGTCGATCATTCTGGTAGTGTAAAGTTTTATTTCATCACATCGGATATAAAAATGCTAATTAAAAGAACTAAATATAGATTAATTAAAAAACCAATTACATAATCGAGGGCTAATTTACGAGATAAATCTATTAAGCCTAATTAGTCAATGATTATATAATGTAATGCTACAGTAACTATGTAATAATTATGCATTCATTATATCTTAATTAGGTTTGTTAGGTTCGTCTCGCGAAGTAGACATGACTTATACAATTACTTTTATAATTAATTTATATTTAATGCGTATAATTGTTATTTATTTAAGGGACTAAATTTTAGCCTCTCGGATCTAAACAGCCTCTTTTGGTAGGCTCTACTGATTCCATTAATTAAAATGGATAAATTATGAATACGGGTGTTTCTCGTCTGAATCCAATTCCTTATCTCGAATACTGTCTGGCTGTCCGGAGTTTTTGGTGCAGTGTGATGCATGGATACCACTTTTGAATGTCCATACCACCCATGGTTATTTCTGCTGAGCCATCAAATTGAGTTCACGCAGAAAATTACAAACACTTAAGATCGAGTTGGAGATATAACATATATATGTATTATATATATAAGATAAAGGGTACATGTGTCAATACAACATGGTGTAACTAGTAACTGACCCACCCAACTACGTTCCATATGTGTCGATACCGGCTAGTAGCCATGGAGCAACGACAAGGTGACAAGATAAACAGAACACCGGACTATTAAAAAAAGGAGAGAAAAAAATTCACCAGAAAAAAAAGGACCGGATGAAAACACTAGGAATTAGAGACACCAGGATAGACATGGCCACAAGATAGTAGCGTAGACTGCGCAAAGCCCTAGATTTTTTTACCTCGTCGAGACCTCGGTATGGTTTACTGGCTCGGGAGTCGGGACATCTACAGCGCCAGAGAAGCTCCTACACCACCGATCCACGAGTGCGTCTTCAGCAGCTGGGCATTCCTGTGTCTCTGTGCAGCTGCCCATGTGTCCGCACACCAAAGTTTCACCAGGTGGCACTTTGTTGTAGTAAAATGGTAGTAGTATCTATAGTATTTTTATATGTCTCTAGTGAACAGCGCGCCTATTAAGCTAGCAAAACAGTGTTAATGGAACGACTAATTAATACAACAACTCAGATGTTGGGCAACAGCTAAACTCTAACTTCATGTGTAATAAATTATAGTGGGACGAATTTTTTTTATGATGTACCCATATCGGCTAACTCCAGTAAGATGAATATGTAATTTTGCTTTGCATGCATTGCAGAGATAATTATACTTATCCATGCGCTAAAGCAGCCACACAGGAGACATTATTTTTACCTTGATAGTTAGTATGTAAGAATAGAATTAACACGTACTACTCGCTCTACCCCGAAAACAATTCATTCAAGGATTCAAAGTTTCTCAAAAAAGTCATCATATTCTATTTGGTAGGTGTGTATGTGTATGTGTATGTGTATGCAACAGTTATTTAAGTGTCAAATATGGCTAATAAATAGGGGCTGTCTTGCGGTCCTTCCTATACCTTGGCGCACGAGCAGGGAGAACTAGTTTGTCCATATCTTTACCCTGCATGCACAAGTAGTAAGCCAGTAACCACATGTGTTCATTGTTCACCCTTTCATGTTCCATCTTTGATATTGCTAGAAATTATTGATTGCCTTAAGGAATAGGAGACACCTGGAAATTAAGAGTCATCAGTTGGCAGTAATTTATCTCCATCTGGGAATGGAGATCGGCTGAAAATCATTATGATCGTGATTGTTTTAGGGTCACAGCTGTGTTGTACTTCTCCTAAGTCTTTCCTAAATGCTTACATTTCTTGATGAGAGAGTATATATACAAACTTCTTCAGCCATTTAGAAATTAAATATCAGACAGAGCAAATAGGTTTATGCACGCGTAGACCAAAGACAAAGTAAGACCTTTGGATTGTCACCACTTATGGTCAATACCTTGATGAGAATGGAAGGTATCAGGAAAACCCTTCCAGATTTGTAGTTCATGACTGTGCAACCCATTCCGGTGTGCGGCAGCTGTCGTGACGAAGTCCTGATCCGCATCACTCGACCTCAAGCAGGCATGGGAGCGTCGGTTGCATATCTAATCTTCAATCCAGGGAAGATTGGAAGTCTAACTAGAAGCTTTAATCTAATGGTAGCTAGACCGACTGCTACATACTAATCGTGAAAGTCGATGGGGGTCGTAGGCTTACCACAGCAGTGATCGAACAGCCTAGAGATGGCAAGAAACTCCATATATGAATCATGAATGTATAGCGTGCATTGTACCACGGCTTGCCGGAGCTTTAACAGGTTCTGGACGTTAAATCCCTGCCTCCAGTTTCGCCAAAATATTGATGGCAGTAGCAGCCAATGCTGAACAATAGGGGAGAAAGAAGGAAAATAGTTCCGTTTACTGCCTGCATGGTGTTGTCTGCAAATTGGGTTGCAGACTCTTGCAGGTGGTAATATCAGAAATGATGCCTTCTCATCAAGTTTAGAGTCAAATAATAGTTTTATTTATGAGGACTTTTAAATTGTTTAGGATTAATTAGAGCCATCAGCTTAATTAGCTAGCATGACAGGATTAATGGAACGGCTAAGGTGAAAACCAAGGGTTTGACAGAAGCTATAAATGCCAAATGTAATAAATTATAGTGCCACAAGTTTTATGATGTATGCGTCGGTTTAAATAATACCAGTAAGTTGAATGGATTTTTTACTATGCACAGCTTGGGAAAGATATAAGTGGCATGCAAGAGACATATGTGTTCCTTGACATAAATGATGCATAAGTTATGAATAGAATTAACACATTATGTACTGTCCCGCCTAACTTGGCTTACGGAGCAGCGAGAGGTGCTTTTATATATTTTCCCAAAATGCATGAGTAGTAACCCTTTTGATCATTGTTCACCCTTTCATGTTACATACTAGAGTGCCAAAAAAAATCTAGATAGACTTGGGGAATAGGAGAAACAATGCAAGGAAACTGAGAATCATGGGTGGGCACTGATGAGAATTCATTTGATCTGCTTCAAATATCAGACTCACCTAGCTGGACTGTATGCATATGGGGACTAGATAGGTCTGCGACTGGACTCTTCGAGTCACTCCAAAGGCTGGCATGAACCATACAAGGAATGATGCCACAATGTACTCAGTAATCTGGATCGAGATGCTGTATCGGCGATAACCGTCTGCGAGGACACTTGATGGCCTCAACAGATGATGGATCTCATTTACGGCTTCCTCTGTAGAAGATAATTGCTTAATGGAGAGTAAGCAAACAAAAACAACCAAAAGGACTGTACGATCAACATTGGCCATTGGTTGCTAACTTAATTACATTGCCAATGTTGTGACCTTGAGGCAAAGATCCAAATAACAAGCAAGCATGCATGGATCTCAGAGTCTCTTCATGCTCTGGAAGATGATGCTAGTTCTCATGTTAGTCCTAAAATGCCATACAGGAAAATATTAGTCTTGAATTCTTGATTAATCATATACGGAGTCATTCATGAAAAAAAAAGGATCTTCATCTGGGCTAGACTGGTTGGTGCTGCTTCACCTTTGCTTTCCCTGAACCGGAGCTGCTCTGCTCGCCCGCACCTCTGCAAGCAACCAGTTTGCTGAAAGGTTCCTGGCTCCCCTTTAAAATTGGCCCTTCAAATTTAAAGCATTCTAGACACATTTGCACAATTATTTACTTATTAATTTGGCGACCATCCGGGGATATAGTAATTACCGGAAATCCATAGTTTGTCATGTGTCCGAAACTTTTCCATGTGTAATTTATCGGGCATACGGCAAACAACCTCTTTGCCGTGTGCTGTAAAAAAAGCAAAAGTTCAAATGAAATTTTGAAAATCGTGCTCACGAAACAATAGCACGAACGTGGGCCCAAATAACGTTTAAATTCTATAAAAACTAAATGAAGTCTGAAAATCATGAGATTTATCAATATCTCATGCTATCATACGTGGAGTGTGTGGTAAAAAATTGAGTAGTTTTCGCACATTTTGTCACGTACGATGCTCACAATCTGAAGCTTTCCCGAAGAAGATCCATATAGTTGAGAAGTATGTGGTTTGATTTGTAGGCGCAATAATGTATAATTTTTAGTGTGACTTCAAAACTTTTTCTATAGGCAATACGTAACATAGTTTGCTTCATGTTAAATTTTCATAATTTTTGGATCCGTTTGATAATTTTAATTAATTAACCGCTATTATAGAATTTTAGTTGACAGAGATTAACTGCATGGATAATAGATTTTTTAACTATAAAATTTGCAATGTCGAGTGAGTTACCAAGGTATTTTAAAATTGCATTGTAACAAACTAACTAAAAACATGTATGACAATTTTAATTAATTAAATTGAAAAATAATATTCAGTTGAAAGGAAAACAAAATTTTTTGTGTGCGTGGATGTAGTACACACGGAAAACCTTACTTTGCCGTGTGCTGTGGATCCTGGCACACGACAAACGTGTACTCATTCACAAAAAAATTAAAGGCTCGCCGGCCACTCACTCACGTACTGAGTTCACAACGCACACACTCACACGCGCTGCGCCGCCCGGCCCACCTCGCCGCCACCCTGGCCCCGGCCGGCCGCGCCGCACCCGCGGCCAACCCGTCTGGCCGTGCCTGGCCCGGCCGCGCCCCGCCCTGGCCACCGCCCGTCGCCGGCATCCAATCCTCACCCACCCCATCCCTCTCCGAGGCACCTCCCTTCCTCTCATCCCCTCTCCCCGCGGCCAGATCCCACAAGCCACAATGAAGATCACGGCGCTGCTAGTGCTCAAATCTCCGGCCGATTCGTCCTCTTCCTCCTCCAGGGCCAGCGGCGGCGGGGAGCAGCAGGCTGTGGTGCTGGCCAACGCCTCCGATGTCAGCCACTTCGGCTACTTCCAGCGCCCTGCTGCCGTCGAGTTCATCCTCTTCGTCGCCTGCACCGTCACCCTCCGCACCCCCACCGGACGGCGCCAGTCCGTCCAACACGAAGGCGTTCGTTCGTTCTCTCCCAAAAGATCTATAGGTTGCTAATCTGACCTCGATTTTCTGACCCTGCAGAGTAGAAGGTACAAGCCGCGTCTATGTTTCCTAGATTAATCAACTAGCTACCGTTTTGCTTTCCTCTGTGATGTGCCTGTCATTGCTTTTCCCCTTGTTCTCTGTGATCATACTGTGGATTCTATCACAGACTGGATGCTAGGCATTATAGATGTGATAATGCATAGATACTACTAGATATCCTAAATTAGTCAACTAGGTTTTTTTGGAGAGGAACTAGGTGGTATTTTTTCTTTCCTCTGTAATCTGCTTGCCAGTACGTTTCCGTTATTTTGCTGTTTATGATGATACAATGGATATGTCGCGCCTTCGCAGTAGATTTCACTGGGATTAGATGCTTGTGCCAATGAATGATATTTTCCCGTTTGTTGTTGCGATATGAAGTAAGATGGTGCAGTTGTCTCAAAAGGGTTATCCCTTTCTGATTTTTTTGCAGGTGCTGGAAGAGTACCAGAAGACTTTTGGAGAGTCTTGGAGGACAACCAAAGCGGATGCAACCCAACCTTGGCAATATTTGAATGATGTCCTAACAAAATACCAGGTTTGCTTCATTAGCACTCATATGTCATGTTTCCGCACAAGTACTTGAGTAAGTAGTTATCTAGGGGAACTGCAAATTCGGGAGAGATAAACATGTAGCTATACTATCTGACTTAACACATTGCATTTCTTTTTTTTCTAATGATTTATTCGACAGGAAATAGTACAGCTATATGCACAGGCTCTACCTTGAGCTCATACATATCACTTGCCATGTTCGATCATATGAGCTTCTGAACTTATATCATGGCATGGACTATGCTTACTCCAGAAATCAGATTCTTGTATGCTATAAAATGGTTGCTGTACTAATTAGTTAGCCATCGAGAACTTATTAGTTAGGCATCTCTCCAAATTTGTGAATCTATGCATTTTTTTATACAGAACTATTTCAGTGACTACTGAATCTTGTTTTGTCAATGAATTATTTTTCTTCCAATTCTCTTACTCGCAGGATCCAGCAGACTTCTCTTCTTCTTCTTAAGGTGTTGTACGTTAGTTGATGCACATATAAAATATGTACCATATTGGTGTTGATATGCAGGCTAAGTGTCTGGAGACTGGGGAGACCTTTGCAATCAAGAAGGTGTTGCAAGATAGACGTTACAAGAACCGGGAGCTGCAACTTATGCCAGCCAGATTTGGTTTGTCTGCCTAGCACGTCATTATTGGCTAATTTCTGGTGGTGTTTTCATTGTGCCTTCACGTAAGCAATGTACAATTTCTCTCTATTTCTCTACATTTCTCTCTACACTTTCTGGTGGAGAAATAGCATATTCGAAATTTGTATGAAAGAATTATTGTCTTAGCATGAGAAATTTATAATCTGTGTATTGGATTTTTTTTTGTTTCTGATCATGATTTTGCCGTGTGCCAGGGAGCTGGGCACACGGCAAACCGTTGACAGGTCTCTGTCGTCCCCGTCGTCTCCTTCTGCCTTGCCGTCCCTCTCCGTTTCTTGCTCTAGTTTGCTGTGTGCCCACCTTGACACACGGCAAAGTGTTTTGCCCAGTGCGCGATAAAAAGCACACGGCAAACATAGACTTTTCCGTCGCTCTGGCTGCCGTCGGGGCTTCGTGGTGAGGTACCGACGGCAAAGTGTTTGCCGTGTGCTACATAGTCTTCGCCATGTGTCGTAGGCACACGACAAACAACTTGATTCCGGTAGTGCGGCATCTTAATATTTGGTGCAGACGGCCAGGGACTTTTTTAAATGTGAGGTGGTCTAGTCTTCAAAATGATGGCAATTAAAGTTCCCGTTTCCTCTCTTTTTTTGTAAGGCTATGTGCAAATTTTGCAGAGATCGAGAGTCTTCCGAGCATTGGGAAAAAATGTTTTAAAAATTGAAATTGTACCGGGGTGGAAAAATTTCCCACATATTTGTTTCATTTTTCACCTAGCAAGTGAAACCACCTCAGTGTCCTTATGGTGGGAGCGACACACTAATGAAGGACGATTCAGATGGGTTATAGTGAGTGGGATGGAAAGCACAAAGCACTTTTTATACAAGGAGACGGGAATTGGAATGGCCATGTTATAGAACGTACAATAGATTGTTGTCACGTAATCACACCACAAAATTTCTATTTTCATGAAGTGAACAAATAACATTATACAGATAGTAGCTGTTTTTCCCTAGGAAAAAGTGAACCTCGTTCCTAATAGGCTGCTTCGTCAGCTTATTCCTATTGAAAGTCGTCACCATTGCATTTGACGACATCATTTCGAGCACGCAGTCCAGGCAATAAACATCTGTAAATGACGTTTCAACATTTACCATTCAACATTTACCGGGGGTGTTTGGAGGCAAATGACAAAAAAAAGGCAAAATGGATGCCATTTGTCATTTGATCATGGATCCAAACAGCTCCTTAATAAGCCAACGGCAGAGCTTCTCATCATGTGCCACGAACGATTCACCATTCTATATATACTAGTCCATTCGGGCACTCGGCCACTCATTTTAATTAAATTGAACCGTGGAGGCACCATTAATCGGAAAGAGGAAAGAGAGATGATGCAGAAGAACGACATAGTACTACATACGAATTACCAATTATATATGATCTCAGTCCCTTGATAAGAATGGAATGCGTAAGGAAAACCCTTTCATTAGCTTCATGCATGATTCTCACCTCTACCACGCCTCTACTATTGCTAAGTATCTTCTGCCGCAGCTGCATGTTGCTCATCGGTAGCTCACGGCTATGGTGCAGTATCTTCCTCAGCCTCGTTACCTTTCTCTGCTTAGCTCCACAGCACCAGGTCGGATTGATTAATTGCCTTCGGCCGGGTTTGCACTGAAGCACTGATACAGGACTTAGTCCATCATGGGTATTGATGTGCTACATGTTTTGATGTTATTGTGTGACCCATGGAAGAGGATGGCAGTCCACAATGATGATTAGGCTATTATGTTAAGAAGAAAAAGTAGTGTGGTCTTTGAAACGACAAAAAATAACTACTGCATACTCTTCTTGCATATCTGATGAGCTGTATATCTTCTTGCATATCTGAGCTGTAGATATATAGCTGCATGACGATCCCAATGTTCACCGGCATGAAACCTAATTCACATGAACAGACACACGAGGCAAGCTCTCTGTTGCTTGATTGGAGTGCGGACTTTTGACACACAAATAAATACACAGGTGGGATGCAGACTTACACCATGTAACCAACTTTAAATTACCAAGCCAAACTGGCATCCTGTCTGCACTATGGGTTGCACTACGTAGGGTGTCTTGCTTTTCTGCGTAAAATACATAGGAAAGACCTAGTGAACCACGAAGGGTAAAGACTAATTAAAGACCAAGGTTCATGTCGCACAAGTATATATCAAGAAAACAGTTCGCACCTATGTGTGCACCATGCATGGTAAGTAGGATTGTTTGATACGTTTTTTATGAAAAAATACAAATTAATACCCTCAAGTATGGACAAAGTCTGGATAAGCCCCTAAAGTTTCTATTGGATCATTTTACGCCCACAACTATCTCAATCAGTCCAATCTAACCCTTTGTAAGATTTGTCTTTTTTGTTTCTCCATGAATAAATGATTTTTAATGTTAAAAATTTGTAGTACATTGACACATGGAGCGAAAACATGTGTTTTTGTTTCTCCTCTGTAAGTCTTGTATTTTTTGTTTCTTCATTGACACAGCAATTGCATATCGAAAATGGTTTTGCATGTGCTCTTCAGGGGGACACATTAGCTTCGGTTCTGGGCTCTATTGCAGTATATTGACACATGGAGCATGCGGTTAGATGAGGCATGCTGGCTTTTAGAGTTTACAGCTATGTAGTTTTTCGCGTTCGGGTGGCCTTTTATTTTGTGTATTGGTCAACAATGTTAAATATAGTGTGGTTTAAACAATAAGTGTGCTCGTACGTAATAATTGTAGATCGATGTCTCTCCTAGGAGGGGTCTCAAGCCAAAACTCTTCCATTATCTAAAAAAAAGCTAATACAGCACTCTGCTTTGTACACTCCATATATAAGTGCTACACTATTTATGAATGCAAGGCATCTGGACAAAAAATGAAGGGAGTAATGACTAGTACGTATATATACCTTCTTATCCTTAATAACTAAATTGCACTATATATGTGGAAATAGAGCAACTTGGAACGGACAAAGGGTAGGCAGGGTGCATGAGAGGCTAGGAAGTACAACATAAGCTTCCTCCCATGTAGGAATTAGAGGCAGAAGGAAGTAAGAAAAACATAGTGTGATGGGATTCTATTGTTGAACAGTGGTGGGAGCACGGTGGGTCTGCAACTTACTGTTCACATAGACGCCAATATATACCTAATTGTGTCTTATAGTTCGAACTTATACATAACAGAATTTACTTCTACTCACATGCTCAGACATCCTGGTGCCTATTATTGAGTGGATTCTCATAGTCATATTATTTCATTTATTTTATTTCTCTATATTCTAAACTTTCTAGGATTTGACAGATTAGTTTATAGAACTCAGCAATCGATACAATGATAATATACTCCATATGTCGTCCCTCTGTATTTATTTATTAACCTTATATGCTCACTATTTCTGAATTTTGGGTATGAAAATAGGAAGAGTACATGACTGCATATAAATGATTAAGCACTCATATATAATAGAATCCAGGTTGCACTTGTGGATTCAACATTCTATTGACAATCCAATCTTTATATATTAGCTTGTACTGAATAGCAGAGTTGATGTCTCTATAGGCATATGTTTGATTTGAATTATGTATTTAACCCCTCTACATCAATGACTATCAACATTCTGTTGACACCGTCTTTTCGCACCGGTGGTCAAACATATGGTCAAAGGAGTCTAGCCGATGTTGCACATCAAGGCTAAGAGATAGCCGATGAAGGATTGAATGACAACCGATGTGTTCAGAGCCGATAGGGTTGGCCAGAGCCAATATGGTCAAAGCTGGTGGTCAGCACAGCTAGCCGATAGTCAAAGCTAACGTGGTTGAAACCGATGTAATCGAAGAGTTATGGAGGTGACGTGGTTGATGGACGAATGATTTGGTCGATATATCTGGCAGAGGGGCCACACTGAATTCGACTTATTTTAGGAGAGTTTTTGTATTTAGAGAGTTTTATTTTTTTCGTCAAGTTTGTAAGCTGTAATCGACACAGAGTCTATAATTTAGACAATAAATATTGACCTGGTGGCTGCCGAGAAAGTTTGTACACACCAATCAAACAAACAATTTCTTATCTCGCATTGCATTTAATTTTCAACCCTAGTTTCGGTAGATTCAATGAGTTGTTCCAAGTTTTGGAGGGTTGCATCGTCTTGATCTCCGACTTGCTTGTAAGTTCCGCTTTTACCTGGTGCTCTCTAGGCTTTAACTATCGGGTATATCGCTGTGGTTTCGTCTATCTTTTAAAAGTTATCGTAATTACTAGATTATAGGTTTAAGTGCTTTGCTTCTATCTTTATCTGATTTTTACACCCCTGTATCGGACGTTCTTGTTCAGTTGACCAAAGTAGCTGATTTAGATTAATTTACTCTGCATTGCTTTTATGTTCAAAGTTATCGTTATTCTCTGGATCTTAATAGATTTATTTATTTAATTTTCTTAATTTTTAGTTTATATCACCAATTTATCGAGACTGTTTTTGAGTTTCGTATCGGCATCTAAGCTTTTAAGCGCATAGCCGATTTGAACTTAGACGTGGACTTTAAACCATTGATCGGCGGATTTTAGCCGATTGGATCTACAGAAGAGCAGTTCAGAATCATAGATGATCTGTGAATTTTACATGATTTTATGCCTTGTCAATTATAGGTCAAATTGACTGGCACGCCCTAAACCTCAAGATTAACGGCTCGTCATCGGAGCGAAGAAAATCTCCGAAGCCGATCGCGTGTTGTCCGCGCGAGCCGTCACCGCCGACTTTTTGCGTCAACACATTCTTGATTGCCTAGACTCTATCTCATGTTATGGATCATACTGGCTTAGTCGTCTCTAGTGGTGGATGTAATAGATTCAGTCTTCTAATATGATTTGAGGGACCACCTATGCACAAACCCTAGAAGATAGGATTAGATCAGATGGTAAGGTTTCCTGTGGTGAAATTCGCCAACCCGCATTCGAGACGTCGTCTTAGCACGGGAGTTCATGTTTCTCAGGATTTATTACAGGATTTAGTTAGCACTAATATTTTAGTTGTAGGCATTGCGCCCTTAGACATCTATCCGCGTGCTTATAGAGATGGACTTTGCGTGATTGTTTCACATGGATGAGTGTGCGTCAGTGTTAGCATAACATGAGATAGAGTTTGAATTGGTGTTTCACATAAATAAAACTCTTCAAAGCTGTTGCTTCCTTTACAAGGACAAAAAAATAACTTCGAGACAGAAGGACACAGAGAACACTACTACAGAACCCAACATCACAAACGGTTTTTAACCCTCATCACAAACGGTTTTGCTAGGCGTTTGTGATATACCAGTTGTAATGCTAATGGAAAGCCAAAGCACCAGGAATTGGAAACATCATGGCCAAGATGAAGTAGGATATTGCCACATACTCTAAAGTTTTCTCACGAGAATGCTGCAATAATTAAACTATCCTCAACCTTCACCAACATAAATGTATGTGTATATAACGCTCCATCTTTACCTCGAGAGGTCACAACATCGTGTTAATATATACTACTACCTCAACATTTTGACACCACTGATCGAATAATACTCTATATGGCCTCCTGTCAGCCAGCATGAAGAAACACCATGGTCCATTGCTCCGGCTCTGCAGCCCATCACCAGTATTCTAGGCAATTTATTAACGCTAGTAAAGAGATGGCCTTTAGTTCCAGTTCATAACCCCCTTTCATAACGGAAAACAGCATCTTTGTCGAGTGCCCAATGCACTCGGCAAAGAGAGACTCAACAAAGCCCTCTTTATCGAGTGTTTTTTTATCGGGCACTCGGTAAAGCTTTTGCCGAGTGCCAAAACTGACACTCGACAAAGACATAACTGGCTCTATCGAGTGCCCCAAAGCGGACACTCGACAAACAATATTAAATAAAAACAAAGTCATCGCAGCGCCGCCGACCGAGGGCTCCAGCTGCTGTCGCCAGCGCCCGTGCTGCCCGACACCCATGCCGCGCCCGCGCCCGCCTGGCCGACCGATCGCCCGGCCGCCGGCCGATGGGCAAGCCATGCCGCCCAACCGCCGCCAGCATCGTGCCACCACCCGGCCGCGCCCAACCACTGCCCGCGCCGTGTCGTGCCGCGTCGAGGCCGGACGTGCGCCCACCGCCCGCGCCGGGGCCATGCCCACCCTGCCGCCACCAGCGCCGCGCGCGTCGGCCGTGCCCCCTCCGCCGGGGGATCCCCTCGGTCGGCTGCCTGGTGAGGTGAGAAGGAGGGAGACATAGGGTAGAGAGAGAGAGGGTTTGTTATTTAGATGGGAAGTCGGATCCAAGTGATAAAATTTGGACCAATAGGATGCCACCATTTTGGAGGGTTGGATTGTTGATGTCGTAAAGTGTGTTTTCTCTATGCACTTGTAACGATGTTTTGGATAGCTAAATAATTTTAAATGAAAAAGTTGTAAACTACAAAATTTTATATCTTGGAGACCTACAATTTTGATATAGAGAACATTTACATCCGAGGTAATTTCAAAATTTTCAAAAATTAAGATTTCAAATTAGATACATTATAAGGATATTTTAATGTATTTAACAATCTTAAATTGTAAACTTTGATATAGAACATATTCACATTCGAGGTCATATTAGAAATTTTAAATTTTAAATTTCAAATTAGATAACTTATAATAATATTTTGTTTTAGATTTCGTGGAGGTGTACGACTTTGGTATAAAGTGTTTTTTTATATGAAATCATATACAAAATTTTGTATTCAAAACATACATCCACTAACTCTCTCACATACAATCACACAAACACTTCTTGTGAGATGTTTCGATTTTGTAAACATCGTTATGAAAAATTGTGTGAAATCTTCTCAACTTTTTATCATAGCCTCTATGTGTGATACCATTACATCAGGACAAAATTCATGATTTTCAGTTTTAATTTGCTTTTTTAAAAATTTAAAAATCATTCGAACACATGTTAGTGATCACATCTCTTGATATATGATGTTTGAAATTTCTTTTCATTTCATGGGTAAGGACTCAAACTGGGCTAAATAATATGAATATAATTTTTTTACTCATTGTATTCTATTATTTGAATCACTTACAGTTTAAATTTTACTTTATTCAAAAAATTGCTTGAAATGTAATTAATTAATTAATTATAGCAAACAAATAGAAAAGTGTACCAAATTTTAACATGGAGCAACACATGTTATACGTGGAGAGTAGGAAAAGTTTTGAGGCCAAAAGAGAAAAAAAATTATTTTTTTTGCCGAGTGTCAAAGAAAACACTCAGCAAACTTATGTCTTTGCCAAGTGTCAACCTAGTGCCTAACAAAAACACTCGGCAAACAAGCTCTTTGCTGAGTGTTTTTTTCACTCGGCAAATAGCATGAATATAATTTTTCTACTCATTGTATTTTAAATATGACTTCAAATTTGACTTTGATTCAAAAAATTGCTTGAAATATAATTAATTAATTATATCAAATAAATACAAATATGTACCAAATTTTAACATAGAGTAATGTATGTTGTATGTAGCTAGTAGAAACAAGTTTTGAGGCTAAAAAAACTTAATTTTTTGCCGAGTGTCAGATTTAATACACTCGGCAAAGAGCTTCTTTGCTGAGTGTATTTTTTTTGGCACTCAGCAAACAACCTCTTTGTCGAGTATATTTTGTTTGCCAAGTGAGGTTGTTTGTCGAGTGCCCGAAAAAATACACTCGGCAAAACCTAAGGCACTCGACAAATATAGGTTTTAGTCCCGGTTTTAACCGAGACTGCGATCCAGGGACTAAACGTCCACTACTAGAGAAAACAACATCCGCCCACCTCATATGCATCGGCACCATCAAAATCCGGTACTAGTGCTACATTTTCACTGGGTCCAAAATTTAGGTGCCCTTGAGGGCCCTTTAGCTCCGGTTGGTAACAACAACCGGTGCTAAAAGTCACTTTTAGCACCGATTGGTAACATCAACCGGTGCTAATGCTCCTCGAACTTAGCACCGGGTCGTAACACCAACTGGTGCTAAAGGGTATTATGTCCTACCCTTTAGTCATGGTTCCTCCACCCGGGACTAATGCTCATATTAGTTTCGCACCCGATGTAATCCGGGACTAATGTCCTGGATAGAAGTCTATTCTTTACTAGTAGTGTAATAATAAGTAGAAATTGCTAGACTACATCCCTTGCTTGAAGGATCTGTCAAAAACAGAAGAGTATATGCTTAGCGGAGCTTAGGTAGTACTCCCTCTTTCCTTTTTATCCGTCGTTTACGGTTCCCGAGAAACAACTTCGACTGGATATAAAAAATATATATTAATATTTATAGTACATAATAAATATCATTAGATAGATATTTGAATCTAGTTTTTTAACAATTTTTTTTGGAGATTAAAATATTACACATATTTTCTACAATTCGAATCTGGCTGCGTTTAGATCGGTAAAAAGAGGTGAAAAGGATCACATCGGACACTGTAGCGTACTGTAGCACTTTTCGTTTGTTTGTGGTAATTGTTGTCCTAACATAACCTAACTAGACTCAAAAGATTCGTCTCATCATGGACATCAAAACTATGCAATTAGTTTTTTTTTATTTATCTATATTTAATACTCCATATATGCGTCATTTGCTATATTTAATGTTTCGATGTGATGAAAAGTTTAGAAAGTTAGGAGGAACTAAACACAGCCTCTAAATCGTGGCACAGAAACCAACGACGACATGTAAAAAGAGACGGAGGGAGTACCTGCGTCAGCCACGTGAACACTAGTAAACAAAATTTTTGTGAAGTGTGCTGATTTATATCAGTTATGCTTGATGAATCACTAAAAGGACCGGGTCAGTTATGACAGCGAGGTGGATAGCATAAAACAAACCTTCTCCCAATAGTAGGAATGGGAAGCACGAGGAAACATGCTACGCTCGGTCAAAGAAACTCCCAGCTTCCCCGAAAGTCAATTGACTGGGCATCATGAGGTCCGAGCACATCGAAGCGAAATAGTTCACTCGAGGATCACAACTACCCTCGCCTTGTTGAAGACATCAGGAGGACCAAGATCAACCATGCTCCAGCTTTAGCACTACTGTCAGCGCCGTGGAGATGATGCTTTCGAATGAATGGTTCATGGTGCGCATCATATTGGCAAAATGCATATAGTGTTATGGGCTCGGTTTTAGTTTTTCAGATCTGATTCTCCTCTTTCCAATACAAGTAAACATAGTTCATGATTTGCATGATTATCCTCATGTGCCGTGCCCATGTTTAATTTGCAGCTCTGCTGCTCCTTGATTTTGTATTAATCCTATGTACCTTATTGATTTTGATGTCATGCTGTCATATGAATTTTTATTTTATAATGATCTATGTGTCTGGAGTTTCGCATGCAATGATCCATGCCCTGTTCCAGCCTTCAGCAAGCTAGTGAAGTTTTCCTGCTCCGCATCCAAAGACTACTCTGCACTCAAATAGAAAATGCTACACTTTTGACCAGCAGACATCTGCAGATGTAAAAGTTATTTTCCATAGACTCGGCAGAGTCGCTAAGCATGTGGTTTTCTTCATTCAACTGGCGTTTTTAATATTGGATAATAGTTCCGGCCTTAGCCTCCTCTCTAGTGAGTACGATCAGTCCAACAAACCTTCATTCAATAATTCAACGAGCTTCGATAGGCTTTAATGGTCAATTTGGACAAACAACCTTCATGCCGTGATCACAAAAATCACACTTCTCTGATTTACAAAAATAGGAGGACCTGGAACAGAAGGATTGGACACGGAGAGGAACCAAATAAAAAAGATGCTTTAATGGGCCATCGCAACCCACGGAGAAAAAGGCATACTCACCTTTATAACTAAGTGTGAATTGGCTCGTAGTCCAATGGTAGGATGGTGCAGTGGAACGTTATCCATCACGGTTCAAATTCTGGTGCTCACACCTTTTCTTGGGATTTGTTCAAGATTTACCGGCGTTATGCGTTAAGTGGTAAGCGGCGTTCCCATCGACAACGAGACGACAACGGTGACTTCGAGAATCTTCAGATCCGTCGGGTGCTCAGTCCTTCGGAGGTGCTCACAGGGTAGGGTTTGCACAGGTGTGAGTGTGCGTGTGTGTGAGTGTCTGCGTTGTACCGTGTAATTCTTAAAAAAACTATATAACTAAGATGGGGTATATATGCCACTCGCCCACTCATCTTCACCTCAAGAGGCCACAACAAGATGCAGTCAATACATACTACTGTATCAGCATTTTGGCACCACTGCTCCTTCCGTTGAACAAGTATCCAGAGTAAATTACACCTATTATACAACAACTTGTTATGCTGTATCACTTTAGTCCATCAAAATGTAATTCATGCAATCACATGCAACAAGTTGTTTGATGTGTGCATATACGGTCACATATACAACAAGTCATTATTTTTGGCACATATTGGAGGCCACAAGGTTTAGTATCATACTAGTAATTTGCTTGGAGTATCTGAAAGAAAAAGAATTATGAGGGAATGAACAATTCGACAAAATAAATTTCATCTGGCTCTCTAATGATGCTGCAGCTGTTTGAAGCATGATTGGAATCACTGCAAAACAGTACAAGGAACAATGCGAAATGCGAGAGTGAGATGCAATCGAGAAGGCACAGAGAAATATGGATTCTTAACTTCCAATTTCAAAATTAGTGCGAGATGCAAAAGTAGCATAATTTCTTCAACTGGCATTTTTTTTAAGCCTACAATCATGCAAGGAACTTCGCATGAGGATTCCTAAACAGATAAATATTGTACAAAGAAAAAAGCATATAAATATTGTACCAAGCAGGGACGCTCCAATAGGCTTGGGTTTAGAGGAATAATAATATAATGCTAAGATTCCTAAAATAGCTTAGTCACATCCATTAGAATGCAGATAATCCACATTTCAGAATTGCTTACATCTATCTCTTATTGTGAAAAAGAAACAAGGGACAACTAAAGAAACGCTTCTATAGAGTAAGCTTGGTAGGTCAACCATTTCCGAACAACGGCCTAATCAGTAACCGCTGATAAAACTAATAGACTCTAATTCTTGCTGTTGAAATGGATAGCAAGACGTCGGATCAGTCTACGATAACATGAGAGGACTATGCATAATTCTTTAATTTCTTGAGTCTCTTGAATACTCTGCTCACCGTAGCACCAGGGCTCTAGCTTTACATCCTCTTGTGGCAGCATATCAACCTTTACAGTCAGATCTCTAGCTTTAGCTCCTCCTGTGGCAGCATATCAACCTTTACAGTCAGATCAAATATAATTAAAATGACAAAATGTCACCAGTAAATAACCCATCTAAACTAATGAATCCATGCAACAATCTAACATCTCATTTGAACACTTCACTGATTAAATCAAATTGGGCACAAACTGATTGGGTATTCGCTTTACTAAGTTGTAAATGCTAAAGCCAACGTGAACCACTAAAAATAATCATATGGAAGTTTCAAATTAGATTCTTTTTCCTCTAGAAAAAGCGTGTGAAGAGGCAAAATGTATAATACCAACACAATAATTTTCATGCTAGAAAATTATTAGCGCACAAAGACAAACAGTATATTTGCCTAAAAGTAAGGAAATAAGCATTGCTAACCTCTTTCTAAATCCTAACAGAGTTTATACTAACTGAACCTTTCTTAGTATACACTGCCCTGACTGTTTAATGCACCATAAAAGCAACCTTCAGATACTTGACATGCGACTTTTGTGCCGATAAAAGTCACTTCGACACTGGCATTGGAAAGCCTTGACAATGACAGGATGCTTGACATCATAAAAAACAATCCCACAGTCCTGCAATTGGAATGTGCTTAGCTTACTTTATATTTGGTATATGACTGAAACTCTGAAAGTAGGCCACGATCTAAGCAACAAGATTGTACCAAACATTTTTCTTAAGAAAACGTCCCACCAAACAAGACAACAAACACCAGCCATTGTATGGTATGTAAGATTGTGTTAATCATTGATCTGAATGAAGTCATGAAGTGGCCACCATAACATTCCCATGAAAGGTACCATCCGGACATAGGGCTTGTTCGTCCTTCAGAACATGTTTAGTGATTCATTAGTATAGGATATGTATGTTTCACTTTTTTTTAGAAAAGGGAATATCTATTAATATTCCAGCCTCTGTATCGATTGATACATATAGCTGTCCATAGTATCAAACCAAAAAACCACAACCATCTCCGAATTTCTCAAAAAAAAAAGGAAAAGCAACAAACTAAGCACCGACGACCAACAAACGAGTCATCACTAACAACTCAACTATCAGGAAGCCTATTATTATTGAACCAGCCGTTGGAAGCAAAAAACTCCATCACCAACGACTCAAGGGCACGACACGCCGAGTTGATACGTGGTCGATCTTCCTCACTTTGCATAAGTGCCCAAAACCTGACCCAGTGAGTCCCTCGGAACAATACCTGCATTGGAGAAAAAGCTTTCACATTGTTAAAAACAATATCATTTCGGCTTATCCATATAGCCTAACAGAAAGCAGCCGCCCCTGACAGAGATTGATGCTTTGTTTTCTTGTCTACACCATTAAGCCATCCATCAAACATATGCATAATATTTAATGGACATGGTAGATTAAAAGAAACTTGTATCACTCTCCAGATAAGTTTGGCATTATAACAGTCGAAGAAAAGATGTTGAATAGTCTCTTCACAATTACAGAAACTAGTAATACACTCAGTCTCACCGTTGGAGGATTTAGTGGAAGATCTAGGGCGTTAGCCAGAAGCCCATAGAGAGAGAGTCAAAAGCCTATAGCACTGCAGGAAGACCAAGGTCTCGATCGACAGATCTAGTGGTCACTCACCGTCAATATTTGATTCTACGGCCTATGCTGATAAATTCAAATAGCAATAAAACAATGTTCCTGGGGAAGCCCTAGCCTTGAAACAAGGGGCTTTACTAATATAGAAATGGAAATCTGATAAAGATGCCTAGTCTGCGCTGTTAGAATCCATTGGAGAAAGCCTTACTGGTGTGGCACCTTCATCGCTCTTGGGCTTTTTCGAGGATCAACAAACTAATGTAGATGGGATCAATAACTATATGTGGGGTTAGCTCAAAAGCTTTCTACTAATGCCCTACGTGAATTGCTGGAACTCGCCCGAGAATAGGCTCCCCCCTTTTAAGGAGAACGATTTTTCGGTGAACGGAGACCCTTTGCCTTTCGGCCTGTATTTGCTGGATAGTTTTGACCCTGTTCCATATCTTTTCCAACTTTGAGTCCACAGGGTTTTTGCTTCTGCTTCCTTCGAGCTCCCACAGCAGTCTAGAAGTCTTCCCCAGGGCGCTAAGCGAGAATTTCTGTCCTCAGGACGTGGGGGAGCAAGTTTCGAACCCGACAAAAAACCAACAGATAGACTTACACTGATGGTTGTTCTTTCCCTACAAGTAGCTTTCACAAGCAAAGAAATAAGCTCTTCTCTATTTGCCTGTGGATCATCCTGCTAGCATTCGATGATGAACAGAAGTTTTCTCATTCCTTCGATCGTAGACAGCTGCCATAGATCCCCCGAATCAAAAACTTATTTCTAATTATCTCCATTATTCGATTGATTACGGGTCAACCATTCTTTCCAATTTAGAGAAAATAAGATGGGCCAAAGATTAGAAAGAATAACCTGTTCCCAAATTCCTCTTGCATGAAAGCAGTCACGTATGGCATTGGATTTTGGTCCAGCCTACTACGAGGATCCCGTATCCCGTACATCGTCTTTCTCCCTCCAGGGTTCCCGTGGTTCCTATGCCGCCGCGTTTCCCGGTCCTTTTCTTTTAGTGCTTCGACCCGAAGCGATAGCTTGACGCGTTTTCCGTGGATAAGATGGCAGCGCTCCAGCTCACTAAAGAATGGGACGGCAGTGGTCCGCCGGCAAGCTCGTTCTGATCTTGGACGCAGTACATTGGAATCCTGAAGCACCACCACGAACGCTACCGCGCGTGCGCCTGCGGTGCGGTAAGGCACCACCCTGTTGTGCCAGCAGCCAACTCCGGCGTGTCAGCTTAGTTATCCTCATCAAGCCACAACCTTGATGTCTAGCTTCCCAACTGGTAGACGGTTCCCTTTCCCCCGGATCAATGAAGAAGGGAGAAGTCAGTTGATTCTTCCGAAGAACCGGAAGCGAAGCGCTATGCCGGGGCGAGGGGACGGGAAAAGAAACTTCTCCGAAGAAAGATATTGGGGTTCCCAATGCTTCTCCATGCCCAACGAGATGCGCCAACCTCGGGATGCTTTACTCCTAACCCCACGACGGTTCCGAGACGGAGCTTAACCTGAGTCTCGGTTAAGAACGGCGATGATCTACGTTTCACACGGCGCACGATTCCATGGATAGTTTCATTCGAGATCGTGATGGAGGACATAGCTTACGATCATCGGCTGCAGTTACTAATTCATGATCTGGCATGTACAGAATGAAAACTTCATTCTCGATTCTACGAGAATTTTTATGAAAGCGTTTCATTTGCTTCTCTTCCATGGAAGTTTCATTTTCCCACTGGAGTTACCTTAGCCCCGGGCCATGCTATTCCATGATATTGGAAAAATGGCAGCCTAACTACTTATTATCATCGTCTTGAAAGCTGGGCGCCTTTTGAATATGAGTGGGGCTCCTAGTCAGAAACTAGCGGACTGATCACTAAATAGATACAAATAGGTGCAAATTCCGACATCACCAAAGCCCACTTCGTTCTCTCGCTCTCCTCGCGGCGCTCCTTGCTCGCGGAGCGGCATACCAAAAAAAAAAGACGCTCAGATGTGGATTCGAACCACTGAAGGATTTCAAGGGCAATGCCCCTTGCTCTTCCCACTGAAACAAGCCAAAAAGGATTTTCAGTCCTTTGCTCTAACCAGCTGAGCTACCAGAACCACTTGCCTAAAGTCTCTTTTCTTCATCTATAAGCATCCTACCCGCAGTGGAGGAGCTTGCTCAAGAACCGAGAGCATATGAGGTTTACTGCAGCCCTAAAGCTCTGCCCCCTATCCTACCACTAGATCCCCTATGCCGGAACATGAACAGAGAAAGCTGTGAGTGTAGTCTTAGGAACGAACCCGGGGTTGCTCTCGCAAAAAGATTGTACTAAAGAAAGCTAGAAAGCCCAATTCCAAGCAAGCAACCTCTGGTCCACGGGTCGGTGAACGAATGGGTTTTGGGAAATAGAGAACATGGACTCGATTGAACAAAGGTGGCACCGGAATGAATAGCCCACTTGTTTCGGGCAAGAATGAATGGGACTGATCGACTCGAGTTACCGAGCGACCTCCACTCTTCGACTCGATCTTTCGCTTCTGCTTTTCTCTTTTTTTGATTTCTTAGTTTTTAGGGAAAGAAGAGGGTCTGAAATACAACTATGTCTACGAGTGCCGCGAATGAACCTTCGGTTCTTCCCAAGAACAAGGAGACACGAACTAAATAACTCGTATCAGGCTACGGGAATAGTGAACGGGAAGAAGGAACTAGTGAGGCTTTCGTTGGTCAAACAATATGCCCTCCTCACTTGAGGAGAGTGAAGGTCATGACTGATTGAAGCAGAACGTCAATTGACCAAGAGAAGGGGAACTCCTTTCGTCGGTAACTATTGAATTGCCTATCTAACAGTAGAGCGAAGCGGAACGTTGAACGGGAAACTCGTGTCGTCGGTTATCCAATTTCCCTCCTTTCTTCTGTTTCGACAAAGAAAACGTTTAGGTATCGGTAATAGGATTCCCACTATGATTTGAAGAAAAAGATAGATTCTATTCTATAATAATAAGAAAATAATATATAGAATCAGGCTCCATAATCAAGTGCTCGCTGTGAGAAGAAGATCTACAGGCATGTACCTAGACGTCTAAGTCTGCTATAAAAAGCGTTCTCTCGTGTAGCCTATAAGAATCTATCAGACACGTTGAGGCCTATTTGGATCTAATCGTATCTATCGGATTCCTTCATTGCCTCAAATTTCTAGGTTTTACGTCTAAATCCTCACTTCGCTCGCGAATTTTCCGAGTTGACGATCATCTGATCATATAATTTGCTCCTCACTCAGTTTTATGGGTCTCGAATTCTTTGGCAAAAGACGCTTCTTTTAAAGAAATGTCGATTTCCCTCTGTTTGAGTAGGCTCGCGATAGATTAGATTATACGCATGAGGTAGTAAAAGCGAGTTATAAGCTCTTTTCTCTAAAGAAAGTAGGCTTCTAGCAAGGCCAACTCTATCCTGCTCAATCCCATATTCTTCTGGTTATGCCTTCTCCTCTTTACTTTTTATATTCTTTTTTTAATAATAATAATGGAATACTTGGAATTAGCAGAATTCTCAAACTACGGAACCAACTGCTTTCGCACCGGGGGAACAAGATCCGGAGCAAGGACCCTAAGAATTTGGAAGATATCTCGAGAAAAGGTTTTCGCACCGGTCTCTCATATATGTACTCCAGTTTATCCGAAGTATCCCAATCCAATGAGATAATGACAGAAGCCCTGAAAATCCTGCTGCTATGGCAGCAAGGGTTATCCATTTCATAGGCGAGGGTGGGGGAGAAGCAAGCCGAACCTCTGATCGACCCGGACACATCCAAAATTCTCGGCACCGAGAGAAAGACGAGATTCAGTAAGTAATTCAGTGAGTGCTTTCTTTTATAAGAAGAGCGTCGGCTTGGAAGAAGAAAATGAAATACGAACAATCGCGCTGGTCGTAATAGATCGACTTGAATGCGTCTTCTTGCTCCAGCATTCAAGTTCCATTTCAAGGAAGGACGACGTACCATGATACTTTCTGTTTTGTCGAGCCCTGCTTTGGTCTCTGGTTTGATGGTTGTACGTGCTAAAAATCCGGTACATTCCGTTTTGTTTCCCATCCTAGTCTTTTGCGACACTTCTGGTTTACTTATTTTGTTAGGTCTCGACTTCTCCGTGGATCCAATCTGATTTTATGAAGCCAAGGCCTGACATCCATTGTGGGGATCATCTTTTATCGGGAGACATGGCCTGGTGGTTTCTGATCGAGATTCCTAATCAATAGGGCGAAGAGCTCTTCGCATGATCTGGTCCTACTTTTCTTTTTCTACGCTATTTTTTCCCCTTCTCAGCTGCTGTCCTTTTTAAGTCAGAGTGGACCTACTGGGCTTGAATCCGTACGTTGAAGTAGAAGACTCGGCAATACCAATAGGAGAATTGAAACCAAGAGAAAGAAGACAGCTTAGCCATCTATTCTATGAAGCAAGGGATCTGGTAAAGTCAAGCTACGAAGCCCCCTCCATCTCTACCAGGAGCGGATTTCATTCCAGTAGTTTCTTTTGAAAAGAAAGGCGGATTCTCTTTTCTTTCAAGTAGGCCACTTTTTTCCGATGTCAGTGTTCGATAAGATGCCGCTTTCAACCCATTTGGGGTAGTAAGAAATTGCCACAAAGATGTATTCGTGTCCATTTGATGCTTTGGGTGTTACCTTTCCTTTCCCTACCTCAATTCCTCGTCCATTCCGTATGGATTCTCCACGACTTTGGGCTATGGTTAGCTCAGCTCCAATCAAGAATCCCCAGGGAACCCCAAGAATTCTTGGTATACGTTCATTCCAATCCTCAATTCTCCTTTCGAGATTCGGCGATAGTGAATCAATTGAACGCGCTTCGAAGATTTGTTCTACTTTTGGAAGACCTTGCGTTATATCACTAGATCTCGATTTTTCATATATAAACATAACTAACCTATCTCCTTTGTAAAGGATTTTTCCATAATGACCATGAACAGTTGCTCCTATAGTGGCCAAATAAGGCTTAGCTGCTCTTAGAACAAAGGAGTCCATATTAACAATGAAAATTTGAAGTACTTGGAAGGTTTGTTTCAAATTGTCAAGGAACAAGTATTTTTTAACAAGATCTGATTATGTGTTAATAAATAGTAAGATGAAGAAAAATTCGATATACTAGGTACAATATCGCCTAAGAGCCCAAAAATATCTCGAATAGGAATTCTAGGATTCGTGAGAATCCAATGCCCCGAAAACCCAAGGTTTCCTCCGCAAGGTTCGTCCACGGAGGGTGAGTCAGGGCCTAAGATCAGGCCGAAAGGCGTAGTCGATGGACAACAGGTCAATATTCCTGTACTACCCCTTGTTGGTACGGAGGGACGGAGGAGGCTAGGTTAGCCGAAAGATGGTTATAGGTTTAAGGACACAAGGTGACCCTGCTTTTTCAGGGTAAGAAGGGGTAGAGAAAATGCCTCGAGCCGAGGTCCGAGTACCAAGCGCTGCAGCGCTGAAGTATGAGCCCCGTGGACTAGCCATTGCTTCTCCACGAGGCTCATACCAGGCGCTACGGTGCTGAAGTATGTAACCCATGCCATACTCCCAGGAAAAGCTCGAACGACCTTCAACAAAAGGGTACCTGTACCCGAAACCGACACAGGTGGGTAGGTAGAGAATACCTAGGGGCACGAGACAACTCTCTCTAAGGAACTCGGCAAAATAGCCCCGTAACTTCGGGAGAAGGGGTGCCCCATGAGGATTCGGTATTGATCGCTAAAATGCGAGAAAAAGACCCACGTTTCTCTGTTTGTCCGCTGTCAGATCAAAACGGGTAGGGATCGGCCCAGCCTACAACAACTCGCTTCTCATAAAAATGAATCCCTTTGTGCCTGGAAGAAATGCAAAGGGGAACTGGAGCTCGAACCTTGTTTCGAGATGTTTTTGCTGGTATTGATCCAGACTTGGATGCTCAAGTGGAATTTGGAACATTCCAAAAAGTTGGAGATCCAACTACAAGGAGACAGACAGCCTGATACCACATTGCTATGGTATCTTTCACCTCTCTTTTTTGATTTGACATGAGAAACATCTCTTGTCCTTTCTTTGACTCTTTTTCTTTTTTTTATTTTATATGGGAAATGATCCCAAATGATAAGTGAATAGGTGTGGAAGTTATAATTGTAAATAAACCAGGATCGAATCTATGGAAGCATTGGTTTATACGTTCCTTTTAGTTTCGACTTTAGGGATAATTTTTTTCGCTATCTTCTTCCGAGAACCACCTAAGGTTCCGGCTAACGAATCTCCTTCTTTTTGCCATTGTACTTTCCAATCGAATTGATTGTAAGACTCATAAGGATCAATTTTACGAAGATCCCATTGTATTCCAGAAGCTCGTAACATTGGGCCCGATAAGCCCCAATTTACCATTCCAACGCCTCTTTGCCAAGTTATCTTTAGGCAAGGTGACTCCTTTAATAATATACCACATAAATATTTTGATTTTTAGTGGCAATTTAAGCTTCCATATTATATGTTTATTCCTCAGCACGTTGTTAGTAGTCAAAGCTCTATACATAGAACGGACAGCGAACAACCTGTGCTGAGAGTGTAACCATATAAAGTGATCTCTCTCATTAGATAGGTCAATGTGCATGACTAAAGCCACTATAATATACCATGAAATTAAGTTTTCACCCACCAACGACCTTCTAAAAGAGACATTCAAAGGTGTAGAGCTTAAAACAGAATACACCGTATCACTTATTCGCCTGACTATATTGTACAAATCAAGGTAAAGATGCTTAAAAGCAACATTTCCTAGCCAAACATCCTCCCAGAATCTTACCTGAGAGCCGTCCCCAAGAATAAACTTACCCATGCTCAAAAACTCAGGTTTGACCTTCATTAGGCCTGACCAAAAATGTGAGTCCCCCGGTACATGCTCAACTTGGGATATTGTTTTATTTCTCAGGTATTTTTTCCTAAGGAGTTGTTGCCAAACCCCGTCCTCATTAATAAGCTTAAAAAGCCACTTACTCAATAGGCATCTATTCTGTAAATCTAAATTAGTAATACCAAGTCCGCCCTGATCTTTTGGTGTACAAAGAATACTCCACTTTGTAAGTCTATATTTACGTTTATGTTCATCACTTTGCCAAAAAAATCTTGATCTGAAATAATCAAATTTCTTAAGCACCTCTCTTGGTACCTCAAAGAAGGACAACACAAACATAGATAAATTACTAAGAACGGAATTAATCAGCACCAAACGACCCCCAACAGATAACATCTTTCCTTTCCAACAGCTAAGTTTCTTTTGAAACATTTCCTCCACCTCCTTCCAATCCGCATTACTAAGTTTGTGATGATGCATGGGGATACCTAAGTATCTAAAAGGATATGAACCTTTCCCACATCCGAAAATTTGAGAAAGTTCACCTTCTTTTTCCTTTGCATCCCCATAGCAAAATATCTCACTTTTGTGAAAGTTAATCTTTAAACCGGATAGCTGTTCGAAAGCGCAGAGTAGAAGTTTCAAATTCTTAGCTTGTTCTACATTATCCTCCAAAAACAAAATAGTATCATCCGCATATTGTAAAACAGACAAACCATCATCAACTAAGTTGGGAACCACCCCAACAATTTGTCCCGCCCTTTTCGCCCTTTCAATCAAAATCGCAAGCATATCCACCACGATATTGAATAAAATAGGCGAGAGCGGATCACCTTGTCAGACTCCCTTCTTAGTTTGAAAGAAATGTCCTAAATCATTATTCACTTTTACACTAACACTACCCCTCGTCATTACTTGATTAATCCAAGAACACCATTTGTGTGAGAACCCTTTCATTCTTAACACTTGTTGGAGGAAAGGCCATTTCACTCTATCATAGGCTTTCTCAAAATCAAGTTTTAAAATGACACCACTTTGCTTCTTTCTGTGCATTTCATGGATTGTCTCATGTAGAATCACAACACCCTCCATGATATACCGACCGGGAAGAAAAGCTGTTTGCGAAGGTTTAATTACTTTATGAGCTATCAAAGATAACCTGTTGGTAAGAACTTTTGTGAAAATTTTGAATCCCACATTCAACAAACAAATAGGTCTATATTGTTGAATTTTAATCGCTTCATCCTTTTTTGGCAGAAGGGTGATTACTCCAAAATTAAGACTGTGAAGAGGTAAATTACATTGATGAAACTCCTTAAATAATTCCATCAGGTCCCCTTTAATGGTGTCCCAAAAAAACTGGTAAAATTCAGCTGGGAAACCATCTGGACCCGGTGCCTTATTATGTTCCATCTGAAAAATTGCCTCTTTAATATCCTTTTCGGTGAATGATTCAGTTAATAACTCATTTTCTATGTATGAAACTTGAGGAATGTCATGTACATTTGTTTCATCCATAGTGAAGTTATTGGAAACCGGCTCACCAAATAACTTTTTGTAGTAATTTGTGATGTAAGTTTTCAAATTTTCATCACCAATTATAACCCCTTCATCTTGTTCTAGCTGAGAAATACGAGTCTTCCTATGTCTACCATTAGCCAATAGCTGAAAATACTTTGTATTATCATCTCCTTGTAATAGCCTAGTTGTCTTAGATCTTTAGAGCCAATACAACTCCTCATCTCTACGCAACTTAGCTAATTGAGAAACAAGACAATGTTTAAACTCCAATTCTTGGGTAGAAAGGAGGCACGTTTCAGCTTTGCGATCTAGAAAATCTAATTGAGTAGTCAAAATGGATTTTTTTTCTTCTATCTTCTCCTACTACATTCTTGGCCCAACCCCTTAAATATCTGCGAACAGCTCTCAACTTATTTTGCCACCGTTGCAACGGCGACCTCCCCCTCGTAGTATCATTCCATACCTTTGCCACCCTGTTGTGAAAGCCGTCCTTAAGGAACCAACTCAATTCAAATTTGAAAAGATTTGAGTTCCTTCCATGAGCGGCTTGATGGGTATCAAGCAGAAGTGGGGTATGATCTGAAATATCTCTAGATAGAGCCTCAACCAATGATAACGGAAACTTCTGTTCCCAATCAGTACTAACCAAGATTCTATCTAGTTTTTCAAAGGTAGGATTAAAAGCAGAACTGGCCCATGTATACTTACGCCCTGAGAGCTCTAACTCCCTAAGATTTAGCGTCTCAATGCAAGCATTAAACAAGAAAGGCCAACGACTCTCAAATCTATCATTACTTTTCTCAGATGGGTTCCTAATAATATTAAAATCACCTCCAACTACCAGAGGTTTTGATTTAATCGAACAAGCTCTAACAAATTCAGCAAGAAAGCTATCCTTGTGTTCATGTTGAGCGGCACCGTAAACCGCTATTAAGACCCACTGGAAGCCATCGCTTTTGTTTTTAAGATGAGCTTTTACGAAAAAATCTCCACCATCATACTTTTCTACAGCAAACGAGGATAGATTAACTCCTAAAAGAATACCACCAAAATGCCCCCTAGGCGAGATCCAATGCCAATAAAATTCCCTCCCCCCACAGAAGGTATTTAGATCATAGTCAGTAAAATCCCTCCTCTGGGTTTCAAGAATGGCAATGAAGTCTAGATCCTTTTCCACAGAAACATCAAATAGAAAATTAAGTTTAGCCAAGTCTCTCAGACCTCTGCTATTCCAAAAGATTCCTCTCATCGAAAGACAATTTGTTTTCTAACAGGGAGTTTCTTCTTCACTTTACCAGTGGCCAATGATGAACTTGTTGCCACTTTTTATGAGAACCATATTCAAAATACTAAACTACCAAGGGTTTGCAGGGACATAGGATGCGGGGAATGCAAATACATCAAAGTCTTTTCTTCATTTTGAACTTGAACCAGTAATTCACCCAAGATAGTGATTGGAAAACATGAATTCTTCATCAAATAACATGTAATCAGTTTTCTTTTATTCATACTGGAGAGTAAGAATTTGTGGTAAGAAATGGGCATTAATCATTAATGCTGGAAATCGTAAGTTTGCTTGCATTGCTACAGTAACTAAAATAAGAAGGCTTTCTAGGAATAAATTGCATTTTATAGGAGGAAAGATGCATGTAGACTATAGCTGCAGTCAAGTCATGCTCTTGCTTACCTCGAGCTATAAACGCAAAGCACTGTTCTCGTAAATGAAAATTCACGGTGCAATACTTTGAGCTGCAAATACCAAGTGAGAATAAGAAAACAAAACCAATTCAATGTTTACTACAAATACTGGCAATTGTTGTCTACATATAGCATTACTTTGACTGTTGCCAACATAAAAAACGGAGGTCCACATATATACAACTTAAAGTTGTTCCAAATTGGCTCTGCTCTACACTTGATTAGGTAGCATATAACAAAAATAAGAAACCGTAACTGCTTGCTAAGTAACCAGAAAAAACTTATATCTACTTTACCGGTACCATGTCTGATGAGAGGGACAAAGTTGCACCTTCTTCACCATATTCAAGTTGGCTAGTCATATTCTAGTAGTTCATATTGAAGGAAAATCTTATGTGAACCTGCACCAAAGTAGGAAATATGAGTCTGCATTCTGAAATTACTTTTAATAAGCAAGTAGTAGTGGTACTAATTAACAAAGGGTAAGCAGAGAAGTTATCATTTATATGTTAGCACTTTAGACACTGAGATCTATTTAACACATCAAATGCACAACTTACTGGACAAATATTTCCCTAGAGTTTTGGCTCGAATATCACATGACTGATGTTGTGACTTTACATGACCTTAAGAGCATCAATCGATATTTTGAATGGACCAATAGAGCAGCAGGAAAAAGGTCAAGCTTTCATTGCATGGGCAACCAGAGTTGAGCTTTGCCACCACGGGTGGATCCTTGAATCTCATTATTAACTCAAGATGCAGCTGAACTGAAGATACAATTAGATTCTTTAGGCATGGAAACAGACTTATCTAGGCGCTCTAATCTTGTGCAATGCCTTTTAGGGTGAACTTCCAGGTGATTTTAGGTGCACGCACCAGGAGATATAGGCAAGCTGGTCCCTTAGACACATTACAGCAAGCAGCTTATGAGCACTGCAGAGCATAACCTGCCACAAGTTACTTGCCAATTCTTATATAAACTCCATGAGAAAATAAAGATTTATGGCAGGATGGATAGATTCAGGTAGCTGGATATAGCCACACCACTCGTTATGCCTCATCCAGTAGGTGCTAAATCCGAAATCCTTGTCGGTAGATAAGGGAAAAATAGAAAGGCAGATGCGTGCTTACCGGCGACTTGAAGCCTCCCACAAATTTGAGATGGTTCACTGCTCCTGCCGCCGACGTGCGTGCGCTGCTGCTGTGCCTACGACCACTGCTGCATCCATTGTCGTGCCTCAGCTTACTGCTCGTCCCCACTCCCCAGCTCGCTCACGCGGCACGCTCGTCATGCACCGGTTGTTGCGCTCGCTGCTGTACCTTCGCACGCCGCTGCTATTCGCGAGCCGCTGCCGCCGCCATACACGCCTGCAAGGGCCATGCCCACGCCGCATGAGCTCGCCGACTGCCATGTGCAGCCGCCCACTCGCCTAGTGGAGTGGGGGCGCTCGGAACATCGGACCGCGCCGATGCCGCTTGGTCCCGCCGTCCGCCCGCTTGGTCCCAAGGACGGTGCCGGCGGCGCTCGCCGTAACAATAAAGTAGCAACGTATTAGCAAAGAAGAAAGTGGTAATAAGAAAGAATAAAGACAGAGGTAAACGACCACCTGCATCTCGTACTCTGCTCACCCTACTGCATCCGCAGTTGCCGTCTGCTCGTGTGTCGCCGTTGCCGCCCGCACGGCCGTAGCTGCAACGGAGGCCATCGCCGGCGACGGCTAATGGCTAGGACAACGCTGAAGCTGTGTGGCCTCTGGCCGCCGTCCCTGCCCTTCAGCTGCGGCTCCACTCCGGCCCATCTCTCGCGCGCTGTCGCTGTCGTTGTCCGCCCGTGACGCACATGCATCCGTCAATACGCCGCATTCAGGAATGACCGGAGCTGAGGCTAGCGCCGCAGCGGTGATGCTGAGCAGGGGAAGCACCTGGCCATGGGAGAGTGATCACGGGAGAAATCAGAGGAAAAAAATACAGAATGCGACGAGATATTTTCCCTCACGTAGTTCCCGGAGGACTCCGGAGACTTCCAGCTAACCAAGAAGCAACACGTACACCCACACGGTACAACAATCAAACCGTAAAAACTAGCCGTAGAAACCAGATCGCACGGCGTAAATTTTTTTTTGCTACCGTGGCGCTCCTGGCTGGCCGCCGGACCTGCCTCGTTTCACCAGGTTATATTATTATATAATATATTATATTATAGATAGATGACTGAACTGTCTAAAACTTATGCAGCTGCCATAACGACAAACAAGTTTAAGCAGTGATTTCTGGAAGTAGCAATGTAGCATTGTTGTTATCCGTACAAGGACTATTTTTATTTAATGGTTACTTCGGTCCTAAAGAATTTGTAAATTCCGGTAGTAGGCATGATATTGCAGACTAGCTAAATTACCATAGGTAGCCATGGCATGGAAGGATAACGTGGTAGACCTGCTGCGGCGCCTAGCAATCCCAGATCGATCACCTGAATGCTTTGCTGGAGCTTGATTAAATTAGGCACGGCCAATGATAATCTCCGCTCGCTTTCAACCACTGCCACATTGCCACAGTTATGTATGAATCACGGCCAAAGAAGCATTGGCCTACAGGGTTACAGAACTCAAGGCCGACGGTAAAGCCTCGGCCAACTTCTGTGATATGGCTTTGGGAATACAAAGATCATGTAATCCCAACGAGCTCCCTTCTCCCTCGTCTCCTTTTCCAACTCGCCGCGCCATAAGCATCGGTAAATCTGACCATGCACGTAAACAACAACTTCACGCATCATATTGAATGATTTGCATGCTAGTGTTAGTATAGGATCCAATTTTTGCCCGGATATTTATTGTGGACGAAAAGTCCGTAGACTTTTTAATCCCGGGACTTAACACAAATTTTTAGTACTGGTTGGCCCTACGATCTGGAACTAAAGCTTTAATCAGGGCTGCTAACACTAACAGATTTTAAAAATGACCTTTTAATACCGGTGGGTAAAGATGTTCTCACAAGAAAATTTAAAAGAAAAGCACCTCTCATCCAACCACATGTCTGAATCCCACACATGGGCACTCGCATTTTTCACTTGAAAATCGTGTCTTCCCACTTGCATTGAGACACGCAACTATGTAGGGGCCTCCTGGGAGTTTCAGATATTTTTTTGGCCTTTTCTTTTATAATAGAAGTTGGAGTTTCCAACCTGTATTAAAAGTATATATTAATAATCGATGGATGACTCACTACTATTACTTATGACATTCAGTCTCAGTTGCGTAGTACCAATTCCAAAAACAGAGTTTGAAGAGGTTTTGGAACTGGTACTAATGAAGAGCTCTCCAGCAGTGTAGGGTTACAAACCGGACTAAAAGGTCATCCACGTGTTAGCTCGATAGAAAAGCATCTCACCAAAAGTCCTATGTGTTAGTGTTAGTGGGATGGTATGGAAGCAATGCCCGAGGGAAGGAGGTCTTGGGTTTGAATCTCACTGATTATAATAATCTTTTTGGCCTTGAGTCCCAGATTTGTAGTCCCAGTCCCCTCACCCTGGATTAAAAAGGGGGTTAAGAGATGGGACCACAATGAGGGCTTCACCTACATGTTAGAATGCTCAGTTTGGATCCACCCACTTAAAAATAAGTACCTAGCAATTAATTATTAGACCCAAACTGACCATATAAGAAGTCGTGCCTCTTGACAATTTCACTTTATATATGAATCTCACAGAACATGCTTTGAAATTGCTGCACAACATACGCCACATTATATTTCGTAGTTGACCAAACTTCAAATCATGATTTAAATGAAAATTTACCAGATTTTAGGATGCAAATTGAACCTTGTGAAAGAACCTGCATAATTACCGTTCAAAATATGGCGCTAATTAATTTGTAAACGATCACAATTTATGTAAGTATACTTGAGACTTTTCCTTGAATCTCACGTAGACTCTCAAAGTGAGGATGTAGATAGTTAAACTTTTGAGTTGGTTCAAGATCGACCTAAATACTTACCAGACCGTTGCAGTGTAGCTAAATAGAAGCTATGGAGCCCGGTGTGGTCGTGCATCAGCGCGTATAATAGCGTCCAAAGTTAACTAATCAGACGACTGATTTTTTATTACTGACGTGGCCCAATCCTTTCATCTATGACCCGACGCGGTTTAAGTAATAAAATATCATCAGTGTAGTATTGATTATTGTCTCCTTAATAAGATGAAATACAGATTTCTAGGGTTTTAGTGAGAAAAAATAAACAAGTTTTTTCATGGGTTTCTACAATTCAGATATATTATAAACTTCTAGCAGGTGTTAGTATTTTGGCCAGGCCTACTAAATTACTTAATCAAGAAATCATCGGGCCTATAAGGCTTTAGGCTACCCTGAGTTATTGCCCATATCTGACGGCACCCAGAGCGATCACGAAAGAAGCACATGACACTGCAGAAAACTATGCTTTGCCGAGCGCTCGAAGGCAAAGCCTAAAAAACGCTTGGCAAACTCTTCGCCAAGTATAGCACTCGGCAAAGAGCACTCGATAAACAAAGAGTCGGTGAAGCTCTCTCTACCGAGTGTCTTTTACGGAGTGCGAAATACAATACTCGGTGAACATTTTTTTGGAAAAAAACACTGGATATAGCCCGTCGCCCGGCCACGCTGCTCACCGGCCACCTGGCCGCGCTGCTAGCCTGGCCGCCCGCTTGGCCCACCGCCGGCCGCCCGGCTCGCCCGATCGTCCGCCTGGCCGCGCCACGGACCACACCGTGCTGGCTACCGCCCTCCGCACCCCGGCTGGCCGCCGCCTGGCCGCGTCGGTGATCGCAGCCCACTTAGTCGCGCTGCGCCGCCCGCCGCCCAGAGCTGAGAGGGAGAGAGAGAGACGAGAGAGATGACGAAGAGGGGGGGAGAGAGAGAGTGTGGTGTTTCTTTTAAAGAGGAATGCAATGTATTTCCATTGCATGGGAGAGGGGATCCGGGTGACTATTTTGGACCAATAAGAGCCACCATTTTGATGTGGTGGATGGGTGATATGGCACCTGTGTGTTTCTATGTGTGCTTATAACAAACTTTTAGATGATTAAATAATTTCAAATGAAAATGTTATAAACTACAACATCTATTCGAGAACTAGAACTTTGATTCAGAACCTATTTACATCCAAGGTTATTTCAAATTTTCAAAATTCAAGATTTCAAATTTGATACAATATTCGAATAATTTAAATTATTAAATAATCTCAAATTTAAAAAGTTGTCAACTACAAAGTTTTAGATTTCGTTGATCTGTACAACTTTCATATATAACTTATTCACATTCGAGGTCATTTAAAAATTTTAAAATGTCAAATTAGATAACTTATAATAATATTTTAACGTATTAAACAATCTCAAATAGAAAAGTTGTGAACTACAAAGTTTTAGATTTCATCAAGGTGTACCACTTTGGTATAAAGTTTTTTTCAAATGAGATTTATAAAAAGTTTGTATTTAAAAAATACATCTACTAACTCTCTCGTATACAATCACACATATACTTCTTGTGAGATGTTTCGATTTTATAAACATTGTTATGACAAAATGTATGAAATGTTCTAAACTTTTAATAACCGCATCCACGTGTTATAATATCACATCATGGCAAATCTCATTCGGACCCACGTTAGTGCTCATATTTCTTTATTAAGATGTTCAAAAAAATTTCATTTCATGGATAAGGCCTCAAATTGGGCTAAATAATATATGAATATAATTTTTCTACTTATTATATTTTATTATTTGAATCACTTGCAGTTCAAATTTGACTTGATTCAAAAAATTGCTTGAAATGTAATTAATGAATTAATTATAGCAAACAAATACAAAAATGTACCAAATTTTAACATGGAGTAACACATATTATATCTGGAGAGTAGAAAAAGTTTTGAGGTTGGAAAAGAAGAAAAAACTTAATTCTTTGCCGAGTGTTAAAAAACACATTTGGCAAACTCTCATCTTTGTCGAGTGCCAAACAAAATACACTTGGTAAAGAGCTTTTTGTCGAGTGCCTAGAAAAACACTTGGCAAACACTCATCTTTGCTGAGTGTTTTTTCTTTTGGCACTCGGCAAAGAGTTTGCCGAGTGCTTTTTTTTACACTCAGCAAAGACCTTATTTGTCAAGTGCCCAAAATAATACAACCGGTAAAGTTTCGGGCACTCGGCAAAGGTCAGATTTCTTGTAGTGATCAGTGTGAAATGCATCCATGTTAATGGATATGTCATTAAAGACTCAATGTTTTTTATTGGAAATTTCAACGATTTCTTTATTTTTCATGTCAAGAAGGCACGTGATGTCACTGAGCAAGCGATAAATTCAAAACTAGTGTTTATTTTAAGAATGCTTTTGTAACATGATGGAAACATATAATAGTTTTCTTTCGTTTTTTCAGCATCATTGACGAACCACTAGTGGAGCTTTTGGCTGTCCTGAAAAAAGTTTATGAGAGGTACGTACGACTTAGGATACCTTGACCATCCTATATATAACTTGTCCACTCATTTCGAAATGGAGGCTCCATTACTAGGAAACAGGAAAGGGTGGATGCAGAAGAAACACATAGAAAGGCATAAAGATTGTGTCGACCTAAGATCAATGCCCTGATAAGAACGGAAGGCACCAGGAATATCTATTTATCATCCTGTTTCACAGCCACACAACCTCTTTTGGTACGCATGTGCCGCAGAGACGATGTGTTCATCCAGGGCTAGCTCCCGGCTGTTGTACTGTCAACACTCAACAGTTTCCATGCCGTCCTGCCTGGAGGCGAAGTGACGCCACCACAGTTTGCTCTGACCATGTTGCTATACAATTTGCCGGGTCTAACGAAGCGTTGAGGCACAACGCTGTCCATATACGTTACTCTCTGACCCACCATAACTAAAAACTCCACTCACACTTGCAACAAGTCAGAGCTGAATGGTACAGCTTTAGGTCTTGTTTAGATCCAAATTTTGGTGTCAAACTTTGGTCCAAAGTTTACACTTTGTAATAAATATGTCACTGTAGCATTTCGTTTGTATTTGTTAAAAATTATCCAAACATTGATTAATTAGGCTTATGTCCAGTGCCACATCTGGAAACTGAGTTGAGTACGGAGCTCATCAGTCAGTCCCCACCAGAATCCGTAGTGCATATCTCCAGATTCCATGCATGAAAGTTCAGACATTGTAATATGGCAATCTAGGAACTAGCGACTAAGTGGAGAAAGGCTTACCAGGAGGAGATCGAAGATATGATGAATCTTATTGGCTCCCTATTATCATCAAGCGCATTAGGTCCCTGTGAATACACAAAAGACAAACTCTGGTCAAAGTTTGAAATTAAACATAAAGTGTTTAGTTGACAAGGTCATCTAAAGAAAAAAGCATCGATTTCAGCCCAGCTATATTTTAGCATATTTGAACCATTGGCTTTACCACCATCTAGCAAAATAACATCCAAATAGGTTAGGGGTGATATCGGTAGGCCCCCATATTTCTACAGCACAAACTACCCCTATTGGCTGCTCGTATGTCATGTTTTTGGAAACTAGAGAGTAAGATGTTTCGAGAGTGACAAACCAATGGATGAAATTCCTTGTTCGGCCCCACAAAGGCTAATGAGAAATAGTTGCAACATCCATGCTATTGCACAAAATTCAATTCTTGAATCTTTTAGCATTAGTGTGTTCAATGTAGTGTATGGCCTCAAGACCGCTTATGAAATTTGGAAAACGATCAAGGAAATTCATAACGGTATTAGCATGAGTGACGTTTGTGAGCAAAAGTGTTACTTAGTTAAGAAATATTTTGATTTATTCAAACTGTTGCCTAAAAAATTAGCTAAGAATGTATAATCATATTTAAATGTTATTATCAATGGACAAATCTGACCCAAATAAGCAAGGTCAACATCCCAAGAAAAATCATAGCTTCCCTGTGCTCTGACAGGCCGGCATCGCGCTCGCTCCAACACAATCCACTAAGTCAGAAACCACGCCATGTGCCACCATGGACACAATGGACGCTGGATGGTTTCAGTGATGTCTTGTTGGTAGAATGAGAAAAGGAGATCCTTGACCACATGCCTTGTGCCACCTCTGTGTTGATCTTGTTCCTAGCTCCTGACACTAGAATGTCCGCACCGTCACCTGCATCCTACCACAGTTTCCTTTGCCTTCATTGCAGAGCCTCATCAAGCATGTGACACCCGGTTTTAGAAAACAAACCAAGACTATCCTATATGTGTGTCACGATCAAATTTTACACATACATACGCCTAGAACTCGGCACCATCTTCATCAATCTTCACACATGTCCTTCCTCTGAGCATTAGTTAGCAAGGATGACTACATTTATGGTTACTCAACAAGGCCACAAGAAATAACCAAAGATCAAATTACTATCAACTTTAAGTAAATTAATCATGCGAGGGTTCAGGCCGCTCTTGACCGTGAGCACGGCTGTTATAACAGCTTTTAGACACTCTGCAGATGTTGTACACTTTCACCATAAGCCATGTTTCCCATCACCATGAGGTAGCTAGCCTCATAAGTAAGGATCCACTATGAGGCCTTTACAAATATTCTATAATAAGTGTACTCTGCTAAGGTTTTGGTGTCTTCAACTCTTGCTCTTTTATTCTTCAAAGCACCTGAACTGTGTTTCTTTTTCTTGAATCAATCATCGAGCAATCACACAAGCATACAACTATACAAGCAAACAAACAGCACAACTAAGAACAATACACTAGTCAAAAGGAAAAGCTTTAAAAGAGCGCACTAAAGGATAGGGCTCTATGCTAAGGTAACGCAAGCACAAGAATCGCTGAAAACAAAGCTATTGTTGAAAAGACACAGCTACCGGAAGATTTGTATTAAAAAAACACAACTACATGCTTGATTAGTTTGAATTGAATAAAATCATATATAAAGGTTATTTTAAAGAAATTTATTTAAATTTCTAAAACTGAGGTAAAAGCTAATCAAATTTTATTCACAATAGTTTATGTATAAATTATACCAAATTTTTTTTGAGACGAGGCACTGCCCCATTTCCATTTCAGAAACGGAAATATTAGAGTTTGGGAGACAGACACAGGACCCAAGAGACAATGCAGCGCTCGCTCCCGGACAATCTAACCTGATTCAAGCTAGACCTACCGGAACTCTCAACCATCCAGGATTCCCGGATGCCTGAAAGCTAAAACCACCAAGTACCCAGAGTCAAGATTACATCATGGACCATAGCCAAAAAATTAACACAGCACACAGCAAGTTCCAGTCTACTATGACATCCGCCGAACTTTCCAGAACAAGCATTTCTTTCCATTTTTGACTTTCAGGGCTCTTCCTCTCAAATAAATGTGTCTGACCTTAAGAAGGTCTTTCCATATTGGGGAATCATCCAGCCTATGCTTGACCTCACCCAATAGCTTCCCTCTTAAGTATTTGGCTTCAATTATATCCTGCCATATACCCTTCTCCTTGTCCAATTTCCACCACCATTTGCACAAGAGGCTAATGTTCATCTTTCTAATGTCTTTAACCCCCAAACCACCTTTATCTTTAGATTTACACACTTTTTCCCATCTGATTAAGCGGTATTTCTTTTTTTGCCCATTGCCTTGCCAAAAGAAGGATCTTCTTTGCTTATCCAGCAAGTTCACCGTGGTTTGAGGGAGTAAGTAAATAGACATGTGGTATATGAATGCACTAGAATGACTAGAATTTATTAGTGTTGTTCTACCCGCAATTGACAAGGTATTGCCATTCCAGACTGCCAGCTTTTTCCCATTTTTTTCACCCAAAGAGGCCCAGTCTGCCATATGTAGTTTACTAGGACTCACAGGTACGCCCAAATATTTTATGGGAAAGCTCCCCATTTGGCAATTAAAAAGTTCAGCATATATATTATGTTTTTCAGAATCTCCGTTGATCATAATCACTTCACTCTTGGCAAAGTTTATTTTCAAGCCTGACATAATTTCATAGAGATATAGTAGGAGTTTCATATTTCTTGCCATGTCGATGTTATCCTGTAGACAAATAATAGTGTCGTCCGCATATTGTAACATACATACCCCTCTGGGGATAAGATTGCTAGCAAGCCCAATGATTCTTTCATTATGTTGGGCCTGCCTGACCATTCTTGCCCAGCAATCAGCAACAAAATTGAAAAGAACGGGTGACAGTGGGTCGCCTTGCCTAACACCTTTGTGGCTGACAAAATACGGGCCAAGCTTGTCATTTATTTTCACACTAACAGTCCCTCCCTTAACAACTTGCTCCACCCAACTGCACCATTTCTGATTGAAGCCTCTAATCTTCAAACTTTCGAACAAAAAGTCCCAATTGACCTTATCATAGGCTTTTTCAAAGTCTAATTTGAGTATAATCCCGCATTCCCCTCTTTTTTTGGTCTCATGCATGATTTCATGTAAGGCTAAAACCCGTGTCATTATGTTCCTCCCCGCATAAATGCAGTTTGATTTCTCAAAATTACTCTTTGATCAATTCTCAAGGTTAGGACTTTAGTTATCCATTTATATAGACAGTTCAACAGACAAATAGGTCTGTATTGCTGAATCCTATCTGCATCTGCAATTTTTGGCAGGAGGGTAATAATTCCATAATTAATTCTGCTCACATTCAACTTGTTATTGTAGAATTCATCAAACATCTCCATTATGTCAGTTTTGATAATCTCCCAACATTTTTGAAAGAATTCAATAGGAATACTATCAGGACCAGTAGCTTTGTTAATTTCCATTTGGAAAAGAGCAGTCTTAATCTCTGCTTCAGAGAAAGGTCTGGTGAGATAGTCATTCTCTTGATTTGTCACTAATTCATTCTGATCCCAAAGCTGTGGATCCAAAGGAATTGCATTCCCCATCCCTGGCCCAAAGAAGTCTTTGTAATAATTGGTTGCATGTTCTAACAGGTCATCAGTCCCCTCAATATTTCCATTGTCACTAGTCAAGGAGAACATAGTGTTCTTCCTTTTTCTACCATTAGCAATAGTATGAGAGAATTTTGTATTATTATCCCCCCCATGCAACCATTTCCCATGTGATCTCTTATACCAGTATAATTCTTCTTCCTCCAGGATATTTAGCGTTTCTTTTTGTAATTGCATTTTTGCATGCAGCTCACTGAATGACAGAAGTGTAACCTCTTCTTTTTGCTCCAGAAGAAGTAGATTCTCCTGGATATCCCTTTTTTTCTTTCTCGTCTCACCCTGATTATTAAATCCCCAGCCTTTGAAGTACTGCTTAAAACTTTTTAATTTGATTTGTATTCTGTCAAATGCTGATTCAGCATGACACTGTTTTTCCCATAACACTTTGATACGATCCAGAAATTCAGGGTGTTTCACCCAAGCAAGCTCAAACCTAAAAGTTAATTTTTCAAAGGGATATTGATGCCATTGGAAATTATGAGCGGATTATGATCCGAAACCTCCCTGGGAAGTTTGTGAACCATAGCTCTAGGAAACAATGCTTCCCAGTTACTACTAACTAGATATCTATCTAGCCTTTCTAAAGTTGGGACATCTTGGTTATTTGACCAAGTGTACCTGCCCCCAGCCGTGTGCAAATCAACAAGGCCATGATTGATAATTATAGAGTTAAACTCAGTAGAATGCTTATGTATCCCTCCCTTATTTTTCTCGGATGAATATCTAATGATATTGAAATCACCCCCCCAACAAGAATGGTTCCTGATTATTGTTGCAAAAGCTGTGCAATTCCTGCAAGAATTCATCCTTTTCCTGTTGTTGAGCAGATCCATAGACATTTAGGAAATTCCATTTGATTTTTAACTGTTTATCCCACAAGTTTAATTGCAAGATGTACTTCCCTTCATGAAAAGCTCCCACATCCATCACATCTAGATTAATTCCACTAAGAATTCCCCCAGATCTACCTCTAGAAGGGATCCACTTCCAAAGATATGTGTGATAAGGGTCAATTGCCCTCAAAATACTATCGTCAATGTCTAGCTGCATAGTTTCCTGCAGCCCTACAAAGTAAAATTTGTGTTCAAGAATAAGGTTTTTGAGAAAGGAGGAGACACCTTTTTTTCTTGATGCCCCTACAGTTCCAAATAAGACCTTTCATCTTTTCACTTTTTGTTTATTTTTGACAACCTTAACAGGTGAATCATGGTTTCCTTGACCACCTGTGTTGTCTTGCTGATTTTTTCTGAGACTAACCTTTCCATTCGTTTTTGTCTTCTTTTGAATGGAAAAGGAGAATCTCTCAGGGGTTTCCTAATTCTTTTGTTTTTTGGAGTCACCAGGGTGAAATCTTCACCAATCTCAATATCTGTATCAAGCCCACTAGACACCGAGCCATCACTTTCATTTTTTTCTACATCCTTAGAATTAGTAATAACATTTTTATTAGCACACAAATCATCATTATGTTTTTTATGTAACAACCCTCTAGCAGTTTCTAATTCAGCCAGCATATTAATAATATCAAAGTTAGACTCATCAATAGCCACACCCATGCCATTTGATCTATCAATAATATCATGAGAGCTAAGAACAGAAAAGGAATTAAGGGTAGGTATGTTGGTACCTTCACCAGCTTCAGCCTTATCAGCCTCTACCCTCTTCATTCCAGCCTTAGCCTCCAGGTTTTGATGCACCCTCTCACTCCACCTTCTCTTCTCTCTATCTTTCTTCAACTGTTCACAAGGGTTGATGATCTGCTCAACATTCAGCCCCTCCCCCCTCATCACTATATCATCCTCCTTGATCTCTTGAGAAGATGAATTCTCCTCCAATACAGAAATCATAACAGATGATTTTGTTGGGATCTGTTCGCTCAGCATAAACACACTCTCAAGCTTGCTGTTTTCTAGTATCTCACACCCAGCTAACCAGACATTGTTACATATCCCTGCAGATAATACCTCTTTCTCCCCACCATCTTCCTCTTGTGTCTGCTTATCATCACTGCTATCACCTGGCTCATATGTAGCAGCAGGAATGATGTCTTCATCTTCCATGTTTTCGTTGATCAGATTCTGACTATCCATACCCACCATTTTATCTCCACCCAACATCTGTGATTTGTTCAACTCTCCAGCACTGAACTGCCCTCCATGTCCTAAACTAGCAGAATAACCATATTTCCCAGTATTGTGGCTAGAGAAAATACTCTTATTTGGGTTGTCAACCCCTGTATTAGTTTTAGCCCTGTCTGTTTTTTGCTTTTTTGGACTTGGCTACATGTCAGTATTGTCCACTCTCACTCCTTGTTGTTGCTTTCCACCCATCGTCATTTCAGGTTCTTCCAACTCATAGAAAAAATCATACAAATACATCCCAAGAGAGCACTCAGCTGAGTCAGGAACCTCATAAATATCTCTGCATGCAATTCTTACCCTCACAAACTCACTATTGAATCTTGTCTGTTCATCAATCAGAACAGTCTTCCCCACCAGACCACCAACCTTGGCTATAGTCCTTATCCCCCTCTGATCAGCTGGAATGCCTTTGACTCTAAACCAAGCTTGTTGCAGCTTCCCTTTGGATCCTAAAGCAGGAGACCAAGGTTCTATAGAAATCTGAGCATCAACACTCTTCATCCCCAATTTGAATTTACTAAAATCCTGCACCATCTTGGCATTAGGAAATCTCATGGTGAATTTGTTATCTGCCACTTGCTTGGCTGACCACCTCCACACATCATCATGAATAATATTTCTAAATTCAGCTTCAATTTGCCTTGCTGAAAGTTCACCATTAGTGACAGTGATAATAGCATTGTTTGCCTTGTCTTTGAAAGCTTTCTGATCTATGTTTTCATCAATAAAGAAGAAGCTCTGGTTGTAAACCTGGGCAGCACATAATTCAGGACCAAAGGACCAAAGTGGTTCCTTTCTGCACTCAAATGATGTGTGATTGTTAAATCCACATAACTCACAAGCATTCCTCTTTTTACATTCAGCAGTTGAATGGTTTCTCAAGCCACAGAACTCACATCCCCCCTACCACGAAGTTGTTGCGGGTTGTTTACCTCTTTCTTGTCAGTATGAATTTGCTTTCCATCATTGTGACTGTCAGAAGACTTGTTCTCCAACTTTCCCTCCTTCTCACCCCCCTGATCCCATCTTGTTGAACCAGATGCAGATGTTTCTTTCTGTTTACCAAATCCAGCAGCCTGATCCCAGTTGTTAGTAGATGTCTTCCCCCCAACTTGGAATCCTGCCTTCTCTGACGAAGTACCACTCTCTTTCTCTTCATCTCGCCCTTTTTGATCTCCAAGTCCTCGCCCAGTTCCAGGAGGAGCTTCCTCATTGTTGTCACCCCAATTCCCACGCCCTCGACCACGGTCGGCGCGCTGCCATACATTCCTCGCACTCGTGCGGCCAGCCCCACGACCTCACCGACCGGCGCCAAAACCATCCCTGCCACCGTCGCCGCGATTCGCAGCGGGGTAAACCATCGCTTGCGGAGCTGATTCAGCTCTCACAATATCAGCGTATGACTTCGATTTTGGTTGCTACAAATGGAAGTATCCAACAAATCGATGAATACACTCTTGGATACTACGATTTGGATGGGGAGAGGAAGAAGAGGAAGCGGATGCGGCGGACTGCTCAAACCCTAGCCTCTGCGACTCGATTTGATGTTCCAGATTCTGTTCACCGCCCACTTCTTCAACCTCCCGTTCACCACCCGACAGATCTCGCCCACGTGTCCCCCCATATGGATCACCGCCCAGAATCCCAGCGGTAGGTTTAGAGGGAGGCAGTGAGCTTACCCTAGGCTTGACGGGGATTTGACTGAAGCCCCATTGGTGCGGGCCTGCATCGCCGTGGTGAAGCTCATGGGCGCTCTTCTTCCCCGCGTCTCCCTCGCCAACACCACCTCCATCCCCGCGCGCCGTTCGCCATTGAAGTTTGATGTTCGTCGATTTCAGCCTGACTGAGTCCCCATCGATCTCCGTGAATGGAAAATGTGGCTCCGACCAGGATCGCCTGAATGCTCTGGTCGAAGTGTTGATCGGCAGGCTGACGGTGTCAGGCAATCCGCGGCCGACCGCCGTCGATGGCCGGAGAGCACTCATCCGCCTGCCTTCCCCTGCACGGAGGCCCAGCCCTTGAGGATGTCAGCGCGCTCGCTGTCGGTCTCTCCGACCCACCCCCACAGCATCTGCCTCCGGAGCAGCGGGGTCGTAAATTATACCAATTACATACTTAACTAGAGAATAAAACATGTGAGAACATCTATCTATCGATTAATACGATATATCACAGTGGACTAACAAAATTTATTTTGAAAACACATTTATGTTAGTATTAACAAGATTAACCATTTATTTAAGAAAGTACGAAGTTTAACTCTAGATTGCTTTTAATTATAAAAGCTGGTTAAATACACATTAATCAAATAGAATTCATTTATGAAATACCAAGATAAAACTTAATTATATTTTATTAGAAAACTAATTGAATAGATATTAATCATATTAACATTAATATGAAAAACCAAAGTATAACCCTTAATTAGCTTTTAATTAGAGAAACATATTTAAATAACCTTTAATCAAATTAATACTAAATAAATTTCAGAAATAATTTACATGTTTAATAATTGAGCTAATGCGTAGTTCATGCGAATATGAATCTATCGCAAAGAAAACGGATCTAAAACACATAATCTATGGCCGGAATTCGGCCCTCGGCGGAGTTGATAGCCAGCAACAGGGGCTTCACAGGGGCGCACTCCTCCGGCAGTAATCCGACGATGAGGACCGATTTCAGGACTTCGGCTCATCGAGGTGAAGCTCATGGTGGTGATGGTTCATCCCAAAGATGACCAAGGCGGCCGGAAATTGGTGAGGACGGCGGCAGCTCGGAGCTTCAAGCCGGCGACAGTGCTCCGGTGATGGCGTGGCAACGAGGGTAGGTGTTCTGGGCGTGGCTCGACGGGGAGATCCTTGTGGCGACGTCCATTTGCTCGACCGACGACTGATGCGGCGAAACATGCGTGAGGAAAAGCCGGTGGCGCTCGGCCCCGACGATGGCGGCGCTGCACATGGACAAGAGGAGGAGAGCAACAGCGGAAGAAGGTGGTCGTGGCGCGCATGCCATGGCATGGCCTGGCAGTACCGGCCTGCACGCAAGGCGCTTTGGCAGGCGGCGGTGCCTAGCGGGTCGGGTCGGGCCCTTACCGGGCCGAGAGGGTGGAGAGGTTAGGGAGGCAGGCTGATTTGTGGTGTTGGGCCAGTTGGGCTGGTCAGATTCGGCCCAGAGAAGATTTAGATTTTTCTTCTTTTTTGTTTTCAGAATATTATTTTTTCGTGCAAAGATAAATCTAGAATATTCTAGACAAATCAATTAAGCCACAAAAAATACTCCAAAAATTCTAAAAACCTTGGAAAAACTCCCAGAGATCGAGTTGGACATGAGAAACACAAATAAGCCATTTGGAGCTCATGAAAAAGATTTTAGCATTTTCCAAAAATTAGAATATGCTCCAGAAATTAGGAATAAATCCCAAAAAAATCTAGAAAATTCCATTAGGCTTCTAAATGCATTTTTGAAAACTTGCACACTCAAACACACCTAATACAACTGGCATTAGTGCAAAGCACAAACATTAGAACCTATGTTGTTTTAATTTATTTTGGGAAACAAATATTTTATTTTTTTCTATACTAAATTCCCTGTTAATTACATAAATCTTGGAAAAAATAGAAAATTGAGAAAGTTATTGTATTAATTAATCTTACTATTTGCATCCTAAAATTAGGAAATTTTAGGGTGTGACAAAGCAGATGAAAGCCGAAAGGCAGAAGTAATTCATTGTTTCTGGTATAGGTATTTGTAGTTGCATCGCAACTCTCTAACCAATGCAACCATAGCTGCACAAAGAGGCTTTATTACTATGCAAACACATTGGTATTGTTGAAAGAAAACATGTCTTTTTCATATGTGCAAATTTTACTCATCTGATCTTGAAATGATCCATATTTATAACATTATGCATCCATCTACATATATTTTGAGAGAATTTTTTATACCACAATGGATCTTGTAGGCGTTAGCTAGACAAGTTCACATGAGATATAGTTCAACTTCATGCATGTGTACATCATATTACACTACATTCCACGTGAGAAACTTCATGTAACACCACCAACTGGACGGGGCCATAATATATCAACTACACATAAAAAGAGTAACCTTGTCTCATTGAATTTGGGTCCTTGATTTCAAATCATGATCATACGTAAATAAAGCACTATGAAGAGATTTTTTTGAAATGGGAATATATTTCAATAAAGCACTATGAAGAAATGAGTTACAAGATCAGGAATACAGAAAAATATATATGACAAACAGTCGATAACATAACCTAATTCGATTATAAGCTGAATTGATAACTTGACTGGCACGGTAAACAGACTGGAAAATCTTTCTTATTTGATTATCTCTGCTTCAGAAAAGCTATTTCCGTCATTTCTAGTCCTGCAAAATGAAATGCAATAAACAGACCAGAGTATTAGAGGTGATGTTCATAAAAGGGGACTCGCATTTTCGAAAAGAAAGACATGTCAAATAGCCGGAAGACAAACAACTCTATTACAGTGAATAAGTTATGAATAGAGATTAGATGATAGAGCCATTGCGTCTGTAGTGTACATTTGGTCACTACACCATATTAAGTCACATTAACTTATGAAAAATTGAAACTTCAAACAGATGTGCAACTGTTTGTTAAATCAAATTAATATGCAGGCAAATAATTGAAATCAATGAAACCTTGACAAACTTGCAATGCTATCTCTTCCAAACGAGTTAAATTTTTACAATCTAATGTTTGCTTATATATCCCTCAATAAGAACTGGCCTTATATTTAAAAACTCCTCTTTGTCATGTAACTAAAGTTCATCAGCGCCATTGTTTTATTGTGCAAGTACCATACAGTTAATGGACATCGGCCAATTTATGTCTGCTAATTTTCCTGAAATATCAGTTCAACAAACCATAGCAGCTGCCTTCTGCACATGCTAACAGATATTGTCTGGCAGGCCATCGAATTGATTTTTTTTAATGGTACAAAAGTGTAAGGGTAGTACCATGAACATGCGTTCACTGGATGGTAATGACACAAGAAAACTATGAACAATTGAAACATTGCTAAGAGATATGGACAATAACATTGAGGTTAATGGGATACAGTCCTTTCTAGTCCCTAGTGTTGTCTCCCGATGGGTGATTAGGTTATTAGAGAAGGCAAAGGCCCTGAGATAAGATTATAGCTGCATGGGTTCACTTCACTGTTCGAAGAGTTTGGTATTTTGTTACGGTTAATTCAAATGAACAGCAGATCTTCTAAGAAACCTTTTAAATAAAAGAAAAGCCAAGAATTGTACGTGTGATTCTTATGTGAACTGTTTATATACAAAAATGTTAAAGGTTAGTCTAGCATACTGAATGATCAGAGTGCCCAAAATCAAACACCATAATTTGGTATAAGAAATACCTTGTCATCATCGTCGTCATCACCCTTCTTAAGGCGTGTTGTTCCCCCCTCTTTGCTTATTGGTATTTTCATGTGACCAAAAGGAGTGTTGACATCAATGTGTCCCTTTATGGTATAACCGGTGCCCTTCCCCCGAATCATGTCCCACATAGCAGAACCGAAGTCCTTAGGCCTGAAGCTGATAGGTAAGTTCATAGTTGTTATTTCCTGCTTCTTAATATTTGTAGATTCTTTTAGCTCAGCAGAAGCAATGCTCACATCAGCGAGCCACACTTCATAGTCCATCGCATTCAGACCCAAGTCGAAATCATTCTTGTTGTCCAGATTCAAATGGAGGGTTGCAGTTGATTCTTCAAAAGAGAATTGTTCAAACTTGATCTTATCAATGTTAACATCTGGTTTGTACGGCACAGGAATCTCGCCATTTTTCTCCAACGGTATAGAAATCCTCCCAATAACAGGTATATCTATGTGAAGAACGACCTTGACTTTGTAAGGAATGATGCTACCAGGCTTGATATCCTTGTATGTAGTCCTGATGTCATCATAAATCAGTAAAAAGGGAATTTTAACAGTCTCTGAACCATGGGCATGTATGGTCCCAGCATCAGGGATTGTTCCAGACACTAGCTTTCTTTCTTCACTCTCGATCAAGTATTCAATGTCGACAAGAGGGATCGGGACAGGATTCGGGTTCGTGATCAGGACATCAACAATAAGCTCTATCTTCTCCAGGCTGACGTGTGGTATGTGGATTCCAGTAACATCAGCCGTAGGCTTTCCAAAGCCTACTGCTTCTTCGATCTTTTCACCAACATCCTGGATGAAATCCTTAACCTTGTCAAAGAAACCTCCCTTTTCGTCATCGTTTTCTCCATCATGGTCTTTGTCGAGTTTCCTTTCTGTCACCTTTGTACTGCCCGCGGATGACATCCTTCGATACACATCGAAACATTAATATGACATATTAGATTCTATATGAGCAACAAGAAAAATTGCACATATATAATTGATTAATAAATTTTAAAAAAATAAAGCACGATTCAGGTCATGTCTGAAAAAAGAAAAGAAAAGCAATTGACAAACAAGTAAAATAGGGTAGCCTTTGTTTCAAAACAAAAAGGTTAAATAATCTGGACCAAATCGCTAGACGCCGATCCCTACAAATCGCCCATAGTTAATTTCCTGCTGACAGGAAATCTTCAGAGATGGCAGAACACTTATCAAATGGCGTCGTGAGATGATCAAGCCAACAGCAGCAGAGGATACGATTGAAGCACGGGGGAGGGGTTCATGTGCAGCAGTTACCTGGCGATCGACGGAGCCGCGACGCGTGGGGCAGAGGTGTCTGACTGATGCGAGACAAGGCATGCAAGAGCGAGGCGAGCAGATCGAGGGGGTGATGGAAGAATGGAGTTTGTGGACGGAACGCAGAACCCGGGGCCGCCGCGTAATCGCCGGTTTCAGGGACGGTTGCCTGCAAAGGCAAGCTTTGGGTTAGCTAAATCTGACTATGGCTTTTGGGATGCTTGGACCTTATACGACACCAAATTTAGGCCTTGTTTAGATGGAGAATAGGGGGTGGGGAATTGGGGGTTTGGGGTCACTTCGTAATCATTACGTCACTGTAGCATTTTATTTGTATGTGTAAAAAATTATCCAAAAATTGATTAATTAGGCTCAAAATGTTCGTCTCGCAGAGTACAACAAAACTGTGCAATTAGTTTTTGATTTCATCTACATTTAGTACTCCATGCATGGTATGACATTTTGATGTGATGGGAATCTTCATTTTGCATAGTGAACTTTGGGGTTGCTTTTTGGGAACTAAACAAGGGCTTAGTAATAAATGCTTTACTTAGCAAGCAGCTTTTAAATTTGATTATACTCCCTCCGACTCACAATATAAGGCACGCACATACTTCAAGATTTAAACTTTAAAAGTTTTAACCTATAGTTAATCTTTCATAATAAAAAGTTTATCTAACAAAAATAATACCATTAGATTTGTATTTAAATGTACTTTTATATAACTATGATTTTGTTGCTACAATCATTATAGTATTGAAGATATTAAGAGTCAAATGTTAGTATGGGAGACTGTGTCAAGTTTGACCGCGCCTTATATTTTGGGACGGAGGGACTAATGGGGAATAAAAAGATTACTTAAAAGAAACTATATATTATTATATTAATACAATAGTGTTAAAAGGAACCACCACATTCGCCGAGAGAGCCAAGAAATTCCCGCGTTAATCTAAAAAATCAAGCATTGGATTTTATGAAGATCTAAGGGCCTAAAATAATCTAAAGAGTATATATCCTATAAAAGAATAGAAGAATATACACCATCGAATTTTATGAAGATCTAATGGCCTAGATTAATCCAAATAGTGTATTTAAAATAAAAATAGAAGAATATACACCATCAGATTTTATGAAAATCTAATGCCCTACATTAATCCAAAGAGTATATATCAAATCAAAAAATAATATAAACCATTAGATTTATGAAGATCTAATGATCTAGATTAATCCAATAAGCACATATTAAATATAATTAAATATATAATATCATAACTAAGAAGAGAAAAGATATGCATATATTAAAATATAGAAAAGGAAAAGAATGTACGTAATAATAAGATATACAACTCTTTATTCCTTGTATCATCTTCGTTCTTTGTAAAGAAAAACAACAACATTTAGATATATACCAACAAAATTAGCACATTAATTTCGTTTGTCTTTCTATAAAGAAAATATAGGGAGGTAAACGATGCCGCCTTTGACCCATTCTATTAGCCAATTTAACAAGAGGCCAAAACAATAAAAAGTTATCCAGCATACAAAATCATAATAAACCAACAATAAGGAAAAAAGTTAAAGTAATCAATTACAAGTACAAGGTTCCAACACCAAATCCGCTGTCGTGTCCACTCCTTCTAGGGCACACACACTACTGTAGGCGAGGCTTCACCGAACACCATTCCACGCATCCGTCACCGATGCTCCGCACGGCCGCCGTGGCTCCCTAGGTGCCATCCACCGAGCGATGGTTGTGCTGCCCATGCCTGCGCCTCACTAGGCCGCCGTGGAAGCACCACGCCATCCCCATCCAATGAGCCGCTTGTGCCCCAATTGTGTCCACATTGGCTAGGGAGCCGCAGTGCCACTCGTGCCCCACCAGTCGCCTGTGTCGCTCCCTCCGGCCATGGCTATGCCGTTCACACATGGTTTGTGCCCCGGCCGTGGCAGTGCCAGCCACACTACCTGGGCACTATGTCGGTCGCGTTGTTGGACAGTCCATCACCTACGCACATGCATCGAGTAAGAGAGAGGACAAGATAGAGAAAAGCCAAGAGAAATGGGATAAGATACGAGAACATGAGAGGAGCAGAGAAGATATGTTAGAGAGGGTGATGTGGATGTGGATGGGGTTCACGCCAGAAATAAATAAATTTCATACCTCTGCATGCCCATTGATTTGGTGTAGGCTCATAGGGCGAGCCGTCCATACAAATTGAGATGAATGCTAGGGACAGTTAGTGTTTTAAAAGAATAAGCCACGCACACCGTTAGACGTAAGGGATGCACCTTCAATGATTATAACATGGCGGGCAAACCTCCTTGGGAGTAGAAGTATGAAAGAGCACAAAACGTCAGTAGGTTTAAAACATTACAAGAGTAGACATGTATGAGGCTATAGCATATGAAGATTGGAACATAAATAAAGAAAATACAAATTTTGTATTTTGAACCAGTCATTAGATCTTTCTCTAAATATCTAAGCCATATTTATCATGCACAATAATTAAAAGCCTATGTTGCCAGCCAAAGAGTTTTATAAAAACATATTCATGTACAAAATATAAATTTCATATTGATTTTACAAATAGGTTTTAATTTAAGATTTTTTTCTAAATTTATAAATATTATTGATGAAAAACGTAGACAACGTATATATTGATTTGAGCTATTTAGAAAAACAAGTTATTATTAAAAATTCTTTTTATATACTTTTAAGTGCTAGAAAAAACAAAATTGTAAAAAAGAAACTAGGTATCAGTGCAAATTGCGTGGCCCACCTTTCTAGTTTTACTAATAAGACTGTTGTCCAAGTGGAAAAAGAAATATTTGGAAAGGTACGATTGGAGTTGAGGAGATATTACTAGACTTCGAGTATTTCAAGTTACAAAGTGCGACACAAATTAGATTTTAGGACATAAATGGCTAGGTCGTACCACTTAAAAAGAAAATAGATTTTAAGACAAAAATTTGGACGGCTGACAAAAGACACATAACTCTATGATATAATGTGGTGAGTTATGTTGATCTGGTTATTTTAATAGTTGCTAGGACAATAAAGAATCACTTCAGATAATCCCCCGATCAACAAAAGCAATGTTGTCAAACTCCAGAAACCCCAGAATTATATGAACAATGACCCAACTATGGTTAGAGTGACTTACATTTAAAAACTATTTTTGAAAAATTGGAGGTCTTATATTTCAGGATAGAACTAGCATGATAGTGGAACCTATTCTAGTAACTATATGTGCAAGACTACATCAACATTATGCACATGGCCGGCTGATAGCTTCTTGTTGAAATGAAACCTTCCACTAAATATAATCTTTTTTACATGGTGGTTCATGTCCAGAGGTTTTATACTCACAGAAATTGGTAGGGAGATAAAAACTTTTTTTTCTAGTTGTAGCAAAAGAGTACAATTATGCTAAGTTTAGTTATCTGGCAAAGACTTCAAATCTCGTTTGGATCATGTCATCCAACCGAGTGTTCAGGATGTGTTTAGAACATTATTGTTAGATAAATTTAGGATTATTCCTCAGAAACTAATTAAATTTTGGTTGTAGCTATTGCTATGTGTTGGAAAATTCAATTAGGCTATTCCCAGTGGGGATTACATTTTTGTGTTTCCAAGAATGCCACATAAGCAAGTAGACAATTAATTCATAGATGAAATGGTTCATACAATGCATTGTTTCATTTTGATGTTTCATAGGCAATGCGTGCAAGACACAAACTTGTTGGAAACAGTGTATACAGAGTTTCATCTAGATGAAACACATTTCATCTCTCTCCTCATTAACTCTTTGCCACATCATCTAAAATGCTGATTTGGCACCCTATTTAATGTGTATGAAACTCTATGAAACCTTACACCAGGACTGGCCATAGAGAATCAAAGACAAAGAGTTTTGGATTAAGATAATGCCAAAAACGGATATCTTCAGTCGCTAGCCTCACTACTGAAAGCGTATAGTGTAGCCTCCCCTCCGGGTCTCTATCTTTGCATGTATGTAGCCATCCTACTATAATTTACTTTCTGTTGATCTCTTTGGCTTAGGCCATTGGAGGTTGTTGTAAGTCATGTTTGTTTTCCTCTTAATGAAAAACATGAACAGCTATGTTCAAGAAGAACATCACCAATTTACTTTGTCCATCTAACCCCCTCAACAAAATTTAGACTCGGTATACTTCTCCGAACTATTTAATTTGGTATAATCTACCACCTAAAGAGCTTTCTTATTTTTTGTTGCTCCACATACAAGATGATTTTTTCAGTAAAATTTTGTGAGGAGATATAGAACATGATGCCTTGTGTTCAAAAAATAAATCAAGAGTTTTTCTTGGTTTATTTAATAGATTAGAAATATTTAATACAAAATTTATGCTAAGGATACAAAACTGTATGCAAAAAAATCATGAAAAATTATAAATATATTTTTCTAATATAGGGCATCATGTTATAAGTCATCTCGCCAAATTTAATCTTAAAGTTTAACCTATATACAGATAAACATAAAAGACAAATTTTATACAGATATATAGATCGAAACAAATAAAATAGTTTGGAGGAGTAAAATGAGCCTAACTTTTGCTAGAGTGTTAAGCGGATAAAGTGGATTGATGCAAGTAGTAAAATGGACTTTTTCCTTATTGATGCCGGACTATGCAAGAATAACTGTTGAATCTTCAAATGTATATCATATCTCTCCACAAATCATAACTTTTTATTAAAGTCGTTTTGAAATTTGAATCCACTCGATCAGACTAATACTTGCATTACAGAGACTGACATATTAAGTTCAGAGCCTACAACTGAATCAAACGCGGCACGAGCAGTTCCCCAAGTTGGCACTAGTACTGGGCGGCGGCCTGGTTCTCATCAACGGGTTCTTCTCGAAGAAGTTTGCCGGCCTCAGCTCGAATCCCCCGCTGACCGTGGGCATCACCGGGAAGTCCTCCTGGTACGGCAGGTGGTGCAGCCCCAGCGTGTACCACAGCACGATGTCCTCGTCCTTGATCCTCCTGTTCCTCTCGCTCCACGCCGCCAGGTTGTCCTCCCCGGTGCCCTGCTCGGCGTACAGCCCCGACGCCCACTTCTCCGACCTGTCGTACGGCGTCACCCACACCTGCTTCTTGGTGTAGGCGGCGCGGCGCTGCGGGTAGTCGTCGCCGGCGAGCAGCGACGCCGCCGTCGCGCCCGCCGGGACCAGCCGGTACCCGACCTCGTTCCCGACCTTGGTCCTCTTGCCGGGGTTCACGAACAGCAGGTCCGCCGGCGGCCCGTTGACGATGCTCACCCGGCCGTCGGCCTCCGTCTCGGCCACCTCGCGCCGCACCGTCCAGTAGCTCCGCCTCGGCGTGGCGGCGCCGCCGGTGGCCGGGTCGCCGGAGTTGCGGGTCTGGACCATGGCGTTCTTGACGAAGGAGTTGTTGGCGCCGTCGACGTCGAGGTCCAGGTGGTACGTGACGAAGTGGTCGTGGTAGACGCCGACGGTGTTCGCGGCGAGGAGCGTGCCGTGCAGCGCGTCGGCGGCGCCGTCCCAGCTGGTGATCTCGTCGGCATGCGTGTACGCCGTGGCCTTCATCTCCAGGATGCCGCTGAGGGACACCACGCACTTGATGGAGCCCACGGTCTTGAACTCCCAGTCGAAGGTGTAGTCGTAGTTCCCCGCCGACACCACCGTCCTCACCACCAGCGTCACGTCCGGCCTCACCTCCGTGATCATTTGGCCTGGTATGGTGCCCTCGGTGTGGCGCCAAGCGACGTCGCCGGCGTAGCGCTCGAAGACGCAGATGGCGTCCTGGGCCCTGACATGCTGGCCGTCTGCGGCGGCGTAGTGGCCGTCCATGTAGACGGCGTTGGCGGGGCAGTCGGCGCCGCGCTGGAGCGGGAACGCCGAGACGCCGAGGCCGTAGTCGCCGGCGTCCATGAAGGTGTGGAAGAACCACTCCTCCTCCGGGTCCATGTACGGCACGAAGATCTCCGACACGAAGCCGCGGTAGAGGACCTGCCGCCGCACGCCGCCGGCGTCGACGTCGTGGACGGACACCAGGGAGATGACTGTGCTGGCGCGCATGTCGAAGCCCACGTGGAACTCCCAGTTGGCCCATCTTAATTCAGTACGTAATAAACCATCAGCATTTTTACAATAATGATGGAACTAGCTATAAAATATGGAAGCTTGAAACAAACTTGTAGTAGTAGATAGAACATATGCATGCAGATTATTGCAGAGTCAAAATCAAAACCGGCCAGTAGTTAGAATGAATACAATGTACCTTTTTTTATGCATATGCGTTACTAGCTAAATGGACACGCCATGTGCAAAGATATAAAACGTAGTTAGACAGTTGAAGCATGTGGCATATTTTTGCATATTTTAGCAACTTTGCATTTATATACTTTGTTTTTTGTATGCAGTCATAGTGGCTAGCATTTTGACCATGGAATTGAAGTTGCTAAAAATATGCAAAGTTGAAACAAACAAATACCTGAGTATATGCAAATTGCAAAGCCAAAAACAAAACGGCCAGTAGTCAGAATGCACCTTTTCTTTATGCAAATACATGTTACTATAAATGAACACGCGAATAAATTAAATTACCAAACGGAGTAGTTGGGTTGTTAATTAGCATAGCACGTCGCATATATAGTTTTGTAATTACAACTAGACAATTGGTGCAATCTTCTAATAATTGTTTCTTGATCCATGACGCGGCGACCTCGGAATGATAATATAGCCGCAAAGCCTAGCGGACGGCGTGGAAATATAATCTTAAGGGGCACTTGACACTATTGAAAGCTAGCTGACTTCTGTGACTGTGAGATCAAACACGCTAGCTTGACAGCTCACGTAACCTATCTTAGCAAACCAAGTTGATGGCAAATAACGTACCTCACGACGCGGCCGTCTACGTGGATGCCGCTGCCCTCCGGCTGCACGACCACGCCGGGCGGCGCCGCCGGCCCGGTGAACGGCGGCCCGAGCTTGTCCGCCCGGTACTCCGTCCCCTCGGCCTCCGGCACCGGCAGCACCACCCTGTCCCTGTACCCGACGATGGCCATCCGGTCGAGGTCCACCAGCAGCGTCACGCCCTCCACCGGCCGCGCGTAGAAGTTCGCCGTCGCCGTCGTTGCCGCCGTGCCGACCACGTAGCACTGCATCTTCGTCCTCCTCGCCTTCCCGCCGGCGCCGCCGAACCAGCCCATGGAGAGGACCCCGCAGCCGACGTCGGCGAGGTCCAGCCCGCGCCGGCGCACGGACTCCGCGAACGGAGGGTACGCCGGCGGCAGCGCCGCCGCCGCGATGAGCTCCTCGGTGGTGAACCTCGGGAAGCCGGCGCCGCGGTGGACGGCGTGGGAGAGGACGCGGGGCGCCGAGGGGTCGGTGACGTCGACGCGGAGCTCGTGGGAGTGGCCGCCGGCGCGCGCCACGACGAACGCGCGGCGGGGGAGGATGGAGGAGGAGGTTGTGTTGTAGGCGTAGGAGAGGACGTCGGGTTTGTCGGGCTCGTCGAGGCCGACGTAGTGGAAGCTGAGCGGCCGGTCGGGGACGAGAGGGGAGGCGAGCACGGCGGCGCGCACGGCGGCGAACTCGGCGGCGGAGAGGGGGTCCAGCGGGTGGGGGTGGGGACTGCCGGCGGCGGTGGCTATGACCGACGACAGGACAACGAGGAGTAGAGGAAGCATTGCGACGAGCCGGGAGCGACCCATAGCTGAGTGCGAAGGGTTTGAAGTGATATGTTTCATGCATGGTCTTCTATATATATAGACTGCAAGTTCATTGTTTTCTCGTCCGATAGGATAGGAGCATCGAGTCACGGACAGGATAGACATTCTTCTGAGTTCTGACATCATTGTTGACTTTTAATTCAGTTTAGACCGTATTTCTTTGGAGCATTTGACCGCTGAGCATATTAAATAAAATCAATTTACAAAACTACATACAGAACCTCGGGTCACTAGTAGAAAATCCCCTTTTAGTCCCGAACCTTAAAGGCATTTAGTCCCGGTTCTGCGACCGGGACTACGGCCCCGGGACTAAAAGTCCGCGATTTAGTCCCCAGCGCACGGGACTAAAGGAAGTCTTTAGTCTCGGTCGGTAATATCGACCGGGACTAAAGGAAATGTCCCCTCCCGTCCCTCCAGTCCATTTCTATTTTCTTTTCTTTTATTTTTTTTCTTTTGTTGTCTCATCTCATCAACGAAGTCACGAGATCCACGTACAACAAAAGATTCATTCACAACACAATAATATAACATATTCACATACTCAACTAACACAAATTCATGGCATGCGACGCAGCAGCAATCATAGGATCGGCAGCGGCCACCATCGTCGCCGTCGGAGGATGATGGCGAGCCCGTGTCATCCTCGAAGCTCGTGGTGGACTTCCCCAGCTCAACGTCGTGCTTCACGCGCTTGGTGTCACGCACCTTCTCCTAGTGGGGGCAGCAGCTGCCGGCGGTATTGATGAAGTCGGCCGCGGCGTCGGCGTCGTCGGCGCCCTTGACAAAGCGGCCAATGACCCCGCGCGCCGCCCTAGTCGGACATCCGCACCCCGCCCTGGCCTGACCCACCGCGCCGCCCCCTACCGCACCTCCGCGCGCCGCCACAGTTGGACCTCTGCGCCCCGCCCCGCCGGACCCCCACGCGCCGCCCCCGGCCCCTGGGAGCTCCACCACCGCCCGCGAGGCAGAGGAAAGGGTGAGATGAGGATAGAAGATAAGGAGAGAGGGAGGGAGAGATGAGCAATATTTTCTAAGGAGAGAGGGACAGACAAGATAAGGAGAGAGGGAAAGATACGACGGGGACTTTAGTCCCGGTTGAGGGTTCCGTCCAGGACTAAAGCCCTTTTTTAAGTCCCGGGCGAAGCCCTTAGCCGGGACTAAAAGTCCTAGTACCCTTTAGTTCCGGTCGGGGTTTCGTCCAGGACTAAAAATACCCTTTTAGTCCCAGACGCAGCCCCCAACCGGGACTAAAAGGTTCGCTTCTCCACGTTCCGTTGGGACTTTTAGTCCCGGCTCCAATTCCGTCCGGGATTAAAGGGGTGGATGGAAAGTCACTTCTCTACTAGTGTGTTAATTCACGAGACCTATCTGATGAGGCATTTGACCGTCTGATTGGAGAATGGTTACTGTAACGTTACTGTATTTAAATCATGGGTTAATTAGACTCATTAGATTCGTGACGTAAAGTTACACTCATCCTTAAAAAATATTTTGCAAATAGACTTTATTTAATACTCCGTGCATGTAAGATTTCTCGGGAAAAAATTTTGAGGAACAAAATAAACACGGCCTTAGCACACAAAGGCACATCGATCTCTGTATCTGCGTATCAACGTAGTCCCATTTATATCCATCGGATAAACTTTAGATACTAAAGTTTAAAGTTTAAGATCCAAACAGGGCAGCTAAAACTCAGTTAAGCTTTAGTAACAGGCTAAAAAATATATGATTTCTCTAGTTGGTTGAACTTAGCTAAAACATGTTTAAAGACGTAATTTTTTCTATTATTTTTATTAGGGGTACTATGGTCCAATTATTTCAATTAGACGAAGTATCCAAACATTCCTAGTTAAAATTTAGTTGCTAAAGTTTTTAGCCGGTTAAAATTTAGTTCTAGCAATTAACTGACTAAACTTTAGTTCAGGTGCATAAAATAGGGTCTAACTCAAGCACCGTCGGCCGTCCAGAATGTCATCACATATATATGTATTTTATCTATATCTGCCTACACTAATTGGGAAATATCCTCCAATGGCCGAAGCCACATTTATAGATAAAGCATAAAGGAAATGCTGAGATTACTAGTTTACAATAAAGCACACGCCGCGAGACGGGCAGCATCCGACAGATCTTTAGAAGGACCCTATAGGCCTCTCGTCAGAGATAGACCGCGAGTACTCTAGACGACCAAACTAAAGGGCCATGAGGCCAAAACACCATCTAACGGACCGGCCATCCGCGGAGCCTAAAACTCCACCACCAACGGCTACACGAAGAGCTCCAAATAATGCCTTCAGGAAGGCAAAGGCGCAACGGCGCCAACGTTTGTTTTTCATCACGGAGAGCTTCCACGAACCGCTGTCGAACGAGACCCTGCAGACAACGCCCTCAACAGGGGGGAGCAAAACGCCGTTGCCCAATCCGGCATCCGAATTGAAGTTTACTCTTGAGGATCTCCGGCCGACGAGCCGAGGGAACCAGTACCGCTCCCACTCGCTTCCATCCATCGCCCACCATCGCCGCCGCTGAAGCTCACCACTAGATTCCATATGCACCAGCACGACAACACCCAATCCTTCGGAAAGGTTTGGAACCCTCGATGGTCCCAAATCTTATGTCATCCCCTCAACGGAATGGCACCGTGCCTTGCAAAGTGGGCTAGAGAACGTAAACCCAATGGCGATGACTTGATGGCGCTACGGAGACAGCTTCGCCGGTGACCCGAAGACCAGAGGCGGCACCATCGGCCATGATGAAGTCACAGGCATCACCCCTCCCACCAAGGCAACCCCGGCCGAAGAGCCGAGTCCGGCAATGACCACGCCACAGATCTGCCGGAGCCCAAGGAGGCGACTCAGATCAGCCGGGACCGCCCCGCCGGACGCCGCGCCGGTGAGGGAGAGGAGGAGGAGGCCCGGTCGTCGCCCTTCGCGCGCCGCGGCCGCCGGCACGCCAAAGCCACACACCCGTCGCCGCTCGAGCGCCGGCCTGCCGCCGACCTGCGCGTCCGCCTCCACAGCTCCGCCCATCGCCCGCTCACCACGAGCGCCGCTGCGACCCGGATCCGCGCGGGGCCGCGTGACCCGCCGGAGAAGCTCCCCGCCGCCACCATCTCGGGGTCCACCGGGCTTCCGATGATGCCCTCCAACGGCGGCGAGGTAGGCTAGAGTGGGGAAGGGAGGCGGCGGCGGCGGTGGTTAGGGTTTGCCACCCGAGAGGAGGCGACGCGGGGCTCTCGCTTTTGGAGAGCCCTCCGGGCCAAGAAGCTCAATTGGGAAATATAAAGACGAGAAAAGATTATCTATATTTATTTAGCTCCGTTGTAAAGTATCTTGTGGTGGAACATGATCATTCAAGATCAAGTACTCAACTTTATATAGGTATGTATGTTTTTTTTCTGAATTCATTAAAAAAAATTAACGACATTATTATTTTAGTGATAAGTGGCATGCTCATTAACAGCAAAACTCTTGTACGTAGTGCGAACTAGTCTTTTGGAGGATCTACGTTTGTATTGTCTTTGGCAAAAAAAAAGTTACATAAAACTCATAGCTAATACTGTGCTCAAAGTCATAGGGATTAATGAGTGTCTGTGTTTGTAATGTCTTTGGCCAAATAAATGTCACAAGAATTCTTAACTAATACTTCTATAGTTACATAATATAGATAGATTCGTTTATGTTTGTCCACAATCAAACATTTAATCTTTAACTAGCGATATTTTAGAAAATAATTAATTATAGAAAAAATATCAAACAATCACAACACTCTCGCCACTACCTGCAGGGGGCTCCCGCCAGACGCGGGCTGCCCCCACGCGCCGCCCTGCCTCCGCGCGCCGTCGCCCTCCCACCTCGTGCCCGCCCGACAGCGCGGCCGCGTGCCCCGCCTGCGCCGCCCCACCTGGGCCCTACTCCAGCCGTACGCCGCCCACCTGCGTGGATCCAGCTCGCCCCCTGCAGAGATGGAGACAGAGGATACCAGAGAATGAAGAAAGGAAAGAGAGAAAAGAAAGAAAAGAGATGGGATCGAGAAGGGAAGATAATAAATGGCGCTACTAGCTCTAGCCAGTCGTCAGTTGATTTTTGTCTAGGGTCACATTAGTACCTCCCGGTACTAAAGTGCTCCTTTTTGTACCGAGTGTAGTTTTTACCCGGTATTAAATATCTTAGGTGCCAGCAACCCGTATTAAATAATTTATTTCGACGTCGATAGCGCTCTTTCGCACCGGCCGGTGTTTCCGGCCGGTGCTAAAGTGCCCCGCAAGCACTGTTTCATAGAACCGTACTAAATACCACTTTTAGTACCGGCTCTAAAACAATCGGTGCTAACTAACGAGGACGAATGCTCACTTTTACAGTAGTGTCGGCACAGTCTACGAAGACAGCACACAAACATCATGAAGTGGTTTTAAATTTTGTTTGAAAAAAAAATATATGAGTGCAGTTGCGAAACTGGTACGAAATGAAATATATTTGAGTGATTTTTCCCGATGGATTATCTCACACTAATTAGTTCAGCTGTTTAGTCATCCGTAAAAATGTAAAAATACATAAAACCAAACTACTTGAAACATCGATCAAACCTTTCTATCATGAACCCCAGACGGTTTTCAGGTGCTTCTTTGAGGTTGCATCACTCAAAATCCGTTTATATATAAATTTAAAACCTTATTAGAAAAAGTAACGACGTGAGTAGGTGCTGTTAAACCATTACTTATTTTAAATTACGAATGAGCCTGTAATAATTTTGGGACTGATGCAATGAAGGAGTATGAAGCCGCAACTTTTCTATTATCTAAAATAAAAAATATTATTTTTAAATTTTTCTATTTATTGGATGTCTCAGTTATTGATTTGAATAGAGAATAAACACAAAAACGAACTGATTCAACTTGATATTGCAGTGAATAACAAGAACAACACACATATTTCCCCTTCTCAGGACATATTTCCCAAACATTAGGCCCAAAAATTAGCCTACGAACTACTAGGACCTCAAGTTCCCTCAAAAAAGAAAAAAAAAACTAGGAGCTCAAGTCGACCAAACCACAGTTCGGCACAGCCCACGAAGACAACAGGCAAACATTTTTCGCGACCGTGCCTGAGCACGTTTTTCATTACGAGGAAAGAAGCAGGTCCATCACATCAGCCTCACGAAGCAGAGGTTCGAGAGGCAGAGTCAAACATGAAACGAAACGAAAGGTATTACATTGCAATAAGAGCGCTACCACTACCACCATTATAAGAGCTGGAGTGTGTTACCGGGAGGAAATCCGAGAAATCAGCACAGCCCGCCATCATCCACGAGCGAGCTTCCTGAATTATGTTTGCCACAAGATTCCCCTCTGTCATATGAATGCCATTGAAAGTCCGCGAGTTACGTTCTTTCCAAACCATCCACACAACAATGATAACCAGGGAATCAAAAGACTTTCGCTCCAGCCGTGGGATGCGCTTCCGTGCGGCCAGCCACCAATCCGAGAGCGAAACTTCTTGTGCATCCGGGCAAAGGTTCTGTCAGTTTTGAAGCTGCAGCAACTGAAACCATACTCGTGCGAATGGGCATTGAAGCAGCAGGTGTGTGATCTGTTAGGTTGATCTCTCAGCCCACACGGCCCAAAGGCCGTGGGCCTTGATCCGCGCCCTGATCGGGGGCGCTCAACCCAACCCATGGTTGGTGGGCCCCTATCACCCTGCGCTATAAAGAAAGGTGGGGGCCGCCGGCTCTACTCACGAGGTTGACCGTGAGCCGTCAGACCCACCGACACACCTATCCGATCTAGGGTTAGAGCGCAGTTCGTGACGGGAAGCCCCGCCGCCACGACGTCCTCCGACGCCGTTCCAGGCCAAAGCCGGTGGCGACCGGAGGGACGCCGCGACCTACGACCTACACTGCGCATCGCTGCCTTGCGCAGTTCGTCATCAACAGAACGTGACATGTCTTCCTCCATTGGAGGCGATGGTATGGATCTACTCGTTCTTTGTTCATCGTATTCGTTCTTCGTTCATCATGTTCTTGTTATGGTTCTGTTATTGTTCTTCAAGTTTTACTGTCAAGATTCAAGTTCATAGTTCTAGATCTGTGGCTAGTGATCCGTTAAAAGTTAACAATGGTATCAGTCGCCTTACTAGCGCATAGATCTAGTAGTTTGGAATAAAAATCAGATGAAAAGGATCCGAATCGGATCGAAAGAAATAGAGAAAAAGTCGATCTCAATGGATCGAACAGACAAATAAAACTCGATCTCGATGGATCGGACAGAAACATCACCCGCGCCGCGGGACAACGAAAATAGAAACTCAACACCCGAACCCTATCTCAGATCTACCACTCGACAGTGGCAAAGCACACACAGATCACCACCGCGAATCCCATCGACGGCGGCGCGCGCACCAGACTTGCACGCGCACGTTGGCGATGGGACCCGCGGCGGCGCCAGATCTACTTTCCCCGGCCACCCTGATCTACTTCTTGGCCGTGAGGGCTATGGGGAGAGGGGTGGAAGAGCTCTCGGCGCTGCTCAAGAGCGACTCGGAGACCAGAGGTCTCCGGCCGTGAGCACGGCGGCGAAGCGCCACCGGCTCAGCAGCGCGCGCGAGCGAGAGAAGCAGAGCAGAGCGGAGAGAAGCTCTGCTCTGAGCTGCTCCAGAGAGAGAGTGGAGGAGAAGAAATGAACTAGGGTTTGGGCTCCCTCGGCCGAACGGCCGATTATATACCGCCGAACTCTTCGCTCGGCCGTCCGATCGAGCGAGCGGCTCGGATCGACGCGGGGCGAGGGGGAAGCGCGCGCTCGGGCCGATTCGGCGGCCCGGCCGTTGGTTGCCGGGCTCCGAGCCCAGAAGCCGAAGGGACGGCACGAGCTGGGCCGAAAGAAGGTTGGCAGGCCGCGCGCACGCGCAGCGCCAGCGGGCCGAGCGCACAGTGCCCTCGCGCATGGGCCATGCAGGCCGCTGGTGGCCGAGCAGGCCGCTGGCGGGCCGAGCAGGCCGCGCGCGCTGTTGGGTTGGCCCATATGAACAGTACCTTTTCGCTTTTGTTTGAATTGTTTTTTTCAGAATTTGGATAGAATTGAAAGAATTTGCCTCTGTTTAAATTTGAACCAAAGGGATAATTTTTCCAGAGAGCAAAATAACAGAGTTTTGCTACTGTCCATGTGAATTTATTTAAAGTTTCCGCTGCTAGATATTTATTTTGACTTGCATTTAAATTTGAACCAAAGGGATAATTTAATTTCAAGTCACAGATAAAATTTCAGATTAATTGTGATATTGTTATTTTCTGACCAAAGTTGATAATAACAATATTATAATTTTATAGATGTTGATTATTGCATTATTCCTTTTTCTGCCCAAAGGTGATGAAGTTTAATGTAATAAGGATATGTTATTATGATATAATGTTCTCACTTAATATGATTTAATTTCAGCTACGAATTCCATGATGGTCTCCATCAAGGATATTCCGATTCTAAAAGGAGACAACTACAATGAATGGTACAAGAAGGTGGATTTCTTCTTTACCATGACAGAGCTGGATTGGGTTCTCACGGCACCAGTTCCTGCTGAGCCTGAGAAGCCAGTTAGAGAGGCTGATATGACAGATGCTGTTTGGCAGCAGACAGAGCAGGCCTATACGGTCAGCAAACAGAAGTTTGATACAGATAATGCCAAATGGATCACTGCCAACAAGAAATGTTTGGCAGTGGTCAAGAACACCATAGAGCCTTCTGTTTTTGGGGCAATTAAAGATTGTCATAATGTCGTTGAGTACTTGGCGAAGTTAAAAAGTCAGTACACTGGCTCTTCAAAGACCTACGCCTCTCAGTTGATCAAGCAGTTGATCAACGCCAAGTACACAGGCGGCATCAGAGAGCACATACATCGCTTAATCCACATAAACAATAAGCTCAAGCCAATGGATGAGGACTTGAAAGAGAGTACCATCATACACTTGGTTTTTGCTTCATTGCCAGATGAGTTTGAGAACTTCGTTGTTAACTACAATGTTAGTTCTGAGAAATGGGACATAGAAAAGACGATAGCGATGTTGGCTCAAGAGGAGGAAAGGATAAAGATAGCACGTGGTAACACTGTTAACCAAGTGCAAAAGAAGAAAAATAACAACAATGCGTCTAACAACGCAAAAGGAAATCCCTCCTCCTCTAAGGGAAAAGGAATTCAGCACTCCCAGCAGCACAGGCCTAAGGATGGGCAAACCACAGTGGAGAAAGACCAGTGTCTCTACTGCAAAGAGAAGGGGCACTACAAGAAAAATTGTGCTGCCTACTTAAAGATGATCATGGAAAGGAAAGGTGAGAATGTTATTTCATTCGTAAATGAATCTCTGTATATAGATTATTCCACTTCTACTTGGTGGATTGACTCAGGAGCAACAATTCATGTTGCAAACTCTTTACAGGGATTCCGTTCGACGAGAACTACTCAAAGAAACGAAAGGCGAATTAAAGTCGCAAATGGTGTCGAAGCAGAAGTGAAGGCGGTGGGCGACCTTCTCCTAGAGCTCGACACCGGATTTGATTTATTTCTTAGAGATGTTTTCTTTGTGCCTAGTTTACAGAGGAACTTAATAAGTGTATCTCGTCTAGATGATGATGGATATGGATGTCATTTTGGAAATGGCATGTGTGTAATAGATTTTAAAGATACAGTTACTACTATTGCTTTCAAGAAAAATGATCTTTATTTGTTATCACTACGTGAAAGTGTGAATTTCGTATGTGATGTGAATGCGCTTGTATCCCCACCTACAGCTCCTAATAGAAAACGAAAGAGAACTCAAGACACGTCGTCGAAATTATGGCATTGTCGTTTAGGCCATATTTCGAGGGGGAGAATAGAAAGGCCGGTTAAGAATGACATTCTTCCTCCTCTAGAGTTCTCAGACTTAGATAAATGCGTTGATTGCATCAAAGGAAAATACATAAAGATTACAAAGAAAAATGTTGAACATACCGCAGGTATTTTAGAGTTAATTCACACAGACATCTGTGGTCCGTTTTCAGTTAAAAGCATAGATGGTTTTGACTCGTTCATTACTTTTACCGATGATTATTCCCGTTATGGATATATTTATCCAATAAAAGAAAAATCAGAAGCGTTGGATAAGTTTAAAATATTCAAGGCTGAAGTTGAGAATCAACATAATTTAAACATAAAGATAGTACGTTCCGACCGTGGAGGGGAATACTATGGTCGGCACACCCCATATGGCCAAGTTCCAGGGCCTTTCGCGAGGTACCTAAGGGAACAAGGTATAGTTGCCCAGTACTCTATGCCAGGCGATCCTCAGCAGAATGGAGTCGCTGAAAGACGTAACCGTACCCTTATGGATATGGTGCGAAGCATGATCAGCTACTCTACACTACCAGTGAGTTTATGGATGGAGGCTTTAAAAACCGCCACCTATATTCTCAACAGAGTTCCCAGTAAAGCGGTGCCAAAAACACCGTATGAGCTGTGGACAGGCAGAGTACCCTCATTGAATCACCTACGGGTGTGGGGGAGCCCTGCTGAGGCAAAGATATTCAACCCGACCATTGGGAAGCTAGATCCCAAGACAGTGAGTTGCCATTTTATTGGCTACACAGAGAAATCAAAAGGATATCGTTTCTACTATTCTGACAAAGTCACAAAGTTTGTGGAAACGAGACATGCTGCTTTTCTTGAAGAAGAAATGATACGGGGGAGCATGGAAGCTCGAAAGATTGATCTTGAGGAGAGGCGGGTGTGCGCACCCAATCCAATGATTCAGGAGCCATTTTTCGAACTACCTGTTGAGCCTACGCTGACGGTGCCAGACACTGCGGCTCCAGCTCCTGTGGTGATTCCTCCTGTGGCAACACCGAATGCAAATGTGGAACCTGTCCATCAGGATCCTATAGAAAATGTTGCTGCAGATCAGGGGGAGCATCAACAGCCTCCAATAGAAAATGTTCCAAATGTAGAGGCCCCTAGAAGGTCTCAAAGAGCAAGAAAGTCAGTAATTCCTGATGATTATGAAGTGTATAACACAGAAGAGTTTCGAATGGAGGATGATCCTATTTCATTCGAACAAGCCATGAGAAGCGAAAATTCATCCAAATGGCTTGAGGCCATGGAAGATGAAATGAAATCGATGAGTACCAACCATGTTTGGGACTTAGAAGAAATTCCTAAAGGAGCCAAAACAGTAGGCTGCAAATGGGTCTACAAGACGAAACGTGACTCCAAAGGGAATGTAGAAAGATTTAAAGCGCGTCTTGTGGCGAAGGGTTTTACACAAAAGGAAGGAATAGATTACAATGAGACTTTTTCTCCGGTCTCATGTAAGGATTCCTTCAGAATCATAATGGCATTGGTGGCGCATTTCAATCTCGAATTGCACCAGATGGATGTAAAGACGGCATTCCTTAATGGGGATCTTGAAGAAAAAGTTTACATGGCTCAACCCAAAGGTTTTGTCGTGGAAGGAAAAGAACACATGGGATGTCACCTAAAGAAATCCATTTATGGGTTAAAACAAGCTTCGAGACAGTGGTACTTGAAGTTCAACGAAACGATAAAGAGTTTCGGGTTTGATGAAAATGTTGAGGACAATTGCATTTATGCAAAATTCCAGAAAGGCAGTTACATTTTCCTCATCCTTTATGTGGATGACATTCTACTGGCAAGTAGCAATGTCAACCTATTATTGGAAACGAAGAAGTTCTTATCCTCGAACTTTGATATGAAAGACCTTGGTGAAGCCTCATTCGTTTTGGGAATCGAAATTCACCGAGATAGATCAGATGGGGTATTAGGATTATCTCAACAGACGTACCTGGAAAAAGTTCTAGAAAAGTTATGTATGCAAAGGAGTAAGCCTACTCCTGCGCCAATAGTCAAGGGCGATAGATTTGGGGATTTTCAGAGTCCTCAGAACAGTTATGAAAGGGAACAAATGAAGACAGTTCCATATGCTTCAGCTGTCGGAAGCTTACAGTATGCACAAGTGTGCACACGCCCTGACCTAGCATTTGTTACCAACATACTTGGCAGATATCAGAAAGATCCAGGCCTCGAGCACTGGAAATTAGTGAAGAAAGCTTTACGGTATGTGCAAGGCACAAAAGGCCTCATGTTAACATATAAAAGAAGCGATTCCCTTGAGATTGAAGGGTATTCAGACTCAGACTTTGCGGGAGATGGAGATGATAGTAAATCCACGACAGGCTACATCTTTACTCTCGCAGGGGGAGCTATATCGTGGAGAAGCTCCAAGCAAACAGTGACAGCAACATCTACGATGTATGCTGAATTTATAGCATGTTACGAGGCATCCTGCCAAGTTGAATGGCTAAAGAAATTCATACCAGGATTGAGAGTGGTAGACAGTATAGAAAGACCACTAAAGATGTACTGCGATAACCAGCCAGCAGTGTTCTATGCTCATAATAATAAGAAAAGTACGGCTACCAAGTCGATAAAGATAAGATTTTATTCTGTTAAAGATAGAATCCAGGATCACACCATAAGTCTCGAGCATATTAAAACAGAGAAGATGCTCGCGGATCCGCTAACGAAAGGCTTACCACCCAACGTGTTCAAGGAACACGTGGCCGGCATGGGACTGAGGTATTGCCTATGATCTCTGGATTAACAGGGCCCATAGATTAAAGAATCTATTTCTGAATAGGGGCGTGTACAGTAGCTATTGATTCTATCGACGATTGAGTCGGGACGATGAGATATGCTCTGTGCACAAATCTAGGATGAGATAAGGAAATAGTAAAAGTAAAAGAAAAGCGAATGTGAGATCAAAGGGGAGATTGTTAGGTTGATCTCTCAGCCCACACGGCCCAAAGGCCGTGGGCCTTGATCCGCGCCCTGATCGGGGGCGCTCAACCCAACCCATGGTTGGTGGGCCCCTGTCACCCTGCGCTATAAAGAAAGGTGGGGGCCGCCGGCTCTACTCACGAGGTTGACCGTGAGCCGTCAGACCCACCGACACACCTATCCGATCTAGGGTTAGAGCGCAGTTCGTGACGGGAAGCCCCGCCGCCACGACGTCCTCCGACGCCGTTCCAGGCCAAAGCCGGTGGCGACCGGAGGGACGCCGCGACCTACGACCTACACTGCGCATCGCTGCCTTGCGCAGTTCGTCATCAACAGAACGTGACATGTCTTCCTCCATTGGAGGCGATGGTATGGATCTACTCGTTCTTTGTTCATCGTATTCGTTCTTCGTTCATCATGTTCTTGTTATGGTTCTGTTATTGTTCTTCAAGTTTTACTGTCAAGATTCAAGTTCATAGTTCTAGATCTGTGGCTAGTGATCCGTTAAAAGTTAACATGATCGTCTCACTATCTTGGTCGCAGAGGGAGCATGGATCATCATCCTGAAGACCGTGACGCTTACGCCTTGCCGCCGTCCAGCATCTCCCATGCAGCGCAAGCCACCCAAAAAATTTACATCGATTTGATGCCTTGGTCTTCCATAGAACCTTCGCACCGTGAAGTTGAATTCTTCCAATAAAAAAGATTTGGTAAGCAGAAGAGGTAGAGAAGGTCCCATTAGCCGACCACCGCCAGAGCAGCTGATCCGGTGTCCCATTTTCTAAATTGATGTCAGTTAGCCTATCCCACAACTCCAAATACTCGAGGATGACTTGAACTGTCAAAGCACCCGTAATGTCCCTAACCCAGCTCTTGTCATGTAGAGCATCAGCGACTGATCTTGTTTTCTGTACTCGAGGTCTCACCGCAGCAGTCAGGCAGGGGGCTAACTGTTTTATTGAGCATCCATCAAGCCATTTATCCGCCCAGAATAACGTCGATCGCCCATCCCCAAGTCTGACTGTGGTCGAGGCAGCAAACATCTCCTCAATCATTGGCTCCCGAGTGTCAGGCAAGAGTGCCCAATGTCTGTTTGTGTCAGATTTCATCTCCCACAACCAACGCATTCGTAGTGCATAACCCCATTTTTGGAGATCAGGTATACCCAGCCCACCTAATTCAGTCGGCAAGCAAGTCTTTTGCCAGGCCACCTTGCAATGCCCTCCTGCCACGGTTTCAGTTCCTTTCCAAAGGAAGGCTCGGCGTTTTTTGTCGATACAGGCAATCGCCCATGGGCTCAAGGAGACCGCAATGGAGGTGTGGACAGGAATAGCTGACAGTTTGGTCTTCACAAGAACCAGACGCCCTGCTTGACTCAGGAGCCTAGCCTTCCAAGTCGGGAGTCCCGCACATACTTTATCCACAAGCGGCTGTAGGTCGGTTTTCTTCAGTTTGTGCACTGATAAAGGTATGCCCAAATATTTGCATGGTAGAGCCTCAATTTTTGCAAGAGAGTGACTGCAAATAATAACTGATTCTTCTAGACCACACTGTATTGGAGAGATCAGACACTTAGCTTTGTTTGTGTGTAGGCCTGAAGCACTCCCAAAGATGTCAAGTATAACCTCTGTGGTCACTAGGTCCTGTTGTGATGGAGACAAGAACAGCACCACATCATCGGCGTACAAGAATGCTCGCTCCTTAATTCTGTGATCCCCCAGACTGGAGAGGAGCCCCTCATTTCCAGCTGCTCTGATCAAAGCATTGAGGGCCTCCATGGCTATCACGAAGAGCATTGGAGAGAGGGGATCCCCCTGTCTCAACCCTCTAGCATGGCAGATGCGCTGTCCCGGAGAGCCATTCAAAATTATTTTGGTGCTTGCTGTAGAAAGCAACATGCTTATCCAATTGATCCAGCGGCGAGAGAATCCCATGTGACTCAAAATGGACAGGAGGTAAGTCCAATTCACCGAGTCGAAGGCCTTTGCAATGTCAAGCTTGAGAAATACACTTGGCGTTTTCTTCCGGTGTAGCAGACGTGCTGTCAATTGAACTGCTTTAAAATTGTCATGGATCAACCTTCCTTTGATAAACGCACTTTGGTGAGTGAACTAAATCTAACAACCTAGGTGCCAATCTGTTCGCCAATGCCTTCGTGAATAGCTTAGAGAAGCTGTGTATTAGGCTTATGGGACGGTAGTCTCCCACAACCAACGGCATGTCTTTCTTTTTCAGCAGTATCATGTAGGCTTGATTAAGTAGATAAAGACTTCGGCCATCCAATGCCCAGAGGGCATGAAATGCTCTCATCACATCCTCCTCGATAATATGCCAGGTTGTTCTATAAAATAGGCCGGTGAAGCCATCCGGTCCCGGGGCCTTATCCGATGGCAACTCTCTAATGGTTTGCAGCACTTCTTCTTCAGTGAAGCAGTAATCCAACCCAGACAAGTCAGTAGAAGGAATACCCAGGTGCTGAAAATCTAGAGCAAGCGTACAACTGCTGGGTGTTCCCAATATTGCATCAAAGTGGTCAAAAATTGCCGCAGCCATATCTTCATCTTGTACCAATTGTACGTCCTGAACTTGTAGGGTGTGAATGTGATTCTTGCGGCTTCGATGACAGGCTTGTAATTGAAAGAACTTGGTGTTTGCGTCCCCCTCTGCTAGGAAAGAAATGCGTGATCTCTGGCGTGTGATCGAGCGCATCAGTGATGCAAGCCCAAAGCAATTTAACTTAGCTTTCTGTCGGAGCTGCTGCTCATGTGGGAGCAATGACCGCCGATCCATGGCTGCCTCTAAACGGAGAACAATCTCCCGAGCAATAGCAAGTTATAGCCTGACATTGCCCACATGTTTGGCGCTCCAACTCTGAAGTGCCCTCGCTGTATTTCTCAGCTTAAAGTCCAGGACTCTAAATGGGTCCGCATCAGTGAAGGGACATGTCCAGGCCACCAGGACAGTATCCAAGAATCCCTCAAACCGGGGCCATATATTTTCAAAGCGGAAGCGCCGGAAGGAACGCAGAATGAAGGAGGTCTGGAGCAGCAAGGGCGCATGATCAGAGCATTCGGATTGAAGTGCACGCAAATGATGATCAGGGAAGGCAAGTGACCACTCATTGCTGACAAAAAATCTATCAATGCGTGCTAGAGTTGGCGCGACTCTTTCATTACTCCACGTATATAACCGCCCATTAAGGTGCAGCTCTTGCAGCTCCAAGTCGTCCAAGAAACGTCGAAACTTACCCATCATTCGACGGTCCAAATTAGAATTGTTTTTATCGGCTGCAAGGGATTGAAATCACCACGTACCATCCAAGTGTCAGTGCAGGCTGATCTAATGTTACGTAACTCCTGGAGAAAATTATCTTTGTCTGGCCCAGTCTGTGGCCCGTAAACGCATGTTAACCACCAATCCTGATTGGTGTTCCGGAGGTCAGTGCGCCATGCCAGTAAAATCCCCCCGCGGGAGTGTGATGCCGGCAAGTAAAAATAGTCAAAGCCGCCCCCTAGCATTTCCATAATTAAGTCATTTGTACAAACATCTAGTTTAGTTTCCTGCAGGGATATCAGAGATATACGTTCCTGCGCGACCAAATCCCTAACGACCAAACGCCGGGCCCTCGCATTCAGGCCCCGGACGTTCCATACAAGCATTTGTTGGTGTAACCATGGTGCGACCATAGACAGAAGATAGAGTGCTCAAGGCTCCACCAGTGGCTGGAAGGAGAGTATCAAGTGCCTAACAGTTTGACTCTGTCATAGGCTGGGCAAACGTCTGACCATATGGCGTCGGCATCTCCCCAGTTTCTTCATCATAACATTTTGAGCTTGAATCTCCGGTTCGGTAGCCCGTCGCCTAGACTTTGCAGCCAGGCGGACACTGCGCCGAGGTGGAGGGGTGCCAGCGTCCCTTGTTCTCTATGCAAAGACACATCCAGCGACTCAGGGCCAACGCAAGAAGACACACCCGAATCACTAACAAACCACTTGAAACATCGAACAAAGCTTATTATCACGAACAAGACGGTTTTCAGGTGCTTCTTTGAGGTTGCATCACTCAAAATCCGTTTATATTAAATTTAAAACTTTATCAGAACAAGTAACGACGTGACGGATCAATAATCCTCAACAGGCCAAAATGGCGGAATGTTTCGCCGAGCACGCAACGCGGCCTTCGTTTCGTGGGCCGGGCTGGACCCGCGCAGGCAACTTCCCGTGCCGTGTCCGCCGCCCGCGACGCCGTCTCCACCCCCTGCCGCCGCCTCGCTTGGCTTGCTCCGCTGAGGGTGTCTCGCGCGCCGCCGGCGACGCCACCCAGCAAGCCAGTCCATCTCCGGCCGACGCCCACTCCATTCGTTAAGAGGGCGGAGAGCTGCCGACAGGCTCGGATTGACTGGTATGTTCTCTTCCCGTCTCCTGCACTCTTGTTCGTATAAAGTAACCCTAGCATCCAATCCGACCGAATCGAAATATTTGCGTGCTTCCCCGTTAGGTTAGTCTGTCGCTCTGCGAACCTGATCCATCTATCTTTCAAAATTAGATTAGATGCCCGTCTATTTTCTCAACAGAAATTTGGGGCCCCAAGGCCACACGTTAAGTCCGCCCCTGAAATTAGGTGACAGATTTTGTTTCTTTCACGCCGTTTTCGCATGTGAAAGCGCGTTTTGGTGCAAAAGGTATAGGGGTAGATAGGATTTGGATTTTGATGAGGAAAGCCATATAAGCTCTGGCCCTGCAGGAAATGCAGAGTTTCAGGGCTGTTTAGACCTTTGCCACTCTCGTAGACTTTTCCATCCATTTATAGTATTTTGTTAAAAAATGATGATGAGGAGCAGCCATGCAGACTTCATTCAATTTGGCTCCTCATGCCTTCGATTTCTGGAGCGTTACAATTTAAAGCCTTGGAATCCTTTGTGCTCAATCTGGATGTACATTTAGCCATTGGAATGTGCTTGTTTTTCCTTCGTCACACCAGTCACATTTTTTGTGCATATATGTTTGTACATCTGCAGGTTATTAACCATTTTTCCTGTGTTGGTTTTGCTATTTCAGAAGTTATGCGCTAGGTATTGATTGCCATGTCAACACGTAGGGAGGTTGTCTCGTACCACCCGTTGCCTGCACCAGGAGCAGCGAACAGCTTCAAGGATGAGATTCAGTCAAAAGTTATGGAAACGGTTGGTAATGCAATCAATTCATTTGATCCAAAGTCGTTGCCGCAGCATATACAAAGGGGGTTGGGAACAGCTGGAAACATCATTAACTCATTTGAGCCAAAATGGTCTGGCCACGACGAATTTGATTTTAGTGGGGAAGCTGATTTCACTAATGGATATCAGTGCCCCGATGAGTATTGGGGCTCTGCACCGGTGAAGGCGCAAAAGCCAGTAAACATAAAGACCCTCCTCGGTGGTGTGATTGCAATCATTGGTCGCAATTTGAAAAACAATGAAGTTGAACAGCCAAAGGACACTAAGACCAGCGTCTCTTTCCTGGGGTCAAGTGATGATGGAAATGAGTTCTTGCATTCCTCTGTCTACATGCCAAGTGCTCCACCAGTGCTTGATGAAGAAGCCCTGAATTACAACATTTATAGGGCTGTACTGGAAGCAGAGCCACCAGAATGGCTTCCTGACAGTTATGCTAGGTCATGCATGCAGTGTGCTGCTCCTTTCACTGCTGTCACCCGTGGAAGGCATCATTGTCGATTCTGTGGAGGTATATTTTGCAGGGCATGCTCAAAAGGACGATGTCTGTTGCCTGTCAAGTTCCGTGAGAGGAATCCACAAAGAGTCTGTGATGCTTGTTATGATAGGCTTGATCCATTGCAGAACTTGCTGATTAATTCTGTCAGTAATGCCTCACAAACTGCAAAGCATGATGTTTTCGATTGGACATGTGCAAGAGGATGGTTAAATTTTCCTATCGGGTTAACAATGGAGCATGAGATTTACAAGGCAGCAAATACCTTAATGAGCTACAGACAGGTACCTGAATTTCATAGCTTCTATTTGGTATTGTGTTTCTGCATACAAGTCATTTGAAATAGTAAGAATCTGAATTCTATCTGACCATAACACAATCTTAATGCAGGTTGCAAGAATAAACCCGGAGAAGTCTATCCCCTATGCAGTCCTTAGTGGAGCAAGTGGGCTCGCCATATTGACAGTTGTGAAAGCTGGTGCTATTCTTACATACAAACTTGGGACTGGCCTCGTAGTTGCTCGAAGATCTGATGGATCATGGTCTGCACCATCTGCTATAATTTCTGGTGGTTTTGGATGGGGAGCACAGGTATAGTTTGTTTCTGCATTTTTCTTTGTATGGTTAACTTCAAATTTTCACTAGATAAACCATAAATTGCGCTGCCTTTCCTTCCACTGGACATCTTATTTTGACCCGCTTATGATTTGTTTATTATGAGAGGATTTAGTATATTAGATTTAATAGTACTTCTGTCTTCACTATATCTTGCCATGTGTCTGTGATCATGGAAACTCTTGAATAAAGAAGAATTGAGATCACAGGAATTGTGCAGATAATGATTCCTCACTCTGCTTTATAAAGTGTTCTGTATAGCCACTATACCAATATGTTCTGTAAAATTCACTGTATCTATTTCTCTATGCCCTTGCAAATTTAGGGGGTAGAAATCAACATGCATGCATCCACTTTTTTCAGGCTAATTTACGTTTAGGTAGAAATGGCAACTTATTGGTTACCTGTGGTTCTGCAAGTATTCGTTCAGAGAGAGAATGAGCTTCAAACTTGCTGCGTTTTAAGAAAATTTACAACTTTGATCTCATAGGTTGCTGATTGTTATTGTCTAATGATGATTTATGTTTTGGGTCATAAGTAGTCCTGGCATTTGCGGATAATTATCTCTGATTGCATCTTACATGCTTGCCTTTGCACAGGTCGGTGGCGAACTAATGGATTTCATCATAGTGCTTCGTGGTCCAGAAGCTGTGCAAACGTTCTCCAGTAGAATGCATTTTTCACTAGGGGCAGGTGTAAGTGCAGCAGCAGGACCTGTCGGCAGAGTATTAGAAGCAGACCTCAGAGCTGGTGATAAAGGATCAGGAGTTTGTTATACATATAGCTGCAGCAAAGGTAACAGTTTTGTCTTGTAACCTTCAACTTCTTCATGCAATTTGATGTCTGCCAATGCTTGTGGGCAACATCTTGGAAAAGTTAAATGTGCAATTACCATACAATTTTATTGCAAGACAGAAAACATAGCCTACAAAGCCTGCAATTTATTTTGGTTTCTTACTTTTCTGAATTCAGTATATATGAATATCAAGTTTTGTCGATCTAGGAGTTAAGTGCATAATAAAAAATTGAATATTTAGTTGTCTTGGCGCATTTGTTAACATCTTTCCTGAGTGAGTAATAACATGGATATTCTTTTGAGTTAATTTCTCAACTTATGAATATTAGCCGTCTGGAACTTTTGCTTGGGAGTTCATGTCCTACTTCATCGTGCATATGGACGGATCTGTGGCTTTCATCCATTACCACCAATTTGACATGTTCATTTTTCTCTTTTCTTGTGATTCCGTAGGTGCATTCATTGGTGTTTCATTAGAAGGCAATCTAGTTTCGACGAGGATGGATGCTAATCTGCGGTTTTATGGGGACCCATATCTAACAACCAGCGACATCCTCATGGGGAATGTGGAAAGGCCAAATGCCGCAAAGTTTCTTTACACTGCATTGGATGAACTGTACTCCGGGCTTGATTGCTAGATCAACAGGAAGCCGAACTGTACATATCTATTTTTATCATTTCGATCGTAACAAGTTGTATATATCCACGAAATGCGCCTCGGTTTGTGGGTGAAATTTGTATAAATGAAATTTGCTCTATAGTCTGTTCCAGGACGAAGTTCGGTAAGTTAATAGCGTTGTAGCTATGCAAGTGGAAGATCGTTCGAAATACCTTATGCTGGCTACACGCTGGACGACGCTACGCTACCACACCGTCGGGTTTCCGGTTGCTCAACTCTGTTCTGTGTGCTGTCAGTACCACGTTCTGTCATATTTGCTTGTTGTGCAAGTGCAACTCTAGAAAAAAAAAGATGAACGTCCCAGTGCGTGTTGTGCAACTCTAGAAAAAAAAAGATGATCGGTGCTGTACTGTGGCTTGAAGGGCATAATTTAGCAGTAGTGAGTGACATGTCATTTGCAATCGTCAGTCTACCCTGGCAAGTCTTCTTGTAACTAGCATGGTCTCTGGAAGTGGCAGCAACATCCAGAAGGTTCGATACGACAATTATTAAACCGTGCAGTCTTATTAAACTCAGACCAACACATACCGCTAATATTTTTCAAGACAATTAAACTCGGAACTGTAACACCAACCTCTGACAGAATGGTGGAAAATTTATATATATGAGGACAGTCCTAACCCTCCACGTAGGATGGTTTCCATAGCATTAATTAGGCTGTCACGTAGGACTCTTTGCTTGTGTGGCACTGTATTAAATAAGAGAGAATGAAAAGAGGAAGAAACTAAGTCTCATGCAAGACTCAGTGTCGACACGAGAACCTATGTACAGACACTATCAAAGTTTGCATTGGGAGAGAATAGTGTCTTCATGATAGAAAAAGAACAAGCATGATTGGTAGAGAAAAAAGATGATGAATTTATTAATGATCCATCCTAAGAAATCATGGGTTGGAGAATATAGTGTCTAAGGTGATGTCTTGCTAACATGTCAGTATGGACACTACCCATAGACATGATGAGTTGGGACTGCCCCGAGAGGTGTGGCAGAGTACCAACACCAGCAACCACTTTGGTTGGATTCCCATGGGAGGTACAGGGCAACCATATTCTTGAGAAATCCCAGACTATTTCGTTTACACAACACAGGCTATAGCACCTTCTTGCCGGTATCTGGGATTCTGTATACTGAACCTACATACCTATATCTATCTACTTTGTATAACCTAGCAGGCAGATTTACATGCGCAGTGCTACAAAAAGATTGTTGGGTTAGGAACCTCAGTAATCAATTCAAGGATTAGGATGAGGTGCTCTGCCACTTGACCCTTGGGCACCGATTTGTTGTCTGCTCGCTTCGGTTTTCAGACCGGAACAGGGAGAAGAATCGCCTATCTTGTCCGGTTCATCAGGTGGCAGGCACTGCTGGGAGAAGTGCGGAACTGCACATTTCAGGCTTCCATCTTTGTCTGTAAGAGAAAGCATGACATTATTCTATATTTGTATCACAGAAGAAAGCAGAACATGTAACAGTGCTGGTAAACTAGAGCTAATTCTGGTGGCTAGAACGAAGTTGCCAAACACTTTTCCATTTACAATACAGATACTTGGGACAGAAAGCAAATATCACTTCATCTGGCACTCGTGTCAGAAAGCTTGATTTATACACCACAACATCAACCATACTTGGGACAGATTGATAGATGTGATATCCAACTTAATTGTTTCATAGCAACACTATATCACGTTTCTGAAGCAGAAAAAGTATCACTCACAAATCTAGTAGTGAAAGTAAAGTATACCTTGAGTACCTGGAGAAACACATATACTGTACTGATCCAAGATATCTTTTTTAACCTGTTCAAAATGATAGTCTCATTTGATATGAAGAAAACGTAGCTACAAAGGTTCAGGGAAAAGGTAATGCAAAAAAGCAAAAGACCTGCCAGCGGTTATGGGTAAACTCAGCTATGTCCCGAACTTTGATCTTTAGTTGAGCCTTAGAGACACATGGAAATCTCTCATGTAATAACTCCACCAATTTGCCCATCCCGTGAGAGTATAATGTAACTAGTTTGGCCTGCAAAGCAGCATGATTGAATATGAAATCTTACACTTTAATCCAGAGAATAGTGCCATCTAATTGTCTTCCAGAAACTTACAAATTCAGGCATGTCTGAATCTGAAATGGATTTGGATGGTACAGGTGTTCTGGGGCTCTTTTTGTTTGATCGGCAAGTTTCTTGATCTTCCATTGTCACATTGACAACCACAGGCACATCAATGATGGGTGCACTGGGGTATTTCTTCATACAAAGAGCTTCCAAACAGAGTTTCTGTGCAGTGATATCTTTAGCTTTCAGCAAGTCAAGTTTCCTATGATCTAGGTTGGATATGACTAAAGGCCTGTCTTTCTCGAGAGCATTTTCTGTGGCAGTATGAAGAAATTTCTGCTCAACTGTAACCTTGGGGTTGCTCAGCATGCTGCTGGTTTCATCAAATTTGATAGATACAGGCTCATATTGCGCATCCTACATAAAACAAAAGAGAAGGCTATGAAGAGACCAATCATGCAATGAAGGAATAAAGAACAACACGATCTTCACATGATAGGTGGGCAACGGTAACATGTAAAATGTGCATTCTCTATGTAGATTTTTCTTCTGTTTTATTAGAATTAAAAATCTGCTTTTGAGAAAAAGAAAAAACAAGTAAAATGCAGCACGTAACAGAAAGATGAAATTGACACTCAGAAGGTTAGAGAGATGGTTTAAGAAAGCTATACCTCGTCTTCGGAAATATTACCATTAGGCACTAAAAAACTGTTCTCAGTTTCCTCTTCAATATCAATTATGGAATCATGTTCTTTCATAGCCTTATCATCATCTTCCTCAAAATCTGAGAGTCTTTCACCAGAATCTTCCTGCATCAAGGCTATATATACTGAGAATTCTTGTCCACAGCAGAAAAAAAAAGGGAAAAAGAGAGAGTACCTCTTCCCATTCTTCATCACTCTCAACATCGTAATTGAGTTCCAGATCCCTCTGAAAGGGTTGCCTTGCACTAACTGTAGAACTGTAGAACCCATCTTATAGAAAATGTTGTCTTTATTGCATGGCATGAATGAAAAACTACTAGTTGACTTCAACTATGCTATCCTCTAAGCAGAATTTTCAATTTTAACAAAGCAGAAGAAAAATCTATGTAACCATACATAATATCTGGATTGTACCTCTTCTTTCTCCAGATACCATAATATGCTGGCCTAAAGCTTCTATCAAACTGCAAAAGCTTCTTCACAAAAAGAACTGAAGATGATATGCTATTCTGAGCAGTTCTAGAAGAGATATTCTTCTCATGAGATGATGTTTTCAGTTCATCAAGAAGTTTGTTGAAATCAAGGCCTCCTGTGCTCTCCTGAGATAACTGTTCTTTTGTTGGAGTCGACATATTATCAGAAGGTGCAGTTGCAGAGGACTTCTGTAGCTTTGGCTCAGGAAACAACTGAACCTTAGGGCTTCTCCTAACACCCCAATGGTATAATCTGTTATGTTGAGAGAGTTTTCTCCATCTAGAAACATGTGCCCTGCATTGTAAAGTCACAATAAACTTGGCAATCTATAATGATCCTCAGGTGATCTGTCTGCTCTCCCCATTAATACATCATTCTAATCATGACTGACAATTTAAATTTTTTCAACTAGAATATAATGCAAATGTAGGGCAAAAACAATGTTCATATTGATTGAACACACAAGCTTGCAACCCGATTGTATGATCAGCTTTCTGGTGAACATTAAAAGATGTTTCATAGGATTAAGTATTAACTCCCAAATAACAATCTGTTTGTATGCTATGCTAACATATATTATTAATTCAAAGCTTCAAATATATGCAGACGCAATAAATTATAACTTACACCCATAATTCATCCAGCCTCAAATGATTTGCTTGAGATAATGTACAGTCCATTCCTGATGTAGCTGCAACATCAGGACTTCCTGATGATTTTGAACATGTTGTCTTCTCCGAGTGGTGGCTACCAGAACTTTCCATGTTGCTATTCGGCTTTCTTATAAAGAGACTTTCCATGAAGTTTGCTTGCCTTTTAGTGGAAGCATGCCTTTTCAACTCAGCCTCTTCCTTGTCTTTCCTCTTCTTTGCCCTCTCTGCTTCTTCCTGATGCTTCTTTAGCCGCTTATTCTCTCTCTCGATATGCTTAAGTTCCCTATCCTGTTACGTTGTAGAAGTTACTTTAGAATATCAGACAGCATGATGACACAACACATATGCTAATTTATCAAGGAAGCCATTACTATTACTATTTATTACAATACAGCAGTACCATTGCAGGGATTACTTTACAATATTATTTATTTCAGTACCAATCCAAGTTCAGCATTTGGATCTTGATTAGACAACAGTACTTAATTGCACAATACAGTGTCTAAGAACTACTCTAGGCATCATGCTTGTGATTGCAAACTTACCACTTGCCAATATTGCAGTTTTTCTGGTGAAAAGCCATCACCAAAGCAACGGTAAATAAATGTTTCAGCTATTATCTAAAATTTTAACTTGTAATGTACAAGCTGAAATCTTTCAGAAGTTCACTTTTATCATCATTGGTTCTAATATTTTATTTTAAACATCCAAGACTGCTATAAATGAAAATGTTTAGATATACTTGCACTACTAGATCCTTGAAGATGCAACTTACAATGAGGCCAAGACTCACATACGAAAGGATAAAATAGAAAGAAAAGTGGTGATGTCTTATGAGATAAGAAAAAAAAGCATGTTTTAATGGACATTCAGTAAGACCCAACCAGTTTCCACTCAAGTCTCAACTTCAAAATAACCTCCATCAAATTTTAAACCATCTGGATTATCCACATAATGAATAAAAATCAGCTGATACAAATATCTGGAATATAACAGAGCATTAGATATCAATTTTCAACAAGCCATTTTAGGCAAAAGAACTATTTCAATTGAAGAAAACCTGGGCCTATGTGAACCAGTAATACAGTACCATTAGATATATGGACAATATAGATTTTATTTATCATTTCCCGAACGGATTTACCATTAGTTGAAACATTAGGTATAACTTTTAAAAAATGCATAAGAAAATAACTAACTTTCTTCTTTTTCTCATTTTCAATCTGCCTTGCCATCTTTTGTTGTTCCATCACGGCTTTCCTGGTAGCTTGTAACTCTCGTTCTTTTGTTTGGCTGTGCATTTTAGTTCTACACTTCAAAGCAAGATTCATTAAGTAGTTTAAATTTTTTAAAATATGTAAATGAGGCAAGATAAGTACATGTAAGCATCATTCTTTTGTTTTGACTCCTCAATGAAAGGGCGAATCTCATCCAGATTTGACACTTCCCCAGCATCTACAGAACTGTTCTGGTTGCTATGAGCACTAGGAGCAGCGTCTTCGGCAGCCAGCTTGCCTGTAAGATAATATGGAGAAAACATTCAACAGCTCTTTGTGGTACTTTTGTAGGGCAAGAACAATAACTAGAAATGTCCAGGAGTTATGTCAATTATAACATCCCCTCAAAACTAAATCGCATATTTGTAACATAGTGTTCAAGTAGCACAAAGTCACTGAACCGCAATCAATTTGACAGATACTCGGACAACTGTAAATTGAACGTGAAATGTTAGGAAGTAGAAAAGACTGCAATGACCAATTAGTAACTTCTGAAACCATGCTTCTTATATAAAAGGAAAAAGTCCATTTTTTACCATCCAACTCTTGCCTCAGTTTGGTTTTGGCCATCGAACTCCAAAACCGGGTATCTTTGGCCATCTAACTATCAAAACCGTTCAAATTTGGCCATCAGGGCGGTTTTGATGGGTGGTTTTAATTTTTTTATTTATAATTTAGTCCTTAAATCTTAAAATCATTATTACTTTTTGTCTGTACCTCCGATTTAGGTGATTCTTACGCTCACGCGTTCATAATGGTGAGCTTTATCTTTTAAAATAGACTTTATACTATTTTATCACTATCTATTATATTAATGTTATATTGTTGTGTAAAAACACCAATACAACAAAAGTAAACAAACGGTTAGAAAATAATATGTCCATAACTTTAAAAGATAAAGCTCATCGTTACGAACACATGACCATAAGAATCACTTAAATCGGATATACGAGAAAAAAATAGTAATCATTTTAAGATCCAAGAACTATTTTATTTACAGTTTAGTACTTGGAGCTTCAAATGATTATTATTTTTTTCTCTTATATTCGATTTAAGTGGTTCTTGTGGTCATGCGTTCGTAACGATGAACTTTATATTTTAAAGTCATGGACATAATATTTTCTAACTGTTTGTTTTACTTTTCTTATATTGGTGTTTTTATACAATAACATAAAAATAATATATTAAATAGTGATAAAATAGTATAAAGGCTATTTTAAAAGATAAAGCTCACTGTTATGAACGTGTGACCATAAGAATCACCTAAATCGGAGGTACGAGCAAAAAGTAATAATCATTTTAAGATCTAAGGACTAAATTGTAAATAAAAAATTAAAACCACCCTTCAAAACCGTCCCGATGGTCAAATTTGAATGGTTTTGATAGTTGGATGGCCAAAGATACCCGGTTTTGGAGTTCGATGGTCAAAATCAAACTGAGCCAAGAGTTGGATGGTCAAAAATAGACTTTTTCCTATATAAAACCTAGTTTCACCCAACTAGAAACTACTTAACTTCCGTGTAGGGCATAAAGAGGATGCAAAATACAAAGATGCCAAACAAGGATGCTCCAAATGCCTTCCAAAGATTAAGCTACGGTGCACAACAACTCAATAAAAGCATGATTGCTAATTACATACCCTTTTTCAGTAGACCAAACATTAATCAATTAAGCAACCGAATAGTCCATATATCTCAATGCTACATTAAGAAAAGAGCATATTTGTAAACATCTGCAGCATACCCTACATGCATTAAAGTTTACATATTACTAATATACATTGAGTAATCTGTATGTGGAAGCAATACAGACAACTTAAACACAGGCAGTAGACTCTTATTTACTGAAGACGGAACTTAATGAAGGCAATTACTGCATAGGTAAGTTCAATCAAGACAATAATTGTTGTTGCAATGTGACCCAAACAATGGTAGCACTATAAACATATTAACCTCCTAGTTCTATGTACAAGACGATTGGTATGATATTAAACATGCTCTGTTTCAAATGCACATTAAAAATTTAAAACTATGGAAACAGAGACTAGTGCAAAGGCAGGTCTTTGTTCATTCAATCAAATACAGATAAGCATGGCAAAACTATAATCATGAGCTTTGATTACTAATTGTAATTTAACTAAAATCATGCAAGGGACTACCAAGCACTAAGCTAGAATCAAATGCTTCAAATGTCATAATATAGGATATTAACAGCATATGATTTTACCCTTTTAAGGAGAAACTTGGGGAATAGAAAAGTCATCGAACCTGATAGAACCAGAATCCTTTCATGGATTAGCTTCCGAGCTGTGCGTCGATTGCTCACACTAGTACGTAGATGTGAAGGTAACAATTCCAAATCTTGTGTCTGTCCCATAATCATATGACAGATAAAGAAAAGAAAGCTTAAAGATGGCCATACGATGAAGGGGCTCTAGACAAAAAAAGAATAGTAATGTGTCTCAGATTATTACCTCCCAACACCAAAGGCTTGAATCAGACTCATCCTCCAGCTCATCGACATCCATAGCACAAATCCCATACGAAGATCTCCTACCAATGTTGAGCACCGAGTTGTGCACTGAGGACTCAGTGACACCATCTTGCAACTTCATCCTCTTGTAGATTTGATCTGTTAACTTTGCATAGGGAAGACTGCTCTCCTCCAGCAAGCATGCTATAATCGAGTCCCCTGTCAAGCACCCAAGCTCCTCTGGATTCAGATGATGACCAGAAACCTGCTTGTAATATTCATACAATGCATCAATTTCTTTCTGACATTCAGCAGATGCAGATTCTTTATCCACTATATCCCATTCAGAGGTGGCCCTCTTCCTCTTCTTCCACTTCTTGGCCAGTTTACAGGAGGCATCAAGAGATATAGCACCGGCTGCATCGGACGCCCTATCTGGGCCTGATTCATTCGCTTCATCACTATCCATCAGAACCTTTGAAAATATAGATTAGGCGTTATGCTTTAATGCAAAGCTGAGAAGTAGCTAAATGTAAGAAAATCATGTCAACTTGACATCAAAACAGGGGGAAGCAATCCCACCAGATTCATACAATCTCTCGGATCAATTGACTTCACAACAGTTACGCTAGGAAACCAACGTCAGGTCAAGTTCCAATCAACCAAAAAACCCCAATAAACCGATTCTCATTCAGAAAAAAAAAGTAGGCACAATTCATCCCCATTGCTGTTCGAACCAATTCAAGTAAAACCCACGACCCCGGTAGATTTTCGGAACGGGATTTAAACAAAATCAATTAAAATGCTGCCGATTTAATCCCCCATCAACAGAGAAACCAAGAAATCGACTCCTATGATCCTATCTACAATCTGGGGGTAGCAAGACCATATACTATTCCTTCCCCTGGTCATATAATCAAGAACAAACCCACGATCTCCGCCAGAATTTTCGGAAAGGGATTTCAAGAAAATCGCTTCAAACAGTCGCATAAGCAAGACAAACCGTTGGCCAAGAAAGTAGCGGGGAAACGCCCAAAGAACCTCCATTCCGCTCGGTTCCACAATCCAAGCATCCAGAAACGCAAAGAAAACCACTCAGCAAAGAAAGAACCTTGAATCCAAGCATTTCCACGCCGCACCAAACGAAACCCACCCAAGATTCCCCAAGAACCCGCGCCAATCTACCCCAAACTCGCACCCCGGAAATCAGCCGAAGGCCCGCGTGCCCGGTCGGGTTCTCCGATGATAGCTTCGATTCCCCCCCTTCCGGTTGCCAAAACCTTACCTCGTGTACCTCGTCGGCCGGTGCAAAGGAAGCGGCGGAGGTGGCAACGTTTCCCTCGCGAGCGCGTGAAGAGATTCGTGCGGCCGAGGAAGCAGACGGCGGGGATGTGATTCTGGAGGAGAGTGGAGCGCGACGGGGGCGGTGGAGGGCGCGTGGGTAGAACTGGAAACTGCTAGGTGTACATGGGTATAGATGGCCAACGGGCTGGCCCGGCCCGGTCCGGCACGGGCACGGCTTGGCCCGGCCCGCCGAGGCACGGGCACGGCTCGGCCCGCCACCCTGCCGTGCCGGGCCGGCCCGGCCCACGGGCCGATGCTTCGGCCCAAGCCCGGCCCACAGGCTGTTTAGCCGTGCCGGGCCGGCCCGTTGGCCCGTCGTGCCTATGAAGGCCCATCGTGCCCATTCTAGCCCGGTTCAACTTAAAAAAAAAATTCATCAAATTAAATTTTTGAAGACAAAAAATTATCCGTATTGTACAAATAAATGTATAACATATATATTAAAAGATATTGAACATATAAACATACATATTAAGTTATATTTTGACATACAAACACATATACAAAATGCAATTAAACGTGCCTAAACGTGCTTTCCATCGTGCCTCATCGGGCCAACCCTTAATCGTGCCGTGCCCGTGCCGGCCCATGGGCTGGCGCAGCGGCCCAGGCCCGGCCCGAAGGACGTGCCGGGCCGGCCCGGGCCCGTCTAACATCGTGCCGGGCCGTGCCGGGACCGGGCCAAAATTCCGTGCCATGGGCCGGCCCATGGGCCGCGGGCCAAACGGCCATCTATATACATGGGTTCCCTGGCTCACACCTGATGTGGTTTTCTAGGACAGGAAACGTGAGGAAAGATGTAGGGATAGGGATTCGTTAAAGCTAGGTGGTGTTTGGTTCATGTATTTGTAACGCGATCCATTTACAGGGGCAAACCAATAACGTTAGATTGTGCTGTTTGGTTCGACATTGGCGTAATCAGATCCCACGTGATCAAATACCGGAGATGTAGAGAACTCCCGTGAACAGATACCGCTGTCTATCCAGCGTAATAAGATTTCGTTGCCCGTTCTCGGCCTCGTCGTCCGCTCGACGGCCGCATCGCAGGATCATGTATACCTTGCGGATAAATGGTCAGTGCCGCTCATGCAGGCTCTCTTTCGCGTCATGATTCCATTACCGGAGCTAAACCAAGCAAAACACATAATTGCTTACATCTTTTACGTTTACAGAGCTATTCCATTCCCTTTACATTACCGATAAAATTTTCCAACCAAACAGCACCTAATAGGTGACGGGTCAAGCGCACAGACAACGCGCGACCTTCTCGCACTGGCTGCCACGCCGCCACCGAAGAAGAAGAAGTACGAGAAGGGGGTGGTGGTGGGTGTGGAGGCGGATTAGGATTCTGGGGTTTTCATGGGGCTCCAGTTACCGGCGGATCTAGAGAAGGTCTGGGGGCGGCGGCCGCGACATAGCGGTGGGCCGCGGCCCGGCGGTGCGGCGAGGTGGCGAGGTTGCCGTCGGAGCCGCGGGCGACAGGAGGGCGGTGGGCGGGGTCAGAGGCAGGGCGTGTCGCCGTGATGATTAGGGGAGGGCAGGGACGAGGCAGCGACGGGTGGACAGCGCGGTGGTGTGGCAAGACAGCGGGAGCCACCGGCTGCCGGTGGAGGAAGGGGAAGGGTTGGTGGGGTGGGGCGGCCAAGGCGCCGGAGAGGGGTCAAGGACGGTAACGGGCGGCGGAAGGACGTGGCGGAGACGGGGGTGGTGGACGGAAGTGCGTCGGAGCTGAAGACGACAGGTCGCGCGGTTTCCTATCCCGCGACCCGTCGCGCGTTAACGTGCTCCATAGGGATTTCTTGGAGCATCAGTATTTAGATACTGTTTGGTTACATGCTGATAACGTAAACCGTATGGGAAATAGATTACATGGTTACTGGTGGTGGTATCACGGACTCCCTCCGTGTTTGGTTGCATGAGGTGTAATGGTATTAATTAACAGAGTAGTGTCTTCACTCTTCACATCGGTGCAGATTTTCTCTAGCATAGAATCGGAGACGTGGGGGCAGCCAGCCACTCTACTGGTCGGGATCTGATTACGTGAGACTCCTTTACAGCCAACGATGAACCAAACAAGATTTATCGAAATCAAATAGCACAGTAATACGTTTACGTTACATTTGGCCGAACCAAACACTAACCTAGTGTCTACTGACTGATGTTGTGTTCAACCATTTTACTAAGACATAGATTCATGCTATTTATAGTGGTGCTTCTATTAGCATACAGAAATATATATTCAATTACTATTTCATATTCCGCCTTGCACTACGACATATCATGATATATTTTATTAATTATTATTCTAATTTCATATTGAAATAGTGTTATGAAAATTTTGGACATTGAATTTCTACTAATATACCTTGGTGTTTATCTTTTGGTGATGGTTTTCTTGTATTCGATGGTTATCTAAATGTTTACTAGTTAGAAATAAGCAAAAAGTATGGGTTTTTAAATTTTGCTTAGTCCCAGAGGCGCGCCTCTCCTTTTCCCGTGGGCGCCATCAGCCATCACCATCCATTTCTTACGTCGGCTTCTCCTCCCCAAATCGACCCCGCCACCACCCCTCCTCGTCCCCTACTCGCCGCCGCCATCGGGATCCATCTACGCCTCCCGGGACACCCTACCCGCACTCCCCTAGTCCCAGAGGTCCACCACCGAGCCGCGCGGAGGCAGCGCCGGCGGTAGGGTTGCGGCCCGCAAATTGATTCGGGTGAGGAGTAAGTAGGCGTGGGTAGCGGTGGCACCTGGCATGGCGGGGGCTCCCGGGGTGGGGCCGGGCGTGGGTGCGGGGGAGGCGGCGACGGCGCCGCGGCAGGGATCAAGACCTACTTCAAGACGTCGAGGGAAGGTACAAGCTGCAGTACGAGAAGACACACTCTGCACTATAGCCACGGCAGCAAGACCGTCTCACATGTACGGATGGCAGCTGCCCCGGCTAGGGGATCTGGATGATGAGGGAGGGCGGCGTCGGAGGAATAGAGGGAGGGCGGCGGTGGCATCACACGGCGCGGAGGATAAAAATCATCGGAAAAAAGAGAATATGGAGGCAGCGGCTGCGTAGGTTTCAGAATAGGCCGAGCAAGCCGCCGAACGGGCCCAAAGAAAAAATGTGCAATTTGAATATAGAGAGGGTTAAAATTTAGAGAGACGGTTGGGTTTAATTACTTTTTTAGTTGCTTTTTTATTTATATAATAGCTAAATCAGGATTTTAGCTATTCATTTTTTGTTAGTCTCTTTGGAGATGTTTTAAGCTATAGCCAGCTAGTGTGCGGCGGTACGGGTATCTACCGCAGTCTATGGCTCACGGCCATGCATTCACCGAGGAGGCTGTGTCCGGTGAACTAGGACTAGGTAGGTACTGCAGAAATATGGAGCCCGTCCAAAGCTTGCCGGCTCGTTGGGAAGCGTGGGTTTGTTTTTTTTTGTTATTTCTTTTACACGTACGTCGAGGCTCTATTTCTTTATAGTATTTTGTTATTTTTCAAGTTTATATTCTTTTCTTTTCTTCTAATTATCGGTACTAGATTAATTTGGTCACGACTCCTGCATTAGAAACTTTGTGCCTATAAAAATTATTGGTTCATGTTGTAAACTTAGAATTATTTGTCCGTATGTAATTTGTTCGCAATGCTAAGTTATCTGTTCGTCTGTGAAAATAATTTGTCCGCGGTGTGGACTCGTTTATTCTCTATGTACAGTAATTTATTCACAATGTGGTATCATTTGTTCTCCGCGTGGACTAATTTGTTCGTAATGTGGACTGATTTGTTCTCTATGTGCAGTAATTTGTTCGCTATGTGGACTCGTTTGTTCTCCATTTGCAGTAATTTGTTTCTAATGTGGACTCGTTTGTTCTCTATGTGCATTAATTTGTTCGCAATGTGGACTCATTTGTTCTCCATGTACACTAATTTGTTCATAACGTGGACTGATTTGTTCTCCATGTGCTATGATTTGTTGGTATTGTTCGGAGCAGTAAAAAGTGTTCTAGCTTTATAAAAAAAAATAGTATCTAAACATGGTCAAGTGTGGTCTTGTTTTGAAGCTCCTGTCATAACAAATATTACGGTGAAATCAAAATTTAATTTGGATGCTCGGTTTATGATTTATGGCTTTTTTAGTTTAGCGTTTTATTTGTATGTGGATGACATCAGCAATCAGATGCAACTAATCATGTATCCCCGGACATGTAACCAATCATCCTGTGTGAGCCTGCGGTCAAGACAAATCAGATCAAACTCGGAATCTTCCCGTTGGTGGGTCGCTGCTGTTGCCTCTTGGCCGCCGAGGCACTCGCCGGGGCTGGAGCCCGTGACTCTCCAATTCTGATTCTTTCTCACCTCTTGCGTTGATGCATCGTGTTAAGAATAGAATGTAAATGGAATAGAATGAGTTGATGCATCATGTTGAGAATAGAATGTAAATGGAATAGAATGAGTTGATGCATCGTGTTGAGAATAGAATGTAAATGAAATAGAATGAATGGACCGATTGTATTGATGGAGGGAATTCACGTTTTTATACATGGCCCAAAAGGCATGGGGTTGCCACTCCAAGGGACAGGCCCCTTAGGAGAGGCCCCTTGATGAAACAGTAACTGATATATTGATCACTCCTACAGTTGTCTAACTATATTCATAACTCCCCCTTGATCAATTGTTTTATGTATATGTCCTCCGTTTGTAGATTGTTGTGTGGGAAAAACTCCTCTAATACCTTATAGGAAAAATACGAGGAGAAACCACGTGGTATTTGATGGATGACCATCAAATGGAAAAAAAACTCCTCAAAAAACCCAGTGAGCAAAATTTGAGGAGAAACCATATTGTATATTGATACGCAACGAAAAACTCCTTCAAAACATAGTGGGAAAATATAAGGAGAAATGATGTAGCATATATTAATCATTAATACATAGTAAACTTATATGAGAAAAACCTCAAAGAGAAAAATCATAATAAAGTTAGCAGAACAATAGTATGATCCGTGGATCATATTGGAATAACCTCCCCAAAACCTGATGGGAAAATTATGAGGAGGAATATGGATATGTCATAGGAAAAACTCCTTAAACCCCCTGAGGGAAATATATGAGAAAATATTATATGACATATGTGATTGCTTGTTAATGCATATTGGCTCATTAAAAATCTATGTACGAGAAAAAACCTTGATAGAAAAACCCATTAGGAAAAGAGTGCAATATTCATAATTAGAAGATTATGTATAGCTTATATCAGAGGATTTACTCCCCTGATACTTGTAAATCTTTAAGTCGTCTTATACATATTCCAAATATATATCCCTAGAATAATGACGTTGGTAAAGACTTTGTGAATAAATCTGCAAGATTATCACATGACTTGGTTTGCAAGATTTAACATGCATTCATTTGTTCAATACAACCAGAATTATCTTCATAGATAATTATTGGTTGCGTGATCGAACCAATATCACATGACTTTTGTATGTGTTTTATCATTCTGTGAAGCCATACACATTCACGTGATGCTTCATATAATGCAATTATTTCAGAATGATTTGTGGATGCGGCTACAAGAGTCTGTTTTGATGACTTCCATGATATAGTCGTTCTACCATGTAAGAATACAAAGCTTGTTTGAGATGTGGCATCATGAGGATCAGATAAATAGCTAGTATTGGTATATCAAAATAAACACTTGTCTTGGTTAAATCTGTAGAATAAACCAATATCCATTGTACCTTGGAGATATCTGAAGATATTTATGACTCCCACCCAACGGCGTTTTGTTGGAGCAGCGCTATGTCTAACTAGCAAGTTTACCGCAAATGCAATGTCAGGCCATGTGTAATTTGTGATATACATTAGCACTCCAATGACACTGAGATATGGAACTTCTGGTCCCAATAACTCTTCATCTTCATCCTTAGGTCTGAATTCATCCTTATTGACATCAAGAGATCGAACGACCATAGGTGTCTTTGATAGATAAGATTTATCCATATTGAATTTCTGCAGAATTTTCTGGATATATGCAGACCGATGTATTAAAATCCCTGCAGGGAGATGCTCAAGCCGTAGGCCTAAGCAAAATTTAGTTTTACCCAAATCCATCTTAAGATGGTTGCATGCTTCAACTATATCTTGTGTATTCCCAATGATATTGGGATAATCAACATACACAGATATAATAAAAAATCCAGTTGAGGATTTGTTGATGAAAACACATGGGCAATCATCGTTATTGGAATAACCCTTATGTAGAACGAATTCCTTTAGTCGGCTGTACCATATTCTTTCCGACTGCTTCAAGCCATATAATGACTTCTGAAGCTTTACACTATACATGTTGCGAGAGTTATTTTTGTTTGGAATATCAAGCCATTCAGGAACTTACATATAGATATCCATATCAAATGACTCATAGTGATATGTAGTCACCACAATCATGAGATGCATGGATCGACCTTTTGTACTCCCAATGATATTAAATATCAGAATGTTATACTATTCATAGCTGGAGATATGACTCATCAAAATCGATGTCGGGTCTTTGCGTGAACCCTTGTGCTACAAGCCTTGCTTTCTCACCACCTTGTTTTGATCCCATCGGAAAATAATTCGAGGAGTAGGTATCACTGCGGTGAATACCTCTCGTTTTGAGCGAGTGCAATTCTATCTCAATTGCTTCCTTTCATTTGATCCATTTGAAGTGCTGATGCACTGCCTAGGTCATGTTTGGATCAGTTAAAGGTTATTTGCAATCTTGGAGGAGAAATTAATGTCAACATTTCTAGTCTTTTTTTGAATGATTCTATAGAATCAATATAATTGGTGAAAATTTTAATTACCCTTTTCGACTCTTCATGATTTCCCAATACAGTAGCGTCAGGGTCTTCCGATGTCCCAGCACCAATATTTTTGTGCACACTTATGCTGGGTATGTCATGTATCTGTTGATCATCCATATTATTTGGATTTTCAATATTCAATTGGTGTCTATCAACATGATGTTGATTTGCATTTACTACTTTGGAAGTGAGATTCCATTTTCCGTGGATATACTTTACAGTTGTACTCCTCCCACTCTTATTTTGATTTAGGAGATATTGAGTAGAAATTGCTACTCTTTTTGGTACATTTAACTGCAGGATTAGTGACACCTTTATAGTCAGTAAATACTTCTGGCAGATTATTTGCAATGCTTTGCAAATGTATAATCCTTTGAACTTAATGTTCCGATTATGTAGTATGTGGATGATTGGACTGAATACCGATGACATTCCAATTTATTTCCTGGCATTTTGTATGGTACATATTGTCTCCCCCTAATGCCGGGAATCGTCTGCATCGATGATGCAATCAGCGTATCGGGCAGTATATAAGTAATCTGTAGGAGGCTCGAGGTAAGTAATCTGTAGGAGGCTCGAGGTATTTTATGATTGACGGTGATTTATACCCCACATATATCCCATTTTTCTATGGGGACCCATTGATGTATGCTGCGGTAGTGAAATCGGTGCATATAGAGTGCAACCGAATTTTCACAGATGGGAAATACTTGATTGATTTCCACGTACAAATTAGAACGGGGAAGCCGTGTGATATGTAGTAGGTCTATTTTGAATCAAGTCATCGGTGTGTAAGACCGTATGACCCCCAACATGATGTTGGTAATTTGCAATTCTGTAATAATGGTCTAGCAATTAATTTGATTCACTTTGATAAAAGATTCGGCTAATCCATTTTGTGTATGTACACTAGGTATAGAATGTTCCACAATGATGCCTAAATCCATGCAATTGTCATTGAAAGCTTTTGAGAAAACTCAGTGGCATTGTCCATTCTGATGGATTGTATTAGATTTTCCGGATAATTTGCGCTTAATTTGATAATTTGAGCAATAAACATTGGAAAAGCATGGTTTCTTGTGGACAATAAACACAACTGGACCGTCTAGTAGATGCATCAATAAGTACCAAGAAGTACCTGAATGGCCCAGTTAATGGATGAATAAGAACACAAATATCACATTGAATGCGTTTAAGAAATTGTAGTGATCCAGCCTTGATCTTAAGATAAGAGGGTCTTAATATTAATTTCCCTATTATAAATGGGGTGCACACAAAAATTTGAAGGTTTAGGAAATTTATGTGATGACCAATTGAATTGCCGATAATTTTTTGCATCATCCCGATTCAAGATGACCTAGGCAATCACGCCAAATCTTGAAGATATCAATATTTTGAAAATTTATCTTGTACGTGTAATACAATCCAGAGGATAGTGAAGGGATTTTCTCAAGCTGTTGTTTGTTATATCCGTCATTTTTTATGATGAATAAATATTCATCCTTGTTGTCATTATGAGTTTCAACATGAAAACCATTACGACAGATATTTGTATAACTCAGTATGGTACGAGTGGAATCAAGATACATGAGTGAATCTTCAATTTCCAGTTTAGTATCCATAGGGAGAGTTCATGTGGCTGGCTTGACAAGAACCCACCATCACAGAATCGCGACCAGCGATAATTGTGACATTTTCTTTGCTCTTGATAAGAGTTTTGAAAATATTTAATTTTCTTGAGTATTGTATTAATGGTACCATTTTCCACTAAACAAATTTCCTCCTCCATTTTTATTGTACTCGTATAATAATCTGAAATGAGTAGATCAAATATTTGAAGAATTTGACTCATTAGATTATATATATAAATACACATACTATATTAATTAAGTATCATATGTCTTATGATACTTACGGCAACAAATATTTACAACACAATACAAGATTTCATAAAAATAACTTAGAGAATTAAGTCTTTGGGGACCATTGAGACCAGTTCATGTATCTAAACATGCCGTTGGATTGATATTCCACGAGCATGTCGCCAGTGCTGAATAAGTCATTCGACTGCGGTCGGATCGTCCCATTCTCATGTTCCGCGGGAACGTTAGTGAAGCAACAGGCATCAGTAGGTCGAGTAGTGAAGTGAGCTTCAAACTTGTCCCCTTGAACTTGTTTACCGGTACATTTTTGGTATAAGTCAACCAAATGTTTGGCAGTGTGGCACTTTCTGTTGATGTGGCTGTGACAACCACACTTTTGACAAACATGAGAGTCGTCATTATGAGTATTCTTGAAAAGTGTCTTCGACTTTGTTAGAACCCTTATTTCCAATAATTCTGTCTTTTCTATTTTTCCTTGAAATTCTGTTGAATTTCTTGCCACCAAACTTTGGCATAGTTATGGCGATGGTATTGCTCTTGCAATAGCCTTTTATAGGGAGAAAATAGAGAGTCTTTCAATTATTTCTGCATCATCCAAAGGTTGATTGCAGAAACGAAGCTTGGAACAAATCTTGTGAACATCATAATTGTATTCTGCAACAGATTTGAAATCCATTAGACAAAGTAGAGACCACTCGCGTCTTGCTTCTGGCATAATGATGGCTTGTTGTTGATCATAACGTTCTTTGAGTGTAACACAAAGATTTCTAGGATTTTCTTCCATTATGTATTCATTCTTAAGATTAGAACGAAGATGGTGCCTAAGGAAATACAAAGTTTCATTTTTGGTATTTTCTACAACAGGGGTGTTGACGTAAAATCCGCACTTCACGCCAAGCACACAGCAAGCCGAATTACCTAGCTTCACACGTGACCCGGGCTTTTGAATCCGGAAGCGTGCCAGTCAATTTTCCTGAAACTGACAAAGGGAGAAAAGATTTTTTAAATAACACCTGGAACGTACCGGGCAATACCAGTCAGTTCCATATTTGCGGCTACGGAGCCAGCTTCGAATGACATATAGCTATGGAGAAGCTATCTGTCGGCGTTTAAAGCATCATTCGGCAATCGGCAAGGCGCGCAGGAAGCACACTGCCGAATGCGTGACGTAAGCATGACGAAAGATCGGTATTTGACTGAATAAACGTTGTAACGCATGCTCATAACCGATTAACGAGGAACATGACATGATAGATAAATAAAAGGGCGAAAACATGACCATAATTTCATAATAAACAAGAATGCATAGATCAAAAAGCACTAGTCTACCGCATGTCTAGGTACTTTCTAACCCGTCGGGCATGAAACAAAACAGGTTAATCCACCGCATGATACGACTTGCTCGGGATCACGCCACCAACCAAGAATAGAGCAATCCACCGCATGATACACTCTAAACGTGGAAGGCCAAAAGCATTCTTTATTTAAAAACAAAACCGTGAGCACGTTTCGCTCGTGACGATACTGCCGAATACAGCTATATAGCCGAATCGGGTTCCATGAAGAAGGAACACGCCTCGCTGATGATGATAGATCTATCAGATCGAATCGAATTCTAGTCCACCGGATGACTAGCTCTAAGACGACCCAAAAACCTGCATCCACCGCATGATACCCGGTTCCGTCAAGATCTACACAAGACCAAAGAGCCTGGACCCGCAACACGTGACAATCTAGATTGACTTCGAATTCGGCTATGAAAGAGTAGCACACTACGAGCTAGAACCGAATCTAATCAATCTAGATTGGGCAAAAGAGTGTTGTAATGAACTAAACATAAAGGTAAAATCCAGAGCAACACATGATAACTTAATGAATCTATCAGATCTTGCCAAAATCCAATAGAGCCGATAACTTGTTCCAAGCTAAAACTTAGCCCACCGCATGGCTCATGCTCTAACAATGGAACCTTCCTGAACCAGAGCCTAAATCCACCGCATGATACTAGGCATGGTGCAGGGTTGCCGGTACTTACGGAGGTCGACGGATCAATGATTCCTCTCGAAGAACTCGACGACTCGACTAAGGGACTCGAAGTTGGCACGGGGCCGGTCTGTTGTATGATTGATTGTATGATGTTTTTACAATTACCATGGGTTTATATTTATACCCTAGTTTCGACACGACTCCTAATTGATTACGATTACATTTATTTTATTTCCTAAAAAGATAAACGTCGGTGCACCGTATCCGTCTTGCATTCCAAGTTAAACCGGCCTTTTCCTTATGCTTGATCCACGTCATTACGCGTTCCCGAATGCCTCTCGCGGAACAGCCCTCTTGCCGAATGACGACGCGTTCCCGACCGCAGAACGTCCTTGCCGAATGCTCTTGGGAAAAAACTCCTTTGCCGAATGATACCTTTTCAACGAATCCGGCCCACATGTCAGCCTCTTCCTGGTGCTAATTTTTGGTGTCAACACATGCCCCTTCAATTTCGGGATAAGAGATAACTTTATCTCGGAATTGACCAGAAGCACTCAACATTCCCAAGTTAGTTCTGTTCGGCACCCGCTTTTCCTTTTTGAATCTTCAGAGCTCTCATCCGGATCCGAACCCTAGGTCATCGACTTCCAAGATCCAATCTTCAAATGGCGGACCAAGATCTTGCTCTCCAGGTAAACTTCAATCCCCTCAAGCACATTCGGCATTCTTCTTTCGATTTGCATTTTTAAATCTCTTCTCATCTTTCCCCATTTTTGATAGGCCCTAGCTGCCGAAATCCTCATTCCCGTTGAGGAAAAAGCTCCATCCTATTTTCTCGGCCCTGTAGGAGATTCAGATCCTTCCGAAATTATTGCGGCCGAATCTCAGAGGATTCCTTTCAAGATTTCACTGACAAAACCTCATGAGTGGCAAGACGCCTTCAAGAACTGGCCTTTGCCCCCAATTGCCGGCTGGAGAAATTGGTACAAGAGGATGTCCGATGATAAAAGCCCCCAAACACAGAACTGGGACCAACTGTGCATTTCTCATTGTCTGGAGCTGTCATTAGCCGAAACACCAAAGAATGAGAACCTCCTGATTGCAGCCTGCCATTTCTGGTCCAATGGTGCAAATGCTTTTCTTTTCGACCATGGCCCAATGTCCCCCACTTTAGCCGACGTCTACATGATGACCGGCCTGAACATTACAGGAACTGTACATCCATATGGCCACAAAGGTTCTTCCAAGCAGACAGGAGTAAAAACAGGGGTTGGATACAAGAGATACATCCAGAATCACATGTCTGATGGTCTTCTGACTGATGTCGAATACAGAGCCTTCCTGAATATGTGGCTATGCAGATCAGTCTTTTGTGGCAAAGCCAATGAGCCAACTCTGAATCACATCGTGATGGCTGAAGAACTGGCTGCCGGAAAAATCATCCCACTTGGAAAATACTTCCTGGGAAGTGTTTACCATATGCTCAACCAAACCACTCACCTGATGCACACTAGCAAGAAAATTCCCTGTGTCAATGGACCTTGGTGGTTTGTCCAAATGTGGCTGCAGTTATACATGCATCAAATCGTCGCTATTGACCTCAACAGCCGAGACTTCCCCTCAATCAATTATAAAGAAGGAGAAACCCGGAGAACCAAAGGTTGTCAAACCTATGGAGAAGCTGCCTCCACTGTACCTATTAACAAGAACATTGGTGAACTGTTTGAGCTCTTCTTCAGAGGCTTCGTTCATCCTCTTTGGTTCCCATACTTGGACAATGACAATCTTACCCTCCCTTGTGAATTCAGCTTTGAAACTGGATGCATTGATGTACAATCTGTAGCAATTTTCAATGCCTTCATCCAGCCCTGCATCCCGCCAGCCGAATTCTGTGGAGGAAGATTGGTTCAAAGTACCTATGAATATTATCAGCCAAACATGATGGCCAGACAATTGGGATGTGGCCAAGTGCCCCCAAGGCTATTTCTTCATGAATTTCTCAAGCCTAGGGAAATTATCAAAGATTCCATAGAGACAAGAAGGATTTTCACTTATAAATGCTGTGGAACTATCTATGCACCCGATCCTTTCGTGCCAATAATATCTGCCCATCCTTCTTTTATTCTCTGGTGGCAAGAACTTCATGATCATATCTTCAACATGCCAATCCATTCCTTCTGCCTTGAATTAATGCCTGATTATCAGCCAACTGCAGAGGTAATATGCTTATTCCTTTATCTGTCTTAATAACTTTAACCTCAATCGATTCTAACTCTGTTATTTTTTGCAGGACATAACACCTGCCCCTCTCGCCAGGGCGATCTCATACAAAGCTGCAGGCCCAACATCTGCTCTGGGGCACCAATCTCCTACCCTGGCTCAACTGATGGCTAGACAAGCTTCTTTAGATCCAACACTTACCAGACCATCAGTTGTCAAAAGAAAAACCCTCCTTTTAGCTGCCCCCTCAGTTGCAAAGAAGAAAAGAACAAGCAGCAAAATCAAAGTCAGAGCCTTCTTTCTTTGATTAAAATGCCTTTGGTATTTTACTCAGCTTCATTTTTTCCTTGGTTTCAGGCCAAAGCACAGCAACCAGCAATTAGTGCAGATCCTGCCGATGCTTCATTGATTGGTAAAATTCTACCGCTTTATCTTCTTAACTTCCTTTTCATCGGCACTCATTTCTTGTTAACTGCAGAACAATCCTCAATAGATCCAATCTTGGAAAGCTCTCCCTCTCATCATGATTCATCTCTAGCTTTGCAACTTCTTCCCCAATCAGAAGTACTGTCCCCACCAAGAAGTCCTCCAGTTTCTCCTTAGCAAGATACACAGATTCCCTCAATTGAGCCTGAAAGGCTTCCTTCTCCTATTCAGGAGGTCAGGAATGAGGTAAACGTAATTATTTAACTTTCTCTACTCTTTTACTCAGCAGACTATTACTAATTCGGCAAGAACCATCTTTCAGGAGAAAACCATTTCATCATCCAGCTATTCTTTTGCTGTGGACGACTTGGTTGCCGAACAAGGGGAAGAAACATCTTCTGGCCAAGCTCTGTCAGAAGAAAATCAAACAAAGCTAAAAGATATCCTTGCTTTGCTGCATAAGAGTATCCAAGATCAAGTTAAAGATGCTGATCTCTTAAGGGATGTATTGGAATCCATTGACCAAGAACTTCCTGATGATATCAAAATCTCTTTGGAACCAGTCTCTCATTTGGATCAACAATATGCTGCAGTAAAGCAGGCTCTGAAAAATCAATCTTCTCGACCAGCCTTGGAACAGAAGAGGTCCACAGCCAAACAATCTGTGAAAGACCTGCATACTCAAGCTCAGAATAGCAAGGAATTACTGATCAAATTGGAATCTGAACTTGAAATGAAGGAGGTCAGAAAAGCTGCACTTGAAGCCGAATTGAGAGATCTATCGGCTGAAATTGAAACTGATAAGAAGAAGATAGTCGAGCTTCCCAAGTTAACAGAGAAGATGCGAAAGGAAGCTTCAGCAGCCCTAAATGAAGACAAGCAACTCAAGGCAAAGCTTGCTGCTTTGGCTAAGACCCAAGAATCTGACAAAAAGCTATTAGAGAGCATTAGCAATATGATATCAAATGCCAAAAATGTAATCTCAAAGTTCTTGGGTTTGTGACTGTAACAAAATAGTCGATATCCGAATGCTTTATTAATCTTGCAATCTCGTCATTTCTTAACTCTGTTTCTTTCTTCATTTCGGATAATTCATTCGGCAAAGCTGACTATAATAGTGTTAGACCCGAAAAACGCTTCAAACACGACATAGCCGAACCTCATCCAGTCAAAGCCAAATATGACTCGATAAGAATCCCAAACGACATGGGAACCGATCGGTTGGAAAATCCTTTCCACCTTCCGAGCTTCTTGGGATATGTACCACAATCCTCGGCCACTATCTCTTCGTTAGTTCCATAAATAAGGACCTTGAGCACTTTTAATCTTCCACCAAACCTTTCAACTCGAGCTCTCTGCTAGCCTGAGTCTCTTCCTCTTCCAGTACAGTAACTTCCAAGAAACCACGATGTCCAACAACAGAAGACGCCCGGCCGTCGACGAAGCCGAAGGGAGCCGCGCCGGCGCTCGTCGGAGGTGATAACTGTCTGCCTCTCTTTATTCTTTCCTCCAGATTTTGCCTTATTCTCAATTTTCTTTGTACTTTTAGGCTCATCCAATGGAACCCTACTACTGCCTTGACCGCGGCTCCGGCTGCAGCGGGTGACTCTTCGGAGTCATCTAGCCGATCCCCCAGGCCTAACTGGGATCTGCCCTACTCAGACGGCGATGCCCGCCGTTTCAAGCAAGAACGCGATGACACTCGGCGTGAACTGGAGATCATCTCCAAACAAGCCGGGATCGCAGATCTGGAGTGGCAACACCAGCGCAAGCAGCTGCTCGAGACCATCGACGGTAATTCCTGCGGCTTGCTTTAATTTCAATCTGATTTTGGACTAAACCGCCATTGCTTCGTGACTTTACAGCTCGCGACGCCGAACTCGATCAACTGAAGACATTAGTCGAGTCTCTGGCAAACAAGGTGAATGCTCCTGGGGACACGCCAGAAGCTCGCCTCAGTGCAGTAGCAAGCCGCATCGATGAGGTGGCCTCACACGGCATCCGCCTAGGCACTGCCGCAGGCCTAGTCGCTATGTCGACGCGCACCGGCGCCGACTACTCGAGGCTACCGCCCGGCTTTGCCAATGGCAACCCGGAGGAGATTGACGACATTGAGGCCTCCATAGATCGCCTTGATGCTCATGGCGCCGCCATTGTCGATTCCATCCATCCTCAGTCTGTTCTGAACAGGCTGTTTCATTAGATTGTACTAGGGACCATGGAATTTCGGCAATAAAGTTTATCCTTTGCAATCTTTATGTGATGACTCCGTCAAACCCATTTTTTGTAATATGTTTGCACTAAGGGCAATACGTTTTGGTATTGGCCATTTCTTCTTCTATCAATATTTTTGTTCTAAAGACGGCTCCTTCCCGAATGCCGGCTATTTCAGTCATTCTGATATTGAACATTTCAATCAACGATCAATCTCAACACTAGGATAATATTTCTTCAAGTATCTCCCATTGATAGCAGCAGTAAATTCCTCTCCTAGTAAAGTTTTTAGGATATATGCATTCCCAGGCGCGCATCTGGCCACTCTGAAAGGACCTTCCCAGTTTGGAGACCACTTGCCGAATGCACTGTATTTAGTTCCAATCGCAGTATTGCTTTCCAAACCAAATCTCCTTCCGCAAATTGCTTGACTTTCACCCTCTTGTTGTAATATTTAGCAACTCGCATTTTATTTTTCTCAATATTTTCCAAGGCCCTGAGACGAATCATATGCAAATCTTCTAATTCGTCCATCATTAAATCACTATAATCTTTAGAACTTAAATCTTTTTGCAACTTTACTCTCCTTGAGTCTAACTGTATCTCCCACGGCAAGATAGCATGATGCCCATACACCAACTCATAAGGAGACGTCTGTGTAGCCCCATGTGGAGCCATTCGGTAAGCCCATAAAGCCTCATTGAGTACCGAATGCCACTTTCTTGGCTTCTGATCAATCTTCTTCTGTATAATTTTAATCATAATCTTATTAGAAGCCTCTGCCTGACCATTAGCTTGGGCATAATAAGGAGAAGAATTCAACAATCTGATGCCCATACTTTCAGCAAAATCTCTGAACTCTGAAGATGTAAATTGAGTTCCTTGATCTGTGGTGATTGTTTGAGGAATCCCAAATCTGTAAACGATATGTTCTTTAACAAATTCAACCATATACTCTGATGTCACCTTCTTTAATGGAATTGCCTCAACCCACTTAGTAAAATAATCAGTTGCCAAAAGCACAAACTTATGCCCCTTACTAGATGGAGGATTTATTTGGCCAATCAAGTATATTCCCCATCCCCTGAATGGCCATGGCTTGATAATAGGATTCAGGACCGATGCTGGAACCCTTTGAATGTTTCCAAATCTCTGGCAATCTTGGAATCCCTTGTAATATTCGAAGCAATCTTCTAGCATCGTGGGCCAATAATACCCAGTTCTCCTAATTACCCATTTCATTCGGTAGGCCGACTGATGTGCTCCACACAGCCCATCATGTACTTCACTCATCAACATTTTTGCTTCTTCTTGATTTAAGCAATGTAACAACACCCCATCCAAGGATTTATAATATAAATTATCATCAAGAAGAACAAACTTTAAAGCTTTATACCTGAGCTTTCTAGAAACTTTTCGGGATGGATTCTCCAGATAATCAACAATTTCTTTTCTCCAATCATCTTCTGCCAGATTACTCCCGAATGCATATACATCATTAGCAAGAACTTCTTGAAGCTCTTTATAACCCGAAGCACTTTGAGCTAATCTGTTTGCTTCTTCATTGTCTTTCCTGGGAATATGCCGTAGAATTACTGACTGAAACTCCTTTAAGATTTGCTTGCATTCCTCATAGTAATTCCTTAAGATACTGTTTCTACACTCATATTCGCCATTTAATTGCTTTATAACTAATTCTGAATCTCCAAAAATTTCAACTGCAATGGCCTTTGCTTCTCTCAAGTATTGAAGTCCTCTGAGCAACGCTTCATATTCGGCTTGATTATTAGTGACAGTAGGTTGAATAGGAATAGCAAATTCAAATACCTCTCCTTTTGGCGAAATCAACAAAATACCTACTCCACCACCTTTGTCACATGAAGATCCATCGAAAAATAACACCCAAGGAGTAATTTCAAGCAAATTGGCTGATGAATCACGATGTTCAGTAACTAAGTCAGCAATAATCTGTCCTTTAACAGCTTTTGCCTATTCAAACTTTAATTCAAACTCAGACAAGGCTAAAATCCATTTGCCAATCCTTCCGCTCAAAATTGGCATAGACAACATGTGTTTTACCACATCAAATTTTGAATACACAATGCATTCGGTATGCAACAAGTAGTGCCGAAATTTTGTACAGGAGTAATAAACACATAAACAGAGTTTCTCGGTAGCCGAATACCTCGTTTCGGGATCAAGCAATTTTCGGCTAAGGTATGCAACTACCCTTTCCTTCCCCTCAAATTCCTGTATGAGGGCCGATCCAATAGTTTGGGTATCGGCCGCCACGTACAACTTAAAAGGCTTGTTTAGCTGTGGAGGTACTAATACTGGTGGTTCTTTCATGTATTCCTTGATTTCATCAAAAGCCTTCTGTTGTTCGTCACCCCATACAAATTTCTGGTCCTTCTTGACTTTCAGCAGCGAAGAGAAAGGTAACACCTTTTGCGATAAATTTGATATGAATCTTCTTACGAAATTAATCTTACCAAGTAGTGACTGTAATTCCTTAAGATTAGTTGGAGGAGCAACTTCATCAATGGCTCGCATACTTTTCTTGCCAACTCCTATTCCTCCTTCGTGCACCAAAAATCCCAGAAATTCTCCTGCCGAAACTCCAAAAGCACATTTATTCGGGTTCATCTTGAGCCCATGTTTCCTAGTGCACTCTAGAGTTTTCCTTATGTCGGCCAAATATGCTTCATGATCCAATGACTTAATCACAACATCATCGATATATATTTCCACAATCTTGCCGATCAACTCATGAAAAATATAATTCATGGCTCTCTGATAAGTTGCACCGGCATTCTTCAAACCAAACGTCATGACAACTCATTCAAACAACCCTATATGTCCTGGACATCTGAAAGCTGTTTTCGCTATATCTTCCAATGCCATAAAAATTTGATTGTACCCTGCATTCCCATCCATGAAACTAATCACTTTATATCCAGCAGCAGCGTCAACCAATGAATCAGCAATAGGCATTGGATATCCATCCATGGGTGTAGCTCTGTTCAGATCCCTAAAGTCTATGCAAACTCTCATCTTCCCATTTTTCTTGTATACAGGAACAATATTAGAGATCCATTCTGCATATCTGCATGGCCGAATAAAATTTGCTGCTATTAATCTTTCCACTTCCTTCTTTACATCGGCCAACACTTCATCTTTGTAGATTTTCCGGGGTGGTTGTTTGTAAGGTTTATAACCAGGCTTGATCGGCAATCGATGCTCAACAATGGAACGGTCTAAACCAGGCATCTCCGAATAATCCCAAGCAAAGCAATCTTTGTATTCTTTCAATAACTCAATCAACTTTTCTCTGAAAACTGAATCCAAGCTAGCACTGATGAATGTCGGCCTTGGTCTATCACCATCTCCAATGTCCACTTCTTCTAATCTATCAGCCGACACAAATCCACGTCCTAGCTTCCCGTCAGTCCCATTGACTGGATTATCCATTAAAAATTGCTAAAAGAGCCGACTGCTTTGATCGGCTGTTGATCACTGCTGACTGGTTCAATAGGACCTTCTCCCCAGTCCTTACCTGAGAAACAATCTATGCCTTGATATTCCCAGAAGGCTGGTTCCACATTAGCCACGCTGATTGAATCATCTGCTGGGACAATTTCCACTTCATCATCTATCCATTGAATAAGCTGCTGATGCATAGTAGATGGAATACAGCAATTTGCATGGATCCAATCTCTTCCAAGTAGCAAGCTGTATGCCCCTTTGCCTTCAATAACAAAGAAGGTTGTAAGCAGAATCTTAGATCCAATCATCAAGTCTACATGTACACATCCTTTGGTGTCCGAAGGATTTCCAGCAAAATCATTCAAAACGATACTTGTCGGTGTTAAATCTCCAGGGCTCATGCCAAGTTTCCTGAATGTGTTATATGGCATCACATTAACAGCAGCTCCACCATCAACAAACATCTTCGTCAGTGGCTTTCCGTTGACATATCCTCTTAAGTACAGTGGCTTCATGTGCCGATTCTGGACTGGCTTCTCGAAAATAGCTTGCTTATTCAATACCAATTGTGCCATTAACCCACATTGCTCGGCTTCATCCATTTCTGACAATATCTCCTCCTGTGCAATTTGATTAGCTGGAGCCATGAATTCATTCGGCAAGAAACATACCATGCATGTAGGAGCCGAATGACCCAATTCGTTGGGTTTGTCTTTCGGGCGCCATATCGATCTCAACCTGGTTCCTGCTTGCTTCAACTCTTGATTCCTCAGGCGTTGGACTCTTCTCTTCTGGCTCCTTCTTAAACCAGGTGGACACCACTGTCCTTTTCGCCAGATATACTCATGATCTTCTTCTTCATGATCAATCCATCTATGATCAGCATGTCTTTTCCTTGGTTGATCATCATTCTCATATATTTTTAGACGCCGATCATCACTAGGATGTATCCTTCCAATTCTTTCGTGGACGGATCGGCGACTGGCACCATTTTGCCTATATTCGATAAATCCATCATTGCATTCAGGACAATTATTCCATGTAGGCAACTTTAAACCTTCGTTCCAACAGTGTCTGAAGAAGGCACAATCCCAATGTGCACGTTCTTGTTCTCGGACATACTCCTCTTGTTCTTCCTCATACCTTCTTTCTTCGCGCCTCTTCTTCTCCTCCTCGTACTCACGTCTCTGATAGCATTCTTTTTCTTGTTGACGTTGCCACTTATTGAGGAGAATGCGCGATGTGACTCTGGGTTTATAAGATTCCCTAACTTCAAATCGGCTACTCGGGAAGCGAGGCTTTTCCTACCGAATCTGTTCGATCGTGATCTGCCGATTAGGATCGACTGAGCCATTCTGCTTCGCTTTCTTTGATGTCAGGACTCTCATCTTTCCTTTTTCTCCAGATTCGGCAACATTCACCATATTAATTGAGAATCCAATCATGTTCTGAGGAAACGGGTTATTGTCCAACTTCATTTTATTGTCGAATTTCAGATGCCCTTCTTGGATAGCCTTCTGAATCCTCACTCTAAAAACCCTGCATTCATTGATGGAATGAGAATTTCTATCATGAAATCCACAATACCTTTTATCTTTCACTCCGTCAGGCCGAAGCATAGAATGCCCCTCTGGTAGCTTGATCCGGCCTTCTTTTACAAGATAGTCAAACAATTTATCTGCCTTAGTTACATCAAAATCATAGGTGCCCTTATTCTGTTTAATCCACCTCTGATTCACCATGACTGGTTCTTTGCTCCACACTATTTCTGCTGCAGCTATCTCCTCACCATCTTCATACTCATCTTCTTGATCTGCTCTTTCAAGGAATTGGTTATATATGTCGGCTACATCATTATTTTTAGTAAATCTGGCATCTTTCTTGAAACCATATGCCTGGTTACTCATTAAGGCCAATCTGTGTGACAACTGGCCCAGATCATCAAATTCCATTCCGAATAGCTTTTCCCGAATGGCAGGCAGCATGCCAGCTACAGCCATACCAGCTAGCTGGTCATCAGGTATGTTCAGAGAAAAACACATACTCTTTGTTTCCCTAAATCTCCTGAGGAACTCCGTAGGTGTCTCATTATTCCTCTGCCTCAAGCTGGTCAAATCAACCAACTTTTTCTCGGTACTACCAATGTAGTAATGAGCATGGAATTTCTGCTCCAGGTCTTTCCAAGTACAAATCGATTGAGCAGGCAAAGAAGCAAACCATGTAAAAGCTGGACCCGTCAGTGACAACGGAAAGTATCTGACTCTGAAAGCCTCATCTGCCGAAGCTTCTCCAAGCTGCATCAGATATCGAGCTATATGTTCCACAGTACTAGTATCATCTTGTCCTGAGAACTTAGTAAATTCTGTAGGCACCTTGACTCTATTCGGCAATGATACCCTCTGGTACCATTCTGGGAAAGGAGACGAGTACATGTATCCCTGATTTTTAGGCTTTAGACCGAATTGATTTTGCAATACATCGGTCATATTTTGCACCATGAGGTCAATATTAGTATCTTGATTCCCTGGTCTTCCAGCAGGCATTCCTGCAGTACCAACATACCCGGGATTCGGGAGAGCGTCGATAGCATTGTAATCCATGAACTCTGAATACCCGTTTCCATACACATCTCTTTGCAGCCTGTTGTTCAGAGGGGATATCTTATAAGCAGAAGCAGGTGGATTTCCCGTGGTGCCGAATGCCATATCACCATATGTACGAGGTTTCGGCAATGCATGCTGAAGCTCTTGCTGAATCGGCTGTCCATTCGTGTCTTTGGTTCCAGAAACTTCAGTTTCTTCAATACCTTTACCATGACGTTTTGGGACCGATTGTTGAACATTGAAATATGTTGGTCCACCAAGTTGTCCGTGCGCTTGCTCAAAAGGTTTATCCACGTGTTGACCAAAGATACTGACCAGTATGAGCCGAAAGCTGTTCAGGAATGCGACATTATGATTAGTCATTGTTTCTCCTAAAGCTTTGTACAACATGCTAGAGAACTTCTCCCTTCTTCTTCAGTAAGATCAGATTGTCCCGGCAAAAGAACTCTTGGCAGATCTGACTTGAGAAACGGTGCCCCACTCCTGTTCTTAGCAAAAGACAGCAAGCATTTCTTGATGAACTGATCTGCAGCAGACTTCACCATTTGTTGATGGACATCAGACAATTCTTCAAAAGTAACATCCAGAATGTCTTTTACTTCAGGCATCCTTAAAGCTTGTGTCCCACTGGGCATGCCAAAAAGTGTGTTGACGTAAAATCCGCACTTCACGCCAAGCACACAGCAAGCCGAATTAGCTAGCTTCACACGTGACCCGGGCTTTTGAATCCGGAAGCGTGCCAGTCAATTTTCCTGAAACTGACAAAGGGAGAAAAGATTTTTTAAATAACACCTGGAACGTACCGGGCAATACCAGTCAGTTCCATATTTGCGGCTACGGAGCCAGCTTCGAATGACATATAGCTATGGAGAAGCTATCTGTCAGCGTTTAAAGCATCATTCGGCAATCGGCAAGGCGCGCAGGAAGCACACTGCCGAATGCGTGACGTAAGCATGACGAAAGATCGGTATTTGACTGAATAAACGTTGTAACGCATGCTCATAACCGATTAACGAGGAACATGACATGATAGATAAATAAAAGGGCGAAAACATGACCATAATTTCATAATAAACAAGAATGCATAGATCAAAAAGCACTAGTCTACCGCATGTCTAGGTACTTTCTAACCCGTCGGGCATGAAACAAAACAAGTTAATCCACCGCATGATACGACTTGCTCGGGATCACGCCACCAACCAAGAATAGAGCAATCCACCGCATGATACACTCTAAACGTGGAAGGCCAAAAGCATTCTTTATTTAAAAACAAAACCGTGAGCACGTTTCGCTCGTGACGATACTGCCGAATACAGCTATATAGCCGAATCGGGTTCCATGAAGAAGGAACACGCCTCGCTGATGATGATAGATCTATCAGATCGAATCGAATTCTAGTCCACCGGATGACTAGCTCTAAGACGACCCAAAAACCTGCATCCACCGCATGATACCCGGTTCCGTCAAGATCTACACAAGACCAAAGAGCCTGGACCCGCAACACGTGACAATCTAGATTGACTTCGAATTCGGCTATGAAAGAGTAGCACACTACGAGCTAGAACCGAATCTAATCAATCTAGATTGGGCAAAAGAGTGTTGTAATGAACTAAACATAAAGGTAAAATCCAGAGCAACACATGATAACTTAATGAATCTATCAGATCTTGCCAAAATCCAATAGAGCCGATAACTTGTTCCAAGCTAAAACTTAGCCCACCGCATGGCTCATGCTCTAACAATGGAACCTTCCTGAACCAGAGCCTAAATCCACCGCATGATACTAGGCATGGTGCAGGGTTGCCGGTACTTACGGAGGTCGACGGATCGATGATTCCTCTCGAAGAACTCGACGACTCGACTAAGGGACTCGAAGTTGGCACGGGGCCGGTCTGTTGTATGATTGATTGTATGATGTTTTTACAATTACCATGGGTTTATATTTATACCCTGGTTTCGACACGACTCCTAATTGATTACGATTACATTTATTTTATTTCCTAAAAAGATAAACGTCGGTGCACCGTATCCGTCTTGCATTCCAAGTTAAACCGGCCTTTTCCTTATGCTTGATCCACGTCATTACGCGTTCCCGAATGCCTCTCGCGGAACAGCCCTCTTGCCGAATGACGACGCGTTCCCGACCGCAGAACGTCCTTGCTGAATGCTCTTGGGAAAAAACTCCTTTGCCGAATGATACCTTTTCAACGAATCCGGCCCACATGTCAGCCTCTTCCTGGTGCTAATTTCAACGAATAATGATGGCTTGTTGTTGATCATAACGTTCTTTGAGTGTAACACAAAGATTTCTAGGATTTTCTTCCATTATGTATTCATTCTTAAGATTAGAACGAAGATGGTGCCTAAGGAAATACAAAGTTTCATTTTTGGTATTTTCTACAACAGGGGCTTGTGGATTGGGTTCATTGACTGCAGTAATGGTACCCTTTTCTTTTAGCATAATTTTCACATCCATAGTCCAAGCAGATAGTTGCTACCATCCGCTGCAAGTTCAATGAAATCTTTATTGACTAGATTAGTCATTTTCCTACGTGAGAGATCATGTAAGGAATTAATTTACTGTTGTAAATTAAATGATTTGTCGTGTTGTATGTATGCAAAATATTGAGTGTATGATGTTTCTTACAATAAAAATTCAGGTAAAGGACAAAATACAGTGTAATTGTTTAAAATATTATTTTAATTCCTGTAGGAATAAATGACTTGATAGCCATATGTTCATTTATATGAAATTTGGATACACACGATGAAGATAGTCATGAAAAGATGTAGACCTCTCAGTGATGAGCAAATAAATTGCTGCCTAAAAGCCTGGATCTCAGGGCAAATAAGTTCTGAAAAGAACTCATCGCAGCCAGTGCCTAGATCGCATCACCTTGTGTTGTTCCAAAGATAATATTTAATGTCCCTTAATTTAAATTTTGAATAATTTAAGTCGTTGAGTTAATGCCATAATTTACAAATAAAATAATGACATGAAAATATTATTCTGAAATAAAAATCTGCTAAACCAATGTGAGATCTACGGATCAAATAATGCTTAATTACTGTAGTAATTATAGCATCGACAATACATTGGTTCAGGTATTTGAAGATAACACACATGTACAGAACAATATAATAATCTAAACATGTAGATAAACATGTAAATTAATAGAAGTTGAGAACATCTAAATAAATTTGGAGAGAAAAAGAAGAGTAAATCTAGCCCAGCCTGTGGGCTGTTTTTTCGCCCATGGTCAATTAGGCGGCCTAGCGCGCGGCTCAGGCAAAGGCCCGTGAGGGGGTGCCTGCAGGTGCCCAGTCCAGCGGTGCAGCCCAGCGCGGGGCGCTAGTGCGCGGCCCAAGCGATAACTCGGACAAGCAGAGGGCGAGGGCGCAACCTAGGCGTAGGCACGGCCCATGCTGCGGGCGACGCTAGCGTGGCATTGGCGTGCCGCGCGGAGGCGCCACCAGCGCTGCCACCATGGCCCTGAGGGGCCGCCACTGCCGAAGCTAGGGTCGACGCCGCTGCCTGTGTGTAGTCGCCGCCGATGTCGATGCGCTGATGCGTGTGTGGCGTGTCGTAGCCACGGCCGCTGCCCTGATGGGCTCGCCGCCACCACTGCTGCCCGGAGGGGCTGTTATCTTGCGCAGATGCATCACAGGCATGGCGTTCCGCACGCATGCGCCACCGCCATTTCCGCTGCCACCGCTCTGGTGTATTGTGCGGTGGCGTGGCCGATGCTGCTGCGAAGCCCAAGGGTGTGGCCGCCTTGGGGCGTGGATGCACCGTCGCCGCGGATGCGGATGGTGAGGGTGTCGTCGGCGCTGATGCGTCCGGCGAGGGCGCTGCACATGGCGCGGTTGGGCCCGAGGGGCCTTCCTCGGCTGCGACGCAGCCTAGGGATCATGGTGGCGGTTCGCCACCGCTGTCGGAGTGACGACCGCCGCGGGTGCGGCCAAGCCCAGAGGGGCTGCCAATCGGAGGACCGGCCAGAGGGCCAAAAACCGGCCTCCGTCGTCGTCATCGTTGATAACAGGAGAAGGTGAAGTCCTTCCATGGTGTTTGTCATCGGTAGACTGACTGGAACAGGTGTTGTTCTCATTTTTATGGTTGTACATGTAATGTAGGGACCGAAGGATTGAGTTACCGGCCGTCGAAAATGTATTCTCCAAGCCGATGGCTGAAGCGACGACCGTGATGGTCGTGATGGCTACGAAGTCCTGTAGGACATTGTCCATGGCATGGGGAGAAGGCCCATCGTCGGAAGACATGCCAGGAGCATCCATGCCTCTAATGCCGATGGCAATGAAGGAGAAGAACAAGGAAAAATATCGTCCAATTTAAAGAAATGAAAGCCATGGAGAGGAAAATGAGAAAGACATCTTCAAGTTCAATGAACAGTAGTGTCATTGCTTACTTGTGTATGTGAGGTCTCGTGGCCTATGTACTTCACTTGCGCTCAGTAGTAGAACAAAAGTGACTAATAACGTGTTGAGAATAGAATGTAAATGGAATAGAATGAATGGACTGATTGTATTGATGGAGGAAATTCACATATTTATACATGGCCCAAAGGACATGGGGTTGCCACCCCAAGGAACAGACCCCTTGGAAGAGGCCATTGGTGAAACAGTAACTGACATATTGATCACTCCTATAGTTGTCTAACTATATTCATAACACGTCAAAAGCCTCCCTAGCAATACCCGGTTGGACGTGAAATTTAACGCGAATGTCACAGAAATAGCACAAAAATTTTACAGAAAAAATAGAGAACCACCGTCAAAACAGCCGAAAGGTAAAGTTTTTAAAGTTGAGGAGTGAGTAATATCTGTTTTTTTTACACGAGAGAACTTTTTCCTTTCAGCTGGCCTACTATACGGCCCACAACGCTAACACGGCCCCAATAAGGTATAGCTATAGCTACTGTACGGCCCAGCTTGAAAAAACAGATCAAACTCGTAATCTGTTGGAGAGACGGACGGTTTCCGCCTAATATTTTCCATAGGATAAATATCTATCGCTATAGTTGCAAGTGAGTGAGACGGCCAGCACACGTACACTTCCCTCGTCAACAGGCAACACCATACGGCGGCTCTGTCGTCTGTGGCCTGTCTCCCTCCTCGTGTCCGGCCATTCCAATCCTGCCTTACCGGATTGACGAGACCCCTCACCTGGCACCTCCACTCCTCGCCTTCCGTTCCTGCAGCCGCTGCGACCGATGGACGCGCCGCCGGACCCCTCGTCGCCGCGCAGCCGCCGGCTGCTACTTGCCCGTCACTCCCACAGGATCAAGAAGCCGGCCGTCACGCTCACGCCGCCGTCGCACCACCTGAAGCAGCAGTCACCTGCCAAACACCAGCAGCAGCAGCATCCACGGCGGCGGGCGCCGGCCACCGTCCACGCCAATCCCGGCGAATTCATGGCGCTCGTCCAGAGCCTCTCGGGGGGTGCCACTGCTGTCCCGGCCCACGTGCTGGATCCTAAATGGGGCCCCGCCGCCGTTCTCTCGCCGGCCGCGAGGCTGGCAGCGATGGAGACGGCCGTTCGTCGGCCGCCACCGCCGCCGCTGCCCACGCCCTCCTACGAAGCAGCCCACGACGACGCCTTCGTTGCAGCGGGCGTCGACGACAGCTTTGCAGCTGTTCTTGGCCCGACAAGCCGGCCCGGGATCCTCTCGCCTGCGGCGGCGGCGCTGCCTCCGGCTGCGTCCTCATGGCAGTTCACGCCGGCGCTGCTGCCGTTCAACTTCACCACGAGCCGCCTCTCGTGGCACAGCGAGCTGTTCCCCATCCTGCACACTGCCGGCAGCACACTTCTGGCAACTCCCACAATATTGCCGTCGCCGGCCACAGCCTCTGTGCTTAAGTTCATGAAAAGCAACATCCCAGACATGTAAGTGAACTGACTGACCCTACACTCCTGATCTGATTTATTAACAGCCTGGACATATAGTTTGCTAACCTAATCTTCATCCACCGTTGCAGTGAATCATGCCATGGAGAAGAAGCAGCTGCTGCTGGACCAGTTGGCGACACCGAGCGGCGTGGGAAAGCTGAACCGTCTGGTGGTGATGAGCCTGACACACAAGTCGGAGTGGATTTAGATTCCTCAATCATCAGGCGGCTCTTTCAGAAGCTTGTTCATCTTCGAAACGCCATCCCATCTTCTAGTGCAGCACAGCCATCCGATGCTTGCTGGTCCAATGACGTTAAATTTTTATTATCCTCACATGTGCAGAAATTTCTCGAAGATTTGCACTACAGGATGACCCTGGCCATGCTTGGGTCTAGACACGGCGCCAACAAGGTAGTTTCCAATTTGTCGGGCAGTTCTTCCAAGACATCTAGAAACTCCATTCAGTTATCTTCGTATGAGGAACAGGACATCTTATTGACAATCGACGCATTGGGATACCTGGAACATAGAAGCCTTGGTTTGCCTGGTGCTGTTGTTGGTAATTACAGTGATATGGTATCACATACTACTTTTTCATCAGTCGTGCGGTGCATCCTTTTGTGTCGTGGTATTTTGGGCATTACGAGTATAGTTGGTGCAGAGGGTACGAAGAAGACACCAGAGCTTCCAGTTTTTGCTTCTGATGATTTGACTTATGGTGGCCATAGCAAGGGAATTGGGACGAACGATGGACATAGTATACCGGCACGTGTGACTAACCCTATATATTTGTTGCCAATCTTTATCAGAAGTCTTCTGTATTTGGATCTCTCCAGCTGCAGTAGCCTTACACAGCTGCCTTCTTCCATTGGCGACCTTCATAATCTGGTTGCATTGAACCTCTCTGACTGTTATTCCCTTCAAACATTGTCGGTGTCACTAGGAAGACTGAAGAACTTGCAAATTCTTGTTCTTTCCTGCTGCCGTGAACTAAGGTGTTTGCCAGTGTCACTTTGTGAGCTTTCCAAGCTAAGGTTGCTGGATTTGGCAGGCTGTTCAAGCCTTGAGAACTTACCTGATTCTATTGTCAACCTTGGCCATTTAGAGATTCTGAACCTATCAGACTGCAAAGGGCTGAAGGAGCTTCCACAACCATTTGGTAACCTTCAGGAACTTAAGTACTTGAATTTATCAGGCAGCCATAGAATTGACTTGGATGTTGAGTACCTATGTAAACTTGTCAATTTGAAATGCCTAACTCTGTCGCCACTTACCAATATTCAAGGCTTTCCCGATTCCTTCCGTGATCTTGCAAACCGCCTAGACAGGTTAAGATGGTGGAAGAACAACCGTGTCCATCCCCAATGCAAGCCAAAGGTTACTAAGAATTTTAATCATCTAAGTATAGTCGTATATGTTAATCAGTTGGTTTATGAATAATAGTGATATTAAAGTTATCTCTTTTTTGTCCACAGGCTACTTCTTTGCATTCATATAGGTATTATGAGCAAAGTATTATTGGCAGGTTACTGTCTGACAAGGGAGACCATATAGTCACTTCTATTTGCATAGTTGGTGAAAGTGGCATGGGCAAGACTGAGTTGGTACGTCGAATTTACAGTAACCAAATGATTTTGGATGCCTTCAATTTGAGAATATGGGTGTATGCATGTGATAAAAAGACGCTATTAGGCAAGATATTAGAATTTACAACCTGTACATATTTTACTGATGCCCCAATTAGCGTTCTCGAAGAAATTGTAATAGAAGCACTTACTGGGAAGAGGTTCTTACTGGTAATAGACAATTCTGGTAGCGAGAACCAATATTTCTGGAGTTATGTAGGGAGGCTTCTTAGTGTTTGCGCAAGAGGAAGTGCTCTCATTGTAACCACTAAAAGCAATGAAGTCACTAACCTGGTCGGAGCAATGCAAACTTGTTACTTGATGCCTGTATCCAAAGAAGAATGCTTTTTAATTTTCATGGGACATGTCCTCGGTGGTTTGGATATGAATAGCTACCCTCAGTTAGAAAGCATTGGATGGAAGGTTGTAGAGAAATGTGCTGGTAACCCAATGTGCATAAATGCCCTAAGTGGGTTGTTGTGTCATTCTGAAATTGGTTTGTCTGAGATTGATATGCTTGTCGGTGGTACCTTACCAGCATTGCGACTTTGTTATGATCTTTTGCCAGCGCACCTGCAGGCCTGCTTCAAATTTTGTTCCTTGTTTCCCAAAGATTATATATTCAACAAGCATCACATTACCCGGTTGTGGATATCTCAAGGTTTTGTCTTCCCTGAAGAAGGCAATCAACCAGAAGACATTGGGTTGCATTATTTTGAGGAGTTGGTCTGCAGATCATTTTTTCAGCATTCTCCTTTTCATAATGATCAGGATGATAAGTATGTTATGCACGAACTGTTTCATGATCTGGCAACCTCTGTTTCAAAGAATGAATGCTTCAGATATGAGGAACCATTCTGCAGCTTACGTGAAAATATTTGCCACCTATCTCTTGTTCTCTCAGATTTTAAGACTGTCACACTGATTAAAGAAGCAAAAAATCTGCAGTCCTTTTTAGTAGTTAGAGGATCCTTTCCAGTTGTGAGAATTTTGCATTCCAATGATCTTTATGTGAAATTTGGATTCTTAAGGACACTAGATTTGAGCTACATGGACATACTAGAGTTGCCAAGTTCTATTGTGAACATGAAACACTTGAGGCTCTTGGCTCTCAACAACACAAAGATCAGGGGCCTTCCATTTGACATAGGACAGGTAGACACTCTGCAGACACTGGAAGTCAAGGATTGTTGCCACCTTACCAAGTTACCAGAAAGCACAAGTAATTTGATAAAGCTTCGACATCTAGATGTCCGGAAAGAACCTGGCATTATTAAAGTCAGCATGCCTCATGGTATTGGACGGCTAACTGATCTCCAAACATTGACTGAATTTAACATGGGGAATAATTTGTCAATTGCGGAGTTGAAGAATCTGAATGGACTAAGGGGACATGTTCATGTAACAGGGCTTCATAATAGTATGACGGCTGATGATGCTAGAGCAGCAAATATAGTAGGCAAGCACTTCCTAGAAGCTTTGACACTGGAGTGGTCTTACAGCGACGAAAGCATGGATGATGATTTAGGCCAAGAAATTGCTAATAAGATTCTTCAAAATCTTCAACCCAACGGCAACCTTCAAAAGCTTGTTGTTCAAAGCTATCCTGGCAATCTGTTTCCTCTGTGGATGCAGGACTCTTACCTTAGCAAGCTCATCTCAATTACACTTGATAACTGTTATAGATGTAGTGAGCTCCCATACCTTGGTCATCTGCCATCTCTTAAATATCTCTTTATACAGAGAATGAATTATATAGAAAGATTTGGAGTTGAGAGTAATTCTTTGGCCACTCAAGAAAAACGTTCTCCAAGGTTCCCATCACTGGAGGTGCTGACCTTTTGGGACATGTATGATTTGCAATTTTGGGTTGGCACAATTGAAGGGGATTTTCCACGGATTTCTCGTCTTTCTATCAGTAGATGCCCAAAACTCAGATATTTACCTCCCCTTGGCTCTCTAGTGCATCTGTCAGTACATGGTGGTGGTCATGTGCCATCCTTCTCACAACCTCCATCACTCGAGTCACTCAAGATCGAAGGACTCCATAAGATTCGGTCAATTAGTTTCCCACAACAACTGACGGTGTTGAATAAGTTGGAAATTAGTGACTGCAAAGAATTGTCATCAATGTTTGCTTATTCCTTATATGTTTCAGATTTCAAAGTTGCAAGGTGCCTGAAACTTGATTTGGTCGGAAGTTCACTGGAAGATCATCACAGGCAGGAAGTAGATGGTGGACGGTAAATGAAATCTCTGTTGCATCATTTAAATCCATTCTGTTTATATTATTGTAGAAGGTAACCTTGTTCAGAGATCAGCTTATGTTCATCTCCTTGCTTACATGCCAATAAAAAAATTAAAAGAATGTTCCGTTCCTTCCTCTCACAAAGCATGGCGATCTGCTACTAGTCATCTCTCAACAGTTGGTAGTACAGGTTTATTTCCTTTTGTTTGTTAGGATCAACAATATTAAAAAGTTGGCACCTCAACACATAAAGTGACATTGTTTCATCTTTATCTACCTAAATTGTGTGATGATAAATTGTTCCCAAATATTGTAGGGAAAATATGCGAAAAAGTTATGCCGTGTTGATGCATGATACATGATTCATTATGAAGTAAAATCCTACTGATTTAGTTGGATATATAGATAGAAGGGTAACTGTTGTTTAATTTGTTGATGCTTAGCCCTCCGCTCAAATTATAATTTTCCTACAATCTATGTTGGTTAAATATTCATTTAAGTTCTAACCACTAATATGTAAAGCATTGTGTAAATTTAAAACAAATTTATCTATCAACATAAGAAAATACTGTGTATTACAAAAATTAATTTATTCTAAATAATATATTTTCATCTGAATTGATAGTCAAAGTGTCACGTAGGAAACCATAGGAATATTCTAAAGAATATGTATACTTGCACCAGGGTGAGTAGAGAAAATTAATACACAAGGTGCACACATACTCTTTACTCCTTCAAAGTTCTATTGTTTGTAGTATTTCATTCCCACAACAATGATATAAAACTCTGCATAACCTTTTGGAAAATTTCTAATTAGTAAATCAAATGGTTCAAAAGGGAATTAATACTGGGGAAAATCTTACAGTTTCCAGCTAGTATATCTGACTGGCGACTGCATACTTAATTCACAAAGTATTTGACAGTAGCATCCTATATTTTGAGCCTACAAATTTGTCATCCAAACAGATAAGTTTTGATACGAACATCCTATTTATAATACAAATCTGTAATTAAAATGTGTAGAAGAAGCAATTTAACTTTAACAGTATACTCTCCTACAAGCGGTACTTTTACCAGGCGTGAATAAGGGGACAGATAAAGATCAAGAAACTAGTTTCCCATCATTCTGGGTACCAAGGAATTTTTTTATTGGCTACGTTGGAATGGGTGCTATGCGGGTTTTTATGGACCTCGACAATGGGTGGCCAGGGTGAAGGTAGTGATGTGGTTAGACATTGGGTCTCCATGCCCATGTGTGGTTGGGTACTTGGAGAAGAACGAAAAAAAAGAAGAGAGAAGAGAATATGAGATCTAAAGAGTTAGTTTCTTTTATTTCCTGCCTTAAATTACGGACCCTGCTTAACACACTCAATGGCTGAGCCCTAAGGTTAAGTACACGTCAACCATCTCAAAGGTCGACTCTTGTACTGTCACATAGGATTTTCCATGATGTGGAGAGAGAGGGAGGTGAGAGAAAGTAGTTGTTTCATGAAACAACCGCCTCATGAGGTAAAATTTAGGATTATGAGACAACTCCCTCACCATTGTACGAGTTGTTGCCATGCACCTCACAATATTTCCTTTTTCACAGCCATTAATTAAGGGATATGGTATTACTACAAAACAACTAAAATAACAAGCTATTTGTATGGGTTGTTTGCTAAGTTGTATGAAGATTGCGTGTTAATGCATGAGACCGCCTATTACACGGCACCAATGTACTTGCCCTTATTAGACTGCTAGACTTGTCTGTGCTCCAAAAATCAGTTTAAAAAATTGAGAAGTTTCATGACAATAAGCAACAGATAGAAATGTTTAATAAATGAGCAAACAACCTCATCCCCCCCCAATTACAAAAACATCCATTATGCTTATTCTGCTCGTGTAGGGAAGTAGAGTGGCAGTAGAAGTTATGGAAGATTCTTTAGATGTTAAAGATAAGGATGAATAAATGAGCAAACAAATAAATTATGTTTACTACATTCGTGGTTTGGCCAAAAAAAGAAGACTTGTGATGCTAGATTTTGAAATTGAAGCAATATTGTTATCACTGTACTGTTGATCTCAATTTTTACTCTTTTTGGAACATAGCAGTTAACTGTTTCCTCATATACAGGAAAAATCTAACAATGAGGCCTATGGCGCTAAAAACTGTAACATCTACAGATCTCCAAGATGGCAGTTGGAAGTGGGAAAAGCATGGAGAAAAGAATATATTTGGTTCCAATATTTCAAGGTGACAGCATTATATTCATAGCGTAATTACTGAATTTTTACATGGGAGCCATCGACATCAGTTTTGTCTTTAGGAGTTGCATTTGCCTGTCTTCATTTACACTCGTCGCAGGTTGCTTTACATATTGTTTAAATATTGAATTCCTTACTTTTTTAATATTGTCCTACTGTATTGTAAACTATGTTAGCTATTATTTATAGAAAACGGCGTACCTTGTTAAAGCTCCCACGCAAGGTGGGGCGTAGTGATGAAAATTTGTAGGCAACCTTACCCTTATTTCATTTTGTAAGAAGGTTTCACGACCAGGAAAAAAAGACTTACATTTTAAGCATAAATAATGGACTGGTGTTGATTGATTAATTAAAATATTTTTTCTTGATGATCTTGCACATTTGTCTGCTTGCGGTATTCCGACTGATTGGGTATATCTAGTGCAATATGCAAGTCATCACAAGGGATTATGGAATACTTTGACTTGGAGTGTGTTTTGAAAATTAGGGCTAGATTACTTAAGTATGGGGCCCTCAAATCTCTCTTAGTACTCTCAGTATCTTAGTCATTGATCATTTGATTAATTAATGTCAGAATTGTCTCCCATCGTCTCACTTGAATCTTCCTAATTTTATTGCAGAAAAAAACAATCAGGAACACTGATATTTCATTTTACCCCCTCCTCTTTCTGAAGAACATTTGGGCAACATATAATTTATCATTGATGAATTATTTTTATTCTATTACAATGAGTAGATATTCAATTTAAATATTACATCATATGTGAAGTTAAAATTAATCGAGGAGGATTAAAGTAATGGGTTTTCTTTGTATGTTTGTTCTTGTTGATTTGATTCCCAAATCATAGTAGCCTGATATGTATTGGTTATCCGATTACTCCCTTTAGGCTTTTGCACATGAAGTATCCTAGCTAATAGTAAATATTTTTTATGTTATGATATTATACTTTCTGTACAAGTGCTCAGTAAACGTGAAGAGAATTTTTTTTCCCGAAAGACAATGTGATGACATTTTCAGTTTGTAATACAAAGTTGGCAACGTTTCAGGTCATACTACAGATGCCTTCACAGAAACTCAACGGGATGTTGTGCAACGAAGATTTTGCAGCCCCATGACACTGATCCCAACATTCTGTCTGCAATGTACATCTATGAGCACAACCATGAATTTCCCATTGAACCACACCTTGAGTTTTCCACCACTGAACTTGGAACAACACGTAAAAGAAAGGAATCGGATGTGTCCAGTGATGAACATACGTCAAAGAGACAATTGAACATCTTAAGATGATATCTGGAGTTGACTAGAAAAAGGATGAGGTCTGGAGTGGCAAGTATATATTGGAACTGTTTTAGCCCAAAAACAAAAGAGAAGGCGCGGAAAATTTCAAAACATAAGACCGGCACACCAAATGGCCACAATCGAGACTGCTACAAATATGTTGCCCATGCAAGGATTTGGAAGTAAATTCTCTAAAGCAGTATCTATCTGTCATCGGTGATGGTTACTGAGCCAGGCCATCATAATTTGGACTCTGTGTGATTGGTGCTTTTTGAAAGTTGTCATGCCCGCGGCGTCATTGTTCAGTATCTCCTTTGCGAGATGTGTTGCTCTGGTGGTCCACTACCAGCAGTGTGATCGTTCCGGTTGAGTGTGACGAACCGGATTCTCACCGACGAGAACCCGACTCCCTGTACCCTTGAGATAGTCCCAGGAATAGCAGCTATCTCGTACAGAACTCATCTCAGTCGAATATCACATCCATACAACGATAAAAGGTTCAATACATGACTCATAATAAGACAAAGCGTCTGGTACAAGCCCTCTGGGCTAAAGCGACAATAGGAAACATCTGCGCAGCGGTAGCTAGAACAACAGGGACCACTCCTCCACAGGCATCCTTGAGCGTAGCACACACCCTTCAGTCGTACCACCCGTCCTGGTTGAACTCGAGGTCGGGGTCTTCACCTGAGAACCCAAAGTCTGTCCCCAAGGAAATGGGACAGGTCCACGTCACCAACCATAATATGATGCAAGCTATAAAGGTGGCCTATTCTAAGGATATAGAAATAAACAAGGTTTGAGCCAGGGTTTCTTATGCAAGCAGCAGCATTAACCCAATTTCATCTCAACACCAACTCCCGCTCACACACACATCCATCCGCTCCCCAAAACCAACCATCAGCCTCACATTTCCCATCGGGCTCGTCCTGCCACGGCAGGTTCCCGCAAATCATTATCCACCAACTCCTTTCACTCGCTAGTCGACTCGGTGAGCTCCCTCCCCACCTCGTCTCAACAGCCTCAGCTGGACCAATCTCTCATAACCCAAATCAAGGATGAGGTAAGAAAGCAGATTCCCATGCTAGCCGGGGCTTCTCAGAAATGGGTCGTCCGTAACCGTGGACACGGCTATACGTATAGTTTACACTCTGCAGAGGTGGCACTCCAGGAATCCATCCGGGCTGCAAGGCTAGTCCGCAACCAACCTGAGACACAGCCCACAGCAAAGACCCTAAACAGTAGCGGCGCCAATCCTGTCTCCCTGGGCTCGGGAAACATCCGATCTAACATCTGCCCCAGGGTCGTGAAACCTTCCCACCGGGGCCAGTCGGGGGCCGTGGTAAATCAGGGAGATTACGCCGCAACGAATCCCCCCTACACATATCATACTCGATTCTCCTACAGTCTCGGCGCCGCACTAGAGTAGGCTTGCTGGAACCCTCCCCATACTGGGTAGATGGTGAGCACGGTAATTCCCAAGTCCAAAGTGGGGGCACGACTCGGTCCTTAATTGTTCGGTAAAGCGAGTATCTGCATCACAAGCGATCCGCCGCAACGGTCCGCAATCGGCACCCATAACAGGTATTGCCGCCCAAACTCCTCAGGTACTCACCGAGTACCAATCCCCAAGTAACCAGTAACCATGTACCCGCAACAGGTACCCCATAGGGACTGCCCGAGTGCAGCCCCTCAGCACCTCGATCAACGATCGAGTTGTTATTACTCGCTTACACCGCCTAGCTGCACTACTCCTCCCAAACCACCCACAACTCACGCCAAGAGGATCAATCACAACCATCCCAACACATGCATAGCATAGCATATTTATAAAGTGAGTAGTAGGTAGCAAGGTAACAGGATGATAACAAAGGCAGTGCAGGTTTATCATGCGAGTAAAGTAAAGCGCTAGCATACTAGTTTGCATGTCTAATAGGTATTTCAGAGATGGTCGGGCGTGAACCTGGGCAAAGGTCTTCGTCCTCGTCAAAGCAGTTGTTGTAGTAGTCCGGCTCCTCCTGACTCTCCGGAGCTCCTAGGGTTGCGCGAAAATAAAATAAGACGCGACTACTAGCAAAGAAACACTAAAACAGCGACGAATGAAGACTCCAATAACACCAAACTCTACACTAACGCGTAGATCATGATTTTAGAAAAATATAGAAACTGGTTTCATATTTTTCTGAGCTACGGTTGATTTATTATTAATTTTCGAAGTTTAATTCATTTTCTGAAAAATATTAAATAATTTCCGAAAAAGAAAACAGACAAATAATTAGCCTGTTGACGTCAGCATGACGTCATGCTGACGTCAGCAGTGAGGTCCGCCTAGGATGACGTCAGCGGTGGGCCCTGCTGACGTCAGCGTTGACCGGTCAACGGGGTCAACGGTCAACGGTCAGCGGGTCAACTCTGGTCAGTGGGCCCCATGTGTCAGTGACTCGCAGAGTATGACAGGTGGGTCACATACGTCAGCGCTGTTAAAAGAAAAAGAAAAAGAATAAACGATGGCTGGGCTGGAATTGGGCCGAAAGCGATTGGGCCGGAAAAGTTCAAGGGCGTAAACCAGACTTAAACGCGAGATTTAGGCCCACGAAGGGGTGGCTGTTGGATCGGGTCTGGTGGACTGGGTCCATGGTGAACCGTGAGATGGGTCTACGTGAGCTGGGTGCACGGGATCGATCTGTGGCTGGCCGGGATCGTCTGTGCGCGGCTGTGTGGCGACTTGGTGTGGTCTTGCGTGTGGCATAGCCACGACGCGACGCGACGCGCGCGCGGCGTGCTCCAGAACGCGCCGGCGGCGACGGTCCGCGGCGGAACTAGCCGGAGAAGGCTCGGCTTGGGGCTAGATCGGCCGGGTTAGCTTCACTAGGGCTCGGTGGTCACGGATAGGATGAAAAGGGCTCGGATTAGGGTTTGGCTTGGGCTCCCGACGTGCGACGGCGATGGCACGGCCATGAACGCCGGCGAGCACGACGGCGGCTCGGGTTTTTGGCGCAAAAGTGCTCGGAAAGGGGATGTGCATGTACGCGTGCAGTTCCAGCAGCTGCTGGAACGCACCTGGGTGCACACGCGCGGGCACGTGGTCACCCACGGCCGCACGTGGCCTCGGCGTTCGCGCGCGCGGCGAGGAAAGCTCGGCCGCGGCGGGCCTCGGCTGCGGGTATGAGCGACGGCGGGTTGCGGGTGCGACAGCGGCGTTGGGTTCCTGCAGAAGACACGCACAGCTCGAAGGCTGGCTCACAGGGGCTCGGCTTGGCACGGCGAGCACGAGCGGCGGCGCTCCGCCGGAAACAGAGAAGATGGGGGCGAACGCGGTTAGCTCACCTAGGGTCTCGTCGAGGTACGCTGCAGCTCGGGGAAGGCTCGGCGCAGGCTGGTGGTCCTCGTGCTCCTCCTCTCGCTCCTTGGTTTGGCCTGGAGATGGCGGTCCACGAGCGGCGGCGGCGACTTCGGCAGCGGCGCTGCGGGGAAGGGGCCTCGGCTTCTCTTCTCTCCCTCTTCTCCTCCTCAGACCCTCCCCCGGTCCTCCTCCTCCCTCTCCCCCACTCGAATTGGATCTAGGAAACCCCAATGGGGCGGCGGCGGCTTGAACAGGGAGTGCGGCCGGCGGGGCGATTTATAGGGGATAGGCGCTAGGGTTTCGCTGGGCACGGACGACGAGATAGGGGTGCTCGAGCGGCTGCGGACACGCGGCGCAATCGCGTCGGGCCGCACGGAGCTCGGGCAGTTGGGTCACGGGCGGCGCGCGGAGAGAGAGAGCGGCGTGCGGGAGGAAGACGACGACGCGGGGAGACGAAAAGGATGACAGGTGGGGTCCCGGCGTCAGTGGAAGAAGACGGCGACGCGGCGGGGACGCGGTGGGGAGAAGTGCTGGGCCGCTGACGGGCCGAAAGGCCGGCCGGGCTGCTTGGTTCGCTGGCTCGGGGAAGGAGTTCAGGGGTGAAAGATGGACTTGAGCTTCGGGAAAAACGGCCCACGAACAGGAATAGGATTGGAAATTAGTTTAGTCAATTAGAGTTTGAATTCAAATCTAGAATTTGAATTCAAACCAACCAAAAATCCAAATAAATCAAAATAAATCCAAATCACACTAATTCATCCTTAGCACTTCAAATTGATTTTTAAATTTGAATTTAAATTGCCTAAGAATTTAGGGAGCAAAAAGAAGACACTCTTATATGTTTGTTTGCATGCACACAATTTCACCAAAAATTTTTAAATTCGAATTTTTGCACTCAACATCACCTATAGGAAATTTAGGGTTGTTACATTGAGCTTCACTACCATCACGTTTACAAATAGTGTGCTGCAGTTTGTTCAATAATCCTGGAAAACTAGTGCCCAAGTGGTTCAATATCCCTACTTGCAAGTTTGGCTTCCGGAGCACTCCCCCTATTTTCCAGTAACCTGATTTTTCCATTCAAGTGTAGCAAGGGTCCTACTTCACACCCCCTAATTGTCTTCCCCTTTTATTTTTCACATATCCTCTATGTATATTTTTTTATTCAGACAATAACAATTCAAACTACATTATTTGTAATGCATACAGATTTTGACATATATCTAAATTCATGATTTCAAACACTACAATTCAATTTCAATTTCCTTTTCAAACATAAAAATCACATCCGAAGATGTTTCTTTCATTTTCTTTGTGGGCTCTATCCATTTTGGTCCATGGCACAAAATCCGGAAAAGTTGGACCCCTCCTAGGTGTAAGTTCTTCATCTGGCTTGTGTACCACAACAGATTGTGGACGGCTTATTGGTTGGCGAAACAAGGACTGTCCCATTCTGAAACATGGCCCTTTTGTGACCAGGTTGAGGAATCCATACACCATTTGCTAATTGGTTGTGTGTTTACTCGCCAGGTGTGGAGTATCATTTTCCAGAAACTGGGGCTGCTCAACTTGGCGCCTGATCCCGCAGTAACTCGTTTTTTTTGGATGGTGGAGGAAATCTGTCGCATCTATCCCAAAGGAAATCGGAAAGGACTTAGTTCACTGATCACTTTAGTGGCATGGGAGGTTTGGAAGCATCGCAATGGGTGTCTTTGAAAATCTAAGACCAAGCATTCAGGAGATTCTCAGGGCAGCAAGCATGGAGGGTGGCAGCTGGTGCATGGTTGGGGCTTCTAAGCTCCTTCAGCTGGTCACCAGGTTACCACACTAACTCCCAGGTGGTCTGTTGGTCGTCTTCTTAGAAGTTTGTGTTGAGTTTTGTAAGTCTGGGTATTGTTGGGATGTGGGTGTGGTGTTCGTTACTCGGGTTGGGTCCCTCCGTATACTTTTTCCTACCATAATAAAATGACAGGCAGTTCTCTGCGTGATTCGAGAAAAATCATAAAAGAAAAGGAAAAAAAACATTGGGTGTTGCTCTGAATTGGGCTTGATTGGCTACAACCATGGGCGTTGCTCTGAATTGGGCTTGTTTGGCTACAACCATGGGCGTGATCAGCCTAGTTCAAGCAACAAACATGCCCACCATCAACAACTCTTTTTTTTTTGCCCAAGTCTTCGTCAACGCTTGCTGCCAAGAACTACCCAATCCCCACTTACTCCGTAGCCAGTCCAGTCATTGATTCTCCTGTCGACCATTGCGTTCCTGCATCACTTGCATATCCTTCAATGGCTGACAAGGGAGACAAACCAATCACCCAGGCGCTGCGAGACGCGCTGCTTCACTTCGCCGTCAAGTCCAAGAAGCTCGCGTCGCCGCTGCTCGAGCCGTTCGGGCGGGCGTCCGAGCCGGCCACCGTCGACGGCGACGAGCTGACGTCGCTCAGGTCCAAGCTGCGCCGGATCCACGCCACGCTCCGCGACGCCGAGCGCCTGTCCGTCGCCGACCACTCCGTCCAGCTATGGCTCGCCGAGCTCGGCGACCTCGAGCACCGCGCCGAGGACGTGCTCGAGGAGCTCGAGTACGAGTCCCGCCGCTCGGCCCAGCTGGAGGACCTCAAGCAAGACTTACTATATGCCGCCACAACGGGGAAGCGGCGCCGGGAGGTGACGCTCCTGTTCGCCGCCGCGCCGGCGAGGCGGCTGCGCCGCAAGATCGACTGCATCTGGGCGAGGTATGAAGAAATCGCATCAGATAGGAAGAAGCTCCGCCTGCGGCCCAGCGACGGCACGCCACGGCCCGTGGCAGCGGCGAGCGCGCTCGTGCCAAGCAGCGCACTTCCCCGTGGCGAGCGCCTCCACGGCCGGGAGCGCGATGTCGAGAAGGTCGCCGCTCTGGTTTGTGGTGGGGAACTCAGCAGCGGGAGAAGCTACACCGTCGTGCCAATCGTCGGAATGGCCGGCGTCGGCAAGACGGTGCTGGTGCAGCACCTCTTCAACATGGCTGCCGTCAGGAAGCACTTCGACGTGGTACTCTGGGTCTGGGTCTCCCAGGAGTTCGACGTCGTCGGCGTGACCCACAAGATCGCCGAGGCGATCACAAAATCACGCCCGGCGTGCGCCGAGCTCAGCACGCTTCATGAGCTCATAGTTGAGCACCTTGCAGGGAAGAGGTGCTTGATCGTTCTTGATGACGTTTGGGATGACAATGCCAGCCACTGGGACAGCATTACGGCCCCCCTGAGCTGCTGTGCCGCGGGGAGCACCGTCGTCGTCACGACGAGGAGTAAGAAGGTTGCCAAGATGGTGAGCCCCAAGGTGTATCATCTGAAATGCTTGTCAGATGACAACTGCTGGCTTGTGTGCCGGCGACGGGCACTGCCAGATAGCAATGCGAACGTTGACCAAGAACTTGAAGAGATTGGTAAGCGGGTTGCGAAGAAGTGTGGGGGATTGCCATTGGCAGCAGAGGCAGCTGGTAGCGCACTGAGCAGTTCACTCAGCTGGAGGCACTGGAACGAAGTCCTGGAGAATGACCTGTGGGCTGGCGGTGAGGCGAAGAATCTGGTACTGCCGGTGCTGAAGGTGAGCTACGATCACTTGTCTATGCCGCTGAAGCGATGCTTCGCATTCTGTTCATTGTTTCCCAAGGGCTTCGTCTTCGACAGAGATGTTCTGGTCCAGCTGTGGACTGCACAGGGTTTTGTGGAAGATGAAGGAGACCGCAACCCTGAATTTATTGGCAAAGGATACTTCAACGAGTTGGTGTCTAGGTGCTTCTTCCACCCTTCCCCGTCTCATGATATCAATGAAGGGAAGTTTGTCATGCATGACCTGTATCAGGAGCTTGCTCAGTTTGTTTCAGGCAATGACTGTAGGATGATACAGAACTATGATCAAATGAAAATGGATGCAAACCCTCGGCATTTGTCCATCGTCCACAATAAGTCTCAATATTCTGGCAAAGAAATACACTGGAACTCATACTGTGATTATCAAGATCTACGATCCTTCCTATTTGTTGCAAGAACACCAAAACAGTACCACGAGGAGATGCCACTCAGAACAATGATTCCATCAGAAATTATCAAAGATTTTGATTGCTTAAGAGCTCTAGATCTGAACAGCACTAATATCCAGGACCTGCCAAAGTCGATTGGAAGCCTAATACATCTGAGGTACCTCGGTCTGGAGAACACTGCAATCCAGACATTGCCTGAGTCAATTTGTGCGCTCTTCCACTTACAGACAATCAAGCTTAACCATTGCTCTTCCCTTACTCAATTACCTCAAGGTATCAAGCTCTTGTTGAATTTACGGTGCTTAGAGATCCCACATTCAATCATACAAATGCCTTCTGGGATAGGAGAGTTGACTGGGCTACAGAGACTACCTTTTTTTGTCATTGGAAATGCGTCTGATAGATGCGGCATAGAAGAGCTGAATGAACTGGTAAATCTTAGAGGGAATCTTCACATCAAAGGTTTAAACAATCTGGATGGTGCACAAGCTGCCATGGGCAACCTCTGGAATAAGTCAGGGATTCAAAAGCTAACACTTGAATGGCCCGAACTTACAAATTTTAACAAGACTTATGTTGATCTGCAAGGGAATGCAGTGAATGGCATATCAGACAATCAGGACCCTGGATTTAGGGCTGCAGCAGATCAGGTGTTAAAGTGCCTGAAGCCTCATTCAAATCTGGAAGAGCTCACTATAAACCATTATAATGGATCCTTTTCTCAGACATGGTCCGGATGGCTGCCCTTGGACAGGTTAGCTTCTATTGAACTGAAAGACTGTCACAATTGTGAAGAGCTACCACCCCTTGGCTGCCTACCATCACTGAAACACATTTTGATACAATCATTGCCAAGTGTTAAGCTAGTAGGGCCAGAATTTTTTGGCGATGTTGGAGATATCGCTTCAACCAGTGGTAGCAGAGTCTGTAATGTGTTTCCTGCACTGGAGTCGCTAAAGTTCAGGAACATGAAAGCTTGGGAAGAATGGTGTGGTGTCAAGAGTGTGCACTTTCCCAATCTTAAATATCTCAGCATTTTTAGGTGTAGCAAGCTGAAGCTATTGCCCGAGTTCAATTCAGAACCAAAGCTGAGAATCCGGCACTGTGACCTGCTGCAAATGCCATTGTGTCAGGTATCATCCAAAAGTTCAGATATGTTACTGCCATAAGCTATTAATATGCATGCCTCGAATGTTTCATACGCACATCTCATTATCTTTTTCAGCATTCTGTGACTCCTTTTATTTACTTCACCACCAAGAGCGTATCTGTTCTCATCCCTAAAAAACAGCATATGCTTCCTAGATGCTTTGTTCTTTAGAACAACAAAAGTATATGAAATGGCCCCTTAGAGTTCATGCATATGGATTCAGGCTTACTTTGATCAAATGGAACCAAATAAGTTTGATTGCAAAAATGCCAACAAGGGCACAACAACTCCCTTTTTGCAAACATCAAAATTATAAATCACAAATTTGATATGACTCCTAAGAATTTCAATACAAACCTCACAAAGATATTTAGCTGCACTAGGAATTGTTTGTTACATAGCCTCTATTTTTCTGAACAGAACAGAAAAGGTATATTAAAGTGTTTTTCAAAATGTTCAGAATGCATTTGTTTTCTGTCTTGTTCAGAAATATCGGAATATGGTGAAGCACATACCAGCTCAAAGTGAAATTTCATATACATGCATTGCCGAAGGTGACATTTTAGTCATTGAAGCTTCCTGTTCCTATGGTGCATAGAAATGGTCATTGATCTGCTGGATCAGGTTTCCCCATCAGACTTTTATTTCAACACTAGGTTGTAGTTCCACTCGTTATGTACTACTGATGTAGTGATGTGGCCTTTTATTGGTAGGATGTACACAGTGCAAAGATGTTGGCATCAATTTAACCCTGGAGCTGATTCATTGATTTGCTCCATGCATTAAACGACTGTAAAATTTGGGAACCTGTGCGCTATGGTGAAATGATTCGGAATACAGAGGAAGATAGAAACTTACTGCATGCAGTAATCTTCATAAATGGGTCCAAGCTCTCTCGTCATGGCTTATGTAATTTATCTAGGGATAGGTTGAGGAAGGTGCTTGCGGCTCTTTGCACCATGCAAACCAGCTGGGCAGCTATTTTCAGGATTTATGGAAAATGCCTACTTTTTCTCTGAGTTGAGAAAAGTGAGTTGGGGAAAAAGCAATATCAAAAGGAGAAATAGCCATGATTCAATCCTTTTTGGCCATCCCTATATAATTTGAATTGTTCATACTGATGACTAGCTGCTACTCAAGCAAGTGGCCGTCTCATTGGAGGAAAAAAGTTTCCTCTTTTTACACCTTATTGTTACATTTGGTTTGGTACTGACATAGTGTTTCAGCAGTGTGAGCAATTCTAAGTTGTTTAGACTGTACAAGAAAATTCCCGAATTTGGATGTCATCTTGGAAAAAAATGTGTGGGTCCTCAAGAATGAAAACCTGGAACATTGTAATTTGAATTTACTTAATTATTTTTGTTGGGCTAGAATTTTCACCATGGCAACAGCATGCAGCACAATAAACTTGTGTCACGACGATTGTTGAAGCCGCCGGCTGTGAGGGCTGCTTGTCAGTAACTGGCCATGGTTGGAGCTTGTCCAATATATGAGTAACGAGAACAACAACACAACCACTGATGTTTTTTCCCAGATACCTTGGTTGATCAACTTTATGTTTTTATAATCTCACTAACCATGTCTTTCCTATTTGTATCATTTTCTTTTGTTGTATTCAAAATCTACACCAAATAAAGTATTCATGTTCAAAACGAACTCCAAGCAAACAAGTACAGGTTAGATTATAAACAGGCACAAGGATAAAGAGAGTATGTGTGTCATTAAATATGAAAAATGCAAGTACAGGAGCCCATTTACTAGAGCAATTAAGTAAGAACGAACAAAAGTGATAGAATGTTGGAAAAGTATCTTAATAGTATAGAACTCACAGTAAGAAGAGGTGAGGAAAGCTAAAATGACTTACATTTTAGGACGAAGTACATCGTTTAATATTTTACAGGATGGTCCCTTTCCAAAAGAAAAAGAATACAATCAAGGTCATCTCCTGTATGAAAAAGAAAAGTGACTACATTTTTCATCTAAAATTATAGAATTTCACCTAACACTGCATAACTGCGAGAAAAGTTCCTATAAATATCCAGTTTTCCATAGTACAAGTAACTCAAATTTGATAAACACCCACGGAAGAACTCCTGACTATGGCCAAACATAGAAGTGCTGGAACACCAAAGCAGTAGACAGGTGCATCCATGAACGGATCAACCTCGTATGCCCTCACAATAGCTCTGCAATGCTGCAGATAAGTGCTTGTTAGTGCGGAAGCTCACAGATTTGCTTGTGTTTACATGTATGGTCCGTGTTATGATGTTATCACAATATAACACAATCAAATAAGGAAAAATTAGGAACTGAATAACTCCCACTTAAGTATTCACCGCTAAACAATTGCCTATTACCCGCTGCTATTTGATTCCACATTTTGGTCACTATGTGCAATTCTATTGAGAAGCCATGTTCTTTCATTGAAAATTTTGTCAACGCGGCCATTTAAATTTGCAGTTGCCCAAGGTCACAATCTCATCAAAGGGTAGTATCTAATCACAAAATCTCCAAACTGTACTTAGGTGCATAGCTTTTGCTGTGTATCTAGAAAAGCCAGGATGCCTTGTATTACAGGATGGAGAGAGTACGTTCAAACAAAGGGTAGTGAAGAAAAAAGCACAACAACAGACCTTGGAGGGCATGGAAAATCTTTCTATGTGCAGAAGGCATTGTATTCTATTTTAAAAAGGCAGTCCTCAACTTGCAATACCTGAGAAAACAAAATGGGGGCACTTGAATGTAGGCCCTATTCACCCTAAACCTCACAGGAAGCAAAAGATGATGTGAAGCTAAATTCCATATTGCCTAATTTTTCAAAGATTGCTTAAGTCGCTTAAGGAAGAAAAATCCAAGTGGGACTACTAATGCCATATTACGAGTTGCAACTAAGCCATTAAGGCATTACATTCACAATGCAAAAAAGCACACAGGTTCAAAATGATTCTGAAGGGTTTGCAAATTACCCTTTCTAGACACACATAATTTAAGGAAGAAAATAACACGCCTTGAAATTTTATAATCATCATAAGATTCTTCATGAATTTGGAAACAACAGGAATAAAGTCGTTCAAAGGAAGATCAACAGGCAACAGAACTTAAAATTGCAAGTAATGAGTTGAATTTGTAAGGAAACCATACCTTCCAGTGTTTCCAGACAATTGGTAGGCATAGAAGTATTAGAATCTTTCTAAACCAATAAAATATGCAAACATACTTTGGGTGCCACGTCTCTTTACAATGATCATCATCCTTCTTTGCTCTCTGGGAGATATCATAACCTAGATACAAAGCTCTTTCTGCTGCTACAGCTGCTATAACAAGAAAGGCTGGCAAAACCACAAACAGAAGATGGGGAAGAACAATGACCATCACATCAGGCCAGCCAATATATGGCATTGTACTGGTGTTGACAAGATACTTAGTGCTCCAGCCTTTGTAATGCAAATACATCTTATTGTGATTCTCCGTAACAGCATAGCCAGTAAACCATGGGAAGAAGACCAAATAAAGCAAATACAGCAACATTCCAGACCAGATGACATACATCTTCGAAAACTCAACTGCAAAAAACTCAAAATTAACAGGCAAATAGCCTCCTGAACATCTTCTGGTCATCCTTGGCCTAAGAAACTTCAGGAACTGTTTCTCATAAAACATGAGCGAGGTGCGAGGAACCAGAACCAATGAAAAAAGAAATGCAAGGGTGGTCCACATGATTGGGTAGTACAGCTGATTCCATTGGCAACCCATAACTCTAAATTCTTTCCATGTCCAACTAACTTTTGCGGTTAAACCATTAACAGAAAATGGCCTCAGTTCGCTAAGGTAAACCTCCCCAGTGATATCCACTGCTTCTATCTGGAGCCAGTATCGATCTGGTGACTCGTCAGAAAATTTTCTCCAGTTCCATGGGACTGTATAGATAGCTCCTCTAGCTCCCTTTCCACTAGTTCTTTCCATTTCTTGCTCTAGTACCAACTGAAAACTTCCAGAATGTGATTCATATACTTTTACAGTTACAGATTCAATCTTGTATCTTGAAAAGACAAGGGCTCTCACTGTCCCTATATGTGCAGTGCTCGTCGCTTGGCAAATAAAATCAAGAGGGTCTGAAGACCTCTGCATAAACCGTGAATCCAATGGAAAGGTGGGTACTATGATCACGTCTTTAGAACCAAATCTGAAATTCATGTCAGCATATGAGACATGGCCAGAATCAATAGCTAGAATTCTCATGCTCCTAGCACTTCTCCAATCACCCATCTCCCACTCCCAGAATTCTGCTGCAGACTCTGTCCTTGCAGAACAATTGTCATTACTGACAGCTGTTGACATACCTTCATGGATATCAAATTGAAAGTGCTGTTTAGAAGAAACTATATGCTGCTCAGATGTATGATGGCGCTTCAGGTTTCTTCCAAAGTTGGTATGAAGATGTCCACACAAGTAAGCGGAGAGTGAATGCTTCAGAAAAACATCTCTAATACTTCTTCCTGAAGCTGTCAATGCCGAGAAGGATATAGGGAAATGTCCAAAGGCAATCTTAGTTACTGGGAAACTTGTATATTGATCATCCCACTGTGAAAGTGCTGCGTCTAAATCAGAAAGTAGCTGATCTGTAGGTTGGCCAAATATATTTGTTGGGCTTCGGAGACCAGCACCCATTGCACTGTCAAATCCAACAAATAAATGTTTCCTGCCACTATTCTGCACATTTAAAACCAAGGATAAGATTTTGTAAAGTTCAAGCAAACCCATGCTGAACTTATACTCAATCATACTAGTAACAGGTTTCACAACATGCGTCATTCTTGGCAAGGTTAATTGGATTTGTGCTGACATGAACCAACCTGTAATGTTATACTTTGGACAGCACCTGTCCGTCCTAATCTTGCATTGATGCTGTGCTTTTTGTAGAAATCAACACCAACCTCAGCAACACCATATGAATCATGATTACCTCGTAAATCATAAAATATTTCCTTGTTCAGCCCACTCCTATTAGCAACATCATCAATAGCTCTCCCATACTCAATCCATTCAAACTCCTCTTGCCTCGATGACAACAAATCTTTGCTTTTTGCATCTGAGCATAAGAATACAAAGATAAAAGAACTTATTAAGCCTCTGTAAATATGCTAGAAGTGAAAATAAAGCATACATTCTGTTACTTCCTAAGCCTACATGTTACAGATTATTCTTCTCATCTCCCTTTTCCATTGAGCACCCAACTGCAAAGTTTCCATTAGGTAACACAAAAAGATAAAAATTTGCAAATAACATTTGAGACAACTGTTAAATAAATTGACTGCACAGATTAGTGCATATTCAATACTACAGAAATTGATCTCGAAAGAGGAAAAGCATAATAAATATTTTGCGTGGCAATACTAATGTTGACCATGACAAGAAAATAAAAGTACTGGAAATTTCACTATAATAAGGTAATATAGAATCTTTTCAAGTAACATCAACCATAGTCAAAATGATGGGTGCATTATTCCAATGAAAATTGCCATTGTCTTGTGTGGTATATTTTTTAACGATAAATTTATGCACTCCATAAACAGAGCCAAAGGTAGAGTGTTGGCAAAGCAAGAGGTAAACAAACATAGGTTATTTGACCATTTCAACATGAGACCATGCACATGAGTGTAAATTTTGTTTGGCTCATTTTCTATTAAGATTAAAAAAAAGTTGTTAAATGTTGCATTAGTTCAGGAATAATTTTAAACATTGGATGCAGTGGTTGATTGAAGCAAACTGTAGGTTTAGCAGGAACCCAATTCTGACAAAACAATGAAAGCCAATAGTTATGCAACACTCTTTCAGCCATAAGCTTAAAATGTTTTGAAAGGTGGAACTACAGTAACACCTACACATTGGAGCCACGAAGCTCCACTACTTCTAATAGCGTTCAATAATCCACTAGTTCAAATAACGCTGCAGTTGAGCCAATAATTCTGTAGCCGAGCAATTATGTTAGCCAAACTAGGAATGTTGTCAGGTTGTAGCTTATCTGTATGCATTAGTATTGAAACTCCATGGCAAGATAACCATAAATCATAATCATACATCTTCTCATTCCATTCTTTCACCCAACTCACTCACTTAACTAAAGTTAGATTTCAGCCACCTCGATAGTATGGTGTCCGTGAAAAGCAACAGCACAGCTTTGGGCTGCTGATCATAAATGTGCAATTCAATGTAGAAGGGGGGAATTACTCTGCTTCAATCGTGTACATTAGAGGGCAAGCTGGTGTTATTTTGCAGTGTTTCAGATATGGCAATCTACAATAATTTGACATGGTATGAACAACACTGAATCTATACAAGCAAATGCTTAGGGGTTTCCACTTCCTGGCGCCCATTGAACAAAATTGTGCATCATTTGTTAGATTTTAGCAGTAGCGCAAATGCACAATCTTCCCAGGAAAAAAAACTAATAGAAGAGAACTTTAATGAAGCCTATAAAACTATACTCTTGTCACTAAAACAGTAGTTATGAAGCCTACTCTATGGCGAAACCTCACTAGAACCAGATCTGAACCCCTGAACCGAACCAAAATCCCCACCACGCGCAAAGGAACAAGGTAGGAAGCTCACCGGTGAGATCGCCGGTGATGAGGACGAGCGCGGGGTTCACCATAGCGAGCGCGTCGCCCACGTGGCGGCGGAAGTCGGCGGCACGATCCGGGTGGAAGGCGCTGAAGTGGAGGTCCGACAGCTGCACGGCCCACACCACCGACCCCGGCTCCCCCGGGACCTCCACCACCCGCCGCGTGTCGCCGCCGACGCCGCGGGCGCGGGCGGCGCCGCAGACGAAGAGCACGAGGGGCAGCGCGAACAGGAGGGCCGCCGGCCGCTGCGGCGAGGCCATCGTGGGACTCCGGCCGCCGCCTCGGTTGAGGACTTGGGAGTTGGGATTCCTGAATTGAGCTCGAGGCGGCCCCGGAAATGGAACGAATTCGAAATTCCGAACTCCTTCCGCGAAGGAGATGAGGACAACGAACTGGAACGCATTAATTGCCCAAACAATGCGAATTGGGAACCGGCTACTGTAGCGCGTTACCGGAGCCCTTACATTTTTACGATAAATACGGTAGCGTAGCATTTCATATGTATTTATAAATAATTATCTAAATATTGATTAATTAGGTTCAAAATGTTCGTTTTATAAAGTACAACAAAACTGTGTAATTAGTTTTTTATTTTATTTACATTTAGGACTCCATGCATGTGCTGACATTTTGATGTGATGAAAATCAGGTTTTTGTGTAGTGGAATTTAGGGGTGGAATTTAGAAAAACTATGAAAGATTTCCGAAGTCGAATCATTTTAATTCAAACTAGGTAAATGTCCGTGCGTTGTTTCGGGTATGATTCATGAAGCAAAGATATATAGACCAAAGGAAATATTCAATTTTAACTTCGGTAAGATCGCACCGAAGTCCATGGAAGTTAATACTTTTGTTTTTCACAAAGGCATGGATGATGAGCTACAAAACCGTGGTTGATTCTGTTGCATAAGCTATAAGTCTATTAATTTATATATAGTGCAAGCTATTAATTGAACGGTGGCGATGCCACTAAATATCAAATTATGTTTTTTATAAATTTCATGTAAATAGACCTGATCGTGGCCATGCAAATCCTAGGCCGTCGACTGCCGGGAGGGAGCCGCCCCTATGGCTAGGGTGGCGTCCTTTTGTGCCAGAGCATGGATGTGGAATGTCAATCTTAAACAGTTGCTTAGGTATAGGCAAACACTGTTGGTTGCCGGCATATTGACAGTCAAACAACGCTCTCAAAGAAGAGCAAAACCTAAGATGAGACTAACTATTGCTTATTTTTTTTAGGCAATTGCTTACTGATTAGGGAACAACCAATAAATTATTATTTAACATTTGCCATCAAAGATGATTCGATAGAAATGAATGAGTATTGTTCAGGTGCCCACCAGTTGTTTAATTGAAAGCAGAGGCATAATCAACACTGGCCTGATGCAGCTGCACAGATGCGAAACATTACAATGCAGCAGTGCTAGCTGCTCTCCAACACGGATGCACTGTCTCATACAAACTGCAGCCAACATACACTCGGTTCCTCTTGCCAGCATTAGCACAAAATGCTCGAAAATTTTGCTACTCCACATATATGCACATACACACAAAAACATCAAAATTTCATGAGCAAATAGAAAAAAAACTGCATATCTCATCTCTCTCGCCATAATATAATTAGTTGCTACGGTTATAATACATGTGATTCAAAAAATAGTGAAATACCTTCGATTAATATAAGAGTAAATTGCATCCATCGTACAATAACTTGTAAGGTTGTATCATTTTAGTACATGAAGTTGTAAATTGAGCAATCACATGCAACAAGTAGGTTAATGTGTGCATATACGGTCAAAACATGACACGTCAATGTATTTTGCCATGGTGGCAATACGACCTGGGATGACGGAGAGTTAAGTTGGTGACTCGACTGTTGGCGGAGGATAATAAACGTGCACACACAATTATGGCCATACACGTTCACCTTATACATGCTGATCACAGTTCAATTTTGAGAAATATGTAGCTTCTCAACCACGAAAGAAGCAAATATGCTCATACACGTGACTATTCACTTGATAGGAATATACAAAACAAGCAATCTATGAACAACTGAAACAATCAGGACCAAAGTAATTCAAAATTAAACATGAAAAATTCCTCAATAATACTGATAATCCAAAATTGAATGAAATTCCATAACAAAGTGGAATAATCCCTTAAAAATAGTAATCACACAATATAACTGATAGTAACTACAATATCATGTCTATCCCATTAAAATCACTCAATAAGCATGGAATTATTCTTGAGGTTCTTGCTAAGGTTAGACGATGCATTTTGTAACGTATCAACTTCGTGAACAGCCGGTTGTTGTCCTATATTATTATCATCATCTCTTGTAGCTCTTTTTCGACCGCGTCCTCTGGTGCTATTAGCCCTACCGTACATGATGTGTCCTATGTCCTTTGTTCGACCACGTCCTCTTGTGCCCCTTGCCCTTGTTGCCCTCCTTGGTCTGCCATTTGCCATTGCAGTGGTCACTTTTGAAGGAGGCATTGCATCCCTCTCATGTTCAACAAAAAAACGAATCTGGCAGCGGACCAGGTGGTTGCCTAGAGTTGGCTCGTAGGGTGTTATGTGCTTAAAATTGATAGTAATGGGTGTAATTTACTTTCTGATCGAATTTAGCCTTGCAATAGCAAATTGTCAACTAGAATGGCAAATTGACATCTAGAAATTTAGCTACAAGCAGTAGTATTAACATCATGGATTTAATAGGATTTTTTTCATCCAATCATAGCTGACTCGAAATTTCCCTTTTCTTTGGCGTACTATGTTAATCAATGAATTTCATTCGCGGAGCAGAAGGAGCAGAAGCTGGGATTGGATAGCTCTTTGTTGGCTCAGGCGTTGTCTCTTTTCTTGGATGAATCTCTCAGCCTGTCAGATTATTGTTTTGTTTTGGGCTGGTCTTGTTGTTGGCCAGCTGGCCGGCGGATGGTTTCCGTTTTGGTAGTGGCTGTGTAGTCCTGTGCTATCCGGCTTTTGAGCGTGTGGAATTGAGTCCGCTGTAAACTTTGGGTCTAGGGCAGTTGGCTCTTGTAAAACTTGGTTTTTTGTTGGTCCTGCTTTATCTATAAAGCTGACTTCGATCTTTGGTGCAGTCTACTGGAGCTCTGTGGATGCAATGGCATGGGAGTAGTGGGGGAGGGGCGAATTCAAACCTGACATCCGCGTAGTGCAGCTCGCAGGATGCAACATGAACATTGGCTTGTTTCTGTAGAGGGGCCGGAACACACGACGAAGCTGCAAAGACTCGCGTAGTCGCCCTGCCAGGCTAGATTGACGGGCACCAGCAAGCTTCGCTAGCATGGCAGGCTCGGCGTGCACCGCCGGCGCCGGCGTCGTGGCCAGCCCATCCAAATCCATGGGCGGTGGCTGCTTGGGATTTTTTGAGCGTTGGGAAAAAGTAAAGAATACGGATGGGTTGCCGGGGAGTTAGTGCGTTTGCAAGCAAAATAAAGAGAACGGATGACTGAATGAATCATGGCTAGCGACAGACGAGAAGGGTCAAATGAATTAGCAAACATAGTTAAGGGGTTATTTAAAACATAACATAAATCTCCACGTCATATGCCAGGGTGTCACTTGAAAGAGCCTCGCGAGCATATTTAGACTGTATATAATTGTACGTGACAACTTCTTGTATGTAATTGCATAATTACAACTTAATGGACTAAGTTGATACGACGTTACAACTTGTTGTATGACGAGTGCAATTTACTCTTAATATAATGCATAAACAAACTGATCTGTTTCAGAGCTATTACCAACAGTGACAAAATTTTAGAATAGATTCCTCACACATGGCAAACTGATCTCGTGTTTCCAATTGCAAATGTACTTTAATTATAGATCCAATATATCACTGCGTCGTTAACTTGGGTGTATTATAAGCATAATGCTAAACATCAAATCACCTGGTACGGTCCTGATACCTGCAACCAGTACATAAGTAATGTCATCCAAAGTCTTCAACAATTAAATCATCTATTTATTTTGGAAGCCCCAAAGTCAGACATCGATGGGTGTAAGAAATAGAACGACGGCAACTTCCACTTGGCGAAGATAAAACAATGATGCAACATGGCAGTGAGAGTCAGTCAAACAGAGAATTTGGAAATTAAACGCTACAAAATAACTAAATGCTTTACAGTGGGGCACAATGCAAATTTGTAGCAATGCTTGCAATTTCACGTGTCTCAACTCCAACTACGTGCTTAAAGAGTCTTTACTCTATTCTCAAAAAAAAATTAAAGGCGGAAAAGACTGGGTTATGAGGATGGACATCATTTATGCAGAAAAAGAACAACCCTAAGTTAACAAATTCAATTACATTGCCTACAATTTTAGTGACAGTAAAGCATAGCAGTACCTCAAGTTTTTTAGGTTGACACAAGAACAGACAGGAGTATTCAAGGGAATAAAAAGAGTTACCTACTTACATGCAAGGTCCATCTCTAGCATTCACTGAATCTAGAATCTCCTTTCTCTGCTTAAACAAACGAAGGAATAAGGGCCTCCCCTTTTAGTGTTATGTCAGGATTCTTGTCCAAGTTTGCCTTCAGATAACTCCGCCATTCAAGAAGAGTGCAAAGCTCAATTGGCACATGATTTGCTTTGTCCTTCTCTTGCTCAAATCCAAGCAAGGAAGCATCTGATACTTAGCCCTTGTTTAGATGGAGAATTGGGGACCCCCAATTTCGCCATTTACTGTTCAGAATACTGTAGGTCGTCAGAATGGCAGAATGTGCCCTGCCATTCAAATGTGCATTGCCAAATTCATCATGTACAGGTTCCAAGTTTGGTAACTAGCAGTCTAGCTATGAATGTGTTCACACCACAATAAAGGCAACGTAAATGATATGCACAAGTCCATGCACATGCATGGCGATGGATCAGCAGGTCTTACAAACATGTCAACTGCACCAGAAACATAAGCCAAATTCATTCAGGGAGGCTCATGATCCAGAGAAGCATACAGCAGAACACATGAACATCACATAAAGGAGCACGTGCCATCCACATTCACTTCACAACCACAAGCATATGCTGAAGCACATGACATGAAAAGGCCTTCCACAAAGGACATCCACAAGGACATGACATCAAATCTGACCATCTGCCTCATTCAAACAAGTATAACAATCATAACATTGAAGCTGGACAGATAGGGAACTGAAGACATTGCAATCACATGAGCTGCAAAAGGAATTACGCTAGTTTATATAAAGAGCAGGGGTAAAACTTATGAGACAGACAACCTGATAAGAGCCGGCAATTTCCGATTGCTGTTACCTGCAATGAGAAATAATGCACATTGAATCCCTTGTTGTTGCTCATATATCACAAGGACTACAAGTATTTAGGAAACAAAATTATGAGCAATATATTAGCAGAACCGAACTAACACTTAATATATGTTGTTCTAGTGATACATGGCAGTTGATAATGAAGAACTTTAGGGTATCAAACATCATAAGCCTACACATAATTATGCGCAATAACATAGCAGAACAATAGTACCACTTAAGATCTAGGTGTTATAGGATAACATGGCATTTCATAATACAAAACTTTATTGTATCTAACAACAAAAGCCGACAGTGGTTTAATGAAAACCAAAACATACACAATCATGTAAAAATACGCAATTAGACGGAAGGGTCACGAACAGACTACCTGCTGGTGCATGCAGGTAGCTTTAGGCAACATCATCCCTCGTGTCTTCAATGTGATCATGGAGCACCATAAATACGCTCAACAACAATAATTAGAGGTCGTCAGTAAACAATCTTTGAAAGGTTCCACTCAATAACGGAAAAAATTGCAAATATTGTCCCAAGCATGGGGATCCAGTGGTTCTCAGCTGACAACACACTTATTGTCAAGTACACCGACATTACTACACACTCAAGTATAGGCAAAAAACTGATACGGTCCTCAGACACTCTCAAATTACATAGCCGCACTCAAGAATGGTACCTATTGTACAACTGTTCAGCAATTCTATCTCGGAAAGCATTCATTCTAGCCATGTCTGCCCTTGCCGGCGCTGCCTCTGTTGCCGGCTGATCTAAAGTGGCCTCTGCGGGGACGTAGTTCATGTTGTTGTCAACTAAACCAAAGTCATGATCAAATCCACCCTCCTTCCTAATGAAGTTGTGCAACGCCATGATTGTACAGATTATATGTGTCTGTGTTTTCTCTTTATAGGCAGGGATTTCCAACAATATGCGCCACTTCATTTTCAACACTCCAAACACGCGTTCTATAACATTTCTAAGAGATGCATGGGCATAGTTGAACGTCTCCTTCATACCTCTAGGTTGTTCGACGGCGTTTTGAAAGTCTTGGATGTGATACATCGTCTGTCGGTAAGGAGTCAGATAGCCCGTCCGGTTTGCGTACCCCGAGTCCACAAGATAGAATTTCCCTGCACGATGGAGGACCTATAAGTAACGAATGACAACTTAGATAGCAGTACAGATAATAGCACCAGGTAGTACCTCTAGGTGGCATTGGGAAACTGTCTTTGTATCTTGACATTGCATCGTGAAACACAGTCATGTCATGCACGGACCCAGGCCATCCAGCGAGGACAAATGTGAAACACATATCGAAGTCACAAGCGGCCATGACATTCTGTGTAGTCTTTCCCTTCCGACACATGTGCTGGACCAGCTTATGCTGAGGCACGACCACTAGAATGTGGGTGCCATCGATTGCCCCTATCGCATCCTTGAATTCAGGGTAGAACCTAGTGTTGTGAAGACTTGGGTGCATATCGGTAAAAGTGGGATCGCTAGGTTTAATGATGTCTCCTGCCAGGCGCACGAGACATTTAAGCACTTTGTGAAAAAGATTGTGGACTGTGGCTAGGGATCTCTCGAACATGTCCTCAGCTTGCCTAACAGATTGTGGTGCACCACATATCCAAAGGAACATGGCTAGAGCCTCAATAGAGGTAGACTTGGGAGATGAGGTAAGTCCGTAACTGGATGTCAACAGATCATGCAGCCTATGAAACATTGGGGGTGTCATCCTAAACATGTTGTAGCAGGCAGTTGCATTACCAAGCTTGTTTTCTACCCACTGAAGGCCAGTCAAAGGTGGCATCCTATATGGCCCTCTACTACAAAACTTGTCCACATGTATAGCAGTTGCATACATACCATAGAAGAGTTGAGCGTCTTCATCGTCTTAGATCACCGAAAGGACAAAGTCTTCCCACCATTCCTTAGACTCTGCCTCACTGTCCTTAGTGCCCTCACTGTCCGTGCTTGCATGAGGAGAAGGTGGCACAGCAGCACTGTTGACCTGTCCAAGGCAAACAAAATATAGTCAGCAAGTTACAATAAGGCATCATTGCAACCCTGCGCAGTACCTCTGTACAAAACAAAACAGAGCTCAGCAAATTATGATGAACAAAACACAACATGTCACACTTGAACATCAACATTAGGTTCACAGACTTCGCACAGACTCCACCGTTAAAGACATAGTTCAGACACAATAAAAGGTACTACAACAAATACAAACCCTACACAAAAGCTACCAGTTATGCATGATGCTAACTACTGGTTAAATACGGAAAATGCATGGACGAAAGGAGCTAGTTCTCGACCATATCAGCAAATGTCTCAATCATGACCATCCTGCATTCAGTGGGTGCTAAGAGGAATGTCTCAATGGCGTCTTCATCTTTCAATATGTTCAACACCCCACGCCACATATGCTTCTCCATTTCCTTGACCCCCAACAGTTTTGCTAATTCCATAACCAAATTCTTGGAGGCTCTCCTAGCAGCCTTGGCTTCTTCCTTCTTTTTTGCATCTTCTTCCCTCCTGCTCAAACGCGCTTCACCTTTCTGGTTCTTCTGCTGCCATATGTCACTGAGCATACGGTTCCTGTCCTCCAACATGGAGTTGAACTTACTCATGTTCCTATCCACACTCTTCAGGGCTGCGTTCTTCGGCTTCTTGCATGGACTAGAAGCCGTGCTCCGGGTGCTGCATGTTGTCCGCTTGCTGCCACTGCTGACTGGGGTACGACGGCGTGGAGTTGACAATCCAACCAGTGGGCTTGCTAGGCTGTCAGGAGTCACACTGGCATCTCCTTCTTCTTCTTCGCTGCTGGAGCTGAAGTTGAGTTGGTGGCTTGTACTAGGAACAAAAGCAGACTTGCCGGTGACAGCAACTTTGGCAAACATACGATCCATCTGTTCGAGGTAAGTTGGCCAGCCGTCCTTAAGGTCCATCCATTCTTGCTTCCCCTGCAGTACAAAACACCAGCGCACAAGTGCTTGAGCTATGACAAATATGTAAGAACGTATATCTATTAGAGTGGCGATAGTTGACATACCCTTTCAGCGGCGACAATGTCCACCCACCACGCGTCTTCGGCAACCACAGAACCATCTTCTCTGCGTCCTAGGCCGGTGAACTGGTTCTTCAGCTTGTCGATGAACACACATAGCTTCTTCAATTCCCTGAAGCGTGAACCGAACCGGTCGCTACTGTGCAGCTTACCAGTGGCAATGACAAACTTGCACTGCACATCGTTCCAGCCGTCCTTGTGCATGATCCCATTCTTGCATAACCTGACATCCATTTGGTGGCAGTAGAGGTCACAGAAAATCTTCGTGTCCGCCTGGGTCCAGTTGGCCCTGGTCATCTCAAGCTGTGCACATGGTTATGGAACATGACATGCATAAACATGTACACAATGTATGCTGAGATGGTTAGGGTAACAGAGGTACAAAACATGAAATTGGTTCAGGGGCATGAAAATCTACCGGATCTGCAGTGAGGTCGACGGAGCCGTCCTGAGCATGGGCTGCGCCACCACGGCGGCCACCCCGACCCCGGGTTTGCCTTCGGCAAGGACGAGACACGGGCGGCGGGAGGTCACCACGGCCGGCCGACGTCGTCCCAACATACGGTGCGCCTCTGTTGCTGCTCCCTCCTCAGCAAACTCGCCCGAACGCAAGTACGCGTCGTAGTCGGTCATGTGGGAGAAGGCAGAACCGGCGTTTATGTCGAGGGAAGACAAGCCGAGGTTGGAGGCCGTCGGCAACGCGTACTTGTTGGGCATGCCCATGAAGGAGTTGAACGTCGAGGCGCCGAATCCCGGTGGAGGTGCGACGAAGGGGTTGAACCCGCCGGATCCCCCCGCACCCGCTGCGTAGGGGTAGCCCCCTCCGGATCCGGACGCCGGATGCGGCGCGACGTAGGGGTTGAACCCCCCCGATCCGGACGCCGGAGGCGCGGCGGCAAAGTTGGGGAAGAGTCCGGATCCAAAGGGGGGAGGCGCGCTGGGGTACGGGTTGTACTCCCCTGTTCCTGCTCCCGGCGGAGCCAGGGAGAAGAGGTTCCTCATGGCACGCCCCACTTCCGACCCCTTCACTTTCCCGGGGAGGGACTCCGAGCCCGATCATTGCCCGTTGACGCCTTCCATCGCCGGGGACGACCTGCCCGACGCTGGATCCGCGGGAGGTGGCCCTCGATCTGGGTGGTAGGACCTCGCGGCTGCAGGCACGCGGAGGGGATCTCGGGTTTTTCCTTGCTGCGCCGGCGGCGAGTGCGGATGAGGGGGAGCGGGCGAAGGCGGCGTTGAGCGAGAGGATAATGACTGCCGCCTAGGGTTGCCGACGCACTCCCTGTACCTGTACCCTCCTCACCCGACTTGGGCCTAGCAGCCGGCCGAATTGGGCCTTCCTTTCAGTGGCCCCGTTTAGATCCACCTGACTATAGCAGGCTGAATTCCTGCTCGCAGCAAACTTTGGGCCCCCAAAATCGCCATCTAAACAAGGCCTTAATGACCTTGCCATGTTTCTGAGCATAATAGTCGACAAGCCTCTTTATCTGTCCGGTTTCAGCATCCACAAAGGTCATCTGGCAAGCAGGCGAGGGTGTCTGTAACAACCCTAAAATTTCCTATAGGTTTTGTTGAGTGCAAAAATGCGAATTTAAAATTTTTTGGTGAAATTGTGTGCATGCAACCAACATATAAGAGTGTCTTCTATTTTGCTCCCTAAATTCCTAGGCAATTTAAATTCAAAATTAAAATCAAATTGAAGTGCTAAGAATGAAATAGTGTGATTTGGATTTATTTGGATTTTTGGTTGGTTTGAATTCAAATTCTAGATTTGAATTCAAACTCTAATTGACTAAACTATATTCCAAATCTTATTCCTGTTCGTGGGCCGAATTTCTCGAAACCAAAGTCCATTTTTCACCCTTGAACTTCTTTTCCGATCCAACCGACCAAGCAGCCCACTCGGCCATTCACCGCGTCCCCGCCGCGTCTCCTTCTCTTCCACTGACAGGCGGACCCCGCCTGTCAGTCGTCTCCTCCCCCGCGTCATCTTCCACCTCCCGCTGCTCTCCCTCTCTCCCGAGCGCGCCGCCCGTGAACCCAACCACCCGGCCGGCCCCATCGCCCCCTGTGCGGCCCGTCCGATGCGCGCCTCGTGTCCACAGCCGCCTGGCCATCCCAATCTCGCCGTTCGTGCCCCAAGAACCCTAGCCTAGCGCCTATTTAACCCGCCGCCGGCCATCTTCTTCCCCAAGCCGCGCCGCCCCTTTGGGGTTCCTTCCAGATCCAGTTCGTGGGAGGAGAGGAGTAGGAGAGGGGTGGGGAGGGTCGAGGAGCAAGAGGAGCAAGAGGAGGTGTGGAGCCGGTCGCCTTCCCCGCGTCGACACCGAGCACCAGAGCGCCGCCGTCCGTGAACTCGCCGACAAGGAGCCGGACCAGGGACGAGAGGAAGCGCACGAGCACCGCCGGACTGCGTCGAGCCTTCCCCGAGCTGCAGCGTACGACGACGAGACCCCTAGGTGAGCCACCGCGTTTCGCCCCCTTTCTCCTCTGTCTCCGGCGATTTCCGCCGCCGCCGTCGCTGCCAGCCTCTGGGACCCGACCGTCGAGTCGTGGCCGTCGTCTTCTGCAGGAACCCAACGCCGCTGTCGCACCCGCAAACCGCCGTCGTTTCTACCCGCAGCCGAGGCCCGCCGCGGCCGAGCTCTGCTCGCCGCGCGCGCGAACGCCGAGGCCACGCGCGGCCGTGGGCGACCACGGGCCCGCGCGTGTGCACCCAGTTGCGTCCCAGCAGCTGCTGGAGCCGCACACGCACTCGCTTAACTCCTTTCCGAGCTCCTTTGAATCAAAACCCCGTGTCGCCGTCGTGCTCGCCGGCGTCCATGGCCGAGTCGCCACTGCTCGCGTCGGGAGCATCCCTAGCCACCCAATCGTTCGCCTTTAACCTACCAAATCGAACCCCCGAAACCTAGCCGAGCCTTTCCAGTCGATCTTGAGCCCAGCCGAACTTTTCCCGGCGATAACCGCCGACGTCCGTCGTCGCCGGCGCGTTCCAGTGCGCGCCGCGCGCGCGTCGCGTCGCGCCGTGGCCGTGCCACACGCAGGACCACACCAAGTCGCCACACTGCTGCGCACAGACGATCCCAGTTCGGCCACACCTAGATCCCGTGCACCCGGCTCTCGTGGACCTATCTCACGGTGCACCGTGGACTCAGTCCACCAGGCCAGATCCAACAGCCACCCCTTCGTGGGCCGAATCTCGCAAGTTAAGTCTGTTTAACCCCCTTGAACTTTTCCGGCCCAATCGCTTTCGGCCCAATTCCAGCCCAGCCATCGTTTATTCTTTTTCTTTTAACAGCGCTGACGTATGGGACCCACCTGTCATACTCTGTGAGTCACTGACACATGGGGCCCACTGACCAGAGTTGACCCGCTGACCGTTGACCCCGTTGACCGTTGACTGTTGACCAGTCAACGCTGACGTCAGCAGGGCCCACTGCTGACGTCATCCTAGGCGGACCCCACTGCTGACGTCAGCATGACGTCATGCTGACGTCAGCAGGTTAATTATTTGTCTGTTTTCTTTTTCGGAAATTATTGAATATTTTCAGAAAATGATTTAAACTTCGAAAATTAATAATAAATCAACCGTAGCTCAGAAAAATATGAAACCAGTTTCTATATTTTTCTAAAATCATGACCTACGCGTTAGTGCAGAGATTGGTGTTATTTGAGTCTTCTTTCGTCGCTGTTTTAGTGTTTCTTTGCTAGTAGCCGCGTCTTATTTTATTCTCGCGTAACCCTAGGAGCTCCGGAGAGTCAGGAGGAGCCGGACTACTACAACAACTGCTTCGACGAGGACGAAGACCCTTGCCCAGGTTCACGCCCGACCAACTCTGAAATACCTAATAGACATGCAAACTAGTATGCTAGCGCTTTACTTTACTCGCATGATAAACCTGCACTGCCTTTGTTATCATCCTGTTACCTTGCTACCTACTACTCACTTTATAAATATGCTATGCTATGCATGTGTTGGGAAGGTTGTGATTGATCCTCTTGGCGTGAGTTGTGGGTGGTTTGGGAGGAGTAGTGCAGTTAGGCGGTGTAAGCGAGTAATAACAACTCGATCGTTGATCGAGGTGCTGAGGGGCTGCACTCGGGCAGTCCCTATGGGGTACCTGTTGCGGGTACATGGTTACTGGTTACTTGGGGATTGGTACTCGGTCAGTACCTGAGGTGTTTGGGCGGCAATACCTGTTATGGGTGCCGATTGCGGACCGTTGCGGCGGATCGCTTGTGTTGCAGATACTCGCTTTACCGAACAATTAAGGACCGAGTCGTGCCCCCACTTTGGACTTGGGAAATACCGTGCTCACCATCTACCCAGTATGGGGAGGGTTCCAGCAAGCCTACTCTAGTGCGGCGCCGAGACTGTAGGAGAATCGAGCATGATATGTGTAGGGGGGATTCGTTGCGGCGTAATCTCCCTGATTTACCACGGCCCCCGACTGGCCCCGGTGGGAAGGTTTCACGACCCTGGGGCAGATGTTAGATCGGATGTTTCCCGAGCCCAGGGAGACAGGATTGGCGCCGCTACTGTTTAGGGTCTTTGCTGTGGGCTGCGTCTCAGGTTGGTTGCGGACTAGCCTTGTAGCCCGGATGGATTCCTGGAATGCCACCTCTGCAGAGTGTAAACTATACGTATAGCCGTGTCCACGGTTACGGACGACCCATTTCTGAGAAGCCCCGGCTAGCATGGGAATCTGGTTTCTTACCTCATCCTTGAATCGGGTTATGAGAGATTGGTCCAGCTGAGGCTGTTGAGACGAGGTGGGGAGGGAGCTCACCGAGTCGACTAGTGAGTGAAAGGTGTTGGTGGATAATGATTTGCGGGAACCTGCCGTGGCAGGACGAGCCCGATGGGAAAATGTGAGGCTGTTGGTTGGTTTTGGGAAGTGATTGATGTATGTGGGTGAGCAGGAGTTGGTGATGAGATGAATTTGGGTTATTGCTGCTGCTTGCTTAAGAAACCCTGGCTTAAACCTTGTTTATTTCTATATCCTTAGAATAGGTCACCTTTAAAGCTTGCATCATATTATGGTTGGTGACGTGGACCTGTCCCATTTCCTTGGGGACAGACTTTGGGTTCTCAGGTGAAGACCCCGACCACGAGTTCAACTAGGACGGGTGGTACGACTGAAGGGTGTGCGCTACGCTCAAGGATGCCTGTGGAGGAGTGGTCCCTGAAGTTCTAGCTACCGCTGCGCAGATGTTTCTTATTGTCGATTTAGCCCAGAGGGCTTGTACCAGACGCTTTGTCTTTGTATAAGTCATGTATGAATCTTTTATCGCTGTATGGATGTGATATTCGACTGAGATGAGTTCTGTACGAGATAGCTGCTATTCCTGGGACTATCTCAAGGGTACAGGGAGTCGGGTTCTCGTCGGTGAGAATCCGGTTCGTCACAGTGTCAAACCTTGCACACTGTACTTCTCATTAGTCCTCCGGTGAATCACAGTCACACGTCGGCCTTTTATTTCACACTCCAAGTTTTCCAGTTAACGCTTGTTGAGAGGAGTGGTCCTATAATGGTGTCCCGCTACCTTCTCAACAAGATCTTCACTGACCCAGAATTGTAAAATGGCATGACTGAATAGTCAAGACATAGGATCAGCCCTTGCCTGCATGTTTAAGTGTCTGTTGGGCTCCTTTCAAAGCCAAAACACCCTGGCCGAGGTCTAGAGTCTAGACTGCTATTTGGTCGGTAAGATCCTATAGCAATGATAGTCTTGCGCCATCTAGAGGCCTCACACACAATGACATGAAGGCCCTGCAAGACCTCTCTAGTCATAGGGTAACTTAATGGCACCTGCTTTTTCAAATCTACCGATACAATGTAGTCTTGGAACCAACTTTCAGACAGAACAAACCTTCCAGCAGTTCAGCAGAAGTGAATAGATTCATTCCACCATCATAAGCCACACATGACGAAATATGCCAGATGGTGGTGTCCTTGAAGAGCTCATCTTTGACAAAAAGAAATTCTGCCTTGAACAGTTCCTTGCCTGAAGCCTTAGGGGAAGGCTGATGCCTCTCGGTAGTTGACATTGAAGTAGTTCCACCGCAAGTTTGGCCTTTGCTTGAAATGATGAGCCTCCATGGTCAGGTCCTTTCATTGGCACTCGTTTGCCAGCAGAAGGCGTAGCAACAAGTGATGATACTGAAGGTTCTACTCTTGCCAATTGACTTGAGTGAATGCGTTCTAAAAGAAAAGGAAGGGAGAGCAATAGAAATAGCCAAGGTTAATTTTAATTAAAAGAAGTAATATAATACGATGTTAAATAAACAGACATATTCAGAAACATTTAGTCTGTCTTTACCATCTCGTGTACCCTAAACCCTTGAACTCAATTAACAAACGTGAGCACTCACCTTATCTACTGATCTACAACAACGTCAAGCCTCAATTCAGAAACGGAAAACCATCTATTGTAGTCTAATCTGCATCATGAGCACGAATCAGCAGGCAGATGACAAAAAATGCACAAAACCTTAGTTTTCTCAACAATACGAACAAAGCATTAATGAAGTGACACACCGCGATTCACACGGCTAAATCCGGAGAAGCACTTACCGACGGATCCGACGATCTCAATGCCTCGTCCTTGCGCAGGTCCTTGAGGCTCTGCACCATCTTCCTGGAGGCGGTCAGGATCGTCGCCGCATCCGCCCCATCTGGCACCGCGTAGGGCTTCCTCCAACCGTCGCCCCTCGTGGCGCTACCGCTCACGCCGCCGCCACAACCACCACAGGGGCTGCCTCCTCCTCGGCTCCTCCTCCTCCTCGATCCGGGACGGCCATGAGCTGCGGACGCATCGCCGCTACGCTCGGTATGGGAGCAGCAAAACCCTCGTTGCCGCCGCCTTGCTCAGGGAGGCGCGCGCGGAGGAAGAGGTAGAGGGAGGACCGCCGGCGGAGAGGATGGCACGGGTGCGAGCCGGTGGAGGGGGCGGCGTGGGTGCGAGCCGGCAGAGCAGGGGCGGCGCGGAGGAGAGGGAGAGGGAGGGGCGACACGGAGGGAGCAGGGAGGCGGGCACGGAGGGAGATGTAGAGGAGGGGCAGCGCGGACGATGCGGGGGTTTGGCGGAGGAGGCCTGGGTCCGATGCTGCGGGGCTTCTGGGGAGAGCGTAGGAGGACCGACGCGGGGCGGACAGAGAGGATCTCAGGCCGTCGGATCGGATTTCGACGGTCAGGAGGATCGCAAGCGGAGGAGGATTGGTGGAGCGATGGATGGTGCGAACGCGGTTCTCCAGGATGTAATTATTAGTAGAGAAAATATTGAGCTACTACATGACTGGGACACTCTCTCCTCCACATCTACTTTCGTAAATTCATTGGGTCCACGAGGAATCTTTTTCAACGGAAGTCCACGAGGAATCTTGAATAATGTTGCGGTAGCATTTCTCTTGTGATGCATCTAGACACCACGTTTTTTTTAAACTGAAATACTTTCCTTCTTATTTGACGGCTCAACAATGGTAGTCTGGTACATCTGCAGTATGCTAGTCACTTCTTTGATGGGCTTTACTGTCTTGTTTCGGTTTCCTTTTGATGGGCTGACTAGGAAGCCCAGCCTATATCAGATATCACATCGGTTTCTTCTTTATCACCTCAGTTGAAATTTCGGAGCATGAAGACTACAGATCTTCACATGCCAGTTGAATATGGCGTTGCCCAACTCAGTGCAAGAGAACATAACTATTGTTGGCAGCCTATTTGTTGGTAACAAAAAAGTAAAAGAAAAGAATTGCACAGTAACATTTTGACACGGTACATTTTGATTGTAATGCTAAAGCTTAAAGTATTGCTTGAAGAATAATAGACACGGATTGAAGCATATTATTCTTTCAGCAGAAAATGCATAAGAGACTTTTTGCACTACTCTAGCATTGTCTATTGTACAAACAGCCAAATATACAGATATTATATTAGGCTAGCCTAACCAAGAGTTTAATCAGGCAACTTGTTGATGCGAAAACACACCGCACCAAACACTTACGTCACGTGGATGAGCTCCTTGCAACGTCTCCGCGAAAACCATAACTTTTTGGTTTTAGGAACCAGAACTTTTGGTTTTTGTAGACCTAGTTCTAACGCTCACCCGGAAGAGACCCTGTCAGGCAATGCGCCCCTTATGCCATGGAGACGAGAGAAGAATAGTACGTGAGGTTGAAAAAGTGAGGTAAAGGGAAAATGATAAAAGTATTTGATAGATTTGATTGCTATTAACCTCAAGCAATCATGGTCCTTCATATTTATAGTGCGGGGAGATCATGTATGTGGAGAGTCCGAACATTACAAAACATGTTTCAAATCGATTTGAATCCGAATTTCCTAGTATAAACCGGAACTTCCTGTTTTCATAACCGGAACTTCTGGTTTTCTGATGTAGACTTTTACAATAAGTGAAATACATGGACGGCCTCGAATGACACCCCTATACAAGTTTAAGGACCTAAAAATATACTTCGATAGTTTAGGAACCAAATGACACGTCAGGATAAGTTCAGTGACATAAAAATACATTTTTAAGAGTTTAAAGAGCTAAGTGACACCTCGATACAAGTTTAGAGACCGTCCATATATTTTATTCTTAATAAATTGTTACTCACAATAATATTTCTGCATTTTTCAATCCACCTGTTCTAACATACTTCTAATTCTTTTTACACCACAAGTACCAGCCCAAAATTGAAATACTTCGAATTTTGTCCTAATTGGAGCTTACCAAGATGAAAGAAGTGATAACAATGTCGCATCTTATATCTTTGCTTCGGATTATAATTACTATGTAGCACATAGAGGGAAAAAAAGAACATATGGAAGGAATAATCAAGGCCTATAAGTATTACTCTTTTTCATGAATATTCAATGGCAAAAAACCCCAACATAATTGTGTGGCAATCTACTTAAGTCAAGTGTGCCTTGGAGTATAGAATGTCCAAGAAAAAACTCCCCACCAACATATGCACATAATAGAAACACAATAATATTACAAAAAAGTTCACAAATCTATAAAATAGAAATATGGACACCCGATTCCGAAATGAAAAGGTTGCCTATTAGATCCCTTTGATGTGATAATTCATCGAGGTCCTTCAAGAAATGCCAAATATTATGATTGCAACCAGGTCCTCCAATCTCATGTATACTTCTTTCTCCAATTAACATCTCTTTCTTGGGCCGATCAAACAACCACAACCCTAGTCGTCGGCATCCTAGTGTGTGCGCATCCTTTTGTCCCTACGCGTGACCGCCACCCTCCACCTACCGCACCTACTTTCCTTTATGTTAGACGTAGGTCCCACCTAGACCTTAGCAGCAACAAAAGGCGGGTATACTCTCTCCTCTTCTCCTCTCCTCGTCTCCTCCACCCCTACCCACCCCGGACCTCTCTCGATCTCGATCTGAAACCTTCCTCCCAATCTCCATCAATCCAAATCTTCTCCTTCCCATACGCTTGATCTCTAACTGTGAGGATAGTTATTGCATCGACCTAGGAGAAATCGATGGCAGCGGTGGTACGATGATGGTGGCAGGATAGGTTTATGACTGCAGCAGTGGTCTCTCGATCCTTGATGGCATGGTCTCGATCAGCTTCCTTCTATGAGGTGGATCCATCCCCATTCTTGATTCAAGCAAAAGTTTTGCAAGGTATGGAATTCTATTTACTTTTTCCTCCTAGCATGATGGTTTGGTGTAAATGGCTTATCTCTCTTTCATGCTTTGGTTTTGATAAAGATTGTGTATGCTCTTAGAAAATTGCAATACAGCAAATTGATTAACTATGATACAAAGAGCAAGTATAATTCATTCCACACACAACGAATCATTAGGGACGAACAAGGTGTATGTATGTAAATATTATAAGAGAAAAATCCTTTCATATAAATTTGAAGAATATTTCTAATAAAAAAATATGCCATGCTATCCTATTCCTATGTTAAAACTAGGGAAGAGCTCGCTCATGTTGCCAGACTTTCTTTTCTTGGTTTCTCAATGTTGGTTTAGTCACACATTACTCTCTTTTGAAAATTAGCTAATGTTGTCCCCACCAATATCATTTTTTTCTCATCACCTACCCTTTTATTTGGAAATTTGATTAAATATATGGAATGCAATAACGGGTGGGAGGTGATTTGTATTGGAATTGAGGTCTATTAGGGCAAGTTAGTTGTCACAGCGAGTAGGGCATGTGCAATTATGTCATCTTTGTTGATGTGTCTTCATGTAGTAAATCAGCAATGTCCTAGCAATACTTTTAGTGAGGGGATAGTATCTAACTTGAGACAAATAACCAATGTCGGGGAAATATTAGAGAAGTTCAAAAGAACTCCTTTAATGACCAGAACAATAACTTATGGTGTACAACAACAGCATGCATTCTTCTAACTAGTCCATGTTATACAAGAAAAATATTGCAGCACGAAAGATCCAACATGAGCAAAAAAGCAAAATTAGCTCATAATGAGCCGAACAATAGGCCGTCCATCACCTTCAGATTTTTGGCATCTAGAAGAACATTAATCAGTTCAGAACAGTGAAGTCATCTATATATTAAAATGAACCCCCAATGATTATAGTAACCAGTCCTGGGAGAAACCTGAATAATCCCCAGATATTTCCCATTCCATTCCATAATTCGACTCTTCTACCAGTGTTGAACTGCATCCTTACAACCAAAGATAATACAGTAGAATGATAGAAACCACTTATAACACAACTAAGGTTTAGGCTAGACCTGGTGCCTTTTTATTGTGATGGTAGTCATTTGGAGGTGAACACTTTGCCGCAGGATAGATGTTCTTCTTTTTCTGCTCCTTTTTTCTAGGCCTGTGTGTTATTAGGAATGGAGCTTTTTCTCTTGTAAATAATGATAGTTGTATGCATCTTTCTGGATGTAGAGGCTGAAATATCAATATATTCCCACTTCTAAAAAAATAACAGAAACAGTAGTGAAACACAAACAGCTTAGATCGTCATAGGTGAACACCCACCATCCCACCTAGAGGAGAATGGAGAATACTCGAAATTAAATATGCTCAGAATTTACTTCATGAAAAGAAAAACAACGAATAGGAATAATGAGGCACTTCAGAATAGTACTGTGTTCTCACATAACACAACATTATTAACCATACTCCCAGGTATCATTATTACAGAAGACAGTACTGCGATTTCACATCACAGAACAGCAGAGAAACAGACTGAAAGTCACAAGTGTTGAGTCTTGACACAGATTGAAAGTCATGACATGAACATAAATGAAAGCCATGCCGGATAAGGTCCCAGAAGGGTTATTATTATAAGGAAAGAAACAAGACCCATGACAGTCTAAGAAGCTGGAGGGTTTATTCCAATGTTTCCGGCATGCATGTCACAGGAGGCTTCAAATCCTCCAACATCCAGGGCTTATGGGATCAGCTTAGGAGTTCTGAGCTCTCTTCCGTTTCGGAACGAACTTTCGAGCCCAGAGATGTTTCCCCCTAATCACAAACTTGATCCTCGGGTGACCATCAAGGATGCGGTAGAGCGTCTCCTGTGTGAAAAATGTGATATGTGCATAAAGTGGTGGCTTAGGTTCTATTGGCTCTTGCACGCTTATCACTTCAACATCTCCATAGTTCCTGTGAAATTAAAGAAATACAACAATACTATTAAGTACAGAACATTCATGTAATTAAGTCAAAAACGTACTGGCATAAATTCCTTGTATATATACTAATTTGTGGCATGGCCGCATGGGTAGTGGTGGAAGAAATGATTGGATGTTTAGGATGTATGAATAAGTTCAGTAGAATACAATTGTAAACTGTGCACGGTGATAGATGCATTTAGCTATACATATACATGCAAAAGTTCTCAACTTTGTGCTTCCATCACTGTTCAATGCATATTTAACTGTATAAATCATGTAATCAAGTAAGCAAATTAATCTACAAATTAACTATGATTAGTAATCTAGTCAGTGATCCAAACAATCCCTTGTAAACTATATAACTTGATGTATTTGTAGTTCACGTTATTAGATTCTACAGCATATATATTTGTAGCCCATCCATTGATATATACATATACTTATCAAGTACACCTACTATCGGTTAACATTTCTGGAAAGAAGGCGATAACACTACTCCTGTGCTACAGCATACGTGCATCGGCCCCTGCGGCCCTGCCTATGGGTCATGTAATATGTAGGTTGTAGGACACCTAATTAAATCAGTCATACATTTCAAATTTTAGTAATAATGAATTCAGTAAAGCTTGACATCTCAGCAAATCTTTCATCATTTTCAAACTACAACGTTTTGAAGTCGATCACTCAGCAACCTTAAAATTCACCATTACATATATCTATAAGTAATACTAACAAGGCAAGATAGACTTTACCCATCAAAGAACTCATACAGTTCATCTGCAGTAAATGGGTAGCCATTGGAGAAAGTCACGAAGAGAGTTCTCTCATCGCGTGGTATGATGATGGGGTGTTGCTGTACCTGGATGATCTGTAGCTAAATATGTTGCAAATATTTCAAACAAAGGTATTAGGTCTCCTCATCAAAACAACTGAATAAACGATGTGTAGATCAGGATATTAAAATTTAGCAGCATTCTTACTGCATCAGCTGCTGGCTCTGGCTCCTCCTCCTTCATGTTCAGGGATTCAAAAAGGGTTGCCAAAGGGTTAGTTGATAGGCACTGTTCGATCGGATTTTCTATGTCCTTGAGGATGTGAACTTTGGGAGACGGCAGGCTTCTAGAACTTGTGCCTTCTTCATAACCCCGAGCACTGATATAAGAAGCCTTGATCTTGGACAAAAGATCCTTCTGCATCCACGAATGATAAGGGGAAACAAATCGTGAAACATTTTCATTTCAATATCTCTCAGACTTACAGATCTGCAGTGCACTCGATCTTACCGTGCTCATCATGGTTATGGGAGCTTTGCCCTTGATGTTTTGTTGCAGAGCTTGTTTGGCACGGTGGATGCGTTCCTTTGCCTCCGCTACTTCTAGAATATCTTGTAAGACCTTGTAGCAAACATTGTTAAGGTAGAAAACAATACCTTGAGCAGCTTCTTTATGGAAATAGACTCCTTCCACAGATCTATGATTCGGCTGTCTAGACTTAAGGCGCAGAGTTTCAACAAACATTTTCCCACCCAAAGCAATTGACAGGAGATGCTGGTTATCGAACGACTCTACGCATGCTAGGAAATCAACATGACCAATTCCTTCAAGCCACAACCAGAAGGAAATTATCTCCATAGACAGAGACGACTCGAAATGAAGGCAAAACACCAGCCTGGAGAACAACTGGCGCACAATCATATGCATAATACCAGTTGCACTGCATGGACCAGGCGCCATGGCAGACGGTGATGGAGGAGAGAGCAAGGAGCGACAGGGATTTCAAGTTTTGGAACCAAGGGGTCGATGGGGGAATGAAGAAGATGGAGTCTGGACTAGGCTTCTTATGGGTTAAGTAGATGCATAAATGTTCACACATTGGAGTTGTTTGCAGCCCCTGTCCACATTCGAGATGGCCCACAATGCATGACTGGAGCATAGGAGGAGGTGACAAAATAAGCATACGAAGCAAAAGCTGTAGCCATTAAAGGTGGTCACATTTTGAGCACACCAGCCAAATAACTGACGAAAATTTGCACGCATCACCTTTCAAAAAATTGGCACTTACAAAGCACACAATGATATATTTTTTCTTTGTGGCGTCTATATATAGGTTGTAAGAGCGAATGTGTGAATCCAAGGTTATTCAAAGGTCCTTTGGACAAATAAGGAAAAATGGAGGAGAAAATTGCAATTGTGGTCGCAACTACAAAGTTGGTAAAAATTAATGCTCCTCTAGAAGAAAGATATCTGTGAGGAACTGGATATGCAGAAAAGGATTTGAACGGTGCACATAAGATTTAGTAGTAATCAATTGAGTTAAGCCTTAATGTAGTTAAATGCATTCCATCAAATGATTTGCTATAGACGAACTCCGAAATTTTAAGAGTCGTTGGAGTCAGCAATTTCTTTCTTTGAACTAGAAGTATCTTGTTCATACTAGACAAAAAAAAACATTTTTAGCAATAGATTCCACAAAACAGGATGCATTGTGTTTATATATAAGATTTACAGAGCACGCAGCTAAAGTTATTGGTATGTGGGAAGATATTTATATAAGCTCTTTTACGTACCTTATATCACTAATCTAAAGGACTAGTATATAAACATCCGACGGTTGAAAATAATTGTATACTAGTCTAGTCTAACGTTGATCAATGGTATATGCAGTAGATAGTGAGTAGTATAGTAGTATAAGGGCATTATTGGAAAAAAAATCTAAATGGCATCACTGTAATTTAAATATATTTTTTTTCATTCAATCATATGTCTCGGGCCGACAGTCGAGGCACGCCAGTGGGATGAGTCTTGAGTCGGTGATGCACGCCGCCGTTAAGAACGAGAAGAAGTATGCTTAGTTAATATATTTATGTCTAAATTATTATATTACCAATTCTCTATACCATATACCACTGATCAGTGGTACAAGGTACCATATTGTTAAGTTTTGACACCAGAAGATCCTAAATTTGATCAATGTATGTATGATAAGGAAAAACTCTTGGAAATGACAAGATCGTACGTGTCTAAGTGGAAACTTCCTACACCCTTCCTAGGACTACAAGAACTGTACTGATTTTATATACTAGCTAGAAGAAATAAGTTTATCTCGCAAAAAAAAATGAAGAAACAACTTTTAGCCCCATCAAGCCAAGGAGCACTCATCATTAAAAAAACACCTGAAAGATACCTAGCCAGTTAAGGAACAATCTTTCTTTGCTGGAAGCTCTGGTATTATTGATTGTTCATGCAGTGGCCCTGAGGTTTTTTTTTTGGGTCTCCTGTTGCCACTTGTGCAGCCGGGTGGAGGTCATGGCAGAAAGACCGGGTCCTGAGAAAACTGCCGTTGCCTGAATAGGAGGGTCCAGGCAGTGATAACCGTTTTCCTGGTTTCAAGTAAGACCAGGCGTTTTTTCACCCACCAAGCGTCCTGATCCCTCCGTTCTCATCCCCAGGCGGCCCAGACATCGTCAGGCAAACAGGAGGAGTAGAAACCAGCAGCGCCATGTCTTCTCGCTGGATTAGGGCGGAGGTATGAATTGATTACAGATGATCCTGATGTAGATCGAGCACATTGTTTTGGTGTAATTTTGGTAGTTTTTTCGGGTTTTCGTCCCCTTATTAATGTTGTGGATTGTGTTCATAAGCCTGCTGGAAACAACCATTTCCAGCAGGCCGGATTACTTTCATTTACCTGTAAATTGCCAACGATTTTAAGGTTCATGTGCATCCATCTATCCTCGTTTTCTTTTTGTTTGGATTGTGAATTGAGATTCATTAACGTTGTGCAAGCTAGCTGTCTATATATCGATATCATTGTGCATCCATCTATCCCCTTATTAGCTGTCTAGCATGCATGCAACGGTCATTTTTCAAAAAAAATATATACCAGAGATTCCATCAGATTTATCATTTTTTTCCATATCGATCAGATGCATCTCTATTTCTTTTGGAAAAAAGAAGAAGATGGTGTAATAACTCTAGAAATAATCGAAATATATATATATTTCTCACGTACGTCATGGTGCATGCATGGATGATTAATTAATTATTCATGGCTGCAACCTTCAACAATATTATATATGCAATAATGAATGAATGCCTGCCTGCACTGCAGGTGTACCCGCTGTTCGCAACGACGGGCGTGGCGGTGGGCATCTGCGTCATGCAGCTGGTGCGCAACATCACCACCAACCCGGAGGTGAGGGTGACCAAGGAGAAGCGGGCGGCCGGGGTGCTCGACAACCACGACGAAGGGCGGCGCTACTCGCAGCACGGCGTCCGCAGGTTCTGGCTCTCCCAGCGCCGGGACTACATGCAGGCCATGGACAAGTCCCCACAGACGCCAAGCCCAACAAGTAGATAGATCATGTATATAGGCAACTTATCAGGTGAAAACCAACCCCTCCGTGCAAACTTTGGAAACCACGATCTGGTCTACACGATGTTGATCTAATGAGCCTTCCACCTCCCATGCATGTCCACATGCAAGTTGGTTTTGCCAATCCCCCTCCCACCTTCCCTGTGATTTTACAAATTTCCCCTCCCACCTTCCATGCATGTCTCCATGCACGTTGGTTTCCAAAGTTTGCACGGAGGGGTTGGTGATGCATATATATCTACTGCCATATATGCATGTCCAGATAATTAAGTAGCTAGCGTTAATTAGGTCCATTGATTTATTGGTACGTGTTTGCATGTACGCATATATTCGGGCTATGTCTTATGGACTATATGCATGCCCCAATGGGTAACCATTTTCATGTACTGGGATTTTTATTTGGTTTGTTTCCGTTGTTCGATTTGGACCCCGATCGAGAACATATATATTTGAATGTATAAGCTTATACATATATATATATATATATATATATATATATATATATATAATGTTCCAACTCTATAAACCGGACCTCATTCCCACTGTACTCTTTCAGATTCAAGCTGTACGTGTTTTTCGGTGTTGTTTATGCATGCTTTTGACGATGTGAGTATATATGTGTGTGTTCTCCCAGCTCTATTAATTCCATTTCATGCATGCTCTCATTTTTTGTTAAGTTTGATAAAATTCGAAAAGAACAAATCAAGCGAGCTCATCAGTAGGATATACAAATATTTGGCATCACGTGCTACCCCACATTTTTCTGTGATGGAAAAGTTAGGTGCCATGACAAGATGTAAACGTGGCGAAAAGGGGAGAGCAAGTCCCACACCCCTTCTTTATCATTTTGTCTCTTCCCTCTTTCTTCCCTAAAATGTTTGGGTTTCTGTAATTTTCTAAAAGCTTTATGGCTTGCTTGTGAGAATTTCCTTGATTTTATTTGGAAAGTTTCAGTTTTTTTGTGAAAAGTTTTTAGACTTTTTATTGTCACACCCCGGATTTTCACAAAAACCCGACTGTGGCCATATGTGTGCCCAGGAAGTCCACTTACACATATAGCAAACAAATATGATAAAACAGAGATCAAATGTTTCATTTATTCATCATAAAGTAGTGTTTACATCAGAGTGCTGCATAAATGAAGTACATGGATAGCAGAAGACTAAATAAATTATCTCTAAGCGCAGCCGCATCTGTCACACCCGGATTTACGCAAAACCCGAATGTGGCCATATGTGTGCCCAGGAAGTCCACAAACACATATAGCGAACAAATATGGTAAAAATCAGAGTACAATGCTTTATTCTCAATCATATCGTAGCGTTTACATCAGAGTGCTTCAGAAATAAAATCATGGACAGCGGAAGACTAATACATCTCTCTAGCGTAGCCGCAATCCCACAGGGACTCTGACCGGGAGAACGCCAACTCAGAAGTATGGCAGATCCTCGGGAAACTCCACAGCATAGTCAGCCTGACTCCAATCTGTTACCCGTCCGGGATTTTGCCCAAAAAAAGTAATAACAGCAAGTGTAAGTAATGGAAATTACTTAACAAGTATAGCACGGGTTATGAAGGCTCAAAAAGGCTAGACACTGGCTTAACTGCATTAGCACTTTTAGTTGGTTCGTTTTAACTTTATCCAAGTTACTACAAGTGTCTGAGAACCCGGTTGTATCCCAATTAATAGAGTGTAAGTATCATTAAGCATGAATAAATACCGTATTCTAATCAAAAAGGATCCAGGCCGCTCGTGACCCTGAGCAAGGCTATCATGATAGATCGTACACTCTGCAGAGGTTTCGCCCTTTACCCACCAGTCGCGTAAAAGTTCAAAGGAACTTTGCACCCAACCACGCACATCAACACTTCCGAGGTGTGACTGCATAGGGACGCTACGAGGCTTTCACAAGACACCCTAACAAGTCAGTAGCCGCTGGAGTACTATACGGCGGTGAAAACTTAGGCACCGAGATCGACGTACGCCCACGGAGTCACACCGTGAGGGGGTCGATGGCGTCCGGAGCGCGGGTACCGCACCCATACTGCGCAACGTGCAGAGTTCTCAATCGCTGAGACTCCTACACGGGACTGGGTCTAACGTGACCTAGCCGACGGGGCTACCGTCCTCGGTGGAATCGGAGAACACCCAGCACCGTACCTCCCACAACGCCATTGGCCCCTCGGTAACCACTGCCAAGCTAGAGACGTACAAGCTACTTGACCAAGACCAGAGCCATTATAGTTCCGGCGGTGGCGACAGGCTCCTGGGTTGCCGCTTTAAGAACCGGTCCTTAGAGGGAGACACTAGAGCAAAGCACACATCACATGCTCTAGCTCCCTAATCCATGTTGCTAAAAAGCAAGTTTTAACATTAAAGTTGAAGTGGACCATTAAGTCAATATTAACAGTTAAGTAAAGGTGACAGTGGTTGCGCCTAGCAAAATACTACCCATATGCAAAAACCCATAGGAATACAAGGACAGGGAAATTAAATGCTAGGAATAACCTTAATGGTAAACAATATTAGACACATGCGTATGTAAAGAACAGTGTATTAAAATTGAGATAGGTAGCCAGGATTGTCCGTGCTATAACTTGCCTTCCTCGGAGTACGGCTGCTGCTGCAAATCCTGCTCCGGCACGTCCTCAACGTACTCGAAGTCCAACGCTACGGGCTCACCGACTGGACACGAACATCACGCACGCATTCCAAAACAATCATCACATGCAAGCAAAAGTAATTCTATTAGAACAGTACACCAAACAGTAAAAACAGTACAAAAACAGGAGCTAGAAATAATCTACGCTTCGCTACGAACACATGAGCGCGAAAATCACGCAAATCGGAGCTAAAACGTGAAAGTTATAGCGTTTCTAAGGTTCGGGGGCTTGCTGGCAAAGTTTTAAAATTTCCAGGGGCTAAAACGAATAAAACAGGACCTATCTGTAATTATTTTTGAATTAAAATGGACCGCGGGTTAATTTCCGAAAAGCCCAGGGGCTCTTTAGCAAAAATGCCAGCGCTGACCGTTTTTTTCCAGAATTGACTCGGGGCTCGGTTGAACGTGGGCCGTCGGATCTACATCCAGCGGTGGAGATTAGTCCGGCGCTGGGGAGTTGACGCCGGCGACGCGAGGGACGGCTGTCACACCCGATTTTCAAAGGAAAACCAAGTGCGTTTCATATGTGCGCCAGGATCATGTTTACACACATATGATAGACAAAAGAGTGTAATATCGAAACACAATGTTCTAAATTACAAGAGATTTATTATAATATTCATATTACACTCTCGGGAGACACGAAGGTCTTTATTCGCAGAACAAGCGATAGCTAAACGAAGCGTCTTCAGCTTCCATCTTCCACAGGCATCTTGACCGGGGGAAACGCAAGCCTCAGAACTCATCGTAGTCGCTGTAGTATTCTCCTTCATTTCCTTCTTCTGATTCAGCAATGGCAAGTGTGAGTAAACCTAACTAGGTACTCAGCAAGCGGGGTGAAAATGCAAGGCCACAAGGATAGGCTATGGTTCACAGCAGTGAGCATTTTAGAGTTGATCAAGTTTTAATTAGCAATTTCCTATTTACTAGATGTAAGTTTATACCATCCCACTTAAGCATTTAAAAGAACATCTTTTTTTTCCAAAAACCCACGAGTAAAACCACGATTTATATTCCATCTTTAAGTTTAATTATCATGTGAGGGTCCAAGCCGCTCTTGACCGTGAGCACGGCTGATATATCAGTTTTACACTCTGCAGAGGTTGTACACTTTCACCATAGCTCGTGTTCCCCATGTTGCCCGGGTTTGCAAGGCCCTTAAACACTTCCGAGGTGAGTGGCTAGGGGTCCACTTCGAAGCCTTTACAAAGGTATGCAAAAGTCCAACAACCCGCAAGAGTTACAGCTAGGGCGGTCCACAAACCTCCCTAATGGTCAGCACCTTAGCAAAGGCTGCTACCCCAAGAGGACCGGGCTGTGACCCCTGCAACCCCAGACCCCCTCTGCTCCTTTCGGATAAGGCTATCAGTACAATCGCACATCTAATTAATTGGCTAAGGTCAGAGCCCATTTTGACACTATGGTTGCACTGTTTTCTTGGGTGGTTCTCCATGTTCCGATTAAATAATCGTTCTCTTGTATTAACCGACATTCAATAATAAAGATATCGTGATCAATAATTTTTATAAAGATTCATTTTAACCATTCCCAAGGTATTGCAACGCTAAGCATGAACTAACCCAAAATATTATTAAAACAGGGGTTGATACCAGGGAGCATGGTAAAAGACTAGATAAATCCTTAAAAAGGTATTCCCCTCATATTAATGCAATAATAGTAAATTTTAGTTTGGCATGCAATTGTATAGGACAAAAAGAATATGCGGGGAGGGCCACTTGCCTTGGTCTACAAAAAGATCTTCTTCTTCTTCGTAGAGTGGTTCCGGATCCGCGTCGACGGGCGACTCGGTTGCAACTGGCACGAGGTCTACGATCAACACAAATAAAACAATAAAAAAAACAGTACATCAAACATTCTTAACAGACTAAAACAAGCATCTAAAACTAACAAGCTCGAAAAGACGAACGCTTGGACACCAAGAACGCTAAAAACGGAGCTAGGGCGGAAAAGATATGGCCAAAACAAGTTTTAGGGACTTGCTGGCAAAGAAACTAAGTTTCCAGGGGCTAAACTGAAGAAAACCAGGGGCTAAAACATAAATATGCATTAAACCCGAGGGCTAACGCGCAAAAGACAGGGGCTGGGCTTCGGGATATAAAATCAGAGAAGCTTGGGGTGTTTTCTGTAAAATTCAGGACCTAAATCTAATTATTTTTGAACTAATCAGGACGGCGGGTTAAATTCAGAGAAAGGCAGGGTCTCTTTTGCAAAAGTGCCTCGGTTGACCGTTATTTGGCCCGCTGACTTTGGTCAGATTGATCGTGGGCCGATGGATCAAGATCGGACGGCAGACAGGAGATGGGGCAGGTCGGGCGGCGGCGGGACGCCGGCGCGCGGCGGCGCCGAGCAGAGAGCTCGCCGGCGAAGCTCGAAATCGAGCTACGGGCCTCGGTTTTGGGCGCGGATTGGTCCTACGGCTTCAGGGCGGCGAGGCGAACTCAGCTGGGGTGATTAAGTCGAGTTTTGCACACTGAGGGCAGCGGTCGATGAAGAACAGAGACGGAGCGGCGGCGAGTTCGCCGGAGTTCACCCGAACTCGGCCCTGGGTCGCGAATTCAAGCGCGGAAAAGGTTCTGGGTGCAGCTGGGAGGCTAGTGAACGTGCTCAGGGGGTTCTAGTCCTCCAATTGCTACGGTGGCGGTGTTCGTGTGGCGAACGGCGGCGGTGGAGCGCCGGTGAGAGTCGTCAGTGCGCTAGGGTGCGAAACAGAGAGCAAGAAGGGGATGGAGAGCATCATTACCACGGTGCAATGCGCTCGGTGCAGTCGGACGGGGTGGAGCAGTGCCGGAGCGACGAATCGACGACGCGGCGGCGCTCGGGCGGCGGCGGCGGCGAAAATTGGAGCGGCTCCGGGGGAATTGGGTGGCGAGAGGGGGTCGAAGAGGGTTCTCGGGGGCTCGGTCATTCTCTTTATAAGGCGAAGAGGGGAGGGGAAGGGCTCGGCACGGCGGGGGTCGGAGTGGCCGGCCATTAATGGCGTGCGGAAGTGGAGAGGCTCGGTGGTGCGGCCGTTTCGGTGGGGGAGCGAGGGATTAGAGTGGCGTGGCAGCTGCGGTGGCTCGGTGGGAATGGGAGAGGAAGAGACGCGGGAGAGGGAACGGCGCGGGGGAGCTCGAGCGGCTCGGTCGGGCGGGGCAGAGGAGGGACGTCGGGAGGAAGGGGGTGAACCCGACAGGTGGGCTCCACCTGTCGGCGGCGGAGAGAGAGGAAGGGAGGGGGAGACGGCTTGGGCCGTAGCCGGGCCTAAAGTGGAGGCAGGCCGCGCGCGAAAGGTGGGGGAAGAAAAGGAGCTGGGCCGCGAGCGGCTGCCGGGCCGAAAGAAAGAGGAAGAGAGAGAGATGGGCTGGGCCAGGGAGAGAAAGAGAGTTTGAGGGAGAGTTGAGGGGCGGGTTCTGGACTTTTTCATGATTTTGAAATTCACACACAAATCAAACAAAATACATGCAAACCAAAAATGATGCACATGCACTTTTTGCTCCAAAATTATTTAAATGATGTTTAAATATTTTTAGGCTCAAATTAATTTAAAAATTTAATTAAGTCTTTAGAAAATTAAATTAAACCAAGTTGCTATGATTTATTGGTGATGGAATTTTAGGGTGTTACAAATCCTACCCCCCTTAAAGAGAATCTCGTCCCGAGATTCATGAAGATTCGGAGAACAGCTGAGGGAACTCTTCCATAAGTTCTTCTTCTCTTTCCCAAGTGGCCTCATTTTCTGAGTGATTACTCCATTGAACTTTGCACATTTTTATTATCTTGCTTCGAGTGACCCTCTGTGACTTGTCTAAGATTTTGATAGGATACTCCTTATAAGTCAAGTCATCTTTTACTTCTAAATCCTCCAGTGGTAGGTGCTCCACTCTAATCTCACTTGAGCATTTCTTCAGTTGTGATACATGGAACACATCATGAACTCCTGATAATCGAGCTGGTAATTCCAACCTATATGCCACTTCTCCTTTTCTTTCCAATATTTTAAAAGGTCCGATAAAACGAGGTGATAACTTCCCTCTGACATTAAATCTTCGCAGTCCTCTGATAGGTGATACTCTGAGATAGGCATAATCTCCTTCCTCGAATACCACTTCTCTTCTCTTAGGGTCAGCGTAACTCTTTTGGCGCGACTGTGCGGTTTTAAGATTCTCCCGAATAATCTCGACTTGTCTTTCCGCTTCCTTTATGATTTCTGGTCCGAAGAGTTGACTTTCACCCGTTTGATTCCAGTACAAGGGTGTTCTGCATTTTCTTCCGTACAAGGCTTCGAACGGTGCCATCTTGAGACTAGATTGATAACTGTTGTTGTAAGCGAACTCCGCATATGGTAAACTTTTGTCCCAACTACCTCCATGCTTTAAAGCACAAGCCCTTAACATATCTTCCAATATCTGATTTGTCCTTTCAGTTTGACCATCAGTCTGTGGATGGTATGCCGAACTAAAATTTAATTTCGTATCCAGTGACTCATGTAGCTTCTTCCAAAAACGTGATGTAAACTGGGTGCCTCGATCTGACACTATCTTTTTAGGAACTCCATGCAAACACACAATTCGTGACATGTACAATTCTGCTAGCCTGGCCCCTGAGTAAGTGGTTTTAACTGGTATAAAATGGGCAACTTTGGTTAACCTGTCCACGATAACCCATATGGAATCATAACCATCGCGTGTACGAGGTAAACCTACAATGAAATCCATACCAATTTCTTCCCATTTCCATTCAGGTACTTTCAGTGGTTGCAGCAAACCGGCTGGTCTTTGATGTTCTGCTTTTACCCTTTGACATATGTCACACAAGGCGACATGAGCTGCGACATCTCTTTTCATTCCGTACCACCAGTATTTCTGTTTTAGGTCTTGGTACATCTTGGTGCTACCAGGGTGAATAGAGTATGCCGAATCATGAGCTTCTCTCAGTATAGTCTCACGTAGGCGATCGTCTTCTGGCACACATATCCTGTTTCTGAACCATATGGTTCCCTGATCATCTTTCTTAAAATCGGGAACTTTTCCTGAATCAATCAGCTTTTCGTATTCTTTGATCTTTTCATCCGTCAACTGTCCTTTTCTGATTTCCTGTTCAAGTGTCGATTCGACCTCCAAGGTCATAGATTCACTCTGGGCTACGATTCCTAAGTTGAGCCGTGCCATTTCCCAACATAACTCCTGTGGTTTCAACTGAGCTATGAGCATGTTTGCCTGACTTTTCCGACTCAAAGCATCTGCCACAACATTAGCTTTACCAGGGTGATACTGAATATCCAAGTCATAGTCCTTGATTAATTCCAGCCATCTGCGTTGTCTAAGATTGATATCCTTCTGAGTGAAGATATATTTCAAGCTCTTATGATCGGTAAAGATCTGACACTTGTTACCAATCATGTAATGTCTCCAAATTTTCAGTGCGTGTACAACGGCGGCCAATTCTAGATCATGTGTTGGATAATTCTGTTCATGTTTCCTCAATTGTCTGGAAGCATAAGCCACTACTCTTCCTTCTTGCATTAAAACACAACCAAGGCCTTGACGCGAGGCATCACAATATACATCGAACCCTTTGTGTATGTCTGGCATTATCAGCACAGGGGCAGTAGTCAATCTTTTCTTCAATTCTTCGAAACTAGCTTGGCATTTATCATTCCATTTGAATTCTTTTCCTTTCTCTAGCAAGGTTGTAAGTGGTTTCACGATCTTCGAAAAGCCTTCAATAAATCTGCGGTAGTAACCTGCCAATCCGAGAAAACTCCTGATCTCAGACACATTCTTCGGAGGGTTCCAGTTCAACACATCCTGAACCTTACTCGGATCCACTGCTATTCCTCCGTCGGTGATAACATGACCAAGAAATGAAACTTCCTTTAACCAAAAGTCACACTTGCTGAACTTAGCATACAACTGATGTTCTCGAAGCCTCTGTAATACAAGCCTTAAATGTTCCTCGTGTTCTTCCTCATTCTGAGAGAATATCAAAATGTCGTCAATGAACACTACTACAAACTTGTCCAAATAATCCATGAACACCTTGTTCATCAAATACATGAAGTATGCCGGGGCATTTGTCAATCCGAATGACATGACAGTAAACTCATACAACCCATATCTGGACGTGAAAGCTGTCTTGGGAATGTCCTCCGGACGAATTCTCAACTGATGATATCCCGATCGTAGATCTATTTTAGAAAACACTTTTGCACCTCTCATTTGATCAAACAGATCCTCAATCCTAGGCAAGGGATATTTGTTCTTGATGGTGACCTCATTAAGAGATCGATAGTCTACACACATCCTCCTAGAGCCATCTTTCTTGTCTACGAAGAGAGTGGGGGCTCCCCATGGTGATGAACTAGGACGGATAAACCCTTTACTTAACAATTCTTCTATTTGTTTCTTAAGTTCTGCCAAGTCTTTGACATCCATTCTATATGGCCTCTTAGATATAGGAGCAGTACCAGGTAAAAGTTCAATGCTGAATTCAATATCTCGGTCAGGTGGCATACCTGGTAAATCATCTGGAAATACATCCGGATATTCGTTCACTATTTTGATATCTTCTAGAGTCTTGCCTTCCATAGAATTTACTGTTCCGCCTTCTGTCGATAAGGGAGTTGCCACATACTCAATTCTGTCTCCGTTAGGACTGGTTAAGAGTACTGACTTCTTTCGGCACTGAATAGATCCATCCCACTGGTGTAACCAATCCATTCCCAGAATTATATCTATTCCCCAAGATTTTAGAACTACCAGATCAGCTGGGAAATCTACTCCCATAATATTAAGAGTCACATGCGGGCATAATAAACTGGCTTGCATTTCTCCGCCGGGAGTACTAACTAATAACTGCTTTTTCATAGCCCTCATGTTCATGCCATGTTTTGCCACAAATTGTTCAGTAATAAATGAATGCGTTGCTCCAGAATCGAATAAAATTGTTGCAGGTATGGAATTGACAAGGAACGTACCAAGTACAACTCCTGGAGCTTCTTGTGCTTGTTCGGCGGTCACATGGTTCACCCTTCCACGAACAAAGTTCCGCTGAGCTCTGTTGCCCTGTGCACTTGAGCTTCCCGGACGAACTTGTGACGTTGGTTTCTCGGTTCTCTGTTCGTTGCCTCTCTGTGGAGTGTGCATCCCACGCTGAGGACAGCTGTTAGCATAGTGTCCCAATTCTCCACATTTGAAACATCCATTTGGCTGTACTGGAGCATTATTTCTCACAGGAGCGCCTGTGGCATTGCTTGGGCGGGGAGTGGCTGAGTTGTTGATTGTCCGATTCTGCTGAGGATTCGGAGTACGGGGTGATTGCTGATTGAAGCGATGTGGCTGCTGAAATGAACGTTGCAACTGCATGTTCTGTGGATAGCTTCTATTCTGTCCACCCGAGCGGAAGTAGGAACCCTGAGAAGAATTGTAGCGGGGGCGAGTGTTACTGCTAGACTGTCCCTGGAACTTCCGTTTGTGTTCACCAATTTCCTTGCGCTTGCTTTCCAGGCCAATAGCTTTATTCAGTAGGGTCTGGAAATCTGGGAAGATGTGACTCTGCAACTGATAATTGAGCGGCCCTATAAGACCATCCAGAAATCGTTCCTGTCTCTTGGCATCTGTGTTGACCTCTTCAGGTGCATAGCGAGATAACTGGGTGAATTTGTCCAGGTACTCGCTAACTGACATGTTGCCTTGCTTCAGTGCGAGGAATTCCTTCTGTTTTAACTTCATAACTCCAGAGGGAATGTGGTAAGCTCTGAAGTTATTCCTGAACTCTTGCCAGGTGATGTTCTGTGGTGCGGCATGTGCAGCGGTGTATGCATCCCACCAGTCAGCTGCTGGTCCTTCAAGTCTGCCTGCAGCATATAGCACCATTTCACGATCGGTGCACTGAGTCATTTCCAGCTTCCTGGCAACAACCTTTAGCCAGTCATCAGCATCCAAGGGATCTGATGAGTGTGAGTAGGTGGGCGGACGGTGGCTCATGAATTCCTTATGCTTGTCCCTGGGTGGTGGTGGTGCTGGTGCTGGTTGTGGTGGCTGGTTTTGCTGTGCTTGTAAGTTTTGTACTGTTGCAGTGAGATTCTGCAGCAGTTGAGTCTGAGCAGCCAGAAACTGTTGCATAGCTGGATCCATTGGTGGGTTTGGTGGAGGAGGTGGTGACTGATTCCTCTGACTTGCAATATGAGCGCGTATCACCGGTGGAATATCTTGTCCTCCTCCAGACCTGGTGTTTACCATCTGAGTGTTAGGGAAAAGTATCTCAGATAAGAACTGAAAAGATAAAGATGAGTAAAGTAAAAGCATAAGGGGGCTAAGATTAATTAATTAAACTAATTATTTAATTGACGCAGTTGTGGCCATCACTCCACAAAAGCATCCAGTCATCACAAAGATCCAACTCAACCATGTTTTCAACCATCTACCACTATTACATCGCATCGTCCTCGCAGGAACGGAATTATTAACAAAAGAAAAGGGGTAGACATCTAAAAACTCCTAGCCAAGACTGGTGGTAGCTCCTGGGGTGCCGTAGCGAAGCTTCTTGCGCGGAGGGGAAGACGTGGTGCAGTGCTGAACCATCTCCTCAGGAGGTGCCTGTCCTGCAAGCTGAGCCTCGAGCTGTGCGATCTTGGCCTGAGCGTCCTGGAGCTTCCCGTGCAGTCCCTCGATCTCGGAAGTGGCTCCCTCCAAGTCGGTGTTGAGTGCAGCAGTGACTCGAGCAAGGACGTCCACACGGTCGTCTCCGGTCTGAGAAGCAGGTACCACCGTGTCCTCAGTACCAACCGGTCGGCTGGGTACGTGGCGGAAGTCGGAGTAGTATAGCTGGTCGCGGAAACGGTAGCTGTAGGAGTAGAGTGCTCTCCTGGCGGCGTCGTTGATGGCGGCGTCCTCGGTGGAGAAGGGAACACAGCTGTAGTGCGTCGAACGGATCCTCCATCCGGAAGCCTCTGGCTGAGGTACCCGGATGTGTACCTGAGCTGTGTAGTAGTCCTCCAGGCCGGGCTCCTCGAAGTGCTCGACCACGTACTGAGGCTTTAGAGTGAACTCTAAAAACCCCAGTAGCTCCTCCAGCAGTCTGCAGAACTGCCCGGTACCACCCAGCGAAGCGTGAAGGTGGTACTCCGGACCACGCTGGCGGGGCTCCTCCGGATCCTCCTCGTCGTTGTTGTCGTTCTCCTGGTCGTCGACCTCCATGTCGGGGTCATCCCCGTCACTGGGCTCCTCCTCGTCGCTGTCGTCCCCAGAGTCGTCTGGGTCACCACCAGCAGCGGCCGGTGCAGCGTCGCCGGCAGCAGGAGCAGCTGGTGGAATCACCATGTCTCCGTCGGCGTCCACCTCCAGCACAGTGCCGTCGTAGAGCTGAGGTGGCTCCTCCTCCTGTGCCTCTGCCTGGGCCTCTGCCTGCGCCTCAGGCAGTACCTGAACCGGGACCTCCTCAGCGGGTGCCTCCACGGGGTGCTGGGGAACTGACGGTCCAACAGGGCGTGAACCTCCGGTGACAGCACGAGCGGTCTGAAACTTACGAACCATCTGACAAGGAAAAGAAAACTGACTCAGTATAGAATAAATCAAAAATGATGAAATCTTTTAATAAAAAGAAATAATACAAATTAGATTTTTATGCTAAAATAGGGGAATTTTTGAAAGATGACATGGCTTTCTAGATGTTGAGTCCTTAATTTCCGACCAGTTCTAACTTAAGGCTGCGTCCTACAGTCAACAGGGCTCTGATACCACTCCTGTCACACCCGATTTTCAAAGGAAAACCAAGTGCGTTTCATATGTGCGCCAGGATCATGTTTACACACATATGATAGACAAAAGAGTGTAATATCGAAACACAATGTTCTAAATTACAAGAGATTTATTATAATATTCATATTACACTCTCGGGAGACACGAAGGTTTTTATTCGCAGAACAAGCGATAGCTAAACGAAGCGTCTTCAGCTTCCATCTTCCACAGGCATCTTGACTGGGGGAAACGCAAGCCTCAGAACTCATCGTAGTCGCTGTAGTATTCTCCTTCATTTCCTTCTTCTGATTCAACAATGGCAAGTGTGAGTACACCTAACTAGGTACTCAGCAAGCGGGGTGAAAATGCAAGGCCACAAGGATAGGCTATGGTTCACAGCAGTGAGCATTTTAGAGTTGATCAAGTTTTAATTAGCAATTTCCTATTTACTAGATGTAAGTTTATACCATCCCACTTAAGCATTTAAAAGAACATCTTTTTTTTCCAAAAACCCACGAGTAAAACCACGATTTATATTCCATCTTTAAGTTTAATTATCATGTGAGGGTCCAAGCCGCTCTTGACCGTGAGCACGGCTGATATATCAGTTTTACACTCTGCAGAGGTTGTACACTTTCACCATAGCTCGTGTTCCCCATGTTGCCCGGGTTTGCAAGGCCCTTAAACACTTCCGAGGTGAGTGGCTAGGGGTCCACTTCGAAGCCTTTACAAAGGTATGCAAAAGTCCAACAACCCGCAAGAGTTACAGCTAGGGCGGTCCACAAACCTCCCTAATGGTCAGCACCTTAGCAAAGGCTGCTACCCCAAGAGGACCGGGCTGTGACCCCTGCAACCCCAGACCCCCTCTGCTCCTTTCGGATAAGGCTATCAGTACAATCGCACATCTAATTAATTGGCTAAGGTCAGAGCCCATTTTGACACTATGGTTGCACTGTTTTCTTGGGTGGTTCTCCATGTTCCGATTAAATAATCGTTCTCTTGTATTAACCGACATTCAATAATAAAGATATCGTGATCAATAATTTTTATAAAGATTCATTTTAACCATTCCCAAGGTATTGCAACGCTAAGCATGAACTAACCCAAAATATTATTAAAACAGGGGTTGATACCAGGGAGCATGGTAAAAGACTAGATAAATCCTTAAAAAGGTATTCCCCTCATATTAATGCAATAATAGTAAATTTTAGTTTGGCATGCAATTGTATAGGACAAAAAGAATATGCGGGGAGGGCCACTTGCCTTGGTCTACAAAAAGATCTTCTTCTTCTTCGTAGAGTGGTTCCGGATCCGCGTCGACGGGCGACTCGGTTGCAACTGGCACGAGGTCTACGATCAACACAAATAAAACAATAAAAAAAACAGTACATCAAACATTCTTAACAGACTAAAACAAGCATCTAAAACTAACAAGCTCGAAAAGACGAACGCTTGGACACCAAGAACGCTAAAAACGGAGCTAGGGCGGAAAAGATATGGCCAAAACAAGTTTTAGGGACTTGCTGGCAAAGAAACTAAGTTTCCAGGGGCTAAACTGAAGAAAACCAGGGGCTAAAACATAAATATGCATTAAACCCGAGGGCTAACGCGCAAAAGACAGGGGCTGGGCTTCGGGATATAAAATCAGAGAAGCTTGGGGTGTTTTCTGTAAAATTCAGGACCTAAATCTAATTATTTTTGAACTAATCAGGACGGCGGGTTAAATTCAGAGAAAGGCAGGGTCTCTTTTGCAAAAGTGCCTCGGTTGACCGTTATTTGGCCCGCTGACTTCGGTCAGATTGATCGTGGGCCGATGGATCAAGATCGGACGGCAGACAGGAGATGGGGCAGGTCGGGCGGCGGCGGGACGCCGGCGCGCGGCGGCGCCGAGCAGAGAGCTCGCCGGCGAAGCTCGAAATCGAGCTACGGGCCTCGGTTTTGGGCGCGGATTGGTCCTACGGCTTCAGGGCGGCGAGGCGAACTCAGCTGGGGTGATTAAGTCGAGTTTTGCACACTGAGGGCAGCGGTCGATGAAGAACAGAGACGGAGCGGCGGCGAGTTCGCCGGAGTTCACCCGAACTCGGCCCTGGGTCGCGAATTCAAGCGCGGAAAAGGTTCTGGGTGCAGCTGGGAGGCTAGTGAATGTGCTCAGGGGGTTCTAGTCCTCCAATTGCTACGGTGGCGGTGTTCGTGTGGCGAACGGCGGCGGTGGAGCGCCGGTGAGAGTCGTCAGTGCGCTAGGGTGCGAAACAGAGAGCAAGAAGGGGATGGAGAGCATCATTACCACGGTGCGATGCGCTCGGTGCAGTCGGACGGGGTGGAGCAGTGCCGGAGCGACGAATCGACGACGCGGCGGCGCTCGGGCGGCGGCGGCGGCGAAAATTGGAGCGGCTCTGGGGGAATTGGGTGGCGAGAGGGGGTCGAAGAGGGTTCTCGGGGGCTCGGTCATTCTCTTTATAAGGCGAAGAGGGGAGGGGAAGGGCTCGGCACGGCGGGGGTCGGAGTGGCCGGCCATTAATGGCGTGCGGAAGTGGAGAGGCTCGGTGGTGCGGCCGTTTCGGTGGGGGAGCGAGGGATTAGAGTGGCGTGGCAGCTGCGGTGGCTCGGTGGGAATGGGAGAGGAAGAGACGCGGGAGAGGGAACGGCGCGGGGGAGCTCGAGCGGCTCGGTCGGGCGGGGCAGAGGAGGGACGTCGGGAGGAAGGGGGTGAACCCGACAGGTGGGCTCCACCTGTCGGCGGCGGAGAGAGAGGAAGGGAGGGGGAGACGGCTTGGGCCGTAGCCGGGCCTAAAGTGGAGGCAGGCCGCGCGCGAAAGGTGGGGGAAGAAAAGGAGCTGGGCCGCGAGCGGCTGCCGGGCCGAAAGAAAGAGGAAGAGAGAGAGATGGGCTGGGCCAGGGAGAGAAAGAGAGTTTGAGGGAGAGTTGAGGGGCGGGTTCTGGACTTTTTCATGATTTTGAAATTCACACACAAATCAAACAAAATACATGCAAACCAAAAATGATGCACATGCACTTTTTGCTCCAAAATTATTTAAATGATGTTTAAATATTTTTAGGCTCAAATTAATATAAAAATTTAATTAAGTCTTTAGAAAATTAAATTAAACCAAGTTGCTATGATTTATTGGTGATGGAATTTTAGGGTGTTACAACGGCGGCGCGGCTCTGCCGACGGCGGAGCATCGCCGGAGGTGGGCGGATTTTGGGCTACAGACCACCAATCACTACGTGGCTTGGACCTACGGCACCAGGGATGCGAGACGAGTAAGCCTTGGGTGATTGCGACGGCGATTGGGCGACGAAGAGTGCCGTCGTCGGAGAGGGGCGGCTCGGCGGGGGCGGAGCTCCGGTGGGACGGTCGTGGGTGCGAGGGAGCGTGCGGAGAAGGGTTCGGGAGGTAGAGGAGGGCGAGGGGATCACGCGGAGCGGCTTACAACGGGTGAAAGTGGACCGGAACGGCGGGGATTTGGCCCGCGGCGGAGACGGTGGCCGGCAGCGGGGTGCTCGAGTGGGCGGCGAGTCTTGGCGGCGTGATGGCGACGAGGACTGGCGGGATGGACGCGTCTCGGCCTGGGGAAGGTCATGACAGTGTCGCCTTCACCCGCCGAGCGTCGGGGCGGCGGAATCGTGGCGAGGGGGCCGGCGGCGGTGCTCTGCTCCGAGGCGCCCTGGCTGCGGTGGCGCTGCGCGGAAAGGAGAAGAGGGAGGGGCGGCGGCGGTGATGACGATAGGCGGTAGAGGCGCGACGCGGAGCGCGATAAGTAGGCGCCGGGGGAGCGTGTCGCCGGAGAAAGGAAAGTCCGGCAGCGGCGGGAAATCCTTCCAAGTGGGGGAAACACTTTCCATTCGTGGTGCACGCGAAGAAAAGGAAAGGAGCGGCCGTGGGAAGCTTCCTGGAAGCTTCGGAGGGGGCCCGGGTGCCGCAGGGTGTGGGCCAGAGCGCGACCGCGGCGAGAACAGCGCGGCGCGGTGGGAGGTAGGGGATGACGGGGTGGGGCCTGCGCGTCAGCGGCTGAGGGAGGGGCGGGCTGGTGCGGTGCTGGGCCGGCGCTGGGCCGAATCGGCGCTGGGGGAGCTGGCGAGCGAGCGGGCCGAGAGGGAGAGGAGGAGAGAGAGGAGGGAGTTGGGCCGGGGGAAGCTGGGCCGCTCGGTTTGGAAAAAAGAAAAAGAGGGGGGGGGTTGGGCCGAGCTGGAAAAAAAAGTAGAAGGGGAAGAAGTAGGCCGCAGAAAAAGCTCAGGGGGCAAAACCGAACTATGGGCCTAACAACTTTTCTAGAGCTCCAAACAGAGTGGTTCAAATTTTGAATTTAAATAAATTTAAATTCTTGTTTGAATCACAAGCAATACAAAAATAAATGCAGCAGCATGAATGCAACAATAAATGTTTCTAATACTTATATTTGATTTTAAATTTTAGAAGATTATTATTTAGCCTTTATAAAATAGGTGAGAGCATTAAATAATTGATTAAATGCCAAAAATTTTAAATTGAGCATTTTTGGGTGTTACAAACCTACCCCCCTTAAGGTGAATCTCGTCCTCGAGATTCGGATGTAGAAGCGAAGAGCTGTGGGTACTCGGACTGGAGATCTTCTTCCCGCTCCCAAGTCGCTTCATCTTCTGAATGCCGGCTCCACTGCACCTTGCACATCCGAATGGTCTTGTTCCTCAGCACTCTTTCTGACACCTCCAGGATCCTGATCGGATACTCCTCGTATGTGAGGTCCTCCTGAACGTTCAACTCATCAATCGGGATCTGCTCTTCTGGCACCCGCAAGCACTTCTTCAGCTGGGACACATGGAATACATCGTGTACTCCGGCTAGTCTCTCAGGTAGATCTAGCCGATATGCTACTTCGCCCATCCGTTCCTGTATCCTGAACGGTCCGATGTAACGAGGCGCCAACTTGCCTTTGACATTGAACCGCTTTACACCCCTCATCGGTGACACCTTGAGGTACACAAAATCATCAACTCTGAAGCTGAGGTCCCTCCGTCTGACATCGGCATAACTCTTCTGTCTGGACTGGGCCACCTTCAGGTTCTCTCTGATCACCTGCACCTGCCGCTCTGCATCTCTGAGTATCTCCGAACCAAAGACCTGACTCTCTCCAGTCTGACTCCAGAACAATGGGGTCCGGCACTTCCTGCCATACAACGCCTCGAACGGTGCCATCTGCAAACTCTTCTGATAGCTGTTATTGTAGGAGAACTCTGCATACGGCAGACTCTTATCCCAGCTGACACCGTACTGTAATGCACAAGCCCTCAACATATCCTCCAGTATCTGATTGGTCCGCTCTGTCTGACCATCTGTCTGCGGGTGATAAGCTGAGCTGAAGTGCAGCTTCGTGTCCATAGACTCATGTAACTTCCGCCAGAAGTGTGAGGTGAACTGAGTACCACGATCTGACACAATCTTCTTCGGCACCCCGTGTAAGCACACAATCCGCTCCATGTACAACTCTGCTAGTCTGGCGCCTGTGTAGGTGGTCTTCACTGGCAGGAAGTGGGCCACCTTGGTCAGACGATCAACGATCACCCAAATGGAGTCAAATCCTCTCTGAGTGCGGGGCAGACCAGTGATGAAGTCCATGCCAACTTCTTCCCATTTCCACTCCGGGATCTTCAACGGCTGAAGCAATCCAGCTGGCCTCTGATGTTCTGCCTTGACTCGCTGACACGTGTCGCACAATGCCACGTGAGTCGCCACATCACGTTTCAATCCGTACCACCAGAATCTCTCCTTGATGTCCTGGTACATCTTAGTGCTGCCTGGGTGGATCAAATAAGCTGAGTCATGTGCCTCTCTCAGAATCATCTCTCTGATCTACGCTATGTCTGGCACACATATCCTCTTCCCATGCCATAGAGTTCCCTGATCATCAACTCGGAATCCAGGGGCCTTTCCCAGTGCAACATTCCCCACAATCTCTCTGATCTTCTCATCCTGCAGCTGACCTCTCCGGATCTCCTGCTCGAGTGTGGGCTCCACTGCCATCTCGGTGATGCTGGTGACGAATCACAGACTCATCCTCTCAAACTCTCGGCTGAGCTCCTCAGGCAAACAGTGTCCAGTGATCCTGTTCACATAACTCCTCCTGCTCAGAGCATCTGCCACCAAGTTGGCCTTCCCTGGGTGATAGTGGATCTCCAGATCATAATCTTTGATCAGCTCTAACCATCTGCGCTGTCGCATATTCAGATCCGACTGAGTGAAGACATACTTGAGGCTCTTATGATCAGTGTAGATGTCACATTTGTGTCCAATCAAGTAATGTCTCCAGATCTTCAGAGCATGAACCACAGCTGCCAACTCCAAGTCGTGCGTCGGATAGTTCTGCTCATGCTTCCTCAGCTGCCTGGACGCATAAGACACGACTCTGCCCTCCTGCATAAGGACGCAACCCAGTCCTAGACGGGATGCATCACAGTAGATGGAGAAACTCTTAGCCAAATCTGGCAATACCAGCACTGGGGCTGTAGTCAACCTCTTCTTCAACTCTTCGAAGCTGACCTGGCAAGCCTCTGTCCACACAAACGGGGCATTCTTCTCTAGCAAAGCAGTCAGCGGCTTAGCGATCTTGGAGAATCCTTCAATGAACCGTCTGTAATAACCGGCCATCCCAAGGAAACTCCTGATCTCGCTCACATCCCGTGGCGGATTCCAGCTCAACACATCGCTGACTTTCTTCGGATCCACTGCCATTCCTCCATTGGACAACACGTGTCCCAGAAATGCCACTTCCTTCAGCCAAAACTCACACTTGCTCAGCTTGGCATACAACTGATGTTCCCGAAGTCTCTGCAGCACCAACCTCAGATGTTCTTCGTGTTCTTCCTCATTCTTGGAGAAGACCAGAATGTCATCAATGAATACCACCACGAACTTGTCCAGATAGTCCATGAACACGCTGTTCATCAGGTACATGAAGTATGCAGGAGCGTTGGTCAATCCAAAAGACATGACCAAGAACTCATACAACCCGTACCGAGTAGTGAAAGCGGTCTTAGGAATATCCGATTGTCGGATCCTCATCTGATAATAACCCGACCGGAGATCTATCTTGAAGAACACACAAGCTCCTCTCAACTGATCGAACAGATCATCAATCCTCGGCAGTGGGTACTTGTTCTTGATGGTCACTTCGTTGAGAGCTCGATAGCCCACACACAACCTCTGAGTACCATCCTTCTTGTCGACGAACAATACGGGTGCTCCCCACGGCGAAGCACTCGGCCGAATGTACCCCTTGGCCAACAACTCGTCCAACTCCTTCTTGAGCTGCTCCAGCTCCTTTGCTCCCATCCTATACGGCCTCTTGGCTATAGGTGCAGTGCCAGGTTTTAGTTCAATAACGAATTCAACATCTCGTTCTGGAGGCATACCTGGCAACTCGTCTGGGAACACATCCAGGAACTGGCTCACCACCCTGATATCTTCAGTTGTCGTCCCTTCAGCTTGATTGACTTGGCCTTGCTCTGAGGAACTGGCTGCCTGGTACTCCACCTTGTCACCGGACTCTGCTGTCAGCTGAATGGTCCTCGTAGCACACCTGATCACTGCATCATATCTGGTCATCCAGCTCATACCCAGGATCATATCAAATCCAAGGGTCTCCAGTACTATCGGACCTGCCTTGAACTCCACCCCCCTTATTATGATGGGAACATAGGGGCACCGTAGAGTTGCCCGCTGCTCACCTCCTGGTGAGCTTACTAGCATAGTGTTCATCATGGGTTTCAGAGCTAATAAATTCTTCTTTACAAAAGCAGCGGAAATGAAAGCATGCGAAGCTCCAGAATCAAATAAAACAGTGGCGGGGGTCGAATTGACGAGGAACGTACCCACGACAACATCAGTGGCTGTCTCTGCTGTCTCTGCACCGGTGTGGTTGAGCTTGCCCCGAACAGGAGCCTGCGGAGCACGACCTCCCTGCTGCTGACCCTGCGGCTGCCCAACTCTCTGAGTACTCCCCTGCTGGTTCTGTCCGGCGGTGTTCTGGATCTTCTTGGGGCAGACATTGGCGAAGTGTCCCTGCTCGCCACAGTGGTAGCACACCCTCGGACCCACCGGTGTAGTGTTGACTGGACTGATGCGCTGGACTGGACTCGGCTGCACCTGGCTGCGCTGAACTGGACCCATCTGTGGCTGACCCTGAGGATGCTGCTGCTGTGGCGCCCGAGGAAACTGAGGACGCTGCTGCTGGTACTGGCCACGACTGAGCAAACCGGACTGACCCTGGAAGCGCTGCTGACTCTGTGGCGGTGCAAAGCGTGGACGACTGCTGCTGCCCACCTGCTGTCCCTGGAGCTTCCTCTTCTTGTCCTCCATCTCATGGCGCTTGTGCTCCAACATCAGAGCGCCGTCCACCAGCTCGTGAAAGGTCGGGAACTTGGTGCACATGAGCTGGTACTGGAGAGCATCCTGCAGACCGTCACGGAACCTGGCCTGCTTCTTCTGGTCGGTGGCCACGTCCTCTGGAGCGTAACGGGCTAACGCGACGAACTGGTCACGATAAGCCGTGACACTCATCCCTTCCTGCTTCAGAGCCAGGAACTCCTTCTTCTTCAGAATCATCAAAGCCTCCGGCACGTGGTGTGCACGAAAGCTGCTGCAGAACTGCTGCCAGGTGATCTGAGTACCGGCCGGGCGTGAGGACTGGTATGAATCCCACCAATCCAACGCCGGTCCCTAAAGCTGCCCTCCGGCGTACAACACCTTCTCTCTGTCATCGCACTGGGCGATGTCCAACTGTCTCTCCACTGCCTTGAGCCAGTCATCTGCCTCAAGGGGGTCGCTGGCCCTGCTGAGGGTCGGCGGGCGTCCCTTCAGAAATTCGCCCCTCTTATCTCTGGACGGAGCAGCTGCCTGGGGGTGATGCTGGTTCTGCTGGATCAGCCTCATCGTCTCGGCCATCTGCTGCATCATCTGAACTTGAGCATACATCAGCTGCTCAATGGTGGGGATCTGATGGTTCAGATTTAGGTTCGGGGGCGGATTCTGGTGCGGAGGCTGTCCGCCCGCATTGCCCCCGGGGTGAGCCATCTATAATCACAAAGGTCAGATGTCACATGATTAGTACGAGAAAAAAATATATATATATACCCCTGCTATCTAAACAATAAAGTCCTTAAGCCTTATTCCAACATCTAGATGGTTGCAGACAGGTGTCTACGCCCATCACAATCATTACAAAGAACCAAATCAAACATATGCATAATAACAATAAATACAAGCAGGTAAAGGCATAAACTCACACAAGACTCGACTGTTAGATTTTTAAAATTTTTAAAACATGGGGGTCTCCTAATAATTTGTCAACCGTACTATCTAGGCTGCGTTCCTACAGTCAGCACGGCTCTGATACCAATCTGTCACACCCGGATTTACGCAAAACCCGAATGTGGCCATATGTGTGCCCAGTAAGTCCACAGACACATATAGCGAACAAATATGGTAAAAATCAGAGTACAATGCTTTATTCTCAATCATATCGTAGCGTTTACATCAGAGTGCTTCAGAAATAAAATCATGGACAGCGGAAGACTAATACATCTCTCTAGCGTAGCCGCAATCCCACAGGGACTCTGACTGGGAGAACGCCAACTCAGAAGTACGACAGATCCTCGGGAAACTCCACAGCCTAGTCAGCCTGACTCCAATCTGTTACCCGTCCGGGATTTTGCCCAAAAAAAGTAATAACAGCAAGTGTAAGTAATGGAAATTACTTAACAAGTATAGCACGGGTTATGAAGGCTCAAAAAGGCTAGACACTGGCTTAACTGCATTAGCACTTTTAGTTGGTTCGTTTTAACTTTATCCAAGTTACTACAAGTGTCTGAGAACCCGGATGTATCCCAATTAATAGAGTGTAAGTATCATTAAGCATGAATAAATACCGTATTCTAATCAAAAAGGATCCAGGCCGCTCGTGACCCTGAGCAAAGCTATCATGATAGATCGTACACTCTGCAGAGGTTTCGCCCTTTACCCACCAGTCGCGTAAAAGTTCAAAGGAACTTTGCACCCAACCACGCACATCAACACTACCGAGGTGTGACTGCATAGGGACGCTACGAGGCTTTCACAAGACACCCTAACAAGTCAGTAGCCGCTGGAGTACTATACGGCGGTGAAAACTTAGGCACCGAGATCGACGTACGCCCACGGAGTCACACCGTGAGGGGGTCGATGGCGTCCGGAGCGCGGGTATCGCACCCATACTGCGCAACGTGTAGAGTTCTCAATCGCTGAGACTCCTACACGGGACTGGGTCTAACGTGACCTAACCGACGGGGCAACCGTCCTCGGTGGAATCGGAGAACACCCAGCACCGTACCTCCCACAACGCCGTTGGCCCCTCGGTAACCACTGCCAAGCTAGAGACGTACAAGCTACTTGACCAAGACCAGAGCCATTATAGTTCCGGCGGTGGCGACAGGCTCCTGGGTTGCCGCTTTAAGAACCGGTCCTTAGAGGGAGACACTAGAGCAAAGCACACAGCACATGCTCTAGCTCCCTAATCCATGTTGCTAAAAAGCAAGTTTTAACATTAAAGTTGAAGTGGACCATTAAGTCAATATTAACAGTTAAGTAAAGGTGACAGTGGTTGCGCCTAGCAAAATACTACCCATATGCAAAAACCCATAGGAATACAAGGACAGGGAAATTAAATGCTAGGAATAACCTTAATGGTAAACAATATTAGACACATGCGTATGTAAAGAACAGTGTATTAAAAGTGAGATAGGTAGCCAGGATTGTCCGTGCTATAACTTGCCTTCCTCGGAGTACGGCTGCTGCTGCAAATCCTGCTCCGGCACGTCCTCAACGTACTCGAAGTCCAACGCTACGGGCTCACCGACTGGACACGAACATCACACACGCATTCCAAAGCAATCATCACATGCAAGCAAAAATAATTCTATTAGAACAGTACACCAAACAGTAAAAACAGTACAAAAACAGGAGCTAGAAATAATCTACGCTTCGCTACGAACACATGAGCGCGAAAATCAAGCAAATCGGAGCTAAAACGTGAAAGTTATAGCGTTTCTAAGGTTCGGGGGCTTGCTGGCAAAGTTTTAAAATTTCCAGGGGCTAAAACGAATAAAATAGGACCTATTTGTAATTATTTTTGAATTAAAATGGACCGCGGGTTAATTTCCGAAAAGCCCAGGGGCTCTTTAGCAAAAATGCCAGCGCTGATCGTTTTTTTCCAGAATTGACTCGGGGCTCGGTTGAACGTGGGCCGTCGGATCTACATCCAGCGGTGGAGATTAGTCCGGCGCTGGGGAGTTGACGCCGGCGACGCGAGGGACGGCGGCGCGGCTCTGCCGACGGCGGAGCATCGCCGGAGGTGGGCGGATTTCGGGCTACAGACCACCAATCACTACGTGGCTTGGACCTACGGCACCAGGGATGCGAGACGAGTAAGCCTAGGGTGATTGCGATGGCGATTGGGCGACGCAGAGTGCCGTCGTCGGAGAGGGGCGGCTCGGCGGGGGCGGAGCTCCGGTGGGACGGTCGTGGGTGCGAGGGAGCGTGCGGAGAAGGGTTCGGGAGGTAGAGGAGGGCGAGGGGATCACTCGGAGCGGCTTACAACGGGTGAAGGTGGACCGGAACGGCGGGGATTTGGCCCGCGGCGGAGACGGTGGCCGGCAGCGGGGTGCTCGAGTGGGCGGCGAGTCTTGGCGGCGTGATGGCGACGAGGACTGGCGGGATGGACGCGTCTCGGCCTGGGGAAGGTCGTGACAGTGTCGCCTTCACCCGCCAAGCGTCGGGGCGGTGGAATCGTGGCGAGGGGGCCGGCGGCGGCGCTCTGCTCCGAGGCGCCCTGGCTGCGGTGGCGCTGCGCGGAAAGGAGAAGAGAGAGGGGCGGCGGCGGTGATGACGATAGGCGGCAGAGGCGCGACGCGGAGCGCGATAACTAGGCGCCGGGGGAGCGCGTCACCGGAGAAAGGAAAGTCCGGCAGCGGCGGGAAATCCTTCCAAGTGGGGGAAACACCTTCCATTCGTGTTGCACGTGAAGAAAAGGAAAGGAGCGGCCGTGGGAAGCTTCCTGGAAGCTTCGGAGGGGGCCCGGGTGCCGCGGGGTGTGGGCCAGAGCGCGACCGCGGCGAGAACAGCGCGGCGCGGCGGGAGGTAGGGGATGACGGGGTGGGGCCTGCGCGTCAGCGGCTGAGGGAGGGGCGGGCTGGTGCGGTGCTGGGCCGGCGCTGGGCCGAATCGGCGCTGGGGGAGCTGGCGAGCGAGCGGGCCGAGAGGGAGAGGAGGAGAGAGAGGAGGGAGTTGGGCCGGGGGAAGCTGGGCCGCTCGGTTTGGAAAAAAGAAAAAGAGGGGGGGGGGGTTGGGCCGAGCTGGAAAAAAAAGTAGAAGGGGAAGAAGTAGGCCGCAGAAAAAGCTCAGGGGGCAAAACCGAACTATGGGCCTAACAACTTTTCTAGAGCTCCAAACAAAGTGGTTCAAATTTTGAATTTAAATAAATTTAAATTCTTGTTTGAATCACAAGCAATACAAAAATAAATGCAGCAGCATGAATGCAACAATAAATGTTTCTAATACTTATATTTGATTTTAAATTTTAGAAGATTATTATTTAGCCTTTATAAAATAGGTGAGAGCATTAAATAATTGATTAAATGCCAAAAATTTTAAATTGAGCATTTTTGGGTGTTACAGCATCCCACAGGGACTCTGACTGGGAGAACACAACTCAGTAGTATGGTAGATTTTCTGGGAACTCAACAGCAGACTCATGCACATCCCAATCTGTTACCCGTCCGGGATTTTGTTGAATAAATAGCAAGTGTAAGTAAAGCAATTACTTAGCAAGTATAGCACGGGTGTATGAAGGCTCAAAAAGGCTAGACACGGCTTAACTGCATTAGCACTTTTAGTTGGTTCATTTTATCATTATCCAAGTTACTACATGTGAATGAAATCCCAGTTGCAACCCGATTAATAAAGTGTAAGTGATATTAAGCATAAGTAAACATCATCTTCTAATCAAAAAGGATCCAGGCCGCTCGTGACCCTGAGCAAGGCAATCATGATAGATTTACACTCTGCAGAGGTTTCACCCTTTTCCCACCAGTCGCGTAAAAGTTCAAAGGAACTTTGCACCCAACCACGCACATCGACACTTCCGAGGTGTGACTGCATAGGGACGCTACGAGGCTTTTCACAAGACACCCTAACAAAACAGTAGCCGTTATGGTACAACACAGGCAGCATGATCCAAGGCACCAAGATCGTCTGACTCCCAGGGCGCAGCGATAGGAGGGTCAATGGCGTCCAGAGCGCGGCAACGCATGCCAACAACAAAATAAAGAGCGCAACGTGTGGAGCTCCCGCACTCACGGTGGCTCCCAACACGGGACTGTGCCTAACGAGGCATAGCCGACGGTACCCCCGTCCTTGGTGGATCAAACCATACTCTCACGAGTGATTCCCATAACGCCGTCAGCCCGTCGGTAACTACTGTTAAGCTAGAGCCGTACAAGCTACTTGTCCAAGACCAGAGCCATTATAGTTCTAGCGGTGGCGTTAGGCTCCTGGGTTGCCGCTTTAAGAACCGGTCCTTAGAGGGAGACACTAGAACAAAGCACACAGCACATGCTCTAGCTCCCTAATCCATGTTGCTAAAAAGCAAGTTTTAATGTTAAGGTTGAAGTGGACCATTAATACAAGTTTAGCAGTTAAACAAAGGTGACAGTAGCTGCACCTAGCAAAGTTCTACCCATATGCAATAAACCCAAGGTAAACAAGGATAGGATAATGAAAATCTAGGTACAACCTTAAAGGATACATCATATTAGACACATGCATGTATGAAATGATGTATTACAAGTGAGTAGGTAGCAAGGATTGTCCATGCTATAACTTGCCTTCCTCAAAGTGCTGCTGCTGCTGCGAGTCCGGCTCCTGAAAGTCCTCGTACTCAAACTCCAACGGCAACGGCTCACCGACTGGACACGAATCACCACACAAGCATCCACACAAGCCAATACATGCAAACAAGAGTATTCTATTAGAAACAGTACACCAACAGTGAAAACAGTACAAAAACAGGAGCTAGAATTATTCTACGCTTTGCTAGGAACACGTGAGCGCGAGAATCACTCTAATCGGAGCTAAAACGAGAAAGTTATGTCATTTCTAAGTTTCAGGGGCTTATTTGTGAAAAATCGAGGACCTATACGTAATTATACGTAAAACTATGAGGGCTAACGCGTAAAACTTCGAGACAGGACCGCGGGTTTGAATTTTCAAAAGATCAGGGGCTTAAACAAATAAATCAGGATCTGTCTGTAATTATTTTTGAACTGGTCTGGACCGCGGGTCGATTGTCAGGAAGTTGAGGGTCTCTTTAGCAAAATAACCAGCGCTGACCGGTATTGACCTGGCTCGGACGCGTTGCAGCCGTTGGATCCGATCTGGGCGGTTGAGATTTAAAACGCGAAGGGGTATCCTAGGTTCTAATCTGGGCCGTTGGATCTGATTTGGACGTCCTGGATTTAAAACGCGAAGGGGTATCGGCTGTTCTAATCTGGATGGTCGATCTCGGATCGGACGGCTCACGGTGAGAGGCTCGCCGGGGACGACGACAGCGCGGCGGCGCCGCTCGGCCGAGGCGGGGGCTCGCCGGAGTTGGGCATAACTCGAGCTGTGGGGCACGGATTTGAGCGAGGGTTGGTCCTACGGCTTCAGGAAGGCTTGGCGAGTTCATCTAGGGTGTTCAAGTCGAGGGTTGAGGGCTGTGGGCGGCTGCCATCGTGAACAGGCGGCGATGGACGCCGACGAGCGACAGGGAGGGTGCTAGGGGGCTCGGTTTTGTTAATTTCTAGGTGCTAAAGTGCCAGGGGAGTGTGGCAAGCACTGCCAGAGGGTTCAATTCGTGGTTTGCGCGGTAAGGGTGGTGCTCGACGGCGACCGGCGGACGATCATCGACGGCGACCGAGGGGAACCGAGTTACGACGCTAGGATGCGCGAATTGAATGGTGGGAGAGCATCAGTACCTCGAGGCGAAGCTCCTGGATGTGTTGGATTGAAGCGACGGGGTCCCGACGAGGGTGCTCGTCGGAGTCCGACGATCGGCGGCGGCGCTGCGCGAGGAGAGGCTGCGGTGGGCTTGGGGCTCGGGGCGAGGCTTGGTGTGGCTTAGGGGTCTCGGGGCGTGGCTTTTATAGCCCGGGGAGAGGGTCGCCCTGGCGTGCGAGCCACGCGAATCGGGGCGGCAGCGGCGGCGATCGCCTTCCATGCGCGGGAGCACTTCCCAAGCGGGGAACGACGCGAGGAAGGAAAGGGGCGGCCGCGGGAAGCTTCGCGGAACCTTCTGCAGGTCCTACGGCGATGCGAGAGCGGCTCAGGCCTTGGGCCGAGGTGGCGGTGCGGCCCGAGCTCGACTCGAGCTCGGTTCGGCCGGAGGTAGGGGACGGCCCTGCCATGCGGGGCCCGTCCGGCAGTGAAAGGAGGGGGGGAGTGCGGGAGTGGGCCGGCGTACTGGGCCGAGGGAAAAGAGTTGGAGGGGCGAGGTCGAGCCGGGGGAAAGAGTTGGAGGAGCGAAAATGGACTTGCGCGGCTGGCTGCGTGGAGTACTGGGCCGAGCGCGCGTGGTGTGCTGGCGGGCCGCAGCGGGTGTTGAGCCGGATCAGAGAAAGAGAAGAGGGGGCAAAAGCGAACCGGAAAATGAGTTCAGGGAGGAAAAACAAACTATGGGCCTAACAACTTTTCTAGAGCTCCAAACAAAGTGATTCAAATTTGAATTTAAATTTAAATTCTTGTTTGAACCACAAGCAATACAAAAATAGATGCAGCAGCATGAATGCAACAGTAAATGTTTCTACCACTTATTTTCGATTTAATTTCCAGAAATTATTTATTTACCCTATGTTAATTATGAACAAGATAGAAAATAACATTAAACAATTAATTTAATTGCTAACACTTTTAAATAGGCCATTTTTGGGTGTTACAAACCTACCCCCCTTATGATGAATCTCGTCCTCGAGATTCGGACGTGGATGCGAAGAGATGTGGGTACTCGGCCTTGAGGTCTTCTTCTCTCTCCCAAGTCGCCTCATCTTCTGAGTGTTGGTTCCACTGCACCTTGCACATCCGAATAATCTTGTTTCTTGTCACCCTCTCGGACTCTTCCAAGATCTTGACTGGATACTCATCATAGGTGAGGTCCTCTTGCACATTCAGCTCATCCATCGGGATCTGCTCTTCAGGCACCCGTAAACATTTCTTCAGCTGAGACACATGGAACACGTTGTGCACTCCGGCTAGTTTCTCAGGTAGCTCTAGCCGATATGCCACTTCACCCATCCGTTCCAGAATCTTGAACGGTCCGATGTATCGAGGCGCCAATTTGCCCTTGACATTGAACCTCTTCACACCCCTCATCGGTGACACCTTGAGGTACACAAAGTCATTGACCTCGAAGGTGAGATTCCGCCTCCTGACATCAGCATAACTCTTCTGCCGGGATTGTGCCACCTTCAAGTTCTGCCTGATCACTTGCACTTGGCGCTCTGCTTCCCTGAGTATCTCCGGCCCAAAAACTTGACTTTCTCCAGTCTGATTCCAGAACAGTGGTGTTCTGCACTTCCTGCCATACAGAGCCTCGAATGGTGCCATATGCAGACTCTTCTGGTAGCTATTGTTGTACGAGAATTCTGCATAGGGCAGACTCTTGTCCCAACTGACACCATACTGCAAAGCACATGCCCTCAACATGTCCTCCAAGATCTGATTGGTCCGCTCTGTCTGTCCATCCGTCTGTGGGTGATAAGCTGAACTGAAATGCAGCTTAGTATCCATGGACTCATGTAACTTCTGCCAGAAATGTGATGTGAACTGAGTACCTCGGTCAGACACTATCCGCTTAGGCACTCCATGCAAGCACATGATCCTCTCCATATACAGCTCCGCCAATTTGGCGCCTGTGTAGGTGGTCTTTACTGGAAGAAAATGTGCCACTTTGGTCAAGCGATCCACAATCACCCAGATGGAGTCAAATCCTCTCTGAGTGCGAGGCAGACCCGTGATGAAGTCCATACCAACTTCTTCCCACTTCCATTCAGGTATCTTCAAGGGTTGGAGCAAACCTGCTGACCTTTGATGTTCAGCCTTGACTCTCTGACATGTGTCACATAGAGCCACATAGGTTGCTACATCACGCTTCAGTCCATACCACCAGAATCTCTCCTTGATGTCTTGGTATATCTTGGTACTTCCTGGGTGGATTGAATAAGCTGAGTCATGGGCTTCTCTCAAGATTGTATCCTTGATCTGCGCCACATCGGGTACACATATCCTCTTCCCATGCCACAAGGTTCCTTGATCATCCACTCGAAAACCAGGGGCTTTTCCTAGAGAAACTTGCTCCACAATCTCCTTGATCTTCTCATCCCCAAGCTGACCTTTACGGATCTCCTGCTCCAGAGTTGGTTCTACCGTCATCTCTGTGATGTTGGTCACAAACCCCAGACTCATCCTCTGAAACTCCAGGCTGAGCTCTGCGGGTAGACAGTGACCGGTGATCTTGTTCACATAACTTCTCCTAGTCAGCGCATCTGCCACCAAGTTAGCCTTTCCTGGGTGGTAGTGGATCTCCAGTTCATAGTCCTTGATCAACTCCAACCATCGGCATTGTCTCATATTCAGTTCCGACTGAGTGAAGACATACTTGAGGCTCTTGTGATCAGTGTAGATGTCACACTTGTGACCAATCAAGTAGTGCCTCCAAATCTTCAGAGCATGTACCACAGCTGCCAACTCTAGGTCATGTGTTGGGTAATTCTGCTCATGTTTCCTCAACTGCCTTGATGCATAAGCCACGACTCTCCCTTCCTGCATGAGTACACACCCCAGTCCTAGATGGGATGCATCGCAGTAGATAGAGAAGCTTTTGGCTAAGTCGGGCAGAACCAGCACTGGGGCTGTTGTTAGTCTCTTCTTCAACTCCTCAAAGCTGGCTTGACACTCCTCAGACCAGTCAAACTTGGTATTTTTCTCCAATAACGCCGTCAGGGGCTTAGCAATCTTGGAGAATCCTTCAATGAACCGTCGATAATACCCGGCCATCCCAAGGAAACTCCTGATTTTGCTCACATCCCGAGGCGGATTCCAGCTTAGCACATCGCTGACCTTCCTCGGATCGACTGCCACTCCTCCATTGGACAACACATGACCCAAGAATGCCACTTCCTTCAACCAGAATTCACACTTGCTCAGCTTGGCATACAACTGATGTTCTCAGAGCCTTTGCAACACCAATCTCAAGTGTTCCTCATGTTCTTCCTCATTCTTGGAGAAGACCAGAATGTCATCAATGAATACCACCACAAACTTGTCAAGATAATCCATGAACACGCTGTTCATCAAGTACATGAAGTATGCAGGAGCGTTGGTCAATCCAAAAGACATGACCAAGAACTCATACAACCCGTACCGAGTGGTGAAAGCGGTCTTGGGTATGTTTAACGGGCGGATCCTCATCTGGTGATAGCCCGATCGAAGATCTATCTTGGAGAACACACAAGCTCCCTTTAGCTGATCAAACAGATCATCAATCCTTGGCAATGGGTACTTGTTCTTGATGGTCACTTCGTTGAGGGCTCGATAGTCCACACACAACCTCTATGTCCCATCTTTCTTATCCGTGAACAACACCGGTGCTCCCCATGGTGAAGAACTCGGACGAATGTACCCTTTGGCTAGCAACGCGTCTAACTCCTCCTTGAGCTTTGCTAGTTCCTTTACTCCCATTCTATATGGCCTCTTGGCTATAGGTGCGGTGCCAGGTTTCAGTTCAATAACGAATTCAACTTTGCGTTCTGGGGGCATACCTGGCAATTCTTCTGGAAATACATCCGGGAACTAGCTCACTACTCTGATGTCTTCAAGAGCTGCACCTTTAGCTTGATTAACTTGATTGTGCTCTGGGGAACTGGCTGCTTGATATTCCACCTTCTCACCGGTCCTGGCTGTCAGTTGCACTGCTCTCTTGGAACATTGGATCACTGCATCATATCTGCCTAACCAGCTCATACCCAGAATTAAGTCAAACCCAAGGGTTTCCAGCACGATCGGGTACACCTCGAAGTCTACCCCCCTTATTGTGATGGTGACATGGGTACAACGTAAAGTGGCTCGTTGTTCCCCACCTGGTGAGCTAACTAGCATGGTGTTTGACATAGGTCGTAATGACATCATGTTCTTTTTCACAAAAGCAGCAGATATAAAAGCATGCGAAGCTCCAGAATCGAACAAAACGGTTGCAGGGGTTGAGTTGACAGGGAACGTACCCACGACCACGTCAGTAGCACCCTCGGCAGTCTCTGCACCCATGTGGTTAAGCTTGCCCTTAGTCAGGTTCTGCTGCCCACGGTTTGCCTGGCCTTGTGGCTGGTTCCCATTCTGGTTCTGCGGTTGCCCAGCGCTCTGGTTGTTGTTCTGCCCAATAGGATTCTGGCCTCTGCGGGGACAAGCGTTGGCGTAGTGTCCTAGCTCATCACAATAAAAACACCTCGGACCCACTGGTGCGGTGCTAACTGGGCCGGTGCGCTGGGCAGGCCTTGGCTGCACCTGGTTGCGCTGAACTGGGCCATTCTGCAGCTGATTCTGGGAACGTTGTTGCTGCGGCGCCTAGGGGTACTGGGGGCGCTGCTGGTACTGGCCACGACTCAGCAAGCTGGACTGGCCCTGGAAGCGCTGTTGGCTCCCCATCTGCTGATTCCCCTGTGGAGGAGTGAAGCGAGGGCGGCTGCTGCTTCCTGACTGCTGGCCTTGGAACTTCCTCTTCTTCTCCTCTATCTCACGGCGCTTGTGCTCCAACATAAAGGCGTTGTCCACCAACTCCTGAAAGTTGGGGAACTTGGTGCACATTAGCTGGTACTGCAGAGCATCCTGTAAGCCATCACGAAACCTGGCCTGTTTCTTCTTGTCGGTGTCCACGTCCTCTGGAGCGTAACGGGCCAACTCGATGAACTTGTCACGGTAAGCAGTGACACTCATCCCTTCCTGCTTCAGCGCCAAGAACTCCTTCTTCAGGACCATCAGAGCCTCTGGTACATGGTGAGAGCGGAAGCGGTCACGGAACTCCTGCCAGGTGATCTGATCACGGTTGGGGTGAGCGTACTGGTATGAATCCCACCAGTCCAATGCTGGTCCCTGGAGCTGTCCTCCTGCGTACAACACCTTCTCCCGGTCGTTGCACTGCGCGATGTCGAGTTGTCTCTCCACTGCCTTGAGCCAGTCATCGGCCTCCAGTGGGTCGGTGTCCTTGGTGAAGGTCGGAGGGCGTCCCTTCAGAAATTCGCCCCTCTTGTCTCTCGGTGGAGCAGCCGCCTGAGGATGTGGATTCTGTTGGTTCTGCTAGATCAGCGTCATGGTCTGAGCCATCTGCTGCATCATCTGGACTTGAGCATACATCAGCTGTTCGATGGTGGGGATCTGCTGATTTGGGTTCAGGTTCGGGTGATTCGGGTTCGGGTTCTGGTTCTGGCCCCTGGGATTAGCCATCTATAATAACAAGTATAAGATGACGGTTAGATTAGCAAGAGAAATGAATACCCCCCTGCTATCTAGACATTAAAGTCCTTAAGCCTTATTCCAATAATCTAGATGGGGAAAGACTTGCGTCCACGCCCATCACAATCATCACAAAGATCCAAATCAAGCAGATGCATAATAACAATAAATACAAGCACTTAAAGACATATTTCCACACATAAATAATTGAAGTAATGGGGTCTCCTAGTAACTTGTCCACCGTACTATCTAGGCTGCGTTCCTACAGTCAGCACGGCTCTGATACCAATCTGCCACACCCGGATTTTCACAAAAACCCGACTGTGGCCATATGTGTGCCCTAGCAAACAAATATGGTAAAACAGAGATCAAATGTTTCATTTATTCATCATAAAGTAGTGTTTACATCAGAGTGCTGCATAAATGAAGTACATGGATAGCGGAAGACTAAATAAATTCTCTCTAAGCGCAGCCGCATCCCATAGGGACTCTGACTGGGAGAACACAACTCAGTAGTATGGTAGATCTTCTGGGAACTCAACAGCAGACTCATGTGCATCCCAATCTATTACCCGTCCGGGATTTTGTTGAATAAATAGCAAGTGTAAGTAAAGCAATTACTTAGCAAGTATAGCACGGGTGTATGAAGGCTCAAAAAGGCTAGACACGGCTTAACTGCATTAGCACTTTTAGTAACTACTGTTAAGCTAGAGCCGTACAAGCTACTTGTCCAAGACCAGAGCCATTATAGTTCTAGCGGTGGCGATAGGCTCCTGGGTTGCCGCTTTAAGAACCGGTCCTTAGAGGGAGACACTAGAACAAAGCACACAGCACATGCTCTAGCTCCCTAATCCATGTTGCTAAAAAGCAAGTTTTAATGTTAAGGTTGAAGTGGACCATTAATACAAGTTTAGCAGTTAAACAAAGGTGACAGTAGCTGCGCCTAGCAAAGTTCTACCCATATGCAATAAACCCAAGGTAAACAAGGATAGGATAATGAAAATCTAGGTACAACCTTAAAGGATACATCATATTAGACACATGCATGTATGAAATGATGTATTCCCACCAGTCGCGTAAAAGTTCAAAGGAACTTTGCACCCAACCACGCACATCGACACTTCCGAGGTGTGACTGCATAGGGACGCTACGAGGCTTTTCACAAGACACCCTAACAAAACAGTAGCCGTTATGGTACAACACAGGCAGCATGATCCAAGGCACCAAGATCGACTGACTCCCAGGGCGCAGCGATAGGAGGGTCAATGGCGTCCAGAGCGCGGCAACGCATGCCAACAACAAAATAAAGAGCGCAACGTGTGGAGCTCCCGCACTCACGGTGGCTCCCAACACGGGACTGTGCCTAACGAGGCATAGCCGATGGTACCCCCGTCCTTGGTGGATCAAACCATACTCTCACGAGTGATTCCCATAACGCCGTCGGCCCGTCGGTAACTACTGTTAAGCTAGAGCCGTACAAGCTACTTGTCCAAGACCAGAGCCATTATAGTTCTAGCGGTGGCGATAGGCTCCTGGGTTGCCGCTTTAAAAACCGGTCCTTAGAGGGAGACACTAGAACAAAGCACACAGCACATGCTCTAGCTCCCTAATCCATGTTGCTAAAAAGCAAGTTTTAATGTTAAGGTTGAAGTGGACCATTAATACAAGTTTAGCAGTTAAACAAAGGTGACAGTAGCTGCGCCTAGCAAAGTTCTACCCATATGCAATAAACCCAAGGTAAACAAGGATAGGATAATGAAAATCTAGGTACAACCTTAAAGGATACATCATATTAGACACATGCATGTATGAAATGATGTATTCCCACCAGTCGCGTAAAAGTTCAAAGGAACTTTGCACCCAACCACGCACATCGACACTTCCGAGGTGTGACTGCATAGGGACGCTACGAGGCTTTTCACAAGACACCCTAACAAAACAGTAGCCGTTATGGTACAACACAGGCAGCATGATCCAAGGCACCAAGATCGACTGACTCCCAGGGCGCAGCGATAGGAGGGTCAATGGCGTCCAGAGCGCGGCAACGCATGCCAACAACAAAATAAAGAGCGCAACGTGTGGAGCTCCCGCACTCACGGTGGCTCCCAACACGGGACTGTGCCTAACGAGGCATAGCCGATGGTACCCCCGTCCTTGGTGGATCAAACCATACTCTCACGAGTGATTCCCATAACGCCGTCGGCCCGTCGGTAACTACTGTTAAGCTAGAGCCGTACAAGCTACTTGTCCAAGACCAGAGTCATTATAGTTCTAGCGGTGGCGATAGGCTCCTGGGTTGCCGCTTTAAGAACCGGTCCTTAGAGGGAGACACTAGAACAAAGCACACAGCACATGCTCTAGCTCCCTAATCCATGTTGCTAAAAAGCAAGTTTTAATGTTAAGGTTGAAGTGGACCATTAATACAAGTTTAGCAGTTAAACAAAGGTGACAGTAGCTGCGCCTAGCAAAGTTCTACCCATATGCAATAAACCCAAGGTAAACAAGGATAGGATAATGAAAATCTAGGTACAACCTTAAAGGATACATCATATTAGACACATGCATGTATGAAATGATGTATTACAAGTGAGTAGGTAGCAAGGATTGTCCGTGCTATAACTTGCCTTCCTCAAAGTGCTGTTGCTGCTACGAGTCCGGCTCCTGAAAGTCCTCGTACTCAAACTCCAACGGCAACGGCTCACCGACTGGACACGAATCACCACACAAGCATCCACACAAGCCAATACATGCAAACAAGAGTATTCTATTAGAAACAGTACACCAACAGTGAAAACAGTACAAAAACAGGAGCTAGAATTATTCTACGCTTTGCTACGAACACGTGAGCGCGAGAATCACTCTAATCGGAGCTAAAACGAGAAAGTTATGTCATTTCTAAGTTTCAGGGGCTTATTTGTGAAAAATTGAGGACCTATACGTAATTATACGTAAAACTATGAGGGCTAACGCGTAAAACTTCGAGACAGGACCGCGGGTTTGAATTTTCAAAAGATCAGGGGCTTAAACAAATAAATCAGGACCTATCTGTAATTATTTTTGAACTGGTCTGGACCGCGGGTCGATTGTCAGGAAGTTGAGGGTCTCTTTAGCAAAATAACCAGCGCTGACCGGTATTGACCTGGCTCGTGCGCGTGGCAGCCGTTGGATCCGATCTGGGCGGCTGAGATTTAAAACGCGAAGGGGTATCCTAGGTTCTAATCTGGGCCGTTGGATCTGATCTGGACGTCCTGGATTTAAAACGCGAAGGGGTATCGGCTGTTCTAATCTGGACGGTCGATCTCGGATCGGACGGCTCACGGCGAGAGGCTCGCCGGGGACGACGACAGCGCGGCGGTGCCGCTCGGCCGAGGCGGGGGCTCGCCGGAGTTGGGCATAACTCGAGCTGTGGGGCACGGATTTGAGCGAGGGTTGGTCCTACGGCTTCAGGAAGGCTTGGCGAGTTCATCTAGGGTGTTCAAGTCGAGGGCTGTGGGCGGCTGCCATCGTGAACAAGCGGCGATGGACGCCGACGAGCGACGGGGAGGGTGCTAGGGGGCTCGGTTTTGTTAATTTCTGGGTGCTAAAGTGCCAGGGGAGTGTGGCAAGCACTGCCAGAGGGTTCAATTCGTGGTTTGCGCGGTGAGGGTGGTGCTCGACGGCGACCGAGGGGAACCGAGTTACGACGCTAGGATGCGCGAATTGAAGGGTTGGAGAGCATCAGTACCTCGAGGCGAAGCTCCTGGATGTGTTGGATTGAAGCGACGGGGTCCCGACGAGGGTGCTCGTCGGAGTCCGACGCTCGGTGGCGGCGCTGCGCGAGGAGAGGCTGCGGTGGGCTTGGGGCTCGGGGCGAGGCTTGGTGTGGCTCAGGGGTCTCGGGGCGTGGCTTTTATAGCCCGGGGAGAGGGTCGCCCTGGCGTGCGAGCCACGTGAATCGGGGCGGCAGCGGCGGCGATCGCCTTCCATGCGCGGGAGCACTTCCCAAGCGGGGAACGGCGCGAGGAAGGAAAGGGGCGGTCGCGGGAAGCTTCGTGGAACCTTCTGCGGGTCCTACAGCGATGCGAGAGCGGCTCAGGCCTTGGGCCGAGGTGGTGGTGCGGCCCGAGCTCGACTCGAGCTCGGTTCGGCCGGAGGTATGGGACGGCCCTGCCATGCGGGGCCCGTCCGGCAGTGAAAGGAGGGGGGGAGTGCGGGAGTGGGCCGGCGGACTGGGCCGAGGGAAAAGAGTTGGAGGGGCGAGGTCGAGCCGGGGGAAAGAGTTGGAGGAGCGAAAATGGACTTGCGCGGCTGGCTGCGTGGAGTACTGGGCCGAGCGCGCGTGGTGTGCTGGCGGGCCGCAGCGGGTGTTGGGCCGGATCAGAGAAAGAGAAGAGGGGCAAAAGCGGACCGGAAAATGAGTTCAGGGAGCAAAAACAAACTATGGGCCTAAACAACTTTTCTAGAGCTCCAAACAAAGTGATTCAAATTTGAATTTAAATTTAAATTCTTGTTTGAACCACAATCAATACAAAAATAAATGCAGCAGCATGAATGCAACAGTAAATGTTTCTACCACTTATTTTCGATTTAATTTCCAGAAACTATTTATTTACCCTATGTTAATTATGAACAAGATAGAAAATAACATTAAACAATTAATTTAATTGCTAAAAATTTTAAATAGGCCATTTTTGGGTGTTACATTTATGATTTCATTCTCGAGGAAAATGATTCCAGTGAACATTTCGTGATATATACTTTGGGGCTGGAAAAGTCGTGAATGAGACCATGAGAAGGATTCATAAAAGTCTCATGATCTCTTTTTTTTAAGTTTAAAAATATTCAAAAATGGATCACAGTTTCATAGGATATACACGTATATGGCATCACCTGCGACCCCACATTTTTCTTTGATGCAAAAGCTAGGTGCCACGACAAGGTGTACGTAAACGTGGCAAAAAGGGGTGGCGCATGTGGCACACCATCCCCTCGCCCTTCTCCTTTGTCATTTTGTCTCTGTCCTCTTTTACCTTAAAAAAGTTTGAGCTTTTGTAACGATTTTTGTAGTTTTGTAAAATATTCATGTTTTGTTTTGTGAAACTTTTCTTTTCATGCGGTGAAAAGTTTCAACTTTTCATGCGGTTTCTGATAGAAAGTTTGATTAAACCGCATGATGTCTATGAGAAAATTGTCATATATGATACTTCTATATATGACATAGGTGTCCGTAGCAACTCTAGACCATGTATGATGGAGCCATCCATTCCATGCTACTGTGGATCTGATGTGGATGCCAAACGTGGTCATCCACTGTATCCCATGTACTGTAGTTATGGGTCTCAGCATAGTTATGATTGGTCGAGGAGACCCATTTTAAATATAATAGTATAGTATCCTGGGCCAAGTTATCTATAGGTCAACCTCTTATATATTAATTATAATAATACGACGCTCATTTCAAGAAATTACAGAGAAATACATTGATTAACTAATTAAGTAATAAACCAATCAATAATAGCAGTACATGTCAAAATACATTTACATATTCCACAAACATTAGGCGTAAGAAGTCAAGAACAACACTTGCAGTGTAGCACAACATATCAGCCTCGATTATAACTTTTGTTTGGAGAAAAAAATATTTGTCGCCCTTTTTATAACTGTTGTTTTGGAGAAATCGGTAAGATTGAACATGCACAGAAGAACACCGCCGAGTGCCCACGCTACCAGCCAAAGACACCGGCGACTAGAGCAGTGCTGACTGGAGCTAGCATGGCAAGGCAATGACACCGGCGAGGTCGTCGTTATTACGTCCGTCCGATCTGAAAATGACGACGCCATTTATATGGTTCGATGAGGACACCCGAGCTGCCGACTTTTTTGTTTCTAGCCCTTTTCATGAAAGATGTTCACAGATACGTCCCTGATGGAAAGATTTCAAAAAATGGACCCTAGGCTCGGCGCCACGGTTCACGGCGCCGATGTAACACGTCTCGGCGCCACGAATCATGGCGCCGAGGTACCAGCATCAAAAGATGAGGTGGCGTCTATGTGACAGGTACCTCGGCGCCACAGATCTTGGCGCCGAGCTCGGCGTCCAGATCCACGGCGCCGAGGTGCTGTGCTGGCGCGAGAAATAAGGCGTTGATGTCGCACCGCACGTGGTGGGCCTGCTGCCTAGAAGCGCAGGGCGCCACGGTGGTGTGCTCAGGGGAGATAAGGAAAGCCAGGAGCAGCGCGCACGGAGGAAGGCGTGCGCGAGATGGCCACTTCTCTCGCTCCCATCCGCAACCACGGTCGTCCCTCTCGTCGCCTCTGGTCGCCTCCGCTTCCTTCCGAGTCACTCCTGCTCTCGCTCCTAGGCCCACGCGGACAGCGACAGCGCGGGAAGCGGCAGAGACAGCGGCACGGTGGAGCACGAGCGGCTTGGCAGACAGCTCGGCGCCGTGAATCTGGGCGCCGAGCTCGGCGCCAAGATCTGTGGCGCCGAGGTGTCTGCCACGTAGACGCCACCTCATCTTTTGATGTTGATATCTCGGCGTCATGATTCGTGGCGTCGAGACGTGTTACCTCGGCGTTGTGAACTATGACGCCGAGCCTAGGGTCTATTTTTTAAAATCTTTCTATCAGGGACGTATTTATGAACATCTTTCGTGAAAAGGACTAAAAAAACAAAAAATTCGGCCCGAGCTGATGATCGAGGACCCACCGAGGACGTTGCCATCCATTGAGCAGTTGTCATCATGAATAAAAAGTCGCTAAAATGAGTTTTGCATGATTGCATCAGGCGAGCAGCCAAAGCATTTAACTGGCGCGCGGTTAATAATTTGTAACAAGAGGAGGGTAAATGAACACAAGACACGAGATCGTTTTGCTTTTGCTATACTGTCAAGGACTAGACTGCCAGGTAGACCGGACTAGACTGCCAGGTAGACCCAGAAGAGTCAAGGTTACGTGGACAGAATATACGCGGACAGATTAGAACCAAGGCAATGGCCTTCTTCTTCCTTCGGCTCCCCTCTGAACACAAGAGAGGAGCATAAATCAAGGATATATATATATATATATATATATATATATATATATATATATATGCGCGCGCTAGGTGGACCCAGAAGAGGCAAAGTTACGCGTAAACACTACAAAAGGACAGAACATACGGGGAAAGGGGATCGGACAGATTAGAACCCAAGGCATTGGCCTTCTTTCTCCTTCGGTTCCTCCCTCGGCTTCCCTCTGAACCCATTCTTCTGTTCTCGCTGCTTCCCAACATGTACTTCTAATTCTCTTTAGATTATCCCTCAATCTGTATTCAATTTGTACTCAATTACCACAAATTTCATTGTCATTGAGTTGAGCAGTGGAGGTTGTAACATATACTCCACTGTAGCTTCTCAAGATGTGTCATTTATTTGGGCTCCGTTGTTGTGGCACAACTGAAACTGAACGATTGTTTTTTTTTAGAATTACACAGTACAACGCACATGCTCAAACATGCACGCACACTCACCCCTATGAATACACGTACGTAAATCCTACCTCTACGAGCACCTCCGAATGACTGAGCACCCGGCAGGTCTGGAGATTTCCGAAGTCAACATTGACGCCTCGTTGTCAACAGGAACGCCGCTTACCACTCAACGCATAATGCCGGTAAATCCTGAGAAAATCCCAGAAAAAGATGCGAGCACCAGAATTTGAACACTGGTGGGTAGCGTCCCACCGAACTTTACTATTGTTGGACTACACGCCCAATCACAACTGAACAATTGCTGTAAACGTCGATCTAGGCCGTTGCACTGTGGTGGGCTTTGATAGAAGATTATTGAGGCGAGTAATTGATGGGCTTGCACAAAACGGCCAGATTTGGGCTTGCGTTGCATGGACGGCCCGTCCGATAGCGTGCTCTCTCTCTCTCTCTCTCTTCTTACATCCTTTTTTTCACGCGACAATGCTTACACTATTGGGTCCGGCACCCTTCCTCTGTGTTTTGCATACTAGTTCCAATGCATTAAAATTTAATAACATGTGTTCTGCATCATATTATAAACCACAACATATAAATAACAACAGGTGGGAAATTGGTACTGACCAACTTACACCTCTGTGAAAAATAAATCATTAGTTTATTATGATGTAGCAAAAGTTTAGGTTGATACCATTTTACATTGATTGTAACACTGAAACTAGCCTCTCAAATGCATTTTCGGTAGGATAGCAATTTAGTGGTAGATTAATAATATATTATATTAATAGTAGAAGCAAGCAACACATATTTCTCGTGGGTCACGTTGTATCCATGCTTTCCCCCCTCTTTTCTACCTTTATCCTCAACATATCAACATATCATAGATCAATCCCTAGTTATGGCAATAGGAGGTTTGTTAGGGAATGCTAATTAGGACCTGCTTCTTATCTTTAGCGTAGACATTTTTCTCTCTTAATTTAAGAAAAAATTTACATGGTCAATTGTTTTAGTGTATTTTCTGTTTTCGGATTTTGGTCAAATATACCGCAAACGTCCGACACAAAAAAAACACATTAAAGATTACATAAAACTTTTACGTTTTGATTTGATCAAAAAAATATCTTTTAATCGAAGAAAAAGAAATTGACAGTTTGGTCCAGAGACCGCCTGGTGCATGGTCGATTGTTTTTACATCTTTTCTGGTTTTTTAGTTGTTCTTGGGTTTCCGTAACATATACATAAGTAGATATTATATTTCACGTATTTTCCATTTTTAGGAGGGATTTTCGTCAAATGTATCGCGAATGTGACCCGACAAAGCCCATCTTACATGCATCAATAGACATGTAGCATGTACTGAATAGATTACCACATACAAGGTTAAGGTAAAATGAGCTCCCTGGATTGCTTTTTCTCAACTCATGGCCATAATCCCATAACAACTTGAACTGCTCTACTTCATCTCCATGGATGTGTTTCAATATCAGCCTCCTTCCTCTAGCCAACTTGGATCTTGATGGTGTCAAGTTCCACTCCTTCTGCACTAGCTTTCCAAAGCTGTTGATGCTCATTTTCTCATTTGCCCTGAACACATCCAGGTACTTCTCAGCCAACCATTTATAAGTGCATTTACTCAACACCCACTCCTTCTGACAATTGTGCACTCCTGTCGGTGTTCGGATCGGTCGCCCGACACTAACCAGAACGAATGCGTTGTGTCCACTCTCTCGATGGTTGGTGCAAAGGCTAATACAATGACACAGGGTTTATCCTGGTTCCGGTCACGGGGCCGTACGTCCAGCAAGGGGTGTGCACGCACTGTATTACTTTTGCACCGAGGTGCCTTTAGTAGGGGTTTACAAGCAAGATGGGAGAGGAGGAGAGGCCCCCAAGTCCCAAGCGTCTAGTATGATTGAGGTGAATGCCAATATCGGGGGATGCGGATGCGTGGTGTTGGCGAAGGCGTTGCGTCTGGTCATCTGGGTTGTCGTGTGTTCTAATGGTTGGATCGTCCGGCCTCTGGCCGGGAGTCTACCTCCTCCTTTTATAGTTCAAGGAGGGGCAGAAACTCACATGTTACACAGTTGAATCTACTGTTATCGGGCACTGGAGAGCATGGCATTGGGCGTGGCTGTCGTCCTTGTGGATCCCTTTGCTCGGCGCGAATCGATGAGCGTCTACCAACTCCAGTGGGCGGCGTGGCAGCTCCTGTAGAAAGTACGTGCCCTTGTGCTTGTCCCGAAGCGTCTTCGAGGGGTCGCGCTGACTGGCGTTCGTGCCCAGTCGTCACCCGTACACCCATTGGAGGGTTCTCCCATGCCTTATCGAGGGCTTTGTCATAGAGTTAGTACGGGAGTTGGCAGTACAGGAGTGTTGGAGTTGGCAGCACAGGGCCTCATAGGGTGGCACAGTGACATAAGTTGGCCGTACAGTGACTGGAGTTGGCCGCATAGGGCCTCGCAGTCATGCACAGCGTCGGGGATGGCCGCACAGTGACCGGAGTTGGTGGACATGATCCAGGTCATATCGTCTGTGCAGGATGGCTCGTGATCTACCTTTTGACTTTGGCGTCTCGTGGCAGCACAGGGCATTGAATGCGCCTGTCAGGGAAGCAAACGGGGCACGTACCGCTGGTTGAGGGGTAGCCTCGAGCGAGGCGGAGTTTCCCAAACTGAGGGTCACGCGGGGCTCGACCATAGAGGCCTCGATCGAGGCGGAGTTTGTCTTTCGCTTGAGGGGTCGGCACCCTCGATCGAGGCGGAGTTGGAGTGCGCACATCGGGACCCTTTCGAGGGGTCTTGAGCGGGCCGTTGGCCTTCGATGGGCCGTGGGCTTTTTGCGCCTAGACCTTTTTTGGTTTGTGGAGATTTTGTTAGAGGTTCGTTTGTGTTTTTCAAGGGTGATTATACCTTAGGTTAGGGGACCCCTTATGGCCGTCTGATGAGGACATCACTCCTATGGATACTCACAACAATCCTCCATTGATCGTTCAAGGTCCAATCACTAGAGCTCGTGCGCGACAATTGAATTTAGAGGTGAACTCGTTCCTAAGTACTTCTCTATGTGATTATGAGAATAGATTGCTACCTAATGATTATATTGTAATTAGGAACCATGGAGAGGACCAGAGGATAGTTGGAGAAGGGCTTCAAGGTGGAGAGGACCATCAAGGGCGTGCAAGTCAAGATAGAGGCCAAAATCAATTCGACTTCGAGTCCACCTCGGAGTCCAGGAGCAGTCAGCGCTAAATCGGAGGCCCAGGTCGCATACGGGATCGGATTTGGATGTTCTTTATATGCTTGGAAAGCTAAGAAGATAATCTTTGCAATGGCACTGATCTCATGTCAAAATTCATCCGGAGTCATCGGGAATCGACGAAACAAGTTGACGTCCAGAATCTGTTTTGGCGCTGCATCGTCGTATTTTGGTCTTTGGGCCGTGTATCGTGTTGAGCCCAATAGGGGCACGTCCAAGGGGGTCGACCACGACCCTAGACTCTTTAAAACAGTAGCCGCCACCCAAGTTAGGGTTTTGGGTTTTGCTTAGATCAATTCTGTCAAGAACAGTGTCACCGCTCGTCGATTTGTGAGACCCCAACTTTGTGAGTTTAATCATACATCGGCAATTGTGTTGCAATCTTTCTCGTTCTTGCTTGTGTTCTTCGATTCATAGGCAAGGATTAGCCTTCTGGGCGAGGTCAACCGTGCAACGCCGGTTGATAACCTGAGGAGACGTGCTGCGATTGCGGGGTTCAGAACGTGTGGTTCGGAAGCCGGATCGATTTGAGTCACGACTCCACCAAATCGAGAGTTATCAGAACCTTTCGGAAGATCGGGAAACCCTAGTTTCCATCAAGTGGTATTCAGAGACAGGTTTACCGTCAGGTTCGTCCTTTCGCCTTTGTCCTATAGTCCAGAAAATAGCCCTAAAAAAATTTCCGCTGTCCTAGTACCCTTTTAGCCTTTGCAATTTCGTTTCAGATTCGCTTTGTTGAGTTTGTGTCCGTGGTCGAGTCTTGTTGTTGGTATTAGGTCGTGTTCGTCGTCGTAGTTCAATCGCCCGTTGCTGTGTATTGTTTGTTTCCGCCGCTATCCCATCCACCATTACCAGATTACAAGTCGTGCCACCCCATAACTCGACTTGCCCTCGCTAGCCGCCTTGCGTGAACTCCTGCCGTGGAAGCCCTAGATAGGTTGTGAGCCGCCGCGTGTTCATCGCCTTGCATCGCATCCCTTCTTGGTTCATCTTGCATACCCTAACCACCGCCGCGCATCCTGACGAATTGAGCCTCCAGAGAACCACAACGTGGGCCTCCCGAAAACCATAACTTGAGGTACCTTCAGTAAAACGGGCATAACTTTTCGCTCGGTGCTCCATTTTGGCTCAATTTTTTACAGCAGCTTCGTGACTTTGCCCTGTTTGCCCGACTCAGAAAATTAAAAAAAAATCAGGAAGATAAAGAAAAAAATTGATCAAGTTGTTTTAGGGTTTTCAGCGTTTGTTCCTGAATTTCCCTAGGCCGCATCTCACCTCAAAAAAGGGTGAAAATTTGTGTGCTTGGAGCTTTTGGTATCCCTGTTAAGAGAAAAATATAAAAAAATAGTTCAAAAAATAAAAAAAACTCGTGATTCCTACTAGCCCGGAGGTTTTGGACGGAAATTCTGAAAAGATTAAAAACGATTGCATAGAGTGTTGTTTTGCTTGTCCTGTGAGATTTTTCTATCGTTTCTTGTTCCAACTTGTGCTACGTCTAGGACACGTCTAAGCCAGCAATTGTGACTTGTACTTTGGATACTTATTGAACTTTGCTATTCTGCATTCGTTATTTGCTACTCCTTGCTACATATTGTGTCTTCCCAAAGCTCCACATACACCTTCTGGACGGCACTAGTTTTTGACCCTTGCAATCGCGGACTACACGCCTTCCAGGTATCCTTTACCTTGCTTGTCGGTAAGAACCTTGCAAGAGCTTGGTAAGACGCTTCCTTTGCTATGTTGAGAGCATGTAGTCGGATTATTAGGGATAACCTTCACTGTGTGTTCTTGTTTTGGTGCTTTTCGATGGCAGGAGATGATGCACCGAAGGCTCCCGCAGATTTCAGTGAATGTGTTAGTCGAGAAGAGCTAGAAGCTTCTCGTGACAAGATGGAAGAAACAATCAACAAGGCTGTCACTGACGCGCTCATCGCTATGAAGTTGGGCACCATGTTAGAGAGGGTGGACCGTCGGGTGTCCGAGCTTGCCGACAGAGTTGCTGTAGTGGAGGCACGTCCACAGCCACAGCCACAACAACAACCACCACCTCCACGTTTTCCAGATGACGCGGTGTTTGATGACCATGGTAATTATGATGAAGCAGCTACCAGAAACACACGACTACAACGTCGCCTTCGCCATAACAGGGTAGGTATGGGTGGCGCTCACCAAGGTAATAACAATCGTGATGACCCTTATGCTAAGATTAAGTTTACCATTCCATCTTTTTTGGGTCATTATGATGCTGAGGGTTACCTTGATTGGGAGATGACAGTAGAACAAAAATTTTCTGCCCACCTTGTACCAGAAGAACATCAAGTTAGACAAGCCACTAGTGAGTTTAAGGACTTTGCTATTATTTGGTGGACTGGTCTAGTTGGCGATGGTAGAGCACCTACATCTTGGAATGAGCTTAAGGTGGCTATGCGTGATCGTTTTGTTCCTCCTTCATATCATAGAGATTTGCATAAGAAATTGCAGCGTTTAGAACAAGGAGAAACTTCTGTGCAGGATTACTATGGTTCTTTGCAAAAAGGCATAATGCGTTGTGGTATTGTAGAAGGGCCTGAGGATTCTATCTGTCGTTTTTATTCAGGGTTGAGGCGTGATATTCAGGACATAGTTGATTATAAGGACTTTAACACCGTCGACCAGTTGTTTCGATATGCTATGCTTGTAGAAAAGGAGATTCAGGGGCGTGAACAGCAGGGCAAGAACAAGGTGGGAAGCACCTCCTACACGCCACGTGCAACTCAATCTTCGGGGCTGCCCAAGCCAAATTCTTTTCGAGCACCCCCACCAGCGAGCAAGCGATCCACACCTTCAACAGCTGCTGCACCATCACCGCCGCCACCATCTTCTGCACGTTCTTCGGATTCCGGTAAAAATTCTTTGCAGTTGGGCAGCAGGAGTACCACCTCGACACCACGCACTCCCAACATTCCATGCCACCGTTGCCATGAGCTTGGCCATGTGCAGAAGGATTGCCCTAGTCAGCGGGCATACATTGCTACAGAAGATGGATACATAAGCACCTCCGACGTTGAAGATGATGAGGTAAATGATATTGATGAGGATCGTGGCGTTGCATTTGGTAGTGAGGACACGACGGCCTTTAGAAATATCATTGTGCAGCGAGTACTCAGCGCACAAGTACAAAAACCTGAGAAGATCCAACGCCATAACTTGTTCCACATTTTTTCGTCATCAACAACCGTCGCGCACGTGCCATCATTGATGGAGGTAGTTGCAATAATTTGGTGAGTTCTGATTTGGTCAAGAAGCTTGGATTGGCCACACGCCCTCATCCCCATCCATATGGTATTCAGTGTTTTAGTGATGCGGGGAAAGCTAAGGTAACACAAACCTGTAGAGTTTCTTTTTCCATTGGTACCTATGCTGATTCTGTTGACTGTGATGTCGTACCTATGGATACTTGTTCTCTTTTATTGGGACGTCCTTGGGAATTTGATAATGATGCTATACACCATGGCAAAAGTAATAAATACACTTTCACACATAAATGACAGAAAATTACTTTGCTACCTATGTCACCTGCTGAAATTGTACAAGCTGATAAAGACCGAGCTGCTAGTTTGCATAATAACGAATCTGAAACTCAGCAAGTTGCTAAATCTATTTACCCACCTAAAAAGGATAAGTCTGCACCAACCTCTGAGGTCGAGGGAATTAAATTAAAGGGGGGAGTTATGCTCGCAATGAAATATGAACTTGCTGAACTTTCTGATGATGATATGTGCTATGCTTTGGTATGCAAACGAGCTTTGTTTTCGCTTGATAATATTGCTAGCTCTTTGCCTCCTGGTGTCACTAACATTTTGTAGGAGTATGAAGATGTTTTTCTAGCAGAGTTACCACCGGGCCTTCCACCTTTGAGAGGGATAGAGCATCAAATTGATTTGATTCCCGGAGCCACATTGCCGAACCGTGCTGCTTATCGCACCAATCCCGAGGAGACTAAGGAGATTCAGCGACAAGTCCAAGAACTGTTGGACCGTGGGTATGTCCGTGAAAGCCTTAGTCCTTGTGTTGTTCCTGTGCTTTTGGTTCCCAAGAAAGATGGTACTTGGCGTATGTGTGTTGATTGTCGAGCTATCAATAATATTACCATTCGATATCGTCATCCTATTCCTAGGCTAGATGACATGCTTGATGAGTTGTGTGGTGCTATAATTTTCACAAAGATAGACTTGCGTAGTGGTTACCACCAAATAAGAATGAAACTCGGAGATGAATGGAAAACAGCTTTTAAAACCAAATTTGGGTTATATGAGTGGTTAGTTATGCCTTTTGGTTTAACCAATGCACCTAGTACTTTCATGCGATTGATGAATGAGGTTTTGCGGGCTTTTATTGGGCGATTTGTGGTGGTTTACTTTGATGATATATTAATTTTCAGCAAGTCTTTGGATGAACATATGGAACACTTACGTGTTGTTTTTGATGCTTTGAGAGATGCACGTTTGTTTGCTAATCTTGATAAGTGCATCTTTTGCACCGATAGAGTTTCTTTCCCGTGCTATGTTGTTACTCCACAGGGAATTGAGGTGGATGCGATAAAAATTGAGGCCATTGAGAGCTGGCCGTTGCCCCAAACCATCACACAGGTACGGAGTTTTCTTGGTCTTGCAGGTTTCTATCGCTGCTTCGTTAAAGATTTCAGCACCATTGCTACACCGTTGCACGAGTTGACGAAGAAAGGTGTGGTGTTTCATTGGGGAAAAGCACAAAAGGAGTCCTTTGCAACATTGAAGTACAAGCTTACGCACGTGCCATTGCTGCGACTTCCAAACTTTGGTAAGACTTTTGAGTTAGAATGTGATGCTAGTGGAGTTGGCATTGGAGGTGTTTTGATGCAAGATGGTAAACCCGTTGCATATTTTAGTGAAAAGTTGCATGGTCTGGTTCTGAATTATTCTACGTATGATAAGGAATTGTATGCACTTGTACGTTCTTTACAAACGTGGCGTCATTATTTGTGGCCTAGAGAATTTGTTGTTCAATCTGATCATGAATCGCTGAAGTATCTTCGCTCTCAAAATAATCTAAATCGTAGACATGCTAAGTGTGTTGAATTTATTGAAACTTTCCCTTATATTGTCAAACATAAGAAGGGGAAGGATAATGTGATTGCTGATGCTTTGTCCAGATGATATACTTTGTTGTCCCAACTTGATTGTCAGATTTTTGGACTTGAATCGATAAAAGAACAATATGCGCTTGACCCTGATTTTAAAGATGTGTTGCTGAATTTTAGAGAGGGACGTGCATGGAACAAATTTGTGGTTAATGATGGGTTCTTGTTTAGAGCTAACCGCCTATGCATTCCAGTTGGTTCCGTTTGTCTTTTGTTGTTACAGGAAGCGCATGGAGGAGGGTTTATGGGCCATTTTGGTGCTAAGAAGACCGCAGATGTTTTGGCCTCGCATTTTTTTGGCCTCATATGAAGAGAGATGTTGAGAGGTTTGTTTCTCGCTGCTCCACATGTCAAAAGGCTAAGTCTCGCTTGAATCCACATGGGTTATACATGCCTCTTCCAGTTCCTTCTATTCCTTGGTCAGATATTTCTATGGACTTTGTTTTGGGATTGTCTAGGACTAAGAGGGGGAGTGATAGCATATTTGTTGTGGTGGATCGTTTTTCTAAGATGGCACACTTTATACCATGTCATAAGAGTGATGATGCTCTACATATTGCTGACCTCTTTTTCAAAGAGATTATTCGTTTGCATGGTATGCCGTCTACTATTGTATCAGATCGCGATGCTAAATTCTTGAGTCATTTTTGGCGGACTCTGTGGAACAAGTTGGGTACCAAATTATTGTTTTCTACTACTTGTCATCCACAAACTGATGGACAAACGGGGCACGTACCGCTGGTTGAGGGGTAGCCTCGAGCGAGGCGGAGTTTCCCAAACTGAGGGTCACGTGGGGCTCGACCACAGAGGCCTCGATCGAGGCGGAGTTTGTCTTTCGCTTGAGGGGTCGGCACCCTCGATCGAGGCGGAGTTGGAGTGCGCACATCGGGACCCTTTCGAGGGGTCTTGAGCGGGCCGTTGGCCTTCGATGGGCCGTGGGCTTTGTGCGCCTAGACCTTTTTTGGTTTGTGGAGATTTTGTTAGAGGTTCGTTTGTGTTTTTCAAGGGTGATTATACCTTAGGTTAGGGGACCCCTTATGGCCGTCTGATGAGGACATCACTCCTATGGATACTCACAACAATCCTCCATTGATCGTTCAAGGTCCAATCACTAGAGCTCGTGCGCGACAATTGAATTTAGAGGTGAACTCGTTCCTAAGTACTTCTCTATGTGATTATGAGAATAGATTGCTACCTAATGATTATATTGTAATTAGGAACCATGGAGAGGACCGGAGGATAGTTGGAGAAGGGCTTCAAGGTGGAGAGGACCATCAAGGCGTGCAAGTCAAGATAGAGGCCAAAATCAATTCGACTTCGAGTCCACCTCGGAGTCCAGGAGCAGTCAGCGCTAAATCGGAGGCCCAGGTCGCATACGGGATCGGATTTGGATGTTCCTTATATGCTTGGAAAGCTAAGAAGATAATCTTTGCAATGGCACTGATCTCATATCAAAATTCGTCTGGAGTCATCAGGAATCGATGAAACAAATTGACGTCCAGAATCTGTTTCGGCGCTGCGTCGTCGTATTTTGGTCTTTGGGCCGTGTATCGTGTTGAGCCCAATAGGGGCACGTCCAAGGGGGTCGACCACGACCCTAGACTCTTTAAAACAGTAGCCGCCACCCAATTTAGGGTTTTGGGTTTTGCTTAGATCAATTCTGTCAAGAACAGTGTCACCGCTCGTCGGTTTGTGAGACCCCAACTTCGTGAGTTTAATCATACATCGGCAATTGTGTTGCAATCTTTCTCGTTCTTGCTTGTGTTCTTCGATTCGCAGGCAAGGATTAGCCTTCTGGGCGAGGTCAACCGTGCAACACCGGTTGATAACCTGAGGAGACGTGGTGCTGCGATTGCGGGGTTCGGCACGTGTGGTTCGGAAGTCGGATCGATTTGAGTCACGACTCCACCAAATCGAGAGTTATCAGAACCTTTCGGAAGATCGGGAAACCCTAGTTTCCATCACCGTCCCCAACAACTCCATGGTAAGTTTTCACAACAAAATCCTTCACCCTACTGTCTTCTGATGCATAAAGAGTCCATGGGCATCCATCAGCACAATGAGCCCTCAGTCTTGTCTTGTCATTCCTTGGCATCTTGATTTTCACTCTATTCTTCACACTATACTTTGTAATTTCTTTTCTCAGCATCTGCACTGTTGGGAAAACAAGACCAACTGAAAAGACAGGATTTTTCAAGTCCTCTTCTATGAAAGATTTGAACCTAATCCTTTCTTCACCTTCACCATCTGAATCTGGGAGGTCAAGCCCTTCCTCATCCGTGTCATCTAGATCATTGACTTGGACTGGTCTGTTACACTGAAATGCCTTCAATTTGCTGCCTTTGGCATTCTTGTTGTCTCTTGCTTGTCCTTCCTCTACCACATCAGCATCTACATTGTCTTCAAACAAATCATCATCCCCATCCTCTATCTCATTATCACTGTCTACAAAATCCCCATCTTCAGAGTCAGTATCCTCACTTCCACTTTGTCCATCACCATCAGATGTTAGTTTCATATCCTGTTCAACCCTTCTGTTATGAGAATCAGTGTAGAAAACGGGTAGCTTCTCACCTTGCTTCTTCTCCAACAGATCCACCTTCTTGGGGCTAAAAACCTTTGGCAATTCAGCAATTGGATTGGTAATAATATCATCCTAGGACAGACCTCCAATGTTATCATCATGATCAACATAAACAATGAGATTCTTGTATTTCTCAACAGTTGATGCCATCACATTTGTGTCATGATCCCCAACAATAACTCTCGGACCATTTGCAATTGTCTTCCCAGGGAACAACCAGTAAAACTTGGCAGTTGGCTCACTAGTGTATCCTAGCTCCTGTAGGAAATCATCAAACCATAACAGTGACCAAGTTTCTGTCTCAACATTATCAAACCAGGCGACTTTTTCATCCACATATGAACGGAGATGTCATGATCAACAAAGAACCCACCATGGTGAAGCTCGCAAGTGAACTCTGCTCTACCATCACCTACATTATCCAAAGAAAAAATCACAAGAATCTTAGCCACACTCAATCATCGCCAAATCCCTAAACCCTACAAAATCCCCCAAAACCCTAATCTCAATAAAATTCCCCCAAAACCCATATCTATCAACAGCTATTTTCTACCTGCTCGTTGTCCTACAACTACCTAATGGATGGAATCGATGCGAACACAAAGGACTCACCATAAATCGGGGCACCTTCCCCTTTGCGCCATAGTCTCGCCACTATCCTTCCCTGTCCTCTTCGCCTTCTTCTCTAGCTTCGCTTGCGCGGGCGGTTACCTTCTAGTCTTCGATGCCTTCAATTGCCGTCGATCGCCGCACCTCACCGCCTCTGTCACCTTGCGGGACAACGGAACTGAAGAGACGGGAATGGCCAGAAATGAGACTAGGGGAGAGGTATTTCATAAAAACGTTTGTCGTCTCGCCTCCTCCTCTACATGTAAGCTCCACGTCAGATCTAGACGCGCGTCGATACCCGTTAGGCTCATCTTACAACCCCAACGGTGTTTAGGGGGCTAAAAATGCAACCCGAGAGATCCTGGACCGGAATGACACACCCACAATAGTTTGAGGACCGGCGGCGCACTTTACTCTAATTATAATGGTGTTTTAGTTGTGATATATCATATTGGGAGGAAAGCTTAGCAATTTTGATTCTGGACCATGGGAGCCAGATGACACACAATTTGGAGCTGCAGGTAGTTCCGCATGTCCACTTATGGGAGTAAAATCTATGTGTAGTACTTTGTGAAACACCGCTGATATGTATCGATCAGCAGAGGAGGACTTGAAATGTTTGGAGCCGGAACCAGAAGGTGGACGATGGACGATGTCACCGGTTGACTGCGGACGCGAGCACCATTCCATTGTCACGAAAGGTTGTCGTAGTTTATTTCAAAAAAAAGGAAAGGTTGTCATAGCAGTAGGTGATGGCGTAGGAAGAACGCACGCCCCCCACGACGTGTCGCGCGCACGCGGGGAAGGATCGGCCGGCCGCGCAATAAATAAATAAACTATTCCAAGCAAACCGGCACGGGCCTTTCGACCGAACGAAGAAAGTCGGCACCGAGTTGTTCTCCTCCTCCCACCGACCGCCGCGCGCATGTGGGCCTGTTGGCGCCGGCGTCGCATGTGACCCGACCCGCCAGCCGCCCGAATCCAAGCTGTCCACGACGCGATTTCCTGGCCGAATCGGCAGCGGGGGGGCCTTTTTATATTTTCAAAGAAAGTTCAAACCCTACCACCAACCAGGCCCAGGCCCGGCTTGGTTGACGGCCTATAAAATGGAGCAGGCAAGCCAGTCGCGCACGCCGACGCCCAAAGCTAAAAGCTAGTCTTGCGAGCCACGAAAGGAAACAGATCTACGCCGCCGCCGCCACCGGGCAGCAATCCGATCGAGATCAATGGCGTCCTTCTCCAAGCGGTGGATCCGCCCCGAGGCGTGGCCCATCTTCTTCGCTACGGGCACGGCCGTCGGCATGTGCTCCATGCAGCTCATCCGAAACATCACCGGCAACCCGGAAGTCAGGTAACAAGGAGTACTCTATCGCTCAAAAATCCATCGCTTCTTTAATTTTAGCCGTCGTCTCGTGATTTGGATCGGTTGTTCGATCCGATCCTACGTACGTGCTGATGTATGCTAATAGACAGGTTATAGTAGCGACGGTGGTAGATGGCGGCACAGAATAGACCGACGGTCGACGAGTTAGTGTGGCGGCGGCAGATGCGGCCGAGGCCGCTGGAGCCGAGCGATGGGGGCTGTCGGTGGTGGGCGAGGAAGATGAGGTGGAGGGCGGGGTGGAGGGGATAGCACAATCCCCATTACTCGCTACACGTCCTTTTAGCAATCCTTGGCTCCGTTTGGATGTAGATATTGGAGAGCTTGGCATTGATTTGGTTTCAATACCAAATCAGAGTAGTATTGGTATTAGATTACAATACCAAAGCCATTGTTTGGATGTAGATGAATTCACGAGATGGAATCGAACAAACATGAATATCGATTCAGTGTTTGGATGTTTGTACCATGGCATTAGAGAATTGACCACCTTCTTCTCCTGTCCACACCGAACCACCCTGGTAGCGGAGTAGTGTTTGGATGTTTGCTCGCGTCTCCCACATCTTGCCGCCTCGGGGCGGAGCTCCCCCATGCCACCGGCAAGCGGTCCAGGGCAGAGCTCCCCCATGTCGCACGCACCTCACCGGATGGGCACGGGTGAGCCACAGGTTGTGGAGGAGAAGGGGCTGCGCGGCTCGTCGGTGGGAGAAGAACGGGAGGCGGCACGACTCGCGCGGTGGAGGAAGGATGGGTGGTGGCGCGGTGGAGGAAGGACGGGGCCAGCGTAGCTCAGTGGCGGAGGGAGGAGGCGGCGACGTGGCTCTCCAGCGGAAGGAGGAGAAGGGGCGGCGCGGCTCGCCGGTGGAGAAGAACGGGCGGCTCGCGCGATGGAGGAAGGATGTGGGTGGCGCGGTGGAGGAAGGACAGGGCCAGCGTAGCTCAGTGGCGGAGGGAGGAGGCGGCGACGCGGCTCTCTGGCGGAAGGAGGAGAAGGGGCGGCGTGGCTCACCGTTGGGAGAAGAACGGGCGGCAGCGCGGCTCGCGTGGTGGAGGAAGGATGGGGGTGGCATGGCGCGGCGCGGCCGATGCGAGATGGAGACAATATCGAGCAATACGGAGGGGAAGGGATGCGAATGGTTCTATTGAAGGGGCAATTTCTCTCGGTATTGGATCAAATTTCCAATTCAAATACCAAAAACATCAAAACACTAGGTATTGAAGGCACCTAATTCTAATTCCAAATCCAAATTCCAGCCTCCAATGCTTCCAAACGGCACCTTAGTTTTTTTCCTTAATAGTTTTTTCAGATATACTTCTTTGCCCTTTACAACAGTTTTTAATAAATTACCAACATCATTTCCAAACGGACATATCACGGATAGTTATGGTAAGACTACAAACTATTGGCCATTTTTTAATAATAGAAAACCATTGAGAAAGATTGTTAATTTTGTAGGCTCTGTTTGTTTTTAATCCGACATTGTTCCATGCCGAGGTTTATTTGTATATAACGTATTTCCGAACTAGTTTTTTGGACCCAACAAAGTGGTGTATACATAGTTTTCATTTGAAATTTCAACAACAGGACGTGTTTCCTCAACTTTTCCTTTTACTAATATGCTAGTTCTAATTGGACATTTTATTACACGTGTTCTTTTGTATATTGCTTAGATCGAGCATCCAACAGGAACGACCTATTATTTGGCATCCAAGCATGGGCGCAACCTATTCCAAACCTAGAGAGCACTCCTTCAAGTCGTCTTAATATATTACGTGGTAATGCGTGGGAATCTATTTGATGACATCAATATATTTGCTTTTAGTCGGGCTTGTGACTAATTTTGTGAAGATGTCTAGAATAGGGATCCTATTTGTCTTAAAGAATCGGCTTCTCGTCCCCACGTGTGGCATTGTCATTTTGGACTATGAATTATCTATTATAGTATGTACAAGACAAGTTCAAAACATCCACACTCTAAGAGAACGAAGTTTAGTGTCAGCTGTACTAAGTTGTTTATATAGAGAGAAATTTTTGCAAGCGAATCAAGTAACTCGATCTGCCGCATTCCGTCTTGGGCTCGCGGGTTGAAGTTTGCAGTTCCTTTTATAAGAATGCAAAATTCTATAAGTGGCTTGTGGCTAGTACGTACGTATATAGCTCAAGTAGTCAAGTTCATTGCTAAATGCCGTATTTTAAGTCTGAAAAAACCAGTGCAGGCGACGTCTTGCCGACACAAGAGGCAGAGCAATTGTTCTGTTTTTTTGTTGTTTTTTTTGGAGAAAAAATGCTCGAGGTCAGCCTGCCCCACGTTGGGGCAGCCGTAGTGGAGGAGCTGGCCGCTGGGCTTATACAGATGCAAATTTGCAATGCATGTCAATTTGCGGCGCCGGCAGTCGAGTCATGGGCTCAAAGCGCGCGGGGGGTGCCGGGCCGGCCGGGCGATTGGGCTGGGAGTTAGGTGATTGGGCCTCTCGTGGGGAGGCTGCCGGGCCAAGAGACGCCGACGTATTTTCTGGACGTGATAGGAGGCCGAGTCGTTTTCGTTTTTCTTACCGTTGAACCCTAGAGAAAACATCGAAAAGGAGCCTCCAAAAACGGTATTTTCCGTTTCCACTTTCCTCACCAACATATATAAACCATTAAGAGCAATACATTGCTACATGTCAGCGGTCTTATAGATCATCTCATGCAGTGCCACGTAGGATTTTTGCTGATGTGGAGGAGAGAGAGCGAGGTGAGAGAAAGAGGTCGTTGCTTCGCGAAACAACCGCCTCATGAGCTAAATTTTATGACTATGAGACAACCTCTCCACCATTGTATGGGTTTTATTGCCATGCAATCAATAGTATTTTTTTATTTTTCTATAAATTAAGGGATATTGTATTACTATACGAGACAGCCAAAACAACAACCCATTGTATAGGTTGTCCCATAAGTCGTCTCAAGATTATGTCACTGCATAAGACCGCCTAAGACGACACCACTGTACCTGCCCTAAAAAGCTAATTGTTTGCCCCTATTTTTCTTTTTTCTACCACTGGAGTTATCCTTGATAGATAAGAGAAAATTAAACAAAGGTGCTCACACACCAAGTAAAATTACAAAATCTAATATTATATTATATTATATTATACATTCGCACAAGGTTATGGCACACCTTTAATAAAATTTCCCTTATGAAAAAAAGGTTATGGCACACCTTTCAATCCTCCTCCTTTTTTCCTTTGGGATTGAGGACAGGAAGAGGAACTACTTTTGAGTGATGCTGCTCAAAATTAGAATTGAAGATGCTACCGCCGTATGCATTTGGTACGCGTGTCCCATGGAAAAATAAGAAAAACATAATAGTATTGTCTTTGCTTTTGTCCCATATTTTTATATTTATTAAGAACTCGACTTACTTCTCATGATAGGGTGAGTCTATTTTGTATCTTCATCCACAGATTATGATTAAAAATAAAATCCAGAACTCACATATACAATTGGATATATTATTATATTATAATTTATAATAAATTATTTCATATCCATTGCAATATAATTAAAAATGAAATATATAAGGTAATCCATAGATATAATTGTGATATAGTATATATTAATTTGTAATAAATAATCCCATATCTCAGGAATATAAATAAAAAATGAAATCCATAAGGGAACTCATAGATATAAGTGTGATATAGTATTTATTAATTTGTAATAAACTCTACCGTATTTCTTGAATATAACCTTGCATACAACTCAAGTCTCTAGCAATTGTTCCACTAAATAAATTCCTCTTCAATATATTTATTCTATGAAACTATCACCTACTCTAGTTCTTCCCTACAATCTCTCTCTACTTTTGATGCAATCTTTTCGTTGTTAGTAGTTTTATCTACGTAGCGAATGCATATATCTTTTATGTCCATTTCTACTCGATTGTTAACTACTCGATCTTTCTCCAATATATCCCTTTTATACTCATTATTTTTGTTTATACGGTAAAGAATTTCCAAGTTAATGATAATTGCTAACATGATATATCTTGGCTTTGTTGCTAGGAGTTATTTTATTAAGTTGGGTTTTCATGGTGGCACTCTATAGAGATGCCAAATATCATGAATGGATGGCATATCAGACCATATGAGACTACATGGTATGGTACATTTGCGAATTGTAATATAAAAATTTTTAGGTCATAACACTAAGGTTTTATTGTTTGCCACAAAACATTGAAGTTAGGTTTCAACAAAAGAAGTCGAATTGTCACATTGTGCTACAAAATGACCCTGCAAAAAGTCAACATGAAGTAGATCACTTCAAAATGGATTGATTTGTTCCACGGTAGACGACAAGCTATGCAGATTAGTTCAAGAGGAATAGGATTCGTCTTTTCTCATCAGCGTGACGGTGAAGCCATCCCGATTAAGAAGTTAAAATTTTCCTTTCAATTTTATAATCACATAAACAATTTGACGACAGACTATACATAATATATCATATAGAGATCACAAAGCGGAAAATAGCCTACCATACAATTGCTCCATATACATTTTCACGAAATTTCATGTGCTTGCCATATCAAGCATCATGTGATTCATGAGCCATAGAAAGAAAAAGGAAAACTGAACCAGCATTATCTATTCTTTTGTCCCACACTTTGGTAATGAATTTGTTTATATGCATGTAGGATTAAGTATAGTCATGTCTCATGCAGAAAGACAACACAGTCTATATTTTATCTTCATCTACTCGACTACTCACTACAATTAAAAATGAAATCCATAAGGGAACTCATAGATATAATTGGGATATAATATATATATATTTAAATTGCAATAAGTTATTCTACATATTTTGGATATAACCTTGGATACTTAGATCTATAGCAATTACTCCATTCAATAAGTATATCTTTCATATATTTATTTCTATGAAATTGGCGTCCTTCCCCACAATCCTTCCATTGTATACATAGAAATGGTTCCACTCATTAAATACCACATTTATTTCTACCCAACCATCAACTACTCTATCTTTTCTCGAGAATCTTCTTTATATACTTGTTATCCTTTTCTGGGGTAAATAAATTTCTTGCTAATGATAATCATCGAGATGATATAATTGAGATAATATTAGATATATATGTATTAATTTGTAATAAGTTATGCTATATCTTTTGGATATAGCCATGGATACTCAAGTGTACAATCATTGTTCCATTCAATAAGTATATCTTTCATATATTTATTTGTATGGATTGTCATTCACTACAGCCCTTCCCCTACAATCCTCTCAAGATTTAGTAAAATCCTTCCAATGTATTATATACTTAGCAATGATTCCACTCATTAAATGCCACATTTATTTCTACCCAACCATCAACTGCTCCATGTTTTCTGCAGAATGTTTCTTATATACTTGTTATCATTGTCTAGGGTAAACAAATTTCTGGTTAATGATAATCACCGAGATGATATATCTTGGCTTTGTTGTTGGAAGAGTCAACTATTAAGTCAGGGCGTCATATGGTGGTACTTGATAAAGACATTTGGATTTTTGGGAACAGATGGGAGGGTTAAAGTGGAAGGTGATCACCTAGGATACGACATGGCAACGCACATTTATCGGTGTCCAATATAGAAAGTCTATGCGACAATGATAATTTTTTTTGCATGCTGTTACGATTGAAATTGGGTTTATGGTAATGCCCGACAAACAAGTAGAGTTGTCGCATTGCAATGAGACAGACCCCGTAAGAAACAACATGTAGCGGAGTGCTGGAAAAGAGACCGATCGGTCGCATCAAAGAAGACAAGAAGTCAAATTCATAAGCAGAGTTGTTTATATGCATTTAGGATTACATATGTACTCATGTCTCATACAGAAAGATGACACAAAGTCTATATTGTATCTTCATCTACACACTACAATTAAAAATGAAATCCATAAGGGGATTCATAGATATAATTCGGATATATTATATATATATGTATTAATTTGAAATAAGTTATTCTATATCTTTTAGATATAGCCATGGATACTCATGTGTACAATCATTGTTCCATTCAATAAGTATATCTTTCATATATTTATTTGTATGGATTGTCATTCACTACAGCCCTTCCCCTACAATCCTCTCAAGATTTAGTAAAATCCTTCCAATGTATTATATACTTAGCAATGATTCCACTCATTAAATGCCACATTTATTTCTACCCAACCATCAACTGCTCCATGTTTTCTGCAGAATGTTTCTTATATACTTGTTATCATTGTCTAGGGTAAACAAATTTCTGGTTAATGATAATCACCGAGATGATATATCTTGGCTTTGTTGTTGGAAGAGTCAACTATTAAGTCAGGGCGTCATATGGTGGTACTTGATAAAGACATTTGGATTTTTGGGAACAGATGGGAGGGTTAAAGTGGAAGGTGATCACCTAGGATACGACATGGCAATGCACATTTATCGGTGTCCAATATAGAAAATCTATGCGACAATGATAATTTTTTTGCATGCTGTTACGATTGAAATTGGGTTTATGGTAATGCCCGACAAACAAGTAGAGTTGTCGCATTGCAATGAGACAGACCCCGTAAGAAACAACATGTAGCGGAGTGCTGGAAAAGAGACCGATCGGTCGCATCAGAGAAGACAAGAAGTCAAATTCATAAGCAGAGTTGTTTATATGCATTTAGGATTACATATGTACTCATGTCTCATACAGAAAGATGACACAAAGTCTATATTGTATCTTCATCTACACACTACAATTAAAAATGAAATCCATAAGGGGATTCATAGATATAATTCGGATATATTATATATATATGTATTAATTTGAAATAAGTTATTCTATATCTTTTAGATATAGCCATGGATACTCATGTGTACAATCATTGTTCCATTCAATAAGTATATCTTTCATATATTTATTTGTATGGATTGTCATTCACTACAGCCCTTCCCCTACAATCCTCTCAAGATTTAGTAAAATCCTTCCAATGTATTATATACTTAGCAATGATTCCACTCATTAAATGCCACATTTATTTCTACCCAACCATCAACTGCTCCATGTTTTCTGCAGAATGTTTCTTATATACTTGTTATCATTGTCTAGGGTAAACAAATTTCTGGTTAATGATAATCACCGAGATGATATATCTTGGCTTTGTTGTTGGAAGAGTCAACTATTAAGTCAGGGCGTCATATGGTGGTACTTGATAAAGACATTTGGATTTTTGGGAACAGATGGGAGGGTTAAAGTGGAAGGTGATCACCTAGGATACGACATGGCAATGCACATTTATCGGTGTCCAATATAGAAAATCTATGCGACAATGATAATTTTTTTGCATGCTGTTACGATTGAAATTGGGTTTATGGTAATGCCCGACAAACAAGTAGAGTTGTCGCATTGCAATGAGACAGACCCCGTAAGAAACAACATGTAGCGGAGTGCTGGAAAAGAGACCGATCGGTCGCATCAGAGAAGACAAGAAGTCAAATTCATAAGCAGAGTTGTTTATATGCATTTAGGATTACATATGTACTCATGTCTCATACAGAAAGATGACACAAAGTCTATATTGTATCTTCATCTACACACTACAATTAAAAATGAAATCCATAAGGGGATTCATAGATATAATTCGGATATATTATATATATATGTATTAATTTGAAATAAGTTATTCTATATCTTTTGGATATAGCCTTGGATACTCAAGTCTACAACAATTGTTACATTCAATAAGTATATCTTTCATATATTTATTTGTATGGAATTGTCATTCATTGCAGCCCTTCCCCTACAATCCTCTCTCAACATTCAATCGTTCCAACGTACTGTGTATACTTAGAATGGTTCCACTCATTAAATGCCACATTTATTTCTACCCAACCATCAACTACTCCATGTTTTCTCTAGAATCGTCCTTATATAATTGTTATGATCTTCATCAAAGAAGACAAAGAAGTCAATTTTTTCCATTTCAAATTTCTAGACCATAAACAATCCAACAATAAAGCCACACATAACATAATAACATCACATCTAGAGATCGCCCATACAACACTCCTTGCACCGAGTACCACCAATGCACTCCACCCTCTATGAACTTCATGTGCCGCGGCCACATCATCACCATAGCAAAATGATAAGCGTCCGGTGAGTCATACCCCACTCAAGCAAAAGGCAAATACACACCGCCATTGTCCGCGCTTGGGGTCTCACGCTCGCCAGCAAACATGGCTTATAGCTTGCCCTGCCGTGTCTCCCAAAAAAAGCAAAAATTAAAAAAAAAAGCAACACAAACACCGTGGAAAAAGGCCGGAAACGGACACGCTGGGCCGGCTACCGGCCGTAATTGCTGCTGCTGCTGCCATGGCCGTCTTTAATTTCTTTTCTTCTAGGTAGAGAAGAAGAGGTTGCGCGAAAGGCAAGGCGGAGGGGCAGAAACGGAAAAGGGGATTAAAATAATCGTAGAAGCCAAGCCCAGGAGATCCAACAAGGCAACTGCCCCCCTCGTCTTCGTCGTCTCCTGCCGCCGCGCTGCTCCGTCCGCTGTCCCCGCCGGCTCCACTCCTCCGTTCGCTGTCCCCGCCCTCGGCACTCGAGTCGCTCCCCGAAGCGAGGTCGTCAAGCCCGGTATTCGCCCGTCAGCCCGGCTGTAGCAGGATGAGCTAGCCGTCGCCGCCCCACCGCCGGTGCTGGTAGCTGGTGAGTGCCCTCCGTCCGCCCGGTCCCGCTGGTACCGTTGCTTCTACCGGAGAGGAGCGGTAGTTTCCGCTCCCGCGCCCCGCCGTTCCCTGGGCCCCGGCCGCACTCCGTGTGTTGACCGTTGTGTTTGCTCTGCTTTTGTTTTCAGAGGAGGTCGCTGTCGGCCGCCCCCGCCCGCCGGTTGGATTCCTGGACCCCGCGCCGCGTAGGATCGCCTCAGGTTGGTTCCTTTTCGCCGTCCAGCGGACCAATTTCACCCAGGCCAAGCCGATTTTAGGGGGAGGGGGTGGTCTTGGTAGCTTACTACATTCCTTGTCTGGCTGTGTTCTTGGCTGAATTTCTTGTTTGGGAGGTAGAGAGGTAGTAGGAGGTGAGCCTCCTAGGTTGTTATGGCGATATGGTTGCACTAGCGCTAGGATCTCTGTGCAGTTGGCATGGCTGGGTTGTTCATCCATTAACCTGACGTCATGACCCCCACTGTTTTCCATTGTTGCAGGCTGAATTGGCAGGATAATTCTCTCAACTCAGGCTTCTCTTTGTGCTATCCTAGCATGCCATGGTCCATAAGTGAGGGGTTGGGGTCTGGTGTGTGGTAGTGGCTCCTGCTTCCACGGAAGAGGCAAAGAGCTCCGCTTGTCGTTTGTTCCAGGGAGGATCTGAATCTTATCTGTGTTGATTCGGGTGGCGTCAGCTGCTCTGCCCTGGTGGTAGTATGATGAGACAGATATTTGGGCGGCGCAAGCCGTCCAGAAGCGCAGAAAAGGAATTCGTTGGCGGGAGGAGGCATGCCGCTTCGGACCAGCTGTCAGGTTCTGGGGTTGCTGACCTGAGCAGCCAGCCGGAAAATTTGTCGAGTACTGGAAACGCCTATGGGAGTGGAAACCGTACTGGGTTCCAGGAGTCGAGGATAAATGATGCTTCGTTCCACTCTAACTTCCAACTGTTGCCGAGCTTGAGGGATGTGCCAAATACAGAGAAACAGAGCCTGCTCATTGTAAAGTTGGAACTGTGCTGCACTCTGTTTGACTTTACGGATCCGACAAGGCACATAAAGGAGAAGGAAATAAAGTGGAAAACATTGTCTGAGATAGTCGACTATGTTAAAACAGCTAACGGGAAGTTCCCTGAGATTGTTGTGGAGGGAATCACAAAAATGATTTCAGTAAACTTGTTCAGGACACTGATTATCCCACCCAGGGAGAAAAAGGTGCTTGAAGCTTTTGATTTGGAAGATGACGAAGCATTGACGGACCCTGCATGGCCACACTTGCATGTTGTGTATGAGTTGCTCTTGAATTTTGTTCAATCTTCAGAAACTGATGCTAAATTGGCCAAAAGATATGTTGACCATTCCTTTATTCTAAGACTGCTTGAGCTCTTTGATTCTGAGGACCCAAGGGAGAGGGAGTGCCTTAAGACAGTACTTCACCGTATCTATGGGAAGTTCATGGTGTATCGGCCATTTATCCGGAAATCTATTAATAATGTATTCTACCAGTTCATATATGAAACAGAAAAGCACAATGGAATAGCAGAGCTTTTGGAAATTTTAGGAAGTATCATCAATGGATTTGCTTTGCCACTCAAGGAAGAGCACAAGCTGTTCTTAGTAAGGACCTTAATTCCACTTCACAAGCCAAGGTGCATTTCAATGTACCATCGACAGTTGTCTTACTGCGTTACACAGTTTGTTGAAAAAGATGGCAAGCTTGCGGATACTATTATTAGGGGCATCATAAAATATTGGCCTGTCACAAACAGCCCAAAGGAAGTACTCTTCTTGACTGAGTTGGATGAGATACTAGAAGCAACACAACCTAGCGAGTTTCAAAAATGTATGGTTCCTGTTTTCTTCCAGGTTGCTCGCTGCTTTAACAGCTCTCACTTCCAGGTATTTTTCGTTCGCCTTATCCTTGATGAATATTCCCTGTATGCAGATTTATTATATGTATCTCCTTTGGTTGGATTGTTGCGTACTCTTACCTCATCGAAATTGGATCAGATGTCATCGGATGTATGCATCATAGTTTTCTGGGCTAAATGTTATTTCCCTGTTGATTTGTTATAGGAGTATTACATCCTTTTCAACAATAACTTCAAAAAAAATCAATTGTTTCTTCAATTGATTCGTAAAGTACTTAATGACAAGTCTTTCTCTCAGCATTAGTAATTTATTTGCTCCGATGTGAGTATCATCACCTCCTATGTGTCTGTTTGCTTGGTATTTATTTTATAGAGATGTAAATGCAGAAGTCTAACTGAGGAAACATAGTTTTTGTTAGTAGACATCTTGAATTGCTAAGTGTCCAAGGGCAGAATGCAGGCCTCATTCAGCTTTCCGCCATTTTGAATTATTTTATTTTGGTCTAGCCAATGTATTTGTCACAGAACATTAACATTTTTTTAAGATTTTAAATGAATATTGTTGGATTGCTTAATACATTTGGAGTGAAATTGGATATTTTTTTCATTGTTCTAGCAATCTAGCCGCTTCATGGGATTTTCCCACATATTGTTCAACATGCATTCATGTCATTCTACGACCTCCTTAATTATGGGTTTTCCAACGTTTTACTGAGCTATAGTGCTGGTCTAGATCTGAGGCTTACCATAGGAAACGTAAAAGCTTCAATTTTATGATGCTTGCTGCTTCCTTGGTTGTTTCATAAATTTGCCACAATAATGCATAAAATAAAAGGATTTGGCGCCCCTTCAGTTTTCTGCATTGGGTTTGAGTCATCTGTTGAGAGACAGAAGAAGCGTGCATCCTATCATGAGCACGTGCCACCAAGCATGTAATATTTATGTAACTTTTTTGGAGCTCAGGAATAAATTATTGCAAGTGCTCTGAATAAATGCTAGCGGCAAATAAGCTCAGAAGTGTTCTTTTCTTGGTGTGAACTGTGAGCCCTATATGAGACTCCTAATTCTCTGTAGAATCATGATAAAATAAGCATTGACCTAATTAAGATAACAAGCCAAATTACACACATGACACCTAGTTCTATAAGTTGCACGTCTATCTGGAATTTTCTAGATCTGTATTGGCAAGCGCATCATTTGATCATCTAGTCATTAATAGTAAATCATACCTTATTTTGGTTTTCTACGTTTTTGTCAAAGACATTACTTGTGTGTGCTGCAATATTTAGAAGCTTTATTTGTTTTATTGTAGCCTTGATGAGCATTCAAGGATCTCGTCGTTTGTCATTTATATTTGACTCTACAACGTCACATCTCAGAAAAGATACTTAATTTTGTTAGATCCAAAACTGTAATATTTATGAGTTAGTGCTTGAATTTTGATTTTATACCTGTGAGATGGGAGAACAACAATGGGTTGGGGGTATTTTTTGAAAAAAACCTTGTATAACCGAATTTGAATGGCTTCTGTTACCTGTAGTGTATACTTGTATACATATTCGGCCCTCCAGGATTGGTTATTTATATTCATATATGGAAACATGATTTATTTATGTATTGCTACCTATACTATAAATACCCATTGCCAATGTGTACTTGCACGGTACAGGTCAAAATGTTTATAGAGTTTTTACCAATATCTTTTTTTCCTGCTATGGTAATTGCTGCTATGGTAATTGCATATTTATGTATTGTAATGTGCTTATACTTCATTTAGGTTGCTGAGAGAGCATTGTTTTTGTGGAACAATGATCGCGTGGAGAAGTTGATTAGGGAAAACAGTAAGGTAATCCTGCCTATCATCTTACCTGCATTGGAGAAAAACATAAATGGACACTGGAGCCCGGCCGTGCAAAGCCTCAGTCTGAATGTGCAAAAGTTGTTCTCCGACCGTGAGCCTGAGCTATTTGCTGAATGCGTGCTGAAATATGAGGAAGACAAAGTCAGAGAGGAGGAGCTTAAACAGAAGCAGGAGGCAGCATGGAAGCGTCTAGACAAGATTGCATCAGCCAAAGTCACTAGTGGCGAGGCTGTTCTTGTCTCTCCAACCTTGCCTCGCCAACCTTCAGGCTTGTAGGAGCTGACATGAAGGGTAAGCATGTTTGTTGTCTTCGATCAGCTGATTCAAGTATCTGTTGATTTTGCACAGTTTGGATAAATAATACTTGGATCCTTGGTGTTTGCAGGTCCTTGCAGAGTCGTCAGGCATTGTACAGGATTGGGTTGTAGATAAAAAAAATAGGGGGTATATGAAGCCACCATGGCTGGTGTGCGAAAACAACGGAGGATAGAAATCTGGGAAGCCAATTGTGCATCATTTTCTGTAAAAAAATCCCCATGCCATGGCTTCTTTCGGCATTCTGGTGGTTGGGTCTCCTCTTGTAGTTTGGTGTCCGGAGAATGGATGGTTGTTCTTTTGTTTTTTACCTAATGATATCGGTTAAAGGTGATCTGGTACATGCCTCTTTCTTCTCTTCTCTTGTTTGGATGGCGGGTGGTCGGTTTAATAAGTGATAAAAGTTCCTTAAGTTATCCTTTGGCGCTTAGTTGATGTTGTTTGCGATGATTGTGAGTGCTAGGGAAACATGTCAGATATGCTGGCAGGAGCCGGTGTAGTTCATCCTGCCTGACTCCTTCCGGCATAGCCGCAGTTTGCAGGGAATGGAACTAGTTCAGTCAGGATGGTACAATTGGCAGTGTAGCCTCCAAAGAGACGCCCTGTGCCCATGTTGTCAAAGCTGCTGGCTTGCAATCAGGAGAGTGCAGCCTTCGTCAGTTGTCACCCATTTTCAGGCCTCCTTTTCCATCATGGATGTCAACGAGCACGCTGATGTTGAGATTGCACGCTCTCCTAGTGTTGCTCACTTGCTCCACTCCCGGCGTTGCCATTGTTCACCCCCTTTGCGGCCAATTGGGTCATCCTCTGCAAAAACTGTAGGTCGCTTCGATGTTCCACTTTTGACAGCCTGAAACTCGCAATTCAAACTGAGATATATAGTTATGTCTGATTTGGCTAAATATATATCGCATGAATAGGTACTTCATTCGGGAGTGATGACATTGAACCAACATGTAAAGTTGGTGGTTTAATAGTTTATGATTGAAAATCAGACCAAGATCAGAGTTATTATTCTTTTATCACCATGTTTGATAAACAAATCCCAACTAATGCGATGATATTTTTGCCGATGTGGACTGCTCTAGAGAGCGACCAGACAAATTTCAGGGTAATACTCGTCACTTAGAGCACTTTAGCATTGTTAAAAGAGCAATAATATACTTCACCATTTTTACAAAGCGTACTATGTTTCCACAATAAGATTACTCTACTAATATTTCATATATACCATAAAAATATAATCATAAGCAAGTATTTTGAATATTAATCTATAACAATTAATATATATTAAATGCGCATCACAAATCTTATGTGTTAACAGAGTAATTGTTGCTCATGTACTTATCCTAGCAAAACAAAATAAACTTTATAATTTCAGATAGAGGGAGTCATGGTCCTTTGTTTACAACCCGATCGAAGTATTTTGACATGCACAGTTCAGTTCACGCTTTTTGTTCTTTTGCATAAGGAAAAAGTCCATTTTACTCCCATCATCTGTTCACTTTGTCCATCCCACCCCCTAACCAAAACTTCAGCTTAAGTTACTCCCTCTTCCTATTCAACCGGATTAAATTAACCCCTTGGCTGTGTTTTTTTGGGGTGAAAAATTTATTCCACTCCCGTTTGACCAATAATTAAGGTTATTAAATAAAATCAGTTTACAAAACTATCTTCACAACTTTGAGTTAATTCATGAGACAAATCTAACGAGACTTTTAACCGCGTGATTATAGAATGATTACTGTAGTAAATTATGGACTAATTAGGCTCGTTAGATTCGTCGTGCAAAGTTACATTTATCTTTATAAAAGTTTTACAAATAGACTTGATTTCATACTCTATGCATGTAATATTTCCTTTGAAAATTTATTTCTGGGAAGCAAATAAACACGGCCCTTACCAAGATTTCCACCCTGATTTGCTGACGTGGACACTGTTTTGACCAGGTCAATCTAACGTGGACACTAACTTGAGCTAAGGCTGCTCGCACCGGCCACGGGACCCCGCACGGTATGTGCCAGGTGGCGTGCATGCCGTGCGGGATCCCGTTTTGGGAGCAGCAGCGGCGCACGTGAAACGGAGCGCTACTCGGTAAACTCCGAGGCTGGGAGAGAGAGGGACTGGAGGAAAACCAGGGGAGGCGGAGGAGAGCCCGCCGGCGGTGACCTGCTCGCCCCGCGTGCACCGCCTACTTGGCCGCCGCCGCCGCCGTCCCGCGCTTGGGCCGCGGCCGCCGCCACGCCGCACGTGTGCTGCCGCCCCACGCTTGGGCGGCCGCCGCCACCTCGCCACGCGTCTGCCGCCGCCCGCGTGCCGCGCATCGCTCCAACCGCCCGCTCACGAGGAGCACGTGCAGGGGAGGGGGTGGAGGGGATGCTCCGGCCCGCGCGTGACCTCTGCCCCGCGCGATTCGGCCGCGCCCGCGTGCTCGCCGTCGATAGCGAAAGGGAAGGCGAAGCAGCAGTGGCGGCACACCTCCCGCGCTTGGAGGACGACGAGGTCGGCGAGGGAGATGGGGAAGGCAGCCAGACGGGGAGGGGCCCGGCGCGGGAGGGGCGGAGCGCGGCGAGGAGGCGGCCGTGTCCCTATAGCCCTCGACGGCAATGTTCGGCGGGCGGAACGCGGCACCGGGCTTGGCGAAGAGGCTGTCGTAGGCGGCGGTGTTGAGCGGCTCCCTGGCGTTGCCGGGGGCGCCGCCAGCCCTGACCCAGACCTGGTCGCCGGCCTGTGCGAGCCGGATGAGCTCGTCCATGGCGCCGAGCCCCGGCCCGCCGGGCATCCCGCGGCCTCCACGTTGAGCGGCGGCGTGGGAGGTGCGGCGGGGCGGCGGGGGAGGTGCGGCGGGCGGCGGCGGGGTGGGTGGCAAGGGAGGTGTGGCGGGGTGGCGGCGGGAAGAGGCGGGGGCTCGGGGGAGAGGCGGAGAGCACAGGAGAGAGGGAGGGGAGAGGATAGCAGAGAGAGAGAGAGAGGAGGGGGAGGTAAAATGAAATCTTAATGGTGGGTTCCGTGGGGTGGTGGTCGATAGAGAGAGTGGAAATAGAGTATAAACGAGTGCAGAAAAAAATTATATGAAGTAGAGAATCTTGATGACTAAAACATAATATTCTTTTTAGATAGTAGAGTAGAGAGTCACCACTCACCAGTGTGAACGGCCTAAAGCCTGGCCAAATACCGCATGCGCCCATCCATCCACGGCTCCGGTGCCGCGACCTGAGCGCCCCAAGCAGCAAATAATGTCTATCGCCCACGCGCGCGCTTGGGCTGCAAGGTTTTACTCGCTTGCATGTTTTGTTGAGCCCCATCTTTGATTCAACACTGTAAAAAAGTATACAACCAAACGATGGCATGACAACTACAGTACTCAAGAAGCACGGTTTAACACGGCCTCGTTTTGTACAGAAGAAACAAATAAATGCAATATAAGCCCATCGCAGTAACTGCATGCACTAAAATTCAGTAACAAGTGGAACACGAGAAAGCCTGATATGATTGCATTGCCACATGACAGCACAGCCATTATGATAATTCAGCTGCAGCGGCTGGTGGACTTGAGGTCAATGTGGTGCATCTTGCATCTCGCGGGGGCGAGCTCTCGGCCTGGCCGACTAGGGCGGGCAACACCGATAAAAACAGGCGTGATGCGGTTTAGTTTTGGAGCGTGCTCATGATCAGCTCGGCTCCAGCAAGCCTTTCCAAGTCAGACAACTAATTCGTGTTAAGATTGGTCAAAACAATATTCACATCGATCAGCAGATCATGGTAGGAATCTCTAGTTAGGGTTTAATTTAATCCAATATGAATAGGAGGGACTAAATTAAGCCAATATTTTTGTTAGGGGATGGAATGGACAACTTAAAAAGATGAGAGGAGTAAAATAGACTTTTTCCTTTGCATAATAATCTGGACACTGCAGCAATGTCGAAGTACAATGCATTTTGTAACCAGCTTCCACCTGCAGAAACTATCCAGCATTCTAGCTCTCAAAGAACCAGCCATGGCAGAAACCCAAGAACCTTCCGTCTCGTCTCCACATCTTGGTATTCCCATGGTTGACGTTGGGCAATATGAAAGATATTTTTGTCAAAGAAAAGAAGCTGAACAGAACGGCTGTTTAGTAAGGCTTGAATTCTGGAACAATTTAATTCCAGGTAAAGAACACTTTATCTCAGGGAAAAATAATACCTACATTTCATATGATGTGACAGTCTGAAATGATGTGATTTTAATCATTATTTTTTTTCTAAAAGAAAAGGACATTCTGGATCTTGTTCTTCCAATTCAAACTGCGATAATTATGCCTGATTCGGGTAGATATATCAAACTCAAAACAGGCAATAGGCAGTTTGCGAATGACATGTGAAGCAGGGTGTTGAACGTGATGCCCTCTAAGGCTCATGGCTCCGTGTTAATATATGCAAAGAAGGCCCCCTAGAGCGGCTTACAACTTTGGGAACACGACATACAACATACATGATGTTCCTCGAAAAAAATCTTTTGTTCCTCGAAAAAAATGCATACATGATAAAAAACAGAAAACAAACACCACCCATCACCATCATGTCGTCCATCTACCTCCTATACAAGAAAGGATCGTGATATAGGCCGGATTATCATGGAGTAACAAACTACAGTCTACAACCTACTAGAACACGTATCTTAATTAACACCACACCTCAATCCAACTATCCACTAAATTGAGATTGTGACAAAATTGTTCCAACCTGCTGCTGGAGATCATCTCGTGAACGAACCTATCTACTCCGTACAATTTGATCACCGGAGCTGATCGATGAATCAGGCCCTTCCAAAAATTCTCTCTTCAAACTTCACTATTCACCTATTACATAAATCATATCAAATCTCTCTCCTCATGTATGGATCACTAAATGTAGGTAAATAAAAAAACTAATTGCATAGTTTTGATGTACACGAGAAGACGAATCTTTTGAGCCTAGTTAGGTCATAATAGAACAATATTTACCACAAATAAGCGAAAAGTGCTACAGTGCGCTACAATGTCGATGTGACTTTTCTACCAATTTTTTACCCCATCTTTTCATCAACTAAACACCCCTCACACGCCAAGCAACTTCAGTGTTACCGGCCTGTTCTCGCACAAAATAAAAGTCAATTTCAGTATGCTTAGTGGAGCTAAAACTTGAGCTTGTACTGAAGGCGGCGAATACATTTCGATTCTGTAGGCGGAGTTGGCACAAGTGGAGCTAATTAAAACTTGAGCTTGTTGGCAGGAAGTCATCAACTATACAGCGCTGTTTAGACACGGGCCCCGGCCCCTTGCTGGATAGGCACACCTGACTGGCACACGACATATATATGTTGAGACAACTTGGGCCAAGCGCGACATACACGCGTACAGGCGGGGGCGGCTCTCCCAGTCCAAGACCAGAACGATGAAGATGTTTTGCCAGACAACTTGGGTTTAGATTCCAAATTCTACACCCAAAGTTTACTATGCAAAAAGAAGTTTTCTATCACATCAAAATATCATAGCATGTATGGAGCACTAAATGTAGATGAAATAAAAAACTAATTGCACAGTTTTGTTGTACTCTACGAGACGAACATTTTGAACCTAATTAATCATTTTTGGATAATTTTTTACACATACAAACGAAATGCTACAATAGCGTATTTATTGCTATAGTGTCATACTATGCAGATTTTGCTCTTCCCAAATTGGGAACTAAAACAAGGCCTTGATGTTGAGATGTCGGTATCAGATAGATTTACGTGCAGCTTTGATTTATGTGCCTGTACGAGTTCATCAAGGTCAGATTCACTGGAACTTTCTCTGATTTCATGAGAAAATGCCATTATTGGTGGAAAAAAAATTAGCCTCGTTAGTAGAAAGATGCATCCTGATAGTTAAACTTTTTTAGATACGATCAGTAATTAGGAAGCAAAAAAGTTTTGGGTCTTAATCTTGAGCCAGCATTGGTATGGAGTTGAGCAAAGGAGGGAAACACATTCTCATCAAAAACCACATCGATCAGGGGAAATATAAGCACATACTTCTTTCGTATCTAAACACTTCTTGAACCCCTTATTCAAGTAACTATATATCTAAAAAAAGACACATTGTTTTGGCTGGAATTGAAGCTTGTGAGCATTAAAGGGAGGCAAGTTAGTCCAACATGTAGAGAGAGGTATAATCTTTGTTTTAAGAGGTGTAAATTTTTGAATTACTAGAGATCGTAGACGGTGGATGAGGAAGGTAGCTGTCAAAAACACTTCATCCCAAAACTTAAGTGACATAGAAGCATGAGCTAGCATGGATATACAAGCCAACTTCAATAATGTTTTTGCTCAACGTACAGATCCATGGTGAGCATGTGGACTTGCCTGGCTTATCAGCAGCCAGCCAGCAGTATTTTTCTCTCTGCACAAACCAGCACTAGACACCAGCCACCAGCTAGCCAGCGGTATTTTTCTCTCAGCACAAACCAGCACCAGCCACCTGCCACCCGCCATGCGTTGCTAAACAAGTTTAGTTTTTTATACTCACCTCTTCAATGTTTTGGCCAGGCCGAGGTATGGCCATCTTGTTGATGAACTTTCCTTTGTGTGCTCCTTTGAGTGTTGACATAACTTGGGGCTTCCACACTGGATGATTGCTCGTCTCCAACTTCTCGGTTACAAGATAACTAAGCGTGGACACAACAACCAGTGCAGAGGATCTAGGGTTTCCCATTGTGTCATTGGAGAAAGCTGATGGCACTAGACTTGGCTCTGTTCACTATGTGATGTAAGGTGAATGTGATTTCCTCTCAGACTTATTGGATTACGGAGTAACAAAACTGCAACAAAGGAACCCGATCCTAATAGAACACATATATTTAACCTGTCATTATGCCACATTTAAAAAAATTGTACCGGCAGGAAAAGGCTACCCCACAACATTGCACTAAAAAAGAAATCTCAGCCAAGCTAAGCTGACCAAGAAAACCCCAAACCCCAACTTCACCCTTTAGGGCCGCACTATAACCTGGGCTGACCATAATCTACTGGGTTGACGACCACTGCAACTAGCCCCTAGTTGCAGGGCCCAAACCAACAACAGGTGCCACAGGTTGGCGCCATCCCACTATTTTTTCGGGGTGCCAGTGACAAGATTTTTTTTTGCTGCCACTAGGATATAAACCTTGGTGAGTGTCTCCCTCAACTGGAGAGCTTTCCACTACACTACAAGAGTGTTGGCATATATGTTGGCCGTTCAAAATATAATCCTATTATACTTAAAGATTACTCCCTCCTTTTGGATTTATAAGCCACGACATGCCTTGGCACGATCTTCTAAATTACACTTTGATAATTTATTTATCTTATATTATATTATTTATAATTATAAATTTATAATCATTAGAAAGTACTTTTTATTACAAATCTAACAATTTCAAATTTGTATTATAAAACTTAAAAATTGTTGGTTAAATTATTGGTCAAAGTTTATAAAATTTGAATCTTGGTATACGTGTGCGTCTTATAAAAGCAAAAGAAGGGAGTAAAAATCAATTTATCTTTACATTTTTTCTTAAATTAAAGAAATGAGTAGGAATTTTATCATGAATTTATGCATAATTTTCTGGCTCTGATTTTCCTTGATTTGTTTTTTTCATGTTTCCATGGAAACCAACTGATGTTGCAGAAAATGCATTCATATAATATGTTTGGACGTGGAAAAAGTTTAATATTTTATATAATTAGAAATCTGCAGAAATCATTACGTACCATGTTGCTCGCTCTAGCGGTTGTCGTGTGTGACACTGCCGTGGCATGTGCGGTTGGCGTCTGCCATGAAGAGCAGGGTGGATCTAGGGTGCAGGGGGTGCTTCAGTCCCATGTAGAGTTGGTGCATCCATGAAAATGAAGGGAAGGATGAGAGAGAATAAGAGGGGAGGAAAGAAGAGAAATGTAGAACGGAGGAGAAAGAAGCATATCAACCTCTCCAATCCTGTGCTGCATCCGTCACTGAAGAGAATTTTTTTTTGAAAGATTGGCAGGAGCTTCTGCCTTGTCATTTAAGGAGAAAAAGCACGCTGGTTCTTCCAATAACAATATTACATAAAAAACTAGCCTCAAACTCAAAACAATAAACTTAACTGCATAAAACATTAAAACTAGGATAACTCAGGCCCTCCACAGGCCCTTTTTCGGAGCATCATCTCCATCTTGATCTCCTGCTAAACTTGAATTGGAGTCATTTGCTTGCCTTCAAAAATTATCCGGTTTCGCTCCTTTCAAATATTCCAAGTCGTGTACGTCATGATCGCCGCTTTTGTTCTTCTGATCTTCTTTTGGGCAGATTTCTGAGTTCACTTGTCTACCAATCCATCACCTCATTTCCTGTGGCACTGAAGAGATAGAGGAGGGGCATATGAAATGTCTCACAATCATCCGTGGCACAGGGCGCTGTTATAGTGGATGTACTCCCTCTGTCCCGAAAAACGAGTAATTCTAGAAATTTTATGACAAATTAACTAGAAAGTAAAATGACATTGATTGTTCCTATTTATTAACTATTTTTGGCACTAATTGATTCCTGCATGAACATGCACATACCAAATAGGGGATTAAAATGACTCATTCTTTGGTACAAAAATTTAAATCATTGACCCAATGAAGAGGGGATCGCAAAAAAAAGGGACCCAGTGAAGAGAGCGGCATGAATGTATAGTAGCGTTTCTTTTATTCCCGTTAGCGTCATTGACTTGCTGTCTTCATTTGTAATTGCACCCGCTACAGGTGTCATTTAATATTTTCTTACATATTTAATTATTCATAAATTTTGAGTCAATATTTTTGATTGTCTGATTCAATATTATGTGAACTAGATAGCTGTATCTTATTACAAGCCAAACATATTCGTCTATATTCTCTTACAACTGATTCCACAATCAACTAATAATAATTATATTTCGGATTGATGGATTTAACATTTTACGGGACAATAATCGGATAATGTGCATGCATGCACATCTTACTTTTCTAATTTATATGATTGGCTTGGTCCCTCACCTCATCTTAGCTATTTATATATTTGTTAGTAGGGATTTCAGATATTAAAAAATTTCCAACAGCTTTCTACCTTACCGAAGATACTCCGTACATAGGATTGCTACCACATTTAAAGTTGGCCATCCAATGTTTACCCCTACTCTGTAATTAATGATTGAAAAATCAAACCGAGATCTATAGTTGGCTATCTGGCACGATGCCACGTGGCCTGAGAATTTGGCCCGGACCAAGCAGGGCCGTGCCGGCATGGCCCGTGCCTCGTGCCGTATCCGGGCCGATTGTTAGGCACGCAGTGCCAGCCCGGCCCGGCACGGTTAACAGGCCGGCCCGGTTGGCCCGCCAATTCGAATATATAAATGTTCCCCCGCACCATCTAACCCTAATTTCCACTCCCCACCCGCCCCTGGCCGCCGCACCCCTCCCTCTCGACTATCGCTCCCAGCTCTCCCGCCGCCAACGCCACTCCCTCACCCCATCCTTCCTTGTCTCCCTCATCGGCCGCAGGCTCACTGCTGCTCCCCTCCCCTTCCCAGCTCCGGCCTCCCGTCCCAGCGGCCAGCTCCCTCCCGTCCAATCCGGCCTCCCTTCCTTCCCAAGATCTTTACAGGCTTGCGGCGAGGAGAAACGCGCCGATTCCGTCTTCCCGTCCGAGTCGTCGGCGAGGAGGATTCGTCGCACTCCGGCTCTTCGGTGCTCTCCCCTCCGACGAGGAGCCACATTGCATTCTCACGCACCACGCCGCAGCCGCCGTCAGCTGGGCGAGCTCGGGGTATGTCGGGTCGGCATGAGCACGCTGGGCCATCGGGTCGGCACGGCCTGGATAATAGGTCGGCGTGCTGTGTCTGGGCCGCGTGTCTAGCCCACGTGCCAGCACGGCACGGCACGAATGCAGATCGTGCTTAGCCAGGCCGGGCCGAGTTGGGCTGGGCCTAGCTGGGCCCGTGCCATGTCGGTCCGGCCAGCCCGTTGGCCATCTATACCGAGATCAGAGGATTGAAAAAAGAAGCTAGACTTCGTGATTATTTTTTTATCGAAACAAATCCTAACTCATGCAATGATACTTTGCCGATGTGGAGTTGACAGTGTTAAGGCTAATTTATGGGAGATACCGTACTACCTTACCTAGCTAGAGTAGTTTAATTTGCAAAAATATTAAAGAACACTCGCATAACCATCGGTTGCTTTAAACCTGATTAAAGTATGAACATGCGCGCGGACCACGCGCGTTATTATTTTGCACAAAATAAATCAGCAAAACCGAAGCTCTGACGATGACGAGCTCCTTATATCTCCGTGTTTTCGTACCGCTGTTTGCCGTGTGCCGTTTCTCGCATACGGTGTAATAGTGCCTTTACCGTAGCACACGATAAATTGGCGGATTTCAGTAGTGTATATACATGCAAAGCCACCGCCTGCTCCCATTTATCCACAGCTCCCAAGGATCCAGCAGCCATGGCAGTAACCCATGACGCTTCGTCGCCTCTCCACGTCGTGGTGTTCCCATGGCTGGCGTTCGGCCACATGATCCCCTTCCTCGATCTCTCCAAGCGCCTGGCGCGCCGCGGCCACGCCGTCACCTTCGTGTCCACGCCCAGGAACGCCGCCAGGCTCGGCGCCGTCCCGCCGGAGCTCTCCGCGCGCCTCCGCGTCGCCACGCTGGACCTGCCGCCGGTCGAGGGCCTGCCGGACGGTGCCGAGTCCACGGCCGACGTCCCCATGGACAAGGTCGGGCTCCTCAAGGCGGCGTTCGACGGCCTCGCCGCCCTCGTCGGCGGCGCCGGCGAGGCTCCGGCCAGCGTGTTCGAGACGAAGCCCGACTGGATCGTACTCGACTTCGCCCAGAACTGGGTCCTGCCGATCGCCGAGGAGAACAAGGTGAGAGTGGGATCGACATGAACTAGTGAATAGTGATTAGCTTCACGTAGAAAATGGCCAAAATCTTTTGTTAATTTGGATTCAATTGTTTCCGGCGATGCTTTTCAACGCAAGATCCCGTGCGCCATGTTCCTCATCCTGCCGGCGGCGCTCCTGGCGTACATCGGCACGCGGCGCGACAACGAGGCGCGGCCGCCGAGGACGACGGAGGAGTTCATGGCGCAGCCGTCGTGGGTGCCGTTCCCGTCCACGCTCACCTACCGCCGCCACGAGGCCGAGGCCATCGCCGCCGCGTTTCGGCCGAACGCCTCCGGCGTCTCCGACGTCGACCGGCTCTGGCAGCTGCACCACCCGTCCTGCCGCCTCGTCGTCCACCGCAGCTGCCCCGACGCCGAGCCCCGGCTGTTCCCGCTCCTAACCAGCCTCTTCGGCAAGTCCGTCGTCCCCGCCGGCCTCCTCCTCCCCGGCGACACCGCCGCCGGCGACGCCGACGACGGTGCGTTCGCGGCTGCCGCGCGGTGGTTGGACGCGCAGCCGCGGCGTTCAGTGGTCTACGTGGCGCTGGGGAGCGAGGCGCCCGTGACGGCGTGCCACGTCCGGGAGCTCGCCACCGGCCTGGAGCTCTCCGGCTCGCGGTTCCTCTGGGCGCTCCGGGCGCCGAGCGGGCACACCGCCGGCGGCGAGCTGCTCCCCGGCGGGTTCGAGCGGCGCGTGGCGGGGCGCGGGGTGGTGGTGGGCGGGTAGGTGCCGCAGGTGCGGGTGCTGGCGCACGCCGCCGTGGGCGCGTTCGTGACGCACTGCGGGTGGGGGTCGACGGCGGAGGGGCTCTTCGGGTTCGGGCACCCGCTGGTGATGCTACCGTTCGTGGCGGACCAGGGGCTCATCGCGCGGGCCATGGCGGGGCGCGGGGTCGGCGTGGAGGTGCGCAGGGAGGACGACGCCGGCGGGGCGTTCCGCGGCGAGGACGTGGCGGCGGCGGTGCGGCGGGTGACTAAGTAATTTACTATAGTGTATATATATATATGTATACAATTTAATCTGGCATCAAGTTATACTTAAAAATGAAAAAGCTAGTTTTGTCAAGTGGTTGGCGACCACAACGAGGAAAAAGTTGAGCCCAGAAAACAAAAATTCAACCCATTTTCAATTAAATCAACACCCCTTGTTTGTTGCAGCACCTCTTGTTCAGCCTTCCTGGCTCTGCCAGTGGGCCAACCAAACTCGTATGATCACAACGCAAACAACACAAGCGCCTCATGATGGCAATGCCCGAAACCCGAAACCCGATATTTTTTTACTCTATTAGGGCTGTGTTTATATGAGGTAAAAAGAGGGTGAAAAAGTCACATCGAACACTATAGCGCACTGTAGTACTTTTTTCGTTGGTTTGTGGTAAACATTGTCCTATCATAACCTAACTAGGCTCAAAAGATTCGTCTCGTTGTGTACATCAAAACTATGCAATTAATTTTTTTATTTACCCACGTTTAGTGTTCCATGCATGTGTCATTTGCTATATTTAATGTTTCGATGTGATGTTGATGTGATGTCGATGAGATGAAAAGTTTTGGAATTCAAGGGAACTAAACACAATACGGATTTAGGTCACTTTTTCTACCCGTGGGTTTATTAATGGGCAATGTACGAAACCTAACGGGTTTGCGGGCATGGGTTTGAGAACCTAAAACCCAAACCCATGAACCCATGGTTTTTTTACCCGAACATATACTATCAAATAACCAATCTTTTTAATTTATACCTCAATTTAAATGGCCAAAACCTAACTTGTTCATTTCTTTCTATAGAATCAAATGCATACATATTATTAATGGTTTTCTCTATTTATTTATAATACTTTTGCGACATATGACCAATAAAAATAATTTATGTGCTCTAGTATTCATCAAGTTTTTCTATAATACATGTCTTTTTTAATGGGCACGGGCGATCCGTGGGTACCCGGAAACCCGACGGGCATGGGTTTGGGTAAAATATCAAACCCGTGATCGGTCATGGTTTTTTAATGGGCGGGTTTCATTTTCACGGGCACGGATTTGAGATGGCAAAACCCATCGGGTTTAAACCTGTTGCCATCCATACAAGCGTCTAACTTTAGGGTATGTAACCTCACTACCGGAAACGACATGAATGTCGTGCGCATTTTCTAGCAACCCGTGTCTTTACCGTGTGCTCTTATTCAAAGCATACGGCAAAGAGGAGGTACCCGACAAAACTTTCTCTTTACCGTTACAGCCGTCGCCCCCACACTTTTTTTTACCATGGGCCACGGCGGGTTTAACATGTGTCCGATAAAAGACACACGATACATTTGGCTTTAGCGGCCAAAGTTTGCCGTACGCCTTTTTGCCATAGATGACACATGATAAAGCCTTTAACGTGTGCGCCTTTTGCTATAGACGACACATGATAAAGATTTTAATGTGTGTAATAGTATCTTTGTTATGTGACCCGGTAGTACCTTAGGCTTGGCCGGCCTTAGGCTTGGCCGGTGCTCAATCGACCTTGCCTCAACGTGTACGTGTGTATATGGTCTACAGGCGAGGAGCTGGGAGTCCGCGTGCGCGCATGCAGTCGAGAGGGGAGGGCGGCTGCCGCTGCCGTGCGTAAAGTGCAAGCAAGGCCAAGACGGGCCAGAGAGAGAAAGAAGGACACGGACCTGGCAGACAAGGAAGTCCGAACAGGCCGAAATGTGTGACATAGCTGGGTATGAAAAGGAAAAAAACTCCATTCCACACCTCTCAACTATTGACGTCGTTCATTTACAACCTTCAACTATAAAATCAGATATTTGACATCCTCTAACTTTACAAACCGTCCAATTTACACATTTTGATTGTTTTGAGAGTGCCTGACCGCCCTTAGCTCCCCTCCCTCCGCCCCTGGTTTTCGCTGACGTTGTGCTACGTGCGCCATCCTACGTGGCGACACATCAGCCTTGAAGGTGTAAATTACGCTATATTGATAGTTTACGGGGTCAACTAGATTTTATCAAAACAATATTACAAAATATATATTTTTATAGAGAAAGTATGGGATTAAAAACGCTAAAATCTGGTTTAATTTTGAAAAAAATCATAGAAAATTTATTTTATTTCAGAAAATATAAAACTAGTGTTATATTTTCTCTAATTAGGATCAAATAGGAGGTGGTGATTATACTTGCATTGTTGTCAAAGTCACTTTGCTTTGTATGCTATATGAATCATTAACGTCGACTAATTATAGTGAAACTAGCTTTCGGCAAATAAAACTAGTTCGGGTGGCTGAAAAGATCACAATAACTCATAACTAAGCACTAGAAGAGTATAGCATGATTAGAAAAAACAATAAAACTTGTTCAGGTTAAAACAAATTTTCTATGATTTTTTAAAACTAAATTAGATTTTAGGATTTTTAATTGCATATGTTTTCTAGGAAAAGAATATTTTATACATTTTTTATACAGTTTACTTGGCCCCTCGAACTATCAATATTGACTAATTTACCTCCTTATGACTGACATGACGCTACATCGGACAGCACACATGACACCACATCAATGAAAACATCTCTCAAAACAGTTAAAGGGTGTAAATTGGACAGTTTTAAAAGTTGAAGGGTGTCAAACGGTCTGATTTTACGGTTGAAGGTTGCAAATCAGTCAACGTAGATAGTTGTGGGAACTAAAATAGACTTTTTTCCTAAGAAAAGATAAAAGAAGGAACGGAAGCTAGCTACGCTTGGGTTTTCAAGAGGTCGACATTTCGGCCTGTGACTGGTTGTTTGGGTTTATTTGGGTTCTATTTGGATTCGTAGGAATAGATTTTTTTTAGGTTTATTTGGGTTCTGTTTGGATTCGTAGGCATTTCGAATGTAAAAAAGGGTTTGGTATTTCAACAAGGTTAGACTTTTGAGATTTGTTTAGGGAGCTTTGAGGTTCGAATTCAAGTTTAGTTCTGGGAGCAAATAAAATGCGTACAAATGAGGGTTTCGTTGCAAAATAAAGAGCAATAAATTAGAGTTTTGTGGAAAATTCAAATAGGCTCAAATTTTAGTGGATTTTAAAATGTCCTAAAAAGTGAGATACGACAACTGTCTTCTTCTGTGACATACAAACACCATTAGTCTCGATTCTCACATGCATACTGCCTCACTTTCGGCATTTTAAAATCCACATCGGCATCGGCATATACGATGGTCTGTGTATGCATTGTGTTATGATAGATAAAAAAATACTTGTGGACGGGAGATTGGTGAAACAGACGTACGAGGGATATGCATAATCATCTCAATATTCAGACATCATACGTACGGACACTACCAGAATAGTTGATATCTGCACCGGGTGGGAAAGCCCTTTAGCACCGGGTTTCCCACCCGGTGCAACTAAACCGAGGCTAAAGGGGTACCCCTTTAGCACCGGGTTGAATAACCGGTGCTAAAGGGTCCCTTTAGCACCGGGTGCAGCCACGACCCGGTGCTAAAGGGCCTGCCCCGCAGCGCCTTTAGCAGGGGCATCATGTCCATGATGTTCTGTAGTTTTTCTTTTGGAGTGTGCAATGAATCAAAGACGTTCACGACACCCCGGTCAGGACACAATATTATTAGGAACCAGTGGAATCTGTATACATGTATACATTATAATCAGAAATGAAATAGTACACAGACAGTATAAGAAGAAGCCCGTGTATGTACTCACTCGATGTTGTACGGGATTAGTATGGAGTCACAGTAATTTTGTTTCTTAATATACTTGTATAGGTTTCCATATGTTTCCTCAGGATTCATCAATATCATTTCTTCACTTATCCTTCGAGGATCCACGAAACCAACGTCATATATTGAGGATCTCCGACATTTTTGAATCTCCATTCTGCCTATGTTAAGCAATAAATAAAGCCCGCGTCAGCATAGATTGGAATTATTGTTTTCAAACTGTGAATTATAAGCAACAACAAAGTACTTACAGTGTCCAACAGGTGATCAAATCCACGTCCATGGCGTCACGCTGGTACAGCTCATATATATCCTTAAACCTTAGCCAGACCCAATCATCGTCACCATTGTAGAAATCATGGTCCTTCACGCCTACTTTGATCATGCGCCGTTTATTCCTTCTTGATTCTTCCAAGTACCATTCATGGAATCGGCGCATCTTCGTCTGTAGCTTGCTCTCCATTTCAGGAGGGACCATAGGCTCGCCAAGCTTAAACGGCCACTTCAACGTTGTGTTTACAGGCACCTCTTCTTCCCCCAGGACTTGTGCTCTGGATAGTCCAGTCTCGGCCATTACTCGTTGCACGTTAATCTCGTCCAGAGATGGCAATGGACCCAAGGGCCGCTGAGGTTGCTCGCCGAGCTGAGGAACCTTTTTGGATGGGCCCGCCTCCTTATCTGCAGTCTTCCGCTTCTGGCGAGATTTCAGTAATGAGCGGTCATAGTCTGTTACTATTACTTCCTTCTGTTGACCCTTGCTCAAATTACCGAGGAATGACTTGACGACAGTGGGATCAAGTTTCGGCTCCGGCTCCGGTTTTTTCCTCCACTCGGCCATTTGCCTCTTTGTGTCTGCTTTGACCGAGGCTTCGAGCTCCTCTAGAGTCTTCTCACCCGCTCTTTTCTCTGGTGCGGGCTTCTCTCTGGTTTTCCGCGCCTTCTTCCCTGGTGGAGTGGGGGCAGAGGCTTTAGTGCGGCGTCCCCTCTTCGGTGGAGGGGGCGGAGACCTCCGCGGCGGAGGAGACAGAGACCTCTTCGGCGGAGGAGACGGGCTTGCATCAGGAGCTCCCGGAGAATCGTCATGATCCGGTGGATCTCTTGGAGACGGTGGAGGTGACGGAGGCTTGTTGGTAGCCGCAGGTGTACCGGGTATGACGACGTCTGCCTTGCTCCATAGAATGATGCAGTGAGAACACTGACCGAGTTTTGTTTCTCCGTCACCTCCGGGGATGTCAAGTTCCAAGTCTTCCCAGTTGGTGACGACTTGCTCCACCTCAACAGGTACGTAACCATGTGGAATGTCATTGCAGTGCCATTTTTGCCCTTCTTCCACACGTTTGGTCATACCGTATGCGACCTGATAATTTAGTCGTCACAAAGAAAGTTAGTAACTGAATGGTATTTACGGTGAAATGTATGCAGTACGAACTATGGTCGCATACGTACCACCACAGCTAAGTTCTTCTGCCTGACGACAAGCTCGCACGCGGTCCGTTGGAGAGGTGCATGCTCTGTGGAACCGGTCCCGCCTGTGGCTTGTTGTATCTGCAGCCTTGCTACCTTCATCCGTCGCTCCATCTCTGACTCCATTTCTTGGAGCTTTGAGCCTTGGGCGGCAACCGTTTGCTCTAGGTCCCTCACCCTCTGCTCATATTCGGCCTTCTTCCTCGAACGGCTCCTATAGGTGGCGGCGTGCTCTTGGAAACCTTTATTCCATGAGATGCTTGTGCCTACGCCGCACGTCCGTCCAGGATGCTCCTTGTTCCCTAAGGCATAGGTTAGCTCATCTCTATCTCTATCAGCAACAAATTCTCCCCTCTCAGATGCCCTGAGGATATCGAGGAGACGCTGAGCTAGTTCTCGCAAGTCCTCGGGAAAAACTAAGGAGCCGTCGATTGGGCTTAGGGTGCCTCCATGACCATAGTACCAATGCTTGGTCCTTATGGGCCAGTCATGTGTCGCTGGAGTGATGCCTCTAGCATATAGATCTTCTTCCATCTTCTCCCATTTAGCGATGCTTGACTTGTAACCTCCCGAACCCATCTTATGAGAGTACTTCTTATTTGCGGCGTTTCCAGCGTTTCTAGCGCTAGCCGTTGCACCCTCTTCGGAGGTTTTGTACTCAAGGAATGCTTCCCACTCGTCATCAGTGATCTTCTTATACTTCTTAGGATCCGGGGCCTCTCCGGTTTTGAGAAAATGCGAGTACAACTTCTTCTTGAAATCCTGAAACAGAACTACCATCTTCTTCATTGTCCAATCCCTCAGTTCTGCTTCATGAGTGCTAGGCCAGTCGAATATTGCCTTTAATTCCCTCCATAGCATCTCCTTCTCTGTATCGGGGAGCACGTACTCCTCAGTGGGGTCCGTGGGCTTCCATTTTCCGATACTAATGGGCACATTGTCCCGTACAATTACCCCGCACTGAGATACAAATTTCTTGGCCACTTTTGGGGGCTCAACTGGCTCCCCGTCATCCTCCACTCGAGTGATGTGAAACTTGACATCCTTCAGCTTCTTCATGGTCGATCGTTTTGATTTCTTAGCTCGACTTGTAGAAGCAGAGGAGGCCTACACAAATTACATATATACGAGATGATATAGAGATGGTATACATAATTGACATGTACAGTACAAATTTATGTTATCTATATACACACCTGACTAGACGAGGGCTCGTTACCGGCCCCTTCAATAGTGCTGCCCTGGACACGTTCGCCCTGGACATTGGCGGCCCCTTCAACATTTTCGGCCCTTGCAACATTGTCGCCCTGGATATTGTCGTCCCTTCCAATGATCCCCAACACATCATCCATGGACATTGGTTGGGTTACAATATTAAAAAGTTGATTCGCAAAGAACGTGTCGTTGTCCTCTTGCATGGGTGGGACGGGGTTGTTGTTGTCCTCTTGCATGGGTGGGACGGGGTTGTTGTTGTCCGCCATCTATAGAATTAAAAATAATTGATAAGAAATATATACAAAGCATACATATTCCCAATATTTCTAACATTTTCGCTAAGGGGGTCGGTGCATGAAAAACGGATTCGCCAAGGGGTTCGGGTGCGCGGTGTGAATTGATTCGCTAAGGGTTCGGGTACGCGACGCGAAGTGGTTTGTTAAGGGTTCAGGTGCGTGACGCGAACGGGTTCGCTAAGGGGGTCGGTGCGCGAAAAACGGATTCGCTAAGGGGTTCGGGTGCGCGGTGGGTTCGGGTACGCGATAGAATTTCCGATAATAAACATTTTCGATAGTATACATTATACAAACATATAACATTTCCAATATACATTTAAATGAAGCACATATATTTCTAATATACATAGAATTTCTAATATACATTTAAATGAAGCATATATACATTTAAATGAAGCATAGAATTTCCGATATAAAATTTCCAATATACATTTAAATGAAGCACATATATTTCTAATATACATAGAATTTCCAATATACATTTAAATGAAGCATATATACATTTAAATGAAGCATAGAATTTCCGATATAAAATTTCCAATATACATTTAAATGAAGCACATATATTTCTAATATACATAGAATTTCCAACGTATGGGTTAGCGAACGCGTTCGCTAACCAAATGCGCATGGCCGAACACGTTCGCTAAGCAAATGTGCACACAAACACGTACACACGGCACGAAGGCCGGCTCACAAACATGCACGCACGGCACGAAGGCCGGCTTCACAGAGGGCTCACCGTGACGGGCGGCGGGCGACGGCGGCGCGGGGACGAGCGTCGGCGGCGGCGAGGGGACGAGGAGCGGCGCCGGCGCGGGGACGACGGGCGGCGCGGGGACGAGGGGCGCCGGCGCGGGGACGAGGGGCGTCGGCGCGGGGACGACGGGCGGCGGCGGCGTGGGCGCGGGGACCACGGGTGGTGGCGGCGTGGGCGCGGGGACGACGGGCGCAGGGACGACGACGGCGGCGGGGACCACGGGTGACCACGACGTGGGCGCGGGGACCACGGGTGACCACGGCCGGGCGGCGGGGACGACGGGCGCGGGGACGACGACGGCGGCGGGGACGACGGGCGGCGGCGGCTGAGGAGACGAGGCGGCGGTTTCGATCTGTGAGATGAGGGCGAAGTGAGGGAGGGGAGAGAAGTCCCCGGCCTATATAGGTCCCCCGTCTTTAGCACAGGGTGCAGCCACGACCCGGTGCTAAAGGCCCTTTAGCACCGGGTCTATACAGCACCCGGTGCTAAAGGCCCCCCCTTTAACACCGGGTCTTCCCACCACCTGGTGCTAAAGGCCCTTTAGCACCGGGTCTTCTACATCCGGTGCTAAAGGCCGTAACTGGTGCCAAACGAAAATTAGGGGCCTTTAGCACCGGATTTTAGATCAACCCGGTGTTAAAGGCCCCAAATTTTCGTTTGGCGCCAGTTTCCAAACCGGCCTTTAGCACCGGTGGCTACTATTTGGGAATCTTATAAATATAGTTTTTAATATATAGTTATTAATACTTGTTTTAATTCAGTTATTAATACCTATTAAAAATATATATTAAATAAGAAAATCTTATAAATTACTAGAAAATCAATATAAAATGCTAGAAAATCTTATAAATTAATAGAAAATCTTAGAAATTACTAGAAAATCTGATAAATTACTAGAAAATCTTATAAATTACTAGAAAATCTTATAAATTACTAGAAAATCAATATAAAATGCTAGAAAATCTTATAAATTAATATAAAATCTTATAAATTACTAGAAAATGTTATAAATTACTAGAAAATCTTATAAATTACTAGAAAATCTTATAAATTACTAGAAAATCAATATAAAATGCTAGAAAATCTTATAAATTAATAGAAAATCTTATAAATTAATAGAAAATCTTATAAATTACTAGAAAATCTTATAAATTACTAGAAAATCTTATAAATTACTAGAAAATCTTATAAATTACTAGAAAATCAATATAAAATGCTAGAATTAATAAAAACAATCTTATAAATCAATAGAAAATCTTAGAACATAGGTGGAACATAAATGCAAATATAGTCATTACAAATTGGGTGGAACATAGTGCAATTAAATTACATGGCATCATCGTTTACTCGGACACTAATAAGCTTCTCTTTACAAATGTTCCTTGATTGTGATCACGGCGTAGATACGGTGTCTCCTCCGCCGCTAACAGGATGCTTGGGTCATCAGCCACTGAGAATGGAGGCCGGCCATCGAGCATATCATAATCTTCATCCGTCTTGTCCTCAACTCCTACGATTTTTCTCTTTCCAGGAAGAACTATATGACGCTTTGGCTCGTCTTGTGATGTGTCCAATTGCTTACCCCCACCTTTCTTATCCGCCCCTTTCTTCGGTCTGCTAGCCATGTCCTTCACATAAAAAACTTGTGTGACAGCTTTGCCCAGGACGAACGGTTCGTCTAGAAAGCCAATCTTGTTTAGGTCCACTAACGTCATTCCATAGTCCGCTTCAACTTTAACACCTCCTCCAGTCAGCTTCACCCATTGGCACTTGAACAGTGGGATCTTCAAAGGTCCGTACTCTAGTTCCCATATCTCCTCTATGATTCCATAGTATGAGTTTGTATTTCCATTGGTGTCTGTCGCGTCGATCCGGACACCACTGTTTTGGTTGGTGCTTTTCTTGTCCTGGGCTCTTGTGTAAAATGTATACCCATTGATGTCGTATCCTTGGAATGTCAAGATCGTGCTCGATGGACCTCTAGCTACAAAAGCTAGCTGCGCATCAATGCCCTCGACACCCATAAGACGTCTTCGCAACCAATCGGCGAAAGTACTATTGTGCAGACGCTGAATGAAGGCCGCAGACTTTGTTGAGTTTTCGTCCCTGAGAATCTGCATGTGCTCCTCGATGTACGAAGCAACTAAGGTTGATTGTTGCAAAACTGTGAGGTGCGCTTTACGAAATGTCTCAACGTCCTTGATCACCATCGATCTTCTCCCTAGTGTGCCCTTTCCACCAAGTCTTCCCTCGTGATGTGATTCGGGCACACCAATCGGCATAAGATCGTCGACAAAGTCAACACAGAATTCAATGACCTCTTCTGTTTCGTATCCCTTAGCAATGCATCCTTCTGGACGATTACGATTACGGACATACTTCTTTAGGACAGCGAAGAACCTCTCAAATGGGAACATGTTGTGTAGAAATACTGGGCCCAATATACGAATCTCTTTGACGAGGTGAACCAATAGATGTGTCATGATATTGAAGAAGGATGGTGGAAATATCATCTCAAAGCTGACAAGACATTGCACCACGTCGTTCTGTAGTTGATCTAAATGGTCTGGATTGATCACCTTCTGAGAAATTGCATTGAAGAATGCACATAGCTTCACAATGGCTTTCCGCACGTTAACTGGTAGCACACCCCTGAGTATGACGGGAAGCAGCTGTGTCATCAACACATGACAGTCGTGAGACTTCAGGTTTGTGAACTTCTTCTCTATCATATTTATTATTCCCTTAATATTGGAGGAGTAGCCAGACGAAACCTTGATACTGTTCAAGCATTCAAACATGCTTGCCTTCTCTTCTTTGCTGAGAGTGAAGATGGCAGGACGCAAGTACTAGCGTCCTTTGTCTCTCTTTTCTGGATGTAGATCAGTCCGTTGCTTCAATCGTTTCAGCTCCTGACGTGCTTCCAGTGTATCTTTTGGCTTCCCATAAGTACCCAGGAAGCTTATCAAGTTCACGCAAAGATTCTTCGTTAGATGCATCACATCAATCGCGTTACGGACCTCTAAACGTTGCCAATAAGGTAGCTCCCAAAAGATAGACTTCTTCTTCCACATCGCGGCACGACCATACTCGCCCGTCGGAGCAGCCTGGCTTCCGTCTCCCTTGCCAAACACCACGTGTAGATCCTTCACCATATCAAATAGCTCTTCTCCACTCCGGTGTCTCGGCTTTGTACGGCGGTCAGCATTCCCGCCAAAATGCGCACATTTCTTTCGTAGCTCATGCTTCGCCGGAAGGAATCGACGGTGACCCATGTACACAACTTTACGACAATGTTTCAAATACATGCTTTCGGTTTCCTCTAAACAGTGAGTGCATGCTTTATATCCTTTGTTTGATTGTCCTGATAGGTTACTTAGTGCAGGCCAGTCGTTGATGCTTATGAAAAGCAGTGCTCGAAAGTCAAACTGCTCCTGCTTGTCCTCATCCCACATGCTAACACCTTCATTCATCCACAGCTACAAAAGTTCGTCAACCAATGGTCTTAGGTACACATCAATGTCGTTGCCAGGTTGCTTTGGGCCTTCGATGAGCACTGACATCATAATGAACTTCCGCTTCATGCAGAGCCAGGGGGTAGGTTGTAGATACAAACAGTCACGGGCCAAGTGCTATGACTACTGCTCATTTCACCAAAAGGGTTCATGCCATCGGTACTTAAACCAAGCCTAACATTCCTCGCATCGGCATCAAACTCTGGGAACGCTCTGTCGATGTTCCTCCACTGGGATCCATCGGCAGGGTGTCTCAACATGCCATCATGCTTACGTTCTTCTTTGTGTCAGCGCATCAGCACATTAGCACCGGTTGCTGGCTGCACCCGGTGCTAAAGGGGGCGCATTAGCACCGGGTCTTGCCACGACCCGGTGCTCATGTGTCCGCCCTGACACATCTTCGCGCCACCCCCGCTCCTAGCCGTTGGACCCGGTGCTGATGGGGCTTCAGCACCGGGTCCAAAAATGGCCGAGGCGTAGGATGCGGGCGGATGTGAAGCATTCTGGTAGTGGGAAAAAAATACTTGTCATGCCGGAATGACGATCTGCTAGCAGAAATAACGAATTGGAAGACGAAGCAATGAAAATATAACACCCCCCCAATAAATAATTATACTCGATCAATAGCTTAGCAACTAGCACGTCGTTTCTAAAAAAATGATCGTTTAAAAAAAAGAACCCATAAAACTTAAGTACGCACCTCCCCAATCAGATTGAAGGAGAAAGAAAAACAAAGCCCTCACTTTCGGCAGCATTATTAATGTTGCTAGTCGATCGCATCAAATTAAATAACGTACAAGGCATGTACACGACCGAAGAACTGCAACGAAAATGACCAAAACCGGTGGAAAATTATTCATGGGGATCAACTGTCAGGCAACTCTTGTAAATATGGTGGCATGGAAATTTAATTTTACTGGGTTAATCTACTAGAAAATATTTCAACTAAAAAGATGTAAATCTCGTCCAGTACTACAACTTTAACTTAACTTTATTTTCAAGTGAGGTTGTGTAGTAGTGTGAGACATTATATCAACCTTTTGGACATATAAACTATTTCAATTGAAAAAGTTCTCAACTGCAAAGTTTTAGATCTTTCGAGCTCTACAATGTTTATCTAAAGTTTGTCTTCATCCGACTTAAAATAAAAAAGTTAAATTTGTATTGTATTATATCATCATCATAAACGGTTTGTAATATGAACCAATTATGGTTCGTGTAAAAAACCGGTTGTGATAGCCCTTCATTACAACCAGTTTCATCGGCTACCTAGTTTACCTACTTCTAAACCGGTTGTGACGGGTTATCGCAAGCGGTTCGCCCAAAACCGGTTGTGATGCGTGATTATGTTGTACTGCATGGGGATCAACCGTCAGGCAACTGTCGTCAATATGGTGGCTTGGAAATTTAATTTTAGCTGGGTTAATCTAGTGGAAAATATTTCCCGTCGGCAATCCCTGGTTGCCAATTTACGTATATATATATATATATATATATATATATATATATATATATGCAATTTTATTGGCAGCTGGCCAACATAATGATATCTTATTTGCGCGTCCATGACGGGCACAACAAACGCGATGAAGAAAACATGTTTTCCCACAACAACCAACTGCCACCAAAGTTCTAACAATCTGTACGTTCTAACAACCATTCACAATTAATTGCACCATGGGTCATCATGCAGACAAATAGAACTAGCTTGCTTATCATAATTATTTGGGCTCTCGTCGACAAGCCAACAATACATCTCAAATTTAATAGATCAACGTACACCGATATCTACTTAGCTGCTACTAAGATATCCAAACATTGACAGAATTATCCGCAAATTTTGCAAATAGAAACTTAACACAATCGATCTTTCGCAATTAAGTTGCGCTCGTAGAACGCTGTACGACCCTGACATAAGTTAGGAAAATGACACCACAGCTGGTAGGAAAATGGACATCACACAGTTTCGTACTACACGTCTCCAGCAGCAAATGAAGAAAACATGTACGTCTTTGTCAATGATTAGTAGGCAGCAGCTAGCGCACATCATTAATTCTACTCGATCAGCTCCTACCAGACTACCATAGATACATACGCTCAAACAAATATATTCAACAAACTATCATTTCATTAGTGTCTCCACATCCACACCAATTTGTTTCCAATTTAGCGCTTCCAGTCACAATACGATGCCCTCACGAAGCCTGTGCTACTACTGGACGCTGCTTCTGATCCTGCATTCCTCGCTCTCATCATCCAACAGCAGGGCGATCGCCGGCAATGTGTCGGCGATCATCGTGTTCGGGGACTCGACCGTGGATACGGGCAACAACAACTTCATCCCCACCATCGCCAAGGCCAACTTCCCGCCGTATGGGTGCGATTTCGATGGCGGCGTCGCCACCGGGAGGTTCTCCAATGGCCACATTGTCACAGATTTCATCTCAGAGATGTTAGGGTTACCGTTGTCCATGCCCGCCTACCTCGACCCCGGCTGCACGATCGACCAGCTCGCCACTGGTGTGAGCTTTGCCTCTGGAGGCGCCGGGTTGGATGATTTCACATCAAAACCTACGGTAAGCTAGTAATTAAACTTCTCTTGAGTTAATTTGGATTGAGTATTCGATATGCGTGATAGTATCCGTGGGATTTGGAGTCGATCTCTTGGTTCCATGTCCTAGCTAGCTAGTAGGACTTGAGTCAGCATGCATAGAACAGAGCTAGCCTTTGTCACGTGAGATTGCTTTAGCTAAAGCTACTACGTTGGTTGTTCTGGGTGTTTGGATGAACTGATTCGCTGATTCAACGCGCGCGTCTAGCTTGTTTCTGTAGACATTAGACAAGCAGCTAGCCCATCTGTTTAGTCCCATGATGAGGAAAATTTAGAGGTAGGACCCACCATATACACTACTATGATGAAAGTAGTGAAACCCTTTTACTGAGCGTGGATGGATGAGCTAGGCGTAAAGCTATAGTGCGAAAATGTAAGTATAGTGCGATATGCATGGATGAATCTCCTTAAGGTCAGGCTAGGCGTAAAGCTATTTTTACTGAGCGTGCAGTGATTATTTGTGGCTGTGATATATAAGATAATTTATTTTGGATGGTCGTTATATGCAGTTGTCTCCATTTCTTAGCGAAAACATTCTAGAAAATTTCTGACAAATTAGGTAAAAGGTGAAATGACCACGCATACCCTTATTTATTAATGTTAATTTCCTTTTTCCAAAGGCCACATGCACAATTTTAATGAGAGGGCATGCTGCCAATTGATAGAAGGAATGGATTTGATGTTGATGGTGGTCCATTACATGTACCGAACAAAAAATGAGTAGTGCGAGAGACATTTTGAGAGCGACTTTCAGATGGAAGAAGCAATGCCCAATTAATATTGGTTTTGATAGCCCCCATGTGACCCCTTATGCGTTGAGAGCGACTTTCAGATGAATAAGGATAGCCCCCATGTGACCCCTTATGCATTTAATGTGATTTGTTTCATTTGTAAATTGAAAGAAATGGGTGCTCATATAGCCTGAAAGAGGGAGGAGATGAATTAAGCAAACTTAAAATCTTAATTAACCTACGGTTCTTACTACTTTGCTCAAGAGTAAACTAGGCTATACTATCTAGATGTGCAACTATGAGATCTAATGTACAAGCATGCATTGTCCAAAACAATATTTGCAAGCTATAGTAAATTCTAGCAAGATGCTACTTTATGGAAGTGAAAGCACATGAGATTGCAATAAGTACATGCAGAAACATAAGGATAGGTAAGGTAATGAAAACACTTGGCATGATGATGTATCGGTACCGGTAGGCACTCGCCCCTAGTCCATGTTGAAGCACCGTAAATGATATTCCGCTCGTGGGCTTTCCTGGTCAATGTTCTGGGCTTACTACAAAAGCTCTGGCAAAGCTGGATAAGAATGAGCTTTAGTCCCTGCCCCAAAACAATATTGCGCCATGAGGGAATCGAACCCACGACCTCTTGAACTGTCTTGGTGTACGGCCTAGTAACCACTCCACCTACGCAACACATGTAATGATAGGTGAGATGTTTTTTCTTTATTGTAATCCGTGAAAGACCTCCAATCGGGACTTTAGTCCCGGTTGGAGCCACCATCCGGGACTAATGATTGAGACCTTTTATTCCCGGGTTGAGCCTCCAACCTGAAATAAATGGTCACTTTTAGTCCATCTGGGACCTAGAAAAAAATGCGAACCAGAACTAAAAGACTATTTGTCTTGGGCCAAAATGTAATCGAGACTAAAGGAGGTGGATGGAAAGTTATTTCTCTACTAATGATATAGTGACTCTTCCAATCACCTAGACACTATCATCTCTACTATGGAGCTTATCCATGACGGAAGGGTCTTCTCGTCCCTGCACATGGTCATTATGGGAGCTCCACACCAAACCGACGGTCAATGACTTGATGGGGAGCCACTGAGGCTCCAAGGTGCTGGCACCCCAAGCATACTATTCTGATTCACTCCTTAAACTAAGAGCATGTGGCAACGCCTGGTAATCACTCATACTATACCTAATATAGTACTGATGACTCACTATGTGCTAATTGGCTAGCTTGCGTGATTAACTTTAGCAATTTGTTGGTTTGGATGTCTTCTCAATGTGTGTGGACTTCCTCAGGGCTCCAACAACTTGAAATATTCGATTGGAGGTGTCTATCCTAGTATCCAAGTTTGCGTCATATATAGTATCTTTGGTATCAATAGAGCGTTTATTTATATTGAATCTGCCATTTCGATAACATGTAATCCATGCCTTCTCACTTTAGAAATCAGTTCCTATTGATGCACGGAGGATATATAGGAGTATTTCTAGTATATATATAGCACACCAACCAGTGTGACCGGCCTTGTTCCAAAAAGCTTACAGAATTAGTTACATCCAAGCTAGAAATCTGTATTCAGTGACTAACAATGTTGTTTGCAACATGTTTCAGTCAGTCATATCCTTGGGCCAGCAGCTGGAGTACTTCAAGGAGTACAAGGAGAGACTGAGACTCGGCAAGGGGGAGTCCATTGCCAACAGCATCATCACCGAGGCTCTGTACATTTTCAGCATCGGCACCAACGACTTCATCCTGAATTACTTCATCTTCCCTCTCCGCCGCGCCCAGTACACCACCCTGCAGTACGTCACCTACCTCGTCGCCCAAGCCGATAACGCCATTCGTGACGCCTACGACCTTGGCGCGCGCAAGATCATCTTCACGGGCCTTCCGCCATTCGGGTGCATACCTGCCGAGAGGACGATGAATCTGGACAGCCCAGGCGATTGCAACGATGAGTACAACCAGTTGGCGATGTGGTTCAACGCCGAGCTGCAGGATGCCGTGAGAAAGCTCAACGGTGACCTCGTTGGGGCTCTTGTGGTTTATGCGGACACGTATAGATTGCTGTCTGCTATGATCGCCAACCCGTCGCACTACGGTTAGTGATTATCCATTCTGAATTGTCTTTCAAAAAAAGATTATCCATTCTGAATTCAGTGCCACTTTCAGTCCAATGATTTTGAACAATGTTCTTCTTTCTTTGTGATGGTTGATGTTCGTATTCTTTTATATATGATCACCAGGATTTGATGAGAACGTTGCGCAAGGTTGCTGTGGCACAGGACGCATCGAGACAGCGGTCTTTTGTGGCTTGGGTGAGCTACTGACGTGTCAAGACCCGAATGATTATTTGTTCTTTGATTCAGCTCATCCGTCCGAGCCGGCGTGCAAGATAATTGCTCAAGAAATTCAGAACAACGAATTGCGGTTATTCCTATAAACTATTTGTACCCCTGAAATTTCTAAAGAGAGAATATTGTTGTGAACATAGGCCAAATATATAGTGGACAGTGAATAAGTGAAATCGGAACTATCATTGGGCACAGATTGATATGAAGGTTAAGCAGCCACGGTGTATATCGAACCATCACATTCGGAGTACAGAGGAAGAAGATATCCATTATATTCATATATCAGAATTATTATTCCTTTCAAGCTGGCTTGTAAATTTCAATCTGCAGTTCTTGCAACAACATAGCCTACTCACTGAATATCAGTCTACCACATTACTCTATTCACTATTTTCAGGTTCGCTTTGATTCATTTCTGAATATGATTGGTATCGCGTCGTACATGAATGTTGTATCCTTATTTCTTTCATGGCTGCGCGACCGTCCCAAGTATAGTGGATGGAAGAAATGCAGTCAAAGGGGAAGGACCACTCTGTTGGCATTTTTCCTTCTGGTCCTGGTATAGGTGGTTGGTTGTAGTAGAAGTAGGAGGTACAATTGCAGCTGACCTTCAAACAGTTCTACCATTAACTGGAATCTGGTGCTGCAAGTAAACAACTACCCAAGTAGACGGGGTTCCAGCTTCAAATTCCGATGTAAATATGTTCTGTATAAAAGTTGTAGGTATCGAAGAAATAATACAGTTTGTAGTTTACAACCTTTTCATTTGAAATCGTTTAACCATCTAAAATTTTGTTACAAGCACCTAGGAAAAACACAACTCGCCACATCAGCAATCTATCACTTCAAAATTGTGGCTTCCTATTAGTCCAGAGGTTATCACCCGCATCCACCTCTGCCATGCAAATAAAAAACCTCTCACCTCTTCCTCTCCACTATCTGTCTCTCATCTCTCTCTCTCCCTCTCACCTCAGGCAGCCAGGGGGCACGGCCGGCGCACGTGGGCAGGCGCGGCGTGACGGGCGGTCTTTTTTTTTAATTTTTTTCTCAAAATGTTTGTTGAGTGTTTCTTTTGGCTCTCGGTAAAGTGTTCGTCGAGTGTCCGATAGAAATCACTCGGTAAAGAGCTCTTTGCTAGCTCTTGATTTGTCGAGTGCTCTTTGAGGAGTGTTACGCTTGGCAAACCCTTTGCCAAGTGTATTTGGGACAGTCGACAAAGCTATGGTTTCACGTAGTGATAGAATGCATATGCCTGTGGAGTTTTTCAAGCAACCATCCTACGGTTTGATTCCCTCAGCATCGAGAAAATACCGAAATGCACTCATTGTATCAAAGTTCCACTGGTTTGAACTTCCACTTGCATTTCTTCTTCACGGTGTATATGCACAAGAAGTGGCAAGGGTGATCACTCTCGTCAGGTGTGCGGCAAGGGTAGAACAAAGAACTGAAAATAGATAATACAAGAGAAACAAGCATGCTATTCTTTCCCTAGAAACACTAGTACATAAATAATTTTCAATGGCATGTCGTCTGTCAAATATAAGAGTGAGTCCCTGCCACTGGTCAAGAGATACTACTGTTTACATATGAAACAAATTCTTTTCATTATACCCTCTGTTATAAACGATGACGATAAACGATGAAAACAATAAGATCAAACCACAAAGGAGACACGAGGTTTAACGTAGAAAAAACCCTTCCAATGCGGAATGAAAAAACCAGGGGCGGATCTGCGGCTAGGGCCACCCAGGTCATGGCCCTAGTCGTAGTCCTATAACCTCCACTACTCTCTTCTGGTTTAACCCAAAAAAATTAGGCCCAGGCGCTCTGGCCATTGGTTAGAGCAAGGATCACACAGTCCCTCAGACGTGTCTTCTCTAGTTCTCGTGATGGCGCAAGTCGCGGCCACCAGCGTGATGCCCTGGCTGGTGCCGCTGTAGCCTGTAGCCGCCTGGTATGCTGCATCTACCGGCCGTCAGAGCCCTCGTCTGCTGTTCCATGGCCTGGAGTGCACGCCGCAGCCAGAAGGCACGCCGCCGGCCACCCTACTCTGAGTTTCAGAGGTGTTTATCTTTCTAATCTTCCTCATGTAATAAAATCTGTCCTATTTTGTACCAAAAATTAAATCATCTGGGTCCTATTTTACAGTTAAGTTTCAAACTTAGCCTTGCAATCATTTGGGTCAGTGCTACAAGAAATTAATCGATCTCCTTCACCTCTATCTCAAGGTACGTAACAAGAAACAATTGCGAGTGTGTGCTATACAGAGAGAACTGAACCATCTTGATCCTCAGCACGAGAACAAACTATAATAACCTGAACTAGTTTGACTCGGTTTTCAGGAGGAGGGATATTCCAATCATGTACGTGTTGGATCGTGAGGATATTACTGCAGATCTTGACCTTAATAAACCGGTTGAGAAAATGCATCCAAACATTAGGGATGACGCTAAAACAAACAATGTCTTATTAGATCCATGCCAACCACATAAGGTCATAAATATTTTTTAGAGTTTTAGGAGGATTTTACTCCTCCCCGTCTATAAGGTCATAAATATGCCAAAAATATTTTAACTATCGTATTGCAATTACATTACTAATAAACGTGTTATTTCAAGCATCCTTTCAATTTGAAACCTTTCATGTACTGTTGCTACTATTTTACATATGACATTTTGTCCATTGAATTTAGCCCTAGTCTTGACAAAAAGCTGGGTCCACCAGCAAGAACATCACTATGTCGCTCATGCTGTACCAAATTTAGATGGTTTCATTATATAGTTTGATTACTAAAAATATGATTATTGCCAAGCACTAGAGCTACATCATGAAGTAATTAACTAAGATTCATCAAATGCACTAGTGGTACATCGCCCACAGCTGCCTTCTATATATCGTATTAATTACCCTAGCAGGTCCATGGTCAATACAGGTAAATAACAGTACTGCCAGCAAATGCATAGCCCACTGTGTCAACGAAATTAATAACACGGCCTTTTTATAGCTTATAAAAGGCCCATGATGGCCATCTTCCTACACAAGCTCAGTGATATAAACACTAGCTAAAACGTATCAACAGAAACAGAGAGCTAGTAGGGGGAGAAAAGAAAGAGGAGCGAACTGAATGGGCGCAGACTTCGAACCTATTGACGATGAATAGTAGTGCTGGGAAAAGGAGGCTTTAGGAACTGTATTTGCTGAGGTGTCTCTGAGACCTGCACCGTCTTGCATGGTACACCTGCTGACCCAGATGCAACCTAATCGGTCCTAACACTTGTACTGCAAATCCTCGACCACTACTGACTGGAGAATTTTGCGTGTTGCAGGTGCTGTGGAACCAACATGGGCAACGGTACCGTTCTCCCAACATGTTTGTCAGGTGCCTCAAGGGAGAACGTTATCTCGCAGCCTGATGTGCACTTGGGGCTTCATCAAGCATCCTAAAGGCAACATGGGCAGTTAGACAGGGATAAAATTAGTAGGAACGGTAGTATGTAAGACTGCAGGATCATTTTGAGGACTTAACTCCCTTTCTTATAAAGCACAATAATATAATTTAATTGGACCAAGACAATATATTTTTTCCTTTATTTAATAAGGAAAATTTATTAATCTTAGACAATTACATCAAGATGATACAGATGTATATACTAAGACTATTCCTTGTCTCTACATAACTAAGGTACACACAACCAAAATAAAAGCAAAGAAAAGGAAGAAAAAAGATATGGTATCAGATTACAAGTAATAAAAAACTACAGTACAAGACTTAATTTTCAGTTTCATGTGCCGTCATAGATTCATAGCAAACACCTAAACTACAATAAAGACTCTAAAAGAAGCAACACCTCCAACAAGAACACAACACACACAAGCACTATTGTTGCCATGGTCCAACCGGTTAAGGCCAGACCATTTGTTTTCACCTTGGACAACAGTTGAGCCCCAAACAATGACTTGAACAAGATTGTTGCTAGGTACTACCAATTAAAGGTTAGACCTAGTGATTTCTCAGCGGAGCCAAGGAATCACTACCTAAAACATGGTTCCACGGAGTTGCCTCCACCTCCATTCCCAGCTAATACAACCGTATGACCCAATCTTTGCCAAGTACGATAAGCATCAAATTCTCATCGACCCACAATGGCAATGCACGTAATGGGCAAACTCATTTTTCAACTGCTGGCACGACGTCTGCTACTCACTCAACAATAACCTAATTTGGTCTGCAAAATCGTCCTTGCAGGTGGAAAATGTTCTTTCCCATCTACTTGTGAAGTGATATTATGTGAATTTTGTCTACTCAATGATACACAAAACCCAGTTTTATTTGCGGCTATCCAACAAAATTAAAATAGTGTTATCGTTTATCTGTAGGACCATGATGGTATATTTCATTCATTTTGTGATTTTGATGTTTATTTCTGTAATTCCCACATTATTAGCATGGATGAAATACTCTTAATCTCATTCCATTGTTGCACGTAGTGTAGTGATGGTTGACTGAACCACATGAATGCTAAGGCATGTCATGCAGTGAATAGTAATATACACGCCTTATTATTGTGCTTATTTCCTCCATCTTCTAAACTGTAAATTTATTCATTCGATTCGTTTCATCCATTTATTTGCTAGTACAAGTGATAAACTGTGAAATTCAATAACAGGTCCTCTACCAGTCACCACAAGAATCTGAGTAATGGAAATGAATGGAGTTCGTACACGACATATTGTCCTCTCCAATGGCATATTGTTGTATTGCAACAATGTGTGCAATAATAATAATAATAATAATAATAATAATAATAATAATAATAATAATAATAAACTCGACCTGTTGGGGTAAGACAGCACCGAGTATTTTGCTAAGAGAGAAGATATTTTCACGCATGTCGAGAAAACCCACGAACCTCTGCCCCACCCTTACACAGGGCCCATAACCCTTGTGAGACGACCTACCGGGCTAGCGACCACTCCAACTACCCCTGGTAGGAGGAGGGCCCAAACCAACCACGGCTACGACCTGGGCCGGACCTTGACCTATGCTTTGGTGTGGTGACAAACGAGGGGATTTTTTTAACCCCAGCCTGAAATTCGCTCCCATGGAGAGTTGAACCCAGGACATGAGGAGTGCTATTGAGACCATCTAACTATAGAGGCCCTTTCGCAATGTGTGAAATAATATAGATGTATAAAAAATTCATGAGGAACATACTTCTTAATTTATGGCTCTATTTAATTTCATTATTTTACTATTGAATGTTTCTTCAGATTTTGAAAATTTCAAAGTTGATTATTTTTTATTCGAATAGAACATTACAGATGTCTCTATGTTAGTGAAGAACTATATTATGCTAAAGCCAACCTGTTAAAGCCACTACTAGTAGCTGACATAACCAACTACATCTGACTTAACAAACAGATCATCATTGTCCGCTTGAGTGTGATATCCGGAAGCCAACCCACATCATCAATTGTTGCCAGAGAGGAGGTGGTGGATTGGCTCATGTTCTTGATCACAGAGAGGAGACTGCTCGGGATGAGGAAGGCCCGATCAGGCAAGACGATCCGCTGTCTAGCAGCGATTACGAGCAATTAACCACAGGAAAATTCGCATTTTCTCGGAGTCCATGTACCCAGATCAGCTTGCTTGGTGCAAAATATACAAAATCATTAAAGAAAGCTTCATACACTAATTTAGTAGTGAAATTCAGATAGTACTGCTACTGAATAGTGACTTTGCATGTCTTGTACCCATCTATTATGATCCAACGCCTGAATGGTGCGAGTTTTAGCCCTTCTTTTTGCGACATGTACACGCAAATAGACGAGGGGCTAATAATTGGATAGGATATCCATGTAACGATCTGTCGGTCCAGAATTGTCACACCCGGTTTGAGGAATAAAACCAGATGCATCTGCGCCAGGATCAAGTTTACACACATATGGTAGACGTCACAAGTGAATATCCATAACCATGCATACGAAAGAGTATTAAAATATATTTATTACAATCTCAGAGTTGACACAAATGTCATAGCGGAAGACTTAAATAAACGTTTAACTAAACGAAACGAAATAAATCCATCTCCACAGACAGTTGACTGAAGGACTCACCTAGAACTCCTCAAAATTAGTAGTATAATCCTCAAAATTCTCCCAATCTGAGCAGCATTCCGAGTGTGGTCGATGCAATATAAATAAACAAGCGTGAGCACATGTCGTACTCAGCAAAGTATGGGAATAAATGACATGCTAGGCTTTATAAAGTGGAAGGCTGAAACGATAGCTGCATTAACCACTTTTAGTGGGTCAAATTTTATTAAGCATCTATTTACTAGCAGATATAAGTATATACCAACCACAAATTAAATTAATGACGTAAACCCGTCAAAATTCAAGTAACCACAATTTAGATCATAGTCTGATAGATTAATCATGTGAGGGTCCAGGCCGCTCATGACCGTGAGCACGACTGTTATAACAGTTTTACACTCTGTTGTACACATTCACCATAAGCCATGATTCCCATTGCTCGAAAGCATGTACCCTTCCCACACCACGTGGACCGAATACTGGGTTTCACTATGAGACCTTTACAAAGATACTCTAATAGGTGATAGTTCGCTAAGGCTTCTGGTTCAGGAGCAAAGCATAACCCTCCCTAGTGAGTCGCGTATCTTAGCAAAGCCTACCGCTCAAGAGGACCGGGCTATACCTCATCAACCACCGCACCTCTTGCCCCTTTCGGGTAAAACTATCCCAAACTATAATACCTAATTAGTCAGTCAAAGCGAGAGCCACATAGCACTTATGATTGCACTGTTTTCTTGGGTGGTCGCTCCATGTTCCAATTAAAAGATGTGATCTTGTCATTATTTAATTAAAAGATAATAATGGAACATAGAGTAGGGGTTTCATTAGACCAATCCCAGTTGAGCAACTAAGCATCATCTACCAGTCAAATTAATTAAATGACCCAGCTGCAAGGTATGGTAAAACAGACTAGGAAATCCTTAATGGGACCCAGCAATATTAATGCAAGCGATAAATAAACGGTGTAATTAAAATGCATGTCATTTAGGTATAAACGGGCATGATCAAGGAATACTTGCCTTCTTCCCAACCCTGCTACTGCTCAAACTCTTCAACAGCTGGTTCTTCAAACACTTCCTCGAACAACGCGTTTCTTATACGCATCACACGAACACATACAAGAAAACAATACAATAAATAAGAAACAGTACACCAAACAATTCCAACAGATGTAAACAACAGCACAAAAGTATTCTACGCATTACCACGAACGCGTGAGCATGAGAATCACTAAAATCGGAGTTAAAACGCAAAAGATATGGCTTTTCTAAGGTTCAGAGACTTGCTGGCAAAGTTTTAAAAATTCCAGGGGCTTAACTGCGAAAATCCGAGGGCCAAAACATAATTTTGTATTAAACTACGAGGGCTTTCATGTAAAAAGGTAAAACTTGGACCTCGGGCGCAATTTTAAAACTTGCAAGGGCTAAACCAAAAGAAAAAGGACCTAGTTAGAATTATTTTTGAACTGCTCAGGACCGCGGGTTGATTTCCAAAACTTGGAGGGCCTTTTTACAAAACTCTGAAGTTGACCGGTAAGTCGCTTGATTGACTCGAAGCTCAGGAGGATCTCGGCCGATGGATCACCATCTAACGGTCGAGATTGGATCCGGCAGGGCTCGCCGGCAGGGAAAGAACAGAGAGGCGGCGCCGCTGGTGTCCACGGCGGCGCTCAGCCGGCGCAAGCTCGATCTCGAGCTACGGTTCACGAGACCGGACGAGGATTGGACGGGAAGCAAGAGGAGGCGACGGCGAACTCACCTGGCTAGACCAAGTCGAGGGAGGAGCTTCGTCGGCGGCCGCCGACGACGAATGGCGGGCCGATTACGCTTGGCACGACGCGGAAAACAAGGCACGAGCAGTACGGGGAGATCCCACACCGTGAGACGACGGTCGGGACGGGGTCTAGCGGAGCGGGGGTGCGCCGGAGCGCGGAATCGACGGCGGCGGCCGGGACTTCGACTCGGCGGCGGCGGCACTTGCGCTAGGTTTGCGAGAGCGGCGGGCGAGCACGAAATGAGCGGGGAGATAGAGGGGGGCGACGCGCGCTGGCTAAAAGAGGGCTGGGCCCACGCTTCTCGGCGTGCGTGCCCCGGCTGGGTCGGACTCGAGACTCGCGCCCGACCTGGAGACGAAGGTCCTGACAGGCGGGCCCGTCAGCGACGCAAAAGAGAGAGGGGAAAGGGACGCGGGCCGGCACGGGAGAACGGGCCTAAAGGAAGGCTTGGGCCGGGAAAGGAAGCAGGCCGGCTGTCCGAGAAGGAAAAGTAGAAGGGGCAGAGATGAACTGGGCCAAGAGTTGGAGGGGCAAAACTAAACTCGACAGAAAACAACTATTGTAAACATCAAACAAATTCAAATTAAATTCGAATTTAAATAGAATTTAAATTCCAACTTAATTGAACAGCAAGCAAAAGACAAATGCAACAACATGAATGCATTAACAACTTATTTTGACTAAAATTATTTAATATGATATTTAAATTGATAAAAGGCTAGAAATTCCAATTAAATCATAGAAAATTTATTTAGGCCTTAATAAATCCTAGAAAATTTCAGAAGTTGCTACAATTTAATTGTGATGAATTTTAGGTGTTCAAGAATTTTGTGTTTTCTCCATTGCTGACATCTGAATATACTGTGGTAGAAAAAAGGGACAGGGCACAACTATGTACCGGAGCCGGAAAAGCAGCCCATGGTCTCTCATGTTTACTTTTACTGATCTTCAACCACCACACTCTGAGGACCCAACTAAAGTGTTGCCGGTTCAAATGTTGAGACGACCAAGTTCCTTGGGTCGGCTAACTTTAGGTACTAGAACAATAACTAAGTGGAGAAAAAGCCTTGTCACTCTCAATTCTGGACATGTGTTGAATGTCAAAAGTAAATTTCATAATTTTGAAAATTTCAGACTACAAAGTCTCAATCAACTGAGCTTCTCGCGGTAGACCTGGGTTTGAAGCACAACGCCTTCTTAGAACGTCTCCTTTCGAAGAAATCTAGTTGCACATGATCCCAATTCTTGGAATATCCCCGTCCTAAGAATTACGGACATACATTTAAATGATAAGTCGGATGTCTTCAAATGGTCCCTAAATGCTAATGGAATATTCTCGGTTAGATCAATGTATAATGCAATTTTGAACTCAAACAATAGTTTACTTTGGAAGATAAAGATACCTTTAAAGGTTAAAATTTTCCTATGGTTCTTTTATAGGGGTGTTAATCTTACTAAAGACAACCTACTTAAAAGAAATTCGCACAGAAATGAAAAATGTTGTTTCTATTACAGTTGTGAAACAATACATGTTTTTTTAGATAATGTTCTTATTAAGTTTGTCTGAGAATGAATCACTTAGCCTTTGGTCTCACACCCTCTTTAAACCCATATTATGTGTTTGGCACATGGTTGAATAATTTGCCAAATGACAAGAAACATCTAATATTTGACAAAGCACGAAATTGTTCTTTTATGCAGGTTATTTATAGGGGTTCACAATGGACAAGGATGCAGTCGGTCTTCCAAAAGGAGGAAAGGGGCTTTATGCGATATGCATGTCGCCTTTTGGAGTCTCGGACAATGGAGATTTTCGATAGGAAGGGGTGGAGTGCCACAATCTAAAATATCCAAATTTTAAGATGTAAATAATAATCTTAATTAATACATTGATTTTCTCAATTTTCTAAAATTTTCCAAGGTTTATATAATTTTCAAGGAGTTTATTATAGGAAAATTTTTGTTTTATTAAAACAACATAGGTCTAATGTTTTGTGGCTTGCATTCATGCCAGTTGCATTTATTGTTTCTGTCAGTGTAAAATTTTCAAAAATACATTTAGAAGCCTAAACGGAAATTTCCAGTTTTTTATGGGATTTATTCCTAATTTCTTAGAGCATTATCCAATTTTTAGAACATGCTAAAATCCTTTTCATGACCTCTAGATATATTATTTGGGTTCCTCATGTTCAAATCTATCTCTGGGATTTTTCCTGGGAGTCTTGGAATTTACAGAGTATTTTCGTGGCTTAAATGATTTATCCAGGATTTTCTAAATTTTTCTTTGCACTCAAAATTATTATTCAAAAAAAAAGAAAACCTAAATGTCTAACAGGCCAAGCCCAACTAAACCTATCCCAACGCGCTAGCAGCCCAACCAAGCAGCCCAACCCGATCCTCTCCTTACTCTGTTAATGGGCGCCATGTTTCTCCTAGCGCCGCCGCAGCCTCCTGGCGATGTGCGCCACCGACGCTGCCAGCCTTAGCATGTGGCCAAGTTGTGCCGCCTCTGCGCCCCTATAAAACCCGCCACCCGAGGCCCTGTTCCCTCATGCAGTCATGCTGCTTCGACCGCCGCCCTTGCCCTCTCTTGTGCTGCAACACCGCCGCCAGAAGCGTCGTCGCCATGAGCCGGGCGCCGCCGGCCGTCGTGGCGTCGATTCACCGCCACCGTCAACAATTAGGACAAGCCGACGTCAACACGAGCTGAGCGCCGCCGGCCGTCGTGGCGTCGATTCACCACCATCGTCACGAATTAGGACAAGCCAACGTCACCATGAGCTTTGCGCCGCCAAGTCGCGTCCGTTTTGCTAGTCGTCGTCGACAAATCGCCGCCAGAGCACCCCTGTCCACGTGAAGGCGCTGCCTATGTACTTGAGTCACAGATTCCGGCCACCTCGGTCGTTGCCAGCGGGGACCACTGCCTCCAATGACTTCCCCTTGTCGAGCCATATCCCGACCCCGCGCTATCGCCGGAGCACCAGCGAGCTCAATGCCCAGGACCTCTGCTGCCTGTCTAGAGCAAGAAGATGGAAGGTTTGCGTTCAGGCCCCCGAAGAATCTTGTAACTTTTAGATCATGCCTTTGTGTCTTGGCGATTTCTCCGAAAACCCACTAGATCTAATAGATGCCAGCACATAAGTCCCACCCAAGCCATTTTTACAGATTTAACCCCAACCTTTACCTTTTTGCGAGCACTGTTTGCTGAGTCTTGCACATCCTCCTAGATAGCCCCTGAAATCTATTGTTAATCACATATAGGTCGACCTACATTCCTGTTTATTGCATAGATTCCACGTTTTAATCTATTTATTTTTATAGGTTCATATCCACTCAAACTATGATCTAGTACTGTGATTTACCATGTGACATGTTTCTGAATTTTTATTTAATACTAAGTTGATTAAATGTTATCTAAATGTGTTTTCTTAATTAAAATCTAATTAAGGTTATACATTTTTTATTAATGTTAACTTGATTAATAATTATTTCATGAGCTTTCTAAATAAAATTTAATTGAGTCTCGGTTTTTCATAAATGAATATTAATTTGATTAATATTTATTCAACTAGTTTTTATAATTAAAAGTAAACTAGTGCTACACATCAGGTTTTCATAATTCATGTTAATATGATAAATGCAAACGTAAATGTTTTTCTATAAAATTGTGCTTAGTTCAACACCGTTGATTAAGTTATATGTTTAAATGATCTCATATGCTTTATTTCAAGATTAAATGTTTAACTTGGTGTAATTTATACATAAACAATTATAAATAAAATGTGATTAAGTTTTACTTTAGTTTTAAAATTTCAAATATAATTTGCAATAATATTTATATGTGATTTAGTTTAATTAAAATCAGTCAAGCATATAGTTGTGTTTTATAACCCAAATTCTTCCGATAGTTGTATCTTGTCAACCTTAGCTTCATTTTCAGCGATTCTTGCACTTGCGTGACCATAGTAACGAGACCAATCCTTCAGTACACTCTCTGAAAGCTTTTATTTTGATTGGTATATTGTTCTTAGTTATTGTACTTGTTTGTTTGCTTGTATAGTGGTATGATTGTGTGATTGCTCGATGATTGCTGCAAGAAAAAGAAACGGAATTTGAGTGCTTTGAAGATTAAATGAGCAATAACAAGAGCTGAGAACTTTGAGCAGTGGTATTTATATACGTTGGATGAAGGCAAGTGTCCCTAACCATCTTTCTAGCTATGCTTTTATTACACTATCATGTTGATTTAATTGGAACATAGAGTGACCACCCAGGAAAAAAGTACAAACATGAGTGCTAATGGGCGCTCAGGCCTTGGCTGATTAATCAGAGACTCTAGTTTGTGCATGTCTTACCGAAAGGGCAAGAAGGGGAGACTTTGATGAGGTATAACCCGGTCCTCTTGAGTAGTATGCTTTACTAAGATACTGATTCACTAGGCAGGTTTATGCTTTGCTTGGATAATGAAACCTTAGCGGACTGCACTTATTAGAGAATCTTTATAAAGGCCTCGCAGTGGATTCTTAACTTCTGAGGCTAGCTACCTCACGGTGATGGGAAACACGACTTGTGGTGAAAGTGTACAACCTCTGCAGAGTGTCTAAAAACTATTATAATAGTCGTGCTCACGGTCAAGAGCGGCCTGGACACTCGCATGATTAATTTACTTAAAGTTGATAATACTTTGATCTTGGTAATTCTCGTGGCCTTACTGAGTACCAACCATAAGTGTACTCATCATTGCTAACTGCTGCTCATAGGAAGAACGTGTGTGAAGATTGATGAAGATGGTGCTGGACTCTAGGCATACGCAACCCCCCAGTCGATTGCTTGTGAAGTATGGAGTCTTCGCTTCATTAATTAGCTGTAATAACTCTAAGTCTTTTGTATCTTCCATACGTGATATTGTACTGTTATTCACTGATGATGTCACTATAGGCATGAAACTTGATCCTGGTATACATATAGTTTGCACTTTGTTTTGTTTCCTAAAACTGGGTGTGACATGGAGGTTTAACAATATATTAAGTTTATGATGGACTTTTTTGTTTTATCTCAGTATTTTTGTTTTTTGGCTGTTGAGTGTGTGAACTATGTGGATGATGGAGTCAACCACTTAGTTCAAACTTGTAATAGTTATCGGCCTGATACGTCACACGATGTAGCAGCTGAGATAGTTTTATTTGCTTGATGAAATAGATTTTCCTTTATCTAGAAAAACTTTAGGCCACGCTATGTGTACCCTGTTAGCCTCACTTTTACCCCTCCGAAGAAAATTTCGACAAATCTTATCTACTACCTTCAAGTACCAAGGAGAAGGTCCATGGCCATGGCAATATGAATGAGCATGGTGGTGAGAACATGCTGTACCAACACAGCTCTACCAGCATGGTTCAGTAAATCCGCCTTCCATCCTTGCAGTTGATATGCAATTTTATTAATGAATGGCTGAAATTGCGATTTGTTCAACTTCTTGATAGAAAGAGGGAGCCCAAGATATTTGCAGGGAAACTCCTTAATGTCACAAGGAAGGTGAGCCTGAACCACAGCCAAGTCATCTGCATTGAGTGGGCAATACACTGGTTTTTCTGAATGTTGGTTTTGAGACATCATGTGCCAGTGCCGAACAACTGCAGCTAGTCTTCCACCATTTGTTGGTCAGTAGTAACTGGGTGAAGGAACAGCACCACATCATCCGCATTCAGGGGGACCCTGTGATGAACCTCAAAAGTGTGCAATATTAAACCTCAAGATGCAAATTTAATCATACAGTCATTGTGGAACCTGTCTAACTGAGTTGGCGTTGCTGACCCCGATATGGGTGCATGTATTTTCTCACATTTTTACGAGGAAGGAATTGTATATGCACCAATGTACACATGGGCGTCTGAACAGCAGACGCCCTCTGCCGTGCACGCCATGCTGGTACCACCGCAGCTGCACGGCCAAGAGTGTGCTCGGTCTGCACGTGCTGCAGGAGTCATATCCACAACTGCAATATGGAAATCTTGCGAAAGGGTGTCACCTTTTTTTTTGGCAATCAAGGGTGTCAGTCTACCGTGTCACTTGTTTGGTTAACATGTCCTTCGATTCAGCCATACGTGAAAGAAATTAGTTTTCTATGCCCTACCTAATACTGCAATCGGTTCCTATACATCTTCTATCATTTGTTTTGAGCCAACAAGGCAAATAAGGCCTTTCAAGCATTTTAACACACCTCATATTTATACTACAATAATATATAGGATGAAACGAAGTTCCTCAGCACCGCATGAAGTGCATCCCCTAATTCCTTTCAATGATTTTGAAGTATTAGTTTGTGCTAAGATCGACCTGTGGACTGTGGTCAATCGATCTGGAGATAATGGTCACCATTCTACTTGCAATAACATCCACAAGGCATCTTCTTATTGTGCAGGATTGGAAGGGTTCAGGAATAAATATTTAAAAGTGATTTATCATTCCTAGGCAGTGTGGTATCGTCTTGCTACCAGATTTGCTCGAATGTAATGAGGTGCTTATGGAGTAGTATGCTTATGGAGTCCGCTAAGGTTTCATTCTAGGCAGTCTGCTTAATAGCATCAGCTGCTTATGGAGTAGTATTTTAATCGCTCCAGGTTCCCCGCTGTGGTTGGAATCGATCTATCCTTGGATGTTGATGATCGAGAAAAGATAATGTAACAAATACTCCAATTCTGTTGTTATTGTCGATGACGTGTCATAAATTTTTAATTTAGCACTGTTCAGAATAAACAGATAAATAAAGAAATAATCGTAAATGGATTGTAGCATATGTATGGATCAGGCGATCGAGGTCAGCGCGATCGCGAGGCTGGCGAGCTTGGCGAGGTCGTCGTCCTCCCGGGTCACCGGTGACGCCACCTTCCGCTGCTCGAACCCCCGCTCGCACTCCGCCGGCGCCTTCGCCGTCCGTCGCAGGCACACCTTCGCGTCGCCGTACCTGGCGTCCTTCACGGCGGCGTGGCACTCCGGCTGGTACTGCCGCACCGCAGCGTCGTACAGGAACCGGCACGACCGGAGGCCCTCCGCCAGCGCGCCGCCGCCACAGCCGGCGAGCTGGGCGTCGATCTTTGCCTCGGTGGCGGTGGCGTTGACTGTGGCGAGGTCGACGGCGTAGAGGGCCAGGTCGGCGTTGTCCGCGGCGCCGACGCTGTGGCCGGTGAGGGCGGACAAGCAGAAGTCTTCGGTGAAAGAGCCGCCGCCAACGGCGGAGGCGCGCTTGCACGCCGAGGGCACCACGCTGGGAGGCTCGCCGGAGACCTCCGACACGGCGAAGACGACGGCGGATAGGAGCGCGAGGAGCGGGGTGATGTTGTTACGGTTGGTGAAAGAGGAGGTCATGGATTTGGTCGCCATTTTCTGCTAGAAGAACACAAATTGAAAAGCACAGGTTTTGCAGGAACAACCTTAGAGTATATATTGTTTCTTTTATAGTGCTCCGTCTTTTTAGTTTTTATGGAATGCTCAATTCATTCGTCATGATCAGATGGCAATGATTTCGCTTCTCTGTATGGGAATGTATCGTTACAGATTTATGCCTTTCAGTTATTGCCGTTTACATTTGTGTAAACAGTTTAGTGAATAATTATGTATTTATAACTTTCCATACTTAGTCATGCCTAATGACGGCAGGCCAAATTTGGTGGAATGAAACACCAAATAGGAAAATCTTTTATTTGTTGCACAACACTGAAAGAAAACTTAGCCGAAGGAAGATCTGTGTTAGATGGTTACTGTAGCATTACTGTAGTAAATCATTGGTTAATTAGACACTCATCTTTAAAAAAGTTTTGAAAATAGACTTCATTTAATATTCCGTGCATACAATATTCTTTTTTAATTTGTTTTTTCAAAAAATAAAGAAACACGGCCACGTATTCATCGAATAGGACTCTTAAAAAGAATAAATATTGTAAATAAAAAATATTTATTTTTATTTGACTAGTCAATGTGCACGTGGGATCTACAAATCCAGAATACAATGCACAAAAGGTCATGTATTTGCTTACACAGTTGTTGAAAAGGTCGGGAAAACAACTATTTTGAAAAATATATATTTTTGTCTTTCTAATGCACTAGATATTTTATTCAATAAATCTTATAGTCTTTATCTTTAAAAATATTAGAAACTCCACATAGGATCTCTTTTCTTTTTCTACATCGTAGAATAGTGTTTTTTTTGTCACACGGCACAGGATGATTGAATGAAAATAGTGTTTTTTGAGAAATCAATGGGCCCGTGAAATGTAGCTACTTTTTGCCCACTAGTTTGGCACTGCTCTGGGTCGAGCGCTGTCCTGGGCTTCCTTGGGCTGTGGTCCATTTACCTTCTGTGGATTAGATGTTCGCTGGATGAACAGTTTGGGTATTGTGATTTACAGAAAAACAATGGCAGTAAAACACTTTCTGTGTCCTGCTTAGTCTGTCAGAGGTAGGATGTGTGTTCATAATAGTAAGTATATAAGCGTCTGTATATATAGTTGCCTTTTATGATCTTTACACTGTACTCATAAAAAATGTAAAGCTGTTTGTTAGCAATTTTGTGGGGCTATGGCTAAAACTGTAATGATGCAAGGTTCACTGTGTAATTTATACATAAAGTAGATCAAGGAAATCATTTTCTTTAAAATATTAATAGCTATATATGCACATGTGTTGGGGGCAGTCATTAGGGGTACCCAAACCTATGGGATAACCGCCCCAATAAACATTAATCTTGTCCAAGTAACCAGAAAAAGAAACGGAAGTTAAGGCCCACGGCCCAACAACGACTGAAGGCCCAGCCAAGACGCCCCGCGGCGTGCCTCGACGCGAACCAAAATCTCTGCTTCGCTCGAGGGACCGACCCCTCGAGCGAATCGGAGAACTCCACTTCGATCGAGGCCTGGGGACCGAGCCTCAAGCAACCCACGGAATGGGGAAAGCTCCGCCTCGGTCGAGACCCTTGCTCTGACGAACATTAAATGGCGCCCTCTGCCACCGTGCCTCCAAAGTCAAAAGACAGATTTCTTGCCATACTGCCCTGACGGCCACGACTCCCCCCATCGTATCCACCAACTCCCGTCACTATGCTGCCAACCAAGGCTCTGTGCGGACAGACCGGCACTGTGCGAACAGAGCCCGTCACTCCGAGCTCCTGTACTGCCAACTCCGACGACTTGAAGACCTCCGTCGGACGGAGAGACCCTCGAGCACACAGCAGGAGAAGAGCTCAGGACGACAGAGGTATGGCGGGCCATTCCGAGCACTATGCGACCAACCCCGGCACTGTGCGGACATGTCGCCGCCGCGCGAACAGGGCCGGGTCACTCCAACTCCCTGTGCCACCGACTCCCACAGCGATTTCCCACAGAATAAGCTATGCGCCGGCATGGGAGACCCTCGAGGTAGTGTACGGACGAGCCATTATCACATTAAGGACGCCCCGGATCCTCAAGACCACTCTTCGACGTCATCGCCAGTACAAGAATTGACTACAGCAAACAAGGACAGAGAAGCACGCCCAGCGCCATTCCTACTACTGTGCAACAACTATGCCTAACCGGCAACACGCTCCTGTAACCCCTCCTCCTTGGCCTATAAAAGGAAGGGTGATCGAGCAGGAGAAAAAACAACGAAAAAAGGAAGGAAAAAAGGAGAGAATCCGCATACACTCAGAATAGACCACGATATTGGCACCCCGCCTCAATCATCCGGGACTCGGAGGTCTAGCCTCTCGTCCCAACCTGCCTGTACCCCCTACCGCTTGGAGCCCGGTGCAGAGTAATACATCGCGCACACCGCCTTGCTGGAAGTACGGTCTTCTGACCGGAACCAGGATAAACCTGTGTCTCATGTTATCTTCTCCATCAACCATCAAGGGAGGGAACACAGCGCATTTCTGGTTGGTGTCGGGACCACGATTTCTAAACACCAACAGTGGCGCGCCAGGTAGGGGAATCCGCGCTGTGATTGGTCAATTCATCCACCATCTCCCTTGATGGCAACCCGAGTCGTACGTGACAACCTGTTCTCGATGCCAGCATCGGACCCGCTTCCTGCAGGATTTGAAATCCGGTTCGGTAGTCTTGACTTCAGGGCAACTGGCGATGGCTACAACATGCAGCTCCTGACGAGGAACGATAGCATGAATGTGCCACCGTCACTCCCATCATCGTCACCACGATGCAAAAGGCGTTCGCGTCAACGCGCGCGGCGAACGCGCGCGGAGCAACGCAGAACAGCTCATGCCGGCTCCCCCGAACAGGTTGAGCCCGGCACGACGAGGGCAACAACCGCCACCACCGCGGTACAACCTGCCGGGGACAGCACGGTCGACCCGTGGCGAAACCCCGGTGGGACACGCACCGCAACCATGACCAACTCTTCATCAGTTGACACGAACATGATGGCGTATAAGGATTTGCCGGGCCACCACCTGATCTCAATCCGCAATCTCATAGCAACGTCGCCAGATGAAAGCTACCCTGAGTCTGACAGCGAGGCAGCCGAGAGCGGCCGGAGGATCCTTGAATGGGATTACTCCAGACTTCGCGATCGAGAGGCCTTCTTATCATTTCAAGCTGCGGCAAACTATTGCCTAACCTGCTCCGACGATCCCAGCGAGGAGGATTACGATCCCACCAGGGAATGCTTTGTCGTCCTTTCGTGAAAGGATGGCGGAGATGACGGGGCAGGAGAGACAGCGCACGTCAGAGATCACGAACAAGCGCACAACGACGTGGCAATCGCACAAGCACAACTGGCCCAAGTCCATGAACTCGAAGCCAAGCTTGAAGAAGAACGCCGACAGGTCCGAGAGCTTCGGGCAACACTTGAGGACAATCGTCCTATGCGCGGCGTACGTGCCAGGGAAGCCGGGTGGATAGCACGAGCCCGTATCGAGGCTGATAACGATGTGGACGACCCGCTCGCGTTAGCCAGGGCAAGCCAGAAGCTCATCGCCGCGGCAACTCTGATCCGAGCCATGCCCGAGCCATCAACACCCGAAGGCCAAAACCTGCGTCAAGAGGCGCATCTCCTAATCGAACAAGCGGCTGTGCAACAAGTCGAAAGCTCAGCCTCTCGCATCCGCAGTTCCGTCGGCCCAAAGACCAGTGGACCAATGCGGGAGCTCGAGGCATCGGCGCGAACCCCGCGAAGGGGCAATCTAATGCCACCCCCGCCCTCGAGTAAGGGAAAGGCGACTTCGGTGCACGAACGCATCGGAAGGAAGCCTCTCAAGGAGCGAATCCTTGACACACGTGGTGACATCAGCGAGGACGACGCTCCAACACCCTTAACAGAAAGAGGCGGGATGGCGCATCTCGCGGTTTTCACCCCCGCCGTGGAGGCCACTACGACAGCGACGAAGACAAGAGCCCAACGCCAGAGCCCCCAGGAACCCGGGTATTTGGCCGAGAGATTCGTATGGCCCCGATTCCCGCACGATTCAGGCAGCCAACGACCATCACCAAGTACTCGGGGGAGACGGACCCAAGGGTGTGGCTCAACGACTATCGCCTCGCCTGTTTATTGGGCGGCGTGACCGACGACGCCATGATCATCCGCACCTTGCCGCTTCACTTGGCGGATTCTGTGCGGACGTGGCTGGAGCACCTACCCGCGAACCAGATCCATGACTGGAACGACCTCGTGAGGACGTTCGTGGGTAACTTTCAGGGCACCTACCTACGCCCTGGAAACTCATGGGACCTTCGAGGGTGTCGCCAAACATCCAACGAGTCCCTTCGTGATTTCATCTGCCGCTTCTCCAAGCGTTGCACCGAGCTCCCGAGTGTGGGTGACTCCGAAGTCATCCACGCTTTCCTCGAAGGTACAACCTGCCGGGACTTGGTACACGAGTTAGGACGCAGTCCTCCAACTAGCGTAAACGAGCTGTTCGACGTGGCCACCAATTTTGCCTCCGACGAGGAGGCGGTCGGAGCCATCTTTGATGGTTGAAGGGGGAAGCGGACGGAGGAAACGCCCGGCGGAGGGCAGCAAGTCCAAAGGATCCGCCAAGAAACAAAGGCAAGGCAAGAAAGGGAAGAAGCCCCAAAAAGCCTCGCGCTGACAAGAGCGGACCGAGGACCCTGACGAAATACTCGCAGTCGATCCTGCCACGCCCAAACCTCCTCGAGGCCCCCCTCGAGGAGGCGGCATCTTCGACGATATGCTCAAGAAACCATGCCCTTATCACAAGGGTGTCGTGACCCACACCCTCGAGCAGTGCAGAATGCTAAGGAAATACTTCAATCGCGCCGCTTCCAAGGACGAGGGGGGAAAGAGAGACACGGGCGACGGGAATGGCCAGGGCTTCCCGGAAGTGGAGAACGTCTTCTTCATTTTTGGTGGGCCAACCGCGAACATGACCCCTCGGCAGCGCAAGCGCGAGCGCCGAGAGGTATTCTCCACACACAAGGCGGGGCCGTCGTACCTCGATTGGTCAGAGGAGACCATCTCCTTCAGTCGAGACGACCACCCCAACTATATCCCGAACCCGGGGCAATACCCGCTGGTCGTTGATCCTATCATCGGCAATACCCGATTCTCCAAGGTACTCATGGATGGAGGCAGCAGTCTCAATATCATGTACGCTTCATCCTTGGAGCTCATGGGCATCGGCAGGGACATGCTGCGCCCTAGCAAGGCGCCGTTCCATGGCGTTGCGCCGGGAAAACGAGTTCAGTCCCTCGGGCAGATCGATCTGCCTGTTTGCTTCGGTATCCCCGACAACTTCCACAGAGAGACCCTGACATTCGAAGTAGTGGGATTTCGAGGTGCATACCACGCCATCCTCGGCCGCCCATGCTACGCCAAGTTCATGGCGATCCCGAACTATACCTACCTCAAGTTAAAGATGCCGGGACCAAACGGCGTCATCACCGTGGCCCCATCATTCGAACATGCCTACATATGCGACGTGGAATGCGTCGAGAGCGCCGAGGCACTTGTTGAGGATGAGGCTCTCGTCGTGGACCTGGAGAAGATGGCGAACGAAACCATACCCTCTACTTCGAAGCATGCAGGCAGTTTCGAGCCCGCAGAGCACACCAAGGCTGTGCCCCTCGACCTAGGTGTTCCCAGCGACAAGACAGTGCAGATCAGCTGAACCTTCAACAACAAATAGGAGGTCGTGCTCGTCGACTTCCTCCGCGCCAACGCCGACATTTTCGCGTGGAACCCCTCGGACATGCCAGGCATACCGAGGGAGGTCGCCGAGCACTCCCTTGACATCCTGCCCCATTCCAAACCGGTGGTTCAATGACTGCGACGCTTCGACGAGCACAAGCGCAGGGCCATCGGTGAGGAGCTGCGCAAGCTCCTTGAGGCCGGATTCATCAAGGAGGTATTTCACCCTAACTGGCTTGCCAATCCTGTTTTAGTTAAGAAAAAGAATGGGAAGTGGAGGATGTGCATAGATTATACCAGTTTAAATAAAGCATGTCCAAAAGTTCCTTTTCCTCTACCACGTATCGATCAGATCGTAGATTCAACCGCAGGATGCGAACTATTATGTTTCCGTGATGCTTATTCTGGTTTCCACCAAATTAAGATGAAAAGTCCTGACCAACTGGCAACCTCCTTTATTACGCCTTTTGATATTTTCTGCTATGTCACGATGCCGTTTGGACTTCAAAATGCCGGAGCTACATACCAGCGATGTGTGCTTCGTGTTTTCGGAGATCATATTGGGCGAACCGTAGAAGCATACGTTGACGACATTGTGGTAAAGACCAGGAAGGCGGATGACCTGGTAAACGATTTGCGCATTGTGTTTGATTGTCTCCGAGCCAACGGGGTAAAACTGAATCCGGAAAAATACATTTTTGGAGTACCTCGAGGTATGTTCTTGGGTTTCATAGTCTCTCAACGAGGCATTGAGCCCAACCCTAAAAAAGTCTCGGCCCTCGAACAAATGGGACCGATCCGAGACCTGAAGGGGGTACAGAGGATATTGGAATGTTTAGCAGCCCTAAGCCGGTTCATCTCGCGTCTCGATGAGAAAGGCTTACCCCTGTACCGACTCCTGAAAAAGAGCGAACGTTTCTCTTCGAACCCCGAGGCTCAAAAAGCCCTTGACGGGCTAAAAGCGTCTCTCGCACGAGCGCCAGTCTTAACGCCACCTAAGGAGGGCGAGCGCCTCTACCTTTACATAGCCGCAACGACTCAAGTAGTAAGCGAAGTCATCGTCGTAGAGAGAACTGAGGAGGGGCATGCTCTGCCTGTCCAAAGGCCGGTATACTACATCAGCGAGGTACTGACAGAAACCAAGACGCGATATCCACAAATCCAAAAGCTGCTTTACGCAGTAGTGCTAGCTCGGCGCAAATTACGCCACTACTTCGAGGCTCATCCTGTCACCGTGGTCTCGTCTTTCCCTTTGGGGGAGATACTCCGCAACCAGGATGTCTCGGGTAGAATAGCCAAATGGTCCGTGGAACTGATGGGCGAAACCCTCACTTATGCCCCTCGCAAGGCAATTAAATCGCAAATCTTGGCTGATTTCGTGGCAGAATGGACCGACACACAGCTGCCCCCACCACAAATCCAAGCCGAATGTTGGATCATGTACTTCGACGGGTCGGTGATGAAAACCGGTGCGGGCGCGGGCCTGCTCTTCGTCTCACCCTTCGGAGAACATATAAGACACGTGGTACGCTTGCACTTTCCGGCGTCCAACAACATGACTGAATATGAAGCCTTACTAGCCGGCCTTCGAATAGCCATCGAATTGGGCGTTAAATGCCTCGACGTCCGGGGAGATTCACAATTGGTCATCGATCAAGTTATGAAGGAAGCAAGCTGCCACGACGACAAGATGCAAGCATACTGCAATGCAGTACGACGACTCGAGGACAAGTTCCATGGCCTGGAGCTCAACCATATCGCGCGAAAGTACAACGAGGAGGCCGATGAATTAGCAAAAATTGCATCTGGGCGGATCACCGTTCCTCCAAACGTATTCGCCCGTGACCTGACACAGCCAAGCATCGACCTCAAGCTGACCCCCAAACCTCCTGATGCTCCCTCGAGGACCGAACCCTCGGGGGCTCCATATGTCGAGCCCATGGACGAGGATCCTTCGAAAAAGGAACCTGAAGCCTCAAGTCAGGAAATATCCTCGGCAGACGAGGGTGAAATTATGGAAATTGACAAGGCCCCATCAACTCGCGATTGGCGTAACCAATACATCGCCTGGATCATCCGAGGGGAACTACCCTCTGATCGAACCGAGGCTCGACGCATCGCAAGAAAAGCCAATTCGTTCCACATAATCGATGAGGAACTATACAAGCGCAGCCCCTCCGGAATTTTGCAGCGGTGCATTCCAATCCCGGAGGGAAGGGAGCTCATCCGAGACATCCACGCTGGCGTATGCGGCCACCATGCGGCGCCCCGAACCCTCGTGGGCAACACGTTTCGCCAAGGCTTTTACTGGCCCACGGCTGTTGCAGACGACAACGAAATCGTGTGCACTTGCGAAGGGTGTCAATTCTACGCACGTAAAACCCACCTCCCGGCTCACGTCTTGCAAACCGTTCCCATCACATGGCCGTTCGCTGTGCTAGACCCTGTTGGCTTTACACATCTGCTCGTGGCCATCGACAAGTTCTCAAAATGGATCGAGGCTCGGCCAATCAGCAGCATTAAATCCGAGCAAGCTCTGCAATTCTTCACAGATATAATTCACAGGTTCGGGGTCCCCAATTCGATAATCACTGACAATGGCACCTAGTTTACAGGCAAGAAGTTCTTGGAATTCTGTGACGACCACCATATCCGCGTGGATTGGTCGGCCGTAGCGCATCCACAGACAAACGGCCAAGTAGAATGTGCCAACGACATGATTCTACAAGGTCTCAAACCAAGGATATTCAACAAGTTGAATAGATTCGGCGGGAAATGGGTGTCAGAACTACCCTTAGTAATTTGGAGCCTCAGAACAACCCCAAGCAGAGCCACGGGTTTTACTCCATTTTTTCTCGTCTATGGTGCCGAGGCTATCCTCCCCACAGACGTGGAATATGGGTCCCCAAGGCTCAGAGCCTACCAAGAGGAAAGAAACAAGCAAATACGGGAAGACTCACTCGACCAAGCAGACGAAGCTCGAGACGTCGCGGTCTTACATTCGGCTCGGTACCAGCAGTCGCTTCGAAGGTATCAGGCCCAGAAGGTTCGACGACGAGACCTCAGCAAGGGGGACCTAGTGCTAAGGCTGCGACAAGACAATCGAGGGCGCCACAAGCTCACACCCCATGGGAAGGGCCCTACATCATCGCTGAAGTCCTCAAGCCAGGCACATACAAGCTTGCAAACGAGAAAGGCGAAATATTCGCCAACGCCTGGAATATCCAACATCTACGTCGCTTCTACCCTTAAGCTTTCAAGCATTCATGTACATTTGTACTTATTTCAATAAAAATATAAAGGATCTTAAAATGAGTAAGACTAGGCTTACCATCGAAAAAAGCCAAGTCTCACTCGGGGGCTAATCCAGGGGGCACCCCCTCCTAAAATTGTCCCAATTTTAAAGTTTTTTATAAAATTCTTTTATTACGTTCATCTCCTATATTTGCCAAAAGGCAACTCGAGGCATAGAATAATTGAGGCCAAGGGCCAGACGAGTCGAGGGACCGCCTACGCCTTCGAAAGGATACGACATCCCCCTCGTCACCCTACGCTAAAATTGCTCTATAACCAATACCCTCCTCGACAAGTCCTTTGCAAATTCAGCGAAGTAAACGTGATAAAGAAACCATAATTCAAATAAAAACTCGAATGTGCGTTTCAAAAACATAAAATTGTTTCAACCACTAGAGTGCTTATTACATAAAAAAAATCTCTAAAAACTACTCAGGGAGCGGGGTCTTCGGGGTCTTCGGGGGTGGCATCCTCCTCGTCTTCAGCGTCGGGAAGGAGGTCGCTCTCAAAGATTTGTGCGAGGGTGGCAGCAGGAGCAGAGGCAGCAGCATCCGCACTCTCCACGACGGCCAGCGTAGTGTCATCGTCGAGGTGGTCCGCCACCACGTAACCACCGCTGACCGCCTCGAGGTCCACGACAAAGTGCGTAGAGATCAGCCCGAGGGTCTTCTGCACGCCGAGGAGAAGTGGTGAGGACATGACACCCATACATATGTCCATTAGGGGTGCATGGGGTGGAGAAGAAGGAGACCAACAAGGTTTTCCAAGTCAAGAAGAAGGCCCAAGGCTAATCCGATTCGAGTCCCCAAGGTGGAGGCCCAAAGAAACTCAAGTTCGAGTCCGCCTTGGAGTCCAGGAGCAGCCTGCACTATATTGGTCGCCCAGGTCGCATATGGGCTCGGTTTTTGACGTTCTACATATGCTTGGAAATCTAAGGATATAAACTTTCCAATGGCTCCAGTCCCACCTCAAAATTCTTTTTGAGTCATCGGGAATCGTCAAAACAAGTGGACGTCCAGAATCTGCCAGGGTGCTGCGCCGCCATCTTTTGGGTGTTGGCCCGTGTATCATGTTGGGGTCCATTGTGGACGTGGTTAGGGGGTTATGCATGCCCCTACCCTCATATAATCAGTAGCTGCCGCCATATCAAGGTTTGGGTTTTGCTTAGATTAATCTGTCGAGAACAGTTTCGCCGTTATCGGTTTGTAGAACCCCAACTTTTGATCTTAATCATACATCTGCAGTGTCACTTCCTTTGAGAGCTGCTTCTTTCGAGTTTTTGCTTGTGTTCTTCGTTTCGCAGGCAGGGATTAGCCTTCTTGGCGAGGTCAACCGGGTTGTGACACGGTTGATAACCAGAGGAGTCGTGGTGCTAAGATTGCAGGGTTCGAGTTTGCTGACTTGAAGCCGGATCGGTGAGTTGCGCTCCGCCGAAAACGAGTTATCCTTCACCTGACGGAAGATCGAGGAACCCCAGTTTCCATTAAGTGGTATTCAGAGACAGGTTTACCATCAGGTTCGTCCTTTCGCCTTTGTCCTATAGTCCAGAAAATAGCCCTACAAAAATATTTGTCATCGTATTCCGCTGTCCTAGTACCTCTTTTAGCCTTTGCAATTTCGTTTCAGTTTCGCTTTGTTGAGTTTATGTCCGTGGTCAAGTCTCGTTGCTAGTTTTAGTAGTGTTCGTGTCGTAGTTCAATTGCCCGTTACTGTGATTCGTTTGTTTCCGCCGCTATCCCATCCACGTTTAGCCATATAACAATTCGAGCCACCACATTACTCGATTTGTCTCGCTAGCCGCCTTGTGCGAACTCTCGCCGTGCAAGTCTTAGATAGGTTGCAAGCCGCTTTGATCGCTTTTGCATTGCATACTTGATCCTTGTTTCATCTGGCGAATACCTATTGCTTGCTGCCGCAGACACTAGGAGGAAGTATACCCTAGCCGCTGCTGTTTTTCGTGTCTTTAGAAAACATAATTTGAGATATCTTCCATAAAACAGGCATAACTTTTCACTCGGTGCTCCGTTTTGGCTCAAATTTTTACAGAAGATTCGTGACTTCATTCGGAGGTGACCCAAACTAGCCTTAGGCTTGTTTGCTTGAGTCAAAAAATTCAAAAAGAATCAGGAAGATAAATAAAAAAATTGATCAAGCTGTTTCAGGGTTTTCAGAGATTGTTCCTGAAATTCCCTAGGCCGCATCTCACCTCAAAAACGGATGCAAATTTTTATGGTTGGAGCTTGTGATATCCTTATTCAGAGAAAAATATAAAAACAATAGTTGAGAAAAATAAAACATCTTAATTCCTACTAGTCCTACAGAGAAATTGCTGAAAAGATTAAAAAGCAATTGCATAGAGTGTTGTTTTGCTTGTTCTGTGAGCTTTATCCATCGTTTCTTGTTCCAACTTGTTGTGCTACGCCTAGGACACGCCTGAGCCAGCAATTGTGACTTGTGCTTTGGATACTTATTGAACTTTGCTATTCTGCTTTCGTTATTTGCTACTCCTTACAACATATTTGGCCTTCCGAGCTCCACAAACTATACTTCAGGTCAGTGCAGCGAAAGACCCTTGCAATCTTGGTACTACTTTCTCACAGGTATCATGAACCAGCCACCGGTTGTACCATCCACTGTTTTGCTTTTGTAAGAACATTTGTAAGAATTTGGTAAAGCATGTGAGAGAGTGTTTCCACTGACACACATATAGTAGTTGATAGGGATAACCTTTTTGTGTTTTCTCTTGTCTACATACTAATAATGGCAGGGAGCGATGAGATTGTTCGAGGAGTACTAAGTTCTCAAATGGAGAAAGCGAAGCAAAATCAATTCAACAATTTATTCCAGAGTTTCTTTGTTGTGATGGAGAGACGTTGCCAAGTCATCATTGATGGTGAAAGTTGCAACAACCTTGCAAGCTTAGAGCTGGTTGAGAAGCTTGGTTTGACTACAAAGCCACATCCACATCCATACTACATGCAATGGGTAAATTCTTATGATAAGATAAAAGTAACTGAGATTGCACATATTGAATTTAGCATTGGTTCTTATAAGGATAGTGCCGATTTTGACATAGTACCTATGCAAGCATGTCATTTGTTGCTAGGCACACCTTGGATTAATATAAATAATGTGGTACACAAAAAGGTTGTTAATAAATATTCCTTCAAGTACAACGGTAGAAAAATTACACTTGTACCTTTGACTACTGCTGAATTTTTAGAAGCTGATCTCCAAAGGGTGGAGAGAAGAAAAAATGAACCTTTTAGAAAAGAATGGCTTGTTTTCAATGACATAACAAATTCATCTAAATCTGAATTTTTACAAAATGATGATATTGTTTTGCCTATTGTTGGAACTAATACTTTGCAGCATGTACATAATGAAGATGATCATACAAATGAACAGGAACATGTAAAATTTTCAGGTAAACGCTCTCTTGATGTGCTGAATTTGCCCTCCAATGATGCAAACAATGTTATACTAGAACCTTTTCTTGTATTACCTTTGTCACAAATAGAGAAGGAGCATGATACTTTTGATTTGAAGAAATATAAATGTGCTGAAAATAATATTATTATGTCGATTACTTGTGCACGTGACGAACTGAAATTATTATCTTCTTTATATACTTTGGGTTCTGTTGAGTTTGATACTTTATGTGCTCTTAGTAGTTTGGAAGAGAAATTTAGATGTTCTGAGTTGCCATGGTTGTCTACTTATACATATCATTTTATTGATAAATATAATTGTAAAGGAGAGTATATGGTGCATCGAGTATATATTAATGCAAATCTAAAATCTCCTTTTGATGTACAAGATTGTGATCAACTAGATTGTCCATCTAGTTTTACTATAACGAATCGGGTTCACTTTCAAGAAGGGGAGCATTATTGGCTGTTACCTATGTGTGCTAGTGCTGATTTTTCTTGTATTGAACATACATTTGGTTAGTGCTAATCTTTTGCAGGATATTATTGAAAAAGATCGTGTGAGTTTCGATCAAGGAGCCTACGTATTTGCCGACAACTCTATAGGAGAAGATGCTTTGAGAGATTGTCAATATGGTCATGTCACTCCCCACAATATTCTCAGTTCCCATATTTTCCACAACCTTGTGTTTCTTCGTGTTGTGCAGGGCCATCTTAGAGCACAAACGACGCCGAGGATGGCTTTTCGTCAAGAAGGGGAGGATGATGAGGACATGACACCCATACATATGTCCATTAGGGGTGCATGGGGTGGAGAAGAAGGAGACCAACAAGGTTTTCCAAGTCAAGAAAAGGCCCAAGGCAAATCCGATTCGAGTCCCCAAGGTGGAGGCCCAAAGAAACTCAAGTTCGAGTCCGCCTTGGAGTCCAGGAGCAGACTGCACTAAATTCATTGCCCAGGTCGCATACATGCTCAGTTTTTGACGTTCTACATATGCTTGGAAATCTAAGGAGATAAGCTTTCCAATGGCACTGGTCCCACCTCAAAATTCTTTCTGAGTCATCGGGATTCGTCGAAAAGAGTAGACGTCCAGAATCTGCCAGGGTGCTGCGCCGCCATGTTTTGGGCTGTTGGCCCGTGTATCATGTTGGGGTCCATTGTGGACATGGTTAGGGGTTATGCACGCCCCTACCCTCATATAATCAGTAGCCGCCGCCACATTAGGGTTTGGGTTTTGCTTAGATTAATCTGTCGAGAACAGTTTCGCCGTTATCGGTTTGTAGAACCCCATCTTTTGATCTTAATCATACATCTGCAGTGTCACTTCCTTTGAGAGCTGCTTCTTTTGAGTTCTTGCTTGTGTTCTTCGTCTCGCAGGCAGGGATTGGCCTTCTTGGCGAGGTTAATCGGGTTGTGACACGGTTGATAACCAGAGGAGTCGTGGTGCTAAGATTGCAGGGTTCGAGTTTGCTGACTTGAAGCCGGATCGGTGAGTTGCGCTCCGCCCAAAACGAGTTATCCTTCACCTGACGGAAGATCGAGGAACCCCAGTTTCCATTAAGAAGGGCCCCCTTCAGGCGCTCGGTAACACAACCACCCAAGGCCCTTACACGGCTGGCCACCGAGCTGCCCGACTGGTACTCGAGAGTCGCCGGCCCCTCGACCTCCTTACAAACGGCAAGAGCTACTTCCCGTAGCTCCTCGAGGTCTTCCTGGCACCAAAAATTGGCACCAGGAAGAGGCTGACATGTGGGCCAGATTCGTCGAAAAGATATCATTCGGCAAAGAAGTTTTTCCCCGGAGCATTCGGTAAAGACGTTCTGCGGTCGGGAACGCATCGTCATTCGGCAAGAGAGCTGTTTCGCAAAAGGCATTCGGGAGCGCGTGATGACGTGGATCAAGTATAAGGAAAAGGCTGGTTTAACTTGGAATGCAAGACGGATACGGTGCCCCGGCGTTTATCTTTTTGGGAAATAAATAATATAATCGTAATCGATTAGGAGTCGTGTCGAAACCTGGGTATAAATATAGACCCATGGTAATTGTAAAGGGCATCGTACAATCAATCACACAACAAACCGGCCCCGTGCCAACTTCGAGTCCTTTAGTCGAGTCGTCGAGTTCTTCGAGAGGAATCATCGATCCGTCGACCTCCGTAAGTACCGGCAACCCTGCACCATGCCTAGTATCATGCGGTGGATTTAGGCTTTGGTTCAGGAAGGTTCCATTGTTAGATCATGAGCCATGCGGTGGGCTAAGTTTTAGCTTGGAACAAGTTATCGGTTCTGTTGGATTTTGGCAAGATCTGATAGGTCCATTAAGTTACCATGTGTTGCTCTGGATTTTACCTTTATGTTTAATTCATTACAACACTCTTTTGCCCAGTCTAGATTGATTAGATTCGGTTCTAGCTCATAATGCACTGCGTTTCCATAGCCGAATTCGAAGTCAATCTAGATTGCTACGTGTTGCGGGTTCACGCTCGTTGGTCTTGTGTAGATCTTGACAGAACCGGGTATCATGCGGTGGATGCAGGTTTTTGGGTCGTCTTAGAGCTAATCATCCGGTGGATTAGAATTCGATTCGATCTGATAGATCTATCATCGTCAATGAAGCATGTTCCTTCTTTATGGAACCCGATTCGGCTATATAGCTGTATTCGGCAGTATCGCCACGAGCGAAACATGTTCACGGTTTTGTTTAAAATAAAGAATGCTTTTAGCCTTCCACGTTTAGAGTGTATCATGCGGTGGATTGCTCTATTCTTGGTTGGTGGTGTGATTCAAAGCAAGTCGTATCATGCGGTGGATTAACTTGCTTGTTTCATGCTCGACGGGTTGAAAAGTACCTAGACATGCGGTAGACTAGTGCTTTTAATCTATGCATTCTTGTTTATTATGAAATTATGGTCATGTTTTCGCCCTTTTATTTATTCATCATGCTATGTTCCTCGTTAATCGGTTATGAGTATGCGTTACAATGCTCATTCAGTCAAATACCGATCTTTCGTCATGCTTACGTCACGCATTCGGCAGTGCGCTTCCTGCGTGCTTTGCCGATTGCCGAATGATGCTTTAAACGCCGACAGATAGCTTCTCCGTAGCTATATGTCGTTCGAAGCTGGCTCCGTAGCCACAAATATGGAACTGACTGGTATCACCCGGTACGTTCCAGGTGTTATCTAAACATCTTTTCTCCCTTTGTCAGTTTCAGGAAAATTGACTGGCACGCTTTCGGATTCAAACGCTCGGGCCACGTGTGAAGCTAGCTAATTCGGCTTGCTGTGTGCTTGGCGTGAGGTGCGGATTTTACGTCAACACACTTTTTGGCACGCCCGGTGGGACACACAAGCTTAGAAGATGCCTGAATTAAAAGACATTCTGGATGTCACTTTCGAAGAATTGTCTGATGAACATCAACAAATGGTGAAGACTGCTGCAGATCAGTTCATCAAGAAATGCTTGCTGTCTTTTGCTAAGAACAGGAGTGGTGCACCGTTTCTCAAGTCAGATCTGCCAAGAGTTCTTTTGCCAGGACAATCTGATCTTACTGAAGATGAAGAAAGGGAGAAGTTCTCTAGCTTGTTGTACAAGGCCTTAGGAGAAACAATGACCAATCATAATGCTGCATTCCTGAACAGTTTTCGGCTCATAATGGTCAACATCTTTGGTCAACACGTGGATAAACCTTTGGAGCAAGCGCATGGACAACTTGGTGGACCAACATATTTCAATATTCAAGCATCGGTCCCAAAACGTCATGGTAAAGGTATTGAAGAAACTGAAGTTTCTGGAACCAAAGACGCGAATGGACAGCCGATTCAGCAAGAGCTTCAGCATGCATTGCCGAAACCTCGTACATATGGTGAGATGGCATTCGGCACCACGGGAAATCCACCTGCTTCTGCTTACAAGATATCTCCTCTGAACAACAGGCTACAAAGGGATGTGTATGGAAACGGATATTCAGAGTTCATGGATTACAATGCTATCGACGCTCTCCCGAATCCCGGGTATGTTGGTATTACAGGGATGCCTGCTGGGAGACCAGGGAATCAAGATACCAATATTGACCTCATGGTGCAAAAGATGACCGATGTATTGCAAAATCAATTCGGTCTGAAGCCTAAAAATCAGGGGTACATGTACTCGTCTCCTTTCCCAGAATGGTACCAAAGGGTATCATTGCCGAATAGAGTCAAGGTGCCTACAGAGTTTACTAAGTTCTCAGGACAAGACGATACTAGCACTGTGGAACATATAGCTCGATATCTGATGCAGCTTGGAGAAGCTTCAGCAGATGAGGCTTTCAGAATCAGATACTTTCCTTTGTCACTGACGGGTCCAGCTTTTACATGGTTTGCTTCTTTGCCTGCTCAGTCGATTTGTACTTGGAAAGACCTGGAGCAGAAATTCCATGCTCATTACTACATTGGCAGTACCGAGAAAAAGTTGGTTGATTTGACCAGCTTAAGGCAGAGGAATAATGAGACTCCTACGGAGTTCCTCAGGAGATTTAGGGAAACAAAGAGTATGTGCTTTTCTCTGAACATACCTGATGACCAGCTAGCTGGTATGGCTGTAGCTGGCATGCTGCCTGCCATTCGGGATGGAGTTCGATGATCTGGGCCAGTTGTCACACAGATTGGCCTTAATGAGTAACCAGGCATATGGTTTCAAGAAAGATGCCAGATTTGCTAAACACAATGATGTAGCTGATATCTATAACCAATTCCTTGAAAGAGCAGATCAAGGAGATGAGTATGAAGATAGTGAGGAGATAGCTGCAGCAGAGATAGTGTGGGGCAAAGAACCAGTCATGGTAAATCAGAGGTGGATTAAACAGAATAAGGGCACCTATGATTTTGATGTAACTAAGGCAGATAAATTGTTTGACTATCTTGTAAAAGAAGGCCGGATCAAGCTACCAGAGGGGCATTCTATGCTTCGGCCTGATGGAGTGAAAGATAAAAGGTACTGTGGATTCCATGATAGAAATTCTCATTCCATCAATGAATGCAGGGTTTTTAGAGTGAGGATTCAGAAAGCTATCCAAGAAGGGCATCTGAAATTCGACAATAAGATGAAGTTGGACAATAACCCGTTTCCTCAGAACATGATTGGGTTCTCAATCAACATGGTGAATGTTGCCGAATCTGGAGAAAAGGGAAAGATGAGAGTCCTGACGTCGAAGGAAGCGAAGCAGAATGGCTCAGTCGATCCTAATCGGCAAATCACGATCGAACAGATTCGCGAGGAAAAGCCTCGCTTCCCGAATAGCCGATTTGAAATTGGGGAATCTTCTAAACCCAGAGTCACATCGCGAATTCTCCTCAATAAGTGGCAGCGTCAGCAAGAAAAAGAACGCTATCAGAGACGTGAGTACGAGGAGGAGAAGAGGAGGTGCGAAGAAAAAAGGTATGAAGAAGAACAAGAGGAATATGTCCGAGAACGAGAACGTGCACATTGGGATTGTGTCTTCTTCAGACACTGTTGGAACGAAGGTTTAAAGCTGCCTACATGGAATAACTGTCCTGAATGCAATAATGGATATGTCGAACATAGGCAAAATGGTGCCAATCGCCGATCCGTCCACGAAAGAATTGGAAGGATACATCCTAGTGACGATCGGCGTCTAAAAATATATAAGGATGATGATCAACCAAGGAAAAGACATGCTGATCGTAGGTGGATCAATTATGAAGAAGAAGATCGTGAGTATGTCTGGCAAAAAGGACAGTGGTGTCCACCTGGTTTAAGAAAGAGCCAGAAGAGAAGAGTCCAACGCCTGAGGAATCAAGAGTTGAAGCGAGCAGGAACCAGGATGAGATCGATATGGCGTCCAAAGGACAAACCTGACGAATCGGGTCATTCGGCTCCTACATGCATGGTATGTTTCTTGCCGAATGAATTCATAGCTCCAGCTAATCAAATTGTACAGGAAGAGATATTGTCAGAAGTGGATGAAACCGAACAATGTGGATTAATGGCACAATTAGTATTGAATAAGCAAGCTATTTTCGAGAAGCCAGTCCAGAATCGGCACATGAAACCACTGTACTTAAGAGGATATGTCAACGGAAAGCCACTAACGAAGATGTTTGTTGATGGTGGAGCTGCTGTTAATGTGATGCCATACAATACATTCAGGAAACTTGGCATGAGCCCTGGAGATTTAACGCCAACAAGCATAGTTTTGAATGATTTTGCTGGAAATCCTTCGGACACCAAAGGATGTGTACATGTAGACCTGATGATTGGATCTAAGATTCTGCTTACAACCTTCTTTGTTATTGAAGGCAAAGGGGCATATAGCTTGCTACTTGGAAGGGATTGGATCCATGCGAATTGTTGTATTCCATCTACTATGCATCAGCAGCTTATTCAGTGGATAGATGATGAAGTGGAAATTGTCCCAGCAGATGACTCAATTAGCGTGGCTAATGTAGAACCAGCCTTCTGGGAATATCAAGGCATAGATTGTTTCTCAGGTAAGGACTGGGGAGAAGGTCCTGTTGAGCCAGTCAGCAGTGATCAACAGCCGATCGAAGCAGTCGGCTCTTTTAGTAATTTTTAATGGATAATCCAATCGATGGGACTGACGGGAAGCTAGGACATGGATTTGTGTCGGCTGATAAATTAGAAGAAGTAGACATTGGAGATGGTGACAAACCAAGGCCGATATTCATCAGTGCTAGCTTGGATTCAGTTTTCAGAGAAAACTTGATTGAGTTGTTGAAAGAATACAAAGATTGCTTTGCTTGGGATTATTCGGAGATGCCTGGTTTAGATCGTTCCATTGTTGAGCATCGATTGCCGATCAAGCCTGGTTATAAGCCTTACAAACAACCACCCCGGAAAATCTACAAAGATGAAGTATTGGCCGATGTGAAGAAAGAAGTGGAAAGATTAATAGCAGCAAATTTTATTCGGCCATGCAGATATGCAGAATGGATCTCTAATATTGTTCCTGTGTACAAGAAAAATGGGAAGATGAGAGTTTGCATAGACTTTAGAGATCTGAACAGAGCTACACCCATGGATGGATATCCAATGCCTATTGCTGACTCGTTGGTTGATGCTGCTGCTGGATATAAAGTGATTAGTTTCATGGATGGTAATGCAGGGTACAATCAAATTTTTATGGCATTGGAAGATATAGCGAAAACAGCTTTCAGATGTCCAGGACATATAGGGTTGTTTGAATGGGTTGTCATGACGTTTGGTTTGAAGAATGCTGGTGCAACTTATCAGAGAGCCATGAATTATATTTTTCATGAGTTGATCGGCAAGATTGTGGAGATATATATTGATGATGTTGTGATTAAGTCATTGGATCATGAAGCACATTTGGCCGACATAAGGAAAACTCTAGAGTGCACTAGGAAACATGGGCTCAAGATGAACCCGAATAAATGTGCTTTTGGAGTTTCGGCAGGAGAATTTCTGGGATTTTTGGTGCATGAAGGAGGAATAGGAGTTGGCAAGAAAAGTATGAAAACCATTGATGAAGTTGTTCCTCCAACTAATCTTAAGGAATTACAGTCATTACTTGGCAAGATCAATTTCGTAAGAAGATTCATATCAAACTTATCACAAAAATTGTTGCCTTTCTCTTCGCTGCTAAAAGTCAAGAAGGATTAGAAATTTGTATGGGGTGACGAACAACAAAAGGCTTTTGATGAGATCAAGGAATACATGAAAGAACCACCAGTATTGGTACCTCCACAGCTAAACAAGCCTTTTAAGTTGTACATGGCGGCCGATGCCCAAACTATTGGATCGGCCCTCATACAAGAATTTGAGGGAAATGAAAGGGTAGTTGCATACCTTAGCCGGAAATTGCTTGATCCCGAAACGAGGTATTCGGCTACCGAGAAACTTTGTTTATGTGTTTATTACTCCTGTACAAAATTTCGGCACTACTTGCTACATGCCGAATGCATTGTGTATTCAAAATTTGATGTGATAAGGCACATGTTGTCTATGCCAATTTTGAACGGAAGGATTGGCAAATGGATTTTAGCTTTGTCTGAATTTGAGTTAAAGTTTGAATCGGCAAAAGCTGTTAAAGGACAGATTATTGCTGACTTCATTACTGAACATCGTGATTCATCAGCAAATTTGCTTGAAATTACTCCTTGGGTATTATTCTTCGATGGATCTTCATGTGACAAAGGTGGTGGAGTAGGTATTTTGTTAATTTCGCCAAAAGGAGAGGTATTTGAATTTGCTATTCCTATTCAACCTATTGTCACTAATAATCAAGCCGAGTATGAAGCGTTGCTCAGAGGACTTCAATACTTGAGAGAAGCAAAGGCCATTGCAGTTGAAATCTTTGGAGATTCAGAATTAGTCATAAGGCAACTGAATGGCGAATATAAGTGCAGAAACGATATCTTAAAGAATTACAATGAGGAATGCAAGCAAATCTTAAAGGAGTTTCAATCAGTAATTCTACGGCATATTCCTAGGAAAGACAATGAAGAAGCAAACAGATTGGCTCAAAGTGCTTCGGGTTATAAAGAGCTTCAAGAAGTTTTTGCTAATGATGTATATGCTTTCGGGAGTAATCTGGCAGAAGATGATTGGAGAAAAGAAATTGTTGATTATCTGGAGAATCCATCCCGAAAAGTTTCTAGAAAGCTCAGGTATAAAGCTTTAAAGTTTGTTCTTCTTGATGATAATTTATATTATAAATCCTTGGATGGGGTGCTGTTACATTGCTTAAGTCAAGAAGAAGCAAAAAGGCTGATAAGTGAAGTGCATGATGGGCTGTGTGGAGCACATCAATCGGCTTACCGAATGAAATGGGTTATTAGGAGAACTGGGTATTATTGGCCCACAATGCTAGAAGACTGCTTTGAATATTACAAAGGATGCCAAGATTGCCAGAGATTTGGAAACATTCAAAGAGTTCCAGCATCGGTCCTGAATCCTATTATCAAGCCATGGCCATTCAGAGGATGGGGAATAGATTTGATTGGCCAAATAAATCCTCCATCTAGCAAGGGGCATAAGTTTGTGCTTTTAGCAACCGATTATTTTACTAAGTGGGTTGAGGCGATTCCATTAAAGAGGATGACATCAGAGAATATGGTTGAATTTGTTAAAGAACATATCATTTACAGATTTGGAATTCCTCAAACAATCACCACAGATCAAGGAACTCAGTTTACATCTTCAGAGTTCAGAAATTTTGCTGAAAGTATGGGTATCAAATTGTTGAATTCTTCTCCATATTATGCCCAAGCTAATGGTCAGGCAGAGGCTTCTAACAAGATTATGATTAGAATTATACAGAAGAAGATTGATCAGAAGCCAAGAAAGTGGCATTCGGTACTCAATGAGGCTTTATGGGCTTACCGAATGGCTCCACATGGAGCTACACAGACGTCTCCTTATGAATTGGTATATGGACATCATGCTATCTTGCCATGGGAGATGCAGTCAGACTCAAGGAGAATTAAGTTGCAAAAGGATTTAAGTTCTAAAGATTATAATGATTTAATGATGGACGAATTAGAAGATTTGCATATGATTCGTCTCAGGGCCTTGGAAAATGTTGAGAAAAATAAGATACGAGTTGCTAAATATTACAACAAGAAGGTGAAAGTCAAGCAATTTGCAGAAGGAGATTTGGTTTGGAAAGCAATATTGCCGATTGGAACTAAATACAGTGCATTCGGTAAGTGGTCTCCAAACTGGGAAGGTCCTTTCAGAGTGGTCAGATGCGTGCCTGGAAATGCATATATTCTGAAAACTTTACTAGGAGAGGAGTTTACTGCTGCTATTAATGGGAGATACTTGAAGAAATATTATCCTAGTATTGAGATTGATCGCTGATTGAAATATTTAATGTCAGAACGACTGAAACAGCCGGTATTCGGGAAGGAGCCGTCTTCAGAACAAAAATATTGACAGAAGAAGAAATGGCCAATACCAGAGCGTATTGCCCTTAGTGCAAATATATTACAAAAAATGAGTTTGACAGAGTCATCACATAGAGACTGCAAAAGATAAGTTTTATTGCCGAAATTCCATGATCCCTAGTACAAACTAATGGAACAACCTGTTCAGAACAGACTGGGGATGAATGGAATCGGCAATGGCGGCGCCATGAGCATCAAGGCGATCTATGGAGGCCTCAATGTCGTCGATCTCTTCCGGATTGCCATTGGCAAAGCCGGGCGGTAGCCTGGAATAGTCAGCGCCAGTGTGCGTCGACATGGCGACTAGGCCTGCGGCAGTGCCCAGACGGACGCCATGTGAGGCCACCTCATCGATACGGCCTGCCACTGCACCGAGGCGAGCTTCTGGCGTGTCCCCAGGAGCATTCACCTTGTTTGCCAAAGACTCGACCAATGTCTTCAGCCGATCGAGTTCGGCATCGCGATCTGTAAGATTACGAAGCAACGGCGGATTAGTCCAGGGTCAGATTGAAGTTAAGCGAACCATAGAAATTACCGTCGATGGTCTCGAGCAGCTGCTTGCGCTGGTGTTGCCACTCTAGATCTGCGATCCCGGCTTGTTTGGAGATGACCTCCAGCTCACGACGAGTGTCGTCACGTTCCTGCTTGAATCGGCGGGCATCGCTATCCGAGTAGGGCAGATCCCAGTTGGGCCTAGGGGATCGGCTAGATGACTCCGAAGAATCATCCACTGCAGCAGGAGCCGCAGTCAAGGCAGTAGCGGGGTTCCATTGGATGAGCCTGAAAACACAAAGAAAGTTGAGAATAAGGCAAAGTCTGGAGGAAAGGATAAGGAGAGGCAGACAATCATCACCTCCGACGAGCACCGGCGCGGCTCCCTTCGGCTTCGTCGACGGCCGGGCGTCTTCTGTTGTTGGACATCAGGGTTTCTTGGAGGTTACTGTGCTGGAAGAGGAAGAGACTCAGGCTAGCAGAGAGCTCGAGTTGAAAGATTTGGTGGAAGATTAGGAGTGCCCAAGGTTCTTATTTATGGAACTAACGAAGAGATCGTGGCCGAGGATTGTGGTGCATATCCCAAGAAGCTCGGAAGGTGGAAAGGATTTTCCAACCGATCGGTTTCCATGTCGTTTGGGATTCTTGCCGAGTCGTATTCGGTTTTGACTGAATGAGATTCGGCTATGTCGTGTTTGAAGCGTTTTCGGGTCTGACACTGTTATAGCCAGCTTTGCCGAATGAGTTATCCACAATGGAGAAAAAACAGAGTTAAGAAATGACAAGATTGCAAGATTGATAAAGCATTCGGCTATCGACTGTTTGTTACAATTACAAACCCAAGTACTTTGAGATTACATTTTTAGCATCTGATATCATATTGCTAATGCTCTCTAATAAGTTTTTGTCAGCTTCTTGGGTTCTAGCCAGAGCAGCAAGCTTTGCCTTGAGTTGTTTTTCTTCATTCAGAGCTGCTGAAGCTTCCCTTCGCATCTTCTCTGTTAATTTGGGAAGCTCAGCTATCTTCTTCTCATCAGCTTCAATTTCGGCCGATAGATCTCTCAATTCGGCTTCAAGTGCAGCTTTTCTGACCTTCTTCTCTTCAAGTTCAGATTCCAATTTGGTCAGTAATTCTTTGCTGTTCTGAGCTTGAGTATGCAGGTCTTTCACAGATTGTTTGGCTGTGGATCTCCTCTGTTCCAGAGCTGGTTGAGAAGATTGGTTTTTTAGAGCCTGCTTTACTGCAGCGTATTGTTGATCCAAATGAGAAACTGGTTCCAAAGAGATTTTGATATCATCAGGAAGTTCTTGGTCAATGGATTCCAGTACATCCCTTAAGAGATCAGCATCTTTGACTTGATCTTGGATGCTCTTGTGCAGCAAAGCAAGGATATCTTTCAGCTTTGTTTGATTTTCTTCTGACAGAGTTTGGCCAGAAGATGTTTCTTCCCCTTATTTCGGCAACCAAGTCATCCACAGCAAAAGAATAGCTGGATGATGAAATGGATTTCTCCTGAAAGAAGGTCTTGCCGAATTAGTAATAATCTGCTGAGTAAAAGGGTAGAGAAAGTTGAATGATTTTGTTTACCTCGTTCCTGACTTCCTGAATGGGGGAAGGAAGCCTCTCAGGCTCAATGGAAAGATTCTGTGTATCTTGCTGAGGAGAAGCTGAAAGATTTCTTGGTGAAGATAGTGCTTCTGATTGAGGAAGAAGTTGCAAAGCTGAAGATGAATCGTGATGAGAAGAAGGGCTCTCCAAGATTGGATCCATTGAGGATTGTTCTGCAGTTAACAAAGAATGAGTGCCGATGAAAAAGAAGTTAAAAGAATAAAGTGGTAGAATTTTACCAGTCAATGAAGCATCGGCAAGATCTGTACTGATTGCTAGCTGCTGTTCTTTGACCTGAAATCAAGAAGGGATAAAGCTGAGCAAAATACCAATGGCATTATAGTCAAAGAAAGAAGGCTCTGACCTTGATAACTTTTTTGCTGCTTGTTCTTTTCTTCTTTACAACTGCGGGAGCAGCTAAAAGGAGGGTTTTTCTTTTGACAACTGATGGTCTAGTAAGTATTGGATCTAGAGAAGCCTGTCTAGCCATCAGTTGAGCCAAGGTAGGAGATTGGTGCCCCAAAGCAGATATTGGGCCTGCAGCTTTGTACAAGATCGCCCTGGCAAGAGGGGCAGGTGTTATATCCTGCAAGATGACAGAATCAGAATCAATTGGGGTTAATATTATTGAGACAGATGAGGGATGAGAGTATTACCTCTGAAGTTGGCTGATAATCAGGCATTAACTCGAGGCAGAAGGGATGGATTGGCATGTTGAAGATATGATCATGGAGTTCTTGCCACCAGAGAATGAAAGAAGGATGGGCAGACATTATTGGCACAAAAGGGTCAGGTGCATAGATAGTTCCACAGCATTTATAAGTGAAAATCCTTCTTGTCTTTGTGGAATCCTTGACAATCTCCCTAGGCTTGAGAAATTCGTGAAGAAATAGCCTAGGGGGCACTTGGCCACATCCCAACTGTCTAGCCATCATGTTAGGCTGATAGTATTCATAAGTGCTTTGAACCAGCCTTCCCCCACAGAATTCGGCTGGCAGGATGCAGGGCTGGATAAAGGCATTGAAAATCGCTATAGATTGTACATCAGTGCATCCAGTTTCAAAGCTGAATTCGCAAGGGAGAGTGAGGTTGTCATTGTCCAAATATGGGAACCAAAGAGGATGAGCAAAGCCTCTGAAGAAGAGCTCAAACAGTTCACCGATGTTCTTGTTGATAGATACAGTGGAGGCAGCTTCTCCATAGGTTTGACAACCTTTGGTTCTCCGGGTTTCTCCTTCTTTGTAATTGATTGAAGGAAAGTCTCGGCTGTTGAGGTCGATAGCGACGATTTGATGCATGTACAACTGCAGCCACATTTGGACAAACCACCAAGGACCATTGCCACAGGGGATTTTCTTGCTGGTATGCATCAGGTGGGTGGTTTGATTGAGCATGTGGTAGACACTTCCCAGGAGATATTTCCCAAGTGGAATGAGTTTTCCGGCAGCCAGCTCTTCAGCCATCACAATATGATTCAGGGTTGGCTCATTGGCTTTGCCACAAAAGACTGATCTGCATAGCCACATGTTTAGGAAGGCTCTATATTCGACATCGGTCAGAGGGCCATCAGACATATGGTTCTGGATGTATCTCTTATATCCAACCCCTGTTTTTACTCCTGTCTGCTTGGAGGAACCTTTGTGGTCATATGGATATACAGTTCCTGTAACGTTCAGGCCGGTCATCATGTAGACATCGGCCAAAGTGGGAGACATTGGGCCATGGCGGAAGAGAAAAGCATTTGCACCATTGGACCAAAAGTGGCAAGCTGCAATCAGAAGGTTCTCGTTCTTTGGTGTTTCGGCTAGTGACAGCTCCAGGCAATGAGAAATACGCAGATGGTCCCAGTTCTGTGTTTGGGGGCTTTTGTCATCGGATATCCTTTTGTACCAATTTCTCCAGCCGGCAATTGGGGGCAAAGGCCAGTTCTTGAAGGCGTCTTGCCACTCATGAGGTTTTTGTCAATGAAATCTTGAAAGGAATCCTCTGAGATTCGGCCGCAATGAGTTCGGAAGGATCTGAATTCCCTACAGGGCCGAGGAAGTAGGATGGAGCTTTTTCCTCAACGGGGATAAGGATTTCGGCAGCTAGTGCCTATCAAGAATGGAAAAAGGTGAGAGGAAATTTAAAATGCAAATCGAAAGAAGAATACCGAATGTGCTTGAGGGGATTGAAGTTTACCTGGAGAGCAAGATCTTGGTCCGCCATTTGAAGATTGAATCTTGGGAGTCGATAACCTAGGGTTCGGATCTGGATGAGAGCTCTAAAGATTCAAAAGGAGAAGCGGATGTCGAGCAGAACTAACTTGGGAATGTTGAGTACTTCTGGTCAATTCCGAGATAAAATTATCTTTTATCCCGAAATTGAAGGGGCATGTGTTGACACCAAAAATTGGCACCAGGAAGAGGCTGACATGTGGGCCAGATTCGTCGAAAAGATATCATTCGGCAAAGAAGTTTTTCCCCGGAGCATTCGGTAAAGACGTTCTGCGGTCGGGAACGCATCGTCATTCGGCAAGAGAGCTGTTTCACAAAAGGCATTCGGGAGCGCGTGATGACGTGGATCAAGTATAAGGAAAAGGCTGGTTTAACTTGGAATGCAAGACGGATACGGTGCCCCGGCGTTTATCTTTTTGGGAAATAAATAATGTAATCGTAATCGATTAGGAGTCGTGTCGAAACCTGGGTATAAATATAGACCCATGGTAATTGTAAAGGGCATCGTACAATCAATCACACAACAAACCGGCCCCGTGCCAACTTCGAGTCCTTTAGTCGAGTCGTCGAGTTCTTCGAGAGGAATCATCGATCCGTCGACCTCCGTAAGTACCGGCAACCCTGCACCATGCCTAGTATCATGCGGTGGATTTAGGCTTTGGTTCAGGAAGGTTCCATTGTTAGATCATGAGCCATGCGGTGGGCTAAGTTTTAGCTTGGAACAAGTTATCGGTTCTGTTGGATTTTGGCAAGATCTGATAGGTCCATTAAGTTACCATGTGTTGCTCTGGATTTTACCTTTATGTTTAATTCATTACAACACTCTTTTGCCCAGTCTAGGTTGATTAGATTCGGTTCTAGCTCATAATGCACTGCGTTTCCATAGCCGAATTCGAAGTCAATCTAGATTGCTACGTGTTGCGGGTTCAAGCTCGTTGGTCTTGTGTGGATCTTGACAGAACCGGGTATCATGCGGTGGATGCAGGTTTTTGGGTCGTCTTAGAGCTAATCATCCGGTGGATTAGAATTCGATTCGATCTGATAGACCTACCATCATCAACGAAGCATGTTCCTTCTTCATGGAACCCGATTCGGCTATATAGCTGTATTCGGCAGTATCGCCACGAGCGAAACATGTTCACGGTTTTGTTTTAAATAAAGAATGCTTTTAGCCTTCCATGATTAGAGTGTATCATGCGGTGAATTGCTCTATTCCTGGTTGGTGGTGTGATTCCAAGCAAGTCGTATCATGCGGTGGATTAACTTGCTCGTTTCATGCTCGACGGGTTGAAAAGTACCTAGACATGCGGTAGACTAGTGCTTTTAATCTATGCATTCTTGTTTATTATGAAATTATGGTCATGTTTTCGCCTTTCTATTTATCTATCATGCTCTGTTCCTCGTTAATCGGTTATGAATATGCGTTACAATGTTTATTCAGTCAAAAACCGATCTTTCGTCATGCTTACATCACGCATTCGGCAGTGCGCTTCCTGTGTGCTTTGCCGATTGCCGAATGATGCTTTAACTGCCGACAGATAGCTTCTCTGTAGCTATATGTCGTTTGAAGCTGGCTCCGTAGCCACAAATATGGAACTGACTGGTATCACCCGGTACGTTCCAGGTGTTATCTAAACATCTTTTCTCCCTTTGTCAGTTTCAGGAAAATTGACTGGCACGCTTTCAGATTCAAACGCTCGGGCCACGTGTGAAGCTAGCTAATTCGGCTTGCTGTGTGCTTGGCGTGAGGTGCGGATTTTACGTCAACAATTGCAGGGTTTGAGTTTGCTGACTTGAAGCCGGATCGGTGAGTTGCGCTCCGCCCAAAACGAGTTATCCTTCACCTGACGGAAGATCGAGGAACCCCAGTTTCCATTAAGAAGGGCCCCCTTCAGGCGCTCGGTAACACAACCACCCAAGGCCCTTACACGGCTGGCCACCGAGCTGCCCGACTGGTACTCGAGAGTCGCCGGCCCCTCGACCTCCTTACAAACGGCAAGAGCTACTTCCCGTAGCTCCTCGAGGTCTTCCTGGGCCTTCGAGTAAGCTACCTGGAGCGACTCCGCCTGTGAGGAGGTCTCCTCGGCCACCTTCCGCACCTCTGAAAGCCCAACACCAAAATCAGATAAGTCTTCGAAAACTCCAATTTAAATTTAGGGTAAGTTCATACTAGACATACCTTCGACTAGCTTTTCCTTCTCGGCGAGGGCCTCCCGGGCAGTGCTAGCCTCCTGCTGGAGCATCACCATCTCTCCTTGTTGGGCCTCGACCGAGGCCCGCAGCTCCGTGATGGCGACATCTCCCTCCATCACCGCCACGGTAAGCAGGTCGATAGCCTCGCCCTGGGTCTTCAGTTGGGCCTCAGCCACGGCAAGCGCCGAGTCCCGCTGCTGCAGCTGCCCCCGGGCTTCGGCAAGGGCGGCACGCTCCTGCTGAAGCTCACCCTCGAGCGTCGCCACCGCTTGCGTCCGCCGATGGAGTTCGTCCCCTTCCCGAAGCACCTCTTCGGCCGTCTCCACGGCAAGTGTCCTCTCGCGCAGGCGTTCCCGCTCGGCGTGGCTTAAGGCCTCCGTTAGCTGATGCACCTCGACGTGCGCATCAGTAAGTTCGGCAACCTTTCGCCCAGCCATCTCCCTCAGATCCTGTTATTAACACGACAAATGAAAGTGAAAAAGGGGGAGAAATGCAAAATGTGCGACAAAATTAGTGGTTAAGTCACTTACCCGGTGGAGGTCCAAACCCCGACCAAGGTGTAGTTCGAGGACCTTCTTCAGGGCTTCTTGGACCGTCGTCCCCACACCTGCTGTTCCTCCCATAGGAGGCGCTCGGCCTCAGCCGTCTTGGCCAGGCCGGGCGGGACGCCGCGACGACCGAGCCAAAAGTTGCGCCAGGCCTCGAAAGCCGGAATGCCAGGCAGGGTGCCCATGGCCTTCTCCTCCCAGGGGCTCCAGGTCCCGTCGCGGAATCCTGGAGCATCCTCCTCCTCATCCTCCTGACCACCCTCGAGGGTGCCCGGGAGGGTCATCATTGCGGAGCCGGCCCCTGGCACCTCCTCGACCTCCGCCAAACCGCTGCCTCCTGTTGCGGTCTGACCCACGTCTTCACCACGAGGCGCACCCTCCACCACCCCCGTGCCCTCGATCGGCACAGAGGTCTCTGTCACCCCTGCAACGGCAGGGGCCACATCCTCCACGGGGAGGGCCAAGGGCGTCTCCCTGGCCCGCTCCTCGTCCGCTCCTCGCCCGCCACCACCGATGCTTCTCCAGCCGTCGTCTCCTCCCTTGATCGGGTGGCCCCTCGCGTAAGGGCCGCCCGGTACCGAGCCACAACCCCCAATGCCTGGGGTGCCCCGGATGAAGGCGAAGCTGTTGAACGAGGCGTGGCGCGCGCCGACACCTTCAGATCCTTCGTCGGCGCCAACGGGAGCGGCGTCGGTGGACCGGATTGGCTGACAGAAACCAAGTCGACAAAATCAGAAGAACAACTTGAAAATGAAACCTGAGAAAAGAATGGTGACTTACCAAACCCGGACGAGGTGGCCTTGCGCTTCTTGCTGCTCAAAGGCCGCCGAGCCCTTGAACGACCACGGCCCCCCAACGGCGGGGTCTCGCTCGCGGGCCACGAACCCGCCGCTGCGGAGCTTTGAGCCCCAGGCACCGACGGGCCCCTAGCTCGAGCCGCGGCAGCCGCCACCATGGAACTCGCGGGGGCGGCACCCGCCGTCGAAGGCGCCGGACCACTCGAGGCCTCCCTATCCCGTGACGACGACGGGATCTCCTGGCGTTGCCCCCTCGGGGGCGCACTCACTTCAGCCGCCACCGGCGCAGGTGGCGGAATCTCCACGAGGTCCTCCGAGGAAGACTCCTCCAGAGTAATCTCGGGGGTGGTAGGCGGGGAACGCCCCTCCCTGGTTCAACGGCGGCACTCCTTCTCGTACGCCGCCTTCTCCAAACGCTTCCTCTATTTCTTCTGCTTCGCCGCGTCCTTCCGCGCCTTCTGCCTCTCGGCAGAAAGGCGGTTCGCAGCACGAACCTCGCGAAGAGGAGGAGCAGAACGGTACCCTTTTTGAGACAAACCCTGAAGAAAGAATTCAAAGTTAAACGATTAGATAATCTCGAGGGTAGAAAGCAAAATTGAATCTAAATCAAACATAAAGCGAAACTTACAAATTGTAGAAACCCCGCTTCGGGGCGCATCTTGACGTCGAAAAGGGCCTCCTCCTTGCAGTCAAGCTTGGAGACCTCCACGGCACGCCGTGCTCGATGCATGAAGTACTCGAGGACGAGGGTCCCCTCCTTCATCTTCAAGCCCTACCAGGGCGAGTCCACCCTGAGCTGGTCGAGCCGCAGCTTCCTCTTCATCAGCGGCTGTACATACCGCTGATTGAAGTTTGCAATCACCCCCGCCGCGGTCAAACCCGCCCTCGAAAGCGCGACAAAGGCGTCGATGAAGACCCAAAGTCGCTCTTGACGGTCGGCGGGGGAAATTCCGTAGCTCCACACCTCCGGTCGCTCGCGCAGCACTTTGTCGATGTACTCCGGCAGCTTGTTGTTGACGTTGCGGAGGTAGAACCACCCATTGTCCCAATCGGCGTTGTTGGAGGTCATCGTCGACGGGATGTACAAACCGCTCCGCTGCCCCCGGACTTGCAGGGTAAGGCCCCCGGCGCGGACCGCCCGGCGGAGCCCCCGAGACTCACCTACGGCCGTATGGAACTCACCCCGAAAAAGGTGAACCCATAGGTCCCAGTGAGCCTCGATCCCCAAGTACCCCTAACAAACGGCGACGAAGACCGCCGCTTGCGAGATGGCGTTGGGGGCAAAGTTGTGGAGCTCCACGCCGTAGTGGAGGCACAACCCGCGGAAGAACGGCGAAGCCGGGATCCCGAACCCCCACTCGTGAAGTCTCGCCAGGCTCACCACGAAGCCCTCCGGCGGAGAAGGCTCGTGGTGGTTGGATGGCGGCGCGATCCACATCGGCTCATTCGGGTTCCTGTTCGCCGGCAGCACCCCGGCGTCCACCAGCCCGGCGAGATAGGCGTCGGTGGCGATGGAAGGGCTCCATGGAGCAGGGTCGACAATGGTCACCATGGCGAACGGCGGCGGCGAAAAGGACGAAGTCTTGAGCATGGAAAGGTGTAAGGCGAAGAGCGACGGCGCTTGGAAATAGTAGATGCAATCGGAAGGCAAAGGCTGGGTAAGCTAATCCTTTCCCCTTGTCCCTTTATTTATAGTATCATGCGAAGCGCAACCGGCACCCCGGCCGCGTAAAAAACGCATCCGATACGATTAAACACCTCAGCCACTGACGACACGGCCCCACGAATTGGGATAACCACTACGCGTGAAAATCCAGGCGCCACGTCGCATCGTAACTGCCCACGTCTCTTCCGCTCTGCCTAAAAAGGCGCGCCCACTTCATGTTCTCCGCGCCACGCCGCCCACGACTACTTAAATAAACGCTCGAGGCTAGCCAAAAGGCTTCCGAGGTACGCTACCTCTCCTCGAGGCCCTACTGATCAGGGGTTCGAAGTCCTGGCCCCTCGAGGGTTCGACAGGCACCTCAGATCTAAAAGAGTCAGGGATAACCAATGGCACGCGCGATCAAGCCTATCCTCAAGCACAAAACTCGAGGGTGCCCTTCACGTTGTATTCAAGGCCAGGATGGAGGCAGCTAGTCGAGGGATCCCACCGAGGTAGAGCAACGAGCCCTCGACCCGGCGGAATTCTTCAAGGAAAACCTTATCAGAAGCACCCATGACGAAGAGCCTTTGTCGGATAAAAACTTATTCCAACAAAGGCTCGGGGGCTACTGTTGGGGGCAGTCATTAGGGGTACCCAAACCTATGGATAACCGCCCCAATAAACATTAATCTTGTCCAAGTAACCAGAAAAAGAAACAGAAGTTAAGGCCCACGGCCCAGCAACGACTGAAGGCCCAGCCAAGACGTCCCGCGGCGTGCCTCGACGCGAACCAAAATCTCCGCTTCGCTCGAGGGACCGACTCCTCGAGCGAATCGGAGAACTCCACTTCCACGTTATTATCTCCATCCATCTGAGCGAGCCAACATGACAAAACCACTATCCAAAACCACATTAGGGGGTTATTTAAATGGTTTTGCAAAGATTAGGGGGTTAAATATCCGGTTTTATAGTTGAGGGGGTGATGTGGTCGACCCTTGATACGTTGAGGGGGGGGGTTATATAGACTTTTTCCTTCACAAAATGACTATCACTCTTTAAGAAGGGGATATTCCACGCGCATGGATGCTATATGAATGGATCTTGTTTTAGTCGCATAAGTGATCCGCTTTAATTTAATTAGTCTTGTAAGGAGAGCAATAGCTTGTTTAGTTCGCAGATTACTTATATCTGGACTGGTTTGGTCTGGCAGACAAGGAGGACGGGTTCGTCTGTTTATATTTTGAGGAATGAATCGGCCTCCTGGGATGTATTAATAGGAGCTCAGCTATTTAGTGACCAACAAAGCCATATTACGATGCAAAACCACAAGGCGAGGCAGCTTCCGTTGTCAGATCGGATGGTTCCACCATAATGCCGTGACACAAACAAAACATAGCACAAGTGCATCAGTAAAGCAATGACGCAACAGCAATTACTGCTCAAAAGTCAAGATTGAAACAAACCATCAACCCGTCTTTTAGATTACCAAGGGACACAGAACCAACCCATAAAAATGACCCTAATGTGCCACTAGTCCAAACTGTGAATTGGCTAAGGTTCAGTGGATTTTATTATAACCCACGGAACCAAAGGGTCGACAGGCGGCGGCCCTTTCATGACTCATATCAAAGGCTGGAGGAGAATAGGAGTGGCACACATCCTCACTAAAGGGAATAACACACTATTAGGCACTATAGAGCGAGCATCTACAATATATAATTTATACGAAACCAATGTTCATATTATTGAGTTAATAATCAGGTGCTATTTGTACTTTATAAATCACAGTCATCTACACTTTTGGTATTTAGCCTCTTTGGAGATGGCTCTTGTTCCCATTTGTTAAGATTCTCAAGTTAGTTAGTTCTCCATGGAGCAACCATCCCCCTTTATGTAGTTATGTAGTCAGTGATACTAAATGACTATGCAAGTAGCTATTTGGTAGGCTGATGATCACATATCACCACCCGGACCATATATAGATAGGTTGGGGTGTATTTGCTAGGCCTTATGTAGGATAATGACATGATGTTACCGCTCGTTCTAAATCTTCTTCTCACAACAGTAGGGGCCAGCTATATTCCCTTTTCTAAAAAAAAGTAGGGGCCAGCAAATGCATAGCAATCTCCGGATGGGAAAGCCGGGTGGGAAAGCCTTTTAGCACCGGGTTTCCCACCCGGTGCTATGTTTCCGAGGCTAAAGGTACCCACCTTTAGCACCGGGTTAAATAACCGGTGCTAAAGGTGTGTCCATTTGCCAAAAAATATGTGTGTTGCTGCGGGGATTCGAAATCATGACCTCTTGGCTCGCGCGTACCCACCTAACCATCTCACCTACAAAGCACGTGTGATGAGATAGAAGATTCTTTTATTTTGTAGTAGCATGTGACACCCCCTTTAGCACCGGTTAGTGTTATGACCCGGTGCTAAAGGGTCGGGGCCTTTAGCACCGGGTCGTAACACCAACCGGTGCTAAAAGGGCCCTTTTAGCACCGGTTGGTGTTACCAACCGGTGCTAAAGGGTTCCCGATGGCGCCCCAATTTCGCACCCGGTGCTAACGTTACATTAGCACCGGATTTTGAGTGCACCGAGGCATATGAGGGGTGCGGATGTGAGTTATTCTTGTAGTGGATCCCTCCCCTCCTTGACACTAATAACTGCCCTTTCTAGCTTATAAAAAGACATATTTTACCCACCTTCCTACATTATTAGCTCAGCGATACAAAGGCCAAAACATACCGGCAGCAATAGAGAGGCAGTCATGGAGGGAAGCAAGAGGTCGAAACTGAATGGACAGTTGGCGAACCGATGGACAAACATTTGGCAATAGTGCTGGGAAAAGGAGGCTTCAGGAACTGTTTTTGTTGAGGTGTCTACGATTCATGCTGATCCTTCAGGAAATCCAGCGTTCATGGCACCCATGTGGACACAGGACATAGATGCAACCTACCACCTCCTGAGAACGAGCTCGGTTGGCAAGCGCTACCGGTGTGCACGCTACCCACCAGCGTTCGATCGTCTCCAGAAATAAAATCGCTGCCTCTCTTGCGTGGAGCCATAAAGGGATTACGACGCACCCATCGTCTACAGAGTCATGTGTGGCTTTGGTGATCTCCAGAAGCGCGTGTGGTCTGAGTGAGGTGTGCGTAAGTGGGGTAGGTGTGTACGTGTATGAATAGATACTACAGCTGTACCCAGATGAGAGGCATAAAAAACCTACCGCCTCCTACCACGTACTTGTACGCCTGACCAGAAATTTTTTTGGTGTTGCAGGTGCTAAATCAACATGGATGTCAGGTACCACGTATGCCTGACAGGAAATTTTTCTGGTGTTGCAGGTGCTAAATCAACATGGGTGTCAGGTACCCCGAGTTACGACACAGTACCTCCTCTTGCACATCAGTAACACCACTTAGGCCAGTCTCAGTGCACAGTTTCACTGCACAGTTACCTACACTAAAAACTAGGTAATCACGCCAGAAAAGTTTCGTGGTGATGAAACATCTCTCACATGTAATGAAACTCTTCCTTATCTCTCCTCTGCCACATCAGCAAATTTAATGTCATGGAACTCTCGTAAAACTCCACTGAGACTAGCCTTACACCGCACCTTCAAGGCCTGGATTCAATAATCATCGGCCATCGCGTAGCCTGGTGGTTCCGCACGTACCATCGTTGTTGGTATGGCCGGCGTAGCCCAGATTCATCAGACCAATTTGCCGACCACAAACATTGAGTACGTGTAACTGATGGATGTTGCATTTTTTTGATAAAAATTAATACGGAAAATATAGAAACAAACCTTGAAAATATAAAATTGAAAGAAAGGAGTATATCTTTGTCATGACTCAACCAATGAATTTTTGACCTACCAGCAGTCAAAATGAAATCACTTATTTCATCTAACCCATCTTCAAAATTGGCATGGACCTGATAATTTCGCCAGCATGTTAGATAAAATATGATTTCGTCTACCTTCAGGAAAAGACAACGGAAATTATTTGTAGGGATGGGGCTGACGTACCCACTAGATCATTCAATTTCACATGTGCTTGGCACTCCTCCATTTTCGGGACCCTCACTATAGACCAAAACTTAATTTTGTCATCCAAAATTGTCTCTCTCATAGACGATCTCTTCTCTTTCTTGCAGACACTCGTATACACAAGTATGCACAACCCACTCCTATAAATACATGGATGCAACCATACTGCTACAAGCACATCACAAAGACTGAGCCGGCTGGTCTCTATATTGATAGAATCATCATAGACGTCTTACTATCAACATGCGCGTCTCCGGCCTACTACTAAAAAATAGTGTCATTAATTCCTGAAATAAATTTATGATAATGCGACCACACCTACCGATTGATCACACAAACCGTACCAGCATGAACTACATGCAGTTCACATAAACATCGCATTTACGTACATGCTAGACAAAAACTTTCAGATTTCATCCTCTCAGTTGACACTTGACAGAACTCTAGTTTTCATTGCACCAACCAACAAAAATTATAATATTTTCTACTTGTTGATGAACACATTGCATACTTCACCACTTTCATGGTGTTGAGGTTTCTTTCTGTAATAGCCGTGATTTTGCGGTATATGCAATGGCTGGGAAATGGAATAGAAAGCATCTGGAACAATATCTATTGAGGTATGTTTTAGAAAATAGAATAGTATTTATGTTATACTCCCTCCTAATTTTTTTTTATAAGGCACAACATGACTTGGCACGGTCTTCTAAATTACAAGTTGACTATTTATTTATCTTATAATATATTATTTATGATTATAAGTTTATAATCATTAGAAAGTGCTTTTATTACACATCTAACAATTCAAAATTGCACTATACAAGTTAAATTTTATCGCTTAAATTATTGGTCAAAGTCTGTAAAGTTTGAAAAGCAAAAGGAGGGAGTAGTAATCAATTGCTGTGAACTCGTAGTCCGTTGATGGCAAAAATTGGCGCGTGTTGTTTTTCTGGGAAAAAGCGGACAATCGATCTGGATTTCTAAAGCGGACAAGACAATTTGGTTGACCAGTGGCCACAAAACCGGCTAGGTTGGATTACCAACCCATACAATCTGGTTTCACTTAGTCCGAGTCGAATTTGGAGACTCATGTAGATCTTGATTTGTAAAGAATTTACGAGTGAGGCTTGAGGATTAATCCAATCAATCAATCAATAATACCAATTTACTTATATTATCCAAACCCTAATCTCTTTTCTAATTTCCTTTTCCTTTCCCTTCCTCATCTCTACAACGGCTGAGAATGTTTTGAGTGAATTGCCGACCTCATAGCAACCCTAGGCAAACCCCGGGTCGATGTTTCTAGCTTTTCATGGTTTCCCAAGGAAAAGCGGACTATCCCGTTTTGGCAAGGGATACTGCAAGGTGCTTCGTTTCGACGATCTACACGTGCTAGCACATTCGGTTTGTTGACCAGCATCAACATAATCGAAATTTTCTTTTTCAAAGGGAGCGTTTAGGATTTATCATGATGATCAGTAACACATCGTGACTATGACTTTGAACTTAATTTCTGACATGTGTGCACCTTAGTGTGGTTAGGAAAGAGATCAGGATGACAGACCAAATTTGGCAGAATGCTTAATTTTCTTAGTCAAAAGTTCAATATGTTTGCAAATTTACGCCAATTTGTTGAGTATAGTGGATAAGTTTAAAAACATTGATATCTGGTCATAGCACAATCCGCAGCACACAATCCACATCACTTGAGAAAGAAAATTAAGATCGACTAGATTACATTCAGAATTCTTAACTCTAAATGATATCATCCTCTGTTCTACAAATCTCCTTCAGTTTCTTCTCAACGGCGTATCTCCTTCAGCCTCTTGCCACAACCAAGCATGAGGTCCCCCAACATGTGGGATGGAGACCCACCGCTTGGAGTGACAACAAGGTGGGATGGAGGTCCACCGCCCACCACCTGGGGCCGACCGCGCAGGATAGATGAGGGGTAGCAACGAGGTTTCAGTGGTTGAGAGGGTCTGGAGGTGAGTCTTCGTCGGCGTGGGAGGGGAGGAAGCGAAGGCGCAAGGATGAATCAATGTCGCTGGAAGGGAGGGGAGGCGGAGTGAGGAATCAGCAATCCTGGAGCGGAGGCGCGGGAGGAATGGTGCACCGGCGGTGAGCAGATGACGCGGTTGAGGAGGGGCGGTGAGGTTGACCGCCTTTCCCTGCTTGCCTCATCGGGTAGCTCGTTATCGCTGTATGTGGACAGCCCGATCTGGGACAAAACACTGGAGGGAGGCAGTGGTGCGGAGGGCCTCCAGCAACAGGTCGTGCTCCCTGCTAACAACTCGTGAATTGCTTGCTACTTGCGTGAAAGAAGAACAGCAAGCGGTGGTGTTGCTCTGCTTTTGGGCTCACAATCGAACAGGTGAGGGAGGAAGGGGGATTTGTTGCGCTAGCACAATTAAGAGGATATAGGTTTGGATAAAGCTGCAGCACATCACAAGGGATGCAGGGTGGTGTTCAGCTTGGAGATGCCGAGAGACTGGAATTATTGCTCTGTGGTGATTTAATGCTCCACCGTTTACTGTAACGGTGAAATTTAACAGAATGACGTACAAGGGATGGAAAATAAAATCTGATGGCATTCAAGGGAGAGCAAATTTTTTTACAGTGGCACATATAAGGGATAGCTATAATAGGCCGGGTATCTTTTAGCTGGCAACAAGTACTAATCACCGTTCAGATAGCGGTACTGAACATGCATCAAGGGATTGTTTAGTTCACGGTGGTTTCCTATCTACTTTTATAGCTTTACAAGATTTATTTAAATAAACAAAAACCTTGATACCTCCAGGGTTGCATGGCTGCAAAAAGAAGCAGGGCCGATCAGCCAAGGAACGGAATGGCGCACCCACGCACCTCGCCAGCCAAACACGGCCAGCAACTGCATAGCCGCCCAATATTAAGTGAAATTAATAACATTGCCCTTTATATCTTATAAAAGGCACATGCTGGCCATCCTCGGACACTAAAACGCATATATACAAACAGATCGAAAGAGAGCTGGTAAGGGAGGGAAAAAAAAGAGAGGCAGAAAACAGAATGTGCAGATGGCGAAATTATTGATGAATTGTAGTGTTGGGAAATGGAGGCTTCTGGAACTGTATTTGCTGGCGTATCAACAGAGCACGCACTGTCCTTCGTGGTAGATGTGCTGAAACAGATGCAATCCCCTAAACCCTAGCTCCTAGCACTTGCAACTTTTGCAAATTGTACCAAATCCAGCAATCGATCCCCGACCGGAGAATTTTGCGTGTTGCAGCTGCTACTGAATCAACATGGCCAAGGATATCATTCACCCAGCATGTCTGTCAGGCGTCTCAAGGGAGAACACTATCTCCTCATGCAACCGCCATTCTAAACCTCGTTGAACGCCGCACCTTCAGCATATCCTCGGGCATCCTGCAGCCTGATGGTTCAGTTGAGAAGCCTGCATGATCATTGTTGCTATGATCAGCACATGGCTGGAGGGATAACATGGGCCTAGACATTGTGGTCACTGGTCAGATTGTTAGGAAACAGTTATATATGTAAAACTGGGGAAAATTGTGATTATAGGATTCCAAACGTTGTGCTTTGTGATTTTGACACTCGGTCCACAATTCAGAGACACAGTTGGACCCACTTTGTCATTCACTGGGAGTGTCAAAATCACAAAGACCACATGTTTAGAATCCTATAATCACAATTTTCTCGTAAAACTGTTGGATTATTTGAGGACTTTAAAACCAAGAATATAATTTATATAACGACTAAGAATATAATATAAATAATGTAGTTCCTCAAAAACAAATAACAAAAAACAACGTTGAAACAACTTCAATAGCATAAGGCAACGATAGCGACAATTTTGGGATTTGGACAGCACAGTAGCGCAACCAGATGAGATGAGAAAATGCCATGTGCTGATCATCAGGAGCCTGACATTTCTCTTCATCTGACCACTAACCATCCAACTGCGATGGTTATTATGGCTGGCATTTTAGGTGAGCACACGAACACTGATTCTTTCCTACACAAATAAGACAACACTATCTCCAAGTGAAATTCAATTCATATTGTAGCTGGTCGAGTTTTTAAATTTTAATAGTAATGAAGCGGCTGTTACAAAATAGCCAAAAGACCAATAATATTTTTTTTGCATAACGGCTGCTGACACAATGATTTTGCGTCTACAACGGCCAAACAAAATCAGTAATTTCATCTAACACAAAATAGACATTTCAGTCTCTCAACTTTGCACCGAGGGTCAAATTAATCCGCCAATTTTCAGATCGGCCAAACTCGCTCTTGTGGTGATGTAGCACATCATATTGGCACGAGACTAATGTGAAATATCTTTTTTGCCCATGGCTCCTTCCCCTCCTCAATTTCCATTGTATGTAATTTGCTACAAATACATATAAAATATTGAAAAGAAAATAAATAGCAAACTTTTGTAATCTTTTATTTTTGTTAAGTCTGGAAACAAAAATGACGTATGTTATTTGTTGAATATTCTACTTGTTAAACTTTCTAAGTTTACATATAGAATTATATATTCATAACTATATAGTTTATAATATGAATGAGATATTGCAGCTGTTTTTTAGCCATTAAAAAACGAATGTCCCGACTTCGTTCGACTATATAGCTTCAAACGGGTGCATGTGTTCCAGTAGCACTTTACTCCGTGGTGTGATGAAGGGCTATGTGTTACTCATGCGGCAAAGTGATGTCACTTGCTCGTGTTTACATATGTGCAGCACGGGAAGGAAATGAATAGTTCCCTAAATGAGTAAATAAATAATATAACATGTGGTGAATGAGGCTGGGCAGGCCGACTCATTTGCAAGCAATGGCCGTCGTGCACATGCTTAATTTTATCGCTGGACACTTTTGCGGGCAAAATAGAGATATTAACTATATATGTAATTAATGACGGGTAGAAAGATATGAGAGAAAAAAGGACATTTTTCATTAGCCTCATGCTAATATGAAGCACCACATCAGCATAAGGATGTGTTTAACAAAAACAAAAACAAAAGTTGGGGGACTAAATTGGCTAACCTAAAAGTTGAGTGAGGAGAACTTGACCCTAAGGTCAAACATGGGGATCAAAATACCTATTTTGTCTTCATCTAACTAGTGGACGACATTGGTGTGGGCCTCCTAATTTCTTTGGCCCCTTGGATGAAATCATATTTTTGTCTACCTGCTAGACAGGCACGATGCGAAGTGCTCAATAAAAGAATTTTTTTATCTCGTATGATCACTTAGATGAACCTCTTTTTGGACTGCTGGCATGAGGTACTTAAACTCAATTCGGTCAGGCAAAATCATTGTTGATGACCAGTGTATAGTCTGCTGTCAGGAGCCGGTCTGACCGGTTTACCGGTTTTGGTATCTTTGTCATTATTCAATTTAGACTTCACCACTGCATTGCTCTCATCAAAAGATCAAAATGCATACATAGAACACCCGATTTGGAGTTTGGATGGGAGATTTATAGCTTTAGCAAAATCAGTACCTAGGGAAACCGATCTGACAGGTTTACCCTATGTAGTCTGGGACAGGAGTTGGATTTTGACAAAAAAAAGGGTTTCAACTCCCAATGGAGCAGGACCTCACCACCCTATAAATATAAGGACTAGTTAGATCCATGCCATTATAATTTTCACAGTTTGGAAATATGCCATCGGTGTGTCACTGATAGGTGGGGGCTACCTCAGTCACTGACAGTGGCATTTTTCTAATTTTCAAAAATTGTAATGGCACAGGAAGAATTAATCCTAAATATAAAGGGCTATGACAGATTGAGGGTATGCAATCGATCAAAACACTTATATTTTATCTTTTTTTTGCATTTTTACCTTTTCTCTTTGCCCTTCCAATCCCATATTTGCTATTCTTCCTTGGTCTCTACATCGGTTCAAGGCGTTCTGGGTAGCCTGGCGATCCTAGAATAGTAGAAGGTGTGCTTGCCCCCGAGAGCATCCCCACCAGGCGTGTGTTCATTAGTCTCTCATCGAGTTCTCGATGAACCCAGTCTGACCAAATTGCAGAACCGATCTGGCCGGTCGACATAGAGGCATTGTAAGGAACCCCTCTATGTGTTTGAGTATTTGGCACGAACCATTTTTGTGTCAACATGCTTTTTCGTGAAGGTCGATAGCAAAGGAGCTATTTCGAACCTCGATGCCAAGAACATCATTGCCATGACGCATGGTGATGTTCCAGAGGATAAGTGCCAACCTTTTGACGAATAAAGGCCAAATTTGATAAAGTTTGAGGCAATGATATTCATAGTTCTACTTCTAACACTGAAACTTTTAAAGATACTTCACCAATTAACCCATTAAGTACAAAGATACATAAAGTCCCTATTGGTACACCAGTAAATTACATACAAAGTCGAACTATCATTGGTAATTCGGCTAGTGAAGGGACTGGAAAGGCTCCTACTAATACTATATTGCCACATGAGGTTGTGTAAAGTGAGCCTCCTATAGGTACAAATGGTTCATTTACCTAATGCTAATAGCTCGTTGTACTATGTTCCTAGTACATTGTCGAGCCAATCACAAACATACAATACATCACCATCGGTACCTTATATATCTAGAACACAAAAATCTGGATCAGCTAGACTATCAGAAGCCGCTCACGGATTTAAAGAAGATGTTATGGAGATGTTTAGTCAAACTTTTGGTGTAGATCCTAAAGTAAAGTGTTGGCCTTATCAAAGACCGTATCCCGATAGTTACGAATATGTTGGATATCCACCAGGTTTTAAAATGTCAAATTCAGTGATGATGATAGTAGAAGTACATTCCAACATGTAGACCAATTTATTATACAATGTGGTGAGGCTAGTTGTAATGATATTTGCAAATTGAAAATGTTTCCTTTACCTTTATCAGTTGATGCATTTATTTAATTTATTTCATTGACAACCAACTCAGTTCACACGTACTTGGTCTGATTTAGATCGTAAATTTTATAATTATTCTTTACCTCTGAAGCTGAGTTGAAATTGTTGCATATTACATGGGTTAGGCAAAAAGAAAATGACAGTGTTTCTAAGTATATTAGGAGGTTTAGAGATACTATAAATTGATCACTACGGGAAACCACGGGTTTGCCTAGCGCTCCAAGCACTCGGCAAACCCCACAAACACTCGGATTTTCGGCAAATCCTTTACCGAGCGTAACACTCGGTAAACGACACACGGCATATAAGGTGATGGCAAAGACCGTCTTTACCGAGTGTTTTTTGTCGGACACTCGGCAAAGGCTTTACCGAGTGTCAAAACCGACACTCGGCCAACATTTTTCTTAAAAAAAAACAACCCGACACTCGGCAAATATTTTCTCAAACAATAAAAAAAATCCACCGAACAGCGCCGCCGCGCCGGCCCCGCCCGCGCCAAGCCGGCCACCGCCCCTGCCGGGCGGCCGCCCGCCTGCGCCGCTCACGCCGGCCGCCCGCTCGCGCTCGCGCTGCGCCACCCCGCCCCGCCTGGGCGCTGGTTGTCGGCCGCCGTGCTCCACGCAAAGCTGCCGCGGGAGACTGGGCGTCGGCGCCGTGCTCCACACCGAGCCGCCGCGGGATGCTGGGCACCCAGCTGAGCCACACCTCCACGTCGGCCCCCAGCGTCGCAGCTCGGCCAGGCCACGACGAGAGCGCGAGGGGGCCGTCCGCACCTCGGCCAGGCGACGGCGCATGCTCGAGGGGCCGGGCGTCCGCGAACGTCCACGCCGTCGTCCACGCCCCGCAGTCCGCGCAGCTCGCCGAAGGGGTCCCGCAGTTCGCGCCGCCAGCCACGTAGCCGCCGCCGACGAGCGGCGCGCGAGATCCAGAGAGAGAGAGCTGGGGCTGGCCGGCGCTCAAGATTAGAGAGAGGGAGAGACGCAAGGGGCTGGAGCGGTGAGGGAGAGACATACAGAGAGAAGAGAGACGGATGGTGCTGGGAATAAACAAAGGGTAGATGGTGGAGAGGAATCCGGTGGAGAAAATAAGGAACCAATGGGAGAGCTGACGTGGCGAACAGCTTTTTCACTCGTGTTTTCTCTTTATGTTTGTAACGAATTTTTGGATAGTTAAACAATTTTAAATGAAAAAGTTGTAAACTACAAACTTTTATATCTCTTCGAGACCAACAACTTTGATATAGAACATATTTATATCCGAAGTCATTTGAAAATTTCAAAAATTTAAGATTTCAAATTAGACACATTATAAGAATATTTTAAACTATTAAACAATCTCAAATAAAAAGTCATCAACTACAAAGTTTTATATTTCTTGGATATGTACAACTTTCATATATAACTTATTCACATTCGAGATTATTTCAAAACTTTCAAATTTCAAATTTCAAATTAGATAACTTATAATAATATTTTAAGGTGTTAAACAATCTTAAATACAAAAGTTGTCAACTACAAAGTTTTATATTTCGTCATGGTGTACGACTTTGGTATAATGTGTTTTTTCATATAAGATCATATAAAAAAGTTTGTATTCAAAACATACATCCAATAACTCTGTCACAAACAATTACACACACTTCTTATGAGATGTTTCGATTTTATAAACATCGTTATGACAAAATATGTGAAATGTTCTCAACTTTTTATCACAGCCTCTATATGTGATACCATCACTTCATGACAAATTTCATGATTTTTAGACTTAATTTGCTTGTTTTAGAATTTAAAAATCATTTGGATTCACATTTTTGCCGAGTGTCAAAGAAAATACACTCGGGAAACAAGCTCTTGCCGAGTGTCAATAATAATACACTCGGCAAAGAGCTTCTTTGCCGAGTGTATTTTTGTGACACTCGGCAAACAACATGCATATAATTTTTCTACTCATTTTAATTTTATTATTTAAATCACGTGCTATTCAAAAATGAAAAAACCTTAATTCTTTGCCGAGTGTCAATTATAATACACTCGGCAAAGAGCTTCTTTGCCGAGTGTATTTTTTTGCACTCGGCAAATGACATGCATATAATTTTTTTGTCTTTGTATTTTATTATTTGAATCACTTGCGGTTAAAAAAGAAAAAATTTAATTCTTTGCCGAGTGTCAAATATAATACACTCGGTAAAGAGCTTCTTTGTCAAGTGCATTTTTTTGACACTAGGCAAATAAGCTCTTTGCCGAGTGTTTTTTATTTGACACTCGGAAAACATCTCTTTGCCGAGTGTATTTTTGTTTGCCGAGTGTTGTTTTTTGGCACTCGGCGAAGAGGTTGTTTGCCGAGTGTCCGTAAAAAAACACTCGGCAAATGTGTCGGCACTCGGCATATACGGGTTTCCCGTAGTGGATGTTTAATGGTTTGACAATTTCTGATAGAGATTTAGCTGATCTAGCTTTGCTGGTTTATTACTTGATTTTCATAAACAAAATCCAGATGAATTTGATTTCCTTCATGTTAGCTAATTGTTGCGAAAGGCTTTAGCCATTGAAAATAGAATTGAAGAGTCTAGGAGTTTACAAAATCCATTGAAAAGTATAGTAGTCCTCTTTATGCACGTGAATCCAATTTTTATGACGAAGACAAAAATATATATGCTGCTTAATTTGTATGACCACATAATGAGAAGCCTAGCACTTGTGCTTCTCTCGAGCAGCTCTAAAAGAATTGGCAAAAAGAGATTAAATTCATTTTTTTGATGTAGCAAAATGCGATAGGACTTTTGATGAGTTGCTAAAAATTGGAAAAATCATATTCGCTCTTGATATTCCGCCACTTGTTGAATTAAAGTGATGAGCATATTGTAAATGGCATAGCTCTTCTTCACATGCAACTAATGATTGTAATGTATTTCGTTTGCAAATCCAATTGACCATCAATGAAGGCAATTTGTGTTTACATCCGACACAAGTCGACGCAAATCCTTTTGCTATAAATACCCTTGAAATACAAAATTCTAGAGTGCTGATTCGGTCACATCAAGTTGAAGCGGCCAAAGGGAAAAATGTAGTCATTAGTGAGAAAAGGTCTAATAAGAATATGCCTCTGGAGAAGACCTCAAAAGTTCCACCGAAGATTTTGACACTTAGGGGGCAAGGCAAGACCAAGGAAGTTGGTTCAGCGAAAATCGGTCTGACCGGTTTCAAATCCGATATGACCGAATTTTCCTAGAAGATCGACTCGGAGTAGTTCTAAGATGAAGAGCTAGGTGAGACCGAGCATTGAACAACTTTTGTCCAAGTACCAGACGGAGAAAGCTGATCAGAAGCAATATCAAGGTAATTGTACAAATAAAGCAAAAGGATCCAAGCTTTCACCAAGACATCAAAAGAAGTCACATTTTTGCTCATATCAAGGTAATTGTGCTGTTGTACCATATTAATTATTTGGTCTAGCTATCATTTTGGTCACATCCTTATCACTGTTCACCTTGGGATTATGATACTATGCATATGCAACAATATTTTATCATATAACCATATTTTATTACATATCCTATTTCATACTCAAATTATAGTGCATCAGAACGACCAGTTGCTACTCATAATGATCTGGTCAAAAGTAACGTGTATTCTCAAGGTAAAAGGGGTGTCAAGCAAAATTCTAAGTATTTACAGCTGAAGGTGGTATCCCTTAGGATTACCTCACACCTAAAAAAGAAGATTGCAGCTAATGCGCAAATAAGGATTCATGGAATATAACGTAGAGGTGGTGCCAGCAAGATCAGGAGTTACCAAGCAAGTATATATGGAGGCCGAAGCAAGCTATTCGTCATCAACCTTGAATTAGAGGAACTTCATGGTCGATAATGTTTCATCACCCTTAGTAGAAAAAATATGGATGGTGTGTAATTATCTTCTCCCTTACACAATTTTGGTTCACAACAATGTTTTCTGGCATGCAAGCTTACAAAAAAACAAGGGGCATGCGTAGACGACCGAAATTGGCATTAGTGTGTAATCTTTCAGCTTTTCCGGGCAAGCCAGTCTGACCAGTTTCCTAGCTTTGTTAAAATTCAATTTGGACTTCACTATGGTGTCGCTCTTGTCAAGACGATAAAAAATGCATGTATAGAACTTTCCAATCTATAGTTCAGATGGGAGAGTTATGACTCTAGCAACATCTGTACCGGGAAACCAGTCCGACCGGTTTACGCCATTTAGTCCGAGATAGGAGTTCAATTTTGACATAAAATTTCGAAGGGTTTCAACTCCCAATGGGCCAAGACCTTCCCAATCTATAAATATAAAGGGCAATGGTTGATTGAGGGCATGGAATCGTTCAACACACTGATATTTTTTCTTTTTCGCCGTTTTACATTTTCTCTTTGCTCTAGCGTTTCCAAATCGATACTTGTTGTTCTTCCTTCATTTCTATATCAATTAAAGGCGTTCTAGGTGGCCTTCCGATCCTAGAACAATCCAAGGTGCACCCTCTAGGGTGAGTGTTTGTTGGTTTCTTGTCGAGCTCTTGCCAAACTTGGTTTGACGGGATAGCAGAACTAGTCTGACCAGCCTGCGCAGAGGCGCTGCAAGGTGCCCCTCTGCGTATTTGATTATTTGGCATGGCCTATTTTCACATCATCAATCATCTTCGTAGTGGACGTTCTTAATTCCGTCTTTATGCGAGACTATATCATGTAGATTTCATCCACTCAATCCACTAGTGGAAAAAGTCACATTCGTCTATGGCATTTAGTATCCGGCATAAAAAGACCGGGTACTAAAACACTAGTCGGTACTAAAGTGTGTCATTTAGTACTGGCTTGTGTTACCAGCCGGTACTAAAGTGTCCTCCACGGGTTACTTCGAAAGGAAAGCATCTCCCACTTAGTCACAGGTGATGCATAGGTGGGATCGTAAGGAAGCAACGTGTGAGGCTGGAGGTCATGAGTTCGAATCCTCACGGACGCGTACGTGCATTTACGCGTGAAAAAATCACTTGCGGACGCGTACGTGCATTTCCCAGCGGTCTAAATATTTTTTTTCTTTTTTTGTGCGAGGACATTACCGACCGGTACAAAACAGAGCCCTTTAGTACCGGGCAGCCCAGCCAGTACTAATTGGCTTGCACGTTAGTGCCGGCCAATAAGTACCAGCTGGGCTGACCAGTACTGTGAGAGTTTTTGTAGTAGTGATCATTGAAAAAGGTTCCTCTCATTTTCTCGATCTCTTGCTAAAAGAAAACCTAGTTTTTATTGCACCATCCAACAAAATAAAAAAAACTGAATTTTCATTATTTCAATGTTTATATTTTTATTGCCTCATTATTTAGCATTTGAACAATTTTTTCTCTCATTTTCCAGCTGCACGAAGTGTAGTGATAGTTGACTTAATCACATGAACGGTAAGGTCTGTCACATAGTAAATAGCAATATAATCTTGTATGGACGAGGTTAACTGAAAACCACCAAATGGGCTGCAACCACCCAGCTTCCGGTTCATTGTTGAAATCAGGGACTATATATTAGATTAGGAACCTACCGCCCAATAGTTGTTTTCAACCTCTGAGACATTCAATACACATTCGTCCACTACATTTAGTACCGGGCGTGAAAAGACCCGGTACTAAAGTGGCATGGAGCCCCCAGAGCCACTTTACTGGTACTAAAAGTGACACTTCAGTACCGGCTAGTGTTACCAGACGATACTAAAGTGGAGGACTATTTAGTGCCGGCTGTTAACACTAGTCGGTAAAAGTGTCACTTTTAGATGGTCCTCCACGAGTTACTTCGAAACGAGAACATCTCCCACTCAGTGACATATGATGTATAGGTGGAATGGTAAGAAAACAACGTGCAATACTAGAGTTCATGGGTTCAAATCCTCACGGCCATGCACACGCATTAACGCGTGAAAAAATCGCTCTGTTCCCGCCTCTCGCCGGTCGGCTGGGCTGACCGGCAGTAATGCTTAATTTTGACCGGTACGGATGTACTTTTTTCCAGCAGTGATTACTTGTATTCAACTGCTGAACAACTCATCTTCTCACCTACACGTGTGTAATGGTGCTCTGTCTCATTTGCCGATGCTGACTAGCTCCGACAATTATGTCCGATGATATGCACTTTCCCACCAATACAAGAAAGGCTCTACAAGTATAACGAGTATACAGTATATTTTTCTTAATGAAATTCCACCAGTTTACATTTAACGCTTCCTATATATTAGTTTAATTATTTGCAAATGTTAAAATGATATCAGTGGATTTATCATGAAAATCTAGTTCGATAAAAAGTATACTTTTTTCTATGTTTTGCAAATATATTTTAACAAAAATGTGCTAATTAATCAAAGTGGTGTTTTAGAGAATCTGGCCTTGTTCACCTTATGGTTGACAGGAGGGAATGAAGGGGAGTCCTAAGATCAAACTGAAAACAGAGAGGAAACGTTGTGCCGCACAAGGCTGCATATTGTTTGGTTGGAGTTTGTGAATGCTATGCAATACAATCTTCTGTGCTATGTTCGAGCATTTGTGAGGTTATAAATAGGAAGAGAGAGAACGTCAAGATGTTGTTAGGTAGCATGTGTTGTAAAATATACTACCTCCGTTGGTCAATAGATGACGCTTCAGACAGCAGATAGTACTGGAAAACAGGTATAATAGTTGGTCCTAGCGTTATATTAAAAAGGATGGAGGTAGACAATAACTTCCATGGTCTCCTCCACTTAGCCATTGAAAGAAACACATCGCATGCACAAATGGGTCTACAGATAAAGGAGACAGTGCCCACTCCACTAGAGCTGCACACATGCCGTGCGACGTTAGGGATAGTAGGCATGTGGAAGAACATCTCCAGTTCTACTTCTTGTCACATGCAGTCGTATCATGGAGCCAAATCAGAATTGGGCAGCTATATAATCGTACACTCGAGGCGCAAAAGCATGCTGGTGTGCTCAGAATTGCATCGTGGAGAGCCTTCCCATCAAATGCTCCGTGTAGCTGAAAATTTCATGGGTCCACGTATGACGGTCTAACAAGGACGAAACATGCTGGGTTGTCCAGTGCGGAGGCTCCACATGTTGGTTGGAAAAAGGTGATGCCCAGGTTGTATACACGCTACTAACGACGATTAAGCAAAACAGCAAAACCTACTGATCTGATGCCCAATTGCAAGTTGTCAATCGAGGACGTCAAGGTAGAAGTCGCTTGACAACGAGCTGGCAAGCCTAGTTCTGTCTAGTCTCCTATAGTCCTATGTTCAGTGGTGTTGAGTTACTCAGTTTTCCGCGTAATAACAATTATGCAAGCCTTGTATGCTTCTGAAATGTTATGGCAGTACGTCTATTTAACTAAAAGAACACCTAAGCATTACAGTCATCAATTTCATATAGTTCCTCTGCCAAAAAAATATATGGCATCTGTGCACCCTCCTCAAGATACATACAGACAGATACCATTGATGATTCCCGGAACGATGATGTCTTATTGTACAACAACATACTATATATGACCATCGACATTAATTCATGTTGAGCATCAAAAGATGCACTCGCTAGTCAGTCACTACATCCACCAACAACTATAACTTGTTGAAACTGGACACTTATAAAAGGGCCATATATAGCAGCCCCAGCTGACCTATATAATAGGTAGTAGTCTATTAGCCCCTAACCTCCATACAATACACATATCGTCGTCGAAAAAGGAACCAATACATACAAGTTAGATTTTGTCCCAAAACTAGCATGGATAGGGCTAGGGATTAGAACATGATGGGATGCGTGATCTAGCGCGCCACATGGGACAACTGCGAGTGGGAGGCATCTGAAACTTTGGCGCTTGGGCTCAGTGCAGTCGTCTAGAAGGTGCTCTTGCTGTCTCCGGAGCAGCAACATGGAGTATATAAGCCGATTGGAGTAGAGGCCTTTGGAACTGCAGCTCTCAGGATCCCTGCGGTCTAGATGGCGCTCTTGTTCTTGCCAGAGCAAGGCACAGCGAACAGTGAGAGTTTGTGATCAATGGCGGTGAGTGATATAGTATTTTAATCCAGTACACAGCGTCCAGTCGGTGATTCCTTGACGGTGAGAATAGCTAGGATTGACGTTATCTTTCAATCCGAGCCCGATAATTTGGTGTTCTCGCGAAGGGACTCCGATGAAGTTTATTCTAGCTTGAGATATTTAGTACTCAAGTTAGCCATTAAACTGCTTGGTCGTGACATTTCGTGTATACAATTTATACCTAAGCTGGCCTGCTCGATCAGAATCACTACGGGAAACAGGCTAAATGCGGAGTGCCTCGGGCACTCGACAAAGTCCGATATACAATGTAACACTCAGCAAAGGCCCCTCGATAAACAGGGTGCCGGCAAAACCTTGTTTACCGAGTGTTTTTTGTCGGGCACTCGGCAAAGACTTTATCGAGTGCCAAACACAACACTGGACAAACATTTTTTTTAAAAAAACACCGGACGCAGCGCCGTCCGCCTGGCCGTGCCGCTCGCCCGCGCCGCCCGCCGGCCGCCCGGCCCCCCACCTACCCGCTGCTCGCCCATCTGTCCGCCTCGCCACCCGGCCTCCTCGGCTGCCCGGCCGCTGCACCTCGTCGGACGCCCGGCTACCCGGCCGACAGCACCTAGCCCCTCGCCGGTCCGCCTCGCCGCCCATCTGCCTCGCCAGCCGCCCGGCCCCTTGGCGCTGCCCCTCGGCCTCTTGGCGCAGTCCCCCGGCCGCGGCTGCTGGGTGCTGGCCCCCGCCTCGGCGTTGTCCCCTATCCGCCGGCTGCTGGCCACTGGGCGCCAGCCGCCGGCCCCTGGGTGCTGGCCCCGGGCCGCCAGCCGCTGGGCGGCGGCCGCCTGGCGCTGGCCCCCCGCCGATGGAGCTCATGAGGGAAAGATGAGAGGGGGAGAGAGGGGGGAGGGGGAAGAGATGTGTATTTTATTTGTACGAGGGAGGAAGAGATCCATGTGGTTGGACCAATAAGAGAGCACCATTTTGAAGGTGTGGATCGATGACGTGACAACGCGTGTTTTCTCTTTGCTCACTACCGGAAACAGGGCGTTTGCCGTGCGTCCAAGGCGCACGGCAAAACCCCTAATACGCACGGCAAAGTCTTTGACGTGCGTTTTTAGCCCACGCACATGGCAATGGCTGCACAGCAGCCAAAGGCACGGCAAAGCCACGTTTGTTGTGCGTCGAATATCGAGCACATGGCGAACATATTTGTCGTGCATCAAACACAGCACACGGCAAAAAAAGTTGATAGCGGCGCTTGACGGCGCGAGGGCTGGCGACAACGGTGCGCGATGGCGTTTGGGGGGTCTTTTCGTGCGTCATGGAACGAGGCGCGCGGCAAAGATTTAGCCTTTTCCGTGCGCCACCAGAAGGACGCACGACAAATAGTTGCATGTTTGCCGTGCGCCGTCGGCAATGCGCACGGCAAAGAGTGGCATCTTTGTCGTGCGCCGTCTGTTGCGCACGGCAAACGGGCCGTTCCAGAAAACAGGAATGGTCACTTTGTCGTGCGCCTTCTATTTGACACACGGCAAAGTGACCAAAATATTCCTGTTTTTTTGTTTTTTTGCGTTAAAAGGTGCCCACTCATTCGAAATTCACATGCATCATATATATATATATATATATATATATATATATATCATATCAATCATCACAGCATCATATATATTTCACAATAATCATAAATAAATGCACAAATTCAAATAAATTCACAAATTGGACAACGACGAGTGTTCGATTACATAAACAAGTTCATAATTCATCCACAAGTCCAAAGTTCATCGACAATGAGTTCAGAAACACGAGCATCCATTACATAGTTCAGAGACTCGTCACTGAGAAGGAGGTGGCTGGAACGGGGGCGGTGGGGCGCCGATCATAGGCGGGAACAGCTACTGTGGGTTCAACCCCGGTGACACGGCCGGCGACATTCCAACATTATTTGATGCCACCGATTGATTCTACAAAAAAAGAATAAATTGCATGTGATACAACAATCAAGTTCTCCAAGTTATAATCTAAATTATCTATGTTATAATGTAATTTCTCTAAGTCCCTACCATCTCTAGGTCTCTAAGCGAGTTTAATTTTATACGTTCTCTATGTCTCTACTAATTGAAATGAAGCAAGGTTATGAAGTGACTCACAACTGGAGTTGTCGGAACCGTAGCCGAAGGCGGAGTGAACACCATCTGGGGCATCGGAGGCATCGCCGGCATTGGTAGACCGCTCCGTAAAGCAAGCATGCATACCTGCATGTGCTGGGCCATTAGCTGCTGCTGCTGAGCCAAGCACTGGGCCATCAGCTGTTGCTGCTCGGCCACCTGATGGGCCACCCGCTGCTCAATCTGGGCTAAGGCCACCTGCTCATCCAGCCGGGCCTACAATTGTTCATCTCATTATTATAATGCAAAGGAAACATGTAGAAATTGAGTAACGATGAATAAATTAGAAATAACCTGAAGTCGGTCCATTTGGACCTGTGTCGCAGATGGCCGTGAGAGTATCGGAGGGCTACTGCCCGTGCTCCTTGCTCGGATGGTCGCGAGAGTGGGAGTAGTGGCCATGTCTAAAATGTTGTCGCCAATATAGTAGCGGCCATGCTTCTTTCCTTCACTACAAGAAATTTGACCTTTTGTGACGAATACCCAATGACATTTGACTTATTCGTCGTTATCATGTTTGATTTTGTGACGTTCTATATCATACAGTGCAACTTAGAGATAAAAATGAGGTGTTCGTCATTAAGAGTAACTAAGAATCGTCACAAACTATTGCAAAGCCAAAATCATAACGAATTTTGTTTTGTCATTAAGCAAAATTGTTAAATGTCATAAATTTTCAAAAGAAAAAAGACAATACTAGGGTGGGTCCCGCTGAGGTGGTGTTCTGTATTTAATTTTGTACACTTATGAGGTGGTGTTTTAATTAAAAAATAGTTATTATTTGGGAAAAAAAGACTGTATAGCACATGGGTACGGACTTTGGTCTTAGGTTCCCTCACACCTGCCTTAAGACTATACGGTGCGTCCAATTGTGATAAAGTTCGAAACAAAAAACATACCGTGCAAAAGAACGAGGCCCACCGAAAGTCGTTAAAAGGAAGAGAACTAGCATGTGTCACAAATTTATATTCACATTATATCATCATAATTTATAAAGTTTTATAAGTTTCTATATGTCAACTTATTAATAAATAAATTGTCAAGTGGGGATCATTCCTCTTTTGTATAATATTTAGAAATGAAAATATGAAAAAAAGAAATAAAGAATAAAAACAAAAACAAAAAAAAGTGAGGAGAAAACAAATTAAGGCGCCAAGGAATCGAACATTAGACCTCACCTTTGGAAAGCAGCAGCAACACCACTGCACCAATTATTCAATTCTGATTACAACAGTTAAGTTCATTATTTTATACGCTTTCTTGCTCGCCCATAATCTGGTGAAATAAAAGGTGCGGAGAATTGCGATCGAACGCGCAACGTCGAGGATAAGGAGCTCATCCCTTACCACTGCGCTAAAAATCCTATGACGCACAATTTTGTCTATATTTTTTGATCCTCCTACTAAAAAAACAAAGAACCATAATATAGCTGCGGGCAAGTGTGAAGCAATACCGGTTGAGCTACCATTCCGATTGGTTTGATATGCAGATGGTCATTTATATATACAATTTTACATCTCGCGACCACGTGGCAGCACCCACTTTGTTGAAGTGCTTCGCCACAGATGCTAGGAGGCCGCACGGGGGTGTCGAGCCACGTGGCGCGCGTAGCTCGCTCCATGCACATCTTTTTCGTTTAAATCAATAATTAAAATTTGTAATTAGATTTTTTGATCATACAAACTTCAAATTTGGTGATTTTTCTTTCTGAATTTTTCTAAAATTACGATCTTTCAAGTCATATAATTTTTTTGCATACTTGTTTCCAGTTTCATCTCGTTTTTATATAACTTCTTTTCTTGCACCGAAAGAGAATTGATAAACCATATTTTTCTATAACAATTGGCCATCTAACTTCATATTTTGTAATGGTACGGTGAATATAAGGTTCTATCTAAGTTTGAGTTCCATATGAGTTCAGAAATACAATAAGCTACTTAAATCTCAAAGTTACACTAGAGTTATTAGAAACTATCTGATACATATACCATTTTGTGAACAATGTATAGTACCACTTTATCGAAATTGTCTAAATTTTTTGTTGTAAACTTATGGTCCTACAATACGACGCCACGCCAATCTGTAGAATTTTTTGACCATGTTAAAACATTATTGTAATTATTATGTGATAATTTAGAGATAGAAGTTTGAATTGTCCATAGAAGACGATTGAATTTTTCATCTATCTTTAGGATACGAGCTAGAATGGAACATGTGAACATAAATATGTTTTTTGCAATTTTTAAAATTTTATTGGTGGTGCACATAGTTCAACATGGAATTAATTTCGGTAAGCATACAAAAAATCAATTAAATGATAGAAAATATTAAATCTATTAAAAAAATCTTAAATCTTCAACATGATAACTGAAATGTTGTGTATTAAATGTAAAAAAATCATTGGTTAGTATAAGATATTTTTTGTCAATTACCTCACAAGCTAATTAGTTAATTAAAATAGTTAATGGTTGGTTAAATGGGCCAACAAATCTTTTCTGGGCTGTTTCGTACTGAAGGCCCGATTCATCTGGACCATTCAACTTCAATCCAGCGATTCATATAGAGTTAGGCAGTATAAAAGACGGGTGGCCGGTGGAAAACCCTACCCGTCGGCCGCATTTCGGCAGCTGCATCTGGCGCGACCCTCCCCCTCACCATCCCCTTCCCCACCGCCGCCCCCTCTCCTCCCCGGCCAGTGGCATGGCGGTCTCCGGTGGCACGCGCTCCTCGCGGCGGCGGCAGGCCTTCCCAGCGTGGATCCTTCGCGGCGGGGATCCCCTCCCGGCGCGGATCCCTCGCGGCGGCGTCTCCTCCTCGCGGCCTGCGGCATGGGCGAGTGGGTCCCGACGCGGATCCCATGTGGCGGCGGCTCCTCCTCGCGCCGCGCCGTGAGCACCCGCGCCTCCGCGCCACCCTACCGCACCAGTCCGGGTTGTAGTTGGGCAATAATTTAAACTGAATATATGTATCTCTTACCGGACCCTGTTCATTTGGTTTGAGGCTGATGACTACAAGTTTAGCATGTGGATTCTTTTCTTACTGAAATAATAGCAGCCCTTTTTCTTATTGTTTCCCTGTTTCATGTCAGAATTTAGTTAAAAAGTGAGTAACCATATATGTGGTCATGCACACATGTGTCAATTCCTGAACTACTTATCAAACTTCATCTTGAACTGTGGAAGTGATTTTGAGAATAGAGTAGAGGTGTACACATTCTTTACAAGTATAATTGATCATGTATCTAGAAATAAATTTTGTAAATGTCCTAACCCTTAATTAGTTTGCCTTGCTTTTGTTTGCATATATAGAGGAGCCGCCTACTGAATATGAAAGACAGAGGGCTCCAAGAATGACGAGGAACAACCAGAGCCTTGGTATCACTGCATTGGCTTTAAATGTTTTATAACTCCAAAATATGCATCACATGTTGTTATAGTCGTTCTATACTCAATCGGACTCTGACTGGGAGACCACAGCTCAGTAGTACGGTAAATCTTCGAGAAACTCAGCAGCAGAATCATGCCCAACCCAATCTGTTTACCCATCAGGGATTTTGTTGAATAAATGACAAGCGTAAGTAAACAATTACTTAGCAAGTATAACATGGGTATGAAGGCTCAAAATAGGCTAGACACGGCTCAACTGTATTAGCGTTTTTAGTTGGTTCATTTTAACATTAACCAAATTACTATAAGTGAATGAAAACCTGGTTGTAACCCAACTAATAAAGTATAAGTGACATTAAACGTAAATAAACATCATCTTCTAATAAAAAAGGATCCAGGCCGCTCGTGACCCTGAGCAAGGCTATCTTCATAGATTTTACACTCTGCAGAGGTTTCGTCCTTTACCCACCAGTCGCGTAAAAGTTCAAAAGAACTTTGCACCCAACCACGCACGTCAACACTTTCGAGGTGTGATTGCATATGGACGCTACGAGGTTTTTCACAAGACACCCTAACAAGACAGTGGCCACTAAGGTACAATAAGGTGGTGAGACTCTAGGCACCGAGATTGACTGACCCTTATGCCAACAATAAAAATAAAGAGCGCAACGTGCGGAGCTACCATACCACAGGGGCTCCCAACACGGGACTAGGTCTAACGAGACCTAGCCGATGGGGCTACCGTCCTCGGTGGAATCAAGAAACACCTCGCGCCTTACTTCCCCTAACGCCTTCGGCCCCACCGGTAACCACTGGCAAGCTAGAGACGTACAAGTTACTTGACCAAGACCAGAGCCATAATAGTTCTAGCGGTGGCGACAGGCTCCTGGGTTGCCACTTTAAGAACCGGACCATAGGGAGAGACACTGGAGCAAAGCACACAACACATGCCCCAGTTCCCTAAACCTTGTTACTAAAAAGCAAGTTATATCATTAATGTTGAAGTGAACCATTAAGTCAAAATTAATAGTTCAATAATGGTGACAGTAGCTGCGCATAGCAAAATCTACCCATAGGCATAAACCCAAGGTAAACAAGGATAGGATATTCAAAACTAGGCACATCCTTAATGTTACATCAAATTTAGACACATGCATGTATGAAATAATTTAATACAAGTGAGTAGGTAGCAAGGATTGTCCGTGCTATAACTGGCCTTCCTCGAAGTGCGGCTGCTGCTGCTATGAGTCCTGCTCCGGAAAGTCCTCGTACTTAAAGTCCAAAGCGAACGGCTCACCGACTGGACACGAATCACCATACACACGAGCATGCAAACCAATACATGCAAACAAATAATATTCTATTAGAACAGTTCACCAAACAATAGAAACAATAAATATAAAGGGTTTAGAATTAATCTACGCTTTACTACAAACACATGAGCATGAAAATCACACTAATCAGAGCTAAAACGGAAAAGATATGGCAAATCTAAGTTCTAGGGACTTGCTGGCAATTTTTAAAAGTTTCTAGGGGCTTATTTGAAGAAAACTGAGGACCTATGTGTAATTATGCGTTAAAACTTGAGGGCTAACGCGTAAAAGGGTTAAAACAGGACGGTGGGTCTTATTTTCTAAAAGCTTAGGGGGTTTTCTGCGAAAAACAGGACCTATATGTAATTATTTTTGAATTGTGGTGGACTGCGGGTTGATTCGGCAAAACTTGGGGGGCTCTTTTGCAAAACGGGCTCGGCTGACCGTTATGGGTTCATTTGACTCGAATAGGGGGGTGTCGTGGGTCGTCGAATCTTGATCCAAGGGCTCAGGAGAGATCGGGGGGAGAGGGTGACCGGCGGCGACAGGGAAGGCGGCTGCGCTGTGCCATCGCGGCGGCGCATTGCCGGAGAAGAGGCGATCTAGCGCTACAGGTCCCATTTGCGACGTGGATTAAACGGGGAGGGAGCTGGGAGCATGGCGAGTGCTGCCAGGGGGTCCAAGTCGAGGGTTTCTCGGTGGAGGCGGCGGGCGATGGCGACCGGCGGGAGCGGAGCTCCGGCGAGGTCGTGGGGGTGCTAGGAAGGGAGAGAGGAGGCGGGAAGTAGTGGGGAAGCTTTCTTACCCTTGTGCGAAGCTACTGGCGGGCCCAATCGAAGCGGAGCGGCGTCGGAGAGGGGAAACCGACGGCGGCCGAAGCTCGGCGGAGCAAGGGGCGACGGTGCTGCGCGGGGAGAGTCGCAGGGGAGGTTTGGGAGGCTCGGCAGATGATGGGTGTGAGGCTGGGGCGTCGGGGCAGCTTTTATAGCCAGGGAGGGGTCCTAGGCGTGCGTGCCACGCCGGGATTTAGGCGGCAGCCGGCGATCCTTCCCTTCCATGTGGGGGAAGGACTTTCCTTTGCGGGGGCGCGCCAAGGAAGGAAGGCGATCGCGGGGAAGGTGCCTCGAAGGTTCGGCAGGGCCCACGACGCGGAAAGGCGGCTCCGAGGTGGGGGCGCGGTCGGCGAGACTTGCGCCGGGGAAGGAGGGGCGCGCGCGAGAGGAGGGGGATCCGACAGGTGGGTCCCCCTGCGCAGTGAGAGGGAGAGAGGGGGAAGGGGGCAAGTGCGAGGTGGGCTGGCGTGGGAGCTGGGCCAACGCGGGAGGAGTTGGGCCGAGGGAGCGCGTGGGCCGACTGTAACACCCCGCCCTCCAAAGCCGCCCCGCACAGCCCTTCCGAGGGGCGTGCACGCGTACACATAGCACTCTGCTTACACTTTCGTCCTCGCTATATGTAAAAGGGTTAACCCGAAGGTGCTATGGCTGGAAGACAATGGCTTATAAGTTGTCTCCACCCTTACTAAACTAGCAATGTGGCACTAAACACGTGCATCCTGCACTCACGGGCCACTACTGGGCTATACAAACTGGGCCGGGTGTGACATACACCCCCTCAAAGAACCCGACGTCCTCGTCGGCATAACTCACCCACACGGGCAAATGTCCAGGAACGTTCCCCCTCAGCGCACGACCGTACGTCCAGTGCCGGTGCCATAGTCCATGCCGTATGCCCTACCCGGGCCACACGCGCCATGCGCCCTATGCCCGCACACTGACTCGTACGCGCAACCGCGATGGTCGGCTCTGATACCATTTGTAACACCCGCCCTCCAAAGCCGCCCCACACAGCCCTTCCGAGGGGCGTGCACACGTACACATAGCACCCTGCTTACACTTTCGTCCTCGCTTCGTGTAAAAGGGTTAACCCGAAGGTGCTATGGCCGGAAGACAAGGGCTTATAAGTTGTCTCCACCCTTGCTAAACTAGCAATGTGGCACTAAACACGTGCATCCTGCACTCACGGGCCACTACTGGCTATACAAACTAGGTCGGGTTTGACACCGACGAAGTGAGCTGGCGGGCTAGTGGGGCGCGCGGGAGAGGCTCTCTGAGCTGTGCCGGGGGGGGGGGGGGAGAGGGGGGGCTGGGCTGAGCCAGGGAAAGAGTAGGGGGGAGAAAGCGGACCAAGGAAAAGTTGAAGGGGAAAAAGCGCACTCGGATGAAATAAACTTTTCTAGGATTCAAACAAATGCAAATTAAATTCGAATTTAAACCGAATTTAAATTCTAACTTAACTTGCCATCAAACAAAACACAGTGCAGCAGCATGAATGCAACAAAAATGTTTCTACAACTTATATTTAATTTTAATATTCATAAATAATTCATTTAACCTATATTAAATATGAACAAATTAAATAAAAGTCAATAAATTACTAAAAATTTGAAATAGGCTAGTTTTGGGTGTTACAAGGACAAAAATCGAATGACCACAAGACAAGGTCACTGCCCCTGGAATCAATGACCAAGCTTGGCCTATTCTAGAATCTGCGAGGGATAGATTTGTACTGCTATGTGGGTACACTAGTGGAAAAAGAGTCATTTAACCCGGCTCGGAGGGACTTTTACTCCAGTTGGCCGGGACAATGGCCCCGGGACTAAAGGGGTAGACTCGAGCGCACAGCCGAGACTAAAGAGGACCTTTAGTCCCAGTCCGTAATACCAACTCGGACTAAAGGGCTCCCATAAAATAAAAATAAAAAGCGTTGAACCTAAGGAAGGACAAAAGTCACGTGAATTTTCATTTACGCGCATGCGGTTCGTGGGATTCAAATCCGGGACCTCTGCCTCGCGCGTAGCCTTCCTTACCATCTCACCTACGGAACACATGTGGTACATCACTGGGTGCTTTCCTTTTAAATTATCCTGTAGAGGACTTTTAGTCCCGGGTGGAAACACCTACCGGGACTAAAGGGTGACTTTTAGTCTCGGTTGGTGTTCCCACCTGGGACTACAGGTGCTCCGGGACCTAGAAAAATACAAACCAGGACTAAAATGATATTTGCCTCGGACCAAAACAAAATCGAGACTAAAGGTAGGGGATGAAAAGTCCTTTTTCCACTAGTGGTAATTGTGCGGTAGAGGGTCTCAATAAATATAAAGCTTGAAGGTATGCCAGCAACAACGAAGAAGAGAGAGTTCTTCCCTATCCTCGAGGAAAAATTGGAGTATCCAGAGAATCTATGATCTCATGATCCCGAGAGGGCAGTTAGGGCAGCTATGAACGAGATAGCTAGTTTGCACCGACGCTTTACGTCTCATTGAAGAAGAGATTTCGTGAGGCAGGAGCTGCAACCCTTTTAGAGGCATCTGTTTCTCAAGGCAGAAGATTGGGAGAAATTTGTGGACAGAACCACATCCAGAGATTTTGAGAGCATAGGCCAAGAAATAAAAGAAAAGCGAGTCTTGCACACAAATCCCCATAGGTTGGGACCAAAAGGTTATGTTGGCAAAAGAAAAGATTGGGGGCGAAGGAAGCAAAGCTAGCAGCCGAAGGGAAAGAAAATCTTTGATTGCAATATTCTGGTCGCTAAGGGCCATATTGAGGGCGAGGTCAGTTAAAGATTCTGAATCGGGTGGCATTACATTCAATTCCCCTTCCGTGTCAGCGTTAGCTGAGAGGGTAAAAACCATCGCAGAGGAATCTAGCAATGGTTCTTTTACAGGAGCTAGGGAAAATGATATTCACACCAAGGCACTTGAAACCACAGAGCATCGTGGTTTAGTCCGAGGCATGTCTAGCTCAACCGACCGGGAAAAAGGTTTCAGTGAAGAATGTGTTGGGATGTTCAAAAATAAAAAGAGGTCTAGTAATGCGAACAAGGAAGATATAGTGAATGAAGTACTAAAGTGAATTGTGGATATGCTCCGAGCTGCAGGCATGCCACTTCTTCCTCAACTTGGCGGTAGCTCAGCCTAAGAACGATAGAGCAGCTGTAGGGAGGTGGAACACAACTCACTGAACCGATCACCCATTATGGACACATTAGATGGCCTTATGGAGACGACAATCTGTAGTCTTTTGGACAACAAGTATTAGATAGAGCTCACATTTTCCACTATTTATCCATAATAGGATGTGTGCTACACAGTACCACTAGAATATGGACATGCCGTGGTGCAACCTACTTATGTGTGGCCCAATGAGGGCCACATTAGTTTGCCTTATCCCAATAGGCGATGAGATCACAAATCTTGGAGTAGCTCGATTTAATCGGATACAGCGGCCAAGACGGGACATCCTTATACCACAAAGGACAAGGCCTCCCACGTTTGGTCCATCACCATCATCGGGTGCTCAAAAATTGCTTCCTCGCTTTATGCACAAGTCACCCTCGCCTACTTCACATCGTGCTTCTCCGTCGTCACCCCTCCAACTTGATTTCAATGGGATAACATGAGCCACCATCTGGCATGCCTAAAATTGAAAACATTAGTCAAAAGGATGACACTTTCATGTAACCATGGAGGCAAATTGCTAAGTCCTCCATTGGCGCTGCTTCGACTCAGGGTAGTAGTAAATATATTCCTGGTCATCCCATGTTGCCAGAGTTGGCTCTAATGGTTGTAGGTCCGTCAACTCAGGAATTGCATAATCACGACATGGTCAAAGTTAGCAATGGAGTTGAAAATACACCAATCAAGTTTGAGAAGTCATAGTTTGGCGTTGACGAATATGGTGAGTTCATTATTGGATTCAATGACTTGTATGACCTTTTCAACCATGGACATTAGCTTGTTGAGGTGCTTCTCATTAAGTTGGCTAAAATGGCAAAGGACATGGGCTTTGATGTTGGAATATTGGACCCAGAAACTTTGAGTGTCTCAATGGTCCAATTCCATAACAATTTTGTAATAGATCAATTTTCTAAGGTTATGCACCATGAATTCGTGTTAGGAGCCTACAACTCGGGTGGCCACTGGGTGACAATTGTCATTGTCATCAAGTGAAATCTCGTATTGTATCTAGAGTCAGCGAAGATTCATCCTACAGACCTCCAAACCGTCATTATCTCATAAGTTTTCCATATATTTGTTTCTATCTATGATAATTTTCTAACTTTTAAGTGTTGCTAATTGCTACCGCTTCATGCAGGGCCTGTGGAAAGTACCTTCTGACATTGTAAGCAAAGGCACCAACATGGTCAAAAGGGAAACTGACTCATAAGACTGATTTCTCGGTAACTTCTAGCAAACATATGATGATTTCAATTTTGCTTAATTACTGCCATTTTATCTTCCATAACATCTTGTGTCATTGTGTCATGTAGTGCGCTCAACAACCAGCATGGTCCAATTTATGTGGGTTCTATGTTGCATACAACATGTTCAACCTTGTGTGTGATGCAACATCGTATAAAAGATCCATTGTATGTACTCTTCATTTTATGCATTAGTTGCTTGTTTCATTTTATTGACTATTTGCTAATATAGTCTTTTTAAGCGTGGTACTCTGCATGATTACAATGCTCCCCCTGGCCCAACCAAAGAATTACTTGTGGAGATACGTAAGATGCTGTGCGACTTCATCGTCCAAGAGATCCTCGAACCGGGTATGAATTCTATGATGGTCCCATCTAAAAAACCAAAATTTGTTGCTCTATATGAATTTCAAACTTGATGTACATTGTGAACTTTGTTACATTGCGATTCCATGGGTTACGTACATGCGAACTTTGTGGTGATCAAATGCATCGACACTTAATAGTGGCGAAGCTAGAGCGAAATGGACGGGGGTGCGGAGTATTACTACAAGTACAAATGACATTGCCAGTGAAGCCTATATTTACTTTTAAATTTAGTTATTAAATATAACCACTATCAAATATCCATTCACTCAGGAAAAAAAGATAGTATTTACCAAAATGAAGTGATCCACTAAAAATATTTGTTGCAGAGTGATGCTTTAGTGTAGTCATGTACCAAAGAAATGTCAGTATACTAAAAATATATAATTTAACTATTTAATGGCGTATAAAATTGAACAAATGACTCAATTTTCATTTTTCAAATAAAAGAATGAGCCCCAGAAGATAGCGCTCCAATTTACCATTTGTCCGGTTTAAGAATTAAGAAATAGGAATACATGAACACAAAATTACAATGCTAAGTGATGTAAAGCTAATTTTTATCATTTTTCTATGATTTGCACTTTGACTTCAATTCCCTAAAACCTAAAATTGAAACAACTAATAATAATTTAGAGGCTTTATTTGAACCAAAATTATATTAATATCGATAGACTATCAAAGGGAAAGCATCTATTTCTTAACACTAGATTGCACGAAGACAAGGTTGTACGGTTGCAGCCGGCCGGTCATGCTGTGGAGGCCGGTGAGAGCAGCGGTCTAAGCTGTGGCCAGCTATCCATCGAGCTTTCTCTGTCTGTCGACGGGCATCCACTGCTCGGCATGTAGTGAGAGGAAAGTGCGAGTGGGGCTGAGCAGGGGCAGCACGCAACACAGCAAAGATGAGAGAGATATCGATTTGTTTCTTAAGTGTTGTCTCACACACTTATGTTCAACCATGGGCTAAATAATGATTTATTATTGGACTTAGAAGAACATACATATCAAAATCCATAAAATATCATTATTGATGACTTAGTTTAAATTTCTTTTAGGTTTGTGCGAGCTGCTCAGCAGGGGGGGGGGGGGGGGGGTGCATTGCATTAAGCCAAGGGGGTGCATACATGTCCGGAACATGATAGCTACAACTAAATTTTTTTTGAGGGGGGAGGGGGGTGTGCAGCTGCACCCACAGTGCTCAACTGAGCTCCGCCCTTGACACTTAATGTATATGGTGTTTGCCATTGTTTATGTATATGAGTTCTGTTTCTAGAGTCTTCATCTAGCTTGCAGGTTCATGTGGCTGCAAATCCTGACCGGTCCAGGATGCAGCCAGGAAACAGGCCAGCCCTGGTAGGTAATGGTCTTACATAGAGGCCCGTTACCATTGATGTGACATTGGTAACAGCCTCGTCTTACGTCCGTTACCAATGTTTCTAGTGGACCCTGCGGAAGTGTCTGCATGGGGTCATAGGTAACAGCTATACGTAATGAACCTTACTTAATGTCCGATACATGTTCTATGTCACTGGTAACTGCCATATGCCCGTTACCAATGATGAGACATTAGTAACCCATAAAGGGTAACTGTTGCCATGTCTGTTACCAAAGACGATCTTCATCCGTTACCTATTAGGGTGTTTTCACGTTACTGCGGCTAGTAGTGATTGTCCAGCCAGCTGCTGCAGGCCATTGGTGGGCATTCAACTGCTACTAGTGGAGGTTGAGATTAGCTTCGCTTGCTTGTTTTCATGTACAGACACGGTTCCTCAAGCTTACCACACTACTAGAAAAACAATCATCCGCCCGGCACATATGCCGCGGCACCCTAAAGAACCAGTGCTAAAGGTGCATTAGCACCGGGTCCAAAATTCAGATGCCCTCGGGGACCCTTTAGCACCGATTGATAAACAAGCACTGGTTGGTGTTTACCAACCGGTGCTAAAGGCCCGGGGCTAAAGGGCCTTTAGCACCGGGTCGTAACACCAACTGATGCTAAAGGGTGGTGTTACGATCCGGTGCTAAAGGCCTTTTAGCACCGGTTGGTAAATACGACCCGGTGCTAAATGCGGTGTCACATGCTACTTTAAAAGAAAAGCATCTTCTACCCCATCACATGTGGTGAGATGAAAAGGTGGGTATGCGCAAGCCAATAGGTCCTGAGTTCGAATCCCCGCAGTAACGCACATATTTTTTGATGAATGAGCACATTTATCACCGGAAACGGAAACCGAGTGCTAAAGGGGTTTCCCAACCAGTGCTAAATGACATTTCTCTACATCAAAAATGGAAACCGGGTGCTAAAGGGGTTTTCCAACCGAATGAGCACCTTTAGCACCGGAAACGGAAACCGGGTGCTAAAGGGGTTTTCCAACCGGTTCTAAAGGACGTTTCTCTACACTGAAAATGGAAACCGGGTGCTAAAGGGGTTTTCCAACCGGTGCTAAAGGACGTTTCTCTACTCGTGCCAGCTCTCAGATCCAAATGCAGATTGTGTATGCTTATTTATTGGATTGTTGGGTGATAGAGTACGTTTAACTTTTGGAGGAAACGGAAACCGGTGCTAAATGGTTTCCTAACCGCTTCTAAAGGACATTTCTCTACCCGTGCCCGCTCTCAGATTCTAAAGAAAAGAGAGCTGCCGACCTGCAGATTGTGTATGCTTATTTATTGGATTGTTGGGTGATAGAGTACGTTTAACTTTTAGAGGAAACGGAAACCCAGTGCTAAAGGGTTTCCTAACCGGTGCTAAAGGACGTTTATCTACTCGTGCCAGCTCTCAGATCCAAAGAAAAGAGATCCGCCGACCTACAGATTATGTATGCTTATTTATTGAATTGTTGGGTGATAGAGTACGTTTAACTTTTGGAGGAAACGGAAACCCGGTGCTAAAGGGTTTCCTGACCGGTGCTAAAGGATGTTTCTCTACTCGTGCCAGCTCTCAGATTTAAAGAAAAGAGAGTTGCCGACCTGCAGATTGTGTATGCTTATTTATTGGATTGTTAGGTGATAGAGTAAGTTTAACTTTTAGAGGAAACAGAAACCCGATGCTAAATGGTTTCCTAACCGGTGCTAAAACACGTTTATCTACTCGTGCCGGCTCTCAGATCTAAAGAAAAGAGAGCTGCCGACCTGCAGATTGTGTATGCTTATTTATTGGATTGTTGGGTGACAGAGTAGTTTAACTTTTGGAGGGGATTAATGGAATTCGTTCCGTGTTCAAGCTTTGGATTTGCTGATTTTGGAAACCCCTCGCTGGATTCCTGATTCCGGCGAACATGGCAGGGGCTCCGTGGGCGACACGACGGCCGGGCAACCATGCGCAGAGTACGTGCTCAGCATGCACGTCGTGGCCACGCATGGCAGGACGGGCAGCGGCGTTGCTGAGGGAGTACAGCGCGGCCGTGGGCAAGCCGCGGGGAGGCGACAACGACAGCAGCGGCTGGGCGGCGGCCTTCACAATGGGCGAGTGGCACCCATGGGAGCTTTCTCTCTATCTTGCGGGAAGCGACGGGGGAAAGAAACTCTCCTGCCCCCATAGCTTTTTTTAGGGGTTTCTTGCTTTCTCGGTGTGCGACCACACTGGGGTGTGCTTGTGACCCAGTTTTCATAATTCTTCTCCCTCGTCCATACTTTTAATGCCACGTCAGAATTTAGCTTACTTGACCACTACTACGTAACACGACATCACAAACGTCCAACCAAAATCGTTTGTGATGCCCACGTCACAAATGGTTCCAAGGCAGCTAGGCGTACTAGCCGTTGAAACCATTTGTCTCGTAAAAAACCGTTTGTGATGCCCCGGAGCATCATCATAAACGGTTTGTAGGAAAAACTATTTGTGATGTGTGGCATCACAAACGGTTTGTAGCAAAAACCGTTTGTGATGCCCCCGAGCACAATCACAAACGGTTTGTAGCAAAAACCGTTTGTGATGGTCCATATCACAAACGGTTTTTCCTACAAACCGTTTGTGATAGTGTGTACAATATACATTAAAACCACATTTTGAAGTAGTAAATTAATTCAAATTAAAAAGTGTTGAACTACAAGTTGTATAACTTCTCAATATGTAGAACTTTTAGTTTGGTCATTTCTTCATTCGACAAATTTATATGAATATTGTTTATAAAATCTATATCTCTCGTAAAGTTTCCTGAAACTATAAGAGATCTATAAGATTTGTGAACAATGTTACTCTCACTACATCGGATAAAGAAATAACATATAGAAAAGTTGTAGATCTTCAGAGGTTATACAACTTTGTAGTTTGAAACTTTTTAATTTGAATTTGTTTTACTAATGAAAAGTAAGTTTGTAGTTCTCAAAATTTGAAATTTGAGTTTTTTCAAATGACCTCAGATGAAGAAACAGTCAAAATAAGAGTTGTAGATCAAAACTTTGTAGTTGATAACTTTTTAATTTGACATCGTTTATGGCCTCAAACAAGTAATTTACACTCCGTTTAGTATAATATGGTAGAAATCAGAACGGAATCTAGTCACAATTGAGAGTGTGGAGTAGTGGTAGAGGAGGTTACGCGCGAGCGGGAGGTCACCTGTTCGAATCCTGCCGGCCACACATTGCGCAAAACAAAAAATGGTGTGTGACTTGTGGGAAAAATAGTTAGATGGTTGGTGGTCTTCCCATATTAAAATAATTTTCTTGAGGTTTTTTGGTGCACTTGGCATCACAAACGGTTTGCCACTTTAGACATCACAAACGCTATATCGCAAAACCGTTCGTTTGTGATGTTGAATTCTGTAGTAGTGGACGGTCTTATTAATTCATTCTATAAAAACCAACTGACTATGAGGGTTGGGACTGTCCTGATAACCAACCAGTAGCTTCTACCACTTATGCCAAATAGCAATCGTCCCCTGTCCGGTGCAATTTCGGTGCGGTTTCTGTGTTCCATGTCAAGGGAAAACCCTACTTCACAGCGCAATCACCATTCTAGATTCATCGGGCATCGTGCAGTCTGGTGGAGTCCATCTGATGTGTTCAAGCGACGCAAGCTATGAGAGGCTAGGTCAAATTAAAGTGGGAGCCGGATGAGATAGCCAAGAATTCGTCTGTAAATTGCTCACGGCATGTAGCGGAGCCGGTGTACGTGTACAAATGTTTGGTTTAGGGCATTGAACTGCTCACCTAAAATATATGCAGGCTGTTATAACCGTCCATCAGAGTAGAAATTAATGACAGGTTCCTGATGACAAGAACTGATCGACAATCCTTGGCTACCGGCGTTTGCTCATCAGGTTGTGCTGGTAATAACCATGGATCCCTGTCGGGCCTCAGATCGCCTAGTGATTTTGAAGATATTTCACCAATCTTTTTTGTTATTTGCTTTTGATGAACCATCATTTATAAATTATCCTATTAGTTTTGAAGCAACAAGCAAGGGAATTGAGTCCTCCGAGGTGCAGTAGACATCCAGCAACAATCAGTACGTATAGCTGGTCGAGTTTTTCATTTTTCTATGCTAATTAAGTACAGATCGAACTATAGAAACAGAACATGAAATTATAAAATTGGTGGAATATACCTTCTCACAAGATTTCCATCTTCCTTCTCAATTCACAACCTACATTGTCCCAAATAATCTCTGCACTCTGTCCCCTTTTTTATGTTTCTGAATCTCTAATTCCACCTAAATACCTCCATCCAAAACTCAAATCCAGGCCGGAACGACACAGTTGGCTCAGGCGATCCAGTGGCAAGGATTGGCAGGAGTAGGTATGGTCGACAATGCCATTGCATCATCGATTCTCCCGAGGCTTTCCATGCCGATCATTAACGTAGTAAAAATAGCAAAACGCAGATGTAGGGGATGCTATGCCATGGGAACATAGTCTATCTATTTGTTGGAAAAGGAAGATCAGAAAATGCTAGGATCTGCTATAAGGTGGTGAAGACTGAAGACCATCATGGATCAACAAACTGATGAAGAAGGAAAACTGCAAATTCTCATTACTCTAGGTGTTATAAACACCAGGAACCCTGGTGAACGGTACAAGCTCTAATAATGTCATTGTGGCCCATTATATCAGTACTTTACCAAAATAAATGAACTATATATCTTTTTCCCATGCCTGCAATCTTTCCCAGGATAATAAAATAAAAAATGCAGTAAATTATTCAGATACACTTTTTCTGAGATGGAGTAGAAGTCTTGATCGGAAAACACCAAAACCTCGGGTTTGTTTTCAATTAAAAAAGGTAAACTTTCGGGACAAAGAAGTGCGTAATATTTTTCACGTATAAAAATATGTAACTGTTGCCCACACCAAGCTTTGCCAGTTATCAACTTACAACATTGACTACATGATGAGGGAATATATGATTACATAAGTGTCCTACTAGCGCCCGACGTCCGCCGGTTGGAAAAAATCGGATGGTACTGTAGCAATCGACCTTCCTACCGCAACATAGGTATGCCATATGAAAATTTTACAACATCCAAGAATAGCATATGCAATATCAAATAATAGTAGTCATCGTTTACAACTTTAGAACCGGTTATCACAAGCGGTTTTAAACCCTCATCACAAACAGTTTTAAGGGGCAATTTTGATACAGTGGTTGTGATGACTCCGCCATCACAACCGGTAACCGGTTTATATCAAAAACCGGTTATGATGGATCTATCACGATACACCCAGTACAACCAGTTTTAAATCCAAACTGGTTGTGGTCATCATAGCTGGTTCGTGTTACAAACCGGTTGTGATGTCATTTTTAGAATTTTTATATACCAGAATAATACACGAAATTGATAGCACAATACAGTAATTAATATCAATATAAAGAGCAGCACGTATTCAGGACTCATATCACGAGCACAGTGGATTCAAATATAACATAACAATAATGAAACCATCTCAATCTTACGACAAGCTCCAAACAACATATTACAATTTTCATGAAACTAGTTCTTACACCTTTATAATGTAGAACTCCCCTTTGGGATTCACAACCTGGTCAAGAATGAACCCCGCAAGTTGTTCTTGGAGTGCAATTGTCTGGCTTATAAGCATCTCTGAGATACCTATTTCACTTTGCTGCAACACGAGTTGGAAAAGCAAAAATATGTGTCCTTTTCAATAAAATATGTTCATATCCATTTTCTATAACATACTTCCGCCGTGTCATGAAGAATACAATTCTGGTTTTTCCAGGCAGATTAGTGTCCTTGGGAAAAAGACCATGCTACCCTTAATAAGTGTGTTCATCCCACCAATTTAGGCATAAGAGTTGTGGGTGCATGCAGATAATTATCTATTTTAAGGAATAAAACAATTAGTTACTTCTAGAATTGCATTCTTTTGTAGGATTTTTTTTAATCTCATAATTATATTCTTCATGGGACGGAAGGAGTAATAAATAATGAAACCATCTCAATCTTACAACAAGTTCCAACATATTACAAGTTTCATGACACTAGTTCTTACACCTTTATAACGTAGAACTCCCCTTCTGTGTTTACAACCTGGTCAAGAATGAACCTATAAGTTGTTCTTGGAGTGCAATTATCTCGCTTATAAGTATCTCCAAGCTACCTATTTCACTTAGTTAGAAAAGCAAAAATGTGTTCTTTTAAATAAAATATGTTCATATCTATTTTTTATATAATTAGAAAAAGTTCTATAATTGTTTTGTGAGAGGTTACGAGGGCGGGGGGGGGGGGGGGAGTCCCTCCTGAATTTCATTAAACCACACATGCCGGACTAGCCGGTAATGGTTTTGGCGCAAAGCACCTTACATGAACAGGGCATAACCCTAGAGTACAAAGCAGGGAAAGTGGGAAGAAACACAAACAGCATAGTACACAACTCAAAAAAACAAGGCACGACGTTATCCGAAAGATGATCACCGACTACCGAAATAGCGCCACCACCAAGACAGCATACTTTCCAGTTACGTCGTGACCTTTGCATCCCGCAACACCCCTCATAGCTACGCCATTCTGCTGTCACCCTCCATCTGAGGGAGCACCCAGCAAAATGGGGACTAAATGTGGTGAAGGATACACAAACAAAGCTCACCAGACACGATGGTCTCCCTTCAAGCCAATGGCGAGATCCTACGGTACATCCAGGCTCCACCTACCACCATCTAATGCCGTTTAAAGTGAGGAAGCCTTGAAGGGGGATAATGGGAGCGGTGGAAACATCACCTGGCATTTGAGCTTCTGACACCGCCAACAAAGAGAACGTCAACGAAGCAGAGGTGCCGGAGAAGGACACACGTCGGGCCACGACGACAGCCAACAGCCAATGCCAACCTTGTTCATGAAAATAGTAAAGAGGAGCAAAGAAAACACCATCCATACATAGCCATCAGGACAGATCTCCAAATATGACGCCTATAGGTAGGACGCGGCATCATAGATGTTGCTGCCGCTCATCTGGTAGAAACCGAATCAGGGTTTTCTCCCGTAGGTCCTTGGGTCGAGGGGAAGGACAGGACCATGAAGACGCCTTCAGGCGAAGGAAAGCGGCGCCCGGAAGCATCGCCATCTAGCTTACACCAAGGGCTCACCAACTCCTCATGTTGGAGTGCTGTGTGATCCGGCACTGCCAAAGACACCCAAGTCCCCACCAAGCCATGATGCATGGGAGCTCGGGGGAAGGTTAGTAGCAGCAATGTCCCCCGAGCCCACACGCCCTCCCGAAGAGGGGCAACAGTGCGAGCTTCACCATGACGCAACCGACCTCCTGTATATCTGCTTGGAACGGCCAGCCCCACGGAGATCGGGATGACCCCTAACGAGGAGCCGCGAGATCAGCACCCAGAGCCAGCTGCTAGCCGCCGCCACGCTGCCGAGGTGGCACCTCGTTGGGGCCGTCGGTCTACTGCTCCCGGGATGGTGACCCAGGCCGCTGCCACCGCCCCGAGATCTGAGCAGCCCGCGCCCGGCAGGATCGGTGCTGCGGGCGTTTCGGAGAAGCGAGCAGATCCGGCCACTACAAGCATCGATCCTGCCACCAGGCATCTGGAACCGGCCAAAGAATCAAGAGATCAAATGGATCTTGGAGGAGAGGGTTGGAGCTGCGGGAAGGGATGGGAGGGATAGGGAGGGAGCCTGTAGGGGTTGCCGCTTAGCACCACCCGCTGGCCGCCGGCGCCGGCGGGCAGCAGCAGCAGCAGCCGCGCTGGCCTGTAGAGTGGCGGGGGTTGACAGGGCTGGGTGGTCGCCCTCGAGTCGCCTCGCGGGGGAGACGACGCGAGCGAGGCGACGTGTTTTTGACCGGTTCCCTTTCTCCTCTTTTTCTTGAACCAGATCCATAAATGTTAGAGGTGATTTGGAGGTTGTTTTATCTGACTTAAGTAACGGAAGTGTCAAAAATGTTAAATAAGGAATGAAAGTTAAAATCTAGTGTCAAATAGAGGAAAAAAACCTTTCAAAGCCAAGAAAGAAATTGACATTTGTTTCAGTGTCAAATAAGGAATTTCCCCATACCCACAAATGATGTTGTATTTTGCCAAGAAAGATACCACCATATGAAGTGCATGCATGCATAGCCCACTATTAATCAAACAACAGTACCTGCACGATCTATATGTATCCGATTAGACGCCCTAGTGCTATATATATACATCCCCAGCTGCCTTATTTTTATCCTATTGTCCTACCTCGTCCATGCTGAACACGCAAACAACAGTACCTGTCACTAAATGCATAGCTCACTCTCTCGCATCGTTGATATTAATGACGTGACCCTTTGTATAGCATATAAAAGGCCCATGTTGGTCAGTACGTGATCTATACCCCAAAACATAACAACAGCAACAGAACTAGTCAGGGAGAGAACTGAATGGGCAGATGACACAAACCGATGGACGCACAGAGGTGTTGGGGAAAGGAGGCAGCAGGAACTGTATTTTCTGTGGATGATCCGGCCCATGCACCGTCCGTCGTTGTACACCAGCTGACACAGATGATGATACCTACTAGCTCCTACAACTTGTACCAAAAATAGCGATCGTTCCCTGACCTGTGCAGTTTCTGTGTTGCAGGTGCTCCAACATTGGTAATGATATATCCCCCAAAGATCTTCACAGCGCTCTCACAGTGAGCGGAGACATGTTTCTGAAGCACGACAAGGGAAAACCTTACTTCACTGCACAATCACGATTGCCGGGACCTGAATTCATCAAGCATCGTTGAGCCTGGTGAAGTCCATCTGATGTGTTCAAGTGACGCAAGCGATCAGAGCCTAGCTAAGTCAAATTGAAGTGGGAGTCGGCCGGATGAGATAGTCAAGAAATCGTTTGTAAATTGCTCACGGTATGTAGCGGAGGCGGAGGCATTCGGAGCCGGTGTACGTGTACAAAGTTTTGGTGTATACATAGGACATTGAATTGGTTACCTAAAATATATGCAGGCTGGTATAACCGTCCCAAATGGATGGTCATCAGAGTAGAAATGACAGGTTCCTGATGACAAGAACTGATCGACAATCCTTAGCTGCCGGCGTTTGCTCATCAGGTTCTGCTGTTAATATCCATGAATCCTTGCCGGGCCTCTGATTTTGAAGATACTTCACCATTCTTTTTTGTTATTTGCTTTTGAGCAACCATCATTTACAAAGTGTCGTATTAGTTTTGAAGCAAGCGAATTGAGTCCTCCGAGGTGCAGTACGTGTAGACATCCAGTAACAATCAGTGTAGCTGCTCAAGTTTTCCCTTTTTTCTATACTAATTAAGTACAGAACTATAGAAACAGAACCCGAAATTATAAAATTGGTGGAATATACCTTCTCACAACATTTCCATCTTCCTTCTCAATCAACAACCTGCATTCAAGTAATTACTACTAATAAACTGGGATCAAGGTGAAACCCGGCCCTTTTTACCAAAGGGAAACCACCACGATCTAAGCTAAGGAAAGACATTAAATGCAAGAAAAGACAGGACAGCTGTATAATCCATTTTACCACTCGATGACATTAAATAGTTAGCCCACTATCTCCCAAGGTTGACACTAGCGTGACCCTTTATTAGCTTATAAAAGGCACCTATTGCCCTTCTAATAGGACCAACGATATAAAATCCCAGAACGTGCCAACAGCAACAGAGTTAGGGTGAAAACTAAGAGGCTAGCTCAAACCAAATGGGCAGACTAGAAACCGATGGATGCACACGTACTAGCTAGTGCTAGGACGTGGAGACATCAGGAACCGTATTCTCACATGTGTCGCCGGTGCATGAGCCGTTGGTCACGGCAGTGCTGACACAGATTCTATTAGTTCTTACCATTTGTACCAAACCCAGTTACCCAGCAATCCACCCCTGACTACAGATCGACACAGGCGCGGACGAGGACACACCCCTGATGTTTGCCATGAGCCTCGAGGTAGAGTTCTACTACCCCAGGCACAGTGACTAGTGTGCACCTCGTCGATCGGTACTGCACTCATCGTCGTGCACACTGTTGGTTCAGCACAGAAGCACATACGATCGTTATTGGTATGGCCACCGGCGGTGCTAGCGATAGAGAATTGGGTGTTAGCCTGCTCAACTACATACTGATCCGTTTGCTACACAAATAAAGAAACAACCATATCACAGATTAAAGCAACATATCGTGTGCCCAAATAATATGCCCACAGATTAGGAGAGAGTACCACCACTGGAGGTACACGCATGCAACGTGATGTTAAGGAATAGTAGGCATCTGGAAGAATATCTCCAGTCCTGCGCAGTGAGCATGGGAAACCCAGCACAGACGAAAAGGGATGGACTGACCAAATTTGACAGATGCATTATAGCTTTAGAGCATGCATAATTGGAAATATTATGTGGCCAGTTAATCAAGGCTACGTCATAGGCATATGTTGTTTTGACAATATAATTAAACCTTGCTCTGGATGTGTAGCATATTTTGTCAAAACGTACAACATATGCCTTGACAGTATAATTAACCTTGCTCTCGATCAATCTAAACCCTGAGTACCTTGATTTGGTTCCTGAATGAGTAATTAGCCGATCGAGTAAAAGAGTATGTTAGTTTAATTTACTTAGTAAATGGCTCGGCTGTTAACATTATGCTGCTAATGAAGGCGACTAGTTTATAAGTTATTGGCACCAGATGATGGTTCTAGTGTTGAACAAGCCAAATAAACCACTTATTTTGCTTTTAGCCTGCAGAATAGTGGAGCTTAAGCTTGCCTCGTTTGGAATGGAGTTCTTTTGGAGGAATTTTGAAGGAATGGCATTCCAGAGGAAAGGGTTCCTGTGATGGCGTTTCAAATAGCTCAATGGCACGTTAGGCTGGGTTGTGGACCTCAAAATGTCACGTAGTCGCATACATGCTAACAGCTTAACAACAACGAAATATGTTGAGTTGGGGCCGTTGGGCCAGGGCATGCTTGCGGCAGCCTAATCCCCCATGTTTGATGGTACTGAATTGAGCTCAGTTTACTATGTAGTCTCAGTCCTGTAAACCTTGCAGGTTTCCATCTCAAATGATATAGCAGTCCTCCAGCTTTATTTCATTGATTTCATCTTTCCGTTTTTGATACACACAAGCAAATGCCATTGATCATATGATGGGATCAATGTTGTCTTTATGCATGACAGGGTATATAGGATCATGATCGAGTTTAATTCATGTCAAGAACCTGCACTCAGATCACTAGTCCGACACTACCGCACTACACCCACCACATAACCACTTCTTGAAATTTGGCACTTATACAAAAACATCATATAGCCCCAGGTACCCTGTTAGAACTCCATATATAGCTCCATATATCTCCACAATCATTGTACGTTCCAAACAAAACTTATTGTCGTTGAAAAACGAACCAATACATACAAGCTATAATACCTCCCAAGTCAAGCATGGATAGGGCAAGGGATTAGAGCATGTTGGACACATGAAGATGTGCGCTGCACTGGATAAGTGTGAGTAGGAGACATCTGGAACTGCAGATCATGGGGCCACTGCTGTCTAGCTGATCCTCTTACTGTCTCGGTAGCAGGGCAGCCAAGTGGGTGTTGCGAAAGATCAGGCTAATGTCTGAACAGAGGAATTCTGACGCTTGGACAGAGGCTAGCGAATCACCTCATGGTGCCAGAAGAGATGGAAGGTCAGCAGCCTGATCCTAGGACTCAGCTAGTCACTGAAGCACAACAATGGCCAAGTACATGTGTGTATTTTGCAGCGGTCGAAGAGAACGTTAGTCGAGCAGCAAGACAACTCTGCCAAAGTATTGACCTTCTTTAGTACTGGTTTCACTATACCACAACCCCAAGTAGCTGTAACATCCTAATTTTCATCACATTAAATTATTGGAATTTTCTAGGATTTATTTAAAGGTCAAATAAAATTTCTATGATTAATTGGAATTTATTCTAGGCTCTAAAATATTTAATATCATTTAAATAAATTTTAGTAAGATAAGTGATTGTTGCATTGCATGCCGGTGCACTGTTATTTTTTTTGTGCTAGTCTTTGGTTTGAATTTAAATTTCATTTAAATTCAAGTTGAAAGTCTTTAGTTTTGATTGTTTTTAGCAAGAGTTCGTTTTAGTCCCCCCAACTCTCAGCCCAGTCCGCTTCCAGTCCTTGTTCTATTCGTTGGTTGCGCAGCTTTCTCTTGGGCCGAGCCCATTCCTCCGGCCCAGCTCCATCCCCGCAGCCCACTCGCCCCTTCCCTCTCCACTCCTGCCGACAGGAGGACCCCACCTGTCGGGGTCATCCCCTTCCTCCCGACTGAATCCGAGCCGAGCTCGGGAATCCCTCCGTCGCGCCGGATTTCCTTCCTTCGACCCCTGTACGCCCCGCGGACTTCTCGTGCGCCTTCCCCGAAGCATCCTTGCCCTCCCTTCCTAAGTCGGGTGTCCTCCTTTGGAAAGTGGCCGGCCATATGGAAGGAGATCGCCGCCGGCGCCCGAGCTGATTTCCGTGCGCCTCACATCTTGACAAGTCCTAGGGACTATAAAACCAAGCCCCTCGCACCCCCTAAGCCCTCGCCAAGCCATCCAATCGAGCTCCCGAAGCTCCAGTGCCTCCCACGCCTCGCATCGCTGCCTTTGGCCCGCGCTCGTCGGTTTTCGTCGCCACCGCCTCTCTCTTGACGAGATCAAGCCCAGGAGCTTCGCAAGGAGGTAACGAAGCTAGTAGGATTGATCACGTGCACGTTTTCTCCTTGAACTGCGACTAATTCCTTGCCGTCCTTGCTCAGAACCGCCGGAGCCGCACTTCCTCGTCGTCCGAGCTCTCCGCTGCCCGAGCATCGTCGTGATCTACCTTGGTGAGCTCATCGTTCGCTCCTGATTCTGTAGAGCTTGGTCCCATTGTGTTTCGTGCACCGTAGCTCGAGTTCTGCTCTTCGCCGGCGAAGCTCCGCCGTCGGCCGAGCGGCGCCGCCGTGTCGCAAGTTCGTCGCCGGCACAGTAACACTCTAGCGAGTTCCAGCCGCCCGATCTAAATCCTACGGCTCAGATTCAATCTGGCCGAGCCCGTACCGGTCAGTGCCCGGTCAGCCGTGATTGTTTTGCTAAAGAGCCCTTCACTTTTGTCGAATCAACCCGCAGTCCATTGTAGTTGTAGAAATAATTACTGATCGGTCATTCTGATCGGTCATTTTTCTTCGATTTAGCCCCTGAGCTTTTTTTAATAGTGCGCGCCGTCCTGGTAAGGAAATTTTACACGTTAGCCCTTGAAGAATTAAGCATAATTATGTTTTAGTCCTCGGTTTCTTTTCAAATAAGCCCTGAAACTTGTTTTAGCCTTATCTTTCACGTTTTAGATCCGATTTTAGTGATTCTTTCGCTCATGTAATCTTTGTACCGTGTAGATTAATTCTATAGCCTTGTTTAGTTCTGTTGCTACTATTTGGTGTACTGTTTCTTATTGTTTTGTTTTGCTCTTTTGTATGTGCTTGTGTGGTACGTTTAGAAGCCACGCCGTTCGAGGGATTCGAAGAGCAGTTCGAGGACGACTCTGAGCAGCAAGGCTTTGGAGGAGGCAAGTGTATTTTTGATCATATCTTTGCGGTCCTATTATTCATCAAATAAACGATACACTTTACTTTTCCGCATTTGCATTAATTTGATGGGTCCTATGTTAAGGAGTTCCTAGTCTTTTACCCTTATCCTTGTTGCACCTGGGAGTTTTGCTTATGTTGGGTAGAATATTGCTTAGTTGCTGAACTTGGGCATGGTAAACTTTGGGTTCAATTATTAAACTGGATTTACTTCATGTTCATATACTGTTAACTCAAGATCATATGCTAACTGGAACATGGAGTGACCACCCAGGAAAACAGTACAACCATAAGATCAACGGGCTCTGATCTTGGCTGACTAATTAGAAACTCTAATATGTGCATGTCTTACCGGAAGGGCGAGTGGGGGAGACTTCGATGAGGTATAGCCCGGTCCTCTTGAGTTGTGGTCTTAGCTAAGAGACAGATCTCATTAGGGAGGGTTATGCTTTGCTTGGATTTTGAAACCTTAGCGGGCTGCACTTATTAGGGAATCTTTGTAAAGGCATCGTAGTGTATCCCAAGTCACAGACTTTTGTGTTGTTATGAGGCTGGCTCCCTCAGGCATGAGTGGGAAAGCACGACTTATGGTGAAAGTGTACAACCTCTGCAGATTGTAAAACTGTTATAAGAGCCGTGCTCACGGTCATGAGCAGCCTGGACCCTCGCATGATTAATTATTCAAAGATGACATCAAATTGCTATTCTTTATTTTCTGAACATGTTATTGTGTAATGTTTAATTTGGGATGGTACAAACTTGTACTTGTTAATTAATGATTAAAATATTGACCCACTAAAAGCTCAATGCAGTCAAACCATGTCAGCTTTATCCTTGTTTAGCCTTGCATGTCATTTATTTACTCTACACTTGCTGAGTACCAACCATAAGTGTACTCATCCTTGCTTTACGCAACGCTGTTCAGACCAAGGTGAATTGGAAGAGTTTCCATAGGATTTCCAGGAGTACTAGGCGTATGTGTTCACCAGTCAACTGCCTGTGGACTTATGTCTTGGAGTGTAATAATGATACAGTAACCCTTTTATTTGTTTATGCACTTTCTTATGATATTTCACGTATGACGTCTATCGTATGTGTGAAATTTTGATCCTGGCACACATATGAAATGCATCTAGTTTTCTTCCCAAAACCGGGTGTGACAGTAGCCAACTATATTGTAGTTGGTATAAGTCCTTGCAATGAGCAACCGTTCGTCCGTATAGAGTTATACCGATGAAAAGTATTTGACGCTGAAAGTGGCAGCAGTATACAGTTATACAAACCGACCCATTTATACCTATGGACAATCCAATGGCCACAGGATCAATAACGATTTGACATATGTTCTTGTCAGCCAACTAGTGTTGTGGTAAGCTGTACCAACCAATTGTTTGATGCGCTATATATACCTTTACCTACTAATAGTTCAACCCAGATAATTCAAATGGAGATAAGCATCAACTTTGATCACAAGATATATGAACCAAAAAAACATGCATATTCACTCAATCTGATCATAGAAACTTTGGTTTTTAAGCCTGTGAGCTAATCCAAAGTATGTTCCACAGTTGTAGGAAACAGTGATAGCAAGCAAATGTTACAATGACCAATGTCTAGGAAGCCACTATGAACCCAAAAGCCACACCACTACAACTGCAAGCAACACAACAACAGAGTGAACCCAAAAGCTACAGACCGGTACAACAGTAGGCAACACAACAATAGAGTCCACTTCTAACCATAGCAGCTGGGAATGTAGAACGTGGCCATGTTCCTCATCCCAAGAACGTCATTCCGGTTCATTGTTCTGGGAACAATTATTCCGATACTGTATAAATCTTTCATACACGTTTAGGTAAAATTGGAACCAGGAACATGGTTGCTCGCTATCAACAGGTACATCACGGTTTTATGTCTAGGAAATTCAAACCAAAACACCAGCTTCCTTGAACACTTTGAATAGTTTGTTGTTGACAACCATCAGGCATGGTACCTCTAGCACATTCCAGAACTGCCTGAAATTCAATAGGAACAGCTGGTTTTTCATTGGGTTCCAATGGGAAACATATCTCCATTATTACCTTGATATACAGTGATGATCTTGTTTTCTTACCCATAGCTGAACGACACCCTTGCTTCTATGTAACTCCCATCTTGTATTTGGCTAAAAGTTCTTCAAAACTTAGGCTTGTATTAGTTTTCATCTTGGAACTACTTCCATCCTCCCTGGACAAACCGGTCAGACTGGTTTTAGAACCGGCTGGACCGGGATTTGCAGCACCGGTGCCTTTACTCTTATCTTCTCCCCCCAGCGTCAAATTCTTCAATGTAACTTGAGGGGCCTTTACTCACCAGTAGAGAAATGACTTTCCATCCCCTGGCTTTAGTCACGGTTACGTTTTGGATCGAGACAAATACCCTTTAGTTCCGGTTCATAGTTTTCTAGATCTCGGAGCACCTTTTAGTCCCGGGCGGTAACACCGACTGGGACTAAAGGCCGTTACCGACTGGAACTACATGGTGCTTCACGGGATAGTTTAAAAGGAAAGCATCCTCCTGTGTATCACAAGTGCTCTATGGGTGAGTTGGTTGGAGAGGCTACGCGCGAGGCGCGAGGCAGAGGTCTCCCTTTAGTCCCGGGGTTGTTGTCCCGGTCACCACGCCCGGGACTAAAGGGGTTGGTGACCGGAACTAATGGCGTGTTTTCTACTAGTGACTTTTCTAGAGGCTTAGGTCACTGTTCACCAATTACAATTTTTTTTCATATATACAAAATGAATGCTCATATGATGGAGTTATTAATGAAGTTCTGTGTTTTAATTTATTGCCCGCATGTTCTGCTTTGCAAGTGAAGGAACTATAAGGAAAAGTTCCCACATGCATGGTGCTGACCAAGGGCTTCTATCCGTGGCCAGGTCCGCACAATGGCCACAGCAGGGGCTACAGCTAGCTAGTCCGGTGCCCCACGTCCATTTATCAAAGCACTGAGTCAAAAACAGGAGAGTATATATAAATGGATTGATGGTTCACTACATAGAGCAAACATCTCCATCTTTATATTGGTAGTCACATATTATATATATATATATATATATATTAATTGAATCAGCTAGGAGATCCGCCGGTTATATTAAAAAGTAGAAGTAAACGTAGGTTAAACAATAAAAGGTAAAAAAAAGCATATCACAACAGCCATCACAACAACTCAACTAAAAAACTAAGACTACTATTGACTCTGGCTGGTTGGAACGGAGACTCAACGCATGCCATACCACACTTTTTCATCACCATTGCACACCACTCTGCCACTCTACAAGCTCCACCACAAAGACAGCCGATCGGTCAACTGGACCACTATCACCCGAGCAACAGTAGCCATCAACTCGAGGTGCCATCGTCACCGCTTGTTCCGTCATTGCGACACTGTCTTGCACTGAGTGAGCCACTACCATGTAGGGCTAGCTGCTGCAGTTTGCTACAACCCGTGTAGCTACCAAACCATCAGGTAGTGTCAGTAAATGCATAGCAAATAGGGGTTTCTCACGTAGTGTCAGTAAATGCATATCATTCTATATCAATATAGAAATGATAATGAATAGCCCATTAATATTCATCTAAATTACCTTCCTATGCCATTCTAAAAAATAATTTGAATTAATACTTTAATTTACATCTAATTTATGGACTTCTACCCTTATTAAAAATAAACTAAAGATAACCTAGCAGTTAGATTGCCTAACTCTGTTATAAAAAAAAATCTTAGAAGTATTCCCGAATACGTACTTATGACACCCAGCATAGTTTGGATATAGCCTGGTAGTGGCCGATGAGAGTGGCGAAGCTAGAACGAAATGGAGGGGGGTGCGGAGTACTACTACAAGTACAAACAACATTGCCGATGAAACCCATATTTATTTTTAAATTTGGTTACTAAATATAACCACTATCCAATATCCATTTACAAAGGAAAAACGTAAACATATAAGTATATATTTACCAAAATGAAGAGATAAAAAAAGATATTTATTGCATAGCGATGACTTAGTGTAGTAATGTATCAAATAAAGGGTAGTATACTAAAAATATATAGATTAATTATTCAACGGCGTATAAAATTGAACAAATGACTCAATTTTCATTTTTCAAAGAAAAGAATGAGCCAAAAAAGATAGTGCTTGAAGTTACCATTTGTCCAGTTTAAGAATTAAGAAATAGGAATACATGAATAAAAAATTACAATGCTACGTGATGGAAACCTAATTTTTATCATTTTTCTATAATTTGCACTTTGACTTCAATTCCCTAAAAACCAAAATTGAAACAACCAATAATAATTTAGAGGTTTTATTTGAACCAAAATTATATTAATATCGATAGACTATCAAAGAAAAAACATCCATTTTTCACACTGGATTGTATGAAGATAAGGTTGCAGCCGGCCTGTCATGTTGTGGAGGCCGGTGATAGCAGCTGTCTAAGCCGTGGCCAGCTGTCCACCGAGCTTCCTCCGTCTGTCGACGGCATCCACACTACTTGTCATTCAGCGAGAGGAAAGTGCGGCTGGACTAGGCAGGGGCAGGGCGTGACGCAATAGAGACGAGAGAGATATTGATTTGTTTCTTGAGTGCTGTCTCATGCACTTATGTTCAACCATGACCAAATAAAGATTTATTATTGGACTGAGAAGAACATACACATCAAAAGGCCATAAAATGTCATTATCGATGACTTCTAGTTTTAATTTTTTTAGTTTTGTTCGAGTTGCTCGACAGTGGGGGTGCATTGCATTACGCTGAGGGGGGTACATACAGGTCCGGAACATAATAGCTACAACTACAAGTATTTTTAATTAAGGGGGGTGCAGCTGCACCCACGATGCTCAACAGAGCTCCGCCCCTCCAATTGATGGAAACAGGAACACCTGCAATGATGCCAATCTCCAGATACCAGCAGACATGGATGTTAGTAATTAGTCTACACATCCGGTATGCCAATAACCTCTCATTGCCGAGAAACATGACTAGAAAGCTGTCTCCGCAAAACTTTTTTTCACAAAATACATGTTTTATCAACCAGATTTGTGTAAGCTGGAAAATAGTGAGATCAGTTATAGTAATATGTAAAACCAAAAACAAAAGCGGCTAGGGCACAAAAGATTTCGTAAATTCTCCCTAAACAAGGATTTGCTTTTTATGTATAAAAATCCTTTTGGTAAACCTAACATTATTATTTCAGACTAATCCTATCCAGGTTCCAGACCAAGCCTGCTTGGATGGTTGTGTTCTCCAATTTTAGAGGACCAGGTGCAATGTCATTTCTAGAGGACTTGTGACTAAATGCGATATGAATTTCTTTTGTATTGAATCCAAAAGGATTTCTAGGAGCAGGCCACCCATCACCCCTCTAGAAATCCATTTCCAGGGGTGGGTCACCCCATCACCTGTCCCTGGAAATGACCCCATTTCTAAGGGCAGGTGACGTTGCGGCTCACCCCTTCAAATGCTTCTCTAAGGGTGGACTGCGATCTAAAGTAACCTGTTCCTTTTGTAGGAACGGGTGAATTTTTGGTCCACCCCTAAAAAAATTCAAGTAGACCCTACAAATCGTTTTTTAGTAGTGGCCGCACCATCGACCAAGCTCTGAAGCTTCTAGGTGTAGCTCATCATCAATTATATATGTTTCGATCTGTTAACCCTGTGTGATGGTAGTCATTTCCTGATTAACAAGGTAAGCAGGGGTGGAGCTAGCAGGGGGGCTAGGGGGGCTAGAGCCCCCCTACCCCCTTGAAACTAATGGAGCCTTCCCTAAGCCCCTTACAATTTCTAACCATAGGTGTAGAGGAAGAAGAAGAAAAGGAGGAGGAAGAAGAAAAAGAAGAGGAGGAGCAAGAAGAAGAAGAAGGAACTCAGCCACACATCATGTATATACAGAATATACTACAGCAGTATATATGTTTTGTTTGTTTGGAAGCCGGGAGGTGGTCACAAGGAAAACAAATATATATAGCTATCTGGCCAAGCAGTTCAATGATATTGATATGAATCTTTATTACTCCATAGCACGTAGTTAGGGTCTGGACATTCCTTTCCAAGTGTTTCCTTGTATTGGGAGCTGTCTACACCGTATCTGTATTTCTATCATCTGCTTGTCAGCTGTTTTTCTGAAGATCCCCAAGATGTTTACGCCACTGGGAGCAGTGGTGGAGCAAGGGGGGCAGGTAGGGGCCACGCCCCCCCCCCCCCCCCCCCCACTAAGGCCATTGCCAAAAATGATTGATTTTGAATGCCAAAAATGATTGATTTTAATCTATCATGATTAGTTAACTACTTTTTAGCTATTAAATACAAGTAATTTGAACGAAAGAATGAGCTCTAAATGCATTAATTTACAGTATAAGAGTTACTATTTTTATTTTCAAAAATATAGTGTATGTAGCTCATCTTTCTGATGTCATTTTCTTCTTCTTTTATAATCTAGCTTTCTGTATGTTTGTTTCTCCGGTTTCAAAGCTTGCACTTTAGTCTTGCCTCTCAAACCCTGTAAATATTATATGCTTCATGCACTAAAGTTTAGACAAACCATCAATGGTTGTTGTAGTTTCTTCAAAACGTCATATAGTGCAACAATTAAAGTTGAAAGCATATATATGTCACACCTGGATTTTCACAAAAACCCGAATGTGGCCATATGTGTGCCCAGGAAGTCATAGTACACATATAGCAAACAAATATGATAAACAGAGAACATATGCTAGAATAAATTCTTCATTAAATAAAGTGTTTACATCAGAGTGCTTCATAAATGATCTAAATAATATCAGCGGAAGACTAATAAACTCTCAAACTAATGGAGCCGCAATCCACAGGGACTCTGACTGGGAGACCACAGCTCAGTAGTACGGTAAATCTTCGGGAAACTCAGCAGCAGACTCATGCCCAGCCCAATTTGTTTACCCATCCGGGATTTTGTTGAATAAAATGACAAGTGTAAGTAAACAATTACTTAGCAACTATAGCACGGGTATGAAGGCTCAAAATAGGCTAGACATGGCTTAACTGCATTAGCATTTTTTAGTTGGTTCATTTTAACATTAACCAATTTACTATAAGTGAATGATACCCAGTTGCAACCCAATTAATAAGGTATAAGTGACATTAAACATAAATAAACATCATCTTCTAATAAAAAAGGATCCAGGCCGCAGGTGACCCTGAGCAAGACTATCATGATAGATTTACACTCTGCAGAGGTTTCGCCCTTTACCCACCAGTCGAGTAAAAGTTCAAAAGAACTTTGCACCCAACCACGCACATCAACACTTCCGAGGTGTGACTGCATAGGGACGCTAAGAGGTTTTCACAAGACACCCTAACAAGACAGTAGCCGCTAAGGTACAATAAGGTTGTAACACCCAAAAATTACCTATTTAAAAAAAATTTAGTAATTAATTGGCATTTATTTAATTTGTTCATAATTAATATAGGTTAAAAGAATTATTTATGAATATTAAAATCAAAAATAAGTTGTAGAAATATTTTTGTTGCATTCATGCTGCTGCATTTATTTTTGTATTGCTTGTGATTCAAACAAGAATTTAAATTTATTTAAATTCAAATTTGAATCACCTTGTTTGGAGTTCTAGAAAAGTTCAATTCAGCCGAGTCCGCTTTTCCCCCTTCAACTCTTCCCTGGTCCGCTTTCTCCCCCCTACTCTTTCCTGGCTCAGCCCAGCTCCCTCCCCTTTCTTCCCTCCGGCCCAACATTCCCCCTCCCCCCGGGCCGGCCCATCACTCCCCCGGCCCACAACCCCCGCAGCCAGCCGCGACAAATGGCCCAGCTCGCGCCCACCTTTCCTCCCACTCTCTCTCCCGCCGACATGGGGGCCCCACCTGTTGGGCTCTTGTAACACCTAAAAATGGCCTATTTAAAATTTTTAGTAATGAATTGGCTTTTATTTTAATTGTTCATATTTAATATAGGTTAAATGAATTATTTATGAATATTAATATTAATTATAAGTTGTAGAAATATTATTGTTGCATTCATGCTGCTGCACTTAATTTTTGTATTGCTTGTGATTCAAACGAGAATTTAAATCTATTTAAATTCAAATTTGAATCACCTTGTTTTGAGCTGTAGAAAAGTTGTTAGGCCCATAGTTCATATTTGCCCCCTGAAGATTCTTCCTGGTTCGCTTTTACTCCCTACACCAGCGCCAGCCCACTCCCTGCACCTGGGTCGATTCCCCGAGCCGGCCCAGCACCCCCCACCCTCTCCTTTCTTCCCTCGGCCCGGCCTCTTTTCCCCAGCTCGGCCCACAGCCTCCCACGCCGGCCCAGCACCACGGCGCCCTCTCCCTCCCCTCCTCCCACTGGCAGCGCTAGCCCACCGGTCAGCCCTTTCTCCTTCATTTCTTCCCCCTCCCCCCCACCCCCGCGCGCGCCAGAACTCCGACGAAGGCAAGCACCGCCTCCCCCGCACCGTGGACCCCGCCGAAGCTTCCTGGAAGTTCCCCCCACCCTAACCTTCCGTCGTTAGCAGGCTCCCCGCTTCGAAACCGCTCCCCGCAAGGAAAGGCGAGGATCCTTCGCCGGCCGCCGCCGCCCGATCTTCGGGCTCGCTTGCCAAAGATCACCTCCCCGGGGCCTATTTATGCCGGACACCGTCCCCCTGAGCCTCATCCATCCACGCCCAAGGCCCCAAGCCCTCGGCGCCACCCCTCCCGAGCTCCCCACGCCGCCATCCCCAAGCCGAGCACCGCCGACGTCGACCGACCCCCTCCGGCGTCGCTGCCTCTAATTCGACCGCCCCCGAGGCTTCGTGCTAAGGTACGGAAGCTCCCAAGCTTCCCCACTCTTGCTTTCATGCACAGTAGTAGACGCTCCACTCTCAGCGGCGAGCCCTCGCCGCGGTCCACCGTCGTCGGCCGCCTCCCCCATTCCTCCCCCCAACTTGGACTACCCAGGTGGGATCCCCATGCTCCTAGCATCCTTCCCGACAAGATCTCGTCGCGAATGGTGGCCGGTAGACGGCTTCCCTCCGGCGAAGCGCCGCCGCCTCTTGAGCCACGCCGCCGCGAGAGTCGCCCCTGCCGAAGACCCCCCTCACCCCGACTAATCTAGGCCGACGGATGGTGATCCAACGGCCAGATATAACCCTCCTTTCCCGAGTCAAACTCGACGTAACGGTCAGCCGTGTAGATTTTGCTAAAGAGCCCCTGCAAGTTTAGAAATTAACCCGCAGTCCACCAAAGTTCAAAAGTATTATCCTATAGGTCATGTTTTTAACAAATAACCCCCTGCCCTTTTTAAAAATAGAACCCGCAGTCCTAACTAGGTGTTTTTGCACATAGGCCCTCCTGTTTTAACGCATAATTACATATAGGTCCTCGGTTTTCTTCAAATAAGCCCTTGGGAACTTAAAATTGCCAGCAGGTCTCTAGAACTTAGAAAAGTCATATCTTTTCCGTTTTAGCTCGGATTAGAGTGATTTTCGCGCTCATGTGTTCGTAGTGAAGCGTAGATTATTTCTAAAAGCTTTATTTGTTCTGTTTCTACTGTTTGGTGTACTGTTCTAATAGAATATTATTTGTTTGCATGTATTGGTTTGCGTGCTCGCTTGTATGGTGATTTGTGTCCAGTCGGTGAGCCTTTCGCGTTGGACTTCGGGTACATGGGGGACTTTCCGGAGCAGGACCCACAGCAGCAGCCGCCCTTCGAGGAAGGCAAGTTATAGCACAGACAATCCTTGCTACCTAAACACACTCTTTATATACATTTACTTTCATATGCATGTGTCTAAATTGTTGTCCTATTAAGGTTGTACCTAGTTTGTTTACTCCTATCCTTTGATTACCTTGGGATTATTGCATATGGGTAGAATCTTTGTTATGCGCAGCTACTGTCACTATTATTTAATTATTAATCTTGACTTAATGGTTCACTTTAACATAATGATAAAACCTGCTTTTTAGCAACTTGGTTTAGGGAGCTAGAGCATGTGCTTCGTGCTTTGCTCTAGTGTCTCTCCGTAAGGTCCGGTTCTTAAAGCGGCAACCCAGGAGCCTGTCGCCACCGCTGGAACTATTATGGCTCTGGTCTTGGTCAAGTAGCTTGTACGTCTCTAGCTTGTCAGTGGTTACCGGAGTGGCCGACTGCGCTATGAGAACCACTCGTGAGTGTATGGTTTGATCCACCGAGGACGGGTGATCCGTCGGCTATGCCCCCGTGAGGCACAGTCCCGTGTTGGGAGTCCCTGCGATGGGGAACTCCGCATGATGCGCAATGTTGGGTGTGATACCCATGCTCTAGACGCCATCGACCCCCTTATGGTGTGACTCCGTAGGCGTACGTCGATCTCGGTGCCTAGGGCCATACTACCTGTGTTGTACCATAGCGGCCACTGCCTTGTTAGGGTGTCTTGTGAAAAACCTCGATAGTGTGACTTGTGAAAAACCTCAATAGTTTGTAACACCCAAAAATTGCCTATTTAATTTTTTTTAGTAATTAATTGGCTTTTATTTAATTTGTTCATAACTAATATAGGTTAAAAGAATTATTTATGAATATTAAAATCAAATATAAGTTGTAGAAATATTTTTGTTGCATTCATGCTGGTGCATCTATTTTTGTATTGCTTGTGATTCAAACGAGAATTTAAATTTATTTAAATTCAAATTTGAATCACCTTGTTTGGAGTCCTAGAAAAGTTTAATTTAGCCGAGTCCACTTTTCCCCCTTCAACTCTTCCCTGGTCCGCTTTCTCCCCCCCCCCCAACTCTTTCCTGGCTCAGCCTAGCCCCCTCCCCTTTCTTCCCTCCGGCCCAGCATTCCCCCTACCCCGAGCTGTCCCATCACTCTCCCGGCCCACAACCCCCGCAGCCAGCCGCGAAAAACGGCCCAGCTCGCGCCCACCTTTCCTCCCACTCTCTCTCCCGCCGACAGGGGAGGCCCACCTGTCGGGCTCTCCTCCTACCTCTCGCCCGAGCCAACTCTCTACCCGGCGTGAATCATGTCGCCCGGCCGGCCGCCTTTCCCGCGCCTGTGGACCCTTGCAGCTTCTCCGAAGCTTCCCGAGCCGCCTTCCCTTCCCCGATCGCGATCCCTTTCCTTACTAGGCACACCCCTGCTTTGGGAAGTGCCTTCCCGAAAGGAAGCTCGCCGCCCGATTTCCCCCGCCCCCTGCCAATATGCCCCCCGAGCCTATAAAAGCGCCCTGAAGTCGCCCAATCCCTCATCAGCCCTCGCCCCAAGCTCCCCTAGCCTGCAGCGCCCTCCCCTCGCTCCACGCTCAAGCGCCGCGGCCCCGATCCGTCGGCCGTCGTCGAGCTCCTCCCCCGACGCCGCCCCGGTCAAATCCGCCCCGCCAGGAGCCTTGAGCAAGGGTAAGGAAGCTCCCCCACCGTTTCCCGCACTCCCTCTCGCTCCCTAACGCGCGCTTGCACCTCGCCGGAGTTGCCCGACCGCCGGCTCTCGTCGTTGGCCGCCTCGGTGCCCCGATCGCCTCCCTTAGCCCCCAAGGAAGTCTTGCCGTTCTACCCTGGTCCCGTAGGACCAAGCTCCGTCGAAACCCGAGCGCTCTAGCTCGAGTTCGAGCTAGCGCTGGCGATGCGCCACCGCGCGCGTAGGTGGCGCCGCCGCAGAGACCTGCCGCCAGCCTCCCCTCTCGCCCGATCCGCTCCAGGCCGTTGGATTAGGCCTCCCTTTCCCGAGTCAAAACGAACCCGTACCGGTCAGCGCTGTGATTTTGTAAAAGAACCCCCAGCTTCTATCGAATCAACCCGCAGTCCATTTGTATTCAAAAATAATTACAGTTAGGTCTGGTTTTCTTCATTTAGCCCCCTGAGCTTTTGAAAAATATAACCCGCCATCCTTTTAGTCGGTTTTACGCGTTAGCCCTTGGGTTTTAACGCGTAATTGCATATAGGTCCTTGGTTTTCTTCAAATAAGTCCCTGGAGACTTTTAAAAATTGCCAGCAGGTCCCTAGAACTTAGAAAACTCATATCTTTTTCGTTTTAGCTCCGATTAGTGTGATTTTTGCGCTCATGTGTTTGTAGTGAAGTGTAGAATATTTCTAGATCCTTTTTATGTACTGTTTCTACTGTTTGGTGTACTGTTCTAATAGATTATTATTTGTTTGCATGTATTGGTTTGCGTGCTCGCTTGTATGGTGATTCGTGTCCAGACGGTGAGTCGTACGCTTTGGAGTTCGAGTACGTGGAGGACTTTCCGGAGCAGGACTCACAGCAGCAGCAGCCGCCCTCCGAGGAAGGCAAGTAATAGCACGGACAATCCTTGCTACCTACCGACTATGTACTACATTATTTCATACCTGCATGTGTCTAAATTGATGTACCATTAAGGTTGTACCTAGTCTGGTTATCGTGTCCTTGTTTACCTTGGGTTTTTGCATATGGGTAGAATTTTTGCTAGGCGCAGCTACTGTCACTATTATTTAATTGTTGATCTTGACTTAATGGTTCACTTTAACATTTATGATAAAACATGCTTTTTAGCAACTTGGTTTAGGGAGCTGGGGCATGTGTTGTGTGCTTTGCTCCAGTGTCTCTCCGTAAGGTCCGGTTCTTAAAGCGGCAACCCAGGAGCCTGTCGCCACCACTACAACTATTATGGCTCTGGTCTTGGTCAAGTAACTTGTACGTCTCTAGCTTGCCAGTTGTTACCGGTGGGGCCGACGGCGTTATGGGAAGTAAGGCACGGGGTGTTTCTTGATTCCACCGAGGACGGTAGCCCCGTCGGGTAGGTCTCGTTAGACCCAGTCCCGTGTTGAGAGTCCCTACGACGGGGAACTCCGCACGTTGCGCATTGTTGGGTGCGATGCCCACGGTCTGGACGCCATCGACCCCCTATGGTGTGACTCCGTAGGCGTACGTCGATCTTGGTGCCTAGAGTCTCACCACCTTATTGTACCTTAGCGGCCACTGTCTTGTTAGGGTGTCTTGTGAAAAAACTCGTAGCGTCCCTATGCAATCACACCTCGGAAGTGCTGATGTGCGTGGTTGGGTGCAAAGTTATTTTGAACTTTTACGCGACTGGTGGTAAAGGGCGAAACCTCTGCATAGTGTAAAATCTATCATGATAGCCTTGCTCAGGGTCACGAGCGGCCTGGATCCTTTTTTATTAGAAGATGATGTTTATTTATGTTTAATGTCACTTATACTTTATTAATTGGGTTACAACTGGGTTTTACTCACTTGTAGTAATTTGGTTAATGCTAAAATGAACCAACTAAAAATGCTAATGCAGTTAAGCCGTGTCTAGCCTATTTTGAGCCTTCATACCCGTGCTATACTTGCTAAGTAATTGTTTACTTACACTTGCTATTTTATTCAACAAATCCCGGATGGGTAAACAGAATGGGCTGGGTATGAGTCTGTTGCTGAGTTTCCCGAAGATTTACCGTATTACTGAGTTGTGATCTCCCCTTCAGAGTCCATGTGGATTGCGGCTCCATTAGTTGAGAGTTTATTAGTCTTCTGCTGTTATTGTTTAGATCATTTATGAGGCACTCTGATCTAAACACTTTATTTAATGAAGAATTTATTCCAGCATATGTTCTCTGTTTATCATATTTGTTCGCTTTATGTGTACTATGACTTCCTGGGCACACATATGGCCACATTCAGGTTTTTGTGAAAATCCGGGTGTGACAAAGGTGGTGAGACTCTAGGCACCGAGATTGACTTACGCTTACGGAGTCACATCATAAGGGGGTCAATGGCGTCGAGAGCGCGGGCATCGCACCCAACGATGCGCAACGTGCGGAGTTCCCCGTCACAGGGACTCCCAACACGGGGCTAGGTCTAACGAGACCTAGCCTACGGGGCTACCGTCCTCGATGGAATCCAGAAACACCCCGTGCCTTACTTCCCCTAACGCCGCCGGCCCCACCGGTAACCACTGGCAAGCTAGAGACATACAAGTTACTTGACCAAGACCAGAGCCATAATAGTTCTAGCGGTGGCGACAGGCACCTAGGTTGCTGCTCTAAGAACCGGACCTTACGGAGAGACACTGGAGCAAAGCACACAGCACAGGCCCCAGTTCCCTAAACCATGTTGCTAAAAAGCAAGTTTTATCATTAATGTTGAAGTGAACCATTAAGTCAAAATTAACAGTTAAATAATGATGACAGTAGCTGCGTATAGCAAAATCTACCCATATGCATAAACCCAAGGTAATCAAAGGATAGGAGTAAACAAACTAGGTACAACCTTAATAGGATATCAATTTAGACACATGCATATGAAAGGAAATGTATGTAAAAAGTGTGTTTAGGTAGCAAGGATTGTCCATGCTATAACTTGCCTTCCTCGAAGGGTGGCTACTGCTGCTGTTGCTGTGGGTCCTGCTCCGGAAAGTCCTCCACGTACTTGAACTCCAAAGTGTACAGCTCACCGACTGGACACGAATCACCATACAAGCGAGCACGCAAACCAATACATGCAAATAAATAATATTCTATTAGAATAGTATACCAAACATTATAAACAGTACAAATAAAGGTTCTAGAAATATTCTACGCTTCACTACGAACACATGAGCGCAAAAATCACACTAATCAAAGCTAAAACGAAAAAGATATGGGTTGTCTAAGTTCTAGGGACCTGCTGGCAATTTTTAAAAGGTTACAGGGGCTTATTTGTGAAAAATTTTTAAAAACTTAAGGTCTAATGCGTAAAAATGACTAAAAGGACGGTGGGTTCTATTTCCTAAAAGCCTAAGGGGTTTTTCATTAAAAACAGGACCTATCTGGAATTATTTTTTAACTAAACAGGACCGCAGGTTGATTACTAAAAAGTAGGGCTCTTTAGCAAATGTGGTTCGGCTGACCATTTTTCTCGGGTTTGACTCGGGGCGGAGCGACCTGTGGGTCGTCCGATCGGGATCATGCGGTTGTGGATGGCTCAGGGGGGTGGGATGGCCGGCGGGGTCAGGGGAGCGGCGGCGCCGCCCTCGCGCGCGGCGGCGCATCACCGTTGCTAGCTCGAATTCGAGCTAGGGTACTCGGTTTTCGACGGGGCTTGGTCCTACGGGACCAGGGGAGGATGGCGAACAAGTGGGGGTGAACAAGTCGTCGATTGAGCGGTGGAGGGTGGCCAACGTCGGCGAGCGGCGGAGTGGGTGCTCCAGCGAGTGCGTGCGTGTGTTTGAGTGTGAAATAGAGGATGAGGGGAGGCTCTGGGGATTGCTTACCAACTCGTGAAGCTACTCCGGGGGTCGGATTGGGCCGCGGCGGCTCCGGCGAGTGGTTTCGTCGGCGACCGAGGCCCGGCGGCGGCGCTAGGCGAGGGGGAAGGCGCTGGAGGGGTTGGGGTGCTCGGGGCGTGGGAGTGTATGGCCTGGGGGCTGCTTTTATAGTGCTCGGGGGGCTCCTCGGCGTGCGAGCCACGCCAATTGGCGGCGGTGGCGGCCGGGATTGCCTGCCATCGCGGGGCGCACCTTCCTTGCTCGGGGCGGAAGCTGCGTGGAAGTTTCCTGGGCGGCCCACGGGTGCGGGGAGGCCGGGACGGCCGGGGATCATGCGCCGGATTTGGCGCCGGGGAGAGGGGGGAGAGCTCGGCGGGAGGAAGGGGGAGGTCCTGACATGTGGGCCCGGGCGGCCAGTGAGAGGGAGAGAGGGGAAGGGGGAGGGCGCTTGGCTGGGCCGGCTGTTCGGCCCAGGAGCGGGGCGCGCGCGGCGGCTCTAGTAAAGGGAGGGGCGAGCTGGGCCCGGGGAAGAGGAGTGGAGGGGTTTGGGCCGAGCGTGGGGTGGAAGTAGGAGGTGCAGGGATGGACCGGGGAAAAGCTTAGGGTGCAAAAGCGAACTCAGCTTAAATTAACTTTTCTAAGACTCCAAACAAGGTGATTCAAAAATAAATGCAGCAGCATGAATGCAACAAAAATGTTTCTACCACTTATATTTAATTTTATTATTCATAAATAATTCATTTGACCTATATTAATTATGAATAATTTAAATAAAAGCCAATTAATTACTAAAAAATTAATTGGCAATTTTTGGGTGTTACAATATAGTTACGTAATACTATCCACAATTATTTTTCTACCTCGATAGAGTACTTTACTGAGCTTATGTTCCAAATACACTGCGGCAAACGTTTATTTCAACACACTAGTAAACAACAGGCCTTTCATCCACTTCCATCCGGGATATTAGTCCCAGATTTTATTGGACCTGGACTAATGACTTTTAGTCTAGGTTGGTAAAGTGACCATTTAGTCCCGGTTGGAGACTCAACCTGGGACTAATGTATCTCAAGCATTCCAACCGGGACTAAAGGGTCTTTATGAAGGGAAACAGGAGGCTACGCTAGCACATACAAACACTCATTTGCCCCAAAACAGCAGCAATTATAGATCACGGATTGTTACCACTAGACGCGTAGATGCAGCGGAAGCCGTCTCGATGTAGACGAACGCGTCGAAGTGGCAGTGCCGTGCAGTTGCTCACGTCTGTCTGGTCATGCGTGTGCGGTTCGTCCTTGTGCTCCAAGCACATCACCTCCGAGGTATCCACACGTACGGAGAATGGAATGCCAAACGTAGGTGTACTAGCACATCACGAATGACCGCGATTTGCAGGATATAGATGGAGGTGGGGCCGCAGGAATTACGGTAGGGCACGGCTATTGTTCACACGTGGTACTGTAGCGGTGGGTACTATAGCAAATTAGGTTTTCCCCTCCCTCCGCCCTGTATATATAGAGGTCAAACTGGGCTTTCAATATTTGTGGCCCATCAAGACTCTAGTACCTTAATGGATCAAATCAATCAAAACCCATTAGTGGATCCAATCTAATTTGGCTCTACGACATATATTCAACAATTTAGTCCCGATTCAAACAACCACCCGGGACTAAAGGGCCCTTCAAGGGTTACAATAAAGGGAAAATATCCCATCTACCATCACATGTGTTGTGTAGGTGAAGTCACTGGTAGAAAATGGTCTTTAGTCCCGGTTGCTAACCTCCTTAAGTCCCGGTTTTGGCAACCGGGACAAGGAGCCCGAGACTAAAGGGTAGGACGTTTAGTCCCGGTTTCCCCACCCGAGACTAAAAGTACTTGGGCGCTAGAAAATGTTGCACCATGTGGGATTCAAACCCACAGCCTCTCACATTGCCTTACGTACAACCTTGTAACCACTCCACCTACACAGTACATGTGATGGTAGGTGGGATGTTTTTCCTTTATTGTAACCCATGAAGAGCTCCATCCGGCACCAAGGGTCCTCTAGGACCTAGAAAAATGCGAACGAGGACTAAAAGACTATTTATCTCATGCCAAAACGTAACCGAGACTAAAGGGATGGATGGAAAGTCATTTCTCTACTAGTGAGCGGTTAGGAGGCTATACGTGAGGTAATGCAAGAGGTTGTGGGTTCAATTCACCCTGGTGACCGGTACGTGGTGATAGATCTACTACTGTATATCTAGCTTATATATGTCCCGTGTTCTACAAATACAATATTACAAGTACATATGTATTGATTGAAATCCTGACTAATAACAAGACGTACTATGAGCCGTTCCATATATGTGGTTACGTTCGTCCTGGGCTGTTTCAGGAGCGAGGAAGGACCCTGTAAAAGTGTAAAGGCTATTCTTCCCTATGTATCCTTCCTCATGAACATCAGTATATCGTTTCTTTTTCCTGCAATGCATTCAGTAATATACCTTCTATATATTATTGTTGTTCACAAATAATGTGTTCGGCTGATCAGAACTGGGCTAAACTGGGCTGAATGTGTACAGTAGCCCAATTCAGCCAACAGTTCTAAGCTGACATATTTGAATCAGGGTTGTTCTTGGCTGATTCAAGTGGCTTATTCAAATCAAAAAATGGCGGCAACTGCAACAGTTTACACATTTCCAACTCAAGTCGCAGCAACAAGCAGATCCACCCTATTCATTACCCCACTAATTATCAAATGATCCACTAATCACAACAATTCCAAATAATCAGTACCACTTATGACCTCATCCTTAAGGTCTCTACAGTTCACTACATCGTACATATAAGTGGACCATTTACAAAATTTGTAGCCGTAATGAGCCACTAATGACACAGCTACAAGCCTCACAACTGTATCCATATCCTAGACAAATTGCCACTGCATTAGTTTATAAATTCACCTAATCAAACTAATTTCAAGTAGTACCCATAGTAAGCAGGCAAATTCATTGACCTCCAAAAGCCATCAGAAACCATCTTCCTCAAGCAGCCAGTCCCTCATCCCCATGCTCCCAGCCCCTTTCGTAAATCATTCATCAAACTCCTCATCCTCCATGTCCTCCCAGTAAATGCATGCTTACAAATGAATAATTAGTACCAACTTTGGCAGTAAACTAAATATTGGTCATTGCCGACATGTATGTCAAGTACTAAACAGGTTTCACATACTTGTTCCCAAGGAGTCCAAGTCCCAGCGTAATCCACTCACGGACTTCTTGTATAGGTGCATCAGGACTTAATGTTATAGAGGAAATTTGACTCAATTGGCCTAGTCCAGCACCTACCCTACGCCTCGATGGATGTGTATGCCCCTCCAGCTGATGCACAAAGTTGTGAAGTGCCAGTCCAGCCATTATAAGTTGTGATTGCTTTACTAGTGGATAATGAGGTACGCGGTCCAACATTTGCCACTTCATTTTTGCTGCTCCAAAACTCCGTTCAATAACATTTTGCAACCTTGAATGGTGCATGTTGAACACCTCCTCTGCGTTTGAGGCTTCCTTTTCTTGAACTCCTTCACATGATACCTCCTTCCTAGATGTGGCGGCATGTAACCCTCTTGACAAGTATACAGAGTCCACCAAATAATAGCGTCCTGCAAACAAATACACACATTTTCATTACAACAGGACGTACTTAACTGGCTGCCACCATTAATTGTACATGCATCAAGGTTTTATTTTGCAAACAAACCTTTCGGTGGGCGGGAACTTGCTATCCATGAGACCCTCTGCTTCAACACCCGCGTGTCATGCGCTGAACCCTCCGTGCCAACGCCAATGTAGGTGAACATCATATTGAAGTCACAAACACAAATGACATTTTGGCTTCTCCACCCATGCCTATTAGTGAAGTTAGCCTGAACTCTTTCAGGCACACTCACCTCAATTAGCGTCCCATCAAGGGCTCTTATGCAGCCATCAAACAGAGGTGAGTACTCCACCAACTCCTCAGGCACTTCTGCATATCTGCTGTCCGTTGGCCTAAGCACCGCATCTACAAAGGGCATCATGTTGCATCAACATGCTGCAAGTTCCCAGTCCCCTCCGGATTCTCTCGTGCATTTTCCTCATTGACTGCTTAGTCCCAATAACCCACAGGAACAAGCCTAACATTTCTTCTGTTGAGATGTCCCTAGTTGGTTGTAGCCCAAAGTCGTTGGTTAAGTTGTGATGCAACTTGTAGAAGTTCTCAGGCTGCATACGAAAGTTGAGAAAACATCTGTTTGGTTTACTCAGCACATTGTTTACCCACTGACGGCCGGTGAGGTCCGGCACAAGCACATGTTTGAATGTTGGTGGTGTCGGGGCCATCATCCTAGACATTACATAACCTACTACCAGAGCAGCATTTTCTAGTTCATTGAAACTATTCTCGCTAGAATTGTCACTATCTTCATCATAATTGTGATTGGTATGGTGCTCCATGATTGTTTTGACTTCACGAAATGTACTTATGATTTTAATTCTACGACACAGGAGAAGTGGTACATCAGACAAAACCAATGTAATTGTAATAGACATCATTTATTCTTCATAAAAATGTTAAAAAGTATGCATATCCTCAGGTTCTGGATGTACCAAAATGATACAAAGTACACAGTCACTTCTATATACTTCTGAAATTATAACACTCGTTTAGCACTTTCAAATTATTCCAATCTATGATGCAAAAACTACATATGGCCAGCCATGCATACTGCAAATTAATTTGTACCAAAATCTTACTGTACTTTCAACAACTATACTTCTGTTCATCTTCCTTGTGTGGCTGAGGATGTGACAATACTTGTCAAGCTAGCTGAGCTATAGAGCATAAGGACAGATATTCTTTCTGAGTATTTCATGTTTCTGAATCCATTTCCAAAATTTAAGACTAGTAAACCGAAGCTGATGTTCAAGTTGATGGCTCATGACTTATAGCTTGGTCTTTTCAAAATAAAATGACTTGATAACTTTACCTTGCTCTTGCTGCTGGACCTTCATCCACTGCATTTAATTAAATGGATTTCATTGGTATGCAGCAGCTGACTACAAAGAAATGCAGTATCCACAGCTTTCAGCTTCTGAAGCCTTAGTTCATCCTGAACACCTATAAGGAACACTGATCAGGTCCTATTTTGTTAAGATGAATCAATATTCTTGTGCACCACCAATATGCATTGTTACATATATGAAAACATGCTCATGTACTAAGACAGCATAGCAGCACTATTATTACAATCCAAGTCCGTTAACAGAGTCAAAATTATTACACATAGTTTTGCACACTACATAAAAGAGGCATTTAAACTAATACGGTCCAACTAAATGACAGCTGAAGCAAGCGCTTGTATTCCAAAGATAGCCGCAAGGACTACTTCTGTTTCTGGTTCTGTTGCAGGAGCCAGATCAGCCAAGGAAGATGGAGTTCTGGGCCATCCATGTTGAGGAACTCTCTACGGAGCACAGAGCTTTCGAACGACTTCAAAGCTGTGAAGTAGAGGTCCGAAGGGATCAGCACACCGTCTCGTAAGAGTTGCATTGCTGCATCAACCTCTTCCTGCTCACGGTTCTGGGCACGATCCCGAGATGAACTCCGCGCAGCAATGCTGTCCGATATCTTCCCCAACATTCCCCAACTTCACAGCACTTCTTATGTGGGCTCTGAACCTCTTGGTTGCCACGGGCCCTTTTGGATCAAGAGTGATAACTGACAGGGCCATTGTTATCGTGTTGACTCATAACATGAGGAGGTGTTGACGAACCAATGCCACCTCCCGATATGTACGTGCCAGAGTTGGTGACCCGGTTGCCAAAGAGGGCATTCAGTTCATTCAGGAAAGGCGGTGGGTGGGCATAATCAGCAGCAGCATTACTTGTTTCCTGCAGTTAACATAGGTGTTAGTCTGTGCGTGGAATTATGAATCGTAACATAACAGTAGAGAACTGAGTGGTAGCAGTATTAGCAGTAGTAAACATACCACGGGCTGCGTACAATCGTCGGGATCATTAGGCAAGCCGTACTGGGTCTGCCAATACTCTGGTTCAGCGGCTAGGCCCCCTGTGGTCATGTCCCGTCCAAGACCAAAGCCTGATTGCGCGTCCTTCCAGTCTTTGTACTTTTTTTGAGATAGTCAAATTTGTTGGTCACCTGCTTGTGTGTGTATTGGGGGAAGTGTGGATAAATGTTGTGCCAGCCTTCCTTAGTTATACCAAACCGGTTCCAATTGTACTTCTGCTTCTCATCAATGGCAAGTTTCAGCAGAAGAGCTGTCTCTGAGGGCTCCCAATGCGCCTGATCTCTTGGCATATGTGGGAACGTGTAATGGCTAACTTGGATTATATTGTTCCAAAACAGTAGAGAGGTACAAGAGGAAATGGTACAACACCGTAACTACAAGTCCAACGAGAAGATGAGTTGAGAAATAGATACTTGCCTTGGTTTCTCGCTTCGCTCGTTTGGCACACAAGTTGTATAGACTAGCTTCCGGCGGTGACCACGAAGCTGATGACAAAGGTGCCAGTGTAGAGGACTGTTGAGAAACCAACCTATGGTACGCAGCCTGAGTCCAGGAAATGTAGGCCTCCTGCACGCACAAGTTCACTGATTCTTTCGATGTCTGCTGCCTAGCTGTGTAGGTGAAGTTCGTGCATGCAGCAGTTGGAATTCAGAAGCATTAGATAAGGGAAATACAGGAAATATAGTAATTGCACATCAGCTTAGCACATAGTAAATGTAGTGTTCTTGGTTCATTATCAAATTAGCTAGAATCCTCCATTTGTAAATATATATAATCAGTGGTGATAACTTCAGAGAAAGATGCACACTGGAAAATGCCAATGTCAGAAACATCCTTATAGCAGCTTATGATGCAAAAAATAAAATGGTCTGTTGTGGTTTAACTATTCTCTTGTTGTGCATGACTAAACCATTCAAACAATGACAATAACTTGAGGGCAAAATGAAGTAACATGTTGTCAACACCTTGCATTCATTTCGTGCTAGCAATTTCATTAAGTTCACTGGGTCGGAGGCATGAAGAAAAACATTTGAACATTGAAGTAGCAGCAAATACACAACAGATTAGCACATTCACTGGGTCAGAGGAACAAATCAAAACTTTGAAGACCTTTCCAGATAAAATTGGAAAAACAAAAAAAATGGCTTCAATGTAGATCGACAGCTAGTGATTCCTAGATGGGCTGATGCTTCCTGCAATCGGCCAGGACGGAATCCAAATCTCAGCGTTGTAGTGCTAAGTGCGGCAGAGCTGGTACCTCTTACCTTCAACTGCAAGCCGGCGAGTGATGCCAGGGGATGCGTGGACAAGCTCAGGGCGGCATGCTCGCGACTCACGAGTCACAAGCTCCGGGCGGTTGGCGACCAAGAGCTCCGGGACGGGCGCAACTGATGCTCGATGGAGCCGAGGACTGATCCACCTCCCGCCTCCCAGGATATGCCGCGGGAGGCCGACACCGGGTACTCAGGGGGGAGGAAGAACGGTGGCGGTGGGAGGACGCGTTGGGGCTCAAAGAGAGGAGTGCTGGCGACGACGGAGGGAGGGCGACGCCGGGCAAGGAAGCGGAGGGAACGACGGCTACGACGCGTGCATGAGGGAGAGGCGACTTTTTTTATGCGGAGAGATGCGGGGCTGAGCAGGGGCGGCGGCTGATGACCTAATGGGTGCCAATTTAGGTCAGCCAGCCGAACGGCTGGGCTGATAAGCCCATCGTCATTCAGCCGATTTCAGCCCACACATGATCAGCTGAACATAGTTAAATTGGGTACAGTTAATTATCTTAGCATGAAAACTAATCTTGTTTTCCTCCGGTCGTTTTCTTTTGCAGGCTATGTTTTGGTAAGAGTTGCACTTCTGATGCCGACAATGCTTATTTTCCTGGCTTGTTTCTCTGCTTACGCTGCACGAAAGAACAATTACGGTGTTGAACCACTCGGAATGATCGTGATTGTTCTCGGTGGGCTAGGTTCTGTTAGTACAATAGGTATCATCTAGTCACACATCTAGATCTGGATCGGGAAAACAATTTGTACATTCATGACATACCTTTTTCCTTTCCTTTTTGGCGCTATAGTCGAAGTTGCGTGGTGTCGTTGGGGGCGGTGGAGCATCCCGTCGTTGGCAGCGCTCCCTCAATCAGTAGGGTTAGGTGAAGATGGTGGCGGCAGCGAGTGCGGTGAACCTCGTAATCCTAACCATAGGCCCCACCTCCTCTTTTATACGCATTGCGCGATGGGCCCACTAACCTTGCTTGGGTTGGACGCCCCCGATCAAGGCGTGGGTCAAGGTCCCATGGAAGGATCGATCTAACATTCTCCCCCTTGATCTCACTATTTACTTTAAATTTTGCACTTTGAAATAACTCTTTTCAAAGTACTAGTTCCATCACAAATTCGTATGTAGAGTATGTTTCAATGTCACGGTCAATCGCCGATAGAACCAATAGCTACAACACACTCCTCCATTTTGAAACCAATTCCGTTTCTTCCGGGCCCTTTATCGTTCGGAAACATAGGCCATACCACCAACCCATGTTGACCGTGTGTTCTCTTAATACACTAGGCAGTAAGCCTTTAATAAGCGGATCCGCAAGCACTTGACTGTCACTTTTATGCTCATCGCATTACAAAAAGATTTTAGACTTTCTCCTTTACAACGTATAACTTTGTGTCAATGTGTTTGGCACCACACTTGACCCGTTGTCACAAGAGTGAACTATTTTAAATGGTTACAGCTACTGTCAACCATTATCAACTCTGGGTATGGGTTCCCCCAACCATTTTGCCTATCCCTCATCCTTGTATCATCCTATGTCGTGTCTTTCATCACATTGATGATAATTATTTCATTCTTTAGCGCTTTTCCACACAAAAACTCCAAGCGCAAATGTTAGCCACAATTGTGGATTTCGCTATACATTTTGCAGGTTCTATCTTCGCGTTCACAACATTTTGTGAGCACTTGTTCTTTCCAGCTTATCATGCGGCCGATATACTTTACTCCATTCCAGTGATTTATATCTGGATTGGACATTGCCAAAACAACCCGGATACATAAACTACGTCAGGGTAATATTATACTTTGCTTTCATTAGGCTTCCAACAGCTGAAGCATATGGTACCATATTCATTTGCTCTATATCATATTGATTCATGGAACACTAAGGTTCCCAAAATCATTACCCTTGACTATAAGAGCAGGTGTAGGTTTTCTCATTTGCATGCTTTAGAGACCTTTTAGCATGCTTACGCGATATTCCTAATCCCCTTTTCTTTTTATCTTGGTGAGCTTTCACCGAGATCAAATTTTGAGGACAAACTATTCTTCTTCTCCTGCATTGGAACGACATCACTACTCACAAATAAGACGTTACCCACATATACAGGATTGGAAAATCAATTTTTCTATTCTATAAATTTTGTACAAATGCAATTGTCCTCTCACACTTTAAGACAACCCAAATTTCTTATTAATCTATCAACCTTTTAAATATCACTGTCTAGAGACTTGTCTTCAATCCATAAATGGATTTCTACTAATGATGTCCAAAGTCCAAAGGTTCTTTTCTTTCATAACAAAACTTTGGTTGTGGCCTGTAATACATTTTCCTTCTAGAGTCACAGTTAATCTTATAGACCCATAACGACATACTATTTGGACTCCATTAGGATCTGTATTCCCTTTGGAGTCGCATTTAATATTGTTGACCCATGACGGCCTACTGTTTTGACTCCGTTAAGAATATCTTCTAAATCCATAATGAGGTCCTCTGTCGTCAATATTGCAAGCCATGCTCACATATCATTCTTATCTTTAGGTTCATATGTAACATTAATTCTCTTTGGACTCATTGAGTGCTTAACCACTATGACACATAAAAGTGCGTGGTCGATACTAGGAAAACATAAGAGCTACTCCATACTTTTCTCCCAGAGTGGGATACATTAAAGGCACATGAGTAATCACATCTTTCTCCTGTCATACAGGTTAATTATGGCATAAATATTATGCCAATTTTACCTCGCCATGCGGGAATCTCCCCAGACTTTTCCCACCATGTGGGTATTATCATAACATTTTCCCGCCATACGGGTAATTCCCTGGAAGAGATATGAATCCCAGAATTGACTCTTTCGATTGCATATTCAATCATCAAATTTAGAAATAAATCCGAATACTCTTTGACATCTGACGTTGGTCACATTAAACGTGCATGTTGCTCGTTACATCTCAAATCGCGATGATTGAAAAACATAGAGAGACATGAGAGACTTTCTCAAGACTCTCGATGATTTTTGTCTTTTCTTGGTCATCTTTCGCGTCACAAATGAAAACATGAAAAAATTTTGGTCTGATAAAAATTAGCCAACAATAATAATAAATAATTATTCTTTGTAAACTTTATGTTCTATTCTACATCACCAGAAAATAGAATAAGACATTACACTTTCTACATTAATTCCATATCACCGTTGGGCAGAAATGGAAATAACGTATGAAAACCTCAATTATCTGTCAAAACATTACTCCTCAAATTAAATTCTCTCGTTGGTTTGAATTTAATAAGAAGATAATCATCATTGCAGCAGAAACATTTCTTTAACTTTATCCATTCTCTGAAAAATTATCACTTTGATGCAAAAATTATCAGAGATTTAAACTTTAAAACTCATGAAATTATAATACTTTTATCCCATTGGTTCCAATTTAATTAGAGGGTAAACTTTTACTTTTCAACGGAAGCTTAATCATTCTTATTTTTAGAAACTTCAGACTATTCTCATCTATTCGCTAATCAAAATTTCCATGTTTGAGTAGAGATCAAACTTTAACAAAATTCATTGACATAACTGTCTTTTCTGTCCTTTTAATCAATTTGATTAAAGTTTAAGCAAATTCGCAGCAGACAGTAGCAAACTTCTCTTAATTACTCTATGTAAAAATTATCCCGTTGGTTCAAATTTTATCAGAGGTAAAAAGTGCAAAATATGCTCAAATTCTATTCAAAATTCGACTGAAAACCAGTTAAAAAATTCAAAATTTGCTACTTTGCAATTTCTTTTCAAATTCGGCCCATGACCTGGGCCGGCGGCCCGTTTGCTCTTTATCGCGCGTGCGCTGTGCTCTCTTCCCTCGCGGACCAGCCCAAGGCCTACCCGCGCATGCGCTCGCTCGCGGCCCAGCGACGGCCCGCCAGCTCTCTCAGCGCGCCCCCGCGCTGTGTGCGGCCCAGAGCGGGCGGCCCACTCGGTCTGCCAGCCCGGCTGCGGCTTGCTCGCGCTCTCGCGCGCGCACGCGCACGCCGTTGGGCCCGGCTCGCTCTGTCACGGCCCGCCAGCTTGGCCCAACAAGGATGCCGCCGCCGCCGCCGCCGCTATTCGCCGCATCCTCGGCGTCGGCGGCGCCGCAACCTGGTGGTGACGCACCCGCTGCTCTCCCTCCTGGAGCGCTGCGCCTCCTCCAGCTAGCTCCAACCGTCACCTGCCTCGCCGCGCACCGCTTCCCGGCCTCCCGCCTCCTCGCCTTCTGCGCGCTCTCCGACCCGACCCGGCGCGCCTCGCCCACGCCGCCGCCGTCCTCGCACAATGTGCCGAGGGCCCCAACGCCTACATGCTCTCCACCATGATGCGCGGCTTCCTCCGCGCCGGCCCGCGCGATCGCCCTCTTCCGCCGCGTGCTCCGCGACAGCCTCCCCGCTGACGCGCGCACCATCGTCTTCGCGATCAAAGCAGCCTCCGCCACCGCTGCCTCTTCCTCCGGCGAGGCCGTCCACTGTGTCGCCGTCAAGTGTTGGTTCGGCCAGAGCGTGCTCGTGGGGAACGCGCTGGTGCACTTGTACGCCAATCGCGTGTCATTTCCCGACGCGCGGAAGATGTTCAACGAAATGCCAGACCGGGACGTTGTCTCGTGGACGACGCTGGTGGACGGATACGCGCGTGGTGGGCTGCCTGACGAGGCGTGGCGGGTGTTCTGCAGGATGGTCGTGGTAGAGGGCATGTGGCCAAACGGGGTGACGCTGGTGGCCGCAGCCTCGGCAGTTGGGCAGATGGGGGCATGGGGCTATTGGCTCTGGGGAGGACGGTGCAGTGTTGTGTTGCTGAGAGTGGTGTTGGCACGAACCTTAACTTGGAGAATGCACTGATTGATATGTTTGGGAAGTGTGGGTGCTTGGTCTCTGCCAAGGAAGTTTTTGACGGAATGGTGGCCAAGGATGTCTACTCCTGGATGAGCATGGTCAGTGCCTATGCCAGGTGTGGTGATTTGGAGAGTGCGGTGCAACTGTTCAATGAAATGCCTTGGAAGAACTCGGTTTCCTGGAGTTGCATCATTGCAGCTTTCTCACAGGCAAATCAACCAGGGGAGGCCGTGAGCCCGTGAGGATGCTTAAAGACATGATTGCGGCAGGAGTGGAGCCAGTTGATGCTACTCTTGTGAGTGTTCTATCAGCATGTGCTCAGTTCGGTTGCTTGGATCTTGGTAGGTGGTTATATGACACTTACGTTGTCAGTCATAAGATTGAGCTTGCAGTGAATCTAGGCAATGGATTCATTGATATGTTTGCAAAATGTGGAGATGCTGGTGCAGCATCAAGATTATTTGGCAATATGGAAGAGAGGAATGTAGTGAGTTGGAACTCAATGATTGTGTCCCGTGCTTTGAATGGTCAGTCTAAAGAGGCCCTTCATCTCTTTCAGCAATTCAAAAGGATCGGTGTTTTGCCTGATGAGATCACATATATCAGGGTACTTTCTGCCTGCAGTCACAGTGGTTTAGTTTCAGAAGGGTGGCACCATTTCAAAGATACGAAGATGGTTTATGGGATTGAGCCTAGAGCTGAACATTATGTGTGCTTGATTGACATTTTGGGTAAAGTTGGGCTTATCGAAGAGGCATTTGGAGTTGCAATGAGTATGCCAGTGGGAGCTGATGAGGCCGGTTGGGGTGCTCTTTTCAACGCTTGCAGAATGCATGGTAGTGTAGAGATTGGCGAATGTGCAGTGCATAAGCTTGTAGGGCTAGATCCTTCAGACAGTGGAATCTATGTTCTCATGAGCCAAATGTATGCAAGTAAAAGCAAATGGGACCAGGTGAAGATGCTGAGAACAGTGATGAGAAATAGAGGAGTAAAGAAGAATCCTGGATGTAGTTGTATCGAAGTGGATGGGAAATTTCATGAGTTTTTGGCGGCAGATGTTTCACATGTCCAGTCAGAACATATATATGCTGCACTGAAGAATATACACATTCACTCAAAGCCAGAAGGTTATATTCCTCTTGCTTGATGTACCTGCTGAAAATTCTCGTCCCTTGTTCATGCACCTCATAATTAGATTGACTGTAGAAAGAAAAGAATAAGTTAGCCGCAAACAGGATTTGATATATTTCAAACTCAGCTTCCTGATGAACATATTTTCTTTGACGCTATACTGTTTTTCAATGTGGCCTATAAGTCATATGAGTTTGTACTATTAAAACTTCAGAGAAACAGAGTATATGGACAGAGAAAGCAGAGTAGTCCATGTCTAATGGACAATCACTGTGACTGGAACACAACAATCTTAATTTTGGCCAGATGTGTGCACATGCGACAGATGTTGTGCTCTTAATGAACTTGATTGAACTGTGACTGTTCTTTCTGATCAACTAACTGTGGAAGTCCATGAGACTTTAGTATATGTTTTTTATCTTTAGGTTCTTTAATTAATATGCTTTTATCATGAAAATGCTTTAATTATGTTATGATTTTTGCCTATAGGTGTAAATGGCATGGTGTGGAGCTTTTCTGAGGTGGAGTGTCTCGCTTGCAGTTGTCCTAAATCCTAATTGCCACATCAGCAGCAGGCCATCCCATATGGTATTCAGGTATGGACATCCTAGTTACCACTGGAGTAGTAATTAGAAAACATATGATATGTTTATGTCCAGAAGGCATGCCTTGTCGCCTTCATAAAACTACCTGCTCTAGTGGAGTTGTTTAATATCTTCTATATTCCCTGGGAGGCTGGGACATATGAGGAATTTATACGGAATTACCAGTCAATTATTTCTGATCCTAGCCCATGATACATTCATCTGAAGGTTTCTGTTTCGCGCCCATCCAATACATGCAACATGGAAACAAATCTAGAGCCATAGAATTGCAAAACAATACCAAAATAATCCTTTAGTATCCGGGGTAAATATAGAAAGTTCTGTGTTTTGCTTGTAGCTTAACTCATCTTACCTCAGCACATGTGCTTTCTTGTAGACTGCAGAATATGGGCACAGGGTACTGTGCTGTCATTGATTGATGCTGATGTCTCTAAGCATGTGTCCGCGTCATGCCTTCATCTTCTTTGACCATTAGATGCATAATCAATTGTGTAATCCTATTGTAGTATAGTAGTTAGTTAAGGTAGGGTAAGTTCATCCCAGCCACAAATGCATAACTAATAAGCTGTTCCCTCTCTGTGCTATAATACCTACTGTACTACGGAGTACATTATTGTACTGCCACTTGAAGGCCTATCCAAACTCATCATAGATCGGGCAACAGAAAAACCACCTAACTTTCTTGGCAACCGGCAGCCTAATATGGCATAAACGCCAACCTAACTGAATGCCACCTTTGCGGTGATTCATCATACCCATAGTCCATAGACATCCGTCCGGCACACCGTGTCGCCACATGCCACTGTTGCCATAGTGTTTCAACAGTCCATGGGTGCAATTACATGTCACTGTGGTCAGTTCAACTCGGCGCAGTCTCATTGTTGTAGCTATTTATCTTCTGCTGCGGAAAGGACCACAATTCAAGTGAAAAAATGATGCAGGCTAGGCTAAACACAGGCGTGCAGGTTAATTATCAAAAACCTGCAAGGTACAGTACATAGGCGTCCTTGCAAATTACTAGGAAAGAAATTTCAGGAACAAACTTAATACAGAAAACTATTGAAAAAACGTGTAATAGTGAAAAGGGAACTAGTGTTGTACAGTAAACTGACACTGACATAGTGTGCCTGTCCGTTTTCCCATCTCTCAAACAGGGCGCTGCTCTGCTAGAGGCATCATCAGTGAGCCAAAATGTTCTATCCCATGATTGGCCGACAAATATGAGAAAGAGAGGAGCACATCCTGATCTCCCCGGGACAACGGCTTTGCCGAGGCTTGGTCCCTGCAGATTGGGTGGCGTTGCACTTGCAGTGTCATCGATCAGGCAGTAGAAGATCAGCATGGGGAGGTGTTTCTTTCTGCACCCCTGCTGGCTGGCTGTTGTAGTGATGAGCGAGTGGTTGTTCTGCAGTAGTTTTGCTTTGCAGCTTGCACTCGCACCCAACCCCTTGATCATGAATCCATGATCCTAGGATCCCTCATCACCTTTTGTGACCACCACAGTCATCACTCATCAGTCACCTGTACCTCTCTCTAGCTTGTCAGGCGCTTATTCACTCCAGCCAGCGCCTAACCCCATGTGGTTTGGGAACAGGAGACAGGGGGGAAGGCCCGTACCTAAGTTTCTGAGGGCCCGGTGCGAAGTATAAAATGGGGCCCATATATTTAAAAGATGTAAATAAAAAAATATATTTTAACTTCACTACGTAACTACCATAAACATCCATACTATAAATGAGTAAATTAAAGGGTGAACCTTTCTTTCTGATATCTTCTTAACTTCTACTAGAAAGCTTAATTTGTCTAGTATTCCTCGAAATGAAATCTTCAATCATATCTTCATATTTAATCTTCTCCAACACATCATTTTCAGTGCAATTGTTGCCAATCCATTGAGCATGTCTTGTTTCATAGTACTACACATGTATGTCTTCACTAACTTTAATTTGGAAAAGCTTGGTTTTGTGGACGCAACTGTCACAGGAATAGTTAACAAAATTCTGTATGTAATAAGGGCATTAGTAAAAACAGCCCATCCGTTTCACAAACTTCAGAATATCAAGAGGCCCATATCTCTGTTTGGAATGAAATCTTGGAGAACTTTAACTCCGTACCACTCTTAAGTGCAGCCTCAATATGAGCACAAGCGGACAACAAACTTTTGTCGTCTGAGGAGCATAATTTCTGTGAAGTATACAAAAAACCAAAAGTATTTTCGTACCTATGGTATTGTACAAACCTCTTTGTAAGTGAAGCAATAGCCTGATCAACAACAGGTATGAAATAATCAACTCTAATTGAATCCTCCGTACATTGCGAAGCAATAGATATTCACGGCACGGCTATGCCCTTGTGCGATTCCTTCATCAAGCCAAATAAATAATAATATATGATGTATCTTATCGATCCCGGCCTAGATTCTTTGCTAAAGTGATGTGCATATTTGACAGATCATTTGGTGGTAGCCCAAGGAAGAAATGAAAAAAAAAAAGAGCTAGAAGGGACAGCCACACATCGCTGATCCTCTCCGTCCCCGCCACGGGGATGGGATGATGAGCTTGACGCGCGCCTGAACATGTCGATCCAAGACGTACTAATCTGCTGGATGCACAGCCACACATCGCTGATCCTACTAGAGCTAGCAGGTCTTACTGCTCTTTCACACAACCAAACAACAACAATAATACGATCTGCTGCAACTGCAACCATGCATTTCTTCACGTACAGTGCCCACTTCGTTAGGCGACCCTGAACTCCGCAAATATTGTTCGCCGGTCCTGACGACTGCAGACTCTTGCATCAGAAAACGTTGGCTTGGTCATCACCATAAAATATCTTTTTTTGTCAAAGCAAAAGAGAAGAAGATGCACATATATATAAAAGCCATGCATCGATCAGTCGCTTGCTAGCTGGTCATCAACGGCAGCTCAAACACAATCTAGATTAATTACCTGTGTAGCAAAAGCTAACACGTACACGCTTTCTGGTGTGATGTGTGGTGAGTGGTGACGACTCGCATATATGGCAGCCTGTGTTGGAAGGCTCAAAAAGTAAAAACTGAAAGTTACGTCCTACTCCTACTGCTACACGCTGAAAATTTACCCAGCTGGTACCTACCAGAGTGCTCTCCGACACGGCGGGACCAAGTCTATAAAGCAGCCATACACGCGTCCGGAGCTGCTTGGCTCACTCGTCAAGATGGCAATAGGTACCTCAAACTGATGGGTTTTTACTGGACACATATTTGGGTCACTTTTTCTACCCGTGGATTTATTAACGGGCAAAGTATTAAACTCAGTGGGTTTGCGGGCATAGGTTTGTGAACATAAAATCCAAAGCCGTAAACGCATGAGTTTGTTAGACCCGAACATATACCATCAAACAACACATCTTTTCAGTTCATACGTCAATTTAAATAGTTCAAACCTAACTTGTTCCTTTCTTTTCCATAGAATCAAATGCATACTTCTTATTAATGGTTTTCTCTATTTATTTATGATACTCTTGCGACATATAATCAATAAAAATAATTTATATGTTCTAGTATTCATCGTGTTTTTCTAATGAGTACGGGTGACCCGTGGGTACCCGTAAACCCGACGGGCATGGGTTCGGGCAAAATATCAAACCCATGACGGGTCATGTGTTTTTAATGGGCGGGTTTCATTTTCGCGAGTACGGATTTAGGATGGCAAAACCCAGCGGGATTGAACCCGTTGCCATCCCTACTCACTCCCTCGATAAATCCAAGCCATCATGACCAAACTTCCATTCATCAACACAAACATATAACAGGATTAAAATTTAGTTCATGTCACATCTGATAATTAGAAGTATTAAATATAGATTAATTATAAAACTACTTACATAAATGTGGGCTAATTCATGAAATGAACTTATTAAGCCTAATTAATCTATCATTAACATATGATTATTGTAGCACTACATTATCAAATCATGGATTAATTAAGCTTAATAGATCCGTCTCGCGAATTAGTCATCATTTATGTAATAAGTTTTTTTAATTAATCTATATTTAATAGTTCTAATTAACATTTTTACATTTAATGTGATATGGACTAAATTTTAGTCCGTGGAACCAAACAGGGTCTCACTCACAATTACCTTCGGTTCCAAAAGAGAGGGAAAAGCAAGACAGAGCAAGCAGCAGCAATGACGGCATGTCGCCTCTCCTCCTGCTGCCTTCTCCACGTCGTGATCCTAGGGGCAGTGGCGGTGGCCACCGCCTTCATCGTCGACGCAGCGGCTGCCAGCGTCGGTTTGCGCACAAGCATGGGCGTGCGGCTGCCAAGAAGCCGCAGCTGGAGCCCCAGCCTCAACCTCAGCCACAACCCAAACCTGAACCTAAATCGGAGCCCATGCCACAACCAGAGCCTAAATCAGAACCCAAACTAGAGCCTAAACATGAACCGGAGCCTAAGCCAATGCTACATCCAGAGTCAAATCCTAAACTAGAACCTAAACCAGAGCCTATGCCAGAACTGAACCAGAGCCCATGCCAGAGCCAAAGCCGGAGCCAAAACCTAAACCAAAGCCCTTGCCAGAGCCAAAGCCGGAACCTAAACCCGAGACAAAGCCTAATCTGACGCCGAAACCAGAGCCCAAACACGAGCCAAAGCCCGAACCGACGTAGAAACCAGAGCCCAAACTCGAGCCAAAGCCCGAATCGATGCCGAAGCCAGAACCTAAGCCGAAGCCAAAACTCGAACCCATATTGAAGCCAGAACCCAAGCCCGAGCCAAAGCCGGAATCAGTGGCGGACACAAGCCTAGGGCCACCTGGGCCATGGCCCTAGACGTGGGCCGAAATTCTCCACTGGTATTATTGTAGCAATAAAGAGGCCCAACAGTTATTTATGAATTGGCCCATGGACTGGCCCTAGGCCTTGGGCTAAAATCTATCCGCCCCTGGCCGGAATTGATGCCGAAGTCGGAACCTAAGCCTGCGTCAAAGCCCGAACCCATGCCGAAGCCGGAAGCTAAGCCTAAGCCTAAGCCCGAACCGATGTCGAAGCCCGAACGTAAGCCTGAGCCAAAGCTAAGCCTAAGCCTGAGCCAAAACCCGAACCAAAATTAATGAATGAACCGAAGCCAGAGTCAAAGCCTGAGCTAAAACCCAAACCTGAGCCTAAGCCCGAGTCAAAACCGAAGCCCACATCTCGCCCGCAGCTGACAACTGACGAAGTGGCATATAGCTATTTCGTATGACGTTGCTGATTATGGTAGTATCTGAATAAAACCGGCCTCTAGGCATTGTCAGTCCATCTGTATTGCATTTTGAAAAATAATATACAATAAACCTATTCTAATATTATATAACAATATAATTAAAAATTAATTATCTATGCAAAAAGAACACCTATTTCTCAATATTATATATAATATTTTAATTTATACAACTGAAGCATTATTTAACTATGCAAGAAATGACTAAAGCATTATATATCTATCTATCTATATTATAAAGATCCAAAACTTTTGACAGCGAACGGACCCACCAGTCATTGAAACATTACTCCTAGCGACCCCACCTATAAGGCCTTTTTTTGTCAAACTTTTAACGAACGATGGACCCAGCAGTGATTGAAACAATACCCCTCCTAGCGACCCCACATGTCAGACATTTTTTCGTCAAACTCTCCGCCTCCCCATCCGTCTTTGTACTATGAAATCGGCCTAGGATTTTCTATTTCTAAAGCAAGAAAAAGACAATACTAACTATGAATCATTGGAGGATGAAGTTACTTACCTTTAGAGCATATGGGTGGCCATAATTTTAGAGTACATAAAGCTATAGTAACCCAAATGGACAAAATCCATCTTAGATTTGATGCAATAATCAAGTAATCATCAACGCAACTAAATAAAGTATAAAACGGTCTCACCAAGTTTAGTACTAATCCAAGTTTAGTACCTAGTCGAGAACTCAAAACCAGACGAACAAGTTCCACTATAAGAAACCTTACCAGCTAAGGTTTTGCTGGTGCTAAATTACATTGTAAATTTTACTCACCGATAGTTCTACACTGGTGCTAAATGTTCAGCTTTACCAACAGTCTCTTGTGAACTGATTATGTTTCTTTCATATTTGTCTCGTGCGGTATAGTGCAATTCAATATCATTCCAGATGGTCGTCACTTAAAATCAAAGCATAGCCAAACTCTACATGTTATCGTTCCAGGTGAAATTAATTTCAAAGAAAAAAAACTTGAATTTGAAAGTTAAATTAAAAAGGCAACATCGATTTCTCCTTCGACTATACCTCTACATATACACAGTTATATGCTACCTATATAATAATAATGCGTTTGAAATGAAAACTCAACTATTCTGTCATCTATTATGTACGATCTAAACGGTGACCACCGGAGTAGGGATATCCGGTATGCCACCCTGGCCATTGAGCACGATGACCTTCCCCTCTGAGTCAACATCCACAATGGCAGAGTCACCCTCCTTGACCTCCCCGGCGAGCATCTTCTCTGCGAGACTGTCCTCCAGCAGCCTCATGATAGCCCGCCTCAATGGCCGCGCTCCATAGCTAGGGTTGTAGCCTTCATCTACCACCCGCTCCTTGAACTTCTCGGTGACCTCCAGGTTGATGTCCTTGGCCTTGAGCCTGTCAATGACCTCCCGGAGCATGATGTCGGCAATCTCCTTGACCTCTAGCTTGGTGAGCTGCCTGAAGACGATCATCTCATCGAGACGGTTGAGGAACTCAGGGCGGAAGTACTGCTTCATCTCCTCGATGACGAGGCTCTTGATCCTGCCATAGCTGCTGTCCTTCTCATCAGAGTCAAGGTCGAAACCAATCTTCCGTCCACCCTTCTCGATGACGCTGCTCCCGACGTTAGAGGTCATGATCAGGAGGGTGTTCTTGAAGTCCACAGTTCTTCCCTTGCTGTCAGTCAATCTCCCATCTTCCAAAATCTGAAGCATCATGTTGAAGACATCCGGGTGCGCCTTCTCGATCTCATCAAAGAGAACAACTGTGTATGGCCGCCGTCGAACTGCCTCAGTCAGCTGGCCACCCTCAGTGTATCCAACATATCCTGGAGGTGAACCAATCAGTTTGGAGACAGTGTGTCTCTCCATGAATTCACTCATATCAAGCCGGATCATAGCCTCCTCAGAGCCAAAGTAATAGGCTGCAAGGGCCTTTGCGAGCTCCGACTTCCCAACACCAGTGGGACCTGCGAAAATAAAGCTTGCGATTGGCCTGTTGGGGTTCTTGAGGCCCACGCGAGCACGGCGGATGGACCGACTAATTGCTACCACAGCCTCGTCTTGCCCAATGACACGCTTGTGCAAAGTTTCTTCCATCTTAAGAAGCTTATCAGATTCGTCACTGGAAACCTTCTCCACTGGGATGCCAGTCCATGACGATACTATGTGCTGGATATCTGCTTCATTAACCATTGGTCCAGTCTCTCCAGATTCCTCCTCTGCTTTGCTCATCTCCTTGCTCTTGTCAATGAAGGCTGTTATCTTGGTCTTCAATTCCATTTCACGGTCTCGCAGCTCTCCAGCCTAATGGCAAGACATTAAAAAAGGGAAATTAGTGATGAACATCGGAGAAAAGGTGCAGGCAATTAAATACAGACAGAAAAATAAAGCACTTCATAGGCGTCAACATAGGCAGAAAGAGAGATAAGCGAAATTCACATTAAGGAACATTTAACTCACTGATAACTATTTAAAGTCAAAACTGATGACTATTTAAAGTCAAAAATACTTTTTTAAACTCTTCGCTTTATTACATCTTAAGAAGGGAATGGAAAACTTCACTCAAATAAGAACATTGATGAAGTACTATGATCTGCCAGGAGGAGGCCTGGTAACATTTAAGTTGAGTCACAAACATGAAAGAGATGTCAAATTTAGTAAATCATTAGTCAGTTACCTTTTCAAAATCCTGGCTACGAACAGCTTCATTCTTCTGTTTTGTGACTTGTTTGAGCTCTTTGTCAAGCTCTCTTGCTTCCTCCGGTACCTGCACCAAAAGTTCCATTTAGAATTGTTTAGGGCATGCAAAAATTAAGCATCAAAATAAATGAAAGCAGATGACTCGGGACACTTACCTGTGCATGTTGTAGCCTAACACGGGAACCTGCTTCATCAATCAAGTCAATTGCCTTGTCTGGGAGGAAACGATCACTGCAAACAAAATATACTGTCAGGTGATGACATGGGTGCAACATAGTAGAAGAGATAAATTATCCATTAACATAGTCAGATATGAAGTGCACTTGTTCTCTGGTATTAGTTAAGGTTCCAGAATATTTTTCTTGTACTTTTTTACATGAGCAGCTGAAGTGAGTATGTGACATTTCCCTATCCACAGTTCACAGACCTGATGTATTGATATGAAAGCTTTGCAGCTGCAATCAAAGCTTCATCAGTGTAACGAAGTTTATGATGGATCTCATATCGTTCCCTAAGCCCTCTGAGAATTTCTATGGTTTCATCTACTGTTGGCTCTGGCACTTTCACGGGTTGGAAACGCCTTTCGAGGGCTGGGTCTTTCTCAATGTGTTTCCTATATTCATCAAGTGTAGTCGCTCCAATGCACTGAAAATAAACATAACAAGTTGGTTGTAACAACCTCAAGACAAAGCAAGAGCGCTGGGAAAGTTAAGGTTGAAGGAAAAGAAGATACTGGACATACCCGAAAGAAAAGAAAACAGATAATTAACCACGGCATAGGAGCATGTAATCTATTTACACACCTGTAGTTCACCTCTTGCTAATGCTGGCTTCAAAATATTAGCAGCATCAATAGCACCTTCGGCTGCTCCTGCTCCTATCAGAGTGTGGACTTCATCAATAAAGAGTATTATCTCATCACTTTGCTTGATTTCTTCCATCAGCTTCTTTAATCTTTCTTCAAATTCTCCGCGGTATTTTGTGCCAGCAACAAGAAGTCCCATGTCAAGGGTAATGACCTGTGGTAAATTGTTGAAGAAATGTCCATCATTCCGTCACAATCTCATCAAAAGAATGAGAAACACAGCAGAAAAATGAGAAATATGGTATTAATAATGTCCTGCATATAGTTGTTATGAATAGCACTTGTATTCTATAATAGCCCCATGAGGGCAATATATGAGTACATGAATGAGGAGTACGCAAAGAGGACTCTGCTAACATATACATAAAGGATTTTATACTCCTATTAATAATTACTAGTCCACAAAATACAGTATATTTTGTTCTCTTGTATGCCCAATTAGTGTGTGGGTCAACACAGATGATTAGAAATTTCTACAATATCTTGAACGCTTAAATAGAATATGGGTGCTAATATGACCCGAAATACCGAGCAGGCTCTTCCATCATAACATTGTGCCTACACACTTAAATGCCCACTGGATGGGACTACTCAAGTAAAATAAGAAAGAAAAGAGCACATGCAACCTCATGTTGAGGAGAACAAATATACCATACACAACAAAACAGGAGTGCGTAAGAGCAAAAGCCTATTCCTAAGCTCATATGTCACATTGGTTGCAGAATCAATTAAGCAAAATACTACAAATAGAAACATAGTATATTTGCTTCAAAATAATATAAAAGGGCTACCTTTTTTCCTTCTATTGTTTCAGGCACATCGCCCGTAGAAATGCGTTGCGCAAGTCCTTCGGCAATTGCAGTCTTTCCAACACCAGGTTCTCCAATCAAGCAAGGATTGTTCTTTGTTCGTCTACCTAAAATTTGTACCACACGCTCTATCTGTGGTTGCCTACCAACTACAGGATCTAACTTTCCCTGCAGATATGATCGATATTAGTTCTATTCCGGCATTTGTGCTTCTTATATTGCAAAATACATCAGAAAAATACCTCTTCTGCTAATTTTGTTAAATTAGTACCATACTCCTCGAGTGTTGGCATCTTATTACCACTGCTCCCTCCTCCAACTCCAGCTCCAACAGCTTCTGTGGTCTCACCAATCATTCGGATAACCTAGAGATCCATGACATTGAAAACCAATCTAAATAGTCGAAAATTCTTTTCAAACAGACCCACTCAATTGTATCAGAAACAAACATCAGAAATAGTTTACCTGTGTACGGATATTGCTAGGCTCAGCTCCGAGACTCTCAAGTACACGAGCTGCCACACCTTCACCCTCACGAAGCAGTCCAAGAAGCAAGTGCTCAGATCCAATGTAATTGTGTCCTGTAAAGGCAAGTATTTAGTGCTCGAAAGAAATCTTCAGCAGACTTATCGAAAATTGGAAACATACTGACAAAATCAAGTGCACTGTGATATGATACATAGAAGGAAATGATATTCCGGTTAAGATAAATGTCTTGAAAGTTCAACATAGGAAGTACATGTTAGTTGAGGATCAAGATAAAGGGTGCTTGTCTGTTAATATGGCAGTAAATCCACCATATTATATGAGAAAGCAGGGTTGATAATTTTACATATACAAGTGGGCAACAGCAAATATATATATATATATATATATATATATATATTAGACAAAGCAAGACAGTGAAGAAAACAGTGAATCTATTAGTTCAGTTGCATCTTGAGACCTAAATTATTAAAAGAGACAAAAGTATTGTGCATGGATGATGCAAAAAAGAGGCCCATAATGATGCAAATAATATAAGTTTGGAAGTATCCAATATGAAGCTGATAAATGGGGACCAGATCCCACTGTCACATGGGTACGTTGTTATTGTCCAGCTTGCAAACCATCTGTGGTGTTACTAAGAAAGTTTCTTTGATGAAGATACAAAAATAGCACAGATTGGCAACTTCAATGTAATACAAATACTGCAATGACTGTCCATTGTCAAATCAGGATCCCTCTTATATCAGTTAAGAATGACGTGTTGAATACATTTAAGGGAGGTTGTCCTCACAAATCGACCCCTTATTTTAGCAAAATATTTTGGAAAAAAAATGTTGTCTGGGAGCTTTATCAGGACTCACTAGAAAAAAAGCCTAAATCTGTAAGTAATTAGAAAAAAGAAATTCCATTCTAGAGAAACAAAATGTTGTGTCAACACAGGCAATCATTCTAATACATTTTAATTTAATACAGGAAGTGAAATAAGGAAGTCGAAGACAAGGGTATCACAAGAACCTCAAGAAGCATACATAGTTGGCAATTCCTTCTAGTTTCCTTTAGTTCTAGTACTTAATTAGTTGAATAGGAACTGAAGATTAAGGCATCATGACAAGGAAACGTTTCAAAAAAAGCCTTGATTAACCTACCTAATTGGCGAGCTTCCTCCAATGAGAGCTCCAAAACACGTTTAGCGCGTGGTGTGAATGGTATTTCAACAGCAACAAAGCCGTTGCCCCGGCCAATGATCTTTTCCACTTCCACACGTGCATCCTTGAGATTTATACCCATGGACTTGAGCACCTTTGCTGCAATACCAGTGCCCTCTCCGATCAGACCCAAGAGAATCTGCTCGGTTCCAACAAAGTTGTGGCCCAGGCGCCTTGCTTCCTCTTGCGCAAGCATGATGACCTTAATAGCTTTCTCTGTGAACCTCTCAAACATCGCCCGAGTAACAAAACGAGAACGCCTTGTCCGCCGAGAGGATCTGTAAGACGCAACTGTCGGCCTGGAATTGGACACCGTCGGTGTGATCGAGAAGCTATGTACTGATTGTAGACCGACAAATGCTGACATCTTTACAGGGCGGCTAAGCGACAATGCCAACATAGAGGCAGGCCTCCTGGTGCCATGGGACCTCCATCGCTGGGTGCTTATGCGGCCCACGAATGTTGTTCCAAGGGCAACTGGCTGGAGTAAGGTCCCTGTCATGGTCAGAAGTACCGTCCCTTAACCTGCACAAGGGCAATTGATAGTTTGCAATAGTTAGTACCAATCCTGCAAAATCTCAGGTGGACACAATGGCTGAAATCGAAACATTCACAGCAACACTACAAGCCAATCAAATTAGGAGTCCTCCAAAAAACTCAGATGGATAAGAGATGGCTGAAATCAAAACGTCCACAGCAACAGTAAAAGTCAATCTTCAACATTTGTCACTTCATCCGGTTGATATCCCAAACAAATTGAAAAAACCAGCTATGCTACAGTTTGATAAACTGCGCTACAGCACTCCACTTCCTACCAAATTAATCTGGATGGACTTTCGCACAGCAAAAGAAAAGAAAAATTTGGATTGTGAGCAGCATTTTTTTCATGGTTAAAGAAAAGATCAGATCCATGAACTGCGCTTATCGATTGAATTAAGTAGTGTTTCAACCTCACATTGGCATGGATTAGAGGGAGGGAAATCAGCCATTTATCTTATCCAGAACCATAACAGAATATAAATCAAAGAGTAAATTACACCCACTATACAACGACTTATAATGTATCACTTTAGTCCATCAAGTAGCAAATCGTGCAATTGCATGCAACAAGTAGTTTGCTGTGTGCATGTAGGGTCCTGGTATGCTATGTCACTGTCTTTCGTCAGTGTAACATGGATTGCCGGGGGTGAATTACTTAATTGTCATATGTGGTCCGTATTAGTGATTATGGCATATTACAGGATCTAATTGTAAGTTTTCACGTGAATTGAATAGAACTGAGATCCAATTCAGTGTTGACTCCAATGTACTAGTAACGCCACGTAAATTTGCCACTCTACTCTAGCTAGCCTATGGTATGGAACTAGCGCACGTACAGGACTATATTCTTCGTTTTTCTCCTCAATAAATGGAGCTGAATTGTAACGAAGAGAAGTGCATAATTCAATACTCATTAACTAGCAGCCATCAAGAATTTTAGGCAACTTAATTACACTGAAGCTGAGTCATAACCATTCATCTTTGCCCAGCGCTCTTTGCCTCTTACAGGCATTATAATGTACCCTTCAGCTCTCCGAGAAGTGGTGGTAAAATAATACAGTCGAATTTTCCTCTCAAATCTCAATCCTTGAGACATTATTCATCTCGATTCATTTTGGGCAATTATAGAAATGTATGACTAATAAATGCATTGTTAAAAATCCTAGAATTCATTTGCAAAATTATAGATATATATATATGACTAATTCAAGTGAGGCGTCGGATCAGATAAAGCATGCTGGGCTGCTATAGTTCAGTTATTTTCCTCATCAACTCCCCTTTGTCAATGTATATTGAAGGATGGTTTACTTTTCTAAGATATCGACTTAGCCAGACACGTAGTTATGAACAAATTGCAGCCACTAGTTAGCACTCACCAGAGATGCTCTGTGGTTGTCCTGCCTACTTGCTGGGATGCCTTGGGGCTGCTCAGCCATGTGAACAAGATGACCCAAACTACTACTGAAAATCTAACATTTGTGCCTACTGCCTGCAAGCCGCCACAACACAGATGATCCGTACCAGGAAACGATTCGTCTTGCATCAGCTCACCCTATAACCTATCTACTATTCATCCTGGCCCTAACCCCGAACTGCACTTCATCCATCCGTTGCATGCCACGATCAACAATAGAGGACCCAAAATTATGCACTGAAACAGAAAATAGGGGATATGTGCAAAATACGCTGCAGCGTGCTAAACCCCAATTGCCTCCATGATGCCACCATGTCCGCGACCCGCAAGTAACCCCAATTACAAATTGTTTTATGGTGGATGTAACTACTCAAAATCAAAACTTTCCCCGCAAAACAACCTTTCAGGGCCAAGAATCACAGCCCACCCCCGACAACTCGCGATTGCCGATCCATCAATCGAAGAACGCGAGGATCGGGAGAGCAGCCAACAACAAGAAATTAACCAACCAAGAAACAAGGAATTCAGAGAGAGAGAGAGAGAGAGAGAAGCGATGGTGGTGCTCACCTCCGAGGAGAGAGTGGAGGAGGAGGAGGCGGTGTGTTGGCGTTGGGTCCTCCCCTGGTCCCTGGAGATAAGGGGGCCGCTTGCTTGGCTTGGCCGAGTGACCAACGAGAGAAGAGAACAGGAGACTCTTTCTCCTCCTTTTGTCCAGCCTCCTGATTCTCCCATTTGTCTGTTTGCTATGTTTTCTATTTTTTTTTTCTGTATTTCTGAGGATGGTAATTTTTTGACAAGTCGGCAATTTTATTCGTGCCATGCACTGTGATAGATATTTTTGGGGGGTAACAGATTTTTTTTTGGCCAGAGTGAGAACAGAATCAGCCGGTGTTTCGAAGTGTTTGCAATGCAAATGTTCAAGGATAAACAATAGTGTTGACAAAATTGACTAAGGACGCCAAAGAAATGGAAATATACGTATTTCAAAATATATAGAAAAATCAATAGCGTTGAGACCATGATACTGATGGTGGTAGAGTCCACCTACAAAATTTCCCAAATTAATTTCCTTGTCTTTGCCATAAAAATATTATTAGAAGATGATTTATAGAAAAAATATGGAAGAGGTTGTGCCGCACTTGAACGCATCCGTGTCCATGACAGTGACCGCTGAATTTCCGAACAAACGAGTACCACGCATGAAAACAATCTGTCCCTAGCTAGACAAAAGTAGGACAACGACTGTACATCTCCTCTGCGGGCTCTCGGTAGAAAGAGAATAGATCGAGCATAGTAAATACCTAGCGATCAATCCCTGGTGTTTTGCTCCGGGGGCAATGATGAAGGAAACAAATTGATTTCGGTAAAAATTTTAGGGTTAATAAGAGCATCTTTCAAGAGTGTCCAAAATATATTCCTGTACATGGTCTTTTTTTATTTTAGCTAATATTTCCTTCATCCTTCACATAACTAAAGAAAATATCATCCTCACATCAGCTTTCGAACTAAGGAGCTTTTCCATGTCAATATTACATACCATATGCAAGTGTATAAAAATAATTTTATTTAAATTTTAAATGTGTTACAATAGGTTGAACATATGTTACAAGCCATGAGTTCCTAAACTTATAAACTATGCTCACATAAATGTTACAACACATTGTGGAAGTGTTACTAGATCCAAAAAAAACATGTTACATAAGAGGAGAGTGGTAACACTTGATAAATGTTCCATTAGACTAGAATTTGTGTTACAATATAGTAACACTTTTCTAGATGTAAAAGAATACTTATCTTGTGTTCTAATAGATCAGACTATAATAACATCAAGAATAGAAACACTAATAAGATGTGTTACAAAAAGACCTAGTAACACTTTTATTGACATATAGTAACATAAGTTGGTGTTAATATATCTATGTTCTGTAGTAGTAAACCAGAATTTCGGACAATCACGGTCTTTAATAATGTAGTTTCAATGCGACATGAACAAGTGCATTTATCATGTTCATAAAAAAGCACATTAAAAAACTACTAAAAGGTTACAGTGTACGGTAGAAGAACTAAATTTTACCTAAGCTCATGTGTTTTCCCAAAAAGAATGATTAAGTCCCAGCATATTGTAGCGTTAAGCATGAAGGCTGGGACTATGTTCAATCTAGTTCATCAAACAAGTAGTACATGCAAATGTCACCAAAAAGAGGAATAGCACAATATACTTTTCCCTTGCTAAACTGTAAGCATCAATCCATTCAGCCACATGAGAAACCCATTCCGTTTCATACACATTTCTCTTTCGGATCTTTATTGCACGGATGTGGTTGGCAGATAACATGAACATACACGCGTACAAAAATCATGACCTGGGCACTGTTGAGATGGGGTGTTCCTTCACGCCGACGCCAAAGCCTCGTAGGCCATCAGTTTCTGAACCGCCAAAGGATTTTGTAGTTGTAGTGTGCACTTGTGATACGGCAGCGACAGCTTTCAAGCTTTTGTTTCCATCTGAATCGATTACACTGGTTGTGTTTAGATCCGTAAAAAGGGTAAAAATGGTCACATCGGATACTGTAACGCACTGTAGCACTTTTCGTTTGTTTGTGATAATTGTTGTCTTACCCTGACCTAACTAGGCTCAAAAGATTATTCTCACCATGTACATCAAAACTATGCAATTAGTTTTTTTATTTACCAACATTTAATGCTCTATGCATGCGTCATTTGCTATATTTAATATTTCGATGTGATGTCGATACGATGAAAAGTTTGGAAAGTTGAGAGTAACTAAACACAGCCACTGAACCTGAACCAAATTTTGCAGGCCTCTGAATAGTTCTCCGCCTACCAAGCAGCACGCCACGCAACAAATGCTTTGGAGAACACAAGACTGCTGCACGTGCTTCTTGTTTGAGATTTCATCTAGCATTGCAGAGACGAAAACAGGAGCGATGATAAGGTGATTACTGACAAAAAAAAATGGCCTGAAACCAGTATCAAACATTCAGACAACTTGTGCTGCTCATACATCAACAGTTACAAAAACACATCATCCTTTGCTACAACGTACGGCGGCATGGTACAACAGGCGGCTGATTGCTACAGAACTATCGACTATGCAAGAACCTATGCAGATGGGTCATGCTAGATTGCTATCCCATGACATAATGGAGAATCCGATTGCGCGGGTCGGCTATCTTGGAGTTGGAGACAACCATAGACTGAATTGGTAGTCTGACGAATCCGAGCCGATGCCTTCATGGCCATTAAACTCATCCAATCCAATCAGCTCTTCGATCCGACTCTTCTTATCCGCCAGTTTTTGTATGGCTCCAGATCCAAGCTCTTTAAGAGACTGATCTGCCTGCAATTGTGGAGAGTTGACCTTTCTTGGAGCAACAAGTTTCAAGTGAGGCGGCCTTCTTTTCTGACAGTTGCTCGGCACATGGTGACTGGATGGTGCAGATGCTTTTGTTGTCCTGCTCAACCTGGAGGGAACTGCAGGCTGCGGCACCTTCTGAATCTTCTCTAGGGGGGAGGCTTTGGTACCTTTTGGGCCTGAACTGGTAGTCCCTAAACGGGATTCAGTGCTCTTCTTTGCTGAAGATAGTTTGTTCTTATGAAGCCTCTTCAAGACTGGATTTAACTGACGAACTTCAGCATACCCGATATCCGTTGTTTTTCTACGAGGAGATATACTGAGAAACTTGTCAAATTCAGGACTGTTGTAGGAAGCGCGCTCAAATGGCCAGAATATTGGCTCATCAGACTCGTTGGCTTCTATCCTTTGCGATGTTCCTAGACTAGAACTAGAAGGACCAAATTGGAGGCTTCTGACTGCACTGAAAGAAGGGCTGGGAAAGTCAGAACTGAGAGTATCCAGAAATTGTTCCTTGCCTGGCAGCAAGGCTGAATCCTCTGCATCAAGATCTAAAGAAGAGACCCATATATCTGTTCTGTCAAAATCCTCAGAGTATGTATCTGACTGTACTGTCAATGGTGTACTGATTGTAGATGACCGTTCGCTGAGAGAACTATCATACGATGAATCACCACACTCCGAGTCTGAAAGAACATAGGGAAAGCCATTCTTCTCAAGTCTCCATCTAATCACCTCCTCCTCGGTAGCATCTTGCTTAAGGCTATTTAGTGGCAAACTAAGGATGGCTGATGGAACCTCCTTGTCAGTACATGGAGAAGTTCCAATTTCCTCCCTGTTCATGATCACATCATTGGAACTAGATAACGATAACTGCGTTGAGAACTGATTATGAAGTGAAGTTGCCTTGTTGTCATGTTCAGAACCACCATAATCATGGGTCCCACTCCCCTGGCTGTCCATACAATTGTATTTTATATCACCGTAAAAGATTGATTCGACCTAGCATTGACAGAAATAAGAACTGTTAGTGGGAAATCGGCAAACACTAGGAGAACTGTTGAGTTTTTTTTAAGAAAACGATAAAAAAATGGTAGCACCTCCGGTTAAGACAAGGTATTGCAGACAAACCAGAAGCAAATTAACCAGGATCACACCTTAATATATTGGATTGAAGCATCCATTGACATTGTAATATCGATGTCACGCAAGCAATTAATATCGGCAAATGAAGTTGACAGGGTCAAACTAATACATTCGGTTATGATAGTAAGCAACTCAGCAGAACAATCTAGACTTCACATCATGCATGCTGTAATTCCTTTTTCATACTTCAGTATTTATTATTCAGAGGCACTTTGTCTCAATTGACCATGATTTTATATCTGATCCACTTCCTAGCACAACACTGCCTTTGTTAACCACTTCACCGGCTTTTATATACAAAAGAAAGGGAACCTACTCCCATCTATGAAAGTGCCCTGACGTGCGGGTGTTGTTTTCATATATACATATACATATACATATACACACACACACACATATATATATATATATATATATATATATATATATATATATATATATATCGCATAAACAAGTTCAGGTGCCCTCAATAAGGGGAAAAAATCCATTTCATTAGCAGTCAGATAAGTTCTGGAAAAAGAATCCCACCAATGGACCCCCTAAATTCAACCAGAGGCTCTGGTCAAGGAATGTGTGGCATGCCTTGTGCCCTTGTGTCGTCATTTTTTTGCAGTACTTCAAGGAAACAAGTCCATGCGCATAATGACAGGGTTTCATATTGGTCTCACAAACGGTCAGAGTACAGAAGGTGAGATAGTGATATGCAAAGAAACTTTGTTTAGTTTCAAATGTAAATTGTTGACATTATGACCTTTGTTCAGATTCATCAGTCCGAATACATAATGATGATTATCAAACATAAAAAATATAAACAAGTGGAAATTTTATGCTTACCCTAGTGAGTTTTTGAGGGGGAAAACACTTGACTCCGCAATAGTTTCAGAGTTACACCAAACATGCTGAAATCACTGACATCCTACCAAATCTCTTAAGGATGAAGTGTAGCTCTTTTCAGTGATGAACTTGTTCTGCTTTACTGCTAACCAAGCAACAACTTTACTTCTAATCGAGAAAGGGGGGAATATAATGTTCAGAAGCTACAAATGTTCAAACAGGATTGAGGAAGTGAACATGTAGAAAATTTCCCCCCGATTTTTTCACGGCTTCACCTATATGATATGGAGGTATGGAACCGTATCTTGTGGCAATCGAGAAACTGAAGGGCGCAAAATAGAGAACAAGAGAGAATTCAAAGCCGGAAGAAAAAAAAACCGCTGGGAGGGCACTGTCCTCCTAAAACATGTTAAATTCGGAAGAAAAAACAGAAGGATGCAAGAAGCGTAAACAGATTGGTTATGAACTGAAGAAGAAATGGGGAGGGAACAATTGCTACCTGAATCTGGCGCGCCTGGAAGCCGCGCCACCAGCAGCAGGCCCTTTTGCTCGGTATCTTTCTCCTCCCTCCTCCGTCCTCTCTGTCGAGGGGGCTAGAAGCGGTTTTGAATGAACCCTGCTTTTGGTAGGCGGTAGCAATTTCTTTTGGTTTGGGCCTTGGATTCCTGAGGGCTGACATTAAGATCCTCAAAACGTGAGATTTCTTTTTTAACCGGCCAGGCAGACAAGCAGAGAGGGTATTTTTGGTGCGGGTGTGAAACCGATGGCATCTGGGTCACCTACTATGAATTATATCTTTCTTTTAATAATATAAATCACACATATTTTGTGTCCACTTTTCATAAGTCCTTTTTTTCTTCAACACTTTCCCTAAATTCTTGGCATTGTCGAAATGTCAAGCATTTGTTTAGGGCGCACAAAGGATCAACGCTTGGGTTTGACCATATTTGCCGGGGGTTGTCTAATAGGATATCCTAAGAACTTTTGTACTAGACTTTAGTTGAAACCTCAGATCATTATTAGAATTCTTTGGGTTGCAGCCTAGGCCCATCATCTCTTTCATATCGGTTTAGGCCCAACCCACGTTCCGTTCCGTTTTGGGCCGCAGGTGATTGCATTCGCTTCTGGTCAGTACGGAGTAGATGACAACCCACTCGCTTGACCGGATTCCTTGCGGGCCAAATTCATTTTGATCTGAACATTCCCCTTCACTTACGCATCGAAGCTCAGACAGCCTCGCTATCGGTTTCAATTTTTGATGACTTTAGTCATCGGTTTCGTATTTCAAATTTTCAGCCGCACTTCGCTGGAACTTCCTCCTGATTTCTCACCTTTTTTTTGCAGTATCATCCGCGTCAGGTAACTAGTTGTCTTGGCCTCCGGCGTCCTCCGATGGGTATGGGAACAGGACCGACGCAGCAGTGGCCAGTGGCCGCCGCCGTCTTCGTCATCGTTGCTTCCATTGGACATCCTGCGCGAGGTGTTGGCGCGCTATGACAACGAGACCCTCGTCCTCTGCGCCGCTAGCAGCAAGCTCCTCTGCCTTTGCATGCTCAACGATCCCGCCTTCCTCCGCCGCTGCCGCCGTGCCACCGGTGGCTTCGCCCTGTCCCTCCTCCTCGACGTCCTCCACAGCACGATCGGATATTTCGGGACGCGCTTCCCAGAGGCACCTGCCGGCGCCATCGCCCCGCCGCTCCAGCCTATCCGCTCCTTCCTGTCGCCGGACAACACCGACGATGACCTCCTTAGACGGTTGGACCGGCCCGTGGCCTGCCGCGGCGACCTCCTCGTCCACCGGGAGCGCAGTGACGACGACCAAGCTCCTGTCCGCCGCCGCCGGTCTCCTCCCACGCTGTGGCTGCGACCCCATAAACGGCCACCGCCGCATCCTCCCACCGCCGGAGATCGACCTGGAGTGGCTCACAATCCTCACCAGAGACGATGATGACGCAACCAGCTTATTGTCAGATATTATGTTGAATATTTGTACGAGTCTGGCTGCGATATGACTTCGAGTTGTATTTAGCAGTATACAATAGACTTCATGTCAAACTCTATATCAAAGGGGTATGTTGCTACAACCATAACGATACAGCGACAAGCTCACACCAGGAGACACCACGTTGTCGGGATCTCGGAGTGATCGGTTTTGCTTTTTAAGGAGTACCCGTAGTCATACTCCGAAACGTAGGCTTCGACTGAACCTCAATAACAAAGATCGTGTCTTTGGTGTCGTTTGTGATCTTAAAAGTTGTTCTTGGTAGATTCTATGGGCAATTCCACTTGAGAATATTAGCGGACACCGTATCGCTGCGAGGGCTAATTTTCTAACAACCATCCTTCCAGTTGCTCGCGATGGCAGCAGGCGCCCCCGTGCCCTCACCGAAGCCTTCCCCGGCGGCGGCCATGCCCGAAGGCGGAGGCGCGTGGGTGCCATCACCGGCGTCACGCTCTTGGGCCTTGTTTAGTTCTCAAATTTCACTATGCAAAAATAAAATTTCCATCACATCAAAATGTCGGTACATGCATGTAGTACTAAGTATAGATGAAATCAAAAACTAATTACACAGTTTTGTTGTCCTTTGCGAGACGAACATTTTAAGCTTAATTAATCAATGTTTGAACAATTATTCATACATACAAACGAAATATTACAGTGTCGCATTTATGACACTTTCCAAACTAAGATGGGTAGGTTTAGCTCGACGGATCCCGCCGTCGTGATCAACCATGCCGCACATTTGCTGGAATGGGACGATGTCGTCGCGCTCCACGCCGGCGGCGGCGGGCATGCCGAGCTCATCAACGGCTGCCGGCCGAGCATAGACGGCGATCTGCCAAGAAATCAGTTGGGCCCATCGCACTGCCCCAGACGGCGAACCGGAGGCTGAGCTAGGTCATCGTGGACGAGTTGGCGATGTCGGTGTTTGTGCTGTCAAAGGACACAGGAGGAGATGGGAGCGGCGTGTGGAGTCGTTGTGCCGCCGGCGTGGATACGCGCGCGCGTGTTGTTTCGGCGAGAGGAGCAGCACGGTGGTCTCGTGCGCCGATCACGGGACGCGGCGGCGGTACGTGAAGCTCAACTTGGACTCCTGATCGAAGACCAACCACTGCTACAGATTCGTCTACCGGCCGAACCTGAACCGGTAGAAATATAATATTTATACGCATATTTAGCTTGTGAATAGTGTTTGGTACGACACGTTCTAGAAGCGTTGTTACCGTGTCGTTCACATGCCGGCAGCGCACGCGGGCCCATGGGCCAGCAGCACGGCTCGATCGCTGTTATAGGCTTTCCTGCTACATGGGCCGATGGAAGCTTGGCAAAATAGGTCACGGGCCGGTTGCCTCACGTCCCAGTATAGGCCAGCTGCTTGATTAGCTAGCTGTGTGAAAATATACAAGTAATTAAGTACTGTAGCTCTTTGACTAGCTGGGTGTAAATTAAATTTAAAAAATCTAGCTGCATGTAAATGCATATGTCCATGGACAAATTCCTATCCATCTGCGTTTCGAGGTTTATATATTCGGCTACTATTGTAATTCTCTACAGTCCTTCAATTCATCCAAGTTTTCTTTCTTAGCGCCACTCAACAAATGTACCCTGCTGAGGTGCGTTTTCTTCGTGCACCCCATTCTGTGCACGCAAAAATCCTTCCTCCTCATAATAAAGGGTCTAGATCTCTCCTTAGTCTCTTCTCTCTCTCTCTCTCTTCCTCACTCGCATCTAATGGCCAACGACGTCCGGATCATCCCTTCCCACTCTCTCCAGACCCGAATATTTTATCAAACACAGTTTACTCCTGGATGGAGTCCGTCTGTAGATCCTGTCCTCCTCCGAGCACGCTCACATCGGCGGCGAGACGTGCTGCTCCGAGGAGCGCTAGGCACCGGGCATCGGCGCCACCGTCGACCGCGTGCTGCCCCAAGGAGAGGCGGCGGAGGCGATACAGACCTATTGGGATTCGCGGCACGGAGGAGCGATGGCGTCGCACCACTTTGACGATGACGACGCCGCGAAGACAACGGGCCGGCGCGACGGCCTTCCCGTGGTGGAACCTGCCATCACCAGTCCGGGTACCAAGAAGTCAAGAACCTGATGCTGTACCTCGAATTCCCCTAGGTACGAAACAGAGCTTGCCATGGTTTTAGCTTTCCGCTGTTTGTATTTTTCGACTAGCCACGGTGTGCTCGGTCAAAATCGATGCCCCCACTATCATATCATAAACCGATGCTTCATTTTTACTTTAGCTACGGTGATGACCGCCATAAATTACAGTAGATAAATGTTATTTTATTCTCTTTCCTCATCACCTCTTACCTACCCTAGTATCATCTACAAGTGGGTCCATGTATTTTTCTATTGAGCAGGCACCGATGCAACAACTTTTCTCGATGCTGGAAATACCGATGCTTGATTTCTCTACTGCAGCGTGCAAGCATCGATGCTCAATGGAAAAAGGACCCAGGCATCGCTATTTTCCTGGACTGTGGCTAGTCTTAAGACGGGACTTTTCATGTGGATTCATGGTGCTTGCAGGGGAGGACGAGGCTCTTCGGGACCCACGTCTTCCCCAACAACAAGTACCTCTCGAATCTGCAAATGAAAAGATCGATCATTTGCCAGTATTGTCAGAGTTTATTCCTGTTATATAAGATTTCGCTTCTCTCTCTAGAAACTTAACATTCAGAAATGGTGAGTGGTGGCATGGGCATGGCAGCTAATCCAGAAGAACCAGACTTTGAGTTTCCAAAAGAGGTCCAGAATCCTTGTGCTCTTTCCAATCCTATTTTTTCCTTCTATTTCCTGTTCTATATGTGTGTATTGTCACATATGCTACTTTATTTTAAACTGATAGGACGGTGTGGTGGCAGATTATAATTTTAGAGGTGGAGCAGGTGCCAACATTAGCGAGGATCTTGACTTGCAGATGCATATAGATACTTATATGCCTCTTGTCACATGCAGTGAGATTTAGCTATAAGCCTATAACCAGTTTTCCTTTCTTAAGAGAAGTGGCTGAATGGTGTGGTGAGGAGGAAAATGATTGTATTCGAGTTTAAGTACCAATCTTTTATGGCTTATTTATCTTGTAAGACTAATATTTGAAAAACAAAAAGCAAACGATTAGTAAACAATGTCTGACAGTAGGTCCAAAGTTTCAGTAACTGTTACACCCGGTTTTAAAAACAAAACTAGATGCTAACTATTTGCATGCCAGGATCAAGTTTATACATGCAATCACTTCATCAATAAATAATCAAAGACGGTGCACAACGTAAAGAGAGTTACATACTTTATTACACTGAAAGACATAAAGTCTTTAACAAGACGGAAGCGTATAACTAGCAACGGAACTCCATCTATCTCCACAGGCAGCTGACTGGGGGATCACGCACATCTAGGACTCAGCATCATCTTCATGAAACTCCATAATATCATTCCCTTCTGAGCAGCATCCATTGATATGGAACAAAAATAATTTAGAAATAGCAAGGATGAGCACATGTCGTACTCAACAAGTGCAAAGAAAATGGCAAGCAAGGCATAAACAAGGATAGGCTGGCGATTAAAAGCATCATGCACTATTAGTTGGTCAAATTTGATTAGCAACATAATTACTAAGTAAAAGTTTATATCAACCCAAATTAACAGATACATAACCAAAAAAAATGCATGAATCAGGTTAATTTATATTCAAGTTCAATTATCATGCGAGGGTCCAGGTCGCTCTTGACCGTAAGCACGGTTGTTATAACAATTTTACACTCTGCAGAGGTTGTACACTTTCACCATAAGTCGCGATTCCCATTGCCAAAGGAGTGTACCCTTCTCGCACCACGTGCACCGAGTATCGGGTTTCACTACGAAGCCTTTCCAAATAATTTCTCAATGTGTGCGTTCCCTTTCCGTGCAGGTCTCTAGAAGGAACACCTTCCTGTCCTGCACATCTACACACGAACCTTGCCGGTAGCAGCCAGCCCATCCAAAACATACGGTGCCTCCGCACACAAAGAGTCCTTCTAATTACTTAGCCAAGACTCGAGCCCATTGGTCTTGTGGTTGTACTATTTTTTTGGGTGGTCACTCCATGTTCTAATTAATGCAAGTGGTATTGTGATTAATAGAAGCATTAGAACATGAATAGAAGTAACACAAATTCATTATCTTTGATATAAATGTAAACCATCCCATGTGGAGCAGCTAAACATCATCTACCGTAGTAAAAACTAGAGGTTGGCAAGGTATGATTCCCATCAAGATTATCATGTAAAAACTGTAGTAAAAGAGGGAATCCTTAACATAGGACCCATCATGATTAAAAAGCATGTAAGTATAGCATAACTATGAAGTGACACATATGATTATTAGGACAAAAGCATGATCAAGAATACACTTGCCTTAATTTCTAGAGAATAACTGCTCAGAGTCTTCACACGATTGATCCTTGAATTCCACGAACTAATCCTTAAACACCGCAATTGTTGCACCTTTCTATCCACAACAGAGGGGAACATACAAGAAAGCAATACAACAAAATAAAAAACAATATACCAAACAACGGTCTAAAACTATAGATCACATCCTTAGGGCCACACGAGAGAAAGGATCGCTAAGAACGAAGCTTAACTCTGATTTGATTTTAATGAGAAAAGCCAGTTTAATAAACATTAACCAAATTAACAATGTTTGTTTATGAAAAACCATGCCTATTCAAATTTTATTCAGAAAACTCATTGAGTAAATATTAATCCAATTATTATTGATATGAAAACCGGAGTATAAACCTTACTTAGCTTTTAATTAGAAAACACAGTTAAATAGGCATGAATCAAATTAATAATAAATTTATAATTCATAAATAATATGTACACTAAATATTTGTGCTAAAACATACTTTAGCTTGACATGAAGCTACTGCATCGAAAATGAGCTAAAACGTGTAATTTACGATTAAAAAAGATAGTAAGGACCTAGTCGTGATTGATCATAGCTAGCAGGTGTTAGCTCAAGAGATTCCATAGACTCAGTGAATAGTCACCGAGAATAGAGGGAAACCTCGCGGTTGGATCTGCAAAACGGCTCAGTTTGGACTAGATGGCAAGGGTGTAAAAGATTCCAGGGGCACACCAAGGCTAGGACGGCGGCGGCGCAACCGTGTGGTGCTGAGGAGCTGGTGGCTAGGCTGGGCTGGGCCACAAAGGGCTCGATCCAGGCCTCGCAAGCTCGGGCCGAGGGAGGTGGGCCAGGAGCGTAGTGAAGCTGGGCTTGGCCCAAGAGCTGCTGAGGGTGCGGAGGGTGGCAAAACGAGCTGGGCTGGAAGCTTAGGGAGGGAAAATGAACTTCACCGAGGAACTTTCTAAAAGGACAAACAAATGTTGTTTCAAGCTGAATTTAAATGAATTCAAATTCAACTCAAAACAACAGACACATGAAACCCAATGCAACAACATGAATACTCACGTCTCATGTGTATTCAAATTCTGGTATGCTCAGGCATCTCGAAATTAACAGTATGAACTTACCTTCAACTTATTGTCATTCACCTATTTACATATGTACTCCCTCTGTCCCTAAATATATGTCGTTTTCGCTTCCCGAGAAACATCTTTGACCGAATATATAAATATATATATATATATTAATATTTATGGTACATAATAAATATCATTAGATAGATATTTGAATCTAGTTTTTAATAAATTTATTTGGAGATTAAAATGTTGCACGTATTTTCTACGAATCGAAGCAAAGTCCTGGCACGAAAACCAACGGCGACAGTTATTTAGGGACGGAGGGAGTACATGATTATTTACTCACGTGTCGAAATTAACTATCAGAGTCATCTTTTGAAGTTGAAGGTAAGTTCTAACTCATTATCTTTTCTTTTGTAGAATAAAATGCAAAAATAGGTGTAAAATGGTCCAAAGAGATAATCGGAGAATAAGAATACGATGTACCATCCATACTATTGCAGGTATCTTTGGAGTTTGGACATTTTTAAATCCTGAAAAAGTTGTGATGCTATTTCTGAAACTGTATAGTTTTGACCGGATCTTGAATCTATATCATTCCATGTTTGATTATCAGTGCATATATTGTCTGTTTGTTTTCTTGCAATTGGTACCTTGGTTTCTTCTTTGGCAACTTATTAGCTGTTTTTGTTTTCTTTCCATGTGATGATCTTACATATATCAGTCTCCAATTTTCAAAATTTTAATAGCATACACAAACTTCTATTTAGTGACTGAGGTTTACACACAACAACTTATTTCTTCTGTTCTGGAGAATTAAAAAAATAGATGAATTTGTACGAGTCTAATAAAAAGTCACCTAAAATTATTGTTCTTTTAGTTATCCACTAGTTGGTATGCACGTGCCACAGGCACGTGTTTTAAAAAGGCATGGGAAAAATCTTGAATTCAATAGAAAGTTGATTGTAATTTTTAAAAAATGTTCAATTTGCAAGACACACGGTACAAGTTCTATAAACTTTACGCTCAACGCTTCTTCTCTTTTTGCGAATTCACAAATTGGAATCACAAACTCACAAACATTCTCTTGGAGCTCACCTTTCAGTGGCTCAGTAATCAACGGTTTCAGCACTACGTCAAATCAGAGAAACCGAAAAGAGAGAATAATGGACAAAATATCGAACTCAAGTGTATACTATAATATATAAATATAAGTAAATATTGCAAAGGTAAATAAGTAAATATTCGAGACCGAAATGTTCCAAATGACAATATATAAAATAGAGATTAAACGTGCAATTGGCACATCTACTCTAACTCATAGACTTCCAGAGGAGGAGGTACCATTGTGTGATGAAGATCCAAATAACTATTTGGAAGCAGGTGAAAATAGTCATATCTATAGAACTTATCATAATATACACTGCAAAAATGAAAAGAAAATGTAAAATTATTGGACTTAAATCCAAACGTAATCATTAACTACCATCTATTTAAAAACTTGCTTAGGCTATATATACTAAATATGGCAATATTAAGGATACGGTATTGCAAGCAGAATTTACCATATTTTACACTGCAAAAATATAAAGGAAATGTAAAATTATTAGAGTTAAATCCAAACATAATCATCAACTACCATCTATTTGAAAAATTGCTCAGATTATATATATCAAATATGGAAACGTAAAGGGTGCGGCATCGCAAGCAGAACTTACCATATTGTACACTGCAATAATGAAAAGGAAATGTAGAATTATTGGACTTAAATCTGGACGTAATCATCAACTGCCGTCTATTTGAAAACTTGCTTAGATAATATATATATTAAATATGACAATATAAAGGACGCGGCATCGTAAGCAGGACTTACCATATTGTACACTGAAAAATGGAAAGGAAATGTAAAATTATTGGACTTAAATCCAAATGTAATCATCAACTACCATCTATTTAAAAACTTGCTCAGATTATACATATTAAATATGGCAACATAAAGGGAGCGGCATTGCAAGCAGAACTTACCATATTGTACACTGCAAAAATGGAAAGAGAATGCAAAATTATTGGATTTAAATCCGAACATAATCATCAACTATCATCTATTTTAGAACTTGGTTAGATTATACATATTAAATATGGCAACATAAAGGACGCGACATCGCAAGCAGAACTTACCGTATTGTACACTACAAAAATAAAAAGAAAATATAAAATTATTGGACTTTAATCTAAACGTAATCATATACGCCAGTTTGGCAAGTATACTGGCAAATTTCTTTTGACCATGATGTATATATGACAGCATATGTACTGTATATATGTTCAGAAATGAAGTATGAGCTGCCAAAAAAACAGATCCCAACAGTGCCGCAAATCACGTAAACATGCGGATCTAACAACTAATTAAATCAATTCGATAGTTGCATGTGCCGCGGTCGACGTAATAAGTTCATCCTATCAACAAGTTCATCAAACTATCTAGTCTAGTATCCCATGATACCGTGGCCGACGTAGGAGAACTTGACATGGCCGACGTGCGGCACCAACTTCGACTCACCCATACCATCGCAAACAACCCCACCATCTGCTTGCGTGCCACCAACCAGTACCTCTCGCGCCGGCTCAACGCCGCCGCCGCAGGGCTCTTCATCACGTCGGACATGGCGAAGCTGCTGGTTCTGACCTCGTCATCCTCCTCGTCCGACGTTATTGTATCGCTGTCGACAGCGCTGGTGTTCTTGCCTCTGCCCATCATGCACGACGCCATGTAGTACGGCCTCCGACGATGGAGACGCTCCGGCGTGCAGGTGCACATATGTGTTGAGCCGACGGCCGCGGGTGATGGCGGAGCGGCGGATCTCTCTGCTGGAGGATTTATGGAACAACCACATGTCGAGGGGGGATAATGAGAAGTGACGGCTGGTTGGCGTGATTTATATAAGTCCTAACTAGTCTAGTATGGTAATTATGACTTCAATTTCGACACAATCATCAACTAAGGGAACCTATCATATGTTTGAAAACCTCCTCAAATTGTATATATTAAATTTGGATAGTTTAGTATGGTAATTATTAGATTTCAATCCGGACACAATCATCAACTAAGGAAACATATCATATGTTTAAAAACTTGCTCAGATTGTACATATTAACTATGGCAACACATTGGACTTAAATCCAAACGTAATCATCAACTACCATCTATCTGAAAATTTGCTCTGATTATATATATTAAATATGGAAATCTATCGTTTGTTTAAAAACATACTCAAATTATACATATTAATTATGGTAACAAATTTGACTTAAATCCAAACATAATCATCAACTACCATCTATTTGAAAACTTGCTAAGATTATACATATTAAATATGGCAACATAAAGGGGGTGTGGGTAGATTTAGGTGGACCCGATTTAGGTGAAAAAAGTTCTGGGTTTTGGGGGGAAATTCTCTTCCGAAGGACGACAAAATGGGTCTCCCCCTCCCCTTTCATAGTCCTTTTTTCATGACAGATGGGTCCTCTGTGAGGTGGGGGGTGGGCCTAATCTCGGTGAGAAGTGTTTTCAAATCTAATTTTCTTTATAGTATAGATAAAGTGGGATAAAAACACTATAGCATATTCAACTCGTGTTCACCCCGTAGCAACGCATGAACATATTTACTAGTACGAGTAAAATACACATTAAAACTAAAATGAAAAGGAAAGAAAAAAAGAAAAAAGAAAAACACTTTAGCATCGGCTGTAACTGCGTTTTTGTCGGGGCGCGCAGTTGAATACTAAACGGCCGGTCTATCAGCACCGGTCAGGAAACAGGGCTTTCCGACCGGTACTGATAGGGGCTTAATTTGCATCTATCACTTCTTGATATCATCGTCTAGGTAGAATGAGAACAGAAAAAAAAAACACAGCTGAAAGTTAGACTTGGGCTACGATTTGTTTGCGGCCCAGCCGACTTGGGCAGTTAGATCGACACAGGCACGAGATGGAACCTGTTCTCATTTGCTAAAATTCTCGAGTTGGTTTTGTCATAGTGTTAACTGACATTTCTTTATAAATTTTATAACTATCAGTACGCTGCCTTCCAGAGTTTCTGTTGCCTGCGTAATACGCTTTATTTGGCAAGTACATACGTCCACACGTCCAGGGCTCCGATCTGCGGCCAGGTGCGCACACGCCACATATATAGCTGGTACTGCAGGTAGCTAGTATAAGGCGGAGCTGATTCTTTGGTGAATTCAGGACGAGCTCTGCCAAATAGTTTTCTGGTAAGAAATAATTCTCTGCTGATTTTATGGAGTGATTCTCTGAAATGAACTAAGAGGCTGAGAGCTGAAAAAAGTAGCATCTCCTGATTATTTGAAGTGATTCTCTATCCTATTTTTTTGAGTTTAAGCTAGAGAATTAAAGAGAATCATTTTCAGCTACAGAACCACTTCTCTCGAAGAATCAGCTCCCATAGAGAATCAGAAGAATATATAGAGCTCTACCAAACAAGGCTAAATGGATCCATCCGACCAATCCATTGAAGCACCGGGTCAAAAGAGGAGAGTATCAATATATGGATCGATGAGCTACGTCCTATTCGCTACATGGAGCAACCAGTCCCCATTCTTTATATAGGTGTAGTCGGTGATACTCATGGATGTAATCTGTAGACATGCATATCATCCCGTCTCATCCTCATATAAAATGGAAGAGCGTAGCTGCTGGAGCTGCAGCTGCACGTATACGGAAAGCAATATGTGACCTTGGAATAGTAGGCATCAGCAACAATGTCTCTAGGCATACCACAATACACCGTGCGCATCCTCAGACGAAGAAGCCGTCAAGCACTGCGAGAATATAGATCCGCGGGTGATGGTCACCGCGTCGATGGACCAGCAATGCGTGGAACGCCCCTGACAGTAGTGTCGATCGATTAATTTGCAGCCAACAACTTTTATGCATGTATATATATTCAGCTCGGAGCCCCGCGGAAACCGACGGCAGGTTCGGTCGCCCAGCCACATAATTAACTATTCTATGGTCGGCTATGAAGAATTAATTTTATATATATCTCTACCTAATACTAAAGCACAGAGTGATTCTGTATCGTCATAATTTTATAAAAAAAACGCTAATATTTATAGGAATCAACCCACTATACTAATTCTTTCCGTTTTCATGTATGCGTCGGCCCTGATGGGCCTGATAAACCGTTCATCGTTGATCTGTACTACCCCCGACACGGGGTCTCTCGCTGTCACCTTCCCCCCGAGTCTCACAACAGTCCTAGCATAGGACGTCGCTGCCATCCGAGTGCAAATCAACGACGTGTCGCCGGCTGTATTATCGCGCACGCTTGGAACTACTGCACCCTGCGCCATCCAATCTCTACCTTCTCTATCTATATCTCTACCTATCTCTACCTCTCTATCTAATATTAAAGCAATGATTGATTCTGCGGTACGTCATAATTTTATAAAACCCCTCTAATATGTATAGAAATCAACCCACCGTCCAAATCAATATTAGTAAATTCTGCCTTTCGTCCGTCACCTTAGTACGTTTTGCTTCTTGGATTCTTCCTACGTCCTTCTGTTTACCCTACCCAACACGCATCTGAGCCGGACAGCATCGCCGCTGCCTCCGCAGCAACGTCCGCAGGATATATATAGCCAAGTCCGCACCTCCGAAGATATATATATATATATATATATATATATATATATATAGGAAAATTCCTTTCTACAAGCGCATGTAGCTACCTTCACCTGTGTATCTCATGTTAGAATATGTGTATGACTCAATGAAGAGTATGCACATGGAGTATATGATGATACTAGACTATCTGGGTGGTATGTAGGTTGTGTATATAAGTGTACTTTAAGTATGTGTACATACTAATTTCTACGTACTAGTATAATGATATAATCATAATAAATTTTAAAAATAGGGTTGTTTCTGAATTTTTTCGTGCAATTCGTTTTGAAGTATCTTAAAATTAGTATGCGAACATACTCAAACTGATAAATGAGTATCTGAACATACACACAATGATATATTGATGATGATGGTAGCTACAAGCGTTTGTAGATAAAACTCGTCCTATATATATATATATATATATATATATATATATATATATATTCAACGTTGAATTATATTCAACGCTGCGGACAACGCTCCGGTGGACTCTAGCGACGTAATTATGTAGACGTATTTACCCAACAATATCCTGTGGAGTAAAATGCGTAGACCACGCGGTTTGCCGAGTATTCCGTTCGGAATTTTATTGTAGGTTGATGGGAGGAATCAGAGCCGTAATAACATCGGATGGATACAGGTTTGGCCGGCGTTTTTTTATTTGTACGTGTCCGTTGATTATGGTTACTTTCCCAAAATGACGAGAGTGCTGATCACCGCGTCCGTACTTAAAATTACTCCACATATTTCAAATGAAAATATCTAAAAATTACTCCATTTTTTCACTAAATCATTGAAGACATAATTATTTGTATAATAATTTTCTCTTATAAAACACTGGGCAAAAACTAATTAGTCGTTTGTCTTTATAGCCATTAGAAAGGAGTAACTATACTATTGAAAAGGAATACTTTTGATAAAAAAAGTAATTAGTCATCCAAGCATGGAGATTAGCTGGTGAGTAGGGAGTAATTTTGCGTGACATGCAGTATATGATAAATATTACTCCTTGTTCTATAAAGATTACTCCTTTGGTCTATTAAAAAAATTCCCTACGTATAAGGTAAAGATGACAAATTAGGGACTAAAATAATCATCTACATGCAGGACTAAATTCACCTCCCATAAGCTGATTTACACCGTTCACAGATGCAACCAGATCATTATCAAATGTGAGATCACAATTGAATGGGTCTGCAATCTGCACGCAAGAGTAACCATAAGTTTACATGTCGCTGTGAAGTGATATCACGTAAAAAAATCAGCAGAAACGATAGAACAGATCCAATTAGATTGAAAAATACCTCTCTATATTAGGGGCCATAGGAGTAATCTCAGACTATTTAAAATCACTCTTTCAGGTGCTAAGATGTGAACTACCCTCAACAATCAAAGAAACTCTTGGTCACAATATGCAGAACAGATAATGTTACTTCCCAGAGAATCTAAAGTTACTCATGGTCACACTATGATAATGCAATGGATCCAAATTGTACCGGATATTACTTCTCTGATTTGTGATTTGCTTCTTGTAACATTTTAAATTACCCCTAGACACGGTATAAAACTGGAGTTGATCCAATTATGGCAGAGAGTAATCTTGCTATATATGTCTATCTTGAACAAGATCCTCTCCATGTGCTTATCACGGATGTCCTCCATAGCTCTGTACCTCTACTCCTAATTTACTTATCGAATAAATGTACTACTTTATCAAACAAAGACTGTAGGCCAAATAGCTATTACATAAAGTAATGTAATCGGATAAAAATTGATCTCATCACCACTGTTTGCCTCATAAAGAATCGGAATTAGAGTGTTCAGATCTGACAACAGTTTGCAGTAGCCACAAGTATTCACCATTCAGCCTTCATTTATTTGTCTAATCACATGCTTCGACGCTCTCTCATCTTGAATAATGCTTCCTAATAAGTAGTTTTTAGTAAGGATGTGCTTTCCATGGTCGCTAACTCTCTCCCTTGTACATACATGTGGACTTGATAGCATGCATGGCTGTGGAGTTTATTCAAACCACACCATACTATGGTTACTTCTGTTAATTTCTATAGTGTTAAGAAAGACAGAAATGCACTCACTGTATCCAAGAACATCTATTGGTTCCAACTTCAACGCACTATATCATGGAGGTAATCCAACATCATGGGATGACGTGGCAGGTATGCGGCTATGGGTGCCACTACTACACAAACAGTTTGCAAGAGAGGTTGAAACGATATTTGTAGAGTAAATTCCTTATTTGACACCAAAACAAATGTCGATTCCTTTCTTGGCCCTAAAATTTTTTTCATTCTCTATTTGACACTGACTTTTAACTTCATTCCTTATTTGACATTTTCGTTACCTTCAAAAGTTAAGTCGGATAAAATGTACTCCAAATCATCTCCAAAATTCATCAATGTTTTTCTATCAATATAACAAATAGACATGAACATATGTCATTCAAAAAAATACATGTACTTTTATAGTTTTAAACTTAAAATCCATCAAACTAAATAGTTTTTAAAACTTATCTGAATTTTATCTCACTAAAATGCTTTCAAAAAATTAATAAAAAATAACTTATATTTTTCGCATGTGATACAATAGCGTATAAAACTATTTTCCATCATAAAATAAATAGATAATTATGAGTTCCATGTAAAATTACTAAAATACCATGTTCTTTCCAATTCTGTATGTAACTTATAATGGAAAATAAGTTTATAAACTACCACATTACATATGATGAATAATAATTATTTTTTCATAATTTTTTGAAAGTTTTTTGGTGCCATATAATTCATATTTGTTTTAAAGATAGTCTAATTTAGTAAATTTTATTTTGAAAACCATAAAGCCACATGTGTCCTTTTAAATAAAATATGTTCTTATCGATATGTTATATCATTATAAAAAGTTCCATGAATTTTGAAGGTTATTTCGAGGTTGTTTCGCTTAATTTAACTTGAAGTTGTGATGAAAATGTCAAATAAGGAATGAAGTTAAAAGTCAGTGTCAAATAGAAAGGAACCGGTATTTATTTTGGTATCAAATAAGGAATTTACTCATATTTGTAGGAGCATACATTAAATCCGCTCCAACTTTTTGCCGCTAAAAATATGTGTTTACAAGAGTGGATGACGGACCGAACCTGCAAATTGATTTCTAGGAGCGGATGTGCGCATTTGCAAGAGTGGCTGCTGGACTGTACCTGTAAACTCATTTCTTGGGGCGGGAAAATGCCTGCAACCCAACCCTAGAAATTAATTTAAACACAAAATAAAAAATCTCGCAGATGATTTATCCAGTAGGGTGCGGCAAAGAAAACAAATAATTCAGTGTCAAGCAGTATTCTTACTGACTAAGTTTCAGGGCACTATATAAGTGAAAAATACAGAGTGCAGTACTATGTAGAAATTTCTATGGGGGAGAAACTGAAGCAAGGCAGGATGACCATTTAACTCAGTTATTTCGATAATTTTACTAAGGGCAGGGGCAATGTAATGTCTACCCAGGTAATAAGGATGGGGTCCTTGTCAGCCCGTATTAGTTACTAAAATTTTCACAATATACCGGTGATAATGTGCTTTGAGAGCTCTGCTTTGGTCTTAGCTTAGCAGATTAAGATGGGGAAATGAAAAGAAACAGTTTAAGACTCTATCAATTTGCACTTTTGGAGAAGATATTCTGTATGGTACTGAATATTTTTGGACCAATACAATATATTGATTTGATATGTGGAGTAGCTTTCTAGCTTCGCAAAGAATGGACAACCCTTATTCATAAAGTACTCTATATGTTATAACAACTATTTTATTGGACAAACAGTTATATTAGCAATTTAACAGCACATCAATTTTTGAAACCAGAAGACATGTCAGCTAGCTGCTAATAATTTGTTGGAGATGCATCCTTTTGCCGATGTACTTAACTGGTACCGTATATAAAGTGGGTACAAAAAAGAAATATAGTTCCTCCCTTTAGGTGAGGCACTGCAGATTTATATAAGTTTCAAGCATGCGCGGCTGGTAGCTCGGTTTGGTAATTCAGGCTAATGATTTTTTTCCAATTGCACAAAGCAGGAGGATATCATAAATACTCACTACAGGATGAATTTTTTAAGCAGGTATAGTACTACAGCCTACAACTACCACACGGTACATATTTTGCCCAGTCTATCTAACCAAATATTACTAATTCGCAGTGTAAGAGTTTTAAATTATTAGTGTTATACAATCTCATTGAGGGACATCACTGTTCCAGGTGTGTAACCTCTAGATGGAAGGGAAGGCAAGGCAAGATATACATTTGGTAGAAAAATATACTGTCAAAAACTATTTATTAGGTCTCCTATTGTGTTCTGCTTACTGGATACAGTCTTCTGACGATAGACCATTTATGCCATCTGCTGTGTTCAACTTGGAGAATAGATGCAGAACACTGCCAGCGGCAAATAACCCTGCATATTTTGTATAGAGAAATAGTGATATGAAGCAAATGACAGAAGATGATTGTGAACTCTAAGGACCTAGACTTTGCTATTATCAGCAATGCAGGGAACTATTATCACTACCAGAGAAAGCCACGTCCGCACCGGTTGGTGCTAAAGGTGCAATCCTTTAGCACCGGGTTAAATATTTAACCCGGTGCTAAAGGTGCACATTCGTAAAAAAAAATATGTGCGTTGCTGCGGAGATTTGAACTCAGGACCTCTTGGCTCGCGCGTACCCACCTAACCATCTCACCTACGCAGCACATGTGATAGAATAGAAGATACGCTCCTTTTGAAGTAGCATGCGACACCCCATTTAGCACCGGGTCGTATTTACCAACCGGTGCTAAAAGGTCTTTAGCACCGGGTCATAACACCACCCGGTGCTAAAGGGTCTTCCTTTAGCACCGGGTGGTGTTACGACCCGGTGCTAAAGGGGGGAGCACCTTTAGCACCGGGTGGTGTTACGACCCGGTGCTAAAGGGGGGAGCACCTTTAGCACCGGTTGGTGTTACCAACCGGTGCTAAAGGGTCCTCAGGGGCACCCCAATTTTACACCCGGCGCTAATATTGCATTAGCACCGGATCTTGAGTGCACCGAGGCATATGAGAGGGGCGGATGTGAAGATCTCTGGTAGTGTATATACATATTCTAAATCTGGTATTGAGCTCATGATGCATATATCATATAATTGTAACCTGAACTCTAGAAGAAAACTACACTTGAGCAACGACAACAAGTAATAGCATCTCCATCCGTCAATGCGAGCACAAGGATAATTTCCTACATGGGCTGGTCTTCTCTCATGAAAGAGTCGATAAAGTGTGCATTGATATTCATTCAACATAGCTTCGACTAATATTGTCTTTCTTATACATTTATTGTGACCGCCTAGCTTATACATCCATTCAGTTGGCTACTAACATCAAGACATGGTACAAAAATGATATCTTTGCAAAAACCACGTACAAACACCCACTACGGAAAACCCCGTATATGCCGAGTGTCAAAGTCTTTGCCGAGTGCAATCCATCGGGCACTCAGCAAAGACAAGCTTTGCCGAGTGTCATGGAAACGACACTCGGCAAACATAAGGCTCTCGGCTACTGCAAGTGTCTGTCGAGTGTGACACACGAATCCACTTGGCAGAAAGTAAACACTCGGCACATCCACGGTTTTGCCGAGTGTTTGGAGTGATACACTCGGCAAAGACCATGCACGTGTGTTACACGTGCCATGGCCGCCAACGGCAGGTCGAAACCGTTAGGGACGTTAGCTCTTTGCCGAGTGTCTAACACCTGACACTCGGCAAAGAGGTGGCACGTGCCCGACATGTGCCACGGCCATTGGTAGCCGTTTGGCACATGCCTCTTTGCCGAGTGTATCTCTATGGCACTCGGCAAATATTTTGAAAATTTGAACAAACTTTGGAAAAACTTGAAATTTGTACTCAAAACATTAAAAAAATCTGAGTTTGAGAGTTTTTGGCTGGTGGCTTTGCCGAGTGCTTTGTTATAGCACTCGGCGAACACAGGCTTTGCCGAGTGTTTCTATGGATACACTCGGCAAAGCACTACTTTGCCTGAGTGTTTTCCTAGAAACACTCGGCAAAGCCTAGACTATTTTTTTCGCAAAAAGATTTTGGGCTCCAAATTTTTTTTTCTCACCATAAGATTTGGCAAAACCTGATAATATCTTATGTGGAGGCTATGGTAAAAAGTTGAGACTTTTACGAAAAGATTTTTATGTACGGACCTTACAAATCGGAACATATCCGAAGAAGTTTCATAGAGTTGAGAAGGATACGGCTGGCTTTCGAGTCGAAGTGAAAGTTGAATTTGAGTTTGAGGTCATGACTTTTTTCATAGGCAGTAGACAACATAGATTACTTCATGTGAAGTTATCATAATTTTTTAGACCCATTTGATCATTTTTAATTTTTTTGCGACTATTTCTGCATGAAATAATGAAAGATCCGAATGAACAATGAGCTATATATGCATGAAATAATGAAAACAATTCATAGAAGCATAAAATGTGCATTGCTGAATGTATTTCATACTATACTTTGATTTGTATTTGAACAAATTTAAAAAAACTTACATAAAATTAAGGTCTGGAAATGGTTTGCCGAGTGCCGTACTCGGCAAACCTGTCATTTGCCGAGTGTCTAAAAAAACACTCGGCAAAGCTTACGTTTGCCGAGTGCCTACAGCCCGGCACTCGGCAAAGAGCGGGGCTGGCCACCCCATTCCCTCCTGTTTGCCGAGTGCCAGATCTAAGGCACTCGGCAAACAGGCCCCGCGGACGGTTAGATCTGTTTGCCGAGTGCCGGATCCATGGCACTCGGCAAACAGGTCCCAACCGGCCGGGACTTAACCGCGGCCGCCCGCCCCGGGCCGCCGCACACACGCACACACGCACGCCCCCGCCGCCCCCGTCCCCATCCTAAACCCTAAACCCTAAACCCTAAACACCCGCGCGCCCCCGCCCTCTGTCGCCGCCGCTGCCGCGCCCGCCCCGCGCGCCCCCGCCCTCTGCCGCCGCCCCCGCCCCGCCCGACGCGCCCCCGCCCGCCCGTCCCGCCCGCTTCCGCCGCCCTGCCCCGCCCCGCCCGCGCCGCCGCCTCGCCCCGCTCGGCGCGCCCCCGCCCGCCCCGCCGCCCCGACCGGCCACCTCGCCCGGTCGCGCTTCCGCCCCTCCCCATCCTCTGTCAGGTGCCTTTTCGCCCCTCTCCATCCTCTGTTCTTTATTTTCAAAGCTAATTTTAGTGTATTTGTGATTAAAATGCATGTCAAATTTGAATGCTCATGTAATGCTCATGTAATACATGTCAAATTAGGTGAATGTTTTCTTTTTATTGTGAAAAGTTGGAAAATGCATGTAGTTGGCCTTGTGTATGTTGTTGTCGGCCTTCGTGACGTGTATATCCTTGTGTATGTGGTTGTCGGCCTTCGTGCCGTTGTTTTTTGTAGGATGGGGTTTCAGTAACCTCCCCGTGCAGGGGAGGTGCTGCCGAAATTTTTATTTGACAAAATATTGTTTTTATTTCAGGCAGAGTGTAGCACCTCCTTCGGCTTGTAGATCTGCTGCACGCCGTTCTCCGCCGCCTGCACCGACACGAGCGTCCTCGACTCGCCCGTCATCGATCCCGTAGGTGAGCACGTCAAAGGTCTTTTCATATCGTGTTCGTAGGTCACGTAACCTAGTTAGGCGTCTCCCGTTCGAAAGAGATACTGTTGTGAAAATGCAAATCTTTGCATATGTCTAACCGTATCTGTTTCGAATTGTCCACGTTTTTTGGACAGCTCGAGGATGTGTAGATGGGTAGTTTCCATGCTCTACTTGTATCTGAGGCTGAGTTTCGGCATCATCTCCCTGTTGTTCTCCGAATACACAATCTCCGTAATTGGACGTGTATTTGGAGAACAACGGGGAGGTGCTGCTGAAATTCTGTCTCAGATACGAGTAGAGCATGAAAACTAACCCGTCTACACATTCTCGGGTGGGATTAGGACCTATCTTGACCTATTAGACATATAGGCATCCGGTACATGCATTTAATTATTATAATTTATTACCCGTGATATGTAAAGGGATGGATGACCGTGAGTGGATGTACATTGGCCGCTCAAGTAAAGGTGAGTGTACAGATGAATGGATTGTCAAGACTGATGCGTTCTTGAAGCAAGCTTTTGCCAATGCGAAAGGGGCGCCTTCCACTTTCTGTCCATGTGCGGTTTGTGAGAACCGTAAGCGCCAAACACAAGAGGTCATGGGTAAACATCTCGTCAGGAATGGATTTACGGAGAACTATACCCGATGGACGTGTCATGGTGAGGCCGTGGATCGAGTGAGAGAGGAGGTCGTGAGGCACCGCATCCAGGCTTTTGATGATGATGCCGGGGTAGGGGACATGTTAGATGACTATGGCGAAGCACACTTCAACGATGTACCTAGGGAGGACGAGCCGGAGGCCACTGCAAAGGCTTACTATGACATGTTGTCAGCGGCACAACAACCCCTTCACTCGCATACTAAGGTTTCTCAATTGGATGCCGTTGCACGTCTGTTGGCCGTCAAGTCGCAGTTTAGCTTGGGTCGAGACGCCTTTGATGTCATCCTGACAGTTTTTGGCGGCCTGCTTCCGGAAGGTCACATTCTGCCAAAGAACATGTACGCAGCACAAAAACTTCTTAATGCACTTAAAATGCCATATCAAAATATACATGCCTGCCCGAATGGCTGCATCTTATTTAGGAAAGAATATGCGGAAGAAAAGCACTGTCCAAAGTGCGAGGCGTCTAGATTCATGGAGGTAGTCGGTGGTGATGGGAAAAAGAAGCAAAGTACAATCCCCGTGAATATCCTACGGTACCTTCCACCTATACCGAGGATCCAACGTCTTTACATGACCGAGGACTCCGTGAAACAGATGACATGGCACAAGAGTGGACGTCATACAATCCTGATAAGCTCGTACATCTATCCGATGGTGAAGCATGGAAACACTTTGATGCGATTCATCGTGACATGGCTCTAGAGGCTCGGAATGTACGTGTTGCGTTGGCAACAGATGGGTTCAATCCTTATGGAATGACGGCTGCCTCATACTCTTGTTGGCCCATGTTCGTGATCCCTCTCAATCTCCCCCCCGGCGTCCTCTTTCAATGGAAGAACATATTTTTGTCGTTAATTATTCCTAATTATCCGGGGAAAAAGATGAGTGTGTATATGGAGCCTCTCATTGATGATTTGGACCGTGCTTGGAAGGAAGGTGTATGGACATACGACCGAGCTACGAAAACAAACTTCAAAATGCATGTCTTTTACCAGTACTCCCTGCACGACATGCCGGCGTATGGGATATTCTGCGGCTGGTGTGTTCACGGGAAGTTCCCATGTCCAATATGTAAGGCATCTCTGAAGTTTATCTGGTTGACGAAGGGTGGCAAATATTCATGCTTCGACAAACATCGTCAATTCCTGATAAAACCAAAGACAATGTCAAGGCTAGAGTGGATCAGAAGCGGATATGCAATCGACCGAAGCTAGAGATACCGCCTCCTAGGGACGGCAAAACATGGAAAAAACCTAAGGCTGATTTCGTCCTCACGAGGGACCAAAGGAAGGAAATGCTATATTGGTTCGAAAAGTTAAAGTTCCCTGATGGGTACGCAGCGAATTTGAAGAGGGGGTGAACTTATCTACTCTGCGAATCAACGGGCTCAAGAGTCATGACTACCACATATGGCTTGAGCGGCTTATTCCGGTCATGGTTCGAGGCTATGTCCCCGAGCATATCTGGCTAGTGCTGGCAGAGTTGAGCAATTTCTTCCGCCAGCTTTGTGCTAAGGAGGTCTCCAAGACTATAATTGCAGAAATGGAAAAGCTTGCACCCGTGTTGCTATGCAAGTTGGAGAAGATATTTCCACCGGGTTTTTTCAACCCGATGCAACATATGATTTTGCACCTTCCGTATGAGGCACGAATGGGACGGCCCGTGCAGAACCGTTGGTGCTATCCAATTGAGAGATGTCAAAGGGTTCTTCGAACTAAATGCAAAAATAAATGCAAAATTGAAGCTTCTATTGTAGAGGCATACATTGTAGAGGAGGTGTCAAACTACACAACAAAATACTATGCTGACAACCTTCCTAGCGTGCACAATCCACCGCCTCGTTACAATGTTGGTGAAGTTGAATCGAACCTCAGCCTTTTCCGAGGGCAACTGGGAAGTGCAAGTGAAGGCACCAACAAAAACTTGACAAATGCAGAGTGGCGGGCTGTCATGCTATATGTGCTCACCAACCTATCCGAAGTTGAGCCGTACATGCGGTAAGTTCACAACAAACTTGTTCTCGAGTACCTAGTCACTATTCTGCATCCAACACTCTTGTTTGTCGTTCATACAGGGAATTTCTTCAGCAGTTCTGGCATAATAGGAGGGATCCTACCCAGCTGAAGTTGATAACCTTCTTAGACAGGGTGCGGGAAATTCCAACCCTGATTTCATTTCTTGGTTCAAACGGAAGGGTCAATCCGATGGGTCTATGAGTGCCGAGTTGAGACAGGTTGCCGATGGTTGTGCGTACAAAGTCATCTCTTTTACCGCATATGACGTGAATGGTTATCGTTTTCGCACAACAAGTCATGACCAGAGGATGCCTAATCGAAGGACCACAAATACCGGAGTCTATACTCCAGGCCTTGATGGGGTCGATTACTATTGGAGACTTGAAGAAATATACGAGCTTAATTTCGGTGGAATCAAACCTCTTAATCTTGTTATATTCAAATGTCATTGGTTTGATCCCTCCGTGGTGAGAAGAACCCCTAATCTAGGGCTAGTCGAAATTAGACAGTCATCTGTCTTACCCGGATACGATGTCTATATTGTGGCTCAACAGGCCACCCAAGTTTATTATTTGTCATACCCGTGCAAAAAGGACAAAAGACTTGAGGGTTGGGATGTTGTATACAAAGTGTCGCCTCGCGGTAAACTTCCAGTCCCAAACAATGAAGATTATAACATGGATCCAAACACCTATGATGGAGAGTTCTTCCAAGAAAATGGGCTAGAAGGGTCTTTTGAGATAGACTTAACCCAAATGGTCGGAATGGATTTAGACTCAGAAATGTTTGTTGATGAGGACACTGGAGATGTGGTTCAGAATGCCAAGGACTTGGAGTTACTGGAGCGATTACAATTAGGCAATGATAGTGACGACGACATTCCTCCTCCTTTGGAGGACGAGCATGAACATCTCGAAATGTACGATAGTGATGATGCAGCCGTTGATCCAGATAATCCTGATCCAGATGATTATTTCTAATAAATGTACGAGCTTTTTTATATATTGTGTTGGTTCATATTTTTTATATACTACATCTCTTTCTAATAATTTATGTTGGTTCATATTTTTTATATATTACATCTCTTTCTAATAATTTATGTTGCTTCATATTTTTTATATATTACATCTCTTTCTAATAAATGTATGTTTTTGTTGATTGCAGGTGATTTAACCAAGATGGTGGGTGGGGGCGGTGCAATGAGGAACGTCGTGTCGCTCTACCGCAGGCTCAAAGATGGAGGGTCCGATGCAGCTGAGTCGTCTGGTGGCCAGGGCAGGAGGCGAGGCAATAGGCGACAGCGGACCCCTGTACCTTCGTCGTCTTCGTCCGAGGAGGAGTTTGTTCCTTCGGCGGAGGACCGACGGGCCGCGGAGGAAGACGAGCGCGAGGACGAGCAGCACGGGGCTGAGGAGCACGGGGCCAAGGAGCACAGGGCCGAGGACGGGGAGGAAGCATAGGGGTCCACCTCCTCTGAGCTGTCGGCCCTTTGGCAGCGAGGTCCTTCACAACTCCCGAAGCGACCGATACCCATGGAGCATTGCCCTGTAGTTGCACCTGTTGGCAAAAGGTAAGTAATTTTAGATGTTATAAGTACCTTATCCATTTCATATGTAGGAAATCATAATATGAACTAACAATTTATTTTAATCACTTGGCCAGGAGTTGGACGGTAGTCACCCCGGGCGCTGCACACGGCCGCAAAGTCAACGGCATCCTGGGTCTTCTATGCAGGGAGTTGTTTCCGGGTCTGGTTCAGATTGGCGGCAGGGAGGAGCCAGCCTACACCTTTGACCACTACGTCGCCGCTCCCGATGCTGAGGATCGGGAAGGTAGGAGGTTCGCCAATAAGGCTGAGCGGGTAAAGGCCGAGCTGTGGGTAAGTATTCGTTGCGCTACATTTCTCAACACATCACATTGATCAAAAAATCAACAAATAATCACTGGATACATCGCGTATATATGCAGGACTTCTACACATGCGCGCCGGGAGAGGAGGTGAGGGCGGCTGTTGTGGCACATACAGCCTGTGTGAAGCTCGTCAAGGATTTGCACTACGAGTCGCGCGTCCAGGCCATCATTGATTATCATGCTACACTCAAAATCTCCGTGAAGAAACATCCCTCAAGACAAATGAGGTTGACCCGGGAGCAATACATGGCAGTATGAAAATCGATTATACTTTAAGTACTTTGAATTAAATCTTGTTATATGTCGATACAATCTTGAATTCAATCTTGTTTTATGTCGTACACTTGATGTCTTGTAGGCGATTCCGTGGTGGTGCGCCACGCATCCCTGGTGTTGGGAGATGATAGTGGACAAGTGGGTCAGCCCCGAGTGGGAGGAGCAGCACACTCTTTGCCGTGAGCGGCGTTTGCTGATGCCAGGTGCACCACACCATCAGGCAGCCTTAGCCTGGACGAGTATCGGGCAAAATGGGTACGCCGAGTCATTTCTTAATTTGCTCACTCAATTCTGTATAATTACTAATCTTACTCTTGTTGTTTATTTTCCCAGTCGTCGTCACATGGTGGTGCGCCTTGCAACCAGTTCATGGCGTTTGCTTTGGCCTACAAGGGCAAGGCGACCTCCGATGTCCAGTACAACCCAGAGGACCCGCCCTCAGCATAAAGCAACGCCAGCGTCCACAGTCGCCTCACTGCTTACATAGAGGTGGCGAGGGAGGTCCATGGGCAAGACTTCGATCCGACCGCCCACGACATTGATGGAAAAGTGGTCATGAGGGCGGGAGGAGGCAAGAAGCATGGGTGGTACTTGATCGGCGACAGCACCATCGACACGGCCGCTACCCCCACACTCTCCCAGATTCGAGCCAGGAGCACGGGCTCTTCCCCGGCAATCCGCCAACCTCTTCCCGGTGCACACTTCGGAATGCAAGCACTACAGGTCATTTCTATTTTGTTCATCGTAGGTGCAGTTTACTTATGTTTGTAATGTATTGTAACATTCTAATTGAATATTGCAGACTCGGTTGGATGAAAAGAGGCAAAGAAGGGCGCACCTGGAGTTGCAGGTGCAGCGGATGCAGGAGGTGGAGGCTGAGAAACAGAGGAAGATTGAGGAGATGGAGCAGTGGCAGCAAAAAATGTATGCCTACATGCAGACCATTGGTGCGCGGGTGGGTGGAGGTCCGCCGCCGGTGATGCCACCCCCGCCTCCACCACGTGTTCCCATTTCTCCCGTGAGTCACTTGAGAACTTTATAATTTCATTTCACAACTCATTCCTATCGTAAATCTTGTATCACAAATGGAAAATCTCTTTTGGGCAGGCTCCTGGTTCGGCGGCGTCAAATGACGGCCCTCAAGATGAAGACATTGTGGCGCGGGCGGTTAGATCGCTGTTCGGACCCCCTCCTCAGTGAGTTGGTGCCGTTTGTGAACGTTTGTGAATATATGTGGTTTGTGTTGTTACAATTGGTGTACCTGCGAACGTTCGGATGGTTTAGTGACTTATAAACGTTTGTCGAACTGCCTGTGATGTTTACTGTGGATTTATGGTTGTGGAATGTTATATATATATATAAACTGTCTGTGATGTTTATTATAATATATATGAACTGCCTGTGATGTTTGTTTTGAGGGGTCCTTTTAACGCGAAAAATGGATAAAAATAGGGGCAGATTGGCCGCTTTGCCGAGTGTTACACCTGACAAAGAGACTGTTTGCCGAGTGTTTTTGCCTTAACACTCGGCAAACATTGAGGCTTTGCCGAGTGTTAAAGCCAAAGCACTCGGCAAACAAGTGGTCAGCCCGTAGCAAACCCACATGTGTGCCGAGTGTGGGCCTCTGACACTCGGCAAAGACTGGAGTCTTTGCCGAGTGCAACACTCGGCAAAGGTTCCCTAGAAACCTAGCAGACGGCGATGGACGCCGTCGCGCCGTCCGCGGCCGTCTGTTAGTGCTTTATTTTGCCGAGTGTCTCGTCTGGCACTCGGCAAAGACTTTGCCGAGTGCCCGATAAAAAACACTCGGCAATAACTGCCTTTGCCGTCACCTAATTTGCCGTGAGACCTTTGCCAAGTGTTACTGTAACGACTTTGCCGAGTGCCCCAGGCACTCGGCAAAAAGGTGGTTTCCCGTAGTGACCACTGGCCAACTAAGGATGGTGCGGCAACGGCCGCACCCATGTTTTCTAGTGTGATGAGAAATTGGGTGCTGATCTGCTAAATGACGAGTCAAGTCGGCATCGGAGCTGGACGAGATAGCCGACAAATTGGGTGGAGGGGCAACATGGCCAAAAAGACAGCGATCACATTACTAGAAATAGACATATGTATGTCTGCTAGAGTGTTGAAGATTAAATTGCATTTGCTTCAAAACAAAAGAATATAATCTATACATGGTGGTTCGTCAAAAGATAAATAAGAAAAAAGAATAGTGAACACTACTAGATAAATAATACGTAGGAGCGCCGGTTTTTTTTCAGGTAATCAGTGGCCTACGCGCTCTGAGCTACTCCCAAGAATGCATGGCGTCGAATCAAAATAGATGAGCCCTAGCCAGATGGCGGCTGGCGAGCGTCCTTCGCAGCGCCACAGGGGCGCAATATGCCTGGCAGCACAGGCAATATGCCTAGCAGCACAAGCAATATGCCTAGCTGGAGGCTCCCAGGGAAGGCCGGCCGGCAGCCGGCGGCCAGTGCATGGAGATCAAGGTGGCCGCCTGGTGAACGAGGTTGTATTTTCAGTTGCTTCTGACGTGACTCATTTGCTCTGCGCGCATATTGCTATTTGGAAAATTCCTGAATGAAGAGTTTATACACGGTATGATCTGCATAGCATACATTATTGCAATTCTCTTAATGGAACGAATATGATACATTATTGCACTGTAGTATCATTTCTTCATGGCGAGTAGCATATAGTACTATTACTATTGTGCTGCTCTCTGCTATCGCCAAGGGGCACTACATCACTTCTTAAAACCATAGTTATAACATCTACTGATTTTTTTTTGAAAAAAGTTGTTATAATGAATTCGGTGCCGAGAATTGTGTTGTAGTAAGAAACTAATAAGTAAAGAGTAAAATGCACCGGTCATCCATCAACTTGTAAGGAAGTGTCACCTAGGTCCATAAACTCTAAAAGTGTATTTCTAGGTCCATAAACTTGTAATTTGTATCACTTAGGTCCACAAACTCTGAAAATGTATTTCTGGATCCATAAACTTGTAATTTGTGTCAGCTAGGTCCATGTACTCCTCCACCTAATCTTTATTAACTAATGCCGCACTAGCATAAATTTGCAGGGTACCCGTGCTTCCCTGTAGTTTCGCCACAAATGTTAAATGTGAACCCTGATTTTAAATCCTAGGGCAGAGGGAGATACGAAAGGGGATGAGTGACTTATTTTGGATGTTATTAACATGAACTATAGTGGGGGGGTGTCACACAGTGTCATTGCAGGATTTTAAAGCTAAAGTCCAGATATGACCAGAGCCTATAATATAGGCAGGCCACTCAACATCAATGACACGTTAGGATAGCCTCAATAAAATTTCATCTTCTAGTGGCTGAGAGAGGGAGGTCTCCGATTATGGTGCTATGCCAGCACTATGTGTACACGTGATCTGTATGTATGGAAGAATATTTAATACACGAACTACAAATTTATGGACCTAAACATATATTTTTAGAATTTGTGGACCTAAGTGACATAAATTAGAAGTTTATGGACCTAAGACCGCAGTTTCAGTGTTTATGATTTAAGTTTTAGGAGTTTAAGTACCGAAATGACACAAAATACAAGTTATGGACCAAAAATGCAGTTTTTGTGGACCTAAGTGACACCCCCTTACAAGTTGATAACCTCTGGTGCATTTTACTCCTGAAAAGAATGACCACCACCTACAGTTTTTTATTTTTATTTTTTGAGCTCGACCATTGCTTTCGTTAATAATCAGTCACGAGAAGATTACATTCAGACTCAAGAAAGCTATAGCTAGATAACCTGTTGCGGTTCAGACTGCCACGCTCCACCACTGGCATGTCCCTCGAAACGAAACGCGCACATTCATAAGTTACTCCATTACAACTTCGATATGCAAATCGAAAAACATAAACCTGAAAGCTCCAGCTCAGCAACTCGATCTGTTGCAGCACTGGTGAGATATAGTCGAACGCTGCTCACAACGCTTCTCCAATATATAGCTTCACCAGTTCCTGGCAATCAGTCTCCAGATACACCCTTTGCACACCCCGGTCCCTTGCTATTTGCACGGCATCCTTGGCTGCCATTGCTTCGGCTGTGAGAGCATCCACGCAAACATGCATCCATTTTGAGCGTCCTGCACAATTTATAGCCTACAGTTTCTGCAATGGCATCTTTGGTTTAATCGAGTGGCATTTGTGACGGAAAGTCATCTTGCCTCACACTGATGTTAAGACTTAAGATCCCGTGCTGGTTCGTTCAAAAAAGTTTGTGCGCAGCACCTAAAACTTTCGTTCAACAAAACATTTTTTCTTCTTTGTGGAATGTAAGATCACAAAGTCGATTAGGTGATGTGCAAAACCAGCAGCGTTTTCTCGTCTATTGCTTCTCCTTTTATTAGATCAACACAAGTTCGTGCGCCCGGCCATTGCGCCATGGAAGCGGTGGTCCGCACACACCACGCACGACACGGCCGGTCTGCACGCACTTGCCTAACGACGCAGCGTGCAGTGGCCAGTGGGCTCATGCGAATGACTCGGCCATCTCCTAATAGACTGAGAGGCCTCTACATATATGCATGGATAAAACAAACTAACTATGCAAATGAACTAGAGTAACTAACATGGAACAATTTTTATTCCAAGGATGAAAATTTGTTATCGGATTTTTTTTCTCCTTGTACATTATCCGCCTTGTCGATGGAGCAAATGTTAGTTATTCTTTGGCTGCCCCTGTTCAGCCACGTAGTGAACGATTGTTTATTGAAGATTCTTTATTGAATCACGTGAACGCTGAGACTGAGAGCTCTGGTATTTATTAGGCAGAATAGTGGATAGTGTTCTTTAAGGTTAACTGAAGTACCCTCTGTATAGAATTTAACGTTGTTTTGGACAAGATTTTAGTTAAACATTAGAAATATAAATATAATCACGGATAACTTTTAAGTCGTTGAGTTTGAAAATGTAAAAACCATATGAATAGATTTGTCTTAAAAAATTATTTTTATAAAAATATACATATATTATTTTTTATAAATATTTTTATAAAAATAAGAAGTCAAAGTTATGTTTTGGAGACCCTATTGTTGCCCAAAATAACTTCTAAATCCTATACCGAGGAGGGAGTAGACTAAATACCCAGCACCCATTTAGCCAACCACCCATGCATTACTGCTGAATTGACCCTAGACACCTTTAGATTAACACCACCCATGTTGCTATATATTCTCATCTTCCCATGGGTTGTTGCACATGCACATAGTGCTGTATAAGAGTACGCATCGGCCTCAAAACCAACGAGAACAAAGTCCAGCGAAATAGCGGCTGGAGCTGAATGAAAATCACGAGTTAGACCTGCATACACAATTCAATGCAATGCATGCGCTGGGAATATGAGGCATCCGGAATTACATGCCTTGTGCTGTTGATGGTGTAGTTATGGACCCTGCTAGTGCTCCCTCACGCTGATTCTAGCTGGCCCGCCCCCACGACTTGGGTGTTAGGCTGCTCGCACCGGCGCCCGTGACCCCGCACGGATGCGCCATGCGCCACCTGGCGTGCATGCCGTGCGGGGCAGCAGTTCGCGAGCTGCAGCGGCGAGCCGGAAGCAAGACGGTACGCGCTAACCGCGGCCGCCGTACGGTACATCCAGAGAGAGAGAAAGGTACCCGCTACCGTGCCACGTTAGCGTGGGCCTGTCCGCTCGCCGCCCTACCAACGACCCTGCGCGGCTGCCGCCATGGGAGCAGGGAAGTCGAGGCGAAGGGGGAGCCACCGCCGCTCGAGGCCCCCGCATCCGGTGAAGAACCACCGAGCCCGTCGCGGCCACCATGGAGAGCCTCGCCCCGGCCCACCGCGCCGCCACTGGATGAAGGAGGGGTCGCGCTCGCCCGCCGTCGTCGCCCTCGCCCTCAGCCGCCGTCGCGCTCGCCCGCCGTCGTCGCCCTCGCCCTCGGCCGCCGTCGCGCTCGCCAGCCGTCGCCTCCCTCGCCTGAGGCCGCCGTCTCGCTCGCCCGCCGTCGTCGCCCTCGGCCGCCCTCACGCTCGCCCGCCGGAGCCCGCCCGGTCGCCCTGCCGCCGCTCCGCTCTGCCGCTCGATCCGGCCCGGCCGCGGATCTGCCCTGCCACCAAAGCAGGCCTCGGACGCGGTCACCTCGCAACGCCCGCCCGGCCCCTCGCACCACCCGCCCGGCCGCCACCTCGCATCGCCCGCCTGGCCCCTCGCGTCGCCCGCTCGGCACGGAGAGGAGGGAAGGGGATGGGGATGGGGCGACGGCGATGGAGCGGATGGGGAGGGGCCACCGGGGGAGAGTGCCTCGAGGGAGAGGGAGAGACCGCAGGGGAGGCGAGCTGGCCGTGCCGCCGGCCGGGGAGGGGCGGCGAAGGCGGACGGATGGAGGTGGAGGCGGCGAGTTGAGGCGGGGAAGGGCTCGGTGAGCGCTTGGCTACCGCCGCGCCGCGCGCGGGGGAGTAGGAGGAGGGCAGCCGGCGGGAGAGGGGGGGAGCGGCGGCGCCGGTGGAGGGGAGGGGCGGCGGCGCTAGTGGAGAAGAGAGGGCGCGCGCGGACCGCCGAGAGAGAGGGGGAGGCAAGGAGGAGAGAGAGTGACGAGAGGAGAGGGGAATAAAAATGAATTTATTGGTGGGTCCCACGAGTGGTAGTTGGGATAGAGAGTGAGATAGAGTTTGAACGAGTGCGGAAAAAAATAATAGAGAGTTGAAAATCTTGATGACTAGGACAGAATATTCTTTTTTAAAGGGTAGAGTAGAGTTTCACCAGTGCGAACGGCCTCAAGTCATTCGATATAACGAGTGATCGATGTGGGTTTCTGAGTTTGTGTTTTGCAGCTGCAGTGGAGCCGATGCAAGTTAGAATACCTTGGAATGTGGGTTTTTGAGCCGAATTCAACACATCGTCCCTTGAGATCCATAATTCCATGTCCAGTGAGATGGGAACAGATATTGGTCAAAAACTTTGTAATAAATCCTTTGATCCATCGTAATGAAATTCAAATTGACATGCTCCGAAAGAAAAATCCATGCACAACGGGAGATAGCTAGTTCGCCGAGTGCCACGAACACTCGGCAAATATCCAAAAATACTGGATAAATGGTTGGTCAAGTATAACACTCGGCAAACAACACTGGCAAACCAAGAGCCGGTAAAGAGCTCTTTGACAAGTGTTTTTTTGTTAAAAATAACACTCGACAAACAAATTTTTTAAAAAAAATAGTTGCCGCGCCGCACACATGTTGGCGAGGGTCGTGGCCGTCGCGGCCGCGCCGGCCGGTCGGCCGCGCCTGTGCTAGGCAGGCTGCGCCCGTGCCGAGCCAGGCGGCCGCATGGCCGTGCCTGGCAAGCTGCCCTTCCGCGCCAGCCGTGGCCGCGGCAGCCGCCCGCCCGGCGGGCGTGGCTGCCAACGCACCGCCGGGAGAGAGACAAGAGAGAGGTGAGAGGTATTTTATTTGAATGGGAGAGGGGACCCAGATAAGATGTTATGGACCAATGAGAGGCCACGATTTTGAAGTTGTGGATTGATGACATGGCGACATGTGTTTTCTATTTACTCTTGTATCAAAATTTTAGATGGCTAAACAATTTCAAATCAAAAAATTATAAACTACAAACTTATACATCTCCTCGAGACCAACAACTTTCATATAGAACGTATTTATATCGGAGGTCATATGAAAATTTTAAAAATTCTAAGATTTCGAATTAGATACATTATAAGGATATTTGAAAGTATTAAACAATCTCAAATTATAATGTTCTCAACTATAAAGTTTTATATTTCATGGATATTTACAACTTTGATATATAACTTATTAACATTCATGATTATTTGGAAATTTTAAAATTTCAAATTTTAAATTAGATAACTTATAATAACATTTTGAGTCATTAAACAATATCAAATACAAAAGTTGTCAACTATAAAGTTTTATATTTAGTCGAGGTGTATGACTTTTGTAGAAAGTTTTTTTTCATATGAGATCATATAAAAATATTTTTATTTAAAAATGCATCCACTAACTCTCTCATATACAATCACATGTATACTTCTTGTGAGATATTTTGATTTTGTAAATATCGTTATGACAAAATGTGTGAAATCTTATCAACTTATTTTCAAACCCTCTATGTGTGATACCATGACATCATGACAAATCTCATAATTTTTAGACTTCATTTGCTTTTTTAAAAAAATTTAAAAATTATTTGAACGCATGTTAGTGATCATATTTCTTGACATAGGATGTTTGAAATTTCTTTTTATTTCATGGGTAAGGCCTCAAACTGGGCTAAATAACACGAATATAATTTTTTTTACTCATTCTATTCTTTTATTTCAATTACTTGCGGTTCAAATTTGACTTTATTTAACAAATTGCTTGAAATACAAACAAATACAAAAATTTATCAAATTTTAACATCGAGCAACACATGTATATGGAGAGTAGGAAAAGTTTTGAGGTTAAAATAGAAAAAAATTAAATCTTACCGAGTGCCAAGAAAGAAGTGGTTTGCCGAGTGCTGGATCAGTGGCACTCGGCAAAGAAGTTGAGTAGGAAGAGTTTTGAGGTTATGAAAATAATAAAATTTAATTTTTTGTCTAGTGTAAAAAAACACTCAGCAAACTCTCTTATTTGATGAGTGCCAAAACAATACACTCGACAAAGAACGTTGTGCCGAGTGCCTACAAAAACACTCAGCAACCACTCATATTTGCCGAGTGTTTTTTTTACACTCTACAAAGAGTTTGCTAAGTGCTTTTTTGGCGCTCAGCAAAGACCTTATTTGCCAAGTGATGAAAAAATACACTCGTCCAAGATTCGGACGCTCGGTAAAGGTCGGATTTCCGGTAGTGATGCGTGCATTCTGGTTACAGGGCTACACTGCTGAAAATTTAATCATGCGCATGCATGGCAACGGTACACAAAGACATCCCTTGTTGGTATCTCTTCCGGTGTGACCTAGAGTAGTGGTCAGCTATGAGAGGTGCGACATGGACAAAGTTAGATTGAGATGACGATAAACATAGGTAAATATAATTAGTTGACTAAGGCTAGTGATCAGAAATGTTATATGATGGGGAATATTAATTGCTGCACATGACGTAATCTTTTCCACGTACAGAAATATAACTTGGCCCTTTATATATATAGCTTATAAAAGGCATAGGTTGTCCATCCTCCTACACTACCTCAGTGATATAAACCCGGAAATGAACAGTACTACCAGGATAAGGAGACATCAGGAAGTGTATTTGCTGAGGCATCTCTGGCTCTTGTATCGTCGGTCGCGTGGTACACCTGCTGACACAGATGCATCCTACTAATTCCTGCCATTTCCAGCAATGACCCCTAACAGGAGAATTTTTGGTACTGCAGGCGCTACCCTAGATAGTAGCGGAGGCAAGCATGAGCGGAGACATGGTTGCAGGTGCCTCAAAGGAGAGTGCTACTGTACACTCTGCATCACGTATTCAGCACCAGGCGGATTCACCGACCTGTACAGTCTGGTTGTGTCGTTGTTGACACACAGAGGGCATGGAGGACCTCCGATCGATCTGACTTGTCCAGGTGAGATAATTGTCCGCTGATCTGCTCAACGATGGGTTAAATCAACTAGTGTTTTGCGCGGGCGCGCGTAGTGCTGTACGTTTTTATACCGTGTAGCATATTATCAGTTGAATTATATGTATATGATGCTAAAGAGTAGGTAGATGTCGTACCATAAATAATACAATATATTGTTTTTGGTTGCTTGAAAAGGACAGGTAAATATGTTGTAGAGTAAGTTACAGGCATAAGCATTGCAAGCACATTTCCACACGCTATGCACATGCATAGGGCTATCGAGGTGCAGATGCAACAGCCATAAAACCTGCTACTTCTCAGCAGCTTCCACTAAACCATCTGAACTGAAGTTCAAAAAAAAAATCTGAACTCTTCAACATATCAGTAGACCAAAGATTTGATATTGTTTAGCGAAAATCATCTAAAAGAAGACTCCTTCCTATTGGAAGTGCCTGAAAGTGCTTGAGACCAAAATAATATCTGCCTTCATCGCATCATCTGCAGCACAAAAGGAGGGAGGCTCGCATGCGCATCAGTATTTTTTTCTCTCTATTGTTGGTACATGGGAACACATTATAGTTAAAGCCAATCTTTATCCCTTATTTTTCTGAAGGGCCAGCTGTTTGAAATCATATCCATCCAGTTTGCGTGGAACCAAAGGAAAGGTGTGCTGAAAAACTATGTCAGATGTTTTGAAGGCAATATAGCAACACGCCAATTACTTCTCTTATATTTTTAGTTAGTACTGTCTGTTTCATGAATTAGTACATAAAGTCTACAACAACAACAACAACATAGCCTTTTGTCCCAAGCAAGTTGGGGTAGGCTATGGATAGGAGCACTTGGAGACCAATCAATGTGTCTGAACCATGATCTTTGCTTCCTTTTCTGTTTTCCCCTGACTCTAATCTCCGTTGTCTTTTGCCTTTTTGCGCTTGGAGTCGTTTGAGAAATTCATTAATCAAGTATATGCTAAATGGAAACCTAGAAACTGGTACATGCTAACGGTGTTGCAGTTTTGAACATGATGCCCCTACTTTGTTCATTTCATATGTAAATATCTGACATTGACATAAGCCTAAGTAGTTGACTGTTGTGGAAGCAGGTACTAAAAATGCATTTAAAAGTGTGAGCTGCAATCTTGCTCATAGGCAATGCTAAATTGCAGAATTATGATCATAGAAGATTGCATGGCAAAAAAGCAATATACTTCTCCGTGCATGGAAACACTTTACATATCCATCATGCTTCTCACTGTAATGCAAAATAGCATTCACCAGTAAGAACCTTTTTTTTAAGCACACATACATGTTGGATATAATCTCCTCAAACCTAGGAATAGGAAACTGAAATGTTGAAACATTGTACTGCAATTTAAATGGCAGCTTTTGCAAGAACGGGAAAAAAATGCAAGGCAAAACTTTTGCAGTTGACATGTTGCTTGAAACTGCATCCATATTGTTTTGCTTATAATACTTAAAGAGATCATAGATATTTCACTGCAAAGATGAACATGTTGGCATATTACTGGATAAGACTATAAATATAAATATATAGCACTGAAATTACCAGTTTTATAAGTAGTTTGATAGAGTAACTTCAAACTATTCATTCCAAATGCGAAGTGGCACTACAATTAAACAACCAGTGCTCTCTCACTCTGCAATCTAAATGGTGATATTAAATACATTTGTGCAATGTAACCAAAGAAACAACTTGCAAAATGCCTTTGTATAAATAACACGACCATAGGAAACTTACTTACTATTGTTCTCGTTGTGACGGTTCTGCAGCTTGCCGATTTGTTGCATTGCTACTTTTGCTTCCAGTTTGGTCTCCATCCTCCTAGATGTACTGCTCCATCACACCTTTGGGGGAAAATTGATAGGTCCAAAACATCTATATGTTCACTATGTTTGGTTTGTAATCCTGATTATTCTTTAAGAGGTCAGAGCACGATATTTTAGACAAGAACTACAAATTAACACACAAACTATGATTAACTGGGCACACATTACTGAATTGGCATCCTTTTTCCTGAATCCAATTAATTATTCTGTGAGTGTTCAGAGAAGATCAGATTTTTAGGTATGATGTTTTGGACGTTAACAACAAACTTAATGCCAAGGAATTGAGGTTAAATTATCACACATCATTGATGTTTGACTTTGAAATGCAGAGTACTTGGAGGCCTCAATCAGAAACAACAAAGTTGGTGTATGATCAACACTCTACATGCTTTGTTCTTACACACGTCACTGAAGCATTTCGAGCACATGCCTCTGCTGTCAGTTTAGCATGACTATGAATTGAAAGACATGAACCAGATTTTTCTTTTGCCCAGGGTTAAAGATGATGCTAATATATATGTATTCAGAGTATCAGTAAGGGAATATCATTCAATTATAAGCACAATATCTGAGAGGAGGAAAAGAAATGCTCATTTCTTGTGCCACAATTTTTGTGGGATAATAATAAAGACAAACACTCCATGGAGGAATGCTTTGATCCTAACTAAAATGTTGCTTCTTTATTAAAATTTCAACATCACTTTACCTGCAATCTAGTTATGTCCTTATTTGAAGAGTAGTAAGTCAGGGGAAACCCATATCACTACTTGTCAATGGAAACATTGCACCACTCATTCTCTACTCCTTATAAATAACTTTCAATTCTCTAATAACATCGTTCCTTGGTAAATTATGTCAAAATTTATAGGAAAATAACCGAGTTTCCAAAACGAAATATTGTCCCAAAAAAAATACAACAGCTAGCTTGAAATAGGTTCATATCATATTCCCATTGAATCAGAAGCATAGTGCATAACTTTGAAACTAACTTCTCCAAGCATTGCTTCAGTTAGGGATAATTGACATGTCTGGTACCAAAAGTAGCCTTCCAGAGGTTCCTCCTCATCATCACAGGTTGCCAGATAATTCCCTGTACAGTCAATAAAATAATAGCATTACAAAGTTGTTCATAAAAACAGAACTAAGGTAAGATTTTTCACTAACACATGTGCTTCGATCCATTTACCTATCAGCATGCTATGAGCAATCTACAGAGGTGCACCTACATGATCTTACCGGAGCTGAGTGACACATCTTGCTCCTGCTCTGCATGCCTCCGCAATAGCCTGTGAGATATCCCCTCCAGGATTAAGGTTACCATGTTTCTATAGACAATTTTATTAGAAAATAGTTAATGTTTCTCATAATAAGCAATCTGCAAAACATTATGAATACAATCACACATGGTCTTCCGTAGATATTGTTGTACTATTAAACAACAGTATCATGTCATGGAGCTAGAAGTCACAGTGTTTACCCTCTTCGATTTTCTCATTCGGCAAAGTGTTACTGCCCAAGCTCATTACCATGATATCAACCACTTTCGCCAAGCTCCAATCTATCCGAAGAGTTCTCATTGTCCTCTTCAAAGATTATTCTTAGAAACTGCAAAATCTGAAGTCAAATGAGGCTATGAAATAAAATACTGAAAGAGCTTAATACTCATGAGACTGCTTTGCTTAAAGACACATTGAAGTTTAATAGTATTTAGAGAGATCATCAGCTGAACAGCAGGGATTTGTTAACAATTTTGATCTGGTCAGCATTACTAGCACAATCTCTATCCCCAATGTCACACAGAAATCCCAATTGCCATTTAAGCCCCGCGACGATGGCCCCAAATTAACCCACACCCAACTAATTAGGTGAGTACATGATCCAGTTGGGAGGGGAATGCCGTACTGCACTAATGTGATGCTTGGCCTCCGGCGGCGCGACGATCTCCTCCACCCTGGCATATGTTGGATCTCCAGGAACCTAGCATAGCAACACCGATCAGAGTAATCATGAGCCGCGGGGAGCAGCGCACCTGAGGACAGGGCGGAGGAGGCCGCGGGAGTTGTACATCCAGAGGTCGGTTCCGAGGCGGCGTCCGAGCCCGAGCTGCTGGTGGTGGAGAAAGAGGCTGGCCCGCTCCTCGTCGTTGAGGGAGCCGCTGCCTAAGGGGCACCGACTGGTGGATCTGCGCCTTACAGAGCATGAGCGCCAGCAGTGCCCCCTCTCCCCTGTGCTGTGTAGCTGCAGCGCTGCATGGACGTCATGGACGTCAGCGTGATCGCCATAGGTGGCGGCCAGTGCACATGACGGCGGCGGTGGCTGCTGAGCACCAGCGGGTGGTGGCTGGGGCGAGCGGCCGGCAGCGAGCAAGGCATGAGGCAGCGTTGCAGCCAGCAGGCACGGCGGTTGCAGGGGGGCGGCATGGAAGCCGTTGACTCAAGGAAGATACCCATGCTAAAACACCAACCGAACACCAAGAGGCGCAGACATGTCATGGTCCAAAGCAACAAAGAGACGAAGAGGAAACCGACAGCACAAGGAAGAGGAAGGGGAAAGCGATGGGGACAGAGGTGAAGAGGAGGAAGAGCTGACCAGGAGGGCGACGCAGGTGAACGGGGAAGGAGTAAATGGAGGAAACGTGGGGCAGCCGGAGCACACGAGGTGATTCGAGAGGCTTCCGTGGAATCAGAACACGACATAAACTGTAGTAGACCGTGACACGACGCTCGTAAGCCGACGGATAAAAATCGTAGGGACAATAATTTTTCTGCTATCGTGGACCTACTGGGCGGCCGCCGCACCCGCCCAGTTTAAAGAGGTTCAAGTGGGAACCCAATGCCAACAAGGCCCAAGAGATAGGCCGTGTTTCTTTGGGGTGAAATTTTTTACGCGTACATTTGACCACTAATTAAGGGTATTAAATAAATTTAGTTTACAAAACTACGTAGAAAACTCCGGGTTAATTCGCGAGACTTATATAATGAGCCATCTGTCCGTATGATTAGAGGATGTTTAATGTAGCATTACTGTAGTAAATCATGGATTAATTACGCTCATTAGATTCATCGCGTAAAGTTACACTCGTCCTTAAATAGGTTTTGTAAATAAACTTTATTTAATACTTCATGCAGGTAAGATTCCTCAAAAAAAATTTACTGACACAAAGAACCATAATGACGAGGCTGCACGAAATGATCACATGCAAGAATATAATACTCGAAGTGGTTCCTCAAACCAGTAACAAAAAACAACGGTGAAACATCTCTTGAAAATCATAGGGGGCATTCCCGGCCACGATATTGTGTTGTCGACAGGCAGAGACTCATTCTCTACCCGGGCCGGACAATTTTAGGCTGTAATTTTAGGCTCAGATTGACTCTCTTCCTCTCACGATTAACGAACGGACTGCGATGGTTATTACAGCCTATTTTAGGCTCAGAATGTCTCAGCCGGTACTGCATACTCATTTTGTCGTTATGCAAAATGGCCTTTCAGTTGGATAATATTATTTCTGTCTACATGCGAGGTGATACGATCGAGGTAGATTTCATCCACTGAACAATAAAGATGAAATACAATTTCTTTTCTTAAACCATGGAACAAGAATAAAAACTGTAATTTAATCTACCTGCTGGACAAGGATGGTATACCTCAGTAATTAATTTCATGGTTTTGAAGTTTATTTCGGTAATCGTCGCAAACTGGTCCAGGATGTGGAAAGCTGGACAAATCGGGCCACTGGAACTTGCTCCGTGTCACACCCTAAAATTCATCCACAATAAATTTTTAGCAATCTTCTAAATTTCTCTAGGATAGATTGAGGCTTAATTAAAATTTTCTAGTCAAAATATCATATTAATTAATTTAGTCAAAATATTTTAGTCAAAATATCAGATTAAGGATTTAATTGCAATTCCTATTAATTAATTCAATTTAAATATCATATTAATTAATTTAGTCAAAATATTTTTGTGTATTCATGCTTCTAAATTGAGTTTTCTTTGATGGTTTTTCAAATTTGAATTTAAATTTAATTTTAATTCAAGTTTGAATTGTCGAGGTCGTTTTACCTCCTCCAACTTTTGGTCACGTCTTCTTTTGCTCCCTCAGTTTCGCAGCCGTCTCACTCTTGGGCCAGCACCGACACTCTTCGACCAACACGGCAACACCCGCACCACACCAGCCCAACCCTATCTCTTCTCTCCCTCTGTCGCTGCCAAGCAGGCCCCGCCCGTCATCCCCAACCTCAGACTCCGGCTCGAGCCTGACCCTAGTCGTGCTGCTCTCCTTGGCACGCACCCCAAGGCATGGTCCCAAGACTCTCCGCGTCCTGTCTATACATCCCACTGCCTGCCATCCTTGGCCCTGTCATGGCCCTGCAGAGACAGAGAGTTGAGAAGAAACGGCGCGATGTGGAATGGGCCGAGAGCCATGTAACATGAAAGCCCAGTAGGCTGTCGATGGAGGCGTGATTGGGATGGAATATAAATCTCCCCGCGTGTAACTGAATGAGACTATGGAATAACAGAACTCTTGCCTGTTCCTGAACATCTTCGTCTACCTTTGAACCTGCCCCTTCTTCCTCTCCAATCCTCGTGGATTGTACCTGTTCTGGCTCCTAGGTGATCCGGGTACGTAACATTTGGTATCTAGAGCCTACACCACCACCAATCCCCCAAAAAATTTCCTACGTTCTGGCGCCACCACGGAAACCAACAAAGCTGCAGCAGCTGATGGCGACATCCATTGATGAACTCGTGAAGAAGTTTGAGGGAAACCAACAAAGCTGCAGCAGCTGATGGCGCCCATCTACGTCAAGCTTGGAGCGGCCCAGCGGGTACCGCTATGAACACAACAACCAGGATGTTGGTGGTGGGATTCTTCGATCCCATCCACCACACCCGGTCACGGGTATGTCCCCTGTACAAGCCCCACCTCCATTCGATTCGTGTGAGGGTGCTCGAGATCGAAATGCCCCTCTGCCAAAGATTCAGTTTCCTAAATTTGACGGGGATAACTCTAGATTGTGGCGCGATCGGTGTGAAATGTATTTTGAGGTATACTCGGTGAGTACCAACCTAAAGACACGATTCGCGGCTCTCAACTTCAAAGGAGCAGTGGCTACATGGTTGCAGACCTTCGAGAAGCGTGGTCGTGTTCTTGGTATGGAGAGATTCTATTCTGCGGTGTTTGAGAGGTTTGACAGGGACCAGTATCAGACACAGCTCAGACAGTTGGATAGTCTATGTCAGTCAGGCTCAGTTTCAGAGTATTTGGAGCGATTTGAGCAGTTCTCCCACAGAATTCTTCTGTACAATGGCTCCTATGATGATACTTACTTTGTCACACTATTTCTTGGTGGATTGAAAGAAGAAATTTGTTCCGCAATTGCACTGCACATGCCAAAAGATGTGCAAACAGCAAGCTCCTTGGCTTTGATGCAATAAGAAGAATTGGATAATTGCAGAAAAAGGAACTTCAGTAGAGATTTTACCAATGCCACATTCAAGACAGGTGGAGTCATGGATAAGGGCAAAGCTATGGCTAGTGAGAAGTCAGAGAAAACCACACCAACCAGGTTTAGGACTGATGCTAATGAAAAAGTGAAGATCCTGATGGCTCATCGAAGAAATAATGGTCTCTGTTTTAAATGTGGAGAGAAGTGGAACCACAGTCATAAATGCCTACCTCAGGTTTCCATTCATGTAATTGAGGAACTCTTGAATGCTTTGGAACATACTGATGATGGGGATGAGGATTCTACCAGTGAGGGTGAAGAGGACCAGGATATTATCATGGCAGTGGGATCTGTTCCATCACTAGACCAACCAAAAATGCAAACGATGAAGGTTCATGGCAAAATAGGAAATACGGAGGTGTTGATTCTTATAGACTCTGGAAGTGTGGGCACCTTCATCAGTACTAAGTTGGCAGAGCAACGCATGTGAATGTTCAAGACCGGGAATTTTCCTTAATCTAAAAAAATTAGAGCTGTCGCACACATGTGCGAAGTGGCAGTTTGCTTAACTATGGAGTACACATGTGCGAAGGGCAAGTACAACAGTTTACCCATAAACCTGCTCATGTTGCAGGAAGACTCCATACATATATATATATATATATATATGTTTCAAATGGTTGTTCACCTCCGCCATTTCCTATCTTAACTAGTCTTAGCTATCCTTATCATAACATATATGCAAAGGAGTAGGGAGAAAGCGATAGTATTGACAGGGAATCTGATGCATCGTGAATGACCGCATCTCCTTATCATAACAAGATTAATAAGAGGGCGAGGTACAACATTGGTATCGCTGGCTTTATCCAATGTCCAGCCATGAGTGTTCTTATTTATTTGACCTGAACCCACCTGTAGGTATCACGACGAGATCACCAAAACCAAGCAGTTGCAATTTTTTTTGAATGTCCTCCCATTATAAGTAAAACTAACAATTTTTGGCTCATCAGGATCTGTGGTCAGATAGGTTGCCCTCGGCCAAATAAGCACCAACGGGTCACTACAAAAAATCATGTGATTCATGACGGATAAATTTTGTCATAAATCACTGAAAAAACGGCATAAAGCTAAATTTGTGACGTTTTTAGAGAACGTCATGTATTGAGCGTCATAGATTAACTCGCGTGACGATTTTACCAAATCGTCACAGATCGACGCAATCTGTGACGTTTCTTAACCGTGACAGAACTACCTCAGGCCGGTTCGGCCCAACCCAAACCCAATATCAGTGACGAAAATAAACGTCACAAACTATCGCCACATGGGATAGCCATGTCACCACTAGAATGACGTGGTTACCGACATAGACGTTGATATGGCAGTCCAGTTACAAGCCCAATCTATTGTGGGCTCAGCCCATGCTAGTTTTTTTTTCTATCCGGCCTGCTTTGAAGGTACGTTACGATTGTATTTTAAGCCCAGCTATTTTTTACACCATCAACATTAGCCAATCGCACACATTGTATCCCATTTTAAAAGAAGTTATGGCCCAAGCCATTAATGGCCCAAAACAAATGTATATTAAAAATCATTGTCTCAAGCTGTGAGACATACAAAGTAGAAGTTATTGGTACAAATCACATCGGACAAGAGACTACTCATTTCATTATGAACTAGAAAGCTAACAAAATAAACTAGTCTCCTATGCTTTCTGCTTGGATCTTGCTTGGACCTGATAATCAATTACTCTTCTAAGTGATTGTTCCTTGCTGCATCTGGTCCTCAATCTAAAAAGAGCACACCACCAAATATTTATAAGAAAGCAATATTTGCAATGGAATCTACTACAATGCTCTATGTACATGGGTATCATAAATATTCTATACAACAGATTAATCACAAATACATGCAAGGATAGGTTTTTGTTTTCTGATGAATTCTCTAAAGTAGTTATTGGAACAAAGAATCATAAATAAATTGGAAGCCAATTGTTCTATATAATAAAATCCACAAATCTCACTTGAGTATATACACAAATGAGTCTTTGGTTAACATTTCTCTATATTATCCTAATAGCATAACTATTACAGTAACAATACGAGAAGAAAATTCAGAAAAATACCTATCCCTAGATCTGAACCATCTAACATAGCCTTAGCTGAAAATTGATTTGTACAAGAAATATCAGATGTGACAATGAAAGCATGCAGAAAACTCACAATGAAGATATTGTTGAGAATAACTAAGAAAACAAAGCATCATCTTACTTTCCTTGAGATTCTGACAATTCTGTAGCAGACAATCCAGTAGCAGACTGCAGATAGAAAATAGTACGATGAATTCACAAGGATCAGCAAGTAGGAAACAATCTGAAAAGTCTAAAGGGTACATCAACAAAAGAAAACTTTCCTTGAGATTCTGACATTTAGACAAACTATTGTTAGATTGACTCATGCAGTTTGATCACAATGGAAGACTGTGCTTGACTAATGGAGGCTGAGACAATGGTTTTAGAAATTATCACAGGATACAACTTCCGAAATGCACAGCAGTGCCGAAGCACACCTGGAACCCTGCTGAGCTGGTCACTACAACTCGTACCAACCCACTGCATGGTTGCACAATTCAAGTTAGCACAATTCTCAGTAAGGCACATCAGGAATTCATAAGTATTTAATAGGTTATCCACAATTACAGAGAAAGATCTTTACTACAATTACAAAGAAAACGGCAAGAACGGACCAGGCTAATCAAATTTCCAACGTAATTTTCAGAAAATATACAATAATACATACATATAAAAAGAATAACAGAGCACATCTACACAAGCAAAACTGCAGATCTACAATACTGAACAGGCAGATTCATACTATCAAAACTCTATGAGAAAGTAGTTATTGCAATTTTGAGGACACAACAGTGCTAAAAATTCCAGACGCAACAGAGGTGCTTAAGCATAAGCACATCTAGTAATGATTGAGAAACAGATGTACTATACATATGAATGGGCACCCTTTCCTTTGTACAGGGTATGCACAAGAACTGCCCAAGACTTCATCAGTAATACTTGTTTACTTTAAAATAAATAAACATTAGAATAAGATTATTCTAAGTTACATTACTCTTTCCTTCACTGCAATCCGTGGATAGGACATTTAAATTTACACTATGAGCTCACCACTGGATTGCACTAAGAGAATGACGGAAGATAATGTTTGGCACAATGCACCTTAACTGCACAGAAATGCCCTGCATTATGGTGTTTGCAGAATGAATCGCAAAACAGACAAACTCATCATTACGTTGAGGATATTATCACAATACCTTACAGAGATTGATGTCGCTACTTAGCCCGCCTGGCAGCAGCGGACCCAACGCTGCACCTCCTAGCAGCGCTTCGCCAGCCTGGTGTAGGGGCCGACGAAGCCGTAGCAGAGCCAGCCTTGCCATGCCTTGCCTTGCAAGTCCACGACGGGGAAACGCACGCGGCGAACCTGGAAGCAGACACAAGGGGAGCAAAGGGTTGGATCTGAGGGGGAGCAACCGTGGATCTGAGGAGGGGAGGGAGAAGTTGAAGGGGAGGAGAGGCAAAGAGCTGCGGGATACGGCATACGGCATGTACCTTGGCAGACACCTGTGGGATAAGTGCTTTTGGATAACAACGGATCGGCGGCGGCCTATTGGTGACCCAGCCAAGCGAGCTCGGCACGGCGGCGGCGAGGCCGGCGCGGATGGGATCCGGTGGCGCTCGCCCTCGCCTGTCGCGTGCGGGGTCTGCACAGGGGGCTTCCATGCCGGCACCACCTGCCGGAGTTGGGACAGCCGGAGAGGGAGGAGGTGGGCTGCCGTGAACCAGATCCAGGCCTTAGCAGGAAGGGGTTTCGGCAAGAGCAGGAAGGGGCGTCGGGGGAGGTTGGGCGCGCGGGTAGAGGAGGGAGCAGCGCGCGAGGATAGGAGGGGAGGGAGCAGCGCACGGGGAGGGGAGGGAGCAGCACGCGGATGAGCGGCGGAGGGGGAGCAGCAGCGGAAGATTTTGGGGAGGACGACGGCGGCGGACGTGAGGAGCTGGGTTATAGAAGGGCCGACCGAGGGTTTTTATGCAGGTAGAGCTCAATTCTAACCGTTAGATCGGAGATCGACGGTCAGGAATAGTCGGGCCTTGATAGAAAACGGCCCACGATAGCTTTCTCGGCCCGTTTAAAATTTTTCTGAACTGATTTACTAAAAATCGGGGTAAATAAATGATTTCAAATGAAAAAGTCATCAACAAAATAGTTGTATAGCTTATCAAGATCTACAACTTTTGTATTGGTTATTTTTCTATATGACTTTGTTTGAACATTTTGAATTTGAATTTCAAATTATGACAACTTCAAACAATATTTTCAAATACTAAATGATTTCAAATGAAAAAGTCATCAACAACAAAGTCGTATAACTCATCAAGATCTATTACTTTTATTTGGGTCGTTTCTTCATCCGACAAAGCAATTTGAAACATTGTTTACAAAATGTACGTACCACTTATATAGTTTATAAACTATAAGAGAGATGTAAATTTTATGAATGATGTTACTATCACTTTACCTTATGAAGAAATGATCAAAATAAAAGTTATAGATATTGATGAGTTATACAACTTTGTTGTTGATGACTTTTTCAGTTGAAATCATTTAGTACTCGTAAATATTGTTTGAAGTTGTCATAATTTGAAATTCAAATTCAAATTATTGAAACAAAGTCATATAGCAAAGTGACCAAACCAAACGTTGTACATATTGATGAGTTATACAACTTTGTTGTTGATGACTTTTTCAGTTGAAACCATTTAGTACTTTAAAATGTTATTTGAAGTTGTCATAATATGAAATTCAAATTTTATATAGGTCAATCAAATTCAGATGGAGAAATAACCAAAATAAAATAGGTAGATCTCAATAAGTTATACAACTTTATTTTTGATAGTTGTTTCAAAAAAGTTCATTTAGTATGATAAAATTTGATTCGAAGGTTTAATATTTTGAAATTAATTGAAAGGAGGGAGGCAAAATAGACTTCTTAGCGAGCGAGAAGCAAAAGGCCTGTTACGGGCCAAACCTTTTGCTCATCCCTCTCCGAGAAGTCCATTTTTCGTCCCTCCTTTCAATTAATTTCAAAATATTAAACCTTCGAATCGAATTTTATCTTATTAAATAAACTTATGTGAAAACGTTGTCAAAAACAAAGTTGTAGAACTTATTGATATATACTAATTTTATTTTGGTTATTTTTCCATCTGAGTTTAATTGACCTATATAAAATTTGAATTCCAAATTATGACAACCGCAAACAACATTTTCAAATACTAAATGATTTCAACTGAAAAAGTCACCAATATCAAAGTTGTATAACTCATCAATATATATAACTTTTATTTTGGTCATTTCTTCATCCGATAGAATGACAGTAACATTGTTCACAAAATTTACATATCTTTTATATGGTTTTGAAGTATTTAAATCGCGACGAAATTGTTATAACGTCACAGGTTTTGGGCCGGTTTATGACGAAATCGATAAACTGTCACGGATTATGGGCCTTGTATCCATAGTTGCATATCTGTGACGATCTCTGGAAACATCACGAAAATTTCGTCAAATTTCGTCACAGATTAAATAGATTCTTGTAGTGGGTAGGTGATCGACATAATAAAAATTGAGCTGTGTTGACGATGATCTGAGAGGTACCCACCGGTATACCTAATGTAAATCAATGGTTGGTTCGACTATTTTTGGTAATTGAGCCCACAAATTTGATACCTCTTGGTACCTCTATTTATATATCTATGGGTACTTCCTTTGTTTCCACCATCCGATTTTTTGAACAGATGGCTCTAATTAATTCCAGTCATTTTAAAATTTAACAACTATTGTATATGTTCCAAATTGTAGGTTTTGACTTTTCTAGATTAATAGATTTTGGTATGCATCTAGATATACGCTACGTCTACATACATAGCAAAATTTATATATCTTAAAAAGTCAAAATGACCTATAATTTAGAACGGAGGTATATGAACCAAAAGGCTCTCCGGACTCTTGAATTGTTTTCTTTTTGTTTTTACTTACTTTTCGATGTGTGCTTCGTGGTAATGTAGAGGTCGGGAATTTGATTCTAGAAACTTGTATCAACTCGATGTAAAATTCATGAATTTAATAAAGTTCCCTGACCCAAAAAAATTAAATATGAACCAAACGGCTTGACCGCTGATCGCTGAGCTGCTGTGTTCGATTCGAGCCATACCAGACTGTCTGGAGTCTGGCAGGGTTCATGCTCGATCAAGTCCATTATCCATGGCATTTCTAGTTCCATGCAAGTTAACCTTTCTCATCATTGGTTTACACAGAAACTGAGAGGTGAGAGCCACGTTTTATTATCCTCTGCGGAATGAGATTTGAGTGATTGTCCAACTTTAAGGAGCAGTATACAAAAGTTGTGTTCCTTGGTCACTAAGGACGCGTTTGGATCGCGGAATGAGTCGGTGCTGAAGTCATCCCATCCTAACTCCGAGCCTATTATTTTGTTTGGATTGCAGCACCGGACCAAGTCATCAGACATCACCCCGTCCTTCTTAACTAAGGCCGCAGTTTTTTTTGAGGGCCCGGGGCGGAGTGGGTCTAGACGGAGTAATCCGTCAAAACAATAAACACGTTGTAAAAGTGTTTGACAATATTCGGCTTCAGCCTTGAGTAGGGCCGAATAGAGCTGATGAAGCGGCCAGTCCTGCTGATCTAAAATGTTAAATGAGCAATTTTAGGCCCGATGAGGATTTCAGGCCTCGGGCAGCTCTGGGTTTTTTAAAATCAATAATCTACCACGCTAGTCCTGTTGGACAAACAAATAATGCCAATAGCTAGGATTAATGTTATCATAGCCTGGGATGTTTGGTACTTCAGTTACTAACAAATGCCAATAGCTAGCATTTGGCATACACAAGTCTTACAGAAAATTGAAACAAATCATTAACCCTTTCTCGCAGGTAGTCAGTGATACGGACTGATGACGTAGGAAGTCGGTAAGTAGCATCCTCCCATACATATCCTCCTTATATCACCTGGAACCATAAATAACAATGCAAAAGGAGAGTAGAAGAAAATCTGAGAGCATATGCAGTAGCTGTTGGAGATCCACATATATCTACGAAAGGCAGTCGGTGATATTGGAATAGTAGGCATCTGGAAATACATCTCTAGACATACCTTTTCATTACGCGTGTGCCCGGCAACATAGCAAACGAACTGGCGAAGATGTACGGACTGTTCTGACAAAAGTAGGGTGTCTTTACCAGATAGACTCCATGGACAGGCTGACCTCGAGAGCATCTTCGTCCTGTGACGTCGGTAGACACGCAGGAGGAGATCAGGTCTAGCAGGTAGTGCACTCAGAAGTTTGCTGAGAACTACAAGGTGCAGGAACCATCTGAATCCAGGTCTGGTGCGATTCATTAGTCGTTATGATGGCGATCAATATATATAATGCATATTCATGCCCAACAGTGCTTACTTTAGGGTGTGTTTGGTTCATGGGTTGGGACGGAATGAGACGGGACGGCATCTACGAAGAAAGGGACCGGATGGTACCTCAGAAACGGTCGGGCGAGTGCATCCCTCGCGAGCGGCGTTTATATTCCGTTTCCTCCCGGCACCCTCCTCTATGGTGACGACGAACATGAGCCGTCGGCCGATGGCGAGCGCAGGCACAGGCGCGGCGCCGTGGCAGCCGGACGGCGAGCGTAGGCACAGGCGCGGCGGCCAGCCGGCAAGCGCAGGAACACACGCGGCGGCGGGGCGGGGCGGGCGGCTGGCGGCGGGAGGCCGGCAAGCGCAGGCATAGGCGCGGCAGTGGGGCGGGGCGGGTGACCGGTGAGCGCAGGCGCGGTGGAGGCAGGGCGGGCACGCGCTGCAGATGGGACTGCGGCAGGCTCGAGAGGTGGGCGAGTGCGGCAGCGGGGCCGGGGCGCGTGACGAGCCCTGGTGAGCGCAAGCGCGAGCCCACGCGGTGGGAGGGAGCAGCGGCGGGCGAGCGTGGGGACGGGCGAGTGCGGCGGAGGGGTGAGGGTGCGCGACGATCTCTGGTCAGAGCAAGCGCGGGCCCGCGCAGTAGGAGGGAGCAGCGGTGGGCGAGCGTGGGGCGGGCGAGTGCTGCAGCTTGCGTGGCGACGAGCGGCAGACCCAAGTAGAAAACGGAGCTTTCATCTTCTATCTTAGTTCTGGTTACGTTTTAAACCGAGACAATAGGTCTTTAGTCCTGATTCGTATTTTTTTAGGTCCAAGAAGTACCTTTAGTCTCGAGTGGTGATTTCACCCGGGACTAAAAGGGTGACTTTTAGTCCTGGGTGTAGGTGCTTCACGGGTTACGATAAAGAGGAAACATCCCACTTTCTATCACATGTATTGCATAGGTGGAGTGGCTAGATGAGTATGTGTGAGACCATGCAAGAGGTTATGGGTTTGAATCCCCTCGAACGCAACAATTTTTTAGTTTTAGGGACTTTGTTCTACTCCCTAAAAAGTGGAATGATCTTGTCCCGTCTGACCGTAACTCTCAACTAAACACACCCTTACGGCCTCCAATTGTCTCTATAGTCACATCCAGGATGACAGTGTTGGTTATGAACTCGATCATTCTAAACTACATTGTTGATTATACTTTTTTTAAGCTTATTCTCTGTAGTCAAGTCCAGGATGACAGAGTTGATTATGAATGCTCGATGATTCATAACCGGCCCCTGGTCACACATGGCATGCTGGCTTATCCTAAATCCATCCTGTGTCTTGTAATAATTAGATTGTTAGCAAATAATGTGAAAAACAAGATCGAACACGAGACACGATTTAACGTGAAAAACCCTTGCGGGAAAAAAACCACGGAAGACAATCACTATTGAGGAGAGTTTACAAGTAGGGATGATACATGGCTCATCTATGATGCCTTACGTGTCTTTCTGTCTTACCCTACCGTCTACTTATAATATATATATATATATATATATATATATATATATATATATATATATAGGCGACTCACACGGTCATGCTTGGTTGTGTTTCCGAGGTGGGACTAAAGTGTGCGCCCCTGAGGAAAAACACAGCACTACTTCACTATGGCCCAAACCTCCGGCGACGGGCCTTCTCTGCCCTCCGGCAAAAGTCCGGCCTTTATCGTGGATGCGAATTTGGAACATATCCAACATAGATTTCAGCAAGGTGCCTACATTCCATGGTCTGGTCCTTTTTTTGACCGAGGATTTTGGGGTCTCTTCGATCCATCCTCGCCTGCAGCTTGGGACTGACTTATAATACCCACTAGCTGCACTTAGTGTAGCTGATGGTTGACAGAATCATATCAAAGATATTGCTCACTCAGTTTTTTATAGTAGCAAGAACGCACGTTTATAGAAAATAAGATATAAAATAGATAGTTGGTTGGAGATAGCGTTGGTTATGAACTCGATGATTCTAAACTACATAGACGGACGAGAGAGGTGGAGAGTTTGACGGAAAAATGCCTGACAGGTGGGGTCGCTAGGAGAGTTTGTGTTTGAATGACGGGTGAGTCCGTCGTTCGTCAAAAGTTTGACGAAAAAAGGCCTGACAGGTGGGGTCGTAGGAGATATAATGCTTCAATGATCTGTGGGCCGACGCGTCGACCCTCGAAAGTTTTCGATCTTTATAATATATATTTTAAATAAATATTCCTCACCCGTGCATGTGCATTGTCGATGGACGAATATTAGTAAAATAAATACTACCTCCGTTTGGATGCCGTTTTGAACAACGACACCGTCTCCACAATATATCTTCAACTTCTTATTTTTACAAAAATATTTATTAAAAAATAATATATGTATACTTTTGTAAAAATATTTTTAAGATAAATATATTTATATGGTTTTCACATTTAAAACTTAACGACTTAAAAGTTATTTATAATATATCTATACTAAAAGAATCGAGTTCTTTTGAAAACTTTTGTTACCAACGAAAACCCCCCGTACCCCTGACAATGGACCCACCTGGACCCACGTTGAAGGGAAGAAAAGGAAATATTAGAAAACTTTTTTTGACAGAGCGAAAAAACCCATGTGAGTTCACCTCTAGCCCCCCGTTTTTTTTTCACCGGCGTTTTTTGTACCCACTTTTTTTAATTTAGAAAGAAGAAAACGATTTTTTAAAAAAGGACTTTGTCTCCCTTGTTTTTTTGGAAAGCAATGATCTTTCGATATGTCTTTTTTTTGTTTGGAAGCTTCCTGGTCTTCCGTTCCTAGGATTAATGTATCTGCACACGGCTGTTTGCAGCAGAACGTATTCTCCCTCCCCTTCGCGCTCAATGCCGCCGCTTCGCCTCCTCCCGCTCGGCGCATCCCTCCACGTCGTCGCCATCTGCTAAAAGGATCGAGTTCTTTTAAAAACCTTTGCTATCAACTAAAACCTCATATACCGATCACAATGGACCCACCTGGATCCACATTGAAGAAAGAAAAAGAAAATATTATAAAAGTTTTTTTTACAGAGCGAAAAACCCCGTGTGAGTTCACCCTTAGCCCCCCATTTTTTTTACAAGTGTTTTATGTATCCACATTTTTTTGAAAAGAAAAATTGAGTTTTTTTAAAGGAATCATCGTCCTTACCGGTAAAAACCCCCTTGGAGCTTTTTTGAAAGGAATAAACGAGGTTTTTTCTAAACTAAAAAAACATGTTTTTTTAAGAATCAACGTCTGAACTGGTAAAACCTCCTCGCAGTTTTTTTGTGTCTATACACAATTATCCTGTATTGCTAATAAACAATAGATTGGAGAGTTTTTCTCCATATAAATAAAAACCAACTATCTCAAAAAATCATTTGCCTCTAGATTTGAGAATAACTAAAGCTCTCTATAAATGAGAGTACGAATATAAAGTATTTTTAAAAGCGCTTCGCATGACTGGTATGTTTACCTTGACCTAGTCAAGTGATATTGTTTTAATACCTATGTGTCATTAATAAACGTGCGTGCCACACATGAGTTCTTGCTAGTATTTCTAATGTTTGACTAAAATCTTATCGAAAACGACATCTAAATCGTATTCGGATGGAGTACAAAATAATTCGTTGGTGTTTGTGTGAATGCTAAGGACGTCCCCAACAAGTAGCTCCAAGCTACCTCATCAATCCGACGTCGAAGGGAGAGAGTGCAGAAAAAGCAAGTCACTACCAAGTGATGAAGGCTCTCCGCACTCGTATTCCTCTATTTATTTCTCCTAAAAGAAATATTCTATCCTGGTAATCGAGTTTCTTTTCTCTATCCCAATTTCTCCCGCACCCATCTCATTCTCACCCCTATACTCTTCCTATATCCCAACTACCACATATTTTATTATTGTTTTCGTCCCTCTCCCTCTCTTTTTTTCCCACTGCCCCTCCCTTTTTCTCCACCGCCCCTCCCTCCCCGCCGGTCCATGCCGCCCGCCGCCACCCTCTCGGCCCCCTCCCTTCCCCCGCGCTGCCCACCGCCGCCCCCTCCCTTCCCCCGCGCCGCCCTCTCTGTCCCCGCGCCGCCCTCTCCGCCCCTTCCTGGAGGGACTCCGATGCAGCTCTTCGTTCCCCTAAACACTCCTACAGGGAGCTTTAGCGGAGACCGGTGCGGCCAGCCGAAGAGCTATGCTTGCATGGACCTCAATGTCGGTTCTCTCTAACAAATGCTCTGACAAATGTGACATCACTGCTCGATGTTTTTTATTTTTTTTTCTCTCTTTCGTCCACGTCAGCCGGAGATTTCCAAACCTTGTTGGGATGCCCTAAGAAATACAATACTTTGTTCTAGGTTCAAGCATTTCCGAGGTTATGAATAGGAAGAGCAAGTGTGTTGACATGTTGATAGGCAGCACTACGTATACTCTGTATTGTAAATAAATTAAGGTGGTGTCTGGATTCAGGTGCTAAAGTTTAGCGCTTTAAATAAGTGATAATTAGATGTATTAAACATAAACTAATTATAAAACTAATTACATAAGTCATGTCTATTTCGTGAGACGAAACTAACAAGCCTAATTTCGCTATACTTAATACATAATGAGTAAATTGCACCCATCATACAACAACTTGGTAAGTGGGTGCAGATTGGTCCAACAACTTGCAAAATGCTTAATTTAGTACAATAACTTAATGAGTGGGTGCAAATTGATCCAATAACTTGTAAAACACTCAATTTAGTGCAATAACTTGGTAAATTAGTGCATCCACGGTCCAAACATCCAATAGGAACATATTACTAACTCTAGGTTACAATAGAGATATGTTCACGTCGAAATAAATTATTAAGTATTATTTGGTCACTAATTTTCCGTGGCGATGTTAACACATTTGGCCAAGATAAGAACCTTTGATGTTTAGGAAACTATGTTATATCTTCAAATTAATTATTTTTTGTGTAGTGATTTAATAGTTATAAGTCTGGCCTAGTTGTTTTCTACGTGTTTGATTATAAGAATCTTTGTGCAGAAACCAATATATTAATAACTATTAACTATATTTTCAGAAACTTGGCATAAATATTTTAAAAGTCTTCTATGCTTGTTTAGAAATAGAAAATGAGCTAAAAGAACATAAGCCAAATTACTTTCTCTACTACTGTTGGATACATGAGACAAACATAAGGTCCTAAAGTCTCTCTTATGAACTTTGATCTTTTGGTAATGCTAATGGTCTATTTTATAATTTATTTAATTTTGATTAGTGACAAATAAATTATGTGCACACTTGAGAAGTAACAACAAAATAGAAAAAACAAGAATTATAACCAAAATAAAATTCACAAGTCCATCTACTTTGCTTAATACGTTACCGTTATAAATTTTGGACACTAGGTGTACCAATTTGCCAAGCTACTACACTAAATTGAATATTTTACGAGTTGTGGACTAATTTGCACCCCACATGTCAAGTTAATATCTTAAATCGAGTATTTTTTAAGTTGTTGGACCAATCTACACCCACTTGTTAAGTTATTGGACTGAATTGAGCATTTTACAAGTTGTTAGACCAATCTGCATCTACAAGCCAAGTTGTTGTATGCTGAGCGTAATTTACTCATACATAATTATCTGATTATCATACGTTTACTGTAGCATTACATTGTCTAATCATGGTATAATTAGGCTTAATAGATTCATCTCGTAAATTACTCGTCATTTAATGTATGTATCCACTTTCCCATGCATGACCGCCCCCTAGAAAGCAACACATCCCGTGCACAAATGAGTGCACCTATAAACTAAAGGAGAGCATGTCCATCAAAAGCACTCACTAGAGCTGCATCCATGGCCCATGGGACGTGACATTGAGGATAGTAGCTAGGCATCTTGAAGAATACGTAGACTCCGACATTCAAACTATGTGGAACTAGCGCAAATGAAATTTGTTGTATTGACCAACGTGGAGGCTCCTGGCAACAGAGAAGAACTAGGAGGATGCTTGTGTTGTGCCCCAGGATGCTGACAAGTAGATATGGGAATGAATGGGTTGAAATCCATATCTAAAGCAAAGAACGAAATCCAAGGAAGATATATCGAATTTCACTGTAGGTCCATGAACTATTCTCGAGATCTCATCTAGGTCCGTAAACTAAAAAAGCGGTCGTCTAGGTCCATAAACTTTTCCCGAGATCTCATCTAGGTCCGCAAACTAAATAAGCGGTCATCTAGGTCCATAAACTTTTAAAAGTGGTCATCTAGGTCCATGAACTTTTAAAGAGCTGTCGTCTAGGTCCTAACCTTGACGACAGCTCTTAAAAAGTTCATGGACCTAGACGACAGCTTTTTAAAAGTTTATGGACCTAGATGACCACTTATTTAGTTTGCGGACCTAGATAAGACCTCAGAAAAGTTGATGGATCTAGATGACCGTTTTTTAGTTTGCGGACCTAGGTGAGATCTTGAAAAAAGTTCATGGACCTGCAGTAAAATTCTATATCCAATGTCCATCCAATTATCCAATTAACAGCACTAAACATTCCAATCGATCAAATCAGATATGAACTCGTTTGCTATTCCGACGATTGAGACTCCATTCACGAAGCATCTGGCCGCCCTCGTAGAAGCTGACGAACAGCGAGTTGGAGGCCGAAGGAAGCCGGCCAGTTGAGGTCGTTAATCACCATGTTGCCGTTGGCCATGCAGTTGAATTGGCAGTTACTGGAATTGGCACGTACAAAAGCACCATATAGCCAATGAAAACGTAAACGGTAAACGGAGGCTAGTCGGTGACCCATCGTTTAGTGTTTAACGGGGTTTAAACGGCTGTTTAAACGGGGATTAAACGGATTAAACGGATTTAAACGGGTTTAAACGGCCTAAATGGCCTAAACGGCCGCCTACCGTCTAGCGTTTAAACCCGTCTAAACGGCCGTTTAGAACCGTTTAGGAAAACACTGCATATAGCCCATACAGTAACCTATTATAGTTCCATACTCACTATCCAAAATATACATATTGTTGTTGAGAAAACAAACAAATACACATATACAAGCTAGAATTCCTCCCAAAAACTAGTATGAATGGGCCTAGTGGTTAATTAGATCATGAAAGGACCCATCACTACCGGAACTAGGTAGTTCGTTGTGTGTCTCCGGCACATGGCGAAGACCAGAAAGCACACGACAAAGCCTTTACCATGTGAAGCTCACGATAAAGCTCGGTGAGCAATATTTCGGGCACACGGAAAGGTGTTTTCGGTGTGTTTTATGTGACACTACAAACAAAAGCAATAAACAGCGCTTCACTTGGCAAACAGCGTGTGGCATCTTTGCATGATGAAGTGCGCCCATTGTACAATCTAGTGGGAGTAGAAGCATCTGGAACTGCGACACTTCTGATGACTCTTGTGTAGCTGGTGTTTTTACTGTCGCCGGAGCAAGGCAGCCACATGGTCTTTCTAGCAAATCACCTCACGGTTCCAGCAGAGGTAGAAGGCGAGAGGGGCATGAGCCTGGGACTCAGCTGGTCCCTGAAGGATATCAGTGGCAGAGGACCAGTGTCTCTTCTGAAGGGGTCGAACAGTACTACAGTGGCGCTGAAACGGCCAGGACGATGTACAGCAAACTACTAAAAAATTGTTCCAACAGACTGCATTCTACATTTACTACCGTAGTAAATTAAAAATTTACACATGTAACAATCGCAATAAACTAAATTTCATGTAACCTGAAATCAGAATTTTCGTTTCCTTTTCACGGATCTAAATCTCAAATTAATAATGCCCTAAATTTTTTGATTCCTGGATGTGATTGAATAGAATAAATTAAAATGATGATTTTCTCGAATTTATAAAATTTCCTAAAGTTTATACAATTAGCAGGGAATTAAGTACATAAAAATAATTGTTTCTTAAATTAAATTTATAAATATAGTTGTTTTGTTGTGTGCTTTGTTTTCATACTAGTAGTATCTAGTGTCTTATGTGCTTGGTTCTGTCCTTCCTCGTCAGTGATCTCGGGATGCACCCGGCAGTGGACAGCTTCCCCTTTGGTGAAAGTCTGCCTATGGACACGGCATGGATGGACCCAATGCGTGAAAAAGCTGCTGTGGTCAAGGCTGCTACCCCTGTAGTGCTTGGTGGGCACGGCCGGGCCATGCCGTCGCAGTGCTCGGTGGAGCCAACTGCGGCCGATGGGCCTGTGGCCTGTCTCGCCGAGCAGCTTGGGCAGCCTTGCTCAGAGCCCTAGCCAGTGGACACAGAAGCAAGTATGCAGAAGCTGATTAATGAAGACAAGGAAGCCAATCAGATGGGTGAGCAGAAGAAGCAAGGAGAAGATGAGGGACCAGATGTTGTTTTTCAGGAGCTGTGTGCTAATGAAGCCGGACTGGGTGCTGCTACTGATGCTGGGCCGTGTATTGAGGAAATTGGGCAGCTCTCTGGGTTACCTGCCCGGGTTGAAACAAGACTGGATGTAGATGGGCCCTGGTTCGACTTGAATCTGGGGCCAGGAAATGACCCAAGCATATTGGGCTCTCAGGAGATGCCTCTTTCTGACGAGCGTCAGGTCCTGGAGCTCGCTGACAAACGACTCAACAAGGATGCCATGGGGCGCATTCCCTCTCAGGGTATTGCGAGGCTGACTATACCGTTGAAGAAGTCCCTTCTTTGCGTCCCAGCCAAGAACAACACCGCCAAGAAGAATGCTTCGACTACTGATCGAAGGCCTTCCAGGAGGACTGAGGCAACTACTCTGCCTGTGGATGCAAAAGCAGCTGCCATGCTAATGAGGGCTTCAGGGATCATTGGGGAGGGTGAACAGCTTACTGATAGCGCTCAGCACAAGTTCTGTGCCCAGTTCGTGGTGCCAATGACAGGAAGTACAATGGGCGGAATGCGAGAGGTGTTTGGAATGCCAATGGAGGGTGCAAGCAGCTTGGAGGTTCTGGCTGCCGATGCTGATGAATGAGCAACGACTGAGGCAGTTTTGCTGCTCGATGCTGAGCGCTTGTATCAATTTATCTATGTTTGTGTACTCTCTTTTTTCGGTTACTTGGGAAGTGAAGGATGGTGGTTGCTGGTTTGCTACTGGCTGGGCAGTGATGGAGGGTGGTGTGATGATGTATTTTCCCTGGATGGTTGCTCTTGTTGTGTCTGTTATTTGGGAAGTGGAAGTTGGAGGTTGCTGGTGCATCATCAGCTGGGAAGTGATGGTGGGCGGTGTGCTGTTGGTCTCCTCTTGGAGGGTTGTGCCTGTCTGTTGTGCATGTTCCATTCCTACTGTAACAGTGGGTCTGGTCTGGGATTTCCTTTTTTGCAATGAATGAACAAAACTGTGTGATTATCAACTGGAATGTGCGTGGGCTCAATAACCCAGCGAGGCGCAAGGTAGTACGGGATATGGTCAGAGAAACAAAAGCTACTTTGGTAACCATTCAGGAAACCAAGCTTGAAGCCATTGACAGAGTTATGGTTAATGAAATTTTGGGGAGCAACTTTATAAACAATTTTGTGGTGCTGCCAGCGGTTGGTCTGAGTGGAGGTATTTTATTGGCTGTTAATGAAGAACACTATCTGATTACCACAAGCGAACTGGGTGTGCATTCTGTCACGGCTACCGTCGCCCCATGCTCTGGTTCGGCTCCATGGTCTGTTACGGCGGTCTATGGACCGCAAGGGGATGCCGATAAACTAATTTTTTTAGGAGAATTGAGATGGATGCAACAAGCAGTGCTGGATAAATGGTTGGTCCTGGGTGATTTTAACATGATTTTGCAAGCTGCGGATAAGAGCAATGCCAACCTTAACAGAAGGCTAATGGGGGCTTTCAGGGATACGGTGCGCGATCTGGAACTCAAAGAATTGAATCTTCGAGGTAGGAAGTTCACATGGTCCAATGACCGCACTCAGACTAGAATTGATAGGGCCTTGTGCACCGCTGAATGGGATCTCACGCTACCCAATGTCACCCTCCAAGCTTTATCATCAAGGTTGTCTGACCACGCCCCGCTACTCATTGTCGGGAATGGTATAGGGAAAAGATTTTCAGGGTTCAGATTTGAAGCATTTTGGCAAAGACTCCAAGGATATCAGGAGGTGGTTGCAAATGCATGGCATCGTAGGCTACAGATCACCATCCCTTTTTTGAGATTGCACACTAAGCTAAAGAGGACCAGTGCTGCACTACGTCGGTGGGCCAAAGGGCTCATAGGAAACAACAGAGTACTGCTAAGTGCTGCCAAACAGCTGATCGGGGTGCTTGATTTAGTCCAAGATTGCAGATTTTTAAGTGAACAAGAGATTCAGTTTAAAAGGGATTTAAAAATGAGATACCTGGCATTGAATGCAATAGAGAAGCTGAGAGCGAAGCAGGCTTCCAGATTGTCTTCCATTAGAGCTGAAGAGGCAAATTCGAAGCTTTTCTACATGCAGGCAAATGGCAGGAGAAGGAAAAATCACATCCAATCTCTACAAACAACACAGGGTACCTGCCACTCACAGGAAGCCAAAGAAGCAGCAGTCTTTGAGCACTTCAGTACCCACTTTGGGCCAAAGGAACAGAGATTGATTACTTTTGATTGGGATGCATTGGGGCTGAGCAGACATAATCTGGACCATCTAGAGGACCCTTTCACAATACAGGAAGTGCATGCAGTAATAACAGACCTTGCAGCTGACAAGGCACCATGTCCGGATGGTTTTGTTGGGATCTTTTTTAAACACAGTTGGGATATCATCAAGCAGGACATTATGATGCAATTACTTATTTTTATGATCTCCATGGACAGCATTTCTCACACATTAATTCAGCTCATGTAGTCCTTATCCCGACGAAAGCCGATGCAAGGGGGATTGGTGACTACAGACCAATAAGCCTCATGCATTCCATTGCGAAAATCATATCCAAGTTACTGGCCACGCGACTAGGTAATGTTCCGAATGGCATTGTTTCAAGAGCACAAAGCGCTTTCATCAGAAGGCGTAGCATCCAAGACAATTTCCTATACACTTAAAATTTGATCAGAACTCTACACAGAAGTAAGCAGCCTGGGCTGTTCCTCAAACTCGACATTGCCAAAGCCTTCGATACTGTCAGATGGGATTATCTACTAGAGGTTCTAGAGCAGCTTGGGTTTGGAGCACGATGGTGGGGTTGGGTCTCTATTCTGTTGGCATCTTGCTCCACAGCTGTCCTAATGAATGGATCAAGGGGAAGATGGTATAAGCACTTCAATGGCCTCCGAAAGGGAGATCCACTTTTGCCCATGCTGTTCATCCTTGCTATGTAATCCACTGCTGCTCTGTGCTGTTACCTGCCACGAGTGATCCGCTCTGCTCCGGCCACCGGGCGCGCCGCCGCTCACCGCCGCGAGCAAGCTGCGGCCATGAGTTCACCCAGGCAGGATGGGATGATGCCGCGCCGGCAGCGACGTCCGACGCTGGCGCCGGGATTGCTCGCCAAGGTGCAACCTACGCAAGAGGTGGAGGTTGGCTCGTCAGGGAAGAAATACAACAACGAGGAGTGCCGAAGGGCAAGAAGAGCTCTGTCCGCTGCGGTGGAGGTGGCGGTGGCTGCAACCAGAAAACCTCAACGGCGTCATGGGGTGGAACCTCTGCAATCCAAGTTCTGGGCAATGGGGAATTCAGATGGTGATTCATCCGAACAAGAAGATGACGAGCAGTCAACACAGGAGTTCATCAGGGAGGCGATAGAAGCGGGCTTCTCGCTGGCTGATCTTGCGCAAGCCGAGAAGGAGTTGCCATCGCCAAGCGTTCTAGGTAACCATCCCCTCTGATGCTCCGATGGCTTCCAAGATCGTGGAATCCTTGCTACACAACAGGAGAAGCGGGCGTCCTTGGCAAGGGCCCCTTCCTGCAGCAAGGATGTTGCCATCACGAACTCTTGGAGATGGCCTGATGCAGTCCCTTAGAGGAAGCACGTTATCATCGAGCCTATCTCCGGCGATCACCGGAGGTGCTCAGACAATGGCGACTCTAACACCGGCAACTGAGATTGTGTTTTCAAATTTCAAAATTGAATCGCATTCTTCGGAAACCAAGCGAATCTCGCCACAGATACCGACTGGAACTCCCCAAATGAGTGGAGAGTATGTGAGGGTGTTAATTGGGCCGGACAAGTGGTTTAGGCCAACACCGGGCCTTCAGAAACTCTTCTCACGAACTAGGACCCGCGTGACAAACCCTAAACTGCAACACGAACGCAATCCCTCGCCACAAAAACACTTTCCACGGTCCTTCGTAGACGTCGTCCGTTCCCTCGGCGGCTCCTCTCCGAAGATGGTGAACAGCAAGGTAGCCCCTGCCGGCCGCCAGGGACCACAAGGTGCTGGTCGAGGGGGAGGCCAGGGACAGTTCCTTGCCCATGGTCCCAGCCAAAACTCAGGGTATAACCCTGGTTTTCACCCTGGCTACAACCCAGGCCACGATGGCCGGGGGGCTATGGCGGGCGGGGACACTTCCAGCGTGGGAATCGTGGAGGCCGCCGGGGACGTGGTCGCCACAGCGCGTACCAAGGTGCTTATAACAGTGGCTATGGCGGCAAGGGACGTGTTTCTCATGATGAAGGTGTGGGCTACGACAACAATCGTGAAGGCCGCGATGGCTACCAGGTCCGGGGAAGAGAACCAGCAAGCTTTGGTGGCCACAACACCAGCCATCAGGCTCCTGGTGGTAAATTGTCGAAGACAAATGAAGCAGCAGCAACATCTACTGTGGCACGTCTGACAACAGAGGTAGGAGGTAATTTGGTTCCTAGTACTGGTACAGTTGGCAAAGCAAATGGCAGCACTGATTTGCATATGGCAGAGAGTTCAGAGCAAGGTGCAAGCAGAGGTGCAGGGAAGAAACCCTATTGCTACCGTTGCCTCACCAAGGGACACATCAACACTGAGTGTAAAACACAAATTCACTGTGATATATGTGCAAAAACTACTCATGTGACAAAGGCTTGTCCCCAAGCTAAAGCAATTAAGTCAACGACGGAACTGTGTGGCTATGCAGTTGATGGGCTCGGGTTTTACTACATTCCGTTCAATGGCAAACAGAAGGTACAGACAGAGTCCAAGGCTGCTGTGGTGAAGGTGCTCGAGGGCTCCATGACTGCGGCAAATGTGGCAGTGGAGTTAGAGCGTCTCCTACATGGGAGCAGTAACTGGATCATAGAGCAAATTGATGCTAGTACATTCTCTACCACCTTCCCATCACGTGAAGAGCTTATGCGTATGGTGCTGTGGGGAACAGTGGAAGCTATATGTGTACAGGCAAAGATGAAAGTCCAGGAGAAAAAGGACAAAGCTACATACAAATATGAAATTCCTAAGTGTTGGGTTCAGAAAAAGGACTAGATATGAAGATGGAGATGTCAGGCTTGATGGGCAAGTGGTGGCCGAGAAAGATACCTTTAGGTATTTAGGATCGATGCTGCAAAAGGATGGTGACATTGATGAAGATGTTAGGCATAGAATTTCAGCCGGTTGGTTGAAATGGCGTCAAGCTTCTGGTGTCCTCTGTGACAAGAGGGTACCACAAAAGCTAAAAGGTAAGTTCTATAGGACGGCGATTCGCCCGGCGATGCTATACGGTGCTGAATGTTGGCCTACAAAAAGGCGACATATACAACAACTGAGTGTAGCAGAGATGCGTATGTTGCGTTGGTTTTGTGGTCACACAAGAAGGGATAGGATACGGAATGAAGATATTCGAGATAGAGTCGGAGTGGCACCAATTGAGGAGAAATTGACGCAACATCGGTTGAGATGGTTCGGACATGTCCAACGGAGGCCTCCTGAGGCGCCGGTGCGTAGTGGGGTTCTACAGCGGGCCAATAATGTTAAGAGAGGTAGAGGTCGACCCAAACTAACTTGGGACGACTCGGTTATTAGAGACCTTAAAGAGTGGAATATCTCTAAGGATTTAGCTATGGATAGGAGCGCTTGGAGACTAGCAATTAATGTGCCTGAGCCGTGATCTTTGCTTTCTTTTCTGCTTTCCTCTAACTTTTTTTTTGGTTTCACCTCTAGCCTACCCCAACTAGCTTGGGACAAAAGGCTATGTTGTTGTTGTTGTTGTTGTAAGTGTTGGGTTCAATTCCGTGGTTTATCGACAGAACTACTGGATTAATTCCCGATCATTTGGGCAGTGGGTTCAATTCTAGGTGTCACAAAAATGGTTGACATGGAATTCACAAAAAAATATGACATTGCTCGGATTCGAGTAGCTGTGTTAAGCCCTGATTTAATACCTGAGGCAGTCGAGGTAGTAATTGGGGAATACGTGTACGAGCTACAGTTCCGAGTGGAAAAAGAGGATACAACTATCAATCATGTGCCTATCAATATGGATATTGATCCCAATTTTGATGCTGACAAGGATGGTGATCCGAAGGAAAAGAAAGAACAGAACCCACATCTCAAACAAACCGCAACAGATGCTAATGGTCCAGCAGCAAATTTCACTCCAAAAGGCTCATCAAGTGCGCAGTCCAAAGGAAAGCAAACTCCCATAGTGATGCTTAGTCCTTCCATGGATGGCACCAAATCTTGGACTGCTAGTGCAGTACCAAACTTGGGCACCAAAGTGGTCAACTCACCTACAGTAAAGATGAACATGGCAAATACCAGTGCTAGTGCAACCCCAACTCGTACCAGTAAGAGGAATGCCCAAGTTGGCGACCAAGACTCGCTGGAAAGTGCGGCAAAACTCAAAGCAAAGAAGAACCTGGAAACCTCGAAAGTGACAGGTACAAATGCTGCAGTTTTTTCTTTTATTAATTTTGATGATACTGCTATTGTTAATAAGGCTGCGGGCATAGGGGTGTGTTTGGGTCCAAATGAACTTGCTGTTAGTTCTTCGGTTAGTCCTTTGAAATCGCTAGAGAAAGATCGGCTTGAATCTGAAGTAGTGGCAGGGCCGGATTTTGGTGAATCCTCCTCTGAACTTGCTGAAATCAGACTAGAAGAAAACAATGAGCTTGATGCTCTCTGTCTTAAGAATCTGTGTGGTGATTTGATAGAGAGTCCGAGTGATGAGGACAATGATATCAATCTACCGACTCCTACTCGTGTTAAAATTATAAGCTCTAAAAAATCTAGAGGAAAATCAAATAGCAAAGTTAAATCATGAGAGGAATATTCTTGAATTGTAATGGGCTAGGGGATCAAAAGAAATTCAAATTTATTTCAGATGTTTGTAAGGAAAAGAATTTAGATTTTATATCCTTATCAGAGACAGGTAGGAGTAATTTCTCGGAGACTTTTCTTAAGAGCTTATGCGCAGGAAAAGATTTCTTGTGGCATGCTAAACCTCCTAGAGGTCGATCTGGTGGGATGTTAGTTGGTATTAACTTAACATTCTTTGATATTGGAGAAATCGAGGAAGGAAATTATTTTGTCAGATTAAGGGTGAGATGCAAAGAAAGCGGTTTCCAATGGAACCTTGTGTCTGTCTATGGGCCGGCATAACAAGAACATAAAGAAAGCTTTCTCACTGAACTTGTTCAGTTGTGCACCAAAGAATCTTTACCCACTCTAGTAGGTGGTGATTTCAATATTATTAGAGGCCCACAGGACAAAAATAACTCAAACTACAATGACAGATGGCCTTTCTTGTTCAACGCCATCATTGATGCGTTAAACTTAAGAGAACTGGCATTATCTGGTAGACAGTACACGTGGGCAAATAATTTAACAATTCATACATTTGAAAAGTTGGATAGGATCCTTATGTGCATGGATTGGAAAGCCAAGTACCCTCGTACCACAGTTCATGCTCTAACGCGAAAACTATCAGATCACACTCCATTGTTTATTAATACAGGAGATTCATCTTCTTATACCCAGTAGCCATTATTCAAATTTGAATTGGGATGGCTATTAAGGGATGGGTTTCGAGACATGATACGGGAGGTTTGGTAGAGTGTTGGCGATGGCCATACACCTCTGGAAAGATGGCAGCAAAAAATAAGGAGGGTTCGTCAATATTTGAGGGGTTGAGCAAAGAATACTAGTGGTGCGTATAAACTAGAAAAGAAACAACTGCTAAACACACTTGATGAGCTGGATAAGAAAGTGGAGAGATCACATCTAGACCTGAATGAATTGAATTTAAAACATGTCCTTAATGAGAGGCTTGCCAATCTATTAAGGGAAGAAGAATTGAAGTGGTATCAACGGGCTAAGGTTAGAAATTTGTTGGAAGGTGACGCAAATACTAAATATGTTCAATTAGTGGCCAATGGTAAGCATAGGAAGATGCGTATTTTCCAATTATAACATGAGGGGACAAGAATTTGTGGGGATGCTGAGCTCAAAAAGCACATCACCAAATATTACAAAACTCTTTTCGGGCCTCCAAGTGACAATAATATGTCTATGGATGAGGCAAGGATTGATGATATCCCCCAAGTGTCAGAAGTGGAAAATGCTATCCTAGCTGATAGGTTCACAGAGGACGAAGTAAAAGAGGCAATCTTCCTGATGGAACATAATAAAGCCCCTAGTCCTGATGGATTCCCACCAGAGTTTTATCAAGTCTTTTGGGAGCTAATAAAGGAAGACTTGATGGCCCTATTTGAGGAATTTCATAAGGGAACTTTACCTCTGAATAGCCTAAATTTTGGAACTATAATTCTACTACCAAAATGTAGTGAAGCTTTAAAAATTCAACAATACAGGCCTATTTGTCTGTTGAATGTTAGTTTCAAGATTTTTACCAAAGCGGCCACAAATAGAATCGCAGTGGTAGCCTAGAGAATCATTAACCCTTCACAAACTGCCTTCCTTCCATGTCGGAACATTATGGAAGGGGCAGTAATCTTACATGAAACTCTCCATGAGCTACACACTAAAAAGCAAAATGGTATAGTGTTTAAGATTGACTTTGAAAAAGCATATGATAAAGTTAATTGGGATTTCCTACAGCAAACGTTGAGGATGAAGGGTTTCTCCTCAACTTGGTGTAAATGGGTAGATTGTTTTACGAAAGGGGGAAATGTGGGAATCAAAGTAAATGACCAAGTTGGGCCTTATTTTCAAACAAAGAAAGGTTTAAGACAAGGGGATCCGCTGTCTCCCACTCTATTCAATATAGTAGTGGATATGCTAGCGATCTTTATTTGTAGAGCAAAAGAAGATGGCCAAGTAAGAGGCGTTATCCCACATTTAGTTGAGGATGGATTGTCTATTTTGCAATATGCGGATGACACAGTGATTTTTCTTGACCATGATATTGAACAAGTGAAAAATATGAAGTTGTTACTTTGTATGTTTGAGCAATTATCGGGTCTAAAAATCAACTTTCATAAGAGTGAAATTTTTTGCTTTGGTCAAGCAAAGGAGTATGAATCAACGTATTCACAACTGTTTGGCTGCAAATCAGGTTCATACCCCTTCAACTATTTAGGAATACCAATGCATGTTCGGAAGTTAAGTAATAGTGATGGGAGAATAATGGAAGAGAGGTTTGAGAAACGGTTGAGTGGCTGGAAAGGCAAAATGCTATCTGTTGGGGGGAGGTTGGTGCTGATTAACTCAGTATTGTCCAGTTTACCAATGTTTATGCTATCATTTTTTGAGGTCCCTAGGGGAGTCCTAAAGAAGATAGAGTACTTTAGATCAAGGTTTTTCTGGCAAGTGGGAGGTCCTATGTTTACCAAAAAGCCAGGGAGGACTCGGAATCATGAACCTAGATATCCAGAATAGATGCTTGCTAAGCAAAATGTTATTTAAGCTTTCTAATGAGGATGGAATTTGGCAACAACTGATCAGGAATAAATACCTTAAGGATAAACCTCTAGGGCAAGTATTCAAAAAATGAGGGGACTCACAGTTTTGGTCAGGCCTAATGGGTGTCAAGGAGGATTTCCTTAAGCTAGGATCTTTCGCTGTGAATTCTAGAGAACAAACTAGATTATCGGGGGATTCTTGGTTTGGGGGTCACCAGCTAAAGACTTTGTATCCCAACTTATACAATATTGTTCGAAAGAAACACGCCACCGTTGCAGATGTCTTTAGCACAGCTCCACTAAATGTCTCGTTTAGGAGATAATTAGTAGGTAATAAGCTAATGGAATGGAACAATTTAGTGGCCAGAATAATGAATGTCGTGTTACATGCAGGTAGGGACGTGTTTCTATGGTCACTTAATAGAAACAAATCGTTCTCATTTCATTCAATGTATAATTATCTTGTCAACAATGGTGTGAAAGTCTCACAAGAAATATGGCAGATCAAAATACCATTAAAGAATAAAATCTTTATGTGGTATTTGAAGAAAGGTGTTATATTGACAAAGGACAATTTGGCAAAAAGAAACTGGAATGGAAGTAGATATTGTAGTTTCTGTAGCTCTTTTGAGTCCATCAATCATCTTTTCTTCAAGTGTTATTATGCTAAATTTCTATGGCGAGCCACACACTTAGTATTTGGAATTTCACCTCCAAGTAGTATCACAAATTTGTTTAATGGATGGGTGAAACAGGGGGGGTCACAAACCAGATCTAAGGTCATTGACAGGAGCTACGGCAATTTGCTGGTCTATTTGGACATCTAGGAATGAAGTGGTATTTGACAAATGCCGACCAAAAACTTTTTTGCAGGTACTATTCAGGGGAACATACTGGCTCCGGTTGTGGGCTAAGTTACAGCGAAGAGAGAGTGATCAGGACCTTATCATCAAGGCGTGTCGACGGAGGCACTACGTTTCTTCGCAGACAATGGATGGTCCTTTAGTTTTTGGATTGGCATTTAAACTTTTACTACTTTGATCAAGACCTGCGGTTCATATGTACTGTAATAATGGATTGATCCCTCTTTTTTCAAAAAAGAAGGTGAAACCGGAACTTATTTCCTTTATCTAAAAAAAATGGAACCGTTGCAGCAGCTTCTGGAACATGCAACAACCCACAGCATGCTTTCTCCTATCAAGAATAAGACAGCCAAGCTTCGTGCGAGCCTCTACGCGGATGCTGCTGCAATTTTTGTCAATCCAATCCGTGAAGACGTACACATGGTCGCCGAGATTCTTCAGCTTTTTGGGCAAGTATCTGGATTAGTCACAAATCGAAGCAAGTGTGCTGTCTACCCAATAAGATGTGAAGGGCTTAATGTGCAACACATTATGGAGGGTTTTAATTGTCCAGTTCGAAATTTTCCATGCACCTACTTGGGATTGCCGCTGCATCTCAGGCAGCTGCGCAGAGTTGACATCCAGCCTTTGATCGACAAAATGGCTAACAGACTATCGACATGGAAGGGCAAATTTCTAAACAAGGCCGGTCGCTTGAAGCTGCTCAACACTGTGCTGTCCTCATTGCCCACATATTTTCTGATGATGTTTGCTCTGAAGAAGTGGGCAATCAAGAGATTAAACAGGTTGAGAAGGAGCTTTCTCTGGAGAGGTAATGAGGATGCAAGAGGTGGTCACTGTCTGGTTAAATGGGGGAAAGTACAAAGGCCAAAGAGGCTGGGGGGGGGGGGGGGGGTTGGGAGTCCTCGATTTCAAACTGTTCAGCCGTGCATTGAGGCAACGATGGCTGTGGTATGAGTGGAAGGACCCAGATAGGCCTTGGGTTGGGTCTGAAATCCCTGTCAGTGAGATTGATCGACAGCTGTTCAGAATGAGTACAAAGGTGACACTCGGCAATGGAAAGAAAGCTAAATTCTGGGAATCAACGTGGCTTGAAGGTCGTGCTCCAAGGGACATTGCTCCAAACCTTTACAAATTTGCATGGCGCAAGAATCAGACGGTGGCTGAAGACCTAACAAATGACAATTGGACTCGGGGGCTATGGAGGATAACCACAGATGATGAGATGGCTGAACTAATTGAGCTTCAAATGCTGATTCAGGATGTGCAATTAGTGGATTGTGAGGATGAAATTATATGGAAATGGACACCTGACGGCTCTTACACTTCCAAGTCAGCGTATGATATTCAATTCAATGGCTCCTACTGCACATTCAACTCCATTGCCATATGGAAGGCTAAAGTTGAGGGCAAGCACAGATTTTTCGTATGGTTACTAGTGCAAAGCAAAATTCTGACGGCGGATAAACTGTTGGTCAGGAACTGGCTGTGCAATCCGATGTGCCCGTTGTGTGACCAGGCAAATGAAACTGCGGAGCATCTCTGTCTACATTGTGTCTATGCGCGGGAAGTATGGCTTCGGGTGTGCATATGGTCTCAAGGTTTGATTACTCCACCAGCTGCAGGTCTTGGCATTGAACAATGGTGGAATGAGGGACTACGATCTGCAGCTCATGAAAATAAACGCCGAGTGGCTGCTACCATGATCTACACAACCTGGAATATTTGGAAGGAGAGGAATAGGCGGGTCTTTGACACGAGGACAGTGACGCCAACAAGGATTCTTGCGCTCATTCAAGAGGAGATCACGTTAAGAAGCATGGCCTGAGGAGAAGGAAGGCTGCTGCCAGGAGGAGTTTAATTCGTTTCTATGTTATTAGTTCCACGAGTGCTTTGTGAGATCTATTTGATTTATGTAATAACAACCTTGTATGAACCTTGTTCTGCTTCTCCTCCTTGCATGATATAGCAGGTCTCCTGCTTTTCTTTCAAAAAAAAGTATCTAGTGTCTTCATCTGTGAAAGTCCTCCAAAAAAAGGGCATCTGTCAAATAAAAGAGTGGATGCCGCTGGGCACCTATGAAACCAATTTGTCCCTAGTGTGTGTGCCTACCTTTATTATACTCTGATATTTATAATTGCACGCCATCGATCTGCCACTACTGCATGGACCCTCATATGCGCCGACATGAAAATCTGCCACTACATACTAGCCGTTGCCCCACGGCGGCATGGGAGCCACTACTGCCAGGATGAGGACGTCTTTATATATTTGTGTTAATGGGTCGGCGAATATCCTGCAGCCAGCCAGTATGTAGCGGAACTGGACGCATATTCTGAGCTGGTGTACCGTGTACGTAAAGTTGTTGGTTCGGGACATTGAATTGCTCACCTAATTTATTTGCTGACTGTTATAACCATCCCAGTTGGCTGGTTAATCATCATTGTAAGAAAAATGACGAGCTTTATGCCATTTTAGTACCGGGTCTTTAGTGTTCGGTGCTATTATAAGTCGACGAATGTGAGTTTTGGTACCAGTGATTGGACCCAGCAGTGCAATAATTTATACGAAAACCAATGCTCATATAATTGTGTTAATAATCGAGTTATATTTTTATTTATAAATTACAGTTATCTACCTCTCTCTAATAAAGTGCCTGTAATCGGCGCAATTTTAGGGCATAGATATGGTACTATGCTGATGCACTGTAGCGACACGCAGTGAAGCTTCTGGACCAGGCGCACCTATAAGCTTTCGATATAGCCATGCAAAATGGTGATGTGCCAATGTAGTAGCGCCCGAAGAGCAGTTTCCAGGCCAGATCACGCAGTCGCCAATCCACGCTACAAAAGGCCAACGAAATCGGCAAGCCTACCGTGTAACACCCGGATTTTTCACAAAAACCCGACTGCGGCCATATGTGTGTTCAGGAAGTCCACAGAACACATACAACGAACAAATATGATAAACTGAGTACAAATGCTTGAAATAAAATAGTTTACATCAGAGTATAACAATAATATTTATTACAGCGGAAGTCTATAACTCTCAACTAAAGCGGAGCAGCAGTCCACAGGGACTTTGACTGGGAGAACGCAACTCAGAAGTACGGCAGGTCCTCAGGGAACTCAGCAGCAGTCTCCTGATCAGCCCAATCTGTTTACTCATCCAGGATTTTTGTTGAATAATGATAAGTGTAAGTAAACAAATACTTAGCAAGTATAGCACGGGTATGAAGGCTCAAAATAGGCTAGACACGGCTTAAGCGCATTAGCATTTTTAGTTGGTTCGTTTTAACCGTAAACAAGTTACTACAAGTGAAGGAAACCCGGTTGTAACCCAATTAATAAGTATAAGTGACAATAATCATAAATGAACATCCTCTTCTAATAAAAAAGGATCCAGGCCGCTCGTGACCTTGAGCAAGGCTATCATGATAGATTTTACACTCTGCAGAGGTTTCGCCCTTTACCCACCAGTCGCGTAAAAGTTCAAAAGAACTTTGCACCCAACCACGCACATCAACACTTCCGAGGCGTGTCTGCATAGGGACGCTACGAGATTTTTCACAAGACACCCTAACAAAACAGTAGCCACTATGGTACAACACAGGCAGCATGATCCAAGGCACCGAGATTGACTGACTCTCAGGGCGCAGCGATAAGAGGGTCAATGGCGTCCAAAGCACGGGCACGCATGCCAACAAGTACAAGAGCGCGACGTGCGGAATTCCCATACCACAGGGACTCCCAACACGGGACTGTGCCTGACAAGACATAGCCGACGGTACCCCCGTCCTCGGTGGATCAAACCATACTCTCACGAGTGCTTCCCATAGCGCCGTCGGCCCCGTCGGTAACTACTGTCAAGCTAGAGCCGTACAAATTACTTGACCAAGACCAGAGCCATAATAGTTATAGCGGTGGCGACAGGCTCCTGGGTTGCCGCTTTAAGAACCGGACCTTACGGAGAGACACCAGAGCAAAGCACGAAGCACATGCTCTAGCTCCCTAAACCAAGTTGCTAAAAAGCAGGTTTTATCATAAGTGTTAAAGTGAACGATTAAGTCAAGATTAACAATTAAATAGTAATGACAATAGCTGCGCATAGCAAAGATCTACCCATATGCATAAACCCAAGGTAATCAAAGGAATAGGGTAAACAAACTAGGTACAACCTTAATAGGACTTCAAATTTAGACACATGCATATGAAAGTAAATGTGTGTAAACAGGTGTGTATAGGTATCAAGGATTGTCCGTGCTATAACTTGCCTTCCTCGGAGTGTTGTTGTTGTTGTTGCTGCTGCTGCTGCGAGTCCTGCTCCGGAAAGTCCTCACCGAGCTCGAACTCCAAAGCTAACGGCTCACCGACGGGACACGAAGCACCATACAAGCATACACGCATTCCAATACATGCAAACAAATAATAATCTATTATAATAGTACACCAAACAGTAGAAATAGTACATAAAAAGGTTTTAGAAATATTCTACGCGTCACTACGAACACATGAGCGCAAAAATCACACGAATCGGAGCTAAAACGAAAAAGATATGACTTTTCTAAGATCTAGGGACCTGTTGGCAATTTTTAAAAGCTTCCAAGGGCTTATTTGAAAGAAACCAGGGACCTATACGTAATTAAGCGCAAATAACCAAACCCATGACCGCGGGTTCAAATTTTAAAAAGTGCAGTGGGGTTTTTCGGAAGAAACAGGACCTACTCGTAAATTCTTTTGAATAGGCTTGGACTGCGGGTTCTAATACAAAACTTGCGGGGGATTTTTTAGAAAAGGTGCCGCGCTGACCGGTATGGCTTGGGTTGACTTGAGGTGGGGACGCTCAGCGACCGTCGGATCGGGATCTAACAGCCCAGAGGAGAGCGAGGGAGGGGGTGGCCGGCGGGAACAGGGGAACGGTGGCGCCACCCAAGCGCGCGGCGGCGCGTCGCCGGCGCTAGTTCGAACTCGAGCTATAGCGCTCGATTTTCGACGAGGTTTGGTCCTACAGAACCAGGGGAGAACGACGAGTACACTGGTGGTGACCAAGGTGAGGGGGAGGCGGTGGAGTCGGCGCGCGACGGCGGCCGCCGGCCGGGCGGCTCGGGCGAGCATGCGCGCAGGGCTAGAGAGCAGAAGAGCGGGCGCTGAGGGCTTGGGGAGGACCCTTACCGGCGTGCAAAGCTAGCAGGGGGGTCCAATTGACGGGAACGGCGCCGGAGGCGGTGAGTCGTCGGCAGCGGAGCTCGGAGCAATGATGGCGGCGCGAGGAGCTCGGGAGGGCTTTGTAGAGGGCTTGGGGTGAGTGGGGCGAGGTGTGTGAGGGCTTGGGGTGCGCGCGGGGTGCTTAAATAGCCCGGGGACGGTCGCGAATGGCAGGTTCCCCGGGGATCAGGCGATGGCCGGCGGTAGATCGCGGGTTGCCATCGGGACAGGGACTTTCCACGCGGGGCGCATGGTGAAAATAGGAAGGCGTGCGCGGGGAGGCTCCACAAAGCTTCGGGGTGCTCCTCGGTGGCCCACAGCTGCGCGGGGAGGCGGACTTGCCATGCGGGGAAACGTCGGCACTGTCGCGCGGGGAGGGGGGAAGAAGGAAGGAGAGGTGGGAGAGAGAGATGACAGGTGGGTCCCGCCTGTCGGTGAGGGAGGGAAGGGGGAGAGTGGGGCGCGCGAGGTGGGCCGGGAAAGCGGTTGGGCCGAAGGGGCGCGGGAAAAGAAAGGAAAGGAGGGGCGAGGGGCGAGTTGGGCCGGGAAAGGAGGGGAGGGGAGTTGGGCTGCGCTCGGGATGGAAGTTAAAGGAGCGAGAGTGGACCAAAGGGAAAGCTTAGGGAGCAAAAGTGAACTCGGTTTGAATTAACTTTTCTAGGGCTCAAACAAATGCAAATTAAATTCGAATTTAAATAAAATTTAAATTCCAACTTAATTTGCCAACAACCAAAACATAGTGCAGCAGCATGAATGCGACAAAAATGTTTCTACACTTATATTTGATTTTAATATTCATAAATAATTCATTTAATCTAGATTAAATATGAACAATTAAGATAAAAGCCAATTAATTACTAAAAATTTTAAATGGGCCATTTTTGGGTGTTACAAACCTACCCCCCTTAAGATAAATCTCGTCCTCGAGATTCGGAAGTAGATGCGAAGAGCTGTGGGTACTCGGTCTTGAGATCTTCTTCCCGTTCCCAAGTGGCCTCATCTTCCGAGTGTCGGCTCCACTGTACCTTGCACATCCGGATGACCTTGTTTCTTGTCACCCTCACAGACACCTCCAGAATCCTGACCAGATACTCCTCATAAGTGAGGTCCTCTTGCACATTCAACTCATCTATCGGGATTTTCTCTTCAGGCATCCACAAACATTTCTTTAGCTGTGACACGTGGAACACATCGTGCACTCCGGCCAATTTCTCGGGTAGTCCCAACTGATATGCCACTTCACCTTTCCTTTCAAGTATCTGGAAAGGTCCGATGTATCGAGGTGCTAGCTTGCCCTTGACATTGAACCTCTTCACGCCCCTCATCGGTGACACCTTGAGGTACACAAAATCTCCAACTGTAAAACTGAGATCCCTCCGTATGACATCAGCATAACTCTTCTGCCTGGACCGTGCCACTTTTAAGTTCTGCCTGATCACTTGTACTTGGCGTTCTGCATCCTAGAGTATCTCGGGACCGAAAACTTGACTTTCTCCGGTCTGATTCCAGAATAGTGAAGTTCTGCACTTCCTGCCATACAAAGCCTCGAACGGTGCCATCTGCAGACTCTTCTGATAGCTGTTGTTGTACGAGAACTGCGCATAGGGCAAACTCTTGTCCCAACTGACACCATATTGTAGAGCACATGCTCTCAAACATGTCCTCCAGAATCTGATTGGTTCGCTCTGTCTGTCCATCTGTCTGCGGGTGATAAGCCGAACTGAAATGTAGCTTAGTGTCCATAGACTCATGTAGCTTCCGCCAGAAGTGTGACGTGAACCGAGTACCTCGGTCAGACACTATCCGTTTTGGCACTCCATGCAGGCACACAATCCTTTCCATATATAGCTCTGCTAGTCTGGCTCCCGTGTAGGTGGTCTTTACTGGAAGAAAGTGCGCCACTTTGGTCAAGCGGTCCACAATCACCCAAATGGAGTCGAATCCTCGCTGGGTGCGGGGTAGACCCGTTATGAAGTCCATACCAACTCCTTCCCATTTCCATTCCGGTATCTTCAGGGGCTGGAGTAATCCGGCTGGCCTCTGATGTTCAGCCTTAACTCTCTGACAAGTGTCACACAGTGCCACATGCGTCGCCACATCACGCTTCAATCCGTACCACCAGAATCTTTCCTTGATATCTTGGTACATCTTGGTGCTTCCTGGGTGGATCGAGTACGCCGAATCATGCGCTTCTCTTAGGATCGTGTCCTTGATCCGCGCTATATCGGGCACACATATCCTCTTCCCGTGCCACAGGGTCCCTTGTTCATCAACTTGGAATCCAGGTGCCTTTCCTAGGGCAACATTCTCCACAATTTCCTTGATCTTTTCATCACCAAGCTGTCCTTTCCGGATCTCCTGTTCAAGAGTCGGTTCCACCGTCATCTCTGTGATGTTGGTCACGAACCCCAGACTCATCTTCTCAAATTCCGGGCTGAGTTCTTCAGGCAAACAATGGCCGGTGATCTTGTTCACATAGCTTCTCCTACTCAGAGCATCTGCCACCAAGTTAGCCTTGCCAGGGTGGTAATGGATCTCCAGATCATAGTCCTTGATCAACTCCAACCATCGACGTTGCCTCATATTCAGCTCTGACTGAGTGAAGACATACTTCAGGCTCTTGTGATCAGTGTAGATGTCACACTTGTGCCCAATCAGGTAATGCCTCCAAATCTTCAAAGCATGCACCACAGCTGCCAACTCCAAATCATGTGTCGGATAGTTCTGCTCATGCTTCTGCAACTGTCTTGATGCATATGCCACTACTCTCCCTTCCTGCATAAGTACACACCCCAGTCCTAGACGGGATGCATCACAGTAGATGGAGAAGCTCTTGGCTATGTCATGCAATATCAGTACAGGTGGTGTTGTCAGCCTCTTCTTCAACTCTTCGAAGCTGGTTTGGCACTCCTCTGTCCAGATGAACTTGGCATTTTTCTCCAATAATGCCATCATGGGTTTAGCAATCTTGGAGAATCCTTCAATGAAACGCCGATAGTACCCGGCCATTCCAAGGAAACTCTTGATCTCGCTGACATCCCGAGGCGGGTTCCACCTCAACACATCATTAACCTTCTTCAGATCAACTGCTACTCCTCCATTGGACAGTACGTGTCCCAAGAATGCCACTTCCTTCAGCCAGAACTCACACTTGCTCAACTTGGCATACAGCTGATGTTCCCGAAGTCTCTGCATCACCATCCTCAAATGATTTTCATGTTCCTCTTCATTCTTGGAGAAGACCAGTATATCATCAATGAACACCACCACGAACTTGTCCAGGTAGTCCATGAAGACGCTATTCATCAGGTACATGAAGTATGCCGGAGCATTGGTTAGTCCAAAGGACATGACGGTGAACTCATATAGCCCATACCGAGTAGTGAAGGCCGTCTTGGGTATGTCGGATGGTCGGATCCTCATCTGGTGGTAGCCCGATCGAAGATCTATCTTGGAGAACACACAAGCTCCCTTCAATTGATCGAACAGATCATCAATCCTTGGCAGGGGATACTTGTTCTTGACCGTCACTTCATTGAGTGCTCGATAGTCCACACACATCCTTTGCGAACCATCCTTCTTGTCCACGAACAACACTGGTGCTCCCCATGGTGAAGAACTAGGACGAATATACCCTTTTTCTAGCAAAGAGCTTAATTCTTCCTTAAGTTTCTCCAGTTCTTTCACTCCCATCGTATATGGTCTTTTAGCTATAGGTGCAGTGCCAGGTTTTAGTTCAATAATGAATTCAACTTCGCGTTCCGGGGGCATACCTGGCAGTTCATCTGGAAACACATCCGGAAACTCGCACACCACTCGGATGTCCTCCGGGATTGCACCCTCAGCTTGGTTGGCTTGATTGTGCTCTAAAGGACTGGTTGCTTGATACTCCACCTTCTCACCGGACTTCGCTGTCAGTTGAACGGCTCTCTTGGCACACTGAATCAGTGCATCGTATCTGGCTAACCAGCTCATTCCCAAAATCAGATCGAATCCGATGGATCCCAGGACTATTGGGTATACCTCAAAGTCTACCCCCCTTATGGTGATAGTGACATGGGGACAACGTAAGGTGGCTCGTTGTTCCCCTCCTGGTGAGCTAACTAGCATGGTGTTTGACATGGGTCTTAAAGCCATTATGTTCTTTTTCACAAATGCAGCAGATATAAAAGCATGCGAAGCTCCAGAATCAAACAAAACAGTCGCAGGAGTCGAGTTGACAGGGAACATACCCACGACCACGTCAGTGGCCCCTTCTGTGGTCTCGGCACCCATGTGGTTGACCTTGCCCCTGACTAGGTTCTGTGGCCCTCGGCCTGCTTGAGCTTGCTGCTAGTTCCCATTCTGCCCTTGCTACTGTCCAACCCTCTAGTTATTGTTCTGGCCTGCAACATTCTGGACTCTGCGAGGACAGGCATTGGCATAGTGCCCTGGCTCACCACATTGGAAGCACGCCCTCGGACCCACCGGTACATTGTTGGCGTTGTTGGGACACTGGGCCGACCCTTGCTGCACCTGGTTGCGCTGAGCTGGGGCATTCTGCAGCTGGTTCTGGTAGCGCTGTTGCTGCGGTGCTTGAGGGTACTGGGGGCGCTGCTGGTTCTGGCCACGGTTGAACGAGCCGGGTTGGCCCTGGAAGCGTTGTTGGCTCACCGTCTGTTGGCCTTGGGGAGCAGTGAAGCGGGGGCGGTTGTTGCTCCCAGACTGCTGGCCCTGGAACTTCCTCTTCTTCTCTTCCATCTCACGGCGCTTGTGTTCCAGCATCAAAGCACCGTCCACCAGTTCCTGGAAGTTGGGGAACCTGGTGCACATCAGCTGGTACTGCAGTGCATCCTGCAAGCCATCACGGAACCTGGACTGCTTCTTCCTGTCGGTGTCCACGTCTTCCGGAGCATAGCGAGCAATCTCAATGAACTTGTCACGGTAAGCTGTGACGCTCATCCCCTCCTGCTTCAGTGACAGGAACTCCTTCTTTTTCAACGTCATCAGGGCTTTAGGCACATGGTGCGAGCAGAAGCTGTCATGGAACTCCTGCCATGTGATCTAAGTACGATCGGGGTGAGCGTACTGGTACGAGTCCCACCAGTCCAAGGCTGGTCCTTGGAGCTGTCCTCCTGCGTACAGCACCTTCTCCCGATCGTTGCACTAAGCAATGTCGAGTAGTCGCTCCACTGCCTTGAGCCAATCCAACGCATGCAGGGGATCAGTTGCTTTGTTGAAGGTGGGCGGGCGTCCCTTCAGAAATTTGCCCCTCCTGTCACGGGGCGGCATGTTGTGCTACGGCGGATTCTGCTGGTTCTGCTGCATCATGGCCATGGTCTGAGCCATCTGTTGCATCAGCTGGGTCTGTGTGAGCATCATCTGCTCAATGGTGGGAGGTGGTGGTGGCAGTCCACTGGCACCGGCGTTGCTCTTTGTGCTCACCATCTATTATTAACAAGAGATCCCCATGAATTTTAAGACCAAGTAACTTAGGAACAGAAGTACTTGAGAACATTGAACTGGTTATGATAGAGCATAAGATAGATAAAGAGCAAGTGAAGTAAATAACCCCTTCTATGTATTCAATAATATCCTTATGCCTTAATCCAAAATCTAGATGGTAGTAGACTTACGTCCACGCCCATCACAATCATTACAAAAATCCAACTCAATCATAAGCATAATGATAATCAAAGCAAACATTGGAAGACAAGGTTCACACTGACTCGACTCACTGGTTTTTGACTCGACACACCCGGATTTTTCACAAAAACCCGACTGCGGCCATATGTGTGCCCAGGAAGTCCACAGAATACATACAACGAACAAATATGATAAACTGAGTACAAATGCTTGAAATAAAATAGTTTACATCAGAGTATAACAATAATATTTATTACAGCGGAAGTCTATAACTCTCAACTAAAGCGGAGCCGCAGTCCACAGGGACTCTGACTCGGAGAGCGCAACTCAGAAGTACGGCAGGTCCTCATGGAACTCAGCAGCAGTCCCTTGATCAGCCCAATCTGTTTACCCATCCGGGATTTTTGTTGAATAATGACAAGTGTAAGTAAACAAATACTTAGCAAGTATAGCACGGGTATGAAGGCTCAAAATAGGCTAGACACGGCTTAACCGCATTAGCATTTTTAGTTGGTTCGTTTTAAGAGTAAACAAGTTATTACAAGTGAAGGAAACCCGGTTGTAACCCAATTAATAAGTATAAGTGACAATAATCATAAATGAACATCCTCTTCTAATCAAAAAGGATCTAGGCCGCTCGTGACCTTGAGCAAGGCTATCATCATAGATTTTACACTCTGCAGAGGTTTCGCCCTTTACCCACCAGTCGCGTAAAAGTTCAAAAGAACTTTGCACCCAACCAAGCACATCAACACTTCCGAGGTGTGACTGCATAGGGACGCTACGAGGTTTTTCACAAGACACCCTAACAAAACAGTAGCCACTATGGTACAACACAGGTAGCATGATCCAAGGCACCGAGATTGACTGACTCTCAGGGCGCAGTGATAAGAGGGTCAATGGCGTCCAGAGCATGGGCAAGCTTGCCAACAAGTACAAGAGCGTGACGTGCGGAGTTCCCATACCACAGGGACTCCTGACACGGGACTGAGCCTGACAAGACATAGCCGATGGTACCCCCGTCCTCAGTGGATCAAACCATACTCTCACGAGTGCTTCCCATAGCACCGTCGGCCCCGTCGGGAACTACTGTCAAGCTAGAGCCATACAAGTTACTTGACCAAGACCAGAGCCATAGTAGTTCTAGCGGTGGCGACAGACTCCTGGGTTGCCGCTTTAAGAACCAGACCTTACGGAGAGACACCAGAGCAAAGCACGAAGCACATGCTCTACCTCCCTAAACCAAGTTGCTAAAAAACAGGTTTTGTCATAAGTGTTAAAGTGAACCATTAAGTCAAGATTAACAATTAAATAGTAATGACAGTAGCTGCGCATAACAAAGATCTACCCATATGCATAAACCCAAGGTAATCAAAGGAACAGGGTAAACAAACTAGGTACAACCTTAATAGGACTTCAAATTTAGAGACATGCATATGAAAGTAAATGTGTGTAAACAGGTGTGTATAGGTAGCAAGGATTGTTCGTGTTATAACTTGCCTTCCTCGGAGTGCTGCTGCTGCTGCGAGTCCTGCTCCGAAAAGTCCTCACCGAGCTCGAACTCCAAAGCTAACGGCTCACCGACGGGACACGAAGCACCATACAAGCATACACGCATTCCAATACATGCAAACAAATAATAATCTATTAGAACAGTACACCAAACAGTCGAAACAGTACATAAAAAGGTTTTAGAAATATTCTACGCATCACTACGAACACATGAGCGCGAAAATCACACTAATCGGAGCTAAAACGAAAAAGATATAGCTTTTCTAAGATCTAGGGACCTGCTGGCAATTTTTAAAAGCTTCCACGCGCTTATTTTAAAGAAACCAAGTACCTATACGTAATTAAGCTTAAAAACTGAAGGTCTAACACGCAAATAACCAAACCCAGGACCGCGGGTTCAAATTTTAAAAAGTGCAGGGGTTTTTCGGAAGAAACAAGACCTACTCGTAAATTCTTTTGAATAGGCTTGGAATGCGGGTTCTAATACAAAACTTGCGGGTGCTTTTTTAGAAAAGGTGCCGCGCTGACCGGTATGGCTTGGGTTGACTTGAGGTGGGGACGCTCGATGACCGTCGGATCGGGATCTAATGGCCCAGAGGAAAGCGAGGGAGGGGGTGGCTGGCGGGAACAGGGGAACGGCGGCGCCGCCCAAGCGCGCGGCGGCGCATCGCCGGCGCTAGTTCAAACTCGAGCTATAGCTCTCGGTTTTCGACGAGGTTTGGTCCTACAGAACCAGGGGAGAACGACGAGTACACTGGTGGTGACCAAGGTGAGGGGGAGGCGGTGGAGTCGGCGCGCGACGGTGGCCGGTGGCCGAGCGGCTCCGGCGAGCATGCGCGTAGGGCTAGAGAGCAGAAGAGCAGGCGCTGAGGGCTTGGGGAGGACCCTTACCGGCATGCGAAGCTAGTAGGGGGGGGGTCCAATCGACGGGAACGGCGCCGGAGGGGGTGAGTCGTCGGCGGTGGAGCTCGGAGCAATGATGGCGGCGCGAGGAGCTCGGGAGGGCTCTGTAGAGGGCTTGGGGTGCGTGGGGCGAGGTGTGTGAGGGCTTGGGGTGCGCGCGGGGTGCTTAATTAGCCCGGGGACGGTCGCGAATGGCAGGTTCGCCGGGGATCAGGCGACGGCCGGCGGCGGATCGCGTGTTGCCATCGGGACAGGAACTTTCCATGCGGGGCGCATGGCGAAAATAGGAAGGCGTGCGCGGGGAGGCTCCACGAAGCTTCGGGGTGCTCCTCGGTGGCCCACAGCCGCGCGGGGAGGGGGAAAGAAGGAAGGAGAGGTGGGAGAGAGATGACAGGTGGGTCCCGCCTATCGGTGAGGGAGGGAAGGGGGAGAGTGGGGCGCGCGAGGTGGGCCGGGAAAGCGGTTGGGCCGAGGGGGCGCGGGAAAAGAAAGGAAAGGAGGGGGGGGCGAGTTGGGCCGGGAAAGGAGGGGAGGGGAGTTGGGCTGCGCTCGGGATGGAAGTTAAAGGAGCGAGAGTGGACCAAAGGGAAAGCTTAGTTAGCAAAAGTGAACTCGGTTTGAATTAACTTTTCTAGGGCTCAAACAAATGCAAATTAAATTTGAATTTAAACAGAATTTAAATTCCAACTTAATTTGCCAACAACCAAAACACAGTGCAACAGCATGAATGCGACAAAAATGTTTCTACACTTATATTTGATTTTAATATTCATAAATAATTCATTTAATCTAGATTAAATATGAACAATTAAGATAAAAGCCAATTAATTATTAAAAATTTTAAATGGGCCATTTTTGGGTGTTACATACCCCGTGTATTGCTATTTTTTTAATGAATAACATTCTACAAGAAAAAATATAAAATCAAATAGAATTATAAACGAACTCATCCATGAGACCTAGGCAGTACACATGGAATTCTGCAGATGGGATAGGTGGAACACATTAGAAAGCAATGTAGCTAAGGCATATATATGCTCAGATATCTATAATGTTTTCTTCTGAAATAAGAGATATCAGCAATGTAGCCAGCATTATTATATATCTTAATAGTGCGGCGTTCACAATTCATTACAAATTGGATCTCAAAACCACAGTGATAATTATTGTATAATGCAATCCGATGATAACAGTCTCTATTCTCATTAATTCAGAAAAATTGTAGTTGTAGCAACAATATGCAATTATTTTAGCATGTTGAATAATATAAAAACTACTAACGTTCTCTCTAAACATGCACATATATAAATATTGTTTTTTAAAAATAAGAGATATGAGTGTCGTGTTCACAATTCATTATAAAGTGACAATTGCTGCATAATGCAATCCGACGATATGAATACTGATATTGTCATAATTGATACTGATATCTCTCCTGCCCCTAAAGATTGCAGTGAAGAGTGAAAATGGGACAACAATGTGAAGATGAAGTCATGATATTGTCATAATTCACGGGCAATCTTCACTGCAATCTTCACTCTTTATTGTTGTCCCATGACTCAAATGATACTGATATTGTCATAATTGAAGGCAGGAGAGATTGTTTCCTTTGGAAGCAGCACAACAATGGATGTAACTGAAATATCTCAATACTGCTAGGCCATAAATCAACACTATTGTTCTGCACTATAGATGATAGGAACCAAGAGCACTGAACATCTGCAAAGTTTGGCTTGAAATGCAACATGGAACTTGGTATGAAATGCCAATCATAAGCTAGATAGTCTCCTCTACAAAAGATTGTAACTATCCTTATATCAGAGACCCAACCGTGAGCGTTCAGTATTAAGCTTGATATCTTGAATAGCTTCTCAATTCCAAGAATACAACAACTATAACTAAATATGAGCTTCCACTTGTGACTAGCTACTATCAACTGTTTGACTGTATTCAAAACACCAGAGTCATGGAAACACCAGAGTTTAGGATAAATTTGTGAGGATATAGCTCAAACAATATGATAGTCATATGCATTGCAGAGTTTCCACTAGCAGTAAGTAGATTGCCAATAGAGAAAACACCCTGATCCACTAGCAGAATTTCTCTGGTACTGTTCAAATACGTGAATGCAAAACCTTTCCAAGATATAATTGATGATCGATGGTGCACTACATCAGAGACATAACTACATATTGCTCCTGGATAGCACTGAAATGAATTTGTGCATTTGTAGAAATTGTCATCACAGCCAATTCCTCTCTACTGCAGGGCACCAATGCAAGTGGTGGCTAAATGATAGACCACTGTATGCAAGGAACATACACTTTGTGCTTGGATTTCTTGCATGCATCACAATGTAACGTCCAATTAATGCAATGTCCATGTATTTCTAGGAACCCTAGATAGCATAACTTAAATGCCTCAACTTCAAACAAAATAGTGCCCTGGTATGGTTGAGACACATCAATTGAGTAACTGAGCATAAGAAGCCAACTGATAGCAAATTGCATTAGGATAGCTTGGTTCAGTTCATTTCCAATCAAACACACCAGAGCTTGTGGTGACCAAAGAATTCCTATATGTTTCAGTTGCACACCATATTCTCTGCATTTCATAATAGTATGACTGGTGAATGATAGCAAAGGAGTTTGCCGTAGTCCTCCTCCATCGTTTGAAATCTGCACCCGGTCAAATACACGACCAGAAGGTAGAATAGACCAGTAGAAAAGTGTTACCCGTGAAATCAAATGGCATAGGTGGCCTCAGCTGCACAACCAATGAATGACGGCCATATCATCAGTGCACTATGAATGGTCACGGCCTCAAACACTTCCTGGACCTCATGTACCTCTAGGGGAGAACACAACAGAACTATACCCACAGAATGAGGAGAGAAAGCACTGGTTGTGTACCTGATTGGCATTTCGTCAAACACCAGCCAGGCACACATTGAGATAGATGAAGGCTTGTCTGCGATGGCCCTCACAGAGAGTGACTGGGTCTTGACCAGGTCGGGGGTGTCATCCTCTGCACCTGGAGCGGCCAGTGGGGTTCTGGACGCCAACAAAATTGTAGGTGAGGGCAGTGAGGTGGTTGATGTAGCGATGGATGCGTTCAGCACCACGGACGTAGTTGACGAAGGCGCCGATGTCGCGATCACAGGCGCGAGGGCGCGCTCGTCATGGCTGCAACTTGGTGTCGAACACCTTGCGGGCTCCCTAGTGGCGGTGAAGCCAAGCGCGGTGGTGTCTATATGGAGGTCGGGGTGGTGGACGTCGGAGTCGGCAGTGGTGTGGTGGAGGACGCCGGCGAGCTGAGGGAGGCATTGGGCGTCGCTGTAAGGGTCACCGACACCACCGAGGTGGTGGTGAACAACTCCTCCACGTGCTGGCGCCTACGCTCCATCTCGTGCCGCAGCCTGGCGAACTCAAAGGCGGCCACGATGTGCTTGACATTGGCGGTGGAGGTGGTGGTGTTCATGGTGGTTTGTGGCGGCGGTGGACTAGGGTTGGGATATGGTGATTTTGGTAGTGGATTTTGACTCAGTGGTGGTAGCTATGGTCGCCAGGATCAGTTCCTCCTGTAGAATGAGGTCGTCACGTCTGGGAATTGAAGGATCAAAAGCTGAATTAAGAGAATTTTTTTCCCAATTCAATTCCCAATCCCAAAACCACTCTAGTAGGACTCGAGCTACGAGAGAATCGGCTCTGGTACCATATGTCACGATCCTTAGATTAAGGATTGGACGAGATAGCTAGAGGGTTTCACTGGCGTCATGCGCGGCGGATTGGCTCGGCAGCGCTGGCACAGAAGAGAATCCGAGGGAGGAAGAGAACCATGAGATGGGTTTAGTTCATATTGTTCATTGTTGATGCCCTCTCATCAGGCAACCAGCTGCATATAAGGTTTATTACATATGGGACAAGCCCAGCACAGAACAGGCTCGCAGCCCTACAACCCCAACCCGCATACTCCTGTTACACAGGCCCCATTGGCCAGGTCATGGCAGGTTTGCTACATGGAGCAACCATATCCCAAGCCATCTTTATATATATAGGTAGACATGCATCATCCGGTCTCATCCTCGTATATACGGTAAAATGGAGAAGAGGGTAGGTGCACGTATCAGAAAAGTAGTCTGTGACCATGGAATAGTAGGCATCAGCAACAATATCTCTAGGCTCACCTATACACTGTGCGCATCCCCAAACGAAGAAGCCGTCAAGCACTGCAAGAATATAGATCCGCGGACTGATGTCTGATGATCACCGCCTCGACAACACTGCAAGAATATGGAGCGTGGGGCGCCTCCTGACAACACTGATGCCCATCGATGCATTTGCAGGCAACAACTTTTATAGACCTGCATCTGCACTTGTTTTTAGCAATGTCAACAAGTATTCACCATTTATCCTTCATTTATTTGTCTAATCACATGCTTCGATGCTCTCTCATCCTGAATGCTCCCTATGTCCAGAAATATGTAGTTTTCAGTAAGGATGCGCATGCCATGGTCGCTAACTCTCTCCCTTGTAAATACATGGACATGATAGCATGCATGGCTGTGGAGTTTATTCAAGCCACCATACTATGGTTAGTTCTGTTAATTTCTGTAGTGTTAAGAAAGGACCGAAATGCACTCACTGTATCCTAGAACATTTACTGCTTCCAATTCCACTTACTATATCATGAAGGTCATCCAACCATGGATGACAAGGCAGGTATGCGGCTATGCGAGCTACAGACATTTAGAGATTGCGAATTTTCTATTTGAAACATGCAATTGAAAGGACGCAATTAAGTTCTTGCTCCCGGTGTTTATAGAGTTTAAAGATTGACCGGATGTGCAGTATGCAATTTTAAGCATACTAACCTTGCTGTGCAATATAAATCCCATGATATGAGTTAATACTAATGTATTCGTTCTGAATATAAATTGCAGAAGATGAATGTGAGAAAACCTTAACAGACAAAAGAACATAAAATATCTAATAAAATTGAAAAAAAAATCATGTCTATTCTTCCCCAGAAACACCTATATATTATATTATTAAATAATTTTCCACGGATGCTGCCATCTCTTAGATGAAAGAGTGAGTTGCTGCCGCTGGGAAAGGGATACTATTGTTTACATATGAAACAAATTTCTGCCGTAGTCCCCTCGAACAGCCGCAGTAGATGAAAAATGATCTTATATTACAAATAAATTGCTCCCGGACACACAAAGTCGGTATCTTAAAATGTTCTCACTTATGCTATAGCAAATTGAGATGGTTACTTTTTGTACTTTCATCACTAAATATGATCATTTTTTGCGAGATCACTAAATATGATTATTACTATCCACTAGTGCTACACATCAACTAATTAACTTATATTCATCAAATTAAATTCACTACATCGCCCAGCTGCCTTCTATATTTATCGTGTTATATGCAAACTCCGTGCTACTTACACAGACAACAGTCCGTGTTAGGAAATGCATTGTCCACTGTGTCAGCGACATTAATAGCATGGCATTTTATAACTTACAAAAAGGTGCATATTGGCCATCCTCCAACACTAGCTCAGCGATATAAACCCCACAATGTACCAACAAAAAACACAGCTAGCATTAGGGGGAAAAACAAGAGGCCCAATCCGAACAGGCAGACAATATGTGGAGGCCGGCGGAGCGCACCACCTTGGATCCTCCCGCCGCCGCAGCCAATAGGAGGGCCAGCTGAGATCCGCCTCTCCGCCACCGGAACTCGCCATGCCGCCGTCTTCTCCGCCGCCGGGAGCCCCGAGCTCGGGCCGTGGCCGCCGGGAGCCCCGAGCTCGGGCCGCGGCCGCCGGGAGCCACAAGCTCGGGCCGCCGCCGTGGGGAGGCTGCGTCGCCGCCATGGGGAGGCTGCCCCGCGCCACGCGTCGGGAGGGAGAGAGGGAGGGAGGCGGCGGTGGAGGATAGAAGCGAGTCGTGGGGAGGTAGCCCGCCGCGCGCTGTAGGGAGGCTGCGTCACTGCCGTGGGGAGGCTGCCGCGCGCCGCGCGCCGGGAGGAAGAGAGGGAGGGAGGTGGCGGTGGAGGATGGAGGAGGCGGGGTCAGGGAGAGGCGGCGGAGGCAGTGAGAGGCAGGGAGTAGGGACGAAGGCGGTGGAGGAAGGAGGAGGAATTTATATGCTAGGGTTTCGCATGTGAGGGGTGGCGGGCTTAATGGTCCGGAGGATTAATGGGCTGACTTTGCTGTGCGTGATCCAAAACGCACGACAAACACACCTCTTTGTCGTGCGCCGGATCCAAAACGCACGGCAAAAACCTATTTAATCAAATCAAAATTTTACATAGAACAACACCTAAATTATCAAATAGCTTCAAAAGAATTACAAAGTTTCGTAACTTTTAAAGATCTACAACTTTCATTTAGGTAGTTTTTCCGACCGTGGTCATTTGAAAATTTTTAATTTGTCAACTACCAAGTTTTATAACATTTCAGATCTACAACTTTCATTTAGAGTGTTTCTCCATCTGAGCTCATTTGGAAATTTTGAATTTGACATCTCATCTCTCTAGTAATTTCTCTAGTTGTTTCTACTACTACTAGAGAGACATGTAAGATTTTTGAACAAATTTACTTTAACATTGTCAAATGAAAAAGTGTCCGCACAAAAAATTGTTCATCTTGATGAGTTATACAACTTTGTAGATCAAAATCTTTTCATTTGAATTCGTTTAGGGCTTCAAAATGTGCTTTAAAATTTGTTTTGGGCTTCAAAATGTGCTTTGAAACACCTCTTTGCCGTGTGCCAAGAAAAAACGTACGGCAAAATATGGCTTTGCGGTGCGCCGTAAGGAAGGAGGATGACAAACTCATGACTTTGCCGTGTGCCAAGAAAAAGCACACGGCAAAGTATTTGTTTGCCGGGTGTTTTTGTTTCGTCGAGTATTTTTTGGGAAACTCTCGACAAACTCCATCTTTACCGTGCGCCCGAGGGAATGCACACAGCAAACCCCCAAGCACACAGCAAACATGAAGTTTCCCGTAGTGGTGTTTGACGATGGATTGGGGATCAATAGAGTTTGCGCACATATATTTGCACTTATTTGTAGCAATAGCGACGAACATTCACCATTCAGCCTCCGTTAATTTGTGTAGTCACACGCCAGTCTCTTCTCCTGAATGCAATCCTATATATCTTAGTAATGATAAGTAGTTCCATGGTCTCTCCCTTTCCATACAGGGAACTGCCGCTAAATGATATGTACAGAGAATTTTTTAAGAAGTAGGAGAGAATAGATGTTTGTCAATACTAGAAAATATGCTCGTGCCGTTTCAAGGCCATCTGCCTATTTATCATCACTCTATAGTTCTTAATAATTGTGATTCTATAGTAGATTCATATCCATACCGAGATTTAATTATATGGTATTGCATTTACACGTTGTTTTCTCAGAAAAATCAATTCCTGCACATGAATTAGTATTATCACAGAAAGAGATACGATCATTATGGAGCGTAAATTAACTAATGAGATCCACCAAATGCACTAGTGCTATATCACCCAGCTGCCTTCTCTCTCTATGTATATATATACAGCTTATAAAAAGCCACATGTTGTCCAACCTCCAACACTAGCTCAGCGATATATAAACTCCAAAACCTACCAAACAGCTAGCAACAGAGTCAGGGAGAGAAATAAGAGGTCACCGATCTTATGGGAAGACAACGACCCTCATGGACGCGCAGTGTAGTGCTAGGAAAAGGAGACATCATGAACCGTATTAGGCGAGCCGTGCCTTACTGACGCGTTGTCCGTCCTGGTAGATCGATTTGCACACACCCATGCTATCTATTAGCTCCTACAAAATCCAGCAATAATCGACCCCTGATGGTGTAGTTTATGCGTTGGGTTGCAGGTGACGTCGAAGCAACACGGGCAAGGATATCCCCCATAGTCTCGGGAGAAAGATATATACTAGGGCAATCAGGAACGCGCTTGCGGAACCTCGTGGGCACCGTGCGTCAAGGGAATTCTCATTCAACGGCGCGATCGTGCAGCGCGGTGGTAAGGCGAATAAGCACACAGGATCGTTGTTGGTAGGGCGGTAGACCCAAGCGATGAGAAATTTGGTGCTGACATCCTCAGTGACGTGTCAAAGTTAAAGTGGGAGCAGGACCTGATTTTTGAGGAATTGAATAGGCTGGGGGACAACTTGTGCTAAGAGATAGTAATATGATTACTAGGAACGGTCATATGAGAGACATCAGGACTCTTTTGAGGACTCAATCCCCGTGCTTCAAAAACTAAGAATCAATATAATTTATATATATTGTGGTTCTAGAAAACAATTAACCGATGCAGTTCATGATTTTGGGCTTTAGACAGCTAACACCTGCCTGCAGACTAATAAATCTATGATGGCCAGTGCTGGTCATTACGAGCCTGGCGGTTTCCTCATCTGGCGACTAAATAAAGAGCCGGCTCCGATGGTTATAATACTATCCATTTCTTTTGTGAGCAATTCATACTCCCACGGCAAGAATTTGTATGTCCAAGAGCTTACAATGTCTCCGGCGCTTGAAATTTCTCAATTGTGTGCCTTCTAATCGTAGCAATCAATGAGCACAAGCATACAAGAAAACATACAAATACAGCTAAGAACAATAAAACAACCAAAATAAAAGCTTTAAAACAGCGCTTCCTAGGATATGACCCAATGTTATGGTCATGTAAGCGCAAGAAACACTCAAAACAAAGCTACTTCAAAAAAGATACAACTATATCAAATGATTTGTAATGTAAAATAACATACTACATGCTGCATTCATTTTAATTAAACAAAATCCTGTATAAGTTATTTAAGTTTGAATTTATTTAAGTTATTTTTTAATTTGTAGAACCGAGGTGAAACTTAATCACATTTTATTTTATATTTTTTCATGTATAAATTATAAAAATTAAACATTTAACTTGAAATGAAACATGTGAGATCATCTCGGCATATAACTTTCTGAACATGTCAAACACATTTACATTGGCATTTATCAAATTGAAATTAATTAGAACATTGAATGTATAGTTTTAGTTTGCTCTTAATTATAAACATTCAATGAAAATGACTAATCAAAGAAGAACCAAGATATAACCTAGTTAATTTTATTTAGAAAACTAATAGAATAATTTACTAATCAAATTAAAATTAACAAGATAAATCGTATTGTAACTCTAATTATACTTAGTTGGAAAAAAGTCTATGAGCAATTAACCATATTATTGTTTTAAAGGTGACACAAGATAGGTTGGAATCTTAACTCTCAAAATCATCTTAGGGATTCCCAACTAAAGGGACCTCCTTGTAAAGGAGTCTAGGGGGAGGTGGTCCATATATAAAGACAGAAAAAAACTCTTGACCTCTACATCCATAAGCAATGTGGTGCTCGTATATGGTTTTTCCCTATTCAATGCTTTCACATATTCTCTTGCACTAATGGGCTTTGCAATTTGGGCAAATAAATGGGTGGGATGTATTATTAAGGGTAAAAGTAGGTTGAATTTGCGCCAAGGCTAGTCTACTAAGATTTAGGCATTTTCTATTTCCAGAATAATTAATAGGTGGTAATAAAATAATTCTAGATAAGACAAGAATTCATATTTAATCTATGAAAAATATTCCAAAAAACCAAAAATCCTAGGAAAAGGTCCAAAGATGGAGTTGAACAAGATGAACACAAATAAAATATTAGGAGCTCATAAAAAGATTCTAGCACCTTAAAAAATTTGAATTTTCTATATGAAAAAATATTAATAATTATAAAAAAAACTATTAGTCTTCTAAACGTATTTTGAAAATTCTGCACATATTAATGGAACCAGCAAGAATGTACTGCAGACAATATTATAACTTGTGTTGCATAAATTTAGATAAGAAAACAATAAATTTTTTGGTACTAAATTCCATGTTAGTTATATACTCCTAAGTGTTAGAAAAATTTATAAAACTGTTGCATAAACTCTTTTCCCTAATCACATCCTATGCTACTCCACAGCACACCCTCGGCCTCGCTTGGTTATGAGACTATGGCACATGCACATGTGACACGGCTTGACCATTATCTAATTAAATCCAACAATTGTTACTCAGCCTCTGTGACTGCCAGCACTAAATGAAACGGTGGGAGATATGAACAAGTTGCTTGGTTGCTTGAGTATCTCCACGGGATGGCGTTGGTAACTTGATTGACCCTCCTTTTGGTCATGGCTTCTTCTATCTTTCCGTTATTCATCCCAATCCCATGCATGGTACAAATTTAAAACGACTTTATATATACTGATATCTTTTATGGATTTGCAGCGTCTGTGGTCCATGCATATGTGGGCAAGTAGTGTGTACTGTTCGTCTCCCTTGTGCAGTTCTAGTGCTTTATATAAGCAGGCGCAGATGAGGTATATATATATCAAGATGGATATACTATTTATGGTGACATTAAGCTCTTTAATTCGGACCTCCTGTAACCTCGACCACTCAAATGAAAGAGCAAGTGTGTTTACATGTTAATAGGGAGCACTATGTAGTGTGCGTAAATAATATTATAATTTTGTACTCGTGTCAAAAAATATATAATAGTGATGCCATTTATGTTTTTTATCGATAATATCCTTCTACTACTTATACTACTCATATATACTACCTATACCATAAGTACAATTTTCAGTAGTATACAATAAATCTTAGCCGTCGGATATTTAAATACTAGTCCTTTTATAGCATAGTATGAAACACCGTAAAAAAGCTCTTGTAAATATATTAAGTAGTATGTATCCACTTTCCCATGGCCACCCCCTGGAAAGCAAATGGCTCCGCCTATATTCACTACAAGAAATCTGTCAATCAATGACTAATTTTCGATGACATTCTCACGGAACGTCACAAACATGCTCACATCCGTGTCGTTTTAGGGATTTTCATCACAAATCAACAAATAGCCCATTCGGGATCGAATTTGGGCCCAAACTCTGTCACGAACCTCGATAATTGTCATTCATTGAAAATAAATTTGTCACAAATTTGATACCGTGACTCAATCATAATATTTACAAAACAAATATGTCATTTTGCATGGACATATGTTTTAAATTTATAGAAAATAAATCGTAAAAAATACAAAATCTAGAACTCACACCACAACATCAATTATCTCACCACCGATCAAAAAATGAGACAAACATTGCCATAATAGGGCAAAGTAAACAATTGAACCCGCAACCTTTCAAATACGTTGGCACGGGTCTTACCACTGCAGTATCACTTCTATTGAGTTTTCATTCAGCCTTCAATCATTTTGTATTTACTCAAGTGATAAAGGCTAAAATGCTAAAAATGTAAAAATTGCTCAAGTGATAAAGGCTAAAATGCTAAAAATGTAAAAATTGCCCAAGATGTGAGAATAGAACCTGGCCTCCGGCGTGGCACAACCGGCCCGCCCGCCGCGCCACCAAGTCACACTGTGTGGCACACCCGAGTTAATCCGGTAAAAGCAAAAAAAACGGAGCAAGCAGCGGCAAAAGGCTTCGAACAAGCGACCTCGCGGATGGGTTTCCCACGCCTCATTACTGAGCCACTCGCCTGGTATTGATCTGGTGCACATTTTAACGTTTTTATATGGGTCTCTCATTCAAAAAAAACAAAGACACGAAAATAATGCAGAGGGCTGGGATCAAACCCGCGACCACACATTGAAATAGGTGGAGCGATACCGGTTGAGCTACTTTTAGAACTGTGTGTATACAAGGATGGCAATTTATATATACAATTTCAGTTTATAGTTAGGTCCTTGGTATTTTACGTTCGTGTCCCTTCAAGTTTTGAAGCATTTACAATTGGGTCCCTCGCCGGCCGGTGACTCGAGCGATGAAATTCCGGCGAGGTGGGGCCCTAATCGACAACTTGATCTATCTAGTGAGCATCACGAGCTCACCACGAGTTCATTTATGTGCTTCTCGGGGTCGGGGATGGCCGGTGGAAGTCTGTCGGCGGTGAACTTGCTCGGGCGGCGCCGGTGAGCTAGCTCCGACGAGGTGGACAGCCAGGGGAGGTCGCCAAGGGGTCGGCGAGCTTCCTGGGGTGACGGGGAGTGAGGCTGTGGGATCAGTTGGGGCAGGGTGGAGTGGAGAAGTCTGCCCACGTTGAGGCGGTGGCCGACGGCGATGGTGAACAGCGGGAAAGGCTCGGGACGGCCAGCGAATGAGCCAGAGGGGGTCAGGGAGCTGAGGTGAAGGTCGGGGAGTGTAGCGGGATGCCCAAATTGGGTTGGGGTGGTGCGTAGGGGGCTGCCCATGGCGAGGTGGTGGCGGTAGCGCCAATGACGTTGAGCAGAGCTCGGGAGCGGCTCGGGCAAGGCGCTGAGTAAGCCTTGGGTGGCCTTTTATAGGCGATGGGGAGGGAATGGAGGCTTAGGAGCGAAACATTGGCGCCAAGTGGCCGAATCGGCGAGGGACAACGCGTGTGATGTCGCCGGCGGTGATGGTGCGCTCCGGCAGAGTATGGCGGCTGTGTGGCTACATGCGAGCGTTTGAGCGAGCCTAGCATGAGATGGGGACTGCGCTGGCACGGGGAGATGTGTGGGCAGGCTAGCTGCAAGGAGCTCGACGCAGCGGGGAAGAAGAACAGGGTAGCCGAGCGCCGCCGCGAATGTCGGTCGGCCGGTTCGCGCTTAAGAGCTAGGCGAAGGAGATGGGGAAGAAGGAAAAGGAGCTGCCGGCCTCGTGTACTAGCACGTAGGGAGGTGAGGGGAGAGCCGAGAATGGCCAGCATGAGGTCACCGCCATCGCGGCCGGCGTGCGTGCTCTGGCTCTGCTGAGCGTCGGGAGGTAGTAGAAGAGGGGAGAGAGGAGCTGGGCCGTGGGAAAGGAGAAGTGGGCCGGCAACGGGGAGGTGTGTGGGCACGCGCTTCGCACGGCTCGACGCGCCGGGTAGGCTAGCCGCAAGGAGCTCAACGCGGCGGCGGGGTCGGAGGGACCTCGACGTGGCGGGGAAGAAGAATAGGGGAGAGGGAGGAGGGGAAAACGTTTGACTACGGTCAAACGACTTTTGACTAAGATTTGAACGGAAATTTGCATTGAAACTCGAAAATCGTCCAATATAAAAGTTTCTTAGAATTAAAAGTTATACAACTTATATGTTGAAAGGTTTTTATTTTGAGTTCTAGATTTAGGAGAAAAATTATGTTTCCTTCAGACTTTTCTAAATGAGTTTGAACTTGAATTTCAATTTAGAAAGATAAGTTTTTATATAACAATTGCTTATTTAACTTCACATATGAGTTCAAGTTTGAGGTGCATATGAGTTCGAAAATGTAATGCGATACTTAAATCTTAAAGTTAGACTAGAGTTATAAGAAATATATGTGTGATTGTATGTGAGAGAGTTTGTGGTTGTATGTTTTGAATACAAATTTTTTTATATGATCTCATATGAAAAAAACTTTATACCAAAGTCGTACATCTCAACGAAATCTAAAACTTTGTAGCTGACAACTTATGTATTTGAGATTGTTTAATAACTCAAAATGTTATCATAAGTTATCTAATTTGAAATTTGAAATTTTAAAAATTTCAAATGATCTCGAATGTGAATAAATCATATATCAAAGTTATATGTATCCATGAAATATAAAACTTTGTAGTTAACAACCTTTCAATTTAAGATTGTTAAATACTATAAAAAATCTTTATAATGTTTCTAATTTGAAATTTTCAAATTTTCAAATGACCTCGGATGTAAATATGTTTTATATCAAAGTTGTAGGTCTCGAAGAGATGTAAATGTTTGTAGTTTACAACTTTTTCATTTAAAATTGTTTAGCCATCCACAAGTTTGTTATAAGTGTAAAGAGAAAACACTACTCTGTCACGTCACTGATCCGCGTCTTCAAATTTGTGGCCTCCTATTGGTCAAGAAGGTGTCACCAGGATCCCCTCTCCTTCACAAAGAGAATATCTGTCACCTCTCCTTCATTCCTCCCTCTCTCTCCCTCTTCCTCTCACCTCTTGCCAGTGCAGGCACCACATGCGGAGGTCGTCGCGACGCGGGCCGCTGTGGGCGTGGCCGGCCAGGCGGGCCGCGGGCCGCGGTCGGCTAGGCGGCACGGGCGGCATGGCGCAGGTGGCGGGCGGCGGTCGGCCAAGCAGCGCTGGCGGCGGGCGGCCAGGCAGCAGTAGCGGAAGCAGTTTGAGTGCTCGATCTGAGATCATGCAGCCAGAGAAAAAGTGATTTTCCCCATGTTTTGCTTTGCCTATTGATTTCTTTTAGAACACATAGATCCATGAGATGCTGCCATCGATTTCTTTGATTGACTGACCTGCTGCCCGTCAGGGAGTAGTATAAGATGAGGCTTAGACATGGCTGGGGCTAGATTAATCTGCAGGAAAAAGATCTGGGAGGGATGTGACCCATGTGTAGGATTCAGGTTGCAGTAATCTATATACGAGTACTAATCTGGTAGCATTTGTTTGCACTCCTTATTTCAGTTAGGGATAGTCTAGTATGCATGAAGATTTAGCACCAAGTGTTTGTCCACATCACATTTAAGCTGTTTAAATCAAAATGGTGCCAAACATTCGGGTGCACAGGCACAATGCAAATGCACTTGTCTTTTTTCACATTAAGCAACTAGATCTGGATAAAGTTACTTCTTGTTTCACATGATCTACTTGTGGCTGTGCACATAACATTAATGGCTTCTGCAGACAGACATTGCTCATGCAAGTTTCAGAGTCAGAATGTTCAATGTCCAGATATTGTTTATCACATCCAAGGTTTATAATGCTCGTCCATCCTGATGCAGGGCACTGGTTTAACTTAAGTTAGCAGTGTCATCTCCAAGAACTACTAGTAATTAGGTTAACACATAATCCTCAATACCATGTATGTGCCCACTGATCCTTCTTTAGCTACCTGACTAGGGGATGAGCATCCATACAGTAGTGCAAACAAATGCTAAAATATGTTGTACAGGTGTTAGTTGTACTGCAGATTTGTCATGTTTTACGACATTCTAAATATAACTACACTACCAGCTAATCATTTTTTGCTTGTTTTTTATTTGCTGGTTGCAGCGAGCAGGGAAGGATGCGAGAGACTGAGGCATCATAACCAAAGAGATGGTACACTTATTCTGTAAACCATGTTCTTGAACTGTACATGCAAATCTGGATTATGCATTGTCTCTGTCAAATGATGTAGGCAGCATTTGTAAAGAACAATAGCAACAAAGTGTATCAAATAAACTCTTGCCTTGTTTACTAAAAATTAGTAAATTTCACATGTTGGATGTCTACAGACATCCAACATGTGCAATTTAGCTTGTTTCTGACGTCCAACATAGCACATAGGATTGAATCAGTTAACTGCAGTTTTGATTCATGTTGAACATATTCTGGTAGGCTGCCTAAGCACTGTCACACCCGGATTTACACAGAAACCCGGATGCGGCCACATGTGTACCCAGGAAGTCATAGTACACATATAGCGAACAAATACGATAAACAGAGCACAAATGCTTGAATAAATTCTTGATTAAATAAAGTTTTACATCAGAGTGCATCATAAATAAACTAACCAAATATAGCAAAAGACTATAACTCCCAAACTAAGTGGAGCCGCAATCCACAGGGACTCTGACTGGGAGATCATAACTTAGTAGTACGGCAAATCTTCTAGAAACTCAGCAGTAGTCTCATGCCCAGCCCAATCTGTTTACCCATCAGGGATTTTGTTGAATAAATGACAAGTGTAAGTAAACATTTAATTAGCAAGTATAGCACGGGTGTATGAACGCTCAAAATAAGGCTAGACACGGCTTATCTGCATTAGCATTTTTAGTTGGTTCATTTTAACATTATCCAAGTTACTACAGTGAATGAAACCCAGTTGCAACCCAATTAATAAAGTATAAGTGACACTAAACATAAATAAACATCATCTTCTAATCAAAAAGGATCCAGGCCGCTTGTGACCCTGAGCAAGGCTATCATGATAGATTTTACACTCTGCAGAGGTTTCACCCTTTACCCACCAGTCGCACTGCCCTCTCGGAGCACTGGATCACAACACTATACTTGGCTAGCCAACTCATTCCCAGGATTAGATCGAATCCAAGAGAATTCAGTAATGTGGGGTATACCTCAAAATCTACCCCATTTATGGTAATGATAACCTTGGAGCAGCGTAGACTGGCTTGTTGTTCTCCCCCAGGTGAACTAACTAACATAGGATTCCCCATGGGTTGCAGGGATGGCAGCAGAGATGAAAGCACGCGAAGCTCCAGAATTGAATAAAATAGCTGCTGGCTTGTTGTTCTCCCCCAGGTGAACTAACTAACATAGGATTCCCCATGGGTTGCAGGGATGGCAGCAGAGATGAAAGCACGCGAAGCTCCAGAATTGAATAAAATAGCTGCAGGGGTCGAGTTGTCAAGGAGCGTACCCACAACCACATCCGTAGCTCCCTCTGCGGTTTCTGCGCCCATGTGGTTGACCTTGCCCCTAGCGGGGTTCTGGGGTCCCCGGTTGGCCTGCACCTACTGTTGTCCGGCCTGCTGGTTGGCGTTCTGGGTCTTCTTGGGGAAAACATTGGCAAAGTGCCCCTGCTCTCCATAGTGATAACACACCCTAGGACCCACTGGTGTGTTGTTAACATGGTTGGGGCGCTGAACGTGACCTTACTGCACCTGGTTGCATTGAGCTGGAGCATTCTGCAAGAGTCATTGCTGCTGTGGAGCTTTGGGATACTGGGGGCGCTGCTGATACTGGCCACGGTTGAGCGAGCCGGGCTGACTCTGAAAGCGCTGCTGGTTCCGCATCGGCTAACTTCCTTGAGGAGGAACGAAACGGGGCGACTGCTGCTCCCAGTCTGCTGGCCCTGGAACTTCCTCTTCTTCTCCTCGATCTCACGGCGCTTGTGTTCCAGCATCAAAGCACCGTCCACCAATTCCTGAAAGTTGGGGAACTTGATGCACATCAGTTGGTACTGTAATGTATCCTACAAGCCATCACAGAACCGGGTCTGCTTCTTCTTGTCTGTGGCCACGTCCTCTGGAACATAACGGGCCAACTCCATGAACTTGTCACGATAAGCGGTGACACTCATCCCTTCCTGTCTCAGTGCCAGGAACTCCTTCTTTAGGGTCATCAGGGCTTCTGGCACGTGGTGGGAGCGGAAGCTACTATGAAACGCTTGCCAGGTGATCTGAGTACGGTCAGTGTAAGCGTACTGGTACGAGTCCCACCAGTCCAAAGCTGGTCCTTGGAGCTGTCCTCCCACGTACAACACCTTCTCCCGGTCGTTGCACTGCGCGATGTCGAGCTGTCTCTCCATCGCCTTGAGCTAATCATCTACCTGCAAGGGGTCGCTGGCCTTGCTGAAGGTGGGAGGGCGTCCCTTCCGAAATTCACCCCTCTTGTCCCGGGGCGGCATGTTGGGCTGCTGCGGCTGGTTATGCTAGTTCTGCTGCATCAATGCCATAGTTTGGGCCATCTGCTGCATTAGCTGGGTCTGCGTGAGCATCAGCTGGGTCTGCGTGAGCATCATCTGCTGCATCAGCTGGGTCTGCGTGAGCATCATCTGCCATAGAGGACTTGATAGTAAAAGAGCAAGAGAAATGAACACCACCCTCTATGTAATCATCAATGTCCTTAAACCTTAGTCCTACATCTAGATGGTGGTATACTCATGTCTACACCCATCACAATCATTTCAAAAATCCAAATGAAGCATGAGCATAATGACAACCATATCAAGCACCTGAAGACATGATTCATGCAAGACTTGACTGAACTTGAGTTTTGAAAAAGTGAAACTAGCCGACTCATAACACATAATGATGGTGGTCTCCTAAGGTTTAATCGACCATTCTAACTAGGCTGCGATCCTACAGTTAGCACGGCTCTGATACCAATCTGCCACACCCGGATTTACACAGAAACCCGAATGCGGCCATATGTGTGCCCAATAAGTCATAGTACGCATATAGCGAACAAATATGGTAAACAGAGAACATATACTTGAATAAATTATTGATTAAATAAAGTTTTATATTAGAGTGCATCATAAATAAACTAACCAAATACAGCAGAAGACTATAACTCTCAAACTAAGTGGAGCCGCAATCCACAGGGACTCTGACTGGGAGATCACAACTCAGTAGTATGACAAATCTTCTGGAAACTCAGCAGCAGTCTCATTCCCAGCCCAATCTGTTTACCCATCCGGGATTTTGTTGAATAAATGACAAGTGTAAGTAAACATTTACTTAGCAAGTATAGCACGGGTGTATGAAGTCTCAAAATAAGGCTAGACACGGCTTAACTGCATTAGCATTTTTAGTTGGTTCATTTTAACATTATCCAAGTTACTACAGTGAATGAAACCCAGTTGTAACCCAATTAATAAAGTATAAGTGACACTAAACATAGATAAACATCATCTTCTGATAAAAAACGATCCAAGCCACTCGTGACCCTGAGCAAGGCTATCATGATAGATTTTACACTCTGCAGAGATTTCGCCCTTTACCCACCAGTCGCGTAAAAGCTCAAATGAACTTTAAACCCAACCACGCGGAGGTGGATCAAACCTCACAAATTACACTTCCGAGGTGTGACCGCATCGGGATGCCACGAGGCTTTTCACAAGACACCCTAACAAGACAGTGGCCGATTATGATACAGCACAGGCAACATGCCCATGCACCAAGATTGACGTACGCCTGCGGAGTCACACCATAGCGGGGTCAATGGCGTTAAGAGCGCGGGCATCACACCCAACAATGCGCAACGTGTGGAGTTCCCCATCGCAGGGACTCCCGGCACGGGACTGTGCCTCACGGGGGCATAGCCGACGGATCACCCGTCCTCGTTGGATCAAGACATACTCTCACCCATGTTTCCCATAACGCCGTCGGCCACTCCGGTAACCACTGGCAAGCTAGAGACGTACATGCTACTTGACCAAGACCAGAGCCATAATAGTTCTAGCGGTGGCGACAGGCTCCTGGGTTGCCGCTTTAAGAACCAGACCTTATGGAGGGACACTAGAGCAAAGCATGAAGCACATGCTCTAGCTCCCTATACCAAGTTACTAAAATCAAGTTTTATCATTAATGTTGAAGTGAACCATTAAGTCAAAATTAACAGTTAAATAATGATGATAGTAGCTGCGCATAACAAAGATCTACCCATATGTATAAACCCAAGGTAATCAAAGAACAGGATAATCAAACTAGGTACAACCTTAATGGTACATCAAATTAGACACATGCATTTATGAAATAATTTAATACAAGTTGATTAGGTAGCAAGGATTGTCCGTGCTATAACTTGCCTTTCTCAAAAGGTGGCTGCTGCTGCCGCTGTGAGTCCTGCCCCTGGAAGTCCTCCTCGTACTCGAAGTCCAACGCGAAAGGCTCACCGACTCGACACAAATCACCACACAAACATCCACGCAAGCCAATACATGCAAACAAATAATATTCTATAAGAACAGTACACCAAACGGCAGAAACAGGACAAATAAAGGTTTTAGAAATATTCTACGCTTCACTACGAACACATGTGCGTGAAAATCACACTAATCGGAGCTAAAACGAAAAAGATATGGCAAATCTAAGATCTAGGGACCTGCTGGCAAGTTTTAGAAGTTTCCAGGGGCTTATTTGTGAAAAACCAGGGACCCATGCGTAATTATGCGTTCAAATCTGAGGGTCAACGCGCAAAACTACAAATCTGGACCGCGGCTTTTAATAATCAAAAGTGCAGGGGTTCTCCAAAAAAGAAAAGGGCCTATTCGTAATTATTTTCTACAGGCGGTGGACGGCGGGTTCTATTTCAATACTTGTAGGGTCCTTTTAGCAAAGTAGCTCGGATGACCCATAAGGGAATGTTTGACTCGGGGCCGGGCGCGATCCCTGGCCGTTGGATGGAGATCGGAGGGCCGGGATTGGATCGGGGAGTTCGAGTAACCGGCGGGGAGGGAAAATAGCGGCGCCGCCTGGCCGCGCGGTGGCGCGCTCGCCGGCGCTACGCGAATGTTTGCGATGGGGCTCAGTTTCGAACACGGCTAAGTGCCACAGCTTCGGGAGAAGGCGGGGAGTGCGAAGACGAGGTCCCCGACGACCGAGAGCTAACGACGGCATGCCGCGACGGTGATGGGCGGCCGACGAATGGTGGAGAGGCGGCGAGTGGCTAGGGGGCACGGAGATGGGCAACAAGCAGCGCGGGGGAGGTCCTTACCAACGCGTGAAGCTCTCCAAAGGCTTGTACGCAACAGAACAGCGGCGGGACGCGAGATCGACGGTGGCGGTGAAACTCGGGCGTAGCGCGGCGGCGCTGCGAGGAGGGGTGCGTTGCAGCTTAGGGAGCTCGGGGGAGAGGGCTTATGTGAGAGATTGGGGGCACGAGGGTTCCTTTGATAGTCCGGGGAGGGGATCTCGGCTTGCATGCCATGCCCAATCACGGCGGCGGCGGGCCCACGGGCGAGGGGAGGGACGCTGGGCGGCCAGCCGAGGCCGCACTCATCGTGTCGGGGAGGAGGGGGTGCTCGGGCGGCAGAAAGACGAAGGCCTGACGGGCAGGCCCCGCCTGCCAGCGAAAGGAGGAGGGGGGAGGCGCTCGGCGCTGGCTGGGCCGGGTTTATTTTTGGGTGTTACAGCACTAAAGAAAGCATAGGATTTTTCCGCTTTGTTGTTCAGATGTCTTTTCATAAACATGTACAAACTATAATCCCTTTTTATTTTGCAGTACGCCAAAACTAAATACATTGAAGATGTGCTGATTCCTTTTGATGACCAACTCTACTGCATGGTCTACATGGACTCTGTTCAGGTCATTACCACAGAGAATTTGACTCCCATTTGGCTGGTTGTTTCTACCTAAACATATGGTTGGTTGTTTCTGGTCCTAGGATGTTGGGCTGCTTGTGTTGGGCAGCTGGATAACTGGACGGAAACTATATATACGATCCCTTATTTTGACGTCATGTTGGGTTAGAAAAGATTGTTCATGTGATATATGTTTGGCCCTGAATTGATTGTTGTGATTTCTGGGCTATGCTAATTTATGGGCTGATCTTTATATGGGCTGTGTATGGATGAAATAGAACATTTGCTGGTAGAAAAACTATGGGCTAAATTTGGCCCATTTCAGTAGGCCCAGTTTGAATTAGGCCCTAACACAATATTGCCACGTCATCGCCATGTCATCGCAACGTCAGCTGCCATGTCATCGCAACGTCAGCTGCCACATCAGCCGCCACGTCGTTGTCTTGTCAGCCGCCACGTCGTTGCCATGTCAGCGGCTACGTCAGCTGCCATGTCATCCTTTGCATTCTCCTCATCGTCATGTCAGTAGCCACGTCATTGGCCACGTCATCATCCATATCAGCTAGTTGTGACGTGGCAACCGATTCCGTGACATTTATTTTCGTCACAAGTAATGGGCTCGGGCTGGGTTCCATGGGCTTGAGCCTGTTTTACGACAATGTCGAATCATCATGGATTGAGTTAATTTGTGATGTTTTCGTTAAAAACGTCATGAGGTCGAACCGTGACGCTCAATACATGACAAAATTTGAGAACGTCACGGGCACTGTTTTATGATGATTTTTCAGTCATCTGTGACGAAAGCTAACTGTCATATATTAACAAATTTCTTGTAGTACATAGCTTCCGCAGGCTAGATAAGCCATACAATGCACTGCCCATCAAAGCCCATCTTTCACCAACCGCGAACAACATATCAGAAGCACACATCAGCGAGGCAGCGGTGCATAGTGGAGAACAAGCAATCATACCGTTTCTTGCAGCTCCATCGTCAGCAGAAAAGGAGAATTAATCAGTGAGTATATTTATTTTTATGTTTCTTATATTTTTATTTTTTCTACTATAATCCGGTAATAACATATTCAACAATTTTGTTAAACGGATTCAACCGTTTGAAAAAACCAATTCAACATTTTAAGGAAATGTTGGAGCAATATATTACAAATGTTGGAGCACTATATTAAAAATGTTGAATTACTACATTGAAATGTTGAAATAAACGAACCACCTGTACTCTAGAAAAAACATATTATAGACTCCTTTATAGGGAGGCCCCTGGAATTTTGAAAGTCATCTTTTGCCACCATATTTTCTGCTACTGCCCATTCTTTGTCTCATCATCGCACCGAGACTTCTGTCATTTTTGGCCTCAAGTTTTTTCATTAAGGCCCTAAGCAAATCTTGTAATTTCTACCATATTCTTTTAGTCTACACTCTTTTACAAATAACCCCCTAGTAGTTTTAGATGTTGAAAATCATGTTTACTCCATAGTTTCCACGTTTTAGATCAATTTTAAACCGTTCTCATCGTGATAGATTCATGAACTACATTTTAAAACAGCTATTTAACATGTAAATTATTTCTGAATTTTAGTTGGATTAAATTTATTAAATGGTATTTAATTATGTTATTCTAATTAAAATCTAATTGAGGTTTATATTCTGGTTTTCTTATTAATCTTAAATTGATTAACATTTATTCAATTACTTTAGTACATAAAAGCTAAATATGCTAAATCTCAGTTTTCATAAACTAATATTAATATGAATAATAGTTAAAATTAATTAGCCTTTCTAATTAAAAGCAGATTAGAGTTAAACTTTGAGTTTTCGTAAATAAATGTTCATATTGATTAATATCAACATAAATGTGTTATGATTAATATCAACAAGCTTTATTTCAAATTAAATGCTTAATTTGGTATTATTTATATATAAACAATTATAAATAAAATATGACTAAGTTTTATCCTGGTTTTACAAATTCAAATAGGATTGAATTAAACATAGGGAATAACCTTTATCTATAATTTTATTTAATTAAAATTAATCAAGCATGTAGTGGGTTCTTTTACGGTACAAATATTCCGCTAGCGGTATCTTTTCAACCATAGCTTCATTTTTAGTGTTTCTTGTGCTCACATGACCGTAGCATTCAGCCATGTCCTTTAGTGCGTTCTTTTAAAGCTTGTCTTTTGATTGGTGTAATGTTCTTAGTTGTGCTTGTTTATTTGCTTCTCTAGTTGTATGCTTGTATGCTTTTGCTCGATGATTGTTGCGACTATAGGGAATGCCATTCAAGAGGAAGAGGAAGAGTAAGAGTAGAAGGTAATCTGGGTATCTATTTAGGGAAAGGCAAGTGTCCTTAACCATCTTTTTACCTCTGCTTATTTACAACATCATGATTATTTTAATTGCAACAAGGAGTGACAAAACAGGAAAACAGTACCGGCTCTAATCTTGGATGAAGGGAAAGAGGGAGGCATTGATGGTGTATAGTTTTTCCTCTTGGGTAGTAGGCTTTGCTAAGATACACGATCCATTAGGGAGGGTTGTGCTCTGTTCCGACCTTGAATCCTTAGCGGGCTATTGCTTTTTAGGAAATCTTTGTAAATGCCTCGTAGTTGATCCTTAACTTTCGAAGCTAGCTACGTTGAGGTGATGAGAAACACAGCTTGTGCAGAAAGTAAACAACCTCAATCTACAGAGTATCTAAAACTGTTGTAACAGCCATGCATATGGTCAAGAGCGGCCTGGACCCTCGTATGATTTATTTACTTAAATAAGATAATAATTTATTCTCTGGTTATTTCTTGACTTCTTGTGGCCTTGCTGAGTATCAACCATAAGTGTACCCATCCATGCTAATTGATGCTCAGAGGAAGAACATGTGTAGAGATTGATGAAAATTATGCTGAGTTCTGGGCGTACGCAACCCCCAGTCGATTGCCTGTGAAGTGTGGAGTCTTCGCTTCATGAATTAGCTATAATAACTCGAGTCTTTTGTATACCCTTTTTACATGATATTGTGTCTGTTATTCACTAATGAAGTCATCATATGTGTATAAACCTATTCCTGAAACACGTATGAGATGCATCTAGTTTTGTCCTTAACATCGGGTGTGACATTTTGATGTGTGGATTAAGGAAAAAAGTTGCTTGGCACAGAATTGCGGCAAACCTAAGTTTGTCTAATCTCCCAAGTTTAGTGCTGTAGAGTTGACATGCATGTAGCTCTTATCAAATCTCAATTATGTAAACCATGCATGCTTCCTTCCTTCCTTAATGATATGACTGTCCTCCTGCTTTATTCCGACCAAAAGAAGCGCTACAATAACTGATTTCCTCTTTCCACACTCAAAAACATGTATGTCGTCTGTGCACTCTATCTTCGAGATACATACAGACGGATATACCATTCTTGGTGCTGGGATGCTACACTTGTTTTTGTACGACAAGATAAGATCATCAACGAGTTTAATTCAGCTTGCGCAAAAGATGCTATATTCTAAACAATACATCCACAAAACTACCACTTATTGGAAGAGCTTTTTTTACCATACTCCATACTAGTACTAGTAGTATACTAGTACAGAGAAGAACTAAACATCAATTTTTAAGGATAATTTGGTAATTATTTTAATCATTTCGTCCTCAATAATATTATAACTTTATGCTAGTGTCAAAAAAGATATAGTGATGTCAATTGTGTTTTTTAATCTATAGTATCCTTTAATACTTATACTTCTCACATATATTACCTATACATAGGTGAAATCTACAGTAGTATATAATTAATCTTAGTCGTCAGATATTTTTATACTAGTCTTTTTTAAAGACACCATATAGCCCATAGAGTAACCTATTATAGCTCCATAGTCACTATCCAAAACATACATATATATTGTCGTTCAAAAAACAAAGAAATAGCTAGAATTCCTACCAAAACTTGTATGAATGGGGCTAATGATTAGAACCTGAAAGGACCCACGATGAAGTGCACCCACGGACAATATAGTTGGAGTAGGAGGCATCTGGAACTGCGGTCATTAGCGCTGAAAGGGCCGAACACTACTCAAGAGTACTACATTGGTGCTGAACCGTCAGGGCGATGTACAGCAAAGTACTAAAAAATGTTCCAACAGACTGCCTTGCATTTTTTACTGCCGTAGTATATTGACAATGCAATTTACACATGCCACAATCAAGAGAAGCGAATTGAAACGAACCAGATTTTCAGAATTGAGAATCCGACTCCATGTACCTTTGTGATAGTCCCTGGACGCATCGGCTATCACGTACAGAACTCATTTCAGAATAATATCATTTTCATACATCGAAATCAGAGTACAACAAGGGTATTTATATAAAGTTTACGAATTTGTACAAGCCCATTGGGATAATCGACATGTAGAAACTCTATGAAGCGGTAGCTAGGGCTTCAAGTCTTCATCTTCAGTCTTCACTTCTTCTCCACATGCATCCTTGAGCGTAGCGACGCAACCCTTCAATTGTAGTATCCAGCGTGATCAGACTCGAGCTCCAAGTCCAACCTGCAAGCTCACGATCTGTCCCCAAGGAATAGGACAGTTCTACGTCACCATCCATATATGTGCAAGCTTTAAGTGGACTAATCTAGTATACAAATACGCAAGGAGTAGGCTGAGGTTTTCTATGCAAGTTGTAGCGGTTTAGTAAATAGTTTCATCACTAACTCACACCTCCACGGACAATCCTGCCAGAACAGGTTCCTATCTCCAACTTCTACTCAATGGGAGCTCTCCCGCCCCTCCCATCTCATCGGCCAAGCCGGATCCTTATCTAAAAAGTGGAGGTAGAAGAATAGTCACCAAAACACTAATCAGAACGTATGCCCCATAGGGGTTGTCCATGACCGAGGACTCGGCTATACATATAGATTTACTCTTCAGAGTTAGTACACTAGGACCCATGCGAGGTGCAACCAGAAGGTAGCAAGCCAACTGAGCCACACCACACCGAATGGGGATCTAGTAGTTACGGCACCATCCTGCTCTTCTGGGCTTGAAGCACGTCGTCCGCTAGAGGTCACCCTGGAACTGTGAAGCACTTCCTCGGGGCCAGTCGGGGGGCCAAAGCAAATTGGGGAGCAAAGGTCAACACCAGTCCCCAATTTGCTAGTCTCGGAATGGGCCCATCCTCATACTGGACGCACGGTGTGCACGTTTACATAGTGCCACGAAGCAAGTAGTGCAACATGAGTTGTGAGGAGAAGTTGTTCAATCAATTGACGTCACAAGCATTTTGCCAAATTAAACTTCATTATCAAACTGGAGAACTGTTTTGAGTGCTGCTAGGATCTCTGAATGCTAGCAGACTTTCAGTGCGGCAAGAACAAAGAATTGTAGTTAGTTGTGAAAGATACAGAATTTCACAAACACAATTTTCTAGTTTTCCCAGTTGATAGCCACTACTTTAAAGAAGCAAGAAACTTTCAGTGAGTCAACAAAAGTGTGAAAGTTGAGGACCCCAGAAGTTTGGCTCTCAATTGCACAAATTCCCTAAGCTTCAAATATTCAGAATTGAGAATCCGACTCCATGTACCTTTGTGATAGTCCCAGGATGCATCGGCTATCACGTATAGAACTCATTTCAGAATAATATCATTTTCATACATCGAAATCAGAGTACAAGGGTATTTATATAAAGTTTATGAATTTGTACAAGCCCATTGGGATAATCAACATGTAGAAACTCTATGAAGCGGTAGCTAGGGCTTCAAGTCTTCATCTTCAGTATTCACTTCTTCTCCACATGCATCCTTGAGCATAGCGACGCAACCCTTCAATTGTAGTATCCAGCGTGATCAGACTCGAGCTCCAAGTCCAACCTGCAAGCTCACGATCTGTCCCCAAGGAATAGGACAGTTCCACGTCACCATCCATATATGTGCAAGCTTTAAGTGGACTAATCTAGTATACAAATACGCAAGGAGTAGGCTGAGGTTTTCTATGCAAGTTGTAGCGGTTTAGTAAATAGTTTCATCACTAACTCACACCTCCACAGACAGTCCTGCCAGAACAGGTTCCTGTCTCCAACTTCTACGTACTCAATGGGAGCGATGCTGGGCCAGGAGATCAGGGTTGATGGCTTTAAATACAGATTGGTGGCGATGTTGGGAAAGGCTACGGGGATACAATCTCAGCTGACCCCTCGATGATGTACGTGCCAGCAAACGCGCCCCAGAATGTCCACGTCCTAGTCATCATCGACCAGGTCGTACCTTCCCAGCTACCCACATCCTAGGGCATCGTCGCCGAGAACCCAGTTGAAGGCAGCCGCGGCCACACAGCTGACCGTTTGCTGATGATTGTGACCGATAGCCGATTGTGACCGGATGCAGGTGCTCGTGGACCTTGACCCCGACCTAGGGCTCCTCGACCTCGACTCCGACTTAGGGCTCCTCGCCTGGACCTAATGCGTGGAAGGCTGTGTCCATAGGGTTTGGCTCTCGCGCACGCAGTGGACCACGATCATCTGGCGAGGACGACGATGGTGCACGGGTGAATGCTCATGGATGGGGCGGTGGCGGGATTGTAACACAGGAGGGCAGAATGACGTACGACCATCGCGGAGAACTGGTCCAGGCCATAAGGGCTCGATCGCACACGTCAATCTTTGTTTCGATGCCGCAGACGTTCTCACGCGGAGGCGAGGGAGCAGAGCGACGGTTCGCACGGTCACGGTTTGCCACTGGGTTCTTTTTAGGAGTGGTGAAGAAACGAGAAGAGAAGAGATAACACCCAGGGTTGGCCGATTCGGGAATGATGATGAGTTATTTAAGACTATGGAAATCTACTGCAGATGAAGTGTTTTTTTTGAGAGAACAATACATATGTAGACGCTCATAATGCGCATAAACTTACCCATTATGAATACATGCACACAAACCCTACCCCTCTGAGCTCCTCTGAAGATGTGAGCAGATGCCGAGATTGACGAAGTCACCACAGCCACCTCGCTGTCGACGAGAACATCACCTACGGTTAAATCCTAGAATATGGGAACATCACTTATCAGTGAAAGAATAGGGCTCGTTAAATCTCGGAATTAATATAAAAATACTACACTAGTACGAGTCTAGAGCTCGAATCCTGGTGGGTACCATCATTCCATCTACGATCAGTTCACGCCTTCACAGTTGAGGGAATATTTGTATGAAAATTTGATTAAGTAAGAGCATCTCCGAAAGCTATTGTATATACCATTGTCTAGCTAAAAAAGAGAAAAGAGAGAAAAAAATTGCATCCAACAGACTAGCCAACTGGATGGCTATCTTTTCATGCTAGCTATCTCCTCCCTATCACTAGCTATATTTGCCTAGCGAGGCACGCTAGCCAGTTTCAAATATAGAGAGTCCAGTTTTAGAGTCTTTTGGTTTACCCATGCTTCTAGGCAGCTTTTTATTTTTTAGCTAGCCTCTTAATCTTAAAATTTAGCTAGAATTATTGTTAGTCTCCTGGAGATGCTCTAATACAAGAATTGTCATTTTAAGGACTGAGTGGATGAAGCAAGAAGTCGCCTCGCACAAAACGCCTATGGCAAGCCTAAGTTTTTCCAACCTCCTATGTTTAGTGGTTCTGACTTACTCAGTTTCTCGTATGTAATCTCAATCATGTGAGGAATTTTAAAATGCTTGGGATTAATTAGAGTCATCCATTCGGAGAAATCAGACGGTGGAAACAAATGGAGTACCCAGAGGTACCTAAATATAGATACCAAATTCGTGGGACCATGTACCAAAAATAGTAGAACCAACCATTGATTTACACTAGGTACTTTTAGGTACCAGTGGATACCTCTCCAAACATTGCAAAACTGCTCAAATCATGAATGTTTCCTGCCTTCCTTAATAATATAATAGTCCTCCTGGTTTATTATATGAAAAAACACTACATTATACCTGATGTAAATCAAAGTTTGGTCCCACCATTTTTGGTACTGGTCTCATGAATTTGGTACCTCTATTTCGGTACCTCTGGGTACTTCCTTTGTTTGTGGCATCCGATTTCTTAGAACGGACGGCTCTAATTAATCTCAAGCATTTTAAAATATCTCTCCACAATAATGATGGGAACCATTATGTCCTTTTTCAACGACATGATAAGATATGACTGAGTTTAATTCAGCTTGTGCAAAAGATGCAATATTACAAACAATACATCCACCAAACTACCACCATATATATAGTCCCATATAGTGTCACACTCGGATTATCACAAAACCCGAATGCAGCCATATGTGTGCCCAGGAAATCCACAGAACACATATAGCGAACAAATATGATAAACATAATACAAATGCTCGAAATAAAATAGTTTACATCAGAGTATAATAATAATATTTATTATAGCGGAAGTCTATAACTCTCAACTAGAGCGGAGCCATAGTCCACAGGGACTCTGACTGGGAGAGCGCAACTCCGAAGTACGGCAGGTCCTCAGGGAACTCAGCAGCAATCTCATACACAGCCCAATCTGTTTACCCATCCGGGATTTTGTTGAATAATGACAAGTGTAAGTAAACAAATACTTAGCAAGTATAGCACGGGTATGAAGGCTCAAAATAGGCTAGACACGGTTTAACTGCATTAGCATTTTTAGTTGGTTCATTTTAACATTAACCAAATTACTACGAGTGAATGAAACCCGGTTGTAACCCAATTAAAAAAAGTATAAGTGACAATAATCATAAATAAACATCATCTTCTAATAAAAAAGGATCCAGACCGCTCGTGACCCTGAGCAAGGCTATCAAGATAGATTTTACACTCTACAGAGGTTTCGCCCTTTACCCACCAGTCGCGTAAAAGTTCATGGAACTTTGAACCCAACCATGCCGAGGTGGCCAAACCTCTCAAACCACACTTCCGAGGTGTGATCGCATAGGGACGCTACGAGGCTTTTCACAAGACACCCTAACAAGACAGTAGCCGTTGCGGTAATACATGGCGGTGAGACCATAGGCACCGAGATCGATGTACGCCTACGGAGTCACACCATAGGGGGGTCGATGGTGTCCAGAGCGCGGGCATCGCACCCATCCATGCGCAATGTGTGGAGTTCCCCATCGCAGGGACTCCCAACACGGGACTGTGCCTAACGAGACATAGCCGACGGATCACCCGCCCTCGGTGGAATCCGGAAACACCCCGTACCTTGCCTCCCACAACACCGTTGGCCCGTCGGTAACCACTGGCAAGCTAGATACGTACAAGTTACTTGACCAAGACCAGAGCCATAATAGTTCTAGTGGTGGCGACAGGCTCCTGGGTTGCCGCTTTAAGAACCGGACCTTAGGGAGAGACACTAGAGCAAAGCACACAACACATGCTCTAGTTCCCTAAACCATGTTGCTAAAAAGAAAGTTTTATCATTAACATTGAAGTGAACCATTATATCAGAATTAACAGTTTAATAATAGTGACAGTAGCTACGCATAGCAAAAGATTCTACCCATATGCATAAGCCCAAGGTTATCAAGGTACAGGATATACGAAACTAGGTACAACCTTAATGGGGCATCAATTTAGACACATGCGTATGAAAGTAAATGAATAAAGAAGGTGTGTGTAGGTAGCAAGGATTGTCCGTGCTATAACTTGCCTTCCTCGAAGTGCTGCTGCTGCTACGAGTCCTGCTCCGGAAAGTCCTCCGCGAACTCGAAATCCAAAGCTAGCGGCTCACCGACTGGACACGAAGCACCGTTCAAGCATACACGCAAACCAATACATGCAAAAAAATAATATTCTATTAGAACAGTACACCAAATAATAGAAAAGTACATAAATAGGTTTTAGAAATATTCTACGCTTCACTACGAACACATGGGCGCGAAAATCACACTAATCGGAGCTAAAACGAAAAAGATATAATAAATCTAAATTCTAGGGACCTGCTGGCAAGTTTAAAAAGTTTCCAGGGGCTTATTTTGAAGAAACCAGGGACCTATGCATAATTACGCATTAAAACCCGAGGGCTAACGCGCAAATATCTAAACTCAGGACCGCGGGTTCTAATACTAAAAAGGGCAAGGGGTTTTTCATAAAATTAAGGACCTATCTGTAATTCTTTTTGAATAGGCTTGGACTGCGGGTTCTATTTTAAATAGTGGAGGGGCCTTTGTGCTAAACCGCCAGAGTTGACCGGTACGCTTGAATTGACCCGGGGCAGGGGGTGATCGGTGGCCGTTAGATCCCGATCGGGTGGCCCAGACCGGATCAGGAGAGGGGGGGCGGCGGCGGCGACCGAGAGGACGGCGGCGCTGCCCATGGCCGCGGTGGTCTCTCGCCGGAGTTCGGCGGTTCTAGGGCTAGGGGCCACCATTGGCCACGGGATTTGGTCGGTGAACGGCGGCGGGCGGCTCGGGTGGAGGGTGAACAAGGCGACGAGGGCGCTATTTGACCAATTAAAGGGGCGGGGGAAATTCCTCACCTTGCTGCAAGGCAGCCCGGGGTGTCGAGGGGCATGGAGCGGCGGCCGGGAGGGGAAAACGACGGTAGCCGGAGCTCGGCGGAGCTCGGGCGGCAGCGCTGCGCGGGGGAAGTCGCTGGGGAGGTTTGGGTTGCTCGGTGGAGGATGGGTGGGGTGCTGGGGCGTCGGTGCGGCTTTTATAGCGCTGGGGGGACTCTCGGCGTGCGTGCCACGCCAATTGGCGGCAGCGGCGCCGATCTCGGTTTCCATTCCGGGGAAGAGCTTCCATGTGTGGGTGCGCGCCGAAATGGAAAGGAGCGGGGCGGGGAAGGAAGGTGATGCGGCGAGGAAGCTTCCCGGGCCTCCGCAGGGGCCCACAGGCGTGCAGGATTGCGGCCTCGTCGCCGGAGTTCTCGGGCGGCAGAGAGGGAAGGAGGAAGAAGACGGGACTGGCAGGCGGGGCCCGCATGCCCGCGTCAGAGAGAGGAGGGGAAGGCGTCCGCGGCGCTGGGCTGGAGCGGGGCGGAGCTGGGCCGACTCGATGGCCGAAGGCCCAGGCGGAAGAGGGGGAGGGAGGGTCTGACGGGCTGGGCCGAGGGAGAAGAAAGGGAGGGGGTTGGGCTGCGTTCGGGAGAAGAGGAGGGGGAGCAGAAGTAGACCTGAGGAAAAGTTTGAGGGCGAAAGTGAACTCTGGGCTTTGCAACTTTTCTAGAGCTTCAAACAAGGTGATTCAAATTTGAATTTAAATAAATTTAAATTCTCATGTGAATCACAAGCAATACAAAAATAAATGCAGCAGCATGAATGCAACAAAAATATTTCTACAACTTATATTTGATTTTAATACTCATAAATAATTCATTTAACTTATATTAATTATGAACAAATTAAATAAAAGTCAATTAATTACTAAAAATTTTAAATAGGCAAATTTTGGGTGTTACGTACAGTAACCAATAGCTCCATGGTCACTATTCCAAAAAGATACACATATTGTCGTTGAGAAAACAAAGAATACACATATACAAGGTAGAATCCTTCCAAAACTAGTATGAATAGGACTAGTGATCAGAACATGATGTCTCATGATGAAGTGCGCTCACTGGACAAGTGGGAGTAGGAGGCATCTGGAACTGTGGCGCTTCGGGTCATCGTTGTTTAGCTAGGCGTTGTTTAGATCCGGATTCGGGAAGGCCAACTTAGAATTTTGTCATAAATACGGCACTGTATCATTTTATTTGTATTTATAAATAATTGTCCAAACATTGATTAATTAGGGTCAAAATGTTTGTCTCGCAAAGTACAATAAAACTATGTAATTAGTTTTTTATTTTATCTATATTTAGTACTCCATGCATGTGCCGACATTTTGATGTGATGAATTTTTTTTATATAGTGGAATTTGAAGGTGAATTTTGGTTACTGAACAAGGCCCTAATGTTTTTACTGTGGCAGAGCAAGGCAGCCACCCGTGTCTTGCCAAAGTGCATCGGTGCTAGACCGCAGAACGCGGGCATGCTGACAGATTCTAGCGAATTGAATCGCCCCAAGATGTGGAAGACGAGCGGCATGAGCGTGGGACTCACTCTGTCTCTAGCTAAAGGACACTAGTGGCCAATGACTAGTGCGGGGGTAATTAGGATTTTACCAATGGGCATACCACAAAGTTTTCTTTATATATAATTTGGTAAATAATTTTCAATATTTATAAAAATGCTAATCCTTAAATCCAATTTCGTGAGTGTGGTCATGTGGGGACTGGGGAACCGAGAGTAGAGTCGTGGAGGTGGCACCACCCCACCATCCAAAAATGGTGGACGGCGAGGCCAGCATAGCGCTGAGACAATGGCGAGAACCGAGGATGCGGCTGATGTTGTGAGTGCACCACTGGCAGATCGCATCATGAAGGTCTGGGCACGGGGGCTTGGAGGAGATGGAGCCGCGAAGGCCTTGACGTTTGGAAGGGGCAATTAGGGCTGGCAGAAAAGCTCGAGACTCGTAAGCTGACTCGGCTCGTTCATAGGTTTGGCTCAGTTGGCTCGAATTCTTAAACGAACCGAGCCGAAGGTTTGTAAATCCCTTGATCTATCGAAATGACATCTGCAAAGTATGTACAAGCCGGCTACGTCGTGGAATATCTTTCATCTGATTCAGGCTGCAAAATACTCAGAGATGGATTCTGGCTACGCCGTGGAACTAATCATTCTCATGCCAACGCACAAGGATAACCCAGGCAGGGTTTCTCCCCTGGCGGAATGAGTGGCACGACAAAAGAGGAATGAGTGGCACGACATGGCAACACTCACCTGGAGGCAGTGGAGCTCGAGGAGAAGGAACTGCATCACGTTGACTAACATATTTGTGTGCCTGTAGATATACTTATTTTCCTCTTTTGTTTATTAGCATATAGTAGCTTCATTGCCGCATTTCAATCACAGGTTATGTACGTGCGCGGTGCGCGGAAACATTAATTGCTCCGTGCACATGAAGTAGTCTTTTTTTGTACAGAAAGATACGATCATCATGGAGCGTAAGTAACTGGTGAGATTCATCAAATGCACTAGTGCTACCTGGCCCAGCTACCTTCTATATAGCTTATATAAGGTGCGCACTTGTTGCCCATCCTCCTACACTGGCTCAACGATGCAAACCGGAAAACCTACCAACAGCAAGAAAGTCAGGGATATATAAAACAACGAGGCCAAAACCAAATGGGAACACGACGATCTGATGATGGACGTACGACGTACAGTAGTGTGCTGGAAAAAGGAGACATCAGGAAGCTTATTAGCCGAACCATCTGTGGGTTATGCGCTGTCCTTCCAGGTAGATCGACTTGCGCACACGGCACACCATGATATCTACTAGCTCCTACCACTCGTACGAAATCCAGCAATAATCGATCCCTGATGGTGTAGTTTATGTGTTGCAGATGATGTCGAAGCTACAGGGGCAAGGATATCCCTCAATCCATAATCTTGGGAGAAAAGTAAATCCCCGCGCAATAAGGAGGGCACCTGCGGAACTTCGATGGCACCACGCGTCAAGGGAACACTCATTCGTCGGAGAGTTTCTCTATAATAAACCATTTAATCTATGACGGAACAATTTTGTCATAGATCGTTGAAAAATCATCATAAAACAACATTTGTGACGGTTTCAAAAAACGTCATGGATTAAGCGTCACAAATTAAATCGCCTGACCGTTTAACGATTTTGTCATAGATTGACGTGATCTATGACGTTTTCAAACTGACATAGATTGGCACTGAGCCCGCGTAGCCCAGCCCAGGTCCAGTGTTTGTGACGGAAATAAATGCCAAAGATAGATGCCATGTGGGATCATATTCATCATAAATTGCATTGCCACTTATTACAAAGCTGTCATGGTTGCTGATATGAATGCTGACGTGGAAGACAATACGACATGGCTTCCAACGTGGATGCTGACATGGCAGCCTCTAGGATGTTGATATGGACACTAACGTGGAAGAAAATGTGACATGGAATGCAACATGGATGCTGATGTGGCAGCCTCGTTATAGGCCCATTGCGCTACAGGCTTAGCCCATGTTATTTTTTTACTGGATCTGCTAGATTCGGCTTTAGGCCCAATTGTTTTCATGGGCCATCAACTTAAGGCCCAAACAAATTCCAGCACATTTCATACCGTTCATTCACATTATAGTACAAGTGAAATAAAATATGCATTACAACCCAATTATGTGTAGATATACAGCACATTAAAAAAAATAAAAAAGTTTACATGCCACTGACCAAATCCTAGTAGCAACATGATCAAAGTCAGGTCTAAAATTACACAAAAAAACCCTTTTAATTTTGTGCTTCACTTCACTATGAAACCTTCCGGTATCAACACATTTGAAAGAACCACCTGCAGCCACAAACAGCAACCAATAAATTACTAAAGATCAACAAAAAATTTACAGGATAGAAAATTCATCCTCTCAAGACACTGGCAGGTGGAAGGTAAATCACACTAAAGGAAATTTTCATTGTTCTTTGACACATACATGATTAAACCTGGAGTTATTGAACAACTCAGCAAGAGTTGTAGACATTGAATAAAAATACTAAACACAACACGCCGGTCACCAAATACTAGCTAGTTCCGTTCAACTTAAAACAATTCATCAAGAATTCAAGACGACTACTGTCCAACTACAAGTCCAGACCACAGTACGGCAATGGAAGTTGAAACTATAAGAAATTGACATTACTCGCTTGCTGGTTCCAAACTTGAAATCAAATTAAAAAAACAAATATAACATAAAGAATTGATATTGCATCACCTGAAAGAGAAAAGGAATGCATTCAGAATTGGCTGTGTGTGAATAACCTAACAGCTAGTAGTTCTTGGAGACAATAGTTCTGACTTAAATTAGATAGTGTCCTGCATTCTTTATACCTAGGAACTAGGAATCACGCGTTTCCATCCTTAAAAAATAATTAATTCATACTTCAAGTTAATCTCAAAATAATCACCACCATATACAGTTTTTATCAATTAGCTATTGTAACCAGGATTAATGTCACACAAGACCGACGTGCGTTCCTCCACTAGCAGTCTCACAAGCACTCTCCATCAGACACACAAACATTAAAGTCAGTAACCTTAGAAGTTAGAACAGAGCAGTTTTGCAGAGCACAAGACTTCACTTAAGAGCTATTGCTCTGAACTTGTAGTCAATCTCATGGCCATGGACAAAATAAAAGAACTGGTTTCATTACAGACCTGATGCTCAATTGAGCTCCTGTGCAAAACACAAAGGAAAAGGATATCTAGCAATAAACTGAACTACTGCTACTACTAACAGACATTTCTCTTTTTCAAAAAAGATGGTGAAGCCGGAACTTATTTCCTTTATCTAGAAAAAAAACTAAGAGACATTTCTCAGAATATGTTCTCAGAATATTGCAGTATAGAATAGAATCAGCAAGTAATCAACCATAGATGATTCACTCCCCAATATATCTTAATATCAAACTACATCCTAAGATGCTTTTGTTAAGCTGACTTGCAGATTAGAACTCGTCAGTCATTAATGATAAAAAATGTTATTACAAACATAAATGTTGACTGTATTAAGCAGCCAGCGTTCCTTTGTAACGGAGATTCTTACCCCCTTGAGTTTAATCAAAACTGCACAAGAGATCAGAGTGGAAGTACTAAGTGATCAGAGCGGATATCCTAATAGATCAATAATAGACTAACAGCTCACGGATCGAGCACCAGCAGATCATTAACCGAGGTGTTCTACCAGTAATCAGTTGCTAACCAGGTAGATGAGAAGAGGTAGAAATGCTACCTCGCTCTGGACCTCTGGTTGCCCATGGCCTCAAGGAGTAGAGACCCGAGCTGCTTGCGTGTCGCCCCTGATCCGTAGTTGCTCGAGCTTGGCCCGGAGCAGCACCCCACACAACAACCTCGCCGGAGACGTCCCGGAACTCCAGATCCACCACCGATGATGCTGGAAGAGACGGCCCGGTAGGCACGCACGCCGCTGCGGCCATCGTCTCCAATCCCCTCGCCACTGTGGTTCCCACCGGACCGAGCAGCCTGACCGTGGACCTGTCCATCAGATCTGGGATCGTGACAGCTGGATATAGGCCTGCCGTGAGTCCCCCACCAGATCTGGGGCTGGCCAGCCACCCTTGGACGAAGGAGTAGAGAAGGGGGCGATGTCCGAGGAGGAGAGCAGGAGGACCGAGGCCTGGCGGTCGGCGGCGGCTCGTCACCTCGATGGGAGAGTGAGGGGAGAGCGGCGGGAGGGAGAGAGACAGAAATAGGGAAATGGACGGGGGAGCCAGGGTTCTGGTGATTTTATACCGTGGGGACGCGATCGTAGTCATTGGATCGGCGATGGATGGCCAGAGTTATTTGGGCCATACGGGCCGAAACAGGCCTTGCTTTATTCCTTCTTGGCTTAACATTTTTCTTTTTTCCTTTTTCATTTTATTGCACCATTGTAGTTTGTAAAGTAACATATAAAAATAATTATCTTATATACACAAATGTATTTTTATATGTAATAGACTATACATAAATTTTCTTGTAGGAGTTTAAAATTTTTTGAACCTAATTTACTATTTTCTATATGTTAGATGAATTTCTACGTGGATATCAAAATCAATTCCAAATTGAACTATGCGTGCATCTAATAATGTACAAAAAAATTGCACAAAAATTATATTTATGCTCATATGTTCTGTTCTAGCCCATGTCCCCGACATAGATGAAAATTCAATTATCATCCAGGATAATTCATTCATAAGTTCAAATTAACTTAGAATAATTGAAATAATATCTAAATATGGTCAGGAAATTCTATAAATTGACATGACAATATATTTCAGATCCATAAGATTGTAATAAATATTTTCAATTATTTTAATAAAATGTGAGCATACATTGTTCATAAAGTGATACATCTCTCGTATAGTTTCTTGTAACTCAAATCAAACCTTAAGATTTGAACAGATCGTAACATCCTCAAACTCGTAAGCACCTCAACTTTGGGTACAACCTTATTCTGACCATAATATGAGAAAATATAAAGTTACATTAGCAATTGTTATACGAAACATGTTTTTCTATTATTTCCTCAATGAACAAAAACAATCCATATGTAAGAAGTCCAAAACAATAGTAATTACCATACAAAAAATGACATTATATGAAAGATTATGATTTTAGAAAAGTTCATGAAAAATCATCAAATTTGGACTTTATATGATGGAGAAAAACCAGCTATGACTTTTGGTTCTAGATTAAAAAGATAAAATATCACGTATATTAGAGATATCATGGGGCAGCAAGGAGGTGCCGCCATGTGGCAATATACTGCTGGGCTTGCGCCCGCACAACCAATAGCCTGATGCCGTGTACTAAGGTATTCGGACCAGCGAATATGATAATAATACTATATGCCAAAGTATATCACAAACAACGAACTGGTTCCATGATATATGTCATGCTTGGATGATAAATTTTAACACAATTGAATACCGGCTTTCCTATAGTTGCTTTTTCACGGCCCACGGCTCACAGTGACTTAAGCCACAACTCAACTAAACGCACCCTAAATGTGATCATCAAGTTGGTGTTTGAGAGTCTAAGGCCTTGTACGTCCAACTTAACGGTGATAATAGAGAATGGAAATATTGTGGAGTCCAAATTATTTGCAGGTCAATATAATATATGCACATCAATTACCTCTAAGTTGTGGAACATATAAGCAATTCACCATGCTCAACATATTTTATATTTAAAAACTATTCCTCAGACGTGCATGTGCTCTGGTTGGTAGACCAGTATTAATAATAAAATGCACAATATTTAGTTGGAGTGTGTGAATGATATGCAATACGATCTTTTGTGCTCTATTGAATCATTAGTGTGGTTATTACAAATAGGAAGAGTAACTGCATCGAGATGTTGATATGTACGTATTGTGATGTAAATAAATTAAGTAGTGTAGCCAATTTCCCTTGCGCTCCTCAACTTAGTCATCGGAAGCAACACGTTGCGTGCACAGCCGTGTCGACGAACAAACAAGAACATCTCCCGACAGTGCCCGCTAGACTACTAGACCTGCCCGCATGCCACGTGACGTTAGGGATAGTAGGCACCAGGAAGAACATCTCCAGACCTACTTCGTGATACAGTCGTGATTTTAGAAGTCATGGTGGGGGGAAATATGCAGCCAAACAAGCATACGGTCGAGGCGCGAAACTGTGCTGGTGTGCTCAGAATTGCGTCATGAAACTTTCCCACCAATGCTCCATGGATCGTTAGGCCAGGTTGACTTGGAAATGACATGGGCCACATACGACAGCCTAAAGAGGACGAAATGTGCTGGGTTGGCCAGCGCGGAGGCTCCAGGTGATAGGCGGAACAAGGAGACAAACAAAACAAGGAATATCTAGTGGGCATACAATTTGCATCTCATCCCAAGCAAGCATGGATTGGGCTAGCTAGGGATTAGAACATGACGGGACGCAAGTTGAAGTGTCACCCTGGATTAGTAGAAGTGGAAGGCATCTGGAACTTGGTGCTTGGGGTTACTACAGTTTAGCAGGTGCTCTTCCTGTCTCTAGGTATAGCTCCTACACAACGCTACTACATATATGAGTGAATAAAACCTAACCGCTGATCGCTGAGCTGTTGGAGTCAATACGGGAGCTTAGATCCATACCCGAAGGTGGAGCATGGAGGTATTACATGCTAGTCGTTGGGTCATGTCCATTATCCATAGCACTCTTGGTTCCAAAATAATACTAGCTTCGTTCTAAATTACTATTCGTTGTTGTCTTTTTCGTTTAACCTTTGACAATTCGTCTCATTCAAAAAATTTCACAAGTATAATTTATTTTGTATGTGACTTGCTTTATCGTCGTATATACTTTAAGTATAACTTATTGATTTATATATTTTAATAAAATTTTTGAATAAGATGAATGGTCAAAGATCATGAAAAAAAGTCAACAACAAATAGTAATTTGGAACGGATGTAGTACATAAGCAATTTTAGGCCTGACAAGGATCTCTAGCCATGCCACTCACCTAGGCAGTGTTTCTTTGGGGTGGAAAAATTTTTCACCCCGTTTAACCAATAATTAAGGGTATTAAATAAAGTCGGTTTACAAAACTATCTTCATAACCCCAGATTAATTCACGACACAAATCTAATGAGGCCTTTAACCGCACGATTAGATGATGATTACTGTAGTAAATCATGGCCTAATTAGGCTCGTTAGATTCATCACGCAAAGTTACACTTATCCATAAAAAAGTCTTGTAAATAGACTTTATTTAATACTCTGTGCATGCAAGATTTTCTTTGAATTTTTTTTCTCGAAAGCAAAGAAACACACCCTAGAGTTTAGATCAATCAGCCAGGCCTGTTCCGATGAACAATAAATTATGGCAATCTCGAGGATGGACATTAACTGTCATTACGAGCCTGAACATTTTGTCTTATCAGGTGGGGCTCTGACGATGGTTATTACAGCCTGAGATGCTTGACATTTTGGTTAGCAATTAAGAACCGGTGGCTCAGGGCATTTACAATCAATAGACAGCGGCTATCTTTTTGTTACCACGTAGATCAAATGAGCTGATGTGACCATTATTTAATAAGGAAAGAGAGTGTTACTGTCTACTATCCGGTCTACTGCTTTGGCTCGTGCTCCCATGCAAAACATCAGAAACCAGAGTGCGTATTTATTATCACACAGACAGCTAAATAGACAGTACATGTCTAAACTATTGTAGAGCTGACTATTTAACTGTTCGTATGTGTTAAACAGACAGCAGTTGTCTAAAGACATTTGGTATTCACAATTTGTACCTACGGCAGCTCATAATATCCGGAGAGTATCGGTTTGGATGCAGCAAATAAGTGAGTATTAATTGCCTCTCGTACAGACAGATGTGATTATCAGCTGGCGTAATTGAGATAGAGTAAAGGCTCGTTTGGCATAGCTCCAGCTCTAAAATCCAGTCCAGATTTGTACTTTCTACGCTAAACTAATATACTTTCAATATTAATATTTATTATAAGCTATAAACAAAATGATTCATCTTAGCACTCTATGCAATTTCAGCTCCAACTCCTGGATTTTCTGGAGCAACTCATACCCAACTTCGAGAACTCCATGGATTTTCTGGAGTTGGAGCTGTGCCAAACAGACCCTAAACAGTATTACTAGAACTACCAAGTTCCACTTCTCGGAAAAAGACATCTAGCTCCTTGAAAGATAAAAGTGCAGATCATCCTGACTTCCTTCCATTCAATATCTATATACAGCGTTAATTCCACAATATCTATATACAGCCTTGATCCCACAATCTTCTTCCTTGGCTTAATACATATTGCCAACACCCAGCCAGCAGCTCCAGTTATATATTCCCATTTTCCCATAGCTTGTTAGTTGTCCTCTTCATAAAATGCACCAAAGTCACAACAAAGGTTAAGAACCAAGTGCAGTGAAAACAAAAAAGGCTTAACAACTAATAAGCATCGCATGCACTGGGGATCGGGGGCATCTGGAACTGCATCCCTCTGGGTTGTATAGCTACAAACTTCACTACGGCTTCGTTTGGAAGTAGATATTGAAGACCTTGGCATTGAATTGGTCTAGAATACCAATGCTGAAGCGAATTGGAAATGAACTCCAATACCAATACCATTGTTTGGATGTGCAAGTAGTTGACAGCTCGAATCAAAGGAAAAAACCAATTCCAATTCATGTTTGGATGTACAAACGTGGAATTATAGTGTGGGTTGTCTACAATGGTGTAAATACATTGCAAGATTATATATATTACTTTACGCAAAAAACATGATAATATTAAAAAATAATAGAAGAAACTGTAATAATATGATAAAAAAGGAAAAAAATGATGACAGCAAGCATCAAGTTTTTTTGTGTAAATATAACATCCTATTCCATATAACAACAAGCTTTACGCTCCAGACGACACCAACAACAGTAGTCAAATTGCTACTGACAACTACGGAGCAGCTAAACAGGCAGCACGCACAGCAACGTTCCAGGCGAAAGCACGAATCAGAGAGGCATTAGGCTATGAGGAACAACTTGGGAATCGGAGACGAGGGAGGCGAAGGCGAGCTGTGCCGACGCGGATCCGGTCGACGCGGAGTCTGGGCGCCCACCAGCGAAGGCGACCTCCCTGGGGAGAAGGGGGCGGCCGGCAGGGTGCAGCTCGAGGAGATGGGGGGCGGCCGGCGGGGAGAAGGGCGAGGCGGAGATGGAGGTGGAAGAGGAGTACCTGGCGGACAGGGAGCCGAGCGCGCAAGGGATGACGGGCGGCCGGCGGCGGAGGCGGCCTCCGTCCGTCGCCCAGACTCCCGCCCGCGGCGCCATTTTTTTTTCGCGACAAAAGCGAAGCGGTACCAGGAGGGTGCGATTCCAGCCAATACAGAGGGGATGGCTTCTGAATTGAGGACGGGCTCGCGAGAGTATAGAGGAAAACCGTGTGGCATTCGACTCCGATTCCAAAAGTCAATACCCAAACCTTCCAAACAATGATATTGGAGGCTCATCAATACCAATTCACGATTCCAAGCCTCAATACCGACTTCCAAACGGGGGCTACATGTTCTTGCCAACCGTGGATACCTTCTACAGGCATCTTGTATGGTCCCCTCTCTCGCCACCGACTAGCTAGTACTATGAATCTATGATAAGCCAGCCGACCGACCGCTGATCAATGCTTGTGCTGTGTTGTTGTAGGTCTCGAGGAGCCGGCATGAGCCAGAAACACACCAGAGCAGCTTGTAGTGCAGTAGAAGGTCCCTGCCCAGGTCTCGCGGATCAGTTATGGCTCACGACGACTAGAAGTCAAGTTGGCAGCACATATATGCAGTTGTGCATGTTTACTTGTGTGTGATCTAGTAGCACCATCAAGTTTGAGTTTTTTAGGCAATTAGGAGGTGTAGGTGTGCGAGGCTCCGATTTGCGTGGAGGAGGTAGCACCGTCGGGGCGAGCGAGTGGCTCACGACAACGTTGAGCAGGTCCTGTAGGTCATGGTGAGAAGGTCGGATGTGGAGGCTAGCTCTATGGTGTTTCGAGCCTATATGTAACCCCGTGCTCCTCCCTGTTTGCAGCTCTGATACCAAATGTTGGCACTGTCCATAACACATCTTGGTTAGGTTTATTTTCTTAACAATCACCCCCTAAACCCGACAGCACCACGGATGCATATCAGAACAAGCATGGTTCCCTGCCAATGTGCAACGTCTCTTGAAGGAGTTCGAAAATGTCTAGTTTCGCGACACAGAGTCTGTCTACGACTTCAGGATGTGGATCAATGGGTTTGTCGCTATCCTGTGCGAGCTTGGCGAGGCAATGGAGAATAGTTGCACGCTGGATATACACGAGCCGGTCTCATGTCCAAGGTACAAGTCGTCGCCATGTTGGACAACGTCTTTTGTTCAGATTCAGCCGACATTTCTACACCAAAACAGCGACATCTCCCTCACACGGTGTCCAATCAATGTGTTCTCGGATGCATTAGAATTGTGCTGATGAGACACTTCTTTTGGTTCCGATTCTAGCTCCAGAAGCCTTGTGGATCTTTCTATGCAAAAACAAAATAGTGTTGTGTCACCTATTTTGGGCGTTTTTAGGATTTGTATCGTGTTAGGCCTTCGGCCCATGCTGTGGACGTCCCAGCCTGCTGCGCCCCCAACCGTAGCTTGGCCCTAGGATGATAAACTCAGTAGTCATCCTCATTTAGACATGATTTTTGCTTAGATTATTTCGTCGATAACAGTTTTGCCCTCATCGGTTTGTAAAACCCCAACTCGTGTGCTTATTAATCATTCATCTGCAGTTTGTCACTTCCTATTGAGAGTTACGTTCTTTCGAGTTCTTCCTTGTTTTCTTCGTTTCACATGCATGGATTAGCCTTCTTGGCAAGGTCAACTGGACTGTGACACGGTTGCTAACCAGAGGAGTCGTGGTGCCAAGATTGCAGAGTTTGAGTTTGCTGACTTGAAGCCGAATCAGTGTGTCATGCTCTACCCAAAATGAGTTATCCTTCACTTGACGGAAGATCGGGCACCATAATTCTCATCAAATCCTACGCGTGGTCCCAACGAAGTTGAAGCAGGTGGCGGTGACGATCGAGATGTTCTCGAACTTCGACACCACGTCCGTGGAGAAGGTAGTCAGTCGGGCACGTATGGTAGAGGACATCGAAGTTGAAGAAGTTATGGATGGCATCGGACGTCTGCTGCTCACTGAGTAGTGGGAGGCTCGCTGACGCTGTGGCAAGGAGCGTGTGCGCGGCGAAGATGCACGACGCGGCGACAACCATGACGACGACGACGACAGTAGCACATTCTTGGGGACAAGTGGGCGTTCGAGGTGACGCAACCGAGGGAAATGCCTCAACTGCGATGTTCACGGCCACCTCGCTCGGGACTACAGGGAGCCTCAGAAGGACTGAAGTGAAAGATGCTTTCCTTTTGAAGTAACCCATGGAGGACACGTTAGTACCGGTAGGTAACACGAGCTAGTACTAAATGTCACACTTTAGTACCGCCTCGTGTTACCAACAGGTACTAACGTGCCGCGCCACTTTAGTATCGGCTGGTAACACTAGCCGGTACTAAAGTGTCTTAGTACCGGTTCTTTTTACGCCCGGTACTAAATGTCATAGACGAATGTGACTTTCTACAGTAGTGTAAGGATGCAAGACGTGGGGCTGCAGGTCCTGTGTTCAAATCCTTACCGCCACGCACGTGTGCGGGCCTCCCGGTTGTTTGAACGGTTTTTTGGTACCTTTTTCCAGTAGTGAGCATTAGCACGGCGCGGGCGCGCACAGTGACATCTTGGGCTTGGCTCTCTCCCTGTGTGATCAGAGTGCTCGGTCGATGACAGGCACAACATGGCAATGTGCCCTTGCAAGAGACGGAGATCAAGAATGTGTATCGTGAAAGAAACTGCTGCAGAGACAATATTACTCTCGTCGAGTTACATATCTCTCGTAGAGTTTTCTGAAACTATAAGAGAGATCTATAAGATTTGTAAATAATATTACTCTCACTACATCAAATGAAGAAATGACATATATCAAAGTTGTAGATCTTTAGAAGTTATACAACTTTGTAGTTAAATTTTTTTAATTTGAATTTGTTTTACTAATTAAAAAACGTTTGTAGTTCTCCAAATTTTAAATTTGAGTTTTTTCAAATGAAAAATACGTTTGTAGTTCTCCAAATTTTTATATTTGAGTTTTTTCAAAATAAGATTTGTAGATCACAATAGGTTATGAAATTTTGTAGTTGACAACTTTTTCATTTGAAATTATCTAGTCCACGAAAACTATATTTGAATGTTCTCAAATTTGAAATTCAAATTTTATAAATGACCTCAGATGGAGAAACTACCAAAATAAGACTTGTAGATTTACACTCGGTTCAATTTGAAATCGTTTAGTTCCTCAAACAAGCAATTACACTCGGTTTAGAGTGTGATCTAGTGGTAGAGCAGGTTGTGCGAGAGAGAGGTCGTGGGTTCGAATCCCGTCAACCGCGTAGCATGCGAAAAATAATTTGGATGGCCGAAAAATGGCGCTACTTGCTGGCTTCGATGGTTGGTGGCCTTCTCATATTAAAATAATTTTTTTGCTATTTTTCGAGGTTTTCGGTGCGCAGGAATATGGCCTTTGCCGAGTGTCATTTTTTGCAACTCGACAAAGGTTTGCCGAGTGTCCGACAAAAGACACTCGGTAAAGATGGCTTTACCGATACCCTATTTACCGAGTGCAACACTTGGCAAAGTTTTTGCCGAGTGTTAGGTGTGCCCCTATTTAAATTACTCGTAGTTTTTGTTAGTATTAGTAGGTTCCAATGGATACAAAGACTGATGAAGGTCATTCCATTCACAAGTCAATTTCATGCCGGATGCTACAGCGTCATGGCGACCAGCAAGTCTCAGCTATCCCATATCATCGTTGAGATAAACTTCAACAAACATTTTGGTGACACAACTGATTATTTGTATAAGTACCCAAGGAATTATTTGAAAATAGTAGCACATAAAGTACTAGTCTGACTAAAAGGTCAATTATGTTTATCATTTGTAACTCAACAGCATTTTGGTTTTAGTGTGAGTCAATTTGGTTAATTATAGTAACTGACGACCACAGAGCTAGGATATATATTATTCCAACTGACGAAATAAATAACCGTAGTCATCAAGAACTGCAATTATGAAAAACTATTAATCAGTGTGACCGAGATCTAGCAGTGGTAAATATGTCGCCAAGTAGTTGACTGGACACTTGACACTCCACACCACACCCACGGCCTCGGCCTGGCTCGGTGAGGAGAGACTATGGAAGCTGCACATGTGGCACCTCTTGACCTTTTTCTAATTAAATCCAACAATTATTAGTCGGCCCTCCGTGACTGCCATCAGCAGATGAAACAGTCGTAGAACTGATCGAACAAAGTTGCTTGAATAACTTGATTGACCCTTCTTTTTGTCACGGCTTCTTCATCTTTCCCTAATCTATGGTACAAATTTAAAATGGCTTTATATATACTGATATCTTTTATCGATTGCATCGTCTGTGGTGCATATATACGAGTTGGGGCTAGTAGTGTAATGTTCGTCACCCTTGTGCAGTTCTAGTGCTTTATATAAGCAGATGCAGAAAAGGTATAAATATCAATATGGACATACTATTTAAGGTGATATATACCGACGGGTAGGTGATCGACGTAACTATTTAACAACTACTACATAACAAACAGCTCCGGACTCTGTTTTTTTTTTCTTTTGCCTGTTTGCATTCTGATAATGTACAGGGCCAGGAATTTGGTTCTATAAAAAATTGTATCAACTCGAATGCAAAATTCATAAATTTAATAGAGTTTCCCATACCCAAAAAATTATATGAACCAAACGGTTTGATCGCTGATTTTTGAGCTTCTGTGCTCAATTCGAGCCATACCCTTGGAGTCTGGCAGGGTTCATGCTCGTGTCCATTATGCTTGGCACTTCTGTCTCCATGCAAGTTAACTTTTCCCATCATTGTTTAACACAGAGAGTGAGTCCCCTTTCATTCTCCTCTGAACGGGATTTGAGTAATTGGTTCCAACTCTAAGAACCAGGATACAAAAATTCACTAGCCGAGGAACCTCCATTTGTCCCGGTTGCATAGGGGCTTTAGTCCAGGATTCGTAACTAGGACAACGAATCCGGCCTTTAGTCCCGGTTCCTATCACCCGGGACTACGTTGCGGTTTGTGTGATTTGAACCCAGAAGCACTTGTCTCACGTGAAGCACCCTTACCACCCATCTACACGGCACATATATGTAACTCTCTATGTATAATGCTTTTGTTTTATTATAGCTAGTGGAAGACCATTTAGTCCTGGTTGATAACTCCAACCGGGACTAAAGGACCTAAGGCTCTCCCACCCTCATAAAAGTTAGATCCGGGACTAATGCTAGTATTAGTCCCAGGTATATTGTCTATCGAAACCAATAAAAGGTATAAAATGTCATTTCTCTACTAGTGATTGTGTTCCTGGGTCCAAGTGTCAGACTCCATAATAAATGATTGAATGAGTCACTTTAGCAAGAGTTGTTTGACAATATTATTAGGCTTCATTCAGCCTTCAGTAGGGACGAATAGAGCCAATGAAGCGGAACCCCTGCTGATCTAAAATGATACATGAGCAATTTTACTCCCGACATAAGCAAATGGAGACTAGTAGGAGGAAATGTGAGAGCATATATGCAGTAGCTGTTAGAGATGCACATATATCTTCGCAAAGCAGTCTGTGATATTGGAATAGTAGGCATCTGGAAATACATCTCTAGACATAACGTTTCTCTTCACACGTGTGCCCGGCACCATATAGCAAACCAACTGGGGAAAATGTACTGTTCTGACTTCTGACACAAGTAGGGTGTCTATGCCAAATAGACCATGAACAGACTGACATCGAGAGCATCTTGGTGCGGTGATGTCGGTAGACACAAGGGAGGATAAAAGGTCTAGCAGGTAGTGAGAGAGATTGCGGAGAACCACAAGCTGCAGGAAGCATCTGAATCCAGGTCTGGTGCGATTCATTAGTCGCTATGCTGGCGATTAACGTAATGCATATTTGTGGCCAACCGTGCTTGTTTTACGGCCTCGAGTCGTCTGTGTAATCACATGCCATGCTCTCTTATCCTAAATGCCTCCTTTTGTGACTGAGAATTTTGCGGCATATATTTTTGAATTTTTCATCCACCTCCACACTCGCCTGCGGCGTGGGACTGATGACTTATCATACCCACTAGCTATATACATGATATTTAGCGTCTTTTATTTCTCTAATCTACGTGGCAATAATTAGCACCTGATCTGCAGTTTTTTTTTGAAACATGTGCTTGAGGGACGTGTATATATATATGTCGCTAGTTCGCTGCCGCTAGGCAAGATATAGTATACTGTTCACATTTGAAACCAATTCCTCCGATCCACTTGTCCCCTGAAACAGCCTAACTAGACGAGAAAAGTTCCTTATCAAGCTCTAGTTAGAACATATTGCTTCTGAAACACCTAGAGGTGGAAAGCAGAAGAGAAAAATCATAATGCTGCCTCATCAACGTACAGAAATACGGTCAGTTGGGAACATAGTTGGGGTAATCTTTTTTTAATAATCCCGTACTCCTTGTATCACTACAAGAATAACTCACATCCGCACCCCTCATATGCCTCGGTGCACTTAACATCCGGTGCTAATGTAACGTTAGCACCGGGTGCGAAATTGGGGCGCCCTCGGGAACCCTTTTAGCACCGGGTTGTTAGCACCGGTTGGTGTTACAACCCGGTGCTAAAGGATCCCCCTCCTTTAGCACCGGGTGGTATTACGACCCGGTGCTAAAGGGTCACCTTTTAGCACCGGGTGGTGTTACGACCCGGTGCTAATGTAGGTGTCACATGCTACTTCAAAAGGAGCGCATCTTTAATCCTATCACATGCGCTGTGTAGGTGAGATGGTTAGGTGGGTGCACGCACGCGAGCCAAGGGGTCTTGAGTTCGAATCACGCAAATATGCAAATATTTTTTGCGCCAAGAGGTCTTGAGTTCGAATCACGCAAATATGCAAATATTTTTTGCTAATGCCCCCACCTTTAGCACCGGTTATTTGACCCGGTGCTAAAGGGTGAAGGTGGCACCCTTTAGCACCGGAAGATTGGCACCGGGTGGGAAACCCGGTGCTAAAGGGCTTTCCCACCCGGTGCCAATGTGCATGATTCTGGTAGTGTATGGATTATGGCCCTGATGCAGGATTAATTATGTGCATGGACAGGAACGGCGTGAGCTAGAGTGGTCGGCGGATGAGAGGCTCAAAATGCACCGGTGGAAAGAGTTGCCATTAGTCCCAGGCTCAAAGGGGCTTTAGTCCCGTACTTCTTGTACTCCCGTACTCCTCTGTGCCCCCCTTTTCTTTTTGTTTTATTTTATATGTTGTTTTCTCTTTTATTTATATATTATTTCCTCTATTATTATTATTTTTTATTTACTAATTCAACTACGTATTAAACACTACTATTATATGTTCGTATATATTCCAGATATTATACTATATACATTAAATGAAGCATACAGAATATGGTTAACAAGTAAATTTATACACATATATAATTACAAATTCCCTCAAGAGGACAAAATCAAAAATATTCTTGTTGATATTGGAAAGTATGATTTGTGTCCTCCATCATAATGGAATTTACCACTTGGCCGGACAACCTCTTGGTGGATGAATCCGCAAAGATCCTCTTGGGTAGGACAATCTCTTTCAGTCGCTATTAGCAGATCTCTCATGCACATTACCTAAAAAAATATGGTGGAACTAGAATAAGTATTTTATTTTTTTAAAAGATATGAAAGTATGAAGAACATAAAATAATACAAAACCAAAATGTATTAGTTGTATAAGTACCTTTTGTTCCTATTGAGTCATTGTGAGCTGGTCACCTACTAAGTTATGCATGAACTCGCATATAGTATCCGCATAGGTTGTTGGCTGCGCCTACCTCATACACTTTAGGAAAAATATGTCATCAAATCTATGCATGGTACGTCATCAAATCTATAAATGCTAAGTCATCAAATTAAAATTGATAATCGGTGACATACCGGAAAGTCGGTCTTGACTGTCAGGGTTTCCTTGAAGATGCCCCTTTGTACCGTGCGCCACTTTGCCCAAACCTCATTGAGCACATCAATGAAGTCTTGGTACTCTTCTCTGGGTTCTTTCATTGAGTCCATTATTACAGCTAAGCTCTTGTCAAGAATTATCATGAATAGTATCCAGTGGTTCCTGCATATTGATACAACTCGTTAGACTAAGTTAATAACCAGGATGGTCATTATGTGTATACTTGTAACGAAGCACTCACGCAAAGTTGTAAGGCAACATTATCATTGCCTTATAATGGTCTACACTTAAGAACTTGCATAAGTTATTAAGTACCCCTTGCGATCATCACATAGATTCCTCGTGTTCACAACCACTAGATCCCTGAAGCCTAAGTGATGATATCCCCTTTTTCTGTATTCTTCTTTCTCCATTCTACATAAGACGAAAATAAAAAGTCATTACAAACGAACTTGTATACATGACCATGTATATATTTGCTGAATATTCAAAAACACTTATGTAACCCAGACTCTAAGGAAAGAGATGTCAAGTGCGTCTTGGTTGTACAACTGGAATAACTCTTCGAATTCCAACCATACCAAGTCCTCCCCTTAGTAGTAATCTTCGTCTCTAATTTTCATACCGAACATTTCTCTATGTTTTGCTGCCTCTTCCATGTACCTTTATGTAACATGTATATCTTTGTTTACGCTCTTCGACCAATTCAGGTATGACTAGAGGTTGTTCGGGCTGCCGAGGATCTCTCTTTGTCGTGCTTCTCATCGACTACAAAAACGATGGCATCCATGACTCCCGCACGCCTTCACATACGAAGTCCCCTTCACTCGTAGCGGTTCACGTGTATTATTCAACCCGCAGTACATTACCTCCTCTCACCATCCCACACCACCGGACGAACCACTTTATCTTCTCACATCGCTCGCATCCCTGCTGCCGACCCGCCGGTCGTTCTCAGGTGTCGTGTCTGATGTTATTTTGTCATACTTCTCATTGAATCCAGAATCGGTGCCATACATAACTCCCGCGCGCCTTCGCTCATAAAGTTTTGTTTACCTATAGCAACACATGAGCACATTTACTAGTAAGATTCAAAAAACTCCAAAACAGAGCACCAACATATACGTTACATTTTTAAAAAATTTATGCTATTGATATCATATTTTTTTAATTTTAACTTAATTAGTCGTGTTTCTTTTAATATTAGACTATCTTTTTGAATTTTTAAAAATTGAAAACCACCTATGAAATTACCCAAAGGTCCAAATTTGCATGGTTTAACGGCTCTATGGCCTATGATGTCTGGTTTTATAGTAGAAGGTTGAAAATCAGACTTCTATGATGACAAAAAATAATAAGCACTATAATTAACTGATTTCCAGTTTCCACAATGAAAAACATGTATGTTGTCTTTTTGTTCAAGATAAGATCATAATCGAGTTTAATTCAGCTTGCGCAAAACATGAAATATAGCAAAAAATATATATCCACAAGATTACCGCTACACTACCGGAAATCCGATGTTTGCCGAGTATATTTCTTCGGGCAGTCGACAAAAAAGTCATTGCTAAGTGCTAAAAAAACACTCGGTTAACTAAATACACTCGGCAAAGAGGAGTGTTTGACGAGTGTTTTTTAAGAACTCGGCAAAGAGATTTTTGCCGAGGGTATTATTTTTGGCACTCGGTAAAGACGAGAGCGAATATAGCCGCATTGGGGTGGCGCGGCGAGGCGGGGCGCGGGCGCGGGTACAGCGCGACGGGCCGTGGAGCGTGTTGCAGCGGCGGCGCGGGCCGGTGGCGCTACCTCGGCCGGTGTGTGCGGCGTGGCACCCGTGGACTCGGCGACGTGGTGGTGGCCGTGGCGGCGGCAGATGTTTTTTTATTTTTTTCAGAAAATATTTGAGGAGTGTAGGTTTTGGCACTCGGCAAAGTGTTCGCCGAGTATCGGACAGAAAACACTTGGCAAGGAGCTATTTGCTGAGGTGTTTGTCAAGTGTTACATTTAGTAAACCTTTTGCCGAGTGTTTTGAGGGCTTTATCGAGTGTCCATGGTACTGGGCAAAGCTATAGTTTGCCATGGTACTCGGCAAGCTGCAGTTTCCCGTACTGCTAGTTGGAACTCGGTATTTATAAAAGCACACCATATAGCCCCATGCAGCAACGGACTAGCTCCATAGCCAGTATTCCAAAAGATACACACATATATATATATATATATATATATATATATATATATATATATATATATATATAAATATATGAGCTATAATTCCTTCCAAAACTTGTATGAATAGGGCCAGCGATCACAACATGAAGGGGCCCATGATGAAATGTTCCCACACAGGATAAGTGGGATTAGGAGACATCGGGACAAACGTCGCTTGGGGTTACTGTTTGCTTTAACTGCCGCAGGAGCGAGGCAGAGACCTTATTCTTGCGAGAGACTGCGTTGATGTCTGGAGAACAGAACGGGGGCTTGCTGACAGAGGCTAGCGAATCACCTCACGGCGCCCGAAGAGTGAAGACAGGGAAGGCGAGCCGAGAACGGGTGCCTCCTCTGCCGCAGTCGAAGAGAACTGCAATGGCGGTGAAACTGCCAGGCTGATCTACAGAGGAGTAGTAAGAAAATGTTCCAACAGACAGCGTTGTACGTTTACTACCATAGTATATTGAAAATTTACACATGCCACAAAAGAATCAAGCGAATTATCCGGTAACCTAATATCTGAATTTTCGTTTCCTCTTCACGGCTCTAAATTCGAAGTAATATCCAGTCGAGTGTGCCCAACTGAAGAAATAAATAGTATCCGTATTCATCAGCTGCTGCAGTCCCCGTAGCATTCGCCGGCGCGCTAGAAATTACTATCTCTGTCCCAAAATATAGGTCATTTAATTTTTTTACCAAAAGTTTGACCGTTCGTCTTATTTGGAAAATTTGTAAAAATATAATCAAATTTAAAAAAGTCAAACGACCTATATTTTGAAACGGATGGAGTACAACATAGTAAGCAAAGAACATCGGCGCTTCCCTGCCAGCCGAATTTCTCCAGCCACTGCAAGAGGTTGCAGCTCGATCACGGTCACAGCCATGAACAAAATACTCGCTGGTCCGAGTCGCCAAGCAGTTTGAAACCGTAAACAAAATAGTCGCTGGTCTGGCAAGTATTATTCCTTGTGCCACTAACAACATCTCCACGGGACGGAAGTGTTCACTTGATCGGCTCTTCTGTTGGTTACGGCATCTAATATCTTCCCTTGATGCATCCCTTTCCCACGCGAATGACACGAATTGGAGACATCTACATATACCATTAGTCGATAACAGGGGACAGAATGTCCGTGGTGTATGTGAGTGTGTGTTCGCTAGCTTAATTGTTAATGTCTACTACTTGAAAAACCAATATCATCCTTCCAAACACAAATATTTTTTTCGAGGAACCAACTGTAGGCATCAGCCGACCTGAACATTGCCATTGAAAGGATAAAATTTTACATCCTAGGATTTGTAAATATCAGGAGGAAGGAGAGGGCATCATGAAGCTACATGTTGTAATTACAGAGATGCTCACTCCACACGCACAAAATGCGGGATTTGTGGACAGGGTCATGTACTCGATGAGACTAAAGAAGAACATCCTCAGTAACAGCCCAAACCACAAGTGCCAGTGGCGTGTCGACATTTTGGAAGACCTTACCATTTCATCATTTCCAAATGTTCCACAGGATCGCCTTCGTAACACCACTTTTTATTACCAGATGGTGTTATGACTCGTGACTAAATTTTAATCATGGTTGGTAACACTAACGGGTATTGAAGTGACCTTTTAATAATGGTTGGTGTTATCCACATGAATTAAAGATATTCTAAAGATTGAATTTAAAAGGAAAGCCTCTCTCATCTAGTCACACGTGTCATGTATGTGGGATGATAATATATTCAGTCTTGGTTTCGTAGTTCCATGGTTCAGAAACTGAGATTGACGTGGTTTTGAAACCGATAGCCTTTTCCGGATGAGGTATATAAAGTCGCGGCCCACGTATTGCCAACAACCAGCAAACAAATGTTGCGGCTATATATTCTTATCTTTAGATAGACACTACCCAAAATTCATGGAGACGAACAGAAACCATCATTGCTTGGACTTGGGATGGACCATCCGTTCACTGGGAATCGGGGGTATCTCGAACTGCATGTCTGCATCCGTTGGGGCCTTCTCTGTGTAAAGCTACGAGAGATTGTGCCCTTGCGTCTGGCTCTTTCCAATGGCAGCTGCACCTTATACATCAATCTCTGATGGTTTGTCTGGAGAAATGACACACATTCCCTTCTTTGGTATGAGTCTGGAGAACACTATTATGACTTGGATGCATGATACACTTTATCGTCGTATATATAGGGAGCGGGAGGCATCTGGATATGCATTACTCGTGGACATCAAGTCGGTGCAGCTGCTCATCTTACTCGTGGTTGAAGAACTGCAGGACTTAGTTATGTGATCTAACTTCTGCAGATATATTATGTAACACCAATCTGCCGGTAGTTACATTGTATTTGAGTTTCCAAGTGGAGACCGAGGGTGCGTTTGGTTCCTCGGACAATGCTGCTTGGCCTTGTCCACGCGAGCAAGCTCGCCTTTCCAGCCGAGGTGAGACGAAACAGCTCTCCTTCATAAGCAAGGAAAAAACTTGCCAACAAAGACTTTGAGGAGCGCTCATTCGGTTCCAAACGCTAGCTTCCTTGCCTAACCAGGCAAAGCAAGACACGGAAAGAGATCCAAACGCTCCCTCAACTCCAGTATATATATTATCTACTACATCCGTTATAAATTACTATTCGTTGTTGACTTTTTTCCATGATCTTTGACCATTCATCTTATTCAAAAAATTTGTCTAAATATACAAACTAATAAGTTATACTTGAAGTATATACGATGATAAAGCAAGTCACATACAAAATAAATGACACTTGTGAAATTTTTTGAATAAGACGAATGGTCAAACGTTAAACAAAAAAGTCAACAACAAATAATAATTTGGAACGGAGGTAGTACTCATTATTCTCATCAACTTGTTTATACAAGGGGCGCATTAAAATGTCCGTACAATTTAGACAGATAATCTTGGTTTCCTGTGTGTCTTCATTCTCAAGTGACTGAAATCCATAAGAGTATGGTGCTGCTAGGTGGAGGTATATATGGTATCTACAACGGCATATATCTCACAGGGTGTCGAGGGTGCACCTTGAAGCATGTGTGATCGATGCTCTTCTGCCTTGCAATTAGTGGGGTACACTTGATGAGATATGTTTCCTCCGTTCCTGCCATATCATCCTGGTACATATGATTATTTTCCTCATCTACCATGTTATCTGCTCCTTTCACCGTGTTTCTTCTCCATTTATTCCAGAGCTTCTAGATCCAGCAATGGTACGTAGTAGCTGCCATTCAATGACACAATCCATAGTTTCAAGTCCTTAGCAATTTGTTGTATACATGTGTAGGCACGTTAGCTGCTGAGGAGTCAGAAGCGGAATGCAAGCCTCGCGGCAAGCTCGGACATTGACCGCGTCGTGCGCGTAAGGAGTTGGTGGCTCACGTACGAGGGAAGGTCAGAGTCCTGAGGACATCGTGCCTATGTGTGCGCAGGTGCCGCATGAGTTAGTTGTTGTACACTGACGCCTATAAATAGCTGTGTAACCAAGGCATTCATTGCCGAGTGCAGTAGAACATAGAAAGAACCGGCGTTCATCGCCGGCGGGGCATTCGTCTTGCAAAACATCATGTTTTTGCTTGTCTTCGGTCCTGGATAATTTCAACAATTGGTATCAGAGCCGGTTTGTCGTGGGATTCGGTTTGTTGTGGCATGGGGCTGTGTGTCGGTCCGGGAGTGCATGCCTGTGGCGGCGCATGCACCATGGCAATGGTCCATTCGTCGGTCCCTACCTTGATCCGATGGAAGCGTGATGCTGGTGGCAGTGTTCGTCAGCAGCCGCGATGCGATGAAGCTCCGAGCTGTGTGTTGGCACGTGGAGTTGCGAAGAGATGTGGCTGCCTTGGTGAGGCGGAGGCGGAGGCATGGCTCCATATTTGGGCGTGTTGCGCTCAGCGGTGTCTGTCGCCGGAGCGGCGTGTGTCGCCGGAGGAGATACGTTTGTCGCCAATGAAGGCGAAGGCTGCGGCATTTTGCGCGGAGACGAGGAATGCCGCAGTGGTCGCGTCACGCCGTTCAGGAGGCCTAGGGGGCAGCCATGGCATTGAAGACTATAGGAGCTGTAGCAATAACTCCGGCAATGGCGCAAGTCAAGATTAAGGAGCGTTTGTTAGGATGAGTTTGTTTTTGAAGTCAGTTGGATAGTTAGCGCGTGCGTGCATGTTGTTCATTAGTTGTACGCATGTGTGTAGGCAGGTTAGCTGCTGAAGCGTCAGAAGCGGAATGCAAGGCTCGCGGTAAGCTTGGACGTTGACCGCGTCGTGCGCGTGAGGAGTTGGCTCATGAACGAGGGAAGGTCGAGTCCTGAGGACATCGTGCCTACGTGCGCGCAGGTGCCACATGAGTTTGTTGGTGTACACTAACGCCTATAAATAGTTGTGTAACCAAGGCATTCGTTGCTGAGTAGAGTAGAACACACAAAGAACCGGCGTTCATTGCCGGCGGGGTGTTCATCGCCTGGCAAAACATCATGTTCTTGCTTGTCTTTGGTCCTGGGTAATTCCAACATATAGTTTGCAGCGTGGACTTGCAAGTGCGGCAGCGAGCATAATTTATTGATGAGAGGAGCACATAGATGAAGTTTGCACACATCAAAATTTGTGTTTCTTTTTTATGTGGAAGGTTGGGATCCTGTTTGTAAATTGGAATTTCAACTCTACTTCTATCTTGCTAAGATGTTGAGTTTATCTTGCTGAACTCTACTTCTGTTAACTTATGCCCTTTCAAGAACAGAAGCCAGTGCTAACGTTAATCCATGAGCGTGTAGGTCCTTATGCAGACATCCAATCCAAAATCAGGACTATGTGCGAGCTGTGGCCTGGCTCAGCCAAGAGGCCCAAGACGAACTTGTGGCGATGGTGCAAATTCTCAGCTGTGAAAGTTCTCCGAAAAGGGCATCTGTCAAACATAAGATTGGGTGCCGCTAGGCAAGAGATACTACTGTGCACCTATGAAACCAATTTGGGCCTTGTTTAGATCTCAAATTCTACCCCTAAAGTTCACTATACAAAAAGAAGATTCCCATCACATCAAAATGTTATAGCATGCATGAAGTATTAAATTTAGATGAAATCAAAAACTAATTGCACAGTTTTGTTGTACTCTACGAGGCAAACATTTTGAGTCTAATTAATCAATTTTTGGACAATTTTCCACACATACAAACGAAATGTTACAGTGCGCCTCGGTTTCCTAACTCTGAAATTAGGGGCGCCAAATTGGCATCTAAACAGTTCCCTCAAATACCTGCAGCAGGTCTGCCTGCCTTTATTATACTTTGATTATTCTATTAGTTGCAGGTTTCGCTACATACAGTGGTTCCGTCCATTCATAGGTCAATGTGCAATATCTGCCACTACCGCAAGGCACTATCGAAAACTCATAGTTTATCGTGTCTCTGAAATTTTGCCGTGTGCAATTTATCGGGCACATGACAAATAAAGCTTTGGCACACAGCAAATAGCCTCTTTGCCGTGTGCCTACACATGGCACACGGCAAAGTATTGTGTTTGCCGTGTACTTTCTGGAGACACACGACAAAGCACAGAAAAAATCAAATTCTTGCCTCCAAACTTTTTCTCCAGTCCATGTATATTGCTTGGTACTCCATGTTTCAATTTTGTACATTTCTCGGTCACATTGCTATATTTAACAAATTTATTTTATTTAACCATTTTTTGGTACAAGTCAAATTTGAACTATAAGCGCATGAAATAATAAAATAAAGTGAGTGAAAAAATGATATTCATGATATTGAGTTCAATATAAGGCTTTATCCTATAGTTTAAACAAAATTTTAAAAATCATGTTCACGAAACAATACACGAACGTGAGGCCGAATAATGTTTTAATTCTACAAAATTCAAATGAAGTCTGAAAATCATAAGATTTGTCAATATCTCATGCTTTTTTTGATTAAGGAATAAAATCACAGCCTCTATATCCACAGGTGGATATATACAGCCAAAGATTACACGACACTAGAGTACTTAGACTCTAAACCTTACACCAAGGTAAACCAAGAAACAAGAAAAAAAATGCACTAACAAAAAGAAAAAAATAAGACTATTCGGAGATGGAGCTACATAAGTGAAGTCATAAGATTTATCACATATGATGCTTACAAACTAAAGCTTCCCCAGAGATGGAGCGGCACACCACTACCGGATTTTAGGTGTTTGCCGTGTGTCGCAGGCACACGGCAAACGCCCAAAAGCACACGGCAAAGGGCTTGTCGTGTGCCGCCCACGGCAAAGCCCCGTAGGTAAATAGCCCCGACGGCGAAGGGAGCTTTGCCGTGGGCCGTATATCGGGCACACGACAAACCCTTTGCCGTGTGCCAACATGCGCACACGGCAAAAATGACGACACCCCTCCGTTAACGGCCGGCGCATCTTTTTTTCAATGGTTTGCCGTGTGCCTCCCCCTGGCACACGGCAAAGTTTCAAATGTTTGTCGTGTGTCAGAGGGGAGGCACATGGCAAACCATTGGTCATTTTGCCATGTGCCGGCCTCTAGCACACGGTAAAGTGACCATTTCAGTTCCAGAAAATGGTCACTTTGCCGTGTGCCAGGGGCCGGCACACGGCAAAATGACCAATATATTTCTATTTTTGAAGGTTGTGAAGTGGCTCACAGGAGGAGTTGCAGAAAGTTTCTACTAATTAAAATGAATCTAAAAGGTTGTGAAGTGGCTCACAGGAAGAGTTGCAGGAACCATAGCCGGGGCCGGAGGCAATATCATCGGTGGCAGAGGTTGACCCATCTGAACGGAAAGACTTTGAATGTAGCCGTACATCTGGGACATTTGCAGCTGCATATCGGCCTGGATTCTCGCCGCCTCCTCCGCTTGTATCCTCCTCTCTTCGGCCATCGCTGCCTCGTGTGCCGCCGCTTGCGCCGCCATTTGGGCCTACAATTTGTCATTGGAGTGTTAAAAAGCAAAGCAAGCATATGTAGAAATTGAATGAATGATGAATAAAACAAATATAACCTGAAGTTCCTGCACTTGAAGCTGTGCCGCAGACAGTCGTGGGCGTATGGCTGGGCTACTGCTCGTGCTCCTTGCTCGAACCTGGGCGAGAGTAGGAGTACTGGCCGTGTCTAGAGTGTCGTCGCCTATATAGTATCGGCCATGCTTCTTGCCTCCTCCCACCCTCATGATGATCTCACCATCAAGGTCATGGCGGATCGGATCCCACTCTGGCCCATGGACCTGCTTTCCCGCCTCTGTGTACGCAGTGATGCGGGTGTGGATGGAGGGATTGGTGTATGCAGAGGGGGGGGGGTCGTTCGGGTTGTAGGTGACCTCGGACGCCTTGCCCTTGTGGGCCAAAGCCCATCCCATAAACTGCGAGCACTCGGCGCCTTCATGCGTCTCGGACTGCCAAAAACAGCAAGTTGATTACACACTATCCATAGTTAAGGTTTAGAATAAAGAAATGAATCTGCATACCCATCTAGCCCTGTATTCGTCGTTGCTACGGCTGCCTTGATGGTGTGCTGGACCTGGCATCAGCAAACGCCGTTCTCGGCCAGCGTTGTGCTTCTCCTCCCACTCGGGTGTGAACCACTTGTCCACTATGCGTTCCTAGCACACGTTATCATTGCGGCACCACCACGCAGGCACCTACACGTGATCAAGTGAATGACACGTACAAATATCAAATTAAGCAATGCACTTAATTTGAGAATAAACCGAAATATACCTCCATGTATTGCTCCTTAGTCAGCTTCAAATTTCTTGCTTCAACTTTTGGGATCCTCCGGTGAAGGAAGATAGCGTTGTAGTTTATGACAGCCTGGACTTGCGCCTTGTAATGCATGTCTTTCACCAACTTCACACATCAGTTGTGAGCCACAACCGCCGCCTCCTCCTCGTATCCTTCCGCACACCTATAGAAATCCTGCATATCAACAAGATATATACACTCATTATGTACATAAATGTTCAACGAATACGATGTATTGAGACGTGTAGTGCGAATGAAGGCTTACCCAAAACTCGGCCTTCACACGCTCCGCCTTGTTCTCGAAGGACCTGTTTTCCCGATCAAGATAATCGGAGGCGGCGACGTAGTGGTTCCACGTCCAGGCGGGCTCGTGCCTTCCACCAATGTGGACCAGGCCTAGGAAGTGTCCCTGACCAAGCCGCCCAGGATGCCATTGACTTTGCGAGTGTGAGCACCTCTAGTGAGTATTTTCCAATTCCCGCCAAAAGTGATTAATATAAAATATTAGTTTCTATTGTGATTTTCAGGTAATGAAATGAAAAAATAGTGATAACATGTAAAGTTACTTACAATGGCCCAAAGGGTCGAATGATCATACGTCCAGATAGAGGTATTGGTCTATCCAGGAGTCGCGAGGGACCTCGCAGCCAGATAGTCGATGTACCCCCGGTTGAGACATCCTCCTCCTCCTCATCCTCCGCCTCCGCCACCTCCTCCTCCTCCTCCTCCACCACCACCTCCTGCTCCTCCTCTGCCTCTGCCTCCTCCTCCTGCGGCTGCTCTACAGGCCGAGTCGCTCGACTCCTCCCTCGGCTCTTGGGGCCACCCTTTCCTCGACCCTTGCCTCGGGTCCCCCTAGCGACCGTCCCCCCAGGATCATCAGAACGTGGCGCCATTCTTCGGAAAACCGATGAGCATGCACGTTGAAGTCCACTGCCCACCATCTTTGTTCAATCACCTGCAAATAAAAACACTAAACCAGTTAGCACGTATAAACAAAATGTAATTAGAAAGATAAGCAAAATAAACAATACATGTATTTGAAACTAACATGATATTATAAATAATAAGCAAAATAAACAAAACATGTATTGGAAAATAAACATACATGTATTAGAAATAATCATCTAGATCGGGATTAGCTGGATCATAAGTCTCAACATCACTATCATGCATGTCGAGATAACCAGGCCCGTGCTTGAAAGGAGGAATGTCGTCTTCATCAAGCCCTAATTGTAATTGCTCAAGTAATTCTAAGTCCTTAGCATTATAAACCTCATATCCAGCATCATCTTCATCAATCATTTCATCAACGTCTATACCCCTTCCTCCCAAGTCATGCAAGGAGTACATGTACCACACTCGCATTTTAAAGTTTGTCTTTGTAGCTCGGTCGTATGTCCATACCTCTTCCTCCCAAGCACAGAGCAGATCATCAGTTAAAGGCTCCATGTACACACTCATATTATCCCTAGGGTATCCAGGAATTATCAACGACAAGAATATGGTTTGTCGTTGAAACATGACGCCAAGGGGAAGATTGAGGGGGATAACGAACATAGGCCAACAAGTGTACGGGGCAGCCACCATTCCATACGGATTGAACCCATCTGTTGCCAGTGCAACACGTACGTTACGAGCATCCATCGCTTCCTCACGATAATACTCGTCAAAATGTTTCCATGCTTCGGCATCGGCTGGATGTACCATATTCTCAGGACGGTATCGTTTGCCATGTTTATGCCATGTCATCTATTTTGCGGATTCCTTGGTCATGTAAAGTCATTGGATTCTCGGTATGGGGGAAGGTACCGTATGATTTTCACGGGGATTTCTAGCTGCCTCTTCTGACCATCACCAGAATCTACCTCCAGGTACCTAGAGGCCTTACATTTAGGACAATATTTTGCATCCGCATGGTCTTTCCTAAACAAGACACATCCCTTCGTGCATGCATGTATCTGCTCGTATGGCATCTTAAGTGCACGGAGGAGTTTTTGTGCCTCATACAAATTGCATGGCAGATTGTGACCACCCGGAAGCAGGCTGCCAAAAACTGTCAACATATTATCAAAGCCATCTCGACTAATGCCAAGCTGAGACTTTAGGGCCATAATGCGTCCGATGGCATCCAATTGAGAAACCTAGGTGTGCTCGTGAAATGGTTTCTGTGCCGAAGACAGCATGTCGTAATAGGCTTTTGCGGATGCCTCCGGCGGATCCTCCCTAACATCACTAGGCCCTTCATCAAAGTGTGCTTGATGAAAGTCATCTAGCATGTCTCCGCACCCGGCATCAGCATCATAATCTTCGATGCGTTGTCTCACGACCTCATCTCTCGCACGATATGCTTCACCATGGCAGATCCACCGGGTATAGTTTGATACAAACCCATTGGTACAAATGTGTTTACCCATATTGAATTGTGATTGAAATATCTTGTTTGCACATCTGGTGCAGGGACACAGGGCTTTACTCTGTCCTTTATCAAATGCATTTTCAAGAAATCTGCAACCTTGTGAATGAATTCATCTCTCCAGTCACGTTTACCCTTCCAGCCCGTGTACATCCACTCACGATCATCCATCCTTTTACCATATAAGTGAGTTATATAAAAATAAATGACATCTACATGATGTCTATCATGCTCTAATAGGTGAAGATAGGTCCTAATCCCACCCGAGGATGTGTAGATGGTATTAGTTTCCATGCTCTACTCCTATCCGAGACAGAATTTTGGCAGCACCTCCCCGCTGTTCTCCAAATACACATCCTTTTAAGGAGATTATGTATCTGGAGAACAACGGGGAGGTGCTGCCGAAATTCTATCTCGGATAGGAGTAGAGCATGGAAACTAATACCATCTACACATCCTCGGGCTGTCCATAATACGTGGACAATTCGAAACAGATACGGTCATAGATGTGAAAAAGTATGCACATTTCCAACCGTATCTATTTCGAACGGGAGACGCATAGGTTACGTGAACTAAGGACATGAAAAGGAAACATAGGCATTTTGCGCGTGCTCACCTAGTATCTCCACGGCGGCGAGACAGGGGCAGGTGGTGAGACAGGGTCCGACGAGTTCTCCGGGCCAACGACATCGCGGCCTCCTACTCGTCCTTCTCCTTCAACGACGGCTGTGGCAACGGGTGCTTTCCTGCAGAAATACAACAATGCTGAGTATCACTTCAAAATTTCGGCAGCACCTCCCCTGTACGGGGAGGTTTCCATGACCTGCAACAAAAAGCACGACACGAAGGCCGGGCTACAAATAGGTTCTTTCCTAACGGCTCGATGGCCGGACACATACCATCCAACACATCTTGCCAATTTTGCTTACCTAGGGCTCGACGGCCGCCGGGGCAAGACGGACCTCGGGCTACTCCTCTCCTCTTCCCCCTCCTTCGACATCGGGGCAGCTAGCGGCCGGGACGGGGCGGTCACGGGGGCAAGACGAGCCTCGGCCTCCTCGTCTCCTCCTCCTCCTCCTCCTCCTCCTCAACATGGGCAGGGGGAACATCCGCGGGGGCAGGGGCGCGCGGGGGCACGGGCGGGCGTGCGGGCAGGAGCGGGGCGGGGCGCGGGAGGCAGGCCGCAGCTTGGGCACGGGCGGGCGTGGGGGCAGGGGCATGGCGGGGCACGAGAGGCAGGCCGCGGCCTGGGTGGTGGTGGCCGGCCGGCCGCGCCGCGCGCGCGCGGGGGGGGGGGGAGTGGGGGTGGGGGGCGCTGGCCGGGCGGGTGCGCGGGGGAGGCCGGCCGTGGGCAGCCGCGGCCGGGGCGAGCGTGGGCGCGCGCGGGAGGCCGGCCGTGGGCGGCCGCAGCCGAGGCAAGCGCGGGGGCCGGGCGGGGCAGGCGTGCGGGGGGCTGGGCGGGGCGGGCGCGCGGGGGCTGGGCAAGGCGGGCGCGCGGGAGGTCGGCCGGGGCCGGCCGCGGGCGGGGCGAGCGCGGGGGCAGGGGCTGGCCGGAGCGTGGGGGCAGGGGCGAGGGTGACGTGGCGGCGGCGTCGTGCGTGAGTGGGTGAAAGTGTGTGTTTGAGCGGATACCTTTTTTTTGTGTGCGTGAGGGGTTTGCCGTGTGCCCCAGATCTGAGGCACACGACAAACACTTAACTTTGCCGTGTGCCCAGATTTTAGGCACACGACGAACTTTTCTTTTTGTTTTTTTTTTCACCGGTCGACTTTTTTTTCCCAGTTTGCCGTGTGCCCCCCCCCCTCCCGCACATGGCAAACTGTTAACTTTGCCATCTGGGCACAGGGCAAACTTTTTTTTTTGTTTTTTTTCCTTTGTTTACCCTATTAATTATATTATTTAGTTTAAGATCAATAATATGAATATGTACTTTTTATGTACTATATTATTTTATGTGCTTCACTCAATAATATGAATAATATTTTTCCACTCATTTTATTATATTATTTCATGTATTTCAAACTCAAATTCAAGTTATCCATAGCACGTGTAATGTCCACTTTATCTATTACTTAATATTCTTGACTCAGTAGCATGAATAATAATTATCCACTTAGTTTTTCCACTCTTTCATGTAGTTGAACCTCATATTTATTATTGTCAATTAAAATTCTACAATTACAATTAATCAATTAAAATTACCGAATGCATCCGAAAGTTTACCAAAATTTAACATGAAGAAATCTATGTTGTGTGTAGCCTATAGAAAAAGTTTTAAAGTCAAACTCGAAATTGAACCTTATTGCGCTTATAAACCTAACCACGTACTTCACAACTCTATGGATCTTCTATGGAAAAACTTTAGTCTATAAGCATCGTACGTGATAAAACTTATGAGTACATGTACGTACCATGAAATATTGACTCAAAGTATGATAACGTGAGAATTTGATAAATCTCATGATTTTTAGACAATATTTGAATTTTATAGAATTCAAACACTATTCGATCCCACATTCGTGCTATTGTTTCGTGAATACGGTTTTTGCAATTTGGTTTAAACTATAGGATAAGTTCTTATATTGGACTCATTATCACTAATAGCATTTTTTCCACTCACTTTATTCTACTATTTCATGCACTTGCAGTTCAAATTTGTCTTGTTTGAAAAATCCTTTGAATAAAATAAATTTGTTAAATATAGTAAAGTGATTGAGAAATATACCAAATTAAAACAATGAGTGTCAAACAATATAAGTAGAGTGGAGAAAAAGTTTGGGGGCAAAATTTTGATTTTTCTCTTGTGCACACGGCAAGGCACCCGGCAAAAACATGTCAACGCCGTGTGTCATTCTTTGGCACACGGCGAAAACAACACTTTGCCGTGTGCCTACCCATGCCACACGGCAAATGCTAACGGCCGTCAGGGGTTCCATTTTTTTAAATCTTCGCCGTGTGTTGGGTCGGCAGCACACGGCAAAGAGGTTGTTTGCCGTGTGTTGAGCTCCGAGCACACGGCAAATATCCTATTTACCGTGTGTCCTTTCTTTGCCGTGTGTTATTTCGATGGCAACACGGTAAATAGGTTGTTTGCCATGTGCCCGATAATTTACACACGGTAAAATATTGGGCACATGCCAAACAACGGTTTTCCGGCAGTGCACCCTGCTGGTGTTCCGCTCGTGGCCGCCCTCCAACGGCGCCTTCTCCGTGCAGCACGAGGCCAAGAAGGTACATATCTCCGTCCCCTCCCCGCAGCTACCAGCAATAATCTTGCCTCCACGCATAATCTCGCTCTGCCGCCGCACGGATTTTTGTTTTTTCAAAAAATAGGCGCCAAACTAACGTTTCATCAGAGAGGATGCTACACGCAAGCTACGGCGGGCGACGATCTATCTGAATATATGATGCACACGAGCGGGAGGTACAGGAACTAGCAGGGGGGTAGATATAAATATATATGTATACAAATATATAGGATCCCTAGCCTGTCAACGTTTTGTTAATTTGGTACTACTCAGGAAAACAAAAATACGCAAGCCAATAGTAGAGAGAGATAGGTTGTTAAGCGTTGTTTGGTAGTTTGTGTATAGCCGCATGGCCCATCCAATATATGGAGCTATTAGAACTTTATTAGAAGACCAATGATATACTACCCACCTAGCTTTCACTGATCATTTGTGAACTTGTAGTTGTCTGTTTTGTCATGTTGATATATCATCAATGGCAAACACTGGATTGTCATGTTGTCTGGGGCGTTGATTTAAGTAGCTTGAAAATGAAGAATAAACCAATTGTCAGGAAAATAATATTATAACTATACATACATGAGATGTGATCTATTTGATGGATTCTGGAATTAAAATTTATGACTCTTTGTGTTTTGCTTTCTTGCTAGGTTCTTCTTGTAGCTGTGAGCTAGAATACCTTCTCTTTTGAGAAAGAATATAGCATAAAGAAATTGTTCCACTATTTTTCTTTATATAGCTTGGATCTGTTTGCCAGTAGCTCTTACAGGAGGTAATATATAACACACATGCCATCTATTCGGCAGCAGAAGAGTCACATGGTGTTGACTATATATGTGTGATGAAATTAATCAGATGATAACTTTGTATAGATTCTATTTTGCATGTATCATAAAACTTCCCCATTTATATGCTTGATTACTAAGGCATGTAGATTGTTTTACAAAAATTTGTTCGGAGTGATCTTTTGTTTGTAGTATATTTATTTTTCTTATTGGGGATAATATCATGTTTGGAAACTTTTGTTTGGATTATATTTTTCCTATAGATTTATTAAGCAAAAAAAATATGTACATATGCATGAAAAAACAAAAATCTTTTGGTGGCACACGGTAAAATGACCATTTCAAATAACAGAAATGGTCATGTTGAAATGGTCACTTTACCGTGAAACTTTGCCGTGTGCCAAATAAATGGCACACGGTAAAACCACCTGGCAGCTGTTATATGCTTTATTTTACCATGTACCACCCAAATACACACAGCAAAGATGTTTGCCGTGTGTCTAAAATATGGCTCACGATATTTTTGCCGTGGGGGCTCGTTGCCGTCGGGCTTCGCCGTGGACCGTGCAAACGCCCTGTCCGGCAGTGGGGGACCCTCGTACGTGCAGGTATAAAAGTCTCATTTGTGCTGTGGACGGGGCCTACCATGTAGCCGATAAGAATATAAATGGCATTAGTGTCGTAGCCCACTATCTCATATCATAAACACTGATGACACATGATCGTTTTTTATTTGTAGCCTATAAAAGGTACATGTTGCTCGTCCTAACTCCTACACTAGCTCAGTGATGAAACCCAAAACGTACCAAGAGCAACAGAGTTTGGGAGAAACGGAAGTAGCAAAAGTCGAATGGGCATGTGACGAACTGATGGACACACAGAAGAGCTGGGGAAAGGAGGCATCCGAAACTGTAGTTGATGAGGTAGATCGAGCACGCCGAGGCCTGCACCGTCTGTCATCGTACGCCTTATCAAATCGGTGTGGGAGTCAGATGAGATAACCACTGCACGACGATGATGATCATGTCTTTATATATATTTATGTTCCAAATGGGTCGGCGCATGTGCTGATGCAGCCAGCCAGTATGTAACGGAACCGGATGCATATTCTAGCTGGCGACCTGGCGTACGTACAAATTGTTGGTGCTGACCCTAATTTATTTGCAGGCTGTTATAACCATACCAATTGACTGGTTAATCATCACGGTAAGAAAAATGACGAGCTCGTGACGACCAGCACTAACACTCAGGCCTTCTTGTTGGCATTTTTGCCATGAACCTGATAGGATTTGGACAGGGAAATAGAGAAATCAGCAATGGGATTTGAGGTTCAGAGGAAGAAGAAGACAGAGCACGGTTCAGATATTTCATTCCTTTGTCGATGCACCTCTTTGGAAGGTTCAGTACATATATATCAATACATGGGCCAAGCTAGGTATCTTTATTAGCTCACAGCCCAACTTGTAATCTCTTTAGCATACTTGTTACGAGGCCCACGGCCTAGGTCATGACAATTTTTGCCCGGACGGTATATTTACTAGGCTCTCGTCTGATGTCCAAAGCATAAGATCCTCTACTTGGCCTGAGATTATTATATATTGCCTAGATATGTCACCATTATTCTTCATAATTTTGTTATTTGCTTTCGAGGAACCACCATCTCAATTACATTGTTGACTTCGAAGCAAGGGAATTCAATCCTCAGATGTGCACTTAACATCCACCAAAAATCAGTATCCCTGTTGATTGGTGCCCGGTGCAAAATCCAGCAATCGACTACTGACCGGTGCAGTTCCGATGTTGCAGATACAACGATTATTCCAACATGAGCAAGATATCACCGACCAAAGGAGTAGTGATGTTTGCATCGGAAGAGAACACGGCAATGAAGCGGAGCACATCGGCCGCCTGCTGGTGGATAACAGGAGCGCCAATGCTAATTGATAATTAATGGGAATAAAACCTTAGAGTGAGCACCTACAATAATTTATATGAAACCAATGTCATATCTTTGAGTTGAAGTTGATAGTAGAGTTCTATTTTTTAATTACGAATTACGTACAGTTACTACACTTAATTTCGATTCTTATATGAAACCAATGTCAGTACCACCTACAATAATTTATATGAAACCAATGTCATCTCAATTATATTGACATTTCTGTCTAAATTTATCATAAATTTTAAAAATATCAGTACGCTGCCGTCCAGAGTTTCTGTTGCCTGCGTAACGCTTTGGCCGCAGTTACGTCCACGTCCAGGGTGCTGGCCGATCTGCGGCCAGGTGTGCACACGTACTGCACATATATAGCTGCTGTTGCAGGCTTCCACTAGCTAGTACATGATAGTTCCATCCACCCAAGCACATATATAGCTGCTTGTATAAATGGACTGATGAGTCCGGTTCGCTACATAGAGCAACCATGCATTCCCATCTTTATATAGGTAGCCGGTCAAACTCATGGATGTAGTCTGTAGGCATGCATCATCCCGTTTAATTAATTTCATCCTCGTATTAAATGGAAAGAGCGAGCGTAGTAGCTGTTGGAGCTGCAGCTAGCTGCACGTATGCGAAAAGCTGTCTGACGTTGGAATAGTAGGCATCAGCAACAATATCTCTAGCCTTACCAGTACATTATGCGCATAGCCAAACCAAGTAGGCGCCAAGTGCTGCGAGAATATAGATCGGGGGGCTGATGGTCACCGCCTGGACCAGCTAGCATGGAACGCCTCCTGACAGAACTGTCGACGGATATGATGCATCTATCTAGCCAACAATTTTTAGAGTCCAGACGGTAGCAACATGCATTCACCATGCATTCAGCCTTAATTTATTTGTCTAATCACATATATACAACGACGCTCTCTCATCCTGAACGCTTCCTATGTCCGGTAATTAATAAGTAGTTTTCAGCAAAGATGCGTGGCTGTAGATCGAGTTTATTCAAGCCACCATATACTATATATGGTTAGTTCTGATTATTTTTCTATAGTATTAAGAAACGACCTAAATGCATTCACTGTATCCAAGGAACATCTACACTGGTTCCAACCTCCACTCACTATATCATGGAGGTCCAAACCATGCATGGGATGACGAGGCAGGTATGCGGCTATATGGGTGCTACGGCAGAGATTGCAAATTTTATGTTTGCAATACGTGCAATGGAAAGGAGGCAATTAATAAGTTCTTGATTCCGTTGTTTATAGAGCTTAAAGATTGACCCTGATGTGCAATATGCAGTATTAAGCATACAAACCTTGCTGTGCAATATAAATCCGGTGACATGAGTTAGTACTAATGAATTCATTCAAAGTCTAAATTGCAGAGAAGATTTTCTTAGAAAAAGGAATATTTATTAATACTCTAGCTGTTGTATCAGCTGATACATATAACAACTTTACTGAAAAACACATAAGAGTAGGGTCCAACTGAACAAACAGGAAAAGATCCATAAAACCATCGAACATAAATAAAAACAAGGGCTCCATATTACTAAAAATCGAGCCATTGGCAGCAAAAATCTCCATCATCAAAGTCTCCAGAGCATGGCACCCCAGTTTATTCACTACCAGAATTTGTGAATTTCCCTAGTGTCCACGAGTTTACCGAGTGTTTTACTAGAGCACTCGGGAAACTTGCCGAGTGTTCTTCTTTACACTCGGGCGAATATAAAATACTCGGTAAACTAAGTCGTCCCCGTGTGTTTCATTTTGCCTTCGGAATATCTGTGCATTACACTCGGGAATTAAGTCAAAAACCAGTCAACGTGAACGGCGTCATGTGTCTCCCGAGTGTTAGCTCCGAGGCCTTCGGGGACGTTTTTTCGCTACGGAGGCACGAAATATTGCGCGCGAGTGGAAAAGTTCCCGCGAGGCAGCGTCGCTCGCGCCCAATCTTTTCACCCTAACCAAAACAAGACAGCACCATACCAGCAGATCATTTCACACCCGCCGCCGCGCCGACTCCCCTGCCGCCACTGTCTTCTCCCAGCCCGGCACCACCGTAACCTGACCTACGGACTCCTCTTCTGCTCCCACTGCCAACACCGCCCCCCCCCCCCCCCCCCCCCCCCCCCCCGCCTGCCCACACTGGACACTAGCATCTCTAATTTTCCCAGCTCCTCAGATTTCCCCCAAATCTAGTTACAAATTTCGCCCGATTCCCCATCCCAACTTCATTCCCGCAGCTCATAAAAATCAATCAGATGCGTGCTCCATCATCCCCTATGGATCCAAGCAGGGAAGCGTGAGGTAAGAGAAGTGGAAGAAAGATGGATTTTTGGGATTTTTTCAGTTCGCATCTTGCGATTCAGAGGTCATGATTTGAATCTAGGTTTTCGATTTTGATTCAAGCTGTAGGATTCGAGGAAATCTTGCTCCATCCCCCTGTATGGATCCAGGCCAAATAAGTGAATGTAAGGTAAGGGAAAAGGTGGAAGAAAGAAGAGATTTATTTTGCAGTTCTTTTCCTGTTTCCATATGATAAGGAAAGGCACAACTTGCATCTGGATTCTTAGTTTTGATTCAAGCTACAAAGTAAAATGCATTTTCCTTGCTGCTTTACTGCAAATTGTTCTCTGAATCTAAGACCTATATATTGATTCAGGTTTTCCACAAATTCCATTACATCTGAAATTTGCTCTGAAGTCACCAAGTCTACCAAAAAGGATCATTGCTTATTAATACAACTTCACTGCTTGCTGCATAGAAACTTTGTTGGGATAAGCTAGGTAAGGCATACCTGCAATTCTTCTTGCACTGCAATTTTTTGATATATTCTATCTACTGCCTTTGACTCTTTGAGTACTGAATATGTTTACTGTGCATATTTGCAACATTGTTAATTTCTCAAATTCATATTGAATATGTTGTACATCTTAATTGGTTAACTAACAACTGAAACAAAACACATTGAACTGTTATGTTGTATAATGCACATTTTTTTGTGCTGTGTACACCAATATCAGGTTGTATATGTAATACGACTCAACTATGAGTACTATTTGCATGCTGATTCAATATTTTTGCACTCTAGTATGACTGAGGATCATAGTTGGATGTACACCGGGCGCAGAAAGAGGGGTGAGTACACCCAAGAATGGATGGACAAGACTACAGATTTTGTGAATTGGGCATTTGCTAGAAATACTGGAAGCATTGGTGTGTTGTGCCCCTGTGGACGTTGCGCAAATAAACACCCACAAACTAGGGCAACAATGATTGCCCACTTGTGCAATCATGGATTTCGTCCTGGCTATACCATATGGGTCTACCATGGTGAGTCACACCGTAGCAAATCGGATGTTGTGAGGCAATGCACAGATGACGGTGCATATAATGGTGATAGGATGGAAGATATGATAGATGATGTGTGAGATGCGTATGTACCACCAGTAGATGAAGATCCAGAACCTGCAGCAAGGGCTTTCTTTAAAATGTTGACTGCTGCAAACCAACCACTCCATGAGCATACACAAATCTCCCAATTAGATGCCGTCACACGCCTAGTTGCTGTCAAGTCCCATTTCAGACTAAGCATTTCTTGCTATGATGCACTTATAAGTGTGTTGTGCACCCTTCTCCCAGATGGCCACAAGCTCCCAAAAAACTTATACGAGGCAAAAATAATGCTAAGTGCACTTAACATGCCATATGAAAAAATAGATGCTTGTCCAAAACATTGCATGTTGTTCAGGAAGGAGAATGCAGATAAGACTCACTGTACTAAGTGTGGTGAGTCTAGGTACGTGGAGGTTGATTCTGGTGATGGCCAGATAAGGCAACTATCCATCAGTAGGAAGGTCCTCCGTTACCTACCATTTATACCACGGATCCAAAGATTATACATGTCTGAGGCTTCTGCCAAACAAATGACATGGCATAAATATGGTACTAGGTACAATCCTAACAAGATGGTCCACCCATCTGATGGTGAAGCATGGAAGCAATTTAATATGGATTTTCCAGAGATTCATGTAGAATCTCGAAATGTTCGGATTGCTATTGCAACAGATGGTTTTAATCCATTCAATATGACTGCTGCACCGTACTCATGTTGGCCTGTATTTATCATACCACTGAACCTCCCACCTGGTGTGTGCATGCAGAAGCACAACATGTTCCTTTCTTTGGTAATCCCAGGGCCTGAATACCCAGGAAAGAATATGAGTGTTTTCATGGAGCCGGTGGTGGATGAATTGATGCTTGGTTGGGAAGGAGTAGTGACATATGATCGGGCATCAAGGCGGAACTTTACCATGCGAATCGCATATCACACATCCTTGCATGACCTACCAGGCTATGGGATATTTTGTGGGTGGTGTGTGCATGGGAAGATGTCATGCCCAGTTTGCAAAGGCACACTTAAAGCATTTTGACTGAAGTATGGTCGCAAGTTCTCCTTTTTTGACAAGCATCGACAGTTCCTTCCAGCTGGCCATGATTTCAGAAGAGATAGAGTTGGGTTTCGAGCAAATGTTGCTGTCCATAATGAACCACCACATAGGATGACAGGTGACGAGGTTCGTGCACAGTTGAATGCCCTAAAGCCTCTAGCTGATGGTAGTGGATTTGAAAAATATGGGGAAGAGCACAACTGGACTCACATTCCAGGTTTGTGGCGACTACCATATTTTCATAAGCTTCTCCTTCCTCATAGCATATATGTGATGCACAATGAAAAGAACAATGGAGAGGCTTTGTTCAACATGTTCATGGATATCCTAGATAAGACAAAAGACAATGTTAAGGCTCGGTTAGATCAAGAGAAGATATGCAACCAACCAGCTTTCAATATGGTCAACAATAATGGAAAATGGAAAAGGCCACGGGCTAATTACTGCCTAGATAGAGATCAAAGGAAGGAAGTGTTAGAATGGTTCAAGACCCTAAAATTTCCGGATGGCTATGCTGCAAATCTGAGGCGATGAGTGAATCTAACCACCTTGCGTATCAATGGTCTAAAGAGTCATGATTATCACATATTCATGGAACGCCTTCTGCCAGTGATGATTCGTGGGTATTTTCCTGAACGTATTTGGCAAGTCATGGCAGAGTTGAGCTTCTTCTATCGGCAACTATGTGCAAAAGAAATAGATTCATCAGTGATTTTAGCTATGGAGCATCAAGTTCCTGTCCTGCTTTGCAAGCTAGAGAAGATCTTTCCACCAGGATTTTTCAATCCCATGCAACATTTAATTTTGCACCTCCCCTATGAAGCTAGAATGGGTGGGCCTGTGCAATATCGATGGATGTATAGAATTGAGAACTGCCAAAAGGATTTGCGTTCCCTAGCTAAAAACAAAGCGCGTGTTGAAGCATCCTTAATAGAGGCTTACACACTGAAGGAAGTTTCCCATTTTTCAACCATATATTCTGATGAGAATGTGCCATCAGTACATAATCCAACCCCACGATATAACATTGGCATTGAACAAACTGATTGCAATCTTAGTCTCTTCACTAGAAGGGATGACACAACCAGCCGAGGAACACCAAGAGTTCTATCAAATCTTGAGTGGACAACGGCAATGCTATATGTCCTCACCAACCTCACAGAAGTGGATGACTACGTTAGGTAGGCAGAAAAGAGATATATTTTTGCAAAATTAAATGAATAACTCAAGATATGTTGTTTTTTGGTGTAGTGAATTTGTTAGATTAGAGTGGAACCAAGTTGGGGGACCAACTAGGAAACAAACTGAGAAGCTTCTTAAGGAAGGCGCAGGGCATGGACATCCTAATTTTGTATCTTGGTTCTATCAGAAAGTAATTTTCCACTTTCCTATTTGGTAGTACCTCATTTAACATAATATTCTGTTTACTGTGAAGCTAATACTTTATACCCATTTATATCAAACATGTAGAGCTTGAAGGATAGGTCTATGAGACAAGAATTGAGCAAGTTGCTAAGGGATGCCACATACGAGTGTTGTCATATGGTACCTACGATGTAAATGGTTACCGCTTTCGTACAACCAAGCATGAGAGGGAAAGACCAAATTCAGCAACAATAAATAGTCGGTTGATGACCATAGGGCAAGATACTAACAATGGGCCAGTTGAGTACTATGTAATAATTGAAGAAATAATTGAACTCACATTCCAAGGAAAGAAACATCTTAAGCTTGTATTATTCAACTGTCGTTGGTTTCACCCATTCCGTGGAGTTCAAAGACAGGATTCCTATGGTTTAGTTGAAGTTGCACATGCATCTGTCCTACCAGGTTTTGAGCCATTTGTTGTAGCTCAGCAGGCTGTACAAGTCTATTATATCCCATATCCATGCAAAAGTGTTCGCAATCTAGTGGACTGGTGGGTAGTTTATAAAATACAGCCCCCTGGTAGATTACCTACCCCTAGTGAGCAAGACTACTGCTATGATCCCCGTAACGACAGTGAAGCATTCTTTCAAGAAGATGGACTTCCTGGGACATTTGAAATCAATATTGGTGGAGGGGAGGATCATACAAATCATACTGCTAGGGATGCTGATGAGGTTGTTGATGAGCAAGATTTGGAATTATTAAATAACCGCATAGATGTAGATAGCTCAGAGGGTGAAGAAGAGGAATCAATACATTCGATTTCAGATAGTGATAATGAAGAGCCGGTGCAAGTGGATTCCCTATTAGATGACTATTTCTAAACTATATGTTCATGTATGTTTTACTTACATGTTGCATGTTGTCTGTGCTATTTTTGCCATCACTTGTTCATGTTTTGTTTTCTTACAATCACAATTCTTGAAGCTAAACTTAAATGTTTCTCAATTTATTTAGGCTAAGAATGCGTCTCCCAGTATCTTCTGGAGGGGCAAGTAGATCCGAAGGGAGAGGTAGAGGGGCAGCCAGGTCTGGAGGGAGAGGTAGTGGGGCAGCAAGATCTAGAGGGAGAGGGAGAGGCACTGCCAGGTCTGGAGGGAGGGGTGGAGAGGGAGGTAGAGAGGGTGCCACATCATCCTCCATCAGCTCTGTCCCACAAGCTTCTCATTCTGTTGATCCCACTGATGATGATTATGATCCAGATTTGGAAAACAGTGAGAGTGAAGTTGATCCTGATGATTTGTGGGAGCGTGGTCCAACAGGCTTGCCACCAGCACCAACACGAGAGGAGGAAAAAATTCTCCTCACTCCCGAAGGAGATACGTAAGGCTTCTCATGTTCATCTTAATTAATTAAGTATTAGTTTGTAATGATTCTTTAGCGTGAAACTTATATATTTTGTCATTGTGCAGGCAATGGGGAGAGGAGAACGTGGATGGCAGACTTCCTAATGGCATCCTTGGGGTGTTGGTTCGAGAAGCATTCCCTGGCATCGTCAAATACAAAGGAAGAGATGAGCCTGCATGGCATTGGCAGCAGTACAACCTTGCTGAAGATACATCAGATGAAGGAGACGTACATTATGGTAGTGCCTTGGAGCGTGTGGAGGAAAGTTTCTGGGTAAGTTTGATATCTTTTGTCTTATTAAAATGTGTTGATTTCTCATCATTTGTTTCTTTGATTGCAGTGGTGGTTTAGGTGGCCAGATGGCATGGAAAATGCAGCTAGGACAGTAGTTCGAAATGTCGTAAAGAAGCTCATACCACAGATCTTCTACGAGGGACGCATCCAGTCAGTCATCACTTACCACAGTCGTGTTCTTGGGAAGAAAATAAAACGTGCTCAAGCATGCCAGATCTATCTCACTTTAGAGGAGTACATGGAGGTCATTTGCTGTTCTTTACTTCCATTAGCTACTGCATTTTTTTATCTAAGGTTTATTTTATTCAGGCAATACCTTGGTGGGCACAGAAGGCCCCAGAGGCATGGCAGTTGGCTGCGGAATTGAGGTGGTGCAATGACGCTTGGAAAGTGAAGTCTCATGCAGCAAAAGCGCATCGAGGACAAATGGGAGGAGCAAGTCATCGTCAAGGCAGTTGCTCCCATACTCGCTGGAAGAAGAAAGTGGTAGGTGCAGTTTCTTGTGAATGATATCATGACTTCCATGTTTCATCTGCTCAACCTACATATGCATTCATGTTTTATGAATGAACTGGTTTATTTTTTGGAACATAGGAGAAGATAAAGAAGAGGCCTGTCTCTGATGTCGAAGCATATACAACAGGGAGGATGGGTAATCAAGAGGGAACCTACTGCAATCCAAGAGTAGCAGCGAATATTGTAATATTTTATATATCTATCTTTTACATCAGGATTTTGTATATTTTCTACCCATGCATTGTGTTGTGTTGTTCTGATTGTTATTCCCAACAGGAAGCATACACAGAGGCTGCTAAGGAGCTACATGGTCCAGAATTTGATGCAATGAATGCTCCCCTTGACAATGTTGCTGTGTACAGGGCTGGGCGTGGAAAGAAACATGGGCGGTATTTGATTGCTGATGGTTTCATTAATACTCACTCAACTCTGTCAGAGGTCCAAGCATCAGGTTGCCAGTCACAAAATGAACGGCCTCAGAGATGTCAACAAGCATATCCTCGTAGTGGATTTCCGCAGCAGGAAATTGAGGCAAGGAAGATTCTAGAGGAGAAGTTGGATAACCAAACTGAGACAATAAACTGTTTGAAAGAAGGTTATGCAGCTTTGGCTTCGGTAATTTTCCTCTTGCTTGAAAAACGCAAATATTTTTGTGTAACACCCAAAAATTGCCTATTTAAATTTTTTTAGTAATTAATTGGCATTTATTTGAGTTGTTCATATTTAATATAGGCTAAATAAATTATTTATGAATATTAAAATCAAATATAAGTGGAAGAAACATTTTTGTTGCATTCATGCTGTTGTATTTATTTTTGTATTGCTTGTGGTTCAAACGAGAATTTAAATTTATTTAAATTCAAATTTGAATCACCTTGTTTGGAGTCCTAGAAAAGTTGTTTGGCCCGGAGTTCGTTTTTGCCCCTTCACCTTTTTCCTCAGTCCTTCCCCTCCCTCCTCTTTTTCTCCAGCACAGCCCAGCCCGCCTCCTCGCCCGCGTGCGCAGCCAGATGGCCCAGCCCGACACCTCCCCTCCACCTGGGCCACCTTCCCGAGCCGGCCCAGCGCCCCCACTCCTCACCCCCCCTCGCCTCCGCACATGGGCCGCGGCCCAACGCCCCCTCGCTAGCGCGCGCCTCGCACTCGCCCCTTCCCTTCTCCTTCCCCCACTGACCGCCCGGGCCCGCTTAGCAGCTCTTTCCCCTTCCTCCGTTCACCCGCGTCCGAGCTTTCCTTTACCCGGCGCGCGAGCACCGCCGCGACAGCCGGCCGCCTTGGCTCCTCCCCAGCGTTGTGGGCCCTCCGCAAACCTTTCCCGCACCTTCCTCTCCCCGCACCTTTCCTTCCCCGGCGTCTTCCCCGCAAGGAAACCCCCCTCCCCGCAAGGAAAGGGGCGATTCACCGCCCGATCGCCGCCGATCCTCGTGGCCGCCAAGCTACCCCCCTGAGGCTATAAAAGCCAGTCCACGCGCTCTGGCACTACACCAACTCCACCCGAGCCTTAGTCCTTCCCCACCGAGCACCACCACCGCCTTCCCCCTCGAGCCAAGCGCCGCCGCTCACTGATCATCGCCGCCGGACGCCGTCGTGCCTCCCCTGTCGACGAGACCACGCTAGGTAAGATCGCCTCCCCCTCCCGATGCTATAGGGTCAAATCCCGTCGGTGTTTGAGCCCCGTAGCCCGAGATCCACTTGCTCCGGCGAGCTTCGCCACGGGTCGCCGCCGGTAGCCATCTCCGCCGCTTATCCCTCGTCAAGACCCCCCTAGTTGGACTTGCCTTGGTCCCAGCTTTCTTTCCGACGAGATCCCGTCCCAATTGGAGGCCAGCAGCTCGAGATCGAGCCTGCTCCGGCGAGCCACCGCCGCAAGAGCTGGCGGCGCCGCCGCGCCCTTTTCCCTCTGGCGACCCAAGCCGCCCGGCCCAACCACAGCCGTAAGATCCAGATCCATCGGTCCACGACGCGTCCAAGCCCCCGGTCAACCAAGTCGATACCGGTCAGCGCCGGACGATTTTCAAAAGAGACCCTGGGTTTGTCGCGAATCAACCCGCGGTCCACCCTCTGTTGAAAATATTTACAATTAGGTCCTAAATTTTATGGAAAACCCCCTAACCTTTTTAAATATAGAACCCGCCGTCCTTTTAGTCCTTTTTACGCGTTAGACCTTCGGTTTTTAAGTGTATTTACGTATAGGTCCTCGGTTTTCTTCAAATAAGCCCCTGGAATCTTTTTAAAATTGCCAGCAGGTCCCTAGAACTTAGAAAAACCATATCTTTTTCGTTTTAGCTCCGATTAGTGTGATTTTTACGCTCATGTGTTCGTAGTGAAGCGTAGATTATTTCTAAAAGCTTTATTTGTACTATTTCTACTGTTTGGTGTACTGTCCTAATAGATTATTATTTGTTTGCATGTATTGGTTTCCGTGCTCGCTTGTATGGTGATTCGTGTCCAGTCGGTGAGCCGTACGCGTTGGAGTTCGAGTACGTGGGGGACTTTATAGAGTAGGACCCACAGCAGCGGTGGCAGCCACCCTTCGAGGAAGGCAAGTTATAGCACGGACAATCTTAGCTACCTAAACACACTCTTTATATACATTTACTTTTATATGCATGTGTCTAATTTGTCATCCTATTAAGGTTGTACCTAGTTTGTTTACTCCCATCCTTTGATTACCTTGGGTTATTGCATATGGGTAGAATCTTTGCTATGCGCAGCTACTGTCATTATTATTTAATTATTAATCTTGACTTAATGGTTCACTTTAACATTTACGATAAAACATGCTTTTTAGCAACTTGGTTTAGGGAGCTAGAGCATGTGATTCGTGCTTTGCTCTAGTGTCTCTCTGTAAGGTCCGGTTCTTAAAGCGACAACCTAGGAGCCTGTCGCCGCCGCTAGAACTATTATGGCTCTGGTCTTGGTCAAGTAACTTGTACGTCTCTAGCTTGCCAGTGGTTACCGGAGTGGCTGTCGGCGTTATGGGAAGCATGGGTGAGAGTATGTCTTGATCCACCGAGGACGGGTGATCCGTCGGCTATACCCCCGTGAGGCACAGTCCCATGCTGGGAGTCCCTGCGACGGGGAACTCCACACGTTGCGCATTGTTGGGTGAGATGCCCGCGCTCTGGACGCCATTGACCCCCCTATGGTGTGACTCCGTAGGCGTACGTCAATCTCGGTGCCTGGGCCATGCTGCCTGTGCTATACCATAATCGGCCACTGTCTTGTTAGGGTGTCTTGTGAAAAACCTCGTAGCGTCCCTATGCGGTCACACCTCGGTAGTGTGTTTTGTGAGGTCTGATCCACCTCCGCGTGGTTGGGTTTAAAGTTCGTATGAGCTTTTACGCGACTGGTGGGTAAAGGGTGAAACCTCTGCAGAGTGTAAAATCTATCATGATAGCCTTGCTCAGGGTCACGAGCGGCCTGGATCCTTTTTTATTAGAAGATGATGTTTATTTATGTTTAATGTCATTTATACTTTATTAATTGGGTTGCAACTGGGTTTCATTCACTTGTAGTAATTTGGTTAATGTTAAAATGAACCAACTAAAAATGCTAATGCAGTTAAGTCGTGTCTAGCCTATTTTGAGCCTTCATACCCGTGCTATACTTGCTAAGTAATTGTTTACTTACACTTGTTATTTTATTCAACAAAATCCCGGATGGGTAAACAGATTGGGCTGGGCATGAGTCTGCTGCTGAGTTTCCAGAAGATTTACCGTACTACTGAGTTGTGATCTCCCAGTCAGAGTCCCTATGGATTGCGGCTCCATTAGTTGAGAGTTTCACTAGTCTTCCGCTGTTATTGTTTAGATCATTTATGAAGCACTCTGATGTAAACACTTTATTTAATGAAGAATTTATTCCAGCATATGTTCTCTGTTTATCATATTTCTTCGCTATATGTGTACTATGACTTCCTGGGCACACATATGGCCGCATTCGGGTTTTTGTGAAAATCCGGGTGTGACATTTTGCCTTCACCATATGCTTGTATTGTGTATTTTTATAGTTTGTTGCTAAGCTACATGGTTGTTTTCAATATGTTCACCTGTCAGAATTGGTCATATGCTTGTTGTAGTGGACTTAGCTAATGTATCTTTAAATAAAATTATTATTGATGCAGATTATCCAAACACATCTGAATATTCCAATACCTCCACTAGTACTGCCACCACAAAGTGGATCATCTCACCAGGTTAGTATAGTCAGTTTGAATCATTTGTTTGACATTTTGAACAGCAATGATCTCACTTGCTTGCTGAAAATGAAGGGCACATCTGGAGGATCAAACATGGATCCTGTCAACAGTTATGCTGCTAGAGAGGTTGGAGAAGTGGAAGTGACAGCAAATGAAGCTCATATTCATCAGTCCACACTGAATCAGGCCAATTCAATATGATCATACACACTTCTCGGCTAACTTAGTGATTTTGTTGAACTTGTGGTGACTTTTGTTGATCTGATCATCCCGTGACCTTTCGTGAACCTTTAGAGATAAGAACTTGTGGCTTTTTTTTAGCTCAACATGCTGTGCCCTTTTGTGTAATCTAAACATGTAGGACATGTGGGCATGGTGTGTATGGCTATTTTCTGACCTCCAAACATAGAACATGTGGGCATGGAAGTTCTGGGTCTTTTAGTTGAACCATGGCCTATGACTGGTGGAATGCTGTGTAAAATAGTTGAATGATGTGTTATCTGATTGTACTCTGGTTTCTTGAAAAATAATGCATCTGCAAAAATAAAGCTAGTGATTACAAAATTATGCTAAATAGTTATTTCCCGAGTGGAGAATTACTAGGAATCCCAAGTGTCTTAGTTATGAAACACTCGGGACAATTAACCAATATCCCGAGTGTTTCAGTTACAAAACACTCGGGACAATTAACCAATATCCCGAGTGTTTCAGTTACAAAACACTCGGGATAATTGACAAACATCCCGAGTGCCGGCCACTCGAGGAATATCTCCGTAACGGCGGTACGAAACCGTCAAGAGGTTTCTTTCCCGAGTGTCCTCTATTTTCCGTGTGTCTGTGCTTGCTCACGGGAAACATATACTTCGCCGAGTGTTTCCGTAGAGACACTCGGGAGACACAAACATTCCCGACCTGACGTCGCCGAGTGCGGTTCGCCGAGTGTCTACCCTCGGGAAAGTTTGTCCCGAGTGTTTTTTTGATGGCCCTGAGTGTTCGTGACACTAGGGAGCTTCGCAAATCCTGGTATTGATTCAATGTTTTTCGTCTTCTTTTTGCAGTTCTGCCCAGAGATGGATTAGTGTGTTCCACTAAAATCACTGTATAGAAGTAAAATCCGCGACTTATTAAAAATCTCATCATTTTCGGCTTAACCAAATTAGCAACACATTGCACAGGCTCCCACCAAGACCTGGTACTTTAGCAAATTGCAGAAGATGAATGTGAGAAAACCTTAACATAAAAAAGAACTTAAAATAGCTAATAAAGGGGAAAACTTGGAAGTTCTTTACAAATAGCTATTTTAAGTAACTTAAAACCTTAACGCAAAGTCGGCATCTTAAAAAGTTGTCACTTATGTTATAGCAAATTAGGATGGTTACTTTTTGTATGTGACGACGAAATATGACCATTTTTTTGTGGGTTGACTAAATATGATTATTACCGAGCATTAGTGCTACACATGATTTAACTTATATTCATCAAATTCACTACATTGCCCAGCTGCCTTCTATATGTATCCTATTATACACAAGGGGTCTGTGTTCAGTACACAAAACAACAGTACGTATTAGCAAATGCATAGTCCACTATCTCAGCGACATGAATAGCGCCTTTTATAGCTTATAAAAAGGTGCATGTTGGTCATCCTCCTAAGCCTTGTTTAGTTCCACAATTTTGCCCCTAAATTTCACTATACAAAAAGAAGATTTTCATTCCATCAAAATACCGGCACATGCATGGAGTACTAAATGTAGATGAAATCAAAAACTAATCGCACAGTTTTGTTGTACTTTGCGAGACGAATATTTTGAGCCTAATTAATCAATGTTTGGACAATTATTCACAAATACAAACGAAATGTTGCAGTGACGTATTAATGATAAAATGCCAACTTTGACCTGCTAAAGTTGGGAAACTAAAGATGGCCCTACACTAGCTCAGCCATATAAACCCCAAAATGTACCGACAGAAACAGAGCTAGCAATAGGGAGAGAAACAAGAACCCAAGATCGAATGCGGAGAGGGAGACAACGAGTAGTGTTGGGAAAAGGAGGCTTTAGGAACAGTATTTTCTGAGACCTCTAATACGCAAGCGCCATCCATTGTGGTACACCTGCCGACGCAGATATAGGGGTTCCCACTCTTTTCCGCAGGCTTTAGCAGACACAGGAGTGCTGTTTTTTTTTCAGGCTAGAGCGGGCGGTAACTCTATTTCCCTCTCGGTTGTGTATTTCTTGGTAGTTTATCAAACCCATAGAAAAATATATAATTAACTGTGTGTTATGTGTAACTTTACTGCGTGTTTTTTAATACCGACAGTGAAATATAGATTTTTTTCATAGCTTATAAAAGCCCAGGCACATGTTGCCCAACCTCCTACATTAGCTCAGCGACATAAACTCCAGTCCAAACAGCAACAGAGTAAGGTAAAAAAACAGAGAGACCTATGCAAAGCCATACGGGAAGACGACGACCTGATGCACACTCAGTAGTGCTGGGAAAAGGAGACGTCAGGAACCGTATTAGCCGAACCATTTGTGGCCCATGAGCTATCCGACCTGGTAGACTTGCCATCCACTAGCTCCTACCACTTGTACTGATCGAATTCAGCAATAATCGACCCCTGATGGTGTAGTTTATATATGTCTTGCAGGTGCTGTCGAACTAACACGGGCAAGGACATCCTACTACCAACATACTCGTGCCAGAATGATATATCCCCGCTCAAGCAGCAATTCTTAGGGAACCTCATCGGCACTGCACGTCAGCGGAACCCAGACTCATCGGCCATCGTCCAGCGTTGTAGCACAGCGAATAACCACATACAGTAGTTCTTGGTGTGTCCATAGGCACAAGGCATGAGATATTTGGTCATAATCTCATCAGTGATGAGTCAAGTCAAAGTTGGAGCCGGACGAGATGGTGGAGGAATCGGCTTAGTGGAAACTTGTGCTAAGAGATAGTGATCAGAAAACTAGGAAACGGACAAGAGAACGCAGAAACCACAAAACATATCACCCGTCCCCCGCGTCCCCCCCCCCCCCCCCCCCACGGGCGACGCGGGTGGAACCCCTCCGCATCCGTCCAAGCTCCCCTCGTCCTCCTCCATGGCCACGCCGCCGCCAGAGCCAGCGGCCCGAAGCCCGTGCGCCGGCGAGAGGAAGGCGGCGTCGAGGCATTCTCCTCTCCTTCTCCTTTCTTTTTCCTCTCCAGGTTCGTGGTTTCTCGGTTCTTCCTGCTCCTGTTCATCAATGGACTCGCCATGGTGGCCGCTCCGGGGCCGGCAAGGCCCGGTCCAGTGCTGTTGGGGCCAGATCCGTTTGCCCCCCAGCCGGATCTATGGGGGCGCGTCTCACGGTGGTGACATGGGGTAGACGGCGGGCGGCGGCCCCTACGCGAGGCAGTAGGCCGGTGGCGCGTGGGGTCTTCGGCGGCCGGCCAGGCGCACGGGCCAATGGCGGCCGGCGGGCCAGCGGCGACGGTGGCCAGCGGCTAGTGGGCCTATGGCAGCCGGCCAGGCGCGGGGGGACTGCGGCAGTGGTGGCGGGGGCACCCGGCGTGGGGCGGCCACGGCAGTAGCTCGCGCGTTCGTCATTGGCAGCCGGTGGCCGGCTCGCATGGGCCAGCGGCTGGCGGCTAGAAGAGCGGATGCAGCGGCGGCCGGCGGCGCGAGGGGCCTGCGGCGGCTGGCCACCACGCGGGGCCAGGCACGCGGTCGGGTGCTGAACAGGCGCGGCTGGGTGATTGGAGGTGCGGCGGTGTCACCGTCACGGTCGGGCTGCTTTGGTCATGTTCCGGAGTACTGAGATTGAGCGTGCAGTGCCGGGAGGAGATACTCCGGGCATAAGCCCTCACCAGCTTTCCTGCTGGGGGCGTCATTTTGGAGCTTTGACCCCGCTGCACGGGGTTCTCTGGGTGAAAACCCTTTCCAAATCATGGACTAGTGATGGCGGCGCCGTTGGCGTCGTAACCTCGTTAGAGGTATCATCTCTAGAGATCCATCTCAACTCTTGGCATCTATGGCATTGGTCATGAGTGGCTGCGGGCGGTGGCGGCAATCTCGCCGTGAGACATGCTGGATGGGTGTTGTTGAGCCCACGTAGAGGCTTTTGTAGTCATGGTGGCAGCTGGAGGTCGTCGCATGGTTGCTGGTTTGTGCTGCTTGCAGCGGACCGCGGCGGCTGGCGTTGCTTGGCATTAGTTAGTGCGGTGTGGGACTGCGTCATAGGACGGCGCTTGCGGCATCGGCATCGGGTGACGACTTGGCTTGCAACGGGTTTCGGTGGATTATCTCAGCTTGGCTGGGCTATCCGGTGCGGCACATCGTCGGAAGATGGCGCAAGTGACTTCTTCGGTTTGCAGACATGACAGCAGAGGCTAAGTGCGGGGTGCGGCAGGGACGTGAGATCGGCTTGCAGCACGGCCTGGTGGTACAGTGGAAACCCGGGGAGGCGGGGTAATCTCGCTCACCACCCTGACGGCGATTTAAGAAACGGATCTGAGATGTGGAGTCTAAGGCGGGCGAGGCAAGCCCCCAGCATGTGGAGCTCCCTAGAGGCGACGGGAGAGGTGGAGTCCAACGACGGATGCGGCGAGGCCCCCGCGCGTTGTGTTTTCGTGGTGGCGACTGCGAGGCAGCCTGCGAGAGCTCCGGATTCGGTAGCATCACCCAGTTAGGTGGAGTGTCGGAGTTGCAACGGCACTACGGCGAAGGGTCCCGCATGGCGGTGACTTTTTCGGTGTGGTGCGGTCTGCTTCTGTCGGTTTTCTTTCGGCTCAGGGTCACGTCTGTAGGTTCGATGTTTATTTGGGTATGTTTCTTGGTGGGTGTTGCGTCTGTCGGGGAGGAGTTGTTGTTGCGTTCGGTGTCGAGATCCCAATCCGACCGGATAGAAGGCTCGTGTCGATGTCCGAATCCGACCGCTCTGAGTTAAGTTGTGCTTTGTTGAGTTTTTTTATTTGGTTGTATAATGTCCAATCTAGACTTTATCTTCTTTTTAATATAATGGGCAGCTCTCTTGCCAAAAAAAAACTAGGAAACGGTCATTGCTCGAGAGATAACAGGATTCTTTTGAGGACTCGTTAATCCCCGTGCTTCAAAAACTAAGAATCAATATAACTTATATATTATGGTTCCTAAAAACCAATTAACCGATGCATGCAGTTCACGATTTTGGGCTTTCGACAGCTACCACACTTCCTAGAGCCTAATAAATCTAGGATCCAGCGCACTACTGGAAACGTGAATTTTCCTGTGGGTATTGTGATACCCAAGGGGAAATGCGTATTATTCTGTCGGTCGTGTATATACACAGGGAAATTCCATAGCCTGACGGTTTCTTCATCTGGCCAGACTAGATAAACAGCCGACTGCGATAGTTATAATAGCATGCATATTTTGTGAGCAATTCATATTCCCACTGACACAGTTTGTACGTCCAAAACATCTGAGAATGTGAGTTTTTCATTTTTTTAATACTTATTAGTTTGGCAATTATAGACTAAACTTAAATTATAAAATTACATGAATATACTTTTGTCGTCTACTAATCAGACCAAGAACAAATTTACGGGCCAGGCGAGATTGTTGTGTGGGCCAAGTGATTTCCTTGGCCCATTATAAATAAACTCATGTTACATGTACTGGCTAAATGAAAATAAAATGTATATTGCGGAGTCCAAATTATTGTGGAAATACTAGAAACAGTGGCGTGGCAAAGCTGCGCCATGCTTAGAGAGTGGGCCAGTCTGGATTTGCAAATCACAATCAAATTGAGCCATTGATATGTTTGAGCCGCCGTTTATGTGGATATAGCAAGTCTGGATTTGTGTCCATGTTCGTTAAACATTCACAGGCACTATCAGAATCATGCACATTGGCACCGGGTGGGAAAGTCCTTTAGCACCGGGTTTCCCACCGGGTTTCCCACCCGGTGCCAATCTTCCGGTGCTAAAGGGTGCCACCTTTAACCGGTGCTAAAGGTGGGGGCACTAGCCAAAAATATTTGCATATTTACGTGTTGCGGGATTCGAACTCAAGACCTCTTGGCTCACGCACGTGCACCGACCTAACCATCTCACCTACACAGCGCATGTGATAGGATTAAAGATGCGCTCCTTTTGAAGTAGCATGTGACACCTACATTAGCACCGGATCGTATTTACGAACCGGTGCTAAAGGGCCTTTAGCACCGGGTGGTGTTACGACCCGGTGCTAAAAGAGGGGGACCCTTTAGCACCGGGTTGTAACACCAACCGGTGCTAAAGGCCAACCGGTGCTAAAGGGGACTTTTAGCACCGGTTGGTGTTACAACCCGGTGCTAAAGGGTTCTCGAGGGCGCCCCAATTTCGCACCCGGTGTTAACGTTACATTAGCACCGGATCTTAAGTGCACCGAGGCATATGAGGGGTGCGAATGTGAGTTATTCTTGTAGTGAGAAAATGTCTTTTTAGGTTATATTTATATGAGAAGAATGCTGCTTCAGGTCTCCGTGGTCGCCATTATAGTTTAATTGACCATCGACCATTTGTGCACAAATTTGTGCCATCTAAATTTGGTGCTGAAACCCCATCCTCCTGATTTTGTTCACTTACTATAGGCGGTGTTCTGTAGTCCATGCTCCTAGAAGTCCGTTTGATGAAAATAAAATCAGGGATAACTGGACAGCAGTATCAGGGTAAGATTCCTCAGGCAATATTCACCTGGCTGCTTCTGCAAATCAACCTATGAGTTGGTTGTGTGGGGGTGGAGTCATGTCTGACTTAGAGAGAGCGCTGATCGTAGTACCCTAATCAGGCAATAGATGACTGGAAACATCTATTGGGAATTTTGACCTATGACTCCGTGAAATGTAATCAAATATAAGTGGAATCCTCATCTGGTCCAGCGATTGCATAGTTTATGATACCATCGACTGCACCTTGTGAATCACCAGGCGCACGGCGAACCCCTGAAAACGCACGGTATGGAAAATAGACCTTTGTCGTACGTCTTATTTCGAGCGCACGGCGAATATCTTTGTCATACGTCAAACACAGCGCACGGCAAAAAAAGACGATAGCGGCGCTTGACGGCGACGACGACGGCGCGGGGGAGGGGGGGTCTTTGTCGTGCGTCGCGTACCAAGGCGCACGACAAATTTGAAGTTTGCGCCTCCAGGCCGGTGCACGACAATGAATGCCATGTTTGCCATGCACCGGCTACCAGGCGCTCGACAAACTATGGTAACTTTGCCATGCGTCGGGTTTCGCGCACGGCAAATGTGTCATTATGTGCACAGGAATGATCACTTTACTATGCGCCTCCTGTTTGGCGCATGACAAAGTGACCAAATTTTTTCTTTTTTTTATTTTTGGCTTTTAAAAGTCTCCATCATTTAAAATTCACAGGCATCATATATATGTCATAATAATCATCACATGCATCATATATATCACAGTAACCATCAACAACTCCACAAATATAGATAACTCCACAAAATCGACAACGAGGAGTCCACAACATACATCAACAAGTCCACAAAGTTCATCCACAAGCATTATTCAAGTCCATCATATCCACAAGTTCACATAGTTCATAAACTCAAATTAAGCAAACAGGCTCACTGAGAAGGAGGTGGCTAGAACGGGGGTGGTGGGCCGCCGATCAAAGGTGGGAACAAATGCTGTGGGTTCAACCCCAGTGACACGGCCGGCGATATTTGGACATTATTCGATGCCGTCGATTGATTCTAAAAAAAGAGTAAATTGTATGTGATACAATAATCAAGTTCTCTAAGTTATAATCTAAAGTATCTAAGTCATAATGTAATTTCTCTAAGTCTCTACTATCTCTATATCTCTAAGCGAGTTTAATTTTCTACGTTCTCTATGTCTCCACTCATTGAAATGAAGCAAGGTTGTCAAGTGACTCACAAAAAGAGTTGTCGAAAGAGCCTCCTTCGCACTCTATCGGAAACAACCTTCAGTCTGGTCTTGGTGTCTGCAATGAACAACCCCAAAAGACATTCTGAACATGCCGATCTACCTCAGTGACAACAAGAGAACCTCTCGTTGCTTTGGTCGATCCTTGAGCAACACAAGCTGCAGTTGGATCGGTACTTTCAAGTCTTCCAAGTAAGTCACTTTTTGTGCACCTGTTTTATTTTCAGTTCTTTACGGATGTTGCCTGACATGTGCTCTGATTTATTTGTTTTCTTTGGTAAAATATAACGAACGGCTTCGGGTGTCACTACAACAGGAAATATGTATGCAGAACACAACTATATTTAATGTTGTCGAATCTATGATAAGGGGTGTGTTGATGTGTAAGCATGATGAGATAGCCAGCTTGCACATAGAGTTACAGAGGAAGCAAGTGGAAGCAGAAACTACAAGGGAGCTTGCTGCTGCGGCATATGAAATGAATCAGTCACTTATCTCTATGTTTCTGCTGGTGCAGCACGATCCAAACTCACATGTATCATCAAATGGGTTAGATGCTCTAGGCTTTGAAGATGAAGCATCAAGCATGGCGAGAACCGCAAAAGAGGCAACCCAGCCTGGTCATATATGTAAGGTTTGCAACTCCGGTGATGCCTGCATGTTGTTGCTCCCGTGCAAACACCTCTGCGCTTGCAAACCATGTGCAGTTCGTCTCACGACATGCACTACCTAAGGTGGTGTGAAGAGTGATGCAACTGAGGTTCGCTTCCTTTGAGAAGTGAAGAAGCAAAAACAGCAATCATAACCCGTTATTTCAGTGCAATAAGAGCACGTGTGTTTTCTTTTTCTGTGCAAGTCGTTATAGCCTTGTTCTGTTATGTTTTCTTGTATCCTGTTCTCTGGTAGTCTTCGTATCAGTGTCATGTTCGTGTGTTCTCAATATTTCTTAGTATTTGCCATGTTGTGTGTTGCCAGTTAAATTGTTCTATCATGTTTTGTTGTAACCTCTTTTATGGTACCTTCGTATCAATGTAATGTTTTTATGTTTGTGTTTTCAATATAATTTATCATTTGCAATGTTGTGTGCTCAATATATTCCATTGTATCAATGTAAGGTTTTATAATTTTGAGGTTGATGTCCTTTCCATTGTATCATTGTCTCATCGAAATCAAATCATGAAGCATCGGATGTCCGGATCACGGACAGGGAGGGTGTAGGGTGCTGCCGAACACCTACCTAGTCGGTTACTTTCCTTCCATGTTTCTCTCAGAAAATGCCTGCATATAAGAAGCTGACAAAATTGATGGTTTCACTGGTGCTGTGGTGACTTTAAAAAAGCGGACTTTCGTGCCATTGGGTCCAAACCGACTTCTTTCTAGGATGCACATCCTTATCTTTTACATGCATGCCAGAATTGGTTCCAAATAAAAATCATGAGCATCAATTTTCTTTTTTTCAAATAAAACACACTTGTGAACCTATTTCATTAAGAAGCAAATTATACAAAAGGGGTCGCAGCTACTAGTCAGCTGTTAGCCTTCAAGTGCTAGACAACTAAGACAAAAGGGGTAAAGGACAACTGCATGACAACCTACAGTTGTTAACAAATACTGGTCGCAGCTAGGATTGAATGTTGGGTCATTGAGAAAGACGTACGTCACTACAGTCATAGACGGTTATAATACCTGGAGGCGTCCTGTGGCTGGGCGTGACTGATCAGAGTGGGACAATTATTCTAAATCTGTTGTGGCCGGAGGCTCCCATCAGTCCACACATGAACAAGAGACCCAGTGGTTCCCTAAGGAGGTGTGCGGGACAGTAGGTGAAGGGCTGCACTTAGGCCACCATCTAGCTCGGCCCCTGGTCGGAAGGATCTTTGGCTCTTCGCGTAGGAAACGGGTGCACCGGACTTCGCACACGTCTGCCATCTATTTTTGTTCTCTCAGAGCTGAGAGCCGCGCCCCGACAGAAGCGGTGGTGGCGTGTAAACAGGAGGTCTGAGTAGCAGGAAAGAGGGGTGAAGGGACATGAGGAACGACGCCGAGGGTGAGGCAGCGACAGGGAGAGTGTGAGCCGTGTCCGAGGCGGCGCCGCAGCCGCGAAATCCATCCTCACTGCCTATGCAGCGTGGCAGCGGGCGGAAGGAAGAGCAGGCAGCGCGGGAGGCGTCTCGGACAGGAGAAGACCGGAGTTCGCGAACGCGTGGGTCCAACGGTTCACATTGTTTCCTCACCGGATACAACGGCTAGCGGTTTAACGGGCTACATGGACCTACTAACCACCCGCGAAATGGACCCAAGACTTGTGTTTTAGAGATTGTGGAGTCCAAATTATTTGCAGAGGCCAATATATGCACCTCAATTACCTCTAAATTATGGATCATATAAGCAATACACCATGTTCAATATCTTTTATATTCAAAAACTATTCCTCGCACGTGCATGTGCTCCGGTTTTGGTCAACTAGTATTAAAAAAATGCATAATGTTTTAGTTGGAGTGTGTGAATGCTATGCGCGCAATACAATGTTTTGTGCTATATTCGAGTGTTCGTGAGGTTATTATAAATAGGAAGAGAAAACTGCATCGAGATGTTGATATGTAGCACTACTATGTGATGTAAATAAATTAAGTAGTGTAGCCAACTTCCCATGCGCTCCTCAACTTATGCGTCGACGGACAAAGAAGACAGTGCTCACTAGACTACTAGAGCAGCCCGCATGCCACGTGATGTCAGGGATAGTGAAAATCATGGCCGGAGAAAAAGGGCAAGCCAAATCAGCATACACTCGAGACTTGAAAGTGTGCTTGTGCGCTCAGAATTGCATCATGGAACCTTCCCATCATTGCTCCATGGACCCTTAGGCCGGGTTGACTTGGAAATGTCATATGGGCCACATAAGACAGCACACCGGCCTAAAGAGGCTACAGATGAAATATATTTGAATGCCTGTATGGCGAACTTGTGTGGATTTTATCCCTCACTACGAGACAACCTCACATCCGCACTGGTTGGGAACGGGTTTTAACACCGGATTCCCAACGGGTTTTAGCACCGAGTACCCCTTTAGCACCGGGTAGAATAACCGGTGCTAAAGGCCCTGCCTACACAGCGGGGATAGGAGGGCCTTTAGCACCAGTTGGTGTATACAACCGGTGCTAAAGGGTCTGGATTTTTTTTTTGGGTTACTTTTTGCAGCCACCATGCATGTACGTTTATATATGTATTATGATACGTATTCAAACATGTATTAAGCTGCCGTGCATGTAGTACTATATATTCATATTAGCTAGACATATAATCAAAATAGAAGATATATATATTATAATTTAGATATCCAACTAGAGTTATATATTTGAACTGTATATTACAACTTAAGAAATCCGACTAGAGGAACGACTTGACGGCACATCCTCCAGGGGGAGATGGAATTCTCCACGGGGATTAACGACCTCGTCCCAAATCCATCCAATGAATTGTTCTACAATTGCGTCTATTCTCTCTTGATCGAGTTTATCTTTTTCCAGCCTCATCATCTATAATTTGCAAATAATCAGAAATATTAATTCCGTGGAATTGAAGACAACAATTGTTCAATTAATAATCATTTAATATAAAATAAATACTTTACTTACAAATACAAATATCCGTCTATATTTAAATAGTCATTTATTATAAAACAAAGTGTTTTTCTTATTAATACAAACATATTAATTATTAAATGAAGCCCTATATTTCTAAATAATCATTTATTATAAAAAAAGTGCCTTACTTATTAATTCAGATTTAATAATATTATTATTTATTATAAATGAATCCCATTATCAATAAATAAAGCTGTATATTTCTAAATAATATAATTTATTACAAAATCAAGTGCTTTTTCTATAAAAATAGTAAATATAACAAATTAAAACCTGAAAATGTGTTACATACCGTAACATCATGGTGAGTCATATTTTTCGTCGACCAATTGAGCATGTTATCACAAACATAATATGCACATAGATTATTTCTCGACCCCTGTTGGCGACACTGTCGATCAAAAAATAAAGTTAAGTAAAATTCATATAATAGGATAGCGGAGACCTACACGTACAAATTACTTGCTTACCGGAAAGACAAATTACTTGCTTACTGGAAAGTCAGTCTTCCATGTGAGTGTTTCATGGATCATACCAGGGTTATCTTGACGAAATTGAACCCACGTCCTGTGAACCAAAAAGTTGTGTTAAATCATTGTGATTGTAAGGGCAGAATTGAGTTAAATGGGTAAATATATGTCACCTTGTAAACATGTCGATGATGTTCTGGTAAGCATATGTTGGAGACTTCAACGAATCAAAGACGTGGACGATACCTCGGTCAGGACACACTATGATTAGGATCCAGTGAAAACTGTATACATGTAGACATTATAATGAGAAATAAAATTGAACGACAATAGTATGGAGTCCATAAAATTTTGTATAGGCACTATAAGTAGATACATGTATAGGTACTCACCCGAAGTTGTACGACAATAGTATGACGTCGCAATAATTATGTTTTTGGAGATACTTGTATAAATTTTGATATGTTTCCTCTGGATTCATCAAAATCATTTTGTCACTTATCTTTGTCGGGTCCATGTAACCAATGTCAAATATTCCTTCCCTCCGACATCTTTGAATCTCCATTCTGCATTGTTAAGCAATAAAGGGCGCGTCAGCAAAGATTACATTTTTTTCAAGTGTCAAATGTAAATGAGAACAAAGCACTTACAATACCCAACAGGCGACCAAAGACACGTCCATGGCGTCTTGGTGGTACACCTCATATATATCCTTGAACTCCAACCAGAGGGTTTCCTCGCCATTGAAAAAATATTGGTCCTTTACGCGAACTCCAAACATGCGCCTTTTGCTTCTTGATTGTTGTAGATACCACTGATGGAATCGGTGCATCCTTGTTTGTAGCATGCTCTCCATTTCTAGACCGACAAAAGGCTGGCCAAGCTTAAATGGCCACCTGAACGATGTGCTCACAGGGATTTCTTTTGCTCCCGTGATTTCCTCTCGAGAGAGTCCTGTCTCGGCCATTTGTCGTTGCACGTTCAGCTCGTACTCAGATGCCAACTGGGGCACTGACTACTGAGGTTGGTTGCCGAGCTGAGCAACAGGTGTGGACGCCGCCGCCTTCCTCTTCCCTTGAGATTTCAGTAATGAGCGGTCATAGTCTGATACATGTGCCCTCTTATGTTGTCCCCTAGTCAAATTTTGGAGGAAGGATTTTGCCGTGGCGGGGTCAATCTTCGGCTCTAGTTATTTTCTCGTGAAAAGTTGCCTCTTTACTTCTTCTTTAACACAGGCATTGAGCTCTTCTTGAGTCAGGTCGTAAGCTTTTTTCGATGGTGCAGGCTTCTCTTTGACCTTCCGTGGCTTCTCCTGTGGTGGAGAGGCCAAGCTAGCTAGTTTAGAGCGCTTCTTTGGTTCAGGCTTCTGCCGCGGTGGAGACGGAGATTTCCGCCATGGAGGAGATGGAGACGGGTTTGCATCATGAGCTCCCAGAGAATCGTGATCCGGTGGACCTCTTGGAGACGGGGGATCTGAAGGAGACTTGGTGCTACCAGGTATGGCGTTGTCTCGCTTGCTCCATAGAATGATTCCGTGAGAACACTCCCCGAGTTTTGTTTCTCCGTCACCTCCAGCGATGTCAAGTTCCAAGTCATTCCACTGGTCAACGACTTGCTCCACCTCAACGGGTACGTAACCATGTGGAATCTCCATGCAATGTCATCTTTGACCTGGTTCCACTGGTTTGGTCATACCGTATGCGACCTAATAAAATAAGTAGAAAGGAAGTTAGTAAATGAATAATATTTATGATGATATTTATGAAATATACAAACTAATGTCGCATACGTACCACCACGGATATGTTCTTCTGCCTCACGACAAGCTCACACGCGGTCCGTTGAGTTATTTCATCCACGGGGTAACGAACCGGTTCAGACTGAGGTGCGGGAATGTCTTCATGGCCAGGTACATGCTCTGTGGAAGCGTTACTGCTTCGATGTTGTGGAGGGCTAAGAAGGGCCGCATTAGGATCTTGGAGAGGTACATGCTCTGTGCTGGCGGTTCCTGTGGCTTGTATCTGCAGCCATGCTAACTTCATTCGCCGCTCCGTCTCTACCTCCATATCCTGTATCTTCGAGCCCTAGGCGGCTACCGTTTCCTCTAGGTACATCACCCTCTACTCATATTCCGCCTTCTTCCTTGAACGACTCCTATAGGAGGCGGCGTCCTCTTTGAAACCTTTCTTCCATGTTACTATGCCTACGCCGCGCGTACGTCCAGGATGCTCCTTGTTTCCTAAGGCATAGGTTAGCTCATCTCTGTCTCTATTAGGAACAAATTCTCCCCTCTCAGATGCCTTAAGGATATTGATGAGACGTTGAGCTAGTTCTCGCAAGTCCTCACCAAAAACTAAAGAGCCGTCGATCGGACTGAGGGTGCCTACATGACCATAGTACCAATGCTTGGATCGTGTGGGCCAGTCATGTGTCGTTGGACGAATGCCTCTAACAAATAGAGATTCTTCCATCTTCTCCCATTTCTCAATGCTCCCTTTATAACCTCCTGAAACCATTCTATCGGTGTACTTCCTATTACCGGCATTGTCAGCATTTCTAGCGGTCATACTTGACCCTTCTTTGGAGTTTTTGTACTCCAAGAACGATTCCTAAGCATCATGAGTGATAGTTGGATGCTTCGCAGGATCCGGTGCTTCTCCGGTAAAGAGATAATTCTTGTACAATTTTTTCTTGTAATCCTGGAACAGAATTGCCATCTTTTTCATTGTCCAATCCTTCAGTTGCTCTTCATGACTGCTTAGCCATTCGAAAATTCCTTTTAAGTCCGCCCATAGCATCTCCTTCTCAGTATTGGGCAACACGTGTGGCTCAGTAGGGTCCGTGGATTTCCATTTTCTGATGCTAATGGGCACGCGTTCCCGTAGAACAACCCCGCATTGAGATATAAATTTTCTGGCCACTTGTTTGGGTTCAACTGGCTCCCCATCGTCCTCCACTCGAGTGATGTGAAACTTCACATCCTTCAGCTTCTTAGTGGCAGATCGTTTGGATTTCCTAGTTCCGGTTGTCGACGCAGAGGCGGACTACATAAATTACATATTAACGATACAATATTAAATGAGATATATTGAGATACAATACATATTAAATGAGATATATTGAGATATACAATACATATTAAATGAGATATATTCGCACCTGACTAGACGTGGGCTCATTATTACTGTGTTCATCCACATTACGTTGTTCCTCATTTTCGCTCCCTTGAGCAATACCCAGCACGTCTTCCATGTTTGGTTGGGGGTTATCTTCGGCATCGATACCAAATATTTGATTCAATAAGAACTGGTCATTATCCTCTGGCAAGGGTTCGCTAGGGTTGTTGTCCGCCATCTATAGGAATAAAAATAATTTCTAAGCAATAAATATAAATAAATATAGATAGGGGGTTTAGGGTTAGGTCTAGGGGTTTTAGGGTTTGGGTTTTGGGTTAAGGCTAGGGGGTTTAGGGTTTGGGTTTTGGGGTTTTGGGTAGGGGCTAAAGAGTTTAGGGTTTGGGTTTCGGGGTTTTGGGTTAGGGCCACGGGGTTTAGGGTTTGGTTTTCGGGGTTTAGGGTTAGGGATAGGGGGTTTACGGTTTGGGTTTCGGGGTTTAGGGTTAGGGCTAGGGGGTTTACGGTTTGGGTTTTGGGGTTTTGGGTTAGGGCTAGGGGGTTTAGGGTTTGGGTTTCGGGGTTTAGGGTTAGGGCTAGGGGGTTTACGGTTTGGGTTTTGGGGTTTTGGGTTAGGGCTAGGGGGTTTAGGGTTTGGGTTTCGGGGTTTTGGGTTAGGGCTAGGGGGTTTAGGGTTTGGGTTTTGGGGTTTAGGGTTAGGGCTAGGGGGTTTAGGGTTTGGGTTTTGGGGTTTAGGGTTAGGGCTAGGGGGTTTAGGGTTTGGGTTTTGGGGTTTTGGGTTAGGGGGTTTAGGGTTAGGGCTAGGGGGTTTAGTGTTTGGGTTTCGGGGTTTTGGGTTAGGGCTAGGTGGTTTAGGGTTTGGGTTTATGGGTTTAGGGTTAGGGCTAGATGGTTTAGGGTTTGGGTTTCGGGGTTTCGCGAACGGTGGGTGCGCGACGCGAAGGGGTTCGTGAAGGGGTTCGGGTACGCGACGAGTTTGGGTTCCGGAAGGTTTGGGTGTGCGACGCGCTTGGGTTCGCGAAGGGGCTCAGGTGCGCGACGAGTTTGGGTTCGCGATGGGGCTCAGGTGCGCGAGGCGTTTGGGTTCGCGAAGGTTTTGTTGCGCGACACGAAGGGGTTCGTGAAGGTGTTCGGGTGCGCGATAGTTTTGCACATATACAAAGTTGCAAATATCTAAATGCACATATACAAAATATGCACATTTATCTAAATGCAAAGTCCCAATTATTAAAAAAATTATATACAAAACATGCACATATACAAAATTATATATATACAAAATTTCATACAAAATTATATATACCAAATTACATACAAAATTATATATACATAACTATATACAAAATTATATATAAGCATATAACTAATAACAAATTATATATAACCAAATTAAATAACAAATTATATAACAAATTAAATACCTAATTATATAACATATTAAATAACAAATTAAATAACAAAATTAAATAAGAAAAACGACTGAGGTGTTCACGGCGACGGCGGCGGGCGTGGGCGACAGGCGGCCGCCGATGAGCGCGGGCGACGGCAGAGCGGGCGGCGGCGCGGGCGACGGGCGACCGGCGGCGACGGGCCATGGGCGGCGCGGGCGCGGGCGACTGGCGACGGGAGCGGGCGACCGGCCACAGCAGCGGGAGCTGTACCGGCGGAGGGGCGGGCGGGGGGCGTCGAATGCGAGAAGTGAGGGACGGGCGGGGAGCGGAGCGGTTATATGGGCGGGGCCTTTAGCACCGGATGAAGGTAAGACCCGGTGCTAAGGAGCCTTTAGCACCAGGTCTTATCTTCACCCGGTGCTAAAGCCCAGCAGATTAGCACCGGGTGGATACAACACCCGTTGCTAATGAGCCTTTAGCACCGGGTCTGCTTACACCCGGTGCTAAAGAGTTCCCAGGGCGGCAACTGAAATCCTGGGCACCTTTAGCACCGGGTGTTGGATCTACATCCAACTCGACAAATCGACAATTAGCACCGGGTCTTTTTTCTATTTCTATTACTTTACTTTATTCGTAAATAAATAAAACAAAGCTCATTAAAATTGTTAGAAAATTCTAGAAAAACAGTAGGAGTTACTAGAAAATATTATAAAAATAATATAAAATCCTAGAAAATCGTAGGAATTACCTTTTGCTTTTATTTACTTTATTAATAAATAAAAATATAATAATTATTTCAAGCGATAAGTGCTTTACTTACTAATAGTAATTATTAAATGAAGCTCTTTATTTCTAAATAATAATTTTGTAGAAAACAAAGCCCTTTAAAATTATTAGAAAATTCTAGAAAAGAGTATGAGTTACTAGAAAATATTAGAAAATAATAGAAAATTCCAGAAAATCGTAGGAATTAACATTTGATTTCATTGATCGAACGTTGCTACATTTCATGAAATATGGGCTTCGGGTGGTCATATCTTTTGATGGATCATATGTCAAAATGTTAAAAACTAAAACCACATAAATGCATAACAAATACACAACGTCATTTATATAAATATGAATTTCTGGAACATAGTGCAATTAAATTACACGTCATCATCGTTTACTCGGACACTAATAAACTTCCTCTTTTCGAATGTTCCTTGATTGTGATCATGCCGTAGATAGGGTGTCTCCTCCGCCACTAACAGGATGCTTGGGTCAGCAGCCATCGAGAATGGAGGCAGCCCATCGAGCATATCATAATCTTCATCCGTCTTGTCCTCAACTCCTACGATTTTTCTTTTTCTAGGAAGAACAATATGATGCTTTGGCTCGTCTTGTGGTGGGTCCAATTGCTTACCCACACCTTTCTTATCCGCCCATTTCTTTGGTCTGCTAGCCATGTCCTTTACATAAAAAACTTGTGTGACATCTTTGGCTAGGACGAACGGTTCGTCTAGAAACCCAATCGTGTTTAGGTCCAGTAACATCATTCCATACACATCAACTGTAACACCTCCTGCAGTCAGCTTCACCCATTGGCACTTAAATAGTGAGATCTTCAAAGGTCCATACTCTAGTTCCCATATCTCCTCTATGACACCATAGTATGAGTTAGTATTGCCATTGGTGTCTGTCGCGTCGATTCAGACTCCACTGTTTTGGTTGGTGCTCATCTTGTCCTGGGCTCTTGTGTAAAATGTATACCCATTGATGTCGTATCCTTGGAATTTTAAGATCATGGTCGATGGAACCCTAGCTACAAAAGCTAGCTGCGCATCAATGCCCTCGACACCCATCAAACATTCTTGCAACCAAGCGGCGAAAGTACTATTGTGCATCCGCTGAATAAAGGCTGCAGACTTTGCTGGATTTTCGTCCCAGAGAATCTTCATGTGCTCCTCGATGTATGGAGCCACTAAGGTTGATTGTTGCAAAACTGTGAGGTGCGCTTTACGAAATGTCTCCATGTCCTTGATTACCATCGATCTTTTCCCTAGTGTGCCCTTTCCACCAAGTCTCCCCTCATGATGTGATTCGGGCACACCAATAGGCATAAGATCATTGACAAAGTCAACACAGAATTTAATGACCTCCTCTGTTTCGTATCCCTAGCAATGCATCCTTCTGGACGAGAACGATTACGGACATACTTCTTTAGCACAGCGAAGAACCTCTCAAATGGGAACATGTTGTGTAGAAATACTAGGGCCAGTATACGAATCTCTTTGACGAGGTGAACCAATAGATGTGTCATAATATTGAAGAAGGATGGTGGAAATATCATCTCAAAGCTGACAAGAAATTGCACCACATCGTTCTGTAGCTGAACTAAATTGTCTGGGTTGATCACCTTCTGAGAAATTGCATTGAGGAATGCACATAGCTTCACAATGGCTTTCCGCACATTAACGGGTAGCACACCCCTGAGTATGACGGGAAGCAGTTGTGTTATCAACACATGACAGTCGTGAGACTTGAGGTTTGTGAACTTGTTCTCTGTCATATTTATTATTCCCTTAATATTGGAGGAGTAGCCCGACGGAACCTTGATACAGTTCAAGCATTCAAACATGTTTGCCTTCTCTTCTTTGCTGAGAGTGAAGCTGGCAGGACGCAAGTACTAGCGTTCGTTGTCTCTCTTTTCTGGATGTAGATCATTCCGTTGTTTCAATCATTTCAGCTCTTGTCGTGCTTCCAGTGTATCTTTTGGCTTCCCATAAGTACCCAGGAAGCTTATCAAGTTCATGCAAAGATTCTTCGTCAGATGCATCACATCAATCGCGTTACGGACCTCAAAATATTGCCAATAAGGTAGCTCCCAAAAGATAGACTTTTTCTTCCACATCGCGGCACGACCATCCTCGCCAGTCGGAACAGGCTGGCTTCCGTCCCCCTTTCCAAACACCACTTGTAGGTCCTTTAACATATCAAATACATCTTGTCCACTCCGGTGTCTTGGCTTTGTACGGTGGTCCGCGTTCCCACCAAAATGCGGACATTTCTTTCGTAGCTCATGCTTCATAGGAAGAAATCGATGATGACCCATGTAAACAACATTCTTACAATGTTTCAAATACATGCTTTCGGTTTCCTCTAAAAAGGGAGTGCATGCTTTATATCCTTTGTTTGATTGTCCTGATAGGTTACTTAGTGCAGACCAGTCGTTGATGTTTATTAAAAGCAATGCTCGAAGGTCAAACTGCTCCTGCTTGTCCTCATCCCACATGCTAACACCTTCTTCCTTCCATAGCTGCAAAAGTTTGTCAACCAATGGTCTTAGGTAGACATCAATGTCGTTGCCAGGTTGCTTTGGCCCTTGAATAAGCACTGGCATCGTAATGAACTTTCGCTTCATGCAGAGCAAAGGGGGTAGGTTGTAGATACATAAAGTCATAGGCCAAGTGCTATGACTACTGCTTATTTCACCAAAAGGGTTCATGCCATCAGTACTTAAACCAAGCCTCACATTCCTCGCATCAGCATCAAACTCTAGGAATGCTATGTCGATGTTCCTCCACTGGGATCCATCAGCGGGGTGTCTCAACATGCCATCCTGCTTATGTTCTTCTTTGTGCCATCGCATTAGTTTGGCATGCTCTTTGTTCCTGAACAAACGCTTCAGATGAGGTATCAGAGGAAAATACCACATTACCTTCGCAGGAATTTTTTTCTTACAAGGCTCCCCACAACCTCACCAGGGTCATCCCGCCTCATCTTGTATCGTGTGCAACTGCAAACTGGACAACAATCCAAGTGTTCATATTGTCCGCGATAGAGGATACAGTCATTAGGACACGCATGTATCTTCTGCACCTCCAAACCGAGAGGGCAAACAAACCGTTTTGCTTCATACGTTGCCGATGGCAATTCGTTACCCTTGGGCAGAATCTTCTTTACGAGTTTCAGTAGCTCATCGAAACCCTTATCAGTAATGCCATTTGCTGCCTTCCACTGTAGAAATTCAAGTGTACTACCCAACTTCGTAAGCCCCTCTTTGCAATCTGGGTACAAGTCAGTTTTGTGGTCCCGCAACATGCGTTGTATCTTTTTCAGTTCCTTATCATTGCCCAAGTCTTTCTCAGCATCACGCAACATTTGCCCAAGTCCATCATTAGGGTCATCTTCCTGAGCATCATCTTCCTGAGCAGCATCTTCATGATCGGCATCACCCATTGCAGTATCTACATAGGCCCCGTAGTATTCAGCCAATACCGGAATGTCGTTATCCACCTCGACTTCTTCATCTTCATCCATTAGAATTCCTCTTTCACCATGCTTCGTCCAAACAGAATAATTGCTCATGAAACCGTGCCTCATAAAATGCACCTGAAGAGCTCCTCTTTGTTTGTACGATTGTATATTTCGACAATTAGTGCATGGGCAGAACATGAAACCTGACGGCGTCCTGTTGGCCTCGACGACATCGAGAAACCCCTTACATCCATTGCCTATTCATCTGCATTAGTAACCAATAACAATTATTTGTATAATTCAATATATAATATAATACAAAGGTAATATATAAGACAATACAAATTTAATATATAACTAAATATAAATTTAACATATAATAGATTACAAAGTTAATACATAAGACAATACAAACTAAACACATTTCTAAAACTATAATTAATTTATTCATTTTCTAAAATCAAATATACTATTCCAACTTTAAATAAATAACTAATAAATACAATACATAAGCTCTCACTCTCCACTATGAACACAAGCTCTCTCTCCACCGTGAACACAAGCTCTCTCTCTCCACCATGAACACAAGCTCTCTCTCTCCACCATGAACACAAGCTCTCTCTCTCTCCACCATGAACACAAGCTCTCTTTCCATTTTGATTCACAAATTTCTCTATTTCTAAAGCATATAAACAATACAAGCTAATAAAAACATAAGAGAATGAAAGAATGTACCTTGTAGTGCCTCTTGGATGAGTGAAATCTTCACAAATTTTGAAAAAAAAATTGGCAGCATCTCCCCTTTCCCGAGCGCAACATGAACACAGCTCCAAGTGTTGATGCTGGCTCGGGCAAGAGGAGGGAAGGTACTATATACGAGCACATTAGCACCGGATCTTGCGACGACCCGGTGCTACTGCTCTCAGATTTGCACCAGTTGCAGCCAGCAACCGGTGCTAAATGGCCTTGGGTACATTAGCACTGGTTGCTGGCTGCAACCGGTGCGAATGTGACCACATTAGCACCGAGTCGTCGCAAGACCCGGTGCTAATGTGCTCAACCTGCCACCCCTGGGCACCGCCCCCACTCATAGCCGTTGGACCCGGTGCTGATGCACCCTTAGCACCGGGTCCAAAATGTGCCGCGGCCTATGAGGGGGCGGATGTGAGGTTCTCTGGTAGTGCCTGCTTGTTCCTCTGGGTGGTTCTTACCATATTCACTTGTACAAGCAACACATCTATTCCTGTTGTTGTAGTATACATTGATGTACGCAGGCTTTTTTGTTAGTGTGTCAAGTTGATTGGTAAACCGGCAAAGGTTATTTTAATCTACATCCATATTAGATATATGGTTAGTACTTCTAAATAAATTTCCTGTAAACTAGAAGCTACATTGGCTGTCTAAACTAAATTCATGTTGCAATATATATGCATGTATCTTTATTGATCATCTGTGTGTACATTTGATTACATGGGTATCAAGTCAATTACACTTCTCCCCAAATTGATTCAGCTGGATCAGGTTTTGATTATGATGAATAGGAATCCACTGTTGAACCCCTTCTGTCTGACAAGGTATCCTACCTATATCATATCTTGGCTCCTATTTGTGATTTCATTATTTCCTGAGATTATTTTTGGATAACTTAGATTTTAATCTCCCAGCATACTTGAAGTAGTAATGCAGATGATCTGTAGAGTTGGTCTATTGGGAAGTCTTAGCAATAGAGAGTTATATCTGTCTCACACACTAGAACATGATACTGAACATTCCTGTTTGTGGACTCCTGGTAATATGTACATAGTTTTATTTCTTATAGTGCTTAACATATTTGAATTTACTGGTCTAAAAATAAGCTGTATGAACTAGTTACACTTTTTGTTCATTGATCACTAAACTCTCGCATAGTAATTGGGTTCAGCTTTGCGGCTGACAGCCATTTTGATTCTTGTTTGCGTTGGAAATGGAACAGCCTAATCGACTTTCCAACATTCTTGTAACCTTTACCTTGGATATTTTCTGCTAACTATGTCCAGCTGTAATCACTGATACACTGTCATTTTCCTATTACTGTACCATGTCTATCTTGTAACTGTCATTTTTTGCTAACCAGATCAGTTTCTGATACCCATTTTCCTCCTTACACAGTTTCTGAAGGATGCATATCAGTGGATTTCTCATGCTAGACTTCATTTCTTTGGCACTGAACAGGCCGAGATGTAGTACATTTTATGAATGTTGTAAAATAGTTGGTTACGTACTACTAAGAGGAAACATGCTTGCACTAATTTGATTGTAACATCTACTATCATGTTATTCTTGGTATGCTGTCTATTTATATTCCAAGGTGATCCTGATAATGACATGAGCCTGGTAGGCAGCTCCTTTTTTTTGGATTCTGATACAAAGCAGAGACGTGTCTAGATAATGTACGTCTTTGAGGAGGTCTATACCAGAGACGTGCTTTTGTGCACACGTCTTCTGTGACCCAGATTGGGACGCGTTTCCACCGGACAAGTCTCTGGTGACCCAGATTGGAGACCCGTTTCCCTCTGGTAACCCACATCGAAGACGAGTTTTTAGCTACGCCCGTCTCTGAATTGCCAAATTAGTGACGCAGTTTTCCGCGTCACCAATGTGTGGCCCAAATCAGAGACGTAAATTTAGAGAGCCAATATCTTGCCGTCTCTAATTTGAATCCAAACCCGTCTCTAAATGATTTTCTGGCATGGTGCTGCCTAATCTCTCCTATGTTTAGTGGTGTCGAGTAACTCAGTTTGCTGCGTAATCACAATCATGCAAGCCTTTTGCATGCTTCATGCTTGCTCTTCAATATGTTGCTGCATTCCTCCTGTTTATTTAACTCAAAAAAAATTGTAAACATTACATTCATGGATTTCATATCTTTCCGCTACCAAAAAAGATGTACCACGTGATATGTGTGCACCTTCAAGATACATGCAGACAGATACCATTGAAGTTGCTGGGAGTGATTGTCTATTTGTACGACAAAATACGATGCTCAGTCACTACAACCAGTTAAACGCCAACTTACATTGTTGAAACTTGACATTTATTAGAGGACCATAGCTTTTCAAAACCGGGACTAGAAAGACCCTTTAGTTCCGGTTAGTAACACCATGCACAAGTTTTCGCACGAAATTGTCCGGTGCGGTACATGGGACTCTAACCCATGACCTCTCAGCTCATTGTAGCTTTCTTATCATCTCATCTACATAGTCCGCATAACATATAGTCACGGGTGTTTTTCTTTTAAATTAACTCATTGGCACCAACCGGTATTAAAGGTATCGGGACCTTACCAATCGGAACTAAAGGGTAATTTTTAGTCCATGTTGGTAATGTTACCAAGCGGAACTGAATGTCTTTCGGGACCACGGAAAATATTAATGGGGATAAAACTGACATTAGTCTCGGGCTAAAACTTATCCTGGACAAATGTTGAAAATGAAAAGTTCATTCTCTACTGGTGATATATAGCCCTCCATTCAATACATGTCATCAGCAAAAAACATACCAATAAGTACGAGCTAGAACTCCTCCCAAAGCCAGCCTGGATTGGGCTAGCTAGGGATTAGAACATGACGGGACGCATGATGAAGTGTGTCACCCTGGATTAGTGGGAGTAGAAGGCATCTGGAACCTAGTGTTCGGGGTTACTGCAGTCTAGCAGGTGCTCTTCGTGTCTGCAGATAGCTCCTACACACAACTACTTTTTTGAAGGAACCAGCACGAGATTGTGCTAATTTCATTGAAAAAGAGGAGTTTTACAACCGGCGAACCGGACCAACATACATGGAATTACTCTCGCGCTAAAAGGGATGCTAGGTCCTTCGCTCCTGCCACTACCCAAGTGGAGGCCTCCTGTTTGATCTTTGCTAGCAGGGCCGCCGAGGACATTTCCTGATGGTTGAAGGTTCCGAAATTTCGCTCTTTCCATATTTCCCAGATCACCAATAGCACGAGGCTGCGTAGTGCCTTATGGGGCACTCCGTCAGTGGTGGTGATATGCAACCACCACTCGGCCGTATTGGCGCCCGGTCGCCAATTTGTCGGTTGCAAGTCAGGTTGGCCCAGCCATTCTGCTATGAGGTGCCATATTCGCCTGGTGAACCGGCAATCCTGGACAAGGTGGGTAGAAGTCTCCAGTGTGCCGCAGCAAAGCACACAACAATCTGTGTGGGGCCAGCCTCGGTGTGCGAGGCGATCCGAAGTCCACACCCTGTTTTGGAGGAGGAGCCACGCAGTCTTGCATTTCGGAGGTGCCCAGAATTTCCATAAAGAGGATGTCTGCGTTCGTATGGAACCTATGAATTATGCTTTATACACTATCAGAATGATCAACATCTGCACCGGGTGGGAAAGCCCTTTAGTACCGGGTTTCCCACCCGGTGCAACTAAACCGAGGCTAAAGGGGTACGCCTTTAGCACCAGGTTGAATAACGGTGCTAAAGGGTCCCTTTAGCACCGGGTGCAGCCACGACCCGGTGCTAAAGGGCCTGCCCCGCAGCGCCTTTAGCAGGGCCTTTAGCACCGGTTCCAGACACAACCCGGTGCTAAAGGGCCTGCCTTTAGCACCGGTTGCTGTCTGCAACCGGTGCTAAAGGCCCCGGATTTCTTTTTTTTTGCTTTTTTCAGTAGCCATGCATGCACGTCTATATATGTGTATATACGTATATATTCTAATACGTGTATTCTAATACGTATTCGGCCGACTCTATATTCATATTAGCTGACATTTCATCAAAATAGAAGACATATATATTACAAAAGTAGATATTCATGCATGTCAACTCGAGTTATATATATTTAAACTGTATTTTCTACTTAATTAAGATTGACGACTTGTTGAACTGTCCGGCACGTCCTCCAGTACTGGCGAGTGGAATTCTCCTCGGGGATTAACGACCTCGTCCCAGATCCATCCGACGAGCTGTTCTGCAATTGCGTCAATTCTTTCTAGCTCTAGAGACTCTTCCTTCAGGCTAAACATCTATAATTTACAAATAATTGAAAGATATTTAATCCGCCGAGTTGGAGACAATAATTGTGCACTTAATAATAATGGAAATGTGTTTATTATTACGTACCATAATATTGTGTTGTGTAAGTTTTTTATGTCCCCAATTCCACATGTAATCGCAAACATAGTATGCACATAAATTATTTCTCTTCCCCTGTTTGGCACACTGTCGACCAAAAGAAATGAAGTAAAATTCATATAATATATTAGCCGAGGCCTACATGTACAAATTACTTGCTTACCGGAAAGCCAATGTTCCATTTTAGTGTTTCATGTTGAATACCCGGGTGTTCTTGACGAAATTGATTCCAGGCCCTGCGAACAAAAAAATTGAGTTAAGTCATTGCGAGTGTAAGGGGTGAATTAAGTAGGGGAAAATATACATCACCTTATCATCATGTCCATGATGTTCTGTAGTTTTTCTTTTGGAGTGTGCAATGAATCAAAGACGTTCACGACACCCCGGTCAGGACACAATATTATTAGGAACCAGTGGAATCTGTATACATGTATACATTATAATCAGAAAAGAAATAGTACACAGACAGTATAAGAAGAAGCCTGTGTATGTACTCACTCGATGTTGTACGGGATTAGTATGGAGTCGCAGAAATTTTGTTTCTTAATATACTTGTATAGGTTTCCATATGTTTCCTCAGGATTCATCAATATCATTTGTTCACTTATCCTTCGAGGAACCACGAAACCAACGTCATATATTGAGGATCTCCGACATTTTTGAATCTCCATTCTGCATATGTTAAGCAATAAATAAAGCTCACGTCAGCATAGATTGGAATTATTGTTTTCAAACTGTGAATTATAAGCAACAACAAAGTACTTACAGTGTCCAACAGGTGATCAAATCCACGTCCATGGCGTCGCGGTGGTACAGCTCATATATATCCTTAAACCTCAGCCAGACCCAATCATCGTCACCATTGTAGAAATCATGGTCCTTCACGCCTACTTTGATCATGCGCCGTTTATTCCTTCTTGATTCTTCCAAGTACCACTCATGGAATCGGCGCATCTTCGTCTGTAGCTTGCTCTCCATTTCAGGAGGGACCATAGGCTCACCAAGCTTAAACGGCCACTTCAACGTTGTGTTTACAGGCACCTCTTCTTCCCCCAAGACTTGCGCTCTGGATAGTCCAGTCTCGGCCATTACTCATTGCACGTTAATCTCGTCCAGAGATGGCAATGGACCCAAGGGCCGCTGAGGTTGCTCGCCGAGCTGAGGAACCTTTTTGGATGGGCCTGCCTCCTTATCTGCAGCCTTCCGCTTCCGGCGAGATTTCAGTAATGAGCGGTCATAGTCTGTTACTATTACTTCCTTCTGTTGACCATTGCTCAAATTACCGAGGAATGACTTGACGACAGTGGGATCAAGCTCCGGCTCCGGCTCCGGTTTTTTCCTCCACTCGGCCATTTGCCTCTTTGTGTCTGCTTTGACCGAGGCTTCGAGCTCCTCTAGAGTCTTCTCACCCGCTCTTTTCTCTGGTGTGGGCTTCTCTCTGGTTTTCCGCGCCTTCTTCCCTGGTGGAGTGGGGGCAGAGGCTTTAGTGCGGCGTCCCCTCTTCGGCGGAGGGGGCGGAGGAGACGGAGACCTCTTCGGCGAAGGAGACGGGCTTGCATCAGGAGCTCCCGGAGAATCGTCATGATCCGGTGGATCTCTTGGAGACGGTGGAGGTGACAGAGGCTTGTTGGTAGCCGCAGGTGTACCGGGTATGACGACGTCTGCCTTGCTCCATAGAATGATGCAATGAGAACACTGACCGAGTTTTGTTTCTCCGTCACCTCCGGGGATGTCAAGTTCCAAGTCTTCCCAGTTGGTGACGACTTGCTCCACCTCAACAGGTACGTAACCATGTGGAATGTCATTGTAGTGCCATTTTTGCCCTTCTTCCACACGTTTGGTCATACCGTATGGGACCTGATAATTTAGTAGTCACAAAGAAAGTTAGTAACTGAATGGTATTTACGGTGAAATGTATGCAGTACAAACTAAGGTCGCATACGTACCACCACAGCTAAGTTCTTCTGCCTGACGACAAGCTCGCACGCGGTCCGTTGAGTTATTTCATCCACGGGGTAACGGACCGCTTCGGCGGCCTGTGTGGAAGCGTGACTGCTTTGATATTGTTGTGGAGGGCTAATAAGGGCCGCATCTTGGAGAGGTGCATGCTCTGTGGAACCGGTCCCGCCTGCGGCTTGTTGGAGAGGTGCATACTCTGTGGAACCGGTCCCGCCTGCGGCTTGTTGGAAAGGTGCATGCTCTGTGGAACCGGTCCCGCCTGTGGCTTGTTGTATCTGCAGCCATGCTACCTTTATCCGTCGCTCCATCTCTGACTCCATTTCTTGGAGCTTTGAGCCCTGGGCGGCAACCGTTTGCTCTAGGTCCCTCACCCTCTGCTCATATTCGGCCTTCTTCCTCGAACGGCTCCTATAGGTGGCGGCGTGCCCTTGGAAACCTTTCTTCCATGAGATGCTTGTGCCTACGCCGCGCGTCCGTCCAGGATGCTCCTTGTTCCCTAAGGCATAGGTTAGCTCATCTCTGTCTCTATCAGCAACAAATTCTCCCCTCTTAGATGCCCTGAGGATATCGAGGAGACGCTGAGCTAGTTCTCGCAAGTCCTCGGGAAAAACTAAGGAGCCGTCGATTGGGCTTAGGGTGCCTCCATGACCATAGTACCAATGCTTGGTCCTTGTGGGCCAGTCATGTGTCGCTGGAGTGATGCCTCTAGCATATAGATCTTCTTCCATCTTCTCCCATTTAGCGATGCTTGCCTTGTAACCTCCCGAACCCATCTTATGAGAGTACTTCTTATTTGCGGCGTTTTCAGCGTTTCTAGCGCTAGCCGTTGCACCCTCTTCGGAGGTTTTGTACTCAAGGAATGCTTCCCACTCGTCATCAGTGATCTTCTTATACTTCTCAGGATCCGGGGCCTCTCCGGTTTTGAGAAATTGCGAGTACAACTTCTTCTTGAAATCCTGAAACAGAACTGCCATCTTCTTCATTGTCCAATCCCTCAGTTCTGCTTCATGAGTGCTAGGCCAGTCGAATATTGCCTTTAATTCCCTCCATAGCATCTCCTTCTCTGTATCGGGGAGCACGTACTCCTCAGTGGGGTCCGTGGGCTTCCATTTTCTGATACTAATGGGCACATTGTCCCGTACAATTACCCCGCACTGAGATACAAATTTCTTGGCCACTTTTGGGGGCTCAACTGGCTCCCCGTCATCCTCCACTCGAGTGATGTGCAACTTGACATCCTTCAGCTTCTTCGTGGTCGATCGTTTTGATTTCTTAGCTCGACTTGTAGAAGCAGAGGCGGCCTACACAAATTACATATATACGAGATGATATAGAGATGGTATACATAATTGACATGTACAGTACAAATTTATGTTATCTATATAGACACCTGACTAGACGAGGGCTCGTTACCGGCCCCTTCAATAGTGCTGCCCTGGACACGTTCACCCTGGACATTGGCGGCCCCTTCAACATTTTCGGCCCTTGCAACATTGTCGCCCTGGATATTGTCGTCCCTTCCAATGATCCCCAACACATCATCCATGGACATTGGTTGGGTTACAATATTAAAAAGTTGATTCGCAAAGAACGTGTCGTTGTCCTCTTGCATGGGTGCGACAGAGCTGTTGTTGTCCTCTTGCATGGGTGGGACGGGGTTGTTGTTGTCTGCCATCTATAGAATTAAAAATAATTGATAAGAAATATATACAAAGCATACATATTCCTAAGGGGGTCGGTGCGCGAAAAACGGATTCGCTAAGGGGTTCGGGTGCGCGGTGGGTTCGGGTACGTGATAGAATTTCCGATAATAAACATTTTCGATAGTATACATTATACAAACATATAACATTTCCAATATACATTTAAATGAAGCATAGAATTTCCGATATAAAATTTCCAATATACATTTAAATGAAGCACATATATTTCTAATATACATAGAATTTCCAATATACATTTAAATGAAGCATATATACATTTAAACTATGTAATTAGTTTTTGATTTCATCTACATTTAGTACTCCATGCATGTGCCGACATTTTGATGGGATGTGAATCTTATTTTTACATAGTGAAATTTGTGGGTGAAATTTAGGGGGCCACAGTCTCCTGTGCTTAGAAATGCACGGAACAAATTATGAATGCTTGGAAGCCAGCAGAGGGGGGGTATGTAAATACGACCAGTGAATGCTAAAATAAAAAGGAATGAAGCACTGACATTAACACCAATTCTTTTCCAAATCCTTCACTCTATTGCTCTTCACAGCATTAGCTGCACCGAGCATCAATTTTCTCAACTGCACTACCCCCTACTGTTCTATCTTGCTTGCTTCGTGCATCAGACAGATTCATGCATGTCTTCTTAGAACACCACCATGATGTTTGAACATGCATCGATTTACCCTCTCCCTCAAACAGCAATAATTCAGTGGCAATTATCTAATTGATTATGTTGACTTTTTATGAGCATTTTTATCTAGGTTTTCATTATGTCACATTTCTGTGTGGCCTACCATTTCCGGACATGGATTAGAGAAACACCACTTGTGGTTTTGGATGCACAGAAATATAAAAATGAAATCTTAAGGAAATTGCACAAACAGATTGATTTTATAATAATAAAAAAGAATGAAACTTCTGTGCTTGGTTTTGCAGTGATAAACACAAAACTTTGGCCACTAACTATTCTTTGACATGCAGGTGGAAGCAATGATACTAGAGAAAACCCAGAATAAGCTTTCCTACAAGGTGGTGTTTAGATGTTAGCGTTGGTGGCGGCGAGGGGACGAGGAGCGGCGCCGGCGCCGGGACGACGGGCGGCGCGGGGACGACAGGCGCGGGGACGACGGCGGCGGCGGGGACGACGGGCGCGGGGACGACGACGGCGGCGGGGACGACGGGCGGCGGCGGCGTGGGCGCGGGGACAACGTGTGGCGGCGGCGTGGGCGCGGGGACGACGGGCGCGGGGACGACGACATCGGCGGGGACCACGGGTGGCGGCGGCGTGGGCGCGGGGACGACGGGCGCGGGGACGACGACGGCGGCGGGGACCACGGGTGACCATGGCGTGGGCGCGGGGACCACGGGTGACCACGGCCGGGCGGCGGGGACGACGACGGCGGCGGCTGAGGAGACGAGGCGGCGGTTTCGATCTGTGGGATGAGGGCGAAGTGAGGGAGGGGAGAGAAGTCCTCGGCCTATATAGGTTCCCCGTCTTTAGCACCGGGTGCAGCCACGACCCGGTGCTAAAGGCCCTTTAGCACCGGGTCTGTACAGCACCCGGTGCTAAAGGCCCCCCCTTTAGCACCGGGTCTTCCCACCACCCGGTGCTAAAGGCCCTTTAGCACCGGGTCTTCTACACCCGGTGCTAAAGGCCGTAACTGGCGCCAAACGAAAATTGGTGGGGGCCTTTAGCACCGGGTGCAGCCACGACCCGGTGCTAAAGGCCCTTTAGCACCAGGTCTATATAGCACCCGGTGCTAAAGGCCCCCCTTTAGCACCGAGTCTTCCCACCACCCGGTGCTAAAGGCCGTAACTGGCGCCACACGAAAATTGGGGGCCTTTAGCACCGGATTTTAGATCAACCCAGTGCTAAAGGCCCCAAATTTTCGTTTGGCGCCAGTTTCCAAATCGGCCTTTAGGACCGGGGGCTACTATTTGGGAATCTTATAAATATAGTTTATAATATATAGTTATTAATACTTGTTTTAATTCAGTTATTAATACCTATTAAAAATATATATTAAATAAGAAAATCTTATAAATTACTAGAAAATCAATATAAAATGCTAGAAAATCTTATAAATTAATAGAAAATCTTATAAATTACTAGAAAATCTTATAAATTACTAGAAAATCTTATAAATTACTAGAAAATCTTATAAATTACTAGAAAATCAATATAAAATGCTAGAAAATATTATAAATTAATAGAAAATCTTAGAAATTAATAGAAAATCTTATAAATTACTAGAAAATCTTATAAATTACTAGAAAATCTTAAAAATTACTAGAAAATCTTATAAATTACTAGAAAATCAATATAAAATGCTAGAAAATCTTATAAATTAATAGAAAATCTTATAAATTACTAGAAAATCTTATAAATTACTAGAAAATCTTATAAATTACTATAAAATCTTATAAATTACTAGAAAATCAATATAAAATGCTAGAATTAATAAAAACAATCTTATAAATCAATAGAAAATCTTAGAACATAGGTGGAACATAAATGCAAATATAGTCATTACAAATTGGGTGGAACATAGTGCAATTAAATTACATGCCATCATCGTTTACTCGGACACTAATAAACTTCCTCTTTACAAATGTTCCTTGATTGTGATCACGCCGTAGATACGGTGTCTCCTCCGCCGCTAACAGGATGCTTGGGTCATCAGCCACTGAGAATGGAGGCCGGCCATCGAGCATATCATAATCTTCATCCGTCTTGTCCTCAACTCCTACGATTTTTCTCTTTCCAGGAAGAACTATATGACGCTTTGGCTCGTCTTGTGATGGGTCCAATTGCTTACCCCCACCTTTCTTATCCGCACCTTTCTTCGGTCTGCTAGCCATGTCCTTCACATAAAAAACTTGTGTGACAGCTTTGGCCAGGACGAACAGTTCGTCTAGAAAGCCAATCTTGTTTAGGTCCACTAACGTCATTCCATAGTCCGCTTCAACTTTAACACCTCCTCCAGTCAGCTTCACCCATTGGCACTTGAACAGTGGGATCTCCAATGGTCCGTACTCTAGTTCCCATATCTCCTCTATGATTCCATAGTATGAGTTTGTATTGCCATTGGTGTCTGTCGCGTCGATCCGGACACCACTGTTTTGGTTGGTGCTTTTCTTGTCCTGGGCTCTTGTGTAAAATGTATACCCATTGATGTCGTATCCTTGGAATGTCAAGATCGTGCTCGATGGACCTCTAGCTACAAAAGCTAGTTGCGCATCAATGCCCTCGACACCCATAAGACGTCTTCGCAAACAATCGGCGAAAGTACTATTGTGCAGACGCTGAATGAAGGCCGCAGACTTTGTTGAGTTTTCGTCCCTGAGAATCTGCATGTGCTCCTCGATGTACGGAGCAACTAAGGTTGATTGTTGCAAAACTGTGAGGTGCGCTTTACGAAATGTCTCAACGTCCTTGATCACCATCGATCTTCTCCCTAGTGTGCCCTTTCCACCAAGTCTCCCCTCGTGATGTGATTCGGGCACACCAATCGGCATAAGATCATCGACAAAGTCAACACAGAATTCAATGACCTCTTTTGTTTCGTATCCCTTAGCAATGCATCCTTCTGGACGAGAACGATTACGGACATACTTCTTTAGGATAGCGAAGAACCTCTCAAATGGGAACATGTTGTGTAGAAATACTGGGCCCAATATACGAATCTCTTTGACGAGGTGAACCAATAGATGTGTCATGATATTGAAGAAGGATGGTGGAAATATCATCTCAAAGCTGACAAGACATTGCACCACGTCGTTCTGTAGCTGATCGAAATGGTCTGGATTGATCACCTTCTGAGAAATTGCATTGAGGAATGCACATAGCTTCACAATGGCTTTCCGCACGTTAACTGGTAGCACACCCCTGAGTATGACGGGAAGCAGCTGTGTCATCAACACATGACAGTCGTGAGACTTCAGGTTTGTGAACTTCTTCTCTATCATATTTATTATTCCCTTAATATTGGAGGAGTAGCCAGACGGAACCTTGATATTGTTCAAGCATTCAAACATGCTTGCCTTCTCTTCTTTGCTGAGAGTGAAGCTGGCAGGACGCAAGTACTGGCGTCCTTTGTCTCTCTTTTCTGGATGTAGATCAGTCCGTTGCTTCAATCGTTTCAGCTCCTGACGTGCTTCTAGTGTATCTTTTGGCTTCCCAGAAGTACCCAGGAAGCTTATCAAGTTCACGCAAAGATTCTTCGTCAGATGCATCACATCAATCGCGTTACGGACCTCTAAACGTTGCCAATAAGGTAGCTCCCAAAAGATAGACTTCTTCTTCCACATCGCGGCACGACCATCCTCACCCGTCGGAGCAGCTTGGCTTCCGTCTCCCTTGCCAAACACCACGTGTAGGTCCTTCACCATATCAAATAGCTCTTCTCCACTCCGGTGTCTCGGCTTTGTACGGCGGTCAACATTCCCGCCAAAATGCGCACATTTCTTTCGTAGCTCATGCTTCGCCGGAAGGAATCGACGGTGACCCATGTACACAACTTTACGACAATGTTTCAAATACATGCTTTCGGTTTCCTCTAAACAGTGAGTGCATGCTTTATATCCTTTGTTTGATTGTCCTGATAGGTTACTTAGTGCAGGCCAGTCGTTGATGCTTATGAAAAGCAGTGCTCGAAGGTCAAACTGCTCCTGCTTGTCCTCATCCCACATTCTATCACCTTCATTCTTCCACAGCTGCAAAAGTTCGTCAACCAATGGTCTTAGGTACACATCAATGTCGTTGCCAGGTTGCTTTGGGCCTTCGATGAGCACTGGCATCATAATGAACTTCCGCTTCATGCAGAGCCAGGGGGGTAGGTTGTAGATACAAACAGTCACGGGCCAAGTGCTATGACTACTGCTCATTTCACCAAAAGGGTTCATGCCATCGGTACTTAAACCAAGCCTAACATTCCTCGCATCAGCATCAAACTCTGGGAATGCTCTGTCGATGTTCGTCCACTGGGATCCATCGACGGGGTGTCTCAACATGCCATCCTGCTTACGTTCTTCTTTGTGCCAGCGCATCAGTTTGGCATGGTCTTTGTTCCTGAACAAACGCTTCAGATGGGGTATCAGAGGGAAATACCACATCACCTTCACAGGGATTTTTTTCTTAGAACGCTCTCCCCCAACATCACCAGGGTCGTCCCGCCTGATCTTGTATCGTGCGCAGGTGCAAACCGGAAAACGATCCAAGTGTTCGTACTGTCCGCGATAGAGGATACAGTCAATAGGACACGCATGTATCTTCTGCACCTCCAAACCGAGAGGGCAAACAACACGTTTTGCTTGATACGTCGTCGATGGCAATTTGTTACCCTCTAGAAGAATCTTCTTTACGAGTTTCAGTAGCTCCTCGAAACCCTTATCAGTAACACCATTTGCTGCCTTCCACTGCAGAAGTTCAAGTGTGCTACCCAACTTCTTCAGCCCCTCTTTGCAATCTGGGTACAGGTCAGTCTTGTGGTCCTGCAACATGCGCTGTATCTTTTTCAGTTCCTTATCATTGTCGCAGTCTTTCTCGGCATCACGCAACATTTGCCCGAGTCCATTAGTAGGTTCATTTTCCTGAGCAACATCTTCCTGAGCATCGCCTTCCCGAGCAACATCTTCCTCATCGGCATCACCCATTGCAGCATATGCAAAGGAACCGTAGTATTGTGCCAATAATGGAATGTCGTCATCGGCCTCGTCTTCTTCATCTTCATCCATTAGAATTCCTCTTTCACCGTGCTTCGTCCAAACAGAATAATTCCTCATGAAACTGTGCCTCATCAAATGCACCTGAAGACAACCTCTTTGTTTGTACGATTGTATATTTTTACAATGGGTGCATGGGCAGAACATGAAACCGGACGGCGTCCTGTTAGCCTCGGCGGCATCGAGAAACGTCCTAAGGCCATCACGGAACGCCTGAGCGTGGGGGTCCCCGTACATCCATTGTCTATTCATCTGCATTATTAACAAATAACAAATATACAATACAATTTAAAGATAAAAAATTTAATATATAAATAAATACAAATTATAATATATATTCCATTATATAAATAAATTTCTAAAACTACATTACTATATTCATTAAATAAATAAATATACCTTCCGTTAAATAAATAAATAACTATTCTACCTTTTAATAAATAACTAATAATATATATTTCATTAAATTAATAAATAACTATTCCAACTTTTAATAAATAAACCTCTATAATAAATAAAATACATAAGCCTTATAACTATTCACAAGTCATACAAAACAAAATACTAACTAGCTTGCCTTCTCTCTCCATTTAAAACACAACATGAACACTCTCTCCACCATGAACTCAAGCTCTCTCCTCTCTCTCCTCCAAGAACACAAGCTCTCTCTTGCTAGCTTTACTTTGATTCACAAATCCCTCTATTTCTAAATCATAGAAGGATTACAAGCTAAATAAAACATTAGAGAATGAAAGAGTGTACCTTGTAGTGCTCCTTAGATGAGTAGAATCTTCACAAATTTTGAAAAAAATTTGGGCAGCACCTCCCCTCCCACGGCCGAGCAGCATGAACACAGCGCCTAAGTGTTCAGCTGGCTCGGCTGGGGGAGGAAGAAGGTGCTATATACAAAAGACATTAGCACCGGGTCGTGGCAAGACCCGGTGCTAATGTGCACCCTTTAGCACCGGGTGCAGCCAGCAACCGGTGCGAAATGGCCTCGGCACATTAGCATCGGTTGCTGGCTACACCCGGTGCTAAAGGGGGCGCATTAGCACCGGGTCTTGCCACGACCCGATGCTAATGTCTTCACCCTGACACATCTTCGCGCCGCCCCCGCTCCTAGCCGTTGGACCCGGTGCTGAAGCCCCATCAGCACCAGGTCCAAAAATGGCCGAGGCGGAGGAGGCGAGTGGATGTGAAGCATTCTGGTAGTTATACGCAGAGGCCGCAGTGTATATGCCATGTTGTGTAAATTTCCATTTTATGTCATCTGCCAAGTCAGAGCTGAGCCTTATCTGTCGGACTGCATCAAGAAGCCTCACGAATTCTTCAATAAGAGTTCTGTTGGCGCCAGCTGATAGATTGAATTTCCTGATCCAGGCATTATTCGTGATTGTTAACACCAAAAATTGGCACCAGGAAGAAGCTGACATGTGGGCCGGATTCGTTGAAAAGATATCATTCGGCGAAGGAGTTTTTTCCTAGAGCATTCGGTAAAGACGTTCTGCGGTCGGGAATGCATCGTCATTCGGCAAGGGAACTGTTTCGCAAAAGGCATTCGGGGGCGCGTGATGACGTGGATCAAGTATAAGGAAAAGGCTGGTTGAACTTGGAATGCAAGACGGATACGGTGCCCCGGCGTTTATCTTTTTTAGGAAATAAATAATGTAATCGTAATCGATTAGGAGTCGTGTCGAAACCTGGGTATAAATATAAACCCATGGTAATTGTAAAAAGAGGAGTTCAATCAATCATACAACAAACCGGCCCCGTGCCAACTTCGAGTCCTTTAGTCGAGTCGTCGAGTTCTTCGAGAGGAATCATCGATCCGTCGACCTCCGTAAGTACCGGCAACCCTGCACCATGCCTAGTATCATGCGGTGGATTTAGGCTTTGGTTCAGGAAGGTTCCATTGTTAGATCATGAGCCATGCGGTGGGCTAAGTTTTAGCTTGGAATAAGTTATCGGTTCTATTGGATTTTGGCAAGATCTGATAGATCTATTAAGTTACCATGTGTTGCTCTGGATTTTACCTTTATGCTTAATTCATTACAACACTCTTTTGCCCAGTCCAGGTTGATTAGATTCGGTTCTAGCTCATAATGCACCGCGTTTCCATAGCCGAATTCGAAGTCAATCTGGATTGCCACGTGTTGCGGGTCCAAGCTCGTTGGTCTTGTGTAGATCTTGATAGAACCGGGTATCATGCGGTGGATGCAGGTTTTTGGGTCGTCTTAGAGCTAATCATCCAGTGGATTAGAATTCGATTCGATCTGATAGACCTATCATCACCAACGAAGCATGTTCCTTCTTCATGGAACCCGATTCGGCTATATAGCTGTATTCGGCAGTATCGCCACGAGCGAAACATGTTCAAGGTTTTGTTTTAAATAAAGAATGCTTTTAGCCTTCCACGTTTAGAGTATATCATGCGGTGGATTGATCTATTCTTGGTTGGTGGTGTGATTCCAAGCAAGTCGTATCATGCGGTGGATTAACTTGCTTGTTTCATGCTCGACGGGTTGAAAAGTACTTAGACATGCGGTAGACTAGTGCTTTTAGTCTATGCATTCTTGTTTATTATGAAATTATGGTCATGTTTTCGCCCTTTTATTTATTTATCATGCTCTGTTCCTCGTTAATCGGTTATGAATATGCGTTACAATGTTTATTCAGTCAAATACCTATCTTTCGTCATGCTTACATCACGCATTCGGCAGTGCGCTTCCTGCGTGCTTTGCCGATTGCCGAATGATGCTTTAACTGCTGACAGATAGCTTCTCTGTAGCTATATGTCGTTCGAAACTGGCTCCGTAATCGCAATTATGGGACTATCTGGTATTACCCGGTACGTTCCAGGTGTTATTTGAACATCTTTTCTCCCTTTGTCAGTTTTCAGGAAAATTGACTGGCACGCTTTCGGATTCAAACGCTCGGGTCACGTGTAAAGCTAGCTAATTCGGCTTGCTGTGTGCTTGGCGTGAAGTGCGGATTTTACGTCAACACACTTTTTGGCACGCCCAGTGGGACAACAAGCTTCGAAGATGCCTGAATTAAAAGACATTCTGGATGTCACTTTTGAAGAATTGTCTGATGAACATCAACAAATGGTGAAGACTGCTGCAGATCAGTTCATCAAGAAATGCTTGCTGTCTTTTGCTAAGAACAGGAGTGGTGCACCATTTCTCAAGTCAGATCTGCCAAGAGTTCTTTTGCCGGGACAATCTGATCTTACTGAAGATGAAGAAAGGGAGAAGTTCTCTAGCTTGTTGTACAAGGCTTTAGGAGAAACAATGACCAATCATAATGCTGCATTCCTGAACAGTTTTCGGCTCATACTGGTCAACATCTTTGGTCAACACGTGGATAAACCTTTTGAGCAAGCGCATGGACAACTTGGTGGACCAACATATTTCAATATTCAAGCATCGGTCCCAAAACGTCATGGTAAAGGTATTGAAGAAACTGAAGTTTCTGGAACCAAAGACGCGAGTGGACAGCCGATTCAACAAGAGCTTCAGCATGCATTGCCGAAACCTCGTACATATGGTGATATGGCATTTGGCACCACGGGAAATCCACCTGCTTCTGCTTACAAGATATCCCCTCTGAACAACAGGCTACAAAGGGATGTGTATGGAAACGGATATTCAGAGTTCATGGATTACAATACTATTGATGCTCTCCCGAATCCCGGGTATGTTGGTACTACAGGGATGCCTGCTGGAAGACCAGGGAATCAAGATACCAATATTGACCTCATGGTGCAAAAGATGACCGATGTATTGCAAAATCAATTCGGTCTGAAGCCTAAAAATCAGGGGTACATGTACTCGTCTCCTTTCCCAGAATGGTACCAAAGGGTATCATTGCCGAATAGAGTCAAGGTGCCTACAGAGTTTACTAAGTTCTCAGGACAAGACGATACTAGCACTGTGGAACATATAGCTCGATATCTGATGCAGCTTGGAGAAGCTTCAGCAGATGAGGCTTTCAGAATCAGATACTTTCCTTTGTCACTGACGGGTCCAGCTTTTACATGGTTTGCTTCTCTGCCTGCTCAGTCAATTTGTACTTGGAAAGACCTGGAGCAGAAATTCCATGCTCATTACTACATTGGCAGTACCGAGAAAAAGTTGGTTGATTTGACCAGCTTAAGGCAGAGAAATAATGAGACACCTACGGAGTTCTTCAGGAGGTTTAGGGAAACAAAGAGCATGTGCTTTTCTCTGAACATACCTGATGACCAGCTAACCGGTATGGCTGTAGCTGGCATGCTGCCTGCCATTCGGGAAAAGCTATTTGGAATGGAGTTCGATGATCTGGGCCAGTTGTCACACAGATTGGCCTTAATGAGTAACCAGGCATATGGTTTCAAGAAAGATGCCAGATTTGCTAAACACAATGATGTAGCTGGTATCTATAACCAATTCCTTGAAAGAGCAGATCAAGGAGATGAGTATGAAGATAGTGAGGAGATAGCTGCAGTAGAGATAGTGTGGGGCAAAGAACCAGTCATGGTGAATCAGAGGTGGATTAAACAGAATAAGGGCACCTATGATTTTGATGTAACTAAGGCAGATAAATTGTTTGACTATCTTGTAAAAGAAGGCCGGATCAAGCTACCAGAGGGGCATTCTATGCTTCGGCCTGATGGAGTGAAAGATAAAAGGTACTGTGGATTCCATGATAGAAATTCTCATTCCATCAATGAATGCAGGGTTTTTAGAGTGAGGATTCAGAAAGCTATCCAAGAAGGGCATCTGAAATTCGACAATAAGATGAAGTTGGACAATAACCCGTGATCTGGAGAGTGTTGCCGAATCTGGAGAAAAGGGAAAGATGAAAGTCCTGACGTCGAAGGAAGCGAAGCAGAATGGCTCAGTCGATCCTAATCGGCAAATCACGATCGAACAGATTCGCGAGGAAAAGCCTCGCTTCCCGAATAGCCGATTTGAAATTGGGAAATCTTCTAAACCCAGAGTCACATCGCGCATTCTCCTCAATAAATGGCAGCGTCAGCAAGAAAAAGAGCACTACCAGAGACGTGAGTACGAGGAGGAGAAGAGAAGGTGCGAAGAAAAAAGGTATGAGGAAGAACAAGAGGAATATGTCCAAGAACAAGAACGTGCACATTGGGATTGTGTCTTCTTCAGACACTGTTGGAACAAGGGTTTAAAGCTGCCTACATGGAATAACTGTCCTGAATGCAATAATGGATATGTCGAACATAGGCAAAATGTTGCCAGTCGCCGATCCGTCCACGAAAGAATTGGAAGGGTACATCCTAGTGATGATCGGCGTTTAAAAATATATAAGAATGATGATCAACCAAGGAAAAGACGTGCTGATCATAGATGGATTGATCATGAAGAAGAAGATCGTGAGTATGTCTGGCAGAAAGGACAGTGGTGTCCACCTGGTTTAAGAAAGAGCCAGAAGAGAAGAGTCCAACGCCTGAGGAATCAAGAGTTGAAGCGAGCAGGAACCAGGATGAGATCGATATGGCGTCCAAAAGACAAACCTGACGAATCGGGTCATTCGGCTCCTACATGCATGGTATGTTTCTTGCCGAATGAATTCATGGCTCCAGCTTATCAAATTGTACAGGAAGAGATAGTGGATGAAGCCGAGCAATGTGAGTTAATGGCACAATTGGTATTGAATAAGCAAGCTATTTTCGAGAAGCCAGTCCAGAATCGGCACATGAAACCACTGTACTTAAGAGGATATGTCAACGGAAAGCCACTAACGAAGATGTTTGTTGATGGTGGAGCTGCTGTTAATGTGATGCCATACAATACATTCAGGAAACTTGGCATGAGCCCTGGAGATTTAACGCCAACAAGCATAGTTTTGAATGATTTTGCTGGAAATCCGTCGGACACCAAAGGATGTGTACATGTAGATCTGATGATTGGGTCTAAGATTCTGCTTACAACCTTCTTTGTTATTGAAGGCAAAGGGGCATACAGCTTGCTACTTGGAAGGGATTGGATCCATGCGAATTGCTGTATACCATCTACTATGCATCAGCAGCTTATTCAGTGGATAGATGATGAAGTGGAAATTGTCCCAGCAGATGATTCAATTAGTGTGGCTAATGTGGAACCGGCCTTCTGGGAATATCAAGGCATAGATTGCTTCTCAGGTAAGGACTGGGGAGAGGGTCCTGTTGAGCCAGTCAGCAGTGATCAACAGCCGATCGAAGCAGTTGGCTCTTTTAGTAATTTTTAATGGATAATCCAATCGATGGGACTGACGGGAAGCTAGGACGTGGATTTGTGTCGGCTGATAAATTAGAAGAAGTAGACATTGGAGATGGTGACAAACCAAGGCCGATATTCATCAGTGCTAGCTTGGATTCAGTTTTCAGAGAAAAGTTGATTGAGTTGTTAAAAGAATACAAAGATTGCTTTGCTTGGGATTATTCGGAGATGCCTGGTTTGGATCATTCCATTGTTGAGCATCGATTGCCGATCAAGCCAGGTTATAAACCTTACAAGCAACCACCCCGGAAAATCTACAAAGATGAAGTGTTGACTGATGTGAAAAAAGAAGTGGAAAGATTAATAGCAGCAAATTTTATTCGGCCATGCAGATATGCAGAATGGATCTCTAATATTGTTCCTGTGTACAAGAAAAATGGGAAGATGAGAGTTTGCATAGACTTTAGAGATCTGAACAGAGCTACATCCATGGATGGATATCCAATGCCTATTGCTGACTCGTTGGTTGATGCTGCTGCTGGATATAAAGTGATTAGTTTCATGGATGGTAATGCATGGTACAATCAAATTTTTATGGCATTGGAAGATATAGCGAAAACAGCTTTTAGATGTCCAGGACATATAGGGTTGTTTGGATGGGTTGTCATGACGTTTGGTTTGAAGAATGCTGGTGCAACTTATCAGAGAGCCATGAATTATATTTTTCATGAGTTGATCGGCAAGATTGTGGAGATATATATTGATGATGTTGTGATTAAGTCATTGGATCATGAAGCACATTTAGCCGACATAAGGAAAGCTCTAGAGTGCACTAGGAAACATGGGCTCAAAATGAACCCAAATAAATGTGCTTTTGGAGTTTCGGCAGGAGAATTTCTGGGATTTCTGGTACATGAAGGAGGAATAGGAGTTGGCAAGAAAAGTATGAAAACCATTGATGAAGTTGTTCCTCCGACTAATCTTAAGGAATTACAGTCATTACTTGGCAAGATCAATTTCGTAAGAAGATTCATATCAAACTTATCACAAAAGGTGTTGCCTTTCTCTTCACTGCTAAAAGTCAAGAAGGATCAGAAGTTTGTATGGGGTGACGAACAACAAAAGGCTTTCGATGAGATCAAGGAATACATGAAAGAACCACCAGTATTGGTACCTCCACAGCTAAACAAGCCTTTTAAGTTGTACATGGCGGCCGATACCCAAACTATTGGATCGGCCCTCATTCAAGAATTTGAAGGAAAGGAAAGGGTAGTTGCATACCTTAGCCGGAAATTGCTTGATCCCGAAACGAGGTATTCAGCTACCGAGAAACTTTGTTTATGTGTTTACTACTCTTGTACAAAATTTCGGCACTACTTGCTACATGCCGAATGCATTGTGTATTCAAAATTTGATGTGATAAAGCACATGTTGTCTATGCCAATTTTGAACGGAAGGATTGGCAAATGGATTTTAGCTTTGTCTGAATTTGAGTTAAAGTTTGAATCGGCAAAAGCTGTTAAAGGACAGATTATTGCTGACTTCATTACTGAACATCGCGATTCATCAGCTAATTTGCTTGAAATTACTCCTTGGGTATTATTCTTCGATGGATCTTCATGTGACAAAGGTGGTGGAGTAGGTATTTTGTTAATTTCGCCAAAAGGAGAGGTATTTGAATTTGCTATTCCTATTCAACCTACTGTCACTAATAATCAAGCCGAGTATGAAGCGTTGCTCAGATGACTTCAATACTTGAGAGAAGCAAAGGCCATTGCAGTTGAAATTTTTGGAGATTCAGAATTAGTCATAAGGCAACTAAATGGCGAATATGAGTGCAGAAACGATATCTTAAGGAATTACTATGAGGAATGCAAGCAAATCTTAAAGGAGTTTCAGTCAGTAATTCTGCGGCATATTCCTAGGAGAGACAATGGAGAGGCGAACAGATTAGCTCAAAGTGCTTCGGGTTATAGAGAGCTTCAAGAAGTTTTTGCTAAAGATGTATATGCTTTCGGGAGTGATCTAGCAGAAGATGATTGGAGAAAAGAAATTGTTGATTATCTGGAGAATCCATCCCGAAAGGTTTCTAGAAAGCTCAGGTATAAAGCTTTAAAGTTTGTTCTTCTTGATGATAATTTATATTATAAATCCTTGGATGGGGTGCTGTTACATTGCTTAAATCAAGAAGAAGCAAAAAGGCTGATAAGTGAGGTGCATGATGGGCTGTGTGGAGCACATCAATCGGCTTACCGAATGAAATGGGTTATTAGGAGAACTGGGTACTATTGGCCCACAATGCTAGAAGACTGCTTTGAATATTACAAGGGATGCCAAGATTGTCAGAGATTTGGAAACATTCAGAGAGTTCCAGCATCAGTTCTGAATCCTATTATCAAGCCATGGCCATTCAGAGGGTGGGGAATAGATTTGATTGGCCAAATAAATCCTCCATCTAGCAAGGGGCATAAGTTTGTGCTTTTAGCAACCGATTATTTTACTAAGTGGGTTGAGGCGATTCCATTAAAGAAGGTGACATCAGAGAATATGGTTGAATTTGTTAAAGAACATATCATTTACAGATTTGGAATTCCTCAAACAATCACAACAGATCAAGGAACTCAGTTTACATCTTCAGAGTTTAGAAATTTTGCTGAAAGTACGGGCATCAAATTGTTGAATTCTTCTCCTTATTATGCCCAAGCTAATGGTCAGGCAGAAGCTTCTAACAAGATTATTATTAAAATTATACAAAAGAAGATTGATCAGAAGACAAGAAAGTGGCATTCGGTACTCAATGAGGCTTTATGGGCTTACCGAATGGCTCCACATGGGGCTACACAGACGTCTCCTTATGAATTGGTATATGGACATCATGCTATCTTGCCATGGGAGATGCGGTCAGACTCAAGGAGGATAAAGTTGCAAAAGGATTTAAGTTCTAAAGATTATAATGATTTAATGATGGATGAATTAGAAGATTTGCATATGATTCGTCTCAGGGCCTTGGAAAATGTTGAGAAAAATAAAATGCGAGTTGCTAAATATTACAACAAGAAGGTGAAAGTCAAGCAATTTGCAGAAGGAGATTTAGTTTGGAAAGCAATATTACCGATTGGAACTAAATACAGTGCATTCGGTAAATGGTCTCCAAATTGGGAAGGTCCTTTCAGAGTGGTCAGATGCGTGCCTGGAAATGCATATGTCCTGAAAACTTTGCTAGGAGAAGAGTTTACTGCTGCTATCAATGGGAGATACTTGAAGAAATATTATCCTAGTGTTGAGGTTGATCGCTGATTGAAATATTCAATGCCAGGACAACTGAAACAGCCGGCATTCGGGAAGGAGCCGCCTTCAGAACAAATGCCAACAGAAGGAAAATGGCCAATACCAGAATGTATTGCCCTTAGTACAAATATTTTGCATCATGAGTTTGACCAAGTTATAAAAAAAAAAGACTGCAAAAGATAAGTTTTATTGCCGAAATTCCATAATCCCTAGTACAAACTAATGGAACAACCTGTTCAGAACAGACTGGGGATGAATGGAATCGGCAATGGCGACGCCATGAGCATTAAGGCGATCTATGGAGGCCTCAATATCGCCGATCTCCTCCGGATTGCCATTGGCAAAGCCGGGCGGTAGCCTGGAATAGTCAGTGCCAGTGTGCGTCGACATGGCGACTAGGCCTGCGGCAGTGCCCAGACGGACGCCGTGTAAGGCCACCTCATCGATACGGCCTGCCACTGCACCGAGGCGAGCTTCTGGCGTGTCCCCAGGAGCATTCACCTTGTTTGCCAAAGACTCAACCAATGTCTTCAGCTGATCGAGTTCGGCGTCGCGATCTGTAGGATTACGAAGCAACGGCGGGTTAGTCCAAGGTCAGATTGAAGTTAAGCGAACCGCAGAAATTACCGTCGATGGTCTCGAGCAGCTGCTTGCGCTGGTGTTGCCACTCTAGGTCTGCGATCCCGGCTTGTTTGGAGATGACCTCCAGCTCATGCCGAGTGTCGTCACGTTCCTGCTTGAATCGGCGGGCATCGCTATCTGAGTAGCGCAGATCCCAGTTGGGCCTGGGGGATCGGCTAGATGACTCCGAAGAATCACCCGCTGCAGCCGGAGCCGCAGTCAAGGCAGTAACGGGGTTCCATTGGATGAGCCTGAAAGCACAAAGAAAGTTGAGAATAAGGCAAAATCTGGAAGGAAGGATAAGGAGAGGCAGACAGTCATCACCTCCGACGAGCACTGGCGCGGCTCCCTTCAGCTTCGTCGACGGCCGGGCGTCTTCCGCTGTTGTTGGTCATTGGGGTTTTCTGAAGATTACTGTGCTCGAAGAAGAGGGGGCTCAGGCTAACAGAAAGCTTGGAAGACGGAGGATTTGATAAAAGAATAGGAGCGCTCAAGGTTCTTATTTATGGAACTAACGAAGAGATCGTGGCCGAAGATTGTGGTGCATATCCCAAGGAGTTCGGAAGGTGGAAAGGATTTTCCAACCGATCGATTTCCATGTCGTTTGGGATTCTTACCGAGTCGTATTCAGTTTTGACTGAATGAGATTCGGCTATGTCGTGTTTGAAGCGTTTTCGGGTCTGACACTGTTATAGCCAGCTTTGCCGAATGAGTTGTCCACAATAAAAAAACAGAGATAAGAAATGGCAAGATTGCAGGATCGATAAAGCATTCGGCTATCGACTGTTTGTTACAATTACAAGCCCAAGTACTTTGATATTACATTTTTAGCATCTGATATCATATTGCTAATACTCTCTAATAAGTTTTTATCAGCTTCTTGGGTTTTAGCCAGAGCAACAAGCTTTGCCTTGAGTTGTTTTTCTTCGGTCAGAGCTGCTGAAGCTTCCTTTCGTATCTTCTCTGTTAATTTGGGAAGCTCAGCCATCTTCTTCTCATCAGCTTCAATTTCGGCCGATAGATCTCTCAATTCGGCTTCGAGTGCAGCTTTTCTGGCCTTCTTCTTTTCAAGTTCAGATTCTAATCTGATCAGTAATTCTTTGCTGTTCTGAGTTTGAGTATGCAGGTCTTTCACAGATTGTTTGGCTGCGGATTTCCTTTGTTCTAGAACTGGTTGAGAAGATTGGTTTTTTAGAGCCTGCTTTACTGCAGCGTATTGTTGATCCAAATGAGAAACTGGTTCCAAAGAAGTTTTGATATCGGCAGGAAGTTCTTGGTCAATGGATTCCAGTACGTCCCTTAAGAGATCAGCATCTTTGACTTGATCTTGGATACTCTTGTGCAGCAAAGCAAGGATATCTTTCAGCTTTGTTTGATTTTCTTCTGACAGAGTTTGGCCAGAAGATGTTTCTTCCCCTTGTTCGGCAACCAAGTCGTCCACAACAAAAGAATAGCTGGATGATGAAATGGATTTCTCCTGAAAGAAAGTCTTGCCGAATTAGTAATAATCCGCTGAGTAAAAGGGTAGAGAAAGTTGAATGATTTTGTTTACCTCGTTCCTAACTTCCTGAATGGGGGAAGGAAGCCTCTCAGGCTCAATGGGAAGATTCTGTGTATCTTGCTGAGGAGAAGCTGGAAGATTTCTTGGTGAAGATAGTGCTTCTGATTGAGGAAGAAGTTGCAAAGCTAAAGATGAATCGTGATGAGGAGAAGAGCTCTCCAAGATTGGATCCATTGAGGATTGTTCTGCAGTTAACAAAGAATGAGTGCCGATGAAAAAGAAGTTAAGAGGATAAGGTGGTAGAATTTTACCAGTCAATGAAGCATCGGCAAGATCTGTACTGATTGCTAGTTGCTGTTCTCTGACCTGAAACCAAGAGGAGATGAAGCTGAGCAAAATACTAATGGCATTATGGTCAAAGGAAGAAGGCTCTGACCTTGATAACTTTTTTGCTGCTTGTTCTTTTCTTCTTTACAACTAAGGGAGCAGTTAAAGAAAGGGTTTTCCTCTTGACAGATGATGGTCTAGTAAGTATTGGATCTAGAGAAGCCTGTCTAGCCATCAGTTGAGCCAAGGTAGGAGATTGGTGCCCCAAAGCAGATATTGGGCCTGCAGCTTTGTACAAGATCGCCCTGGCAAGAGGGGCAGGTGTTATATCCTGCAAAATGACAGAATCAGAATCAATCGGGGTTAATATTATTGAGACGGATGAAGGGATAAGCGTATTACCTCTGAAGTTGGCTGATAATCGGGCATTAACTCGAAGCAGAGGGGATGGATTGGTATGTTGAAGATATGATCATGGAGTTCTTGCCACCAGAGAGTGAAAGAAGGATGGGCAGATATTATTGGCACAAAAGGATCAGGTGCATAGATAGTTCCGCAGCATTTATAAGTAAAAATCCTTCTTGTCTCTGTGGAATCCTTGACAATCTCCCTATGCTTGAGAAATTCGTGAAGAAATAGCCTAGGGGGCACTTGGCCACATCCCAATTGTCTAGCCATCATGTTTGGCTGATAGTATTCATAAGTGCTTTGAACCAGCCTTCCTCCACAGAATTCGGCTGGCAGGATGCAGGGCTGGATGAAGGCATTGAAGATCGCTATAGATTGTACATCAGTGCATCCAGTTTCAAAGCTGAATTCGCAAGGGAGAGTGAGGTTGTCATTGTCCAGATATGGGAACCAAAGAGGATGAGCAAAGCCTTTGAAGAAGAGCTCAAACAGTTCACCGATGTTCTTGTTGATAGATATAGTGGAGGCAGCTTCTTTCAGGAACAAGGAGCAAGGATATCTTTCAGCTTTGTTTGATTTTCTTCTGACAGAGTTTGGCCAGAAGATGTTTCTTCCCCTTGTTCGGCAACCAAGTCGTCCACAGCAAAAGAATAGCTGGATGATGAAATGGATTTCTCCTGAAAGAAAGTCTTGCCGAATTAGTAATAATCCGCTGAGTAAAAGGGTAGAGAAAGTTGAATGATTTTGTTTACCAAGTCGTTTGACAACCTTTGGTTCTCCGGGTTTCTCCTTCTTTGTAATTAATTGAAGGAAAGTCTCGGTTATTGAGATCAATAGCGACGATTTGATGCATGTACAACTGCAACCACATTTGGACAAACCACCAAGGACCATTGACACAAGGGATTTTCTTGCTGGTATACATCAGGTGGGTGGTTTGATTGAGCATATGGTAGACACTTCCCAGGAGGTATTTCCCAAGTGGAATGAGTTTTCCGGCAGCCAGCTCTTCAGCCATCACGATATGATTCAGGGTTGGCTCATTGGCTTTGCCGCAGAAGACTGATTTACATAGCCACATGTTCAGGAAGGCTCTATATTCGACATCAGTCAGAGGGCCATCAGACATATGGTTCTGGATGTATCTCTTGTATCCAACCCCTGTTTTTACTCCTGTCTGCTTGGAGGAACCTTTGTGGTCATATGGATATACAGTTCCTGTAACGTTCAGGCCGGTCATCATGTAGACATCGGCCAAAGTAGGAGACATTGGGCCATGACCGAAGAAAAAAGCATTTGCACCATTGGACCAAAAATGGCAAGCTGCAATCAGAAGGTTCTCGTTCTTTGGTGTTTCGGCTAGTGACAGCTCCAGGCAATGAGAAATACACAGATGGTCCCAGTTCTGTGTTTGGGGGCTTTTGTCATCAGATATCCTTTTGTACCAATTTCTCCAGCCGGCAATTGGGGGCAAAGGCCAGTTCTTGAAGGCGTCTTGCCACTCATGAGATTTTGTTAATGAAATCTTGAAAGGAACCCTCTGAGATTCAGCCGCGATGAGTTCGGAAGGATCTGAATTCCCTACAGGGCCGAGGAAGTAGGATAGAGCTTTTTCCTCAATGGGGATAAGGATTTCGGCAGCTAGTGCCTATCAAGAATGGAAAGAGATGAGAGGAAATTTAAAATGCAAATCGAAAGAAGAATACCGAATGTGCTTGAGGGGATTGAAGCTTACCTGGAGGGCAAAATCTTGGTTCGCCATTTGAAGATTGAATCTTGGAAGTCGATAACCTAGGGTTCGGATCCGGACGAGAGCTCTAAAGATTCAAAAAGGAGAAGCGGGTGTCGAGCAGAACTAACTTGGGAATGTTGAGTGCTTTTGGTCAATTCCGAGATAAAATTATCTTTTATCCCGAAATTGAAGGGGCATGTGTTGACACCAAAAATTGGCACCAGGAAGAAGCTGACATGTGGGCCAGATTCGTTGAAAAGATATCATTCGGCGAAGGAGTTTTTTCCTAGAGCATTCGGTAAAGACGTTCTGCGGTCGGGAATGCATCGTCATTCGGCAAGGGAACTGTTTCGCAAAAGGCATTCGGGGGCGCGTGATGACGTGGATCAAGTATAAGGAAAAGGCTGGTTGAACTTGGAATGCAAGACGGATACGGTGCCCCGGCGTTTATCTTTTTTAGGAAATAAATAATGTAATCGTAATCGATTAGGAGTCGTGTCGAAACCTGGGTATAAATATAAACCCATGGTAATTGTAAAAAGAGGAGTTCAATCAATCATACAACAAACCGGCCCCGTGCCAACTTCGAGTCCTTTAGTCGAGTCGTCGAGTTCTTCGAGAGGAATCATCGATCCGTCGACCTCCGTAAGTACCGGCAACCCTGCACCATGCCTAGTATCATGCGGTGGATTTAGGCTTTGGTTCAGGAAGGTTCCATTGTTAGATCATGAGCCATGCGGTGGGCTAAGTTTTAGCTTGGAATAAGTTATCGGTTCTATTGGATTTTGGCAAGATCTGATAGATCTATTAAGTTACCATGTGTTGCTCTGGATTTTACCTTTATGCTTAATTCATTACAACACTCTTTTGCCCAGTCCAGGTTGATTAGATTCGGTTCTAACTCATAATGCACCGCGTTTCCATAGCCGAATTCGAAGTCAATCTGGATTGCCACGTGTTGCGGGTCCAAGCTCGTTGGTCTTGTGTAGATCTTGACAAAACCGGGTATCATGCGGTGGATGCAGGTTTTTGGGTCGTCTTAGAGCTAATCATCCGGTGGATTAGAATTCGATTCGATCTGATAGACCTATCATCACCAACGAAGCATGTTCCTTCTTCATGGAACCCGATTCGGCTATATAGCTGTATTCGGCAGTATCGCCACGAGCGAAACATGTTCAAGGTTTTGTTTTAAATAAAGAATGCTTTTAGCCTTCCACGTTTAGAGTATATCATGCGGTGGATTGATCTATTCTTGGTTGGTGGTGTGATTCCAAGCAAGTCGTATCATGCGGTGGATTAACTTGCTTGTTTCATGCTCGACGGGTTGAAAAGTACTTAGACATGCGGTAGACTAGTGCTTTTAGTCTATGCATTCTTGTTTATTATGAAATTATGGTCATGTTTTCGCCCTTTTATTTATTTATCATGCTCTGTTCCTCGTTAATCGGTTATGAATATGCGTTACAATGTTTATTCAGTCAAATACCGATCTTTCGTCATGCTTACGTCACGCATTCGGCAGTGCGCTTCCTGCGTGCTTTGCCGATTGCCGAATGATGCTTTAACTGCTGACAGATAGCTTCTCTGTAGCTATATGTCGTTCGAAACTGGCTCCGTAATCGCAATTATGGGACTATCTGGTATTACCCGGTACGTTCCAGGTGTTATTTGAACATCTTTTCTCCCTTTGTCAGTTTTCAGGAAAATTGACTGGCACGCTTTCGGATTCAAACGCTCGGGTCACGTGTAAAGCTAGCTAATTCGGCTTGCTGTGTGCTTGGCGTGAAGTGCGGATTTTACGTCAACAGTGATAGCTTCTTTAACGGTGCTCCGTTTGTTGGTTTCCATGGAGAAGAGGGTTGGTGCCATGTCCTTTGGCCGGCGCCCTTTTGCCCATCCTGAGTGCCAAAAGCTGGTGCCGGCCCCGTCGCCTAGCGAGATGGTCGTGCACGCCGCAAAGAGCAGATGATCCGGGTCATTGCATGGGAGTTCAGTTCCGACCCATGCCTTGTTCGGAGATTTCTGCTCATGCCATAGCCACCGCAGTCTGAGCGCTCTGGCGAATTTGTCGAGATTGAGCACCCCCAATCCGCCGAAGATTTTTGGGAGGCAGGTTCGCGTCCAGTTCACCTTGCACTTGCCCCCTGTTAAGGTGCTGGTTCCAGCCCAAAGAAAGCGCTTCCTCAGCTTATCCAACTCTTCGAGCACTCCCTGCGGAGCTTTCATGGCTGTCAGGAGATAGATGGCCTGCGAGGTCAGAACCGTTTTGGTAAGACACGTCCTTCCTGCTAGACTCAGGTTTTTCCCGTGCCAGGATGATAACTTTGCTGCTGTTTTGTCGATTAGGGGTTGGAATGTCGTTTTCTTGAGTCGCCCTACGGATAGTGGCAATCCCAGGTATCGCGTTGGGAAGCTTGTGCGGGCGATCGGAAGATTGGATAAGAGTGCGGCGACGTCCGTTTCTTCACAGCTTATTGGTATAACACTTGTTTTTTGGAAATTTGTGACGAGGTCGGTGATACGGCCGAAGCAGTGTAGGAGCTGCTCAATGTTCTGCACGTCCAACGCGGTAGGCTTGATGAAGACCGCGGCGTCATCCGCATACAACGATGCCATGAATCTCGCCCTTCGGCCTCCGAGCTTACTTAACAATCCTCGGTCCGTAGCGATTGAGAGGAGTTGTTGTAGAGGGTCGATCGCTAGAACGAATAGCAGCGGAGACAAAGGGTCGCCTTGTCTCAGGCCACGTCCATGCGCAATAGGTTCGAGGGGGTGCCGTTGACAAGAACCCTGGATGTGGAGGAAGCTAGAGAGGATGAGATCCAGTTACACCATCGCTGCGGGAAGCCCCTTTGCTGTAGAAGTTGTATTAAATAGTCCCAACGGACTGAGTCAAAGGCCTTCGAGATGTCAAGCTTCATTAGTAGCGCGGCAGTTTTGTTGTGGTGGAAGCGGCGGGCGATGTTTCTTACATAGAGGAAGTTGTCGTGAATGCTTCTTCCCTTAATGAAGGCGCTTTGGCTTGGGGATGTTAGATTATTCATGTGGGACGCCAGGCGGAGGGCTAGAAGCTTGCTGATAATTTTTGCAACGGAATGGATTAGACTGATTGGGCGGTAATCCTGAATACGCTCCGCTCCCTCCTTTTTTGGTATGAGAACAATATGTGCCGAATTGAGCAAGTTTAAGTCGTTGCATCTGAGATTGTAGAAGGAATTAATTGCCGCGATGACGTCCCCTCGGATTATCTGGCCCCGGGGCCTTATCCTGCGGTAGCTGGTTTATTGCCCGGATGATTTCCTCCTCCGTGAAAGGCTCATCTAGCAAGGATAAGTCGACCCTCGGGAAGTGGAGGTCAGACCAAGAGAAGTCCAGAGAACGCTGACTGGGGCAGCTCATGCATTCGCTGAAATGGTCAAAGATGAGACCCGCTTTCTCTGTGTGTGAAACTGACCACCCAGCGTTGTTTTGGAGTCGCTGTATGAAGTTCTTCCGGCGGCGAGCGTTGGCACGAAGATGGAAGAATTCCGTATTAGCGTCGCCTTCTTTCAAATAGTTGATTCTGGAGCTTTGTTTACGTCGCGCTTGTTCAATTACCGCCCAGCCCAACACCCTTCGTTTCAGTTTTTGGCGCAGGGTGAACTCCGAGATTGTTAGGGGTCTAGCTTCCTGTGCCGCATCAAGAAGAAGGATGATTTGCTGTACGATTTTAGTCTTCAGTTTGATATCAGAGAAGTGCGTTCTGCTCCAAGCTCGCAATGCCTTGGCTAGGTAGTGCAGCTTGTGGCCGAGGCGGTGGAAGGGCTCAGTGTGTTCCGTGGGACGCTCCCATGATTGCTGTACCACCTGCATGAAGCCTGGCAAGTGGGTCCAAAAGTTCTCGAATTTGAAGGTCGCTGATCTACGCGGCCCTGAGTTTTGTGCGAGTAGGAGTGGACAGTGGTCCGAGTGGGATGAGGATAGGGCGTGCAGCGTGTGCTCCCCGAAGCAAAGGTCCCAGTTGGCATTACAGAAGAAACGATCAAGTCGTTCAAGTGTTGGCCTCCTACGCTCGTTGCTCCATGTGAATTTACGATTCTGGAGATTTAGCTCTCTTAGCCCGCAATGGTTTAGCGTTGCTCGGAACCGGTTCTGAAGTCGGCGATTCAGATTGTTGTTGTTTTTGTCCCTTGCTTGATAAATCAAATATAAGTCCCCCAGAAGTAACCAACTGTCGTCGTCATTTGGTTTGAGCGCGCAGAGATGTTGCAGAAAGGCTGGTTTGAGAGATCTCTGGGAAGGTCCATATACTGTTGTGAGCAGGAAAGATGAGCTGCACTGGCGGACTGTAACTTGTGCTGTTAGAGAAAAGGAGCTGACCGATATATTCTGCAAGTCAACGAAATCACTGTTCCAGAGGATCAAAATGCCGCCCTTTGTGCCTATCGCCGGCTTGTAGGCAAATTGATTGAAACGATAGGCTCCTAGGAATAGGCTCCCAGGAATAGCGCCAGGGGTTTGTCGATGTGCCGAAGCTTCGTCTCTTGGAGACAGATGATTTGGCATGCTGTATCTCGTATGAAATCCTGGACCGCGAGGCATCTAGCAGGCGCGTTTAACCCCCTTACGTTCCAGCAGAGTATGCTAAAATTTGCTCTCATTGGACAAAGGCGTGTCCTCAGGCCCACCCCCGATGAGGTGATAGGTGAAGCGGTTCGGCGTAGGTTTCGTTAAGTCGTGGAGTGCGGCCGGTCCGCAGATACTGTCGCGTAGATGTGCCCGAAGGTCGAAGCCAGCAGGGCGTAGTCGCATTCGTCCCGCCCGAAGTTCGCAGCCAGCAGGGCGGAGACGCTGGGTCATAAAGAAAACGAGTACTGGATATATTTGCAAATGAAGGTGCTCAGGTTTGCATCCTGACTTCAAGCTTCAGGACCTGCTTCGGCCGCCTGCTCACCGATCAGGCCCTCAAAGTCCTCTCCCGCATGCTGTGCAATGGCGTCGGTCATGGCTGCAGTCCCTTCATCGTCCAGGTCCAGGAATGTCGTGAGTGCCGCGATGACGTAGTCAGGGAGCGGGCCGTCAACTGCATCGATGTATTGTTGCAGGACTTGCTCCACAGGCACCATCTCCTCAGTCGGTAGCCCGAGCTTGCGGTACAGATTGGTCTGTGCCTTAACCATGGAGGTTGCTGCCGGCTTCTTGGCGAGGCGAGCGCTGCGCCGTACCGCCGTCATGTCGAAGGTTCGTCGCTGCCGAGGACGACGTGCCTGCTGTGAGTGAGGAGGCTGCTGCAGGACTGGCTGCGCAGAGGAAACGAAGAGGTCATTGACTTGTAGCCGAGGGGGACTGACTTGTAACGGGAGTAGCCGAGCGGAGTGGGGAGCGTCACTAGCGAGTTCCATCACCTGTAGCCCAGTAGGCGACGCCGGCGGCGTGCAGTCAGCACCGGCTTCCATCATTTCGACGTCGTCGTCGGGGAGAAGGGCCATGCTCCCTGGTGGCGTAGTGGCTCCCGCCATGTGTGGGGGAGCCGCAAGCGGAGACGAGGCCTCCTGAGCCCCCGGGGGACCGACTCGGCCCGCCAGCTCCAGTCGGTCCAGGGCGAGCTGGACCTCCTCCACGGTGGTGGCCCGGCCCGGAAGGCCGAGATCGCCCTTGAGCCTAGTGAAGACGTGTTGGGCCCCCACGGGAGCCTTGGCCAGCGGCCCGCCCTTGACGCATAGAGGCTCCCAGAACCTGAAGGGCGCAGCTGCCGAGCGGAGTCCGGACGAGGCTGCATTCCTTGGAATGGTCTCTTCCAGCCCAAGGCGAGTGGCCAGCTGCGCCGCACGTTCGATGAACTCGCCGGCGGAGTGGAGGAGCTTGTCACGCTAATCCTGCAGAGCCAGAGCATGCTCCGGCGGAGCACAGAAGGAAGGCAACGAAGAGGCCGCGCAAACCTGGCTGAAGGCCTTGAAATCCTGCTGAAGCGCTGCTGCCTTCGTCTTGAAGAGCTGCTGGAGTATCGCCGGCGGCGTGCCGACGGTGTGGCCCTCCTTCACGAAAGCCGGCCTACTCAACGGCGTTGGTGAAGGCGACCGCCGATGTCTGTCCTCCGCTTCAGCAGTCCGGCGCCTGCCACCGCGGAATTCCACATCGCGGCGACGGGGAACACGTACGCTCGCGGTGAGGAGCAGGGTCCCCCCGGTCACTACGGGAAACCCGACGTATGCCGAGTGCTTCCCTCTTTGCCGAGTGCTTTCTGTCGGGCACTCGGCAAAGACTGGCTGTGCCGAGTGCCCAGACAACGGCACTCGGCAAAGAGGCGACACTCGGCAAACAGGATCTTTGCCGAGTGTCAGAAAAGAGACACTCGGCAAACAGGATCTTTGCCGAGTGTCACGACAGAGACACTCGGCAAAGCTGACGCACGTGCCGGGCGCGTGCCACGCCACGGACGGCCGTTTGGGCTCCAGTAGCTTTGCCGAGTGTCACACGGCAGACACTCGGCAAAGCCGTGGCACGTGTCCAGCACGTGCCACGCGCGCCAACGGCCAGTTCTTTGCCGAGTGTCTGGGTCAGATACTCGGCGAAGAGTTTGAAATTTTGAAAAATATTTTTAAAAAACTTGAAATTCAAACTCAAAAAAATTGAACATTTTAAATATAAGAGTTTTTGGCCGGCTGGATTGGTAGTTTTGCCGAGTGCTTCGGCGGGGCACTCGGCAAACCACCTCTTTGCCGAGTGTTTCCTAGGAGACACTCGGCAAAGCTTATGTTTGCCGAGTGTTTTCTAAAAAACACTCGGCAAAGTTTGGCCCTGTTTATTTAAACTTATGTTTTTGGGATCCAAAGTTTATTTTTTTTCTAACAATACTTGTCAAAGGCTCTTTATATCTTATGTGGAGCCTGTGGCAAAAAGTTGGGATGATTTCGAAAAGTTTATATATACGGCCCTTTCCAATCGGAGCATATCCCCATAGAAGATTCGGAGAGTTGAGAAGGAGACAGCTGGATTTCGAAACGAAGTGAAGTTGAATTAGAGTTTGAGTTCATAACTTTTTGTATAGGCAATAGACGATGTAGATTGCTTCATTTGAAGTTATCATATTTTTCCGGTCCCATTTGATATTTTTTAAATTATTTTTACAACAATCTTCACATGAAATAATGAAATATATGAAGGAATTATGAGATATATATGCTTCAAATAATGAAAACATTTCATCTAAGCATAAAATGTGCATTGTTGAATGTATTTGACAAGATATTTTGATGTGTATTTGATCGAATTTGAAAAATTTGGTATGCAAGAATTATTCTGGGAAATGTTTGCCGAGTGCTGCACTCGGCAAAAAGCACCTTTGCCGAGTGCCTGCTCGGGGGCACTCGGCAAAAAGCACCTTTGCCGAGTGCCTGCTCGGGGGCACTCGGCAAAAAGGACCTTTGCCGAGTGCCTGCTCGGGGGCACTCGACAAAGAGGCCACGAGGGCTGGTCGGACCGCGGACGCGCGGGCCACGTCATTGGCCGACGTGGCATGTTTGCCGAGTGCTGGATCTGTTTGCCGAGTGTCAGATCCAAGACACTCGGCAAACAGGGGGTGCGCCGGGGTACTTGACCGCCCACGCGCGGCCCCAACCCACACAACTCGCACACACGCACGCCGCCGCCGCCGCACCACGCCCCGCTCGCGGCTCGCCGCGCCGCTCCCCGCCCCGCCCGCCCGGCGCCGCTCCACTGCTCCGCCTGCCCGGCACCCGCCCGCTCCACCGCTCCGCCCGCCCGCCGCCGCTCCCCGCCTCGCCCGCCCGGCGCCGCTCCCCGCCCCGCCCGCCCGGCCCCCTGCGGCCGCCCACCACCCGTGCCGCGCCGCCACTGCTGCCCCGGCCACCGCTCCAACCCGACGCCGCAGGCCTCCTCGCAGGGCCGGCCGCCTCTCCGCCCCGGCCTTCGCCCGAGCCTGTCACCCCGGCCGCCGGCGCCTCTCCGCCCCGGCCGTCGGCGCCCCTCCACCCGTCCTGCCCCGGCGGTCGCGCAGGCACGCCGCCCGGGCCGCCGGCGCCTCTCCGCCCGTCCTGCCCCGGCCTCCGTCGACGCCTCTCCGGCCGATGAGCGATGCCGACGCCGCCCCGTTCATCTTGTATTGGTGAGTGCGCTGCTCCTCTTCCTTGACCTGTCTCCAATGCAAATCGATGATTGTTTCCATATAGACATTTTCAATTTCTTGAATCCAACATAAATAAATGCGAATTGTTATAGGAATGGACGATTTATAGTTGTGAATGTGTATGTGGTATGTGATTGTGAATGCGGATTGTGAACATGGGACCAACAATATTTAATGTTTGAATTATTCCAAATATTGAACAATGTGGATGTATATGTCGGCCTTCGTGCCATGGTTATCTTTGTATATGTCGTTGTCGGCCTTCGTGCCGTGTTTTTTTGCAGGACGGGGTTTCAGAAACCTCCCCGTGCAGGAGAGGTGCTGCCGAATTTTTAATTTGACAACATTAAATTCGTAGATTCATATTTAAGTTGTGTACCTTCTCCGTCTCTTGTATTTATCTTTACCGTGTGGCTTCTTTGCCATGTTCTTGCGTTTCCTACAGTAAATAAGATGATATGACATCTTATTTACTGTACGATACGCAAAGACATGACAAAGAATTCATACCGTACAGTTAAATATAGCAGGCCAATATTGTGCACAACTGTGTCACGTAACCTATTTTGTTTTTTCGGGAGAAACGCCCTGCGCTGCTGCCCGGCGTCGACGGGCATCGGAGTCGCCCACACGGTGCACGAGGCATTGGTCCTCGACGACTTCGCCATGGAAGAGCTCCGATTCTACGAGGAAGGGGACTACTACAACCAAGGCCTTAAGCTCCATGACGACGAGCTCGTCGTCATGGAGCTTAAGGCCTTGGTTGTAGTAGTCCCCTTCCTCGTAGAATCGGAGCTCTTCCATGGCGAAGTCGTCGAGGACCAATGCCTCGTGCACCGTGTGGGCGACTCCGATGCCCGTCGACGCCGGGCAGCAGCGCAGGGCGTTTCTGCTGCCATGGCCTAAATTTTTGCCGAGTGCCAGGACAGACACTCGGCAAAACAAGTGTCGGCCCCAACCACCTTTGCCGAGTGCAACACTCGGCAAAACTTGGAGTCTTTGCCGAGTGTGGCACTCGGCAAAGGCCCCGTGAGCACTGACGGACGGCCGCGAACGTCGCCGTGCCGTCCGCGGCCGTCCGTTAGTGCTTTATTTTGCCGAGTGTCGGCTTTTGCACTCGGCAAAACCTTTGCCGAGTGCCCGACAAAAGACACTCGGCAAAGGGCCTGTTTGCCGACACGAGCTATGCCGTAACCCCTTTGCCGAGTGTAACACTCGGCAAAGGCTTTGCCGAGTGCATAACTGCCTTTGCCGAGTTCCCCTGGCACTCGGCAAACGTGGGGTTTCCCGTAGTGGGTGCTTGTTGTTGCCTCCTCTGCCATGACCAGCACCCGGGTGGTCCCTGTCCTCGTCGTCGTCCTCGTACCGCCGTGGCCAGGAGAAGCCCTGGTCCTTGCAGGACCTTCTCCCCCGGCGCTCTGGCTCGTCGCCACGGCGAGCGTTGTTTCGGCGTCCTTCATCGTACACACAACTACTAGAGTCAATCAATCTTACCGCTGGTCGTTGAGGTGTTGGAGTCGATAGGGGAGCTTAGATTCATACCCGAAGGTGTGGAATCCGGCGGGGTTTCATGCTGCCGTGTCGTGTCCACTGTCCATATGGCACTTTCGGTTCCATATGCAAGTTAGCTTTTCCGCTCACTGTTTAAATCAATCAGCCAGGCCTGTCCCCATGAACAACAAGTGCCAATAGCTTGGATCGAAATTATCTGTCATTGCGAGCCTGATCATTTTGTCTTCTCGCGAGGAAGCTCTCTGATGCTGGTTATTACGAGTTTACGACAGTCTCGGATGCTTGATACTTCGGTTAGCAATTAAGAATTAGTGGCTCATGACATTTCGTATACACAATTTGTACCTACGCCAGCTCATAGTGTCTGCAGAGTATCGGTTTGGTTGCAGCAAATATATGAGCACTGCTGCCTCTCGTACAGACGACAGATGTGATTATCAGCGGGCGTACAGTACTACTAAAACTACCGAGTTCCACTTTTCGAAAAAATAGAGCTCTAGCTCTTTATAAAATAGAAGTGCATGCAGATCACCCCGACTGCCTTCCATTCAATATCTATCTATCTATATATATACTGTTGCTCAGCTAGCTCCCACGATCTTGTCTTGTAGATCAGAGATACCTAAACCTTTGGGCCACAACTTCTTCTTCCTTGGCTTAATACGTATTGCCAACACCCAGCCAATAGCTGCAGTTATATATTCTCATCTTCCCATAGCTTGTTAGGTGTCCTCTATCTAAAATGCACCAAAGTCACAGGAAAAGTTAAGAACCAAGTGCAGTGATTAAAAAAGGCTTGACAACTAATAATAAGCACCAGATGCACTTGGGATCGGGGGCATCTGGAACTGCATCCCTCGAGGCATTGGTTGTATAGCTACAATATTCGATATCTTTTCTTGCCGACGGCAGATACCTTCTACAGGCATCTTGTATGGTCCGCTCTCTCGCCGCCCACTAGCTAGTACTACGAATCTATGATAAGCCAGCCGGCCTGACCGCTGATCAATGCTTGTGTTGTGTTGTTGCAGGTCTGGAGGAGCAGGCATGAGCCAGAAACACACCGGAGAAGCTCGTTCTGCAGTAGAGAACACAGATACGTCCCTGAGGCAACAAATTAGATGTTGGAGTCAGGAGTGGTTAGAAGAAGAATGAAGAGGACGGCCAGCTCCTTTGTTTATTCGCTGGACTCATCACTCATATGGCACCAGCGCTACAAAGCCTACAAGGTCAGATGGTGCAGCTTCAGCAACTTCGGCCGTTCAATGTCCTCGATCCGGAGCACGAGTACACTGCCACGAAGTTACTGTGCACGGCATCACGAGGACCACAGCATGAGGAACCATCGACGAAGACAAGAAATTCACCAGCCTAATTGTGTGATGATGAGTCGGACAGCCAGATAAATTAGGAGAGAAATTCAAAATCTGTTACCACTTGCTAGTATACACAATTTATTGTTGGAAAAACTAACACTTGGCTGAGCGTTTCCTTGATGCAAGAGTCCACCTTGCATGGTTTCATTCTCATGTCCGTTGTCAGTGGCATATTATGTTCCGTGCAATTAAAAATTTCCAGTCCTTTGGTCTCTATAGAGCTCAGAATACCAAAACTGTGGCCATAGAAAGTATTGGCCTGCATCATTGGGACATAAGTGGTTTGACGATAATGCAATTGATGTTGACTAGGGATGGTGAATACTGCTAATGAAGGGCAGCCCTGGTAGGCACAAATGTTATATGATGTTCGAAGTTTTAGGCCCCACATGGATTTTAGGTCTAGGACAGCTCACCATGAGCTTTTTCCTGTCCTTAGTCTGTGCAGAGATCAGAATACCAAAATTGTGGCCATTATCCACAGAAAGTGTTGGCCTGGGTGATTGGGACAGAAGAAGAAGGCCTTGGCTCAAGGAAGAAGAAATATAATCCACTGTCGAATCTTGATGCAATGTCTCCATGTCCCGTACTGCTAGACATTTATCGCTTCCCTCTTGCCCATACAAGAAAACAAGAATTAGCTCTTAAATTTGTGCTCTTTATGGATGGCTTCAGCACATGAGTTAATATTGCTCCTAATGGATTAATACATGATCATCATCTGTGTAGTTGTTGAGAGAGATGAAGCAAATATAATGTACTAGTACTACAGCCAGCAACTTTCACTTTCTGAAACATGTATAGCACAGATAAAAAGGCAAGTTCCCCAGCTGCCTTTCTCCAATACATCCTAGTTATACAGTCAATACCCAAATTACACAGGAGGAACACGAGGGAGCCAGATAGAAACCCAAACCGAAATGGGCAAATCAAGCGATGTGCAACAAAGGACACTCGGAACAGGAGTCATAAGGAACTGCATCCATCTAGTCAGCACTGCAAGCAGCAAGGCACGTGAATGCAGCCATGGTCACCAAGTAGGGATGAAAATGGTACGGATATTTTTCGATCGACCAACCGACCGAAGGAGCTCGGATAGTGATTCAATAAATGCTTAAATTCAACAGTGTAAAGCGACTGTATTGTTCCGACCATTTCTGTGGTATGATATATACAACCACAATTCATTATCAGAAGGTTTCCTTTTGGATGATGAAGGGAGGTAATAAAAATGACCCAAAGCTTAGTCATATATTCTAGCACTAAAACGGCACTGATTCTAAACAGAATCTTCCATAGCCATTATCTCTAATGCATAATGTACCTTGGTCAAGACCCATTTAATTAATGTACTTCTACCATATACTAAAACAAGGGATCTATAACACCCTAATTTTCTTCACACTAAATTTTTAGCGACATTCTGAATTTTATAGGATTCATGTCAGGTTTAACTAAATTTTTATGGCTTAATTGGAATTTCCTATCCTTTTATGTAATTTAAACATCATGTTACCTAATTTTAGAACAATAAGTGTATGTTGCATTTATGTTACTGCTTGATTTCTTTTTTGTTGGATCTTTGTGTGCTCCCTAAAACTTTTACTGATTTTACTCTATTTGTCTCAACATGCAAGCTATCCACGTCATATAGAAACCCGCTACATCAGACGCCACACGTCACCATCCACTAGGATTATCTATTTATGTCTTTCATCGATTTTCTGTGACTAATAACATCCATGCATGCAATTTATCAGTCATTGCGAGTATAATGCTACAAAATTCTCACGGTAGAAATACATGGATGATCAATCATTTAAGAGTCGTTCTCTCTCAATAAAATAAACATATTTTTACGTATAATGTCGTTTGTAAGAGAATGTTGCCATGTAATCACCCTAGTGTTTTTACTTTCAAATTTCACCTTAAAATCATTTATAATATCGTTCACAAAAAAATATGGCCATGCAATCACCTTTGTGTTTCTACTTTCAAATTTCACCTTAAAATTGTATATAAAAAATCCCACAGCATGGCGGGGCTACACCAAGTTATTTCAGTTCTTAGGCTCTTCTGTAATTTTTTCAGGCTCAAGAAAATGGTTTTTCTTGTTTTCTCGGGTGAACATTCATTTCAGCACGAACTCTTCACCTTTTCAGCTCGCTCCTCTTTTCCTTTGGCCGAGCCCGGCGTCCCGCTCTCCTCCTCTCCCTTCACTTATTGGGCCGCGGCCCTCTGCGCGGAGAAGGCGCCATTCCGCCTGTTCGGAGGGAAGCGACGTCCAGAGAATCGCCTCGCGTTCCCTCTGGCTAGCTCTTTAGCTCGCCGCCTGGCCACCGCATCCCTTCTCCACCTCGTTTTCTTATGCTGGCCCAGGATTACGAGCCACATTATATGCTGCCTAGATAGGGCGTAGGAAAAGGTTTGACACACTTATTTGATTTATTACAGAAATTCAAAGTTAGTTGAACTCCAATGAAATATGATTTAAAGTTTCTCGGGAATTCATGAAACCTATACAAGATCTGTGGATTTATCACTTTATTTTTAGCAGACTGGTTTATTTTAAACACAACTTAGACATTTTCAATATATACATTTAGAATTTTTTAACTCACCGAACACTTCTATATAAAATTATGAATTACTCCCTCCGTCCCAAAAAAGAAGACATTCTAGGATTTAAAATTTGTCCCAAAAAACAAGTCATTCTACTATATTTAGTAAGTGCATGTGCATGCAACAACCAATTAGTGCTAAATATGGCTAATTAGGCAATCAATGTCATTTTACTCTCTTCTTAATTTGTCTTAAAATTTCTAGAATGTCTTCTTTTTTGGGACGGAGAGAGTAGTTTATTCAAGGCATTGTATTACATTTTATTGATAGTCAAATGAAGCAAGTCTAAGGACATGTTCGAGCATGTATAGACGTATAAAACCATAATGCACTAGACATCATTAAATAAATATTGGAATATAAGAATATAAATTAAAAGAAAAAATAGCCTGCACCTAAATATTTGAACATGAAAACCAGTAATGTTTGTACCTTTTAGTAACTGAGAATATATTAATTTGAAAAAAAATATATATGCCTTGATTTTAAAATATAATTAAAATCTACACCCTAACTTCTTTTGTATTAAACTAGTTTTTCGCTATGTCCAACAACCTATATTTTTTGTGTATTCAATTTTCACCGTATTCAAGCTTTCGGGTCTCCTACAAATGTAGGTGTGAACAGAAAAGATATTCAGCTGACTTGTTTCATCAAAAGAAGCTAAATAACATTGAAAGTCTTGTTTCAGAAATGCAATCCTTCGCATTAAAAGGGAAAGTAAAATACTCCTGGTAAAAACAAAGGAAAATTCAACGTGAAAAGCAATGGAAATTAGGGTACGAAAATGGTAATCTCCTGCCTGATTTGGCCTAGCGTAGCAAGAATGAACTTGTTTGTTTGAGATCTAGAGATGCCGAACAAAAAGAGGCCGCAAATGGAGTAACTGTGCAAGTTCCGAAACGTTTTAGGCGTTGCAGGCACGATAATCCCCACTTGTTCCAGAGGATTACCGCACAGAGTGTGGACAGCTGTGTTAGCGTTTGTATCGATACTAACCAGTGTCTTTGAACTGAAGATGCGCTGTTATGTAATCCTAAGAGGCTTACCAATTACAACTTTTCTGCAATGCATAGCTGAATTCTTCACAGAATGAATTGTAAGGCATGCCTAACTGGCTGGGTTCAACAGCTGCTGGTGGCAACAAGTAATATGGCTGTTCTCGGAGAAAAATGTCTGGTATTTTCTCGTTGCACGTCACAACCATTCAGGCATGGTGCATTCCTATTAACTTGTTAGTACCATTTTTAAAGAGAGATGTCAAAGCTCAAATGTCTGAAATCTGGTTAAAACTCGGTCTACTAACATGACGCACACTACGACGAGCATCTAGTGGCGCCCATTTCTTTTTACGCTCTGGAGTCCAGACAATGGCAGCTAGTGAACAGAATATCAATTTCGCTCCTCGTTGCCGCTCACCATCCGTTTCTCTGGACATTATCACCACCAGACCTGCATCCACGGATCCAAATCCATTCTCTCACCACGCTAACGCATTAAAGATATCCAACCAACTGTTTTAGTATTGGTCAGGTGAGCAGAACCACATGTCAATGGTTACAAATTTAACTTTGAGACTCAAATTTACCTGCACAATGAACTCAATTGCTGCATGCCATGTTTTATGTGATTTTAAATTTGAGGCCCTTATTTACAGGATAGCCTGGACTACAAATCAGTACTGAAATGTCATGAGAACTTGATCTTATGGCTGGGAGCATGAACTTGATTCAATCTTTGGACATGAACCTATGGTCTTTATGGTCGAGAGAGTGTGAGATTGATTCTGGATTGTCAGCCTTAAAGCTATCGCACCTTCCTCCAACTTCCTGGTGTAGTTTTTCTCTCCTTTACTTAGCATCTTGCTATGTTTCTCTATTTGCCAAGCCCAAAATTTCATATTTTGTTACTTGTAGAAATGTTTCACCCTTTTATTTGGCTTCAATTGCTGGATATAGCTTGCACCACGGTAAGCATGAGAATGGCTCGGAAAATGCTCATACTAGTTGTTTGCCAAGGAATGCTAACAATCGCAGCAATTTTAAAACTTCAGTCCTTAGTTAAGTTTAATAGACCCCCAAAACAAAGCATATACATACATCCCGTATTTATTTTGGTAGGTCAATGAACAAATAAGCATGCAATGTGGCTTACGCTAGTGCCAGCCTTTGGGGTAAAGAATCATCTACCAAATAAGTAGCAAATCAATTTGATGGAAGCCGTTTATCTATTGGTAAATACATACGACAACATTTATAGAGCATACGTCATGAGGCTACCAACCGTAAGTTTGACCGACCCTGTGTTGAATAGAGCTCCAGTGGAGATCTATATTTGGCGATCCAATTATACAGGTAGAATCAAAGTATCCAGACAGATGGCGTTCAGGATCGCTTCAGCAAAATTAATTATTATAATTAATATACATCTTTCTTAATAGATATCCAAGTCACTGGTATTGATTGTGTACCTCGATTCCATTTCTATATAAGGAGCCTCCTTCGCACTCTATCAGAAACACCCTTCAATCTGGTCTTGGTGTCTGCAATGGACAACCCCAAAAGCCATTCTAAACATGCCGATCTACCTCAGCGACAACAAGAGAATCTCTCATTGCTTTGGTCCATCCTTGAGCAATGCAAGCTGCAGTTGGATCGGTATTTTCAAGTCTTCCAAGTAAGTCACTTTTTGTGCACCTGTTTTATTTTCAGTTCTTTATGGATGTTGCCTGACATGTGCTCTGATTTATTTTTCTTTGGTAAAATAGAACGAACAGCTTTGGGTGTCACTACAGCAGGATATAACTATGCAGAACACAACTATATTTAACGTTGTTGAATCTATGACAAGGGGTGTGTTGATGTGTAAGCACGATGAGATAGCCATCTTGCACATAGAGTTACAGAGGAAGCAAGTGGAAGCAGAAACTACAAGGGAGCTTGCTGCTGCGGCATATGAAATTAATCAGTCACTTATCTCTATGTTTCCGCCGGTGCAGCAGGAACCAATCTCACATGTATCATCAAACGGGTTAGATGCTCCAGGCTTTGAAGATGAAGCATCAAGCGTGGCGAGAACTGCAAAAGAGGCAACCCAGCCTGGTCATATATGTAAGGCTTGCAACTCCGGTGATGCCTGCATGATGTTGCTCCCGTGCAAACACCTCTGCACTTGCAAACCATGTGGAGTCTGTCTCACGACATGCACTACCTGCAGTGGTGCGAAGAATGATGCAACCGAGGTTCGCTTCCTTTGCGAAGTCAAGAACCAAAAGCAGCAATCATAACCCGTTAATTCAGTCCAATAAGAGCATGTGTGTTTTCTTTTTCTGTTCAAGTCGTAATAGCCTTGTTCTGTTATGTTTTATTGTATCCTGTTCTCTGGTAGTCTTCGTATCAGTGTCATGTTCCTGTGTTCTCAATATTTCCCAGTATTTGCCATGTTGTGTGTTGCCATTTAAATTGTTCTATCATGTTTTGTTGTAACCTCTTTTATGGTACCTTCTTATCAATGTAATGTTTTTATGTTTGTGTTCTCAATATAATTCATCATTTGCGATGTTGTGTGCTCAATATATTCCATTGTATCAATGTAAGGTTTTATAATTTTGAGGTTGATGTCTTTTCCATTGTATCATTGTCTCATCGAAATCAAATCATGAAGCATCGGATGTCCGGATCACGAACAGGGAGGGTGTAGGGTGCTGCCGAACACCTACCTAGTCAGTTACTTTCCTTCTCCGTTTCTCTCAGAAAATGCCTGCATATAAGAAGCTAACAAAATTGTGATTTCACTAGAGCTGTGGTGACCTCAAAAGAGCAGACATTGGTGCCATTGGGTCCAAACTGACATCTTTCTAGGATGCACATCCTTATCTTTTACATGCATGCCAGAATTGGTTCCAAATAAAAATCATGAGCATCAATTTTCTTTTTTTTCAAATAAAACACACTTTTGAACCTATTTCATTAAGAAGCAAATTATACACTCACCACTAGACAGCTGTTAACTTACAAGGGTTAGACAACTAAGATAAAAGGGGTAAAGGACAACTGCATGGCAACCTACAGTTGTTAACAAACGCTGGTTGCGGCTAGGATTGAATGTCGGGTCATTGAGGAAGCAGACGTACGTCACTACAGCCATAGACGTTATAATACCTGGAGGCGTGCTGTGGCTGGGTGTGACTGATCAGAGTGGGACAATTATTCTAAACCTGTTGTGGCCGGAGGCTCCCATGAGCCCACCTGCGAACAAGAGACCTAGTGGTTCCCTAAGGAGGTGTGCGGGATAGTAGGTGAGAAGGGCTGCACTTAGGCCACCGCAGACTGGAAACATGCATGTTGTTTCCCTCGAGGAGGTGTATGGGACGTGTAAAAAAATGAGGTCTAAGAGATAGCATGCAGAACAAAAGGCGGTTCCGAAGACATGTTACACGACATGAGGATGTGAGCTATATTGTTCCAAAGCTCAGGTATAGTGGTGTCATGGTTGGCATACACGCTCACATTATCATGGTGCAAGATGGTGCGTGGCCCATAGAAATGGAGTCGGCCTTGCCGTGGAGAGTGTTCCATGACTCATGCTCTAGGTGTTGTTGGCATGTACCAAAATATAAAAAGCTTAGGCGTGTTATATATAGTGGAACACATTTCTGCTGAATTGATACTTGCAAAGAAATGGAAGACAGGAAATAACACCATTACTTTATAATTATTATTCTTGTATCCTACTCGTATGATGGATTTGTTGTTATTTCTATATGTCTCTATTATTTTGAAACACAATATGAAGATTAATATATTTTTAGTAGTAGTATAGTGATTTTGTAATGCTTCATAAATTATTATATAACTTAATCAATGACTTATTAAATGGTCAGGAGGGAGAGGATTTAAAGAGAAGCTAACAAGAAATTTAGGATATATAAAGGGGCTCAAATGAGAAGAAGGATAACGTCAGGTTCTTGTAGCCCACCGCACAATAGAGGTATGGTGTTTCCCTGAAAGAGTTGTGTTGGGCAGTAGGTTCATTGCATATGGCACATTCATTGCAATGGAAGAACTTTGTCATGTGTCATTCTTGGACCACTCCACATTCACCAAAAACACACTCATTTGGCAAGTCTAGACCTAGACAGTCGGCCGACATAGTGTCGAGAGACAAAACAAGGTTTTGTGGACAATAGTTGCTGGTGCAGCGTGATGAGACAAACCATGGTATTGTTGATGGTAGTTACACAAGTGGAAATTTTACGATGTCTACGTGGGCTATAATGAGGAGAGGATGATGTCATGTTCCGGTTAGCCCACCGTATAACAAAGATATGGTGCTTCCCTCAAAGAGGTGTGTTGGATGGCATCTTCATTGCATATGGCATATTCGTTGGAATGGAAGGACAATGTCACATGTCATTCATGGATGGCTCCACGTCGACCAAGAACACTCTCATTTGGTGAGCCTAGAGATACACAATTGCCAGGAACAAGGTGCAAACACAAAGGATGATTTAGAAGATAGTAGGTGCAAGCACATCATGTAGATACAAAGCATGGTTTCGTGGATCCATAGTTATTCAAGCATGTCAATTTACAACGTCTATGGGGGCTAGACTAAAAAGTGGATGATGTCAACTTCTAATCAGCCCACCGCGCAATGGAGATATGGTGCCTACCTCAAAGTGATATTTGGGATAGAAGCTTTGTTGAATGGCATATTTCGTTGGGATGGAAGAAGACTGTCACGCGTCATCCTTGGATAGTAGGTTCATTGCATATGGAATATTTGTTGGAATGGAAGAAGACATGTCGTCACTCGTGGACAGCTCCATGTTCACCAAGAGCACACTCATTTGGCAAGCCTAGAGCTCAACAGTTGGCAGGCACAGTGTGCAATGGTTTCATGGACAATAGTTGCACGCAGACACAACATGATGACATAAACCGTGGTTCTATAGATGGTGCTTATGTGAGCATGGTAATGTTAGAATGTCCATGGAGGTTGCAATGAGGAGAGGATGATGTCAGGCTTTGGTTAGCCCACCGCACAACAGAGATATGGTAATGTTGGATTGCAGTTAGCGGCATATGGCATATTCATTGAAATGGATGAACAATGTCACACGTCATCATTGGACAGCTCCACATTGACCAAGAACACTCTCATTTGGCAAGACTAGAGATCAAGACTTGGCAGGCACAAGGTGCAGACACATAGCATGGTTTCATGTATCAGTGGTTACAAAAGTATGGAAGTTTACAATGTCCGCATCATCCAGACTAAGGAGAGGACAATGTCAGGTTCCGATCCGCCCACACCACACAATGGAGATATGGTGTTTGACTCAAAGTGTTATGTGGGACAATAAGATTTTCTGGAATGTTAAAAATGTGGATTTCAAAAAAATTCCGTGCTTAACGTGCTTTGCTCATAATCATAATGTTGTCATCTTGTCCTCTCTCTAAATTCCTAGTAATAAACTAATTAAATTGCTCTATGTGCTAAGGGCAAAATTTCAAGTTAGTGTGATCTGACTTTTAGGTGGTTTCTTGGTTCTATGTGTGTGGTTTAATTTGAATCCTAAATTCAAAATAAACTTAAAGCTAACAACTAATCATCTAGTACTAACTTGGGCTCTAACCACTGACTATCCTATCTAACTTGATCCGCTAACTACGTGGCACTGCAAATTCTAGCTTGGCCAGCTAACAAAGCCTGCCAACTAATCTGACCTGCCTAATTAACTTGCCAAATCCATCTATCCCCTTTGCATGCTGCTGTTCATGTGGAATTCAGGCCACCATCTTTTCCCTCTACGATTTCCTTGCTCCCTTCTTTTCTCTCACGTGAACAAAAGCCTAGCGGCCAGAAACCAGCTAGCCCAACTAATCCTGCTGGCCGGCAAATCCAAACCAATCACAGCCCAGCCCCTTTTTCTCCAGTTCTTTTCCCTGAAAGAAGCCCGGCCTAGCTTTTCTGTTCTGGCCCAGCTTCAAGCCCTAGCCCAGCCTAGCTGCCACGGCTACTGCTCACCGGTGACCGGCCCAGGCCTGGAAACAACACGCGCTGCTCGTCGTCATCCTTGGACGGGAACGCAGCCGCTTCTCCGCTCCTTTTTGAGATATGCAATTCTTTCCTGTAAAATGCTCCCGGTATGGGACAAGGAAAATTCACCCACGCACGCACACCGCCGGCCGCATCTGCCAGCACGTCGCCGGTGCCGCCTTCCTCATCTGCCGCTCTCGTCCCTTCCCCCTCCCCCGCCTCCACCACGGCGCTTCCGCGCCGGATGGGGCCGGCCACGCCATCGCGCTCGCTTCGTCGGAGCTCCGTCCCCAAGCGATTTCTTCCTCGCCCGCTGCGTCGCTTCTTCAGCCATTCACTCGTCCCCTCCCAGGACGCCAACCAGGTAGGCTTCTCCGCACCCTCTTCACCTCCCCACTAGTATTATTAGGGTACGAAACTGGTAATCTCCAGCCCGATTTGGCCCAGCGTAGAAAGATTTTTATGAAGTTGTTTCGTTTTGAGATCCACACAATGGTGTCATTTTCTTTCCACCCTCCGGAGTCCAGACAAAGGCAGCTAGTGAACAGAATACCATTTTGCTCCTCGTTGCCGCTCACCACCTCACAACACTGACCCATGAAACTCTAATTTCCCCGCCTCCTAAACTAGCTTAGTGACCACCACCAGCTGTCCTGCTTGATAGAAGGTGCTAGCTGCTTTTGCCATCAACTAAAATCCCTAGCAATTAAAATTGCCTGGAAAATTGCCGGCGAGTCAATCTTTAATTTTTATTCATCTCTTGAATAGGTTGAGAAGGAATGATTGGTTCGATATGGATTCTCTTACTCTGTGGAAATCATGGTGTTCCAACCACTGGCCAGCTGTTAAATGATGTCCGACCAACTGTTTTAGTATTGGTCAGGTGAGCAGCACCACATGTCAATTGTTACAAATCTTAACTTTAAGATTTGGATTTACCTGCAAAATGAACTCAATTGCAGGATGCCATGTTACAGTAATTTTAAATTTGAGGCCTTTCTTTTCATGCTATCCTAGCTTACGAAACTGTTTCTCAAATGTCATCAGAACATGATCTGGATACTAAAAGTTTGCAGTGGAGCACTCCTTTTTCTGTTGTGGATTTTTCTCAAGAACGTTATTGTAGTGGAAATTTGTTGCAGGACACAATCAAATTGAGTACAGTACTACAGTTGATTAGTGTCCTAAAATAAATTGGAGCATTTGCAGTATGACCAATGTTAATGTTCTGAACTAACTCTATTTACTTTGACTCGCCAATTGAAGTTCTGTTTTAAAGCCATACCCGCGGTCCAATTTCAACATAACAGCATATTTGAGTAAAATTCACTATTTATAAGTGCCCCCATTGTAACTTTTGTGTTATATATAATGATTACATTGATGTGTTGCAACATAACTGAAATGGCAACTTTTTTCTCAAAATTTGCTCCAACTTTATCAGCATGTTTGGTCAGGTTGTGGTCTAAATTTTGTGTGTTATGATTTTTTTGTGGGTGTCCTGCATCTTGATATTGTTATACCATTCATTTGATACATTTTGATTTAGAAAATCGTGGCAGTAGTTCAGCTTTGTTTTTTTCATCGAATGTGCAAGAGAGCTGTTTCTTTTACTTAATAGAATCTTACATTCAATCCTAAAAGATATATGCTTTCAGAAAATACACTTAACTAGACATGTGAACTTGAGTTCAATATCACTAAATATGTAAATTTCTTTCAAGTTCTGATTGTATCATCTTTAGAAAATTATGCCCCTGGCTATTCTTACCTACATCGTCTTCTGTCCTCAGCACCTTACCCGCGGATGGAGGGAGGGAGAGACATTTAAATTGAGAGCAGTTTTTCTTTTCTGCATTAACCTCTTGTAGGAAATTATTTCAAATATTTGCACAAAATTGCAGATAATTATTTCCTTGGAATCACTGTGGTGCATCCCTTACAGAATATTATTTCAAATCTTAAATCTTCACAGATGAAAATTGCAGAAAATTATTTCAAATATTTGCACTTTGTTGCTCTAGTTGTGTATGGGTGTTCATTAACGTCTGAAAACATTAGGTGCTACACTGCAGTGCTACAATTTCACTGCGCACTATGCCAGCCAACTGCTGAGCTCTAGGCTTGCCAAATCAGTGTGTTCTTGATCAAGCTGGAGCTATCCAACAATGGCACGTAACACTCTTCTTCCATTCTATCAAACTATGCCATGCAAGGAGGCTGCCATCCCACACACCACTTTAAAGTAAGCATAATATCTCCAGTGTGTGGTGGGTTGAATGCAACTGCCCTGCTGGTGAACCACCAGTCCACAAAAACATGCTTTGTATCTACAGGATGTGTTTGCCGACAGTGGTCTTCACTGGCACGGTGAGGCGAATGATAGAATAAAACTCTGCCCTTTATCCTTTGAGCTCTGGCTGAGTGGACATTGGTATACAATGTGGTATGAGACCTCGATGCCTCAGACAATTCTAGCTGATGCTTCACCGGTGGTTCTGTCCGTCCACCATGGTGGCTCTCTTGGCATTACTCGGCAGTGCGTTGCGCGAAGGCCTTGCCGTGGTGCTCTAAGTGCTTTACTGCCCGGTGCTGCTAGCAGCCACGCTTGCTACAGTGCTCTCCGCCTCGGCCTTCCTCCCACTTATGGTCTATGAAACAATGCTTTGTGCTATATGCTACGCTCACCTCTAATCCCTTCATGACAGCTTGTCCTTTAACATCAATGTATGTACCTCTCACCAAAACCGACTCACTAGCTACCAGGACCTATATGCTCCCTTCGTGTTATCGACGATGGGGTTCATTCCAGATAGCCATTGATAGCTAGTGCCTTGGGCCATGAGATGCTCTCTGGCAAGGCTAACCACATATACTTCAATCATGTCATCATCATGCCTTGCTAGCATAGCCAAACAACAGAGCAAGTCATAATGGTGTGTCACCATTGGTGTACCGAAATCATGCTTTGTGTCTACATGTTGTGCCTGCACTTACTGTCTATGAAACCGGCTTTGTGTCTGCAGTCTACACACTTTGCCTGCTAACTGCAGAGCTCTAGGCTTGCCCAATGAGTGTGTTCTTGAATCTTGATAAAGGTGGAGCTATCCAAGAACGACATGTCACATATTTCTTCCATTATATCATAATATGCCATGCAAGGAGGTTGCCATCCCACACACCACTTTAAAGTAAGCACAATATCTCCAGTGCATGGTGGGTTGCAGTGGCGTAGCTAGGACTTGATGCTAGGGTGGTCCAACCTAACATATATTCTTTTACACTATATAAATATAATATATACTAACATATAAGTATATATATAATTTATCAAATATAATACAATCACATAAAAAACATGTTACAAACATCTTGAAATAAACAAGTCTAAAATATGTATTATTATGGTAAAACTCAATGTAAGTCTTATAGGAAACAAATGAATCGGCTAGATTCAAAGCAATCATGCAAATAATCTACCAGAGAACTGCAACCACAGGGCCCAACCCCTAGCTCCGCCCCAGGTGGGTTGAACGTGACCTAACTACTCTGCTAGCGGACCACCGGTCCACAAAAACACGCTTTGTGTCTACAGGATGTTCCTGCACCTACTATCTACGAAACCACACTTTTGTGTCTCCGCACTATGCCTACCAACTACTGATCTCTAGGCTTCCCAAATGAGCATCTTGGTCAATGTGTAGCTGTTCAAGAACAATGTGTGACACTATTGTTTTATTTTAAGCTACACACCAACACACCTCTATGAGGAAATCTTACATCATCCTCTCCTTGTACAACCCCCGCAGACATTCTAAAATTGCCTTGCTTATGTACCCAGCGTCTACGACAGCATGCTTTATGTCTGCATGTTGTTCCTGCAACTACTGACTGTGAAACCTTGCTTTGTGTCTGCACACATTGCCTGCCAACTGTTGATCTCTCTAGGTTTGCAAGTGAGCGTATTCTTGGTGAACGTGGGTCCTAGAATGACAAATGACACTGTTCTTCCATTCCAACAAATATGCCTTATGCAACGAAACTGCCATCGACAAATTTCATTGTGTTTGTGTGATGGGCTGACTGGAACCTGACAGCAAATATATTTCTCAATTACTTGCTAATGGGGATGTCCTAACATTTGTTTTATTATTATAAGGTGAGTTGCTTTATCACAATAATCTTATCACGATCCAACTACTTTATTGCAAGAGCTCTAATTCCCCCTTGGGGTCAAATATTGGTTCGTCCCAATAATTATTGGGGAAAAGGAAAGGTAATGGAGTTCTGCTGGAGCATTATTTTTGTACCAACTCTCTCAATATGGTAGTTGGATTGGGGAATGGGGGTCTCTTGGAAATGCTCTTAGTCCAGCTAATTCAAACACCCTAAAATTTGTCCGCTCTAATTAGCTCCTCTTTAAAACCTCTGTCGCCTGATCATTTAAGTTTATGTTTAAGTTATACACTAATTTACGGAAGGTAACAAAATAAACCATCATACATATTAGTACTAAACACTATAAACATATTATCTGTTTTTGAGTGTGCAGTGAAAAATGCAAGGCTGAATTTTCAAATTCCAAGAGTTTTCATTGTCTATTTTGTTTTGAGAAATCTTGGTTGAACTCCCTAGGTACTGAATCACAATATATAGTTTGGCTAAATGTGTCTCAAAACCAACTCAATTTCTAATTACAAATGACAATAAAGGGCTATATGGCATTTTTGTAGTTGATGTGCAATGGAGTTTAATTTTCTCCATTACAACACCATTTTATTATTATGCCTCCAAAATAGTATGTCCCAAAATAACCAAGGCATCTATAAACAACAGCAAATTCATGTACAAGTATGATGGAACAATAATTATCAAGTAATGATGTTACTTTATTATTGTCTTCAATTTATTTGCTAGAATTAAAGCATAAGAAAAAATTTCCACCATAATATGCTTAAACTTGATACTTCAGTATATAAGGAAATGGCATTAAAAATCTATTTTCAATAAAGTTGGGAATTTATTAACTAGGCCATCTTTGAATGTATTTACGTAGTAGAACAAATCCGGATTCGAAGGGTACGAATTCCGCACTTGTAGCCTTGATAGTATTTCTTATAACTTGGATCTAGTTGGGCTGGCTTGCTTTTCATGGAGAGCTAATGCTTATGCTCATTGGGTATTTAGTTAGACACTACATCATTCCCAAAAAGAAAGAAGCTACGTCTGAAGTATAAACTAAAAATTATTATTGCCCATGATTGGGTGCAGATTAAATGTTGAAATTTTAAAGTAAGTGATAAATAGTTCTTAGTATGTTGAAGATTGTTTCTTAAATAAATAAAAATTACACAAAAATTCATTATGATTAAAATTAAATTGAAAGTAGATAAATGTATAAATCTGATTATTAATTAGAAAGCAACTAATCATTTTGATATAAGCTATTTTTACAAACAGAAGTCTTGTGTGCACTGAAAAATGCAAGCATGTGTTATAGATTTCCAGATGTGTCTTTATTTTGAAAATCAGTCTAGATAGTTTGAGGACATGCAACTCAAAACAAACACTTTGGATACTATGAAATGAAATAAGAGCTCATGAACACTACATACAAAATCTTAATTTCTATGGATGTACATACTAACAATGATTATACTTTACACAGGTGGCTCTAAAACTAAGCTGCTCTTTGGTTTGCTCAAATGTAATGTAATCTGATTACACATGGTAAGCAATACTGCTCCAGCTGTTTGTTTCCAACACCCCATAATTAGTTTTTTTTGAGGTGTCACCCCATAATTAGTTAATGGGGAAATCATTTCTCAGCCTACACATATCTGATACCACTGCTTCTACTTTGTAATCAGGTATGGCACCACCACCATCTCGCGCTCCCCGCACCTGACCACGTGAGCACTCCGCCGCCACCTTGTCGGCGAGTTTCTGATTACGTTGCAGCGCGGTAACCAAACAATGCCAGGCTTCTGTTACTTTGTTAACGTTACTGCTGGTTTCTGATTACATTCGCGTTTGCATTACAGTGTCCGAACCAAACAGCACCTAAGTAACCGAGAAATCGGGAGTGCATATGAGTCCACAGTGCAAAGCGGAATTAAAAAACTACAATTCTTAGTAAGCAGTACCATATTATTCCATAGTTTTCTATTTCTGTATTAGTACAAGTGCTCGATTGTGCTTTCATCAATAATACCCAAAATCTGTATTGTTAATATATTCAGGAAAAATGTCTAAAGTTTGTTTTTAGCAATTCCTGTATTTATTTAGTTCTTTTATGTAAAATTCATGAATTTACATAACTAAAGTTTGTTTTAAAAAATTCTTCTATTTATTTAGTTCTTTTCTCTCACCAAGGGAAAGAAAAATGTAAGGCCAAAACCGCACATGTCACCACATGTATTTTCCTAGACATGACGCGCCAACACACCTTTACTCAACTTCCCTTCCGTCTTTCCACCTGGCTCGCCTAGTAGGATCTACATGTTCTCACTTCATGTCATATGGGTGATCCATGCCATCTGGCCATTGGTGGGTAGCGCCTGAGCCATGGAATGCTCTCCATAGCAAGGCCAATCCTACCTCTGTGTTATGCACCATATTGTATTCTTGCTCGTGTGATCAGGTCCGCCCACCACACAACCGTAGCTGAACTTTGTAGCAATATATGGCTCCCCATCTCAATGTCATGTAACCACCTATCAATGAAACTGCACTTTGCTCCACATACTGTTCCACACACCTCCGTGAATGAACCACCACATCTCCGGTCCACGGCGGTGTGACCGATCCCCCTCTACCTGCTGTCCTGAACACCTCTTTGGTTGAACCTACACGTCTCTTGTGTGCGGTGGGCTGATGGAAGCCTCTAGCCACAGCAGACCTCCTAGCATTGTCCCACCCTCGTCAGTCACACCCGGCCACAGCTAGCAGGCCTCCCAGAATTTTAACGCCTATTGCTGGAGTGAGGTTTCACCCTAGAATTTAATTCTGGTGGCTTGCACCTGCTTCCTCAATGACCCCGCACCGCGTCCTACCTGCCACCAGCCATTCTTGACAAATTTGGGCTGTCATGCAGTTGCCTTTTAAGTACCTACTTTGTCTTAGCCATTTAATAACTAGTTAGCAGCCACCGTATAAATTGCTTCTTGATGAAATGCATTCATGAGTGTGTTTTATTTGAAAAAAAGGAACAAATTGATGCTCACAATTTTAATTTGGGACCAATTTTTGCCTGCAAGCAAAATATGAGGATGTGCATCCCAGAAAGATCAGTTTGGAGCCAATTTCACCAAACTACACTCTCCCAAGGTTACGACGGCTCTAGTGAAATCATCAAAATTGTCAGCTTCTAATGCGCAGGCGTTTACAAAAGAAATGGGGAAGGAAAGCAACCGACCGCGGACCAGACCAACCAGGTGTTCAACAGCACCCTACACCCAGTTCGTGATCAGTGCTCCGTAATTTCTGTGAGACCATGGTTCAATGGAAGTTAAGTCCATCTGATAGGAAATAGGCACTTCAAATTTATATGTGATGACACACAACATGGCAAATGCCGAAACATATTGACAACAGAAATATTACATTGATATGAAGACTACCAGAGAACAGGATACAAGAAAACATGACCAAACAATGTAACCGGTGACACACAACCTGGCAAATGCCGGAACATATTGAGAACATAGAAACATGGCACTGATAAGAACACTACCAGAGAACAAGATAAAAGAAAACATGACGAATAAGGCTACAACACTTCGCTTAGAAAAAAACACAAATGCTCTTATTGGACACATCGGACAACATATTCTGATTGCCGCTTCTGCTTCTTTACTTCTCAACTGAAGCAGTTTTGATTGCATCACCCTTCATGCAACCGCAGATAGGGCATACCATAAGATGGACTATGCACGGCTTGCAAGTCCAGAGATGTTTGCACGGGAGTAACACCATGCAGGCATCGCTAGAGTTGCAAACCTTACAGATAATACCAGGCTGGGTTGCCTCTGCTGCAGTTCTCGCGCACACTTGATGTTTCTTCTCCAAAGCCTAGAGCATCTAACCCATTCGACGAAACATGTGAGTTTGTTTGCTGCTGCACCAAATAGAACCCATAGATAAGTGACTGATTAATTGCAAATGTCTCACGAACAAACTCCAATGTAGTTTCCATATCCACTTGCTTCCTCTGCAGCTCTATGCGCAAGCTGGCTATCTCAGGATGCTTATACATCGACGCATCCCTTATCATAGATTCAACAAGTTTAAATAGAGTTACGTTCTGCATAGATATTTCCTGCTTTAATGACACCTGAAGGTGCTCGTTCTATTTTTGTGAAGAAGAAAAATGAAATGGAGCATATGTAACATCCGTCAAAAACTGAAAACCAAACCCAGTGCACAAAAAGTCACTTACCTGAAGTTGGAGATACTGATCGAACTGCAGCCTGTGTTGCTCAAGGATGGACCAAAGTGATGACAGATTTGCTTGTTGTCCCTGAGGTAGATCGCCATGTTTAGAATGGCTATTGGGTTTGTCCATTGCAGGCACCAGAGACCAGACCGAGGGGTGTGTCGGATACAGTGTGAAGGAGGCTCCTTAAGTAGGAGCGGAGTGGAGGTACACAATCAATACCAGTGATTCGACTATCTCTTTAGAAAGATGTACATTAATTATACTCATTAATTCGCTGAACCGTTCATGAACGTCATCTGCCTGCCCGTCTAATTGGACCACCAAATATACATCTCCACTGATTTTTTGTTCAACATAAGGTCGGTCAAACATAAAGTTGATAACCTCATGACGAATGCTCCATAAATGCTTGCCATATGTATTTAGTAACACATAAACGGCTTCCATCCAATTAATTTGCTACTTATTTGGTAGATGATTCTATAGTGCGAGGGCTGGCACCAGCCTAAGGCACAACACATGCCTCTTTGTTCACCGATCTACAAAAATAAACATAGGATGTATATGGTTTGTGTGGGTCTGTTAACTTAAATAAATACTGAATTTTGGAAATTGTTGAGATTTTTAGCATTCCTTGGGCAAACGGGCATGTAGCTGAATTGGTTAGATGGTCTCACTACCACTCATCGGATCCTTGGTTCGACTCCCCGTGGAAGCAAAAGTTCAGACTGGGTTAAAAAAATCCCCTCATCTGACCCACGCCAAAACACAGGCCTACGGCCCACCCTAATTCATTGGTCGTCTCACGTCTCACACGTGGCGATAGTGCCACTGTGTTAGGGTGGGGTAGGGGTTAAGGATTTTTCTTGACCTACGTGAGAAGGTCATCTCTGGTAAAAAAAATGTTGCAGCTGCAGGTTGAGTTTTCTTTTGTTAGCATTCCTTGGCAAACATCTAGTAAAGGAATCCTTTCCAAGCCATCCTCAAGCTTACCATGGCACAAGCTATATCCAGCTATTGAAGCCAAATAAAAGGTTGGCAAATTTCTACACATGTAACCAAAGATCCACTTTTGACCTTGGCAAATGGAGAAACATATGAAGATGCAGAACAAATGAGAGAAACACAACTCCACGGAATTGGAGGAAGGTACATAGAGTGTATCCATCCCACACTCTCTTCCGGCAACAGCCATAAAAACCATAGGGTCATGTCCAAAGATTAAATCAATTTCAAGCTCCCAGCCTGTAGCAGAACAGATGTGCATGAAAGTCCTAACTAATCTCAATCATGCATGAGAATGTTTCCCAGATGCCCTATCCATTCTACACGTTCAGTGTCATACACAAATCAGTATGCCCTATCCATTCAGTAATCAGTCTTACTCTCTAGATTTGTGAAGTTTGAACCCTAATCACTATACTAATTGAATCATTGGAGTTTGAAACTTTGGGTACAGACCATTGTGGGCCTAACTTGTGCTTCTGGAGCGCCAAGCAGAGTGAACCTGGAAACGACGAGGACGGGGGTGGTGGAGCCATGGAGAAACGGACCATTTGAGGCCTGGAGCGCCACCGGGCGCCTATGATCTTCGGCATCTGGCGGTGAAGAGACCGAGCCGCAGAATGAAGCCCGCATGCAAGTAGGGGATGGCGGGCCATCACTGGTGACAATGAAGTCGAGGCGTCGAGTAGGGGATGAGGATGAGCTGGCATGGTGGAGCGGCTGCCTCCAGAGGAGAAGAAGAGGCAGGGCCGCACCGCCGCAGGAGCAAATGCAGCGGCTGCCAGCCATCCCATTTTTTTCATGTGACTACGCCGTCGCCCGCGCCAAGGGCTAAATGCCGACTAAAAGTTTCCCATGATAAAAAATAGTTGTTTCCATTAATACCCCTGAATCGACCGAGGGGTGCTGTTGGTAAAAATCAAAACCAGTTCGATTCGTGAGGAACCGGGCAGTTTACAGTTTCATAAATAACCACCCAATTCAACTGGCTATTACCGGTTCGATTGCATGAATGGTCTTTTAGTCAAACCAAACCGCTGGAGGCTCTAGCTCGGCTTTTACCGGTCGAACTGCTGATCCGGTCCGGTCCTAATAACTATGGTTTCACACAGAGCTGTTCTGCTGCATGCTGGGAGCTTGAACTTGATTTAACTTTGGACATGACCCTATGGATTTTGTGGTTGAAGCTGTAAAAGTGTGGGATGGATACTAGATTCTCAGCCTAGCAGCTATGCACCTTCCTCCAATTCCATGGAGTAGTTTTTCTCTCCTTTGTTCTGCATCTTCATATGTCTCTCTATTTGCCAAGCCCAAAAATCCAAATTTGGTTTCTTTTAGAAATGTTTCACATATTTATTTGGCTTTAATTTCTGGATATAGCTTGCACCATGGTAAGCATGAGAATGGATTGAAAAATATTCATTTACTAGTTGTTTGCCATGAATGCTAATAATCGCAGCAATTTTCAAACTTCAGTCCTAGTCAAGTTTAATAGACTCCCAAAACAAAGCATATACATCCTAAGTTTAAGCATGCATTGTGGCTTAGGCTATTGCCAGCATTTGAGTTATTGAATCTTCTACCAAATAAGTAGCAAACAAATTTGATGGAAGCAATTTATCTATTAGTAAATATATACGACAACATTTATGGAGCATGTAATGAGGCTATCAACCATAAGTTTGACTGACGTTGTATTGAACAGCTCCGGTGGAGATCTATATTTGGCGATCCAATTATACAAGTAAGAATCAGAGTAGTATCCAGGAAGATGAAGTTCAGGAACGCTTCAGCGGAATTAATTATTATAATTAATATACATATTTCCAAAGAGATATCTGAGTCACTGGTATTGATTGTGTACCTCGACACCATTCCTACATAAAGAGCGTTCTTCGCACTCTTTCGGAAACACCCTTCAGTCTGGTCTCCGGTGTCTGCAATGGACAACCCCAAAAGCCATTCTGAACATGCCGTTCTACCTCAGGGACAACAAGCAATTTTGTCATTGCTTTGGTCCATCCTTGAGCAACACAAGCTGTAGTTGTATCACTACCTTCAACTCTTCCAAGTAAGTCACTTTTTGTACACCGGCTTTGTTTTCATTTCTTTGCGGATGTTGTCAGACATGTGCTCTGATTTATTTGTTTTCTTTGGTAAATAAAATAGAACGAGCAGCTTCAGGTGTCACTACAGCAGGAAATATCAATGTAGAACGCAACTATATTTAATGTTGTTCAATCTATGATAAGGGGTGTGTTGATGTGTAAGCATGATGAGCTAGCCAGCTTGCACATAGAGTTACAGAGGAAGCAAGTGGAAGCAGAAACTACAAGCCGGCATATGAAATTAATCAGCCACTTATCTCCTGGTTTCCTCCGGTGCAGCAGGAACCAAACTCACATGTTTCATCCAATGGGTTAGATGCTCTAGGCTTTGAATATGAAGCATCAAGCGTGGCGAGAACTGCAGAAGAGTCCACCCAGCCTGGTCGTATCTGTAAGGTTTGCAACTCTGGTGATGCTTGCAAACCATGTGGAGTCTGTCTCATGACATGCCCTATTTGCGGTGGTGTGAAGGGTGATGCAACCAAAGTTCAATTTGTTTGAGAAGCGAAGAAGCAAAAGCAGCAATGAGAACATGTTATTTCTTATGTCTCCAATAAGAGCGTGTGTTTTCTTTTTCTGTGCAAGTCATTATAGCCTTGTTCTGTCATGTTTTTTTGTATCCTGTTTTCTAGTAGTCTTGGTATCAGTGTCATGTTCCTGTGTTCTAAATATGGCTCACTAAGTTAAATTGTTCTGTCCTGTTTTCTTGCAACCTCTTCTATGGTACCTTTGTATCAATGTAATGTTTTATGTTTGTCTTCTCAATATATTCCATCATTTGCAATGTTATACGATCGTCTAATCGAACCTAGTCGCCATGGCACCAATAAGGTCCTGATCGGACGATTAATCGCGATTAATCGGGCGATAAGTCCGACTAATCGGGGTTTTACCTAGTCGCCTCAGTACCGACTAGGAAGAAATTGCGATTAGTCGGACGACTAGAAAACACTGATCATTTGCCATGTTGTCTGTCACCAGTTATAATTTTGAGGTTGATGTTTTTGCCATTGTACCATTGTCTCATAGAAATCAAATCAGGGAGCACCGGATCACAAAGGGTGTAGGGTGTTGCCAAACACCTACCTGGTCGGTCTGATTTACATTCAGTTGTTTTCCTTCCCTGTTTCTCTTAGAAACACCTGCTTATATGAAGCAGACAATTTGATATTTTCACTATAGTTGTGGTGACATCAGAAGAGCGGACTTTGATGCAATTGGGTCCAAACCCACATATATCTTTCTAGGATGCACATCCCCATTTTTTACCTGCAGAGCAGAATTGGTTCCAAATAAAAATCATGAGCATCAATTTTCTTTTTTAAATAAAACACACTTGTGAACCTAGTTCATTAAGAGGCAAATTATACACTGGCTACTGAACAGAACTTACAGTTGCTAAACAGCTAAGGCCTTGTTTAGATGCAAATTTGGGGGGCCAAATTTGGCCCAAAGATGTCACTTCGCCATAAATGCGCCACTGTAGCATTTCGTTTGTATTTGTGAAAATTGTCCAAACATTGATTAATTAGGCTCAAAATGTTCGTCTCACAAAGTATAGCAAAATTGTGCAAATAATTTTTTTTATTTCATCTACATTTAGTACTCCATGCATGTGCCAACATTTTGATGTGATGTGAATCTTCTTTTTGCATGGTGAAATTTGGGGGTGGAATTTGGGATCTAAACAAGGGCTAAGACAAGAGAGCTAAAGGACAACTGCATGACAGCCTACAGTTGTTAACAAACGCGGGTCGCAGATAGGATGCAATGTTGGGTCATTGAGGAAGTTGACGCACATCACTACAGCCATAGATGTTAGTATCATAATTTAAGGAGGTCTGCTGTGGCTGGGTGTGACTGATCAGGGACAATTCTAAATCTATTGTGGCTGGAGGCTCCCATCAGGCCACCGCGAACCAGAGAACCGTTGGTTCCCTAAGTAGGTGTGAGGGACAGTAGGTGAAGGGCTGCATGTAAGCCACCACGGACTGGAAACATGCATGGTGGTTCCTCCAAGGAGGTGTATGGGACGTGTCGGAAAAAACAAGGTGTAAGGGACAGCGTGCAGAACAAAAGGACGTGTTACATGACATGAGGCTGTGAGCTATATTGTTCCGAAGCTCGGGTACAGTGGTGCCATGGTTGACATACACGATCAATGATCAGGGTGCAAGATGGTGCGTGGCCCACAGAAATAGAACTAGTTTATTCGAGACATTGTATTAGATTATATTGATAGTCGCATCAAGCAAGTCTAAGGACATATTCGAGCATGTATAGACGTACAAAACCATAATGCACTAGACATCGCTAAATAAATATTGGAATACAAGAATAAAAATTAAAAGAAAAAATAGCCTGCACCTATATATTTGAACATGAAAATCAGTAATGTTTGTACCTTTTAGTAATTGAAAATATATTAATTTGAAAATTTTATATGCCTTGATTTTAAAATATAATTAAAATCTACACCCTAACTTCTTCTGTATTAAACTAGTTTTTTGCCATGTCCAACAGCCTATATTTTTCGTGTATTCAATTTTCATTGTATCCAAGCTTTGGGGTCTCCTACAAATGTAGATGAAAACAGAAAAGATTTTCAGCTGACTTATTTCATCAAAAGAAGCTAAATAACATTGAAAGTCCTTTTTCAGAAATGCAATCCTTCGCAGTAAAAGAGAAAGTAAAATGCTCCAGGTAAAAACAAAGGAAAATTTGCAGTACAAAACAAAGGAAATTAGGGTATGAAAATGGTAATCTCCTGCCTGATTTGGCCCAGCGTAGCAAGAATGAACGTGGTTGTTTGGAGATCTAGAGATACCGAATAAAAAGAGGCCGTAAATGGAATAGCTGTGCAAGTTCCAAAAAGTTTTAAGCGTTGCAGGCACGATAATCCCCACTTGTTGCAGAGGATTACCACACAGAGTGTGTGGACAGCTGTTAGCGTTATGTATCGATGCTAGCCGGTGTCTTTGAACTGAAGATGTGCTGTTATGTAATTCTAAGAGGCTTACCAGATTAAAACTTTTGTGCATTGCATAGCTGAATTCTTCACAGAATGAATTGTGAGGCGTGCCTAACTGGCTGGGTTCAACAGGTAGGTGGTGCTGCTGGCAACCAGTAATATGGCTGTTCTCGGAGCAAAATGTCTGGTATTTTCTCGTTGCACATCACAACCATTCAGGCATGGTGCATTCCTATTAACTTGTTAGCACCATTTTTTAAAGAGCGATGTCAAAGCTCAAATGCCCGAAATCTGGTTAAAACTCGGTCTACCAGTATGATGCACACTACGAGCATCCAGTGGTGTCCGTTTCTTTTTACGCTCTGGAGTTCAGACAATGGCAGCTAGTGAACAGAATATCAATTCCCTCCTCGTTGCCGCGCACCATCCTTTTCTCTGGACATTATCACCACCAGACCTGCATCCACTGCTCCAAATCCATTCTCTCACCACGCTAACACATAAAAGATGTCCAACCAATTGTTTTAGTATTGGTCAGGTGAGCAGAACCACATGTCAATGGTTACGAATTTAACTTTGAGATTCGGATTTACCTGCACAATGAACTCAATTGCTGCATGCCATGTTACATGATTTTAAATTTGAGACCCTTCTTTTCATGATAGCCTGGACTACAAATCAGTTCTGAAATGTCATGAGAACTTGATCTTAAGGCTGGGTGCATGAACTTGATTCAATCTTTGGACATGACCCTATGGTTTTTATGGCCAAGAGAGTGTGAGATTGATTCTAGATTGTCAGCCTTAAAGCTATCGCACCTTCCTCCAAATTCCCCGTGTAGTTTTTCTCTCCTTTATTTAGCATCTTCCTATGTTTCTCTATTTGCCAAGCCCAAAATTTCATATTTGGTTACTTGTAGAAATGTTTCACCCTTTTATTTGGCTTCAATTGCTGGATATAGCTTGCACCACGGTAAGCATGAGAATGGCTTGGAAAATGCTCATACTAGTTGTTTGCCAAGGAAATGCTAACAATCGCAGCAATTTTAAAACTTCAGTCCTTAGTTAAGTTTAATAGACCCCCAAAACAAAGCATATACATACATCCTGTGTTTATTTTGGTAGATCAATGAACAAATAAGCATGCATTGCGGCTTACGCTAGTGCCAGCCTTTGGGCTCAAGAATCATCTACCAAATAAGTAGCAAATCAATTTGATGGAAGCCGTTTATCTATTGGTAAATAGATACGACAACATTTATGGAGCATACGTCATGAGGCTACCAACCGTAAGTTTGACCGACCTTGTATTTAACAGAGCCGCTCCAGTGGAGATTTATATTTGGCGATCCAATTATACAGGTAAGAATCAGAGTACCCAGACAGATGACGTTCGGGATCTCTTCAGCAAAATTAATTCTTATAATTAATATGCATCTTTCTTAAGAGATATGTACCTCAACTCCATTCCTATATAAGGAGCCTCCTTTGCATTCTATCAGAAACACCCTTCAGTCTGGCCTCCGGTGTCTGCAATGGACAACCCCAAAAGCCCTTCTGAACATGCCGATCTACCTCAGGGACAACAAGAAAATCTATCATTGCTTTGGTCCATCCTTGAGCAACGCAAGCTGCAGTTGGATCGGTACTTTCAAGTCTTCCAAGTAAGTCACTTTTTGTGCACCTGTTTTATTTTCAGTTCTTTATGGATGTTGCCTGACATGTGCTCTGATTTATTTGTTTTCTTTGGTAAAATAGAACGAACAGCTTTGGGTGTCACTACAGCAGGATATAACTATGCAGAACACAACCATATTTAACGTTGTTGAATCTATGATAAGGGGTGTGTTGATGTGTAAGCATGATGAGATAGCCAGCTTGCACATAGAGTTAGAGAGGAAGCAAGTAGAAGCAGAAACTACAAGGGAGCTTGCTGTTGCGGCATATGAAATTAATCAGTCACTTATCTCTATGTTTCCTCCGGTGCAGCAGGAACCACATTCACATGTCTCATCGAATGGGTTAGATGCTCCAGGCTTTGAAGATGAAGCATCAAGCGTGGCAAGAACTGCAAAAGAGGCAACCCAGCCTGGTCATATCTGTAAGGTTTGCAACTCCGGTGATGCCTGCATGCTGTTGCTCCCGTGCAGACACCTATGTGCTTGCAAACCATGTGGAGTCCGTCTCACGACATGCACTACCTGCGGCGGTGTGAAGAGTGATGCAATCGAGGTTCGCTTTGTTTGAGAAGTGAAGCAAAAGCAGCAATCAGAACCCGTTATTTCTTATGTGTCCAACAAGAGCATGTGTGTTTCTGTTTATGTGCAAGTCATTATAGCCTTGTTCTGTTATGTTTTCTTGTATCCTGTTCTCTGGTAGTCTTCGTATCAGTGTCATGTTCATGTGTTCTCAATATTTCTCAGTATTTGCCATGTCGTGTGTTGACAGTTAAATTGTTCTGTCATGTTTTCTTGTAATCTCTTATATGGTACCTTCGTGTCAATGTAATGTTTTGTGTTGTGTTCTCAATATAATTCATCGTTTGCGATGTTGTGTGCTCAATATATTTCATTGTATCAATGTAAAGTTTTATAATTTTGAGGTTGATGTCCTTTCCATTGTATCATTGTCTCATCGAAATCAAATCACGGAGCATCGGATGTCCGGGTCAGGAACAGGGAGGGTGTAGGGTGCTACCGAACACCTACCTAGTCGGTCTGGTCTGCGGTCGGTTACTTTCCTTCCCCGTTTCTCTATGAAAGGCCGGCATATAAGAAGCTGACAAAATTGATGATTTCACTAGAGCTGTGGTGACCTCAAATGAGCGGACTTTGGTGCCATTGGGTCCAAACCGACATCTTTCTAGGATGCACATCCTTATTTTTCACATGCAAACCAGAATTGGTTCCAAATGAAAATCATGAGCATCAGTTTTCTTTTTTCAAATAAAACACACTTGTGAACCTATTTCATTAAGAAGCAAATTATACACTGGCTACTAGACAGCTGTTAACTTACAGGTGCTAGACAGCTAAGACAAAAGAGGTAAAGGACACCTGCATGACAGCACGTGTTCGGATTGAATGTTGGGTCATTGAGGAAGCAGACGCACGTCACTACGGCCATAGATGTTATAATTCCTGGAGGCCTCCTGTGGCTGTGTGACTGATCAGAGTGGGACAAATATTCTAAATCTGTTGTGGCCGGAGGCTCCCATCAGCCCACCCGCGAACAAGAGACCCGGTGGTTCCTTGAGGAGGTGTGCGAGACAGTAGGTGAAGGGCTGCACTCAAGCCACCGCGGACTGGAAACATGCATGGTGGTTCCCCCAAGGAGGTGTATGGGACATGTAAAACAAAGAGGTCTAAGAGACAGTGTGGAGAACAAAAGGTGCTTCCGTAGAGATGTTACACGACATGAGGATATGACCTATATTGCTCCAAAGCTCAGGTACAGTGGTGCCATGGTTGGCATACACGATCACATGATCATGGTGCAAGATGGTTTGTGGCCCACATAAATGGAATCTGCCTTGCCGTGGAGAGCGTCCCATGGCTCATGCACTAGCTGTTGTCATCATATACTAAAATCAAGCGTAGGCGTGTCATAGTGGAAAGCATTTCTAATGAATTGTTACTTGCAAAAAAAATAGAAGACAGGAAATAACATCATTACTTGATAATTATTGTTCTTCTATCCTACTTGTATGATGGATTTGTTGTTGTTTCTAGATGCCTCTATTATTTTGAAACATAATATTAAGATTAATAATAAAAAAATGTTGTTCTTATGGAGAAAAATAATTGTCTTGAATGTTTTTTGTAGTAGTATAGTGATTTTGATACGCTTTGTAAATTATTATATAACTTAATCAGTGACTTATTAAATGGTCAGGAGGGAGAGGATTTAAAGAGAAACTAACAAGAGCGGGACACTTTTAGGATTTCTAACGGGACTCAATTGAGAAGATAGATGGCGTCAAATTCTTCTTGTAGCCCACCGCGCAATAGAGATATGGTGTTTCTCTAAAAGAGGTCCGTTGGGCATTACGTTCATTGCATATGGCATATTCGTTGGAATGGAAGAACCATGTCATGTGTCATTCTTGGACCGCCCAATGTCACGAAGAACACACTCATTTGGCAAGCCTAGAACTCGACAGTTGGCCGACATAATGTGGAGGGACAAAATATGGTTTTGTGGACAATAGTTGCAGGCGCAGCGTGATGATACAAATCATGGTTTTGTTGATGGTAGTTACATGAGTGCAAATTTTAGGATGTCTACGGGGGCAGTAATGAAGAGAGGACGATGTCACGTTCCGGTTTGCCCCCCCCCCCCCCCCCCACACACACACACACAATAAAGATATGGTGCTTCCCTCAGAGAGACGTGTCGGATGGCAGCTTCATTGCATATGGCATATTCGTTGGAATGGAAGAAGACATGTGTCACTATTGGACAGAACAATGTTCACCAAGAATACACTCATATGGCAGTCATAGTGTGCAGACATCAAACATGGTTTCTTGGACCATAATTGCACGCAGGCGCAATGTGATGACATAAAGTGTGGTTTTGTAGATGGTTCTTATGCGAGCATGGCAATTGTAGAATGTCCATGGAGGTTGTAATTAACAGAGGATGATGTCAGGCACCAGTCAGCCCACCGCACAACATAGATATGTTGCTCCCCTGAAAGAGTTATGTAGACACATGGCATATTTGTTGGAATGGATGAATAATGTCACACACCATTCTTGGACAGCTCCACATTGACCAAGAGTTGGCAGGCACAATGTGTAGACACATGGCGCATGGTTTCATGGATAAGTGGTTATGAAAGCATGGTAGTTTACAATGTATCCATGGGCTAGACTAAGGAGAGGATGATGTCAAGTTCTGATCCGCCCACTGCACAATGGAAAATATGGTGCTTACCTCAATTCCTCAAAGTAGTATGTGGGACAATGACTTTGTTGTTTGGCATATTTCATTGAAATGGAACAAGACTGTCACTGTTGATAGTCACTAGGTGATAAAATCTGACAGTCAACTATCTCAGAAACAAATAAGAACATAGCATTTCTCACATATATTTTATTCAAATAATGTAGTTCCACTAGTATTGGAGAATGTGTATACAAGGGATAACTGAAAGTGCATCTAGGTCCCTTGTGGGTTTTGGTGGTTGATTGACATAAACAATTAAAGGTCTAGTGAGCTTGTTGAGCTTTGGATAGATATTATTGTAAATGATAAAGTCAAGCTCATGTCATCCAAAGCATGCAAAAGTAAAGATACGACAAGTAAAGGTTGAAGTAAGCAAAAGAGACAAAGATGTATTGCAATTGTATGGTCTCATTGGTTGGTTGCTTGCTTAATCAAAGAAAAGTGAATGTAGTTGAAGATTGATCATTATTACAACATTGATAAGAAAGTCATCAAGAGCTTCGTTGTTCAAGAAGGAGTTCATATGGAAGCTTCTTTGGTCATGACATCAATAAGGAGAAAGATAGTGATATGGAGACTACGTGGAATACGATACATGAGAGTATATTTATGAGAAGAGATAAGCGATCGAGAGCAATGATGAATTCAAGTTGAAGTGGAATAATAGGTTGCTTGGTCACATGGATGGTTTTCCTAATCAAGGAGAATATAGTTGACCAAGTACTTGGTATTACAGGAAAAGTCAAGATAGGAATTTACATGGTAACAATATTGATATGAAAGCAAATGTTAAAGCAAAGATAATGGTTTTCAAAGTGCATTTATTGTGATGCAATGATGGTGAGACTTGAATTGGCTAAGGGTAAAGGAGTTAATCTAAAGAGTTGCATCGAGGTACTAAGCAAGGAGAAGGGTAAGTGAGTCTTGTGACCAACGAACCTTGCTAGGGTAAAGAAGCCTATAATTGATTGACACCGGGATATCTATGTCATGAAGAGTCTCATATATTGAAGGCATCAATCATTGTAGTATCTTTATGATGAATCATGGTGACCGTGGATGTGAAGTGATTGTTGATCATTTCAGTTGAGATATTACAAGTCAATAATTCAAGGATGGTGTGTTCAAGAGATAAAAAAGGTTGCACCCTAATGAAGTGAGAATTGAAGAAAAGTGGCAAGGTTCAAGTTATTTAATCTCAAGTGGTTGAAGTAGATTTTATATTTTATCTTTAGTATATGTATGTTGTACTATCAAGAGGGATGCAACGTTGATAGCTTTGTCTATGTCTCGGTGCTCAAAGTGATCTAACCAAGTGCTAACATAAGAGAAACTCCTATCACCACACTTGCACTAGGTAGTCTTGGAGCTTTATTTCGGTTGGAATGGATAGACCTCTGAATAAGCTTTCCGTAGAGTCCAAGATCACCGAAATCGGACATCAGAGTAAAAAGTTATGACCGTTTTAGTTGGGCGCTTTCTGGAATTTCTGGGCTGGCGGAAATTTCCGACCAATTTCCGGTCCGGGCGACGGAAATGTCCAGTGATGGCGAAAATTTCCAGAATGCGTGGATTTTTCCATTCCTAGATGGATATTTCTGACATGTGCGATGGAAATTTCCATCCATACTAACTTTAGACACAACAGCTAGTTTTATGAGGTCCTCTATATATACCCCCACACCCCTTTCGGTTGGGGCTGCTGGTTCCACTCACGAAGAACACATTCCACAGCCAATATTTGCTCTTCCCTCTCTATATTTGCTTGAGATTTGAGAAGAGAAGTGAGTTAGAATTGAGAGAATAGTTTGAAGACTTGTGAGCTTCATTCCATCCTTGAGCACTTGAGTTCATAGCAAGTAATCTTCAAAGTGTTTGTTACTCTTGGGGATTTGTTCCCTAGACGGCTAGGCGAGGCCGAGAGCATCCAAGCCAAGCTTGTGGATTCGCCTCGGAAGTTTGTATTGTCCATCCTTCGTGGATTTGATAGTAAGTGCACTTAGCTCCTTTGTGGTGACTAAGTGGAGGAAAGTGGCTTGGCGTGTATAAGCCCGCAATTGGTAGGCCCTCAACGGAGACGTAGCTTCCTGTGTGGAGGTGAACTTCGGATTAAATCTTCCGTCTCCTTGTGTGGTTGTGTTCTTCACGTTCATATTGTTGTTCTTGTTGATTTTGAGCAATTCGACCCGATCTATCTTCTTGTGAGCTTTTGGTTGGAGGTGGTTGGTTAAAAGACTTCTACATATCCCAAGTAACCTCTTGCAACTCATCATTTTGATTAGAATTGCATAGGATCCTCTAGATCTAAGTTTGTTTTCGAGATTGTCTGAAATTACTGTAGCACTGGAAATTTCTAAATTTCCAGTAACCGCCGGAAATTTTCGATAGAAATTTCCGGTTAATTGATTCCACTGCAAGTTGTGCTAAATTTTTTCAGCAATCGCCTATTCACCCCCCTCTCCTCTAGGTGATATCAATGTCCTTTCAATACGACATGGGCCAATAGAGTGACTTCCCAGCCAAAGAGGCTGAGAGGTGTCAGGCCAATGTCGGCCGACGGGCCATGTTGGCCAACATAGGCAAGGTGCCAAACCACCTCTCTATCGTGTGCACGCTAAGTGTTCAATCCTAAGGCGGTGTGCAGGGGTTGGGGCAGACAAACTCTTTGTTCAAAATCCATGGGGATAACACTGGCGGCGCCGAGCGTGCTGCCAAGTAGCACGAATATGCTGTGAGTTGGTGGCGCGCAAAGGACAAGGCGATCACGGAGTGCAAGAGACGCCAGCAGAACCTCTACTTCAGGGAGGAGGATGACAATGATACTGATAACAGTGATGATGACGATGATAATGACAACTTTGTTGACTGGAACCGTCTTGCGGAGCATACCATGGACTTCGCCGCTACTGAGCCCGCTAGCTCCAAGGAGGGAGAAGATGATGAGTCCCTCTTCGGGCTCCAACACTGGAACGAGCTCGAAGCGTCCCCAACCTCATCAAGCGGCTCGGTTAGCTTGTCGTCGGCCCAACGGGGCGGTCCCTTAGCTTGGTTGCTTCACTAGCCCCTGTGTTCCTCCTTCTCCCACCACAGTGTGGTTCGAGGTTGGGAGCATTGGGCCATCAGTGACCCGTCCGGGCGGCGGGACGACCACCGGGTTAGGCGGACTTTTGGCACGGCCACCCCCCGAGTGGTGACCAGCTGGGTGTGTAGGGGAGCAATGGACTTCGAAGTCACCGCCCCTGTCCACTACACGGGTGAGCCTGGCAGGTCCCTCCCGGTCATCTCGAGGTCTTTTTGGTCCGCCATGGCCCGGTCACCCCCGAGGTCCCATCCCTCTGGGGTGGGGGCTGGGGAGCTCGTGAGGAGACACACCGGTCTATGTCAGCGGTGAAAGTTTGCTGAGTGTATTCTCCTTAGGCGGCTTCTATGGCGGTGGTCACTATCTCGGTTCCACCTTCAACTAACTCTCATATGTGGTCAACCGGCCTGACGGCTCAGGGGCCGGGATGCCTAGAGTGGGAGGGGAGGCTCCCGCTATTGAGGCGGAGCTAGTCAAGGAAAGGTCATCGGCGACATCACTTACCACGTAACAGGCAGCGGAACTTGGGTTTCTGCTCCCCGGAGTAGGCGCGCCGCCTGCGGCCTAGGTGCCATCCTACCACCTTCTTCCCCTTAGGTTCAACTCGTTAACGGGGTAAGTGTGTCGTAACTTTTGCTTTCATCAAAGTTGTTTTTTAGGTTGTTGCTCTGGCCGCCTGATCTTGCTCTACTCGTCTTAGGCCAGTGGTGCGATACCGTCCTAGCCTGTATCACATCCATTCTGCAATGAAATCTGGGCCAGGACATGTGACTTGATCGCGATACTGGGCACATAGCTGATGTGGAAGCCAATAAGCTCAGCTGCCTACTTGGCAATCCAACCCAAAGCGTCCAGGCTTTGGATTGTCTCCGGGGGGTTAGGTGACCACCATAACTGGATGGGCTTCAAAGTAGTGAAAGAGCTTGCACTTGGCGATGAGGATGGCGTATTTCATCTTCTGGACCTACGGATAGCGTATCTTGGTCTCAGAGCGGACCTTGCTGGTGAAATAGACCGGCCTCTGAATCTTCAGGGTGTGGCCCGGTTCGTCCCTCTCAACCACAATCGTTGCACTCACCACCTGGGTGGTCACTCTGATGTACAGCGGCATGGGCTCTCGAACGCCTCCTAGGCTTCCACCGTCCATTGGAACTGGTCTAACTTCTTGATGAGCTTGTAGAGCAACATTCCGTGCTTGCTGAGCCACGAGATGAAGCGGCTAAGCGAGGCAAAGAATCCCATCAGCTTTTGGGCCCATTTGAGGCTCATGATTGGTCCCAAGTTGCCAATTGCGGTGACCTTCTCGGGGTTAGCCTCAATGTCGTGCTCAGAGATGATAAACCCCAGTAGCTTTCCCTTTGACACCATGAACGCACACTTTATAGGGTTCTACTTGATTTTGTAGCCTATAAGTCGAGAGAGGATGCTCTCCAAGTTTACCACCAGGTGGTTGGCCTTCCTTGATTTGATTGCGATGTCATCGATGTAAACCTCGGCGACCTCTCCGATGAGGTTGCCCAGGCATTTCTGCATGCATCGTTGGTAGGTGGCATCGACGTTCTTGAGTCTAAATGGCATCATGACATAGGAGACACTACCAAATAGAGTGATGAAATATGTGGTGAGCTGGTTGGATGCCTTCATTACTATCTAGTTATAGCAATAGTAGGCATCCAGGAAGCAATGGGTTTTGCACATGGTGGTGGACTCATCCACCTGGTTGATGTGGGGTAGAGGGTATGATACCTTGGGGAATGTCTTATTCAGGCTCTGGTAGTCAACACACATACGGCAGGAGCCATTCTTACTCTTCACGAGGATGGGGTGGTGATCCATTCAGGGTAGAACACCTCCTTGATGAACACTACGGTGATCACCCACGCAATTTCTTTGCATATTGCCTTTCGCTTTTCATCATCGAAACAACGCAGGCGTTGCTTTACCGGTCAGGCTTCCAGTTTGATGTCAAGGGCATGCTCAATAACTTCCCTTAGGATCCCCGGGATGGCTGAGGGCTTCCACATGAAGGTTTGTCCTGATTTTCACTATCTTGTCGGTGTCCTCGGGATCCACCTGCACCGCCTTGGTGACTTCGGTTGTCTTGAAAGCCCCTAAGGGTGCTCATTTATTAGAGTCGAGGGCGACCCCCTTGGTGGAAAGATGGATTACGAGGAGCTTGAGTGACCTCACTGCCGCTGCATCGATATCCCATCTCTCTCGCTCACACATGTGGGCTTGTGGGACGTTTTCTTCGATGGTTCTCACTCGGTAGGGTAAGTGCAGTATGGGATGGACATGAACTTTGTGTAGCATTGTCGACCCAGAATCACGTGGAAGGACCCAAGGAAGTCCGCAATCTCAAAGGTAAGAGTCTTAGTGCGAAAGTTTGTGCGGTCCCCGATGGAAACGGGCATCTCGACCCACCCGACGGGGATCGGATGAACGTCGGGGACTACCCCCTGAAAGGGTGCCCCGGTGTGGCGGATGAACACTCATGAAAGACCCATCATGTCATATGTTTCGACATAAAGTATGTTGATGCCACTACCGCTATCCATGACCACCCTAGTAAGGCGCATCATGCTGATGATGGGATCAATGACCCGGCGAAACCGCCTTGGCTGCGGGCATGCTCGGGGTGATCGGTTCGATCAAAAGTGATGGTGGATTTTGACCACCTCCAATAGGTGGCCACTGCCAGAGGGTAGGCCACGGCTGCGTTAACCACTCGGTCCGTGAACTTTTGCCAGTGCTTTGGATTCATAGGCAATTGGCCCGTCGAAGATCATGAGGCAGCCCTAGGAATCTAGATAGGGCTCATCCCCGTCCTTCTTTTCCTCAGAGCAGGTTGGCTGCTTCTCTTTTGCGCTTAGCTAGAGCTCACCCATCAGGTAGCGCTTCATGAGCTCATAGTCCATGAATGGGTGTTTGACGGTGATACCGTGGTTTAGGCACGGTCCCTCCATTAGCGTCTCAAAGTTGCCCAGATTGGGCAAGCTTTCCTTCTGTTTTCCGGAGCGCTCAGACGTCGCACCGAGTTCCACATCGCGACGCTTCTTGTTCTTTTTGGCCTTGTTACGGTGGGTTGACCTACCCTTCTCATCGTCCCCGGGGGGTCGTGGCTTTGTAGTTATCTCTACCGAAGTTGGCTCGGATGGCCTTTCCACAAAGGTATGACTAGTAGCGATGTCGAGCAGCTCTCGGGTGATATGAGGTTTGATGCACCCCAGCTTGTGGACTAGGGAACTAGCTCATGGTTCCCGTGATTAAGGCCCCAATGACGTTCGCATTGACGACGTCGGGAGCTCATTGTACTGCCTTGAAAACCTTCGGATATACTCGTTGATCATCTCATTTGTCGTTTGTTAGCGGTTCTTCAGGTCCCATGAGTTCTAGGTTGTATGTAGGTGCCCTAGAAGTTCCTAATAAAGGTATGCCAGAGTTTGGGCCACGACCAAATGCACCCATCCGGCCAGTGCTCGAGCCATAAGCGGGTCATCTCGGTGAGGAAGATGGGCAGGTACTAGATGATGAAATTGTCATCGCTCGCCCCACCCGCCTGGCAAGAGACGTGGTAGTCCTCCAACCACAGGCTGGGGTTGGTGTCACCGACATATTTGGCGATATTGGATGGCGCTCAAAAGCGAGAGGGAAACTAGGCACGACAGCTCTCGCTCATGAACGCTTAGGGTCCCGGCCCGTCAAGGATCGGGTTGTGTTAGCTTGACTTGCCGTCCCGCCCTCCGCCTTTGTTCCACGGTCATTTTATTGCCGGACCACCTCCTTCTCTCGGCTCCTTGCATCGATGGTGAAGCGTGCGTCGTGCCCCCCGTAGCTCGCTAGCTCTGGGAGGCGCCCAGCGGCGGCCTCGGGGGACGGAGGTCGCGTGGCCTGTGGAGGCAGCTTCGGCGGAGCTCGCTCGCCCGCATCCAAGTGGAGCTCTCGCGCACGGCGGCGGCGGACCCGGCGGAGATTGCACGCGAGCGGCGGCGGCGGCCCCGGCGGAGCTCGCCTGCGTAGATCGAGGCGACTGGTAGAGCTCGACGTGGGAGCGAATGGCGAGCCCACGCGCGTGGGTCTGCAAGAGCGAAGGCTTGCGGCGTCAGATCGAGAAGGCTCCTTGTGGATCGAGATGGCTACCCACGGATGCCTTCGTTGACAAGAGAACCGGCTGGATTGGATCCATCCTCCATGGCCATGTGTAGTGGCGACCAGCCTCAAGTACATCCGCGGGAATCAATCCCATGGTGAGCATGCAGCCACTGCTACTCCACCTACCCTTCTCCATCTTCTGTCACATGCCTTTTTTCCCATTTCGCTGTAGAAGGAACAAACAATATATGCCTGATTAGATGATTTCTAGGATTACTCTGTGCCATTGGCAAAGTCCTGATAGGAATTTGGTGAGATCCTGACAGCAATATACCATGCAGGCTATGTGTATATTGGATTTATTCGAGATGATATGATGTATAGTTTTATGTTTTAACTAGGCATGTGCAAGGTGTGCGACTTATAATTATGTTTGCTTGTATTTTTGTCGTATTACTGAGACAGTGTGATCTGACAAACCATTGCATCTCAATTCAAAATGACAGGTTCAGGTTACTTGACTACCTAAGTTTTTGCAGAAATAATGCTTCTTATGTACTGTCAGAATGCGTTTGGGCTAACATAGGTATGGAATAAAGCTTCTAGATCATGACATTATATATGATCTTTGCCCAGTTCTGTCACCATTAGTAGAATATATAATGTTTATTTTTTTTGCTTTTCAATTGAGGTCTTAGTAGAAAATGAAGTATGCAGATGGGTACACCTTTTCTAGTCACTAGTTGATCCTTGGATGCATCCACATGTAATGCAAGCCTAAAGCCTGCAATAGTATCCACAGAAATATTTTAGGGATCTATAGAAGTTCTTTACATAACTTGTAGATAAAAGGTTAGGTAGTTTTGATTTGTAGAAGTTTTGAAGACAAGTTGTATCTAAGAGTCCCGTAGTAGTTCCAAACTATTTTCTTGAAACTTCTCCTGACAAGCGGTTTATAAAATAATTATCAATAAAAAAAGTATATGAAAGAGTTGTATGGATAGTTTTCTGTCAGAAGTTTTCTACATAGTTTTAAGGTAATTCTGCTACTGGAATAAGTGTTAATTGGTTACATTCCACTTTCTTAAAGTCTTGTTGCTTTTTGGCATCCTCGATGTGCTTCTAATTTCATTTACAGGAGTGTACCTTTAGCATTTTTAGTTCACAATAAACTTTGAGCATAAAGTTTTCTACCTATTTTCAGAATATTGCTGTACAATTTTTTTGTGAAAAATTATAACAATAATTTTTTTCTCTAAAATTTATTAAAAATATTGGTAGCATTTTTTGCCTATTCACATTGAAGTCCCTTACCCTGGGCTTTTGTTTTGCAATAACTTTTTCCATGTAAATTAATTCTTGATGCGGCCGTGGATCCATGTCTTCAGGAAGCCACATCGAAGACAACAAATAGCATGAGACATTGAGCCACTACCGGGCTTGTTTTCGTGTCTGTTTTGCTCGTTGTGTCCTGCTGCCGTGGAGACCGGATGGATTTCATCAGAGTACGGCTACCTTCTGGAGGTACTACTACAGGTTTTTTCCCTTTGGATCGTGCTCATGTATGCTGCTCGCCTGCTCTCATTTAGTCTTTTTTTGGAATAGTATCTTAATTCTTGATTAGGCCTTTTTGGTTTAGTGGATACCAATTCGTACTCTCCTACTTAGGTGTCCAACATAACTCAATTGTTCCTTGTGTTGTGCATGTGTTGTCTCTGTCATAGTTTTCAGTGTTTTTGCCCTGTCTCGTGGAAATGAACAAATAATGTCTTTTATATGAAAGTTTTTCTTGCTGACATTTCAAATAATGTTTCATTCCTAAGTTTTTCATGAAAATAACATTCCTAAATTTTTCATGAAAATATTTATAATAAACTTTGAGAATGATTTACTTCATCAGTTTATCTTGTTTTGTAAGTTATATATGTAATGTTTTCTACCAAAACAATCTCATACCTAAGTTTTTGAACTTGTTTTAATAAGTTTTATGTATATATTCTTTAAGCAAAGCATGCTGTCCATTTAAGTTTTCTAATCAATGTTCTCCAGTAAACTTTTTTCATAAAATAAATATGTCAAAAAGTCTTACTAGATCAGTTGTGAGAAAGTTTTACTTCTAATTTTTTATAGAAAGATATCTTTGATAATTTTTTTCTAGAAAAGCTCTTTTGGAAATGGTTTTTGCAAAAGTTATATAGATCAATGGAGAAAATATGTAGATAAGTTTTTACCTCTAAAGCTTATGTACAATTTTTTTTTGAAAACAATATGTAGGTAAATTTTTTCATGTCATATTTTATAATAACCTTTTGAGTACCAAATCATATCTTAGAAATAGTGTTCTTAAGAAAAGTTTGTTCATGATGAGAGCCTCTGGAGCTATTTGGTATCTTAGAAATAGTGTTATTAAGAAAAGTTTATGAGCAAAGTTTTTTTGAAATTTTTTATTCTAAGTGTTCTTGATAACATTGTGAGAGTTTATGGAAAACAATGTTTACAAAAGTTACGTAAAGTAGTTCTTTCTTTAGAAAAAATCTAGAGAAATTATATGAAAAAAGTTTTATGGAGTAACTTTTGAAACTGCATGATATGTACATACAGAAGATATTTTGTAGAAAAAGTTTTTCTTTCTAACATTTTAAATAAGTTTTCTACAGAACATCTGTAAATAACTTTTTTCTAGATAACTCCACATAACTTTGGTACACTTTTCTGTATATACTTTGTGTATATAACATTTCTACATATTTTTATACAGAACATGTCTTTTATAACTTCACTTGAGAACATTTTTAAACAATAAACTTTCTTATACATAACTTTTGTGACCAAAACAATTTCCTTAAATAATTTATAAGAAACTTATCACGACAAACTTTTTTTGTTAATGAGTTTTCTTGCATTGTTTGTATAAAAAGTTATTAACAAATAGTTGTTAACAAAAAAATATATTAGTTTGGCATGAAAGTTCTCCATAAAAAGTTGTACACAAGTGCTATAGGAATGTTCCATAGAAGATTTTGTACAAATAAAATATTCTATGGAAAAGTTACATAGAGAAAAATCCTATGAAGTTGTTATATACAAAAGTTAGGCAACTAAGTTTTTTACAGGAGTTTCTTGCATAAATTTGCCTCTAAAAGTTAGGTATACAGGTTATTGAGAAGTTTTTTTATGGAAAAGTTGTATATAAATCTCGTTTTCTATTAAATAGTTGTATATAATTGTCTACTAAAGTTTTGTATATAAGCTTTATAAATAAGTCTTGTGGCACATTTTTCTATGAAATGTTATGGAGTAACTTTTCTATGAAATGTTATGGAGTAACTTTATTCTAAAAATATAATTACATAATCTGTTAAAATGGTGCTAAATAACTTTTTTTCTAAAAATGTTGTTTAACCCAAGTTATCTATATAAGTTGTTTAACCCAAGTCACATATTGTCTGTTTGTTCCAGTTTAAATTTTTTGTTCATATATTTTTATAAGTATGTTTTATATAAAAAACGTGTGGCCTCTAAAATGTTATGGAACGAGTTTATTCTGAAATGTTGTTTCATAACCTATTTCCACTAAATTTGTATATATAATTTTGTCACAACCTTGTTTTATAATATTGTTACATAATTTTGTTTATATAAACTTGTTTATATAATATTATATATTTTTTTTTTACATAACATTTTGTTTTTAAGTATTGTTACATAATTTTTGTCTAGTTAAGCTTGTGTATATCAATTTTTTTATATAACCTTCTGTATTTTGATCTGTTTATTTTTTCTACAAATGTTTTGTATAAGAACTTATAGTGAATTTTTAAACTATGTCTTTTGATGCCCTTTTAAATTTGGATTCCTATTTAATCTCACTACTGTAAGGTAGCATGTAATATTTATCATGAAAAAATTTACACGAAACTTTAGTACAAATAAAACCAAAGTTTTCGGTACGCGGCGAGGAGCTCACGGCTCTAGGCATGGCAGCCCCGGCGGACAAGCACTAGCAGCAGCACGTGCCGATTCCACTCAAGTTTGTGACATTCAGTATGTGGATTTATGCAAGTTGGTGGTTCCACTCGAGATGCATGATTACCCAGGTGCTCGCTACAAATTAGAAAGAAGGGTGAGCTCAGTTCTGGTTAGCATGTAGTTAGAACTATTAGCTAGTAGACTATTTTTTGTTGGTGATAACTGTGTAGTTCAGTTTTTGTTTGTATTTCATTGGTAATCTAACACACCTGTGAATGGTGCTTAGTAGCTAACTATCTAGTCTACAATGTTAAATGTGTTGGTTTATTGTTAGCAAAATGTGTTGGTTCTCCATATTTTCTTCTCCACATTTTCTTGTCTCCCTGCTGATGCCATTCATCGCCTTAGAGGATTCTGATTCGATTTTTCATTTTTTGTGATGTGTGATTGCAGTTGGCAAAGGCAACTACACCAGCGTTGGAGCCTCAGTTGTCAGATTCCACACCTGCACGGTGGGGTTGTTCAGTTAGAGGCCCTTTTGCACTCATCCCCTGAGGTCCATTCCTTCACTTTGTCTAGCAAAATTAAGTTTTTCTGCTCCACGAAAGAGGCAGTACATTTTTCTGAATATAAGTTTACATTGCAATCATAATCAGATATACTATTGTCTCCATACAAGTTATGATAGTTCTCCTTTATTTACATTAGATTCATAGTAAAAGTTCTTTTATAAAAGAATATATATAGTCCAAATTTGCGCTTTTCATGAACACAAAAGTTTTATAATAAACTTTGGTACCTAATTTTTCAATGAGAGTTTTGGTTCATAATTTTTCCATATACAAGTTATAAGCAATTTTTTTTGTAACAAAGCCTTTTATATCCAAGTTTCATGAAAAAGTTTTACTTTAATAAACTAATAAGTTTTCTATATAGTTCTTTAAGTAAAGTTCTCTAGCAAAATCTTTCATAAAAAGAGTTCAGTTAAAAAGGTTGGTTATATAATTTTAGACAAAACTCTCTCACCAAGTTATACTGCATAAATTTTTACCGTCCAGGCTTACATGAGAAATTCTGAAATCTCCATAGCTATGTACAAAAGTTATTTGCCAAAGTTGTCTAGATGAAGCTTTTGTAAAAAAATTTAAAAACACAAGGTGATAATTATATCAAAAAAGTTCTACAAAATAGTTATCTAGAAATATTTGACAAATAAGTTTTCCAAGAAATAGTTGTGTAGGCACATTCGCAAATAAGTTTTATAAAATTTATATAGAAACTTAATGTTAAATTTTTTTAGATATAAATTTTCTAAGGAAATCTCTAGAATTTGTTTTATAATAGGTCTCTAGAAAAGTCTTTGTAGCGAAGTTTGAGAATCGTTTATTGAAAGTTTTTTGTCTAAAGCATTTATACAAAGTTATAAGAAAGTTATCTAAAAAGTTTCCTAGTACGAACCTTTTGTAGGAAAGTTTGCTAGAAAAATTAACTTCACAAAAACCTTTTTATTAAGTAACTTTTGTATATGACATTCTCAAAAAGATATTTTGTAGATAAAGTAAAATTATATAGAAACTTAGAGAATAGGCCAAAGTGCAAGTAAAATTATGTGCATAAAGTCTTGTATAAACGTTATCTAGATAAAGTTTCTGTATAAAATTTATAAGTAATATAGTAAAAGTATATATAGAAAAGCTAATATTTACAGAGTTCTCTGAAAATGTTATAGGAAAAGGTTTTCTAAACCGGTTTTTATTTTTCTAGATAACCTTTTTTTGGTTTGAAATATTTGTGGAAAACTTGTGTATAAAGTATTTTAGTACATAAGTTTTATATGTAATTTTTCTAGAAAAGTTTTTGGAGGGAGTTTCTAAATGAAAGCTTTTTAAAAGAACTTATTTATACAAGTTTTGAAAACAAGAGTTAGGAGAAAGTTTTTTGCTTCTCATAGAAGTTTTGAAGGATAAGCTGTGTGTAAAAGGTTTATGAGAAATGTTTTTACCATAATATTTTTGGAAGTATTTAGTATAGCAGTAAGGTATACTAAAATTAAAGTTATGAAAAAATATTTGATAACATAAGATTATTTAAGTAGTTTAGCAGAAAAGTTTTTCATAAAACTTATATAGAAAAGTGACAACAGAGGCAGCAACCTTCCACGAGGCTGCAAGCGGGAGCTCGCCGTCGTCTGGTGGAGTACCAACTGTAGATAGCGCATCACGGAGCCGCAGGCGGAATGGGCAAGCAACGCCAGCAGGCAGCAGCTAGCACAACCAACTTGCGATTTGTGACCAATACTGGTTTTCCCACCTCCTTGTGTGAGTCCGCCTGTACTGAATATCTTTTCTGATATATGTGATTTGCAGGGGAAGATGTTCAAGGCCATACCTGCTTCCAGAGTCAAGATCGTTCCATCCTGGTGAGTTTGTTGTTTGTATTTCAAATGTTTAATGAATTGGTTGTGTGGGGGCACCAACACACTGTCTGGGTTCACATGTGTGTCAGTGTGTCTGCCTCATGTTGTGTTTGTATGTGGATTTATCAGGTTTGAGGTGATAATTATCAGAGAAATATTTGTTAATAGAAAAGTTTTTTTAGTAGCTTAGCACACAATTTCATATGAAAATAGTTATTTTTTTCTTTTCTGAAAAATGCAGAGCCAAGCGTGAGTGATAGTGGTGGTAGCAATTTCATCCCTCCAAGTAATTTAAAGGACAGCTAAGTGCGGCATTTTTACTTTTTAATTTGCCCTTGCAACAATTTCTTTTAGGAATCTCTGGTTGGCCTTTTGCGGTTTGGGATGGTTGTCATTTGAGCTGTCCCGTGCTCCTGTTAGTACTTCTTTCAACCCCAAGCTAGAAACATCCATCCTATTGCTGAGTTGCTCTATCAGTATGCAGGGATGCTTGGATGGAGTAGTTGCAAATATTTGAATGGCAATGTTCATAAGATTGAAGTTCATATAAAAGTTTCATATTAGTCATATTCTCTTTTTTTCACCGATGCCAATACGAGAATTGCTAACATATTAGATGTGCACACATGAAGACAACCAGACCATCACATCAAAAATTAGGAAGATTGTTGAGAGACATGCATGTTTTTTTATTTTAAGTTACATGTATTTGTTGATATATTCTTTTTCTTTTTTCATGTTTTTGCATGTATTTATCTGCTATATATTTTTAGAGTATTTTCATTTTCTAACATATGCATTTCTTTTTTTAACTAAAACAGGGAATCATACTTGAAAACAACACACATGGAAGAAGGTAAAGTATTCCACTTTCTATGGCAGAACTTTATAGTTAAAAATTATGAATTTTTCTAGCGACTTCTATGTGGTTTCTATTTTTATCTTTTGTTTTGCAGCCACGATGAGTTGAGAGTTCCAGTTCTAGACATACATTCTAGCCATATAATCTGAATGTCAAATCTTTTTTGCATCCAGATCTGTTTTTTTAGTTACCATATTGCATAGGATAGTATATAGCCTGCGCGCCCCTAAAACAGTGGAGTTATATGCGAAATTTTTGCCACCAAAGTTTTCTTTGTATAAAAAATATTATTATTATTTGGTTTTTATTGATTTTTTCGGTTTTCTTGTTCTGTCTTTTTTCAAGTTATCTACATGAATGTTTTTTAGAGAAAGCTATATGTGAGATATGTATAAATTTCGTTTTTTCTTTGCTATATTTTTTTATTTTTACAACAACCCCGTTATATGAAAATTTGTATGTTAAGTTTTTTCAGCAAATCTTGGTTCATAATTTTTTATGTAGAAGTTTATGGGCCAATTTGTTTTTGTTGTGGATTGTTCTATAGCAAAGCTTTTACGGTCATATGTAGTTATAACTTTTTGCACAAAGTCTTCTTCGTGTTAAAGTTTGCTAACGTATATATCTTACCTAAACTATGAATAGTAAAACTAAATGTTGCATTTTTTTATTTTTACCAGATCTAGAAGGCTCTATAACAGTCCAAGTGTGCGGCCGGGGGAGGGTTCTCAAAGAAATTTATGTGTTCCTCATAGATCAGATCAATAATGTTGCATGCTTCTATTTTATGTATTTTTAATCAAACATTTTGTGGCATAAACTTCTAGTTGAAATGAGCTTTTATTTGACTCCCCCACCCATTTAGTTCACCCATTTCTCCACAGTCCCGAATGACAAAAAGAAAATATTTTGATTGAAAAAAGAAAATGGCTTCAAAATCACGTCCACAAAAAGAGAGTATTTTGATTAAAAAAGAGAATGGCTTGAAAATCACGTCCACAGATGCAACAAAATTAAACGTGGTCCCCATATAGTCAAAATCCGGGCCTGCATGGCACAGACGGAGAAAAATGAAGGAGCGGTGGTGGACGTAGCAATAACAGATTTGCCAGCCAGAAAAGGAACGAAGGAAAGCGCGCGATGGAAATATACGCTGTCGGAGAATCGACCGCACGGAAGCCTCCCGTGCGGCCGCCCGCAAACTAGAGGGGCCCCGTACATAATCACGTTGCTTCGCTTCTAGCACCGCACCGCCGCCTCATCTAATCCACGCAGCTCCTAATCACGTCGCTTCCAGGGCCGCGCCGCCGCTTCATCTAGTCGTCTATTAATTTATTTTAGTCATGACTAGCTAATGCATGTTTGAAACATTAAGATAAAATGTTAAATTTTTGAGCCCGTAAATATTTGTGCGGAGGCTTAGCCCCTTTAAATTTATCTCTGGTTCCGCCACTGTTGATGATTATTTATAATATAATAAGATATATTGCAAAGAAAAGCAATATATATACGCGGGATATTTGAAGCCATGTATTAAAAAAATTATGGTTGAGCATATGATGTATGGACCCCACTTCTGAATGGTTCTAGAAGATATAGTAAATCCTTGCATAGCTGGCTAAAGAAAGCACCAAGTTTTTAGAAGGAGAAAGTCAAAGAAAATAAAGATGTATATATGTGTGTTAATTTGATTGAGGCTGGGTCATGAACGTGTGCGTAGATTCTGACTTTGGTTGACCCAGCGGGCCCATATGTCATTTCCTACATGACTCTAAAAAGGATGTACGCTACTCATGGTACGCCGGCTGATTTCCTGAAAGCTGAGGCCGGTGGTTACAGATTTTTTTTGGTAGAACAGAGGAATAGGATAAACATAGGATTTTCATAGGAATACATGTGTAAAACTGAGGATTGAAAAACATAGGAAAGCTAAATAACTAGCCGTTTGGATAGACTACAGGAAAAACATAGGAACCCGAGAAGAGTGATTAATTACTATAGATTATCTAGTGGCTGGATTTGATCCCAACTGTTTGTAGGGGTCAAATGATTAACACTAATGGCTGCTGAGACATCATATTAGCAGCAATGAGGCTCATTTGCCTCGATCCCACGCGAAAGGAAGAGAAAAAATAGGTATGACTGGATGTTTCTTTTCCCGTAGTTTTCCTGTGGAATGAGCACCGCAGGAAACTTTCCTTCAAATTTCCTACGCTCCAATCCTCCATTCCAAAGGCATGAACAGTGCTGAATCCTATAGGAAATGGAATCCTCCATTTTTCCTATAGAAATCCTCCAATCCAAAGGAGGCCTTAACGCTGACCCAAGAGATAAGGCCAAGAGTTCAGTTTGGAGATAGAGATGAGTTGGCTCGACTATCTGAGCTTCCAGACTAAAAAGATCAGGATACGTACGTGCCTTGCTGTTGATATAAAATCTCGATTAGTTAAACATGCGCGTGTGTTTTGTTTGGCCGAGGGTCCAAGATGCTCTGTCCTCCGCCTATATAAAGCACCCCTGCGCAGCGCATACGCCCAGGCTCAAGTCCTGAAGCTGCCTAGCTCTCTCGCGTCGCATACGCCTACGCGTAGACACCGCCGCCGCTGGACTACGCCGCCACAGCGCAGAAGTTCTCATGCCAGGTGCTGCTGCGTGAAGGCGAAGCCATCTCTACAACCTGGTGATCGATCGTGACAGCACCGAAGTTTAACCTCGACGACAAGCCTGCGTTCAGCATCTACTCTCACCATGTCTTATCTTAAGCATATAAATCTATAATGAGGAGAAACTATCATATTTATTTTCAAGAATGGTAAAGCCTCGAGTGTTTGATGATCGACTTTCATCAACAGCGATAGTGTTCTCGGGTGTAGACGGCTACGTAGTAGCGATAGTGTCCCCGGATCGAGACAGCTATATATTTATTTACACGGCGACAGTATCCTCGGATGTAGACGGCTATAGTAGTAGCAACAGTGTCCCCGGGTCAAGACGGACATATATCTACCTACTAGCGACAATGCCCCCGGGTGTAGATGGCTACGTAGTAGTGACAGCGTCCCCGGATTGAAACGACCATAAGTCAATATGTGTCCTCGGGTGTAGACGGCTACAGTTGTAGCGATAGTGTCCCCGAGTAGAGATGGCTACGAATACTTCACGGGAGTTTCGAATACGAGTGACACTGGAAGGCTGCCGAGTAATTCATCTAGCGAGCATCGTCCAAGTATCGTCTTGGCGCCGCGACTGCGGCTAATTCATTATTCACACTATGTCTAGTACCGACGATACTAGACTCAACTTTGGTTGTGTGCCGACAAGGCAAGGTCATCACTTCACCGACACGTCCCAAATAACGGGATTGGACACTACGTCGCCGGGTACCAACAAGGCAAAGGCAGCACACGTATGTCTACTTTGATAGAACCGAGCTATATGACTAGGCACTGACGAGGCGGAAGTCGTCCCTTCCGCAATGTACTCTTCTGTTTACTACCGAACCGACGTGGCGATGACGCCATCGTGAGAGGGTCTCGGTGAAATAAAGCCACACATACCAATTCTACGCTCCATATCGCTACGGATGACGAGCAAACGAATACTCGATGATGACTATAAAAGCGTAGCTTAATCGGAGGTTTTCCACAGACTCGTTATGCGGACGTAATTAACCGGACGTGCCCAATAGACCCCGGAAATCGACGAACCACACAATCTCTACTAACTCGGATGTCTTCGAAAGCATCGACGCAGAAGACAGATGAAGACAAGCTGTCGCGAGCATGTATTCATGCATTTTGTAAAAGATCAAAATTAATAAAATATATGTTCTCACGCTAACGTATGCACGTGTCCCGTGTGCTCATATTATCTTCCCTTGTCTTCATTTTGTTTTCGCGAACACCACCAGCGGCCTATCCCTCATGGAGGCATTTTTTTGCTCCTGCTAGGGATAGTGAAGCATTCCCTGGCCACTGGGGATTCGTTGGCTGGCGGATTTGTCATGATGCTTGAGGAAGCTTTCCGCCTACTATGCCAACGCCAACTTGAGTAGCACGCAGAGCTCGCGGTACATGCGCTGACTCTCGGGGTCAACCAGCTACGGCATATAGCGTATAATCATGGCCGACACGGGCACATTTTGACTCAAGCGCGGGAAGTAAGCTAGGGGTTCTAGCTTCGTCGTGTCGGATACGGTCGTAGACACGGCGTGCGCGTAAGAGCGCTCCGGACGCGTCTCCCTGCGCCTTGCGCCGCAGATTGAGGTCAAGACAGACGCGTTCGACCTCGAGGCCGGTCGGCCTCCAGTGCTCACGTGGGCTCGTCCTTCTCGCAGAGGTAGGCTGCCATTTCTTCTGGAGTTCTTTGGATCAGGGGAGGGCGCTGGTCAATTCCCTAGCCTGGGGGGTCCATTCGGTGACGTGGACCACATTGCACTCCCGAGCTGGTGAGTAGCGCACAGAGGAACCGGTTTCTGCGCTGGACCCGATGGTCGACTCCAGATGATCTAGGCCTCGATCGGGACAACAGGGACTTAGGGTCGTAGACGGTGGTTCATCGGTAGGATGGTTACTCCACCCGGGGGTGTTTCGGTATCTTCATAGAGTCCCCCTCGACACCTACACCCATTAGAACAGTCCCCCCTGGAGCTGCGGAGTGTTTCCAGCTCCACTTTCAGCTCCCGACCCTTTCGCATTGCTTCCACCCGCCTCCTCAGGTACTCTTGCACCCTTGCCCAGGCCTCCAGCTCGACGGCTGTTTTTCTCTTAAGCCTCCGTCTCCTTCCTCTCCCGGTTCACTTGTTGCTGCACCTCTTCCACCTTGTCTCCACCGTCCCGCACCAGTTGTTCCCCCTGGGCGGCTGGGAGCACACAGGGAGCGGGATCTTCCGGGATGAACTCGGGTGCCTCTTCTTCCTCCTGGACGTCCTCGTCGCTCGCTTCTCCCACTTCGCCATTGATTCCTAGGTCGAGGTGGGGCTCTCCATCCATAGCCCCTTCACCCCCGACGTTCGAGGCCTGCTTCTCTTGGCCTCCTCCTGTCGCCCCAGGAGCTGGGTCTTCTCCGACAATTGGCTTCTCCTTCCACCGCATTGGAGCCATGTGTCTTCTCAGTCAAACTCTCATCCCCATAGACATCGCCAAGTGTTGTTGGTTATGAAAGGCCAGAATAGTGAGTAGGGACACTAAGGATGAGTACCAACACTACAAGAAACTATTTATTCTGTGATATAAACAGTATGTCACGGATTGCCGAAAACTGTCACAATATTGTGTCTGTGACGATTTAAATTTTCGTGGTGGAATGGGCGTTATTAAATCAAGAAGACGACGTTTCTTAATAAACGTCACAGTTCGTGACGTATCTTGACTGTCACGGAGTAGCCCGAGGCCCATGCAGCCCAACCCAAAGCCCAGTTTTAGTGACAAAAATAACCGTCACGGATTGCTGCTGACATGGATACTAACGTGGCTGCCTACATGGACAAAGACGTGGCTGCCCAGTTATTAATGGGCCGATTTATTAATGGGCCATTTATTAATGGGCCAATTTATTAATGGGCCAATTTTAGAAACGGGTCACATTTGATCCAAAATTTCAGACATAAACATTTCAGCCCAACAAAAATGCCCATAAAATTTAAAACCCACAAAAACAGTCAACCATTATCACAACAGTCATTTCAGCCCATTTAGTTTTGATGACACAACAAATTAAACAACTCCAGTTCCAGTATATAACAAGAAACAATTCAATCCAACAGTATATAACAAGAAACAATTCAATCCAACATAACAAATGTACATCCAGCATCACAACACTATTAATCCAACATAACCGGCAGAAGCTCAACCTCTTTGATCATGTCATGCAGCTTTGCTTCAGTGGGCCGGGTTCTTCACAGTTTCAAGCTCCTTGTTAGTGATGCAACCTAACAAGGGGAAAAGAAATATTTATGATTAATATTAGAAACATTCATCTAATGAGGAGATTACCAAGTAATATTTAAAGCCCAAATATTTTCACATTAAAATGATGAACGAAAAAAATGGTGAGCAATACTTACCAAAAAGACTGATCAGAACAAAATTTGGACAAGACTGATCAGAACAAAATGAAAAGAATAGCAATGTGTGAGATTGAAGTTGTGTGTGGCAGATCTTAACTCAGCATAGGAGAAGAGCCTTATGTTCTTCTCAGCATAGATACCTGAAATCAGTAGCATTGGATAAGGATGAAATGTACAAACTGGGTTCTATAATTTCATATTAAAATGCTAAAAAAGGTAAAAAGAAAAAGGTTAGGCATACTGCACAAGCACACTCTTCATGTATTCTGCTATAGAGCCAAATCTAATACAATTTGGATATAAAGATCAAATATAATTCCATTTGGTTCGCATCAAGATATCCTAAATGCATCATAATTTTCAATTAGGAAACTTTGTTGGTTGGCATGTCAATGCAGCAAATCTTGCAACATGCTATTTTGAGGTCACCAACCAGATAAAAACTCTAGATAAATAGAGGACTTACAGACTAATGCTAGCTAAACATGTTTCTCAAGTATAAAACTATATAATTTTTAGAATTACGCTTCAAAAATCAATATGTAGTTTTCCCTTTGCTCCTGACTATCTAGACAAGAAAAGATGGTTTGTGATAAGAACGTTGAACGATATTTGCTTTACTCCCAGTATCAACTGACATAATATGGTTTCAAGTATAAACAAGAAAAACAAATTACAGATCAGGGTTATCAAGAAATTTCACATGTTACTAAATAAAAACAAATTTATTACCCGCTTGCAGCAGCAGTGGTCACATTCTTCTGTGTCTTATCACCCGCAGAAGCTTCACCCTCCCAGACAACCTCAGTAACTGAAAATGATTATAAGCAATTATACGCAAAACTTCAACAGGTGTAGAATCATATGTGAAATCAGAACATAGATTTCTCTGTTCTGTTCCCCTCCCGTGACCCATAAAAAAATAGAAATCAGAGCAAAGATGAGACAACAAGCAAAAGGATGTGTAAATCATTGGCTCCTACAAAAAATAAAAGTGGACTTTCTATGCATGCAACAAGACTAAATAGATGAAACTAGATCTTCTAAAAATGCTCAATATCCTGATAACTACAGCATTTGTCTCCAGCAGAAAGGAACGTGGGTGAAATCTATCCTATCATTGGGCACAGCTCTATGATTATTGGATCACAAATCAGCTGGGCGCCCTCTCATCCCTATCCCCATTCAGGAACACCTGCATAGCAGAGCCATGACTGTTGGCGCCGGCTGCCGGAATGGCTGCACCGACGGCGATCTACAACGCTCAGGCGTGCGCGCTCACCGCGGACACGCCGTCGTTCACTTGCTCAGGAACGCTGAAAGGAACGAACTCGCGAGAATGGCGCTGCCAAAAAAACGTTGCAGCTTTTCTGGTGTTTTTTTTTACTCTTTATTCACGGTGATTACAAGGTCTGATACCCACGATCCCCCCGCCATGCGCGCTCACGCTGCATCGCGCCCGCCTTGTGCGCGGGAACGGTTTTTAGTGCGCGGCATGGCGGTGACCACTCCTGGCCGCACCGTGAACGCAGCACGGTTCTGGCTTACACACCGCTCAAGTCACATGCAGCTAGCTATTCTTAGGAATGTAAACGTGCAACTAAAATGCAACACCTATTTACAGAATGATCATGAGTGCACGAGATTCCGTTCAACATTTCACCCCCTAATCTCGCTGCACCTCCACCACGCCTAGCTGCTGACGAAGCTCGACAAACCTGACGCGCCCAAGTGGCTTTGTCAGTATGTCTGCAAGTTGTTCACCTGTGCTCACATGGTCAATGTCGACCTCTCCTCTATCAACACAGTCTCGAATGAAATGGTACTTTGTGTCGATATGCTTGCTTCTATCATGATGAACTGGGTTCTTGCTTAGAGCAATTGCTGATTTGTTGTCAACCAGTAGCTTCACCTTTGGTGTCTTCACTCCCAGCAATTCACCAAGGAGCCGACTGAGCCAAATGCCCTGACAAGCTGCATTTGCACTGGCAATATATTCAGCCTCGCAGGATGAGAGTGCCACAACTCTTTGCTTCTGTGACACCCAAGTTACCAGACTTGACCCCAGCAAAAACACCGAACCACTTGTGCTTTTTCTATCATCAACATCACCGGCCAAGTCACTGTCACTGAATCCAATCAATTCAGTTTCAGTACCACCCAGTTTCTTATACACACACCCATAGTTCACTGTTCCTGCCAGATATCTGAGAATCTGCTTAACTGCTGCCCAGTGTGTTGCTCTTGGATCTTCCATGTATCTGCTAACAATCCCAACAGCAAAGGCAATGTCTGGTCTTGTATTTACCAGGTATCTCAGGCTTCCTATCACACTTCTATATTCTGTTTTTTCAACAGGTTGAGACTGATCTTTCTTGCTCAATTTCAGTCTGTTCTCCATTGGAACATTGCAAGCATTGCAGCCTTTCATTCCTGCTTGTTCCAAGATTTTCAGAGTGTATGAGCTCTGACATAATGTGATCATCCCCTCCTTTTGGTCAACCTGAATACCCAAATAATAACTTAGCAGCCCTAGATCCCTCATACTGAAACTGCTCATCATCTCCTTCTTGAATGCATTGATGATTGCCTCACTTGACCCACTGATTATTAGATCATCTACATAAACCCCCACTAGGAGCAGGCCTGTTTTATCTGATCTTCTGTACACAGCATGTTCCAGTGTGTTTCTTTCTAAGCCAAGCTTCAACAATTCTTTATCCAATCTTGCATTCCACGCTCTAGGAGCCTGACGCAGCCCATACAAGGCTTTCTTCAGTTTGAGCACCTTTCCACTGCCTTTCTCGACAACAAATCCAGGAGGTTGCTGCACATACACCTCCTCACTCAAGTCACCATTCAGAAAAGCCGATTTAACATCCATGTGATGCACTTGCCATCCTTTCTGTGCAGCCAAAGCAATCAGCAGCCTTACTGTCTCCATTCTTGCCACTGGGGCAAACACCTCTTTAAAATCCACCCCCTCACGCTGAGCATACCCCTTTGCGACTAACCGAGCTTTGTGCTTAATGATCTTGCCATCAGGATCTCTTTTCACTTTGAAGACCCACTTTAAGCCAATAGCTCGATGGTTTGCTGGTAATGTTGTCAGCTCCCAAGTCTTGTTGGTCTGAATTGAGTTCATCTCAGAGACCATAGCTTCTCTCCAACACTGCTAACTCAGTGCCTCTTCTACACTTCTTGGCTCTTCTGCAGCAAGATAGCACAACCCACTATACTGAAAATCCTGGACCTCATTAGTAGTGTCATACACATCTCCCAAATATCTGAATCTTTCTTGTTGACCTTCAGAGTTTACTGAATTAGTAGGTGGTGTTGCAAACACAACTTCTTGCTCCGTGGGGCTTCCTGGTGGTGTAGAATGATTGGAACCAGCACTAGAGTCAGTATTGATATGCCACTGACCTTGGTTGGGCGAGTTAGGTTCTGACGGTGTAACATTTGCTGCATCATCAGTTTCTGTTCCCTGTCCGGCAACAGTATAAAACTCCACATCAAACACAGATGCAACTGGAACAGGCTGAGCTTCACCTTGCCACTGCCAAGCTCTAGCTTCTTCAAATATTACATCCCTTGATATGTGTAGTTTCTTGGCCACTGGATCATAACATCTGTAGCCCTTTGTTCCCTTTTCATAGCCGATGAACACCATTGGAATTGATCTGTCAGACAGTTTAGAGATGCCTGGCCCTACTTGTTTCACATGGACTACACACCCAAAAGTCCGAAGGTGATGCACCTTGGGTTTCTTCTTGTACCATGCTTCATATGGTGTTCTTCCTTGGAGACTTTTTGTAGGGGCACGGTTCAGCAAATACACAGCTGTAGTGACTGCTTCACCCCAAAACTCCCCTGGAACACTCTTGCTCTTGAGTAGGCACCTGGCCATCTCCACTACGGTTCGATTGCGGCGTTCCACCACTCCGTTTTGCTGCGGTGTATACGGTGTGGTAGTGAAGTGCTTGACTCCATGCTCGTCACAGTATTCTTTGAACTCTATGGAGTTAAATTCACCTCCACGATCACTGCGAAAGGCACGAAGTTTCCTTCCACGCTCGGTTTCAGCCAGTGACTTAACACGCTGGAAACATTTGAACGCCTCATCTTTGGTTTTCAGAAGCTCAATCCACATATACCGAGAATAATCATCCACTATGAGTAGGAAGTAGCTCTTACCCCCTGGAGTTTTTGGCTTGATCTGACCACAGAGATCAGTGTGAGACAAATCCAGAGGACTTTCAGCTCGATAATTTGCTACTTGAGGAAACGACTATCGATGCTGCTTCCCAAGAGCACAGCCATCACAGAATTCCTCGACCCGATCCAGCAGTGGCAGTCCCTCCACCATTCCCTTTACACCGAGCTCTCGGAGCGCTCGGAAGTTGAGGTGGCCATATCGGCCATGCCATAACCATGCCTTGTCATCTCTCTTGGCCACTAGGCAGACAGGAGCAGCTAGCTGCACTTTCAGCAAATACAAACGATTTCCAACACGAGGTGCTCGAGCCAGCAGTGAGCGTTCGACATCAAACACACTGCAAAAACCATTCTCCAACACAACTTTGCAACCACCCTCCTCCAGTTGGCCTAGACTGATGATGTTACTTTTCAACTTGGGAATGTAATAGACTTCAGTCAATACCTTATGGTTGTTCTGCTTTGTTTGGAGCATCACTGATCCGATGCCCTCGATCGCGACAGTTGATCCGTCCCCAAAACGCACCGTGCCGCCGACCGACCTGTCCAATGACACAAGTGCGTCACTCCGCCCGGTCATGTGGTTACTGGCCCCGGTGTCCAGAACCCACACGTCGCCGGTTTCTTCACGGTCTGCTGGAACCACCTCCTTCTCATTGAGGTGCACGACGTGATGCGTCGCGCTTGGGGCTGATGGTGTGACGTCGCGAGACTGGACGTGCACGGCGTTCACCGTCGCCAGCAACAGCGACGGCTGATCGGATTCCGCCTGCGCGTGATGCGCCTCCTCCTTGCGTTCCTTCCGAGGTGGCCTCTTGCAGTCTTCCTTCCAATGGCCATAGACGCCACAGTTCCTGCAGCGCCCTTTCCTCCTCGGAGTGCCTTCAGATGTGAGCTTGATGACGGGCTCCATCTTGTCGCCGCCGCCGCGATCACTGCGACCGACGCCGCCCCCTTTCTGCTTCCAGCTCTTCTTCTCGCCTCCACTCGACGAGGAGGACTCGGGTCGGAGGCGATGACGATTTCTCGACACCCACTCCTCTTCCGTCAACAGAAGTTTGCCGGCTTTGTCAGTGACTGACTCGATCCCGAAGTGATCCTCCGCCAGCTTGAGCCTGCCGACGAGCTCTTCAATTGTCAGTGTCTTCAGATCAAGCAGTGTCTCGATTGCGATCGCGATCTGCGCGTAGCGTTGGGGTAGAACGCGCAGCATCTTCTTCACCACCCGGGTGTCTTCAATGCTCTCCCCGGATGTACGCAGATCGCTTGCCAAGGCATTGATGCGCATAGCGAATTCATCCACCGTCTCGCCGTCCTTGAACGCGATGTTCTCAAACTCCTGGAGCAGTCGTTGGGCATTGGCTTCTTTCACGCGTTCAGATCCAATGCGCATGCTCTTCACCGCCGCCCACACCTCCTTGACGGTTTTCTTCGCGCCCAGCATCTGCCACATCTCCCTGGGCACGGAGCGCGGGAGACAGCCCATGGCTTGCCGGTCCTGCGACCGCTTCACGCCATCGCCGCCTGGCTCAATTACCTCCCAGATTTCCATAGCTTCATAGTTGCACTGCATAAGCATCGCCCACTCCGAGTAATTGGAGCGGTCGAGCATCGGCCACATGAGCGAGTTCTCACGAACTCCTCCGGCCGTGGTGCTCGACGTCCCGGTCTCGACCATCTCCGCCGCCGGATGTCTCCGATGGGGAACGACGAACTTCTTCTTGGGTGGCTCACGCGGTGGACTAATGGAACCACTATAGAACATACGACCTGGCTCTGATACCAGTTGTTGGCGCCGGCTGCCGGAATGGCTGCACCGACGGCGATCTACAACGCTCAGGCGTGCGCGCTCACCGCGGACACGACGTCGTTCACTCGCTCAGGAACGCTGAAAGGAACGAACTCGCGAGAATGGCGCTGCCAAAAAAACGTTGCAGCTTTTCTGGTGTTTTTTTTTTACTCTTTATTCACGGTGATTACAAGGTCTGATACCCACGATCCCCCCGCCATGCGCGCTCACGCTGCGTCGCGCCCGCCTTGTGCGCGGGAACGGTTTTTAGTGCGCGGCATGGCGGTGACCACTCCTGGCCGCACCGTGAACGCAGCACGGTTCTGGCTTACACACCGCTCAAGTCACATGCAGCTAGCTATTCTTAGGAATGTAAACGTGCAACTAAAATGCAACACCTATTTACAGAATGATCATGAGTGCACGAGATTCCGTTCAACAATGACCTCATGTCTGCCCCCTCGTGCAAACTAGTACTCCCTCCGTTCTGGTGCGGGGAGTACGTGACGGAGGAAGAGGAGAGGGTGGGAGACGCTTACATGAGAAGACGAGCGCGGTGGCGGCGCCGAGGAATCCGAAGAAGGGGGCGTCAAGGAAGACGCGCACGGAGAGGTCGCCAGCACCCCCGGCATGCTTCCTCTTCGCCCTTTTGCCCCTCATGCCGACGCCACCGTGCCTGATCTGGGGCAGCTGCCGGATCTGAGCAGCCCCGGCCGAGCGCGCCGCATCTGAGCGCCACCGGTCGGCCGCGCCGCGGGGTACGCAGGTGCGGGGAGAGGGGAGGGGAGAGGCGCGGCGTGAGGGGAGGGGAGTGGCACGGCGCGAGGGAAGCTGGCCGTAGAAAGGGAGGGGAGAGGCGCGGCGCGACTGCGCGAGGGGAGGGCAGAGGCGCGGGCGGGCAGGAAGCTGACCGAAGAGAGGGGGGAGAAGCGCGGCACGGCTGCGTGTCACACCCCAAAATTTTTGGATTTTGGGATGTAATTTGTTAGCAAAATTAATACAATAATTTTCTCAATTTTCTAAAATTTTCTAAGCTTTATATAATTAACAGGGAATTTAATATAGAAAAATAATTCAAAATAAAGTAACATAGGTTTAATATTGAGTGCTTTGCATTCATGCTGGTTGCATTTAGTAGTTTTATGTGTGTAAAGTTTTCTAAAATACGTTTAGAAGCCTAATGGGAATTTTCCAGAACTTTCTGGGATTTATTCCTATTTTTATATAACTAATTCTAATTTATGGAAGGTGATAACATCTTTTTCAAGAGCTCTAAGTATTTTATTTGGGTTCTTCATGTCCAACTCTATCTCTGGAATTTTTCCTAGGATTTTTAGAATTTTTAGAATATTTTTCATGGTTTTAATATCAATTCTGGACTTATCTGGAATTATTTTATAACCAGAAAAATAATTATTACGAAAATTAAAATCACCCTAAATCTTAGTAGACCAGTCTTGGCCCAAAGTTGACCCAATTTTAGGCCAAATCCATCCCATCACTTTATTGGGCCAAATTTCAAAGCTCATTCGCATTGGAATGGGGCAACCCACCTTTATTCTCATATTGCTAATGAACCTGGAAGTGGGAGGTTTCTCCCTATATATACGAACCATCTCTCCTCTGGACAAGGCACACCATCAACTCCTTTACAGGGAGGCCCCTTTGTTTGAGATTCCCTAAGATAGTCTTCTTCCACCATATCTTCCACTACTGTCCATTCTTCGTCTCGCTCCATTCTTCGTCTCGTCGTTGCGCCGAGCCTTCCGTCGTTTTTGGCCTCAAGATTTTCAGTAAGACCCTCAGCGAATCTCGTAATTTTCTACCACATTCGTTTAGTCTATACTCTTTCGTAGAAAAGCCCCTGCTAGTTTTAAACGTCGGAAATCTTGTTTAGTCCATAGTTTCGACGTTTTAGATTCGTTTTAATCCGTTTTCATTGCGATAGACTCATATCGACATGAATTACGATTAGAAGTATTATTTAACTTGTTGTAGGATCGAAACCCTCTAATATAAGCTATCAGATGGAGGTGAAGGATAGCAATAAGTCGCAGCGGAGATTTTCTCCCTAAAAAATAGATTCTGATAGGTGCACTAAATCTTATGTCGTTTCTAGATAGTAGCTCCTAAAATCGTGAAGCTAACCCAGAAGATAGATTATCAAATTATGAAGCTAACCCAATTGGAATCACGTTAATTGGACGTCTTGAACTTGAGATATAAAATAAACAAGCAGACTATGTCGGATGATGACGAGAATTGATCAAGTCCTAATTTTGTGATTAAACAAAATACATATGGAATTAAGCAAACAAACTTTTCAGACCTAGTTCTTGATGTCTTAGCAATATTTTGGATGAATTAGACCAACACATCCATCGACCGCGAGTCTCAAACCTTCACATCGACAATCTTCTGTACCGTTCTCTAGCCCGAACATCCGGCGAGACATCCTTGACCAGTAGGACCTCCGTTCCTCCAGAACTTAGTCCCGACCCTTTCTCTTAGCACGCTCTTTTAAATCTTTTATTTTAATTGGTGTACTGTTCTTAGTTGTATATTGTTTGCTTGCTTGTTTAGCTGCATGTTGTGCTCGTGTCGTTGATTGTTGCGGGAAGAGGAACGCCATCAAGAGATTGCAAGAACAAGATTGAAGACTCTGAGTAACGGTATCTTTGCTGGATTTAAGGCAAGTTATAGCATGGATAATCCTTGCTACCTAAACACACTTTTTACATTCATTTATTTTCATATGCATGTGTCTAAATTGATGTCCTATTAAAGTTGTACCTAGTTTGTATGCTCTGTCCTCGTTACCTTGGGATTATTGCATATGGGTAGAACTTTTGCTATGCGCAGCTACTATCACCATTATTTAACTGTTAATTTTGACTTAATGGTTCACTTCAACGTTAATGATAAAACTTGCTTTTTAGTAACATGGTTTAGGGAACTAGGGCATGTGCTGTGTGCTTTGCTCTAGTGTCTCTCCCTAAGGTCCGGTTCTTAAAGCGGCAACCCAGGAGCCTGTCGCCACCACTAGAACTATTATGGCTCTGGTCTTGGTCAAGTAACTTGTACGTCTCTAGCTTGCCAGTGGTTACCGGTCGGGCCGATGGCGTTATGGGAAGTAAGGCACGGGGTGTTTCTTGATTCCACCGAGGACGGTAGCCCCGTCGGCTATGTCCCGTTAGGCACAGTCCCGTGTTGGGAGCCCCTGTGGTATGGGAGCTCCGCACATTGCGCTCTTTCTTTTTGTTGTTGGCATGAGTTGCCCGCGCTTCGGACGCCATTTACCCCCTCACGTTGCGCCCTGAGGGTAAGTCAATCTCGGTGTCTAGAGTCTCACCACCTTATTATACCTTAGCGGCTACTGTCTTGTTAGGGTGTCTTGTGAAAAACCTCGTAGCGTCCCTATGCAGTCACACCTCGGAAGTGTTGATGTGCGTGATTGGTTGAACTTTTACGCGACTAGTGTAAATCTATCATGATAGCCTTGCTCAGGGTCACGAGCGGCCTGGATCCTTTTTTATTAGAAGATGATGTTTATTTATGCTTAATGACACTTACACTTTATTAATTGGGTTGCAACTGGGTTCCTTTCACTTGTAGTAACTTGGACAATGTTAAAACGAACCAACTAAAAATGCTAACGTAGTTCAGCCGTGTCTAGCCTTACTTTGAGCCTTCATACACCCGTGATATACTTGCTAAGTAAATGTTTTACTTACACTTGTCATTATTCAATAAAATCCCGGATGGGTAACAGATGGAGTAAATGAGTCTGCTGCTACTGAGTTTCTTGAGGATCTTCTATACTTCTGAGCTGTGGTTAACCAGTCGGTGTCCCTGTGGACTTGTGGCTCTACCCGTCGAGAGAGTTAGACTTCCGTTGTGTTTTATTTAGGTAAACTCTGATGTAAACTATTTTATTCGAGCATATGTACTCTAATTTCCATATTTGTAAGTTGTATGTGTTCTATGGACATCCTGTGCACACATATGGCAGCATTCAGGTCTACGTGAGGGGAGGGTAGAGGCGCGGGCAGGCGGGGTAGGGAGGGAGAGAGGGAGAGCGAGAGCTAGGGTTTGGAATGGTTTTCTACTTAGATGAAGGAATCAGAATCGTTGGATTGGTGATGGACGGCTGAAAACAACTGGGTCGTTTGGGCCGAAACGGACCCTATTTCATTTCTTTGTGCTTAACGTTTTTTTCTTTTTTATTTTATTGTACCTTTGTGAAGTAGCACATAAAAATAACTATCTTGAATTAACCAATATATTTTTTATATATAATATACTACATATAAGTAATATTGAAGAAGTTTCAATAATTATAGAACTTATTTACTATTTTTAACAGTTTAAATAAATTTCTATAGGTTTATTGAAAGTAATTACAATTTGAACTACATGTACCTCCGATAAGATTTGAAAAATTGCAAAAACATATATTTAGCGCCTATGTTGTATTCTAGCCCACTGCTTGGAGATTGATGAAAAATTCGATAGACTTATAGGGAAAATTCAAATTTCTACTAGTCGTCTTATTATAAAATAATGATAATAATACCTAAAACTTCTCCAAAAAATATGTAAATTGGAATAGAATCATTTTATGAATGTACAATCTTGACATAAAAGTTCCATCAGATTTTATGCAAACGGAAGTATACATTGTTCGTAAACTAGATTGTTTTCTCACATTGTTTCATACAACTCAACTCAAACTTTGAAATTCCAAACAACTCAAGTCTTATATTGCTCATATACACTTAAAAATTGGACACACCCTCACATTTAGTATAATATTAAATTTACATTACCATTTGTTCTTCAAAAAAGTTGGTTCAACTCCAATTTGAAATTCAAGTTCAAATTCATTTAAAGAAGTTTAAAGGAAACTCTATTTTTCTCCTAAATATATAGCTCAAATAAAAAACCTTTCAATATGAAAGTTGTAGAACTTTAAATTTTAAGAAACTTTTGTTTTGACCAATCTTCGAGGTTTAACATGTTTTTCTCTTTAAATCTCGGTCAAACATCATTTGACCCCGGGTCAACTCTCCTAAATTTATTTTACTACATAAACCACAACTCAATTCAAAAGTCTCCCAATATGAAAGTTGTAGGGTTTTAAATTCTAAGAAACTTTTGTTTTGGCCAAAATTTGAGTTTCAACATAAAAACCTTGAGAAACCTTAAGTCAAACATGTTTGACCCTGGGTCAACTACATAAACATGTTTGAAGTGGGAGTGGGCCGGCGGAGCAATGGGCTGGCGCGGAGGTGGGCCGAGCGCGGGAGCGAGCGGGCTGTGCGGTGGGCCGAGCGCGGGAGTTGGAGGATCAAAAGGGAACTTTGGCATGCTGGTGGTGGGCTGGTTTCAATGGTTGGCCTAAGTGGGAGAGAGAGAGGGAGGAAAGCTGGGCCGAGAGAGGGAGTTGGAGGATCAAAAGTGAACTTTGGCATGCTGATGGTGGGCTGGTTTCAACGGTTGGCCCAAGTGGAAGAGAGGGAGGAAAGCTGGGCCGAGAGAGGGAGTTGGAGGACCAAAAGCGAACTTTTGACCAAACAACATTTCTAGGGCTCATATGATGTGGTTGTGTTTGTTTGCAATAAATAAAATTTGTTACTAATAGTGGTAGGGCTCATGTGATGTGGTTGCGTTTGTTTGCAATAAATAAAATTTGTTACTAATAGTGGTAGGATGTTTTATTCATGGAACTCAACACTACGGTTCCAACCTCATATGGTGCAAATTTCTTTATTTTTTTCATATGGGAAATGACAATTTTTAAATTTATATTCGCGATGGATTTGTATAAACGTTGCAGTGTTTTGGACCGAACCGTGACAGAATTGAAAGAACCGTTACAGTTATCCGAGCTTAGAGAAAAATGCTAACGTTTCTGAAACCGTCGCAAGGATTTCGTCACAATTTTCTGGGCTTATCTGGGCTCAAGGAAAGATGCTGACGTTTTCTGAAACCGTTGCCAGGATTCTGTCATAGAATAAATAGTTTTTTGTAGTGAAACTCGAAGGATTTTTAGGGATCGAGTGATTAGAAGTCTGTTCAATTCCTTGCCCTTCTGCTAGGCTTACAAGGCCTATTTATGGGCGCTCCTCACTCCCTTTTCTACCCAAACTTTCAAGAATAATACCCTCTATACGGCTCCTCCCTTCGGAGGTCCCGGAGTACAAATGTGCCCGTCTAATGACACCAGCTTCTCGCCCGTGGTCTTGAAGCTTAGCCTGGCCCATAGACCGGAGGTCTCCCGACTGACCAGGAGGGAGGGAACAAAACATGGCTGATAGGGTCTCTCTAATGCCAACTTCCCGTCTCCCTTCCTTCCATGGGCTCCGATGGGCTACCCTCTCTTGTGCTTGATGGGGGCTTCCATTGAGCTTGGCCCCTTTCGCATCCCTGCCGAACATTACCAAAACCTCATGTCTATTAAACGGTACTACTTCGTTCCATAAAAATTGCACTTCTAGGATTAAAAAAATCCTATAAAAGAGTGCTCTTCTAACATTTAGACCACTTGTGAGGCCCAAATTATCATAAATACTCAGAAAACAATGCGCCAAATAATATTATTTAGCACTAATACCCTTTCACCAGCATCACTAACTAGCATTTTGCTCTGAAAACGACGCTAACCACCAAAATCGATAAGACAACCGGCTCTAATTAATATACTCCTTCAATGTTAAGCAGGGGCAGACCCAGAAACCAGCCAGGAGTGGGGCTGATACAAGCTTATTAGAATATCAAAATATTTTTTCTCTCAAATATCTACCTAAATTTTATAGATCTCCATTGATTTTTGGGACTTGGACCCGGGCTGCAGCCTGGGCAGCCCGGGTGCAGGTCCGCTAGTGATGTTAAGGGTACTGTAGTCATTTGCTACTTACACTAATTTGTCTGAAAATACTACGTAGAAGTGTATTTTTACGGGACGGAGGGACTATCAATCGTATTTAACCTCAGTAAAATCATGCGGCGATGAAACGGCACTACGGCCTCCCCGATGAACGATCACGCCGGCACTCCGGGCCTAACGTATTTTTCTAGGCCGTAGTCGCCGCGGCCTAGAATAGCGGTAAAAATCCAGGCTTTAAACAAAAGATTTGCACGCACAAACACAGTCCAAAGGGTCTCCCAAGTCCATGTCCATCCATCGGCCTTTCCATCTCCACAAGCTTCTCCTGTGCTCCGGCCCTCTCCCCCTTCACCCCTTTCTTGACTCTCTCTCTCTCTCTCTCCACACAAGAAAAGCTCCGAGCTTTCTCTCTCTACCCGGGGGAGAAGGAAGGAAAGCCGGCGCAGTCTGTTGGCGTGGGGGGCTGGCAACATCCCGGGTTCCAAGAAATCGAGTTCCTGGAGGGCCGTTCCATGGCGCCGCAGCGGGGGGAGCTGGGGCGGCAGCTCCCGCTGAGAGGCCCCCTCAAGGCCCTGGAAGCCGACATCCACCACGCCAACGCCATGTAAGCATCTCCACTCCTCCGCCCGCCCAGGATTGTGCGCTGTTCCGGGCATTTCTTGGTTTGTCTGTATCTCCATCCATGGATGGGGGTTTTCCGGATGAGCCGTGCCCCGTGCTGAATTTGGGGAAAGTGCGTTGAAGAGGTCCCCACTTTGGAAAGGCAGGAATTTGTCCTTTGGTGAGGGAGGATTCTAGTGGGGGGCTTTCAGGGTAGGGTAATTCAGTAAATTCACTGCAATTTCTCAGGGAAACAGAGTAATTCAGGGGCTTCACCTGAGGTTGGGAATTGAGATTATCCCGAAATTTGGGCGTGCGGTTGGGAATTGATCTGTTACCATACCTTTTAGGGGCTCTCTCTGCATATCCGGTCCTGCTAGAGCAAAAAAACCCAACTCAATATTGCTGTGTTTTCACTGTACTAGGGTACAACCCATTTCAGTATGTTGGCCAAACATTTTCATTTCTGAAGAACTCTTCTTTGGCTGTTGGGCAAAGGGTGTTTCCCTTCACTGTGCATCTTGGAAAGCTGCTGTGGCGATTGATAAGCTGGTTTGTGAATTCCAGGGCAGATGCCGTTCAGAGGAACTATGGTGGAGCATGCGTGCAGATGAGGCTGTCGTTCAGCTCCTTGGCTCCATTCTTCCTGTACCTCGTCCAGTGGCTGGATTGTGGTTGCTGTTATGCTCTTCCCAGTTATTTAGGACTGTTTCACATTCTTATATGCAAGGTAAAAACACAGCATGGAGTTTGGACCTTATATCATTGTGTTTCTGTTAATTCATATATACAGGGGTTCTGGGTTTCAGGTACCAAAATCTCTATATTTTGTTTGCACAGGTTTATGCTGATGGAGATAGCTCAGTGTCAACGTATGAAAGGCGGGCGAGCCTTAGGGAATTCTATGGTAATCTCTGGCCTATATGGGCATTTTGTAACCTTCATACCAATCTGCTTTTGACTTGAAGTCTCATAAGCTTCTTGCATTGCAGCAATCATCTATCCTATTCTGCAGCAGCTTGAGAGTAGTTTGATTGAGAGGGACCTGAAAGGGAAGGGTCGATGCAAAGACATAGTGAGTAGGAGGCGGATGGAGGATTGGAAACGGCTTTCTGGCAAGGATGTGGAGAGGGAGGATGAATGCGGAATTTGCATGGAGACATGCACCAAGATGGTTCTGCCTAATTGCAGTCATGCAATGTGCATAAAATGCTATAGGGACTGGTAATTACTTTTCTGAGTTTTTATTATCTGTATGTGAATAGGTCAATAGGAGCAGCCTTATGCAATTTGGATATGGATTCTGAGTCTAATAATAGTCCTTCAAGTTATTTATAATCAGAAATTAGTGTTCTGTTTGTTCCATGTTTGTTGTTGTGCTTGGTTAATGTTATCTTGTTATTGGTATAGGTATAAAAGATCAGAATCTTGCCCTTTCTGCCGAGGAAGCCTCAAAAGAATCCGCTCAAGAGACCTCTGGGTGCTTACAAATTACAATGATGTCATTGACCCTGCAAATTTAGAAAGAGAAAGCGTGAGGCATTTCTATAGTTATATTGACAGCTTACCCCTTATACTTCCTGATAATATTTTCTTTTTCTATTATGATTATTTACTATAATCCAGAAGCACCATACACTGAATGTGTAAATTGTCCGATGAGATCAGATGAAATTAATGTAGATTTTCTTCGGTAGATCAATGGCTTCTCTGACTTTGACAACACGAATATGTATTTACCAGTAGGATAGCAATGTAACACTAATGCAACCGTGAATAAAATTTGTAGGCAATATTCATTATATTGTCAAGTCCTAGTTCTTGGATCCTATCTATTGTGTCCACATTTTTGTGGATAACAATATAATCTCTCTCAGTTTGGATCCTTATCTCTATATTTCTTTGTATCTGTGAATGAAGCTACTCCAGTTCCTGTTCATTTTCAATAATGTATTGCTTTAATTGTAGTATGCACATGCTGACTTGAACTAGTTTAGTTAGCCCAACATTTTGGCCGATATAGATCGTTAGCCTTTTAACTTCCTGAAATGTGTTCAACGTTTGATGGGAACAACAATGGCAGATGAAGGTAAAATCTGGTTGTTTTGCCAAACTGATAGGACCGAAGAAATAATACAGTATCTCTGTATCTTCAATCATGCCTCCTACACTTGATAAAGGTCATCACCAGAAGTAATAGTCTTGTACGCATTATTTATGAAAGCCTCTGCTAGAAATAACGCAGGAGTTGTGCATTTGAGACGCCATCCGGTTCAGCGAAATATTTGTACACGAACTTGCAGGAAGGTAACATTTTTCAGTAACTGTTTGGTTCTTTACATATCACATTCGTGGTGCTTATTCGTTGTTCAATATTCCACTCTCCAAATCGCTTCGAATATTACACTATTGTTTGCTTGCGACTCTGAACACTATTACTGTATTTTTAACATGTTATATCAGCCGCAAAGCAATTTCCTCGAAAGAAACTGATCGGAAATCGGGTACGTTTGGCAGTGGCACCCTCTGAAAATGTGTGGTCATTAGGAAAGGGAGTTTATTGGGCTACGGCGCATCACACGAAAGCAGTATTTTTCTAATCATCACTTCGGTTGTATTCTAGAAGGGTGTGTTGTTAAAGTTTCCAATCCATTTTTTTAGGGCAGTTTCCAACCCATATGCCATCAATATCAAATGCTTCCGATCTACACATTTTCAGAGGGTCTGGTCATTGTGGGGGCTCCTACGTGGCTTTCGTGCACCAGAGTTAGCGAGATGGCTTAGTCTGTGTTTGGATGTTGGCATTGAGGTCCAGAATTAGGAATTGGCATTGTATGACCCCAAATACTGTTGTTTAGCTGATCTTGGTATTAGTTTGTGGAATTGGGCTCCAATGCCACCAAATATTTGGCCAAGCCCGCGTGAGCCCGCCACAATTCCGAGCGAGCCCCCTCTGTATTCACATGAATCGATACTTCTTCATGCCCCGTTCATTCTCTCTGCGTACGTCTCTTGTGAAAAAAGAAGCGTCACCGCCACCGCCTCCGTTCTTTCTCCCTGCGCCCATCTCTGGCGAAAAAAGAAGCGCTGCCGCCGCCGCCGCCTGAGGGGAGCGGACATGAGGCGACCCCATGGGGATGATGGCGCCGCAGGTAGCCTCCTCCTCCTTGTTCTCTCTCGTCTCCGATTACTCTTCGTCGGCCTTCCCTGCTACCTTCCCTGGTGAGCCCCGTGCGCGCCCCTCCCCTGCCTCCTCCCCGACGAGCTGCACGCCCCTCCGCCGGCGGCCTTCTCCAGCGAGGTATGGGCAGCACGCCCCTCCTTTTAACTTCTTTGGTTCCATCTAGCAATTTCATCTATATCCAAACAATTTTTGGTATTGTAACCTAATGCCAATATCAGGCAATTTGGTATTGAACTCAATTCAATGCCAAGGTCTCCAATATCAACATCCAAACGGAGCCTTAGAGGTCGGCTTCCGTGCACCAGAGTTAGCGAGATGGCTTAGAGGTCCAGAAAAGCCTAAAACAAACTAGTATTGTACTGTGTATGAACGGCTAAAAATATAATACTAGCTATAACTTATATTTTTGGTTCCATTAACAGAATTAGATTCAACATCTAGATACTGCTAGCCACGTCTGACACACAAAGAAATATCAAATATTTGAAAAAGACTTTCAATATTTCCTAAATAGCATATCAACATTTAAAAACAGTATATTCAACATTTTTTCTAGAAACACATATCAACATTTTGGAAAAATACATATTCAATAATTTTCACAACCTATTTCAACATCTTATTGGAATACATTCAACATTAATCAACACCTACATCAACATTTCAAAAAAAGAATTTAGTGTCCCTTCTTCTTCGGCAACGGCAACAGCGCATATCAATAGCAATCATAGTGGACGGATCTGACAGAAACGATATGCACCAGCGGAGGCAGCGATGGCTGCACTCACAGGTGGTGTGCAGGTGGCTGACGGCGGCGCTCACAACGGTAGCGACCATCACGATTGGGGCAAAATAAAGCAGGAAGCGGCAGCCACGGTATAGACACCAGTAGCGATGGGTGCGACATGAGCGGTAGCAACGGCGACCATGAGGGTGGGCGGCACAGAGCGGACAACAGGGAGTGCGCAGCGGCGGCGGTGACGACGCGAAGCAGGAGGAGGTGTGGGTGGGGAAGGCATCCTATGGATAAAAACACTTGCACGGATCTTAAACACCGGAAGCAATGTAGGAAAGAAACTTTCGGAAGCCGTATAGGATCCCGGGTCTTGGGGGCTCCTATGTGGCTTCCGTTCACCCGTTAAGCAACGTGGTTTAGAAGCCCACTAAAGCCCACCAACAGCGCACGTGAGGAAGAGAAGCCCACCAACGAGCGTACGCGCGAAGAAAACGAAGCAGCGCGCGGCGAACATACGCGCCAAGAAAATGAAGCAACGCGTGATGAACAGACCTTTTCCGTTATCGCGTCGTTAAACCCGACGTAGGGTGGAGAAATATCCTCACGTCGTAAACATTTTTTTACATAAAAATTAAATTAATATATTCAAAGTGTTGAAATAATGCGGGATAAACTAGATCAACATTTTCTCAAACTTAATTCAATAATTCGGTAAACTAGATCAACATTTGTGTGGAAATGTTGAAGCACTACTTCTAAGATGTTGAGATAGTTATTTAAAATGTTGAAATAGCATATTAAAAATGTTGATTCTGAAATATACACATATAAAATAAAAATATACTTATATTGGATCTTATTTTGTTACATTAATTCTAAATAACATGGTGGTTCAGACGGATTTTAAAAAAATTAACGGTTTAGAAGAAAATCGTATTTAAATGTTGGAAGTAGGATTAGATTCCACTGCCGACGCCATCCATCAATTCTCCATCCGCGCGCTGCTGCGAGCCCGACACCCGCGCGCTGTGAACCTAGCTGTCGAGGGGTGGAAGGGTTCAACATCTCGGAGGACTCTGCGGTGTCGGGCTCGAAGCCCGCCGTCCACCCCTACCTCGACAGCTTCCTCGCGTCCCCCGCCCTCGACGGCCTCCAAGAGCTCGAGTTCTTCTACGGACGGTCCACGGCGCCGGCATCCCTCGAGCCTCCGCCGCAGCCGCCGTTCCCGCCGCAGGCGCGCCGCTTCGCGTCCACCCTCGCCGTCGCCAGCTTTGGCTTCTGCCACTTGTCCGAAGAGGCCGCGGGCTCGCTCGTCTTCCCTGTTCTCAAGCACCTGGAGCTTGCAGAAGTCAGCATCTCGGAGGACTCTCTGCGGTCGTTGCTAGCTGGCTGCCATGCTCCGGTGAGCTTGCAGCTAGCAAGAAACCATGGCTTCCGTCGTTTCCGGTTCATCTCTCGCAGCCTTAGAAGCATTGGTAAGTTGAATTCAGGAACTAAACAGAAACACTCTTAGCTTGACGATGGTGATGCGCTCCGTGAAGATTTTAGCTCTCCGCACCCGGCATCTTTCTCTGGATGGATGTGGTTATAAACCTCATGATGTGCTTTCCTTGCCTGAAAACTTTGTATATCTCGTCATTGTTTATCTGATTGAATCTGATGACTCGATCAAGTCACCATACATATATATGGCGTCAAATCCTTGCTCTTGAGCATGTAGTAATTGTTTATTTTAACTTTGTGCTTTTTCAGTCGGTTAACAGAGGGGATGAGCAGAGCAATCCCGCATGCTGAACAACTGGGTCGTATAGAATACATCAACCACCATCTGAAGAAAATAATACTATCAGGTTATGTAATGAGCTGTATGTCACAGGTTAATTTTATCAAGTTCTTCGTATTGAATGCTAGAGTGCTACAATTGATGAGGTTCGAGATACCACCAGGCATGCCCGCCGAATGGATTGAAAGGCAGCATGAGCTACTCCAGCTCAAGGATAGAGCTTCAAGCGATGCTCAGTTTGATTTTCCCACCGACAGTTGGTTGTGTTGCCCTGTAAATCTTGAGTGGGTCGGTAATTTTTCCAGAGCTGAGTCCTTCCCGTGGAGTTCTTATGAGTCATGATTTGTGCATGATAACCTGCTAAGAGTTATTCTTTCCAGCACCTTCTTTTTCCCAGCTTGATGATCAGATCATGTTTGAAGAGTTGAGATTCCTGCTGTACTCTTCTCATCCAGAGAGTGTGTTACAAAGTGCTCTACTACAAAGATTCACTGTACCATAGAACCTGGTTATCATTGGGTACATGTTTGTGTGCTATTAGTCATTATGGCCACAATTCAAGTGGTAGCCTTGTTTAATCTACCAAAAAACAGCTTAGCCATGATAATGAACCAAACCACACGAACTCTCCCATGTCCTATTCGTCACCCACTCGACCTTAGAAACTGCCCATGCTCTCTTTACACTGATTGGATTACAAACCATTGGGATCAACTCAAACCATCAATCCCCTTCCTTCGTCACGGATTTGTGAATCAGGTCGAAGATTGATTGATGTGCATGTTCGTTTGGATCAAGGAATAAAGAGTGAAGTTTAAAGAAGTAAAACTAAAGTGCAGCTATGCCCTGTTGGTTTGGCTTATCAGCCACCAGTCAGCAGTACTTTTCTCTCCGAACAAATCAGCACCAGCCACCAGCCAAACGAACGGGGCGTTTAGTTGATGTATTATAAACACATAAATTAAAATAGCTCTTTGTTTAAACCTTGCATGGATCCTAAATTTAGACCCCAGCAAAACTCAATCGAGGCAAAACATAATTACCTGGCTAATCTCGAGACAAAAATTTAGTGTCCATGCGCATTGTCAGGGCATGTACAACAGTTTATACAGCTGCTGTCTATTTAACACATACAGACAGTTAAATAGTCAGCTCTATAATAGTTTAGACAGCTGTTGTCTATTTAGCTGTATGTGTGATAATAAATACGCACTCTGGTTTCTGATGTTTTGCATGTGAGCACGAGCCAAAGCAGTAGACGAGATAGTAGACAGCAACACTCTCTTTTCTCATTAAATGATAGCCACATCAGCTCATTTGATCTATGTGGCAACAAAAAGACAGCTGCTGTATGTGGGTTGTACATGCCCTCAGGCCACCTTTTCAGGCTGGGCTCGGACCAGTCCGACTTTTCTCTCTTTTTTCAGTAAGAAAATACTCCCTCCTTACCGGTAAAAAAAGACGTTTAAGACAACGACACGGTCTTCAAAATACAACTTTAATTTCTTATTTCTATAAAAATATTTGTCGAAAAGTGATACATGTATATTTTTATGAAAGTATTTTTTAAAATAAATCTATTCATATAACTTTTACAATTTTAAACACAACAACTTAAAAATTATTCATGATTTATATTTTTAAAGTTTGACTCAAAACTTGTCATAGACGTCTTTTTTTTCGGAGGGAGTAACTAAAATAAACAGTTCGGGCCAGGATCCGGCCGCCCCGAAAATTTTCGGACCCATGTCCCTTTGCGAACCCGGCGGCCCCATAAGAGCCTCAGGCTGGGCCAGAAATGCTTAGTTGTACCTCAAATGTGTATGGTTTCGGGCCCAGCCCGGCCCATCACTGGTACACAAGGCCCAAATCTCTTGAACTGTTTCGTCTTATCCACCGGGATTATTGCGGCTCTCCGCCGCCGCAAGCGACGGAGATGTTGCCGGTGGCTCCCGGTGCCAAGAAGAGGAGAATGGAGGCCGGTCAGGGTCAGGGTCAAACAACGGAGGCAATCTCAGGCTCCTCACCAGGTGAGCTGCGCCCACCGCCGGCAATGGCGGCGGAAGCGCCCCATCCCAAATCTGCAGGCAAGTCGCAAGAACCGCCGCCGTCGCTTGGTGCCGGCGAGGAAGGAGGAGACGGCGGCGGCGGAAGCTTCGATCGCATCAGCGGTCTCCCTGACGCCATTCTTGGTGAGATCATACCCCTCCTCCCCATCAAGGAGGCCGCCCGCACGCAGACCCTCGCCGCTCGGTGGCGCCACCTGTGGCGCTCCGCCCCTCTCAGCCTCGACGGCGGTGACCTCCCCGACGAAGGCGAGACCTTCCGCGCCGGCCTCATCTCGCGGATCCTCGCTGCCCACCCGGGCCCTGCTCGCCGCTTCTCTGTCTCCGTGCTCCAACTCTTGCTCCACCCCTCAGCAGTTGACTCCTGGATCTGCTCTCCCGCTCTCGATAACCTCCAGGAGCTCGAGTTCCACATTGGGGAATTAATCAAATTAAAGTCAGGCCAGCTATGGCTGCCGGATTCTACATTCCGGCTGCCGGATTCTACATTCCGATTCTCGGCCACCCTCCGTCTGGTTACCATCTGCAAATGCTACATTCTGGAAAGCACTATGGAAGCACTTCACTTCCCCAAGCTCAGGGAACTTGCACTTGAAAGTGTCTACATCTCGGAGGACTCATTACAGAGCATAATTGCTGGCTCTCCTGTCCTGGAGTGCTTGCTGCTTAGCCGCTCTGTTGGCTTCGGTCGTGTCTGGATCAACTCCCAGAGCCTTGTAAGCATTGGTGTGCAAAAATTCTCAGGGCAACTGATCATCGAGAACACACCATCGCTTGAAAGGCTGCTGCAACTTGAACTATGTCGGGACCTTCATGTATCGATAATTGCAGCACCGAAACTGAAAACTTTGGGCTGGATTTCTGACAGTAATTACAACTTCAAGATGGCGTTTGGCAGTACAGCCGTTCAGGTACTAGTGTTCTTATTCCTTGCCTTCATGAGGCTTCTTATAATGAGTATACTTGTACACCCACAGTTTCATGTTATCTCCATTTTTTAAGATAGACTGATGCAATGCTATATGTTTGGTAAAGGACTTGCATTCTGTTTGCAATACCGCAGTGGTGTGCAGTATCAAGATTCTAGCTGTCAATATTTATACTCTTAACCTTGATATGGTTCTTGATTTATTGAGATGCTTTCCATGCTTGGAGAAGCTGTACATCGAGGTAACATTACTCCACTGGCGGTTTGTAGTGTTGGACTGTTGGCCCTGCTCTCTGTTGATCAAGTTGCTACTATCTGTATCCTTGATATCAAATTGTCTTATTTTTCCATTTTTTTCCAGACATTTGTGTCAGGGGACAGAAATTCATGGCGTCGTAAACACCGTGATGTTATTAGATGCCTGGATATCTGTCTGAAGACAGTAGTGTTGAAGAATTATCGTGGCATAAAGTCACATGTTAACTTTGCGTCATTCTTTGTATTGAACGCAAAAATGCTGGAGTCAATGACATTTGAGGGAGGAGCCTGCTATGATCAGAAGTTTATTGCCAAGCAGCATAGTTTACTTAAGCTTGAGAATAGGGTTTCAAGAAATGCTCAGTTTTATTTCACAGTTCGCTGGAGCACCAACATAACAGATATCAAACATGTCCGTGATTTGTCATTAGCTGATCCTTTTGAATGTAGCTGTTGAAACTGGGTTGCCTAGTTCCTTACACATATTTATTTTATTTGTACTTGATTGGTTCTCTAGTCTAGTTGTTTTGCAATAATTTATTCTTGAACCTTCCGATAATCGATGAACTCTGCATATTGTTTCTCTCGAGTGATACAAAGTATGCCCCCACATTTGGTTTTTTCGTGTCTGTAGTGTTTTGTAATTTATACCATTCTGGAACCTTCTTGTATTGGACAAATTATGCAAATTGTTTCTCTTTTGCGCTACTTATATGTGACTGGTAGAATTAAGGAAGTAAGCCCACCCGGTTTCGTTGATGGAGGGCTAATCAACAATGGCAGCCACAGCCATTTAAAATAGTATCACGAGGTGCTCAGTTTGCCTTGAGAGCTTTCAATGATTTCATGCGTCGCACTTCTACATGATTCACTGTACCTTGCCCCTGTATCTTTCAGCACAGTAATAAGTGTTTATGAATTTCCTGTGACATTGTTGCCTTTTCATGTTCAGGATGGAGTAGCGAGTTGAGATTCCTAGTACCTATACTGATCTTCTGTATAATCATGTGGAACTTTATGATTTTACCATTGTGTGTGTGTGGCATCTCAAAGAATTAGATACAGAAGACATCTCTATTTTGAAGTTAGGCATCTGGTATTCTGGCTTCCTAACTGATTACCATGGTAATGTTCTAGTAAGTCATGTTGTCTCTATATTTACAAAGTATGTGATGCTTGTGTGTGTGTTGGGCAAAATTTAGCCTAGTTATTAAACTTGAAAGAGTTCACCAAGTAAGATTCCTGAACTTGATCCACTGTGACTGCAATTATTCTACTCGTCAATGTCTAAGGTCCCATAAGTTAATTAAACTAAATGGCACATGACACAAATCTGGTGCACCATGCCAGGCATCTCGTTCGCTCTTCTCTGAGTGGAGAAATCTATAATCAGTGGATGTCCTTTGGACACCTATAGGGCTCACTCTCCTCTGATTCCACAAGTTTGTAGCTATTTCTAGCAAGACATGTGATTCCACAAGCTCTTCATGAGAACACATTCTTCATGCTTTGCTTGTAGCATCTCATGCTCACTAGTTAGCAAACCAAGTTGTTGCTTGAGCACTTGATTTTCTTTCTCTATGGATGCGACCAAGGAAGCTTTGATTAGCTTGACTTTATCAAGTTTCTCGGTGAGAGCTTGAATAGTCCCCCTTCTTGCTTTTTCTTCCTTCTTGGTCTTCGTGTTGCCTTTGGCCATGAAGCACTTGGACACTTCATCACTGGAAGGTATAAAATCTTCTGTGTTGAATGTCTTACTTGTGCGGAGTTGACAACTCTTTTTTCTGGCCTTGTAGAGCAGCTCTGCCCAAACTGGTGAGACCGGTTTCGAAAACTAGTTGGACCGGTTTCAGCAAAAAAACTGAGGCTGTGCTATTTTGGCCTTCTTGCTCCTTGGTGATGGTCACCTAAGGCTCAATGCTTGTTGTTGCTTATGTGGAACACTCCTCGTGTGACTTGGCTCTAGCTTGCTCTTGCTCGTCGCTTTTGGTGTTTATGAATAATTCTTCGAGTTGAGCCCAAATGAGATGAGCATCAACTCGAGTTACATCATCTTGTAGGATTAGATCCTTCACCTCTTTGCTCAAAACACCAAACAAGAAGTTAGCGACACAAGCGTTGAGTTGTAGGCAATTCATCTCCTATTGAGTTAGGTTGGACAAGTTGTCCCAATCCACATTTGGAGGATGGATGCCTTCAACTACAACCTGCTCAATAAAAGAACCCATGGTCCTAGTAACATCGAGTACATGAGCAGACCAAATAGCATAGTTTGAGCTGTCACCAACTAGTGGCTCAATGGGTACCTCACATGAAGTTGACATCTTTCCTCACGGCAGTTAAGCTTGGATGTGAGGCCGAGCTCTGATATCAATTGAAAGAACCTTGATGTCACCTAGAGGGGGGGGGGGGTTGAATAGGTGATTCTGCAAATTTCCAACACTTAAAACAATTTGTCAGTACAAACTCCGGAGACTCCAAGGATATTTCTGGAAACTCTGGACCTGTCCGGAGACTCTGCAACAATCTCTAGAAACTCGGAATCCTATTTGCTGGAAATTAACAAAGTCAGAACCAAAACCGGTTAGATCGGTTTCTCAAACGGGTCGGACCGGTTTCTGACTGAGAACCACAACAATGTAAATAACCCCTTCTACGAGTTCTAGCACAAACCAGACTTGGTGGGGGTGCTTCTATAGAAGATTTCTAGCAGGTTCACCAAGTCCCTGCACACAAGTAAAGAACAACCAAGTAGATCGAGCGGAAGCAAATATAAATGCTAGAATTGAATAATGTGAGACAAACCAAATGAGAGACGCCAAGAATTGTTTGCCGAAGTTCAGGTTCACCAAGTGAATCCTACGTCTCTGTTGAGGAAGCCCCTAGTGACCCAAAGGTCAAACTCTTTCCTCGGTCCACTAACTTGTGGCCTTTCCCCAAAGGAGGCAAGATCGTGCCTTCACAAACCAGCGTGAGCCACGCCTAGTCGTCTAGGAGGCTTCACCTCCAAGAGTAACAAATGCTTCAATTGATGCTAGACTTCAACCGCGAGTGCTCAAGCTATGGACTTGCTCTTCACTGAGTTAGCTAGCTCTCTCTAGCTTTCTATAGCTCACACACAATCACTCTCTCAACCCAATCCAAAGATATGAACAATTTCAATCAATCTCACAAAGAGATGCTTGGGGAGAGCTTGCTCGTGCTCCAAGTCTTTCTGGACGCTCAAGAAGCCAAATGAACTAGCAACCCTCAAAGGAGAGGGCCAAGGGGTATAAATACCCATCTCTCTAAAAACTAGCCGTTATGTCAGTGGAAAACCGGCCAGACCAATTTCCCAAAGAGGTCACACCGGTTTTCAAACCAAAACGAGCCGTTAGCACTTTAAGCACCCAAACCGGTCAGACCTCTTTCCAAAATCGGTCAGACCGGTTTTGGACCAGCCAGCACACTAAGTCTCAAAAGACTTCTCTCAAAGGCTATCTCACATGGGTTGACCTATGAACACTTTTGGTGTTGTCAAACAACTAATGTTGCATCCCTCTTGATAGTACGACATACCTATACTCAAGTTTACAAATAATAAATAAAACCTCTACTTGAGTTTCTATGTCTTCATTGATGCCATACTTGATCAATCTCAGCTTGAGGGCTCACAACATTCCTTTCTTGCTGAGCAAATCCAACTTGAGCCAATGGCTTTAGAATTTCCAAGTATATGATCAAGAGTCCACTACTAATTCATAAGCCATCTCAACACTTGATGCAATAATGATTGGATGCATTGCATTGCTTCACTAGATAATGCTTGATTAATGCCTAGAGACCAAACCACGGTACTTGATTCTTCACCTTATCAAAGTTCCTCGGCGCAAGACTATCTTGCCCTTCTCTTTGCTTACTACCTCATCACTAGCCATCTAGCTTAATCCCTTACATCATATCTTGCCACTTTAAGTTAAGCTTTGCTTTGCATCACCATAAATACCACATTGAAATCCATGTCCAAAGAAATCCAATTTCTTTAAATAATTCATCCCAATATCTTTTGACAAGCTTCTTCTAAAAGAGACCAACCAATATGCATAAATTCTTGTCTCCTTTCTCATTTTCATTCATTGGTCATTATCATCTTTTGTATCATGGGATCACATACACTTGTTTGCTTTCATGTCTTTAAATCAATAGAGCGCATATTCTTATCAGCAATTATATCACACATAAATATCCATAAGAATAAAATCCTGCTCATATGCTTAAGCAAACAAGTTAGATCACTAATCATGTTGTCATACAAATCACCAAAACATATAAGTGCCTAGATGCACTTTCAAATATCCAATATGATAACCTATTCTTTTCTTATAACTACATACCCTTAGTATTGCCTTAAGGGAACGCATTACACTTACTCCTCAAAAGGAAAGGAAAATATATTGGCACTGTTACAGTTCAGTGTCACACCCAGTTTTAGAAAACAAACCAAGTGTACACTGTATGTGTGCTAGGATCAATTTTCACACATATAGTAAGCTAGTAGCGAATAACAGATACAATATCATGTAAATAAAATATAAATGACTTACAAGTCTATCAGAGTATACTACGTATCCTGAAAACGATGGCTCCAAACTTCATAGGCAATCGACTGGGAGTTGCATATGGCTAGAATTTGGCACCATCTTCATCAGCTTTACACAAGTTCTTCTTCTGAGCAGCGGTTAGCAAGGATGAGTACACTTATGGTTGGTACTCAGCAAGGCCACAAGAAATAACCAGAGCAAAAATTAATTATCAACTTTAAGTTAATTAATCATGCGAGGGTCCAGGCCGGTCTTGACCATGAGCACGACTATTATAACAGTTTTTAGACACTATGCAGAGGATGTACACTTTCACCATAAGCCGCGTAAAAGTTCAAAAGAACTTTATACCCAACAATGCTATGCGGATCAGGCACGTATCACATTACCGAGTTGTGACTAGGTAGGGACGCTATTATGCATTTATAAAGATTCCCTAATAAGCAATAGCCCGCTAAGGATTCAGATCGAAGCAGGCCATAACCCTCCCTAATGGGTCATGTATCTTGGTAAAGCCTACTACCCAAGAGGATCGGGCTATACCCCATCAACGCCTCCCCTCTTGCCCTTCTGGTAAGACTATTCCAAACTAGAGTCTCTAATTAGTCAGCCAAGGCCAGAGCCCATTAGCACTCATGGTTGTATTGTTTTTCTGGGTGGTCACTGCATGTTCCAATTAAATCTACATGATAGTGTAATTAAAGAATATGTAGAAAGATGGTTAGGGACACTTGACTTCATGCAACAAAAATAGCACTGGCTCAGTCTTCAACTCTTGCACTTGCTCTTTTAGTCTTCAAAGCACTCGAACTACATTCCTTCTTCTCGTAGCAATCATCGAGCACAATCAAGCAAACAAACAAGCAAGACTAAGGACAATAAACCAATCAAAAGAAAAGCTTTAAAAGAACACATTAAAGGATATGGCTCGATGCTACGGTCACGCAAGTGCCAGAAACGCTGAAAACAGAGCTATGTTTGAAAAGATATGACTATCACAAGATTTGGATTGTAAATGAACACAACTATATGCTTGATTAATTTTAATTAAATAAAATCATATGTAAAGGTTATTTCAAAGAATTACATTTGACTTTGTAAAATCGAAGTAAACTTAATCACATTTCATTATAATTGTTTATGTATACATTATTCCAATTTAAACATTATCTTGAAATAAAACATGTGAGAGCATCTAATCGAATAACTTTATGAACAGCGTTGGACTAATCAATATTATAATTCAAACATATTTATGTTAATATTAATCAATATTGATAATTATTTATGCAAATTCGAAGTTTAACTCTAATTAGTTTTTAATTAGAAAGCGAGTAGTCATAAATATTATTCAGATTAATACTAGTTTATGGAAAATTGAGATAAAACTAAATTATATTTTATTTAGAAAATTAATTGAATATTTATTAATCATATTAACATTAATATGAAAAACGAGAGTATAAACGTTCATTAAATTTTATTTAAGAAAGCACATGTACTTAGTCTTTAATCAAATTAATAATAAACAAATTTTAGAAATAAATAATATATAAAATAACAGTGCTAATGCGTAGTTTAAGTTGACATGAATCTAACGCAATAAAAACAGATTAAATTGGAGTTAAAATGAAGAAACCAGAGACTAAACAAGATTTTCTAGCATCTAAAACTAGTAGGGGGTATTCTGCAAAAGCGTATAGACTAGAAGAATATGGTAGAAAACTAAGATTTGCTGAGGGTCTTACTAAAAAGCTTGAGGTCAAAAACGACAGAAGGCTAGGCACGATGACAAGACGAAGAATGGACACTTGCAGAAGATATGGTGGCAAAAGACTATCTTATGGAATCCCAACCAAAAGGGCCTCCATGTAAAGGAGTCTAAGGTGTGTCTTTTTTAAGGAGAGGTGGTTCTTATATATATAGGGAGAAAACCTCTCACCTCCAGGTTCATAAGCAATATAGGACTACTAGGTCGTTTAATCCTTTTCAATGCTAATGGGCTTTTTAGAGATATCTCAAAGCACTAATGAGCTTTGAAATTTAGCCCACTAAAATGGTGTATGGATTTAGGCTAAATCCAATTTGAATCTAGGCAAGCCTTTTATTTTTGGAATAATTATTTTTTCTGGTAATTAAATAATTCTAGATAAGTCTAGAATTCATATTTAAACCATGAAAATACTCCAAAAATTCCAAAAAACCCATAAAAATCCTAGAGATAGAGTTGGACATGAGGAACCGAAATAATGTATTTGGAGATCATGAAAATGATCTTTGCTTGTTCCAAAAATTGGAATTTGCTATGGAGCAATGGGAATAAAATTCCAAAAAATCTGGAAATTTCCATTAGGCTTTTAAACGTATTTTTAAAAACTCTGCACACATAAGCCACTAAATGCAACTGGCATGAATGCAAAGCACACAATATCAAACCTATGTTATTTAATTAATTAAGAAAAACACTTCTTTTCCTATACTAAATTCCATATTAATTATATAAATCTTAGAAAATTTTAGAAATCTGAGAAAATAATTGTATTAATTGGGCTTATTATTCACATCCGAAAATTCCATTTTAGGGTGTGACATTCAGTAAATCACATTTTGACGGAATATCAGTGACATTATTATTAATAACAGATACTGGGGATGGATACGCTGAAAAAAGACTTGTAGAATTTGATTTGGTTGCTTAATTTGATCAATGAACCAATAATCATAAGAGCTCAACTGAAGATATTGTTACCAACGAAGTTTTGCGGGCAAATGGGAGTCTGCTGGGTACGGGTTGGTGTTGCTCCCGAGACAGCACTACCGGATTTTAGGTGTTTGCCGTGTGCCGCCCACGGCAAAGCCCCGATGGTAAATAGCCCCGATGGTAAATACCCTTTGCCATGTGCCAACATGGGCACACGGCAAAAATGACGCCCTCCTTCCGTTAACGGCCAACTTGCCTTTTTTATTTTTTTTTTCAATGGTTTGCCGTGTGCCTCCCCCTTGGCACAGGCAAACATTTGAATCTTTGCCGTGTGCCGCCCCCCTGGCACACGGTAAAGACATGACTTTGTCTTGTGCCTGCCCATGACACACGACAAAGGATAACGACCGTCACTTAGGACGGCTAGGTTTTATTTGTTTTAAATCTTCGCCGTGTGTTGGTCGGCAGCACACGGTAAAGGGGCTATTTGCCGTGTGTTGTGCTCTGGGCACACGGCAAATAGTCATTTTGTTGGCACACGGTAAAGAATTTGTTTGTCGTGTGTCCGATAATTTACACACGGCAAAATATTGAACACACGGTAAACAACGGTTTTCCGGTAGTGCATACAGCAGCGCGCCTTGTTCCTCGTGTCAATCTCCACCATCCACACCGTCTCATCCACACCATCTCATCCGCACCATCTATCGGGCAGCAGTTCTCGCAGATCATGAAGCAAACGACGTCAGGGTCGTCGGAGCTCACGACGGGAACCTCGGCGCCGCCCGTAGCTGGGGAGCTGCCAGAGCTCGTCGCAGTCGAGCACGCCGTCCTTCACCCACGCCATTGGCCCCTCCGTCCTCAAGCTCATGGTCCAAGTGGTCACGTTGAAGGCGAAGCGGGTGTGCGGGACTGCGGGAGCGCTCGCACGAGCTCCTGCCGCCGCAGCAGCGGGGAGCGACGCTAGCGAACCTCACCGCAGCGGCGCCGGCGCCGGCCAGCCTCTGGCAGCAGTACGGCATGCGAGGCCGATTGCTGTTGAAGTGGCGGCCCGTCCTCTCCTGCGGCGGCACCGGCAGCGGCACGTACCGTAGCCTGGGGTTCTCGGTCTCGTCCATGTCGCAGAGCAGGAGGCCGGCGAGGTAGTCGACCCAGCACATGAGCCGGCCGCCGACGGGCACGGCCGCGTCGATGTCCCGGGCTCCCGGCACCGCGGCGGCAGCTCTCCTCCGGCCTCCCCGTCGTGGTGCACGATAGGCACCCGCTTGAGGTCCCAGTCGCCGCCGCGATCGCGGCCGGAGTGGAGCACGCACAGCTCGGCGTTGTCGTATGGCGCGTCGTAGGTGACCTCGAGCTGCGCCACCAGGAAGTTAGGAACTCGCCGCCGCTGCGGCGGAGCAGGCCGGTGTAATTCTGGACCACGGAGAGGAAGCGCGGCCCGGGGCTGGGGGTCGGATCCCGGCGATTTCCCTCATCGCGCTCGAACTGCATGGAGACGGAGCAGCCGGGGAGTAGCCACAGCGGCGGCGGCCGGGCGGCGGCGCCGGCCTCGTACACGAAGTAGTCGACGGTGGGGTAACGATGGAGGTCATAGCCGTCGCGCTTCTCCGACACCCTCGTCTCGATGAGGACGGCGTCGTCGTGGGCCGCGACGATGCGGAGGGCCTTGGAGAACTCGGTGCCGCCGGGGCTGGTCGTCGGCGTGCCGCCGCCCCGCCTAGCCAGTCGTAGTGCAGGACGGAGCTCGCCGGCGGCGCGGCGAAGCCGAACGAGCTGAGACGCTGAAGAAGTGGCCTGACGAAGTGCAGGATGCCGCCGTGGTCCTGGCGTCGGCGGCGACGCCGTCCTTGACGTCGACGTAGCCGTTCAGCATCACCCAGCGGGGGCGCGGCCGGCCGGCGGCGCCGGATCAGGGTCCTCCCGCGCGGGTTGGGTAGGGTTCCCATGTTACCGCAGCTTTTGATTAGATCGACCGATGGATCGAGATGACGAGAAACTGAATACTTTCGATCGACATCCGGTTATAGAGGCCAGTTCGTTCAGGGCTGTGGAGATCGACGGAGATGGCAGCATCCGCTTGTTCAGGGCGTTTCTGGTCCAACTCGGGCTAACTTGCTAACCTGCAGTAGTTGACTATAATAATACACAAGCATATATTAACTTGTAAAATGGAGTAGGATTGGACATGAACTACTAGTTCGGATGAACCGAATGTAGTTAGTGATTTTCTTCTCGAAAAGTTTAGTATTGTGTAATATTATATTTCAAGTTCGATTTGGGTACGGTGTATAATGATTTTACTACATTAGTGCATAACACTTTTTTTTGAACTGCCATAATCCTCGGCGTCATCCTTTGGTAGTTAATAACAATTACAATTCATAATAAGGCCCCCTTTGGTAGAGCTCCCCGTGAGGGTGGAGTTGGAGTTGGAGGTGGATGAGCTGATTTTTTTAGCTCCACCAGCTTCACTTGTGTCATATGCAAAACAACTCCACCTCTCACAACCAACCCCCTAGAAGTGATTCTCCGTCATGGTCATTTGGTGCAGCTCCAGCAAAAACAGTTCCATGGAGCTGTTTGGAGCTGTTTTTGGAGCTCTACCAAAGGGGGCCTAATATTTGTGCAGCAGCTCCAAAGACAGGGGCAACCAACTCAGTGTTAGAAATCGACCTTACTTTTTTTGAACGGATTTTATTAGAAGATGAGAGAAACACAAACAAAAACAACAGCTATCCTCACCACCCACAGAGGGGGAGGGGGGGGGGGGGTGACCATAGGGAACAGCTAGAAAGAAGGAAAACACGGAGACAGGAACGAAAAGAAAAGGAGAGGCGAGGGCAACTATCGACCGAAAGAAACAAGAAAACGACAATCCCAAACCGCTGCAGGGCTCGGCCGGGGTTGTAGCTCTTCTATACTGCTGGAGGTCATCTTTTATCAGGAAGGCTACTTCATCTACCGATTTCTCTTCTTGGTTGAAAGTGTGTCGATTTCTCTCTTTCTATAAGTTCCACCAGAAGTAAATTATCTGACCATCCACTAGTAGAGAACCGGGCTTTAGTCCCGGTCCTCAACCCCTTTAGTCCCGGGCGTGGCGCCCAGGACTAGGAGGCCGGGACTAAAGGGTCCGGACCTTTAGTCCCGGTCCCCACGCCCGGGACTAAAAGTCCCTAAAACTAAAAAATTGTTGCGTCCAAGGGGATTCAAATCAATAACCTCTTGCATGGTCTCACGCATACCCATCTAGCCACTCCACTTACACAGTACATGTGATAGAAAGTGAGATGTTTCCTCTTTATTGTAACCTGTAAAGCACCTACACCCGGGATTAAAGGGTCCCTTTTAGTCTCGGGTGAAACCACCGCCCGGGACTAAAGGTCCTCCTTGGACCTAAAAAAATATGAACCGGGACTAAAGGCCTATTGTCTCGGTTTAAAACGTAACCGGGACTAAAGATAGGAGATGAATGGTCATTTTTCTACTAGTGATCAAACTATCTTCTGTTCTGTTTTGCAATCCTTCATCTGGCCTTTTTCCACCAAACATTGATTGATGGAGATGAAAGTGGTTTCTGTAGGTGCTGCGAAACCAGTTAGCCAATGTATCCCAAACCGCGCAAGTGTACTGGCAGTTTTTGCAAAGGTGGAGGGGTGTTTCTGGCTCAAGATTGCAAAGCCGGCAAAGGTGGTTATGTGGCCAACCTCTCTTCTCAAGATTATTGTCCGTTAGTATTTTCCTATGTAAGATAATTCACGCGAAGAAATGACATTTGGGTTCAGATCGGGCTTTCCAGATCGGCGTGAAGCTGGGTTTGGATATTCTCCGTACGAACTGAATTCGGTATGCATTTTTGGTTGAGTATTCACCATCCTGTGTCCAGCGCCATATGATTGCATCATCGGCCTCTGAGTCTCGTTGCAGAAGATGAATGCGTTCCCATAGGTCTGTATATTCATGTATCTCTGTTGTGTTGTTTAATTGGTTGAGTTGGCGAATCCAAAAATGGTCATGTAAAGCTTTTTGAACTGTGAAGTTATTCCATCTTGACTTGGTGAAGACATGCAGTGCTACATTTTTTGGAGCTTGTCCGTTAAGCCAATTGTCATGCCAGAATTTGGTTTTGTTTCCTTTTCCAACTGTAACTATTGTCGACGCATGAAAGAGCTCTCTATCTTTTTTATCACAGGGGATGTCCATCCCTACCCAAGGGCTATCTTCATGTTTCCATCTGAACCAACACCAACGTAATCGTAACGCTCTTGCTAGCCGCTCAAGATCAAGGATTCCTAAACCCCAAGTTCTTTTGGTGTGCATACTGTCGGCCAATTAATAAGACAATGACCTGCATTGACTCTCTCCGGTTCCTATCCTTTCCAAAGAAAACTTCTCCGCAACCTATCGATTTGCTTGACTAACCATTTATGAACTGGGAAGACAATGAGGTGATAAATCGGCTGTGAGGATAAAACGGACTTGATGAGTGTTTCTCTTCCAGCTGTAGAGAGGAATCTCCCTTTCCATCCCGGCAAACGTGAACCTATCTTGTCTATGAGAAGCATGACATCCAGTCCGTAATTTGTGGAAGTCGAGAGGAAGGCCAAGATATTTTCCTGGGAAAGTGCAAATTCTGCCCGGGAAATCTACCAACGTTTCAGCTAGACCAACGGCCTCGCATCGGATTGGGAAGATCTCCGTATTGTTCAGATTGACCTTTAATCCCAAACGGTCTCCAAAAAATCTTAGTAAGCGGGTAAGGTGTTGGAGTTCCGTTCTGTCTGGGTTCATGAATAACGCTGCGTCATCAGCATAGAGGGAGCACCGAAGCTTTGCCGCTCTTGGTAGTATCGGATTGATGACTCCATGTTGTGCAACAAGCTCAACCAGCTTATGAAGTGGGTCAATTGCTAGGATAAAGAGCATCAGCGATAGGGGGTCGCCTTGTCTCAGGCCTCTTGCGTGTTTGAATTTTTTTGCTTAGAATCCCATTGAGTAGCACCCGAGACGATGATGTGGCCAGCAGCGTTGCTATCCAGTCCATCAACTTCTGGCTGAAACCCAGGGCTTGTAAAGTTTCCAGGAGGAAGACCCAGCTTAGGGAATCAAAAGCCTTCGAGATGTCTAATTTGATGAACAAGGCCAGTCTCTTGTTGTGTAAGGCCTGGATCATGCTCTGGACATAGATGAAGTTATCATGGATGCATCGCTTCTTGATGAATGCGTTCTGACAGCCTGATACTAAAATATTTAACTTGGGAGCAAGTCGATCAGCCAATACTTTGGTTATGATTTTCGCGAGGTTATTAATGAGACTGGTAGGCCTGAATTCAGAGACCAAGTTAGCATCCTGCTTCTTTGGGATCAGGATGATGTTTGCTTCATTTATCAAGTCCATTCTTCTGGTGTGCAGTTGATGGAAGGCGCTCAAAGCATTATGTAGGTTGTGACCAATAATATCCCAGCATCGTTTGTAGAAACGGCCGATAAAACCATCCGGCCCTGGCGATTTTTCTGTTGGTAGGTGCATCACCGCTGATTTGATCTCCGCTACCTCAAAAGGATCTTCCAGATCGCCTAAATCATGTGGGTGGTACTCCAGGTTGCTCCAGTTTAGTTTGGAAGTCCGTTCTTGTGGGGTGCCGAGTAAATCAACGAAGTGATCGTAGATTGCCTCTTCTTTGTCTTGATGATTTGTCACTGTTCCCCAAGCAGTATTAAGGGCTGGGATGTACAACTTGCGTTTCCTCATGTTGGCTTGTAGCATAAAAAATTTTGTGCAGGCATCACCTTTGCGTATCCACGTTAGTCTTGAGTGTTGCCTAGCCCTTGATCGTTTTATGGCAGCTAACCCCACCGATTTGGCTTTTAGGTATCTCCTGAACTCTAGTTCGTTAGTTGTGAGGGTTCGTTGCTCTTGTGCAGTGTCTAGGAGTCGAAGTGCTTCATTGGCTATGGCTAGTCTGAGATCCAAATTGCCTAGATTTTGTCGTCTCCAAAGCTCGAGGGCTTTTGCTGTGCTAATTAGCTTTACATGCATACAGAGTATAGCGTCTTGTGTATTCGACCTTACATTTGAAACCGCAGCATTCTTGGACTACGAACAACTTCAACTGCTCCAAAATTCATCAGAGACAGGAGACCAATGAACAAGATCCCATCACTGAAGATTTCTCCATTTCCATTAATCCATACTGATGTACAGCCTCTGAACCAATCATTTCAGAGTTGAAACACTGGCAGGACTCAAGAGAGTTCTGAATAATAGTGTAGAGGTTGCCTGGAAATGAAACCGCACATTCCACAAATAATACCATACCACAACTCTCTTTTCTTCTTTCTGGCAGTCAATTTGGCTAAATAAAGCAATCAGCTTAGAGTGACGAATTCATAAAAAATATTCAAATTAGTTCTGAAAGGCATCGAAGGATCGATTAATAGTAGCAAGTATTGGAATGTTCCATGTATAGAATAAGCTAAGGTGAATTACCATAGGTCAACTAAAAGAACATGGTGGTATCAGGTGCTAAGTAAGCAAGTAAGAGTAGATAATCATATAGAAAAGGCTATATTATCTGGAAAATTGAGATGCAAACTTATCAGCAAGCCCAAAACAATACCACACATTTATCATACTTAAGGGTTACAGGTCATCCACACCACTATAAAAAATAGGACAATGGTAATCTACAGTACAATAACAACCTGTGACTAAAAGATCTCAATTTACAAATATAATATGTAGTACGATAATAGTCACAATTTGTACCAGCTAGACTTTCCTGAATATTTATCAAGGCACATTTGATTGTATAGAGCACAAAGATCATTACCAACGTTGGTCATGGAACATCATAAGATAGATGACCCTATTGAATATACGACATTACTTGGGAAACTGCGTTAGAAAACAAATATTTAGTACAAAAAATCCACAATCTAATAAAGTTGCCGCTCTTCGGACATCTGAATAAAGAAATGCACTGGAGCAATCTTCTTTTATTATGCACAGTTCTGTACTTCACTACATCTACTATAATCAATTTATCACAAATACCATAAAACTAACATTCAGCTTTATTTAAAAAATCCCATTGTTTCATGATAACAAAATATTGAAAACACCACATGCCTGAGTAATTTTGTGCAAAAAGCACAACATGAGATCGGAAATAAAAACTGATGAAAGGGCACAATCCAAAGCCCATGTCAACATCTACATTCAAAAGGATCGGTTTTAGCTAAATCACGAACATGGTTGACATGTACACCACCGCGACATTTGTTTGTTGACAAATGTAGCTGAGCGGTCCTTGAAGCCCTTTTCTCCATCTGAAGCAGTCCATACTGTTTCTCAAAAAATGCTTCATTGTCAGCTCTGTGTTCAACCTTAAGCACCATTAACTCTAACTTGCTTGCATTCAGTAGAAAGAACGAGGCAAAGTTGACTTGTGATCTGGTGCCTCTGTAATCGTCCAGCACTATTGTCTTCAGGCTAATGTCAGAGCACTTAATGAATTGCCTGTGTTTGCGATGCCACCTATTCATTTTCCCTGAAATACAACCCTAGAGAACAAAACAGATAAAACAATCAACCACACTGGTGCAAGGATTGGAATAACAGCAAATCAATCAAAAGAAAAGTTGAATATTAGAGCTACCAAGGAAGAACTGTCACCTTTATGTACAGCTTCTCTAGACATGGAAAGCATTTCATCAGGTCAATAACCATATCAAGATTTATATGCCATGATTTCACAGCTAGAATCTTGACATTGCACACCACTGTCATCAAGTTAACTACTTGCAGTCCCTAAATCAAGCATTAAACAAAACATCAGACAATCAGCAAATACACATGCTCTATAACAGAAAATGTAGCTTAGCTGCCTTTTGGTGGCAAAGAAAAGAAATTAGAATTCTGCAGCTACCTCAATAGTGGTGGTGCCAAACATGACTCTGAAAGTATCAAGCGCATCCGAAAGAGAGCCTAAGGTTTCAAGTTTAGGTGCTGCCATTACAGACACTCTGACTGCCATGCCTTGTTGAAGAAAGAGCAACCTTTCAAGACATGGGGCATGGACAATGATGAATTCCTGTAATTCAGGCATGTTAATGGAATTAATGGAATGATTAGCACCCACGCTGATGCTCCTAATGCTGCTGGAGCATATCTTGACGCGGCTAAACCCAAAGCTATTCTCAAGCAGTAGGCACTCTAGGGCAGGGCAGCTGGAAATCATGGTGTGCAGTGAGCCCTCTGAGATTCTGACAAATTGAAGACCGAGCAGCTTGAGGAGGGGAAACTGAAGCCTTGCAACTGAGCTATACAGGAGCTGGCATCTGGCGAAGGTCGCAACACGGAGGGTGGCAGAGAACCGGAAGGTAGACGCTGGTAGGGGTGCCGGCGCAAACAGTCGAAGATACCCATATATTCCATTATCCCAGAAATCAAGCTCTTGGAGATTGTTGAGAGCCGGCGAGGAAAGCCAGGCGTCAACAGTGGCAGCTCGATCATGGAGGTTGTGTGGTGAGATGCAGAAGCGGCGGCCTGGGCCCGGATGGGTGGAGATAATGTGGGATATCTTGCGGGCGAGGGCCTCGTCGGCGGCAGCACGGACAGCTTGGTTGAAACTGAGGCCCTTGGTAGCGAGGTCAGTGGCATCGAGGACAAGAGGGGCTTCGTACCAAATGTTGCGCCATTGCCTCGCGAGGATTTTAGTGCGTGCGGCTTCCTTAGTGGATAGGAGGGAGATAATGTCACCGAGGATCGCGTTTGGGAGGCCGCTAATGCGATCGATGCCATCGCCTTGTACTTCTTCATGACCGGCGTCTGGCGGTGGGGGTTCTTGTCTGTTGACTATAGGTCTTGCGATGGCTCCTGCCTTGCTGGCCCTGAGCTTCTCAGATCTCCTCCTCTTAGCACTGGGACCTGGTGGCTCCATCTTCACGGCCACTGCCTGTGCTGGCTCGTGTGAGCAGGGAGCTGAGGCTGCACCACCGGAATTTCTATGCTGTCAACTAGATCAATTTCTAGGTATCAATCTCCACAAAAATGGAAGAAGATTTTGCAAAAAAGGAAAAATAACAAAAAGCAAAAAAGAGGAAGCAAGCAGAACTGTTGTCTTTACCGGGCAAGTTTCTCCGATGGCCTCAAACTCCTCCGGCAAGGGATCGGATAAGGGTTGTGAATAAAGGTTATGGGTTAGGGTTAGGGTTAGAGATTTGGAGCTAGCTAGACGGGGTGGGTGTGGGAGGTGGTTCTCCGGTAATGGTGGTGGGTTAAGGGCGGCGGGGTGAGGTAGTGGTGGCGTAATCGATTGGGTGAGGGAGGAAACTCGGTGGGCGGAGGTGGCGGTGCACCACCGGAGACGGGAAGGAAAAGGGAGAGTTCAGATCAGATGGAAATAAGGCAACACCGATGAGATCTTAAAGATAGAGGGAGTGTGGTGTTGAAGAATGGTGTCACGGGACGGTAGATCCGGTGGGCCATGTTGGAGCCAGGGACATAGCTAGCGAAGCATAGGTAGCGGGAGGGTTGTGGGGGCGTGGGTATGCGGGGACGACAGAAGAGCCATGGGTGGAAGAAGATAAGGTAAGTACCGCACCTCGAAGAAGGTGTGAGGTCTACTAGGTATGTTATATAGTGGACTCTGGATGATGAATATGTAGTACACAAAGAAATGGGCCAGGTTATGTCTTATGGCCCAATAGAATACCAAGTGCTTTGACTCTTGTTTGCGGAGCAGTCTAGATGGGCTCTTCTCCAACCACACAAAGTTAAAGGATCCGTTGTTGTGTAATAATAAATTATATCATCAATATTTCTTTGAATATTTTGATCAAAGTTTTTTAAAATGGTAATATCTAGAATTTTTCTTCAAAATTAATTGAAAAAATAGGTTTATATATTTTGCATGAATTGTATAACAGTAATTAATGATCAAAATAGTTTACTAGTGAGTGTAACCCTATCTGGAACAACACTTATTTGTGAGCACAAAGAATATGTAGTTATGGGACACGTACTTGCAACAAACAATGAGCTGCATATTTTGAAAGCTGACTATAGATTGTGTTTTGTTTTTGAAATTGACTGTGGAATTGTTTCAGTTTTATGCTGCCCCAGAAAAACATCCCACAACGACGTCATCTTCGCCACTGCATCATGCACACTGATGCCGGCACTCTTGTTTGCTCATTACGGCGTGAAAGGTAGAGAAGGAACAAATGAACTAGGGTCTCAGGCATCCTCTGCCATTGCAGGGTTTTGGTTGCGGTGCGATGAATGGCAATCATTAGATGTGAATGGCTTCATCTGATAGTTTGCTCACAAGGCTAAGCGTACGGGTGCACAAGAAACGGAAAAAATGTGCCAGACCAAATGCGGCCTGGCTAGGGTGGTGTAGTTAGCCCATTTCATTTGGGGTTAATTTTACTTAAATCCAGCAAAATTCCTCTAAGTAATTTACTTGATTTAGTTATGATCAAAGTTAAATGCAAAAAAGAGTGGCATTTATGATATTAAGCCCTAGAGAGCTGCATAGTCACTACCGAAGAAACCATATTTCGTCGATGGGCAAAAACCTCATATATACCTGTCACGGTTGGAACCATACTGATGCAGGCATCGGTACCGGTTCCAATGGTAAGAAATTTTGGAAACATAGCTGCAACTGCAAATGTCGATTGCACACACTTGCTCTATTTTCAGATCTAAAAGAGGCATCCAGAAGCATTACAAGTCCTAAGATGTAGCTAGAGCCTCCTTTTGAGTAGCAATCCCAGCTTTCTCTTAAATGTGAAGATGCCAAAAGGCTTCTCTGTAAAGGAAGCCTCTACATCTGACGTATGACAATATAGCGAGATTAGCGCTAGCGACTATGCTAGAGTTGATTAGGCCCTCAAATGGGGGCATGGGGCTGTGGCACTGGGCTCGTACAAGAACCCAGCCTGTCTCTGCACAGCCCGCAGCTGCACAGCTTACGACAAGTGTGCCGGGGACCTCCTCTGCCCCCAGCCAGGGCGCACCATCCATGAACATGGAGACTGCAGTGGCGACCCATGCCGAGAACATATATCGGAGACAGCCAAGGGACAAGATCCCAAACCAAGAACCACGTCCAAGTATGACGGCTCAGGATGCGCTGACATGAGCGTCGTCGGGCCCATCTTTCCCACCAACATCCGCACTGGTTGATCCAATGGCTAGCAAAGGTATGATTGTGGTTTACAATATGCATCCTCAACAAAGCTATGCACTCATGATATTATTTGGTTGCAATCGCAATTTCTATTACTATACTTAGTAGTTGTGTTTGATCCTAGCCAAGGTTGAGAAGTTTATGCTTGAGAATCAAATAACATCACTTTCAGCCACAAAATTACTTCTTTCAAAGAAGGCAAATTTTGCTGGTGGACACCGTTCTTTCTTCTAATTGGCTGCAACACACCGCCAACAACGAAATTGGCCGGGTACCATTATAAAAACGGGTTTCTTCGCTGATTCACACCGCAAACAATTAAATACTCATTTCCACTGTCGGGGAGAGAAAAATGGATATGAATGGTCTATTTTGCCCTTGCCCGAGTTAATTGGTCCGGCCGGACCCGTTACCGAGCCAGCCCGTCGCCCATTCTTCCTCCCTCCTCTGCCCCGCTCCTTTCTTCTCCAGCCGCCTCCACCCACCGTTCCCTTCCCCCGACGAACCCTAGATCTAGAAGGCATGGCGAGGAGCTCGCAATCCGGAGCATGCTCGAGCTCAGCGTCGTTGTTGGCAAGGAGGGATGCAGACGGGTTCTTGCCCCTGGTGCAGTGCACACGGTGTGGGACACAGTTGGTAGGCCGTGTGTCGCAAAAGGCGACCAGCTTGGGGAAACGGTTCTACAAGTACCCAAAGCTTGAGCATGTAAGCAGTATCAGTTGTCTTATTGGTTGAAGTTGTTGGTTTGGTCGGATCTAGTTTTCAATTTTTGATTTGGTCAATGCCATTTTCATATTGCAGACACCTTTGGCTTGCAAGTTCTACATGTTTGAAGAACAATATATACAATATTTGGCCACATATGGTGTTGAACAAGCAAAGATTGATTCTATAGGAAGCCATGGATGCAATGAGATGCTAAACCAATCCAATGGCTTGCTGACACCAGCTATCGAGGTAATTGAACGATGCAATGTGGAGTTGCAGAGGGCTCGTGGTGCGCTGAAGGAGGCAGAGTGTGCTGTGAAGGATTCAGATGCTAGCAAGATTGCAATGGGGGCTAAGCTAGAAAGGATAGGAGAACGTTTAGTGCTTGTTGGGCTAGCCAACATTTTCCTTGTTGTACTTGTTCTGATGGTGTTGCTTGTGAAGTAGATGGTGTTCGCTTGATGTAATGCTACATGATGTATCTCGTGAACAAATGTTGGTAGTTATGTTAATTTGGGCTATACTTCAGCATTATGTATATTGATCAACAATCTTTTCAATATTTTGCATATTTCAACATTATGTATATTGATCAGCATTATGCATATTAAAACAGCAGAGAAACCCACAAATAAGCTAGCATAATGTCTGGCATTACTTCATACAAAAGAGGCAATTAATGTCTGCATTACACAACATAGTTCACTTGTTCACTAAGACTGCCATTGTACTAGATAATTGAAGGCAAGATAAACTTGCGTTGCACTACATCATTACAGGTTCTTCAGCAACTGCTTCTTCACTTTTTTGGCCTTCATCTTCTTTGCTGGTGGTGGTGGTTCTGGGGCTGGTGAGGAAGCACCTTCTCCAATCTGTAATTGTCTCTTACGTCTAACAAAAAGGACAAAAGAATCAGAACATGATTAACAAACAAAATTTGACAAAAACAGACAAAACATGATTAACAGAAGATTACTGACCCTCTAGTATTAGCTGTTGGGCTGTTGGTGAGCAATGTTTTGCTAGTGGAGCATCCAGTCTGGGATTGTTGTGTTGAGACAGTGCTTGTAGGCTTCTTGGTTTTTTTTTGTGTTTCTTTGTCTTTGCATTAGCTGGAGGGGGTGCATTAGAGTCATACACTGTCTCATTGCAAGTTTTCATCATATGGCCAAATTGACCACACCTCTTGCACTGCATTTGCCTAGTCACCTTTCCTCCTTCTTCAACACCCCTGATCCTCCTTGACCTTGGACGACCTGCTGATCTTTTTAGCATAGGTGGCCACAACTTGAACCCCACATCCACCTTGGGCCACTAGCTCCTGTCAGTCATTGGCATAACACATGTATCATAAGCTTTCTTGAACTTCTCCACAGAATAGTAGTCATCTACAAAATCTTCAACATTCAAATAATGTTTAGAGGTGATGAGGCATAGTGCATGTGTGCATGGAAGACCAGTAATTTGCCACCTTCTACAGCTACATTCCTTTTTGTCCAGATCAACTGTATGTCTCCATGTTTTTAGCTTTTGTGTTGTTCCTTCAATCTCTGCAGTGTTACCAGGCCCCTTGTGAATGACATACTTAAGATTCCTGCTCCTCTCATTTAGTTCCTTTGTAATATGTGGCAAAATTCTATCATCCTTCATTTTTTTGACTAAATCCCTTCTGATCTCATGTTTCTCCATGATTTTTTGCCTAATTCTATCCATGAAAGGGATCACTAGTTCTGCTTTCTCATTTCTAATCCAGCTGTTGAATGTTTCTGCAATGTTGTTAGTTACATAGTCACACTTGCTTAGTTCAGAGAACCTATGCCTATTCCACAAATGTTTGTGAGTGTCTTCTATCCATTTGATGGCATTTGGAGAGGCTTTCTTCATGATGTTGTAATGGTACTCATAGTGACTTTCATTATAAGCTCTGCAAGCTGGCCACAGATGCTTCTTGAACACATCACCTCTATATCTCTTCTGAAAGTTTTTCACTAGATGGCGCATACACTCTCTGTGTTCAACTCCATTTGAGAACACCGCTGTAACTGCACTGTTAGTTCCCTTTCCTGCATCTGTTGATATAACCAGACCTGGAGGAGAACCTATTGCCAACTGAAGCTTCTGAAAAAACCACTTCCAACTGCCAGCGGACTCTGAGTCGAACACACCATATGCCACTGGGTAAAGCCAGTTGTGGCCATCCACTGCTGATGCAGATGCCAATTGCCCTCGCCACCTACCTGTTAGCACTGTTGAATCCACTCCAAGAAATGGTCTACAACCATTTAGGAACCCATCCACACAAGACTTCAATGCTACAAACATCCTGGTGAATCTGACTTTCTTGCCCACTTTAGCATACTCAATCTCCACCAAACTTCCAGGATTAGTTCTCTCAACCTCAGCCTTGAATCTGAAAGCATCATCAAAACTGTCATCCAATTTCCCTTGGATCTGTTCCAATGCCATTTGCCTTCCATCCCAAACCACATAATATGACAACTGGATATGATACTTCTTCTCCAACTGCTTCTTCAGAAATGCTGCTCCTGTGATAGGTTCCTCCCTTAGCACATCAATAACTCTGTCTCTCACCCATGCATTGGTAGCCATGGAATTGTGCTTCAGCTTGGAGGTACTAGCACATGTATGCTTTGGGTGTAGCTTCTTTATCTGCAACAAAGAACAAATAATTTCATTACAATGCAAATTGCCAAGTCATGAATGTAAACACAACAACAATGTATATTGAAATAGGGACATACCTGCCAAGTCATGCCATCCTGCAGTTGAGAAGCATGAATCCTCCACTTGCAGTTCTTGCCCTTCCTCTGTAGACCTTTGCAATGCCCTCTGTACCTTGTCTTTTCACTGTAAGGAGCTGCAATTTCAAACTCATTCAGTACTGCATATTGCCTAATTGCTCTCTTAAAAATATCTCCATCCTCAAATGTCACACCAACAGCAATGGATGGGTTTTCTAAGTTAGTCACATGCTCAATTGATTCACAACCATGTGTATCATCAACTACCAGTTCATCATCCTCGTAGTCAGAATTAGAAGGGTCATGCTCAGAAGCTATGTCTTGGTCAACATCAGACATGTGTGGAGCCTCATCAGCAGTTGGTACCTCTTGCTCAACATCAGACATGTGTGGAGCCTCATCAGCAGTTGGCACCTCTTGCTCAACATCAGACATGTATGGAGCCTCATCATTCAAACCAACATACTCTTCTTCATCCTCAATCCATGGTTCTGAATCATCCTCTACTTCTTTACCTTTCTTTCTCTTTCTCTCCCTTTCTTTTCCTTTCTTTCTCTTTGCTGATTTAGTCATTCTTGCACCATCAGGACCATGGTGACCATCAGGAGTGCCATTAGGCCCATCAACAAGTACAGACAAATCAGGGCATGAACCTAACTGTATATGGTCATCACTAGAATGGGTAGTATGTTGTTGGCTGTACACAACTGGAACTGTGTCATAAATGGTCACAGTCAATGGCAGCCTTCTAAGGTCCCAATACATGTCAAGAGCATCCATCAATTGTGAGTCAGACTGCAGAATTGAGTAACATGAGATACCCTTGTTCCAGAAAGTTAGTGTGATGCCCTGATGGCTTCCATGCTTTAACTCCCGTGCAATCTCTTCTAAAATATCCTTCAAGTTTGTTGTATCTCTATCCACTACTAGCTGAAAATCATTGGCTCTGTGGAAAACTTGCCTACCATCATCAGAAACCTCAACATAATCTGCAACACGCACAGCAACTCTGCAAGCAGAACTACGATCCATCCCAAAAAACAACAAGAGCAAACCTAAATCCATCAAACGCTACACATTGTTAAATCTGTTGTAACACCCTAAAATTCATCACAATTAAATTGTAGCAATTTCTGAATTTTCTAGGATTTATTTAAGGCCTAAATAAATTTTCTATGATTTAATTGAAATTTCTAGCCTTTTTATCAATTTAAATATCATATAAAATAATTTTAGTCAAAATAAGTTGTTGATGCATTCATGCTGTTGCATTTGTCTTTGCTTGCTGTTCAATTAAGTTGGAATTTAAATTCTGTTTAAATTTGAATTTAATTTGAATTTGTTTGAGGTTTAGAATAGTTGTTTCGTGTCGAGTTTGGTTTTGCCCCTCGAACTCTTGGCCAGTCCAGGTTTGCCCCCTCAATTCTTTCTCTCGGATAGCCGGCCTGATCCCTTTCCCCGGCCCAACTCTCTTTCCGGCCCACCATCTCCGCGCCGGCCCACTCCGCTTCTCTCCCGCTCCCGCGTCGCTGACAGGCGGGGCCCGTCTGTCAGGACCGTCGTCCCCGAGCCGGACTCGAGCTCGAGTCCGACTCGGGCATGGCTCGGCCGCGCCGCCCTCCGACTCGGGCACGCACGCCGAGGGGCCAGGCCTCTTTTTCCCCCTGCGCGTCGTGGCCCGCTTCCCCCGCTTCTTTTTCGCGCACCGCCCGCCACTCCCGCAAACCCTAGCGCCGCCTTGGACCTTCGCCGCCGCCGAGTGGAGTTCCGCCGCCGCGCCGTCGGTTCACGCCGTCGTTGCCCCTCTCTCGCTGTGAAGCACTTTGGGAGGTTCGTTTCAAAGCCACGAAGCATCCCATCGTGTTGTTGTCCCGGTTTTGGCCGTGCCCCGACCCAATTTGGCTCACCGTCGATCTCGCAGCTCCGCCGCCGCCATCTCTCATCGCCGGCCACCGTCGACGCTCCTCCGCCGCCAAGAATCCGACCTGTGAGCTTGTTGTCCTCCCCTCTCTCTCCGCGGCCAACTCCCGTCCGTTTTGGTGGCCTCTAGGCCGAGATCCGTGCAGCTCCGGCGAAGCGCCGCCACGCGCGCTTGTCGCCGCCGTCGTCCGTCGTCGTCTCCGGCGAGCCTCTCCCACCGATCCATCGGTGGCCGTCCGATCGGGATCCGACGAGCCACAAAGCCCCGAGCCCTGAGTCAAACCGCGACTTACCGGTCAACTCCGGGCAATTTTCTAAAAGAGCCCCTGGCGTTTAGGTGAATCAATCCGCGGTCCAGCCATTTCAAAAGACCGTTACTTTTATGCCCTGGTTTACACTTTAGCCCCTGCAAGTTTTAGAATAGCACCCCAAGGTCCAAGTTTTGTCTTTTTACATGAAAACCATCGAGTTTATATACGAAATTATGTTTTAGCCCTCGGATTTTCGCAGTTAAGCCCCTAGAAGTTTTAAAACTTTGCCAGCAAGTCCCTGAACCTTAGAAAAGCCATATCTTTCTCGTTTTAACTCCGATTTTAGTGATTCTCATGCTCACGCGTTCGTGGTAACACGTAGTTTCGTTTTGTGCTGTTGTTTTCTTCTATGGGAATTGTTTGGTGTATTGTTTTTTATTTATTGTATTGTTTTCTTGTATGTGTTCGTGTGCTGCGTATAGGAAACGCGTTGTTCGAGGAAGTGTTTGAAGAACCAGCTGTTGAAGAGTTTGAGTAGTAGCAGGGTTGGGAAGAAGGCAAGTATTCCTTGATCATGCCCGTTTGTACCTAAATGACATGCATTTTAAGTACACTGTTTATTTATCGCTTGCATTAATATTGCTGGGTCCCATTAAGGATTTCCTAGTCTGTTTTACCATACCTTGCAGCTAGGTCATTAAATTAATTTGACTGGTAGATGATGCTTAGTTGCTCAACTGGGATTGGTCTAATCAAACCCCTACTCTATGTTCCACTATTATCTTTTAATTAACTAATGGCAAGATCACCTCTTTTAATTGGAACATGGAGCGACCACCCAGGAAAACAGTGCAACCATAAGTGCTATGTGGCTCTGGCTTTGACTGACTAATTAGGTATTCTAGTTTGGGATAGTTTTACCCGAAAGGGGCAAGAGGTGCGGCGGTTGACGAGGTATAGCCCGGTCCTCTTGAGCGGTAGGCTTTGCTAAGATACGCGACTCACTAGGGAGGGTTATGCTTTGCTCCTGAACCAGAAGCCTTAGCGAACTATCACTTATTAGAGTATCTTTGTAAAGGTCTCATAGTGAAACCCAGTATTCGGTCCACGTGGTGTGGGAAGGGTACATGCTTTCGGGCAATGGGAATCACGGCTTATGGTGAATGTGTACAACCTATGCAGAGTGTAAAACCGTTATAACAGCCGTGCTCACGGTCATGAGCGGCCTGGACCCTCACATGATTAATCTATCAGACTATGATATAAATTGTGGTTACCTGAATTTGATGGGTTTATGTTATCATTTAATTGTGGTTGGTATAAACTTATATTTGCTAGTAAATAGATGCTTAATAAAAGTTGACCAACTAAAAATGCTTAATGCAGGTGTCCTTTCAGCCTTTCACTTTATAAAGCCTAGCATGTCATTTATTTCCATACTTTGCTGAGTACGGCATGTGCTCACGCTTGTTTATTTATATTGCATCGACCACACTCGGACTGTTGCTCAGATTGGGAGAATTTTGAGGACTTTACTACTGAATTTGAGGAACTCTAGGCGAGTCCGCTAGTCAACTGCCTGTGGAGATGGATTTATTTCGTTTCGTTTAGTTAAACGTTTATTTTAAGTCTTCCGCTATGACTTTTGAGTCAACTCTGAGATTGTAATAAATATACTTTAATATTCTTTCGTATGCATGGTTATGGATATTCACTTGTGACGTCTACCATATGTGTGTAAACTTGATCCTGGCGCACATATGAGATGCACCTGGTTTTCTTTCTAAAACCGGGTGTGACATCTGTCAACTAATCGACACCACAAACACTACATCCACAACAAATCGACGCCACAATCCCTAAATCCGCAGCATATAGATGCCCATAACCCTAAATCCCCGAACAAGTCGACGCCACAATCCTTAAATCCGCAGCATACCGAAACCCTAAACTCTAAATCCGCGAACAAATCGACGCCATGATGCTTATACCCTATTTCTGCGAACAAATCGATGCCACAAATCCCCAAATCCATGAAAAAAATGAGAAACTAGTACGAACACAAGGTTCAGAAGCTTACCCCTCCGGGACCCATGCCAGATTAACTGCCTTCGATGGGGAATCCAAGCTCGGGCGGAGCCGCTTCAATCCACTGGGGGACACCATCTTCCTTGTTTTTGTTACTTCATCCCTTACTCAGTGGCGGCGGTCGCACCGGAGGGTGGAAGGGAGAGTGTAGGTGAGCGGCCTGGATGTGTTGAGCATGTGAGGGGATAAGGTGCAGCTCGAATTGGTCAGGGGCACCTGTGTCATTTCAAAAAAATTCTCTCACGTTGTGGGCTAGAAATGAGTATTTAATTGTTTGCGGTGTGAATCAGCAAAGAAACCCGTTTTTATAATGGTACCCGGCCAATTTCGATGTTGGCGGTGTGTTGCAGCCAATTAGAAGAAAGAACGGTGTCCACCAGCAAAATTTGCCTTCAAAGAATTAGACAATCAAAATCAGATGGAGCTCTATCTAACAGGCTCTGGGCTCTGCACTGCCGCTGCTCGGCCAGTATCCTCTCGATGAGAACCCTCAAACATAATTTATAAGCTATCCTCCTCATTTTTGCATTGCTTGCTAGTAGGTACCGCTCACCAGGGCACCCGCAAGGTGGCTACCTGAAACGGCGGCGACTCAGTGGAGATAATGTGCTATATTTGGTGATTGCACGGGAGAGCCCCTAAAAGCAATCAAATAAAGGAATACCTTTATCCTATATAAAACCGTATCAAAAACTCCTAAACAAGTTATCTCCTTGCAATAAAGTTTTTACCTAAAAGCAAATTATAAAACCATAATATATACTATAAAGATCCAAAACAATTGAAAATCCCTTTTACCAAAACATCTGCCATACCCTCTCTATTTGGAACCAGATGTAAGCACAAAATTTGACAGAAAAAAATGGCTGACTAAAACCCCATGTAAAATTTGATGGAGAGTGTTTCTGCCTTTTCGCTTTTATTTTTCACCAAACCTTTCCGTACCCATACCTATCTATTTGGCCCCACATGTAGGTATTTATTTTGAGGATTAATTTGATGGGGAAAAGATGTAGCGGCTATGTGGAATTCGGAATTTTCTTTTACCTTCCAAATATATTTGGATTAATTATTTGACACGGGAAAAATTGTCGTCCCTGTATGCAAGTCAGAATATTTTTTGCCTTCTAATGAAAAAATCAATTGTCCAATATATTTATATATATAAATTTCCAACTTTAAGATATTACCAAAGATATATTTATGGTAAAGATATACAGCATCCTTCTTCAAGCGTTTTCTTTTATTGTGCTACCTGAGAGTTGAGGAACTACAACCTTCTCCAATTAGGATATTAACATCAGGCAAAAACGTCGACGAACAGACGTTGCAATATATGTATTCCCAGACACAACAACAATAGTAATCAAGCTGTATTTTAAATTTTACCCAACAAAACACTGCAATCAAATACACTTTGGAAACGTAACGAAATCCTCTACAACTTTTTTCTGTAGTGATAAAGATTGATTCGGACACCAAGGTACCCAACCAATGCAAATAGAGAATCTGACACACATAGTTCACTCACTGTAGAAGAATGCAAATACCCTTTTCTACAAGTAAACACCCGCAATATGGAAGTTTCAGCTGGCGTGAAAGCTTCAACCAGAATGGAATTCAGTACCAACAACAGGTACACGACGTAAAATAGAAACAACAAGAATAAATTAAAAATGACAGAGAACTAAAAGGATAATTTCAACTTGTAATGCAGGAAAGATGGCACTTCTATTTCTGTGACCAAAACAAGAAAAAATAAGCTTCCAAGCAGCTAAATAGTGCTATATATCAACAAAAAAACGACTCTTGATTTAAAATTTATTGTTGACAATCATAAATTGAGTGGATGTGTTTTTACACAAATTAGAATTAAAACACTTAAAAATCCGTACGTGCTGCACGAGTGTCCTTGCTAGTAATAATAATAAAAATATTGGTTATTGAATAAATTTGTATTTAGAATTTAATGTGGTTATCCTCACAAAAAAAGAATTTAATATTGTTAGTTATGGAGTTTCTAATATCATGTGTGTATTGGTATCTATACTATTGAATTTAACTATTTAAGCTATCAACAAACAACCGTTTTTTGAACGAGCAACACTGAACGAGTGTGTTTCTATTGACATGGCAGAAAAACCAAAAACAAATAAATGTCACACACGGATGCGGCCATATGTGTGCCCAAGAAGTCATAGTACACATATAGCAAACAAATATGATAAACAGAGAACATATGCTTGAATAAATAGAGTTTTACATCAGAGTTTAACATAAATAAACTAACCAATACATCGGAAGACTAATAACTCTCAACTAAGCGAAGCCGCAATCCACAGGGACTCTGACTGGGAGAACGCAACTGAGTAGTACGATAGATCTTTGGGAAACTCAGCAGCAGACTCATGCACAGCCCAATTTGTTATTCATCCTTGATTTTGTTGAATAAATGAGTGTAAGTAAAATATTTACTTAGCAAGTATAGCACGGGTATATGAAGGCTCAAAGTAAGGCTAGACATGGCTGAACTGCATTAGCATTTTTAGTTGGTTCATTTTAACATCATCTAAGTTACTACAAGTGAATAGAACCCAGTTGCAACCCAATTAATAAAGTATAAGTGACATTAAGCATAAATAAAAATCATCTTCTAATAAAAAAGGATCCATGCCGCTCGTGACCCTAAGCAAGGCTATCATGATAGATTTACACTCTGCAGAGGTTTCGCCCTTTACCCACCAGTCGTGTAAAAGCTCAAAAGAACTTTAAACCCAACCATGCACATCAACAATTCCGAGGTGTGACTGCATAGGGACGCTATGAGACTTTTCACAACACACCCTAACAAAACAGTAGCCGCTAGCTTAACAAAGCGGTGAGACTCTAGGCACCGAGATTGACTGACGCTCAGGGCGCAATGTGAGGGGGTCAATGGCGTCCAGAGCGCGGGCTACGCAAGCCAACCAATGCGCAACGTGTGGAGTTCCAACGCGAGGACTCCCAACACGGGACTATGTCTAACGAGACATAGCCAACGGATATACCGTCCTCGGTGGATCAAGAAACACCCTTTCACCTTGTTTCCACTAACGTCGTTGGCCCCTCGGTAACTACTGTCAAGCTAGAGCAGTACATGCTACTTGACCAAGACTAGAGCCATTATAGTTCTAGCGGTGGCGACAGGCTCCTGGGTTGCCGCTTTAAGAACCGAACCTTACGGAGAGACACTAGAACAAAGCACGAAGCATATGCTCTAGCTCCCTAAACCAAGTTGCTAAAAAGCAAGTTTTATCATTAATGTTGAAGTGAACCATTAAGTCAAAATTAACATTTAAACAATGGTGATAGTAGCTGCGCATAGCAAAGATTCTATCCATATGCATAAACCCGAGGTAATCAAGGGATAGGATAATCAAAACTAGGTACAACCTTAAAGGTACAACAATTTAGACACATGCATGTATGAAATAATTTATTACAAGGTGGGTAAGTAGCAAGGATTGTCCGTGCTATAACTTGCCTTCCTCAGAGTGTTGTTGCTACTACTGGTCCTGCTCCTGAAAGTCCTCCTCGTACTCGAACTCCAATGCAAACAGCTCACCGACTGAACATGAATCACCACACAAGCATCCACACAAGCCAATACATGCAAACAAAAGTATTCTATTAGAACAGTACACCAAATAGTAGAAACAAAAAAATAAGGTTTTAAAACTAATCTACGCTTCGCTATGAACACGTGAGCGCAAGAATCACATTAATCGGAGCTAAAACGAGAAAGTTACGGCGTTTCTAACGTTCGGGGACTTGCTGGCAAGGTTTAAAAACTTTCAAGGACCTATTCGTGAAAAACTGAAAGGACCAACACTACGCCTAGAGGGGGGGTGAATAGGCCCTGTAAAAATTTCTGCAAAGTTTCTCCGAAAACTGTCAGACGTTGGATGATCCGACGCAGTGTCGGATCTTCCGACCCCCGAAAGATCCGACACTGTGTAGGATCTTCCGACAAGATAAAAACTTTACTTCGTAATTTGAATTCTTTTACCCTTTTAAAGATTCTAGTTGAATAGAAGTGTGACAATGAGTGTATGGAACCTTCTAGATATGATCAATGCAATAGAATAACAACTAGCAAACAAGTGAGCAGATCTAACAATAAAACAAGTGAGCACAAGGAGATAATGAATTTACTTCTGAAGATCACTCCACAAAGGAGCTACGTCTCCGTTGAGATGCTCACAAAGAGCCGGGCTATCACACTAGCCCATAGTCTCCCTCAATCAACCACAAAGGAGGATTGAGTCACTTACTATTGGCTCTCACAAAGAGAGGGGTGATACAAACTTCCGGGGCTAAACCACAAAGGAATGGGAGCTCACCGGCACCTCTAACCGTCTAGGAGCAAAGCTCCAAGAGTAACAAACGCGAATCGACAAATCAAAGTTGCTTCAAGTGCTTCAAGAGATGAACAAGTGAGGGCTCAAGGTTAGCACTAGCTTCGCACCACCAATCTTCTATCTCACTCAAACCCTAGGTAAATCCTTGCAAGAATCAAGCTTGGGAGAGAGTGGAGGAGTGAAATGAATGCTCAAGTGGGTGCTTGTCACAAGTTAGGTCGTTGGAGGCAGCAGCAATGAATGAGGGGGGGAAGGGGTATATATACCAGCCGCCCAAAAAGTGACCGTTATGTGTTCTGCGAAGGGGTATCGGATCTTCCGACTATGTGTCGGATCTTCCGAAGAATGACAGATCAGTGTTAGAATTCCTCAAAAATATTCCAGGCATCGGATCTTCCGACATAGAGTCGGATCTTCCGATGAGGGCCGGAACTTCCGGCAAATGACAGAACAGAGTAAGAGACCCTTAGTACAGTTTCAGGTGTCGGATCTTCCGGCCCCAGAACAAACCAAAATCGAGCTGGTCGGAACTTCCGGTCGGATCTTCCGGACAGGGGTCCGAACTTGCAAGAGACACACTCAAAGGCTGAAATCTAGCTAAGTCTCGGTAGAACCGACACAGTGTAGGATCTTCCGATGGAAGTTCCGATGCTAGGATCGGATCTTCCGATGGAAATCAACTCGAAACCAAGCCAGCCGGAACTTCCGGTCGGATCTTCCGGCCTAAGTTCCGACCATGCAGACAACATGTGAATGAGGCTTTGTGGTTCTCTCAAGTGGATTTTCATCTCAAGCATAGCACTTTTAACAACTAGAATTTGTCGAACACGTCCCCCTTGATAGTACGGTGGTCCTATACTCAAATTCAAACCGAAAATCAAATTAAATTCTTCGATCGATTCCACCACCATATGAAATCGAATTGGGGACCTTCTTTTCACATTTCTTTTCTTTTCATTTTATTCCTGCACAACTCATTGAAAGCATTACATCCAAATTTCTCTTGTCATTAATCACCAAAATTGATTAAGTGCCTAGATGCACTTTCAATCTCCCGCTTTTTGGTGATTGATGACAATACCAATTTTGTTTTACAAGATAGGAATAAAATTCATGTTTTTCACATCCAACAATAGCTAGAAAAGCCCCCCCTAAATTTGTGCATATTTAACTTAAGAAAGCACAAATTTAAGCAAAACTTTCATTTTCAACCTTTTCATCCATGTGCTCAAGTGTGATAATAAATTCGTGATGTGTATGACATATATTCACAATCATTAAAGAGAGAAATAACATTACACCATCCACAAGCATCACATAGAAATAACATAACAAGAACAACATCATACTAGCATTAATTATAAATAAGTCTTACAAATATAAAAGTTCTCACTTGGCACACCACACATAACTCCAAATAAGGTTCTTACAAGTCCACAAGCTAAAACAAGAATAAAAGATAATGATGGGTCTCTAGTGACCAAATTCACTCCCCCTTTGTCATCAAGGACCACAAAGGGAGCTACTCGGTGGCTTCGTCGTCGTCCCCATCATCACCGGCATCGCCATCATCATCCAAGAGTTCTTTGTGTTGCTTGTCAAGCTTGCACATCTCCTCATCCAAGCGAATGTCACGCTCATGAGCTTTCTTGGCTTGATAAGAGCATGCGGTGAAACAAGTGAAGAGCCCTTGCACAATAAAGTCTAGCTTCCCTTTCTTGCTCTTTGGACCAAGAGAAACACCACGAGATGAAGATGGACCTTCTGGAGGAGGAGGTGCACGAGAAGATGAAGCACCATGAGTAGTTGTCGGAGCACGAACACCTTCATAGGGCTTGGCCTTGATCTTTAGCAGCTGCTCAATTTTGCCTTGGGGAGAGAGATATGGGAAGTGAGGCTTGTCAGTCAAAACGCTCACTCCAGTCACATGCTTAATCATATGGAAGATATAGGGAGCAAAGTGACAGCCACTAGATGACTCATGGGAGCATAAGATAATTTCATTCCAAATGAAGTTGAACACTTTGAACTTAGACTTGTCGGGGGCCATCTGAAACAGCAAGTTCTTGGCCCTCTTGGAAATATTATCGGCATCACCTGCCCTAGGATACATGGTTCCCCTGAATAGTTGATTAAGCAACTTGTCAAAAGGAGAAAGACCCTTGTACTTCCCAAAGACAACAGCTCCATAAGCCCCATCATACATGAAAGCGAGCTTCACATCATCAATCTCACGCCCTTGATGAAGATCTACCTTGCTGTGATCATTGGTAGTGTGAGCATAGGCGGTTTCCTCAGCTAGCCCAAAAAGCCCCGCAAAAGCGTGCAAGGAAATAGATAGGCGTTTACCACAAAGGGTCCAATGCATCTCATCCCTGTCCTGGTCAATCCACAAAGTGGCATAGAACTGAGCAATCACTTTTTTATTGTAGGCACACTCAAAAGCATGATCTTGGCCACATCCATCTCAACACAACGCTCATAAACATCATCAATAACTGGCTTCAGCGGCGGTAGCATGCCCTTCAAATAATTCCAATCCACCCAATACATGGGTGTACACAACCTACCCATCTTTAGAATCACCGACTCATATCAGTCCGCTTGATGAGGCAACCAGAAACAAGGATCACCCTTGAATTGCTTGGAGGTGATGGATCGAGGGTTCTCATGTGCACTAAACCGAAGTGGTTTCATGCTATTGGCTGCAAACTTGAAGTTTACCAAAGCTCTATCATTTGGATGACGAAAAGGGATAGCAGTGGATATGAAATTCTGAGCAAGAGTGGATAGATCAATGTCATCATTATATTCAGACCCAGCATGTTCATCACGGTTAGCTCTTTTGGTCCTAGAACGTGGAGGAGAGGAGGAGGTTTGAATTTCCTTTCCTCACCCTTCCCCACTAGAAGACCCCCTTCCTCTGACTACCCTTGCAGCAAGTTGTTTCTTTATCCGTTTGCCTTTTTCTTGCTCTCTTGTCCCATCATCAGAATCAGACTCAATCTCAGGAGATGAGCCAATATTTCTCCCAAAACTTGGTCGAGCTTGCAGGGTTGACTTCTTCTTCTCAGTATGCTTCATATGACCCATCTAGATAGACAACATGAAAGGATCAACAGAAGGACAATGAGAAATGATTTCAATTTAAACATCAGAACCCAGGTCTGTCGGATATTCTAACAATGTGTCGGATGATCTGGGGCCCGGATCTTCCGGCATGTGGTCGGATGATCCGGGGATCGGATCTTCCGGCACATAGTCGGATGATCCGACACACTCAGGTTTTGACCTAAAATTGAAGATACAAAGATTTAGCCCACCAAAAGTTATGAAACTCTAGGAACATGTTCTAGGCATGTGCAGAAAGTGATTCACCAAGGGAAAAATCCTAGAGCATCCTACATTGATAGATCGGGCGACGGGAAATTTGAATGAGATACCTTTGAGATTTCCCGCGAAAAACCCGGAAGATCCGAAGGGGATCGAGTCCTCCAAGACTAGGAGAATCAAATGAGCCACAAAGACCAATAATCCTTCGGTTGAACTCCAAAATCGCCGCACGGGGTGGAGAAAGAGTGAGAGGAGGCGTTTGGGAAGAGGATGGAACGAATAGGAGAAGTAACAGTTCATCCTAGATATTTATAGTCGCGCACAGGCCGGAAGATCCGATGCACAGTCAGAAGATCCGACCCTGGAGAAAATAACCAGAAGTTCCAGCGGAAGTTCCGACCTTTCCCAGGTCCGGATGATCCGACCACCGGAAGATCCAAAGGAGAATTGAGAGAGAGAAGAGCGAGGCAGAGCAGTCCGGAACTTCATTGGGTAAGATCCGATGGTGTGTCGGAAGATCCAGAATTTCAGAAAAGCAGACTTGTCAAGGATTTTCAAGATGAGATATGATGGAAGAATTTGAGAGATACTGCCTATGGACATGTAAGATCCTTGACTCAAAGAGATCAGCCACAATCATCGGTACATAACAATGATCTTTTGAGACAAGGAGTGATCCAACGATCACAAGATCCAAAGATTTTGAAAAACTCACACCTAACAAAAGGATAAAAAGTTTTTCTTCTAGACTAGGTAAACAAACAATTTGTGTATGCAACAAGTCAAGCCAAGTTACGAGAATCCAAGATATTTAGCTCACTCCTCAAAGAACAAAACATTTGCTCATCTAGAGGCTTGGTAAAGATATCGGCTAGTTGTTTGTCGGTTCCTACATGGCTTAGAGTGATATCTCCTTTGGCTTCATGATCTCTAAGGGAGTGATGTCTAATGTCAATGTGCTTGGTTCTTGAGTGTTGGATGGGATTGTTTGCTAGTTTGATGGCATTCTCATTGTCACACAAGAGAGGGATATTTTTGTACTTACATCCAAAGTCACTCAAGGTTTGCCTCATCCAAAGTAGTTGAGCACAACAAGCACCGGCTGCAACATACTCGGCCTCGGCGGTGGATAACGCAACGGAATTTTGTTTCTTAGAGCTCCAAGACACCAAAGACCGACCAAGAAATTGGCAAGTCCCCATTGTACTCTTTCGATCTACCTTGCAACTGGCATAGTCCGAATCGGAATAGCCAAATAAATCAAAAGTGGAGCCTTTGGGATACCACAAGCCAAGGTTCGGAGTATGCACTAGATATTTAAAGATTCTCTTAACAACCATTAGATGACATTCCTTTGGATTGGCCTGAAATCTTGCACACGCTAAGCATTATATCGGGCCTAGATGCACAAAGGTAAAGCAAAGATCCAATCATGGAGCGATATACCTTTTGATCGACCGATTTTCCTTCTTCATTGAGATCAAGATGACCATTCACAGGCATTGGAGTCTTGATGGGCTTAGCATTGGCCATATCAAACTTGTTGAGCATATCACTTGTATACTTTGTTTGACATATGAAAGTTCCATGCTTCAATTGCTTGATTTGAAAACCAAGAAAGAATTTCAATTCTCCCATCATTGACATCTCAAATCTCTTGGTCATTATCTTACTATACTCTTCACAAAACTTTTCATTAGTAGAACCAAAGATAATATCATCAACATAAATTTGACACACAAACAAATCTTTGTCTATTTTTCGAGTGAAGAGAGTAGAATCCGTTTTCCCATTACAAAGCCATTCTTGAGAAGAAATTCCTTAAGGCATTCATACCATGCTCTTGGGGCTTGCTTGAGCCCATGGAGCGCCTTATGGAGCCTGTAGACGTAGTTGGGATGCTTGGGGTCTTCAAAGCCCGGTGGTTGCTCCACATATACCAACTCGGTGATAGGTCCATTCAAGAATGCGCTCTTCACATCCATTTGATATAGCTTGAAGTTGTGATGTGAGGCATAGGCTAATAGAATACGAATTGATTCAAGCCTTGCCACTAGAGCATAAGTTTCACCAAAGTCAAGACCTTCGATTTGAGTGAAACCTTGAGCAACCAATCTTGCCTTGTTTCTTGTGACAATCCCATTTTCATCTTGCTTGTTCCGGAAAACCCACTTGGTGCCAATTACATTTTGCTTGGGTCTTGGGACCAATTCCCAAACTTCATTTCTTGTGAAGTTGTTTAACTCTTCTTGCATTGCAATGACCCAATCCGCATCGCCAAGAGCTTCTTCTACCTTGAGAGGTTCCAACGAGGAAACAAACGAGTAACATCCACAAAAATTTGCTAGACGAGAACGAGTGGTTACCCCTCTTTGGATGCTCCCTAGAATGTTATCAACAGGATGATCCCGTTGGACGCTTTGATCAACTCTTGGGTGTAGAAATGTTGATTGACGTTGAATAGGTCCATCATCATCTTCTTCATTGTGAGACTCGTCACCTTGAGCTCCCCCTTGATCATTGCCATGATCATGATCGTCACCATGATCTTGAACTTGATCTTGCGAAGAACTTGGTGGTTCCACTCTTGTTGATGATGTTGATGGATCGATGTTAAATATGATTTCCGAGACTTGGTCTTGCTCGTCATCTTCTACGTGGGGCTCTTGAGGCTTCACTTCACCTAAACTCATTTTCTTGATAGCTTGACTTGGTGACTCTTCATCTACAATGTCATTCACAACTTGCTCTACTTGAGAGCCGTTTGATTCATCAAATTTCACGTCTACCGTGATCTCAACACAACCGGTGGTTTTGTTGAAGACACGATAAGCGTGTTCGTTAGTACCATAACCAAGTAGAAAACCTTCATCAACCTTGGGTGCAAAATTGGAGCTTTTGGTTTTCTTGTTAAGAATGTAACATTTGCAACCAAAAACTCGAAAGTAGTGCACCTTTGGTTTGTTACCGGTGAGGATCTCGTACGGAGTCTTGCCTAAGTACTTTTGAAGATAGAGACGATTAGTGGCATGGGAAGCCGTATTGATCGCCTCGGCCCAAAAGATATCCGGAGTCTTGTATTCATCAAGCATAGTCCTTGCCATTTCAATCAAGGTCCGGTTCTTTCTCTCAACAATGTCATTTTGTTGAGGTGTGTATGGAGCGGAGACCTTCTTCATCAAAAAATTCCTCAACATTGAGGTTCTTGAATTCCGTCCCATTGTCATTTCTTATTCTCTTGACTTTCAACTCAAACTCATTTTGAGCTCTTCTAATGAACTTCTTGATAACCCCTTGAGCTTCACTCTTGTCTTGTAGAAAGAAAACCCATGTAAACCGAGAAAAATCATCCACAATGACAAGTTCATACTTGTTCCCACCAATGCTTATATAAGCGATTGGCCCAAATAAATCCATGTGAAGCAATTTCAAGGGTCTTGAGCTAGTCAATATGTTTGTGGGTGGATGAGGGGCTCCAACTTGCTTTCCGGCTGGACAAGCACTACACAACCTATCTTTCTCAAAGACAACATTTGTTAATCCTAGAATGTGTTCATCCTTTTGAAGTTTGGCCAAGTTCCTCATGTCAACGTGAGCTAGCCGGCGATGCCAAAGCCAACCCAAGCTAAATTTTGCCACTAAACAAGTCTTCGGTTCCACTTTATTTGTTGTGAAATCAACTAAATAAAGTTTTCCCTTAAGTTGACCTGTAAAAGCAATAGAGGAATCCTCCCTTCTAAGGACGCTCACACCCTCATTAGTAAAAAGACAATTGTACCCTTTTTCACAAAGTTGTGATACGGACGACAAATTGTACCCTAGAGAATCAACTAGATAAACATTTGAAAGAGATGAGTCTTGTGAGATAACAACTTCACCTTGACCAATCACATCACCATGGTTGTTGTCACCGAATGTGATCTTTTCTATAGGTGAGTCATATTCTTTCAACTTAGCAAACATGTTCTTCTCTCTGGACATATGGTTTGAACATCCACTATCAAGCAACCATGAAGATCCACCGGAGGTATATGCCTACAAAATAAGTTTAAGCTTTGAATTTAGGTACCCAAAAGAGATTGGGTCCTTGAGTGTTAGCTTTTGAAATCTTAGGCACCCAAGCACTCATCATCATCTTCTTGGCATGAGCACCCACATACTTCACCACCATCTTCCCATTGTGATCCCACACAACCGTGTAGTCAATGGTGTAGTTGGGAGATGGCTTATGCTCAATGATCTTTTCTTCTTTCTTGATCTTGGTTGAGCTCTTGACATCTTTGGTTATTGCCTCAACCTTAGGCTTGTCTTCAATGGTGTTTACCATCACACCATGAGCAATGTTCATCAAGTCTCCAAGGTTTGCACCCTTGGTGAACATTGGCACTTCATGACCTCTCAACATCCTTGTGCCATTTGCTTTTCCTCCTCTAGTGAATCCGAGCCCATCCTTGATACTAGGATATCTTCCGGCTTTATATGCCGGATGGCTCTCAAATTCACTCTTACCTTTGGCCTTGCCTTTGCCAATTGCCTTGGTCAATTCTTGAATCTTTGCATCTTTAGCTTTGACTTTCTCTTCTAGTTTTGAATGGTTAGTGGCACAAGCATTTATATCAAACTTATAGCATCTTGAACAACCTTCACTAGTGGAGACATTTCAGTTAAGAATTGTCTTCGAGTTAATCTTAGTGCTTTCCCAAAGAGCGCTAAAGTTGGCTTCTAGATCTTTATATTTGACCTCGAGGCTTGAATGCCTTTCTTGAAGCTCACTTTGTACATTCTTTAGGTTGGCTAGAGAGTCATTTGCCAAGGACAATTCCTTAGACATCTTCTCACAAAAGTCATTGACAAGTGACAAGTCACAAGTCAATTTCTCCACCTTGATCTTCTCCTCAACTAAAGTTTCTTCAAGAGCAACGTTTCTCTCCTTTTCAAGGATGAGCAATTCTTCTTGCCTATCAAGAGACTCTTTCCTTTTCTCCAATTTCTCTACTAATTTTTTAATTTGTTTGTAGCCTTCTTTGCCAAACTTGTTTATCATGTTCTTTTCATGTTCGGCTTCCTCTTCATCTAGATGATTTTCTACATTCCTAGATGTCAAGATGGTGGATGAGATGGATGAGGTGATGTTTAATACCTTAGTCCCTTGGGGCATGAGGCACATGGGAGTTTCATCATCGCTATCTTGATAGTTGTTGAAGAGTCTAGATGTTGATGTAGGGACTTGAATGGCGAGGGTTGCCACTTCTTCATCATCGGAGTTATCACTAGAAGAATCCCACACTTGACCAACATGAGCACTTCCAAACTTCTTCTTGTACTCTTGACTCTTCTCCTTGTACCTCTTCACCTTGTCAAAGTACTTGTCCTTTGACTTCTTGTCTTCTTTGTCATTCTTCTTGCGAGGGCAATTGGCAATGTAATGCCCTTTCTCCCCACACTCATAGCATCTTCTTTGAGATATGGACCTCTTGTCACCCTTGGTCTTCATGAACCTCTTGAAGTTCTTCACCATCATGGCGGTTTCTTCATCGGTGCTATCACCATCACTTGAGTCTCCTTTCTTCTTGGAATTGGAAGTATTTTCAATTGACTCAACTTTCTTGCTTGGTTTGGCCTTGAGAGCACTGGTCTTCACTTCGGTTGGTTCCGTTGATCTAGCCACATCCAAGTTGTTCATTTCATGATATTATAATTTGTTGAAAAACTCCATAGGTAGCATCTTCTTGAACTTGCCCTTCTCTCTAATCATGGTGGCAAGCATTGGGTTCTTGGGTGCACATGCCCTAAGCATCTTCTTGGTCACTTTGTGCTCATCCCAATCTTTGCTACCAAGCATTCGTATCTCGGTGACAAGTAGCTTCAACCGATCATACATCTCTTGGAGAGTCTCATCCTTCTTCATGACAAAGGCTTCTAATTCTCCTTGTAGAAGATCAATCTTGCCTTCCTTGACCACATCCGTCCCTTCATGAGACAATTGAAGAGTGTCCCAAAGATCCTTTGCAACTTCAATTCCTCTAATCTTGTTGTACTCATAGGAACTAAGAGCACTTCTAAGAACCATCACAGCTTGAGAGTTGCGAAAGAAATCATACTCTTGTTCATGACTTGCCTTGGCGTCTTTGTCAACACCTATATTCACAACGGTCCAAATAGAGGGGTGAAGACCATATAAATACATTTTCATATCATCACTCCAACGAGCATAGTCAACCCCATTGAATTTGGGAACTTTGCCCATTGGAACCGATGAGAAATTAAGACTAGTTGGATCAAGAGATTTGGTAGAAGATGATGTCTCATATTTATGAGACATGGAGTGGAGTCCATCCAACACTTCTTTTTTCCTTTAGCTTCTTCTTGAGAAGCTTTTGAGCCTTCCTTTCAGACTTTCTTGAATTTTCTTCTTCATCTTCTCCTTTCTCTTCTTCTTTTCATCCAAGCTTTCATCAATGTCGCTGATGATAAGATCATCATCGCTTGAGCTTGAATTAATGAACATTGATCGATCATCCTTGACAGCGGAAGCACCAACACCGGAGTTGTCCCCCTTGTCGGACATAGTGTTTTTCCCTTAGCGGTTAAGCCTTAATCAAGGGATTAGGCTTTGATACCAATTGAAAAGACCAACACTAGGCCTAGATGGGGGGTGAATAGGCCTTGTAAAAATTTCTGCAAAGTTTCTCCGAAAACTATCAGACGTCGGATGATTCGACGCAGTTTCGGATCTTCCGACCCCCGGAAGATCCGACAGTGTGTAGGATCTTCCGACGGGATAAAAACTTTACTTCGTAATTTGAATTCTTGTACCCTTTTAAAGATTCTACTTGAATAGAAGTGTGACAATGAGTGTATGGAACCTTCTAGATATGATCAACGCAATAGAATAACAAATAGCAAGTAGATCGGATCAAATTGAGCAAATCTAACAATAAAACAAGTGAGCACAAGGAGACAATGAATTTACTTCCGAAGTTCACTCCACAAAGGAGCTACGTCTCCGTTGAGATGCTCACAAAGAGCCAGGCTATCACACTAGCCCCTAGTCTCCCTCAATCAACCACAAAGGAGGATTGAGTCACTTACTATTGGCTCTCACAAAGAGAGGGGTGATACGAACTTCCGGGGCTCAACCACAAAGGAATGGGAGCTCACCGGCACCTCTAACCGTCTAGGAGCAAAGCTCCAAGAGTAACAAATGCGAATCGATAAATCAAAGTTGCTTCAAGTGCTTCAAGAGATGAACAAGTGAGGGCTCAAGGTTAGCACTAGCTTCGCACACCTAATCTTCTCTCTCACTCAAACCCTAGGTGAATCTTTGCAAGAATCAAGCTTGGGAGGGAGTGGAGGAGTGAAATGAATGCTCAATTGGGTGCTTGTCATGAGTTAGGTCGTTGGAGGCAGCAACAATGAATGAGGGGGGTGAAGGGGTATATATACCAACCCCCCCCCCCAAAAGTGACTCTTATGTGTTCTGTGAAGGGGTATCGGATCTTCCGACCATGTGCCGAATCTTCCGAAGAATGACAGATCAGTGTTAGAATTCTCCAAAAAGATTCCAGGCATTGGATATTCCGACATAGAGTCGGATCTTCCGATGAGGGCCGGAACTTCCGGCAAATGACAGAACAGAGTAAGAGACCCTTAGTATAGTTTCAGGCGTCGGATCTTCCGACTGATTGTCGGATCTTCTGGCCCCAGAACAAACCAAAACCGAGCTGGTCGGAACTTCCGGTCGGATCTTCCGGACAGGGGTCGGAACTTGCAAGAGACACACTCAAAGGCTGAAATCTAGCTAAGTCTCGGTAGATCCGACACAGTGTAGGATCTTCCGATGGAAGTTTCGATGCTAGGATCGGATCTTCCGATGGAAATCAACTCGAAACCGAGCCAGCCGGAACTTCCGGTCGGATCTTCCGGCCTAAGTTCCGACCACGCAGACAACATGTGAATGAGGCTTTGTGGTTCTCTCAAGTGGATTTTCATCTCAAGCATAGCACTTTTAACAACTAGAATTTGTCGAACACGTCCCCCTTGATAGTACGGTGGTCCTACACTCAAATTCAAACCGAAAATCAAATTAAATTCTTCGATCGAATCCACCACCATATGAAATCGAATTGGGGACCTTCTTTTCACATTTCTTTTCTTTTCTTTTCATTTTATTCCTGCACAACTCATTCAAAGCATTATATCCAAATTTCTATTGTCATTGATCACCAAAATTGATTAAGTGCCTAGATGCACTTTCAAAAACTGAGGACCTATACGCAATTTCATATAAGAACCTGAGGGCTAACGCGCAAAAAGGCAGGGGCTTTTCTATGGAAGAGCATAGACTAAACAAATATGATAGAAAATTACAAGATTCGCTGAGGGTCTTACTGAAAATCTTGAGGCCAAGAACGATGAAAGGCTCAGCGCGACGACGAGATGAAGAATGGGCAGTAGTGGAAGATATGGTGGAAGAAGACTACCTTAGGGAATTCCAAACAAAGGGGCCTCCCTGTAAAAGAGTCGATGGTGTGTCTTTTCCAGAGGAGAGGTAGTTCGTATATATAGGGAGAAAACCTCTCACTTCCAGGTTCATTAGCAATATGGGAATGCGAATGAGCTTTAAAATTTGGTCCAATAAAGTGATGGGATGGGTTTGGCCTAAAATTGGGTCAACTTTAGGCCAAGGCTGGTCTACTAAGATTTAGGGTGATTTTAATTTTCGGAATAATTATTTTCCTTATTATAAAATAATTCCAGATAAGTCCAGAATTGATATTAAAACCATGAAAAATCTTCTGAAAATTCTAAAAATCCTAGGAAAAATTTCAGAGATAGAGTTGGACACGAGGAACCCAAATAAAATATTTAGACCTCATGGAAAAGATTTTAGCACCTTCCATAAATTGGAAAGCTATAGAAAGATAGGAATAAATCCCAGAAAGTTCTGGAAAATTCTCATTAGGCTTCTAAACACATTTTAGAAAAGTTTACACACATAAAACCACTTAAATGCAACCGGTATGAATGCAACAAAAATATTTCTAAGCCTTATATTTGATTTTAATTCCCTAGAATTTATTTATTTGCCATATATTAATTATGAGCACTTTAGTAAAAAGCAAAGTAATCATTAAAATTTTAAATAGGGCCATTTTAGGGTGTTACAATGAACAATGGGACGCTCGGTGAAAGCAGCATACCGGCACACGGCCAAGCTCAAGCAAAGAAGAACAACCAGGCACTGAGGCACCGAACTACCTGTTGCCATGCGATCAACTCACTGCCAAGTCGCGAAGGATCCAAAAACAGATCGACCAACCCACAAAGCTAGCTGCACACCACTCAGCGCAAGCCCCCCCTGCACAAAAGTGCAAGAGGGAGAGGGCAAGAGAGAAGAATCCACTTATCTCTCGCACGAATCCGCCGCCACCGGAAACCAGAGTACCGCCACCAACGTGAATGAGCCGCTAGCAAGCGAATCTAGATCCCCCAGAGCCCAGGGCCGGCTCTACAGTTTTATAGGCCCTCGAGCGAAGATGATACTATGGGCCCTATAGCCTAAATATTTTTCATTTGTATTATGAAAAAAGATAATAGTACTAATAATATGTATTCAATTCTCAAATACAACATTGATACTACAAAGTAAAAGAGTTATAAAATAAAACGGTTACCCATATGCTTCGGTCCTTCATTGCAAAATATCTCACTTTCTTTTTCTTTTCTAATAACCAAGCAAATGCTTCTTAAGCAATATTCTATGACTATTAGCTAAATTATGAAGGAAAAACACTGGAATTAAAATTTTAAAACCCTAGCAATCTAACATAGTATCCTGGTAAGCAAGCAAGTAACAGGTTAACTCACTTAGGCTGAGGGCAGGCCGCAGGCAAAACTCACCTCACCACCGCTACCTGCTGGCCGAAAGAGCGAGGCCGCCACCGGCACCTTTGGCTCGTCCCACGAGGACGGCCCCTGCCGCTAGCTCGTCCCACACTGTCGATGGCCGTGCCGCGCACTCGCCCGGCCGGCAAAGCCGCCGCCTGCCCAATCCCCAGTGGCCGCGGCGCCGCCCACTCGCCTAGCAAAAATTAATTAATTGATATATTTGCTGGTGAGTAATCACCGGAACTAAGCACAGGTACATTGCTACACGTCAGCGGTCTTATAGGTTGTCTCATGCAGTGCCACGTAGGATTTTTGCTGATGTGGAGAAGAGAGAGCGAGGTAAGAGAAAGAGGTCGTTGCTTCCGCCTCATGAGCTAAATTTTAAGACTACGAGACAACTCCTGCATAATTGTATGAGTTTTATTGCCATGCAACCAATATTATTTCTTTATTTTTTCCATAAATTAAGGGATATTGTATTACTACGAGACAGCCAAAACAATAACCCATTGTATAGGTTGTCTGATAAGTCGTCTCAAGATTACGTGTCACTGCATGAGAGCACCTATTAGACGACACCAATGGACCTGCCCTAAGGAAAGTTCCTAATCACAAGAACATAGGTAAAGGGTGTTCACTGCCATTGCATTCAATTCATACCGCTGTACAAATCAACAAATATAAGACAAATAAAATTTGGTCCATCCATAATCTAATAATACACAACAAAACACACACAATAGCATTATATGATAATTAAGAACAAATCTAATCTACCACTTCGGTCCCTCCATTTCTCCTCAAACAGATCTAATCAAAAGAAGAAAAAAATAAGAAGCAAGTTGATTGAACAAACAAGTAAAGAAAAGAACGGAGGGAACAAATTAGACTTGCCTTTACCAACCAGCTATGCATGGCTGCCGATGCTGGTAAGGAGGGAAACGGATCACGTACGCATGGAATTGGATTCTGATAGTACTTTTTACAGCATTTTATTTCGAATACGGATACGGATTCAAATATTCTCGGATACGAATACAAAACAGATGTCTCGGATTCGAATAGATTCGGATATTTCATTTTCTTTTGTAATAACAACTATCAAGTACCAATTTGTTTTATCCATAGTTTTAGAAAACAATATTATCATAAAACATATAGATAAAGATTAAATATAGTATATGTAGACAAGATTCACTTGTTAAAAATATTTTTAATAAAAATAATAAATAAATCATATAAAATAGTTTATATAGATAATATATTATTAGTTTGAAACTAAATTAAAATAATATGTTTATAGCATGGTTTGAATATGTGTTTATTTTATATAGATAATATCAGATATTTCGTCCATATCCACATTTATTTTGAATACGGATACGAATTCGTCCATACCCATATCTGGATGAACCTTTTCAGTCTCCTCCCTCAAAGAAGCAAAAGTAAACGAGATGAAAACAACAAGCAGTCAAGCACATATGTAATCAAACCAAGAGCACTCAAATTACAAAATAACTCTTTGTACATCTCACGCACAAGAAAAATATTGCTCAACAATGAACAAACTTATATTTTCATCTCGTGTTTTATTTCCAAATTCTCACATGTATCAATCATGTATATCCATTATACATCTGTACAAAATGCTCCTTAAACAACTCCTCTTTTATTTTTATGAACCTTTTGTTCCACTGGTCAAGCATTCAAAAAACTAGTGTTCATGAAGCTTGAACATGTATCATAGAACCTTTTATTCCACTGGTCAAGCATTCAGAAAACTAGTGTTCATGAAGCTTGAACATGTGTAGCATCGTGTAGTTAGCAGCCGGAGGAAAAGAGGAGCATGAACTTAAAAAAATCAGCCTTATCCACTCATCAATTGCTCTTGGCCTTGTTTAGTTCCCAACTTTGACACACTAAAGTTAGGACTTTACCATAAATGCGGTACTGTAGCATTTCGTTTGTATTTATAAATAATTATTCAAATATTGATTAATTAGGCTCAAAATATTCGTCTCGCAAAGTACAACAAAACTGTATAATTAGTTTTTAATTTCATTCTACATTTAATACTCTATGCATGCATCGATATTTTGACGTGACGGGAATCTTCTTTTTTATAGTAAAATTTGAGGTTGAAATTTGGGAACTAAACAATGCCCTTATCTCCAAAGCACACACGGACGAGCTGCAGGTGGCGGACGCGTTCGACCTTGACGAGCTGCAGGTAGTGGTGGCGGACGTGATCCACTAGTGCACGCACAGGGACGGCGCGGCGCGGCCGTCCATGAAGCTGGTGCTCTGCATCACGGCGGCGGCGGCGGGTGGCGGGCCAAGGGGAAGCAGGCCGGCGGCGAGGTGGCAGTGCAGTTCAGCGGGGAGGCGGCGTGGTCGTGGCTGCCGTCGTCGAGCAGCACGACCAGGTCGCACTGCAGACGCAGCGTGCTGCCGGAGTGCAGCTCGGCCAAGCAGCAGTTGTCCCCGCCGGCGGCCCAAGGCGGCAACGACGCGTTCCTGGCATGAATGCCGACATCGGCGAGACGCGGCTGCCGGACAGGGCTCCGCCGGTCTCCGCGGCGTGGAGCTCTGCAAGCTCCCGCCGCCGCTGCTCTGCCATGCCGGAGATGAGCATGGCCACGACGGAGAGCACCATGCTGGAGATGAGCATGGCCACGACCGTCAGCGCCAGCATCAGGAAGATGGTGAAGGCGAAGCTACGTAGTAAGTCGTGGATGCATATGCACCCACGCCAATTACAAAATCAATGTATAAAAACACTTTTTCACCATGTATGATGATCAAATCCATATATTCATAAGGAAGATGCACCCCCTCTAATCTACTCTGGCTTCGCCACGCCAGCGGCACCTCGAACCCACCATGGATCCTTGGCGCACTTGGCTTCCTCCACCTGCTGCAGGCTGCACTGCCGCCATGGATCCTTGGCGCCGCCTGTGGCTCCGTCGACCTCGCTCTTGGGCTCCACCACCACGGCGGCCTTCTCGAGGAACATGAACTGGTCGGTGTAGGGGAGCCGCGCCACGAGCGCGTCCGGAAGAGCGACGCGGCGGGGTCGGCGGGCGCCAGGGCACGACGCTTGCGGAACGCCGCAACGGCGACGTGGGCGACGCCGGCGAGTGGGACACCCTCGGGGCGGACGCGGACGTAGAGGCCGGCGCCAGCGAAGAAGAGCGCGCAGGAGACGAACATGAGCGCGGCGGGGATGGCGAAGCCGTCCCACCAACTCACGTTGCTCTGCACGTAGATGATTCCCGTCGACGAGCTGCAGACGGCGATGGTGAGGGTGAGGACCCAAGTGGCGACTCCCGTCTCCGCCTCGCTCCAGGGACCCGGACCCCCCGGGTCAGGCGCAACGCCAACTCCGCCTCGCTCAAGGGCCGCGCACCCCCTCAAGCAGGCGAGCCAACTCCGCCTCGCTCGAGGGCCGCGCACCCCCTCAAGCAGGCGAGCCAACTCCGCCTCGCTCGAGGGCCGCGCACCCCCTCAAGCAGGCGAGCCAACTCCGCCTCGCTCGAGGGCCGCGTACCCCCTCAAGCAGGCGAGCCAACTCCGCCTCGCTCGAGGCCACCCCTCTACAGCGACGCGGCGTGCCCCGGCGCCCCGCCCGACAACGGCATTTAATGCCCGCCCCATCGGGCGGGCGCCGAAGTCAAAAGGCGATCTCTCCCCACGCCGCGCCGCTGACACCGCAGAGCTCGCTGTTCTACCTGCTCCGGTCACTATGCGTCCTCACCGCCACTGTGCGGACGCATGCGGCGCTGCGCAAGGCCCTGTGCGGACTTGCAGGCGTCATTCCACACCACTATTTCACCTGCTCCCGTCCTTCCCCCGCCCCCCCCCCCCCGGTGCAGCCCTCGAATGGGCGTGAAGAACCCTCGAACGAATATATGAACAGCGACCGAGCACGGACTCCGGTCAGGCGCGGCCCGGTGATGACGAACGCCGGGTCAAATCCACCAACTCTCGGCCATTTCCCGGTAAACCGGGCACGCCGCGCACTGTGGTCAACAGCAACCACCATGCCGACCCCTGTGCCGCCAACTCCTATCCTTCCCAACCTGCCACGCCCTCGAACCAACCAGCGGCGGACGGCTGGGCGCGGATTACGGCGGCACCGCCCCTCGAAACCACTCCAGGACAAGCACAGGGATGGCCGTGACACCCGCAGAAGCCGGAGCTCGCCATAAATCCCCTGCCAGGGTCAAGGACGACCGCACGCCCGGCGCCATGCTCTCCAGTGCGCGCCCCTGTAGCACACACTGTACTTGTACTTGTAGGCCTCTCCCCCCTCTCTCCTTGGCCTATAAAAGGAGGAAGGGAGCGAGAGAGAAGAAAACGGACACACACACGATCACCGCCTTCCACGATATTGGCACTCTCCTCAATCACTCTCACACCCATTTTCAGGGACTTGGAGACTTCCTCTCCTCTCCCGCCGTGCTTGTAGCCCCCCCACTGCAGGCACCTCGGTGCAAGATAGTATAGTGCCGCGAGCACAGTCTGCTGGACATACGGCCCCGCAGCCGGAACCAGGATAAACTCTTGTGTCATCGTGCTAGCTCTTGCATCAACCGTCAGGGGACGGGACACAACGCATTCTGTGTGGCGCTGAGGTTGGGCGGCCAATCTCAGCACCGACAGTGGCGCGCCAGGTAGGGGGTTGCGCTGTGATCAACCCACTTCACCCGATCAGTTCCCTTGACGGCAAGCCACGCCAAGGCCATGTCGCCGCGATCTGCCACGGGGTCCCCCGGCCCGCTTCCGCGCGGGTACCGGATCATGTTTGGGAGCCTGGAGTTCGAAGCGACCGGTGAGGGCCTCCTCATGCGGCTCGCCTCCAGGACGCCCGACATGATGGCCATTACCCCGGCGCCGCCAACGCCGCCCCAGCTCAGCAGACGTCGAAGACTGCACGAGCTGCAGATTCGCGTGGAACGGCGCGTTGCCCCACGCATCATCGTCCTCCCTGATTGGGACGCACACCTGTTGCTCCGGCCCGCTGCCGCAGTACAGGGGAGCGCACCCCCACCAGCGGCTCCCGCGGAGGGAGCACGCTGGGAAAATGCGGCCGGGCCGGTGCAGCTCCCTTACGGAATAAGCAACGCGGCCGCAAGCTACTCTGCGGCAATGAGCGCCAACCTGAACGCGCAAGAGGATTCGCCGGGTCACCAGCTGGGTTCGATCCGCGACCTCAACATTTCCTCGCCCGGCGGGTCCCAGCCCGAGTCGGACGACGGGGAAAGTGTGCGCGGCCAGGAGCACCCAGGCCTGGACTACTCCGGGCTACGCGACCGCGAAGGCCCTACCTCCTTCCAGGCCGTTGCGGATTTCTGCCTCACCTGTTCTGACGATTCCAACGAAGGGGAATACGACCCCACGTGGGAATGCTTCGTCCTCGACGGCGAAGTAGAGTCCGTGGGACAGGATGAAGAAACGCGCGACGGGGCCGGACACGACAAACCGCCACCAGCGCCCGCCGAGCCATCGGGCGAAGCCGCACTCACACAGGCATAGCTCATGCAGGTACAAGAGCTGGAAGCCAGGCTCCGACAGGAGCGCCAGCAGGTACAGGAGCTGCGCGCAGCTCTGGAAGCCCGGCAGCCCGAGCGCAGCGAACGTGCGCAAGCCGCCGGGCGCATCGCTCAAGCGCGCATCATGAATGATGGCAACAACGCCAGCCCTGCCATGCCGCCGCGGGCAAGCCAGAAGCTCGTCGCCGCAGTAACTCTGATTCGGGCCATGCCCGAACCATCGACACCAGAGGCGCCCGACATGCGGCGCCAGGTGCAGGCCCTTGTCGAAGAAGCGGCCGTTCAACAAGCAGAAAGTTCCGCCTCCCGCATGCGCCACCAGGCCAGTTCGAGAGCCGGAGGAAGCAAGCGGGATAAGGAACAGTCTATCCATACCCCGCCTAGGGGCGCATGGACGCCTCACCGACCGACGAACGACGGGAAGGCGCTCATGACCGGCGACCGCGAAACGAGGAGGTCCGCGAAGGACCGACTCGTGGACACACGAGGCGCCATTAACGACGGTGACGCGCGCAATGTCCTGAACAAGAAGAGGCAGGACGCGGCACCTCCCCGCAGTAGGCACCCCCGACGAGGGGGTCGCTACGACAGCGAGGAGGACAAAAGCCCGACGCCGGAACCCCCGGGAACCCCTGTGTTCAGCCGCAAGATCCGTTCGGCTGCCATCCCACCGCGCTTTCGTCAGCCGACCACCATTACCAAGTATTCGGACGAGACGAAACCCGAGACGTGGCTCAATGACTACCGCCTGGCTTGCCAGTTGGGCGGGGCCACCGACGATGCTATGATCATCCGCAACCTTCCGCTTCATCTCGCGGACTCGGCGCGGACATGGCTCGAACACCTACCCGTGAACCAGATCCACGACTGGGATGACCCGGTCAGGATGTTTGTGGGTAACTTCCAGGGCACGTACGTGCGCCCCGGAAACTCCTGGGACCTGCGCGGGTGCCGGCAGGCGGCCGACGAACCGCTGAGAGACTTCATCCGCCACTTCTCCAAGCGCTGCACCGAGCTCCCGAGCGTGGGTGACTCCAAAATCATCCACGCCTTCCTTTAAGGCACGACTTGTCGAGAGCTGGTGCGCGAGCTGGGGCGAAACCATCCCACCAGCGTCAACGCACTGTTCGACATCGCTACCAACTTCGCCTCTGAAAAGGAGGCTGTTGGGGCAATTTTCGACGGCAAGACCAAGGGGAAGCGCACGGAGGAGCTGCCCGCGGAGGGCAGCAAGTCCAAGGGAAAGGCTAAAAAGCAGAAACAAGGTGGCAAGGGCAAGAAGCCTCGGCAAGCCGCGCAGCAGCAGCAGCAGCAGCAGGGCAAGGACTCTGACGAGGCCCTCGCGGTCGAGCGAGGCCGCAAAGGCCCTCGAGGCCCTCCTCAGGGGGGAGGCCTGTTCGATGAGATGCTGAAGAAGCCATGCCCGTACCATAAGGGCCCTGTCAGCCACACCCTCGAACAGTGCGAGATGATCAAGGGTTACTACAAGCGCACCTCCGCGAAGGAGGATGGCCCGAAGAAGGGTACGGGTGATGGCGGCAACGACGAGTTCCCCCATGTGGAGAATGTCTTCTTCATCGTAGGGGGGCCCACAATGAACGCGACGTCCCGGGAGCAAAGACGTGAACGCCGAGAGGTCTTCTCCATTCACCCCGCGATGCCAACTTACCTCGCCTGGTCAGACGAGACCATCTCTTTCGGCCGCGAGGACCACCCGGACTATGTCCCGAATCCGGGGCGCTACCCACTTGTCGTCGACCCCGTCATTGGCAACACACGATTCTCCAAGGTGCTGATGGACGGGGGGGGGGGGGGGGGGGGGGGGGTCAGCAGTCTCAACATCCTCTATGTCCGCACCTTAGAGCCCATGGGCATCGGCACGAACCAGCTGAGGCCAAGCAAGGCGCCATTCCACGGCATCGCACCGGGAAAACGGGTCCAACCCCTCGGGCAGATCGACCTACCCGTTTGGTTCGACACTCCCGACAACTTTCGGAGGGAGACCCTCACCTTTGAGGTGGTGGGATTCCCAGGAGCGTACCACGCCATTCTCGGGCGTCCGTGCTACGCCAAGTTCATGGCGGTCCCCAACTACACCTACCTCAAGATGAAGATGCCGGGGCCAAAGGGCGTCATCACCGTGGGATCGTCGTACGAGCATGCTTACGTGTGTGACGTCGAGTGCGTCGAGGGCGCGGAGGTGCTCGCCTACAGCGAGACCCTGGTGGAGGACTTGGAAAAGATGTCGAACGAGGCCGTCGACTCCGCCAAAAGGCACGCGGGCACCTTCGAGGCTGCAGAGCACACCAAGGCGGTGCCCCTCGACCCCAATGCCCCCGAGGGCAAGGCGTTGAGGGTCAGCACCACCCTCGACCCTAAATAGGAAGCGGTGTTCGTCGACTTTCTCCGCGCCAACGCTGACATCTTTGCGTGGAGACCCTCGGACATCCTGGATGTTCTGAGGAAGGTCGCCGAGCACTGCCTCGACATCCAGCCTCACTCCAAGCCGGTGGTGCAGCGACAGCGGCAGTTCGACGAGGAAAAGCGCCGCGCCATCGGGGAGGAGGTGCACAAGCTTCTGCAGGCCGGGTTCATCAAAGAGGTATTTCACCCAACCTAGCTTGCTAATCTTGTTCTAGTTAGGAAGAAAAACGGAAAATGACGTATGTGCGTAGATTATACCAGTTTAAACAAAGCATGCCCTAAGGTTCCATTCCCTTTGCCTCGAATAGATCAGATAGTAGACTCCACTGCTGGGTGCGAATTGCTATGCTTTCTTGATGCTTATTCCGGTTATCATCATATTAAGATGAAAGAGTCCGACCAGCTCGCGACTTCTTTCATCACCCCGTTTGGCATGTTTTGCTACGTCACTATGCCGTTCGGCCTCCGAAACGCTGGAGCTACATACCAGCGATGTATGCAACACGTTTTCGGAAGCCACATCGGGCGGACCGTTGAGGCATATGTAGACGATATCGTTGTGAAGACCAGAAAGGCGGACGATCTGGTAAACGATTTGCAAATCGCATTCGGTTGCCTCCGGGCAAACGGGGTAAAGTTAAAACCGGAGAAATGCGTATTCGGGGTGCCGCGGGGCATGCTGTTGGGTTTCATCGTCTCCCAACGAGGCATCGAACCCAACCCCGAAAAAGTCTCGGTCCTGGAACGTTTGGGGCCAATTTGGGACCTCAAGGGGGTGCAAAAGGTACTGGGCTGCCTCGCGGCTCTCATCCGTTTCATCTCTCGACTAGGTGAAAAAGGCTTACCTTTGTACCGGCTCCTAAAAAAGCACGAACGCTTTTCATGGACCCCCGAAGCCCAAAAAGCCCTCGACGGGCTAAAAGCGTCGCTCGTACGCACACCAATCCTCACGCCGCCGCAGAACGGCGAGCCCCTCTACCTATACGTGGCTGCGACAACACAAGTTGTCAGCGCCATCATCGTCGTGGAAAGGATGGAGGAGGGTCACGCTCTGCCGGTCCAGAGGCCGGTGTACTACGTCAGTGAGGTGCTGACCGAGACCAAGGCGCGGTACCCACAGATTCAGAAGCTAATCTACGCTGTAGTGCTCGCGCAACGAAAGCTGCGACACTACTTCGAGGCCCACCCGGTCACCGTGGTCTCATCTTTCCCTTTGGGGGAGATAGTCCTCAACCCGGACGTCTCGGGTAGGATAGCGAAGTGGTCGATGGAGCTTTTGGGAGAAACTCTCTCCTACGCGCCACGAAAAGCGGTAAAATCGCAAACCTTAGCGGATTTCGTCGCTGAGTGGACCGACGTCCAACTTCCACCGCCACAGACCCAAGCCGAATGCTGGACCATGTACTTCGATGGGTCAGTGATGAAAACTGGGCAGGCGCGGGCCTCCTCTTCGTTTCGCCCCTCGGGGAGCACATCCGATACGTGGTTCGCTTGCACTTCCTAGCGTCGAACAACATGGCGGAGTATGAAGCCCTCCTCGCCGGGCTCCGCATCGCCGTTGACCTCGGCGTCAAACGCCTCGACGTCCGGGGAGATTCTCTGTTGGTCATCGACCAAGTCATGAAGAACGCAAGCTGCCGCGACGAAAAGATGGAGGCGTACTGCAACGAGGTTCGCCGCCTCGAGGACAAATTCTATGGCCTCGAGCTGAACCATATCGTGCGCAAATACAATGAGGAAGTGGATCAGCTGGCCAAGATTGCGTCAGAGCGAGTCACCGTTCCTCCGAACGTCTTCGCCCGCGACCTCGACCAACCCTCCGTCAACTTCGAACAAAGGGCCGGAGCCCTCAAGACGCCCTCAGGGGCTGAGGGGGTCGAGCCCATGGAAGAGGGGCTCGAAGCCCTCGACGTTGGAAATTCTTCGGCCGAGGCCATGGAAATCGACGTGGACACACGACCACAAGACTGGCGCAGCCCATACCTCGCGTGGATCGACCGCGGGGAGCTGCCCTCGGACCGGACCGAGGGGCGTCGCATCGCCAGAAGGGCCAAGACCTTTGTCTCGGTCGGCGGCGAACTGTATAAACGCAGCGCCTAAGGAATTCTGCAGCGATGCATCCCCATCCCCGAGGGAAAGCAGTTGATCCGCGACATCCACGCCGGGGTGTGCGGACACCACGCGGCGCCGTGTACCCTCGTGGGTAACGCGTTCCGGCAAGGCTTTTACTGGCCTACCGCCGTAGCCGACGCGAACGAAGTCGTGCGCACCTGCGAAGGGTGCCAATTTTACGCACGAAAGACGCATCTCCCGGCGCACGCCCTACAGACCATCCCTGTAACATGGCCTTTTGCGGTCTGGGGGTTGGATCTCGTGGGGCCTTTCCGCCCAGCGCCCGGGGGCTTCACCCACTTGTTGGTGGCCATTGACAAGTTCTCGAAGTGGATCGAAGTCCGGGCCATCACTAGCATCAGATCTGAGCAGGCCATGTTGTTTTTCACCGACATCATCCACCGATTCGGGGTACCCAACTCGATCATCACCGACAACGGCACCCAGTTCACCGGCAAGAAATTCTTGGAGTTCTGCGACGACCATCACATTCGCGTGGATTGGTTGGCCGTAGCACATCCACAAACGAACGGCCAAGTAGAACGCGCCAACGGCATGATACTACAAGGCCTGAAGCCAAGAATCTTCGACAAGCTAAACAAGTTTGGCCGGAAATGGGTAGCTGAGCTGCCATCGGTGATTTGGAGTCTCAGGACAACCCCAAGCAGGGCCATAGGCTTCAGCCCGTTCTTCCTCGTCTACGGCGCCGAGGCCGTCCTCCCAACAGACTTGGAGTACGGGTCTCCGAGGCTCAAGGCCTTCCAAAAAGAACAAAACCAGCGGAACCGCGAGAATTCGCTGGACCAGGTGGATGAGGCTCGAGACGTATCGTTGCTTCACTCGGCACGCTACCAGCAATCACTCCGGCGGTATCAAGCTCAGAAGGTGCGGCGTCGAGACCTTCACGAAGGGGACCTGGTGCTAAGGTTGCGCCAGGACAATCGAGAGCGCCACAAGCTCACTCCACCATGGGAAGGACCATTCATCATCGCCAAGGTCCTCAAGCCTGGCACTTACAAGCTGGCAAACGAGAAGGGCGAGATCTTCACCAACGCCTGGAACATCCAACAGCTACGTCGTTTCTATCCTTAAAACTCTCAGCATTCCTTGTAAATACTTCATGTTCTTAGCCAACAACGATGAAAAGTTTGCGAAAAACATGGAAACATTGTTACTAACAGCATGAACAAGGGGGACTTGGTCCTATCCTCGACCTAGTCTCAATAGAGCCAAGCCCCCCTCGGGGGCTGCAGGGGGGTTTACCCCCCTAATCGTCCCAATTTTTTAAAAAAATTGTGCTAAAACTCAGAACGCTTAGAAAGATGCGGGGCGCGAGCTAACTAAAGCCGGAGCCGGCTGAGCCGTGAGACCGCCTACGCCCTCGAAGGGATACAACATCTCCCTCTCCACTCCACGCCTTAATTACTCGCAGATTCAAAATACCCGGCCAAAATCTCGCCAAGCCAAGAATAGCACAGTAGAACAATCAAACAAGTTCGAAGCGCACCATCGAAATTCAAACTTAGTTTATGTACAGAGCCAGTCTCCTAAAAACTAAGATACATCTGGATCTCTAAGCCTGAACCTTTCAGGCTTCACCTTCCTGCGGGGGCGCGGCGGCAGTGTCAAGACCCCCCAGGGCGGCGGCCTCGGCGGCGACAGTCAAAGGAACCGACGCGAGGGCCCCAGGACCATCGTCATCACGGCGCACCGAGGCGATGGCCTCCTCAAGGGACGCCACGGCGTCGGCTTCAGGATCAGCCTCAGCTTCGGGGGCAGCCTCGGCCTTGGGCCCGATGTCAGCGCGTGCATCTTCATCTTCGTCCTCGCCAGGAAAAAGCTCACGCCCGAACTTGGCGGCAAGCGCTGTGGCGGCGTCCTCGGCACTGTCATCGGCCTCGTCGAGAGCACCAAGGGCGGTGTCGTCATCCAGGTCTGCGTCGATAAAATAACCGCGCGCCACCGCCGCAAGGTCGATGTCGTAGTGGGTCGACACCACGCCGAGTGCCTTCTTCACACCAAGGTGAAGAGCATTCCCGAGGCGCTCCGCCACGCAGCCTCTCAAAGACCTCAGGCGGCTGGGCAATGACGACCCCGACTGCAACCCCGACGGGATGTCGACGCACTGAATGTCCCGGCACGCGGCGTCGGCGGCAGCCCTCAAAGTTTCGAGCTCCCCCTGAGCCTCGGAGTAGGCAGCTTGAACAGCCACCACCTCGTCTGCCTTCTCGGCCTCGGCCTTCCGCAGCCCTTGACAAGGATCGAGTACGTCAAAACGAACTCCAACACAGAAACAGCCAAGGAAGCTAAGAAAACATAGAACCATACCATCTACCAAGGCCGTGGCCTCAGTAAGCGTCGTGCGCTCCTGCTGGAGCAGGTCCTCCGCGGTGGCCAGCGCACCCTCTTTCTCCCGAAGCGAGCGACCCAGCCGTTCGGCCTCCTGGGCCTTCTGCTCTGCCCGGGCCGTCGCCTCCGCGAGATGAGACTGCGCGGCCTCGCGCGCCTTGCGCTCCTGCTCGAGCAGCGTCCGCTCCGCCGTGAGCGCCTCGCGCTCCCGCTGGAGCTGGCCTTGTGCCTCCAGCAGCTTGGTCCCGGCCTCCTCGCGCGCCTTGCGCTCGAGCTCGAGCCGCTCCAACGCTGCGGACAATGCCCGGGCCCCCCGCTCCGCCGCGCCTCTCTCGGCGTCGCGTTCCTGCTCCGCGCAAGCCTTGGCGCCCTCATGTGCGCGGGCGGCCGCCTCCGTCTCCCTCACCCGGGCGGTGAGCTGGGTCACCTCCGTGCCCAGGTCCAGGTTCGCCTGACGGTACCAACGAAGATCGGCGTACAAGTCCACGATGCACGCGGTCTTGTCTGCCACCTCCTGCCGCAGAAGCTGCACGAAGAACCATCAAGGATAAGGCACGAACTAAAAACGGTGACGAATTACCAAGAAGTATGGATAAGCACGGGGTTACCTCGAAAAGTTCCAGCGCCTGCCTGGAATGAAGATCGGCGGCGGCAGCGATGGTCCGCTCCAGGTCCGTCCCGACCCGTTCTGCTTGAGCCCACAGCTCGTTCTCCTCCGCCATGCCCCGCCAGACTCGGGCAGAGACGTCGGGCTCCTCCGGCCATGCGCTCGGGCCGCGCCGACCCTGACGCAGCGCCGCCTCGGCCGTATCCCAGTTCGCCGCTCCCCCAGCCACTGGCGCCTGCGGCAGCCCCCGGGCCAAGGAAAACGCCGCCGGCACCTCGGCCGCAGCCACCCCCGCAGGGGGAGCACGCCCGCCATCGTCATCTTGGGCCACGCCTTGTGCGCGACCCGAAGCCGGCAGGATGACCGTGCTACCAATCGGCGCGACCGCCTCCTGCCTCTTTCCAGTAGTGGCCACGGCGGTGGCACGGCCCCCCTGCTCGCCCACCTCAGCCAGAGCGTCGCGCCTCGACTCCACCTCTATCACCGGGGCGCCGTGCCCCGGCTCCACGTCCACCACCAGGGCGTCTTGCCCCGGCTCCGTAACCACCGTCGGGGGCGTCCCCCCCGCTCCGTCTCCATCGGCCGGGAATCTCGTACCCCCGGCGCCGGCTCCTCCGGCATCGCTGCGGGCGTTGCTGCTGGACGCGGAGTCCCACGCGAACGCGATCCCCCGGCGTGAGGGCAATCTAACACCCCGACCTTCAACGCCTTTTTGGGCGCGAGGTTGGGGTTGGCCTTGGCAGCACCCCGAGCGCTGAATCAGAAAGGAAAAACGGAAATTACGAAGCAAAAAACCAAACGGGGAAGGAAACCCATGAGAATAGCTCAAAGCGAGGCTTACCGGACGCAGTCCTGCAAGGCCTGCAATTTCCGCTTTGAGCCGCCCGACGAGGGAGCACTCCTCGAACTCGAGGACCCCCTCAACCCGCTCGGGGGCTGCGAATCCCTCGAGCCCTCGGCATCCGATCTGCTGCGGCGCAACGTGCCCGCAGCAGGGGTAGAAGTCACTTGCGCCCGCGGCGCCACGGGTCGGGCAGGCACGACCGCCGTCCGTGCCACCACCGGCGCGACATCGCCAAGGCTCACCGCGCCCGCCCCAGGCGGCGGCACGGTCATCTCCTCCTCCTCACCGGCGGGCAGAGCCCCGCCGGCGTCGATCTCCTCCTCCTCCTCCTCGCTGGGAGGGTTCGGGGAGTCCTCCGGGGACGCCGGCGGCGTCCCGCCGTCCCTCCTCCACCGGCGAAGCGTCGCCGAGTGCGCGTCCCGCCGGGCCTGCCTCCTCTGGCTGCTGGCCTTCCTCGCCGCCTTCACGTCCCTCCCGCGGTCACGGCGGGCGCGGTTCGAAGCGCGCACCTCCGGAGTCGGCGCGAGGGAGCGGTAGAGGTGGCAGTTCACCTCCTGAAACCACAATGAATCGAGGAAGGAAATCCTAAGTTATCAATCCGACAGCTCGGGAGGGAAAATGGCGACTTACCGACAAAACGTGGCCCTCATCGGGGTGCAGCCGGAACGACCAGAGGTCACTCGGCATAGTGTCGGGATGCACCGCCGTTCGCACACTCGTGACGACGTACTCCTCAAGGAGTGGCTCCGGCAACATACGCGAAGCCGCCAATGCCGCCGGGTCGGCGCCCTCTGTCATCCGGAACAGAGGGAGCTGTCTCTCCATGAGGGGAACCACCCGGCGACGGTGGCAGTGCGCAAGCACGTGCGCCACGGTCAAACCCGACCCCTCCAGAGTACGAAGGGCGTCGATGGCTGGGCGGAGCCTCTTCCGCTGACCGTCGCCGGAAACACCGTAGCTCCAGGAGTCGGCTTTCTCCGTCAAGACCTTGCCAGTGTACTCCGGCAACCCCAGACCGTCGTTGCGCAGATAGAACCACCCCTTGGCATTGTTGGTGGTCATCCTGCAGGCCGGATACAGATGCTTCCGGGGCTCGAACGGCGCGAGCGTAAGACCGCCGGCAGACAAAGAACGGCGCACCCCCTTCCCCGCGCCGGACGTGCTGAGCTCGGCGGGGAAGAGGTGGACCCACAGGTCCCAGTGCGCCTCGATCCCCAGCACGCCCTCACAGACGCCGACGAAGGCCGCCGCCTGAGAGATGGCATTGGGGGCGAAGTTGTGGAGCTCCACGCCGTAGTAGTGGCAGAGACCCCGCATGAACTGACTGGCAGGCGCGTTGAAGCCCCGCTCGTGGAAGCGGATGAAGCTCACAACGTACCCCGCCGGCGGGTTCGGCACCCTGGCCGCCAGCGGCGGGACAATCCACGCCGGCCACGCCGGATCGCCCCGGGGCGAGAGCTGCCCACCGGTCACCAGGCCCTCCAGGAGGTGATCGGTGGCGGTGGACGGAGTCCACTCGGTGACGCCCTCAATGACCACCATGGCAGACGACGGAGCGGGGAGCAAAGGAGACGAAGGCGAGCAGGATGAGCAGAGAGCAGCAAGCGGACTCGGAAGCGAGAGAGGCGGAGGCGCGAGCTGGTGCGGGGAATGGCGAAGGTAAGTAATCCCCTCCCCCCACTTTCCTTTTTATAAGGGAGCGAGTGAGTTCATCCCCGCCGCAGCACACAAAACCGTTGGCGACGGGCCCGGCGCGCGTGGCGCATCGATGACAACCGGGGGCCCCCTCCCCTTTCCCCGGAGAACGGCACGCGTGAGCGGCGGCATTTACTGCGGCACAGTAAAACGAAACGATGCGGCAGCGGCGCCTGACCGCCCGTCGCCTCGCCTCTCCCCGGTGCACGCCAACTCCGCCTAAAGAGGTGCGCCCACCACGCCCACTTCGCCCACTCCGTGCCACGTCAGCCACGACCACGCCCGCCAGCGGTCGCGCGTAGGCCCGCAAACTGAAACATCAACAACCGAACAGAAGGGTTCCTTCCAAGGTAAGTAATCCCCCCCAAGGCGCGGGGTGCTACTAATCAGGGGCTCGAAGCCCAGGCCTCGAAAGGGTTCGACGGGCGCCCCAGATTAAGCGATGCGAAGGCTGCAGGTCACGCTCGACCAACCCTCGAGCACGCGGCTCGAGGGCGACCTGCACCTTTCGCAAGGCCCCACTGATCAGGAGTACGAAGCCTGGCCCGCGAAAGGGTTCGACAGGCGCTCCGGATCAACAGAGTCAGGGACGATTCGGGCGTGCTCAACGGACTTTACCCCGAACGCGAAGTTTGGGGACGCCCCTGTTGTGTTCAAGGCCAGACATGGGCAGCTAGACGAGGGATCCCGTCGAGGGAGAGCTTCCGCGCCCTCGGCCTCCATCGAAGGGGGCCGAGCCCTACCTAGCAAATCTTTGCAAGCGCTCTTATGGACGAGTCTCCGGACCACGAGCCGACCCCTAGCGAATGGGGCACGGGCGTCCACTTAAACTACCCGCTAGCAGCTCACCGAGGCATCCGTGTACGCGGCCCAATTCGAGGGTTACACGAATGACCTCACCCCTCTCCCCCGCGAAGGGGAAGCGAGGGTCGCAACTCAAAGACAAGAAGCCCCCCTGACTGCCTCCGCTCGGGCCAGGGGCTCGGGGGCTCCTTGCAGCATATCCTCCTCCTCTTATGCGCGAAACACGTCGAAGCCGTGTAGGACCCGCCCCCCGAGTTCCGTATAAATCGGTATCATCCCCGCCATCCACCACGTCGAATGGGGAGCAACTAACACAATCCTCGGGAGTCAAAGCCCTTGCACGAGTGAACTCACTCCTCCAAATGCTCGGGGGCTACACCCGCGGGTGCGCTCGCGCGCCCCCACGGAAGAACATGCGTAATCAAGAAGGAGTAACCCCCGCAGAATGCCCGGGAACGATCCCGCAAACCATCAGCCTCTGCCCGACTGACCCTTAGTCCGGCAGAGGCTCGGGGGCTACTGTCGGGGACAGACCCAGGGGGTCCCCTAACCATCGGGGTAACCATCCTCAAAAAACGTTAATCACAGAGGGCCGAATCGCCAGCAGCCTGAGAGGGCCACCAAGGCAGCGCGGCCCGTCACAGCTTATCACGGCCCAAAACAGCCGTCCGAGCTCGCCTGTCGAGGGGACTCAAGTGGCGACCCCCGTCTCCGCCTCGCTCGAGGGACCCGGACCCCCCGGGTCAGGCGCAACGCCAACTCCGCCTCGCTCAAGCACCGCGCACCCCCTCAAGCAGGCGAGCCAACTCCGCCTCGCTCGAGGGCCGCGCACCCCCTCAAGCAGGCGAGCTAACTCCGCCTCGCTCGAGGGCCGCGCACCCCCTCAAGCAGGCGAAACAACTCCGCCTCGCTCGAGGGCCGCGCACCCCCTCAAGCACGCGAGCCAACTCCGCCTCGCTCGAGGGCCGCGTACCCCCTCAAGCAGGCGAGCCAACTCCACCTCGCTCGAGGGCCGCGTACCCCCTCAAGCAGGCGAGCCAACTCCGCCTCGCTCGAGGCCACCCCTCTACAGTGACGCGGCGCGCCCCGGCGCCCCGCCCGACAACGGCATTTAATGCCCGCCCCATCGGGCGGGCGCCGAAGTCAAAAGGCGATCTCTCCCCACGCCGCGCCGCTGACACCGCAGAGCTCGCTGTTCTACCTGCTCCGGTCACTATGCGTCCTCACCGCCACTGTGCGGACGCATGCGGCGCTGCGCAAGGCCCTGTGCGGACTTGCAGGCGTCATTCCACACCACTATTTCACCTCCTCCCGTCCTTCCCCCCGGTGCAGCCCTCGAATGGGCGTGAAGAACCCTCGAACGAATATATGAACAGCGACCGAGCACGAACTCCTGTCAGGCGCGGCCCGGTGATGACGAACGCCGGGTCAAATCCACCAACTCTCGGCCATTCCCCGGTAAACCGGGCATGCCGCGCACTGTGGTCAACAACAACCACCATGCCGACCCCTGTGCCGCCAACTCCTGTCCTTCTCCACCTGCCACGCCCTCGAACCAACCAGCGGCGGACGGCTGGCCGCGGATTACGGCGGCACCGCCCCTCGAAACCACTCCAGGACAAGCACAGAGACGGCCGTGACACCCGTAGAAGCCGGAGCTCGCCATAAATCCCCTGCCAGGGTCAAGGACGACCGCACGCCCGGCGCCATGCTCTCCAGTGCGCGCCCCTGTAGCACACACTGTACTTGTACTTGTATGCCTCTCCCCCCTCTCTCCTTGGCCTATAAAAGGAGGAAGGGAGCGAGAGAGAAGAAAACGGACACACACACGATCACCGCCTTCCACGATATTGGCACTCTCCTCAATCACTCTCACACCCATTTTCAGGGACTTTGAGACTTTCTCTCATCTCCCGCCGTGCTTGTAGCCCCCCCACTGCAGGCACCTCGGTGCAAGATAGTATAGTGCCGCGAGCACAGTCTGCTGGACGTACGGCCCCGCGGCCGGAACCAGGATAAACTCTTGTGTCATCGTGCTAGCTCTTGCATCAACCGTCAGGGGACGGGACACAGCACATTCTGTGTGGCGCTGAGGTTGAGCGACCAATCTCAGCACCGACAGATACTGACTTTTACAGTAAGTATATTGACATAGGAGGAATTCCAGAACTTTCTTCTATTGTGAGGAAAGCTGAGGGCATTGAAATTGGAGCTGCAGTAACAATCTCTACAAGCATTGGAATACTTGAGAAAGAAAGTAAGTTCATGTCCTCTCCAAATGGAAGTGTGGTTTCAGAAAGCTATCTGAACACATGAGCAAGGTGGCTTCACCATTTGTCCATAACACGGCAAGCCTTGGAGGAAACTTAATTTTAGCACAAAAATACACATTTCCCTCAGACATTGCAACCATACTTCTTGGTGCTGGTTCAACTGTTTGTATTCAGGTTGTTGGAGAACAGAGACATATTACTTTGGAGGAGTTCTTAGAGCAGCCTCCTCTGGATCGTAGGAGTTTACTCCTGAGCATATTCATTCCACACTGGATTTCAGATTCTCAGACAGAAACAAGTTTGGTCTTTCAAACATATCGGGCAGCATCTCGTTCTTTTGGAAATGCTATTTCATATGTAAACTCTGCTTTCCTGGGGTATGTTAGTCTTGATGAATCATCAGGTGATCATGTTTTAAGTAATTTGCACTTGGCTTTTGGTGCATATGGAACAGAACATGCTATTAGAGCAAGGAAGGTGGAGAAATTCCTAACTGGTAAATTACTCACTGCATCCACTATACATGGAGCGATTCAGTTACTTAAAGAAACGGTTGTACCGATAAAGGGAACATCAAATCCTGAATATAGAATCAGTGTGGCTGTTGGATTTCTCTTCAGTTTTCTTTCTACACATGTTAAAGGTATTGCGGATCCTGGAAAAACTTTTAGTACTAGCTCTGCTAATTCAGTGGATGTAATTGATGTCTATGACTGGCCATTGTCCTCACGTCAAGAAACAATTTCTAGTGATGAATATAAACCAATTGGTGAGCCAATGAAGAAGTATGGAGTTGAGCTTCAAGCATCAGGTTGGTGGTTACATTGAGAATCACTACATAACTAATACAACCATGATTTTCAAAATACAAACTAATACAATCATCAATATTTTTCCAAAACATCACACTACTTTTGCGTATATAGGTGAGGCAGTATATGTAGATGACATTCCAGCTCCAAAGAATTGCCTTCATGGAGAATTTGTCTACAGCACACAGCCTCTTGCTTTTGTCAAGAATATTACATTCAAGTCTTCATTAGCGTCACAGAAGATCATCACAGTTGTTTCTGCCAAGGATATTCCAAAGGAAGGACAAAATATTGGGTCAATGTCCATGTTTGGTGATGAACCACTGTTTGGTGATCCAATTACTGAATACGCCGGACAAGCTCTTGGTGTTGTGGTAGTTATCTATTTAATCTTTTTATTATTGTCTCTTATGGGATTTCTATTTCCTAGCTAAAACATGATGTTTACATTAGATTGCAGAAACACAGAAATATGCTGACATGGCAGCGAAACAGGCTGTTGTTGAGTATGGTACTGTAGATTTGAAGCCACCAGTATTAACCATGGAACAAGCAGTGCAAAACAATAGCTACTTCAATATTCCTGCTGTTTTTTATCCCAAGCAAGTTGGTGATTTTTCTATGGGCATGGCTGAAGCTGATCACAAGATACTATCAACCGAAGTATGTGAACTCTATGCACTCTGAGGCCTACTTATAGTACCATCTCAATTGCATTACTGAAAAGAGAACGAATGAAATTATGGACTCCTTTAACAGTTGATACCCAAGCTATCCTCACTTTTAAATTTCATCTCTTTTTGGAACCTGTGTTGCACTGAATTAGGTAGCCTAATGTTGCATTTTGTTACTGTAGACATAATATACCATGTTGGTAGTACATTGGAAAAAAGAACATAACATCAATATAAGTTCATTCCCTACTTGAGATAATGCTACCTTGGCAGCAGGAGTGTCATAAGATATTTACATAAACCCTCCTTGACAAAATGGCAGCAAAGGACATGTTTTGACTAGAACTCTAGCAGTCAATATTGGCTAGGGGGCAGAAGAAGGCTTGCAAGCAGTACAGCCATTCTGGAGGGTTAATTGCTGCTGGATAGTAATATGTCAAGCCATGTTTCAAAGGAGGTAAAGCGTCCCAAGAATTCTGGGAACGCCTTACCGCCTAGGCGACAAGGCGCCACTGTTTCCCAAGGCGAGCTGGGTGCGCCTGGACGCCTAGGCGTCGCCTAGGCGACGCCTTTAAAACTATGATGTCAAGATAACTAAGAAAATTGAGTCCTTGTTGTTATAGAATAGAATTCAAGTCATCACAGGTGTCTGAGGTGTCAAAGTTTATTATACTTAAAAGAAATCCTATGCAGTGGATCAAGAAAGAACTATATTTCTCTTGGCTCCTTTTGCTACATCTGACCCCCTTTAGCTCTGTTATCCCAGTGTATATCTATCTAGAATTTCAAATCCCTTTGTAGCCATGCCGTGCAGCCATCTTGAGAACATTATTTGTACAAGTATAAACCAAAGTTTACATTGAATGGTTTTCTCCCACACCATACTCCACTTACCTTATCAGAATATGGTTCATAAATCCAACAAGACTACCGTGATAATGTAGCCATGTATGTAGTATGAATCGCTTTGTTGTTATATGGACTATAAACATATTAGAATCATTTTGTTTGTGTACTAATACATTTAGAAACTATGTGGTGAAAATTTAAAGGGGTTCATGCAACTTTCTGTAAAATATAGATCAATTCTTCTCATCATACAGACCTAGATAATTTTTGGAAGTCAATGCGACTTAGAATACAGATCTTTAACCTTTACTTCTTCTCATCATGAGTTAGTAAAACTTATAAATATAATTGCGTGAACAAATGCTTGATGAGAATATTCTTACATCATTTCCATATTTTAAGAACTGTAAAATAGTGTCTTTTTTTAGTACGGAGTTAGTAGTTTCCTTTTTTTATGAAAGCAAGCAGAGAATACCTTAGTTCATTTAGTAATTTGTGTGGCTTTGATCTTTGCAGGTCAAACTTGCTTCTCAGTACTACTTCTACATGGAAACACAGACAGCACTGGCAATTCCAGATGAAGATAACACCATGGTTGTCTACAGTTCATCACAATACCCTGAGCTTGCACAGACTGTCATTGCTAAGTGCCTTGGTATTCCGCTTGGTAATGTGCGTGTCATTACAAGAAGGGTTGGAGGAGGCTTTGGTGGAAGGGGATATCGATCGTTCCCTGTGAGAATCTAATGGATTAAATCAATGTCTTAGTGATTATGTTATATTTGTGACTATAATTTTGATCTTCTCTTGTCTGCTAAATATTATTCTGCATTTCACAATTCTTATTTCTTATATGAAGGTCTGCTTCTCAAGACATTCAAATTGACAAAACACAATCAAACTTATCATTTGACCTGGATATATTTTTATGCTTTTATGTCACTATACCACAGCCCCAAATTAGCGTCGGATGTTTGACGGTAAAAGTAGAAAAATACCGATGAACGATTTGTCGGTATAGTTGTCTAACTAACCATCGGTCGGTACATTGAGTATTCATGAACAACCATCGGACGGTATATGTATTTTGATTTCTCGTTGGATCATCGGTCGCTATAGACTAACGAATGCATCGAACCATCCGTCGGAATACATTGACGAATACATTGAGCAGGCCCATTCGCACGTTTCGGCCCAGCCCAACAAAAACCCTAGCCGCACCCGTCCCTTACCTTATCCAGTTATTTCCACCCCCGAATCATCCAGGCACGCACAGCCGCAGGCCGTGCCGCCGCCACCCCGCGCACAGGCTCACCGGCGCCTTCCGCTCCCCCAGGCCTGCCACCGCCTTCGCTCCCCCCCACACAGGCCGCGCCGCGCCACCGCCACCCCGCACACAAGCTCACCGGTGCCTTCCGCTCCCCGAGGCCTGCCGCCGCCTTCGCTCCTTCCTCCCCTGTAGATCTATGAGGAGGGTGTCCTCCCGTGGCTGACAACGCCACTCCCAATCCCCCAAGCAGATCGAGGATGACGAGGATCATCTACGGCCGGCGATGCTTCTTCTCCATGCTGATCGATGACGATGAGGTCCGGCTGTAGCCGGCGAGGTTGTTCCTCATGTGGATCGACGATGCTTCCATGACCTGAGTGTGGTGCATTTCTGCTCCCCTTTGCCCCTGTTCGTGATCGATTTGTGTGGTAGATAGTAGTTAGTATTGCTTCTTGTTATCTTTCTTTATTTACTGCTTTGTTTGCCTGGCTTAGCATATCGTATAACACTAGTCCTAGTTAAATTAACTCAGTTTCTTAGTAAATAATTCACCATACTGCAATGCGTAGATCTGTGCCATATGCTTATTTTATTCCTAGTCGAAACTACTTGTATCAAATGTTTAAGTGAAAATCACTTCCTAGTATACTAGTGTGACAGTTTCTAGACTTGCATAATTGCTTATGCATGGTAATTTCAGATTTTGAACACTGCACTGAGTTTTTTGCTGAAAGAATTGAAAATGAATTGTTCTCTGTCAACAGACTAAACTGCATCTTTGGGTAGCATGTGTGGAAGGCTGTATGTTTGTTACTCTGCAATGCTCTTTGAGTAGCATCTTTATTTGACCAATGTGAAGTAGCTTTCCTGTGGTAGAAAGACCTCTACATGATTTGGCTATTCTTCCAATACCACTGATATGCCTGATATAGATTCATATAGTTACACATTAAAAAAATTATTAGTTAATGCATCACAGGTTCTGCTTTGTTGTTTCATGTGGAATTGTGGAAAACGTAAAGTGTTATACGATTTGCACCCTGGCCATGAGCTTTTCCTGAGTTGTAGGGCCCGTCTGTTTGTTAGTGTGTTCTTTAAGCTTGGAGAATGTGTGCTTGATACTTAGAGTATCAAGTCATGGAGGCCACCTTTTGGTCTACAAGTAGTATATATGGGGTATCTCTTTGTGAGTTGGTGTGACTGCACGCTGCACATTTTCTATGACCTATAATTTTAATCTCGAAATTTCCTGTGTGGTGAAACTGGTGCATAACTTCAGTCCAAATCCAATCTATTTATTACTGTTTTTTTCTTTTGCAGAACCGGCAAGGAAATCGATTCTGAAGACATTGTACCATGTGTAGGCTCAGGAGTATTACTTATTGCAGTCAATATTGCTTGAACCTGTGTCACATGAATGCACAACATTGCCTTTTGTAGCCCAAGTATTGATTGGATTAGGTTTTTTGGACCATCTATTTACTGCAGTTTGACTTGTTTGATTCTCAATTGATATTTATAAACTTGTAATAGCATTTTGAGTGGTTGCATGCCATTTCCTTTTCTGATGCTTTGCTGAAAATTATCACTGATTCCATGCCATATATATTGACTTTCAGGTGGTTCTGGAAGAAAAAGTATTAGGGATGCTTGAAGCCTGTTGCAAGCTGATCAAGGAGTTCATGCAAGTGATCTGTGTTGACTTGTAATGGCTGCTAGCTTGTAGTGATCTGTGTTGGCTTGCTGGTACACAAACTTGATGGCTTTTGGTCACAAATGATAGATGTAGAACTATTGATCTTTTGCTCATAGATGTAGACTTGATATGGCAGCTATGAGCCAGGTTGTAGTGTTCTGTTGCACATTATGACGATAGGTTGTTCTTCTAGCTTTGTATGGATGGATGATTTAATATCAGTCTATATGCTCCTTTTCTGTGAGTTGATGTCGATTATCCCTATATTGTTGATGTATCATTTGATAACTGCTTGTGTACCATTGATTAGACTAAATTTGAGGCAATTATTACATGCTGAGTCGATATTGATGTCCCTATAGTTCTCGTTGGATTGTTGGTCGGTATAAACATGTTGGTCGGTATAAATCTATACCGACGCCACTTATAGCGACAAATAGGTCTGGTCGGTATAAATCTATACCGACCGATGATCAGTCGTTGCAACGGCTTATACCGACCATAATGTAGACGGCCCTACGGGGCTGTCGTATAGTGTGTTTAGCACTATCAATATCATTGATTTATCTTCTGGTGATAAATTGAAATATGCATGAGTGTCTTTTTTCTTCTTTTTTTTTGGAAGAGAGCAGTAGGATAATTTACTAATGGCACAGATATAAATTGGTAAAGAAGTAGTACAAGGTCCTAACCAAAGAACTACAAAGGCTACCAAGCCAGAAGATAGTAGATTGCTCAAGAAGTAACATGCATGAGATTTGTCCATCTAGGTTACATGAGCATCCATTCCAAGCACATGTTTTTTATTTATTTTGCATTTCTTCTGCAGCGCGTAAGGTACAAAATATAATGAATTTTTAAATAATTTCAAAACGAGATTAGTCATCTGGTAAGAAAGAATTCCAAAATAATGAAACACACTGAGCACATTTCTTGCTGCTGACTGATGCTAAAAATGCTTGTAGGTTGCAACAGCAGCGGCACTTTGTGCACACAAGTTACGATGTCCTGTGAAAATGTATCTCAATCGTAATACTGACATGATCATGGTCGGTAGTAGGCACCCCATGAAGGCTCATTACTCTGTTGGTTTTAAGTCTGATGGAAAAATCACAGCCTTACACCTAGATCTACTCATTGATGCTGGGATATCTGAAGATTTAAGCCCTGTGATACCTCTTGGTGTTATATCAAGCCTGAACAAGTACAACTGGGGTGCTCTATCATTTGACATCAAGCTTTGCAAAACAAACAACACATCCAAATCAGCAATGCGAGCTCCAGGAGATACACAAGGTTCTTTAATTGCAGAAGCTATCATTGAGCATGTTGCTTCAGTGCTGTCACTCGACGCTAACCATGTCAGGGAAATGAATTTTCACACCTATGATAGTCTTGTATTGTTCTACCCAGCTAGTGCCGGCGAAGCTTCTACGTACACACTACATTCTATTTTCAATAGATTGGCACTGACTTCAAGCTACCTGCATCGAGTTGATTCGGTGAAGCAGTTTAACAGTTTCAATAAGTGGCGGAAGAGAGGTATCTCATGTGTGCCCCTAATTTTCCAGGTATCACCAAGGCCAGCACGTGGTCGAGTTTCTATACTCAAGGATGGTTCTATTGTGGTTGAGGTCGGAGGAATTGAAATAGGACAAGGACTTTGGACAAAAGTACAGCAGATGACTGCTTTCGCGTTGGGGCAGCTGTGGCCTGAGGGGTGTGAAGGTCTTCTGGAGAGAGTGCGAGTTCTTCAGGCTGATACATTGAACTTAATACAGAGTGGAGTTACTGGTGGTAGCAGTACATCTGAATCTAGTTGTGCAGCAACCCTTCAGGCCTGCAAGCTGCTGATTAACCGATTAAATCCTGTCATGAATAAGCTGAGACAGCAATCAACCACTGTATCTTGGGATAATTTGATTTCTCAGGTATTTTATTTATGTTCTGTTCCTTGTTATGCTGAATAGAATGCATTTTATCCATGGAGATGTTTATGTTTCTATTTTACATGACATTTATGTAACCTCTTGCTCACATGCAGGCCTCTCAGGAAAATGTGAATTTGTCAGCAAGTGTGTATTGGGTACCTGAACAAGGCTCCAATAGCTACTTGAATTATGGAGCTGGAACAAGTGAGGTGCACCAAATTTCCTGCTAAATGTCCATCACATATTAACGATGAGTTTGTTTCAATCGTGTATGAATACTCTTAATCTAACTCCTGTCCAAAATATTCTAAAAAAATGCAGGTTGAGATTGATCTTCTTACAGGAGCGACTACAATACTAAGGAGTGATCTTGTATACGATTGTGGGATGAGTTTGAACCCGGCAGTTGATTTGGGCCAGGTTTGCTTGTCTTTTCTCTTTTTGTTCCTTTCTACTACAAAAGTTTTATGTTTCATTCATTTAGCATATATTTTACGTTTGAAATAGATAGATGACGCCCCGGAACGCCAAAGAAGTTCCTTCTTATTCCTGTTTATTTTGATAAAGTCATGGCATGAAATTTGATCGTGCTTTTACAAATCCGTTTAAGTGTTGTTCTAATTGATGCCTTAATATCTTATCTGTCTAACCTTGTTGCAGATTGAGGGTTCCTTTATACAAGGAGTTGGTTTCTTCATATATGAAGAGCACCAGACTAACAGTGACGGCCTAGTAATTAGCAACAGCACATGGGACTACAAGATCCCAAGTGTCGACACCATCCCAAAGCAGTTCAATGTCGAGGTGCTCAATACTGGATATCATAAGAACCGTGTGCTTTTTTCAAAAGGTGCCCAGTTTTGTGATCTCCTCAATGCTATATGGATTTTACAGATTGAAATAAACAATGTTTGAAATTAACTAACTATTACCTCTTCCAGCTTCTGGTGAGCCTGCAGTGGTTCTTGCGTCATCCGTCCATTGTGCACTCAGAGAAGCGATTGAAGCAGCAAGAAAGGACTTCACAAACAGCACTGAGACTGGAACCTCTCAGCTGACGTTCCAGCTCAATGTCCCTGCACCAATGACAGTGGTGAAGGAATTGTGTGGTTTTGATATTGTGGAGAAGTACTCAGAAAATCTGTCAGCCCATGACTCAGCAACTGGATCATAATCTGCTGTTATCCACACCAAGTAGTTGCGCCTTGATATTTTGTCTAACAGCTTTGGTCAGAAATATTTATACTGTTTATGAATGTCCATTTTATGGTGCATCCTATGATTCTCCATTGCAGAGAAAGACCAGCTGACGCTAGCGTAACTGACTAATAAGCTCGGTTCCATGTTCTGAATAAAAATCCAGTTGTGTTAGACAGACTTTGCCACTAAATGTGTGGAACTATGAGAAGTGTTTTTATATACGTGCTATGGGTATCTCCTTTGCAGACAAAACTTTTACTGCAAATCGAGATTCATACCAATCACTTTTGGTGATAAATGACGACACCCAAATGTGTGGCTCATCCTTTCTAGGTATGGTTTGTTTAGAAAAGGTACTCTAATAATTCCTGCAATACATACATGATAATTTTTGCACAGAAGTCATTATTCACTGTCTAGCTCTGATCCTCATATATCTCATCATATAACAATGCTTCATACTACTCTTGCATTAACATTGCAAGTGTACACTCATCCATACATGTATCATTTTGCTTCATATTGTCATTCATACAGAATAAGCTATTATGGTATAGCTTATTGGAGTTTTCACTAATTTTGGCACATTTCTTAATCAAAGATGAGCCAACCTGAAAAGGTTTCAGATGCAAAGTTGCCGATCTTGTCAAGAGCTATGGTTTCTGTGGAACTTTGTATGTGTCAACGTGCTTTATGGACGCTTTGTGGTAGTACAGCATGCTTGTTTTATGAAATATGACATCTTTATACTAAAATTCATTCTACGGGCTCTAACATAAAAAATTCAACCCGTGTGAATATAAGGCTCAGTTTGTCTTGTTATTATTGGGGTCGTAAGAAAGAGAGTGTGCCCAGCTCACACGTTAAAGCAACAGAGACCTGTTCAAATGGAGCTTTCTTTGGACAAGATAGTCAGCAAGTCTTTACATTCACATAATCACATTGTCATTCAAAATTCTGCCCATTTATGAATTATGTTAGCTGACACTGCACGTAAAGAACTTAGTATTGACCATCTGCCATGGTCAAGATGATGACTTTGTCAACAAGGCTAGAACCTTTAGCAAAGACATGATAATAAAAAGTAGGCTGAAAATATAGCACAGCACATTGCTTGCAAAAATATATATAGCACAGCACATTACTTGGTGCAACCATTTTATCCCCTCAAAAAATTGGTGCCACCAAATTTTTATGTGACAGTCCTCTACTTTACATGGAGATTGCCTTCTCTGCATTTTTGGGCGAAATCGACCATCGATCTGTATCTTTCTTCATCGAGAAGCTCTCTAAGGAAGCAGCCACACTGCCAATCCATGAGAACCTGCGCCGCAAGCTGCTGCGGGTCCGCATCATCGTCGAGGAAGCAGAGGGCCGGCAAATCAGAAGTCAGGCCATGCTAGAACAGCTCAAGGTTCTACGAGAGAGCATGTACAGAGGCTATTACATGCTGGACACCTTCAAGTATCGATCTTACAAAGAGGATGGAAGCAAGGTTGATCATGGGGTGAGTTACTCTTTTGCCCTGTCTAAGTTTAACCCTGCCAAACGGATCCAATTGTGTAGAGGAAGAAATCAAGACGAAAAGGAGCTGCATCAAGTGCTTGGCTCTCTAGACGTACTCATCACTGATGTGAATGAGTTTATCTTGTTTTTAACTGCTTGTCCTCCATTGTACTGCCAGCTATACAGCACATACTTGGTTTTCCAGAAGTGTATGTTTGGCCGTCATGCTGAAATAGAGCATATCATTAACTTTCTGATGCCGAAGGGGTCACCAGGTGCTGCAAATCTGGATGTCCTATCAATTGTTGGTCCAGAAAAGCTGGTAAGAGCACCCTTATCGAGCACGTGTGTAACGATGAACAGGTGCGCAACACCTTCTCTCGAATTGTGTTATTTACAGAAGACAACCTTGATGGAAGTCTTACATCTGTAAGAGATGGTGGCACGATAAAGCATCAAAATCATGCCCCAGACAGAGAAAGCTTTTTGGTTATTATTGAGATAGATGGAGATATGGATGAGGGTACATGGAGTAGGATATGCTCAGCATCCAAAAGGTGTGCTGAAAATGGTGTCCGTACCAAGATAATAATTTCTAGCCGGTCTGATATGATTGAAAGATTTGGAACAACTCGAGCTGTTAAGGTTGAGTGTCTAAGACAAGAAGAATACTGGTACTTCTTTAAATCTCTTGCATTTGGCAGTACTGATCCTGAGGAGGAACCGAAGCTTGCATCAATGGCTATGCAGATGGCCGTGTACTTGAATGGTTCTTTCATAGGCGGGAATATTGTTGCGAGCATGCTAAGAGCTAATTTCAGTGTGAAGTTCTGGCGCATGACTTTGTCATGCATTGAAGAAACCAGTCAGAGATAGTATAGCTTCCTATTTGGTGCACACCCTGTAAGTCCTTGGCAAGAGACAAAACAAGTATATATTCCAAGAATAAATGGTTCTAATGGGTACCGCTCTGTTTACAATGACTATCAAGTATATTCTGGTCAGGGTGAAACTCAGATGATAAAGTTTCAGGAAATTTTGTCTGGAGGTGTTCTACCTTATGGGAAATTTGATGTGCTGGCATGGAGATCTTCCATACCACCTTACTACAGCTACATTTTTAGCTGTGAGATACATAAAGCACCAGAACTGGATGTTCAGAAAAAGCAAACTCGAAAGAGCAGCCATTGATTCGTTCCTTTTGTGTTGGAGCTGAGGGAGGCAATGATAGTGCTCTCCCTATGTATATGTGAGTAACTATTTATTTACCTGTGTATTCTTTCTTTAGGAAACTTTTAGCAAAATCTGCTAATATCTTCTCTGCTAATACTGGAGATGTTGGAATTCTTTTAGGATCTGAAACCGAGCATGATCTCTATTCGCATCAAAGAAGAGAAACAGTTATTGACGACGGGTCATGAAGTTTCGATAATTTGTACTGTGCAGCACAAAATGTTGGAGCTTGCATCATCCTACATGCAAATGGTGCATCCTCTGTTCTAAGAGTGAATGCTTTTTACATAAACACTGAGAACACTCAGCACCGGATGTGTCCACGTAGAAGATGGATTTCCAACCATTTCCTTTCCAAGTGGTTTGTGAGCGAATTCAGATAAGCCAATAAGTTCTGGACGACTGATATTTAGAAGTTATTTCTGTTTTTCCTTAACACGCAAATATATTAGGAGGCTTCCTTCGTTCATTTGTTTGTTCTTACACTTTGGGAACTCAACATTTTCAATACTGCTAAAAGTTATTACATGGTCTCCATGCGGAAAAGATGAAACAGAATCCCCAATTTTAATCTTACCATCAGCCGTGAGGTCTCGACCTCCTGGCGGGACCCACAAGGGAGGTGTCACCCCGCGCGACAGACGCCCGGCGCCCCGCATGGCAAGCCCCGCGCCCGAGCCGCCATCTCCGCGCCCGTGACTTCCCAGCAGCTTCGCCGCACCTTCCTCCCCCATCTCTTTCCTTCCCCGGCGTTTCCCCACAAGGCAAGCCGCCCCTCCGATTGGAAGCTCCCCGATCCGCGCCGGCCGTCGACGATCTTCGTATTCCGCACGCCGAGGCCCTCCCCCTAGGCTATTTAAGCTGCCCCCCGACGCCCTCAACCCTCACCCATCCTCCAATCGGAGCCCCACGCCCCCAGCTTCCCCCTTCGCGCGCAACACCGCCGCTCTCCCGAACCGAGCACCGCCGCCGGCGTTCCCTTGGCTCCGGCGCCCCTCGCCCCGATGCAACCCTCCCAAGAGGTTCGCGTGAAGGTAACGACCTCCCAAGCCCTTTCCCACGTGCTATTGCGCATCAGAACTCCGCCGCCCATGCTCACCGGAGCTCCGCTCCCCCGGTCGCCATCGTGCGCCGCCCCACAACCCTTCCCCCTCGACTTGAGCCACCATGGTGAACTCGCCATGCGCGCCTGGAGCCGTAGGTTCAATTCCCGTATAGAATAGTGGCGGGAGATCGAAGCATCTCCGGCGAGCCTCCACCACGGCGTCGGGCGGCGCCGCCGTCCTCCCCTGTCGCCGGTCGGTTCCCCCCTAACGGATCGGATTCGTTGGATCTTAATCCAACGGCCCGCGTCCAGCCCGAGCCCGAGTCAAACTTGGGCGTAACGGTCAGCCCCGGACCTTTTTGCTAAAGAACTCCTCCCCTTTCTAGCAATTAACCCGTAGTCCACGGTAGTTCAAAAGTATTTATGCTTAGGTCCTGAATTTAATAGAAACCCCCCTGAGCTTTTAAGTTTTAGAACCCGCCGTCCTGTTTTAATATTTTTACACGATAGCCCTCGTAGTTTTACTCATAATCACGTATAGGTCCTTGGTTTTCTTCACATAAGCCACTGGAAACTTTTAAATCTTGCCAGCAGGTCCCTAGGACTTAGATTTATCATATCTTTTCCGTTTTAGCTACGATTAGTGTGATTTCCGCGCTCATGTGTTCGTAGTAAAGCGTAGATTAATTCTAAAACCTTTATTTGTACTGTTTCTACTATTTGGTGTACCGTTCTAATAGAATATTATCTGTTTGCATGTATTGGTTTGCGTACTCGCTTGTATGGTGATTCGTGTCCAGTCGGTGAGCCTTTCGCGTTGGACTTCGAGTACGTGGGGGACTTTCATGAGCAGGACCCACAGCAGCATCAGCCGCCCTTCGAGGAAGGCAAGTTATAGCACGGATAATCATTGCTACCTAAACACACTTTATACATACATTTACTTTCATATGCATGTGTCTAAATTGATGTCTTATTAAGGTTGTACCTAGTTTGTTTGCTCCTATCCTTTCATTACCTTGGGTTTATGCACATGGGTAGATTTTGCTATGCGCAGCCACTGTCACCATTATTTAACTGTTAATTTTGACTTAATGGTTCACTTTAATATTAATGATAAAACTTGCTTTTTAGCAACTTGGTTTAGGGAGCTAGACCATGTGCTGTGTGCTTTGCTCTAGTGTCTCTCCGTAAGGTCCGGTTCTTAAAGAGGCAACCCAGGAGCCTGTCGCCACCGCTAGAACTATTATGGCTCTGGTCTTGGTCAAGTAACTTGCACGTCTCTAGCTTGCCAGTGGTTACCGACGGGCCGACGGCGTTGTGGGAGGCAAGGTGCGGGGTGTTTCCGGATTCCACCGAGGACGGGTGATCCGTCGGCTAGGTCACGTTAGGCCCAGTCCCGTGCTGGGAGTCCCTGCGACGGGGAACTCCACACGTTGCGCATGGATGGGTGCGATACCGCACTCTGGACGCCATCGACCCCCCTATGGTGTGACTCCGTAGGCGTACGTCGATCTCGGTGCCTATGGTCTCACCACCTTGTAGTACCCTAGCGGCTACTGTCTTGTTAGGGTGTCTTGTGAAAAACCTCGTAGCGTCCCTATGCGGTCACACCTCGGTAGTGTGATTTGTGAGGTCTGATCCACCTCCGTGTGGTTGGGTTTAAAGTTCGTATGAGCTTTTACGCGACTGGTGGGTAAAGGGCGAAACCTCTGCAGAGTGTAAAATCTATCATGATAGCCTTGCTCAGGGTCACGAGCGGCCTGGATTCTTTTTTATTAGAAGATGACGTTTATTTATGTTTAATGTCACTTATACTTTATTAATTGGGTTACAACCGGGTTTTCATTCACTTGTAGTAAATTGGTTAATTGTTAAAATGAACCAACTAAAAATACTAATGCAGTTAAGCCGTGTCTATCCTATTTTGAGCCTTGATACCTGTGCTATACTTGCTAAGTAATTGTTTACTTACACTTGCTATTTTATTCAACAAAATCCCGGATGGGTAAACAGATTGGGCTGGGCATGAGTCTGCTGCTGAGTTTCCAGAAGATTTACCGTACTACTGAGTTGTGATCTCCCAGTCAGAGTCCCTGTAGATTGCGGATCCATTAGTTGAGAGTTTTATTAGTCTTCCGTTGTTATTGTTTAGATCATTTATGAAGCACTCTAATGTAAACACTTTATTTAATGAAGAATTTATTCCAGCATATGTTCTCTGTTTATCATATTTGTTCGCTATATGTGTACTATGACTTCCTGGGCACACATATGGCCTCATTCGGGTTTTTGTGAAAATCCGGGTGTGACACCCGGCCGGCCATCCAGCGCCCCTCCCCGCGTCGTGGGCCCTCCACGAAGCCACCTGGAAGCTTCCTCGCCCCGCTCCCTTCCTTCTTCGCACCGCCCGCGCAAGGACAGCCCCCCCTCCCCACATGGAAGGGGAGATCTCCCTGCCGGCCGCCGCCGATCCTCGGGATCCGCACGACGAGGACCCCCTGGGCTATAAAAGCCGCCCACCCGCAGCCCTCTTGTCATACCCAAGCTACCCCCAGCGATCCCGAGCCCTCCAGCGCCTCCCATTCCGTCGCGCCGCCGCCATTCTTCCAGCCGAAGCTCCGCCACCATCGGAACCATGCCTCCGGCTCTGCTCCGCCCCATTGAGCTCCACTTCGAGCTTCGCAAGGCGGTGAGTAACGTGCCGAGCCACTCTCTATTTTCTATCTCACACCCTGCGCGCCACTTCGCCCCGCCGGAGTTGCCTGACCGCCGTCCACCGTCGGTAGCCACCTCCGCCGCAAATCCCTCGTCAAGACCCCCCTAGTTGAACTCGCCTTAGTCCCAGCTTGCTCCCCGACGAGGCCCCGTCCAGATTGGAGGCCAGTAGCTCGACTTCGAGCTTGCTCCGGCGATGCGCCGCCGCGAGCGCTGGTAGCGCCGCCACCTCCCGCGTCGCCTGCCGGCAACCCCCGCCTGATCTGATCTGGACCACCCGATCAGCATCCGACGGCCCACAAAACTCCGCCCACGAGTCAAACCCCCAGTACCGGTCAGTGCCGGCTTTTTTCTAAAAAATCCCCTGCAAGATTTAATATAGAACCCGCCGTCCACCGCATTTCAAAAATAATTATGAATGGATCCTTTCTTTTATGGAAAACCCCCTAAGCTTTTAAATATTAGAACCCACGGTCTGAGTCAGTAGCTTTTGCGCGTAAGCCCTCGGGTTTTAACGCGTAATTACGCATAGGTCCCTAGTTTTTCGCAAATAAGCCCTAGGAAACTTTTAAAACTCGACAGCAGGTCCCTAGATTTTAGTTTCGTCATATCTTTTCCGTTTTAGCTCCGATTAGTGTGATTTTCGCGCTCATGTGTTCGTAGTAAAGCGTAGATTATTTGTAGAACCTTTATTTGTACTGTTTCTACTGTTTGGTGTGCTGTTCTAATAGATTATTATTTATTTACATGTATTGGCTTGCGTGCATGTTTGTGTGGTGATTCATGTCCAATCGGTGAGCCTTTCGCGTTGGACTTTGAGTACGAGGAGGACTTCCAGGGACAGGACTCACAGCCGTAGTAACGGCCCTTTGAGGAAGGCAAGTTATAGCATGGACAATCCTTGCTACCTACTCACCTTGTATTAAATTATTTCATAAATGTATGTGTCTAATTTGATGTACCATTAAGGTTGTACCTAGTTTTGAATATCCTATCCTTGTTTACCTTGGGTTTATGCATTTGGGTAGATTTTGCTATGCGCAGCTACTATCATCATTATTTAACTATTAATTTTGACTTAATGGTTCACTTCAACATTAATGATAAAACTTGCTTTTTTAACAACTTGGTTTAGGGAGCTAGAGCATGTGCTTCGTGCTTTGCTCTAGAGTCTCTTCATAAGGTCCGGTTCTTAAAGCGGCAACCCAGGAGCCTGTCGCCACCGCTAGAACTATTATTGCTCTGGTCTTGGTTAAGTAGCTTGTACGTCTCTAGCTTGCCAGTTGTTACTGGTGGGGCCGACGACGTTATGGGAAGCAATGCACGGGGTGTTTCTTGATTCCACCGAGGACGGTAGCCCCGTCGGCTAGGTCTCGTTAGACCCAGTCCCGTGTTGGGAGTCCCTGCGATGGGGAACTCCACACGTTGCACATTGTTGGGTGCGATGCCCGCGCTCTAAATGCCATTGACCCCCTTATGGTGTGACTCTGTAAGCGTAAGTCAATCTCGGTGCCTAGAGTCTCACCACCTTGTTGTACCTTAGCGACCACTGTCTTGTTAGGGTGTCTTGTGAAAAGCCTTGTAGCTTCCCTATGCAATCACACATCGGAAAGTGTTGATGTGCGTGGTTGGGTGTAAAGTTCTTTTGAACTTTTACGTGACTGGTGGGTAAAGGGCGAAACCTCTGTAGAGTGTAAATCTATTATGATAGCCTTGCTCAGGGTCACGAGCGGCCTGGATCCTTTTTGATTAGAAGATGGTATTTATTTATGTTTAATGTCACTTATACTTTATTAATTGGGTTGCAACTGGGATTCATTCACTTATAGTAATTTGGTTAAAGATAAAATGAACCAACTAAAAATGCTAATGCAGTTCAGCCATGTCTAGCCTTATTTTGAGCCTTCATATAACCGTGCTGTACTTGCTAAGTAATCGTTTACTTACACTTGTTATTTATTCAATAAAATCCCGGATGGATAAACAGATTGGGATGTGCATGAGTCTGCTGCTGAGTTTCCAAAAGATTTGCCGTACTACTAAGTTGTGATCTCCCAGTGAGAGTCCCTGTAGATTGCGGCTCCATTAGTTTGAGAGTTATTAGTCTTCCGCTGTATTTAGTTAGTTTATTTATGATGCACTCTGATGTAAAATTTTATTTAATCAAGAATTTATTTAAGTATATGTTCTCTGTTTATCATATTTGTTTGTTGTATGTGTACTTTGACTTCCTGGACACACATATGGCCGCATTCGGGTTTTGTGAAAATCCGGGTGTGACAAGATCATACATATGCCTGATGTTGTGCATGCAATCAACCGAGTAGTCATCGCACGACATGAACTTTCGCATCTTGAGAGGCTCTGTTCTTCAGCTGCAGCTTGGACTGCTGTTTAGTTAAATATTCAGAATCGTGGCCCAGGTGGTCGGTTTTCAATTCCAATATTTCTAGCACTCGCCTTCATAAGAAAGAACTTGGCAAATTCCACATCTTTCTTTATCTCTTTATAATTTATCAGTACTAATTTCTCCAGATGGAGATCAAGGCATTCAAGATAATCACATGGATCATGACGTCGCTCCCTTTTTGACGCCTCGTCCAGAAATAGCTGAACACAAAACAGAAAAATAAAAATTAAATGTGTATCATGGTTCAAAATGTAATGAATATAGATTGAACAGAAATTTCTAGAAGTGTAACATTAAAAAAAAAGAACTTTGCAAATTTTGCATCTCTCTTAAACCACGACCATTTATCAACACTAATTTATAATAGAGATCAAGGCATTCAATATAATCGTTAGAATTACGATGCAGCACTAGCCTTGATTTCTGATTCAGAAACATGCATCTGAATAGGAAAACTTTTTGATCATAAAAATATTTTATGTATACTAGGTAACGTGCCCCTGCGTTGCTACGGACTGTAAATTATTTATAGTGCAATATATAAAAAGACATAACAATAATAATGCAAAATTAATACAGCAGCAACCCCAAAGTTGGTGTTGTGCATTGCTACGACATAACTTTTCAATGCAAAGGATCAATCTAGATTTCGCAAAAAAAGATGCAATGTAGAAATAACATATCATATAAACAAAACATGGCAACATGATTACAAACACAATTTAATTTGTTCTTAATCCAACCTGATATGAAAACAAGAAAGCAAAAGTAAAAAACTGCAGAACATATCTACAAGGTGAGAACTTCTTTATAGACGATATTCTTTGTTACTGTACATAATAACTTAATCGTCCCATCATTTTCAGGTGCGGCAAGTATTTTGACATTGCTCCTTGCTGTAGCTCGTGAGAGGGCGGCATAAAGTTGACCATGGGAGAAAACCGGATTAGGGAGTTAAACCCTACATGCGGGATGGTTTGCCCCTATGCTTTGTTGACAGTCATAGCAAAACTCACTCTTATGAAAATGAATTATACTTATGCTGCTATATCCACCCAGGAGTCTACTTTCCAGCCCATGAAAACCAAAGAAAAGACGTAAATAAATTCTTTCATTGTGTCTATAAGCTTAACACAATCTCAAGATAGCATTGCAGCTAATACTCCAGAAAATGTTGAAAACACCCCAGTCCTGCAAGCAATACTTTGACAATTAGGTAATTTACATGAATTGTTTATCCTCCAAAATCAAAAGTTACCCTTATAAATGAGACAAATAATAAGAATACAATAAATTTATTGAATTTGACAATACCAAAATATATTTAAGCCTTTTTATAAATAAATAAATAACAAGCATACATACCTCTTCTATGTTGTAAGAACCTCCTTGTATACAATGTTCTTTGTGAACGTGCCTGTGTATGGCGCAGGAGTTTTCTTCTCATCTATCTTTGACCTTTTCTTCTTATTCTTTCTGGAATGTTTTTTATCCATTTTATCGGCCAGTTTAGTCTTCTGTTCCTCATCATCGTCTTGCTCCACCCTATTAGGAGGCAGTGCGATGACCTTTACATTTGATCTGGCGGTGGCTCTGGATAGAGGGACATAGAGCTGACCATGTGAGAACACCGGTTCGCGCAAATACACGCCGACATTAGGGATAGTCTGCCCTTGTGCTTTATTAACGGTCATGGCAAAGCTGATCCTAACAGGGAACTGTTTGCGCTTAAACTGGAATGGGAACATCTCATCATCGGAGGGGCATAATGGTATACGAGGCAAGAAAACCCATTTTCCAGCATGTTGTCCCAATACGATTTTTGCGTCGATGGTATTTCTCTAGAACCCCCGAACCACCAACCTTGTTCCATTGCAAAGCCCGTTAGCTGGGTCGATGTTACGAAGTAGTATGATTGGGCAACCGATCTTAAGCTTTAAAACATGTGGGGGTAGCCCGTTGGGGGTTAAAGTGTTAAGAAACTCAGAGGGGTAGTAGTTACGTGGATCGTCTATAGCGGCATCAAAACTGTGATACATGACCTCCCCACCTCGGAATCTATCTATCATCTTCCTATTGATCTCATCCACCCAGTCGTTGTATGTAGACAGTATAGCTCTTGAGGTGATATAGCTTGTCTTTAGCAAGTTCTTGTCAAGACGTGGAAAGATGCATTCGATCAATGTATCAAGGTCATGGTGTGATGACCCAGTGTATGGCACACAGATCTCGCCTGGAAGGCGTACATCCCCATCAACATTAACTTCCTCTGTACCACAACCAATCCGCAATAGATAGTCCGCAAACCATGGGACATTCTTTGCGCGCATGTTGCGAACCAGCTTTAGGTGTCGCATCGAATCCCAAAGGTATGACCTCCGCAACGATGCATCAACAATTTGTGCCCTCGACCCCTTTCGAACAACAGGAAGGACTTGTCTAAAATCTCCACCGAACACAACAGTCTTCCCACCGAAGGGCATCTGAGGTCGATCCATGATATCACGTAGGCTGTTGTCTAGCGCCTCCACCGCTTGCCTCTTTGTCATAGAAGCCTCGTCCCAAATTATGAGAGAGGCTTGTCGCAATAGCTTTGCTGTCCCACTCTGCTTGGTAAAGCTACAACAACTGTATTCCTCGATTGTAAGGGGTATCTTAAAACGCGAGTGGGCAGTTCTACCACCAGGCATTATTGATGCCGCGACACCAGATGTAGCTGTTGCCACCGCCAGCTTGTCCTGACTACGGACATTCGCAAGCAAAGCCATGTACAAGAAGGTCTTTCCGGTGCCACCAGGTCCATCCACAAAGAACAGTCCACCCTGATTGTTGTTGACAGCAGCCATTATCTCATCATACGCAACCCTATGTTCCTCATTTAGAGACTTTGATAGTGCCACATCATCAGCATTGTGCTCGACACTTGCCTCCTCAGATATCTCTAGAGGAATTCCGCTAGCATTATCATACGCTTCATCGATAGCAGGAAGAGGGAATGAAGCTATGTCCTTTCCCATTGACTGAAGCATGTTCCTAATATCGATCAAGACCATCTGTTGCACAAGTTCTGGGGACGGGTTGTTGCGACGATAGTCCTTTGACATTGCCTCCAAGTGTTTCTGCCATAGTCCAAACACATCACTCGGCTCACAGAATACGAATATCGCTGCAAAAAGTCGTCGAAGCGAAGATGGCATCTGAAATTCAGAGGCTTCAACGAGACAATCGTCCAACATGTTGTCTTCCTCAATTAGGCCCCTTCTCTCTGCAGCTTCACGGAACGTAGGCAAAACCACCCCATTGACAGTCCTCAAATGAGCATATGATGTAGGGCCAGTAACGTGGTTAAGGAAGACGCGGAGAAAGTAACGCTCCCCCTCGGTAGGGTTGGCCGAGATGACCCTACTGACCTGGCCTTCATCCGATGCTCGTACTCTACGTTGCCAAGCTTTACCTTCTCTATCGGAATGCCAAGTATAATACTCAGGAATGTCACGGTACAATATGCCACGGGCTCTCTCATCCTGCCTATTTAACTCAAAATAAGCTGTAAGCATTGACTCATCAGCACCGCGCCGATTGACAACATGTTCAATTTTCTGTCTACGGTCGTATGTTACCATGTGCTGATCTGATAGATGAAGCTGCAATTGTTGTACAGGTGGAAAGTTTTTGCTCAAGTCAAAGCCATATATCCTCCATAATGCTTCTGGTGGGGTCACCCACCGAGCATCTCTAAATTGCTGGATCTCATCAATGTTCCCTTTGTCATCAGGCCTATCGCCCTCCCTCATTGCCACAGACGCACGATCATGACCCTTATATATGTACTTGAACAAGTACTTAACAGATTTAATACTCCCACATGCCTCGACATTTATGTGACAGTTGAAATGACGTAATAGGTACGGGTTGTAAGGTACAACCCATTGATTGTCCAGAATTTGACCTCGGACCCTTTCCTTACGCCCATCATCGCGTCGTCTATAGATAGGGTATGAATCCTTGCCATGCGAGGTAGCCTCATAGAAAGGACGTGGATAGCGGTTCTTGCATGATGAACGTCCCTTAGTACACAGACAGTTTCGATTCAGTTGTCCACAAGGACCATGCATCATATGCTTGGTGACCATCCTGTATAGCTCGGGGTACTTATTCTTGTCAGGGAGCTCAGCAGAGATAAGAACGTCATATTGTTCGGGACACGTTAGCTTGTATTTTCTTTGCATGATTAACAGCCAGTGGGCATGCGGTAAACCCCTCTTTTGGAACTCCACGACATATACGAAGGCCTTAACCTTGCCAAGGATCTCTTTCTTTATCAACTGGTGCTTCAGCTCTAGCAGTTTTGCTCTAAAGACGCGGGCGATGAGTTCTGGACGGTCTTGAGCTGTCTGACCAGGATAGAGTTCATTCTTGATCTTGTCCCAATTTGGGTTGCTCTTCATCGTGAGGAAGATGTCCGGTTTACCATACCTCCGCACCAGGGCCATTGCATCCATGTATTGACGCCTCATATCCCGAGGACCGCCGATGAATGACGTACAAAGAATAGTCCTCTTGCCAATAGCATCACCCCGCCCTTCTCCTGCATGCAAGCTGTCAACAAGGCCTTGATACAAATCAGCCCTTATATCGTCCTGGTGGTTTCGGATGTAGTCAAGACGAGAGCTCTCAATCTTTATGTATGTGTCAACTGCAAATTGCTGGAAGAGACGCTTGACATGGAGAATTGGATTGAATATTCCATGCCGCATTTGTAATTTGTAGCAGTAGTAGTCACGTACAGATACACACATATGTCCAGCCTGGCCTGCATAGAGACCGTGCAAAAATTAATGTAATAACTAATAGCACTACAACTAAAATGAAGTGCAATAAGCATGAAAACAAATTGTGTTACCTAGATCATCACCACTTTCTTCCTTTTTCTTTTTTGCACGGTTCGCCGCTGCTTTCTTAACATCGTCCATTGTGACACCAACTTTGGGGATGTTGTTGTGCCACCCAAGCTCACCCTTAGGAAAGAAGGGCGAGTATGAGAGCGCATCGTAGCACCCCTGGTATGATCTAATACCATGTATAGATCTATCTTTCCCTTCAAGGAGAACGCTATGATCAAATTGTCCTCGGCGTTCGCTACCCTCAATCCAAATGGCAGCAACCTCAGATGTGACGGGCACATTATAGACCCTCTGGTCTAACCGCTGGTCTAGATTGAGTTCAATCGTGTAATCCTCAATATGCTCAGTTTGACTCAGAGGCCTAAGTTGTTCGGAGTATGGGTTTCCACGCATGATGCGGACCAATGTATTGTTGACCTCCTTGTCCCTTTGCCCGCACTCTTTACGGCACTTGCGGTACCGATGCTTGAGAGATGGATCATCATCGTGGAAATAAAGCTCTAGATGTCTTGGCTCGATGCCCTCTTCTTTACCAAATCCACGTATGTTGTGGTAGATCTGTCCATGGGCGCGGAACGTGTACACACCACTGTTCCTAATGTTAGTCATCACATGGTCCAAGTGGTAGTACAACGAAGTGAATGAGAAATGGCCATTGAAGAACCTAATGTTTCCACGGAAGTGCCTAGCATTAGCGTGTGAACTTGACCAGAGTTTCATAAGTTTAGGTGGTGTGTCTGGGGTGGGTAGATGTATCTTTCCACCGCGACAACAGAAACCAGGAGACTCATTCCAAAATTTTTTGGCCCCACAGTGCTTGCAGTCATCCGCAGGCGGCAGATTATGTGTTTCTGAAGGGACATTGGCATAGACCTTCTCATAAGGATCTAGCACAATCTGCGCGGGCGGATCATCATCTACCATGTTAGCACCATCCTCAATTCCATCCTCTTCCTCTGCATCTAACAATTCATACATGGATGTGTTAGGTGGCTATTAAAAAAATATACGTCAATTATTACAAGCATAAGTCGTTTGTACCTTGACCAGCAAAAAGCCATCCCTCGTCCTCCTCCTCATCCTCCTCAAACACGATGTCCTCATCACCATCTGTTCAATGAGTGTAACATGTGTGATTATAATGCAATATGCTCTAGAAATCATTTCACTACACATGAAGAAATCAATGTTGTTACCATCCTCCAACATTGTTTGTTGTGCCTGAGCACTTAGATCCGGTTGAGGTATTTTCTTGGGCATGCATGTTTAAGCTATGAAGAAAGTTTGTTAATAGATCACACAATCACAATTATTGATGAATCACCAAAAGTAAAAAAATTACCGTCTTCAGCAATGGATGGTTGTGTATGTGGCGTATTGCAAGATGCATTCATGGGTGCTGATGTAGTAGTGTCAATTTCTGTAGCACCTAGATTGGTATAAAATACAAAGACGGCACAGAGAATGCTTTAGAAATGGTGCAAAAAAACGAACGGTAGAAATAGAATTAGTAAATTACCGTTGTCAATGACTTGTGAGTCCGTGTCGGCATGCGTATCTTTGGAGTCATCACTAAGAGCACCCTTTGCTTTTCTTCCAATGGTTGACTCAAACAAATGATTTCGTTGGTTCTGTAGTGAGTTCCTCTCTCCATGTGTCACATGATGTCTACGTGTTGCATGATGTTTAGTTGCTACAAGCGGTTCGACTTCAGAATCAGCACCATCGGTTGTAGGGATGTAAACAGGATCCTCGTGGACATATGGAATAGTCATGGAATCACTAATCCGACCTGCAGAAGAATCTTGAGAAGGGAAAATAAACTTAGGGATCCAATGCAGGTTCTCCATGGCGATCGATGCTGGATGTAAGTTGTTCTTATGAAACTCATTCACTGATTTTTTGTATGCTCTCTTCGACGCAATAATGTTTGGTGTCCTATTCTTAACTTTTTGTTGTCCACGCCTTGCCGTGATCTCTTCAGGGGTCTTCGTGTGGTATGCTACACAACGCCTCTTCTTCAAGTCAGATTTCTCTCCCTCAGACATTTGAACGCGCCGAGTAGCAGCCCGGGCTCTGTCCTTATCACGTTTTATGGCCCGTTTATCTAAATTTTGTGGGCTTGCAACTGGATCACTCGAGTCCGCTTCTAAAAATACAGAAGATAAGTAATTAATGGAAAAAATATAATCATTGTTCCAAATAAACTTAACTATCATGAAACCTGCATGAATGTTATTGGTATTTTTCGTTATACGAATAATGCGAGCGTTCGTTAGACCAATACAAGTGTCCATGGCAGCGTCTGCTTACATGTGATGTATCATTTAACACAAGGATAACATTATGGTAATAAAAACATTTCATACATATTATAGACACAGCATTAAATACAGGACAGGTCGATCTCGCAATAACATTACAATAACAAACACCATTTTTAACATATTATAGACACACCTGATGAAATTGTGGGCATTAATCACATATTGTATGAATCATTCGTATATAAGCAATCCTCCGATATGTCTCTTAAAGATTCATTGCGGGTTGCATTTAGCGAACTGCCCAATGGATGATCTGTAGGCACCACGTTGTCTTTCAGAACTGTTTCTCTTTGTCTTTTGTTACAAGCCTCACGACGCTTCTCTACAGCTACAGATAAAAATTCAATCGTTGTACAAAAGTTATCAAAGGATATAGTAAATAGCAATATACACAAGCAGTACCTTCTGGTGCATGATAAGCCTCCCGTTGCTTCTTCCTCCTTTCCAACTTTTGTTCATCAGATAGGGCTGCATACCGGGCCTTGTCCCTCTGTCTCTTTCGTTCCTTAGGATCTAGAACTTGGTTGGCGGGATCTACTATTAAAAAATCAACAAAAATATATATGAGTGTGATGTGGAGTGACTTTGCTGAGTGTATGTAAAAAATTATGTACTCCCTCCGTCCCTATATATAGGTCGTTTTCGCTTCCCGAGAAACATCTTTGACCGAATATATAAAAATATATATTAATATTTATGGTACATAATAAATATCATTAGATAGATATTTGAATCTAGTTTTTAATAAATTTTTTTAGATATTAAAATGTTGCACATATTTTCTACAAATTGAAGCAAAGTCGTGACACGAAAACCAACGGCGACCGTTATTTAGGGACGGAGGGAGTACCTATGTTAATGGTGTTTGTGGCATCCCCAAGAACTTTACTGCCAGCGGTTCCCCTCGGTGATGCCATTTACTTTATCCTCGTAAACATCAAATGGAGTTTTTGTTAAAAGCCTAATTCATCAAGAAATCATGTTGCTAGATTTCAATAGTGGACATGCACCATTGTTGCTAGGCTACAATAATGATTGAGTGATCAGGAACATCATGAAAAAGTATTTATTTGGTGAATGATCCAAAGTAAATTAACAATTAGCAGTTCTGAATGGTCATCTTATGGTAGCAGCAAAACAGCAAGTACTAAGGGCTTTCAACAATGTAATCTCATGTTTTTCTCTAGTCCTCTTGTGATTGTATGATCTTGCATTCAGATACTTGAACATGTCAGAAATGGGTAAGACAAAGTTTTAACACTCGATCAAACCATATATACATACAACAATATGTGTACTCCTAGCATATACTCCAACATGGGACCAAATGTTATTAATTTTATCTGTTACTTTCCCTCGAATTCATGTAGTTTATCTTTGTGCAGACAAAGCTGAAGAGAGGCATTTGCACAAATAGTGATTTGTAGGACAAACTAAAAACAAAAGTGCAAAGTAAAATTGTCTCACCTACTAAGCTCAGGGGTTCTTCAATTTTCCAAAGGTCCGCACAAAGAAAATGAAAGTAGTTAGCTGAAAAATGCCACCATGGCATATAGTTCACCTTTACTCTAATACAGCCACACAAATACACTTAGGAACATATACACAATGCATCAATTCTGGGAAAAAATGATAGGAGGCACCATGCTTTAGAAAGTCAATTCTGGGTAAAATTAAGTACACTTCAATTCTGGGCAATAAAGAGACATGCACCATATATCAAAAGACAAATATAGAGGAATAGAGAGCTCGATATACAGTAATGAGTAAATGAAAGAACACCTAAGTCTTCCTTAGGTAAGTGACATTAACAAAATTAAATGGCTATGTAGAAAAATAATGCATGCTACTGTCCTCACATTAGTAGAATGAAGAGGTGATCGACCCTGAATTCTTGTGTATACATTACTGAGTAAAAGAATTTGCATACAACAATTATAGATGCAGCACAAGATCAAACATTTAGCAAGTATGCAATGACATACCGGGAATTAACAGATGAGCAGTATGAATTCAAGGACAATACCCTGCCAAAAAATAATATAATGTGTCAGATCATAAATCAGCAATTACAAATTAAGCGAAGCGGTTACATCAACACTTCACGCTTTCATTTGAAGCCTGACAAATTAAGATGGTTCCTAAATTGACAAACTTAAGATGTGTAAAATCAATCCAACTCCTTTAATATCTCATGCAATTTTAAAACAGCAGCTACGCACTGATTTTAGTGACTCATCCACTGACCTTGTTCATGTAATGCCTCTATATCTAGACCCAAGTTTAGTACAACAAGTTGAAAATTAATAAATCAGGTAGTCAATTTATACTTGTTACAACTGTTTCTAAGCTGGAAAATTGTTACATATAAACTTGCAGGTAATCAATCCATAAATGCCATGAGAATGATGCACACATAGGTGCAGGTGATCAAATTCGACATGCATAAATGTATATATCAGATTTTACCACAGACGAAGTTCACAATAAGAAAAACAAAAGGTAAGGTTAAAGAAAAAATCAGATATTCGAGATCTATCTATAACCTCCATGTCATCGTCAAGATCAAGACCGTCGTTCAGGAAATGGTTAGCTGGGCTAGTATCTGCATGATCTCATTCATGCTCTGCATATATTGGATGCTCTGGTATTGTGATAATAAGATCTTAGCACTATGGAATTTTGCGGGCATGGTCTTTAGTTGAGTACTGCACAGCCTATTTTCTCTGGCAAATAGATCGCATTGGTATGTGCAATCAAAATGCATGGCCAATTCAGAAACACTGGTGGAAATAATGCTGCAATGAAACATTAATTGTCTTCCTGAAATTCTTAGTCAAATGAAACAGAAGAATGCACACTACATGCATCAGATCCTGGTAATCAGACATGCAGATGTATTTGCACACATATATGTAGGTTAATGAAGCACAGATCACCACACAATAGCCCTTAGAAAAGAATATTTGAACAGAGCTATATTGGATAAATTACCAATAAAGTAGCAGAAAGAATCTTCCACTTCTAATGTCCCATGTATAACTGTCAAATTTAGCACAAAATAGTCCTAAGAACACATGAATTACTTTGAGTTGCAATGTGGCTTTGAAAGTTAGCAGAAGTTTCTGCTTTCTGTTAGCTAATTTGCTTGTCAGATGGCGAGTTAAAGTTACTTTTATATTGGTAGCTTCTGCAATATCTACTTTGTAAGAAATCAAAGAAAACAATACTAAGCACCTGAAGTACCTGACCAAACAGCCCGGCAGAGACCCTGAGTCTTCCTTTTCGACAGTCTCCGGCATCAAAATTTTGGACCATGTGCCAACAACTAACAATTTGCACCTATGATAAAAGTAACAAATTTATTAGAAATAAAAATATTTATTTCAGCAAATTGAATGCAATATATGACCAGTACCTATTATCCATAAGTATGACTTCTCTGTACCAGGTTCCAATGCGCTCAAGCATGCCCCAGTGGACTACTATGCCAATTATGTCTATAAGAAGTTTTGCATATAAGTTGTTTATAGATAAATATAAATAATTATGATGTCTTAACCAAAAGAAAATGAGGTTTCATGCATGAAGCTTACCTACAAAAGCCAAAAGACAACATATCTACAGCAAGTGGGCAACCATAGATAAAATAATTGTAACTGTTTTTTCTTCAATTTCCCAAAGGTCTGCACAAAGAAAGAAAATCATGGACATTGAGTTAAGCCTGCACAAAGAAAATTTGTTTATTGCTTATTACATCTTGCTTAGCAGAACAGTACTCCATATAGTGAAGCAAATTTTAATATATACCTAGTACTCCATATAGTGTCTCATGTTCTACAAATTGAGGGACATAATGATTGACATAAGGGATTAACTCAGATTATGCTTTACCTTAATATTGGGGAGGGAACAGGACCCAGAATCCAATCAAAAGTGAAGCAACCCAGCAGCAGAAAGTTAAATCCTCAACAAATCAATCTGCACATGAGAGAAATACATGGCATGCTACCAACTGAGATTTCGCATAACAGTAGGACAAGCAAGGAATTAGGGAGATTTTATCGAGAGTGAAGTAATTAGCATACAACACCTAAGTCTTCCTTAGGGAAGTGACATTAACAGAATTAAATGGCTATGTAGAAAAATAATGCATGCTACTGTCCTCACATTGTGTCAGACCATAAATCAGCAATTATAAATTAAGCGAAGCGGTTACATCAACACTTCACGCATTAATTTGAAGCCTGACAAATTAAGATTTCTCAAAATTGCAGTAGCAAAGCAATAAATTTGTCATACATCAAAGATGGTTCCTAAATTGATAATATTCTAGAAAAAACTTAAATGCATAGGAAAATTGTCTCACCTACTAAGCTCAAGGGTTCTTCAATTTTCCAAAGGTCTGCACAAAGAAAATGGAAGCAGTAGTTAGCTGAGGTGATCGAATAGCAAAGTGCACGCTCCTACAAATACTTCTTTTTGAGCCGGTCAGGTGAGCTCTCCAGCGCAAAATTTTGATTTTAAAAAGCTTCAGAATCTTAACCAAGACAAACTGTTGTAGATTGGAATTAGCCGGTCATGCTGCATATTGGAATTTGATTTTACATAGAACCGGAGCTTCTAAACCATCTGGCTACTGTTGCAGATTGGAATTAGCAGGCCATGCTGCAGATGCTCCTTTTGAAATTTCAGAAACTTACTTAGTTGTGAGCATTTCATATTTTAAACACTGCTACAATAAAGTTGTTTTCTTGACTATGTAGGTTTATTTTCCAAAACTTTGTTTGGGAGCTAATCAGCAATATGGACATGCCCAACCAACTTGCATTGTTCCCAGACCTACAGGATCTCATATGTCCGCAGACCTCATATGACTTTCTTTATTCTGATAGCCGCAAGTTCAAGGTTACCAACAGATGACTTCAAGGTTATCACTGGAACAGCTCATCTCTAGCTATATGACACACCATGACTTGAAACAGAACATGCTCATCACTAAAAAAAAAGAGATGCTCATCACTAAACAAAAGAGAAAAATAGTTAGGCCTACTGATCTATCCTTTTGCTTTCACTAACTTTGGTTGTTTTGATTCAATTCTTACACCATCTATGCATCTCTTAATAGTTTTGCACCAACGTTTACACGTTATTCTTCCACAGGTTCCCACAAATAGTTTTGCGCTTTGAATTATAGGCCTATTGTATCAACAATCAAGATAATGCATCTACAGAATTATAGGCCTACCAGTCATTTGAAGCAACATTTATATTAAAGGCTGTGAGAATGAATGGAAAGTTTGCACAAGCTAGCTTTCATGAAAAAAAAATGATAAGTCAATTAAGGATCATGTCAGCAAAAAGGTTAAGCCTCCAAACAAATACAATCATGTTGTCTCGACATGATATTGTACCTTTGTTTTGTTTTGTCTCATGTTCACCATTATCATGTTCCTTCATTCACCATGGAGTGAACCACTTCGCACATCTGCCTGTCATGCCAAAGCATCCATTATAAACTCGAGGTTGAAGTAGATTGAGCTTACTTTTAATTACTGATGATGATGGGTGGGGGTGGTGGGGGAAGGCGGAGGGAAGCCGGGGCGGAGGGGGGCCGACGAGGGCGGTGGCAGCTGAGCCTCGCCGCCCGACGTTGGGGGTTGGGCGACGCCGGAGGGAGGGGAGCGGCCGCCGGGCGACGCCCGCCCCCGTCGCCGTGTAGCCGCCATGCCGCCCGCTGGGAGGGAGGAGGGGCCGGGGCCGGAGTGAGGGGTGAGGGGAAGAGGTGCCGACGGAGAGGAGGGGAGGAGGGGAGAGGGGGCACCGACGGGCGTGGGGGAGGGGCGGCGCTGGAATGAGGGGGAGGGGAGGGGGAGCGCGCTGAGGGACTGCTGCGCGGAGGTGGGGGAGGGGAGAGATTACCGAGACTGCGGTTAGCCGCCGGGGAGGGAGGCTGCTGCGGACGGCGAGGTTGTCGCGGAGGCAATCCTACGGCGGGGGAGGGCGGGCGGCGGCAGTCCGCGGGCGGGCGGCGAGGGGGGGGCAGAGCGACGAGGTTATGGTTGCGGTGGAGGTGGCGTGGGGGAGTCGGGAGGAGGAGGTGGAGGCAAACGGGGAGAAGGCGTGGAGGAGGCCGGGAGATTGGGGGAGGAGCCGGAGGTGTCTGCCATCGTGGGAGGAGTGGGCGGCGGTTGCGTTCTGAGAGGAGGATGCGGAGGGAAACATGGAAGGAAGAGGAACCGTATGTGTGAGGGGCGGACGAAAGGTTGAGCGACGCGGTTCACCTCCGTGTTCTTTTTAGGAGTAGAGATACTGGTTTAGACACGGACTGATAGAACAAGAAAACATTAAGTAGGGCGAAAAACATATAATATTAGAGGATAAAGTTCAGTATATTCCTCCAAACCCTAGAAGGGCGGGTAATATAGTATAGTAGTACATGGGCCTCTAGATGAGCCTTATACATTGGCCATACACATATATACATATATACACTAACAACCCCTACAGTCTTAACTACCGGCACAACGGAGTTCAAGACAGGACAACAAAGAAATCAATACACACAGAGCCCCCCGCAGCCACAACTAGCCACCGGCTACGTTGAGGCTAGAGAGAAACTCCGAGAACGTCGAGGAGGGCAGACCCTTGGTGAAGATGTCGGCAAACTGGGAGGTGGTCGGGACATGAAGGACCCGAACATCGCCGATAGCAACCCGGTCGCGAATGAAGTGCAAGTCGATCTCCACATGCTTTGCCCGCTGATGCTGAACCGGGTTGGTGGAGAGGTACACGGCAATGACGTTGTCGTAGAAGACGAGCGTGCTCTTGGCGAGCGGGCTATGAAGCTCAGCCAAGAGCTGTCGAAGTCAGGATGCCTCCGCCATGCCGTTAGCGATAGCTCGGTACTCCGCCTCGGCACTGGAGCGGGAGACAACCGGCTGCCGCTTAGACGATCAGGAGACAAGGTTGCTACCTAGGAAGACGACATAGCCTGAGGTGGAGCGTCGAGTGTTCGGACACCCAGCCGAGTCAGCATCGGTGTAGATGACAAGCTCAACAGAGGGAGACCGGTGGAGTCCGGTCCGAGGTCAACAGTGCCACTGACGTAGCGGAGGAGGCCCTTCAGTGTAGCAAGATGTGACTCCCGGGGGTCGTGCATATGAAGACAGACCTGCTAAACGGCATACGCAAGGTCCGGCCTGGTGAAGGTGAGGTACTATAAGGCACCAGCAAGACTCCGGAAGGCAGTAGGATCAGCCACAAGATCTCCCAGATCCGCAGACAACTTCGACTGGGTATTGACAGGAGTAGAACAGAGCTTGCAAACTGTCATGCCAGCCCGCTCTAGGATATCAAGAGCATACTTCCACTGGTGAAAGAAGAGGCCAGAGGGACGGGTCTCAACAGTGACGCCCAAGAAGTGGTGGAGCTGACCCAGGTCCTTCATAGCAAACTCCTGCTGCAGGGACGAGATGATGCGCTAAAGCAACAGCTGACTGGATTCAGTGAGGACAATATCATCAACATAGAGCAGCAGATAAGCAGTCTCATGCCCATGCCGATAGATGAAAAGAGAAGTGTTAGACTTGGCCTCCGTGAACCCCAATGTCACCAGGAACGTGGCAAATCGGGAGTACCAAGCCCGAGGATTCTGCTTCAAACCATATAGAGACTTGTTGAGCCGACAGACTAGATCTGGACGACTAGAATCCACAAATTCTGCAGGTGACTGCAGTAGAGTGTCTTTGATAAAGTCCCATGGAGAAATGCATTCTTCACATCCAGCTGGTGCACAAGCCAGGAACAAGAGAACAAGCGAGAGGACCGTGCGCACTGTAGCAGGTTTCACCACTAGACTGAAAGTCTCATCGTAGTCCACTCCATGCCACTGAATGAAACCCCGGAGAACCCAGTGAGCCTTGTAGCGCTTCAGATTTCCATCAGCCCGACGCTTATGCGTCAAGATCCACTTAAAGGTCACCACATTGCGACCAGACGGACGCGGCATGAGGTCCCATGTCTGGTTGACTAGAAGAGCCTCGTACTCCTTTTCCATCGCACGACGCCAGTTGGGATCTGCCAGGGTATCACGGACAGAAGAGGGTACCGGAGAGACCCACGGCACACTCTCTGTAGCAGAGAGAGCCGCGGGCCGAAGAACTCCAACCACCCACTGAGTCACCATGGGATGAATATGATCAGGGTCCCGATGGATGATCGGTGGGTGGTATACTGCTAGCTCGACACGAGAGCGAGGCATTGGAAGTGGCAGTGGTGGCGGCGATGGCTCTGGTGGAGGTGTCGGTGGAGATGGAGCCGTCGGACGGCGCTCGAATACGCGCATAGGATGTGCGTAGCGCGTGGGGGCCTCCGGGGCCGTAGCCGGAGGAGGTGATGCCGGTGCCGGCATCGAAAGACGTCGGTACACCTGCACCGGCTCGACGAAGCGTGCAAGGGGCACCGGGGCCGCGCGTGGCGCAGCCGATGGCACCGGAGCCACGCACGGCGTGGCAAGCGGCACCGGGGCCACGTACGGTGCGACAGGAGGTACCGGAGCCGTGAATGGTGTGGTAGGATGCACCGGAGCCGCGCATGGTGCGCTAGGCGGCACCGGAATTGGTGTTGGCGCACCACGAAGACCTGCGGGAGAAGGACAGACAGAAATGGGTGGCTGAACCACCGGGTCAGAAAACATAGACTCCAACTCAGGATCAGGAGAAGGTGTAGAGGAGGTGGAGTAGGGGAAATCCGACTCGTTGAACATGACGTGGCCGGAGATAAGAACCTGGCGAGAGGAAAGGTCGAAGCAGTGGTATCCCTTGTGGTCAGGGGAGTAACCAAGAAACACTCAACGTGTCGAGTGGGGTGACAGCTTATGAGGAGCAGTGGCGGTGATGTTAGGGTAACAAGCACACCCGAGGACATGAAGGTGATCGTAACGAGGAGGGGTACCGAAGAGAGAGAGTGGTGTGGAGTGGGAGCAGGACAAGCAGTGGAAGGAAGATGGTTGAGCAAGTAAGTGGCGGTGTGGAGACTCTCGGCCCAGAAGCACGGGGGCAGCGAGACCTAGATCAGAAGGGTGCGCATGACGTCGTTCGTCATGCGAATCATCCTCCCAGCCTTGCCGTTCTAGGAAGAAGTGTACGTATAAGACATGTGCAGTTGAACACCCTGAGAGAGGAAGAAAGAGAGGAAAGTGTTGTTATCAAACTCACGCCCGTTGTCGCACTGGACGGCCTTAATGGTGAGGTCGAACTGTGCGGCCACCGAGGCAAAGAGGTGGAGAAGTGTGGGAAACGTCTCAGACTTGGCGCGGAGAGGAAAAGTCCGAGAGTAATGAGAGAAATCATCAACTACCACAAGATAGTATTTATAAGTAGAAATGCTTCGTATAGGGGAAGTCCACAAATCACAGTGAACAAAATCAAAGACATGCGTCGCATGCAAAGAAGAAGAAGAAAACAGAAGCCTAACATGATGAGCTAGCTGGCACGCATGACACAGGTGCTCAACAGAAGTCCTAGTACAAGAGACATATGCACTACGACTAAGCTGAGCCAAAACATCTCGGTCGGGGTGACCAAGACGGCGGTGCGAGGTAGTAGTGGAAGAAGTCATGGCCAAAGCAGCTGACGGAGATGATGTCGAAGATGGAGCAGCAGAAAACGGGGTTCGAAGAGTGTTAAGAGGCCCACGCTGTCACAGCGGAGAAGAGGACGTCGGGTAGCCAAATCCTTCACAATAAGACCAGAAGTGTCAAATTCGACAGAACAAGAATTGTCAGCTGTAAATTTGCGAATGGAAAGAAGATTATGAATCATCTGAGGAGCAACAAGGACACTAGAAAGACGGAAAGGACGAGAATCAGAACCCACGGAGGTGACAGGTAGACACGATCCATCACCAACCATGACAGAAGAGGGATAAGAGGGATGTGGGGGATGGACAGAAGAGATGATACCGACATCTGGTGTGGTGTGGTAGGAGGCACCCGAGTCGGTAATCCACTCCGTACTGATCGGCGGTGTCAGCCCCATGGTGCTGAAAGACTGTGCCAGAGCAGCCTAGTCCCACCCCCCAGGCCAGGTTGGAGGCTGGCTGGGCTGAGCATGTGGAGTCCAGGACGGCGCGAAAGGAGTAGCACCGGTGAACAGGATGGTCGGCTGCTGGAGATGAGGACGAGGCCCCCCTGACCCTGAAAAGGCCACATCGAGATGCACCCTGACCATGGGTTGCTGAAGGATGGCCAGGGCGTACCTCCAGGAGTAGGGGCGTGGGCAGGCACGGGAGCCTGAGACGTACCACGCCGGCCCCGACCAGCATTACCAGGGGCAGGGCCACCAGCACCACCACCACGGCCTCCACGCCGACGATGCCCACCGTGCCCCCCACCCCCGCTCGGCCCGGGGGAGGAGCACCAAGAAGAGAGCTAGACGGTGAGATGGAGGATGTCGGTGGTGTAGCCACGAGTGCCTTGGAGGGCGAGGAGGTGGACGAGCTGCAGGATGAGCCGGTCATGGTGCCATGAGTGATCTCCTCTAGGACAAGATCATCTCGGACCTACAGAAAGGTGGGGAAAGGCCTCTGGCGGGTGATCCGGGTGTGCAGGTGCTCAATTGTGTTGTAGAGACCACGCAACATATTGAGCACCAAGATCCGGTCTGGCACCAGGTACCTGAGGTCATGAAGAGCATCGGCCTTGCCCTTCATCTGCCTGCAGAACTCACCCACAGAGAGATTCCCCTGCTCGAAGGTACGGAAGGAGGCATCGAGCTCGAGGGCACAGGCCTCGATGTTGCCGAGGAACTGTCCCTCGAGTGCCAGCCAGGCCTGACACGCGGTACCACCGTGAGTCCTGACGACGTCCTGTAGATCGAGGGACATGGTCCCAAAGATCCAGGACATGGCGACGCTGTCGAGGCGTAGCCACACCATGTCACGCGCCACGAACAGCATGTCAAGAAGGACATGGTCGTCGAGGGTGTAGCGATGGAGGCAAGAAGTACTTGGTCCCACCAGCAAGCATAGGAGGTGGACGTCGAGTCGAGGATGGCGGAGACAAGGTGCATGATGTGGAGGACGCCGGTGGCCTGGATGTGAAGCGGGTGACCACGGGATTGGCCGGCTGGGGCCGAGGTCCATGGGCCGGTGCCTGGACGGACGAGGAGGCGGTGTGCTCGACGAAGGGTACGACAGGCTGCTGGCCTGCGGAGGCGAGGAAGTGCTCCACCTCGGCGACCCGCCGGGCGCGACAGCGAAGCCTGGTGGACCCGCTGCGAGGTCGGCGGCGGCGCCGGGCACATCCTCGGGGGCATCCCCAGCCCCCCAAGGAGAGGAGGAGGCACGGCGCCTAGAGCAAGAAGGGGCGCGACCCCTGGTGCACCCAGCGCGGGTGCAGGCAGAGCAGAGGAGGCGGCGGCACCCGCGTCAGACATGGCAGCGGCAGAGGCGTGGACCCTCGCGGGTTAGGCGGCCACGAGAGGTCCCACGGAGGGCGCGGCGGCGGAGGACCCACCCTTCGGGCGGTGCAGCGGCGAGGGGCCCCGCGGGCAGCGCAGGGGTGAGGGGCCCCGCGGGTGGCAAAGGGGCGAGGGCCCCCACGGCGGCGCAGCAGCGAGGACCCCCGGGGGCGGGGCCACGACGGCGGAGGCCGGCCCGCCCGCAGCAGCAACTAGGGCGACGGCGGGCGCAGAGGCAGGAGCGGCGAAGGGCCACGCGCAGGTAGGGGGGCAGGGCGCTCGGCCGGAGGAGAGGAGCGCCTAGGCCACTGATACCATGTCACACCCGGATTATCACAAAACCCGAATGCGGCCATATGTGTGCCCAAGAAGTCCACAGAACACATACATCGAACAAATATGATAAACATAGTACAAATGCTCGAATTAAATTAGTTTACATCAGAGTATAACATAAATATTTATTACAGCGGAAGTCTATAACTCTCAACTAGAGCGGAGTCGTAGTCCACAGGGACTCTGACTGGGAGAGCGCAACTCAGAAGTACGGCAGGTCCTCAGGGAACTCAGCAGCAGTCTCATGCTCAGCCCAATATGTTTACCCATCCGGGATTTTGTTGAATAATGATAAGTGTAAGTAAACAATTACTTAGCAAGTATAGCACGGGTATGAAGACTCAAAATAGGCTAGACACGGTTTAACTGCATTAGCATTTTTAGTTGGTTCATGTTAACATTAACCAAATTACTACAAGTGGATGAAACTCAGTTGTAACCCAATTAATAAGGTATAAGTGACATTAATCATAACTAAATATCATCTTCTAATCAAAAAGGATCCAGGCCGCTCGTGACCCTGAGCAAGGCTATCAAGATAGATTTTACACTCTACAGAGGTTTCGCCCTTTACCCACCAGTCGTGTAAAAGTTCATGGAACTTTAAACCCAACCATGCCGAGGTGTGATTGCATAGGGACACTACGAGGCTTTTCACAAGACACCCTAACAAGACAGTAGCCGCTGGGGTACTACAAGGCGGTGAGACCATAGGCACCGAGATCGACGTACGCCTACGGAGTCACACCATAGGGGGGTCGATGGCGTCCAGAGCACGGGCATCATACCCATCCATGCACAACATGTGGAGTTCCCCATCGCAGGGACTCCCAACACGGGAATGTGCCTAACGAGACATAGCCGACGGATCACCCGCCCTTGGTGGAATCCGGAAACACCCCGTACCTTGCTTCCCACAACGTCGTCGGCCCGTCGGTAACCACTGGCAAGCTAGAGACGTACAAGTTACTTGACCAAGACCAGAGCCATAATAGTTCTAGTGGTGGAGACAGGCTCCTGGGTTGCCTTTTAAGAACCGGACCTTAGGGAGAGACACTAGAGCAAAGCACACAGCACATGCTCTAGTTCCCTAAACCATGTTGCCAAAAAGCAAGTTTTATCATTAACATTGAAGTGAACCATTATGTCAGAATTAACAGTTAAATAATAGTGACAGTAGCTGCGCATAGCAAAAGATTCTACCCATATGCATAAGCCCAAGGTTATCAAGGTACAGGACATACGAAACTAGGTACAACCTTAATGGGACGTCAATTTAGACACACATGCGTATGAAAGTAAATGAATATAGAATGTGTGTGTAGGTAGCAAGGATTGTCCGTGCTATAACTTGCCTTCCTCGAAGTGCTGCTGCTACTACGAGTCCTGCTCCGAAAAGTCCTCACCGAGCTCGAACTCCAAAGCGAACGGCTCACCGACTGGACACGAATCACCACACAAGCATACACGCATACCAATACATGCAAACAAATATAATTCTATTAGAACAGTACACCAAACAGTAGAAACAGTACATAAATAGGTTTTAGAAATATTCTACGCTTTACTACGAACACAAGAGCGCGAAAATCACACTAATCGGAGCTAAAACGAAAAAGATATGGGTTTTCTAAATTCTAGGGACCTGCTCGCAATTTTTAAAAGTTTCCAGGGGCTTATTTGTAGAGAAATAGGGACCTAAGCATAATATTGAAAAAAAACCCGAGGGTTTACTCGTGAAACTTCGCAAACAGGACTGCGGGTTCTAATTTTCAAAAGCTCAGGGGGCTAAACGAAGAAAACCGGGCCTAACTGCAATTATGTTAGGAGGTGACAAAGAGAGGGAAGGATGGCCGGGCGTGATCCTTACCCTCAAGTGAAGCTCCTGGGTTGTCCAATTGGCGCGGAGCGGCGCCGGAGGGGTGAGTCGTCGGCGGCGGATCTCGGAGCGACGACGGCGGCGAGAGGAGCTCGGGGAGGGCGCTGCTGCGGGCTCGGTGCTCGGTGGAAGGGTTGGTGAGCCTTAGGGGTGCGGGGGGTCGGCTTTTATAGCCTCGGGGAGGCGATCTTTGGTAACCGAGCCCGGGGATCGGGCGGCGGCGGCGGTGATCGGGTTGCCATGCGGGGGCGCGCTTGCCAAGGGAGGGAGCTCGCTAAAAGGAAGGGGGGCGCGGGAAGCTTCGTGCTGGTCCCAGGGGCGCGGGGGAGAGGCGGGACGGCCGACCGAGCGGCGGAATTAGCGTCGGGGAGGGAGGAGGCGTCGGGCGAGAGGAAGGGGGCGGAACTGACGGGTGGGCCCCGGTTGTCGGCGAGGGGTAGAGGGAGTGGACACGGGAGGGGGTGGTTGGGCCGCACTGGGCCGAAAGCGGGGATGGCGCGTGGGGAAGGAGGGAAACGAGCTGGGCCGGAGGAACTGAGTGGAGGGGGTTGGGCTGCGCTCGGGGAGAGAGTTGGGGGAGCAGGAGCGGCCTAGGGGGAAAGTTGGAGGGGCAGAAGTGAACCAAGGCCGAAACAACTATTCTAAAGATCAAACAAATGCATTTCAAATTCGAATTTAAATTAGATTTAAATTCTAATTGAATTGCTCACAAACAAAACTCAATGCCGCCAGCATGGATGCAACAAAAATGTTCCTACAACTTCTAATTGATTTTAATATTCATAAATAATTCATTTAACCTATTTTAAATATGAACAAATTAAATAAAAGCCAATTAATTACTAAAAATTTTAAATAGGCCATTTTTGGGTGTTACATACCATATTAGAGGATAATATTTAATATATAACTCCAAACCCAAGAAGGGTGGGTAATATAGTATAATAGTACATGGGCCTAAAGATGGGCCTTATATATGGGCCATACACATATATACATATACACTAACACTAAGTCTTAACCAAGATGTAGAACTTCTCCACACAAGGAAAGCATCTCATGAGGCCAATAGCATCATCGATGCTAGGATGGGACAATGCGAAGAACCAGAATTTTCACATTACGCACAACAGTCGTGTCACACCCGGATTTACACAAAAACCCGAATGCTGCTATATGTGTGCCCAGGAAGTCCACAGAACATATACAGCTAACAAATTTGATAAACAGAGTACATATGCTCGAATAAAAAAAGTTATATCAGAGTTTACCGAAATAAAACACAGCGGAAGTATATCTCTCTCGACAGGTAGAGCCTCAAGTCCACAGGGACACCGACTGGTTGACCACAGCTCAGAAGTATCACTAATCCATCTGTTACCCATCCGGGATTTTGTTGAATAATAGCAAGCGTAAGTAAATGTCTTACTTAGCAAGTGTAGCACGGGTGTATGAAGGCTCAAAATAAGGCTAGACACGGCTTAACTGCATTAGCACTTTTAGTTGGTTCATTTTATCATTATAGATTTACACTCTGCAGAGGTTTCGCCCTTTACCCACCAGTCGCGTAAAAGTTTAAAGAACTTTGCACCCAATCACGCACATCAACACTTCCGAGGTGTGATTGCATAGGGACGCTACGAGGCTTTTCACAAGACACCCTAACAAGACAGTGGCCGCTAAGGTACAATAAGATGGTGAGACCATAGGCACCGAGATCAACGTACGACTACGGAGTTACACCATAGGGGGGTCGATGGCGTCCAGAGCGCGGGCATCACACCCATCCATGCGCAACATGTGTAGTTCCCCATCGCAGGGACTCCCAGCATGGGACTGGGTCTAACGTGACCTGGCCGACGGATCACCCGTCCTCGGTGGAATCCGGAAACACCTCGCGCCTTACTTCCCATAACGCCGTCGGCCCCATCGGTAACCACTGGCAAGCTAGAGACGTACAAGTTACTTGACCAAGACCAGAGCCATAATAGTTCTGGCGGTGACGACAGGCTCTTGGATTGCCGCTTTAAGAACCGGACCTTAGGGACAGACACTAGAGCAAAGCACACAGCACATGCTCTAGTTCCCTAAACCATGTTGCTAAAAAGCAAGTTTTATCATTAATGTTGAAGTGAACCATTATGTCAAAATTTACAATTAAATAATAGTGACAGTAGCTGCACATAGCAAAGATTCTACCCATGTGCAATAATCACAAGGTAACAAGGACAGGAGTAAACAAACTAGGTACAACCTTAATTGAACATCAATTTAGACACATGCATATGAAAGTAAATGTATGTAAAAAGTGTGTTTAGGTAGCAAGGATTGTCCGTGCTATAACTTTCCTTAAACCCAGTATAATCACTCATAGTCTTCGGCTCTTGATCTTAAAACTCTTCTCCTTGGAGTCTCTCGATGACGTTCCTCTATTCGCAACGATCATCGAGCACAACATGCAGCTAAACAAGCAAGTAAACAATATACTACTAATAACAGTACACCAATAAAAAGAAAAGCTTTAAAAGAGCACACTAAAGGATAGGGCTTGAGAATATGGTCACGTGAGCGCAAGAATCACTCTAATCGGAGCTAGAACGAGAAAGTTATGGCTCGATCAATTCTCGTCACCATCTGACATAGTCTGCTTGTTTATATTATATCTCGAGTTCTAGACATCCGATTAGCGTGATTCCAATTGGGTTAGCTTCATAATTTGATAATCTATCTTCTGGAAAAAGATCACGATTTTACGAGCTACTGTCTAGAAACGACACATGATTTAGTGCACCGTTCAGAATATGTTTTTGAGGGTGAAAATCTCCGCTGCGACTTATTGCTACCCGAAGGATTTTGGTTATAAAACAATACGAATATATGCTTGATTTATTTTTGTTAAACAAAATCATATGTAATGGTTATTTCAAATAATTCTATTTGAATTTGTAAAACCGAGGTAAAACTTGAGTTCAAACAAATAAGGAAATTTTTGAAGCACCTCAGTCAAAGTGTGCAGGAATCTGTTTAAATATTTTCGACTTAGTTATAGGCATATTTTGACCTCACGTCTTCAATGAAAGTTGTAGGAAATTTCTGTAGATATCCAAAATGTATTTATTTGCTAGATTTGGTTAAGCGGATCAAAAGTTATGGTCAAAACAGTGAGCAGCTAAGGAATCTAGTCCGATTTTCAGAAAACGTTGGAATCGGCTATTCAGGATTTAGACGTTAGATTTCTTTGAATCTTTACCCTTGTGACCACCATGAACTAGTTTCTAAGTGTAGTTTAAGTTGACATGAATCTAACACAACGAAAAAGGATTAAAACGAATCTAAAATATGGAAACTATGGACTAAACAAGATTTTCAGTGCTTAAAACTAGCAGGGGCTTTTCTACGAAAGAGTATAGACTAAACGAATATGGTAGAAAATTAAAAGATTCGCTGAGGGACTTACTGAAAATCTTGAGGCCAAAAAAGACGGAAGACTCGGCGCGACGACGAGACGAAAAATGGACAGTAGTGGAAGATATGGTGGAAGAAGACTAGCTTAGGGAATCCCAAACAAAGGGGCCTCCCTGTGAAGGAGTCGATGGTGTGCATTTTCCAGAGGAGAGGTGGTTCATATATATAGGGAGAAAACCTCTCACTTCCAGGTTCATTAGCAATATGGGACTAAAGGTGGGTTGCTCCACTCCAATGCGAGTGGGCTTTGAAATTTGACCCAATAAAGTGGTGGATGGATTTGGCCTAAAAGAGGGTCAACTTTGGGCAAGGCTGGTCTACTAAGATGTAGGGTGATTTTAATTTTCGGAATATTGTTTTTCTGGTTATAAAATAATTCCACATAGGTCCAGAATTGATATTAAAACCATGAAAAATATTCTAAAAATTCTAAAAATCCTAGGAAAAATTCCAGAGATAGAGTTGGACATGAGGAACCCAAATAAAATATTTGAACATCACGAAATGGATTTTAGCCAACTCCAAAAATTGGAATTTGCTCTAAGGAGAATAGGAATAAATGCCAGAAAACTCTGGAAAATTCCCATTAGGCTTCTAAACGCGTTTTTGAAAACTTTACACACATAAAACCACTAAATGCAACCGGCATGAATGCAAAGCATTCAATATTAAACCTATGTTGTAATTAATTTAACTCAGAAAATAAAAAATTTCTATACTAAATTCCCTGTTATTTATTTAAAGGTTGAAAAATTTTAGAAAATTGAGAAAATCATTGTATTAATTATGCTATCAATTCACATCCCAAAATCTAAAAATTTTGGGGTGTGACAAAGTCGTCAAGTTGACAGCCACCATTTGCTGAATTTAGCCATCCAACGTAAAAACAGTTAGTGCGTCAACTAGCAACTGTATAAACATAAGCAGATATCGATCTCATTGTGTTAGAAAATCCAAATGCACCTCGAAAACAGTTGTTCCAAGCTCATGTTTGGTAATGCCAGATGTCAGACAGCCCAAGAACTCCAGTTTGGGCGCCCCAAGTACACGAACTGATGATATAACCTCTCCCACAGGTCGCCAGAAGATACTCTCAAAGTCCACCAGTTTGTGGGGCTCCACAGAACCACGCTCAGGATGTGGGAGGAAAAACCTTTGTAGGAGAGGAGCATCCTCAATGATCACATGTTCCATCCTACTATTACGGGGTTCTTCAAGATCGATAGATACGCCAAAGCTTACAAGGCTTGGTGACCTGATACGGACGCACCGGTAGCCTCCATTTTTGCACAGCACCAAGCTCTGAAGAACAATGCATTTGGACAGCAGGGCGTGGAGCGAGCTCTCGGTGATCTGGATGTGCACGATCGTGAGATGCTTGAGGTGGGGGAAGTCGAACCTGTTGACATCTCCGGCAGGGAAATCGACGACGATCTTGCCCATGGATGGGGAGCGGACGCCGCCGCCGCTGATGGTGAGGGACCGTAGGGACGACGAGAACTGGAATGCCGCCGGCGGGAGCGCGACCGGCGTGAAACCATGCCAGATCTCGAGCTCCTCGAGGTTGTCGGGCGCGGGGAAGCGGAGCCATCCGTCGACATCGGAGTACCAGTAGCGCCTTGCCCAGCAGCCGAGGCAGAGGCGGCGAACGGGGCCCTCGTGGGCGGCGAGGATGCGGGAGACGAGGCCGGGACCGTGCCGGGCTTCGCAGGGCGGTCTTCAAAGCGCCCGAAGACTTCGTCATCGGTGAGGGGCGCGGCGATGTCGTCGTCGCTGAGGTTGAGGGGCGAGCAGAGCACCAGAGGCGGCGCCACAGGGTGGAGAGGGCTTGGGTACGGGCACCGTCGTTGGTGGGGAGGAGGGAGACGATGGTGGAGAGGATCGCGTCGGGGAGGTTGCTGATGAGGTCGGGGAGGCTGCGGTCTCGGTGCTGGCTACAGCCGCCGCCGGCCACCTCCTCCACCCTAGTTTTCTTCGCTCGTGGCATGGTGGCAAATGCTAAGGGAAAGGGAAGGCTGGGTCTGGGATATATAGGAAAAGTCCATTCTATGTCCCTCACGTTTAGTAGTTGTCCCTTTTTCATCCTCCATGTACAAAACCAGAAATCTTTGGTCCTTCATGTTTCAAAACCATGCATTCAACATCCTATCCCGGGTTAGTCAATGGTTTGACCGCGGCATAGACCCACGTGGCGCCTAATCATCCGCATGGTGGGACCCGCACGCTCTCTCTCTCTCTCCTTTCTTCCTCTCTCTCCCGTCCCTCCACCCGCGCGACGCCATCGCCCGTCACCCGCGTACCGCCGTAGCTCTCGTTCCTCCGCCCGCGCCCGGCGCCGTCCCATGTCTCCTCATCAAACACCAACGAGCTGACGAGCGCCACCGCGACCGACATGTCCGCCACGGCGCTGCTGCACAAGGCTGCGCAGATGGGTGCCGTCACGTCCGGCTCTAGCAACGCGAACTCGCCGCACGAGCCAGGCGGGAGGCCCAGAACCGGCGGGCGGGGGCCATCCAGGCCACGCGCCTAGGCGGGACCACGAGAGGAGCGGGAGGTCCTACGCGGGGGCCACGTGCCCAGGCGGCCGCCACCGGAGTTCACGCCGCTGCCGTCATCCTTCGCCTCCGGTGAGCTCCGCCGTCTCCCGTCATGCGCCTCGCACGTCCCCGCAACTCCTCTTCCTCCGCCAACTCTCACCACTCTCTCCCTAACTGTGTGGCACCGCCACCATTGAACTCCTCCACCGGCCGCCGCCGCTCATCGTCGACCACCTCCCCGCCCCCAAACCTCATCGCGAGCCACACCGGTGAGCTTGCCATTCCTTGGGACACGTCACGCTCTCCTCTCCGCCACCGCTCCGGCCACTCCGTCCACGTCGCCACCACAACGCCGCCGCTCGCACGTCGCCGTGGGCAGCCCTCCCTGAGTTGTCCCCGCTCGAGGTGAGGACGGGAGCGAACTCCCCTCACTCCCCTCTCTTTCCCCCTATTCACGACCGTCGTCACCGCCCAGAACGCCGGCACAGCCGCCGTCGTCGGCCGCCGCCGCCCCTCCCCTGTCCCCTCTCCCTCTGTCCTGTTCGTGAGAAAGAGACGGCAGCTTAACATGCGGGACCCACTCCAGATGTTATTTTTATGTGGGGCCCACTGCCACATCATTCTAAACCACTATGAAAACCGCCGAGTGTCTAAAAACAAACGGTTTTGAAACGTTGAGGACAAAAGATTTCTAGTTTTGTACATTGAGGACGAAATACGGACAGCGGCTGAACGTGAGGGACGTAAAAAGGACTTTTCTGGATATATATACCTCAGGCATTTCTGGGCTGGGCTGGGCCAAGCTCAGGGAAGTACTAGCAAGGTTCTTTTTGGGCCTTAAACGGAAATTTTCATTTTAAACGAGAACACTCATTTTGGAAAGGAAATGTTTGGAAATACTGGATGATGCACGGGTAGACCGTCGGATGGGATTTTCTTTTTTGCAGAAAAAGAAGAATAAGGACTGATATTTCAACAATTGCCGGCGTTGGGATATAAACGAAAGGCTACCAGAGCCGGCGTTTGGGAGCATGGCAATGCGACGGCACGCCACAGAGTGAAGGGCTGAAAGGTTGGGCCTTGGAAATCTTAAACGCACACTCACGCGCGCGGCCCAGGAAGCCCACTACCGACTGGACGCGGCCCAAGCAAGGAGGCACAGATAGATGTTTCCCCTTTTTTCTAATATTTTTATAATTTATTCTCAAAAAATATTTTTATAATTTATTGTTTAGAATATTTATGACTTTGTTCTATTTTGTACACTAAATTTTCTGGAAAAACTTATTCATCGCCCCGAATGCATCGTCACGGTGTCAAAACCCAAAAGCCATTTCAAACCTTGGAAACAAGTGCGTATTCCCTTCGTCCCAAAACAAGTGTTTATTAAAAAAATTTAAGACAGATTACTAGTCATGGCATTAACCAACTATTTGATTGATTCTATGCATTTCTCTATGTACTTTTGTATTAATGTCTGTATCCATAAAAGCTAAATGAACACTCTTTGTGGAACAAAATTTGAATTCTATATAAACACTTATTTTGCGACGGGGGAGCATATGCTAAGTTTTTTTGGATAAAGCCTTCTTTGCGTAATTTGTACCATGTCCTAGTTTATTCTATGGTACCCTATTTTCTGACAATAAAACCTAAGGCTAGCCATATAAGATATAAATTTAATAATAAGGGAGTTATATCGATAATTGGGTTCACATTTTAAAGTACCTTTTTTATTTTTTCACATTTTTTATAATTGTATTTCAGACAATAATGACAGTCGCCAAGGCACTAGTTTGACCACAAATTAATAGTATTGAACACATTCGAAATATAACAAATGTGAATACTATTGACGGTGAATCTACCATACCAATTTGAAAAAAATAAGCTGATATTCAAAGAGGTATTTATGCTTAAGTCTAAATATGTTAACAGCATGCATCCCAAAACAACTGATATTTTGAGATTGGAGGGGTTAAGTGGAAAAATAAAAAAGGGAGCGTCAAGATATCTATTGCCATATTTATAAGATAAAATTTGTGAGATTCTCAACTAATACAAAACTGCCACATCACAAAGAAAAAATACGACGAATTTATGAGACAAAATCTGTTAGATTCTGAATCAATAGAAAGCTTCTATATTACAAAGAAAAAAATATAACAGATGTATAAGACAAAATCTATCATATTTTCAACCAAAGAAAAGTTGCCACATCATAAAGAAAAAATATGATAGATAAAGTAACAAGAAATCTGTCAAACTATTAGAAGTTAAGGGGAAGTAAAAGGGGATGACAACAAAGTCATGGGAGCAGAATCCACTTGGAGTTTTGCACGCATCATGAAGTAATGAAGTATACCTAATAGCCCATAAATTTGACAGATATTTTCTAAGAGATCCATCGACAGATAAATAGTATTTCTCAATAAAAAAAGTGAAATTCTAGTTTTGGATATATTGACTGGAGCGATTGAAAGGAATTAAAGAAAATTAAAATTTCAGTTTTGGAGACCGTGCCAATTCATACAGTGCAATTTTATAAAGACCGTCTTCAAATATAATGGAGAGTTGTAATTGGTTACACACATAAAGTAAACAAAAGGGGCCCCAAATATGAACAAGGAGTTACTATCCATACCCAAATCGAATAATAATTGCAATTGAGCTCGGATAAAATACTATATATATATATATACTAGTTTATCATTTTTAGTATGTTGATATACTAATTCTAAGATACTTCAAAATGACTTATATGAAAAAATTTCAAAATCAACCCTATTTTTAAATATATTTTGATTATACCTTTATAATACTATATAAAATAGTATGTCCATATACTCAATGTATGCTTACATACCCAACGTATATATCATCACATATAGTCTAGTATCATCATATACTACATATACAAACTCTTCGTCAAATCAAATTCATCATGCATCATGAGATGCACAGGTGGGTGTAGCTACACGCGCGTGTAGAATGGATTTTTCCTATATATATATACAGTGTGTGCGCGCGCGCGCAACTTTTTTTTAGTCAGGCCATCCGGCTTGCTTTATTGATCAGATAGGATAGTTACATCAGTTGCCAGAGCACCTATTATGAAGCCTGGGGGCTCATCTAGCCAATTACAAGAGGTTCTACTCAAAAAGGCTTCTCTAGCTAAATCATGTGCAACTTGAATGGTTTGTGGAAGCAGCTTGAATGGTTTGTGGAAGAAGTTAAATGTATATCGACGAGCACCAAGCCACCAATTGAACAGCTAGTGGGCGCCTAGTGAAGACTGTTGACGCACAAAAATCTTCTTCTTTTTTTTGGCTAAAGGACGCACATAAATCTTTGGTTACGTGCATGATTGGAGATCATATATTTTGCTTACGGGCATACACTTCGTTGCAATTTTTTAAAGAAGGATTTGTAGGCCTAATCGCTTGGTCACTTAGCTTGTTCTTTTTCAATATATATAATAGTAGGCAACTCCCCTATCAGATAGTTTGAAAACAATCATACGCAACATGAATAAAATTTCATAAGCATGTCATTCTTTTTTTTTCTTGCGCCTAAGTGATAAGTCTTGGCATTCTTGAGCACCAACAGACATGCATCGCCACCATGTACCTGGACAAACATGAAATTCAAGACTAATGTACTTCTTCCATATTGGTATTAGATGATATCTTGGACAAAATTTTAGTCAAACATTGGGAATATAAATCATGAATAACTTTTAAGTAGTTGAGTTTGGAAATGTGAAAACCATATGAATAGATTTGTCTTAAAAAATATGTTTATAAAAGTATACATATATTATTTTTTAATAAATATTTTTATAAAAATAAGATGTCAAAGTTACGTTTTGGAGACCGTGTTGTTGTCATAAACGTCATCTAATACCAATACGGAGGGAGTAGTTGGATATATGCATGCATTAGTGTAACACCCCGCCCTCCAAAGCCGCCCCGCACAGCCCTTCCGAGGGGCGTGCACGCGTACACATAGCACCCTGCTTACACTTTCTTCATCGCTTCGTGTAAAAGGGTTAACCCAAATGTGCTATGGCTGGAAGACAAGGGGTTATAAGTTGCCTCCACCCTTGCTAAACTAGCAATGTGGCACTAAATACGTGCATCCTGCACTTACGGGTCACTACTGGGCCATACAAATTGGGCCGGGTGTGACATACACCCCCTCAAAGAACCCGACGGTGTGACAATCAGTAAACATGACCAAAAAAAAGATAGAACCACTCGTTGGGAGCATGAACTGAAATGACGTGAACAAAGCCATATTCTTGAATTGGCTGAAAATACGAATATAACATAGCAGGGAAATTTGCACAAATTAAACAACGATGCAAGAATTTTCTGACATGCCATAAGCCCATCGAAATAAGTTGTTTTGCATACCGACATGATTGAGAAAATAGAAATTTGACTAGCAAATTCTAAAGAGAAATACGATGTTAAAGATATAATAAATGAGTTATATATTATGAAAATACATAACTACCATATTGACCATAATGTACGTAACAAATTTCTATGTAATGATGGTCAGAGTAAACAATTGATCAGTGCGATATACAGTACTAGCTAGTTACTACGTGGTCAGAGTAAATCTGGCTTCTTCTTCTTTTTTTGGCCAAAGGACGCACGGAAATCTCTGGTTTTCGTGCATGGAGGGTGTTTAGATCCCAAACTTCTCAAAACTTTCCATCACATCCACGTTACATCGATATCATATCGAAACATTAAATATAGCAAATTACGCCTGCATGGAACACTAAACGTGGGTAAATAAAAAACTAATTACATAGTTTTGATGTACACGACCAGACGAATCTTTTGAGCCTAGTTAGATCATGGTAGGACAACGATTACCACAAACAAACGAAAAGTGATACAATACGCTACAGTGTTCGATGTGACTTTTTCACCCAACATTTCGCGGATCTAAACACACACCATGATTGGATCATATATTTTGCTTACGGGCATACACTTCGTCGTTGCAAGGTTTTAAGAAGGATTTGTAGGCCTAAGCGCCTGCTCACTTGTCCTTTTTTAATATAATAGACGCTATTCTATCCGTTAGTTTGAAAATAATCATACGCAACATGAATAAAATTTCATAAGCCTGTCATTCTATTTTTTTTTTCTTGCGCCAAAGTGACAGGTCTTGTCATTCTTGAGCACATACATGTACCTAGACGGCCATGAAGTTCAGAAACTAACGTACGTAGTTGGATCTTGGATATATACATAGAAACTTACGTTACCGAAACTTAAAGTAAAATAAGATCTTTCGTATTAAAATATGAGCACAACTTAGAAATGGGTGGAAGTACAACTGGCAGCGATTGTAAATCCAGACCTAGCCATCTTGGTTGATGCAAAAGTCGGTGTAGTTGTTCGTAGATGTACATGACGTCCCTTCCTTTAATCTCCACCTCGTTTGCCCTAGTATGGCAACATCGAGACGGTCAGAGTACGTAAACATTTGACCAGTACGTGCATTATGCTAGCTATAGTTACTATTGCATGATCGATGGTTAGGATGACATGCACCGACCGCATGACTGACCGCGTACATGCAAGCTACACGTACGGGCAAGCCAGTTCTACATGCAAGCTACGTACGGTTAGGTTGGTCATCAACTTCGATCTCATCGAAGAACCTAACGTCTTTTCGATGTCATCTACTAGCGTGCAGCGGCAGGAGCAGTTGCGTGGCATGCTCGATCTAAAAGCCATCGGCGACGACTTTTAATTTGCGACGGCTATCACGATCAGATGCACGTTTTTCTTTTTCTTTTTGCTGCAGTAAAAGACTTTACAGATTGTCCGTTGCCTTCATTCAGCTAGAGCTTTATATATATATATATATATATATATATCGGTTGGATGAGACACGTACATCACGTAGTACTAACAAAGGATATATACAAATAAATGAGACGTGTCCGATCGATGTCTCCCTCGGGTCGGGTCGCCGTTGAAAGGGATACGTGTGTACTGGAGATATGCTCAGCCGTCACGGTCGGCGCGTGGCACGCGGTGCGCCGCCTCACTTTCATCGGATCATCCGGAGGACCGGGCCGATGCCGCAAGGCGCTCTGGACGTCACGCAACTAAACATCACCACCTTTCTTTTTCTCCCCTCTAAATTAAACACAAGTTCACTTACACACACGAAGATATTATTAGAATTCTTCATGCATATATTCTAAAAACTTTACAAACTTTTGAAATTCTTCATGAATTGTTAGGTACATGACAAGTTGTGAAAATGGCACAAGTAGAAAAGGCAGCTTTTGCACTGGTTGGAAACCCCCTTTAGTATTGGGTTTCCAAAAGGTGCTAAAGGTGAACACTCTCTAAAAAATATGTGTGTCGCTGAGATTCAAACTCGGGATCGCTTAGCTCACGCATATCCTTTGTTCTATCTCACATACGTAACGCATGTGATTAGAAAAAATATGTTTTTCTTTTGATGTAGTATATGACTCCCTTTATCACCAGGTTCGTATTACCAATCGGTGCTAAAGCTTTAGCACCGGGTCGTAACACCAACTGCACCCTTTAGCACCTGTTGGTGTTGTGACCCCCATTTACCACAGGTTGGTGTTACGACCCAGTGCTAAAGGTCCCTGTGGACTTGTGAATTTTAGACCCGATGCTAATGCTACGTTAGCACCGAGTTTTGATGGCGCCGAGGCGTACGAGGAAGGCGGATGTGATTTTTCTATAGTAGTGTGGTAATGGTAGTGGGCTCGTGCTCAGCACAGTATCACCCCTCGTCCTTTACCTCGCCCTCCAGGCATCACGTTTCCCGGTGAAACTAGCACTAGGCCTACTAGCTAGGTCGCCCCGTTCGTTTGGCTTATCAGCCACCAGGCAGCGGTACTTTTCTCTCAGACAAATCAGCACCCGCCAATCAGTAGTATTTTTCTCTCAGCACAAACCAGCACCAGCCACCTGCCACCTGCCAGCTGAACAGGGCCTAAATATTTCTTACTTCAATGGTATTTAATATTAATTAATATTACATTACATGTAATGCAACGGATATACTTCGCTGGTGGAATCTTTAGTAGGCTAGAGGACAAAAGTTTACGAAATTAACTATCTCTTTTGAGATAAGTGCATGTTAAGATCAGAACAGAAAAAGTCTAATTGTAGCAAGCATGAAGAATCATGTACTCGGTTGACCTATGAAAGAAGCACATTTTCCTAGACTTCTTATGGTTCAAACTTAGAAATATAATGCTTGATGAAGATGAATATGATGTTGCTGCGATCTGTGAGAGACTTGCACAATCAAATGAAACATGATATGGATGTGAGCATTTGTTGTTTCTGAATATTACTTTTGATGGTATATAGTTAATTCATAATATTTGTCATCCATTAATATTGTAGAATATTTTTGGTACCACACTTGCGGCAATGAGTTTACAGTAAGCAATTTTATGACAAGTTGGGTTACTACTGGTCTGAATCTTCAGTAGCAATACGTACCGAGAAGGCAAACGACATACTTCTATCAATGTTCAATCTACCCTTTCCCCTTCCTCGCGACCATTATTACCATATATGAGAATTGTATCATGTATCTCTCATGTGGTATATTCAAATATAATTTATGCAATTGAACATTTGGATCTTGGATGCTCTTTGAACAATTGGATTGTAATACATATCGACTTTATTAAATATTTGAATCATATGCACTTTATATATTTATATTGCGTCCTCTTCTAAGTGTGTTGTTTGATATCTTGCAGTGTGATCTTGTACATATATATTTGTATATATACATATCATCAGTCGTCTATTGATACGTTTGTGGTCTTCTGAATATATATGTATGATTAGGCACATGGAGTCCTAGAATGTATTTGTGCTGGCGTAAACCAACCGTCAATACAAAATATATTTGCACTGGTGGTCAGCACCTGCCAACGCAAATGAGCATTTGTACTAGCAGAGAGTCCCTAGCGGGCCGGGTGACATAACCGCCGTCACAAATGTTTGAGTGCTAGTGTCTACTAGAGAAGTGATTCTCTGATAGTGTGGATGATACAGTGATACACGCATTGTCTACCCTGGAAGAATAATTAATTAATCATATATAAATACCGGCAACAGTGATGTAGAAGATTTAAACCTATCTGGTGGCCAGGTTTTGCCACGAGCAATCAAGCCAACTGATAACAAAGATCATGGTTTGGGTTCCTGTTTAACATATGGAGGGGAGGGGCAATTAAACTTTTCAGCTGTATTATTGTATAATGAAAGGACTTGCTCTTGCTGGCTGATGACCTATTAGAGCAGCCCGACAATTAGTAAGCTTGTGCAGTGGTACACACGCTTACCCCAAAACAGTAAGTGGCCAGGCACAGGCAAGCGCCTTTCAGTCTGACCATCACCACCTACGTGGTGCAGTGTGCAGCAGTGGCACATGCATGCATGCTGCAACAGCGAGCTCTAATTAACCCAACTAACGTTCAACCGGGGAATGAAGAAGAGAACAGAAACTATATATCGAGCGAGAGCCGAGGTTAGTTTGGTACGATTCATAAGGCCGGCCTTTGCCGATTTTGTCAAGGCGCAAGGCGCGACTTCGAGTGTTTGCACGATTGCACGTGCACCTACCAATCGACATCGCGCCCATCCGAGGCACCCGGCGTCACGCAACCAAACATATAGCTCACATCATGATCAAAAGAAGAAAAAAAACACACGAACACACACAGATATATATATATATATATATATATATATATATATATATATAGAGAGAGAGAGAGAGAGAGAGATATACAGCTAGTTCTCCTCCGTCCTCCCATATCCGCCTCCTCTCTCTTCAACAGACAACAGGTCTACATATACGAGGACTTGCGGCATGCCTCTCGGCAAACACCGGGGCAAAGCTTAATTAGGCCGGCCTGTGTGCTTGCTGTTCGACACAACACAAGTCATCACCAGTGACCAGCTACGTAGCATCGAGAGAGCTCGAGCGGAGGCCGGCCAGCCCTCTGTTGTAGAGGGCTCGCCGGTGCAGCAGGTAGCCGCGAGGTGATCCTAGCTATCCGTCTCGACGATCGATGGCGGCAACGGCGGTGGGGAAGACGGCGGCGGTCGACCGGCTGGTGTTCGCGTTGAACGGGCGTCGGTACGAGGTTGCCGGAGTCGAGCCGTCGATGAGGCTGCTGGAGTTTATCCGCACCCGGACGCCATTCAAGGGAACCAAGCTCGGCTGCGGCGAAGGTACTGTGGACGCGAGCTCGCAACAAGCATATTTTCCGTATTAATTATTCATTTGGTTCGCAACAAGCCCATTAGTGAATAGATATCTTCGTTCTCTTATTAGTTATTCTACTCCCTCCGTTTCAAATTACGGTACCTTTAACTTTTTTACTACAAATTTAACTGCTCGTTTTATTTAAAAAAAATTATATAAATATAGTCAAATCTAAGGTATTTTTGAAGATCTTTTATTAATAATAAAGCAAGCAACTACAAAAAAATATAATAATTTGTCACAAAATTTGAATAAGACAAGCGGTCAAACTTAGAGTAAAAAAAGTTAAACCAACTATAATTTGAAACGGAGGCGGTACTTATATGTCTATCTATATCTATATATCTATTCACTAATAAAAAAATTCACATTCTTCCGTATACATTTAGTGTGGAACATAATAGAACCGGTACTAAAGGTGGCATGGAGCCGTTTCAGTATCTGGTCTAAATTTAAAAGCCCCTGGATCCACTTTAGTACCGACCAGTAACATCAGCCGATACTAAAGTGTGACATTTAGTACCGGCTGAGGTCTTGACCCGGTACTAAATGGGTCTCCACGTGATACCTCAAAAGAAAAATATCTATCACTTAATCATATATGATATATAGATGGGATGATAAGAAAGCAATGCGCAAGACCGGCCATCTCGTGGCCGCACATTCGTATTTACCCGTGAAAAAATCATCCCGGTCGTTTTGTACCGATTGATAGCGTGGTTTACACATTAGTGCCGGCCATCTCGTACCACCGGACCCGCCGATACTAAAACCCTACCTTTTGACCGGTATTCTTGTTTTCCCTGAGATGAAACATAGCAGCACCAAGGAAGACAAGATATGTAGAATCGAAGATACCATATGCGTGCATGTGGCGTGCACCCGAGTTGCTGCTGCAAATAAGCATGTCAGTATGTGACAACTGACAGCGTAACCAAGGTTCAACGTACTCTTACCCGATCGCGGCAGGCAAACAAGATATGGATTAATTTCCGACGGGTACCCAGTAGCCTTTAATTTATCGATTCTCGAGAGGCAGGAAGACATAAGTACATTGGTGGCATCTAATAGTCGGTCTCATACAGTGACACGTAATCTTGAGACAACTTATCAGACAACTATACAATATGTTGTTTTAGTTATCTCATAGTAATACAAAATCCCTTAATTTATGGGGAAAATAAAGAAATATTATTGGTTGCATGGCAACAAAACTCGTACAATGGTGGTTGAATTGTCTCGTAGTTATAAATTTTAGCTCATGAGGCAGTTGTTTCGCGAAGCAACGACTTCATTCTCTCATCTTGCTCTCTTTCCTCTACGTCAGCAAAAATTCTACGTGACACTGCATGAGACGATCAATAAGACCGTTGAGCAGGGTCGGCTCTATAGTTTTACGGGCCCTAGAGCGAACTAAACGCTATGGGCCCCTAACCTGAATAAGTTTTTATTTGTAACATGAAAAAAGATATAGTAATACTAATATTATGTACATAATTCTTAAAAACAATGTTGATATTACAAACTAAAATAACAGCAAAATGGAACTAGTACAATTATCTAAAATTCTTGTCCTTTATAAAAAAAATCTTCATGGATTTTTTGATGCAAAATATAGTAACCCAATCAATATTGTCCAAAAAACATCCTTCTCAATGCAGCAATAACTAATCCATTCATTTTTTTTGAGAACCGGACAGATAATTTTTTTGGCAAAATTCCTGATTCGAATACCTAAATTATGAAGTAAGAAAAGTATTGGAATTAGAAGTTTAAAACCCTAGTAATCTATAATAGTAACCCACTAAGAAAGCAAGCAATAGATTAACTCACCGATTGGAGAGGAGTAATACAAAGTTGGACTTGCTGATCGACTGATTAATTATTGAAAGCGCTGGAGTGGATGAGGGGTGACCGGCTGAGGACAGGTTGCAGACGATTTATTTGGGCCTTGTTTAGATCCACACTCAAAGTTTAGATTCCGCCATAAATGCGTCACTGTAACATTTCGTTTGTATTTGTGAAAAATTGTCCATTAATTAGGCTCAAAATGTTCATCTCGTAAAGTACAATAAAATTGTACAATTAGTTTTTTATTTTATGTATATTTAGTACTCCGTATATGTAGATGTAGATATAGATTTTATCTTTTTTTTATAGCGAAATTTGAGGGTGGAATTTGGGAACTAAAGAAGGCCTTGATTGGGTTCTAATTCCTGAAATCTCATGTACGGGCGGAGGCTAGCAGACGAGGATGTGGTCGTATGCAGACTCGCGTCTCGCGAGATGAACACTTGGGTTGCGGACTTGCGGCTGTTGGCGACGGACTCAGTGAAAGGAGAAACGGTGCCCGGTGCGTGTGCACGGCTGCAGCGGGCAGCTGCCGGGCTTGCTGGGCCTCAAATGTGACATACTTACTAGGACATATAGAATCATGGGCCCCTCTGCGCTCTGGGCCCCCGGCCGTCGCCCCTGTGGCCTAGGGCCAAAGCCGGACCTGCCGCTGAGGTGTAGTAATGTACCTGCCCTAAGTATGTAACCCGTCTCCATCGGAGTTTTTTTTTTTCCAAAACCATACAGGCGGAGGCATCCACATGCCCAGGCAGCATGCACCCAGCAGGAGCTCCTTCATACATGTCTTGCGGAAGATGGTTAGGGTCAGGGTGTGGTGATTTGAAAGATTGGTTATGACGATCTAGCTCAACCATTACAGCTTGTCAATCTCGTCCCCATAGACGTCCTTCAATATTTTCTTATTACACTTAGTCACAACTTCTCTAGCAGGCTAGCTTGCATCAATTTGTAATAGAAGAACTATATCTGCGGCAACAATGATACGATTATACTCCATCCATACTCGTAAAGGAAGTCGTTTAGGACAGCGATACGGTCTTTAAAACACAACTTTGACTTCTTATTTCTATAAAAATATTTGTCAAAAAGTGATACATGTATACTTTTGTGAAAGTATTTTTTAAAATAAATCTATTCATATAACTTTTACAATTTCAAACTCAACAATTTAAAAGTTATTCATGATTTATATTTTCAAAGTTTGACTCAAACCTTGTCCTAAACGACTTCCTTTATGAGTACGGAGGGAGTTACAGTGATGAATAATGGACTTACGGTGATGAATTTCGTCATCACAAAAGGGCTGCTCCCTTGTAGTGTACACATCAACTTCAGAAAGTTAAATTCATGAGTACGGTTCCAAAAGGTTGGTAAATAATAGATACTAAACAAAATTTTCAGTGTCATATATACGGCCAATTCAGACCGTCCTTTTTTTAATATTATTATCAATGCAATCATATCCCCGTTTGAAGCTAGGAAAGGAAAATTACTCTAGTCATTTTGTACGCTTCAGCAACATTGTCATATAACATACTGCAGAGTGTGTAGGTAATGATAAACGTACGTCATACGGAAATTCAAGTTAGTTGCCTCTCCTTTTCGACTGTTTACCATGTGCAGTAGTACGCTTGGATACTAGCGCATGTAGGCCCTTTACTTCTATAGCGATGTCTGACGTGCTCTATCATGTGTCCCCGAAATAATATAACTTAAGAAAAAATGTGTCCCGGAAACAAAATATGGGCAATCAGTTTTGGTAGGGTCATGCAAATGCTAACGGGAGTTTCGTATAAGCGTTAATTTTATTTTGTCTGTGTATTCCAATTAGTCACTTCACTTGATATGGTGATTGGACGGATATACTCAGAATATAATTAGCCCGTTGTCCGTGTTGATGTATTCAAGTGATTGTGACAGGGTATCTTATAGATGAACAATCTGGTTTCTCGATACTGACGAAGTCACCATAGGAGCCTCGCTATCCACAGAACATCAAACGTGCATTCTTGTTAGTAAAAAAAACAATGTGGCGAATTGGCTCGTAGTCCTATGGTAGGACGGTCCAGTGGGACGCTACCCACCAGGGTTCAAATCCTGGTGCTCGCACCTTTTCTTGGAATTTTTCCAGGATTTACCGGCGTTATGCGTTAAGTGGTAAGCGGCGTTCCCGTCGACAACGAGGCGCCAATGGTGACTTCGGGAATCTCTAGATCTGCCGGGTGCTCAGTCCTTCGGAGGTGCTCATAGGGGTAGGGTTTGCGTACGTGTATTCATAGGATGTGTGTGCGTGCGTGTGTGAGCATCTACGTTGTACCGTGTAATTCTAAAAAAACAGACGTGTGGCAAATGCTTTCAATAGAAAATAAGACTATATAACCCTCCACGAGATCAATCTATACTATTTAATATGTAGAAGATATACACAATCTTACACTACCAGAATCATGCACATTGGCACCGGGTGGGAAACCCCCTTTAGCACCGGGGGTTTCCCACCCGGTGCCAATCTTCCGGTGCTAAAGGGTGCCACCTTTAGCACCGGGTAAAATAACCGGTGCTAAAGGTGGGGGCACTAGCAAAAAATATTTGCATATTTGCGTATTGCGGGATTCGAACTCAAGACCTCTTGGCTCGCACGTGTACACCCACCTAACCATCTCACCTACGCTACACATGTGATGAGATAAAAGATGCTTTCCTTTTGTAGTATTATATGACACCCCCTTTAGCACCGGGTCGTAACACGACCCGGTGCGAAAGGGTCTTTAGCACCGGGTCGTGTTACGACCCGGTGCTAAAGGGTAGCCCTTTAGCACCGGGTGGTGTTACGACCCGGTGCTAAAGTGTGAGGGCCTTTAGCACCGGTTGCTAACACCAACCGGTGCTAAATGTCATCCTAACATCAACCGGTGCTAAAGTGTTTCCGGGGGCACCCTAATTTCGCACCCGGTGCTAACGTTACATTAGCACCGGATCTTGAGTGCACCGAGGCATATGAGGGGTGCGGATGTGAGTTATTCTTGTAGTGTTATAATTGCACAACAATCATTTATGGTACATAGTGTTGAAAAATAATTACAATTGAGGGCTTGGAAAACGACCTAGGCCTGGCTAGCGCCGGCCATGTCCTAGTCAGCCTTGGGGGGGGGGGGGGGGGGGGGGGGGGGGGGCGAGTGGCATTGCCACCTCCTCCAAAGTGACCACTGCCTCCTCCGCCGGTGCCCAGTGTGACCGTCACCACCATGCCAACCTCCACCGGCCCGGTGTGCTTCCTCCTCCTAGAGGGCCGCGGGGGCTCTATCCCCATCCACGCAGCTGTAGGCTACCGCGAGCGCGCACTTGGGCGGCGCGCGCGGAAGATGTCAAGCGCTCGTGGACGTTGTTGTTGCAAGATACAAATTTTTAGATGCTTTTAGATATATTTTCATGTGCTTCAAATATTTAATTTAGGTTCCTCGTATCCTAATATATCACTAGGATGTTTCTCGATATTTTTAGAGGCCTAAAGATAATTTTGTGATTTCAAAACCTTTCTTGTATTTATGAGATTTATTTTTAAACTAAAAAATACAGAAACCACCATCAAAACCACTTTGAAGTGTTCTAGGGGCTAACTTGTCTAGTTTTTAAAAGTTAAGGATGTATAATGCCGATTTTGGAGATCAGGGGTCTTTTAGATTTTGTAACAAGATAGGAGGAAAATGGACTTTACTCTTTAAATTTTGTTCCTTTAAAATTATGTGGATCTTTAAATTGATCTCATGTGGACCACAAGGCTAGGCCTTTTTTTTTCTTCTTACAAACATTGACAATGTTTATGTATACTTTTGAACACTATTATTTTTTCTACACATGGCCAATTAAAAATTATTAGAAATATATATAATCATAAAAAATATTTTTATAAAATATCTGGTTTGCTTCAAGTTTTCATATGGTAAATTTTAACATTGTTTATTTGGAGCAGTAGCGATCAAATCAAAGTCTATAAAGTTGTGAGACAGGGTAAATGCAGGGTTTGGCCCCGGAACCAAATGACTAATTTGTCCTCCATCTAAAATGCTTCTCGTTGTGCGTTGAGGCGTTTCGTCGAGCAGCTTCCGAGCACACTCCTCTTCCTGCTGCGGCGCCGTCGCGCTCGACCCAGCCGCACACCTCCAGGCTCTCTGGAGATCTTCGCCGATGCGCATGGCAAGGAGTCTCCATTCCCGTGCCCTGCTTCGCCAAAGCACGGCGGCATGGGATTTCCCAACCATTCATGCCGCCAGGGTGGCGCTGGCCGCGGAATGCGCGGCCACCAATGCGGGCCGTGGGCACGAGATTAGCTCGCGGCGGCGGGCGGCGGGAGGCGGGAGGAGTGCGTCGCGGCGGCGGCGGCCGCAACGAGGGAGCCTTATTGCCGGCGAGACTAGGCTGTTCACGCTGCGATATCATCCCTAGGCCGCTTAGGGACACCACTGCTCCTCTTCGAAGCACCACCGTCACCGGCCGCCCCTCCTCTGCTTGCAGTGGGTTTCTTCTGGGCGTTCGTCCTCAGGTGCCGCCTTTTGCTTGCGCTTGCCTTCGAATCCACCGGTGACACCTATAAGAACCAATGTAGCGCGACTTTCAGATTCAGTTTTTTTTTCAGACAATTTTTGTGGCTAAGATGTCGTCAATATAGGTGTTCAATCTAGAGAGCGAGTCATCTTCCTGGTTGTTGTTGTTGAGCAAGTCTCTTCTTGGTTTAGCCCGCTAAAATGCGATGTTGAAGTGTTCTAAAGAGTATATTCTTTGGAACAGAATCATGCAGGTCCTTGTATCCATGTATCACTGTGGTGCTCCTTACTTTTCAAGTCATGTGATACATATATCTGTGAGTGTTCCTAAATGGGGTCAATCAAATAGGTATTGAATTTTAAAATTATTGTTTTAAAACTGAATTGATTTGGTCCATCTCAACCATTTTTTTCTGTTACTATCTTGTGTCTTTTTTTTGTTTAACTGATGCTTGGAATAAAAATATTTACCAATTGGGACAATTTAGATTACAACATATTTGCTTGTTTCAGTAAGCTAGATTCGGACCTTCCAGTTCAGCCTATACATTTGATATAACATGTTGTAACCAATTCATATTGCACGCTGTTGTGGCCTTGTCGGGCTTGTGTGGCTATTGTGTGCTTGCTTGTTAGGCTTGAATAAAAAATCTTTACCAATTGGGATAAATCAAACCAAAATAAATTTGGTTATTTTAGTCAGTTAAATTAAATTTGGATCTTTCACTCCTTCCTATTATTACAGGACTATGATGATCCATTGAATGTAACATGTTATAGTTAATTCATATTGCAGGTGGGTGCGGGGCTTGTGTAGTCCTTATAGCAAAATATAACCCCAAGACAGATGAAGTGACTGAATTTACCGCAAGTTCATGCCTAACCCTCCTTTACAGTATAAATTTCTGTTCAGTTATCACTACTGAAGGTCTGGGGAATACCCGAGATGGTTTTCATGCTGTTCAGAAAAGGATGTCTGGGTTTCATGCCTCTCAGTGTGGCTTCTGCACGCCTGGCATGTGCATGTCTATTTTCACTTCTCTTATCAACGCTGACAAATCCAAGAGGCCTGATCCACCAAAAGGGTTCTCGAAACTGAAAGTATCAGAAGCAGAGAAGGCTTTCTCTGGTAACTTGTGTAGATGCACTGGTTACCGTCCGATTGTTGATGCATGCAAAAGTTTTGCATCAGATGTTGACTTGGAGGATTTGGGCCTTAATATATTCTGGAATAGAAGTGACAAGAATCCAGATGTTAGTCAATTACCGAGTTACACTCTTGGTGGCGGAGTCTGCACTTTCCCAGACTTTCTAAAACATGAGATGAAATCCTCGCTTGATCATCTGAATAATGATGCATGCCTGACAGCATCCAGGGAGGGCTGGTATCATCCGAGAAGCATCAAAGAGTATTATGAGCTAATAAGTTCTTGTTTATTTAGTGACTCTGTCAAAGTTGTTGTTGGGAATACTAGTACTGGTGTACCAGGATACAAGGATCAAGACCTCTACAATAAATATATCAACATAGGTGGCATTCCAGAACTTTCAAATATTGTAAAAACAGAGTCAGGCTTTGAAATTGGAGCAGCTACAACAATTTCTAGGACCATCGAGATACTTAAGCAAGAATGTGACTTTATGTCCTCTCCAAATGGCAGTGTGGTTTTCCAAAATCTCGCTGACCACATGAGCAAAGTTGCCACACCATTTGTCCGTAACACAGCTAGTATTGGAGGAAATATAATTTTGGCACAAAAATACCCGTTTCCCTCAGACATCGCAACCATACTTCTGGGTGCTGGTGCAACAGTTAGTCTTCAGGTTTTTTCAGAACGGAGAAAAATTACTTTAGAAGAGTTCCTAGAGCAGCCTCCTTCGGATCCTACTACTTTACTCTTGAGCATATTTATTCCACATTGGATTTCAGATTATCATGCAGAAAAAAGTTTGTTATTTGAAACTTATAGAGCGGCACCTCGTCCTTTTGGCAATGCTGTTTCATATGTAAATTGTGCTTTCTTGGGGCATGCTTCTGTGGCTGAACAATCAGATACTCTTGTATTGAGTAATCTGCACTTGGCTTTTGGTGCATATGGGACAGAACATGCTATCAGAGCAAAGAAGGTGGAGAAATTCCTAACTGGTAAATCACTCACTGCATCAGTTGTACTTAGAGCAATCCAGTTACTTAAAGAAACGATTGTACCAATGGAGGGAACATCACATCCTGAATATAGAGTCAGTGCTGCTGTTGGATTTCTCTTCAGTTTCCTGTCTCCGCTTGCCAAAGGCATCCCAGAGCCTGGAAAAGCTCTGACCAGTGGTTCTGCTGATTCAGCAGATACAGATGATGTCTGCAACTTACCAATATCATCACGTCGAGAAAAAATCCCCAACGATGATTATAAACCAGTTGGTGAACCGATTAAGAAGTATGCTGTTGAACTTCAAGCTTCTGGTATGTGGTTACATCATTAGAATTTTTGTTGACATGTTTTTCCAAAATATCCTTGCGGGGCTAGATTTTAATTTTCATTGTCTAATACAGGGGAGGCAGTTTACGTGGATGATATTCTGGCTCCGAAGAATTGCCTCTATGGAGAATTTATTTACAGCACACAACCACTTGCTTATGTCAAAAGTATTAAATTCAAGTCTTCACTAGCGTCAGAGAAGATCATCAATGTTGTTTCTGCAAAGGATATTCCAAGTGGTGGAGAAAATATTGGATCGACCTTCACATTTGGTGATGAGCCACTGTTTGGTGATCCAGTTGCTGAGTATGCTGGACAAGCTGTTGGTATTGTGGTAGGGTCCACTAGCAGGGATTACTGCTATCTTAAAACACTCTATAAACTATATAATAGAATATAGTTATGAATATTATGTTACTAAAACATTGCCTTTGCCCCAGATTGCAGAAACCCAGAGGTATGCAGATATGGCAGCCAAACAGGTTATTATTGAATATGACACTAAAGATTTGAGCCCACCAATTTTAACTGTGGAACAAGCAGTGGAAAACAGTAGCTACTTCAACGTCCCCTCGGAGTTGTATCCTACAGAAGTTGGTGATGTTTCCAAGGGCATGGCAGAAGCTGATCACAAAATCACATCAAGAGAAGTAATTTACTTTGACAACCTTCCAGATCTTTTCATAATTTATTTTCACTTGCATCGTTTTAAGGGAACAGAAATTATAGCATGCTCTAGTTGCTCCAAATTTCGAAATGTCGTCTTCTTTGAACTATACCATACATATTACCGTATTAATATATCAATAGAGAAAGAAACCTTGTCACATTTGATAAGTTAAAAGTTGAGTTAGTCTCAGTCCTTTGAACAGAACATAAACTATCAATGTTAACAGGATTGGAATAATATCTACTCCATTACTTAACTGGGATTCAGGATTTCTGAGTCACTGTGGTAATTGTCTTCAGTAATGATTGCCCGTAATGATTACTAATGACATTCGGTAAACCTCAGTTTTCAATTCGGTGATGTAGGAGGTATAGCTACACCCTATGTGCACATTAGTAGTTGTGTTAAATCAATAACTATCTGTTGTCGCATGATACAGATTTGCAATTATTTTTTCCATCGAATTCATATGCAAAGTGAAGGCACGGCTATACTAATACACCCCCACCCCCTCACCGGCCCCAACCAAAGTATTTTCTTAATGGATAGTTTTGATCTTTTGACGATCTTGATATGCGACTCTAGCCATTGCTTTATATCAAAAAAATAAAAAACTTGGCCGGTGGGGGAAAGACCGCCCCCACGGTTTTGTATAAGTAGAGAAAACATCAGCCTTACCAGCCAAGAAAACCCCCGAACCCTGGCCTCACCCTACAGGGCCGCACCGTAACCTAGGCCGGCGACCACTGTCACTACCCCATAGTAGGACCGCACCATTACCACAGGCCGGCGCCCTGCCACTATTTGCAGTGGGGAGACACAACTAGGGGATTTTTTTAACCTCAGCCTGAAATTCGCTCCCACGGGGAGTCGGACCCAGGACCTGAGGAGTGCTACTGATACCATCTAACCAGTCTAGCTAGAGACCCTTTCGCAGCCATTGCTTTATATCACTAGAATCTAACTAGTGTAATGTTCATATTTCAATACTTATTTTTAAAGACACATTTTGTGTATCCATCTTTGACGATTTTAAGTATATACATGTTAGAAAGTTTGTATGTTTTGCAACATGGATTCTAAAGCGTAAATTACAGAGGGAGTTGCAAATGTTGAATTTCGAATTTGAAGTGACTCAGGCTTTCTCTGGATATAATAAGACCAACCACTGCACTTTTTTCTAGTACAAGTTCTACTTTCCTTTTTGTGGAAATCAAGAGAGCATACCAGTCTTTTGTGGTTTTAATGACTGCAGGTAAAACTTGCCTCTGAGTACCACTTCTACATGGAAACGCAGACGGCACTAGCGATTCCAGATGAGGATAATACCTTGGTGGTCTACAGTTCGTCGCAGTACCCTGAGCTTGCACAAAGTGTCATAGCAAGGTGCCTGGGAATTCCATTCAGCGATGTGCGTGTCATTACAAGAAGGGTTGGAGGTGGCTTTGGTGGAAAGGCATTCAGATCTTTCCAGGTGAGAATCTACCAAACCAGATCATTAGTCCAATAATTCAAAGTATATTTTTCAAAATACTTCTCCTGCGCATTTGCAGATCTTCCTAATTTGTATGCTTTTTAAGACATTCAAGCTGAAAAGGCATACACGAACTAATTCTTGTGGTACAGATGAAAATGTTATTTCCCTCAAGTTATATATAAGCAGTCAACTGAATTACTAGTTGTAAATTGCAATATATGCCTGCCATTAATATGAACATAGGATCAACTTGGATATAGATGTTTGATTTATAGTTGGAAGTATATGACTTGGTTATGTGGGCTTATTATGTTTCAGGAAAATCCATTTAGGCTCAATAAGTCCCTCTAGTTTTATAACACGTGAATATTTAATGTTGACACACTGTAGGGCTCCGCTGTGGGGAGGACCCAAACCATAATCAAATTAAGGACCTGATTTAAAACAAGCTTCTAAATTTGTATGGAATAAAAATAGAAAATTTAGAAATCAAGATATCCATGAGCTGTACTCGTAGAAAAGAGTTCATAATTAGCTAGACTCCTCACATGTAAATTATGATGGATCCTGCTTTCATCATAGTCTAATATCAATATATTTCTTTCTCCATGAGAACTCTCTCTCACGTGTGATTGATTAGTTGAACTCCCACACAATCATGCCTATGAATAAGAGTGATTGGAAACTTATATTCAGTAGGGGCTTGCCCCTTCTGTTCTTTCAATAAATAAAAATAGCTTCTGCTTCTCACAGATATGATACATACATGTGTAGGTTGCAACAGCAGCTGCACTTTGTGCATACAAGTTACGACGTCCTGTACGGATGTACCTTAATCGCAACACCGATATGGTTATGATTGGCGGTAGACACCCAGTGAAAGCTCATTACTCTGTTGGATTCAAGTCTGATGGGAAAATTACGGCTTTGCACCTAGATCTATTAATCAATGCTGGGATATCTCCAGATGCAAGCCCCCGGATCCCAGGCACGATTATATCAAGTGTGAAGAAGTACAACTGGGGTGCTCTGTCATTTGACATCAAGGTCTGCAAAACAAATAATACGTCAAAATCTGTAATGCGGGCTCCTGGGGATACACAAGGCTCTCTAATCGCTGATGCTGTCATTGAGCATGTTGCATCAGTGCTTTCAGTTGATGCTAACAGCGTGAGGGAAAAGAATTTTCACACCTTTGATACTCTTCAGTTATTCTACCCAAACAGTGCAGGCGAAGCTTCTTCGTACACATTACATTCTATTTTTGATAGGTTGGTCTCGACTTCAAGCTACCTTGATCGAGCTGAATCCATAAAGCAGTTTAACAGTAGCAATAAGTGGCGGAAACGGGGCATCTCTTGTGTGCCCCTCATTTTCAGAGCGGAACCAAGGGCAACTCCAGGACGGGTTTCTGTGCTTAATGATGGCTCTATAGTGGTGGAGGTTGGAGGAATTGAAATCGGGCAGGGACTGTGGACTAAAGTACAGCAGATGGCGGCCTTTGCTCTAGGACAATTGTGGCCAAATGGGGGTGAAGGTCTTCTTGAGAGAGTGCGTGTTCTACAGGCTGACACCTTGAACTTAATACAAGGCGGACTTACTGCTGGTAGCACTACATCTGAGACTAGTTGTGCAGCAACCCTGCAAGCGTGCAATATGCTGATTGGCAGATTAAAGCCAGTCTTGGATAGACTGCAGCAGCAATCCGAAAATGTCTCATGGGATACTCTGATTTCTCAGGTAAGTTTATCCCCCTCTTGTTTTCCTCATGATGTGTACAATACTATTTCTTCCTGTAACACAGTATTCCCAAGCAGGCCTCTCAAGAAAATGTTAATTTATCTGCAAGTGCATATTGGGTACCTGACCAAGATTCTACTGAGTACCTAAACTATGGAGCTGGTATAAGTGAGGTACGACAATTTGTTCTTTCAAAGACCATTTTCAATGGTGCTGTGTAATCATGTTTAGATGCCCTATAGGTGATGCTCCTTCTGTTCAAAATATTCTGAAAAGTGCAGGTGGAGATTGATCTTCTTACAGGAGCAATTACTTTACTAAGGGGCGATCTTGTGTATGACTGTGGGAAGAGCTTGAACCCTGCAGTGGACTTAGGCCAGGTTTGCAGTCAATCCTATTCTGTTTCCTGTTTTAACCAATTCTAAATTTTGAATGTAGTTCATTGATTTATAGAACATCTGTGTCTTAAGTTAAAGACAGGGTGAGGACAAAATATGTATATTAGAGGATTAAATTGCTGAGTGACATTTCTAGTGCTGGATTATTTTTCTTTGCGAATATTATTTTGATTTGTTGTAGGTATAGTTTTGAAATGTTTCAGTTAGTGAATTTTGCTGCAACAGTGTTGCATGTTTGCAGATGTTGCAACATTGAGTCTTTGCAATGTTTGCAAACACCATATTTTTCTGACTAGTTATATGATGACATGCTAACAGCGAAATGCAACTAACTGACAGAATCATCATTAGCTATTTGGGCATTTTCCTTTGGACACATTATTATAACTAAGTACCTGCATAGATTTTGCAACATACTTATTGGCCTCTATTACATTGATATGACGGCACCATATCTTACCTATGTCATTTATCTTCCAGATTGAAGGTTCCTTTATACAGGGAATTGGCTTCTTCATATATGAAGAATATATTACGAACAGTGATGGCCTGATGATTAGTAACAGCACATGGGACTACAAGATCCCAAGCGTCGACATAATCCCAAAGCAGTTCAATGCGGAGGTTTTGAACACCGGATACCATAAGAACCGTGTGCTTTCTTCAAAAGGTAAGCACTTAGTGTTTTCCTCAATGCAACTTAGATTGAAATAAACTTCATAGATATTAATTCATTACTGTTTCTGCTAGCTTCTGGTGAACCTGCCTTGGTTGCTGCCTCATCCGTTCATTGTGCACTGCGAGAAGCTATCCGAGCAGCGAGAAAGGAGTTTGGAAACAGCACTAGATCTGGAACCTCACCTCTGGAATTCCAGATGGATGTCCCTGCGCCAATGACACTGGTGAAAGAACTATGTGGTTTCGACACTGTGGAAAAGTACTTAGAAAGTCTATCTGCCTATGAAAGTGCAGCTGGGGTGTAATCTACATTCCTGTTATCTATATAAAGGAGTGGTATCATCCTATCGCATGTTATTTACAGTAAACAGGTCTGGTCAAATAAGCATCAATATTTGAACGGGACATATCTAATGCAAACCAACCCCTCCGTGTAAACTTTAGAAATCAACGTGCATGGGAGGTGGGAGGGGAATTTACAAAATCACGGGAAAGGTGAGAGGAGGATTGGTAAAACCAACATGCATGGGACATGAGGTGGGAGACTCGTTGGTTCAACATCGTGTGGACCATGGGAGGTGGGAGGCTCATTGGATGAACATCGTGTGGACCAGATTGTGGTTTTTAAATTTGTACGGAGGGGTTAGTTTTCACATGATACGTTGCCATATTTGAATGCTTTAAACAACACAACGTACAAGGCTGTGCGCGTGTGCCTCCATGCTACTCCCTCCGTTTCAAATTACAGTTCGTTTGACTTAAACCGTCTGTATCCATAAATTCTTATTAAAGCTATAGGAAGTAGTGGTTGTGTTTATATAGTTTAATTGCTACGAAGTTCCAGTGTGCTGATCAATTTTATAAAACACTCTTGTCCTAACTTATTAGTTAAACAAAGTGAAAGCCGGACCAAGAGCCATTTTATTCCAATGAACATTTCATGAATTATGAGATCAGTGTTACCGGCATAAATAGCTTAGTTTTCCTTCAGTATTTTCATTCATCAGGTTTATTTTTCAACAGGCGCGAGAAATACTTGGATGCCTTGGTATTAAGAACTAGCTCGAGTTTTCCCATAATGATATGGATTGGCTTGCCCTCAGCTTCCTAAGCGGTTGAAATCTCGGTGAGGCTGTTCGCTTGACTTATGCTGATGGCTTATGCTGATTCGTTATAAGAAAAAAAATCGTTGGCTGATGGCTTATGCTGATTCACTGTGAGAGAAAAATATTGTTAGTTGATGACTTATGCTGATTTACTGCGAGTGAAAAATACTGTTAGCTGATAAGCATAAGTCAAGCGAACAAATCACGTTTCCCATGAAAGGAGGGTGGTGTTGGTGTGGTGACTGCAATTTCCTCACACTGTCGATCCTTTCTCGCTCGGAGAGAGATGCTGACTGCTGGGCGCTGCATCACCAGCCAGATCATACGTACGGCGTCTCGATTTGCCCAGACACCTTAGCAATCAATTTGCACGTGCAGCATTACCTGCACCACCCACGTCGACATCGCGCTGTCCAGGCTCCGATCCGCCGCCGTCACCATCATCGGCCGGCGACGTGTGGTGTGGACGCCGGCGCAAATTCCTGACAATTTACCTTCAAGAAAGGACGGTGTCCCATCACCGATTTCATACTACAGTATTTTTCAAAAACAAACAAAGTGATGTGTGCTAAATTACAATTCGTAACTGTGTGGGTTAATTTGATACTACAGTATGCACTGAGTACCCACTTGCATTTTCCTTGGTTTATTTTGTTCTTTTTCAAAGCCTGCCTGTCTTTAATTTTGATGTTAATTAGCGAACATCATCTATTGCCCAGTCACGACTCACGACGACTTTAGATGCTCCCATCACGATCCGATGGACGTTTCGTCTGAATTAGAGGACTCTCTAGACTACGAATGGTCTATATATATCACCAGCTAATAGCTTTGTTTCGGTTGCATGACACACATCAGGCCGGGGTAGCAGGAAAAATAAGTAGCGAACGAAGCTGTCGTTATTAACCTGTACTATTATTATTATTAGTTAATCAACGGGCCGGGCTTTGACTTACCCAGCAGAGAGCATCCGTTGACATAAATCGCCAGATTTTTATAAACGTCACCACCAGATTCGTAACAATTGCCGAGAGGTTTCTTTAAGTGGCCGAGAGCTGCTCTCGTTGCCTTTTTTCACTATCAATTCCTGACAGTTCTACAGCGTACGTCACTACACCATTTCACGTGAGTAAAAGTATCAAGCGCACCGATCCACATAATCTGACGAGGTGCATAAATAGAAGAAGGCTCCCGCCGGCCACTTTCCAATTCCTCTCAGTAATTGCGGTAGTTGTAGTAGTGCGTGTACATACCCCCAAAACAGTGAAGAAACAAGTGGCCAGGCCGGGGAGCTCCTTTCAGTTGGCCACTATTTTCGTCGTCTCAGACGTGGCACACACATGCATGGTTCAAGCGCAACACGGGGAGAAATTAAATAATAATATAACTAATTAACGATCAACAGGGGAAGAAATTAAATTAAAAGAAAAATCGTGCGAGCTGAGGCTCGTACGTGTAGGATTCATGGTCGCCTTTCCTGATCGATTATTAATTGTCAAAGCAAGGTGACTTGCATAGATCGAGTCGTCGTCTGCACGACCTATATATGGCACGTGCGCAGCATCTTGCAGCTATCAGTCGCTGCCATGCCAGATAAACAAAAAGCGATCGCCATCGGGCAGATCTCGCCGTACGTCACCGTCGTCGCGGACGATCTCGGATCCTTTCGGCGGCGTCACGCAACCAAACGCACAGCTAGCGCTGGCCGGCATTGTACAAAGCTGATCCACACATATATTCTCTCCTCTTTTCAACGGCCAGCACCGCTCCATACGACTGGTTTGCTCTATCATATTGCTCATACAATATTACCCTATAATACTTAATATGATTCTATAAAAATCTAATATATTATACGCTACGTCTTATACTAGAATAGTAGAATATTACATGAGCTAACCGGAGATGTGATTAATAGATCGAGATTTATGTTTCTTCTACATGTACTCGTGATAATCATTCAAAACAAACATAAAGTTAATCAAATTAATATAACTAAGAAAAATACATTGGTCGTAAAAAAAGATTATGAAAAGTATACTAAAAGATAACATCCGCCGATATGACAGCATGAGCTTAGGAATAGCTAAAAATAGAGTTAAAACATAAAACATATGAGTTCTAAAGATAGTAAGAGTTTAAATAAAAATAAAACCCTAGATTTTATTGGCTAGTAGTGAAAAAAGAACTACGAGCTGATTAACATCGAGGTCAAGGGGGTTTTTTCACTCCATGGCTGGCCGGCAGCTGGTGGCTGGTGCTGATTTATGCTGAGAGAAAAATATTGCTGGTTGGTTGGTGGCTGATGCTGGTTTGTGCAGAGAGAAAAACACTGCTGGCTGGCTGCTGATAAGCCAAACAAATAGGTAGCGCGAACTACTTTTTCGGTAAGGGTGTCTTAAAAACAAACTTGTACAGTGACGTTTGGCGTGCTCTCCCAGGTGTCTAGGAAATAAATGGGCAACTAGTTGGTAGGGTAAGGCAAATGGCTACAGATTTTTTTTACGTCATCTATCCGTGAACTCCAATTAAAACCCTTGTAATTAGCCTGGGTATAGAGCAGGCGAACCGTCGAAGGATTCTTGCTCTGTCTTTACTGTTGACTTCTGTCAGAGCCCTACCAAACTGGTAGCGCACCACTGGCGCAGGTTGATGGCTGGCGGGTGGGGGAGGAGGCTGCGGCGGTGCGTGTGAGTGAAGGAGATGAAGTAACAAGGCAGGGGCATAGGTCGGTCTTAGGCTGCCCGCACCGCCTGCACAAACGTTGCTCCCCTAAACGTCCCTGCAGAAACGTTTAGGGGAATGAACCCCCGCACCGGCTCCCGGTATAGGCTGCGGTAAAATGCCGGGGAGCTCGGCTTACGCCATTCCTAGCGGGGATGGCGAACCCACGCTACGTGCCGACGTGGCATGGGGCCCTCGCTCCATCCCAACTCGCGGACGCGGACGGGGCCGGAGGCGGGGTCGCAGGGCGGGGACGGGAGAGGGACGCCGTCGTCCCCCACGCGGGACGCAGGAAGAGGGCCGGTTGGCGCCGCGTCCTCCCCCTCGGCTCCATCTCCATCCCCACCGCGTCCTCCCCCGATGCGGTCCATGGCCTGCTTGAAGAGCTGCCGGTCCTCAGCGGCGCGATGAGGTGCATGCTCTAGGCGGCCGGCCTTGGTCGGTTCGGCATCACCAGGGGCGGACCGGCGCGTGCGGCGAGGGCGCCGGCACGGCGGGGGACGGGGCGGCGCACGACGGAGACGCGCGGGAAGGGGACGAGGAGGTGGCCGTGGCGGGCGGCACGGGAGGGGGAGGGGCGAAGCTGGGGTGGGGTGGAGAGCGAGGTGGCCATGGCGGCGAGAGAGGGGAGAGGGAGGCGGCACGGGAAGGAAGGGGGCGAGGGAGGGGAATGGCGACGGGGCTGGGGAGGGGGGCGGCGCGCGGAGGGGGCGGAACAGAGGGGCGGCGGTGGCGGGGGAGAGAGGAGGGGCGGCGATGGCGGGGGAGTGGGGAGGAGGCGTGACCACGGGGAGAGGAGAGGGGACGGCGTGGTGGGAAGATGGAGAGAGAGGGAGGAGATAGTAGCCGGGGAAAAAAAGAGAGGAAAGGAAAAAAAGAAAGAATATGGGTGCCACACGCCGGTAGTTGGTATAGAGGGGAGATGGGTACGGAAGAAATTAGAATATGAAAAGGAATCTCAATGACCAAAATAGATATTCTTTTTAGGAGAAGAAAATACAGAAACGTTAGGAGAAGGAAATAAAGTAACGTGAGTGCGGACAGACCAGTACGGACGAGCGAGGGGTGGAGATCGACGGCGCTGACAAGCAAGTGGTGGTGCGGGGAGGTCAGGATAGTGCGGATAAGAAAGAGAGAAGAGAAACAAAATAGAAATATGAGAGGGAGAAAAAATGAGGAAAGAGAAGAGAAAAAATAAATAAAAAGGAAAAGGAAAGAGTAAAAAGACAAAGGGTATCGTTAACATTTCATTTTTTATCTATTTTGAATAACTTGAAGAAACTGTTTTATCATATGTTTTTTTTTCAAAACAAAATCAAGTCCACTGGCCGGAGGAACCGCCATCAGAGCCATTTTAGGAATAGTTGTAGCCCTTCCAAATAGGCCTGTACTATTGTATTCTAGAAAAAAAGGCCTCTACTATTGTTCCAGAAATGGTTAACTAATTAAAAACAAATTTTCTTCTTCACAAAAAATAAAATGAAATAAACACACTTTGTTTTATCTTTTTTTTCCGCTTAAAGCAATAAAAGGTGGTTAGCATTTTTGTTTTTATCATCGAGAATTTTCCTTTTTTTACCCTTAAAATATTACAAAAGTTTGGTTTTCAAACTCCAATTACAAAACTATATAGAGGGCCACCAATTGTCATAATTGAGCAAATTTGGACCCTTTGGCGATTTTAAAGGTGGTTTTTTATTTTCTGTATTTTAATATTTTTGTTTATCATTAAAATTAATTAAGATTAGAATTTTTTTTAAAAAAGTTTCTAAAAATATAAACTATCCTTCTGGTACTTTATTTAGAGTTATTTTGAGATTATTTATTTATGATACATGTATTTTATTAATTGTAGTCATGCCTACTATTTATATAAATTGTTCTTTAAACTTTATTATATATGATACTTAGAGATTGATCAAGAGGATCAAATGATCTAAAAATGGAAAGATGACACTAGCCTTACATATCATGATGCCATGTTCCAGCATATAGAGATCCTATTTAGTCATGTATACTAGTGCGTTACTTTAAGTTGATTTCATGATTAAGCAATGGCCTTTGAATATGTTAGAGGGCTCAAATATTATGCAATCAACTAATCGTACGTTGAACTTAAAGTAGAGTGGGAAATGATAAATTTAAATAAACAACATGCGTGGCGGGAAACAATCAAACACAAGAAACATGAATAAATAGGATATAAATAAATCCATCTAAAGCACCAAAAGATGGTTTACATTTTTAGAAAACAATTAGCAACAGTTTTATAGTTTTTTATTTAAAATGGATTAGTTATGGATTTTTAGATTAAACAAAATACTTATAATCTAGAAAATAGAAACCGTCTTTGAAGACACCCAAAGGTTGAAATTTGCCTGCTTTTGATAGTTGGATGGTCCTTCATAACCGATTTTGTAGCTGAGAGTTGAAAATCAGACTTGTACGATACGTGGAGGGTGAAAATTAGAGTTTTCCTTTTATCAAATGCATTTGCCCTCCTTCTTTTTAACAAAAATGCACTTTGACTCCAGTGTAGTTCAACTCGGTCCGAGTTCATAACAATAATAAAAAGTTACTCCCTCGTTCCAAATTACTATTCATTGTTGACTTTTTTCTACAACCTTTGACCATTCGTCTTATTTAAAAATTTATCCAAATATATAAAAAAATAAGTCATACTTAAAGTATACGTGATGATAAAGTAAGTTATAAATAAAATAAATAATATTTCTATAAAATTTTGAATAAGACGAATGGTCAAACGGTTAGCGAAAAAGTCAACAACGAATAGTAATTTGGAACGAAGATAGTATTATTTATCATTAACCAGATCGACGCCGAGTCCGACCCTATGGGTTTGGCCCAACCCGTGGGTCTTACATGATCAGGGTTGTAGAAAGCGGCTAGAAAAAAATTCAGGCCAACCTAAGGCAGCCTGGCAATTTATTTTATTTATTTTCTACGACAAGAAAATAGAAAGCTTAAGGTTGGTCGTAAACCTTTCGATACCTTAATGGGACGGCCCGTGGGCACAAATTTTCGGGCAAAAACGAACGGGCCCTTTTTGGCCCAACTCCAGCCCAAAAATGCTCACTAATTGTCCTAAAAAAATGCTCCGTAATTTAGACTACGACTTTACAAGCGTGTCAATTAGATTGATGGCCTTTTCTGATCGCTTGTCAAATAGAGGTGACTTATTAAACCACAAAAAAAAGAGTGGTGACTTAAACACAGTTTGCACGACCTATCGCATGTGCGCTTGCACACCTACCAGTCGACGACATCGCGCTGCTCCATCACTCACTCGGAAAATAAACAAAAAGCAAGCTAGGTTGCCGTCTACATATCATCGACCGGTGACACGCGACGCGTCGTCGTCGTTGGCCGATCGTCCGATTCCATATACTATATATATACATATCCAAGCGGCTGGCGTCACGCAACCAAACACACACATTTCTTCCTATTTAGCGCCATTTTCTCCTCCTGTCCTCGCCTCTGCAATCACGGTACCACATCCTAGCCATGTGCTATCTGTTGGACTAGAGAAGAAAATTAATCATCACCAGAGAGCTAGCGACTAGCGTAGTAGGAATTGAAGAAGCTAAGAGATCGAGTACTTCGTCGAGCAGGCGGCCGGCCGGTGTAGAGGGGTGCGGCGGCGTGGGTCAAGGCAGGGTGGTGTGTGATCCATCATCCATGGCGGCGGCGGCGGTCGACCGGCTGGTGTTCGCGCTGAACGGGCGGCGTTACGAGGTGGCCGGAGCCGACCCGTCGACGAGGCTGCTGGAGTTCATCCGCACCCAGACGCCATTCAAGGGCACCAAGCTCGGCTGCGGCGAAGGTAATATTGTGCGCCACCTCCGCCCATATATGGTATGCTCGCGCGCCGTTGTGTTGCAGCATGTATACATTCTCTCTCACGCTTTTTATTTACCGGGGTGCCTACATTCCTTGCATGCATGGGAATGATTAATTGCCTACTCCCTCCGTCCCGTAAAAAATGCAATCCTCACTTTCCGAGAAGTCAAACCATTTCAACTTTGACTAAGTTTATACAAAATAGTACTAATATTTATGTCTTCAAATCGATTTAGTATGAAAATATAATCTGTAATTAATCTAATGATACTTATTTGTATCATAAATGTTAGTAATTTTTTATATAAATTCAGTCAAACTTGAAATGGTTTGACTTCTCAAAAAGTGAGGATTGCATTCTTTACGGGACGGAGGGAGTATACTGCGACGACTGATTATATATTAACTGCTATTCATCCATCCTCAACGACAGTTCTTTTTTTAATTTTTTTCTAGATGTATAATTGTAAGTTGGGACCAGGTAGTACTTAACCTTCAATTCGCGTCATCATATATGTGGTGTGGGTACAAATAAAATCACAGAGATTTAAAATGGGACGACGATTGGAGATCGATCTGGAACAATCACTGTTACAGCTAGTATATAATAAGTAAACAAAGTGTAAGTTGGTAGAATATCCAAATCAATAATGGTTATATATAAAAGTCGTTGTATAATCCTCTACGTACATGACAACCATTGCAAAGGAAATTATTCTTGGTTTTTTTTAAGTTTGGATTTAGCTGCAGCTACCAGCATCTTTGTCTTTTTTTTTTGCAAAAGAGTAATTTTTCTGAAGCTCTAACAATATTAAATATAAACAATTTCTGATACGGATCGCTCCGATCGAGTACATCATAGCGATAAACACAAAGAATAGTTACTTTTTACCTGGGATATACATACACACACATGAATTATGTGGCATGCCCTTCCATCCACGTGTATACTATACGCGCCTCTGGGCGTATTTGCCGTCGCGAGATCGATCGATGCAGGGACTCCTCTCCATCTAGCCTTGTGATCGGTTGCACTAGATTGTCTCCTCCCGGCCTCCGTTTTCTCCGATCCCAATCGATCCCCATGCCAAGACACATCGGTGCTAGGCCTCCTCACGCAACCATATGTTACTCCACAGCTGCCTGGTTCTACATACGCCATCCCGGCCCTGATCTTGCAGCAGAGGAGCTATCCTATCTTGGCCAACAGTAACACGAATATATATATATATATATAGGACGAGTTTTATCTACACATGCGTGTAGCTACACCCACCATCAGTATACCATTGTATGTATCTCCGTATACTAGTTTATCATTTTTAGTATGTTCATATACTAATTCTAAGATACTTTAAAGTGAGTTACACGAAAAGATTTTAAAATCAATCCTATTTTTAAATATATTTTGATTATACCTTTATATAGTATGTCCATATACCCAATGTATGCTTACATACCCAACATATATATCATCACAGATAGTCTAGTATCATCACATATTATATGTACATACTCTTCGTCGGATCAAATTCATCGTGTATCGTAAGATACATAGGTGGGAGTAACTACACGCGCGTGTAGAATGGATTTTTCCTATATATATATATATATATATATATATATATATATATATATATATATATATATATATATATATATATATATATATATATGCAAGTAGATAACGTCACATGCTCCACAGTAGCGATGCTGACTGGCCGTAGTGGTCCAAGGGCGACGTACTACACGTTAAGCCTCAAGAGTGTCGATAGCTAGTTAATTCTATTTTAATTTGTACGGATGATATATGTAAAGTCATATCGCCCAAAGTTTTCCTGTGCCGGCACAACCTCCGCGTGTCCTTCGCTGCGTGGTTCCTCTGTGTCGCTGCATTTTCTACCGTGGGCTGTTCTGGGTCCTTCCTCCGATCGTTCTCGGGCCGGCGTGCGCGACGGCCGACTCCGCGAAAAGAAACGGGCCCAGCTCCTTCATCGGGCCCATAAAAAAGGCCCATCTTAAATCAGCCCAAAAGAATAGCAGGCTCCGGTCCATGATCCATCGGTGGGGTGATCGATATGGCTTGCGGCGGCCGGCAACGCACGGTTTGGGTCGCGGGGGGACCTATATATACAGCTTCCCGAATTTTTTTTTCCAACGTGGTTTCTAATGTTTGAGATTCGTGCAAACAATTTAGACCATTAGATAACCTTCCTATTCCACGATCATCTCGTTCACATCCTCTCCGCGTGGGCCGCCTCCACCACATACGCCGCCGTAGCCTTCTTCATCGTCGGTGTGTGCGGCCGTCCTGCTCCGCCCCCGGCTAGCTCCTCTCCTCTGGCGCCTCCGTGCGCTGCCTCCTCGGCGTCCTCCGTGCTGTCTCCTCCAATGCGCACTAGCTCCACCATCTCCGCAAATGGCCTCCTCCATGCCCCTCCTGTGTGCTGCTGCTGCGTCCTCCATGGCTATGCCCGCGCATGAGTCCCTCTTCCATTGCATCCTCTGTGCATCGTCGTCGTGAATCCCATGTGACATCGCTGCGATTTCTATACGCTGCCCCCAAACCACCGCTGCCGACGGAGAAGAAGATTCAAAAACTATGTTTTCTCTCTAAATGTTGATTCTTGTTTCAAAAAATGTTGAACTCACCATTTGGATATGTTAAAATAGGCTACGAAAAATGTTGAATGTTTTTCTTTTTACAAAATGTTGACCATGTTTTAATAGAAAATGTTGAATCTATTAGTTTTAGATGTTGATTTAACTTTTAAAAATATTAAATCCGTATATTGAAATATTGATACTGATTTCTAATTTGAGCCTAATGTTGATGTAGACTTCTAATTGGGCCTAATGGGCTTCAAAGATACGATGCTTAAATAACTTCCGCAAGCTGTATGGGAGCCCCCGGGTCCTTCGTGCCCGGCATTTCTATACGGCTTCCGGAAGTTTTTTTGGGTGTGTTGGCTTCCGATGTTTGAGATTCGTGCGGCCAACCTGGACCGCACGATCTCCATCGTCTTTATCCATGGACGGGCGCTCGAACGCCACCGGCGCCGGCGACGAGGCTGGAGGAGTGGCAGCCGGGCGGTGGCGGCTCAGAGGCGAGGGCGCCGCCGGCCGCGGGTGGTGGGTGAGGCCGGCGGCGGCAGGATTAGGGTTATGGCTTCGGGGTTGTCGGGATGGGGGGCTCCAATGGCCGCCGGACTTCGAGAAAAAGGGGTTGGGGCGGCGGAGGTGAGGTCTGGCGGGGGCGGAAAACCGGCGGGTGGTGGCCGGCGGTGACGACCATCGGGTTAGGAAGGGCGGCGGTGGACGGTGGGCAGGCGGCGCGGTGACGAAACGGGCGGGGAAGTTGATAGGAGCCCCCCTTGAGCCGCCACAGCTGCGTGTCCTTCCGACGTATGAAGTGCATGCGCCCGTGCCGGAGAATCTCGCACATTCAAAAGCAGAATGAACCGAAATTTGCGCTTAAGCAACCAGACGCGGTGTAGCGCGCCTCCTCGCCTAGTATATACATCGGTGCACAGATCACACGTACGAAAAGAAGAAGGAAAAAACATCGCGTAGCTGGTTAAGAAGATGGCTTTTCTTACAAAGTACAGGTTACAGTATTATAGTATCTTAACTTTACATGTAAACCCACACCACACATTCACATCTCACACGGACACTCTCTATGGGCAGGCTAAAACCTACATCCTATATTCACATTCACACGCCCGCTTTAAAGTGACGATCTCGGACGTCAATTTTCAGCATATGTAAAGGCCACCATAACCCAGAAATAAATCCTAGAAAATTCATACCGCGCCACCGCCCACACCTCCCTATCTAACCGTTATGACGCCCCGCCCCTACCGTGCCGCAACCGCCATCCACCCCCTCGCTGGCGTCGCCTCCGACATCGGCGAGGACCGTCCACCTCCCACCCCTTCCTCCACCTCCTTCCTTCTCCTCCCCTTTGCCCAGATCTGAGAAGACGTCGCCGCCCCCTTCGTATATAAGTATTTGTTATAAAATATTTGTTCCTGTTATTCTCAAATGGTAAATCTTACATTGCTTAGTCCAGTGATCAATGCAAAGTCTAGAAAATGTTTGACATATATTTGAAAACAAAAGGCAACTATCTCGAACATAGGCTGAAACCTAGACTCGACTAGCTAAAATTTTGTTGTCTAACTGTTTTGTTGGAAGCGCTAAACTACCTAGCTAAATTTTAGTTGGATAATAGGTAAGATACTAGGCACTCCATCCGTTAACTAATTTGCTTGTCCTAAACGTCGTATATTTATAAGAACGGTGATAGTAAATTTTAGGTAAAATAGACAAATTGATCCCTCAAGTCTTTTCCGGGAGTCAACTTGGGTCCCTCAGCTTTTGAAGGCCGATTTAGTCCTCGAACTTTATATCCGTGGTTCAATTTCGTCCCCATCTGATCTGGACTGCCAACTAAGCACGACAAGTCAATGTAGGGTTTTGCTACACACGTAAAAAGTCCGAAGTGCCCTTCCTTCTCCCTCCTACAGCGCTGGCCTTTTCTTTGCCGTTCTCTCACATGACCAAACAGCAAGCTGCAGCAAAGAAACCCTACGCTGACGTGCATGCGTTACGTGTGTAGCAAAACCCTACGCTGACATGTCGTGTTTAGTTGGTGGTCCAGATCAGATGTGGGACGAAATTGAACCACGAATACGAAGTTTAACGACTAAATCGGTCTTTTGAAGAGTTGAGAGACAAGTTGACCCCGGAGAAGAGTTGATAGACCGATTTCACTATTTTACCTCAATTTTAGTTAGAGATCAAAAAATATTTTAGTTAAAGTTCAGCCAAATTTTAGGCGGTAGGAATGTAGGATCGAACCTACGAATTGACGTGCGGTCGGGGAAACCACGGTTTACGGTTCCTTCCATTTAATTCCAACAGTAAAAAAAAAGTTCAATTTTGCCCTCCATCGAAAATGTTGCCGGTTGAGGCATTCGGTCGAACAGCTTCCGAGCACGCTCTTCCTCCTGCCGCAGTTCCCGCCGCGCCATTACCTGTGCTGTGCCTCGCTTCGCCGAAGCTCGGCGGCAAGGGCCTGTCCATTGTTCATGGCGCCCAATGCGCGGGCAGCGGCAGCGAGGTTAGCTCGCGCCGGCCGGCCGGATCTAGGTCGAACAGGGGCGGGCGGGCGGCGGGAGGCGGAAGGAGTGGGTCGCGGCGGCGGCGCAACGAGGGAGCCTTGTAGCCGGTGAGACTACGCCGTGCAGGCTGCGACCTCATCCCCAGGCCGCTCTGGGATGGACGCCTCCTTCTTGCAAGATTCGTTGCCGCACCGGTACGTCGCCTCAGCCGTACCTCTGTTCTCGTTGCTGCCCGACGCCTGCTTGCAGTGGGGGGCAGACGGGAGCACCTTCAGTGCGTTCGTCCTCAGGTGCCTCCTTTTGTTTGCGCTTGCCTTTGAATCCACCGGTCACACCTATAACGAAACAATGTAGTGCGATTTCCGGTTCAGGTTAGCTCTACATTTCGTGACATCGATCAGAATTTTTGGTGTAGCAAACTACTAAGGAGTCCGTAGTGTAGGTGTTGAATCTACACACTCTTGAGGTGTGTACTCTTCTTGGTTGTTGTTGGACAAGTCTCTTCCTGGATGTGAAGGAGTACTGTATTGGTTGTTGTTGGACAAGTCTCTTCCTGGATGTGAAGGAGTACTGTATCTCTTTTGCAAGCGAGTCATGCAGGTGCTTGTATTCCCATAACCATAATGCTCCTGACTTTTCAAGTCATGTACACATATATCTGTGAGAGTTCTTAAAAGGGAAGAATCGAATACACACTGGATTCTGAAGATGATTGTTTTGTAAACTGAATTAATTTGGTTCATCTAAACCATATTATTTTGTGTGAGTATCTTGTTGTTTTTTTGTTTACTTAAGGCCTGGAATAAAAATATTTACCAATTGGAATAAATCAAAGCGCAACAAATTTGGTTATTCTAGTAAGTTTGATTCTGATCTTCCAGTTCAGCATATCTTAACATGTGTGATGGTTGATTTAATTTTAACATGTTATGACTATTTTGTATTGCAGGTGGGTGTGGGGCTTGTGTAGTCCTTATAGCAAAATATAACCCCAAGACAGATGAAGTGACTGAATTTACCGCAAATTCATGCCTAACGCTCCTTTACAGTATAAATTTCTGTTCAGTTATCACTACTGAAGGTCTGGGGAATACCCGAGATGGTTTTCATGCTGTTCAGAAAAGGATGTCTGGGTTTCATGCCTCTCAGTGTGGCTTCTGCACGCCTGGCATGTGCATGTCTATTTTCACTTCTCTTATCAACGCTGACAAATCCAAGAGGCCTGATCCACCAAAAGGGTTCTCGAAACTGAAAGTATCAGAAGCAGAGAAGGCTTTCTCTGGTAACTTGTGTAGATGCACTGGTTACCGTCCGATTATTGATGCATGCAAAAGTTTCGCATCAGATGTTGACTTGGAGGATTTGGGCCTTAATATATTCTGGAATAGAAGTGACAAGAATCCAGATGTTAGTCAATTACCGAGTTACACTCTTGGTGGCGGAGTCTGCACTTTCCCGGACTTTCTAAAATATGAGATCAAATCCTCGCTTGATCATCTGAATAATGATGCATGCCTGACAGCATCCAGGGAGGGCTGGTATCATCCGAGAAGCATCAAAGAGTATTATGAGCTAATAAGTTCTTGTTTATTTAGCGACACTGTTAAAGTGGTTGTTGGGAATACTAGTACTGGTGTACCAGGATACAAGGATCAAGACATCTACAATAAGTATATTGACATAGGAGGCATTCCTGAACTTTCAAATATTGTAAAAGGAGAGTCGGGCTTTGAAATTGGAGCAGCTACAACAATATCAAGGACCATTGAGATACTTAAGCAAGAATCTGATACTATATCCTCTCCAAATGGCAGTGTGGTTTTCAGAAAACTTGCTGACCACATGAGCAAAGTTGCCACTCCGTTTGTCCGTAACACAGCTAGTATTGGAGGGAACTTTATTTTGGCACAAAAATACCCTTTTCCCTCTGACATTGCAACCATACTTCTTGGTGCTGGTGCTAGTGTTTGCCTTCAGGTTGTTGCTGAACGGAAGCAAATTACATTGGAAGATTTCCTGGAGCTGCCTCCTTTGGATCCTACCACTTTACTCCTGAGCATATTTATCCCACATTGGATTTCAGATTGTCCAGCGCAAAAAAGTTTATTATTTGAAACTTATAGGGCGGCACCTCGTCCTCTTGGCAACGCTGTTTCATATGTAAACTGTGCTTTCTTGGGGCTTGCTTCTGTGGATGAACAATCAGATACTCTTGTATTTAGTAATCTGCGCTTGGCTTTTGGTGCATATGGGACAGAACATGCTATAAGAGCGAAGAAGGTGGAGAAATTCCTAACTGGTAAATCACTCACTGCATCAGTTGTACTTGGAGCAATTCAGTTACTTAGAGAAACGATTGTACCAATGGAGGGAACATCACATCCTGAATATAGAGTCAGTGCAGCTATTGGGTTTCTCTTCAGTTTCCTATCTCCACTTGCCAAAGGCATCCCAGAGCCTGGTAAAGCTCTGACCAGTGGTTCTGCTGATTCAGCTGACACTGATGATGTACGTAACCTGCCATTGTCAGCACGTCGAGAAACAATTTCGAATAACGATTATAAACCGGTTGGTGAGCCGATTAAGAAGTATGCCGTTGAACTTCAAGCTTCTGGTATGTGGTTATATCATTTCATTTTTTTGTAGTTCTGTCAACTTATTTTCCAAAATTTCCTTAGAGGGATAGATTTGAACTCTGTATTTTGTATCAATACAGGGGAGGCGGTTTATGTGGATGATATTCCTGCTCCCAAGAATTGCGTCTATGGGGAATTTATTTACAGCACACAACCTCTTGCTTATGTCAAGAGTATTAGATTCAAATCGTCTTTAGCATCAGAGAAGATAATCGATGTTGTTTCTGCAAAGGATATTCCAAGTGGAGGAGAGAATATTGGATCAAGCTTCATATTTGGTGATGAGGCACTCTTTGGTTATCCAATTGCAGAATATGCTGGACAAGCTCTTGGCATTGTGGTAGGACACACTACCAGAGATTACTATTGTCTTAAAACACTCTACAATATAAGATAGTTGTGGATATTACTGACCATACTCAATATCGCTAAAATATTACCTTTGCCAGATTGCAGAAACACAGAGGTATGCTGACATGGCAGCCAAGCAGGTTATTATTGAATACGACACAGAAGATTTGAGTCCACCGATCTTAACTGTGGAGCAAGCAGTGGAAAAGAGTAGCTACTTCAATGTCCCCCCAGAATTTTATCCTGAAGAAGTTGGTGATATCTCAAAGGGCATGGCAGAAGCTGATCACAAGATCTCTGCAGCAGAAGTATTTTAATTAAACATCTTCCAGACTTTTTTAATAATTTAGTTTAACTTGCAAAGTTAAAAAACGAATGGAATTTATAGCACGCATTTCTACTACTCACCAGAATTTTAAATTTGCATTCTTTGTTGAGTCTGCTTTGAATTATACCATACATAATTTAATATATCGATAGAGATAGAAACCTTATTACATAGGAGAAGCCAAAAGTTTAGTTAATCCCTTGAGCCAAAGATACATTATCATTGGTAATTAGGGATGAAAGAATGGTAATAAGGTGCAGAATACAACCTACATCATTACTTAACCGAAAGTTCAGGATTACTGAGTCACTGTGGTTATAGTGTTCTGTAATGATTTGTCAGTAATGATTACAATCAGCATTCAGTAAATCTCAGTCTTCTATTTTATGATCTGGATGGGTAGGTGTAGAATTGTACTTGATGTTAAATCAGTAACTAAAACACTATTGTGGTATATGTACTTCTTTGCAAGTATTTTTTTCCATCGGATACATCTGCAAACTGAAGTTGCAACTCTAATACACACCTTCCTCCTCACTTCACCCTCTATAGTTTCTTGTTACCTGATGGTTTTGATCTTTTGATTATCTTGAGATGTGGCCTTGGTCTTTACTGTACATAACTTTGCATCAGAGTAGAGTGATGTTTCAAAACTAATTTTAATGACAAATTTTGTATATCCAACTTTGATGATTTGAAACATACATTAATTTTTTTTGGGATGTTTCACCACATGGATTCTTTAGTTTCGATGATGGGAGGGAACTTCAAAATTGAAGGAATGCAATTTTCTCTAAATTACATTAATCACTGTACATTTCTCATGTACAAATCCTGTTCCCCTTTTCATGGAAGCTAAGAGACCATGCAACATTTCATATGATTTTGATGACTGCAGGTAAAATTTGCCTCTGAGTACTACTTCTACATGGAAACACAGACAGCACTAGCAATTCCAGATGAGGATAACACGTTGGTAGTCTACAGTTCGTCACAGTACCCAGAGTTTGCTCAAAGTGTCATAGCAAGATGCCTGGGCATTCCATTCAGTAATGTGCGTGTCATTACAAGAAGGGTTGGAGGAGGCTTTGGAGGAAAGGCATTTAGATCATTCCAAGTGAGAATCAACAAAGCTTGATCATTACTCTAATAATTTGGAATCTTATTTTTCTTTAAACAAAATAATATAAAAATTTACTCTGAGAGAGAATTTATTCTTTGGTATCTTTTTGAACTTGGGAGGCCTTTGCATGTTTAGACCAGGACTAGTGCAGTGAAAGTGTTTTTATATGCATTTTTATCATTTCTCACTTGAGGGATTTTTTTGCACTTCCAAACTGAAAAGGCACATCCGAAGTCTACATATGTTATAGAGTTGACAATGCTATAATTTTCCGTCTATATATACTGTTGTTTACTTTGATGCATCGTTAACTGCATTATTAGTTGTATCATATGTCTACCCTTTAGACATTAACATAGGATCAAGTAATCATTTGATAATGAATGTTGCATTGCTAGTTGTAACTATGAGATTTGGCTATGTATTCTTCAGGTTTTGAAAGCCATTTAGGATTCTCTTGGTGCTTTTGTACCAACAAGCTAATACATCTTTGACTATTTATTTTGGCTCCGCAGTTGTGAAGTCCTAGTCCAGATTCAAATTAATTTTCAAAACGTGCCTTGTGAAGATCTGGCCCAACTTACATAAATTCCATATGTGATGATTATATCTGACAATCCAATAATGATCTCATGAATCATAAAGACCTTGAATACATTATCAGCTGTTTCTTACTGACATGTTACATGCTTGTGTAGGTTGCAACAGCAGCTGCTCTTTGTGCATACAAGCTACGGCGTCCTGTACGAATGTACCTTAATCGCAACACCGATATGGTTATGATTGGTGGTAGGAGCCCTGTGAAAGCTCGTTATTCTGTTGGATTCAAATCTGATGGGAAAATTACGGCCTTGCATCTAGATTTATTAATTAACGCTGGGATATCTGAAGATGCAAGCCCCACTATACCTCGCACTATTATATCTAGTGTGAAGAAGTACAACTGGGGTGCTCTGTCATTTGACATCAAGCTCTGCAAAACAAATAATACATCTAAATCTATAATGCGTGCTCCAGGAGATACACAGGGCTCTCTAATTGCTGATGCTATAATTGAACATGTTGCGTCCATTCTTTCTGTTGATGCTAACAGCGTCAGGGAAAAGAATTTTCACACCTATGATACTCTTCAGTTGTTCTACCCAGACAGTGCAGGCGAAGCTTCTACGTACACATTACATTCTATTTTTGATAGGCTGGTCTCAACTTCGAGCTACCTTGATCGAGCTGAATCTATAAAGCAGTTTAACAGTAGCAACAAGTGGCGGAAACGGGGCATCTCTTGCGTTCCCCTCATTTTCAAAGTTGAACCAAGGGCAGCTCCAGGACGAGTTTCTGTGCTCAATGATGGCTCCATAGTAGTGGAGGTTGGAGGAATTGAAATCGGGCAAGGACTGTGGACCAAAGTACAGCAGATGACAGCATTTGCCCTTGGACAATTGTGGCCAAATGGGGGTGAAGGTCTTCTTGAGAGAGTGCGTGTTCTACAGGCTGACACCTTGAATTTAATACAAGGTGGACTTACTGCTGGTAGCACTGGATCTGAATCTAGTTGTGCAGCAGCTCTGCAGGCATGCAATATGCTGGTTGACAGATTAAAGCCAGTCTTGGATAGGCTGCAGCAGCAATCAGAAAATGTCTCATGGGATACTTTGATTTCTCAGGTAAGTTTATCCCCTCAAATTTTCATCAGGCTGTGTACAATACTGTTTCTTCTTATAACACACTGTTCCCAAGCAGGCCTCTCAAGAAAATGTTAATTTATCTGCGAGTGCATACTGGGTACCTGGCCAAGATTCTAACAAGTACCTGAACTATGGAGCTGGTATAAGTGAGGTGTGACAAAATTTTCTTGTAAAGGCCAATTTACAACAATGGTGTTTAATCTTGTTTGGATGTCTTATAGGTCATACTCTTTCTGTTCATTCTGAAAAGTGCAGGTGGAGATTGATCTTCTTACAGGAGCAATCACTTTATTAAGGGGCGATCTTGTGTATGACTGTGGGAAGAGCTTAAACCCTGCAGTGGACTTAGGCCAGGTTTGTTGTTGATCCTTTTGTGGTCCTTCTTGTATCCAATTCTATATTGTTAATGTGGTTCATTGATTTATGGAATATGCCCTGTCTTAAGGTAAAGACAGGATGAGAACAGCATAATTTAATGAGATCAACATAATTTAATGAGGACAACATAATTTAAATTCATGAGAACTATGAATCACATTTTCTGTTTATTGTTTGATGTATATTAGAGAATTAACTTGTCAGGTGACATTTCTAGTGAAAACGGGCTAAGTTCAGGAAATTTATTTATTTTTGTATGTGTACATTGTTTTGATTTGTTGCAGGTGTAGTTTTGAAATTTGAAGTTTGTGAATATTGGTGCAACAATGCTGCGTGTTTCCAAATGTTGCGACATTCTTTGCAACGTCTACAAACACCACATGTTTCTGACTAGTTATATGCCGTACATGCTAACAACGAGATGCAACTGACAGAATCATCGTTTAGTTATTTGGGCATTCCCCCTAGTTGAGTTTGCTCTTAGTGCGCCATGCTGATTCTCTGGACACATTACTATAACTAAACACTTGCATAGGTTTTGCAACATACTTATTGGGCAGTACATTGATATGATGGCACCGTATCTTATCTATGGCATTTATCTTGCAGATTGAAGGTTCCTTTATACAGGGAATTGGCTTCTTCATATATGAAGAATATATTACGAATAGTAAAGGCCTGATGATTAGCAACAGCACATGGGACTACAAGATCCCAAGTGTCGACATAATCCCAAAGCAGTTTAATGCTGAGATTCTGAATACTGGATACCACAAGAACCGTGTGCTTTCTTCAAAAGGTAGGCACTTTAGTGATTTCCTCAATGCAACATAGATTAAAATAAATTTCGTAGATGTTAATTAATTACTGTTTCTGCCAGCTTCTGGTGAACCTGCCTTGGTTGTCGCCTCATCCGTTCATTGTGCTCTGAGAGAAGCTATCAGAGCAGCAAGAAAGGAGTTTGCAAACAGCACTAGATCTGGAAGCTCACCTCTGGAATTCCAGATGGATGTCCCTGCGCCAATGACACTGGTGAAAGAACTATGCGGCTTTGATATTGTCGAGAAGTACTTGGAAAGTTTATCCACCTAAGAACGTGCAGCTGGGGCGTAATCTCCTGTTATCTCATTTAAGGACTGGTATCATCCTATCGTTTCCTGTTTACAATATAAAGAGGGGGTGGTCAAATAGGCAAAGGATATTTGAATGCTTTAAACTATGTACAAGGCTGAGCGGCTGTGCCACCATGCTATCTGGAATTCCAAGCATTTGTACTTATTAATCCTTAAAACTACAGAAAGTGGTAGTATTTATATAATTCACTTGTTATGAAGTTGTAAGTGCTGATCAATTTTATGAAACTCTCTCCTGCTAACTTAGTTAAACAGTGCATGCTGGAAAATCAGAACCATTTTATTTGAATGAACACTTCATGACTTATGAGAGCAATTCTATCAGCATAAAAAGGATTAGTTTTCCTTATGTATTTTCAGTCATTTGGGTTTATTTTTCACTGGCACGAAAAAAAATACTTCAAAACATAAATGTACGAGTATGGGCATATGGCCTTGATCCTTAGCAACAACGGATTATTTGCTAATTAATCACACAGTACCAAAACATGAGCAAAACAAGCATATCATCAGCTAGCTGGCAACATGGATTGCACCATCTCAGATGCGATACGCTGCCAGGGGTTTGAAATTTTGGTAAAATTTAACAATTTTTTCCTTTTTTGCTCGGGAACGAAATAATAGATACTGAACCCAGTTGTTAGTTTGGTGTTTATGCTTTGTTGCAATTAAGGATGCTATTCTAGACTTACATTTCCTTTTTTAAGAAAAAATGGCCCTATAATGACGTACTTGCTACTCTTGCATGCATTAATATGCATAATCCTGTTAAGCACTTAATAAATCTCAAAACACACAAAAAAACATGCTGTAAAAGTCTCTAAAAAGATATCAGCAAAAATACACAATTCGGTGAATTCACCGATGACCGGAAAAAATCGCATTTCAAGATCTAAGAGCAACTCCAACGGTTCCTCTTGTTGGGGAGGTGCTCCAGCAGATTCCCTTTCTAAATTTCCCTTTCCATCTTCCGATATGTGGGACCCACTTGTCATAGAGTCAATCTATTTTTTTTCTTTTTTTATTCATCCCTCTCCTCTGCTTCCTACTTGCGTCGGCTTCGCGTAGCACGCCGGCGCACGGACGGGGGCCGACGTGAAGCGCGCGGCCGGTGTGGCGGCGGCGCTCGGCAACCGCGGCCGGCGTGAAGCGTGCGACCGGTGCGCCTGCAGCGCGCAGTACCACGACCGGTGAGGGGCGACGCGGGGACGGTGTCGCGGCGGCGGCGCTCGACAACTGCGGCGGAGCTGGCAGCGAAGAGCGCGGGGCAGCGTGCGGCGGGGCGGCGAGCTGGCGGCCCGTGCGGCGCGCGGCCAGCAGCGAGGAGGTGGAGCGGCGAGCGGGCGGCGCGAGCGGCAAGGAGGCAGGGCGGCACGCGCGGCGAGGTGGCGCGGCGGCGTGCGCAGCAAGGAGGCGGGGCGTCGCGGCGGCCGGCGGCCGGCGGCGAGGGCGTCGCGGCGGCCCATGCGGCGGCGGCGCTCGCCGGCACGGCGGCGTGGTGCCTGTGGCGCGTAGGGGCATGCGGTGGCACCTCGGGGGAGCAAATAGATGGAAAGGTGATCGAGAAAAAAATGAATGGTGATCGAGAAAATAAAGGGTAAAGAGGGGAGGATAAAGGGGATTGAGAAAAAATAAAGAAAAAGGGGATTGTGAACGGGATCTGTTGGAGCTAGATTTTTACCTCTCAATTTCCTTTAACCAAAAATATAAGGAAAGAGAATTGGTTTTCTAAATCTGTTGGAGTTGCTCTATGTCACACCCGGATTTACGCAAAACCCGAATGTGGCCATATGTGTGCCCAGGAAGTCCACCGACACATATAGCAAACAAATATGGTAAAAATCAGAGTACAATGCTTTATTCTCAACATAAAGTAGCGTTTACATCAGAGTTTGGCATAAATGAAATACATGGACAGCGGAAGACTAATACATCTCTCTAAGCGTAGCCGCAATCCCACAGGGACTCTGACTGGGGGAACGCCAACTCAGAAGTACGGCAAATCCTCCGGAAACTCCACCTCGTAGTCAGCCTGACTCCAATCTGTTACCCGTCCGGGATTTTGCCCAAAATGATGATAATAGCAAGTGTAAGTAACAGATTTACTTAGCAAGTATAGCACGGGTTATGAAGGCTCAAAAAGGCTAGACACTGGCTTAACTGCATTAGCACTTTTAGTTGGTTCGTTTTAACTTTATCCAAGTTACTACAAGTGAATGAGGACCCGGTTGTAACCCATTTAAATAGTGTAAGTGACAATTAGAACAGTAATAAATTCCATATTCTAATCAAAAAGGATCCAGGCCGCTCGTGACCTTGAGCAAGGCTATCATGATAGATCGTACACTCTGCAGAGGTTTCGCCCTTTACCCACCAGTCGCGTAAAAGTTCAAAGGAACTTTGCACCCAACCACGCACATCGACACTTCCGAGGTGTGACGGCATAGGGACGCTACGAGGCTTTCACAAGACACCCTAACAAGTCAGTAGCCGCTGGAGTACTATACGGTGGTGAAAACTTAGGCACCGAGATCGACGTACGCCCACGGAGTCACACCGTGAGGGGGTCGATGGCGTCCAGAGCGCGGGTATCCCACCCATACTGCGCAACGTGCAGAGTTCTCAATCGCTGAGACTCCTACACGGGACTGGGTCTAACGTGACCTAGCCGACGGGGCTACCGTCCTCGGTGGAATCGGAGATCACCCAGCGTCGTACCTCCCACAACGCCGTTGGCCCCTCGGTAACTACTGCCAAGCTAGAGACGTACAAGCTACTAGACCAAGACCAGAGCCCATATAGTTCCGGCGGTGGCGACAGGCTCCTGGGTTGCCGCTTTAAGAACCGGTCCTTAGAGGGAAACACTAGAGCAAAGCACACAGCACATGCTCTAGCCCCCCTAGTCCAAGTTGCTAAAAAGCAAGTTTTATCATTAATGTTGAAGTGGACCATTAAGTCAATATTAACAATTAAGTAGAGGTGACAGTAGTTGCGCCTAGCCAAAATACTACCCAAGTGCATAAACCCATAGGAAAACAAGGACAGGGAAAATAAATGCTAGGAATAACCTTAATGGTAAACAGTATCAGACACATGCATATGTAAAGTACAGTGTATTAAATGAGTGAGTAGGTAGCAAGGATTGTCCGTGCTATAACTTGCCTTCCTCGGAGTAAGGCTGCTGCTGAAACTCCTGCTCCGGCACGTCCTCAACGTACTCGTAGTCCAACGCTACGGGCTCACCGACTGGACACGATCAACACGCACGCATTCCAAGACAATCATCACATGCAAGCAAAAGTAATTCTATTAGAGCAGTACACCAAACAGTAAAAACAGTACAAAAACAGGAGCTAGAAATATTCTACGCGTCGCTACGAACACATGAGCGCGAAAATCACGCAAATCGGAGCTAAAACGCGAAAGTTATAGCGTTTCTAAGATTCGGGGGCTTGCTGGCAAAGTTTTAAAATTTCCAGGGGCCTAAACGAATAAAACAGGACCTAATTGTAATTATTTTCGAATTAAAAAGGACCGCGGGTTAATTTCGGAAAAGCCGAGGGGCTCTTTAGAAAAACTTCCAGCGCTGACCGGTACGCGCCGGGTTGACCCGCGACGCGGCTCAACTTGGGCCGTTGGATCCAGATCGGGCGGCTCTGATCGCTCGGCTCGCCGGGGAAGAAGAACCCGCGGCGGCGCCGCTCGCGCGACGGCGAGGCTCGCCGGAGTTGGCTCTAACTCGCGCTACACTGCTCGGTTCACGACGAGATCTGGTCCTAAACGATCAGGGGAACAAGGCGAGTCGACTGAGGGTGAACAAGTCGAGCCTTGGCCGGCGAATCTCGCCGACGGCGATGGGCGGCGGAGCGGAGCTCCGGTGAAGTGCGGGGAAGGGGTTCTGTGGGGTTTTGGGCTCGGGTTTTAGGTGCTGGAGCTTCTGCGTGCGACAGGGAGTGAACTGGTGGTGTTCAAGTGAAGTGTTGGGCAAGGGACGGGGGTGAACGACGGTGACCGGCGGAGGAACTCGCCGGCGACCGCTGGGTTGGAAGCTACGGTGCTCTATCGCGCAAATTGAGGAGCTGGGAAGCTGGATTACCTCCCAGGGGTGCTCCTGGTGCGAAGAATTGGTCGGAGAGGCTGTGGGGCGACGGGTCGACGGCGAGGGGCGGCGCTCGGCGTCGGTGCTCGTCGGCGAAGGGGCTCCGGTGCTCGAGAAGGGGCTCGGGGAAGCTCGGTGTGCTCCTCGTGGCTCGGTGACGCTGCTCCGGACCTCAGGCGGGGCGATGGAGCACCAGGGCGTCGGGAACGGCGGTGAGCGGCGGCGCACTGCTCGGCGGCTCGGGAACGGCGATGGCGAGCGGTGGCGGCGCTAGGGCGGGCTGTGGGCGAAGGTAGGGGTGGGGCGGTGTTGGGGGAGCCCAATTAAGTAGGCCGAGGGCGAGATTCTCGGCGTGCGGGCCCTGCCGCAGTAACGCAGCACGGCTGCGCCATTTCCGGCGAGCTCGGAAAGGAAAGGGAGGGGTGGCCGCTGACGCGTGGGCCCGGCGTGCAGAGAGAGAAGAGAGGAGGCGGGGCGCGTGCGCGGGACGGGCCGGCGCGGGGGCAGAAGGGGAAAGGAGAGTGGGCCGGCGGAGCTGGGCCGAGGTGGCGCTGCTGGGCCCGCGGAAAAGAAAAAGAAAAGAGGGAAAAAGGAGTTGGGCTGGGCCGGAAAGAAAAAGGAGAGGGGGCAAGGTTGGGCTTGAGAAATAGCTCAGGGAGCAAAAGTGAACCACGGGCCTAAAAACTTCCCTAGAGCTCCAAACAAAGTGATTCAAATTTGAATTTAAATATATTTAAATTCTTGTTTGAATCACAAGCAATACAAAAAATAAATGCTCTAGCATGAATGCAACAATAAATGTTTCTATCACTTATATTTGATTTTAATTTTTGAAAAATTATTATTTAGCCTTAAAAAAACAGGTGAAAGCATTAAATAATCAACTAATTGCCAAAAATTTTAAATTTGAGCATTTTGGGTGTTACAAACCTACCCCCTTAAGGTGAATCTCGTCCTCGAGATTCGGATGTAGAAGCGAAGAGCTGTGGGTACTCGGACTTGAGATCTTCTTCCCGCTCCCAAGTCGCTTCATCTTCTGAATGCCGGCTCCACTGCACCTTGCACATCCGAATGGTCTTGTTCCTCAGCACTCTCTCTGACACCTCCAGGATCCTGATCGGGTACTCCTCATATGTGAGGTCCTCCTGAACATTCAACTCCTCAATCGGGATCTGCTCTTCTGGCACCCGCAAGCACTTCTTCAACTGGGACACATGGAACACATCGTGTACTCCGGCTAGTCTCTCAGGCAGGTCTAGCCGATATGCTACTTCGCCCATCCGTTCCTGTATCCTGAATGGTCCAATGTAACGAGGCACCAACTTGCCTTTGACATTGAACCGCTTCACACCTCTCATGGGTGACACCTTCAGGTACACAAAATCATCAACTCTGAAGCTGAGGTCCCTCCGTCTGACATCTGCATAACTCTTCTGTCTGGACTGGGCCACCTTCAGGTTCTCTCTGATCACCTGCACCTGCCGCTCTGCATCTCTGAGTATCTCCGGACCAAAGACCTGACTCTCTCCGGTCTGGTTCCAGAACAATGGGGTCCGGCACTTCCTGCCATACAATGCCTCGAACGGTGCCATCTGCAAACTCTTCTGATAGCTGTTATTGTAGGAGAACTCTGCATACGGCAAACTCTTATCCCAGCTGACACCATACTGTAATGCACAAGCCCTCAACATGTCCTCCAGTATCTGATTGGTCCGCTCGGTCTGACCATCTGTCTGCGGGTGATAAGCTGAGCTGAAGTGCAGCTTCGTGTCCATGGACTCATGCAACTTCCGCCAGAAGTGTGAAGTGAACTGAGTACCACGATCTGACACAATCTTCTTCGGCACCCCGTGTAAGCACACAATCCGCTCCATGTACAACTCTGCTAGTCTGGCGCCCGTGTAGGTGGTCTTCACTGGCAGAAAGTGAGCCACCTTGGTCAGACGGTCAACAATCACCCAAATGGAGTCAAATCCTCTCTGAGTGCGGGGCAGTCCAGTGATGAAGTCCATGCCAACTTCTTCCCATTTCCACTCCGGGATCTTCAACGGCTGAAGCAATCCAGCTGGCCTCTGATGTTCTGCCTTGACTCGCTGACATGTGTCGCACAATGCCACGTGAGTCGCCACATCACGCTTCAACCCGTACCACCAGAATCTCTCCTTGATGTCCTGATACATCTTAGTGCTGCCTGGGTGGATCGAATAAGCTGAGTCATGTGCCTCTCTCAGAATCATCTCTCTGATCTGCGCTATCTCTGGCACACATATCCTCTTTCCATGCCATAGAGTTCCTTGCTCATCAACTCTGAATCCAGGGGCCTTTCCCAATGCAACATTCCCCACAATCTCTCGGATCTTCTCATCCTGCAGCTGACCTCTCCGGATCTCCTGCTCGAGTGTGGGCTCTACTGCCATCTCGGTGATGCTGGTGACGAATCCCAGACTCATCCTCTCAAACTCCCTGCTGAGCTCCTCAGGCAAACAGTGTCCAGTGATCCTGTTCACATAACTCCTCCTGCTCAGAGCATCTGCCACCAAGTTGGCCTTCCCTGGGTGATAATGGATCTCCAGATCATAATCCTTGATCAGCTCCAACCATCTGCGCTGTCTCATGTTCAGATCCGACTGAGTGAAGACATACTTGAGGCTCTTATGATCAGTGTAAATGTCACATCTGTGCCCAATCAAGTAGTGTCTCCAGATCTTCAGAGCATGCACCACAGCTGCCAACTCCAAGTCGTGTGTCGGGTAGTTCTGCTCATGCTTCCTCAGCTGCCTGGACGCATACGACACGACTCTGCCCTCCTGCATAAGGACGCAACCCAGCCCTAGACGGGATGCATCGCAGTAGATGGAGAAACTCTTAGCCAAATCTGGCAATACTAGCACTGGGGCTGTAGTCAACCTCTTCTTCAACTCTTCGAAGCTGTCCTGGCATGCCTCTGTCCACACAAACGGGGCATTCTTCTCTAGCAAAGCAGTCAGCGGCTTAGCGATCCTGGAGAATCCTTCAATGAACCGTCTGTAATAACCGGCCATCCCAAGGAAACTCCTGATCTCGCTCACATCCCGTGGCGGATTCCAGCTCAACACATCGCTGACTTTCTTCGGATCAACTGCCACTCCTCCATCGGACAACACGTGTCCCAGAAATGCCACCTCCTTCAGCCAGAACTCACACTTGCTCAGCTTGTCATACAACTGATGCTCCCGGAGTCTCTGCAGTACCAACCTCAGATGTTCTTCGTGTTCTTCCTCATTCTTGGAGAAGACCAGAATGTCATCAATGAATACCACCACGAACTTGTCCAGATAATCCATGAACACGCTGTTCATCAGGTACATGAAGTATGCAGGAGCGTTGGTCAATCCAAAAGACATGACCAAGAACTCATACAACCCGTACCGAGTGGTGAAAGCGGTCTTAGGCACATCTGACGGACGGATCCTCATCTGGTAATAGCCTGAACGAAGATCAATCTTGGAGAACACACAGGCTCCTCTCAGCTGATCGAACAGATCATCAATCCTCGGCAGCGGGTACTTGTTCTTGATGGTCACTTCATTGAGGGCTCGATAGTCCACACACAACCTCTGCGAACCATCCTTCTTGTCGACGAACAGCACTGGTGCTCCCCATGGTGAAGCACTCGGACGAATGTACCCCTTGGCTAACAATTCATCCAACTCCTTCTTGAGCTGCTCCAACTCCTTCGCTCCCATCCTATACGGCCTCTTGGCTATAGGCGCAGTGCCAGGTTTTAGTTCAATAACGAATTCAACATCTCGTTCTGGGGGCATACCTGGCAACTCGTCAGGGAACACATCCGGGAACTGGCTCACCACCCTGATATCTTCAATCAATGTCCCTTCAGCTTGATTTGCTTGGCCTTGCTCTGAGGAACTGGCTGCCTGATACTCCACCTTGTCACCGGACTCTGCTGTCAGCTGGATGGTCCTCGTAGCACACCTGATCACTGCATCATATCTGGTCATCCAGCTCATACCCAGGATTATATCAAATCCAAGGGTCTCCAGCACTATCGGACCTGCCCTGAACTCTACCCCCCTTATTATGATGGGGACATGGGGGCATCGTAGAGTAGCCCGCTGTTCACCTCCTGGTGAGCTTACTAGCATAGTGTTCTTCATGGGTTTCAGAGCTAGTAAATTCTTCTTCACAAAAGCAGCAGAAATGAAAGCATGCGAAGCTCCGGAATCAAATAAAACAGTGGCGGGGGTCGAATTGACGAGGAACGTACCCACGATGACATCAGTAGCTGTCTCTACTGTCTCTGCACTGGTGTGGTTGACCTTGCCCCGAACGAGAGCCTGCGGAGCACGACCACCCTGCTGCTGACCCTGCTGCTGCCCAACTCTCTGAGTACTGCCCTGCTGCTGCTGTCCGGCGGCGTTCTGAGTCTTCTTGGGGCAGGCATTGGCGAAGTGTCCCTGCTCGCCACAGTGGTAGCACACTCTCGGTCCCACTGGCGTTGTGTTGACTGGGCTGATGCGCTGAGCTGGACCTGGCTGCACCTGGCTGCGCTGAGCTGGACCCATCTGTGGCTGACCCTGAGGACGCTGCTGCTGTGGCGCCCGAGGAAACTGAGGACGCTGCTGCTGGAACTGGCCACGACTAAGCAACCCAGACTGGCCCTGTAAGCGCTGCTGGCCTCCCACCTGCTGACTCTGGGGGGGTGCGAAGCGCGGACGACTGACCTATCCGGATAGCCGTGTCCACGGTATTGGACGAGTTACGACATGGTCACTTCACAAGTCCTTTATTTTTTGTTTTGGTTATGAGAAGTGTTCTGCTGTGTGAGTTGCTTTAGAAATGTTGGTAGTGTCTACGACGGACGGGGAGTCTGGTAGCACGGGTGGTGTCTTACGATTTACTTTACGATGTTATTATCATTAGTTTTGCTATATAGAGCTTTTATAAAATGAACCCATGCATGTGGAATTTCCGCAAATAAACCAATAGCCTATCCTTGATGTTTATCCGTGCATGCTTCTTTTGTAACCCCTCCGTGGGTTTGGTTGGACTTACTGAGTACGTAAGTACTCACCCTTGTTTGTTTTTTAGAAGAGGACCCGGACTTCGTTCCCGAAGACATCGAGTAGGAGTTATGTTCTGCACCCAACCTTGCCTGTGTGTTAGGAACGCCCGCTTGAAGGACCGCATGGCGCAGCTCTCTGATGATGCCCTAATTAGTTGTACCATCTGGTTTCTAGTGTTTATCCTCGCGCTAGTGGCGCGTCTGTGCCCGCTACCGCGTAGGTTTGTTCGGTAATGGACCATCTATTGTAATAAATGTGAATCAGCCTCCTGGGACTGATGTTTGTATCACATTTAAGTCTTCTCTTTTGAGGGGATGCTTCAGTTTTTCACAACGTACTGGCTGTGTTGCGGCGCACGGGGGGTTTAGAGCAACTCCAACAGATTTAGAAAACCAATTCTCTTTCCTTATATTTTTGGTTAAAGGAAATTGAGAGGTAAAAATCTAGCATTTTATAAAAGCTCTATATAGCAAAACTAATGATAATAACATCGTAAAGTAAATCGTAAGACACCACCCGTGCTACCAGACTCCCCGTCCGTCGTAGACACTACCAACATTTCTAAAGCAACTCACACAGCAGAACACTTCTCATAACCAAAACAAAAAATAAAGGACTTGTGAAGTGACCATGCCGTAACTCGTCCAATACCGTGGACACGGCTATCCGGATAGGTTTCAACTCTGCAGAGGTGTACACAACCATAGGTAGGGTACCACAACTTGAACACCTTAGTGTCAGTGCAGATCCTATCGAGGCCATTACCCACCTTAGCTAAACTGATAAGTCACCACAGAGGCAATCAGGGGGTCAGCAACCTACCCATGAGGTTCTACCCAGGGTATAACTCACCAAGAACTTATACTCGTCTCCTTGGTCCTCTGTTGCTCACCAGCACACCCGATAACCACCAGTTCAACTAGTGGGATTTATGCCAAGCCGTTGCCACATACAACGGTCGAGTGGAGGTACTGATATTTGGGTCAGGCAAGATGACACATCAACTCATCCTTCTAATGACAAGTCGGACTTCTCCCACCATGCTCAGCCACACAGGCACGAGCTCACCATGGTATTTCACACAGGAAACACCGTCTGGCTTGTCCCCTAATAATAATCATTTTTATCATTTAAATCCCATTTTCTTCCTAAAGCACATTTTCTAGTATTTTACTAAATATTTAGTGGGTAGTATTTGTCTGTAAAGGATAAAATTATCCTAAGCGGCATTTAGCGATGATTAATTCCCAGGCTAAAATATTCGGAAATTAATCTAGGTAATCAAGGAATATTTGTAGTAATCAAGGTACGGATCACACAAAAAAATGGTTTAGCGATAAACATGCAAGTTTTATAAAACAGGCCAGTGGGTTGCATTTATAAAATTAGGATAAATATGCATCAAAGGGTACGGTTGAACTTGCCGTTCTTGAAGCCTTCCGGGAGTTTCTGCTCGGGGTACTAGACTTCGGGCTCCTGCTCGTAGCACTACTCTCCCTCGGGCGCTTCCTCGGTGTGATCTACGACACACAACAAGCGCACACAATAAATAAAAGAAAAGGAAATAAAATAGGGTTTTATTTGCCGAGCTCGCAGAAAGAAAGAACGGGAATAGAACGGAAGATGGGGGAGAAGAGGTCACATTTGAGAAGGTGATGCTTGGCTTGGCGGAAGGTATTGTGGAAAGGTGGATGGCGAAATTTGGGGTCGTCCCGGGTTAAAATGGCGCATAAAATGACGTGTCGTTCGAGTGGTTAGAGGGAAAAGGACTCGTTCGGGGAGTCACCGAGATCCCAAGGTTTACTTGGAGAAGGTACAGGGTTTGTTTGTGATGGTTATAGGGGGCCGGAGGGGCTTAATCGCGAATACCAAAGGTTGGTAGGGTCTTAGGATAAGAAATAAAGGGCATTAGGGCTGTTTTGAAATGGATAAGGACTTATTTGCGATTATCTCAGGGCCTAACGGTTGTCTTGCAGAGTTACCAGAGAAAATAGGGGGCGGGGCGGTTAAATAAGAAAGAAGGGCAGGGGGGTTACGGGCAAAATTGCCCTTCTTTCTTCTTCCTCGCGAAACAGAGGAGGGGGAGGGGAGACCAACGGCCGACGGCGGCGGTCGAGCCGACGCCCTGGGCGGCGATAACGGCCGGAGAGTGGGGGGAAAGGGAGAGGGGCGCAAGGGAAGTTCACCCAGGTGCTCACCTCGGGTGGAGACAGAGCGGAGAGGGCTGCCCTCGGCGACGGGTGGCCGACGGCGACAATGGAGGTGGGGGCGGCGCTACGGCAGCCGAGAGGAGAAGGGGGAGTGGCTGGTGAGGGAGAGGTGATGGAGGGGAAGCTGATAGGCCTATTTATAGGCGCATGAGGCGGTTGAGGCGATGGGCCGACGGGAGGGCTCGGCGGCCGACGTGAAGGGAAGTAATGGCGCTGGCGAGATTCGCGGTCGGTGAAGTGATGGTCCGGCGGCGAGAGCGGCGTTGGGTGTGGGCCGTGGTGTTGCTGTGCTCCGTCGCGTAGTGCGTGTCGCGGCGTGGCGTGCCCGTGGCGTGCTGTGGCGGAGCAGTGCGCTCCGGCGGGCTGTGCGGGCGAGCAGCGGCGGCGGGCTCGAGCGGCGCTGTGCGCGACGTGCGCGTGCGCGTGGAGTGCGGTAGCACCTAGCACGTGGTGCGGGTCCGGCCGGCGGTGAAGCACGAGTGAGCCGGCGCTCGGCGCGTCGAGGCAGAGCGCGCGCGGTGCAGCAGCGGGGCGCGCGGCGAGGCGACCCAGGTGTGCGAGCGCGCGCGGGGGAGGGGTGCACGTGGGCCGGTGCGAGGGCGACGGTCAGTGGTGGAACGATCGGGTCGGTAAGGCGGTGGCGCGGCCGGGAGCAGGGAGGGCGCCGGGGAGGGGTGGCTCGGCCGAGGAAAGAAGAAGGGGAAAAAGAAAAGAGAAAAGAGAGGAAGAAGAGAAGAAAAAGAAAAGAAAAAGGAAAATGGAGAAAGAAGGAAAAGGGAAGGGGAAAAGGGGATCCGAGGCGGGATTCCCGGCGGCGGTCGGCCGGCGGTCGACCCGAGTCCGGGTGACACGGAAAAAGATGGCGGGGCGAGAACGAGGGAAAAGATTTGGGTGGCGAACGGAGATTCGGGAGCTCGGCGAAAATATTTTGAAAACAACTTTTACCGCGTGATTTAATTTCGGTAAAATTTTACGGGCGTTACAAAACCACAGTTGAATCGGCCGCGCTGGTGACACGCGGCACGTCGAGGCCGACATATATATGATCCCCTGATCTGATCCCAGGCATGCGCAACATATATACTTGGCCGGCATCACGCAATTACGTACCAAACACAACTTTAGCATTTAACTCGCCCCAACGCCTAACACGCATTCACCTCTATATATATATATATATATATATATATATATAAATAATCACTCCGCAAGCAATGCACAGCCAGCAGAGCAAGCTGGTAGTGCGTGCAGGCGTCGATCGCCTGCACGCACTACCAGCTTGCTCTGCTGCCCGCCTGCACGCACTACCAGCTTGCTCTGCTGGCTGTGCATTGCTTGCGGAGTGATTATTTGGAGCTAATGTTGAGCGATTAATAATTAGTGATCGATTACGTAGCAACAGCGGGTGATCCGGCCATGGCGGCGACCGGGGTGGTGATCGACCGGCTGGTGTTCGCGTTGAACGGGCGGCGGTACGACGTGGCCAGAGCCGACCCGTCGATGAGGCTGCTGGAGTTCATCCGCACCGGGACGCCATTCACGGGCACCAAGCTCGGCTCTGGCAAAGGTGCGTATAGTACGCCATTCACTGTCACGACTACAAAAACCCTTATTAGTACCGGTCAGGAAACCCTGTTAGTACTGATTCCGTGATCGGTACATGCGTATGACTCTGATATTACGTTATATGATATATAATATATTACTTTTTAATATATATATATATACATCATCGGTCACATATATAATATATATACATTTAAATTGTTACAAATACTTTAAAATATTCGAGATATTACAAATTAAGTGTCCTCATCAAATAACCCCCTATTAGGATCTAGTGCAGCCACACTTACACGAAGATCGACATGAAATTCCCCGTAGGAATTTATGACTTCATCGAGCAGGAATCCACATAGTTGTTCTTGAATTGCCCTAACTTGTTCCGATTAGATGAGATCTTTTTCATGCACCATTTCTGCATATTTCAATGAAATCAAAGCTTTAGCAAAATAAAAAAATAATGACTTAAAAAAGAATGAGCAGAACTGATTTTTGCTTACGTATCTTAAATGTTTGTGGCGTAATTTGCCCCCGTGGACCGACAAAAGTGTCGATAAACTCGCACACGTAGTAACCACATAGATTTGTCCCTTGTGTCTGTCTCACGCACTATATATATATAACTACTAGAAATATTAGGAATTACTAAAAAATCATAAAAATAGTACGAATTACTAGAAAATGACACTAGATCGAAGTTACTGGAAAGTTAGTATTAATATAAAGATCGTCGCCGTTCTCGGATACTCCTATGTGTTTTTTCGGAAGCGAGCCCATGCTTTTCTATGAGGTCTTGGTACTCTGATATTGGCTTCCTCAAGGAGTCAAACATCGTGACCTGGGCTTGATCAATTTGGATAGAAAGCAGTATCCAATGGAATCTGTATGTACATATACATACAAAGAGGCAATGCTGATTATTTTTAGTATTTATTATTAACCTAAAAGGATTAAAAAAGTCTAAGAACTCACTTAAAGTTATACTGTAAAAGAATGAATGGACATGTATTCTGCTGGTCCAAGGCGGTGTATAGACTTTTTGTAACATCTTTTGGTTCTTCCTTTACGGTCCTCTCGTGTCCAATATTGGGGTTGATGAAGCCAATGTTGTAATATCCCTTTTTTCTGCACTGTTGGACCTTCATCCTATGAGCCATATATCAAAAGACGTCATGAGACGTCACACTAGTATATGTAGTGGAGATTAAATAAGAAAACACTGAGGCAGGAGACACTTACATAATCCATACACTGAGGAGAGACTTGTTAAGGACATCTTGATGGAATAAGTCATAAAGTGCATGAAACTCGATCCAAACATCATCTAGCCCTCACTTCAGATTATCATCTGTAATCCGAGCTGCGAACATCATCTCGCCCAACCGGGATTTCTTTAGGTACCATGTATGCAACTCGTGCATTCTCGTTGGTAGGAACCTCACCAACTCTTCCCAAATAAGCGGTTCACCCGGCACGAACTTTTTCCTGCTCCGGGTTGCTAGTAAGTTTGCCTCTAACTCCCCTTGCAGTTGACCTTTTGTAAGGTTCGTATCCGCTATCATTTGGGCCATGACCGCATTATTATTTTACGCTGCATGTACCACTAACGGCCGGACTATTTGGTTGGATTGCTCTCGAGCTGAGGAATGGATTTTGTTGATTTACTACTACTACTGATCCGGTTATCGGGGTTGTTGTAAGACTTTCTGATTGACCGGCCCAAGATGGCGTGGTGGTGGTGGCGGGGGAAGGTCCGGCAATATATTGTGTGTGGAGTGTCCACCACGACTAGCTTTTTGATGTTGTCTCGACATTATTTTCCTAATAAATAATGAAAATTGCAATATTTTCATATCAACTATACCATTTACTATCTAAACAATAATTAACTATTTATCTAGAAATAATAAACAACTCCAAAAAACATATGATGCAGGACTCCAAAAAATCTCTTGGCTCTCATGTGTCATAAGGATGTCGATACGACAAGGACAACAAGTAACCATCCGATCGAAGCGATTAAGGTTCATGATCAGATGATTACTGTTGTCCCTGTACTATCAATATCCTTGGTGAAGCCCTGCCGTTTGGACTCATCAGGTAACTTGGCGACATCATTCCTTTATGATAGGGTGTCCCAGAGATGGGTGAACATGTTGATGTCATGCCAAGTCCAAACCTTGCACATAACTTGGACTTTGGCATGACACCGGTCCGGACTTTGGCATAACACCACCATATTCAGCCACCTCACCATCATATACATCTGGCTCTCCCACTTACAGTCCTATATGCTTAATCAAGTGTTTCCTATTAATTAATGTATAAATAAAAAAATGTGCTCATAATTTTCTAAGGTTTTTTAGTGTTTTATAATCAATAATATGAAGATCAAAGTTTTTCTAGTGATCTCTATTATGAACCCTAAATTAATGTCTAAATAAAGAAAATGTGCTCATTGTCCCTTCCCTAAAAAACTATAAAATCTCTAAGTATAATGGATAAAACAAAGCACAAACAGAATGAAAGAGAAGAGGATGAAGTTGCTAACCTTTTGACGTACCTAGATGAGTGAAATTCCCACAGTTTTTGGAAAAAAATGGGCACCCCTCTCTAACCCGCCATGGACGAAGAGGAGAGCTCGAGTAATGTGTGTGCTTGACCTCACGGAGAGGAAGATACGGTAGATTTATATGGGTAAATATTTAGTACCGGCTGGGAGCCCTAGCTGGCACTATTTATAGCAGTTTAGTACCGGCTGGTAACCCCAGCCGATACTAAATTTCCCGGAGGCAGTTTAGTATCAGCTAGAGTTACCAGCGGGTTAGTCAGACCACCACAGATCTGTACACAACACAAGGCTAGGCCCCTGTTAGTTAGACCACCACAGATCTGTACACACAAACGATATTCTTAGGGCATAGAGAGTGTATAAGGCCTCATATGGTCTTAACATATATGGCCCCTGCATAGGATGAAAACACCTTCTCTTGCGTATACTCCCTCCATAGTGAAATACAAGGCAGGTACTGGCAAAAGATACATATACCACTGAGTCATGACGTGAGAAATTATGTTATTGGATTATTCTAATAGCAATTGCGGATAACAAGGATCTCACTTTAACTAACACCCAATCAGTCAAGCCGCTCCGGCAAACTCCAAAGAGAATTAAATGAATAATTATATAAATATATCTAGAATACTTTGTACTCCCTCGGTTTTATATTACAAGTCGTTTTAGATAAGATTTGAATCAAACATTAGAAATATAAATTATAACACCCAATCAGTCAAGCCGCTCCGGCAAACTCCAAAGAGAATTAAATGAATAATTATATAAATATATCTAGAATACTTTGTACTCCCTCGGTTTTATATTACAAGTCGTTTTATATAAGATTTGAATCAAACATTGGAAATATAAATTATGAATAACCTTTAAGTCGTTGAGTTTGGAAATATGAAAATTATATAAATAGATTGGTCTTGAAAATTACTTTCATAAAAATATACATATATAACTTTTCAAGAAATATTTTTATAAAAAAGAAAAGTCAAAGTTGTGCTTTGGTGACCGTGTCGTTCTTCTAAATGACTTCTAATAGTGAACTGGAGGGAGTATGCGTGTACAAATTTTAAAACGCCTACTACGTGTTCGAAGAGCCTAAAATCCCATTTGAGTATTAATGTCGGACCCATGTTTCTATAAGGCCAGTCTCGGTGGAGGTTTCATGGGCAGTTTCATGGCATTAATTGTGCTGATGTGACATAGAAAAGAGAAGACAAAGTTTCATGCGATGTGAGAGGAGTTTTATGTGATGTGAGAAGAGTTTTATCACCATAAAACTTTTTTGACATGGTTATCTAGTTTTTCTGATCTAGTTAACTGTATAATGAAACTGTGCACTGAGAGTGGTAAGTAACAAAAGAAACAAAAATCTTACAACTCCCCTCCCGGGCGCAGGTGCAGCCCCTCTCATCCTTCCGTGGTTCTGCCGCCGTCAACCCTGCATGGGTCGTGCCACGGCATCTGAGTTGCTTCGAAGACAAATAATAGACTACTTATTGTATAACTTGACTCTTATATAGTAACTAACAGTCAAATACGTGTCTCTACTGTTAACCTTACTCTTACGTAGTAGAGTCCTGTTAACCTTACTCTTACGTAGTAGAGTCTACATTTGTCCTTATCGAGAGGACGATCAATTATTATTAAGGATGTGAACTTTCCGCAGCTCTGAACCCTGCCTACTACTCCATCCGTCCCAATATGTAAGCATTTGTAGAATTCAAATTTTGTGCCAAAATATAACCAATTTTAGGGATATGACAAAACTAAATGGGTTGGTGGGGTGCGTGGAGAGTTGGTGGGTAGTGTAAAATGAGGGGTATATAGGTCTTTTAACAATTTTACTATTTTTTGTATTTGAATGCTTCAAATACTTATATCGTGTAATGGAGGGAGTACTCGTCTATCCAAAGTGACTCAAATTCCTCGCTTTCAGTCTTCTCAAAATAAAACCTAAACTATTGATCTGTTGCCGCTTGACAAGGGAGACGTCACTATTTTTTTTATATCCATGGCCATTCTTTTTTTAAGTTTGAGATTTTTTTGAGAATGGAAGGTTAACGCCTTGTTTGTCACAACTCATGCTACAAACTTCAGTTTAGATTTACACTTTCTATACTAAATTAATACACTTTAAATATTAATATTTAGTACAATTTATAAATACAATGATTTATCTAAATTCTGAAGTTAGAACTGAAATTACGTAAATAATATTTAGATACTATGGACTCCTTAGTAGATTCAACACACATCTGTTAAAGTGGTTGTTGGGAATACTAGTACTGGTGTACCAGGATACAAGGATCAAGACATCTACAATAAGTATATTGACATAGGAGGCATTCCTGAACTTTCAAATATTGTAAAAGGAGAGTCGGGCTTTGAAATTGGAGCAGCTACAACAATATCAAGGACCATTGAGATACTTAAGCAAGAATCTGATACTATATCCTCTCCAAATGGCAGTGTGGTTTTCTGAAAACTTGCTGACCACATGAGCAATGTTGCCACTCCGTTTGTCCGTAACACAGCTAGTATTGGACGGAACATAATTTTGGCACAGAAATACCCATTTCCCTTAGACATTGCAACCATAATTCTTGGTGCTGGTGCTATTGTTTGCCTTCAGGTTGTTGCTGAACGGAAGCAAATTACATTGGAAGAGTTCCTGGAGCAGCCTACTTTGGATCCTACCACTTTACTCCTGTGCATATTTATCCCACATTGGATTTCAGATTGTCCGGCAGAAAAAAAGTTTGTTATTTGAAACTTACCGGGCGGCACCTCTTCCTCTTGGCAATGCTGTTTCATATGTAAACTGTGCTTTCTTGGGGCTTGCTTCTGTGGATGAACAATCAGATACTCTTGTATTTAGTAATCTGCGCTTGGCTTTTGGTGCGTATGGGACAGAACATGCTATTAGAGCGAAGAAGGTAGAGAAATTCCTAACTGGTAAATCACTCACTGCATCAGTCGTACTTGGAGCAATTCAGTTACTTAAAGAAACGATTGTACCAATGGAGGGAACGTCACATCCTGAATATAGAGTCAGTGCAGCTATTGGGTTTCTTTTCAGCTTCTTATCTCCGCTTGGCAAAGGCATCCCAGAGCCTGGAAAAGCTCTGACCAGTGGTTCTGCCGATTCAGCAAATACAGACAATCCATGTAACCTTCCATTATCAGCACGTCGAGAAACAATTTCCAACAAAGATTATAGACCAGTTGGTGAGCCAATAAAGAAGTATGGTGTTGAACTTCAAGCTTCTGGTATGCGGTTACATCATTATAATGTTTAGTATTTTTGTCAAGACATTTTCCAAAATCTCATTGTAGGGCTAGATTTTTACTTTATTTTGTGGAACATAGGGGAGTCCGTTTATGTGGATGATATTCCTGCTCCAAAGAATTGCCTCTATGGGGAATTTATTTACAGCACACGGCCTCTTGCATATGTCAAAAGTATTAAATTCAAATCTTCTTTAGCATCAGAGAAGATCATCGATGTTGTTTCTGTCAAGGATATTCCAAGAGGAGGAGAAAGTATTGGGGATGATCTACTGTTTGGCAATCCAATTGCTGTTTATGCTGGACAAGCTGTTGGTGTTGTGGTAGGGACCCACTACCAGGGATTACTGTAATATAATATAGTTAGGAATATTACTGACCATATATTGCTAAAATGTTACCTTTACCTCAGATTTCAGAAACACAGAGGTATGCTGACATGGCAGCCAAGCAGGTTATTATCGAATATGACACAGAGGGTTTGAGGCCACCAATCTTAACTGTGGAGCAAGCAGTGGAAAACAGTAGCTACTTTAGAGTTCCACCAGAGTTGTATCCTACAGAAGTTGGCGATGTCCCCAAGGGCATGGCGGAAGCTGATCACAAGATCCTGTCAGCAGAAGTATTTTAGTTCAACAACCTTCAAGTTCTTTTCATAATTTAGTTTCAGTTGCATCCTAATAAGCTAATTGATATTTTAGTATGCAGTTCTATTTGCTCCAAAATATTAATTTCTCATTGTGTTTGTATTGCAGAGTCTTAATTGAACTATACCATACATAATATCAATAGATGAAAAACATTATCACATTTGAGAAGCAAAAATTTGAGTTAGTCCATCAAACATAACATAAACTATCATATGGTGTAGGTGCAGGATAATGCCTATTCCCTTACTGAAAATTCAGGATAGTCTCGATTTTAAGGGTCTTCAGTAATGATTGTCAGTAACAGTCACTAATGACATTCTGTAAACCTCAGTTTTTTATTCGGTGTTCTGGGGTCGGTGTAGCTGGACCCAAGGTGTAGAGTAGTAGTAGTGTTAAATCAATAACTGACTGTTCGAGTGCAATTATTTTTTTTCCATAGTTCATATGCAAAGTGAAGGTACAACTATACTTCTACATCAGCTGACACCACCAAAGTTCTTTCTTACCTCGCTTTTGATCTTTTGACAGTCTTGACCAATGACTTTGGCCATTACTTTATATATATAATTTTACATCAGCTGAATTTATGGATAGTGCAATATTCAAAAATTTCAAACTGTTTTTGCCTGATGCATTTAGTGACTCATGTTTTGTATATATAGTTTTGATGATTTGAAAACTTATATATATATATAGTAATACTATATCCATATATATGTATCTTACGCCACATGGATCCTAAAGCATCAATTACAGAGCGATATAAAGATATGAAACTTAAGAAATTGAAGTGATACAATTTTCTCTGAATTTATACAATATGACCCATCACTACGATTTTTTTTATTACTAGTCATAGTTTCCTTTTTGTGTAAATCAAGAGAGCATACCAATCTTTGTGATTTTCATATATGATTGCAGGTAAAACATGCTTCTGACTTTCTGAGTACCACTTCTACATGGAAACACAGACTGCACTAGCAATTCCAGATGAGGATAACACCTTGGTGGTCTACAGTTCATCACAGTACCCTGAGCATGCACAAAGTGTCATAGCAAGGTGTTTGGGAATTCCATTCAGCAAAGTCCGTGTCATTACAAGAAGCGTTGGAGGTGGTTTTGGTGGAAAGGCATACGGATCATTCCAGGTTAGAATCTACGAACCATCATTGTTCCTCTAGAATTCAAATTATCCTTTTTAATCCAAAAAATTCAGAAGTTTTACCCTCAAAGAAAGTTTATAATACTTTGGTCGTGTTTCTTGATGTCAAAGGAGCAGATGTAATTGCACTCTGTGGCTGAGTGTGTGGGGTGTGTTTTGGCTGTGTTGTATTCTTTGTGTTCTTGACACAATTATACGTGGCTGTCCTGTATATTCCAGAGAAACAAAAATCTGTTTCTTCTCATTTATACATGGTACATGCTTGTGTAGGTTGCAACAGCTGCTGCACTTTGCGCATACAAGTTACGACACCCTGTACGGATGTACCTGAATCGCAATACCGATATGGTTATGGTTGGTGGTAGGCACCCAGTGAAAGCTCATTACTCTGTTGGATTCAAGTCTGACGGGAGAATTACGGCCTTGCACCTAGATCTGCTAATCAATGCTGGGATATCTCCACATGCAAGCTCCATGATGCCAGGAACAATTATATCAAGTTTGAAGAAGTACAATTGGCGTGCTCTGTCATTTGACATCAAGCTCTGCAAAACAAATAATACATCCAAAACTGTAATGCATGCTCCTGGAGATACGCAAGGCTCTCTAATTGCTGATGCTATTATTGAGCATGTCGCGTCAATGCTTTCAGTTGACGCTGACATCGTGAGGGAAAAGAATTTTCACACCTACGAGAGTCTGCAGCTGTTCTACCCAGATAATGCAGGTGAAGCTTCTAGATATACATTACATTCTATTTTCAATAGGCTGGTCGCAACTTCGAGCTACCTGGAAAGGGCTGAATCCATCAAGCAGTTTAACAGTAGCAATAAATGGCGGAAACAGGTTATCTCTTGTGTGCCCCTCATTTTCAGAGTTGAACCAAGGCCAGCTCCAGGACGAGTTTCTGTGCTCAATGATGGCTCCATATCGGTCGAGGTTGGAGGAACTGAAATCGGGCAAGGACTATGGACAAAAGTTCAACAAATAACGGCTTTTGCTCTGGGACAGTTGTGGCCATGTGGGAATAAAGGCCTTCTTGACAGAGTGCGTATTCTGCAGGTTGATACCTTGAACTTAATACAAGGCAGAGTTACTGCCGGTAGCACTACATTTGAATCTAGTTGTGCAGCAACCCTTCAGGCGTGCAATATGCTGATTAACAGATTAAAGCCAGTCTTGGATAGGCTGCAGGAGCAAGCCGAAAATATCTCATGGGATACTTTGATTTCCCAGGTAATTTTGTCCCCCAGTTTTTCCTCATGCTGTGTGCCATACTATTTCTTCAGGTAATGCTATGTTTTCAAGCATTCCTATAAGGAAAATGTTAATTTATCTGCGAGTACATACTGGGTACCTGATCAAGATTCCAATGAGTACCTGAACTATGGGGCTGGTATAAGTGAGGTATACCAATTTTCCTTGTAAATGCCAAGTTTCAACAGTGCGGTCAGATTATAATCAGATGTCTTATAGATGACACCCTTTCTGTTCAAAATCTTATGAAAATTGCAGGTCGAGATTGACCTTCTTACAGGAGCAATTACTTTACTAAGGGGTGATCTTGTGTATGACTGTGGAAAGAGCTTGAATCCTGCAGTGGACGTAGGCCAGGTTTTCAGTTGAACCTTTTCCTTTTCCTCTTTTAATCACTTCAAAATTCTGGATTGATATAGTCCATTCATTTATAGAACATACCATATCCTAAGTAAAAGACAAGATCCCAAGCGTCGACATAATCCCAAAGCAGTTTAATGCCGAAGTTCTGAACACTGGATACCATAAGAACCACGTGCTTTCTTCAAAAGGTAGACTCTTTAGTGATTTCCTCATCACAATATAGAGTGAATTGAAGAATTAAACTTGCTTGATACCAAATTAACTACGGGATGTGCCAGCTTCTGGTCAACCTGCATTGGTTCTTGCTTCATCCGTTCATTGTGCACTGAGAGAAGCTATCCGAGCAGCGAGAAAAGAGTTTACAAACAACACTGCATATGGAAGCTCACCGCTGGAGTTCCAGATGGATGTCCCTGCGCCTATGACACTGGTGAAAGAACTATGTGGTTTAGATATTGTGGAGAAGTACTTAGAAAGTTTATCTACCTATGAATGTGCGACTGGGGCATAATCTACAGTCCTGTTATCTTATATGAAGCAGTGTGTTAGCAAGGAGGTTTTGGGTAATGGTTAGGAGGCCCGATGGGCCCTGTGTGGCCGGCGCATAGACCTCCTGGTCTTGTGCGCCGCCCCTATAGGCTAGATGGAGGGCAGGGATCGCCTGATGGTATTGTTTCTATAAACCATCTAGGGTTCCCTACCTATATATGTACACCCATTGTGCACCTATCAATTAATCTATTATTCCCCTGCATTCTCTTTTGCTTACATGGTATCACGAGTTAGGGTTCCATCCCGACCCTTTTCCGCTGCCATACCGCGCCGCCACTAGGCCGCGTCGCGTGCTATCTCAGCCGCGCCACCGTCGGGCCGCCATGCCCGACACGCCTCCTCCCTCCCCCAAGGGCGCCGACCCTAAGCCTGTCGGCCCCAAGGGCGCCGCCGCCTCTGCTTCCAACAGGTGGCTATGACCGATGCCGAGCGCGAAGAACGTGCCAAGGCCATCAAGGCCAAGCGCGATGCCGCACTTGCCTTGGACGAGGCTGCGGAGAAGGAAGCTGCCGACGCTGCGCAGGAGCACGATGCCGCCGCCGCGCGCGTCCGCGCTGCCCACGCTAGGGTGGCTGTCGCACGCGCCGCCGCTGCGGAAGGCGATCCTTACGCCGACTGCGACGCCACAGAGAAGGAGGATGACGACGACCACGACGCCCGCTTTGACCACGATGGCGGCAACGCCCTGCATCAGGCTGTACTGGCGCATGAGGCTGCCGCCCTCGTCAATCTGCACACTCAGGCGATCAGTGTTGTCCACGTCGTTCTCGACCTCAATGCCGGCAACTACACTCGCTGGCGTGATCAAATCCTCCTTGTCATCGGCAAATACTCGCTGGAGACTCACGTGCTCGCCGACCTTCCCGCGCCTGAGTTCCCAGACTGGGCGCGCATGGATTGCGTCGTCAAGTCCTGGATCGCCGGCACGATCTCCACCGACCTCGCCGAGACGGCCATCGACTGTGACGCCACTGCCCGCACCGCGTGGCGCGCACTTGAGGACCGGTTCCCTGGGAACCGGGAGGCGCACGGCCTTCACCTTGACCTCCAGTTCCGCAATTTTGTTCAAGGTGACCTTTCATTGCTGATTACTGCTGGCAACTCAAGGGCATGGCGCAGAAGCTCGGGGACCTTGGGGAACACGTCACCGATCGCACGTTGACCCTCAACCCCATTTGAGGCCTCAACAAGCGCTTCCACGATGTCAGCCGCCACATCTGTCGTGGCATCCCCTTTCCCCAGTTCAAGGACGCCGTCATCGAGCTTTTGCTGGAGGAGCTCACCATGGCGCATCACCCACTTGCTCCTCCCACAGCTCTCCTCGCCGTCGGGAAGGGCGCCCCTGCCGGGGCACTGCCGCAGCCTGCATCACGCCCTCCTCAGCAGCCCTCGTGCACCGGGGGCTCCCACTCCGAGGGCGTGAACTCCGGCAGCTCCACCTCCTAAGGACGATCGCCGCAACAAGCGGCCCAGCAAGCCGCGCTCCTCCGGGGACGCCTCTCAGGCTCCTAGCGGCGGTCAGAACGGGGGTAGGAAGGGCACCTAGGCGCCCAGCATATGAGGTGCTGGCGGCGCCACCTTGCCCTCCTCCCTCCACCCTTGGGCAGGGGCCATCCAGATGTGGCCTGGCCTGCGACCTGGCCTGCGACCTGGCCTGCGACCTTCGACGTTCTTGCCCCAGCCCCTGCTCAGCAGCAACATCAGGCGCTCATGGCGTAGTAGGCCCATGCGCAGGCGTAGCTTGCCCATCAGGCGCAGACCCACGCCATCCAAGCCACACAGGCGTAGTCCCTGGCAGCTCAGGCGCAGGTGGCCTAGGGACAGTAGGCGCAATTCCCTTGGGTGTCTGGCCTCTACAACCCAACCATATCTCCGGCTGGGTGGGATCAGCAGGCTCCTAGCGGCGGTCAGAACGGGGGTGGGAAGGGCACCTGAGGTGCTGGCGGCGCCACCTGGCCCTCCTTCCTCCACCCGTGGGCAGGGGCCATCCAGATGTGGCCTGGCCCATGACCTTCGACGTCCTTTCCCCAGCCCCTGCTCAGCAGCAACATCAGACGCTCAGGGCGTAGCAAGCCCATGCGCAGGCTCAGCTTGCCCATCAGGCGCAGACCCACGCTATCCATGCCGCACAGGCGCAGGCCCTGGCGGCTCAGGCGTAGGCGGCCCAGGGACAGCAGGCGCAATTCCCTTGGGCGTCTGGCCTCTACAACCCAACCATATCTCCGGCATGGTGGGATTAGCAGTCCCTCGCGTCGGTCTTCAACACCGTCTCCCTGAACCAGCCCCCCTCGCAGGGCTGGTGCTTCGACTCAGGTGCTACCTCTCACATGACCTCCGATCCTTCTGCAATTACACATGCTTTTGTCTCGTGGTATCCCTCGTCCATTGTTGCTGGTAACGGGTCTCTACTACCTGTCACTTCCACTGGCACAACATCACTTTCGGATCCCTTTTCTCTTAATAATATTCTAGTTTCACCTAGCCTTATTAAGAACCTGATTTCTATGCGCCAGTGCACCACTGATAACAATTGTTCTGTCGAGTTTGACCCCGCCAGTTGTTCTGTGAAGGATCTGAAATCTCAGAGAGTTCTCGTCCGATGTGAGAGTGCTGGCCCGCTCTACTCGCTGCGAATCCCCACAGCTGCTGCCCTCGTCGCTGGCTCATCCCCGCTTTCGCATCATCGCCTTGGTCATCCTAGTCATGAAGTCATGTCCCAGCTAGTTTTGGTCATACCTTCATGTAATAAAGAACTTAGCACATCTTTATGCCATGCGTGTTAGCTTGGTCGCCACATTCGGTCACCTTTTTCGTCGTCCACTTCTCGTGCAACAAACATTTTTTACCTTATTCATTGTGACTTCTGGACATCACCTGTGGTTAGTGTCTCGGGGTTCAAATATTATTTGGTCATTCTTGATGATTGCTCTCATTACCTGTGGACATTTCCTTTGCGCCTGAAATCTGACACGTTTTTGACCTTGGCTGACTTCTTTGCTCATGTGACCACCCAGCATGACTCCACCATCAAGGCCGTTCAGTGCGATAATGGCCGCGAGTTCGATAATTCCAGCGCACACATGTTCTTCCTCTCACATGGCACTCACCTGCGGATGTTGTGCCCCTACACCTCTTCCCAGAATGGCAAAGCCGAGCGCGTGATTCGTTCCACAAACAACATCATTCGCTCGCTCCTATTCTAGGCTAGCATGCTACCATCATACTGGGTTGAGGCACTTGGTACGGCGACCTACTTGTTTAACATTCTGCCCACCAAAACCTTAGGGGTTCGTAACACCGCGCTTTGCCCTTCACCGGGTCTTGCCGTCTTACGATCACCTTCGTGTTTTCGGTTGCGCTTGTTATCCAAACCTCGTTGCCACCGCTGCCAGCAAACTTGCACCCCGCTCCACTTTGTGTGTCTTCCTTGGGTACTCTCCTCATCATAAGGGATACCGCTGTCTTGACCGTTCCACTAACCGAGTCATCATCTCCCGACATGTATCTTTCGGTGAGACGTTGTTTCCCTTTGTTGAGCCGTCCCGCGCAGTCCATGCGGAGGATTTTGAGTTCCTGGATGACCATTCTACTAATGTGTCGGCCAATATTGGCCTGTCACGTCTTGTTTCCTCCACAGGTCCCACTTGCGATGCCTCCGCACTGCCACGGGCGGCCTCGACGACTTGGCAACTACATCAGGAGGCACCCCGCTTGCCTCCTGGCTTTCCGCCGCTTCCAGCCGGCCCACGGCTTGCCGCGGCCAGCTCCCAGCCAGCCACAACCAGTGCTCCTTCGACGCATGCCGGCCGCGGCTAGCCACCAGCGGCCGCCGCTTCCTGTCGGCCACATCCTCGTCGCCTCCATCTGCCGCCTCGCCACAGGCAGCCATGGCGCCACAACCGGCCGCCTTGTCGCCACAGGCGGCCCCGACGCCCCAGCCTGCCGCCACGCCACATGTGGCCACTCCATCTTCGCCACAAGTCGCTAATGTCTGCTGTAGGGCGCCCGTTGTCGCTCTCCCGTTTGTCTACACTCGCCGACAACCACCCCCTGTTGGTCCTCCACCCTTGCCCAAGGGTGCCGTGCCCGTTTCCCCCGTGGTGAACCAACATGGCATGACCACAGGGCGAAGGTGGGGTATCGCCTCCCGTCGCTCTATCACGCCTCTCCGCTGTCGCCTGTTCCGAAGACCATCCATAGCGCTCTCGCCGATCCGAACTGGCGGGCCGCTATGGAGGACGAGTATGGCGCCCTGTTAGCGAACAAGACCGGGGATGTCGTTTCCCGTCCTCCACATGCCAACATCATCACCGGCAAGTGGATCTTGAAGCACAAGTTTCAGGCTGACGGCACGCTCGAGTGATACAAGGCGCGTTGGGTTCTTCGCGGCTTCACGCAGCGTTCGGGCGTTGATTTTGATGAGACGTTCAGTCCGATCGTCAAGCCGGCCACAGTGCGCATCGTGCTGTCCTTAGCATTGTCTCGCTCCTGGCTGATTCATCAGCTGGACGTGAAGAACGCCTTCCTTCATGGGACTCTCTCCGAGATGGTCTACTGCGCTCAGCCTTCAGATTTTAAGGACATGGCTCACCCCGACTTCGTCTGCCACCTGAACAAGTCTTTCTATGGACTTAAACAAGCGCCCCGTGCCTGGTACAATCGGTTTGCTGCGCATCTTCTGTCCCTTGGTTTTGTGGAGGCCAAGTCGGACACTTCACTGCTCATTTTTCGGCGGGGCACTGATCTTATCTACTTGCTCCTCTACGTCGATGATATTGTCCTCACTGCCTCCTCCACCAGCCTCCTTCAGTGCACCATTGCTGCTCTTCAGTCTGAGTTCGCCATGAAGGACTTGGGGGAGCTCCATCATTTTCTGGGGATGCATGTTCAGCGACACGGGTCTGGTTTGCTTCTCTCCCAGCGCCAGTACATACTGGAGATCCTGTATCGCGCACGGATGGCCGAGTGCAAGTCCTCCTCGACGCCCGTCAACATTAATCCGAAGCTGCTGATGGGCCACCTATTCAGGATCCCTCGGATTACCGGAGCATTGCCGGCGCTCTCCAGTGGTTGACATTCACACGTCCAGACATATCATATGCAGTTCAGAAAGTCTGCCTCTACATGCGTGATCCTCGGGAGCCTCATCTCGTTGCCCTCAAGCTTATCTTGCTTTACGCACGGGACCTTGGACTTTGGCCTTCTCCTTCAGCCGTCTACCACCAGTGATTTGACCATGTACTCTGATGCTGATTGGGTAGGCTGCCCCGTCATTAGGCGCTCCACTTCTGGGTATGCAGTTTTCCTTGGCGACAATCTGGTGTCTTGGTCCTCCAAGCGACAAAACACGGTGTCTCGTTCTAGCGCAGAAGCTGAGTATCGCGCAGTGGCTAACGACATTGCTGAGGCCACATGGTTGTACCAGCTGCTGTCTGTGCTTCAGGCTCCTCGACGAGCAACGCTGGTCTACTACGACAGCATCAGCGTCGTCTACATGTCCTCCAACCCCGTTCAGCATCAGCGCACCAAGCACATTGAGATTGATCTTCACTCTGTTCGGGAGCGCGTTGCTATTGGCGATGTTCGTGTTATGCATGTTTCGACATCCGCTCAGTACGCCGACATCTTCACCAAGGGACTACCTTCATCTCTGTTCCTAGAGTTCAGGTCCAGTTTGAATATTCAAGGCACCGATGTTCAGACTACGGGAGCGTGTTAGAAGGAGGTTTGGGTAATGGTTAGAAGGCCTGATGGGCCCTGTGTGGCCGGCGCACAGACCTCCATGGTCTTGTGCGCCGCCCAGGCTAGATGGAGGGCGGGATCGCCTAATGGTATTGTTTCTATAAACCATCTAGGGTTCCATGTCTATATATGTACACCCATTGTGCACCTATCAATTAATCTATTTTTCGCCCGCATTCTCTTTTGCTTACAGTGTTATATCCTCCTATGGTGTGTTGTTTGCAATAAAGACGGGGTTGTAAAATAGGCACATATATTTGAATGCTTTAAACAATGTACAGGGCTGTGCACCTATGCATTCATGCTATCCAGAATTGAAACCATCTGTATTCATAAATTCTTACTATAGTCTGGTCCCATGAATTTGGTGTACCTCTATTTAGTTATCTTTGGATATTCCCTTTGTTTCCACCATCCGATTTCTCGGAACGGATGGCTCTAATTAATTTCAAGCATTTTAAAATTCCTCATATTTTAAGTATTGCTAGTCAAACATAATTAAAAATTTCCAACCTATATTGACTTATATCTATGTTTCGAGGAAGTACTTGAATGTCTTCATAGTAGGAAGAAGTGAAGTAGAATAAACTGTGTTGTGTCAAACTGTCAACCAGCTGTCGTTTTCTTGTAAACAAATTATTGGGTATATAGTTAGTAAGTGTTGCCACCTTATAAATAGAAGTCCCCAAATAATCCACATACTTTCTAATCATCATGTAACGAAAGGTCATGATAATATATTACTTGAAGTTTACCAGGAGCATAAATATTGTTTTTTAATAATATCCTTGTATGCATGCAGACTTGCCATATCCACTACACATAATTAGTTAACTTTATAAATAACGAGGCTGAGCACAATACTTTTTACATGAAACACATGTTTGTAGTAGTACTTCCATGTGATCCAATACATTACTATATATTTTTTATTAAAGGGATATGATACAGCATTCTGAACGCACATATATCATCTTCCTCCTGAGAGACTTGAAAATGTGCCAATACTTGTTAATTGTGGATATGTCATATCAGGTGATTCAAATCCTTCTTCCTGCGTGAAGGCCTGCATAGTGAAGCCGAAATGTGTTGATGTCAGCTCTGGGATTGGTGTATCACCTTCAAGGTACTGCATCACTTGCCGCATGGTGGGCCTTGCGCTGATAAATGGATGTGAGCATAAAAGTCCCAGCTTTAGTACTATACATGCCTCGTCAATGTTACAATCATCTTTGAGTCTTGGGTCCACTGTCTCCATTAGCGATCCACTATGCCAATGCTCTAAAACCCAGTCCATCAATGTATGATGGCCACCTTGTGCATTGTTCTTAACGGGCCTTTGTGCACAAGTGACCTCGAGAAGAAGTATGCCAAAGGCAAACACGTCTGTCAAGGGGGATGCTTTACCTGAGCGTACCAACTCTGGGGCAAGGTAACCCATGGTTCCAACCATATGCGTGGTCTGTGGATCAGTGCCATGATCATACAACCTCGAAAGACCAAAGTCACCTATCCGTCCATTCATTTCATTATCAAGGAGGATATTGCTTGGCTTAATGTCTCGGTGGATGACAACTTTCTCCCACTTCTCATGGAGGTAGAACAACCCAGATGCAACACCCTTGATGATGTGGAACCTCGTGGCCCAACTCAATGGTGGTTGGCCATCTTCACAGTACAAATACTTGTCGAGGCTGCCATTTGACATATACTCATACACCAAAAGAAGTTCACCTTTTCGCCGACAATATCCAAGTAGTGGTACAATGCTGCGGTGTCGAAGACGGCCAATGCTAACAACCTCGGCAATGAATTCCTTCATCCCTTGCCTTGACTCATGGGACACCCTCTTCACAGCTACCTCAACTTTGGATTTTGGAAGAACCCCTTTGTAGACCCTTCCAAACCCACCCACACCAAGTAGGTTCTTCTTCCTGAACCCTCTTGTGGCATGGAATAGGTCCTTGAAGGAGAATCGGTGGGGCCCGAAATCAACCTCCCAATCTTCCTTTACCTCATTATATCTTAATCTTCTATAAACAAGTAAGACAATGACAAGCCCAACAGTAAGGACAAATGTTGCAGAGGCTATAGGCAGGGTGATCTCTAGGACCTTGGAACGGGGTTTTGGGCCAAGTCGTGGTAGCTTTGGCAGTTTGGATATGTCAATGGCTGGGGCTGGTCCATTCATGGCAAAGCTCCAGCCAAGAACACAGTGTACTGTGCTTATTGCACCAGTTGTTGCTGAGAAACCAATATAGGATTTATCTTTGAGAATCGCTGAGAGATTATAGATAGCTGAAAGAAGAGGCCTTACAGGTTTGGATGCTCCTACTGGAGCTAAGGTCACATCAATTTGCGCCGTCTCTGCATCGTAGTCTGCCCACACCTGCATTGCTTTCCCACTAATAAGAGTCAAGTTATTGAAGAAACCACTTGCGTCCTCGTAGTATCCAGTGTGATTGGCTTGCAAAGAGGTGAGGCTATTGATGTTGATGCCCACATGGTTGTTGTCGATGTCCTTGAACTCATCGTTCTGGGTAGTATCGAGCTCAACAGCGAACATGTGGTTGCTCTTGTTGCCGTCATTCCCGCTGTTGAGGAGGCCTATGTACTGTGCCCATGTGTTTGAGAGGTTCTTGGTTGGGGCAACAAAGAAGGCCATGCCATCAGCACTAATATCAGCATGGACAGAGAGGATTGCAAACACAAACGAGACAGAGAAGGATTGCACAGTACCATTGGGCTGCCGGTGGAAGGTCAACGGAGTAGGGTAAAATGCGTGGCCCAGATTGACTGTGCCATTGGTGAGCTCAAGGAGGCCGTCTGGTGTGACCAAGGCATTGCCATCGAAGGTGAGATTAACTCCAGCAAAGCCATGATAGACAAACTGGTCATCACCAGCTGCAAAATCTGAAAAGGTGAAGAGAAGGAAGATGATGGAGCACAAGAAGGACCTATGCTTCATCTGATGCATATCTGACAATCTGAACCCTGGGCTAGGCCACTACGCTAAGGATGAAGATGATGCATATATCCATGGGTGCGTATCTCCCTCTTCAATTTCCTCTCCCTCTCTCACTCAATCTCTGGAAGGAGCAGGGAAGAGAGTAGCCGTCAGAAATCGTGGCTTACACTGGTTAATGCTCCCCACATTTTTCCTGTTTGAACTTTCTTAGAAACTATAAGGTACAGTACAAGCACACCCCTATAGACAGTCAACATATAGTAACGCTGAATATGACATGCATGCTTTGCTACTTTTATTACATCTTCTGGTCTAAATTACTTGTGGTTCCTGTTCCATCCACGTATAGTAGAAATAAACTAAAAAAAGGATTAACACTTGACATTCTCTTTACAATTTGCCCTGAATAATACTTGGCCTATTAAATAACAATTTCTTAATATATAAAACTCCCAATAATCCGTTCAAACACCAAACCGTGTATATATACTATGATGATAATATACACTAATCCATGAAGTTAAGAAGTAAATATTTCTTAAGCAATTGTCACAATAAAGTAAAACATAATGAAAAGGTCGCGTATACTGTCTGCGTCTCAAATTATAAATTGTTTTGTTTTTTCTAGATACCTAGTTTTGTTATGTATCGAGCTTTCTAGACCGCACCTGCAAATGGTATCTGAGGTGCGGCTTAAGCCTCAAGCCGGCCCTACAAAATTCAAAATTTCAAATTTTTGCTATAATCTCTCCGCTTTTTCAAATTTTAAATAATATTCACTAGAATTTTTTAAAAAAATAAGAAAATTAGTACTCACGATATTTAAATTACTCGATTCCATAACAAAAGATACAAATAAGTTAACCATACACTGTTAGCGCGTATTACAACAAAACAAAAAAAGTTATCCTTCATTACATCCACTAAAAAAGTTTCCCCTGTTGATTTTCCCACTCACGAAGAGGACGTTATTTTTCTTGGACATTAGCATAAAAAAATCTCCAGCAGTTAATTTACATATGGAAGAACATGGTAGGATGCAATAACTAGAAGAGTCAGAATCTTTTACTTTGAACCTTGATTTCCGACTTCTACGGTCAAACGAAGTGACCATGTGCCCACAGCGGATGATGACTTTGCCTACTTCTGCGTCCATTTTGCTTAGTAAGAAACTGATAACTTTTCTTTGCTTGACATGACTGTTTCGATATCAAAGAAGATTTCTTAGGCATGATTAGGGCAATTGACAAAAAAAACAGTTTTTAGTGAGGAATGATAAAGGCATGACAATAAAAGTCACAATTTCCTTTTTTAGTTTGGAAACACCTAGCCTGAATGCCCTTCGGTACCAAGCATGGAACCTTTTGCATTTCTATATGGTATCTCCCGGGGTGCCCAATCGGGCAATAAATCTTTACATGGCTCATATATCCTCGGATAATCGGGCAAATCCGGAATATCGTCTATGCCAACGGTCCGCTTGGGTACTTTTTTCCCATCACGGATAGACCTTCCCGATGACGGGGCCCATTCTTCCTTACGCGGCTCTGTCGAGTTGGCCTTCTTAATTGCAGCCGACTTTACATTGCTGGCGAGCCACTTGTCCACAATATCCGAATGTGTCTTCTCGTAAGGACGGTCCACTTGAGGCATCTTAACCCAAGGTTTAGCGGGTGCTTCCACCTATTGTTGTAGAGCTGGTACAGGTGGCGCAAGTGCTTCCTCTTGTTGGTCTCAATATAAAGGAGAGGACGGCCATGTTTTTTTAATATATTAGCCAATATACCCACGCAATACGCGTGACTATCTTTATTGGGGGTTATTTTAGACTATTTGACATAAACTCTCTAGAAATATTATTTTTTTTGTTTGTGAAAACTTTCCACGTCTTTTCCACCGTTAGACCTGACATGTGGGTTCTCCGTGAGGGGTGGGTAAAAATTATTTAGGCAAGAAGTGTTTTTAAAAGAACTAGTAGTATAGTATAGATAGATATATAGATATTAAACAGCCGTGAGAGGAAAATAAAAGAAATTTAGATCTAATACAACTATGCATGGAAGTTATATCTAATAGGAATATATTTTTCTTATTGGATTTAAAAAATATCTATATTTATACTATAAAGATAAAAAACTTTCGCTTCGTCCATCAAACCATCGTAATTTTATGAAAATCCCCTAATATTTACAAAAATCAACCCATAATCTTTTAATACGTTGTAATTTTGTGAAAACTCTCTAATATTTATACAAATCAACCCCGGTCCTTTGATACATTGTAAATTAACTTTCGCTTTGTCAATCAAACCATCATAATTTTATGAAAACCCCCTAATATTTATAACCGAAACTTTTGACAGCCAACAAATCCACTAGTCATGGAAACACTACCCCTCCTAGTGACCCCACCTGTCAGGCCTTTTTGTCGTCAAAATTTTGTCAACCAATGGAGCCACCGGTCTTTGAAACACTATCCCTTCTAGTGACCTCACCTGTCAGGTCTTTTTTTTATAAACTCTCCGTCTCTGTAGTATGGAATTGTCGAGTTCGTAAGTAACACTATCTCCGCCAACTATCCGTAATGTAATCTTAGTTTTAAATTGTTTTTGCTAGTAATATAAAGAAAAAAAGTCCATTTTGACCGTCCAACTATAGCCAAGGTTTGATTTCGACCATAGAATTCTAAAACCAGAAATCATTGACCGTCCAACTATTAAAACCGTTCACGTTTGGTCCTCTAGTTGTTTTGGTTGGTGGTTTTGCTGATGTGTACGACATGACAGTGGGCCCACATGTCAATAACTTCTTCTTGCCCTCCCTCTCTGTTTCTCTCTCCCTTCATGGCCAATCCACCACCGCCGTCCATTTTGCTGGTGGTCGATGGCCAGTGGATTGTGCGACAACATTGTAGTTTTGGGCGTAAACGAAGACATAAAGTGAAAGAAGAAAGAAGTTACTGACACGTGGAACCCACTGCTACATATCATACACGTAAGTAAAACCACCAACCAAAACCACTAGAGGGCCACCCACTGCTACATATCATACACGTAAGTAAAACCACCAACCAAAACCACTAGAGGGCCAAACGTGAACGGTTTTAATAGTAGAATGGTCAATGATTCCTGGTTTTGGAGTTTGATGGTCGAAGTCAAACCGTGGCTATAGTTGGAGGGTCAAAAATAGACTTCCTCCTAATATAAAATATGTTACCTCTTGAGAGTACCTTAGCAACATTAATTGTTTCTGCTCTGTAGTACATCCAGTTAAGACTTACAATTTTTCTTTCGGCACCTCGGTTTTCAGCAGTTGAATTCTCGTGGAATGATTTGTCCGTATTTATTAGACAGAAAATACAGGATTACGTCCCTCCGTGGAAAGACTAGCTAGCATATGTGTTACGGCGTCGAACTGTTCAGAGCCAGTCAAGGTTCAAAAGCAGAGATGCCAAACATTTCTTCAACATTGACTTAGAAAACCTAGATGAGAAGGAACTTGTCTTCCTATACCTAATCAGCTAAGACTATATATCTGGTCACCACACGCTAATAATCAACATGCTGTCGTTGTCACTCTGCTCTTCTCCATGATTTTTTCATTGCAACTGTAGTCAACAGCAAACCTCAGCGTGTTCGGACCGCACTGTTCCACTTCGGTCGTATTCTCACGGCAGTGTTCTATCACAAGAAAATGAAGGCTATCGAGTCTACTGTACTATTTCCAATTCCAAATGTGACACTTTTACATTTTCTCTAACTATATTTTCGGCCTTCTCAACTATATTTTCTCTAAGCGAGTTTATTTCTTTCTCGAACGTGCAATATGCAAGTATTTCGTTAAGAAGTTCCAACAGAGTTTGGGATGACAAGTTCATTTCTTTAGGCAATTTGATGCTGGATCTTCACATTTTATACAAGGTTATCCTCCGTATTCTAGAATCTTACGATCCTGTCAAGCCAAAATAATATCGATCCCAACCTTATTTCCTAATTTTTTATAGTATCCCGATCCTATATGAAGGTTTCATACGATCCTTGGTATAAATAACATTCAAAATGATTTGGTTGGCTACAAGACAATTGACATAAATAACTTTTTTAAATGATTTGGTTGCAATAAATATTATTCAAGTTCAGATACATTATCTCAATAACTCCACTTAAATTTGCATAAAGTCAATTAAATTAATCAAGTCTATATTATAGAGGTCAACCTATACAATATATTACAAATCTTACATAAGGATATAATTTTTTGTACAATGCAATGGGATCAACGTACTACGATCACAGAGTGGGGTCGTACTTCTTAGCTGTTTCACAGAAATCCTAATGGTTATCAAGGATCCCGATGCACCATATCGAACGGTGGGAGCGCCATGCGCTGCTAGCAGCAGTTGCACGGACATATTTTTGATATATATATATATATATAAATATATAGGAAAAATCCATTTTACACGCGCGTGTAGTTACTCCCACCTATTTATCTTATATATATATATATATATGTGTGTGTGTGTCCCTAAACTCATTTTAGGATTTACTAGCAAATGTGCCTGACATAAACCACATGGATATATATTGAAGATTTAATCGGTTCTGATCCATGTAGATTTCTCTCGTGCTTTAATTTCATTTCACCGTATTGTACTTGTACAGTCTAATTATGGAAACAGGCAGAATTTAAAAATTATAATATAAAATATATTACTTCTTGAGAGTACCTTAGCAACATTAATTGTTTCTACTGTGTAGTACATCCAGTTAAGACTTACTATTTTTCTTTTCCACACCTCGGTTTTCAGCAGTTGAATTCTCCTGGAATGATTTGTCCGTATTTATTAGACAGATAATACAGGATTGCAGTTCCCCCATGGAAAGGCTAGCTACCATATGCGTTACGGCGTCGAACTGTTCAGAGCCAGTCAAGGTTCAAAAGCAGAGATGCCAAACATTTCTTCAACATTGACTTAGAAAACCTAGATGAGAAGGAAGTTGCGACAAATAAGCCTAGATGACTTAGAAACATTTCTTCAAGGTACTACGATCGCAGAGTACCTAATAAGGATACTAGCTACGCCTCCTCAGAGCATATAGTGCGACAAAATAAAGGATGAAGGGCAGGGGACCACAGCTCACTATATATATGTCCCTAAAACCTTTCACATATATGCCAGATTTTTCATAAAAGTCAATAATATCGAATCTTATAGTTCATCTCTATTGGCACAGGATCATTTAGCTTCAATTGAATAATGAAGCCATCAGGGCATGATTTTTTCTGCTGAAGTAATGAGATGAAGTGTGCAAATATGACATCTTAGGCGACTTTAATGTATTTGGGACAAACTAAACTATATATACGAGTTCCACATGAATATTTAGACTGTTACACCTGACATATTTATTGTCCAATGGTTAGAAAAACAGTATACAGGCTGCATACATATTGCTACATTTTGTGACACTTTTACATGGCACCAATTATATATGTTGGCAACTGAGGATGGCAAATCAAGCACCCAGAATGTCTCATCTTCCACCAGAAAGAACAGATGTCGTACCAATGCTTGTGGATCCCGTGATGTAGTCATCAAATCCTTCATTCTGCATTATTGCCATCATGTGAAATCTCATATCTGATGGTGTCATCTCCGGTAGCGGTATGTCACCATCAAGGTACTGCATGACCTGGTGCATGGTAGGCCTTGCATTGGAGAATGCATGAGAGCATAGCAGTCCCAGCTTTAGGACCAAACATGCCTCATCATTGTTATAGTTTCCCTCAAGACTGCTATCCACTGTTTCTAGGAGTGATCCACTGTTCCAACGCTCAAGTACCCAATCCACCAACATACACTGACTGTCTTGTGGGCTTTCAATGATAGGCCTCTGCCCACAGGTGATCTCCAGAAGAAACATGCCAAAGGAAAATACGTCAGTAAGAGGTGTTGCCTTGCTAGTATGTCCAAGCTCAGGAGCTAGGTACCCTATTGTTCCAACCACGTGTGTGGTTTGTGGGTCAGCATCATGGTCATATAACCTAGCAAGGCCAAAGTCACCAAGTCGTCCATTCATGTCATCATCTAGAAGGACATTACTTGGTTTTATATCCCGATGGATGACGACTTTCTCCCACTCTTCATGGAGGTAGAGTAAGCAGGATGCAATGCCTTTGATGATACGCCACCTATTAGCCCAACTCAAAATTGGCTTCCCTTGTTTACCATACAAGTACTTGTCAACACTTCCATTGGGCATGTACTCATACACCAAAAATAATTCACCTCTTCTTCGGCAATAGCCCAGTACACGCACAAGATTGCGATGTTGGATGCGTCCTATGCTAACAACCTCTGCAATGAATTCCTTCATTCCCTGCTTAGAATCATGAGACACTCTTTTCACTGCTACCTCCAATTTAGATACTGGAAGAATCCCCTTGTATACCCTCCCAAATCCTCCAATGCCTAACAAGTGCTTGTCCTTGAATCCTTCCGTTGCATAGAACAAATCCTTGTAGGAGAATCGGTGTGGACCAAACTCAACCTCCCAATCTTCCCGCACCTCAGCGTACTTGAAATGCCTCCGGACGAGTAGGAAAACAACAGTACCCACAGCAAGGACGAATGCAGCAGTTGCTATTGGTAGAACAATGTCCAATACCTTGGATCTAGGTTTCGGGCCCATACGTGGCAATTTTGGTAGCCTAGCTATGTCAATGGCCGGAGAAGGTCCATTATTCAAGCTGAAGCTCCATCCGAGCACATAATGCCGTGCATTGATTGTGCCGGTTGCAGAGGAGAAGCCGATGTATGCAACATCCGTAACAACAGTTGTGAGGTTGTAGGTGGCTGTGAACAGTGGTTTTTTAGGTTTGGCAACCTCCAAAGGAGCCATGGTAACAGTGATGCCTGAATCCTTATCATCATAGTCTATCCACACTTGCATAGCTTCACGGCTAATCAGACTTAGGTTGCGAAAGTTACCATCCTCATCAGCATAGTATCCAGCGTAGTAGGACTGCATTGACCTGAGACCATTGACGTTGGCACCTACATGGTTGGCATTAAGGTCATTGAACTCCTTGTTTTGGATGGTATCGATCTCAATAGCGAAGAAGTGGTTGCTGATGTTGCCATTGTCCTGGATGTTTGTGAGGCCTAGGAACTGCTCAGGCAATGCGCCCGAGAAGTTTCTGCTTGGTGCCACAATGAAAGCCATGCCATGGGCACTTAGGTCAGTGTACACAGACAATATGGCAAACACAAAGGATGTGGAGAAAGACTGCACTGTTCCATTGGGTGACCTCGTGAACTGCAGTGGAGTTGGGTAGAAGGCATGCCCTTGCTGCATGTCCGTTCCATTGGTGAGCTCAAGGAGGCCATTTGATGTGATTGTGGTAGCACCATCGACAACAAGATCATTGTTGGAGAAGCCAGAGTAGACGAACTGTTGGTCATCACCGGTAATGAAGGCTACTAGGTTAAGGCTAAGGAAGAGTTGGAGAAGCATGGGCACGAGCTTTATTTTGGAGGACATGGTATTGTTGTGTAGACGGGAACAATGGTGTGGGGGTATTTAGCAATGAAGCAAGGTTGGCTGCCTACTTCACAATATACCTTTTGTGCTAGATTGGCAGTGTGTCACCTGCACAATGCAGTAGTTGTAGCTTGGCAGTCGGTACCACAATAGTCTTCATTGACTTCTCACTTTCGTGCATTGTTTTCTCATAATGATATGTATGAATTGGTTTGTCCTCAGGTAGGTTCTTAAGAAGTGTGTAATTATTTTCATCAAGACGATTGCAAATAAATTCTAATAAAATAAGTTTTGTTGTAAATATTCAGGAGAGGGAGTTTTCAGTTGTTATTCCAGTAAACAGAAATATTCAGATTTTTTTGATTTTTTTATCAGAAATATTCAGATTAGAGTAACTCTAATAGATTGAGAAAATCAATCCCCTTTCCCTATATTTCTGTTTAACGGAGACTATTCTAGTGTTAAGATGGTGTTTAGAATAGAATGTATATTTGGAAGACAAGAGAAAAGGAAGAAAAAAGAAATAAAGGGGAAAGGAGATCTATATATTGAAGTTGCTCTTACCCAACCCATAGGTGTAGTTTGATTGATCACAGCCTTTGTAATTTCTTTTACCATTCTTTATTACTATAAGTTTGGTTACTGTTGTTGAGACAATTTTGGACATCTAAAATGCAAAACAAAAAACTCAGCAAGTAAAACATCATTTCTTTAGTCTATTGCCTCACAAACAAGTATTTTGTTATTGATCCTTTCATTTCGTTTCAGAGATACAAAGTAGTTTAATGAAGTGACAAGGAAAAAAAGTAAGTACTGATATTCGATAGTGCATACAAATTGGGATGGCCAGCGGTGGAAAAGAGGAACAAAGCAAAATTCATAAAGTACTTCAATAAAATTGTAGCATGTACTTTCACCATAACATCTAGTTTTGTTTGTATCACGAAGCATATGTTTCCAAACTAGAAAAAAAAGGAAATTGTGATTTTTATTGTCATGCTTTTATCTTTCCTCACTAAAAACTGTTTTTTTTGGATTGCCCTAATCATGCCTAAGAAATATTATTTGATACACTGGAACGGTCATGTCAAGGCAAATAGACGTTATCAGTTTCTTACTAAGGCCGCGTTTAGATCCGGAATGCGTGTGCCCGAATTGGGTCTGCGCCGGCTGACGCGCGTCAGCCGGCGCACTGTAGCGTTTCGTTCGTATGTGCGAAAAATTGTCCAAAAATTTATTAATTAGGCTCAAAATGTTCGTCTCGCAGAGTACAACAAAACTGTGTAATTAGTTTTTGATTTTATCTATATTTAGTACTCCATGCATGCTATGACATTTTGATGTGATGGGAATCTTCTTTTTGCATAGTAAATTTGGGTGTGGGAATTCTGGAACTAAACAAGGCCTAAGCAAACTGGATGCAGAAGTAGGCAAAGTGATCCACTGTGCACACATGGTCATTTCGTTTGACCACAGAAGTCGGAAATCAAGGTTCAAAGTAAAAGATTCTGACTAATTATTTGACTCTTCTAGTTCTTGCATTCGACCAAGTCCTTCCATGTACAAATTAACTGCTGGAGATTGGGAGCCTTCCGTGTAGTCATTATCTAGTTGAGACTGTGAGAAAGAAAAGTAAGCAATTTGTTGGCAGTTGCTAGGTAGATGACGATGTATTGATTCAGATGACAAAGATGGTGTCTCCAACAATTATTTTGAATAGAAAAAGTCCAATTTAGTACCCTCAAGGATAAGGTAGGTCCAAATCATCCCCTAAACAATAAAAAGGTTGCTGACAAGATGGTTTAACCCCTTGATTTTATTAAGGAAAAATCCAAATTACTACCCTCAAGTATAGGTAAAGTCCGGATAACCCATAAAGTATATTTTGGTTCATTTTACACCTATAAATATCTCAATCGGTTCAATCTACCATTTCGTCAGATTTGTCTTTTTTGTTTCTCTATGTACAAGTGACGTTTTAAGTTAAAATTTTGTGGGATGATAAAATAGCACATAAAATATTTCTAAAAACTATAATATAAATTTTTCATCATTATTTTGAAGGCTATAATATGTAATAATAAATTAACCATATTTATATAAAATTTTATGATAAATAATGATAAAAAATCATATTATAATTTGTAAAAATACTTTATACGCTCTCTATCATCCCACAAAGTTTTAACTTAACACATGGCTTATGTATGGAGAAACAAAAAAGACTAATATTGTGATGGGTATTAGATCAATTGAGATAATTGTGGGTGTAATATAAATCAAAACATACTTTAGACGGTTATCTAAACTTTGCCCATACTTGAGGGTAGTATTTTTTTACTTTTCCTTTTATTAAACCAGATCAAACCATACTATGCACAAGTAATACCAGAGTTGCTAATTTGGCAGGTTTGGAAGCTGATTTTCCTGACTACGATTGACATGTCAACATCCAACGTGGCACAGTGACATATAGGTTCAAAACTCCCCCTTCTCTGGTATTCCTTTCTTCCGTTCCCTCCCCAGCTGTTTTTGTTTCCACCGGTGCCGAGCTTCGCCGCCATCTGCCGTGCAGCGCTTGTAAACCCAGTAGCATGCGGCCTCGCGCTGCACGCCTGCACCTGGCCTTCGCCTGTGGAAACATTTCACCTTCTCCAAACAAAGACAACGACTAACAATGATATACAACTTCTCTAAGCAGCGAAAACATTTGATGAAGCCGACACCTCAGTCCAGATTAGGGCGTCTGGCCGGAGTCAAGAACCAAAACCTTCGTTGTGCACATTCAGTTTGTAAAGCTGACCGGGATCATTTCCTGTGCCAAAAACCAAGAGAGCTGATAATTAGTAGCCTGCGCATAGAAATAGCAGATATGAGATTCAGAAGGCCACTCCTACCTGTAAGACTGAGTTCCCAAGCTCGAGTCTAGAAACACCATCTGACAGAAAGCCTAGTACCACCAACCTAGGCGCCTGCATTACCCGGATGGTTGCCGGACCACAGTATGGATCAACTGGTGGTAGCAATCTTTCAAGCTGGGGGGCGTCCTCGATGTCCAGTTCCTGTAACTTGACGGCACCGAAGGGATCCACACAGAAGCCGATGCTCCTATAATATATATATATGTTTGACACTTGGTTGAATACTTTTCCAAAGAATAAATAACCTTAGTTTTAGTTGGAGGAGGCGCCATGTGTTGGGTCATGTGGTTAAGCCGAAATGATATAGTATTTGATAAAGCACCGACTCGTTGTTTTATGCAGGTTATTTACATGCAGGGGTCCACACTAGACACTGGACAAGGATGTGGTTGATCTTCCAAAAGAAGAAGGAAAGGGGATTTATGCGATAATGAAGATTTTTGTCAGGAATGGATGGAGGTTTAGCAATAGATTAAGTTTATATTTTTTTTTGTTTTATCTCATCCCAACTCTCTCTTGGTTGTTGTGTGTGTTAACTATGTGGACGACAGATTCAACCACTTAGTTCAATCTTGTAATAATTATTGGCCTCATACATCTCATGATGTAGCAATGGGGGTAGTTTAATTTGCTTGATTAAATAGATTTCCCTTTATCTAAAAAGAATCGGAGAGATAACGCGGACGCGGCAAAAGCCAATATTCCGGGCAAGCAAGAGGCTGTCCAGAACAGGGCAGCCAATGAGCAGGCTGTGGAGAGCGTCCTCAAACACGGTGACAATGCTCAAGGCAAGCTTCTTGAGGCGGAGAAAATTCAGCTATCACGGCCGTGGCACCTCACCAGGAAGTTGGAGTTGCCGATGGTGGTGACGCCGAGGTAGGGCCGGCTCTACACTTTTAGGGGCCCTACAGCAAAGTGAATACTATGGGTGTCACAACCTAAAAATTCTGGATTTTAGGATGTGATTGGGTAGAACACATTAATACAATAATTTTCTCAAATTTTTAATTTTTTTTCAATGTGTGTTCAATTCAAATGGAATTTAGTGTAGGAAAATAATTATTTTCTAAATTAAATTAAAACATCATAGTTTTGTGTTGTGTGCTTTGCTTTCTTTTTTGTGTTTTCATGTGTGCAAAGTTTAATATGATTTTTTTTTCAGATTTTTCTAGAATCTATTCATATATTCCTGTAGCAAATTCCAATTTTTTTTTAGATGCTAGAATCATTTTCATGAGCTGCAAGTAGTTTATTTGGGTTCCTCATGTGCAACATATATCTCTGTGATTTTTTCCTAAATTGTTTTGGAAGCTTTGGGATATTTTTTATGGTTTAAAAGCTTATCTGGAATTTGTCCAGAATTGTTTTTGAACTAAGAATTATTTCCGGGACAATTTTTCTAGAACAGCCCCAAGGCTAGGGCATGAGCACAATAAGCCGGGTGTTACAATCCGAGAGGCATGGTGCCTTATCCAAGAGACAAAACTCAACTTGTACACGTCCGGTGTTTATATATTTAACAAAATGCTCTCCTAGAATTATTTTGTAAAATTAATTCCAGGGATATAATAGACAAGGGCGTTACGGGCATACAAAATATTGTTTGGCGCTCCTATAAATAGGTCTCAATCTCGATTGTAGAGGGAGATCATGGATCTTTGAAGAACCATCTTTTTGATATAGTGCATCATTGAGTTCATAAGCTTTGTGTGTTTGAGTTCCAATTCTACTAATTGGTTCGAGACCGTCAATCAGAAACCAACAGTAGTGATGTTCTATTTTTACCCTAAATCCTTACCGTTTCACTAAAGGCATATTCTGAGAATATGGTCCTCGGTAAAGGCTGATTTGAGCGGTCTTTAAAATCCGGACTGTGCCAATCCTTTTGTGGTAAGGTCAGATCCAGCTATTTCTTTGAAAAGCCCATAATGAGCTCGAAATTGTTAACCCATGAGTTCTACAGCCCGCAAAGCCCCCAGATTTTCATGGCTCATTCACAGGCCTCTGTGTAGCAACTCCAATATTGGCACAACCCCCTATAGGTAGAGCTGGCAACATACTCCCTCCGGTTCAGTATTAGAAGTTCTTTAGGACAGCACGGTCACCAGAGCACAACTTTGACTTCTATTTTCTATAAAAATAGTTCTTAAAAAATTATATATGTTTATTTTTATAAAAGTAATTTTTAAGACCAATCTATTTATATGATTTTCACATTTCCAAACTCAACGACTTAAATGTTATTCATGATTTATATTCCCAATGTTTGACTAAAACCTTGTTCAAAAGGACTTCTAATACGCGGCATAATTTTTGGAACCATTAAGTGGCATAATTTTTTTTTGTACGGCACAAACACTACTAGAGAAACCATGATCGGCCGACACATATGCCGCGGCACCCTAAAGACCCGATGCTAAAGGTGCATTAGCATCGGATCCAACGGCTAGGAGCCCGCAGGCTGCGCGCAGGGCAGGTGGGAGGTCTTTAGCACCAGGTGGTGGCTAGATCCGGTGCTAAAAGTCAGCTTTAGCACCGGTTATGTTGGTGTTACCAACCGGTGCTAATGCTCCCGAACCATTAGCACCGGTTGATGTTACAACCTGGTGCTAAACGTCTTTTAACACCGTTGGTAATACAAACCCGGTGCTAAAGGGGGATCACATGCTACTTCGAAAGGAAATATCATTTACCTAGTCACATGTGCTGCGTAGGTGAAATGGAAAGGATGATACGTGCGAGCTAAGAGGTTCTGAGTTCGAATCCCAACAACACGCATATTTTTTAGTGAGTGTCCACCTTTAGCACCGGTTATTTGACTCGGTGCTAAACATGGGTACCCTTTAGCACCAGAACGTTAGCACCGGTTGGAAGGGGGTTCCTAACAGGTGCTAAACGACATTTTTCCTCCAAAGGCCGAAGCCAGCTTTATAGATAAAGCATAAAAGAAATACTGGGATTACCAGTTTACAATAAGGCACATACCGCTAGAAGAGCGAAATCCAATAGATCCGTAACAGGACCCTCTAGGCCACGCGCCTGAGATAGACAGAAACTACTCACAACGAACAAACAAAAGGGCCATGAGACCATAACAACATTGACCGGACCCGACCTTCCGCGGGGCGTAGAACTCCACCACCAACGGCCACAGTAAGAACTTCAAACAACGCCTTCAGAAAGGCAAAGACGCGATGGAGCCTGCGTTTGGTTTTTACCGTGGAGAGCTTCCACAAACCGCTGCCGAACATGACCCTGCAAACAATGCCCTCAAGAGGGAAGTGCAACACGTCGTTGCCCGACCCGGCAACCGGATCAAAGCTTACGTTGGAGGATCACCGCCCGACGAGCCGAGAGCACCTATACCAATCCCACTCGCTTCCATCCACCGCACACCATCGCAGCCGCCGAAGCTCTCCACTAGGTTCCATATGCACCCGAGAAGCAACACCCGACACATCGGAAAGATTTGGATCTCTCGATGATACCCCAAATCTCCTGTCGTCCCCTCAATGGGGTGGCACCGTGCTTCACAGAGCGAGATAGAAACCATGAACCTAGCAGTGGGGACTTGACGGCGCTACGGGGACTGCTTCATCGGCGACGCCAAAAACGGAGGCGGCACCATTGCCCATGTTGAAGTCGCAGGCATGCGCTCCTCCTCGCCCTCCTCACCATGCAGCAGCAGGCCGAGGGCCGAGCGGCAGCAGAGGGACGAGGCGGCCCGAGGCAGGGAGCTACCGGAAGTAGTGCCCCCACCACCTCGGAGAGCCAGTCGCGCTACCGACGCGAATCGGGCGGCAACCCGGGTCGCGCCACCGCCGCCAGTCCCCAACTGCCCGCCGGAACACCGCCGGGGAGGGCAAGGGGCGAGCCACCGGCCCGGATCCGGGAGGGGAGGAGTCGCCCCCCAGATCCGGCCACACGCCGGAGCCGTGGCCACTACGCCGCTTCGGCCTGTGCACATGAGCCACGACGGACCCAGGGCGACCACGAAGAGAGCACCGGCCAGCCGCCCACGGTACGGGATCCAGATCTAGGGCCGCCCCCCAGATCCGGCCGCCCCCAGATCCGGCCGCCCCCGGTGAAGCCGGCGACGGCGGCGCCACCACCGGCCAAACCGACGCCCCGACGACCCACCGGCGGGAGCCGCGCTGGTGGGGAGCACCAAACGCCCGGTAGCAGGAGCCCCAGTGGGGAGGAGCGGGCGGTGGGGGGGGGAGGAGGGGGGAGCAGAAGGCCTTTGCCGCCACCGTCCTCACGGCCGCGCGGCGGCGGCCAGCTCAGGCGACGGCGAGGGCGGGAAGGGCGCACAGAGGGCTGGTGGAGCGGCGGCGGCGCGGGTTCTGCCCGCGTCGCTCTCGGGGAGAGAGCGACCGGTCTTCCCCCGGAAAACTTTCGCGTGCAGTCCTATAACTCCTAAACGTCATCTTTCTAGTAGTGAAAGTACGATATGGTATGAGTATAATGGTCATGGTATGTCTAGGATCTCAGTAGGTTTTCCGGCACGACGAGGCATGAAGTTTGATGAGTTGGAAGGATAATAGAAGGCAAAATCTCTCGCTTTTAGTGTTTTATTATCCAGTTGTCTTTATTTCTTATCTCCTTAATTAGTCCTTACTATAAACTATGTATGTATGCACATGTGACTTATACGGTGAAATCATGGTTGATCATATGATAAAATGATACTGTTTTATTAGGCTGGGCCTTGGATGATCGCAAAGCATCCCGTGGACCTGTGTGCTTGGGCCTAACAAGGAGTTGTTGGGATAATATGGCACCACAGCAAGAAACACAGCGTGCCAACTAAGCATGATATAATGCAGATCTAGAGAACCAGACTGTGCTACCATGACACGCCCTACTCCACCTCCCTAGGGGAAGGTCCCATGTTTTGGAGCCAGGATATATTCAGAATTTGAAATGGCAACAAAAAATCCGCAGGCGTGCCCAACCATTGTTGTTGTGCCCCATTCTAACACAACTCAGCATCCACGAGCATCCGCAGTACCCAACGCCCTGCAATGTGCTCACCCGCCACTGCTGCTTGCATAGTCTTCCTGTTGCTGACCGTTGGCTGTCGCCATTGCCCGTCAGCCTCCTACTAGGGTTCCACTTAAACTTCTAAGTTTTTTTTGAGATAACTTAAACTTCTACTAGCAAAATGGCACGTGCGTTGCTACGGTAAAATATTAGTCGTGTCTTTTGTATCGTATGTAAATTATTTTAAAATTTTTGCTAAAAAGTTTATAGAATTTTTTCACTCGATATAATTTCATCTACTCAAGTACTTGTTATATATATTTATATTTTTCTATTTTAGCAATAAAGAACGTCTCTCCACACTCTACCGTAGACATGACCTTATGACTAATTTTAGTATAGGATATAATTAGAGAAAACTTTATTTCACACATGCGCCGGCATGGCGACTGGAGAGCATCACTTCTGCCCTGAGCGTAACGTGCTAGCACCGGTAAACGTAAATTCACCGTTCACCTCTGGTAGTAGGTGGCATCGCATGGCCACACGGACCACCCGTTACAGAAGTATAATAACAGGCTACAATCAGGCTGAATCCTATGTGGAGGAGAGAGATGAGAAGAGAGAAGAAATTGGGCTGTAAACTTACAGCCAGCTGAGACACAGGTTCCTAGAAATCTTGTGAGAGTGGATGGTGGGTCAAGTAGAAAATTGGCGGCGTCATCACACATGGCTGCCACGACGCATCCCCTATTACCTGGCCTCCCAAGGCGAGGCGGCCGCATCATACTCGCGTCCGCTCTCCTCCCTCGCTGCTCTAGTTACGATCCTCGAGTAGCCACACTACTACGCTCCCGTGCCGCCTAGGAGGGACGAAGAATACAGAGAGGAGAAGAAATCAGATTGGGCACGGGGGTGTCGCCGGGGACTCGGAGGAGAAGAAATTGAATTGGGCGATGATGACGTAAGCAAAGGAGTTGATGATATCATCCGACATACCGCAGAATCAATCCTTGATTTAGTATTAGGCAGAGAAGTACAACGAGTCACAAATAACATCCATGTTATCAACGAGTCACAAATAACATCCATCCCGGTGGCTTGGACTTGCTTATTGGGCCCTGTCTTAAGCGGGCTACATTGTGCGTTTTGGGCTGTATGAGAGGCCAGATCGACCTATCATTTTGTGCATGTTTTGAAATACACTAGAAAATACGCACTTGTGGCACACACGTATTTTAAAAACACCCAACTTCCATATGCTTTTGATTAAGTAGCAAAACATGTTTTAGTACTCTATCGTTTATGGTGATCATATCTTATCTCAAAGAAAGTACTCAGTAAAATCAGAACCGATACAACAGTTCATAAGTCCTCATTGTGTTTTTCATGTGAAATTAAACTATTTCCTGTGAAATTCGTATGCTATTCATGCCTTCCAAAGGAGGCCTAACCAAATGAAGGCAATTCAAGTGTTAGGTCAGGACGTCAGGTGTATCTCAGTGCAATTTTGCCTGGGATATTTAACTTGACCACACGAGAGAACTTTCATCTCATTTTCTATCACGGCCTCGACTAATGCAATAATCCACTACAAACTGGCAGTTGCTTATTAGCTGCACCCTTTAGCTTTAAAGAAAAACACTCTTTTTAGCTTATGCTTGATGGCAAATTCCAAAAAAAAAACAAAAATGAACCAAGTAAAATCAACAAGTAAAGCAACGTGAAGTACATGAAGGTGATGATCAGTTCATAATATCAGTGTAGGGGAATAGAATTGGTTAACGCAGATTATTTTGAATTAGTTAAATGGATGCATATGACAGTCTATGATATGGATATGTAGACTACCAAATATACACTAACATCCCCTCATCTAAGGATTCTTCTCCAGTCTAAGGACTTGACATTCCTCCCATAGTTATAATGTCGGCGTGGTGCGAACTCTACAACTAATGAGAAAATAGGAGAGTAACTCATGCAGATGATAGCCCTTTATGTCGATGTTGGGGTAGCCGAGATGAGGCGGAATAGTCATGGTCCAGGATGCATGCTTGGGGTAGCTATGGTGGACGAGGTAGGCAAGGGTGCTGAGGACGAGGGAGTCACACATAATGCCACAAGCGCAGGGGAGTGCGCTGATGATAGTGGGTGCGTGAAGAAGGCATCGGAGATGAAGATGGTAAAGCAATCGTCAAGGTAAGGTCGATCTGAAGTCGATACAGTCAAACTATCATAGATGAGGCATGCACTGGGTTTGCCAGGCCCAGGAACGTGTCGGGGATGAAGGCATGCATCAGTGTTGCCAATACTTGACGTAGAAGAATGTGCATAATGAGATGCCATATTGTCTAAGGGACCAACAGAGAAGGCTTCCATGGCGCAGAAGAACGATGGGATCGAAGATGCCGATGCATACTGTTGTTGCTAAAGTAGACGAAGTAATCGGGGAAGAGACGATGACGTTGATAGTGAGATTGTGCCAGATGAAGCGAGGAGGATGAAGGGCAGCCAAGCACAAGCGTAGAGGCCAGAAAGCTTGGTGAAGTGGTCGCGAGAGGGTGCTCCAAGGAGATGGCGCATAATTCGAATAGTTTGACAAAGACCATGCACGTAGGGGCGCAACGAGTAGTTGGCGACAAAGTCATGGATGTGTTGGCGGCGATGAGGATGCAACGACATGGAAGACCATGGGTGGCAGCGCTGCTGCGCGAAGAGGCCATGCAGCGGTAGCCTTTATCTATGTGAGAAAAGGTGCACTAGTAACACACAAATTTAGTCCCGGCTGGTAACACATAAAGCGTAGAACCTATGCGAGAGGGGTCACACAAATTTTCATGCGTAAATACGCGCATGCGGTTCATGGTATTCGAACGCATGTACTCTTGCCTCACGCGTAGCCTCCCTTACTGTCTCACCTATAGAGCACATGTGGTACACTCCTAGGTGCTTTCCTTTTAAATTAACTCACGGATGACCTTTAGTTCCGGGTGATAACACCAACCGGAACTAAAAGTCACCATTGATAACACCAACCGGGACTAAAAGTCACCATTTAGTCCCGGTTGGTGTTACCACCCAGGACTAAAAGTCCTTTTAGTCCCGTTGGTGTTTCCAACCGGGACTAAAGATTGTCTGGGACCATAAAAATGTGAATCGGGTCTAAAAGTTACATTTGTCGTTGGCCAAAACACAACCGAGACAAATATATGTGATGAGAGGTCTATTTTCTACTAGTGGTGGGACCATCATAAGGAGTACGGTGAGAAAAGTTATCAATTGTATTTGTTCTTTATAATATAGATATAAGATATACATGGAATATATACTATATATACAAAATATTTGAAAAAAATAATGGGTGGTGGGGCCCATCCCGGCCACCCTTAGGGCCCTCCTGGTCATAGTATTCACGATGCACCTCACAAGAGGCCTAGCACACGATTTACAGCCAGATTCCTTTTAGCTAGCATAGCGAGAGACCTATCTATTTGTTGATCACCGATGCTAACACGTAAGACCAAAGTTATTTGACAATTATTTTTGGTTGTGAGGGTGAATAGGATATTCATGCATCATGTCATAAAATCAACAAAAATAAACGGGGTTATGTCGGGTAAATTGGGAGTGTGAAATTCTTGTGTGCACTTGCTTAAGGATGATCTAGAATTATGATCTGTCCATGTGTGAACTTCCTCTGAGTTTGAATTTTTTTGACCCACTAGATGTCATTTCTTGCAAAAGTTGTAAATATGAAAGTTGTTTGGAATGATGATATTTACCTTCTATCAAAATTTGGTGCCTTTTGGTTGAATGGATTTGAAGTTATGCCCAAATTACCGAAATGTTGTCTGTCTGAAATTTCAGGGTGCATTGAATGTAGAAGTCTGCAAATTTGAGTGCCCTAAGGTTATTTATAGCTCCTGTGCATAGTACCAAAGTCATACTATGAGATATGGAACCCCGGGTATCCTGATGAAAGAAGACCAAGTCCTAGTAGAACTACTCGTGTAATCCTACTAGGACTCCCACATTATAACCGACTAGGAGACTAGCCATGTAACCTTGCCCCCTAGCATATGTAAAGGAGGGCAGGGGTTCCTAGATCGGTAGCTAAGAAGAGACTACAACTCAACTCATACACAAAGCAATACAACATACAAGACGTAGGATATTACACAATTTGCGGCCCGAACCTGTCTAAATTGTTGTCTTGTGTGTGTACCATCGTTCTTTAGAACTTGGCGAGACCCACGAATACTACTCTCTGAGGTACCATAGACAGGTACTCGGTCGTTAAACACTGACATCTGACGCCCACCGTGGGGCAACTCACTGCAAGCTTACCATCAGGCGCGATGGGATCAAGCTTCAACATTCGCAACATCAAGGAAGGCACAACCTTCGTCTTCGGTGATTGGACCTTCACCGCCTTAGGCAAGGGAAAGTTCATAAGCTACTTGGTGGACTGTCCGCGTCCAACCTCGATGACAGCGACTTTACCAAAGCTGCTTCGCGATCTCATCGAGAACCAACTCTTGTCGATTAAGGTTCATCAACTACGGCCACGACTTACAGTTCAACTCAGACTCCAAACATGTACTGTTACGCTGGCGTGCCAACAACTTCGGCAACCAGTCCTCTACGACCACGAACTAGTCGGACACAGGTCCCGACGGCTTCATTGACAACCACTTCATAGCACACAATGACTACTTCGACTACATACAGCTGCATCAACATGCTATACGACTACTTCGACTACTCATCTTGACTAGAAAACTAGTCGAGATCGGCTACCGCGTCGTCAACAACTAATCGGAACCGACTTCGACTAGTAGACTTCAACAACAATCGTCGCGGCTTCTTCACCGACCGCCACGGCTTTGTCGAATCCGCGAATCATGCTAAGTCTTATTCAATAATTATCTTCTTCAAAATAATTTGATAGGTCCCTTGACAATAATAGTTCTCAAGGGTTCACCATCGTCGACTACATCTGAGCGTGCCACATTAGCCCAAGTATTTGGTAAATAAAGTTACACAAGGTGCTCAACCTGCAGACTTGGTGCATCAAATTACGTAGGGCTCTTGGAGGCTATATCTACGGATTCAAGATTCTTCGCCAACGGGTGACAAACCCTCGCATGACCTCTCACCGACGGGTTACAAACCATCGCGTGACCTCTCCGACAGGAGAAAAGTCCTAACCGACTACTTTATTTCTCTCCACTCTTAACGACCAACATCGCTTAGTAGCATGCACCTTAATTCGTGAAACTTCGGCTCCTTTGCAACACCTACGCACCTATTATGGACTGGTTAAGCAGGACCAAGTGTTTAAACGTAACATGGCTACTACTCGAGTGGTTAAGAGTCTAACGAGAGTAGCGAGCGGAAAGATTAAAGTTGTATTATAATATGTTATTATTTTATTTTGTTTCTATTTTTTGATCAGATACTACTCATCATATATATTTAAATTGCAGGATGGTCAGCTAAGTACTCACATCAGTCGGGACCTGGCACCATCTCTGCTCTCAATGGCATTACAAAGCCTCCTAAGTACTTACACTAGTCGGTGCTCACATGATGCGGCTCCAAAATAACCAGTCGAGTACTCCATCTAGTCGCTTGAAGCTCAGAGGCTACAGAACGCAAGAAAAGACATGAAGACAAGTAATAGAACTAGTCGGTACTCAAACGGCGGGACACTACAACGCCAGCCGAGTACTTTAACTAGTCGGTGCTTGCATATTACGACTTGGATAACTACACGGAAGCTACTTTGAAGATTATGTTCTTGACCCTTGGACCGAATGGAGGACCGTTCGCTTCGAGGCTCGGGGGCTATACCTAAGGGGTACACGTTTTTTTATCATTTCAAGACCAAGACTTGAAGATTTTTCAAGACCCTCAACCCGATTATTCTAATCAACTCGAGGCTCGGGGGCTAAGCATATATGCTTCACCTTCGGTGAGCATATTTATTTAAGACATTCATGAAGCTCTCCACAGCCTCTCAGTAACCACAAGCACTTGGCGAAAGACTAGAAGACTTCTAAGAATAGTTGCTGTTTGGCTATGAAGCATTCGAGGGCTTGTGAGATATGGAACCCCGGGTACCCTCAAGAAAGAAGACTCCGTCCTGGTAGAACTACTCGTGCAATCTTACTAGGACTCCCACATTGTAACCGACTAGGAGACTAGCCATGTAACCTTGCCCCTGGCATATATATAAAGGAGGGCAGGGGTCCCTACTTCGGTAGACTAAGAAGAGACTACAACTTAACTCATACATAAAGAAATACAACATACAGGACGTAGGGTGTTACACAATTTGCGGCCCGAACCTGTCTAAATTGTTGTCTTGTGTGCACACCATCGTTCCTTAGAACTCAGCGAGACCCATGAATACTACTCTCCAAGGTACCTTAGTCAGGTACTCTGTCGTTAAACACCGACACATACTGTCATAGATGAATATGTTGTGCATGTTTTGATGATGTTTGAGTGCTTTTGGATGATTGGAAGTGAAGCTACAAAGTTTTGTTTCTAGTTGCCAGGTTTTTTACACCCTCGTCTCTATGACCTTACTCAACATTCTAAAAATACCGTTTCTTTCAGACCGATCGCCCCATATAATTGAACAGGGACGCAACTGGTTTGGTTCACACTGACTGTTTGCACCAAGGAGGGTTTCCTTTGCTCCTATGGGATACGCTACAATAGTTTGGGTACACTCGAGACTTGACCATTCATGTGTAGAGGATATGGGTATGTGGATTTGGGAGTACGACTGTGCAAGATATAAGTGGAGATAGACTCCCATGTCAAATTGCAAGCGGGGCATTGTCACACCCCAAAATTTTTGGATTTTGGGATGTGAATTGATAGCATAATTAATACAATAATTTTCTCAATTTTCTAAATTTTTTCAAGCTTTATATAATTTTCAGGGAATTTAGTATAGCAAAATTTTGTTTTTTTGAATTAAATTAATACAACATAGGTTATAATGTTGAGTGCTTTGCATTCATGCCGGTTGCATTTAGTGGCCTTTTGTGTGAAAAATTTTCTAAAATGCATGTAAAAGCCATGAATTTTACAGTTTTTTCTGGGATTTATTCCTAGTTTCTTATAGCATTATCCAATTTTTTGGAACATGCTAAAATCTTTATCATGAGCTCCAAATATTTTATTTGGGTTTCTCATGTCCAAAACAAAATCCTAAATCCCTAATGGGCCAAGCCCAGCCCGACCCTAACCCTCGCTGCCTCCCCTCGGGCCAAACCAAGCCGGCCCAGCCCAGCTTATCCCCTCCCTCCCCTCTCCACTTTCTTCTCTCCCTCGGCTGCCCGGTACGGGCACAATCGCCCCAACAGGCCTACTCCTTCCTCATCCCCGCTCGGCCCAGCCGAAGCCACGCGGCCCATCTCACCCCAGCGCTCGCCCGCGGCCCGGCAGCTCCCGCGCGGCCCAAACCAGCCCAGCGCCCTCCTCCGCCAGCCTCGCGCGCGCCGTCTCGCAACAGACGCCGCGCCGCCGCTCCTTCCTTCCTCAGCGTGTGCGCTTCGCAAACCCAGACATCCGCGCTTCTAGAAAGGTCGCTGCCCCGAGCCTTGTGCCCTAGCTGCTGCCTCCACCCGCGCTATCGCTCCTCTGCAAAGCGCCGCTTCACCCTGCCTCGCAATGCCGCTAGGAGCTCGTTGGAGCAAGGAGAGCCGCCGCCGGCCATTGCCGTCGCTCCGCCGCCACCGCTGCTCGCCGGGTGGATTTGAGGCCGCCACGAGGACCACCGCGCCGAGCCGCATCCCCTACGCCCCTCCTCATCGTCGCCTTGTCACCGGAGTTGCTCCGTCGCGTGAGTTCCGAACCGCCCCTGGCCACCTCCGATTTCGGCCGCCTCAGTCATTGCCGGTCGAAGCCGACCCCTCCTTGAGCTTTCCCGCGCCAAGCTGAACCTACTCTACCGGCCCTCGTTGTGGTCCCATCGCCGGAGGGCCTTTTAGATCTTTTAGATCCAATCCTGTGTCATGGAGGTTTCGCAGAAAACCCTTTAGATTTGTTGGATCCTTGCAGCTAAATCCAAACCGAGCCTCTTTTACAGATCTAACCCTGCATCTTGACCAAATTGCGAGCACTATTTGGTGTGTGTTGCAATTCTTCTCGGCTAGCCCTCCATGTCTACGGTTAATCACGTAGATGTCCCTGCAATCTTGTTTAGCCCCATAGATGACGCATGTTAGCCCTGTTTCACTTCGTTCTCATTGCGTTAGCTTCATATAAACATAAACTACGCTTTAGCTCTGCCACTTAGCGTATGTTTTGTTTCTGAAATTTATATAATATCAAATGGATTAAAGGTTATGTAATTATGCTTTTCGGATTAAAAGCAATTTAGGGTTTCTACTATAGTTTGATGAGTATAATATTATTCAATATCTTTTGTAAATAAAACTAACTAGGTCATATCTCAGTTTTCGTAGGTTAATGTTAATTTGCTTAATGTTTACCTACCTAGCTTTTCTAATTTAAAAGCAAATTAGAGTTTAACTCTGAGTTTTCATAATTAAATATTAATTTGAATAATATCAACATTAATATGTTCTAAATATTATATTGGCTAGTTAAACATGAAATATGCTATTATTCGATTAGGTGCTCTCACATGTCTTTATTATTAAAGTTAAATGTTTAATTGTAAAAATCTACATAGACAATTATAAATAAAATATGATTAGTTTTATCCCGTTTCACAAATTCAAATAGAATTGAATTAATTCCAACATAAGATGTTTCTCTGAAATATCTTTTATATTATTTAATTAAAATTAATCAAGCATGTGGTCTTTTATTTTCTTTTATAATCCAAATCTTCCGGTAGTTGTACCTTTTCAACAGTAGCTCTGTTTTCAGCGATTCTTGCGCTCACATGACCATAGAACCATGCCCTACTCTTTAGTGTGCTATCTTAAAGCTTTTCCTTTGATTGGTATACTATTCTTAGTTATATATTGTTTGTTTGCTTGTTTAGCTTCTTGTTGTGCTCGACGATTGCTGCGACTAGAAGGAACACGATTCGTGTGCTATCAATGAGAAGAGTTTGAAGATCAAGAGCTGAAGATTATGAGTAATTATAATGGATTTGGGGCAAGTTATAGCACGGACAATCCTTGCTACCTACCCACCTTGTAATAAATTATTTCATACATGCATGTGTCTAAATTGATGTACCTTTAAGGCTGTACCTAGTTTTGATTATCCTGTCCTTTGATTACCTTGGGTTTATGCATTTGGGTAGAATCTTTGCTACGCGCAGCTACTATCACCATTGTTTAATTGTTAAATTTGACTTAATGGTTCACTTTAACATGATGATAAAACTTGCTTTTTAGCAACTTGGTTTAGGGAGCTAGAACATGTGCTTCGTGCTTTGTTCTTGTGTCTCTCCGTAAGGTTCGGTTCTTAAAGCGGCAACCCAGGAGCCTGTCGCCACCGCTAGAACTATTATGGCTCTGGTCTTGGTCAAGTAGCATGTACGTCTCTAGCTTGTTAGTGGTTACCGATGTGGCCGACGGCGTTATGGGAAACATGTGTGAGAGTATGTCTTGATCCACCGAGGACGGGAGATCCGTCGGCTATGTCCCCGTGAGACACAGTCCCGTGCTGGGAGTCCCTGCGATGGGGAACTCCACACGTTGCACATTGTTGGGTGCAATGCCCGCGCTCTGGACGCCATTGACCCCCCTATGGTGTGACTTCGTAGGCATACGTCATTCTCGGTGCCTGGGCCATGCTGCCTGTGCTGTATCATAATCGGCCACTGTCTTGTTAGGGTGTCTTGTGAAAAGCCTCATAGCGTCCCTATGCGGTCACACCTCGGAAGTGTGATTTGTGAGGTCTAATCCACCTCCGCGTGGTTGGGTTTAAAGTTCTTTTGAGCTTTTACGCGACTGGTGGGTAAAGGGCGAAATCTCTGCAGAGTGTAAGTCTATCATGATAGCCTTGCTCAGGGTCACGAGCGGCCTGGATCCTTTTTTATTAGAAGATGATGTTATTTATGCTTAATGACACCTATACTTTATTAATTGGGTTTCAACTGGGTTTCATTCACTTGTAGTAACTTGAATAATGTTAAAACGAACCAACTAAAAATGCTAATGCAGTTCAGCCGTGTCTAGCCTTACTTTGAGCCTTCATATACCCGTGCTATACTTGCTAAGTAAATATTTTACTTACACTTGTCATTATTCAACAAAATCCCGGATGGGTAAACAGATTGGGCTGTGCATGAGTCTGCTGCTGAGTTTCTAGAAGATCTACCGTACTACTGAGTTGCGTTCTCCCAGTCAGAGTCCCTGTGGATTGCGGCTTCACTTAGTTGAGAGTTATTAGTCTTCCGCTGTATTGGTTACTTTATTTATGTTAAACTCTGATGTAAAACTCTATTTATTCAAGTATATGTTCTCTGTTTATCATATTTGTTTGCTATATGTGTACTATGACTTCCTAGGCACACATATGGCCGCATTCGGGTTTCTGTTTAAATCCGAGTGTGACAGGCGGGTTTTGCTGCAAGCCCGCCGGGCAAGCCCGCGCCACATCCCCGCAATGGGCCACAAATCAGCCCACGTTAGTGTTGCGGCCTACGCGGACGGTCCGCAAAGGCCACCAGCGCCGTAGCCCGCAAAAGAAGAAAGAAAATGGGATCGGGGTCTCACGGCGTGGATCGGGAACAGAGGAGAGGACGACGACGCCGGCGACGGATGCGCCGACCTGTCCCTCGACGTGCGCGCGGAGGACTTTCCCGTGGCAGTATGGTACGCATAGCCCCCTCCTCTACCTCGGCGTCACCTCCATGCGTACGGCCGCCTCACCGCGCTGCGCGCCCTCCGGGGCGGCACCATGATTTGTAGCAAGCAGATGAACTTCGGGGCGGCGCCCTCCGATGCGTTTCGAGTCATAGATGTGCAAGATTGATAACATAGGACCAGAGAGTTTTTCTTTGGGCCATCTATCTTCTTGTTTTTGTTTAGGTGTATTCATATTTCTAGTGTATCTTGTGGTGTATGCTCGGTCTCAATCAGTTGCTTCTTGCACTGATTTTGCTAAGTCATGCCCTCTGTGTACCATTGCTAACTTCATGAAGACGCCTTTACAATCAAAGTGAACATGATTTACACCATTTGATGAATTTGACCATTTATTTTCTAAAAGCAATGGAAGCTGCCAATTGATGAATTTGCTCTGGCGGCTAAATTTATGGCCACTGCACTACAAGTGCCACTTCTGGCTTCGAGTTACTGCCCCCTAGTAGTCTGTAACCTCATCTTGTTCACTTGGCATGTAAGCTCCAATTTTATTTTGTATAGATGCAGATATGGCCTCGCCGTCTTGTGCAGCGCCATCTCCATCGTTCGCCGACGGCTCAACTACCCTCCATGCCGTCAACTTGCCTCCTCTCCCCTCTCTGATATGCCGGCAAGAACAACAAGCAATCAGTGACGGGGGCATTGGCAACGATGTGCGCCAAGTGTAAGATCTTTGTTATTCCTTCGTAGTCTTGATGATCCACCTATTGAATTTGTGATTTCTATTATTTTCCTATTCTCCCATAAGAAGGATTACGTGAATTTGGGATGCAGGGGCAAGGAAGCTCGGGAAGGTGACCTTGCTGGACAAGTGGAGCGAGGGCGCCAGTGACATACGAGAAAGCGGCGCCTGCAAGATCAATGAGAACGGGCTTGTCCCCAAGAAAAACAGGTCGAATTGGTACTATTTATTAGGTTGTTGGGTTTCAGTTACAACTTTGATTGGTGATTGTGCTGAATGGATTTGATGTCCATAATGGCCTGAATAGCTTTGCTTGGTGATTTATTTTGTGAATAGTATAACTGAATAGGATAGCTTGTTGAATGGATTTGATCTCCATGACAATTTTATCATATTTTCCCTTTTAGTTCCTATGTGTCTGGTGCTTTGTTTGTTGATTCAATTTTATCGTGTACTACATAGGTTGTGGGTTCCTCTTCTGCTACTGCCACTCCTACTCCAGGCATAGCAACGGCGGCCACTCCTTCCCATGTAATTTAATTTTTTTCATCTCCCTATAATTCTAGAACTGCAGTAATTTCAGTACTTTAATTTTGTGGGTTGTTAATATACAAGCATTTGTTCTATTTTTTTAATTGTATTGCATAGGTTGTGGGCTCTTGCCGTGCTGTATCCACTCCTACTCCAGCTTTTACAACAGCAGCCACCCCTCCCTGGTAATTTATTTCCTATATTTGTAGAATTGATAAGCAGTGATTTCAGCACTTTAATTTGTCTATGTTTGTAGAATTAATAAGCAGTGATTTGGTTATCAATGTGTAGGTCCAAGAGGGAGATGTGTTATCCTCACTGAGGAAGCAGAAGAAAGCACAAAAAATTACCAGAATCACAATGTTTGAGATCGCCAATCATATCATTGTCTGTAACATCACCGGGGGTGAGAATCCTGTTGTCACCAAGGATCAGATCCCCTTCCCCATCCGCATCCCCATCCATGATGCTTCCCAGTAAGTAATGTCATCTGTGATATTATTTTTGCATGCTTGGATGAAAAATAAAATGGTTTGCTTCTAGGGAATCTTGTAGTTTTTTTTGTGGGATACCAATTATTGAAATATTGTTTTGCTACTGTTTTTTTCATGGCATTACTATTTTACTGTATTGATCATGTCCTAATATGTCCATAATTAGGGAAATCTCGTAAAAGGCGCAGACTCACATCAGAAATATGAAAAGATTTTGATCCTATATATGATGGTGATATTGTTTCTAAAGCTCAGTGCATGCATTGTCACAAAAGAATCAAAGTAGCACATGATGTCGGGACAAGTACTTGTCTTAGGCATTTGCGTCATTGTGAGGGCAAAGCAAGGATGGATCAAATGCGTAATCAGAAGGATTCCATTGATCTGTCCTTACTCGATGCTTCATTAAAAGACTGGAGATTTGATTAAGAGAAATCTCGAGAAGAATTGGTTAGTCTAATTGTTCTTCATGCACTACCTTTTAGCCTTGTTGAGTATCCAAAGTTCAGAAGTTTTGTTACCAGTCTTAATCCATGGTTCACACATGTGTCGAGAACCACCATCAAGTCAGATTGCATTAGCACATATGAGAGAGAGAAGGCAGAATTACATGACGTGTTAAAAAATTCAACTTCTAGAGTTTCACTTACCATTGATTTATGGACATCTAAACAAACTTTAGGCTACTTGTGTGTTACCTGCCATCACATCCATAATTGGAGACTTCACAAAAGGATTATAAAGTTTGCTCTTGTAGAAACTCCACATGATGGTAGGAACTTGTTCAATGCAGTGCTTAAGTGTTTGAATGAGTGGAGTATAGAAGATAAAGTCTTTGCAATCACCCTAGATAATGCTTCTAACAACAACAGCTCTGTGAGCACTTTGAAAGAAAACCTAGTAGCCAAGAATTTGCTTCTAGCTGAAGGCAAAATGTTTCATTGCCGATGTGCTGCCCATGTATTAAATCTGATAGTTCAGGAAGGTGTTATTGCAATGAGCGGCGCAATCACAAGTATTAGAGAGAGTGTTAAATATGTAAAGAGTTCACAAGGACGCAAGCAAAGATTTGAGAAGATGATCAAGGAAGAAGGGATATCTTGTGAGAAAAGACCCCACCTTGATGTCGTGACCCGATGGAACTCTACTTATCATATGCTCAAATGTGCTTTGGATTATGGGAGGGCATTTGAAGCTCTGACCTGTGAGGATGTTCAATATGTACATGAAGCCTTAGGCAAGGAATGGAAGATGGCCAAGAAGCTTTGTGGCATCTTGAAGAAATTTTTATTAGATGCTACTGAGATACTCTCGGGTACCACATATCCGACTGCGACTTTATACTTCAATCAGATTTGGGACATTAAGTTGTTGCTAGAAAAGGAGTCAGACAATCGAGATGTTTTGATTAGAGCTATGATACATGATATGAAAGAAAAATTTCAGAAATACTGGGACCTATGTTACTTACAAATTTGTGTTCCAGTCATTCTTGACCCCAGATTCAAGTTGGGATATCTGGAGTTTCCTATGTTACTTACAAATTTGTGTTCCAGTCATTCTTGACCCCATATTCAAGTTGGAATATCTGGAGTTTTGTCTAAGGCAGGGCTTTGGCAGTGAATCGTCACTATATTTCATTACAATTGAGAAGACGTTTAGAGAACTGTTTGATGAATATAGCCTGCAATCTTCTGACTTACCTCCTGATTATGCCGCAAATCTAATTAGTAGTGTTGAAGCCAATGTTGGTACAACTAACCCTTGGGCAGATTGGAGCCACCATCAGAATCAGATTCAAAGAAAAAGGCATAGTGAACTTGATAAATATCTCAAAGATGAAATAATTTCTACAGATATCCCATTCGACATTCTACAATATTGGAAGATGTCCTCTACCACGTATCCAATTCTTGCGCGAATGGCACGAGATATTTTAGCTATTCCATCATCAACAGTGGCGTCTAAATCAGCTTTTTCTAGTGGTGTGAGAATTATAAGTGATTATAGAAGCAGATTGACTAGTGAGACAGTAGAATCATTGGTCTGTCTCCAAGATTGGATAAGAGGGAATGGTATGTCTAGTGTCTAATCCATTATAATGTGTTTTTGTGATTTATTTTTCTAACTGCATGTGTAATCCATTTCATTGATTTCAGATGCTTTTACACTTGATGAAATAGCTGGATGTATAGTTGGTGAAGAGGAAATGAAACCTAAGGTAAATATTCACTCCAAAATGCAGCAATCTTACCGGTGCTCTTGTTAGGATATGCTGCTTTTCCTGCTGCAAAGACTAGAAAATCTGTAGTTCCATGCTGTATGAATGTGTGATGTGATGCAAATGCAACTATGTATGTTCTAATTTTACCCAGAAATGTCTCTGCCTATGGATTGTTTTTTTCTGAAAGGTGAATTCCATTATTGTCAGTAATTAGTTCGTTTTTCTCATGTCCTATGCCATGCAGTTCTTCACATGTCTGTTCAGGAAGAAACTGGTACTCAGTGTGACATGAGTGAAGTGTTTGGGGATCAACCATTCACGCAATCAGTCACTAATGCAGTGAGGCCTGGGACTTTGATATTTTTTCAGTAATCATTCAGGCAATCTCTTAAGGTGATCTTTGAACAATCTTGAAATTTTAGCTAATGCATTGAAGTTCTGACAACAGTTTCCTTCCGTATGACACTAGTTCATGACTGAGATCCCACAAGATTTTTGTTTTGTTTTGCTTTACAGAAAAGGATTATTGTTCTCTGACTTAACTATGTGCAGTCTGGACTGTTTCGTTCCTGTAAGATGCTAGTTTTCCTTTCTGGACCAACAATATATATATGTTTCCTTTGCGTATCCACTAGTATATTTGTTCAACATATACAATTTGCATGTCCCTGTCAAGGTATTCTTCAAATCTCAGTGGTGGAGCGATGACACAGCTGCTTCATTTCGTGCAGGCAAAGAAGCAATGCAAGAAGCACAAAAAGAAGCAACAGAAGAAGTAGCAAAAGAAGCTGAGGGTGACAAGAGTTCAGTAGTTAGCTGATACAGAAGATAACTTATGTCAAGTCTTCCTACATATCTACATAGGTGTATATGTAACCTGTTGACAACCATGTATTGTTTGTTTCAGTTACTACACAAAAAAGCTGATAGACTGCTGAATGTGTTATTTGTTTGTACCAATGCCATCTTCTAATATTGAATCTTCCAATATTAGCAACGAACGGATGTGTATGGCCACCTATAATATGCGGACGTTGCGGGCTGCCGCAAGGACCGCAAAAGTCCGGCGGCGTTATGCGGGTGCGGCGCGAGCAGACGCGGGGCGTGCAGCCGCAACCCGCCCCGCTTGCAACTTGACTCCCATGAGGATTGGGTGGCATATGGGAACCTTTTGGTCGACACATGGGAAATAGCTGCTTCTCGGGCATTAACTCGGTTTTTGAGATGACCGAGATGGCACCAACACCGGAAGGACTTTTTCTGGTAATAGATTGAGAGGATCCTCATCGGAGACAAAGTTAGGAAACCATGCACAAAACTTCTAGAAGACACCCGGTTGCCATGGTTCGCACCAAGGTTCATTTGACGGATGCTTTGAAAAATCTTCTTAAGATACAGAGGCCATCCAATCTATCGATACTTGAGGTAGCCCAAAGCAACCATGTCAGACTTGACGCAACCACTATAAGGGTCACAGGTGTAGGTATTCCTCTATTTCATTCCCTACCCCATCCACATAAGCCTTTATGGAAGGAGGATGAAGAAAGGCAAATCCATGCCTCGTGAGGAATCAAACATATTGAGCTACCTAAGAGAATCATTTGAAGAGTGTTCTAAGGTTATGTTTTTGAAAAACTCCCAAATACCCAAAGTTACTAATAGAAGGAGTGGAGGTGACACGGATCAAGGCTGTTCCATTCTTTAACCACCCAAGGCGACATGATAGACACCTCAAAGTTCATAGGTGCAAGTATGACAAGCTTGCATCATATTAAAAGAAATTATGTCCCACCTTAGTCTTTGATCTTTCCTTGAGGATGAGGAAAGGCTAAGGGTCCCTTTGGTTAAGCTTTTCAACCTGGTTTTGCTTTTGCAAAAGCCAACCAAATGGCCCGAAAGTCACTGGTGACTTTGCCCAAAAGCAGCTTTCATTGTAGTATAAATCCAAAAGCACCTTGTCCCTTGTTTTCACTGGCTTCCGAGATGAAATATTACCCACCTGCCACTGGTTATAGGAAAAAAATGGTTCGCTTCTATTCCCTGCTCGACTGTTCCGTGTAACCCCATCTCCAGTTAGCCGCTTTTTCCCCAACGGTTGCCGCCTGGCTCCCGATGCAGCCCCGCCGCCGCCCCAACGGCCGCCGCCGCCGCCCCCACAGCACCGCCATCCAAGGCGCACTTGCCACCCCAACGGCCGCTGCCGCCCCCGCAGCACCGTCGCCAAGGGCGCACTTGCCACCCCAACGGCCACCGGCTCTGCCCCAACGACCGTCGGTGCTGCCCCGTCGGCGGGGGACGGTGCTCAGGGGCATGGAGGGGAGCATGAACAGCGGGGGGACGGTGGCGTGTACCGTGGGTGAGGGCGCGGAGGATGGCGGAGCAGCGGGCGTGGTACTCGTCGATGGACCGCGGCGCGGAGTCGCCCCCGGTGCCGTCGCGGTGGTAGGAGGCATTCATCTCGCGGCGATCCCTCGTCCGATGAGCTCTGTGTTGAGTTGTCTGCGTGTAAAGTTTGTGAGTTATAGTTATTTTACCATCTTCTCAAGGATCTCTTGATGATAGTATTTTCTCTCTATGCTTTAGATATCTAGTGCACCTTGACCCAAGTAGTGCCTTTGCCGTCACCATATTTTGATTAATTCTTTAGCTATGAAAGAATATTATAATTTTAACGATTATTTAGAAACCTGGTATATCATCTTGTGTTGTGATTTTTGTTTCATTTCAATGGTTAACTACAAGATGTGTTGAAAGTATTAAGAATGTTAGGAACCATGATTTTCTCAAGAATAAATGTGGCAGCTGCCCTGGCACACACTTTAAAGCAAATGTTTAATTTTGAGAAACATTCGTTCCCGGTATAGATCATTTATCAGCTAAGCTTGTTATAAAAGAGTAAGTAATTTAATTACCAATATGAAATACTCACATCTGATACTAGAATACATATAAATCATGTTTTCTTTTTTTTGTTTCGGTTTGCATTACAGTAATGGTGGTTATTGTGACGGTTTGCCCTTATTGGTCAGTTTAGCTTGGCTCCCTGTGTGATGTCTATGGACATTTGATGTTATTCCAGATTCTCAAATATATTATTAACGAAATCTTGACATGCACCGCATAGTTTGCAAGCCGATAATATTGATAATTGAGATATGTGTGTGCTGCTGGATTCTGTTCATATGTTTTCCAGGCTATAATGTTCGCAATATGCCCCGGAGTTTTTTTTTGTCCCTGATTAGTTTTCCATGGAAATATGGTAAGTCAGAAACTGGAATATAATATTCTATATTGTAATGTCCAAGGTTTAAACTCATCTCACAAATTTTGTGTATTATGGAATAAGAAATAAATAGAACTGGCATTGCCACATTGGCCAATCCCTTGTCCGGAATTACAGTCCTAGGACATATACAAAATTTATTGCTTACTTAAACAATAAATGTGGATTGGACTAGTACCCTTTCATTTCCCTTGTTTTTTTTTTTGTTATTAGAAAAGGTTGAAAGGCTGTTGCTTACTGCTTATAGCTTATACATTAGTCTATATACAGAAATGCATTCATTTCTTTCTGTGACCTAGAAAACCTCACAAGACCTTTATTTTATTGCTCTTTGCTGCTTGAGTCCGTTTGTGCGCTATGTTTCTCATCATTTTTCTGATAGAACTATATATTATTTTTTACTAAGAGAAGACCTTCTCATGATTATCGAGAAAATCTCTGAACCCCAGCCCCACGATCCCGCCCTAATGGTGTAGTGGTTTGGAACCCCACATGTTGAGTTCTTTTTATATACAGGCTCATCCTCCATCAGGGGCATAATCCGTTTTCTATTCCTGTGCATGATCACACTTGGTGTGCTCAGTAGCTTATTATGCTGACACATTGTTGAGCTTGCAAGTATTTTGTTCTAGTTATGTTTAACTAGGCACGATTTTTTCTTTCAGTCGCCTCCATTTGCTTTGTGATTGTATGCTGGTTCATTTGCCTATTGATTTTCTCAAATTGATCCTTCAGTGTCCATGTTCCATCAGTATTATATTCATGCTCACGTTCTTTAATTTATTTCTTCTCTATTCTTGTGTTTTTCGTATTATATTGTGGTTGGATCCTCTTCCTCATACTTCTCTATTTGAGTCTAGCTCACAATTAATTTATTATTTTACTAGAGTGTTTTCTCCTATGGCTGGATCCTTGACATGATATGGAATAATATATAGAGAAAACACCTGCACAGACATATACTTCTCAAATTAATGTGGTTGTTCAATGGCTGTGTGTCTATTAGTTTTAATTAAAACCTAGTAAAGCCACATATGGCAGCGTTCATAGTAAGACAAAAATCTGGAAGATATGTATCACATGCATGTACCTTGAAGAATCTGGAAGATATATATCACATTAATTTCACTGACAAGCTGGATGACTAGGTCATCGACTAGCTCTGCAAGCTGCGTCCCCGTCTGACCCACACACGCGTCCATTCCAACCCTGCCTCTATGGGCTATCCCTGAAAGCGATATATGCGTCACCTGCTGCTGCATATGAACTTGGGACTGGAGGCAGCGGCCTTCACGAGCTTCTGTGTCCATGCAAGAACCCAAAAGAGGCGACCTCCTTGCTGTGCCAGAAACATAGAAGCTAGTGCAGCCCTGACCCCCTAGCAATGCAAGCTTCATTCTCCTGCACAGAATTAGGAGCTGTAGGGAAGCCCCGGCCTTATTGGTCCCTCAGCTGCATCAGACTCCAAATAAAGCAGATGGCCCCTCGGTGAGCTCCAGTGCTACACAATCTAATTCCCAAATCATCCTTTCAAACTCTTTTTTTTCAGAGAAAACCATCCTGCAGTTTCTGCAATTTAACCAGAGAATATATATGCATGTTGACCATAAAAAACCGTTGATGCTGCAAGCTAACCAGAGAATATGCTTTGAATATGTGGTACCAGTGACCAATTTCATGCAGTCTCTTGATTTCGTGAGTTGAAATTAAAGAAGAAGCAGCCGGGAATGAGGAACATCTCTTAACTGGGATATACAGATGCACATGCGCCTGTGCCAAAGAGATCGACGAATACATACAACATTATTTTGGCTATATGAAGGGGAGATAATTAACATCTCTCAACGCAAAGAAACCATGCATATTTACTCTAAAAAACATGCATATTTAGCTGCATGGACAATATAATGATCTGCAAGTCCAAAGATCAGGGTGGTTTAGGCGTCATAAACCTTACTACCCAAAATGAAACTCTGCTGTTGAGAAGTCTGCCATGGGTCGAATTAACCACTTTCCAAATGCTAAACTCCCTAGCTAGAATACGGGATAAAGCGCTCTTTTCAGCAGGGAGACATTCCCAAATTAAAACTCCCAATATAGCCTCTTTTTAGTCAGTATACTGATTCACCCAAAACAGTACAATTAACTAGAAGCTTTTGTCGGATATTGGGGATAACAACACAACTGATGGTCTTTATGTACGTTTGTGCAGAATCAAAGAATCATTTACAAGAGAAGAGCAGTAAATGACTCAAATTAACGTGGTGCACTACAGATCGCTACTCATTGAATTAGACCAAGATTTATTTTCTACCTTTTACAACATTATATTGGTTTGATGAAAAGCTGCCTTCTGCAATAAATTATACATGAAGGACAGTCATGTGGCGTGGTGTTGTCAGCAAGGGAGTGCGAAAATGGGGTGGTTTGGGACGTGATGGATGACAGAGAGATATAAACTCAAAGGTTGGATTGGGAAAAATAACATCACCGACGGAAACCATAACTACAGCTAGTAACACTACGGGAAACCCGGAGTTTGCCGAGTGCCTGGGGCACTCGGCAAACCCCGAAATACACTCGGCAAAGGCTTTGCCGAGTGTAACACTCGGCAAAGGGGTTACGGCATAGCTCGTGTCGGCAAACAGGCCCTTTGCCGAGTGTCTTCTGTCGGGCATTCGGCAAAGGCTTTGCTGAGTGCAAAGCCAGCACTCGGCAAAATAGAGCAGTAACAGACGGCCCGGCGCCGTCCGTAGACGGCTGTTAGGGCTAACGGAGCCTTTGCCGAGTGTCACACTCGGCAAAGACACCAGGCTTTGCCGAGTGTTGGACCCCAACACTCGGCAAAGCCTGGTGTTGACGTAAAATCCGCAACTCACGCCAAGCACACAGCAAGCCGAATTAGCTAGCTTCACACGTGGCCCGAGCGTTTGAATCCGTAAGCGTGCCAGTCAATTTTCCTGAAACTGACAAAGGGATAAAAGATTTTTAAATAACACCTGGAACGTACCAGGCAACACCAGTCAGTTCCATATCTGCGGCTGCAAAGCCAGTTTCGAGCGACATATAGCTATAGGGAAGCTATCTGTCGGCGTTAAAGCATCATTCGGCAATCGGCAAAGCAAGCAGGGGAGGCACTGCCGAATGGGTGACGTAAGCATGACGAAAGATCGGCATTCGACTGAATAAGCCTTGTGATACATGCACTCATGACCGATCAACGAGGAACATAGCATGATAGATAAATAAAAGGGCGAAAGCATGACCATACTTTCATAATAAACAAGAATGCATAGGATAAAAGCACTAGTCTACCGCATGTCTAGGTACTTTCCAACCCGTCGAGCATGAAACAAACAAGTTAATCCACCGCGTGATACGACTTGCTTAGAGTCACACCACCAACCAAGAATAGGGCAATCCACCGCATGATACACCCTAAACACGGAAGGCTAAAAGCATTCTTTATTTAAAACAAAACCGTGGACGTGTTTCACTCGTGACGGTACTGCCGAATACGGCTATATAGCCGAATCGGGTTCCATGAAGAAGGAACATGCTTCGTTGATGATGATAGATCTATCAGATCGAATCGAATTCTAATCCACCGGATGATTAGCTCTAAGACGACCCAAAAACCTGCATCTACCGCATGATACCTGGTTCTGTCAAGATCTACACAAGACCAACGAGCTTGAACCCGCAACACGTGGCAATCTAGATTGACTTCGAATTCGGCTATGGAAAAGCAGTGCATTACGAGCTAAAACCGAATCTAATCAACCTAGACTGGGCAAAAGAGTGTTGTAACGAATCAAACATAAAGGTAAAACTCAGAGCAACACATGGTAACTTAATGAATCTATCAGATCTTGCCAAAATCCAATAGAGCCGATAACTTGCTCCAAGCTAAACCTTAGCCCACCGCATGGCTCATGATCTAACAATGGAACCTTCCTGGACCAAAGCCTAAATCCACCGCATGATACTAGGCATGGTGCAGGGTTGCCGGTACTTACGGAGGTCGACGGATCGATGACTCCTCTCGAAGAACTCGACGACTCGACTAAAGGACTCGAAGTTGGCACGGGGCCGGTTTGTTGTATGATTGATTGTATCATCCTTTACAACTACCATGGGTTTATATTTATACCCAGGTTTCGACACGACTCCTAATCGATTACGATTACATTATTTATTTCCTAAAAAAGATAAACGCCGGGGCACCGTATCCGCCTTGCATTCCAAGTCAAACCAGCCTTTTCCTTATACTTGATCCACGTCATCACGCGCTCCCGAATGCCTTTTGCGGAACAGTTCTCTTGCCGAATGACGATGCATTCCCGACCGCAGAACGTCTTTGCCGAATGCTTCTGGGGAAAAACTCTTTTGCCGAATGGTATCTCTTCAATGATTCCGGCCCACATGTCAGCCTCTTCCTGGTGCCAATTTTTGGTGTCAACACATGCCCCTTCAATTTCGGGATAAAAGATAACTTTATCTCGGAATTGACCAGAAGCACTCAACATTCCCAAGTTAGCTCTGCTCGGCACCCGCTTCTCCTTTTGAATCTTCAGAGCTCTCATCCGGACCCGAACCCTAGGTCATTGACTTCCAGGATTTAATCTTCAAATGGCAAACCAAGATTTTGCCCTCCAGGTAAGCTTCAACCCCCTCAAACACATTCGGCACTTTCCTTTCAATTTGCATCTTAAATTTCTTCTCATCTCCTTCCATTCTTGATAGGCCCTATCTGCCGAAATCCTCATCCCTGTTGAGGAAAAAGCTCCATCCTATTTCCTCGGCCCTGTAGGGGATTCAGACCCTTCCGAAATCATTGCGGCCGAATCTCAGAGGATTCCTTTCAAGATTTCACTGACAAAGCCTCATGAGTGGCAGGACGCCTTCAAGAACTGGCCTCTGCCCCCAATTGCCGGCTAGAGAAATTGGTACAAGAGGATGTCTGACGATAAAAGCCCCCAAACACAGAACTGGGACCATCTGTGTATTTCTCATTGCCTGGAGCTGTCATTAGCCGAAACACCAAAGAATGAGAATCTCCTGATTGCAGCTTGCCACTTTTGGTCCAATGGTGCAAATGCTTTTCTTTTCGGCCATGGCCCAATGTCCCCCACTTTAGCCGATGTCTTCATGATGACCGGCCTGAACATTACAGGAACTGTATATCCACATGGCCACAAAGGTTCTTCCAAGCAGACAGGAGTAAAAACAGGGGTTGGATACAAGAGATACATCCAGAATCATATGTCTGATGGCCCTCTGACTGATGTCGAATACAGAGCCTTCCTGAATATGTGGCTATGCAGATTAGTCTTTTGTGGTAAAGCCAATGAGCCAACTCTGAATCACATCGTGATGGCTGAAGAGCTGGCTGCTGGAAAACTCATCCCACTTGGGAAATACCTCCTGGGAAGTGTATACCATATGCTCAATCAAACCACCCACCTGATGTATACCAGCAAGAAAATCCCCTGTGTCAATGGCCCTTGGTGGTTTGTCCAAATGTGGCTGCAGTTATACATGCATCAAATCGTTGCTATTGATCTCAATAGCCGAAACTTTCCTTCAATTAATTACAAAGAAGGAGAAACCCGGAGAACCAAAGGTTGTCAAACCTATGGAGAAGCTGCTTCCACTGTATCTATCAATAAGAACATCGGTGAACTATTTGAGCTCTTCTTCAAAGGCTTTGCTCATCCTCTTTGGTTCCCATATCTGGACAATGACAATCTCACCCTCCCTTGCGAATTCAGCTTTGAAACTGGATGCATTGATGTACAGTCTATAGCAATCTTCAATGCCTTCATCCAGCCCTGCATCCTGCCAGCCGAATTCTGTGGAGGGAGGTTAGTTCAAAGCACTTATGAATATTATCAGCCGAACATGATGGCTAGACAGTTGGGGTGTGGCCAAGTGCCCCCTAGGCTATTTCTTCATGAATTTCTCAAGCCTAGGGAGATTGTCAAGGATTCCACAGAAACAAGAAGGATTTTTACTTATAAATGCTGTGGAACTATTTATGCACCTGAGCCTTTTGTGCCAATAACATCTGCTCATCCTTCTTTCACCCTCTGGTGGCAAGAACTCCATGATCATATCTTCAACATGACAATCCATCCCTTCTACCTTGAATTAATGCCTGATTATCAGCCAACTGCAGAGGTAATATGTTTATTCCTTTATCTGTCTCAATAATATTAACCCCAATTGACTCTGATCCTGTCATTTTGCAGGATATAACACCTGCCCCTCTTGCCAGGGCGATTTTGTACAAAGCTGCAGGCCCAATATCTGCTTTGGGGCACCAATCTCCTACCTTGGCTCAGCTGATGGCTAGACAGGCTTCTCTAGACCCAACACTTACTAGACCATCATCTGTCAAGAGGAAAACCCTTTCTCTAACTGCCCCCTCAGTTGTAAAGAAGAAAAGAACAAGCAGCAAAAAGGTTATCAGGGTCAGAGCCTTCTTTCTTTGACCACAATGCCATTGGTATTTTACTCAGCTTTATTTTTCCTTGGTTTCAGGCCAGAGCACAGCAATCAGCAATCAGTGCAGATCCTGCCGATGCTTCATTGACTGGTAAAATTCTACCACTTTATCTTCTCAACTTTTCTTTCATCAGCACTCATCCCTTGTTATCTGCAGAACAATCCTCAATGGATCCAATCTTGGAAAGCTCCCCTTCTCATCATGATTCATCTCTAGCTTTGCAACTCCTTCCCCAATCAGAAGCATTATCTCCACCAAGAAGTCTTCCAGTTTCTCCTCAGCAAGATACACAAAATCCTCCAATTGAGCCTGAAAGGCTTCCCTCTCCCATTCAGGAAATCAGGAACGAGGTAAACATAATCATTTAACTTTCTCTACTCTTTTATTTAGCAGATTATTACTAATTCGGCAAGAACCATTTTTCAGGAGAAAACCATTTCATCATCCAGCTATTCTTTTGCTATGGACGACTTGGTCGCCGAACAAGGGGAAGAAACATCTTCTGGCCAAGCTCTGTCAGAAGGAAATCAAACAAAGCTGAAAGATATCCTTGCTTTGCTGCATAAGAGTATCCAAGATCAAGTCAAAGATGCTGATCTCTTAAGGGATGTATTGGAATCCATTGACCAAGAACTCCCTGCCGATATCAAAACTTCTCTGGAACCAGTCTCTCATTTGGATCAACAATACGTTGCAGTAAAGCAGGCTCTAAAGAACCAATCTTCTCAACTAGTTCTGGAACAGAGGAGATCCACAACCAAACAATCTGTGAAAGACCTGTATACTCAAGCTCAGAACAGCAAGGAATTACTGACAAAATTGGAATCTGAACTTGAAATGAAGGAGGTCAGAAAAGCTGCACTTGAAGCCGAATTGAGAGATCTATCGGCCGAAATTGAAGCTGATAAGAAGAAGATAGTCGAGCTTCCCAAGTTAACAGAGAAGAGGCGAAAGGAAGCTTTAGCAGCTCTAAACGAAGACAAACAACTCAAGGCAAAGCTTGCTGCTCTGGCTAAAACCCAAGAAGCTGACAAAAACTTATTAGAGAACATTAGCAACATGATATCAAATGCCAAAAATGTAATCTCAAAGTACTTGGGTTTGTAATTGTAACAAACAGTTGATAGCCGAATGCTTTATTAGTCCTGCAATCTTGTCATCTCTTAACTCTGTTTTTTCTCCATTGTGGATAACTCATTCGGCAAAGCTGGCCATAACAGCGTCAGACCCGAAAACGTTTCAACTGCGACATAGCCGAATCTCATCCAGTCAAAGCCGAATACGACTCGATAAGAATCCCAAACGACATGGAAACCGATCGGTTGGAAAATCCTTTCCACCTTCCGAACTCTTCGGGATATGCATTCTAATTCTCGGCCACGATCTCTTCGTTAGTTCCATAAATAAGAACCTTGAGCGCTCCTAATCTTCCATCAAATCCTCTCAATTCGAGCTCTCTGCTAGCCTGAGTCTCTTCCTCTCCCAGCACAGTAACCTCCAAGAAACCCTGATGTCCAACAACAGAAGACGCCCGGCCGTCGACGAAGCCGAAGGGAGCCGCGCCGGCGCTCGTCGGAGGTGATGTCTGCCTCTCCTTATCTTTTCCTCCAGATTTTGCCTTATTCTCAACTTTCTTTGTGCTTTCAGGCTCATTCAATGGAACCCTGTCACTGTTCCACCTGCGGCTTCGGCTGCAGCGGGTGACTCTTCGGAGTCATCTAGCCGATCCTCCAGGTCCAACTGGGATCTGCGCTATTCAGATAGCGACGCTCGCCGATTCAAGCAGGAACGCGACGACACTCGGCGTGAGCTGGAGGTCATCTCCAAACAAGCTGGGATTGCAGATCTAGAGTGGCAACACCAGCGCAAGCAGCTGCTCGAGACCATCGACGGTAATTTCTGCGGTTCGCTTAACTTCAATCTGACCTTGAACTAACCCGCCGTTGCTCCGTAATCTTACAGATCGCGACGCCGAACTCGATCGGCTGAAGACATTGGTCGAGTCTTTGGCAAACAAGGTGAATGCTCCTGGGGACACACCAGAAGCTCGCCTCGGTGGAGTGGCAGGCCGCATCGACGAGGTGGCCTCACACGGCATCCGTCTGGGCACTGCCGCAGGCCTAGTCGCCATGTCGACGCACACCGGCACCGACTACTCCAGGCTACCGCCCGGCTTCGCCAATGGCAACCCGGAGGAGATCGACGACATCGAGGCCTCCATAGATCGCCTTGATGCTCACGGCGCCGCCATTGCCGATTCCTTCCACCCCCAGTCTGTTCTGAACAAGCTATTCCATTAGTTTGTATTAGGGATTATGGAATTTCGGTAATAAAATTCATCTTTTGCAATCCTTTTTGTGATAACTTGGTCAAACTCATGATGCAAGATATTTGTACTAAGGGCAATACACTCTGGTATTGGCCATTGCTTCTTCTGTCAACATTTTTGTTCTGAAGACGGCTCCTTCCCAAATGCCGGCTGTTTCAGTTGTTCTGACATTGAACTTTTCAATCAGCGATCAATCTCAATACTAGGATAATATTTCTTCAAGTATCTCCCATTAATAGCAGCAGCAAACTCCTCTCCTAGTAAAGTTTTCAGGATATACGCATTTCCAGGCACGCATCTGACCATTCTGAAAGGACCTTCCCAGTTTGGGGACCACTTACCGAATGCACTGTATTTAGTCCCAATCGGCAATATTGCTTTCCAAACCAAATCTCCTTCGGCAAATTGCTTGACTTTTACCTTCTTGTTGTAATATTTAGCAACTCGCATTTTATTTTTCTCAACATTTTCCAAGGCCCTGAAACGAATCATATGCAAATCTTCTAATTCGTCCATCATTAAATTATTATAATCTTTAGAACTTAAATCTTCTTGCAACTTTATTCTCCTTGAGTCTAATTGTATCTCCCATGGCAAGATAGCATGATGCCCATACACCAACTCATAAGGAGACGTCTGTGTAGCCCCATGTGGAGCCATTCGGTAAGCCCATAAAGCCTCATTGAGTACCGAATGTCACTTTCTTGGCTTCTGATCAATCTTCTTCTGTATAATTTTAATCATAATCTTATTAGAAGCCTCTGCCTGACCATTAGCTTGGGCATAATAAGGAGAAGAATTCAACAATCTGATGCCCATACTTTCAGCAAAATCTCTGAACTCTGAAGATGTAAATTGAGTCCCTTGATCTGTGGTGATCGTTTGAGGAATCCCAAATCTGTAAATGATATGTTCTTTAACAAATTCAACCATATTCTCCGATGTCACCTTCTTTAATGGAATTGCCTCAACCCACTTAGTAAAATAATCGGTTGCCAAAAGCACAAACTTATGCCCCTTGCTAGATGGAGGATTTATTTGGCCAATCAAGTCTATTCCCCATCCTCTGAATGGCCATGGCTTGATGATAGGATTCAGAACTGATGCTGGAACTCTCTGAATGTTTCCAAATCTCTGGCAATCTTGGCATCCTTTGTAATATTCAAAACAATCTTCTAGCATTGTGGGCCAATAATATCCAGTTCTCCTAATAACCCATTTCATTCGGTAGGCCGATTGATGTGCTCCACACAGCCCATCATGTACTTCACTTACCAGCCTTTTTGCTTCTTCTTGATTTAAACAATGTAACAGTACCCCATCCAAGGATTTATAATATAAATTATCATCAAGAAGAACAAACTTTAAAGCTTTATACCTTAGCTTTCTAAAAACCTTTCGGGATGGATTCTCCAGATAATCAACAATTTCTTTTCTCCAATCATCTTCTGCCAAATTACTCCCGAAAGTATATACATCATTAGTAAAAACTTCTTGAAGCTCTTTATAACCCGAAGCGCTTTGAGCTAATCTGTTAGCCTCTTCATTGTCTCTCCTAGTAATATGCCGCAGAATTATTGACTGAAACTCCTTTAAGATTTGCTTGCACTCCTCATAGTAATTCCTTAAGATATCGTTTCTGCACTCATATTCGCCATTTAGTTGCCTTATGACTAATTCTGAATCTCCAAAAATTTCAACCGCAATGGCCTTTGCTTCCTTCAAGTACTGAAGTCCTCTGAGCAATGCCTCATACTCGGCTTGATTATTAGTGACAGTAGGCTGAATAGGAATAGCAAATTTAAATACCTCTCCTTTTGGCGAAATTAACAGAATACCTACTCCACCACCTTTGTCACATGAAGATCCATCGAAGAATAATACCCAAGGAGTAATTTCAAGCAAATTAGTTGATGAATCACGATGTTCAGTAATGAAGTCAGCAATAATCTGTCCTTTAACAGCCTTTACCGATTCAAACCTTAACTCAAATTCGGACAAAGCCCAAATCCATTTGCCAATCCTTCCGTTCAAAATCGGCATAGACAACATGTGCTTTATCACATCAAATTTTGAATACACAATGCATTTGGCATGCAGCAAGTAGTGCCGAAATTTTGTACAGGAGTAATAAACACATAAACAAAGCTTCTCGGTAGCCGAATACCTCGTTTCGGGATCAAGCAATTTTCGGCTAAGGTATGCAACTACCCTTTCTTTTCCATCAAATTCTTGTATGAGGGCCGATCCAATAGTTTGGGTATCGGCCGCCACGTACAACTTAAAAGGCTTGTTTAGCTGTGGAGGTACCAATACTGGTGGTTCTTTCATGTATTTCTTGATCTCATCGAAAGCCTTTTGTTGTTCATCACCCCATACAAACTTCTGATCCTTCTTGACTTTTAACAGTGAAGAGAAATGCAACACCTTTTGTGATAAGTTTGATATGAATCTTCTTACGAAATTGATCTTACCAAGTAATGACTGTAATTCCTTAAGATTAGTTGGAGGAACAACTTCATCAATGGCTTTCATACTTTTCTTGCCAACTCCTATTCCTCCTTCATGCACCAGAAATCCCAGAAATTCTCCTGCCGAAACTCCAAAAGCACACTTATTTGGATTCATCCTGAGCCCATGTTTCCTAGTGCATTCTAGAGTTTTCCTTACGTCGGCCAAATGTGTTTCATGATCCAATGACTTAATCACAACATCATCGATATATATCTCCACAATTTTGCCGATCAACTCATGAAAAATATAATTCATGGCTCTCTGATAAGTTGCACCAGCATTCTTCAAACCAAACGTCATGACAACCCATTCAAACAACCCTATGTGTCCTGGACATCTGAAAGCTGTTTTCGCTATATCTTCCAATGCCATAAAAATTTGATTGTATCCTGCATTACCATCCATGAAACTAATCACCTTATATCCAGCAGCAGCATCAACCAACGAGTCAGCAATAGGCATTGGATATCCATCCATGGGTGTAGCCCTGTTCAGATCCCTAAAGTCTATGCAAACTCTCATCTTCCTATTTTTCTTGTACACAGGAACAATATTAGAGATCCATTCTGCATATCTGCATGGCCGAATAAAATTTGCTGATATTAATCTTTCCACTTCTTTCTTCACATCGGCCAACACTTCATCTTTGTAGATCTTCCGGGGTGGTTGCTTGTAAGGCTTATAACCAGGCTTGATCGGCAACCGATGCTCAACAATGGAACGATCTAAACCAGGCATCTCCGAATAATCCCAAGCAAAGCAATCTCTGTATTCTTTTAACAATTCAATCAACTTTTCTCTGAAAACCGAATCCAAGCTAGCACTGATGAATATCGGCCTTGGTTTGTCACCGTCTCCAATATCTACTTCTTCTAATTTATCAGCTGATACAAATCCATGTCCTAGCTTCCCATCAGTCCCATCGATTGGATTATCCATTAAAAATTACTAAAAGAGCCGACTGCTTTGATCGGCTGTTGATCACTGCTGACGGGCTCAACAGGACCTTCTCCCCAGTCTTTACCTGAGAAGCAATCTATGCCTTGATATTCCCAGAAGGCCGGTTCCACATTAGCCACGCTAATTGAATCATCTGCTGGGACAATTTCCACTTCATCATCTATCCACTGAATAAGCTGCTGATGCATAGTAGACGGTATACAGCAATTCGCATGAATCCAATCCCTTCCAAGTAGTAAGCTGTATGCCCCTTTGCCTTCAATAACGAAGAAGGTTGTAAGCAGAATCTTAGACCCAATCATCAGATCTACATGTACACATCCTTTGGTGTCCGACGGATTTCCAGCAAAATCATTCAAAACTATGTTTGTCGGCGTTAAATCTCCAGGGCTCATGCCAAGCTTTCTGAATGTATTGTATGGCATCACATTAACAGCAGCTCCACCATCAACAAACATCTTCGTTAGTGGCTTCCCGTTGACATATCCTCTTAAGTACAGTGGTTTCATGTGCCGATTCTGGACTGGCTTCTCGAAAATAGCTTGTTTATTCAATACCAATTGTGCCATTAACCCACATTGCTCGGCTTCATTCACTTCTGACAATATCTCTTCCTGTACAACTTGATTAGCTGGAGCCATGAATTCATTCGGCAAGAAACATACCATGCATGTAGGAGCCGAATGACCCGATCCGTCAGGTTTGTCTTTTGGACGCCATATCGACCTCATCCTGGTTCCTGCTTGCTTCAACTCTTGATTCCTCAGGCGCTGGACTCTTCTCTTCTGGCTCCTTCTTAAACCAGGTGGACACCACTGTCCTTTCTGCCAGACATATTCACGGTCTTCTTCCTCATGATCAATCCATCTATAGTCAGCACGTCTTTTCATTGGTTGATCATCATTCTTATATATTTTTAGACGCCGATCATCACTAGGATGTATCCTTCCAATTCTTTCGTGGACGGATCGGCGATTGGCAACACTTTGCCTATGTTCGACATATCCATTATTGCATTCAGGACAGTTATTCCACGTAGGCAGCTTTAAACCCTCGTTCCAACAGTGTCTGAAGAAAACACAATCCCAATGTGCACGTTCTTGTTCTCGGACATATTCCTCTTGTTCTTCCTCATACCTTTCTTCTTCGCGCCTTCTTCTCTCCTCCTCGTACTCACGTCTCTTGTAGTGCTCTTTTTCTTGCTGACGCTGCCACTTATTGAGGAGAATACGCGATGTGACTCTGGGTTTAGAAGAATTCCCAATTTCAAATCGGCTATTCGGGAGGCGAGGCTTTTCCTCACGAATTTGTTCGATCGTGATTTGCCGATTAGGATCGACTGAGCCATTCTGCTTTGCTTCTTTCGACGTCAGGACTCTCATCTTTCCCTTTTCTCCAGATTCGGCAAAATTCACCATGTTGATTGAGAACCCGATCATGTTCTGAGGAAATGGGTTATTGTCCAACTTCATCTTACTATCGAATTTCAGATGCCCTTCTTGGATTGCTTTCTGAATCCTCACTCTAAAAACTCTGCATTCATTGATGGAATGAGAATTTCTATCGTGGAATCCACAGTATTTCTTATCTTTCATTCCATCAGGCCGAAGCATAGAATGCCCCTCTGGTAACTTGATTCGGCCTTCTTTTACAAGATAGTCAAATAATTTATCTGCCTTAGTTACATCAAAATCATAGGTGCCCTTATTCTGTTTAATCCACCTCTGATTCACCATGACTGGTTCCTTACTCCACACTATCTCTGCTGCGGCTATCTCTTCGCTATCTTCATATTCATCTTCTTGATCTGCTCTTTCAAGGAATTGGTTATAGATGTCAGCTACCTCATTATGTTTAGCAAATCTGGCATCTTTCTTGAAACCATATGCCTGGTTACTCATTAAGGCCAATCTGTGTGACAACTGGCCCAGATCATCAAACTCCATCCCGAATAGCTTTTCCCGAATGGCAGGCAGCATGCCAGCTACAGCCATACCAGCTAGCTGATCATCAGGTATGTTCAGAGAAAAGCACATGCTCTTTGTTTCTCTAAATCTCCTGAGGAACTCCGTAGGAGTCTCATTATTCCTCTGCCTTAAGCTGGTCAAATCAACCAACTTTTTCTCGGTACTGCCAATGTAGTAATGAGCATGAAATTTCTGCTCCAGGTCTCTCCAAGTGCAAATTGACTGAGCAGGTAAAGAAGCAAACCATGTAAAAGCTGGACCCGTCAGCGACAAAGGAAAGTATCTGATTCTGAAAGCTTCATCTGCCGAAGCTTCTCCAAGTTGCATTAGATATCGAGCTATATGTTCCACAGTGCTAGTATCATCCTGTCCTGAGAACTTAGTGAACTCTGTAGGCACCTTGACCCTATTCGGCAATGATACCCTCTGGTACCACTCTGGGAAAGGAGACGAGTACATGTAACCCTGATTTTTAGGCTTCAGACCGAATTGATTTTGTAATACATCGGTCATTTTTTGCACCATGAGGTCAATATTGGTATCTTGATTCCCTGGTCTCCCAGCAGGTATCCCTGCAGTACCAACATACCCGGGATTCGGGAGAGCGTCGATAGCATTGTAATCCAAAATCTCTGAATACCCGTTCCCATACATATCCCTTTGCAGCCTGTTGTTCAGAGGGGATATCTTGTAAGCAGAAGCGGGTGGATTTCCCGTGGTGCCGAATGCCATATCACCATATGTACGAGGTTTCGGCAATGCATGCTGAAGCTCTTGCTGAATCGGCTGTCCATTCGCGTCTTTGGTTCCAGAAGCTTCAGTTTCTTCAGTACCTTTACCATGACGTTTTGGAACCGATGCTTGAACATTGAAATACGTTGGTCCACCAAGTTGTCCATGCATTTGCTCAAAAGGCTTATCCACATGTTGACCAAAGATGCTGACCAGTATGAGCCGAAAACTGTTCAGGAATGCAGCATTATGATTGATCATTGTTTCTCCTAAAGCCTTGTACAACAAGCTAGAGAACTTCTCCCTTTCTTCATCTTCGGTAAGATCAGATTGTCCCGGCAAAAGAACTCTTGGCAGATCTGACTTGAGAAACGGTGCACCACTCCTGTTCTTAGCAAAAGACAGCAAGCATTTCTTGATGAACTGATCTGCAGCAGTCTTCACCATTTGTTGATGCTCATCAGATAATTCTTCGAGAGTGACATCCAGAATGTCTTTTAATTCAGGCATCTTCGAAGCTTGTTGGGTCCCACCGGGCGTGCCAAAAAGTGTGTTGACGTAAAATCCGCACCTCACGCCAAGCACACAGCAAGCCGAATTAGCTAGCTTCACACGTGGCCCGAGCGTTTGAATCTGTAAGCGTGCCAGTCAATTTTCCTGAAACTGACAAAGGGATAAAAGATTTTTAAATAACACCTGGAACGTACCGGGCAACACCAGTCAGTTCCATATCTGCGGCTGCAAAGCCAGTTTCGAGCGACATATAGCTATAGGGAAGCTATCTGTCGGCGTTAAAGCATCATTCGGCAATCGGCAAAGCAAGCAGGGGAGGCACTGCCGAATGGGTGACGTAAGCATGACGAAAGATCGGCATTCGACTGAATAAGCCTTGTGATACATGCACTCATGACCGATCAACGAGGAACATAGCATGATAGATAAATAAAAGGGCGAAAGCATGACCATAATTTCATAATAAACAAGAATGCATAGGATAAAAGCACTAGTCTAACGCATGTCTAGGTACTTTCCAACCCGTCGAGCATGAAACAAACAAGTTAATCCACCGCGTGATACGACTTGCTTAGAGTCACACCACCAACCAAGAATAGGGCAATCCACCGCATGATACACCCTAAACACGGAAGGCTAAAAGCATTCTTTATTTAAAACAAAACCGTGGACGTGTTTCACTCGTGACGGTACTGCCGAATACGGCTATATAGCCGAATCGGGTTCCATGAAGAAGGAACATGCTTCGTTGATGATGATAGATCTATCAGATCGAATCGAATTCTAATCCACCGGATGATTAGCTCTAAGACGACCCAAAAACCTGCATCTACTGCATGATACCCGGTTCTGTCAAGATCTACACAAGACCAACGAGCTTGAACCCGCAACACGTGGCAATCTAGATTGACTTCGAATTCGGCTATGGAAAAGCAGTGCATTACGAGCTAAAACCGAATCTAATCAACCTAGACTGGGCAAAAGAGTGTTGTAACGAATCAAACATAAAGGTAAAACTCAGAGCAACACATGGTAACTTAATGAATCTATCAGATCTTGCCAAAATCCAATAGAGCCGATAACTTGCTCCAAGCTAAACCTTAGCCCACCGCATGGCTCATGATCTAACAATGGAACCTTCCTGGACCAAAGCCTAAATCCACCGCATGATACTAGGCATGGTGCAGGGTTGCCGGTACTTACGGAGGTCGACGGATCGATGACTCCTCTCGAAGAACTCGACGACTCGACTAAAGGACTCGAAGTTGGCATGGGGCCGGTTTGTTGTATGATTGATTGTATCATCCTTTACAACTACCATGGGTTTATATTTATACCCAGGTTTCGACACGACTCCTAATCGATTACGATTACATTATTTATTTCCTAAAAAAGATAAACGCCGGGGCACCGTATCCGCCTTGCATTCCAAGTCAAACCAGCCTTTTCCTTATACTTGATCCACGTCATCACGCGCTCCCGAATGCCTTTTGCGGAACAGTTCTCTTGCCGAATGACGATGCATTCCCGACCGCAGAACGTCTTTGCCGAATGCTTCTGGGGAAAAACTCTTTTGCCGAATGGTATCTCTTCAATGATTCCGGCCCGCATGTCAGCCTCTTCCTGGTGCCAATTTTTGGTGTCAACACCTGGTTAGGGGGCAAGCCCTGGCCAACCCTTTGCCGAGTGTAAGGGCGTTAACACTCGGCAAAGGCTGCATATTTGCCGAGTGTAAAAGCCAAGACACTCGGCAAATCAGGAACACTCGGCAAAGGCTGTTCCAGAAATGACAGAAACAGCCTCTTTGCCGAGTGTTAAAGCCAATACACTCGGCAAAGCACCTCTTTGCCGAGTGTAACACTCGGCAAAGCATCAATTTTTTTCCTGTTTTTATTAATTTTTTGCGTTAAAAGGACCCCTCAACAAAAACATCACAGGCAGTTTATAATAGGCATCACAGGCAATTCATATATATATATAGCCACTAAACCATCAAACAACCATAAACAAACACATATAAGTCACTAAACCATCCAACATCACAGAAATGTCACAAATTCAATATCCAAACATCCAACATCCATCATTCATATGTTACAAAGTCCAACATCCATCACTCACGGAAGAGGGGGTCCAAACAACGATCTAACCGTCCGCGCCGCAAGGTCTTCGTCTTGAGGGCCGTCATTCGACGCGGCCGAGCCAGGAGCCTGCCCAAAAGAGATTAGTGGTGTGTGTTACAAGATTTTGGACAGAAATGAGTTGTGAAATGAAATCATAGGGTTCTCAAGTGACTCACGGGAGAAATAGGAACACGTGGTGGTGGAGGCGGTGGTGGCATCGGCGGCGGCGGACCTTCACCCACGCGCTGGCCAATGCTCTGCAGGTAGGCAAATACCTGCTCCTGCCACACTCGGTTCGCCCGCTCGGCCTCCTCCTTCTGCCTGTCTTTCTCGGCCTTCGCCTCCCGTATCTGCTGCACCTCCAACTCCAGCTGCCTCCGTCTCTCCGTCTCTTCATCCAACCGGGCCTGCAATATTCAATCACATTGTTATAATACATTATAAACGTAAGCAAACTTCACGTACAAAGATAGAAATAGAAATAACCTGGAGTGCCTGCATCCCGAAGTGTGAACCGGGAAGAGGCTGGCGGATAGCCGCTGAAGAGCTCGTGCTCCTGGCTCGAATCTGGGAGAGTGTGGGGGTAGAGGCCGTGTCGATGGTGTTGTTGGCGATCAAGTACCGCCCGTGCTTCTTGCCTCCTCCCGCCCTCATGACCACTTCTCCATCAATGTCGTGGGCGGTCAGATCCCAGTCTGGCCCGTGGACCTCCTTCGCGACCTCTTGATATGCTGTGAGGCGACTGTGGACGCTGGCGTTGCTGTATGCCGCGGGCCCGTCCTCCGGGTTGTACCGGACGTCGGAGGTCGCCTTGCCCTTGTGGGCCATAGCAAAAGCCTCGAGCTGTGAGCAAGGCGCACCACCATGTGACGCCGACTGAAAAAACAAACAATATGAATTAGTAATTACACAGAATAGAGTGAGCGAATATAGAAATGACTCGGCGTACCCATTTGGCCCTGTACTCCTCGAGGCTAAGGCTGCCCTGATGGTGTGAGACACCGGGCATCAGCAAACGCCGCTCTCGGCAAAGGTCGTGCTGAGCGGCCCACTCGACGCTGCACCACTTGTCGACTATCACCTCCCAGCACGTGGGATGCGGGGCGCACCACCACAGAATCGCCTACAAGACATCAAGTGTACGACATATAACAAGATCGAATTTAGAGTACTTAATCTTAGAATAAAACAGTATCGATTTACATACCGCCAGATACTGCTCCTTGGTCAACTTCATGTTTCTTGCCTCCGTTTTCTTCACGGAGATCTTGAGTGCCGCGAAATAATCAATTACGGCCTGCACGCGCGCCTCGTAGTGCAGGTCCTTGACAAGCTTCCAGCAGGCTGCATGTGCCACAGCATCCGCCGAAGCCTCCTATCCCGGGGCGCATCTGTAAAAGTCCTGCGCACATATACACGATGAATGTTGCATTATTTGTAGATTGTTCAATGAAAGTGCTGTGTTGAGCAGTGTAGTTGAGCAGTGTAGTGCAACGAATACTTACCCAAAGCTCTCCCTTTACCCGCTCGGCCTTGTTGTTGAAGATCCTGCGCTCCCGGTCCTCCTGATCGCCAGCGGCGACGTAGTGGTCAAAGGTGTAGGCCGGCTCTTCCTTGCCGCCAATGGTCACCAGACCCGGAAACAGCTCCCTGCAAAGAAGACCCAGGATGCCGTTGACTTTGCGGGCGTGACCAGCGCCTGGGGTGACCATCACCCAATTCCTGCCCAAGTGATTAAGATAAATTGTTAGTCCATATTGTGATTTCCAACATATGAATATGAAACGAGAAGGTCTGTGTAACATCTAAAATTACTTACCTTGGAGGGCTGGGTGCGATCACGGGGCGACGCTCCATGGGTATCGGGCGCTTCGGGAGTTGCGAGGGGCCTCGCTGCCAAAGGGCCGAGTTCTCAGAGGAGGTGGACCCCTCTACGTCCTCGCCCTCGGGGTCCTCGGCCCCGTGCTCCTCGGCCACGTGCTCCGCTGCCTCGTGCTCCTCGTCCTCGCGGTACTCGTGCTCCCCGGCCCGAGTGTCCACCGCCGAAGGAACAAAGTCCTCGTCGGACGAAGACGACGAAGGTACGGGGGTCCGCTCTTGCCTCTTGCCCCTGCCTCGCCCCCCGCCTGTGGCCTTCTTCTTTCGCCCCTTGGCACCAGACGACCCAGCTGCCTCGGACCCCCCATCTTTAAACTTCCGGTACAACGACATGACGTTCCTCATCGCACCGCCACGACCCACCATATTGGTCCAATCACCTGCAACAGCCTCACTGAAATAAAAACAAGTTTTTGTCAAATAAAAAATTCGGCAGCACCTCCCCTACACGGAGAGGTTTCTGAAACCACACATCCTGGAAAAAAACACGGCACGAAGGCCGACAACCACATACACAATATTCATGGCACTTGTTTGACATGGCCTAATCCATTTGACATCCTAGTTGCAGCAAAATGAACAAAATAACAAAGGTAACAAGAGGACGGGCGGGGTACCTACACGAGATGGGCGGGCGCGGGGACAGGAGGATGAGCCGGCGGCCGGGGAAGGAGCACGGCGGCCAGGGCCGGGGCGGGGCCGGCCGGGGCGGGGCGCGGGCGGAGGCGGCGGCCGGGGCGTGGCCGGCCGGGGCGTGGTCGTGGCGGGGCCGGCCGGGGCGTGGGCGGAGGCGGGGCCGGCCGGGGCGCGGGCGGCGGCGGTGGCCGGGGCGCGGGCGGAGGCGGCGGCCGGGGCGCGGCGCGGGCAGGGCCGGCCGGGGCATGGCCGGCCGGGGCGTGGTCGGGGCGGGGCCGGCCGGGGCGCGGGCGGAGGCGGCGGGCGTAAGGGAGTGCGTGCGTGCGTGCGTTGCGCTTGTGTGGAGTCGGGGGCGCGTGGGCGGTTAAGTCCCCCGGCGCACCCCCCTCTTTGCCGAGTGTCGTAGATCTGACACTCGGCAAATAGATCTGAGTAAGATATCTTTGCCGAGTGTCAGATCTACGACACTCGGCAAAGAGGGGGGTGCGCCGGGGGTTTGACACGTGGCCGCGCCCGGCCGAAGGGGACGGCCACGTGTCCTCTTTGCCGAGTGTCTGCTCAGGGCACTCGGCAAAAAGGACCTTTGCCGAGTGCCCACGTGGCATATTTGCCGAGTGTCTCTTCCCTGACACTCGGCAAAGGTTCTTTTTGCCGAGTGTAGCACTCGGCAAACATTTCCCAGAACATTTGCACCGTGCCAAATTTTCAAATTTGATCAAATACACATCAAAATATCTTGTCAAATACATTCAACAATGCACATTCTATGCTTCAATGAAATGTTTTCATTATTTCATGCCTATATAGCTCATAATTTCTTCATAACTTTCATTATTTCATTCGGAGAAGGGCGTAGAAATAATTTAAAAAATATCAAATGGGTCCGGAAAAATATGATAACTTCAAATGAAGCAATCTATGTCATCTATTGCCTATAGAAAAAGTTATGAACTCAAACTCTAATTCAACTTCACTTCGTTTCGAAATCCAGCTGTCTCCTTCTCAACTTTCCGAAATTTCTATGGGGATATGCTCCGATTGGAAAGGGTCGTATATATAAACTTTTCGAAATCATCTCAACTTTTTCCCACAGACTCCACATAAGCTATAAAGAGCCTTTGACAAGTATCACTAGAAAAAAATAAAGTTTGGACCCCAAAAACATAAGTTTAAAAACTAAGGTCCTGAGTTTACCGAGTGTATATCAAGAAACACTCGGCAAAGGCTAGCTTCGCCGAGTGTCGAGTGGTGAACACTCGGCAAAGGCTAGCTTCGCCGAGTGTTGCTTGGTAAACACTCGGCAAACCCACCAAGTTTTACAAAAATATTTTTAAATTTTCAAACTTTTATGTTTGAATTCCAAGTTTTTTAAGAATATTTTTAAATTTTCAAATTTTTTCAAATTTTCAAATTTTTTGCCACCTCTTTGCTGAGTGTCGGCTGGAGGACACTCGGCAAAACTGTGACGATTCAAACGGCCGTCGTCGGACGTGGGCGCGCGTGGCACGTGCTGGACACGTGCCGCACCTTTGCCGAGTGTCTCTGACCGGACACTCGGCAAATGTGCTCTTTGCCGAGTGTCTTTGACCCGACACTCGGCAAACCAGGGACCGCCCAAATGGCTCCGAACGGCCGCCAACGGCCGGTGGCGTGCGCGGCAGCTGACGAGCACGTGCGCCTTCTTTGCCGAGTGTCTCCGGCCTGACACTCGGCAAAAGACCTCTTTGCCGAGTGTCGCTGGCCTGACACTCGGCAAAACACCTCTTTGCCGAGTGTCCCCTGTATGCCGAGTGCCTTGCCAAGGGCACTCGGCAAAGTCTTTCTTTGCCGAGTGCCCGACAGAAAGCACTCGGCAAAGAGGGAAGCACTCGGCATACGTCGAGTTTCCCGTAGTGTAAGCAATATTGTCTCAGAGAATTTTATTTCATCTTTGGAACAAAACTCTATACCATCAATATGTGGTAAACTGTATACACATTAATTATTGTTGCTCGTTTGGGTTGCACATGGTTCCCAATGTATATGATGTATATTAATTCTAAAGGATATCATCAATATGCGGTAAATAGAGTGAGGGGTGGGTTTGAACTGAACTTGTTCTCTCTGTTCTAAAAAAGAATCAATACGTACTATAAACAAAAGACACTCAAAGTTGGTCTCCCTGTTCTCTATGGTTCAGGTTACTACAGAAAGTTGGATTACAGAACCTGTCTCCCCAGATAGAGGATAGCTTCTTTGATGATTGGTGGGAAACTGCAAGCAACAAAGTCGAAGGTCAAGTTAATAAGGGTCTAAACTCCATTATCATTCTTGGGGCCTGGTCAATTTGGAATCATCGAAATCGTTGTGTCTTTGATGGGACCTCCCCAAGCTTAAATAGTGTCATTGCATTTGTAGATGAAGAGATGCACTTGTGGGGTTGGGCTGGAGCTAGAGCCAGAGGAGTTTCTGGTCTCCTCGCCCTAGCACCTCATTGACTTAGCTTAGTTTTAGTTAAGGTCTGGTCTCTCTCCACTCATGTAACATGTGATTAGTCTTTTGGTCAGGTGTGGTTTTTCTTTTTGGCCAAGTTTTCCCCTAATAAAACCTGGTTGTAACCTGGGTTTCTAAAACCCTTTTTCTTCTTAATATATTGGTACGCAGCTCTCCTGCGTGTTCGAGAAAAAAAACAAAAGACACTGAAAGCAACAAGAAATTAAAATCCCACTTCCCATAACTGATGCGTAGTTTTCTAGTAGTGATAGTGTAGCTTACTCAGAGGTGTGTGCCCAATGAATGTAATTGGATGTGCCTAATAAGAGGCCCGCCGTATAAATCACAATATATACCATGCAACATCTCTAGAAATTAGATTCGATCACCTTGAGTACCGGTGCACCTATGAACAAACAATCCCTTCCGTATCATACATTATATATATATATATATTCAATACCAAATTAATGAAATATGGAGTTCCATGCAGCGCTATGCGTTCTTTGTCTATTATTCTGTTTTCCAGAACACATAGGTAACCAAATGTCACCGTGTGGACAGGAGTGCGGTCACAGTACTCCATGCCAGGACTAATTGGCAGTCAGCTGGTGGGTTTTCTTTTTTTTTTCCCTTAAACTACCACGAGAATTTCTTGGTCTTTGGGCCAATCCAGCAGTTTCCCTTGTCCCGCTGCCCTTTGTCTGTGTGACTGTCACTGACATGTGAGCCGGAACCACTGAAATTAGGTCAAGTCGGCCAATCTGTGTGCCGCCTAGTCAATTAATGCTCGCGCTATATATCTCTCCCTCCCCACTCGCTGGCTCGTCATTCCCCATAGGCGCAGGCGGCGGCGACTGCAGGCTGCGCATCCCATGAAGCCGGCGGCGGCGGCATTCAGGCCGTAGGAGGTCCTCAGCGACAGCGGCCGTCGGCCACCGGGAAGCCGCGGAACGACCTCACGCGACAGGTTCTCTCTACAGCAAGCCCAAAGCAAAGTTCTTTCGTTCCCTAGCTTGTTTAGGTTTTGTGAGATCCATTTCCTCTGATCTACTCTCTTTGTTCGCCGATCCACCAATCCTTCGCACCAGGGAACCAAGCTCCCGTCCTGCCATGGAGCAAGACGCAAGGTCCAAGATGAGACGGGTGCTGGACGCGCCGGAACCCCGCCGCCAAGATCCGCCGCCGGTCGGCGGAGGCCAAGGAGAAGACGACGACAGCCCGATCAACCGCCTCCCCATCGATGTCCTCGGCAACATCATCTCCTTCCTCCCCACCAAGGACGGCGGCCGCACCCAGATCCTCTCCAACCGGTGGCGCCCGCTCTGGCGCACCGCCCCGCTCAACCTGCAGGTCGACACCACCCTCTCCACCCTCGACCCCAAGCGCATCTCCGCCGCCAACAAGATCCTCTCCACCCACGAGGGCCCCGCCCGCCGCTTCTGCCTCCTCGGCTTCCGCCTCCGCAACCGCCTCGCCCGGATCGACGGCTGGCTGCGCTCGCCGGCGCTCAACGGGCTCCAAGAGATCGACTTCAGCTACTCCATCCCGGACGCGGGGGTGCCGCACCCGCTGCCGCCGTCGGCGCTGCGCTTCGCCCCCACCCTCCGCGTCGCCAGCTTCGGCGACTGCGACTTCCCCAACGAGATGGCGCCATTGCTGCACTTCCCCGAGCTCAGGGAGCTCAGCCTCAGCAGCGTCAACATATCGGAGGAAGCCCTCCACAGCCTGATCGCTGCCTGCCGTGTCCTGGAGAGCCTCTTCCTGGAGGACAATGACGGCATAGGCCGGGTGCGGATTAGGTCGAAAACCCTAAAGATCATAGGCTTCACTGGGCCTTGGCAAGTCTCATCGCTTGCCGTCAGGTTCCAAGAGCTGGTCATCGAGGACGCGCCTAGCCTCACTACGGGAAACCCGACGTATGCCGAGTGCTTCCCTCTTTGCCGAGTGCTTTCTGTCGGGCACTCGGCAAAGACTGGCTGTGCCGAGTGCCCAGACAACGGCACTCGGCAAAGAGCCGACACTCGGCAAACAGGATCTTTGCCGAGTGTCAGAAAAGAGACACTCGGCAAACAGGATCTTTGCCGAGTGTCAAGACAGAGACACTCGGCAAAGCTGACGCACGTGCCGGGCGCGTGCCACGCCACAGACGGCCGTTTGGGCTCCAGTAGCTTTGCCGAGTGTCACACGGCAGACACTCGGCAAAGCCGTACGCGCGGGACGGCCGTTTGGCCTGTCAGTTCTTTGCCGAGTGTCACAGTCCAGACACTCGGTAAACATGTGGCACGTGCTTGACACGTGCCAGGCCCGTTGACGTGTTGGCCCTTTGCCGAGTGTCTGGGTCAGATACTCGGCGAAGAGTTTGAAAATTTGAAAAATATTTTTAAAAAACTTGAAATTCAAACTCAAAAAATTTGAACATTTTAAATATAAGAGTTTTTGGCCAGCTGGATTGGTAGTTTTGCCGAGTGCTTCGGCGGGGCACTCGGCAAACCACCTCTTTGCCGAGTGTTTCCTAGGAGACACTCGGCAAAGCTTATGTTTGCCGAGTGTTTTCTAAAAAACACTCGGCAAAGTTTGGCCCTGTTTATTTAAACTTATGTTTTTGGGATCCAAAGTTTATTTTTTTTCTAACAATACTTGTCAAAGGCTCTTTATATCTTATGTGGAGCCTGTGGCAAAAAGTTGGGATGATTTCGAAAAGTTTATATATACGGTCCTTTCCAATCGGAGCATATCCCCATAGAAGATTCGGAGAGTTGAGAAGGAGACAGCTGGATTTCGAAACGAAGTGAAGTTGAATTAGAGTTTGAGTTCATAACTTTTTGTATAGGCAATAGACGACGTAGATTGCTTCATTTGAAGTTATCATATTTTTCCGGACCCATTTGATATTTTTTAAATTATTTTTACAACAATCTCCACATGAAATAATGAAATATATGAAGGAATTATGAGATATATATGCTTCAAATAATGAAAACATTGCATCTAAGCATAAAATGTGCATTGTTGAATGTATTTGACAAGATATTTTGATGTGTATTCGATCGAATTTGAAAAATTTGGTATGCAAGAATTATTCTGGGAAATGTTTACCGAGTGCTACACTCGGCAAAAAGCACCTTTGCCGAGTGTCAGGTCGGGGACACTCGGCAAAGAGGACCTTTGCCGAGTGCCTGCTCGGGGGCACTCAGCAAAGAGGCCACGAGGGCTGGCCGGACGTGGCATGTTTGCCGACGTGGCATGTTTGCCGACGTGGCATGTTTGCCGAGTGCTGGATCTGTTTGCCGAGTGTCAGATCCAAGACACTTGGCAAACAGGGTGTGCGCCGGGATACTTAACCGCCCACGCGCGGCCCCAACCCTACACAACCCGCACACACGCACGCCGCCCGCCGCCGCGCCGCCCGCCGCCGCTCCCCGCCCCGTCCGCCCGGCGCCCCGCGGCCGCTCACCAACCCGACACCGCAGGCCTCCTCGCAGGGGCGGCCGCCCCCAACCGCCGGCGCCGCTCCACCCCGACGCCGCCGGCCTCCTCGCAGGGCCGGCCGCCCCAACCGCCGGCGCCTCTCCACCCCGACGCCGCCGGCCTCCTCGCAGGGCCGACCGCCGGCGCCTCTCCGCCCCGGCCTTCGCCCGGGCCTGTCGCACCGGCCGCCGGCGCCTCTCCGCCCCGGCCGTCGGCGCCCCTCCGCCCGTCCTGCCCCGGCGGGCACGCAGGCACGCCGCCCCGGCCGCCGGCGCCTCTCCGCCCGTCCTGCCCCGGCCTCCGACGACGCCTCTCCGGCCCCGACGAGCGACGCCGACGCCGCCCCGTTCATCTTCTGTTGGTGAGTGCGCTGCTCCTCTTCTTCCTTGATCTGTCTCCAATGCAAATCGATGATTGTTTTCATATAGATATTTTCAATTTCTTGAATCCGACATAAATAAATGCAAATTGTTATAGGAATGGACGATTTATAGTTGTGAATGTGTATGTGGTATGTGATTGTGAATGCGGATTGTGAACATGGGACCAACAATATTTAATGTTTGAATTATTCCAAATATTGAACAATGTGGATGTATATGTCGGCCTTCGTGCCATGGTTATCTTTGTATATGTCGTTGTCGGCCTTCGTGCCGTGTTTTTTTGCAGGATGGGGTTTCAGAAACCTCCCCGTGCAGGGGAGGTGCTGCCGAATTTTTAATTTGACAACATTTAATTCGTAGATTCATATTTAAGTTGTGTACCTTCTTCGTCTCTTGTATTTATCTTTACCGTGTGGCTTCTTTGCCATGTTCTTGCGTTTCCTACAGTAAATAAGATGATATGACATCTTATTTACTGTAGGATACGTAAAGACATGACAAAGAATTCATACCGTACAGTTAAATACTGCAGGCCAAGATTGTGCACAACTGTGTCACGTAACCTAGTTAGGCGTCACATTCTGCCAAAGAACATGTTTGTCTCTTGGAATTATCTTTATCTTGCAAATCACTATTTTGTCTCTTGGAATTATCTTTATCTTGCAAATCACTATTTTGTTTTTTCGGGAGAAACGCCCTGCGCTGCTGCCCGGCGTCGACGGGCATCGGAGTCGCCCACACGGTGCACGAGGCATTGGTCCTCGACGACTTCGCCATGGAAGAGCTCCGATTCTACGAGGAAGGGGACTACTACAACCATGGCCTCAAGCTCCTCATGGAGCTTGAGGCCATGGTTGTAGTAGTCCCCTTCCTCGTAGAATCGGAGCTCTTCCATGGCGAAGTCGTCGAGGACCAATGCCTCGTGCACCGTGTGGGCGACTCCGATGCCCGTCGACGCCGAGCAGTAGCGCAGGGCGTTTCTGCTGCCATGGCCTAAATTTTTGCCGAGTGCCAGAACAGACACTCGGCAAAAAAAGTCAACCACCTTTGCCGAGTGCGACACTCGGCAAAACCCGGAGTCTTTGCCGAGTGTGGCACTCGGCAAAGGCCCCGTTAGCCCTAACAGCCGTCCACAGACGGCGCCGCGCCGTCTGTTAGTGCTTTATTTTGCCGAGTGCTGGCTTTGCACTCGGCAAAGGCTTTGCCGAGTGCCCGACAGAAGACACTCGGCAAATGGCCTGTTTGCCGACACGAGCTATGCCGTAACCCCTTTGCCGAGTGTTACACTCGGCAAAGCCTTTGCCGAGTGTATTTCGGGGTTTGCCGAGTGCCCCAGGCACTCGGCAAACTCCGGGTTTCCCGTAGTGCCTGGAGAGATTGCTGCAGCGTTTCCCTGACAATGGTCCGGCAACGATACGTGTGATGCAGGCACCGAAACTCGAGATGGTGGGCATGCTGGCAGCTTGCAACTCCAGACTCGAGATTGGAGCTACAGTTCTTCAGGTACCTACAAATTCAATCTTCCATCATCTATGTACATATTCAGCTTTCCTTAGTATATATATATACCAATTAATTGAATGATTCAGTTGTGCTATTGGATGGTCTCTTGTTTTTTTTTGTCCAATTCACAGGAAATGATTGCCCAAAGCATCACAACCACGATGCGCAGTGTGAAGGTTTTGTCAATTAACTCTTTGGGGCCTAATCTGAACTCAGTTGTTGACTTCCTCAAATGTTTCCCCTGTATGGAGGAACTACATATCACGGTGAGTGTATTTTGTCTTTCTTGATTTGAATGCCAGAATGAACATTTTTTGCATAGTTTATGTAATCTGCTAGTGTTTTTTCTTTCTTCATTCAGTATGACCTACAGAAGACTATGAACAATGCAAGGACCTATGATCCATTGGACCCGATCGAATGCCTCGAGCTTCATCTAAAAAAGGTGGTCATGAATGATTATCATGGGATGAAGCCCGATGTCGACTTTGCCAAGTTCTTTGTTTTAAATGCTAAAGTGCTGAAGGTGATGGAATTTGGAGCTCATTCCATCTGCAACGATAAGTGGATCGCTAATCAATGTAGACGACTTCAATTGGACAACAAAGCTTCACCAAGAGCTCGATTTACATTTGCAAAAGGTTATGGAGACATGTCTTTCCCCCGTTTTGAAAAGGCTAATCCCTTTGAGCGGGCGAACCCAAAAAATTTCCTTACTTCTGCTACATACTTTTGAATTAAAGATAAAGAGGCCGGGAGCAACTAGCCTGAGGTATTTTGGGATGCAATAGGGGTGTGGATGATATGATGGATGTAACCGGGACCCAATATCCTCTGCCAGCGCTCCTTGCCAAAGCAATTCTAGGGAATTTGATCGCCCTCTAGAAGATTGTTTATTCCTTTTCTTTTCAATTCCTGTAATGAATATTATGCAGGCTATGTTATCTGGACAAATATTTTATTTCAGAAATCATTTATGTTACCGCTATTTGTAGTTACCAAACAGGCTTGCTTGCCTTATTTCAACAAGTTTCAGTCTATACATGCATGTGTGTCTCTTTCGAGCTGATAACCTCATATTTAGTTTCTTGCAATCTACTTGAATGCACTCACATAAACTCAATGTGGAAATGCATATCAACTGAATGATTCAGTTCTATTTTGGAACTGCAAATATATACGCATTATTTTCTTTTGAGAAATGATGATTTGGTAATAATTAAGTTCCGTCTATAGTTCTTCCGACATCCACAACACTACTCCACTTTGGTGCTATGCTACTCATGGAAGTTCTCAGTCTCGAACTGAGAGTTTTCATCATCCTTTTGTTCTTATATTAACCACCCAAATCAAATGGTCCTGTCTGTGCCACCCATTATCTTCTTAGATAAAGGAAAAAAATATCTGGTTGCTACACTGTGAAAGTGTATAGAGCCATCATGTGCCACCCATTGTGTTGGATTGATGTTTGTTAATTGTTATTTTGCCTTTCAGCACTCGTATTCATAAAGCATACATATCAATTATTACTTCCTTCCTTGGCGTTGTAGCTGTTAGTTGTAGCATACATAGATGACTTCAGGTTATACTGTTACCTTTTCATCTATATATATGTGATTTCGTTTGTTTTTATTTCCAGAGCATTATACCCCTTGCCTGGATGTATTGTGTACATGTCGGTGAGATGGATTGGTGTTGGTGGTATAAACAGCTACTATATTTCAGCAAGATGTGATATATTTTATCCACCATTAGTGAAGTAGTTTAGCGATGTAAGCAGGAATGCCATTTCAAAGCAGTTATTTCTTCAAACAAATGCAAATAGGTAAATTGGTGTTAGGAGAGCTTGCAATGCATTAGTTTAATTCATGCTAGGAAAATACACACACCTATCTCGCTCCAGTCTCAAGTAATAACATTTTGGTAATGGCAGTCAACCATTTCAAACTTTAATTAAAAACTAATTACTTTCATGTACTGAGTTTGGATCTGAGTAGGTTTCAGAAATAAATATATTACAACAAAAATATTAGTTAAAATTTTGTTTTGGACAACAAATTATATGTATAGTACACCATGAAATTATATCGAAACTAGCTATGACAACAGTGCATCATGTATAGTACTCTCCCTGTTTGCCTGTGGGAGCAGAGGTTATTGATCGAGTATGCGTTCTTTACTACGAGCCTGTTACGGAGACTCTTGGGTATACATCCAATATATGGCCAAAAACTGAAGTCACCACACAAGGATTGTTAGGACTACCAATCCAACATTAAGAACAGTTCTAAACTGCAACATTTTCTAGGGCTGCTGTCCCAAATTTTCTATTCCGTGCGTTTTAAACTAGTTAGATTGTCCTAAATATCATGTTTAAAATCAGAGAGTATATTTCCATGCAAGTACAATTGAAGAAATTAATAATCTACCAAGGGGTGTGTCCAGTCAAAATTTGGTTTGCCCTAAAATCGAACTAGTGCCAAATTGCAGGGGCACCAAAATCTTTCTATATACCTTCTATGTACACTAAAAAATAAGAGTGGGTTTATTTGTTTGATCTTTTGCACTCAATCCAACATATATTATTGGTTTCATGCGCCGACCCTACAATCTAACAGCTTATGACAATATTCCAACTTCAACCCCCCTAATCGTGAGTGACTATACAAAACTATCCCCAGTCATTACAGTTCATATGATAACTCCTAGTCAATTAGCCCATGAGCATTCTGCTTGTTTTCATTAGATAACATCAATAGGATACTAATTACGATTTGTTCCTCATTTGTTTCATTTCTTCCCTAAAATACAGAGCTCCAATTGTTTCACAAATCTCTACTACTATTAATCTTCACATTTTCCATCGTGTCACTCGTTGTGCGCGCGTTGTCGTCCTGCCGATCATCACTCTGGCGAAAATGATCGTGTGCCATCTGATTAACGCGCCCGTGCAAATCTTTCGTCCTCACTACCTTCTGTACAACTGACAGCCCTTGCCTTCCATGAAAACCCAAGCATCTCCATCACTGGTCTACATCTGGGATCTCGATCTGCCCTAGGATCAGCCTGCTAGGATCCCTGCCAGGCTGCCACCGGGATCCCTGCATGCACACGACCACGCATGAACGATCGCTGCTAAGGCCAAGCAGGGAACCGCACCATCCCCACGCTCCTTGACAAGGGCTGTTCCCACGCAGCACTGCAGCACTGGATCAACGAGAAGAATATCAAGTCCAACTGTTGCTGATACTCTAGCCGTTAAGATGTATAACAGCTTGTAGACTTTCCTGTGTACCCAAGGTGCGTCATATCCATCTGTTAGTTAGAGATAGAGTTATAGTTTATCTCCATGTAAATAAGCAATCAGTTGGATATCCATGCCGTGGGATGCAAGCCACTCCAGGGGAGTTTCCTGGCCTATATAAACACGCAAGTGAGCACGGATATGGTGCTACGATTCACCCAGTTTTAATCAGGACCGACCGCATTGTCTCTTGGATCATCGCTGCATTTTGGTCAGGTGTCAGGTGTGCACTCACTTGGCTCCTGGTGACGCAGCTCCGTCACTTTCCCGTGCGGCTCCTTCGCCACAGCCTGCCTGAGTGTGGAGAGGCAACGGGTGCGTCCACTGTACCAGGATCTTCTGCGCCTGCACCGACTGTGGCATCGCCTACACCAACAGCACCACATTCAGAACCTGTAGCGCCACATCCAGAACCTGCAGTGCCACCTTTACAGCTTGTGGAACCTGTGGAGAGGCAGCGACCTGTGACACGTCTTCAACATGGGATTCGCAAGCCCAAGCAATAATTTACTGATGGCACTATAAGGTATGGATGTTTAACTGTATCCGATGAACCTCATGACTTGGGAGAAGCTTTTAAAGATGATAATTGGAAACAAGCTATGGACAATGAGTATTTTGCACTTATGAAGAACAAAACATGGCACTTAGTACCACCCACACATGGCTGAAATATCATTGATTACAAGTGGGTGTACAGGATTAAGAGAGAAGCTAATGGAGAGATTGATAGATACAAAGCCCGCTTAGTTGCCAAAGGTTTTAAACAACGTTACGGGATTGACTATGAGGACACATTTAGTCATGTAGTCAAGACAACCACAATCAGTTTAGTTTGGTCCATAGCTGTTTCCAGTGGTTGGAGTCTTCGCCAATTAGATGTTCAGAATGTGTTTTGACATGGTGTTCTTGAGGAAGATGTGTATATGAGGCAACCACCGGGATACAAAGATAGTACTAATCCGGATTTTATTTCCAAGCTTGATAAAGCATTGTATGGTCTGAAGCAAGCCCCACGAGCATGGTATTCGAGATTGAGTACCAAGTTGCAGAGTTTGGGTTTTCATCCCTCCAAGGCAGATGTTTCATTGTTTCACTACTCGAAGGGTAATGTCACAATATTCTTGCTTATTTATGTTGATGATATTATTGTGGCAAGTTCTTCTTAGGAAGCTACACAAGCATTTCTTCTGGATTTGAAGGTCGAATTTGCTTTCAAGGACTTGGGTGACTGACACTACTTCCTTGGCATAGAAGTGAAACCTATAAAGCAAGGGATACTACTGACTCAAAGCAAGTAAAACGAGTTGGAATGACACAGTGCAAGCTTGTAAGTACACCCATGCATGTCTACTAGTGAGAAACTTTCTTCACATGAGGGGGAGACGTTGGGATTAGAAGATTCCAAGAGATACAGAAGTATTGTAGGAGCTCTGCAGTATTTAGCCCTAACACGTCCTGACATTTCTTTTGCTGTCAATAAAGTTTGCCAATATTTGCATTCACCTACTGCCACTCATTGGTCAGCTATGAAACAGATTTTGAGATATTTACAGTATACACTGACATATGGGTTGAGAATATGCAGATCACAGTCCACTCTTGTTAGCGCATTCTCGGATGCTGATTGAGCAGGGTGTGCTGATGATAGGAGATCAACAGGTGGTTTTGTTGTATTTATTGGATCCAATCTTATATCATGGACAGCTAGGAAGCAGGCAACAGTGTCAAGGTCAAGTACGGAGGCTAAATACAAGGCGATAGCAAACGCTACAGCTGAAGTTATGTGGATACAAAAGTTGCTTGAAGAATTGAATATTGTGTCGCCGAGGGCTGCTCAATTATGGTGTGGTAATATAGGAGCTACATATCTTGCAATGAATCCTGTGTTTCATGCAAGAACCCAGCATATAGAAGTTGACTACCTCTTTGTCAGATAAAGAGTTGCAGATAAATTACTAAAGATTCAGTTTGTGCCAACTGGTGATCAGGTTGCAGATGGTTTCACTAAACCTCTATTAGTTGGACAACTATAAGCTTTCAAGAACAATCTCAACTTGGGAAGCTGTGATTGAGGGGGAGTGTTAAGATGTATAACAGCTTGATTTTCCTGTGTACCCAACGTGCATCATATATCCATCTGTTAGTTAGAGATAGAGTTGTAGTTTATCTCTATGTAAATAGGCAATCAGTTGGATATGCATGCCGTGGGATGTAAGCCACGCCAGGGGAGTTTCCTGGCCTATATAAACACGCAGACGAGCACGGATACGGTGCTACGCTTCACCCAGTTTTACAGTGGCTACTGAGTTTCTGAATATTTTTCTGTCTTCCTGACAGATATGAACTTACACACATGTGGTTCATTGCATTGTAGCCACAAATCCACAATAGGTCTATCTCAATCATCAGGTTTGCAAGGAGTCTAGGATCACGCTGACAGCAATACATACGATGGTTCCTCGGTCTGCATTTGGATCTGACATCTGTTATACCTTCATCCGGCCCATACTATTGCTCTGATGATGGCGTATAGTATGGTGCTTCATGCGGCTGGATTGGATCAGTCAGCTATGGCTGCTGATTTTATCATACTTAATTTGGTTTCAGATTTATTCATATATTAGTTCATCTGCATGTCTGCATGGGCCAGTCAAATCCCACCATGATTGGCTGCTTAGCAAACAAATGTTACATATTCCTATATCAGCCAATTAGTGGTCTTCTATGTAGCTGATTAGTGGCTTTGATTGTATTTTAATTTTCATCAGTACAGAAATATAGTCAGGCTTGAACTCCAATCAGGATAGCACTTTGCAGGTATGGCATGTTTGAGGGGGTACATCAATTGTACTAGAACATTCAGTGTGCTTTGCACGCCCTATCACCACTTTGCAATGGAGCACAGAAAAGAACAAATAAAAAATATTGATTCTATTTTCTACAGTGATCCAAAGTCGATGCATGATCAACTGGGAAGGCATTCACTTAACGTTCACACATAATTCCACTGGTTAATTGAAGACTGGATTTCATCGACACATACAAGCATGGCAAAAAGGTTAATACACAATATCAAATTTTAAACTGAGTCAGTATTCATGTTGGTAGCGACAACACTTCACATAGGCACAATATTGTTCAGGTTGGGCATATAACATAGATGAATAAAAAGTAGCCGCACAACCTAAAGCACATCAGTCTATCAACACAAAATTTCCACAATAGTATGACAGATGGATGAAAATGCCTCGATCGGAAGCACTTAGAACACTCTGTCTGGCTTCCCCATTTCACCTAGAAAATGTACACCAAAACACAAGTCAACTTGTATTTGAGAATTATCTTCTGAAGATGCAACCAAAGAAACATGGTACGTAAATCAAGACTCACGTTCGGTGAGTTCTTCAGCAATGAAAGTAGCAAAGGTACATTTCAGAAGCAGAAGTTTACAGTTTCAGATTATGTCTATGCAAACTATAAGCATTCCTGATCTCTCAACCTTGCATTCTAAAATTATTCAGTAAGCTTAATTCAGAAGCAGAAGTTTATAGTTCCAGATTAAGTGTGAATGAATTTCAGAGAAAGAAATCTAATTAACCTCAATATAACATTGATAGTAGTAACCAACCAGAAGGTAAGCATAAGCTTTATAGAGCTATAACACAAGAATGCAACACAAGCAATGAATTAAAGTTGCATCCTACCTTAAAAACTATCACTGTCAACTATTAAATAATCCTCTTCCGCACAAGTCAAGTGAACTATTGGAAACATGCAAGATCAAGCTAGGGTTCAAGCATTGAGTGCAGTACAATTATCACACACATGCCTACTGAACATGTATAACCATATATTTTGACAATTCATGGAACATCTCATCCTTCTGTACTTTTTCTAAGAATACTGAGACATTCTAATAAAATATACAAACATGTGGGTATACACCATACTTGGATTCCATGTCATTTGAGTCTTTGTAGCTTATCCATTTTATATTTTGCTGACTAAACAACTAATTCAAGAAGATTAAGCTCGGTAAAAAGGAAGTAGAATGTGATGTACTATCCAAGTCAAAGGGTGCACTCTAAAAATTCAGAGAGGATATGTCTATCAGTCAATATCGTCCACAGTTCAAAGACATAACTGAATTATCAGAAGCAACAAAAAATGAATTAATCCTATTGATGCAAAGGAAATCATATATAGATAATACTCATTCTATTTTAGAGTATGAAGTATGAAGCATGATTTACACTAAAGTTGAGATTGTTGAGTGAGTTGATACAAACAGATAATGAAGCCACAGAAGTTTGGAATCCATCCAGTGAAAATTTTACTTTGCCAAAGACTGCATACTTAACAGAGTGGATTCAACTTACTTCTGCAGCACCAAATGAATACCCATACATCTCACAGATCCAACCCATGACATATATATCACCAGTAATATTGGTAGACCAATGGGATTTATCCTGCCTCACTTCTTCAGTTTTTGAAACCCATAGAGGCACTACGGGAAACGCCAAAGTTGCCGTGTGCCGCACACGGCAAACGGCACACGGTAACCATCGGCCGGCAAAGCCGACTTTGCCGTGGGCCGAATGTCAGGCACACGGCAAAGCCTTTGTCGTGTGCCAGCCTGGCCCACGGCAAAGCCCGGCCCAGGCCGACGGCCGTTAACGGTGGGATCGTGACGGAAAGGCCCACGACAAAGGCCCACGCTTTGCCGTGTGCCAGGCCCACAGCACACGGCAAAGCTTGGTCACTTTGCCGTGTGCCAGAACCTGGCACACGACAAAGGCCCCGTCCTAGGTGCCACGTATGGCCACTTTGCCGTGTGCCAGGGCTCTGGCACACAGCAAAGTGACCATACAGGGCTCTGTTTTTTTACATTTCGACGTAAATGGGACCCCCAAATAGCACAAAATCATCACAGGTATTTATATATCACAATAACCATCACAGGCATACATAATATCATCCACAACCATCACCATACACATCACAGGCAGTTATAATCCACAAATGCATAGAAAGTACATAAACAACGACGTACAAGTCCATACGAGTCCACAAACAAGTCCAAATGCATCATCAAGTCCACAAACTAGTGTAGCTGATACATCAAGTCCACAAACAACTCACTCGGCCGTCGGTGGCGGTGGCGGCTGCGACGACTGTCCCGGCGCCCCAGGCGGTGACGACTGCACCCACTGTCCCGGTGCCCTAGACGGTGGCGGCTGTAGCCACTGTCCCGACGCCCCAGGCACCCACGGAAGCTGCGACCCCCCCCCAGGCACCCACGAAGGCTGCAGAGACCACGTAGGAGGCTGCATCGGAGGGTACTGAGGCGACATTTCTCTGACTCCTACAGCTGGCCCCTCACACGATGCCGCCGATGGATTCTACATATAGTTCGAAATTATTTCATGTGTTAAGCTATATCCTAAGCTCATAGTCATTCTACTACCCTAGGTCATTAGTTCTAAGTCATTGTATCTCTATGTGGTCGTTCTAATTGCTAAGTGAAATGAAAGTAGAGGGCTTTGAAGTGACTCACAGGAGTAAGTGAACAAGCCCGTGCTGGTAGAGCAGGTGGGCTATAAGATGGCGGCGGTTGACCCATTTTCTGCCCCAGACCAGTCATGTGCGCCCAGACCTCCTCGAGTTTCTTGCGATCGGCCTCCTGCTGGCGCCGAAACTCGTCCATCAGGCTCGCCTTCTCTGCGGCCCACTTCCTCTGCTGCTCCTCCTCCCGAGCTTTAAATCTTGCCTGCAATAATTGATGAAGTGTTAGAATACAAACCAAACGTATGGAAAGATCAATAAACGACGATTGAAATAGAAATAACCTCGAGTGCCTCCATTTGGGATGTGACGGCGTCTAGCCGTGAGCGGATGGCCGGGCTTGAGCTGGTGCTATGAGCTCGAATCTGAGAGAGAGTAGGAGTACCGCTCTTGTCAACAAGGGGGTCGGCAACCCAGTAGCAGTCATGCTTCTTCCCTCCTCCCACCCTCATGACGACTTCTCCATCGATGGGCTGGGTGATCGGATCGAACTCCGGCCCATGGACCTCCCTCACCATCGCGTTGTAGTCATTGAGGCGGCTGTGGACGGTCGCGTTGCTGTAGGCCTCGGGCCCATCTTCCGGGTTGAAGGTGACGTCGGACGTCGCCTTGACCTTATGGGCCAAAGCCCATGCCTGGAGCTGAGAGCAAGGCTGGTCACCATGTGTCTGTGACTGCGAAAATAAAGGCACTATGATCAGAGGTGATACGGAATTGAGTGTTAGAATAAAGAATGGACACATTTACATACCCATTTCTTCGCGTACGCGCCGAGGTGACGGTTGCCTTGATGGTGTGATGCACCTGGCATCATCAAACGACGCGCACGACAGGAGTTGTGGATCTCCACCCAACCCTCGGCGCACCACTTATCAACGATCATTCCCCAACACTACATGTGCTTTGCGCACCACCACGGAGGCACCTGCACGTAATCGAGAACACGACATAAGAATATCACATGTAGCACGCTTCATCTCAGAAAAAGTTAGTATTACGGTTTTACCCTCATGAATTGCTCCCGAGTTAGCCTCATGTTTCTTGCCGGCCGTTTCTTCACCACCAGTCCTTCGTGTTTGGCTTTGTAGTCCACGACGGCCTGGACACGGGCCTCGTACATCATATCCGACACCAGCTTGGTGCACGCTGTGTCCGCCGTCTGAAACGAGGTGGCCAAAAGTCCCGGCTCGCATCTGTAGAAATCCTGCAAAGGCCATAAATGATATGTTATTATCTAAAGAATGTCCAATGGATGTAATGTATTGAAAAATGTAGTTCATGACTTACCCAAAACTCGTTCAGGACCCGCTCCGCCTTGTTTGCCCAACACCTGCCCTCCCGATCTGGTCTATCGATACTCTCGCGGTAGAGGGCCCACGACGTCACCAGCTGAAGCCTCCCGGCAATCATCTGTGCGCCAGGGTAGTGAAGCTTGCAGAGGAGCCCCAGGCTACCATTGGGAAGGCGGTCGTGAACACCTGGGGTGATGATCTCGAAGTTCTTGAAAAAAAATTAATACGAATGATTAGATTAAATTTGTGATTTTTAAAAGAAAACGTGTTCATAACCGCAAATGTTATTTACCTTGGCCCGTCAGGTGCAATCACCGGCCATCGCTCTAAAGGTATCGGCTGGTCCGGGAGCTTCGATGGTCCTCGTAGCCAAACACTAGGGACCTCCCCCTCCACCTGCTGCTCGACCTCCTCCTCGTCACCCGAGGCAAACGCCTCAGGAACCTCGTCCTCGTCCTCCTGCTGCCCCTCCGCCTACTCCTCCTCCGCCTCCTCCTCCTCCTCCTCCTCAGCCTCCTCCTGCTGCTCCTCCTCCGCAGGCGAGGGTGACCTCCTACGAGGCACCCTCATCCACCTACTCCGTCGAGCCACGCCCGAGTCCTCAGCCTCGGCTACAGGCGCCGAACTCCCTCCCTTCCGCCCCCATCGAGCCGAATGGGAGGACTCACCATTGCCGCCAGACCTCCCGAGTACCTCCGTGAGTGACCTCAGTACACCTCCGCCGCGCCCCACAATCTTCGATCAACCGCCTGATTTTCAAAATAGTAAACCAATAAGTGCATGTATTAGAAATTCAATATCATAATAATAAAATAAACAATAACAATAATAAAATAACATAATAAGATCATACATTTATTAAAAATAATCGTCATGGTCCGAAATAGCAGGATCATATGTCTCATCATCACTATCACGCATCTCTATATGATCAAAGTCGTTCTCCAAAGGACCATCACTATCATCATCACTGTCATCGCCCAAATGTAGCTTTTCAAGTAATTCTATGTCCTTGGCGTTATGAACATCATCTCCAACATCCTCAAGAGCAACACTTTAATTATCTACTTCCATCACATCTGTTAAGTCGATCGCGAAACTCCCTGAAAGCCCATCTTCGTGAAAAAATTCCCCGACATAGGTGTTTGGGACTATGTTCTAATCTTCATTGTTTGGTACACGTAGTTTGCCGTGTGGCGATACCCTATACACAACATCCCAACCCTCAAGATTCATGTCCTTTTTGCACGGGTAAGACAGATAATAAACTTGGGTGGCTTGTGTCACCACAATATAGACATCATCTCCTAGGTACACGGACGACTGTTGCCTCTGGCTCCTCCTCCCTAGGTCCTTCATCGAAGTTTACTTCGTGAAAGTCATCTAGCATGTCTCCCACCCCAGCATCGGCAGCAAGATCATGGATGCGTCGTCTCACTGCTTCGTCTCTCCTACGCTCGGTTTCACCATGGATGGTCCACCGAGTATAGTCTGTCATAAACCCATAATTACCAAGATGATGTGTTATTTCTTGCTTTGTTTGTCGACGCGTGTTTCCACATCTCATACAGGGACACCATGTCGTCTTTGCTTCTTTTGCCTTTACAAATGCTCGATTCAAGAAATCCTCGGTCTTCCTAATCCACTCCAGAGTGACGTCACCCGCAGGTTTCCAGCCCGTGTACATCCACGAACGGTCATCCATCCTTTATTTCATATCAATGAGCAATATAAAAATCATTTGCTTCTACACGATGCCTACACTTTCTAATAGGTAAAGATAGGTCCTAATCCCACCCAAGGATCCAAAGACGAGTTAGTTTCCATAGTTTATTCCGATCCGGGACAGAATTTCGGCAGCACCTCCCCGCTGTTCTCCAAATACACGTCCCGAGGGGGAGATTGTGCATCCGGAGAAGAACAGAGAGATAATGCCGAAACACTGTCACGGATCGGATTAAACTTTGGAAACTAACTTATCTACGCATCCTTGAGCTGTCCAAAATCGTGGACAATTCGAAACAGATATGGTCATAGATATGCAGAGTCCTGCATACCTAGCATCATATCTCTTTCAAATGGGAGACATCTAACTAAGTTGCGTGACACAACTTACATATGCTACGAATTAAATATAGAGGGAGGGCATGGGGTTTTGCATGTGCTCACCTAGGGCTTGACGGCGGACGAGGCGATGAAGCTCGTGTCGGTGCAGACGGCGTGTAAACCGAGGATGGGGCGGTCGGGGCTGGGACGGTGAAGGGAGAAAGCCTGTCCTGCAAAAAAAAATAGGGGGTATCACTTAATAATTTCAGTAGCACCTCCCTATAATGGGATGTATCCAAACCCCCAACCTGCAAGAAAACATCGGCACGAAGGCCGCACAGACACAACGGCACGAAGGCCGGACATACACAATGGCTCGATGGCCGGACAGACACAACGGCTCGATGGCCAGACAGTCATTGTCTTCATTGTGTGCTCACCTACGGCCGAAGGTCGTCGGGGGCAGACGGAGGTGGCCGAACACGCGGCAGGGCGGCGGGAGGGCGCCGGGGCGGCGCGGCCAATGGCACGTGCCGCCGGGGCGTGGAGACGAGGCGGCAGCGGGTCAGGCCGCGGGTGGGCCGCGGCGGGGCGGGGGCGCGCCAGGGCGGGGGCGCGTCAAGCTGGGTCGCGCTAGGGCCGGGGCGCGCCGGAGCCGGGGCGGGGCGCGTCGGAGCCGCGGCGGGGGCGCGCCAGGGCAGGAGGGCCGCGTTAGGAGACCGGGCGGCGGTGGCGCGCGGGTAGGGTGGCGTGGCGGCGAGGGCGGGGGCGGCGGCCGGGGGCAGTAGCGGCGGGGGCGGCGGCCAGGGGCGGCGGCCGTGGGCGAGTGGCGGGGGCGGGGGCGCGGGTGGGGCGACATGGCGGTGAGGGCGTGGCCGGGAGCGACGGGGGCGGCGGCCAGGGGCGGGGGCGGCGGCTGGGGGCGAGAGGCGGTGCGGGGGTAAGGGCCGAGGGCAAGGGGCGGGGGGCAGGGGGCGCGTGTGGGGCGGCATGGCGGTAGCGGTGGCCGGGGGCGTCGGCGGGAGCGGCGCAACGGGCGGCGGCCGGGGGCGTCGGCGGGATCGGCGCAACGGGCGTGTGCGTGGGGCGGGCCGGGTGGGCTGATGGGGCTAAGTCCCCGGCCCTTTGCCGTGTGCCGGCCCACGGCAAAAGGTTTGCCGTGTGCCGGCACATGGCAATATTCAAAATTCACATTTTTTCAAACTTTGGCCTAAACCACTCCAATAATTCACATTTAAATTACTTTGTCACATTGTTTGCCTTCCTATAGTGGCTCAACAATTCATATTTTATGATTTTGTGCAAAAAAATATATTATTTCATGCGTTTCCATGTTTATGACATGAAATTCTTTACGGCAGAAAAAATTAAAAATTATCAAACGGATTCCAAAAATAACCAAAACCTGGCACAAAGCATTCTAAACTGTCTGTTGCATATACAAAAAGTTTTGAAGTCAAACCTAAATTTCAAAATTCAATTTGCTTCGAAATCTGAACGACTCATTCTCAACTCTATGGATTTTCTCCGTAGATGTTTCGATTTGTATATAGCGTACGTGATAACTTGTGCGAACGCTTCTCAATTTTTTACCACAGCCCGTATGCGTGAAATCATGAGTTAATGACAAATCTTGGGATTTTCAGACTTTGTTTGTTTTTTATAGATTTTTAAAACAATGCGTCCGCACGTTCGTTACTATGGTTCTTAAACAAAATTCTCAAAAATTCTTTACATTTCCTAGATATGGCTTCACATCATGATGAATAACGTGAATATCATTTTTTGTTTCGTTAAATTCCATGATTCGAGACACTTGTAGTTCAAATTTGAATTATTTCCAAGAAATCAATTTAATAAAATCAAATAACTAAATATAGCAAAACAACCCAAAAATACACCAAATTCAAACATAGAGTTAAACATAATGTACACATATAGTAATAAAATTTTGGAAGAAAAATAAACATTTTTTTCAAATATTTGTCGAGTGTTTCAAGAAAACACTCGGGAAAAACGAAAGGCACACGGCAAAAATAGTGTTTGTCGTGTGCCAGTTGGCAGGCACACGGCAAAGATTCACGGCGGCCAACGGCGTGAACCTTTGCCATGTGCCATGCGCTTGGCACACGGCAAATACGTGGCATAGCCGTGTGCCTTTGGCTTGGGCACACGGCAAACACTCGATATGTCGTGTGCCTTTATTTTGCCGTGTGCCTTTTCTGCGGCACACAACAAAGCTTGTGTTTGCCGTGTGCCCGATATTTGGCACACGGCAAACGCCCGGGCACACGGCATATAGGGGATTTCTAGTAGTGAGGTGCTATAGCTCTTAAGTCATCAATATGCATGGCAGGAATTCCCCCAACTTTATCACAAAATTCCGGACGTGCAGTGTGAAGCTGTGCTAGGATGTTATCACAACTCTTCAAATATCTAGTTATGAAAATATAGAGTGAAACCAATTAGAGGTCCGGTATAAATCAGACATAATGCGGCACCGTGCACCGAGCCTATGACTGACAACCAACAGTTACTGTTGGAAAATAAAATACATATCTAACTGTATTTATCTTATCAGAAATATGAAGCAGCACACAGACTTCCTCCTTGACATACTACAACCTTATACAACGAATTTTTCTGACGTTCTAACAGGAAAATGGAATGTGAGTTAGCAAATTACTATTGCAAAATAGGTAAGATCCTAGTGGAAGGATGAGTAATAGATGTCTAAATTATTGACTCAAAAGAATAATTATGTAATTTATTGAAGCTCCATCCTTTCCAAATAGTTAAGACCGTATCAGTAAAAAAAGGAGAAAGACATAATTAATATCCAAGCGAGTAACCCCGAGTCCCCGGGGAATAATGGGTCCTTATCTGGTCGGCATCCAAGATTACAACCCAATCAACATTGTCTGCCTCTGGACTATGCTTTAACCAATGCACCACCCCTGCAGGCTTATTAATGGCGGAGTACCTTCACATGAAAATTGGAAGGACGCCCAATGAGCTCACTTTAATTTGAAACAAGGAATCTTAACTTGAAAAATAGCAATCCCACCCTCTTCTGGCGTATCTTTGGGATCCCTAGCTCATTCCAATTGACTTCTTACCATTTAATTCTATGACTACTAGTCAATCACAAACTCCTACCAAATATACTACCGCAGCCTAAACCCATGAACTCCCCATACTGTAGAAATGCTGAAGTTTGACAGCTCATTTAGCAATTCATCTAAATATTAGTCCAAACGTTCAATTTTTATTTAGCAGTAGCAGATTATACCGCAGATTCTCAGAAATGCTTACATGCAACCACCCAGAAATGCACATTCCATTTCGAAGCACCACAACTAACTACTCGAGCAGAAGCCTCTCCAGACTTGTGAAAAGAGGAAACCACTATAGCCAATACTATTGAGTTCTTACAGGTTGGCCGAAGGAACAAATTAATTCCCTAGAATAGTAAGTGGAGTGATGGTTGTGTATGTGACGGCGAGGTTACCGGTCGCCGGTGCGTGGGTGGCGGCTGTAGGACAGGACCTGGAGGGTGTGGTCGATGCGGAGGGCACAGTAGGAGGGGAGCTGGTCCTCCGCACAGCTGAGGAGGCGGGTGATGCCACCGGGATGCCCCGCCTTGCGGCAGCTGGGGTCCCTCGTCCGCCGGCAAGCCGGGTGACGGTGGCTTGGATCCTGCCGACTGGAGCGGCGGTGCGTTGGGGTGCAGGAGAGACGACGGCAAGCGATGAGGGGCGGCAGCAGCTGGGGCCCCTCGTCCGCCGGCAAGACGGGCAACGACGGCTTGGATCCCGCCGGCTCGGGGCCTGCGAGCAGGCTGCGCGCTCCACGGGAGGATGCTGGCCTCTTCGATTCCACGGAGGGCCGGCTAACATGACCGGATCTGGTGGCGAAATGGAGGAGAGGGCGTGTTGGCAGCGGTTGCAGCAGCTAGGGTTTGAGAGCACCTAAGTCGCTGCGCGGGAGCGAGATAGAGGGAGACGGTGGAAGCCGAGCGAGAGGGATGGAGGACCGCGGGTTGATTCCACCAAAGCTGAGGGGTTGTTTTTGCAAAATGACCCGTAGAACACGGGGGTGCGAGAACGGCGTATGGAGCGTCTCTCGTGCGAGGAGGAGGGACCTCCTTTTAAGGAACCCGATGTCTTTAAATCCAAACTCTAACCTGAACTGTTTCTGAACAGTAGCAAAGTACAAGGACTGTGGTCAATGAATGTGTTGCTTTGCGTCTGGATCTGAATTTTCTTTTCACGAAATTAAAGGTGTGGGACAGATATTTGCATAGTTCCGTAAGCTTGTGAGCCCCTTTATTGATGTTAGATTATTTGTAAGCTTCTAAGCTTCACTGCTGACAATCTTCTTGTAGATCTGAAGTATGTGTGGCCGCTGAGTTTACGAAGCTCATTATGCAAGATATAGAAATTTTATGCATACACCACTACCGGAAACTCGTAGTTTGCCGTGTGCAATTTATCGGGCACACGGCAAACTACCTCTTTGTCGTGTCCTAGAAAGAAAGCACACGGCAAATATCCTCTTTGTCGTGTGCCCAACATCCAACACACAGCAAATACCCTCTTTATCGTGTGCCCACGGCCCAACACACGGCAAAACATTTAACATGCATGCGGGACGTCAAACCCAAGTGACGGCCGTTAGGCTTTGCCAAGTGTCATGTGTAGGCACACGGCGACACACGGCGAAGCACACACAAAAAACAAATTCTTGCCTTCAAACTTTTTCTCGAGTTCACATACATTGCTTGAAACTCCATGTTTTAATTTGGTATATTTCTCGATCACTTTGCTATATTTAACAAATTTATTTTATTCAAAGGTTTTTTTTCATACAAGGCAAATTTGAACTGCAAGTGCATGAAATAATAGAATAAAGTGAGTGAAAAAATAATATTCATGATATTGAGTCTAGTGTAAGACCTTATCCTATAGTTTAAACGGAATTTTGAAAATCGTGTTCACAAAACAATAGCACGAATGTGGGGCCGAATAGTGTTTAAATTATATAAAATTCAAATGAAGTCTAAAAATTATGAGATTTGTCAATTTCTCATGCTATCATACGTGGAGTCAATATCTCATGCTACATATATGGAATCATAAGATTTGTCACGTTGATGCTTACAAACTAAAGTTTCCCCGAAGAAGATCCATAGAGTTGAGAAATACGTGGTTAGGTTTATAGGATGTGACAACCGACCCAGTTTGTATGGTCCAGTAGTGGCCCGTGAGTGCAGGATGCACGTGTGTAGTGCCACATTGATAGTTTAGCAAGGGTGGAGGCAACTTATAAGCCCTTGTCTTCCAGCCATAGCACCTTCGGGTTAACCCTTTTACACGAAGCGAGGACGAAAGTGTAAGTAGGGTGCTATGTGTACGCGTGCACGCCCCTCGGAAGGGTTGTGTGGGGCGGCTTTGGAGGGCGGAGTGTTACAAATGGTATCAGAGCCGACCCTCGCGGTTGCGCGTACAGGTCAGTGTGCGGGCATAGGGCGTATGGCGCGTGTGGCCAGTACAAGAATCTATTTAATCTGTGACGAATTTTTACGAAATTTTCGTGATGTTTTCAGAGATCGTCACAGATATGCAACTATGGATACAAGGCCCATAATCCGTGACAGTTTATCGATTTTGTCATAAACCGGCCCAAAACCTGTGGCGTTATAACAATTTCATCGCGATTTAAATACTTCAAAACCATATAAGAGATGTAAATTTTGTGAACAATGTTACTGTCATTCTATCGGATCAAGAAATGACCAAAATAAAAGTTATATATATTGATGAGTTATACAACTTTGATGTTGGTGACTTTTTCAGTTGAAATCATTTAGTATTTGAAAATGTTGTTTGCGGTTGTCATAATTTGAAATTCAAATTCGAATCATTGAAACAGAATTATATAGCAAAATGACCAAAACAAAAGTTGTAGATATTGATGATTTATACAATTTTGTTGTTGATGACTTTTTCTGTTGAAATCGTTTATTATTTGAAAATGTTGTTTGAAGTTGTCCTAATTTGGAATTCAAATTTTATGTAGGTCAATTAAACTCAGATGGAGAAATAACCAAAATAAAATTGGTATATATCAATAAGTTCTACAACTTTGTTTTTGACAACATTTTCACATAAGTTCATTTAATAAGATAAAATTCGATTCGAAGGTTTAATATTTTGAAATTAATTGAAAGGAGGGACGAAAAATGGACTTCTCAGAGAGGGATGAGGTAAAGGCCTGGCTTGTAACAGGCCTTTTGCTTCTCCCTCGCTAAGAAGTCCATTTTGCCTCCCTCCTTTCAATTAATTTTAAAATATTAAACCTTCGAATCAAATTTTACTATACTAAATAAACATTTTTGAAACAACTATCAAAAATAAAGTTGTATAACTTATTGAGATCTACCTATTTTATTTTGGTTATTTCTCCATCTAAGTTTGATTGACCTATATAAAATTTGAATTTCATATTATGACAAATTCAAATAACATTTTAAAATACTAAATGGTTTCAACTGAAAACGTCATCAACAACAAAGTTGTATAACTAATCAATATGTACAATGATTATTTTGGTAACTTTGCTGTATGACTTTGTTTCAATAATTTGAATTTGAATTTCAAATTATGACAACTTCAAACAACATTTACAAGTACTAAATGATTTCAACTGAAAAAGTCATCAACAACAAAGTTGTATAACTCATCAATATCTATAACTTTTATTTTGATCATTTCTTCATACGGTAAAGTGATAGTAACATTGTTCATAAAATTTACATCTCTCTTATAGTTTATAAACTATATAAGTGACATGTACATTTTGTAAACAATGTTTCAAATCGCTTTGTCGGATGAAGAAATGACCCAAATAAAAGTAATAGATCTTGATGAGTTATATGACTTTGTTGTTGATGACTTTTTCATTTGAAATTATTTAGTATTTGAAAGTATTGTTTGAAGTTGTCATAATTTGAAATTCAAATTCAAAAGGTTCAAACAAAGTCATATAGAAAAATGACCAATACAAAAGTTGTAGATCTTGATAAGCTATACAACTATTTTGTTGATGACTTTTTCATTTGAAATCATTTATTTACCCCAATTTTTAGTAAATCAGTTCAGAAAAATTTTAAACTCTCTTATCAGCTAATTAAATGGGCCAAGAAATCTGACCTGGGCCGTTTACACCTAAGGCCCGAGTTCTAGTGGCCGTCCATCTATGATGGAACGATCCAGATCGACCCACCGATGAATAAAAGGCCAGTCCCGGACGCCCTCTCGGCAACCCTAGCTGCTGCCCCTCTTCTTCGATCCGCCGTCGACGCCTCCCTTTCCCTTCCGTTCTCTCTCTCATCCTCAGATCTGCCGCTGCCCCTCAACCAAGCCATGACGGGCGACGACTGCCGGTACGGCGGGGCTGCCAACAGTGCTCTTCGGCCTTCTTGCCACTGGGATGCCCCGCGATGAGGAGGTCGGGGTCTGGGTCGGTGACGGCGTGGTCTAGCTCCCGGCCATCGCTCGAGGCAGCGGCCGTCGTGATGGTCCCTCCCCGTCCCACACCGCCACCACGGACAAGGAAGCTGTTGTCCCCTCGTGCATGGTCGACGGCTCGGCGCAACCATGAGGCCCAGGTCTCGTCCTAGATCTCGTCGCCAACACATGCACTTCGGTGCACTGCAGCTCAGGGAGGGCGAGGATCACCTCAAGTTCTCGCAGGTGAGCCCCTTGACCTCGTGCGATCTATAGAATCGTAGCCTTACCTGGAATTTTACTCACATGTTTGGGGCTAGATCTCTCTGTAATGTGAATATATGATTCCCTATATTCGTATTTGGATTTCTTTTACGATTAGTTGCGGAGCTGTAGTTATTGCGGTGGACTTCTCTGTCGTAGTATGATTGATTAATCTAGAACGCATACTTCTGCCTGCAGCTACTATGATGCATGTTTTAGTTGTCCATCAGGAGTAACAGTATCGGGTCCAGATGGATAGTGATGGTTTTTTCCCTCCATTATGCTAGAATCTCAGAAGCGGTAATTTGAGTTGTTTGCTCGCTTGATTGTTAGGTCACAGGTGCATTAAGAAATTCTTACAATTCTACTGCACATTGCAACTGCATCCTTTCTGAGATAATAGCACTGTTCTAACTCTAGTGACTACAATCTGAAACTATCTTGATTTGTTTTAACACTAGCATTGAGACATCTGAACTTTGACACCATGAGAAAAGCACCAAGGGGCTATGCCTTTGTGATAGAATTAATGTCATATAAGTGGATAGGTTCGCATGCTGTCTGATCTTTGCAGAGGGTCAAAATAATGATTGTGCGGTTCAATGCTTTACTGAAAAAATGAAATTAGGTTTTTTAGATAGGGACATACTTATCAATACACAACAGATGGATCAGTAGCAGTCTGTACTCATTTTCTTTTGTGGGGGACCATGGGAAACTCTAGCCCGACCCAATATAAGATGGACAGGATAATTTATTCTACATTAGAAAACATCAATGGCATATATAGTAGTTCACTACCTAGGCAAAAGGTTTAGCTCTGAAGCTGAATCTCAACAAAGCTGAACCTGTGATATTTCTGTGGGGAGGATACCCTATTATTTTCTTGAAAACTCACACCATTTCAAATCTTTCATATCTACAAGCTTCTTAAATAATCAAGGAAACACGGGCACATTTCATTAAACAAAAGCATCCTATGCTAATAACAACAATGGTGATTGTTTGTGTTGTCTGAGTACTCTTCTAAATTTGTATTTGCGATTTTTGAAATCAATGACACACATCAAGCAACCTGTACCTGACTGCTTGGGATGCCATGCTGTCTCTTTTGGTAATACCGGCGGTAAGTACTTCCATTGAAGAAGTGACTGAGTGTTGACGTGTCCTTTTGTGTTGTTCCCTGTGTCTTGTCTTAGTAATTATCTTATTCCATACTAGGATTGTTTGGACGGTAAGATATTAGTGCTTTTTAATTACCTTGAGATGGCTTTGTTGCTTGCTTGTCTAATCTCTGTAGGTTCAGTAAATAAGCCATCTTTTGCAAGCCTGGTCGTTTAATTTTATTGTTATCTTGAGTAGCAGCTCGCCCTTGTGTCATCAAGTTTTGCGAACAGCAACCATACTTAAGTTTCAAGCCTTTGAGATTTGATTTGTTACTTAATGTTTTTGTGGTCGGTGTTAGCAGTAAATAGTAGTTGGCTTTTTGGTTGCTTGTTCATGTATATATATCTGTGTTGATGGATATTTTTATTTTGTTTGCAGATTATTGACGAGAATGTCCAATGGATGCAAGATGGAAACATGAGGGTAACTAGCTATTTCGATGTGCATCTGAATATAACATGAGATATTGATTTTGATATATGTTGTAATTCACTTATGTATTATGTAAGAGATATTGATTTTGATATATGTTGTAATTCACTTATGTATTATGTAATTTTGATACATGGGCTGAAAACTTGGTATGTCTTTTGGGCTAAAATAGCTGAAAACTTGGTATGTCTTTCGGGCTGAAATGATTGCTGTCTTTTTGGTAACATGGGCTAAGCCCATAACAAAATGGGCTTGCAAATGGGAATCCACGTCAGTGTCCACGGTGTTCGCCATGTCAGCGTCCACGGTGCCTGCCACGTCAGCGTCCATGGTGTCCGCCACGTTAGCGTCCACGGTGTCCGCCACATCAGCGTCCACGGTGTCCGCCACATCAGCGTCCATCCACGGTGTGCGCCACGTCAGCATCCATGATGTCTGCCACGTCAGCATCCACAGTGGCCGCCATGTCAGCTTCTATCAAATAGTGGTGACATGGCTATTCAATCTGTGACGTTTATTTTCGTCATAAACATTGTGCCTGGGCTGGGCTTCACGGGCTCAAGGTCAATCTATGACGGTTAAGAAACATCACGGATTACTTCAATCTGTGACGAATTTTATTAAACGGTCACGTGATTTAATCTATGACGCTCAATCTATGACGTTTTCTAAAAACATCACAGATACAGTTTTATGACGATTTTTCAGTGATCTGTGACGAAATGATTCTGTCATAGATTAAATGGTTTCTTGTAGTGGGCCCGGGTAGGGCATACGACATGGACTATGGCGCTAGCACTGGACGTACGGTCGTGCGCTAAGGGGAACGTTCCTGGATATTTGCCCGTGTGAGTGAGTTGCGCCGACGAGGACGTTGGGTTCTTTGAGGGGGGGTGTATGTCACACCCAGCCCAGTTTGTATGGCTCAGTAGTGGCCCGTGAGTGCAGGATCCACGTGTTTAGTGCCACATTGCTAGTTTAGCAATGGTTGAGGCAACTTATAAGCCCTTGTCTTCCAGCCATAGCACCTTCGGGTTAACCCTTTTACACGAAGCGAGGACAAAAGTGTGAGCAGTGTGCTATATGTACGCGTGCACGCCCCTCGGAAGGTCTGTGCGGGGCGGCTTTGGAGGGCGGGGTATTACATAGGCGCGATAAACGTTCAATGTTGAGTGTGACTTCAAAACTTTTTCTATAGGGTCTAGACAACGTAGATTGCTTCATGTTAAATTTTGGTAATTTTCCGGATCTGTTTGATAATTTTAATTGATTAATTGTTATAGAATTTTAATTGATATAGATTAACGGTATAAAATAATAGATTTTAACTATAAAATTTATAATGTTGAGTGAGTTTACCAAGGTATGTTTAAATTGTATTGGAATAAACTTAATTGTAACATGTTTAACAATTTTGATTAAATTGATATTAATTGAAAAGTAATATTCAATTAAAAAGAAAAATAACTTTTGTCGTGTGCTGAATTCGAGACACACGGCAAAACAAATGTTTGCCGTGTGCCGTGGATCCGGGCGCACGGCAAAATACCTGGCCCACGGACCACCAACAAAGATTAGGTCACTCACGCACACAACACTCGGGCACACAACATGCACACAGCACAGCGCTCACACCGCCGCCACCCCGGCGCACCCGCCCCCATCCGTCCTGCAACCTCCCCCGGCTGCGCCGACCCCGCCGCGCGTGCCCTCGCCACGGAGCACCCACACCGGCCGCGGCCGCCCCGGCCCCGGCTCCGTCGATCTGCCAGCCCCGGCCCCGGCTGCGTCGATCTGCGGCCGCATCCCAACCGACGGCCCGACGCTGATGCCGGAGAACTCGAAGGTCGATGTGGCCTCGCATCCCTACCCACGCACCGAGAAGGAAGGGAGGAGATGCCTTCGCATAGGGATGGGGATTCGGCGGCGGCGGCGCCACCTGCTCCATGGTTCCATCCATCAAGGTTAATCTAACTTCTTACTCCTCTTCTCTCACCTAGATTGGAGAGGCAGGAGGTTGATGTTCCACATGTGGATGAGATCCTATTTCAGCCTACAGCCTGCTGCTTCATTTAGATCGGTTAATGATTTAGCTCTATTTATGTGATATTATTCTTTCTCAAGTTTCTGTTCTGGGTCGTTGGCACTGCTATTAGGCAATTGGGATTAGTTGTTTGGCAAAGCCTTTTGTATGTGTAGCATTGAGTTTGCTTTGAATATATAGGAAATCGTGGCATACTATTACTTATATTTCCTTTAGTATTAATGCTTTGCTAATTTTGATGGCTGCAGCAAGAAGTCTTGACCTAATATTGTATTTGCCGAATAACGATTAACTGCTCGTCTGCTTGGGTAGCAGTAGGTACATATAACCTATTAAATGTGTCTGGATTTTTTGGAGTTATCCTGTGAATGAATTTCATCATTGGTACAAAATTCTATAGTTTATGGACATGGAGCTTTATCTGTTCTGCCAGCAATTGATAACTTCACATATTTCAGCAAGTGTTGCTAATGATTTTTGAAAAAATGGCCCTTGCAGGGTTTGAAAACTGCCATAATTGAGAGAGATGTTGTGGGTGGGACTTGTGTGAACAGAGGTTGTGTTCCATCAAAGGCTCTCCTTTCTGTAAGTGGTAGGATGCGGGAACTTCAAGATGAGCATCACATGAAGTCATTGGGCCAGTTGGCGCTCCGTGCACCTCTAGGCCAGAACACGGTAATTTCCACCGTTTAGCTCTAATTTCTAACGTTATTGCTTAGTTAAATTTTGGAGATGAGAAATACCGTGCACTTAATCGCTGGTAGTGTAGGATAGGCTTACTGAAAATGCCCTTGTGGGGTAGTTTACTGAGTTGTTGGACTTTTATTAACTGTTGGTCACTTGGTTGAAATGATTTATGATCTAAACTTTGCTCTCTATATTGTTTGAGGTATTTTGTTGTTGAGCTATGTTAGTTCTTATACAGTTATACTCTTGCCGGCATTGTCTGGACCAGTTATACTCTTGCCGGCATTGTCTAGACGGTGGTCATTTTTGCTGTATTCTGTGTCTGAATGTGCAGAATTGATAGTTTGTTGGAAATTTTGAATACCTTTCAGTTGAAACAAACTTTGAAACATCCACATTTTCCTTGTTATCTCAATGATGAGAACAAAGCAGACGGGCGGTCAGAACCTGATGCTGTGTTGAGTGTCTGCATGTTTGTGGATTCCAACAAGTTATTTCACTTGCATGCCCCATTGCTTGTCAATATGCTGTATACCCTACATGCGCAACTCGCAATAACACCTGCTATAGTCATTGATGCATAGAGTGATTGTTGACTATGTTCTGATTTAGACATAACCGTTGAGTGCTTGATTATGAGCACGCACCTTTGTTAATCATTCTCTTCTTGGAGATTTCTGAGGGCCAAGAAGGTATAACGGGTGCATAAATTTATATGGTTGTCTTACCAGCATTTTTTGTGTGCTTTCCATATTGTAGGATCTTTTTTGGGTTATCAAATTCAGGATATCATGTTTCTTGATTTGGTAGCATTTTAAGCATTAATTCTTTCCTATTTCTGATTTTTTGTTTGGCTGCTGTGGAAGAACGGCAGATAATGGAAGCAGTGTTGTGCTGGATGCTTATGTTTGATAATTGTTTCAAATATTTGGATGAGCAATATCATTTTGTTTAGTAATTACTCCATGTAAGATAATCTCACAATTTGCTGCAATCCTCAGGTTCTGCTCCAAGGGAAGGAAGTTCGAGAAGGCAAGAGGAAGGAGTAACAGCAGAGGCTTTAAGGTCTAAGTTGTGTCTTATCTTTGTGGTCTCACCTAGTGGACTAAATAGGTTTTGCTTGAGCCTGAGTTCTATATTATTAACCCAGTTCCAAAACATTTGAGAGCTCTATGTTATTTGTATACCAGTTCCAGGATCTGCTCAGTTTTGCTCTAAATTTGTGTTTTGTATCAGGAATTTCCAAGTATTGTTGGCAGCTTTATGCATTCTGCTCGTACGTCTATGGGGTTTGCACTAGTCTTTTGTTTTTTTGTTTTGCACTTTGCACTTTGCCGTGTGCCATGCATATCATGGCACATGGCAAAGTGACCTCGCACCGTCAACGGCCGTCCGTTGCTTTTATTTGCCATGTGCCTCACAATACACACGGCAAAGTTGTTTGCTGTGTGCCCGAAAAAAGACACACGGCAGGGCAAAAAGCTGGTTGCCATGCGAACTTCACTGTGGGCGACGCAGGGCAAAAAGCTTTTTGCCGTGTGCTCCAGGCACACGGCAAAGACGAGGAATCCGGTAGTTTCTATTTTCTACATATATAACATGCAAAATTTCACTTAAAAATAGCCCTACTTTTTGCTTCGCATTTTGCTTAAGATTTTTTAAACTGTGTGTCAGCGTACAAAACCAAAACCAAAACTTGCTTCTATTTGGAATTCTGAACTTTTCTTGAGTTATATATCAGACCAAGATCCAACTAGCCTACGAGATGGTAAATTATTAACAATGCATGACATTACTCCTTAGTTAACAATGGTATTTAACTATTTAAGTTAGCCCTGATGCATAGCATGCAGCTTGACAACAATTAGAAAATAGGTTAGCTGAAAGATGCATGGTTTATTTGATGCAATCTTGGATCAGGCCAACAAAATGATCACCAATTGTAACAGAAAATAATCTGGTAGTGGAATTTGTTTATTGGTCGTTGATTTTAATCTACACATCATGATTTGAAAACGCACAGAAGCTTTGCCTGCATGGTTTTCCATTAATCTATATGAGTGTTATATATCTAATCATGAATGTATGGAACCAAGTGTGCTCAAAATAACATGGTTTTTGCGACATGGAATTCCTATACTTGGATGATCATGATTGATGACATAGTTTCTGGGCAGCCATAGATCGAGAATGATATATGCATTTTGATCCAAGTTTATAGAGACAAGTATTAACATTTAACACATTAAATAATTAAATTATGATCTTTTGTAATGGATCTAATTATGCTAATTTGATATTGTCCAACAAAATACCTTATATTTCATGAAAAAAGGAGTATTAGATAAGGTTTTAGTTGTGTACAAAATTCATATATGCATCAGTTTGTCATTATATCCAAGAGGTGAGAAAACTAGGAGGGCCATTTCTTTCATTTTCACTGTTATGTGCAGTTGGCATAGGTAAAAATAGATAAAAGAAATGTACTTGCAAATGTCCTATGTGTGGTGTTAGCTTCAGGTGGTTAACTATTTGGTTAATGTTTGGTATGAAACATTTAGTGTGTCAATGCGAGAACCATATGATTACACCAAATATTTAGCTTTCAGGCCAGCTTTGAACTTTTCCAAACTTATAAGGAAATGTATCGAAAAAAGAAGTGACTTACTCAGCCAAATTACAATCTTAGTGCTGAATCATATAATTGGCATCATGCTCATCTATATGATAATCTAACTATAGTGTTGTGCCATGATGTTGATCAGAAGATAGCATTAATTTTTCAACATATTTAATTACAACCTATTTCCCTTGCAGATTGCATCTTCAAAATGATCCGAGGGCTGCACTCCAGGACCATTAGTTCCCAAAGAACAGATACAAGAAACCATTTAATTCATGACGGAACAATTTTGTCATAGATCATTGAAAAATCGTCATAAAACAGTGTCGATGACGTCTTGGATTGAGCGTCATAGATTAAATCGCTTGACGGTTTAACAAAATTCGTCACGGATTGAAGCGATTCCTGACGTTTTCAAACTGTCATAGATTGGCCTTGAGCCCGCACAACCCAGCACAGGCCCAATGTTTGTGATGAAAATAAACATCACAAACTTCGTCACGGATTGAATACTAAGGTGATGTGGCTAGTGACATGGATGTCGACGTGGTGAATGACGTGGCAACTATTGCTGACCTGGTTGATGACATGGAATTGATGTGGACGATGACACGACCGCTGACGTGGATTTTTCGAACGTGGATGATGACACCTTTATGGCAGCCCGTTTATTAACGGGTCAAAATGAACGCGGACCATGTATTAGCAGGCCAAAATGATAACCAGACCAAATGTTTTTAGTCCCAATAGCTTAATAGGACACTAAATTCAGCAAATTTAATGGCCCACCAAATTTCAAGAGAATTTTTACAACCATTTCAGGCCATCCTAAGAGAAGCCATAAAGCCCATATAATAGCACAATAAGCAATAATCAGTTTCAAAATTAACATGTTGATACATCATCTCAATTTTTCATCTAACAACAGATGCTACTGAATTTTGTTGATATCACACAATTAATTTTGTGTTACTTTTGGCTAACCTACTTTACAATCTGACACTTGCATTGCTCCATTCGCAATCATCCAGCTTCAAACTTCAAACCTTCAGACATAAGGCTCAAATAGTCGACACCCTAACATACAAGAAACATAAATGATCAGAACATGCATGAAGAAGATGCCTACAGAAGTACTGAAGAACAAGCAAGAAGTAGTACTCTAGTGCAAAGTTTAGAAAGTCTGTCATGTAGAGGCAACTTAATTAATAAAATAACAATTTCACAATCAAGATATGAAAGCCTAAAAGGCACATGTAGCACTATTAGCTCACACCATGTCTAAAACAGGAAGAAAAGACGTGTGTTATGAATAGTATAGATCATCACTCAAACAAATAAAAGCATTCTGCAAAAGTGTACTACCAAAACCATACACTAAACATTACACCAGAACACTAAATAGCTAGCAATTGATATTGTTCAAGCAAGTAATATCAAGTTAAACTGCAATAGTTTTGCTCACTACTCCTGTGACAAATAGATATGAAGCTAAACAAAGCAATGATGAGTAATTAATTAAAGCCTTGCTGGGCACCGCGACAAGACAACATATCCCATAAGTATACAATGCTAAAATCCTGAATCTCATAAATGCTCATTGCAGGCGGGACGGCGAAGTGCATCATGAGAGTGTACTGGTACAGTGGGTCATGCGGCAGGAACCCCATGTCGCGCGCCGCCCTCACGACGGCCACTCCGACGAGCGGCAGGATCACGTAGCGCACGCAGATGATCGCCGCTACCACAGCTGCCGGTACCTTCGTCTTGCGCACGCCTGCTCAAGGACGGGGACACACATGCATCTATCTTGTAAGCATATATATATGCTCATAATAGGTGAGGAGGGATCGTCGTTAGACTATGTGTACTATGTGATCTGATCAATCTGCATGCGTTAGCATTTACCTTTTGTCAGGTTCCCTCCTAGGATGAGCATCAGGCAAGGGATGGTGCCATCTCTGCATTAATTTTGGAAGAATGATCTCGATGAGATCGATCACAAATATGCAAGGAAGAAATTGGAAGGATCTGCGCGCAGCATATCTATCGGTTGTATATATCTTTGACTTGTTGGCATGCAAATGGAAGGAATGAACGTACCCTAGTAGCTTGAGGGAGTCCTGCACAGCTCGTAGGGGAGCGTTGGAGCCCACAAATACGGACCGGAGCCATGGCACTGTTCCGATAACCAAGCCTATGGCCTGACAAACATCCAGAACGTACCAGGAAGAAATTATATACTTACATATAACATATATATATATATGTTCTCTAACCATGTGCAGTCGATATTTCCTTTTTCTAGAAAAATATTATATCCTTGGATTGTAAACTTACCGCACCGGTGGTAGGAGGCGAGGTTAACTCCTGGGTCATTTCGTGGGTGCCTTGTTTCAGCTTCACCCACAAGTTGTTGGCCACAGCATTCCGGTGATGATTGCTCGAATCTGACAGCAAGGGAACTGACTGCTTGCACGCCAAATATGCATGCAGCAATCAAGTAGTCCATCATATCCAGGCTCAGAAATGTGTTGCGACAAAAACCCGCGCCGCTAGCTGATTAAAAGAGTGGACGTAGAGTAGAAATTAATAAAAGAACAAGCTATAAGCTCTGTGCTCACAATTTGTTGTTCTTTCACCACATCATCAACGGATTGCGATGATGGCGAGATCGCGCCACCACCACCGTCGTCGTCTTCACAGTGCTTGTTCTCCTCTCGTGATGTGACAGGTTCATCATTATTAGGATCAACAACAAGTACGCAGCAGGTCACAGGAGCGACGATGCTGCTAGCAGCTTGTCTCATCCTGCGGTAGACTTCGCCGGACCTCTTCATGATACTGTGCGTGTGCGTCCAGATGTACAATCCTCCGAGCTGTCACGCACATGCAGGGAACACATAACAATAGGTAAACTGAAGCAGGTAATGAGAACCAGAGACTAGATTTATAGAGCATATATAGTTACATACAGCCATGGAGAATGAGGCCATGGTCAGTGCAGATGGTCTTGGCCAAGCCAAAGGGATTGCCAGCCTCCTCGCACACGGCCGGGATCACCACCAGGAGCAGGTTGCCGAAGTTGGCTTCGATTGCACAAGAGTCATGTAGACAGAACAACACATGTTTAGTTTTCTATATACCTATCAACTTGGAAGAGATGATAGCTAGCTAAGCCGGCCTGATATATAGATAGCTGTGCATATATATACCGGCAGAGCAGGAGGCAATGACCAATCCCCGGAGCTGCTGCGGCGGCCGTAGGAGCAGCACCGCCACCCACCCGAGAACTCCCCCGGTCAAGAAGGCGATCCCAATGTTCACCGGCATGAACCACCTAATAACATGCACATGCTTGTAAGAATCAAATCACGAAGAACAGCTATATAGATGCATGGATGTGATCGATGATGATCGAGGCGAGCATGAGCGCCGGCGTGAAGACGGAGTAGACGACGCGGTTGATGTCGGCGCGGGCGGAGGGCGTCAGCACGTTGCCGCAGCGGGCGGTGGCGAGGAAGGCGCCGGCGACGCCGATGAGCAGCAGCGACGAGACCGCCAGCAGGGACAAGAACCCAGCGGCCATCGTCGTCGATGGGTGGTTGTTGTTGTTGATGAATTGAAACTAACCCAGTACGTGAATATCCTAGCTATACTTTCGGTTGATGAGCTCGTGATCGAAATGTACGTGTATATGGATCATCAATCAGTATATATATATATATATATACCTCCAATAACAAGAGTAGGACCTACCTACATACTCGATCTGGCCGGTTGTTAATCAAAGGCCGGCATGCCAATTAAGCGCGCGAGGCCTTTAATTCGAATTCGCGCGTGTTTTAATTTAGCTTTTAGGACGCCAACTACAAACAGTGGCGGGTTCAATTCGTCCGCTATCACGTACACACATATAGCTCATTTTTTGTGCGGGATTTTCAGGGGCTCGTGGCCAGACGAATTGAACCTACCAGCTAGCGTCCCTAAAACGTACACGCGCCTCCCACGTCCCCACGACGGTGTTGTACGCCTTGATTAATTTGCTAGCGTTCCAGATAGGATACGTTGGTTTGGTATAATAATGCTTCACATCCGCCCGCCTCCTCCGCCTCGGCCATTTTTGGACCCGGTGCTGATGGGGATTCAGCACCGGGTCCAACGGCTAGGAGCGGGGGCGGCGCGGAGGTGTGTCAGGGCGGACACATTAGCACCGGGTCGTGGCAAGACCCGGTGCTAATGTTCACCCTTTAGCACCGGGTGCAGCCACGACCCGGTGCTAATGTGCCCGAGGCCTTTAGCATCGGGTCGTGGCTGCACCCGGTGCTAAAGGGTGAACATTAGCACCGGGTCTTGCCACGACCCGGTGCTAATGTGTTTGAATATAGGGGCTTCCTCCTCCCCCGCCCGAGCCAGCTGAACACTTAGGCGTTGTGTTCATGCTGCTCGGCCGTGGGAGGGGAGGTGCTGCCCAAATTTTTTTCAAAATTTGTGAAGATTCTACTCATCTAAGGAGCACTACAAGGTACACTCTTTCATTCTCTAATGTTTTATTTAGCTTGTAATCCTTCTATGATTTAGAAATAGAGGGATTTGTGAATCAAAGTAAAGCTAGCTAGAGAGAGATTGTGTTCTTGGAGGAGAGAGAGGAGAGAGCTTGAGTTCATGGTGGAGAGAGTGTTCATGTTGTGTTTTAAATGGAGAGAGAAGGCAAGCTAGTTAGTATTTTGTTTTGTATGACTTGTGAATAGTTATAAGGCTTATAGTAATGTGGTTTTAGAAATTACTAGAAAATCAATATAAAATGCTAGAAAATCTTATAAATTAGTAGAAAATCTTATAAATTACTAGAAAATCTTATAAATTACTAGAAAATCTTATAAATTACTAGAAAATCAATATAAAATGCTAGAAAATCTTATAAATTAATAGAAAATCTTATAAATTACTAGAAAATCAATATAAAATGCTAGAAAATCTTATAAATTAATAGAAAATCTTATAAATTAATAGAAAATCTTATAAATTACTAGAAAATCAATATAAAATGCTAGAAAATCTTATAAATTAATAGAAAATCTTATAAATTACTAGAAAATCAATATAAAATGCTAGAAAATCTTATAAATTAATAGAAAATCTTATAAATTACTAGAAAATCAATATAAAATGCTAGAAAATCTTATAAATTAATAGAAAATCTTATAAATCTTATAAATCTTATAAATCTTATAAGGCTTATAGTAATGTTATATTTAATGAATATAGTAATGTAGTTTTAGAAATTTATTTATATAATGGAATATATATTATAATTTGTATTTATTTATATATTAAATTTTTTTATCTTTAAATTGTATTGTATATTTGTTATTGGTTAATAATGCAGATGAATAGACAATGGATGTACGGGGACCCCCACGCTCAGGCGTTCCGTGATGGCCTTAGGACGTTTCTCGATGCCGCCGAGGCTAACAGGACGCCGTCCGGTTTCATGTTCTGCCCATGCACCCATTGTAAAAATATACAATCGTACAAACAAAGAGGTTGTCTTCAAGTGCATTTGATGAGGCACGGTTTCATGAGGAATTATTCTGTTTGGACGAAGCACGGTGAAAGAGGAATTCTAATGGATGAAGATGAAGATGACGAGGCCGATGACGACATTCCGTTATTGGCTCAATACTACAGTTCCTTTGCATATGCTGCAATGGGTGATGCCGATGAGGAAGATGTTGCTCGGGAAGGCGATGCTCAGGAAGATGTTGCTCAGGAAAATGAACCTACTGATGGGCTCGGGCAAATGTTGCGTGATGCCGAGAAAGACTGCGGCAATGATAAGGAACTGAAAAAGATACAGCGCATGTTGCAGGACCACAAGACTGACCTGTACCCAGATTGCAAAGAGGGGCTAAAGAAGTTGGGTAGCACACTTGAACTTCTGCAGTGGAAGGCAACAAATGGTGTTACTGATAAGGGTTTCGAGGAGCTACTGAAACTCGTAAAGAAGATTCTTCCAGAGGGTAACACATTGCCATCGACGACGTATCAAGCAAAACGTGTTGTTTGCCCTCTCGGTTTGGAGGTGCAGAAGATACATGCGTGTCCTAATGACTGTATCCTCTATCGCGGACAATACGAACACTTGGATCGTTGTCCGGTTTGCACCTGCGCGCGATACAAGATCAGGCGGGACGACCCTGGTGATGTTGGGGGAGAGCGTTCTAAGAAAAAAATCCCTGCGAAGGTGATGTGGTATTTCCCTCTGATACCCCGTTTGAAGCGTTTGTTCAGGAACAAAGACCATGCCAAACTGATGCGCTGGCACAAAGAAGAACGTAAGCAGGATGGCATGTCGAGACACCCCGCCGATGGATCCCAGTGGAGGAACATCGACAGAGCATTCCCAGAGTTTGATGCTAATGCGAGGAATGTTAGGCTTGGTTTAAGTACCGATGGCATGAACCCTTTTGGTGAAATGAGCAGTAGTCATAGCACTTGGCCCGTTACTGTTTGTATCTACAACCTACCCCCTGGCTCTGCATGAAGCGGAAGTTCATTATGATGCCAGTGCTCATCGAAGGCCCAAAGCAACCTGGCAACGACATTGATGTGTACCTAAGACCATTGGTTGACAAACTTTTGCAGCTGTGGAAGAATGAAGGTGTTAGCGTGTGGGATGAGGACAAGCAGGAGCAGTTTGACCTTCGAGCACTGCTTTTCATAAGCATCAACGACTGGCCTGCACTAAGTAACCTATCAGGACAATCAAACAAAGGATATAAAGCATGCACTCACTGTTTAGAGGAAACCGAAAGCATGTATTTGAAACATTGTCGTAAAGTTGTGTACATGGGTCACCGTCGATTCCTTCCGGCGAAGCATGAGCTACGAAAGAAATGTGCGCATTTTGGCGGGAATGCTGAGCGCCGTACAAAGCCGAGACACCGGAGTGGAGAAGAGCTATTTGATATGGTGAAGGACCTACACGTGGTGTTTGGCAAGGGAGACGGAAGCCAGGCTGCTCCGACGGGCGAGGATGGTCGTGCCGCGATGTGGAAGAAGAAGTCTATCTTTTGGGAGCTACCTTATTGGCAACGTTTAGAGGTCCGTAACGCGATTGATGTGATGCATCTGACGAAGAATCTTTGCGTGAACTTGATAAGCTTCCTGGGTACTTATGGGAAGCCAAAAGATACACTGGAAGCACGTCAGGATCTGAAACGATTGAAGCAACGGACTGATCTACATCCAGAAAAGAGAGACAAAGGACGCCAGTACTTGCGTCCTGCCAGCTTCACTCTCAGCAAAGAAGAGAAGGCAAGCATGTTTGAATGCTTGAACAGTATCAAGGTTCCGTCTGGCTACTCCTCCAATATTAAGGGAATAATAAATATGAAAGAGAAGAAGTTCACAAACCTGAAGTCTCACGACTGCCATGTGTTGATGACACAGCTGCTTCCCATCATACTCAGGGGTGTGCTACCAGTTAACGTGCGGAAAGCCATTGTGAAGCTATGTGCATTCCTAAATGCAATTTCTCAGAAGGTGATCAATCCAGACCACTTAGATCAGCTACAGAACGACGTGGTGCAATGTCTTGTCAGCTTTGAGATGATATTTCCACCATCCTTCTTCAATATCATGACACATCTATTGGTTCACCTCGTCAAAGAGATTCGTATATTGGGCCCAGTATTTCTACACAACATGTTCCCATTTGAGAGGTTCTTCGCAGTCCTAAAGAAGTATGTCCGTAATCGTTCTCGTCCAGAAGGATCCATTGCTAAGGGATACGAAATGGAGGAGGTCATTGAATTCTGTGTTGACTTTGTCGACGATCTTATGCCGATTGGTGTGCCCGAATCCCATCACGAGGGGAGACTTGGTGGAAAGGGCACACTAGGGAGAAGATCGATGGTGATCAAGGACGTTGAGACATTTCGTAAAGTGCACCTCACAGTTTTGCAACAATCAACCTTAGTTGCTCCGTACATCGAGGAGCACATGCAGATTCTCAGGGACAAAAACTCAACAAAGTCTGCGGCCTTCATTCAGCGTCTGCACAATAGTACTTTCGCCGATTGGTTGCGAAGACGTCTTATGGGTGTCGAGGGCATTGATGCGCAGCTAGCTTTTGTAGCTAGAGGTCCATCGAGCACGATCTTGACATTCCAAGGATACGACATCAATGGGTATACATTTTACACAAGAGCCCAGGACAAGAAAAGCACCAACCAAAACAGTGGTGTCCGGATCGACGCGACAGACACCAATGGCAATACAAACTCATACTATGGAATCATAGAGGAGATATGGGAACTAGAGTACGGACCTTTGAAGATCCCACTGTTCAAGTGCCAATGGGTGAAGCTGACTGGAGGAGGTGTTAAAGTTGAAGCGGACTATGGAATGACGTTAGTGGACCTAAGCAAGATTGGCTTTCTAGACGAACCGTTCGTCCTGGCCAAAGCTGTCACACAAGTTTTTTATGTGAAGGACATGGCTAGCAGACCGAAGAAAGGGGCGGATAAGAAAGGTGGGGGTAAGCAATTGGACCCATCACAAGACGAGCCAAAGCGTCATATAGTTCTTCCTGGAAAGAGAAAAATCGTAGGAGTTGAGGACAAGACGGATGAAGATTATGATATGCTCGATGCCCGGCCTCCATTCTCAGTGGCTGATGACCCAAGCATCCTGTTAGCGGCGGAGGAGACACCGTATCTACGGCGTGATCACAATCAAGGAACATTTGTAAAGAGGAAGTTTATTAGTGTCCGAGTAAACGATGATGCCATGTAATTTCTATTCATAAGATTTTCTATTAATTTATAAGAGTTTCTATTAATTTATAAGAGTTTCTATTAATTTATAAGATTTTCTAGCATTTTATATTGATTTTCTAGTAATTTATAAGATTTTCTAGCATTTTATATTGATTTTCTAGCATTTTATATTGATTTTCTAATAATTTATAAGAGTTTCTATTAATTTATATGATTTTCTAGCATTTTATATTGATTTTCTAGTAATTTATAAGATTTTCTAGTAATTTATAAGATTTTCTAGCATTTTATATTGATTTTCTAGCATTTTATATTGATTTTCTATTAATTTATAAGAGTTTCTATTAATTTATAAGATTTTCTAGCATTTTATATTGATTTTCTATTAATTTATAAGAGTTTCTATTAATTTATATGATTTTCTAGCATTTTATATTGATTTTCTAGTAATTTATAAGATTTTCTAGTAATTTATAAGATTTTCTAGCATTTTATATTGATTTTCTAGCATTTTATATTGATTTTCTATTAATTTATAAGAGTTTCTATTAATTTATAAGATTTTCTAGCACTGACTGGGCCTAAGGGCCTTTAGCACCGGGTCGTGGCTGCACCCGGTGCTAAAGGCAACGAACGCGGCTGGCCACGTCACCGGGCGCACACGAGCCACGTCACTGGCCTGGTCGTGGCCTTTAGCACCGGGTCGTGGCTGCACTCGGTGCTAAAGGCCACGACCGGGCCGCGGGGGCCGTGCGGCGGCCGGCCACGTCACCGGGCGCACGCGAGCCACGTCACTGGCCCGGTCGTTGCCTTTAGCACCGGGTCGTGGCTGCACCCGGTGCTAAAGGCCACGCTGCGGCGGGGCCAAAGACCGGCCTGGCCACGGAGGCCGTGCGAGAGCTGGCCACGTCACCGGGCCACGTCACTGGATGAACAAGAACAATTTTTCTTTTTAATCTCTGTATAAAAGTTGTAACTAGTCGTTCTCCCTCGTACAAACTTCAAAAAAGATCATTTTTCTTCCTAAAAATTCCTAAAATCATACTCTATCAAGTTATGAAACTTATTAATGTTATTATTTTGAAAAATCTTCTCGTGTTTGAACAATCCAAATTTTGAATTAAAAATGACACCTACAACCAAGGTTTTTTTCACACTAGGTGATGTCAAATGAAAAAGTGATGAATACCAAAGTTTCATATTTCATCATGATCTACAATCTTTATTTAGGTCACTTTGACATTTTCAAAATGGGTAATAACATGTAGTAGAAATTTGACAAGTCTCTAACAAAGTTTTGGAAACTATGCGAGTGAATCTAGGATTAATGAACAATGTATACTACCACTTTCTCAAATGCAAAAATGACTTAAATAAAGATTGTAGATCTTGATGAGATATGAAATTTTGGTATTCATGACTTTTTCATCTGAGACCGTTTAATGTTCCAAAATCTTTCATTTAGTTATCAATTTTTGTAATTTATAAGATTTTCTAGTAATTTATAAGATTTTCTAGTAATTTATAAGATTTTCTAGTAAGTTATAAGATTTTCTAGTAATTTATAAGATTTTCTATTAATTTATAAGATTTTCTATTAATTTACAGGATTTTCTAGTAATTTACAAGATTTTCTATTAATTTATAAGATTTTCTAGTAATTTATAAGATTTTCTAGCATTTTATATTGATTTTCTAGTAATTTATAAGATTTTCTTATTTAATATATATTTTTAACAGGTATTAATAACTGAATTAAAACAAGTATTAATAACTATACATTAAAAACTATATTTATAAGATTCCCAAATAGTAGCCCCCGGTGCTAAAGGCTCGTTTGGAAACTGGGCGCCAAACGAAAAGTTGGGGCCTTTAGCACCGGGTTGATCTAAAATCCGGTGCTAAAGGCCCCCAATTTTCGTTTGGCGCCAGTTACGGGGTCTTTAGCACCGGGTGTAGAAGACTCGGTGCGAAAGGGGGGCCTTTAGCACCGGGTGTAGAAGACCCGGTGCGAAAGGGGGGCCTTTAGCACCGGGTCGTGGCTGCACCCGGTGCTAAAGGCCTTCGTCTGGCGCACAGTTACGGCCTTTAGCACCGGGTGTAGAAGACCCGGTGCTAAAGGGGGGGGCATTTAGCACCGGGTCTTCCCACCACCCGGTGCGAAAGGGCCTTTAGCACCGGGTCGTGGCTGCACCCGGTGCTAAATGCCCCGGACCTATATAGGCCGGGGACTTCTCTCCCCTCCCTCACTTCGCCCTCACTCGTCACAGATCGAAACCGCCGCCGGTGCCCCCTCGTCTCCTCTGCCGCCGCCGCCCGTCGCCGTCGCCCGTCGCCGCCGCCGCCCGTGGTCCCCGCGCCCACGCCGCCGCCACCTGTCGTCCCCGCGCCCACGCCGCGCCGCCGCCCGTCGTCCCCGCCGCCGTCGTCGTCCCCGCGCGCGCCTGTCGTCCCCGCCGCCGTCGTCGTCCCCGCGCTCACGCCGCCTCCACCCGTGGTCCCCCCGCCCGTCGTCCCCACGCCGGCGCCCCTCATCCCTGCGCCGCACGTCATCCCCGCGCCGCTCCTCGTCCCCTCGCCGCCGTCGCCCGCCGCGCCCGTCACTGCACGTTCGGCCATGCACATTTGCTTAGCGAACGTGTTCAGCCATGCGCATTTGGTTAGCGAACGCGTTCGATCGCTAACCAAATGCGCATGGCCGAACACGTTCGCTAAGCACATACATTGAAAATATTAGAAATTACATTGAAATGTATATTGGAAATGTTATATTGGAAATGTATATTGGAAATGTTATATGTTTGAAATGTATATTGGAAAATGCTTCATTTAAATGTATTGGAGATATTTACATTGAAATGTATATTGGAAATGTTATATGTTTGAAATGTATATTGGAAAATGCTTCATTTAAATGTATTGGAGATATTTACATTGAAATGTATATTGGAAATGTTATATGTTTGAAATGTATATTGGAAAATGCTTCATTTAAATGTATTGGAGATATTTACATTGAAATGTATATTGGAAATGTTGTATGTTTGAAATGTATATTGGAAAATGCTTCATTTAAATGTATTGGAGATATTTACATTGAAATGTATATTGGAAATGTTATATGTTTGAAATGTATATTGGAAAATGCTTCATTTAAATGTATATTGGAAATTCTATGTATATTAGAAATATATGTGCTTCATTTAAATGTATATTAGAAATATATGTGCTTCATTTAAATGTATATTGGAAATGTTATATGTTTGTATAATGTATACTATCGAAAATGTTTATTATCGGAAATTCTATGGCGTACCCGAACCCACCGCGCACCCGAACCCCTTAGCGAATCCGTTTTTCGCGCACCGACCCCCTTAGCGAACCCTTAGCGAATCAATTCACACCGCGCACCCGAACCCCTTGGCAAATCCGTTTTTCACGCACCGACCCCCTTAGCGAAAATGTTAGAAATATTGGGAATATGTATGCTTTGTATATATTTCTTATCAATTATTTTTAATTCTATAGATGGCGGACAACAACAACAACGTCCCACCCATGCAAGAGGACAACAACACCCCTGTCCCACCCATGCAAGAGGACAACAACACCCCTGTCCCACCCATGCAAGAGGACAACGACACGTTCTTTGCGAATCAACTTTTCAATATTGTAACCCAACCAATGTCCATGGATGATGTGTTGGGCATCATTGGAAGGGACGACAATGTCCAGGGCGACAATGTTGCAAGGGCCGAAGATGTTGAAGGGGCCGCAAATGTCCAGGGCGACAATGTTGCAAGGGCCGAAACTATTGAAGGAGCCGGTAGCGCGCCCTCGTCTAGTCAGGTGTGTATATAGATAACATAAATTTGTACTGTACATGTCAATTATGTATACCATCTCTATATCATCTCGTATATATGTAATTTGTGTAGGCCGCCTCTGCTAAGAAATCAAAACGATCGACCACGAAGAAGCTGAAGGATGTCAAGTTACACATCACCCGAGTGGAGGATGACGGGGAGCCAGTTGAGCCCCCAAAAGTGGCCAAGAAATTTGTATCTCAGTGCGGGGTAATTGTACGGGACAATGTGCCCATTAGTATCAGAAAATGGAAGTCCACGGACCCAACTGAGAAGTACGTGCTCCCCGATACAGAGAAGGAGATGCTATGGAGGGAATTAAAGGCAATATTCGACTGGCCTAGCACTCATGAAGCAGAACTGAGGGATTGGACAATGAAGAAGATGGCAGTTCTGTTTCAGGATTTCAAGAAGAAGTTGTACTCGCAATTTCTCAAAACCGGAGAGGCCCCGGATCCTGAGAAGTATAAGAAGATCACCAATGACGAGTGGGAAGCATTCATTGAGTACAAAACCTCCGAAGAGGGTGCAACGGCTAGCGCTAGAAACGCTGGAAACGCCGCAAATAAGAAGTACTCTCATAAGATGGGTTCGAGAGGTTACAAGGCAAGCATCGCTAAATGGGAGAAGATGGAAGAAGATCTATATGCTAGAGGCATCACTCCAGCGACACATGACTGGCCCACAAGGACCAAGCATTGGTACTATGGTCATGGAGGCACCCTAAGCCCAATCGACGGCTCCTTAGTTTTTCCTGAGGACTTGCGAGAACTAGCTCAGCGTCTCCTCGATATCCTCAGGGCATCTGATAGGGGAGAATTTGTTGCCGATAGAGACAGAGATGAGCTAACCTATGCCTTAGGGAACAAGGAGCATCCTGGACGGACGCGCGGCGTAGGCACAAGCGTCTCATGGAAGAAAGGTTTCCAAGAGCACGCCGCCACCTATAGGAGCCGTTCGAGGAAGAAGGCCGAATATGAGCAGAGGGTGAGGGACCTAGAGCAAACGGTTGCCGCCCAGGGCTCAAAGCTCCAAGAAATGGAGTCAGAGATGGAGCGACGGATGAAGGTAGCATGGCTGCAGATACAACAAGCCATAGGCGGGACCGGTTCCACAGAGCCTGCACCTCTCCAACATGCCACAGGCGGGACCGGTTCCACAGAGCATGCACCTCTCCAAGATGCGGCCCTTATTAGCCCTCCACAGCAATATCAAAGCAGTCACGCTTCCACACAGGCCGCCGAAGCGGTCCGTTACACCGTGGATGAAATAACTCAACGGACCGCGTGCGAGCTTGTCGTCAGGCAGAAGAACTTAGCTGTGGTGGTACGTATGCGACCTTAGTTCATACTGCATACATTTCACCGTAAATACCATTCATTTACTAACTTTCTTTGTGACTACTAACTTATCAGGTCGCATACGGTATGACCAAACGTGTGGAAGAAGGGCAAAAATGGCACTGCAATGACATTCCACATGGTTACGTACCTGTTGAGGTGGAGCAAGTCGTCACCAGCTGGGAAGACTTGGAACTTGACATCCCCGGAGGTGACGGAGAAACAAAACTCGGTCAGTGTTCGCACTGCATCATTCTATGGAGCAAGGCAGACGTCGTCATACCCGGTACACCTGCGGCTACCAACAAGCCCCCGTCACCTCCAAGAGATCCACAGGATCATGACGATTCTCCGGGAGCTCCTGATGCAAGCCCGTCTCCTCCGCCAAAGAGGTCTCCGTCTCCTCCACCGAAGAGGTCTCCGTCTCCTCCGCCGAAGAGCTCTCCGCCCCCTCCGCCAAAGAGGGGACGCCGCACTAAAGCCTCTGCCCCCACTCCACCAGCGAAGAAGGCGCGGAAAACCAAAGAGAAGCCCGCACCAGAGAGAAGAGCGGGTGAGAAGACTCTAGAGGAGCTCGAAGCCTCGGTCAAAGCAGACACAAAGAGGCAAATGGCCGAGTGGAGGAAAAAACCTGAGCCGGAGCCGAAGCTTGATCCCACCATCGTCAAGTCATTCCTCGGTAATTTGGGCAAGGGTCAACAGAAGGAAGTAATAGTAACAGACTATGACCGCTCATTACTGAAATCTCGCCGGAAGCGGAAGGCTGCAGATAAGGAGGCGGGCCCATCCAAAAAGGTTCCTCAGCTCGGCCAGCAACCTCAGCGGCCCTTGGGTCCATTGCCATCTCTGGACGAGCTTAACGTGCAACGAGTAATGGCCGAGACTGGACTAACCAGAGCACAAGTCCTGCGGGAAGAAGAGGTGCCTGTAAACACAACGCTGAGGTGGCCGTTTAATCTTGGCGAGCCTATGGTCCCTCCTGAAATGGAGAGGAAGCTACAGACGAAGATGCGCCGATTCCATGAGTGGTACTTGGAAGAATCAAGAAGGAATAAACGGCGCATGATCAAAGTAGGCGTGAAGGACCATGATTTCTACAATGGTGACGAGGATTGGGTGTGGCTGAGGTTTAAGGATATATATGAGCTGTACCACCGCGACGCCATGGACGTGGATTTGATCACCTGTTGGACACTGTAAGTACTTTGTTGTTGCTTATAATTCACAGTTTGAAAACAATAATTCCAATCTATGCTGACGCGGGCTTTATTTATTGCTTAACATATGCAGAATGGAGATTCAAAAATGTCGCAGATCCGGGATATATGACGTTGGTTTCGTGGATCCTCGAAGGATAAGTGAAGAAATGATATTGATGAATCCTGAGGAAACATATGGAAACCTATACAAATATATTAAGAAACAAAATTACTGCGACTCCATACTAATCTCGTACAACATCAAGTGAGTACATACACAGGCTTCTTCTTCTTATACTGTCTGTGTACTAATTCATTTCTGATTACAATGTATACATGTGCACAGATTCCACTGGTTCTTAATAATATTGTGTCCTGACCGGGGTGTCGTGAACGTCTTTGATTCGTTGCACACTCCAAAAGAAAAACTACAGAACATCATGGACATGATGACAAGGTGATGTATATTTTCCCCTACTTAATTCACCCCTTACACTCGCAATGACTTAACTCAATTTTTTTGTTCGCAGGGCCTGGATTCAATTCCGTCAAGAACACCCGGGAATTCAACATGAAACACTAAAATGGAACATTGGCTTTCCGGTAAGCAAGTAATTTGTACATGTAGGCGTCGGCTAATATATTATATGAATTTTACTTAATTTCTTTTGGTCGACAGTGTGCCAAACAGGGGCCGGGAAATAATTTATGTGCATACTATGTTTGCGATTTCATGTGGAATTGGGGACATAAAAAGCTTACACAACACGATATTATGGTACGTAATAATAAACAACATTTCCATTATTATTAAGTGCACAATTATTGTCTCCAACTCGGCGGATTAAATATCTTTCAATTATTTGTAAATTATAGATGTTCAGGCTGAAGGAAGAGTCCCTGGAGCTAGAAAGAATTGACGCAATTGCAGAACAGCTCGTCGGATGGATCTGGGACGAGGTCGTCAATCCCCGAGGAGAATACTTCTCGCCAGTACTGGAGGACGTGCCGGACAGTCCAACAAGATAGTCGTCAATCTTAATTAAGTAGAAAATACAGTTTAAATATATATAACTCGAGTTGAGATGCATGAATATCTACTTTTGTAATATATATGTCTTCTATTTTGATGAAATGTCAGCTAGTATGAATATAGAGTCGGCCAAATACGCATTAGAATACACGTATTAGAATATATACGTATATAGACGTGCACGCATGGCTACTGAAAAAAGCAAAAAAAAAGAAATCCGGGGCCTTTAGCACCGGTTGCAGACAGCAACCGGTGCTAATAGCACCGGGTGCAGCCACGACCCGGTGCTAAAGGCCCTGCTACGGCGCTGCGGGGCAGGCCCTTTAGCACCGGGTCGTGGCTGCACCCGGTGCTAAAGGGCCCCTTTAGCACCGGTTATTCAACCCGGTGCTAAAGGGGTACCCCTTTAGCCTCGGATTAGTTGCACCGGGTGGGAAACCCGGTGCTAAAGGGCTTTCCCACCCGGTGCAGATGTCGATCATTCTGGTAGTGAATGTACTACCAACCAAATACAAGGATTATTCTTAGATGCGATCTGCCTACCGTTCTCTTGTAAGTTTTACGTGCACATTCGTACGAGATCAGCTTGATACACGGCTGCAAAACGGCGCTTAGAAAGAGGCGCATTCGCCTTACAGACAGAGGAACACACACAGACAGTACAGGTACAAACATGTATCATATTGGGGGATTAATTAATTAGTTCAACATCCATATACAAACATCGGATGATACGGAGGCTGGGACCTCTTTCATTTTCTTAATGAAATAGACTTCCCTTTATCTAAAAAAACAAACATGTACCATTGGGGGATTAATTAATTAGTTCAGCATCCATATACAAACATCGGATGATACGGAGGCTGGGACCTCTTTAATTTTCTTAATGAAATAGACTTCCCTTTATCTAAAAAAAACAAACATGTATCATTGGGGGATTAATTAGTTCAATATCTATTTTTTAATCCTAAAATTCAAAATCTATGTGACGGATTGTTTACATAGCTACTGGATTAACTCCACTTAGGTCAGTATCAGTGTACAGTTTCACTACACGATTACCCAGACAAAAAACTAGGTAACTGAGCCAAAGGAGTTTCATGGTGAAACTCTTCCTTCTCTCTCCTATGCCACATCAGCACATTTAATATCATGAAATCCCCACTGAGACTGACCTTATATCTATTATTCATCTGCTCAGGAATTGGTTGACGGGCATTGGAAAGGAGAAAATATGTTGACCTTTGTGCGGGTTTCAGGTAATATGCATCATGGCGCATTGGTAATGATTTGATTTTGAAAACAAATGATTTAGTTTGTTTATGCAGGCAGGGACGACGCCAGGTTCAGCACAAAATTTTGAAAATTCACTATTAAAAATAATTTTTCACCATGTTTATATATTAAATCTTCACATCTATAAGAGAAAGTCACCCCCTCTAATTTATTCCAGCTTCGCCCCTGTATGTATGCAGGAGAAGATATTAGCTGCGATTATGGACGCTGGACCATACACAAAGGTTGTTTACTACGGCGAACCTAGATATGACCGATCGATGCAGTGAAGTTCAATTCGTATTTTATGCTATAAATTTATTAAGTTTGAGATGGATCATGGATGGGACGATCGACCAACCAGTTAGTATTTTCTGCAAAGCAGTGAGACAGCTTAGCACGGATTCGAAATCAGCCTGGCAAATAAATACTTAAACGGATCTGCCCCACACAGCAATATATGCAAACCCATAGTAATAGTAATCATTAGAGACCAGCCCGAGCTGTCGTTTTCTTGGGCCAGGTTGGAGAGATAAAGAAGCGCATACATATATATATATATATATATATATATATATATGCATCTGGATCTGGACGCGGCGGGTAGGGGAAGGTGGCGCCACGTACGCCATCCTAATCGATTCCTAGTAATCCTGCCAGCGACGCATGATGTGTCGATCTAATGCTCCCATCGTAATCCCAACTGCATGCTTGTCGTTTCAAAAGAATATATATGTATATATATATATGGGAGTATTCGAATTTGCATGTGCATGTATATAGATAATGATGATCAAGTAAGCAATTTGTATGTGTCCAATGAAGAGAAAATGTCAAACTTGCGCACAGGCTTGGGGAAGACGTACACACTGTACCAGTTCATATTTTGTCATTTTCCTAGCTAGATAGCAATTTGGGTTGGCTTTGTTTCAATATAATGGCGGTATGAGGAGAGCATACATGCATTGACTCCATTACTCAGATTTAATTTAATGCCTAAGCTACTATTACGAACAATCTGTTAGTCCTAGTTTTCTCCATTTTTTAATTTGCCAGAGTGTCCGAGTTTTCTTTAAGACCAAAATCTAGATAAAATATTTGAATTTGCGAGCCAAGAGCTGCCACAATATCACTTTCTTGAGTAATATTTTTATCAACCACAGCACTGACGCAATGCATACTCACAATAAATATAAGCACAAAACTCTACCCTTAATATAGCATTATAGACATGTACTGACACTACGGAAACCCCGTATATGCCGAGTGTCAACGTCTTTGCCGAGTGCAATCCATCGGGCACTCGGCAAAGACAAGCTTTGCCGAGTGTCAGAGAAAAGACACTCGGCAAACATAAGACACTCGGCTACTCCAAGTGTTTGCCGAGTGTGACATACAAACCCACTCGGCAAACAAGAAACACTCGGTACATCCACGGTTTTGCCGAGTGTCAGACGCCAGACACTCGGCAAAGCCACTCCTTTGCCGAGTGTGGAACCCTAACACTCGGTAAAGGCTCCGTAGAAACCTAGCAGACGGCCACGGACGCCGTCGCGCCGTCCGCGGCCGTCTGTTAGTGCTTTATTTTGCCGTGTGTTTCATCTGGCACTCGACAAAGACTTTGTCGAGTGCCCGATAAAAAAACAATCGACAAAGGCTGTCTGTGCCGTCACCCAATTTGTCGTGAGACCTACACTCGGCAAAGAATTTGCCGAGTGTTTTTGGGTGTTTGCCAAACGTCCGGTTTCCTGTAGCGTGAGCCAGCAGTTATTCCTACGTACGGTATTGAGAAACGCAAAAATGTCCCTGTTTTGTCTCGCTTGCAGGCGTATGCTTTTCATGCTGCTGGTGTCTGAGCTGTGTCCCCGGCCTGTTAGTTAAATTGCTTCTCGCTGCTTGTTGATAGACCTTGCAAAATGGAGATAATGGTAGATGGGCGCAACGGAGTTTTGTGTGACACAATCTAGCTAGCTAGTGCATTGTAGATATATACTTAGTTGTGTGTGCTAGATGTGGAACTAAACTTGTAGCTATCTAATTTTTTTATAGATGTCACACTTGTAATTTTGTGCAATTGCCTCTAGCAATGTATAAAATAAAAAGGAAGGGACCAAATCATGCGTCTATATGTGCTGTCTAATTGTCAATTATGGCGTGTTTGGTTTCAGGAGTGGAATAGGTGAAGAGTGACAAGATGATCAACCTGTTTCTCAAACCAACCACCTATTAGTTTCCGTGGTCCAGCACTATATTTAAACCATATGAATATGAATATTTGCGAATGTCCCTGCTACTTTGCACAGAACAAGGATATATACTCCATGCAGTGCATATTTCGAGCTGGATAATCGGACAAATATCCGGCCTCATTTTCATTAAAAAATAAAAATAATATTTTCAAACCTAAGTCACTCTTCATATTTGCTGAATGTGACTTTGTGAGAGTTAAATAATCAATCCCTCGCGCGTAATCTTTCGCTATCTTATCCCGCACTGATGGCTAATAGCAATGTAATATTTTTTTCTTCCTTTTCACACTTGTGAAAAACTGATTGTTAATAACGATGTGTGTTGTCGGGAATCGGCTGGCTGCACTTGGGCGGCTTACAATTGATTTCAGCTCGTGTCATGAACCAGATAACGATGCATTGTCCATGTCAGTTTTAGTTCTATCTGCATCCATGTGCCATCACGCCAGGTGTTTTGGCACCGAAAGGCATCATGGTCCAAATACTAGCAAACGCAGAAGAATTCTTTGTAGCACCTCTCAGCAATTCGGTCAGATTGGATTATTAGACCAGTTAGACCAGTTTTATTATCGGAGTTCCAACAAAGACCAATGAACCTCGCTCGGGAGGAACCCCGTTAGGGCAGGCGCATCTTTGGGTTGTTTGAGGGTGGGTAGCCCACCTAAAATGCCCTCAATCATTGTGAAAGGAAACAAGAACAGTAAATTTTAGATTCGAAAAGCTAAGGTGAATGAAAAAGGTTAAGGTAAAAAAACATAAATTGTATTGTGTTTCATCGGTTGGATAAACCCTCAATCATCTGTGACCCTTTATATTTATACGGTGTTAAAGTCATGGCACGACTTGAAGATCACATGAATCTCCAAATTGACTGGGATAACCTAAAACTGGTCTGACTGCTTTCCTAAACCGGTCAGCCTTTTAACCCGGCTGTAGACCTTCTCAAGGTCATAACTCCCTCACTCAAAGTGCAAATTAGACATTCTACATATGCATTTTGATCAATTCAACGAGGTCTACGCAATGATGAAGTCGAAATTAGATTTTTTACACTATCACACAAACCGGTCTGATCGGGTTCTAAACTCGGTCTGGCTGGTTTTGCCCAGAGAGCTGACCAACTCTAAGTTTGGTTGCCAACATATGCCCCTCGTGTTTTTGTTAAAACTTGCGTACCAAAAAAAAGACCAAAATTGACTAAGGACGATGATAATCACTCATCGGCCATATTTTTCTCCTAACGGCAATAACATTGTATCAGCCACATAAATCTTCCTGTCTTCGAGTTGAAACAGAATTCATGTGCTTTTGAGTGCGAAACAAACCTGGATGACACCATCTTGGTTGTAGATAATTAGAATCTCGCTCCTTGTCTTTTTTACACTTTTTTCTGAATTAGTGGATTCACTTGTGACCCAAGCATTATCAATAAGAACCGGTTTTTATATGTGATGCTCCCCAATAAGGATATATATGAAATAAATATTGAATAACATAAGGTTGCATATACATGTTAGCATACTCATAAGGCGAATAATGGTAAAAACATGGCCAAGACCATGGCGTAGACAACCCTGAAAAAATAGTGCACAAACCCATTGTTACCTTGTACTTGATGAAAGCTTTGGTCATCCTTTACCTCTTGGTGATGATCTTGATTTAGCTTCAGCTGGATGATTCTGATGCTTCTGAGTGGCTCCCTTCTTCTTAGACTTAGCCAGAAGTTCTTCAAAGCTCGACCTTGTCTTATTCCTCTTGCTTGAGCTTTTTTTAGGCTCCCAGGGAAACCTATCAGACAGGTTTCAAAACTGGTTAGATCGTTTTTAGTGACACCAGCCCCTTTGTTTTGAAACTTTGATCCAATGAAACATCCGAGCCACATGTGGTCTCTAATCTTCCTCAGCTCATTGTCCGATTCATTCCTTTCTTTGTACGATATACTCCCTCAGCTCATGGTTGTCCACGGCTTTGGTTATATTCCTGCCATCTGCCAATTGACAATAAATGGTTATATGAGGGGCTTTGCTAAGGTACTCTGAAATGAATATGACCGTTGATCTGATAAGATATTACCTCCTAATATCTTAATTGGTTAAAAAATAGAAGAAAACATGAGAAAAAAGAGCAGGAAGTGGGTGTCATGGGCATGGCCCTGTACGGGACTATTGGATGATGTGGCCGTGTACGTGAGCATTTCATTCATGTGCTGTTGGCGTGTGGTACATTCGTTTTCCTAGGTAAATATTTTTTTTTCTGGCCGTGTGGCTGTTAACGTGTTGGTCATGACGTGATCAGTGATCATAATACCTTAACTAAAAATAAGTGATCGTAACACCTAATATGTGAATGTAGTAATTCTTTACTGGACGGCATTCCCAGTTCCCATCTATATGGACAAAAATCATCGAGTGACAAGGTATAGTATGTTTGTTGAACTATGGCCCATAGTGATGCGTTAACTAATATTATGATGCATCTCACGGTGACCGTCACAAAAAGAAAAAACATGACGAAATAAAACATATAGAGAACCACCGATGGATAAAAGAAAGATAAAGCATAAAGCCATCGTATGAAGAGAAGTGCTGTTAGTTTAGCGTGATCTTTTCCACCAGTCAGGCCTTGTTTGGTTCCAGACTACAATTTTTTTAGTCCCGTCACATCGAACCTAAATATGCTGATTAGAAGTATTAAATATAGATTAATTAAAAACACATTACATAAGCCGAGGCTAATTTACGATACGAATCTATTGAGTCTAATTAGACCATGATTAGACAATGTAATGCTACAGTAATCATGTGATAATTATGCACTAATTATAGGTTAATTAGACTTGTTAGGTTCGTCTCGTGGAGTAGATATGACTTATGCAATTAGTTTTATAATTAATTTATATTTAATGCTTCTAATTATCATATATTTGAGTGACTAAACTTTAGTCCCAAGAATCCAAACACCCCCTTAGTTACCGTGATTTGAGGAGGGAGTGGCCAGGTTTATTTCTATAACTGTATCAATCAAGGGCTGTGATTTATTTTAACTCTTACCTCTTAAGAGGTAAGAAAAGGCAGTTTGGAGTACTGTAGCATAGCCCTATATGAGATCATTGTATTAAAGGTGTGAACCAAGATTTACAAATTCTTAACTTTTGTCGAATTGATATGGTGCAGAAAAGCAGATGAGGTAGTTTAAGTCCCATATCTATATAAAGTGAATATGGTATGATTTCATTCGCAATAGGGAGGGGAAATAATAAATAAAACAATAGCTTCTGTAAGTATAACACATTAGCAACTATTGAGTTTGATTCTTCTGCTTCTCTCCTTAGTCGTCACATCATGTTTCTTTTCCAGCAAAGACACCACCTTCTTGCCCTTGCCTTCGTTGAGCCATATCAAGTAATAGATGATCCCAGACTTATGGTTTTGAAGTTGTGGATTCTTACTTTTCAGAACTCAAGGAAAATGTTCAGTTCTCGACTCTTAGCTTTTTAGTAATTCAAGGAATAATAATGATCACTCACTTGATTATCCTTTAACCCTTTTTAATATACGGGTACTTAGGAAAGCTCCTGGAACTTTGTTGACCTTTTCTTGTGGTAACGTGCGAATGGCTGCCAATAAAGCCTTTGCAGTTATCAGAATTTCATGAGGCAGTTCCTCTCTTATGGTCCTGACGTCTAGATTTGGTTGGGCTCACAAAGTTTTCATCAAATCTTTTTCAAGCCTGAAAGAGAAATTTGCCATGGTATTCATTGGAATTTCTACAAAAATGAAAATTCAGAAGTTTCAATGACTACATGATGGTGGATGTTAAAAATCTGAAACCCCTAATTGTGCGTAACAATACTCGGATCTATAAAGAATATTATGAATTTATGAGTATGAATGTATGATACAAGCTAGTTTGCACTGTGTTAAGAACAATATAGATGAACCTAGCATAAAACCCTAATAGTTAGATAACATTATTGTTGGACTAAGACGACAAGAGGATAATCATACCCAACCCTTTGGGACCATCGCACTTTCGTGCCTTATACAGTACTATAGTATTGTGGAATTTCTTAGTCTAATCCTCTAAAACATTCCTAATTGCGGCCCCCTAATAAGACTTGATGAGACCTTGGGCGTGTTTGGTAGTCTTGCTGAGCTGAGCGCCGATTCCACCTAATCCAGCAGCACGTTTGGTGCCTTTCCCAAGCTAGCACCATCGTTTGGTACTGTTTACAACTTGCCGACATTACCGCTTGCTTTGCTGGCAAATGAACAAGGCAATTAGATGTCTTGCATGAAAATCAAACACACAGAATGGTTGTAATTGAAAAAGTAGCCTCCTCCATCATTGCCCTCTTGTTCAAGAATGCAGTCTGAATCATACTACAAATCAGGATTGACATGTCACACCCAGATTTTCACAAAACCCGAATGCGGCCATATGTGTGTCCAGGAAGTCCACAGAACACATACAGCGAACAAATATGATAAACAGAGTACAAATGCTCGAAATAAAATAGTTTACATCAGAGTATAACATAAATATTTATTACAGCGGAAGTCTATAACTCTCAACTAGAGCGGAGCCGCAGTCCACAGGGACTCTGACTGGGGAGCGCAACTCAGAAGTACGGCAGGTCCTCAGGGAACTCAGCAGCAGTCTCCTGATGAACCCAATCTGTTTACCCATCCGGGATTTTGTTGAATATTGACAAGTGTAAGTAAATAAATACTTAGCAAGTATAACACGGGTATAAAGGCTCAAAATAGGCTAGACACGGCTTAACTGCATTAGAATTTTTAGTTGGTTCATTTTAACATTTAACAAATTACTACAAGTGAATGAAACCCGGTTGTAACCCAATTAAATAAGTATAAGTGGCAATAATCATAAATGAACATCATCTTCTAATCAAAAAGGATCCAGGCCGCTCGTGACCCTGAGCAAGGCTATCATGATAGATTATACACTCTGCAGAGGTTTCGCCCTTACCCACCAGTCGCGTAAAAGTTAAAAGGAACTTTGCACCCAACCACGCACATCAACACTTCTGAGGTGTGATGGCATAGGGACGCTACGAGGCTTTTCACAAGACACCCTAACAAGACAGTAGCCGCTAGTTTAACAAGGCGGTGAGACCATAGGCACTGAGATCGACGTACGCCTACGGAGTCACACCATAGGGGGGTCGATGGTGTCCAGAGCGCGGGCATCGCACCCATCCATGCGCAACGTGTGGAGTTCCCCATCGCAGGGACTCCCAACACGGGACTGGGTCTAACGTGACCTAGCCGATGGATCGCCCGTCCTCGGTGGAATCCGGAAACACCCTTTCACCTTGTGTCCACTAACGCCGTTGGCCCCAATGGTAGCCACTAGCAAGCTAGAGCCGTACAAGTTACTTGACCAAGACCAAAGCTATAATAGTTCTAGCGGTGGCGACAGGCTCCTGGGTTGCCGCTTTAAGAACCGGACCTTACGGAGAGACACTAGAGCAAAGCACACAGCACAAGCTCTAGCTCCCTAAACCAAGTTGCTAAAAAGCAAGTTTTATCATTAATGTTGAAGTGAACCATTAAGTCAAAATTTACAGTTAAATAATGGTGACAGTAGTTGCGCATAGCAAAAATCTACCCATATGCATAAACCCAAGGTTATCAAAGGAACAGGATATACAAAACTAGGTACAACCTTAATGGGACAGTAAATTAGACACATGCATATGAAATTAAATAATTTTAAAGGGTGTGGTTAGGTAGCAAGGATTGTCCGTGCTATAACTTGTCTTCCTCGAAGTGTTGCTGCTACTGCGAGTCCTGCTCCGGAAAGTCCTCACCGAGCTCGAACTCCAAAACTAATGGCTCACCGACTGGACACGAAGCACCATACAAGCGAGCACACAAACCAATACATGCAAAAAAATAATAATCTATTAGAGCAGTATACCAAACAGTAGAAACAGTACAAATAAAGGATTTAGAAATATTCTACGCTTCACTACGAACACATGAGCGTGAAAATCACATTAATCGGAGCTAAAACGAAAAAGATATGGCTTTTCTAAGTTCCAGGGACATGCTGGCAATTTTTAAAAGTTTCCAGGGGCTTATTTGAAGAAAACCGAGGACCTATACGTAATTATGAGTTAAAACAGGAGGGCCTACACGCAAAAGATGCAACTCAGGACCACGGGTTTTATATTTAAAAAGTGTAGGGGGTTAACTGAATAAAACATGACCTCTTAGTAAATATTTTTCTATTGCCATGGACCGCGGGTTGATTAACAGGGAGTTGGGGGGCTCTTTAACAAATTAGCCAGGCTGACCGGTACGCGACTAGTTTGACTTGGGCAGGGGTGCGATCATAGTCACAAAGTTCTGGGGTCGATTGGGTCGAGGAACAAGATCGAGGGTCGATGGTCGATGCATTATAAAATTGTGGTACGGAGGGGGTATACCTCTTTGAGACGAATATTCACAATATGGTATGTGAACCAAGGAGTGTCGGGTCGATGACCCCGGAACGAGGTATAGAAGAGTCAATGAAAACAAAGGAAAGGAAGAAAAGGATGAAAGAAAAGGGCTAGATGGGCTGCCAATTACTATGCTTTACATCATGTTGGAGCTACCAATTACTGTGCTTTACATCTATGCTGCAACATCGTGCCTGCCTCATGTTGGAGCTTCTCCATGGTGACCTCCAGGACCTTGATCCAGAGTTCATGACCCTACAGAGTGGGAACGATGATCCAGCGAAAATTGGGACGATGACCCATGGTGACCCCGACCCATGAATTGGGACGACGTTCCCGGATCGAGGAACGTGCCACCGACCCCGTTTCCTGTTACTATGGGTGCGATCGCGGACGTTGGATGCCGATCGGACGGCTCTGGCTCGCCCAGAGGAGTTTGGTCACCGGCGACAGATGGGCACGGCGGCGCTGGCTGTCCCCACGGCGGCGCTTCGCCGGCGTGGCTCAATTTCGAGCTAGGGGGCTCGGATTCGGGTGCGGTTTGGTGCTAAGGGCGCAGGACGGCACTGCGAACTCGGCCAGGGGTCCGAGTCGTGGGACTAGCGGCGGTGGGGGGGTTGCTGGCGGCGAACAGGGGAGGGGAACGACGGCGAGGTGGGGGCATGGGCTACGGAGCGTGCGGGCGGGCAGGAAGTAGCTCGGGGGTCTCGTTACCTCGGTGCGGAGCATCTGGAGCGGTCAGTCGGGGCGGAGGGGCACCGGAGCGACGGACCGTCGTCGGCCGGCGGCCGAGCTCGGAGAAAGCGGTGGCGAGGTGCGGGGGAGCTCGGGTGGGAAGGAACTGGAGCTCGAGCGGGGTTGGTGAGGTGCCAGGGCACGGGGCCCGGCTTGTATAGAGTGTAGGGGACCCTAGGCGTGCGGATCACGGGGAATCGGCTGTGGCCGGTGGCGGATCGGGGAGCTTCCAAGTGAGGGATGACTTGCCTTGCGGGGGAGCGCCGCGGAAGGAAAGAGAGCGCGGGAAAGGGGCAGGGGATCCCCAAGTGTGGCCCACGGGCGCGGAGCGGGGCCAAGGCGGCCGGGCAGTTCGGCGCTGATCGCGCCGGGGAGAGAGGGCGTGCGGCGAGGGGAAGAAGGCGAAGCTGACGAGTGGGGTCGGCGCGTCAGCGGGCGTGGGAGAGAAAGAGAGAGAGCAGGGGCGCTGCGGGCTGCGGGGAGGGGAAATGGGCCGGCGCAGGAAAAGGGCCCAGGTGGCGATCCGGGCCGGGGGAAAGGTGGCGAGGGGCTTGGGCCGAGCTCGTATAACACCCTAAAATTCATCACAATTAAATTGTAGCAACTCTCTGAATTTTTCTAGGATTTATTAAGGCCTAAATAAATTTTCTATGATTTAATTGGAATTTCTAGCCTTTTATCAATTTAAATATTATATTAAATAATTTTAGTCAAAATAAGTTTTTGATGCATTCATGCTGTTGCATTTGTCTTTTGCTTGCTGTTCAATTAAGTTGGAATTTAAATTCTATTTAAATTTGAATTTAATTTGAATTTTTTGATGTTTAGATTAGTTGTTTTTCTGTCGAGTCTAGTTTTGCCCCTCGAACTTTTGGCCCGGTCTTCCTTTGCCCCCTCTACTTCTCTTCTCGGTCAGCTGGCCCAACTCTCCTTCCGGCCCAGCTCCTCGCGCCGGCCCACTCCATGTCTCTCTCTCCTTTCCCTCCTGCCGCTGACAAGCGGGGCCCGCTTGTCATCCCTCAGCTCGCGCCCGAATCGGACGCGAGGCCGACCGAGCCGCCCTAGCGGACTCCGACCCGGGCACACACGCCGAGGGCCCAGCCCCCTCTTATCCGCGTGTCGTTGCTCCGCGACTGCCCCCGCTCCTTTTCGCCCTTCGCCCGCCGCTCTCGCAAGCCCTAGCAGCCGATTTCCCCCGCCGCCGAGTGTATCTCGCCGCCGGCCATCGATCTCCGGGCGTGGTCGTTCTTCCATCGAAACAACCCCTTTGGGAGCGTCAACCGAAGGTAGCAAGGCCGCCTGGGTAGTTCCATTGAGTTTTTCCCCGAGGTTTTGCCCCGCGTGTGCTCACCGGAGTATTTGCAGCGCCGCCGCCCGCCATCTTCCGTCGCCGGCCACCGTCGAAGCTCCAAGCTCATCGTGATCTGCCGGGGTGAGATCGTCGTCTTCCCCTCTTTCTCCTCGGCCAACTCCCGTCGTGTTTGGTGTCCCGTAGCGCGACTTCGCGTGTACACCGGCGATGCTCCGCCGTGGACGCGAGCGACGTCGCCGCTCTTCTCCCCTCGCCGGCGAAGCCTCCGCCCGATCTAATCCCGGTTGTCGGATCGAGATCCAACGTACCACAGCCGCTCCAGCCCCTGAGTCAAACCCGCGACCTACCGGTCAACTAGACCGTTTTACAAAAAGGCCCTCCAAGTTTTGCAAATCAACCCGCGGTCCTAAGCCATTCAAAAATATTTAAACTTAGGTCCTTTTTCTTGCGATTTAGCCCCTTCAAGTTTTAAAATTGCGCCTGAGGTCCAAGTTTGGTATTTTTACATGAAAACCCTCGTAGTATTATACAAAATTATGTTTTAGCCCTCGGATTTTCGCAGTTAAGCCCCTAGAACTTTTAAAACTTTGCCGGCAAGTCCCTGAACCTTAGAAAAGCCATATCTTTTGCGTTTTAACTCCGATTTTAGTGATTCTCGCGCTCACGGATTCGTTGTGACGCATAGAATAGTTTTGTGCTGTTATTTTCTTCTGTTGGAATTTTTTGGTGTACTGTTTCTTATTTATTGTATTGTTTTCTTGTATGTATTCGTGTGATGCGTATAGGAAACACGCCGTTCGAGGAAGTGGTCGAAGAACCAGCTATTGAAGAGTTTGAGCAGCAGCAGGGTTGGGAAGAAGGCAAGTATTCCTTGATCATGCCCGTTTATACCTAAATGACATGCATTTTAATTACACCGTTTATTTATCGCATGCATTAATATTGCTGGGTCCCATTAAGGATTTCCTAGTCTGTTTTACCATACCTTGCAGCTGGGTCATTAAATTAATTTGACTGGTAAATGATGCTTAGTTGCTCAACTGGGATTGGTCTAATGAAACCCCTAGTCTATGTTCCAGTATTATCTTTTAATATAATAATGACAAGATCACCTCTTTTAATTGGAACATGGAGCGACCACCCAGGAAAACAGTGTAACCATAAGTGCTATGTGGCTCTGGCTTTGACTGACTAATTAGGTATTCTGGTTTGGGATAGTTTTACCCGAAAGGGGCAAGAGGCGCGGCGGTTGACGAGGTATATCCCGGTCCCCTTGAGTGGTAGGCTTTGCTAAGATACGCGACTCACTAGGGAGGGTTATGCTTTGCTCCTGAACCGGAAGCCTTAGCGAACTATCACTTATTAGAGTATCTTTGTAAAGGTCTCATAGTGAAACCCAGTATTTGGTCCACATGGTGTGGGAAGGGTACATGCTTTCGGGCAATGGGAATCACGGCTTATGGTGAATGTGTACAACCTCTGCAGAGTGTAAAACTGTTATAACAGTCGTCCTCACAGTCATGAGCAGCCTGGACCCTCACATGATTAATCTATCAGAATATGATCTAAATTGTGGTTACCTGAATCTGATGGGTTTGTGTTATCATTTAATTGTGGTCGGTATATACTTATATTTGCTAGTAAATAGATGCTTAATAAAAGTTGACCAACTAAAAGTGCTTAATGCAGCTATCCTTTCAGCCTTCCACTTTATAAAGCCTAGCATGTCATTTATTTCCATACTTTGCTGAGTACGACATGTGCTCACGCTTGTTTATTTATATTGCATCGACCACACTCGGACTGCTGCTCAGATTGGGAGAATTTTGAGGACTTTACTACTGACTTCGTGGAATTCTAGGTGAGTCCTTCAGTCAACTGCCTGTGGAGATGGAGTTATTTCGTTTCGTTTAGTTAAACGTTTATTTAAGTCTTCCGCTATGACATTTGTGTCAACTCTGAGATTGTAATAAATATACTTTAATACTCTTTCGTATGCATGGTTACGGATATTCACTTGTGACGTCTACCATATGTGTGTAAACTTGATCCTGGCGCAAATATGAGATGCATCTGGTTTTACTCACAACAATCCTCCATTGATCGTTCCAGGTCCAATCACTAGAGCTCGTGCGCGACAATTGAATTTAGAGGTGAGCTCGTTCCTAAGTACTTCTCTATGTGATTATGAGAATAGATTGCTACCTAATGATTATATTGTAATTAGGAACCATGGAGAGGACCAGAGGATAGTTGGAGAAGGTCTTCAAGGTGGAGAGGACCAGCAAGGGCGTGCAAGTCAAGATAGAGGCCCAAATCAATTCGACTTCGAGTCCACCTCGGATAGTTGAGTGGTCAATGATTTATGTTGGAGTTAAATGACCAAAATCAAACTTGGACGATAGTTGGGTGGCCAAAAATAGACTTCTTTCTTTTATAATTCATGCCGTACACCCTTAGATCCTATCTAAAATTACAAAAACACTCTATAATTCACTTAAATGTACCCCTATAAATTATTATTTTATTATGGATACCCATAGCTACTTAATTCTATTGCAAAAGGCACCTAACTATGCACGTGATTAACCAAATGAACCCAATTTCGTCGATGTAGAGCAAGTACAGGAGAAGCTTATCCAAGTGCTTGCATTATCTAGGTTCATTTATGATGTTGCATTGGAATTGTCTGTGCAGGTAGCTAAACTGAGTGCAATACATTTAAGCTCTCATGTGCAATTATTGTTTTTTCGAATCCATAATTGTGTAGATATTAGACTGATGTATCTAATTTTGGTCAATACTACGTTCACAGCTCGCAATTAAGCATGAGAGCACCATGGTAGTTTTTGCAATAGAATTAAGTAATATGTGAATATTTGTAAGTTGTAATAAAATGAATTAGGATGTAAATGGCAAACTTCAAACGGTTTAGGGAATTCTAAGAGCAAGTACATTGGTGCCATTGACACGTGGTCTTTTGTATTAACAACAATTAGTACAATGGTGAAATTTGGTCTAAAAATTCTAAATTTTATCTTATGAGAAAATTGTTTTGGAAAACAACCACTTTTTTCTCTGATCTCCCTCTGACTCCTTTAGATCATAAAAAATACTATATGATAATGCTTGAGATAATTTTTAAAATAGCTGACGTGTAAAAAATGTACCTGCTTTAAGGCAAAATGTTGTGGTTGTGGTGGCATGTGACCACATCATTGTGGATGGTGGTTATAATTTCATTTTTATAACGTTGTTTGTCTGCAGTTTTGTTCAATTGTATACTTAATTGTTTCAAAAAAAAAATTGTACGAGAAATGATGCGTGGGTTTGAGGAGCAGAAGTAGACTCGGGCTGAAAAGAACTTTTCTAAGGCTCCAAACAAGGTGATTAAAATTTAAATTTAAATAAATTTAAATTCTCGTTTGAATCACAAGCAATACAAAAAATAAATGCAACAGCATGAATGCAACAAAAATGTTTCTACAACTTATATTTGATTTTAATATTCATAAATAATTCAATTACCTTATATTAAATATGAACAATTAAAGTAAAATCCAATTAATTACTAAAAATTTTAAATAGGCAAATTTTGGGTGTTACATGACATCATGATGATTTGGGTTCTTTTCACCAATAAAATCTACATCCTGTGTGGATGGATAATCATATGGTGTTTGCAGAATGGTGAACTCCCCAGTTGCATGCTTGTCTTGAATGATGAATTCCATCTCATCGTAGCAGTGGATGAGAACGTTAATAAACTTCGCCCTTGGATCTTTGTCCTGTACATATTCAGTGTGAATAATATATTCTATTGCCCTGCACTAATTATTCATCAAACTGAATCAAAAACAAACTGCATTTGTAAGGACATAATACTTACATTAGACATCCTGACGACCTCTGTTTCATATAATATCTTTTTCTCCACATCATCAAAGTTTGCTCCGCTTAAATTCTTTGCTTGCGTAATAGTCTTCCAATGAGATTTCATCTTGTGGAACTTGTGGTAAACTTGACGATGAGTGAAGTTCGTGGCATATTTTGCATTAAGTTGTTGTGCACACTCTTAATGATGCACCTCCCGAAAAAACAAATGTCTTCCCTCAGCCTGCATCTTCTCTTTGAAGTATCGCAGCATGTCCTCCACAACAGGGGGCCTTCACACAACATTATTCCCCGCCATATCCTGTATGTGCGATTCGTCAAGAGATTTATAATGTAAGTTAGCTTAAGTGCAGGCACCAAAAGAACAATAAATACAAAGTCTGAATTTGCAATTCATAGGGCTATAAGAGTCCAGGCAGCAAAAAAACAATAAATACATTCTAACAAGTCTGAATTACACATATCACACATCCCTAACATTATTCCTATTTCTCCACATCCTAGAAGCTATGGCATCCCTATCTCGAAGAACTTTTCTCTGTTCCTCATGTAAATCTCGCTGAACACAACCAATTGATCTTGGATAGTTCTGTGTCCAGCTTTGTTCACTATAGACTAGTTCATCAGGTCCGCCATTTTGTAGGATCCAGTTGTGAATAATACAACATGCTATGACAACTCGTACTTGTGAAGGGAAGGGATAATATGGTCTTGTTGTCAAAACTTTCAAACGGTTTTTTAAAGTCCCAAATGCCCTCTCAACGGTAGTACAGAGCAATGAGTGTATAAGGTTGAATAACTCATTTGGTGTCCGGGCTTTATTACCCCTCCATTCACGCAAGTGGTACCGTGTTTGAAGAAAAAGAGGTAGGAATCCTCTCCTAGATGCATAACCAGCATCTGCAAGATAGTACTTACCTAGCAGCAAATTGAAAATTAATTAATATATCTATGGTGTATCCTAAACTGTTATCTAGCAGGACATCTGAAAAACAATTTATATCTCTATGTTATGTACAGAAATTTTAAAATGGTAGTCACCAACCTTCAGGGACCCGAAGGCCATTTGGATGCTCAAGAGAATGTCTTAGGACTGTGGAATCATGTGCCGATCCCTCCCAACCAGCACTTATATATGTGAACATCAAATCAAAATCGACCACAACAAGTACATTTTGGGTAGGATAACCTTTCCTTCCCCTGAATCTGTCTACAATTCGGGATGGAACATTGCATGGAATGTGGGTACCATCAATAGCGCCAATGCAGTCCTAACCACTCAGTTATGATACAGAAAGTAAGTACTAACTGATATGATTTTAAGGTGTTTTATTATATGAAAGAAGAAAAGGGCAATACCTTAAAATATGGATCAAACCGTGGGTTACCTATAATTTTTTATGGAATTTCTAGCGAGCGATGCCTTAGCGTTTCTTGTCCAAGTTGTCCGATTGCATACAACACTTCATTGAAATATCTACTAACAGTTTCACCAGACCTTGTGAAATGAAAACTAATGTCACTGTTTTTTTATGATGCCCTACAGTAGTGAGAAACATGGCAACTTGTTCCTCTATGGTACAGTGCCAAGTATCTCTAAGTGCTCCCATATTATGCAGTTTTTACACAACTTGAAAATACTGACTTTCCCATTTGCAGTTCCGCAATACAATGTTTCTCCTTACCACGATAGAGTTTCTGCAGATATTTCATCCATTCTTTATTCTTCTCCAACAAAGAATATCTTATAGGATCACTAGCATTGGCTCGGTGTATCACCAATGTCCAGTATGCCAATATAAAAGCACTGATGAATGCAATCTTTCTATTAACTAGTGCACTGTCCTCCATCTATAACCAATTAATAAAGGGACGGAATGTTAAACTGTACTACTATGAGTATTGTATTAAAATCAATTGCAACACTACCAGAATCGTTGCTATCTGCACCGGGTGGGAAAGCCCTTTAGCACCGGGTTTCCCACCCGGTGCTATGTTTCCGAGGCTAAAGGTACCCACCTTTAGCACCGGGTTAAATAACCGGTGCTAAAGGTGTGTCCATTTGCCAAAAAATATGTGTGTTGCTGCGGGGATTCGAACTCATGACCTCTTGGCTCGCGCGTACCCACCTAACCATCTCACCTACAAAGCACGTGTGATGAGATAGAAGATTCTTTTATTTTGTAGTAGCATGTGACACCCCCTTTAGCACCGGTTGGTGTTACGACCCGGTGCTAAAGGTCTTTTAGCACCGGGTCGTAACACCAACCGGTGCTAAAGGGTCACCCTTTAGCACCGGTTGGTGTTATGACCCGGTGCTAAAGGGTCGGGGCCTTTAGCACCGGGTCGTAACACCAACCGGTGCTAAAGGGTCCCTTTTAGCACCGGTTGGTGTTACCACCCGGTGCTAAAGGGTTCCCGATGGCGCCCTAATTTCGCACCCGGTGCTAACGTTACATTAGCACCGGATTTTGAGTGCACCGAGGCATATGAGGGGTGCGGATGTGAGTTATTCTTGTAGTGCAACATTCAGATAGAGATTCAACACAAATCACAGGCGTGCATTTGGAAGATAGCTTATTGACAAATGAATAGGAAAAATGGAATCTGATTATGATAAGTCATAGTTTTGGGGGCGCATAAAATTTGAGAATAGATGCATACCTTGCAACCGGAAGGTGAGGCACTCCTTTCCTCATGAGTCTGCGTGCTGCCGAAGAACAGCCGCAGAGATCGACTCGACGGCCTCGCAGCAGTCTAATCGAAGAGGAAGAACGAATCTGAGTTTCACAGTACTCTTATGGCGTGGTTTCAGAGGACTATAATGGCATGGTGGAGGCAGATAACGATTCTGGCTTGATTTATAGCGCATCAGCTGGTAGTGGAATAAAAATCGCTGGAGAAGGCGATGGAATAGGGCGGCGTGGAGCGAAGCAGAGAGTCACGGAAGGGACGGTTTCGCACGCATTTTTTTCTGGGCGCGGCCAATTTTATCGTCGGAGGCGAGCAGAATCGGCTATTCCTCGAGAGCGAGCTTTTTCTGGCCCTGCAAGGCAAGGTTGCCCCCAGAAGCGAGATTTTTATGGATGCAAATGCCTAACCTATCCTGGCGAGGCTAGAGTTATTCTCGCCGAGGATCCAAACCTTCCCCTTGTGATTTCTTAAGTTGTTTTCTTTTGGCTTGACAATCCAAGCAAGTGTGTCCCGTGGCACCTTACTTCTACCCTTACTCAATTGGACGGGTCCGGCGGATGGTCAGGTTAGACATGTCATAGATAAAAATTGTCTCCTTTCGATTTTAATCGGACGGTTCTATTTTCACCGTGGCGTCTCGTGTCACGTGATGGTCACTACCAGAATCATGCACATTGGCACCGGGTGGGAAACCCCCTTTAGCACCGGGTTTCCCACCCGGTGCCAATCTTCCGGTGCTAAAGGGTGCCACCTTTAGCACCGGGTAAAATAACCGGTGCTAAAGGTGGGGGCACTAGCAAAAAATATTTGCATATTTGCGTGTTGCGGGATTCGAACTCAAGACCTCTTGGCTCGCACGCGTACACCCACCTAACCATCTCACCTACGCTACACATGTGATGAGATAAAAGATGCTTTCCTTTTATAGTATTATATGACACCCCCTTTAGCACCGGGTCGTAACACGACCCGGTGCGAAAGGGTCTTTAGCACCGGGTCGTAACACGACCCGGTGCGAAAGGGTCTTTAGCACCGGGTCGTAACACGACCCGGTGCTAAAGGGTAGCCCTTTAGCACCGGGTGGTGTTACGACCCGGTGCTAAAGTGTGAGGGCCTTTAGCACCGGTTGCTAACACCAACCGGTGCTAAATGTCACCCTTTAGCACCAGTTGATGTTAGCAACCGGTGCTAAAGTGTTTCCGGGGGCACCCTAATTTCGCACCCGGTGCTAACGTCACATTAGCACCGGATCTTGAGTGCACCGAGGCATATGAGGGGTGCGGATGTGAGTTATTCTTGTAGTGGGTGCGACGGAAGCCTCTCGAAGCGGTGGATCACTGGCCGGAAGGCTCTGGACTCCGCATTGCGAAACATCACACAAGCCTAAAATCTCTCGTCGTCTTCTCCCTCTGTGCGGTTCTTCGCCTTTTCCTTGTCGCAATTGCCGAGGCCTGCACAAGTGCAACCTATCTCCCCCTGTTTTAAAGCAAAAGCCACCTTCATTGCCTGAAAAGTTTCTCAGGAAGAACTCATCCTGAGCTAGGCAGACGACACTGGCTACATTTTTACTTATTTTACTACTCTAATACTCTGTTTCTTTTCTTTGGTACAAAACGATGAATAACCAGGACCAGCAAGCTACCTATATTGATCCATACACAGAAGAAGCTAAACAACTAAGAAGATGTGTCATATCCAAGCATAAGATTATCTCATCCCGTAAAATATGTGATCCGTATGAACTCCTGAACTTCGAAGTCTATAGCCTGATGAACTCATATTTACCTATATGTGAACTTTTATACTGTCATGTCTGTAACCTGATGGACAAGTTCATAGTAGAATGCTTTTATCCCATAAATTCAACATATATTATCACATTATAATATGCCGTGTGGCTGGGCGCGCGCCAATCACTAGTATTATCTATTTCGTATTACAATTTAACAATCTAGTCCTAGTGGAACTAGAATTTGAGTCACCAGACAACAGTTGATATCCACGTGTAGTAGTTTAGAGCCTAAGAAAGTTTCATTTCTAAAGGCTAGGATTTGATTCAAATTGAAGATGACACCAAATAAAATCTTGCTCATTATCCCGTTCCAAAATCTTGGTCATTTTAGTTTTCTTCTAAGTCAACAATTTATCTAACTTCTTCAAAGTTTATAGAAAATTTTATTATCATATAATAATACCAAATAAAATACATTACAAAGACATATTTTATGGTGAATTTAACAAAAGTGATTTGATATTGTTAATGTTACTGCACTTTTCCTATAAAGTTGGTCAATATTACGAAATTTGACTAAAAAGACCAAACAATTTATGTTTTAGAGATGAGGGAGAACTTGATTGATAGCACATTAATGGCTGACTGTTGTTTCCAACCTGAATCTCTAAAATATAAAATAAAATCTGGACAAAATTGCCCCCTTTTGTGCTCCCGTCGATTGTCAGCCGTATCCGGATCTCGTATGGACCGCAGGGATTCTTCTCGATTTAACCTAACATGCATCGTTGGATGCCTCTGGGACAATCCGGTCCTCAAGCACCGAGAAGTTAGAGGCGTCGGATCTAGAGCTCATGAAATGCAGCAGCGAAAGGCTTTACACGGCATCTGGCCGCCTCCTGGCTCCCACCGCTCTGCCGCCTCATCTCCACTGCCACTGGTGTGAGCTCCACGGGGAGGACTACTGCTGGCAATGGCAGAGGCGAGCGAGGCAAGATACGGGACGAAAGCATGGAACGCTGAGCATATACCATAGTGACACAGAGCCGATGGAGTCAAGGCAAGAGGCAGCACTGCACCCAGCTCAGATTCGTGACCAAGAACCCTGGAAATTCACCGCCCACGTACTGGCACGTGCATGGAATCCTCCACAGCACCATGGCACTCATGCGCTTTCAACCTATTCGATGAAATGCTGCTCCGTGTCACTGCTTGCCACTGCTCAGATTCTCTCAACGTTGATGAGCTATACGCACTACAAAATGAAGAATTCGATGGCCGCACAAAAAATATATTAGCGGCTTGGTCCACATCATGACTGCTACTGTTGTAATGCCATGTAGCGAGCAAGCGTGGGAGTAGTTCATATTGTACCCCTACATGCTACATTGATTTATTTCCATAATAACGGCTTGCTTTGATGATTGGTTAAGTTACTCAGCTCGATTTCCTGATTTGCATCAGAAGCCTAAGACTCTATTCAAGATAGCTATTTCCGTATTTCTTCTCAAATTGCTATGCACACCAAGTGTTTGATAGAACATCTGTACAAAATATTATGTGTCGGTGATACTATGATGGCAGATTATATATGAATTAAAAAATATATTAACCCACTGAACTTGTCCCATATTTTCTGACTTGTAGCTCCATAGGTGATACACACACACACACTTAATTAAGTTGAATATGGCAAAGGTTACTACACTGGAGATGCAAATGCCATGAATATGGATGTAAAGGTTCTCACACACCCTTAGGGGTTGTTTCGATACGCAGTTTTTACAAAAACTAGTTTCCTCAAAACCTGCTTTATTGTAACTACTCTTAAAATCTTGTTTGGATCTCCCAACAAACTCACGTATAAGATAAACCCGATCTCTGCAAAACCTGAAAAATGGATATTAGTAAAATTAAACAGCCACACGCGTTTAATTTGTAGTAGAACTGGTCTTCTGTAACCATGATGTGGACTCAGATCTCTGCTGCGCCTTCACCCTTTCTCTCCAAGCAGCTCTTGCGCCTAATTTAAGAATGATAGGAGGATTACAAAGTTATAATTTCTTCCCTAATTAATCAATCATCAGAGAATGTCATCAGCAGGCGCTGGTAGGCTGTTGAGTTGCCATCGCTGTCCCGTGTGGCCGACAGGGACGGAGCCAGGAATTTTGGTTAAGGGGGGCCAGCTAAACGTGATCAACATATAATTATAATTATGTTGTCAACAAATTTGAAATTTGAATATATTTTCACCGCATTCATGTAGAAAATCCTAATATAGTTATAGTATAAATGATAATTTTATTACACAAAAGGAAGTGGTATATGTGGCAAAAATATTTAGAAGTACAACATCTAACTTTTTTCCATCTCAGTCGGACTCTACATGTCTTTATATCATAGACATACCAATAAATGTATCTATTATGAGCTCCAGTGTATTCTCCTCAATGTACTATCAAGCAATTTCTTATAAAATCATGCTCGATGTTATAGTTGAAATAGGTAAAATTAGAACAAGGCAAAACAACCTACAAAGGAAAAATGGTTCTACTACTAAGTATAATTGCTAGAGAAAACAAAGTGATTTAAGAAAGCATTGTTGTTATTTAGCCCATAAAACTGCAATATTTGTTCACACATAGCTAAATATTTAAGGATCAGTTAACTAAATAAACATTTTAGGGATACTTTTTATTTTTTGCCATTTTGTTGAGGGGGGCCATGGCCCCTGCCGCCCCCTGGCTCTGCCCTTGGCGGCCGAGCCTCTTCAAAAAGTCTAGCAAGAGTCTAGTTCAATGCCTAGCAGCTCCAGTGATTTGAGGTAACGAAGGATGGCTTTATTATAATGGCATGCACCCAAGGAAGAAGAGAATCATTAGCTGTGTACAGAGACTGGATATGAGTTTGTTCTACATATAGGACTTGACGTTCACATTGCTATGTCGCGCATGAGCTGGACTAGAGCTGGTGAGGCCTCGGAGAAGTGCCGCACGAGGTGGCGACTGGCGAGGCCTCGTTTGTATTTTGGTCGACGACGATAACCGGATAGAGAGGCCAAGAGGAATCATAAAATTAAACAATCCAAACACGGTTTGAAAAAACACATGCCAACTAACTAACTAATCTAAGTCTTGGTTTCCTAAAATCCAGAATAAAACAAGGTTTACTAAAAACAAGTTTATATTTAACAGATAGAAATAACCACTTATGTCTACTTCTCCAGCTGCAAAATAGTATCCACAGATAGATGTGCATCAGGTGGTACAACTACTGCTTATTGGATAACAGAGCAACTTTTATGCATCGGGCGGCACGTGCCCACCCCCTCTCTCTGCTGTCCATAGATTTTGAACGGACACGATTCATCATGGAGACATGACAGAGTCTAACGGTGGGTGCGGTCTTCCCACATGGTAGGCCCCATGCCAACCTTATCCCTTTCGCCGCCCAGCCTTTATCCCTTCCGCCCCACGTCCCGTCCACATCTCCGGCCGCCCTCCACTCACCTATCCAACCGCATCCTCCACCTGCTCACCTCCGTGTTGCTGTCGCCGCCGCCGCCGGAGCAGCGAGACCTGGAGCGCCGGCTCGGCGATGAGCGCGCGGCTCCCGAGCCTCGCCGCGCCGCCGAACTGCACCACTGCCTCGCGCGCGCCGCACTCAGCCATCTTCTGCCGGAGCCAGAGCAGCTCGGCGGCAAGCTTCTGGACCGCGGGCCCCGTGAGGACGACGAGGAAGGTGGCAGCCACGGCGCACGCATGGGCCGTGAGCGACCCGTGCCACTCAACGCTGGCGTGCCTCGAGGCCACTGTGCGCGCGCTCCGGGATTGGTCCTGGTGCTGCGGCGGTGGCGGTGGAGCAGCGGGCAGCTCCTCATCCGCTACGGCCTCGCGCTCCTGGAGGCTGTTCTCACCGCGCTCGGCGAGACGCTTGCGATGCGGCCCGGTTCATGGCGCCGACCCGGGCTCCCCCCGCGCGGATATTGTCATTGAGCATCCGCTCTGCGAGACCCCGCACCAGCTCGAACTTGCGGGAGGCCACGGGGAGCCTGGACGCCATGGAGAGCGCGTGCGGCCCACGCAGGTGTCCGCCGCCGGGGAGTCCGGCTCCATGCGGTGTTCTGTTCTTGCAGATGCGGTGTTTTGTTCTTGCAGAAATGAAAGTGTTCTGATCCTGCACAAATATATTCTAGTCTTTTGCAGATTTTACAGATTCTAGCCTTTTGCAGATTTATTTTTACAGATTTTGTTTTGCAGAAATGAAAGTGTTCTGTTCTTGCATAAATATATTGTAGCCTTTTGTAGATTTTGCAGATTGTAGCCTTTTGCATAGTTATTTTTGCAGATTTTATCAATTTATTTTTGCAAGGGGATTGCTATTATTCTTTGTGTTCTTCTTTTGTTTTATCTCAGATTGTTTGGCTGGGTGTCTCCCCCATGTGAGATTGTTCTCGAAACAGTGGGCAGATGAAGAAAAATGCTTTGTCAGAACAGAAGATGAAAAGATTTTTTTAGTTTCTGGAACCCACATTCTCTCTCTACGGCTCCTAACGACGCTAGGGGTGGGCATATGCCGCCCGGTGCACCCCATGTTTTTCGATTGGATAATAAAAATCTACTATTGCAAGGAGCAACGTATTGATGTGAGGAGCCGTGCACTGATGGCATACACCAGCAATATTTGTGGGAACCTCCATGAAACTTTACAACAAGCTTGTCGCTTCGTTCCTAAGTGGTATAGCAGCTTGTCAGGAAATGCAGTTCCTAAATCGAACGGGCAAGAAAGAACAAACCAGCACAAATAAAACGAGTCATACAAGCTCCACCATAATGTATAGATTAGATCCTGTATTCGAACTCAATTTTGTTATGTAAGATCGATCATCTCTTCTATAGAAATATCAATAATTGAGAACAAGGTGATCATGTAAAGACTCAAGCAACCGGTTCCATTTCACCCTATTTCAGAGGCAAATGCCGCAACATATGCACATGTACAGCCATTGCTATAATTGACTAGGAAAACTCATTAGTCCAGGTATTCAATTATGCATATACCATGAAAACCTTTTATTGATACAAAATGGTTTCTGATCTTACTTTTGCGCGGGTTATAGTAGTTTCCTCCAGGTTTCTCTCTAGCTAGCCAACTCAAGGTGGCGTGAAAATGCTGCGCCTAGGTTTTCCAGTATATATCATGAATTCCATTTTATTGTTCATAGTGTTATTTTATTTTTTTGCACGAGGCACTAATCCTACACACCCTTTACTATACATGTTTCATTGATAGTAATTAATTTGTGTATTCAGACTAGGTGGTTAATTGACTAAAGAAGTAAATTTTATTGGAGATCATTAATTATTACTTGGATGTTAATTTTTTCAATGCATGGTATGGCTAGTCATTTCTTGACAGGGAACATTCTCCCTATGTGGAGTTATATCATCCTTCCCTTCCATAATAAGTCACATATGCGGAGGATTCCGCAAGCTATTAGAAAATCCAAAACAAGTTTGAAGACATATGCATGAACACACTTGACATGTAAAATCTTCCTGATATAGTGACTTCACCTTCACACTCTCTGGATTTTTTTTAATTCTTTCTAGTTAGATCTATGTATCATGTTCTATTAATGCACATGCTTTCTATGTTCTATTGCTTAAAATATAGATTTTTGTTTGAACATTGGAATCTAAAACGTAACCAATGGACAATCATTTCTTTCAATATCTAGGTGATTATATCAACACATTTTACATAAATAATGGACCGACCTGACAACAGAGTAAATTAAAAACTAAAGATATATTGCTTGAGATGACAATCAGGTACTATAGCAATACATGATTAATTACAAGAAGACCATGTATTTCAGATGCATTCATGATTAATATCTCCATCTCTTTATGCAGTTCCTGTAGATCCTACAGTTGCACGGTCCACGTCGTGGTCATCTTTATGATGTTTGAGGGCAGCACCTATGATTGGATGCAGCACTGTTCTCTTCTTCATGGGCTTATTACTTTTCCGGAAAAGCTGCAATGGTAGATTAAAAGCAATGAGACATAGCATGTAGTATAACTTGTTATATAACACATCACATATAATAATCTTTTGAATCGGGGATGGAAAATTTGAATGGCTAAGACAATATAGAGAATAGACCGTTGAATGCTGACCTTGTTCATTGCTGCTTTCATCGTGCTGCCCATTGTTCGTTTGTTTTGTGACACAAACTCCCTCAGTTCTTGGCCCTCTAATGATTCCATCTTGTCCATCTGTATGAACAATTACTTATCAGTATATAGGCAGTAAAATTATCATAATTATCTAGTCAACTGCTTGCTTTGTGTCAAACCCATGCTGGAAAGATTACAGTTAAAAGTAACTTGTATCAAGCAGTCCTAATTAGTGGGACAACACTGTTCTTACAAAAATGGAATGTAAATTATATAAAAGTAAGGCATTAAGTCTCGGTGCAGCGCTGCCATTTACCATAGAGTTGGCTTCCTCTATCTCTCTCCTTAGGGACGATATGGTGGCATTGGCAGCATCTTTCTTCGCTAGCAAAGAAACCTCTTTCTTGCCCTTACCTCCTTGAGCCAAGTGTTTCTTGCGGCTGTTACTTTTACTGGCAGTTTTCAATTCCTCTCTTTATTGTCCTTAATTTCTGCTCCTTTGTCTTTGTATGTTGCTGTTTTGCTTACACTAAGAAGGTGGCTTTTTTTTTGCTTCCTTCTATTTCGGTTATGCTTGTTTTTGTAATAAAGAGTTTTTTATATTCAATTCTACATATCTATGGGATGTCTTTAAGCACCGCATTCTCTACTTCTATTCACCCAAGTGTTTCAACAGAGTTTCTATTCGATGCTTACCGCCCTTTTTTGTTACAAAAATACAATGTTTCCTCATGTGAGAAGCTCATATAATTCCATTTTACCTAATTTGTTAGGCCCGCATGCCATGAGGTTTGCTTACATGCAGCCACAGTTTGTACAAATGTTCACCGTTTTGTCTGTTGGATTTCTTTCATTGACGTATTGATTGGCAAGGAGTTGAACAGGTTGTGTAATGAACGCTATGAATGATAAAGTCTTTTTCGGAGCTAAAACACTAAAAACCCTTCTTATACACTTTCCATTTTTATTGAACCAACATGAACAATTGCACTAGTGATTCAACTGCGGCTTAACAAAACAGAACACAACTCTTCTATCGATGGTAGATATCCAATCCATTCAGGCAATGAATGTTGTGTTGAGTTATTGATAGTATGAGTATGCTTTTGGTTCCATCTCGATAACAAGAAATACATAATTTGGTAATGGAATATAATATTCAAACATGGATAAAAAGAATGAAACCTTGAATATGCGGCATCTGGTCCAATCCTTCCAAAGTAGCATCCTCTCCGATCCTGGCTAGAAAAGCATGGACTCCATACCTTGGGAATATTAAACCATGGTAAAGCTGGAAGGCTGGTGGTGCACAAAAGCTTTATGTCCTCTCAGATTCCAGTCGCTGCCTCTTTCAATGGGCATCAACACTCAACACTATTGAGTGTCCACCTGTTGGGGACGGTCTTAAGGGGTCCCCTAACCTAAGGGATAATAACCCGAGAAAAATGCAAACAAATCACAACCAAATCCCCGTGAGCCAAAAGAAGACCAAAGCACGCACAAGGCCCACGGCCCATTACGGCCCAGAAGTCACTCAGGCCCCTCCATCAAAGGCCCGACGCGCGGACCTCATCTTCGCCTCGCTCGAGGGTCTCAGCTCCCTCGACCAAAACACTGTACAAACTCCGCTTCGCTCCGGGGTACCAACCTCCCTCAAGCGAACACCCCAACTCTGCCTTGCTCGAGGCTACCCTGCCAAAAAAAAGCGCGCGCGCGCCCGTCTACTCTCCTGACAAGGGCACTCAATGCCCGGCGCTGCCACGAGGCGCCAAAGTCAAAAGATAGATTGCCGCCCATGCCGACTGACACGACCTAAGACACTATGCGGCCAACTCCGGTCATTGTGCGGCTGACGCCGGTAACTGTACAAGCACTGCAGCGCCCTGTGCGGACAGGCAAGCGTCATCCCGATGCACGGCTCTGACCATCCCCGTCCATCCCCCACGACGGAGCCCTCGAACAGGCATGGGGATACCCTTATATTGGCGTACGTGCGAGGACTGGGCGTGAGCGCCGGTAGGTGCAGCTGCACAGACAACATTGGCCGGGTTCCATCCGCCAACTCCGGTCGCTACACTACCATCCCCAGCACTGTGCGTGACTGCGAGACCCTGCACCACCAACTCCTGTTCCCATGCCCACCTGCGAGGCCCTGTTCGGACACGTGCTGAAGACTCTGGTACTCCAGTACTGCCAACCACCGTACTGATCCCACGACAGAGCCCTCGATGAGGCACGGGAGAACCCTCGAACGGGTGTACGGGTGACGACCAAGCTCGGACGCCGAACAACATAGCCCCTCAACGACAATTCGGGACAAGCATAGGGACACGTACTTTCTACAGGGGACGTCATACCGCCATCCACAAAAGTTGGCAGAGGTTCAGCGATTTGCGCCGGGCACAAGGATCCGCGGGACGGCCTCCACGCCCAGCGCCATACTCTCCAGTACCCGATGACTGTAGATTTCACTGCACGATGCATGTATCTCTGCCCCTCCTTGGACTATAAAAGGAGGAGGTAGACGCCCGGCCAAGGGCCGGCAGACACACACAGACAGACGACAAGCTACACACACGAACATCGTTCATCGACCAGAGTTCACGACATATCCATCTGATACGCTCGGGACTTGGAGGCTTCTCCTCCTCTCCCATCTCGCTTGTAAACCCCTACTACGGGCACCCCGGTGCGAAGTAATATAGTGCGTGCACCTCCCTTGCTGGACGTACGGCCCCGCGGCCGAAACCAGGATAAATCTCGTGTCATTGTGTTATCCTTTGCACCAACCATCTAGAGGGTGGGCACAGCGCATTCGTTCTAGTTAGTGTTGGGCAGCCGATCCGGACACCGACACCACCACTGCAACCAGACACTCATAAGAACAAGTGCTGTTCAATTCAATTTATCAGCAAACTTATAGAGATCCAATAGAAAAGTAACACACAAGGATGACCCATTCTTTAGCATAATGTACGGTTTTTACGTTACTATAGGCGGTAGTGATCAATGGTGTGACTGGACTATAAAACAACAATTGCATGGAAAGGATTAATTCTACATTTTACTTGTCGATAGCAGCTGTTGGTACTATAACATTATGTTTGTTTAAGGCCCTGATGCTTATCATGTCCTAAAATGGACATGATTTTCTTTTGGGTACATTTGGCTTAATTAAAAATATATAATCTTACTATTACTAATTGGAGGCTCCTTTTGTAGGCTCCACGTTAATCCCCATGAGACGCGTTAGAAAAAAAGATAAATCCTAGAAATTCTTACAAAAATTAGAAACTTCCAACCGTTGATTTGGTCGTCTTTAATTATGGCAGCCATTGGATCTTATTTTGCTTTTAAAAAAATTACCCACCTCTGCCATTATAAAAATAATCTAAAATAACCCCCTAAAATTGAATCTAAATTATTCACATGTGCCATTAATTATTTTTTAGTCTTGAAGATCCTGGAAAACACGTCAAAAAATCAAGACTGCTAAGCGATTACCCTCCCGTACCTCCTTGCGTCTGTCTCGGCTCTTGCCTTCGCATGCGGCATAACCCTAGATCCGCCGCCCATAACGGCGCATGATGGTCAGCCATCCGGAGAAAATTGATGATCACTGTTGCCAAGTTTGACGCTGTGTGTGCCATTGCAGTAATAAAGAGCACAGCCTTGCAATCGTAGAAGCTAGCCGCCGCAGCAATTTGGGCGAGGAAACAAACAACCCGTAAGTCCCTAATTCATCTTCTACTTAAAAAAGTCTGAATCTCAATGCTCGCCTACGCGCTTAATTATCTGGTCTTCAATTTTAAATAATATATAGCAATAATAGAAGGGACGTCGTAATGATCACGTTCTGCATGTTGAGCCAATTGTTTGTTACTCCATGGTGCAAACCTGATTTCTTTAATAACATGCATGATTTCTTGCGATAAGACCAGCGACACCCAGTGGCAGCCCTAGGACACTTTATGGAGACCACGAAGGTGAGATGACCCGTCAAGATTTGTTAGTTACGAGTCCTTTTGACTTTTCCTGTGCAAAAAAACATACTGTTTGATTGATTGAATCAGGGACCAGCTTACCACCTGCTAGGGAGCCCTAGGGTTTAGATCGATGCTTCCATTTTTTTTCTAGGATCCACGGAGTGATCAAAATTCATCAAAAAGAAGAAGTAACACACTACCTGGAATAAATTAGCATGCACTTCCTTTTACACTCCATGTAATGGCGTTTGCCTTATATTAGGTCGATGATACTGCTTCCAATTGAAACTCAGGAATTAGTGCTGAATGCACGCATATTCTATTATTACTGAGAGGGAGATACTTACAAAGTAATCGTGTGACTCTCTAGAAACATAAACCCTGCTCCGGTTGCACAAATCAAGTGGCACCCCGATGAGTGAAAAAAGGATAGCTGGTGCCTTGCTGATTTGATCCTTTGCCATGACAGCCTTGGGCAGCACAGGGTGTGGACAAAGACTACGGTGTCAGTTGTGAAGGCCATAAAAAATTATATATACCATGAAGACCACAATATATGAAGTAAAGTTTGATTGCATGGTTACATGCAATGCTCAAATGGTCCACAGCAAGTCAGCAACATAGTATTACATAATCGGTCATTCTAAACTCTAGAAAAAAGAGGATTTTAGATTATCGATCCTAGGGTGAAAAAGAAAGGGAACAAATAGCCAATATGATTCTTAGGAGGAACCGTTGATAATGGTCTTCATGTCCTTTTTATGTGTTTTTGGTTCGATTCATTTTCTTTGATTCTTTTAAATAAGAATTTAGTAAAGTAGAATTGAGTGGAAAAGAATAGAGGAAATTAGTAGATGGAGAGGATCCACTAACAAGAGACTTTCCAAATCCTCTTTATGAAGAGTTTGGGGAGTCCCTATTAGTCCTCTAATGTAAATTTTGATTAGCTAATTTGACAATTAGATCTTAAATTTTTAAACTTTTGGATTGCTAGGAAACAACCTTATAAATCAATCTTACCACTGGTCATTTTTTTGGTGTAAATGAAAAAGAATAATCCTTTGGGTTATCAGAGTTGGTTCCTTCAGGACTATAAAAAGACTAAATTCTTAGGCATTGCCAGATTTAGACAAAATACTAACAGTAATTTTTCTTTATTCGTCTATAGCCATAGATGATCCTACCATATTATGCATATTATTAGCAATAAACTACATACATGCAAGCTGACGCCAATGTGTACTTGCTTTCCAACAGAGAATACAATTATAGATATTTCTGGCAGATTAGTATAAAACTCAAATGACCCAAGTGTCCCTAATAATCATGATTAGTTTCCATGAGACAACAAGAAAGCCGGTTTGCTGCAATTTATATAGCATACACTCAATGGAAACCAGCACAATTAGCAGCCAATACCCACCTAGCTGGTCTCTTCAATTTTATTATTTGTGGGATAAATTCTAAATGCTACAATTGCATTTTTTTTTGCGGGACAGAGAGACTATGGCTCAGTGTCCCATGGCCATGGTATATGCTAGCTTCAAGAAAATTGCCATACTGAATAACGTGTTGTGATATATTTAAGAACAATATTAATTCATACGAAAAGGACTGCTATGTTTTCTGAAAGATGCATGCTGCTATATGATATTTATGTCAAATTATTCGCATATAATCTATATTGATGTTTGATACGTATTGAAATGTTCTCGAATACACACTTTTGAATTAAAAGTAAAGCACAATTGTTTACCTATAGTAACTAATGCAAATAAATGATTTTCTGTTGGAACCCATCCTCAACTAATCTCCATTAAAGTTTCTATGAAGAGCAAATAATCATTCACGGACAATCTCAACATATATTCCTATATTTGTTTGGGTTTCTAGAGTCGCTTTAAAGTTCAAACGGATTTTTTTCAATACTTATTCCCATCAAGGAACAAAACATATTGAAAATATTTTACTATTTGTTAATTAATAATCCATGTAGAATCCATTCAACATACATACCGATGGTGACCTATTGTTTTGGGGTGCAGGATAGGAATATAAGCACATCATGTAAATTTTCAAATTAGTAGTACAAAATAAACTCAAATCTTTGCTAGCCCGTGCAGTAGCACGGGTTAGATGGACTAGTGTTAATCAAATCAAAATGTAGTCAAATTCCATCCATTATATCTGAGAAGTGCATGTTCTCTTGGGGCGCCAATGCACATAACACTTCAAAACATGAAGTTGTGAGAATCTTCAGGTTTACATCATGCTTTCTAGAATTTCTTTTGAAAGCAGGAGTGGCAAGCCCTGACTGATAATGTATATTAATTAAGGCAAAACAGAATTCATAACACTGCACTGCTGCGTTTGGACATTGAAAGGCTCCAGAGACATAACCTTCCCAGCAACAGTGACTGTGTATTCTGCAACCAGAACCGGGAGCATTTGGATCGCACTTGCTGCTGGGATGTATGTTTATCCTGGAAAATTGGTATAGGCTGTTCAACAAATGTGGCCTGCAGAGGTTCAATCCGGGCAGGGATGAGCACTTGGTGGATTGGTGGCTGAAGAGTCACAAATCAGAAGCATGTTCGACTATGGTGGTTCTAATAGTTTTGGATTATTCGGAGGGAAAGGAGCACGAGGGTCTTCAGGTGGGTGGCATTGGTGGAAAACATATTGGATCAGGCAAGGCTTTGGGAGAGAGCTAGCATGTTGTGGGCCTCGCAGCAGTTGTAGGAATGAATAGGTTGTGTGCGGTAGAAGTACCTTTTGTTTTTCATTGTCGTTCTTGTATTAATGGGTTGGGCCGGGGTCGCCAACCTTGTCATGTAATACTTAAGGAGTGTGTGTGTTTAACTCTCAGTCTTTGGGCAAGTGGTTGCTTGTACCTTTTCGTCCCATCTTAATGAAAAACGAGAAACAGACGTGCATATGCAAAGAAAATTACAGTAAGAAGAACAAAAGATAAAGTTCAATGAGGTACATATTTTCATTTTGAACATTTTGATAGGTTTACACATGATTCCATTGGATGCCTCTAAGTTTTTTAATCAGAACAAATAAGCAACGAGGAGACAAACAAATGCACCTGGGAGTTCTGATTTAAATCCCTCCGATTCTTCTAGCCATCTGACAGTCATGTTAAAGTGATACGAGGGTTTTGGGTGAGTTTGTTAGCCTTTATGTTAAATGAGAATTCACTTTTGGACAAAAATAAATTGTTAGGACCTCTGTTTATGGACCGCAGGATACGGCACTCATGTCGTTGACCACGAAGATTTTAGGACTACAATGTAGCAGCAACCAACCGCACAGATGATTGAGGGGGTATGGAAAGGAACCAAATGCTCCCTCTCAGCAAGGAGGATGATCGGGGTAGGGAGACCTGCAGTCAATCGGAGGGCGGACCTAGGTTTGCTAGGTCATTCGTGTTTGGATCTCACTATGGCTATGTTGCATGGAAATGCTGATGAGTGGAGGCGCTGTGAGCCATGGTAATGAATCCATATGGACAATAATGTTTTCATTTAATACAATGGTACTGAATCCATATGGACCTCGATGTTTAAATGCACCAAAGTCAGAAATTTCAAATAATGTTTGATTTCCAAGTTTCCAAAAGCTGCTTGGGTATTATTATGGTGAAGGTTCACTATTAGTTTGTTTCTGCATTATAACTGACCAATATCGTTCCTTTCAAACAAGACATGCTTGGCCCTGTTTACATCATGATCAGCTAGAACTAAGGATTACCTTGGATTTGTTGGAGGTAGGTAGCTAGTCAAATAGTACTTGTTAGCTGGGAATTAGTTAAATTTGTATGGACTAGCTACTAGAGCTAAAATTAGCATGGTAGCTCTACCTAGATGTCAACAGCAACACACCCTAGTATGACTAGTAAAAGTTGTATCAATTCAGGTTATATATATATATATATAAAGAGTTGTAATATGAATATGTAGATGACATTTTTTAATGAAAAAGGTTCATTTTTAGCCATTCAACTAGCCCCTCAGTTTGGTTTTGACCATCGAACTGCAAAGACAAGAAATCTTTGACCACCCAACTATCAAAATCATTCATATTTGGCCATCAAGAGGTTTTGGTCGGTGGTTTTGCTTATGTGAACATCACGTAGCGATAGGGCCCTCATGTCATAATTACCTCTCTCTCCCTCTATGTCTCCCTCCTTCTCTCTTCTCTCTCATCTCTCCTTTCTCTCCTGCAGCTTGGCCGCTCACCGGCTCATGGCCGCCTACCTGCCCCACTCCCGCGGGCCGCCCATCCCTGCTCACATGCCCGCCACCCGCATGCCGTCCGCCCCGCTCTCGCGACTGCTGCCATCCCGCCCCCAGCTACCGTGACTACCGACCGCTCGCCCCACTCCAGCGGCTACCGGCCGTAGGCCACCCATCCCAGCTAATATGGCTGTCGTCTATATATCCCCCCTTCCACCGCCCATCGTTCCAAGGTTGGCGCGCGGCGGAGCCCAAACAAGGTGGGTGCCGCAACATTGCGTGAGGACGGGCACATAGTGGCCTCCCCCATGGCCGCCACGCTCTGCCTCAGGGTGGTGCACCCCAATGTCGAGCGGCATCAGCAGGGGCACCTTATCAGGGAGCCGCCGCCATAGCTCCTATGCCCGTGCGTGCTTGCACCATCAGTTCCTCTGCCAGTGAGGCGCTGCCGCCGCTCATCCGCCCGTCCGTGCACGTGTTGTCGGGGCAAGCGAGAGGAGAGGAAGAGAAAATAAAGATAGAAAGATGAGAGATTGGAGGGAGAGGAGAGGAAAAGGAGGTGGGTCCAAGCCACATGTCATCTACGTCAGCGAAACCACTCATCAAATAGCTAGATGGCCAAATCTAAACGGCTTTGATAGTTGCGTGGTCAATGATTTATGTTGGAGTTAAATGACCAAAATCAAACTTGGATGATAGTTGGGTGGCCAAAAATAGACTTCTTTCTTTTATAATTCATGCCGTACGCCCTTAGATCCTATCTAAAATTACAAAAAACACTCTATAATTCACCTAAATGTACCCCTATAAATTATTATTTTATTATGGATACCCATAGCTACTTAATTCTATTGCAAAAGGCACCTAACTATGCACGTGATTAACCAAATGAACCCATTTTCGTCGATGTAGAGCAAGTACAGGAGAAGCTTATCCAAGTGCTTGCATTATCTAGGTTCATTTATGATGTTGCATTGGAATTGTCTGTGCAGGTAGCTAAACTGAGTGCAATACATTTAAGCTCTCATGTGCAATTATTGTTTTTCGAATGCCATAATTGTGTAGATATTAGACTGATGTATCTAATTTTGGTCAATACTACGTTCACAGCTGGCAATTAAGCATGAGAGCACCATGGTAGTTTTTGCAATAGAATTAAGTAATATGTGAATATTTGTAAGTTGTAATAAAATGAATTAGGATGTAAATGGCAAACTTCAAACGGTTTAGGGAATTCTAAGAGCAAGTACATTGGTGCCATTGACACGTGGTCTTTTGTATTAACAACAATTAGTACAATGGTGAAATTTGGTCTAAAAATTCTAAATTTTATCTTATGAGAAAATTGTTTTGGAAAACAACCACTTTTTTCCCTCATCTCCCTCTGTCTCCTTTAGATCATCAAAAATACTATATGATAATGCTTGAGATAATTTTTAAAATAGCTGACGTGTAAAAATGTACCTGCTTTAAGGTAAAATGTTGTGGTAGTGGTGGCTTGTGATCACATCATTGTGGATGGTGGTTATAATTTCATTTTTATAACGTTGTTTGTCTGCAGTTTTGTTCAATTGTATACGTAATTGTTTCAAAAAAAATTGTACGGGAAATGATGCGTGGGTTTGTCGTCTCAGGTCAAACTGAGAATGGTTTGGGTTGAAATCGATTTATGTGGTTTGGTTTTTTAATTGGATTAACTGGTTTGATGCATAACAGGTTGAGATATGTAATGATTTGATTTAGTTTGGTTTAACAATTATAATGGTTTAAACCAGTTTGGATCAGTTCAGAATTAGTTTGATTAAAATTAAGCATTGCGTTTACACTATGAAATTTTAGCAAATTTGATTGAAATTTATTGCAAGTGACTCAAAATGACAGTCAACTACTTTGTATAAAATTATGCGATGAGATCGGCATGTGGGCCCCACGTTAAAAGCCGGACCCTAAAACTTAAACCTCGCATTCACACTATAAATTTTTAGTGAATTTGGCTGAAATTTTTTGCAAATGACTCAAAACAACGGTCGACTACTTTGTGCAAGATTATGTGATAAGATCCACATGTGGGTCCCACATCAAAAGCCGGACCCTAAAACTTAAACATCGCATTCACACTATAAAATTTTACCGAATTTGCCTGAAATTTGTTGCAAATGACTCTCAACTATAGTGGGCTACTTTGTGCAAAATTATGTTATGAGATCCACATATGAGCCCGCGTCAAAAATCGGACCCTAAAGCTAAAACCTCGTGTTCACACTATAAAATTTTAGCGAATTTAGCTGAAATTTATTGGAGATATCTCAGAATAAGAGTTAGCTCCTTTGTGCAAATTGGTTGAGCTATATCAATATATGGGCCACGCACCATAAGACATATCCTTATTACGAGAGTAGTTAGTGAAAATCGGTTTCAATATTTGTGTTGAAACTGATTATTTTGGTTTGGTTACGAGAGAAAAGCTAAATGGTTTGAATTAGTTCGGTTTGAATGCTAAATGAGTAAGATTGAATTGATCTGTAAATATGCTAGAATTAGTATGGATGGGTGTGGATTTGGTTTGGTTCGTGAACCTCCTCTGCTCGAGTCTCAGGCCAAAATATCAGAAGTTTGGGTTGTTGGTTGGAATCGATTACAGCCACGCACTACGACAACCACATTGGAAAGTTGAAACTGGACGGTTTCCTCTCCTTCCAATTCGTTTCGAAACAATAAACCCCGCCAGTGCCAATGCGCGCGGTTCCAAAGCCACACAAAAAAAAGCAGTTGTACATTCGCAACCCCACCACTCCCCGCCCCCGCTCCTCGCGCCCCGCCGGCAACCGCCATGCCTCCTTCTCACTCCCCTCGCCGGCGCGTCCTCCTCCTCCCCGCCATACTCCTCCTCCGCGCGCTCCTCGCCGTCGGCGGCGCGGAGATCCTCTCCAAGTCCCGCCTGGAGCGCTGCGAGCGCAACTCCGGCGCGGGGGGCGGCGGCGGCCTCTCCTGCGCCCAGAAGCTGGTCATCGACCTCGCCGTCCCCGCCGGCTCCGTAAGCGCCGCCTCCCTACTCTCCCCCCGCCTACGCGCCTCCGCGCCGCCGCATCCGAATCGCGCGTTCTGAGTCTGACGGCGCGTCGCGCTGGCGCTTGCTTGCTGGGCGTGCGCGTTGTGTTTTGTTTTGTTTTCGGGGGTGGTGGTTGCAGAGCGGCGGGGAGGCGTCGCTGGTGACCAAGGTCACCGATGTGGAGAACGGCACGGAGGCGACGCGGAGCATACGGGATCCCCCCGTCATCACCATCGATAAGAGCGCCGTGTTCGCGGTCTACGACCTCAACTACATTATGGTAAGCCCTTTGCTCATGCTCTCAAGTACTTCTGACGGGAATGATGCCAGTGTCGACTATTACTCCATCGTTAATCGATAAGTTTTGGTTATTAGTTGTGTTGGTCCCATATTTGTTAGTTGCGGGTAATCGAATAGAACATATATACTGTTTTGAACAGATCAGGGTTTAGGGTCCTGATCTGTGGACGCTGCATCGATCGTGTAACATGTCGGTTCCAAAAATGTTGTGAAGGTCTTAGAGCAGGTTCACACATTATTCCGAGAAACTTCATGTGTTAATCGGTGTGCTCACAAACGATTTTTCCTTTCCGAAATGTTCCTAGTTACATGGATTTTAAAACACCATTCAATATGCGCTCTGCCATCACCTCACAGGGACTGATTTCAGAAAACCGATCGAGATATTAGTTATGCCTTTAGTTGCGAACTTGTCATAACAGCCAGTTTGTTTGTGAAAAATTCCAGCGCGGTTTAATGTTTTCCGAACCATTTCTAGTGTTACTCAAGTCCTTTCTTATATGCTTTTTTCTTCTCTAAGGATGCTGCCTACAAACCTGAGGAACACTATGTTGAGACACGCAAGTGTGAACCAGATGCTGGTGCCAATGTTGTCCAAAACTGTGAAAGGTAACATTTTGTGTTTCCTATCGATACTTAATCATTACTTTTTGTTTTTCAATTTAATAGATAATTAAATCACATTTATTTCCATTTTAAGCATAATCTCACAAATTTCTAAAAGTTTGTAATGGTTACTTTATTGATAAAAAGGATGTGGGGCCTTTTGGGATACTTCTATTCAAGATCATATCTATGGACTCCTTTGGTGGAACTTATTTAGCATTTTTAATGTTTATGTATGTACCAATGGTGTTTTTTTTCTATGGCTATGTTTAGGTTATGGCATGCAAATGGTACTGTAATTGCGCACACAGAGGTGAGAAATATTTTACACCTATGCTTCTTATTGTCTCTATATGTGATTAATATTAAAGCCCCTGTTCTGCATGGTAGAGTATGTCACTGTTTACTCAAAAGCTGACTCCAAATTACGCACCATGCTTTAGAACTACCAGCCCTTCAGACCTTAGTTGAATTAAAATTATATGCTAATCATCAGGTCTTTAGTTTTAAGAGATTTTTGTTAGGCATATTTTTGTTTAAATTGAAGAATTTAGTTAAAATGTATACGTCTTTTCATGAAAAGATGACATGTTTCACTTGCACCCTTTAAAAGGCACATATAGTCTTGAGTTGTTAGTTGGCACCAGGCATCATTTAAGGAACCTGGATATGCTAGTAGTAACCAAAACAAAGGCACATATATGGACATGCATTTGTTTATGTAGTTACTACCTCTTTATATGGATAAATAATTTATAATGTTCTATGATGCTCACATTTTCCTCTTCTGTGGCTTGCACTAGCCTGTTTGCTGTCCCTGTGGGCCTAATCAACGTGCACCATCATCTTGTGGAAACTTTTGTAAGTTCAGAAATAATGTTTATGTCATCTATTGTTTCTCTTCGTCGTACACTACCTAACACATCCCATCTACTTTGTAGTTGATAAAATGGTCAAAGGAAAACGCAATACAGCTCACTGTCTACGATTTTCAGACAACTGGTATGATATTATTTCTGGTGTACTTTTATTGTAAATTATATTGTGATCATTAACTGAATTATTTCTGGACCTACTGTGCTGAGTTAACTGAAATACAAATTAATGTCCTTCTTATGACTTTTGGACTTAGTGTCTTTCTAATCATTTTCAGACCTCATTCATATAGGAAAAGCTACTTTTACTTATTTTGACGTAGGAATATTTCCTTGATTCAAACTTATATACTTTTCTACAACTCCAAGGGTATCCTTTCGGTCCAGTTTGAGTTAATAAGTGTAATGCTATTATTTTATATCTTATGAACAGGTTCCATGTTTGGGGAATAGGAGCAAGGTCACTTTGGTTCAGCATCAGAGTCCAAGTGAAGAAAAGATCTTCTGTATCGGTAGGATTTGAAACTCTGCATTCAGAGTTCCAACTAGTGTTATTGATGATTCTTGAACAAATTACCAGATGAATGCTCATGCCAACTCTTGATTAAGGACATATCCATGACCTGGACCGAGAATCTTTGTTTAAAGGGTTTTCTTATTCATAACTTGCAATGGATTTTGGGTATGCCATGCATTTCAGATGTGTTGTTCTCCCAACTGCACTGCAGGAGGTGGTTGTTACTCCAGAGAATAGAACGGTTGTTTCTAGAGACAACTTTCTGAGAGCAAATCTTGTTGGTGACTTTGTTGGTTATACAAGTATCCCATCATTTGAGGACTTTTATCTTGTCACTCCACGGAAGGTAAATCATCAAATTATAATGGATACCCTAACACTATATACAGATTTGCAATGTTCTAATTATGTTACTTCAAAACATTTTTCTGAATGTGCTATGTTGAAGGGTGCTGGAAATGGTCAGCCACAAGACCTTGGTGATGAACATTCCAAGTGGATGCTGTTGGAGAGAGTTCGTTTTGGTTCTGAATGCAACAAAATAGGTGTTGGTTATGAGGCTTTCCAATACCAACCTAGTTTCTGTTCATCAGCACTTCAGAGCTGCCTGAATGATCAGCTTTGGAACTTCTTGGAGGTAATTATAGAATAGTAAGAAGTCCCTGGTTTTTTCATTTCACCTTATAGAAGAGCACAAAAGATAAATATTACATTTATTGGCTACAATTGGTAATTAAAAATTCAAGGTCGCAAATGGACCATACTGAACTTGTCACCTTATTGCAGCCTGAATCATATTTTAAATTCGATCTGTTTGCCTCCTTAGTTCCATTTCGTTCCTGTGAGATCACCAGAACAGTGTCTGATTTCCTCTTATTAGTCAATTATATGCTTTCTTGAATAAAGTTACCCTATATGCTGGATTGGAGCTTGAAAGACTAACCATTTGTTTCAGAGTGACGAAGGTCGGGTAAATAGGAATCAAGTGCCTCTGTATCTTGTGGAGGGAAGGTTTCAAAGGATCAATCAACATCCAGTTATATTTCCATAGCTTCTCTTTTCTTGTTCACATTTGATAATGCTGGATAAAGCTTTTGATACATCCTCTACAGAATGCAGGTGTCCATAGTTTTTCCGTGGGAGTCACAGAAGCTCTTGCTTCCAATTTACTACTAGAGCTGGATGCTGATGATATAGAATACTTCTACCAGAGGTTGTATTGATATTTAGTCATTTTAATTTGAAGATTACAGACAGGATTATATCAGTAGACCACAGCGCCCTACTTTCAAAATCAGATGCTATCCAAATGACTATCTATTTGAATGTAAGGCATGGTTGACAAACAGTAGGGAAACAAATATGCTACACTATGTTTCATGTCTAATTCTGCACATGTTCATTTTTATGTTATTTCATTCAAGAAAAATGTTTAATCGTTGTACTTCCATATCAGGAGTCCAGGCAAGATAATGAGCATTAGCGTTTCAACATTTGAAGCATTGAGTCAAGTTGGGGATGCAGAGGTCACTACTAAGAATATTGGAAAACTGGAGGCTTCGTATAGATTGACAGTATGTATCTATCCACTCATAGAACATAGAACTTTTGCTTACCTTGATGTTGTATTGTTAAAAAAAATTCCATCTTACTAGAATTATTGTGGACCAAATATCTTGCAGTATTATAGCCATGCACCATGCTAGTGCTGCTTGATTCTTTTTATGGTTTATTGATGTCAAGACCCTAGCAGTCCCTTGGTTGAGTATGAAGTATTGAGTCTTCTATGTAGTCCAGGTTCAAAGTAGTAGCTGAGCTCATCTGCAAACACTGACTGTTTTTCTTGAAATCTAACAACTTGTTTGTTTATTTGTAGTTCCATTGCTTACCTGTCATCAGTAATTTGGAGGTAATATTTACTATCATCTACATATTTGGTTCTTTTGTGCATTCTAGTACTATTATTTTGGTTCATTTCCAACTTTTACTTTGCATGTGGACCCACTTTTATGTGATTTTAATTCTTTGAACTTGTTCTTAGTGAATCAAGTAAATGTAAAATAGCATTGATATAATCAATAAGGTATGTAGCTGTATAAGGGTGGGGGCCGAGGTTCTGGGGATTTTCTCGACCTGCGTGAAAATGTCTTCTTCTTAGCAAAATGCCTAGGGTCTGTCTGACCCCCGCAGCTCAAGTTTTTTTTTGGAGGAATATCCGAACATTCTATTCATACACTATATAAGTTGTGTGCCTATCTTAACTCTTAGTTATCCTTCAGCATACTTTCCTGCTTCGTTTATCTTCTCATTGGATGCATTCTCCTGAAATATGCCTGTTATTATTTTCAGGAGCAGTACTATGTCATGAAACCTGGTGAAGTGCTTATCCGAAAATTTGACTTGCGTCCATCAACAGATCAAGCAGAAAAATATCGATGTGCAGGTGAGCTAGAAATTGAAGTACAGTGCTTAAAATTCGCTGCTTTGTAAATTTTACCAAGTTATTAGGACTTACTGGACATTCCTCTATGCGCCATTTCAGCTATTCTGAAGGCGTCAGATTTTACTGAAGTTGACAGAGTAGAATGTCAATTCTCCACTACAGCTACAGTTTTCAACAACGGAACACAGGTTCTGAAAAGTTCAAGCTTTCTCAATGATTTTGGTAGAATCAATTAGCTTTATTTCCTGTTAGAGTAAGCTCAGAAAAGCACGACTATCCCAAATGTGCAGTTGACGTTAAATGTCAATTTATATGCTCCTTGGACTAAAAAAGAACTGTGATGATTTACAATGCCATACTGCACAAAATGATTATTTATGAATAAGCAACTCAGCTACAATATTTTTCCTTTCATTGGGAAATCTTTCATTGTGCCCTGAACAATTGAACCCTTTCATTTTTCCTTTAAAATCCCGGTGCCTCTTTTTTAATCCTGGCAAGGATATAGGTGTTTGTCGCAAAACTCCATGTTAACTTCTCGCCTTCAAAACTCTGTAGATTGGTTCAACATGGAATGACCACAAGAAGGGTGGCATCTGGGGTTTCATCGAGACCATCAAAGATTTTTTGCTCAACTTCTGGGATTTTCTTACCAATTTCTTCACTGGCAAATCGTGCAGGTACTACTTCTACAATTCCTTCCAGTTTGTTCATTATCTTTGACAAGCTTCTTGTTGCCTCAGATCACAGTTCCAGTGAACGACAGAAATACTTCGTTGCATTTTCTGATCCTTACAATATCATCTGGGTGCAGCTGGACCAAATGCTCGAGCCTTCTGGACTTGAGCTGCCATTTCCAGTACATATGCATCGGCTGGATCCTCATGATCTTCCTGCTCCTCACCATGATACCCATAGGTACACACGTATTTTCACCATTTCATTCCAATTACATGCAACAGCATGACGACGTTGCCAATGCTCAGCTCAGCGAACAGAAGTTTCTCCATGCGGTTTGCAGGCGCTGTGACCTTGTGGCTTCTGCACCAGAAAGGCTTCTTCGACCCGGTGTACGACTGGTGGGAGGACCAGCTGGGTCTGGAGACGCAGTACCCAAGGCACAAGAAAGGCCGCCGCCGCCACCACCATCACCACCGCCACCGGCACCCGCACCACCACGGTGACCACCACCACCCCCACAGGCACAACCACCACCACGCGCACCATCAGAGGCGCACGAGCGAGCTGAGCCACCACCATGTCCTGCACAGGCACGGTGGGCAGCAGCAGGAGGCGCTGGCGGAGGGCGGCCATCACCGGCACAGGCACGACCCGGCGCTCGGCGTGCAGCACAGGGGGGCAGTGCACAAGCACCGGCACGGCAAGGCGGTGGCCGCGGCGGTGGAGGACGCCGTTGAGTTCAGGGAGTGGAAGCGGGACGAGGTCAGCAGGCACGCCGAGCACGGGCTGCACGGCCACGACCGCCACCACTCCCGGCCATGAGTCCATGACCATTGGGCACATATGATTCTCCTAGCAGCCGAAGGAATTGGTTGTGGAAGAATAGAATAGTCTCAGAATCGGAGGCAAAATTGGGGATTGACAGAATATAGTATGGGGTGCTGTTCTAGTGTTTCGTAGGAGTGATAATTATTATCATCTACTTATTGCATCTCTCATGCTCTCCTTGTATTAAGCCACAAGCGTGCAACTCTTGGGTTGGGCCATTTGGCCCATGTGCTCGAAGCCCATTAACCGCTTAGATCCAGGACCCATAAAAATTAAAGAGGTAAGAGGAAAAAATGGGCATGCTGCAATTTCTATTAAAATTCTTGAACAAACAGACGGTATGTTTTATCATGCCCTGTATTATAAAGCAAGCAATAAAATATTTTTACCTTAGTTCCTCAGGTGGGTGTTGCGAAATCGTGATAATCTTGGTAGATACTACCTAGGTCGTTTGACTTTTTTTACCACAAAACATAGCGGTCAAACTTGTGGTAAAAAAAGTCAAACAATCTATAATTTAAAACGGATGTAGTGTGTTTGAAGACTTCAGCAAACCACCTGCCTCACTATGAAGGCGACATTTCACTACATCTACGTTAAGCATCTTGGATTTGTCCACCTAAAAAATGAGTAACAGGATAAAGTTTCATTAAATTCATATGGATAGTACATATAAGTCATCTCATTTATATGCATTGGCTGAGTTGGGTTTATTTGGCTAGATTTTCCTTATTGTATCTCAAATGACAAAAATAAACCTACAATATCTGAAGTCATCCCAAAATTACATATATATATATATATATATATATAACATCAATTAAATACTGGAATCACTTGTATGCACATAAAAAAAGGCTACTTTGGAACACCACGCTCAGCAAAAAAGAAAAAGAATACCAAATGTTATATGAAGGTACTGAATATCAAGGGATGCATAAGCACTCGACCAACTCCATGGTATATCAGCCAACATGAAAATTATCTTCCTCCTGAGATGCTAGATATTGTGCCAATGCTTGATGATAGTGTAAATGGGTTGAAGCCTTCATTTTGCATTAGGGACAGCATGTCGAAGCTCATGTCTGTATGTGTCAACTCTGGTAGTGGCAACTCACGGTCAAGATACTGCATGGCCTGCTGCATGTTAGGCCTCTCATTAGTAAATGGATGTGAGCATAATAGCCCAAGCTTTAGCACAAGGCATGCATCATCAACATTATAATCACCACGTAGCCTGGTGTCAACTGCCTCAGTTAATGATCCTTCGCGCCAAAGCTCAAGAACCCAGTCAACTAACACTGGTCCATCATCATCTGTATTGTGGCTCACTGGCCTCTTTCCACAAGTCAGCTCAAGAAGGAAGATACCAAAGGCGAACACGTCTGTGAGAGGGGATGCCTTGCCTGTGCAGATCAACTCTGGGGCCATGTATCCCATGGTACCAACCGCGTGAGTGGTCTGTAGGTCAGTGCCATATATGATCATATAATATTGCAAGGCCAAAGTCACCTAGTTGTCCATTCATTTCACTATCAAGGAGAACATTGCTTGCTTTAATATCTCGGTGAACAACAACTTTTTCCCACTTCTCATGCAGATATAGTAAACCTGATGCGATGCCTTTGATGATCCAAAACCTTTTATCCCAGTTCAGTGTTAGCTTACTCTCAACACAATACAAATACTTATCAAGGCTTCCATTTGACATGTAATCATATACTAAAAGAAGCTCACCTTTCCTCCTGGAATATCCAAGCAACTGAACAAGGCTGCGGTGTCGAATGCGTCCAATGCTTACAACCTCACTAATGAACTCCTTTATGCCCTGCCTCGATTCATGGGAAACCCTCTTAACAGCTATCTCCAGTTTAGATGACTTGAGTACTCCTTTGTATACCTTCCCAAATCCTCCTGCACCAAGTAGGTTCTTGTTCTTAAATCCTTCCGTGGCATGGTACAAATCCATGTATGAGAATCTGTGTGGCCCAAACTCAACTTCCCAATCTTCTTTCAGTTCAGAATAACGCAGCCTCCTCCTCCTCAGAAATAGAATAATGACAGTCCCCACAACAGTTATGAATGAAGCAGTTGCTATTGGTAGGATGATTTCTGACAGTTTTGACCGAGGCTTTTGGCCATTTCGAGGTAGCTTGGGTAACTTGGTAACATCGATGTTTGGAGCTGGTCCGTTCATGCTAAAGCTCCAGCCAAGCACATAGTGTCGTGAGTCAATTTCATCAGTTGATGATGAGAAACCAATGTATGCTGACTCTTGGATGACTGTTGATAGGTCATAGGTGGTTGAGATCAATGACCCTTGCAGGTTTCTCCATTTCAAGGGAAGCCATGGTCACATTGATTTGCTTGGCTTCTCCACTATAATCTACCCATACTTGCATTGGGTTACCACTATTAAGACTTAAGTTATGAAAGCTGCCACTTATGTCATCATAGTAGCCTACAGTGTGTGACTCTATAGAGTTCAGGCCATTGATATCAATTCCTACATGGTTGCTATCGATATCCTTAAACTCGACATTTTGGACGGTATCAAGCTCGATAGCAAAGAAATGGTTTGCGGTGCTGTTATTCTTTACAATATTTGTGAGTCCGAGATATTGGTTGGGTAATGCATCTGAGAAGTTGTTGTTTGCCGCGACAACAAAGGCCAGACCTTGCCGGGTCATGCTAAGGTAGCTAGAGCGGATGCCAAATACAAAGGTAACTGAGAAGGAATGCACCTTACCATTGCGTGTTAGGAAGTGCAATGGACTTGGGTAGAATGCATGGCCTTTACTATCAAGTGTTCCATTGGTCAGCTCAAGCAGTCCATTTGATGTTATTGTGGCAGTTTCATCCACGGAGAGGTTAGTACCTACGAACATTACCAGAAACCTTCACATCCGCACCCCTCATATGCCTCGGTGCACTCAAGATCCGGTGCTAATATAACGTTAGCACCGGATCTAAAATTGGGACGCCCTCAGGGGCCCTTTAGCACCGGTTGGTGCTAAGGGCTCCGACCCTTTAGCACCGGGTCGTAACACCAACCGGTGCTAAAGGCCCCGACCCTTTAGCACCGGATCTAAAATTGGGACGCCCTTGGGGACCCTTTAGCACCGGTTGGTAAATACAACCCGGTGCTAAAGGGGTGTCACATGCTACTACAAAACAAAAACATCTTCTATTCTATCACATGTGCTTTGTAGGTGAGATGGTTAGGTGGGTATGCGCGAGCCGAGAGATCCTGAGTTCGAATCCCCGCAACAACGCGCATATTTTTTTGACAAATGGGTACATTTAGCACCGGTTATTTGACCCGGTGCTAAAGGTGCCACCCTTTAGCACCGGAAACATAGCAGCACCCTTTAGCACCAGTGGTGACGGATGCAAGGTGAAGGCCAAGGGAAAGCAAGAGGCATCGAACGAAGAACTTCATGTCAGATATGTGGAATACTTGTAAAGAATCAAAGAACGGCAAGGAGGAAGAGGCGTTTTATAGGACACTGATGCTGCATTTGTGGCAGCCTTTCTAGCGCTTCAAATTAAACCGGAGAGCAGCCTGTTACCGTCCAGCTATTTTTTCCACATGGCATTAATAGCTGAAATTGTTGCAATCCTGAGAATGTGATGCTCAGTGGAAAAAATTGTGTACTTAGTTTACACTTGGTAGCTTTTACTATGACTCTATAGTTTAAACTAAACTGGAGAGGGGTCAGCCTACTAGTTCTTCCACACGTCATCAATGTCTGAAAATGTTTTTTTTTGAAGGAACAGGAGGGGCAAGCCCCTACTGGTTAATTTCATTAAAAAAAGATATGTTAAACAAGAGTACAGGGCCTTAGAAGACCAAGGGAAAGAAGAGAAAAACAACTAGGAAAGAAAAAAGGAGGGGGACAAGAGCTACAGATTGTTCAGCCATAACTCCATGTGAGGCAAGAGGCTTGGTTTTGCTCGAAGAAGAACCAGCTTGAATTCAGCAAAAAACTTTCTTCTGCAATTATCAATTCTGGGATCGATATCTTTAAAGATCCAATCATTTCGCACTGTCCAAATGGCCCAAGTCATAAGCACTATCATCTCCATAAAGAAAGGAACTCCAAGCTGCTGCTTGATCCTTGTGAAAATCTGAAGGATTGTTCTAGTTGATGGAACTGTGATTCCAATGGACTCCCAGCATGCTTTCGCAAAGTTGCATCGCAGGAAGAGGTGCCCTGATGTTTCATTTCTCTGTAAGATGCATAGATCGCATGTGTATGATTCCAGTATCATTCTTCTTCTTCTTCTTAACATATCTCTCGTGTTGACTCTGTCCTTGAGTACCAGCCAAAAAAAGACTTTGTGCTTCATTTGGCATTTGGATCTCCAAATCCACAAGAAGGCTGGGTGTATAGGTCTATGTCCAATGAGATGTTTGTAGGCTTTTGATGTTGAGAAAAGGCCATTTCCCCAAATATATGTTCACTGGTCCTTTTCGTCCTGAAATTGAGTGTTCTGTATTATGGTATACAGTTCTTGAAACTGTTCGTGTGCCTGTATGGATAGTGGCAGGTGGAAATTTTGCGATAGGTTTGTCTGGTTAAAAACTTGTTTAAAGGTGGTGTTTGTGTCCTTTACAAAGGAGTAGAGCTCTGGAAATTTTTGCATGAGAATCTGATCTGTCCTGTTATCCTTCCAAAAGAGAATTGAAACACCATCTTGTACTGTGACTTTTGCAATCTCTTTGTATGAGTCCAATAACTTAACAATATCTCTCCACCAAAAAGAGCCTTTTTTCTGTTGACCTGGTAGCTTGCCATTCGAGTAATAGTTTTCCCATATGAGATTGACCCATGGTATATTTGCCCTTGAGTAAAACTTATGAAGGAACTTGAGAAGCAGGGAGTCATTATGCATGGAAAGGTTAATGACCCCTAGACCTCCTTCTTTTTTGGGCAAACACACCATTGTCCAGGCAGCTTTAGGGGGTTGTTTTGAGTCTAGGTCTGAACCTCTCCACAAGCAATGTTTCCTATATTTGTCAAGCTGTTTGATCACTCCTTTATGTAGCTTCATTGTGCAACTATAGAACACAGCAGATGAGGAGAACACTGAATTGACCATCTCCAATTTGCCTCCAGGGGAGAGGAAGACAGACGTGCAGAGGAGTCTTCTCTCAATTCTCTGAACCAGAGGCAGAAAATCTTCGATGCTAGGCTTTGTGGTGCCTAAAGGGAGGCCCAAATATGTGAATGGTAAACTGCCTTTTTGACAGTTGAAGGTGTTTGCTAGCATTTCTAACCTTTCTTCTGACACATTGATGGGAACCATCATTGTTTTGTTATAATTAACTCTAAGTCCTGTAGAATTAGCAAAGGTAGTCAAGATATCTTTGAGGACTAAGAGCTGTCTTGGACATGCTTCCATAACAAGCAAAGTATCATCTGCATATTGGACAATTGGGAAATCAGTGCCAGCCTTCTCTGGGAGGGGCAGGTTGAGTGACCCTTGTTCTTTTTCTTTGTTGACTAAAGATTGTAATAAGTCAGCTGCTAGCACAAAGAGGAGTGGGGACAATGGATCACCCTGCCTAACTCCTCTTCTACAATGAAAAACCTTCCCTGGCACTCCATTAAGAAGAACTGAAGATGTTCCTGAACTTAGAATGGCTTTGATCCATTCGATCCACTTATCCCCAAATCCCTTATGCTTCAGAATCTCTAGTATGGCCTGATGTTCAATTCTATCAAAATCCTTTTCAAAATCCAGCTTTAAGATTATCATCTCTCTTCTTGTTGATTTGCATAGAAACAAATATTCAAATGCCCATGCTAGGCAGTCATGGATAGTTCTAGATCTGATGAAACCATATTAGTTATCATGAATCAAAAAAATGATGACCTGTTGCAACCTTTCAGAGAGTAGCTTTGTGAGCATCTTTATGGAAGAATTTAGAAGTGATATTGGTCTGAAGTCATTTATCACCAAGGGCGTATCAATTTTGGGAATTAGTGTGATGTAAGATCCATTGATGCTTCTGATGCAGATCCCTCCTTCATAGAAACCTTCACAAAGTTCATAAAACTCTTTAGATATAGTGGGCCAACACTTTTTCATAAATTCTCCATTGAAGCCATCTGGTCCAGGGGATTTATTGTTTGGTATTTCAGCAATTATTCTGTCAATTTCTTCTTTTGAGAATGGGGTCTCCAACCATTTTAGTCCTTGCATTGGAATCAGTACCTCCTGGAGATCAATGTACATGTGTGTAAATTGAGAAGTGCCAAGCCTTTCTTTGAAAGAAGCCCAGATGATTTGTGCCTTAGCTTCATGATCACAATGTTCTTGCCCCTGTTCATCTTTCAGCAAGGTAATTGTGTTTTTTCTGTGCTTGATGGAGGCATTGGCGTGGAAAAACTTTGTGCATTCATCCCCAAATTTCACCCATTTTATGGTTCCTCTTTGTTTCCAGTAAATGCGTTGCTGGGTAAGCAAAGACTGTAGATGAGTTTGTAGTAAATCTCTGAAATTCCATTCTTGAAGGGAGAGATCTCTTGCTTCTTCCAAAGTGTCCAAGAATAAGAGTACATCTTTACATCTCTGGATGGTTTTTGCTAGATTGGGTAGCTGATTCTTCCATGCTTTCAACACTCTCCTGAGGTTTTTGAACTTCGCTCCTACTATTTTGGCTTTGTCTGTTTGTTCAGAAGGAAGGTTCCATCCATGCAATAGAATTTCTGGAAAATGTGCATGTTCCAACCAATAGTTCTCAAACCTGAAGATTTGTGGCTGTGGGATATTGATGGACGCCCTTATGAGGCATGGGGTATGGTCAGATGTGTCTCTAGACATAGCTGATGCACTTGTGTTTGGGAAAGTTGTTGTCCAAGAATTTGAAGAGAAGAACCAGTCCAATCTTTCTAAAAGTGGATTAATTTGTTTATTTGTCCATGTGAATCTGCAACCTTTTAAAGGAATTTCCACTAGGCTTAGCTTGCTGATGGCCTCATTAAACTTAAACATCTCCTGAATATCTCCCCCCGGTTTATTTCTGTTTGCTGGTGATCGGATGAGGTTAAAGTCCCCCACAATGAGCCAATTGACTTCATCTGGCATTGTTATGTCTTTAAACCAATTCAGGAATGTTACTTTCCCATCAGTTGTACAAGGGGCATAAATGTTGGTCAGAATCCATACTTGTCCCGAGAGCAAACATGTCATTTCTATTGACTGAGCATAACTGTTTTGGAAAATCAGGTGCCCAGAGAATCTAGAGCTATTCCATATTGTAATGCTCCCCCCTGAAGCTCCTATGGAAGGGAGGAATTCAAAGTCCTGAAATTGTGGTGGACAAATTTTTTTGATGTATTGGGCATCAAAATGTTCTTTTTTGGTTTCCTGCAAGCAGATAACATCACATTTGGATTCCTGGACTTTACTTTTGATTGCATCACATTTCCTTTCAGAATTGATCCCTCTGATGTTCCAACTCAAAATGGAAATGCATCTCTGATTTGGATTGCTATTCATTGTAATAATCTAGAAGTTGAAGGGAAACAGTTACATGCACAACATGTAACATAACCGCCAGAAAAAACCAAACTGTTATCTTCTAAATAAAAAGAGCCAGCCATCACAAAGTTTTGAGATAATACTTCTAGAGTGTTTATGCTAAAGAGAGAGTTTAACTCAAAAATCTTAACAACCACATAATAAGGACCCAAATAGATAGTCCAGGAACAAAAGCCAATCAGTCCGGTGAGCACGGCAGCAAAACCTGAAGGAGCAAGGCTCACTTCATTTCTTTGTCTTCTTGCTTGGTTCATCATCATCGTCATTAACATTATCTTGATCTGGTTTCTTCTTCTTATTCTTCAGGGTTGAGCTCTTTTCCCCAATAGCTTTTTTTGAATTGAGTTTAGCTTGCAGAGTGGCCTCTGTTAGAGTACCTGGCACCATCATACAATTCTTTTCCCCAATGTTCTTGATGATGCTCATGGAAAGCCCAGGAGGAGAAGCATTACAGGCAAGGCACCCTTTGATAGTACAGCTGTTCTTCTTAAAACCATCATTCTTCTTTTTTATTCTTGGACTTCTTCTTACCTCGGATTCCACCAATGGAACTTCTGTAATGGGGTGTTTATCGACCAAAGAAATATCATGCTCTTTCACAGGGACCGAAGCTTCTTCCTGCACTTCCTCTATGATTCTTTTTTGAGGGCTGCTTGAAGAGCAGAAGATAGCAGCGTTATCAGGGCATTTAGTTGGCAATGCAAATGACAGCATGTGTTCATCTTTCGTACTGTCCAGCAGCGTCTTCCAAGTTGGAGAGGCTAGAAAAGCTTTTGCCTAGTCAAAGCTATTAGGTGACAGTAGCATGATAAGAAAAAAAGAGGCCCAGTCTCTCGGAACTTGGACCACATTGTCAGGATTTCCAACTGGGGAGAAGAATTTGGCCCATAATCTGAAAAGGTCTGGGCTAGGCTTGTTGGGCTGTATAAGCCGTCCAAGGTAGGTCTGGAGTCCAGGGTCCATTATGGGTTGGACCAATGGATATGAAAGGCCCACATTCACATTCAAATTCAAATTGACCAGCCAATTCTGATTGGGGTCCATTTCCTGATCCTCAACAGGAGCAGGTTGGTTTATCTGTTGGTCCACTGGCACAATTTGCGCATCATCCATATTGACGTACTCTGCCACCATTCCTTCCAAGGGGATATCTGGTTCTAGCAGGGCAGGGTCAGCTGCTTGTAACCTAAGGGCCAAGGTAGGTTGCTGGTTGTTTGGTGCCTGATCATCCTCCCCTGCTATGGTTTCTACATTAAGATCTAGACCTTGCTGTCCAGAAACCTCAGATGAGGAGTCAACAGAGGATCCAAGATGGAGAGTCAAGCTGATCTGATCATTGTTTTCATCTTGCTGAATCGGAATGGCTTCATCCTCAATGGGTTGATTCATGATTTCTTCTTCTTCTTCTTGAGCAAGAGGATTATCCAATTCCATTGCCTCTGGTTCATTATTCAGATCAGGCAATTCTGCAAGATGGTTGGCTGGTTGGTTTGGCATATTTGCTGGATGTTGCTGAGGCAACTGGGGAGGGAGTTGTCCTGGTTGTGCAATACCCAAACCTGGGAAAACAAAGTTATCATCCAGACCACCTGGGGGAATATCCTCATCTTGAGGAAGATCACCTAGCATGTTTTGTTGCATGATCTCACACTGCACTGTTAGGGATATTCCTTCAAAATCATCTCCCTCTGAGATGAGTATGTAATGTGGTACATCTTTCAAATCAGTGACTCTAGCTTTGATGATGATTCTAGCAAGTACATTATCCCTCTGCCAAAATATGAGCCTACCAAAAGACTTGATGGTGTCGCTGATTTCTTTCTCAGTACGGTAATCCTCAGGGTATCCAATTAACATCAACCAACATTCTTTGTTAAAGGTGACTCTTCTAGCATTTGCTCCCCTATTGTGATTGACAAACTCAAAGTTTAGACCCTGAAACTGATGAGGACTATGGGAGACCAGTGTATCCCTATCTGAGACTCTTCCCAACCTTACATATGCTGTCTGAAAATGTTGGCGGAGAATGTGATATTTGAGCATGTCCTGGAAGCTGTTCAGCATCTTCAGCCATGAAAATGGCCTGAAGCAAAAGATAAAAATGAGATATATAGGCATGTACAATTGATCAAACTACAAGCACATATTCCCTTAAAATTTATGTTTCAATAAACATAGCATTTCTTCGATGAAATTTGTTACCAAGTCTACACACGGCATGGCATACTAGTCAAAGTCCTGCCATATTTGTCAAAGTCCCGCCCTTTCATTTCCATTGGCGTCATTACATTGGAACTCCTAAATGATTGAACATTCCATTCTAGAAGAGAGATGATTATTCCGCATATCAAATACTCCCTCCGGTTTGGTAAAGGAGGTCGTTCAGGACAGCGACACGGTCACCAAAACACAACTTTGACTTCTCTTTTCTATAAAAATATTTCTTGAAAAATTATATATGTATATTTTTATGAAAGTAATTTTCAAGACCAATCTATTTATATAATTTTCACATTTCCAAACTCAACGACTTAAATGTTATTCATGATTTTATATTCCCAATGTTTGACTCAAACATTGTCCTAAACGACCACATTTACCAAATCGGAGGGAGTACCACATAAATATATCAGGTATTTAAAAAATAATTATTTATACCATATATCTTTCTTATTTAAACGAAACATATAACCAACTTGAATCCATCCAAGGCATCCAGAGCGTACGCTTAGTGCGAAATTCAGTCGAACATTTGAACCTATGCATTCTAACTGAATGAAGCAGCAACTCGTTTGCCATCTCTTAGTATAGAAATTTGGGCATAAGAAAGCACAATAATTAGCATTCTGTTGATAAATTCTTTTGTACGGCTCTTAGCTGGGTATTTTTCCTATAAACTTGGTCAAAGTTAGCGAAATTCAACTTAGAATAAAACTACAGTAAACTATATTCTAAAATAGAGGGACTAGCAAGCGTTCCGTGGACCTTGACTCAAAGGGGCTGGCATTTTATTTTCCACCGCTCAGAAAAGGATGTCTGTGTCAAGATTGATAAAAATATGGGGGATATCGTCCAGGTTCTGGCTGGTGGAGCTTACCTAGAACTTATGGAATATTAAGGGTCCGATTGGTTGGCTGTCCTCCGCAGCCTGGCTCGCACCACCGGTACAGGCTCTGGCCGGCCAGGCTCCCAAGGCCAGGGATGTATTGATTGGTCTGCATCGCTACACATGCAGGCTGATACAAAATTTTAATTGGTTTATTGTTCAACTGCATGCGCTATGTGCTTTTGTGAGTCTGTACACTGGGGCAAGCGAGCGCGCCGGTATGAAGCGAGCCTGGCTCATAGGAAACAGTCGTTTCCTACGTTTCCCGCGAGCCAGGCCTGCGGCCTCTTTTTGCACGTCGTGAGCCTGGTTGAAATGCACATGCACGCAACCGATCAGCAGATGGCTGCATCTGGCGAGCCTGGCCAGGCCGTATGCGGCCAACCAATCACACCCTAAATGGACAATCTCTTTACTGAGTGGCCATATGTTGACATAATTTTGGAGGTGTGTCTGGTGCACGAATTTATGAAATCTTAAATGGTCATGCTGTTTACAAGTGCTCCTATCATGACCACATTATTTTAATGTTCTTACAGGGATATACTTTGATGTAATCTTCTCTGGTCAGGTTTGGTCACGATTACCCTCTCCTGTTGCTTGATGTAACAACAATTAAATAAGGTCAAAGGTCTAAAGGCATGTTGCGATCAAAACAGTGACCTTCAGTGTCAGGAACATGTCGCCTGTGCGACGCGCCAATGAGATGACTGCCGTCATCAATACGCTCCCAACCTGAAGGTATATGATTATTCTTACTCTTCATGATTTCCTGATGTTTAAGACTAACATATTCCAAGCCCCAAATTCACCCTGTAGATACATATACTGGCCTCACTGTCGCTAACTGCATACATGTATCAGTTGCAGAAATAATTAGCACAAAATATAAGAATAGGACCGGGATAAGCGGCGACCGATCGCACGATAGAGGACTGCGCGACCAACGTCTTCTCCCTGTCGCCCGGCTCCGGCGGCCTCGGCTGCCTCCGGCGCCGCCCGCTGCCACCGTCATGCCAACCCGTCGACGCTGCCTCCTCCGGCCCCTCCGCCCTCGGCTCCGATGGCGCCCCGCCGCCACGCTAATCCGTCGGGCCGTTGCCGTCTCCTCTCCGCCCCCCCTCCCCCCCCCCGCCCGCCGTCGGCACCGCCCACCAGGGGTTCCCCACCGCCCGGCCGGCGGCCGTCGCCCCCGCCCGAGCCAACCGCCGCCCCCGAACCCCTCTTCTAGAGCCGCCGGCGTCGGATCTCTCCCAACAACCCCCCCCCCCCCCCCAAACCCCAGCCGCTAACCCGGTGGCGCCGACGCCGGAGAAGCAGGGCGCGCGTGGGTCGCACACTTCGGTGTGAGCACGACTAATCGCGCGATAGACTTAACGTAAGAATAATGTTGGGCTTGAGATGAGGCACTAACATAAGAATTTCGCAAAGTTCGGAGATGATGTACGTGATGCTTGTCAATGTAACTGGGATAACTTGCCATTTGGCCCGTTCAGTCTAACAAAGCTCATTAACCCCTCACTTGCCTGATCATCTTCAGTAGTTGTTGATGCAGTTATGCAGACTTGCTGAACAGATTATTGCCTAAAGATCTCGTAGTGCAGAAATTGTTCTCAGTTGTAGATCTTGTTCGTGTACGTTCGATGTTGTCCAACAAGATGCATATGGAGCGTCATTAGAGTGAAATAGTCAAATAGACTGAGCTAAGCTTGTGTGAAGCATGCTAATAATGGGCTGGAAAGCGTGGAAACCAAGCCAAACCCACACAATTCATTTTATTATAGCACAATCTATACAAAATGTATTGATCAGTAGGAAAAAAACATGATACAATGGGCACCATGTAAGCACTGATGATACATAACATCAGACAACATATGAAAACTATGTTCCTCTTGAGATGCTACATATTGTGCCAATGCTTGATAATGTACATGGGTCAAACCCTTCATCTTGCATTAGGGACAGCATGCTGAAACTCATGGCTGCATGTGTCAACTCCGGTACTGGCAAATCATGGTCAAGGTACTGCACGACCTGCTGCATGTTTGGCCTGACATTAGTAAATGGATGTGAGCATAATAGCCCAAGTTTCAGCACCAGGCATGCCTCATCAACATTATAATCACCACATAGCCTGGTGTCTACTATCTCAGTCAATGAACCTTTGACCCAATTATCGAGAACACAGTCAACTAACACATCTTGGCCATTTTCAGTATTTTGTTTCACTGGCCTCTGCCCACAGGTCACCTCAAGAAGGAAGACACCGAAGGCGAACACATCTGTGAGAGGGGATGCCTTGCCAGTAGATACCAGCTCTGGGGCCATGTAACCCATGGTACCAACCACATGTGTGGTCTGTAGGTCTGTTCCATGATCATACAATCTAGCCAGGCCAAAGTCACCAAGACGTCCATTCATTTCACTGTCAAGGAGGACATTGCTTGCCTTAATGTCACGGTGAAGTACAGCCTTTTCCCACTTCTCATGGAGGTAGAGTAAACCGGATGCAATGCCTTTGATGATCCAAAATCTTTGACCCCAACTCAATATGGGCTTACCCTCTTCCTGGTACAAATAATTATCAAGGCTACCATTTGACATGTAATCATACACTAAAAGAAGCTCACCTTTTCGCCTGCCATAGCCATGTAACTGAACAAGATTGTGGTGCCGAATGCGTCCAATGCTAACAACCTCAGCAATGAACTCCTGCATACCCTGCCTTGATTCATGAGAAACCCTCTTCACAGCAACCTCCGATTTAGATGATGGGAGTACTCCTTTGTATACCTTCCCAAAGCCTCCTGCACCAAGTAGGTTATTGATGTTAAATCCTTCTGTAGCATGGTATAAATCCTTGTATGAGAACCTGTGTGTGGGCCAAACTCGAATTCCCAGTCTTCTTTCAGTTCAGTGTAACGTAGCCTCTTCCTCATAAGTAAAATGATCAAAATCCCGACAACAATTATGAATGATGCAGATGCTATTGGTAGGACTATTTCCAACAGTTTTGACAAACCCTTTGGGCCCATGTGAGGTAGCTTTGGTAGCTTGGCGATATCAATCTTTGGAGCTGATCCATTCACATTGAAGCTCCAACCAAGAATATAATGTCGTGAGTCCACTAAGCCCGTTGATGATGAGAAACCAATGTATGCGAACTCTTGGATCACTGTTGATAGGTCAAAGGCTACTGAGATCAATGGCTTTGCAGGTTTCTCCATTTGAAGGGGAGCCATGGTTACATCGATTTGCTTGGTTTCTCCATTGTATTCCACCCATACTTGCATTTCTTCACCACTATGAAGAGTAAGGTTTTGGAATCTACCATTTGTGTCATCGTAGTAGCCTACAGGGAAGGACCTTATAGAGTTGAGTCCATTTATCATCGATGTTGTTGAACTCAACATTTTGTGCTGTATCAAGCTCAATAACAAAGATATGGTTTGTTGGGCTGTTGTTGTTTACAGAATTTGTAACACCAAGGTATTGATTGGGTAATGCATCTGTGAAGTTTTTACTTGGCGTGACAATAAATGCCAAACCATGAAGGGTCATGCTAAGGTAGCTAGAGCGGATGGCAAATACAAAGGTGGTTGAGAAAGAATGAACCGTACCACTGCTTGGCTTCCGTAAGTGTAAAGGAGTTGGATGAAATGCATGGCCTTTGCGATTAACCATTCCGTTGGTTAGCTCAAGTAGTCCATTAGATGTGATTGAAGCAGTTTCGTCCATGGAGAGGTTAGAGCAAGTGAAGCCAAGGTATAGGAGCTGGCTATCACTGGTGGTGATGGATGAAAGGTGAATACCAAGGGAAAGCAAAAGGCATAGAAGGATCTCCATGTGAGTTATGTGGAATGCTCATAAGAATCGACAAACGTTGAGAGGGATGAAGAGCATTTTGAAGGAGACTGAAGGTTCTGGTAGAGTTTCTAACGGTTTTTACATTAAAAGGCGGAGCAAGTTGATACCCTGCGTCCCTGTTAGCTTTTTTCACACAGCATCAATAGTAACCTGTCAATTTTAGACTGTATCATGGGCATGAACATGAACATAAGCTGGACCATGTTCAACCTTGAAAGGGCCTAAAGCAAGATTGAAAAATACACACACACACACACACACACACACACACACACATATATATATATAGGGAAGGTATACTCTGTGGCCGGCCATAGAATAGTTATTCTGTAGCCACCTCTTTTTACTGTAGTTTTATGTAGTAATTTACTATAATTTCAATACATATTTATGGTAATTGGGTTACTATAACACACATGGAGATATTTACCATTATATTATAGTAAATTACTTAGTAAGAAGTTACTAAAATCTCATGAATTACTATAGTAATTATAGTAACTCAAAGTGGCTATAGAATAGTTATTCTATGGCCGGCCATAGACTATAGGATAGTTATATATATATATATATATATATATATATATATATATATATATATATATATATAAGGCCTCAACAATTGATTAAGTTATTTGTAATAACTTGTATCTTAAACTGGATGTTTTAAATATTTCTTAAATCTTTGCATGTTTGGTTGACAGCTATTATGTCCAAAAGTAGCAGACACTTGCAGAACTCACACCATTTCATATGATACTCTAAATTATTTGAGATCGCAAAATTTATATAACTACAATGTTTTCTTTTATAGGTGCCGGCTCAAAAATTAGACATAAATATGCAGTTTCTTACCACCATTTGTCATATATATGAATCATAATTTTGATTTAGCAATGACAGCTAATAATATAGGATACTTATGACCCTCTCTAGCCAGTCCTATGTGATTGACAAAGATTACCTAGCATGAATTGAACATTCTTGATTCTAAAATTGATTAGAGATCTATAGCCAAAAGTTTTATCGAATAATATCTACATATTGAACAATTCATTATACTTAGCAGTTGTCTTCCATTATTTCAAATATTATTATTTTTCTTGAGAAAATGTTGCATGGATGGAAAATTTAAGCCATTATTTATCGAATAATATCTATAGCCAAAAGTTTTATCGAATAATATCTACATATTGAACAATTCATTATACTTAGCAGTTGTCTTCCATTATTTCAAATATTATTATTTTTCTTGAGAAAATGTTGCATGGATGGAAAATTTAAGCCAATATCCTATGTATTCCATTAATTAGTGATAGCTAGTAAGTGGCGGTGTTTGACGAAAGGCCCTAACCGTGTGAAATCCCAGTTACTGTATTAATATAACAATTATGTGATACAAAAATATATAAACATAAGAAAGTATTTTAAATACAAATCTAACACGCCAACTTTCTATCACAAAAATTATGCATTAATACTAATATGGAGTACTTTCTGGTTGAAGGCTGCTTGTCCTATGAAATGAAATAAGTCTTATAGTTTCAAATAGAAAAAAAGTTTTTTTTCTTTTTTCTTGTGCCAAGAAGCAATTCGCTATCGAGGTAGAGCCACCCATTAATTTTTGAAATATTATCTATCTATACTATAAAGATCCAAAACTTTCGTTTTGTCAATCAAACCATCGTAATTTTATGAAAACCCCCTAATATTTATAAAAATCAACCATCGGTCCTTTAATACATTGTAATTTTGCGAAAACCCTCTAACCAGTACGGTCTCCATATTTTCTATTAAACATGTGTGTCGCACGTGCGTTCTTGCTAATTATCCTGAAATGTTTCAATAAATATTCCATACTCTTCACACATGATATTGCATTTTTGTTAGGTTTTATTATTTTTGAGTTGATTGGTCTTGTAAGACATTAACCTTCTAGCTTTTGTAAAGCTTGTGATTTAGTAGAATCATTTCATAAAGAAAATGAAAAGTTCCATACTTGACCAAAAATCAATGCAACAACTTGCCTATGAAGTTTCTGCATACAATGTGTACAAAGGGTGGTAGTAACCTAACCATGAATAATGAATCAACTTCTAGACAAAGAGAGAAAATGTGTTGCCTGGCTTAATTAGTTGCCTGCAGCCACCGCAAGACATTTGTAACACCCTAAAATTCATCACATTTAAATTGTAGCAACCCTCTGAATTTTTCTAGGATTTATTAAGGCTTAAATAAATTTTCTAGGATTTTATTGGAATTTCTAGCCTTTTTATCAATTTAAATATCACATTAAATAATTATTTTAGTCAAAATAAGTTTTTGTTGCATTCATGCTGTTGCATATATTTTTGGTTGCTAGTAAATCAAGTTGGAATTTAAATTCTGTTTAAATTCGAATTTGCTTTGCTTTTGTTTGAGTTTAGAAAAAGTTCAAATCTGCCGAGTTCGTTTTTGCTCCTCGAAGTCTCGGCCCAGTCCAAGTTTGCCCCCTGTTTTCTTTTTCCGATTCCTTTTCTTTTTCCCCGTCCGGCCCATCTTCCCGCTTTCGGCCCACTCAGGCCCGTCCCGACTCTCCGTCGTCGCTCTCTCTCTGTCGCTGGTGAGTGGGACCCGCATGTCAGTAGCGTCGTCTCCGCGCCGAACTCCTCTCCCGTCGCCGACCCGGACACCGAGTCCGTTCCGCCGCCGCGCCGTGTCCGCCTCCTTCACGCCTGTCGAGCCTCGGATCCCGGTCTATTTAACGCGCGCGTCCACCTTGATCTTCCCATCGAAGGCCAACCCCGAGCCCGCAACCCGAGCACCAGAGCAGCCGCCATCGCCGCCGCTAAGCTTCGGCCGTCGTCGATTCACGTCGTCGTCGCCGCTTCTTCAACCCGAGCAACCCCAGAAGGTTCGCCTCGACATCCCGAAGCTGCCCATCGTATTCTTGCTCGAACTTTGGCCGTGCTCCGCGCTCAAATTGCTCGTCGTCGTTTCAACAGCACCGCCGCCCGCCATCCTTCGTCGTCGGCCGCCGTCGCTGCATCTCCCTCGCCAAGACCTAGTCCGGTGAGTTCGCCTTGGTCCCAGCTTGCTCTCTGTCCTTGTCTTGTCGTGTATAGTGCGCCGTAGCGCCGGATCCGCATCCACCCGAAGCTCCCGACCCGTTCATGGCGCCGCCGCCGTCGATCGTCGTCTCCATCGCGCGTCCGTCGTCCAGAACCCCTTAGGTGTACTCGTCTTGGTCCGGTGAGTCCCTGGGACTTGGTCCCGTGGCTAACCGAGCTCCGTAGCCTCCGATCGGGTGCACTCCGGCGATGCACCGCCGCAGCGCCGCCGCTGTTTCTTTTCCCTGCCGGCGACCCCTCGGTCGATTTGTTTTAGATCGTTGGATCAAGATCCAACGGTCCGGGTTAATTTCAACCCGAGTCAAACCGACCCGTAACGGTCAGCCGTGGTCTTTTTGCAAAGAAGCCCCTGAGTTTTTCTAAAATCAACCCGCAGTCCAAATTAATTCGAAAATAATTGCAAATAGGTCCTTTTTCTTTTATTTTAGCCCCTGGAAGTTTTAAAACTTTGCCAGCAAGTCCCTAAACCTTAGAAACGTCATATCTTTTGCGTTTTAACTCCGTTTTAATCCGTTCTTGTTGCGTTAGCTTCATATCAACTTAAACCACGTGTTAGTACTATTATTTACCATGACAAATATTTCTGAATTTTATTTAACATTAATTTAATTAAAGGCTATTTAAATGTGTCTTTCTAAATTAAAATATAATTAAGGTTTAACCCGGTTTTAATGTCAACTATGGAATTACTATTCAGTGAGTTTTATAAATAAAAGTTGATAGGTTACAAATATTTTGGTTTCATAAATAATATTAATATGACTAATGTTTTGATAACTAGTTTTTATAATTTAAATCCAAATTAGAGTTATACTTCGAGTTTTTATAAATGAAAGTTAACTTGATTAATAATTTCATCAATCTCTCTAACTAAAATTTAATTAGGCTCTATCTCGATTCTTCATAAACTTATGTTAAATTTGATTAATGTTTATGACCACTAGTTTTCTAATTTAAAAGCTAATTAAGGTTAAACTTCGGTTTTACAAAATAAATATTAATCTAATTAATATCAATAAAAATATGTTTTAGTGATAATATGACTAGTTCAACTCGAAATATAAAGTTATTCCATAATTGCTCTCACATGTTTTATTTAAAATTAATATTTAAATTGGTATAATTTATACATAAACAATTATAAATAAAATATGATTAGATTTTACTCGGTTTTATAAATCCAAATATGATTGAACGAACTAAATTAATATTTAATTATCGATTTCTCTAATTAAAATTAATTAAGCAATTAGTTGAGAGTATCAATTCCCGGTGGTTGTATCTTTTCAACCGTTGCCCCGTTTTCAGCGATTCTTGCGCTCTCGTGACCTTAGCATCGAGCCCTGTCCTTCAGCACGTTCTTTTAAAGCTTTTGTGTTGTTTGGTGTGTTGTTCTTAGTTGTATATTGTTTGTTTGCTTGTTTAGCTTCTTCTTGTGCTTGATGATTGCTCCGAGTAGACGGAACGTTGTTCAAATGAAGAAGACTTCGAAGAGAATCTGAGCAGCTATACTTTGGAAGAAAGGCAAGTGTATTATGTCATGCAAATGTCCTAATAATTATTAATTTCACCACCCGTGCATGTGTCTTAATTTGATGGGTTCCTATTTAAGGATTTACCTAGCCACTATATTTTCCCTGTCCCTGAAACTGGGTTATTTAATTAATTTTGATGGTAGATGATGCTTAGTTTGCTCAACTGGGATTGGTTAAATGAACCCCTACTCTATGTTCCATATACTCTTTTAAATAATTAATTGGCAAGATCATATCTTTTTAATTGGAACATGGAGAACCACCCAGGAAAACAGTGCAACCATAAGTACCATATGGCTCTGGTCTTGGCTAACTAATTAGAGACTTTAGTGGATGGTAACCTTACCGAAAGGGGCAAGAGGCGCGGCGGTTGACGGGGTATAGCTCGGTCCTCTTGAGCTGTGGGCTTTGGTAAGAGACAGACCTCATTAGGGAGGGTTATACTTTGCTTCTGAACCGGAAACCTTAGCGGGTTACTATTTACTAAGGAATCTTTGTAAAGGCCTCGTAGCGTCCCTATGCGGTCACACCTCGGTAGTGTGATTTAAGAGGATTGGCCCCCTCGGCATGGTTGGGTTTAAAGTTCTTTTGAACTTTTACGCGGCTCATGGTGAAAGTGTACAACCTCTGCAGAGTGTAAAACTGTTATAACAGCCGTGCTCACGGTCAAGAGCGGCCTGGACCCTTACATGATAATCATACTTGAACATGGATTAAATCATGGTTATATGAATATGTTGGGAATATGACATTCATTAATTTGTGGGTGGTATATACTTTCATTTGTTAGTAAATAGTTGCTTAATAAAACTTGACCAACTAAAAGTGCTTACTGCAGTATGGTCAGCCAACCTTTTTGCCTCAGCCTTGTATGTCATATTACATTTGCTGAGTACGTTATGTGCTCATACTTGTTGCTTTTCTTTCTTTCCTTTATTGCATCTACTACAACCGGATTGCTGCTCAGATCGGGAGAATTTTGAGGATTTCACTACTGGTTTTTGAGGAATTCTAGGCGAGTCTCCCCCAGTCAATTGCCTGTGGAGTTGGAGTCACTCTTGCTTCGTTAGATGATCGTTTAATCAAGTCTTCCGCTATGACCTTTGTGTCAACTCTGAGGTTGTAATAAGAACCCTGTAATACTCTTTCGTTATGCGTGGTTATGAATATTCACTTGTGACGTCTACCATATGTGTGTAAACTGATCCTGGCGCACATATGAGATGCACCTGGTTTTGCCCTTAAAACCGGGTGTGACAACATTACTCCTAGGGGTGGGCATAAATAACCGAAAACCGAGAACCGAACCGAAATAACCGGAACCAAAACCGAATTAACCGAAACCGAAAAATCGGTCTCTATTCGGTTCCAGGAAGTACGAAACTGAAATTTTTTTGGTTATTTCTGTTCCTACTGTTGGTTAACCGAATTAACCGAAATAACCGAATTACATAAAAAATTGTATTTTTAAGACTATAGGTTTGGTTTATGTACGATGTATCATATTTGAAGTGCTATGTATTTGTGCTAATATATTGTTATGACTCCCTTGTCAATTATTATTATCTAAAAAGAGTAAGTGTTGTCAAAATTTACTTAAAACTTCCTTACTTTTTTTGTTGTCTTAGACTTTACTCAAAAATTTCGGTTAATTCGGTTATAATCGAAACCGAACCGAAATAACCAAAAACCGAAATGCTCGGTTTCTATAATTTCTTGGAACCGATCGGTTCTTATTTTTTGAGAACCGAATTTCGTCAAAAACCGAGAAACCGAACCGAAAACCGAATGCCCACCCTGAATTACTCCCCGTCCTATTCATGATGGCTGCAATTAATGTTTCCCTCCATGACTATTCATGCATCGTCACTATGCTGTAATAAGGACTTCTTCAAAGGCTGTTGACGCCGCTGGCTGTTGCAAGACGTGGAAGAGAGAGCATAGAAAATGGCCGCGCTAGCGCGCCATCACGAGCAGCTCGCACGTTTCCCGATAACTCCAGGCTCACTGACACCTCCGTCCCTGCAGCTGTACCTCTCACGTTTTTCTTTTTTAATTGTCTCTCTCATCCACGTAAACCGGCGATGTCGCTGAGTCTGCTGAGGATGGCCTTATAATGCTTTCCTCCATGATCACTAGTTGACAGTGTTCTCAAAAAATATTTAGGCCTTCTCCAAGAGCTAGTAGCTCTTAGTCATTGCACGTTCCTCCAACAAGCTAAGTCTAAACCCATTCTCCAAAGCAAGCTGTGGGACCCTTGTTGCCTTTCTCTCTCCCTGTATACCACATCTCTCTCCTTATCCCAAGTTTCCAACTTGCAGCTCGGTTGCATGCAGCCATCGGCCGGCCGCTCCGGCGCTGCGTGCTCCGCCTCCCGCTCGCCGCCGGCCCACGCGCTCGCCGCAGTGTACGCTCCAACGGCGGCCGGCCGTTCGTCTACTCCGACGCTGGCGTGCTCGCCGCCGGACCTGGCTGCCCCTAGCTCGAGCACCTCCGATCGCCCGCCGCCGTATCCGCAAGTGATGGAGTGCGCGACAGCGCGTCCAAGCTCCACCGGCATGAGAGGTTGGAAGGAGCAGCACGCAACAAGATGGGGGTGATCGATTCGCGCATGGGCCCACTCCTGCTCGTTTCACGCGCCATCAGCTAGTGGCGAAATTCTCGCTAACGTGGATGTTTTTCTGTTTCTCTCACTTCCACCTCGGATAAAGTCCGAGTCAGCCAGCGAGGTTGACCCCTTTGGAGAAGGGCTTAGTGAGTTTAGCCCATACTGTAGCTGTAACACCAGGCATCCAAATCCGTTTATGGCCCAATTTCTCACATGGAACAGCCATAACACCTCTCTTACGTTTGTATGCCTGCTTCATGAAAAGTATTAACTCAGAGGTGATATATTTTGAACTTATAACGACTACAAGCTGGCATGAACCTCTTAGGTAACTAAGGTGAGACTAATTCCACCAGAACAACACACATGGATAGAGAACGGGTCAAAACTGAAACACTATGTGTTGAGCTATTACAATAGCCTCGTAACTATAGCGTAACTATAGTTGAAAATATTCATTGGAATCCATTTAGTCTTGCAAATAATCATCCAAATGTCTAGGGTAGGTTTAAAATAAAGCTAATCACGTTTTAGTCAAGAATAATCATGTATTACAATAGCCGGAATTCTTGTTGGTGCAAGCCCACAATCACACATAACTTTTATAGCTTAAAAAATTGGTGTATCCATGGAAAATTTGATGATGAGCTGGTGCACATTTTTTTCCTGGGCCAGAAATAGGATTTCAAAAATCATTTTTGTCGTCAATATGGATAGAACAGGCTGTAAAAATGAGGGGTTTGTAGTAGCGACGCAGCAGGTATTTTATTACTCAAGTTGTGGCTGGTGGAAACTTGACATATGACTCGTGCAGCTTTTTTGCGGGTATTTGTGCAACTTAGGGGCTGTTTGGATCCATGGGCAAATGGCAAATGACATCTATTTTATCATTTTTTTGTCATTTACCTCCAAACACCCCCATGGCAAAAGGGCAAATAAAAATGAGACGGCAAAAAATCTTTTGGCTCAATATTATGGCAAAATTGGGCAAAAAGGCAAAACTTTTGTCATTTGCCTCCAAACACCCCATGGCAAAAGGAGGGAGAATGGAGTTTAAATGGGTTTTTGCCAAAAGTTTTGCCATTGGATCCAAACGCCCCTAATGGCAAAACTTTTGTCATCTTTTCTTAGTTCAAAAGTTTAGCTATTTTTTGCTCTTGCCATGTGGATCCAAACAGCCCCTTAAATGCTCAGGCTGAATTAGCGTCATAATTGTTATGGTTTCATAATCACTACCAGAGAACTCAACACCCGCCCGGCTTAAATGCCTCGGTATATTTTGGATCCGGTGCTAAATGTGTATTTAGCCTGAGTATTACGCAACCATAACATGTCAATCACGACGAATATTGCTCGGGCTAAATATCATAATTGTTATGGTTACATAATGCTCAGGCTAAATGTCATAATCGTTATGGTTTTCCATCAGACATTCATACTACTTACTAAGAAAGTCATGGTCATAGCACTCATTAGACTGGTGCTGCAGAATCTTGCCCTAATACTGCGATGTGATCTCATCTGGTTAGAATATTGATCAGAACTACTACCCCTTAGCTTATGCTAGGTGCAAGTGAAGGTTTGAAAAGGTAGCGACAAGGACCCTTAATTTAGTCACACGAGTGCCTTGGCTAGCTCCTTTTTTCATTACCTAGAATTCACGAGACCTGAATGCTGCGGATATTTATGTCTGCCCATGTTGTGACTAATTATCTGTCGTGACAATGTTGGATACTTTGTTGTCATTTTTTTAGAAAAGGATATATATTGCATCAATTGATGCATATAACCGTTCATTAATCATTATTACACGCTTATATCATCAATAAGCCATCGATTTAAGAAAATAAAATGTTGGAAGTTCCAACTATAAATGAAATGTGCAGTCTTCATCATAAGAAAGGATCAAAAGATAATTCTATTTCTGAAACGCCAACCATGAGCGGCAAAAACCTCCATGGCTACGGACTCAAGCATCGTGCAACCCATACTCACTGCAGGGCGATCGTCCACCTTCTGTAGCAATGACCAAAAACGGACGAGTGTGTTCCTCTGAAGAGTACCTACAAGTAGGAAGGCACTAATCCCTTGTAAAATACCACATCATTTCTAGATATCCAAATTGCCCAATGCATGGCACTGGCACCTGCTAAAATCTGAGATTTAAGTTTTTTATTATTCCACAACCGGATATTGAACATATAATCCACACTAGTTGGCGGCAATAAATTAAATCAAACTTGAGCAATCCTCCTGATAAACTTTGCAAGGTGACAATCAAAAAATAAATGTTGAATAGTCTCATTTTGAGAGCAAAAGGATAAGACATATTTCCATGCCATTGTTTCCAAGCCAAATTATCTTTGGTTAACACTACCCCTTTAATTAGATACCACATGAACACCTTAATTTTTAGGGGAGTTTTCAACTTCCATATTTCAGTATTAGGAGAAAAAACTTGGTTCCCTACAAGTGCCTTGTACATAGAATAGACCGAAAACATCCCGTTATGGTGTAAGCCCCAAATGACGCGGTCTCTCTGATGAGATAACTAAACATTCATGACCATGACCACAATTTGGTTCCAGGCTTGCAGATTATATGAGAGACTGTCTCCATCACCTAAAGAGAACTTGCCCAAATTGAGGAATTCATTTCTAACCTTCATGAGGCCAGCCCAAAACTGTGAATCCCCTGGCATATATTGAACCTGTGTGATTGTTCTATCTCACAAGTATTTTTCTTCTTAACAAGTTGTGCTAGACCCCATCCCCGTTAATCAACTTAAACAACCATTAACTAAGTAAATATTTGTTTTGAATGTTTAAATTTGGAACACCTGGTCCTCCCTGAGCTTTTGGAGTACAAACAAGACAATAGACCACTTAGTTAGCATATATTTGTTTATGCTTCTCACTTTGCCAAAAGAATCTAGATCTATAATAGTCTAGTTTCTTGAGGACACCCCTTGGTATTTCAAAAGTAGATAGCATGAACATAGGCAAACTACTTAGGACTGAGTTAATCAAAATTAAACGTCCTCCCACATAAAGGAGTTTACTACGCCAACAACTCAGCCGTTTCTAGAACCTTTCCTCCACATGTCTCCAATTGTTGTTGCGTAGTCTATGATGATGCATAGTATTCCTAAGTAACGAAATGATAGTGTGCCCATATCACATCAAAAATCTTTGAGTATGCAAGTTCTAGTTCCTTTGTAGTTCCATAGCAAAACATATCACTCTTATGAAAATTAATCTTGAGCCCCAACAATTGCTCAAAAGTTGAAAGTAACAACTTCATGTTTGAGCTCCTTCAAGATCATTATCCATAAAAATGATAGTATCATCTGCAAAATGAGGGATGACTCCTCGAACTTGATCCTCCCTTTTGGCTCGGTTAATCAATACCACTAGCATATCATCTACTACATTAAAAAGGATGGGTGATAAGGGGTCTCCTTGTCTAACTCCTTTCTTAGTTTGAAAATAGTGACCAAATCATCATTGACCTTTATAGCAACACTCCCTCTAGTCATGATCTTTTGAATCCATCCACACAAGGTGGATGACAACTCTTTCATTCTGAGTACTTACCGTACAAAAGGCTACTTTAGCTTATCATAAGCTTTCTCGAAATCTAGCTTTAAAATAACTCCATTCCTATTTCTCCTATACATTTCATGAATTATATCATGCAAAATCACTACCCCTTCCATAACGTCTCTGCCCAGAATGAAAGTTGTTTGGGTGCGACTAATAAGTTTATCCACCAAGACTAGAATTCTATTATTAATCACTTTGGTAAATATCGTAAAACCAACATTGAAAAGACAAATGGGCATGTATTGTTGTGTGTTGATTGCTTCCTCCTTTTTTGGTAATAGTGTGATCACACCAAAATTGAGACCATGTATCGGCAATCTCCCTTCATGGAACTCATGAAAAAGAGCCAGTAGATTTGACCTAATTACTTTTCAGAAAAATTGATAAAATCCAGCTAGAAATCCATCTGCTCCTTCAAAATTGTTGTTCTAATCTCAATCTCACTAAATGGTGCCGTCAATACCTCATTTTCCTCCCTTGACACTTGAGGGATATCATTCCTCATAGTCTCCCTTGACACTTTGTTGTCATCTAGTCAGGTCAGGTTACCGCTCCTTCTTGATTTAACTAACCCTCAGTTTTGTAGTTTAAATTTCAGATTATTTGGGAAACTTTTTTAGCTTTTGCTTATAGCTTTTGTACTTAATTGTTGGTTTTAAGGTTGTGTTCGGTTGGATTGTGGCTTTTGGAAACGCTGTTGTGGGATGTGGAAAAGCGGCTATGGGAAAAACAGAAGGCCGTTTGGTTAGAGGTGCTGCCAAACCATAGGTTGTGTATAAAATATCTGTAATGCCCCTGAAGGTGTGGGGACATGTTTATATGAAAATTACTTATAACAAAATAATTTGTTCACTAATTCATATAAATATAACTATTTAGCGAGGTATATTTTTCGATGGAGCGAGTATATATTTTGATTTGCCATTTAGGCCCCACGAATAGATTCACTTGTACCATTTTTCTAAGATAAGAGTTGAACCGTAGATTATTGTACGACTCAAAAGCACGGGCCGAGGGAGGGGGGGCTGAGGGGGGCCTGGCACTCCCCCCCCCCCCAATTCAATTAATCATCTGTATATCCCTATGTTTTATAGCTAACATATGTCTTTAATATTTTTTTCTCTTGTAAAGCTAATATGTCTTCAATGTTATTTTTTTCCTCCTAATTCAGCATAAATATCTTATACTTGAGAGTTGAGGCCCAATTACTCGGTTAGGAGTAGTCCATTTATGTCTTCCTGGTGGCTCTAAAAAACACACCATAAATATGAAGTGTCGCGCTCGATGACCTACTCGCTTGCTGCTCGTATTCTATTTTATTTTTGGCCCTTTACTCCTTTAGCTTCTACTTTGTTTTGTTCATCGCTCCCTATACTCAATTTCTGGCTCCGCTCCTGCTCAAAAGGGCAATTATTTTATCTATATTTGCTACAAAGAAACAAGGCATTATGAACACCCAAAGCGAGTGGGAAAGAGGTCGACAGAAATATCTGGAGCAGATAGCAATCATGCCCTCGCTAGCAAGCCATCCTCTATGCGGCGAGCTGCTCGCGGGTGATGAACACGTCGTGGAACCCATACGGCACCCGGCATGGCAACGCCACCATCGTCGCCACCTCCATGCCGCGCACGTCCATCACCGCCAGCTCCGACGCACCCGCCGCCTTGTCGTGCACCAGCACCACCACGTGCCCTTCATCTTCCTCTACCCCTGACGACGCTCCCGCCGCCGGCATGAACACCAGCTCGCCGCCGAACCAGCCGGCGTCAAACTCACGCAGGGCTATCTCTCTCGTGGCCAGGTCCACCTTGGCCACCACTCACCGGGCACTAGCGGACCTGCGGGCATGCCTGCGCGCGTGGCCTGGCTGCGGCCGGCCTTGGGTGAGGCCGCTGGGGCGGCGACGTTGGGGCGGTGGCGGCCCCGACCCTAGGCACGGGTCGGCGTTGGAGAGGAAGGGGGCGACGGGCGTCGTGAGTGGTGCCGGTGGACGCTGAGAATGAGGGGGCGGCAGACGGTCGGCGGCATTCTCCGTTGTAGTGGCGGCGGCGACGGCGGAAGGGACGGCGGCATGGGAGAAGGGGCGGACAGGGCGGGTGGTGACGTGGCACAGGCGGAGCCTGGCTACGGCCGGCCTCGGGCGACACCGCTGGGACGGCGGGTGGGTGGCGGCGGCGACGGGGAGCAGACGGAGGGAGGCTTGTGAACGGGAGTGGATGGGTCACGGGAGAAAAAAAAGAATGATGTGTTTTCATTTACAAGCGGCGGGTGGGTAATTTTCAACCTCAAAAGCCAAGGAAAGCTGGGGAGGTTTTCGTGGGACCACGATCTATAAGGCCACTCACAAATGGGATTTGTTTACTCTACCAAGAGGAATCCGACCCGAGTACTCCAGAAACAGTCGGCTATAGTGCAAGATGGCATAGTAGACTTGGAGAATTAGTCGTGTACTGTTAGTAGACTCACCAATGACCATATTACAGTACTCGCATTGTATACGACTAGGATCATATATAACCGACTTGTAACTCTACTCCCCATACATATAAGGCGGAGTAGGCACCCCTCAAAACAACACAATTCATACGTAAGGCAATACAACGTACATGACGTAGGTATTACGCACATTAGGGCCTGAACCTGTCTAATTCATTGTTTCGTGTGTGTGCACCATCATTCCTAAGAACTCGAAGAGATCCTCGACTTCTTTATTCTGAGGTACCCTAGGCAGGTACTCGAATGTTAAACACCGACGGTTCTTTTAGATTTGTATTGGAGAAAAAACTGCTTTTGGGCAAAAGCACCGGTGGCTTTTGGGCCCTTCAGTTAGCTTTTGGCTTTTGTAAAAGAAAAATAGGTTGAAAAGCCCAATAAAACACACCCTAATTATGTTTTGGTGGGTCCAATTTCAGCTAGTATTGGAAAATTCGTAACTTTTGCATATGCACATGGGTTGAGACCGATATGATCGTGGATTTTGATTAGATATACAACTCTGTAGTTAACATTTTTTAATTTCAAATTATTTAGATGCCTAAATAATATACCAAATTTTTAGATAACAAGGGTCAAAAGGAATAAAACTCCACAACGCTCATGTATAGCTAGGATGGTAAGAAAATATCGCACAAAAATGGATGTGTTTAGAGCCTGGAGACCACATGTTCACAAAAAATGTCATGACTTGTGACTTTTGTTCCACATGTTCATATAATAATTTTTTCAAATGGAGCTTAACTCAGTCGGGTATTAAGTTCCTTACATTGGAACCTACTGACCCGAAAGCTCATATTTTGTTAGATTTATTCTATAAATGAATGACGATATCCTTTTAGTGGTAGGTGATGTACCGGTCGATAGCGAGAAACTTGTCGTGACTTCGCCAATCTAGATATTTGTCAGCTCAGTCTCTTAGAGGCGCTCATGATAGGGTTTGTATATCTCTGTCCATAGAAGTGAGCATGTGTGTACGAGTGTATATGTTTGTACCATGGTTCACAAAAGAAAACATTTATATGTGATTTGGCTTCCACTGTACAAACTTTTATCTGAGCTATTCCATAAGAATATGTTTGAATCGAACAACTCATATCAAGAAGGCCAAGTGTACAAACTTTTCTTCACTGAGTTTGCATGGTTGGTTCTAAGTATCATAATCTTTTGGTCCTTGTCTATAAAGTTTTCTTTCACCTGCGCAAACTTCATTTTAAATAAAGAATTCTTGTGGACCAAGCCATTCGATTTTGTTCCACACGTTTGCAGGATTTGTTCTAGATATACAAACTTTTAGTTTCTCCTATATAATAATTTTTCCAGGTAACAGCCGTTATCAAGCTAATCAAAGATATTAACTAATAAGAATCTAGGAGGCCAAATGTCCAAAATCAATAATTCATAGCAAGTAAACGAAGTGTACAAACTTTTCTTCAGCGAATTTGCATGGTTTATTCTACGCGAACACATCTTTTGTTCAACATATACAAAGTCTTGTTCCACCTAACTACTAAGCAAACTTAGTTCTAATTAAAAAATATTGTCAAACAAGCTATATATACAAACTTCAGTTCCACACGTTCCCATGGTTTGTTCGAAATGTACAGTATTTTGTTCCGGTTAAATTAAATAATCCTTATCAAGCAAATCAAAGAAATAATCTAATAAGAAGCCTAGAAGGCTAAATGTCCAAATGTTTCATTCCACGAGTATATTTTTGAGTTGAATAAATTCATATCAAGCAGATCAAAAGTGTACAAACTTTTCTTCTGCGAATTTGCATATACAAGTTGTTCTAGATGCACATATTTTTTGTTCACCTGAGCAAACTTTGCTTCAGTTAAATTATTCTTACCAAGCAGTCTTGGTGTACAGACTTTTGTTCCTCGTATCTGGCGTATAGAGTTTTTGTTTATCCTACAATATTTTGTTCCAGTTAAATAACTCTTATCAAGCGAATCAAAGAAAAAATATAAGAAGCCCAACTAAAGTTAACATAGGTGGCATTGTGGCCGAGAATTGCTAAATTTGTGGTTCTCATAATATTGGAAATCCTTAACTATGATGTTAGTTCGTAGCCATTTAGCATTGCCCCTTGAGGAGAAATTAATAATTCAAAATTTTTGTTCATTAGAAAATTGCTGTTCACTAGCCATTTACCATTGCCACTTGAGGAGGAATTAATAATTCAAAATTGTTGTTCACTGGATCTCGCTGGACGGCTGACGGGGCCGCGAAACGGCGGAGGCACTCGTTCGCTTTCGGTTTTTCTTCTACCGCCGCATTTTTTTATCCGTTTACCGCCGCATTTTTTTTTGAGAAATTGGTCCCCACCAAAATTACGACTTCCCGAAAATATCAAACTTTCAAAAAATACCAATAAAAATCACTTGGAACCTTATCCATCTGCATCTGCGTCGCTCTCGCGGCTCGCGCGCTGCCCCTCCCTCGCCAGCCGTGCCCCAGTGGCCGCCCCAGCCACACCCTCGCCAGCTCGCGCCGGCGGCGGCCGCCCTCTCCCTCGCAGCGGCGCGCCCCCGGTCGCGCGCCGCCTCCCTCTCCCTCGACAGCCGCGATCCCTCCCTCTCCCTCGCATTTTCCCATTTTTTTTTATACTTAGCTCCGCTTCCGGTGGCCCTCGTCCACCGCCGCGTTGCGCTGCGCAGGGCGCACCAATGGGGGCCGCCGGTCTCCCGGCACCGGTATGCGAACCCTCCTTCGTTCTCCCGTTCCCCTTCCGGCTGCCTCTTTCCCTAGGTTTCGTTCGTCGAACATCAGCATGTTTATCTTTGTTTTTTTGCGGGTAGTTATCTTTGTTTTGTGTTTTTAGAATGCTAGGTTTCTCGTGCAATGGATCGGAGAGGCAGACATTTTATTGCCAGTCTTTATCAGGCGACATAGAGACTATACTTTGTATAAAATTAGGAATGAATAAGAACCACCATTTATTTATTCCATCACTTTGATTTTGGAACTTCTCAGTACTTTTTATTCATTCAGAGGGTAAGTTCGTCACCAAACCCGATAATTTGATTTTATTGTAGGGATGGGTGCAACAATTTGTACAGAGTGCTGACATCAAAATATTTGGTTCAAATATGCCTCTCTATGGAACCCATAAGGCGTTCGATTTCCGGTGCTTTGCTGCCAATGGGCGTGGCTTTGGTGCAGATTCGACTAATAAGAGAAAAGTAGGTAGCCTCAATGATCCATTTCCCTCCCTACTTCCTTCCACCTGCAGCATACTGCACGTTTCACAAGATCTAGTGTGAGCATAGAAAAAGAAAAGCCAACTTGCACTGTATCTGAAGGAATTAGTGAACCACTGGTGGTCTGTTATGCCTTTTCTCTTCTCCCAGATTAAAAGCAAAAGGAGGCCAAAAGATGTCGCAGTGGAACCAAGGTAACTCACCGTGAGCATTCTATTACATGATTTATTTTTGTTGCACTAGAAACACAGTATATTCTTACCAGGAGCTTTATGGTATGAGATTGGCACATACTCTTATATTTCGAGACAACTTCAGTTGATATGTGATATAAGTGAATCATGCATCTAAATCTAGAATTTTGAATTTGTGTTTTGTTTAATGGTATTACTCATTTTATTTTCTTTGTCATAGTCTGTTGTTCAAATATGTTTGCTCCAAGCGTTGAACCAAGTATGTGAACAGCTGTTACTAGCTCGTATTTTTATAAGAACTTTAAAGTAGTTCAAGTTTTTTTCATACATATAAAATTATTTGTTTCATTAGTTACCATTTTTTTTTCTTTTCGTGCAGTAAGGTAATATCTGGGAATCCAAAGAACATGGACCAATGTAAGTCGACTTCAATTTTCAGTTAACTGCAAGTACTGTGGCATTTATCCCTTGCATAAAAGTAACCTTGCACTCCTGTGCTTTTCTTCTGCATTATCCTCTTAATGATTAAGTTTTTCTCTGAAATCGCAAAAATATTTTGTCACTGACAAAAGTTCATTTGGGATCTAGACTGTCTATCTTATTGGCCAGATCTAGACAGGATGGCACAATTGTTGATTGATTCACTTGAATGATTCCCCTACTATATTGTACTATATTGACTAGGTTTTTTCATTAATCTGAACCACTGAGGTGTAAAAGCCTTTTATCTGGGTTGGTTTATTCCTCCTTTTTTTCATTTGTCTTATATAATATAAATAATGACTACAATCATTGTTGCTAGTTTTGTCATATAGTTGTGTCTCATTGATTGTTCTTTAATTTGCTAGGATTTCGTAGCTTGGCAAATGTTTCTAAAAGTTGTTTGTTATCCTTGGATTGTTTTGATGTACATATGAGTTTGTAGCAGCTCCATAAACTCCCTCTCCTTCATTTTACCATTTCTCTGCCACAGAAACATAGTAATTTACTGATTGTCTACTGTTAAGATTTAGAAACATGTTTCTGCTTTTAACTTTGGTATTTGGTACATATGCCTTTTTTTTATTACCATACCTATTGTCCCCTGTTCTTTACTCTGAATTCACCAAGTTTTACTTTTACCAGCTGCATGTCTCAATACTTTGTCATTCATTGTTTCTAGGGGTGCCAGAATTAAGAACTGGAAGTGAAAACAGATCTGGTAAACAAGTCATGGATAAGAAATTTCTGGAAAAAGTGGAAGCAGTTAAAAGGTACTGACATCTATCATTGATCATCATGCTACATCTAGTTAAAGAAAGGTTTGTTTGCCATAGGATTAAGCTCTATAGCTAGAGTTCACACTATTTTTGGAATATCTAAGTACAAATGTTGCTGATTCTTAACAGTTTATATATGGGACTCATAATGCTTGTGTAATGTATTACAAATAATTTTGCACTTATTGGAATATATAAATATAATTTTTTCTGATTATTGACAATTTATAAATGGGAATACGAAGGCTTGGCTAATTTATTACAAAAATGTAAAATAATCATGTGAGCATTCCACATTTGGCCAGTTCCACTGGTGTGCTGCACTCTTGGATCTCTGACCTTAGTGTTGTCAAGGCCTAGACTGCACCTATTCCAGATCTGCGTAGACATCTATCTGATCAATGTCACTTTGTATCTTTTGAAGTCCTTTACAAATCTTCAGTTTCTGTGACTTATTCGGAACATTCCTTACTTGAAGGCACGTGTATATCAAAGAAATTTCGATAGTATTTCATGATTTGCACCATAGTTGCCAGCTTGTGATAATAAGTACACTCCTATTTACTAAAGTCACTTCAAATGTAGGTTTGGTATACTGCTTGTAAGCATACTCCTACTTTTGCAGTTTTTGGTGTTCTCAACTCGGTTTCTTCTGTTCTGTTCTTTTTAGGTCTGCACTTGTGAAAAAGAAAGCTGAAGAGAACAAAGACTATCGAGCTATTGATTATGATGCTCCGATTGAGTCAGATAAAAGTACAGTCGGCTTTGGTACAAGGGTCAGTATTTACTTTATGGATTTTCTTGCGTTCCCTGTAGCAATTAATCTTCTTATATATGCTTATCAGAATTGTCTCGGTAGGTTGGAATTGGCGTTGCAGTTGTTGTCTTTGGACTTGTCTTCGCTTTTGGGGATTTCCTTCCTTATGGAAGGTGAATTTTCATCCACTACACAAATGGGCCACCGATAGTCTGTTCCTTCATTACCACTCTCCATAGCCTTTGTATTTCATATTAATTTTCTTATTTGTGCGGGGTACAATGTTCCACTACACATCCAAGCCATCTTTCTGTGTATCAATGATTTTCACTAGCCTTGATAGTGCAATTCATTATATAACTGATGTACCCAAGAAGTGTTCTGTCCTTGAGTATCTTGGTACCATGCAGAAAGGTGGGGTTATCTTTCTATCCGGCAAAAAGGAATATGAACCTGGGACGTTCTAAATAAATGTTTTCAAAATTACAATTGAAGTCAAATTTAAGAAGTTCTAAATTTGATATTGTTGGTTGAAAGTTCCAGTCTCAGTTTAATCTTTTCTGTCCTACTGTTGAAACATGAATTTGTTTTTTTCCCTTTAAAGTCAAAACTGGAAGATTTGCATGAGGACTGAAAAAGGGAAGGGCATTAGTTCTTAATGCATCCAGCAAATGATTGTAGTAATGCAATAGATACACTAACACTTGTAAATAAATATTTTCCCTCACTTGCTGTGAGGTGTGACTATCTCATAACTCCTACACTTCCTTTTTCAGTGTTAGCCCTAGCAAAGAAAGCACAGTAGTTAAGCAAAAACTTTCTCAAGAGGAAGAAGCAAAATTTAAGGTAACCATTTTTCCCAAATATTGTATGTTTCGTTTATTACTTGAACGTAGAATGGAAATACATTAATTAATAGGTAATATCTGTGAATATTAATATTTCCAGTGATGATGGAATTTTATTTTTCTATCAGCTGTTCACCTGAACTATAGTATTGCTCAGGTAAGATGTTGCAGTGAACAAAATGTTTAAACTCTAAATCACATATAGCCACCCCTTAAGTACTCAGGTATTGCACTATGTCTAAATGTGCAATACTGCTTTATTGCTTCTGATGGTATGATTGTTTTAGAATTGAAGGGCAAAAGAACTGTATTTCGCCTTTTGATAGTTTGTCATCATATTATGATATTGTCAGTTTTTCTTACTAGAGTGCACTACAAGGCTTCGAAGCAACACTGAGCAAGTCACCCAATGACCCTACTGCTCTTGAGGTGAACTGTTATATCCGTATGCCTTGATGGACTGTTGACCTTTTGTTGACATATCAAATTAACACTGAACTTTTTTATCTGCTGGCGCATGTGCATAAAAGGTTCTTAATTTAGAGTGTCTATGGATGTTCAATTCTCAGGTGCTTAGATGAGTAGGGTAAATGGGGGGAAATGTCTTTGGAGGATTGTTTCTTATACACCTTGAAACAGCCTTATGGTGAAACTTTCATGATTGGGAGTCTTGCAGCATTGTCCAGTCTTGTCTTATAACGAAGGTTATTTTGATAATATCATTCCTTCAAATATATTTGTGGCCTCTAATAGGTACATAGTTGGGATAACCATTTGGACGTGAACAGAGCACAATTGCTCCATGACTCGCCCCTGTTCATGGGGAATTTTCTCTGCTAAGAGCTCTTTGAGACAGTGTAGGACATGGAAGATCATCTAACTCTCCTGATGCAATTGAGACATTAGACTAGACCTCAGTGTGACAGTTGGGAGTCCGGGTGCATGTTTGTTACATATAAATTTCATAAGGGGGGTCCTTTTCCTTCTGAAACACAGAACTGTGTGGGGGCATGTTTGTTACATATCAATTACTCTTTAAACTACTTCATTTCCTTTTTTTTCTCAAGCACAGAACTGTGTCATTGCATTAAAAGGCGCGCACACACACCAGCCCCTAGGACTGCACAACTTACTGATTATGCACCGTTAGCTTAAAAGAACAACCAACGACCACCACTTAAAGTTAAAACAAAGGCTACTAAGAACTTACACCCCAGCCATACACCAAAGTCTGGTAGGCCAAACTTGAAAACTTGTAAGTGTCTAACCAGCTGCCATCTAGGTGTGTTGTTCCCATTGAGAGCATTCTAGACGTGCAAGTGGCTTGGGCAGTATTTAGAGCACTCTCATACATATGTTGTTCTTTCTGGCTGGGATTAGTATAGCTGAAAGGAAATTGCCCGGATGACAACATTTCAATATATTGTGAGAACATTTATTTAAATACTTGTATTTTCTTGACCTTTTTATTTGATTTCTACACTTTTTGTTCCATCTTATGCATATTCAGTTTTCATGTGGCTACACAGGGTGCGGCTGTATCATTGGTTGAACTAGGTGAGTACGAGAAGGCATCAATGTTCCTTGAGAAGCTAGTTAAGGTATGCTAACTGTTCGCTCCTTGTTATCATTTAAATGGTCTGTCAAGCTTATGAAATTATTTGTCCTGATGCAGGTAATCCCTGATAAAGTAGAAGCATATCGTTTACTAGGTGAAGTAAAGTTTGAGCTCAAGGATTATGAAGGGAGTTCGTCATCATACAAAAGCGCTTTATCTGTAAAATCCTTATGCACTTCTAAGTCATGCACTTTTGTTCTGTAATTGTATACAACTGCCTTTTCAATAACATTTTGATCTATTATCATACTAACACTTCTGAAACAGTCATCAGATAGTATTGACTTTGAAGTTCTCCGTGGGCTGACAAATGCATTACTTGCTGCTAAGAAGCCAGATCAGGTGTGTAAGGCTTTATTCAGCATCCTAATAGTTCTACAAAAAGAGTTCGACTTTTGCCTTCTGGGATAGCTATTAGTGGATTACATATCTTTTGAAGCATTGACAATAAAATATTTCATTTACGAGTGAGCTAAATAAAATATGGCGAGGAGATACCTTGTAGAGATTACTTATGTTACAGAGGAAAACTCAAGTATACCTCGTAAGTCGTAACTGTGGCTAAAATCCACTTTTCAACATGGATCTGCATTACCAGACATGTTACATTTACACTCCTTAGGTATTGAAACTGGGTGAACAATCCCCTCCTGGCATCTGATCCAATTGGGTTCCCATCCTAAGAATTGATTGTTTTGAGTTGTGACCAAAAAACTGACCGATAAAATATATAGTGAGACCACCAAGTCAGCTGCTAAGTTTTGATTGTTTGGGGTTTTCTCGACCTGCTTAAGAAGGTCTTCTCTTAGCAAATGCAGGTTGAGTTTTTATACATTCTTTTTCTTTGTGTTCCTTCTCCGTTTGCTTCTTCCACTACTGGAAACTCCAAGTTTCCCTACAACTCCATATCCTAGGGAAACACTAAAATACCGTAGGGAAACAGTTTCCCTAGGAAGTTTTGTAGGGAAATATTCCTAGGGCCAATTTTGACGGGAAAGGAACATTGCCCTACGGTTTGCTGACTAAAATCCTAGGGAAAGAAAGATTCCCTAGAGAAATGATGTTCTAGGGAAACATCCTGACATGGCTTCACATCTTACGTGTAAAGGTTCTTTCCCTAGGTTTTCAGTCTCATAGGGAAACTGTTAAACAAGTAACATGCTTTTCAAATGCAGCACTGTGTTTGAATTTGAATTCAAATTTTGAGTTTGAATTCAAATTTGAGTTTGAATTCAAATTTTAAATTTGAGTTCGAATTTAAATCACATAGCATGAACAGTAAGAGAAACACTAATTGTTTTCAAGAAACATTCACTAACACATTGATGATAAAGTTATATTGACATATATACTGCATGCACCACCAAATGTCACAGTACATTCAGGTCTAAAACACCACCAAATGTTACAGCCACCATCAGGTCTAAGAGTTCAGCTAACAGTTAAAAACATCTAACACAAAAGGCATTACTAGCAGCACCAATATTCTGTGCTAAGCCTAGTCTAGGTTCATCTAACATCAGGCGAAACATCTAACACATAGGTCATTACCAACAGCCAGCAACATCCTGTGCTAAGCTGATGTCCATTGCATCAAAATAAATGTCAGGACATGCAAAAGATTTGATCTGCCAAAATGCACAAGTAGCACATTTGGAGAACATGACTTCAAAATAGCGGAAAGTCATCGCCTTGAGGAGGAGAGTAGTCACCACCACCACTTGTGGTTGCATTCACAAGATCACCACCATTGTTGTTAGTTGTATTCACAGGAGCATCATTGTTACTACCATTTGCATTCACATGGTGACCAAATCCGCCATAAGTGATCCTGCTCAATATTTCTTCTGGGGTTTCCCCTCGAATGTATGAGCCAAAAGTACCGGCCTGTACAAATAAATAAGTGCCATACTTGGTCAAAAAGAAAAGAAGGCAGATAGTAAAGTATATTTTATTCTAGGTGCCTAACAAAAACGATAACAATTTCTTTCTCCCAGTAATTCTACATAGCATACCAGGTAAAAAAAAGGGCACTGCTTATGAAACTTACATTTTCTGGAGAGGGATTTGGAGATGGTGAAATGCCATATGTTGGATGCTGGGGTGGGAGAGGCAGGGGTGGAGGAACAGCAGTGGCAGGCATGCCATTTTGCAAAGCAACAGCCTACAATTTATTGGTATTTGATGCATGTAATTAGAGAGTTGCTTAATAGGTACTAAGATATGAACACAGAAGAATGTCTCACCTCCATAAACCTCTGAATGCGATCATAGTGAGCTTGTACAACTATACCCCACTGCAACATGTTTTGGGCATACTGCTTAGCCATAATACTATCCTGTGCTTCATTTCTCATATGGTTCCCTTCTTCTTGACGTTGACGCTTGGCAGCGAGTGAGGAGGCACGACTTCGCTGCAACTCAGCACGGGCTGCTCTATCATTGACAATGCCATTAAAGGTAGCCCATTTGCCGTGTTGCCGACCACAAGAGCATTGATAAAGAGCTCTGACATCCACTGGAGAGTGCAGCCAATCAAAGTCTGGTCCATTTAACTCCATAGCCTTAGCTTTATAGTTCTCCTGTCCCATAAAGAGAAGGATTATAGGCCATTAAATATTTCATCCATATTTGACAATAAGGAATATTGCAAATTATATAGAAGGATGTGTGCTTATTGCACTTACCAGGCATGCAGTGGCTTCGCTGGTGTTTAGTGCAGTGATATCTTCAGGATTTGGGATTTGGCGGCGGCGCTGCCATCCGCAAGCTGGGCGGTGAGATTGGGAATTTTGGTGGTCAATGGATGGCTCGCGAACTGAAATTGCGTAACACATTTGTCTGGTTCCCTACGAACTGTTCATTGCTTCTAGGGGTATATGCCAACATGGCGCACATATGGCATAAAGTGGAATCACTTTCCTCGGTTGTTCCGATGATGGAAGGTAATTCCTAGGGAAATTTAGGTTTCCCTACGGTTTTAAAATTGCACCCTTGGGGAACAATCTGTCCCTAGGACGCCTCATCATTTTCTAGGGAAACAAGAATACGGTAGGGAAACTTGAGGTTTCTAGTAGTGAATTCCTCCTTCACCAACCTGCCTCCTCAATATCGACACCAAAACTCATGACTTGGACTGGAGTGTGCCTTGCTTCCAATTGGTTGGCAGTGAGATTTGGGCACTAAAAGGTGTGTTAAGAGGGTGCTTCGTCAACAGACTTGCAATGTGACCAATCCATCTGGCTATTGTTGAGTTTCTGGCATGTCCACATCAGTGCCTCTTAGGATGAAAACTGTGTTGGATTGGGCGCAGACTGCTGGGTCCTTAATATGTGAGGGATGTTGGATGTGTCTGTGGCTGGCATTGGATAGTTCAGGAGTTGTAAAATGAATGCTCTGTATGTACAATGCTTATAAGATATCTTTCTAACCAATGACAAGAATATTTGGATATAGTAAGTTTCGAATTAGGGTGTTAAAGCTCAAGCTATCCCTTTCTTCAGAATTTTAGTCGCTGTTCAGAAAAATACTTATACTGAATGTAGTTCTGCAAACTCCAATTCTGACTTGATCAATTATTTCATTCATAGAAAAACATATGCCAATTTTGATAAATTAATACATGCCCAAATTTCTGAAGGCAGTTGATGTAATTCTGTCATGCCGTCAAAAATTGAATGAAAAGAGTCAAACACTACTTGCTGATTCAGAAGCTGCAGATGACAATGGTGGCCAGAAGCCTCAAGATATTGACCCAATCCAGGTAAGTATTTTGTGGTAATATAGTATCTTCTCTTATTACTTGTGCTTCTGCAAAGAACTAGCCAAATCACTGTGTATTGCAACGGACAACCAAACTCATGTTTGGTAACATAAAATTTGATTGATAGTTTGACAGGCGGATTTGTTGGTTAACTTTTTTTCACAGTTGTTTAGATATTAGAAAGGATACAAGGTCAGAATGCTTATTAAATGTATAATCCTTGTGAGTTCAGTGTGAATTGTGTGATTGATGGTTAATAGGTTTATGCTTTTAAGTGCAATATTCTTTTCAAATTTTGTCACAGGTTGACTTGCTTTTAGGGAAGGCTTATTCTGATTGGGGCCATATCAGTGATGCTGTTTCCGTCTATGATAAGTTGATCAATGAACATCCTGAAGACTTCCGTGGTTATTTAGCGAAGGTATTCATGAGATTGCTTGGGGTTTTTATGCTATACCTAGGAATTTCAGTAAATCTTTTTATCACAATAAAGGTTGAAGGTCAGGAATGATCTTAATTATTCCAATATGTTTGAGATGCTAACAAGATATAACCAATTTTAGCAAACTAAAAATATATCTAATGCAAATCTTGAGTCAGCTCTTGGCTGTGACTTCTTTAGTTTTGCAGTACTGTCTTCTTAACTGATTATGCTATTTCTGTTATCAAGTAGTGCCTAGCAAAGATTCCTATACACCAAGCAATCATAACTGTTTTGTTCTTATCCAATTGTAGGGAATTATATTGAAGGAAAATGGTAAAGCAGGTGATGCAGAAAGAATGTTTATTCAGGTACTGTTTTCCTTTGTGGTGTCACATTGAAAACTCTTGACAATACTAGATGTATTCCTTCCATATTTTGTCATTAGAAAGAATGCTATCTCTCAGGAATAGGGATCAGCATGTTTAGTTATGGTCCTGCTGCAAGGCCATAGCCCAACTGGGCTTTCCTATGCCATCAAAGGATGTTTGGATAGGGCCATAGGGGATCTAGATCCAAACTCATAATACTTAGTTCAATTAGAACTAAATCTTATAAAAAAAAGCACCCCACCTCATCCAAACAGGCTATAAGATGTAGAAGCAAACTGAGATGAAGATAAAAGAGAGCAATCTAGAATCAAATTTCTATGTAAATTTGTAATGTATGATTTATCCTTCCATGCAGGCGAAATTCTTTGCCCCGGAGGCAGCAAAGGCACTAGTTGATCGCTATGCACAAAGATAGTCAATGGGATTTTTAATGGGCCAGTTTTGAATCGTTGAAAATTTCGGTCCTTTTCTTGGTGCAAATGTATCTGTACAGTTAGAAGTAAATCCAGAGCAGTTTCACCCTCTGTATGCCTACCCGTAGATCCAGAGCCAAATGTGACAAAATGAGATATATTTCTCAGCAACTAGGTCGCGGTGGCATTGTCACGCATGACCATCAGCATGTTAGGAACTTCTTGTATCATAGCAAGCTTAAAGGAACCGGGGACTTTTTATATTGTATTATTGCTAAGTTGTTTGGAATCTGACAAACAAGTTCATGTGCTCAATTCTTCGGAAGATGGTATGTTCCTGATCCACCCACCTGAAACCTGATCGTGTAGTGGTATATACATCATTTTGCCTTGAATAGTAACTAGGGGCATGTATTTGTATGGCTAGTTAAAATGCAGTTGCATTCCCTGTACACGACAACAGGTCAAAGTGGCTACATGTGTGAACGGTATGTTTGTGTTATTGTTTCTGCAATTATTTTATTTGCTGCCCTTTCAATTAATTTTGCACTCTTGCTCTTTTTTGTTTGTTTGTTTGTCATTGTTGAAGCGTCTGCACATGGCATCTTTCTTCCCATTCTTTCATCGTTGTAAGTGACCAGTTCTGGGATTCTTCCATCATAAAAATCTGAGTACAGAGTCAGGAAAGCATTAATACTTTATAAACAAAATATTATATAGCCAGAAAAATGTGCCAAACCATTATTTCATTCTAATAATGAATTTAACAAACAAAGGGAGTAGTTTATGAGTAAAATTTAGTACAAGATCAAGAGGTTATTGTAGGATAGACACATTGCATCATGCATGCATATGTATCGGCTGGGCTTGCCCACTAGTCTCGAAACAAATAACAACTACTGGTGGTTTTCGCCGTGGTGGCTGAGTTTAGCGTTTAGATTATTTCGTTCACGGGGGAATCAGACAAAGAACCTCCTTTGCAAATTCCATCTCAAGGCCCCGCCTATGTTAGGCACTGACTTAATTTAGAGTCATGTAAGTTGACAGGTATGTGTTTGTTTGCGGTCTCTCTTCGAAATAATGCTAGGAATTCGGGTGTTCACTTGAATAATTGATGGATATATATAACGCTGGGCATGGTGTTTGATGGCACCCCTCTACCGACCGTGCAAACGGTTGATTATTCCCTTCTTTTTTTATATAATAAAGGTTTGGGAGAATGTTTGCTACGGATCGGAGTACATAGCTATGTAAAGAGATACCGTACTAGATAGAGCAACATTGTGAGGTTCTTAATATGGTTGAAAGTGGATTGTACGTACCTCTGTATTCATATTTCCTAAGGTTTACTAGGATGGAAGACAAACTAATTTGTATTTTATTATCAAGTCATCAGCCGGTGACGTAGAATTCCAATTCTCAAATGTATTCGTCCACGACCCAGACCCACTATGAGTTTTGGAGCCATTTCCAACTGCCAAGTACTAATATCATCATATATATCCCCGCGATCCACGGCTGCCAAGTACTAATATCATACATTCGCAATCCTGTATTACGAGCTACTTCCTCCGTCTCAGTACGTAAACGTTTCTATGGTTTAAATTTTATACTAAAATGTAAGCATTTCTACGTACAGAACAAAATAGAATGAGTCGGTAAGGTGGATGGAGAGTTGATAGGTAATGTAAAATGAGAAATTAGAAGTCTTTTTTAGTAATTCTATTATTTTTTGAGTTTGAATGTTTGAAATGTAACATTTAGGACGGAGGCTCTCCAATGCCGCGTCAGCGGATCCTGGGAATCCTCTCGGCCACAAGTTCTTCCCGGTGGGCCCGCCGCACTCACATCGGCTCCCCCGTGAACCTGATCGCCAGTGGCGCGCTGACATGATCGCGGTACAAACGGACAGGGGGAATTCACGGGCTGCCTGGGATTTTTGCTACCCGAGGCCTGGGTTCTGCTCATATTGCACATTAGCATATCCAATTTGGTAGCCGCAATGGCAACACTACTTTGTTCCTGAGATTTTGCCACGCCTTGTTTCCCTCTACTTTTGCAGACGCAACGTAATTAACTTACGTGGCAGTACTATATGAACAATTTTTCTTACATCGTCCCCTAAAAAAAATCCTCCAATCGAGATGAAATAATATACCTCGCTGTTATTAAATATATTTACATTTATGTATACGTAGCAAATATAGTTTGAGGTGCAGAGTTCCTTTATTATTGGTACACAAGCTAGTCTAATAAGAAGCTCATATTAATCTTCAATTCTGCGATTGAGCACCATGATTAATTAACAAATGTGTTTCTATATCTGTTAGATTGTCTCAAAGAAAAAGGCTTAAAAGAATGTATTTCGGGCACTTTGTAGATGATTTACATATGTAGCAGAACATGGCCGACAACAAACTAAACATGCATGTATATAATTGTGCGATGGTGATGTGCAAGCGTCTACGTCATTCTTGCAAACGAGAAATAAAAAGAATATCTACTATTCTTTTTTTTGTGATATATGTGCAGCATGGTTTCCAAAAATAATTCGCCACCGTGTTTTATTTCCCGCAAAAAAAAAAGTTGCCACCGTGTAATAGCCTGAGGACCCCTCCTGAAAACCGTAAGCTCCCGGGTGGCTGCACCTAAAATTCCAACGTCACCACGATATAAATACCCCCGGCAGGTAGTCATCTAGCCGCACACTCACACACTAGCTAGCTCACACTCATTCCAGAGAGTTGAAACCACACCCACCCCAAGAAAAATCCAGCACTCAGCAGGCTTCGATCGCGGCCGGGGCGACGACAGACGAGATGGCCATGAACAAGAAGTCTGTGGCCGCCGCCCTCCTTGTCGCCGCCGTCCTGGTGGCGTCGGCGTCGGCGCTGTGCGACATGAGCAACGAGCAGTTCATGTCGTGCCAGCCGGCGGCGGCGAAGACGACGGACCCGCCGGCGCCGCCGTCGACGGCGTGCTGCGACGCGCTGCGCGGCGCCGACCTCGGCTGCCTCTGCGGGTACAAGAACTCGCCGTGGATGAGCGTCTACAACATCGACCCCAACCGCGCCATGGAGCTGCCGGCCAAGTGCGGCCTCGCCACGCCCGCCAACTGCTAGCTAGGGATTCAAGCAGCTACATGATCGATGATCCATGGATATGGATCGATCTCAAGGTTGATGACAATGCATGCAGTACGTACGTACATGTCTCGATCGGATCTTGTATCTCGTAGTACGTGCCTTGACCTGTGATGTGCTCGTCGTGTGTATGTGTATTATTGTGTTGGTGTGTGACATCTATATATATATATATATATATATATATATATATATATATATATATATATATATATATATATATATATATATATATATATATTGTGGTTTGGACTGCTAGCTAGTTCGTGTGTCACTAGCTGGTCGATCCGGCCAGCATGTACTCGATGATGATGTGTGTGTGTGGCAGGCAAGTTCCATTGAGTGCCCTCTCTATATATATAACTCTGTGGTTTTTATCCAAAAAATTACTAGTTGTACTTATTCCTTTTTTTGTCAAGGCTGTGTTTCTTTGGAGATGAAAATTTTTACATACACGTTTGACCACTAATTAAGGGTATTAAATAAAGTTAATTTATAAAACTACGTAAAGAACCCCGGGTTAATTCGTGAGATCTATCAAACGAGACCTCTGACCGTATGATTAGAGGAGGGTTACTGTAATAAATCATTGGTTAATTAGGCTCATTAGATTCGTCGTGTAAAATTACATTCATCTTTAAAAAGATTTTACAAATAAACTTTATTTAATACTTCGGTAAGATTCCTCAGAAAAAAATTTATTTACTGATACAAATACAAAGAAACAGGGCCATACCTAGCATCCACACGCAGCACCATCTATATATCTGCTACCGCGCTAGCGTACATGCAGTCCGTGATCGAGTTAGCAAAAGGCACGTACTTTTTGGCTGGATGCATGCATGATGCCAATGAGGTTGATTGGATGGCCAAGTACAGTGTTGTAACGTTCTTGTGAATTCGTCGACGACGCATGCATATGCGGTGGGTCCTGCGGCAGCTGCACCACGCACCACGAATCATTTTACTTTTTTTAATCTTAGAACAAACTTTAAAAATTATAACTAAATATATAACAAAATACAAACATTTATAACATCAAATAGATATAGAGCTGGAATTACAGAACCAGTGTCTGCTAATGAAACTGGTCCATCGCCTATATAACCCAGTAGGTTCGCTTTGGGCAACAAAAGTTAGAGAAGACACAGACATGGCCAACAAAAGTTATAAAAGCATCGAAGAAAATATCGTCGGTGCTGAACCATCCGCATGAAATTATTATAATACCATCATGCATGCTCCGTCCAGCCGCCCATCATCCACTGCGAAGCTCCGATCACCACTCAAGATCTTGATAATGGGTACCCGAAACCCGATGAATTTTTACTCTATTAGGACACAGATTTATGTCACTTTTTTTACCCGTAAGTTTATTAACGGGCAAAGTATTAAATACGGGTATAGATTTGGGAATATAAAACCCAAACCCGTGAACCCATGAGTTTTTTAGACCTGAACGTATACCATCAAATAACCAATATTTTTAATCCGTACCTCAATTTAAATGGTCCAAACCTAACTTGTTCCTTTCTTTTCCATAGAATCAAATGCATACTTGTTATTAATGATTTTCTCTATTTATTTACTATGATACTCTTGCGACATATAACCAATACAAATAATTTATATGCTCTAGTATTCATCGAGTTTTTCTATAATACGTGTCTTTTAATGGGCACGGGTGACCCGTGGGTACCCGTAAACCCGATGGATATGGGTTTGGATAAAATATCAAACTCGCGATGGGTCATAGATTTTTTAATGGACGAATTTCATTTTTGTGGACACGGATTTGGGATGGCAAAACCCAGCCGGTTTGAACCCGTTGCCGTCCACCGTCAACATAGACACCGGAAAAAGCAGGGTTCGTATGACGGGCCGGCGACAAAATTGCCCATGCGCGAAGCTGCAGTGTGTTCGGCCCATTGGGCAGAACATTGCTACCAAGATGGATACGTGTGGCCCATTAGCAGACCAGTCACAGCCCAATAAGTGGTATACCTTTTTTTATATCTTAAAAAATGTCCACTATAACTCCCCAAACTATCAAGAAAGTCTATATTTACTCCCCAAAATATCAAACAGGGTATTTGGGCTCCCTCAACTCTGAAAATCGTTTGTTTTTCCACCCCGGGCAGTATTCATAGGCGGTTTATGAGCATTCATGGACTACATGTTAGCACTAGTTTGCCCAGGCTCTGTTCGATTTCTGGGTACGGTCATACGTACATGTACGAGCAAACTAACGCATACTTAGCTACATGTAAGAAAAACTCTATAAAACGCACGTACTACTGCACACAACACACATGGACTCTGACGTGCGGCGTGGTGCGGGAGCCCGGGCGCTGAGTGTGCCCCTGAATTAAACTCTGTAGATAGTTCAAGATGGTAAAATAGACTTTGTAAAAAAATATACAAATGTTTTTTAAGAAAGAATATATGTACCCTAAAATATAATTTAATCTTAGAAAATTTATCAAAATTCAAACTAGCTTTCTATTTTTTTTCTAAACCATGGTCCAGTATCTAGTTTAAAATTATGGAGAAATTTTTTTTGAAGATATTTAAACCTTAGAAGATTCATTTTGGATAAAAGAATAAACCACTTTCATTTTTTTTTCTAAAATCATACTCTATTTTCAAGTGCCTAGTTTGTGCTTACTAAGATCTTATAAGACCATATTTTGATGGATTGTGTATGTGGTTTCTCTTGTCACCTATTATAGTTAGTCTAATAAACCTACACTAATTATATCGTGGCCATAGTCACTTGTCTTCTACTTAGTCTAATCTTATGATAAATTCCGTTTGACAACCTCGAGCTATGTGCAAAATCTAATTTACACCCCTTGAAGTTGAAGTGGCGCCATGTATGATGGTTGATGTGGCTCCACGTCAGCCAGAACTAACGTCTATACCATATAAGGGCAGTCCCAAACCACTTATTAGTATAGTTTCTATAGCATTTAATAGCATGCCAAGTAAACAATTTTGGTGAGGTGGCATGGAAATTAATGATGTGAGAGAAGGAAGTGGTTTCGCATGCAGGAAACTATGTCTACACAAAAACCAAGAAAGAAAGAAAGAAAGAAAGATAATTGGATGAGGAAAGGAGAGAGAAGAAAGATGATTGATTTATATTTTATTTTGAAGAAACTTCTCTTTAGGAGAGTAGTTTCTGTAAGCAGTGTTTATGTGACATGACAACTATAGAAATTATAGAGTAGTGTTTGGGTTGGGACTGACCTAAGGTGGAAAACAGACGGTTTTTAGAGTTTAGGTAGCATGAATACCTGGTATTAGATATCAGGAAGGAAATCCAGACTTTTGAGATAGTTAAGGGAGGCTCAATGGACCTTTTCCTTTCATTTTTGCATTTTGCCGATCCGCTCCCACGCGGATGGTGCGGTCCAATGGCCTAATCATCATATCAGCATGATTGGCTCCTACGTAAGCCCACTATCATATCAGCGCCGAATCGTATCTAACGCGTGTTAATGGGCCGGTGTTTATTTTTGAGCCCATGTGCTCTTCATGGTGGGACAGGATGGACGGCCCAGAGGTCTGGGCCATGCTGCGATTCGCAGTCCATTCGTCTGGTGGGACCGGGATGCAGTCAGATGCGCCGGTGGGCTGTGCTAGCTTTACTCTCATGCGCATTTTAGACACCGTGTAATTTTATGCGTCGTATCTATCCCATACGTAGCATATTTTAGTTACGTGAGATTCTCAGCTCGTTTACTCACGCTGGAATATATTTACTGTACTTCTGAAAGGCCGTTTTGCTGCCTTTTGCGTGATGGCGGTCATATATAATATATATGTTCCGATCGATCCCTTTGCCGCAGCTGCGGGCATGCTATCGAATCCTCCCTTGCTTAAATTAGTTATTATTGACTGATCGACAGGGTTCCTATCGGGTCCCTGACTTGGGATGCGAGACTTCAGCAAATGTACATTCCAAACCCTCGATTCCTTCGTCCGTTGGCACCTCGCGTGGCCGCTGCGTACTCCGTCCCTACTCGTAAAGAAAGTTGTTTGAACAAGATTTGAGTCAAACTTTAAAAATATAAATCAAATAACTTTTAAATGGTTGAGTTTGAAATTGTAAAAGTTATATGAATAAATTTATTTTGAAAAATACTTTTACAAAAGTATACATGTATCACTTTTCGATAAATATTTTTACAAAAATAAAAAGTCAAATTTTTATTTTAAAGACCATGTCACTATCTTAAACGACTTCCTTTAGAGTATGGTGGGAGTACCAGTAGATGTAGTTGGCCGTTGGAGCTAGCAAGCACCGCAGCCACAACCTGGAGGTGCTGTGGCCGCCCATCCTTTTTGCTGCACCGTACCTGCTCGGTGGATACGCCGCCAGCACCGTCTACAGGATCGAGGACAACAACAGGTGGCGCCGGGACATCATTGTCGCCATATCTAAGGTTAATTAATATAATTAGCCTCAGTGATTCTTTTTGAATCGTAATAATGAATGAGACATTAGTTCGTCATATCTTTCAAGCACTATATCTATCCCAAGAAATACTTCTTCATAGGGGAGTGTAGTACGTACTGCTGTGTCTTCCTCACGCATTTTACCACAAAGATTATGCAAACTTGAGGACACGTGTATTAAATGTTTAGACCCACTTAGGCCTCCTCCAAAATTGATGAGTCAACTAGCTTTTGCTTCTCCACATCTTATCTTTTATGAGCTATAAGAGATGGAAGGTAATAAAGGAGAGTAAATGTAGAATCTATTCTTCAAGAGCATGAATACTGAATTCCTCAAGAATTGGTTGGTGCTTTCCTTCATAATTTAGGTCATGTCATAATTATGAACCTTTTATGTGTTTATCAAATTATCATGTCCAATTGATTTCTCTGCTTATTTTACAAGTTAGATGGATGCAACTTTGTGTATACATAACTTCATATTATACTAATTTTATTAAATAAAAACTATGGAAAATGGATGGCTCATGGTTCAATTTTAATTATTGCGCTAGCTGTACGACTGTAAAAGATGCTATAGTTTTTAGTTCCAAATTGGAAAAGGAATCATGGTTAATAGTTCATGCCTAAAATGTTCATACTTCCAACTAAGTACAAGCACCAAAACCATTTATATTTAGAGTGCTTGCATGTATACATGATACTTTGTAAAAAGAAATTGGGTATTCTCAGCAATATATGTCCATCACGCTGGCTCCGCCCCTAGGAGGGTTGAAGGGAAGAGAGAGGACGCGGATGTTGCAGGCTTCGGCTGGCAGACTGCGGTCGTGATCACGAGAAGGCGTCTGGCTGGCCTAGGGCCCAGCTAGCCGGGGTTCCTATATAGCAAACGGAAGCTAGATAAGCAATGTTGATTTAAAAGCCCACTAAGCCTAATTAGCATCCGCACCTTTTCTATATCACCATTTTATGTGTTTGCATCTGGCTATTTTGACGTGGGAATCTTTCTCACGTGTTGAAATTTTATATCACCTAATCTTTCTCATGACCGTTTCTATCCTTTTTATTTCTTTGCAAATGAATATAGTTAATATTTCAACTATACTAGATTCAACATTTGTTCAAACTTTGTGTTCAACAATCCTAATGAACCTCATTGCAACAATTTCAATATTACTATTCAATAATTTAAACATTGGTTCATTCAAACTGTTGTGATAGACATTATCAAATGTTGCAGAAGTTTTGTTGATTGTTGGAGAATAATTTTTTGGTAAATGCATGTTGCAGTAGGTTCTGGCACTACCAGAATAGTTGATATCTGCACCGGGTGGGAAAGCCCTTTAGCACCAGGTTTCCCACCCGGTGCAACTAAACCGAGGCTAAAGGGGTACCCCTTCCCTTTAGCACCGGGTGGAGACACCAACCGGTGCTAAAGGGCCTGCCACCGTAGCGGGGATGGCAGGGCCTTTAGCACCGGTTGGTATCTGCAACCGGTGCTAAAGGGCCTAGATTTTTTTTTCTTTTTGCAGCCGTCATGGCATCTTCGTTCTCTCCTGTTCTTGAAGAACATTCAAGAACAAAAGGATACTTCAAGAACAGAAAAAAGGAAGATGATGACCAGACAAATAAGATGAGAAATAAATAAAGAGATTAAAAGTAAAAATAACTTAATTTAGATTACAATATCCAATATTCTAAATTACAACATTAGAGATCCAATAGAAAAACAGAGAAAGAAGAATGAGGGAAGGAGATTACAACATCCAAGATTCTAAATTACAACATTAGATGAGAAATATCCATAAGCTCCAAGGCCAGGCTCCAGTGCCTCGTAGATGCATGTGCTCGTATTCAACTAGCCCCAGCTGACGACAAATCACAAGACGAGCTACTCTCTTCTCTCCTTTCCTCATTCCAGCCAAATCCAATCGACGGACAGAGACGTCAACAAGCAAAGGACCAACCTGAAGCGAAAAAGAAGAAGCAGCCAACTGCAATCGAAAGGGAAGCACCCGAAAAAAAAGCAAGGCGCAGCCAAATCCAATCGGATGCTGCTGCTCCCAACCTGCACGGCGCACAGCAACCCAGGAGCTTGCTCGAGCCCACGCCGCAGACGGCCAGCCTTCCTCAGCTCGCCGCGCCCGCGCCCGGGCCCGCCCCGCGCGCCGCCCGCCTCGGCTGGCCACACCGGCGCGCGCCTACTGGCCTCTGCCGGTTGAAGGAGGAGATAAGGAAGAAGAGAGGAGGGAGATAATGTTGAAGGAGATGTGAAGGGATAAGGGTGCACGAGATATGAGAAGGGAGAGATAAAAAAAGTAAAGGAGTGGCTGCGCCGTCCACCGGTGTCCGGTGCTGCTCTTTAGCACCGGTTGGAGCAATTACCCGGTGCTAAAGGGTGACCCTTTAGCACCGGGTCGTAATACCACCCGGTGCTAAAGGAGGGGGACCCTTTCGCACCGGGTTGTAACACCAACCGGTGCTAAAGGGGACTTTTAGCACCGGGTCGTAATACCACCCGGTGCTAAAGGGTTCCCGAGGGCGCCCCAATTTCGCCCCAATTTCGCACCCGGTGCTAACGTTACATTAGCACCGGATCTTGAGTGCACCGAGGCATATGAGGGGTGCGGATGTGAGTTATTGTTGTAGTGTGGCTTCACTTTATAGGGCCATACCTTAACCTAAGCCGGCGACCACTGCCACTACCCCTGCTAGTAGGACCCCACCGTTACCACATGCCAGCGCCCTGCCACTATTTGCAGTGGGGAGGCACAACGGGGGGTTTTCGTTAACCTCATCCTAAAATTTACTTCCACGGGAAGTCAAACCCAAGACCTGAGGAGTGCTACTGAGACCATCTAACCAGTCCAGTTAGGGGCTCTTACGCTTCAAATGGTGCATAGAAAGTCTATTTTTGAAATTTTGGCTTTTCAGTATTGCGCTATGCATCTGTGAGTGTTTTTTTAATTCATTCATTTTGGATGTTGCAACAAGGTTGTCGAGATCTTGTTGCCCAGTCTTCATTTTTCTGATACGCACAAATATCGAGCTCGTGGATCAATCATTGAGTTGACGAGTGAAGCAGAGTTGTGACAGATGTTGTGCAAAGCAGCATCATGTTGTGGTGTGGTCATCTTGTGACGCAGGATGGACTGGCAGCAAGGCCCAGATCAGACTTGCGGGTATATAAGGAGGTATGATCTCAGAAGATTAACACTCATTGAACTAGGTGCATTATCCGAATGTCTTGAGAATGGTAAACCAAAATAATGAGTGAACTAACACTACCGCAGAATGCAAATTTACCGTGTGTAAGTGTTTGCCGTGCGCTTTATATCGGGTGCACGGCAAACAACTAAATTTGCCGTGCGCGCCGGGCGAAGCACATGGCAAAACGAAGGCGCACGGTATAATACTCTTTCGCCGTGCGTCGTAAAAAGGGCGCACGGCAAACACACACTTTACCGTGTGTCGGCCTAGGGGTGCACGACAAACGACATGGCGCATGCGCGGCTCGTGCGTCGTCCGTCCGACGAGGGACGGCCAGCGACAGCCGTTAATGTTTGCCGTGGGCGGCCACGAGATCCACGGCAAACGATGAACATTTGCCATGCTTCCCTCAGGTAGCGCACGACAAAAGTTAAGCACGTGCACGTGCTGCGGACGGCCGTTGCTCGTCCCGGTAACGGACGGCGCACACGACCTACACGTGCGATGTTTGCCGTGCGTCTTGGTGCAGGCGCACGGTAAAAATACACGTTTGCCATGTGTTTAGTTAAGGCGCACAACAAACATAACAAACATATATGTTTGTCGTGTGTTCCGCCCAAACGCACGGCAAAGGTCAAAAAAAGTTTGATTTTTGTCCCTCTTTCTATTTATATACTAACAAAACGTTCTTTTATACTACATACTCCAATTATATACATTTCTCGCTATGTTTACTATTTTTAAGAATTTTCCGTCATTTAAAGGATTTATTTCCTTGAGGTTAAATTTGAACTGCAAGTACATAAAATAATAGAGTAAACTTCGGAAAAAAATCATATTCATATAATTGAGTCATTTTAAAGACCTTACCCATGAAATTATATGTACTTCTGAACATTTTATTAGCTAAGCATGAAGATTCACATGCAATTGAATTGTTTTTTAATTATATAAAATGCAAACAAAGTTTCAAAATCATGAAATTTATCCAGAACACATGATATCCTATATGGAGGTTGTGGTAAATCACTGATAAGGTTTTGAACAATTCGTTACCTATAGTGTTCAAAATCGGAACATCTCACAAGAAGTTTCAGAGTGTTAGAGTGAGGTGATCATGTTTGCAGTCTTAGAAAAGTTCAAATTGGATTTTGACTTTACATCTTTTTATGTAGTGAACATACAACATAGATAGTCTGACGGTAATTTATGGTAATTTTTCACATCCACTTTATAATTTTAGTATATTGAACTATAATTATGAATTTTAAATGCACATAATTTTAGTATATTTAACTATAATTATGAATTTTAACTGCACATAAATGAAACTTGAATAATAAGTTAATGAAAAATGTAGTAAAATGTTGTTAAAATTATGGTCATGTTACTTTGAGCGCATTGTAAAGGTTTACATGAGAATTAAAATGCAGAAATGAAATATATATGTATTTGCCGTGTGCGCCGGGTCAAGGCGCACTGCAAAAAGAAGTGTTTGCCGTGCGGCTTGGCCCGAGGCGCACAACAAAGGCTTGTTTGCCATGCGCCCTCACCCGTGGCGCACGGCAAACGGGCGGGCCGGCCTGAAATTTTCAAAACAATGTTTGCCGTGCGTCCCAGATTTGGCGCATGACAAACGTTGTTACCCTAATATCGCGCGCGAGCCGGCCCAGACGGGGCCACAACACACTTGTAGCGCGCCACCGCCGCCTCCCGACTCCGCCCGACGCCATCGCCGCTCGCCGCCGATGCTGCTCGCCGCCCGTCCCCCACGCTGCCGCCGACACCGGTCGCCCCCGCCTCTCCCGACGCTGCTCGCCGCCCGTCCCCCACACCGCCGCCGACACCGGTCGCTGCCGCCTCCCCCGAAGCCGCCCGCTGCCATCCCCGTCGCCGCCCCCGACGCCGGCCGCCTCCCGCCCCGCCCCCGGCCCGACGCTGCCCCTCCGGCCCCCGGCTCGACGCCGCCCCTTCCGCCCCCGGCCCAGCCGCGCCCCTTCCGCCCCCGGCCCGGCCTGACGCCGGCCCGGCCGCGCCCCTCCTGCCCCCGGCCCGACCGCACCCCTCCCGCCCTCGGGCCGGCCGCGCCCCTCCCGCCCCCGGCCCGACGCCGCCCCTCCCGCCCCCGGGCCGACCGCACTCCTTCCAGCTCTGCCGCTCGCCGCCCGGCCCGCTCCCGGCCGCGGCCGTCCACCCCCCGGCCACGCTCCTCACACCACGGCCCTGCGGCCGCCGGCCACGCTTCTCCTGCCGCCGGCCCAAGCTAGGTAATTTTTTTGTTAATTTAATTGTTTTGTTAAATTATTAGTTTACCTTAAATAGTTATAATTAGTTAGCATTAGCAAGTGTAGATCTATAGTTAGATATATAGTTAGTACTTAGATATTGAATTTTAGATATATAATTGTATATATATAATTTGAAAATAGTTCATTTAGTTGTTTAGTTAAATTAGTTTGACATTGTAGATATAGAATTGTAGATATATAATTTTAGCTATTGAATTGTAGATATAATTTTAGAAATTGTAGTTAATTTTAGCATTGTCGATATATAATTTTAACTTGTCATGTCTCTCAATTTATCATGTCATACTTGTTAATTTTAGGGGGAAAGAGGAGGACATCTTGGGCGCACTTGGATCAGAGGAGGAGGCGGAGATCGCCATTGAGCTCGTATAGGTGAGCGCCATTAGGCGGTGGTGCATGCCTTGTGTCCGGCCATCGAGCCGTGTGAAGAAAATTGTTGTGTAGCCCGACCTTCGTGTCGTGGCTTATTTTTTTTTGCAAGTTGTGGGGTTTTGGTAACCTCCCCGTACAGGGGAGGTGCTGACGAAATTTTCAATAATTACTAAGCGTTCATCTACTTTTGTAGGACTTCTCCCATTGCCGCAGGCACCGCTGAAGGAGGAGTAGGAGGCCTCCTAGGCCTCGCCGATCCCGTCTTGCCGTCCGGCCCCGCCTTGCCGTCGAGTTACTAGGTGAGGACATGCAAATATTCCCTTTTTGCGCATCATGTTCGTAGATTAGGCCGGTAACCTAGTTAGGTATCTCCGGTTCGAAAGAGATACGGTTGCAAATATGCATATACTTGCATATCTATGACCGTATCTGTTTCGAATTGTCCACGTTTTTTGGACAGCCCAAGGATGTGTAGATGAGTTTAGTTTTCATGGGCTGCACCGATCTAGGATAGAGTTTCGGCATCACTTCCCCATTGTTCTCCGGATACACAATCTCCTTGTTAGGACGTGTATTTGGAGAGCAGCGGGGAGGTGCTGCCAAAATTCTGTCTCTGATAGGTGCAGAGCATGGAAACTAACCCCGTCTACACATCCTCGGGTGGGATTAGGACATATCTTTACCTACTAGAGCATGATAGAAATCGTCTATATGCAATGATTTTTTATATCACTCGCTCATATGTGAAAGGATGGACAACCATGAGTGGATGTACACAGGTTGGAGAAGTAAGCGTGACTGGACCGATGAATTCGTAAGAAATGTCAATGATTTCTTGAACAAGGCATTTGACAAAGGAACACTTAAAGCGCCATGTCCCTGCAAGAAGTGTGAAAACAGGCTAGACCAACCTAAGCTCACAATGGGTCAACACATTTGCAACAACGGGTTTATGGCAAACTATAAACGGTGGATCTGCCATGGTGAAGCCCATCGTGCGAGAGATGAGGTCATGAGGCAACACATCGATGATTATGATGCTGAAGCCGGGTGCGGAGACATGTTAGATGACTTTCATCAAGCACACTTCGATGCAGGGCCTAGCCATGTTAGGGAGGATCCTCCAGAGGCTTCCGCAAAGGCTTATTACGATATGTTGTATTACACGGAAACCACTTCATGAGCACACCGACGTGTCTCAGCTGGATGCCATTAGACGCATAATAGCCCTAAAGTGTAAATTTGGCATCAGTTGAGATGGCTTTAATGAAATGGTGGTAGTCTTTGGCAGCCTGCTTCCGAAAGGTCACATTCTGCCACGCAACATGTATGACACACAAAAGATGCTTAGTGTACTTAAGATGCCATACGAGTCTATAGATGCTTGTCCGAAACGATGCATCTTGTTTTGGAAAGAACATAAAGATGAAAAAATCTGTCCTAAATGTAAATTCTCGAGGTACCTGGAGGTAGTTCCTGGTGATGGTGGTCCTAAGAGGCAGCTCTCCATCCCAGTGAAAATCCTACGTTACCTTCTATTCATACCGAGGATTCAACGGATTTACATGACCGAGGAATCTGCGAAACAGATGACATGGAATAAACAAGGCATACGATATCGTCCCGAACACATGGTACATCTAGCCGATGCTGATGCTTGGAAATATTCTGACACGTGTCATAGTGACAAAGTTGAGGAATCTCGAAATGTACGTGTTGCACTGGCAACCGACGGGTTCAATCCTTATGGAATGACGGCTACACCACACACTTGCTGGCCCGTATTCGTTATCCCCCTCAATCTCCCCCCGGCGTCATCTTTCAGCAACAATTCATATTCTTGTCGTTGATAATTCTTGGATACCCGGGGGAGAATATGAGTGTGTTCATGGAACCTCTGATTGATGATTTGCTCTGGGCTTGGGAGGATGGGGTCGACACATATGATCGAGCTACAAAGACAAACTTCAAAATGCGAGTGTGGTATATGTACTCCCTGCATGACCATCCGGCGTATGAGCTATTTTGCGGCTGGTGCGTCCACGGGAAGTTCCCATGCCCAGTATCCAAGGTAGCTTTCAAGTTCATCTGGTTGAAGAAGGATGACAAGTATTCTTGTTTTGACTTGCATCGACAATTCCTCCCTATGGAACATGCATTCAGACAAGACACCAAGAACTTTACAAAAGGTGTCAAGGTTCTAGACCCCCCACCACAGATGTGGACAGGTGCCGACATTCTTGCACAATTAAACACGCTCAAGCAAAAAAAGAAGGTGGTTTTGTGGGATATAATGTGGAACATGCCCGGACTCTGAAGTCAGGCTTGTGGAGGCTACCCTACATGGTTGACCTTCTTCTTCCACATAACATTGATATGATGCATACAGAAAAGAATATGGCCGAGGCACTCTGGGGTACAGTCATGGACATTCCTGATAAGACAAAGGACAACGTTAAGGCAAGGGTTGATCAAGCTAGGCTATGCGATAGACCAGAATTCAACATTCCGCCTCCAAAAGAAGGCAAGAGATGGAAAAAGCCTCCAGCCCCATACATCCTGAAGAGGGACCATAGGAGGGAAGTACTACAATGGTTCAAAACTTTACTATTTCCCCATGGGTACACAACGAATCTAAGGAGGGGGGGGGGGGGTGAACTTAACTACAATGCGAATAAATGGGCTCAAGAGTCATGATTACCATATATGGATTGAGCGGCTTCTTTCGGTGATGGTTCGAGGCTATCTCCCTGACCATGTGTGGCTATTCTGGCAGAGTTAAGCAATTTCTTCCGCATCCTTTGTGCTAAGGAGTTATCTCGAATGCTAGTTACAAAAAAAGAGGCTTTGGCTCCGGTGTTGCTTTGTAAGTTGGAGAAGATCTTTCCACCCGCCTTCTTCAATCCGATTCAGCATATGATTTTGCACCTCGCGACCGAGGCGCGACTGGGGGGCCTGTGCATGGCCGTTGGTGCTATGCAATTGAAAGACAACAAAAGGTTCTTCGAACGAAATGTAAAAACAAATGCAAAATTGAAGCTTCCATTGCTGAGGCATATTGTACTGAGGAGGTGGTAAATTTCACAACAAAGTACTATGCTGACACCCTTCCTAGCGTGCATAATCTGACCCCTCGTTACAATGCCAACGATAATGAATCAAACCTTAGCCTCTTCAAGGGTCAACTCGGAAGTGCAAGAGTGTCGACTGCTAAGAACTTGCAACATGAAGAATGGCGCACTATCATGATTTATGTGTTGACCAATCCATCTGAAGTGCAGCCATACATTGAGCAAGTTCTCAACAAACTAGTTATCTATTACTCCTACCGTACTCAACTATATTAATGTCCTCATTCGTACAGTGAATTTATTGATAAATTCTGGCGGGGAAGATGGGAACCGACCCAACGGGAAGTTGATACCCTTCTTGATAGGGGTGTGGGAGGTGGAAGCCCCGATTTCATTTCTTGGTTCAAGCAGAAGGTACGGAAGAGTACTTTTTGTGGGGGTGCAGGAGGTGAATTTTTGTTGGACAATACAAGTTCCTCGTACGTGCGAATAATATAACAAAAGGTCTTGCTTGTACTTGTAGGGCCAAAATGATGGGTCTATGGATCCAGAGTTGAGACAGGTTTCGATTGGTTGTGACTATAGGGTCATGTCATATGACGTCTATGACGTGAATGGGTACCGCTTTCACACAAAAAGACATGAGCTGAATTGGCCCAATCGAAGAACCACAAACACCAGAGTTTGTACAAATGCAATGATGACAATGACTATTATGGAATAATTGAAGAAATATATGAACTCACGTTTTCTAGTGCCAAACATCTTAATCCTGTTGTATTCAAATGTCATTGGTTCGATCCTAACGAAAAACGAGAGAACCTTGATATTGGACTAGTCGAAATTCGACAGTCATCGGTGTATGCTGGAGACGATGTCTATATTGTGGCTCAACAAGCCACACAAGTGTATTATCTCTCATACCCGTGCAAAACTGACGATCGTCTCAAGGGTTGGGACGTCGTGTACAAGGTATCGCCACATGGTAGACTACCTGTCCCAAACAATGAAGATTACAACATGGACCCAAATATATATGACGGAGAGTTCTTCCAAGAAAATGGGCTACCAGGGAATTTTGTGATAGACTTAACCGAAGCGATCGGAATAGAAGTAGAAGATGATGAAAGTGGTGATGATGAGGACGAGGGAGATGATATTCGTAATGACAAGGACATAGAATTACTTGAGAAAATTCAATTAGGGATTGATGAAGACATTTCTTCATCGGATGAACGACCTAGTTATCTAGACATGCAGGATAGTGACGAAGAGACTTATGGTCCTGACAATCCCGATCAAGTTGTTATTATTATTATTATTTCTCTTTTGCACTATCATATATGTTATTTTTTAATTATGTCTTCTTTATGTGTTTCTCTGTACTAACTGATTTACTGGTTTTAATTTCAGGTGATAGAACAAAGATGGTGGGCGGCAGACTCGTCCGTAAGTGCTCGTCTATGTATAGAAGAGTTGTCCGTGCGCCCGACGTACCTTCGCCAGTCAAGGGTGCAGGCAAGGGTGGAGGGAAGGGTGGCCCCAAGAGGGGTAACGGCAAGGGCCGAGCGCAGCGGCAGGAGGAGGAGGAGGTAAATGAGGACGAGGAGGAGGTGGAGCAGCAGGAGGAGGCGGACGAGGAGTTTGTGGCGGAGGAGGAGCAGGAGGACCCGGACGCGGAGGGGGAGGTGGAGGGGGACACGTCAGGGGGAGGGTCTAGTGGTGTGACCATTTGGCAGCGAGGTCCCTTGCGACTCCCGGCGAGGCTAATACCGGCAGCTCTACGCCCGGTGATTAAACCCGCGGGCAAAAAGTACGTAACTTTGTGCATTGTCAATATCTTTTCATTTGATGTATTGAAAATTGCAATATAAACTAATATTTCATCTTTTTCACTTTTGGCAGGAGTTGGGAAACCGTTGTAGCTGTTGGTCACAACCGCCTCGTCAACGGCATCCTGGGTCTTTTGTGCAGGGAGCACTCCCCAGGCATGGTCCGGATAAGTGATGATAGGTATGAGCCGGCCTTCACGTGGGCACACTACCACTGTGCATCCGATACTATCTATTTGGTTGGCAGGGTCTACCAGTCTAAGGCGGCACGGGTCAAGGCCGAACTCTGGGTAAGTCTTTCTCGCACTACACTGTTCAATATATCATATTCATTGCTCATTTTTTGCAATATTGACTGGAGATCACTGTGTTTATGTGCAGGATTTCTACAGGTTGCCGGATGATGATGATTATGCTGAGAAGGCGGACGAGCTTACGGAGAGGGTATGCAAGAAGCTGGTGTTGGACATGCACTACGAGGCACAAGTTCAATGCGTCATAAACTACGGTGCGAACAAGTTAGGGATGAAGGTCTCAAAAGTAGAAGCAAGAACCTTAAAGCTGACCCGAGAGCAATATTTGCAGGTCAAGTTGGATTTCTTCTCAATTTAAGAACATCCCTTAATATGATATTCTAACCTATCGTTCACTTGATCACGTGTAGATGCCCGCGAAATGGTGCCGTAATGATTCCTATTGCTGGGAACGCATAGTTGACAGGTGGTTCACACCGGAGTGGATTGCGAAGCACGATGCTGGCCGACAGAAGCGCTTGCTGATGCAATATCCATCGCACCATCAAGGCAGCCTTACAAACGAGCAATACAGGGCTAGATGGGTATGGAGATTCATTTATGTGTTGTAACGTTCAATTCTCCATAATTTGTAATCAACTTAATCTTTTTTGCAGTCCAACACACATGGAGGCGCTGAGTGCGGCAAGTTCATGGGATGGGTCTTGTCGCACAAGGCCAAGGCCACGTCGTCTGAGGCCATCTACAACCCTCAGGACCCGTCCGAGGCCTACAACAACTCCTCCATCCACGACCGCATCAATGTGTACACGGAAACGATAAAGCAGATCCACGGGCCAAAGTGGGACCCGAGTCATGCGCCGCTTGATGGAGAGGTGATCATGAGGGTTGGACAAGGAAAGAAGCATGGTGGCTACTATATTGGCGACAACATTTTAGACATGGCCACTACTCCCACACTCGCGGCCCTCCGAGCATGGAGCACGAGCAATAGCCCTCCGATACTCACACGACCGTCTGCTACACAGGTCCAAGTGGACCGACTTCAGGTTATTTCTGATTTATTCATCGTTACGCAATTTCTAGATATGTTTCCTTTGCATTGTAACAATGAGACGAATAATTGTAGGCCTGACTAGATGAGCAAGCATCACAACACCAGGAGGCCTTAGCCTAGGTTGAGCAGCGGGTGGCCCAGCAGGTGGCCGAGCAGCAGCAGCTGATGGCCCAGCACTTGGCTCAGCAACAGTAGCGGATGGCCGAGTACATGCAGGGATGCATGCAAGCTTTGCAGAGCGGTCTACCAATGCCTCCGATACATGTCATGCCTCCGATGCCCCCGATGGTGTTCACTCCGGCATTGGCTACGTTTCCGACAACTCCTGGTGTGAGTCACTTGAGAACCTTGCTTGATTTCAATTAGTAGAGACATAAATATATTAAACTCGCTTAGAGACCTAGAGATAGTAGAGAGTTGGAGAAATTACATTATAAGTTAGAGAACTTGATTGTTCTATCACATGCAATTTAATATATTTTTTGTGTAGAATCAATCGGCGGCATCGAATAATGTCGGAATGTCGCCGGCCGTGTCACCGGGGTTGAACCCACAACAGTCGTTCCCTCCTACGATCGGCGCCCCACCGCCCCTGTTGCCACCACCTCTGCCTCAGTGAGCTTTGTGGATGAACTTTGAGTTGTTGATGCACTTTGTAAACTTTGTGTGGACTTTGTCACCTTTTGTGATGGTTGTGAACTCGTCGTTGTTCGCTTTGTGAATTTATGTGCATTTATCTATAAATATTGATGAATATTATGGTGTTTATATATGATGCATGTGATGATATATATATATATATATATATATGATGGCTGTGATTTTTGAATGAGTGGGGTCCTTTTAACGTGAAAAAACAAAAGAATAGAAATTATTTGGTCACTTTGCCGTGCGCCAAACAGAGGGGCACACGGCAAAGTGACCATTCCTGTGCACTGGAATGGCACCTTTGCCGTGCGTGAAGGCTGGCGCACGGCAAAGATGCCACATTTTGCCGTGCGCTTCGGCCTGGCGCACGGCAAACTAGCCATTATTTGCCGTGCGCCCTGGTCAACAGCGCACGGTAAAGTCCTAAGTTTTGCCGTGCGCCCAGGTCAAAGGCGCACGGCAAAGACTCTCCCGCCGTCGTCTCCCGGCGCTGTCACTCCGCGCCGTCAGCCCCCGCCGTTACACGCCTCTTGCAACTTTTTTTTGCCGTGAGCTGCCTGTGGCGCACGGCAAAGTGCGTGCGATATAAAGCACACGGTAAAGGGCCGTTTGCCGTGCCTTTGGCTACCGTGCAGTCTTTGCTGTGCGCATAGGCACGTTGCCGTGCGTTTTGGAGCCTTCGCCGTGTACCATGGTGCACGGCGAATACCCTGTTTCCGGTAGTGAATGTGGTAGTAATAAGAGCACCAATTTTAAGGTCAAACAAATTTATGCATAGTATATTTCCTTTTGCCGAGGATGGCAACTGGCCGGCGGTTAATCATTGCCAACGAATGGTTCTTTTTTTGTTCGTTTGGGTGTCTCAGGACTTCTCTATGATCCTTATTCAGAGTTAAGTATTTAAATTTGATTGATTTGGGGATTACTTAATATGAAGTATCGTGCACATAACCAAAACAAATATAATAAAAAAATGAGCCTTAAGTGCGGTGTGCACTGAGTTATAACTGATATGTATCTCCCAATAGAGTGCTCTTTTATTTTGTCCTCAGTCAAACCATATAAAGCCATATAAAGTTTGACCCGATTTATATAAAAATTATCATACCAAATAAGTTTTATTAATTTGATTCATCAGGAAATATGTTTTTATAATATATTCATTTTCTGCCGTAAATTTATCACTAAAAAAACTTTTCGGACAGAGGGAGTACTGCACAACAATATATATGAAATAAAAGAATTATTTGGACATGTGAATGCACAAATATACTTCATATTATCCAGGCATTTCTAATTAGAAGAAATTTAGATTACAAAAGTGATATATCCGGGCATTCCTATCCCCATCTTCTAGTTAAGTGTGCTCCCACAAAGTTTGCCCATACTCATGGTAACAAAAGCCTATCTTCAATTCGCCCATACCCATGGTCATTAAAGCCTATTTCTTCAATGAATAAGTCATTCAAGGTCTTAACATGAACCTTTTCCCGTAAGCAAGGTATGTGTTCGAAAGATGTTTTTGTCAGTCAACATTCACTATTTCCCTATCTCTGAACAACTGCTGCTAATCACCTTTATTATGAGCGGATCCATTATTTGCATCTCATATGTAGTTACATGTCTCTATTGCGCATGGCTCTGAACATTAATGAATGGCCACTTCGGTGTTCACCGGCTTTGGTGGCTTCACAGAGGCGACACGTTTGTTGACAGCTGTGTAGTTACTCCCATTTAATTCATTCTTATCGAGTCAACAATAGACATCAACTTCATCACATCATTTTATCTCTGGCAACGTATCATGTGGAAACCAACGTCTCCTTGCAAACTATGCAAACTTTAATCTGGGTCACACGATGTTGATCCAATGGGCCTTCCACCTCCCATATCTTTAATTTTTGCTTAACATCCACTTCAAAAATTCTGTTTGTGAATATGCTAAATCTGTAGATACTGTAGTCTATTAATTAGGCCTTCCCACCTTAGCCATCATCTTGCATTACTCCCTATAAATTAGACGGGTACTAGATCAAACTAACAAAACACGGTGCTACGTACAACACAATCACCACAGTATATCCATTGGCACGTATTTAAGAGCATCATATACCACAACAAAGCATCACAAAAGTCCAACAAACAAAACCGAATCAACGTACACAAGCAAATATTTAGTCATAGCCCTAGTGATCGTTGATCCATGGCAGCCTCACCGCTGCCTAGATGGGCGCCGACGCCCAGCCCAACCATACCACTGAGGGTGTCATCAAGCACCGTCCAAAATGTGACGTCTTCGTGTAGCAGCTGTGCTATGCGCGGCTGGTTCACCTCCATCCTTGTGCCCTGTGGGCACTCTCCACCGCTGCCAGCAGGTACTGCTCCGGCCGATGCTGCAGATGATGGCCTGGTCTGCTGTCATCCATTGGATTGTGTTGGAGCAAGAGACCGTGGTCTTCACCGGGAGGAGGCGAACCCTATGGTGTTCTTGACATGGGAGGACCTCTCAGTGACAGCCGCCAGCAGGAGGGGAAGCGGTGCGGTAATTCTGGACAAGCTCAGTGGGTACGTGCGTCCTGGTGAAGTGTTGGCTCTTATGGGGCCTTCGGGCTGTGGCAAGACCACTCTACTTGACGCCCTGGCTGGTAAGCTAGATAATCTTTTTTGTTGTCGCGTGATAATGACTATATATAATGACTATATAACTTGGTAATTTGCATAAGGGTAATGTATTTATGCAATATTTTTCACCACAGCTTATTCTGGTGAGACATTATTGTTCAATATCACACTAGCATTTATAAGAATAATATCCGGTGGAATTGAAAAAAAGAGGAAATAAGAAATGAAATGTGCTCAATTTAGTGCATTCATATACTGAATGTATGCAAATATGATTGATCCCTATTTTAATATACTTTTTAACTTGTGTATGAAAAAATAATTGATTAAAATGCATGCATGTTTAATTAGAGTAAGAACTTTGTGAACATACTGAATATTGTTTGCTGTCAGCAAGGTTCTGGGATTCAAAATGCAAAAAATTTCGGTTGTCACCGAAATGGGTGAATCTCAGAAAATCCGAACCGGGATTAAGTTGTTTGACCGGTCAATGAATTTATTTTTAAATGAAATTTGTCTAGAATTTGATGTAAATCTATGTATTGAGCACTTCTAAAGAAGATAGTAGGGGAGAATTGGGGAGATACTGTGAGGAGCTAAAGAGAAAGTTGACAAAAACACTCTGTTTTTGTCCTGTTAGCGGTCACAAAGTTAGAGAGACACAAGGGAGATATATAACTAGAGTTTATTCATATTTTTGTTTTGTTTTGGAGTGTATATAGGCTTATATAGACCTTAGAGATGGGAAAAAATTCAACTTTAGCTCACTTTTTCGATCAATTCAGATTGGTTTTGGTTCTCACCGAAATTCACCTGTTTCGGACCAAATCCCAGATACTTGGCTGTCAGTGAGCATGGATAGGCTCGCCACTCATGACCTGTATATATTCTTCAGGTTTTAGGCCCCATTTGTGTCATAGGACTTTTGTTTTCCAACAAAGGAAACCAAAGTAGAGGAAACATCCATCCCTTTCCTTTGGAATACCTAGCATTTTCAGATTCAATTCCATCCCTTAGCGCTTGGTCTTCAAGCATGCACGTCGCCCATGCCTGAAGGCAGCTATGCTTTTTTTTGTAACAAACAGACTTTTGACATGATAGAATAATTAGTAAGGTCCATTTTACCCCTCTGATGATGTCACAAAATCTGAAAAGCAACTCTGAACTAAAAAATGGGACATTTGCACCCCCCCCCCCCCAACTCTTCAAAACCAAAGAAACTACACCCCCCTCCCGACCAAGCAACAATTAGCAGTGGTTCTAGGGTGAATTTGGCTTTTTTTGTTCAAAGACAAATATAATAAACACAAGATAGGTTTTTAAATCATGAAAAATTTTCTCTAGGCTAAAACATTCCAAGAAAAATTATAGACATATTGGGACAAGCGAAGCCCAAATACAATACTGAAAGCTTGTGAAAATATATCTATAGGCTTTTAAAATCCCCAAAAGTTTTAAGCGACAAAGAAACTCATTTTAAGAACTTATATATACAATTATGAAAACACAACACCGAACCAGCATTAATGCAACCAGTACCATTGGTTGTTGCATTCATGCTAGTTTCATGTCGTATTTTGTTGTGCAAAGCTATTAAAATCCATTTAAACATTAATTAGAATGTTCTGGGAATTTCCTAATTTTGTTAGGGCTAAATTTAATTTTTGCAAGCTTCTGGAGATACTCTCACGAGCTCTAAAATATTTTATTTGGATTTTTTGTGTCCCAATATATCACTAGCAATTTTTTTTGAAAGTTTGTAGGTCAAAAGTTTTTTTTGTGATTTAAAACCTATTATGTAATTTTTTAACTATAAAATAGTCAAAACCGCCTTTAAAACCACTTTGACTTGGAGAAGTTGGTAGTTTGTCCGGTTTGAAGAGTTGGGGTGTATAACGTCTGGTTTTCAAATTTCATGATAAAGTCAGGGGGTTAAATAATGGACTTTACACTAGAATAATTTGCCCGTTGCATCTCTATCTCTTTCATTTTCAAAAGAAAGACAGAATAAACAAAAACCTCTATGTGTGTAGGATATGTTAGATGTTAAATATTATTAATGTAGGCCGACTTGGGACCGACAAGAAAAGGACAGGCGACATCCTGATCAATGGCCGTCGAGAGAAACTTGCTTTCGGAACATCCGTAAGTCATCGACTGCAAAAGAATATAGCAATAAAAGATCGACGTTTCTAGACAACTAATACCGTAAATCTGCACCTGCATTATCAATTGGTTATTACATTGATTGAAGGCCTACGTGACCCAAGAAACTTTGCTGATGGCGACGCTGACGGTGGCGGAGGCCGTCCACTGCTCGGCGCAGCTGCAGCTGCCGGACTCGGTGCCGCCGGCGGAGAAGCGGGCGCGCGCCGACCGCGCCATCCAGCAGATGGGTCTCGCCGCGGTGGCCGGCAACCGCATCGGCGGCCGCGTGTGCAAGGGGATCAGCGGCGGGCAGCGGCGGCGGGTGAGCATCTGCGTCGAGCTGCTGGCGTCGCCGGCGCTGGTGTTCCTCGACGAGCCCACCAGCGGGCTCGACAGCGCGGCGTCGCTGCACGTGATGGGCCGCATCGCGAGGCTCGCGGAGGCGGAGAAGATGACCGTCGTGGCCGCCGTGCACCAGCCCAGCAGCGAGGTGTTCCAGCTCTTCCATGGCCTCTGCCTGCTGGCCTATGGGAGGCTGGTGTATTTTGGCCCAGCTGCGGATGCCATCGAGGTCAGTGTGCTACCCCTAGCGTTCTGTAAAAATTTATGAACAAGCATTTTTGGTTAATATAACAGGCATGATCGATATATAGTTCCTTGATGGATATGCATGGTAGAATAATGCAAAGGCTTACATTCTTTTAAACATTAGGATTTACTTTTTGCAGTTTAGTTTTCCATTATATATACCACTCTTCACTAATAAAAACTAACTACATAGTTCAGTTTGGACTTAACGGTTTCAAGATATGTTTGATGTATTGAAATCTTCAGAAAATAACATAAAAAAATTTGGTTAAAGGGCATGGGGCACTTTGAACCAATGCATGGCAGATAAAATGTTGCATAAGTGCATAATAATAGTCTAGTTTTAACATTTTTACATTCCACATTCTGTAATCATTCATGTGATGGATAGCCAAGCTTCTCGTAGTGAACCGGCTAGAGCGTTGAACTTCAGGAGTTATTAAAACTACAGTTCCGATTCGGGTTCGAAGTACAACACCTTCTTAGAACAAATTAAGCTTGGTGGGAGTCTCCCGTCATGGTTGAGTTTTTTATTTTTTTTCATTCATGTGACTCATAGAAACATTTCACCAAATATAATTGTTAGAATTTTCAGTTATCTGTTAGTTGTTAGTTATTTCATATAATGCTTTAAACACAAACTATACGTACATCTTAAATGCCATGGTTATGCTGTTGTTGTTCATTTAGGGCCACAATACCATTCAACATATATTAAGCTAACAGTTAATTAACTTTTAATATATCTGCTCGGGGTTATTAGTATAAATGGCATCTCCTTTCTTTGTGTTTTTGGTCAACATTCAAATTAAGTTGCAGAGCATTAAATCTGAGTTAGATCTGTCTTATATATTTTAGTAGAATGCATCAAAACAACTACTAGAAGCCAGCTAGCTATAATGACATACTCCATTTTTTGAAATAAAAGACATATTTTGTTTCGTTGGGACAAGACTTTTAACCAATAATTCTTCAGCTATTACGTCATATGTGATACAAAGTCACAATCGTTAGCAAATACTGTACTTTTTAATACAAATCTAATTACATCGAAATTGACGTTGCAAAAATAATGTGCGTATAATATTTTGTTTCGTTGGGACAAGACTTTCAACCAATAATTATTCACCTATTACCCTAACCCTAAAGCCCGTACATCCTTGCTTTACAGAATTATAATTGTTTAATTCCAAAGCGTTAGGCATGGCCTGTAGTCTTGTTAATTACTTGTCAAAAGAGTTTTCCACAAGTACTAAAATAAGTAGAACTCGTAGAATTTGCAAAATTGAATGTGCATGTAAAATCATGAGGGTGAACAAATATCTCTCCCTATCCACCCATTTTTTGACATGTTCTTGTGTGTATATATGCATGCTTTGTTTACTACATAATTAAACATAGACAATTTTCCACTTAAGTACGCACATTTAACATATTAAATTGTTGATCTGTGTAGTTCTTTGATGCGAATGGCTACCCATGCCCCTTGAGAAGGAACCCTTCAGATCACTTCCTAACTATGATAAATAAAGATTTCGAGGTATCTATCTGGTATTAAAGTTATGCTTTGTGCATTGTCATATGCTTTGTTCTAAGAAAACTTTGAGTAGGAACTTGAGGAAGGGCCCACACCTATGTTACCATGCGCAGCTGAAGTTATACAAACTTTAGTAGATTCCTTGATATCCCGGGGGAGTTTAGGAATGAAAAATGAAGCATTTACAATGCAGAAGGTGAGTTGTATGTTCATTCTAAACAAGCTACCATCATGGATACATATATATGACTGATATTTTTACACCACCTTGGAAATAATTCTACAGGGTGCACCTTTAACTAAGAGAAGGCAAGCTACTTTCTTTACTAAATGCGCAGTATTAACCAAAAGATCATGTACTAACATGCATCGAGATGCGGGCTATTATTGGTTGCGATTTGGTATCTATATAGCCATTTGTGTAAGCATTGGCACCATTTTCTTCAATGTTGGCTACAGTTTTGCATCAATCCAAGTAAGCTTAAATCATTATATATGAATACTAAAGCATCGTAAGGCTTGTGTTTTTGATGCTATGGCACTCCTTGAGCATTTCAGGCAAGGGCCTCTATGTTAATGTTTACATCAACTCTATTGACAATGATGTCGATTGGAGGATTCCCATCGTTTGTTGAGGACATGAAGGTACAAATATTATACCAATGATGATATATGTCTTTGTTTTCATAGATAGTGTTGTTGACCTGTATTTCATCATCCCTTCTTTTTGCAAATGCAGATATTCAGAAAGGAGCAGCTGAACGGTCACTATGATGCTACCGCATTTGTCATCTCTAACACACTTTCATCAACACCATACTTAGGGATAATCTCCATAATACCAGGTGCAATAGCTTATTACCTGACTGGTCTTCAAAGAGGCTTTGATCACTTCGTCTACTTCGCAGCGGTGCTATGGGCTTGCACAATGCTGGTTGAGGGACTGATGATGATTGTTGCAGCCATTGTGCCTGATTTTCTTCTGGGCATAATCACTGGTTCTGGGATGCAAGGACTGCTAATGCTCAATGCTGGTTTCTTCAGGCTTCCAAGTGACCTCCCAAAACCAATATGGAAGTATCCAACATACTATATCTCCTACCACAAATATGCCACTCAAGGACTTTACAAGAACGAGTTCCTCGGTTTAGCATTTGAGGATTTAGGAGGAGGGGCATTCACTGTTAGTGGTGAGTACATCCTGAACAGCTACTTACAAGTGGAGATGGGTTACTCCAAGTGGGTGGATCTTGCCATATTGCTTGCCATGGTCTTGATCTATAGGGTGCTTTTCTTAGTTACTATAAAAGTGGGTGAGGCAGTAAAACCCATGATTAAATGTATATCACTTAAAGTGTAAAAAAACCTTTTCTTTTTTCTTAAGAAATGCCATCATCGGTTGGTTGTATTGTATTATAAGATTATTAAATTCGATGAGACCTGTTGATGTTAGCTCAATTATTGGCCCTCATTGTGTTACGTGGTTGCATATTCTCTACTACCTTGCTCAACTAACAACAAAACAATGGCCGGTGAGCAATAATTATTGAAGATATATGAAGTATCCAAGTGCATAGTGTAAAAGCCTTATTAATGTGATACTTGGGCCGAACAGATGAAAAATTATACAAACAGTATCGCTGATCATAGTATTATAATCCTAGACTGAGAAGCTATATAATCCCATAAAATGGTAGGATCATATATAAAATCCTAATTTTTATATAACATACCACATAGGATTGCCTGTCCACAGGAGGGGAGTATAAATATGGCCCTATCCACCGCCTCTTTTATGTCAACAAATAAACTAGTTTTCCAAACAAAAAAGTCTCATTTGGAAAACTAGTGTTATTTGTAGAACAAAATAGGGGCGGTAGATACGCTTAGTGTCAATTCATGCGGGTGTCCTTCCATGTATCTTTATATTTAAAAATGGTAGATGCTCTTTATTTTCATATCGTTTGGATGAGTGCAAAACATTAATTAGCTACATGATTCCATCATGTCCTCCGCATTATCTTTTCTTTATTATCTTCACTTTAACTAATATATACTCTCTCCGTCCTATAATATAGCTATGTTTAGATTTTTTTCAAATTCAAAAAGTTTTAATTTTTACCAACAATATCTAGAAATTAATTAATTTAAATTGAAAAAAGCTATATATTATAGTAGTTTGTTTCACTATTAATCTACTGACAAATTTTTGTGTGTTATCAGTAATGGAGGGTACATGCTTTATATTTTTTGCAATTTATTATATTTTAGGCTTATTCAATACTAATAATAATACGTTACTTGTACCTCTAGAGCTATTCTTGGGCCATATTACCGAACACCATGTAAGGTGGTGTTTGGATCCCATCCACTAAAATTTAGCCCCGTCACATCGAATGTAAAAATGTTAATTAGAACTATTAAATATAGATTAATTAAAAAAACTTATTACATAAATGAGGACTAATTCATGAGACAAATCTATTAATCCTAATTAATCTATAATTATATATTAATCATAGCTTAATTAGGCTTGTTAGGTTCGTCTCGCAAAGTAGACGACTTATGTAATTAGTTTATGTTTAATACGTGTAATTGTCATTTGTTTAAGGGACTGAACTTTAGCCCATTAGATCCAAACACCCTTAAACATGGGCAATCTAGTGAAATCCAAGGCCACGTTGTCTAGCCAAGTAACCAAAAAACAGGCCAAGTCCATCCAGCATGCACCGAGACGAGTGACCAAACACAATGCAAATAACAGCCCATCTAGCATCCACCGAACTCAGACCTGGGCCAAGGTACTGCAGGTCTGCAGCCGATACCAATCACACGGTAAATGCTCATGCAGCTGAATGAGATTTTTTGCAGTAGATCTCCGTCAATGCAGATAATATCTTTTTTATAACTAATGCACATAATATTGGATGGGAGCCATATCGAGCTTCCACACTAGCATATGTTACAGTATAATTGATGAGACATGTTTGTGTTGACGTAAAAATCGACTGGCCGGTGATGATCTTCACCCAGCAACAAGACACACTCTCGTGGTGTGCTCACCCGGAGCTCATTCCGATGGAGAGACTTCTGTTCATCCCCGACCCACCTCTGTCGCTGGCTGGTAATCCACTCTTCCTCCGCCCCCACGAGATCATCCACTCCTCGCATGCCGGACTGTGGTACAATGTCCGGATTGCCATTCTGGAGATCTAGGACTGGACGGATGACTCCTCCAGCGATAGCTCTGAAGATGAAGATTACCCGGGGTTTCGGCAACGACATCGACACAACCCCTGGCCGAAGATGGTGCGCTTTGGCCAAGACGGTGCCGTCCTCTTGTCACACCCCAAAATTTCCGAATTTTGGGATGTGAATTTTAACATAATTAAAATAATATTTTTCTCAATTTTCTAAAATTTTCTAAGATTTATGAAGTTTACAGGGAATTTAGTATAGGAAAAATATTTTTCTAAAATAAAATTTGAAACAATGTAGGAGAAAATGTTTTTCCCGAACCTAGTAATTAATTTACCCTCTTGTTGTTAGTGCTCATAATTAATATAGGCAAAATAAATATTTTCCAAATTTAAAATCAAATATAGGTGATAGAAACATTTATTGTTGCATTCATGCTGGTGCATTTAATTTTTGTATTGCTTGTGATTCAAACAAGAATTTAAATTTATTTAAATTCAAATTTGAATCACTTTGTTTGGAGCTCTAGAAAAGTTGTTAGGCCCATAGTTCGTTTTTGCTCCCTGAACTTTTCCCGGGTCCATCTCTTCCCCCTCTTCTTTCTCTTTCGGCCCAGCCCAACTCCCTCACTCTTTCTTTTTTTTTCCCGCGGCCCGTCCCCCTTCTTTTTTTTTCCTTCGCTCCCCGCTCGGCCCAACTCGGGCAGGCCGGCCCAGCAGCCCGCTCGCTCGCTCCCGCGCCGCGCCTCCTTCCCTCTCACTGGCCGCTGGGGCCCACTCGTCAGCCTCCCCCCCCAACCTTCCTTCTTCCTCCGCGCTAATGGCGCCCGTCGCGCGCGATCGCCGCGGCCGGGGCCCGCACGCCGAGGCAGGCGCTATCCCCCTACTTAATTTGGCGACACCGCAGCCCCTGCTCCCATCTCGCCCACATCTCCGCCCTAGCGCCGCCACCTCCTCTCGGTGCGCTGCGCCGCCGTTCACCATCGCCCGAGCCGCCCGCCGCCCCGATTCACCGCCGTTGAGCCCCCTCAGGCGAAGCTGAGGCCACTGCGAGCTCCGACGGGCCGAACCGCAGCTCCACCGCCGCTTCTCGTCGCCGACCCGTGGCTGGAGCACCCCCCCGACGCAGAGCCGAGCGCCGCCGCCGTTCAAGCTCCGCCGGCCGCCGCGGATCCTCTTCTGCGGCGCCACTCCGTCCAATTGGGCCATCCCATCATCACCGTGCGTCGGTAACGATCCTCCCCGCCCACTCCTTGCGTTTGTTTACGCTTCCGAACAGCACCGCACACGCGCACAGGGCCCTCCGCTCGCCGGCGAGCTTCGCCTGTCACCTCCACCCCTTAATCGACGACGAGATCACCCCCAGGGGGCTCGCCGTCCCCTCCTGAGCACGTAGCACCTGACCCCGACCCAATTGGTGATCTGTAGCCCGAGATCCACTCCTCGCCGGCGATGCGCCGCCGCGGTCGCGCCAGCACCGCCGCGCTCTCTTTCCTCGCCGGCGACCCAATCGTCCCTTGAACCCTAGCCGTCCGATTCGCATTCAGCGGCCGAGATTTGATCTGACCGAGTCAGAATACCGATCAACCCGGTCCTCCCTGTCATTTTTCCTAAAGAGTCCCTCTGTTTCTTGCAAATTAACCCGCGGTCCTTATTTAATTCAAAAATAATTGCAAATAGGTCATGTTTTATTCGTTTAGGCCCCTGGAAATTTTAAAACTTTGCCAGCAAGCCCCCGAATCTTAGAAACGCTATAACTTTCACGTTTTAGCTCCGATTTGCGTGATTTTCGCGCTCATGTGTTCGTAGCGACGTGTAGAATATTTCTAGCTCCTGTTTTTGTACTGTTTTTACTGTTTGGTGTACTGTTCTAATAGATTAATTTTGTTTGCATGTAATGATTGTTTTGGATGCGTGCGTGATGATCGTGTCCAGTCGGTGAGCCCGTAGTGTTGGACTACGAGTACGTTGAGGACGTGCCGGAGCAGGAGTTTCAGCAGCAGCCTTACTCCGAGGAAGGCAAGTTATAGCACGGACAATCCTTGCTACCTACCCCACTTTTAATTCACTGTTCTTTACATACGCATGCATTTAATACTGTTTACCATTAAGGTTGTACCTAGCATTTATTTTCCCTGTCCTTGTACTCCTATGGGTTTATGCATATGGGTAGTATTTTTGCTAGGCGCAATACTGTCACCTTTACTTAATTGTTAATATTGACTTAATGGTCCACTTCAACATTAATGATAAAACTTGCTTTTTAGCAACTTGGATTAGGGAGCTAGAGCATGTGCTGTGTGCTTTGCTCTAGTGCCTCCCTATAAGGACCGGTTCTTAAAGCGGCAACCCAGGAACCTGTCGCCACCGCCGGAACTATATGGGCTCTGGTCTTGGTTGAGTAGCTTGTACGTCTCTAGCTTGGCAGTGGTTACCGAGTGGCCTACGGCGTTGTGGGAGGCAAAGCACGGGGTGATTTCGGATTCCACCGAGGACGGTAGCCCCGTCGGCTAGGTCCCGTTAGACCCAGTCCCGTGTTGGGAGCCCCTGTGAGTGCGGGAGCTCCGCACGTTGCACCATTTACTTTCTTGTTGGCATGATTTGCCGGTGCGTGGATGCCATTGACCCCCTCACGTTGCGCCCTGAGGGTCAGTCAATCTCGGTGCCTAGGTTCTCACCACTTTGTAGTACTCCAACGGCTACTGTCTTGTTAGGGTGTCTTGTGAAAGCCTCGTAGCGTCCCTATGCAGTCACACCTCGGAAGTGTTGATGTGCGTGGTTGGGTGCAAAGTTCTTTTGAACTTTTACGCGACTGGTGGGTAAAGGGCGAAACCTCTGCAGAGTGTACGATCTATCATGATAGCCTTGCTCAGGGTCACGAGCGGCCTGGATCCTTTTTGATTAGAATATGGTATTTACTCATGTTTAATGTCACTTACACTATTTAATGGGGTTACAACCGGGTTTCTCATTCACCTGTAGTAACTTGGATAAAGTTAAAACGAACCAACTAAAAGTGCTAATGCAGTTAAGCCAGTGTCTAGCCCTTTTTGAGCCTTCATAAACCGTGCTATACTTGCTAAGTAATTCTGTTACTTACACTTGCTATTATCATCATTTTTGGGCAAAATCCCGGACGGGTAACAGATTGGAGAGAGGCTGATTATGAGGTGGAGTTTCCGGAGGATTTGCCGTACTTCTGAGTTGGCGTTCTCCCAGTCAGAGTCCCTGTGGGATTGCGGCTACGCTTAGAGAGATGTATTAATCTTCCGCTGTCCATGTATTTCATTTATGCAAACTCTGATGTACACGCTACTTTATGTTGAGAAATAAGCATTGTACTCTGATTTTTACTATATTTGTTCGCTATATGTGTCGGTGGACTTCCTGGGCACACATATGGCCGCATTCGGGTTTTGTGTAAATCCGGGTGTGACACCTCTCCGGTCCGGCCCCTGCTGGTCGGCCTTCGTTGGGGCCGGGCTGGGGTGCTACGTTCGTCTCGGCGGCTCATGGGGTGGCGGGCAGGACTTGGAGCCTCGCCGCCCCGCTCCTGTTCAGGCGGAAAGAGCTTCTGCGCCCCCCGGGGACCTCCAGTGGCGCGCGTTCAGGCGCTGGCACCGGCGACGGCGGCGGGGGCATCGCCGGGTCTAGCAGAGGGGCGCTCTCCCATCCCGGGGGGCCCACCGGCCCCTTGCCTCGATGATGGCGTCCCATGGGGCCTCTGCTCACCCCCGGCCGCGCCATGTGCGACGAAGTCAACTGCTATGCTGGGCTAGGGATTCAACTCCCCCAGCGGCGACAAGCACTATAGGACATGGACCGTGCGTGCTGCGACGTCGCCGCCCGACGTTGCGGCTGGGTCGCCTGATTCAACGCTCATGGGGGCGCTGGTCCCGACTGTTGGGGGCCCATGCCTCGGGCTGGAGGCTGCCGCTGCTGAGCAGGCTTCAACAGGTTCCGGCCTGGCCCAGGACGAACCAGCCCCTGCAGCGCTGGAATGCATCACGGTGGCTTCAACAACTACTGGGCCCACCTCCCGGACTGGGAAGATGCACATTTGGAGGGGGTACGTTTCCCAGATGCTTTGGTTGAATTGCCCCGCTCCCCCCTCGTAATAGTTTCATTACTATGACCCGGGGATCACAACTTGCTCTTCCGCTCCACATCCCTGATGATGCATGTACGCCGGTCAAGACTAATGTCGTTCAGTTCACCTCGAACTTTTGCAGACCGATGTCCCCCGGCCAGCTGCACCAGACACCGCTTCGGCGCCAGGCCAGGTCCCCTCCGAAGACACCTGCCCGGCAACGTCGCAGCGAGCGGCTGGCGTTGAAGTCACGGCAACGTACCAAACCTGCATTACATGCACAGAACGTCCTCATGAGAAAGCTGGGCGTATCATCAAGCTCAGCCCCCCTCGATGTTGCTGCTTTCCAAAGATACCTCGAAATATTCATGGCCACCATGACACCATCGCAATGTGAGGCCATTGATGCTCTTTGCCCGGATGGAGGGCCAGCTCTTCTAGCTGCTCGGTCGGAGATTGAACCCTGAGTTCATCTCGCTGTATGGGTGGTCGTCGCCTCGTTGTCGCAAACTGTTACCTAATGAATTGTGAAAATATTTTATCATGGAATGTTAGAGGATTGAATGCTGGAGCAAAACGCTCCATGGTTAGAGGGGTCGTGGCTCAGGAACGCATTTCCTTGATTACCTTGCAAGAAACCAAGCTAAACGTCTGCGATGATGCTCTAGTTTTACAAATTTTGGGCCAAGGTTTTGATTACTTTGCATTGCCAGCCTCGGATACACACGGTGGCATTCTGTTGGGGTGGAAACAGGACGTCTGGTCTCTCTCATGCCCGGTTCTCCAAGACTTCTCCCTGTCAGCTAAGGTGACTATGCTCTCTAGTAATGAGGAATGGTGGATCACGTGTGTCTATGGCCCTCAATCGGATCAAGAGAAACTTCTCTTCCTAGAGGAGCTACGGTCGTTTCGCGCTGCACACTCCAGAATGTGGATGGTTTGTGGGGACTTTAATTTGATTTATAGGGCGGCGGATAAAAACAATTCTCGCGTTAATCATCAGATAATGAACAACTTTCATCGTGCCTTGGAGGATTTAGATCTCCTGGAGCTGAATTTACAAGGTCGCCTATACACTTGGAGCAACGAGCGGGCTAATCCGACACTCGAACGCATTGATCGGGCCTTCATTTCTGAAGATTGGATCTCCTTGTTTCCTGATCACAGCCTCACGACCTTATCTTCTGAAGGTTCTGATCATGCCCCTCTGCTGCTGCGAACCTGCCGTTTGTTCAGATCCTTCAAGCGTTTCAGGTTTGAGAACATATGGCCCCGTTTTGATGGATACTTGGAAGTAGTTGCAGCAGCTTGGCAGTGTCCGTTCCCCAATGCGGACACGTTCAGGGTCCTCGACTACAAGCTGCATAATGTGGCTATCGCTTTGAAAAGGTGGAGCGCAAAACATGTTGGTAGTATTGGCCTACAGCTCGCAATTGCCAAGGAAGTGATCATGCACAAGACCATCGTCCTCTTGCAGTCCATGAGATTGATTTGAGAAATAGGATGAAGTGTCACTGTTTGGGTCTTGCATCTCTGTTGAGGACAATCACTAGACAACGGTTACGCATCACCTACTTGGCCGAAGGAGATGCGAACACAAAATTTTTTCACCTTCAAGCATGTCACCGCAGCCGGAAAAATCAAATCCAATCACTAACAATTGACAACATGGAGGCGGTGAACAATGAAGCAAAGGCCGAGGCCAGCTTTCGACACTTTGATGAAGTGCTGGGTAAGCCTGAGCCCAACACGGTCTCCCTAGATTTTCAGCGTCTTGGCCTCCCCACAATGGATCTGTCTTCAATGGACCGCTGCTTCTCTGAGGAAGAAATTTGGCAAACCATCAGGGAGATACCTACTGATAAGGCTCCAGGCCCCGACGGTTTCACGGAGCTCTTCTACTGTGCTGCCTGGCCGATTATAAAGGAGGATATCATGCGGGCTTTTCAAGCACTTTGGTCGCTGGACAGCAGAAGTCTCTATCTCGTTAATCAGGCCTACATGATCTTGTTAAAAAAGAAACATGATGCAGCATCCATAAATGACTATAGACCGATCAGTTTGATACATAGCTTTGCAAAGCTCTTCACAAAAGTGCTAGCTCGCCGCCTGGCTCCCCGCATGCACCGACTAGTAAGCAGCAATCAGACTGCGTTCATCCAGGGAAGGCTGATTCATGAAAATTACAAGGCCGTCCAACTATCAGCCAAGCTTCTGCATCGCACAAAAATCCCTTGTGCACTTGTGAAAATTGACATCGCCAAGGCATTTGATAATGTCAGTTGGCCTTTTCTGCTCGCCATTCTCAAACATATGGGCTCCTCCAGGCGTTATTTAAATTTGATCAGTGCCCTGTTATCTACGGCTAGCACTATGGTAATCCTCAACGGCTCCTGTTGGGGGCGATCATTAGGGGTACCCAAACCTATGGGATAACCGCCCCAGTGAACATTAATCTTATCCAAGTAACCAGAAAAAGAAACGAAAGTAAAGGCCCACGGCCCAGCAACAACTAAAGGCCCAGCCAAGACGCCCCGCGGCGTGCCTCGACGCGAACCAAAATCTCCGCTTCGCTCGAGGGGACCGACCCCTCGAGCGAATCGGAGAACTCCGCTTCAGTCGAGGCCTGGGGACCGAGCCTCGAGCAACCCACAGAATGGGGAAAGCTCCGCCTTGGTCCAGACCCTCGCTCCGACGAACATTAAATGGCGCCCTCTGCCACCGTGCCTCCAAAGTCAAAAGGCAGATCTCTTTCCATACTGCCCTGACGGCCACGACCCCTCCCATCGTATCCACCAACTCCCGTCACTATGCTGCCAACCGAGGCTCTGTGCGGACAGGCCGGCACTGTGCGAACAGAGCCCGTCACTCCGAGCTCCTGTACTGCCAACTCCGATGACTCGAAGACCTTCGTCGGACAGAGAGACCCTCGAGCACACAGCGGGAGAAGAGCACAGGACGACAGAGGTAGGCGTCGGTGGCGATGGAAAGGCTCCACGGAGCAGGGTCGACGATGGTCACCATGGCAAACGACGGCGGCGAAAAGGGCGAAGTCTTGTGCGCGGAAAGGTGAAAGGCGAAGAGCGGCGGCGCTTGGAAGTAGTAGATGCAATCGGAAGGCAAGGGCTGGGTAAGCTAATCCTTTCCCCTTGTCACTTTATTTATAGTATCACGCGAAGCACAACCGGCACCCCGGCCGCGTAAAAAACGCATCCGATACAATTGGCACCACAGCCACTGACGACTGGGCCCCACGAGTTGGGATAACCACTACGCGCGAAAATCCAGGCGACACGTTGCATCGTAACTGCCCACGTCTCTTCCGCTCCGCCTAAAAAGGCGCGCCCACTTTGCATACTCCACGCCACGTCGCCCCGACTACGGAAATAAACGCTCGAGGCTAGCCAAAAGGCTTCCGATAAGCTACCTCTCCTCGAGGCCCTACTGATCAGGGGTTCGAAGTCCTGGCCTCTCGAGGGTTCGACAGTCACCTCAGATCTAACAGAGTCAGGGATAACCAAGGGCACGCGCGATCGAGCCTATCCTCGAGCACGAAACTCGAGGGTGCCCTTCAGGTTATATTCAAGGCCAGGATGGAGGCAGCTAGTCGAGGGATCCCACCGAGGGAGAGCAACGAGCCCTCGACCCCAAATGAACGGGGTCGAGCCCTGCCTAGCAAACCTCCACAAGTGCTCTTATGAGACATGTCTCCGGACCACGAGCCGGCCTCGATCGAACGAGGCACGGATGTCCACTTGAATTACCCGCTAACAGCTCACAGAGGCATCCATGACTCGCAGCCCATTCGAGGGAAGCATGAATTGTGTCACTCCTCCTCCCCACAAACGGGGCGACGAGGGTCATAACTCAAAGTCAAGAACCGCCCCTGATCGACCTTGCTAGGGCCAAGGCTCGGGGGCTCCTTGCACCACAAGATCGAATTCCTTGAAGACAAAACATGTTGTAGCTCACGAAGGCGCGAAACGCTGATAAGCCCTTGCAGGAGTATATCCACTCCTCCAAGGCCTCGGGGGCTACACCCGCGGGTGCGCTTGCGCGCACCCAGCGGAATTCTTCAAGGAAAACCTTATCAGAAGCACCCACGACGAAGAGCCTTTGTCGGATTAAAACATATTCCAACAAAGGCTCGGGGGGCTACTATTGGGGGCGATCATTAGGGGTACCCAAACCATGGGATAACCGCCCCAGTGAACATTAATCTTATCCAAGTAACCAGAAAAAGAAATGAAAGTAAAGGTCCACGGCCCAGCAACAACTGAAGGACCAAAATCTCCGCTTCGCTCAAGGGGACCGACCCCTCGAGCGAATCGGAGAACTCCGCTTCGGTCGAGGCCTGGGGACCGAGCCTCGAGCAACCCACGGAATGGGGAAAGCTCCGCCTCGGTCGAGACCCTCGCTCCGACGAACATTAAATGGCGCCCTCTGTCACTGTGCCTCCAAAGTCAAAAGGCAGATCTCTTGCCATACTGCCCTGACGGCCACGACCCCTCCCATCGTATCCACCAACTCCCGTCACTATGCTGCCAACCGAGGCTCTGTGCGGATAGGCCGACACTGTGCGAACAGAGCCCGTCACTCCGAGCTCCTGTACTGCCAACTCCGATGACTCGAAGACCTCCGTCGGACGGAGAGACCCTCGAGCACACAGCGGGAGAAGAGCACAGGATGACAGAGGTATGGCGGGCCATTCCGAGCACTATGCGACCAACCCCGGCGCTGTGCGGACATGTCACCGGCGTGCGAACAGGGCCGGGTCACTCTAACTCCCTGTGCCACCGACTCCCACAGCGATTTCCCACAGAATAAGCTATGCGTAGGCATGGGAGACCCTCGAGGTGGTGTACGGACGAGCCATTATCACACAAAGGACGCCTCGGATCCTCAAGACTACTCCTCGACGTCATCACCAGTACAAGAATCGACTACAGCAAACAAGGACAGAGAAGCACGCCCAACGCCACTCCTACTATTGTGCGACAACTATGTCTAAGCAGCAACACGCTCCTGTAACCCCTCCTTCTTGGCCTATAAAAGGAGGGGGTGATCGGGCAGGAGAAAGACAACGACAAAAAAGAAGAGAAAGAATTCGCATACACTCAGAAAAGATCACGATATTGGCACCTTGCCTCAATCATCCGGGACTCAGAGGTCTAGTCTCTCGTCCCAACCTGCTTGTACCCCCTACTACTTGCAGTCCGGTGCAGAATAATACATCGCACACACCGCCTTGCTGGAAGTACGGTCTTCTGACCGGAACCAGGATAAACCCGTGTCTCGTGTTATCTTCTGCATCAACCATCAAGGGAGGGAACACAATGCATTTCTGGTTGGTGTCGGGACCACGATTTCTAAACACCGACAGCTCCCCTAGTAGACGGGTTTGCCACGCCCGCGTGCTTCGTCAAGGCGACCCACTGTCGCCCCTACTTTTTGTGCTTGTGATGGAGGCCCTCAATGCTATGCTAAGAAAGGCTGATCAGGCAGGGATCCTCAAACAATTGAGACCACGACAAATAAAAGAAAGGCATTCTTTTATGCAGATGACGCCATCCTTTTCTTATCTCCTGAACAACAAGATCTTGTGGCGGCTTCGGTTATTTTGGACATTCTTGGTCAGGTTGCTGGTCTGCACACAAATTTGAGTAAATGTGCAATCTCCCCCATCCAATGCGGACTTGAGGAAACTGTAACTCTGCTTAGATTCTTCCCTGGCCGTCTGGAAGCTTTCCCGGGTAAATATCTTGGCATACCACTGGGAATCAAAAAGCTGAAAAAGACTGATCTACAACCCCTCATTGATCGTGTTTCACAAGGTCTTTTGACTTGGAAAGCAAGATTGATGACCAGAGCGGGTCGCAATGTCTTGGTGAAAGTAAAGATGTCTGCAATCCCTATAGATACAATGATCGCTATATCTATCTCACCATGGGTAATTAGCTGCATTGACAAGCGACGCCGGACGTTCCTATGGACCGGCACTGAAAGCGTCACAGGGGGGAAATTTTTGCTGGCATGGCCAAGGGTATGCCGCCCACCTGATCTGGGTGGTCTGGGAATCATAGACCTCAAGTTATTTGGCTATGCACTAAGGATGTGGTGGCTCTGGATCAGGAAACTCAGCCCGGACAGAGCTTGGTCCCTTCTTCCGGACTCAGTAGAACAGCACGTCCAGGCTCTGTTTCATTTTTTTCACGACAATGGTGGTTGGCAATGGCAATTCAACTCTCTTCTGGCAGGATCGTTGGCTTAACGGGCAATCTGTTGCTGAATGTGCACCATGCCTCCTCCAGGCAGTTCCTGCTAACATCCAAAAGAAATGAACTGTTGCCGAGGGTTTAACAGATCGTCAGTGGGTTAAGGACATAACGGGAGCCCTCACGGTGCAAGTCATCCTAGATTATCTTGATGTCTGGGAAGTGGTGAGCGCGTTTACTTTATCTCCAGACACGCCTGACAAACCGGTTTGGAAGTGGACTAACGATGGCAACTTCACCACGGCCTCGGCATACATGGCCTTTTTCTTGGGTCAGTTCAATTGGCCAGGTACAAAAATCCTACATAAAACTCGGGCGCCTGGGAAGTGCAATTTTTTTGTTTGGACTGCACTATACGGTCGTTGTTGGACTGCTAGCAGAAGAAGGAAACGCCATCTTCAGGACATCGATATTTGCATTATCTGCGATCAAGAGCCTGAAATGATCACCCACCTGCTGACTGGTTGCTCATACAGCAGGCAGGCTTGGTTTACTCTCCTATCAGGGTGTGGCTGGCAGGACCTTGTGCCGACTCCGAACGAGCGATCAATGGCTGACTGGTGGTCTGCTGCTCGAAAGAGAATCCAGCGTATTGATCGTCGGGGTTTTGACTCCCTGGTGGTTTTGATGTTATGGCTGCTTTGGGCTGAACGTAATGCACGCACCTTTGATCACCGAACAAGGTCGACCCAGGATCTGCAACAGGCGATTAGAGAAGAGATCACGGACTGGGTGTAAGCTGGTTACAGTAAGCTCGGGCCAATTGCTGTTGTTTTGGGCTTGCCCCCGATTACTAATTCTGGTAGTGGTCGCCAATTAGCATCAGCGTAATCCTTTTAGAACTTTGCGCTTGTCAGCAATCCCGTTGACAAAAGCGCCTAGGGTGTATTTTTTTCTCCTCCTCTTAATGAAATAGGTCGCGAAAAAAAAGGCTTAGATATTTACTTTACTTTAGCATGGGCTATGTATCTTGTTGAGGTTCGTGGTTTCCCGGTCAATTCGACCTAAAATTAATATTGATATGAACACATCGGCTGGGTTTTCGAGATACAGTAACAAGAGAAAAGAACCATTAGATATGATTCCAAATTGTAATAATACATAATTTAAAGCGTTAACTGGATATCATCGATTATAACCTACTGATTCAACCTTTTCAGGCATTGATGAATTTTAAATATTTTTCATAAATAAATACATTAACCAGTGAAAATTAAAGTATTATCACATTGAATCGGACTCAACCAAGACAACAAGCAATATAAAATTCAAGCAAAACCTAATTAAACACCAATATCAAGACCTAATCGGACTAGATTAACACTTTTATAACAGAGATATCATATAGCAGAAGATCAAATTAAATGGCAAATACACGATAATGTAATAAATACTTTAACCTATAGGATTTGATTCAAGGTGTAATTAAAATGGTGGATTTAACTAACAAAACTAGTAAGAAATCAAAAGGTGGAGCCTTAGAAGTATATGACAGATAGAATCTGATAATTTAAACAAAATAGATTAAAAAACGAACCAACGCGTCATAATCTTGAATCTAAAATATTCGATAACTTAAGATACTTACAAAACCCGAGGTCAAAGATGACGCAGCCTTGTATGAGTGAAGAACTCACCGAGAAAATCTATGTTACTCCTATTCCTAGGGTTTTGGCATAAAGCTGAGAAAAGAACTTGTATTGATTGGTACGTGTGTAGAATTTTACATATCCCCTCAATACATATTTATACCCGTAAACTAAAAACTTCTAGTCTACTACGATCTCTTACATATTTGACGAAACTACTACATCTATAAAAGCTATACTAAGTCGGACTCTTTACAAATCCTTTGATGACATCATGACTCCTTGTCTGGCACAAAATCATTGAATCGATATGCTTATGGTTTCTCCTTTTGCTTTCACCATCTTCTGGACCCATCGTCACTTGCTCCGAGTTCATTGGCATCAGCTTCATCTCTTTTTCTCTAAAATAAGCGCATTACAAATTTCAGTATCAACAGTTTGGAATGAAAAACATATAACAAAAGGGAAACAAATTGGGTGCGCACGGTGCGCACCGCGGCCACGGTGCGGACCCCTTCCCCGTGTGGCTGCGATGTGGACCCGAGTGAGGGAATAGGGACCACGGGACCACGGGACGCAGAGGGCATAGAAATCATGAAGGAAGGGCACATAAATCATGGAGCGCAGGAATCATTGAGCGTAGGATCAAATCATGAAGGGCATCGCGAGGGGCCACGGTGCGCACCGTGCGCACCCTATTTTTTTCCAACAAAAGTGCTTAAAAATAGGATTATGCCGACTAGGTTATTATTTTTACAAAATACTTGGAGAGGTACCCACCAATATCCGAAAGTACCTGGTGTTTTGAGTATATTAAATCAATGGTTGATCCCACTAATTTTTGTACCTGGTCCCACAAATTTGGTACCTTTTGGTATTTTTGGGTACCCACTTTGTTTCCACCGTCCGATTTCTTGGAACGGGTGGCTCTAATTAATCAAAGCATATAATGTAATAAACTAATACATGTACGTCTTTTTGCCTTATATTAGAAAAAATAAAATGAAGAACTGTGGGAACTGCCCACAGTTTTGCCCTAAAAAAAGTGCATCGAGCTAGACAACCTGAAGCAAAAGAAAGAAGTCTATAGGTATTCCCAATCACAATGCCCCACATCTCATTTCATAAATAACCAATTCTTAAAAAAAGGGATTTATTGCCCCTTATCTCAGAACAAATAGAAATGTTGAGTCCTTAACGTTTCTAGGCAATCTTGATCCTAGAAAATGGATGAGAGAATAAATAGTAGTGTGGAGTCCTGGCGTCCTGCTTAACAAAAGAGATAACCAATAATCCTATCAGTTTTTTGTTTTTAAAGAACTAGCAATAATTAAACTATATAGCGTCAAAATGAACTATTGGGCTGTGCATGAGCATGAAGAGCGCAGTTAGTCACCGTGTGACCTAGGTGATGGCACAAGCAGTAGCTAGGGTGGTGTCGAGAAGGCGATGTGAGGGCCAGACAATGGTGCACCCGCAGGCTCCTCTGTTAAATCCATTATCGTCGAGATGGTTGCTAGTGATCCAAGGTCACTGATGACTTGGGAACTGCATGATCGAAGTCTGTACGTACTCTCCTTTCAGATTAATGTTTGCCGCTATCATGCATGGAGTTTGTGCTCCAAAGGTCACCATTATTGAGTTCTCAAAAAAAAATGTCACCATTATTAAGTACGTGGTTGTGATCGACCATGGAGCACTAGCAACGCCTCCACAAACTCCAACTTATAGCCACCATTTTAGATGTAAAGCTTCTTAGTGCTGAAATCCTCGGTTATGAATGAGTCAAGCACTAGTCAACCTTTCACGTACACTTGCATCTTACTGCTGGGAAACAACAAACTTCTTTTTTGAGTGGAGAGATGTACATGAAAACAAGTTGTCGATCAACAAGCGTCGCACTAAAATATCTGAAGAAACAAGCAGCTATACTAGTCAGCAAAACAACTAGCTCATTTTTGCTCTATAAATAAGAGCTCGGAACCAAGCACTCTCTCCTCACAACTCCAAACCACAGGCAGCCAAAAATCACTGATAAACCAAGTCCCCTAGCTAGCTCTACTCCCCAAAGCTACAAACCTGAACACGTATAGCAACCAAAGTTCACCATGGCGAAGCAGGCACAGGCCATGGGCGCGCTCCTGACGGCCTTGGTGATCCTGGCCTCGTCGGCGCAGGTGGCGCACGGCATCTGCAACCTGTCGAACGACGGCATCCAGGCGTGCAAGCCGGCGGCGGCCATCCGCAACCCGACCGACCAGCCGTCGGCGCAGTGCTGCGCCGCCCTGGCGGGGGCCGACCTCGCGTGCCTCTGCAGGTACAAGAGCCTGGTGAGGTTGTACGGGATCGACGTCAACCGCGCCATGGCGTTGCCCGGCAAGTGCGGCCTCGCCAAGCCGGCCAACTGCTGATCATCATTGCTGCGCGTGCGCCGGTACAATGGCATCAAGACATGCCTATACTGCTATACTATGTAGCTAGCTAGCTACAAGATGGAATAAAATGAAGCATATGTGTCTGTGATTTCTTCTGGTGCACTGTAATATTGAGCTGTATGTGAACTTGTTAAATTGGGCTGATGAAGTGTCAGAACTGTATTATGCATTACACATGCTCCGTCCACTGCAAAGTTGGACGCATGAACATGAATGGAAGATCTTTCATACATCTCACAGTCACAGAGCTGTAGTTATGTGCCTTTAAGTCGTCGGAGCAGAGTCTTCCAACTGATACTGCACTAATACCAGATGCACTATTTTAGCTATGAGAGAAAGGAGAGAAAACTGTGTTGTGGAGGTGTGAAGGAGAAAAACCATATGCATTACACATGCCCTGTCCACTTCAAAGTAGAAGTTGGACGCATGAATATGAATGGAAGATCATTCTAGCATCTCACATAGCTTGACTTATATTATGTGTGTCAACTGTCAAGCAATCCTTAATGGAACTAATCTATCCAGACATATATATATTTTATCTTGAATGAAATGCACCATAGGTCACTAAATTATTCTCGCATTCTCGTCTGGGTCCATAAACTCTTAAAGTGATCATCTAGGTTCATCAACTTTTAAATTAGTTCATTCTAAGCTCACTCAAGGTCCAATTATGAACCTAGATTCACACTTGAAATGAACCACTTAAGTTAAAGGACCCAGACAATTATTTTGAAAGTTTATGGACCCAGATGAGAACGTGGAAATAGTTTAAGGACCTGCGGTGTAATTCACTCTTTTATCTTTATGTCTTGGGAGCAGAGTCTTCAAATGTACACTGAATTAATTTCACATGCACTATTTTAGCTATGGGAGAAAGGACAGAGAAAAGCGTGTGAGGAAGAAGAAAAAACAATCGTTAAATGTACTTCTTTTTTCAAGGATGCATGTTCCATAGTATATTATATATATATAATACAGCCATATGATGAGTAACAATGTCGTTGACAAGCACTTGGTCATGGCGCTTTCATCCTAGTGAAAATAGCGAAAGCTTCTAAGTTCAGGAGATAGTAAGAAATTGGATACTTAGATGCTTAACTAGGAACCGGTACACATATGAAACTGTTTTTGAAGAGATAATGTGGTGGAAAGGTAAATTAAGAATAGTAACAGTCTCGAAGTGGAAACTAACTATATATATATTGCATTGTGCTTGCTCTCTTTCTTTCGTCTGTGTATATACAGCATTTCCTCATCAGTTCAATTTAGTGTTGGCTGGCACTTGTGGCTGTAAAGAATGTTTGATTAACAAAGTTCAGATGTAGTGCCTATCAACATCCGCATCAAACTTTTGGTGCCCTGGTCCTCAAATGGTATCATGTATGACCAATGAAAGACACTAAGACCTGAGCTATCGGTCCAGGAACACTCCATCATGGGTGCTTGCCCAACCCAACACAGCACTACTGAAGTCGGCACAGAGTACATTATATTTAGAGAGCCAGATACTGACACTGACAAATTTGGGCTGTGTGATTTTGCAGAGAAGAATGCACTAAATTTTGCAGAGAAGAATGCACTAATTTTTGTTAATTAGTGCATTCTTCTCTGCAGCTTCAATAAATTTATCAAGTTCTCTTTATGAAAATATTGCTCCATTCTTTGTCCATTGTACATCCTTGCCCTATCCATCTTTTAACCTTAATAATTAGATGAATGTATCAAAAAACTTTATTTTAATATTTAGACAATAAACATAAAATTTAACGTGTATAAACCTTCACAAAGTCTATTAAAACATTCACCTCAATAAGTGGCAAAATAAGGAATTTTTGTATATGAGGATATATAAAAAAAGCTAACCTGGAAGTGTACATCTAGAAAAGATCTTCTCTCTCCTCTATATACCTAGCAAAATCTCTATCCACGAATAAGGATGAAAACTTGGAATTGAGGTGAACCTATGAGAGAATCTTGTGCTCTACTTAATTAGCCTCTCTGTCTTAAAAATACTAGACTAAATTGAGCTCCAAATGGCTAATCTATCAAGAAATATGCTATTGGTTGCAAATGCTAAATGAGTCATAATCTATGAATGAAATTTCAAAATAAACATAGCATTAATATGAACTCACCACCGAGAACCACCCCCCCCCCCCTTTAAGAAAATGAGAAAAAAAGCAATTCCTTCCCCTTTTTCTTTTTTTCCTCGCAGCAGCTTGGCCAGGAGCTCCGGCTCTGTTTGTGCGCATGTCTGGAGGAGGAAACGCCTGCCCCACGCCTTTTGTGGGCCTTTCCCGGGCGGGTGGCCTTTCAGGCCGCCCCCGGAAATATATTTACAATAGCAGCTCGGTACATGAACCACCCCTGTAAATGCCTCTAATTTCTGGTTTTGGCTTCCGGGGGTGGCGCTGCCCCTGGAAATGGCCATTTACAGGGGCGGATGACACCATCAGCCGCCCTGGAAATGAGGGATCTTGTAGGGGTGGCTTAGGCTATGAGCTAATCCTGAAAATTCATTTTTAGCACTAGGTGCTTTTCTACACTGCTTGACTTGATTTTCAGGCACAACTCGTCCAGCCCCAAAAAAAAGATGCCGCACCTACAAATCATTTGTGTAGTAGTGACAAGAGCTTTTAGAAGCACTTATCCTGTGGCAAGCCAGCCCAGATAGTACTCCTCACAAGTTGAGTAATACAAGACTTGCCTTTCTTTAACCTTAAAAGTCTCGTTCAAGCTCGTTTTAGACAAACAACACACCCTACAATGCTTCCAACATCTCACGATGTGTATTTGTGGGTGTCTGCTAGTTCATTGTTTTCTTTTAGAACATACACAAATGGCATGTTCTGTGCTTCCAATGTAATTTCTGGCATTTCCTGATGTTTTATACAAATTGGCTACCAAAACATTACCAGCTAAGAGAATTACCGTAGCCAAATTCGGAATACAACAATTTATATGAATTGTATGACACCGTCAACCAATAATAACATATCTGTAATGAAAAGTAAATCATGTAGTGACATACATCACCTGAATTTTAAAAAAATGGCAACTGAACGTTTTTAATATATACATTGAAAGATAGAAATTTCATCTCAAAAAATCATTTCATGGTTTTTGAAATTTGATTTACAAATACAGTAGAATGGAATTTGTCGGTCCAAGTTGTTCAGAGAGACCTGCGCCAGTTTCCAACGAGGTTGAAATTCTTTTCCAGTCACGAATTCCCTTAGGGCCCCTTTGGATCCCTGGAATTGAAAGTCATTCTAGTAATCAGATTCAATACGAATGGATTACATGGAATCTAATTCAATTCAATTTTTATGTTTGGATATTTATAGAATCATTTTTCATGAATCAAATGCCGTATCGTGTTTGGATGACTAAACATGGAATCTTTTTAAGCAATGCATTCCCTTCAAACAACTGTTTCTAAACACACTCTCTTCTACTCTCTCTCTCTCTCTACACACACTCTCTCTTCTACTCTTTCTCTCTCTACTCTCTCTCTACAGACTCTACACTCTCTCTCTTCTACTCTTTCTCTATCTACCCTCTCTCTACACACACTCTTCTACTCTTTCTCTCTCTACTCTCTCTTCTTCTCTTTCTCTCTCTACTCTCTCTTCTACTCTTTCTCTCTCTACTCTCTCTCTACACTCTTTTTGTACACAGACTCTACACTCTCGCTCTTCTACTCTCTCTCTCTACACACTCTCTACCTCACTTCTACTCTTTTTCTCTCTACTCTCTCTAACTGACGCTCAGATACAGCACAGAAACAACAAAAAAAAACCCTCTCTCTGACGTTAAAGTACATCAACACACATACAAAAAGTAACCCAACATACCCTCATCTACAAAAAGCAATACTACATACAGAAACCTGAAAATAACATAATACCTGGATAGGTGAAAGAGTTTATCCCAACATCAATGTGCAAGAAGACATTTGGTAAAATTAAGAGTCAAGACCTCACCTTTAATGATTAAAAAAATAATGTACCTCTCTTAAGTCCTAATATATCAACTGAATGGCCTATATTATCAACAGAAGTGACAGAAAAGCAAATTACTGAATGTCATAAAGGAGCAGCACTAGAATATTCATATGAAAGCTAATCTATCAACTGAACTAGCCATGAAGGTGGAGTAAACAAGCATCTTTGACTAATTGCTGGTAAGTAAACAACAAAAGGCTACCTTAAGAATTACTATAGAAAGCAAAGGTGTTCTGAAAAATAGAGGGGCAAACAGATATCAAAAGAGTAAAGCAGAGTTTTCTTGTATATGACGGTCTGCAGCTAGTATTAATATATATGACACAAACATATATATATGACGAGGCAGCTAGTATGGTCGTTATCAGTTGCTGCAAGTTACCATGTACGAGTAACTCCAGAAATTATGTGACACTGATCTAAAGACGGAAGGGAAAAAAGGATTTGATCACTGGTCACCTGTTCTTTTATTGCTTAAACAATATGATTCAGGCACAGGTCCATTAATGCATACAGTTGATTCTATAATAAACATTATTCAGTTGTACTGTCTTACAAGGCTACAAATACTTCATCCTCAGCACAATCTAATCAATCTTGCATTCAGGATAATAGATCTAGATTCGTTGAGTGCTCATGCATAACAGAACTGTCAGTTGATTACTGGCTCTCTTTGTTCTGACAGATTACCAATCAGCTACATGGTGCACTACTAATGACTGACTGATAAAAAATGCATGTTCATCAGCATTTGTGTAATACAAGAAAAGATAGAAAACCATATCTCAGGAATTATTATTTCAGAAATATATAACAACTGACCCATATTAAAAAATGCAGGTATCCCTGATGTCTACCTGACTGTAAAGATAGAAAACCATGTCTCAGGAATTATTATTTCAGAAATATATAACAACTGACCCAGATTAAAAAATGCAGCTATCCGTGATGTCTACCTGACTGTAAAAGGGAGAGGTTAGTTGTGACAGGTTATTTTCCAAGCCAAACTCACAAACATCCGCATATATACGGCATGTGGATACTGCATTAACCTGCAGGAACTCCATTCAAACTCTAACTACTACATGTGACATTGGTTAATATACTAGAACCAATGAGAATAAGAAAATTGTATTACAGTGTTACACTTCCACGTACAATAAATCTTGGGCTTCATGGAAAAGAGTACTGATACAACCTGAAGCGGTACTAAAAAGGCTACCTTGACATGTAACTATATCAATTATTTTCTCTTTCCAGCTCCAGCAGAGTGTTTTCCTTCCCTTTTTTAAGTTTCTGCCAGCCTTTTTAAAAGGGTCAGATAAGAATGGATGCCTTTGAGTCAGAAACGCCTATCCTAAATGGTTCTTACCAAGATTTTGCTATCAAAATACAGTTGGCACAATGCTAAATGGTTTCAGTTAACTAGCATAAAGCAACAACAGTCTGAGTCTTTAGTGATCAGAGCCAATCTTCTGTGCCCAAACCAACACAAATAACATCCAGAAAATCTTTAGTGACACAAACTAAAAGTCTGAGTCAAGATATCCATAATATGTGAATCATCGAGACTTTTAGTAAGCTTTCTGAGCTCACCAAAAGCCTAGCATATTATTTTTGTAAGCTTTCTGAACTCACCAACACAAGAACACACAAAGAAGTTTTGCGCTGCAATGTAGCTTTTGGTATATTTTCTTTTCTTATTTATAACTCTGAATTAGTGGCTGAAACTAATGGTCGTCATGACCCCAAAAAAGGACACGTCCTCTGGAGTGTGGACAACAAGTGACGCACACTAACTCTATCTCCTGAAGACTAGGACACCCTAAGACTAACAGGCTTGACTGAAACTGAATGCTAAACAAAGACTCGAGTCACTCGACACCTAGACTCTAAGACTGAACACACATGGCCGGGATTATCCATCAATTTTCCCACGCCATAACCAAATTCAACTGTTAGTATCCAACGCACATATCTCATGTTATATAAAAAAATTGAGACAAGCGCAGAGATCTGGGGGACGGAGGGCTGCCTCACCACATGAACTGGGGAACTTGTCGCTGGAGGCAGTGAGAAGAGGAAGCAGTCATCCATCAGCCGCAAACTCGTCGGAGGAGAGAGCCAATAACGAGGTGCGAAGGACGCTGACCTGAAGATGAGCGCCGCTCAAGCCTTGTCCACGACGGCGATGTGGAACATGAACACACAGGTAGTAAGCGGTGATGTAAAACCCAAATTGGGTGCATCAGGTCGTAGAGAACTCACCGGCGACGGCCAGGGGTGGCGGCATGCTGTTTTCCCCTGCGGAACTCACCGACGGCGGCAACTAGGGGCGGCGGCGGGGAGGCGAGTCGAGAGGAGATGGGCACGGATGGAATCGATTTCTCGTTTTTAACCCGTGAATTTGTCGCAGCTATGGATTCGGCCGTGAATGACCCGACCGACACTCCGTCGGTGGAGTGCTGCGCCGCCCTGGGTAAGGCCGACCTGGGGTGCATCTGCCGCTACCGGGGCGTCGCCGGCATATGGATGAGGATCTACCACATCGACGCCAGCCGTGCCATGGCGCTGCCGGGCAAGTGCGGCCTCACCATGCCCAGCAACTGCTCTTGATGCCATGAATGAGCCGTCTCGTCACACGTACCTACGAATCTATATATGACTGGAAATCTTGCATCCATATGACCTTAACAATAAGACGAGGGCGTGAAATATATAATGCCCTATTTTGTTTGAGTGTGTGTAGTGCCAGTGCAGAAGTGCGCGCGCACTTGTTGTCAATTGGCCTATAGTGTTGTCAAGTGTTGCTGTAAAATTGTACCATGTTATTATAGCGTAATTAAGTTTCCCTGGAATATAAATCTATGTGTGCTTGTTATTATAGCGGCAGGGTTAAGCATGCATAGGTCCAGAAGTACATTCTACAAAAAAAAAAAAGACTATAGCAAGCATCCGAATTGCATCCTGCCATGAAGGCGGGCATGCATATGTCGAATATAGCTTTTTATGTGCATATTAGTATTACGGAATGTTTCGCGCAAGAAGCACCAAAAGACGCTATAGCTATTCGAGCTAAAGTATCTCTATATGCGTTTACGTGTAATTTAGCCGCTATAGCTTCATTTAGCTCGCTTATTAGCTGTTTTACAGTCTCGCGGTCTCGCCGCTATACCCTTATCCCATTATTTTTTTAGACGATGGAAAGTTTATTTTTGACTTCAGTCATTATCAATTGAGAATGCATCAGTCCATAAATCTTACAAATGGATGCCACCACAACAAAGAAAAACACACATTCAAAAGAACATATAACTAGGTCATCATATAATCACTGATAAAAAAAACTCAGACAGACCATATAGTCGTTCTGCAGCATTCCGGCTTATACCGCTGTAACGGTCTCACCTCCCATGAGGAAAAGTGATTCCATAAGACACTGTCCATCGTTGGAGACATCGAATACTGAAGTGGCAACCAAGCCCTAATGTGCAGCAACCAACGTTGAAGACACTAACCTCCTGCAGCCGGCACTTAGTGATCCTCCCCATGCGACGTCTCCAGAAAGAAAACAACATCAAACAACGCTGCCATCGCACGACTAGACAAACAACGCTGCCATTGCACGACTAGATAAACCAATATTTAGCTTTCGCTCGGGAGAAACCCATCCAAAATTGTAGGATGCAACGGCACCTCTAGCGAGGAGAAGTGACGCCCCACAGGCGTCACCGTCGTCGAGCAGCAACAACAAGCAATTGGCCAAAGGGACTTACATAGTTACGACCAATAAGGAAGCTGTCGGCCAACGCGCAGATCCGATCATGTACGCACCGTATGCACACGTCATGAGTAGCCCACGTGCAACGACCCACCGCTGGTCTCCTAAGCTTGGGAAGGCCCGCTATGATCGAATCCGATCAAGACGAGTCATTCCAACTGGATTCATCGTTCTAGAGCCGGCCGACCGCCGCCATGCCACCCTCTCCGCACATATATTGCCACTGATAATACAGCAATAGCCAAAAGGACCAGCCGTTCTGCTGAAGTTTTTCCAAATCCAAAGGGTTTCATCTCCATCTAAGAAGCTCCTGCACGATCGAGAGGGCCATTTTGTCATGGGCCAAAATGAAGCTCTACCAAAACAGGCACTACTAGAAACCATTTTTTCCCTGTGTGTCGGGTATATTTTCTGACGGTATCGCGATGGAACACAGGGAAATAGGAAATTATTCTGTCGGCCATGGTGTACCACACAGAATAATAAACTGCGGCACACAGGGTAATATGAAGCTAGCTTTTGCCGCCAACATTTCGTAGGTGCCGCCAAGTTGCCCGCCAATATTTTGCTAAAGCGGCAAATTTGGCGCCGTTGGCTTCTGTACAAAGCGAAAGAAGAAACTCCCGCGCCTAAATACCCCCCAGAGACTCCCAGCCGGCCTTATCCTGTCTCTATTCTCTTCCCCACCCCCTCCAACTCCTCTCCTGTTCCCCGACCGGCGCCACCAGAGGGGCAGCGAGGTCGCCCCATCTCCTTCCTCGCCGGCGGAGCTCTCTCCCTGCCTGCCGTCTCTCGCCCTGCCCGTCGCCTCTCACCCTGCTGACCGCCTCTCGCCGTCAAGGCCTGACACAGACCCATCTAGGGTTTCGAGGGCCCCAAGGACGAGCTGGCCAGGCGCTGCTTCCTTGACGACGGGGCTCCAGACTGCTGAATACGACGCCCCCAAGGTCCAGCGTCCCATCCCTTGACCAACTCTGAGCCCTCCATTCAATCTCGCTGGAGAGGACAACATCCATAGGTACTGCAGAAATAACTCCATGCCATGCGCCATTTTTTGCATTCTGGTCCAATGTTTGTTCGATGGCCTTGATATCCTTATGTTGTGGTGCAAGGATTTGGCCTCTTGCAGGGTACCTCCAACCCCGAGCCCGTGAAGGCCGTCATTGGATCTGCATGTCAGCTGACCAAAGGTTCAGATTTTTAATCCTTTGTGTACTGGAGTCAATTCTGTAATACTTGAGATGTTGTATATTTTTTTCCTCAATGTCTGAAGTAACAGTTTTTGGAGGATGATATGTGACCTACATTATCGCCATAGTTGCTACTTGTGATTGTTGTTCTTTTTCTGGTTGTTTATTAAATTTTGCAATAACCAATATTGATACAAATCCTTGCTCAGATTTAGTTATTTTAGGATCTGGTTGTGTCTATATATTAAAGTTTGTTTAGGATTTGATTTTTGAGACTGATTTGATTTACCATGCCATTTTCTATTAATTGTATTGACAACTGAAGTTCGTTTGATGATTGTTGACACTTTATCAGTTGCCCTGTGTGGTTATCCCTGTGAAAATGCTAGTGTACTACTTGCACAACATACTGATTTGTGTAAGCTTCACTACAACTGACGATGAATTATTTATTGGCTACAGGTTAAATTGCTCACATACTGAGGATTTCTGTTGCAGTGAACCAACTGACTACACTGTAGGAGGGTTGAATTGATCTGTGTCTCAAGGTAAAGCTCTTCTTTATGGTATACTGATTATAAACTATGGTTCTTTATTTTTGTATGCATTTGTCTTCTGTTATGGAATGATAGGACAAGCTTGGCATTATGTTTGAAATACATAGATAATTGAAATGTCATGAACATGGATGTATAGTGGTTGGCAGCGTGGTAAAGCTCCCTCTAATGAATGGGTTGATCAAACGACTAAATTCTTGAATTTTGCATTCTCTGCATTTGGTGTGGCTGAAAATGATAGCATTAAGTGTCCATGTGCCATGTGTCGGAACTACTTTAGACACAAAAGGCATACTATAGAGCTTCACTTGTGCAAAAATGGTTTTAAAAAGGGTTACGAAATATGGACAGAACATGGTGAGGATATCGCTAGTCATGATAATGGCAGCCATGCAGCCAATGATGAGGGTTTAACTGAAGTTGATAATATGGATCATATGCTATATGATTTGGCTAGTGAGTGTCCACCGACGCTGGATGATAAGCCAACATCCTCTACCCAAGCCTTTTATAGAATGGTTGCTAGTGCAGATGAAAAGGCTCTGAAATGATGTTCATCTTTATGTTGATTATGACCATTAGTTCAGAATTTCAGATTTTTATTTGATTCCCTGATGTAAATGTCTTTTGTTCTGATTTTTTTTGTATGCAGGATAAAACTTCTTAATTCACTCATGTTCTAACATTTTCATTCCTTGATGCAGATGGTGAGTAGCTTTCGTCACAGCCGCAATGGTCATTCAAAGAGGGGCACTTCTCATACAAACTCATGTGATGGTGCCTGTCAAAGGACAATTGTTGAAGGTTCCTCCCGAAGGAGTAAAGAGACAAGACCTGTCAATAAGCTGCAGCCAGCTAAGCAAAGAGGGAGGAAGCAGGGGTGCCTAACAAAGCTAAAGATGCCAGTGTGTGGCCGTAAGGTGCTGCTTGAACCACTTGGTGACATGTGAGTACAAAAATGTCTTCACATTAATGCATCTTACTTTTTTACATGTGTTATCCTTTAATAACAGCCGGCGAGCTGCATATTTGATTGTGTTATAGGCAATTTGAGTATCTTGATCGTCGTGGGGCAAATTATAAGTACACTTCTCAACTTGGGGTCATTATGAAGAGAGAATACCCAGGCTTGGTGCAGGACAAGGATCAGCATGGTGTAGTCCTTAGGACCCGTGCGGCATTAGATTGTTTGAGTTTGTTTGAACTTGCGCTTTGACTTATCTTTTCACATGCAGCGTTTATTTGAGGTCAATGGAGGAAAAGAGGAAGAAGCTGATCGTGTTCTTGAAACTTATTTAAAGAAAAGGGTGAAGGACATGATGTACCAAGCTCGAGTAGATGCTGTGAAGGTGTACTACAAGAGGAAGCTGGGCCAGAAGATAGATGACAAGCTTGCACGACCTATAGAGCTTAAATATGGAGAATATTTGGATGGCAAACTGAAGTGGTGCAGTACTGATGTATGGACTAAGCTTTGTCGTCATTGGTGCTCGGAAGATTTTTTTTAAAAAGCGAAAGAGAGGGCAGCAATCTCGCTTTTCTTCTGATGATATTGCTCAAAATCATGGGGGATCTAGACCATTTGGGGAGACAAGACAAGTTCTGGTATGGGTTCTTTTCTGTATGGAATTTGTAAAGTTGTTCAGGATTTCATGGATCACTCAATTACATATTCCCTATTGCAGGGTGACAAATTTGGCCCTGAGTTTGCAATTGTGATTAACACTTACTCAGTAATGAAATCCGGTATACAAAATGTGGATGAAAATGTCTGAACTGGTCAAATGGTTAGCCGCAAAGCTCAAAAGATTGTGGTATGTTTCTAATCCTTACTATGCACATCATTTCATATGCATCCAAGAGTATAGGATGAGTATACTATAAAATCTAATCCTTTCATTATAGGATGAGTATACTGCAAAATCTAATGTTGCATATCCAGAAAATTCTGGACAGGAAGAGTTGGATGCAAAAGTGCTATATGATGTTTCTGGTGGAATGCGCCATGGACGTGTAGCCATTGGAAATGGTGCTGTTAGAAAGGCTGATGTTTTGGATGCTGTCAAGGAAAAATCTGTTGCACCATCAAAGTCAGTGTCTTATCGACGCATGGCCAAAGAAAATCGACGGTTGCGCCATGCAAATAGGTGCTTACATGAGCGTGTTGACCAGCTGGGTGAACTGACCAATGACTTGATATTGGTACATATCTAATTTCATTTTGAACTCCAGTAACTTATGACATGAACATCCTATCCTATTAGTCATCTTAACCATGGTATTTCCTTGCCTGCAGAATCTTTACAGTGATTTAGGGAAGGAAGTTCCAGCAAGTCTAAAAAGCCGCCTTGCAGCACTGACAGCAAATGTAAGTATGCTAGTGACTTGGTGCTCACATATTTGAATCCACCATTAACTATTATGAAGAGGGATAAGATGTTTTCTAGCCAATTGAACTAGACAACTGGTATATTTTCATGTCAAAATGACAACACGAAGTGCAGTAGTGAGGAAGTGGCCTCATGTTGAGGGTTACTGTAGTTTGCAACTTTGCATCTTAGTTTAACTCTGATGGTAAGCTATAGTGTCCTACCCCTTGTGCCAAACAAAGTACAGTTCCTGCACCTGTCTAGTTGTGACATAAATACTATTGCCATTGACAGTTTGAGTGCATCATTTATGGTGCTGGTAGGGTCTTAGAAAAGTTTAGTTAACCAGTCTGAAATTCTATAATATAATTGATTATTTACATGATATTGATTAATTTCTGCAGTTACCCACTAGTTCATCCCATGTTGACGATGAGGACACAGAAGGCGAGGACATGGAAGAAAGTGACAGAGATGAGGACTTGGATGGGGAGGACATGGAAAATGAGGACTTGGATGGGGAGGACATGGATGGAACAGAAAATAACTTGGATGGCGAGGACGATGGAAAGGATTGGAACGGCCTGGACATAGATGAGGCAATGGAGGGGCAAGATTGGGGTGGCGAAAACATTGGCAGCAACAATGGTGGGCAATCCTATTATGATGACATATGGTAAGCATGGTTGTTGACAAACATAGTGCTAGACTGCCAGCTAACTTTTGTCTTTTGAACATATGGCTGTTGTCTTTGGAACACCATATGGCTCTTTGGTGACTTCACTTATCAGTAGTAGAATGATAATGGACTTGTGTGCTCTGTGAGGGCAAAGACAATTTAAGAACTGGTTGATTAGAGCTTTGTAATCTGGTTGGATTCTAGCTTTGTAATATGGTTGAATTCTAGCTTTGTAATGTGGTTGAACCTATGTGTGTAATGTGAACTATACTATTGTTACCCTTGAGCTTGAACTTGAAATGCATCCTTTGTGTTTGACATGATTAAACTGTCGGTACCAACGGACAGGAAATAACTATTTTTCTGTCGGTAAGCCATATTTTTTCTGTCAATTCCTACCTCTCAGAGAAAGAACCAATAACTTTGACGATTGGCTTACAGGGAAAAAAACTTTTTCTCTGTCGGACAATACACAGGGTAAATAATTACCTTGTCGGTTTCCGGAATTGAGGAGGTTCAATTACCTTGACGGTCACCCGTCAAAAAAATACCGACAGAAAAATATTTCCTGTCGGTCAACCGACAGACAATTTTATTTTCTCTGTCATTTTATCCCTGTCGGTATTTGCCTGTCGGTTGACCGACAGAGATGATTTTCCTGTGGGTTTTAGACTATTTCTCTGACGGTTTGTGGCACACAGAGAAAAAGTGGTTTCCAGTAGTGAGGCCCGTCTACTGTGGATCCAGTTTGAAATTTAGTGTATATTATATGCACATTTATAAGAAACCACTGTCATATTTAATTATGAACTCATTCATAATTCAACTATTAATGTTTAGCATATTAACTAGAACTATTCACACTTTAAATAGTTTTATAAAAAAATAAGGGTCCACTTTCCTCTCATTTGGCATATTTTTCCAATTTTTCTACAAACATTATTTTTCACGTGACCTACCAAGTTTTACAGTAAGTCATATCGCTTCAGGAATCTCAATTTCAGTCAATCATGTTCTCCAATGACCACCAAGTATAATTGTAAACTGTATATCATCCAAACGGAAGAAACTACTATTCTGATGATAGAAATAACTAGGCATCACTACGTTGCCTTTAAATCTCTACCAAATTAATTGCTGAAGAAAATACATAACACGACAGGTTTAGTCACTTTGGTTAATTTCTGAAGAAAGTACACTGCAAGAACTCAGCAAATAAGTTAGACTGAGCCATCTGTTAATCTTGCAGGATCAACTAGGTGTAGATCTATGGGTTGTCTCTTTGACATTGATGTAAAAGATGATGTTCTTTGAGTGTGTATGTGCACTGTGATAAACTAGTAAATGAAACATGTACCTTTTAATCGCGCCTACTCGTTCTGTCGACGTAGATCTGCTCTAGGCAGCGACGCGCAGTGTAGACCGAGGAGGCGGAGCTTCCCGCCACGGACAGCACCTCGCGATCGGGCGTTAGGGTTAGGGGCGGCCGTTTCAGACTCCCTGTCTTGGTGGCTCCCACCTCCCTAATATAGTGCTGCGTGACAGGGCCCGCAACCCTAGAGGGTTGGACTCCCCCAATCAGGGAGCAGATCATGGGCCCAGTTGGCCTTTGGGCCAATTGGTGGAGATCAACACTAACAATCTCCCCCTTGATCTCATCTTATGTTTCTTAAACTTTAGCTCTTTGCTTGTTACCCACTTCATCACAAATAAGTATACCGAGCATGGGTCATCATAACAGTAATTACCATCAGATTAACCAGCCACAGTACATCTACCTGTTTTGAACGGATCTTAATCTAGGCCCTTAGTAATCCAGACATCATAGGTTTTACCATAGACCCATGTCGACTGTGTGTTCTCTCAACACACTGGGCGGTAAACCTTTGGTAACCGGATCCGCAAGTACTTTCTCAATACATGTATGCTCAATGCTACTGAGATGATTCTGGATTTTCTCCTTTTGCAACATATAACTCATTATCAATGTGTTTGGCAGCACACTTGACATGTTGCTATTGGAGAGAAGATACTTGAATGGTATATTACTGTTGTCTACCATTATCTATTCCGGGTAAAGGTTTCTCTAAACCGTTTAGCCTGTTCTGTAACCTCATATCATGCTGAACTTTGAATATACTTTACTCATAACTATTTTTCTTTAGAGTTTTCTTCCACAATAAAACTCCAAGCTCGAGTGTTGGCTACTACCGTGGGCTTCACTAAACAACTCGAAAAACTTAGTCCTTTTCACTCACAACCTTTTGTGAGCACATATTACTTTCTTACTCAGCATGAGGCTTACAACACTTTACAAGATTATTACATAAAACTTTCTTTAACTCCATTCCAGTGATCTATGCTGGACTGGGCTTTTGCCAAAATTTTCCCGGATACTTTAACTATGTCGGGGTAAAAACTTTCTTGAGCAACTGATTTTGCTTCCAACAGCTGAAGCACATTGAACCACTTTCATTCGATCGATCTTATATTGGTTCCTGGAATGCTAAAATTCCAAAACTATTACCCTTGACTACATATAGAACAGGCGTAGACTGACTTGCATGCATACTATGTTTCTTTAGAATTCTTTTCTAAGTATGCTCTTTGCGATAATCCTAATACCCCTTTAGTTGTAACTCTGTTACCAAGCTTTGAGGACAATAACGTTTTCTTCTGCATCAGCAGACTAACATCACTACTAGAGAGTAGAACATCATCAACATACATGATGAGGAAAACGTGTTTCCAATTCTTAAACTTTGCACAAATGCAATTGTCCTCATGATTCTTGCTAAAACGCAAAACTTACTTTAGACGGCATCTCGCATGAGCTTTTCCCTTTCATGACAAAAATCTTTAGGTCATGCTATGTGAATATCTTCATATGCTCAATTTGAGGAATGTCGTCCCTACTTGATGATTCCGGAGAATCCTTACATGAGAAACCGTCTCATCGTAACTCATTTCTTTTCTTTGCACAAAGCCTTTTGACATAAGTCATGCATCGTGTTTATTCTCATTGCCTTTAGAGTCACATGTAGCTTTGTAGACCCATCATAGTCCACTGGTTTGACTCCTCTAGCAATTTCCAAGACTTCTCTTGGACTCTTTTACTCGTAACTATTGTTATTCTTCCTTACACATAACAATGATGACTATAGGATCCTGAAGGATAGGTGCCTCATTCACTTCTTGTCGTCATGTGGAGTTCTGGACATACCATGCTCCCCACATGTGTGGCAACCTATTGCCACAGGTGGAATAACAACAGGCGTAAAATGGGTAGTGAGAAAAATGGCGGGCAGACTCACCCGCTTCGCCTTTGGTCAATTTCTCGAGTTACCTTATTCTTTCTCTTCAGTTCAACCTCTAGGTGGAGTTAGGTCTCTTGTACCGTACTCCCCCCGATAGTTCCATCTTCTGTAAAGATGACGTTCCTTCAGGTGGAGTTAGGTCTCCCTGTACCATACTCCCCCTAGATTGTCTCACTTTCTTATTTGGGTTTAATCTGTCTTGACCAGTATGAATACCGGCTAACTATGCTATAATTCAAGAAAAATCCAGGAATTTAGCTCTCTTCTCTTAGGGGTATCTATCATGACCATTGTACTCCCCCTGATGGTCACAATTACTTAATAGATCATCTCTTTTCATTCAATGCATACTATGCATCGCAATCAGTATTGGGATCATCTCCCCCTCGAAATATGGCATGAACTCCAATGTCATAATTTCGAAACTTAAACAGAAACTCTTGTGAACGAGGAATCTATCTATACTTGCTTCAATCACATGATTTTATCATGTAACGAAGTTATTTCTCAACTCATATGGGAGTACACTTTTCCTCGTTGCACTTTAAGAACTTAACAGAGTATTTTAACTGCGATACTTATGCAAGTTAAACTCGCATATTCTCTTATCTTATGTATACAACTTCCATTTGTCCCTTTACTTCATTTGAAATGACTCCTTGTTAGCCATACTACACATTTAAAATATGTCTTCCACCATTTCTTACTTCACAACAAGCTACTCAATAGAGTGCCCGCATACGTTTGTGAAGAGTCAATCAATTGACTCTCCACCTTCATGACTGGAAATGGTGTGGTTTTAAGACTTCTCCCTTTATGGCGTCAACTGCTTAAGTACTTAACGACCATGTTTAGTTTTGGATAGCTTAAGAGCTACCCCAAACTTCTCTTGCTCTTGCAAGATGCACTTAAATAATATAGGGTCGTCTTGCTTTATCTTACTACTACATTAATCCTACATCACCTTTGGGCAGAAAATAGAATTAACGCAGAACCTCAGTATAAACTATTTATAACATTGCCATCAACAACGTTGGTCAGAATAATGATAGTGTCATAAATGAACTCTTAAAAGTGGGCTCCTGATGAGGGCACCACTGTTCCTGTTTACCCCGTGATGCGGGTATTATCTTAACTCTGTCCCGCCATGCGGGTGGCTTGAATTCACTCATAAATCCAAAAATAACTCTGAAATTTTGTTATACACATACTTCAACTGATCTTTATCAGTTAAAATATGTTGCTCTAAGCCATTCTTTATTAGATCAATGTTATGATCTTCTTTCTTTTAGAGTCATCATAAACCTCTCTTGTCAACACAGGATGATACTTTCAAACTTTTCCTGTCATACAGGAGCGACCAACATAAACTTTTATGCCTAACTTCTCCCGTCATACGGGATATGCTCTCAGGACACTGGAAGTGTCTGCAAATAATCTTTTTATACTCTGTTATACCCATGTATAATTTAACTTTGGTCAAAATTAGACATGTGCATTACTTATTACAATTCACATCATACTATAATAATGTAAACATATTCATGACGCATAAAAACATCCACTTAAGACTCATTTTCTGGTTAAATATTCCATTTGGTTCTAATTAATCAGAAAATTAATTAACTAATTAACAACGGAAACTGTACATGAGAGAAAAATTGCACTCATTTCGACAAACAAAATGCCTAAACTTTGCTTAACTTGAAGCTTTTCATTCACATATCCCAGCAACACGGTTGAGTGATCTCAACTGTTGATAGAAATGAACGCCATCTGTCTTTTCTCTCATATAAATTTTGTATGTTTTAACTTTAAAACATGCAACATTCTACTACATTAATTCTACGTCACCTTTGGGTAGAAATAGTACTAATGTGTAATACAATATCGCTATCATCAACTTTGGTCAGAAGATAACAATATCATAATCTTCTCAAATCTCACTTAGACGAAAGATAATCATCATCTCAGCAAATCATAAATAACATGATGAAACTTCTCAGATGCTTTAAAACATACTTTTCTTTATCAAGAGTCTCTCTTGACCTTTATTTCCTCTCTAAAATTTCGGTCACTTCGACGCAAAAAATTATTAGAGATACAAACTTTAGCCTTCAATTTATAGATAAATTATAATATTGCTATCATCAACTTTGGTCAGAAAATGTCAATATCATAATTGACATTTTAACAGAAATTCCTTTCTACTCCTCTAATTTAATTAGAGGATGAAACTTTATTTGCAGCTGAAACTTGACATGAATAACTTGATTCAGATACATTTCTTCTTCAATATCCTCTGAAATTGATCACTTTGATGCAAAATAATCAGAGATTCAAACTTTTAAACATAAAAACTCATGAAATTACAATACTGTTATCATCAACTTTGGTCAGAAAATAACAGTACCATAATTAGCAAATATATATATCTTTTTATCCTCTAATTAAAACTCCCCTTCGGTTCCAATTTAAATTAGAGGATAAACTTTTACTTTACATCGGAAAATACTGTAAATTTACACATGAATAGTAGCAAACTTTTTTTAACTACTTTCTGAAAAATTATCTCAAATTTCAACAAAGGTAAATTATACTCAAACTCTATTTGAAATTGATTGAAAAAACAATCAAAACTGCTACTGTGCACTGAACTCAATATTGGCCAGCGTCCGGAAAACAGCCCGCGGCCTTCTTTCTTCTCTTTTTCCGCGCGGAGCCCGGCAGCAACACTGGGCCCACTCTCTCCGCTCGCGTGCGCACAAGCACGGCCCGTGACAGCCCGCTCGGCTTTACGCGTGCACGGTCCAGCCGCTCACGGGCCTGCCCGGTTCACTCTTGCGCGCGGCCCATTCTCTTCCCTCGCGCTCGCTCACGCAGCCCGCGACAGCCCGCTCGGCCGGCTCGTCTGCTTTCACTCAGCGCGGCCCAGCTGCTCGCACTTCACGCGCGCTGGCCTAGCCACTCTCGCGCGCTACGGCCCACGAGCGCGCAGCTCTGCTCTCGGCCCGTGACGGCCTGCTCGGCGCGCTCGCTCGGCCTTGCTGGGCCCGGAGCCCGGCAGCCAATGCTTGGGCCGCCGATTCAGTCCAGCCAGCGCCTCCCCCGATCCCGCCTGAATCCTGGCCCTCCATTGCCATCCGATGCAGCCATGGCCGGCGGCCTCTCGCCGCCAAGCCGTCCTTTCTCTGTCTTTTCTCCCCCACCTCTCCTTCTTGCGCTGTCGTGCCATGGCCTGGCCTCCCTGCTGCTTCCTCTCGCGCAGGTGCACGCGCGGGAAGTACCCGCCTTGTCACCGTGTCGCGCCATATCCGGCAAGCGGAGCACCTCCTTCTCTCCCCACTATCTCTCACGGCCAAGTAAAAACATCGGCCGCCCATGGCGGCTCAGAGGGGAAGGTAGCGCCACCACGGGCGCCTTCGCCGGCGCGCGCGTGCACCCATGGGTGCGCGCGCCGCAGTCGAGAAGCTCCGTGGTGGTGCTCTGTTCTTTACCACGTTCGAGCAGTAGATCGAAGTAGGGTTCGACTAGATCTAGGGTTTCGCAAGGCTCGAGTTCTTTTCTTGTGATATGTGACTCGATTCGCTTGAATCTCATGACTTTCTTTAGGGTTCCGCCGTCACAGCGACCACCCTTCTTCCCTCCCCCTCGTCCGTGGCGGCGGCGAAGGGTCAACTTTTCAGAGGAACACTCTCCGTTTTCTTCCCAACTTGGATCTACACACTAGTGTAGGCGACTGATACCATTGTTAAACTTGCAGGATCAACTAGGTGTAGATCTATGGGTTGTCTCTTTGACATTGATGTAAAAGATGATGTTCTTTGAGTGTGTATGTGCACTGTGATAAACTAGTAAATGAAACATGTACCTTTTAATCGCGCCTACTGGTTCTGTCATCGTAGATCTGCTCTAGGCAGCGACGCGCTGTGTAGACCGAGGAGGCGGAGCTTCCCGCCGCGAACAGCACCTCGCGATCGGGCGTTAGGTTTAGGGGCGGCCGCTTCAGACTCCCTGTCTTGGTGGCTCCCACCTCCCTAATATAATGCTGCGCGACAGGGGCCCGCAACCCTAGAGGGTTAGACTCCCCGATCAGGGAGCAGATCATGGGCCCAGTTGGCCTTTGGGCCAATTGGTGGAGATCAACACTAACACCATCGCTTACGTTCATCCGATCTTCGAAAGTGCTTAACGATTGGTGTCGTTCTTTTTAATACAAAAGTAGAAGGCCAGAAATTAAACAAAGAAATCTGCCCCACACATCAGCGCGTCCAAAAAGTACAAATTCCTATGGTAACAAAGAACTGCGCTTTACGGCCTGGCATGCCAATGCCATCTAAGCTTGCACGCGCATATCACGAGCTTTGTGCGAGCATTATGAGGAGATCGAGGTCGGCATATATTATCTTTGTCACCTTTTGCTCTCTTTTCTTGATCAGGATATTTTTGCTGCATGTGGCCGTCCCCATCGTTCAGCAACAACTGACTGATTGGCACAGCACGATCTATCAGCAATCAGCTGCTCGTAGAGATCATATCGATCTCAGTATATGGAGTGTTTGCCGTGACAGTAGTGCTTCAACATCCGGACGAATTCGTCAAGGAAAGCTGCCCAGGACTTAAATTTCTGCAGGAATGCATGTCTTACTCGGAATGCATGGCTTCCACTGATGCAAAATGGTGATATTAGTTGGTAATTTTGGGTTAATACTCGAGTAAGCTCTGGATCAATCCAATGATACAGAAAAATCAATTCCTAATTGCTCCACTGCGAGGAATAATAAGGTTGCATTTGGTTTGGATCCAGATTCTTGTAGAAACGTTTCGGATCGGATCTAAATTCTCTCTAAAAACGAGTCTTTGATGAATCATAATCATTTTGGGGATTTGTTTGGGTAAATGGCTAGATTCTGATTCTTGAAATGAGGTAAAAACATTATTTTTCATGAAACAATCTATAAATTGTTAGGATTTACAAAAAATATGAATACTTTTTTGTGGATGAAAAATGATTGCAGTGCAACCCATTTTGACTTTTTACACTTACACTAGTACAGAACACGACATCACAAACGCCAGTTCGGTTCCAAGACAGCTAGACGTGCTACCCATTGGAACCGTTTGTGATGTAGGGCATCACAGACGGTTCTTTGGCATCACAAACAGTTCTTATAAAAAACCGTTTGTGATGCCCCGGAGCACCATCACAAACGGTTTGTAGCAAAAACCGATTATGATGCCCCCGAGCACCATCACAAACGGTTTTTCCTACAAACCCTTTGTGATGGTCCATATCACAAACGGTTTTTTCTACAAACCGTCTGTGATGGTGTGTACAATATATATTAAAACCACATTTTGAAGTAGTAAATCAATTCAAATCAAAAAATATTGAACTACAAAGTTGTATAACTTCTCAATATATAGAACTTTTAGTTTGGTCATTTCTTCATTCGATAATTTTATGAATATTGTTCATAAAATCTATATCTCTCATAGAGTTTCCTAAAACTATTTGAGATCTATAAGATTTATGAACAATGTTACTCTCACTACATCGGATAAAGAAATAACATATAGAAAAGTTGTAGATCTTCAGAAGTTATACAACTTTGTAGTTTGAAACTTTTTAATTTAAATTTGTTTTACTAATGAAAAGTAAGTTTGTAGTTCTCAAAATTTGAAATTTGAGTTTTTTCAAATGACCTCAGATGAAGAAACCATCAAAATAAGAGTTGTAGATCAAAATAAGTTATGAAATTTTGTAGTTGACAACCTTTTCATTTGAAATCATCCAGTCAACGAAAACTAAGTTTGAATATTCTCAAATTTGATGTTCAAATTTTATAAACGACCTCGGATGGAGAAATGACCAAAATAAGACTTGTAGATTTCAAAAATTTATGAAATTTTGTAGTTGATAACTTTTTAATTTGACATCATTTAGGGCCTCAAACAAATAATTTGCACTCGGTTTAGTATAATATGGTAGGAACCGGAACAGAATCTAATCATAATTGAGAGAGTGGTGTACTGGTAGAGGAGGTTGCACGCGAATGGGAGGTCATGTGTTCAAATCCCACCGGTCGCACATTCCACGAAAAACGTGTGACTCGTGGGAAAAATAGCTTAGATGGTTGGTGGCTCGGTTGGTGATCTTTCCACATTCAAATAATTTTTTTGCTATTTTTTGAGGTTTTTTGGTGCACACATCACAAACACAAACCGTTTTATGATGGCTCTTATCACAAACGGTTTAGTCGCTAGACATCACAAACGCTATATCACAAACGCCTAGCAAAACCGTCTGTGACGAGGCTTTAAAACTGTTTGTGATGTTCAATTCTGTAGTAGTGTTAATAAGGATTAGCAAAAAAATAATGTGATTGCTAGCGCAGATGTTGAAACTCCTCTGCAGCCATTTCTGCACCATAGGACAAAAAAAGTGAATCGCTCCAAGTGTTTCAGGGTGAAAAGTTTACCTTTTGCACCGTTTGGCATGGATTTCGGTGATTCTGGGCACAAACAGAAACGTTTCAGCTTGCCACACGGGCCTAGGTAAAAAAAACTTCTGTATGTGCTGCTTAAGAGTGTGATATGTATATTTGTGCTATTTTAGTCGAGCTTTTTTTCCAGACAGTAAAAATTCAATGAAACTCAGGCTTAAGATTTGTAAACTGGTGTAGAAGAGCTGTAGTGAATCAAACCCTTAAAGGGCAGTTTCATATTATATAAATTCAATGAAGTAGTTGATAATGTCCGATGGAAATATCTTATTCCCTTTGCATGTTGATAATGCCCAATAGACATATCTTATTCCCTATGCACAATTCTTATTTTGATAGATTATTTGCCATCAACATTATTGTTATTGACACTACAAGTCAAGTAGACTTGGAGTTAAAAAGTTTGGTTTCACTCTTTTTGAAAAGAGTAAAGTTCATCAGTGATCCCCTAACTTGTCATGTTTATATCATACCGGTCTCTGATCTCTAAACTCAGCTTTGACGCCATCTAGGTCCCTAAAGTTGCACATTTAACCCTCTAAACTTAGTTTTGGGTGTCATCCCCCCCCCCCCCCCCCCCCCCACAACTTTTAGAGTATATTGATATGTACTAAACATGTATATATGCTCTTATCACAAACGGTTTAGTCGCTAGACATCACAAACGCTATATCACAAACGCCTAGCAAAACCGTCTGTGACGAGGCTTTAAAACTGTTTGTGATGTTCAATTCTGTAGTAGTGTTAATAAGGATTAGCAAAAAAATAATGTGATTGCTAGGGCAGATGTTGAAACTCCTCTGCAGCCATTTCTGCACCATAGGACAAAAAAAGTGAATCGCTCCAAGTGTTTCAGGGTGAAAAGTTTGCCTTTTGCACCGTTTGGCATGGATTCCGGTGATTCTGGGCACAAACAGAAACGTTTCAGCTTGCCACACGGGCCTAGGTAAAAAAACTTCTGTATGTGCTGCTTAAGAGTGTGATATGTATATTTATGCTATTTTAGTCGAGCTTTTTTTCCAGACAGTAAAAATTCAATGAAACTCAGGCTTAAGATTTGTAAACTGGTGTAGAAGAGCTGTAGTGAATCAAACCCTTAAAGGGCAGTTTCATATTATATAAATTCAATGAAGTAGTTGATAATGTCCGATGGAAATATCTTATTCCCTTTGCATGTTGATAATGCCCAATAGACATATCTTATTCCCTATGCACAATTCTTATTTTGATGGATTATTTGCCATCAACATTACTGTTATTGACACTACAAGTCAAGTAGACTTGGAGTTAAAAAGTTTGGTTTCACTCTTTTTGAAAAGAGTAAAGTTCATCGGTGGTCCCCTAACTTGTCATGTTTATATCATACCGGTCTCTGATCTCTAAACTCAGCTTTGACGCCATCTAGGTCCCTAAAGTTGCACATTTAACCCTCTAAACTTAGTTTTGGGTGTCATCCCCCCCCCCCCACAACTTTTAGAGTATATTGATATGTACTAAACATGTATATATGCTCAACAAAAATGTTTTGTGTAATTATTGTGTCTATATTGATTACAAGGATGAGGTCAAACCTATGATAAGTTGTGAAGTTTCAATAATGAATTACTGCTCATCCACTTGCATGCACTGAGTCCTAAAAGTTGATTTTTTATATTCCCTCCCTCCCAAAATATAAGGGGCCATTTGACTTAGAATGGTCTTCAAAATCATAGTTTGACAACTAATTTCTCTAATAATCAACAGGTGTAATCAACTATTTCTGTTGCAGCCTGACATTTCAGATGAACACACACCGACGCCCTCTTCAATTGGCTTATCAGCCACATGTATTTTTCTCTCAGAACAAATCAGCACCAGCCACAAGCCACCAGTCAGCCAACAGAATTTTTCTCTAAGTACAAACCAGCACCTGCCATCTGCCACCAGCCAGCCGAACATAGTAATTTTGCACCAATGAGTCAGTGTACAGAGTACTCTTCACCAGAAGCATAACCCAACATTTCATTTGATCCTCTGTAGCTCCTATGGCAGACATGGGCATCCGCATGATCTATTTTTTTCCATGTGTTTAATTTGTCCTGCACCGCAATAATAATCCCGGCCAACTGGCCAACGTACTGCACCACAGTTTTTGTCTCAAAAATAAAAACTGCACCACAATTTTTGGATCTGCAATCCTGCCTTACCTGGCAACTTCAGGTTGGATCGGCTGTCCAGTTTCGGGCTGTTTGCAACGCAGCCTGTAGAGTTCCATGACTAGTATAAATTTTTTTCTTGTAATTTTTGGGCACTGTGGATACATAAACATTGTATTTCGGTGGAGCCAAGCTGGTCCTCCCAGAGATAACGGAGGAATGTGTGGAGCTTAGCCATTAGAAGGGGCTCGTCGTGCTAGCTATATATATTACCAATAATTCTTGTGTCAGTGTTCTAGTCATTTAAATTGTGTTACCTATCGTTCCTGTGGTCAGAATATATATATATATATATATATATATATATATATATATATAACCTATAGTCTATGGCCAGCCATAGAATAACTATTCTATAGCCACTTTGAGTTACTATAATTACTATAGTAATTCACAAGATTGTAGTAACTTCTTACTAAGTAATTTACTATAATATAATGGTAAATATCTCCATGTGTGTTATAGTGACCCAATTACCATAAATATGTACTGAAATTATAGTAAATTACTACATAAAACTACAGTAAAAAGAGGTGGCTACAGAATAACTATTCTATGGCCGGCCACAGAGTATATCTTCCCTATATATATATATATATATATATATATATATATATATATATATATATATATATATATAAGGGAAGGGCATGCCGGGTGTGTTGTAGTTAGGTATAGTAATGGATCATGGCCCTCATGCTAATGGTAGTATTTTGACCTGACCTTTATTGAACCTGATCCTTATAATTATTAGGCTAAATTTTTTGGGCCGTTTACTACCCTTGTCTTAGTGGGACCATTTCATTCTGTCTGTCGGTACAATGACACACAAAATTGGTTAAGACAGGATGCAATTCCACTCCTACCCTACTGTACTTGACTATTATATTACATTAATTGAGGTGGTCAATTACTCCCTCTCTATATAATTTAGATGTCGTTTTGGACAACAACACGGTCTCCAAAACGTAACTTTGACTTCTTATTTTTACAAAAATATTTATTTAAAAGGAAAAAGTGTATTTTTCATCCCATAAATATTGTGAAAGTATGACTTTAATCCCTCATGTTTTAATTGGTGCAAATAGGTCCCTTAACTAACTAAATCGGTGCACTAATTATCCATACATTATCTTAACATTGTTTTAGTAATATCTAGCAGCTGGTTTAGGCCATAAAATCATAATACTGAGTCACTGAGCTCAGTCTGTATGATAAATTTGAGCTTCATGACAATTTTATGGACTTAAAACTAAATGTGGTTACAGTGAACAACACAATATGGATGACTTGCATCTTTTCTCTCGACGTTGTTATGTCCATCGTTGATGAGCCACCTGGGGAGCAGGGAGGCACAACAAAGGAAAAGAGCAAAACTTTTACGAAAAATAACAAAATTGATTACACATGGATGTTGTATTTTTTTCAACTCATCATTCAAAATATTTGAGTAAAAATCTATTCTTATTAGTCTAAATCTATTCTCATCATTCAAAACGACGTCTAAATCCTATACGGAGGGAGTACCTCTCAAGGATCGCAGGATTGTAGTGACGTGACTTAACTATCTCAACTTTAAAAAATAAATAATGATGAGCTTCTTAGTGCTGAAAATCATGGTGAACAATCAAGCACTACTTTGCTTTTCACATGTCTATGGAAACGAAGCTTTTTACCAGGGCTGTGGTGAGATATACACCACAACGATGAGCCGAGGAACAAGGATCACTTTGCAATATCTGAAACATACAGCGTGTATTACCTAAAGGCGCCATCATAAATTTACCCTATAAATAAGACCTCAAACCAAACATTCTCCTCACTACCTCCAAACCAACCAAATCCACAACCTAGACCTAATAACAACTACCCAAAGCTACAACTCAAGCACGCACATAACCATATATATGGCAAAGGCACAGGCAATGGGCGCACTCCTGATGACTGTCTTGGTGGTTCTCGCCATGTCGGCGAGATGGCACACGGCATCTGCAACCTGTCCGGCAATGGTATCCGAGCATGTCAGCCGGCGGCGGCCATCCGTAACCCGACCGACCAGCCGTCAGCACAGTGCTGCGCCGCCCTGGCTGGGGCCAACCTGCCGTGCCTGTGCCGGTACAAGAACTCCGCCGGCGTGTGGGTGAGGTTCTATAGGATCGACATCAACCGCGCCATGGCGCTGCCGGGCAAGTGTGGCCTTGCCATGCCGGCCAACTGCTGATGGAACACTAGCCATCAGCTATTAGTAATGTGTGGTAGTATATTATGATATAGCTACTATGAGATCGAGAGCACGTGAAGACTGATATGTACGTGCTGTGCTTCTCCTGGTGCAATGCAATATTTGAGCTGTGAGTGAGCTTTTTTTTTTTTGAAAGATCCGGTTACCCGGCTTATATTAATAAGGAGAAAATAGAGTTTTAAGCGCAAGTTGCACTAGTTACAGCACATTTGAGGACAGACTGCCCACAAAATGGAAACAAACTAAAGCTAAAAGCTGATTACTCGCGATATGGATCGTCTACGATAGTTCCTAAAGCTTTTGCTCCCGCTCTCACCCATAGTCGCGACTCCTCTTGAATCTCCATGAAAACACGATGTGCTGATCTTTCTTGTCCTCTGAAAATCCTATTGTTTCTTTCCTTCCATAGGCTCCAAAGAATAAGTGTAGTCAACGACCGTGTGCCCTTTGTCGTTCTGCCCAAGCCCTCTGTCATGTTCAGGAGCCAATCTTCAAAACTTGCTCCCACTGTCCAGCTAGCTTGATGTAAATGCTGACAATTTACCCATGAACTGGTCATATTCCAAATCATACATGAGTAGGGACATTCACTGAACAAATGCTTCACCGTTTCCAAATTTCTTTCGCAGAGCGTACAGAAGTAATTGTTTGGCCAGCCGCGTCGTTGTAATCTGTCTGCCGTCCATAGTCTGTTTTGCACCACAAGCCACACAAAGAATTTGCAGCTATTTGGTGCCCATTGTTTCCAAATTGCACCAACATATCTCTCACGTATTGATCTGATGAACTGCATCTCATATGCTGAACGTGTTGTGTATTCTCCATGGGCAGTACGCGTCCAAACAATTTGATCCGGCTCCTCAGTGGCTAGATCGATCTGTTCACTGTCCACCATCTCATATAGCCTGATAATGTCCACTATTAGGTCTGTGGTGAGATTATGGGCCAGATCTTTAATCCATCGGTTTCCTTGTAGTGCAGATGCCACAGTCCTATTTTTCCGGATGCTATGACTGTATAACTGTGGAAAAAGGGACGCTACTGCCAGACCATTTAACCATGAGGATCTCCAGAAGCTGGCTGTTTGTCCATTCTTGACTGTTACCCTGGTAGCAGCCATGAAGAGTGCCACATCAATGTCATCAATGGGGACCTCCATGCCTAGCCAAGGCTTGGTTGGATCAGTCCATGACATCCAAAGCCATCTGAGTCTTAGAGCTCGACCTGACTTCTCCAAGTCTGTTACCCCCAATCCTCCAAGCTTTATTGGTCTGATGACTCGCAGCCAAGTGACTTTGCATTTCCCTCCAGTGAGTTCTTGGTTGCCGGCCCATAGAAAGCGTTTCCTTGCCTTATCTACTTCTTTAAAGAACTGCTTTAGGACCTTGAGCGCAGTCATCAAGTATGTAGGCATCGAGCTTGTTGACACGAAAACGCGCCAACACACTCGAGATCGATCAAACGCGCAGCACGGCCGTCACAACGACCAACTCCTGATCACCCGGGGCAAACCGGTCTGACCGGTCCTAAGAACCGGTCCGACCGCTTCTGGTCGGGAGGTCGTGAAGACCTAGAAACTCAAGCTCGGGAGGGACCCCGTCGGAACTCGAGCTAATCTAGGGTTGCTCTAGGGTCGGCAGGCCACCTAGAACGCCTTTGAACGCCGTAGAGACGAGCAAAGAACAGAATATGAGGGTTGGAAAAGATTAGGGTTTGAGAGATACAAAAATAGAAGATAAAAGTGTTTGATTCGATTGGGAATACCTCAATCGGCCGTCTAGCCTTTATATTTATAGGCCGGGGAAGTCTTACCCCTTTCGAATAGGTTACAATATGGAATTAAACTCGGAATCCTAATCCTACTCGAATTACAGAACGAAACCGGTCTGACCGGTTTGGCAAACCGGTCAGACCGGTTTGGCCTTTGGCCCAATTTGAGTGTCAACACATGCCCCCCTGCGTTTTTAGTGATCTTGAGAACTAAAAAGCAAGTAAATATAACTCAGGAGCTAAAAATTTATACTAAGGGCGGTATTTAACAATATACCGGCCATTTGATCTTTACGCATCTTGCCAAACACTTGGATAGAATTTCTTCAGATATCTCCCGTTGATAGCTTTAGGCAAAGGACTTCCTTTCAGTGTCTCCAATATGTAAGAATTTCCGAAGATAACTTTAACAACTCTATAAGGCCCTTCCCAACTCGGCGACCGTTTACCAAACTTGTTGCTTTTTGATCCAACAGGCAAGATCGTCTTCCAAACAAGCTCACCAACTTGAAAACATTTTCCTCGCACTTTCTTGTTGTAAGCTTTAGCAACTCGAAGCTTATCCTTCTCAATCTCCTTCAAAGCCTTCAATCTTTTGTCGGTTACCTCATCAATATTGTCCAACATCAAATTGTGGTAATCAACAGCATCAAGGTCATTTTGCTTAGCTAATCTATAAGCGCCCAAATTTACCTCAACAGGTAAAACGGCCTCTTGACCATAAACAAGCTCAAAAGGAGTAACTTTAGTAGCACCATGTCTAGATATACGATGAGCCCATAATGCTTCGGATAAAACTTCATGCCATCTCTTAGGATTTTCTGCTATCTTTTTCTTGATCAATTTAATCAAAGTTTTATTACTTGACTCGGCTTGTCCATTAGCCTGAGCGTAATATGGAGATGAATTGAGCAACTTAATTCTATAGGATTCGGCGAATTCACGTACCTCCTTAGACATAAAAGAAGTACCTTGATCCGTTGTCAATGTTTGAGGAATACCGAATCTATGAATAATATTTTGAGTAACAAACTCAATTATCTCTCGGTGTGTTATATTCTTCAAAGGAATCGCTTCGGTCCACTTAGTGAAATAATCAGTAGCAACCAACACGAAACGATGTCCTTTTGATGATGGAGGATTAATTTGTCCAATAAAATCCAATCCCCAACCTCGGAACGGCCATGGCTTAATAATAGGATGCATCAACGCAGCAGGAACGAGTTGTAAATTCCCAAACTTCTGACATTCTTCACATCCTTTGTAATATTTAAAACAATCTGCCGTCATAGTAGGCCAATAGAAACCGGCTCGTCTAAGCAACCACTTCATCTTTGGAGCCGATTGATGTGTACCACAAATACCTTCATGGACCTCAGCCATGGCAACCTTGGCCTGATCCGAGTTAAGACACTTTAACAACAAATCTTCGGCGTTCCGACGATAGAGCTCATCGCCAAGCAAAACGTACTTAAATGACGTTCGCCGAATATTTTTATTTGCACCACGACCAGGATCTTTCAAATAAGCAATAATAGGCACTTTCCAATCCTGATCTTCAACTTTGGATCGATTAGCATCATTCAAAGGATTTTTGTTTCTGTCAGGGGATGAAGCGGTCTGACCGCTTTCAGAACCGGTCAGACCGGTTCTGGCAGTAAAACCGGTCTGACCGGTTTCTGAAACCGGTGTGACCGGTTCGTCCAGAACCAGAACCTCGGCCTTTGTTCGCATCGGTTTTTGGAGATAGAAATATTTCTTTGCAACCATATAACTAGATGCTTTCTGAGCCAGAGTATTTGCCTTATCATTATCTTCTCTCGGAATATGTTTGATAGTAAATTCATCAAAAGAAGCAATGATATCAAGACATCTATCAAGATATGCATTTAATGAACCGTTATAACATTGGCATACCTTTGATACTTGATGTACCACCAGGAGCGAATCACCAAAAGCCTCAACATGCTTTACTCCCATGTCTTGCAAAAATTCCAAGCCAAATAGAAGAGCTTCATATTCAACTTGATTATTGGTTCGCTTTTCTTCCAATCGGTTTGAGAACTCAAAAACGGCACCACTTGGAGAAACAAAAACAGCACCAATTCCTTGCCCATCATTGCAAACCGATCCATCAAAGTATAGCTTCCATGGTGTACAAGTAACATAACCGACGTCGAACTCACAAGAGTCATTAATCCGATGTTCAACAATAAAATCGGCTACAATTTGACCTCTCATTGATTTTAAAGGTTCACAAGTCAAATCATACTCAACCAAAGCATAAGCCCACTTGCCGACTCTTCCACTAGATATCGGCTTTTGCAACATATGTTTAATCACATCGGTTTGACACAACACGATGCAAGCACTAGATAGTAGATAATGCCGTAATTGAGTACAAGCATGATACAAGGATAAACATAACTTCTCAATGAAAGTATACCTTGTTTCTGCATCAATGAGCCGTCGGCTTACATAAGCAATCACATACTCCTTGTTGCCGATTTCTTGAGTCAAAACAGCTCCAATAGTTCTATCTTCAGCCGCCACATAAAGTCTGAATGGAACTCCTCGTTTAGGCGCCCTAAGCACCGGTGGTGAAGACAAGTATTCTTTGATCTTCTCAAAAGCTTCTTGCTATTTTGCCCCCCAAGTAAAATCGGCTTCATTCTTTAGCCGAAGTAAAGGAGTAAAAGCATCAACCTTTCCAGACAAGTTAATTATAAATCTTCTCAAGAAATTTACCTTGCCTAGAAACTTTTGTAAATCCTTTTTGCAAGTGGGAGCTTCGACTTTCTTCATAGCTTCAATTCTCTTGGGATCAACTTCTATGCCGTTTTCATGAATAACAAACCCAAGAAACTTTCCAGCCGAAACACCAAAAGCACATTTGAGTGGATTCATCTTTAAACCATACCGTCGCATCCTTTCAAGAGCAAGTCTTAAATCGGCTAAATGAGAATCCAAGCCATCCGATTTAACTACAATATCATCAATATACACTTCCACAATAACACCAAGTAAATCATGAAAGATTAAATTTATAGCTCTTTGATAAGTTGCACCAGCATTCTTTAATCCAAAAGTCATAACTACCCACTCAAATAAACCAATAAATCCCGGACACTGAAAGGCCATTTTGTGCATATCCTCTTCGGCCATGAAGATCTGATTATATCCGGCATTACCATCAAGAAAACTAACAACACGATGTCCAGAAGCTTCATTGATTAAGACATCGGCTATAGGCATGGGATATGAATCTTTTGGAGTGGCTTTATTAAGATCTCTAAAATCAATGCAAACTCTAAGTTTTCCCAAATCTTTCTTCTCAACGGGAACAATATTAGAAATCCACTCCGCATAACGACAAGTCCGAATAAAACCAGCATCTAATAAACGATTAATCTCTTCTTTTATTCGGTCATAGATAGCGGGATTAAAACGTCTAGCCGATTGTTTAAAAGGTCTAAAACCGACTTTTATTGGTAAACGATGCTCAACTAAGTCACGACTTAAACCCGGCATCTCACGGTACTCCCAAGCAAAACAATCGACATATTCTTTCAACAAATTTATTAATTCAGCTTTAAACTCAGCCGATAAATTTTTGTTTACAAAAGTAGGCCTAGGAATAGTACCATCACCAATATCTATTTTTTCTAAGGGATCAGCTGATGTAAAATCCTGACCCAATTTATCCATATCACCAAGATCTTCAATGGCTTCGAACGTACCGGCCGAATGTTCTCGATAATGATCAATTCGGTCTTGAAGCCACTGTCCAGACGCAAACCGGTCTGACCGGTTCCCAGAAGCGGTCTGACCGGTTTGGCTCGGTCGGCGCTGTTCAGACCCAAACCGGTCTGACCGGTTTCCAGAAGCGGTCTGACCGGTTTGTCTCTGTTGATTTCGTTGCTCCATTAATTACAACAAGTAATTCAACCGATTCTCCATCGGCTTTAATGTAGCAGGAACAAAACCATCCTTGGTGCAAGTGATCAACTCATAGTCGGTCAAATCCATGCCCGACAAACATTGGACCTTCTCATTTGCACTAAGAGAGTCGGAATCGGCCGTTGCAACAAAGGAAGAATTGTCACCATGGACAACTTCAACTTCATCGCCGATCCACTGAATAAGATATTGATGCAAGGTAGATGGAATACATTTATTTGCATGAATCCAGTCTCGACCAAGGATTAAACTGAAGTTACCTTGCACCTCGGAGACGAAGAAAGCCGTAGCAATAGTCTTGCTCCCGACGGTCAATTCCATAGAAGCCACCCCCTTGGCACCAATGGGATCACCTCCACCAACTCCACTGACCGTCATATTTGTCTTGATCAATTCTTCGTCTTTCCCTCCAATCTTCTTGTAGAGAGAGTATGGCATAAGATTTACAATAGCTCCACCATCAACCAACATACGAGAAATTGGCTTCCCGTTGATGTGCCCTCTCATATACAAAGCCTTGAGATGATTTTCCGATTCACTAGGCTTCTGAAACACAGCATCTCGAGGCCCAAGTTGAAGATGAGAAATTTCCTCCTCCGGCACGACATAATAATCAGAAGATAAATAGACAACATTAATTTCCATGTTGTCACGTTCTGGAGAAGGCTCAAAATCAACTAACTCTTCATCTTCAACCACTGGAGGATTTGGCGGAATAGCATCGATGGTTGAAGTAATTTTGGCCCCTGCCTCTGTCGACAAACCGGTCTGACCGGTTCCAGAAACCGGTCTGACCGGTTCCAGAAACCGGTTTGACCGCTTCTGCAGCGGTGGGCTGATCAGAACCGGTCTGACCGGTTTCTGAAACCGGTCTGACCGGTTGTGCTGCTGGCTGCACAACTCGCCAGGTCTTGGTCTGAGGAATCATGGGTCTATATTTGTTGAAATGTTCATCCCTCAGCTTCTCGGCTTCCTGTTCCCTCTTCTCTTTATTCCGTAGACGCTGTAGCTTCCGCTTTTGCGTGTGAGTCAAGCCGGAAGGACACCACCTTGGCTGGAAGATCTTCTTCACTCCCTTGCTACCGCTAGCCTCATGATCATTAACCATGATCGGCTTCTTGACTGGAACAGGAGCCGAATCTCCAATGACTATCGGCTTTTTACCCAAGTCTTGCATAGCCACTGGAATATCGCCAATTTTTATGAATTTATTGGCTTGGGCTTGCACATCCTCCTTCTTCTCCTTGACACGGTATTCTTGCTTAGGAGGAGCTTGAAAATGTGGCTCAGACCGAAACCGGTCTGACCGGTTCATAAAACCGGTCTGACCGCTTTGGAAAGCGGTCAAGCGACCTGATTGGTATGAGCTTAATCTGTTATGCACCGAATTTTCAGTAATACCACCACGACGTTTATAATCTGTAGGACTGTTCCATCGCTGTGGTGACCTTTGTCTCTTTTTTGTTGGCCGATCAACTTGAACGGCCTTTGTGTACTTGTTCATGAGCTGAGAGAATGTAGGTCCTTGCTTCAGAACCCTCCCTTGAATCTTTGGCTCAATGAATTTCCAAGTACCCACTTCCGGGCGCTTAGGCTTGAAAGTTCTTGGACGGTCTGGAGACAAACCGGTCTGACCGGTTTGGGGAACCGGTCTGACCGGTTTCGCCTGGCTAGCGGACCGATTTTCTTCCAAAGAACTTCCTTGCCCCCCGGGCCTTGATGTGTTAATAGTAATCTTCAGAGACTCTTTTCCATCAAGAGTCCTCCCAATCATCACTGTTCTGGCCGGAGCTTTGTCATCAACCTTTTCTGGCCTTGGATCTCCAATCACCACATTCTTACCCTTAGCTCCATCGGCTTGTTCCGGCCGAATCAGCATCTTGGTGTTCACATCCAAGGTATGAACAGGGAAAGGAGCCTTATCAACTTGCATTTCAGCGAGCACCAATCGACCTTCATTAAGGGCCGATTGTACCTGTCGTCGAAAAACATTGCAATCGTTGGTTGCATGAGAAAAAGAATTATGCCACTTACAATATGCACGATTTTTCAATTGATCAGCTGGTGGAATTGCATGAGAAAGTTTAACAAAGCCATTCTTAAGCAATTCATCAAAAACACGATCACATTTGGCTACATCAAAAGTAAATTTTTCTTCTTGCCGATTTTTCTGAATCGGCTTCAATGAAGGACAAGAACCAGGTTTACTTTTTGATGACCAAACAAATTCAGCAGCATAAATATCTTTATCATCGTCCGAACTATCAGAATCATTATCAATAATATGCACGTTCGAACGATGCGGTTTAGCAGATTCTTTTGCATTTTTAAATTTAAGTTCTAGACTCATGGCCTTCATTTGCAAGTGATTAATAGTAAGAAAATCAGAGCCTTCTAACTTTTCCTTGTAATGAGACCGTAAGCCTACAAAAGCCAAATCTGCTAAATCCTTTTCAGAAACAGTTATGTTAAAGCATCGGTTCTTAACATCTTTAAATCTTTTAAAATAATCAAGAACCGATTCCTCTCGGCTTTGCCTAACCGATGTTAAATCAGATAATTTAGCTTCATTTTCTCCGCTAAAGAAATGATCATGAAATTTACGCTCCAATTGAGTCCAATTTTGAATAGAGTTAGGAGCAAGCAAAGAAAACCATGAAAAGGCGGTTCCAGTTAAAGATAATGAGAACAACCGTATACGCAATGCCTCATAAAATGATGCCTCTCCTAATTGCAATGTATATTGACTAATGTGTTCCCAAGGAGTTCTATTATCTTCACCACTGAATTTAATAAAATCAGGAACACGCCAACCATTAGGATAAGGAACTAAGTCAAATTCAGGCAGATACGGTTTCTGATATAAGCGTGAACTACCCAATTCAAGCCCGAGTCTTGTTCTAAGTGTATTTGCTATGTCTTCTTTGAACTTAGCTAACTCGGCTTGATAGTTCCCATCACCTCTGTTTTGTGGAATACGGGGAACATGGTACATTGCATTTTGGGAAGTACTTGGAATCGGCCCGTGAGACGCGCCAGATCCGTGGGGTATACTTCCAACAACTGCGGGACGTGGAATAGTATAAACAGGACCAGAAGCAACCGTATTAGATAAAACCATCGCACCGGATGCTCCTGCACCCATAGAACCGGTCTGACCACCAGAGGGGGCCAAACTGGTCTGACCGGTTGTACAAACCGGTCTGACCGGTTCGTGGACCGAACTAGGGTAAGGTGTTTGTCCCGCATAAAAATTCACCGGCATGCCCAAATTAGGATCTAAAACATGTTCTGGCATGCTTGATGAGCTAGGAGTTGAGTTAGGCAATTCATTAAATTCTATATTATTTTTACCTTTATCAGAATTACCCGACATATTAGCAATCAACTCACTAGTAACAGTTTGTGCAGCAAGTAATTTATCATCCATCATGCGAGTAATTTGCTACATCAAATCAGAGGATTCGCCAGTTACCTTAGGAAGTTCTTCAACTTGATCGTTCGCCAACTTGAAAGCCGGCATGACGAATTCCTCTACCCTCTTGACAAGGCCACCGCGATCTTTCTTGAAGCCCTTCAGGAATTGCGTCCTGAAGTGCTCCTCAGCGATCAGGTACCGCTTCCGCTCCTCGTCCGTGAGCTCTTCCATCGTCGCGGTGATGATGTTGTCCTTGTCGAGGTCGCACGTTGATCCAGACATGATTGGAGTAGATTTAATCGGTTGTGGCACCAGATTAATCTTCCCCAGCGGAGTCGCCAAAAAGTATGTTGACACGAAAACGCGCCAACACACTCGAGATCGATCAAACGCGCAGCACGGCTGTCACAACGACCAACTCCTGATCACCCGGGGCAAACCGGTCTGACCGGTCTTAAGAACCGGTCTGACCGCTTCTGGTCGGGAGGTCGTGAAGACCTAGAAACTCAAGCTCGGGAGGGACCCCGTCAGAACTCGAGCTAATCTAGGGTTGCTCTAGGGTCGGCAGGCCACCTAGAACGCCTTTGAACGCCGTAGAGACGAGCAAAGAACAGAATATGAGGGTTGGAAAAGATTAGGGTTTGAGAGATACAAAAATAGAAGATAAAAGTGTTTGATTCGATTGGGAATACCTCAATCGGCCGTCTAGCCTTTATATTTATAGGCCGGGGAAGTCTTACCCCTTTCGAATAGGTTACAATATGGAATTAAACTCAGAATCCTAATCCTACTCGAATTACAGAACGAAACCGGTCTGACCGGTTTGGCAAACCGGTCAGACCGGTTTGGCCTTTGGCCCAATTTGAGTGTCAACAGAGCTTAGTACTGATCGGACCAATTCCCGACGACCTCCGTGTGATAATAAGCTCCCCTGCCAACCTGCTAGCTTTGCTCTCATTTTATCAAGAATGTTCTGTAAGTGCACCATTTTCAGCCTCCCCAATGTCAGAGGTAAACCCAGATAATTGATTGGAAAATTGCATCGCTGTCCATGAAAAGCTGCAAGTATGGAGTCGAGGTCCAACTCCCCACATCTGATCGCCATCAACGAGCATTTGGTGGCATTGATCTGAAGTCTTGTTGCTTGTCCAAATTTCTCCATCAGTTCCATAATCAGGTTCACTTCTTCCTTGACCGGATTGTTGAAAATCACAGCATCATCAGCATACAGAGAGATTCTTAACTTGGCCTGTCGTCCCCTCAGTGGTGAGAGGCTGCCATCTGTTGTAGCCAAATTCAGAAGTTTTTGAAGAGGGTCCATTGCTATGATGAAAAGTAGTGGTGATAATGGATCTCCTTGGCGTAGGCCTCTTCTGTGCTCAAATTTTGGGCCAGGAATACCATTTAGTAGGACAAAAGATGAGGAGGAAGCAAAGATAAGTGCCAGCCAATTCCTCCAACGGTTAGTGAAGCCACGGTGTTCCAGGAGTTCAAACAAGTACTCCCAAGACACAATGTCAAAAGCTTTTGATATGTCCATTTTAAAGAGAAATGCTGGTGTGCCTGTCCTATGATAGGCCCTTGCCAAATTACGGACATACAGATAGTTGTCATGAATACAACGTTTCCTGATTAATGCACTCTGATTGATCGAGACCAGATCTTTGATTTTGGTTGCAAACATGATTGCCAACACCTTTGAGACCAGTTTTGCAAAGGAGTGAATCAAACTGATGGGCCTGAAATCCGAGCTGTCCAAAAAGGTTTCCTTCTTTGGTATGAGAAAGATGTCAGCCACATTTAATTTCTCCAGAGGGCCTGTGTTTAAATTATACAGGCATTGGAAGGCGTTGAATATATCATCCTGGATAATTGGCCAACAAACTCGGTAAAAAGCTCCTGTAAATCCATCCGGGCCGGGTGCCTTCTCAGTGGGCATCTGTAGAATTGCCTGATATATTTCTTCTTTGCTGAAAGTTCCATCCAACTCTCTCCCCTCAATGCTGCTCAGATTCAGTTCAGCCCAATTTAGACTGTATGTACGTTGATTTTTCGTGCCCAAGATGCCTTTGAAATGTGCAAATAATATCTCTTCTTTTTCATCATGACCAAACTGAATCAGACCTTCATTTGTTCTCAGGCTGTGTATGAAGTTTCTCTTTTTCCTAGCATTGGCCCTTAGGTGAAAAATTTTTGTCCATGCATCCCCTTCTTTGAGCCAAGTGAATCTGGAGCATTGCCAGCGCCTGGCTCTTTCCACTGCAGCCAAACCAAGTATCCTGACCTTCAGATCTCTACGCAATGCTAGCTCGTCTTCAGTGAGATTTCTTTCTTCCTGAGCAATATCCAGTTGTAGGACAATATCTTGAGCCATGTGCAATTGCATTTTAACATCCCCCAAAATGGACCTGCTCCAATTTGGCAGAGCCCTTGCTGTGTTTCTGAACTTGTTGTGTAAAATCATCATAGCTGAGCGGCCCCTAACCGGTAAACCCCAGCCAACCTTAACTGTATCCATAAACCCGGGTAATCTGGTCCAAAACTGCTCAAATTTGAATCTAGCCTGCCTAATTACACGTTTTTGCTGATCAAGATAAAGTGGGCAGTGATCAGACATCGAGCTAGATAAAGCCTAAAGGTATAAGTTTGGAAAAATCAGATCCCACTCCTTGTTACAGAACATTCTATCCAGATGCACCAGTGTTGGGGAATCTCTTTCATTGCCTCATGTATACTTTCTGTTTTGAAGCAGTATCTCCATCATTTCACAATCATCAAGTGCCTGATGAAATCTTCCCATGAGTCTACAGTTGATGTTCTGGTTGTTTTTGTCCCTGGCTTCATAGATCATGTTGAAATCCCCAATGCAAAGCCATGGCATTCCATCAGATGGTCTGAGGGCTTGCAGCTCATTGAGAAAAGCAGCCTTGTGGTCAGTGTCAGTAGGCCCATACACCACTGTAAGCAGAAAAGTGTGTGCAGAGGCATCACAGATGTTTACTGTGAGTGAATAATCCTTGCATATTGGGTTTGATGCTGTCAGGAAAGTAGTATCCCAGGCAATAGCAATCCCACCTCTTGTTCCATTAGCTGGCAGAAAGGTGAAATTGTGGAGTGTTTGGCCAAAAAATTCTTTGGCCCTTGCTACCGTGATCTCCTGTAACTTTGTTTCTTGAATGCAAACCAAGGTGGGCCTGACACTTTGAATCATTTGGAGCACAGTCTCTCTTCTGGCTGCTTCATTGAGCCTACTCACATTCCAGTTTAGCAGTTTAATAGTACTATCCATTAACACCATGAGTCAGCCAAATTCCAGCACAAATTGATCTTTTTAGTAAAACCATCAACACATCCTTACATCTGTCACTAAAGGGGAGAGAACCACCAATAGACCCAAAACAACTCAACCCCTGCTGCCTGCCACTATTTCCTGGACTACTGAATAAACATAACGCTCCTAACTTGACCAGCTGAAGGCCGGTTTGTGCTGGACCTAAATTGCAACTAAACATTGAAAATGAAACAAACTCCCACTGGTACAGCAAAGCTTCACTACTGACAGCATCATCACTCAACATCTGCACCTGCTCCTCCCGACGCCACCATGGCCGCCAGCGCCTTGGAAATCTTCTTGTTACTGAGGCGTGTGGCGGAGCGTATCACCTCAACCGTCTTGACCGGCAGGGGCTTCTTGTAGGTCTTGAGGTACGCTTCGGCCACCTGCTCACGGATGTCTTCCTCAGGCGCGACGAAGCTGAGTTCTCGAATCATGCGGTGCTGTGCGCGCTTGGCGACCGGAATTGCCGAGCAATTGGCCGCCAGACGGCTGCTGACCCGCTGCACCTTGAGCTGCTTGCCCCGAAGAATGGTCTTGGCGCGAGGTGATGGGGACGGCGATCTCGCAGGGGAGGTGGCCAATGCCGGCGGGACTGGCAGGTCCGCAAAGACCTTGCTGGTGAAGTGGTCCGGTTCCGCATGCGAGTCCACGGCCGCCTCACCATCAATCTCCATTCGATGCACCTGGGAAGCGATAGAGTCCACCGCTGCCCGCTCCTGTGCCGCACTCGGGGGCAGCTGGACCACCGGCCCGAACACCACCGACGCCTCTGATGGGCCATCTGGAGGCCCAGCCCACATAGGCGAGACAGGGACATAGGCAGGGGACTGGAGCCCCGCACTGTCCCCCTCCGGCGAGAAGGAGAGTGGCGCTGTCACCTTGTTCGAATCCATTAGGGACTCGTGAAGCATGGGGTCCGCTCCCCCCCAAGAGTGGAAAGCCTCCTGCATAACAGAGTCATGGCAGGGTACCTTGTACAGGTCCGGTAGTGGATCCGGGTGATGTCTTGGCGGAGACGGCGCCTCCTGAGCCACCGTGCCAAGGGGCACCGGCCCCCAGGAGCCGCTGACCCCATAGCATGTCGTGGTCATGAAGGAGCCGGGGACCTCATAACGTGGGCCCATCAACTTGGTGCTGCAGTCGGAGCGCCTCGGCGACAGTGAACGGCGTCGGTCCCACCCCTCGTCACGGTGGGGCTTCTCACAGCGTCGCGGCGAGCGCGTGCGGGAACGCGAGGTTGAACGCCCCCGACTCGACCCATCCGTCGCCGCCTCGTCCGTCACCGGCTGGTAATGACGTCGATGAGGCGGAGGCGAGCGGGATCGGAGACGCTGGCCAGAGCCATCTCCGCGCGACGGCGGCTGCTGCTGCTGTTGATGCAGGCGATGAAGACCGAAGCATCCGTCGGGGCCGTGGAAGTCACGGTACTCGTCGTTCGGGTCATGGTCACGATGCACCCACGCGGACAGGGGTGCCTCCATGCTTCTGCACGCACCACCGGCGAGTACCCGCTAGGCGTCCTGCCATCCAGCACGCCCGGAAACCAGGTGAACGGGACGACCATCGGGCAAGGTGGCGAGTCGGAGGAATTCGAGGAAGGCGCACGCGAGTGGTGCGGCGTCCAATCTCGATAGAGATCGAGATGGATCAGCAGCTCCCGAGTCATCCTCGCCGTAGGCGGTGGCGCAATGTGTCGGGCCGGCGTGGGGAGGTCATGGATCTCATCCACCTTGCCGGCGTTCTCCGAGAATATGAGACACGCCCGAGAGCATGGCAAGTCGTCGGGGTTGCCCATCCAAACCCAGCAGGAGAAGATATCAGTGGCCTCCTTGGTGATGGTACGGCTGGCCGGGCGCTCATACACACACACACCCCCCAGCACCTGCTTGATTCCTGCCTCATTCCAGAGGTCCATGGGGAGGCACTCGATGCTCAGCTTAGTGTGAAACCACCAGGTACGGGTGGTGGTGTGCTCATCAGCCCGCCATGGCCTGATGTCGAGGAGCACCCCACCCACCGAGATGACCCCACGGATTAGGGCACGGTCGCGCTGTGGCACGAAGGTGAAGTCGACGAGGAAGTCCTCCGGCTTGTGATGTGACACCTTCACGTCAGCTCTTGGCAAGCGAAGCTGGGTGTGCAGCCAGGGCCGGCCCTGTAGTGGAAGCACCCGGGGCAGCCGCCCTGGGCCCCCAAATCGCAGGGGCCCCTCCCCATGTACAACTTTAGTATGTATACTAAGGCCCAAAGCCTGCTACATTGTCTGGATAGAGAAAAAGAGAGCACATCAGCAACTCCAGCCCATGGGCCCAACAAGATAAAACACAAACAATCAGGATCAGCTAGCCCATCGACAGCTTGAGACTTGAGAGGCGCCGGTTCGTCTTCCAATGCCAATTTCCAAGCCAATCAGAAAGACCGGGACCTATTCGTCTCCTCGCTGGTTCTCCGCCAGTCCGCCTCTCCAGACTCCGGTAGATATTTTTGCTTCCTTTTTCTTCAGTACAATCGAGATTCCAATCATTCAATCAATATTGTAAATTGTAATCTTCGTTCTTTCTTCTAAAGGTCTCCAGACTCAAGTAGGCCTGCTTTTCATCCATTCAAGAGAAAGGGATTAGGGATTAACTGCCTAACTGGTAAGATATTAGATTTCGTTAACATTAAGTCGATTCGATTGTTAGCTGTGCACTATTTTTGAGCCGTGTATGTTCTTTTCCCAATTTTCAGGACATGACATCTAGAAAATATCCATCGGGCAGTGAGAAAAGAAAGAAAAGAAAACGAGAAGATGAGTTCATAGCGTCACAGAAAGGAGCCCTTGATAAATTTATTAAGGTCAGCTCAGGCCCTTCAAGGAACGCTGAGGTCCCAGAGGAGTTAGCCATAGTTGCTGTGCAGGAACAAATTAATGGGGATTCAGAAGAAAATATTGACATCACTGAAGACAATAACAATGTGAGTGCTCATGAGAACACAGCTAATCCATCTGCTACAGAATCTGCTAGTGTTGATGATCAACCAGTTTTTAGGACTGATATTTATGATCCAAGAAATTGGGATAACCTTGATAACAAAGCAAGGGATATTTTAGTGGAGAAGGGACCTTTAAGAGAAGAAAACCTTGAATTCCCGTTAGATGATAATTCAAGGCATTTTTCATATGCTTGCTATTTTAAAAAGATGAGCAATGGGGAGTTACATGACAGAAAATGGTTGATATATTCTAAGCATGTTGACAGAGTGTTTTGCTTCTGTTGTAAGATTTTCAAATCTAACAACAACAAGAGCTCATTAGCATGTAATGGATTTAAAGATTGGAAGCACATTAGTGAGAGGCTAAAAGAACATGAAAATAGTTTTGAGCATATTACCTGCATGAACACTTGGAATGAGCTAAAAACTAGATTGATCAAGCAAGAAACTATCGACAAAGATTTGCAACAGCAAATTGCAAAGGAGAAAGGACGCTTGAGGCAAGTTTTACTAAGAATAGTTTCCATTGTAAAATTTCTTGGCAAACGCAATTTGGCTTTTAGAGGATCAAACGAGCAGCTTTACAATGACAAGAATGGCAATTTCTTAGCTTGTGTTGAAATGGTTGGAGAATTTGACTTGGTGATGCAAGACCACTTGAGGCATATTCGAAAGAATGAAATTCAATATCATTATCTGAGTCATAAAATTCAGAATGAGCTGATTTCTCTTATGGCATCCAATATTATAAATTCTATCATAAAGATTGTTAAGGAGGCCAAATATTTCTCAATTATTCTTGATTGTACCCCGGATGTGAGTCATCAAGAACAAATGAGTTTACTAGTTCGCCGTGTCAATATGTCTGATGGCAAAACAAAAGTTGAGGAGTACTTTCTGGGCTTCTTGGAGGTAGATGACACATCTGGTGTGGGGATTTTTAATGTGCTGCTTGATTCCATGGAGTCTTTTGGTCTTAATATTGATGACATAAGGGGTCAAGGTTATGATAATGGCTCTAATATGAAAGGAAAACATAACGGTGTACAAAGACGATTGCTTGATATGAATCCAAGAGCTTTGTATATGCCATGTGCTTGCCACAGTCTTAATCTCACCCTCTGTGACATGGCAAAATCTTGTGGTAAAGCTATTTCATTTTTTGGAATTGTTCAACGAATATATACATTATTTGCTGGTTCTACCAAAAGATGGAAAGTTTTGGTTAGACATGTTCCAAGTTTAACTGTGAAATCATTGTGCAATACTCGTTGGGAGAGTCGAATAAAAAGTGTTAAAGCAATTAGATATCAAGCTGCTGAGGTAAGATCAGCTTTATATGAGTTACATAAAGCTAGTGATACTGAAGCCAATGCCAAGAGTGAGGCAAAAAGTTTATTTGATTTGCTTGGCAAGTTTGAGTTTATACTTGGTATGGTTATTTGGAATGATATTTTATTTGCTGTAAATATTGTAAGCAAGAAGTTGCAGTCACCATCCATGTGCATCGACTCTACCTTGCAGCAAATTGAAGGTATAATGGATTACTTTGAGAAGTACAGAACTGAAGGATATGCATCAAGTTTGAACACTGAGCTCGAGTACACTGAAGTCTTTGGATGATATTGAGCTGAATGGTTGCTGCACTAAATTTGCAAAAACTTTCTCAACGGATGATTCATCTGATGTTGACTTAAATGATCTAATTTCTGAATTAAAGGTTATGAGATTGACTTTGCCGGATCGACCAATGACTGCCATGGAGATTTTTGAATTTGTTAGGGAAGTGGACTGTTATCCTAATGTTTCTATTGCATATCGAATCTTATTTACAGTTCCTGTGACTGTAGCATCAGCTGAAAGAAGCTTTTCAAAGTTGAAGCTATTGTTAAACTATTTGAGGTCAACAATGTCCCGAGAGAGGCTAAATGGTTTGGCAACTTTGTGCATTGAGAAGAAGCTATTGGATGAGATTGATCTTAATACCATCATCGAAGACTTTGTGTCGAGAAATGTCAGAAGAAATTATTTCAAATGATCAATTAAGTGTCATCCTTAGAAGTTTGATATACTTTTGAATTTTGATGTAACGGTACAGTACCGTATAAGTTTTCTATAGTGCACTAGAATTATCTTTGCAATTCAACTATAATTGGATGTTTATTTCTATCGGGCCTCAAATTTGTGTTTCGCCCCGGGCCCCAGAAAACACAGGCACGGCCGGACTCCGCCAGGCCGGACCGTGAGGACTGCTGCATGCGTCAGCAGCCGGTTGAGCTCCGTCGTCATCTCCTGGGTCGCCACCACAACGACAGCCCTCCGTTCTGGCCGCTGATGTGGCCTCCCCGGAATGTAGGCACCGTCCATAGCAGCACCGTGACGGCGAGCCTCGTTTGTAGCTTCGGGTGGGGATATGACTCCTAAGGAAGTGGTGAGTGGCGGAAAGGTGATGCGGCTGTGGATGGTGGAAAGGTGAGGCGGCTCTTGAGTTGGGCGGAGATTGGCTTGCCTCTTCCCGAGCGACGAGCAGGGCAGGAGCGAGCAAGATGCCCGTTCCCCCAGCAGGCGATGCAGCGCGGCGGATCCCTGCACTGAGCTACCCGGTGGTCAGAGGCAAGGCACCGAAAGCACCTCCCCGCAAACCTCCTTAAAAAGGCGTCGCAAGCTGGGGAGGAGGCCGGGGTTGAAGACCTCCGGTCAGGCCGCATTACTGCGCCCCCCGCCGGGAGAGGTCCGTCGCGGAGCTTCCGGCCGTGCCTCGGTTTCACCTTCTCCCGTTTTGGTGAAACCGGCTCCTCCGCTGTCCACCGCAGGTCGCTCTTCTCCCGGAGATTGAAGGTGGCTGGTACCGTCATAATGGATTTGAGTCTGGCCGGCGCCTCGGAGCAGACTGCCCCAGAGAAAACATCCCCGGATTGGGGAATGGCTGCACTGAATGCAGCTGCGCCCCTTGGGGAGGCGCCGCAGGGCCGCGAGAGGCCTCCTCCCAAGCTCTCCCTCGGGTCAGGGCCCTCTTCAATGCGAGCAGGAGGGATTTCCCCATCCTCCCTCGGAGATCCAGTGGGGAATGGCGCCTCGTCGTCGTCGTCGTCTTCAATGTCTCCCCAACGCAGCTTCCCAGCGGAGAAATCCAGAGCAGGGAAAGCTGAATCAAAGCCTTCAGATCTAGCCTCCTGCTCACCTGCTGGGTAGCTGGGGGATAGGGGGATGGCCCGAGCCTGCACTGAGCCAGCATGGTCCTCGTCGAGGGTGGTCACCGACGCCGCTGAGGTCGCCGGCCCGCAAGGGGTCAAGGTGGTGGCCGCCGGCACCGGGGTGGTGCACGGCGTGGTTGGGGAGGGGGGCTCTCGTTCACTCATTTTTTCGTAAGTCACACGGTGAAATTTCCCCTTCCAAAACTTTGACCTGAGTGAGCTTATTAATCAGTGCAGAAGTAAGTGTCAGCAGAACTGTGTTATATATGTAATATGGCTTGTTTGTCCAGTGCAAAGTTGGGCATATTAATATGAATGTATCAATGGGCAAATTAATCTGGCGTGCATCTGACAGAGCTTTATGTGTCGAATAATTGTTAGTGAAGTCACCGAAACATGAGTATATGTGTGTATTGATATCGTAGGAGCAGTCACCGAATTCTGCTAGATTAACACCCGATACGGATTATTTTTAGCTAGGAGAAAACGTAGCTAGGACGAAACATGAGTGAAATTTATAAAGAAATATTGGTTACTATATATCTCATCATCAACATATTTTACAGTATTTTCTGATGACAGAATCATATGCGTGAAGTTGTCATTAATATGCACTTGGACATATGCCTGTCATCCTAGCAAAATTGCAAAACAAATATGTCATTGGCATGCTGATCATGCCTGCCACCCACAAAAATTCAATTGCTGGCAGCTGCACTGCTGGAGAAATTAATTGGATAACCAGATACTTATTATTATATTAACCTTGGAACTGTATATGTGAATTTAGAATAGAAACACTATTAATTGTTATTTCTTCCATATATGTAGATTTGCCTTCTCATTCCTAGAATTAGTATCTACTCCCTCCGTCCCAAAAAAGAAGACATTTTAGAAATTTTAGGACAGATTTAGGAGAAAGTAAAATGACGTTGATTGCCCCTAATTATTAGACATATTTGACATTAATTGATTGTTGCGTGCACATGCACTTACTAAATATTGTAGAATGACTTGTTTTTGGGACAAATTTTGAATCCTAGAGTGTCTTCTTTTTGGGGACGGAGGGAGTAGATATAGTAGTTGACAATCAGAGTAATTTGTATTGGTGAGCCACAACTATTTTATGAGATATATAACACTAACATCTGGTAAAGCCTTTATCATAGAGGAGTCATACCATGGAAATATGTTAACCTCTTTCATGATATGCATGTCATTGTACCTTATTGTAAGTTAATGTAATTCAGTGAGTCACCGCTAGTTTAAAATTAATGAAGAAATGCTATTTCTAATCAATACTTGAATTTACTAATTCATATGTTTAGTGTACAAAATTTGTATCCTACTACAAAATACTACAGATTAATAAATATGACAATTTTTTAAGGGTCAATTGGGGAGCACTCCCTACTTGAAGGATTGCATTGATATGGACAATAAAACATCCCTGTCAAATAAATTAAGAATTTTTACATCTAATTAAGATTCAGAAGAGATAACATGGGGAAATAAATATGAAAATTGGGTAACTGTAATGAGTTTTCTTAATTATAATGGGGAAAGGGAATATTATCATTTGACATCCTGATCGACCATTGGCTTAAAGTGACCGTAATAATTTAGACATTATCAGTGACTTGACAAAATCATTCAAGTTCAGTAATTAACATCAATGTTAAGTTAATCGCAGAAAAAATGGCGTAGACATGCACACGCTTTTGACAAAAAAAACAGAGGTGCCTGTCTACATCTCCATCCAACTTTTGGAGTCATGTTTCTCAAATGCTATCATGCATGACCAATGAATCCTGAGCTATCTATATATCCATCGACACTATATCATGGGTGCCTACCTAACGCCACTGCACTACTGAAGTCGATGAAGTACATTTCCATGCACAGATATCAACACTTAAACATTTGGACGACAATCTGTTCTCTTTTCCAATACGTTAACACAGAGCATTCATTCAACTCCCTCATTAAATTAGATGAAGTATGAAATTCGAAATAATAATACGAGTGTACTTATTTTATACTGAATCCGTATGGAACAGTAGTGTAACGATGGAACAAATCAGGGAATGTATAAAAGATGCGGCCAAAACAATGTTAACCTGTATTCTCGGGTAACAATTTGATAATGTGATTACTAACTTTCATTGGAACTCTTGTGGCTAACTAGATTGGATATGAGAGAATAGTACTATAGTACCATACGGTAATTTCAAACTGGACCTCCATAGGACAAAAGTCTATGGCCTCCGTACTGATGGCAATTTTTCTCTACGCTAAAGCTTATTTCAGCAGCTTATTTGTAAGCTGGCCTCCCAATTAAGCTGGTGCACTTCCTCAGTAATTGTAACACCTCGCCCCGCACAGCTCTTCCGAGGGGCGTGCACGCATACACATAGCACCATGCTTACATTTTCATCATCGATTCGTGTAAAAGGTTTACCCGAATGTGCTATGGCCAGAAGACAAGAGCTTTAAGGTGCCTCCACCCTTGCTAAACTAGGTCGGGTGTGACATACCTCCCCCCCGCCTCAAAGAACCCGGCGTCCTCGTCGGCACAACTCACCGTACGCCCAATGCTGGCACCATATGCCACGCCGTATGCCCCACCCCGGCCATACACGTCACACGCTCTATGCCCGCACACTGACCCGTACGCGCAACCGTGAGGGTCGTCTCTGATACCATTTGTAACAACCCGTCCTCCAAAGCCGCCCCTCACAGCCCTTCTGAGGAGTGCGCACGCGTACACATAGCAACCCTTTTACATGAAGCGATGATGAAAGTATAAGCAGTGTGCTATGTGTACGCCACTCGGAAGGGCTATGCAAGGCGGCTTTGGAGGGCGAGGGGTTACAGTAATTCGTCTGACTATTTAAAGATGAAACTATATCCGTCTGAAATTACCTTCAAGTGTACCTTAGTAGGTTCTTTGTGCTGGAACCTACATGCCAGATCTAAGTTCTCGATTCAACAAGGGTGCTCGTATTTTTGTATATTTACTGTTGGATGAAAATTGGTGCCGCTATTTTTTAATGGCACCATATGTTATCAATTACCTTTGTTTGTATTCTGCCATGGAGCTTGTGTACAGCTGGAAATCACATAGACCAAAAGGAAATATATATCTCATCAGGTCAATGTCAGCAATATATTTGGGCGCACCATGCATGCCGTGCTCCTATAAATAGGACCTCGCTCCAAATGCTCTCCTCAGTCCTCACACCAGCTCAAGCAAAACATAGAGCGCAGAAAACTCAAAGCAATCAAGACAGTAGAGCTCAACCTAAGCTGCTAGAAAACACTAGATCCAAATGGCAAAATCACATGCATTAGCTGCACTGCTCATCGCCGTGGTGGCCCTCGCCACAATGGAGGGCGCCCACGCCATCTGCGGCATGGCGAACGAGGACTTCAAGCTGTGTGAGCCGGCGGCGGCCGTGAATTGTTGGCCCAGCTCTCACAGCTCACACTCTCAACTCACACACACAGCACTCTCAAGAACTCACGATGATGAAATAGGCTAATAGATAAACACAGAAGCACTCACGCACAAGCACGAGATGCACACAGAAGCAATTTTTTTTGTGGCGCTGCACACCAGCGGCCTTTTCTGTTTCTTTTTCACTTCACCGCACACCACACACACTAACGATGATTACAGACGGAATAAATAGACACACACGCAAGCCTGGCTGTTCCAGGCCTTTCACCCTGCCGTAGGAACCGGACAGCAGCTAGCTAAACACCACACGTGTCCCTCTCTACCGCACGACCCGGCTGCACGTTCACGCCATGAAGATCACTCCTTCCTGTTGGCCACTTCCATTCTTCAGCCGCACATATCGGCACTCCACGAACGGATGCACCTGCATGCAAATTGCCTCCACCTTGCATGTGCACGCACTCACCGCCGGTCTGCAGATGCACGCACTGCTTGCTTCTGTCCACCAGACTCTACACGTAACAACTCACACAGACACAACGCCACGCTACTTGGACTCCAGACGCTACACGACTCAAACACTGTTACACCCGACACATGACACGATTGAAAATACACAAAAAAACATCTAAACAACAAGATTACTCTAACATGAATGACCCGACCGACACTCCGTCGGTGGAGTGCTGCGCCGCCCTGGGTAAGGCCGACCTGGGGTGCATCTGCCGCTACCGGGGCGTCGCCGGCATATGGATGAGGATCTACCACATCGACCCCAGCCGCGCCATGGCGCTGCCGGGCAAATGCGGCCTCACCATGCCTACCAACTGCTCCTGACTTGATCGATCGATGAGCTAGCTGCGGCACGAGTCACACACATTCATGGAACCAGCTAGAAGTTATGTGTGTCCAGATGGTTAACTAAGTAAGTGGAGCGCATGAAAGGCCATGTGCACCTTGATGGTTTGATCGATCTATTTTCTTTGTGAGTGTGTGATTCAGTGATTGCGTGTGTGCTGAAAGCTCAATGTGTACGTCCTCGTTTGTTTCAGCATATCTTTTGTCATGATCCCTGTTGTTAATTTATGTCGGTAACTTTGTACCCTATAGTGTATGGAAATATATATACGAGCTTGTTCTTGGCAAAACTTTGGGTTAAGCATGGCTATTCCAGAAGTAATAAGGTTTATGTGCGGTTTTACGATATTATTCTGCTCCGTTAGCGACTATATATGGGTTATAGCAATTCAATTTACATCCTGGTATGATTAATATTCACATGCACATACACCATTTTACGTAGACATTGCAAAATACTTCCTCGATTTCGGATTCATGCGAGGCGATATTTCAACTGCATTTAATAGAAATATGCACAACAAATTGGAACCATCACGATTGATCTAGACAAAAGTTCATGCGGCAATTATAGAGCTCACCAGCTTCGACCACTGGTGTTCCATGAGTACTGGAAGAATGAAATAAAAAAAATGGAAGTAAAGAGTGAGGTCTATGAGTCTATCCAATCAGACCTGGCACCCTTCGCACTACAGCCCAGGGGAACCATTGGGATTTCCCATCACCTCGCAATGTTACTTTAATATGAAATTGTTATGAACTATACCCCTGTTCACAATTGTAATTTTCCTTGCTAAACTTTACTTCAGATTATTTAGGTCACACTGATTATTTCTTAACCCTATCATTGTATTGTACATTATTTATTTTAAACATAATTTTAGGGACTATTTCCTCTCAATGGAATAAATGCCTACCAATATTTTTTATACGACAGTTTATACCAAATTATATTCTAGCAACAGATTTGCTAAGACATTAAATTTGGGACTAAACATGCAAGGCTTTTTTGAAAGGCTATCAGCCGAACAACCCACCGACGCAACAGGAACAACCGAGATCTCCACACAACAACAATGATGAAGCGGTCACCCTCACTACTGGAAAACCTGGTCTTCACACTGCAGCAACCTGCACAGGGATGGAGGTTTTGTGTAAAGCGATGATGCCTCATATATGGAGGGTGCTCCTTCGCTAGAGATGCAAGTTGGCAATAACTAAACCAGACCTGTTAGGTTATTAATCAAGTAGAAATTTTCATATTGGTATTTCCAAGATAGCTACTTAAGAAAGAAAGAATTGAAATGGTGTTTGAAACTCTCTCCAAACCATAATTTCATATATGGTGTGGTTTTGTAGGCTCCATATAACATTTAGTTCAATGATTCAACGAGACTTGGTATCCATGTATGGATGGTTTCATATGAAACTGGTCTCTCTCTATGGGAATGAAATCCTCCGCTGGGAGTAGCCCAACGCGGGCATATAATAGAAGTGGCCTCAAGTAAACGGAAGCTGCACAACCTTTACCGCATATGGTCCCACCGCTCTACGCCTCTACCTCTCTCCTTCACAACTTTACTCTCATGGAATTTACTATCCCCATTTGAAGCTAATGCAGCTTATGCAAATACTACTGTCATCTGCAAGGCACCTGCTTTTTCACCCGAGCCTAGTTGGCCTGATAGAGCACCCAGCCAGGTACCGCGTTGGGCCTGCATGCTCTTAGAACATCTGCAAATTGTACCACACTTGCATGTTCCCATTCCCCAGCTGATAAAAGTGTAATCATAAAAGTTATCATTCTTTTCAATACAAAAGTAAAGGACCAAGATAAAAGGAAATCTATAGCTAGCATGCTGTCTCAAAAAGAGCAATTATCTTTCGTGACCAAGAACTGCGCTTTGCGGCGGCCGAGCATGCCATATAAGCTAGTGCCCAAGCATATACCATTTGTGCAGTGCACAGGCACACAATGGAGAGGTCGGCAGATAGTAATTGTTACTTTTTGTTTGCTTTTATCGATCAAGATATTTCTGCTACACATGGAAGTCTCTGTCGTTCTATATAATCAGCAGAACGGAATGATCGGCCGGCGTAGCATCATCTGCCGCCTGTTTCTTGGAGAACGAGCTCGAATGGGGTGTTTGCCATGATAGTAGTGCTTCCATCACCATCTCCCAGATGAATTCGTCAAGGAAAGCTGCCCAGCCTTAGCTTTAGCGCATACATGCATATCTAGGGCGGAATTAGCTAGGTCTGGCAGAGGATTATTGTTTGCTCTTACGAGCACTAAGAAAAAAAAAGTTCAGGTGTATGCGCTTAAGAGTGTGATATCTTTATCTTGTTTTACTCCACCTTTCCACAGAAGTGTGGATTGAATGGAGATCGTGTAAGATATTATTAGCAAGCACCAAAATACCTGTCGGTGTACGTGCTACTTATGATGGACAGGATAAATAATATATCCTATTTGACTTCAATCCATATTTGATATTTTGATACTCTAAAATGTTGCAAATTAAAAATGGGTGAAACTTAACCCGCAAAAAAATGGGTGAAACTTATATTGTGCAATGTATATCAGAAAGATTTGATCAAATCCGCTCGGGCCGCACTAGACCTAGTGATTAAAATATTGAAATCCGATAGAAAGGCAGGCTGCCCTGTATTCTGCCCCCACTAAATATCAACTATATCCATTCTTCCCAAAATGTAAATTTTAGTGTTTAAAATTTGATCTAAATATAGCTATTTGTATGTTGTTAGCAGCCCCTCCCACCTGCCATCATGCAAGCTTGATTTGGTTACATGTAAAATATACATTCGGCAAGATGTGCTACTATACCGGTAAAAAAAAGAATTGGCATTACACGAATGTCCATGTTTAATTTGGACTTTTAATCATACATGTAGACAGATAGGGTAAATGAAGGGCAATTTGGACCATTGATCGCTCTCTTTAATCTGTTTGAAAAGGCTATGAAACTAGCTGCATTAGGGAGTAGTTGGTTAGGAGATTCTTAAATTGTTCTAAGGCCCCATTCAGTGGTGGTTTGGTAGGAACGTAGAAGAGCTAACTTTGAGACTATAGAAATTTATAGGTTTACTATTTTTCACTTCTATGAATTTCCTTCGAGAGGATAGTCCATCTATTTGTTAAATCGTTTAATATTTCTCACTTGTATGAATTTCCTGCACTTTGTAATCTTTTTTTTTAATTTCAAGTTGGTGCTCTTATGATTGCAAAGGAAAACTAGTAGTGGGATAAAAAAGAAGGATGATATTTGTTATGGAAAAAGAGAGACTATGGTTCTAACTACCTTAAAGAAAAAAAAACTCGCCCTGTTTTTACTCAAGATGTACCTTCAAGCTCCCTCTATTAATATTTTATTTGACCTCATAGATCCATTGCTCAGACTGGTCGTCAAATCAAAAGTTTTACAATAAGCATTACTTCTCTGTTATTAGATTAGAAAATTGTACAATGCGAATTTTGGTTAAAATTGCCCAGCGTATTTTGTTTTGAATAAAGTGGCCAACACATTCTCTCTTGAAAAAATCCCATAAAGGAAAACACGCCCATAATCCTTGGGCTCATCTTTTTCCAATGGAAAAAGTCCATTCCACACCCTTCAAATATCAACGTTGTCTGATTTTCGACCCTCAACCGTAAAACCAGATATTCGACACCCTTCAACTTTCCAAACCGTCTGATTTACACCCTTTAATGGTTTTAATGGTGGTTTTCGCTGATGTGGCGTCACGTTCGTCGTTCTATGTGGCGCCACATTAGCCATGAAGGGGTAAATTGATCCACTTTGATAGTTTAAGGAGGGCAACTAAAGTTTATAAAAAATGTTATAGAAAATATTTTTTTTCTTAAAAAACATATAATTAAAAATGCTACAATCTTGTCCGGTCTTAGAAAATACACTTTAGACCAGAAAAATATAAAACTAGTCATATTTTTTTCTAAAATCACGCTCTACTCTTATAATGTGTGGTTACGAGTATATTAAATAATAATAATTTCACTTACAAAAACTCAATAAAGTATTAATTTAGCTCATTATCCACTAATCTATTAGTCATTGAAGTGAGGTGGTCTTCTTTGTAGCATAGGTCATATATGTCCTTCATGCCATTTTCAAGGTCTATTAGATTTTAGCATTTAAATTATATTTGTTTTCTAAGAAAAATATTTTTATAACTTTTTTTGATAAAGTCTAGTTTACCTCTCAAACTATCAAAGCACACCAATTTACCCCTCATGGCTGACGTGGTGCCACGTGACGTCAGCGAAAACCGTTATCAAAACCACTAAGGGATGTAAATCAGACGATTTATAGAGTTGGAGGGTGTCGAACGTTTAGTTTTGCATTTGAGGGTTGCAAACCGGACACAGTAGATAGTTGAGGGGTGTGGACTGGACTTTTTTCTTTTCTAATGCCCGTAGGCCCAACGTATTTTTTTAGAACAAAATGGGCCAACACGTTCTGTGAAGAAAGCCCATGAAAGAAATCTAACCCATAAACCCTTGCGCTCTGGCTCTGTGCTCAAAAAAAAAAAAAAAACCTTGCGCTCATCTTCTTCCTCTCTCCCCCGTCTCCTCCTCCACCTTCGCTTGCTCTCCTCTCTGCCTTCTGCCCTTCTTCCACCGCCGTCGCCATGCCTTTCCAGTTGCCATGGATCAAGAATCCTACCACCACCGCCAGCACCTCCACCCCAAACCCCAACCCTAGCCCCCGCATCCCAAACCCCTTTCTCCCCATCCAAGCCCACCTCACCTCTTTCCTCTCCTCCCTCCCTCGGGCCGTCCCGCCGCCGCCGCCCTGGGCACGCATCCCCTCCCCCTCCACGGCGTCCACCGCCGGGGCCCTCCCGGCCACCGAGATCGAGGAGCGGCTCGCCGGGGTGCCCGTGTACGCGCTCGCCAATGCCGCCCAGGAGTTCGTGCTCGTGTCGTCCACCCGAGAGGCAGGGCAAGGGGGCGAGGCCACGAGGCCGCCGCCGGCGCTCGGGCTGCTCTGCTTCCGGAAGGAGGACGTCGATGCGCTGCTGGAGCAGATGGAGGGCGACATGCGCGCCGGCTCCAGCGTCGTGCCCGTCGCGCTCAACAAGGTCCGAGTGCTTTCTTTCTCTTTCTTGGTCTGGAATGCCTTGTACTACAATCATTGGTTGCCGTGAGACCATGCCCTTCAGGTTCTTTTAGTCTCCACTGATTAGGCGATCATTTTTTTTTTGTTAGTGTCTTACGTGTTGAAATCATGTTGCATAACAATGCGCCCTGAATTTGCCCGACGAAATGCCTGAACTGTGTTCGTCAGGCGCGTATGAAGTTATTATTTGCCCATGTGTATCTCTTGTTCTTGCATTGCATTTATAATTGCTCGATCATTTGATTATCTGCTCCAGTAGGACATGGCTCCTATTTTCTGAAACCACCTACATGTCCTGAGTGCTGTGGTGCTGGTGAGGTTTCCATGGTAATAGTGGTATCTTGTGTGGATAGAAGTCACTTGATGAAATGCTTGGGAGTTTACTTTCAATTCTCAAATGAATTGCACATTGCTTTGTAGATTAGATGCTTATAGAGGAGTTGATGGACTTCATTTTAGTTGCTCACTTAGTTGTAAGGTGAGGTTACAGGTTGCCCATGATATGAAATCTTTCTTTTATTTGATTTCAAAAATATTCTAGTATAACCAAGTCAATGGGCTGGGCTGTCCATGAGCCGGGTCTACTTCTGGTGCTGAAATGTTACAAGTAGCTGTAATACTTTATAGGTTAAGCATCCACAATGTTGGTAAATCAGATGTGTTTGAGAAGTTGCCTAGTCTGTAAATTCACTGAACTACATATGTCTTCTATCGAGGTATCGTATGCCTGTGTGTGATCATACATAACCAGTGGCTGGTCGCACACATTTTCTGCCCCAAAACTAAATGTTTTGAAACTAGTAACTGTATTGTCTTTACTGGTGCTAGTGTGCTACAGCTTTCTTGAGAGGATACATCTTTACTATTTGTCTTAATACTTCTTTTTTTTCTCTGAAACTGAATCTGTGTGTTGTTTTCTTTTAATGTCTTTTTTATAAGACTTAATATGTATTTTGTTTTCAGGTTATCCAACTAAAGTCTGATGGTGTGGCATTTAGATTCCTCCCTGATTCATCACAGGTGGCTAATGCAATTAAGGTGACAATCTTTTCTAATAGATGGTAGTACACGTGAGAATCTTTCCTTTCTAATTATTTCGTTCTGTTGTGACAAATGAGAAAAGATATCTGTTGTCCATTGCAGAATTATATTGCCTCTTGTATATGCAATTTTTTTTTTAGAAAAAACTAATCTGTACTACTTTAAATATAGGTAACATGAGCTATGTTGATGATAAATTCATACTTGACTGCTTGTTTTACAAATTCTTGTATAGAGTATATAAAGTATGATTCAGAGGCTTATCCATGAAAATGTATAGTGTTCATCTGTGCTTTCTTGGTTGGCTGAAGTTCCATTTGAATAAATGTGAAATGGAACTAAGTGACATGTGACTGAATTTAACAAATATTAACGCCAAAGCTGACTTGACTGGCATGTTCTGTCATTCTTTGTCTTGTACTACTGCAACAGGTCTTTTGTGATAGCAGCACCTAGGAACTTAGTTTGAGAGAAATTTTTTGGTATCCTGTGCAATTAATCTCTTTCTGACAAGATTACAAATCCTTTTGGGAAAAGAAATCATTTCCTCAATGGTGTTCTAGTAAACTAGCAGAGCCCTAGGTGAGGTACAATTTAGTGCCTACTGCTTAATGGAGGATGGTTATAGCTCCTGTTCTGAAGATTCTTAAACATAACGATGAACTCCTACATAAAAAGTTGACTTTTTACCTTTGCAGTTGATGCAAGATGAAGGGCTGTATGCCAGAGAGGGATTTCCAGGAGTTCCAGTTTTTCAGGTTTGAATAATTTTGCTGTATTTGCAATAATTTTCAGTTCTGTCATGTAGATAAGAGAAAAGGAAGCACTATTGACCTGGAAAAAACAAATCTGGATTAACCTTATACTGTCTCTGCATGTAGTGTACAAAGGAAAACATAACTTTTATGTTGAAGGTGTGACGAAAATACTTGGGAAGACAAGTATACTTATTATACTACTTTTATAAACAAATAAGACAACAATGAAGCATTTGATCAACAAAATCAACATGTAAAATTAACTTCAGTGGATATATGGGTTTTTTTATCCCTTGAGTTTTGGTGGTCACAAATCTCTATCCTGCAAATGCTCTCACATTGTCTGTTTGTTTTTTTTATTCTTGTTCTTTTGAAAATAAGAACAGCCATTGCTTTGATCAGCCCCTTTGCAACTTTTCCCTAAGGTCACTGTTACTGAATAGTATGTTTCTTTGTGTTTTGGTATTCCTTCAAATATTTTGTGCATGGCATGTGACCAACATATTTTTTAGTCAAGGAGCTTGGTCCTGATGAGCGACAACAAGAGATATCGTCCAGTTTTCTTCAGAAAGGTTAGGGGATCTTTTTTTGTCTCTTCTACCCTCTTGAACATGCATTTGTCACCCTGTTCTAATTTTGAATTTCTTCTCTAACATATATTTAGGAGGACTTGGATAACTCACTGTATCGGACATCTCGCGATCAGCAAAAACCTAATCCTGCTGTTAGGCTCGGTGACACTCAGGTAATACATTATTTGTTGCCTTATTTCACCAAATTTTCTGATCTGAAACCTGAAATTGCATATTGACACGCTCTACTTTCAGGTTTCTTCTTTGGAAGATATCATCAAATCTATGAAGGTATGCCCATGCTCAGTAAAACAGAATTTAAGTATGAATTTTTCATATTCTTGCATATCAAAATCTGGTTATGCTTATGCAGATCCATTCTGCTTCTGAGTTTTGCACAAATTAATTTGGTATTATTTACCTGTCCTTGGCACATTGGACATACATCTTTGCATGTCTTTGTGACCCACATGTAGCATACAATTTGTGACTTCACATTGATCCGTTATTCATTAGTTCCCATATTCTGTATTTCTGTTTACTTCCCTGCAGCCCTACTAAAATTTAAGGCATATTGCAGGATAACTCCTCATCAAAATGGGATGATGTTGTATTTATTCCTCCTGGATTTGACCTTGCTACTGGCTCAAAGCCATCACACCTCAACAAGTAAATCTTTCCGTTGAAGTTTGTTAGCAGTGCTATCCTTAGTCAGCCAACACTATATTTGGCAGTCTGGACACTTTGATAGAAGTAGAATATATGTACGTGTCTTCGAAAAGTATGTGCTTTTGTGCCCCCAACTCGCATTATTGTCAGTTCTTGTGTTAGTTGTATGTAGTGTGGCATTAGTCAACAGGAATCTAAAATAGAATGTAGGTAGCATGCAGATTTGTTATTCTATTTTGACATGCCTTAAATCCTGAAGTCTTCAGATATTGTCCTGATCTGAGCATCTAATTATTTAATTTATGTTATAAGTAGTATTGCTAATCAAGAGTTCTCTAGGCAGTGACTTGCCCTTAAAATTCAAATATACTAGTTTTATTTGAATTTGGACCAGCCATTTTTTGCATTAGCATTTGATGCCATCTATGAAAGCCAACAGCCTCCAATTCAAATGAATGGACAAACTATGAGACAGTTTTTTAGTTTTGAATTTCTTGAGGCCAGAACAATGGATATAGCAGGTCCAATCCAATCCTCAAATAATTATTATTGCAATTACTCACAACTACTCACAAAGCATAGGGTGAAATGCTCACACAGCACAAGAAGCACACATGAAATCATTACAGCAGAGGTAACCCCACTTAAACATCACTCTTGACCGAGGAACTGTAGTTATCTTGGTCATCATAGTACTTGGACCACAGCATGATCCCACCATACTTCGTAGAGGCCTTGATCAATGGTAGGACCTGAGACTTCAGATCATCAGCTGGTATAAACCCGCTTCCTGCTGCCTGCGGCGAAGCTGGTAGGCCAAGAAAGATCTGCTTCGCTGGAATCGACAGCCACTGCTTCCATGCATCTGCAAGATTAGTGGTGCTGTCTGAGCTGTACTGGCAGGGAGGGTTGTTGTAGAACTGCACCCAGACGTAGTCAAACAGGCCGGTTTTTAGGGCTCCACCCACCCAGGCATCAGGGAACTCGCACTGAGGCGCAGCAGTCAGGTACACCGTCTTGCCAGAGTTGCTGTACCCTTTCAAGTACCTTGCAAGATCATCCCAGTGCTGATTAGTGCCGCCCTCGATGTCGAAGTCTATGCCATCAAGAACCGCGTCACCCAGGGGGCGAGAAGAGGACTGCCCTCCTAAGAAGTTGTTCCACAGGTATGTGGCCACATTCTTGGCATCAGCGGCTGAGGAAAGGTAGTAGCTGCCTGTAGCACCACCAATTGATAGCATAACCTTTACACCACTGCTCTGGCACGACTTGATGTCGTCGCTCAGGCTGGTGCAGCCACCACTTGTTGGGTCACAGTGGCCTGCCAGGTTGAGCACCGGGGCCTGGCCATTGCCAAAGGCTGTGAGGAAGGCTAAGTTGATGAACTTGTAGTTACCGCTGGCACAGGTGTCAGCCAGCGTACCCTCGCCACCATTCTGACCCCAATATATGGCAATGCCGCCAGCGTGTGACCCAACAATCTGTGCAACAGCTATTGCTATGAGCAGTAGTTGCACCAGCGGTGTTCTGGTTGCCATGTGTGGAGCCGTGTTTCTTCCTGTTTTTGTTGTGCCTGCAGTTGTGGTTGTTTTTCTGTGTGTTATGAGATTCGGCTGCAAGGGGGCTATCTTATACACTGGACGGATCGGAAGTGTGAAACCGGTTACTGGAATCACTACACTTATTGTTATTTGTTAATGTCCCTGCGTGACTTTTTGGGCAACCCGATGTAATATCTTTACTGTGACTAGTGAATACATCTGAATGGATTCAGCAGGTAACTTCAGACTGACTTGAACGTTATGCTAATTTGACAGTTGAAATGAGCAACGTAGTAGTAGTACATAAGAAATCATTCTGCACCGCACCGACGGAAATATTGCACGATGAATTTCTCAATTGGATAAACTTGCGTTGTCTCTGTCCATTAGAATAATGGAAGGTTGGCATAAATATGGGTAACATCAAATGTTGATTAAGAAGAATCAATAAGGTGAAAGAACAGTGAATTGGCAATTGCATTGTTGGAATTCTTGCTGGCTACAAAGAACAGTCTAATGTGGCTAAATTTGTTTTTGTTTTCCAGAGGTCGTGGAATTATAGAATTTCAAGGAAAATTTTAAAATGTTGGATACCGTACCTTATATATTGAACGGATTGGAAGTCCATAACTGGCTAATGGAATAATTGCCGTAATTGTTTATGCTCGTGCGTCACTTTCTGGGCAATCGGATTGTAATCTCTCTTCATTCAGACAAGTGAACACATCTGAATGGATTCAGCAGGTAGCTTCAGACGAACGTGAACGCTATGCCAATTTGACTGGGTTGTGCGCCTATGAAATTATTCTGTAGGGTACTAGCGAAAACACTGTAGGATAAATTTCTCAATTGGATAATTCTTTATTGTTCGTCGATTAGAATAATAGGGGTTGACATAAATCTGGGTAACATCAAATGTAGAATAAGAAGAATCAACCAAAATAAAACAGTGAGGTGGGCATCTGCTGGCTACAGAGAACTGCAATCCTATGTGACTTTTTTATCGACTATTAGAGGTGTGTACTTACAAATTTGAAGGAAAATTTTTAAATGTTAAACACGCATACACTGTGTTATAAATTTCTGAGAAATTTTTTTAAATGTTAAACACGCATACACTGTTATAAATTTCTGAGAAATTAAATTAGACATCGCGTGGTGCTCTTGTTTTGATTTGGGTGCTTTTGTTCCAGATGGCCATTTATCAAATTTGAGAAATCAATTAGACATCGCACCTAAATTCGTGTGTCGTTCTTGTTGCGATTTGGATGATTTATTTGGTTTCAGATAGCTACTCTTGAGGAAGTGACAAGACGTCGGATTGAACTTTTGAATGGATTGGAAGGCTCTTGCCAAATGTAGCAACATGTCTTCTTATCTGCTGTTATTTGAAGTTTGGTCTTGCAAATGGGCCAATGGGCTGTTTTTTTAAGTTTTTTTTTGATACTTCTGTTATTTGAAGTTTGTTCTTATCTGAGTAACCCTAATGTTTATGGCATTTTGTGTTATTTAGACTTGAAAAGTAGAACTCAAGAGGTGTGTCCGTCAAACCCTATCGTTTGGGACATTTAGTATGACTAGAAACTAATATACTAAGGCCATGTTTGGCAGAGCTTCCGGAGCTGATTCTCTGGTGAATTCAGGAGGAGCTCTGCCAAACAGTTTTATAGAGAGAAGTGATTCTCTATTGATTCTGTGTGAAGTGATTCTCTGAAATGAACTAAGGGCTTGGAGCTGAAAAAAGTAGCTTCTCCTGATTCTATGAAGTGATTCTCCATCCCGATTTTGAGAGTTTATGATAGAGAATCAAAGTGAATCACTTTCAGTCACAAAATCACTTCTCTTAGAAAATCAGAATCAGGTGGAGCTCTACCAAACAGGCCCTAAACATATCTTAAATCTCTCACTGTGAAATAAAGAGTGTCACTTTATTACTCTGACAAGAAAAAAAAGTACAATCAAATCCAATCCATTCCCCTTAACATTATTTACAACTGCACAAACCTCTTCAGAACCACACACACTGCACGTAAGAGAAAGACAAGGATATATATCTAACACACCATCACATCACACCTGACACTGAGAAAATAACCACACACATACATTTCTTTTTCACACCGTGTCACGTACTTAAACATCTCCCTTAACCGAAGAGCTGTAGTGATCCTGATCATCGTAGTACTTGGACCACAGCATGATCCCTCCATACTTCCCGGAGCTCTTGATCAGCGGAAGCACCTGAGACTTCAGATCATCTGCCGGAATGAACCCACTCCCGGCGGCCTGCGGCGACGCCGGCAGGCCGAGGAAGATCTGCTTCGCCGGAACCGTCAGCCACTGCTTCCACGCATCGGCGAGATTGGCGGCGCTGCCGGAGCTGTACTGGCACGGCGGGTTGTTGTAGAACTGCACCCACACGTAGTCGAACAGGCCGGTGCTCAGGGCGCCGCCGACCCATGCGTCCGGGAACGGGCACTGCGGCGCGGCGGTGAGGTACACCGGCCTCCCGCCGGAGCCGGAGTTGTTGCCGCCGTAGCCCTTCAGGTACCTGGCGAGGTCGTCCCAGTGCTGGTTCGTGCCGCCCTCGATGTCGAAGTCGACGCCGTCGAGCACGGCGTCGCCGAGGGGGCGGGCGGAGGACTCGCCGCCGAGGAAGTTGTCCCAGATGTAGGCGGCGACGTCCCGGGAGTCGGCGGAGGAGTTGAGGTAGTAGCTGCCGGCGCCGCCGCCGATGGAGAGCATGACCTTGACGCCGCGGCTCTGGCAGGACCTGATGTCGGCGCTCTGGCCGGCGCAGCCGCCGTTGGTCGGGTCGCAGTGCCCGGCGAGGTTGAAGACGGGCGGCTGGCCGTTGCCGAAGGCGGCGAGGAAGGCGATGTTGACGAACTTGTAGTTGCCCGTGGCGCAGGTGTCCGCCAGCGTCCCCTCGTTTTCGTTCTGGCCCCAGTAGATGGAGATGCTGCCGGCGCTCGCCGTCCCGGCGAACAGCGCCGCCGCGGCGAGCGCGATGAGCAGCAGCTGCGGCAGTGGTGGTGATCTGGACGCCATTGCCATGTGTTTAGCTATGTAGCTTAGCTTCAGGTGGTTTTGTTGTGACTGCGGGTGGTGGTTGCTGGGCAGTAGTAGTCGGTTCTTCTATAGTGAGCGAATTGAGAACTGGAAATGTGAAACTGGCTGCTGGAAATTATTTCCATTGTTGTTTATGCTATTCAGCGTGCCTTGCAGGGGTGATCCATATGATTGTATACAGTTTGATTGGGATTGATGAACACATATGAACGCGCTGAGCTTGTAGACTTCATCCTCTCCTCGTATATGGTTTAATTATGCTATCCAGCGTCGCAACCAGCATGTGAATGTATACAGCTTAATTTGAATGTTGATTGATATAGATGAACACCTATATATGAGCCTGATCTGCTGCAGTGTAGGTCTGATTTCTTAAATCTAGCCTAAGAGGTTACATATTATAAATTTCGCAGAAAATATATTGTAATTAAAATCTTTATTGACTTTTAAAATAAATGAATTAAGTAATATTTAAAATAAGTACTAGGTTTTCTCCTCAAACCTCTGTACATACAGCTTCTTTGTGCATGCTTTTTCAAGCAAGAAATTAAATTGAAGGCCTCAATAGGCTTGGATTGTTGCTCAGTTATGAATGAGAAATTCAGGTCGCGCAAGCCGTTGGGTTATGCAACATCGTACTGGATATGGATGTCAACGGGTTGGGCAAGGTGCGGGTAAGGCATTTGCCCGTCCGATAGCATGCCCGCCCGAAAATATGTCCGCGGGTACAATTACTTGCCCATGCCCGTCGGACATGTGGGTGGGTGGCAGTCCTGACGGTGTCGGCGCAGCGTGCGCTTGCAATAAGCGGGCGAGGGAAAGACCGAGAGGAGAGGGATTCATGAGAGAGGGAGGCCGTGCGCCGCCGCCTGCGCGAGCGCGCAAGGGAAAGAGCGAGAGGAGAGGGAGTCGGGAGGGAGGGAGACCGTGCGAGGGGTGGAGGCGGACTGGCGAAAGGAGCGTAGCGACCGAGTGGTCGAGGGCTTAGGCCGCATGGGTCACTAGCGATAGATGGATAGTTTGCGCAACTGCTGTAGCGGGTAGTCCGATAGGTATCCATGGGCAGTTTTTTTTTACCGTACTCTGCCCGCGGGCAAATATTGATGCTCGTACCCACGTCCGTGGGCAGAATTTCATGTCCATGCCCTTGCCGATCAGGTACGAAACCCGCGGGTACCCGTGTCCATGGGTAAAATTGCCGTCCATAGTACTGGAGATGGACTGTAAGGCACTGGTCGACCTCTGGGAACCGTATGCGCTCCACCGCTCGGAGATCTCGGTGATTTTAAGTGACGTGGAAGCCCTTAGTTTAGGCTTCTCCTCCTCTCTACAATTTCTTCACCAGGAGCCAAACCTAGCTGGCAGCTCACTCTTGTGCTAAGGAGGCCTCACTGGGTAGTTTTCAGAGCCTGTGGGTTGGTGTTACGCCACCGTTCCAGCCTGGCTCATATTGTGGCGGAAGACTATAACCCTGAGTATAAGCAATAAAGAAAAAAAAACCGCCTGGTCGTGACAAAAGTTATTGCCCACGTCAAATTGTCTGTCATCAATTCACCGATTAGCCATTTGTGGTAAAGTCCTTGATCATATACGCTATATATGATCAATTATCTTTATTAGTTCTACACAGTCCAATCAATATGGGGCGTCAAGTCAACTCTATCTAGCTTGCACAAATAAGATGATGTATGATCTTACAATTACAATTATATACTCCCTCCATATTGGTATTAGATGACGTTTAGGACAACGACACGGTCTCCAAACATAACTTTGACTTCTTATTTTTACAAAATATTTATTAAAAAATAATATATGCATACTTTTATAAAAATATTTTTAAAACAAATCTATTCATATGATTTTCACATTTCCAAACTCAACGACTTAAAAGGTATTCATGATTTGTATTTTCAATGTTTGACTAAAATCTTGTCCAAAACGTCGTCTAATACCAATATGGAGGGAGTATAGTGGAATACACCCTCTTTTTATGTTTATAAGGTATGGTGGTCAGATTTGACATGGTCTTCTAAATCACACTTTGACCATTTATTTATTAAACATTATATTATATATTGTTATAATTTAAGATCATTGGAGAGTAAGTTTTATTACAAATCCAACTATTTCAAGTTTGTAGGAATATGCATTGTATTAGAGATATTATTGTATCCTACTAGTAGGACTTATATTCCTGATCGGTCATGTACCGACTCTTATATTGATACTTTTTAATCTGTCCTATATAACGAAATCCATCAGCAGCCTTAGAGTTTAAGCCGTTCTAACCAATCTCACAAAGGTTACATTATAAAAGATTAAAATTATTTGCTAAATTATTGGTAAAAAATTATTAAGTTTGAATCATGATATATGTACCTTACAAACAAAAATGGAGAGAGTAATAATTAATTATGATAGATACAGTGTAATGCCTGGTTTTACGCATATTAAACATTTATAATTTTTTTGCGTGAATTTTACACTGGCATTCTCTCATGTTTTTGTTTTACTATCTATTAATTTTCAAATAACAATAATTCATAGATTTGGAAAATTTTTGCCAAGAAAGATCATAAGAAAATGTTCCTTTCTTTCTTACATGTTTATATTTATGTATAAATTTTAATTGAATTTTTACCATGGTTGGGGAATCCAATGGTTGAAAAACATGAGCTACCTTCTTTTTTTGGAAACCAAAGGAAGAAATGTATTATATCAAGCCTGAGCACATCATGATGTCACACACAATACTCCTGGAAATAAAATTACATTTAATAACCAAAAAACTACTCCTCGTCTTTATTGTACTCATACATCATACAACTCCAAGTCTCGATCCTAAACCTATATAAAGATTCATTTGGAAGGCCGTATAGACATACACCCAGCAAGCAGGCTGAGAATAGAAACCCAAAACATGACAGCCAACATCTGTGTAGGCAGGTACAAGCAACATCGTTTTCTTCCTTCTTCCGTCTTTCTTCTTTTTCTGCCAGCGATGAAGAGGGGAGACTGATCCAATTTACCCAACCCAAAACTGATCAAATTAGTTTGAGTGACAAAATTATTCTCACAAGCCTTTCTCGTGGCTGGATCTAACCATGACAAAATAGAAGAGGGCCTAGACACACTTATTCCACGACGGCAATGGTCTCTTCGTCTCGCCATCACTGTCAGGACACCTAAGTCTCCATGTCGTATTTTTAAAGGAGCTATTGATGTTGTCGCCACTATCACCACCTCCATTGGAGCCACCATAAAGAAAACAAATCCATCCAACATCATCAACGAGGAACCGGATTCTCAAAACTAAAGAAGATAGCATGAGAAAGGCCAAACCCTAAACCTAAAACTAGATCTTGAGAAAAAACGGGGTCCCCGCTCACCCTAGCGTCACCAACGAGATCGCTAGAGACAGGGAAGGGGATCGGAGCGGTGGAGCCGGAGAGGACCAAGCAAGGCATGGTGGCCGGTGACAAGCACGGAAGTTCCCACGGGGGTGGGACCCCCTCCTCCATGGCGATGTACAGGACAATGACATGCACCTTGTGGTGGTGCCCATCATCACTCGTGGCGGTGGAGTTACCGGAGTCTCTCGCCGTAGTTGGAGAGGATGATCAAGACAACGAACTAATCTTCCTCGGATCGAGCGACAAAGCAACTAAACGGAATTGTGGCGGCGAGGGCACTCCATTTTTGTGCATTGTGAGGGCTGGGAGGATTCGAAGGGGACAACCAAGGCTATGGTTCGGTTCTTCCTTTTTTTCTTCTGTTTTAACGTGAGGACAGAGGTGAGCGAAAGATCATGGCTGATGGGAGGGCTAAGAGCATCTCCAAGAGCTCTAGTATATCTCGTTGGCTAGCTAAAAAAAATAAAAGAGAAAAAATCGCATCAAACAAACTAGCTAACTGGATGGCTATATTTCCACGCTAGCTATCTCCTCCCCTTGGCTAGCTATCTTTGCCTAGCCAGGCACGCTAGCCAGTTTTAATTATAGAGAATCTAATTTTAGAGAGTCGGTTGGTTTACCCCTGCTTTTAGTAAGCTTTTATTTTTTAGCTAACCTCTTAATCTTTAAATTTAGTGAGGATTATTGATAGTCTCTTGGAGATGCTCTAAGGGGCAAAAGGAGGAGGAGGAGGAGGTCTGTGCATTTGGTTTTATTATTAAAAGAGGAGGAAGGTGAGGACCAAGATGTGCTTTGATCTAATTTGTGATGAGTGACATAGGCCGAGTTTCTTTCGACGAGAATTTTTATCGGCTCCCATTCACCCCCTGGTCGCTATTTTGGTCCTTCGGAAGGTGAAGGGGAGAGGGCAGCCATGGAGGAGGGGAAGGAAAAGCCATGGTCGGCCATTGAAGACAATTATAACATGAGTAATTGGGGAATTACAGAGGTATTGAGGAGGGGCCTCATGATTAGGGGAGAGTCCATCTGAGGGGAGAGTAAAGGGTTCTATTTCCTTGTTTTTTTCGTGACAAAGAAGCTGGGGGAGAACTGTGGCATAGGGGGAGAGGGGGCTTCCGTGTACTAGATAAGGGGATGTTTGGATCCACATGGCAAGAGCAAAAAATAACAAAACTTTTGACTTCAAGAAAAGATGACAAAAGTTTTGCCATTAGGGGTGTTTGGATCCAATGGCAGAACTTTTGGCAAAAACCCATTTAAACCCCATTCTCCCTCCTTTTGCCATGGGGTGTTTGGAGGCAAATGGCAAAAGTTTTGCCTTTTTGTCCAATTTTGCCACAATGTTGAGCCAAAAGATTTTTGCCATCTCATTTTTGATTTGCCCTTTTGCCATGGGGGTGTTTGGAGGCAAATGGTAAAAAAAATGGCAATATGGATGCCATTTGCCATTTGCCCATGGATCCAAACAGCCCGTAAGTAACATAGTTTAGAGGATCAATAAAGCCCAATAAGGCACTAGTACTGCCCCCAGTTATCCACGTGCGTGCACATACTACCCCAGTTACCTGCGTGTGTGCATGCGTATCACACATAATAGACTTTTTCCATTCCGTCAGAAATAAAGCCACACACGTAATTATATTTGAATTTTTTGGCACAAAATTCTATTAGTCTCCTAGCAATTTCATATGATACAAGATTAAACATTTTTATCAACCTGATTCAACATTTCACAAATATTGGTTCACCACTTGGAAAACTAATTCAACATTTAAAAAAAATGTTGAAATAGTATATTACAAATGCTGAGACAACATATGAAAAATATTGAAGTAGTACATTTCTAAAGTTGGAATAGATTCAATATTTCTTCAAACCTAATAATTAACATTTTCAAAAAAAATATTTCAGTAGTTCTTACATAAAATGTTGAAATAGTTCAAATGTTGATTTTTTATAAAATAACAAAAATATAAATTATATTTGACTTAGAGCTTGTTTTGTTGCTTGTTTGAAAGAAAAGTGAATTTAAAGATCAAATTTAAATGCAATCACTCACGACCAGCTCATGCATGCTACCAGCCACGTGCCTGCACTTGTCCTTGTGTGCCTCTCTTGTTATCGTCAGGTCTCCTTCCGCATCAATCGGCTACATTCATCATGATCAACACAAATCTTAAATAGTGGAAGACATAGTCAAAACATAACTTCAGAAAGCTATGGGAGTGATTGGTTTTCTAGCTAAGGGGCTAGCCGGCCAGAATTCCATAGTGCAGGTTGGGTCAGTTTGGTTACCCGGCTCGGGGCCTTAGCTAGGCTCTAGCTGGCCAAAACGCATGTACGGCATGCATAGACCAGAGACGTGAGTTGGGTTTCCATCTTATGGAGCCTGCGCAGGCCCTGGCGAGCCAGACATCTCTTAGTCTCACCTCCCGCGGCATTTCTATCGCTGCTTTTGGACCGGTGCGCTCCTCGCTGCCCACCGCTGCACTACCGCCGACATCCAGCGACTCATTCTCCCCTTTGCTGCCAGCCAAGATGCCCCTGTCCACGCCCACATCTACACTCGCGCTTCTCTCTGCCGCCTCTAGGGACGAGCAGGACTGCGACAACGCTGGTGAGCAGGAGAGCAGTGCAGCACATGCGAGTGAACGATGCGGGTGTGCGGCGGCACGTGCGGGAGGGTGGTGCAGGCAGGCGAGCAGTGTGGCGAGCAAGGCACGTACGGGCGAGCAGTGCGGCGCCAGAGCGGCGCGGGCGAGCAAGCAGCATATTCCTCTACCTCGCGTGAAGCAGCACCTGCAGGTCCCTCTGCGTCACCATTGACCTCGCGGAGCTGAGCATGTACCTAAACAAGAAAGAAATCATGTTCCCTTGATTTCTTTTTTCTCCACCAAATAATCATAGCAGTAAAAAATTTGATCCCATACGTCAACAAGCCTACCTCCAGTATTGCAAATCGTCTCATATGCAATGAATCAGAGTTGTATGGTGTCAAATTGAAGTAGCATATCAGATCCAAGGGAGCAAAGATGGGGAATCGATCTGCCCCTTTTCTTCTTTTCTCTTATTTTTTTCTTTCCTCATCATTTTTGCCTCGGCTTCGATATGCTCTGCTTGGATTCCATGCTGTTGTTGCTGCTATTGCTTATTTGATGTGCTGCTATTGCTTTCTTATTCGACGGTAAGCGGATTTTTTTGCTTCTTGTTGCTAATTAATTAAATGGATAAATTGGGTGTTGGATGGCTAGTGCTTTGATTATATTTGCTAGCAGAATCAAGCTGGGAGAAAGGTAGTTCAGCACTTGAGCTGTTGTAACAAGAACCAACAGAGGGTGAGTCATTGCTAGGTCGATGGAGAAGAAGCTGAAAGTGGTGATGGTAGTTCAACTCAAGGAGGTGATCCGAACCAACCAGGCAACCAATCACACACAACCCTAGCCAGTCTAACTATTGTCCACAACCAATCAAACAATGGCTATTTGCACTATCTAAACCTGGCTTGTGATGGTCTTGCATATTCCCTGCCCAGGCTTAAGATAGGCTAGGAAACCAATCACACCATGTATAGATTTCCTGGGGGCAGGTTGGACTAGCATGAGCTCTGTGTGTTGCAAAGGCAAAACCCGTCCAAGAGGGTTTAGGAACTACACGAATCGAGCTCTAAACTAATACAAAACCTATTCAAGTTTGAAAATAGTTTGAACTCGTTTTATGACACCGCCATAAATACTATGCACGTCGTCATGCGACAAACAAACTTTACATCCTATATTCATTTAATTTGTTTTATAAATTAATTTTATTTTCAAATAATTATACCCACTTCCTAATTAGTTCTAACAAATTTTGAAATCCTATAAATTATAAAACTAGGGTGCTACATCATATTAAGATTTGCACGCAAGAGTTCTGTAATGTGATAAGTACTTTCTTCTGTTTAGAAAAAGAAACCACGTTTCCATTTTACTATATATGTGCCAATAGTAGACATTCTCATCAGCATTTTACCATGGACTGTCAGTAGGTGGTAGGGGTGGTAAAGTGCGATAGATTTTGTAGTGGAAATTTTAAGGATCAGACTCAACTAGGGCCGGACCAAAATACTATTAATTTTTAAGCTAAAATTAAGTATGATTAAGTTGGATCGTGATACATTCCCACCCCCAGTAGGTGGATTTAATGTGAACTCACATTTACAGCTCTGCTTAAGGATATGATTGGTAAAAGCCATGGAGCTAGCTACTTCCCAAGATGGCTCCCGTTGAACACATCGGATGCCACGAGGCAGCGCGTTCTTTCCTTCTTGCTCAGTTTGCTAATGACCGAAAAAGCAAGATCTCCTGCAACGGCCAGGAACCTTCAGTCTTCAATTGCAGTTGGCGACGGGACATCTCAGCAGCATCACATGCAGCTAGCTCAGCTACGGCACGCAAGACAGCCAATTGCAATTGCGCTTCTTCAGAGGCTAGTTAAATCGTATCTTCTTTATATCTCCCAATCCTAAGATCACTAGTAGTGTTGATCATCACGTATTATTGAGGACAAATCAGGGGATAAGTTTGATCGAGATGCATGCCCAAGGAGCTATCCATGCAAATGACTCGTTATATTAAACAGAACTAATACGCATAAAATGAACTTTGATCATCACGTATATTATTGAGGACAAATCAGGGGGATAAGTTTTATCGAGATGCATATGCCCAAGGAGCTATTCTTGCAAATGACTCGTTATATTATACAGAACTACCCAGAGTCCCAGAAAATGAACTTGAGAATGTCTAAGGGAAATGTGTGAGTCGAACAAGGAGGGAAGTGGCACGCCTGTCTTATATAGGGCAGAAAGAGTGAGTAGTGCATTCAAAATGTGAACCTAACAAGTTTATTGTACAGGCGTGATTTTTGACGCAGCACCTTTAAAACTATACCTGCCTCAGAAAAATATGTGCACGTCTAAGGTGACTTTTCCATTTGTAGAGAAATTAAATTATATGTCTTAACTCCGTTTATGGATCTAGTGAAGCCATTTATAATCCATTACTCACTTGAATAGTCTTGAATCCATATACCCTTCCATCGTGATCCATTTGTACAACAATTAAATTATTTTTCTTAACTCCATTTGTAGAGTTAACTTGTGAGTTTTTCGTTCCACCTTTTTCTTCTATTTGGATATAATTGAGGTGGAGCTAATTCCAAGTTCCAACAAGTTCCTTCCGATCAGTCTTCGGCATGTTACCTTCTAAGCACCTACCAAAAAGTTCTCCATAAGGCGACCCTCAAGAAATGCTAGTCTTTGGGTCCTTGTTCGTCACCTCAAGGCCGGGATCTTTTGAAGAGGTTGTGGATCAAACCTCAGGTTTACTTCTTATATTATTACTCTACGTACACTACTTTAGTCCACTTTCTTTATTTTGGACATGCCCTCCCCCAGAGATGCATGGGGCCAGATTCTGAGTTCTCAGGAGTTGATGAGCCTGCTCAACCACGATGAATGGTACATTGAAAGAGTCATGTCGTTTTACTCAAGAATGCTTATGGTGGAGATGTCAGGATTTCTACTAGCCAGTTTAGTCCAAAGGACTTGTACCATATTAATTAAATATTATACTCTTTATTTAATTTGAAGTAAATTTGGCAGCTGAAGGTACCATTAAAGATTAAGATCTTTTTATGGTACTTGAAAACTAGGGTTATTTTAACGAAGGATGACTTAGCATGAAGGAACATGAATGAAAGTAAATTGTGTAGCTTCTGTGTAGTTTCGAAGAGTCCATCAATCATCTTTTCTTTAATTGTGCTTATGCTAAATTCTTGTGAAGAGCGACTCACATAGTATTTGGTATTACACCTCCTAACAGCTTTTGCAATCTTTTAGATAACTGGGCAAACAGGGGGAACAAAAACCAAATCTACACTTATTGACAGGGGCAGCAACACTTTGTTGGGCTATTTGGATTACCAAAAATGAAGTGGTTTTTGATAAATGCCAACCAAAAATTTATTTGCAGATACTGTTCAGGGGAACCTATTGGCTTCGGTTCTAGGCAAAGTTGCAGTGAACTGAGGATGATCAAGAGCTCCTAATCCAGTGTTCTCGCTCATTGGAGATGTCCTCTTTGTGTTTCTTTAGTTCTCATGGATGGTCTTATAGTTTACGGCTTAGTGTTTAAAACTCCTTTATTTCTTTTAGACTATGTGTGCATGGATGTAGCATCATACTACTTTTTGTAATAATTTCGGACTGATCCCCTATCTTCGGAAAGGGGTGAAGCCGGAACTGTTGGTGATATGCCCAAGAGTCCATCATCACAATACGGTTTAAAGGCCCAAGAGGATATTGATCTAAGAGGGATTAGGATTACTAATGGGTCTATGAGATAGAAGCCCATTAGTAGGCCCTATATATACGAGGGATGGGCTAGGGGGGCAAGACGACCTAATAGCCGCGCCACCACCCTAGCCGCCGCCCTTGCCGTGCGTGCGGTGCTAGCACACCGACGCCCGACGTTCCATCCCCGTACGTGTGGACTCCGTGGAAGCATTGCTGCGACTGCTGCGCTGACCGACTGCTGGGATCAAGCACGAGGAGCTCGATTCGTGGGACGTGATCGACTACTTCCTCTACATCGACGCGCGACTTCTTCTGATGCGCTGCGCGTCTAGTGGTAACGATCTATGATCTTCTACTCGCAAGTATCTTGGGTGTATGCGGTAGTGATGCTAGCGTAGCCTACCTGTTTCCCATCAGTGGTATCAGAGCCAGGTTGCGTAGTTTTTGGTCTGGATCATTAGCGTATAGGTGATATGTTGTTGTAGTAGATTGGATCTATTACTTTTGCACGGTTTGATTATATCAATTGGTCATAAGGGGTTCAAACTGGAGCGAGTTGATTGCGCGACATGTGACCAAAAAGATTAGGTCGTGTTCTTTCTCTGTTGTGCATACGACATGTCCCTACCAGCTGGAATCACCATCAGGGACTGACTGTGTGCATAGTCAGCTGATTGAACCAACAGATCGAGGTCACGTGTAGATGCAGTCTTCTCAAGTGCAAAGGTTGCACGGTCAATGTGATTGACCTAGTGATATTTCTTCTTCATGTTTGGAAGAAGTTGATGGTTTTAAGATTGTAATAGAGAACAAATGTTGTTCTATTTTTTGCAATGGTATTTTCTATGCTCATTGTCCATTAGTGAATGGATTATATGTTCTTGATCTTGAGGATAAATCTGTTTGTAACATTAATACTAAGAGGCTTAGACCAAATGATTTGAATCCCACTTTTATTTGGCATTGTCGCTTAGGTCATATAAATGAGAAGCACATTGAACAACTCCATAAAGATGGATTGTTAAGCTCGTTTGATTTTGAATCATTCGACACATGTGAGTCTTATTTGCTTGGAAAAATGACCAAAGCACCTTTCAATGGGCATAGTGAGAGGGCGAGTGACTTATTGGGACTTGTGCATACCGATGTATGTGGACCAATGAGCTCAATAGCCAGAGGTGGTTTTCAGTACTTTATTGCTTTCACTAATGACTTTAGTAGATATGGCTATATCTAGTTAATGAGGCACAAGTCTGAATCATTTGAAAATTTCAAAGAATTTTAGAATGAAGTACAAAATCAATTAGACAATACAATTAAATTTCTACGATCTGATCGTGGAGGAGAATATTTGAGCCTTGAATTTGGTGATCATTTGAAGCAATGTGGAATTGTTCCGCAGCTAACTCCGCTTGGAATGCCTCAATGGAATGGGGTATCCGAACGGAGGAACCGAACCTTGTTGGACATGGTTAGGTCCATGATGAGCCAAGCTAATCTTCCATTGTCATTTTGGGGTTATGCTCTTGAAACTGCTGCGTTCACACTGAATAGAGTTCCAAGTAAGTCTGTTGAGAAGACACTATATGAGATATGGACTGGGAAGCGTCCCGGATTATCTTTTCTCAAAGTTTGGGGATGTGAGGCTTATGTCAAACATTTGATGTCAGATAAACTCACTCCAAAGTCAGACAAATGCTTCTTTGTGGGATATCCTAGGGAAACCAAATGATCTTATTTTTACAATAAGGCGGAAGGCAAAGTGTTTGTCGCTTGCAATGGTGTTTTCTTAGAAAAGGAGTTTCTCTCAAAAGGATTCAGTGGGAGCAAGGTGCAACTTGAAGAAATTCAGGAAACGCCCGAAACTGTTTCAGCACCCACTAAAGATCCACGGGATACGCAAGATGTTGCACAACCCGTAGTTGAGGCACCAGGCCCACGAAGGTCTATAAGGGCACATCACGCTACTGACAAGCTCAACCTCCTCATTATGGAGGAGAGCCACGTATTATTGATGGAAAATGATGAGCCCTTGTCCTACACGGAAGCAATGATGGAACCCGACTCCGTCAAATGGCTTGAAGCCATGGAATTCGAGTTAAAATCCATGCATGATAATCAAGTTTGGAACTTGGTCAATCAAATTGACGATGTTAGACCTGTCGACTGTAAGTGGATTTTTAAGAAAAAATTAGACATGGATGGAAATGTTCACATCTATAAGGAACGATTGGTGGCAAAAGGTTTCCGACAAATTCAAGGTGTTGACTATGAAGAAATATTTTCGCCCGTCGCAATGCTAAAGTCTGTTCAGATTCTCCTAGCAATTGCCGCATATTATGACTATGAGTTGTGGCAAATGGATGTCAGAACTGCTTTCATTAATGGACATCTAAGTGAGGATGTGTATATGACACAACCTGAAGGTTTTGTCGATCCTAAAAATGCTGGGAAAATATGTAAGCTCAGAGGTCCATCTATGGATTGAAGCAAGCATCTCAGAGTTGGAATATTCGTTTTGATGCAGTAGTCAAAGGGTTTGGCTTCATCAAGAATGAAGATGAGCCTGTGTTTAAAAAAGGCTAGTGGGAGCGCACTTGTGTTTCTGGTCCTATATGTGGATGACATATTACTGATCGGAAATGATATTTCAATGCTTGAAGCCATTAAAACCTCATTGAAAAAGAGTTTTTCGATGAAGGATTTAGGAGAAGCGGCTTACATTCTGAGTATTAGGATCTATAGAGATAGATCAAAAAAGGCTAATTGGATTAAGCCAAGACACGTACATTGACAAGATATTGAATCGGTTCAATATGTAAGATTCCAAGAAAGGTTTCTTGCCAATGTCACATGGCATTGCTTTGAGCAAGAGCCAATGTGCTACGACACCTGATGAGCAAAAGAGGATGAGTATGATTCCTTATGCTTCAGCCATAGGGTCGATCATGTATGCCATGCTTTGCACGCGCCCAGATGTTTCTTTTGCTCTAAGTGTCACGAGCAGGTATCAGACAGACTTCGGTGAAGCTCACTGGATAATTATAAAGAGTATTCTTAAGTACTTTAGAAGAACTAAGAATATGTTCCTAATATTTGGAGGCGAAGATGAGCTCGTTGTAAAAGGGTTACACCGATGCTAGTTTTCAAACAGACAAAGATGACTCCAAATCGCAGTCCGGTTTTGTTTTCTGCTTCAATGGTGGGGCAGTGAGGTGGAAGACTTCCAAGCAAGATACGGTGGCTGATTTGACAATAGAGGCTGAGTATATTGCAGCTTCCGAAGCTGCAAAAGAAGCTATTTGGATCAAGAAGTTTGTTTCTGATTTGGGTGTTGTTACTAGTGCTTCCAGTCCAGTGGACCTCTATTGTGATAATAGTGGTGCCGTTGCACTAGCAAAGGACCCTAGAACAACTAATAAGTCCAGACATATACTGCGAAGTATCACCTCATCCGTAACTTTGTTGAGAGAGGTGATGTGAAGGTTTCCAAGGTGCACACGGATTCAAATGTTGCTGATCCGTTGACGAAGCCTCTCCCACAACCAAAGCATGAGGCGCACATGAGATCTATGGGTAATAGATACTTACATCAGTGATTCCAGTGTGCATGAGAGATTTAGTGTCATAAGTGTGTTTATGTAATAATGAATAATTGTTATTGGTTCCATGGATGATTATCTTTTACATTAATTATTAAGTATGTGACTTGTTCGTGAAACTTTTGTTGACAAGGATATGATTCTAAATTATCCCTAGTTTATGTCGTTATGTGGGATAACAACGACATTGAGACTAGCACATGCATTAATTCATGATCATGTTTCACGGATCATGGATATGGAGATATCGGATTAATGATGTGGACACATGTTGTAACACCCTAAAAATGCCTATTTTAAAATTTAGTAATTAAATTTGCTTTTATTTAATTTAATACTCATATTTACCTAAGGAAAATAAATTATTTTTGAGAAAATAAAATTAAATATAAGGTTAGAAACATTTTTGTTGCATTCATGCTGTCTGCATTGTGTTTTGTTTGTGTGCGGTTCAATTGGAATTTAAATTCTGTTTAAATTCGAATTTGAATCTTTTTGTTTGGAGCTCTAGAAAAGTTGTAGCAGCCCGAGTCCGTTTTCCCTCCCTGAACTTCTCTCCCCGGCCGAGCTTGCCCCTCTTTCTTTTCTTCTGCGCAGCAGCCCGCTCCCCGCTTCCCCGCTTTCGGCCCAGCCCGCGGCCTGCTTCGCTCTCCCCGCCGGCCTGCCCTCTGAAAGCACCAACACTAGGCCAAGAGGGGGGGGGGGGTGAATAGGCCTGTTTAAAAATTCCTGCAAAAATCCTCCGAAAACTGTCAGAACGTCGGATGATCCGACACAGTCTCGGATCTTCCGGCCAGGAAGATCCGACACTGTATAGGATCTTCCGACTGGGACAGAAAACCGGAAGATCCGATGGAAAGCCGGATCTTCCGACAGGCAATTCAAGTATACTTCGAGATTTGAAAACTAATGACCTTTTGACAATTCCACTTGAATACAAAGCTCACAAATGATGTATGGAACCTTCTATATATGATCAATATCGGAGTATAGCCACAAATAAGTAGATCGGGACAAATCAAGATATAGAAACAATATGAACAAGAATGAAAGTGGAGACAAAGGATTTTCTACCGAAGTTCACTCCACAAAGGAGCTACGTCTCCGTTGAGATGCTCACAAAGAGCCGGGCTGTCACACTAACCCCAAGTCTCTCCCAATCAACCACAAAGAAGGATTGAGTTACTTACTATGTGCTCCCACGAAGAGAGAGGGTAATACAAACTTCCGGGACTCAAACCACAAGAGAATGGGAGTTCACCGGCACCTCTAACCGTCTAGGAGCAAGCTCCAAGAGTAACAAACGTGAATCGACGAATCCAAGTGCTTCAAGTGCTTGAGAGATGAACTAGTTGAGGGAGCTCAAGATGGCACTAGGTCTCACACCTCAAATCTTCTCTCTCACTCAAACCCTAGGTGAATCTTGGAAGAATCAAACCTTGGAAGGGAGTAGAGAGGTGGAGTGAATGCTCAAGTGGGAGTTTGTCTCGTGTTAGGTCAGAGTGAACAGCAACAGTGAATGAAAGGGGGTGAGGGGTATATATACCAACCCCCCAAAAAAATGACCGTTATGTTCACTGCGAAGGGGTACCGGATCTTCCGACAATAGGTCGGATCTTCCGATAAGCAACAGAACCGAGTAACAAAAACTCCAGGTAAGTTCCGGGGGCCGGATCTTCCGACCAGATGTCGGATCTTCCGGGCGACCCCGGAACTTCCGTCCCAAAGAAATCTCAAGACAGAGCCAGCCGGAACTTGCAGTCGGATCATCCGGCCAGGGGCCGGAACATGTACACAGGACACTTCCGAGGCTGAAAAAAACGGCTAAGTCATGTAAGTTCCGACCAGGGTCGGATCTTCCGGCCAGAAAAAAATTCAAGGCCGAGCGGCCCGGAACATCCGGTCGGATCTTCCGGCCTAAGATCCGGGCAAGCAGGAAAGGAGTTTGTGAAGTGTTTTTGTGGCTTTAAAGAATTTGTCATCTCAAGCAAAGCACTTTTAGCAACTGGAAATCATCAACTACGTCCCCCTTGATAGTACGGTGGTCCTATACTCAATTTCAAAAGGAAAATAGAATTTAAATTGCCAATTGAGTCTTCCACCATATCAAAAAGAATTGGGGTACTTCCTTTTGTGCTATCTTTCTCTTTATTTCATTTTATTCCTGCACAACTCAAGCACAACATCATATCCGAATTTCTATTGCCATTAATCACCAAAATAGATTAAATGCCTAGATGCACTTTCAATCTCCCCCTTTTTGGTGATTGATGACAATACAAATTTGGGTGCATAAAAGGAATAAAATACATGTAGTAGCTCCCCCTCAATTTGTGCATGGTGTGATAAAATCATCGTGATGCATATGACAAGATATTCACAACAATAAAGTGAGAAATAACATCACATCATCCATAAGCAATTCATAATAAAAGATAACGAGATCCACATCACACTAGCAATAACCAAATTAAAGTCTTACAAATAAAATTCTCGCTTGGCACACCATCCATAACACAAATTCAAGTCTTACAAGTTCACAAGCTCACAAGAATAAAATAAAAGATAGATAAACGATAGATGGCATAAGGCCCAAATTCACTCCCCCTTTGTCATCAAAGACCAAAAAGGGAGCTACTCGTCCTCGTCGTCGTCGTCGCCATCATCATCACCATCATCATCTTCTTCTTCGTCCTCATCAATAGCGGGAGCCTTGCCCTTGCGACGCTCCTCATCCGTCTCGGGCTCACTGATGTATTCTTCTTCCTCTTCCTCTGATTCTTCAATATCAACCTCCTCTTCTTCTTCCTCTTCCTCTTCCTCAACAATATCCGCTTCACCTTGTCCTTGGGAGTGAGAAGCACCAAAGACAAACTCTTGAGAATAATCCTCCCATGGATTTTCAAAAGAGGGTGGAGGAGTAACTTCCCGGAGTTGATGAACCGGAGAGTGTGGCATGTTTAACTTGTCAAGAAGCTCCTTATGGCGCTTATCCGCCATATATCTATCATGCTCAGCCCGCTTCTCTCGCTCATGGGATCTCTTAACTTCATGCTTGCACATGTTGAAGCAAGAGAACATGCCTTGAAGAAGGAAATCCAACTTGCTCATTTTTCCTTTGGGAGCAAATGAGGGGCCACTAGAGGAAGTTGGACCACTAGATGGAGGAGCTTGGGAAGATGAAGCACCTCGAGATGATGGAGTTGGAGCACCATGATAAGGCTTAGACTTGATCTTCAAAAGTTGAGAAATCTTGCCTTGAGGGGATTTATAAGCTGGATGGATCTTGTCAGTCAATATGTTTACCCCAGTGACATGTATAATCATGTGAAAGATGTATGGGGCATAGTGACATCCACTAGAGGCATCATGTGAGCAATAAATAATTTCATTCCAAATGAAATTAAAAACCTTGAACTTGGGCTTCCCGGGGGCCATCTGAAATAGCAGATTCTTGGCCCTCTTGGAGATGTTGTCCGCATCTCCTGCTCTTGGATACATGGTCCCTCTAAACAGTTGATTCAGCAACTTATAGAATGGGGAGAGTCCCTTGTACTTTCCAAAAACAACCTCACCATAAGCATGATCATACATGAAGGCTAGCTTGGTGTCATCCAAAATTCTCCCAAGATGAAGATCGATCTTGCTGCGATCATTGCTTGTGTGGGCATAGGCGGTCTCCTCAGCAAGCCCAAACAAACTAGCAAACTCATGCAAAGATATGGAAAGGCGTTTACCACATAGAGTCCAATGCATTTCATACCTCTCTTCATCTACCCAAAGAGTGGCATAGAACTGGGCGATAACTTCCTCATTATATGAGCACTCAAAGGCCATGATCTTGTCCAAGTCCATCTCCACACACCTCTTGTATACATCATCAACAACTGGCTTGAGTGGTGGTGGAAAGCTCTTCAGGTATTTCCAGTCGACCCAATACATGGGAGTGCAAATCCGGGTCATCTTCAAAATTACGGACTCATACCAGTCTGCCTGGTGTGCAACCCAAAACCTGGGGTCACCCCTGAATGACTTGTACTGAATGCTCCTGGGATCCTCATGTGTACTGAGTCTGAGTGGCTTCATGCTGTTCTGTGCCAACCTGAAGTTGACCACTGCACTGTCTTGTGCGTGTCTGAAGGGAATGGCAGTGCTGATGAAGTTCTGAGCGAGAAAAGATATATCAATGTCATCGTTGTACTGACTCCCCGGTCCTTCTCCTTGATTGGCCCTCTTAATTCTGGGGCGAGGAGGAATCTTGCGCCCCGGCACACTGGATTGGGCTCTTCCGCGAACAGAGCGGGAAGTTGTTTCCTTCGATGTCCTCTTGCCCTTGCCAATTTCTCTAATCTCCCCATCTGAAGCAGTATCCGAATTAGATGATGAACCACTTGGAGGATGAAACGAGCTCTTGGTGCGACCGGTACTTGGACGCACTGTCAAAGATGTGGTCTTTTTCTGTGTAACCTTTTCTTTAACCATCTGATAAGATAGAAGAAAATATGTATTTAGAGAGAGGATCAAAGATTTGCAACTAAGTAGACAGAATAGAACTCGACTCAGTCGGATCTTCCGGCCCTGAGTCGGAAGATCCGGGGGTCCGGATCTTCCGACTCACCGTCGGATGATCCGACAGAGTCGGGTCAAACCCTAACTACTTAGGAACAGGAGATTTAGCCCACCAAACTTTGTGAAATCATAGGGAAGTGTTCTGGACATGTATATGAGATGATTGACCAAGGGGAAACCAACTAGAACCTCCTACATTGATAGATCGGGCGATGGGGATTTTGAATCAATACCATTGAGATTTCTCGCGAGAACTCCGGAAGATCCGATGGAGATTGAGTCTTGGAGAGTTGGGGAATCAAATGATGTCACTCGATGAAGAAATCCACGGTCCAATCTTCAAATCGCCGTATGGGGTCGAGAGAGAGGGGGCAAGGGGACGTTGGTGGATAAAGAGAGGAGGAATAGAAGGTAACGGTTCGGTCCAGATATATATATCGTGCACAGGCCGGAAGATCCGACGACGAGCCGGAAGATCCGACCGAGACAGAACCAGAGAGACCAGAGCGGATGTTCCGAGAGTTCCCAGGTCCGGAAGATCCGACAGAGAGTCGGAAGATCCGAAAATTTTTCGGAGAGAGCGATTCGAGACAGAGCCACCCGGAACTTCCAGGGGCAAGTTCCGGGGGTATGTCGGAAGATCCGGGGGTCCAGAAGAGATATGACATAAAGATGATTTTGCAAGGTGAGATTTGATTGAAGATTTTGAGAGAGCTTGCTTATGAACTAGTAAGACACTTGTCCCAAAGTTGATCAGCAACAAACAATCAACAAATTAACCATGATCAACTTGAGACAAGATGTGATCCAACGATCACAAGATCAAATATTTTGAAATACTCACACAAAACTAAGATAAAACAATTTTTCTCCTAGTCTAGGCATCAAACAATTGTGTATGCAACAAGTCAAGCCAAGTTACGAGAATCCAAAATATTTAGCTCACTCCTCAAGGAACAAAACCTTTGCTCATCGAGAGGCTTGGTGAAGATATCGGCTAATTGTTTTTCGGTTCCTACATGGCATATGGCGATATCTCCTTTGGCTTCATGATCTCTAAGGAAGTGGTGTCGAATGTCTATGTGCTTGGTTCTTGAGTGTTGAACGGGGTTGTTTGCAAGTTTTATGGCACTCTCATTGTCACACAAAAGTGGGATGTTTTTGAACTCACAACCAAAGTCCCTCAAGGTTTGCCTCATCCAAAGTAGTTGAGCACAACAAGCACCGGCTGCAACATACTCGGCCTCGGTGGTGGATAGCGCAACGGAATTTTGTTTCTTAGAGCTCCAAGACACCAAAGACCGACCAAGAAATTGGCAAGTCCCCGTTGTACTCTTTCGATCTACCTTGCAACCGGCATAATCCGAATCGGAGTAGCCAAGTAGATCAAAAGTGGAGCCCTTGGGATACCACAAGCCAAGGTTTGGAGTATGCACTAAATATCTAAAAATTCTCTTAACAGCCATTAGATGACATTCCTTAGGATTGGCTTGAAATCTTGCACACATGCACACACTAAACATAATATCCGGCCTAGATGCACAAAGGTAAAGCAAGGAACCAATCATGGAGCGATATACCTTTTGATCGACGGATTTGCCTTCCTCATTTAGATCAAGATGACCATTCACCGGCATAGGGGTCTTGATTGGCTTAGCATTGGCCATGTCAAACTTTTTGAGCATATCACTTGTATATTTGGTTTGACATATGAACGTGCCATGCTTTAGTTGCTTGATTTGAAATCCGAGAAAGAATTTCAATTCCCCCATCATTGACATCTCAAATCTCTTGGTCATTATCCTACTATACTCTTCACAAAAAGTTTCATTAGTAGAACCAAAGATTATATCATCAACATAAATTTGACAAACAAACAAATCTTTGTCTATTTTCCTAGTGAAGAGAGTAGAATTGGCTTTGCCCATTACAAAGCCATTCTTGAGAAGAAAATCCTTAAGGCATTCATACCATGCTCTAGGTGCTTGCTTAAGCCCATAGAGCGCCTTATGGAGTTTGTAGACATGGTCGGGGTGCTTGGGGTCTTCAAATCCCGGTGGTTGCTCTACATATACTAGCTCCCCAAGAGGCCCATTCAAGAATGCACTCTTCACATCCATTTGATACAACTTGAAGTTGTGATGAGATGCATAGGCCAAAAGGATACGAATTGACTCAAGCCTTGCCACCGGAGCATATGTCTCACCAAAATCAAGCCCTTCAATTTGAGTAAAGCCTTGAGCAACCAACCTAGCCTTGTTTCTTGTGACAACGCCATTTTCATCTTGTTTGTTCCGGAAAACCCACTTGGTGCCAATCACATTTTGCTTGGGTCTTGGGACCAACTCCCATACTTCATTTCTTGAAAAGTTGTTCAACTCTTCTTGCATTGCAATAACCCAATCCGCACCTCCAAGAGCTTCTTCTACCTTGAGAGGTTCCAAAGAGGAGACAAACGAGTAAAATCCACAAAAATTTGCTAAACGTGAACGAGTGGTTACCCCTCTTTGGATGCTCCCTAGAATGTTGTCAACGGGATGATCCCGTTGAACACTTTGATGAACTCTTGGATGTGGAAATGTTGATTGACGTTGGATGGGTCCATCACCATCTTCTTCATGAGGTATCTCAACATCTTGAGCATCTTCACCTTGAGCTCCCCCTTGATCAATGCCTTGGTCATGATCGTCACCATGATCTTGGACTTGATCTTGTGATGAGCTTGGTGGTTCAACTCTTGTTGATGGTGACGGGTCTATGTTGAACATGATTTCCGGATCTTGATCTTGTTCTTTATCTTCATTTTGAGGCTCTTGGGGCTTCACTTCTCCTAAACTCAAGTTCTTGATAGCTTGATTTGGCGGGACTTCATCTACAAGGTCATTTATAACTTGCTCTACTTGAGAGCCGTTTGATTCATCAAATTTTACGTCTACCGTGATCTCAACACAACCGGTGGTTTTGTTGAAAACACGGTAGGCGTGTTCATTAGTACCATAACCAAGTAGAAAGCCTTCATCAACCTTAGGTGCAAACTTTGAGCTTTTGGTTTTCTTGTTAAGAATGTAACATTTGCAACCAAAGACTCGAAAGTAGTGCACCTTTGGTTTGTTACCGGTTAGGATCTCGTATGGAGTCTTGTTCAAGTACTTTTGAAGATAGAGACGGTTAGTGGCATGGCAAGCCGTGCTAACCGCCTCGGCCCAAAAGTTATCCGGAGTCTTGTACTCATCAAGCATGGTCCGTGCCATCTCAATCAAAGTCCTATTCTTCCTCTCAACAATGCCATTTTGTTGAGGTGTGTATGGCGCGGAAAGCTCATGCTTGATTCCCTCTTCATCAAGAAACTCTTCAACATTTGTGTTCTTGAACTCCGTCCCGTTGTCACTTCTTATATGCTTGATCTTCAACTCAAACTCATTTTGAGCTCTTCTAATGAATCTCTTGATGATTGTTTGAGCTTCACTCTTGTCTTGCAAAAAGAAGACCCATGTGAAACGGGAAAAGTCATCTACAATGACAAGTCCATACTTGTTCCCGCCAATGCTAACATAAGCAACCGGTCCAAATAAATCCATATGAAGCAACTTGAGTGGTCTTGAGCTAGTCAAAATATTTTTGGGTGGATGTGGTGCACCGACTTGCTTCCCGGCTTGACAAGCACTACACAACCGATCTTTCACAAACACAACATTTGTTAGTCCTAGGATGTGTTCATCCTTTTGAAGTTTGGCCAAGTTCCTCATCCCAACATGAGCTAGCCGGCGATGCCAAAGCCAACCCAAGCTAGATTTTGCCACTAGACAAGTCTTCGGTTCCACTTTACTAGTTGTGAAATCAACTAAGTAAAGCTTTCCCTTAAGTCGACCCGTAAATGCAATAGAGGAATCCTCCCTTCTTAGGATGCTCACACCCTCATTAGTAAAGAGACAATTGTAGCCTTTCTCACAAAGTTGTGAAACCGACAACAAGTTGTATCCCAAAGAATCAACAAGATAAACATTTGAAAGAGATGAGTCTTGTGAAATAACTACTTCACCTTGACCTATGACATCACCATGATTGTTGTCACCAAATGTGATCTTCTCAACGGGTGAGTCATATTCTTGTAGCTTCGCAAACATATTCCTTTCTCCGGTCATATGATTTGAACATCCACTATCCAATAACCACGAAGGTCCACCGGAGGAATATGCCTACAAAACAAGTTTTAGGCCTTGGACTTAGGTACCCAAAATTGATTGGGTCCTTGAGAGTTAGCTTTAGACATTTTAGGCACCCACACACTTCTCATCATTTTCCTAGCGTGAGCACCTATATACTTTACCGCCATCTTTCCATTTTGGTCCCAAGTGACCATGTAGTCGATGGAGTAGTTTGGTGATGGCTTGTGCTCAATGACCTTCTTTTCTTTCTTGGTCTTGATGTTGACATTTTGAGTGGATGCCTTTACCTTTGGCAAGGACTCCGTGAGTCTTACCACTCCATGAGCCGCATCCATTAGTTCACCTAGATAGGTCCCCTTGGTGAACAATGTCACATCACGATCATTCACCCTTTTTGTGCCATTTGCCTTTCCTCCTCGAGTGTATCCAAGCCCATTCTTGATAGTACCATATCTACCGGCTTTATATGCCGGATGAGTCTCGAATACACTCTTGCCCTTACCTTGATCTTGGCCAATGGTATTGTTCAACTTTTGGATTTGAGCCTCTTTAGCCTTGACTTGCTCTTCTAATTTAGAAAGGTTAGTAGTACAAGCATGTACATCAATTTTATAACACCTTGAGCAACCTTCACTAGTAGAGACACTTGAGTCAAGATTAGTCTTAGAGTTATTCGAGGTACTTTCCCAAAGAGAGCTAAAATTGGCTTCTAGATCTTTATATTTAATCTCTAGGCTTGAATGCCTTTCTTGAAGCTCATTTTTAGCATTCTTTAGCTTAGTGAGAGAGTCATTTGTCAAAGACAAGTTCTTTGACATCCTCTCCCGTGAGTCATTGACTTGAGATAACTCACTAGCCAACTTCTCAACCTTGAGTTTCTCCTCAACTAGAGCCTCTTCTAGGACAAGGTTTCTCTCCTTCTCAAGGATGAGCAATTCTTCTTGCCTTTCGAGACTCTCTTCTCTTTTCCCAATTTTCTCTAGTAGTTTTTTAATAAATTTGTAACCGTCTTTACCAAACTTCTTTATCATGTTTTTCTCATATTCGGCTTCTTCATTATCTAGTTCATTTTCAATGTTACTAGATGATGATAGAGTGGATGGAGAAGGTGGTGTGGTGTCAAGTACCTTGGTCCCTTGAGCCATGAGGCACATGGGAGCTTCATCATCACTCTCATCAATGTTGTTGAAGAGTCTTGAGGTTGATGTAGGAGCATGAATGGCACAAGTGGCCATTTCTTCATCACCGGAGTCGTCACTTGATGAATCCCAACCTTCACCAACATGAGCGCTTCCAAACCTTTTCTTGTACTCTCGACTCTTCTCCTTGTATTTCTTGTCTTTGTCACCGACCTTGTCCTTGATCTTCTTGTCATCCTTGTCATCCTTCTTGCGGGGACAATCGGCAATGAAATGACCTTTCTCCCCACACTCATAGCATCTTCATTGAGAGAAGCTCTTCTTTTCACCTCTCGTCTTCATGAATCTCTTGAAGTTTCTAACCAACATAGCGGTTTCTTCATCGGTGCTCTCATGGTCGTTTGAATCTTCGTTTTTCTTGGAAGTTGAGGTCTTCTCATTTGACTCAACTTTCTTGCTTGGTTCGGCCTTAAGAGCGATTGTCTTGACTTCGATTTGTTGGATTGATCTTGTCACATCCAAGCTATTCATCTCATGATATTGCAATTTGTTGAATAGCTCCAAGGGCACCATAGTCTTGAACTTGTCACTTTCTCTAATCATTGTGGCAAGCATTGGGTTCTTTGGTGCGTATGCTCTAAGCAATTTCTTTGTGACCTTGTTTTCGCCCCAATCATTGCTTCCAAGCATTCTAATTTCGGTGACTAGAAGCTTCAAACGATCATACATTTCTTGCAAGGACTCATCCTTCTTCATGACGAATGCTTCTAGTTCTCCTTGTAGGAGATCCACCTTGCCTTCCTTGACTTCATCCGATCCTTCATGTGCCATTTGAAGAGTATCCCATAGCTCCTTGGCATTATCGATTCCTCTAATCTTGTTGTACTCGTAGGAGCTTAGAGCACTCCTAAGCACGGTCACGGCTTGAGAGTTGCGGAAGATGTCGTACTCTTGTTCTCGGCTTGGTGTTGCACTCTTGTCGACACCTATATTGACAATGGTCCAAAGAGATGGGTGAAGACCATGCAAGTAAACTTTCATATCATCACTCCATCGGGCATAGTCAATCCCATTGAATTTGGGGACTTTGCCCATTGGAACGGATGAAAAATTAAGACTAGAAGGGTCAAAAGATTTGTTAGAAGAAGATGTCTCATATCGAAAAGACACCGAGTGTTGTCCGTCGAGAGCGTCTCTTTCTCGTATCTTCTTCTTGAAAAGCTTTTGCGCCTCTCTTTCGGCCTTCTCCTTAATCTTCTTCCTTATCTTCTCCCTTCTTTGCCTTTTCTTTTCTTGTTCATCCAAGCTTTCATCAACATCGCTAATGTTGAATTCATCATCACTCGAGCTTGACTCAACGGGTGTCGGATGTTTATCTTTGTGGGCGGAAGCCATCTCGGATACATCTCCCATACCGGCCATAGTGTTTTCCCTTAGCGGTTAAGCCTAAACAAGGGATTAGGCTCTGATACCAATTGAAAGCACCAACACTAGGCCAAGAGGGGGGGGGTGAATAGGCCTGTTTAAAAATTCCTGCAAAAATCCTCCGAAAACTGTCAGAACGTCGGACGATCCGACACAGTCTCGGATCTTCCGGCCAGGAAGATCCGACACTGTATAGGATCTTCCGACTGGGACAGAAAACCGGAAGATCCGATGGAAAGCCGCATCTTCCGACAGGCAATTCAAGTATACTTCGAGATTTGAAAACTAATGACCTTTTGACAATTCCACTTGAATACAAAGCTCACAAATGATGTATGGAACCTTCTATATATGATCAATATCGGAGTATAGCCACAAATAAGTAGATCGGGACAAATCAAGATATAGAAACAATATGAACAAGAATGAAAGTGGAGACAAAGGATTTTCTACCGAAGTTCACTCCACAAAGGAGCTACGTCTCCGTTGAGATGCTCACAAAGAGCCGGGCTATCACACTAACCCCAAGTCTCTCCCAATCAACCACAAAGGAGGATTGAGTTACTTACTATGTGCTCCCACGAAGAGAGAGAGTAATACAAACTTCCGGGACTCAAACCACAAGAGAATGGGAGTTCACCGGCACCTCTAACCGTCTAGGAGCAAGCTCCAAGAGTAACAAACGTGAATCGACGAATCCAAGTGCTTCAAGTGCTTGAGAGATGAACTAGTTGAGGGAGCTCAAGATGGCACTAGGTCTCACACCTCAAATCTTCTCTCTCACTCAAACCCTAGGTGAATCTTGGAAGAATCAAACCTTGGAAGGGAGTAGAGAGGTGGAGTGAATGCTCAAGTGGGAGTTTGTCTCGTGTTAGGTCAGAGTGAACAGCAACAGTGAATGAAAGGGGGTGAGGGGTATATATACCAACCCCCCCAAAAAAATGACCGTTATGTTCACTGCGAAGGGGTACCGGATCTTCCGACAATAGGTCGGATCTTCCGATAAGCAACAGAACCGAGTAACAAAAACTCCAGGTAAGTTCCGGGGGCCGGATCTTCCGACCAGATGTCGGATCTTCCGGGCGACCCCGGAACTTCCGGCCCAAAGAAATCTCAAGACAGAGCCAGCCGGAACTTGCAGTCGGATCATCCGGCCAGGGGCCGGAACATGTACACAGGACACTTCCGAGGCTGAAAAAAACGGCTAAGTCATGTAAGTTCCGACCAGGGTCGGATCTTCCGGCCAGAAAAAAATTCAAGGCTGAGCGGCCCGGAACATCCGGTCGGATCTTCCGGCCTAAGATCCGGCCAAGCAGGAAAGGAGTTTGTGAAGTGTTTTTGTGGCTTTAAAGAATTTGTCATCTCAAGCAAAGCACTTTTAGCAACTGGAAATCATCAACTACGTCCCCCTTGATAGTACGGTGGTCCTATACTCAATTTCAAAAGGAAAATAGAATTTAAATTGCCAATTGAGTCTTCCACCATATCAAAAAGAATTGGGGTACTTCCTTTTGTGCTATCTTTCTCTTTATTTCATTTTATTCCTGCACAACTCAAGCACAACATCATATCCGAATTTCTATTGCCATTAATCACCAAAATAGATTAAATGCCTAGATGCACTTTCACCCTCTCCCGCTCCCACGCCAGCCCGCTCGGCCCACCTCGCGGCCCAGCCCCGCCAGTCAGTCCGGCCCAGCCTCGCCAGCCAGTCCGGCCCAACAGCCAGCTCCGCCCCGCAGACGCTGCCAGGCGGGTCCCACGCGTCAAACCCGTCACCTACCCTCGACCGAGTTCGGCTCGGCCACGAGCCGGAGTCTGGTACGGCCACGGGCGCGCACGCCGAGGACCACCCGAGCCGCCCTGTGCCGCCCGATTTAAGCTCCGCCACGCCGCCTCTCAACCCCTATCGAAAACCCTAGCCGCCGCCTCGACCCGAGCTTGCAGCGCCGCCGCCGTCTCCAAGTCGGCCGCCACCGTCGATCTCGCCGCCCACCGTCATTCTTCCTCGGCCGTCAGTCCCAGGACCGTCGCGTGGAGGTGAGGAACCTCCCGAGCCCCTTCTCGCCCTTCCCCGTGCTCTGTAGCGCCGACCCCGCGTCGAGCCGCCGTCGCCGGAGTCCGCCGCCGCCATTGCTCGTCGACCGCCGCCTCTGCTGCTTCGCCGCCGACGAGATCCACCCCGCTCGACTCGACGTTGTCCCGTGCAACCTAGCGCCAAACCCCGCCCCAAATAGAGCACTCTAGCTCGTTTCCGAGCCTCGCCGGCGAAGTGCCGTCGCCGCCGCAGCCCAGCGCCGCCGCCGACACCCCCTCCCCTAGATCTAATCTGGATCGTCGGATCCAAATCCGACGGCCCGCATCCGCCGGTACCCGAGTCAAACCCGAGTCAATACCGGTCAACCCGAGTCAGCCACGGTTGTTTTGCAAAAGAGCCCCTCCACTATTTCAAAATCAACCCGCGGTCCAGATCTATTCAAAAATAATTAGATTTAGGTCCTGATTTTTATAGAAAAACCCCTGTCCTTTTTAAAGATAGCACCCGAGGTCCTGTCTTGGTTAATTTGTGATTAAACCCTCCTGTTTTAATATAAAATTATGTTTTAGCCCCTGAGTTTCTGCAAATAAGCCCCCGGAACTTTTAAAACTTTGCCAGCAAGCCCCCGAACCATAGAAACGCCATAACTTCTCCGTTTTAGCTCCGATTTGAGTGATTTTCGCGCTCACGTGTTCGTAGCGAAGCGTAGATTAGTTTTTCAGCCTTCTTTTGTTCTGTTTCTACTGTTTGGTGTACTGTTCTAATATAATACTGTTGTTTGCATGTACTGGCTTGTGTGGATGCTTGTGTGTTGCTTCGTGAGTCCAGTCGGTGAGCCGTACGCGTTTGAGTTCGAGGGTTACGAGGAGCAGGATCAGCAGCAACAGCAGTTTGACGAAGGCAAGTATAGCACGAACAATCCTTGCTACCTAAACACACCTTTACACTACTTACTGCATATGCATGTGTCTAAATTGTTACCCTTTTTAAGGTTGTACCTAGTTTGTTTATCCTATACCTTGATTACCTTGGGTTATTGCATTTGGCTAGAACTTTGCTAGGCGCAGCTACTGTCACCTTTGTTTAACTGTTAATCTTGACTTAATGGTTCACTTCAATGTTAATGGTAAAACTTGCTTTTTAGCAACATGGATCAGGGAGCTAGGGTGTATGCTTCGTGCTTGGCCCTAGTGTCTCTCCGTAAGGACTGGTTCTTAAAGCGGCAACCCAGGAACCTATCGCCACCACTGGAACTATAATGGCTCTGGTCTTGGACAAGTAACATGTACGGCTCTAGCTTGACAGTAATTACCGACGGGCCGACGGCGTTATGGGAAGCATGGGTGAGAGTATGGTTTGATCCACCGAGGACGGAGTATCCGTTGGCTATGTCCCCGTGAGGCACAGTCCCGTGTTGGGAGCCACCGTATGGCGGGGGTTCCACACGTTGCGCTATTTATTTTGTTGTTGATATTCATTACCGCGCTTGGACGCCATTGACCCCCTCGTGTTGCTACATGAGCGTCAGTCAATCTCGGTGCCTTGGGTCATGCTGCCTAGGTTGTACCATAACGGCTACTATTTCGTTAGGGTGTCTTGTGAAAAGCCTCGTAGCGTCCCTATGCAGTCACACCTCGGAAGTGTTGATGTGCGTGGTTGGGTGCAAAGTTCCTTTGAACTTTTACGCGACTGGTGGGTAAAGGGCGAAACCTCTGCAGAGTGTACAATCTATCATGATAGCCTTGCTTAGGGTCACGAGCGGCCTGGATCCTTTTTGATTAGAAGTTGATATTTATTATTGTTTAAAGTTCACCTCTACTGTATTAATTGGGTTGGCAACTGGGATCCACTTAATTGCAGTAACTTGGTTTATGTTAAAATGAATCAACTAAAATTGCCAATGCAGTTCAGCCGTGTCAAGCCTTTCTTTTAAGCCTTCATTATCCGTGTTGTATTTGCTAAGTAAGACATTTACTTACACTTGCTATTCAACAAAATCCCGGATGGGTAACAGATGGATTAGATGGTACTGCTGCTGTTGAATTTCCCGAGGATCTGCCATTCTACTAGCTGTGCTCAACCAGTCGGTGTCCCCGTGGGTTATGGTTATCGGCTTCGTTTTCGTTTAGAGAGAGTTAATAATGAGACTTCCGCTGTGTTATTCAATTATTTGAGACAAACTCTGATGTAAAACCATTTTATTCGAGCATATGTACTCTGTTTTTCATATTTGTTAACTATATGTGTTCTGTGGACTTTCTGGGCACACATATGGTAGCATTCGGGTTTTTGTGTAAATCCCGGTGTGACAGATTGGTATCAGAGCTGTGCTGACTGTAGGATCGCAACCTAGTTAGAACGGTTGATAAATCATTAGGAGACCACCATGATTTTGTTTCAGATCATTTAGTTATGTTTTTCAAAACCAGTGCTGTCGAGTCTTGTGTGAATCATGTCTCTGGGTGCTTGATTTTGTTGTTATTAAGCTTATGTTTGATTTGGATTTTTGTAATGATTGTGATGGTCATAGATGCAAGTCTATCTCCATCTAGATATAGGACTAAGGTTTAAGGAATATTAGTGAATAAATAGTTGGGATTATCTATCTCCTTTGCACTTCCTCTGTCTTACCCTCTATGTCTCTGAATCATATCCCTCCAAGTACTGCTATCTTCTTGTGCACCATCTGCAAGCATGGGCTATCTATTACCGATTGACAGGAATACTGATGGGGGATATCTTGCTATGGTAGATGGTTAACACCCGAGGCAACCCCGGTGGCAGTGGAAGCAACCAGAATCAGAACCCACCACCTCCACCACCGCCACTCACCATGGAGCAGATGATGCAGATGCAACTCCAGCTGACACAGCAGATGGCGCAAACCATAGCACTGATGCAGCAGAATGAGCAAAACCCGCTTCAACAGCACCACGTGCAGCCCAGAGATAAAAGGGGCGAGTTTAAGAAGGGACGCCCTCCTACCTTCAACAAGTCTAGTGACCCAATGCAAGCAGAGGACTGGCTCAAGGCAGTGGAAAGACAGCTGGACATCGCACAGTGCAATGACAGGGAGAAGGTGTTATATGGAAGTGGACAGCTCCAGGGAGCAGCTTTGGATTGGTGGGATGCTTACCAATATGCTCACCCCAATTGTGATCAGATCACTTGGCAAGAGTTCCGCGACAGCTTCCGCTCTCACCACGTGCCGGAAGCGCTGATGACCATGAAGAAGAAGGAGTTCCTGGCATTGAAGCAGGAAGGTATGAGTGTCACCGCTTATCGTGACAAGTTCGTTGAGTTGGCCCGTTATGCTCCAGAGGACGTGAACACTGATAGGAAGAAGCAGACCCGATTCCGAGATGGCCTACATGATGCACTCCAGTACCAGCTCCTGTGCTCCAAGTTCGCCACTTTTCAAGAACTGGTGGATAGCGCACTACTGCTGGAGCACAAGCGCCGCGAGATGGAGGAAAAGAAGAGGAAGCTTCAAGGCCCACCGTCAGGAAGCAATGTTCGCCCCCGCTTCAATCCTCAGCAAGGAAACCAGCAGATGGTGACTCCACAGCGTTTTCAGGGACAGCCCGGTTCGATGAACCGCAACCAGTATCAGCAACGTCCCCAGTACCAGCAACGTCCCCAGTACCTCCCAGCACTATCTCAGCAGCGTCTTCAGAACCAGCCACAGAATGGCCCTGTCCAACGCCCCAACCCGACCAACAATGCGCCTACGGCTCCGAGGTGTTTTGGTTGTGGTGAGCTGGGACACTATGCCAGCGCTTGTCCTCGCAAGGCTCAGAACGCCGTTGGTCAGAACAACAATCAGAGGGTTGGGCAACCGCAGAACTAGAACGGGCATCAGCAGCAGAACCCAGCGAGAGGCAAGGTCAACCACATGGGTGCGGAAGCCGCAGAAGGAGCAACGGATGTCGTTGTGGGTACGTTCCCTGTCAACTCGACTCTTGCAACTGTTTTGTTTGATACTGGAGCTTCGCATGCTTTCATATCTGCTGCTTTCGTGAAAAAGAACATGATGATCTTGCAACCTATGGGGAGCCCCATGGTAGTTAGTTCACCCGGGGAGAACATCGTGCCACTTTAAGTTGCCCCTGTATCACCATCACAATAAGGGGGGTAGACTTTGTGGTGAACCCAATAGTCCTAGAAACCCTTGGGTTTGACTTGATTTTGGGTATGAGCTGGTTAGCCAGATATGATCGGGTGATTCAATGTTCCAAAAGAGCAGTGCAGCTGACAGCAAAGACTGGTGAGAAAGTGGAGTATCAAGCAGCTAGTCCCTTGGGGCACAACCAGATCTACCAAGCCGAGGGTGTGGCACTGGAAGACATCAGAGTGGTGTGCGATTTCCCAGATGTGTTTCCCGATGAGTTACCAGGTATGCCCCCAGACATCGAAGTTGAATTTGTTATTGATCTTAAGCCTGGTACTACACCTATAGCTAAGAGGCCATATAGAATGGGAGTAAAAGAACTAGAGAAACTTAAAGAGGAATTAAGGGCATTGTTAGCAAAAGGGTATATTCGTCCTAGTTCTTCCCCTTGGGGAGCTACCTGAGAAGTTGGCAGGAGTACATGATGTGTTTCATGTGTCTCAGTTGAAAAAGTGCTTGCGAGTACCTGAGGAATAGATTCCGATTAATGAGCTGAATGTGGAGGAAGATCTTACCTATACTGAGCATCCTGTCAAGATTTTGGAGGAGTCAGAAAGAGTCACCAGAAATAAAGTGATCCGGATGTGCAAGGTTCAGTGGAGCCGCCATTCAGTGGATGAAGTGACTTGGGAAAGAGAAGAGGATCTCAGAGCAGAGTATCCACAGTTATTCCCATCCGCATCCGAATCTCGAGGACGAGATTCATCTTAAGGGGGTAGGTTTGTAACACCCTAAAAATGCCTATTTTAAAATTTAGTAATTAAATTTGCTTTTATTTAATTTAATGCTCATATTTACCTAAAGAAAATAAATTATTTCTGAGAAAATAAAATTAAATATAAGGTTAGAAACATTTTTGTTGCATTCATGCTGTCTGCATTGTGTTTTGTTTGTGTGCGGTTCAATTGGAATTTAAATTCTGTTTAAATTCAAATTTGAATCATTTTGTTTGGAGCTCTAGAAAAGTTGTAGCAGCCCGAGTCCGTTTTCCCTCCCTGAACTTCTCTCCCCGGCCGAGCTTGCCCCTCTTTCTTTTCTTCTGCGCAGCAGCCCGCTCCCCGCTTTCGGCCCAGCCCGCGGCCTGCTTCGCTCTCCCCGCCGGCCTGCCCTCTCCCGCTCCCACGCCAGCCCGCTCGGCCCACCTCGCGGCCCAGCCCCGCCAGTCAGTCCGGCCCAGCCTCGCCAGCCAGTCCGGCCCAGCAGCGAGCTCCGCCCCGCAGACGCTGCCAGGCGGGTCCCACACGTCAGACCCGTCCCCTACCCCCGACCGAGTTCGGCTCGGCCACGAGCCGGAGTTCGGTACGGCCACGGGCGCGCACGCCGAGGACCACCCGAGCCGCCCTGTGCCGCCCGATTTAAGCTCTGCCACGCCGCCTCCCAACCCCTATCGAAAACCCTAGCCGCCGCCTCCACCCGAGCTTGCAGCGCCGCCGCCGTCTCCAAGTCGGCCGCCGCCGTCGATCTCGCCGCCCGCCGTCGTTCTTCCTCGGCCGTCAGCCGCGGTTGTTTTGCAAAAGAGCCCCTCCACTATTTCAAAATCAACCCGCGGTCCAGATCTATTCAAAAATAATTAGATTTAGGTCCTGATTTTTACAGAAAACCCCTGTCCTTTTTAAAGATAGCACCCGAGGTCCTGTCTTGGTTAATTTGCAATTAAACCCTCCTGTTTTAATATAAAATTATGTTTTAGCCCCTGAGTTTTTGCAAATAAGCCCCTGGAACTTTTAAAACTTTGCCAGCAAGCCCCGAACCGTAGAAACGCCATAACTTCTCCGTTTTAGCTCCGATTTGAGTGATTTTCACGCTCACGTGTTTGTAGCGAAGCGTAGATTAGTTTTTCAGCCTTCTTTTGTTCTGTTTCTACTGTTTGGTGTACTGTTCTAATAGAATACTATTGTTTGCATATACTGGCTTGTGTCGATGCTTGTGTGTTGCTTCGTGAGTCCAGTCGGTGAGCCGTACGCGTTTGAGTTCGAGGGTTACGAGGAGCAGGATTAGCAGCAGCATTAACAGCAGTTTGACGAAGGCAAGTATAGCACGGACAATCCTTGCTACCTAAACACACCTTTACACTACTTACTGCATATGCATGTGTCTAAATTGTTACCCTTTTTAAGGTTGTACCTAGTTTGTTTATCCTATACCTTGATTACCTTGGGTTATTGCATTTGGGTAGAACTTTTCTAGGCGCAGCTACTGTCACCTTTGTTTAACTGTTAATCTTGACTTAATGGTTCACTTCAATGTTAATGGTAAAACTTGCTTTTTAGCAACATGGATCAGGGAGCTAGGGCGTATGCTTCGTGCTTGGCCCTAGTGTCTCTCCGTAAGGACTGGTTCTTAAAGCGGCAACCCAGGAACCTGTCACCACCGCTGGAACTATAATGGCTCTGGTCTTGGACAAGTAACATGTATGGCTCTAGCTTGACAGTAGTTACCGACGGGCCGACGGCGTTATGGGAAGCATGGGTGAGAGTATGGTTTGATCCACCGAGGACGGAGTATCCGTCGGCTATGTCCCCGTGAGGCACAGTCCCGTGTTGGGAGCCACCGTATGGCGGGGGTTCCACACGTTGCGCTATTTATTTTGTTGTTGATATTCATTACCGCGCTTGGACGCCATTGACCCCCTCGTGTTGCTACATGAGCGTCAGTCAATCTCGGTGCCTTGGGTCATGCTGCCTAGGTTGTACCATAACGGCTACTGTTTCGTTAGGGTGTCTTGTGAAATGCCTCGTAGCGTCCCTATGCAGTCACACCTCGGAAGTGTTGATGTGCGTGGTTGGGTGCAAAGTTCCTTTGAACTTTTACGCGACTGGTGGGTAAAGGGCGAAACCTCTGCAGAGTGTACAATCTATCATGATAGCCTTGCTTAGGGTCACGAGCGGCCTGGATCCTTTTTGATTAGAAGTTGATATTTATTATTGTTTAAAGTTCACCTCTACTGTATTAATTGGGTTTGCAACTGGGATCCACTTAATTGCAGTAACTTGGTTTATGTTAAAATGAATCAACTAAAATTGCCAATGCAGTTCAGCCGTGTCAAGCCTTTCTTTTAAGCCTTCATTATCCGTGTTGTATTTGCTAAGTAAGACATTTACTTACACTTGCTATTCAACAAAATCCCGGATGGGTAACAGATGGATTAGATGGTACTGCTGCTGTTGAATTTCCCGAGGATCTGCCATTCTACTAGCTGTGCTCAACCAGTCGGTGTCCCCGTGGGTTATGGTTATCGGCTTCGTTTTCGTTTAGAGAGAGTTAATAATGAGACTTCCGCTGTGTTATTCAATTATTTGAGACAAACTCTAATGTAAAACCATTTTATTCGAGCATATGTACTATGTTTATCATATTTGTTAACTATATGTGTTCTGTGGACTTCCTGGGCACACATATGGTAGCATTCGGGTTTTTGTGTAAATCCGGGTGTGACACATGTGGGTGAACATGGTGTTGGATTGATCCACTCCAAGACAATGTTGGGATTGTTATCTTGTATGTGCCATCAGTTGTTCTTGAGTGTTGTACCTACTGGATCCTCAGACCTGAGATCTCCATTGTTTCTCATTGTGTGTAGTGGTGCATCTTGGGGCTGCTAAACGGTACTCCGTAACTGGATAGTTACAAAAGTAGCTTACAGGTGTGTCATGAAACATGGAATGGGATGTGAGCGGATCAAGATGGAATTTGTCCCTCTGCTCCTAGATAACGGGAGAGATATCTCTGGGCCCCTCGATATAGTTGGATTGAAAAGTGCATGGCCATGCCAAAATGATTAAAGAGTTAATCATGATAACTAAAGATTAGTTATAAATAGAATCCACTATTAGATCGAAAGAATGGTCGAGCTATCACAAAGGTGCCACGCATCTCGCCTTGAGCTTGACTGGTATCGTGTGGCAAAGGGATTCGGTGTATGAGTATATCTAAGGTTCGGCCGATATAATCTTTATATGTATATGTGAGTCACTATGCCCTGCTAGGTGCCGCTATTGACTTATGATTCGGAAATGGTTTCTGTTCATGACCATCTACACATGAACCTAACGGGTCACACACTTAAGGGGTTTAGAATGTTGGAAAGCTTGCCTGCATGATTTTCTCTAGTGCAAGTGAGAGATTGTTGGTGATATACCCAAGAACTCATCATCACAATACGGTTTAAAGGTCCAAGAGGATATTGATCCAAGAGGGATTAGGGTTACTAATGGGCCTATGAGATAGAAGCCCATTACTACGCCCTATATATACGAGGGAGGGGCTAGGGGGAAAGACGACCTAATAGCCGCGCCACCACCCTAGCCGCCGCCTCCTCCTCTCTCTCGGCCACCGCCCTTGCCGTGCGTGCCGTGCTATCACACCGACGCTCGGCGTTCCATCCCGTACATGTGGACTCTGTGGAGGCGCTGCTGCGACTGCTGCGCTGACCGGCTGCTGGGATCAAGCACGAGGAGCTCGGTTCATGGGACGTGATCGACTACTTCTTCTACATCAACGCGCAACTTCTTCCGCTGCGTTGCTGTAGGATCTAGGATTACCGACTAGAGGGGGGGTGAATAGGCGGTTTTAAAAACTTCAATCAGAACACTAGAGAAATTTAATTAGAACCACAAGGAGAATTAAATCTCTAGCTACTCTAAGCCTATGTTGATGGTTTTGCAGCCTAATGTGACAAGATTGGAGTCAATCTCTATGAAATTAATTTGCTTCAAGTAAATAATCAAGACAATGAGCAAACAATAAGAGCAAGTGACACAAGAACTTATCCCGTGGTATCGATGACTTACCGGTCACCCCTAATCCACGTTGAGATGGATTCAATGTTCAACCGCTCCTCTATCAAGTCTCCACTTGATGTATGAGCCGGTTAGAACCAAAGAACCGCTCCAAATCTCGATTCCAGTAGAGTTGCTCTTCACCGCTCCGGCGAGGTGAGCACAATGACCTCTCATAATCAACTTCCACGGCAACCTCACAATCTTCTTGAAGTGCTCAATGAAAACATGAGCTTCAAGCCGGCTAGGAGGTGGCAACCTCCAAGAGTAACAAATCAACCACGAGCTCAATGAAATCCTAGTGCCACAATGATCAAATCCTTGATGCAATGCACTAGAAGCTCTCAATCTCACAAAGAAATGCAACCTCAAACCAAGTGAGTGAGAGAGAGGAGAACAAGGGCTCTAGAATGTGTTTCAAGCTTTCCCAAGTGCCAAGCGAACTCATATACCCGCGGGGTGTGAGTATTTATAGCCCCCTCCTCGAAACTAGCCGTTATGTGCAATTCCCATTCAAAATCGTGCATCGCAGACCGTCCGCACGACACACGCGGACCGTCCGCGTCCAAATTACAACGGCTATATTGGCTGTCAGTTATGTGTCAGAGGTGACCGTTGAGGTCTGGCGGACCGTCCGCCAGGCAACCGCAGACCGTCCGCGATCACCACAGACAGTCTACCAGAGCAAGGCCGGACAGTCTACCCCTCTCGAAACGTGAAAACGCTTTCTGTGTGAATCTTGAGTTAATATACGGACCCTCCGCGGCTCCACCTCGGACCGTCCGCGAGAACACTTAGCGCCAGTCCGCGGACCGTCCGCGACCCATCCGCGGACCGTCCGCGACCCATCCGCGGACCGTCCGCGGCCCGTTCGGACTCCGCTGAACGGAATTTCACAGGTTTTATATGTAGAAAGAAAAGCCAAAAACCCGCGGACCGTCCGCCTGAGGGCCTCGGACGGTCTGCCAGCCACGGCAGGCTGGTTTACCATCAGATTCGAAATGTGCCCTCTTCCAAGTTAGTCACCACAAATTCTAAATGCACTACATGCAAATCAAAGACCATTGTGGCATTAATATTTCATTGAACCATCGAAGTTGATCCCTCTTAATAGTACAGCTATCTATCCTATCAACCCGGTCATATATCATCTTCTAATTACCTCATGACTGGTCAAATTTTAAAAGCCCTATCATATACCTTTGCCTTGAGCTTCCAAGATCCAAAGCACATATGCTATTGACACACAGTCTCTTTGAAGCTCATTCCAACTCTCGAGACTAACCTATTCTCATTATCTCAAATAAAGTTGTTAGTCCACAAGGGTTGTCATTAATAACCGAAACATAATTAGGGGCCTAGATGCCTTCAGCTGCGCATCTAGTGGTAACGATCTATGATCTTCTACTCGCAAGTATCTTGGGTATATGCGGTAGTGATGCTAGCGTAGCCTACCTGTTTTCCATCAAGAACATTTCCATGATTGGATAATAAGCTGTAATATCAGATAGGCAATGTATCTTGGAGTAATATCCGAGGTACAGGGAGCTGGAATAATCTCCGTAACATGCATGAATAGCTAGATCGTAGCGCGCGCTGCAGATGCTTGGGCGGCGTTTGGCCACTGTCCCCGGCAGGCGGCAGCAGATCCCGCCGAAGCAAAACTGTTTGCATATGTCTGGCAGCGCGTGGGAGGTTGGGTGGTGCCGCTGCTGCAATCTCAAGCCCCGTAGCTCCAAGCTCTCTGTTTCCATTACAACATACTCCGCACGTAGGAACCAAATAATACTAGTCAATGTTAAATTGTTTCAAATTTGATACCGGTGCTTTTCAACAACATTTACGTTGCAATTTCTGAAGCAAACAACATCTCAGTGGTATTTGTTTTAGTAGTTGCAGTTGTAACTTGTATCGCAAAAGATTGTGGAGTGGGGTAGATGATACTAGATTTATTTGTTTGTTACCCGTGAATAGCCACAAAGGTGAACTCACTAGCTTACGGCACTGCTTACGGATATGTATAGGGTCAGGGGCAGCGCGCGGCCCTGTGCTGTCTGTGCTGCAGTCTGGGTCTGGAGCCCAGAACACAATAGTATATAAGTCTTAAAAATTGGAAATTGGTAACATATGAAACCTAGTCAAAAATTAAATATTATTTGTTTGATTAATCCGGGTCTTAATCTATTTCGGGGTTGAGACTATGCATGGGGTGAAGTAAGGACGTGAGGTCGGCTGGCAGCGATGACTTGGTGATACGATAGAGATCCTGGGAGACGGGGCAGCTTCGGTCACCACCCTGAAGACGATCTAAGAAATGGATCCGGGATGTGAAGTAGAGTCAGAGGCGGGCATGGCGAGGCCCCCGCGTGCGGTGTTCTCGAGGCGATGAGAGAGGCGGAGTCCAACGACGGATGTGGCGAGGTCCCTGTGCGTTGTGTTATCGCGGTGGCAACCGCGAGTCAGCCTGCGAGAGGTCCAGATTCGGTGTCATCACCCTGTCACGTGGAGTGTGGTGTTGCAACGGCACTATGACGGAGGGTCCTATATGGTGGTGATTTTCTCAATGCGGTGCAGTCTGTTTCTATCAGTTTCCTATCAACACAGGGCCATGTTTGCAGGTTCTCGATGATTACTTGGGTAGGTTTCTTGGTGGTGCCGCATACGACGGGGCGGAGTGGTTGTGGTCCGTGTCAATATTCTAATCTGACCGTCCAGAGTAGAGTTATTGCCGGCGCGAGTTGAGGCCCCCATCCAACCCGCCAATTTTGTACTTTGTTTTTTTCTTTTTAGTTTGACTAGCTATGGCCTTACAGGGACATAATTTTATATTTTTTTCTATATGAATAGAAACACACTCGTCGTTTGAAAAAAAAAATGTTTCGGGCTCCGCCCCAGTAGATGAAAAGCTTGAGGCTCCGCTCACTTCATCTCATCGATCGTGGGCAAGGAGCTGAGTGAAACCTGTCTTCTAGCTCATTTTGCTAATCACTGTGTAAGCAGGGTCATCAAGTTCGATTGCATGTCTTAGTCTTCGACGAAGTTGGTCACGTGCCAGCAGAGGAGCCTCCCATGTAGCTAGCTCAGCTAGGGCACGCGGCGTGTCACCATTAAGCTACTCGTTCGATGACATCTCGTCTACAAATCTATCACTTGGGTACCCAGTGGATTGTCGGTACTAAGGTCCCATACTTGGGTATTCACTCGTGTGTTTCCTAGACGTGTTCAGCACTCATCTTATAGAGGACACGACAACACTATGCTGACCAATTCCCCTACAATAACGCACCATCAAGTGATAGTAGTAACCGTCTAGTTAACTCAGGATAATGACATTGACTGCGTACTTAACTCTCTAATGACCGTTGCCAAAAGTTAATACATGCAGCAAACATTTACACCGATTTGACTTGGCTGCGTTGCGTTGTGTAAACCAGCCCAATTCTCTCATTTCTGTGCTATTCAGTAGCCCGAGAGAGGTCTTCTGTTTACGTTGGCTTGCACCAACCTTAATTAGCACTATGTGACTAAATGTGTCATACACACTTTCTTTAGGATTCTTTAAATGGGCCTCTACAGGGACCATTTTTCCAGCATGAGCAGGTTCTTTTTTAAAACTTCAAGTGTTCTGCTTCCCAAACAATAATGTGCTGAAGATAATGACCATTTATATTGTTTCCGATCACTACTGCAGACATACACATCCACATGTGACTGTGGCAGTAGTTCTTTTCTTTTTTTTTCTAAAAATATGGAAAAACTCTATCAATACTTCAGCGAGTCCTATCTTCTACGCAGTAACGCCCATGTGCTACTTATTATAGCATTGCATCAGATAACACACAGAAACACAAGTTCATCTTGCTATTTAGGTGTAGTAGACGGGTCGCAAGAATCAGCCCAAAAGAAACTGAGGTTAGCAAAGAGCTGAAAGGGGCAGGGGGCGCCCATGTATCAAGATTCTTCGTTGCTGTGCATGCTACTTTTGCACTTGGATTCTTCCATATGTTTCCACTAGACTCTGTGTTCCTGGGACAAGAAGATGACCAGCAGGCGACTGCAATTGTTAGAATAGATCCGACTACTGGAAGTTTAGCTGTTAATGCCGGTGCTGACGGTCTCACGGTAGACACTAAAGTCAACCTCAAGTGACTAGTGCTCCAAGATCGTGGAGGTACATAGGTCTATGTTTCAATGTCCTCTCTGATAACCCTACTCAAACTACAGCAGCTCAGAGATTAACAACCGAATTAAGCCAACTAAAAACCAATAGCTCGACCATTTAGCAACTTTACAATAAATAAGTCATTCCATATTAAGTCAAATTTTGTTGTCAACACCATATCTTTGCCGTCCTCCGAGTTCAGTAGCGTGTCAGCTTATGCACACTGTGCAGGATGGCTTCAGGTTAATTAGGTCCGTAAAATTGGGCCCATTTACATACAGTGTAGCAGCTGATTCACTTATACTATTATTGCTAACCATGTGATTCATTGCACCACATCATTAAGGCGACCCGAAACATGGCTAGGTAAGTGTACTCTGTTTTTGTTTCTGAAATATTGATCACTACCGGTTGGTGCTCTAACCTGGCAGTGATAATATTGCTGTCACTGCCGGTTGGTGCTCTAACCCGTGATAGTATGGCTATCAGTCTATCACTGTCGGTTTAAATTTTTCAACCACGATGAGTGGTATCGAAGAGCTGTGTCCTTTTGCTAAAGAATGCTTACGGTGGAGAAGTCAGGATTTCTACTGGTCAGTTTATTCCACGGGACCTCTAGTAGTCAGGATTTCTACTAGTCAATTTAGTCCACGGGACTTGTAACATATTAATATTATTTATGATTATCCAGAATGTAATAATTAAATCTTTTACTCTTTATGTGAAGTATAGTTTGGATAATAAGCTGAGACATGTTCTGTATCAGGATTCTGGATCGTAGCTCCAGGATTGGCCACTTGCCGCCGGCAGCACATGAGCAGATCCCGCCCGCGCGCAAGCAAACTGTTCGCAATTCTGGCAGCCCGTCAGAGATTGGGTGGACCATCTTCGCACCCGTGTCCGGGATCCCGCACGGTATGCGGTCACGTGGGCATACATGTCGTGCGAGATTCAGTTTCTGGCCTGTAGCGGGAGCCGAGAAAGGCTACGGTAAACTGTAAATGGACCGGCACATCTATAAATTAAGAGGTAGAGAGGGGGATTGGTGAACGCACGGACCCCACCTCTGGCCGTTTCTCCCCACCGCATCGCGCGCCCCGCCGCCGCATCTCCTCCCCACCTTCCGCGCCACCGGCACGGCATGACGTCGTCAAACCCTCACCGCCCACCTCACGAGCTCCGCGCGCGGCCTCCAGCTGCTGCTCGCCATGCCACCGACGCGAAGGATGCCGAGGAGCACAAAGAGAATGGTATTGAAGCTGTGCTTCTTCAAAGGCTAGTGAAATCGTACGTTCCTCATAGCTCCCAAGCCTTAGGTATTACTAGTATTGATCATCATGTATCACACGAGGGGACTGCCAGGGAATAATTAAGTTTGAGCTGCATGACCTTATGTTATACAGAACTACTTGGAAACTGGCCGATTTGAGTAGGTCTACGGAAAATGTGTGAATTGAACAAGGAGAGAAGTGGCATGCCTGTCTTATATTGGCAGAAAGAGTGAGTAGTTCCTTGGAAAATGTGAATACTAGTTCAGCATATCTAGCCGTGCTTTATGACGTAGCTCTTCTATAGAAGTTAAAACTATACCTAGATCAAAAACTGATGTCCATGCGAGCAAGCTAAAACATCCCTTCATGAAATCACTTTATTAGTATTGATGTATACATTTATCCTCCCATCACGATCGGGTGATCCTCTGATAGCAAATTTCAATATCCATTAAGTATACGATCTCACTACGGGAAACCGGTACTTTGCCGAGTGTTACACTCGATAAAGACTTTACCGAGTGTTGCACTCGGCAAAGCCCCCTCGGTAAATAAGGTGTCGGCAAATCGGTCTTTGCCGAGTGTTTTTGCTGGACACTCGACAAAGTGTTAATGGCCACCAACGGAAGTTGGTGACCGCCGCACATGTTGCACACGTGCGTGCACTTTGTCAAGTGTTTTGGATAGACACTCGGCAAAATCACTAATTTACCGAGTGTTGGCTCCTTGACACTCGGCAAAATCCTATGTTGCCGAGTGACTTATGTTTGTCGAGTGTCTTATGTTTAACACCCGTCGCTCCCCCGAGAACCGTTCCCACTCGACGGCTGCGTCATCCGCCCGCGGAACCGGCCACTCCCCACTCCTTCTTTTTATCCTAGCGGAACCGCCCGCCCCGCAACCTCTCGTTCTTTTCTCAACCGCATCACGTTAGTGCCGCTGCCGCTGCTGTGTTTCCCTCGACGCCAGGACGCAAGAAGGCCTGTCCATCGAGACCCACACGGTGTTGGGCTGCTGGCCATCTCCAGTGAGTTTCTCCATGGTGATTCCCTGTCTAATCATCTCGGCTCTCATATCATCCCTGTCCCGATCTCATTCGCGTCACATGAACACCCCGGAGGCGCGCCGCCGACATCGTCGCCGTTTTGCACGAAGATTGAACCTCCTGAAGCCCTAACAACCATCTACTGTCCTCCCTGAACTGCTCACAAACCGCGTCACGAGGGTTCAATTGCCCTAGGTGAGATCCCGGTTCCATAAGCTTTCCGTTTTACCGCTTCCCATCGAATTTTGTGAACTATAGGCTGTTCTGCTGTTTTCCGGTGATGCTCCGGCCAAACACAGCGAGCGTGCATCAATAGTAAATATATCTGGAATGAGTAATTATATTTTTAAAAAGGTGACCCACGTGTCCTCTGAAACAATTTGGCCGGCACCTTAAATTATCCCGCGTATCAAAATCAATGTGTTGGGCAATGCGCATAATAGCAACGCGAAATGTCCAAGTCCCGCACAAAATCGAGCCATTGGAAGTGCACAAGCCAGACCCGCCTCCTGTTATGCCCACCCCTCTCTCCCCGTTGCTTGGCATCTCCTCTCGTCCACCCTCTGGGTCCCCACGCTCCTCCACCCTCTAGATCTGCTCCCGCCACCGCCGCTGTCATATCTCCATCTGCACCTCCACCCGCTGCCTCTCCTCCCCTCCTGCACCCTCTGGATCAGCGCCCGCCTCACCATCGCATCTCCAGCAGATTGTTGCCGCTGCAATGTGGAGTCGCAGGAAGGAGAGGAAAGAGGGGTATTCTGCATCATCATGGTGAGGGTATTCTGCATCCTCTATAACAATTGCATCATCAGAAGTGTGATGTTTGTGGTACCTCGTGCTATGAACAAGGCCAGAATAGAGTCCCACGTAAAGTATTGTGATACCTTCCCATCAAAGATAGACTACAAATATTGTATGCACATGAAAAGACACAAAGCTGATGCAATCTCACAAGCAGTCCAGATCTGGTAAGATGCTGCACCCATGTGATCGGGAAGCATGGAAACAATTTGACAAAGACTTCAAAGATTTTGGTAGGGATCCTAGGAATGTGCGCCTTGCTGTGGCCACGGATGGTTTTACACAGTTCAGTATAAATGCAGCTCCCTATTCATGCTGGCTTGTTTTTGTTACTCCATTAAATCTTCCTCCTGGTTATATCATGAAGTCAGAGTACATATTTTTTGCCCTTGTAGTGCCTGGTCGTGAACATCCTAGAAAAAAACTAAACATATTGATGCTACCATTAGTTGATGGACTGTTGAGCTTGTGGGACTGTGTTGAAATTCGGGATGCTTCAACCAAGAAGAAATTTAAAATGTGTGTAGCCTATCTATGGTCGATCCATGATTTTCCAGCTTATGGTAACTTTTTTGGATGGAGCACTCATGGTAGGCTTGCGTGCCCAGTATGCTTGTGTGACAGTAAAGCATTTCGACTACGTAATGGTTGCAAAGCATGCTGGTTTGATTGCCATATATAGGCATTTCTTACCTATAGACCATGAATTCAGATATCAAGCTAATGCATTTAGGAAGAATACAGTGATGCATGATGAGCCTCCAAGACATTTGACAGGGGAGGAAGTCATAGCGCAAATTAACATATCAGTGGCTGATACAAAAAAAACTACGGTGTATTGCACAATTGGACCCATCTTAGTTTCTTTTGCACTACCAGAATCATCAATATCTGCACCGGGTGGGAAAGCCCTTTAGCACCGGGTTTCCCACCCGGTGCAACTAAATCGAGGCTAAAGGGGTACCCTTTAGCACCGGGTTGAATAACCGGTGCTAAAGGGTCCCTTTAGCACCGGGTGCAGCCACGACCCGGTGCTAAAGGGCCTGCCCTGCAGCGCCTTTAGCAGGGCCTTTAGCACCGGGTCGTGGCTGCACCCGGTGCTAAAGGGCTTAGATTTTTTTTTATTTTTTTCCAGACGCCATGAATGTACTTTTGTTTTTGTTCTTGTTCTTCAAGAACAGAAAAGGAAAGAAGATGATGACCGATAAATAAGAGGAGAAAGAAAGAGATGAGTAGATAGCTCAAATTATATTACAATATCCAAGATCTAATAGGGATTGGATTACAACGTTAGAGATCCAACAGAGAAATTTAATTACAAGACTCAAGATTCAACACTCAGCATTTCAATTTCAACCACGAGCACCTTCATTACAAGACTCAAGATTCAACACTCAGCATTTCAATTTCAACCACGAGCACCTTCATTACAAGACTCAAGATTCAACACTCAGCATTTCAATTTCAACCACGAGCACAAGACCCACCAGCACGAGCGCGGCTTCTTGCGCCGCCCAGCAGCCAGCGCGCCAACCAGCCTGCCTTCTTGCGTGCCTGCAGGGAACCAAGAAACGAAGTGAGAAGAGGAAGGGAGAAGAAAAGAAGAGAAGGGGGCGAGGCGAGGAGGAGGGCCGGCGGTTTGGGGGAAGACGAAGTGCTGCGGGAGCGGGGGCCGGCGCGAGGCTATATAGAGCCGGGGCATTTAGCACCGGGTGCAGCCACGACCCGGTGCTAAAGGCCCCCCTTTAGCACCGGGCCTTCCCACCACCCGGTGCTAAAGGCCCTTTAGCACCGGGTCTGGCACACCCGGTGCTAAAAGGCCGTAACTGGCGCCAAATGAAAATTGGGGGCCTTTAGCACCGGATTTTAGATCAACCCGGTGCTAAAGGCCCCAAATTTTCGTTTGGCGCCAGTTTCCAAACCGGCCTTTAGCACCGGTGGCTACTATTTGGGAATCTTATAAATATAGTTTTTAATATATAGTTATTAATACTTGTTTTAATTCAGTTATTAATACCTATTAAAAATATATATTAAATAAGAAAATCTTATAAATTACTAGAAAATCTTATAACTTACTAGAAAATCTTATAACTTACTAGAAAATCTTATAAATTAATAGAAAATCTTATAAATTACTAGAAAATCTTATAAATTAATAGAAAATCTTATAACTTACTAGCAATCTTATAACTTACTAGAAAATCTTATAACTTATTAGAAAATCTTATAAATTACTAGAAAATCTTATAAATTACAAAAATTGATAACTAAATCAAAGATTTTGGAACATTAAATGGTCTCAGATGAAAAAGTCATGAATAGTAAAATTTCATATCTCATCAAGATCTACAATCTTTATTTAAGTCATTTTTGCATTTGAGAAAGTGGTAGTATACATTGTTCATTAATCCTAGATTCACTCACATAGTTTCTAAAACTTTGTTAGAGACTTGTCAAATGTGTACTACATGTTATGACCCATTTTGAAAATGACAAAATGACCTAAATAAAGATTGTAGATCATGATGAAATATGAAACTTTGGTATTCATCACTTTTTCATTTGACATCACCTAGTGTGAAAAAAACCTTGGTTGTAGTTCTCATTTTTAATTCAAAATTTGGATTGTTCAAACACGAGAAGATTTTTCAAAATAATAACATTAATAAGTTTCATAACTTGATAGAGTATGATTTTAGGAATTTTTAGGAAGAAAAATGATCTTTTTTGAAGTTTGTACGAGGGAGAACGACTAGTTACAACTTTTATACAGAGATTAAAAAGAAAAATTGTTCTTGTTCATCCAGTGACGTGGCTCGTGTGCGCCCGGTGACGGCCGAGCAGCATGAACACAGCGCCTAAGTGTTCAGCTGGCTCGGCCGGGGGAGACATTAGCACCGGGCCGTGGCAAGACCCGGTGCTAATGTGCACACTTTAGCACCGGGTGCAGCCAGCAACCGGTGCGAAATGGCCTCGGCACATTAGCACCGGTTGCTGGCTGCACCCGGTGCTAAAGGGGGCGCATTAGCACCGGGTCTTGCCACGACCCGGTGCTAATGTGTCCGCCATGACACCCCGCAGCGCCGCCCCCGCTCCTAGCCGTTAGACCCGGTGCTGAAGCCCCATCAGCACCGGGTCCAAAAATGGCCGAGGCGGAGGAGGCGGGCGGATGTGAAGGATTCTGGTAGTGTTGGCAACTTCCGTACTTTCATAAATTATTGCTACGCCACAAAATTGATGTGATGCATAATGAGAAAATTTTGGGTGAAGCCATATGGAATACATGCTTTGACGTACCTGAGAAGACTAAAGATAATGCTAAGCCCGGAGAGATCTAGCTCAAATTTGCAACCGTCCTTCTCAGCATTTGGAGTTAAAGACAAATGGCAAGTGGGACAAGCCAGGGCCCCATTTTGCATAGATAAGAATGACAAGCCAATAATCTTTAAGTGGTTTCAAGAACTCAAGTTTCCTGATGGCTATGGAGCCAACATTAGAAGAGGTGTGAACTTGACTTAAGGAAGATCTTTGGGCTAAAAAGTCATGATTATCATATTTTCATGGAATGCCTACTTCTTGTTGCATTTTGTGGCTTCCTTCCAGAAAATATATGTATCTATTTGGCTGAGCTAAGCTTTTTCTATCGGCAGTTGTGTACTAAAGAGTTAAAGCATGGGGCTTGACTTCCAGGTGCGAAGTAAGCCCACTTCACTCCCAGAAATCAAATGGGAAGTACGTGTTAGACGTAATAATCTGGCTCGGCATGCACATTACTCCTCCAAGACGACTCGGGGGCTCCACGCCGCCCGAGGCCAAGGCGCCCCTCTGCAGCCCAGCAGGCCGTAGTCGCTGCCGGCTCCGAGCGGCGGCGGCGGCCCTCCTCCCTCTCCTCTCCGTCTTCTTTCCCTTCTCCCTTCCTTCTTCTCTCTTTTTTACTCCACAGATCCAGATCGGACGTGCATGCGGCGGCATGGTGTGCACGGGGCCGACGGCGCTCAAGGTCATCGTGACCGGCGCGGAGCCACCGGCAGCCGGGCGTGGAGGCGATGGCGGCCACGTGAGGAGCCGACAGCGGCTGGGAGGGCGGCATGCGTGTCACACCCGGATTTTCACAAAACCCGACTGCGGCCATATGTGTGCCCAAGAAGTCCACAGAACACATACAACGAACAAATATGATAAACAGAGTACAAATGCTCGAAATAAAATAGTTTACATCAGAGTATAACAATAATATTTATTACAGCGGAAGTCTATAACTCTCAACTAGAGCGGAGCCGCAGTCCACAGGGACTCTGACTGGGAGAGCGCAACTCAGAAGTACGGCAGGTCCTTAGGGAACTCAGCAGCAGTCTCCTGATCAGCCCAATCTGTTTACCCATCCGGGATTTTGTTGAATATTGACAAGTGTAAGTAAACAAATACTTAGCAAGTATAGCACGGGTATGAAGGCGCAAAATAGGCTAGACACGGCTTAACTGCATTAGCATTTTTAGTTGGTTCATTTTAACATTTAACAATTACTGCAAGTGAATGAAACCCGGTTGTAACCCAATTAAATAAGTATAAGTGACATAAATAAACATCATCTTCTAATCAAAAAAGATCCAAGCCGCTCGTGACCTTGAGCAAGGCTATCATGATAGATTTTACACTCTGCAGAGGTTTCGCCCTTTACCCACCAGTCGCGTAAAAGTTCAAAGGAACTTTGCACCCAACCACGCACATCAACACTTCCGAGGTGTGACGACACAGGGATGCTACGAGGTTTTTCACAAGACACCCTAACAAGACAGTAGCCGCTAGTTTAACAAGGCGGTGAGACCATAGGCACCGAGATCGACGTACGCCTACGGAGTCCAGAGCGCGGGCATCGCACCCATCCATGTGCAACGTGTGGAGTTCCCCATCGCAGGGACTCCCAACACGGGACTGGGTCTAACGTGACCTAGCCGACGGATCGCCCGTCCTCAGTGGAATCCGGAAACATCCTTTCACCTTGTGTCCACTAACGTTGTTGGCCCCAATGGTAGCCACTGACAAGCTAGAACCGTGCAAGCTACTTGACCAAGACCAGAGCCATAATAGTTCTAGCGGTGGCGATAGGCTCCTGGGTTGCCGCTTTAAGAACCGGACCTTACGGAGAGACACTAGAGCAAAGCACGAAGCACATGCTCTAGTTCCCTAAACCAAGTTGCTAAAAAGCATGTTTTATCATAAATGTTAAAGTGAACCATTAAGTTAAGATTAACAATTAAATAGTAATGACAGTAGCTGCGCATAGCAAAGATTCTACCCATATGCAATAACCCAAGGTAATCAAAGGATAGGAGTAATCAAACTAGGTACAACCTTAATAGGACAACAGTATAGACACATGCATATGAAAGTAGATGTATGTAAACAGATGTGTGTAGGTAGCAAGGATTGTCCGTGCTATAACTTGCCTTCCTCGAAGTGCTGCTGCTGCGAGTCCTGCTCCGGAAAGTCCTCACCGAGCTCGAACTCCAAAGCTAACGGCTCACCGACTGGACACGAAGCACCATACAAGTATACACGCATTCCAATACATGCAAACAAATAATATTCTATTAGAACAATATACCAAACAGTAGAAACAGTACATAAAAAGGTTTTAGAAATATTCTACGCGTCACTATGAACACATGAGCGTGAAAAACACACTAATCAGAGCTAAAACGAAAAAGATATGGCTTTTCTAAGATCTAGAGACCTGCTGGCAATTTTTAAAAGCTTCCAGGGGCTTATTTTAAAGAAACCAGCGACCTATACGTAATTTTGCTTAAAAACCGAAGGTCTAACGCGTACAAGCACTTAAACAGGACCGCGGGTTTGAAAACTCCAAAGCTCAGGGGGTTAAACATAAAAACCAGGACCTAGATCTAATTATTTTTGAACGCGCACGGACTGCGGGTTGATTCGATTGAAACCAGGGGGTTCTTTTGCAAAACTAACGGGGGGTGTCGGGTTTGACCGGTATCTGACTCCGGTCAGATCAGCTCACAGCCGTCGGTTGTCGATCTAATGGCTGAGATTAGAACAGGGGGGAGTCGACGACGTCGGCCTGGGCGGCGGCGAGGGGGAGCTCTGGAACTTGGGGTGCTCGATGGCCGGCTTGGTGAGGGTTGAGGACCCTCGGGCCTCACTTTTATAGCTCGTAGGGGGGGATCGGGGGCCGGGATGGCACGGACGCCGAGAATGGAAGGTGTGGCGGCGGCAAGGTTTCTTTCCTTGCGGAGGCGCGGCGAAAAAGGGAAAGAATGGCGCGGGGAAGGAAGGGGGCGGGGCAAGAAGCTTCGGCGAAGCTTCGCGGATGGTCCCAGGGGCGCGGGGAGGTGGCCAAGGCGGCCGACGGTGATTGCGCCGGGGTGGAGGGGCGCTCGGGCGGGAGGAAGGGGAAGGGCCTGGCACGCGGGCCCCGGGCGGCCAGTGACTGGGAGAGGGAGGGGGAAAGCGGGAGTGGGCCGGAGGAGAGAAGGGGGCTGGATGGGCTGGGGAGAAAGTAGAGGGGGTGCAAGTGAGCTTGTGAGAAAAGTTTGAGGAGCAAAAGTAGACTCGGGCTGAAACAACTTTTCTACAGCTCAAAACAAGGTGATTCAAATTTGAATTTAACTAAATTTAAATTCTCGTTTGAATCACAAGCAATACAAAAAATAAATGCAGCAGCATGAATGCAATAAAAAATGTTTCTACAACTTATATTTGATTTTAATATTCATAATTAATTCATTTAACCTATATCAAATATGAATAATCAAAATAAAAGCCAATTAATTACTAAAAATTTTAAATGGGCCATTTTTGGGTGTTACAATGCGCGGGGCTGGCAAGCACCCAGGCGCGCGGCAGCTATGAGCAGTGCCGCCGGCGGCCGGGCGAGGGGCTAACGGCGTCGAGGATTCCGACAGCGGTGCCCGGTATCGCCGTTTCATCTCCCCCCAAGCACTTATGCATCTGGTTCAAGGGGCGGTGGCAACCGGATCTGTTACGGACGACGGTGACGCCTGCGGACGCCATCCCTCGATGGAGGCGTCGTCGTGGCACCGGCCCTCCCAACGGGAATATCTCCGGATGAAAATCTAGCATCGATTCAATCGGTCATGCGGCGATAACATCTATGATGATGTTGTTTTCCTTCATGGAGGCGTCGTGTTGGGAGACTTCTCTATACTGGTGATCTGTGTTTTAGCCGGGCGTCGTGTTGGGAGACTTCTCTATACTGGTGATCTGTGTTTTAGCCGGCTGAGAGGTGGCAACAGTTGTTTATGTGTGTTGATATATTTTCTTGAGGTTGTGATTGAGATCGACTCAGTGTGGTTTTCATCGTCAAGCATAGAGGACTCTTTTCTGGCAGCACGATTTCAACATCAAATTTTCTAAGTAGACAAACGATGCGAGTGGTTGTTGTTATAAGGATAAAGCAATAAGTTTGAAGCAAGACATCGAAGATGTTTGAAGCTTAGTCTTTATAGCTTTCTTTTGTACTAGTCTTTTAGCTATCTGTTATATTGTTCTTTGGTTTAAGATTTTGAGTCTAAGAACTCATGTATTTTTGGCCGTATATATTCGCCGGATTATATCCAATATCTAGAAAAAATTACTGTCCTGCGTCCACATGTAATGTGCATGGACCGCCCCTGGCTGTTGGCGTATAGGAATAGCATCCATCAAACACGGCAACTGCAGGATCTCTAGTATGATCGATCGGCCTCCTCTTCATAGCAACAACCAAAGCTCAGATATTTTGTATTGCCGAGAGTTTCTTACTTTCTTTCCTTTGGTTGTAAGCTCGTGACATATATACTCCTGCCGATCTGGCTAATTGAGATTATTGCGTGATGACTGATGAATGGTCTCCGCTTTCAATATCCATGTGCGGGAGTAATGCCCAGTTCACTACTAGAAATGGGCAAATCCAATAGAGTGATGAAAAACCGACGACGGCGTGGTAAAGGGACCATCACAACCAGTTAAAGCCAGCACAATTACTGAAACCAATCCCGGTAAAGTTCATCCACTTTGTTGAATGCAAGATAATCCTCATCTGATCTGTATATGTCGTTCCTTGGAATGAAATATATCAACTAATAAGTTCATCATCCACCGCCTACGTACAGCACCGGTACCCCATACTAACATGCTAAGTCTAGTACTGGTTGTGATGCAGAGTCTGCTGTTTGTCTGGTAGTATGTAGGGACGTCTGGTCCAACTGAAATTGTCGACGGATGCAACAAATAACAAAGTGTTATACAGCAACTAAGAATAATGATGGTATGTAAAGATAGAGCTGTTGTACACATACATATTGATTTCTCATGGCCAAGTTATATATAATCTCAGTAACAGAATCCATGGCAATGCAACGTGCTGCTGTAAAAATCGTGCTTAAATATGTTGTTTTTACGGAACCTGGTATTCGTAAAACCAAAGATCCAAACAAGAGGGTCTTACGTATAGAACATGGAGTTTGCACGTGTGGTTAGGATTGTCAGCAGGCTAGTTTGTTTGTTAGATATGTTGGGCTCTGTTTGGTTAGCTTTTTGAAACCAGGCTATATATTTGTAAACTCGTGTACGTCAGGCATCTAAATATTTTGGAATAAGAATACATGCTAAAGGAGTACATATAGTTGGACACGCAGAGGGGATTCAGACGTTGGACTCTACATGACTACACATATAGATACGGAGAGGAAATTAGGCTCCGCTGTCTCCTCGCTCCTCCCATAACGAATACGTACAGCATCCCCAGGTGGATCGAATTCTTCATTGGCACCCATAAAGTCAGACTCCTAATGCTCTGAAATCAACACAAGAGAAGAAGGATGATACACAACATAACGTATCTGCTATTGTAGTTATATATAAGATTTTTCTATAAAATTAACAATGGAAACAGGCACCACTATTGTTCATTTTATCCAGCACCACCTGATCACATAACCAAAAAATGGTACTCACATTCAATGTCATCCAATAGCATGCAAGTCTGACAAATTCTGCACTACTTTGTACCACTCCAGGACCTAACAAATTACAACAACAGTGCTGGAGACTACAATTTGCACATAGAGAGCTTAATCTCAGTTTCTCAATCACTACAATGAAACAGCATAAAATAAATTTATACGGCTATATCACTGTTAATTTCGGATTGAATTACAAACATACATGCCAAATCGGTGAGATGGAGAACAAATGAAAAGATGGCATAATTCAAGCATGAGATTGAATTGGCCTTTTCGAGCAGAGTTTTTGAAAAAAGTTGAACAACAATCAATATTGCCTTTAACACAATGCATCTCAGGAATGACCAACTCACCTACAAAGAGGACCAGATTGCATGATATAGAAAATAGGAGACTTATATCTCTAGTTCATCTTCGGCAAAGGCTTAGACGAATATTGATCTCATTGAAACTGGGAATTTTGAACTCGTTAGTCTTGCACCATGTCTCTCCTCCAGCTTGGTTGGTACTGGGAATGCAACCATATCGCCAAGCATGATGGCATAGTCTTGCTCGAGCGACTGCATTTACTTCTGCTGCTTTTGCTTTTCTTTAACATATGCACGAGCACACAAGTCCATGTGGGACAAGAAAAGATTATAATTTTTTAGTTATGCATTAGTGCTTATGTGCATCACTTTCTTAACAACGTACTGGTGGATTTGTTCATGAATTAACAGAAGTGTCAATCATTTCTCATTTCTGTACTTACACTGTAGGACCAGATACAGTACATATGATCCAATTGAGAGGGGACCATTGCACACATTTTGCAAGAACTTCGTGATGGAGTCTTTCGTTCTCTCTTCTTGGTGGAATTATTGCAACTAGCTTCATGGATGATTATATTATACAAAAAGTAATTAAGCTACGTTTTCATCACTGACAAGCACACAAGTGGCTTTCTCCATTTCTCCATCTAGGAAATAGAAAATAATAAAGTGAGGCAGACAGACAGTGTTAGGTTATAACTTATAACTCCTTGATCGCCTTCGTTTTCTAACACTAAGGCTGCTGCTCTGCCTTTTCACATTATGGGGGTAAATAATGAGACACTGAAGATTTTTTTTTAAAAGCATAGTGATGTTTAATTAGGAGATAAACATGTTTTCTCATAGAGTCAGATATAATTCATGCCAACTTAATAAAGCATTTCCAATAGCCAAACTTACGCAAGGAAAAGCCGTTCATTGAAGAATTTATCTCAATATAGAAGCAAACTTCAGTAGCCAAATATATAATTCACTACGGAAAAACCAATGTTTACCGAGTGTCTCAATTTTTGCCGAGTGTATTTTTTCGGTACACTCGGCAAAGAGATTGTTTGCCGGGTGCCAAAAAAACACTCGGTAAAGATGACTATTTGGCGATTGTTTTTTAGGCAGTCAGCAAAGAGCTCTTTGCCGAGTGTATTATCTTTGGCACTCGGCAAGGATGTGAGTTTGCCAAGTGTTTTTCCTAACACTCGGTAAAGAGCACTTTTTTGTCCCACTTTTAGCCTCAAAACTTCTCCTACTATCCACATACCAACATATGTTACTCCATGTTAAAATTTGATATAGTTTTGTATTTTTTTGCTATAATTAATTCATTAATTACATATCAAGCAATTTTTTGAATCAAGTCAAATTTGAACTGCAAGTGATTAAAATAATAGAATACAATGAGTAGAAAAATTATATTCATGTTAGTTAGACCGGTTTAAGGCCTTACCATGAAATGAAAAGAAATTTCGAACAACTTATGTCAAGAAATATGATCGCTAACATGTGTTCGAATGATTTTTAAATTCTAAAAAAACAAATGAAGTCCAAAAATCATGAGATTTGTCATGATGTGATGGTATGAAGATTTCTCATATTTTGTCATAACTATGTTTACAAAATCGAAACATCTAACAAGAAGTATATGTTTGATTGTATGTGAGAGTTAATAGATGTATTTTTTCAATACAAACTTTTTATATAATCTCATATGAAAAAAAACTTTATACCAAAGTCGTACACCTCGACAAAATCTAAAACTTTGTAGTTGACAACTTTTGTATTTGAGATTGTTTAATGAATCAAAACGTTGTTATAAGTTATCTAATTTGGAATTTCAAATTTTCAAATGATCTCGAATGTGAATAAGTTATATATAAAAGTTGTACAGATCCATGAAATATAAAACTTTATAGTTGAAAACTTTTTTATTTGAGATTTTTTAATACTTTAAAATATCTTTATAATGTATCTAATTTAAAATCTTGAATTTTTAAAATTTTTAAATGACCTTGGATGTAAATATGTTCTATATCAAAGTTGTTGGTCTCGAAGAGATGTGAAAGTTGGTAGTTTACAAATTTTTATTTAAAATTATTTAGCCATCCAAAATTTTGATATAAGCGCAAAGGAAAAACACGTGTCCCCACGTCATCGATCCACACCTTCAAAATGGAGGTATCTCATTGGTCCAAAGATGAGCACGTGGATCTCTCCCTCTCACATGCAATTAAAATCCACATACTCTTTTTCTTTTCCTCTCTCTTATCTCCCTCATAGCTCCCTGGGCGGCGGGCGGTGATGCTAGTTTTACATTTGGATTCCTTCGTATCTTTCCACTCAGATTGGAATGGCATAAGAGCAAGGAGCACGAGAATAGGAAGCCTCAGGAAATGTGGTAATGCTGATTAATTGTTTCACGCGGTAGCTTGAAAGTGATGATTGAATGGAGATGAATAAACTCCATCACCATTTATACATCTCCACCGAGTGGTAGTGTGGTTTGTTACAACATATCCTAAGGCTATTCCCAGTGGGGATTTCATTTTTGTGTTTCCAAGAATGTCACATAACCAAGTAGACAATTAATTCATAGATGAAATGGTTCATACAATGCATTGTTTCATTTTTTATGTTTCATAGGCAATGCTTGCAAGACACAAACTTGTTGGAAACTGTGTATACAAAGTTTCATCTAGATGAAACCCATTTCATCTCTCTCCTCATTAACTATTTTCCACATCATCTAAAATGCTGATTTGATATCCTATTTAATGTGCATAAACTCTATGAAACCTTACACTGGGACTGGCCTAATGCTTCAAATCAGCTGGGCCTCTCGATCCCAGAGCCTCACGGCAGACTCCTATGTCTGCCTCACTTCGCTGGTGGTCACATATGCAAATATACAGTGCTGTCTCTTGTAACCTAACCCTGTTCCAATTACCTTGTCTCACCTGGGAATACTAATTAGTCCCTTTGTGGATAATGACAAATTTCTTGTCAGCAAATCTTAGACGACACTGGTAGGATAAGATCGTCCCACGGCTTTTCATTAAGAAGAAGGAATCTTCTCCCGGTTTAGAAAAAATCCCGAACCCCGGCTACGCCTGTAGGGTATTTTTCTTAAAACCAGCTCCGTAAATTCGCTCCCGCGAGGATTCAAACAGGTCTAATAGCTAGCTACTCAAGCTTTCTAACCATGACTAGAGAGGCCCTTTCACCCCTGCGAGCAAAACTTACAGTTGTTGATTCCTAAAATAAAGAGACAAAAAAGAATCACAGTTGGTTGGAGACCAAGTCTTCCTGTCAACACTACTATATATACAAGTTGGTTGGATAAGAATTTCTTTCACACTTGCAAGGATATATTGATTGTATAATATAATGATGCGAGTTAAAATGGTACAAGGGAAACTAATAATAGATGAACAACAATTGATATCATTTAAAAGATGGTGAGTAGGTTTTTAGTCATCTCTGCTATATATCGTTTGATACGCATGGATATATATATACTAATGATATTCTTAGTTGTCCTTTTGATAATTAATCCTGCTGGCCCAGTGAGCGAGCAGATCTTTTTTATTTCAATATATTCTGCATCCCAAACGGTAATCTGCTGAAGCTAATGATCGTGATAAGTGTTTCAGCTCATACTGTCCACGTACTCAACTCAGAGAAGTGTCACTTCGGACCACTAGCAGACAGGCGTCGATGGGTCACCCAATCATGGAGGTAAAAGAGTGTGCCCGCTGTCAACACACAGTGACACTGCACACCATGCATACACGTGCAACTAAACAACAAAATGTCGACCAGTTAATCCTGCCGTCCCAATGAGCAGGTTCGTTTTAAAAACTTCAAGTTCTGCTTCCCAAATAATAATCTGCTGCAGATAATGTCCCTTTATAGGTGTTTCCAATCACTACTGCAGACATGCACATCCACATGTGACTTTGGCAGTAGTTCTTTTCTTTTTTTTTCTAAAAATATGGAAAAACTCTATCTAGAGGCTACTTTACTGAGTCCTATCAGCAATGCAGTAACGCCCATGTGCTACAAATTATACCATTGCATCAGATAACACATAGAAACACAAGCTAGCTCACCTTTCTATTTAGGTGTAGTAGACGGGTCGCAAGAATCCGCCCAAAGAAACCGAGGTTAGCAAAGAGCTGAAAGGAGCAGGGGGCGCCCATGTATCAAGATTCTTCGATGCTGTGCATGCTACTTTTGCACTTGGATTCTTCCATAAGTTTCCACTTGGCTGGAATAGGAGGCTTAGGGAAATGTGTTGGCACTAGACTCTGTGTGCCTGGAGCAAGAAGATGTCCACCACGCGACTGCAATTATTAGAATAGAGCCGACTACTGGAAGTTTAGCTGTTAATGCTAGCGCTGACAGTCTCATAGTGCACACTAAAGTCAACCTCAAGTGACTAGTGCTCCGAGATCGTGGAGGTACGTAGGGGCTTACCTCCCCGGAGGTAAGGCCCAAATGAATCTCAACCATCAATATTAAGAGATAAAGAAATTTAATTAATGGAGAAAAATCTGGCTACACGGTTACCACATCTAAGCGGGTCCATTTTAGATCTGCATGCACAAAAAGAAAATAGGAACCGATGCATGCAGCATCCCGATTAATTTGTACACCGACTGTTAAAATTATGAGATGTTGATTAATTTGTACACCGACTGTTAAAATTATGAGATGTTTTAGAGGTACCCACCGGTACCTAAAAGTACTTAATATAAATCAATGGTTAATAACACTATTTTTGGTATCTGGGCCCATAAATTTGGTACCCCTTTGTACCTCTAGGTACCTCTATTGAGGTACCTATGGGTACTTCATTTATTTCCACTGTCCGATTTCTCGGAATGGATGGCTCTAATTAATCCCAATCATTTTCAAATTTCTCTAAAATTATTTGTAAAAATCATAATAGATGATATAACAACCATCACGATCAAAGTTTTGTGCCCACTAAACCAAATATTAACGGGCGAAATACTTTGTTTATTTGTACCGACTAGGAAATCGGTTGTTGAATGTTTTTCGCATGACAAGATCACAGCGATACATTATTCACAAATATCATATAGTTATATGAAAACAAAACAATACATGGGCATGCTATTTTATAAAAAAAGGACAAAACATGACGTGTGATTATGACATGTCCATTTCAAATATAAGAAAAATTGGACAAGTTGTCACATATCACAAAAATATTTTAATGTATATGCAACTTAGGTGCAACTGGCATACATTTTTTCTATAAGATAACATGTCACATAAATTATACCCTAGCACATATTATTGTGTCACATTGGGAAAACACGTTCACAACTACATGGCAAAGCGCAAAAGAATCAAAATGCTAGATCTAATCTAATATAATTATGCATGGAAGTTAGAGCTACATCTCAATTTTAAGAAATTAGACAATTACCTCCTAAAAGGTAATATGTTTTTGGATCAACGGTCCACATTTAATTCGGAGTACCTTAGCAATTGCCTTATCACATACGCTTCCATGCCGTGTATATATAGGCTAGTTTTACACTAAGATTCCTTTGTATGTTTCCACTCAGGTTGGAATGGTATAAGAGCAAGGAGCATGAGAATAGGAAACCTCATGAAATGTGGTGGTGCTGATTATTTTTTTCACGGGGTAGCTGCATAGCGATGATTGAATGGAGATGGATAAACTCCGCCAAATGGTAGTGTTCTGGTACACCGGTGGGGTGGTAAAACCGTCCCACAGCTTTTCATTAAGAAGAAGGTATCTTCTCCCAGTCTCGAAAAAACCCCAAAAACCCCAAACCCTGGCTACTAGCAGCGAGGCGATTATTATTAAAATCAGCCTAAATTGGCTTCCAAGAGGATTGGAACCTGGATCTACTTACTAGCTACTCAACTTTCTAACCACTAGACTAGATGCTCATTTCAGCCTTGTGAGCAAAACTTACAGTTGATTCATGAAGTAAAGAGAACAAAAAAGAATCACAGTTGGTTGGAGATGATGAAGTCTTCCTCTCAACACTACTATAGAAGTTGGTTGGATAAGAATTTCTTTCACACCAGCAAGGATATATTCACAATATAATATAATTAATGTAATGCGAGTTAAAATGGTATACGGAAACTAACAATAGCTTAACAACAATTGATATAATTTAAAAGATGGTGAGTAAGGCTTTTAGTCATCTCTGCTATCGTTTGATACGCATGGATATATAAACTAATAGTATTCTTAGTTGGCCTTTTGATAATTAATCCTGCTGGCCCAGTGAGCAGAATCTTTTTTATTTCAATAATCTGCATCCCAAACAATAATCTGCTGAATATAATGATCGTGATTAGGTGTTTCAGCTCACACTGTCCACGTACTCAACTCTGAGAACTGTCACTTCAGACCACTGGCAGACAGGCATCGATGGGTCACCCAATCATGGAGGTTAAAGAGTATGATGTCCTCTGTCAACACACAGTGACACTGCACGCCATACACGTGCAACTAAACAACAAAATGTCGACTGCACCGTATATATTGCAGTCGTGATATAAGATGGATCTAGATCTAGTTTACGCACATAAGGAATTGAAGTTGAAACATAAAAAACTACTAAAAGCAGACACTCGGCAAAGACCCAATAACACTCAGCAAAACTTTTACCGAGTGTAACAATCGGCAAATACCACTCGGCGTATCGGGTGACGGCAAAGCCGCCTTTGTCGATTGTTTTTCGACGGGCACTCGGCAAAGGCTTTGTCGAGTACCAAAACCGACACTCAGCAAATATTTTCGCAGAAAATAAAAAAGGAATAACACCGACACTCGGCAAACATTTTCTAGAAAAATAAAAAAAAATCGACCCAGCAGCGCCGCCGCGTCGGCCACGCCCTGCCGCTCGCCCTCACATCGGCCGGCCGCGCCAAGCCGGCCGCCCGCGCCGCTCACGCCCGAGCTGCCCATGCCGCCCGCCGCCCGCTGCCCCACCGCTGGCCGCCCGGCCCGCGCACGCTCCGGCCGCGCCGACCGCCTGCTGCCCCGCCGTGGGCCGCCCGGCCCGCCCGACCGCCTGCTGCCCCGCCACCTGCCACCCGGCCCGCGCACGCTCCGGCCGCGCCACGCCCTGCCGCACGCCCAAGCCGGGGCCGCCGCGCCGCGCGCCACCCGACCGCCTACTGCCCCGCCCCCGGCCGCCCGGCCCGTGCACGCTCCGGCCGCGCCACGCCCTGCTGCTCGCCCACAGCGCGACCGCCGCGCCGCACCCCGGCCGCGCGCCGCCCAGCCGCCCTGCCACCGGCCGCATGCCTCCCAGCTGCCCCGCCGCCGGCCGCCCAGCTGCCCGCCGACCGCGCTGCGCCCTATGTGAGAGGGAGAGAGAGAAGAGAGGAGAGAGAGATAGAAGAAAGAGGCCGGTAGTTTTATTTGCATGAGAGAGGGAGCAATCCATGTGACCACTCTTGGACCAATGAGAGACCACGATTTTAAAGGTATGGATCGCTGACGTGGCGCTTGTATTTTTTTAGTGCACTCGTAATGCAATTTTAGATGGCTAAACAACTTCAAATGAAAAAATTGTAAACTACAAACTTTTTTTCTTTTTGAGACCTACAACTTTGATATGGAACATATTTACATCCGAGATCATTTAAAAATTTTAAAAAATTAATATTTCAAATTAGATACGTTATAAGGATATTTTAAAGTACTCAATAATCTCAAATTAAAAAGTTGTAAGTTAGAAAATTTTACGTCTTTTGAAGATCTACAACTTTGATATATAATTTATTTACATTCGAGGTCATTTGAAAAGTTTGAAATTTCAAATTTCAAATTTGATAATTTATAATAACATTCTGAGTTATTAAACAATCTCAAATACAAAAGTTGTCAACTACAAAGTTTTATATTTTGTCGAGGTCTACGACTTTTGTATAAAGTTTTTTTCATATGAGATCATATAAAAAAGTTTGTATTCAAAACATACATCCACTAACCATCTCATATACAATCACACATACACTTCTTGTAAGATGTTTCGATTTTGTAAATATCGTTATGACAAAATGTGTGAAATGTTATCAAATTTTTATCACATCCTCTATATGTGATACAATCACTTCATGACAAATTCCATGATTTTTAGACTTAATTTACTTTTTCTAGAATTTAAAAATTATTTAGACTCACATCGTGTCAAAGAAAATACACTCGGCAAAGAGCCTCTTTGACGACTGTATTTTTTGACACTCGGCAAACAACATGCATATAATTTTTCTACTCATTTTAATTTTATTATTTTAATCACTTACGGTTAAAAAATAAAAAAACCTTAATTCTTTGTAGTGTATTTTATAATACACTCGGCACACAACATACATATAATTTTTCTACTCCTTATATTTTATTATCTGAATCACTTACGGTTTAAAAATAAAAAACTTAATTCTTTACCGAGTGTGAATTATAATACACTCGACAAAGAGCTTTTTTGCCGAGTGTATTATTTTGACACTCGGTAAACAAGCTCTTTGTCGAGTGTATTATTTTGACACTCGGCAAACATGCTCTTTGCCGAGAGTTTTTTGTTTGCCGAGTGTAAAAAAAATACACTCGGCAAAGAGTTTGTTTGCCGAGTGTCCGAAAAAATACACCCGGCAAAGAGTTAGGCACTCGGCGTATACGGGGTTTCCGTAGTGCACCAGCACATATTAAGATTAACGATTCATTAATTACTAACACACTGTTAAAGATCATAATATACACAACTAAAAACATAATTAAGTATAAATAAGAATACCTAGAAAAATAGAAACTCGAACCTATATATGAATAGGTTCCATATGGAATCTAATCAAATAAACTACGCCTTACATATACTGCTCTACAATAATTCTCTATATATACTTCATCCTACAGGCTACAGCCTTCTTCTCAAAGGCGCAACAATAATGGTGCCCCATGACCCCTTTCCATGCCTCAAGCAAGTCTCCTTTTGGTCAGTACTACTAGTAGTCATAACTCCATTCATCTTATACTTTCTTGTTCATGGCAAGAGCAAGAGGAAGGAGAAGACCTTCCATTTGCCTCCAAGCCCCCTAAGACTGCCGATCATAGGGCACCTCTACCTGATGGTCAAGGATCCCCAGCGGGTGCTGCAGAGACTGGCACACAGGATGGGCCCAGTCATCTACCTCCAGCTCGGCGGCGTTCCGGCTATTGTAGTGTCATCGACTGAGGCGGCCAAGGAGGTGTTGAAGACACTTGATGTACACTGCTGCAACCGGCCGTCTTCACCAGGCAATCTATATATGTTTCACTCTGTGTTTTCTTCTTATTTAAACAAGCTTTCCAAACATGCTTTCCCCCCTTGCATTTAATTTCCTTATTTTTTTCATGAAAATATTCAGCATTCTGGTCACCTAGCTACTTCCAATATGATAAACTCTTTAGCTGACTTCTGATTTTTCTTCTATAAGCCTGATGTCTCCTCTAAGGAATGGGCAGTATTTGATTAGTGCATGTAAAATGTTGGATCCTTAAAATCCTCCACCAAACCAAGCGCTTGGAATGGATTTTGGCCCTTTTTTTTGTGGCATTATTTTCTGGCTATATATGGTGATATCAATTCAATTTCCAGGGGCATATCAAATGACAACGTTTTGTGCATACATGAACAAATGAGCAATTAGGTGTTTTTTCTTATTTGCATCATATATTTCAGGGGCAAAAATGATTACCTACAATTACCGGGATATAGCATTCTCACCATACAGTGAAAGGTGGCGTGAGAGGCGCAAGCTCTTCATTTCAGAGCTTGTAGGCAGCAAGCGTGTGCAGTCCTTCTCACACGCATTGGAAGAACAAGTTGAACAACTTATCCAGTCACTCTCAAACATACCATCAATGGAGCCCATCAATTTCAACGAGAAGATATTCGCACTCATCGACGGCTTCATTGGAACAGTTGCATTTGGTAGAATGAATGGTGCAAAGCTCCTCAAATACAACAAGTTTCAACAGGTATTCAGTGAGGCTCTGGTTGTTCTCTCTGCCTTTTCTGCTCAAGACTTCTTCCCAGCGTCGCCAATTAGCCGGTGGGTTGATAAGCTTGTCGGACTAGAGGCACGGTACAAGACAATAGTCCGTGATCTAGATGCATATTTTGAGACTGTTCTCCGTCAGCATATGGACCCAGGAAGGGTGCAGTCTGAGAAGGATAATCTTGTTGATGTGTTGATCGGTCTCTGGAAGGGTCAAGGGAAGGAGATAGCAGTCACAAAAGACGACCTCAAGGCTATCATTATGGTAAATTGTTTCTACGAAAAGAAAGCTATATATAGTTAAGTTCCTGATTCACACACTATTAACAATAGGTTTAACAATAGGTTTATCTGTCGATGTTGAATTTCGTCTCTTTTGCAGGATGCATTTATCGGTGGCACATCCACAAGCTCAGTCACATTGTTATGGGCAATGTCTGAGCTAATCAAGAACCCACGGGTGATGAAGAAGCTCCAGTCTGAGATAAGGAATTCAGTTCATGACAAGCCAAGAGTACAGGTTAGCGATATTCCTCAACTGAAGTACCTTAGGATGGTCATCAAGGAGACACTACGACTGCACCCACCAGCACCTTTCCTCGTCCCAAGGGAGACCATGCAGCATGTAAAACTCCTTGGGTATGATGTACCTTCCAAAACCAGGATCTTCGTGAACGTGTGGGCTATAGGAAGGGACCCTGCCTGTTGGAAGAGCCCTGAGGAGTTTTACCCTGAACGGTTTGAAGATGTGGACATTGATTTCCAAGGATTCAATTTTGAGCTGCTTCCATTTGGTGCTGGAAGGAGGATTTGCCCTGCAATACCTATGGGTCTTATGAATGTGGAGTTTACACTTGCTAGCTTGCTGCATTCTTTTGATTGGAAATTGCCTGAGGGTATGACAAGAGAAGATGTGAGCATGGAAGGGAAAGGCAGACAAATTGTCTCCAGGAGAACCCCTCTGTATCTTGTTCCAACTCCGTATAAGTGAGTAAATATAAGAATGCTGAAGTCAGCCAACCTGTATGTAGGTCTGGCTGCTGAGATTTGATTGTATTAAATAAGATGTTGAATAATTTGAATAATTTTTAGTTATGAAATATTCAAAATGGTTGTTATGGTCATCAAAAATTAATCAGAAAAAAAATGAAGGACCGAAATGGCGGCCGAGAGGGGTGAATAGGAGCCGATAAAAATTTTCGTCGAAGAAACTCGGCTTATATCCCCAAAACACCCAAAGCGAATTTTTTATAATCGCCAAGGTCACACACGTCAACTAGTGATGTATTGACCTTAGAAACAATTAGGAATTTCTCAAAGTACCGTGGAAGCAAAACGATTAATAAGAGCTCGATTTCATTGCAGAAAATATTAAGCTCAACCTTTATATAATTTTTCACCATAACAAGAAGCGGAGAGAATTAAACTAAATACGGATAGATATACAAGCATTAACCAAGAGCACTCCATTAATTACCAAGCTTGCACAGCAAAGAAATGCACCGCAACAAAAGTGAAGATATCTCTCCTAGAGCATGCAAAGATTACTAATTTAAATAGCAGCCGACCACAACTTGCAAAGATTAAGAGTAAAGATAAAACTGCAGGTCGACACAAGCAAATGGACAAAGCTTAAACAATATACTAAAGAATAACAGCACCTCCCACACCTCCCCTCGCGTCGACGCGCCCGCCGCCGCCAAGGCGTCCTTCTCCGACCTACGACGGCCACGCGGCCCCCTCCTCCACCTCTCCCTTCCATCCCTCCGGTTGCCCCCCCCCCCCCCCCCCCCCCGCCTGCAGCACCACCACCAATTCTAGATCTAGTCATCTCCTGGTAGTTCATCGCCGGCGCCGGCGCCGCTCGATCGTTCCTCGTCGGTCGCCTTGGTCCTTCTTCGCCCGTCGCCCTATTCGCCTTCCGCCGTCGCCGACTTCCCCGCGCCGGAGTTGGGGCCGCTGGCCTTTGCTGCCGGCCGTCCCCGGACCTGCGCCGACGACAGTTTTGGTCGACCCCGCGCGGTTGCCACGGATCTACGCCGCCGACGGCCGCCCGAGCAACCACCCTTGGGGGCCTCCTGATAGGCGGTGGTGAGTGGGTGATCCCCTCATGTGTGCTTGTCATCGTCTTCGACTGATTCTCTGCTTGTGTGGAGTTTCGATGGAGAGGACGTCTTGTTCACCAGATTCCGTGCAGCGAAAGTGTTGCGCTCGTCGCGCAAGAGTGTTTTTTCACCTCGCACGGACTGATGGGCGACGATAGAAGCGACGGCTTCTCTGCATACTTTTCTTGGTGTAATGCCTTGGTCTTCGGGTCAGACGATGGCGGCGCATTTAGCGTTGCTTCCCTCCTTGGAGGCGTCGTTGTGGAAGTTCATGCTATGTTAAGCGACGGCTGCAAGCATTATGGCGAGGAAATGGATGGCGAGTCCACTGGGTCCATTCTTGGTCAAAGTTACACAACGATTAGTATACTGGACACGACGGTGTTCATTCAGCAAGACACCAGGCTTGATCTTATTCATCTATGATCCAGTTCTACACCAGTTGATATTGTCAGATATCGTTAGAGATTTGTGCCAACGATATTTAAAGCTGGTTAATTGGAGCCGTACGAAGAGGACAGCCTTGATGGTGGCAGCTCTCTGAGTGATTCAGGGTTAGTTGCATGAAACACCACCGTTGGCTACGTGCTTTTGATCGCAGAAGATGTATCGGGACGTTTGGTTTGGACAGGACTTTTTGGTGTTGGTGGTTTGGAGCTAATGGCAACCACTTTTAACACAACTAAGGTTTAGGCTAGTCCAGGTGCATTTTTGTTGTTTTGGTAGTCATTTGGAGGTGGACGCTTTACCGCAGAATAGATGCTCTTTTTTCACTGCTCCTTTTTTCTAGGCCTGTGTGCTATTAGAAATGGAGTTTTTTATACTTATGTAATAATAATAGCTATATGCATCTTTTGGATGTAGAGACTGGAATATCAATATATTCTCACTCCTAAAAAAAATCTAATCATCCAACACTGTGGCATGAATGAGACATTCGACCACAGGTTAGCTGCCGCCGTGGCTTAGCTAAGGCTTGTTTAGTTTCTAACTTTGGCATGCTAAAGTTGATATTTTATCATTAATGTGTCACTGTAGCATTTCGTTTGTATTTATGAATAATTATCCAAATATTGATTAATTAGACTTAAAATGTTCGTCTCGCAAATTACAACAAAACTGTGTAATTAATTTTTAATTTTATCTATATTTAATATGTCAATATTTTGATGCGATCGAAATCTTCTTTTTACATAGCGTACGACAAAAGCGAGCATGCTACAGCAGCAGCTCAGGCAGCACCTACATGGCTTAGAGGCCCAATTAGACCCAATACACTAGTACCACCTATGGGTATCCATGCACATTCTTCACGGGACTTTTTTCATTCCATTGAAAACAAAGTCACACACGTAGCTGTATTCGAATATTTTTTCGCACAAAATTTTATTAGCCTCCAACAGTTTAATATGATACTAGATTCAATATTTTTGTCAACCTAATTCAACATTTCAACAATATTGGTTCAGCATTTATAGAAAACTAATTCAACATTTTCTAAAAAATATTGAAATAGTATATTACAAATGTTGATTTAAAAAACTATAAACAAATATAAAATATATTCAAATTGGAGCTTGTTTTGTCGTATAAATTCTAATGAATACCACGGTTCAAACAGATTTAAAAAATAATTTACAGTTTGAGAGAAAATTGAATTTAAAGATCTAAGCCTAAATGGAATCACGTCCGATCAGCTCATGCATGCAGCAGCCGCGTACTTCCACCTGTCCGCGTGCACCTCTCTCACTGTTGTCGATTCTTGTTCCGCGATAATCAGGTTCGTTCATATGATGTGCACGGATCTCAGATAGTGGAAGCTATCTAGCTTAAAAAAACTTCCGGAAGCCATATAGGTTTTCCGTGCGTCCTGCTGCCGCTCGTGGGCCGGCCTGCCTGCCTCGCCCCTGGCGCTGGACTGCGACGCGCGCTGCTACTTGTGCTTGCTGCTGCGTTCTCGGCCCGTGTGCTCGCTGTGCTGGGCTTGCTTGCCTGCGCCACTGCAGCACCGCCCCGGCCCGCTCAACTGCTGGCCCGCCTGCACCTGGGCAGCACGCCCGCTGTTGGGCCGCGCGTCCTGTGTGCGCGAACCTGCTGCTGCAGCGCCACTAGGGATGAAAACGATTACGTAAATTCACCATCGACCGAGTTTCGTTTCCGAGATTTTTCTGTTCCGATGAAACGGAAATATTACATGTCAAAAAACGATACAGAAACGATAATGAATTTATACCGTCGAATAGCTCTATCGATCAAATTTAGTAGAAATTTTCCGTTGGAATTCCGAATTCGGCCCAGTTAAATCATTGAGGCCTAAAATTCACAGCTACCCTTCTACTTCGCCTAAAATTTTCTTTGTCGCAAATGGAAATGAATCCCCACCCTATATAGCTTCATTGATTTTTATCAAAAATGTAAATGCATAAATGATATATACATATGTAATAATATTGGTTGTTGAAATTGGCCTACAAAATTTTCGATCTGAAGTTTTCGACGTTTTCGTTTCCGATATACCGACTTTTTCATTATCGCTATCGTTTCCGAGTAAAACAATATGGTTAGAAAATAATAATGAAAATTTTCGATCGATTTCATCCCTAAGCGCCATGCGCCCCCACCTGGGCCGGTGTGTGCGCAACGCACGGAGCTGCTGGCCTGCTGGCCCGCAAGCCATGGCCTCACGCGCGCCTGCACAAGAACAGAGGAAGAACACAAGGGAACAACCTCCACTCAAATAAAAAATACTCCCTCAAATCTCAACAAAACTTCACGAAAATTAGATAGCAGCTACAAGACCTAAGGACCTAATAGATCCATGAAGAAGATCTGAAAAAATCAAATATACATGACGAATTTCAAGACGAACCGAAGAAGAAGGCTTCAAGAACGATTTCGGAGAAACTACAAATTCAAGCCAAATCCACGAGAGATTTGTACGGAATAACATCAAATTTGCTTACAAAGATCCCAGTAACAAAAGTCCCTAACAAATTTTACGAATTTCACACCGAATCGCAAAAACGAAAATTTCACCAAAATAGCTCTGAAAATAGAAAAAAAGATAAATTTCAGATCTTGGGAAGGAGACACACTTAGCACGAAATTGATCTTTGGATTACCACATAAGGTCTGGTTACAATCCACTATTAGTAAGAATCAAAGCTAAGATGACAAAAAGATCACTCAAAGATCCTTTCATATCTTGTCTCACAAATCCTAAAAAACTTCCATACAAACAAATGAGAGCCAATACCCAAGAGAAAGCCCAAGAGTCACTCCATATATATATATATACTCCATATATATATATATATATATATATATGTATATATATATATGGCGTCCGCCAAATGACCAAAACGTCCATACATTAGTATACAACCTAAATACCCCTCAGGGGCAAAATCGTCTAGATTTTTCTTGGAGCATCGCATGGTCCCGGCGCCTTCACTACTTTGCTTCGCCTCGACGCAAGCTTCGTGATGGTGCCACGCGTCCTCTAACTCGTCGCCGCCCGGTTTTGTGGCCCAAACCGGCAAACCCACCAACGCCCGATTTTGAGAACCAAACTGACAAACCCTCTTCCACACCTCGCAAGCCGTGACTCATCCCCGGTTTTGAGGACAAACCGATCAAACCCTCCTGCACGCCGCACTCGACGTGACTAACTAATGTCGACGCGTGTCCAGCCTCCGCCAAGATCCCTCCTTGACTTGACCGACATTGTCTTCATCATCGTGTACTCTTGCTCTTCACATGCACGATGTTGATCAGCTACGACTCCACCCGGATCAGACGATCCTTCACCGCGAAGCCTCCACTTGTTCTTCACCACTGCATGGTTCATCGGCGCCAAGCTGGAGCTTGCCCTTTACCGCTCAGCCGCTGCCAGTCATGCTGCATCCAACACGTGCACATCCAAGCCAAGAGACACAACACACAACATATGTTTTTTTACAGAAACACACCACAACTCAACGCAACTCACACAACACCTCCAGTTAGCCATTAACACAATCAAGCGCATATAAGAATATCAACTCAACCGAAAAAGCTTCAAATCATCTAGTCAATCGCTCATCACAGGACCAAGGCACATCTCAACTTGCTCTCTCATAAATCAATAACATGGATCATTATGGCGGGACAATTTAGCATTCACTACAAGATTTAGCACTATTACAGAGAGTCTACAATGAGTGGCCGAGAGTGTCTTACTGTTGCAGAAGTAATCTCCAAGAGTTCACATGATACCCCGAGTATGCAATCACCGACTAACATTTCACGAATATAGAGAATAAAATAGTAGATCACCGTCGGCCACTTAGTATAATCTCTCGGCAATTATCCCGCAGTGATTACGAGCCAGGACAACGAGTATTAGATTATCAGTATGTTCTAAAAAAAGATTATCAGTATCAGAATTTTTTTTGAAGTTTCTACGGAGAACATGCTTTTATCGTGCACACGTATACTATGACAAACAAGAATGCAAGACAAAGAGCATCCTCGAACATTTAGCTCCAGCAAACTACGAAACAATGTTTATTTCAACGAAATCTTCAAAGCGTGTAGTCTATCATACTCGAATGTTTCAACTTACTTATAGATGTTTAATAGGAACAAGACACAGAGGCACCATCTTCCTAAAAGCAAGCTGCCCAGTTTCTTCCATATCTATATCCTCCTCCTTCATCCCTACAGGAAGTTCCCAATCAAAGCAATACAACAAATTTGCCAGCGCAAGCTCCACATTGGCGACACCCATGGCCACGGCAGGGCATGACCTTCGTCCGGAACCAAACGGGAGAAGCTCAAAATCCGAGCCCCTGAAATCAATATGGCTTCCCTCGAACCGCTCCGGTCTGAACTCCTCCGGGTTCTCCCAAATGTTTGGATCCCTCCCCATAGCCCAAACGTTCACAAAAACCCTGGTTCCGGGAAGCACGTCATAGCCGCCAATCACGCACCTCCTCATGGTTTCCCTAGGGATCAACAGGGTTCCCGGTGGGTGCACCCTGAAGTTTTCTTTCACCACCATCTTGAGGTACCTGAGGTTCTTGACATCTTCTTCATCCACTCTTGGTTTGTCTACCACCAAACTGCGGACCTCGGCTTGCGCCTTGCGCATCACCCTCGGGTTCCTCATGAGCTCGGCCATGATCCAGATCATGGTGACAGCGCAAGTGTCAATGCCTCCTGCAAATGTATCCTGATAGGAAGGTTTGCATGAACTTGTTATAGCATACATATAGTGTGCTTAATTAGCTAATCTAAAGCTGTCATCGTCATTTGTGTAGTCTTGATTTGTAGTAACAGAAAATGGATTATAATTTTGTTAAATGGATTACAATTAAACCATACCATGAGGATACCCTTGATATGGGCACGCGTCAACCCAACAGCCTCATCGTCTTGCTCCCTCCACATCTTCACCAGCGCATCCACCATGTCCTCCACCATGTCGAAGAAGCGGTCGATCTGGCGGAAGATGCGCGTCCTCCGGCCGGCGGCGCCGGCGAGGGCGTCGGCGCAGCGAGCGAGGCGCGACGCCGGGAAGAAGTCCTCGAAGGTGAAGCTCCCGAGCACCCGGACCGTGTCGTCCATGACCCGCTGGAAGCTGCTCCGCTGGAACTGCGCCGACCCGTACATCTTGCCGAACGCCACCGTGCCGACGACGCCGTCGGAGAGCGCGTAGAGCTCCTCGCTGAGGTCGACGGCGGCGCCCGGGGTTGTGGCGGCGGCGACGGCGAGGGAGGCGACGAGGCGGTCGACCTCGGCGGCGCGGGCGTAGGCGAAGGACTGGACGCGGCGCATGCTGAGCAGCTCGAGGATGAAGAGCTTGCGCATCTCGCGCCAGTAGTCGTTGTAGGGGCTGAAGGCCACGTCCAGGAAGTCGTAGCTCAGCATCCGGGGACCTGGAGATGCAGTGATGCTTGGTTCATTTAGCTCTTTCGTACTGTATATGTTAATTCTGTGCTCTCCGGCAGATTTAATTTATTTCAACGAAATGTTCAGCAGTGCCTCTGTTAGTAAGGGTTGTTTGGATCCACATGGCAAGAGTAAAAAATAGTAAAACGTTTGCCCTCAAGAAAAGATGGCAAAAGTTTTGCCATTAGGGGTGTTTGGATCCAATAGCAAAACTTTTGGCAAAAACTCATTTAAACTCCATTCTCCCTCCTTTTGCCATGGGGTGTTTAGAGGCAAATGGCAAAAGTTTTGACTTTTTACTCAATTTTATCACAATGTTGAGCCAAAAGATTATTATCATCTCATTTTTGATTTGCCTTTTTGTCATGGGGGTGTTTGGAGGCAAATGATAAAAAAATGGCAAAATGGATGCCATTTGCCATTTGCCCGTGGATCCAAACACCCCCTTATTCAAAGCTGAACTAACTTGTGAATATACTAGCTAGTGAGATGTTTTGTAACTAAGCCCACTGCATGTCGTCACTTGTGGTGTTAGAACTTAGTAGTACTCATTGTAGTCAACAATTCTAATTAACTCCAAGTCGAGAGTTCATAATTTCGGGTTTAAACGTTGCAAAAAAAATGGAAGTCGAACTCGGACTCGACTCCCTCCATAATTGGAAGCGAGTTATATTTGGACTCGACTTGAGCAATCCGAGTCGAAGTCGTGAAGTGGTTCTCGCCGAGTAGATCGACGAGATCGCGAAGCGGCTTCGGTGGAGTCACCGTCATCGAGGAAGGGCCTAGTTGATCTGTGAGGTGGCTCGCGAACTTGCCTTTGCCTAAGGCGATGAAGGTCCAGATGGTGATGACGAAGGTCGCACCTTTCTTGATGTCGCGGATGATGAGAGTGGTTGATCCCATCGCTCATGTTGTTGAGCTTGCAGTGAGTTGCCCCCATGGTGGGCACCAGATATCGGTGTTTAACGACCGAGTATCTGCCTAGGGTATCTCAGAGTAAGAGAAGTCAAGGGTTTCACAAAGTTCTTATGAACGATGGTACACGCACGAGACAACGATTTAGGCCGTAATGTGCGTAATACCATACGTCTTATATGTTGTATTACCTTGCGTATGAGTTGTGTTGTTTTGAGGGGATCCCTGCTCCGCCTTATATGTACAGAGAGCAGAGTTAACAATCGGTTACATGATGCTAGCCGTATACAACATGGAGTATTAGTAATTGGGCAGTCTTCTATGAGTACACGACTAGTTCTCCAAGTCTACTATGCCGACTTGCACCATAGCCAACTGTTTCTGGAGTACTCGGGTCGGATTCCTCCTGGTAGAGTAAACCAATATCGTGTGTGACCGACCTTAGATATCCTAGTCCCACACCTGCTCTGTCTTATATGTATGGAGAGCAGAGTTACAAGTCGATTACATGATCCTAGTTGTATACAACAAAGACTACTATAATATGGTAATTGGGGAGTCTCCTATCTGTACACAACTAATTCTTCAAGTCTTCTACGCCGTACTTGGGTTGGATTCTTCCTAGTGGAGTAAACCAATCCCGCGTATGAGTGACCCTGAGAATCCTGGTCCCACACCCTCCTACCTAGCACAATTCCCCACTAAATAAACAGTGATTATGGCACGTACTGATCAATTAGTTTTTCAACTGAGTTACATAGGCCGGCCCCCTCTAAGGTCCTGTTTGGCACGGCTTCAACTCCAGAAAATCTCTGGAGTTCTTGGAGCTATGTACGAGAAGTTCCAAGAAATTATGGAGTTGGAGTTAGGATTGCATAGAGAGTATTTAGATGAATCATTTTATTTATAGTTTGTACTAAATATTATTATTTAAAGTATATTAATTTAGCATAGAAAGTGCAAATCTAGACTGGAGTTTGGAGCTGTAGCTATGCCAAATATGGGCTTCGACGCTGGGCATAGCCAAGTCATTGTAGGGGTGATATAGTGCACGGTGGTGGATGTAGCTTTAGTGACTTGGGGGGCACAGCTTGAGCAGTTACGGGCTACTATACTTTCCACCACGTGCAGGGACGGCGATGGCGGTTAGGTTGTGGTGACTTCGCTACGACGTTTTGTCCCATACTTCTCTTGCTAGAATCGTTCCTTGCTTCCCCAGTTAGTCCCGGTGATGGCTACGACCCAGGAGACGATGGATGGCGACAGCGTTTTGTTTCAGCATACTTCCCGTCGTTTTATTTCCACCTTAAATTAGAGATAAATGGTATCTAGCTCAATTTCTCTTATGCAAAAAAACATGATAGGAAAACGGTTGCTCAATCATAGAACAATAACGCATCAATTTATTTATCCTTAAATAGCAATTGAAATCATGGCTATATATTGCTCTAAGCACAATACTTTTATACATTAGTGAAGTTAATATAAACTGTAGTGAAATAAAATATAGCTGGTGGAGTGTTAGATGCGGTAATATTAGATAAAAGCACATGACAATTTGTTGAATGTATTCCGGTAGGTTTGGCGTGCAGATTCGGCAAAAAAAAAAAAGTTTGGCAGCATCGCTGTTGTTAGCAAGACACTTAGGGTAACCATTACAAATTAATCATTAGTTTTGTGGGGTAGCATCGCGATGTTGTTATTCCTTCATTATGCCACTCTATTAAATAATTACTTAATGTGATACACTAATTATTTTGGCACGTATCCTACACGATTTATGCAAAGAAACTCACACCACGTTAGCTAATTTTCTAAGGAACAATCTCCCTATCATTCCCTACCGATAGTAATATTTTAAAAAACATGAAAAAGTATCTAACATGCAAAATATATGAAAAAGATTATGGCCATCACATCCATCACTGGTAGTACGGAATGAGAAATATGTTTGGATGAGGGAAACTACTCTCTCGCCTGGTGAGTCGGGGCGGCTGCAGCAGTGCAGGTCGTTGGTGCGGAGGACCTCCTTGGCGGTCTCCGGCGACGACACGACGACGGTGCGCACGCGGCCGAGCTGCACCTCCACGACGGGGCCGTAGCGCCGCGCCACCGCCTGGAAGTAGCGGTGCGGCCGGCTGCCGATCTGGAGCAGGTTGCCCAGCACCGGCAGCTGCTTCGGCGGCCCCGGCGGAGCCCTCCTCCTCCGTCCACCATCTCCTGCTGCTCCCTGCGCTAGGTAGAGGAGAGGAAGAAGCAGGAAGAGGAGTGGCACCACCAGAGGAAGAACAGCCCATGCCGCTAGCTTGTCGGAGCGAGGCAGTAGCAGTGTGTCCATGGTCACTTCTGCTGCATGCTTCCATGTTTGATTATTAATTCAGATGGCGCTTGCTTACGATTCTCTCTCTCTCTCTCTCTCTCTCTCTCTCTCTGCCTGCTTATATATGAGCTACTTGATGGAGTCAGTAACAAGAGTTGCGTGCCAAGCTTCAAGCTTCCGGCCAAGAGATGGGATCCTTCCGTGTTCCTGCTGGCTTTCAGACTTTGGGTGCACAGAGACAAAGAAAATTTTGTGCAGGACGGGAAGCTACGCAGAGAATCAATTATATATTTTTTCCTAAAATCATGCTATACTCTCATAGCCCATGATTATTAGTTATTTTGACATTATACGATCATTTTTTGTTTCTTTTTGCTAAAAATCACTACTATTATTTATTCTAAGTAGTCTAATAGACCTTGAAAATGACCTGAACGATATTTATGGCCTATACTACAAAGGTCACCTCACTTTAATCACAAGTCGGTTTCATTACAAATGGATAACAAGCTAAAATAATATTTTATTGAGATATTTTAAGTTAGACTATTTTTATTTATTATAACCTCATATATTGTTCAAATTCAAACATTAGCTAAACATCAAAAGAGCTACATGAGGCAAGCTGAAGTTGACTTTTTAAAACCGCTAATTTTAGTTCAACCATCTTTTTTACAATATGAGTCATCAACATCGACGAGACTAGGTAGCAGAAGATAAACACCAAAGATGGATCGAAAAGATCAAAATAACTCCCAACCAGACACTGTAAGAGTAGGGCATGGTTTTAGAAAAAAAATATATAACTAGTTTTACTTTTTTCTGAGCTAAAATAAAATTTCTATTAATTTTCTAAGACTTAACAAAATTATACTATTTTTAGTTGCATATGTTTTCTAAGAAAAATAATTTTCTATAATATTTTTGTATAAAGCTAAATTGACCCCTCAAACCATTAAAGCAGATAAATTTACCCCTTATGGTTGACGTAGCGCCACATAGGACGATAAACATGGTGCCACATCAGTGAAAACCGCCATTGAAACCACCAAAGTGTGTAAATTGGATGGCTTGGAAAGTTGAAGGGTGTCGAAATATCTGGTTTTGCAGTTGAGGGTTGAAAATCGAACAACGTTGATAGTTGAAGGGTGTGAATGGACTTTTCCTTTTGTTAACGAGCTGAGCAGACATTATTGCGCAGTTCAAAAATAAGGAAAAAGTACATCTTATCTCCCTCATTTGTCACGGAAGTCCGGTTTCTCGCCCCCAACTACGAAACAGGCCAGGTGACCTCCACCAACTTTTAATACCAGATCACTTCTCCTCCCTCCCTGGTTTTTACCCTGGTTTTGACAAGCCGGCTGCCACGTAGGTCTCCGACATGTGGGCCCATGCTGGCCGCCGGCCCGACCGCCTCCCCTCCATTCCCCGCTCCCCTTTTCTTTGGAACCCTAGACACGCTGACGCCGCCGAACCCCTCTCTAGAAGAGCTTCTGGGAGCCTTTGCCCCTCTCTTCTTCACGAGATGGAGTTGCATCTCGGCAAGCGTCATCTCCAGCTTCTCGGGCTTCAGCTTCTTCGACAGCGACAACACAGGCGCAGGGGGTTGCTCTTCCGGTGGTGGAGGCACCTCAGCGGTGAGGAAGCTCCGGTGGCAGGAGGGGCAAGTGAGGCGGTACCCCCACATACTTGCGCTCGAACTCGTGGAGGAGGCGGCAACCGGCGCAGGCCGTCCAGAAGGTGGCCGGTGCGGTGAGCGCCTCGTAGGCCTCTACGGCACGGCCGAGCGCTTCCTTGGCGGCCGCGGCGACGGAGAGGGAGGCATCGGGGTGGACGCGGAGGGATTTGACAAGGGACTTGAAGTGGTGGTAGAGGGCGGAATCGGAGAGCGGTGAGGCAGAGTCGTCGTCGGGGAGGAGGAGGACGGCATAGCGGGAGGAGGCGTCGGCGACGAGGATGTTGGCGAGGAGGGCGGCGCGTGAGGAGGCCGGGTCGAGGAGGGCGGCGTGGCGGGCGTGCTTGCGGGTGGCGCGGACGCGGCCAACGAAGAGCTCGAACTCAGAGCGGGGAATGGAGGGGAGGCGGTCGGGCCGATGGTTTTGTTTTTTCTTTAGTGGTGAGTTAGTGTGGGCCCACATGTTAGAGACCTACATGGCAGCCAACTGGTCAAAACTAGGATCAAAACCAGGGAGGGAGGAGAAGTGATCTGATATGAAAAGTTGGTGGAGGTCACCTGCCCAGTTTCATAGTTGGGGGCGAGAAACCAGATTTTTGTGACAAATGAGGGAGGTAAGATGAACTTTTTCCTAAAAATAACGAGCCAGAGCTTGAGCGGACCACGAGCAACTCATGAGCCGAAACAGCCGAAGGCCAGCAAGCCATCAGCCAGCCCAACAACTAGGCCCAGCCCAATGTATCAACACTCCTAGCGTCGTCCGCATGGCCACCCGCCCATCCACCCCGTCTGCCTCTGCAAGCACACGCGGGCAGCGCAGTGCGGCGTTCTCGCCTCTCGCCCTCTCATGCCCCCTCCCCGGGCGCGCACCTCTAGCTCGATCACCTCGCCGCCTCCGCCCACCTTTTCGATCCAGCCTCTCCGCAATGGAGCGTGCGCACGGCAGCCACCACGCTGAGGTTCTCCATCTTTTTATTAGCCACATTGCGAGGTGTCGCTCTATAATATACTCCTCGTCATGTACTGCTGCGTGGAGAAACTTTATGGCGCCATATGTTTGGCAACGACTAACATAATTTTTATTTTTCTGATATTTCCTTTTTCTTTCTTTTGACCGAAGTCAGCTAGGCGAGCTGCTATTTTTGCTCGTTTGGATGTCGAGCCGAGCTGAGCTAGTTAATGTAACGAGCCGAACCAAATCGAGCTTACAAATTGAAGTATCTTTTAGATTATTTTAATTATTGTAATATTTCGTATTGTCCAAGAAGTTGTAATTGAGTAGTAGTAGTTGTTGTTGTTGCCGATTGTAACAGGGCCTTCAGTAGATTGGATAAACAAAAAAAATACAAATCTTGTGAAGGGGTAGATTGGACCGATTGAGATAGTTGTAGATGTAAAATGAACCAAAACATAATTTAGAGGGTTATCCAGACTTTATCATACTGGAGGATAGTAATTTAAACTTTTTTCCTTCTTAAATACTCCCCTTGGGTGACTACTATGACTAATTAATGCCTCATTAAAACACCAAAAAAACTAATGGGACATATTTGGAGAAAGGGCACATAGTTGTCCTTTATTGTGTATGTTGCCTCATTAAATATCTCTAGTGAGAAACTTCCGAAAATTCACGAAAGGAAAAAAGTACAAGGATGTCTTTCGAACAGGTTATAATGCAGAGCTCGTGATCTCCAGGATCCATGATGTAGAATATTGGGCAAACACCACACACCCAAGATGGGGGGTGACCTTTCATTATATAGGCCGGATACGGCTTGGAGTACAAGTAATACAATACAAGACCATATACAACTCTATATATCTAACACCCGCCCGCAGTCGCAGGTGGACTAACGCCTAGACTGGACCTAAAGTCGGTAAATAACTGTACAGGAAGACCCTTAGTCATAATATCAGGAAACTGACGCGATGAAGGAACATGGAGAACACGGACTTCACCCAAAGCCACCTTCTCGCGGACGAAATGAATATCAATCTCAATGTGCTTCGTTCGTCGATGATGAACCGGATTGGCAGCCATATAAACTGCACTGACATTGTCACAGAAGACGAGCGTAGCCGTTGAGAGAGGGACATGAAGCTCTTGAAGAAGTTGTCGCAACCAGCAGCACTCAGCAACTGCATGAGCAACAACACGATATTCTGCCTCTGCACTGGAACGAGAAACTGTAGTCTGACGCTTGGACGACCAACAGACCAATGTATCGCCGAGAAAGACACAATATCCAGAGGTAGAACGTCGAGAGTCAGGGCAGCCAGCCCAATCAGCGTCAGAGTACGCCGTAAGAGAGTCAATCGGACCAGTGCCAATCCGAAGACCATAGGACAAGGTACCCTTCACATAACGTAGGATGCGCTTCAGAAACCCAGATGAGACTCACGAGGATCATGCATGAACAGACAGACCTGCTGAATAGCATAAGCAAGATCTGGTCGCATCAGGGTGAGATACTGGAGAGCACCAGCTAGACTCCGGTAGGCAGACGCATCAGCAACAGGTGCGCCATCTGAGGCAGACAACTTGGCCTTAGTATCAACGGGTGTCGTCGTAGAGTGACAGTCACTCATACCGGCATGCCGAAGAATCTCCAAAGCATATTGCTGCTGAGAAAGGAACGGCCCATCTGAAGAACGCGTAACGGACATGTGTAAGAAGTCATGAAGATCCCCCAAATCTGTCATAGCAAACTCACTGTACAGACGGTCAATAATGTGCTAAAGCAGAGCGGTAGAAGAAGCAGTCAAGACAATACCATCCACATAGAGAAGAAGATAGGCCATGTCGTCACCATTGCGATAGACAAACAAAGAAGCATCCATAGCTGATGAAACGAAACCTAGGGAACAAAGATATGTCAGCAAACCGCTTATTCCAAGCACGAGGAACCTGCTTCAATCCATACAAAGACTTCTGAAGGAGACAAACATAATCAGGATGTGTAGGATCAACAAAACCAGGGGGCTGCTCACAATAAACTGTTTCCTCGAGATATCCATGAAGAAAAGCATTCTTCACATCCAACTGATGAATAGGCCACTGACGAGAAGCTGCAATACTCAACACAGTCCGAATCGTGCCCTATTTAACAACCGGGCTGAAGGTCTCATCATAATCAACACCAGCCTTCTGATTAAACCCTCGAGCAACCCAGCGAGCCTTATGCTTGGAAAGAGTACGATCAGAATTATACTTAACATTCCAAAGCCACCGTCCAGTCACAACATTAATACCAGGAGGACAAGGCACCAGGTGCCATGTGCCGTTATCCACCAAAGCTTGGTACTCATCAGCCATAGCAGTGCGCCAGTTCGGATCAGCAAGCGCACTGCGATAATTACTCGGAACAGGAGAAGCAACCGTAGAAGTAGCTGTAAGATTCCGATAATTAATAGGTTGTATCGTATCAGACTGAAGACGTGTCAAACGACGTAGAGCAGGACTCGGCTGCGGAGCATGAAAGTGCTCAGGACTGGGCGGCGGTGGAGGAAGCGGACGGTGACTGTAAACCCGTCCAAATCGCCCGAACAGAGGGCCGTCAGAAGGTACCGGCACAGGAGCCGACGCAGGTGCAGGTGCGGACGCGGGTGCCGGCACGGGCGCAGTTGCAGGGGCTGACGCCTGCGCCAGCGTCGGAGTGGGCGCTGGTGTCGGCACGGGCGCAGGCGCTAGTGTCGGCACGGGCACGGGCGCGGGCGCCGACACAGGCGCAGGTGCTGATGGCGCGACGGGCGCATGCGCTGATGCAGCCGAGGGTGCGGGCGAGCTCCCGCCCGCACTAGAAGACCCTGACGGTCCTGATGGGAAAACACCACACACCCAAGATGGGGGGTGACCTTTCATTATATAGGCCGGATACGGCTTGGAGTACAAGTAATACAATACAAGACCATATACAACTCTATATATCTAACACATGAAAATGAGTTACTTATGTAGAATATTGGGCAAACACCACACACCCAAGATGGGGGGTGACCTTTCATTATATAGGCCGGATACGGCTTGGAGTAAAAGTAATACAATACAAGACCATATACAACTCTATATATCTAACACATGAAAATGAGTTACTTACTCATGATTGTCACACCCGGATTTTCACAAAAACCCGAATGCGGCCATATGTGTGTCCAGGAAGTCATAGTACACATATAGCGAACAAATATGATAAACAGAGAACATATGCTGGAATAAATTCTTCATTAAATAAAGTGTTTACATCAGAGTGCTTCGTAAATGATCTAAACAATAACAGCGGAAGACTAAATAAAACTCTCAACTAATGGAGCCGCAATCCACAGGGACTCTGACTGGGAGATCATAACTTAGTAGTACGGTATATCTTCTGGAAACTCAGCAGCAGACTCATGCCCAGCCCAATCTGTTTACCCATCCGGGATTTTGTTGAATAAAATAGCAAGTGTAAGTAAACAATTACTTAGCAAGTATAGCACGGGTATGAAGGCTCAAAATAGGCTAGACACGGCTCAACTGCATTAGCAATTTTAATTGGTTCGTTTTAACATTAACCAAATTACTACAAGTGAATGATACCCAGTTGTAACCCAATTAATAAAGTATGAGTGACATTAAACATAAATAAACATCATCTTCTAATCAAAAAGGATCCAGGCCACTCGTGACTCTGAGCAAGGCTATCATGATAGATTTTACACTCTGCAGAGGTTTCGCCCTTTACCCACCAGTCGCGTAAAAGTTCAAAAGAACTTTGCACCCAACCACGCACATCAACACTTCCGAGGTGTGATTGCATAGGGACGCTACGAGGTTTTTCACATGACACCCTAACAAGACAGTGGCCGCTAAGGTACAATAAGGTGGTGAGACCATAGGCACCGAGATCGACGTACGCCTACGGAGTCACACCATAGGGGGGTCGATGACGTCCAGAGCGCGGGCATCACACCCATCCATGCGCAACGTGTGGAGTTCCCCATCGCAGAGACTCCTAGCACGGGACTGAGTCTAACGTGACCTAGCCGACGGATCACCCGTCCTCGATGGAATCCGGAAACACCCCGCGCCTTACTTCCCCTAACGCCGTTGGCCCCGACGGTAACCACTGACAAGCTAGAGCCGTACAAGCTACTTGACCAAGACCAGAGCCATAATAGTTCTGGTGGTGACGACAGGCTCCTGGGTTGCCGCTTTAAGAACCGGACCTTACGGAGAGATACTGGAGCAAAGCACACAGCACATGCCCCAGCTCCCTAAACCATGTTGCTAAAAAACAAGTTTTATCAATAATGTTGAAGTGAACCATTAAGTCAAAATTAACAGTTAAATAAAGGTGACAGTAGCTGCGCATAGCAAAATCTACCCACATTCATAAACCCAAGGTAATCAAAGGATAGGGGTAAACAAACTAGGTACAACCTTAATAGGATATCAAATTTAGATACATTCATATGAAAGTAAATGTATGTAAACAGGTGTGTAAAGGTAGCAAGGATTGTCCGTGCTATAACTTGCCGTCCTCGAAGGGCGGCTACTGCTGCTGCGGGTCCTGCTCCGGAAAGTCCTCACCGAGCTCGAACTCCAAAGCTAACGGCTCACCGACTGGACACGAAGCACCATACAAGCATACACGCATACCAATACATGCAAACAAATAATATTCTATTAGAACAGTACATCAAACAGTAGAAACAGTACATAAAAAGGTTTTAGAAATAATCTACGCCTCACTACGAACACATGAGCGCGAAAATCACACTAATCGGAGCTAAAACGAAAAAGATATGGGTTTTATAATTCTAGGGACCTGTTGGCAAGTTTTAAAAGTTTCTAGGGGCTTATTTTAAAGAAAACAGGGACCTAAACATAATTTTGTATAAAAACCCGAGGGCAAACGCGTAAAAATGACTCCCTAGGACGGCGGGTTCTATAATTAAAAAGCTCAGGGGGGTTTTCATAAAACTCAGGACCTAACTGTAATTATTATTCAACTGAGGTGGACGGCGGGTTCTAATTCGAATCTTGGAGGGGCTTTTATGCGAAACCACCCTGGTTGACCGGTACGCGCGGTTTGACCGTGGGCGGGGGAGAAGCGTGGGCCGTCGGATCTCGATCCGCCGGTCCGGATCGGCTCGGATGAGAGGCCATCGGCGGGAACAGGGGACGCGGCGGCGCCGCCCGACGCCGCGGCGGGGACTCGCCGGCGCAAAGCCGTTCTGATGCTAGAGAGCTCAATTGGCACCTGGGATTGGCCCTAAGGCACCGGGGCGGGACGATGAGGATGAAGGAGGGGCTCAAGTCGAGGATTGCGCGGCGTGGAGGGCGCACGACGGCGGCCGACGGTCGGGCGACTCCGGTGGACGGGGAATGCGCGGCTAGGGGCTTGAATTCGGCAATTAACGGAGTGGGGAGGTTTCTCACATTGCTACGAGACCACCTGAGGCGGCGAGGGGCTCTGGGCGGCACCGGAGGGGCGGGTCCGTCGATGGCGGCCGGCGGAGCCTACTGGGAGCGGCGGCGCAAGGCGTGGGGGCACTGTGGTGCTCGAGACTGGTGGGGGGAGGCTTGGTGAGTGCTGGGGCTCGGTGGGGTGGTTTTATAGCGCTCGGGAGGGGAACCTCGGCGTGCGAGCCACGCCAATCGGCGGCGGCATGGCGAGGATTGGCTTCCTTCGCGGGGGACGTCTTGCCATGCGCAGAGTGGGCGAGAAAGGAAGGGGATCGCGCTGGGGGAAGGGCAGGCGGCTCGGGAAGCTTCGGAGAAGGTCAGGGAGGTCCCACAGCGGCGCGGAGGAAGGGGCCTGCATTGCCGGACGCCGGGCGCCATTCACGCGCGGGGAGGGAGAAAGGAAAGGGATGATCCCGACAGGTGGGGGACGCCTGGCTGTGAGAGAGAGAGAGGGGTTTGTGGGGGTGCGGCAGTAGGCTGGGCCGAAGAAGGAAAAGCGCGCTGGGCTGCGGTGTGGGGGAGAAGGCGGGCTGATGGGCCGAGGTGCTGAATGGCGTGGTGGGCCGAGCGGGAAAGAAGGGAGAGGGCTGGGCCACGCGCGATGCTGGGCCGGCTCGGGGTGAGTCGGGCTGGCCAGGGAAGAAAGAGAGGGGAGCAAAAGCGGCCGAAGGGGAAAGTCCTGGGAGCAAGAATGAACTATGGGCCTAACAACTTTTCTACAGCTCCAAACAAGGTCATTCAAATTTGAATTTAAATAAATTTAAACCCTCATTTGAATCACAAGCAATACAAAAATTAAATGCGGCAGCATGAATGCAACAATAATATTTCTACAACTTATATTTGATTTTAATTTCCATAAATAATTCATTTAGCCTATATTAAATATGAACAACTTAAATAAATGCCAATTAATTACTGAAAATTTTAAATAGTCAAATTTTTGAGTGTTACAATGATGCTCCCCCAAACCCTACAAATTTCTCAAATGTCCCGTGCCTATCTTGGTGGAGGCATTAGCCCAATCTTTCGTAAGGTATTGGTAAGTCGATTGCTGGAGATCTCAACATTGACGATTCAAGCTTCTAATCACTCAGATTTGAACCCCTTCAACCGCTATACCACTGCTCCGTTGGTTATCAATTGTATGCACACAATTGACCTTGCCACAAAGGTTTTCCATACATGTGAATAAAGAACACAAGCAAGAACGTGAAGAATGCAATTTGAAATTGCAGATGTATATGAAGCAAAGATAAATTAGAGGTTCAAGCTCTTGACACGAAACGACCAATTGTCAGAGTCGAGAAGAACAAGAACAGGGGCCCTGGATCACAATAAAAACACTTGTCGCCACATTTACAATGAATTAATCTGTTTCTCGAACAAAACTAGAACGAAACAACACCTTGTTTCATCTACTTAAAATAATCCACAGGGCTTCATGTCACACCCAAATTTTCACAAAAATCAGAATGCGGCCATATGTGTGCCTAAGAAGTCATAGTACACATATAGCAAACAAATATGATAAACAGAGAGCATATGCTTGAATAAATTCTTAAATAAATAAAGTTTTACATCAGAGTGTTTCATAAATAAACTAACCAAATACAGCGGAAGACTATAACTCTCAACTAAATGGAGCCACAATCCACAAGGACTCTGACTGGGAGATCACAACTCAGTAGTACGGCAAATCTTCTGGAAACTCAGCAGCAAACTCATGCACAGCCCAGTCTGTTTACCAATCCGGGATTTTGTTGAATAAATGACAAGTGTAAGTAAACATTTACTTAGCAAGTATAGCACGGTTATATGAAGGCTCAAAATAAGGCTAGACACGGCTTAACTACATTAGCAATTTTAATTGGTTCGTTTTAACTTTATCCAAGTTACTAAAGTGAATGAATACCCTGTTGCAACCCAATTAATAAAGTATAAGTGACATTAAACATAAGTAGCACTAATTTCTAATCAAAAAGGATCCAGGCCGCTCGTGACCCTGAGCAAGGCTATCATAATAGATTTTACACTCTGCAGAGGTTTCGCCCTTTACCCACCAGTCGCGTAAAAGTTCAAAAGAACTTTGCATCCAACCATGCACATCAATACTTCCGAGGTGTGACTGCATAGGGATGCTACGAGGCTTTTCACAAGACACCCTAACAAGACAGTAGCCGCTAAGGTACAACAAGGTGGTAAGACTCTAGGCACCTAGATTGGCTGACCCTCAGGGCGCAACGTGAGGGGGTCAATGGCGTCTGAAGCGCGGGCAACTCATGCCAACAACAAAAATAAAGAGCGCAACGTGCGGAGTTCCCGTACCATAGGGACTCCCAACACGGGACTGTGCCTAACGAGACATAGCCGACGGGGCTACCGTCCTCGGTGGAATCAAGTAACACCCCGTGCCTTGCTTCCCATAACACTGTCGGCCACTCCGGTAACCACTGGCAAGCTAGAGACGTACAAGCTACTTAACCAAGACCAGAGCCATAATAGTTCTAGCGGTGGCGACAGGCTCCTAGGTTGCCGCTTTAAGAACCGGACCTTATGGAGAGACTCTAGAGCAAAGCACGAAGCACATGCTCTAGCTCCCTAAACCAAGTTGCTAAAAAACAAGTTTTATCATTAATGTGGAAGTGGACCATTAATTCAATATTAACAGTTAAATTATGGTGATAGTAGCTGCGCATAGCAAAAATCTACCCATATGCATAAACCCAAGGTAAACAAGGATAGGATATTCAAAACTAGGTACAACCTTAATGGTACATAATATTAGACACATGCATTTATGAAATAATTTAATACAAGGTGAGTAGGTAGCAAGGATTGTCCGTGCTATAACTTGCCTTCCTCAAAAGGCGGCTGCTCTACTGTGAGTCCTATCCCTAGAAGTTCTCCTCGTACTCGAAGTCCAACGCGAAAGGCTCACTGACTGGGCACGAATCACCACACGAACATACACGCAAGCCAATACATGCAAACAAATAATAATCTATTAGAACAGTACACCAAAAAATAGAAATACTACAAATAAAGCTTTTAGAAATAATCTATACTTCAATACGAACATATGAGCACAAAAATCACACTAATCGAAGCTAAAACGTAAAAATTATGGCGAATCTAAGTTCTAGGGACCTGCTGACAAGTTTTAAAAGTTTCCAGGGGCTTATTTGTGAAAAACCAGGGACTAAAACATAATTTAGTATTAAAACCCGAGGGCCTACACGTAAAAACAACTACACAGGACTACGGGTTCTATTATTTCAAAGTTCAGGGGTTTTCCATAAAAATCAGGACCTATCTGTAATTATTTTCTAATAGAGGTGGACTGCGGGTTCTAATTTGAAAAGTGGAGGAACTTTTCTGCAAAGTGGCCTGGGTTGACCGATAAGGGGAGATTTGACCCAGGGCTGGGGCTGTTCTGGGCCGTTGGATCGGGATCCTGCGGCCGAGATTGGTCCTGGGGGTTGGGGGCGCCGATGAGGTCCGAGGTGGCGGCGCTGCTCGCTCCCGCGGCGGAGCGTCGCCGGAGTAGGCTCGATTTCGAGCTGTCGGGCACGGTTGTGGAAGCGGAAAGGTGCTACGGCCTCAGGACGACAAGGCGAAACCAATTGGGGGGTTCATGACCCTTACACGGCGGAGGCAGCTACCGACGGCGAACCGCGGCGGGGCTCGCCGTAGAAACCCGATCTCGAGCTACGGGGCATGAAAACCGACGGGGTTTGATACTCCGTGGAAGCTTCGTGGTTGGCCCACGGGCGCAGGAGTGGGGCGGAGTGGCCGGCCGAGGCGGCGTTAATCGCGCCGGAGAGAGGGGGAGCTCGACGAGAGGAAGGGGGAAGACCCGACAGGCGGGGTCCGCCTGTCAGCGAGGGAAGAGAGAGGAGGAGGGGTGAGTAGGGAACTGGACCGGTGCGGGAGCTGTTGGGCCGGCTCGGCGGGCGAGCAGCCCAGGGGGAAGGGAAGGCGAGCTGGGCCGGGGGAAAAGGGAGGGGGCTGGGCCGAACCAGGGGAGAGTGTTGAGGGGGTGGATGTGAGCCGAGGTAAAAGTCTAGGGGGCGAAAATGAACTCGGCAAAAAACAACTATTCTAGAGCTCAAAACAAGTTGATTCAAATTTAAATTTAAACTAGATTTAAATCCTCATTTGAACCACTAACAATACAAAACTTGATGTAGCAGCATGAATGCAACATAAATGTTTCTACAACTTATATTTGATTTTAATATTCATAAATAATTTATTAATTATGAACAATTTAAATAAAAGCCAATAAATTACTAAAAAATTTAAATAGGCTATTTTTGGGTGTTACACTTCAGCAGCTTGGACCAGATGCAAAACAAAGCTCTCGTCCTTAGCTTTTCAATGAATGAAAGAATGCCTCAATTTTGCGTCGTATGAAGGAGATAAGGTCATTTTGGTGAAGGGTTGTCCGCTGACTGTGAACCGAACTTGACATGTGGCTGTTTTGGTGAAGACGACTTGTAGCCCAACATAGATGCTCCATCATGCACGTATCTGGTGTAGAGATGTCCTCATCATATCTCGCTAACACATTTTGTGAACTGCAGTAGCTAGAAGACACTTAGTAAATGAATCTGCTAGATTGTCACGCTACTTTATTTGTATGGTATTTACCTCACCTTGTTGTTGGAGTTCATGAGGTTAGAAAAAAAATCATGGACATATGGTGATGTTATTTTTAACATAGCTCATTTGTAGTTGTGCAACACCTGTTGTATTATCTTCATAAATAATAGTGGGGTAGATGCAGTATTCAAACAACATGACTTCTATATATGGTTAACCATCCATATTAACCAAAGACATACACGTATACCATCATAAAGTGCAATTATTTCTAAATGGTTTTTATACGTTGGAACTAAAGGCTTCTTACACGACCATCAAAATATGGCTATACCACCACTGAGAAAAAAAAAGCAAAACTAACCTGAGTTCATTTTTTGTGTGGATCTGACAAATACCCACCATGATCTGATCTTTCTTTGGGAGAAACAAACCAAGATCCATAGTGCCTTTGAGGTATTTGACTATTTGATGTGCCGTTTCTGTATCTATGCATGCAACCCAAATGCCAACTTATATTGAAGCCTTTTTATCAGTAGAAGAGGAAACATTATTTCAGCTGCCGGTAACTTTAGCAGTAGCTCTTTTCATTAATTAAAAGGAAATGAAAAACTTTCTCCAGTAGCTTTTTTTTTGCGAGAACTCCAGTAGCAATTCAATTAGTCGTGTATATATCTTCAATGAAATAACTCCCATGTGCTACTCATTATAGCATTCATCCATACTCCGTACAATACAACACATGGAGACACACGCTGCTCTTGCTATTTAAGTGCACAGGAGAAACTGGTTGAAAAGGATCCCAAAGAACACAGCCTAAACTGAGGGAAGCGAAGAGCTGGAAGAGCCAGAGAGAGGTGCCGATGTATTAAGATGCTTCCATGCCGTTGCGCCGTACGTGCATGACACTTTTGTTAATCGATTCGTCCAATGTCTCCACTAACATTGATAGGCATAGGAAGCTTTGGGAAACGTGGTAGCACCAGAGTAGAGATCGGGGGAGATGAACATATTTCCTTCGGCATACAATACTGTTACAGTTGTTACAGTACATGAACATTACGTGACGTGTGCTTCTGGAAGGTTAGCTGCTCATCCGAGGGGTTGATAACGGTGTCAAGGCAGATTACTAAAATCCAACCTTACCCTGACGTGACTCCGCAGACGGGCGGAATTACGTTTCTGTGTCTCGCATAAGTCCTGCGCAAAACTAACTAAAACTAGGAGTAAATTGCACTCACCATACAACAACTTAGTGGGTGGGTGTAAATTGGTCCACAACTTGTAAAATGCTCAGTTTAGAGCAATAACTTGATAGATGGCAGCAAATTGGTCCAACAACTTGTAAAATGCTCATTTTAGTGCAATAACTTAGCAAATCGGTGCATCTATAGTCCAAACATGACAACCGTAACGTATTTCCTAACGTTGGGCTGTAACGGATAGTATATTCATGTATTAAATAGCTAGTGATATTCGCATCGTGATGGCAATGTATTTGGCTAAGATAAGAACTTTTAATGCATGAGGAAGTAACGTTGTGTCTTTAAATTCATTATTTTTATATAGTGATTTAATTTGATTAAGAATATTAATTTTTATATTCAATATTGATAAGTTCATCCTTATTGTTTTCTACATATTTGAATATATGCATTTTTCAGCTTAAAAAGGAAACCCACATATGTGCTTTAGTAGCTTGGCATAAATATTTTTAAAGCCTACGATACTTGTTTCGTAATAGAAAAGTAGCTAAAAGGAGATAAACAAAATTGTTTTCTACATAATTGTTGAATGCATGAGAAGAAGCCCAAAACAAACCTTAGATCTCAAAGTCTCTCTTACGTACTTTAGTCTTTCCATAATACTAATTAATGTTGTTATTCTAGAATTTAATTAATTTGGACTGATGAACAAATAAGTTATGTAAATATAATAGACAAAAGGTATTCACAATTCCATATACTATACTTAATACATCGCCGTTGTAAAGTTTGGACTATAGATGCACCTATTTGCCAAGTTATTGCACTAAATTGAGCATTTCACAGGTTGTTGGACCAATTTACACCCCACGTGTCAACTTATCGTACCAATTTGGGCATTTTAGAAGTTGTTGGACTAATTTGCACCCACCTGTCAACCAATTGTACTAAATTGAGCATTTTGAAAGTTCTTGAACTAATTTACACCCACGCGACAAGTTGTTGCATCATGGATGCAATTTACTCTAAAACTAGCTAGTTGTCTCCCATGCACTCTTCCCCGAGATATGTGAAGTGTTAAAACTTTGGGCGCCTCGTGATTAATCAGCAGCAATTTCATTCAAGTAAAATCATAATCGATTCCTCGAAAAAGAACAAGCTAGCACATGCGGTCCACGCACAAGCGCTCAAAATCTTCTCAAGCTTAAGCAGCTATTTTGACTAACCATCGAGCTTATAATAAACTAATGGCCGAACTATACCACCAAACCGAATAAAGCTTATTAGCAACCGAATCAATAAATAAACCAACTAAAATCCAATAGCTCGACCATTATATTTAACAACTTTACTAATAATAATTAATATATACCAACTCAAGACATTTTTTTCTGAGCTTTAGACATGTTTGGTTTGGCTGCATCCCTTTGCAGCCCAGCTCCCGAATTGGAAGAACAGGGTTTTGTGATTCTGTGAGCGGACTATACAGCCCACTGCGTGCTGGACCCTTCTTTGCTGGTTTTTTTCCTAGTTTGGCCCGTTTGTGGTCCGGCTGACCCATTTGTAACCCAGGCCTTTTTCTTTCGTTCTCATTTCGAACAATGGATCCCACCTGTGAGCCGTGTAGAGTAAATAGGTCTTCTTTCTCGACCTCTCTCGACTTCAACAGTAGAGAGCGGCGGCCGGAGGGCGATATCCCGATTCCTCCGTCGATTCACCGTCGTCCTCGCCTCTGGCGCCCTTGTCGGCGTCGGAGGAGGAGGGCGACCGGCTGAATCGGCGGCGGATTGAGTCCCCTAGTATATAGCTACATATATAGTAGGGTTAGGGTTTCGGTGGCGCCTTCAATGGCTGCTACTGCTTTTGTGCTCCTGGGTGCCGTTGCCTGTTCCTGGGGTGGTAGATTTGGTGGCGGCGTCGACGAATCTGCTGCTTCCTCCCCAGGCAAAGCTCCATGGAGAATAATGGAAGAGCTCGGCGGATCTGGACTTCGGGTTCCAGTTTCTGTCGGTCTTTTCTTCTGTTCCCTCTTCTTCGTCGGCGCCGACGATGGCGTTTATGGCGAAGGTCGCTGGAGGTATGTTTACCAACTTGGGAGACCGGGCTGGTGTTTAGATCCCACCTTATCTGGTGGTTTACATCCCTTTCTGTGTGTTCTCTTCTCCGGCGTGGTGGGATGGATGCAGTCGGTGGCGTCTGTCCCCTTCTTCACCGGCGAGGTGATGGCCGATGGCCATCTTGCTTGGCCTGCGCGTTCATCGTCTATACGGCATGTTGGTTTTCCCGATATGCTTCTCTTGGTGCCATTTCCAAACTTTGCAGCTTCTTCGTCGGGAGGGTGGTCGGCTCCAAGGCATCTTCCCCGGCCGCCGGCGACGAGAGCAACTGGGTGCTCCTTACAAGGACTTGTTTGTATTTTCCTTTTCTTTGAAGGGTGTCTTTGTAAGCTAAATGACGTAAACTGTCAGACTTTTCTTTGAATATATAACCCGGTTTTCTCAAAAAAAAACCTGTGAGCCGTGTTTTTTGGATCGACACTTTGAAACACAGCTGTGTTCACGAAACCAAAATACAGTACACGAGCAGCAATTGATAAAGGAACGATGAATATTGTCTTGGAGACAAAATATGCTATGATGGTCAAGTTTTTCATTGAAGGGAGAGATTACATTATGTCGGGTGCTCGAAATCTTATTAGCGAAAGTTCTTGTAAGATCCTATATTTACATAATCTGGAGCATCATCAGGCATGAGCGCCTCATCCAATCTACCGAAGACACTGCCATAAGCAGCAAGAGCATGAGCTACAGGCGAGCCGAGCGGTGAGCGCCACCGTACCTGGCTGAGGAGCTCCGGCGCCTCACTCTCGAACGTGACTTAGACCAATCTCAGTACATAGTTTCACTATATGATTATCTAGACTAAAAACTAGGTAATCGTACCATAAGAGTTTTTATGGTAATGAAACTCATCTCATGTGTCATTAAACTCTTCCTTCTCCCCTCTGTCATATCAATAAATTTAATGTTATAAAATTCTCATAAAACTTCCACTGAAATTGATCCAGCACGGACGGCTGGGCGTCGCGCCAGTACCCGGTGAGCCCGTCCAGGGGCGGCAGGGGCAGGGAGACGAGGCGGGTGCGCAGGGAGAGCTCACGTCAGAGCCCATCTTTTTCCCGTCCATGGTCTTGATTAACAGCAGGACATTAATAATAAGTTGTTAGGCAACACAGTTAGGCTATGTTCGTTTGGGCCGGGATCGGCGGGAATTGCGGGCTGACCCGCGTGGGTAACCCCGGCCTGGTAGAAATCCTGGGCCACGAAAAAATCTGTGTTCGATTAGCCCACCCGAGGTTCTTTTTCCGGTCCAAACCTGGCGAAATCCTCCTACCCCGTTCTAGGATTGCTCCCTCGTCTCAGAGGCGTGGAAGCAACTCTCGTCTCCCCGTGACGCGAGGGCTGCTCCGAGGACGGCGGCGACACGGGGGCGGCAAGGAGCGCTGCAAGCGAGAAGTGAACGGCGGATCTGGTCAGCGGCGGCGGCGCAAACCGAAGACGGCAGCCATCCCCTCTGTTAACCACCTTCTCGCCGGTACGTTTCTCTTCTCCTTTCCCTCACCTTTCGTAGTGTTCTTGTTTCTACCTTGATCTCCTATGTTGTTGGGTTCTTGGACTGTGCCACATGTTTTAGGTCGAAGACGGGCAGAAGGAGGCCGGGTGGTCAGGTCCCCATGGTCCCCTGTGCGTCTGCGCAAGATCTCTGGTTGCCGGGGTGAGATAGTCTCTTCCCATAGTCCGTCGGCTGCTATTAGCATCAGGCAACGCGTGACCATTACTCCTTATTGCTAGGAGAGATAAACAAAGTTCTTGCATAATTGCACTTCTTTTGTCAGCTAGTCCTCATTAAAATTTTGACGAGATGCTATGAGGCTTTAGTGAAACACGAGGTTACTGTTTAGTAGTCACCACCCACCCACCAGTAATGCAAAGCAAAATTAATCCGTGCAGTTCAGATGACGAGGGGCTTTGAGTTCCTTGCACGCTTTCTGCGTTTCTATGTCTCTTGGCATGTGGCACCTAACCATGTTAGCACTTGAATGTCGTTTACAGAGTCAAATTAAGAACTAGAGGTACATTTTTTTCACTGATGTGTTTCTGTGAGGCATAAGCTTGCACACGGTAATGCTGGGATGGGAATTTCATGCTGAGCCGGGGGCATATTCTAGTCTAGGCAGGTATGTTGAAGCACTATAGCTTGGCTATAAAATTATTTCAGAACCAAAGAAGCCCAGGAAGAAGCTCCTCAGCTAGCAAGAGAAAGGGAGAAAAAGGAGACACAGCTAGCAAGAGTTCTAACTGACTGTAATATGCTCATTATGCTTTCAATAAAAAGCTGGGTATGTTTGCTGCATGTTTTTGAGACAGTTAACTAGAGCATTTAAGAACCATCTGAATCTTTTTGATAAACTGTCTTTAGTTCATCCTTGCATGACAGTTAAATAAGTGCTCTTGTTTTCATGCCACTACCAAATTTTGCCATAAATATATGTGCTTGAGCAATGATGTTTATCTGACATATAATAGAATTGCAGTGGTTTTCTTGTACACTTGGAACGACAACTAGGGACAACTAGAAGTCAGTTACAATTGAAAATATATAAAAATGTTTTTGGCAATGCCTGTCCAACTACTGTCGACATATGTTATCTTTTACGCATTCAATCATTTTCATGGTGCATCCATTATGGTTCAATTTAGTTTTCCAATATGACATGTGTGCATATATGTAGAAAAAATTCATGGTCAGTACATTGTTCTGAATCTAGAATCCCTACATGGCATTGCCTGTCTTGTGATTATTTATTACAATCTTACAACTGCTAGGTATCTTGTGATTCGGTCATTTATTGTCACACCCGGATTTACACAAAACCCGAATGTGGCCATATGTGTGCCCAGAAAGTCCACAGACACATACAGCGAACAAATATGGTAAAAATCAGAGTACAATGCTTTATTCTCTTCATAAAGTAGCGTTTACATCAGAGTTTGCATAAATGAAATACATGGATAGCGGAAGACTAATAAACTCTCTCTACGTGTAGCCGCAATCCCACAGGGACTTTGACTGGGAGAACGCCAGCTCAGAAGTAAGGCAAGTCCTCAGGAAACTCCACCTCATAGTTAGCCTGACTCCAATCTGTTACCCGTCCGGGATTTTGCCCAAAAATAGTAAATACAGCAAGTGTAAGTAATGGGGATTACTTAGCAAGTATAGCACGGGTTATGAAGGCTCAAAAAGGCTAGCACTTTTAGTTGGTTCGTTTTAACTCTATCCAAGTTACTACAGGTGAATGAAAACCCAGTTGTAACCCAAATTACTTAATGAAAGTCATCATTAAACCGTAATAAATATCATCTTCTAATCATAAAAGGATCCAGGCCGCTCGTGACCCTGAGCCGGGCTATCATGATAGATCGTACACTCTGCAGAGGTTTCGCCCTTTACCCACCAGTCGCGTAAAAGTTCAAAGAACTTTGCACCCAACCACACACATCAACACTTCCGAGGTGTGACTGCATAGGGACGCTACGAGGCTTTCACAAGACACCCTAACAAGACAGTAGCCGCTGGAGTACTACAAAGTGGTGAGAACCTAGGCACCGAGATTGACTGACCCTCAGGGCGCAACGTGAGGGGGTCAATGGCATCCACGCACCGGCAAATCATGCCAACAACAAAGTAAATGGTGCAACGTGCGGAGCTCACCGCACTCACGGTGGCTCCCAACACGGGACTGGGTCTAATGGGACCTAGCCGACGGGGCTACCGTCCTCGGTGGAATCCAAAATCACCCCGTGCTTTGCCTCCTACAACGCCGTAGGCCACTCGGTAACCACTGCCAAGCTAGAGACGTACAAGCTACTCAACCAAGACCAGAGCCATTATAGTTCCGGTGGCGGCGACAGGCTCCCAGATTGCCTCTTTTACGAACCAGTCCTTAGGGAGAGACACTGGGGCCAGGCAAAACACACAAGCCCCAGCTCCCTGATCCAAGTTGCTAAAAAGCAAGTTTTAATATTAAAGTTGAAGTGGACCATTAATACAAGTTTAACAGTTAAGCAAAGGTGACAGTAGTTGCGCCTAGCAAAATACTACCCATATGCAAAAACCCATAGGAGTACAAGGACAGGGAAAGTAAATGCTAGGTACAACCTTAATGGTAAACAATATTAGACACATGCGTATGTAAAGAACAGTGTATTAAATGAGTGAGTAGGTAGCAAGGATTGTTCGTGCTATAACTTGCCTTCCTCGGAGTAAGGCTGCTGCTGTAAATCCTGCTCCGGCACGTCCTCAACGTACTCGAAGTCCAAAGCTACGGGCTCACCGACTGGACACGATCATCATGCACGCATTCCAAAGCAATCATTACATGCAAACAAATTAAATCTATTAGAAACAGTACACCAACAGTATAAACAGTATAAAAACAGGAGCTAGAAATATTCTACGCTTCGCTACGAACACGTGAGCGCGAGAATCACTAAAATCGGAGCTAAAACGAGAAAGTTATAGCGTTTCTAAGATTCGGGGGCTTAAATGAATAAAACGGGATTTTTCTGAATTTATTTTTGAATTAAAAAGGACCTCGGATTAATTACCAGAAAGCCCAGGGGCTCTTTAGCAAATCTGCCAGAGTTGACCGGTACAAGGGGTTGACTCGCGTTGTGGACCGTCGGATCTGGATCGGACAGCTCAGATTTAAAACGCGAAGGGGTATCGGCCGATCTAATCTCGTGCGTTGATTTCGGATCAGACGGCTCAGAGCGTGGGGCTCGCCGGGGACGAAGGGGCTGCGGCGGCGCCGCCCTGGCCGACGGCGAAGTTCGCCGGAGTTGGCCCTAACTCGCGCTACGAGGCTCGGATTCGAACAAGGGTTGGTCCTACGGCTTCAGGGGATCATGGCGAGTCGATCTAGGGGGTTCTTGACGTGCTTTGGCCGACGAGGGGGTCGGACGGCGATGCGCGGCGGAGCGGAGCTCCGGCGAAGTGCGGGGAAGGTGTTTTGGGGGGTTTGGGGTTCGGTTTTCTGGCCCTGGAGCTGCTGGGGAGTGCTACGAGTGCAAACGTGGTGAAAACGCGCAGCGTGATGTGACGTGCTGGCCAGACGGCGGTGTCCGGCGGAGGATCACCGTCGGCGGCCGAGGGAAGTTGCTCTACGGTGTGGCTAAGGCAGAATTGAAGGGCGGGGAAGCTTTGATACCTCCAGGCGATGCTCCTGGGGCGGTCGAACGGGGCGGAGGAGCACCGGAGCGGCGGATTGTCGACGAGCGGCGGTCATCGGCCGTCGGTGTTCGTCGGCGAGGTAGTGGCGCGGCTCGAGGGCGGGCTTGGAGTAGCTTGGTGCGCTCCACTTGGCTTGGCGAAGCTGCTCCGATGCTTGGGCGGCGCGGAGCGGCACCAGAGCGCGTCGACGACGGGCGGCGGCGGAGTTCGAAGCTCGGCGGCGATCCGGTTCGGGGGTGGCGGCGCTGGTGCGGGTAGGGTTTCGGGCGGTGGAGGTGAGGAGGCAGGGGCTCTGGCGCAGTCGATAAGTAGGCGCGGGGGAAGGCGGCCTCGGCGTGCGGGTCAACCGCGGCAGGCCAGCGCCATTAGCGGCCGGGGGAAGAAGGGAAGGTGACGCAGGCTGGCATCAGCGGCCTGACCAGCGGGCCCGGCGTGGCAGTGAGGGAAAGAGGGGAGGCGCGGCTGACGTGCGGGCCCCGGGCGGCAGTGAGAGAGAGGAGAGAGGTGGCGCGGCTGGCTAGCTGGGCCGATACGGGCCGCGGGGGAGGAACTGGGCCGGGAAAAGAAAAAGAAGAGGAGGAGCTGGGCTGGACCGGAAGAAGAGATGAGGGGGCGAAAGTGAACCCGAGGAATAGTTCAGGGAGGGGAATCGAACTATGGGCCTAACAACTTTTCTAGAGCTCCAAACAAAGTGATTCAAATTTGAATTTAAATATATTTAAATTCTTGTTTGAATCACAAGCAATACAAAAATAAATGCAGCAGCATGAATGCAACAATAAATGTTTCTATCACTTATATTTGATTTTAAATTCTAGAAAATTATTATTTAGCCTTTATAAAATAGGTGAAAGCATTAAATAATTAATTAAATGCCAAAAAAATTTTAAATTGAGCATTTTTGGGTGTTACATTTATACTGAATCTAGCATGTGCCCAGCTCATTATTCAGAGAAGCCACTTCCATCCATTATGCCCGTTATGAACGTTGTATTACATACTTTATTCTGCTTTGCAAGATGTTTTCTTTTGCTTTACAAATTATCAATTACTAGTGTTTCGTTCTCCTACCAGATATCTCCGATGTATTGATAAAGGAACGATGAATATTGTCTTGGAGACAAAATATGCTATGATGGTCAAGTTTTCCATTGAAGGGAGAGATTACATTATGTCGGGTGCTCGAAATCTTATTAGCGAATTGAAGTATCTTTTAGACTTGAAGTTTAGTGCTTCTAATTTCCTATATTTACAAAACCTGGAGCATCATCAGGCATGAGCGCCTCATCCAATCTACCGAAGACACTGCCATAAGCAGCAAGAGCATGAGCCACTGATACAGGCGAGCCGAGCGGCGAGCGCCACCGTACCTCACAGAGGAGCTCCAACGCCTCGCTCTCAAACGCTACTTAGGCCAGTCTCATTGCACAGTTTCACTACACTGTTATCTAGACTAAAAGCTAGTAATCGTATCAGAAGAGTTTCATAGTAACAAAACTCCTCTCACACGTCGTAAAACTCTCTCTTCTCTCATCTGTCATATCAGTAAATTTAATGTCAAATCTCCACTAAAGCTGGCCTTAGAGCGTGGACGGCTGGGCGGCGTCGAGCCAGTGCACGGTGAGCCCGTCCACGGCGGCAGGGTCAGGGGCAGGGAAACGAGGCGGGTGCGTGGGGAGAGCTCGCGTTGGAGCCCATCTTTTTCCCGTCCACGGTCTTGAATAACAGCAGGACATTAATAATAAGTTGTTAGGCACCACAGTTAGCGAGCACAAGGGTGTGTGTCGTGCGCAGATAACAACGTAACTTAATCTCGTCGTCGTCTCGGCTGGCCTGGGTACACTTTGGTTGAATACAGAGATAGCGCCACGACGACCACACATTGAACTTGTACGTGGTCGTGTTTCATGTCATTTTTTTGTACTTGTGTTTCATCATTAATATCCCTTCCTGTTGTAGTGGCATCAGCTGACAAAATAGCTCTTGCAATGTAATAATATATGTCGCTACAATAGAAAAGCGTAATCAAGACCATGGTTTTATTTCATCATCGTTAGTCTGCGATTGTGCCAATCTGAACTCGAAAACAGTTTTATTCTCCCTCCAAAACGTGCTAGCTGAAAAAGCCTCACATAATTGAGAGACATGCTCCGGAATTTCCATGAATGTATATAAAGTTTGGCAACAAAATAACATAAGATTTAATTATTGCTCATTCATATTATGAGCACTTTGGTTCAAATTTGTCTGGTAAATAGGTCCATGGCTAAAGATACTAGGTTTTAGTTTGATGGTCAAAATCAGACTTTGACAATAGTTCAATGGTCAAAAATGGATATCTTTCGAATAATAATGAGCTCTTTTACGGTGCTCCGTACTAGCAGATGGTAGTATGTAGTATAAACTAGATATTAGCAGGGGCATTATGGTAACATAAAAAAAATTATTTTTTTCCCAGGCCATCAGACCCTGTGCTGTCATACAAATAAAAATGAGGTAAAGTAGGAGAAATAGAAACAATAAAATTAAAAATTAAAGATATGTTAGAATTACATATTTGTCATTCCAAAATTAAAGATATGTTAAAATTACATATCTGCCATTATATTTTTTTCCATAATACCCCTATACTACTTATACTACTTACTTCATACTATCTATACTACTAAACACGGTTACAGTAGTATACAATTAATCTGGTTCGTCCGATCTTTATATACTAGTCTTTTTTAAGGCTAGTATGGGCGCACCGTAAAAGAGCTCAATAAGAATAAAAACCTGGTATAATCTCCAAAACTCGTAATTAATTCATTTATTTCCCAAAAGTATGAAATCAGTACTGAAGTTTTTCTAAAAGTATAGCCTACCTATTACTATTCTATGTAGAATTATTTAGAGACCTTTGAAAATACATATATTGGCCAAACAACCTTTGAAAATCATACTTTTGCAAAAATATTCAGCTTTTTAGATTGACGGAAGACTTTGAGAATAGTTGGATCACTACCAGAATCCTTCACATCCGCCCGCCTCCTCCGCCTCGGCCATTTTTGGACCCGGTGCTGATGGGGCTTCAGCACCGGGTCCAACGGCTAGGAGCGGGGGCGGCGCGGAGGTGTGTCAGGGCGGACACATTAGCACCGGGTCGTGGCAAGACCCGGTGCTAATGGTCACCCTTTAGCACCGGGTGCAGCCACGACCCGGTGCTAATGTGTCCGAGGCCTTTAGCACCGGGTCGTGGCTGCACCCGGTGCTAAAGGGTGAACATTAGCACCGGGTCTTGCCACGACCCGGTGCTAATGTGTTTGAATATAGGGGCTTCCTCCTCCCCCGCCCGAGCCAGCTGAACACTTAGGCGCTGTGTTCATGCTGCTCGGCCGTGGGAGGGGAGGTGCTGCCCAAATTTTTTTCAAAATTTGTGAAGAATCTACTCATCTAAGGAGCACTACAAGGTACACTCTTTCATTCTCTAATGTTTTATTTAGCTTGTAATCCTTCTATGATTTAGAAATAGAGGGATTTGTGAATCAAAGTAAAGCTAGCTAGAGAGAGCTTGTGTTCTTGGAGGAGAGAGAGGAGAGAGCTTGAGTTCATGCTGGAGAGAGTGTTCATGTTGTGTTTTAAATGGAGAGAGAAGGCAAGCTAGTTAGTATTTTGTTTTGTATGACTTGTGAATAGTTATAAGGCTTATAGTAATGTAGTTTTAGAAATTACTAGAAAATCAATATAAAATGCTAGAAAATCTTATAAATTACTAGAAAATCTTATAAATTACTAGAAAATCTTATAAATTACTAGAAAATCAATATAAAATCCTAGAAAATCTTATAAATTAATAGAAAATCTTATAAATTACTAGAAAATCAATATAAAATGCTAGAAAATCTTATAAATTAATAGAAAATCTTATAAATCTTATAAATCTTATAAGGCTTATAGTAATGTTATATTTAATGAATATAGTAATGTAGTTTTAGAAATTTATTTATATAATGGAATATATATTATAATTTGTATTTATTTATATATTAAATTTTTTTATCTTTAAATTGTATTGTATATTTGTTATTGGTTAATAATGCAGATGAATAGACAATGGATGTACGGGGACCCCCACGCTCAGGCGTTCCGTGATGGCCTTAGGACGTTTCTCGATGCCGCCGAGGCTAACAGGACGCCGTCCGGTTTCATGTTCTGCCCATGCACCCATTGTAAAAATATACAATCGTACAAACAAAGAGGTTGTCTTCAAGTGCATTTGATGAGGCACGGTTTCATGAGGAATTATTCTGTTTGGACGAAGCACGGTGAAAGAGGAATTCTAATGGATGAAGATGAAGAAGACGAGGCCGATGACGACATTCCGTTATTGGCTCAATACTACGGTTCCTTTGCATATGCTGCAATGGGTGATGCCGATGAGGAAGATGTTGCTCGGGAAGGTGATGCTCAGGAAGATGTTGCTCAGGAAAATGAACCTACTGATGGGCTCGGGCAAATGTTGCGTGATGCCGAGAAAGACTGCGGCAATGATAAGGAACTGAAAAAGATACAGCGCATGTTGCAGGACCATAAGACTGACCTGTACCCAGATTGCAAAGAGGGGCTAAAGAAGTTGGGTAGCACACTTGAACTTCTGCAGTGGAAGGCAGCAAATGGTGTTACTGATAAGGGTTTCGAGGAGCTACTGAAACTCGTAAAGAAGATTCTTCCAGAGGGTAACACATTGCCATCGACGACGTATCAAGCAAAACGTGTTGTTTGCCCTCTCGGTTTGGAGGTGCAGAAGATACATGCGTGTCCTAATGACTGTATCCTCTATCGCGGACAGTACGAACACTTGGATCGTTGTCCGGTTTGCACCTGCGCGCGATACAAGATCAGGCGGGACGACCCTGGTGATGTTGGGGGAGAGCGTTCTAAGAAAAAAATCCCTGCGAAGGTGATGTGGTATTTCCCTCTGATACCCCGTCTGAAGCATTTGTTCAGGAACAAAGACCATGCCAAACTGATGCGCTGGCACAAAGAAGAACGTAAGCAGGATGGCATGTTGAGACACCCCGCCGATGGATCCCAGTGGAGGAACATCGACAGAGCATTCCCAGAGTTTGATGCTGATGCGAGGAATGTTAGGCTTGGTTTAAGTACCGATGGCATGAACCCTTTCGGTGAAATGAGCAGTAGTCATAGCACTTGGCCCGTGACTGTTTGTATCTATAACCTACCCCCCTGGCTCTGCATGAAGCGGAAGTTCATTATGATGCCAGTGCTCATCGAAGGCCCAAAGCAACCTGGCAACGACATTGATGTGTACCTAAGACCATTGGTTGACGAACTTTTGCAGCTGTGGAAGAATGAAGGTGTTAGCATGTGGGATGAGGACAAACAGGAGCAGTTTGACCTTCGAGCACTGCTTTTCATAAGCATCAACGACTGGCCTGCACTAAGTAACCTATCAGGACAATCAAACAAAGGATATAAAGCATGCACTCACTGTTTAGAGGAAACTGAAAGCATGTATTTGAAACATTGTCGTAAAGTTGTGTACATGGGTCACCGTCGATTCCTTCCGGCGAAGCATGAGCTACGAAAGAAATGTGCGCATTTTGGCGGGAATGCTGACCGCCGTACAAAGCCGAGACACCGGAGTGGAGAAGAGCTATTTGATATGGTGAAGGACCTACACGTGGTGTTTGGCAAGGGAGACGGAAGCCAGGCTGCTCCGACGGGCGAGGATGGTCGTGCCGCGATGTGGAAGAAGAAGTCTATCTTTTGGAAGCTACCTTATTGGCAACGTTTAGAGGTCCGTAACGCGATTGATGTGATGCATCTGACGAAGAATCTTTGCGTGAACTTGATAAGCTTCCTGGGTACTTATGGGAAGCCAAAAGATACACTGGAAGCACGTTAGGATCTGAAACGATTGAAGCAACAGACTGATCTACATCCAGAAAAGAGAGACAAAGGACGCCAGTACTTGCGTCCTGCCAGCTTCACTCTCAGCAAAGAAGAGAAGGCAAGCATGTTTGAATGCTTGAACAGTATCAAGGTTCCGTCTGGCTACTCCTCCAATATTAAGGGAATAATAAATATGAAAGAGAAGAAGTTCACAAACCTGAAGTCTCACGACTGCCATGTGTTGATGACACAGCTGCTTCCCTTCATACTCAGGGGTGTGCTACCAGTTAACGTGCGGAAAGCCATTGTGAAGCTATCTGCATTCCTCAATGCAATTTCTCAGAAGGTGATCAATCCAGACCACTTAGATCAGCTACAGAACGACGTGGTGCAATGTTTTGTCAGCTTTGAGATGATATTTCCACCATCCTTCTTCAATATCATGACACATCTATTGGTTCACCTCGTCAGAGAGATTCGTATATTGGGCCCAGTATTTCTACACAACATGTTCCCATTTGAGAGGTTCTTCGCTATCCTAAAGAAGTATGTCCGTAATCGTTCTCGTCCAGAAGGATGCATTGCTAAGGGATACGAAACGGAGGAGGCCATTGAATTCTGTGTTGACTTTGTCGACGATCTTATGCCGATTGGTGTCCCCAAATCCCATCACGAGGGGAGACTTGGTGGAAAGGGCACACTAGGGAGAAGATCGATGGTGATCAAGGACGTTGAGACATTTCGTAAAGCGCACCTCACAGTTTTGCAACAATCAACATTAGTTGCTCCGTACATCGAGGAGCACATGCAGATTCTCAGGGACGAAAACTCAACAAAGTCTGCGGCCTTCATTCAGCGTCTGCACAATAGTACTTTCGCCGATTGGTTGCGAAGACGTCTTATGGGTGTCGAGGGCATTGATGCGCAGCTAGCTTTTGTAGCTAGAGGTCCATCGAGGAAGTTTATTAGTGTTCGAGTAAACGATGATGCCATGTAATTTCTATTGATTTATAAGATTGTTTTTATTAATTCTAGCATTTTATATTTATTTTCTAGTAATTTATAAGATTTACTAGCATTTTATATTGATTTTCTAGCATTTTATATTGATTTTCTAGTAATTTATAAGATTTTCTATTAATTTATAAGATTTTCTAGTAATTTATAAGATTTTCTAGCATTTTATATTGATTTTCTAGTAATTTATATTGATTTTCTAGTAATTTATAAGATTTACTAGCATTTTATATTGATTTTCTAGCATTTTATATTGATTTTCTAGTAATTTATAAGATTTTCTATTAATTTATAAGATTTTCTAGTAATTTATAAGATTTTCTAGCATTTTATATTGATTTTCTAGTAATTTATATTGATTTTCTAGTAATTTATAAGATTTTCTAGTAATTTATAAGATTTTCTAGCATTTTATATTGATTTTCTAGTAATTTATATTGATTTTCTAGTAATTTATAAGATTTTCTAGTAATTTATAAGATTTTCTAGCATTTTATATTGATTTTCTAGCATTTTATATTGATTTTCTAGTAATTTATAAGATTTTCTAGTAATTTATAAGATATTCTAGCATTTTATATTGATTTTCTAGCATTTTATATTGATAAAGGCCACGTCACTGGCCCGGTCGTGGCCTTTAGCACCGGGTCGTGGCTGCACCCGGTGCTAAAGGCCACGACCGGGCCGCACACAGGCCACGTCACTGGCCCGGTCGTGGCCTTTAGCACCGGGTCGTGGCTGCACCCGGTGCTAAAGGCCACGACCGGGCCGCACACAGGCCACGTCACTGGCCCGGTCGTGGCCTTTAGCACCGGGTCGTGGCTGCACCCGGTGCTAAAGGCCACGACGGGCCGACCGGCCTGGCCACGGAGGCCGTGCGGCAGCTGGCCACGTCACTGGATGAACAAGAACAATTTTTCTTTTTAATCTCTGTATAAAAGTTGTAACTAGTCGTTCTCCCTCGTACAGACTTCAAAAAAGATCATTTTTCTTCCTAAAAATTCCTAAAATCATACTCTATCAAGTTATGAAACTTATTAATGTTATTATTTTGAAAAATCTTCTCGTGTTTGAACAATCCAAATTTTGAATTAAAAATGACAAGTACAACCAAGGTTTTTTTCACACTAGGTGATGTCAAATGAAAAAGTGATGAATACCAAAGTTTCATATTTCATCATGATCTACAATCTTTATTTAGGTCATTTTGTCATTTTCAAAATGGGTAATAACATGTAGTAGAAATTTGACAAGTCTCTAACAAAGTTTTGGAAACTATGCGAGTGAATCTAGGATTAATGAACAATATATACTACCACTTTCTCAAATGCAAAAATGACTTAAATAAAGATTGTAGATCTTGATGAGATATGAAATTTTGGTATTCATGACTTTTTCATCTGAGACCGTTTAATGTTCCAAAATCTTTCATTTAGTTATCAATTTTTGTAATTTATAAGATTTTCTAGTAATTTATAAGATTTTCTAGTATTTTATAAGATTTTCTAGTAAGTTATAAGATTTTCTAGTAATTTATAAGATTTTCTATTAATTTATAAGATTTTCTATTAATTTATAAGATTTTCTAGTAATTTATAAGATTTTCTATTAATTTATAAGATTTTCTAGTAATTTATAAGATTTTCTAGCATTTTATATTGATTTTCTAGTAATTTATAAGATTTTCTTATTTAATATATATTTTTAACAGGTATTAATAACTAAATTAAAACAAGTATTAATAACTATACATTAAAAACTATATTTATAAGATTCCCAAATAGTAGCCCCCGGTGCTAAAGGCCCGTTTGGAAACTGGGCGCCAAACGAAAAGTTGGGGCCTTTAGCACCGGGTTGATCTAAAGTCCGGTGCTAAAGGCCCCCAATTTTCGTTTGGCGCTAGTTACGGGGCCTTTAGCACCGGGTGTAGAAGACCCGGTGCGAAAGGGGGGCCTTTAGCACCGGGTCATGGCTGCACCCGGTGCTAAAGGCCTTCGTCTGGCGCACAGTTACGGCCTTTAGCACCGGGTGTAGAAGACCCGGTGCTAAAGGGCCTTTCGCACCGGGTGGTGGGAAGACCCGGTGCTAAAGGGGGGGCATTTAGCACCGGGTCTTCCCACCACCCGGTGCAAAAGGGCCTTTAGCACCGGGTTGTGGCTGCACCCGGTGCGAAAGGCCCCGGTCCTATATAGGCCGGACACTTCTCTCCCCTCCCTCACTTCGCCCTCATTCCTCACAGAAACCGCCGCCTCGTCTCCTCAGCCGCTGCCGCCGTCGTCGTCCCCGCCGCCGTCGTCGTCCCCGCCGCCCGGCCGTGGTCACCCGTGGTCCCCGCCGCCGTCGTCGTCCTCGCGCCCACGCCGCCGCCGCCCGTGGTCCTCGCGCCCACGCCGCCGCCACCCGTGGTCCTCGCGTCCACTGCACGCCGCCGCCGCCCGTCGTCCCCGCCGCCGTCGTCGTCCCCGCGCACGTCGTCCCCGCGCTACGCTAGTTGAAGTGAGTGCATGGGTTGGGAATGGTTGTTTTGCAATGAACAGGGAAACAGTGGCTGTAGGATTGGGATTGCTTTGGGTTTTATACCTAATACTAGTATGAAATTTATATTGGAAAATGCTTCATTTAAATGTATTGGAGATATTTACATTGAAATGTATATTGGAAATGTTATATGTTTGAAATTTATATTGGAAAATGCTTCATTTAAATGTATTGGAGATATTTACATTTAAATGTATATTGGAAATGTTATATGTTTGAAATGTATATTGGAAAATGCTTCATTTAAATGTATTGGAGATATTTACATTGAAATGTATATTGGAAATGTTATATGTTTGAAATGTATATTGGAAAATGCTTCATTTAAATGTATATTGGAAATGTTATATGTTTGAAATGTATATTGGAAAATGCTTCATTTAAATGTATATTGGAAATGTTATATGTTTGAAATGTATATTGGAAAATGCTTCATTTAAATGTATTGGAGATATTTACATTGAAATGTATATTGGAAATGTTATATGTTTGAAATGTATATTGGAAAATGCTTCATTTAAATGTATTGGAGATATTTACATTGAAATGTATATTGGAAATGTTATATGTTTGAAATGTATATTGGAAAATGCTTCATTTAAATGTATATTGGAAATGTTATATGTTTGAAATGTATATTGGAAAATGCTTCATTTAAATGTATTGGAGATATTTACATTGAAATGTATATTGGAAATGTTATGTGTTTGAAATGTATATTGGAAAATGCTTCATTCAAATGTATTGGAGATATTTACATTGAAATGTATATTGGAAATGTTATATGTTTGAAATGTATATTGGAAAATGCTTCATTTAAATGTATATTGGAAATTCTATGTATATTAGAAATATATGTGCTTCATTTAAATGTATATATTTCTTATCAATTATTTTTAATTCTATGTATATTAGAAATATATGTGCTTCATTTAAATGTATATTGGAAATGTTATATGTTTGAAATGTATACTATCGAAAATGTTTATTATCAGAAATTCTATGGCGTACCCGAACCCACCGCGCACCCGAACCCCTTAGCGAATCCGTTTTTCGCGCACCGACCCCCTTAGCGAACCCTTAGCGAATCAATTCACACCGCGCACCCGAACCCCTTGGCGAATCCGTTTTTCACGCACCGACCCCCTTAGCGAAAATGTTAGAAATATTGGGAATATGTATGCTTTGTATATATTTCTTATCAATTATTTTTAATTCTATAGATGGCGGACAACAACAACAACGTCCCACCCATGCAAGAGGACAACAACACCCCTGTCCCACCCATGCAAGAGGACAACAACACCCCTGTCCCACCCATGCAAGAGGACAACGACACGTTCTTTGCGAATCAACTTTTCAATATTGTAACCCAACCAATGTCCATGGATGATGTGTTGGGGATCATTGGAAGGGACGACAATGTCCAGGGCGACAATGTTGCAAGGGCCGAAGATGTTGAAGGGGCCGCAAATGTCCAGGGCGACAATGTTGCAAGGGCCGAAACTATTGAAGGAGCCGGTAACGCGCCCTCGTCTAGTCAGGTGTGTATATAGATAACATAAATTTGTACTGTACATGTCAATTATGTATACCATCTCTATATCATCTCGTATATATGTAATTTGTGTAGGCCGCCTCTGCTAAGAAATCAAAACGATCGACCACGAAGAAGCTGAAGGATGTCAAGTTACACATCACCCGAGTGGAGGATGACGGGGAGCCAGTTGAGCCCCCAAAAGTGGCCAAGAAATTTGTATCTCAGTGCGGGGTAATTGTACGGGACAATGTGCCCATTAGTATCAGAAAATGGAAGTCCACGGACCCCATTAAGGAGTACGTGCTCCCCGATACAGAGAAGGAGATGCTATGGAGGGAATTAAAGGCAATATTCGACTGGCCTAGCACTCATGAAGCAGAACTGAGGGATTGGACAATGAAGAAGATGGCAGTTCTGTTTCAGGATTTCAAGAAGAAGTTGTACTCGCAATTTCTCAAAACCGGAGAGGCCCCGGATCCTGAGAAGTATTAGAAGATCACCAATGACGAGTGGGAAGCATTCATTGAGTACAAAACCTCCGAAGAGGGTGCAACGGCTAGCGCTAGAAACACTGGAAACGCCGCAAATAAGAAGTACTCTCATAAGATGGGTTCGGGAGGTTACAAGGCAAGCATCGCTAAATGGGAGAAGATGGAAGAAGATCTATATGCTAGAGGCATCACTCCAGCGACACATGACTGGCCCACAAGGACCAAGCATTGGTACTATGGTCATGGAGGCACCCTAAGCCCAATCGACGGCTCCTTAGTTTTTCCCGAGGACTTGCGAGAACTAGCTCAGCGTCTCCTCGATATCCTCAGGGCATCTGATAGGGGAGAATTTGTTGCCGATAGAGACAGAGATGAGCTAACCTATGCCTTAGGGAACAAGGAGCATCCTGGACGGACGCGCGGCGTAGGCACAAGCGTCTCATGGAAGAAAGGTTTCCAAGAGCACGCCGCCACCTATAGGAGCCGTTCGAGGAAGAAGGCCGAATATGAGAAGAGGGTGAGGGACCTAGAGCAAACGGTTGCCGCCCAGGGCTCAAAGCTCCAAGAAATGGAGTCAGAGATGGAGCGACGGATGAAGGTAGCATGGCTGCAGATACAACAAGCCACAGGCGGGACCGGTTCCACAGAGCCTGCACCTCTCCAACAAGCCACAGGCGGGACCGGTTCCACAGAGCATGCACCTCTCCAAGATGCGGCCCTTATTAGCCCTCCACAACAATATCAAAGCAGTCACGCATCCACACAGGCCGCCGAAGCAGTCCGTTACACCGTGGATGAAATAACTCAACGGACCGCGTGCGAGCTTGTCGTCAGGCAGAAGAACTTAGCTATGGTGGTACGTATGCGACCTTAGTTCCTACTGCATACATTTCACCGTAAATACCATTCATTTACTAACTTTCTTTGTGACTACTAACTTATCAGGTCGCATACGGTATGACCAAACGTGTGGAAGAAGGGCAAAAATGGCACTGCAATGACATTCCACATGGTTACATACCTGTTGAGGTGGAGCAAGTCGTCACCAGCTGAGAAGACTTGGAACTTGACATCCCCGGAGGTGACGGAGAAACAAAACTCGGTCAGTGTTCTCACTGCATCATTATATGGAGCAAGGCAGACGTCGTCATACCCGGTACACCTGCGGCTACCAACAAGCCCCCGTCACCTCCAAGAGATCCACAGGATCATGACGATTCTCCGGGAGCTCCTGATGCAAGCCCGTCTCCTCCGCCAAAGAGGTCTCCGTCTCCTCCATAGAAGAGGTCTCCGTCTCCTCCGCCGAAGAGGTCTCCGTCTCCTCCGCCGCGGAGGTCTCCGCCCCCTCCGCCAAAGAAGGGACGCCGCACTAAAGCCTCTGCCCCCACTCCACCAGCGAAGAAGGCGCGGAAAACCAAAGAGAAGCCCGCACCAGAGAAAAGAGCGGGTGAGAAGACTCTAGAGGAGCTCGAAGCCTCGGTCAAAGCAGACACAAAGAGGCAAATGGCCGAGTGGAGGAAAAAACCTGAGCCGGAGCCGAAGCTTGATCCCACCGTCGTCAAGTCATTCCTCGGTAATTTGGGCAAGGGTCAACAGAAGGAAGTAATAGTAACAGACTATGACCGCTCATTACTGAAATCTCGCCGGAAGCGGAAGGCTGCAGATAAGGAGGCGGGCCCATCCAAAAAGGTTCCTCAGCTCGGCCAGCAACCTCAGCGGCCCTTGGGTCCATTGCCATCTCTGGACGAGCTTAACGTGCAACGAGTAATGGCCGAGACTGGACTAACCAGAGCGCAAGTCCTGGGGGAAGAAGAGGTGCCTGTAAACACAACGCTGAGGTGGCCGTTTAATCTTGGCGAGCCTATGGTCCCTCCTGAAATGGAGAGGAAGCTACAGACGAAGATGCGCCGATTCCATGATTGGTACTTGGAAGAATCAAGAAGGAATAAACGGCGCATGATCAAAGTAGGCGTGAAGGACCATGATTTCTACAATGGTGAAGAGGATTGGGTGTGGCTGAGGTTTAAGGATATATATGAGCTATACCACCGCGACGCCATGGACGTGGATTTGATCACCTGTTGGACACTGTAAGTACTTTGTTGTTGCTTATAATTCACTGTTTGAAAATAATAATTCCAATCTATGCTGACGCGGGCTTTATTTATTGCTTAACATATGCAGAATGGAGATTCAAAAATGTCGGAGATCCGGGATATATGACGTTGGTTTCGTGGATCCTCGAAGGATAAGTGAAGAAATGATATTGATGAATCCTGAGGAAACATATGGAAACCTATACAAGTATATTAAGAAACAAAATTAATGCGACTCCATACTAATCCCGTACAACATCGAGTGAGTACAAACACAGGCTTCTTCTTATACTGTCTGTGTACTAATTCATTTCTGATTATAATGTATACATGTGCATAGATTCCACTGGTTCCTAATAATATTGTGTCCTGGCCGGGGTGTCGTGAACGTCTTTGATTCGTTGCACACTCCAAAAGAAAAACTACAGAACATCATGGATATGATGACAAGGTGATGTATATTTTCCCCTACTTAATTCACCCCTTACACTCGCAATGACTTAACTCAATTTTTTTGTTCGTAGGGCCTGGATTCAATTTCGTCAAGAACACCCGGGAATTCAACATGAAACACTAAAATGGAACATTGGCTTTCCGGTAAGCAAGTAATTTGTACATGTAGGCCTCGGCTAATATATTATATGAATTTTACTTAATTTCTTTTGGTCGACAGTGTGCCAAACAGGGGCCGGGAAATAATTTATGTGCATACTATGTTTGCGATTTCATGTGGAATTGGGGACATAAAAAGCTTACACAACATGATATTATGGTACATAATAATAAACACATTTCCATTATTATTAAGTGCACAATTATTGTCTCCAACTCGGCGGATTAAATATCTTTCAATTATTTGTAAATTATAGATGTTCAGGCTGAAGGAAGAGTCCCTGGAGCTAGAAAGAATTGACGCAATTGCAGAACAGCTCGTCGGATGGATCTGGGACGAGGTCGTCAATCCCCGAGGAGAATACTTCTCACCAGTACTGGAGGACGTGCCGGACAGTCCAACAAGCTAGTCGTCAATCTTAACTAAGTAGAAAATACAGTTTAAATATATATAACTCGAGTTGAGATGCATGAATATCTACTTTTGTAATATATATGTCTTCTATTTTGATGAAATGTCAGCTAGTATGAATATAGAGTCGGCCGAATACGCATTAGAATACACGTATTAGAATATATACGTATATAGACGTGCACGCATGGCTACTGAAAAAAGCAAAAAAAAAAAGAAATCCGGGGTCTTTAGCACCGGTTGCAGGCAGCAACCGGTGCTAAAGGCAGGCCCTTTAGCACCGGGTCGTGGCTGCACCCGGTGCTAAAGGCCCTGCTAACGGCGCTGCGGGGCAGGCCCTTTAGCACCGGGTCGTGGCTGCACCCGGTGCTAAAGGGCCCCTTTAGCACCGGTTATTCAACCCGGTGCTAAAGGGGTACCCCTTTAGCCTCGGATTAGTTGCACCGGGTGGGAAACCCGGTGCTAAAGGGCTTTCCCACCCGGTGCAGATGTCGATCATTCTGGTAGTGGATGGTAAAAAGAATATAAACTTATTCTTTATTATTTTTCTTACTGTGCAACGTACAGCATAAACGAATTACATCAATTGACACGGATAGAAAAATATTTGTAATAGCCAGCAGCTCATACATACACATATACACACCTGCATTGCAAGCATCTAGCTCGCACTCGACCGTAAACATAAGCAACAAATAACTATAATTAAAAATATTGTATACATGATTATTATAGTTGGTTCTCTCCATTTTATCACTTCTTATTCCTGTAGTCAAGCCCATGTGCCCGGACCTGGAGTATTCCTTCAGGTCTCTCCTCCTGATCACGTAGGACATGTAGGTCCCAAATATTCTATCCCACACCACAAAGAAAAGCTGTGAGTAGTTGTATTGGCCACCACGCAGCTGGTGGCAATGGCGGACAGAAATCATTTTGAGGCCTAGGGCCACTTGCCAAAGCGACTAGACCATACCAAAACCCTCCCACATGACAATATAACATTAATACGGTACGCTAACGCACAAAGGCAACTAAAACCATAATTTCGAGTATATCTTAATTCAAAGTTGAAGCATACAATGAAATTCATAAAAAATTACAGAAAAGTAATGCATTACCTAACTAGTGCCAATTTGGTTAATCCTCGTCCACGTCCTCGTCTACCATTTCTTCATCAATAGTAGGAAACGAAATTGAGCCTACACAAGTAGAAAAGACATTCCAAAGAAATTAGGCAAGCAATATAAAAAATAAATTAGTACACAAATGATAAATGGCAATGCAACATACCACTAGCACTTGCACTATTTCGAGGCTTTGGAAGCAGTTTTCCTTGACTCCTTAGTTCTTGATAATACTCTAGGATTTTTTCATCTTCAATGCTTGCAAAAATATCTCTTTCAATATAGCATATCATCCGATGATTTAACCAAGTATTACCCATCTTATTTCTTGAGTCTGTCTTGACAAATTTCATAGCTGAGAAGGCTCTTTCAACTGTAGCAGTTGCAACCGGCAAAATCAAGACTAACCGAATGAGGCGATAAACCAATGCAAAATTGGTGTTCATTTTAGCTTTAACCATCTTGATAGCCAGATCACCAATGTCATGACAATTTGCAAACGAGGAGTCATTTCTCACCTCATTCATAAACACTCTAAGTTGTTCTGTAAGGGTGATAACTTCATACCCATCAAAATCAGCATCATAAAGCTTAGCCAATTCTAGTACTTGTTGTAAGTCATAGTTGGCAAAAGAATTATTTGGATCCAAACAGGCCATGCATCTCAATAATTTAGTAGTCCTCTCAGAAAAGCGATTGTTGAATTCCACAATTATTTGATCATACACCACATTAAAGATTTCATTCTTGAAATGATGATAGTAAGTAACTAATTGCCCTCCACGCCCCCGTGAATGACCTCTAACAGTCACTGTATCATCCATATTTGGTATGACAATATTATGATTGAGACAAAAAGTCTTTACCTCCTCAAATAATTCCTCCCATCCATCCTCACGGGCATCATGAATTGTACGTATTGTTGCCCCAATCAAACCCACAGCTCGAACAATATTTTGATCTTTTCTTTGTAAACATTGTGACAAGTCATTAGTTTTGCCCAATAATTTGATCATAAGATGCAAAATCAGCACATATTCAAAAGTCTCAATTTGCCTTAACAAACCAGCAGCTACATATTTTTTATCCCCATTTGATGCATCATCAGCCACAATCTCCAATACTTCTAAAACAGCATCCCACATGAGAACAATACGACATAAGGTTTTATGATGTGAACCCCATCTAGTATCCCCAGGCCGTGCAAGGTTGGTTTCTTGATTTTTCCCTCTCCCTGGAAAAATCTCACCCGTCTCCAATTGATTCACAAGTTTAGCATGATGTTGTTGGGCCAATTGATCCTTTCTCTTACAAGAAGCATTAACTATGTTTACAATCAAAGTGGTGGTTCCAAAGAAATCAAAAATAGAAGAACAACACTTGGCAACTGAAACAACCACTAATTGCAATTGGTGTGCAAAGCAGTGTATGTAAAAAGCATGTGGATTCTCATCCAATATCCGTCTTTGCAACCCATGAAATTCCCCTCTCATGTTTGATGCCCCATCATACCCTTGCCCACGAATCCTAGAAATTGATAACCCATGACAAGAAAGCATACCATCCAAAGCCTTTTTTAAAGATGAAGATGTTGTGTCTGCAACCTCTCTCAACCCAAGGAATCTCTCAATCACTTCACCCCGTGCATTGACATACCTACATAGAGTTAGAAGCAAAGTTAGTAGGTTATTACAGCTATAATTAAAATAAAATCAGCAAGACAAATATTAGAAATATACCTCAAAACAACAGCCATTTGCTCCTTAATTGAACAATCTCGGGCCTCATCAACAAGAATAGCAAAGTGTCCATCCCCAATATCTTAAATAATGGCTTTGGTGGTCAATTCTGCACATGCTCTACAAAGGTCTTTTTGAATCTTGGGTCCGGTCAACTGATTTTTACTGAACAAATTTGCTATATCTTTATTCTTGTTTTGTACCGTAACACCCAAAAATACTCAATTTAAAAAAATTCGGCATTTAAATAATTAATTAGTGCTTGCTCCTATTTATTAAAGGCTAAATAATAAATTTCTAAAAATTAAAATCAAATATAAGTGATAGAAACATTTATTGTTGCATTCATGCTGCTGCATTTATTTTTGTACTGCTTGTGATTCAAACAAGAATTTAAATTTATTTAAATTCAAATTTGAATCACTTTGTTTGGAGCTCTAGAAAAGTTATTAGGCCCATAGTTCACTTCTGCTCCCTGGACTCTTCCCTGGTCCACTTTGACCCCCTCTACTTCTTCCCCGGTCCGGCCCAGCCCCTCCTCTCTCCTCTTTCCTTCCCCGCTCGGCCCAGCAGCTTCGCCCCGGCCCACCAGCCCTTCCAGCCCGCCAAGCCAGCCTGATCCGCGCCCCCTTCTCTCTCTCTCTCTCTACCCGCCCGGCCCCACGCGTCAGCGCCTCCTCTCCCCTTTCCTTTCACCGGCGCCGCTAATGGCGCGGCTCACCGCGGCCGGCCCGCACGCCGAGGCCTCTGCCCCCACGCCTACTTAATCCGACTGCGCGACAGCCCCTGCCCATCTCTCCCTTCCACCCAAAACACTACCGCCGCCGCTTGCCCCTCCGCCAGCGCCGCCGCTTTTCGTCGCCCCAGCACCCGCGCCGACGAACTCGCAGCCCCGGTGCATCTCCGTCGAGGCCAACCCCCGGAGCTGCTTCCCCGCTCCACGAGGAACGCGCCGAGCTACTCCAAGTCCTCCAGCAGCTGCAGCAGCTCTCCTTCCTCGCGCAGCGCCGCCGCCGAGCGTCGGACTCCGACGAGCACCCTCGTCGGGACCCCGTCGTTCCAATCCAGCGCCACCAGGAGCTTCGCCTCAAGGTACTGAAGCTCTCCCACCCTCCAATTTGGGCATCCCAGCGCCGTAGCCCGCATCCCCTCGGTCGCCGTCGATGGCCGCCCGCCGGTCACCGTCGCCCGCCCTCTCCTCTGCACAATGCTCAACTGGAACCACCCAGACTCACTCTCCACCTCACCACGGAGCTACAGAGCCGACAACTCGAACCCCAAACCACCCAAAACTCACTCCCCGCGGCACACCCGAGGTCCCCTCCGCCGCGCACCGCCGCCCGACCCCCTCGCCGGCCAATGGCCGACTTGAGCATCCCTGGTGAACTCGCCGTGTTCCCCTGAACCCGTAGGACCAAACCGCGTCGAGTTTGGACCCCTGTAGCGCGAGTTATGGCCAACTCCGGCGAACTTCGCCGTCGGCCGAGCAGCGCCGCCGCGCTGCCGTCTTCCCCGGCGAGCCGACCACCGTGGGCCGTCCGATCTCAGATCGACGGTCACGATTAGATCAAGCCGTACCCCTTCGCGTTTTAAATCCCATCCGCCCGATCTAGATCCGACGGCCGCGATGCGGGTCAAACCCCCGAGTACCGGTCAGCGCGGGCTGTATTGCTAAAGAGCTCCCGGCTTTCTGGTAATTAACCCGAGGTCCATTCCAGTTCAAAAATAATTGCAGATAGGTCCTGTTTTATTCGTTTAAGCCCCTGATCTTTTTAAAAATTGAACCCGCGGTCCGACGCGTGTAGTTTTTCGCGTTAGCCCCTGGTGGCTACTGTTAATTACATATAGGTCCTCGGTTTTTCACAGATTAGTCCCTGGATCTTAAAAACCTTATAACTTTCTCGTTTTAGCTCCGATTAGAGTGATTCTCGCGCTCACGTGTTCGTAGCGAAGCGTAGAATATTTCTAGCTCCTGTTTTTGTACTGTTTTTACTGTTGGTGTACTGTTTCTAATAGAATTAATTTGTTTGCATGTAATGATTGCTTTGGACTGTTTGCGTGATGAACGTGTCCAGTCAGCGAGCCCGTAGCTTTGGATTTCGAGTACGTTGAGGACGTGCCAGAGCAGGACTCACAGCAGCAGCCGTACTCCGAGGAAGGCAAGTTATAGCACGGAAAATCCTTGCTACCTACTCACTGTTTTAATACACTGTTCATTACATACGCATGTGTCTAATATTGTTTACCTTTAAGGTTGTACCTAGCATTTATTTCCCTGTCCTTGTATTCCTATGGGTTTTTGCATATGGGTAGTATTTTGCTAGGCGCAGCTACTGTCACCAATATTTAACTGTTAAACTTGTATTAATGGTCCACTTCAACTATAAAGTTAAAACTTGTTTTTTTAGCAACATGGATCAGGGAGTTAGAGCATGTGTTGTGTGCTTTGCTCTAATGTCTCCCTCTAAGGACCGGTTCTTAAAGCGGCAACCCAGGAGCCTGTCGCCACCGTCGGAACTATCATGGCTCTGGTCTTGGTCAAGTAGCTTGTACGTCTCTAGCTTGGCAGTGGTTACCGAGGGGCCAACGGCGTTGTGGGAGGTACGGTGCTGGGTGTTCTCCGATTCCACCGAGGGCGGGAGATCCGTCGGCTAGGTCACGTTAGACCCAGTCCCGTGTAGGAGTCTCAGCGATTGAGAACTCTGCACGTTGCGCAGTATGGGTGCGATACCCGTGCTCCGGACGCCATCGACCCCCTCACGGTGTGACTCCGTGGGCGTACGTCGATCTCGGTGCCTAAGTTTTCACCGCCGTATAGTACTCCAGCGGCTACTGACTTGTTAGGGTGTCTTGTGAAAGCCTCGTAGCGTCCCTATGCAGTCACACCTCGGAAGTGTCGATGTGCGTGGTTGGGTGCAAAGTTCCTTTGAACTTTTACGCGACTGGTGGGTAAAGGGCGAAACCTCTGCAGAGTGTACGATCTATCATGATAGCCTTGCTCAGGGTCACGAGCAGCCTGGATCCTTTTTGATTAGAATATGGTATTTATTCATGCTTAATGTCACTTACACTATTAATTGGGTTACAACTGGGAATCATTCACTTGTAGTAACTTGGACAATAATAAAACGAACCAACTAAAAGTGCTAATGCAGTTAAGCCGAGTCTAGCCTTTTTGAGCCTTCATACACCCGTGCTATACTTGCTAAGTAATCCTGTTATTTACACTTGCTATTATTATCATTTTGGGCAAAATCCCGGACGGGTAACAGATTGGAGTCAGGCTGATTATGCTGTGGAGTTTCCAGAGGATTTGCCGTACTTCTGAGCTCGCATTCTCCCAGTCAGAGTCCCTGTGGGATAGTGGCTACGCTAGAGAGATGTATTAGTCTTCCGCTGACCATGTTTTTATTTCTGAAGCACTCTGATGTAAACGCTACTATATGATGAGAATAAAGCATTGTACTCTGATTTTTACCATTTTTGTTCGCTATATGTGTCTGTGGACTTCCTGGGCACACATATGGCCACATTTTCAAACCACTTATCATGAAAAGACCTATTGCGACCGCATATATTTCTTATTGGATATTTATGACCTTTTGGTTGGCATGGACCTTTCAAAATGTATGCTCTTATGGCTGCATCCCTAAGGTTTGGATTTATTTTCTCAATTGGCATGCGTAGCCCAGGATCAGAAACAATGTCACCATCATTAAGTACAATATTACGTTCATTGCTACCAATCATTTCCTCTGTTTCCGGTTCATCATTCACATTGGCATTGCTAGTTCCTCCTACTTCATGTTCCGGTTCTGGTTGTTGCACAAAAGATGGGCCAATGTCAGCGTCCTGCATCTCTTCTTGCTCTGAGTCTGACCCTTCATCGTCCTGTTCGGCTGTTCCTGTCTTCTGTTTTCAGCTTCAGAGTTCAGCTTCGGTCTTCAGGGAGTTCAGGTGCTTCAGGCTCGGGCGCTCGGCGGCCTCTGGCGAGCGCCGACCGCGGTCCGCGGCGCGGCGGCGCAGGCCGCAGGCAGTCGCCCACTCGGGCCACTCGCCCTCGCCCAGCCGCCCAGGTGCGGCGGGCCGGCCGGCCGGCGACGTAGGCCGTAGGCGCGCCGCGCGCGCGTAGCGCAGCAGCAAGCCGCGCACAGCGCCGCGCAGGGCAGCAAGTGCGGCGGGCGGCGGCGCGAGCCGCTAGGGTTGGCGGCAGGCGGCGGTGCTAGCCGCTAGGGTTGGCGGCGGGCGGCGCTCGGGGAGTCGGGCCAGTCGGGGGCTCGGGGTATTCGCTCGGGGAGTCGGGGTGGAGTAGGGGCACTGGGCTTTTTGGGAGAGGCCGCGAGGGGGGCGCTGGGCCGCGGCCCGCGGGGGAGGGATGGAGTGGGCCGCTGGCTGGCTGCTGGGCCGAGTGAGGAGTAGGGCCAATTTACATAAAACTCAGTTGGGCCAAGGAAAATTAATACTACTATGAAGAATTTTTTGGGCCACACCTAGGGCCGTGGCCCTAGTGGCCCTAGGCCCATATCCGCCCCTGGCTGGTGGTGCACATCATGGTATGCCGCGCTGTTCAAGATGCTCAAGTCGGAGGGCAATGATCAGCCGCAGTGGTTGTCGATGACTTTAACAGTGCAGAGCGAGAAGAAGAAGATAGAAGCCCGTGGAGACATGCCAGACACTAGGAAGGCGACCATGCCACCCATGGTGTCAGCAATTAAGCCCTCGACTGGGTGTCCATACAATGCACCGAAAACATATGGCACAACAATACGATGGTGCCAGGAGTGGAAATTCCGGTAGAGGAATCTGTTGGCATGTTGGATCCGGTGGCATGCATACTGCCACAAGTCAAAACAGATCATGGCCATTGCAATTTGATAGGCTAACCTCCAGTAAGAGGTTTGCGCCGACGATGCATTGGTACTGCCGACGATATATATATAGACGAGTTTTATCAACACATGCGTGTACAGAGAATGAGACGCGCATGTGTTAGGTACAGTGCACAGAGATGTATGTACAGTGCAGAGAGATATATATATATATATAGAAAAAATTCATTCTACACGCATGTGTTGATAAAACTCGTCTATATATATATATATATATATATATATATATATATATATATATATATATATATATATATATGCATCACCATATATTAGATAGTTAATCATGGGCGCATGCAATGCAGCAATGCAATGACATTAATTAAGTAGACAATGGATGTACCTTGAACACCATGGCCACCACGGCGAGCTGCACGAGCTGCTGCTTGATGACGTTCTTAATGACTTCTCGCTTCGACACATAGTTCTTGCTATCTTCACGAGTCTTTGGGTGCAGCCTGTATTTGTCCATATAAATGGATTTTCCAATCGCTACATGCAGGCCACAGTACGCCCAATACACCATGATGGGCACAAGGACCGCCAAAGCTTCATCAGAGAGCAGCAGCTAGCTCCATATATTTAGTTTGTTCCTTTCTCTATTGATCGATGTGTTGTGGTTTGATAACTGTGTGATTGTGTTGGGGTTCGATGACCGAGATGTGTACGTGTGCAGGTGGTTGCTACCTTGGTGCTGCGATGTGTTGTGGTGTGTCGTGTGTCAGCGTTTCTATATATATAGTGCTCGATCTCGCTCTTACTTTTTGTAGAGTAACGGCAGCTTGCAGCTAGCCAAGATATACATGTGTTCAAGTGTAGACTGATTAGCTAACTTCGCTGGACTAATTGGACATGAAAATGTTAGCTAACGGATCGATCATATATGTAACTAACTATATGACATGAAAATGTAGCTAGCTAACTAACATACTTCATTCGTTTAATTAATCTTCGCGTCAAAGCCTGTTGGCTTGAAAAGTCACGTTTGACCCCCGTCGGGGACGTCCTTTGAAATTTTGTTTGGCTGCACATATACGGCGAGTTCAAGAAAATTTGTCAGGGCTGTAATATAATACTACTTCATGTGTGTGTGTCCCCGCGCGTATTATAAGGGAAAAAGGTCAACAACACGTCTAGAAAGGTAGTCCCATTATTAATGTTAATGACTAAAAAGGACCTGATACATGATCCGGTCAAAGACCGACTTCCAATTGCTAACTTTCAGGGTCTGTGAGCAAATTAATTTTAAGTTTTTGTTCATGGCGCTGTTTTTATTTTGATTCACAATTCTATGTTTAGTTTATTTTACCACAATAAATTGTTTTTATGTTTCGCTTAGAAATTTTTTCATGCGCACAAAATCAACTGTTACCTTGAATTATGCTTTTTTGTTCATGGATACTATTTTTTATATTTGCTATTTTCTTTACCAATTGATTGAGAACAAGTTATTCCTCGAGCAGTTTCCAATTTTGTTTCTGCCCCTATATTAATTTTTTGTTCATGGTAGGACTGCAAACCCTAGTAAAGTTTGATTGAAATGATTCTAGCTCTGAACCGTTGAAAACCCTAGTAAGATGAAAAAAATCCATGGAGTGCAAAATTCCAGAACTTTTTCTCCATTTTGTAAAGAAGCAAAAGAATGTTTGTAACTGCAAGGGAAATGGTCTTATGCCATTATTTGTGATTTTAGTGATAGAACGACAACACGATCATTGGGAGTAATGAGTTTGTCTAGATCAATATTTGTAGGTTTTATAGAATACTTCTAAGGCTTTCAAATGATGGCAAGATGAAGACGAATTGGAACAAAGACTCTCAAAGAAACAATTAGAGATTGTACACCGATTCATTTGGTGTGGGAATTTCAAGTTACCGAATCAGTTGGTGTCATATGGACTTCACGAGAATGACCAACGGTAGCACCCACGCATTTCAAGGAATGCACTGAATCAGTCGGTGTCGATGGCTAAGATGAAATTTGTCTCTGGAAAGACCGACATGTTTGATCGATTCATTATGAATCAATCAGCGTTAGAAGAAGGCAAAGTCTCAAGGGTGTGCACCGATCTATTCAGTGACATGGCAAGGGTAACACCGAATCAGTCGGTGTCTGGGCCCAGGCATTAGTGGGAGTAAGGAGCACAATGGCTAGCTGAGGTGGCACTGCCCGATTTATTCGGTGTCCTATCCTTTGCATCAACGAATAAGTCATTGTTATGCAGAAAAGTTGTAACGGTTGGCAACGACTAGTTTCTTTGGTTGGGGCTATTTATACCCGTTGCTCGGTCAGTGGGAGTATGTTTTTATTTGTACTTGGAGCCTTAATTTATAGAACATTTAATTCACCCCCTCTTATGATGTCAAGGTCCCTTCGGTAACTATTTGTTCAATATGGGCGATCCAATCAAAGATGACTTCCAATTGCTAACTTTCAGGTGTCTGCGAGCAAATCAATTTCATGTTCTGTCCATAGCTGTTTCTATTTTGGTTGATATTTGTATGTTTAGTTTTAGTTCACCACCATAAATAATTTATATGTTTCCCTTTAGCATTTTCTTCATGCACAATCAACGGTTACCTTAAATTATATTTTTGGTCAAGGCTACTTAATTTTGAATTTTATTATATTTTTCTTCACCAATTGATTGAAGCTAGTTATTTTGAATCGGTTTTCAAATTTATTTCCAGCTCTATACTAATTTTGGTCTATGGTACGCTCACTATATATTCAGTACAAAATAATTCAATTTTTTTCGTTCGACCTGATTCCTAAACAATTTTGGTTCCTGCAATAATCCTAACGATAATTTGGGCTGGTATAAGGTGATTTGCCGGTAACCGGACAGATAAGCGGGACGACGTCACCAGAGCAGCAGATGGCACCATCGCCTACCACGAATGACCAAGCTAGACCATTTGGCACCGGCACACTAGGGTGGGTGGCAACGCTGGGGCTGATCCGATTCATGGCATTTTTTTAAGTCGATTTGTGACATACTATGCAAGGTTAATTTTAGTTATTTTGAAATTCAAAAAGATGTTACAAAATGACTCACTAAACTAGTAACATTTTTTAATATCTCTATATTCACAGAAAATCAATACAAGATATGGCTATTAAAATTTGTCTTTAGGACTTCATGGTTTCACTTTGTCCCGAAAGCCACGCTAAATATGTTCCTTGATATGTTCTCGTATGTGATGTCCGATCATAAATGTGGGAATTCCTCTCTAGCATTTCTTTGAAGGGAATATTAGGCGTATTTTGACTCCTTTCATCGGTTGTTCATGTGCTTCAAACTATTTGCTCCCTTGAATTCGAGAATTATATTAGTCTTTTGTTGTTGGATATAGACGAGAGATACACAAGGGAACACAATTTACTCTTCCTGTTCCTGAGTGACTCCCCTACAGCAGCCGGGCCCCAGGAAATTAATCAGCCGGGCATGCAGAGAGCCCTTCCTGGGCTCGGCGGCAGACAAATCGGAATCAGAGACCCGACATGGCAAGATTTAGGGACCCCAGTTACGCGGACTCAATTTTTTTCTTTTTTGGGAAACGGACTCAGATATTTCATGAACGAAAGCAAAAACCAATCCTGACTATAAACTGCTTTGGATACAGGACTCCAACTGCGTGTGCAGGTCCTTGGGTGAAAGCCTAGCTCGATCCTTACCGATGTTGTTGCATTGTTTCCGTGTTAAGGCATCATCGCATAGACCTCACCATCCAGAAATGTATCCAAGTAAAACCCGAAGAACTGGCTCGCTAGTTCGGACGGTGGCAGCATCTAGCGTCGCCTTGGAATCTTGGATTGACGGTAATGGGTCTATCTTACATTGTTTGCGGTGTATTTACTTGTTGGCTAGTTTGGTAGCAGGTTATTTGAAGTTGTGGGTGACATCGACTAAGTGCGGTAGCTATACGATGGAAACCATTAAGCAGTTCATGACTGATTTTTTAGACCGTATAATTTTAACATCAAAATTTCTAAGTATACAAGTAAAGTGAAGAAATGTTGTTGCAAAGAGACCGGAAAGCAAATTTAAAGTAAGGACATAGACTAAGTTTAAAACTTAGTCTTTCTAACTTTTTTTGGTCATTTAGCTTTTATCTTGTCTTTTATATTCTTCGATTCTGAGGTATTCAGTCTAAAAGCTTTTATAACTTTTGGTCGTATATATCCGAATATAGAGGTATGATTGTATTCAATATGTAAAAAAAAAGACTCCAACTCCTGGAGGGAGGAACTCCCTGTGTTCTTGCTCCATCGGCAGCTAGGTTTCGTCAGGACCCTAAAATGGCATATTACTTCAAAAACCATTTGACAATGCATTCTACACTTAAAGTACGGCATTTCCAGTAAGCTGAAGAATAATACAAAAAATAGATATGCTCGATCGACCACTGGAAAACTTAGTCCTTGGCAGGTGTAATGCAAGATATATAGTGAAAACTAAGTCTGTCATACTCATTGGTGACCAATACAATCACTTTGTGAACTCAAAATGGAGCAAGTTGTCAATAAGTGCTCAAGAATGCAGAGAAAGCCACTCCCGATTCCAGAACACTAGTGCGTTTTTCCTTAAGAATTCCAGCATTAGTAAATTAGATGGACAGCAGAGGACACTAACGCTTATATATGAAACTGCTTGCCGCTTGACTATATATTCAGCAATTTCCTACCGAGAGTGTCATATGAAGACAAGAGTCAATGACTCATTTGTTTCAACATGTTGCTCTAAACTGGATGAAGCAATCAAGTAGTTACAAATTGTCAATTCTCTCCATTCGTCGAGCATATACATGAGGTCACGGGCTCATAACCAAAGTGCACCTCATGATCTCTGTATGAACAAAATGATAAAGCTCTTCGAGACCGCTCACACCACCATTAATGCATACAAAGACAGGCGGTGAGCAGCCATCAACTAACCAATCACAGAAGCAAACAAAGCTATGATAACAGTATGAATTGTACTATAGTACTACCATCTAAAAAGGACATCATGAACTGAATCCATCTAAAAGGAGATTAGCCAAGTTCAACACACACGGTTGACATGTTGAGCCCCAAGCTCTTAAACGAGGCGTTCCCATCGCCGATCTCCTCCCTCGAGGCGCCGACGAAGCGCAGCAGCCGTAGCGTCTTCCCGGCGGCAGCTTCTCCACCCAGCTCTGACCGGCAGTACGCGAAGAGCGCCGCCACTGTGCATTCGCTACCAAACTCCTTCGCAACCACCCGGCCGTCCGGCAGCCGGACCCTCATCTTGCAGACCTTCTCCACCGCCGCCGCTGCCGGTGACTGTTCTTGCCGACTCGTCGGAGCAGTAGCCGCCGGTGTTTGATTGCTCTGCGCTCCGGCTGATGCGATGGACTTGTTGGCGGCGGCTCTGAGGACGATGGGCAGGGTCGGCTTCATCGCCGTGTAGGGCCCGATGGAGACGATGAAATCGTTGGGGTCGGTGCCGTGGAGCCTGTCGATGGCCTGGCCGGTGACGGGGTCGATGACGAGCACGACGGGAAGACTGTCGATGGGGACCTTGTAGTAGCAGAGCACCTTCTCGGCCTCCTCCTTCCCGCCGCCGCGGGCGTCTTCGGCGTTGGCCTGCCAGAGCACGAAGTGCTCTCCGACGCAGCCGCACACGAGGTCGCTGCCCCACACGTCGCGGTTCTGCGCCAGCGACGACAAGTCGATGCTCTGCACATTCGCCAGCAGCCACCGCCCCCGCCGCAAAGCGTGCGCCTTGGCGCCCTGGAACCCGCCCCTGTACGTCAGCCCCTGCGGCACACGGAGCAGGTCCTCCACCGTCTCCTCCTTGTTCTCCGGCTTCGGCTTCTTCTTCGGTGGCGGCGGCGGCTCGTCCACCTCCATGTCGGAGTCATCGTGGAAGGACAAGATGCTCTCGAAGCGGCGGCGGCGGCGGCGGGGGCTGCTGCTGCCGTCCGATTTCTTCGCGCCGCCTCCAGAGGCGAGAGCATTGCCGTCGCCGCGAGTGAGACGGCGGCTGCCATTGTTGTTAGCTTCCACCTCCTTGTCACTAACAGAGGAGATATCTATGGGGTTGAGGCGGCGGAGGCTTCTGCTGCTGGCTTCCGCCTTCTCCTCGCTTTCAGAGCTGCTATCAGCGAACGTGTCGAAGGGACGGCGGCGGCGGCTGCCGACCGCGTCCCTGCCGCCGCGAGAGGGGGCATCGTCCTCACGGGCGCGGCGGCCCTGCTCGCCGCGGCTGCTGTTAGCGTCCGCCTCCGTGTCGTCACGGCGAACTAGGCGGCGCCGGCGGCTGCTGCTACCGCCGCCGCCGCCTCTCGTCTCGCTATCCCACCTAGATACCCTTGGGTCCGAACCGCGGCGCTCCGCGGGGCGGGCCGCCGGAGCGGGCGGCGCGTAGTCGTCGTCGTCCTCCTCCTCCTCGGACGAGTAGGGGACCAGCTGCGGCAACGGCGGCGGCGGGGAGCGGGTGGTCCCCGAGGGCCCGGCGTCGATGGAGTAGAAGCGGTTGATGGCCTCGCCGAGGTGGCCGCCGCAGCTGGCGAGGCGGTGGAAGGCGTCGTCGTAGCCGCAGCCGGTGACGTCCATGAACACCGCGAGGGATGATTCGTCCGCCATGTTTCCCCAAAACGGCAAATCGCGGCGTGGCTGATCGATCGGAGCGGCCACGGAGCGATGGGGCTCCTTATAGGCAGAGCCCTAGCACGCGTGCAGTCCAGCCAATTCCAAGTCGGCTCCGACTCCGAGTCCAGCTCGATACCGATTGCGTTTCCGATCTCATTCATCTTGATTGCTTCGGTTTTTATTTATTTTCTTCGTTTTTCAAGGAGGCTCACGAATTCGCGATCTTGTGTTGTTGCTTTTCGTATAATCTCTAAAGTTTGCATTCTCATTGATTGATCGGACCCTTTAATTTTCACCTGTGCTGCTGAAGACGATCGAGGATGCCCCCGCTATAGTTGGCCATGAGGCACGAGGCCCATGGGCCAGCACGCGGCCCAGGAATTTGGCCCGGACCAAGCACGGCCCGGCCCGTGCCTTGGGCCGTGCCTGGGCCACTTCTTAGGCACGCAGTGCCGGCTCGGCCCGACACTATTAACAGGCCGGCCGATTGGCCCACTAACTTTTATACGTAAATCATGATCCAACATAATTAATAGGCTTAGATACATTGGATTGGCATGGGCTTGTTGGGCCATTGGGCCTGCCCGGCATGGTTAACAGCTGATGGGTATAGATGGCCGTCTGGCCCGCGGCCCATGGCACAAAATTTGGGCCCAGTCCCGGCCCGGCCGGCACGATGTTAGACGGGCCCGGGCCGGCCCAGCACGTCCTTCGGGTCAGGCCTGGGCCGCTGCGCCAGCCCATGGGCCGGCACGGGCACGGCACGATTAAGGGTTGGCCCGATGAGGCACGATGGAAAGCACGTTTAGACATGCTTAAGCACGTTTCAGCACGTTTAATTGCATTTTGTATATGTGTTTGTATGTTAAAATATAGCTTAATATGTATGTTTATAGGTCCAATATCTTTTAATATATATGTTTATATGTTTGTTTGTGCAATACCAATAATTTTTTGTCTTCAAAATTTAATTTGATGAAGATTTTTTTTAGTTGAACCGGGTTAGAATGGGTACGATGGGCCTTCAAAGGCACGACGGGCCAACGGGCCGGCCCGGCACGGCTAAACAACGTATGGACCGGGCTTGGGCCGAAGCATCGGCCCGTGGGCTGGGCCGGCACGGCACGACAGGGTGGCGGACCGAGCCGTGCCCGTGCCGTGCCGGGCCGGGCCGGCCCGTTGGCCATCTATACTGATGGGTCGTGCCGGGGCCGCGTGTTCGGCCCACGTGCTAGCACGGCACGGTGCGAATGCATGGCGTGCGTAGTTGGGCCGTGCCTCGCCGGGCTCGTGCCGTGTCGGGCCGTGCCGACCCGTTGGACATGTATAGCCCCCATGCATGAAATTCAGAATATTAAATATAAAAAATCCTAAATAATAAGTTTTAAGCAATGTAAGCCATCATTTATTTAAAAATTGTTTAGCTATTAACTTTGTATGTTTGATCGATCAATTGGTCTTAAAGAAACGTGCTGGGCCAGAATTTCCACACTTAAATGTTACATTAGAAAAAAAAAATTAGATCAACTAGTGCCATGGAAACTGGTGACCCGACATTTTCAAAGAAATATAGTATTGTCGATTAGATATTCTAGAAAACGGTTGGGTCAACAACAAATGTTGGATCAGGTAGTCTCATAAAAATATTGACATTTTCTATAAATATTAGATTAAGTAAACTTTAGAAGTTGGGCGAGTAAACAAGAAAATTTTTTGTGCTAACAGTTTCAATACTCGTTAACATGAGTGACGACAACCAGAAAAGTTGGATCAGCTACTTCAATGAAATAATATGAAGATTTTCAATGAAATGTCGAGTCAACAATAAATATCAGTTACACATATGCACTCCAGCAGATCTTCTATTAGTCCCTTTCTGTTGGTTCAATAAAATAATTTATTCCCAGAAATTTTCTTGCTTGTGCTAGTGCATCATAGATGGCATCATATTTTTCCATGATATTGCTCCATCATATTTTGCTTCTATCTTGTGGGCTACTAATTGTTTAAATATACTCCTAGAGCCTTTCTGTCACACCCCAAAATTTTCGAATTTTGGGATGTGAATTTTCAACATAAATAATACAATATTTTTCTCAATTTTCTAAAATTTTTCAAGCTTTATATAATTTTTAGGGGATTTAGTATAGAAAAAAATTGTTTTTGAAATTAAATTAAATCAACATAGGTTTAAATTTTGAGAGTGATGCATTCATGCTGGCCACATTGAGTTTTGGTTGTGTGTAGTTCAAATAAGAATTTAAATCTAATTTAAATTCGCATTTGAATTGCATTAGTTTGAGCCCTAGAAAAGTTCCTTTCAGTCGAGTTCGTTTTTGCTCCCTGGACTTCTCTCTCGGTCCACTTTAGCCCCCTCCACTCTCCTCCTCGGGTCAGCCCAGCTCTTCTCCCCGCAGGCCCAACAGCACCGCTCGGCCCAATCCTTCCCTCATCTCCGAAAGTCCACTTCGGCTCCCTCAATTTCTGGCCCGATCTTCATCTGCACCTCAGCTTGGCCCAACGCCATCGCCTTTCGCGACCCAGCCCCCGCCTGTTTCGGCCCAACACAGCCCGGCTCGCGATCCGGCCTCCCGCGCGCAGCCCACGCCGCTCGCAGCCGGCTCCCGCTCGCCCCCGCGGCAAGCAGCGCCGCCGCCGCCGCGATTCCCGCCGCCGCGCCGCTGCCTTCCTTTCTCCTCGGCGCCCGAGCTTCCCTGCTCCTTCCCCGAGCCTACTTATGGCCACCGCCCCCGTCGTCTCCCGACACCACCACCACCCTCCTCCTCTGCAACCCGCGCAGCGCCGCCGCCGTGCGAGCTCGCCGTCAAGCCAAGCCGCCGGGCGTCGGCCACCATGGCGTCCGCCGCTCTGGTTGTCATCAAGGCCAGACGAAGGCGCCACGACGTTCGCCACAACAAGCCGCTGCTCCTCGTCGCCCTTCGACCGCCGGCGAAGTTCCTCCCCGGGAAACCGCCGCCGTCAGAGCTTGGCCATGGAGACCGGCCAATTTGGTCATCGCCGGAGGGAACGGGCACCGCCACGGGATCCGCATCGCCTCCGTGCACCTCGGCCGCCCGTCCTCCTCGTCGTTCGACTGCCGGAGGATCACGTCCACATTCGCTGCCCGCCGCCGACCCCCTGTTCTCCGCCGCGGGCACGATACCGGCCGCCTCCGCGCAACAGCACCGCCGGTGAGCATCCCTTCGAGGTCCCCTCCATCCCCGCTCTCTATTGCACCGCTTGCTCGAGCCCTAGACCACCCGGACGCCGACGAGCCCAACGCCCAGGGCCGCCGGTCGGTGCCCGTCGGCCATGGCCGAAAGCTCCCCTGAGGAGATTGGTCCCTTTTCGATTTAGCCCCTGAAGAAATCCTAATTTCCTTAGATCGATTCATGTGTCTTGCGTAAGTTGCAGAAAACCCCCTGTAAACATTAGATCCCAGCACTTAAACCCAGCCGAGCCCCTTTTGCAAATCTAACCCTGCTGTTTACCCTTTTCGCGAGCACTGTTGTGTGTGCCTTGCGAATCTTCTGAGTAAACCCCTGCCATCTACGTTATTCGCGTTTAAGTCCCTGCAGACCTGTTTAGCGCGCAAAGTCCCCGTTTTAACTCCGATTTAATCCGTTTTCGTTGCGTTAGGTTCATACCAACTTAAACTACCCGTTAGCACTGTTAATTGACACCTAATTTGTTTCTGAATTTTATTTAATATATTAATTTGACTAAGTATTATTTAAATATGTTTTCTAATTAAAATCCAACTAAGGTGTATACCCGTTTTTTTTTTATTTTTTTTATATATTAATGTTAACATGATTAATAATTACTCATTAGTTTTCTGAATAAAATACACTTAAGTTTCACTTCGGTTTTTCAAAAAATAAATATTAATTGATTAATGCTTATTATTTAATTAGCTTTTCCAAATTAAAAGCAAACTAGAGTTACAATTCAAGTTTTCATAAATAATCATTAATATTAATATCAACATAAATGTGTTTCTATCGTAATATTGATTAGTTCAACACGGTTCATAAAGTTACTCGATTAGATGCTCTCACATGCTTCTTTTCAAGTTAATGTTTTAATTTGAATAAATTATACTTGAATATTTATAATTAAAATACGACTAAGTTTACTTTGTATTTTCTAAAGATGAAAAATATAGTTTGTATTCATAATTTATACATGGTTTTATTTAATTAAAATAAACGAAGCTTATAGACTTTCATTAAATACAAAACTTCTGAAAGCTGTATCTTTTCAACCGTAGCCCTGTTTCCAGCGATTCTTGCGCCCGCGTGACCATCGAACCAAGCCCTATCCTTTAGCGCGCTCTTTTAAAGCTTTTCCTCTGATTGGTGTATTGTTCTTAGTTGTATTGTTTGCTTGCTTATTTAGCTATGAATGATGCGAGTAGATGAGTGCCATCAAGAGATTTCATGGAGAAGAGTTTGACGATCAAGAGCCGAAGACTGAGTGATTGTACTGGATTTGAGGCAAGTTATAGCACGGACAATCCTTGCTACCTACTCACTCATTTAAATCACTGTTCTTTACATACGCATGTGTCTAATACTGTTTACCATTAAGGCTGTACCTAGCATTTATTTTTCTTGTCCTTGTATTCCTATGGGTAATTGCATATGGGTAGCATTTTTGCTAGGCGCAGCTATTGTCACCATTATTTAACTGTTAAACTTGTATTAATGGTCCACTTCAACTTTAATGTTAAAACTTGCTTTTTAGCAACATGGATCAGGGAGCTAGAGCATGTGCTGTGTGCTTTGCTCTAGTGTCTCCCTCTAAGGACCGGTTCTTAAAGCGGCAACCCAGGAGCCTGTCGCCACCGCCGGAACTATATGGGCTCTGGTCTTGGTCAAGTAGCTTGTACGTCTCTAGCTTGGCAGTAGTTACCGAGGGGCCAACGGCGTTGTGGGAGGTACGGCGCTGGGTGATCTCCGATTCCACCGAGGACGGTAGCCCCGTCGGCTAGGTCACGTTAGACCCAGTCCCGTGTAGGAGTCTCAGCGATTGAGAACTCTGCACGTTGCGCAGTATGGGTGGGATACCCGCGCTCTGGACGCCATCGACCCCCTCACGGTGTGACTCCGTGGGCGTACGTCGATCTCGGTGCCTAAGTTTTCACCACCGTATAGTACTCCAGCGGCTACTTACTTGTTAGGGTGTCTTGTGAAAGCCTCGTAGCGTCCCTATGCAGTCACACCTCGGAAGTGTTGATGTGCGTGGTTGGGTGCAAAGTTCCTTTGAACTTTTACGCGACTGGTGGGTAAAGGGCGAAACCTCTGCAGAGTGTACGATCTATCATGATAGCCTTGCTCAAGGTCACGAGCGGCCTGGATCCTTTATGATTAGAATATGGTATTTATCCCTGTTTAATGTCACTTACACTATTAATTGGGTTACAACTGGGATCTCACTCACTTGTAGTAACTTGGATAGAGTTAAAACGAACCAACTAAAAGTGCTAATGCAGTTAAGCCAGAGTCTAGCCTTTTTGAGCCTTCATAACCCGTGCTATACTTGCTAAGTAATTTCCATTACTTACACTTGTTGTTATTACTATTTTTGGGTAAAATCCCGGATGGGTAACAGATTGGAGTCAGGCTGACTATGCTGTGGAGTTTCCAGAGGACTTGCCATACTTCTGAGCTGGCGTTCCCCCAGTCAGAGTCCCTGCGGGATTGCGGCTACACTTAGAGAGAGTTTATTAGTCTTCCGCTGTCCATGTATTTCGTTTATGCCAAACTCTGATGTAATCGCTACTTTATGTTGAATAACGAAGCATTGTACTCTGATTTTTATCATATTTATTCGCTATATGTGTCTGTGGACTTCCTGGGCACACATATGGCCACATTCGGGTTTTGAGTAAATCCGGGTGTGACACTTTCCATCAAACACTGCACATATAATGGACTCTATTTTGGCACTTCTGGTTTTTCTGGTGTAGGAATTAGATCATTTATGAAATTGAAGTATTCTGCAAGGCTGTTGAAGATTGATACTATAAATATCCCTTTTGTTCTCTCTTATTATTATATTGAATCCAGAAATTGCCGAATAGGCATTCTTGGATTTCGTCTAGCACAATATGATACTCAGGCTTGAATTTGTATGAATTTCACGGGAATATTCTCAGCTTATTCTTATTACCAAAGGTGTATGTTTACATCCCATTGAAAGTCATTCCCTTTTTCATTTCTGCAAAATAGATGGTCGAGAAAACAAATCAGGTAAGCTATTTTCCTTTCATTTTACTAGTAGAGTGCACGTGCGTATATTAGAAAAAATTAATAAAAAATTATCTTTTAAAATTGGATTGAATTTTATTTTTTTATGTTAGAAATTTTATAAAACAGAATATCCTAAGTATTTTAAATGAGTTAAATTCAGTATGGAACAAAAAACAAAATTATAATTTATAATCCAATAAAAATAAATCAAGGCCAAATATACATATTGCTCCGTGCATAGGTAAATAAAAAAGAAAAAATGATATACTGCACTATAAGTTGGATATTAGGAAAGCAAATGACATATTTATAATTCCTTCACCCACCGGTCTTGATGACGAGTGGATCCAATTTGCTCGGGGATGCATCTTTGGACCGATCGCTACGCTGGAATCCCTATTCAAAATTTTGTGCAAATATCATTTATTTTATTTGTGACTTACTTTGTCATCACATATACTTTAAGTATGACTTATTTTTTATATTTGAATAAATTTTTAAATAAGACGAATGGTCAAAGGTTGTACAAAAAAATCAACAGAAAATAATAATTTAGAATGGAGGGAGTACATAACTGAACTTAGGTTATAATGGAGGTTAACTTTGACACAACACTAAAACACGACGTCCTCGCCCTCGTCGCCGTCGTCCTCATCCCCGCCTATGGCTACCTCCGCCATGTGAAGATCACCGTCGACGACGCCTCCCTCACCCGCTTCTCGCTCGTCCAGGCGCCATGGTGCTCCTCGCCTACCTCTCGTTGACGCTCCGGCTCCTCAACCTGAACTGGGCCATCGGCGACACCAACGACGAGCCGCTGGTGGCGGCGTATACCTTCGACGGCGAGCTGATCGACCACGTTCGGGTCGCGAGGCGGACGACGATCCATCGCTACAATTTCGGCCTTGATCAGCTAAGAATTTTTTTTATTCCATCAGGTTTTTTTATTCCATCGTAGTTTTTCTTATTTGGTAAGTGTTTAAGCGGTGCGGGTACAAATGGTGGGTAATGCAGCGCTAGTTGACTGGTGGGTATACAAGGTAGTTAAAAAAATTCTATGGTGAGAAAATTAATGTCTAAAACGGTAAAAACTCTCTAAAACATCGTTTTTGAGAAACTTTCCACGTCATTTCCATTGTTGGACCCGACATGTGGGTCCTCTGTGAGGGCTGGGTAGGAATTATTTTGGTGACAAGTGTTTTCAATTCTACTGGATCCTTATAATATAGATATGCTCATAGACAACTTTGTAACCATTTCCAGTATAATATCTTCAAACAAAACCCATCTCCTTGTTTAACTTTTCTTACTATTAATTTGGTTACGATACTTGCATATGGCCTCACAGTCTGTCCTAACTGTGAATTCTTTGAACCCCAAGTACAATCTAAAGGCATTTATTGCGTATATTACTGCCAAAATTTCTCTATAGGTATTCTTAATAGTATTTAATTTATAGCTTCCTAAAGCATATCTACATATGTTTTCTTCTATCTTAGAAGAGTATTTGTTGGGCTTTTTCTTTAATATAGAACCCCATCCTAGTTTAGAAGCATATGTTTCAATGATAAAATAATTAGCATCTAAAGGTAACTCTAGGGGCTTTTAGATTCATGAATTTATCTTTTATGACTTTGACTAATTTTTTATCGTCTAAATTGAAATATTTTTTACCATTCTTCCTTAGCTTAGCATATAATGGTCCAGCAAGTTTTGCCAAGTTCTCTATATAATTCTTAGCATAATTCACAATTCCTAGAAACTGTTGTCAATGAGTCACTCATGGCGTCTCAAAAACATAATAGCAACTAAGTCCTGGCCTCCGTGTCACCTCATCTGGCGACTCGGGCGGTGCCCGACACCGGCCACCGCAGCTCCCTTCCGTCCACCTCCCACCACCTCGTTGCCGCTGGAGCAGGCTGCCGGAAGCCCGCGCAGCCGTGAGGAAGGTGGCGGCGGGGCCTTGTTTCTTCTTCTTCCACGCTCGCCCGCGCAGCCACGAGGAAGCTTGCTCGTTCCTCTGGCGGCCGGCGGCTTTCTTCGGCGAGCTTCAGCCCAGATCCGTGCCCCCATGGCCGGATCCGGTGAAATCCAAGAGCGGACGGCGGCCGGCAGGTGGTGACAGGCGCGGCGGTCGGCAACAGGCCGGCGACGTCAGGCCGGACGAGCAAGCCTGCGGTCTGGCGATGCGGCGGCTGCGCGTGGATCTGCCTCAGCGGCGCGGGCGGCGGCCGGCAGTTCAGCGACGCCGACTGACGGGCGAGCCTGCAGCGGCCTGGTCGGGGCGCGTGACCGCAGCGGCTAGATCGGGGTGCGCGTCCGCGGCCTTGGTCTGGCGATGCGGCGGCTGCGCATGGATCTGCCTCAGCGGCGCGGGCGGCGGCCGGCAGTTCAGCGACGCCGACCGACGGGCGAGCCTGCAGCGGCCTGGTCGGGGCGCGCGACCGCAGCGGCTAGGTCGGGGTGCGCGTCCGCGGCCTTGGCTCGGGGTGCAGCGGTGATGACGGCCACGAGTGGAGGAAGCAGACGGCGGCCGCGAGTGCAGGAGGCAGACGACAGATGGCGGCCGAGTGGCTTTGGCGTCGGCCCGCGGCGACCTGGCGAGGGGGTGGAGGTCGAGCGCGGCAGATCTACGGTGTGGGGGAGCTGCGGCGGTTTTGGGGTGGCGGCGAACAGAGGCGGCGCGGCTGCGGCTGCTCACGATGGCCGGCGGCGACAGGCCGACGAGGGCTCATGGAGGTGCCGTGGGAGCTGCGCTTCCGGGCGTGTGGGGCTGCGCGGCTCGAGGCGGCCACGGAACGGCCGGCGGGCTTCCACGGTGTGGGCAGCACGGCGGCCGGGCGTGTGGGGCGGGGCGGCTCGAGGCGGCCACGGAACGGCCGAAGGGCGACGCGCGGAGAGGCGAGCATGGGCGCATGGAGGCGTCGTGCCGGTGGTTCGCGGCCGTAGCGCCTGCGCGTGGTGGCGGTACGACGGCGACAACAACGGCCGGCCAGCGCGAGGAGGGTGCGGCCACCGCACGACCGGGGCGCCTGCGTGCGGCTGGTCGACGCGGGCCGGGCGCGAGGATGCGGCGGCGCGAGGTGAAGGCGCGTGCATGCGATGGCACCGGGTGCGGCGAGAGAGGCGGCGGCCGGGGCGAGAGAGGCGGCGGCCGGGGCGAGAGGGCCGGCGGCGGAGTGCGGCCTGCCCTAGTGATGGCCGCGAGGGCTACACGGAGTGATGGAGGAGCGAAGCTGCTGCTGCGGGACTCGTGGGTTTGCGGCGGAGGTGTCACTCTATTGGGATGGCCATGGCGGTGGTGCCAATGTGCTGCGTTGTGCACGTGCAGCGTGGATCGGATGCTCTTGGCAAAAGCCCTCGCTAGTTCTGCTGACGGATGGCGGCGGCGTACTTGGACGTCGCTTTCCATTTTGGGAGCGTCATTGTGGAGCTACAATCCTGTTGCATGAGATCTCTGGGTGAAAACCCTGTCCAGCTTCTGGACGAGCGACCGTGGCGCCTTTGGCGTCATACCCTCCTTGGAGGCGTCGTCTCGAGAGATCCTGCGCATTTGGTACAATGACATTCTACTGTCTATGGCGGTCCCGACTGGTGTTGGCAATCCCGTCGTGAGGCATGCACATGGGTGTTGGTTCCTCGCGCCGAGGCGTCTTCTCTTCTTGTTGGTGGCCAAGGGTCGCCGCTTGGTTGCCGTTCGGCTGCTCGCAGCGGACCACGGCGGCCGACGTTGCTTAGCAATTGTCGGTATGGTGTGGGACTACATCGGTGGACGGCGCTTGCGGCAACGGCAATGGGCGACGACTCGGCTTGTAGCGGACCGTGGCGGGTTGCTCGGCATGGTTGAATCTTCCCGGTGCGGTACAACGTCGAAAGTCAGCACAGACGACAACCTTGGTCTATTGGTTCGAAGGCAGCGGCTTCGTGCGGGAGGAAGTAACATGATGAAGTCGAACCACGGCGACAGTCAGGTTGTTTTGGTGAAGTTCCTTGGAGGCGGGGCGACCATGCTCGCTATCTCGACGGCAACATAAGGAACGAGTCCGGAGCATGGAGGTGGCGGATGTGGCGAGGGCCCCGCGCACGAGAGGCGTCCAACATCGGATGTGGCGAGGCCCCCGCGCGTTGTTTTGCTCGGGCTCGGTGTTTTTTCATCCCGTCGGATAGGTCCTGCATTGTTGCAACGTTCAATGAAGGCGTCTGCCTCCTTTGTTCCTCTATCAGCGCCGGATCATGTTAGAGTTTTGATGAATGCATGGGTGCAGCATGTGGGCGGGGGCTGCGGTTTGGTTTTTCTCCGCTGTATAGGATTGCGGCCGTGTTGATGACTCAATCCGACCGGCCGGTGAGTGGTTGTGAGTGGTATCCCGCGTTGATGTCCCAATCCAACCGGGCGAGTATAGTCATTTTTTCTTTCTTTTCTGTTTTCCTGACTATGGCCTCCCAGGGTTGTAGACTTGTATTTTTCTGCTATATCAATGAAACACGCACTGTATTGTGTGGTTAGTTAAAAAAAAGAAACTGTTGTCAAAATTTCTTATCATTCATTGTACCATTGTAAATATTTTATTTGCAATGTGCTCTGGTAGGAGTATCTTTCCTTCTCCTATTTCATGGCCAAGAAAATTTATTTTCTCTTTACATATTTCAATTTTCTTTTTAGAGAGTATTAGCCCATTTTGTTCTACCTTTCTTAAGAACACTTCAAGGTGAGCAATATGTTTTTATATGATTTTGAAAAGACTAGCAGGTCATCTATGAATGCTTGATTTTTCATTAAATATATTTTACATATTTCTTTGAAAGAGTGCAGGCGCATTTTTTTTAACCCTAAGGGCATTGCAAGCCATTCATAGTCTCCTAAAGGATAAGCAATTAAATGCTGTCCATGGGATAGATTCCCTGCCATTTTTAATTGCCAAAACCCAGCCTTTAAGTCAATATTTGAAAAAAGAATGTCCTTCCTTGTATCCTATTGATCCATTCTTGCTTATTGGGTATATTGCAGTGTCACACCCGGATTTACACAAAACCCGAATGTGGCCATATGTGTGCCCAGGAAGTCCACAAACACATATAGCGAACAAATATGGTAAAAATCAGAGTACAATGCTTAATTCTCAACATAAAGTAGCGGGTACATTAGAGTTTGCATAAATGAAATACATGGACAGCGGAAGACTAATACATCTCTCTAAGCGTAGCCGCAATCCCACAGGGACTCTGACTGGGGGAACGCCAACTCAGAAGTACGGCAAATCCTCCGGAAACTCCACAGCATAATCAGCCTGACTCCAATCTGTTACCCGTCCGGGATTTTGCCCAAAAATAGTAATACAACAAGTGTAAGTAACAGAATTACTTAGCAAGTATAGCACGGGGGATGAGGCAGAAAAAGGCTTGACACTGGCTTAACTGCATAAGCACTTTTAGTTGGTTCGTTTTACACATAATTACTACTTTAGATGAATCCCAATTGTATCCCAAATTAATTAATGTAAGTCATCAATAAACAGTAATAAATATCATCTTCTAATCATAAAAGGATCCAGGCCGCTCGTGACCCTGAGCCGGGCTATCATGATAGATCGTACACTCTGCAGAGGTTTCGCCCTTTACCCACCAGTCGCGTAAAAGTCCAAACGAACTTTGCACCCAACCACGCACATCAACACTTCCGAGGTGTGACAGCATAGGGACGCTACGAGGCTTTCACAAGACACCCTAACAAGACAGTAGCCGCTGGAGTACTACAAAGTGGTGAGAACCTAGGCACCGAGATTGACTGACCCTCAGGGCGCAACGTGAGGGGGTCAATGGCATCCACGCACCGGCAAATCATGCCAACAAGAAAGTAAATGGTGCAACGTGCGGAGCTCCCGCACTCACGGGGGCTCCCAACACGGGATTGGGTCTAACGGGACCTAGCCGACGGGGCTACCGTCCTCGGTGGAATCCGAAATCACCCCGTGCTTTGCCTCCCACAACGCCGTAGGCCACTCGGTAACCACTGCCAAGCTAGAGACGTACAAGCTACTCGACCAAGACCAGAGCCCATATAGTTCCGGCGGTGGCGACAGGCTCCCAGGTTGCCGCTTTTACGAACCAGTCCTTAGGGAGAGACACTGGGGCCCGGCAAAACACACAAGCCCCAGCTCCCTTATCCAAGTTGCTAAAAAGCAAGTTTTAACATTAAGTTTGAAGTGGACCATTAAGTCAATATTAACAGTTAAGTAAAAGTGACAGTAGTTGCGCCTAGCAAAATACTACCCATATGCAAAAACCCATAGGAGTACAAGGACGGGGAAAATAAATGCTAGGTACAACCTTAATGGTAAACAGTATTAGACACATGCGTATGTAAAGAACAGTGTATTAAATGAGTGAGTAGGTAGCAAGGATTGTCCGTGCTATAACTTGCCTCGAATCCAGTATATTTACTCATAGTCTTCAGCTCTTGATCTTGAAATCTCTCGAACGGCCTTCCTCTACTCGCAACAATCATCGAGCACAGCGTGCTAAACAAGCAAACAAACAATATACAACTAAGAACAATACACCAATCAAAGGAAAAGATTTTAAAGAGCGCTCTAAAGGATAGGGCTTGGTTCTATGGTCACGTGAGCGCAAGAATCACTCTAATCGGAGCTAAAACGAGGAAGATATGGCTTGATCAATTCCCGTCACCATCTGACACAGTCTGCTTGTTTATTTTATATATCGAGTTCTAGACATCCGATTAACGTGATTCCAATTGGGTTAGCTTCATAATTTGATAACCTATCTTCTTAAAAAATATCACGATTTTAGGAGCTACTATACAGAAACGACACATGATTTAGTGGACCTTTAAGAATCTGTTTTTGAGGGTGAAAATCTGTGCAGAAATCTGTTTAAATATTTTCGACTTAGTTACAGCCAGATTTTGACCCGACGTCTTGAATGAAAGTTGTAGGAAAGTTTCTGTAGATATCCAAAATGTATTTATTTGCTGGATTTGGTTAAAGGGATCAAAAGTTATGGTCAAAACAGTAAGCAGCTCAGGAATCTAGTCGAATTTTCAGAAAATGTTGGAAACTATGGACTAAACAAGATTTCCGGCACTTAAAGCTAGCAAGGACTTTTCTACGAAAGAGTATATACTAAACGAATATGATAGAAAATTACAAGATTCGCTGAGGGTCTTACTGAAAATCCATGAAGCCAGAAACGACGGAAGGTTCGGCGCGACGACGAGATGAAGAATAGGCACCAGCTGAAGATACGGTGGAAGGAGACTACCTTAGGGAATCCCATTCAAGGGGCCTCCCTGTAAAGGAGTCGATGGTGGTGTGTCTTTTCTGGAGAAGAGGTGGTTTGTATATATAGAGAGAAAACCTCTCACCTCCACGTCCATTAGCAATATGGGACTAAAACTTGGTTTAGCCTCTTTCAATGCTAATAGGCTTTTAGAGACACTAATGGGCTTTGGAATTCGGCCCAACAAAGTGATGGGATGGATTTGGGCTAAAATTGGGTCAACTCTGGGCCAGGGCTGGTCTACTAAGATTTAATGTGATTTTAATTTTCGGAATAATTAATTTCCTGGTTATAAAATAATTCTAGATAAGTCTAGAATTCATATTTGAACCAAGAAAAATACTCCAAAAATTCCAAAAATCTTAGGAAAACTCCTAGAGATAGATTTGGACATGAGGAACCCAAATAATGTATTTGGAACTCATGAAAATAATTTTTGATTATTCTAAAAATTAGAATATGCTCTAGGAAAATGAGAATAAATTTCAGATAAATCTGGAAAAATTCTCATTAGGCTTCTAAACACATTTTGAAAACTCTACACACATAAAACCACTAAATGCAAATGCAAGGCACTCAATAGTAATCCTATATTATTTTCGAAAACAAAATTTTCCTATACTAAATTCCCTGTTAATTATATAAAGCTTGGAAAATTTTTGAAAATTGAGAAAAATATTGTATTAATTGCGTTGGAAATTCACATCCCAAAATTCGAAAATTTTGGGGTGTGACAAACTACCCCCCTTAAACTGAATCTCGTCCCGAGATTCGCAAGGAATAGGAGCAAGGAGGAGGCGAAACAACAAGATTTTCAAACAGAGATCTTCTAGAGTTGGATCATCATGGTTCTTCATCTTCTGTGTTGATATAGTTGCAAAGCTTGTACTCCAAAATCTTCTTTAGCTTCGTTTCTTCATTACGATGATCGTCTTCTGTCTTTCTTCTTGGTGTTCTTCACTTGATTTACGTGAATAGATAGCAAGAAAAACAAGAAGGTACGGGGAAAATAGAGAGAGCCCAACTACACAATCATTACAAAGATCCAAATCAATCAAAGGCACAAGGACAGGCATTACAAACACACTCAACCAGGGTTAGACACACAAGCCTAAAAGCGACTCTAAACGTTGTCAATAATGTTAAGGGAATCCTCCTATGCAAGATTATCACTTCGGTCTTCTTCACCTTGCAAACTCGTCTTGAGTGGTGTCCAACTTCTTGGTTGTAGTGGCACTGAGGGTGACGTCGTCATGTACTCTGAAGTCGTTCGGCTTGAACTTCTTGTAGCAGGCGGACGATATCTTCATTCTTCAAGTGACTTGCAAATGCATCGGGACGATACAGACGATCTAAGTGTTTTAGGATAAAGGAAGAGTCGAAAGGACACTTTGAGATCGAAATGAATCCAAAGTGACAATACTTGAAGAACAAGGAGGAGAGAAGTGGAAATGGTATCAAGGAACGACTGAGTAAACAAGGAGACTCAGAATATATATAAAAGATAAGCGATCAAGGTAAAGCAACAAGGAGGAGTTAAATAGACCATAGTTGAAAATTAGCAATCAGCACAAGGTGGAGATAAATGATCAGAAGTCAAGGATGAGAAGTAAATTATCAAGGAGAGGATAAAACATCCAAGGATATAATGACCAAAGAGAAATTGTCAAGGAGGAAAAGTGCTCAAGGATAACACTTTTTATGAATCAAAATCTCAAGGAAAGAGGAAGCAAGGGTTATATGGTAAAATGATTCTGAATGGATGGCCAGTACTATCTAGGCTGCGGTCCTACAGTCAGCATAGCTCTGATACCAATCTGTCACACCCGGATTTACACAAAACCCGAATGTGGCCATATGTGTGCCCAGGAAGTCCACAAACACATATAGCGAACAAATATGGTAAAAATCAGAGTACAATGCTTAATTCTCAACATAAAGTAGCGGGTACATTAGAGTTTGCATAAATGAAATACATGGACAGCGGAAGACTAATACATCTCTCTAAGCGTAGCCGCAATCCCACAGGGACTCTGACTGGGGGAACGCCAACTCAGAAGTACGGCAAATCCTCCGGAAACTCCACAGCATAATCAGCCTGACTCCAATCTGTTACCCGTCCGGGATTTTGCCCAAAAATAGTAATACAACAAGTGTAAGTAACAGAATTACTTAGCAAGTATAGCACGGGGGATGAGGCAGAAAAAGGCTTGACACTGGCTTAACTGCATAAGCACTTTTAGTTGGTTCGTTTTACACATAATTACTACTTTAGATGAATCCCAATTGTATCCCAAATTAATTAATGTAAGTCATCAATAAACAGTAATAAATATCATCTTCTAATCATAAAAGGATCCAGGCCGCTCGTGACCCTGAGCCGGGCTATCATGATAGATCGTACACTCTGCAGAGGTTTCGCCCTTTACCCACCAGTCGCGTAAAAGTCCAAACGAACTTTGCACCCAACCACGCACATCAACACTTCCGAGGTGTGACAGCATAGGGACGCTACGAGGCTTTCACAAGACACCCTAACAAGACAGTAGCCGCTGGAGTACTACAAAGTGGTGAGAACCTAGGCACCGAGATTGACTGACCCTCAGGGCGCAACGTGAGGGGGTCAATGGCATCCACGCACCGGCAAATCATGCCAACAAGAAAGTAAATGGTGCAACGTGCGGAGCTCCCGCACTCACGGGGGCTCCCAACACGGGATTGGGTCTAACGGGACCTAGCCGACGGGGCTACCGTCCTCGGTGGAATCCGAAATCACCCCGTGCTTTGCCTCCCACAACGCCGTAGGCCACTCGGTAACCACTGCCAAGCTAGAGACGTACAAGCTACTCGACCAAGACCAGAGCCCATATAGTTCCGGCGGTGGCGACAGGCTCCCAGGTTGCCGCTTTTACGAACCAGTCCTTAGGGAGAGACACTGGGGCCCGGCAAAACACACAAGCCCCAGCTCCCTTATCCAAGTTGCTAAAAAGCAAGTTTTAACATTAAGTTTGAAGTGGACCATTAAGTCAATATTAACAGTTAAGTAAAAGTGACAGTAGTTGCGCCTAGCAAAATACTACCCATATGCAAAAACCCATAGGAGTACAAGGACGGGGAAAATAAATGCTAGGTACAACCTTAATGGTAAACAGTATTAGACACATGCGTATGTAAAGAACAGTGTATTAAATGAGTGAGTAGGTAGCAAGGATTGTCCGTGCTATAACTTGCCTCGAATCCAGTATATTTACTCATAGTCTTCAGCTCTTGATCTTGAAATCTCTCGAACGGCCTTCCTCTACTCGCAACAATCATCGAGCACAGCGTGCTAAACAAGCAAACAAACAATATACAACTAAGAACAATACACCAATCAAAGGAAAAGATTTTAAAGAGCGCTCTAAAGGATAGGGCTTGGTTCTATGGTCACGTGAGCGCAAGAATCACTCTAATCGGAGCTAAAACGAGGAAGATATGGCTTGATCAATTCCCGTCACCATCTGACACAGTCTGCTTGTTTATTTTATATATCGAGTTCTAGACATCCGATTAACGTGATTCCAATTGGGTTAGCTTCATAATTTGATAACCTATCTTCTTAAAAAATATCACGATTTTAGGAGCTACTATACAGAAACGACACATGATTTAGTGGACCTTTAAGAATCTGTTTTTGAGGGTGAAAATCTGTGCAGAAATCTGTTTAAATATTTTCGACTTAGTTACAGCCAGATTTTGACCCGACGTCTTGAATGAAAGTTGTAGGAAAGTTTCTGTAGATATCCAAAATGTATTTATTTGCTGGATTTGGTTAAAGGGATCAAAAGTTATGGTCAAAACAGTAAGCAGCTCAGGAATCTAGTCGAATTTTCAGAAAATGTTGGAAACTATGGACTAAACAAGATTTCCGGCACTTAAAGCTAGCAAGGACTTTTCTACGAAAGAGTATATACTAAACGAATATGATAGAAAATTACAAGATTCGCTGAGGGTCTTACTGAAAATCCATGAAGCCAGAAACGACGGAAGGTTCGGCGCGACGACGAGATGAAGAATAGGCACCAGCTGAAGATACGGTGGAAGGAGACTACCTTAGGGAATCCCATTCAAGGGGCCTCCCTGTAAAGGAGTCGATGGTGGTGTGTCTTTTCTGGAGAAGAGGTGGTTTGTATATATAGAGAGAAAACCTCTCACCTCCACGTCCATTAGCAATATGGGACTAAAACTTGGTTTAGCCTCTTTCAATGCTAATAGGCTTTTAGAGACACTAATGGGCTTTGGAATTCGGCCCAACAAAGTGATGGGATGGATTTGGGCTAAAATTGGGTCAACTCTGGGCCAGGGCTGGTCTACTAAGATTTAATGTGATTTTAATTTTCGGAATAATTAATTTCCTGGTTATAAAATAATTCTAGATAAGTCTAGAATTCATATTTGAACCAAGAAAAATACTCCAAAAATTCCAAAAATCTTAGGAAAACTCCTAGAGATAGATTTGGACATGAGGAACCCAAATAATGTATTTGGAACTCATGAAAATAATTTTTGATTATTCTAAAAATTAGAATATGCTCTAGGAAAATGAGAATAAATTTCAGATAAATCTGGAAAAATTCTCATTAGGCTTCTAAACACATTTTGAAAACTCTACACACATAAAACCACTAAATGCAAATGCAAGGCACTCAATAGTAATCCTATATTATTTTCGAAAACAAAATTTTCCTATACTAAATTCCCTGTTAATTATATAAAGCTTGGAAAATTTTTGAAAATTGAGAAAAATATTGTATTAATTGCGTTGGAAATTCACATCCCAAAATTCGAAAATTTTGGGGTGTGACATTGCAGGCATCATCTACTTTGTTATCATTAAGTCTTTTGTAATTAATCACCATTCTTGATTTGCCTCTTACTATCTCAGAGTGATTTCGTACTATAAAGGCAATTGATCTATGCGGACTTCTATACCTAGTCCTGAAACCCAGAATCTAATTCTATACCTAAACACCTACCAGCATCCCTCCCTTTCCCCTTCCCCTTCCAACCTAGCCCAGCAAATATCTTTCATTCACAAATGTTACATCAAAAAAAATATTGGATCGACTAGTGCCATGAAGAATAGTGACCCGGCATTTTCAAAGAAATATATTTTAGAGTACATATTCTAGAAAACAATTGAGTCAATAAGAAATGTTGGATCAAGTAGTCTCATAAAAAATGTTAACATTTTCAAATAAATGTTGACTCCATAAATATTAAATTAAGTAAACTTTAAAAGTTGGGTGAGTCACAAGAAATTTTGTTGTGCTAACATTTTAAAAGAAATGTGAATCGATAGTAAAATGGATTAACATAGCTCATTGGCACGGTAAACAAGTCAACAATAATGGTGTGTCAATAATAAATATGGGTTAGCTAGACTCAAAGATAATGGAAAGCACTGTTGCATTTTGAACATTGATATATTTTAAAGGACATGGGGTATACACATGCAGACTCGAGTTTTTTGTAGTTCCTATTACAATACTATTCATTATTTACTCCATGTATTTGCAACACACACGTGCCGATGATAGCAACATACTGCCACGGAGACGAAGATTCAGAACCAGAATTACAATAGTTGGCGATGGTTGTCCTTGTGGACGAGATTTTCAGCTTTGAACTGTTGTTGCTAATGGTGCAATGACCAACAGCACACACATAGACACAGGAATGAGGAATTGCGTTTAAGGGAATACAAGTAGGTGGAGCGAGGGCCAGCATATGCCGGCATAGGTAACTGCTGATTCCTCATGAATATAAATAGAGGCATATCAGTATATCATCGTGGCTACGTGTTTGTTGAGTCAAATATTGTGGAATGACTCTTGGTGTGGAAATATTGACTACAGTACATCTGAATCTAGTCACATCTTAAGGGTCAATGGGGGCAGAGAGACTTGGATAAAAAAAATGTCCTTGGTGCTTTTAGGCAGTAACAAAACAAATCTACCGCATATATAGGAAAAATATATGATTAAACTTAACTTGAAACAACGAAAATAACCGGAGCATTAGTTAATTTCTTAATCGGAAAGAAAACGACCACCCAATTTCTGCCTGATTGTACTCGTGATTTGGAATTTTGCACTATCTTCGTGCCTATGCACGATTTTGACGCCCAAGCTACTCAGTAGCTAGTATGGGTAGTATCTTTTCGCTGCTGTACAGTGATATTGACATTGCGAGGATTTGAGGCTTTCACCCACGGCCACACAGACTCTCACTCATTGGCTCCTCTCGAGTGGTCAAAAGTCAAAACATATTGCTCCCCTCGCCAACGCCGAGTCATTGAACTCGCTTGGCCGAGATGTGCTCCTGCTACGCCAAAGCACACAGAAAAACTTAGCTGGCCAATACCATTTGGAATGGATGGAGTATTAATTATTTATTTATGTATTTAAAACACATGTGCCTATGATAGCACATACTGTACGTGCCATGGAAATGTACGAGAGTTACAACAATTAGGAATGGTTGTCCATTTTTTTGTTTTAGAAAACTGCAATGTTTTTAGTTAGTCTGCAACAGCACACAGCCAATTTTTACATCTTTTTTAGTTCATACACTGATCACAAATTTAAAAGGGAAATGATCACACACTGACACACACAAACTAAAGGAAATAATAATATGGGATGCACTACGGGAAACTCCTTATATGCCGAGTGTCTACACCTTTGCCGAGTGTTTTTTACGGGCACTCGGCAAACAACGTCTTTGCCGAGTGCAAAATAAAAAACACTCGGCAAAAAGATGTTTGCCGAGTGTCAAATTAAAAACATTCGGCAAAGATGTGTTTGCTGAGTGTTTTTTAGACTAGAAGAGGAAAAAATATTTTTTTTGCCGAGTCTTTGCCGAGTGCCAAAAAATACACTCGGCAAAGAGGTGTTTGCCGAGTGTCAAATAAAAAACACTCGGGAAACAGAGGTGTATTTTTTTAGCACTCGGCAAAAATAATATTTTTTTCTCTCTTCTAGTCCTAAAACTTTTTCTACTCTCTACATAGAACATGTAATACTCAATGTCAAATTTGGTATATTTTTGTATTTATTTGCTATATTTAACTAATTAACTACATTTCAAGCAATTTTTTGAATCAAATCAAATTTAAACTATAAGTGATTAAAAAAATAATATAAAATGAGTTAAAAAATTATATTCATGTTATATAACCCAATCTAAGACCTTACCCATGAAATAAAATGAAATTCGACATATCTTGTTTAAGAATTATGACCATTAACGTGTGTTCGAATGATTTTTAAATTCTCAAAAAAGCAAATAAAGTCTAAAAATCATGAGATTTGTCATGACATCATTATATCATACGTAGAGTCTGTGGTAAAAAATTGAGAATGTTTCGGATAAGTTGTCATGCCCGTCGCTTGTAAAATCGAAGAATCTCCAAAGAAGTTTCAGAGAGTTGAGAAGTAGTCGTTAGGATTTGGAGTTAAATTGATGGTCGAATTTGAATTTAACTTCAATTAATTTTATAGAGGTCATAGATTATATAAATTATGTCATACCAAAATTTGATTATTTTTTAATTTTGTTTGATAATTTTTTTTAAAAAAATTGATGCACGCAGGAAAATCATTTGCCGAGTGTATAGAATAACACTCGGCAAAGAGTCTTTTGCCGAGTGATTTTATAGACACTCGGCGAAGCTGCCATGTCATCAATCCAACCTCTTGGAATCCTCCTTTCCTATTGGTCCATAGCCTTTCCAGTCGGATCCCGCCCTCTCTCTCTTGTCTCTCTCTCCCACACACTCCCTCCCGAACGGATAAGCCTCCCCCTCTCTCTCATCTCTCAACCTCTCTCCCTCCCTCTCCCTCCCAGGCGGCCGGCGGCCAGCGCCCAGGCCAATGCGACGCGGCTCCTTCGCCCAGGTCAACGCGGCGCAGCGCGACGGCAGTGGTGGCCTCGGCTAGGGCAGGCGCGGGTGCGAGCCCGGGCGGCCGGCCGGTGTGGAGGCGGCGACACCAGGTGATGAGGACATCACCGCCAACGATACAACCACGCCATCTTCTCCTATCATTGCCGGTCCTATTACCCGTGCTCGTGCTAGACAACTTAATCATCAGGTGAGTTCACTCCTGAGTTTATGTTCATCATATTTAGACTGTGGAGACCCGTGCACTCTTGTTTTGCTTAGGAATCATGGAGAGGATCGAGAACGAAAAGGATTCACGCGGGCTGGATTCAGACTGCAGAAAAACATCAACTTGTGATGGACACCACGGTCGCATACGAACTCGGATTGGGGCGTTCAAGTACTTCACGGAAAGCTTATCAACTCTACTTTCCAACGGAGCTTACCGCACATCCATATCTCTTCGGAGTCGTCCAGAATTGTCTATTTGCTCCGAGATATTTTCTGCCCATGATGCTGCGCCATCTTATTTGGCCCAATGGGCCGTGTATCTTGTAGAGTCCATTATGGATGCGTCCAAGGGTTGGATGTCACATCCGGATTTACACAAAACCCGAATGTGGCCATATGTGTGCCCAGGAAGTCCACCGACACATATAGCGAACAAATATGGTAGAAATCAGAGTACAATGCTTCATTATTCAACATAGAGTAGCGATTACATCAGAGTGCTTCACAAATGAAAACATGGATAGCGGAAGACTAATACATCTCTCTAAGCGTAGCCGCAATCCCACAGGGACTCTGACTGGGAGAACGCCAACTTAGAAGTACGGCAAATCCTCCGGAAACTCCACAGCATAGTCAGCCTGACTCCAATCTGTTACCCGTCCGGGATTTTGCCCAAAAATGATAATAATAGAAAGTGTAAGTAACAAAATTACTTAGCAAGTATAGCACGGGTTATGAAGGCTCAAAAAGGCTTGACACTGGCTTAACTGCATTAGCACTTTTAGTTGGTTCGTTTTATCAAAGCCCAAGTTACTACAAGTGAATGAGAACCCAGTTGTAACCCAAATTAATTAATGTAAGTCATCATTAAACAGTAATAAATATCATCTTCTAATCATAAAAGGATCCAGGCCGCTCGTGACCCTGAGCCGGGCTATCATGATAGATCGTACACTCTGCAGAGGTTTCGCCCTTTTCCCACCAGTCGCGTAAAAGTTCGGAAGAACTTTGCACCCAACCACGCACATCAACACTTCCGAGGTGTGACTGCATAGGGACGCTACGAGGCTTTCACAAGACACCCTAACAAGACAGTAGCCGCTGGAGTACTACAAGGTGGTGAGAACCTAGGCACCGAGATTGACTGACCCTCAGGGCGCAACGTGAGGGGGTAAATGGCATCCACGCACCGGCAAATCATGCCAACAAGAAAGTAAATGGTGCAACGTGCGGAGCTCCCCGCACTTACGGAGGCTCCCAACACGGGACTGGGTCTAACGGGACCTAGCCGACGGGGCTACCGTCCTCGGTGGAATCCGAAATCACCCCGTGCCTTGCCTCCTACAACGCCGTAGGCCACTCAGTAACCACTGCCAAGCTAGAGACGTACAAGCTACTCAACCAAGACCAAAGCCATTATAGTTCCGGCGGCGGCGACAGGCTCCCAGGTTGCCGCTTTTACGAACCAGTCCTTAGGGAGAGACACTGGGGCCAGGCAAAACACACAAGCCCCAGCTCCCTGATCCAAGTTGCTAAAAAGCAAGTTTTAATGTTAAAGTTGAAGTGAACCATTAATACAAGTTTAACAGCTGAATAAGTGTGACAGTAGTTGCGCCTAGCAAAATACTACCCATATGCAAAAACCCATAGGAATACAAGGACAGGGAAATAAATGCTAGGTACAACCTTAATGGTAAACAGTATTAGACACATGCGTATGTAAAGAATAGTGTATTAAAAGTGAGATAGGTAGCAAGGATTGTCCGTGCTATAACTTGCCTTCCTCGGAGTATGGCTGCTGCTGCGAGTCCTGCTCCGGCACGTCCTCAACGTACTCGAAGTCCAAAGCTACGGGCTCGCCGACTGGACACGAACATCACGCACGCATTCCAAAGAAATCATTACATGCAAGCAAAGTAATTCTATTAGAACAGTACACCAAACAGTAAAAACAGTACAAAAACAGGAGCTAGACATATTCTACGCTTCGCTACGAACACATGAGCGCGAAAATCACTCAAATCGGAGCTAAAACGTGAAAGTTATAGCGTTTTTCGGATCCAGGGACTAATCTGTGAAAAACCGAGGACCTATACGTAAATAAGCGTATAACTACGAGGGCTAGCACGTAAAAACAGCAGCCCTGGACCGCGGGTACTATTTTCCAAAAGCTCAGGGGGTTCTTCGTAAAAAACAGGACCCAATCGTAATGATTTTTGAACTGTCCTGGATGGCGGATTGATTTGCGAAAAGGACAGGGACTCTTTAGCAAATGTTACCGGCGCTGACCGGTATGTTGGTGGTTTGACTTGGGCGAGGGGCTAATCTGAGCCGTTGGATCAGGATCTAGTGGCTCGGGTGAGTTGGGGGAGTTTTGGTCGCCGGCGGCGACAGGGGCACGGCGGCGCCGCTCGGGTTGACGGCCGAGGCTCGCCGGAGTCGAGGCTAACTCGGGCTACACGCCACCAAATGAAACGCGGTTTGCACCTATGGCACCAGGGAAGGACGGCGAGTTCACCTGGGGTGATTGCGACGGCGATGGGGCGACGAGGAGCGCGGACGTCGGGGAGGGGCGGCTCGGCGGGCCTGTGCAACGACGGTGAGCGCGTTAAGCTTGAAAACAAGGCGAAACGAGGTTGGGAACGGCTCGGTTAGCTCCATTACCTTCCTGCGACTCGGCTGGGTGAGTTGTCGTCGAGCGGAAGGCGGCGCCGATGTGGATCGATGGCGGCGGCTCGCTAATGGCGGCGGCGCTCGGCTCTAGACGGGAAGGCGGCGGCACTAGCGCAGGGGGAAGTGCTGCGGGCTAGAGGAGAAGGTTGGGAGGTCGGGGCGAAGAGAGAGGTGCTATAATAGGCCCTGGAGAGGGGTCCGGGGCGTGTGACCGCGCTAATCACGGCCGGCGGGGATTCCCCTTCCATGTCGGGGAAGTACCTTCCATTCGCGGAGCGCGCGAAGAAAGGAAGGGAGCGGTCGTGGGAAACTTCCGCGAAGGTACGTAGGAGGCCACAGAGGCGGGAGGCGGGCTCGGGCCCTGGGCCGAGGCGATGGCGCGGCGCGGTCGAGCTGCGCTCGGTCGGCCGAAGGTAGGGGATGACGAGTGGGGTCCGGATGGCAGTGAGAGAAGAGGGAGGGGGTTCGGTCGCACAGCTGGGCCGGAACCGAGGCGGGAGTGGGCCGGCGGACCGGGCTGAGGGAAAGGAGTTGGGGGGGGGGGCAAAGTCGAGCCGGGGAAGGAGAGTTGGGGGGAGAAATGGACTTGTGCGGCTGGCTGGGCCGTGCGCGAGACGGGCCGAGCGGAGATGGCTGGGCCGAACCAGAGGAAGAGATGAGGGGGCAAGAGTGAACCAGGGAAGGAGTCCAGGGAGCAGAATCGAACTATGGGCCTAAAAACTTTTCTAGAGCTCCAAACAAAGTGATTCAAATTTGAATTTAAATAAATTTAAATTCTTGTTTGAATCACAAGCAATACAAAAATAAATACAGCAGCATGAATGCAACAATAAATGTTTCTATCACTTATATTTGATTTTAAATTTTAGAAAATTATTATTTAGCCTTTATAAAATAGGTGAAAGCATTAAATAATTAATTAAATGCCAAAAATTTTAAATTGAGCATTTTTGGGTGTTACAAACCTACCCCCCTTAAGGTGAATCTCGTCCTCGAGATTCGGATGTAGAAGCGAAGAGCTGTGGGTACTCGGACTTGAGATCTTCTTCCCGCTCCCAAGTCGCTTCATCTTCTGAATGCCGGCTCCACTGCACCTTGCACATCCGAATGGTCTTGTTTCTCAGCACTCTTTCTGACACGTCCAGGATCCTGATCGGATACTCCTCGTACGTGAGGTCCTCCTGAACATTCAACTCATCAATCGGGATCTGCTCTTCTGGCACCCGCAAGCACTTCTTCAACTGGGACACATGGAACACATCGTATACTCCGGCTAGTCTCTCAGGTAGATCCAGCTGATATGCCACTTCGCCCATCCGTTCTTGTATCCTGAACGGTCTGACGTAACAAGGCGCCAACTTGCCTTTGACATTGAACCGTTTTACTCCTCTCATGGGTGACACCTTAAGGTACACAAAATCATCAACTCTGAAGCTGAGGTCCCTCCGTCTGACATCGGCGTAACTCTTCTGTCTGGACTGGGCCACCTTCAGGTTCTCTCTGATCACCTGCACCTGCCGCTCTGCATCTCTGAGTATTTCCGGACAAAAGACCTGGCTCTCTCCAGTCTAATTCCAGAACAATGGGGTCCGACACTTCCTGCCATACAATGCCTCGAATGGTGCCATCTGCAGACTCTTCTGGTAGCTGTTATTGTAGGAGAACTCTGCATACGGCAAACTCTTATCCCAGCTGACTCCGTACTGCAATGCACAAGCCCTCAACATATCCTCCAGTATCTGGTTGGTCCGCTCTGTCTGACCATCTGTCTGCGGATGATAAGCTGAGCTGAAGTGCAGCTTCGTGTCCATGGACTCATGTAACTTCCGCCAGAAGTGTGAGGTGAACTGAGTACCACGATCTGACACAATCTTCTTCGGCACCCCATGTAAGCACACAATCCGCTCCATGTACAACTCTGCTAGTCTGGTGCCGGTGTAGGTGGTCTTCACTGGCAGAAAGTGGGCCACCTTGGTCAGACGATCAACAATCACCCAAATGGAGTCGAATCCTCTCTGTGTGCGGGGCAGACCAGTGATGAAGTCCATGCCAACTTCTTCCCATTTCCACTCCGGGATCTTCAATGGCTGTAGCAATCCAGCTGGCCTCTGATGTTCTGCCTTGACTCGCTGACATGTGTCGCACAGTGCCACGTGGGTCGCCACGTCACGCTTCAGTCCATACCACCAGAACCTCTCCTTGATGTCCTGATACATCTTAGTGCTGCCTGGGTGGATCGAATAAGCTGAGTCATGTGCCTCTCTCAGAATCATCTCCCTGATCTGCGCTATGTCTGGCACACATATCCTCTTCCCATGCCATAGAGTTCCTTGATCATCAACTCGGAATCCAGGGGCCTTTCCCAATGCAACATTCCCCACAATCTCTTTGATCTTCTCATCCTGCCGCTGACCTCTCCGGATCTCCTGCTCAAGTGTGGGCTCCACTGCCATCTCTGTAATGCTGGTGACAAATCCCAGACTCATCCTCTCAAACTCTCGGCTGAGCTCCTCAAGCAAACAGTGTCCAGTGATCCTGTTCATATAACTCCTCCTGCTCAGAGCATCTGCCACCAAGTTGGCCTTCCCCGGGTGATAGTGGATCTCCAGATCATAATCCTTGATCAGCTCTAACCATCTGCGCTGTCTCATGTTCAGATCTGACTGAGTGAAGACATACTTGAGGCTCTTATGATCAGTGTAAATGTCACATTTGTGCCCAATCAAGTAATGTCTCCAGATCTTCAGGGCATGTACAACAGCTGCCAACTCCAAGTCGTGCGTCGGATAGTTCTGCTTATGCTTCCTCAGCTGCCTGGACGCATAAGACACGACTCTGCCCTCCTGCATAAGGACGCAACCCAATCCTAGGCGGGATGCATCGCAGTAGATGGAGAAACTCTTAGCCAAATCTGGCAATACCAGCACTGGGGCTATAGTCAACCTCTTCTTCAACTCTTCGAAGCTGACCTGACATGCCTCTGTCTACACAAACGGGAAATTCTTCTCTAGCAAAGCAGTTAGCGGCTTAGCTATCTTGGAGAATCCTTCAATGAACCGTCTGTAATAACCGGCCATCCCAAGGAAACTCCTGAACTCGCTCACATGCCGTGGCGGATTCCACCTCAACACATCGCTGACTTTCTTCGGATCAACTGCCACTCCTCCATTGGACAACACGTGTCCCAGAAATGCCACCTCCTTCAGCCAGAACTCACACTTGCTCAGCTTGGCATACAACTGATGCTCCCGAAGTCTCTGCAGCACCAATCTCAGATCTTCTTCATTTTCCTCCTCAGTCTTGGAGAAGATCAGAATGTCATCAATGAATACCACCACGAACTTGTCCAGATAATCCATGAACACGCTGTTCATCAGGTACATGAAGTATGCAGGAGCGTTGGTCAATCCAAAAGACATGACCAAGAACTCATACAACCCGTACCGAGTGGTGAAGGCGGTCTTGGGCATGTCTAACGGGCGGATCCTCATCTGGTAGTAGCCCGAGCGAAGATCTATCTTGGAGAACACGCAAGCTCCTCTCAGCTGATCGAACAGATCATCAATCCTTGGCAGCGGGTACTTGTTCTTGATGGTCACTTCATTGAGAGCTCGATAGTCTACGCACAACCTCTGTGTACCATCCTTCTTGTCAACGAACAATACCGGTGCTCCCCACGGCGAAGAACTCGGACGAATGTACCCCTTGGCCAATAATTCGTCCAACTCCTGCTTGAGCTTCTCCAGCTCCTTCGCTCCCATCCTATACGTCCTCTTGGCTATAGGTGCAGTGCTAGGTTTTAGTTCAATAACGAATTCAACATCTCGTTCTGGAGGCATACCTGGCAACTCGTCAGGGAACACATCCGGGAACTGGCTCACCACCCTGATATCTTCAGTCACTGTCCCTTCAGCTTGATTTGCTTGGCCTTGCTCTGAGGAACTGGCTGCCTGGTACTCCACCTTGTCTCCGGACTCTGCTGTCAGCTGGATGGTTCTCGTAGCACACCTGATCACTGCATCATATCTGGTCATCCAGCTCATACCCAAGATCAAATCAAAACCAAGAGTCTCCAGGACTATCGGGCGTGCCTCGAAATCTACCCCCCTTATGGTGAGGGTGATACTGGGGCAACGTAGAGTGGCGCGTTGCCCCCCACCTGGTGAGCTTACTAGCATAGCACTCCTCATAGGCAACAATGCTACTAGATTCTTCTTTACAAAAGCAGCGGATATGAAAGCATGCGAAGCTCCAGAATCAAATAAAATAGTGGCGGGGGTCGAATTGACGAGGAACGTACCCACAACGACATCAGTAGATGCCTCAGCTGTCTCTGCTCCGGTGTGGTTGAGCTTGCCCCGAACCGGAGTCTGCGGAGCACGACCTCCCTGCTGCTGACCCTGCGGCTGCCCAACTCTCTGAGTACTGCTCTAACCGGGGACACCCTGAACTCTGCGAGGACAAGCATTGGCATAGTGCCCAGGCTCATCACAGTGGAAGCACCTCTGTCCTGGCACTGCGGGACTGACTGGACCCGGACGCTGAACTGGTCTGGGTGGCATCTGGCTGCGCTGAACTGGACCCATCTGTGGCTGACCCTGAGGACGCTGCTGCTGTGGCGCTCGAGGAAACTGAGGACGCTGCTGCTGGTACTGGCCACGACCGAGCATGCCGGACTGGCCCTGGAAGCGCTGCTGGCCTCCCACCTGCTGACTCTGTGGAGGTGCGAAGCGTGGACGACTGCTGCTGCCCACCTGCTGTCCCTGGAGCTTCCTCTTCTTGTCCTCCATCTCACGGCGCTTGTGCTCCAACATCAGAGCGCCGTCCACCAGCTCGTGAAAGGTAGGGAACTTGGTGCACATGAGCTGGTACTGAAGAGCATCCTGCAGACCATCACGGAACCTGGCCTGCTTCTTCAAGTCGGTGGCCACGTCCTCCGGAGCATAACGGGCCAACGCGACGAACTTGTCACGATAAGCCGTGACACTCATCCCTTCCTGCTTCAGAGCCAGGAACTCCTTCTTCTTCAGAACCATCAAGGCCTCCAGCACGTGGTGTGCACGAAAGCTGCTGCAGAACTGCTGCCAAGTGATCTGAGTACCAGCCGGGCGTGAGGACTGGTATGAATCCCACCAATCCAAAGCCGGCCCCTGAAGCTGCCCTCCGGCGTACAGCACCTTCTCTCTGTCATCGCACTGGGCGATGTCCAACTGTCTCTCCACTGCCTTGAGCCAGTCATCTGCCTCGAGAGGGTCGCTGGCCTTGCCGAAGGTCGGCGGACGTCCCTTCAGAAACTCGCCCCTCTTGTCTCTGGGCGGTGCAGCTGCCTGGGGATGATGCTGGTTCTGCTGGATCAACCTCATGGTCTCTGCCATCTGCTGTATCATCTGAACTTGAGCATACATCAGCTGCTCAATGGTGGGGATCTAACAGTTCGGATCGATGTTCGGGGGCGGGTTCGGGTACGGAGGCTGACCGCCCGCATTGCCCCCGAGGTTTGCCATCTATAATCACAAAGGTTAGATATCAGAGGATTAGTACAAGAAAAATATATTTACCCCCTTGCTAACTAAACAATAAAGTCCTTAAGCCTTATACCTATATCTGGATGGTAGCAGACAGGTGTCTGCGCCCATCACAATCATTACAAAGAACCAAATCAAACATAAGCATAATAACAATAAATACAAGCATTTAAGGACATAAACTCACACAAGACTCGACTGTTAGGTTTTTGAAATTTTTAAAACATGGGGGTCTCCTAGTAATTTGTCATTCGTACTATCTAGGCTGCGTTCCTACAGTCAGCACGGCTCTGATACCAATCTGTCACACCCGGATTTACACAAAACCCGAATGTGGCCATATGTGTGCCCAGGAAGTCCACCGACACATATAGCGAACAAATATGGTAGAAATCAGAGTACAATGCTTCATTATTCAACATAGAGTAGCGATTACATCGATGGCGGCGGCGCTCGGCTCTGGACGGGAAGGCGGCGGCACTAGCGCAGGGGGAAGTGCTGCGGGCTAGAGGAGAAGGTTGGGAGGTCGGGCCAGAGAGAGAGGTGCTATAATAGGCCCTGGAGAGGGGTCCGGGGCGTGTGACCGCGCTAATCACGGCCGGCGGGGATTCCCCTTCCATGTCGGGGAAGTACCTTCCATTCGCGGAGCGCGCGAAGAAAGGAAGGGAGCGGTCGTGGGAAACTTCCGCGAAGGTACGTAGGAGGCCACAGAGGCGGGAGGCAGGCTCGGGCCCTGGGCCGAGGCGATGGCGCGGCGCGGTCGAGCTGCGCTCGGTCGGCCGAAGGTAGGGGATGACGAGTGGGGTCCGGATGGCAGTGAGAGAAGAGGGAGGGGGTTCGGTCGCACAGCTGGGCCGGAACCGAGGCGGGAGTGGGCCGGCGGACCGGGCTGAGGGAAAGGAGTTGGGGGGGGGGGCGAAGTCGAGCCGGGGAAGGAGAGTTGGGGGGAGAAATGGACTTGTGCGGCTGGCTGGGCCGTGCGCGAGACGGGCCGAGCGGAGATGGCTGGGCCGAACCAGAGGAAGAGATGAGGGGGCAAGAGTGAACCAGGGAAGGAGTCCAGGGAGCAGAATCAAACTATGGGCCTAAAAACTTTTCTAAAGCTCCAAACAAAGTGATTCAAATTTGAATTTAAATAAATTTAAATTCTTGTTTGAATCACAAGCAATACAAAAATAAATGCAGCAGCATGAATGCAACAATAAATGTTTCTATCACTTATATTTGATTTTAAATTTTAGAAAATTATTATTTAGCCTTTATAAAATAGGTGAAAGCATTAAATAATTAATTAAATGCCAAAAATTTTAAATTGAGCATTTTTGGGTGTTACATTGGAGCACGACCCCAGCACCCATGTGGTCGTCCTTCCTTGTTTTATACCCCTTAGCCGCCGCCAAGAACATTCGGGTTTTGTTTAGATCAAGTTTAGTCATTGCTACTTGCTTGTAAGCGCGCGTGCTGATCCAGCCGCCCGTCTTCGAGTCTTCAGAACCCCACTTCGTTTGTGATTGAGTTTGAGATTGAACACTTCATTCCCATCTAGTAATTTCAGTACTTGTTCGATACTTGTTCTTGCTAGTTCTTCGATTGCTTGCAGGAAAGGACCGGGTGACGTGCTTCCACAAGATCACGGCATCCATAGGAGGTGGTGTATCGGTTGTTAAGGCGCAGTCTTTGGAAGGCTGTAGTCGGGCCGTCAACGTCGTCTCCTTCAATCGAGTTATCCCCCATGCCTCTCATCGAAAGATCGGGCATAAACCCTAGCGGGTTCACATCACCAGGCGCAGCGGCTCCAAGGCAGCGTGGGCGTGTGAGCAGCGCGGGCGGGTGACGCCGGCGTGCGGCGACGGTGCGGCCAGGTGGGCGTGCGGGCCCGGACGGCCGGCCGGCGCGGAGGCGGCGCGGGCGGTGTGGTGGGGCGGCGCGAGCGTGTGGCGGCGGCGCGGCCAGGCGGGCGTGCGGGCCCGTCCGGCCGGCTAGCGTGGAGGCGGCGGCCCCAGGTGTGGCGGCGCTAAGGCGGCGCAGACGTGTGAGCAGCGCGGGCGGCGTGGGTGGGCGGCGCGAGCGGGCGGGTGGCGCAGGCGTGCGGCGATGGCGCGGCCAGCGGGCGTGCGGCGGCGTGCCCGTGCGTGGGCGTGCGATTTTTTTATTTCTTGAAAAATTGTTTGCTGAGTGTTGGTTTGGGCACTCGGCGAACCCTTTGCCAAGTGTTCGACAAAAAACACTCAGCAAAGGACTCTTTGCCGACACTAGATATGCCGAGTGTAACACTCGGCAAAGGCTTCGCCGAGTGTTTGTTGGGGTTTGCCGAGTGCCCGAAGCACTCGGCATACCTCTGGTTTCTCGTAGTGATGGCTGTCAAGGGAGTGCTTTAAGGGAGTACAAGTGGAGAGAGGGCCAGCATATGCCAGCATAGGTAACAGCCCATTCCTCATAAATATAAGAAAAAAGTCCATTTTTGACCATCCAACTCTTGGCTCAGTTTGGTTTTGACTATCGAACTCTAAAACCGGGTATCTTTGGCCATCCAACTATCAAAATCGTTCAAATTTGACCATCGGTGCAGTTTTTATGGGTGGTTTTAATTTTTTAATTTATAATTTAGTCATTAGATCTTAAAATGATTATTACTTTTTTGCTCGTACCTCCGATTTAGGTGATTCTTATGGTCACACATTCATAATAGTGAGCTTTATCTTTTAAAATAGTATTTATGCTATTTTATCACTATTTAATATATTATTTTTATGTTATTGTATAAAAACACCAATATAAGAAAAGTAAAACAAATAGTTAGAAAATATTATGTCCGCGACTTTAAAAGATAAAGTTCATCGTTACGAACGCATGACCGCAAGAACCACTTAAATCGAATATAAGAGAAAAAATAGTAATCATTTGAAGCTCCAAGTACTAAATTGTAAATAAAATAGTTCTTGGATTTTAAAATGATTACTATTTTTTCTCGTATATCCGATTTAAGTGATTCTTATGGTCATGTGTTCGTAATGATGAGCTTTATCTTTTGAAGTCATGGACATATTATTTTCTAACCGTTTGTTTACTTTTGTTATATTAGTGTTTTTACACAACAATATAAAATTCATATAATAGATAGTGATAAAATAGTATAAAGTCTATTTTAAAAGATAAAGCTCACCGTTATGAACGCGTGAGCGTAAGAATCACCTAAATCAGAGGTACAGACAAAAAGTAATAATGATTTTAAGATTGAAGGACTAAACTGTAAATAAAAAAATTAAAACCACCCATCAAAACCGCACTGATGGCCAAATTTAAACGGTTTTGATAGTTTGATGGTCAAAGATACCCGGTTTTGGAGTTCGATGGCCAAAACCAAACTGAGGCGAGAATTAGATGGTTAAAAATGGAGTTTTTCCTAAATATAAATAGATGCATATTGTCATGGCTATGCGCTTGTTAAGGACCTGTTTGTATCCCATAAACTAAACATTAGTCAGGATCATTTAGGGCGCGTTTGTTTTGTTGATGATAGGAGCCTGACTCGCATCTACCGGCTAGGCTGAGCTTGGACAGGACCAACACGTGCAACACTTTGATGTTTAGTTGTATAAATCAGTATACATAGGACGAGCACAACAGTTGTTTGGTTAGCCGCACTAGTATACGTTGTATTATATTAAACTAAAAAACTAAGTACTAAGATTATATTTATCTTTTTTAAATCATCTATATAAGATTTGTTTCAATCATATAAGTCTTAATCCACTTTACAATATATTAATATACCTTAAAATATGCTAATAACTTGCTAATACCATCGTTAGTTTGCTAACACGTTGCATCTCGCGAGCCTGGACGCCAAGAAACGGATTTCAATCTCGTTTCCTGGGAGCCACGCTCGTCGGCTACTTTTGCATGCCACGAGATAAGCCTTTGATCAGGCAACCAAGCGTTTTATTAGTCTCATTTAGTTCCTAAAGTTTCAAACATAAGGACTAAAGGACTAAATAGGGGTTGCTAAATGGGATTAAATGGACCAAAAATCACCTCCTACCCTTTGTAGACCCCACCATGCACCAATAGGAGGAGCAGTTAGGGAAGGGAGGGGCAGTTAAGGAGGGGTAATTTAGTCTCTACTAATTTTAGTCCGAGAGACTAACGAGATCCAAAGCCTAAGTCAACTATCGTGGAAACACTGACTAGATCGGAATGGCTCTCGGCTTGGACACACCGACCGATCGGAATCTAGTCTCCTGTCCTGGGTCAATGGTGGCAGATAGACTTGGATATAAAAATGCCCTTGGTACTTTTAGGCTGGAACAAGATAGACAGGAACAATCTATGAGCGAATTTAACTCCAAACAATGAAAATAGCCGGAGCATTAGTTAATTTTCTGAATCGAAAAGAAAACGACCACCCAAATTAAGCAGTGTCAGCATTTGTATCCTCAAGGATAGGAAAATAAAAAAATGCATTATTGTCTCTTTTCGCACACAAGCTGTATGTTGCAGTGACAGAATGTAATCCGTTGCGGACACAGACATATCACTAGCCCTTTAGCACCGGGTTTCCCACCCGGTGCCAATCTTCCGGTGCTAAAGGTGGGGGCACTAGCCAAAAATATTTGCATATTTGCGTGTTGCAGGATTCGAACTCAAGATCTCTTGGCTCGCGCGCGTGCACCCACCTAATCATCTCACCTACACAGCACATGTGATAGGATTAAAGATGCGCTCCTTTTGAAGTAGCATGTGACACCTACATTAGCACCGGATCGTATTTACGAACCGGTGCTAAAGGGTCCCCCTCCTTTAGCACCGGGTCTTTAGCACCGGGTTGTAACACAACCCGGTGCTAAAGGGTCCCCCTCCTTTAGCACCGGGTTGTAACACAACCCGGTGCTAATGGGTCCCCCTCCTTTAGCACCGGGTCGTAACACCACCCGGTGCTAAAGGGTGACCCTTTAGCACCGGGTCGTAATACCACCCGATGCTAAAGGAGGGGGACCCTTTAGCACCGGGTTGTGGGGACTTGTTACAACCCGGTGCTAAAGGGTTCCCGAGGGCGCCCCAATTTCGCACCCGGTGCTAACGTTACATTAGCACCGGATCTTAAGTGCACCGAGGCATATGAGGGGTGCGGATGTGAGTTATTCTTGTAGTGTATATGTACCATGCTTCACCAGTTCATCTTTTATCACACGGAAAAGAGAAGGGGAAAAGATAGCACACACATGGAACTATATTGGAAGAGGAATAATATCGATCATGCCAAGTGATACATATATATCCTAGTAACATGATATCAGTACTGGTCTTGAGAAGATGGCTAGCTATTGGGCAGGCGCAACCTGGCTGATCTGCTGGATCCGTCAGCCAAAGGGCGGCCCGCCGGGGACGTCGGTGTTGGGCTTGGGCGCGGGCGGCGCCGGCACTGTCCTCCGGCCATGCCCGGAACTCGGAGCCTGCACAGCTTAATCCGCTCACGGGTCAGATCATGGAAGCATCATCATCAGAGGACGGAATTCCTTTGAATTGAAGAAACATGGTCGAGATCATCGGAGCACCATCCGGGAGGGGATCAGTCAGAAAAGCTCTCGATCTCTACCTTTTTGGACGGAGGTCAATCCCAGATGCCTCGAGTGAACTGGAGTGATCGGTAGCACGAGGACAAGCATGAGGAGGAGGGTGAGTGCTAGCCTTGCTGCCCTTGCCGTGCTCTTGCCTATGGCTGGAGCAGTAGCCATGGTTGGCTTCGTGTTTGGCCTTTGGTTAGGCAAGCAACTGGAAGATGTAATAATAAGTACACGGTACGGCATCCTCTCTCAGCGAAGGCGCTTCGTGATGGCGCCTCATCAGTGTTGTTATAGTACGCGCCCGTCCAGTCGCATTCACATTTTCGGTGGGAGTCGACGGTGCACGCAACTGCCCACCGCGTCTCTGACCAGTTCTTGTGTCCCGCCAAATGAGTGCGCGGTTGGCTTGATGAGTTAAGCCAATGTCATAGTTTTGTCATCCAGCGTCAACCAACCTTGTTTAAATCAGAAGGAATCGTTACAATCTTGCGACAAAATTTAATTATTTTAAAATAAAGTCGATTAGATATAAGACAAAAAAATGAAGCAGCATACAGATATTTAGGCCATTTTTATTTCTGTCGGGGCACTACTACGTGGTTAGCAAACAAAGGGGAGAAAATTTACTCAACTCGGTTCAGCTCTGTGGTATATAACTACATCCTCCTCTCTTAGGATTATTCATCAAAAACCTGATAAAAAATCACAGGATAATGAGAGTTGTGAGAGGGAGAGACCGTGAGAAATCACTCGGAGTGAGGTGACCTTAGGATAAGGAGCAACTCATCTTTATCATAGTGAGAGTTGAGGTTGCTAGCACTAGCAAATACCTTCCATAGCGTACATGAATTTGCTAGTGCTTGAAAACCTGATTAGAGAGGTGAGAAGCTTGTATTTGTTGGATCAAACCATTTACATCTACTAACATCATAATATGAACACCAACCTTTTGGCTCCGCAATCTATACACATATAATACTGCTAGTGTTTTGAAGCAAAGAATATAATGGGCATGACTCCTTAGCTAAAGTTTTATTATATCAATCAATAACTTTAACTAATACCCAATGCATAACCTTTGCTGTAAGATTGAAATGATGAAAATGCTTGTAATGATTGCCGACGTCACAGAAAATTAGTGTCTATCGTCTACTCCCTCCGTCTCAGGATACTAGGTGCAACTCAAAAAATGGAAAGACCAAGAAAGACATTAATTACCACTCGTTCCTACAAAAACTCCTTCGTTCGGCCTCCTAATTAACTGCAGACCACACATTCTCCGTCACGTGGGGTTAAACCGAACAATATTTTCCGTCCATGCAGCATGCAGCAGGGCCCACGGCGCGCATGCAGCATGCAAATTTTCTCGGCATGCAAATTACGTCGGGCGCCCGCTATTTTTTTCGGCATGCATGCGTGCGTCCATGTAGCATGCAAATCTTACCTCGCGCGTCCGCTAATTTTTTCAGCTTGCATCTACTCCCGCGCTATTTTTCCAGCTACTGGAGCGTGGCGTGTATGAAAAATATTTTGGCGCCACTAATTGATCGTTTGCGCTCCTATAATGTAACACCCAAATGCTCAATTTTAAAATTTTTGGCAATTAATTAATTATTTAATGCTCTCACCTATTTTATAAAGGCTAAATAATAATTTTCTAAAATTTAAAATCAAATATAGGTAATAGAAACATTTATTGTTGCATTCATGCTGCTGCATTTATTTTTGTATTGCTTGTGATTCAAACAAGAATTTAAATTTATTTAAATTCAAATTTGAATCACTTTGTTTGGAGCTCTAGAAAAGTTGTTAGGGCCCTAGTTCGGTTTTGCTCCCTGTACTTTTCCCTAGTCTGCCTTTGCCCCCTCTACTCTTTCCCCGGCCCAACACACCTCCCTCTCTCTTTCTTCTTTCCCCGGCCCAGCAGTCCCTCCGCCGGCCCACTTCCTTCCCCCTCCTCCTGGGCCGCACCCCTCTCTTCCCGGCCCAGTCCGTCGGCCCACTCCGCACCGTTTCCGGCCCAGTAAGCCGGCCTGCTCCGAGCCTCCCCTTCCCCCTCTCTCCCCTCACTGACTCGCGGGGCCCACCAGTCATCCCCCTCCCCCCCCCCCCCGCCTTTCCTTTCTTCCTCCCCCTCCCCTTCCTTTTCCGGTCGCCGGAGATGGCGCTCGCCGGATTCGCCGCGCGCCGAGGATTCCTTTTCCCCTCCGTGCTTTCTTAAACCAGCCTGGAACGCCACAGCCCCTGCCCCTCACCCACCGCCCACAACCCCAGCAGCGCCGCCACTCGTCGCTGCCGCTTCCCGAGCCGCCGAGCACAGAGCTCCGCCGCTCGCCGTCGTCATCTCGTTCTGGTGTCGCTTCACACCACCAGAGCTTGGGACTGCCTACGCCGAGCCACGTGGAGCACACCAAGCCTCCCCACGCCCGTCCCTGCGCACCGAAGCCCCATCGCCGACGAGCACCGGACGTCATCGACCGCTGCTCGCCGTCGACTCGTCGCTCCACCCCCTCTCCGACCGATTCCTCGCACCAGGAGCACCCTTGGGAGGTAATCCAGCTTCCCAGCTCCTCAATTCGCGCGTTAGGGCACCGTAGCGGTACCCCCCACGACACTCGCCGTCGGCCGACCGCCGATCTTCGCCGTCCGGTCGAATCACTGCCCGAACCTTCACGTGAGCACTCTGGAAATACTCGCCACATCACTGGGAAGCTCCAGCGCCAGAAATTAGAACCTCAAACCCCCTAGAACCCGCTCCCCATTGCACACCGGAGATCAATTCCGCCGCCCGACGCCGTCCGACCCCCTCGTCGGCCAAAGTTCGTCGCAATCACCCTAGGTCGACTCGCCATGCACTCCTGAAGCCATAGGGCTAGGTCCCGTCGAGAACCGAGCATCCTGGCCCGAGTTATGGCCAACTCCGGCGAGAAATCGCCTCGGGTGAGAGGCGCCGCCGCATCCCCGTCTTCCCCGGCGAGCTTCCCGCTGTGGACCGTCCAGATCTGATCCGACGGCCCGCGTGCGAGTCAACCGAAGTCAGTACCGGTCAACTGGGGTCAACCCTGCGCGTTTTGCTAAAGAGCCCCTCGGCTTTCTGGTAATTAACCCGCGGTCCTTTTTAATTCAAAAATAATTACAAATAGGTCATGTTTTATTCGTTTAGGCCCCTGGAAATTATAAAACTTTGCCAGCAAGCCCCCGAATCTTAGAAACGCTATAACTTTCACGTTTTAGCTCTGATTTGCGTGATTTTCGCGCTCATGTGTTCGTAGCGAAGCGTAGATTATTTCTAGCTCCTGTTTTTGTACTGTTTTTACTGTTTGGTGTACTGTTCTAATAGAATTACTTTTGCTTGCATGAGATGATTGTTTTGGAATGCGTGCGTGATGTTCGTGTCCAGTCGGTGAGCCCGTAGCGTTGGACTTCGAGTACGTTGAGGACGTGCCGGAGCAGGATTTGCAGCAGCAGCCGTACCCCGAGGAAGGCAAGTTATAGCACGGACAATCCTTGCTACCTATCTCACTTTTAATACACTGTTCATTACATACGCATGTGTCTAATATTGTTTACCATTAAGGATTATTCTTAGCATTTATTTCCCTGTCCTTGTACTCCTATGGGTTTTTGCATATGGGTAGTATTTTGCTAGGCGCAACTACTGTCACCTTTAATTAATTGTTAATATTGACTTAATGGTCCACTTCAACATTAATGATAAAACTTGCTTTTTAGCAACTTGGATTAGGGAGCTAGAGCATGTGCTGTGTGCTTTGCTCTAGTGTCTCCCTCTAAGGACCGGTTCTTAAAGCGGCAACCCAGGAGCCTGTCGCCACCGCCGGAACTATATGGGCTCTGGTCTTGGTCAAGTAGCTTGTACGTCTCTAGCTTGGCAGTAGTTACCGAGGGGCCAACGGCGTTGTGGGAGGTACGGCGCTGGGTGATCTCCGATTCCACCGAGGACGGTAGCCCCGTCGGCTAGGTCACGTTAGACCCAGTCCCGTGTAGGAGTCTCAGCGATTGAGAACTCTGCACGTTGCGCAGTATGGGTGGGATACCCGCGCTCCGGACGCCATCGACCCCCTCACGGTGTGACTCCGTGGGCGTACGTCGATCTCGGTGCCTAAGTTTTCACCACCGTATAGTACTCCAGCGGCTACTGACTTGTTAGGGTGTCTTGTGAAAGCCTCGTAGCGTCCCTATGCAGTCACACCTCGGAAGTGTTGATGTGCGTGGTTGGGTGCAAAGTTCCTTTGAACTTTTACGCGACTGGTGGGTAAAGGGCGAAACCTCTGTAGAGTGTACGATCTATCATGATAGCCTTGCTCAGGGTCACGAGCGGCCTGGATCCTTTTTGATTAGAATATGGTATTTATTCATGTTTAATGTCACTTACACCATTAATTGGGTTACAACTGGGTTCTCATTCACTTGTAGTAACTTGGTTAAAGTTAAAACGAACCAACTAAAAGTGCTAACGCAGTTAAGCCAGTGTCTATCCTTTTTGAGCCTTCATAACCCGTGCTATACTTGCTATGTAATTTCCATTACTTACACTTGCTGCTATTACTATTTTTGGGCAAAATCCCGGACGGGTAACAGATTGGAGTCAGGCTGATTACGAGATGGAGTTTCCGGAGGATTTGCCGTACTTCTGAGTTGGCGTTCTCCCAGTCAGAGTCCCTGTGGGATTGCGGCTACGCTTAGAGAGATGTATTAGTCTTTCGCTGTCCATGTATTTCATTTATGCAAACTCTGATGTACCCGCTACTTTATGTTGAGAAATAAGCATTGTACTCTGATTTTTACCATATTTGTTCGCTATATGTGTCTGTGGACTTCCTGGGCACACATATGGCCACATTCGGGTTTTGTGTAAATCCGGGTGTGACAGATTGGTATCAGAGCCGTGCTGACTGTAGGAGCACAGCCTAGATAGTACGGTTGACAAATTACTAGGAGACCCCCAGGTTTTAAAAAATTTAAAAAAATCTAACAGTCGAGTCTTGTGTGAGTTTATGCCTTTACCTGCTTGTATTTATTGTTATTATGCTTATGTTTGATTTGGTTCTTTGTAATGATTGTGATGGGCGTAGACACCTGTCTGCAACCATCTAGATATAGGTATAAGGCTTAAGGACTTTATTGTTTAGATAGCAGGGAGGTTATATATATATTTTTTCTCGTACTAATCATCTGACATCTGACCCTTGTGATTATAGATGGCTCACCCCGGGGGCAATGCGGGCGGACAGCCTCCGCACCAGAACCCGCCCCCGAATCTGAATCCGAACCATCAGATCCCCACCATTGAGCAGCTGATGTATGCTCAAGTGCAGATGATGCAGCAGATGGCCGAGACGATGAGGCTGATCCAGCAGAACCAGCATCATCCCCAGGCAGTTGCACCGCCCAGAGACAAGAGGGGCGAGTTTCTGAAGGGACGCCCACCGACTTTCAGCAAGGCCAGCGACCCCCTTGAGGCAGATGACTGGCTCAAGGCAGTGGAGAGACAGTTGGACGTCGCCCAGTGCGATGACAGAGAGAAGGTGCTATACGCCGGAGGGCAGCTTCAGGGGCCGGCGTTGGATTGGTGGGATTCATACCAGTCTTCACGCCCGGCCGGTACTCAGATCACTTGGCAGCAGTTCTGCAGCAGCTTTCGTGCACACCACGTGCCGGAGGCCTTGATGGCTCTGAAGAAGAAGGAGTTCCTGGCACTGAAGCAGGAAGGGATGAGTGTCACGGCGTATCGTGACAAGTTCGTCTCGTTGGCCCGTTATGCTCCAGAGGACGTGGCCACTGATCAGAAGAAGCAGGCCAGGTTCCGTGATGGTCTGCAGGATGCTCTCCAGTACCAGCTCATGTGCACCAAGTTCCCGACCTTTCACGAGCTGGTGGACGGCGCTCTGATGTTGGAGCACAAGCGTCGTGAGATGGAGGACAAGAAGAGGAAGCTCCAGGGACAGCAGGTGGGCAGCAGCAGTCGTCCACGCTTCACACCTCCCCAGAGTCAGCAGGTGGGAGGCCAGCAGCGCTTCCAGGGCCAGTCCAGCTTGCTCAGTCGTGGCCAGTACCAGCAGCAGCGTCCTCAGTTTCCTCGGGCGCCACAGCAGCAGCGTCCTCAGGGTCAGCCACAGATGGGTCCAGTTCAGCGCAGCCAGGTGCAGCCGAGTCCAGGCCAGCGCATCAGTGTCACACCCCAAAATTTCCGAATTTTGGGATGTGAATTTTAGCATAATTAAAATAATATTTTTCTCAATTTTCTAAAATTTTCTAAGATTTATGAAGTTTACAGGGAATTTAGTATAGGAAAAATATTTTTCTCTAAAATAAAATTTGAAACAATGTAGGAGAAAATGTTTTTCCCGAATCTAGTAATTAATTTACCCTCTTGTTGTTAGTGCTCATAATTAATATAGGCAAAATAAATATTTTCCAAATTTAAAATCAAATATAAGTGATAGAAACATTTATTGTTGCATTCATGCTGCTGCATTTATTTTTGTATTGCTTGTGGTTCAAACAAGAATTTAAATTTATTTAAATTCAAATTTGAATCACTTTGTTTGGAGCTCTAGAAAAGTTTTTAAGCCCCTAGTTCACTTTTGCTCCCTAAACTTCCTCCCGAGTCTACTTTTTCCCCCTCTAATTCTTTTCCCGGCCCCGCCACCCTTTCTTTTCTCTTTTACTTCGCGGCCCACTTCTCTCTTCGGCCCACTCCCCCTTTTCTCCTGCGCGGCCCAGCTTTCCCCGGCCCACTCCCTCTCTCCCGCCGACACCTCGACCCCACCCGTCATCTTCACCTCCTACCTTCCTTTCCTGCTCGCCGCTAATGGCGCGGTTGCCGCGGGCGACCCGCACGCCGAGGCCCCACAGTCCCTCGTGCCTTCTTAACCTGGCCAGCGCCATCGCCCGAGTCCCCTCATCCCCTCGTCAGCAACCCTAGCGCCGCCACCGCCCCAACTTCACCGCTCCCGAGCTCGCCGAGCTCCGAGCTCCACCGGCCGTCGTCGTCATCGCACTCCGGCGCTCCTCCACCCCTGCTGGACCTCGGTACAGCATCGCCGCACCTCCTGGAGCACGCTGAACCGGAGCACGACCTTCCCCGTGCACCAGGGCTTCGTCCCCGACGAACACCGACGCCGAGCGCCGCCCCTCATCGACGACCCGTCGCCCCACGCCCTCTCCGACCAATTCCTCGCGCTTGGAGCACCCTTGGGAGGTAATGCGGCTTCCCAGCTCTTCAATTTTGGCGCTAGAGCACCGTAGCGCCCTTCCCCGCGAACCCCGCCGTCGGCCGACCGCCGGTCACCGCCGTCCGCGTGTTCCTGTGCACGAAACTCCACTTGATCACCACCAGTGCACTCGCCATCGTTCACTGAGCACCCAGAGCCAAAAATCCGACCCAATCGCTCCCCAAAACTCCATCCCCGCTGCACACCAGAGCCCGCTCCGCCGCTCACCGTCGTCAGGTCGCTTCGCCGACCGAAGCACGTCTTGATCCCCCAAGATCGACGCGCCACCTTCTCCTGAACCTGTAGGATCAAATCCCGTCGCAAATGGCAGCCTCTAGCTCGAGAAATCGCCAACTCCGGCGAACTCTCGCCGCCGGCCCGAGCAGCGCCGCCGCGCGCCTTTCTTCCCCGGCGAGCCCCTCGCTGTGGTCCGTCGGATCCAGATCCAACGGCCGAGATCCGGCCGCCCCTGAGTCAAACCCGCCGATACCGGTCAGCGCCGGTAACTTTTGTTAAAGAGCCCCTGAGTTTTATCGAAATAAACCCGCGGTCCATTTTAATTCAAAATTATTTACAAATAGGTCCTGTTTTATTCGTTTAGGCCCCTGGAAATTTTAAAACTTTGCCAGCAAGCCCCCGAATCTTAGAAACGCTATAACTTTCACGTTTTGGCTCCGATTTGCGTGATTTTCGCGCTCATGTGTTCGTAGCGACGTGTAGAATATTTCTAGCTCCTGTTTTTGTACTGTCTTTACTGTTTGGTGTACTGTTCTAATAGAATTACTTTTGCTTGCATGTGATGATTGTTTTGGAATGCGTGCGTGATGTTCGTGTCCAGTCGGTGAGCCCGTAGCGTTGGACTACGAGTACGTTGAGGACGTGCCGGAGCAGGAGTTTCAGCAGCAGCCTTACTCCGAGGAAGGCAAGTTATAGCACGGACAATCCTTGCTACCTATCTCACATTTAATACACTGTTCTTTACATACGCATGTGTCTAATACTGTTTACCATTAAGGTTATTTCCTAGCATTTATTTCCCTGTCCTTGTATTCCTATGGGTTTATGCATTTGGGTAGTATCTTGCTAGGCGCAATTACTGTCACCTTTACTTAATTGTTAATATTGACTTAATGGTCCACTTCAACATTAATGATAAAACTTGCTTTTTAGCAACTTGGACTAGGGGGCTAGAGCATGTGCTGTGTGCTTTGCTCTAGTGTCTCCCTCTAAGGACCGGTTCTTAAAGCGGCAACCCAGGAGCCTGTCGCCACCGCCGGAACTATATGGGCTCTGGTCTTGGTCAAGTAGCTTGTACGTCTCTAGCTTGGCAGTAGTTACCGGGTGGCCTACGGCGTTGTGGGAGGTACGGCGCTGGGTGATCTCCGATTCCACCGAGGACGGTAGCCCCGTCGGCTAGGTCGCGTTAGACCCAGTCCCGTGTTGGGAGCCCCCGTGAGTGCGGGAGCTCCGCACGTTGCGCCATTTACTTTTGTTGGCATGATTTGCCGGCGCGTGGACGCCATTGACCCCCTCACGTTGCGCCCTGAGGGTCAGTCAATCTCGGTGCCTAAGTTTTCACCACCGTATAGTACTCCAGCGGCTACTGTCTTGTTAGGGTGTCTTGTGAAAGCCTCGTAGCGTCCCTATGCAGTCACACCTCGGAAGTGTTGATGTGCGTGGTTGGGTGCAAAGTTCTTTTGAACTTTTACGCGACTGGTGGGTAAAGGGCGAAACCTCTGCAGAGTGTACGATCTATCATGATAGCCTTGCTCAGGGTCACGAGCGGCCTGGATCCTTTTTGATTAGAATATGGTATTTATTCCTGTTTAATGTCACTTACACTATTTAATTGGGTTACAACTGGGATCTCATTCACTTGTAGTAACTTGGATAAAGTTAAAACGAACCAACTAAAAGTGCTAATGCAGTTAAGCCAGTGTCGAGCCTTTTTGAGCCTTCATAACCCGTGCTATACTTGCTAAGTAATTCTGTTACTTACACTTGCTATTATCATCATTTTTGGGCAAAATCCCGGACGGGTCACAGATTGGAGTCAGGCTGACTATGAGGTGGAGTTTCCGGAGGATTTGCCGTACTTCTGAGTTGGCGTTCCCCCAGTCAGAGTCCTTGTGGGATTGCGGCTACGCTTAGAGAGATGTATTAGTCTTCCGCTGTCCATGTATTTCATTTATGCCAAACTCTGATGTAATCGCTACTTTATGTTGAATAATGAAGCACTGTACTCTGATTTTTACCATATTTGTTCGCTATATGTGTCGGTGGACTTCCTGGGCACACATATGGCCGCATTCGGGTTTTGTGTAAATCCGGGTGTGACAGATTGGTATCAGAGCTATGCTGACTGTAGGAACGCAGCCTAGATAGTACGGTTGACAAATTACTAGGAGACCCCCAGGTTTTAAAAATTTAAAAAAAAAAAATCTAACAGTCGAGTCTTGTGTGAATTTATGCCTTTACCTGCTTGTACTTATTGTTATTATGGATATGTTTGATTTGGTTCTTTGTAATGATTGTGATGGGCGTAGACACCAGTCTGCAACCATCTAGATGTTAGAATAAGGCTTAAGGACTCTAATGTTTAGATAGCAGGGGGCGTCTCTATGTTTCCCACGTACCTCCTTGATTCTCTTGCTATCTCCTCCTAATTAATCATCAAGAAGGAAGACAGAAGGTGATCACCGTAATTTCTGGAGTGGAGGCTCCGCGACCCTTATCAACACAGGAGGACGAAGGAGCCCGATGGTTCAACTTCAGAAGAGCTCTCTTTCTCAAATCTTGTTGTCCCGTTCTCCGCCTTGTTCTTACTCTCTCCGAATCTCGAGGACGAGATTCAGTTTAAGGGGGGTAGCTTGTCACACCCCAAAATTTCCGAATTTTGGGATGTGAATTTTAGCATAATTAAAATAATATTTTTCTCAATTTTCTAAAATTTTCTAAGATTTATGAAGTTTACAGGGAATTTAGTATAGGAAAAATATTTTTCTCTAAAATAAAATTTGAAACAATGTAGGAGAAAATGTTTTTCCCGAATCTAGTAATTAATTTACCCTCTTGTTGTTAGTGCTCATAATTAATATAGGCAAAATAAATATTTTCCAAATTTAAAATCAAATATAAGTGATAGAAACATTTATTGTTGCATTCATGCTGCTGCATTTATTTTTGTATTGCTTGTGGTTCAAACAAGAATTTAAATTTATTTAAATTCAAATTTGAATCACTTTGTTTGGAGCTCTAGAAAAGTTTTTAAGCCCCTAGTTCACTTTTGCTCCCTAAACTTCCTCCCGAGTCTACTTTTTCCCCCTCTAATTCTTTTCCCGGCCCCGCCACCCTTTCTTTTCTCTTTTACTTCGCGGCCCACTTCTCTCTTCGGCCCACTCCCCCTTTTCTCCTGCGCGGCCCAGCTTTCCCCGGCCCACTCCCTCTCTCCCGCCGACACCTCGACCCCACCCGTCATCTTCACCTCCTACCTTCCTTTCCTGCTCGCCGCTAATGGCGCGGTTGCCGCGGGCGACCCGCACGCCGAGGCCCCACAGTCCCTCGTGCCTTCTTAACCTGGCCAGCGCCATCGCCCGAGTCCCCTCATCCCCTCGTCAGCAACCCTAGCGCCGCCACCGCCCCAACTTCACCGCTCCCGAGCTCGCCGAGCTCCGAGCTCCACCGGCCGTCGTCGTCATCGCACTCCGGCGCTCCTCCACCCCTGCTGGACCTCGGTACAGCATCGCCGCACCTCCTGGAGCACGCTGAACCGGAGCACGACCTTCCCCGTGCACCAGGGCTTCGTCCCCGACGAACACCGACGCCGAGCGCCGCCCCTCATCGACGACCCGTCGCCCCACGCCCTCTCCGACCAATTCCTCGCGCTTGGAGCACCCTTGGGAGGTAATGCGGCTTCCCAGCTCTTCAATTTTGGCGCTAGAGCACCGTAGCGCCCTTCCCCGCGAACCCCGCCGTCGGCCGACCGCCGGTCACCGCCGTCCGCGTGTTCCTGTGCACGAAACTCCACTTGATCACCACCAGTGCACTCGCCATCGTTCACTGAGCACCCAGAGCCAAAAATCCGACCCAATCGCTCCCCAAAACTCCATCCCCGCTGCACACCAGAGCCCGCTCCGCCGCTCACCGTCGTCAGGTCGCTTCGCCGACCGAAGCACGTCTTGATCCCCCAAGATCGACACGCCACCTTCTCCTGAACCTGTAGGATCAAATCCCGTCGCAAATGGCAGCCTCTAGCTCGAGAAATCGCCAACTCCGGCGAACTCTCGCCGCCGGCCCGAGCAGCGCCGCCGCGCGCCTTTCTTCCCCGGCGAGCCCCTCGCTGTGGTCCGTCGGATCCAGATCCAACGGCCGAGATCCGGCCGCCCCTGAGTCAAACCCGCCGATACCGGTCAGCGCCGGTAACTTTTGTTAAAGAGCCCCTGAGTTTTATCGAAATAAACCCGCGGTCCATTTTAATTCAAAATTATTTACAAATAGGTCCTGTTTTATTCGTTTAGGCCCCTGGAAATTTTAAAACTTTGCCAGCAAGCCCCCGAATCTTAGAAACGCTATAACTTTCACGTTTTGGCTCCGATTTGCGTGATTTTCGCGCTCATGTGTTCGTAGCGACGTGTAGAATATTTCTAGCTCCTGTTTTTGTACTGTCTTTACTGTTTGGTGTACTGTTCTAATAGAATTACTTTTGCTTGCATGTGATGATTGTTTTGGAATGCGTGCGTGATGTTCGTGTCCAGTCGGTGAGCCCGTAGCGTTGGACTACGAGTACGTTGAGGACGTGCCGGAGCAGGAGTTTCAGCAGCAGCCTTACTCCGAGGAAGGCAAGTTATAGCACGGACAATCCTTGCTACCTATCTCACATTTAATACACTGTTCTTTACATACGCATGTGTCTAATACTGTTTACCATTAAGGTTATTTCCTAGCATTTATTTCCCTGTCCTTGTATTCCTATGGGTTTATGCATTTGGGTAGTATCTTGCTAGGCGCAATTACTGTCACCTTTACTTAATTGTTAATATTGACTTAATGGTCCACTTCAACATTAATGATAAAACTTGCTTTTTAGCAACTTGGACTAGGGGGCTAGAGCATGTGCTGTGTGCTTTGCTCTAGTGTCTCCCTCTAAGGACCGGTTCTTAAAGCGGCAACCCAGGAGCCTGTCGCCACCGCCGGAACTATATGGGCTCTGGTCTTGGTCAAGTAGCTTGTACGTCTCTAGCTTGGCAGTAGTTACCGGGTGGCCTACGGCGTTGTGGGAGGTACGGCGCTGGGTGATCTCCGATTCCACCGAGGACGGTAGCCCCGTCGGCTAGGTCGCGTTAGACCCAGTCCCGTGTTGGGAGCCCCCGTGAGTGCGGGAGCTCCGCACGTTGCGCCATTTACTTTTGTTGGCATGATTTGCCGGCGCGTGGACGCCATTGACCCCCTCACGTTGCGCCCTGAGGGTCAGTCAATCTCGGTGCCTAAGTTTTCACCACCGTATAGTACTCCAGCGGCTACTGTCTTGTTAGGGTGTCTTGTGAAAGCCTCGTAGCGTCCCTATGCAGTCACACCTCGGAAGTGTTGATGTGCGTGGTTGGGTGCAAAGTTCTTTTGAACTTTTACGCGACTGGTGGGTAAAGGGCGAAACCTCTGCAGAGTGTACGATCTATCATGATAGCCTTGCTCAGGGTCACGAGCGGCCTGGATCCTTTTTGATTAGAATATGGTATTTATTCCTGTTTAATGTCACTTACACTATTTAATTGGGTTACAACTGGGATCTCATTCACTTGTAGTAACTTGGATAAAGTTAAAACGAACCAACTAAAAGTGCTAATGCAGTTAAGCCAGTGTCGAGCCTTTTTGAGCCTTCATAACCCGTGCTATACTTGCTAAGTAATTCTGTTACTTACACTTGCTATTATCATCATTTTTGGGCAAAATCCCGGACGGGTCACAGATTGGAGTCAGGCTGACTATGAGGTGGAGTTTCCGGAGGATTTGCCGTACTTCTGAGTTGGCGTTCCCCCAGTCAGAGTCCTTGTGGGATTGCGGCTACGCTTAGAGAGATGTATTAGTCTTCCGCTGTCCATGTATTTCATTTATGCCAAACTCTGATGTAATCGCTACTTTATGTTGAATAATGAAGCACTGTACTCTGATTTTTACCATATTTGTTCGCTATATGTGTCGGTGGACTTCCTGGGCACACATATGGCCGCATTCGGGTTTTGTGTAAATCCGGGTGTGACAATCAGCCCAGTCAACACTACACCGGTGGGTCCGAGGGTGTGTTACCACTGTGGCGAGCAGGGACACTTCGCCAATGTCTTCCCCAAGAAGATCCAGAACACCGCCGGGCAGAACCAGCAGGGCAGCGCTCAGAGAGTTGGGCAGCCGCAGAGTCAGCAGCAGGGTGGTCGTGCTCCGCAGGCTCTCGTTCGGGGCAAGGTCAACCACACCAGTGCAGAGACAGCAGACAGCTACTGATGTCATCGTGGGTACGTTCCTCGTCAATTCGACCCCCGCCACTGTTTTATTTGATTCTGGAGCTTCGCATGCTTTCATTTCTGCTGCTTTTGTGAAGAAGAATTTACTAGCTCTGAAACCCATGAAGAACACTATGCTAGTAAGCTCACCGGGAGGTGAACAGCGGGCTACTCTACGATGCCCCCATGTTCCCAACATAATAAGGGGGGTAGAGTTCAAGGCAGGTCCGATAGTCCTGGAGACCCTGGGATTTGATATGATCCTGGGTATGAGCTGGATGACCAGATATGATGCAGTGATCCGGTGTGCTACGAGGACCATACAGCTGACAGCAGAGTCCGGTGACAGGGTGGAGTACCAGGCAGCCAGTTCCTCAGAGCAAGGCCAAGCAAATCAAGCTGAAGGGACATTGATTGAAGACATCAGGGTGGTGAGCCAGTTCCCGGATGTGTTCCCAGACGAGTTGCCAGGTATGCCTCCAGAACGAGATGTTGAATTCGTTATTGAACTAAAACCTGGCACTGCACCTATAACCAAGAGGCCGTATAGGATGGGAGCGAAGGAGCTGGAGCAGCTCAAGAAGGAGTTGGACGAGTTGTTGGCCAAGGGGTACATTCGTCCGAGTGCTTCGCCGTGGGGAGCACCGGTGTTGTTCGTCGACAAGAAGGATGGTACTCAGAGGTTGTGTGTGGACTATCGAGCCCTCAACGAAGTGACCATCAAGAACAAGTACCCGCTGCCGAGGATTGATGATCTGTTCGATCAGTTGAGGGGAGCTTGCGTGTTCTCCAAGATTGATCTTCGTTCGGGCTACTATCAGATGAGGATCCGTCCGTCAGATGTGCCTAAGACTGCTTTCACCACTCGGTACGGGTTGTATGAGTTCTTGGTCATGTCTTTTGGATTGACCAACGCTCCTGCATACTTCATGTACTTGATGAACAGCGTGTTCATGGACTATCTGGACAAGTTTGTGGTGGTATTTATTGATGACATTCTGGTCTTCTCCAAGAATGAGGAAGAACATGAAGAACACTTGAGGTTGGTGCTGCAGAGACTCCGGGAACATCAGTTGTATGCCAAGCTGAGCAAGTGTGAGTTCTGGCTGAAGGAAGTGGCATTTCTGGGACACGTGTTGTCCAATGGAGGAGTGGCAGTTGATCCGAAGAAAGTCAGCGATGTGTTGAGCTGGAATCCGCCACGGGATGTGAGCGAGATCAGGAGTTTCCTTGGGATGGCCGGTTATTACAGACGGTTCATTGAAGGATTCTCCAAGATTGCTAAGCCGCTGACTGCTTTGCTAGAGAAGAATGCCCCGTTTGTGTGGACAGAAGCATGCCAGGTCAGCTTCGAAGAGTTGAAGAAGAGGTTGACTACAGCCCCAGTGCTAGTATTGCCAGATTTGGCTAAGAGTTTCTCCATCTACTGTGATGCATCCCGTCTAGGACTGGGTTGCGTCCTTATGCAGGAGGGCAGAGTCGTGTCATATGCGTCCAGACAGCTGAGGAAACATGAGCAGAACTACCCGACGCACGACTTGGAGTTGGCAGCTGTGGTTCATGCTCTGAAGATCTGGAGACATTATTTGATTGGGCACAGATGTGACATTTACACTGATCATAAGAGCCTCAAGTATGTCTTCACTCAGTCGGATCTGAACATGAGACAACGCAGATGGTTAGAGCTGATCAAGGATTATGATCTGGAGATTCACTATCATCCAGGGAAGGCCAACTTGGTGGCAGATGCTCTGAGCAGGAGGAGTTATGTGAACAGGATCACTGGACACTGTTTGCCTGAGGAGCTCAGCCGAGAGTTTGAGAGGATGAGTCTGGGATTCGTCACCAGCATCACCGAGATGGCAGTAGAGCCCACACTCGAGCAGGAGATCCGGAGAGGTCAGCTGCAGGATGAGAAGATCCGAGAGATTGTGGGTAATGTTGCAATGGGAAAGGCCCCTGGATTCCGAGTTGATGACCAGGGAACTCTATGGCATGGGAAGAGGATATGTGTGCCAGATATAGCGCAGATCCGAGAGATGATTCTGAGAGAGGCACATGACTCAGCTTATTCGATCCACCCAGGCAGCACTAAGATGTATCAGGACATCAAGGAAAGATTCTAGTGGTATGGGCTAAAACGTGATGTGGCGACTCACGTGGCATTGTGCGACACATGTCAGCGAGTCAAGGCAGAACATCAGAGGCCAGCTGGATTGCTTCAGCCGTTGAAGATCCCGGAGTGGAAGTGGGAAGAAGTTGGTATGGACTTCATCACTGGACTGCCCCGCACTCAGAGAGGATTCGACTCCATTTGGGTGATTGTTGACCGTCTGACCAAGGTGGCTCACTTTCTGCCAGTGAAGACCACCTATACAGGCGCCAGACTAGCAGAGTTGTACATGGAGAGGATTGTGTGCTTACACGGGGTGCCGAAGAAGATTGTGTCAGATCGTGGTACTCAGTTCACCTCACACTTCTGTCGTTAGTTGCATGAGTCCATGGACACGAAGCTGCACTTTAGTTCAGCTTATCACCCCCAGACAGATGGTCAGACAGAGCGGACAAATCAGATACTGGAGGATATGTTGAGAGCTTGTGCATTGCAGTATGGAGTCAGCTGGGATAAGAGTTTGCCGTATGCAGAGTTCTCCTACAACAACAGCTACCAGAAGAGTCTGCAGATGGCACCGTTCGAGGCATTGTATGGCAGGAAGTGCCGGACCCCATTGTTCTGGAATCAGACTGGAGAGAGTCAGGTCTTTGGTCCGGAGATACTCAGAGATGCAGAGCGGCAAGTGCAGGTGATCAGAGAGAACCTGAAGGTGGCCCAGTCCCGACAGAAGAGTTATGCCGATGTCAGACGGAGGGACCTCAGCTTCAGTGTTGGTGATTTTGTGTACCTGAAGGTGTCACCCATGAGAGGTGTAAAGCGGTTCAATGTCAAGGGCAAGTTGGCACCTCGTTACATCGGACCATTCAGGATACAGGAACGGATGGGCGAAGTGGCATATCGGCTAGACCTGCCTGAGAGACTAGCCGGAGTACACGATGTGTTCCATGTGTCCCAGTTAAAGAAGTGCTTGCGGGTGCCAGAAGAGCAGATCCCGATTGATGAGTTGAATGTTCAGGAGGACCTCACATATGAGGAGTATCCGATCAGGATCCTGGAGGTGTCAGAGAGAGTGCTGAGGAACAAGACCATTCGGATGTGCAAAGTGCAGTGGAGCCGGCATTCACAAGATGAAGCGACATGGGAGCGGGAAGAAGATCTCAAGTCCGAGTACCCACAGCTCTTCGCTTCTACATCCGAATCTCGAGGACGAGATTCATCTTAAGGGGGGTAGGTTTGTAACACCCAAATGCTCAATTTTAAAAATTTTGGCAATTAATTAATTATTTAATGCTCTCACCTATTTTATAAAGGCTAAATAATAATTTTCTAAAATTTAAAATCAAATATAGGTAATAGAAACATTTATTGTTGCATTCATGCTGCTGCATTTATTTTTGTATTGCTTGTGATTCAAACAAGAATTTAAATTTATTTAAATTCAAATTTGAATCACTTTGTTTGGAGCTCTAGAAAAGTTGTTAGGGCCCTAGTTCGGTTTTGCTCCCTGTACTTTTCCCTAGTCTGCCTTTGCCCCCTCTACTCTTTCCCCGGCCCAACACACCTCCCTCTCTCTTTCTTCTTTCCCCGGCCCAGCAGTCCCTCCGCCGGCCCACTTCCTTCCCCCTCCTCCTGGGCCGCACCCCTCTCTTCCCGGCCCAGTCCGTCGCCCCACTCCGCACCGTTTCCGGCCCAGTAAGCCGGCCTGCTCCGAGCCTCCCCTTCCCCCTCTCTCCCCTCACTGACTCGCGGGGCCCACCAGTCATCCCCCTCCCCCCCCCCCCCCGCCTTTCCTTTCTTCCTCCCCCTCCCCTTCCTTTTCCCGGTCGCCGGAGATGGCGCTCGCCGGATTCACCGCGCGCCGAGGATTCCTTTTCCCCTCCGTGCTTTCTTAAACCAGCCCGCAACGCCACAGCCCCTGCCCCTCACCCACCGCCCACAACCCCAGCAGCGCCGCCACTCGTCGCTGCCGCTTCCCAAGCCGCCGAGCACAGAGCTCCGCCGCTCGCCGTCGTCATCTCGTTCTGGTGTCGCTTCACGCCACCAGAGCTTGGGACTGCCTACGCCGAGCCACGTGGAGCACACCAAGCCTCCCCACGCCCGTCCCTGCGCACCGGAGCCCCATCGCCGACGAGCACCGGACGTCATCGACCGCTGCTCGCCGTCGACTCGTCGCTCCACCCCCTCTCCGACCGATTCCTCGCACCAGGAGCACCCTTGGGAGGTAATCCAGCTTCCCAGCTCCTCAATTCGCGCGTTAGGGCACCGTAGCGGTACCCCCCACGACACTCGCCGTCGGCCGACCGCCGATCTTCGCCGTCCGGTCGAATCACTGCCCAAACCTTCACGTGAGCACTCAGGAAATACTCGCCACATCACTGGGAAGCTCCAGCGCCAGAAATTAGAACCTCAAACCCCCTAGAACCCGCTCCCCATTGCACACCGGAGATCAATTCCGCCGCCCGACGCCGTCCGACCCCCTCGTCGGCCAAAGTTCGTCGCAATCACCCTAGGTCGACTCGCCATGCACTCCTGAAGCCATAGGGCTAGGTCCCGTCGAGAACCGAGCATCCTGGCCCGAGTTATGGCCAACTCCGGCGAGAAATCGCCTCGGGTGAGCGGCGCCGCCGCATCCCCGTCTTCCCCGGCGAGCTTCCCGCTGTGGACCGTCCAGATCTGATCCGACGGCCCGCGTGCGAGTCAACCGAAGTCAGTACCGGTCAACTGGGGTCAACCCTGCGCGTTTTGCTAAAGAGCCCCTCGGCTTTCTGGTAATTAACCCGCGGTCCTTTTTAATTCAAAAATAATTACAAATAGGTCCTGTTTTATTCGTTTAGGCCCCTGGAAATTTTAAAACTTTGTCAGCAAGCCCCCGAATCTTAGAAACGCTATAACTTTCACGTTTTAGCTCCGATTTGCGTGATTTTCGCGCTCATGTGTTCGTAGCGAAGCGTAGATTATTTCTAGCTCCTGTTTTTGTACTGTTTTTACTGTTTGGTGTACTGTTCTAATAGAATTACTTTTGCTTGCATGTGATGATTGTTTTGGAATGCGTGCGTGATGTTCGTGTCCAGTCGGTGAGCCCGTAGCGTTGGACTTCGAGTACGTTGAGGACGTGCCGGAGCAGGATTTGCAGCAGCAGCCGTACTCCGAGGAAGGCAAGTTATAGCACGGACAATCCTTGCTACCTATCTCACTTTTAATACACTGTTCATTACATACGCATGTGTCTAATATTGTTTACCATTAAGGATTATTCTTAGCATTTATTTCCCTGTCCTTGTACTCCTATGGGTTTTTGCATATGGGTAGTATTTTGCTAGGCGCAACTACTGTCACCTTTAATTAATTGTTAATATTGACTTAATGGTCCACTTCAACATTAATGATAAAACTTGCTTTTTAGCAACTTGGATTAGGGAGCTAGAGCATGTGCTGTGTGCTTTGCTCTAGTGTCTCCCTCTAAGGACCGGTTCTTAAAGCGGCAACCCAGGAGCCTGTCGCCACCGCCGGAACTATATGGGCTCTGGTCTTGGAGAGATGTATTAGTCTTCCGCTGTCCATGTATTTCATTTATGCAAACTCTGATGTACTCGCTACTTTATGTTGAGAATTAAGCATTGTACTCTGATTTTTACCATATTTGTTCGCTGTATGTGTTTGTGGACTTCCTGGGCACACATATGGCCACATTCGGGTTTTGTGTAAATCCGGGTGTGACATTTACCGTGAGCGGAGAACCGTTAGCTTGTTGCTGCATGCAGATGGCATATTGATAAGTTCTCTTCGCAAGCTGTCGCGCGCGGATGGCACGGACAAGAAATGCTCGAGCGCGGCGGAGCTCGAGCTGTGCTTGGCGTTGCACGCATCGGACGCGCATGCATCGGGCGCTCACGACATGCCTCTTGGTCGCTTGTCCTTGATCCATCACATGCAAGAGAAGTGCACACGTGAGAGAGAGAGGGGAGCTCACATGCAAGGGAAGTGCGAGAGAGAGAGAGGGGGGAGGCCAGCCGCGAGATATGCATGCAAGGAGTACTACTCGGGGTAAATAGGAGAGAGGGGAGGGGAGAGATGCATGCATGCAAGGTGAGAGTAACGTCAATCTAACGGGAGGGGTCTGGTACGATGAGGCCAGCGGCTTTAGAAATAAATTCGCACGGAGAAACGAGCGATGCATGCAGCCAGCACCTTGTATCCTGAGACAATTCAAAAAAGTAGTTGCGCCTTCTATCCTGAGACGGAGGGAGTACGTGTTAATGCATATTCAAATTAATCTAAGATATAAATATAGTTTTAAACTTTTGATTCCAATATATATATATATATACTAAATTTAAGTTAAAAAATAAATACTAAAAATTTTAAAAAAGAACCAAGTGTTATTTTGTCACATAATTGCGGGTGTAACTCTTTTGTATATCTCATAAGTTCAAAGTCATTAAATAGCGTTATATGTTGACTCTATTTTCCTACTAAAATTATATTATTTTTAAATATTAAAGCTTGAAAAATTTTAGAAAATTGAGAAAATTATTGCATTAATTATGTTAGAAATTCACATCCCAAAATTCAAAAGTTTTGGGGTGTGACAGGCTACCCCCCTTAAACTGAATCTCGTCCCGAGATTCGCAGAGGCTAGAGATCAAGGAATAGAATGGAACAACAAGATTCTAGAAGGGAATTGGATCTATCTTCTTCGTCTTGTTTGTTGATGCAGTTGCGAAGTCTCAACTTCAAATCTTCTTTAGCTTTGTTTCTCCATTGCAGGGATTGTCTTCTAGTTTCCTTCTTGATGTTCTTCACTTGATTCATTAGAAAAAGATAGCAAGAAAACAAGGATACGAAGGGGGAAAAGAGTGAGAGAGCCCAACTACACAATCATTACAAAGAAGCAAATCAAACAGAGGCATAAGAACAGGCATTACAAGCACACTCAACCAAGGTTAAACACACGAGCGTAAAAGTGGTGCTAATGATGTTAATAAGGTCAAGGGAATCCTCCTATGCAAGGTTATCACTTCGGTCTTCTTCATCTTGCAAACTCGTCTTGAGTGGTGTCCAACTTCTTGGTTGTAGTGGCACTGAGGGTGACGTCGTCGTGTATTCTGTAGTCGTTCGGCTTGAGCTTCTTGTAGCAGGCGGACGGTATCTTCATTCTTCAAGTGACTTGCATTGGGACGATACAGACAATCTAAGTGTTTTAGGATAAAGGAAAAAGTCGAAAAGAACACTTTGAGATCAAAAGCCAAGGAATGAATCCAAAGTGACAATACTTGAAGAACAAGGAGGAGGGAAGGGGAAATAGTATCAAGGGAAGTGTGAGTAAACAAGGAGACTCACAACAGTAATAGAAGATACGCGATCAAGGTAAAGCAACAAGGAGGAGTTAAATAGACAATAGTTGAAAATTTAGCAATCAATACAAGGTGGAGATAAATAATCGGAAGTCAAGGATGAGAAATAAATTATCACGGAGAGGATAAAACATTCAAGGATATAATGACCAAAGAGAAATTGTCAAGGAGGAAAGTGCTCAAGGATTGCACTTTTTATGAATCAAAATCTCAAGGATTGAGAAAACAAGGGTTATATGGCAAAATGAATCTTAATGGATAGCCAGTACTATCTAGGCTGCGGTCCTACAGTCAGCATAGCTCTGATACCAATCTGTCACACCCGGATTTACTCAAAACCCGACTGTGGCCATATGTGTGCCCAGGAAGTCCACAGACACATATAGCGAACAAATATGGTAAAAATCAGAGTACAATGCTTAATTCTCAACATAAAGTAGCGAATACATCAGAGTTTGCATAAATGAAATACATGGACAGCGGAAGACTAATACATCTCTCTAAGCGTAGCCGCAATCCCACAGGGACTCTGACTGGGAGAACGCGAGCTCAGAAGTACGGCAAGTCCTCGGGAAACTCCACCTCATAGTTAGCCTGACTCCAATCTGTTACCCGTCCGGGATTTTGCCCAAAAATGATAATAATAGTAAGTGTAAGTAACAGGGTTACTTAGCAAGTATAGCACGGGTTATGAAGGCTCAAAAAGGCTAGACACTGGCTTAACTGCATTAGCACTTTTAGTTGGTTCGTTTTAACTTCATCCAAGATACTACAAGTGAATGAGAATCCTAGTTGTAACCCACTTAATGGTGTAAGTGACATTAAACAGGAATAAATACCATATTCTAATCAAAAAGGATCCAGGCCGCTCGTGACCCTGAGCAAGGCTATCATGATAGATCGTACACTCTGCAGAGGTTTCGCCCTTTACCCACCAGTCGCGTAAAAGTTCAAAGGAACTTTGCACCCAACCACGCACATCAACACTTCCGAGGTGTGACTGCATAGGGACGCTACGAGGCTTTCACAAGACACCCTAACAAGTCAGTAGCCGCTGGAGTACTATACGGTGGTGAAAACTTAGGCACCGAGATCGACGTACGCCCACGGAGTCACACCGTTAGGGGGTCGATGGCGTCCGGAGCGCGGGTATCCCACCCATACTGCGCAACGTGCAGAGTTCTCAATCGCTGAGACTCCTACACGGGACTGGGTCTAACGTGACCTAGCCGACGGGGCTACCGTCCTCGGTGGAATCGGAGATCACCCAGCGCCGTACCTCCCACAACGCCGTTGGCCCCTCGGTAACTACTGCCAAGCTAGAGACGTACAAGCTACTTGACCAAGACCAGAGCCCATATAGTTCCGGCGGTGGCGACAGGCTCCTGGGTTGCCGCTTTAAGAACCGGTCCTTAGAGGGAGACACTAGAGCAAAGCACACAGCACATGCTCTAGCCCCCTAGTCCAAGTTGCTAAAAAGCAAGTTTTATCATTAATGTTGAAGTGGACCATTAAGTCAATATTAACAATTAATTAAAGGTGACAGTAGTTGCGCCTAGCAAAATGCTACCCATATGCAAAACCCATAGGAATACAAGGACAGGGAAAATAAATACTAGGTACAACCTTAATGGTAATCAATATTAGACACATGCGTATGTAATGAACAGTGTATTAAAAGTGAGATAGGTAGCAAGGATTGTCCGTGCTATAACTTGCCTCAATTCCAGTATATACACTTATAGTCTTCAGGTCTTGATCTTCAATTCTTCTCCTTGAACTCTCTTGATGGCGTTCTCCTACTCGCAACAATCATCGGCACAAACATACAAGCAAACAAACAAGAACAACTAAGAACAGTACACCAATCAAAAGATAAGCTTTTAAAAGAGCGCGCTAAAGGATAGGGCTTGGTTCTATGGTCACGGGAGCGCAAGAATTGCTAAAAACGGAGCAACGGTTGAAAAGATACGACCATCGGAAGATTTGTATTTAATGGAAGACTAGGTGCTTCAGTTATTTTAATTAAATAAAACCATGTATAATTTATGAATACAAATTATATTTTAATCTTTAGAAAATACGAAGTAAACTTAGTCATATTTTAATTATAAATATTCAAGTATAATTTATTCAAATTAAAACATTGACTTGAAAAGAAGCATGTGAGAGCAACTAATCGAATAACTTTATGAACCGTGTTGAACTAATCAATATTATGATAGCAACACATTTAGGTCGATATTAAGCAATATTAATGATTATTTATGAAAGCCGAGGTTTAACTCTAATTGATTTTATTTTAGAAAGAGTTAGTGAAATAATCATTAATCAAATTAATATCACTTTATAAAAAAAAACCGGGATGGAACTTAATTTTATTTAGAAAATTAATTAAATAAATATTATTCAGGTTAACATTAATATGAAAAACCGAATAACCTTAATTAGATTTTTATTAAGAAAAGACATTAGATAGCATTTAATCAACTTAATATTAAATAAAAATTCAGAAACATGTTACATGATAAATAACAGTGCTAACGTGTAGTTTAAGTTGACATGAATCTAACGCAACGAAAACGGATTAAATCGGATCTAAAACGTGGTTTTAATGCTTAAAACAAGATTTTAGGGACCTATTCACGATTAACCAAATACTTCAGGGGCTAGTTGGTAAGAGTCGTGAGACACAGAGAATAGTGCCCGCAAAAACAGTAAAACCTAGGGTTAGATCTGTTAAAGGGGTTGGGTGGGATTTATGTGCAACGGGTGGGATTTTCTAGGGGGTTTTCTGAGAAATTCGCAAGGCACAAGATAGAGCTAAATAATAACAGGATTCCCGAGGGACCTAAACGCAAAGCGGCTGTCTTCTTCCTCGGAACAGGACATAGGCGCTCGCCGGCGCTCGGGCGGCTCGGCTCGCCGGCGTTCTGGTGGGCGGGAACTCGGGGCGAGGCGCGCAACATGGAGAGGAGGATGAGGGGATTGTGTTGGGAGTGCTCACCGCCAGTGGGGAACCACGGAGGTGGCCGGATTTCGGCTTGCGGCGGAGCAGGCGGTCGGCGGCGGAGGGCTCTCGTGGGGGAAGCAGCTCAGGTGGGCGTCCGGCGACGGGGACCAGCTAGGGAGCTCCGTCCGAGCGAGGACATGCCCGTGGCGTGGTCGGCTTCGCGTGACGGGGTTCGACGGCGGCGAATCGAGGCGGAGGGCGGCCGACGGCTTGAGCCATGGCGGCGGCGGCGCGGACGACAGAGGCGAAGGGGCGGCGGCGGTGGGGCGGTGTTGAGGGACGGCGGCTAGGGCAGCGGGGAGCGAGGAGGAGGGCGGAGCTGGGCGCGCGGCGGCTGCTATTAAGAGGGGCGCGGACGCCGAGGATGGAAGGCGGCGGTGATTGCGGCGGCGGCGGCGCTGACTTCTGCGCGCGCGGGCGGAAGCGGGGCGCCGGCTGGGCCGCACGCAAGCTGGGCCGAGCGGAGAGGGGGAGTGGGCTGGGCTGGCGCGGGGGCTGGCGGAGCGAGCGGGCTGCGGAGCGGGTTGGGCCGAGGCAGCGCGGGGTTGGCGGCCCAGGAGCGGGAGCGGGGCGCTGGCTTCGGCTTTGGGCCGAGCTGGGCCGCGCGCTTGGGTGGGCCACGGTGGAAGAGGAGAGGGGGCGCTGGGACAGCAGCAGGTGCTGGGCCCGACCAGAGGAAAAGGAGGGGGCAGAAACGAATCAGGAAAGAGTTGAGGGGGCGAAAGCGAACTCTAGCCTAAACAACTTTTCTAGAGCCCTAAACAAAGTGATTCAAATGTGAATTTAAATAAATTTAAATTCTTGTTTGAATCACAAGCAATACAAAAATAAATGCAGCAGCATGAATGCAACATACTCCAAGTTTAAACCTATATTGATTTAATTTAATTTTAAAAAAAAACAATTTTTTTTTTCCTTTACTAAATTCCCTGTAAATTTTATAAAGCTTGAAAAATTTTAGAAAATTGAGAAAATTATTGCATTAATTATGTTAGAAATTCACATCCCAAAATTCAAAAGTTTTGGGGTGTGACAGGCTACCCCCCTTAAACTGAATCTCGTCCCGAGATTCGCAGAGGCTAGAGATCAAGGAATAGAATGGAACAACAAGATTCTAGAAGGGAATTGGATCTATCTTCTTCGTCTTGTTTGTTGATGCAGTTGCGAAGTCTCAACTTCAAATCTTCTTTAGCTTTGTTTCTCCATTGCAGGGATTGTCTTCTAGTTTCCTTCTTGATGTTCTTCACTTGATGTTCCCAGCTCCTTGCGGCCCAGCAGCCTTCCCCTCCCTCTCGGCCCGACCGCCCGCACGGCCCACCATCCCCTCTCTCACCCAGCCAGGCCGGCCCAGCTGCCAACCGCGCCCCCCCCCCCCCGGCCTGCTTCTCTCTCTCCGCTCGGCCCAATCCCCGCGCGCAGCCCACGCCGCCGAGCCGCGCCCCGCTCCCGCCCGCGCAGCGCGCCGCCGCCGCCGTGATTCCCGCCGCCGTGCCGCTGCCTTCCTTCTCCCCGGCGTCCGCGCCCCTATAACATCCGCGTTACCCGAGGCCCTGTCACCGCATCCCTGCAGCCCTCGCTCTCCCACCGCCGCCTTCTCCTCTCTGCGCCACGCCACCGCCGCCATGGTCGAGCGCCGCCGCCCGCCATTGCCGCCGTCTAGCCGCCTGCGTTGGTCGTCGGATGGATTCGAGGCCGCCACGAGCTGCGCGTCGCCGAGCCGCTCCCATCCCGCGGGTCGCCGTCGCCATTTCCTCGTCGGAGCCCGCCGCCCACGCGGAGCCGAGCGCCGCCGGCCATCTGCTCCGCCACCGGCCACAATCCGGCCGCCACAGTCGCCGCCGGCGAAGGAGGTCATCACCGCGAGCATCCCCGCGGAGAGCTGCGTCTTCCCCGCCCGTTCACGTCGTCGTTCATTCACCGGAGCGCCTCCACCGCGTGCGCCCCTCGCCGCCGGCCGACTTCGCCGCCTCCTGCCCGATTCCGGCCAGCGCTACCCCTCTCCGTCGTTGGTGAGCCCATCTCCAAGCTCCCCGTCCCCTAATCTCTCCCCTGCGCGCCTCACACCGAGTCCCCGTCCACCAAATCGCCGGCAAGCCCCTGTCCTAAACCGAGGTAGGGGATGGCGTTTTTGCGATTAGGCCCTCGACGAATCGTGAAACCCTTAGAGCAAATCTTGAGTCTTGTGCATCTTCCAGAGAACCCCCTGCAAGAATCCCTCTTCCGCACTTAAATCCCACCCGACCCCTTTTTCAGATCTAACCCCAGGTTTTATTGTTTTTGCGGCACTGTTTTCTGAGTCTTGCAAATCTTCTAACTAGCCCCTGAAGTTTTTGGTTAATCGCGAATAGGCCCCTAAAATCTTGTTTTAAGCATAAAATCCACGTTTTAGCTCCGATTCAACCCGTTCTCGATGCGTTAGATTCATAATGACATACACTACACGTTAGCACTGTCATTTACCATGTAACATGTTTCTGTAATTTTAGTTAATAGTAAGTTAATTAAATGTTATCTAAATATCTTTTCTTAATTAAAATCTAATTAGGGATTATGCGGTTTTTCATATTAATGTTAACTTGGTTAATAATTATTCATTATTTTTCTGAATAAAATACACTTAAGTTTCACTTCGGTTTTTCAGAAATAAATATTAATTGATTAATGCTTATTATTTAACTAGCTTTTCCAAACTAAAAGCAAATTAGAGTTACAAATTCGAGTTTTCATAAATAATCATTAATATTGCTTAATATCAACATAAATGTGTTTCTATCATAATATTGATTAGTTCAACACGGTTCATAAAGTTATTCGATCAGTTGCTCTCACCTGCTTCTTTTCAAGTTAATGTTTTAATTTGAATAAATTATACTTGAAAATTTATAATTAAAATATGACTAAGTTTACTTCGTATTTTCTAAAGATTAAAATATAATTTGTATTCATAATTTATACATGGTTTTATTTAATTAAAATAAATGAAGCACATAGTCTTCCATTAAATACAAATCTTCTGATAGTCATATCTTTCCAACCGTTGCTCCGTTTTCAGCGATTCTTGTGCTCACGTGACCATCGAACCAAGCCCTATCCTTTAGCGCGCTCTTTTAAAGTTTTTCCTCTGATTGGTGTATTGTTCTTAGTTGTATTGTTTGCTTGCTTGTTTAGCTATGAATGTTGCGAGTAGAGGAAGGCCGTTCGAAGAGATTTCAAGATCAAGAGCTAAAGACTATGAGTAAATGTACTGGATTCGAGACAAGTTATAGCACGGACAATCCTTGCTACCTATCTCACATTTAATACACTGTTCATTTCATACGCATGTGTCTAATATTGTTTACCATTAAGGTTATTTCCTAGCATTTATTTCCCTGTCCTTGTATTCCTATGGGTTTTTGCATATGGGTAGTATTTTGCTAGGCGCAACTACTGTCACCTTTGCTTAACTGTTAAACTTGCATTAATGGTCCACTTCAACCTTAACGTTAAAACTTGCTTTTTAGCAACTTGGTTCAGGGAGCTGGGGCTTGTGTGTTTTGCCTGGCCCCAGTGTCTCTCCCTAAGGACTGGTTCGTAAAAGCGGCAACCTGGGAGCCTGTCGCCGCCGCCAGAACTATAATGGCTCTGGTCTTGGTTGAGTAGCTTGTACGTCTCTAGCTTGGCAGTGGTTACCGAGTGGCCTACGGCGTTGTGGGAGGTACGGCGCTGGGTGATCTCCGATTCCACCGAGGACGGTAGCCCCGTCGGCTAGGTCACGTTAGACCCAGTCCCGTGTTGGGAGCCCCCGTGAGTGCGGGAGCTCCGCACGTTGCGCCATTTACTTCTGTTGGCATGATTTGCCGGCGCGTGGACGCCATTGACCCCCTCACGTTGCGCCCTGAGGGTCAGTCAATCTCGGTGCCTAAGTTTTCACCACCGTATAGTACTCCAGCGGCTACTGTCTTGTTAGGGTGTCTTGTGAAAGCCTCGTAGCGTCCCTATGCAGTCACACCTCGGAAGTGTGGATGTGCGTGGTTGGGTGCAAAGTTCTTAGAACTTTTACGCGACTGGTGGGTAAAGGGCGAAACCTCTGCAGAGTGTACGATCTATCATGATAGCCCGGCTCAGGGTCACGAGCGGCCTGGATCCTTTTATGATTAGAAGATGATATTTATTAACGTTTATTGATGACTTACATTAATTAATTTGGGATACAACTGGGATTCATCTAAAGTAGTAATTATGATTTAAAACGAACCAACTAAAAGTGCTATTGCAGTTAAGCCAGTGTCAAGCCTCTTATTAGCCTTCATACACCCGTGCTATACTTGCTAAGTAACTCTGTTACTTACACTTATTGTTATTACTATTTTTGGGCAAAATCCTGGACGGGTAACAGATTGGAGTCAGGCTGACTATGTTGTGGAGTTTCCGGAGGATTTGCCGTACTTCTGAGTTGGCGTTCTCCCAGTCAGAGTCCCTGTGGGATTGCGGCTACGCTTAGAGAGATGTATTAGTCTTCCGCTGTCCATGTATTTCATTTATGCAAACTCTGATGTACTCGCTACTTTATGTTGAGAATTAAGCATTGTACTCTGATTTTTACCATATTTGTTCGCTGTATGTGTTTGTGGACTTCCTGGGCACACATATGGCCACATTCGGGTTTTGTGTAAATCCGGGTGTGACATTTACCGTGAGCGGAGAACCGTTAGCTTGTTGCTGCATGCAGATGGCATATTGATAAGTTCTCTTCGCAAGCTGTCGCGCGCGGATGGCACGGACAAGAAATGCTCGAGCGCGGCGGAGCTCGAGCTGTGCTTGGCGTTGCACGCATCGGACGCGCATGCATCGGGCGCTCACGACATGCCTCTTGGTCGCTTGTCCTTGATCCATCACATGCAAGAGAAGTGCACACGTGAGAGAGAGAGGGGAGCTCACATGCAAGGGAAGTGCGAGAGAGAGAGAGGGGGGAGGCCAGCCGCGAGATATGCATGCAAGGAGTACTACTCGGGGTAAATAGGAGAGAGGGGAGGGGAGAGATGCATGCATGCAAGGTGAGAGTAACGTCAATCTAACGGGAGGGGTCTGGTACGATGAGGCCAGCGGCTTTAGAAATAAATTCGCACGGAGAAACGAGCGATGCATGCAGCCAGCACCTTGTATCCTGAGACAATTCAAAAAAGTAGTTGCGCCTTCTATCCTGAGACGGAGGGAGTACGTGTTAATGCATATTCAAATTAATCTAAGATATAAATATAGTTTTAAACTTTTGATTCCAATATATATATATATATACTAAATTTAAGTTAAAAAATAAATACTAAAAATTTTAAAAAAGAACCAAGTGTTATTTTGTCACATAATTGCGGGTGTAACTCTTTTGTATATCTCATAAGTTCAAAGTCATTAAATAGCGTTATATGTTGACTCTATTTTCCTACTAAAATTATATTATTTTTAAATATTCAAACTATTTAAAAATTATTAATCGTGTATTTTTTTGAAACAATATTGTCAACGCATCTTTATGTACTCCCTCCGTTCTGAAAAAAGTTTAGGACAAGGTTTGAGTCAAACATTGAGAATATAAATCATCAATAACTTTTAAGTTGTTGAGTTTGCAAATGTGAAAACTATATGAATAGATTTGTCTTGACAAATACTTTCATAAAAGTATACATCTATCACTCTTTGATAAATATTTTGATAATAACAAGAGGTCAAAGTTGTGTTTTGTCCTAAACGTCAGTTTTTTCAGAATGGAGGGAATATTGAATATATTATCTATGAAATAGTAGGTACAGCCACCTTTACTATCATTGATTCTAAATCTCATAAGTAGAACATAAACATGACTTAGCTTAATCTAGATCATGATTCATCAATCTAATGTAAAAACATTAAGGTAAAACTTATACAAGTGCTAGAAGTCGTCATGGAAGCTCCTGTTGTAGAGGAAGTAGTCGTACTCGTCGGTGTAGGTGTGATGCAGAGCACCAAATCAAGAACATGGGTTGTTCTTCATCGACAAGAGAAACTTTGGGCTTCTCCTCTCCTCCAGCTCTCTTAGCAATCGGTGTTTAGGGTTTGGGGTGAGTTCTTAATTGTTGGCTTGAAAAAATAGGTCCAAACCCCTTCATTATATAGTTCAGAGCTGAGGAGGCAATGGCGAGTCCTAATACAATATGTTAGTTCATTCCTGATGATTACAAAATAGAGTTCTAGTCCTCCACGACATAGAAAATGTAAAGCACTATTTTCTTATAGAATTAATCATAAAAATCATATTTAAAATAATATCCAACATTCTCCCACTTAATTGAATGATTAATTATTAATGTTCACTCTTAGTACAATAGCAAGATTGGACCAATACGTCGTTAGTAGCATTTAATTCACTACTGAGACCTTATTGCCCACACTTCACTGCAATACCTTGATAGAACGTTTATAATTTATTGGGAATAATTCTATGACTGGAATAGAATCTTAGACTATCCACAACGTTTATAATTTATTGGGAATAATTCTATGACCGGAATAGAATCTTAGACTATCCACGAATCCCAAACTAATATTGCAAATATTGGGATAAGTAGTAAGCCTTTAGTAAACATATTTGCTAGCATCAAATTAGTACTTACTTCTTAAACTTAAACAACATGATCTTGGGACTTCCTTTCACAACACAATATCTAATTATCAATGGACTTGACCCCATCAATGATTGTGTTGTTACTAGAGATAAATATTTCAATTAAATTGTAGGGATATTGATTAAATTACTGCCTTTATTTCTTAATACCATAAGATAATTCTTAAACTATATAGCATGCCTTTGTTTAAACATGCCACAAGTTTAGCTTTTCTTTATTCTAACCTTTTTTTAGAGTTTTTCTATTGTCTTTCCGTGAGAGTGAAGGATATAATTTAATTGTGCACTTTTATACACGTGCACTTCACAAAATTCTTAATTCATAATTCGTAAGAAGTAAGCATGTTATCTTGGTACTTCAACCTTTAGCACATTTTCAGTGGACCTAACCTGAATTAAAATTTATATTTTTCCAAGCATTCTGGCTTACATAACAAGTCACAATTTTATAGACTCAAGTACTTAACTATTGATACCTGAAATATAAGGAACATCTTCCTGACTCTTAGAATTTGAAATAAATCAAATTCCTGACATGACGCAAATAGAGCAGGTATGAATGTATGATAAAACAATTATCAATGTCAATTCATTTAAGCAAACATGTTTTTAGTGATAATCCTAACACTCTCTTTGGTCCAATCTTTATGTATCTTAATGTCTCGAATATAATAGACTTCGACCAAGATTTCGTTATATCTTAGTGAATGATAGAAAAATATTTACTGGTAGAGTATCATCCACTTTGAGTATTAGGATAATAAGTTTTCCACCTTAATTTAGTAGATACATATGAAATCCACAATGTTCTAAATTATGGTGAGCTACAGGTTTAGCATATTAATTTTCTTTTAGAATCACATATAAATTGCAGACTCATTTACAGCCTTCTGTCTTGATTCCATGAGAAATTATTGCTAAAGCCATATTCAAATCTTAAGCTCATAGACTCAACTATGCCCTCCTTATTGCAATTCTTAAAACAAATGAGGTCATTTTCTTTTGTGCCTAAATCATAAGTTATTCATCAAATACTATACCTTTATATTGAGGTTAATTAACTAATGAAAAACCTCAACATAATAATCTATAATAATTGATATGGAGGTATGCGAACTAATGACACAACTAAATTATTATAAGAATTATTATCACGAATCATAGGTAGAGGAAAATTTTAATCGTGTATCTCGTCAAGACTTCTCTTCCTCCTTGTGAGTTCATTATATTCACCCTTTAGCCATGCCGATTTTCTATTTTAGAGAAATTATAGCTCCGCTCTTCAAATTATTTATAATGTGTGTGTATATATATGTGTCTTACACTTCTGTCCTAGTTTTGTCTAAAAAGGATAGCCCAAAGATGCTTACGTTTGACGCAACAAGGATTATAAGTTGGTCCTCACTCTCCTAAACTTTCAAGGTGGCACTAAACCACCATAACTCCACAATTGGGCCACATGGACTAACAACTATTAATAGATAATTGGGTTGGGTTATTACAGATAATGCAAACCTACAACTTGAAAATTTACAATTATAGACAAAATTTTTAAATAATAGGAACCATCAAAACTTTAACGTGCAAAAAAACAATGGTATGTAAAAATTACCAAACATATAGGTTTCCAAAAGCATATGTTGTCGTCCTTTAAACCTTAGAAGATGGCTCCAGAAATACGTTCAAGTCAACACAACCGACTATGGTGGTATGGTAATAAAAATGGCAGGCTTTTTTAGTATTTTGTCATACAACAAAATAAAAGACCATTATAAATAGTGTGATAAAAGATGTGTTTTGTTTGCAATGTCCAGTGTTGATACTTTTGGTGCAGTGTATTTTTTATTCAGCATTCTGCCACCAAATATTCGAACTATTTTCCTAAAGGATTCAACAAGTTTTCAATAAATAATAAGTTACTCCAATATGTTTCATTGTCGACATTACTTTCTTTTTTAGGCACAAGTATTTTGTGAGATCAGCAATTTCTCCTTGATCGATATTATTTTCCAAACATGACAGCTTAACATTTGTTTTGATATTCCTTTTTTAGACATATTAAAAAATATTTTATTGATTTAGTATTATCTAGGAATCAAACATTCTTTAAGATTTGTTGATTCAACCTTTGTGATAAATGTTGAACTAAAAAAGTTTATAGGGTGTGGTCATTTATTTTTTTTTCTAGACATTATATCATTCAACATTCTATTCTTTTGGTTACCATTTATTTTTGCCGAATTGATATTTTCTGAAATTTTATAGACATAGTCATTCAACATTTATTTTTTGTTAAGAATTAACTCAACATATTTAGACCTAATCATTCAACACCTTTTGTGTTGAGATATGCTCAACTGACATTTATTCTGTTCATTCAACATTTATATCTAAGAAATACCTATTCAACATTTTTCAAGACCATTGATTTCGCATGATCGTTGATTCAATAATTTTATCACGAGACATGCTCACACAACATTCATTTGGGCATGAAATCCTAAAAATACTCCCTGTTGTGCAAAATGATTTAGGCCACTTGAAATGTTGACACTATGAGCAAAATTAATCAGTGAAGTAATATTGTTGCGATCTTAAGATTTAAGGGGAAACATGTGCGGTATTGGAATTAATCGCCCTTTTCGATTTCTTTTGCTGAATAATAAAACTCGGGAGACGGCACACCACCATACTTGACTTGATACTAACCTCCAGTAATGTCCGCCGCGGCGGCGCTCTCACCACGGCCGCCGCCGCCGCCGCCGCCAAATCCTAGCGCCGGCGACCGCGACGACTCTGCCAATTCCCTCCTCGCCTCCCTCTCCGACCCGTCCGCCCTCCGCCTCCTCCCCGCCCCGCTCCTCGCCTTCTCCCGCCTGCGCCTCCTCCTGCCGCCCGCCGCCGCCGCAACCCACCTCCTCCTCCGCCCCATCGCCTCCCTCCTCCAGCTCCACCGCTCCGAGCTCCGCATCGGCCTCCAGCTCCACGCGCTCTCCCTCTCCCTCGGCCTCTCCCGCCACGCGCTCCTCCTGCCCCGCCTCTTCTCCTTCTACTCCCACCACCCCTCCCTCCTCCCCGCCGCCTCCTCCCTCGCAGCCGGCTCCACGTGCCCCCATCCCTACAATGTCCTCATCTCCGCGTGCCTCAGCCACGGCCTCCCGCGCCACGCGCTCGCCACGTACCAAGAGATGGTGGGCAAGGACGCCGTGCCCCCGGACGCATTCACGTACCCTTCCGTGCTCCGCGCCTGCGCTGAGGCCAGGGACCTCGCGCTCGGGCGGGTGGTGCACGAGCGTGCTGCGGACGCCGGCATGGACGGGCACTTGTTTTTCCAGAACGCGCTGGTGTCCATGTACGCCAAGTGCGGGGACCTTGTCGCCGCGCGCAGGGTGTTCGACGGAATGGGCCACAGGGATGTGGTGTCATGGAACTCGATGATCTCGGGCTACGCTGCATCTGGGCTGTGGAGAGAGGCGGTGGAGCTATTTAATCGGATGCGAGCTGAGGGTGCAGAGGTGAACTCGGTGACATGGAACACAATTGCGGGTGGTTACATTCAGATGCGTGATTATAAGGCAGCAATTGGGTTGATCCGTGATATGGTAAGAGGTGGTGCTGGGGTTGACTTTGTGACTCTGGTGATTGGATCGAATGCTTGCTCGCGGGCAGGATGGTTGAGACTTGGGAAGGAGGTACATGGGCTGGCAGTTCGCATGCACTTCGACGGAATCGAGAGCGTGAGCAATGCGGTGATCACGATGTATGCAAGGTGCAAGGATATGGAGCATGCTCTCATGCTGTTCAAAATGCTGACGTGCCCAGGCCTGGTGACATGGAATACGATGATAGCTGGTTTTGCATTGGCGGACGATGCAGAAGAGGCATCTAGACTTTTCCGCGAAATGGTTTGCAATGATGTGGAGCTGAATTATGTTACCGTTGTCACCTATCTTGCACTCTGTGCTCGTGTTGCTAATCTGCAACATGGGCAGGAGCTTCACACCCACATTGTTAAGCATGGGTTCAAAGGGTATCGTTTGTTGTGGAACTCTCTTATAGATATGTACTCCAAATCAGGGAAGCTACCGGTGGCACAAAAAGTCTTTGATACCATGGATGACCGTGATATGATATCCTATACTTCAATGATTGCAGGATATGGAATGCAGGGAAAAGGAACAGTTGCCCTGCACCTTTTCAATCAGATGATGGACAGTGGGATTATGCCAGATGCCATCATCATGGTTACTGTACTCTCTGCTTGTAGCCATTCTGGGCTTGTGGATGAAGGAGAAGAGCTTTTTGACAAGATGGTCAATTCATTTGGTATAAAGCCCCAGATGGAACACTATTCTTGCATGGTTGATCTATATGCACGCGCTGGATTATTGGAAAAGGCAGAGGAATTGCTTAATCAGACTCCCTTCCCTCCAACATCTACAATGTGGGCAGCATTAGTTGGAGCTTGCCATGAGCGAGGTAACATAATAATTGGTGAAAGATCAGCAAGGAGGCTCTTGGAGATGAAGACAGAAAATGCTGGGCACTATGTTCTGATTGCTAACATGTATGCAGCTGCAGGTTGCTGGAATGAGCTAGCAACGGTCAGAAAACTTATGAGAGACCTGGGTGTCACGAAAGCACCTGGGTTAGCATGGGCGGATCTTGGTAATGGGTTTACCCCTTTTCTGGTTGGGGATAGGTCCAACCCACTGGCTCCAGAAATCTATGAGGTTTTGGATGAACTAACTGAGCAAATGAGGACTATGGATGATTGCAGTGATCTGGACATATTATCCACAGAGGAACTCATGGTGTAAACTAATGGTATGATAAGAAGGGAAGGTTCGTAGCTTTGGTGTGAAATGGAGTTCATTGATAAACTCTACAATTTGATTTCACCATGAAGCATGGGCATTAAGAAAAGAAAACAAATCAATGTCCGTCAGAAAGCAGCTCATGCAAGTGCTACTGTGCCAGAAGATGGAACACAAAATTTTAACCATCACATCTGTTGGCGTGGTAGGCATTAGCAAAGCAGCGGCCTTCAGTTTCAAACTGTCACATCTATTGCCTTGATTGAAAAGTGCAAAGCAGTGTCTTGCGTACCTAAATGAGAGTGCTTTCTTGACAAGTGATAGTGTGCATATCACTCACACCACACATATATTGCACCAATGCAGGTACTGCCCAATTGGCTCCCTTTGATCAACCATTGGTACCTTTTTCAGGCAACCATCATTAATGCCAAGCTTCCCTTGATCAAAATGTTTCCTCTGAGTGGTAAGCTCCTCTTCTTCTGTACTACTGTATTTCTGTTTGCTCATCATTGGATTCAAAATGTTCAACTGTTGAATATTGATCATACGTAATAAAAAAATATTATTTGAAGTTGTTTAATATGAGATTTTTATTGAAGAATTGCTAGAACCAAGCTTTGTTGTACCCTGAGTTACAAAACAGCACATTGTTATTCATTTTTCACCCATCACGTGTTTCTTGCCTGAAAGCTTGTGCCATGCTTTGGTAGACCGAAACAAGAAATTTGTTATTTACCACTGATTAACTCCAGGTTGACTTGCCATCTAGTAGTTCAATCTTCCTCACATAACTCTGAATACCTGGTGTTGCAGAGTTCCAGATGTTGTTATTTGTCTTATGTGAGGAAGGCTGATTTTCAGTGCAAATAGTAGAAATAGGAGTTGCTCAGCAGTAAATATCTCAAATCAAACTAATTTTTTTGCTAAATTATGCGATGCTGAAATCAATAGCATCTTGGTTATGATTTGTTTGCAAGTACACCAAGGTAAAAGGATTTGACTACCTTTTACAGAATACGATAGCTTTTATTAGTGCAGGTTCATGGCATAAACAGGCCTTAGGCCACAATTTAGAATTAGGCTTTCTAAACTACTCAGAATAGTTAAACTTGTTCGCATCATAACTTTTATAGTATGCAGATTCAGTGTACTATTTATAATTTTGTAGTAGGCAAACCAATTTCTTATGTTGTAATGTTACACTTGCCCATTTTTGGTAGAGATAGCCAACCATTTTCTGTCTTCCAAAGTGCCATATGACCATATCTGAAATGAAATTCTCATTACCAGCTTTTACACCATTATATTCACTTGCATTTCTCAAGATTTCTGATTAATTGTGTGCTGTGGATATGAATTTCTGGTAGACGCATTTTTCTAGGTAAGCCACGGTGCATTTTTGTGTATAAATGGGTAGTGTTATTAGGAGTATATTTTCCATCCCCCCAGATGTTGTGGCTTAGCTTAGCTTATGTTGCAGTCTTTGCTAATTTAGATGCAGATTTAGCTATGCACAGTTATATAGAGTTGAGATCATATAACTGATGTTTGTTTATTTTGGCAATCTCGTTATTAAGATTACATTTTTTTTCCTTCCCCAACTTTGTTTTTGGAATTTGAATAGAATTACATAATGAAGAATACATTCTCGTATTGGTTCATAACACTAATCACCATTTTTTATATTTTATATGTGCATGTGCTAGCGCTTACGTTCTCAGGAACTGATGCAGACATGTCTACTTATATAGTCACAAGTTAATGGGATGGGCCTATTATATATACAATTGTGCTTTGCACAGGTGTCATGAGCAGTTATGCTGGCATACGTGAAGTTGATATGTATTTTATTTTAGAGCATACCATAATTGATGTGAACCTGGTTTGATTTTGATGGCACACAAGTATTGTGTTCTCATTTTCTGTTGCTTCGACCTTTTCAGTTTGCTTCAGAGTCCGACGAAATACCTGGCTGCCTGGAGCCTGGCGCACATAGCTGAACACGACATTTCCTGGAACTGGAGGTGATGAGTTGGGACCGTGTCAAAGGCTTCATTAAGGTGCACTACTGGAAGGCTGTAACATTTTCCCCTCGCTCGCCCAGTCGCCCATCTTCTTGTTCAGACTACACGAACACAAATCGGCGGCTTATCCGCCAGCGCACACGCACCTACCTACCCCTATACTATACCCTGCCTGCCCTCTAAAAATTTCCCTCCCAACCAACCCAGGCGGCCTAGTCGCGCGCAACGACCTCCTCTCCGGCGAGCAGCCGCGCGCGCGCTCCCCCAATATATAATTAATTAATTCTCCCATCCTCCCCAGCAGCCGCCTTCCCCGCACATGGCCGCCGCGGCCACGGCTATATAGCCGCGCGCAGCTCAAGGCAGCATCCGGATCCGCCGGCCATGAGGTCGGCCACCTCGCTCCTCCTCGGCGCCGCGCTCGCCACCGCCTTCTTCCTCCTCTACACCTCCCTCTGCCGCGACCTCGCCGCCGACGGCGTCAGGTCGCGGGACGCTGAGAAGGCGGCCGAGACGACCCGCGCCGCCGCGGGTGATCGGGAGGCGCGGCGGCACCTCGACCCCGGCCAAGGACGGCACCAGAGCGAGCAGGCGGCGACGACGCGCAGCGATGGCGACGGCGCGAGAGCAGGAGAGAAAGTCCGGGACGGCACGGGCAACAAGAAGCAGCAGCAGCACAGGGTGATTGCGATGCCTACGACTCCAACTCCAAGCGAGCAGCAGGTAGACTTGTCTTCCATTCCCCTGTCGCCACCGCTCCTCTGCAACACCTCATCTGATTATTACTGGATTCCCACAAGAATTAAAACAGATTGATAATTTATAGTATTATAGAGACCTAAATACTACTATATATACACCCGTGACCCGGCTGCTAATTGAGGCGGCGGAAATAATCTTCGTCTCCAGCTTGTTTGTGCTCTGCTTACTACGTCATTTTATTATTAGGGCAGTCTGAAATTTATTACATAGAAACTCGTTAGCGTGCACTACTCTGCCATTTGTGCTAGCTGTTACCAACGCTACTACCAAGCTACCAAACACATGCCACGACAGACATCCACATCATACAAGTTGAGCATGTAGACAAGAGGATTAGGCATGCATTGGCTCGTTTTACTATAATCCATCTCTCCTAAAAAGCTGCCTGAAGCACTTGTGCTTCAGAACCAAATCAACCTTGGTTCTCTATATACCCGTACTGTATGTTACCCAATATGAAGACAACGTACTTCGTGTATCAGAAGCTCGGCTAATTTAACTAGCTTGCTGTCAAGTTTCTACTATTGTCCAGCGAGCATGATCGAGGACTGATATGCCATGAGTCAATATCATATTCAGCATCTTAATTAGCTGTTGATTGCTCCAATCCGCGTTGAATTTGCTTTTGGAACTTTGATTGAAGCTGCTTAATTATGGCAACCAGTCAACCTGATATATAGATATCAAGCCCACTAGCAAAAGTATCTTACCATCCTTATTTAGAAGTCGTATCGTTCTGACAATATGCGTGGATGTCAACTGGGTACACCAAAGCATGCAGTAACATGCCCATCTACCTAACGCTACTATTCTGAAGAACGATTCCGTCAGTGAGTGATCAGTGTGCACAATTGGAGGGTACGCTATTATTGTTTAGTTTGACGCTAAGAACCAATCACTCCAGTTCGTCCTATCATTGTTTTTTTTTCTTCCAAGAGTTTTTTTTCATGCAGTTTGCTGTAGGTCATCGAGGACACGGTGTTCACACCTCCATCTCCATGTGCCCGATCCAAAAATAAAATACAACAAAGATGTCATAAACAAGTAACTGGCATCCAAATTAAAAGGAAAAAGTGAATGCTTAATATCGCAGTGAATAACAATTGGGCAAAGGAAAACGAAGAACAATTGAAATAGCAGTCAAGCAGAGTGCTTGCTTTCTTCCTTCAGAATTTACCGATCTTGTTTCAGATTCATTGCGTTTCAACTTCCAAAGGTAAATACGATGTTGACTCTATAACCCGTATGATCGATCATGAACAGCACCATCAGCAGGAGAACCCGCCCGAGGATGGCGATCTGCCGGACCTGCTCCGGCGAGCGGCGACGCCGGACAAGACGGTGCTGATGACGGCGATCAACGAGGCATGGGCGGCGCCGGGGTCCTTCCTGGACCTGTTTCTGGAGAGCTTCCGCCACGGCGAGGGCACGTCGGACCTGCCACGGCACCTCCTCATCGTCGCCATGGACGGCAAGGCCTTCGCCCGGTGCCGCGCCGCGCACCCCTACTGCTACTGGCTCCGCGTCGCCGGCGTGGACTTCGCCGGCGAGCAGAGGTACATGAAGGGCGACTACCTGGAGATGATGTGGCGGCGGCACGCCCTCCAGCGGCGCGTCCTGGAGCTCGGCTACAGCTTCCTCTTCACCGACGTGGACATCCTCTGGTTCCGCGCCCCGTTCCCGAGCCTCCTCCCCGCCGCCGCCGGTGGGTCCGCGGAGGTGGTGATGTCGTCGGACTTCTTCGTCGGCGACCCGGCCTCGCCGGGGAACTACCCCAACGGCGGGCTCCTCTACGTCCGGTCGTCGCCGGCGGCCGTGGCGTTCTACGAGCACTGGCAGGCGTCGAGGGGGAGGTTCCCGGGGAAGCACGAGCAGTACGTGTTCGACAGGATCGTCAAGGAGGGCGGCGTCGCCGGCGCGCGGGTGCGGTTCCTGGACACGGCGGTGTTCGGCGGCTTCTGCCAGCACGGCAAGGACATGGGAAGGGTGGCGACCATGCACGCCAACTGCTGCGTGGGGATGGAGAACAAGCTGTTCGACCTGAGGAACGTGCTCGACGACTGGAAGGAGTACAGGAAGCTCGTCGCCGGCGGCGGCGACGCGAGGGGGTTCTCGTGGAGGGTGCCGGGGAGATGCATACACTGATGAGGATGAGATGATCGAGCCCATTCTTTTTTCTGATTGGATTGGAAGTTACCGATGGAGAACTGATTGATTATTGGTCTCAGATAGCTTTTGTTATGTAGTTCATATTTCTATAAGTATATATAGGCATTTGCTAATATTCTTTTTTTCATTTTCACAAAAAAAAGATTCTTTTTTCATCAGGAAATAAAATTTGAAAGAAGCATGTACATGCGCTGCCCGATTAATGCTACGTTCACTCGGCTTATCAGCAGCCGGCCAATAGTATTTTTCTCTCTGCACAACCAGCCACCAGCCGAGCAGGCCCACTTGTTTTCAACCTAGCTAGCCAATTCAGAGCTAGGGCCTAAACTGAGCTGCCTGCTACTGATGGGCCTCTCACTAGCTACAGTAAAAGAAGGCCCAATTTCATAGAAAATGCGGAATTCGGCCACAATGGAATTTGAGCTTCCACCACAATGCAAACAAGGCCTTCTTTGTACATCTCCGCATTCGTATAGTCCGAGTACGCCTGCAGCTGGCAGCTGCATAAGAGAGCTGTTGCACTTGCCAAATAACTAGAGAACAATATTCATGGAAAACATAGCACATCGAGATAGATGATGCCAAAAGCTGCACTATATGCTCCCAAGATTTCCAGACAAAATTCTGAATAAATATTGGATATCTAATATTACCTGCGGCAGCTGTTAGTTGAGATTTGATAAAATGTCCTTTGCATTTAAACTAGCTTGCCTTAAAAAAAATACATAGCCAATAGTGTTCAGCATAACAACTCCATATGCTGCCATATACAAGCAAAACAGACCAAAAGAGAGGGGGGGAATTCAGTTAACAGGATACAGCTGCTTACCTGGAAATAACAGATGAAAAGAATAGACAGAAGTGAAAAAACATTGAGTGCATAACTGATAAAACTAAAGAACAGGTTTGGCAAAAAGATATTTTCCATAGGACTATGACTCCATCATAAACATCAGGAACAAGGGACGACAGCATGCATATCTGACAGCTTCAATCTTTTGTACATTACATCTTTCACTTCAGACAAGAGGGCATTACGAAAGTTGAATGTGCTTGTATTTTCTGCAGCATTTAGGTGAAAACTCAATAAGACGTGGTTGTAAATAATAATAATAAGACATGGTCGTAAAGGAAATCAGATATCCAGCTATGTTTCAACTAAAGCTGATGGTTTTAAGAGTAATGCCAAATGCACTAATACAGGAAAAGATCTATCTATTGAACCATACCACAACTAAGATCACAGGCAGCATGGGCATAAAAGGAAGAAAATATATCTAGAGTTGATCGACAGAGGGGGTAACTAGTAATGGCAAAGACTGGCATTGCTAAGTCTGGACACTTCAGCTTCAGCAAGCTGCATGAATTCCTCTTTATTTCCTTGACCATAAATGGGTAACCGGTTTTTTCAGGATCTCTGCAAGTTTTTCTTCATTTCCTTTTGAACAGTCTGCAGTTTTAGTTTTGCATTCAGAAGGATATTGTTGCGAACAAAGAAAAAAATGGATGGGATGAAAGCCAAAAACCATGATGATTTAAGTATTTATGTTATTAGTCAACTATGTGGAAGATATAAAACAATCCTACTAAAGGAGCATACCTGCATTCTCTCTTGCAGCTTTCTTACAGCAATATGTTCATCTTCACCAAATAATCAAGTGAAGCAATTGATGCCATTCCCAGTTGGCCAATTTAATCCTCAAAAAGCCCACTGCCAAATAGCATAGCAAAAATTGTCGTTTTTTCTTCTGGATAAATTATTCCTTCCCTGTCGAATGTTAAAACCATACAACTGAGAATTTCGTTCTCTTATAAGATTCTTTGCAGTGTGAGGTGAAATCACCAGTAATCCCACCAAAGTCCCATCTTTGGTGGAAGGAAACTATTTGCTCTAAAAAAGTTCCAAATATAGTACTCATGATGCTTTGTCAAGAGCCCATGAATCTATAAGCTTAACCCCCTCTCTTTTGGTACCCCTTCTGCCTGTTACTCATCCGCTGCAGGAGAATCATGTCATTTGGTAGCACTTCAAGTTTTTTTTTCCTGCAAAAGCACAAGTGGTACCAAAATGGCCTTGGCCTAGCATGGAACGATGGGAACTAGTTTAATTCCCATAAGAATAGGTAAATTTTCCATGGTCCAGCAAGTCCTAGTTTCTTTCACAAGCAGCAGTACGTAATTTCTCTGTGATTGGACATAACTTGAGATGCCGGATTTCCCATGCAAGTCATCTTAATCTGCATGCTTAAGTTACATGGCCTAGCCCAATATAATCATACTAGCAAAGAGCACTCAGAGTAGATTCAAGATATTATATCTGGAAAAGTGAGTTTGTTGCGGAATTGAGAAATTCATAAGTCTCACGTGTCAGAGCAATCTTACATTTCTAAAACAGAGACAGGTATCAAGTCTCAAAGCATACATGTACTGAGCATAAATGACATTATGATACATGTATCCATTCTTAAAGCATAAGTCAGATATGTTTTTAGGCTACAAAGGTATCCTTGAAGTAAACAGTCATTCAACAGAAAAGTACTAGGTCTAGCCACCTAACAATCCCCATCTAAAGCAGGCAGTTGGCAGTGCCTAAGCTCTCTGCATTTTGGCTTCAGGCAATAAGACCCTAATCTAATTGAATCGAGGATTCTACAATGTAGAGGTAGCTCACAGGAAGCAAAGCCCAGGGTCCAGGGAGAGTGTGGCTTTTGTGTTCCGGCAATGGACAAAGCACGTTGACTAGAATTTTTCTAGATTTTTGGGGTGGAGCAAACCAGGACTGAGTTCATTCAAGCAAAGCCAATGTTATGGTCAGGAAGCAAGCCATCTTCCTACACAAAGTTCTGCACTGGTATGCAAAGGATGCTGCCCTAGAGTTGCCTGACCTGATTAACATGGTATGTACGAGCATGCCTGAACTTCAGCGAAAAAACTAAAAAGATAAGACAATATTTAGGAGGATTGACAAATGTGTTGAGTGGTTGCCCTACAAATCTTATTTCAGATACACTGTATATAGGAGTTTGGCTGAGTAGAAAAAGAAACTATTTTCCACTATATATGTGTGCTTGTAAGTAGTATGTGTGCTTGTAAGTAATGAACTAAGGAAAACAAATTTGTGCTACTGTAAATAGATGACTGGTAAATTTTCAAAGAAAGGAAAGTTATAGCTTAAAAGAAAGCTTATTTGTTTTACCACACTACCAGTGTTATTTCAATTGAGTATTTAATGACAGAAGGAAAACCCACATTTATGTGCACTTTCTAGCTCTAAAATAAAATTGAATTCTCAAGATCAAGATACTAGTTGAATTTTGAAAGAGAGCTTTGCATTCTCAATACCCAAGATGTTCAAGAACAACCAAACCCGATGGTACAAACGAAAACTCTCACATGAAAAATAGAACATACTAAATGGGAACTAGAGACAATTAGTTGAGTACCTAAACTGCTGAACCTAAACTGCTGCAACCAGACCAAATTTCATGGCAAACTTCTTCTGATTACAGTCTAGCATCTCGCTGAGGCTGCAACTCGAGTTCTTCTGCTTGAGAACCTTGTAACGGTACTCCAGGCTCCTCTTGAGGCCATGGCGAAAGAACTGGGGGTAAAATACCACCTCAGCCATGTCTCGTCCCATTTCTTCAACCAGGAACTTTATCCTTGGCTCCAAGCAATGCTTGACGCTCTTGATGAGAACAAGAGGATATCCGGACACCAATGCCATAACCTGACCCTTGCTGAAACCGCAACTCTGCAAGAACACTAAATTGGGCCGCAGAATCTTATCCACATCTCGTGACAATATACCAGGAAAGCTCATGATCACCCTTTTGAGATCTGGCCCCTGTAACCCGACCTCTGACTTTAGGAACTCAGCAGTGGGACGCAGCCGTTTATCGACACTGTACCCCATCATGTACGGCTCCTTGGTCAGGATCTTGCCGATCATGCCTTCCTTGTCCATGCCTAGTCTGACAAAGAAGTCGACCGTCTGCGAGAATTTGGCCTCAATGCTGTAGCTGATGAGGCGTGGGTTGACCATGACCAGCTTGGCGAGCTGCTTGTCAGAGATGTCAAGCGTCTGGAAGAAGGCGAGGAGTGGGCAGAGCTTCTCCTCCACGCTGTGGAACAGTATCTGCGGGAACTTGGCGATGGCCTGTGCCACGTCCCCCGGCTTGGCCTGGAGCGTGTTCAGGCACTGCACCGTGGGCACCAGCTTGCCATCGACGGGCAGGGTGAGCACCTTGGGGCACTTGGCCACCACGTGCCGCAGCCTCCGCCGCTCGATCTTGACGCTGGTGAGGAGGTAGTCCCAGACGCCCGAGGCCTCGCCGGCGTCGAGGCTGTGCAGGTTCTTGCACCTCCTTGACATGCGCGCGACGGTTTCTTCATCGAACCCGTTCTCCCTCAGCCACTGCGCCAGGCTCTTGGCATTGCTGACGCCGCTTGCCATTTGAACCTGCCCTGCGCAACATGAACTCTGAAACGTCAGCGAGGCAAATCTTCGAACACCTCAGTAGCTCCTCCCCCGTCACCGCACCCATCGTTATCAAAATGCTCCTCGATTTCGCGAAAAGTACACCCCGAATCGCTACTCGCCTGTCCCGGTCCCCGGGCGTACCTGGAGGCTTGCCGGTGGCTGCGATGGGTCCGTGGCCCGCCGTATCCTGGATGCAGCGGGGACGTCGGCGGCGGAGGAGGGGATGCGGTGGCGGCCGCGGCGCCGCAGAGGGGAGGCGAGAGAGCGGAGCGCTGCTCGTCGCGTCGCGGGGTCGGCGCGGGGCGACGGGGAGGAAGAAGGATAGGAAGGAGCGGATAATAACGAGTAGGGATGAACTCGGTCGGAAACGAGGAGTAATTTACGAGATGGATCTATTAAGCCTAATTACAGTGTAATTAGACAATGTAATGCTACAATAATCGTATAATAATTATATATTAATTATAATAAAATTATGCTTATTAGGTACGTCTCACGAAATAGACATAGCTTATGTAATTAATTAGTTTTATAATTAGTTTATGTTTAATACATCCAATTATCACTTATTTAAAGCGCTGAACTTTAACCCCAGATCCAAAAGCTAAGTTCAAGTTCAGAAGGCCGCCCATGCCCGCAAACGAACGACGTGGGAAAATATGGCGCTGAGCTCCTTGGGATCAAATGGGTCTGTAGGGCCTATTTGTTTCTGAAAGTGGAATAAAAGCTGTCCAGATGCAGGTCTTTCATCCATACGTTATGAATCACGTTCCTTTTCTTAATAACTTATGTATATCACACTGATGCCAACAGAATGATGCTTTTTCATATACATGGAGTGATTAAAGTCGTTAGTTAGTGATTGTTTCAACATGCACTATTTCACAAATTAGCCGGCGGCGCATGTCTTAAATGCAACGTCAAGGTGCAGGCATGTGAATGAACTAGGGCTGCAACAATGGTTGATCTACAGCATCCAGAATGTATTTTACAACAAGCATTACATCCACTCAGTCCATCTAATGACACCATCCCCGGGGGAAGTTACAAGAGCTCAGCAGCTCAAGGTGTGGTTCCACCATGACAACACTCAAAATGTAGTTAGCGCGAGGACAGAACAAGTTCTAAGAACAAAGCCTCGGTTCAAGGGATAATCTACCTGACCATGGTTAGCTTCCAAAAGAATGCAGAATCAAAGCTTGTCTGCGCCAGTTACACTTACACGGTAGATTTGTCTAGCTGATGCTCCAAACCATTTAGAGGCTTGGATCCTTGTATGATGGATCTACCTTTCCATCTCCCTCTGCTTATTAGCACCTGAATGAAGACCCTGCTTCAACCTTATATCTTCAGTGCCCTTCTGCCGGCACTGTCTTCAGCCATATCCATGTCCTCTGACTGGATGATCTCTAGGTCCCTGATATCCCTTTTCAACACATTACCTAACTTGGCAACTGCCTCCGTTTGTTGTTGCAAGGCCTGTGATGCAGACAATTACAGGTCAGATTGGCACCTGCCTATCTAACGAGAACAAGGATAAAACTGCACTGCTTACCTCAAGAAGTTCTGTAACACTCCGTTCATCAACTTTGGCTGAATTAGGAATATATACAGGACCAGCAGCACCACCAGTGCTAGCCAGAAGGCGTGATGTAGAAAGAAGTGTATTAACTCTCTTAGACAGATCAGCACTAGGTCCTTTTATCTGCAGACAGAAGACTAAAATTGATGAAAAATCCTTAATCAGCTGAAAAGTAGGAATAATGGATGGGGGAAACCTAACCCGCTTTAGTATGGCAACCAATCTTTCATATAAGTCAGCCTCCTCCTTCGTTAAAGGACTGCGGTAACCCCGATTCTCCAACGCCTCCACTATTCTAACAAACTTTTAGCAGTTGACAAAATAATAGCAGTAGTTAGATACATCAGCACTTAAGCATGAAAACCGAATTGGCACCCACCCTCGATATATATATATATATATATATATATATATATATATATATATATATATATATATATATATATTAGGAAACATGGCTATGTTGTTGTTGTTGTTGTTGTTATATATTAGGAAACATGGAGACAAAAATATCACCCTTAAAAGACGTCTTTGAATAACCAGCTCTTGCTGCTTCAATCGTTGGATCCATGGATATGTGTCAGCTTGGAAATGCCTTTGCAGCTGTAATTAAAAAAAAGTGAGGCAACAGGAATGATTTGTGGAATCGCATATGAAAGTTCATATGAAGCCATACCTTTTTAACATTAGAGTGAGTCATGCTCAATCTATCAGTATCTGAAACTAGGACTTCATCTTGAAGCTGCAAAGGAACAACAACTACTTAGGCTTAGCTAAATTTTTTTTAAAATCTGTAACCGGAAGGTCCCGGGTTCAAGCCCCAGCCTCTGCATATTTATGCGGGTAAGGTTTGGGCGCTATTACAACCCTTCCCTAGACCCCGCACGGTGCGGGAAGCCTACGGCACTGGGTACGCCCTTTTAAAGAAAGTTGAAAAATGGCAAAAGAAACATCCAAACTACTGAGAAGGTTGCAACGTTAACTATAAGAACTTCAAATATGTTCAGACCAAAATAAAAGAGGGAAAAGCATGCTTCACCCAGAGCATTAAAGTGAGTGAGACAAATAAGATTGATTAAAGATTTTAAAGATTAATCTTGGTCAATAATTAACATGCATTCAAGATTTAGAGAAAAAATACCAAGCGTTAGTAAATGCTCACCAAATTGTTTAAATTTTAAGCTAACACACAGAGATATCCGATATGAATGTTCACATGACTTATTTAGCATGATAACACCCTAAACATGTCCTTACACAGTTAAGAAAGTGGATTTTATTCGTTGATTTCTGTTAAGAATGTAATCTTGTGGTTCCTCGAAAAAAAGATTTTGCATACACTGTTTCCATTATTTTCACTCACATGTAAATTGTATCAAGCAAGCAATACAGTGTGCAATAAATAACATTGTGTCACAACTATTATGAAGTGGTTGTAGTACCAACAATTCAAGCATTAATAACAAAATGTGCAGGCTTACTTAGCTTCAATCCATTATATGTTTTCTTCCAGAGGTACAATAATGATTTGTTTATATAATGATTCCATTACATCAGTGTTACTGGAGTTCTATAAGAAAGTTATAAATGAATTTGGGGGGAGGGGGAAGGGGGGAGAGTATTGACAGATATTCTCTGAGCTTGGTAAAATTTTATATTTTTACCAAAATAATTATAACTACAGTATTGGAAGAACAGGAGTCAAGAAGAGCTAACTGCATAGTCTGTATACATTATCTAATGTATTTAGTTTGTGCTACATAGAGCATACAAGTATGTAAATCAACCTCGGATTCCAGGTACTGCAATTTAGCGCTTTACCCAGATCCGCAATACAACAGGACCAATTATAATTGAGTATTTAGTTTCTCATGTATTTGATTTCATACTTGATCAAGCCCAGGTTAGGAACAAGTACTTATTTTCAGGTGGATGTATCACCTCGATGTATCTAACTGAAAAATTAATAAAGCATCCCTTTTCCAAAAAAAAAGGTTAGGAACAAGTGACAAGCACATATTTGGTATCTATGACAAGGTTCATAATCGTATATCCTAGGATCATTCTTTTAAGGTCACTAAAGGCAGATACAAAGATTAACTACACAACTTGTTAATGCCATTAGTAATGGATTGTTGCGTGACAATATTGCTGTATCATTCTAGATTAATAAAAGCAGGAATCAAATATGCACTTTATTCTTTGAAGACTTTTATAATTATAAATTTCTGATGTTTTACATACATTAGGCAAACAAATAAAACTGTCATAAAACTAGGTGAACAATCAATTAGAGGTGCAAATGCTAAGTATTATAACATGGCATGGTTGATTTGTCTTTTTTCTCATTCATGCTTCAAGCTAATTATCTCATTTCCTTCTTGATCTAACACAACCAGTAAGCCCAGTATGTCAAACATAACGCTTCACTTCAGCCAGAATGGTTGGAATTCAGAGAAATGGAGCCATGGAAAACATTGACGGAAAAAAGATGTAGCACCTGTCAATGTCAATATTACAGATAGAACACAAAACTATCCCTTATAAATTTATAAAAGTCGGAGAACATGTCATTGCAAACTGATCTAGGATTTCATATATCAGCATGCTTGTTAAAAGTTTGTATATCAGCCACATACACACAAAAAAAAGCACTACACTAGCAGTCTAGCACAGGAAACAATTTCATATTCTCAGCACTCTACCTTAAGCCGGTGAGAAAGGTCTTTAAACCCCTGCACAAGCTGAGGCCACAACCTCTCCCTATCTGCACTATCCATGCACTCTAGCTTCCCCATTGCTTCCGCCCACATAATCTGCATCCACAAAGTAAAAGTCACAGGAAAAGAAATTTTATCAGAGGACAGCGCAACAAAACAAATGGCTAACAAATCACTTCAACAAATTTATACAGCTGCTTACATCTGATGCTGCAACTGGCTTCACCCTTTGGGAAGGATCTGTCACGCTAAACAACAGATGCTGCCCAGATCAAATCAGAAAGAAACAGATTAACCAAATTGCATCAACCCGAATCTCATGCAACACAAAGGAGAACATAACTAGAAGAAATCTCACTCTGAAAGAATACCGAGGATTCCCGGGGTCCTCCTTGTACGCATCCACGATAGCCTGGATTAATTCAGAAGCAGCACATTCATTTGCCACTTGCTAGTCAAAATTCAGAGCGAATTTGAGACGGATTCCACGGATCCGTACCTGGATGTCGCGGTCTGACGGGGAGAGCGGCAGCGGCGCGACGGGGGCCATCTGGGTGGTGATTTGCCCGCCCCCTCCCCCTAGCATGCCGAACGGCGACGGGGACGGCGTCGCCTGCTGCTGGAAACCGAAAGGCGAGGGCGAAGGAGACGCGCCGAACGCCGGCGTCGTGGAGGGCGTGCCGAACGCCGAGGTCGACGAGGGCGTCCCGAAAGCCGACAGCCCGCCGAACGCTGGGGAGGAGGACGCAGTCCCGAACGCGGGCGTCGACGACGGCGTCCCGAACGCCGGTGTCGAGGACGGGGCCCCGAAAGCCGGGGTCGAGGACGGGGTCCCGAAGGCGGGCGTCGACGACGGGGTGCCGAAGGCCGGGGTGGACGGCGCCGCGCCGAATGCGGGGGTGGTGGAAGGCGTGCCGAAGGCCGGGGTGGAGGAGGGGGCCCCGAAGGCTGGTGTGGAGGAGGGGGTCCCAAAGAGGGGAGAGGAGGCGGGGGTCCCAAACATGGCGGCGGCGGAGATCGCCGGCGGCGAGGTTGAGATGGGGTTTAGGGATTTTTTCGGGGAGAGAGAGTGGAGCGGCCGAACTGGGGAAGGAGGAAAGGGGAAACCGAAACTGCGGGGATCGATTCGAAATTCGAAATCTTTCGAGGACTAGTCGGGATAAGGCTGTTTGCAACAGCATCCTCTAGGTCCTGGCATTTTTTTTTGCCCAAAATAGCAATGCAGCGGCGTACTCTAAAAGGTCCTCTACTGTACAAGCCCAAATCAATCTCCCCCAAATTTTGGGGGGCCTCCCCCTCCTTCAAATATCGCCGCCGCAACGGCTCGGTCACCTCCTCACCTTCGCTCTCATCCACCGCCACCTCGCCATCGCAGCTCGCCGTCGACGCCCGCCCCCTCGCTGCGTCGACCCCGTCCACCGGCGGCGGCGCTGATTCGGCCGCGGACGCGCTGATCTCTCAGCTCTGGTTGGGCTCCGCGGCGTCACGTGCCACCGCGTTGAGCTTGCGGTCTTCGCGGCGTCACTGCCGGCACCCTCCGAATGCCGCGCGTCGGTTCCTCTCCCAGGAGTCCGGCGCCGTGGTGCCCCATCTCTATCGCGCGGGCATGGAGCACGCGTGTGCGGCGCTCCTGTCCCTCACCGCCGCCTCTTGCGGTACCCCGCCGCCCAGGCCGTGGCCGCCGTCAACGTCGACCCCAGGAGCTCCTTGGACGGTTGCGCTCCCCTCGCCGTCAACATGAACTCGCCGTCCCGTATCTTCCTCAGCGTGTGCGCTTGGCACACGTTGAGCGCTGTGATGTACAAGTCTCGCAGCATCAGCTGCTGCCGCAGGTACGGGTCGCTCTTCAGCAGGTCCTTGTGCCCGGCCACCCGCAGCAGCAGGCTCTTCGTCTCCCGCAGCTACTCGCCCAACGGTCGTAGCTTGTCGGGGACGAGGAGCTTGTCGTAGAGCACGACGATGCTTGGGTCACCCTTGGCATACACGACGGAGCGTGGCAGGTGCGTGTCCAGCCGGGCGAGGCACGACCGCGTCAGGGTGGATTCCAAGACTACGTCATCGCCGTCGTAGCGAACGCCGAGCTCGCGCTCCTCCTCGGCGCGGGTGGCCCGGTGCGCGAGCTCTCTCGTCGCCTTGGCCTCGGCCTCGTCCCGCGCGGCGACGCGACGCTCGTGAGCCGGAGGGAGCAGCTACGTGGCGCGGCAGCGGCGCACGTGACATGGTGCAGGTTTCGCGACGGCGGGGCAGAGCACGAGGTGGCGGTGCACGCATGCAGAGACGGCGATGGGTGCGGCCGTAGGATGGATGGAAGGAGTTGGATAAAAAAAATTAGAAATATTCCTTTTGCGGTTGAAATTTAGAGGTCATTGTTACAGTAGAATGTTATTTGAAAGATGAAATTTTGTAAAGGAGCCTCTAAATATTTTTTTAGGGGATGAATTGTAGAGTCTACCGCTGCAAACGGAAGCGTGGCCGGGTCCGGCAGCTGGTCTTTTATCCATTGTTGATTTCCTTTTCTTTTGCAAAAGTGTTTAAGATTTGACTCGATAAGAATAGAAAGTTTAAAAAATATAAAAATGACGTGGTTTTGGAAAGGCCAAACAATCCTCAATTTGTAAACATGGTGCTTGCAATTTCCTCGTAACAACATTGGTTACATGGTATATGGCTATCGTATCATCATATCTCTAATGCAGTTTAACATGGTTCACTGTAGGCTGGATATCTTATAGTTCAATGGCTAAAATTTATCCTTGAAGAAAATACAAAAATAATACAATCACAGCTCTACGAGCAACAAATACTAGAATCTAAAATGAGGAAAGATGACCCTAAAATCAATACACTAGAATCTAGATTGAAATTCAAATGAGGCTAGAGGTTAGATTGAAAACGGTATCTACAATCTATATACTGTAAGGATTTAGAATTGAAAACATTTGTTATCTAAAATTTTGTTAGCCATCATCATAGATAACCACGTAAAGTAGCGGTGACGTCAAACGTAAACCGCACTTTCTACACAGGTTTCACCGTTTAAAGTCTACTTTTTTTAACCGGCTAAAAAACTTACCCGCCTTTCATGCCCACACTCTTATCTATCCACGCTATAACCTTTCTAATCTAATTTGATCTTTAGATGTTAATTTTCTTAATTCTTTCGACTACCTCTTACACGGTCTTATTTTCTATTGAATATGTGTGTTGCATGTGCATTCTTACTAGTAAATAGTTATATTGAAGTTCTTTTAACTGATATGCAAAAAGTTGAAATATCCTTGCACTTGCCAAGTTTTTTGTCAGTTAAACATATGTCATGGGTTAAAATATCCTTGTAGTACCTTAAATAAGTTTCTATTACATATGATATGATAGCTGCCCGGTCTAATGTGCATAAGTATTAAGATAATCAACAATATTTGTCATGCTATATAACTTTTGCTTCATAGTTTCATGCATCCACAAGTTAAGCGCTACCGTATACTCTCTACTAAATTTGACATATTGTTCAATTGAGCCTCTTATATGTTTTTATGTACTTTTATGTTTAATTTGTATATGGAGGTTTTCATTTAGGAGCATCGCCCAAATTCATTTAGATTTGAAAGTGTGAGATTTGATTTGACAACTTTTTTGACGTGACCCTTGTAAGGTTTCATATCTGCTTAACAAACTTTGTTTTTGGAAACTTTTAACTTTGGCTTAAATTTTTTAAAACTATAAGATACCAACTCAATCTTAAAAGTCAAGTTGGAAATATCAACTTTGTTGCAAAATTGCATGGCATAGAAAGAAAGCGAGGACACTCTATCTTTCTGTAAGATGTGGTTCTATGTGTGTAACATTATTTTATTAGCTCTTTATTTTTTTACCATTGTTATTAATTGACAAAATATCATTTAGAGTTATGACATCACCGAAATCGCAAGCTTGTCAGAGAAATTACAACCTTTTGTTATACCTAAATTTCAGTATAATACTATCAAGGCAATTCTTTTTAAGAAAAACATCACTTTGAAAAGTAAGCATCGGTATCTTTAATGGAATTTAAAGTAACATTCTTGGAGTAACTAATATATCATCGGTTTTCTAATATTAAATAAAAGGTATACTCCCTCCCTATATAATTTAGATGTCATTTTGGATAACGACATGGTCTCCAAAACGTAATTTTGACTTCTTATTTTTACAAAAATATTTATTAAAAATAATATATATTTTTATAAAAAGTATTTTTTAAGGCAAATCTATTCATATGGTTTTTATATTTCCAAACTCAGCGACTTTAAAGTTATCAGTGATTTATATTTCTAATGTTTGACTAAAATCTTGTCCAAAACGATATCTAAATTCTATTCGGATGGATACGGAGGGAGTACTTTGTTTTCGAGGTTATACATAAAGGTATAAACCTCCTCCTACTCAAACTTTGTTATTAGGACCTGGTTTACTTTTCACCTATGTTATCTCTCAATTTCATACACAGGCGTGTCAAAAAAAAACATACACGGGCCCCTAACATTGCATTTTTTTCTTGACAGCCGATTTGGGTTAACGATATTTTACGAGGTCAAAAAGGGTCAGCAGTCAGCACGCGATTCGCGCACGCCTCCTCATCGTCAAGCAGTCCACCTCGCCGCCGCCGACGCCGCCGCGCTTTCCTCCTCTTTCCCGCGCCGCCGCCGCTCCTTTCTTCCTCGGAGGCGGCGGCCCGAATCCCTCCTGCAGTCGCAGGCGCGGTCGACCCATCTGGCTGACTCCCTAAGGCCTGACCTTGAAGGCCGGCCACTTGACTCTTGATTCCGGCGGCGGCGGCAAAGAGAGGAAGGGAGGGAGGATGCCGAAGCGGACGACGCACACGTACTCGAGCGAGGACGCGCTGCCTGAGGGCCCCGAGTCCGACCTCTTCGTCTACTACTGCAAGCACTGCGCTTCCCACGTCCTCATCACCGGTCAGCTCCTCCTCCCCTCTCGGCTAATTTTGCCAGATCTGTGTAGTCAATCTGCTAGGGATTAAGGTGGAGGGTTCTTGGATTCTAGCGGAATAATTCTCTGTTGACTGTTTATGAGGATGGGGATAGTTTTTATCTAATCCCTGCTTGGCTACAAGTCCCAGAGCAGCAACAACATTTATCTGCATACTAGATTTTTTTTTCTTCGCCTGTATTCTAGTTGTGGATCTTAGTTCTGTAGCACTAGGCCAAGTCAACCAAGTCAGTGAGCAACAGAAAGTGAACCTAAAGGAAATGTGGTGGAGACGAAGAACATGACCTTATGGTTAGTCTGATTTTGGTTGCTAGCTACCGCAAGTATTTTCAAAACTCAATCAAGGCCGTGTCCTCTGTTTTTTTAGGCACCTTTGATCCTAATGAACTTAGAGTTGCTTCATTTTACCATTCTAAAAGAATATGATCATGTTGTATGAACATTTTAGAGTACCACTGAAAAAGGTGTGACATTGGATTCTCAAATCTAGTTCTGAGGTTTCACTCTTTTTCATCTTTTTACATCCTTGTGTTGTCTCATATTCGGGGCACTTACATTTTGTGATCTGCCAGCTCAAAGAAATTTGAGATAGCAAAATTATAATTACAGTGGCATACCATTTTAGAAAACCTGATCCATACATAGCGGCCCATGATTTATACTTTCAAATAGGCTAAAAGATAAAAGTAGACTAATTTAGTAATCCATCATTTTTTTTCCAAATTGATACAATACGTTTTTAAAGTTCATGTTTCACCATAAACGACAGATTTTTCTTGATTTCTTGTCAAGAGGAATTGCTACTGCTTGTATACTTTTATAGTAACTACTCCCTCCATCTATTTTTGTAAGGCGCGATTTGACTTGGCACGGTCTTCTAAGTTATACTTTGATCATTCATTTGTCTTATATTATATCATTTGTGGTTATAAACTTATAATCATTGAAAAGTATATTTGAATACAAATCCAACCATATCAAGTTTGCATTATAAAAGTTAAAAATTGTTAGCTAATTTATTGGTTAAAGATTGTAAAGTTTGAGTCTTAATATTCGTGTGCGCCTTAGAAAGATAGATGGAGGGAGTAGTGTTGAGCGATTCAAGAACGAAGTTTTTGTATATTCAAGTCTGATATGTTTGCTCTGAAGATACCCAATTGCAGAAAATGCCCAAGCGAAAGACTGACAGAGCACATGTTTTAGACAAGGCTAAGCATCTGTCAAGGCTAAATGTGAAGGAGTCAGGAAAAGTAATGTTGAAACGGTATATGATCATTCCTCATAAATCTTACTGAAGAACTTCACCTGTACTCATCAATTCAGTGTGTGTTTACACATATTTCAATTTTGCAAATTACTGAATTGTGTTTAGATAACATGCATAATTCTCATGTGCATATTCCTTCGAAACAAGCCACCTCAACCCTCTGGGTTATTATTGTAAAGTGATTACCAGGTTGTATGTCAGATGTGTTGATTATGTAATTATATCTGTGATGCAGTGGGGAAGGAAAGCTTGAAAAGCAATTCCGCATGAGCTGTGTAGGATGTGACCTTTTTGTTTGTTACCGATCAGAAGAGGATCTTGAGGGTGCTCCTTTTATATACGTTGTTGATGGAGCATTGAGTTCAGTTGCGGCTGAGACAAATCCACATGTATGCATCCTCAACTGAAATGTTCTTCGATAAATTCAGCATGTTTCTCTTTTCTTAGGCTTAATGATCATGAAAATTGTAGGATGCCCCTGTACCCCCTTGCATCACACAACTGGAAGGTGGACTTGTCCAAGTAGCCATTGAAGTGGAAGACAGGGCACAGCGTTCAGCAATAACAAGTGCGTATTTTAACATTGTGGTATTATCTTTTGAAACTACAACATGCAATGTGTATGTAAAATTTGTGCATGGATGCACTGACAGTTTCATGTGGAACATAGTAGATTGGTGCACTATTTCGGTTCACTGGCGCATACAGTGTGGTGACAGAATTGTGTGTACTTTCAGGAGTGAACGCTGATGATGTTCGAGTCACAGTAGCCGCCCCTGCTGCTAGAGGGGAAGCTAACAGTGAATTGCTAGAATTTATGGGCAAGGTGATTTTCTTCTACGGCACTCTAATTTTATTGTGGCGTTTTAATTTCATCTGATATTGTTAACTTTGAGCCTTGTAGAAAGTGGTATTCTATATGCTCCATCCAGTAAAAGATAAATCCATCGTAATATGCAGACAATAAGTATTTATTAACTTTGCTAAAAATGTGTCTATGAATGTTTGAGCAAAATGTACAAATAGGTATGCATTTGGTTGTACAAATATATCAATTTATTAGTTGATGGTCTAACTCCTGAGACAGCGAATATTCATTAAGTACGGCTTTGGCAATAAGCAGCTTCAACTTGAAACCTTGTTATGTGGAGATCTACATGCTGATGGTTTGTGAAATCAGGTTCTTGGCCTAAGATTGACTCAAATGACCCTTCAAAGAGGATGGAATAATAAATCGAAGCTTCTGATTGTGAGTTGTCATTTCTTGCTGCTAATTACAGACTGTGGAAATTGATTTCATTAGTCTCATGTCTACACTATTTTTCTTTTAACAACATTTTCCATGTACAGATTAATTTTCTCTTCCAGAAATTTACTTGGCTTTATTATCAGGTCGAGGATTTGTCTGCACGGCAAGTGTACGAGAAGCTACTGGAAGCTGTACAGCCTTAGAAAACAGATCAATGTGTATGTGTGTTGCGTTTGGGTTACTCTCTTTCGAGGGCACATGAGAAAGTTCCCACTCATTGTGGGAGAGAAGAGCGGAACGTGCTGAAACTACGTCGAAAACACCGGTGAACCAGAGAAATTAGCCAATCTGGACTTCAGTTTCCCATTCATCGTTTCTGTTGTGAGAATCGATACATGCTCTCTTATTGGTATTTCCTTGATTTTGATAAATGTTGTGCATCTTGTAAAGATTGCTGCAAGATATTGAGTGTCTTGAGTCTGAATTTGTCCATGGTTTCTCCTAGTAGCCATGGCAGTGTTATGAGGAAGGGTTAGTCAGAGAGAGGAAGCACCTTGGGGCGCCTGAAATTCATGCATTTGCTCGTTTCACAGTTCAGTCTGCCGGAGGTGACTAGATGAGAAAGATGAGGTGGAGAAGAAAATGCACCATGCAAGAAAAATTGAGTATTTCCTCATAAAATTGAATGGACACCAAACCAAAAGATGACAATAACTTCGCTAACAGCACATCTTGGAGTTTCGGTCTTGCAAGGGAACAAATCGGCATTATTGGTCAAAACTCCGAATAAGATCCAATTCATCACCACATCGTGAAGCTGACTAAACAACGTATTAGGCCAAGTAGATTGGTATCATCTAATAGGTAATCTCATGCAGTGATGTGGAATCTCAAGACGATTTATTAAACAATATATATAAATAGATTGTTGTTTTGTTTGTCTCACAGTAATACAACATGTCTTAATTTATGGGTGAAAAAATATGTTTGATTGTATGGCAACAAAAACTCGTATAATGGTTGACGAGCCATCGACCTTCTCTTACCTCACTCACACTCTCTCTTCTAGATCAGCAAAAATCATAAGTGGCACTGCATGAGACGGCATATGCAATCTATCTGCCCTTGGAGTTAAAATTTGCCAGTAGGCCGAACAATTGTTAAAACTAGAGTGACTAACCCACCACTATTACCAGCAGCTCACGTACTACCACAGATTATGGTGCTAGTACAGATTATCATGCTACCGCTAAAATACACCAAAAATTCTATGAAAAAATGAAAGAACAAAACTTGTGTATGAAGAAAAAGAAGAGAAAAACAGTATATGAACCATTGCGTTGTGAGTTTACCCATAATAGTTGCACATGCGACTTTTTTCTCTTTACCCAAAGTTTTTGTTTAACCTTAAGGCCTCCTTTGGAACGGAGAAACATGGAGGAATTTTGCAGGATTGGAATCGTCCTATAGGAAATTTTTTCTATGTGGCCTTTTAGAACAAAGGATTCCATCTTGAAATCCTTCAAAATTCCTATGAAATTATGAGATTCTGATATATTTTTATAATTTTTGTAGGATTACAAATGACATGTAGCTCAGTTCTTATATTTTCAGAGGTCTACAATTTTTCAATCATGTTCCAACTGTTCTTAAATATATGACGTTTAGAACAAATAAATTAGTTTATTCTTAAACTAAATAATTTATTCTAAATGATATATTTAATAATGGAGTATTTTATTTTTATATATACGTAATGATGACCATTGATCCCTGTCCCATTTACATGGCACGGTGCTGACCGTTGCGATGCCACCTGACTTGTTCGCCACCACCCCGTAGTACGCCTTCCAGAACTCGCTGATTCGCTGAAAACCTCTGCAAATCTGGCGATAAACCCCTCCCCATTTCTCGCTCGAACAAAGGACGCGAGCGAAACCGATCCCCATTCCGCCCAGATTTACCGCCCAGATTTGGTGCTGCCCGGATCGATTTCCTCTGCATCTCGGAGGATTCACAATCACCAGGTGCCCCGGCAATTCAGCGCACAATCTGTTGGCTTCTCTCCTCTCAGTCTCAGCTCTTCCATCGGGTTTCGTTACCAGCTGCTGACCGAACCGCGCAGGAGGAGTTGGGCAGCCATGGGCGGGGGTGAAGACGGGGGATCGTGCAATCTGCTTCAAGTGCTTTTTGGTAGGGGGAGCTTTTTCTTCCGTAAACAAAGATTTGAGGGCGGATCGAACGCCGGATTCATCTGGTTAAAGCTTTCACGTCTGTGATTTTAATTCATTTGGGTTGGATTGTGATATACAAGTGTTGAAGGAGTGCGAATCCTTTTGTTTATCAGTGTATACAGTTTTGCAGTGCTGTAGACATATCATTTCTCTATAGTCAAGTCTGGTTTTCTGCAACTGGATTAAGATTTGGGTACATTGCGGCGCTTTACAGTACATAGTGTAGTGTTGGATGTTCCCTGTGCAGTTGTGCTTCATTTGCTTGATGCGCCTTTTCTCCAATTCCAGAGGGGGCTGTAGCTGGAGGAGCTGCTGGTGTTGTGGTCGAAACAGCTCTATATCCTATCGATACAATAAAGACCAGGCTTCAGGTAAGTTGACTACATATTTACATGCAGTGCCCTTTTATTCAGCTTATTATGCAGCGATTGTTCTGCAAATAGCCTGTACTTGTATGAATTGTAGAGTGCATATCTTTAACACTGATTTCACCTGGTTTAGTAACTTTAGACCAATGTGTCTCCACAATCTCTGTCTTCGCTGTCTTCCTCATGTATTTGCCACGTCCATAAGAATAATATCTGTTCTTGAAGCGGCACTGCTTGTTTCAATGTTTATTTGTTTCTGCGCGTATGCTTTGCTGAGGAAACATATTCTTGAAGTAGCACAGGTTCATAGATGCATTTTATGATTTTTTTCCTTTTTGTATAGGCTGCACAAGGTGGAAGTAAAATTCAATGGAAAGGCCTTTATGATGGGTTAGGTGGAAATATCGTGGGTGTTCTTCCGTGAGTATTTAATATTATACCGAAGACTGAAGAATAGCAGGTTTCTTATGCTAGCCTAGAGGTTGTTATCATGCTGTTGGCAATACCAACAAAATTTGGGTGTACCACTTAGGTTCTAGTGTATCACAGTATATCTTATTCTCATCATGCTGATGTTGCCTATAATGCATACCCATGTTATTGTTGTTTTTATCCTTTGCACACTGCATAGATGTGTCACCACTTACTAGTCCATGATCATATTTCAAGGTTAATGCCTAGTTATATTCCTTATAAATATGCTACATATTTCTGTAAATCTGAGACACTGATTGTGTCATCATTATCGCTTTTCTTTTTTTTCTACATATCTCTGTTTCCATTTGTTTTTTCTGAGCAATGCCACATTTGTTACAGTGCTTCTGCAATATTTGTGGGAGTATATGAACCAGCTAAAAGAAAACTACTGGAAATGCTTCCTGAAAATTTGAGTGCTATTGCTCATTTGGTAAGTCAGCTTAAGTATCTGTCACAACCTTATTAATTTCTTAATTTCGAGTCTTTGGAATTACCCGGTGCCAAATTGAATGGGATTATACTATTATGCTATAACCTTTAGAACATTTTTGCTTTACAAATTGCAATGGTTCTATGTTCTGAAGAAATATGCAACAGACTGCAGGGGCAATTGGTGGGGCTGCTTCTTCTCTTATCCGCGTTCCTACGGAGGTCAGTTTTATTCTTTCTGCCCTTGGCACATTCAAATGTTGCTAAAATTTAAATTAGATTTCACTCAGGTGGTTAAACAAAGAATGCAAATGAGTCAATTCAAGACTGCACCTGATGCTGTTCGCCTTATTGTTGCTAAAGAAGGAATTAAGGGTCTTTATGCTGTATGTATCTTTTAACCATATGACAATTTTCTTTGTTCTACATTTTATGGAATACAGATGAATTGCATCTAATAGGATGGCCAATATTTCCATTTTTGCTGTCTAAGTTCTAATTTCTGTGTCCGATCAGTTACACACACTTGTTTCTTTTGTTTGAAGGGCTATGGCTCCTTTCTACTGCGAGATCTGCCATTTGATGCTATTCAATTTTGCATATATGAGCAGCTCCGAATCGGCTATCGGTTAGCGGTACTTATCTTATTTATGTTTGAGAAGAAATCCAATTAACTTTTAAAGCAGCATGCCATATGGAGTGTGGCTCTGAATGGAGGTTGAACCATTAGGATGAGAAAAAAAAGACAAACTAGTCCTAACTCAAACTCTAATAGGCGGAAATAATATTATGTGAATATTATCATAGTGTTATGCTGCCCATGCACAATGGAAGAGAAGATATTCAGAGTAAATTTATCTGACATTCAAGATAAAGCATCCAAAGAAGATACTAGAACTGATCATGGAAGTATCCAATCAAGACCACAAAATCTATGTCAATTGTAGCAGCTTAACTCCAGTACTGTGGCCTTCCTATTGTTTCTGAATTTGTCACATTCTTTGTCACCTCTTGCTTTATCATTTCCTGTTTCCCTCCCCAAAATTGCACTAAGTTCAGGGCTTCAAGGTGGCTCCAGTACTTTTAATCGAAACCTGATGGTTTGCTTCATTGCCAGTCTCTGGATTTTCAAAACACTGGATGGGTTGATTCCCACTGTTGTTTCCAGCAAGGCAACAAGCAGATGATAATTATTAGCAACAGGAATCACATTCCTCTATTTTGTTCTATTGCTACACATGGGATGTGGGAGTGCCAGACTATATTATTACCTATCTTTTAGTTTTATAGTAACTTTAAACTGACTCGCGATGGTTAATTTCAAACCTTTTTGCACTGTATGGATTTTGACATTCAAGTCTTATTTTTGTCATTACCTCTCTTTTAGTTGTCATTTAAACTCGAGCAATTGCTTTGATCCAAAATAGAGCTAGGTAAATGTGAACACATGACTACATATTGATCCATAGCACCTAGAGCTGATATATCCTAGAATTGCTAGCACTTATTGACTTTATCTTGGCTTGATCCAGGCAAAGAGGGACTTGAAAGACGCAGAAAATGCAATTATTGGTGCTTTTTCTGGTACAACTGAACTTCCCTGCTAGGCTGGTTTCCAGTATATTCCAATTTGCTATTCCTTCTTATATTTATCAAGCTTTGGCACATTTGGTATCCTATAAGCATTTATATTGATGTTTCTTTTCAAGTTTTCTAGATTTGTGCATATATAGTATTCTGTAAGCAATGATTAGAAAATGGCTTTATCAAGTGCAAGCAGCCTAGTTAGATGGTCTCAGTAGCACTCCTTAGGTCCTGGTTTTCGACTCCCCGTGGGAGTGAATTTTAGGCTGGGGTTAAAAAGATCCCCTCGTCTGCCACCACGCCAAAGCCCAGGTCTAAGGCCCGGCCCAGGTCGTTGGTCGTCTCACACCGGCAACAGTGCACCTGTGTAAAGGTGGGGCAGGGGTTCGGTGATTTTCTCGACCTGCGTGAGAAGTTCTTCTCTTAGCAAAAATGCCTGGGGCTGTCTTATCCTCTGCACATAGAGTTTTTTTTCATTATATGTTCAGAAACCAAAGCGAAATGATAAAAGGCAAGAAAAAGTCCAGACTGGCTTGTCATAGTTCTTTACCTATGTCTGAAATTTTAAGTTTAGATTCATTCTTGTTAAAAGTAACAGAAAAGTTCAGACAAATTATAATTCAATGGGGAAAACACAAATTGGGAATTTACACTTTTCAAGCCGTCTAATTTTAACCTTGAATTACCAAACAATCTGCACTCTTCAACTGTAGCTACTTTCTGCACCTGAAAACAAAATCCAGACTGGCTTTCCTAACATGGCAGGAATGTGTTGGTTTTGACATGTGGATCCTGACTCCCCTACGAAATCAGCATATATAAATATTTTCTTTTTTTAAAAAAATATTTCATCTCAAGAGCTGATTGCACCTTTTGTTGTCACATCCTTCTTTTTGCATATTTATGTTGGTAGGTTAAGTGCCCACTTCATCTTCTCAGGTGCCATTACTGGCGCTCTAACAACACCCCTCGATGTCATGAAGACAAGACTGATGATTCAGGTAGATCTTGCGACTACGTGAGGGCCATTTTTAGGGATCACTGCTTACTTTATAGTTCTCTCTGCTTGCAGGGACAGGCCAACCAATATAGGGGATTCATAGATTGCGCTCAAACTATTCTGCGAGAGGAAGGTGCCGGCGCCTTCTTGAAGGTAAAACTTTTTGCAATTGAAGTAGATGCAGTAACAAGAATTTTCATGAGTTTACATTCTGTTGCATTTTTAATACAATGTGGTCCATGTTTGGAAACTTTTGCTTGTGGTATGTCCCCTATCTCAATAAAGCAATACTATGATAGAACAGATGGACAAAACTTTGGATATGCACTTGCATATGCTGGGCGGTCTCCATTTGATTGATATCATTCTGCTGGGCAGGGCATTGAGCCAAGGGTCTTGTGGATTGGCATCGGCGGATCCATCTTCTTCGGCGTCCTGGAGAAGACGAAGTCGATCCTAGCTGAGAGGAACAGCCGTAGGGATGCTAAGCTCAAAGTTTAGAAGAGGATGCATGGATGGTAGGTAGATTCCGGCATCATGAAAATTTCCATATGAGGCATGTAGCCAAAGCGCGCCTGGCCAGACTTTGGCGCTCCGGTTCACATCCGCTCTGTCCCATTCGAGCAAAGTAGACTCGGGTTTAGATCCAAATTTTGGATCCAAACTTTTGAGACCAAAGTTTGGTGTTGATAATAAATGCGCCACTGTAGCATTTCGTTTGTATTTGTGAAAAATTATCTAAACATTAATTAATTAGGCTCAAAATGTTTGTCTCGCAAAGTACAATAAAACTGTGCAATTAGTTTTTAGTTTCATCTACATTTAGTATCCTATGTATGTGTCGACATTTTGATGTGGTGGGAATCTTCTTTTTGCATAGTGAAATTTGGGAGGCAAAATTTTGGATCTAAACACGGGCTCGTTCCTCTTGAGCATAGTTTTGGACTTTTGGGTTGAAATTACAGTCGTCTTCTGCGTGGTCACTGGCCGGCCTGATCGGCTGGCTTTTCAGCAGCCAGCCAGCAGTATTTTTTCTCTGCACAGACAAGCAGTCCAGCACCGATCACCAGTCAGCCAGCGATATTTTTCTCTCATGCACCGGCACCAGCCGCTGAATAGATATCTGACCATCTCCTCGTGGCTTGTCGATGTGCTTCCGTTGTGGTTGGTTGCAGGGACGGACACACGTCAGCCACGTACGTTGCTACTTGATACAGATGAGGTTGGGGTATTGCCAAGAGTTGCTGGGTTGAAACAAAAGCAAAACCCCTCGACCATGTGTTTTCCATAGCCATTTATTAGCTGTTACGCTATACCAAAACCCCAAGGTACCGTGAGATGGAGTTTGACATTGCCGGTAGATGACCGATAGCGATAGGAAAAGGGGTATATTTTAGTAATTACAGTAAGAGCATCTTCAAGAGTGTTTAATAAGCACTTCTAATAATTATTTTGGTGAACCAATTGAAAAAATAAGGCTCCAATAATTGTTTAAAGTTGTTTTCAATTTTTTTGTGCCCAATATTAATTCCATCCATTTGAGTTAAATTTACCTTTTTTGTGCACCCAATCCCACGAAAAAAAAGTGATGAGGAAAAAAACTGCCGGAGTTACCTAGATAAAAACTCAACTTTTAGATCTACAGATGGATGATGTGGCAACAATTAAATTTTTTTGGGCTAATTTTTAAAACTATTAGTTGAAGGGATAATTTTTGCTCTCAATAACTTTTAATAAGATTTTAAAATAAGTTTTTTAGGACTTTATTTTTTGGACACCTTTTAGAGATGCTCTAATGCTGTATATATTTATTTAAAAGTAAATTAACTACGCTTCCCCGAACGACTATAAATGTCAGGTAATTTCGCAACGACGGAAGTATCGGCAGGGTAGTGCAAGGCTGTTCAGAAATCTAAACAGCTGCAATGCAGTAATTGAGTTGCCGTGTGGGCAAAATATTTCCTCCATATTGGTACGAGATGATATTTTAAACAAGATTTTAGTTAAACATTGAGAATATAAATCATGAATAACTTTTAAGTCGTTGAGTTTAAAAATGTGAAAACCATATGAATAGATTTATCTTAAAAAATAATTTTTTATAAAAGTATACATATATTATTTTTAATAAATATTTTTATAAAAAATTTAAAAGTCAATTACGTTTTAAAGACTGTGTCGTTGTTCTAGATGTCATCTAATACCGAGTGAAGCAGAATCACACGTGGTTTCTTTATAGTTTATAGGGCCGTGGGGGTAGTTGGACTGTGTGGGTGCAAACTCTGCAACCTTCCTCCGATATCCTGGGACGGCTGGACCTCGAATGAATGCAGCGTGCAATTGGGAACTTTTGTCCTCCCCGTTCCGGTCGGAGGCTGTACAAATTGCCACTCCATCTTCGCGGGTAGCCGGGGCAACTATTAATACAGGTGAGCTGTTTTTTTTAAAGAAAAAAACATCAAAATATTCTTCCGGTTGGATATTATTTTGGTATATATCTACGGAGTATACATGTCGAAATGATATAATTAGCCGGCCTAAGTCACTTTATCCCAATGCAATATGGATCAATAACAAAGTGCAATCGTGCACCAGTTTGATTTAAGATGTATATTTTTTTTGAGAATGATTTAAGATGTATATATGGCTAGAACTCGGGTCTCTGGACTAAAGAAGCAAGCCGACGTGGACATCCAGACCACTTTATAACTTTCCAGTTCGTCGTGTGGGTCCTACCTTTGCCTCTTCCCGATTTGGGTCTCTCACCTGCCATTCCCTTTATAATAACGACTATAAATTTGGGAGCGGCGGCGCGTGTAACAGCAAGTCGAGAGCCAAGCTACCAGGGACCGATCGCTCGCGGTTAGCTATCTGCAGAGTAGTAACCGCAGGAAGAAGAAGAAGAAGCGACAGGCGGACATGGGTTCGACGGCGGCGCCGGCCAAGAAGCAGCCGCACGTCGTGCTGGTGCCGTTCCCGGCGCACGGCCACGTCGCGCCGCACGTGCAGCTCGGGCTCGTCCTCCGCGCCCGCGGCGCCCACGTCACGCTCGTCCACACGGAGCTGCACCACCGCCGCCTCCTGCGCGCCAACGGCGGCGCGTCGGCCAGGAACGAGGACGAGGGCGAGGGCGGCGGCCTCGCCGTCGAGGTCATCGCCGACGGGCTGTCGCTGGACGACCCGCCGCGGACGCTGCAGGCGTACCACGAGGCCATGGAGCGCAACTGCCCCGAGCCGTTCAAGGCGCTGCTCCGGGACCTCGCGGCGAGGCCCGGCGCGCCGCCGGTCAGCTGCGTCGTGGCCGACACCCCGATGCCGTTCGCCGCCGTCGCGGCGCGGGAGGTCGGCGTCCCCGACGTTCAGTTCTTCACGGCCTCCGCCTGCGGCCTCATGGGCTACCTCCAGTTCTCCGAGCTCCTCGCGAGGGGCATCATCCCTCTCAAAGGCACGCACATATTTATTATATATATATATCGCTTGGTAACTTTACTATACTAGCAATACTAGCCAGATAAACAGACCAGTCGTGCGAACCGTTTTTAAAAATAATTTATATTCGCTCTCTTATGTATAGAGAGATTTATATATTCTCAAATCTAGAAACACATCATTTTCGAGATAGTTGATCTTTATTTATATGGAGAAAAACTCTCTAATCTATTGTCTATTAGCAATACAAGATTATTATTTATAGACGTGGTTACAAATGTGGATATATTTAGGTGGACCCTTTTTTTCTCTTCGAAGTTTTGACGTCCTTGACACTTCCGCGTAGAATTGTTTCATTTTTTTTCTTGATGCTCCGTGCGACTTGTGTTGATCTCCTTAGATTAGCAATTTCGAAGAGAAAATTTGGTGCTTGTTTCTTTCTCCTGCTTGGCTGTGGACTTTATTTTTGTTGGTGCCATAACCGTGTCATTTCCTTGTTTTAATATCCAGCAATGACAATTAAATTTGATTCGGCTGTAGAAGCCATGCGTATCGGTTGATTCCTTAAAAAAAACTCAGAGAAGGTTTCATGGTAGAAGAATCGTTTTTCGGTTTGGAGGTTGCTTCCTTTCCAAAAAAAAGGTAGGTAAAAAAACACCGGTGAAAAAAGAGAGGTTAGGGGTGAACTCACATGGGTTTTTCGCTCTACCAAAACAACTTCTGTAATATTTTCTTTTTTTCCTACATCGTGGGTACAGGTGGGTCTATTATAAAGGTACAAGGGGTTTTTGTTGGTAGCAAAAGTTTTTAAAAGAACTCACTTGCTTTTTAGTATAGATTTGTTATATATAATATATATGTATATGTGCAGGAATGGACGACGGCTCGCTGGACACGCCGCTGGAGTGGGTGCCGGGGATGAAGGGCATGCGGCTGAGGGACATGCCAACGTTCTGCCACACCACGAACGCCGACGAGTGGCTGGTGCACTTCCACGTCCACCAGATGCGTGTCGCCGCCGGCTCCAGGGCCGTCATCCTCAACACGTTCCGCAACATGGAGAAGGACGTCGTCGACGCGCTCGCGCCGCTCCTGCCGCCGCCCGTCTACACCGTCGGCCCGCTCGCGGCCGTCATCGCGTCGTCGCCGTCGCCGGCGGCGGCGAGCGGCATCAGCGTCCTGCGGGAGGACAAGCGGTGCGTGGAGTGGCTGGACGGCAGGGCGCCGCGCTCCGTCGTGTACCTCAGCTTCGGCAGCCACGCCAATATGGGCAGCGCTTCGCTGCAGGAGTTCGCGGCCGGGCTGGCGCGGTGCGGGTCGCCGTACCTGTGGGTGCTGCGGCCGGAGATGGCCGCCGAGGTCGAGGCCGGCGGCGGCGGCGCGGACGGGCTCGTGGTGCCGTGGTGCGCGCAGGAGGCGGTGTTGGGGCACCCGGCGGTGGGGCTGTTCGTGACGCACTGCGGGTGGAACTCCATCCTGGAGAGCGTGGCCGCCGGCGTGCCGGTGCTGGGGTGCCCCGTGCTGTCGGAGCAGACGACCAACTGCCGCCAGGCGTGCACGGCGTGGGGCATCGGCGGGGAGCTGCCGCGGGGGGCTGGGAGCGAGGAGATCGCGGCGATGGTGAGGGAGATGATGGCCGGGAAGAAGGGGAAGGAGGCGAGGGAGAAGACGCTGGAGTGGAAGAGGATTGCTAAGGAGAGCGTGAAAGAAGGCGGCTCGTCACACGAGGACATTGGACGGTTCGTGGAGGATGTGCTACTCAAGGGGACGGCCTGATTTCGCTCTATTCATGAATGCTGATGATCGTCCATGCCACGCGATGTTCTTGGGAAGATGATTTCCCCTTTTTTATAATAATATAATTATAAAAGAGTAAAATGCACCCACCATAGAACTTGTATGGTTGTATCGATTTGATCCAATTAGTTACAAAATATGCAAACACATACACGAACTTGTCAAGTGTGTGCATCTACGGTCAAATCTATGTTGTAGAGCCTATTTTGTCGTGGCGGCACACTGCATAGGCTATTGTTTGGGTTACAAGTATTGATTTTGAAGTGGTGAAGCACAAAATATAAAATTAATTGAGGAAATTATATATCTATGGACAATAATATTTATGTGCTGCATAGATGGCATGCACCTCTATGTCAAAATAATATTTCTTAAAATTTTATAATTTTAAAAATATGTGTTCAATAAAAAATATCCAAATGTTTGTGTGGGGAATTTGATTATTTAAATAATTATGCATGAAGAGTTGTACATTTTTATTGACTTTGGAACAGATTTTTGTGTAAAATCACATATATACCCTATCTTTGGCTGCATGTCTCATGGAACAAAGTAATATAGAAAAGTATTGCTGCATTGGTTCCATATTTCATCGTATAGAAATATTAGATAAACATTATGGCCTAAGGGATCAGTTTGATACATTATAGAACAACACATATAGGGCTAGAGGAGTTATGAAAGGTCTCCGGACATAATTTTGTATTTTGGCCTTTCACTACCTCAAAATTAATACTTGTGACTCAAGTTACGGCCCACGGAGTCTGGGATAATGACAAAATACACTCATGGTGTATACGGAGTCTGGGATAATGACAAAATACACTCATGGTGTATATATGATTGTATGTACACAAACTTGTTACACGTTTTACAACTTGTCAGACTAAAATAATACAACCGTATAAGTTATTGTATAGTGGATGTAATTTACTCATTATAAAAAGGAAGTCTTTTGGCTTCGGCCTCAACACCGTCAAGCAAAACCAGAAGGCAGAAGGTTAACAAAAAAAATATATGTACTCTTGTTGACACCAAAAATTGGCACCAGGAAGAGGCTGACATGTGGGCCGGATTTGGTAGAAGGATGCCATTCGGCTAAAAGGGTTTTTTCTGAAGCATTCGGCAAAGATGCTCTGCGGTCGGGAACGCGTCGCCATTCGGCTGAAACGTTCGGTAGAGATACTCTGCGGTCGGGAATGCGTCATCATTCGGCAGAGGCATTGTTCCACAGGCGAAGAGTGGTAGCATTCGGGAAGACATGATAACGTGGATCAACATAAGGAGAAGGCCGGTTCGAACAAGGAAAGCAATATGGGTACGAAGATTCGTCATTTATTTTTAGAAACAAGTGTTGTAGTCGTGTCCGACTAGGAGTTGTATCAGGACCTGGGTATAAATATAAACCCATGGCAGCTGTAAAAGAGAGAGAATCAATCATACAACAAACCGGCCCCGTGCCAACATCGAGTCCTTTAGTCGAGTCGTCGAGTTCTTCGAGAGGAGTCATCGATCCGTCGACCTCCGTAAGTACCGACAACCTTGTATCATGCTTAGTATCATGCGGTGGATTTAAGCTTTGATGCAAGTAGTCTTGTTACCATGCTTAGTATCATCCGGTGGATTTAAGTTGTGGTCTCAAGAAGGTTCCTCTGTTAGGTCATGAGCCATGCGGTGGGCTAAGATCTAGTATGGACCAAGTTATCGGCTCTGTTAGATTTCGGCAAGATCTAACAGATTCATTAAGTTACCCTGTGTTGCTCTGTTTTACTATGTGCTTAACTCACGCAACACACCTTTGCCCAATCTAGATCGGCTAGAATCGGCTATACTTCATAACATGACGAATTATCCCCTCACAGCCGAAATCGAAATCGATCTAGGTTGCCACGTGTCGCGGGTTCAAGCTTATTGGCATCATGTAGATCTTGACAGAACCGGGTATCATGCGGTAGATGCAGGTTTTTGGGTCGTCTTAGAACTAATCATCCGGTGGATTAGAATTCGATTCGATCTGATAGATTTATCTTTACCGATTAGGCTTGTTCCTTCGCCATGGATCCCGATTCGGCTAAATAGCCGTATTCGGCAGTGCTCTCACGAGTGAACGTGTGTTCGTGGGTTTGCATTGGACAATGAATGCTTTTAGCTTTTCATGGTTAGATTGTATCATGCGGTGGATTGGTCTAATCTGATTAGTGGTGTGGTCACAAACAAGTCGTATCATGCGGTGGATTAATTTGTTTGTTATCATGCTTGACGGGTGCTGCTTTCGGCCTATGCATTCTTTGTTTACTGCGAATTTATGATCATGTTTCACCCTTTTATTTATCTATCACACACTTTTCTCGTTAATCGGCTATGAGTACATGTTACAATGCTCATTTGGTCGAAAGCCGATCTTCCGTCATGCTTACGTCATGCATTCGGCAGTACGTTCCTTGCGTGCTTTGCCGATTGCCGAAAGAGGTTTTAACTGCCGACAGATAGCTTCTCTGTAGCTATTTGTCTCTCGAGATTGGCTTCAACGCCGCAAATATGGAACTGTCTGGTCTTACCCGGCACGTTCCAGGTTTTGATCTAAACGTTTTGTCCCTTTGTTAGTTTTCAGACAAACTGACTGGCACGCTTCCGGATTCAAAAGCCCGGGCCACGTTTGAAGCCAGCTTGTTCGGCTTGCTGTGTGCTTGGCGTGAGGTGCGGATTTTACGTCAACACACTTTTTGGCACGCCCGGTGGGACACACGCAAGTTTTCAAGATGCCTGAGTTGAGCAACATCATGGATGTTACTTTGGAAGAGTTGTCTGAGGAGCATCAACAGATGGTAAAGGCTGCTGCTAGTCAATTCATTAACAAATGTTTACTGTCTTTCGCCAAGAACAGGAGTGGTGCACCTTTTCTCAAGTCCGATCTGCCAAGAGTTCTCCTTCCTGGGCAATCTGATCTTACTGAAGAAGAAGAGAGGGAGAGATTCTCGGGCTTGTTATACAAAGCTTTGGGAGAGACAATGACCAATCACAATGCTGCGTTCTTAAACAGTTTTCGGCATATAATGATAAGCATTTTTGGTCAGCAAGTGGATAAACCCTTTGAGCAGATACATGGGCAATTGGGTGGCCCGACATACTTCAATGTTCAAGCACCAGTTCAGAAACCACATGGTAAAGGGAATGCTGATGAAACTGGAGGTTCTGGTGCTAAAGATATAAATGGACAACCGATTCGGCAAGATCCTCAGCTTGCATTGCCGAAAACTCGCACATACGGTGATATGGCATTCGGCACCACAGGGAATCCGCCTGCTTCTGCTTACAAGATATCTCCCTTGAACAACAGACTGCAGAGGGATTTGTATGGAAACGGATATTCAGAGTTTATGGATTACAATGCTATCGACGCTCTCCCGAATCCTGGATATGTTGGTACTGCAGGTATGCTTGCTGGAAGACCAGGGAATCAAGATACCAATATCGACCTCATGGTGCAAAAAATGACCGATGTATTGCAAAATCAATTCGGTCTGAAGCCTAAAAGTCAGGGATACATGTACTCGTCTCCTTTCCCTGAATGGTACCAAAGGGTATCATTGCCGAATAGAGTCAAGGTGCCTACAGAGTTTACTAAATTCTCAGGACAAGATGATACTAGCACTGTGGAACATATAGCTCGATATCTGATGCAGCTTGGAGAGGCTTCGGCGGACGAGGCTTTCAGAATCAGATACTTTCCTTTGTCACTAACGGGTCCAGCTTTTACATGGTTTGCTTCTTTGCCTGCCCAGTCGATTTGCACCTGGAAAGACCTGGAACAGAAATTCCATGCTCATTACTACATTGGCAGTACCGAGAAAAAGTTGGTTGATTTGACCAGCTTAAGGCAGAGGAATAATGAAACACCTACAGAGTTCCTCAGGAGATTTAGGGAAACTAAAAGTATGTGCTTTTCTCTGAACATACCTGATGATCAACTAGCTGGTATGGCTGTAGCTGGAATGCTGCCTGCTATTCGGGAGAAGCTATTCGGGATGGAGTTTGATGATCTGGGCCAGTTGTCGCACAGATTGGCCTTGATGAGTAACCAGGCGTATGGTTTCAAGAAGGATGTCAGATTTGCTAAAAATAATGATGTGGCTGACATCTATAACCAATTCCTTGAAAGAGCAGATCAAGAAGATGAATATGAAGATAGCGAGGAGATAGCTGCAGCAGAGATAGTGTGGAGCAAAGAACCAGTTACAATGACTCAGAAATGGATCAAACAGATGAAGGGAACATATGATTTTGATGTGACTAAAGCAGACAAGTTGTTTGAGTTCCTGGTGAAAGAAGGCCGAATCAAATTGCCAGAGGGGCATTCTATGCTTCGGCCTGATGGAGTGAAAGATAAGAGGTACTGTGGATTTCATGATAGAAATTCTCATTCCATTAATGAATGCAGAGTCTTTAGGATGAAGATTCAGAAAGCTATCCAGGAAGGACATCTGAAATTCGACAACAAAATGAAACTGGACAGTAACCCTTTCCCTCAGAATATGATCGGGTTCTCGGTTAATATGGTGAATGCTGTTCCATCTGGAGAAAAGGGAAGATTGAAAGTTTTAACCTCAAAGAAGGCAAGACAGGATGGTTCAGTTGATCCCACTCGGCAGATCACAATTGAGCAGGTTCGCCAGAAAAATCTTCGGTTCCCGAATAGCCGATTAGAAGTAGGAGAATCCTTTAAACCTAGAGTTACTACACGTATTCTCCTCAACAAATGGCAGCGTCAGCAAGAAAAAGAGCGTTTTCAAAGGCGTGAATACGAGGAGGAGAAAAGAAGACGCGAAGAAGAAAGGTTTGAGGAAGAACAGGAAGAGTATGCTCGAGAGCAGGAACGTGCGCATTGGGGGTGTGCATTCTTCAGACTCTGTTGGAACGAAGGTTTGAAGCTTCCTACATGGAATAATTGTCCTGAATGCAATAGTAGATATGATGAATATAGGCAGGGAACTGTCAATCGCCGATCTGTCCATGAAAGAATTGGCAGGGTGCATCCTAGTGATGATCGGCGTTTTAATGATCAACCAAGAAAGAGACATGCTGATCACAAATGGGTTGATCGCGAGGAAGAAGAGGATCATGCTTATGTTTGGCAAAAAGGACAATGGTGCCCACCTGGTTTAAGAAGAAGTCAGAAGAGAAGAGTCCAACGCCTGAGGAATCAAGAATTGAAGCAAGCAAGGCCTAGGATGAAATCGATATGGCTCCCAAAAGACAGGCCTGACGAACGTGGTCATTCGGCTCCTACATGTATGGTATGTTTTCTGCCGAATGAATTCATGGCTCCAGCTAATCAAATTGTACAGGAAGAAATATTGCCCGATATAGATGATGCCGAACAATTTGGGTTAATGGCACAATTGATGTTGAACAAACAAGCTGTTTTTGAGAAGCCAACCCAGAATCGGCACATGAAGCCACTGTACTTGAAGGGATATGTTAATGGCAAACCATTGACCAAGATGTTTGTCGATGGAGGAGCTGCTGTCAATGTAATGCCATATACCACATTCAGGAAGCTTGGTATGGGCCTTAGAGATTTGACACCAACGAGCATAATTCTAAATGATTTTGCTGGAAATCCTTCGGACACCAAGGGATGCGTGCACGTTGATCTGATGATTGGTTCCAAGACTCTGCTTACGACTTTCTTTGTCATTGAAGGCAAAGGGGCATATAGCTTGCTGCTTGGAAGAGATTGGATTCATGCAAATTGTTGTATTCCATCTACTATGCATCAACAGCTTATTCAGTGGATAGATGATGAGGTGGAGATTGTCCAAGCAGATGATTCGATAAGCGTGGCGAATATGGAACCAGCTTTCTGGGAGTATCAAGGCATAGATTGTTTCTCAGGTAAAGACTGGGGAGAAGGTCCTGTGGCACCAGCCAGCAGTGATCAACAGCCGATCGAAGCAGTCGGCTCTCATAGTAATTTTTGATGGAAAATCCAATTGATGGAACTGATGGAAAATTAGGACGTGGATTTGTGTCGGCCGATAAATTAGAAGAAGTGGACATTGGAGATGGTGACAAGCCAAGGCCGACATTTATCAGTGCTAACTTGGATTCGGTTTTCAAAGAAAAGTTGGTGACATTGTTGAAAGAATACAAGGACTGCTTTGCTTGGGATTATTCGGAGATGCCTGGTCTAGACCGTTCTATTGTTGAGCATCGGTTGCCAATCAAACCTGGATACAGGCCTTACAAGCAACCACCCCGAAAAATCTACAAGGAAGAAGTGTTGGCCGATGTAAAAAAGGAGATTGAAAGATTACTAGATGCAAATTTTATTCGGCCATGTAAATACGCGGATTGGATCTCTAATATCGTTCCTGTCTATAAGAAGAATGGAAAGATGAGGGTTTGCATAGACTTTAGAGACTTAAACAAGGCTACACCCATGGATGGATATCCAATGCCTGTTGCTGATTCATTGGTTGATGCTGCTGCTGGATACAAAGTGCTCAGTTTCATGGATGGTAACGCAGGATACAATCAGATTTATATGGCATTGGAAGACATAGTAAAGACAGCTTTCAGATGTCCTGGACACATAGGGTTGTTTGAATGGGTTGTCATGACCTTTGGATTGAAAAATGCCGGTGCAACTTATCAAAGGGCTATGAATTATATTTTTCATGAGTTGATCGGCAAGATTGTGGAAATATATATTGATGATGTGGTGATCAAATCATTGGATCATGAGTCTCATTTAGCCGACATAAGGAAAACTCTAGAATGCACCAGGAAACATGGGCTTAAGATGAACCCGAACAAGTGTGCTTTTGGAGTTTCGGCTGGAGAGTTTCTGGGATTTTTGATACATGAAGGAGGAATAGGAGTTGGTAAGAAAAGCATGAAGGCAATTGATGAAATTGTTCCTCCAACTAATCTTAAAGAGCTACAATCATTGCTTGGCAAAATAAATTTTGTGAGAAGGTTCATATCAAACTTGTCACAAAAGGTGTTGCCCTTTTCCTCACTGTTAAAAATAAAGAAGGATCAAAAGTTTGTATGGGGTGACGAACAGCAGAAGGCTTTTGATGAAATAAAGGAGTACATGAAGAAGCCACCAGTATTGGTGCCTCCACAATTGAACAAGCCTTTCAAGTTGTACGTGGCGGCCGATGCCCAAACTATTGGATCGGCCCTCATTCAAGAATTTGAAGGGAAGGAAAGAGTGGTTGCATACCTCAGTCGAAAGTTATTAGATCCAGAAACGAGGTATTCGGCTATAGAGAAGCTTTGCTTATGTGTTTATTACTCCTGTACAAAATTTCGACACTATTTACTACATGCCGAATGCATTGTGTATTCAAAGTCTGATGTGATAAAACACATGTTGTCTATGCCAATTTTGAACGGAAGGATTGGCAAGTGGATTTTAGCTTTGTCTGAATTTGAGTTAAGATTTAAATCGGCAAAGGCTGTTAAGGGACAGATTATTGCCGACTTCATTACTGAACATCATGATACATCGATAAATTTGCTTAACATTGTTCCTTGGGTGTTATTCTTCGATGGATCTTCATGCAACAAAGGTGGTGGAGCAGTTGAAATTTTTGGAGATTCAGAATTGGTCATAAAGCAATTGAATGGTGAATATGAGTGCAAAAGTGATACCTTGAGGAATTACTATGAAGAATGCAAAGAAATATTGAAGAGCTTTCGGTCAGTAATTCTACAACACATTCCTAGAGGGGATAATGGAGAGGCAAATAGATTGGCCCAAAGTGCATCAGGTTATAAAGAGCTTCGAGAAGTTTTTGCTAAAGACGTATATGCATTCGGGAATAATCTGGCAGAAGATGATTGGAGAAAAGAGATTGCCGATTATCTGGAGAATCCATCCCGAAAGGTTTCTAGAAAGCTCAGGTATAAAGCTTTAAAATTTGTTCTTCTTGATGATAATTTATATTATAAATCCCTGGATGGAGTGTTGTTACATTGCTTAAGTCATGGAGAAGCAAAAAGGCTGATGAGTGAAGTACATGATGGGTTGTGTGGAGCACATCAATCGGCCTACCGAATGAAGTGGGTTATTAGAAGAACTGGATATTACTGGCCGACAATGTTGGGAGATTGTTTTGAATATTATAAAGGATGTCAAGACTGTCAGAAATTTGGAAACATTCAGAGAGTTCCGGCATCGGTTTTGAATCCCATTGTCAAGCCATGGCCATTCAGAGGATGGGGAATAGATTTGATTGGCCAAATAAATCCTCCATCTAGCAAGGGGCATAAGTTTGTGCTTTTGGCAACCGATTATTTTACCAAGTGGGTTGAGGCAATTCCATTAAAGAAGGTGACGTCGGAGAATATGGTTGAATTTGTTAAAGAACATATCATTTACAGATTTGGGATTCCTCAGACAATCACCACTGATCAAGGGACTCAATTTACATCTTCAGAATTCAGAGATTTTGCTGAGAGTATGGGCATCAAATTGTTAAATTCTTCTCCTTATTATGCCCAAGCTAATGGTCAGGCAGAGGCTTCTAACAAGATTATGATTAAAATTATACAGAAGAAGATTGATCAGAAGCCAAGAAAGTGGCATTCGGTACTCAGTGAGGCTTTATGGGCTTACCGAATGGCTCCACATGGGGCTACACAGACGTCTCCTTATGAGTTGGTATATGGGCATCATGCTATCTTGCCATGGGAAATGCAATTAGACTCAAGGAGAATAAAGTTGCAAAAGGATTTAAGTTCTAAAGATTATAAAGATTTAATGATGGACGAATTAGAAGATTTGCATATGATTCGTCTCAGGGCCTTGGAGAATATTGAGAAGAACAAAATGCGAGTTGCTAAGTATTACAATAAGAAGGTGAAAGTTAAGCAATTTACAGAAGGTGATTTAGTCTGGAAAGCGATGTTGCCGATTGGAACCAAATATGCAGCATTCGGCAAGTGGTCTCCAAATTGGGAAGGTCCTTTCAGAGTGGTTAGATGCGTGCCTGGAAATGCATATATTTTGAAGACATTATTGGGAGAAGAATTTGCTTCTGCTATAAATGGAAGATATTTGAAGAGGTATTATCCCAGTGTTGAAATCGATCGGTGATTGATATATTAATCTGCCGAACAGCCGATTTTCGGGAAGAAGTCGCCTTCAGAACAAATGTTGACAGAAAAGGAAAATGGCCAGTACTGAATGTATTGCCCTCAGCACAAAATATACTACATCAGATGTTCATGCAAGATCACAAAAGATAAGTTTTATTGCCGAAATTCCATAAATCCCTAGTACAAACTAATGGAATAACTTGTTCAAAACGGATTGAGGATGAATGGAATCGGCAATGGCGGCGCCATGAGCATCAAGGCGATCTATGGAGGCCTCGATGTCGTCGATCTCTTCCGGGTTACCATCAGCGAAGCCGGTCGGTAGCCTGGAGTAGTCGGTATTGGTGTGCGTCGACATGGCAACTAGGCCTGCGGCAGTGCCCAGACGGATGCCGTGCGAGGCCACCTCATCGATGCGGCCCATCACCGCACCAAGGCGAGCTTCTGGTGTGTCCCCAGGAGCATTCACCTTGTTCGCCAGCTCATTCACCAGCGCCTTCAGTCGGTCGAGTTCAGCATCACGCGCTGCAAGTTTACAAAAGGGGCAGCAGAGTAATATCAGTTGGGGGACAAGATTGAGATTGAGCAGATTGCAAGACTCACCATCAATAACTTCGAGCAGCTGCTTGCGCTCGTGCTGCCATTCGAGGTCAGCAATCCCGGCTTGCTTGGAGATAGCCTCCAGTTCACGACGAGAGTCGTCGCGCTCCGCCTTGAATCGGCGAGCATCGCCGTCCGTGTAGCGGTAGTCGTCCGATTCGAGAGATCGATTAGACGAACTCGAAGATGCCGCAGGAGCAGCGGCTGGAGCTGCGACTGGCGCGCCAGTGCCGGCAATCCATTGGATTACCCTGAAAGAACAAAGAGATTCGTCAAGAAAGAGGGAGGAAATCTCGAGAAGAATAGAGAGAAGCAAGCAGCTACTCACCTGCGGCGAGCGCCGGCGCGACTTCCTTCGGCCTCATCGGCGGCCGGGCGCCTTCTGTTGTTGTCAGCCATTGAAAGTTCCTCGGAGATACTGTGGATGGAGAAGAGAATGACTTGAGTCGGCAAGAACTTGGAAGACGAAGAACTTGGTGAAGAAACTGTGGGCTGCCTGGGTGTTTATTTATAGAACCCGCAGAGGAAATCGTGGCCAAAGATCGTGGCGCATATTCCGAAGAGTTCGGAAGGTGGAAAGGATTCTCCAGCCGATCGGTTATCATGTCGTTTGGGATTCTTATCGAGTCGTATTCGGCTTTGACTGGATGAGATTCGGCTATGTCATAGTTAAGGCGTTTTCGGGTCTGACGCTATTAAAACCAGCTTTGCCGAATGAGTCATCCACAATGGAAAGAAGAGCATGAAAGCAATTGATGAAACTGCAAAGTTGATATAACATTCGGCTATCAAAATATTTTGACACAATTTACACACCCAAGAACTTTGAGATTACATTTTTGGCATTTGATATCATATTGCTAATGTTCTCTAATAAGTTTTTGTCAGCTTCTTGGGTTCTGGTCAGGGCAGCAAGCTTCGCCTTGAGTTGTTTGTCTTCGTTTAGAGCTGCTAAGGCTTCCTTTCGCCTTCTCTCTGTTAACTTGGGAAGCTCGATTATCTTCTTCTTGTCAGCTTCAATTTCGGCCGATAAATTTCTCAATTCGGCTTCGAGCGCAGCTTTTCTGATCTCCTTCATTTCAAGTTCAGATTCCAGTTTGATCAATGATTCCTTGTCATTCTGAACTTGAGTATGCAGGTCTTTTACAGATTGCTTGACCAAAGTTCTCCTTTGCTCCAAGGCTGGTTGAGCCGATTGATTCTTCAGAGCTTGCTTCACTGCGATAAACTGATCATCCAATCTGGAAATTGGATCTAAAGAAGTCTTGATATCGGCAGGAAGATCTTGGTCAAATGATTCAAGCAAATCTCTTAAAAGATCAGCATTAGTAACTTGTTCCCGAGTGTCCTTATGCAGAAAAGAGAGGATTTCCTTCAATTTTGCCTGGTTCTCCTCTGATAAAGTTTGACCAGAAGAGGTCTCTTCTCCTTGTTCGGCAACTAGATCATCCACAGCAAATGAATAGCTGGGTGAAGAAGTGGTTTTCTCCTGAAAAAAGATATTGCCGAATTATTGATGATCCATTGAATAAAGAACTGGAAGACTGGGTAATTATTTCTACCTCATTTCTGGTCTCTTGGATGGAAAGAGAGGGCAGCTCGAGCTCAGGCAAAGATTCTTGTATGTCATGCTGAGGAGAGCCTGGAAGATCTGTTGGTGGAGAAGAGGCTTCTAGTTGAGGAACATCAGGAGAAGCTGAAGCTAGTTCTTGATGAGAAGGAGGACTCTCCAAGATTGGGTCTGTTGAAGTTTGCTCTGAAACTGAAAAGGAATCAATGCCGATGGAAAGGAACTTTAAAGATGAGATAGTGAGAAATTTTACCAATCATTGAAGCATCGGCAGGACCTGCACTGATTGCTAGCTGTTGTTCTCTGCCCTGGAATCAAAAGGGAATAAAGCTGAGCAAAAACACCAAAAGCATTATAGTCAAAGAAGAAGGACTCTGACCTTGATTTTGCTACTTGTTCTTTTCTTCTTTACAACTGAAGGAGCAGCTATGAGGAGGGTTTTCCTCTTGACAGATGATGGTCTAGTGAGTGTTGGATCTGAAGAAGCTTGTCTAGCCATCAGCTGAGCCAAAGTAGGGGATTGGTGCCCCAAAGCAGAGATTGGGCCTGCAGTTTTGTATAAAATTACCCTGGCAAGAAGGGCAGGTGTTATGTCCTGCAAAATAATAAAGTCAGAATCGATTGGGGCTAGTGTTGTTAAGACAGATAAAGGAATGAGCATATTACCTCTGCAGTTGGCTGATAATCAGGCATTAATTCGAGACAGAAGGGATGGATTGGCATGTTGAAGATATGATCATGGAATTCTTGCCACCAGAGAGTGAAGGAAGGATGAGCAGATGTTATTAGCACAAAAGGATCAGGTGCATAAATGGTTCCACAGCATTTATAGTTGAAAATCCTTCTTGTTTCTGTGAAATCCTTGATTATCTCCCTAGGCCTGAGGAATTCATGGAGGAATAGCCTAGGGGGCACTTGGCCACATCCCAACTGTCTAGCCATCATGTTTGGCTGATAATATTCATATGTGCTTTGGACTAGTCTCCCTCCACAGAATTCGGCTGGCAAGGTGCAGGGCTGGATGAAGGCATTGAAAATTGCTACAGATTGTACATCAGTGCATCCAGTCTCAAAGCTGAATTCGCAAGGGAGAGTAAGATTGTCATTGTCCAAATAAGGGAACCAAAGAGGATTGGCGAAACCTCTGAAGAAGAGCTCAAACAGTTCACCAATGTTTTTGTTGATAAGTACAGTGGAGGCAGCTTCTCCATAAGTTTGACAACCTTTGGTTCTCCGGGTTTCTCCTTCTTTATAATTGATTGAAGGGAAGTCTCGGCTGTTGAGATCAATAGCAACGATTTGGTGCATGTATAATTGCAGCCACATTTGGACAAACCACCAGGGACCATTGACACAGGGGATCTTCTTTCTGGTGTGCATCAGGTGGGTGGTTTGATTGAGCATATGATAGACGCTTCCCAGGAGATATTTCCCAAGTGGGATGACTTTTCCAGCAGCCAGCTCTTCAGCCATCACAATGTGATTCAAGGTTGGCTCATTGGCTTTGCCACAAAAGACTGATCTGCATAGCCACATATTCAGGAAGGCCCTGTATTCAACATCGGTCAGAGGGCCATCAGACATATGATTCTGAATGTATCTCTTATATCCAACCCCTGTTTTCACTCCTGTCTGCTTGGAGGAACCTTTGTGATCATATGGGTGTACAGTTCCTGTGATGTTCAGGCCAGTCATCATGTAGACATCGGCCAAGGTTGGAGACATTGGGCCATGACCAAAAAGAAAGGTATTTGTACCATTGGACCAAAAGTGACAAGCTGCAATCAGGAGGTTCTCATTTTTTGGTGTTTCAGCTAATGACAGCTCCAGGCAATGAGAAATACGCAAATGATCCCAATTCTGTGTTTGAGGGCTTTTATCATCGGACATCCTTTTATACCAGTTTCTCCATCCGGCGATTGGGGGCAAAGGCCAGTTCTTGAAAGCGTCTTGCCACTCATGAGGTTTTGTCAGTGAAATCTTAAAAGGAATCCGCTGAGATTCGGCCGCAATGATTTCAGAGGGATCTGAATCTCCTACGGGACCGAGGAAATAAGATGGAGATTTTTCCTCAACAGGGATGAGGATTTCGGCAGCTAGGGCCTATCAAGAATGAAAGGGGATAAGAAGAAATTTAAAATGCAAATCGAAAGAAGACTGCCGAACATGCTTGAGGGGATTGAAGTTTACCTGGAGAGCAAGATCTTGGTCCGCCATTCGAAGGATGGATCTTGGAAGGCGATGACTTAGGGTTCGGATCCGGATGAGAACTCTAAAGATTCAGAAGGAGAAGCGGGTGCCGAGCAGAACTAACTTGGAAATGTTAAGTGCTTTTGGTCAATTCCGAGATAAAAGTTACCTCTTATCCCGAAATTGAAGGGGCATGTGTTGACACCAAAAATTGGCACCAGGAAGAGGCTGACATGTGGGCCGGATTTGGTAGAAGGATGCCATTCGGCTAAAAGGGTTTTTTCTGAAGCATTCGGCAAAGATGCTCTGCGGTCGGGAACGCGTCGCCATTCGGCTGAAACGTTCGGTAGAGATACTCTGCGGTCGGGAATGCGTCATCATTCGGCAGAGGCATTGTTCCACAGGCGAAGAGTGGTAGCATTCGGGAAGACATGATAACGTGGATCAACATAAGGAGAAGGCCGGTTCAAACAAGGAAAGCAATATGGGTACGAAGATTCGTCATTTATTTTTAGAAACAAGTGTTGTAGTCGTGTCCGACTAGGAGTTGTATCAGGACCTGGGTATAAATATAAACCCATGGCAGCTGTAAAAGAGAGAGAATCAATCATACAACAAACCGGCCCCGTGCCAACATCGAGTCCTTTAGTCGAGTCGTCGAGTTCTTCGAGAGGAGTCATCGATCCGTCGACCTCCGTAAGTACCGACAACCTTGTATCATGCTTAGTATCATGCGGTGGATTTAAGCTTTGATGCAAGTAGTCTTGTTACCATGCTTAGTATCATCCGGTGGATTTAAGTTGTGGTCTCAAGAAGGTTCCTCTGTTAGGTCATGAGCCATGCGGTGGGCTAAGATCTAGTATGGACCAAGTTATCGGCTCTGTTAGATTTCGGCAAGATCTAACAGATTCATTAAGTTACCCTGTGTTGCTCTGTTTTACTATGTGCTTAACTCACGCAACACACCTTTGCCCAATCTAGATCGGCTAGAATCGGCTATACTTCATAACATGACGAATTATCCCCTCACAGCCGAAATCGAAATCGATCTAGGTTGCCACGTGTCGCGGGTTCAAGCTTATTGGCATCATGTAGATCTTGACAGAACCGGGTATCATGCGGTAGATGCAGGTTTTTGGGTCGTCTTAGAACTAATCATCCGGTGGATTAGAATTCGATTCGATCTGATAGATTTATCTTTACCGATTAGGCTTGTTCCTTCGCCATGGATCCCGATTCGGCTAAATAGCCGTATTCGGCAGTGCTCTCACGAGTGAACGTGTGTTCGTGGGTTTGCATTGGACAATGAATGCTTTTAGCTTTTCATGGTTAGATTGTATCATGCGGTGGATTGGTCTAATCTGATTAGTGGTGTGGTCACAAACAAGTCGTATCATGCGGTGGATTAATTTGTTTGTTATCATGCTTGACGGGTGCTGCTTTCGGCCTATGCATTCTTTGTTTACTGCGAATTTATGATCATGTTTCACCCTTTTATTTATCTATCACACACTTTTCTCGTTAATCGGCTATGAGTACATGTTACAATGCTCATTTGGTCGAAAGCCGATCTTCCGTCATGCTTACGTCATGCATTCGGCAGTACGTTCCTTGCGTGCTTTGCCGATTGCCGAAAGAGGTTTTAACTGCCGACAGATAGCTTCTCTGTAGCTATTTGTCTCTCGAGATTGGCTTCAACGCCGCAAATATGGAACTGTCTGGTCTTACCCGGCACGTTCCAGGTTTTGATCTAAACGTTTTGTCCCTTTGTTAGTTTTCAGGCAAACTGACTGGCACGCTTCCGGATTCAAAAGCCCGGGCCACGTTTGAAGCCAGCTTGTTCGGCTTGCTGTGTGCTTGGCGTGAGGTGCGGATTTTACGTCAACAACTCTGCTCTCCTCTCCGTCTCAGGTGTAAATTCCAGCCAATCCTCCGAAATGCTCGAGGTTTTGTACATGAGACTACATCATGAAAACAAACCTCATCTTTAGTACTCTTCTATTTTAAATTACAGTTCGTTTGAGTTTTGGGACTCTAAGTTTGACCGCTCGTCTTATTTAAAATTTTATACAAATTATCATATTTTTTATGGTCGCTTACTTTATTAATAAAAAATCTTCAAAAATGCCTTCAATTTGACTATATTTACACAAAATTTTTAAATAAGACAAGCGATCAAATTTGTGGTAAAAAATTCAAACAATTATAATTTGAAACGGAGAGATTACCACACAACCTCGTCAAGCATATATTTTTGATTGAACCAACTACTTTATGCAACGATATACAATATATACATACTATCCTCCAAAGATTGAAGCCAGATTTATATATAAAGCATAAACGAAATACTGGGATTACCTGTTTTAAATGAAGCACAAATCCGATGACAACCTAACTACTTACAAATTCCGCAACGAGACCCTCTAGACAACAGCCAGAGACGGCACGGAACTACTCTAGACGGTCAACCTAAAACGACATAAATCCATCACAGAACCTGTAAGACCAGATCGGCAGACGGGTCCAAAGCATCATCATCATGGCCGTCGAGGGGGCTCCACAAACAACGTCTTCGAAAGGCAAAGGCGCCGGGCTAGCGCCAACATTAGGTTTTCACCTTGGAGACCTCCGTGAATCGCCAAAGGAAGTAAACCAAGAGCAACACCCTGAAAAGGGAAACATCGTTGCCCGATCCTGCCCGCCAGATCGAAGCTTTCACTTACTGTTCACCACCCAAAGATTCAGCAGCACCAACCCATACACTGCTATCGCCGAATAGCATCCACATCGCCGCCACCGAAACCAACGGGCAGGGGCCCATAAGAACTGAGCCACCACAAACTCCTCCGAAATCGGGGATCAGGAGCTCGCCAAAGACCCGGTGGCCGCTCACCCTCAGTTGGGGACAACGCCGAGTGAACCCGCGAAGCACCTGCACCCAGCATCCTCCCACCAATGGGACGACACCGAGTGGAACTGATTGAAGACTGAACCATGGACCCTACAGTCGAGAAGCGGAGGAACAACTGAGATGCAGCCGGGAGGGTACCACCGTGAGCCGGTCCGCCGGGGATGTCGACGCGAAGGACGAAGCCAGGATGAGGGCCGGCGCCTCCCCAGACACCGCCACAGTCAGGGAAACGCCAACCCCACCCCGACCGGAGCAGCGAGCCACACGTTGTGGCCTCAACACCTGACCGCCACCACCACGGCCCCGATGCCAGAGCCACGCCACCGACACCCTCATCTCCGGTCAGCACCTGCGAGAGCCCGAGGCTTAGACCTAGGGGCCGACCCCCCCAGATCCGGACGCCCCAGGGGCCCAGAGCCGACGACGGGCAGGAGCTGTGGCCACCCGCATAGGCCTGAGCCGTAACGGCCCAAAGCCATGGCGCGGCCGAGCGCCGAGCGCCGGACGCCGATCAATGAAACGCCATTCCAGGGGACCCCCTGGATCCAGCCCCCACGGGAGGCCTGCGCGCCGACACCAGACTCCGGAGTCGTGCAGCCACGCGCGGGGGGCGCCACCGCGCCGGCGACGAGGAGACCCGACGCCTCCGCAGCTCGAGGGCAGGGGGCTTAGAGGAGAGTGGGGAGAGGGAGGGGAGGAGAGGACAGGCCCGCCACCCGTCTTCGCGGCCGCGGGGCGGGGGAGGCCTAGGTTGCCCGCGGCGGCGCGAGGGATCCGCCCGCGTCGCTCTCCTCCGGAGAGCCACCGGGCCTCCCCTCCGTTTGTTCTTGACCAGGACCCGTATATACATACTATCAACTTCCGTGAAGTGGGATGACCCCTCCATCCAAATATCTTAGTATTTATTTGACGAACTGTTGTTAACCAGACATTTGCCATATCTTGCACCATCATATCCATCATGCGATGTATTAGATTACTCGCCAATCTTTTCTGCCCAAAACTCATTGAGATTTGAAAGCAAGGCGAAAGCGACTATGTGCAAAATACACACTTTTATTTTTTTAAAGTAAAATATAGACTTTTCTCATCCTGGGATGTAATAAGCGTGCACTTCAAGTGTAAGGCACACACGGCTTTAAAACTTCCTGCAGTATTTTAGTAAATATATGTTTCATAAGATTCCATCTGATCTAAGCAATTACTTAATCCATATTATCTCTTACTCCCTGAGCCTTCTCCAAATCAAACCTTTCTTTTATGAGAATTCCTTATTTGACATTGAAAAAATGAATCGTTCCTTTCATGGCCCTCAACAAAATTTTCTTCCCTAGACACCGAACTAAACTTTTCTTCCCTTTTTGACACTGTCATGAGATGGGAGTGCTAACAGTGTTAAAAGTAGGGATGAAATTGGTCGGAAACGATCGAAAATTTTTATTATCATTTTCTAACCATATTTTTTACTCGGAAACGAAATCGGAAACGATAATTTCGGAAACGATAGCGATAACGGAAAAGTCGGTATATCGGAAACGAAAACGTCGAAAACTTCAAATCAAAAACTTTGTAGGCCAATTTCAACAACCAACATTATTGTATATTTATATATCATTTATGCATGTACATTTTTAATAAAAATCAATGAAGCTATATAGGGTGGGGATTCATTTCCATTTGCGACAAAGAAATTTTTAGGCGAAGTAGAATGGTAGCATTGAATTTTGGGCCTCAATGATTTAACTAGGCCGAATTCGGAATTCCAACGGAAAATTTCCGACTAAATTCGATCGATAGAGCTATTCGACGGTATAAATCTATTATCGTTTCCGTATCGTTTTTCGACACGTATCGTTTCCGTTTCATCGGAACGGAAAAATCTCAGAAACGACACTCGGTTGATTGGGAATTTCCATAATCGTTTTCATCCATAGTTAAAAGTGACGTGAAAATGCGATTTTGCCCCTCATGCAGTTTTATGTGTAACTAACTATTGTATGCCACAACATGTATGTGTGAACTAAAACTATGTGTGAACCTATTGTATGCATCTGTGATGATGTATTTGTAAACCTTGGTGCTAACAGAGTTACACATAAAACTGGATGACGGGCAAAATCGTCTTCTCACGTCACTTTTAACACTATTGGCACTCTCATCTCACAACAGTGTCAAAAAAGGAAGAAAAGTTTAGTTCGGTGTCAAATAAGAAAGGAAATTTTGTTGAGAGCTAAGGAAGGAACGAGTCATTTTTCCAGTGTCAAATAAGGAAATTTCTCTTCTTTTTATCATTCTTACTGTTCCATTCCATGTTCTTACCCGCAGGGAAGATCAAGATATTAAGTCCCTATTTCGGATGATACTTGGATTAGTACCCTATTTCTGTCACTTCGGTTTGGTAAATTTTCCAGGCAATCCAGTGCGTGTACTTTCCATTTGTTCTCTACGCAGCAGAAATTTCGAATTAATTTCACATAATCTTCATAGACCGCCACCAGTAGTCAGTTTAAAGGCTTGCATTACATAGGCTGGAAACTTGAAATTGCTTGATGCCAAAAATTTAAAAGATTCCTATTAATAGTAGGAACACATTTTCATTGTACCCATTGTTGCTGAAAACCCGGCCTCCAAAGAATTCCTTCAGGAAATGACAAATCCACACAATCATAGACCTTAGAGAGATCAAGTCTACACCCACAAAAGCTCCGTATCACACTAAGCTTTGTATTGCATGGATACTTAAGACTCACAACGTTGGGGGTGGCCACTATATACCAAGGTAAAGTTACAAAGATGTTACAAACATGCCAGCCTCAAGCTTGGGACCAGCTGAGTGGGGTAAGAAAACCACGTACCCCAAAACATATAACTATACCTCCATTTTTTCCCCATAAAATACAGGATATCATAGATAATATGTTGAGAAAAATGTGGTGAAGGCTGTTAAATCTGCCCAGCTGGGGAAGAGGCTCTTCAGTTTCTTTGTGCTATCAACAATATACTGGTCAAGTACTGCTACATCGATTCTTAGACTTTCCGAAGACTTGGCCTGTCATTATTCAGCGAATAATGTTTCACATTTCCCACAGTACAAATATTATAATTACAAACAAGAAACGGAGCTCCAACAAAGAGCGACAACCAAAAGATAAAGAAAATAACCTCCAGTATTTGAACATCTACAAATCTTACTAATAAAAAATGGAAACCCAAATGATATAGTTAATAAAGAACTCGTTCAGCAGAGAAAACATCTTTAAAACCACACCCAAGCTGGCATGGAAGAACTGTCCACTTATGTGGAATTTAAGAAGCACATGTGTTAAATGTTATAACTATACCTATGGTTATGCAACAAGAATATCACGAGTTTGGAAAGTCAATTGCTCCACTCTTCCATGAATTTATACTTCAGGACGGTATAGTGAAACAAAGGGAGTAACTAATATTTAGCTATGTTCTTTCCCTTGTCTTTTAATGCCTCAGTTTGCTAAAATTTAGAAATTAGAACTAATGCCATGACCAATCGAAAGCATGGGTTTGATTATGGGGATATATATCTTTCAAAAAATAAATTATGGGGATACATCATTACCTCCAACCAGAATGACCAATCCACATCGCTCTTTCCACTCAGTCGACAAATATATGATGGTGGCCCGCCACTTACAGTTTGAGGAGCTAATGAGGACAGACAAAACTAGTTATTATTCTGCAAGTCTAATGGAAGTAAACAAGTAAATGGAAGAAAAAAAAATTGTAACCACCTGGGAGCATATTATCAGCAAAGGACCAATTCGATAATGGCCCAGTAACATTGAGCACAGCAGTCCAAATCTCTGATAATGAACTGAAAGAGATAAAAAAATGTAAAATGAATATGCATATTTAAAAAATGGCTTACAGGTTTAGCAAATTGTACTCTTTTTGACCGATGGTAGTGTACAACATAAGTCTTACCCAAGTGATAGCTTGAGATGCACCCTTCGCTGCCCATTGCTACTATCGGTATTCTGAACAACTAGCTGGGGAAAATGCTTGTAGTGCTTTCTAATCTCATCAGTTTGCGCTGGAAACTTTAAACTTCCAGAGAACAAGAAAGGGACAGGATACAGAGCCTGAAAAATGAAACAACCATATTCCATAGTTACAATGTATTGAAAAAACTAGAGGCACTTGCGACAATTTTGGAAACTCAATATTAGGCTATTCAACTATACAATCATGTGTACTCACCACCCATGAGCTTCTATCAGAACGATACTTTTCTTCAAAGGAAAACTCTGAGTTATCCTTCAGCCATTTGGCTGCCTCAGGTGCATTATTGAAAACGAACTCCAACGAGTTAGCATCAACCACAGAGAAACCATAGTTTGAATCCACAACAGCATTTGCATCTGGGAAAAAAAACATCAAGCATACATTTTCATAGAAATGCTATGGGAACACCTAGAGTAAATGATGTTTTCAAAAAACCAGAGATATGCATAAGACACATTTTATTGCTCACAATGTAGATGATAACACATGTTTGGATACGTCCAGAAGAGGACACATGTTTTGCAGACAGGACGGATTTAATTACTAACTGATGCACTAGAAATTTATAGATTTCGAAACCCTGTACTATCTTTCAACACACAAGAAATGAGAACTTGATTTCAGTTGGAGCCAGAGCAGCTAAGGAACAGCAAGTTTGAAAGGATCAAATGAATACTTAAATCATTGCAGTTGCAGCTTTGTGAACAATGAAACATTGACAAGAAATGAGAAGGAAATAGATGTTTTATTTCAAGAGATTCAACTTGGCGACTTTTGTATTAAGGTAGTTAAGTTCGAGCACAATGAGGACCCCAATTAAGCTAGTCTTAGGGCATGTTTGATTTAGGGCCAACGCCAACCCTACTAAAATATTAGCAATATATGCATTTAACCGTGTATTGTTTTTTGAAAAATCATTTGACTATTGTTTGGTTGGGCAACAATAGGACAAACTAATGTTGCCCAGGCTCTGCTCTTTGCGCCAAAACCAGGATAAAACTGAGGGCACCAAGAACATCAGCCAAAAAATCGGCAGCTAACAGGAGGCCCTCAGTGGGGGTACATTAACCTTTGAACCTTTCTGATGTGTGTGCTTCAGATGATTTCTACAACAAATTTGAACAATTGCATTCCTTGGAATTAAATCTACAAATCAAATCCTTGTTGGATATATTTTGAGACAAAAAAAGTTGCCAACACGTGAAGCCTACATGTTACAGACAAAGTTGGACTTTGGCAGTATTGGCATGGTAGGATGGATTGAAGATCAAACTGAACATGCCCTTAGTTCTTAAGAGTGATTGGCTTATAACATACAAATTGGGAATGAGAGAACCTGTAACATAAGTATGTTGTAGAACAACTCTTTTTGGTGCTCCAGTGCTGTAAGGAAATAGTTGGGATGAGACAGCCAAAGCAACCATTGTAATTTGCAGCAGGCCCTGGAGAATCAAGGTCTTGGATAACCAACGGCTAGCAACAGGTACTAGGGGACCAAAACACCAACCAACCACCAGTCCAACTACGGCTCCAACAATAATATCAGGCACAAAATATCCTGCAAGAAGGCCAAATGATTTGAGTTAATTCCTAAATATTGATATCAGCGCTGGAGTTTAGATACCAAACATAAGAGTAGTTATGCAGCATAACATAAGAAAAACATTCTATTCAAAAGCTCAGTACTCTGGTACTCAACTGAACCCGTAAGCAAACTGACTAGCTAGCTAATTAATGCAAGGAAAATTTCATTTCGTGGCAACTTTAGTTACGGTGTTTGTAGTAAAGCACTGTTCCATCATGAGTCTGCTACACCACAGACCAGATTTTTTGCTATTTGCTATAACACCCTGACCACTATTAAATGACCTATGCTGTATATAGCATGTCTGTGAAGGTCCATCTTGCCTAAGCCAGTTGGTGGAGCCAGTTAAACAGTATCTTCCTCTCTTTATATATAATTGTTCAGTTATGTTATGGCATGTTTCACATATCATACTGCCTTGTGAATTCTAAACGCAACTCATCATGGAGAAGATGGAAGATGAAGAAGAAATCATAATTAAACAGGTAGAGTGCTTCCCAATAAAGAACCCACAAAACTGGAGTGCAATGCAGTTGAACCACACATTTGTCAGGCGTCTATAACCAAACACCACCAGGACCAAAATTGCCTTAATGCAAATATGATATTAAACTTTTCACACCAAATGTTTTGATGCCACAAGTACTTCAACCGATTATCAACTAAAATCAGAGGCAGTATACTAACCGTATGGTTTTGGAAGAGATCCCATCATGCCCATCTTTTCAATCAGGAACTGGATAAGGAATCCACCGTAGTAAAGACAATAAAGGAGACATGGGGTCATAGGCACCACATATGCAACCAACGACCTGCAAATTATTTGTCTGAATAAAAAAAATTGAAAACAGATCTGGAAGTAAAAGAATTATAACAGTTGGACGTGAGCTTAGCATTGAGAACTTCTGTTACATGTGCACGACACATGGGGATCGAAATTGTCAAGTAAACTCATAGACCCAACATAACAGGGGTTAAAATTAAGATGGAAAGGCATACATGTGTATGAAATAGGTGTGACTTGATGAAGAGCAAACAGGAGGACAAAAAACAAAATGTGCATTGAATGTTATATTCACTCCATGGTAAGCCATCACTTCACAAATAAAAGCACTCGAAGTCAATCAACGAGGCTCTGAACATAGGAATTCATGTTTTAAATTCACATGGTTGATGCAAAAAGATACATTTACGAAATAGGGAAGCAGAGAGCTAGTAATGCCACCATTGTTTTTTTTGTACAGTTAAGTGGTAGTATGTGGCTATGCGCTGAATCTGAAATTTCAGAAACTTATTAAGGCTTAACATTTGTAGGCACCACTAGTGCACTTCTACAATTGAATTAGCTCTCGGTTGTGAAAATTTCATATTCTGTTTTTCTTATCACAGGCACCATCAGTTCACACTTAACCAAAAGAGATCCAAAAGGCGCTTCTATGCGAAATCGTCATTTTCATTGAACTGCCCAAATAGTGAACCATGACAAATGGTCGTTGATGGCATTTAATGTCAACCAGTGCATATGCCAGTGATACTAAGCGACTGTTTTTGGAATCTCATAATGCAGGCATTATAACATAATAAAATTAGAAATAATTTGTGTTGAGGAAAGAAACAGTGTATGATTGACCACGTTGCAAATGTGGAAAATAATTAAAAAAGATCAATCAGTACAAGAGAGTTTGCGTACTTTGGTGATTGTTGGTTCCACCGTCTCTTAGTGATGCTAGAGACAAATCGCCCAAGAAGCATGGACATGGAAATGAAAAATGTTAGAAAACCTCCACTCAGCCCAGCTAGCATGTAGGCCTGCATACCAAAGAAAGAGTAAGTCCATAGAAAATAGTTAGTTCAAGAAAGGGCATTAAATTGAAATAAGACAAAGGTTTTTGTACCATATGAAGATAAAACCAATGGTTTCTTCTAAAAAAGTTATGGCTGTAACCATATCATGTGCATCATGAATGTTCACATCTATGTACATGTACAATGTGGCCTTTTTTTTTGCAAGGTTGGCCAGTCAGTGGTGCATACAGATGGAACAAAATTACCATATAAAGTAAGCTTCAAAGGTTATGATAGTACTTTCCAAGATGAATGTACATATATCATTCACATTTTAATGTCAACACTCAGAGATATCAATAACCAAAGTTAAAAAGCTATGCAAACGAGGTGCAGTAAAGGTTATTATTAATAGTTGCGCAACTGCGATTTGTAAAGATAAAGGGTGCTGAGAGATGTTCTAAACCATACCATAGTTATTACAGAATACAACCCATAAGCACCCCAAAAGTGTGTTTGCTCTGATAGCCCCTAGAAATCAAAAATAAAAATTCCGTTAGAAGGCACAATGTATATTCACTTATAGCGCACTTTCCCAAGTAGATGTTAGCTACATGCATGGAATTACAAAGCACACATATGTTCTATTCATAAGACAGATCATGCAAATTTAAGAATGCTGGCAAAAATCTTGTATCTGCATACGAGTTGATATACAATAAAAAATGCTGCCACAGGGAAAGGGCCAATTCAACCAAATGTTGTGCACATGAAGTAGTCTAGATAACTTCCATTTCAAAATATATGACCTGTATGCGCTGCGAAGCCAATTTCCATCAAGGCAAGGGGGTAAATAAGGGGGAAGAGGAGTTTCCGGATCATGTTCAAATATGTGCATAGCTGCAGGAAGATTAATAGACGCATGGCTATCTCTTCCACAATCATACATCTTTTTACATCACTTCAACATTTATAAATAAAAAATATATACAAAAAAACTCGATCTAAGGGGAGAGACATTGCGAAGGCATTGGTGAAAGGTCGAGAAAAGTCACTGGAAGCCAGCTCTAACCCACACGGGGACACTATTGCTATAGGCCAGGTCTTCCCCATGCTTTTGGGGAACACATAGCAAGGGGCCTTTTCTTTTGTGAGAAACCAAGGTCCAAGGCCCAGGTTGGTAGCCTCACAACTGGAGGACTTACCACCATGCTACAGAAGCATGTTCTCCACAAGACACTATGATCATCTATATGAAAGTAATTAACCAATAAATCCTATTTTTCTTATTGTTGTGACTATAAAGTAGCATAATCTAGTCTAGAATACAGCACTGTACTATTTGTTCAATCTGCAGGGACAGATGATCATGCAAGGAAATCACTATTCATACACCAACAACCAAGACAATGCAATAAAGTAACATCATCATATCTTTCTCTCTGTATTTTTTCATAAAAATACCTGCCAAAATAATAGATGTACAAGGAGACACAGAAAAAAAAAGGGAAAGGATAGCACAAAGTACATGTTTTAACTAAGGAAATACCCATGTAATCCTCGGCAGCAATAGGCCAACCAGTGAAGTAGGGACGAACATAAAGAACGCTAAATAAGGGTGAGCAAACCTGCATCCATGCAATGAACATATAAGAATATAAGTTTGATTAGCACAAATTGAGAAAACGTCTTAAAGGAAAGACAGTACAATACATATCAAAGTGTGGCACCCGCTGCAAGCTCGTACTATATAAACTTGTAGACAAAATGCATATATTATAGTACCAAAGAGAAATTTGTCATGGAAGGAACTGAAAATATCCACAAAATGGGTAGAAACGACACGAACAAAAGTAGGTGGATGCACAAATCTAGAACCAACACTGTCGTCACTTAATAGTGATGGACGCAAATCAGACCGTTGATACACCTTTCACCTTCTACAAGAACAATGAAACACCTATCGGCACAAATTCTAGAAAGATAAATAATTACCAATTCATTGCATTCTTTGTGAACAACAATCTTAACGCTGCAGCCCCAGCAGGGACAAATATTGCAAGGATGACACCAAACACATGGAGTACCATTCCTGCAACCATATGGAAGACATTATAGCTGGCCAGCATGGTATTCTACAAAAGTATGTAAAATACAAAAGTGCTTAGTATCTAATCAGTTAGCTATTAGACAAATATGGAATTATAGTGTCCATAAACCTTTTCCTGTGAGTGAGCACTTCTCACAAACTTCACTAAGTGCAGGATTTTATCTATAACCCAAATTAGTATGAAATATTATCTATAAAGCCAAAAGAGATATGTACGAATAAAAAACAAAGATTAGTGTCTGACCACTATGAAAAAATTCAGCTTTTATCAAAATAGCATCCAAATATTTAGTCTTAGCAAAAACCAAATGTAAATCCACGATTATATGTGCTAAGGCCCTAACTGTAAAGATGTAAATGCATGACGTGGAAAATTTGAACTAATAGGGATAGGGAGGAGAAAAAGTATAATTAAAGTTTGTAAAATTAGACTTTAAAATTTTATGACAATTAATTGTTTGACATTTCTCTTCTCACTTGATTTTCTTAGAGTTTGGACACATATATGTCAGGGGAAGTGTTTAAATCAAAATTTATATAAAATTATTCCATTTGTCCCAAATTACAATTCGTTTGGGCTTTCTAGATATATAGCTTTTGCTATGCACCTACATATACAATATTTCTAGATACATAGTAGAAACTCTGTATCTAGAAAAGGAAAATTGAATTGTAATTTGGAACAGAGGGAGTATAATATAAGGGCAGCACATTTGCAAACAGGTATGCTTGAACAATTTTATATGTTAAAGTCCATATACCTCCTATATACTCCCTTCTACCACCTTAAGAAACCTCCACCCTCATACGCAAAAAGTAAAACAGCCATCACAATATAGATTCAATGTATATTTCAGTCACTTACCTCTTACTAAATCTAAAAGAGTTACAGACCATGTGTTAGGGAACTTCACGAATAGTGGTACGAGAAAAAATATGGCTATTGGTATACTGTGAAGAATCAGAGAGACGTCACGAGAATAAAAAACCTGTATGTAGAAAAGAAGAATAATACATTTAATCACAATTCACAAGGATTGGCAGAAATACATGGCATATGAAAAATGAGAAAAGAAAACTTGTTCACAACTAGTGTTCATATCCAAATATTGTCATCGTCAAATCTGAAACAACACAAAATTGACTTACCATGAACCAAGTCAAATAATCAAAAAAGACAGCTCGTGAATCCTCAATTCCATCCTTAGCAGTTTTATTGGATACCTCATTCTCTTTTAACAACATAGAATTTGTGAATGCCTTCACTAGAAGGAATAAATTTTCACCACGAGCTTGAATACTTCCAGGACTGGTACAGGAAAGATAATTCTACAATTGTATTATTTCATATATAATGTTAGAAATTCTTCTTAGGACAATAGTTTAATACATACAGTAGATTCTCCAGTGTATCATATGAAGTATGATAGAAATAACCACCCAGAACAAAGATAATATCAAGTCCTGGAATGTTGGTGATGTCTTCAGCAAATATCCTATAATCTGTATCACCTGGAATTATCCCAAACATATCCTGTATAACAGAAGTACAATCAACACGGATCAGCTGGATTATACAGTAGAAGACGTTAAAAGATTGAATGTTTGAAACATGTACAAAAGAACAACTCAAAGGATGAATCTAGCAACAGAAAATAGCACCTTGACAATCTTAACAGAGTATTCACACGGGGCTTAACAGATCACTGTTGGGTTCAGCAGTACACAGCTTATTAGATCCATAAGAGGCTTAACATATCACCGTTGGGTTCAGCAGTACACAGCTTACTTAGATCCATAACAGATATGAACCAGTGAGTTACAAATAATTGCCCAATTGGGATAAAATGATTCTTCTGCATGGTACCACTTCTCCTTTACTTCTCGATTTGGGTGTTCTTTGACCATTATTTCTTAATATTTTTAGGATCTACAGAATGAAGGGTTTTTGAAAAAGACGCATGGAAATGGGAATTTGGGGTCATTATATTCAATGATCCCCTTCTCTTTTACCCCATTTTGTATTTCCATTTACAATCTGGTGCTCCTGTTTAACTACTTGCTGACTTCCTGCCTCAGTGGCCATTATATTCAATGATCCCCATTTTGGGGTCATTATATTCAATGATCCCCTTCTCTTTCACCCCATTTTTGTATTTCCATTTACAATCTGGTGCTCCTGTTTAACTACTTGCTGACTTCCTGCCTCAGTGGCCAACAAGCTCACCACCAAGCTATCCTATCTACCAATACTCAAACAAAGCAAATTATTGCGATAACGCTAAAAAAACATTTAACAGTTCTCAACAGTATACTCAGGATTATAGGTATAAACATAATTGCTTCTAAACCTCAAAACAAGATGCTATTTTGGCCTGGGCTTGGCGGACAGCTTATAGGGGCTAGCCAAAAGACCAGAGCTACAACAAGCATGTAAATAGCCTTATCGAACTATCGAAGGAAGCACATGAAACGAAGCAATAGCAAACAGCCTAAAAATAAAAGTAGACGGCCCTTTTTTGCACAACTTTCATAAGGAATAATGCAAGTTAATTAATTAAGAAGCAAGAACCTGAGCGACGCTATTGGCCATAGGATATTTTGCAGTCTGAGCATAAACACGAGAAGGCCATGATCCAGGTCCAGATTGACAAACTAAATCTGGTGAGGAAAAGACAATTCACTAGCATAAGATTCACATCTAAAATTAGCATAATAGTCAAACAACATAAATGATTCTTTAAGCATGCCAACATGCCTATGAAGTATGGTTGTTAGTGTTAACAAAACAAAAAAATAGTAGTTTTACCTTTTATCCAACAATGGCAGAACCAGTTTAATCATAAATCACACAAAAAGAATGAATTGATAGAACAGAGCTGATTTGCATATTCCACAAGGAACAGCACTCACTTGCTGCCTTAACAATTAACATAATAAAAGGTTTCTCATATCTAGGGCAACGCTCATGAACTATCAAGTAACTGATTTAAAGTATGTCTTGGCTTAATGCAAGGATTTCTAGATTATGAACCGGTCAATTCAAATTTATAGACTCAAATGTTTGAGAAACCTATCCGATGGTACTTTTGCATAGGAAAAAAAATACTATATAGGTTTCCTAATTCCGTTGGATGCAGAACTAATATATTTTGACACGCAGCGCAATACTTAACCACCAATGAAACAAGTAACACAAGCCAATATTGAACAGACATAATAGTACATAAAAACTTCAGATCTACTCAATCAGAATACTCATTGCTCTACTATTCTGAGGGTATCTTATAAAACCAGTATATGTTACTAGTGAACCATACATCTCATGATGATAATTTCTTGAAACCCAATATGAAATATAGAGTACATGAATAAATTAAGAACTAGGAGTCTAGGAGTATCAAATTAATATGAAGTTTGGTCTCATTTTGCCATGAGTAATCTGATAGCACATAATAAATAAGTACAAAAAATAATACCTGTACCCCCACTTCCAGAAGCTTCAATATTAATGAAAGCACCGATCGTGCTGTTCCATGTATGTGTCTTAATAAAACCATGTGATCCCTGGTTAAACAGCATCAAAGATGGGAGCAGGTGAGTTGCTTCATTGGATTTATTACACGAGCAAATCAACAAACTGAATCAACATGAGGTTTACCATTGCTTTGTTAAATCCACCTTTTACCAGTATCATTACATATAAAAAGAAAAATTATTTAAAGGGCTTTCATGCTTATTTTTTGTGATAGATAGACTATTACTAGGATGAGACTATTACTAAGTGACCAGCCCTACAATTCTTTTGCATTAAGGTAAATGTTGCTTCTCAGAGGTATCCTCACAGATGAGAAGACTGACATTTTCATTTATACACTCTATGCGTATGGTCAAGTGGCCAAGCAATTAGGTGACAATTGACAGTAACATACCAAAAGAAAAAGTTCTTCCGCACCATTGAAAAGGAAAATCACCGGTCGAGGAGGTACCCACCCAGAGTCAATGATGAGTCGTGATAGCTCAAGCATAGATGCTGGACAAGAAATATTCCATAAGAAGTCTGCATATTAAGAACAAGGTCTATGATTAGGAAATAGACATTTGTACTTACCAACACAAGAACCACAGTCTGCCGCGCCAGGAGATCCAAGCGGACTGTCAAAATGTCCATTCACCAACAAGGATATATCATCATCTTCTGAAACATTTGATGAAATCCTGTAATTAATTGTTGTATCTTAGAAAATAATTTGACTCTTAAAAAAAAGATAGGCAAACTATTCTTCATATGGACATATTAGAAGTTTTAAACCCAAAACATATTTAAAGTGGCCCTGTTCTAATAATGTATTGTATCCTAAATTAGATTATTATATGAGTTCAGCCATATAAGCCATGGGAAAACACCAACACAAGCCACGCTAGCATCCATGGTGAAGCAAGAGTGAAAGTCAGTTCTTGGAACAGGCTGGTGTTTTGGGCATATTCAGGGTGCTTCATAGTTCAAAGTTCAAACCCTTCCCTTAGAAGTGATGTAATTTAAATTAGATTGGTGGTCAGTGCTCCGTCTTAGTAACTAGTTCATCCTTTCACCCCACTTGATTGACAGTTTCCAGTAATTGCCGGGTGGCACAAAAGATGAATGGTTATTACTTAATATATGCATCTGGATAGTTGGTTAGGCTCCTGCTGCATGCTGCAGTTCTATAATAAACATTTTAAGGAGGTATGCTTACAAATGCACATTTTAGATAAATTGTACCAGGGATATGAAGGAGCATGCATGAAAGGTACTGTTGTTGTGGAAGAAATATTGAACTAAGTTAGTTTTAGTAGTTTCGTGTTTACAAATTCACAGCTACCCAATTCAGTGGAGTTAGACAAAAAGGAATTTGTAGTAAGATGGTAGAGCAAACTCATGAGTGTACCTCATGACAATATTCTTATGATTCCTGTAGCCTAGTGTTACTCTATGACGTAGAAACATCATGCTGAAGGAGCCGCTAACAAGCGTTTCCTCAACCTCTATTCTGCAATGGGAAATGAAAAGCAAAGTCAGCAGATAATAAGTAGAAGAGAAACTGCATAAAACTTATCCTATCAGATTGACAAATCCTGCACCAGAATTTTATTAATTTCAGGGGTTCTTATAGTACAGAATAGCAAAACATCTACATCAGAAAGTACTGCATGAAAATACAAAATTAGAATAGCTATTCAAATTTGCTGTGGTTGCATGGAAAGTATCAGCAAAATGGTATACATTTCCAAATTTGTAAAGGAAAAAATCAACAAAATTTTACTTGCATGATTGAACCCCACAGGTTTAGGGACAAAAATCTGCCGTTGATTTGTCTGTCAATGCCCAGGCCACTTACTCCGACATACCTTAAATTGAGCCAACATAGGCCATCACTCCAATGCCAGGTGTACCACTACCACATAAAACAAGCTCAGAAGTAACACTTCTATTAGGGTGCCTTAGACGCCATTGGGATCACAATTAATTTGGATTTCAGCTTTTTTTTCAACCAAAATTACAAAACCACTGCAAAGACCTGTACGGATGCAATGCTAAGCAGATAGAAGGATGTCTCCTTGATAATTTTTGCCGATCAGGGGCTTCAAATGCTAATTTCGAGGTACCATGGACCTGACCCTACCTGCATGTTCTCTTGGACCACACTTCCTGTCCTTTTTGTTCTAAAGAAGACGAATCAGTTCAGCATCCAGATAGCAGATATACCACAGTAATATGTGCGGGCAGCAAAGCATAGAAACCGATCCTTTGTCCCATCCCGACTAATAGATCCCAATTTAATGCAACACTAGGAGAAGCATTCCATTGAGCAGCCATGGGACAGGACCACTAGGAGAACAGCGAAAGCATCACTATCACTGGAGCTACAGAGCAGACATCCCAACATGGAGAATCAACGAAAAGGCAGAGAGAGAAGCGGGCGAGGGGGGGGGGGCGACGGGCGGGAGATTCACCTGTACTCCGGAGCCGCGCGCGCGGCGAGGCCCTCGAGCTCCCCCTTGATGTACTGCGCCGCGGCCTCCAGCCCCGGGCTCCCCTCCTGCAGCAGCGGCAAACAAGCCAGTCAGTACCAGCACCCGTCCGCGTCCCACGAGGCGAGCAGCAGCAGGGCCAGGACGGGAGAGGGGGCGGACCTGGCGGCCGGGGATGTCGACGGCGAGGCTGCGGAGGTGGCGCAGCACGCGGCCCTCGGAGAACTCCCCCGGCGGCGCGTCGGCGCCCAGCGGCGCGACGTGGCGCATGTGGATGACGCGGTAGGCGAGGAGCGAGAGGGCGCCGTAGAGCGCGGCCAGCGCGAGCAGCACGCGCGCCGACTCCCCGAGCCCCGCGCCCGCGGCGGGAGCGGCCGCCGGCGCGGCGGCGCGCTGGGGGCCATCGGACGGAAGGCTAGCGGGGGCGGGTCAACCTCGGCTGCGCCGCGAGCGAGCGAGCGAGGCGTGGCGCGGGTGCGGTGCGGTGAACCCCGCGGCGGCGAATGGGAGAAGATTTGGTCTGACTTGGTTTGGGGGAGGCGGACGGACGAGCAGGGGATGGTGGTGGGGTTTGTTTGATGATGAGAGAAGGAGAGAGTTTGGTGTGATGGCGGGGTGGGCCCGCCCGCGCGCCGTGGTGGTGGTGCCGTGCGTTGGGAGGTCTGTGGGCGGGGGCGGGCGGGCCGGAAATTCTTGACCCGGGTGGAGTACGAGACAGGAGCCGGCCAGTTTGGACCAAAGGAAGTCGCTTTTTTGCGTTGTGTGGATGGAAGGAAAATCTGAAACGCATTTTCCAGGTTGTGCGGAGAAATATATCTAGTACTAGTACGTCTCCTTCCTAGTCAAGACGACCGTATAGCATGGTTCGTTTTCGCTGAACGGAAGGTCTATCTATTTCCTTTCGTGTAAACACGGTCCTGAGTTATCGGCTGAACGGTGAAGTCTCTGAAGTTGACGTACAGTCGACTCGCTGTGGCCGAGTGAGTACGAGTATCGAACTGGAGCCTTATTTTATTTGTCACTGGAGCATTCTAGAAGACCCGAGCTGTGTTTAGATCCGTGAAAATGATCACATCAGACGTTGAAGCGTACCGTAGCATTTTTCGTTTGTTTATGATAATTGTTGTCATGCCATGATCTAACTAGGCTTAAAAGATTCGTCTCGTCGTGTACATCAAAACTATGTAATTAGTTTTTATTTACCTACGTTTAATGCTCCATGCATGCGTCATTTGCTATATTTAATGTTTCGATGCAATGGAAAATTTGAAAAGTTGGGAGGAAAACGCACCCATGAGCACTTGGGTGATTTTGCCCGATAAAATATTACATTTTGCCAAATAAAAAATTTGAGTGCTGCCAAGAGATATGTCACATGAGGCCTCGTTTAGTTCCCGAATCGGGAGCCCCCGATTCGGCACAGTAAGCTACGTGTTCGTCTCGCAGAGTACAACAAAACTGTAAAATTAATTTTTGATTTCATCTATATTTAGTACTCCATACATGCTATGACATTTTGATGTGATGGGAATCTTCTTTTTGCACAGTGAACTTTGGGGGTAGAATTTGGGATCTAAACAAGGGCTGAATTTTATAACCATCAGATTAAGATCTGACGTTGCAAGACAAATATTCATAAGAACACTGATTTTGTTGATACATGACGATGAGATCAACACTGATAAACAAATTTTTCAAACATAACATAGTGGCAACCATACTTATATATTTACATAATGATTCATCTTCATGCAGCAATGAAGTAGTACATAAATTATTTGCAAAAGAAAAAAATGATGTCCGGGTAGTTACAACAAAGCCTACACACTCAAAATTTTCTTCAAGGTAGCCCAGCCGGGAGGTATAACGGGTAGAACAGATCAAGTGATCGATCAGCCCCCTGCCTCCTGGTCGACCTGTATTCTGTAGCCTCATCTTCCTATTAAAGTGCGCGATGAAATCCTCCACTCTCCTATTGAGCTCCTCATTGCTCAGCTTCCAGAATTCGCTCTCCTCTGCTACCGGCTTTTCCCACAATTGCCAAAAGCCAGAGCTCCCCTTCCATCACACCAGGGCCTCAAGTGGATAAGAATATAGCGCTTGTTCCACCGGAAGGCTCTTGGTGCTTCTCTTCCATGCAGAGCAAACAGTATCAACCAGCAAGAAACATCCGGTGCATGGCGAAATTGATGTCGAGAGCCAAGAAATGCAACAACATAAGAACTCCAAAAAATACATGAAATGGCACCTAACGTTACGACACTTACGACTAAAGTATTTACCAATCAAACTCACTAACCATGCAAAAAGAAAATCTAATAAAGTTTCAAATTTAAAGAGAAAAACACAACATAAACAATCTTTTCTATAGTCAGTCAGATACTAAATGCATGGGTCCCTACTAAAACCCAGAAAATCCAAATACAAAAATATATATACTAGTTACATATAAATATACTTCAAATGACAGTACAACTATTACTATCAGTTAGCAGCCTATTCCCTGTCAGTGAGTACCCGGGCTCTTAATGCAAATTAGTAGGTTATACTAAGTGGTTATGCACTATACCGCGCCATCTAGTGAAAAAGATGCTCTACATATCCACTTATACATCATCAATGAAGAGCAAAAGGCAGCTATCTACTATGTTGCAAAATCAGGACGTGATGCAAGGCAAAATGAGGTAGATTTATCAAAATAACATTCTTTATGTCCATATTACTGAATATGTAACCTAACAGGTACAAAACTGATTCTATAACACTGAACCTTAAGAAAATATTAGCACATAAATCTTAAAATAAGATTTAGCACATGCTTACCTTGAGGGACGCATGAATATATTCCAAGCAAATTGCAAGAAGAAAAATTCCTAAATGTAAAGAAAAAATACATAGGCAAACAAATGAAATTTGCAAGAAAGAAAAAAACAAAGACAAGATGTTTTTTATAGTCAGTCAGATTACAAATATTTTGGGCCATAACTAAACTCAGAACATGCATATAGAAAATGAACAGATCTCATTTACATGTACAAAAAATGATAATGACGGTAAACCTGGCATTGTCAATTAGTGGTTTGTGTACCGTCAATTTAACATGACTTTTAATTGAAAATAATTTAATCAATTGAACAGTCTAAGCATTGCATCAGTTCTGTAGAAACACACTAGAGATGTAGTGACCTGGAAATGAGCTACCATGCCCAAATTGCATACATAAGCAAAGCATAAATTTTAATGAAAGAGCAAACAATATCAACCAGCATGTAACACCTGGTGCATGGCGAAATTGATGTCCTCTTAAGAGAGCCAAGAAATGCAATTAGGCAAGAACTCCAAAACTTGCATGAAATAGCACATAATGTTATGACACTTACAACTAAAGCATTGTCCAATCAAACTTACTAACCATTGAAAAAGAAAATCTAATAAAATTTCAAATTTAAAGAGAAAAACACAACATAAATAAGTTTTTTTCTACAATCAGATACTATGGTTCCTACTAAAACCCAGAAAATGCAAATATCAAAAATATATATACTAGTTAGACATAAATATACTTGAAATGATAGTACAACTACTACTGTCAATTAGCAGCCTATTTGCTGTCAGTGAGTATCAGAGTTCTTAATCTTAATGCAAATTAGTACTACCTCCATATCGTTATGGTTGACGTTTCAGATATTGGTTGTGACCTGCAATTAGCTCTCTTTGCCTGTCTGGAATGTAAAATAAAAAGAATAGGAGGTAGTAGGTTATAATAAGGGGTTAAGCATTATGTCGTACCATCTAGTGAAAAATATGCTCTACATATGCACTTATACCATCAATGAAGAGCAAAAGGTAGCTATCTGCCATGTTGCAAAATCAGGACGTGATGCAAGGCAAAATGAGCTAGATTTATTAAAATAGCATACCTTATGTCCATATTACTGAATATGTAACCTAACAGGTACAAAACTGATTCTGTAACACTGAACCTCAAGAAAATATTAGTACATAAATCTTAAAACAAGATTTAGCACGGACTTACCTTGAGGGACACTAGAATATGTTCCAAGCAAATTGGAAGAAGAAAAATTCCTGAATGTAAAGAAAAATTACATAGGCAAACAAATGAAAATTGCAAGAAGAAAATTTCCTGAATGAAAGAAACAAAAACAAGATTAAGATGTTTTCTATAGCAAGTCAGATTACAAATATCTTGGGCCGTAACTAAACCCGAAAAATGCATATAGAAAATAAACAGATCTCATTTACATGTACAAAAAATGTTAATGACGGTACACCTAGCACTGCCAATTAGTGATTTGTGTACTATCAATTTAACATGACTCTTAATTGAAAATATTTTAATCAATTGAAGAACCTAAGCGTTGCATCAGTTTTGTATAAACACACTAGATATGTAGTGACTTGAAAAATGAGCTACCATGCTCAAATTGTATCTCTACCTAATAATAAAGCGAGGAGTGTTTGGTACATCGGCTGACGTCAGCACCTCTTTCCCTGACGTCATCGTCGCTCCCGCGTGGTGATTCCGTTCTGGATGCGAGTCTATCTTCCTACTATTTGATTCCTTCTCCCCGGATTCTATGTGCACGATCGTTCATTGTACTTCCCTACAGGCGAGTCCCGTGAGGCCAGAATCGAAGTTCGGGGTGGTTGTGGACCTGAATATGAGATTATATCGCCAATGGAGTCAAAGACGGCAGGCAATCTCAGATCGGAGGCAAGGTCCATCAAGCCCCATCTTCTCTCCCACTCTGTAGTTGATGGCTTGCTGCGCAGCAATGCCGAGGCGCCGAAGCCTTCAACAATGAGCTCACCGCCGCCGCCACCTCTGAAGCTTTGAAAAGCAGAAACTAGAAACTTCCCTATCCATCCACACACAGGAGTCAGGACCACCGATGAGTTCGCCGCCGCTGGCCTGCCACCAACGACTTTGATGTCGCGGTAGCCACCGGCGGTCCGCTACCTCCTTGGAAAAAGAGATCGAGGTGCTGAAGCTCAACTCGCCGCCGGCACCGGCTTGAGGTACCTCGGATTAAATGAAAATTAGGGGCTAAATCCGGTAATCCGGCCCATCACTGGCTGGCCGCGCTATGGTGCCACCCAGCCATTGCGTCGTGCCCTGGCTAGACCAAATCCATGCGGCCTGCTGGGTTGCGCCGGTCGGCGGCGGCGGCGCTGTGCCTGCTCACTGCATTGTTCGCCCGCTCCCCCGCTGCATGGTTCACGAGGAAAGATGAAAGAGATCGAGACTTTGAGTTCGAGAGTGGTTACTGGTTACGGGAAAAGTCAAGCTGTGGGAGTCTAGGGAGAGATTTTTTCCCTTGCATTTTTGCAGTGCATCCTTTCCAAAAATATTTTTCACTCCTTTGATCAAATTGTGTTTGATCATCATAATTCATAGATGTATGCATAAATTAATTAGTTTGCACATAACTTAATAGATATGTTGTTGTACAATCTGTATATTGTTTGTGCACGGCATAATAAGTTTGGCATACAGTAGTCATTCATACGGAGGCTACATGCAATTTGAATTTTATAAATTATAACAGAAAATAATATTTTGCTTGGGCCTTTTGCATCCCACAAAATGCGCGAAAATAATTGGCACCATCGCGTGGACATCATAACAAGGTTGAGAAGCTCAGTAGGGCTTATAGTGTTTGGAGTTTTGCTACTCCCTACATGGACTTGTTTTCTGGAACATGTTTTCATGATATACAATTTAGCATACTATATTTTGTTGCTAATAATTGACAAATAACTGGCTATATTTCATGCAGATGGCTTCCTTGATACGATGTGAGAACCACACTCCATCAAAACACCAAAGCAGCACCGACACAAAGTAATATTGATTAACTATTATCTATAGATGTTGATAATGAATAGTATACTTCTTTATATATTAAAAACACTAACAATGGTAGTGCATCGACGACATCAAGTGACCAGCCACATCGTTCTAAACTATGTGTTTCACCTAATCATCTAAGTATGTCAACCAAGTTATTATGATTCTATTGTAGGATCTTATGATCCGATATTGCTTAAAGAAAAATTCAAAATATATGACTATAACCGTTTAAAAATTGTAAAAAAAAGAATATCAAAAGATATAAATTATGCCATATGCTAAGGACCCGTAATTAGCCAGAAATACACATCATAGTGTGATAGTATATATATTTATATTGTTTTCACCCGTAGCAACGCACGGGCATGTTTGCTAGTACATAAGCAAAACATAAATTTTAATTAAAAGAAAAAAACAAGATGGACATATATTTTCTATAATTAGTCAGATAACAAATATATTGGGCCGTACTGAAACTCGTAAAATGTAAATAAAATATAACATATCTCAAATGCATGCCCAATTGATAAATATGATGGTACAATTAGCAATGTCAATCAGCAGTCTATGTATCGTGTATTTTAGTGGTTGTTACTGGTAGATTCAAATAGGAAGTTTCATCACTAGGTCATTTTTTCTTTCATTGCATATATAACAGATTTATATGTCACAAGTGGAAAGAAAAATATAGATACCTAATACTATGAAACCAAATGAACATATGGTGCATCCCTAATTACATACTTTATGCAAATTAATATAAACAAGTATTTACTGATATAGTTTTATTGTTTGAGTGTTTTCTAGAGTTAGTGAGATTAAAAAATAAACTTCAATCATATTGGAACATAAAAAATTACACTTAACTACATCAAACGCTGCTAGTGACTAGTACACAGTGAAGCGTATGTAACTATGTAAATATGATAAAAAGAATTATAGAAGTAATATGAAATTGCAGAAGACATAGCTTCAGAAAGTAGTATAATGTTGAGCTGCACCGATTAATATGTTACATCTACTAAATATACATCAATTCTCTTATACGGTGAAACACACATTGCTAGGGACAAGCATAAGTATACACAAATGTCCATAAATTTTATACACAGGTTACAAGTTGTGCAGTAAATTATCTACATATATAACATCAAATTTGAAAACTTAGTGGCAACAATAAGTATAAGCACTAAATTGAATTAAACGGATAGAACATAGGACACTCGACTGTACAAATTCATTCATGGTAGTGGAATATTTATTACGATTGTTCAGAAAATATGAATAAACATGTATTTATAATATGTTGCAAAAGCTTAAAATCACTATATACATACAAAATAATTTGAACACATAAACATTTCTATACTGAATATAGCTAAAATGTCTAGCTATACAAAGCTAAACTAAGCACATTGTTAACAATAGAAGGGCAAAGACCAAATTCAGAAAACACATGGCAGATAATGATACTGTTCGGATCAAACATGACGAATCAAACCCATCGAACATATATAGTAGAATACATGAACCCTATAGAACTAAATCTGTGGCATAAATTTGAAAATAATCAAGAGAATTTAAGAATAAACAAAAACTAAGGAACCTATGGGTTATTAAATTAAGGGATCATTGATTACTACAGAACAAATCCACTAAATTCGTATGCAGCATCCAAACGTGAACCTAGACACTGAATCCACTTCACAAAATTGAAATCCAACATGGAGAAACAAGGAATCGAGAACCCTAGACAATGAATCCGCTCCACATATTAAAATCCAATAGAGAGAAACAAGGAATTGAGGACCCTACACACTGAATCTGCTCCACAAAATTGAAATCAAACATGGAAAAACAAGGAATCGAGAACCCTAGACACTGAATCTGCTCCACATATTAAAATCCAATAGAGAGAAACAAGGAATTGAGGACCCTACACACTGAATCTGCTCCACAAAATTGAAATCAAACATGGAATAACAAGGAATCGAGAACCCTAGACACTGAATCTGCTCCACAAAATTGAAACCCACCAGGGAGAAAATCAACACGCAGCACAAATTGAGGGCTAATCCAAAATCGCCTCACCTGAAGGAATCGCCAGCTTGTTACACCAGAGGCAGGATAAGGATGGAGAAATGGAAAGCAATGGACAAAAGCTGAGAGAGAAAAAGAAAACTCTAAATAAGCAAGCGCTACCTAGAATTGAACCGTGCTCCACCGATAGGTTGGACCCACACACGTAAAATGAACAAAAACTAACCGCCGAGCGTACAGATCCAACATGAAAAAAAAACAGAGAAATATTAGACGGCTACAGATTCAAGTGGGGGGCTCCCCTAGAATGCTCGAGCAATGGATAGATTTATCCCAAATGAAACGTTATATCCATCTAAAACTATTAACTACTTTATAAAAGTTTGTTCTCTTTAACAACAACCATTTTGGTCGATAGCTACAACATGGTATGAACTAGTCAACCAAACACACCAAAAGCAAAAGCAAACCCTTAAAATGATTTGTCCTGTTGCAAACAAGCTAAGGATTTTGTCTGCTAACATGATGTATACTTAACAAACTATAATGTATAGCTTTCCCCCGATATAATAAGCCCAGATATAATGTTAATTGCATTATTCTATATATTCATCTTGTTTGACTGCGTCTTTAGCTTCAAACCACCTATTTCGTGGAAAAACAAGAAAGCACTTCAATGGCATGTGATGCAGTTTTAGGATTGTATACTTGATTTCTTTAGATGCAAAAATTAGCAAATAATAAATGAACAGTAGAAACAAAACTGCTATTCATCCAATATTTTTACTTTTTTCTATCTACCTATCCAAATTGGGTTATCATGAATTTGCTTATATTTATTATGTAGTATGACATTCCAACATATATAGTATCTTTAAATTAAAAAAACAACTTATACATATTATTTGTAGTGCTTTCAATGGTTTAAGTAAATCATGTTTTCACATAATTTGTTACATCAAACCAAGTTTCTTCCACAAATATATCATGTGTTTGCAACTAACCTGTGGGGCTCCATCTTGATAACATGAAGAAATAATTTCAAGGATATGTGGTGGCGTCATACACAGAGTATAGAGCAGTATGTTTTATTTGAGTTTAAATTCTTGGTTCTCTATGACCAAGTCTCCCTGGTGGCTCGCCTTGTGCACGATTCTGCTTGTTTTGTTGTGACTAATTAGATAAAGGGACGTTCATTTCATAAGCAAATGAAAAGATTCCGGATGCTACATCAATAGATGTATGAGGCCGATAATTATTACAAGTTTGCACTAAGTGGTTGATTTATCTTCCCCATAGTAGACACACTCAGTAGCCAAGAAACAAAACAGCTAAGAATATAGCAAAGACGTTTATCATAAACTTAATATATGGCTAAACCTCCACCCATTCTTGACGAAAACCTCCATTGTCAAAATTTTCCAAAAGATGGCATGCATGTCGCATAGACCTGGTTGTATTTACCATGAAGCAAAATCCATGTGTTAAACATACATTTTCAAATCAAAATCATGTGAACTAAAAGTTGGCAATTCAATCAGATAGTTTGGTTAATTTTTTGAGTGAAAGGCATGATTTTGCTAATAGGCCTTGATTAATCGTTAGGGCACGACGTTGTTGGGCATGTGTCGATGTATTGAAAGAGCGTTGTGGCAGTTTATTTCTTTGTTGTTTCCCCGTTTGGGGCAGTGTCATGTTTGTTGGACCTGTCTTCTTCTGCATAAGTGCAATATAACGGGCTCTCTTGCTTGTTCTGTTAAACTGGTTACTTAGTGCAAGATGAAGTTGGGCATTTTGACTGCCCCTCAAAACCTCTTCGGCTTAATGCCGAGTGCAAATATAGCAAGTAGCTAACGTCATATTGTAACAAAAGAGAAAAAAACATTAGTGTACATCTATTGTTCTAATCTACACAACTTAGAGCAAGTAATAGGTTGATTGTTCCTTTCAATAAAATCTGCTGAAAAAACATTAGTGTACATCATATTGTTCTAATCTATTGTTCCTTTCACTACTTTGAGCCTATTGTGCCTTCTGCTACTCCAGAAACTCAACAAATCTAATGGAGAGAGAATTGGATCCCTCAGCAACAGAATGGACAGCAAGAACAGCAACGAAACCATTTAGCCGGTGGTGGCGGCGGCGGTGTTGGTTCTGCTTCTGCTTCTGCCGCAGACGCCGGTGCCAGTGCTGGTTCCGGGACTGGGACCGGGGCTTTCTCAGCTTCTGGTGCCTCGGCTTCGGCTTCGGCTTTGACTTCGGCTTCGGCTTCAACTTTAGGTGCTTCCTGCTCCACAAGAGGCTCTGCCTGCTGCGACAGCTGCGATGTGCTTTGCCGGGCAAGTTCAGGAGGATCGTCTTTCAGGGACTCACTATTTCTCACTTCACCAGCCAAGCTGAAGAAATTGCAAACAGTTAAGAAGAAATACATACCTTCTCTGGCTTAGAAAACACTGGTTGCATCTTTCACCGAAGAGAACACATATACAATAATCATTATAATATGCTCTTTAGCCATGTTAACTGAACTTTGAAGATATACTCCATTTAGTATTAGAGAGATTGCTTGTTCTATGCTACACCAAAAACCGAAAATAAGAAGTCCTAAAAGATACTTAGTAGTTTAGTACTTGCCAGGATTCAGTAGTTAACTGTTTCATGTTTGAACACACTATCCGCATACCATGCCTTGATGAAACAGCTGAAACATTTAAAACTTGTATAGTAGATATTAGGGAATAGAATGCAGAGAGATCATACATTGGGAAAGCGAAGCTTGTTGTGCTAGCATCAGACCGGTGTGACAAGCTAAGGTTATAATCAGTATTGTCATCCCCATCATGGTCCCCATCCCTGGTAACAGGTTTCAATTTTGCACTGGCCTGTGTGGTTGTCTTTGGATTCTCACTTTTCATTGGGCTAGAGCTTGTGCTAGGCCTTGGCAACGGCGGTAGTGGCGCCAATGGGTCATTGGGGTTGCCCATTTCACCTGATTTGCCATACAAGAAGAAATGGTCCTTTGAAAAGCTGGTGTTCCCAACATTGATGCTAAAGAGAGATTCATTTGATGTCACGCTCCAGTCCGTCGGCGTCGTCGATTTTGACCTTGCGAAGACGGCTGATGGGATTCTTTTAGGGTCTGGACACTCATCTGGTGCCCTGGACATGGCCTGCACCCTTGGTGACTGCGTTGGGTCAGTGGGGGCATGGTTTTCAGGATTTGAAGATGAACCGCTCTGTTGCCTGATATGTGTGGTTGCTAAGTTTTGACCGAATGATACTGTGCTGCCTAGTATTGGACCGTCTATCTGAAAGAAATCGTCCTCATCTATGTTTTCTGATGAAGCTGAAGATGAAGAGCCGGATTTCTTCTTCTCGAGCTTGTCTGCTGGTGTTTGGTTATCAGTTTCGACAGGGGTGACAGAAGGATTGGTGCTCACTTGTCCACTATTTTGTTGGTCCATTGTGTTGCATCAAGAGAACTTCCTGATATCTGTCTTTGGTGACTGTTCCTGGGAAATGAAAGAATACAAACATCAACTCAAGTCTCCTGCTGATACGATTATTAATTATACTAATTAAATCTTAAAATATTGTGAGCTTCTAACTGTAACTGCATATTTTTTACAACAAAACACAAACAACATCTGAGTTATTTTTTCCGACGAGCACATCTGAGTTATTTGAAAATTTACTAAGCTGGACATGCATATTTTTTCTGTTGTGAACGGAAAAAACTTGGGAAATCTCTTGGTGATCTTTTTTAAGACAATCTCTGTAGCTAGATTTCACTTGGTACTGTTTTGTACATATATCGAAAGAATCTCTATGTTCTATGAGACTTAATTCTTCTGACTTGGAAAATTAGAGAAACAGGAAAGCACACTGTTCTTGCTTTCAGAGTTGTTCTTCTCTGAAAAAGTACAGTTTCATAATTTTTTGTCTACAGGTTCCAGAAGAAAAGTGAAACAAACCAAAGAAAAAAGATACATACGCAGATTCTATGAATATTATTATTGGACCTTTATAATTTGATTTCAGCAACAATAAAATGGCTTACCACACATTCACAAGAAACATCCAATTTACATGGCCAGCGGTAGACTGGTACGAAGTATCCCTTTACGTTTTAGCTTCTCCCCAGATCAATCGATCTGTAAGAACACAAGTTTAAATAAGGAAATCAAAACAACATTTTACTAATAATATATTAAGGAAAAAGGAAACAGGAACACTTAAACTAAGGATTACAAATGATGTTTACCTCTGCAATGTTTGGCTCAGTTTCACTCCTCTTTGCTCAGAATCTTTGGGGAAACAAAAGACCAACCAAGAACAAACAATACTGAAACAGAAAAAAAAACAGATCGACAAAATGGAGTGAGGGGAAGGAAGTTACATGCAAATATGGAATGGTTGGTTCAAGTGGGATAGTTTCGCCCACACATTCCTATCCGCAGATCTTGCGTCAGCACAATATTCAGACGCTATTTTTTCCTTTTTTGTTGTTATAAGAAGCAACGCTGGAGAGTAGGCACAAGACACTATTATTAGTCTACCATTTATTCCCAGCATTTGCATAAATTCATGCAGATATAAAAGTACTTGCATTATCTAAATTTAAAAGCAATTTATACAAGTCCTACCTTGTTTGTGGTTGTTATTCACACCTGTATATCTAGATATAATTAAAGTGTCTGGCTAGTGCATCCTAATTGGCGTGTATACCAATGACGTTTTATGACACTTAGTTTTAGAGATTCTCCTATAGAAACAAAGACAAGGTTGAGTATTCATCACCTAAAAGATGGCTCGTTTAGGAATTTGTGGGTCTCCCACATTCTTTTCGCCACCAGGTCATTTTTCATTATTTCTTTTGACGTAGGAGGAATGGAGGATCCATATATTAGATGAGAAATTGCTCCCGTGCTATGGAGGCTGCCACAACTACTTTTGTTCTGGATTAGATTCGGGAGAGGCCACTGTCCGATCGCTGGACCCGTTGTAGGAGGTATAGGCACCCAAGCTTTGGATTTGGAGATCCGGCAGAAATCACCATATCAGTAGGATGATTTGGGTGCACCACAACTACAGAAACGCAGGCCAATTACCGTGGAGTACAAGTGATTAGGGAATCAATCGCTTGTGGCTCACCTGCACTAATGCGTTTGTGCTGGCAGGCCACTTAAATGTCCGCATCATTTGCACTGACGCTGAATGGCCCGCCTGAAGGTACTTGTTTGGTTTTGGTAATTGAGTGACAACTTAGGTGGACTAATACGTATTTAAGTGAAATACAAAGGTGATTATTCCACAGGTAAATATGTGATGAAGGACCTCATTGCATATGGGACATGACATGGAGTCGTGTGACTAAGTGGAGAAGATCGATACAAGACTTGGTTTGATGGACCGGTTGCAAGTGTGAAGGGCAAGTCAGAGGCTAAGCGCTAGACCGCGTGGTGGGATGCTTGAGCAATGAATTGGCGCTGATGAACCGATGCAACGGTGAAGAGCAAGTGAAGTCAAGATCGATGAACCAATACGTCACATGATGATATGAAGTGGATCATATCATTTGTGATGATGTTGGTGCATGTGTTGCATCAACATTGGAGAAAATGAAATGAAATGCGCAAGGCAAAGGTATAACCAATAGGCATTTCATTTAACCGGTCGTAGGTGAGTAGAGAAGTTTATGACCGTGTTTAGTATAGATGGCTGTACTATAAAGAGGGGCAAATTTGTTTGCATATCGATAATCTAGTGCCACTTGAGCGATCTAATATTGCGATGTTGCTAGGATCGAGTGGCGTGGTGAAGAGAGTGAAAAGTTCATTGAAAATCCTTGTGAAAGCAAGTTCGAAATTTGGGTCAGACAGTTCGTTGCCTTAGCTCGGACAGTCCGTGACCTATGAGTTGTGGTAGAGCTCACTCTGTCAATTTGCACGAACTAATGGTGAAGAGAGTGAAAAACCCTTTGATAAATGTTTGTGAAAATGCTAACTCACTCACATATAAGGTGGTATTCTTGTGGGGTTGGCACGTTTGTAAAGGGGTTGGAGAATTGGTTGATGGTTATGGTTTGTGGTGATCTTGATTTGCAATTCTGCTTTGATCTAAAGTATTTAGTTGGGTTGGATAGTCCTCCGAATAAGATTTTCATATAGTTCAAGATCACCTAATTCGGATATCGAAGCTAAAAGTTATGGCCATTTTACCGAGCTTTGGTTGTGCTAAAAATGGATGGACGGACAGTCCATGGTGAATCATGGATAATCCATGTCTAGTTCGGACCAGGTCTGAACTTGGGTCGGACAGTCCGTATAAATTCGCTCGGTTTTACACAGAATCGTTTCTCGCTGATCTAGAGTGTCAGATAGTCTGTGTTGGCCTCACAGACAGTCCGAAAAAGGCCAAAGGATGGGTCTGACACTGTTTAAGTTTGAAAAAGAGTCGTTGGTTTTCAAATCACGGACAGTCCGAGGCAATGGGTCGGACAGTCCGTGAGAGTCATGTTTTTGACCATTGTTAACGTAACGGCTAGTTTTTTGGATGACCGGGGCTTGAGCAGGGTTGAGCACCTTGGAGAACGTGTTTCCCATGGTAGTGCTTGCCTTGGGAGTCCACGAACTTACTTGTTCTTGCAAGATTATAAATCTATCATGAGTGAGTGTGAATCTAGTGCATTCCTTTGTGAGATTGCATCGAGTGGCACTAGGTGTTCGTGTTACAAGCCGGTTTGCTTGTTACTCTTCGAGGTTGCCACCTCCTAGACGACTTGGTGGATTGTGGCTTCGTTGAAGCATGCAAGGAGATTGTGCGTGGCTCCGGATAAGGATTTGTGAGCGGGATTGTGCTCACCCCGTGGGGATCACGAAGAGCAACTCTAGTGGAGCGTGTCATTGAGTTACTGCATTTGCGAGTGGTGTCTTGGTGTGCCCGGAGTGGCCAGCAGCTTGAGAGCCTTGCCCAAGAACCATCGAGGTGTTGGTCGACACAATGAGGACTAGCTTGGTGGCAAACAAGTGAACCTTGGGATAAAAATCACCGTGTTAACATTGTCTACTCGTCTCGATGGTTTGCATTTCTCGATCACAAGCATTGTATTTACATCCTTACATATATTGTGCTTGTGAGATTGCTCTTATAATTAGTTGGCATGTGTAGCTTCCTAGTTGTCTTCTTGCTTGTGTAGCTAAAAGTAGTGATCTTCTAACTAATTAACTTGTGTAGCTTAATTAGTCTCTTTGCTTAGTTTGTGTAGCTAAGTAAATTGAGCCATTGGATTAGACTTGTGTAGTCTTGTCCATTGAGCATTGCTAGTGAGCTTAGGAGCTTTGTGCTTTTGCTTACTAGTTGTGTAAGAGCTCATCGGTGTGTGAAGTACTAGTGGCATATGTTTGTGTGACTTGCTCTTAGAATTATTTAGGCGAGCTCGTGCTAGACCGTCACCTTATTTACTTGTTTAGGATCTTTTATAAGGTGCTAGTGAACATAGATAGATGGATGAAGTCTTGACTAGACCAATAGTTTTAATTCCACATTTATTTCGGTTAGTCGCTGCGTTAAGTTTTTAGAAATGATTATTCACCCCCCTCTAGTCCGTCATCTCGATCCTACGCCGCCATCCCACTTTAGAAGAATATAAATAGTGGATAGGGGTTGTGGTTTTAAATCTTGTGATGCAGGTTCAAATCCCTTAAAGCATAATTTTTTTTACTTTTTTCTTCTTATACAATTTATTTTTGTATCCATGTAGACATGTATTAATAGTCATATAGATTGTAGCGTAGAAATTTTAATATTTTTGGAGTTGGTTTGATATTAATTCGACATATTTAATATCACATTTGAAGTAGCTTCAAAAAATATATATAAAGTTTATATACAAAACAAAATAAAGTTTAAAAATATTTTATTTTGATTATTTGAGTTCTCTTAACGGGTGAATTGCCAATAATAATAATAATAATAACAACAACAACAACAACAATAATAATAACAACATTTAAACTTGGTCCAAAAAATCTAAAATGTGGCCTGAAGTATTTTTATAGGTCCATAACGATGCCAGAAAAGCTTCACTACATTATACATTAATTAAAGTAAACATGCTTCACACATCATATATAGTCTTTGAAGTCATATACACTTGAATATATTTTCTACAAGTAATGCACTACATATAAGTGTTGTAGGAGTTTAAGAAATTTTTAAACTTATTTGCTATCTTTTAGATTTAAATGAAGTTTAATTAATGTAAACTTTGCGCTAACGGCTAATCTATTTGTGTTGGTGGTGGACAAAATCGCGCATGAGAAACAAAAAATTCCCCAAAAAAAGAATTTAATCTGCCTCCCACACACACTCTCTCGTTCTTATATCTTCCTCCCCCCTAGAGTCTCAGACTCCTCTCTTCGCTCTTTCCAGTTAACAGGTTGGCATCGGTGTCAGCTGACATCGATGGATCTCAGAAAAATCAGTGTAAACACTGTTCATAATGCTAATGATATCGATAAAAAATGCTGCGGACATCGGCGCCATGGCGCTGGCTTCACCCCTACCGCGGAGGCCGTCGGTAGCCTGTGGTGCGGCAGGGACGACCGGTCTCACGTTGGTGGCCACGGGGGCGCGTCGGCCTAGTACGTACGTGGCGGTCGGCAGGTGCGACATCTGGCGTGGGGACTGGCTGGCACGGTGGACTGCAAGCGGACCGGTGCGGACGGCGAACATGCACGACAGAAAGCAGCGGCATGGGGCCCATGCCAGAGTAGCACGGCGTGCATGTTACACACCCGGGACTCAAAAACAAAAAAAAAGCCATTGAACCTAGGCAAGGACACGGCGCGCACACAGCTACAGGTCATACGAATCGTCGCGTGTAGCCTTCCGTACCATTACACATACACAAGTAATACACTCGTGGACGCATTTGTTTTAACTTAACCCGCGAAGGATCTTTGCTCCCAGACAGTAACACCAATCGAGACTAGATTTTTAGTCCCAGACGGTAACACCAACCGTGACTAAAAAAGATCTTTAGTCCTGGTTGGAGACTAAAAGTTATATTTTTCTCGAAACAAAATACAACCGAAATAAATGTAGGAGATGAAATAAAGATTCATTCTCTACTATTGTTTTAGTGGTATTTGGTGAGCACAAATAGTTATTTATGCTAGCAGAGAATTGTTGGCGGATGCTCCACCACGTAGACAGATCTATTTTGACCGTCAATACAAATAGTTCCTGTACTTAGTGGTGAAAGAACGCTACGTTCTTATTACTAATATAAGTAAAGTGGAGTAGATTAATCAATTCTTTTCTTGACCGGCTCCTTAATTTCTAGATATGATGCATGCTTTAATTTATCATGTTTTGTCTGCTTGATCAGGGGTATCGAAATGCAGGTGTATGGCGAGAGCGAGTACATGGAGCGAGTGTCGTTGAACTGCAAGGCGTCACTCCCTGTTCTGTTGGACTCTGGAATACAGTATAGATGCAAGCGGACGACCGGCTATTACGAGATCTCTTCCTTGCTGCCGGCAGACACCAGAAGCAGAAAGCTAAAGCGGCGGCCAAACTTGGCTACCTGTCAAAGTTGAGTGATCATCTCTTCACGAGTAAATAAAGCTACTCTTCACTTCACTCTCGCCTTTCTCTTTCTGCTACCGCCTTTCAGTCGTTCCTTGCTTCCCAAGGATGGCATTTCGTGGTGGGTGCTTATTTGCCTCCCTCCCTGGAACTACGGCGTGAATTAATATATCCCGGATCGAGCACCTTAGAAAGCAGAGCGGAAACGTGAGAGAGAGAGAGAGATCATCGACAAATCAATCGATCGAGATGGTGACGACGGACTGGGGGCCGATCATCGTGGCGGTGGTGCTGTTCATCCTGCTGTCGCCGGGGTTCCTGTTCCAGCTGCCGGCGAGGTACAGGGTGGTGGAGTTCGGCAACATGGGCACCAGCGCCCTCTCCGTCCTCGTCCACACCATCCTCTACTTCTGCATACTCACCATCGCGGTCGTGGCCATCGGCGTCCATGTCTACTCCACCAAACCCGATCCCGTTGAGTAAATTAATTTCCATGTATGCTGTGTTTTTCAGAATTCCAGTGGTGTTGGTGTTTTTTAGAATTCCGGTGGTGTTGGTGTTTTTCTCAGTCCATATCTATCTTCTGTATAAGATGTAATATATATATATATATATATAGACACACACAGTATACTCACATATATGTAGCCTTTTCCTGCTGCGCTACATCAGCAATGAACAGAAATAAAATGACAAAGACCTTAATTTTGTGCATTTTTTTTAGTTTTCTAGCTCCTTTCGTCTGATTCTTCTGTTTGTAGGCTGCTTTATTTTTCTCAGAATGGGACAACATGGAGTAATTTACCATGACGCGTACTATTAAGGTCATATGTCGTAAATTAAAGGATACGTTTTCGATATCCATGACCAATACATTCGTACTGTGTTCTTTCTCTGTGCTGAAAGTAATTGAGCTAGATGAGTTTCAAATATAAAACTATACTCTAATATATCCTATATATGAAACTCATGTCTTTCTCTCTTTGTAATAACCTTACCTCCTAATAGTGTTTTATTTCTTTCGATCCTTATTGTTTAAAACTTGGTTCGTTATTTGAGTATTTAAACAACTTGAAATATTCAAATTACAAAGACAAAATTATCCATACCAGATTGATGCTGGTTTATTAAGAACCGGCATACTGATACTTATAAGTGCTACCACGGATAAGTACGTGCTCGTCGGTGGCGAGAAGCCATATGGAGGTGGAGGCATATGAATTCGTCGGTGCAGTGACTGACGTAGTATAACAAGCAGTTTTGTCGTGTAGGTGGCCTGGAGGAGATGCCATACATAGATTGTACCCTGATACAGTTTTTTTTAAATACACTACCAGAATCCTTCACATCCGCTCGTCTCCTCCGCCTCGGCCATTTTTGGACCCGGTGCTGATGGAGCTTCAGCACCGGGTCCAACGGCTAGGAGCGGGGGCGGCGCGAAGATGTGTCAGGGCGGACACATTAGCACCGGGTCGTGGCAAGACCCGGTGCTAATGCGCCCCATTTAGCACCGGGTGCAGCCAGCAACCGGTGCTAATGTGCCGAGGCCATTTCGCACCGGTTACTGGCTGCACCCGGTGCTAAAGGGTGCACATTAGCACCGGGTCTTGCCACGACCCGGTGCTAATGTCTTTTGAATATAGGGGCTTCTTCCTCCCCCGGCCGAGCCAGCTGAACACTTAGGCGCTGTGTTCATGCTGCTCAGCCGTGGGAGGGGAGGTGCTGCCCAAATTTTTTTCAAAATTTGTGAAGATTCTACTCATCTAAGGAGCACTACAAGGTACACTCTTTCATTCTCTAATGTTTTATTTAGCTTGTAATCCTTCTATGATTTAGAAATAGAGGGATTTGTGAATCAAAGTAAAGCTAGCTAGAGAGAGCTTGTGTTCTTGGAGGAGAGAGAGGGGAGAGCTTGAGTTCATGGTGGAGAGAGTGTTCATGTTGTGTTTTAAATGGAGAGAGAAGGCAAGCTAGTTAGTATTTTGTTTTGTATGACTTGTGAATAGTTATAAGGCTTATAGTAATGTAGTTTTAGAAATTACTAGAAAATCAATATAAAATGCTAGAAAATCTTATAAATTAATAGAAAATATTATAAATTACTAGAAAATCTTATAAATTACTAGAAAATCTTATAAATTACTAGAAAATCAATATAAAATGCTATAAAATCTTATAAATTAATAGAAAATCTTATAAATTACTAGAAAATCAATATAAAATGCTAGAAAATCTTATAAATTAATAGAAAATCTTATAAATCTTATAAATCTTATAAGGCTTATAGTAATGTTATATTTAATGAATATAGTAATGTAGTTTTAGAAATTTATTTATATAATGGAATATATATTATAATTTGTATTTATTTATATATTAAATTTTTTTATCTTTAAATTGTATTGTATATTTGTTATTGGTTAATAATGCAGATGAATAGACAATGGATGTACGGGGACCCCCACACTCAGGCGTTCCGTGATGGCCTTAGGACGTTTCTCGATGCCGCCGAGGCTAACAGGACGTCGTCCGGTTTCATGTTCTGCCCATGCACCCATTGTAAAAATGTACAATCGTACAAACAAAGAGGTTGTCTTCAGGTGCATTTGATGAGGCACGGTTTCATGAGGAATTATTCTGTTTGGACGAAGCACGGTGAAAGAGGAATTCTAATGGATGAAGATGAAGAAGACGAGGCCGATGACGACATTCCGTTATTGGCTCAATACTATGGTTCCTTTGCATATGCTGCAATGAGTGATGCCGATGAGGAAGATGTTGCTCGGGAAGGCGATGCTCAGGAAGATGTTGCTCAGGAAAATGAACCTACTGATGGACTCGGGCAAATGTTGTGTGATGCCGAGAAAGACTGTGACAATGATAAGGAACTGAAAAAGATACAGCGCATGTTGCAGGACCACAAGACTGACCTGTACCCAGATTGCAAAGAGGGGCTAAAGAAGTTGGGTAGCACACTTGAACTTCTGCAGTGGAAGGCAGCAAATGGTGTTACTGATAAGGGTTTCGAGGAGCTACTGAAACTCGTAAAGAAGATTCTTCCAGAGGGTAACAAATTGCCCTCGACGACGTATCAAGCAAAACGTGTTGTTTGCCCTCTCGGTTTGGAGGTGCAGAAGATACATGCGTGTCCTAATGACTGTATCCTCTATCACAGACAGTACGAACACTTGGATCGTTGTCCGGTTTGCACCTGCGCACGATACAAGATTAGGCGGGACGACCCTGGTGATGTTGGGGGAGAGCGTTCTAAGAAAAAAATCCCTGCGAAGGTGATGTGGTATTTCCCTCTGATACCCCGTCTGAAGCATTTGTTCAGGAACAAAGACCATGCCAAACTGATGCGCTGGCACAAAGAAGAACGTAAGCAGGATGGCATGTTGAGACACCCCGCCGATGGATCGCAGTGGAGGAACATCGACAGAGCATTCCCAGAGTTTGATGTTGATGCGAGGAATGTTAGGCTTGGTTTAAGTACCGATGGCATGAACCCTTTTGGTGAAATGAGCAGTAGTCATAGCACTTGGCCCGTGACTGTTTGTATCTACAACCTACCCCCCTGGCTCTGCATGAAGCGGAAGTTCATTATGATGCCAGTGCTTATCGAAGGCCCAAAGCAACCTGGCAACGACATTGATGTGTACCTAAGACCATTGGTTGACGAACTTTTGCAGCTGTGAAAGAATGAAGGTGTTAGCATGTGGGATGAGGACAAGCAGGAGCAGTTTGACCTTCGAGCACTGCTTTTCATAAGCATCAACGACTGTCCTGCACTAAGTAACCTATCAGGACAATCAAACAAAGGATATAAAGCATGCACTCACTGTTTAGAGGAAACCGAAAGCATGTATTTGAAACATTGTCGTAAAGTTGTGTACATGGGTCACCGTCGATTCCTTCCGGCGAAGCATGAGCTACGAAAGAAATGTGCGCATTTTGGCGGGAATGCTGATCGCCGTACAAAGCCGAGACACCGGAGTGGAGAAGAGCTATCTACGGCGTGATCACAATCAAGGAACATTTGTAAAGAGGAAGTTTATTAATGTCCGTGTAAACGATGATACCATGTAATTTAATTGCACTATGTTCCACCCAATTTGTAATGACTATATTTGCATTTATGTTCCACCTATGTTCTAACATTTTCTATTGATTTATAAGATTGTTTTTATTAATTCTAGCATTTTATATTGATTTTCTAGTAATTTAAAAGATTTTCTAGTAATTTATAAGATTTTCTAGTAATTCATAAGATTTTCTAGCATTTTATATTGATTTTCTAGTAATTTATAAGATTTTCTATTAATTTAGAAGATTTTCTAGCATTTTATATTGATTTTCTAGTAATTTATAAGATTTTCGAGTAATTTATAAGATTTTCTAGTCATTTATAATATTTTCTATTAATTTATAAGATTTTCTATTAATTTATAAGATTTTCTAGCATTTTATATTGATTTTCTAGTAATTTATAAGATTTTCTATTAATTTATAAGATTTTCTAGCATTTTATATTGATTTTCTAGTAATTTATAAGATTTTCTATTAATTTATAAGATTTTCTAGCATTTTATATTGATTTTCTAGTAATTTATAAGATTTTCTATTAATTTATAAGATTTTCTAGCATTTTATATTGATTTTCTAGTAATTTATAAGATTTTCTTATTTAATATATATTTTTAATAGGTATTAATAACTGAATTAAAACAAGTATTAATAACTATATATTAAAAACTATATTTATAAGATTCCCAAATAGTAGCCCCCGGTGCTAAAGGCCGGTTTGGAAACTGGGCGCCAAACAAAAATTTGGGGCCTTTAGCACCGGGTTGATCTAAAATCCGGTGCTAAAGGCCCCCAATTTTCGTTTGGCGCCAGTTACGGCCTTTAGCATCGGGTGTAGAAGACCCGGTGCTAAAGGGTGGGCCTTTAGCACCGGGTGCTGTATAGACCCGGTGCTAAAGGGCCTTTAGCACCGGGTCGTGGCTGCACCCGGTGCTAAAGGCCCCCACCAATTTTTGTCTGGCGCACAGTTACGGCCTTTAGCACCGGGTGTAGAAGACCCGGTGCTAAAGGGACTTTAGCACCTGGTGGTGGGAAGACCCGGTGCTAAAGGGGGGGGCCTTTAGCACCGGGTGCTGTACAGACCCGGTGCTAAAGGGCCTTTAGCACCGGGTCGTGGCTGCACCCGGTGCTAAATGCCCCGGACCTATATAGGCCGGGGACTTCTCTCCCCTCCCTCACTTCGCCCTCATCTCCTCCAGATCTAAACCGCTGTCTCCTCGTCTCCTCAGCCGCTGCCGCCCGTCGCCGTCGCCCGTCGCCGCCGCCACCCGTGGTCCCCGCGCCCACGCCGCCGCCGCCTGTCGTCCCCACGCCCACGCCGCGCCGCCGCCCTCGTCCCGGGCCGCGCCGCCGTCCCCGCGCCCGTCGGTCGTCCCCGCGCCCGTCGGTCTTCCCCGCCGCCGTCGTCGTCCCCGCCGCCGCCGTCGTCCCTGCGCCCGTCGTCCCCGCGCCATCGCCCCTCGTCCCCGCGCCGCCCGTCGTCCCCGCGCCGGTGCCGCTCCTCGTCCCCTCGCCGCCGCCGCCGCTCGTCCCCGCGCCGCCGTCGCCCGCCGCCCATCACGCGGTGAGCCTCTGTGAAGCCGGCCTTCGTGCCGTGCGTGCATGTTTGTGAGCCGGCCTTCGTGCCGTGTACGTGTTTGTGTGTGCAGGTACCCGTTGCATGGCCGAACACACGTTCGGCCATGCACATTTGCTTAGCGAACGTGTTCGGCCATGCGCATTTGGTTAGCGAACGCGCTTAGCCGAACGCGTTCGCTAAGCACATACATTGGAAATATTAGAAATTACATTGAAATGTATATTGGAAATGTTATATTGGAAATGTATATTGGAAATGTTATATGTTTGAAATGTATATTGGAAAATGCTTCATTTAAATGTATTGGAGATATTTACATTGAAATGTATATTGGAAATGTTATATGTTTGAAATGTATATTGGAAAATGCTTCATTTAAATGTATATTGGAAATTCTATGTATATTGGAAAATGCTTCATTTAAATGTATATTGGAAAATGCTTCATTTAAATGTATATTGGAAATTCTATGTATATTGGAAAATGCTTCATTTAAATGTATATTGGAAATTCTATGTATATTAGAAATATATGTGCTTCATTTAAATGTATATATTTCTTATCAATTATTTTTAAAATTATGTATATTAGAAATATATGTGCTTCATTTAAATGTATATTGGAAATGTTATATGTTTGTATAATGTATACTATCGAAAATGTTTATTATCGAAAATTCTATGGCGTACCCGAACCCACCGCGCACATGAACCCCTTAGCGAATCCGTTTTTCGCGCACCGACCCCCTTAGCGAACCCTTAGCGAATCAATTCACACCGCGCACCCGAACCCCTTGGCGAATCCGTTTTTCACGCACCGACCCCCTTAGCGAAAATGTTAGAAATATTGGGAATATGTATGCTTTGTATATATTTCTTATCAATTATTTTTAATTCTATAGATGGCGGACAACAACAACCCCGTCCCACCCATGTAAGAGGACAACAACACCCCTGTCCCACCCATGCAAGAGGACAACGACACGTTCTTTGCGAATCAACTTTTCAATATTGTAACCCAACCAATGTCCATGGATGATGTGTTGGGGATCATTGGAAGGGACGACAATATCCAGGGCGACAATGTTGCAAGGGCCGAAAATGTTGAAGGGGCCGCCAATGTCCAGGGCGAACGTTTCCAGGGTAGCACTATTGAAGGGGCCGGTAACGAGCCCTCGTCTAGTCAGGTGTGTATATAGATAACATAAATTTGTACTGTACATGTCAATTATGTATACCATCTCTATATCATCTCGTATATATGTAATTTGTGTAGGCCGCCTCTGCTAAGAAATCAAAACGATCGACCACGAAGAAGCTGAAGGATGTCAAGTTACACATCACCCGAGTGGAGGATGATGGGGAGCCAGTTGAGCCCCCAAAAGTGGCCAAGAAATTTGTATCTCAGTGCGGGGTAATTGTACGGGACAATGTGCCCATTAGTATCAGAAAATGAAAGTCCACGGACCCCACTGAGGAGTACGTGCTCCCCGATACAGAGAAGGAGATGCTATGGAGGGAATTAAAGGCAATATTCGACTGGCCTAGCACTCATGAAGCAGAACTGAGGGATTGGACAATGAAGAAGATGGCAGTTCTGTTTCAGGATTTCAAGAAGAAGTTGTACTCGCATTTTCTCAAAACCGGAGAGGCCCCGGATCCTGAGAAGTATAAGAAGATCACCGATGACGAGTGGGAAGCATTCCTTGAGTACAAAACCTCCGAAGAGGGTGCAACGACTAGCGCTAGAAACGCTGGAAACGCCGCAAATAAGAAGTACTCTCATAAGATGGGTTCGGGAGGTTACAAGGCAAGCATCGCTAAATGGGAGAAGATGGAATAAGATCTATATGCTAGAGGCATCACTCCAGCGACACATGACTGGCCCACAAGGACCAAGCATTGGTACTAGGGTCATGGAGGCACCCTAAGCCCAATCGACGGCTCCTTAGTTTTTCCCGAGGACTTGCGAGAACTAGCTCAGCGTCTCCTCGATATCCTTAGGGCATCTGAGAGGGGAGAATTTGTTGCTGATAGAGACAGAGATGAGCTAACCTATGCCTTACGGAACAAGGAGCATCCTGGACGGACGCGCGGCGTAGGCACAAGCATCTCATGGAAGAAAGGTTTCCAAGAGCACGCCGCCACCTATAGGAGCCGTTCGAGGAAGAAGGCCGAATATGAGCAGAGGGTGAGGGACCTAGAGCAAACGGTTGCCGCCCAGGGCTCAAAGCTCCGAGAAATGGAGTCAGAGATGGAGCGACGGATGAAGGTAGCATGGCTGCAGATACAACAAGCCGCAGGCGGGACCGGTTCCACAGAGCCTGCACCTCTCCAACAAGCCGCAGGCGGGACCGGTTCCGCAGAGCATGCACCTCTCCAAGATGCGGCCCTTATTAGCCCTCCACAACAATATCAAAGCAGTCACGCTTCCACACAGGCCGCCGAAGCGGTCCGTTACACCGTGGATGAAATAACTCAACGGACCGCGTGCGAGCTTGTCGTCAGGCAGAAGAACTTAGCTGTGGTGGTACGTATGCGACCTTAGTTCGTATTGCATACATTTCACCGTAAATATCATTCATTTACTAACTTTCTTTCTGACTACTAAATTATCAGGTCGCATACGGTATGACCAAACGTGTGGAAGAAGGGCAAAAATGGCACTGCAATGACATTCCACATGGTTACGTACCTGTTGAGGTGGAGCAAGCCGTCACCAACTGTGAAGACTTGGAACTTGACATCCCCGGAGGTGACGGAGAAACAAAACTCGGTCAGTGTTCTCACTGCATCATTCTATGGAGCAAGGCAGACGTCGTCATACCCGGTACACCTGCGGCTACCAACAAGCCTCCGTCACCTCCACCGTCTCCAAGAGATCCACCGGATCATGACGATTCTCCGGGAGCTCCTGATGCAAGCCCGTCTCCTCCGCCGAAGAGGTCTCCGTCTCCTCCGCCGCGGAGGTCTCCGCCCCCTCCGCCGAAGAGGGGATGCCGCACTAAAGCCTCTGCCCCCACTCCACCAGCGAAGAAGGCGCGGAAAACCAGAGAGAAGCCCGCACCAGAGAAAAGAGCGGGTGAGAAGACTCTAGAGGAGCTCGAAGCCTCGGTCAAAGCAGACACAAAGAGGCAAATGGCCGAGTGGAGGAAAAAACCTGAGCCGGAGCCGAAGCTTGATCCCACCGTCGTCAAGTCATTCCTCGGTAATTTGAGCAAGGGTCAACAGAAGGAAGTAATAGTAACAGACTATGACCGCTCATTACTGAAATCTCGCCGGAAGCGGAAGGCTGCAGATAAGGAGGCGGGCCCATCCAAAAAGGTTCCTCAGCTCGGCGAGCAACCTCAGCGGCCCTTGGGTCCATTGCCATCTCTGGACGAGATTAACGTGCAACGAGTAATGGCCGAGACTGGACTAACCAGAGCGCAAGTCCTGGGGGAAGAAGAGGTGCCTGTAAACACAACGTTGAAGTGGCCGTTTAAGCTTGGCGAGCCTATGGTCCCTCCTGAAATGGAGAGCAAGCTACAGACGAAGATGCGCCGATTCCATGAGTGGTACTTGGAAGAATCAAGAAGGAATAAACGGCGCATGATCAAAGTAGGCGTGAAGGACCATGATTTCTACAATGGTGACGAGGATTGGGTCTGGCTGAGGTTTAAGGATATATATGAGCTGTACCACCGCGACGCCATGGACGTGGATTTGATCACCTGTTGGACACTGTAAGTACTTTGTTGTTGCTTATAATTCACAGTTTGAAAACAATAATTCCAATCTATGCTGACGCGGGCTTTATTTATTGCTTAACATATGCAGAATGGAGATTCAAAAATGTCGGAGATCCGGGATATATGACGTTGGTTTCGTGGATCCTCGAAGGATAAGTGAACAAATGATATTGATGAATCCTGAGGAAACATATTTAAACCTATACAAGTATATTAAGAAAAAAAATTACTGCGACTCCATACTAATCCCGTACAACATCGAGTGAGTACATACACAGACTTCTTCTTATACTGTCTGTGTATTATTTCATTTTTTATTATAATGTATACATGTATACAGATTCCACTGGTTCCTAATAATATTGTGTCCTGACCGGGGTGTCGTGAACGTCTTTGATTCATTGCACACTCCAAAAGAAAAACTACAGAACATCATGGACATGATGACAAGGTGATGTATATTTTCCCCTACTTAATTCACCCCTTACACTCGCAATGATTTAACTCAATTTTTTTGTTCGCAGGGCCTGGATTCAATTTCGTCAAGAACACCCGGGTATTCAACATGAAACACTAAAATGGAACATTGGCTTTCCGGTAAGCAAGTAATTTGTACATGTTGGCCTCGGCTAATATATTATATGAATTTTACTTAATTTCTTTTGGTCGACAGTGTGCCAAACAGGGGCCGGGAAATAATTTATGTGCATACTATGTTTGCGATTACATGTGGAATTGGGGACATAAAAAGCTTACACACCACGATATTATGGTACGTAATAATAAACACATTTCCATTATTATTAAGTGCACAATTATTGTCTCCAACTCGGCGGATTAAATATCTTTCAATTATTTGTAAATTATAGATGTTCAACCTGAAGGAAGAGTCTCTAGAGCTAGAAAGAATCGACGCAATTGCAGAACAGCTCGTCGGATGGATCTGGGACGAGGTCGTCAATCCCCGAGGAGAATTCCACTCGCCAGTACTGAAGGACGTGCCGGACAGTCCAACAAGCTAGTCGTCAATCTTAATTAAGTAGAAAATACAGTTTAAATATATATAACTCGAGTTGACATGCATGAATATCTACTTTTGTAATATATATGTCTTCTATTTTGATGAAATGTCAGCTAATATGAATATAGAGTCGGCCGAATACGCATTAGAATACACGTATTAGAATATATACGTATATACACGTATATAGACGTGCATGCATGGCTACTGAAAAAAGCAAAAAAAAGAAAAAGAAATCCGGGACCTTTAGCACCGGTTGCAGACAGCAACCGGTGCTAAAGGCAGGCCCTTTAGCACCGGGTGCAGCCACGACCCGGTGCTAAAGGCCCTACTAAAGACGCTGCGGGCCAGGCCCTTTAGCACCGGGTCGTGGCTGCACCCGGTGCTAAAGGGACCCTTTAGCACCGGTTATTCAACCCGGTGCTAAAGGGGTACCCCTTTAGCCTCGGATTAGTTGCACCGGGTGGGAAACCCGGTGCTAAAGTCATTTCCCACCCGGTGCAGATGTCGATCATTCTGGTAGTGATAACTGATACAGATTTCAGGTGGGAGATCATGTTAGCTCCATTTAAAGCCTTACCTAAACCACCCCCAATCAACCATAAAACAGGAAATATACCACATTTATACAATCCCAGTATATTGATCCATTATTGATCGAGTATACAATATAAGTAAGTAACCCACTTTTTTTCTTTACCGCATCATCACACGATGGCGCATGCATTCGGGTTCTCCTCACAGAACGCCTCCTGCGGATACCCATACATGCCAGCGCCGCCGCAAGCATACGCCGGCGGCCATGGCTGCGGATACTGATACTGATACTGATACGGGTGTCCGTAAGGCGGGTAGTAGTAGCAGTATGGGTTGACGCTGTTCACGGCCATCATCTCCGGCGCCACCGCCGTGACGACGCCGGCCGGCAGAGGAACGGTGAACAGGCGGTGGTCGGCGTCCTTCTTGTGGTTCTCCAGCACAAGCCCGCCGTCGCCGGCGCCGTCCTTCGCAGCCTCACCTTCGCCATGGGCTTCCTCATGCTCCTCGCCGCCGCCGCCGCCGCTCGGCTTCTCCTTGTCCTCATTCTCTCCTCCTCCCTTGTTCTCCTCCGGTGGCTGTGGCTCCTCTTCCTTCTTCCCGTCGTTCTTCTTCTCTCCAGCGTCTTTAGATGGGCCGTCGTTCTTCTTTTCAGGCTCGGCTTCCGCCGCCGGCGCGTCCTTGGGTGCTGGCGGCGGCGGCGGCGGATCCAGCGGCTCCGCCCGGAAGATGGCGGCTCTCCTCCCCGTGCAGTTGCGGATGAAGCCGACCAGCGTTGCCGGCTCCACCATCCCCTTCACCATCATCTGCGAAGATTTCAGGTGCGGCACCGCGTCCTCGACGCCTGATCAAAACCCAATCAAATGAAATAAGCAAATTGTTTCATTAGTGTCTTCTTCACAAGGCAAATCTCGGTACATACCTTTGATTCGAAGTATCCTCCGCTTGATCTCCTCGCAGCATGCGTCACAGTGCAGGTTCATCCTCAGCACGACCACCATGTTCTGGGCACACACACGATCACAACGCCAAATCAAAGTAGTAAAATAACATGCACGGAACAGAAATCATTCAAGTATTAAAATTTGTTAAGCCACATAGTTTTAGTTAGCTTTTATAGACAATATAAATGTTGTACCTACCATGTCAATTTCCGGCAGCTCGTACGCCACGTCCTTGTTCTTCCCACCATCTTTCTTGGTCTTTCCACCACGCTTCTTCTTCGCCGCCGGCGCCGGGCTCACCAGCACCGCCTTCCTCCCGGTCCTCCTCTCCACGATCCTCACGGCCTCCGCCGCGTTCTCAGTCACCTTTGGCCCTCTCACGACCACCCTGTTGGTCGTGCTATCGACGCTCACATGTCCAACCCCTGCAATTCAGTCCATCAAACTTCTAAGAAACGGAAACAAAAAAAAAGCAGCAAAAAACTTTGTTGCCTGGCCGTTTCCTATCCCATCGTTACCGTCGAGGCGCTGCAGGGAGCGGCGCAGCTTCCTGCCGCAGCCGTCGCAGTGCACCGGCGCGCTGATCACCACCTCCTCCTCGGCCGCCGCCGGCGCGTCGTCGCCGCCCTTCGCGGCCGCCTCGGGAGCGCCGCCAGCATCACCCTCCGCCGGCTCCGTCCCCTGCACACGCGCGCGCATGCATACGATTCGATTGGTGGCGGCACGGCAAAATCAGAAGAATGGAAAGTTCGAAGAATTCAGGACAAATTAATCACTCGCATCGACAGAGGGGCGCCAGGATAACACAAAGCTTATCTCTCGACTCTGTATCTGCTAATCGTACTCGTACCTTACCCATCGCCCCGTACGTGTTGTCGAGCGTGTTCACTAGTACCCGGCCCTTTGGAGTTTGGACGACGCTAGGCGCTTTGGAGAAATATTTATGAGGCAGTGCGGCTGTACAGTACAGTTGTACGCCTGCATGACATGAGTTTGTAGGAGTCGCCGTGGAGGGCGGTGGGCGTGCCACGCCCCGCCCGTGGCGCCGCATGCCTGCGAGCATAAATGTGAGCCATGCAGGAGATTTACGCTACCAGAAAGCCAACATCCGCCCCCGCTCAAATGCCGCGGCATCATTGGACCCGGTGCTAATGCAGCGTGACAGGGAGCTCATTAGCACCGGATCGTGACCGGCAAGATCCGATGTTAATGCGCCCACATTAGCACCGGGTGCAACCACCATCCGAGGCCCGGATGCAACCGGTGCTAATGTGGACGCATTAGCACTGAGTCTTACCATGACCCGGTGCTAACTGGCTCCTATATAAATTCTCCCCACGCCCGAGCAAACATGAACACCTGAAGCTGTGTGTTTATGTTATGCTCGGGTAGAGGGGAGGTGTTGTCAATTTTTTTTAATTTGTGAAGATTTCACTCATCTAAAGGGCACTGCAAGGTACGCACTTTCATTCTCTTTTGTTTTTTATTAGCTTGTATTTGTAAATAAAAATGGAGAGAGAGCTTGTGTTCATGGTGTGCTTTAAAGATTGGTTATTTTGTTATGTATGACTTAGTAAAATATTGGTATTTTGTTACGAATGACTTATGTATGGCGTGTGAAAGTTATAATGTTGGTAAGCATGATTTTTTTATAATGGAATATATATATATATATTAAATTTGTATTATACATAGTTATTTATTTAAAGTTTGAATAATTATTTATTTAATGGAAGATATAGTTGTTTTTAGAAAATAAATATATTAATTATAGTTTTAGAAATATGATAGTTGCCTTATATATTAATTTTAGTTTTATATAATGGAATATATATATTATAAATTTGTATTTAGTTATATATTAAATTTGTATTGTCTTATATATTAAATTTGTATTTAGTTATATATTAAATTTGTATTATCTTATATATTAAATTTGTATTTAGTTATATATTAAATTTGTATTGTCTTATGTATTAATTTTGTACTGGTTAATAATGCAGATGAATAGATAATAGATGTACACGAACAGACACACTTTCAACAGCCCACAACACCTCGTACTTCCGAAGCACTCTTGGGAGATTAAGAACTCTCATCCAGACCATTGGAAGTTCATGATCAAAGTCCTGCTCTTCATCAAACTCTTCAAATTTTAAAGTCATGCCATTTTTAAGATCGGCTGAACCAAAATTGACTGTACGTTGTAGGTCAGCCTTGGAAGGGAATGAAGTAGTCCAAGTATCCATGGCATGGAGCTGTACATTCCAGTCAAAGTTACCAGGCACCAATCTCTGTAAATGACCAACCACCTGTTCCTCTGTCAAATGTCCTCCCAGTACCTTGATTAACGTTGTGGTGCTATCCTTCTTAGTCATAGGGATGGGACCATGGGGCATGTGAAAGAAACCAAGGTCATCAACACCATACCCTACCATGACCCTTTGAGCAACACCTGTGGCAATAGATTTTTGACTTTTTGGCAGATTTACCATCAATTGGGCCATCGGCAAACACCACCTGCTTACCTGTGTTTTTGCTTGGTGCTGTAACATCTCCAGCTGTCATAGCCTTGTTGATGGTAGCAGTAGAAGAAGCTGCATGTGTCCCTGCCATGCTGCTGGACATATTCTCCAAAGAAGCACCAGATGCACCTTCAGGTAAAGCCATTTGAATGTTGCCACCTCCATTTGGATTGGGGACCTGCATCGTGGGCATTCCCTGTCCCACGGCCAAAACAGGATTACCAGTCTCAAGCATCTGGACCCTCTTATCAACGGGGGCCGTATGAGCACTGAATTGATATTGTAAACCACCAAAACCCCTGCCAGGATACTGCTGTTCCATCTGCCCTTGCCGCGTCAAGTTAGTATGCTGACCCATAGGATGCTGACTAGACTGCCCTGTCAAACTCCTATCACCATGTTGCTGTCGATTCTGAACATGATATCCTCTTCCAGCTTGATGACGGCCTCTGCCCCGGTCACGACCACGGCCGCGGTCCCTTAGTCCACCGCAAGCTTCCACATGGCCGTGAGCCCTGCCATAGCCCGGATCAAAAGTCACCTGACCGTGGCCATCTCCTTGACTGAAAAGGCCACCTGTATTGCCCAAAGCACCTTGGGGTTGGCCTCCAGAACCTGACTGCTGAAAGCCGCCATCCTGAAAAAAAACCCTGCGCCTGATTTTGCATCGGCATGGAGTACTGACCAGGTGCTTGAAAACCCCTGCCACCTCCATGAACAAAGGGAACGTGTCCTCCCTGAACCCTGCTGCCATGGCCAGCAAACTGCCCCGCTTGGGAGGTCAGGATGCAAGTCTGCTTGACCCGCCTGATAAAATTCCCAGTAGGCACCTGCGGGCAACCGTATTTTCTAAATGGGATTCAGCAGACAAGCCTGCTAAGTCTGGTGGGCAAACCAGCAGAACCCGCAACAGCCTGCTAAGCCTGTAAAGCCCGCATACAATACCAATCCTAGCGCATATGACCCAGCAGCCAGGAACCACACCGCAGCTACTGCTTCCTTCCGCATCCCCGCAACGGGCTCGGCGCAGCTCTGCCGCCGCCACGGTCACTGGATCTGCTCCTCCTGACTTCACGGTCGTATGGCTTTGTAGACTAGCAGCAGACATCTGCAGGCACCTGCCTGACCGGCTAGCTTTCCCTGCAATGCATCCTGATTGGGAGGTGTTGACCGCCACCATCGTTGAAGTGCATCCCGGCACCGGCACCACTTCCTCCCTGCAGTCCAGCCTGCAAACCGTGCCCACCGGAAGTGCCTTGAGCGCCCCTTCCTCCATGCCACGGCGCAAGATGTCTGCGTACGTCGGCCGTTCAGCGGCGGCTGCTAGGGCGTCGGGGTACTGTGTCGCGCATAGATGGACAAGACACGGTCCACACTAGCATTCAGGTTGAAAATGACCCAACCCGTGCCGGACCAGACTTCTAGCTGCTTATTGGACCAGACTTCGGCCCAAACTGAGTTCCAAACGTCGACCCCCAACGCCGGTGATCGCTGGAGTCCGCTCGCCTTAGCAGGCTGCACTCCGTACCAGCTTCAGCGGTGGGGAAAACCTCTTCGCTTCTCAGTGTGATGAGTGATTGACAACGTTGTGTGGACTGACTCTTGGCTTAGTACTGCAGGTGTTGGTGCGACTTGGTTTGCTTTGGTGCAGGTGAAGAACAAGCGTGAAAGGTCTTAGCCAGAGTGGCCTCCGAGGAGTGGAGAGACAAGTAGGCTTGGTTCGAGGGACCCGGTGGCCAGACGGGATCAAGTACAGTCAACATGGTGCAAGAAGAGTAAGACGAGGTCGTGGACTTGGAGCCGGTGCAAGGTGGCGGCTAACGACCGAAGCTTGTACGCGGGGTTTGATGGTTGGGCCACAAAACCATCGGAGGAGGGTTTCTCGGTTTGGGCCTCAAAACCGAGCCCGAAGGCCCAACGTGACGGAGACCGTGATCCGGGCGCGTTCGGGAAGCTTTGAAGCGGTGGACGCGTGGCGGGATCCGGGAGCTTGCGTCGGAGGGAAGCAAGGCCAGATGGACGGCGTGCCCAGCCGGAGGAGTTATCTCCAACTTTACCGTTTTGCCCTTGAGGGTGTGTATCGTAGAGTTAAGTTGTAGGGGTAGTATGGTCACTTCCCTTCACCAGGACACTTAATATAAATAGGAGGTGGATGGGATGGCAAGTGATCTCTCTGGAACCCTAGTTCATTTCTTTCTTGCTTCTCTAGGCTAGCCCGTGCTTCATGTCGATCTTAGCGGGAGGATATTTGGGAGGTTGCTAGCCTTGTATAGAATCTGACCTTTGTTTGTTGGAATGAAATCAAGTGCTAGTTGAATCTCTTTGTTTCTCCTCGAGTTCCTTTTTGTGCTATTTTCGTTCTTGGCTCGATTCTTCGTTTCTAGACCGTTTGGCTCCGGATTTGTTTGAGGGGATCATGGGTGAGTGCCTTGCGCCTCTTTGTGTGTGATCTTGCCCTCTCAAACGCCTGGAATCGGTCTCGATTCGTAGTTTTTGGGATGAACTTGTGAGAAGGTGTTCTTCCGTGTGATCCGCGATTTCTCGAGTTGTAGGGAGTTAGAGGCCGAGATTTTTGGGGCATAGCTTCCCCTTAGGGTGCTAATCATCTCCCCAAAGTTTCGTCTCAAGAGCTCTAGCCGTTTGGGAGATCCGGTGATGGATTTGGAAGGAGAGATCCGCGGGTTACTGTAGCTGTTCGTTCTGTTCGTCCGTCGTGTTTCTCGGACGGTCCGCGCGGGGTTGGCGGACGGACCGCGAGGTTGCCGGACGGTCCGCATGTGATTGGCGGACGGTCCGTGCAGGAGAGTTCGGCGGTGTTGTCTTGGATTTGGCTAAGTGTTTTCACGGACGGTCCGCGTGACCACCTCGGACAGTCCGCAACACTCGCGGACGGTCCGCGGTAGGAGTTCGGACAGTCCGCGAAAGGGCCTGGAGCTATTGGAGATTTGAGGTAATTTTACGGACGGTCCGCCTAGTCTAGACGGACTGTCCGCCGTGACCACGGACAGTCCGCGACCCCTGTGTGGACGGTCCGAGCTGACCCAGGCAGATTGCGAATCGTTTTGGTTCTTGAGTTATGCTTCCGCTTGTTAATTTGTTCTAGCTTGTTCCTTGGGTTGGTAGGTCCGCTGTGACTACGCTACCTTGACAAGCTTGTGAGGAATCTTTAGCGAGTGACTTTGGGACATAGGCCGAGTTTCGAGAAGAAATTTTATCGGCTCCCATTCACTCCCCCCTTCTTTTGTCGCCACTTCGATCCTTCAATTGGTATCAGAGCCGGTTACGGATCTTCGTGATTCTAACCAGTCTTAAGATCCAAGGATGGCGTACGTCGGAAAGGGTTCGGGTCCTCCTCTCTTCGATAGGAAGAATTACCGGATGTGGTCGGTTCGCATGGGAGCTTTCCTCCGAAGCAAGGGACAGTTGATATGGGATATCACTCTTGATACTTCTTATATCACCCTTGCTTCGAGAGAGACACAAATTGCTAAGGACAAGTTTGAGGCAAATGCAAAAGCTGTTGATTTCTTGTTCAAAGCGCTTGACGAGCATGAATTCAATCGTGTGATCGAAGAGCATCTTGCGTGGAAGATTTGGCAAAAGTTGGAGATCGCCCATGGAGGTGATAGTGGGGTTAAGGCTCGGCTCTTTTCGACTTACCGGAGGGAATATGAGAACTTCTCTCATTTGCCCGGTGAGTCAATTGATGCCATGTTCCAGAGGTTCACCGTGATAGTGAACAACATGAGAGCCAACATTACCAACCTCCCGTATACAGACCATGATATGGCTTTGAAGCTTTTACACTGCTTGGATATGTCTGTATGGGGCACTAAGGTTGAGGCGATTATGGAGTCGGCTAGCTATCTGACACTCACAGTCGATGGGTTGTTCTCAAAGCTCAAGTCCTCAGAGGTTGATAGGTTAGCTAGAGCCAAGCTTGAGAACCCTACTGATTCCCATAGTCTGGCGCTTATGAGTGGTTCTAGTTCTAGATCTGGTGCTAACTCTTCACGACAGTTTGCCTTGTCTCAGCTTGTGTCTTTGCCAGATGAGGAGTTCGAGGTGCTGAGCGAGGAGGATCTCGCGTTACTCACCAAGAGGTTCGGGCGCATGTACGAGAACCGCAAGAGTACAAGGCTCTTTGGGAGTACGTGCTACAGGTGCGGCAAGATGGGACACTTCATCGCCGAGTGTCCGGAGCCAGCAGAGCCGGACCGCAAGCACCGGCACCGCTCGAGGGATGATCACAAGAACCACAAGTACAAGTACAAGGACAAGGACAATGACAAGAAGAAGCATGGTGACCGCAAGCACAAGCACAAATACAAGCGCAAGGAACGAGCCATGGTGGCCGGGGCGAGCGACGTCGACACAAGTTCAAGCAACTCTTCGTCAAGCTCAAGCAGCGAGGATGAAGATCAAGGTCGACGCCGGAGGAACGAGAACTTCAATGGCTTGGCGTGCATGGCGTCCCGAGGTTTTTGTACCATGGCGCACAACTCCGACAACAAGAAGAGTGCAAAAGAAGACTCCGAGTCAGAGTCTGAGGATGAGGTAAATCGAGATCCCAACTTCTTGCTAGAGGAGAATGCTAGGTTGAATGAATTGCTTGATAATCGTGATGATGTGCTTCGTAAGACCAACAAGGAGAAGAGTGAGTTGAGATCGTTGCTTGGTGAGTCTAAGGAAAAAGTTGTTGAACTTGAGTCTTTGCTTGTTGCCTCTAAAGATCAAATTGCTCAACTTGAAATATCACTTGCTAAATCTCAATCTGAAATTGATGCTTTGAAAATTGCTCCTGTTGTCTCTGATGAGCATACTTGCAATGATTGTGATGCTGTGATGAATGAATTGGTTGAGCTTAAAAACAAGCATATGTCTAAAATTGAAGAATGTGACTTGCTTAAGTCAAATCTTGAAGAATTGAAATCTAGATCTGCTTTGCTAGGAGCTTGTACCTCTTGCCCTGTCTTGCATGCAAAACTTGATGATGCTCTTGCTAAAATCAAATGTCTCGAATGTTCTGCTAAATCACCTGCATGTGCTGTGTGTGATAAAAATGCTTTGAAGAACAGTGAAATTGAGGATGCAATGAATCGTGTGCAAAAAGAAAATGACGAGTTGAGACATTGCTTGGGTTGGATGTCAAGTCGAGAGCCTCAGTTGAAAATGATGATGACTGAGCTCAGAAGAGGTGATTCTCGTGGGCTTGGCTGGGAGACGGTGGTTAAGAATGAGGGAATGATTTGTGAGGGTGTGCCATTTCCTCCACAAAAAACCCCAGCCAAAAACACCTTTGATCCTAAACCCAACCACCTGAGAAACAAACTCGATACGATTCTTGATCCACCAGTTTCTATCACACCAGCCAACAACTTCCAAAAGTGAGTGATTTTTGTGGGAGAGTCGAGTGGTCTCAAACCTAGTGAGAAGCCAGGGCCAAAAGGAGATCCAAAGCCAAAACCAGTCCATTACCACTGTGGGTTTTGTGGTAAGGATGGTCACCAAGAGGAGTTCTGCTTCAAGAAAAAGAGAGAGATGAGGCGTGAGAAGGAAATGGGTAACCGGGACAGGTACCGCTCTTCTCATAGCGTACCTGAGCCTCGTGCACCTTTGCCTAGGGGTGATGGTTTTGTTCGTTCGATTCCTAGAGAGGATGCTCGTGGCTTTGCTTCTCGTGGGAGAGTTCCTTAGAGACGTGGTGGTTTTGCCAGGCGTCCTCCTCCTCGTGACCAGTACGAGTTCAGGAGAGACGACCGTGGTTTTAGTTACCGGAGGGAGCCTGGACTACGTTTTCCCCCGCGTGGTGTTCCTCCGGTTAGGCGTGAGAGGTTTCCACAGTTTGATAGGTTTGGTAGAGTGGATTTTGCTAACCCTTCTTTTGAGCAGATGGCTCAGCACTGGTTTGACTCCTTCTGTTCTAACCCCAGTGTTGAGTCGTTTGCTCATTCTCGATCTCGTTTTTGATTTAGCAAGTGGGAGGCTTGAGGAGCTTGTGGTTGATTGACTCTGGTTGCTCTTGACACATGACCAGAGATCAAAGGTGGTTCTCAAGCCTCACCCCAGTGATGACAAGGGAGTACATCACTTTTGGGGATAATGGTAAGGGTAGAGTGCTCTTAGAAGGTGATATTCAGGTGAGCGAGAAGTTTGTATTGAAGCGTGTTGCTCTCGTCAAGTCGCTTGGCTTTAATTTGCTTTCGGTCTCTCAGCTGCTTGATGAGGGTTTTGAGGTTCGTTTTGTTAGTGGTGCTTCTCGGATTCTTGATTCTCGAGGTGACCTTATTTGCATGATCATTCCTGAGAGTCAAGTTTTCGTTGCTGATTTTTTGAGGTCTTTTGGTGTTGCTCGTTGTCTCGTTGTTGGTTCCTCTTCCGAGCTTTGGAAGTGGCATAGGAGGTTGGGTCACTTGAGCTTCGACTTGCTCTCTCGTTTGAGCAGTCTTGACCTTATCCGAGGATTGCCCAAGCTTCGGTTTGAGAAGGATTTGGTTTGTGCACCTTGTAGGCATGGCAAGATGGTCGCTACTTCCCACCCATCTCTGATCGATGTGATGACTGAGCATCCTGGGGAGCTTTTACATATGGACTTGGTTGGTCCAGCTCGCGTTCGCTCAGTCGGTGGGAAGTGGTATGTCCTTGTGACTGTGGACGACTATTCTCGCTATACCTGGGTGTATTTCTTGGCGGCTAAGGATGAAACGTTTGATTTTGTTCGAGATCTGATCTTGAGGTTGAAAAATGAGCGAAATGGTGATGCCATACGAGCTATACGCAGTGACAATGGCATGGAGTTTAAGAACGCTCGATTTGAAACCTTTTGCCGTGATCTAGGTCTTGAGCATCAGTTTTCTTCGCCTTATGTCGCTTGTCAGAATGGTGTTGTGGAGAGAAAGAATCGGACCATTTGTACTATGGCCAGGACGATGCTCGATGAGCATAGGACTCCTAGGAAGTATTGGGCCGAGGCGGTGAGCACCGCGTGCTATGTGTCTAATCGGATTTTCCTTCGTGCGTTCGAGAAGAAGACTTGCTATGAACTCTTTCATGGGAGAACCCCCAAGGTGAGTCACTTTCAAGTTTTCGGTTGCAAGTGCTTCATTCTCAAAAAGGGTAATCTAGATAAGTTCGAGTCTCGGTCTCATGATGGTATCTTCTTTGGTTATGCTAATCATTCTAGAGCATATCGTGTGCTCAATATTGCCACTAACCAAATCATGGAGACTTGCGAAGTAACATTCGATGAGACAATTCCATGTAGCTCGTCTGTCTTTGAGTGTGCAGGTGATGAAGAGATGGGACAGACGATCTTTGAAGACAAGGATGGGGATGATGAAGATGACGATGGAGATGGTGATCCTCCGATGGCGCCTGTACCTACTACTTCCACTACGACGACTACGTTTGAAGATGGTCCATCCACCACTTCAACATCGACACATGTACATGGAGAGCGAGTGGAAGCAGCTGTTGAGGGGGAGGCGATTTCAACACGTGAGGCACCAAGACACATTCAAGCTCGCCATCCACCCTCGGGGATCATAGGAGACATCGATGAGCGTACTACACGGTCAAGGTCAAGAAACACTTCTCACTTTGCTCATTCTGCTTTCGTCGCGTCTTTTGAGCCCAAAAATATTGGACATGCTTTATCTGATGCGAATTGGGTCAATGCCATGCACGAAGAGCTTGAGAACTTTGAGAGGAATGAGGTGTGGGAACTTGTCGAGCCTCCACCAAATTGCCACCCTATTGGAACAAAGTGGGTTTGGAAGAACAAACAGGGTGAGAGTGGTGAGGTTGTGAGAAACAAAGCGAGGTTGGTTGCCCAGGGCCTTTCACAAAAAGAGTGAATTGATTATGAGGAGACATTTTCTCCTGTTGCCCGTTTGGAGGCAATTCGAATCCTTCTAGCATTTGCTGTTGCTAAAGGGTTCAAGTTGCACCAAATGCATGTGAAGAGTGCTTTTTTAAATGGGGAGATAGAGGAAGAAGTGTATGTGAGACAACCACCTGGGTTCGAGAGTGAGAGATATCCCCACCGAGTGTACAAACTCCACCGAGCACTATATGGCCTCAAGCAAGCACCTAGAGCGTGGTATGGGAGGCTGAGATGGTTCTTGCTGAGTAAGGGGTTTGTGATGGGCATCGTTGATAAGACCCTGTTCCTGCTTCGTGTTGGCAAAGATATCCTAATCGTTCAGATTTACGTGGATGATATTATTTTTGGTGGCTCTTCTAACGCTCTTGTAGCAAAGTTCTCTGAAGATATGAGCAGGGAGTTCGAGATGTCGATGATGGGGGAGCTACAATTCTTTCTCGGGTTGCAAATCAAGCAAGTCAAGGACAGGACGTTTGTTCATCAAGCCAAGTACACGAAGGAATTGTTGAAGAAATTCGAGATGGCCGATGCAAAGCCATTGTCCACTCCCATGTCGACGACAACAACTTTGGATGCGGATGAAGATGGAGAACCGGTGGACCAGAAGACATACTGGAGCATGATTGGCTCACTCTTGTACCTGACGGCGACGAGGCCGGACATACACTTCGCCGTGTGTTTGTGCGCTCGTTTTCAAGCTTTGCCAAGGACGTCTCATCGCAAGGCTGTGAAGAGAATCATGAGATACCTTCGTTTCACTCCTGAGCTTGGTTTGTGGTACTCTGCCTCCTCCACACTCACACTCCGCGGATACTCTGATAAGGATTTTGCTAGGTGTCGGTTGGATCGCAAATCCACTTCTGGGACTTGTCAGTTTCTGGGTTCGTCTTTGGTTTCTTGGTCCTCTCGCAAACAGTCAAGTGTTGCTCAGTCTACAACCGAAGCCGAATATGTAGCCGCAGCCAGTTGTTGCTCTCAGCTTCTTTGGATGATCTCTACCTTGAGTGACTTTGGTTTGAGTTATACCCATGTTCCACTTCTATGTGATAGCACCAGTGCCATAAGTATAGCCAAAAACCCGGTGCTTCACTCAAAAACCAAGCACATAGACGTGAGATACCATTTCTTGAGAGACAATGTTGAGAAAGGACATATTGAGTTATCCCATGTCTCCACCCAAAACCAACTAGCCGATATTTTTACCAAACCGCTTGACTAAGCTACTTTTGCCCGTTTGCGAGGGGAGCTTGGGGTGTGTTTTCCCTTCTAAGTTGGTTTTGGAGCTCACTTTGTAGCATATGTATAGTCTTCTTGTCAAATGTGTATATCATGTTTTTTGTTGCATGTGTATCATATGTTTTGCATTTGTCATATAGGATGCATTGTGATATACTTAGAGCTTGTTTCATGTACATATTTATTTTGTAGCATGATAGGATGAGCTTCTTTTATATGGAGTGACCAATATAACTTGCTACATTTGAGCTAATGAACTTGTGGGTAATCTTGTCGTGTTGGATAACTAAGCACTTGATTGATTCTTTGTATATCCATAATGTGCTTGCTAATGATTTTTAAAATGCTAAACTTGATCTCACCCATGAGCAAATTGGTTAAATGTTTGAGTTCAAGCCTAAATGCTTTTTCATGCTTAGGTTGTGCTTGGGTATCTATTTCTTGCCATTTGGGTCAAAGATCATTTTATCATTGCAAATGTTTAGCCCATTGTGTATGTTGTGGAGAGGCATAAGCTTCTTTTTGCCGCAAAGGCATTTCATGTACCATGTTTAAAATCTGAAAAAGAAGTGTTACAAATTCGAATATATGCTCTCCAATTGGTTGATCATGTCATTTGTGTTTCAATGTGAAAATTGGGTGCTAAACCGTTGCGTGTGTCTACCAAAGAGAAGTCTCTTGTTGGAAGTAGACACATGGCTCGGTAGCTTTAACATGACATGAACTAGATTGTGGGTGTTTGCAATGATCTCTTGCTAAGAATAGGTAACCGGGGACAATTTTTGCATGATATAGCTCTTTTTGGCTTGAAAATGACTTTTTGCTCATGAGGTGGTGAATTTTTAAAAACTTGGTTAAATTGGAAACTACTTGGCCATATGCTTATACAATCATGAAATTTTGTTGGCAATGCTTATACAACACCTAGGAATATCTTACTTGCTCATTTGACCATGTGTAGCATGTTATATTGTTCATTATATATTTGAGAAGCTCTAGGTTGAATCTTTTGCATTTGTGCCTTGATTCATGCATTGGCAACAAGGGGGAGAATTTAATTTGTTCCAATTCAGTCTATATGCAATGCTTTGCATTAAGAGGGATACTCAGTTCAGGGGGAGAACTTGAGTTTGTATGCACTTGTTCAGGGGGAGCTCCTTGTGTTCCTGATTTTTGTGCTTTGCTCTTTTGCTTGCCTCTTCTTGAGGGGTCGGCATTTGGAGCTCGTTGTCTCGGTTGTGTTGAGCCGTTGCCCTTGTCTTAGGGGACTGAGACTTTCTCTTTCGAGTGACTTTGTTTTCGGCTTGTTCTTCGCTTTGGTCACTTGATTGAGTCTTCTTTTCTTTTCTTTTTCTGTTTTCCTTTTTCATATCCTGAATTATGTGTGTGTTGTCAATGCACTCATCAAGGGGGAGATTGAGGACCATGTGTGTCCGAGGACCGGTGGATGGTCGCTTCTCAGTGTGATGAGTGATTGACAACGTTGTGTGGACTGACTCTTGGCTTAGTACTGCAGGTGTTGGTGCGACTTGGTTTGCGTTGGTGCAAGTGAAGAACAAGCGCGAAAGGTCTTAGCCAGAGTGGCCTCCGAGGAGTGGAGAGACAAGTAGACTTGGTTCGAGGGACCCGGTGGCCACACGGGATCAAGTGCAGTCAACATGGTGCAAGAAGAGCAAGACGAGGTCGTGGACTTGGAGCCGGTGCAAGGTGGCGGCTAACGACCGAAGCTTGTACGCGGGGTTTGATGGTTGGGCCACAAAACCATCGGAGGAGGGTTTCTCGGTTTGGGCCTCAAAACCGAGCCCGAAGGCCCAACGTGACGGAGACCGTGATCCGGGCGCGTTCGGGAAGCTTCAAAGCGGTGGACGCGTGGCGGGATCCGGGAGCTTGCGTCGGAGGGAAGCAAGGCCGGATGGACGGCGTGCCCAGCCGGAGGAGTTATCTGCAACTTTACCGTTTTGCCCTTGAGGGTGTGTATCGTAGAGTTAAGTTGTAGGGGTAGTATGGTCACTTCCCTTCACCAGGACACTTAATATAAATAGGAGGTGGATGGGATGGCAAGTGATCTCTCTGGAACCCTAGTTCATTTCTTTCTTGCTTCTCTAGGTTAGCCCGTGCTTCATGTCGATCTTAGCGGGAGGATGTTTGGGAGGTTGCTAGCCTTGTATAGAATCTGACCTTTGTTTGTTGGAATGAAATCAAGTGCTAGTTGAATCTCTTTGTTTCTCCTCGAGTTCCTTTTTGTGCTATTTTCGTTCTTGGCTCGATTCTTCGTTTCTAGACCGTTTGGCTCCGGATTTGTTTGAGGGGATCATGGGTGAGTGCCTTGCGCCTCTTTGTGTGTGATCTTGCCCTCTCAAACGCCGGGAATCGGACTCGATTCGTAGATTTTGGGATGAACTCGTGAGAAGGTGTTCTTCCGTGTGATCCGCGATTTCTCGAGTTGTAGGGAGTTAGAGGCCGAGATTTTTGGGGCATAGCTTCCCCTTAGGGTGCTAATCATCTCCCCAAAGTTTCGTCTCAAGAGCTCTAGCCGTTTGGGAGATCCGGTGATGGATTTGGAAGGAGAGATCCGCGGGTTACTGTAGCTGTTCGTTCTGCTCGTCCGTCGTGTTTCTCGGACGGTCCGCGCGGGGTTGGCTGACGGTCCGCGAGGTTGCCGGACGGTCCGCATGTGATTGGCGGACGGTCCGTGCAGGAGAGTTTGGCGCTGTTGTCTTGGATTTGGCTAAGTGTTTTCACGGACGGTCCGCGTGACCACCTCGGACAGTCCGCAACACTCGCGGACGGTCCGCGGTAGGAGTTCGGACAGTCCGCGAAAGGGCCTGGAGCTACCGGAGATTTGAGGTAATTTTATGGACGGTCCGCCTTGTCTAGACGGACTGTCCGCCGTGACCACGGACAGTCCGCGACCCTTGTGCGGACGGTCCGAGTTGACCCAGGCAGATTGCGAATCGTTTTGGTTCTTGAGTTATGCTTCCGCTTGTTAATTTGTTCTAGCTTGTTCCTTGGGTTGGTAGGTCCGCTGTGACTACGCTACCTTGACAAGCTTGTGAGGAATCTTTGGCAAGTGATTTTGTGACATAGACCGAGTTTCGAGAAGAAATTTTATCGGCTCCCATTCACTCCCCCCGGTCGTCACTTCAATCCTTCAGTGCTGTTGCAGAATCTTGGAGCAGCGCCTCTGCTTCTAACACCTCATCTGCCGTGAAACCGGCGGCGCTTGCCCGGCGCATCAGCGATGCCGCCGACGGAGAATCTGGAACCTCCTCTGCATCGGAGTGGCTCTCTCCATCAGTGTCCCATAAACGAGAATTGGTTCCGTCCGGTCTGAGTCCGGTTAGTGGATCCCCAATATTCCCAATTCCTGGAGCACCTGACGATGATCGCAATATCTCCTCCTCCGTACCTGCTTCAACTGTGTTAGGCCAATCAGCAGAGGTCTGACGGATTCCTTGCCCACCTTCAATGCCCATCTCCGGCGAAGTTCGCCGACGGGGACGACGTTGATCCTCCCACGGCCTCTCATCCTCTCACCATGACGGCGAATTCAGCCTGAATCACATGATTGATGCTGCGAAGCTTGCATGGGAGGAGCCGTTGACCTTGCAGGAGAGAATCTGCGCCAGGGAGCAGACGCACAAGGAAGGCAACTAGTAGGAAAATTGCGTGTCCCGGCCGTGCGCCTGAGCATGTGCAATGCCATAGCAACAAATGAATGCATGAACAGTAGAGCAGCCCCGCACGTGGGAGTGAGTAACTCTGTGTCAAATGGCTCCTGGCTCTTCCACCTCCTAGAATATCTCTGCTATGATCCAGTTGCTAACAAGCTGGCGGCCAGTTCCAAGGCCATGTGACACACACTCTCTCTCTCTCTCTCTCTGTGTGTTGATGCGAACCAATGGTGGCAAGCGGCTAGGTGCCAATGACAAGGGTGTTGTTGGAGCTCATGGTTTCACCTTTTGAAGTTAGAGAAGAAGAGGTGGGTAAGTGTAGGGTGAACTTCCGCCTATTTTATGTTGTGCCTCTATTTTTCTAGAAAAAAAGTGGTGCGGTGATCCTAATCGTTGTTTGAAAATTTTCAAACGTCATGTTGAAAGTTTGTGTGATATTTGCTAAAATTTTTCCCTAATCATGTCAAAACTTATATGAATCGGTTTTGTGATTTGTTGTGAAACTTTCTATGAATCATGTCTAATACTTTTGCTAAATCTTGACATAATATTTCGTGAATCATGTCAAATGTATAAGGATTTCCATGTCATGTCAAAAGGTGCTATTTCGATCCTATCAAAAGTTTTTTCAATCAGACCTAAATTATTTTGCGATTAATAGTAAAAGATTTTGGGAATTCTATCTAATTTTGGGTTAATCATGATGAAATATTTAGTAAATTATGAGTGGGAGCCAAATTGCAATCGAAAACGCTAGCGAAGGGGAAGCCCGGTCGCTCTCACGAGGAGAGTGACATGTGCGGAACCTCGCGCCGCCGCCGCCGCGGCCCAACTCGCTCCACGTGCCCCTCCTGCCCCGCCGCCGCCCGAGCTGGTCACCGCCCTCGCGCGCGGCCGTGAGTACGGTAGCGGCGGGGCCCTTCCCCTCTCCCCGCTCCCTCCTCCATCGGGTCCCCCGCCACTGCCACACCACCTAGGTTCCTGCTGCCGGCGCGTTGGCCTCCGGATTAGACGGGGAGGCCGGATCTGGGGGGCCACCATGGGTCGGCGCACTAGCTATCGTTTGGTGGCCGGCGACCGGCGTGCTGTGCTTGTGGGCCCGTCGCGGTTCGTGGTGTGGGCCGTCGCGGCTCTATGCCCGCCACCGGCTTGGTGCCCGGCGCGGTGGCCGCCGGCCGCGTCAAAGGCGACTGGATCTGGGGGCGGCCCCTAGATCCGCGGCTCCCGTCCCAGGGACGGCCATCCGGCGCGGTTGGGTCGTGGCTCTGCTTGCACGGGCCGCTTCGGCGCGGTGGCCCCAGTTCCTCCTACAGGTGTTTTTCGGTATTGTGGGCCTCGTGGGCGTGGAGGTGGCGTTAGGGGCCGTCATGGTGGCGGTCCGGTGTCAGGGCTACGACATTTGGCTCACTACTCCGGTCGAGGGTGGGGTTCGACGTTTCCCTGACAGTGGCGGCGTCTGGGGAGGCGTCAGCCCTCATCCTGGCTCCGTCCTTGGCGTCGACGTCCCCGGCGGTTCGGCTCTTGGTGATACCCTCCCATTTGTGTCCTAGATGCTCCTCCGCTTCTCGACTGCAGGCCCATTGTTCCGTCTTCAACTGGATCCACTCGGTGTCGTCCCATTAAGGGGTGGTGCTTGGAGCAGGAGCTTCACTGGATCGCTCGGCGTCGTCCCCAATTGAGGGTGGGCGGCCTCCGGGTCAATGGCGAGTTCCTGATTCGCCGATTCCGACGAAGTTGGTGGTGTTTCTAGTTCTTAGGGACCCTGCCCGTTGGTTTCGGTGGTGGCGATGTGAATGTTGCTTGGCGGTCGTCGTGTTTGGGCCGGTGTTGTTGGTCCTTTGGGTGACGATCGATAAGCGAAAGCTTCGATCTGGCGGGCTAGATAGGGCAACGAGGTTTTCCTGTTGGGGGCGTTGCTCCTGGATCATTTCCTTTGGCTGTTTGTGGAGATCTCCTAGGTGAAAACGTGACGTTGGCGCCGACTCGACGCCTTTGCCTTCCTGAAGGCGTTGTTTTTGGAGTTCCTCTGCCATCCGTGATGTTAATGCTGTGGAGCCTATTGTTGGCCTGATCTTGCAGGTTCTGTGATGGTTTCTTGGCGTTTTAGGTTTTTCACCTAGAGTAACCCCGTGTTGTGTCTGGTTTGACCTAGAGGGTCATGTCGCGGAGTCGTAAGTAGTTGGGTTGTCAGTGGATTTGTGCCCCATGTAAAATTGGTAATCCCAGTATATTTCACTTTATATATAATGCTGGCGTAAGCCTTTGGTAGAATATTTAGTGAATTATGTTGAACATTTCATAATGAATGAATTGTACGTTTATAGTGATCGTATGATCAAATATGGCTTTGTTTCTTCGTCTGTTGTAACCATGTCTTGGCGCTCGTGCATTACTATCTGCTTGCAACCGGCACGTGCCAGTCAGCCCGCATAAGTGCAGCAGTGCCCTGCTTGCAGTGCTCATGAGCGTTAAATGGGAGGATTATTTTAGAGCACTGGCTGGAATGTTTTAGATAATGGATATATATATATATATATATATAGCCCACAACATTACAAGAGTTCTTAGACTTCAATTCTCAAAACTGAGAAATCCAACAAACAAGGGAAAAAACACAAGATTAAGAAAGAAAGCTAGAAAAACTAAGCTTCTGACTTCTTCGACATCATTGCTTCAACTTTGGTTTACGCATATGCAACAAGAGATCATCGCATCTCTCGTCTACTTAGAAACTGAAGATGTTAGAAATATCCTGCAGCAACACGAATCACACCCGCTGAACAAACTCCATAATAACCCAAGAGAGGTAGGAGTGGCAGTGGCAACCCAACCAGCAGAGCTCCCAAGACGACACCTCAAGGAAGGGGACAACACAACTGCGCCGCCGTCGTCCGACCAAATTGGTCGAGATTTTCATCTGAAAAGCTCACCGTCGGAGAGAGAGAATAAGAGCCACAGATGACGTCTTCATGAAGGTAAACGACGCCTGAGACGCCGTCGTCATCGACCTACAGAAGAGGCGCAAGCTCTTGCCTTCGCAACCTATTCCCTGAAGCACACTGCCAGTCCGGAGCACTAGCACAAAAGCAACGTGCCCTCTCATGGCGAAATTCGGAGGTGGAAGAGAACCGTCTGGGGGAGCGCAGCCAGCCCTGACGGCGACCTAGCCACCCCTAGCTCGTCGGCGCACCACCCCCACCGTCGCAGTTGAGCGCTGCCTGCCCCGCGGGCCGGCCACCCGGATCCACGCGTGGCTTGGCTGCCGGCCACCGCCTTGCACGCCCCGCCCCGGCCGCTGGGCACCGTCTGCCTGCGCACCCGTCCGCAGGGCGCCGCCGGCCCGCGCTCCCGGCCACCACCTTTCAGATCTGGATCTTAGAAGTTCACCACACAAGGAAGAAGGAGAAGAGGAGGAGAGGGGGAAAAGGCCCCGCCGCCGCTATCCTTGCGGCCGACCGGACTTCCGACGACGCACTCAAGCGGCGGCAAGGAGGAGGAGGGGTGCTGGGGGGGGGGGCGGCGAGTTCGGCCCGAGCCGCCCGTATGGGCGACGCCAAAAACCCCATAGCACTGGCTGGAATATTATGTATATATAACTAATTTGTTTCACAACATTTAAAAATGATGAAATAATGTATTCCCTCGGTCCTAGAAAGAATATAACTCTTGCATACCGACGAGTCAAACAATTTTAAATTTAATTAAATTTATATAAAATAGTACTAGTATTTATAATATGATTAATAATAGAATATATTTTCATACTAAATCTATTTAGAGATATAAGTATTAATTAATATTTTTTGTTTGAATTTGACCAAACTTAAAAAATTTTAACTCCTCGAGGGTATACGAAACACAGTCATTCTAGAAAATGTGTAGCAGGTTTTGTTGCATCTAACTTGTAGAAAAATAGTCGCCTTAGGTGTAACGTTCGGCAGGGCAGCTCATCTAATTTCCAAACTCCTCGTCAGCGCAACCGCTGATCAACCACTGTTATCTACATTAGGCTATACCCCATGACACCATCACGCATAATAATAGCATAAACCTGCTGCTAATCTCTCTCTCTCTCTCTCTCTCGTTCTTGCTTGCAGAAACACGGCAAGCCATTGTACTTTTTTTTTTGCGGGCAAGCCATTCCAACTCCTCCAAGCATATATCTTTCCATATCTAGCGTTTTGTTGGCACAATGAAACACCACCAGTAATAATGGCGATTCCGGCAACCCAAGTCGCAACGCGCGCCGGCGGCGGCGGCCGGATCGTATTCGGCAAGCCTGAGAAGGCGAAGGGCGGGAGGCTGCTCGTGAAGAGCTGTGACAATGGCGGCGGCGGCAGGAATGGCCGACGTGTTAGAGTGGAAGCTGCTGTCAACGGCGCTGCTGCCAAGGTGAACGGCGCAGCGGTGGTGGCCGGCGTTCGTCAGATACCTGAGCCATCGGCGCCGCCATCCGTGGACGACGGCGGCGACGCCTTGCGGCTGGGTAAGTTTGTGGAAGGGAGGCTTGTCTACAGGCAGCAGTTTGTTATCAGGTCCTACGAGATCGGGCCTGACAGGACTGCCACCATGGAGACCATAATGAACCTCCTACAGGTACGAATTCTTGCTACGCATCTCACAGTATATACTCCGTATGATTGATCAAAATTCAGAAATATTCATGTCTGAAGATTCCAACAAATTATGTTATGTGTGTGCAGGAGACAGCACTGAACCATGTGATGTGCTCTGGGCTTGCTGGAGATGGATTCGGCGCGACACGGCAGATGAGCCTCCGGAAGCTCATCTGGGTGGTCACACGAATCAACATCCAGGTCGACAAGTACAGCAGATGGTAACCATTACAGAAACACCCTGACCTCACCTCAGTGATCGTCAGTCATGTTTACTGGGTGCAGCTCATATCTGTTTCTTGTCTGACGACAGGGGAGATGTCGTCGAGATCGACACCTGGGTCACGTCGTCAGGGAAGAACGGCATGCGCCGGGACTGGATCATCCGGGAGCGCAACACCAAGAACATGATCGTAAGAGCCACAAGGTAATAATATAAATGTCCCAGGATATTACAGTTCACAATTCTGAATGTTGCGTGTGAGTACTAGATGTTAACGAGCCTTGATGGACTTCCAATTGTGCATCGGTCAGCAACTGGGTGATGATGAACAGAGAGACCCGGAGGCTGTCCAAGATCCCCGATGAGGTCAGGCAGGAGGTGCTCCCCTTCTACCTGGACAGGAGCATCATCGCCGCCGCCGACGCCAACGGCCGCAAGATCGAGAAGCTCACCGACTCGACGGCGGAGCACATAAGATCAGGACTAGCTGTAAGAATCAGAACACGATTGTTCAGCTGCTGCTCTATTGTCAGAATCTCCTCATTCCATCAAGCCTCGAGTGAACTAATTCCATTGTTTCTCCAAATTAAACTTGTTCACTTTCAGCCCAGGTGGAGCGACATGGATGTCAACCAGCACGTGAACAACGTCAAGTACATCGGCTGGATCCTAGAGGTACCCAGTTGATCTCTGAATGGCATGAGCATGATGCATTGCTGACAGCTGAACACCTGAATTTTGATGTGCCTCATTATTATGCAGAGTGTGCCGCTGGACGTGCTGGAGGATTACCACCTGACGAGCATCACGCTCGACTACCGGCGGGAGTGCCGCCAGTCTCAGCTCCTCGAGTCGCTCACCAGCATGGCCTCGTCGGCGGCTGCCCAGCCACCGGCGCCGCCGCTGCCGCTGCCGGCGTGCAGCTCCGACCTGCACAGCACGCATCTGATACGGCAGCAGGATGACAGAGCCGAGATCGTCAGGGCGCGTGCGGAGTGGCGTTGCAAGGAGAATCCAGGGGCGATGAGACAGCCCTGACATGCAGTTGCGTGGTGGTAATGGTATACGCTGCTTTGTATCTGCTTGCGTTGCGTCCATTTCAAGATTTGTGTTTGTTCACTTGTGTTCTTAGTTTCTTCATTCTTTTTGCCCGGTTGGAATGTGTGATTGGCTGTTTGGTTGGGAAAATTTCGAACTCCATGAGTAAGATGCTAGTTTGCTTGCCGATATGTAAAAGGAGTTTTGAGTAAATTCCAGAATACTATGGTATTGCAGTAGTACATTTTTAAGACCCAATTAACAAAGTGTAGTTTTGCAATGCAAAATGAGAATAGATATATACTTCTAACAAGACAGTGCAACAAAATGGTGCTTTGCGAAATGAGACCAAGAGGACTTTCTTGGTACTGTTTGGTTTTGATATATGTGAACAATTGAACACGCCAAGAGAATAGTAGAGCAAAGAGTTCAGTAAGTCGCGCAGGGTGATGATATTCTAGGCTAAACACTACCATCGGGTCCATTTCCACTACATGGTCTCCATCGAGTCCATTACCACAAAATTTTAGTACTAAAATTATATTTCTAAAAAAACTGATTTGCACAGCCTTGTAACGAATACATATATAGAAATTCATCAAGATCGCTTCTTTTATTTCCATTGCCACAAATAAATGCAAATCGTTGGAAAAAAGGAAACTAAAATCATTCCTGCCATTTGTACCTGATGGGCACAAGGCAGAGCGGCACCTTCCGGTGGAAGCTGAGGCCGCCCTCCTCCTCCATGCTCACGTCCTCCCTCTCCATCCCCTCCGGCAGCGCCCAGTCGAAGCAGTAGAGCAGGTTCGCCAGGCTGAACTCGACGTTGGCGGCGCCCATGGCGATGGCGGGGCACGCCCGCCGCCCGGCCCCGAACGGCACCAGCTCGAAGTGCTGCCCGGCGAAGTCGACGGCGCTGCCCTCGAACCGCTCCGGCGCGAACTCGTCGGGGTCCTCCCAGCTCGCCGGGTCCCTCCCGATCGCCCACACGTTGACGAACACGCGCGTGCCGCGGGCGACGTCGTAGCCGCCGATGGTGGTGTCGCGGACGGTCTCGCGCGGGAGGAGGAGCGTCGCCGGCGGGTGCAGGCGGAGGGTCTCCTTCACCACCATCTTGAGGTAGTCGAGCTTGGGGAGGTCGTCGGGCTCCACGCGGCGCTTCCGGCCGAGGACCCGCCGGAGCTCGTCCTGCGCCTTGGCGAGGACTCGAGGGCTCCGGATCAGCTCCGACATTGCCCAGAGCAAGGTCACCGAGCTGGTGTCCACGCCGCCGAGGAATGTGTCCTAGCAGAGCAGTAGTAGGATGGAGAATTATTAAGCTAGACTGTGAATAATTTCATCATGTGGAAGAAGAGATATGTAGACTGCTATAGAAGATATGCATATACGTGTCTCCGTTCCAAATTACTACGTACTATTTACTTTTTGACGCAACGTATGGTCATTCATTTTATTTAAAATTTTCATCTAGTATATGAAATAATATTTATTCTTAAATTATCTTTATAATGGTAAAATAAACAAAATAAATAATACATGCCTAATTTTTTATAAGACGAATGGTCATATATTATCAGCAAAAGTTAATAATACTAGTTTTTTTTAAAAAGTCGGGAGGAGAAAACCCTACCTATTTTTTATATTTTTTATTCCAAACCCAGTTAATTCGCTCCCACAGATAGTTGAACCTGGATCTGTTGAGTGTTACTCAGGTGCTCTAACCACTAGACTAGAGGCCATTTCACATCAACACTAGTCATTAGAAGGGAAAATCTATTTTGCAACCTCCAATCATCACAAAAGTCACATTTTCAATCTTTTACTATAAAACCAGACATTATAGGCCTAAAACCATACAAATTTGGATCCGTGCGTGGTTTCAGAGATAGTTTTTTATTTAACAAAATAAAAACTGGTTTAATATTAATAATCATGAATAATTCGATTTAAATTCATAAAATATAAGACCAGTGTCATAAAAGTTCTAAAAATATAGCCTATATATTGGTAATATGTTGGGAGTTATTTAGATCTTATTTATTTTTGCTTCATGTTTTTACAACTTCTGGTAATACATATTATTCATTTAAATTATTGTTTTGTAGTAGAGCATCAACATGTACTGGCTACATTTTTAGAATTCTTCAAGTGCTAGTTTGATGACTTTGGGTTTAATATAAATTAGTTTTGATTTTTTTTATATTCAATCTTTTTAAGAAAGTCCAAAAAACCGAAAACCACCATTGAAACCACAAGAGTTCCTAATTTCTACGGTTTTGATAGTTCGATGGCATATGATGTTCGATTTTATAGTAGAGGGTTAAAAATCAGATTTGTATAATGGTTGGAGGGTGTAAATTAGATTTTTTTTCTAATTAGTAATAGAGCTAGTATATGACTGTTCATGCCCTTGATGTTGTATTTTTAACTTACATTTTGACCACTTGTTTATTTAATATTATAAATATTATTTATAATTATAAATTTATGATCGTTGAATGGTACTTCAAATCTAATCATGCTAAGTTTCTACTATAAAAGTTTAAATTTGTTAGTTAAATTATCAGCGGAAGATATACATACACGTCCAGAACAAAAATGGAGGGAATATATATAGCAATGATGATACGGGTGTTACCAGGATCATGCCCTTGACACTGTCCTGATCAAACTCGACGCCGTCGACGACGGTCTCCTCCTTCCAGAGGGCGATGAGCGCGTCGACGAGATCGCCACCGCCGTGCTCCGGATCCACTTCGGGGCGCGGGCGAGCGGGGTCCAGGTGCTGGTCGATGACCATCTGGAAGAATCCGTCGAGGCCGCGGAAGCACCTCTCGCGGCGGGCCTCCATCCCCGTGAGGCGGTCGACGAGGCGGCCGGCGGCGTTGGGGAAGAAGTCCTCGGCGGAGAAGCTGGCCATCATGTCCATGGCCTCGTCCAGCACCTCCTGAAAGCGCTCCCGCCCCTGAAACATCTCCGACCCGTACACGCTCCCGAACGCCGTCTCCCCGATGATGGCGTCGACGTGCGCGAACACCTCCTCGCTCAGGTTCACCGCCGCCGCCCGCCCGCCGCCATGGCCGGCGCCGGCGCGCTCCAGGTTGGCGATCAACCTGTCCACGTGCGCCTCCCGGGCGCGCCACACCGACCGCACCCGCTTGGCGCGCAGGAGCTCCACGGCGAAGAGCTTGCGCATCTCGCGCCAGTAGCCGTCGTAGGGCGCGAAGGCGACGTTCTTGAGCCCGTACGAGAGCCGCCGCGGGCCGGGCGACGCCGGCCGGCTGCAGCAGTCGGCGTCGCGGGTGCGCATCACCTCCCGTGCGAGGTCGGGGGTGGAGACGACGACGGCGCGGACCTGGCCGAGGCGGAGCAGCATGGCCGGCCCGTGATCGCGGGCCAGCGCGTGGAGCGACCGGTGCGGCAGCGCGCCCAGCTGGTGGAGGTTGCCGATGAGCGGCAGGCCCGGCGGGCTCGGCGGCGGGCGGGGGCGCCGCGTCGGGGAAGAGGGCGAGGGCTTCCTGAGCGCGAGGAAGAGGAGGAAGACGACGGGGACAGCAGCGAGGAGAAGGGTGGCGAGGAGAGGCCATTGTTGATGGGCGGCCGCTAGAGCATCATCCATTGTCGCCATGGCTGCAGCTTCACGGAACTATGGACTATGGAGTTATATGGAGAATAGCAACTAGTAAAGTAGTGAGTTATGCGAAGGCCGCGCTCGATGGTGATAATATTGTATACAAGTTATTGTACTTCCTTTTGACGAGGTCTTTACATACATGTTCCGATCATTAAATTTATATTATTTACTTAACTTTGACTTATTTTAAAGAATACTATCATTAACAAGATCTATTAATTATGGCATATGTAGTTTTTTTAAAAAAATGGTTAAGAAACAAAATAGAGTTTTTCAAAAGTTACCGCCCATCAAAGGTGGAACACCTGAAACTGCAATGCATCAGTTGCTTCATTGTACCTTGGCAGGAGGTCTGGGTGAAAGCCAATGCACACAATGTCATGATTCAAGAACCAGATCAGTCGATCGAGCCTGAGAAATGATGGAATTAATAACTAGCAAATTTGCTGAAGAATCATAGAAGTACAAACTAGCCCTCTCATGTATGTTGCATGGAACATTTAGAAAGAGAGAAGAACAAGCTGGTATGTTCGAGGAAAGATCAAAGCAACCATCTGAGATCTAAGATAAAAGATGGAAATAATGCTTCGCGGATAGGTGTGTGGGAGCCCTGAGTTCATGTATCAAGATATTAGTACATTTTTATGTTATTTACTTGGAGTCTCTAGAGTTTATTAGCTTTTTTATGTAATCACAACTCGTATGAATTCTCGGCTTAGTCTTCTACTTAAACGATAGTGCAGTGCTCCTGCAATTCTTTCAAAACAAAAAGTTACCGCTAGTAACTGGCATCCGGAAACCGCTCACAGGTCACAAGCCATGCAACACTAGAACAATGGAGAGAAATTTTTTCTCTCTCCATTGTTAGCGATGCATCTTGAAAGCTCTCTTTTTTTCTCTCTACTCTGTGTTCTCATTGGCTTTAGAGTTTAGATCCTACCTACACGGATGCATGACCGTTTGATGTTTGTTTGCAAAACTTAACCGATTCCACTCCCTTTGAATAGTTCACATGACAGCCCATCAAAAAAATATGTCTGCGGACCCTATCATGAAAATAAGTCTTGTATTTCGTATTTAATCGCTACCATATATATTAATATATTTAAAACAATGTTAAATTAAAGAACTTTGACATATGAATAACTAAATTGACCAAAAATTTAGAACAAATAAGAGTATTTCAAAGCACTCATATCCATTCTAACAAAAAAAATCGTGCAATACAAGAAAATATTAACAATCGAGGGCTACTTAGCATAGCAGGTGCACGATAACAATTGAGGAAATTTCTTGTTTGACACTAAATCAAATGACGGTTCCTTTTCTGTTCTGAAAAGTTTTTCCTCTTCTATTGGACACTGACTTCTAAATTTCATTCCTTACTTGATATTTCCGTCACTTCCGTCAGTTAAGTTAGGTGAAACGACCTCGAAATAACCTTCAAAATTTATGAAACTTTTACTAATGATATAACATATGGATATGAACATATTTTATTTAAAAGGACACATTTACCTTTATGGTCTCAAAATTAAAATTCACTAAATTAGACTATCTGTAAAACTAATATGTATTTTATGGCAACAAAATATATTCAAAAAATATGAAAAATAACAATTATTAACCATATGTAATGTGGTAGTTTATAAAATTATTTTCTGATATAAGTTACATATAGAATTGGGAAGAACATGATATTTGAGAAATTTTACATGGAACTCACAATTATCTATTTAACTTATGATGGAAAATAATTTTATACACTATTGTATCCCATATGAAAAATATTAGTTATTTTTCCTTAATTTTTTTGAAAGTATTTTAGTGCCATAAATTTAGATTAGTTTTTAAAATGGTCTAGTTTGGTGAAACTTAAGTTCAACACTATAAAGGTGCATATATTATTTTGAATAACATTTGTTCATTTCTATTTTTTATATTGTTAGAAAAATTGCTATAAATTTTTGAGATGATTTAGAGGACGTTTCGTCTTACTTAACTTTTGGAAGTGACGAAAATGTCAAAGTTAGTGTCAAATAGAAAACAAAAATATTTTCGGGATCAAGAAAGCAACCAAGTTTTTAGTTACTCATAATTATTCCTCATTGTTTTAGATCCGAAAGGGCACATTTCCTTTTTCTTTTTACTTTTATGCAAATACTCTGTCATGTGCTGAATGGATGGCAGTGACACAAGCCATGTCCACGAGCTCAATTAATATAAGTGCTTTCTGAGCTTCGAAGAGGAGCTCGAAGGCTTACTGAGCGCGAGGAAGAGGAGACAGAGGACCGCAACGGCAAGGAGGAGGGATTAAGCTATAGACGACGGAGTGTGGAGTATCAACTAGAGAAGTATAGTTATATAAAGGCCCGATGGTGATGGTATCTTGCAAGTTGCTCAGGCTCATACATGTTCGGAGATCAAACTTCATAATCTTTGACAAATATTTAACTTAAAAATTGTTGACTCACTACAATAGTACTAACGTTTCTCGGTAGCTTTTTTACAATAAGCCAACAGTTTACAGTACATTCAGTCATTCAATAATTGTGTTATGATAACTAGGGATAATGAGTTTGTTGGAAATTATATTAATAGTGATTTTACAAAACTGTTGAAAAATGTAGATTACATAGGAAATTGTTGGTTATTTGAGAAAAATAATAATAAAAGGACTAAAATTGTGGTCACTCAATGAAATTGTTAACAAATATATCATTTTTGTAGTGACTGTGAAATACAACTTTAATACCATTGTACTCATATTTCAAAACACTTTTATATTCTATTAGTCTTCTAGACAAGAACTATGTAAGGCAAGAAATTAATTGGGAACCGTTTGCATCTATTAGCAAAACATTGGTGCTAAGATTTAGCTACTCGGGATCCAAATGGGAGCAGATAAAGCTCAGCTAAACTACTGAAATAGTTCGTGAGTTACACCAAGGCCAATGATGATGATATTGTATACAAGTTCATGTACTCTCTTTTGACGTAGCTCTTACATGCACACTCTGATATCAAACTTCATAATCTTTTGCAGAGATATTTAATGTAAGAATTATAAATAACTAAATATATACGTACATTCTAAACTATTGGCCTCTTTTGTTTTATTCTAACCTAAATGTATCGTGACATTAAATCTAATTAACAATATCTAATTACTTTATTAAATCTATTATGACATAGCTCCTTTTTTAAAAATTTCAGTTAAGAAACAAAATAGAGTTTATCACAACAAAGTTATAGCCCGTAAATCGGCACCCTTTCTGGTTTCACGATCCGGAACCCACTCAAAATTCACAAGCCATGCAACACTAGAATTGAATAATGGAGAGACAACTTTTAAGGTAGCGATGCATCCTGAAAGCCCTTTTTCCTCTACTCTGTGTCCTCTTCGGCTTTAGACCCTACCTCTGCGTGACCATTTGATGTTTGTTTTCAAAAATTGTCCGGTTGCACTTCCTTCAAATACTACACATGATGTATATGTGGACGCTTTCATCAAAATATCTCACACCGTGCATTTAGTTGCCACCATAGATATTAAAATATTTTTTATAAAAAATGTTTAAATTAAAAGACAAAGCTAAATTGACCAATAATTTGAAACATATGGAACTAACATATATATTCTAACAAAAAACCGTGCAATACAAGAAAATATTAACAGTCGACCGTGGGGTACTTATTAGCAGGGTGATAACTATTTCACGCCGTGTTAGATCCGAGCAGGCCCATTTCCATTAGTTTTAAAACATGATGCAAGGGTACACTGTCATGTGCTGTATGGAAGGCAGCAGAGCGAGCCACGTCCACGAGTTCACTTAATCTAAAGTGCTCAATCCGTGGCTGTCAGAGATCCGGTAACAACTGGGCACAGACAACTTTTGTAAGTAGTGTACTAGCGATTTGGAAGCGTGAAACGCGAGAGATCGGGATCACAATATATTGTTTGTGCAGCGTGTTGTGCGTTCTGATATTTAACTTGCCTCGCCCGTCAGAGATCCGGCCTGACCGTATCGGATTCAGAGTATTACTTTATGTGCACTGGTAGCTTCATCCATTAGAAATATCACAACCATGCGCTGCAGTCTTGCCACTGGCATCTCCTGTCCAATGCCAAGCTCCTACATCTATTGACCATTAGTGGTATATGCCGATCCATCCATCCAAGCAACAGAGAGATCTCAGAGAGGAGCCAGTCAGTGCTCTTCTGGAGATCAGGACATCACTTTGCATTTCTTTAATCAAATTCTACGGCCTGATTGGGCAAGCACGTGTGCCACCCAAAGTGAAGATTTTTACATGGAGAGTTGCTGTTGACGGGCTGCTTACCATAGAGAAAACGTGCTATAGACACATGGACCGAATTAACATGGGATTATGTGGCTCCTAAATAGAAGATTGTTATCATGCTGCTGTCCACTATCAGCATGCCAGGAGTCTAAAGGCAAGCGATGAGGCAGCATTGTGTGTTCCCCGAGGAGAAGGATGATATCCAAATGACATGCCCCGATTGGTTATTGATGATAGCAGTCAAGTATTCAGTTGGAGTGTTTTCTTGTTTCCTGCTAGTCTTATGGAGAGGCTTGGACAGTCATGAATGGAGTGCTTAAAGCCGGATGGAAGGCTCTATGTTGCTTTTCTGAAGAAGTACATTGAAGAGTCGTCAGTTTGTCCAGCGATAATCTGAATCGCATGATCCAAAAGGGAAACACTGTGTTGTTTAGTGGAGGCCCGCCTCAACTGTGCGGAGTATTAGTCGGGTGGAGAGGAAGTAGATTATTCCACCTGATGGTGAGAGAGGCTCAAAGTTAATGTCAATGGCGTGTTTGGAAGGAATACGTTTGGCGGCTAAGTCGACTGGCAGGCCAGTGGTCCTGGAGTCCGACTGGGCTTCAGTTTCGGTGGTTGCTCTAATCCAAGCTGCAGGTAAGGTGAATCGATCGGTGATTTCTAGAGGTTCGGAAGATAGGAAGACAGCGGAATAAGGTTGCAGTATTTGTTGGCGTATCTAGCGTATGTTTAGCTTATGTTTTGGGTGTGTTTCTTTTTCTTTGAACGATGTACTTGAGTGTGTTAAGGGTCTCGGTTTGTAATGACTTTGGTTAATTAATAAAACTCTCTTCATTCGTCAGAAAAAAAATTCTACTGCCTGATTAATTACGTGTTTTATCAAATCAGATCGTCGAACCCCCTATAGCTGCTCCTGCAGTCGTGCTGCTTGCCTCAAATCGAGCTTCTGCATATGTCTATCTTGTTAGAGAATGGCCGAAGCCAAAAAACATAGAGCTAGCTTCCCAAAATAATAAAGAATCGGCCACTGAATGGAATTTGCATGCGCACGACAACTCAAGCTCCTAAGTTTTGCTACTGGCAAGAAATGGCCGTCGTCGACAGCGATGGCCGAGATTTGGGCCATTCGGCTTGTTTTCCTCTGCTACATTAAGGGAGTGTTTGGTTTCTAGTGCTAAAGCCCAAAAATGTTAAAATTAGGACTAAAAAGTCCTAAAGAACCAAACATCAAAGACTAAAAGGGTCTAAAATATGGTATAGTTCTAGCACCAAATTTGGTGCTAAAATGGCCTAAAATAGGGTACTAGTTCTAGCACCAAATTTGGTGCTAAAAAGGACTAAAACTCCATCTTTCTATCCACTACCCCCTCCTCGTTGTGACGCTAAAATAGAATGAGGCTAGTTTAAGGATAGAATATGAATTGCACACTGTATTAATAGTACTTTAGTGCCTTTTAGCACTTAAAACCAAACCGTTGTACTAAATTTAGTACCTCCATTTTAGGACTAAAGTTTTAGGCCTAAGGAACCAAACACCCTTAAAGGTTACAGAAACGGTGTTGGGTCGTGTATCACTAATTAGTCATTAGTGACTAATCGCAAATACCACGTCGCTTATGTGTGTCACTAATTGCTGATTTTCATGTAACGAGCATGGAGACAAGAAAAGAAACCAAACAATGAAACAACGAACATTGAATTGATTAATTAATTAGGCTAAATGATTTTCTCAGTAACTTCCTTGCATAAATGCTCTCATCTTCATGGTCTTCTGAAACCTTCGACAATGTGAGTTTGCCATCACTCCAAACAGTGCAAACTACCGAAGCTTGGTGGTGCTAGTGTCAAAATAATAGGACGAAGCGGCGCTTATCCAACCTTCCGTGCTCATGGAGTAAGCACATGAAAAAAATCAGCTACTTCTTTCTTGTCAAGTACTGATCTAATGTCCTTTTATCACTTTTGAACATTTTTTTTGTTTATTTGGTATCACTTCGTGCTCATGGAGTAAACACATGAAAAAATCAGCTACTTCTTTCTTGTCAAGTACTGATCTAACGTCCTTTATCACTTTTGAACATTTTTTTTGTTTATTTGGTACCCCACAAGTGATGTCTCACACAAGTGATGCCCTGTTTATTTTTTAGGCATCGCATGCACGTTTGTGGATGGCCTGGCCTGATTTCTACGTAAACATGGATTGCCAAACAAGACGTACTTTACGTAAAATTCTCTCATTTCCATCTCCCAATTGGCCAATTCCATGGTCGCCATGATTCTATGTAAACAGTTTCACTTTATTATTGCAAAGTGCAAACTAACAAATTAACAATGGACAAGAAAACCGAAACAGCACAAGCATGGAAAATCATCAAAACTCTGCCAATATATATAATGGCATACTGTAATAATAACTCTGTAAAAGTCACTTGCTCTTCCCTTGCAGCAGCACGTCCTCCAGCAAGCGCTCAACGCTACGCCACGACGAGCCGCCTTCCACGACGGCGGCCTCCGCCGCCGCCTTCCACTCCGCCGCCTTGGCCCGCTTCTCCCTTCCCAGCTCCCCGCGCATCATCTCCTTCACCAACGCCGCCACCGCGCCGCTCTCCACCTCCGCCGGCAGCTCCGCGCCGTTGCGCCAGACCTCGCACACCTGCCTGCAGTTGGTCGTCTGCTCCGCGAGCACCGGCCAGCCCAGCACCGGCACGCCCGCCGCCGCGGCCTCCAGCAGCGAGTTCCACCCGCAGTGCGTCACGAACAGCCCCGCCGCCGCGTGTCGCAGCACCGCCGCCTGCGGGCACCACGGCACCACCAGCCCGCCGCCGCGCGCCACCGCGTCGAGGATCTCCTCCGGCAGCGCCGCCGCCACCTCCTCGCCGTCGACGATGTCGGGGCGCTTCACCCACAGGAACGGCGCGCCGCAGCGCACCAGACCCAGCGCGAACTCCCGCGTCTCTGCCGCCGTCATCACCGCGACGCTGCCGAAGTTGACGTACACCACGGACCCCGCCGCCATCCCGTCCAGCCACGGCAGGCACCGCGCGTCCTCCCGCCAGATGCTGATGTCCATGGCGCCGGCGTCGTCGCCGGCCGGCGGCGGGGACGCGGCGAGGACCTCGGCCAGCGGCCCCACGGTGTAGACCGGCGGGAGGAAGGCCGCGAGCGCGTCCACGACGTCCTTCTCGAGCTCGTACATGGTGTTGATGATGACGGCGCTGGAGCCGGCGGCGCTCTCCATCTGCTCGAGCGTGACGGCCACCATGACGTCGCCGGGGTCGGTGGTCCGGCAGAACGCCGGCATGTCCCTGAGCCGCGCGTGGCCCATCCCCGGCACCCACTCCAGCGGCGTGTCCAGGTACCCGTTCGTGAGGCAGCTCTCGTCTTTGAGAGGGATGAGGCCGCGGCGGAGGAGCTCACCGTACTGGAGGTAGCCCATGAGGCCGCAGGCGGAGGCCGTGAAGAACTGGGCCTCGGGGACGCCGGCCTCGCGGGCGGCGGCGGGCGCGAAGGTCATGACGACGTCGGCGACGACGCAGGTGACGGGCGGCGCGGCGCCGCCGTCGGCCTCGGCGGCGAGGCGGGCCAGCAGGGCCCGGAAAGGGGCGAGGCAGTTGTGGCGCACGGCGTCGACGATCGCCGCGACGTCGTGCTGGGGCACGGAGAGGGGGAGGCCGTCGTCGATGACCTCGACGCGGAACGTGGACGGCGAGCCGCCGCCGCCGGCGGGGGCGTCGGCGGCGGCGTCGCGGCCCTTGGCGCGGAGGATGCGGCGGTAGTTGAACTGCGTGTGCACGAAGGTGACGCGCGCGCCGCGGGCGTGGAGGAGGCGCGCCAGCTGCAGCAGCGGTGCCACGTGGCCCTGCGCCGGGAACGGCACCATCACCACGTGCGGCGGCGGTGGAGGAGGAGGAGGAGGAGGAGCAGCCCGCTGCGCTTCGACGCTGCCCATGGCGAGGCCCTTCGGCTTTCTGCTGCCGCGATCGAGCTCGGAAGCGGAGTGCTGGGGAGCGGGGGAGTACGTGGCGAGCGAGCGATGGCGCGTGCTCTCCAGGTGTGCGGCGAGGCGAGGTATTTATTGGCCAGCGGCTGGGAGGGTGGGACCGGGCAGGCAGTGAACAGTGCCGCATCAACGCATGTGCCTCGGGGAGTGCGGCGAGCCCAAGATCGGACCTCCATCCACCAACCACCGAGCAGGTTGGTAGGTAGCTGGTGCTTTGCCTTTGGTGAGAATTTTTCTCCGCGGGCTACTCGTACCTGTCTAAAATTCAGTGCCGTCACATCGAATGTAAGATGCTAATTAGAATTATTAAATATAGATTAATTAAAAACCCATTACATAAATGAGGGCTAATTCGCAAGTCAAATCTATTAAGCCTAATTAGTCTATGATTAGACAATGTAACGCTACAGTAATCGTGTGATAATTATATACTAATTATAGCTTAATTAGGTTTGTTAGATTCGTCTCGTGAAATAGACATGACTTATGCAACTAGTTTTATAATTAGTTTATATTTAATACGTGTAATTGTCATTTATTTAAGGACTAAACTTTAGTCCGTTGGATCCAAACACCCCTTTTTCAGTGCTGTTAATTTTTCTCCACCAACCCAGCATTGCTGGTCTCGTTAACCGAGTGCATAGACAATGTCTATGATGTCATGTTAGCAAGACACCACTTAAGAAACTATACTCCCTAATCCATGATATCTTGATATGGATACTTGATAAATTTATTCTCTCTCTTTTTAACCAATTAGATTTGTTATTTATCTATCACGAAGACACTACTCTCTCCCGATGCAAATTTTACAGTGTCATGTGCATAGGTTATCGTATCGAAACTGAGTCTCATGCAAGCCCCAGATTCTTCTTTTTTTCCTTCTCTCTTATTTAATATAGTGCCACATAAGCTAAAAGTTTCATGGCATTAAATGTGATGATGTGGCATAAGAGAGAAGGAAGAGTTTTATGGTATATGAAAGGACCTCGATGTCGCCTAGAATGGGGTGAATAGGCGACTGCTAAAATTTTAACACAACTTACAGCGGAATCAGTTTACCGGGAATTGAAATTTCCGGTGGTTATTAGAAATTTCTATCGAAAATTTCCAGTGCTATAGAAATTTCAGGCAACCTCGACAACAAATATAGATCTAGAAACTCCTATGCAATTCTAATCAAAATGATGAGTTACAAGAGGTTACTTGGAATATTTGGAATATGTAGAAGCTTTCTAACCAACCACTAGCAACCAAAAGCTCACAAGAAGATAGATCGGCTCGAATTGCTCAATGTCAACAAGAACAACAATATGAACTTGAAGAACACTAGCGAACAAGGAGACACAAGATTTAATCCGAAGTTCACTTCCACACCGGAAGCTACGTCTTTGTTGAGAGCCTATAAAAGACGGGCTTATACACGCCAAGCCACCTTCCTCCATTTAGTCACCACAAAGGAGCTAAGTGCACTTACTATCAAATCCACGAAGGATGGACAAAACAAACTTCTGAGGCGAATCCACAAGCTTGGCTTGGATGCTCTCGGTGATTCCTAGCCGTCTAGGGAACAAATCCCCAAAAGTAACAAACACTTCGAAGATTACTTGCTATGAACTCAAGTGCTCAAGGATGAAATGAAGCTCACAAGTCTTCAAACTCTTCTATCAACCCTAAGTCACTTCTCTTCTCAAATCTCAAGCAAATATAGAGTGGGGAGAGTAAATATTGGCTGTGGAATGTGTTCCTCGTGAGTGGAACCAGCAGCCCCAACCAAAAGGGGTGTGGGGGTATATACAGAGGACCCCCCAAAACTAGTCGTTATGTCTAAAGTCTGTATGGACCAGAAATTTCCGCCCAGACCGGAAATTTTTGTCGCATGGGTCGGAAAAATCCTTCCAGGAATGGAAATATATGCCCATACTGGAAATTTCCGCCATCACCGGAAATTTCTGTCGCCCGGACCGGAAATTTCCGGTCACCGTCCGGGGTCGGAAATTTCCGCAAGCCCAGAAATTCCAGAAAGCGCCCAACTAAAACGATCATAACCTTTTACTCTGATGTTTGATTTCGGTGATCTTGGACTCTACGGAAAGCTTATTCAGAGGGCTATCCATCTCAACTGAAATTAAGCACCAAGACCACATAGTGCAAGTGTTGTGATAGGGGTTTCTCTTTTGTTAGCACTTGGTTAGATCACTTTGAGCACCGAGTCATAGACAAAGCTATCAACGTTGCATCACTCTTAATAGTACGACATACATATACTCAAGATAAAAAATAAAATGTAGTTCAACCACTTGAGATTAAATAACTTGAACCTTGTCACTTCTCTTCAATTCTCACTTCACGAGGGTGCAACCTTTCTAATCTCTTGAGCACACCATCCTTGAATTAGTGACTTGGAATATCTCAACTAAAATGATCAACAATCACTTCACATCCACAGTCACCATGATTCATCATAAAGATAATACGATGATTGATGCCTTCAATATATGAGACTCTCCTTGACTTAGATATCTCGGTGTTAATCAATTATAGGCTTCTTCACCCTAGCAAAGTTCGTTGGTCACAAGACTCACTTGCCCTTCTCCTTGCTTAGTACCTCGATGCCACGCTTTAGATTAACTCCTTTACCCTTAGCCAATTCAAGTCTCACCATCTTTGCATCACAATAAATTCACTTTGAAAACCATGATCTTTGCTTGAACATTTGCTTTCATATCAATATTGTTACCATGTAAATTCTTATCTTGACTTTCCTTGTAGTACCAAATACTTGGTCAACTGTATTCTCCTTGATTAGGAAAACTATCCATGTGACCAAGCAACCTATTATTCCACTTTACCTTGAATTCATCATTGCTCTCGATTGCTTATCTCTTCTCATAAATATGCTCTCATGTATTGTATTTCACATAGTCTCCATATCACTATATTTCTCCTTATTGATGCCATGATCAAAGAAGCTTCCATATGAACTCCTTCTTGAACAATTGAGCTCTTGATCACATTCTTATCAATGTTGTAATATCGATCAATTATCATGCAACTTCCACTTTATTTGATTTTAGCAAACTAACCACCGATGTGACCATGCAATTTCAAAACATTTATGTCTCTTCTATTTATTTCCATGTTTTGCTTGTCAAATCTTTACTTTTGATTGCTTCATTTGACATGAGCTTGTCCTTTTCATTTACAATAGAAGTCTATCCAAAACTCAACAACCTCATTAATCCTTTAATTGTTTATGTCATTCAACCATCAAAACCCACGAGGGCCTAGATGCACTTTCAGTATATGAGAGGAGTTTTATCACCATGAAACTCTGACTCAGTTACCTAGTTTCTGGTCTAGGTAACAGTGTAGTGAAACTGTGCGCTGAGACTGGCCTTAGGTGCAAACATGAAAATTAATTCGAATATATATATATATATATATATATGTATATATATATCGCTCAAAAGAATTCAAAACCATGCATATTCATAGTTGGGATGCAAACTCTTTTCTTGGGAAAAAAATCATATGAAAATGGCAAATAGCATTAGCATGCGACAAAAAAAACACATTTGTCTTCTAGTGCACATGCACATAAAATTTATCATTTCTGTATGATTTTTCCTAAATTGAGTTTGCGTCCTAAACTTTACACATATAGGATGCTCATCATTTCAATTTTTCGAACAAACATACAATTTTTGAATTTGATTCCATGTGTTCCACCTAATAATAATATGTTGCTTTCACTACATATTTTTCCTGCGTTGCAAATGTGATGGTGAATAGTAGCCAGTTGAAAATGTGATATTATATGTTAAGGTAATCCCAACCCTTTGCCAATGCCACACCCTAACTCTAGTGCACAATTTAAATATTTTGTTGCTTGTTAGATCCAAGAAAATAATTAATGGCTACAATATGCTTGTGACCGCGAATTGCCTGTCACTTGTATGGTTTACTTTCCATCAAAATAACCGTGTCCAGACTGTATCTCCACAAAGATACGACAACCTTTATTTCTCTTCATAAACTTTGTACCATGTCATGTAAAAAAACATGTGTGCCACTCAATTAAATCTAGTTAAATCTAATATTAATATTTTTTCAATAAATCTAGTTAAATTTTTATTAGTTTGACCTAGAATAAAATTATAATATCATTCTCTTTTACAAAGGGAGTAACGCTAGAAACTCAACTCAAAGAAGTCTAGAATTCTTTGTTCAGTAACATATAAATACTGAAATGGACTAAAAGTTAGCGACCAAAGTCACTGTGCCCCACAAAAATACCATCTTATGAAATGCTCTACCTATCCAGTTGCTGAAGTATTCTCGGACCTGGGACCTCTGAATCTCGTTCCAGGTTGTGCTTCTAGGGTGCGTTTGGTTGAGTGGATGGGATGGGACGGAGGAGGGATGGGATGAGTCCATCCTTCTTTTGGAGGTGTTTGGTTGGATGGATTGTATTGACGCGGATGGCATATTCCCTGAAGATGCTGGATGAGTCCATCCCTCAAAATCGGAGGGACGTGGGTGGATGGATTCGTCCCACGCGAACGACGTGAGAGTGCCGTTTTCACTAGCGCGGGCGAGCGGGTGGCGGCTCACCAGCGCGGGCGAGCAGGCGACGGCTCCAGCGGCGCCGATGGACCGCGGGCAAGCGAGCGGCAGCGGGCGCAGACCGCGGGCAGGCGGCGGCTCCAGCGGCGGCGGCGGACGCGGACCGCGAGCATGGCGCGGCTCAATCGACGGCAGCGGGTCGAGCGGCGTGGCGGAGTGGCGCGGGCGGCTTGTCGCGAGCGGCACGGCAGAGCGGCGCACACGGCTTGTCGCCGCCGAGCGGCAGAGGTTGACAAGCAGAGCTTCATCCTTCTCTCCCTACGAACTGACAAACGAGCCCTACAGCCTGTGTGGCTGACGAGTGGGCCTATGGCTAACGGAACACAAACACCGTTCAATTTGGGGATGAGATGATCCCTCGAACCAAACACTAAACTGGGACCATCCTATCCCTTCAATCAAACACGACAAGGGATCATCTCATCCCAAAAAACAAGGGATGACTGTGTCCCATCCCAACGTGACTCTCAACCAAACTCACCCCTACAGTCGACGTCAACCCGGGGAGGATCGTCAGCGGCCTAGCCGACCAAAAAGAATGGCCCTCTTCCCATTCGTATTGGGCCAAGATGTGGTCAGGCAGGCCGGCCCACGTAAGAATGTAATACCAATTCGGTCCAATAAAGAAGAGATCCAAAACACGAGAGCCCTCTCGTAACTCGCTCGCAAGAGAAAAGTTTTAGTCAAAAAAGAATTTCCAGACCTCCCCCAAACGACCGAACCTACCTAATCAGATTCCGCGAGAAGAAGTCGCGCTTCTCCCGCCGGCGAATCGACGCCTCCGACTTCGTCCCATCTTCTAGCTACGCGGCGGCGTCTGAGCCCACCACGGCCGGCTTGCCCTCTTCCTCTACCCGTTTCTCTGAGTTTGGGCGGCCTTGTACTCTTGTCCGTCCACGGACAGCCGGTAAGGCAACCAAAAGCCTGGTTTTGATTAGATGTGTTGTTGCATTTAGTAAAATTTTCTTTCTTTTTGCTGTGTGCCGCTTGCGCCTTCAGCTCGCTGGCGCCAGCCCGGTGCTTCCCAGAAATAAATAAAGGCAGGGTCTCTCTTCGATCTCTCCTACCTCCGTCCGAGCCAGCAACCTAGCAGCCGCCGCCGCGCCATTCACTCATCCAGGAGGGCTGACGGAGCTCGGAAACTCACAAGAGAAGAAGGGGAGGTACTCGTGCAATTCCAGATCTAGCTGGGGCAGTCGCCCCAGCTCGCCCCAACGTGGATCCGCCAGTGGTATGGTGATCCAGTCTGTGATGATTTGTCTAAAATCGTTCATTGTGTATGTGAATATTGTGTAGCCAATTATACCCTTTCTTTTCTGCTATCCTGGGAACTATGATGATTCTTCATGGAGCATATGCCTGATTTTGTTATTATTTCTGCTAGTGCTAATAACCTTGGATACATTAATGGAAGGCCGTCCCTCCAATGAAATATCATCTGCGGAAGCTGTCTTGGTGGGAGCATTGTCGTCTGGTGTTAATGTAAGGACATCTTTTGATGGTGCAGAATTACTGCAACGTATTTCATATTCAGTCACTTCAATCTCAATTCAACTTTAATAATGTCTCTTTTCGCTGCAATATATTGTTCTTTGTTGTACAGTGTTCATTATATTGACTTGATTCAACCTTATCTTGTCTCTCTTTTATGTTGTTTGGTGCTGCACAAATTGACAATCTTAACTTGATACTGTATTGATATGCAGGCCCCCACGTGGTTTGTTCTGAAGATCACATTTTTGCTCCTGGCCTTCTGTTTTACTGCAATGCTTGCTCTAGCGTTTTCATCAAAAAACTTTGTAATTGTTGGGCATGTTCTTCTGCTCGTAACTATTGGCACTGTGCTATTTGTGCTGCTTAACAGGTCAGCCCTCTCCCCCTGCTTAACTGACCCATTTACACCTTTATTCGTTTGATGGATTATTAATTTAAGTGCCGGTTATGTACTGCAGATTTCTAGCAGAAGTTGGGCTTGTGCCTGTCGAACAACAGATGCAGGAGATGGGCATCCACAAAACCGAAGCCACAGATAGGGACAAAAGAAAGTAACATGTGAGGCTGTGACAGACTTATGAGAAACAGCTTAACACCTTACATCATTCATCAATCATCAGAGTGCCATTTAGCTCCTATGGCTGAATGTGTTTTCAGTTCAGAGTTCATACAGTACAATTTTGCACAGATCATCATAGCTCTTTGGATGCAACCCTCTTCCGAATCTGAAGTGACATGTATGTAGTAGCACACATCAAGCCCGCTTTCCTTCTTCCTTTGGTTTGCTCTTCTTCTTGATGTAGCAGAAGCATGAGCAGCAGGGAAACTGAAACAAAAACTTCATTGTAATATTTTTTTTGGGGGGAAATGTTTTGCGGTAGGGATTTGCATGCAATGCATCCCTTAAATATACTACATGATGCCTTGCTTATCAATCGGCACTAGAATGTGTTGCCAATGTCTTCGGCTAGAAGCTTTTTAACTCCTCTGATACTTTCTTTTGTTTACTATCTTTATGTAAATCTCATCATGTTAGACTGTTAGTGAGCTGAGGATGATTTGCATGCAATGCAACCATTAAATATACATGATGCCTTGCTTATCTATCAATCGGCATTAGAATTTGTGGCCCAAATGTCTTCGGCTTGAAGCTTTTTAACTCTCTTTTGTTTATGATCTTTATGTAAATCTCGTCATGTTAGACTCTTAGTGAGCTGAGGATATTTCATTGCAAGTAACTATTGTTCCTTCGCCTGATCCTTGTGTTAAGTGTGGTGCCTAAATCCCTAAACCTGATTCAGAAGTAAGGAGGACTTTTAACTCTGGAAAGATTGTTTGAAAAGCTAGAAAAGCCTTCCTCACCCAAGGTGGTGGCATATTCTTTAGCTACTGATGGAGTGTTAGGTTTCAGTGGTCTCTAGAATATTTAGTCTTCTGGATTCGGAGGACAAGTGTATCTGTAACTCTAAAAAAAAATACTGAAAATACACACCTTTTGGGTTCTCATATACTCCTAATTCTGTATTTCACTGGTCTTCGTTTTTTTTGTTTATACCCTATATTCTGTTACATTTGCAATGTCAGATGTTTTTGCATACTAGCTCGGACTTGTGTGCACAATTAGCATCAAATGTGTCCACAAATTTCTTGTCCTGAACCACAACAATTTAAAAGAAGACAACTGAACTGTATTCACAGATAGTAGAACCATATAAAGCTGTTCAACGTTTCAGATTCACGGCTTCAAGCCATGAATAGCTAAGGACATCTGAATTATAGCATATGTCGGTTAATAGTCACTAAACACGTTGCCGTTGCTGAGGTAGTCACCCAAAAAAAACCAGGAACATAAAAAGTAAAAAAAAATCCCAGGAACATAAATTATGTCCGAATGTACACCTCCATCGTTACAGAGACATAGTACACTTCATAGTCTCCTGGAGTAGAACCTAAACCTCCAACGGGTACTCAGTTATTGCCAGCAGCTACAGAGACTCGGTTATGCTGCAGCAACAGAGACGCATCAGCACCCTCATCAACGACCCATGCCATCGCCTCCGGTTTTGCGCAGAAATCCTCATTTCTACACATGCTAAAGGATTCCCCTACTGCATTCCATTTCATCTTTCGACCACGGAGCTTTTTTTGCACAAGGATGACACCATGAAACACAATCCCTCCCTAACTCTGCAGCACTCTTCCTCAAATATTCATCAGCATCCCTCACTTCATATGTATGCAAGGTATTTTACCACCTGCTCTGTGTTGAACCATTGGACGAATGCACTGGTTTACTCCTACAAAGAGCAAACTAACGCATAACCATTCACACAGCCAATGCATAGCAACACTCAATGTCTCTACCATTCATAATACAAACATAACTCATACAAGCACCAAAAAAAGAAAACATTCTGCCAGTGTAGAACTACTAGAGGCCACCATCCCCTTTGTCACCAGAAGCTTCAACATTTGTCTTCATAGCAAACCAAAATCACCAAAGCCTAACCAACTGCCCATGTACACTTAGAAATTCACCAGATACACGAATTCAGTATAAATTTCTAACAATTCAACTTGAAGCCCTGCAACTGAAAATTAAAACCCTAGGACACAATTGAAACCCTAATCAAGCAAAACAAACCCTTTTAACATCAACATGCACTACTGACCTGTGGCTGCTACTCACCCTTGCTTCCTCCATTTGTGCTATCCCTTGTCTTCTTTGCTGGATTACTTCTGTCAGATTAAAAGACTGATCCTTCAATATGAGGAAGGTGAGGAATGGCAGGGTCAACTGCTGATCTGGTAAATGGGAAGAAACGCATCAGATTTGTGTCCTCAGTGTGCTGTGTCATCCAGCAGATCTGTTCACCTGTGCGCGTCCCTCTCGCCTCTAAGGTGTGCCATGTTTGTCAGGCCAGGGGCCAAGTAATGGATTGTGGCTATGGAATGAATTATGGTCTACAATATGTGTAGTTATGTATGACGATTGCTTTAACTCTGATTTTCTGCAAACGAGACACAAACATCTGCGTTTTTCTGCATTTTACTCTTGTTCTGTTTATTTGACTAAGCCAAATTACCCTTGCCCATATTTATTTGTAAAACTAGCAAAGACACTTTGTTTTTGCATGAAATTGTATACGATGTGATTAGCTATATAAAAGGTGTATAAGCTCTCTAAGAAAAAAAGGTGTATAAGCACTCGCTTTTCACCACAATGCTATTCAGTTGGGTGATAGCTCACATAGCATGCTACTTTTTAACACGTTACTAACAAAAGAACCTCATTTCTAAAGCCTGAACTCTGAATGAAATGGTATTCAAGTCTCTACTCCTGCACAGTATCACGTGCTGTTTACTGATATCTGTACATTAAAATGAGAACAATATACAAACCTTCTAAAATGTTACTGAACATAGTTGATATTAAGAATCACCATGCCTCCATTTTCCTCCTTGGGGTACAATTCTAGGATGGACAAATTCGAATTCAAGTTTCTGAAGTTTCCAGCAGTGTTTCTCACCACATGTAAATATTAAAACACCAATCTTGGTAAAAGAAATTCATGTGCTCCAAAATGACTTCATACTCCTGGTCAACGCTGATCCATTATGATACAAGCCCTTCAACCTTCATATCATGATGAAAATCATGTATTCCACATGAAGGTGAAAGTGTACACAGGACAATCGAAAGTGCCTGAAAATGTGCTGCTCTTCATCTTCAGCACAGATAAGTTGACCCACTGCCTCAGCCAGCTATATAGTTCAGGGTATTTCTTAATCAGGATGAGCAGTTAATATATTGGGCCTTGCATCTTGGATAAATGCCAGCTATGTAGTTCAGGCCATTTCAGCTTAATCAGGATGAGAAGTTAATATATTGGGCCTTGCATCTTGGATAAATGCACTCAGAGTGTCATAAGCAGTGATCTCAATATTTGAAATTCTGATGAGTGCCAATATGGCATCACAACCTAGGCCTCTTTGATAATGTCACCAATAATCCCCACATGAGCACAATCCATCCTTGAAATGATGAAACCGCTGTATATCTCTAACAACAATCTTTCGTCCAGTAAGCTTTGTAATAATCTTAATTGCTGTATGGCAATCCGTGCAGACCCGGAGATTCTTTATGACATGGATTACTGATTCTTGTACAGAGTTCATAAGCGCAAAAGCAACAGCAAGCTTTTCACTATGGATGCGCAACATAGATTCTTTTTCTTCTTCATCCAAATCATGAAGAACAGAACTTGTGTTTGGTACATAGCCTGCTTCTTGCATTCTCTCAAGCAGTTTATCCAAATAAGCATAGATTTCCTTGTGTTGTGGGTGCCTCTTGTCTCCAACATAAAACAAATGGGTTTTACCTTTCAACTCAACTGAACTATACCCTGGAGGCTTTTCTATCCCTCTTGTTTTAACCAGAACTCTCATTCTTTCCACATCTTTCCACATTCCCGCTTCTGCATATGTATTTGACAAGAGAACATAGTACCCAGAGTTAGTTGCATCCAACTCAAACAATCTATTTGCAGAAATTTCTGCCAGCTCAACATTTTTATGGATCCGACATGCACTAAGTAGAGCTCCCCACATAGCAGCATCAGGTTTGACTTTCATTTCTTCAATAAGTCCATAAGCCTCATCAAGACATCCGGCACGACCAAGAAGATCCACCATGCATCCATAATGCTCCACACCAGGTTCAATTCCAAATTCTTTTCTCATGGCATTGTACCAATGGCGGCCCTCATTCAAAAGACCAGCATGACTGCAAGCAGCTAATACTGAGATAAAGGTTATGTAGTTAGGCTTTAACCCTGATCTCCTCATCTCACTGAAAACCTCAAGGGCTTCTTTCCCATGACCATGCATGCCATAGCCAGCAATCATGGCAGACCATGAAAGAATATTCTTTTCCTTGATTCTGCAGAAGGCCTTCCTCGCCATTTCAACTCTCCCACACTTGCTGTACATATCAACTACAGAAGTTCCAACATAGACATTCTCCTCCAAACCCATTCTTACAACCTTTCAAAATATAAGTAAGAGGAAGATGCATCAACTTCATTAGCATTGAACAGAAAGAATTGCATAGCACAATGTAATGACAAAAGGCATGGAAACTATGAAAAAAAGTGAACAGTTTGATTCAATCAGTATCCTTCCTGCACCACTAGAAGGGAGTTGTTTAAGCTTAGAATAGTCTGAGGAAGAAACTAATGTAAATAGCCTGGCATTTCAGTGATTTCTAGATCCATGAAGAGTTAAAGACAGATTATAAGTAAGACATAAACATAGTGACAAACAAAATTCTCAAACACAGAAATTTATAATTTCACCCAAATCCAATCTATTGTCTGGAAGTGAAAAAAAAATGCTCACCCAATCATGAATACTGTTTTATCTAAAAGCAAAGCGACAGTTGAGAAAAGTTACTGTATACTTTGGTTCTTCTCAAGAAATGGTGATCACATACTTTGTTACTATGCTTCTCCATTTGCATTTTTCAGTATTTTTTCGACACATGTCTATCCATTCATCTATTGAAATTTAGATTTATTTCATAAAAGACTTTCCTGTAACAAGGCCAGGAACAACTGTACCATAGAACAGTATTTACTAGTAGACAATTAGTAAGCAACCTTTTTTTTCCAGGATCATGCATATAGGCACAGTTGGTGCTATAAAGCCACCTCACTCAAAAGATGGCTCATGAGGCCAGGCTTTTCAAGGATAGAACTAGCAGCCAGGCCCCTGACAGCTAATGTAGGACCATTCTAGCAGTTGTAATTAGCTCCCTTTGTTCAAAATAATGTAGACTGTTGTTTCAACGGGGACAGTTTTTTATCCCAACAACTAACTCAAGAGGTCAATCAACATCTAACCGTAGATAAGGAGCAAGTAATCACCTGATTATGTATGCGCTTTCCAGTCTGTATTTCCTCAGCATGCGCGCAAGCCAGTAGCACAGCTGACAAAGTCACGGCATTGCATCTAATGCCACCACCAACACTCAGCATCTTACTATACAACCCGAGCGCCTCTGCTGATAATCCATTCTGTGCATACAGCGCGATCATTGTGTTCCAGGACACCACATCTCTCTCCATCATATCAAAGAGCTTCCTCGCAGCGCCCAGGTCACGGCCACCGCCTTTTGCGTAAGCGTCTAGCATCGTGTTAGCCACCCCAGCATATCCATCCAAGCCAATCTTCGCAACTAGTGCATGAATGCCACCAGTAATGCCGCGGTCAGGGATGCGTGCGGACGCGGAGAGCGCCACCAGCGCGGCCGCCTCGTCGACCACCCGGGCGGAATCGGAGGCGACCATGGTGTGGAAGATGGCGAGGGCGGCGTGCACGAGGTTGTTGCGCACGCAGCCGGACGCCATGGCGGTGACGATGAAGGGGTTGGGGGCGGGGATTTCGTCGAACGCCCTGCGGGCGTCGAGCGGGCGGGCGCAGTGGTGGTACATGTGGAGTAGCGCGGAGGCGGAGTACACGTCGGAGGGTAAAAGGCCCGAGCGGAGCGCGAGGAGGTGGAGCTGGCGGCCGGCGACGAGGGAGGTGGAGGCGGCGGCGGCGCGGAGGGCCGGGGGCAGCGCCGGGCGGAGCGCGGCGGGGTTGGCGCGGAGGGCAGCAGCGAAGGCGGCCAGCGCGGCGGCGGGGTCGCCGGAGGAGAGGAGGTCCGCGACGGCGGCGGACCATGACGATGGGCGGGAGGGGTCCACGGCGCGGAGGAAGAGCGCGCGGAGGGACGGGGTGGGGGCGTCTCCTCGGCGTTGAGGATCGGAGCTCGGAGCCGCGGGGCTACGCGCCGTCGGTAGCGGAGGTGGGTCTGCGTGTGGAGGCATGACGCTGGCGGCCGCCATTGATGAGCAGCCGGCGGCCGGACGCCGGTGCCCCGCGGTGGCGGTGTTCTCGGAATCGGAAGGGAACAGGCAAAGGTTTTACAGTACAAAACCCTTTTTCCCCTGCGAATGGTAGCACTCCGTCCATTTCTATAAACTGCTAGCATCCTCAACTATATATCTAAAACTAGTCTTAGATATAGTAGAAAGAAAGTTTTCAAAAAATTTGTATGCTTATTTTACCAAAAACTGTTGGACATACTCTAAGATCGCAAAATTGATAAAATTACCGCAAATAATAAGATTTTGAGCCGGTAATCAGTAAGCACTTAGTGTTGTCCAATTTTTCTAAAGATCTCTCTTGTACGCTGGTTTTTATATATTTTATAGGGAAAGATACAAGTTAGATTGCTAATATTTTTTTCTCTAAGCAGTAGAGCTGTGTATCTGTATTAAGCATGAAAAATTTACATGTGCAAGAGAGCATTCATTCATAACCGGACTCCTGATAAAGACAATCTAGGTTACATGCTCCAACTAAAACCCATAGCTCCACATCTCGCTTGATTTTGCTCACAACCGTTGATGATATTGTATCTAGTTTCTTGAATAGATGAAAATTGCGCTTCTTTTAAATGTGCCATTCCACCAACATAATTAGTGAGTTCATACTCTTTATTATACTGCTTAATTGAACCATATTTTTTAGCTAATACTTTTTATTGTACTTTTTTTAATGTTGCGCAACGTATATATACCTAGATGGTGTAGTATTGGTTTAATTTGGTGAAACTAGCAATTTACACTCTTTGAATCGATAAATTTCATTCATATTCCATAAAAACATAGTTTTGAGTCTCCTAAGTTTAGGATCAAATAAACAAGATGAAGCAAACAAGATGAAGCTGGATGCTTCATCCAAAATACAAAACGAAAATTTTAACCATTACTTTTAAGTAGTTTTCTATCCAAATTTCTTCTCTTCGCAGAAATTCTGTAGCGAAACATGAAATGAGATCTTTTTAAATGTATGTATATAAATGAAGTTTTCATTTGGACTATGTTCAGGGATCATCATGGACTATGCCTCTTGGTTCCTTCCGCGTTCCACCGTTTCACGTTGACCGTTCGTCCGGCTGGGCCCCACAAGACTCCCGAGAGTGAAAGTCCAGTACAAAACCGCCAAATCTCATCTGCCCCGTCCATAGGAACCACCTCGCGCCCTTCCCCGCCGTCCGTTCCGCCAGCCCCCGACTCGGCGCCTTCCACTTCCACCTCCTCCTCCCGCTCCGCCGGCTCCAGCACCCTCGCGGCATGGCGGCGGCGGCGGCTCTCCGTACCCCCGCGCGGCTGGGGCTCAACGGTGCCGCCGTCGGGAAGCGGCGCGGGGCCCCTGCGCCTGTCGCGGTGCCGGCTGCACCGTGCTGGAGGAGGCAGGCGGCGGCGGTCCGGTGCCGGCGAGCCGTCAACGCCGCCGCCATTGCCGAGAAGAAGGATGCTTCTGTGGAGGCTGCGGAGGTGACAGGCGTCGAAGGGGCCGCGGAGCCGGAGCTCACCGTCGTGATGAAGTTCGGCGGGTCGTCGGTGGCCTCGGCCGAGCGGATGCGGGAGGTGGCCGACCTCGTCCTCAGCTTCCCCGAGGAGCGGCCGGTCGTCGTGCTCTCCGCGATGGGGAAGACCACCAACAAGCTCCTCATGGTACCGTGCCACACCCCCTCGTGTGGTGCCTCGCTACATTTCTGTGAAATGGATGTGGGTTGTTGGAGTGAGAAGCGGTTTCTTGATTCTGGTTGCAGGCTGGGGAAAAGGCAGTGGGATGTGGCGCCACCAACGTCTCGGAGCTCGACGAGCTCTCCTTTATAAAGGAATTGCATCTTGGGTATGGTTCCGTGAACTGCAGTGCTTTACTTAGGTTCAGTGGATTGCTTTGGAATGTTTTTGCCTGATCCCCCCCCCCCCCCCCCCCCCCCCCCCCTACCATTTTGCTTTGTCTAGGACGGTTGAGCAGCTTGGGCTGGATAGGTCAATTGTTGGTGGTAAGATGGTGCTCATTTTGCCAATTGCTTTTCCTAATATTCTTTGTGTTTCTTCGGGGTTATGAAACATGTTTGTTAACTTGTGTGGTCAGTTTCACTCTAATCATATTTCCTAAAAAAAAGCCTCCATATGGGGGTATGAAGGTGGAAGACAGGTGCATGTTATTGCTATGTAGATTCATATCTAACGATAACCTTAGTTTACTGTGTTAAATGGAATCTAACAAATCAATTTCTGACAACAGAAGCAATATGAATGTTCAAATAGATGAAGTGACAATGTACTTTTCAAGCTTATGCCTGTGATTTAAGCTTTCTCTTTAGATCACTCATGTTTACTCCAACTCTCCAAGCCTACTTTTCTTTTTAATTTGGTGCATGAATATTTCACTTTCTAGCCTTTGTCTGTGCTGCTGACAATTTTTCTTGATTCTACCATTTCCAATATGAAATATTGTAGGTTTGCTGGATGAACTTGAACAACTTCTTAAGGGAATTGCTATGATGAAAGAGCTTACTCTTAGGACTCGAGATTATATAGTTTCATTTGGTGAATGCATGTCTACAAGAATATTTGCAGCACTTTTGAACAAAAACGGGGTAAAAGCTCGGCAGGTATGTCCTTGAGTTTTTCATTTTGGATGGTTGCTCTCTTTTTTCAAATTATCTTAATACCATGCAGTCTAGTAGCAAATTTATTAATGCACCAGTACAAATTTAATAGTTCCAAATTTGTTTTCTTGGCAAGTCACTATATTTTCTTTGAGTAGAAAATATTGGCTGTATCTTGTATAGGTACAACTAATAAATGTTTCATAATCCTATTTTCTTCTAAAGTAGATTTATGTCAATGGACAAGAAATTCTTCCTGTAAAGCATCGACCAAGTGAATGTCTAGTTGAAGTTATCTGATACTCGCTGCTTTGCAGTATGATGCTTTTGAAATTGGCTTTATAACTACCGATGATTTCACAAATGCGGATATTCTTGAAGCAACCTATCCTGCTGTTGCAAAGAGGCTACATGGGGACTGGGTTAATGACCCTGCTATTCCTATCATCACTGGCTTCCTTGGAAAGGTTAGCCATCTTACATATTTCATTTGAGGGGGTATCAATGCTCCATTTGTCGTTATAATGCCTTTTTTTTTCTTTGGACGAGTTTGTTCACATATAATGTTCACCATTTCATCCACTTAAAATTGCAGGGATGGAGATCTGGTGCAATAACCACCTTAGGCAGGGGTGGTAGTGACCTGACAGCGACAACCATTGGCAAAGCCTTGGGATTAAGAGAAATCCAGGTTTGTAATTTGTAGTACATCTGGTAAATGTAAAATTCTGTTCATAGGAGAGCATTTTTTTAGAGAGATGCGGTAGGGAAGGACCCACAACAAGATGAAATGTTGTTTTTAGAAGCACATTTTTCTATACAGTAGAGAGGGGAACCCTACTGTGAGAAGAACGGAATTTTGCTCCTGAAATTTCATTTATAAAAGCAACAATCTTTGCTAATTTTAAATTTCTGTGTAGTTGACTTAACTGTTGTCTTATTTCCATTAGGTATGGAAAGACGTTGATGGTGTTTTAACATGTGATCCTAATATTCACCCAAAGGCCAAACCCGTGCCATACTTGACATTTGATGAGGCAGCTGAACTTGCCTATTTTGGTGCGCAGGTATGTGTTGTTACTCATTAACAACAGTTTACCAGATGTTGACAGACGAGCTATACTTAAAGTGGAATTTTGTTTCTCTGTCATGGTCTTGTTTTTTAGCCTACCACTGTACTGAGCCAATGGTTCTCATGATATTTCTTTATCGACTGGTTTCTGTCAACTATTACTTTTAGGTTTTGCATCCACAATCAATGCGACCAGCTAGAGAAGGTGATATACCTGTCAGGGTTAAGAATTCTTATAACCGTCGAGCCCCTGGTACCCTCATCACTAAAGCAAGAGATATGAGTAAGGTTTGTTGCTTGTCTAAATACTGATTTTGGACTTAGCTAATTGTTCTTGTTCTCTGATTCAAATTGTATTGACACATTTATTCTAGAGTGTTTTGACTAGCATTGTATTAAAATCAAATATTACAATGCTTGATATAGTGAGCACGCGCATGCTTGGCCAATATGGTTTTCTAGCTAAGGTACAACTATTCAGAGGCTACCTTTCTTAAGTTTATTCTTGGCATTTCAATGTTTTGATTGTAACTTTTATCAATTTTCAGGTCTTTTCGATATTTGAAGATTTGGGCATTTCTGTTGATTGTGTGGCTACCAGTGAAGTCAGCATATCTTTGACCCTGGATCCATCAAAGCTATGGAGTTGTGAATTGGTTCAGCAGAAAATTGTGCGGATCTCAATTCATTCTTTGCTAACTCTCTGTCAATAATTCTATATTTCTTCAAGCTTTTTTTTTGCATAATCCACCTAAACAACATATCACTTTTGCGGCAAGGTTTCCTTGTCAATTTCCCTCCTTTTCAGACTGTCTGTAATATGTTCTCACCTGATGTTATATGGGTCTGGACATATAGCGGCACCCTAGGATTCCCAAGCCCACCACTGGGTACTCTTAGGGATAAAATAGTTAAGCATATGATATTTGGTTTGCTTTGATATTAGATTATTATTTGATTGTGCCTTGAGCCATATCCTTAGATATTTTTTTAATAGAATAAAGAAATATTTGTAGTTAGATTCAGATTAGCATTCTATATCATTCTGTGTGTTTCTCAATTCCTCCTCCCTACTCAGTGTCGTTCCCAAGTCCCAACATTAAGCTGTAAATCTCATACTTCCATTGACCTTGCAATGCACCAAAGCTTAAGATCCTCGGGATCTGTAACAACTCCGCAGAGGCAAATATTGCATCTTTTTCAATGTGCTCAATAAAAGAGTAAAAGACATGGTAGTAATTGTTATGACGATTGGAGTCCTTAGCGATATGAGAAAATCAGATAATGTCAAATGAAATAATTGGTTAAGGCAAGAGTCTGCCCTTTCTAAAGCAGACCGATGATGACGGTCCATCTTGACAAATCTAGTTTTGACTTCTAAGAATACCTGAATTCATACTTTCATGACATGTACCAGGAACTTGATGATGTCATTGAAGAGCTTGAAAAGATAGCAGTTGTTCATCTACTGCAGAACAGGTCAATAATATCTTTAATTGGAAATGTGCAGAGGTCGTCTTTGATTCTTGAGAAGGTAAGTGTATTTCGCCTAAGCTTGATGATTGTTAACACTCCTGATGCCACAGTTGCAATCTTCAAAGTTGAGCTATGAACTGTGGTTATTGGTAATTCTAGGTTGTGTGCACAAACACATGTTAGAGTAAATCTAACTGGTCTATGGTAGAAATGACCATGCAATGCTAAAGACTGTCTCATATGTTTGTGATTGATACCCGCCGTTGCATGGCAGGCTTTTAATGTTTTACGAAGAAAGGGCGTCAATGTCCAGATGATCTCGCAAGGGGCATCCAAGGTACTTCCTTTTCTCATATGTTTGATGGGGCCACTGTGCTTGATGTGAGACTCCAATCTGATGTAGATTGTATCATCCTTACACAGGTGAACATTTCCTTGGTAGTCCATGACAGTGAGGCAAAACAGTGTGTCCAAGCCCTCCACTCTGCATTCTTTGAGAACGACTTCTCCTCAGAAGTCGATAGAATGGATTTTCTGCACGAAGATTTCACATCACATTCCAATGGAACTGTCCACAACCATTAGCTGAGATTTTAATATTGTCTCCTGCTTTACTACTATAGTGTCATTTGTAGTTTTTCATATAACTATGATCAAATATTGATGTTTATGGGGCTAGTAGGGATTCTTGTTTAGAGCTATTATATAGTTAGCCAGGTCAACTGACCATGGTCAAACATACCATGGAACTACCATTTTGACATCATTTGCTGTGAAATTAAAATACTAGCACTAGGAATTTGTGCTAGAAAGATCACACTGCAGCTGGGCGCGTTACTGGTGATGTATTCCGAGTTTCTGACATGAAATATATAGTTGTGGCATTTCAATAGTCCAATGACCTTACTAATCAAATGGACAGATGCCTGTGGCTCGTTGAAGTACCTGTAGAAGGTAAGATATGTTTGGCTACAAAACTAGTTAAGATATGTTGGAACACTGGGATTTCACAATGTCCTTGCAGAGATTATGGTTCCATTTAGTTCTCGCGAAAATCCAATTAAAATCTTGCCATTCAAGTGGAGCCTGATTGTTTAGAAATTGTCGCCATTTTACAAGGACACTTTTGCTGCTGCTGATTGCATAATTGGCACAAATAATGGTCATGTCAATTTATATCGAAAAGTGGCATCCTTGATATCGGTCAAAATTTGACTCTCTAGAAAATAGATGTTCTCGTCCTATAGTTCATATCTGAATAAAAATTCGTGACTGAAATTGTTCAAAGAAATCGCGACTGAAATTGTTCAAAGAAGACTTAATGTCTTCCTTGGTGGTTGACCCGAATTCGGTATGATCATCATTAAAAAAAACTAATAAACGCCGTCCGTGGGGATCGAACCCACGACCACGTGGTTAAAAGCCACGCGCTCTACCACTGAGCTAGGACGGCCTGTATTTAAAGTTGGCGTTTTTTATTTATTATTAATAAGATCCCTTTATCGGTAAAACCCCTTGACACCCTTATTCCTTCCATTTGGGGTTAACGCACGGAGGCCATGAACAATAATTCATGGTTTCAATAGGGGAAGCTGCCAATTTTTAACTCCAAAGTCCAAACCATCAGCTTTGTACCATCATCAAAATCCAAAACCCAATCAAATTACATCTTTCAGCTCAACCATCACTCCGTAAGATCCAAGTTTGAACTCAAATGAGATGATTATTTGAACACACATGGTTCTCTTTTTCCCAACAGGTGGTGAGGTGAGAACAGCAGATCGACTCGTGGTTGTGCGCTCTGTACATGCATATCGACGACTATTTGTACAAGTGACTCTTTCAGGGCCTTTCAGGTACATGTAGGACTCTAGGTGGATGGCAAAGTCGCTCGAACAAGAGTTAGTCCCAGTGTAGTTTTACTACGCTGTTACCTAAAAAAATTAGGTAACCGAGCCAAAAGAGTTTTATGGTGATGAAACTCCTCTTATATACTATGAAACTTTTTCTTCTCTTCTGTAACACATCAGCACATTTGATATCATGCAACTCCTCATAAAACCCCAACTGAGACTGACCTAATATAAATGATCAAAAAATTGTTCTAAACAAACCCAAAATGCTATGCTGGTGGTGGCTTATTAGTTTCAGCTTCCTGGAAGTTCCAGCACCCAATGATCAAGAATTTCAGCTCTCGGTCAACTTAGGCGGTGTTTGGATCCCACTTACTAAAGTTAAGTCCCGTCACATCGGATATAAGATGTTAATTAGAGATATTAAATAAAAATTAGTTAAAAAATTCATTACATAAATGAGGACTAATTTACGAAACGAATCTATTAAGCCTAATTAATCCATAATTAGTCAATATAATGCTACAGTAAACTGATTATGTATTAATTATAGTTAAATTAGGTTTATTAGATTCGTCTCACGAAATAGACATAACTTATACAATTAATTAATATTTAATACATATAATTATTATTTATTTAAGGACTAAACTTCCCCTAATCCAAACACCCCTTAGTTCGAGTTCCCCTTGCAGTGGCTACTTCAACTGCAACTTAAGCAGTCGTCGGGTGGGAGACGGAGCACTGTTCGTCACTGTTCAAATACTGTGCGGTGCTGTTCATTTTTAGGTGTGGCACGCACTGTTCACGACTAGCGACTCATCTGGTTCGTTCGTGTGAAAATTAGACGGCCAAAAATTCAAAATCACTTACAGCTAACTTGCAGTCGTAGGAGCAACTGCATTTGACCTCCATCCACCCAATTCATATGTCGAAGCTTAACAATCATGGAACTTCATGCCCAATCAGGTCAGACAGATTGAAAAATACTACGTGTGTCTTACAAAACAATTTCTCGTTGAGACGATTTATCGTAGAACGCTCATATAGTCGTATAGTCAAGCCAGTTATATATGTACTCCCTTTTCAGTATCAGCAGCATACACACATAAATATAAGAGTGCCTCAACTATACGATTGATCAGTACAAACAAAATTCGCACTCGGTAGGGACAGATTGTTTCATATTGAAGGTATATATAATCTATAAAAATATTTGACCATTTTAAAATTCAATACTGGCTAGTTTTTTAGTTTTAATAATCTGGAAACGCTTCTTCTCTGGAAGTACTTGCAGTGCAACTACAAAATGGTCAAAAATCGAATGTAAGCATACGTGTTCAGCAGGGTTCTGACTTCTGACCAAGAGTTCTTAATCGGTGCGTCCCGTATAGACAAAGAGGCAACTTGGCAAATGGCAAGTGTTGACGTATTGTAGAAAACTCTCGGTATCGCTTGAATTTTCTTTTCAGCTGCCGTGCGCTGCAGTTAAACAATGTCATTAAGTCAAAAACTTTGTTGCTGTGGTAGTTTTAACTTACATACTGCATCTCAAGTTCTCAGCAATATGATATCTTATTTCTATTTGATTTTAGTTTAGAGTTGCAAGTACACATCCATCCAAAGCGCTGACTTTAATTATTATTTACCCAGGGAATTAGTCTTATATCAGGACTCGAACCTCTATGTGCAAAGCATATGGATCAATAGTACATCATCATCTAGATGAAGCATCATATAAAACTGCAAATTATGGATCCTGTTCAGTCGTTTTGTCTAAAGCACTGTCATAGAAATTGTCATTTAGAACGAGGGTTGATCTGTTGATACATTCATACATTGGCGGTAGTTTGAATAGCAACATTTGTTGCGAACCGAGTATAACTAGCTTAGTTAGTTAGATTTTTTTTTATGGTGAAAGTTGTATGTCTAGGGTGCTAGTACTTTTTTATTTGTTTTAGGAAAATGATATTATTATTTCAGTAATAAATGGTGTACTTACCAATAGCAAGACATTTATAATAACTTCGTTCATCTCAAAATCACCTGGCCCAATCTCTTGGAGGTGCTCACAGTAGTAGCCACATTTGTTATATTCGGGACACTTGCTCTTTTAAAGATTAAGCAGCTACTTTCTAACCTATCCACATTAAAGAAGCCAATGATTACATACTAATTCGAGACTTATTTTGAAAGTTTCAACATTAATCCATATGTATGAAAATAGTCCATCCTAAATCTATATTTAAATTACCCACTTTTGCCATTGTGAAATAATCCAAAGTAAGCTCCTAATCTTCACCTAAATCTAACACTTATGCCATTATTTAAAATAATTCAAAATTATCTCCACATTTGTATCTAGAGTACCCACCTCTGTATTATCAAAAATAACATAAAGTAACTTATTGGGTTCCTTGTGATGGAACTTACATATCTAAGTTCAAGTCTCCGATTTAGCAGTGCTCTTGTAGCTATTCTTCCACTGGTATGTAGCGTGCCCATCGACAACGGACATCCACTGTGACTTTATCAATCTCAAAATATGTTAATCTAGTCTCTCAGTTGTGTTCATAAGAATACTTGATAGGGGGCCATCATTAAGTGTGTGTATCTTAATATATGCTGGCCTAGTTTCCTAGTGATGCTAATAGGGATAGAGTGTGCATGCGTATTTTTCATATAGGTGATTAAGAATGTGTATAACTGTTTGCATCTTTACCGAACTCTAAATACCTGGGTCTCACTTCTACAGCGTTTTTAATATGGAAAAATCTAACTTATATACGTACATGGCGTGTTATTATCCTAACCAGATATACATATATACATGTCAAAAATCATAAGCAAATTTACGGCAAACAAATTTGGAGTGTGCCAAAAGGGGCAAAACTATCAATGAGGATGGAAATCATATAAAGTAATTGGTAACCAAAATATATCACGAGTGGAAAAGGACATTACAGAATGAAAGGTTTACGCACGCTGGGTCAACACCAACTAGCCCCATGTTGAAAAACAATATCATTGCTCACGCTTATCTATTTTCATGGGAATGTTCAAGTTGGAGCATGGAGATGTGCTCGATGTACAAGTGAAGGTTCTACATGTCAAACCCTGCGTTGCCCCCATGTACATGTACAACAGAGTGTCCTTGCTACAGTACTCTTCACTGTTCAGAGCTCTCCCTCTCGCGCATGGCCATGACCCACCACCTACTCCTCCTCGCGGCCCTTGCTCTTCTCCCAGAGCTGGTCCTCACATCGTCCTCCGCCGCCAGCGTGAGCACGCTGACGCAGTCCGTGACCATCTCCGGCGACAGCACGCTGGCCTCGCCCCGCGACTCCTTCCGGCTGGGCCTCTTCGCCGCCAGCAACCGCTCCAGGTGGTTCCTCGGCATATGGTTCACCGTCTCCCCCGACACCGTCGTCTGGGTCGCCAACCGCGGCCGCCCGCTGACCACCCCGTCCGGCGTCGTCGGCGTCAGCGACCGAGGCGCCCTCGTCCTCCGCGACGGCGCCACCAACGACACCGTCTGGTCGTCCTCCAACTCCACCTCCTCCGCCGCCGTCGCCGGCGCGGTGGCGGAGCTCCGCGACACCGGCAACCTGGTGCTCACGGACCCCGCCGGCGCCGTGCTGTGGCAGAGCTTCGAGCACCCGACCAACACGTTCCTCCCGGAGATGCGGATCGGGAGGAGCCTCCGCACCGGGGCCGAGTGGCCGCTCTCCTCGTGGCGCGCCCCCGACGACCCCTCCCCCGGCGCGTTCCGCTACGTCATGTCCGGCGGCGGCGCCGGCGGCGCTGTGCCGGAGCTTCACGTGTGGAGCGGTGGCCGCAAGACGTACCGGACGGGCCCGTGGAACGGCGTGCGGTTCAGCGGCATCCCGGAGATGACCACCTTCGAGGACATGTTCGAGTTCCGGTTCACGGTCACCGCCGACGAGGTCTCCTACGCGTTCCGCAACCGCGACGGCTCGCCGCTGTCGCGGGTGCTCCTCAACGAGTCCGGCGTGATGCAGCGGATGGTCTGGGACGGCGCCGCCGGGGCGTGGAGCAACTTCTGGTCGGGCCCGCGGGACCAGTGCGACAGCTACGGCAAGTGCGGCGCGTTCGGCGTCTGCAACGTCGTCGACGCCGTCGTCTGCGGCTGCATCGCCGGCTTCGCGCCGAGGTCGGCGGCGGAGTGGTACATGCGGAACACGTCCGGCGGGTGCGCCCGGAGGACGCCGCTGCAGTGCGGCGGCGGAGGGGACGACGGGTTCTACGTCCTGCGCGGCGTGAAGCTGCCGGACACGAACAGCACGGCCGTGGACGCCGGCGCGACGCTGGAGGAGTGCGGCCGGAGGTGCCTGGCGGACTGCTCGTGCACGGCGTACGCGGCGGCGGACATCCGCGGCGGCGAGAGCGGATGCATCCAGTGGTTCGGCGACCTGGTGGACACGAGGTTCGTCGACGGCGGGCAGGATCTCTATGTCAGGCTTGCAAAGTCTGAGCTAGGTATGACTGAACTCTCGGCTTCTTGATGTGTCAGTTTCCAGTGTTTCACAATTCGTCAATGGCGGAGCAGTTAGCTAGGAATTCTGAACCTGCAAAAAAAAACTGACCAATTTCATCTCCTTGGTTTTGATACCTTGAACCACTGCATGTTCGACGTGCGACGATTTGATTTCCTGATACACAATTACATGCTAGAAATCAGTTGTGTGGTGATTCAAACTTGAACTAAATCAATTGATGATTTCTAGCATAGAAGAAGTAAAAATTGTGACTCTTAATTTGCAACCAAGAATTCTTCATAATTTTCTGATACACAATTACATTTTAGCTTTGTTGGAGGATAAGGGGAGCAGGTTGCGTACAGCAACTCTGCCCAATTTTTTCTCCCGCAGGCGCTTTAGTTGGTCGTTGGTATTGTACAGTATAAGCATTTTTGTTTTCTTAGAACGTAATCCCTTCTGCATACTGACGAAGGCCTGTTTAGTACAGCTGCATGAAATTTATGTATATTTGCTGCAGTGTCTTTCAGCAGAGATCCATTTTTTTATTAGAAGACATTGCATTGTGTCGACCATCAAACATCCACAGTCTAGACGTGTCCTGCAGCAAAGATTAAAGCATTCAGTATCCTATGGCGAAAACCATAGTCAGAGATTCTTGTAGCAAATTTTGCCAAAAAATAATGGTTGCAAGCTCTTGTTTGACTTGCCTTCTCCTCATCGGCTCATCCCCATCCCAAGCAGGTATACACTACAGCAGTGGCTGGGAGTAGGTACTTGATCTACTCACTTATGTTATTTCATAATCATGAGTCATCTGGTCATATGATTCTGGAGGAATGAAAGAGATGGTCATACGGTCCTACCTCCCTATCTTGGCGTCACCTGCAGAATCATGTATTCTGTTCAAACCTATACGTATTATTCAGATTTTCATAATTCAAACAGCGTCGCACTCAATTTCCTTTCAAGTCGGAAAATAAAACCCTGCTAGATCTTTCGGTCCAAGTCAGCAGGGAACAAATGTCTCCATGCCTGAATCGAATGATATTTTCATGCACTGCCCATGTGCCCATGTCCTTTTCCGTCGCCTACCAGGACGAACAAGTCAAAGTCATGCTTCACTGCAACGATGATGCTCTATGTTTTGTTCAGTGTTCCTCTCTGATCTGATGCCATCGCCATAGAAATCTATAGCTTAAATATAAAAAAATATGAATAGTCTCAATGCCATCACCCTCAGTTAGTACTACCTAAGCTCTAAGAATGTGCTTAGATTCAACCAATCACTGTCTCACTGATGTTGCGCCTGCATATCTTCAGACACTCCCAAGAACACCCGGAAAGTCGTGGCTGTCATCACGCTGGTGATTACAGGGTTTGCGTTGCTTCTGCTATCCCTTGCCTTCGTGATCTGGAGAAAGGCGAGGCGCAGTAAGAAAGGTGGTCGATCAGTTCTTCTGGTTCCTGAGCGTCTGACCAGGAACCATTTATATACGTGGCTTTCAAGAAGAGAGAATCAGTTGCTGACAAATGTGTTCCATGCTTCTGTCCATTAATCTGCAGTTACCATGCTCGACGACGCAGCTGAGCTTATGAGTGGTGAATGCCCCACGTACCCTCTGGGGATCATCAGAGCAGCCACCAACGGGTTCTGTAAAGAAAACATAATCGGCCGAGGCGGGTTCGGCCTAGTCTACAAGGTAGTAACATCTGACAAAATTAAAATCAAACCGATGTATATGTATGCGTACATTGATGATTCAATGTATTGCTGTCGATCATGAGTCTTGTGTGACGACTGACTGACGACGACATTGCATTCATCTGATGAATGCCTGATTGAATTGGGGTTATTCGATCAGGGGCGGTTGCCGGACGGGCAACAGGTTGCCGTGAAGAAGCTGTCGTCGGAGAACACGGCGCAGGGCGTGAACGAGTTCATGAACGAGGTGGTGCTGATCGCCAAGCTGCAGCACCGGAACCTGGTCCGCCTCCTCGGCTGCTGCGTCCACTGCTCCGAGAGGATGCTCGTCTACGAGTACATGAGCAACAAGAGCTTGGACGCCTTCATCTTTGGTAATTAATCAAGCACTCTACTCTAGCTATGTGTAGTGTAGCTGCAAATTAATATGCAATAACAATGCTAACAATAATTTCAGCACTTGTGTGAATCTAAACAAATACTGCAAATCTGTGGATTCAGACGAGAGGCGGCGCGCGTCGCTGGGGTGGAAGACGAGGCTGGACATCATCCTGGGCATCGCGAGGGGCGTCCTGTACCTCCACCAGGACTCGAGGCTCAACATCATCCACCGGGACCTCAAGGCGGCCAACGTGCTCCTCGACGGCGACATGGTCGCCAAGATCTCCGACTTCGGCATCGCCAGGCTCTTCAACAGCAGCGCCGACCGCCAGCAAACCATCACCAGGACAATCATCGGCACATAGTAAGAAGCAGCAGCAGCAGCAGCAGCAGCAGCAGAGACGACGACTCCATTGCTGGAATTAATTAATGATTCAAGTTTGTTCTGCAGAATTAATTTGCAGTGTAAGGATCTACTACATACTGACCGTTTGCAACTGCATGCAGCGGGTACATGGCGCCGGAGTACGCCATGGACGGCACGGTGTCGTTCATGCAGGACGTGTACAGCTTCGGCGTCCTGCTCCTCGAGATCGTCAGCGGCCGGAAGAACAACCATAAAAGCTTCAACCTCATAGCACACGTACGTAATAAGCAAGCATAGTTTTTTTTTGCTTAAAGAAAATCCGTATGGCCTTGCATTGACCATCTAATGTTATGTTTATAAATTATAAAATAAACAATCGAGTTGAATTTCTCTGAGAAATTTCTTATAGGCATGGGGGCTGTGGGAAGGAGGCCGGAGCCACGACCTGGTGGACCCGGCGATCCGCGGCGGCTGCACGGCGGGCGAGCTGGCGCAGGCGGCGACGTGCGTCCAGGTGGCGCTGCTCTGCGTGCAGGAGTGCCCCAGCCACCGGCCGCCGATGGCCGACGTCATCCCCATGCTGTCGCAGCAGAAGGCGCCGGCGCGGCCGCGGCGGCCAGTGGTGTGCACGCCGATGAGGAGCCACCGCGCCGCTGCCGCCGCCGCCGCCGCTGTTCTCGCCGTGCAAGAGGAGATCATCACCGCCGGCATCAGCGATCTGACCATCACGACCCTCGAAGGCCGGTAGCGCGATACATTCATTGCAGGCAAGGTGTGGGTTGCAGGCTGCACTGCTAGCTGTTGCAGCCTTGAATTGCAGGAGTAGTTTTTGTGGATTCAACTGTTTCATGGATCATGCATGATGCATTCTTCTTCATGAAAAAGCAAAGAAGAAGTTTGTTCTGAATTGTCACTGCCAATCTAACACTAATTGATGTGTTCTACATACCTAGCGGTACTCCTGCCTGGTCCGAATTACTGAACTACTGAAGCAAGCGTCATACTGCGGACCACTCGTACGGATGAAGTTTTGCTTTGTCAAAACACCAGGTTGACCCAATCTAACAAAATGTACCATAACTAATCACTTGCATCTCTAGTGGCAGGAACCCACTGGTTGCCCATCTGTCAGCCATGGTGGCGGCACAAGGTCCAGTGCCTAGCTCACTCATCAATGGCATCACACTATAGCTTTGTCAGGTCATTGCGAGCACATGTGTTGGTGCCAAAAAATTCATTTTGGCAATTATAGATGGCCAACAGTCCACAACACGTCCATAAATTGACTAAAAGATGAGCCCTACAATTCAAAATTTTATCAACCAAACAATTTTTAAAAATGATAACTATCACGTAATCATTAAGATGATATATTGTATTTTTTTAAAAAAATCTATAGGCGAACCCACCTTATATTTCCGTGCAAAGAAATTCAGCTCGAGAAAAACATCGAGAAGTTCGCGAAACGTATTTTCTGCTACTATTCGTTGTTGACTTTTTCGTTTAACGGTTGACCATTCGTCTTATTTAAAAAAATTCACAAGTATTATTTATTTTGTACGTGACTTCCTTTATCACACTACCAGAATAACTCACATCCGCACCCCTCATATGCCCCGGTGCACTTAAGATCCGGTGCTAATGTAACGTTAGCACCGGGTGCGAAATTGGGGCGCCCTCGGGAACCCTTTTAGCACCGGGTTGTAACACCAACCGGTGCTAAAAGTTTAGCACCGGTTGGTGTTACAACCCGGTGCTAAAGGGTCCCCCTCCTTTAGCACCGGGTGGTATTACGACCCGGTGCTAAAGGGTGCCCTTTAGCACCGGTTCGTAAATACGATCCGGTGCTAATGTAGGTGTCACATGGTACTTCAAAAGGAGCGCATCTTTAATCCTATCACATGCGCTGTGTAGGTGAGATGGTTAGCACGTAAATATGCAAATATTCCGGTGCTAAAGGAGGTGACACCCTTTAGCACCGGAAAGGTGGCACCCTTTAGCACCGGAAGATTGTCACCGGGTGGGAAACCCGGTGCTGATTCTGGTAGTGTCATCGTATATATTTTAAGAATAACTTATTGGTTTGTATATTTGAACAAAATTTTTAAATAAAATGAATGGTCAAATAGTATGAAAAAAAATCAACAACGCATAGTAATTTAGAACGGACTTAGCGGGTGATTTTGAAACTGGCCGGCTACGCCGACACAAGACCTCTTCTCTCTCTCAGAAACCCACAGCGGCAAAAAAAACCAAAAAAAAAAGCAACAAACAAAACCCCCGGCCTCTCGTCCCTGTGTGATTCCGCCGCGGGGCCCCACGCTCCAGTGACAGGCGCACGCAGGCCCCACCACGCGGCACCCGGCGCCGAACCCCGCCACGTCACCGCACCTCCCTGGCGGTTGTCTGCGGCGGCGGCCTGCGCTGCGCTGTGGCGAGAGGGTTTAGGCCATAAAGCACACCCACACGCGCCTCGTCTCCCCCGAAACGGCAAAAACCCACTCCCCACTCCACCTCTTCTTCCTCCTCATCTCTCCCGGCGGAAAACCCCAATGCCCCGCCGCGGCTGGGAGCCCCGCAGGTGAGCCCTCGCCGCCGGCCCTCCTCCCCCGCTTCCCCTTCCTCCCCACTTGCATTGCGCCGGGGCGGGCTTCGATTCCGGTTTCTCTCCGGACGAAACCCCGACTCTGCGGTTGTTTCCCCATTTCGCTCGTTCGTAGGGCAACCCTAGCTTGCTTGGATGCAGTTTTTTTTCTCTCTCTTTCCGAGACTTAGCCTGCTGCGGAGATGGATCTCTCGCCTTCTTCTCGGAGCGATCGATCCCAATTTTTGCCCGTGAGAAAATAAATAAAATGGGAAAAAATTGGGTGCTTATGAGAAGTCCTTGTTCAGTTGGCTCCGTAAGGGGATTCTAGCATTTCTTTGTTTCCTCTCGATTTTTCCAGGTGTATCGTCTCGAGATAGCGATTTAAGCTAGATATCCTATACCACAGCTATGCTATTTATTAAATTAGAATTGTGCGTCTTCTCCATGGTTGCAATTTGAGCTGCGTCCGCTGGGGAATTACAGAAATTGTTTAGGTTAATGTCGTGCTAGGTGCTTAGGAAGCACCTAACACGCACCTGCTCTGTAGCTACCGGCTTGGGCCTTGGGGCTGATCATGCTTGTTTTACCCGGAACCAGTTGTTTATTTGGTACCCTTGTTAGGTTCTGTTACCTGTGCCTTCAGATTGTGTGCACCTATCTGCCTGCTTGGGATGCCGGGAGCCTATCCAGTTCTCACTGTAATCAGTAATGTTGATTTGCATCGTGATAAATTCGGCATATTAGTTTCTGTTTGTCCTAGGTTTTTTGCTCTTCAAAGTTCACTACTGTACCGGTTCCGCTGGTGTGCCTGCGCCTATGACTCTTTGCTTTTACTAATTTATAATCGGGACTATTGTTTTGTAGAATGAGACAGAATCAAATTGTGTTGTTACAGTCTGCCGCTGGGTGTCCGCATGGATCTTATGCATGATTTCTTAGAATAAGAAATGGTTTCTGTAGATAGTGGCCCAAGTTTTCAGCTTGGTTCATAGTCTGTATAACTAGTCTGTATCTGTACTCACTGCATAAATAGACACTACTTTATTTTGGGTGGTACAGGCCTTACTGAGTTCAATTTCTTTCTTCTTTTCCCTGGCAACCATGATTGTCAATTCGCCAGGCATTTTTATGCAGCAGAGTTCTCCGTTTACTTGGTATACAACCAAACGTGTACGCCTTGATGTTGTTGAAGTTTCATGTTTTTAAGTTGATCGCATACCTGAAATACTGATGGAAATGGATGTCATCATTTTATCAACTATATAACTAAAAAAATTGAAATGTGTGGCTTTGTTGCTCTAAATGTGATCCTTAGTTTCCATAGCTAAGTGTCATTACTTCTAGTTGTTCTAACTATTCAGTCCTTCAGGTAGTGCTACTGCCTTTATTTCATTGCACTCTTGGTTGTGTTGTCCTTATTCAGTTGTTTTTGGCCTGATAAACATATCATTTTCTTAATCAACAGATAAATATTCCCCGGCAATGGGTGCTGCTGGCAATGGTAGTAACACAAAGTTTTTGTCCTTACAAGTTGGAGAAAGAGATGACAGAAGTGGCAACACAAAGTTATATTCAGACTTTACTGCAGCTGAAATGCAAGTGAATCCTTTCAATGATGATTTATCTTTGATTCACATAAAACTGGAACAGTCATTGTCAAGTGTACAAGCTTTTGTTGCTGAGCATATGAATTCTAAGGATCTTGATATGGATTGGAGCAAGGAGGCTGTTGGACTGAACGGCTTCAGATATGTGGGCTGCAATGACCTAAGGGATGTTGCACTGAATAGCTTGCACATGTTCTTCAAGACTGCAGTTCAGATGTTATCTTCTGAAGGGTACACTGAGGATGCTGTTTTAAATGCCATTGTGGACTCTGCACTCTGTTACCAATTTGATGGACCTATCAATAAGATCACAGAGCATGCACGCACATTGCTACAGAGCGGTGATCATCAGGTTGATTATTCCCACAGTGAGAATGCTGAGACAGTTTTGCACATGTTGGGCTTGTATTTTGTTTGCAATGCATCAAGTTTGCTTAAGTCATGCTGTCCATTTTTCACCTTGGGAGATGCATTGTGGTGCATTCTGCTGTGTGACCTGGATATCTCTATTGCTCGTGCAGCTTTTGCTTATATGAGTGGTTACGGGAATGGACAATCAGAAGGGCATGCTCTTAGACAGCGTGACTTATGTGAAGATCGCGAGAATGCAAGTGATTTATCAGAAGAATATGGTTGTAGTAGTGCCACAGATTCGCCCGCACATTTTGAGCCACCTCAGTCTGAAGCACTGGAAAGGATGTGGAGCAGTATTCTGGCAGATTATATAGTTTCAGTTCAAGACTCTGCCACGAAAAATCAAGATGCTCCTGCTGCTCAAGATGAAAGTTCTTCCATACCCAAGGCTGCGGTTCAGAATAAGAAAAAGACAAAGAAAGGCAACCGCGGTAGGATAAATTCCATGAAAACTCAGAAAGACTCTGGCAAGGATGTAATAGTTTTCAAGAACGTCCCACAAGTCAAGGGTATTATGAGTAAAACATCTTCAAGAATGCTGAAAGAGAGTAGATCATTAATGGCATTCCTTGGATCTGCACAGAGCACTTCGACAGGCATTTCAGAGGTAACCAATAAAAAAGTCTTACAACCATGCACGCTAGTTCCAACTCAACCTCTTTCTGGATCTTCCTCAGTCAAAAGAAGAGATTCAGCTGGGCCACTTTATTCTCCTGTTAGCTGTTCTTCCAACTCACCATCTACTGCAAAGGCAGAGTTTAAGCAGCAAATGTTACCTGATGTTGTACAGTTCTCTCTCCCAAATACTCCTGCAGAGGGCTTTGAATTTTCTTTCTCACATGATGGCATGAAGACCTCTTGGGTTCCAAAAGATAGGAAAGAGGAGTTGGCTCTAGAACTAGTGCAGCGTTTGGGCGAATTAAAGCTGGAAGTGAAACTCTGGACAGATTGGGCTAATGAGAGGGTGATGCAGTCAACAAGTAGGCTGGTAAATGAAAGGGCTGTTCTTTTATCTCTTAAAAAGGATAAGGCAGATGTTGAAGAGCCTGATGTGTTTAATAGAAAGAAGGTTGAGGAGACACAAAAGGCACTAGACAGTACTTCTGAAGAGCTTGATCGTGTTAATTCCCATGTTCAGGAGCTTACGGATAAGATGTCAAAGTGTAGGCGTGAGAAAAAAGCTGTCCTGCTACAGGGAAAGCAAGCAGATGAAAGATTGACTAGCATTTCAAGCAAGGAAAATGAGTCCATGGACAGGCTGAAGTCCATGGAGACAGAGAAGATCCTTTTGCAGGAGGAGCTTGTTGCTGAAAGGGATAAACTATCCAAGCTTCTGAAAAGTGTTGAGCAATCTAGAAAATCTGAAGATATCTTAAAGGTATTCCAATTTGATCCACCTTGTGCCTTCAAATTTTCTGTCATCATGCACATATTATTTAATTTGCTTTGCCACACACCCTTGCTTTGTAAATGTATGATGTTTTGTACAGATACTGTCTCCTGATACAACTTTCACCACCACTTTTTACATGAAAGTGCCACTTGAAATCTGTAGTATTTTATACTATGAAAATTGATATGATCAATCCAAGTACTTCATTTTTTTAAAAAAAATGCTTGATGACCAAAATTTGAGATTTTGTACTGCATGCTTTATTAATTGTCAGATACTGCATTTTCCACTCACATGCAAAATCCTATCGAATGATTCTGGCAAATGCATGCTCCTTTAGATCTGCATTATATATAGTTTTTTGTTTGGTACAATCATTTTTTATTAGTAAAATGAATATTGATATGATATAAGAATTTTGTTCATATATTTTTAACTGACTTTGAACTTGTCTCACCAAACTTCATAGAAATGTGCATTTGCACAATTCAAATATCAGGATTTGGCAGGATGTATTGGTTTTCCTTTAGGATACAACAATTATGTACATAATATGTTGTTCGCTACCATTGTGCTTAAAATGCCAAATTCCTAGGCAGAAATTGTGGCATGTTTTCAGTTCCTTGATTGGTTGTATATTGTAACTTTGTGTGTCACCATGCTGGTCCTGCTTTCCAATTTCAACCTTGAGTGCACTATATCTTTTTTTTTCTTAATTCTCGGGTTTCACTGTGGTCATCTACTGCCTAACACATCTTATGAGTTCAATAGTGGGTTGATTGGTTGATTACTAGATACTACCTCCGTTCTTTAATATATGACGTTTAGGACAAGCATATTAGTTCATTTTTGAGTTAAATCACTTGTCCTAAAGGACATATATTCGAGAACGGAGGGAGTACCAGTTAATGTACATGTATCACAATGACCTGCGTAGAGGATGCAGTGTGCAAGGGCATGTGTTTTCATGCATCATGAGTAATTTTATAGGCCATCTTAGTAGAAAAATATGCTGGTTGTTTTGGTTGAGTCATGAGATGAAAAATTTTCAATATAATCTAGCATTACTTGGCTCATGCATAATCTACAAAAATGTATGTGTTGTTGCCTAGCCTTTTATTTGTTTCCATTGATTTATTAATGTATTTTCGCAAAGATTATTTTATGACCTTTGTCTGTAAACACTGCAGAAAAGGTGCCAGGAAGGAGAGAAGATGCTAGATGCACTTACGAAGCAGGTTAACTTTGAAAGAAGCGAGCTTGAGCGGATTGATACATCAGCAAGAGCAAAGGCTAGCAATGTGTTGCTGAAAGCGCAGAACAATCAGGAGTGGCTTCAGGCCAGCATCAGGAGTCTCAAGCAGCAGGTAGACGAAATGTCTAGCTTCAGCAAGCTTCAGAGGGTTGCAAAGTTCATGGGCCCTCCAGGGTTTGGGGTTGATTCTCTACAGCGGGAGCAGGAATGTGTCATGTGCTTGGAAGAGGAGATCTCGGTGGTTTTCCTGCCGTGTGGGCATCAGGTGGTCTGTGCTGGGTGCAACCAACGCCACCGGGACGTGGGCATGGCAGAGTGCCCGTCCTGCAGGTCTCCCATCGAGCGGAGGATCTGCGCTCGCTTTGCTGACAGTTAAGGTGAATGTACATCTGGTGGGGAAGAATCGCAGGAGTTATATAACATTTTGCCTCAGTTAAAAGAGCCGTTGTCTAATACCAAACTACCACCAAGGAGCGGTGCAGCTGTGTAGGTGAGTTTCTCAACTCTCTGGCGTCAGTTGGTTTTGGGTGGGATGCGGTTGGAAAGGATGCTCGTTCCAGGATGCTAGTGTCAAGTGGAATCGAATGATACCTTGTCAACTATTACAATATATTTTTATATACTTGCTTGGTGGTAAAAAAACAAAACTAGTATGCTAATGCTATGTGATGCGGAATGCCTAAAGTGGCCTATGGTTTATGCAAGTATATGGCATGGAATATCTGAGAAAGCGCATTGGTATTTGCGTCGTGTGCTGTGGTTTGCTGTTTGATTTCCACGATGATATCATGGTATTCTGATATGCTGCCTCGTATAGTCGTATGTCCTGGTTTGATGTGTTGTTTGGTTGCACTCATGTCATGTAGCAATCTTCCATCTGAAACGCGATCTCGGTGCACAATGAGTATTAACCAGGAGGAGAGTCGCAGCAGCAGCCACATCAGCCTAACCTCTCAAACGGAGATATGCTGTTTCCTGGGCCAGCAACGTTAACGTAAGGTGCTCCACGAACGAAAAAAAAAGAAATCCTATAGCATGACATTACTAAAACAGAAAATACGTCGTACACAATCTGCATTGATATTCCAATACATGCACTGAACAAAGTAATGCACACTCATGATTCATTCAAAGAAGTGAAATAAAAGAAACTAGTACATTACTTCTAGAAACACAGCGCTTGCCTTGTTCATGTGCAAATCTTCGCGCTTGGAACTTGGAAGGCTTCACTTGTCAGCCCATATGCATGATTGCTACATGTTACAACAATTGGCTAGCTAAAGCACAAGGGAAGCAGCTAGCTCCTTCCCAAAGAGCCCGGCGATTGCTCGACCAGGATCTTCCTGCGTCACTAGGGATTCTCCTACCAAAACCTGACAACATGAGTGACACAACAAATCAGTGTCGTCTGCACATATCACCCTAGGAAAAAAAAGATGTTTCCTCTAATTAAATAAGATAAAGTACGTTACTTATTATTTCCTCTAAATTCAATCAAATATGTGCCTTTATTAAAGGGGAGAACAGTGCTTAATCTGCAAAGATATTATTTTGCCCGAATAGCATAGTGGTCAATTATTTGTACTAAACAAATAAATATACAGATCGAAGGCACTTTTACATGGAAAATACCGAATGCCTTCGGTTCTTATCTAAAAATTATAAACAGTATTCGTATGTCCAATATATGAAGAACATTTTTTCATGTTTAATTATACCAGATGCCTTTGGTTTCTTAGCAAAAGTTGATGGTTCAGAAAACTTACAGCTGAAGCACCAGCATTCTGCACATATGCTATGTCATCAGGCGTAAACAATCCAGACTCGCTCACAACCTGAAGAAACATAATCATTGAAATTTAGTTTTTATTATAAGCCCATTCTGAGCAATTTCTATTATCTGGTTAGACAGCACATGCTCAGTGGCTAGCAGGAACTATCCAGTGAATTGGTGGTTTTCTTGGGAATGGCCAAATTTGCAATACTGGAGGACAATGCACAAGAAGTGGATGAAATGCTATTGTCTGACTTTCTGGTTCTCACATCTATAGTACTATGTTGGCATCATAAACAAATTAAATAACCTGTTAAATTACCGTCGGTTTCTAGGTTGAGTACAATGGCTGCATCAGGAAAATGACTAGGTAAAATAATCCATTGAAACACAACTATGTCAAGGTGTGAATACAAAAATATTAATAGAAAATAAACCTACCATTATTTTCTTCTTCCTAATGATGTCCCCACGTTTCTCTAGCAACATGTTTGTGTTCGCAGTATCGACTTCAAATGTCCCTGAAGCATATATATATATATATATAAATAAATTTCAGCTTGCTACTGGGCCATCAGCGTATAGCTGCACATCATCACCAACAAAAATGGCTTGCAAAATTGGTGTAATGTATGCTGTGTAAGAATTGATGGAGAATATAGTACCTAGACTGCGATTGTTGATGCCAATAAGTTGAACACCATCTATCTTGAGTACACGATCCAACTCCCTCTCATCGTGAACCTACAAAGTACACAATTACCTTTAGTAGTAAATTCCTCAAAAAAGTAAATTAAGGTTATGTTTAGTACGGCGAAGGAGTGGTGAGTTACAACTTGCATGAGCCACGGTGAATTACACTTATATATCCATACTTTCTTTTACAGTTTTCGAACTATATAGTATATGTTGGCAGAAACAATAAAATATATGGAAACATGAATGCACTTTGATGAAAAGAATATATAAATATAGTAGCGTAAAAAAAGACTACAAAATTAAAATACCCCAGAGCCAGAATGAGAAGCTTGTGACGTACTAACCTCAACAAGAGCTGCCATTCCGAGACTCCTGCAAACACGAAGCATGTACTTGATGTCAATGTCCGGTAGCACGGCGGCGATCAGGAGAATCGCATCGGCGCCTTTGGAACGCGCGTAGTAGATTTGCCAGACGTCAATGACAAACTCCTTGCAGAGTAGAGGGCACTGCATTCGCAGCCATATATCATTTGTTCAACTCTTGAGACAATGCAAGCATATATATGCTCATTGGGTGACTTACATTGACGCCAGAGTTGCGTACGGCCTCCAGATTCTCAAAGCTCCCCTGTAGGAAGAGGAACATATATGCACACGATATATAGGACATGTCAGAGAATTTCATCATCTCTGGAGGAAGAAGAAGAAGGAGGAGGAGGAGAAGAGGAAGCAAATGCAGTCGTCGCAAATGCCGAACCTGAAAGTGCTTCTCGTCAGTCAGGATGCTCAAGCAGGCTGCGCCATTCTTCTCATAGGCGTGCGCGATCTCGACCTGTCAGTTCAGAATTTGCAGAATTCTCGATCATGGTCAATCTTCAGTAATTAATTTCTTCAGAGTTGTGTCAAAGTTCAGGGCAATGTTCATCACAAATAAAAGCTATAGAAGCCTGTGATACGTGACTGACCGGGTCGAAGTTGTCCCTGAGCAGGCCCCTAGTGGGCGAGGCCTTCTTGACCTCGGCGATGAGCGCCGGGACGCCGCCGTTGCGGCGGCGCGCCGCGTCGAGCGCGGCGACGAAGTTCCTGGGCGGCGGCGCGCGCGGGTGGTCGGCGGCCTCCCTGACCTCTTGGAGCGGCGCCCGGGCCTTCCGCTGGGACACCTCGACCTCCTTGTCCCAGACGATCTGCTCGAGGACGCTGCGCGGGGCGGCCTCGGAGGGGTAGCTGGGGCGGCAGCAGCGGCGGCGGACGCGGATGCCCTGCGCGGCGGCGATGGCGTTGAGGGACTTGCCGCTCTCCCACTGGACCACCTCCGCCGCGTTGTTGAACATGGCCAGCTCCTCCAGCACGGACAGCACCGAGGCCTGCTGTGTCGATCCCCATGGATATATACGTGGATGAAATCAAATACCGTAAAAAATGATATTGTTTTAATTATATATCATCGAGATTTCGTACATTTTACTCCTTGGGTTTGATAAACAAAGTCATTTAGGATAGCGACACCGTTAGAAAAGCACAACTTTGATTTTTTTTTCTATAAAAATATTTCTTGAAAAATTATATATGTATATTTTTCATGAAAGTAATTTTTAAGACCAATCTATTTATATATTTTTCACATTTTCAAACTCAATGATTTAAATATTACTCATGATTTATATTCTCAATATTTGACTCAAATCTTGTCCTACACGACTTTCTTTATCAAATTGGAGGGAGTATATTATAAAATAAATGTATATGATGATATTCTGTATTGGAATAAGTTTAAGTTGATGTCGCGTATCCCGGTCAACACAGCAGGCAGACTGCAAGCTCCCAGTTGAGCTCTAGCTATTCGCGCCTTCGCCCAGCCCGGCCAGTAATGAAATCCATCAGAGACGAGAGGACAGAAGGAGATGGAGGGACGGCAAGCATGATGGCACCTCGGCGACGCTGCATCGGACGGTGCGCGGGGCGGCGGCGGTGGCCCGGAGGAGGGCGGGGCGACAGGACGAGGAGAGCACAGAGGCCCTGGCAACGGAGGCGGCGGCGGCGGGGAGGATGGAAGACTCCATTGGCAACGGGGGAGGAGGAGGATACACGGCCGGAGGTGGGGGAGAAGCAACAAGAGTACAAGCTAGCTAGAGTGGCGGCGCGGGTTTTGAATTGATGCCTCCGTGCCCCGTGGAGGGGAGGCCGGCCGGGCATGCTTTTATAGGCGCCCTCGTTCCCCGGCGGAGCTCAGCAGCAGTCAGCTACTAGCAGATCGAGCAGAAGACACCATTCCCCTCTGCGTCTTGATTTCCCTTTGTCTGCAAGAGACCCCTACCGGCCGGGCCCGGGAATCTCATCATCCCAACTCACCCTATCTCATCGATCATCTCAACCCATTCTTTTCTTCCTTCCGATCCGATCTGAGGCCCGGGCATGCATGCATTGGCGCGCGTCGTTTTGCGTCGCATCGCCGGCCTCTCGCGCGCCACCTAGGTCTTGTCTAGTTGCCAACTTTAATGGTGTAAAGTTGAGACTTTGACACTGTAGCGCAACTGTAGCATTTTGTTTGTATTTATAGATAATTATCCAACCATTAATTAATTAGACTTAAAATATTCGTCTCGCAAACTGTAACGAAACTGTGTAATTAATTTTTGATTTTATTTATATTTAGTACTATATGTATGTTTCAATATTTTGATGTGATGCGAATCGTCTTTTGGAAGAGTGGAATTTAGGGTGCAATTCGGGAACTAAACAAACCAACCCAGTTAACAAACGCCCGCGCAGTGTACGTCTGTCTCTGTCTCGCATTATCATTATCATCATCGTTGTTCGAGGTCACGGATGAATGAATGAATGAATAAACAAACCAGCACGTGATTCGCGAGGCTGCCATACCACGCTGTTTGTTTCATCATATATCTATCCTAGCTTGTCCACTTATTTCATTTTCCCGTGGCAACCACCCTGCTGCGTGCAGTGCAGTGTTCGCTAGCTAGTGCACAGATACATGGTTTTCATTGGCACCGATCTAGTAACTGCCGGCACAAATGGATTAAGTGTCGGTAGGTTCAGAATTAAATATACCTATAGTAGAACCACTAGTATAAATATACTTGCGGTAGAACCACTAGTATAAATAGTGTTCGTACCATTGAAGAAGACCTTAGATGCTTTACGGACGGACGTTTATATATATCTCCACTAGAACAAGTATATCTAAGTGCTTTCTCTGGTCTCTCTTTATCTCCTTCCCCAACGCTCTTGATCTCACCCTTGTTTTTTTTTGTCTCTCTCTCATGTTTTATTTGAGAAATAGTGTTCTAAGGGAATTGAAAGAGATTGAGAAAGATTTTAACCTCGTAGAAAAAATTACTCCACTTCAAACCCCTCTGATTTACTTCAATACTATATTTTCCAAACAAAACCTCAGCTAGCACGTCAACATCAGTTAGCAACGTGAGGATCGGCGGCAACGCGCGAGATCGAGGAGTCCTAGCACGTGCGAGGAGCCATCACGCTTGAGGATGCGAGCGGCATGCAGACATGTACGGGGCGGCGGCTCGCGCACATACCGGCGTGGCAGCATGCAGATGCGGGAACGGCGCGGTCGACCCGTGGGCGCCCGGCGTCATCATCTTGTAGGCTGAGGCAACACCGCATGGGCTTCTGGTATATTTTGACCGTCAGGATAAATAACTTTTGTACCCGGGCCTTTTTTAATCCCAAATTTTACCCTTCAAGTTCACTGTAAAAAAAAAATTCTCATCACATTAAAATATCATAGCATGTATGGAGTACTAAATATAAATGAAATCAAAAACTAATTTCACAGTTTTGTTGTACTCTACGAGACGAACATATTTTGAGCCTAATTAATTAATTTTTAGATAGTTTTTAACACATACAAACGAAATGCTACAGTGCACATTTAATGCGCACAGTACGCGCCAGACCCGATTCAGGAGCGCCCGAATCTGGAACTAAACAAGGCCTAGGGTGTGTTTGTTTGTTTACGCGAGGATACGTAGACTTGTATGTTACATACTGGGTGAGGTAAGCAGGCTAAGCGGATGTAGTGACTCTAAAAAGAAGGGTGTTTGATTGGTTGTACAACTTGCGAAGTCAGTTGTATAAGCGGATTCAAACAACTCTGTATATGAGACTAATGAGTAGACCCAAAACAGATGCAATGTATCGACGAGTCTGCGTGAGCGGAAACGGCCAATTTAGATGTCTCCATAGCGCCTGAATAAAAGGTGTATTTTTTATCCACTCTTGTTGCCTGCATCCGCGTAGGTAAACAATGAAACACTCTTTTTTTAAGGGTCAAACGCTCTTCTCTCTAAGTTTATATATGGATTCGCTAACGCAGGATGAGTCAAAATGCGAGCAACCCAACACACTGTTAGTGACTGTCGAGCGTTGACAGCAACCAACCGCTCCGTTGGCGTGCGGCGGCAATCGCGGCCACGACACAAACACACTTTCTAGCGTGGATGGGAGGCCGGGCAGCACTGCACACTGCTCTAGCCTCTCGCCCTGACAGATTATCATTTAATTTAGCACTGACTGCATGCGAAATCTTTTGATTGGTTGCCGGCCGATCGATTCCGATTTCCTCCGTTCCCGCAGAGCCCAGGCTGCGCGGACACCGCACGTGGCCACTCGCGATCGATCTAGTAGCTTGTAATTAGCTGCATGCTCAATCGTCACCACCCCTTCGGGACTGTGCTACATATATATGGCGCTATATTTATATATATAATATATATACACGCTCCCTCGGGTTTAAAAAACAAGTCGTGCTACGCGTGGCCACCAGTGCACAAAAACAAATCGTTGGCGAGCTGGAAGCCGTTTTTGGACGTCGTTGCCCGTGAGTTATCGCGATCCGAGCGTGCGCAGCGCGGCAACGGATTTTCTAGCGCGCATGCAGCCCGCCATGCAAAATCGACGTTAAACTTAAAAAGGTGCGGTCTCGCAGGATCAAACATGAGACTTAGCGTCTTGGGAATAGCCGCACTAACCAATCGACATGCGTTCATATTTGTGTCAGGGTTGGATCCGCTGCCTATTTAACAAGGTAAACATGGAAAACTAACCCCTAATTAATCACTACTTAGTAAGCGCAATCATGTCCTAAACAACTTGTTTTAGCAAACTGGAGGGAGAGAGAGAGTGTGTATATATAGAACCTATAGTCTATGGCCGGCCATAGAATAACTATTCTATAGCCACTTTGAGTTACTATAATTACTATAGTAATTCACGAGATTTTAGTAACTTCTTACTAAGTAATTTACTATAATATTATGGTAAATATCTCCATGAGTATATATATATATATAACAGTACGTTCACATACAAGCGCTTGTAGCTACCATCACCATCAATATACTATTGTGTGTATGTTCACATACTTATTTATCAGTTTGAGTATGTTCGTATACTAATTCTAAGATACTCCAAAGCGAATTGCATGAAAAAATTCAGAAGCAACCATATTTTTAAAATTTATTATGATTATACAATTATACTAGTATATAGAAATTAGTATGTCCACGTACTAAAAGTATGCCTACATACTCAACCTACATACCATCCAGATAGTCTAGTATCATCGTATACTACATATACATACTCTTCGTTGGGTCATACACGTCTTCTAACATGAGATACACAGGTGAAGGTAGCTACATACGCATGTAGAAAGAATTTTTCCTATATATATACTAGCCCGCTCCATGCCCATCTTGAGGCATTATCCATATTCAAAATTTCGAATAACTATCCGGCAATCAAGATTCAAGAACAACTCAGCATGAACTGCCATCGACAGCAACCACTCGCTACACATGGGCGGCATGGTGCCTGCTCAGTGCTCACTATATACACATGCCAGTATAGGCATTCCAAAGGAAAAGTGGAAGAGTACATGCTGCTAAGATGCTGCTACATGCTTGCACAAACACAGACTCATCGTGTTGCCGTTCTGGTGGCTGAATTTCCTCAATGCCGATGCCATCATCAAGAGCTCGTGGAGGTGCTGTCTGTGGTGCTGCCTAGGCTCAAAAAGGAGATCCTCCTCCCCGCAGCAGGTGATACCTTCAGAGTAGCAGGTCGTGACCAGCTAGAAGTTTAGGCTGAGAGAACAGGTTTAGAGATTGTCATCGAGAATGATAAGAAGGCACAGCCTCCAGCAGGTATGATATTATAATATTATGGTAAATATCTCCATGTGTGTTATAGTAACCCAATTACCATAAATATGTATTAAAATTATAGTAATTATAGTAAATTATATTATAACACACATGGAGATATTTACCATTATATTATAGTAAATTACTTAGTAAGAAGTTACTAAAATCTCGTGAATTACTATAGTAATTATAGTAACTCAAAGTGGCTATAGAATAGTTATTCTATGGCCGGCCGTAGACTATAGGTTCTATATATATATATATATATATATATATATAGGACTCCGCTAATTCATACCCTGGGTACAGAATAGCTATTCTGTACCCGAGCCCACCCGACCCCGTCCGACCCACGCGCGCCCGCGAACGAGACAAGACAACCGGCCAGTCCCCTCGCTGGTTTTTTTGTTTCGGTGGTACAGGTTCCTCCACCTAGTTTTTTTTCCGGTTGTTTTTCTTTCGGCGGTTGGGAGAGTATGGGTTGCTTTTTTTTTGCACGCGTTGCTGGGACCTGTACCAAATGTGCCAAGTTTGCGTTTTTTTCCCGGCGGATCCACCAGCTCCGTCTGGGCTGGATTTTTTATTTTTGCACGCGTTGCTGGGAGCTGTACCGACTGTGCAAGTTTGCTGGGTTGTTTTCATCTCTATCACGTGGACATGTGCACGTGTTATGCTTGGATGCATCCATCTTCATTGTATTTGATCAGATATCACAATTCACAATTTGCATTCGATCTTTGCAAACAAGGGTAAACAAAGGCATAATGTAGAAGTAGCTGGATTTCCAAAAGCTGAGCTACCAGCTATTTATTTTCAACAAAATGAATTCAGTCACCAACATTAGAATGGTACAACAATTGGATCACTAGATCACCTAGTGATCGTACAATAAAAAGAACCAGAATTGGGCGTTTGGCAAAGGCTGCACTGTGCAGAACCATGGATGGCATGTAGTTTTCTCGCTGCTGCGAGGCCAGAATTTCTTCGTGCAACAGTTCTAAGCATCTGTGTTGACCCCAACACCACAAAGCATAATCACATCCAAGGAATATTACATGATAAAATTGCACTTTTGTTTTGACAGGGTATACAACATTCCTCAATTTGTTGTCCATATCTTTGGGAATCCTTACCTGTCAGGACAAATAGTGATAAACAGATATCATGTCTTTATATAAGAAAATGGCCCAAAATGTTAGGTCATGTAACAGATTTTCAGATGGAACGAGGCATTTTGAACGGAGAAACCTTTAGGATAATGAACCAACAGTTTTGTAAAGTCTAGAGTTTCAGAATATTTGGAAAGACAAGAAAGCTCCATCCCACACAAAATGAACCAGAAATTCACTACATTCCTCCGTGAATCAACAAATTGATGCACAAATCGACAAGAAACTCTGAAATTCAGAAACTTTTATTGTTATGCATCAGCTAATTGCACCAATGAAACAATAGTTAGTTATGGAACAGATCAGTTTGCCATGTAAGGGAGAAAACCAAGCAAAAAACAGTTGAAATGCTTGCATATGGAGTAATTGTAATGAGAAAATAAATGACACGTAGATTTTTTGTTAGAATTTTTAGATACTCGACGCCAATTTTCAGTATTTTGGTTAACAAAAAATGAGTAAACATTTCCAGATATGCAAAGAATTATGAATTAATCTGGCACACTATTCACTATGTGCTAAATGCATAAGAAACAGCCCATATATGGAAGCCTTATTAGCTACTGTCAGAGCTTCATTTAGAGAATTAAATCCAGGACCTCCAATAGTTGTACTAAGCATGCCATAAAGTGTAAAAATCAGTAACCTAAAATCTGAAATATCAACGCTTCAAATGGCACATAAAGAATGGATTCAAAAGAAGATTTACTAGAATCCAGACAGTCCTAAAAGATCCTTCTTCACTAGCCAACAATGAATTTGTAAATCACTGGACGTAAGGACAATAAACCAATTAATGTACAAATTTTCTACTGGTAATAGGATTGTGTAACATATAATCACTGAATGTATAAATCAATTGATAAGTTAAGCATGCCTTTGTCTAATGAACTATCAACAATTCACAAAGTTATCAATTAATAATAGATAAGAGCTCAACTCTCGTGCCTACAGCTGAGCTTCACAAGGAGCACCATGAGCACGTAATGTTCTGCATTGAAGGATGCGCAACAGAATATGCTCCTTGTCTCCTCATACTGTGCACAAGCGAGGGAGATAAAACTGAGAATATAGAAATCAGGTGTTTAATGCAAACAACAATCAAACTTCGGTATTTTGAAAAAACAAAGATGAAATGTGGATATGACGACTCACATAGCAAATGAATGTACATAGCAATTGATTGTTAGCATAGTATAATTACTAATGCACTCAAATCTGAAGAAGATACATATATTCCAATTTGATCAAGCAGTTATCAAGACACCTATTTACAAATTTAATATTAAGTAACAACAGCAATAATGGCCTTCTAGTTAGTCAGTCACCCGTGGTGGCTAACCAAAGATGCTCTGAAAGAAAGGGTCTCGGATCCGCACACACGGGAATTAGCAATGGCTAATGACATGCCAAAAATACTTCATAATGCTCATGTGTTCAGCCAAAAACATTTCCAACTGCAAGCACTTCATATGGATCACATCATAAAAAAGCTAGAGAACTATACAGACATCCTTTATTTGCACTGAAATATCCTAATCTTAGTAACTGACGTGAACACAGAATAAATCAACTGTACACAAGGAAGCACTAAAATAGCATGATGGCTGCGAAAACACTGTGAACACAGAACTTCATATGGATCTTGCTCATGTCAGTAAAAAACTGTAATGAAACGATCGATCATATATATATCACAAAAAGTCAGTACAGCTTGTGATTAAATTGACATGAATTAAAACTGTACACAAGACTGATGACATTTTCTGAAAGGCTAAGGGTAAGTCTATCTTCTAAATACAACAGAATCTGGAAAAGAAAATCAGCAATTCCAATATAGTAAGTTTTATATTAGTTAATAGGGTCACGAATATCCTTGTCCGGGGGAAGTATCAACATCAATGGTGCATCTCAGAAAGAAATGAAAGAAATTCAGGAAAGAGATTACATTTGCATACATACTCATCTCATTTTGCTCCCGTTGCTGATCCCCGTGATAATGAGAGAAGAGAACTGCAGTTATATTTGGGAAGGTGCACAACAGATCCACGCTAGCAGCCTAGCTGCTTGTCTTCAGGGTTCGCTTGCATCGACCATCGAAGCAACTTTAGCTGCTGCTCTCGAAGCGGAACGATGGATTCATCCATATATAGAGAGGAGATGTTGCCGGTCAGATATTTTGCACGGGAAAATAATGAATATGTAAACTTGATTAGGGATGGGGCACGCAAATGGGACTAACCTGGAGCTCCGTTCAAGGAAGCCGATGAGTGATGCAGGTTGGGGCAGCAAGATGCTGGGCCGCCATGGCTGAAACTGTGTACACCGCGCGATCTACTCTGGTTGAACAAAGCAGATTGGAATGAGGCCGACGACTAAACAGGCACTCCACCTCTCTAGGGCCACTCTGTTCACGCCTCTATGCATCCTCAGAGTTTGGTGTGCTCGACCTTTCTCAACATCACTTTGCTCGACCTGTACACATCCTCTGATCTACAATGACCAACACAAATTGGAATCAGGAATGAATCAGCCAAATAAGAAAAAAAAACTCCCGAACACATGCACCAGTGGAGTTTCACACAAAACAAAATGATGCTAGTTGACAATAGAAGAAAGAACAAAGGGACAAAGCGCCAGGAAATAGTGGCTGAACTTGTCCTCTCTACTGGGGGCTTGATCCTGCATCACCCCAGGTTGTCTTGCATCTGGTCGTCACCACTAGCTCACCAGTTGGGGATGGGTGTTTTCGCAGCAGGATTGATCACACAACATCCCTGCAGAGACAAACTCACCACATCAGGGATTCAAATAGCAGCCACTTAATTAGAAATGTCGGTTGCCACAACCATCTGAAAACTATCTATAGTGAATTGATCAGAAATCTCGGCTCATACGTGGACTCATCATAACCGTATCCGAGTCGTTTACAGCTCAGCTATATGTTTAATTTAATTTAATAAACAGCAGCAAAGGAAAGAGCTATAATTAGCACATAGGGAGTGCTTCTGCTCATTATGAGAAGACAGTCAAGAAATCCTCCATTCCTTAAATATAAAAAAAACTTGTCCTTATTATCTTCACTAGCCCATTATTATGTGTTGGTTTGTGAACAAATCCTCCTTCACTAGCCAACACATAACGGCAATAAGTCCAATTACTGGCCAATTTTATACTGACAAAAAGAATTCTTAAGGATAAAACAAGTGACCTTGGAAATTGATTAAAATGGTGAACCATGTCTTTGTATAAACTCAATCAACAATTCAAACTGACTTCTGATTATTACGGGGAAAAATATCACACCTGAAGGGAACGAAACAGCAAAGCCTTTTGCCAAAATATCATAGGACACTCTCCTGTGCATTTTCTCAAACACATCACAGGCATGGTAGATGTGCTCTCTTGGACGAGCAGGTGCTAATCCGTGCACCAGGAGAGACGCCGGACTCTATTCCAGAGAATTAGCTGCGGAGGCATCGGGTTCCATGACCATGCTGCCGCGGCTGCCGTCAAGTAGCTTTCATCCAGAAGCAGAATTGCTCGCCGCTGACCCCACCCGAGCTGAGGAACTTGTACTCACCCATCGGAACTGGTGGAAGTCTGGTACTGCATGTCGACCGGTCTCCAAACTGCACGCGGGAGGAGATGAAAATTGAATAGTTAGAACAAAATTGAAACTAGAAATTGGATAAGAAACGAATTTCTGAAATCTGAACCACTATATACAACATCGTAAGATGCAGTCGCACAGTATCCTCACCAGCCATGAAGTGGTCTAGTTCATGGCTTGGCCATTGTCTTCGGCTGCGGCGACAACGCTGACGGCAGCAATCACAGAGTATTTGGCGACGTCGCGACAATGACCAATGTTCCACTGCGCCCCTGCTGCGGCTTGCAGCACATGGAGGTGGTGGCAGCTCGCCGTAGGAGGCCAGATGGGGCGCCGCGCCTCACTGTAGGAGAACGGATCTGGCAGGAAGGCGGCAGGGTGCACCTCGGCACCTCGCCGCCGTCGACGGCTGGTCGAGCAGGAGAGCAGTAGGGCCCACCTCGCTGTTGTCTCCGTTGCAGGAGGGCGCAGGGGAGGCCGGGACCGCGGGAGCCGGAGCGGATGCGTGAGGTGACAGGTCAGTAGAGGAGGGGGGAGGGGGGCAGCGGGCGGCAGGCGGCGGCCGCCGGCCGGTTGTGGGATTCGCCGCCTCCCGAGCCGAACGAAATAGCTGTGCGACAGAATGAGGAAGCGAGGAACCGTCATTTTCTGTCCAATCCCACGATCCATGTTTATTCGGATATACGGTGTATTAAATGGATAAAGAAAAATAAAAGCTGAAAAAACAAAACAGCGGAAAACCGGACGCGGAGGGGGCGTGGAAGAGAGATGGGTCGGCTACTCGGCTCGGTCTGACGGGTCGGGTACGGAATAGCTATTCCATACCCAGGGTAGAGTATAGTACTATATATATATATATAGAATAGTACGTTCACATACAAGCGCTTGTAGCTACCATCACCATCAATATACTATTGTGTGTATGTTCACATACTCATTTATCAGTTTGAGTATGTTCGTATACTAATTCTAAGATACTCCAAAGCGAATTGCATGAAAAAATTCAGAAGCAACCATATTTTTAAAATTTATTATGATTATACCATTATACTAGTATATAGAAATTAGTATGTCCACGTACTAAAAGTATGCCTACATACTCAACCTACATACCATCCAGATAGTCTAGTATCATCGTATACTACATGTACATACTCTTCGTTGGGTCATACACGTCTTCTAACATGAGATACACAGGTGAAGGTAGCTACATGTAGAAAGGATTTTTCCTATATATATATATATACATATATATATATATACATATATATGTGTGTGTGTCTGCCCGTCCGATCCCTCCACAGTTTCTAGATATCCATCAAGCACGGATGGTAGCTAGTAGCTCGAATGGAGAACAGTACGTGCAGATCAGAGCAGGAGTATTATTGTTATTGAACGCTAGAAAAATAATAATAATAATATGGAATAATGAAGCGAATGGAAACATATATAACAGGTCACCCCATCCAACAGCAATAATGTTGCTACGGATCGAGCTGAACGTAACATGAAAGAAGCAGCCTATATATATAGTTCATGACACATAAATGTAACACATATACTTCGGGCGTGTTCGCCCTCCTCCCTTGCTTCCCTTTCTCAAACTCAGAATATACTGATGGTGGTGAACGCTCCTTATTACCCGTATTCCACACAGAACGGTAAAAGAAAGTTCAGCCGGTCAATTTCCTTTCGTACGTAGGGCTAGGGGGTGTATGTATGGTTCATACCCACATTTTATTACACATAAACTTATGCAAGTTGAATCAAATTGGTTAGTGGCAACTAATCTCAGACAAGATTCTTTTGGTCTCCAAATGTCATACACTAAGGTTGTGACAAGATTCTCTTACACATGGCAAGTGGTGGCTCCAAGGGACCGTTTGGTTCCCGGCCACAGACTGCCATGCCGCGTATTAGGGATGCAAGTGAGTATCCAATAGTATTTTTGGGTCAGCCACCCTAGTTTATTTTACATTCTAAAGTAACTATGTGTGATGTTATTCTAGTCCATTTTACTAAGTTTTAGGTCTATCCGATGACCCAAAAACAGTGATACTTGCATCCTACCGCAGATGCTGGGGTGAAGAAATTCGGCAAAACAATATGTAACGTGAAATCTCCTGATTTTGCTTGCTTTTTATTCTTTTGCTACGGTTGCCACCAATTTACTCGTCGACCGAGCAGTGGTCTAATTCTTGTTGCTCCGGCACAATTATTGCGGTGCGGATGCTGGCTGGGAACCAAACATTCCACAAATTTCTTATCCACATTTTTTTTGGGCTTACCACACCTGTCTAAAGTTAAGGTGGCAAATTGTGGCTAGTCACCAAACATATACGTAGTTCCGTTTAAAAAGAAAAAGAATAAATTACACCCATTATACAATAATTTATATGGTCATATCATTTTGGTACAAGTTGCAAAAGGTGCACTACACGAACTTATCAAGTTTGTGCATATATTTTCATATATAACATATACGCTATATAGCGTATTATGCTATAGTGATAAAGCCACATGGATTGTAGATTGTGTCATACTCCCTATGTCCCAGAAAGATGCAACCCTCGCATTCCGAGGAGTCAAACAATTTTAAATTTGACCAAATTTATACAAGAAACTACTAACGTTTATGATATAAAATAAGTATCATTAGATTTGGAGATACAAATGTTAGTATTATTTTGTATAAATTTGGTTAAAGTTGAAATTGTTTGACTGATCGGGAAGCGAGAGTTGCATTCTTTTTGGAGGGAGGGAATAAATATTAATTTTGAGGTGGCAGAGAACCAAAATAAATAATAGATATCATAAGCCCTTTTCCAACACCTCTACTCCTATCTCTGTTACTCGTGCAGTCAGCCGGATAACAAATTGGGCATTGGCACAACTACTTTGCTCCTTCTCCCAGTCATCTTGGTGTAAAGGTCCATGTTAGGCTGCGTTTGGCAGCGCTCCACCTGCTCCCGCTCTTCCACTGTGGCGCTACTGTGGCGAGCGGGAGCGGGAGCTGGAGGAGCGAGTTTTTACCAGCTCCCCCCGTTTCTCTGTCTGCTACGTTAGCTGTAGCAGGAGAGAGAAAAACATATTCCACAAACAGTTGTACTACAGTACCGATGAATAGTGCCGGAGCTAGAGCTGGAGCGGACCGGAGCAGTACCAAACACACCCTTAATCTCTGCCTCCCCGTGATATGGAGGCATGGCAGGATCCTTTAGGATATAAATGAAACATAATCATAGTGGAACCGATAAAGCCTGAGCTTATTTCATTCATTACAACTGATTACAATATGTGGGCGTGAAATCCACCACTTGTAGCTCCGCCACAATTATTGCGCAGCCGATGGTAGCTGAGAATCAAATATTCCTTAAATTTCTTAGCCACATTTTTTTGGCTTCCCACACCTGTCTAAAGTGTGTGGTAAATTTTGATTTGCAATCAAACACATCCATAGTTCCGTAGAAAAGAAAAAACTCATGTCTGTTACCTAGCTCGACCCTATGACGGCCCAAACCATATGATGTTACCGTGGAAGCCCACAAAACATGTCCCCTTTGTCCGTAGCTTTTGGAATTTTTTTTGGTTTCATGGGCTTCCGGTGTACAAGATTCGTGCGGTTGTGTTTGAACGACGGAGATTGCGTCTAAGGTGGAGAAGCCACACGCGTGGAAGCGGAAAGATGACGCCAGCATGTAATAGCACATGAGAGACGGAAGAATAATAACCAATTACAAACTTCAATCAATCTTTCCTCTTCAATCATGCATCCGATTTAAAATCCGTTTTAACCATAGTATTTGTTAGAATTAATGAAACCAAATGAGATCCAATATGTTATTATAAATTTAAATTTTGTATTTCAACATTTTGATATAATAATTCAATATTTTTAATATATTGTTTCAACATTTGTCATGTACTATTTCAAAATTTTCTAAAATTGATTTTTTTTCAAAATATTGAACCTGTTTAACAAAAATATTGAATATAGTATTACGGGATTATAATAGAAAAACAAAAATATAAGAAAAAAATATGCTCATTGATTCTCCTTCTCTGATGACAATAAAGCAGCAACAAACGATATGATTGTTTGTTCTCTACTATATAATGTTGCTTGGCTAATGTATGATGTTGTTAGGTTGTTTATGATTGGTGGGTCGCGCATACTGTTGGAAAGATGGGCCATAATGGCCGTGCGCTGTATAGCTTATTTAGCTTGCGGAGGCTGTATAGGAGCCCCCTTTTGTCCAACCTAAACCATGGCTGCTGGAACCTCTTCAATGTATACAATGCAAAAGGAACAGACACGGTGAGCATGCAGACCACATTCAGATTATACACTTACCGATCTGATCTGAATGAGGTAAGTATCAGTACTTAAAGTGCAAGGCGCGTGGTACCCTGATGAATCACCATTCTCGCTGCATAGCAATGGTTTACACAACAACACCCGAAAGGATGAAACCGTGACGGACTAAAGGTACAAATTAGGAATCGCAAAAGTACAGATGGGGTAATTTGCTGCATAGAAACTAAAAGCTGCTAACATATATTAACACGATGAAGACACGTGCACTCAAATTGAGCAGATAAAACCAACAAAACCAGAATTGGACCCCTTAAAAAGATAACAAATCTAATCAGTACTGAATTGAAAATCCTCCATATGTTCCAAAATCCCGAAGACAGCTGTCCTCACAATAATCCTTGTTCTGATTCCTAATAACAATCACTATCACAAAATTTCAGACCAACATTATTCTTGGAGACGTCTCCTTCACAACACAATGCTCAATAGTCAATAGTGACACGCTGTGCCAAAACGATTGACTACCCAACTGTATTACAGACCGCATGATGCCTACCGCTAATCACCGTCATGACTTTAATTTTTAAACACGGATTTGGCACTTAAAATAAACAAATCACAAAGCAAAAAAAATTGCATCGCGTCTGCACATTTTTTCCCTAAAAAACCAATACAGACCGGGCGTTCACAACGCATGTACACTCACTTCTATTACATCTTTGTCTCGACTATGGCAATATACCTGTTCAATACCTAAAGGAACGACTTTAAGATATGGTTTTTCCAAATATCAATGTCCCACAAAGGCCTGCTCAGTTTTTAAACATATTAGCTGCATCCTTCCCATTCTCATATGTTATTGAAATTTCAGCTTTCAATGGCCCAAAGTATGATATCCAGATTGACATTTTTAAGTAAGGGTTTTGATAAGAAAACCTCTAATTTATGCCAATGTTGTAATCCAACTTATTAGAATGTGAAAGAAGGAATTATGCAATTGCAGATGACTAATATTTTGCATACCCATTAGTCAAATTATGTTCCATTTGAAGAAAAACATTTTTTGGACAAAAATATTACTAGTAATTAAATAAAAATGCTCCAAAGTTGATATGAACAAATTAACACGAATCTAATGATAAAAAATGACTTGTGGATAATTATGTATAAATTACCTTAAAAAAAGGCTAGAATCGAATGGAGCAACAAGTAGCGATGAACAGGAAATTTATAATATCTAATTTTCCCTGGGGCTAAACTAAAAAAATGATGATCCGAAAAACAAAATGACAAAAAAAACCAAAAAAGCGAAAACGATTTGGACCATTTCCCATTTTCCCCGAAGATTACTGTTTTAGGCCGGCTAACCGGCCCAAGCTAGGCCGAATAATTTTGCTGTCAGCCCACTATTCTCCCAACAGCCCAACTAGCCAAGAAATTAGGTCCACCATGATACTCTCCTTTTTATTTTTTGAATTTAAAAAAAATCAGAAAATCATAATCTATCCATTGATTCTAATTTAATCCATAAAAGGTTTTTGATTGTGCTCATTAAGTCAAAACTACGGTGGTTAGGGTTTTTTTTCAGCAGTTTGATGCGTTTATCGTTATCGAAATACTGTTTTGATGGTTTCCGGTGTGATTTGGATTAAATGTTTTCATTTTCTATATCTATATCTATAATACCTATATAGACAGTCTCCTCTACAGGATTTCTCTCAATTCTCAGCAAGCCACATCAGCACCGGTAGATCAAAAGCCTCCCAGCCCTCACATCTTCTTTACTCAGCAGGTCAGATCAAAAGACTGACACTAATGGCAGCACTAATGACTTGACAATAACTTATTTCTCCACTCAAATAAAGTTGAAAAGCCATGCGTCAGCTTGTGGGCTATCACATTTGAGCATCCAGGTTGTAGGCATATAAATAGATGTGCCTATGACCGATGAAGGTATTAGACTCATCCGAAAAGATGAGCAAACATGGCGCAAGGTGGGCTTCTGCATTACACATGAAGGACAAACGGTGTGATGAGCACGTAAAAAAGCAGTCATCTACGTCAATAGGTATTTATAAATTATTTTTATAATGATTTTTTGTATGATACAAATATTATCACTATTTTATTTTAGTGATAAAGTAACTGCAAAAGCTCTTTCACATCCCGCAGCAACGTGCGGGGAATCACCTAGTAACCTATATAGATGCACCCCACTAAAATTATTAACTTCATTTCTCTTAACATGCAAGCTATCCACGTTATGCCACATCACCATCCACTACCATCTATTTATGTCTTTGATCAATTTTCTGTGACTATTAGCACCTATACATACAATTTTTTAGTCTTTACGAGTACAATGCTACAAAATTCTCAATAAAATGAGCATATTTTTATGTACAATATGGTTTGTAAAAAATATTGCCATATAATTACCTTAGTGTTTTTATTTTTAAATTTCATTTTAAAATGATGTATAATATTGCTGCAAAAGAATATTGTTATACAATCATCTTAGTTTTTTTGTTTTAAAATTTTATCTTAAAAGTTTGTTTAAAATTTTTTTCGTAGGATCGCGCGGGATATCCTGTTACTGAAATAACTAGGCCAACGCCATACTCGTTTCCGAATTCCGACACCACGTACCGTATTCACTAGTAGGAACCTCCGCGCGTTGCGCGGAGCAGCAAACTCAAACACGTAAATTTGCATATACGTATAAACAACAGAGAAAATTAAATATGGTGGAGCTCGTAAATAGTGCCGTCTTGGAGTGTAATGCTTTGAGAATGGTATCGGACAGTGTTTTTAACATCAAATACAACATGATTGTTCCAGGATATGGGGATGTGGAACAGTCCCTTGATTGTTGGTCGTGAATAGTGTGCAGTTCCAAGCCGTCAAATTGTATCACGGTGGAATTTGCAGCCATTCCTAAAAAAAAAGGAGAGAAGGTTTGAACTGCCATTGCCATCAATGCTGCCAACTTGAAGAGATGTATGTGGTTAGTTAATCTGCTTCGAACAATAAATTATGCAGGTGTGAGAAAACGTCACACATATAAGAATATTAGGAGTTATGACGAAAATGCAAAAATACATGTGTTGGAGAAATCAACTGAAAATTCGTTCGCAAGTTCATTTCAACAGGTACTCAAAAGGCTATGATGATCTACTTCAGCCAGTTTTTTTTTTTTTTTGAAAAGTTGCCGGTTCCTTTTTTTTGAAAAGTTGCTGGTTCCATGTTGTAGGAGTATCTATTTGGCAATCATATATTTCATTTCAGATATTGTGACAGGAGCCGCCATCCTGATTTGCAAAACATAAGGGCATAATAAAGGGCACATGAAGTGCTAACATTTTTTGAAGTAGAAGGATCTGGAATAATATTGTAATGTTGTACTTCTGCCATAGTCTTCTGTCGCTTGTAGCTGGTAATCTAAAATCGCATCTAAGAAGCATAGATAACGTCTTAGAAAGGAGTCTGTATGATTAATGTTGATAAACTCATATTGCAGGTATAGCCAAAAATGCAGCCAGTCAATGAGTGTTCTTTAGGAGTAAGCAGGCCAAAAGAAAATACAAAGATCACATAGCCATATGTATTGTAGGAGAACATGAGGAGACGTTACCATAGATGGATGCGTTAGACATTACCATAGATGTCTGAAACGTAGCCATGTCAAATTGATTATGACCAGCTAGCTATTGACAACCTCACAGAAGAGGAACAACTGCACACGGCTCATCCTGAAGAGCAGAATCTTGCCGGTGCAGTACACAGATCACACCGCTTCCTCTAGACTAAAAACTATTTGCATCAATCTGACCCATTTATTCAAAGGTAGAGAAAAAATTAAGAAACCAAACACAAAAAAAATGGGTACCTCGGCGGCTCGGCCTTGTTCGACAGGACGGCAGCTACTCTGAATCATTTTAATCAGGGAAGAGCTTCCCAGGCTCCCAGCCCCACCTTCCCGGGTCGGCCTTGTTCGATAGCTAATCGTTTCAATCAGTAAATCGACGCATACACATATCCGTGGCCAAATCAAGGATGCGATGCGGAACTAACTCGCCGTTTGGAATCGGTGCGCGAGGCCTGAAACGTCATCGTGAGGACGCGTAGGTAGTGTGAGCACGACAACGGAAGAAGAGCACGCCGTGCCGGCCGAGCCTGGCTGACCGGCGAGGAGCCCAGAACGGAGTGACCGCGCGACGCTACGCAGGCGGCGGGAGCAACGTGTTCGGGATGGAGCAAGAGGCGATGCGGATCGACATCGGGGAGCGGAAGGGAGGTGGACAGGGCGGGCCGGCGCAAGGCGGATAAGGTCGAGGATCGGACGGCTGCGGTAGACAGGATGCGGATGGAACGGCTGGCTAGCAGTGTTTTGTGTCACTGACAAGGGGCACGTGTCGTGCTATGAAGCTGGGAAACGGGCAGAGAGGACAAAATCACCACTTTTAGAGATTTTATAGGATTTTCCGAAAAAACAAAATTGAACGTGTGGGGTCATACATCCAACACTCGGCAAAGCCACCATGTTTGTCGAGTGTTTAAGCCAAAACTCTCGACAAACATCCAACACTCGGCAAAAGACTGTCCAGAAATGATAGACTTTTTAATTACATGTTTGGTTCTATGAACTAAGATGCAAACTTTGTATGTTTGAATTCAAGGAAGGTGGGGGTCATACGACATCATAAATCGTAATATGCATTATAGGAGTATATCAATATAACATCCCTTTCGTTGCCATCAAGATCTAAATGTAGACGTGTGCTTGCTACTAATGATAGATATATCTGCGACAAAAAATGAAAAAATTGAGAGAAAATTGTGTGTGCGCTAAAAATGTATTGTGAATCTGAGTCCGAATATCTGAATTTCATTGCAATAGAGGTTTTCAATAGTAGCACAATGTTTCTAATCCTAGAAAGTTATACGTACAAGTCATTGATTGTAGACTTATGTGTCCTGATATTCCACTGAAATAAGATGCATGCAGTCAGATTCACCATAAATAAGAGGCCAAAAACACTGAAAGTGTTAATTGTTTTGACCCTTTCTGAAAATTATAGGTTGTGAAGGTTTCTGGATGGATATGGATGGTGGTGCTGTGGGGGAGTACCTAGACTTGATGTGCTGAAATGATGGGTAGCTAGCTGTTAGATTGTCCTTTTTAATTTCGTACAGCTCTTTTGTTGTGTTCTTATCTATAGTGGTATTGTGATAATAGTGGTGAATTAATGGGTGTGCCTATGTATATCAAACCAATCACAACCGTTTGATTAGTATTCTGTTATCTTTTCCTCTGTGCTCCCACTGTTTATCTAACTGGTGTTACCTTTCCAGCTTGATAGGTTTTGTGGAAGAAATTATTGTAGATCTACGTATCAAGGGTTTACTTACTGCAGCGATAAAATTTTCTAGGGTAACTGAGTTTTTCACACACACACATACATATACATATATATATATATGACGAGTTTTATCTACAAGCGCTTGTAGCTACCATCACCATCAATATGTTCACATACCCATTTATCAGTTTGAGTATGTTCGTATACTAATTCTAAGATACTCCAAAGCGAATTGCACGAAAAAATTCAGAAGCAACCATAGTATATCGAAGGTAGCTACATGCGCACGTAAAAAGGATGTTTCATATATATATATATATATATATATATATATATATATATATATATATATATATATATATATATATATACTCTCCGTATTGGTAAAGGAAGCCGTATAAATCATGAATAACTTTTAAGTTGTTGAGTTTAAAATTGTAAAAGTTATATGAATATGTTTATTTTAAAAAATACTTTTATAAAAGTATATATGTATCACTTTTTGACAAATATTTTTATAAAAATAAAAAATCAAAGTTGTATTTTGAAGACCATATCGCTGTCCTAAACGATTTATTTTACCGGTACGGAGGGAGTATCCTAAACGGCTTCCATCCTCGTCGAGTCATCACATGCCTCGTCTTCTAGTGATGATTGTTCTAACCCAACAGGACAAAAGATACCCAAGTGCTAACACAACACCGTGCAAAGTGCAAACGTTTTGAGGCACGTCGGTACAATTATATGTACATCTACATCAATATAACCCCCTAATAACTCCGAAACGTCCTCTCTGCTTCGGTTCAATCAACACTACACTTGCTACAGCAAAATGATACAGCTAACGGACGCCTGCTTCCAGCGTCCATTGTTTGACGACCTGACGAGATTCAGGTAGAGGAAGCCGCTTCAGACGTGTCTGACCGGGCTCAGTTCAGTGGCCGAATGCCAGTGTGCAGAAGAAAGGCAACGGTTTTGCTGGACAAGCCCATCTGAATTATTCAGACTGAATAGCGTGTGCGGCCTGCAGGCCTTAGACCTTCTTGAAGAATGACATGATGCTCCCTTGCTTGGTGCCAGCCTTGGCAGGTTTCTTGTTGCCTGCTGTTTTGCTTGGAGCCTTGCTCTTGTCAGTGTTTGCTGCTGCTGGCTGTGGCTTGCTTGGAAGAGCCTCCCTGACAGAAAATTGGAGGGTAAAGAGAAACATCAGAACGTTTAGTTAGAGAGGCAGTGAAAACGAAAATGGATGCACTGGCACAAGGTATCTCATAATACGACAATGATCATCAACACAGGATGAACATCAGCTCAGAATGGGAATGCTCTTGAACTGCATCTCTACTTGTATGTATACAATATGTCAATATGTACCCATATTAAGGAATTCCAAGAAGCTAAGAGATCTAAGCAAAACAGATTGGTAGATGCTCTTGCCCCACATGTTAATCCTCTGGGCATATTCGTTAATAAAAGCAGAATCAGTTGCATAAGTACAGCAAAAAAAATGGATAAAAATTCAGTTATCTGAGAACACTGAATGATTCAGTAATCAACTGATGGGTGGGGAGCAGTTTTTCTAGGATTTAGGTAACATATCACTTCAGGGATCAAAAAGTATAATAAAAGCTTCACATTTTTTACTATTATGTAATGCAAGAACTCCTGGTTGCCATCTAATACGCAGAAAAGCCCTTTACTCAGGTTTCAAGTTTCTCAGGCAAAGAAAAGACAGATTAAACTCGGAAATATACAGGCAGAGGTCTGGTCCCTGGGGTCACATTGGTTCACAAATTAACTGCCTTGCATCATCTGTTTTAGGTCAATTTCTCTCCATTTAGACTAAAAACGCTCAATGGTGTAGCCATTTTACAAAGCAACTATGATAGGATAGAGAGACCACTTTGCAGATTTTTCTCTGCTATTTTGAGGTCACCAACCAGATAAAAACTCTAGATAAATAGAGGACTTACAAACTAATGCTAGCTAAACATGTTTCTCACGTATAAAACTATATAATTTTTAGAATTACGCTTCAAAAATCAATATGTCGTTTTCCCTTTGCTCCTGACTATCTAGACAAGAAAAGATGGTTTGTGATAAGAACGTTGAACAATATTTGCTTTACTCCCAGTATCAACTGACATAGTACGGTTTCAAGTATAAACAAGAAAAACAAATTACAGATCAGGGTTATCAAGAAATTTCACATGTTACTAAATAAAAACAAATTTATTACCCGCTTGCAGCAGCAGTGGTCACATTCTTCTGTGTCTTATCACCCGCAGAAGCTTCACCCTCCCAGGCAACCTCAGTAACTGAAAATGATTATAAGCAATTATACGCAAAACTTCAACAGGTGTAGAATCATATGTGAAATCAGAACATAGATTTCTCTGTTCTGTTCCCCTCCCATGACCCATAAAAAAAACAGAAATCAGAGCAAAGATGAGACAACAAGCAAAAGGATGTGTAAATCATTAGCTCCTACAAAAAATAAAAGTGGACTTTCTATGCATGCAACAAGACTAAATAGATGAAACTAGATCTTCTAAAAATGTTCAATATCCTGATAACTACAGCATTTGATATATCATCTTAAAATTATTCTTTTTCGTTGCACGTTCTCTTCTTGATGGCACCAGGTCAACATTACCACTCAGCATGTTGGCAGAATCAAGATGTGTGGCATTGAAGTTTCCTTTGTTACGGTGTTTGCTTTTGCAGTTGCCAGAAGCATGAAAAAACAAAGAAACACTGAGTACGTCTAGTGTCAGTATTACCTTCCCTTCCCCGCTCAGCTATGCATGTCTTCAAAACCTTTCTTCTCTTCGGTGAGGTGGAAGCAGGCTCAGCTGTGGAATCCTGCTTATTGTCATTGATTGGAGGATCACTGCTCTTTTCTTTTAAAGTAATCCCAGAATGGTTCACAGTATTGACAGTTTTGGTTTTACATTCTGAAGTGAACTCAGAAGAGCAACCTTTCACATTGTTTGGTATATCATCTTTATTTTCCAAGTTCTCTTGATTTGCTTCAGTGTCTTCAGCAGTTTCGGTAACAGGGTCTGGGAGATGCTGTTTTGGTAGCTCAGGAGATGCAATGCTTATAATATTGTCATGTTCCTCATCATCTGAATAATCAAACACTGCTCTTCGTTTTCTGTTATTTGCATTGCTAGAACCCCTCTTGTACTTTATTCCCTGTTCATCGTCGCTGCTGTCAGCATCTGCTTCTTCCTTTGCACATATTTGTGCATCAGCTGTAGCTGAAAATATTAACAGCATGAGATAGACAGCAGTACGCTACAGAAAGTATACATGACTAGATGTGTTTTTCTTAATTTACAGGTCTAGATGTGTGCTGGGAGTTATCCACAAGAAAGTAAAGCAAAAAGAAGGAACACTTCTGAGAGAATACCTGCAACACTTGCTACAGCTGTAGAATTAGTGGTAGCTGGAGGCTTCGGTTTTGCTGATGCACGGCCCCACATGTTAGCCAGCGATCCACCATTACTGGGCAAGGCCTTGCCGTTCTGAGCTTTATTTTTGTTTGCATGTGATGGTTCTTTGACAACAGGGGCATTGCCAGCTTTATCGGCCGAAGTGAGTTTTACACAATAATTTTGGGGATTGTTCTTCAACCACCCCGACACACTGTAGATCACTTGGAGGTTGGTTCCATTTTTGTTGACAAACTCCTGAAGCAACCTGAATGAAATTCGCAAACTGCATAAGTTTTGCTCATGATATTACAGTTTCCCAGGGAAAACATTATAAATCTGAAACGTTACCTCTTGGCATCATTTGATGACACAGAGAAGTTCCGACTGAGCCATTTATAAGAAATCTGGCATAGAAGCACAAATAAAATGTTGGAATGCTGGCACCAGGAAACCAACTACAGCAATACAATATAACAATAGAGGAAAACAAGACAGGTAACCAACAATTCAAGTGGCAAAAGCATATCTCTGATTTATCATATTGAGTTTGAGTAACAGTGTGCTTTAATCTATCCTAACTGTGGATAAAACGATATCTCATTTGTTCTGTTTCATCATGTGTGAGACAGTCACGCCGAATAGAATTAGACAGATAAAAACCAGTCGATATGACAACTCAGCATATCACACCCACATGCTTTAAAGAGACATGAACTAAATTGCATAAGACTCTATACAGGTGTTAAGCACCAACGAGCTGATGTCTTTTCTTATCCAATTTATTCCAAGAGCGGAGAAGAGTGCATTGCATCAACAAATGTGCATGAAGCAATGCAATTTTGAGCTATTTTTCCACAGAATCAGAGTGATAAGCTGAGCAAACCTCAAAAGAGCATAACAGACGTCAACAAAATAATCAGAAATTACCACGTACGACACTAACCAAATGTCTCGCCCTAACCAGCCAAAATGAACAACAAAATTGACAGAATCCATGACATCCAACACCCAATCGTGGGAACCCATGAAACAGCTTAGCAACGTGCCGCGAGATTGAAGGAGATTTTAGAACAGGGATGGATTCCGTCATTACCACGCGAAGCGGGTCGGAGAAGAGGGCATGGATCTGCGGCAGCAGGTGGAGCAGCGACTGGTCCACGGCTCCTCCCGCCATCCTCCCGCCCCAGAAGGTTCTAGAACCCGTCGCGCCTAGGGTTTTCCGAACCGGGGGGTCGCGAAGGTCCGAGAACCCTCTCGCCTAGGGTTTCCGAATCGGGGGAAGGAGAAGAGGAGCGGAGGGCGCGCGGGATTGGATTGGAGCCAAAGCCACCACCAGGGCCGCGGTTCCCGCTCCCGCGTCTCCAATTTCTTGGCGGCTGGCGCGCACTCTCTAGCAGGTGGGCCACCCCTGTCATTGGGTGGCCGTCATGTTCCCGGAGATGCTTCACGCCTCTCTGCCTCGGAGACTGACGGAGGCGGGTTTTTTTTACACGACAAAGCGGTTTTAGTTGGGTGGCCCACGCGTCAGCCGGACACCTTCCATTCCACGCAGGCTACGCAGCCATGCCTCGCTGCTCGGCTGGCGGCTTTCTGAGGCTACCGCGGCGGCCTATGGCTGGACTCCGGCGAGACATTGGCCACCGGCCACGGCCCCACCACACCCCTTTCGCTTCTGTGCATGACTTTAACAATTGACGGTTTTCACTCGTGGTGTTGCCAATTGCCGTGTGCCATGCAATCAATATGCAAACATTTGCAACTCTTGTGCATTTGCTTCACACGCACTGCAGGTCTGCAGTACTACGGACCCGGATCATATTTGGTATTGCCGGCTTTATTCAAGACGGGCGTGGTTGAACCTTGGGGCGAACCGCAATCGAACCATCGATCCATATCGACTATGTAGGAGCACCGGACTATCCAATCTAATTAGCTGCTGATCCGCGGTGCTCCAATGGATATTATGGGTCGCTTCATTCTTATCAGCAATAGGAGAAACATTTTGTTCACTAATCATAAGAGGGGGAACTCATCTTCGTTCTTCAGTACAGCTTCGAGCGGTCGTTCACGGCAACATGGGCGGACGCACCCTACCGGCCGGCCTGCACCACTAGCACGCCCTAAATTTCTATGGTCATTCTGGGCTACGACAGAACATAATGAGGCCCAGAAGACCAGCGTTCGAGTTCACAGCCCAGTTGCCCACCAAGGCACCGAGTATAGGCGTGTACACCGATCGATCCCCAAATTCCCGTCACCGTCTGCCAGTCGTCGCCCATCGCTGCCCGTCCGCCCCTGATTATTCTAAACCCTAGCGGCGGTGGCCGGCTGCCGAGGCGTTCCTCAAATCGGAGAAAAAGATCAGCGCTCGATGGAGGAAGGAGACGAGGATGCGCAAGATATCGTCGCTCGCAACACTCCTGTTGCCGGTGCTGCTGGGCACGGCCGCGGCGGCGGCTTAGCGCCTGGGATATCTTCGGCTCAAGCAGGATTTGGCCGAGGCAGAGGACGAGGTGCCACAACTAGCATTGGCAATACCACTGTTATTGGCAGCAAGAAGAAGACTAGAACAAATGGTATGTGTTTTGGGGTTTTGACATTTTGTGGACTGTTAATTAGTTATTTGTTCAATTAAAAGATCTGGCACTCTAGGCATCATACTGTAGGCATGTGAGAAGACTTGATGAATTCGCTGCCTGTCATGACCTTGCAAGTTTGGCTAAGACAATGGTTGCAAATGAGAGAAATATTAGTTTTCCATTGATCTATCGCCTCATTGAGTTAGCATTGATCCTACCAGTAGCAACGGCTTCAGTTGAAAGGGCTTTCTCAGCTATGCACTTAATCAAGACAGATTTACGCAACAAGATGTCTGATGACTGGCTCAATTTCTTGATACTGTGCTATATTGAGAAAGAAATATTTAAAGGACTTGATACTGATAAAATTAAGAAGAGGTTTCAGGCCATGAAAGATAGGAGAGTGAACTTGCCAAAACCAAGCAGACCTAGAGGTGCTTAGTGCATCACAAGTGGTCAGTCTATTTTCTTTTTATGTATTCTCAAATGGGTGGAGCAAGAACACTATTTATTCTTCAAATTAGATGTATCATCTTAAATTTGTTTTTGTTTGCTCATTGTTTGATTTGTGTGATCAATAATCGCAATTTGTGAATATGGTGGGTATGTGATTTTTTTGGGGGTTGGCTTCTAGCTAAAGTTCGCCCCAGCTAAGATTTTTTTCTGGGTCCGCCACTGCACGGCAAGGACCGGATCCGCTGGACGACCGAACGGCGCAGAGCAATAAGTGGGTAATCAAGGCAAGGACGGGCGAACGCCGAGCGGGCTGGGGCAGAACTCCATGAGGGACGGGATCCGGCGGCAGACCGGCGCATGGCCGCGGCAGAGACGGGATCCGATGGCGGCAGCGGACTCGGGAGATCACTCACGCATGATAGGAGATGCTAAGGCTGGCGGTAAACAGCGTGGTGGCGGTGCCGCCGCGGAGAAGAAGCCGTGGGTGGCGGCGGCGCCGCGGAGAAGAAGCCGTCGATGGATGGAACGCAACCTCTCGACCCAAAGGTTTGAGCAGTGCTGATCCTCCGATCCTATTCTGTTTGATGGAATAAACAAAGGGCCCGTTAGGAGCGTTTTCATGGGCCGGGTCGACGAACCGACGGATCGACCCGCTCCATGCCCATCTTGAGGCATTATCCATATTCAAAATTTCGAATAACTATCCGGCAATCAAGATTCAAGAACAACTCAGCATGAACTGCCATCGACAGCAACCACTCGCTACACATGGGCGGCATGGTGCCTGCTCAGTGCTCACTATATACACATGCCAGTATAGGCATTCCAAAGGAAAAGTGGAAGAGTACATGCTGCTAAGATGCTGCTACATGCTTGCACAAGCACAGACTCATCGTGTTGCCGTTCTGGTGGCTGAATTTCCTCAGCGATGCCGATGCCATCATCAAGAGCTCGTGGAGGTGCTGTCTGTGGTGCTGCCTAGGCTCAAAAAGGAGATCCTCCTCCCCGCAGCAGGTGATACCTTCAGAGTAGCAGGTCGTGACCAGCTAGAAGTTTAGGCTGAGAGAACAGGTTTAGAGATTGTCATCGAGAATGATAAGAAGGCACAGCCTCCAGCAGGTATGATTTTGTAGTCTGAGAAGCATTGTGAAAGTTTTTTTGGTAACCAATAAGGAACTCCACTCTTTAGGATTCACTAATTTGGCCAGTTTGGTAGTTCTTTCACAGGTAACCAATAAGGAACTCCACTCCTATGTTTCATCTAATTTGGGAAGTGTGAAGGGTTTGATGTGGTTCTATGAGATCCATCAGGAAGTACGGTTTGGAGGGATATTTGAACAAAGCATTCTGCGTCAAGAGCTGTTTGTGAAGATATTCGACCTCCCAATTTCTTATGATAATTTATATAGATGAATGTTAGGATTTAAGAGAAGTTTTGGAAATTTATAGCCCTTACATGTAAACATGAATGACTGGACTTAAAATTTGGAATACAAATATGTCTTATTGTGTGGAATAATCCACAATAATATGCTATTCCGATAATCAGATTTACTCTACCATGTTTGTTGGTTGTTACTACTATTTTGGCAACATTGCTAGCTGTTCTGTTATTGAGAACCAAAATATAGTCTTCTTTTGGTTTGCTTTGCATCAAGATTTGTCATTGTATACTGTTCTTATTGCGTAGAAAATCTTTTAATGACTGTGGCAACGCACGGCAAGCGAGACAAAAAGAAGAAGCCTAGGCTATCCTATCTCTGGAAACCTGAGCCGTAGTAGAAGGGAAGAAGAAGGTCCAGTCCAATATAAGTTGTGTTTAATACAAATTTATATGTCAAAAAGAAGGCCCAAATTAAGCTCTTTTCTGATCTCGTGTTCTAGCGCACGGGCGGAACCGCTGCTATGTCGGCAATGGCAGGCTGCGACCGGCGTTGCCGATGTTTGGCCGCCGCAGCTATGGCTCCTCGTCAGCCGCGTCCATGGGCCGAAACCTCGAGGTAACCTCCGGCGAACCTGCTTTCGAAAGTTTTTTGACCAACCTATGGTTAGGATTTTTTACTGACACATTCGCAGCACGCGGGTGTCGGGTTTGCAGCGCGCGGATGGAAAATTGATGGACAGGTGTCACCAGTCGAGTGGAAGGATGAACGAGAATCTAATCCGACTTCCAACATTTAAATGCGATTTTCTCCTAAACCGTTAATCCTTTTTCAAATCCGTTTGAACCACCATGTTATTTAGAATTAATACAACAAAATAAGATTAAATATAAATATATTTTTATCTTATATATGTATATTTTAGAATCAACATTTCTAATATGTTATTTCAATATTTTGAATAACTATCTCAACATCTTAGAAGTAGTGCTTCAACATTTCCACATAAATGTTGATCTAGTTTACCGAATTGTTGAATTAAGTTTGAAAAATGTTGAGCCTAGTATTTGAAAATGCTGATCTAGTTTATCCTGCATTATTTCAACACTTTCAATATATTAATTTAATTTTTATATGAAAAATGTTTACGGCGTGAAGATATTTCTCCACCCTGCGTCGGGTTTAACGACGCGATAACAGAAAAAGTACGTTCGCTGCACGCTGCTTCATTTTCTTGACGCGTATGCTCGTTGGTGGTCTTCTCTTCCTCGCACGTGTTGTTGGTGGGATTTAGTGGGCTTCTAAGCCACCTTGCTTAACGGTGAATGAAAGTCACACGGGAGCCCCAAGAACGTCTGGCGTGTGAGTTGTTTTCTTTTATTTTGATTGACAAAAATCTGGGCTTGATCACGAACCATGGGCCTGTACTGTATATACATCCTTAGTTCCGTACGTAACACATCCTCTCAAATCAGATCAATAATGTCGTAATTTACTCAAGTCGTCTCTCTACAAACTCCCTCCTTTGCTCAAGGGTCATGTACACTGTACAGGTCAGTTCATTTGACCGAGAACAATTCAAACTGTACAATGATATGATTTAAATTTTTGGATAGGCGCCTTTGACGTATAAATTTGATTAAACACAACTTTTATTGCATCTTACACTGTGAGTTCAATTGCAGAATATAACTTGAGGAATATGTGCTATTATTCTGGTTCATAGTCCACCTGCTTTTTATATATACACTTGGACTATCTCTCTTGAACTTCTATTAATCAAAGGATTTGTTGCAGGGCTGGCGGCGTTTCTGTACAGAGCCAGCGCGCATGTGGTGGCAACGGTGAGTGTACAAGAACGCTGATGCAATTTCACTTTTGAGCACTCCACTTGTTCAATCAACCTTTTGTTGTCGATGATAGTAGACGACTGTTACTCCTACCTGCGGTTTACACCTTTCAGTACACTCGTGTATTTATTATGTGAAGTGAATTTTCAAAAGAGTCCACAGTTTCTAGCCAATTTTAATAATACTTTCATATTTTTGCACATGAAAGGAGCAAATCCAAATTTTATACCTTGTACCTTGACCATTTTTCAAATATTGATTAATTTCACCAAGTTTACCACTTGATATAGGGCTGATTTTAAGGGCAGTACTGGTTATTGCACTGCCAATCATATATATGTCATTGAAAGAATTGTGAACTAGGTGACTAATCAATATTTGAAGAGAAATCATGGTGCAGTGTAGAAATCACTGCTAGGTCTATGGGAAACTAATCATTATTCATCATCATCGTGGTGTTAATTTATCATAATAGCTTTTAGTACCTCTATATGTATAATTTGTGCAGAAACTTTAACAAGTGCCTCCTTTTTCCCAATTTTTTTGATAGGGCTAAAGACCGTGCGGAAAACGCTAGTCTAGAAGAGAGGGACAGGGTTATGTTTGTGTATATAGTGTTTGTTTTGAGGACACCAGCTGTCGTCATTGTGAAGACGACAAAAGAGCTCCTAGACTTATGACGAAGACAAAGATGGGATCATCATGCAGCTTGGATTGCACTTTTGTGGTTTCCTGCTTGGTCCTATTTATCCTAGTATATCTCCCTTTTGTGGAGTTACCTATGTGTGTGTTTAGGCGACTGTTTAAACATCTTGAGCTATCAGAGTCATCTTGTGTTATCGGTTAAGTTGAGGCACTTCCAATGTTTCTGGTCGGAACACCCTGAATGTTGTTTGGTGTCTGTCCAGTGTGAGACTTGTGTGTTACGTATTATGGACGCAGTTATCAGTTATGGCTTGAGCCAACCAGGGCCTAATAATGTGTGCAACTGATTATTTTCTTCGTTTGGCCTAACGTTGCTGTTGCATCTGTCAAACATGTTGTCTGTTCCTGTACTGTCCTCCTGGAAGTTCATGACATCCTGACAGTTAACTAACGTAAGGGCAGGTACATTGGTGTCGTCTAATAGACGGTCTCATGCAGTAACACGTAATCTTGAGACGATTTATCAGACAACCTATACAATAGGTTGTTATTTTGGTTGTCTAATAGTAATACAATATCCCTTAATTTATGGGAAAATAAAGAAATACTATTGGTTGCATGGCAACAAAACTCATACAATGGTGGAGGTGCTGTCTCGTACTCCTAAAATTTAGCACATGAGGCGGTTGTTTCGCGAAGCAACGACCTCTTTCTCTCACCTCGCTCTCTCTCCTCTACATCAGCAAAAATCATACGTGACGACCTATGAGACCGCTAACATGTAGCAATGTACCTGCCCTAAGGGCGAGGAAGAATGAATGTGTAAGTGGGAGGTACCTTTGTCACTGATCTCCAGTTCTCCACTGGAGCTAGCCACCAACTTTTTCTGTTGCCTCCACCAATGGCGTGAACCGCATGATTCCTTTCGAAGTCTTTGGGTAGCCGCTAGTGTTGTGAGCTCGCTGGCAGCGGAACTCGCCGGAGTTGGGTGATCAAATGAAAACCGAATTGGGCCGGCCTGGCTACCCATTTGGAAACTGGACCGAAACTTGAGGGGATCTGGACCGTCCACTTTCCGATCGCACGGTCCGGGCTCCAGGGGTTGTTGGCTTCAGGGAAGTGGGGGACAATGGGAAAAAGCTCCGTGGCTTCCTTCACCAGCCACGCGCCACCATGTCTGAGGTCGAATCAGCGCCGGCGTTGCCGGCAGCGGCGGAGCAGAAGCCCCGGCGGCTGCGAGCAGGGGCGGAGCCATAATTAGAGTATAGGGATGCAGTAAATAAAATAAAGTAAAAGCCGAAGGAGTGGATGGGCAAAAACTAAATAAAATACGAGTAACGCGATGCTTCATATTCATGGTGTTTTATTAGGAGCCACTGAAAAGACCTAAATAGACTAATCCTAACTGAGTAACTAGGTCTAACTCTCAAATACTCTAAAGTTGTACAAGATATTTATACTAAATTAAAATAAAAAACAATATTAAATACATGTATTAACTATATAATATAGAGATATATAAGAGGATTAGTAGAGTATTGGGGGTGCCAACCCCCTCAGCCCCTCCCTCCCTCCGCCCCTGGCTGCGGGGGCACAAGAAGGGCGCCATCACCTGCTGCGTGGCTGTTGGAACTAGCTCTCTAATCAGTCACTCTCATGAACGCACACAAGAAAGAAGATAGACGACAGAACACACAAGCTTAGGCGACGAACACTCCAACCGCCGGACGATCGGTATGTTGGCTTTGTATTTAACTAAAAAGGGACTCGAGCAAACCTAAACTAACTAACCAACTCAACGTGAACCCACCCACGAGATCAGGCAGCACGTAGACTACCCGGAGTTCTGGACACACAAACGACGTACTTGACACGACCCAACCTACACGATGGGCATGAACGCGAGCTCGAACACGCGCGTCATCGATGACTCAACCTGACACACGCCATGCACGCACGTGACGTGGTTTATTTCCTAAGGGCAGGCCCAACGCTCCACCGTGTATGGGAGCCCCGGACTCCACGTATTCAGATACGCTCCACGTTAGGTAAAGCGGTGGTTCCGCAGGGTGTCAGAACAGCCTGCAGGAGCGCCGAGTTCCCCGTCTGACAAAAGGCTCAAGCACCCGTCAGAGAACGCGTTGGGGTGGAGGCGTCAGGCTTTTCATGCATGTTCCTGGAGACCACGATGCATGCATCTCTCTAGATTCTAAGTGTGTCAGTTAACTTTTTTTTTCTGCTGCGTCAGAGCAACCGTGAGAGCAGAGGGCACCTTTTGCCAGTCTCGTAATTTTCCGTTGACGTGCCTTCAACTCTTAGGACGTGGCCTCCAACTTTTTGGTGAGGCTACCAGTGCTCCTTGCGTTGGGCCTGCCCTAGCAGTGGCGTCCTCCGCCCGCCGGCGAGGTACGCGTGTCTACTCACGCTGGTGTTATACTCCTCCGAGAAGATTGTGCCGTGGAATCTGCCTGCGCGTCCCGCTTGGGAGTTTGCTCTGGTCCATGGGCATCCTCGAACTGCCACCGCAGACATGGCAATAGGAATGCTTTCTTTCGCTGACATGAGGTCATCGGCACTTGCTGCTGGGTACTGGCTGCTCATTGAGCTTTGGTGATCTAGCGGTGGAACTAATTTTTCGGTGACTTCCAAACTGGACGGATAAACCATGCGCCAGTATACGACGGTTTTGCTTTGCTAACTGTACGCACCGATGCACTGATCGGAAATATCCAATAAGACATAAAAAAATCTCCAACCGATCTTGTATATCCCGTTGGCTCGTTAAAAAAATAAAAGAGAGAAAAAAATTACATATAACCAACACGCTAGCTATCTTCTTCTCTTCGCTACCTATCTATCTTTGTCTAGTCAGACGCGCTCTCCATCCATACTCGTCAATTTTAAAGAGTCTGTTGGTTTATCCTATTGTTTTATTTTTATTGCTAGGCTCGAAGATGCTCTAACCTTGAAGGCGATTTTGGCCTCTGCCGACCGTTTTCGTCCTCTTGGGCGGTTGGGCCGCTGGGCTTCGATCGAAACTACAGAAGAATCATGAAATAGACGGCTGAGATTCACCAACCCGCGCCTCGCTTCCCCCTTCTAAAACCCTAGAAACAAAACTTCCCCGTCCCCCCTTCCCGCCGTCCTCGCCTTCTTCCCTTCCCCGCCGGCAGGCAACCACCACCTCATCCACCGCCGCCATGGGTCGCAAGCTGCCCGCCGAGCAACCGGAAGCGGAGGCGCCTAGGAGCAGCAAAAAGGATAAGAAGAGCAAGAAGGACAAGAAGCGGAAGCTCGAGGCGGAGGCGGAGGCGGCGGCGGAGGCGGCGATAGAGGAGGTCGCGAAGAGCAGCAAGAAGAAGCGGGCGGAGGATGGAGCCGCCGGGGGAGGAGGAGGGGAGGCGGCGAACGGCGCCGAGAAGGCTGTGGCGGTGACCGGGAAGGGCTCCGAGGACCCCAAGTACGCGCCGCTGCGGTCGTTCTCCGCCGCCGAGCTGCCGGCCCAGGTGCTCGACTGCTGCAAGGGGTTCGCGCGGCCGTCGCCCATCCAGGCGCACGCCTGGCCGTTCCTCCTCGACGGCCGCGACCTCATCGGCATCGCCGCCACCGGATCGGGTACAGTTGGATTTCCGCTTTGCGTTTGGTTAATCTTTTGCCCCAATCCCCCGCCGTGTTCGAATGCCTGATAAACTCGTTGGTTTGCGTCATTCCGGTAATGCAGGGAAGACAATTGCCTTCGGTGTGCCGGCGTTGATGCACATCAGGAAGAAGGTAGGGGGAAAAGCGGGGAAGAAGGCTGTGCCTCGGTGCCTCGTGCTGTCTCCGACGAGGGAGCTCGCTCAGCAGGTAAGCCAGTGAATTTGAATTGATACACAGACCACAGCATTGCCTTTTTAATTATATACTCGAACGAGGCATGCAAATTTTAGTAGTATATTGGTTGAGTTTGATTGATGTGGTGTTAAATAAGTTATACTTTGGGTTCAGCTTTCAAGTGGAACAAAGACTGTAGCTATAGATAACTTAGTAACATACTTCTAGTACGTCACACCCCCAATAATTATTGAATGATGAACCTTTGAGGCTTTTGTTATTTGACATTCTTTCTGTAATAATTATTACTTACATTCATGTCTAGTTGATTTACGATCTCTGCTGCTGTTTGAAGTTTGTAATCTGAACTTACTGTCCATGACACATTTTCAATTTCTCTAAAAAGTTTCTGGTGTAAATATTAGAAAGAATCTCAGAAAGAGGGGCATAATAATGCTTTTACATTTGTCTTCAAATATGTGGAATATCCTGTTTGGTTAATGGGATAGCGGGAAAAACTGATCATAATAATCTGTAAGTTTGGGGGGGGGGTGTTCTCAAGAAAACAATATGGTTGAATACTAACATGCAAGAATGATTTACACATTTCTGTATTGTGCCAGATTGCAGATGTACTTAGTGAGGCTGGTACACCATGTGGGATAAATTCGGTTTGCCTTTATGGTGGAACTTCAAAGGGACCCCAAATAGCTGCCCTTAAATCAGGAGTGGTAAGATAGCACTTATTTCAGTTTTTGCTCAGCTATGGTTCATATAATTATACTGAATATTGGTTACATTTGGGTAAGATAGCACTTATTTCAGTTTTTGCTCAGCTATGGTTCATATAATTATACTGAATATTGGTTACATTTGGAACTTCTGATATCTTTGTATACCCAATCATTATGTAACACATAGTTTCCCCCACCACTTGATGCAAAATTAGAAATGCTTGTTTACTTTTTGGCGCATGCAACTCTTCCTTGGCTTGTTCAGTATTCGTGAATTACTTCTGTAAAGATACATTGTTTCCTAACCTTTTATTCATATTTTTGGGGGGTGTTTACGCTTTCAGGATATAGTCATAGGAACTCCTGGTCGTATGAAAGACCTTATTGAAATGGGCATCTGTCGTCTTAATGAGGTTTCGTTTGTGGTAAGTCAGTTGTGTCTTTCATTAATGAGGTGCTTAATGAGGTTTCCTTCCTGGCTGTATGAATTGTGGTGTGCATACTATATATATATTCTCTTATGTCACAAATATGTTCTTTTGGACATCAAAAGGATCACCCAGTTGCAACTTCGATCACTATTACTTTGTTCTTTTGTATTTGGTGTGCTAAAACTATGTGGATTGTCTGTGTAAAAGGTACATTACTAGTTTTCTAGTTAAAAATACTTCCATAATATTGTATGTTGACATCTAGCATTCATGCTAAATTGATGAAAAGAATCGTCAAAGTGACATCTTGAACTCAGGTCGTGGGAAGTTAAAACAACACACATGTACTTTCTGAGGTATATTTACAACATTTTTATGTCTAATCTAAATATAGTAATTGATATAATATAAGCCAAATTTTTTGCACTCTTAGTGTCATTTGGTGCTTCATTTTAAATCTCAAGGAAATTACCCAATAGAATTCACATAAATAATAACAACTGACAAATTAGTTGAATATGATTCTCACAGCCATTGTGTCCCTAATCTTTCTTACCATATCCCTCTCTCCGTTTTCTGTTCATGGATTTAATGAATATGTGAGTAGGTGTAAGAACCAGTGGTCAAGATAAAAAAATAGTGAAATGGATCAGCATATTTCTGATATCAATCAATCACCTCAAATGTTTCTTGGGATACTGCGCTTACTCCTTTGTGGTTGTGCTGTAATGATTAATTATTGAGTTCAATTCTGTTGCTTTTGGCATTGTATGGCGTGTTTTTTCTTTGACACAGTCTTTTCTTGCATAGGTTCTAGATGAAGCAGATAGAATGCTGGATATGGGTTTCGAACCTGAAGTCAGGGCAATTTTGAGCCAAACATCATCTGGTTAGTTCTATTACTATCCTATGCATGTGTCAGTTTTGCGCACTTTTTTAGGTCGGCGGATTGGATTCTGAGCAATTCTGCTAATAAGTTCATAGCCTCCTGATCAGGTCAGAATAGAATAAATAACAACAAAGGCTGTTTCAGAATTTAAAGTAATTTATTTCAAAAAAGGATTAAAAATAAACAGTGCAAGAAAATCAGATTAGTATTCTTTTGTACTGTGCTTGTGAGGTTTTGCTGGATTTTAAAGCTAGCAAGTGCAGGTGTCTCAGTTTTTTCGTTTGTCACTATGTTTTTACTACAAACTAGGAATCTTATTGATGAGGCTATGTAATGCAATTTGAGCAACTTGGCCTTTGTGGCGTGTTACATGTCAGTACAGTTATCATAGTTATTTGAGCAGATTTTATTTTATTTTATTTACGGTATTGATGTGATTTTGTCCTTTTTTCTGTTTTCTTTGCTGCACCCTCGACCTCAAGCCTTCTATTTTCTGTATGATGCATAATGATGCTATTTCTCATGCAGTGCGTCAGATGGTTATGTTCAGTGCAACTTGGCCTCTTGCTGTCCACAAGCTAGCCCAAGAGTTTATGGATCCAAATCCAATAAAGGTTATGCTTTTCTTGGCTGTTTTTACTTTCAAATTACCTGATTATACATGGGGTTGACAGTCTGTTCAACATCTTATTTCAGGTTGTTGTTGGATCAGAAGATCTTGCAGCTAACCATGATGTGATGCAAATCGTTGAAGTATTGGATGGTAGATCACGAGATTCAAGATTACTTGCCTTGCTTGACAAATACCATAAAGCACAAAGGTAGATATTAGCCATGTTTCACTATCCTTGCTTGACAAAAAAACATTCTTTTTGCACATAAACAGTTTTAGTGGTGATCTTCTCTTATCGTTGGAGCCTTATATTTAAAACTCATCTAAGGAAGTTTACTTTTTTTTTGAAAGTATCTAAGGAAGTTTACTTGTGTTCAATGCAACAGCAACAGGGTTTTGATTTTTGTGCTGTTCAAGAAAGAAGCTCCACGACTGGAAACAATGCTTCAGAGAATGTAGCATATTACTTTCCATGACTTCAATTCAATCTCTGCACAATATTTCTCTCCATATTTTTAATTATATATTTGTTCTGAAGGGGATGGAATGCTGTTTCAGTCCATGGAGACAAGGCTCAGCATGATAGAACAAAAGCTTTGTCTTTGTTTAAAGAAGGCAAATGCCCTTTAATGGTGCGCTCTTTTAGTCACTTCCATATAATTGATTCAGGCCTGATAGTCAAATTGTTGATATGTATGAACTTTGCTTTATGTATATGGTTTGTTGTTTAGTTTATGAGCTAGAACTTCATATCTGGGGCATTCTTGGTTTCTTTGCCCAACCTTGCCCACCAGACACCAGACACACCAGCTTTGTTAAGCAAGGTTGGGCAAGGCAAATCTTGCTAGTGGAGGAGAGCCACTATGAAGTTACTAATTAGATTCATGACTCCATGTTGCATTGTAATTAGAAAGTTTGGATCAGCTGTCCTTTTGGATATCAAGAAGTTACACTGATTCTTATTTTACTATTTAGAGGTAAATTTTAATGGAATCTATGTGTTACTAATGATTCAAAACATTCACGAAACTAGGCGCTAGTTGTAAATTGAATAAAATTAGTACAGTTATTGGAAAGTTAGAATCCATTGTATATCAACACAGTGCCAACACCATGTGATTTATCATGTTTCTCATATGACAAAACCATTGTATATTTTTTTGGTGACATGAGGTGAACCTGTAGCTAATGAAAACATTTTGCAAGAGTGCTGCACAGCATCAGTTAAGAGTGCTTCAAAATATGTGTAGTTGTCTGAGACTAATGGAATATTTGTGTTTTTCTGTTTTTTTCATGTATATGACTTTTCAGTGTAGACCAGTTATCTTGCATTTGACATGATTTTGTCAAACTGTCTTATTTGTTTTACTGTTTAGACAACAACATTATGGTTTGTTCCATTTGTCTGCTCATTATTTTGTAATACATGCAGATCGCTACAGATGTTGCTTCACGTGGACTTGATATTCCTGATGTTGAAGTTGTCATTAATTATAGTTATCCTTTGACCACTGAGGATTACGTCCACAGAATAGGTAGGACTGGTCGTGCTGGCAAGAAAGGTGTGGCACATACCTTTTTCACTCAAGATAACAAGGTACTCAAGCGCTCCTTTTTGCACTTCACGAATTTGGTTGTTGAGTTTATGTTAATTTAATTCCATTTGCAGCATCTTGCTGGTGAACTCGTAAATGTTTTGCGGGAGGCTGATCAGGTTGTTCCTCCAGCCCTTATGAAATTTGGCACACATGTCAAGAAAAAGGTTTGTATTTGGCTAGACTTTTTCTTTTGAAGTTATCTTCTATTCATATTTGTAGTCCATTTCAGTCCATGTCTGATTGCTTAGGTAACGATGTCTAGCAATGTCAGTAAGAGTACAGAAAAGAAATACATTTGGAAAATACACATACTCATGGCGCACAATCTCAGCAAATACTTTGATTTGTCCTGTATAGTTTTATTGCCTTCTTTGTTGTTGCAAATACTGTAAATGCATGGAAATTGGTGGTTGCATTTGTTAAAATATACCTCAAATGCTCTTAAAACTAAGATAAACTATTAGAAAACATGATAGAGAAATTATTCTGTTCAAAATTCAAGGGTCATATAAAACACAAATACATAATTTCACTATGTTTGTCTATAGCATACCATTCATACTAACCAAGGAAGTATTTAGTTCCAAGAAAAATCAATGTGCAATAGCCATTATACCCCTACTGAGTAAAATGATACAATTACATTTGTTCCTGCAATACATTTAAGGAGTGGAAACATTGCAATAACTACACTATTGATATTCTCAATGGACAAAAATTATGAGGCCATGACAAACATCGCGAAACTGATTTTATACAGTTTACTAAGTATGCATATTTCCATCAATCTTCCTTTTTTTGCATAACTGAACATGGCCTCAATCTTAGATTCTTTTTCTGATAATTATTTACTTGTATGCCTGTTTTTCATAGGATTTATAGCATTTGTCAATTTTCATGGGACATGATGACTCCTGCCATTTTAAGTAGCAGATGATCCATTTGCATCCCTATGAAAATGCCAATTACTGGATAAAGCTATTTTCCACGGCAGAACTAAATATCTTATAAATTGTGCACTCCATGTCAAAACATCTATGTTCTGGATTCATGAAACATTTTGATTCGTTTTACAATCAATATATCAGGTAAATATATTAATGAAAACTAGTCTGGGTGAGGAAAATCTGTAACTATCTTTTGTCTGAAAACTAGTCTGGGTGAGGAAAATCTGTAACTATCTTTTGTCTGAAAACTAGTCTGGGTGAGGAAAGCTTTTTAAGCGAGACTAATGGTTTCCAAACTATATGCTTTTTTATATCCTAACACTTTTCAGTCAGCCAAAATTTTTTTCTATTTCTATAACTGTAGTATTTGACTTCAAAGATTTTTTATAAAAAAAATAACTGTAGAGAATGCTACTCAGTTCATTGAATGTTATTGAAGGGTTCAATTGTTCACTACATGTTAACAGAATGGGCATTAAAGTAGTTTGCATGGGGCTGGTTTATGTAATTGAACTTGACTATCCGCTATCATTATTTTGCAGGAATCCCAAATATATGGTTCGCACTACAAGGAAATCGCAGCAGATGCTCCTAAATCCACAAAGATCAAATTCGGTGATTCTGATGAGGACTAAACTAACAGCACCTGATGTGTTTTCATCCCTGCTCATGGAAACTTGGTTTATCTCGGTTGATGATGCTATGGATATCATCAGGTCAGCTGATTGCCGTGGATGTATTGTGGCAGAAGGCAGCCCCAAAATATAGCTCATAATACCATATCCATGTTTTAGGTTAGTTTATTATGAGCAGCATTCTGCTTATGTATTTTTTGACCATCGGCATTATATTGTTTGTATGCACCACAACTCTATCCTTGGACAGTAGTTTAAATCCGGCTATGATAATGATTGAATAGTTGAAGTGTAGTTCTGTTCTGGTTATAGAAAAATTGAAGGTGGTCTTCCAGTATGTTGGCTTGCTAATGGTTTGGTCCTCCCTAAGGCTGCCCGCACTGGGTTCGTTTAGGGGAATGAGCCGCTGCACCGCCGTCCCCTATAGCCTCCGCTACGGAAGCGTAGGGTTGCGCCTCCGCTACATCCAGCGGAGGTAGCGGGCTCCCACTACCCGCCACATTGGTGCGGGCCCGTGCGGCTCAACCGCGCTCCGCCCGCTCCATGGAGCGCCGTCTCTCCGCCGCTCTCGTGACGCCGCCACCGGAGGAGAGGACGCCCTCGTCGCTCCGGCTCTCGGCCTCCCCCGCCTCTTCCCCGTCGTTGACGCTCGTCGGCCCCGCCGCTGCAGCAACCGGCCACCTTGCCCTCGTCCGCGCGCACCCTGGCCTCCGCGACGTCAACGCGATGCTCATGTCGGCCTCCTTCGTCGTCGACGCCACCCAGGCGCTCCTCGCGCCACTCTGGGCCCGCCTTCGCCTCGCGTCCCTGCCCCCACCTGGCCTCTCGCCGCCCGGAGACGAAGGAGGAGGAGCCCGATTCGGGCGGCCGCGGCTTCGTGTCGCCGATTCGTGAGGCAGAGTCATCGGCGGAGACGCCCAGGCCGAGCTGCGCCGAGTCCGACATGGGGAGCGAGGCCTCCTCCACCCTCTGGGCCGCCGACGCGATCGACCTTACCGGCGATGACTCGGATTCGAATTCCATCACCCCGAAGAGGAAGAAGAAGAGGAGATCGCTGCGGAAGCTACTCGCGGTGGCGCTCACCGTCCTCCGCGGCCGAGGAGAGGCAGGGGGAGGAGGGGCGTCGGCGTGGGAGGGGAGGCGGGTGCCAGCGACGGGCAGCTCTTGGTGGGGGCGGGGCTCATCGACGTCGCAGGCGGAGCTCGTGCCGTAGGGAGGCGGCTTGCGGCGTTGGGAGGGGAAGCGGGGGCGGCACGGAGAGGGGGAGGTGGAGCGGGAGGGAGGGAAGAGAGGGAGGGGGTGGCGGAGCACGAGAGAGAGAGAGAGGATGAAGATGAGGGGGTGGGCGGAGTGAGCGAGAGAGAGAGCGGGAAGAGTAGAGAAGGGAGAGGAAAAGAAAAGAAAAAGAAAAAAGAAAAAAATAAGAAAAGGAAAAGGAAAAGGAAAAAAGAAAATAAATGTGGAGTTCTTTAATTAAATAGTATTACTAAGAATTATTACTTAATTAAAAAGTTATATTACTAATTATTTTGGATTTCATGATTTAATAATCATCATTTCAAATGATTATGTTATGAAGAATGTGTTTGTTAAAATGAGGTGGTAGTTGGAGATGGTGGAATAAAATATATGATAATCCGTAGTTGGGATATAGGAAGAGTATATGAGAGGGATGGGTGCAGGGAAATTTGATAGATGAAAGAATCTTAATGACTATGATAGAATATTTCTTTTAGGGGAATGAAATAGAGTAACATGAGTGCGGACAGCTTAAAGCTGTATCATTCAACTTAGAGGAGCTGCTCTCAAGCCGTCTAATTCAACCCAGCAGGGTTTGACCGTAGTAGGGATGGCAACGGGTTCAAATCCGCTGGGTTTTGCCATCCCAAACTCGTGCCCGCAAAAATAAAACCCGCCCATTAAAAAATCCATGACCCGTCACAGGTTTGATATTTTGCCCGAACCCATACCCGTCGGGTTTACGGGTACCCACGGGTCGCCCGTGCCCATTAAAAAAGACACGTATTATAGAAAAACTCGATAAATACTAGAACACATAAATTATTTTTATTGGTTATATATCGCAAGAGTATCATAAATAAATAGAGAAAACCATTAATAAGAAGTATGCATTTGATTCTATGGAAAAGAAATGAACAAGTTAGGTTTGGGCCATTTGAATTGATGTATGAATTAAAAAGATTAGTTATTTGATGGTATATGTTCAGGTCAAAAAACCAATGGGTTCACAGGTTTGGGTTTTATGTTCCCAAACCCATGTCCGTAAACCACTGAATTTAATACTTTGCCTGTTAATAGAGTAAAAACCCATCGAGTTTCATGTTTCGGGCGGCCATTGACATGTTGAGACCATAGAGACGCATCGTGGAGCTCAATGCCTACATCAAATGCCTACCCCGAGATTTGTTGGCTCCTGTCCTGTCCTGTCCTAATCGATTTTGAAGCCTGGCATGTTTTTGAACCAAGCCTGGGGAGTTATTTTTTTAAATGTTGTGATTGTTCTGATCCTTAGTATTTGGCTGTGCTACTCCGTAAGTTGCTTGTTTTACAAAGTATATATATACTGCTGACCTTGTTCTCACTATAGGACGGCCCTGCTCATTCCCATGCTTAACCATGATACCATGTCTCTGTTCGAGACATTGCGAGTGACCAGTTTCAGAATCTTTTATACAGTATATTTGCCATTGCCACTGCCGGTAGTTGTTGTCAACATCATATCCTTTATATTGATCATCACAGCATTGCTATTGCTTGACCACTGCAACAGCCACTACCTTGTGTTGTACACTACGTGAGTGCAGGGGCGGAGCCAGAGAAGAATAGCGGGGGTGCGATTCTTCATAACGTATCTATCATACTTGATCAAACATGGTGAAAAATTAGAAGTAATAAGAGATTCTTGAGTTCAGCTGGGTGCGGCTGCACCAGCACCAAAACGTGGCTCCGCCCCTGCGGGAGTGCGCGCGTCACGATGTTTCCATTCAGCTCGTCACCACAAACGGGCTGCGAACCATGTGCTTCCCATCCGACCATGTAATGGAGCCCGCCATGGCGCCGCCCTTCTTCTTCTTGTCGTCGCTCCCGCCGGCGAAGCTCACCTGGAAGACCAGCGTCTTCACGCCCTTGGTGAACTCCAGCTTGCTCGGCGTCACCTTCACGTCCAGCCCCGCCGGCGCGCTGACGGCCGCCGTGTAGGTGACCTCCTCCTGCGCGCCGACGTTGGTGACGGCGCGGGTCACCGTCCTCCCCCTGCCGGCGCCGCCGGCCTTGCCGAGCCCCGACACGGCGATCGACGGGTAATTGAGGTCGGAGATGAGCCCCGCGCTGGCGTTGGCGGCGCAGGCGAACCCGCCGGGGAGGGCGGCGGCGATGAGCTTGATCTTGGACGCGTTGTAGCCGTAGTTGCAGAGGAAGCCGAGGTAGTCGTCTTCCCCGGCGTCGTACACCAGCCCCGGGTCCAGCGCCGCCGCCGGGTGCACCTGCCCGGCGCCGTGGTCGTACGGCGTCGCCGGCGACCCGGAGTCCGTCGTCGTCGGGGAGTGGCGGTCGTTGTTCAGATGCGTCGCGGTGGTCATGATGGCCGACCTGATCGCGGCGGGGCTCCAGGTGGGGTTCCACGCCTTGACGGTGGCGGCGGCGCCGGCGACGTGCGGGCACGCCATGGACGTCCCGGACACGAGCTTGAACTGCGAGGCCTGCTTCTGCCCCGCCGGCAGCAACGACGACGGGATCCACGACGCCAGGATGTTCACCCCCGGCGCCGCGATGTCGGGCTTGAGGACGTTCGCCGTCTGCGCCGACGGGCCCCGCGACGAGAAGTAGGCAACCACCGGCGCCGGTTTGTACTCCGTCACGGTGGCCGTCGGCGCGATCGTCGCCACTGGTTGGCTTTAATTATATTCGTGGTAGAGGGATTTTGAAAAGGTGAGGTCTTTCTTCGCTTTGGGAGAGGATCGAGATATATATATTTATATATATGTATCATCGGCGCATCACGAGCTCTAAGTACCTGGCGGAGGAGATGTACTTGAGGATGGCGGCGACGGCGGAGGAGGTGACCTCGGTCGCCGGGAAGTCCAGGTAGGTGGTGGCCACCGCCCTGCCGGCGTCGTCGACGAAGATGCAGCCCGCCGCCCCGGCGCTCTTGAGCTCGTCCGCCTTCGCCACCTTCGACGTGTCGCCCTGCGAGTGGTTGCACAGCAAGATCTTCCCTTGGATCTTGCTGCTGTCCAGCGTGCCGGGCTCACAGTGGCTACAGGAGGAAGATGACGATGGCGTCACAAAGTTTTGCAGAGCAGAGAGCTGATTTGGACAGATGGTATGTGCACATATATTATATACCTTGCTGAGTCAGCATCAGAAACTGAGCTAGACTTGGCTGATGCGCCAGTGATCAGTGGATACTTCGCGGATTTATCCAAGTTAGAGAAGTTTATAGCTGCACCCTACATATATATATTTGTATATATATAAATGATGAGAGGTTGATGAAACTGACTGATGAGAAATCAAAGTTGCAACGCAACACAGACGACGGACTTCACATACTCTGACAGCGCTGTTGTTGCCACCCAGCACGACGTCGGACTCGAAGTCGCGGTCGATGGTGGTGGCGGCGACGGTGAGGATCCACGGCGCCGCGTTCACCACGGTGGCGGCGCCCGGCCCGGAGTTGCCGGCGGAGCAGACGACGGTGACCCCCTTCGCCACGGCGTGGAACGAGCCGATGGCGATGGGGTCCGCCGAGAAGTCCGGGCGGAAGTAGGGCGACGCGCCCAGGGAGACGGAGAGCACGTCGACGCCGTCGGCGACGGCGTCGTCGAAGCCGGCGAGGATGGCGGAGCCCGAGCAGCCCTCCTCCGAGCAGACCCTGTACATGGTGACCCTCGACGCGGCGGAGCCGCCCTTGGCGGTGCCGGCGGCGAGGCCGTAGTACGACGCGCCGGCCACCGCGTTCCTCGCCGCCGTCGACGACGTGTGCGTGCCGTGCCCCACGTTGTCCCGCGGCGAGCCGCCGCCGCTCTGCGAAGGGCCCCTCACGTCGCCCATGTCATAGTACCTTGCTCCGATCAACTTCCTGCGTCGGGATCATCGCGGAAGATATAAATATATAGTAAATCCCAAAATGGAAGGAATTGGAGAAGTCATCAATGGCGGCAGGCGCTGGATCACTTCACTTGTTGCAGCTGGAGGAGTTGAAGTCATCGCCGGTCATGCAGACGCCCTTCCACCGGGTGGGGACGGGCCCGAAGCCGGCGTCGCTGAAGCTTGGCTACAAACAAATCATGGAAAATATAAGGAGTTTAATCTACTCGAATGACATGTAGATTGCTTATGGATCATCCATCAACCATTTTTTTTGGAACTAGCAATTTGTGTTACCGGCAGGGCCGGGGGTATAAAACGAGGCCCTGCACGAAAGTCTATAGTAAAATTTACTAAACTAGCGAAATAAAACAATAAACTAACAGTATATGGTATAATGTATTACATAGCTACCACTAGAACCATGTTTTTTGTAATTTTTGTGCTCTTAATAGCTAGAATAATATTTTCTAAATTGTTTTACATATATTGCATAAGACATGGCGAACACTAGACAATAGAGAAATTTATAAATACACTATAAAAATTAAAGTAAACATTTTTTGCGACCTAAAGAAAACATAAGTAACAATTAAATAACTATACTATTAGAGGATTAATGATTTAATGATACATATATGCAACCGAAGAGAGGAACTTGACGAAGTGAGCAAACATGGATCAGACTATACCGACTAGCCAGAGGAGGCCTAGTCGGCTCGCTGCTTCAGTGCTTTCCGATGGCCACGTAGCCCAGCCCTGGAAACTCCAAGAGCGTGAAGAGTTGAGCCTACCAAATTCTATCCCCAAAGTTCACTATGCAAAAAGAAAATTCCCATCACATCAAAATGTCATATCATGCATGGAGTACTGAATATAGATGAAATCTTGTACTCTGCAAGACGAACATTTCGAGCCTAATTAATCAATTTTTAGATAATTTTTCACACATACAAACGAAATGCTACAGTGTCGCACGCACCCCAAAAGACCAAAGTTTGGCTCCCAAATTCGGAAACTAAACAAGGCCTGAGCCTCCTACCTGCTCGTTCCATGCCTTGGCCAGTTGGCCTCCATTCCTAGACAGAAAAAAGTCGAGGCCCCTGAAAAATGGGGGCCCTATGTGCGCGGTCGCACGGATCGCATGCCCATATGTCTGGGCCTGGTTACCGGCAAGCATTTACCTTAATGTATATGGTAGCTTTAGAAAAATTGTCAGGAAGACCCAATTGACAACACACGGCAAACATCTACGTTTGTCGTGCGCCAGAATTCGGGACGCACGGTAATGGCCACCACGTGGACGTGCGCTCCCAGCTCCGCCCATCCCGTGCATAGCACGTGCACAGGCCCTTTCAGCATGCACCGTGGAAGGGACACACGGCAAACCTTGACGGCCCAGGCAGCTGCCGTGTACGTGTGGGGCTGTTTTGCTTTGTGCCCTATATTCGACGCACGGCGAGCCGTAGTTGCATCGTCCGGGTTCCCTAGGGCACACGGAAAATGGATTGTTTGTTGTACGACCGATGTAAAGCGCATGACAAAGTGAGAGACGTACAGTGAATTTGTGTTTTTCGGTAGTTATCGGAGACAAGGGTAATCAGGAGGACAGAGGACAGGATCATGGTGGTATCGTCTTCGAGGGAGACATGTCAAGCAGGAAACGAGGATGATAGTAAACTAAAATAAAGGGTCGTGATAAAGACATAAGGGTACAGGCTGAAATATGAAGCGTTTGAATCGAAATCCAACAGCTACAAAATTTATCCGAGACAAAAACACACACACAGTACATAGGCTAGCGTACGTGGTAGTGAGTTTTTTTTAGATAATGACGTGGTAGTGAGGTTAAGGTGGTGTTTAGATCTAGGTGCTAAAGTTTAATTAGCGCTTTAAATAAGTGATAATTAGATATATTAAACATAAATTAATTATAAAACTAATTACATAAGTCATGTCTATTTCGTGAGACGAACCTAACAAGCCTAATTTTACTATAATTAATACATAATTACCATACGTGTACTGTAGCGTTACATTGTCTAATCATCGTGTAATTAGACATAATAGATTCGTCTCGTAAATTACTTCTCGTTTATGTAATGAATTTTTAAATTAATCTATATTTAATATTTCTAATTAGTGACGCGCGTGGGAACAGACACGCCCTAACTAAGAGCAACCTTCGTCGTTTCGTTTCATCACGCAATCGGGAAACGGAGAGGCCGGCGGCCGGCGGGCATCTTAAGATCGAGCAAACGTCAGCAATAAGATCATATATATATATATATATACATATATATATATATATATAATTTGTATTCAGAACGATTCGTATCGGCCCGGCCTGCGCTGCACTTCCGTAGAAGCTCCGTCGTGGCGGGTACGCACGCGCGTTTGCCCAATTTAATTTCTGCCCACCACCATTTCTTTCTCTGTTTTTTTCTTTGAAAAAAATACGGCCCACCACCGTACCCCCGCCTCACATGACACAGGAGGTAGCATGCGGCGTCACTCCTGCCACATGTCAACTGCTCATAAGCAGCTGGCCACCCACCCAACCAGGACAATCCTATCCTAGGTACACACACCAAACTTGGAGTGTCTATCTCGTGCAAGTGTTGCACTTCCTAAAAGTTAATGCGTGTAGAATAAAGTTATGTAATGTTTCCCTTGTACTCTCACTTCATTCTTTTTATGGGCCGCCTTAACTATTTGTTTACTTTCTTCGTTCTAAATTATTATTTATTGTTGACTTTTCTCGTAACTTTAAACGTTTGTCTTATTAAAAAATTTGCTTTAATAAATATAAAAAATTAAGTCATAATTAAATATATGTGATGATAAAGTAAGTCATAAATAAAATAAATGATAGTTGCATAATTTTTTTTGAATAAGACGGATAGTCAAACGTCACAAAAAAATCAACAACGAATAGTAATTTGAAACGAAAGTGATACTTTATATACTCCCTCCGTATATGATTTAGATGACCATTTGGACAATGATACGGTCTCCAAAACGTAACTTTGGCTTCTTATTTTTACAAAAAATTATTTATTAAAAAATAATATATGTATACTTTTATAAAATATTTTTAAGACAAATTTATTCATATGGTTTTCACATTTCCAAACTCAACGACTTAAAAGTTATTTATAATTTATATTCTCAATGTTTGACTAAAATCTTATCCAAAATGATATCTAAATCCTATACGGAGGGAGTAGCACAAAATGATATCAAAATGCCAACACCGTAGCACAAAGACTAACCCTTTTGCTCCCACAATAAATGGCCAAAAATCATTTGAGGTCATGGTTTTGCAGCACAAAATGGTTCTCTACCCTTTAGCAAGGTAATTATCCACTCAATTCATAATGCTGAGGTTGAACTTCTGTTATGTTCATGCCGTTTTTTTTTGTTTCATAATTTTCAATTAAGCTATAGAATATTCACATACGACTGTACTCCGTATCTAGTATCCGATCCGCATCCGCTTCCATTCTCCACCCCGGAGGGGGATAAGACTTAGGCCCATTTTGTCAAGTTCGCAACACGGCATTTTGGACCATTGGGCCTGCACTAGCCACCTCAATACCATGACCACCAGCCCACCGTGACACAGGCAAGTCTGAAGAAGGCAGGGCGAAGTCAAGAAGAGGCACCATATTCTGTCCCCACAATTAATTTGACTACAAATTCACATTGGATGACATTTTTCAAGTAGTTGAGTTATATTTTTACGATGTTGCATGTCTAACTGATTCTTTCTCAGTGAAATGCAGATACAACATCAAGTTCTTCAGACAGGCACGCATATGCTAAGACAGTTCAAAAATCAAACATATATAGCTTGTTTTTCTTTTGACACTATGCACTTATCTCCATTTCTTCAGTTCTGTATGGTACAAATATCTACATTCGTTCAAGATATACATCGACCAGCATGGCAAACAAACATCACTGCACGATTGCCACCAGGCTCAAGGTCGGTCTTGCTTTGTACGTACTGTAGTTCACATGATCTGCTGGCCGGCTGGCCCTCTCCTAGTGAAATCTAGGATCATCAAAGCAGTTAGTATTCTCTTACACAAAAAATGACAAATGCATGTCCTATCTAGATTTTACATAGTTTTCCTAAACTCTTTTTTGCCCAGTATGGTTTAATTCTTAAATTAGCCGTAACTGTGAAGTCAATAGCATGACACTTTGTCTACCTTTCATTACTGCAGGAAAGTAGGAGATGGCTCACCTAAACCACCTTTACTTATGCCTCTGCCATTTCTGGGAGTGTAATCAACCGGGATGCGGAGTCGTACTCCAACGCAGTGCCGCAGCTGATAGCATAGGAATAAACCCCTTCTCAGAATATAAGCTCGAAACGCATATAGAACTTGTATTAACAAAAATCGAAGGCGTACTTTGCACATTTCACACTGTTTTTTGCACCACCACTAGGCACTGACAATATAGTTCCGAAGAAGGAAAGATTTTCATTTCCACAATTTGGACATGGGCCCTGCAAAAGGAATAATATTCATCTCTGTGTTCTTCCGGTTAACCATACAATAATGTATGAACACTGTAAAGGAAAATACCTTCAAAATCAGAAAGTCTTTCACTATCACATTAGTGATTGCCTGTGCTACCCAAAATATCAAAGGCAGTGCAGCGAACCATGTGAAGATGAAACTAAAAGGCTCTGGCAACTGCATAAATCAGGGGAAAAAGCAGTTACAAATAATAAAATTCCTTGGGGTGGCAGTAACGCCAACTTGTTATAAAATTAACGAACCTAAAGTATACTGAACAGTGAACACAAAGCTACACATTCAAATGGGGGCATGCATGACAAAAAGAATGTCACTATTGTTATCAGAACTCTTTAGTAAAAGTCTGATGTGTAATACAAGAAATTCCACGGAGAAGTCCTAGTTGTATTTGACAATAAGTTGGCCTCAGAAAGATATCATCTAATCAGAAACCAACTGTGCCATTTAATTATTTCTATTCCCTTTTAACTTTAGTCTATCATTTTCTTGATGCAAAGAATAAATAATTAGTGATAAAAATAAAAGAGAATAAATTGGTTGCATGATTGCTTCGTTGCTGATCCGATTGCCTAGCATGAATATTTGAACAGTTTTGACCATTTTGGCAAAACCTGCTTGTTCAGCACTAGAATAAGTCCTACTTGCTCAATTTATGCAGGAAAATATGATGTCATAGGAGGTAATTTTTTACTGGAGACTTATTTTTCTATGATTTTGAGATGACATGTTATTTCATTTCCAAAATGCTACACATAATAGTCAGATGTCCCTGGTAGTCTTAGCAGCAGCTCACGACCACTAGAGCACCGCTGGACCACCCACAGTGCAACCCTCGGTTTTAAACTTCAACCCCAACAGAAACAACTTTCAGTATACTAAAAGAAAATCTATCAAGGATAGTGAAGCGCTACTATAGCATTCCTTATTTTTTGTCCAGAAGCCTGAACTAATGTTCTTTTAGTAGGGAATAGAACTGATTTGAGTTCATGAACAAAAAACACTTGCACACAATTATTGTAATATCATCCATAGGAAAAACATGTAGTAGGAATTCAATTTTGCGAATACTTACCTCCAGAAGATATGTGATCTCAAATCCTGTCAAATCATCCAAGAAAAAGAATCTGTGAAGAGGAAATGTGCATTAGACACCTAATGAAGATAGTGGCCCCTGCCAAACAGATAGCTATATTTGGCTGCAGGGTAACATGGCTGTTTAAAATCAGGAAGAATTCAAATAATCCTGTCATGTCAGAACATTTTCATGTAATACTCACAGTGTTAGAGCTACAACAGCTGCTGGAACGTTTAGCAGGAACATCTTGAAGTAGTCAACAGTCAAGTCACTGTAGACCTGCACAAAATGCCATAATAGGTCAGGATCCTTCGGATGAACAAACTCATGTTACTGTCCCAAATCATTGACAATGGGAAAGTCACATCTAATCTTAATGGATAGATCTAATTTGGAGAATTTTACACTAATAATGCAAACTCAACTGACTTGGTTGAGTCATACTGTTTGTTAAATTTCCTGGTTTATTTACCTTGTACAAGAGATATACAAGGTAATGTTTATCAGCATTGACTTAATGGTAGGGACTCACAGAAGAATTCAACATTTCAATAGAAAATTTAATAGAAACAAATTCTATAGTGACAGGACAGCCCTTCCTTCGATCCACTAATAATGTTCAGTTACAGGGTATAGACGATGAACGCTACGTCAGGTAGTGTAGACAACCATGACGCAAAAAGTCTGGTGACAGGCTGATGAAGGATTGATCCTGACTTTTCAATTGGTAAGGACAACTATATTGAGGCATGGTCTCATCCCAAACCTCACTATATAGGCAACAAAAAGAATGAAAAAGAAAGAAATATGGCTTTCTTTCCAGTGTGTGCTATCATGAAGTAGAAAAACTAGGAAGACAATAGATTGAATGGTTATCACATACCTTTCGACTCCGTAGGCTGCATCTTGGACCTTCCTGTACAATGTTGCTTCCTTCTTTCTAGAAAGGAGAAATTATCAAGAAAAAACAATGCAGATTTAGAATACCACATGGCTGTGCTTATGATGCATTAGTTGATAGGTGAAATTTTTCTCTATACTTCTCATGGTCTCCAAAGTCTAAAGTGTAAACCTAAAGCCAGATAACACCTGAATATCATACTACTAGTGCCCCAGGCAACAAGGAAAATGGAACCCCACTCAACAAATCAACTACAGACTTATCCTGTTTCGTGCACTGACCTATGGAGGCAATTATCAGTGTACCACAACACTTGTTACATGATCAACCACCCCATGCCATGCTTTCAAGACAATAGTCATGGATATTTTCACCAATCATGGGTGGATGTTTAGTAATAAGCTATTTGCTTGATGTCGCTAGACCTTTTATTTTAAACGGTAATAAATTGCCATATTGTTAAAGCTCCATTCCCTCTAACTTGCCAAACTCTAATTTGTCTGTGAGACATGAAAATGACAGAGAACAAACAAAAATTAAAAACAAATACAGCACATACATTGTTTGCCCTTGTCTCATTATATCTTCACTCTTTGCCAATTTCATACCTTAGAAACAGAGTTGAGTTTGATCTTAGAATTTTACATGCTTGTGCATCACCACCTCCTCTATATGTATGGGTTTTTTTCCTTTATAATTTTTCAAAATATGTAAACATGATTTTTTAGTGGGGTTTTCACCATTCCACCGAATGGCTTTTCCGTTCTTGCCTTGTAGTTATTCTAGTCATATATACTTGAGAAATAGAGACCGAACTAGAATAAAGAGTTGCACTGAACCCTTAATTTTTCAGACAACATGTCACTATGATTGTACTAGTAATTCTTTTATAACTATTGTACTAGTAAACTAAAAGATTAATAGGACAAAAAATAAAAGATTAATAGGAAAACAAGATCTAACCTTCAATCTCAACTTTAGGTCATCGAATTCAGCATCCGTCATGATGGGGTTGCCAGACACATATGCCATAGAGGCTTCCAAAAATATTTGCTCATCAGGGCCTAACCAAAGACAAAGGAACATAGATTAGGAATTACCATAACCAGATCATTTCCATGAGCTCGAGGGACAAACGAAACCAGAATGAGCTTCCGAAAATGCGCTTACTTAGCATGACAACGCTGCTTCCTTCCCACATGAGCTCCTCCTTGAGGTTGTCGAACTCCTCGTTGGACATGACCGCCGTCCTGTCGTAGTAGAACGCCTAAACACCAGGAGCAGCAAATAGCTCGATTAATTCAATTTCACCCCAAGACATAATGAAGGCGATCAAGGATCGCCAGATCAAGGCGAGGAGAAGGGGGGCGCGCGTGCCTGCATCGCCTGGAGGAACTCCTGCTCCATATCCCCGATGGTCTTCTTCTGCTTGCGGTCGATGCTGCAGTAGGGGAGCACGTTGCTGTCCACCACCTCGTCCTCCTCCTTCTGCTGCACCTGGCCCTGCGCCTCGCCCTCGGCGGCGCCGCGAGCCCGCCACCGGCCGCGGCGAGCGCGGTGGCGCGCGGACGCCGGCGCCGGCGCCGCCGTCACGGCGACGCGGCACCTCGGGGAGGTGGACGCCGCGGCGGCGCGTGGCGAGCGGCGGAGCGCCGGCGGCGGGGGCAGGGGCGGCGGGAGGCGGCACGGAAGCGAGAGCCCGCGCGCGTCGGAGGCCATGGCGCGCGCGGTGGGCAGTGGCTACTGGCTAGGCTAGGCGCGGCGCGTCGCGTCGCCTCGGCGAGACGGGGAGGGCGAGGGAAGAGAGCGGGCGCGGGCGCGGGAGATACTTTTTTCGCGTTGTGTGGCGCGGGTGGGTGGTGATCGCCAAGGGATAAGGCGGGTGGGCCCGGCGCTCGGAGATGCGTGGCGGAGATGGCGGGAGGCCCTTCGATATTTTTTTGGGGCCCCCTCTGCGTTTCGTGCAGAAGACGCAAATAAATTGTCTGACAGAGAAATTTTAGCTGTGCGCAAATAAACTGTCTGACAGAAATTTTACTTGCGCAGAGCTACAGATATATCCTGTTCGGCTGGCGGGTGGCTGGTGCTGATTTGTGCTGAGAGAAAAATACTCTGGCTGATTGGTGCTGGTTTGTGCAGAGAGAAAAATACCGTTGGTCGGCTGCTGACAATCTAGACGAACGGTTTGCATATTTATCTGTGTCAGTTAATTTCTTTTCGAGAATCTTATGTATTAAATAAAGTTTATTTATAAAACTTTTTAAAGATAAGTGTAACTTTATGCGACGAATCTAATGAGTCTAATTAATCAATAATTTACTATATTAATGCTGCAGTAACCATCCTCTAATCATACGGTTGGATGCTCTCGTAAATTAACCGAAGGTTTTATACATAGTTTTATAAACTGACTTTATTTAATACCATTAATTATGGTCAAACATGTGTAAAATATTTTATTTGAAAAAACACGGCCTACCACAAATATATTAGGTACAGACGTACAGTGTGGTACTCGAAAACAGTATGAAGACTCGTCATGTTGTACTTGCGCTCCACGAGGGAACCGAATAACAAAATTCAGTACAAGAGTTTTCCAGGTCTGTGGGCTCCAAGTGATGCAATGCCATGTAGTGCAACCAACAAAGTATACTGTTCTCAAGCATAAACCCTCAATTCCACTGAATCAAAACCAAAAGAGGAAATGCGGTGTGCCACCATGTTATATTGCTCATGATAAATTGAATTTTATTGCTGGCTCACAAAGTAATCAGTGAAACAGAAAAACATGATTTTAACAGACATACATGGTGCCATGTGAATACTCGTAGGTAAGCCCCATTCTTGTACTACCATGTTATAATGTTGCAAGTGTTAGCAAAACTGGAGAAATGACTAGTCTTAACTTTTCCTAGAGCAACCATGCCAATTTCCATTCGGTTTTGAAACAAAGGAACTTGCTGCTCACTATCCCCTTCTGTACTTAAGTTGCTTCATTCTAATATTTAAAAGCCCGAGTGTCTGCCACCACTTCTGTCCCAATTTCTTACATTTTTTTGTGAACCTCTTGAACCATTATCTAGCTGATTTCCTCTAACCCTGCGGTTCCTATCCAAGCTTGGCCTGCCCTGATGCATATAAAAACCATTGAATTGTTCATTCCGTTTTGTTCTACTGTAACGATCCCCTCTAGACTGTCCATCATCCATGTTACGGCTTCTGCCGTGGAAGCTGTCCCTGATGTTTGTGGAAGTTCTACTATAATGATCCCCTCTAGATTGTCTATCATCCATATTACGGCTTCTGCCACGGAAGCTGTCCCTGATGTTTGTGGAAGTTCTACTATAACGATCCCCTCTAGACTGTCCATCATCCATGTTACGGCTTCTGCCACGGAAGCTGTCCCTGATGTTAGTGGAAGACTTGGTCCGCCTAGACTGGAACTGATCAACCATACCAGAATCCATATCATCAGGAAATGATTCATCATCACTGTAGGCAAGTGCATTCTGCCTAACAGAAGCTCTATCAGGATTCGCCAGACTATGGCTTCGTTTATCTCTAACACCTTTGTCAATGTCCTCATCCAGATCAGAATTGATTCCCTCATCACTCTCTGATCCAAAAGGCTCACTTCTATATTTATTAGAACCACTCCGACCTCTGGTTTTTTGCCAAGAATCAGCAAGATGACTCGATCTCAGGGAAGGGTGATCCTCAAATTCATCCTCATCAGCAGACACTGCTATATCATCCTTGGCTGCATATCTGGACTTTCTACTGCTATCAAATTCACCAAAACCTTCTGAATCAGAAGTATTCTCAAGATCAGAATAACTCATCCTTGACACTCCTCCTGTCTGACTTCCTTTTGATAAGTCAAGCTCATAACTGTCAATGTCATCATCTTCATCATCAAAATCATCAAAACCAACTCTAGAAGGTGGCAAGTTATCTCTTTCCGAGAACTTATTATCCCTTCCCTTACTCATTGTTCCAGTCATTCTGAAATTCTCTTCCTCGGAGCCCCTAGCAGAATCTCTACAGGACAAGTTGTCCATGGATGAACTCTCCCTTGCTTTAGATGAATCAGCAAACTCAAATGCAGCAACATCTGCACCATCTGACTCATTATCATCAAAATCAAAATTCCATGCACTAGAAACATCAGACTTGCGTGGAGGTCTTTCCAATCTTTTCCGCATTGCCGATTGCTTTGCTTCCATTTGGCTCTTGGCATACTCATCTGTAGGGCGGTCATGTTCACAATGAAAACATGACATATTCCGCCTATAGTTCAAGAAATTGCACCTGAAATTTCATGTACACAAGTGAGCTCAATAAGTAAAGACATTAACAGTACATAGCAAATTAATTCATGAAGGACTGGAAATTGAGCTATTTTCATTTCTTTATTTACGAAAATCAACAGGTCACCTCATCGGAAACAGATGTTATAGAGACCAGATATATGAATCTTAGATACCAGATCATTATTTTTCATAGTTGTGTTTGATTACAGATAATCATATGCAGTAAACATGAATGTAACAGAAGATGTTGGAAATTGCCAATTGTTTGTGCAGTGTGTGTTCTATACAGTTATTACAGAATATAAGGTTGAAAAATAAACTGCATCCTAGATACCAAGTCCTTCTTTTCACAAGTGTGTTCAAGGACAGATAAAATATAGCAAACATAGATGCAATAAGAGATGTTAAAAAGTGCAAGAGGTTAGTGCAGTGTGCATTCAATACAGTGACAACAGAATAGGCTAGAAAAATAGACATCAGAACAGAATTATGGTGAAGCATGCTAACCGAGGACATTCCCACTCTCCAGGGAGGAGTTGCCTTTTGGGACGTTTAGCATCACACTGCAAGCAAACATTGTTTTTTGCAAAGTTCATGAAGTCACACCTGCAAACAGCAACCATGAAATAAAAACAATATTCCTCAGGTTAACAAGATTCCATAAATTGCAGGCGAGTGTCTTAAATTACTTAGGGCAGAGCCAATCTCCTTTCTTCATCTCTACATCATCACGCCCGACTCGCTTCTTTGGAGGGGGAGGTGGTTGCTTCACCTTAGGAGGAGGTTTCCTTATCACAGGGGGTGGGAGATTAGGATCAATAGGAACAGCGCTCAACTTGACAATCTCATGTATCAATTTCCGGATGACAGTCTTCAAAGATTTTAATTTGAGAAGAGGTTTGTTCTCTACAGTTTCCTTTACGTGATCAAAACCATAGATCAATAATATACGCATAACATCAAGAGTCCGAGCTTCATCTTCTTTACGTGTAAGGATGTAGCCCTTTGAGCAACTGTTTCGTAAACTACAAGAACTACATACCTGCAAATAACCAAAACAAAGAAATCAGAAGGCCAGATTTTCTTAACAGGTCTCACCATATTTAATGTTCCCTTAGACATTGCATCTAAAAGTAAACTGATCAAATAATATTCCTTGGCACTAACACCCTCTGTTGATTATTGCTTACAAAATACTACACTGAATTCTATGATGATGACGTATGAAATCAGTGCACTAGCTACGAAAAATGAGAAGAATGGGTAGAAGGCATTAGCTAAGAAAGTAGAGATTTGACATTTGATAAAGCTTTAGCTGTATGAAAAATATAATAAAAAACGGTCTCTCCAAGAATGTGAGAGCAATATGAGAGCACATTAAAGAAATAAGCATGTACTAATGAAATTTCAAATTATTTGACTTTCCCAAATGTAGGGCTGCCAAATCGACAAATCCAACTAATTCTTAGTGGACTCAGCACAAAAAACATGTTTGCAATATCAGCTCGACATTAAGAATGAAAGAATTGAAGATGGTTTTGACAAATGTGAGACATCACAATTATCCCTCGAAACTTAGATATGATCTATTAAAAACAGTCTCTCCAAGAATGTTTTCTTTGGTACTCCCTCAGTTCCATAATATTTATCACCATTGACTTTTTTTCATTCGCTTGACTATTCGTTTTTTCTACAAATACTTGTGCAAATAGACAAACATACAGAGCACACTTAAAGTACTTTTGACGACAAGTCTAGTGGCACTCATTTCAATCTTTAACTAAATAATTGTTTCAAGTAAAAAGTCAACGGTGACAAATATTTTGGAACAGAGCACTTGTCATCACCGTATTTGCCAGCCACAATGACGACTAGAGACCATGGTGGATGAGATACAACACAACACAAAGTGGTGAATGCAAACTTTTGGTCATTCAGGAACAAATTATGTTTTAGAATATGCAACTTACATCACCCTCATCAAGATGGACAAATTTTCTTATCAGCTTTGCAGAAAACACCGCTTTCGCATCCATGCTAGGGCAGCCATGGCCGACCAATATCTGAAGATCCTTCCTTGGCAAGGATCTGCATAAGATTGAGGAACCAATAACATGATTATCAGTACGCTTACTGTTTGTTCATTTGTTGCATCTATCATTGTCTACAAAGTCACAAAATGTTGGGTACATAAATAATAGCCCTCTTTCTGATTTCTGACACGTTCAATGAATTCCCTTTACTTATTTTGAGGCAAAACGTGAATATTCACATGTATGGCCATTACATGCAGGTTCTCCGATACCTCATATGTTAGATTCAATTCTCATGTGCTTCAGTCATGGACTCACCAAAAAGAAATATATATGTAAGGAAGCAATATCTGATTTCGGATGGCCACAGCGTTTTACTCAGCGGAAAGAGTTGCAGCGACCATTAGCATGTTAATCACATAGCAGTGATGAATTTTCCAACTTAACATCGAATACTTGTACTCCTGAGTTTCCACTCGGGGAATATGAATGACTGGACATGCATCATTATTAGTATCCACTTGCAGTTGCAGCAAGGAAAAATTGCGGATGCAATCGCAAGCTGATCATCTAAATTCAATGAGCAACAACAGCAGTAACTTCTTAGCATCAAACCAGGAAAAAGGAACACAGTAACAACCCACTTCTATTGGATCTAGAAATGTTCATCAAATCCTGCATTCAAACTTTATGTAGCTAGACTCGACACCTCTAAAACAAAGATACGTAATCCCGCAGGCATCTCACAAACAAGAATTGTCTCTCAACAGGATGCAACATTGGAATGGCAACGAACTAAATCAAAGACTATGGCCTGGAATTATCTTAACATGGCCTGCCTTCAAACCTTTAAAGACTGTCACAAACACCTCTAGATAAGGAACCTATTTTGACCATGACACGGGCAAAATATTTCAGGCAAAGGCGCCCACGAATTTGAAACCCATGTCGTGTAATTGACAACACAAGCAACATAAACATTCCACTACATAAATGTAACATCAGGAGCAACAAACTTACTTGAGGATGTCAAACCGGTCGCGGCCAAAGTTCATGCAGGCGTTCTTGACAGTGGTCCAGTCCCTGGAGAAGTCGAAGCCAGCCTCCTCACTGACCTCCGAGAGGTCCATGGGCACGGCGGCGGCCATTGAGGCCTCGTCGGCACCACCGGCCCGCCCGAGGTCGAAGTACCTCTGCTGGGCCAGACGCTCCATTAGTTCGATCCACTCGGGCCAGGGGTGCACAAGCTCCACCTCCTTCCGCAGCACCTCCTCCATGCTCATCCTGCCCACCTCATCGCCCGCTGCCGCCGTAGTCGCCGCCTCAGCTTCCTTCTTCGGCTCGTCCGGCTCCAGCCCCGGCCCTGGCCCTGGCTCTGCCTCCAGCGGCGGCGCCTCCGGGGGCGGCGCGGGGCGGCGCCAGGACTGGATGCGGCGGAGGGCAGCGTCGCGGGCCGAGATGTCGGAGGAGCGGGAGCGGTCGATGGCGTCGAGCTGGTCGAAGACGAAGGCGAGGCGAGCGGAGAGTGCGGGGGGCTTGGAGGAGGCCGGCGAGGGGGGCGGGGGTGGGGAGGGAGAGGAGGCGAAGGGGCGGTGGCGGAGGAGGCCGACGAGGGAGGAAGGGGTGGGGATGCTGCGCCGGCGGCGGAGGAGCAGCGATGGGCGGTGGTACGCCATGTGGGAAATGGGTTTTGGGGCTTCCGGCCAAAAGCCCAAAACCCTTGCCGTTTTTTAGAGAGAACGGTGATTTCATTTTCTTTCGGCGAAACTGGAAATTTTCTTTTGTTTAATCCCATAAGAGAATTGCCCTTAGGGCCCGTTTGGTATTGGTATTCTTTCTACCAACATGCCAGTTCTATGCATATTGTACGCAATACACGATTGGAACACATCCAAGTGATATATATCTCTTTTGTTTCCTTTTCTTAAAAATTAAAAACCACAACTACATCACTACATGAATATTATCTTGATCCGTTGAGAAGACTCAAGGAGGGGTGCGATCCCATATATGAATGGTTGCATGTATGGACATAATAAAATCACTGATGTTGTTCAATGAAAGAAGAGTATTAAGAAATGCTCCCATCTATGAATGGTTGAGTATAGACATGATAAAATCACTGATGTTGTTCAATGAAAGAAGAGTAGTAATAAATACTCCCATCTATGAATGGTTGAGTATAGACATGATAAAATCACTGATGTTGTTCAATGAAAGAAGAGTATTAATAAATACTCCTCCGTTCCAAAAATTATGTATCTAAATATAACATACATCTAGATTCTTAACAAAATTAATGTATTAAAACAAGTTAAAATGATCTATAATTTGAAATGGATGGAGAAGTTATTGGTACGGTGGTGGTTATAGATAAATCTCCTGCACGTGTATTAGGATTTGAGGGGATTTCTGCAAAATGTACAAAAGACGGAAGGTCCTATCTGAACTGAACGAACCCTTGGAAGTTTTTTTTTTGGAAATTGAACCCTTGGAAGTTGGAACACTCTGATGGCTCTCGTTCAAAGTTTGCACGTTTTAAGTATAAAACAAAAAGTTTGCACGTTTTTTTCCCAACAAATAGTCTATTGCACCTGAATACACCTGATCTTCTCCCATCCCGTGTCCCAAGTAAAAATGCTAAAGAATCCATTGAGTGTCAATGTCGGAGCATAAGTCTACACATACGATTTCATCTTGTGATTACTGTTCCAAACTACGCATTTAAAACATTATTGGTCAAAGCTTCAAAATTTTGATCGAGACTTCACCCAAAACGCAGAGCATTTATGACCGTATGGAATAATTTCTCATGGAAACGAAAATATCGACCCGAACTTCAATTACTTCACTTACAAAAGAATGAGATCACGTAACACAGCAAAACATGATTTAGAAAGGACACTTACAAAAAGAACAAAAATGCCCATTTACTTTAAACCGGTTCTTTACAGTAATATTACCCCTTCTTATTTCTGTTCACTTCGTATCGATCAATTTGATTAGTGAATGATTAATGTATCTTCACCTTTTTCTTTAGTTGCCATTCCGAACTACACAAAATGGGAGGAAAAAACTGGGAGCCTACATTCACATCACTGCTTCAACTTGTGCTACCAGAACAACTTCAGCTCTCTTGGGCTTAGCAGAGATAAGACAGCAAACGGACATTTACATCCGTGGCCCATGTCCTGGTTGGCGGTGCATTATTCTGAGGAAGAAAACTCCAAATATGAACTCATTAATACTTCAAAGTTGGAGTGGAAATTGGTATCCTGGTGGAGTAAAATTTGTAACGAGAAGTAATGAATTGCTCAAGCTTTACCTTGACAAGCCAATTTTCATGCGTTAGTGGTATGGTCCTCTTCAGTTAGAACCCTGCACTGGGATTGGCAGATCCAGCCGCCACAACTCCCATTCCACTTCCTTGTGCGTCTGTCTGTGCTCTCATCTGCCCTTCTGCAGGAGTTTCCCATTTGCCATCTTTGTCCATCTCTTGCACGAGCTCATTGATCTTCCGAAACTGGTAGGGCCACCTTGAGTTGTATAGAAACTGGCGAAGGTCAAACCTATTATCCTCTGGTGAATAACTCTGCAAAAGCGGCACAAGGGTTAGAACAGAAGAACACCTTACACCAATAAAATGTATGCAGTACTAGATCAATACCTCAGCATGATAAGATGGTGTCAAAACAGTCATCTTATGCCGATTTATGGAATAGTATTTGAAGAAGTGCTTCACTTTTTCAGCCACTTCAGAAGGAGATAATCTACCACACCAACTGTGGCACAGGTTCTGCAGCAGTGTATGTATTAGCATTGTAATTTAGGGGGCACTGTTCAAACTTCAAACACATTTGCAAAAGAAACCATGTATTATTTGAATGTTCAATTTAAGATGGTTACAAAATATAAATTCCAACACACAGTCAATGTTTTCTTAGTTTTTGGCAAAACAGAAGACAACAATTAATCTCTCTCATCTAAAGCTACCGAGTCTATAATCCAGTGCCCCCTACATATTGCTTCTATTTGATTCCTCAAAAGTTTATACGGAATTCCTAGGTTCCAAATAATTAAACCTAAGCTAATACATTGGTTCAAAAACAGTTTTCAGGACTCCTACATGTGACTGGTGAGGAAATTGTTCGTGAGAAATATTAGGGCAAAAATTGCAGGCAAAAAGGATTTTCCGCAACATAGAAACCCCTACAAAAATAACTTAGAAGGAAACAGCTAACTAAACTAGGCATGCAATGATACATGGATAAATTTATAGTTTTGCTTAAATGCCATCAAAGGGGTATGCCGAATTTGGGCTTTGCAAAAGACACCGGTTCAATGTCATCCGAAACCAAGGACCACACAGCTGGGAGGACAACTCAAGCACCAATAACTATGAAAAGTGATATACCTCACAATACCTTTCTTATGAAGCCAACCAGACAGAGCATATGAAAATTCAAAGTGCACAGTGGACGGGAAAAAAATGTAATTTTGACAGGATAGCGAGGAATAAAATATCCAAGTCTTGTTTGAGACAAAAGGATTTTTCTCTGGTTCTTGTGAAAATTAAGTTTTCTTATGCAAACCCGGTGTTCTGAACAGAAAATCAAATATTGAAATACATACCTGAAACATTGAAACTGGACCACACCGGAAAATTTTCCTTAACCTCCCATATACTGACAACTCCTCATATGTCATTCCCATGTCGACTTCGTCCAACTGATTACATATAATTATGGTCAAATGAGAAGAGTCAAGATTGACAAAACGGAAATTAGTAAGTTGACATGATATACTATCGTAGCTGGTTAATACAAATTTCTAAAAGTGAAATATGAGAATGATACAAAAACTAAACTGAAACTAGTCCTGCTACAGTCTACAGGTATTGAAATAAAGATGGACATAGAAAATGGGATAACTAGCTACTATGTATTAATGAGTATATTCCAACCCAATGCATTGAAAAATACTATCATCTAATTAGGTATGTCACTCCTTAACAGTTTTATCAGGAGGAGAGCACGAGAAACTAGACCATACAAGATGCAATATGACATATGAAGTTTCTATAAGTTTCTAGCAAAGACACAATCCATGCATTTGCAAAATGCAATTTCACTTAATATGGAGCAAATAGCTGACATGCAAGATCATGATCAAAATAACAGCTACTCATGAACAACAAAGATCAATTAGGACAGCTAAGATTGTCGAAGGCATAGAACTGATCTTCAAGGTCAGTATTATCATTTCAATCAAAGATTCATTGCAAATTAAGTCAGCACATGCATCATATGGCTCTTTTTGCACAAAGTCAGATTCAATTGCAAACAGTGCAATATCAATTTTAGTATCCATATTACAAGAGTACTCCTTCTGTTCAACCTTAGCCCTCTCTGGTTCATCCTTGATAATAGATTGGGAGAACTTAACTTTTCTACCATTATGTGTGAACGAGTATGCATTAGCTCTACCATGGTGCAAGCTTTATAAGGTAAAAAAGAAAAGAAAAATATCAAAATGTTGCACTACAGAATTACGCAGATACATCAAACATGGCTTCTGATGATTTATATCCAAATGTTAGAGATCAAGTTTATATGTACCTGATTGTAGTTTGCACGTATTGGTTCAAGCTCTGCAGTAGGTGGTGCAGATTCAACCTCAGCCAATGAAGAATACTTAAGATGAATTGCTGCCCATCGTAAGAAAGCCCTCAGGTCTTGCTTACTTACACTTCCGATGGGGTTTATATCAGCCGAACTGCAGTCGTACTTAGTACAGGAAGAACAGTCTTATTATTATTCCCCCACACCAACAAATAAGACATCCCGGTCAAAGAATTCATAAAGAGAATGTCATATCTGTTGGGTCTCTATGCATCATTACATATAAAAAGCACATCTAAGTTGCCCAATGTATGTCAGCCTACCTTTGTCAAATAACCACGTAACCCTTCATCAACATTTGAGCTACCCAGAACAAGATAGAACCCAGATTTGTTGTGGACCCATGGCATAAGAGAAGCCATCATGAAGGCTAGAACCATCCTAATTCGAGCTTGAATATTTTGCAATCCCAGATTCTCGGTATTTGATCCCCCATCAATCTGAAGCAGACAAAAATGGTTTGAGGTAGTAAAATGGACTTCCTCGAAATTGGAAGTCATATGGAACTTTTGGTCTGATATTTTTATTGCTGAAGGCTAGAACAGACACCAAACAGCGGTAACTAAGCATTGAAGCTTGCATGGCATACCCATTAAGGTGTATTAAACAAAAAATTCAGTTCATCTTTGTTAAACTAAGATACTATGAAAAGGTGAATAAACATCAAGCCTGATATAGATGTTCACAAGCTGCACCGCAATTATTTAGTAAACTGAAGTCACACTGAACAAATACCTTGTAGCATGGTCGCTTCCCAGTCAATGTTTCAAACAAGGAAAGAAAGGCAGATACTATACTATCGATGGGCACGTTGAAGTGGAATGAACCAATCTCCTCAGCTAGCCTTTTGGCACGTGATCTGGTATCTTCAGAACTGTGCAGAACACAACAATGTGATTAAAGCAAACTAACAATTTACAATTCAACAAACAAAGTTTCTAAAGTATCATGATAAGCTAGGATGTAAATTAAGAACAATGAATAAATAGCAGATATCTCCTGTTTAATACTTTGACTTCATTTACTTTAAAATCACATAATTACAGTCTGACATAATCACAATTTCAGTTCTGCTAGCAATTAGAAATGAAAACACTTCCAATCAGAAGGAAAAAATGACAAACCTCAACTAGCACCATGCATGTGCCACATACAATTTTTAATGAAAAAAATGTGCCTGAGTGCTTAAACTAAATTAAAAAAAGGGAAGAATATGCAAGAGTTTAAAATATAATGAAAAGAACTATTGACCATCTAGCCACGACCCCTACCGAGAAACTAGGGATTTTGTGCAAATATATATTGATTTCTCTGCTGCTAATGCTCCATGCAGTTGTGGAAAATATGCCTAACTATTAGACTTTGGTGTTGATTCATATACAAGGTTATAAAATGGACTCATTCGGTCATTCCTTCAGATCAACTGCCATAGTACCATGCTGTTCATAAAAAATATAATATTGTTTAAGAGCACATACAGTAAGAACGAGCATTAATAATTCGATGCACATCAAAAGGTTAGGGCATGAACGAGGTCATTAGGAAACAAAAATCACCTGTTTTCGGTTCCCATGTAAACAGTGTAAAATAGGCGTTTAGCCAGTTTTCTGCTATCTGTGGGAATCTCCCCATCTTTATACTGCCCAATCCGCAAAGCATCCGCCTTAACTTGCTCGTCTCCTTTCTCAATATCTGCATGTTGTTGATATAATTATTATTTATTAATTCATTTGGCAAGATTCGATCGTTAATGAGTATTAGGAATTGTATAGCTATTTATAGCTTTCCTTGTATAGCTGATAGGCTTACCATGTATACATGATTGTATTCTTGTACTCCAAGCCATATTGGCTATATATATAAGAGGTCCCCCCCCCCCCCCCGATTGGGTGTGAGGTGTTTCCCCAAACCGTGTCTCTCTACATGGTATAGAGCCAAAATCCTTTTTTTTTCGCTGCCCCCCCTCCCGTGATTGCATCTACTAGCCGCGCCGCCAGCCCTGCTCGACGCCGCCCATGTCCAGCACCAGCGCCCTCTCCTCTAGCTCCTCGCCGGCCCTAGGGATGCCGTCCTCATCGGCCCTCGGCACGCCCACCATGCCTGTACTGGGCAGTGCCACCATGGCCGCCGGCGGCGCTGCGATCGCCCCGCACCTTTTGGTGCCATCCTACGCCACAATCTCGGTGCACTCCCATGTGCCGACCAAGTTGGAGATGAAGGCATCCAACTACTCTCGCTGGGTGTCCTGCTTCAAAGCCATGTGCGGCAAGTTTCAGCTTCGCCACCACATCGACGACACCTCTCCTCCACGACCTGACGATCCACTCTGGGATCAGGCGGACTGCTGCATTCGCAGTTGGATCTTCGGCACCATCGACGACTCCGTCCTCAGCCTCGTCGTCGACGGCGACGATCAGACCGCCCGCCAGTTGTGGCTCGCCGTCGAGGGCCTCTTCCGCGCCAACAAGGCCTCGTGGGCGATCTTCCGCCTCCAAGAGTTCCACTCCATGACTCAGGGGGACTCCACCATCGACGAGTTCGCCGAGCGGATGCGGAAGAAGGCGGCTGACCTCAAGGACGTCGGCCAGCCCGTCGTCGACTCGCAGCTCGTCCTCAATCTTCTCCGCGGTGTCAATCCGCGATTCACCGGGACTACCGACGACATCGCCAACTCCACCGTCCTCCCCGACTTCCACACCGCCCTCGACCTCCTGAAGCTCAAGGAGATTCGACTCGCCAACGAGGTGAAGACGGCGGCCGCCTCCGCCATGCTCGCCGCGACTTCCCCCTGTTCTGGCCTCGGCGGCTGCCGGCCCTCGTCGCCCAGCCCTGCTCCAGGGGCATCTGCGGGCGGCAGCAGCGGCGGCTACGACAAGGGCGGCAGCGGCGGCAAGAAGGCCTGGCGGCAAGCCCGCACCGCGCCGCAACCCTACCGCCCGACCGAGCCGTGGGTCTGTTTCAACCCGTACGGCCCACAGCAGGGTGGCTCGGCCCATCCAGTAGGCCTTGGCGGCCCAGGCGGATGGCGCGCCCCCAATCCTGGTCTGCTGGGCGCCGCTCCTTCGGCCCAGGCGCATACGGCATTCGCACCCCTGCAGATGTTGCCCTAGCCAGGCGCACAGGCATGGGACCAGGCTGGTCTTGTTGCCGCGCTGAACCAGCTCGCTCTACAGAACCAGGGCTGGGTGATGGACTCCAGCGCCTCCAACCACATGTCGTCTACGGATGGTATACTCCTCTCTCGCCTTCCACCATCCACTTCTTCCATTACTGTTGGCAATGGACACACCCTACCTGTTCGTTGCCGTGGTTCTTCCGTTATTCCTACTAGTTCGTCTACTTTTGCGCTTCTTGATGTTCTAGTAGTTCCTTCCTTGACTCGCAATCTCCTTTCCGTACGTCAATTTACTCGCGACAATAACTGTTCGATTGAATTTGATGCTCATGGTTTTTCTGTTTAGGATATTCCGAGTCGTCGCGTGATGCTTCGCTGCGATAGTGCCGGCGACCTATACACGTTGCCCGCTTCTGCCACCGCCACTTCGCCGCTCGCCACCCTCGCCATCACACCACTCTCTGGCACGCACGACTCGGTCATCCCGCCTCCTCCGTCGTCGACACCCTTAGAAATAATTCTTTCATCGGTTGTAACAAAGCCGTACAAACACTTTGTCACTCTTGTCAGCTTGGCAAACATGTACGACTACCAAACTCTTGTCACTCTTCGATCCCAAACTAGAAGTGTTGAGCTTTTTGATCTTATTCATTGTGATGTCTGGACCTCCCCCGTCGCCAGCATCTCCGGGTGTCAATATTATTTGGTTTTACTAGATGATTACTCGCATTTTTGTTCGACGTTTCCACTTGTTTGCAAATCTGAAGTAGCATCTACTATTACCGATTTTTGTGCTCTCATACACACCCAGTTCGGCACCACTATTAAGTCCTTTCAGGCCGACAATGGCACTGAGTTCGTCAACCGCACACTGACTACTTTCTTTTCCTCTCGCGGTATTCTCCTTCGATTATCTTGCCCCTACACTTCCCAGCAAAACGGCAAGGCCGAGCGCATTCTTCGCACACTGAACAACATCAGCCGCACCATTCTTCTTCACGCCCACATGCCCCCTCGCTACTGGGCTGAAGCACTCGCCACCGCCACCCACCTCCTAAACCGTCGGCCCTGCTCCTCTGTGAACAACGCCATTCCCTACACCCTCCTCTATGGCAAAAATCCGGATTACGACTCGTTGCGTGTCTTCGGATGTCTATGCTATCCTAACCTCTCCGCCACCACCCCACATAACCTCGCTCCTCGTTCGACGGCTTGTGTCTTCTTGGCGTATCCTTCCTCTCATAAAGGTTACCGGTGTCTCGATATTGCCACTAAGCGCACCATCATCTCTCGTCATGTTATCTTCGACGAGTCAGTTTTTCCCTTTTCTGTCACACCTTCCCAGTGTCGGCTTTGGATTTTCTTTATGCGCCTAACCCTACAGCAGCTCCCATGGCAGCTCCGTCACTGCGTGACGTTGAGCGACCGCGGCCTTCGCCCACCGCGCACGAGGATGATCCAGCTATCCTCGTGCGCGGACCTGTCTTGCAGGAGCTCCCGCCGGCGCCAGCCCTTGCACCACCGGCGCCACCTTCGGCCGACCCACGTGCTGTACAGCACGTGTACAGTCGGCGCCCGCGGCCTGTCCTGGTGCAACAGGCGGCTGCACCACCAGCGGCCCAGGCGCCCCCTGTGCAGCAGGCGGCTGCACCTCCGGTGGCACAGGCGCCCCTCGTCGACGCTGCCCCGTCGTCTCCGACTTCTTCCACTTCGTCCTCCATGCCACCCGCTTCACCAGCTCCGGTCCAGCCTCCGCCCCCGCCAAGCCGACCAGTGACTCGCACCCAGTCTGGTGCGATTGCACCGGTCCGCTATGTGGGGCTGACCGCAGCGGTGGCCGTCGCTTCTCCGCTTCCCAGCAACTATCGCAGCGGCCTGGCCGATTCGAATTGGCGCGCCGCCATGGCCGAGGAGTACAAGGTGCTGATCGACAACGGCACTTGGCGCCTTGTACCTCGGCCGCCCGGCGCCAATGTCATCTCCGGGAAGTGGATCTTCAAGCATAAGTTCCATTCCGACGGGACTCTTGCTCATCACAAGGCTCGTTGGGTTGTTCGTGGCTTCTCCCAGCAGCACGGCATCGACTACGACGAGACCTTCAGTCTGGTGGTTAAACCGGCGACCATCCGAGCTGTTCTCAGCATCGCCTCCTCTCGCGCCTGGCCGATTCACCAGCTCGACGTGAAGAACGCCTTCCTTCACGGTCACCTCGACGAGACCGTCTACTGCCAGCAGCCTCCTGGCTTTGTCGACACCGCCGCCCCTGATCACGTCTGTCTCCTGCTGAAGTCCCTGTATGGACTGAAGCAGGCGCCCCGAGCGTGGTACCAGCGGTTCGCCTCCTTCATTCAACAGCTCGGCTTCATCGCCTCGACCTCCGACACCTCTCTTTGTGTACAAAGAGTGTGCCAGTGTCGCCTACTTGCTGCTCTACGTCGACGACATTATCCTCACTGCTTCGTCTTCGACACTCCTTCAGTCCATCATGGCTCGACTCGCCTCTGAGTTTGCCATGACCGACCTCGGCGATCTGCACCACTTCCTCGGCATCTCCGTCAGTCGCTCTGCTGACGGACTCTTTGTCCCAGCGTCAGTACGCCGTCGACCTCCTCCGACATGCCGGCATGGCTGAGTGTCACTCTACATCGACTCCTGTTGACACTCATGCCAAGCTCTCGGCGGCAGACGGCGCCAGGCTCTCCCCCTCGGACAGTTCCGACTATAGGAGTCTGGTGGGGGCTCTCCAGTACCTCACATTGACTCGCCCGGACTTGGCGTACGCGGTGCAGCAGGTGTCTCTTCATGCATGACCCCTGCGAGCCTCACCTCGCACTGGTCAAGCGCATCCTGCGCTATGTGAAGGGCACCCTCTCCTCCGGTCTTCACATCGGTACCGGCTCCGTCCAGTCTCTCACCGCTTACTCTGACGCGGATTGGGCGGGTTGTCCGGACTCCCGACGCTCCACTTCAGGCTTCTGCATCTTCCTTGGCGACAACCTGATCTCTTGGTCCTCCAAGCGCCAGACCACGGTGTCTAGGTCCAGTGCTGAGGCCGAGTATCGGGCTGTTGCTCATGCTGTTGCCGAATGTTGCTGGATCCGCCAGCTTCTCCAGGAGCTCCATGTTCCCCTTGCCTCAGCTACAGTTGTCTATTGTGACAACGTGAGTGCTGTCTACATGACAGCCAATCCTGTCCATCATCGGCGCACGAAGCACATTGAGATCGACATTCACTTCGTTCGTGAGAAGGTGGCTCTGGGGCAGGTTCGGGTGCTCCATGTTCCTTCCTCCCATCAGTTTGCGGACATCATGACGAAGGGTCTTCCGGTTCAGCTCTTCACCGAGTTTCGTTCCAGTCTTTGCGTCCGCACTCCTCCCGCTACGACTGAGGGCGGGTATTAGGAATTGTATAGCTATTTATAGCTTTCCTTGTATAGCTGATAGGCTTACCATGTATACATGATTGTATTCTTGTACTCCAAGCCATATTGGCTATATATATAAGAGGTCACCCCCCCCTGATTGGGTGTGAGGTGTTTCCCCAAAACGTCTCTCTACAATGAGGAAATAGGTACCATAACGAATCCCATAAGGAATACTGTAAACGGTATGAAAGTATTGCCATAGTGTCCATTCTATGGTACTAATAGGAACTAGCAGCCAAAGTGATCACAACCAAAATAAGTCTTACAACAAAATAACTTGAAAAAAACGCTAAGAGTCTCACAAAAAAACTGTAGATGTAATAGCATAACACAAACTGCAGGCGAAGAGAATGTATCACAGTTCAAAATGTGAGTTAGGCCAACTGCATGCACCCAGCTACCCAAGGCTATTAACCACAGAGTAATGGTTTCATACCTCCACAGTTTTGTCTAATGTTGTTGTCAGTGGGCAATATATCTGATAATGCATTAGCAGAAAGTTCACATGTCTAACAGCGACTTATTAATTGTCACCAATTAAAAAAGAAACAGGACAGGTACCCTTCTCAGCATGGTAGGAGTAACAAAACTGTATAATTTGAAGTCTAACCAGTAAGTATGGATCAATTAATCAAGAGGAACTTTTTTCCTCGAATACGCAGGACAACTGTGTATCATTTCACTAAAGTAGAAAAATGAATTAATCAAGAATTCAAGAGGATGTTAAGAGTAATCTTGTGTCCAGGAGAGTGCGTCAGTCAGGTTGTTCAGGCCTGGTCAGTTTCAGTTAGTCAGTTAACTCGTTAGAGTCCTAGTCTTTAGCATGTTTTTCAGTTTGTTAGTTGCATGCCCAGTTAGCAGGCTGTGCCTTGTCTTTAGGAGTCATTAAGGCCGTAATCTACAGCCTACTTCAGATATTAGTTTGTTACTAGCTTTGCTACAAATAAAGGAGAAGAAAACCGACAAGTTGTAGCTTCATCACAGCACAAACACTAGTGTTCATCCAGTGTTCAGAGCACTTCTAAAACAGGGAGCAGTGCACAAGAAACTTTGCCCAATGACTCCAGATATTTGAAAACTAGTCGAGTAGGGAGGGATCAAATGTGGCCAATTCACAAAATCAGGTTATAGCAGCTCAAGTGCTGATGTATTGCTAAAGTATCTTTTCACTTGACCATCGTGCACAGCTTACATGACATTTGAGTGTCACAAGATCTACTGTGATCTAATTTCCTAATGCCATGACATAACAATAGTCTTACTTCAACAATGTCAGACAACACAAATGTCTGCATATTCATAATCAGGTGGCTTTCTCATCCCTAGATGTTACCCTATGCATCTATGCGCCCGTCAACTCTCCTGTAAACTACATTTCGAAGACATTTCACAAAATCTTCTGCTAAAATGGCAGAAAAAGGAAGACGACAAGTAGATCTGACCTTTAATGACAAGCTGACACATGCACCCGACTATTGCTGCAACAGATGAACTATCTGCACCACCAGAAAGTGGAAGCAAAAATCCAGATGCCTGACTCCTCCTTAAATAATCCCAAAGCCAACAACTAGGTCCAAATGCAATCTCCTCTTCGGGACAGTGATACATTACCTGCAATGTCAAAGATACAAGCGATAGAAAAAGGTTGCTCCTAATACCCTTCAGCACAGTATCACAACGATACACTAGCGTAGGTGCAAGGGGCCCAGACTCCAGAGAGATACAATGGAGTTAATCTATGAGCACTCAGTAAAATGAAAAGGAGAGGATAACAATGATTTTATGCAATGTTTTCTCGGCCTAAAGCAGAGATGTTCAAACAGATTGTTGACAATAGCTAAGATATTTGCAGGAAGGAACTATAAAAGATAAACCCAATATGCTCAGCAATACGTATTTTGTTCTGCACTACACAGAAAACTTAACCAAGGATTGTGAAATTCCAAATCCAAGTATGGCTAAGCATTAAGGGCGTCAATAAAATGGGCTCCAAGCATTGGCCCATATCTTAGTCCAATTCAAGATTAACTAGTTGGGCTCTACTGTGAAATTCTTCTAGAAATGCATTAGTTGTTATATATGATGCACGGTCAACTATAAATGAGTTAGCAGGCATCGCCTGAAGCTTACTCATCACATACTACACAATCAGGTGACTGGTCTATTATTGTTGAGTCATAATACTAAAAACTCTAATAGTGGACTGGAAGAATGCGAGTCCCTTTCAGATATGGTAAAAATAACATTCACCAAATAGTATTCCATATCGAAGTATCAAAGAAAAAATCTCAAATATTCAAATGACAACTAACCTGAACTGGACTGGTTGGTACCATTCCATTCCGAAATGATTGGCAAAGCTTATATGGTACCTTCACAAAAGGTACATTTGTTCTGTGGCTTGCTTGTTCTCGGAAACTAGAAACAGATGCTCGATAACTGGATACCTGGTTGCACAAAAGAATGATTAGCTGTGCCAGAATGCAACTCATATTTGCATTAAAGTTGCAGCAAGATAACTAGCAATTTACATTTCCAAGCTTAAAGCTTCAGAAATATAGTAAGGCAGAATCAAAATGGACTTTGGAGAACTGTTAATAGGCAAACACTCAATAAGAAGTTTCTAAATAGATGTGAAGAATAAGTAAAACCAGGAATAAATATATAGGTTACCGGCTGAACTAAATATTGAACCCATAATAATGTGATAACTTTTTAACAGATATTCTTTCTATGCAGACAGGACAAAAGAAAGGAAAGGTGTTTCAGAATTCAGATGTGGATATCGAAAAATTGGGAAGACTTCTAGCTGAAGGTATGTTTTTTTTCCTCAACCCACCTTAGCAATTTTTGTTAGTGTCCAAAGTCCAAAGAATTTGGTACTATAACACCCCCGGCCCTAGGTCACACTAAGAAATATTTGTCAATACTGGGCTCCTGGCTACCTCATGAGCACTATGGGTAACATTTTTTTGGGATAGCTAACAATTTTCATCAAGGTTGGTTGGGAAAAAAAACAAAGAATGGTTTTTTGTATAACTACAGGTAGAGAAAAAAGGAACCGGAAACATTCACAGGATTATGCAAACATAAAAATCACCAAGGGATTTAGAACTTACAGCATCAAGATCCACCAGAGCATCCATCACTTCTACATCCTTTAATGAGAATTGAGATCCCTGTGCTACCAAATCACCATTTACCGCAATGCAGCAACAACCATCTGGTGGGAATATTTAGAACAAACTGTCAATTTCCCTGAATTAATACGATTAACATAGCATACTATTGCAGAATAAAGGAAGAAAGGGCCAAATCACGAATGTCATTCAGAATCCTTGAAATGGTAAACAGTATGCATAATTAGTTAACCTTCTGTAAACAGCTCTATAAGAAGTCACTTTAGTTCAAAAAGAAGGAACAATTAAATTTCAGTGCCCAGTAATATATGATCACAGATAACCATCTGTTACCCCACAGCACCAGCATCTATGAGGTATAAAAAGCACATGAGTTATCTGTAGAAAGAACACTTTCAAAAACTCTATTCATAATATGACAGCTCTCTAAAGGTCTATCCGAAACCACCAGGCCCAAACTGCCATGACATGCCATGTATCCTCCATATAGTTTCTGTACTACAACCTCCAACAAATTAAATGGGAGTGAAAGGCATTCTGCTTCTCATTTTTGGGTGCACAATGGATAACATCATGTTAATGTAATAAGCGGCCATTTTTGTCAAATTAAAGAATAAAAGGAGACATGAATGTCGCATGGGAAATATAACAAATTGGCTGACAGGTTTTGACACTCAAAATGAGAAAAGAGAATCACATCATAAATCAGGTAATAAAAAACACATCTACAAGAATCCAAATAAGAGCATTTTGAGATACCATAATAAAGGCGGCCACCATCACATCCCTGCTGATTAGCATACATGTAAACACCACCACATGTTTGGGTTGCATTCCTTATGGAATCGATCCGAAGATTGAGCTTCCTAAGCTGATGGTGGCTTCCACTTGCATTCATGAAAACCTCAACACCATTTAAAGCTAAGTCAATCCGAGGAGCATTTGCTGTAAAGAGCTCTTCACAGGTTTCAGCAGCCAAAGATCTGGACATAACAGTTGAAACAAAAAATTAAATAGACCAAATACTAACTAATACTTAAGCAATGCTTTATCATCATTTAATATACAAATTATCGCAGAGTATATACATTCACTAGTTTATGTAGAACATAGAAAGTGAGAATTTCCAATTTCATTCCAATACCCAAATCAGTTTGAAAAATGTTTCAATGGAGATCTTTGACATCATGTACAAGAAAGAATTGACTTTTAGATCCGTGGAAACACACGAATGGTTTTCTCCAGCATGTTGACCAGACAAGTAGGAAGCTGAGATTACATCCAAAAAATAAAACCAAGCAGTATTTGTACTTACACATCCAAAAACCGCAAGTAACCATAACCAAAAGGCACAGTATCCTGGGATATAGCCTCTGAGACTTCAATAGGGAGTTGAAACTCAACAATCTCATCTTTAAATGTCCAAGCAGAAAACCACCGAAATTCCCGATAATTTCCATCATTTGCAAGGGACATCTTTGGTCGAATCATGATTATCTTGCGATTTAGACAGAAGACCTGGCAATTATACCGTACACTATTGAAAATAACTGGCATTCCTATGCTGCATAAGATGTTGTCTGTATAGTCCCCAGTTAAAATGTCCTTTAAGCACTCCCATCTGCAGATTGATACACGGCAGTAAATAGAAAAAAACTGCATATAATGTCGAATGGTACATAAATATACAGATACTAAAACTCGCAGGGGTAATATAGTGTCTTCAAAATGATCACTTTATATTCATCACTTCTATCAAACTAAATGGAGTGGTTTAAAGTCCTCGAAATTAAGAAAAATACAACTTAAATAGCATGGGCCATGTGGTTTCCCTGCCATACATTTAGTTTTGAACATATCTTGCATGTTCTTTGCATAGCGAGCAGCAACATATTTTTTTCTTAGACAAGACCAATCTTAAGTAAATTAATGTTTCTTACAACTTTTGACAGCAAAGATGATTCGATCAAAGTGAAGTGGAAATAAGTGATTCTACGAGAGTGCAGTAGAAGTAGCTGATCGTAAGAAAATGTAACTAGCAGACTCCCCAAATTGGGGAAAGATTTAAGGATTCAGCACATCAGAATGTGGCATCTTCCAATTGCTATTGGGTCAAGCAGTAGTGCGTGGCACTTTCTCTCCAGCAAAGCGGGTAATCACAAAGAGTTCGGTAGCACGAATTTCATATGATTCATGGGGGCCGAGACGAGAGTTAGGCGGATGACGTACGCGTGCGCGGTGGTGTCCTGCTCGAGGAAGTGGTCCTCGCAGCCGTAGCCGGTGAGCTCGAGCTCGGGGCCGACGCGGACGGCGGCGCCGGCGGCCTTGGCGCGGGCGATGGACTCCATGACGTTGCGGAGGTTGGTGTCGAAGTCCATCGCCCACTGGTTGAGGTTGCACGTGGCGACCCGCAGCAGCCTCATCTTGCCCGCCGCCCTCCTCCTCCTCCTCTTCCTCCCAAATCGAGACCGCCGGAACCCGCCGGGACGTCCGAATCTCCCTCGGCGGCCCCAAGGTTCGTCGGTTCGGAGCGCAAAGCGGCGGCGGCGGCGGACGGCGAAGAATGTTTGGCTTTTTGTGTGTGGGGAGCGGTGGCTGTGGTGGGGCCCGGGTGAGGCGAGCAAAGCGAAGGCACGGGAGGCGTGGGCGGCTCCGAATCAACGGCAACAGGTGCCTACTGGGCTCCACCAGTCAGAACCCTAAGCGACACATTGATTGTTCAGTCACAAAAAAAAAATTGGATAGTGTTTGGTTCGCGACTGGAAATGCAAACGGTAATGGAATGGAATCATACTCGGACCGTAAACGATGTATCAGATAACTTTTTGTTTAGTACTTTTCTGGAATCAATGTACTCCTCCGTCCCAAAAAAGAAGACATTCTAGAAATTTTAAGATAAATTAAGAAAAGAGTAAAATGACATTGATTGCCTCTAATTATTAGCCATATTTAGCACTAATTGGTTGTTGCATGCACATGCACTTACTGAATATAGTAGAATGACTTGTTTTTTTTTTGGACAAATTTTAAATCCTAGAGTGTCTTCTTTTTTGGAACCGAGGGAGTAATGGAATTAGAAAGCTCTTGCGTCCTTCGTTGGGAGGTACGGTGTTAAGGCAGCCCAACCGGAGCTATCAATAGCCTCATCAAAAAGTTTCATGACAGCTGGTTATTCAAGACTTGAGGCTACTGCACTCACAACACAGGGTATTATTTCTATTTTATCCATTGTCTATCACATACATAAAGTTACTTTCACTTTATCCATATGAAGCTACATGATTGGTTTCTCATCTTGACTCGGTACCCCCGCCTGCTTCCGTGAGTGCTTCTGCCCATTGTCAGATGAAGCACGGTTGCCCCTGCAGGCCACTCTGACAGCCTGCGAAGACACTGCTAGCGTTGATGTGGACACCAGAAGGTGAGGTGGAGGCCGGGGCTACTAGACAGCGTGCAGCGTTGGGCCTGCCCTGACACTGCTAGCGTTGATGTGAACACCAGAAGGTGAGGTGGAGGCCGGGGCTACTAGACAGCGTGCAGCGTTAGGCCTGCCCTAAGGCTATCCGCACTCGTCGTACTTCAAACACATCCTCTAAAGAAAATATTCCGTTCTGGTCGTCAAGATTTTACAGTACAGTATCAGTTTCTCCGCACTCGTCGTACCATATATCACATACTCCATACCAACTACCAGCCGCGGGACCCACATAAAATATATATTTTTTCTCACCCCTCCCTCTCCCTCCTCCATTTCTCTGTCCCTCCGTCGCATCTCTCTCCCACGGCGAGTCCCCTCCTCTCCCTCTCCTCACCGCCGGCGTCCCTCCGCGCCACCCCTCCTCTCCCTCTCCTCCTCACCGGCGGCGGCCGGATCCGCCCGCCCTCTCCCTCTCCCGCAATGGCAACGACGACGGCGGGCTCTGGCGGCGGGGCTCGTGCGGCGGACGGCGGTGGAGCTCGGGCTCTTCCCCGGGCGGCGGACGGCCAGCGTGCAGGTGAGGGGACTCGTGAGAGGCAGGGCCGGCCGCGTGCACCCCCTTCTCCCTCGCGGCGCCCACGCGGTGGCCGGCGGCGCTGGAGGTCTTCGCCGTGCTCGCGGCATGGCGTGCATTCTCGAGCGCGGGGAGGCAGAGCCAGAGCGCCGCGACCTCGACGAGCGGCGGACGGGTGCGGCGACCGGAGCAGCCAGCGGCGGCGCAGGCGAGGCGGGAGCGGCGAGGCCGTCCGCGGCGAGGCCGTTGGGTCACGCGGGCCCCACGCCACCGTGGCGGCGGCGTTCGGCAGTGCCTCGGTTCGGGTGCCGTAGCCTTTAGAGTTTGCCGCTGCAGGGGATTTTACCCAAAACCAATAATGCAGTAGCGTTTTCGGTACCCCACTGCGAATAGCCTAAGATGGTTCTCCACAGCGTGTGGCCACGTGACGATGCTGTACTGCTATGCAGGCTGCAGCTTTTTACGGGCGGTGCTTTTTTTTTATCAACAGGGGCGGTGCATTAGTCTGTTGGCATTCTATGACACCACGGATTAGGAACGGTATCGATCGGTGTCTCTACTGCCCGGTATTCGATTGTGCGAGATTTGATTACGGGAGCGCCAAAAACAAACACGTAGTAATGGAATCGAATACGGTATGTAATCAGATCAGATCACGTTATATTTACCCTAACCAAACACCATTTTGGCTCGGTCAATTAGGGCGTCCCAGTAGGGAGCTGCTAGCTACGTATTTGATGTCAAATCATACTATAGAACACATATACAAGATATTTTTATTCCACGTTTAAAAACTTATCTTATTATCTCTTCTATTGATAGGATAAGTAAAATCGGTATAGACTTGAGAAGTGTGCCAGCTAGAGAGGAACCAAGCCAGTACACTTTTTATTCTTCGTATCACGTAGATAAAAATCCTAGTCAGCTAGATACGTAGATAGTCATTAAAGACGTCGTTAGGATGGAAAAAAAATTCAGTGGAGACGGTATGCACGGTGCCCTCTGTGCATAGCCACCCTCGATGGGCGACCCGTGGGCGTCTAGGCGATCCGACGCCTGCCGGTGGACTTGGCTCCCACGTTTGGAGTGACGCTGCAGCGCTCGGCTCCGGCGCAGTGGGGCTACTCCAGTCGAGGGTTGAAGTGGATTGGAGCCGGCTCTTCCTTTCTCCAAACCAATATCCCTGACCGATCTGCCTCTGCTGCTGCCGCCATCTTTGTGATCTCCTTCATCAGCGGCTCCGGGAACCAAGTGGGCTCTAACAAGGTCGGATGCCATCACCTTCCTCTCCTTTCTCTTTGCCGAGCCCACCCACGCTACTGGTTGTGCCGAGAGGATCCAGTGTCCGCCGCAGCCAGTCTCGAACGTGTCTGCCTTGGAAGTCCTCCCTTGCATTTCCTATCTGTTCCACCGCAGGCATCATCTGCCTCCACGTCGCCGGCCGGCAGGTTCAGCAATTGATGCCATGTTCTAGAGAGCTGATACAGATCAAATGTTCCCCTACTTGCATTCATTTGTATATACGGATGGGTTCCGACAAGAATTGCTTACGGATTACAGAAATGTTTCAGCAGAAATTCCTGCTAGTGTGCTGAGCAGAGGATCATTGTTTCGCAATTTGAATCTTCAGTGTCCTTTAAATTCTGCATCACTGCTGAATAAACCTACAGATATATGCGGCTGAAGCATCTACTTTTTTTCGTGAGATTTTGTATTGACAAAGTGGATTATGTGTGCATATACAAGTATATAGAGATTTTTGTATTGACAAAGTGTACAAACATTTTCACATTCTCATCCCCAAGTCCCCAACTGCCCCTGGGATCCTTCCTCATGTGTTTTTTATGGCTGTTTGTTGTGTAACTTGTGTTGTTTCAGACGACCTCCCCGTACTAGGACATGATGGTGAGGAGGGTCGGAGCAGGTGCGTTGGTGTGCCGCTGAAATTGATCGTCTACGACGAGTAGATAGATGTATTGGCCTGCCGATATGAACGGATCATGGATAGTGGGTTAATTAATCGCGTCAGCCTTACGAGCCGGACACCGAAGCCCTCGCTCGCCTGGAGCCGAGCCGCATCCTTGCCGAGTCGAGCGCTGTAGCGTGGGAGCCGAGTCTGTCGGCAGGCGTCAGATCGCCTGGTTGCCCACGCGTCGCTCATGGAGGGTGGGTATGCACGGAGGGCATACCGTCTCCACCGAATTTTTTTCCCGTTAGGATTAACGACATGCAAGCGATGGCTCAATCAATCAATGGACACAATGGGCGGTTCCGTGATGATCTTCAAAGTTGTACATACATTTACATTCCTTGTGTGTCTCGTCGAAATGCTAACACTGTTGCCGTCGCGATCAAACGAATACCTACGAAAAAAATCCAGATTCTAAAGCCAAATAAGTACCAAAGCACAAAAGAATGCTATAGTAATAGAGACAGACATATTATTATAGTTTTCTTAACAAAATTTGTGCCTATTTAATTGCCCCTTTATTGCATTGGTGAACCTCTACTCTACTCTCTAAAAGAGAATATTACGTCCTAGTCATCGAGATTCTCTACTCTATATGACTTTCTTCTGCACTCATTCCTACTCTATCTTCACTCTCTATACCAACTACCACCACGTGGGGCCCACCAATAAAAATTTTTACTTCCCTCTCTCCCCTGTCCTCTTCCCTCCCTCCCTCTCTCCCGTACTCTCCCCCGACCCCCTCTCTCCGCCTCCCCAGCCCTCGCCCGCTCCGCCCCGCTGCCTCCACCGCCCCGCCCGCTCTGCCGGATCCGCGTGCGGCAACGGCGGTGGCCATGGCGCGGCGGCGACGCCTCGTCCCTCGGTCTCCACCGCCGCCGCCCCCTTCTCTCCATCGCCTCCGCCTCCGCCTCTTCCTCTCTACCGCCTCCGCCCCTTACTCTCCCCCGCGCGGGCCACGACGGCGACGGCATCGAATCGGCGGCGGCGAGCTGCCCCTCTCTCCCCTCGTGCTCCCCGCGCGGCCCCTCTCTCCCCTCGTGCTGCTCACAGGGACGAGGCCGAGAACGGCTCGCCGTCCGCATCCTCCTCGGCGTCATTCGCGCGGCAAGGCGGGGGCGAACGCAAGACGGTGAATCCGAGCAGCGCCAAGCGGGCCAGCGGCGACGGGCGATGCGAGGCGGCAGGGCTGAGCAGCGGAGCGACGACCGGGCGGCGCGCGGCGGTGTGGCGGCTCGGCTGCTCTGCGCTCGGCGGTTGGGAGGACGCGCGACGCGCGAGCCCCAGGCCGACGTGGCGCTTGCCGTGCGGCCCGCGATGCCGCCACGCTTGCCGTGCGGGAGGGCCAGCCGGTAAAGTGGTGGGCCTTTACCGGCCCCGCTATAGGCCAAAATCTGCATCTCGCACGACATCTGCATACCGCGCGGGATGCAGTCCCCAGTATGGGCAGTCTCAATCGAGTCACACGTGATAACTTTGCGACATCTGCTATTGTAACTTCAACGGAGCCCGCATAGCTTGGGTATCGTGTCCCTATGGCACATTATTTTCACAGACACCATATGAGTTATTACCCACAACTCTACCCACCCGTTCCACAGCATACATAGTGATTCACAAACCCTACTTTCTCGCCGTTGGGCTTGGGCGGTTGGGCCAGCGCACACGAGGCGAGAAAGAAAGAGAATGGTCGGTGCGGTCGATCGATAGGCAGGATGGTGTTTAATCAAAAGGCAGCGGCTGTATGCTCAAAAAAAAAATTCAAAAGGCAGCGGCTGCTCCACTGTTGTAAATGATGACGAATAAACGACAAGAAGTAAAGGAATCAAACCGCAGGAGACATGAGATTTTAAGGTGGAAACCCTCCCAATGTAGAAGGGAAAAACCACGGGCGCTAGCCGTCAAAACTTTACTATATGAGGTGTGTGTTTACAACGCCTATTGGCGGCTTACAAGAGGATGATTTATTCATCAAGGGCAAAGCTCTATTATATAGGCAGCTCACGTGACCGAGGTTGGTTGCGTTGCCGATGTGGGACTAAACTGTGCGCTCATGAGAGAAAAACACAGTACCCCTTGCTCCGGCCCAAACCTCTGGTGATGGACCTCCGCTTCGCTCCGTCTGTGAATTTGGATCATATCACAACATCCACAACTAGACCGTTTTTTTTCACATCTTGTGCGAGCACACCGGTACCCGATCAAAACATCACAGGGTGATATTTAGTACCAGTGTTACTAAATAGTCTTCTGGAATTTCAAACTTGGACCCGGTACTAATTTTCTTAGTCCACCACTGCAGCTTCTGTAGCCACATCCGGCTCTGTTTGTTTGAGCTTCTGATTGATTTTGAATGTTCGATTTTGGAAAATCGAAAAGTCAGATGATTCTTAGAATCCATTATCGAGAATCCAGTTAGATTTTGGATTCTCAATTATTGATTATGAGAGTCATCTTACTTATTTCTCAAAATTGAGTCTTAAAAATTGGCCATAAGCTAAAATAAACAGATCTAAGTTGAACAAAGTGCGGCGTGTCAGTAAAAGCTGGGCCAGCAAAACGAGAGCCACAAGTTAGGCAAGGTTTGGCTCAAAACTGAATCGATGGCATATGGGTGCTAAAAACTGTGGCAAGCCAAAGTTGCGTGAACCAAACATATGCCTAAAAAATTGCGGCACACCTAAGATGTGGTGTGGCAATATTTGTCTACAAACCAAACACGTGAGATGACGCAATGACACGACATGGTATAAGATGAGATCAAGCTTCCCATGATCCCATCCTCCGATCCCTTGAGGACGCCTCGACAGGGAGGGACTCGATCCGCGCCACTGTCCGCTCAGTCAAGCCACTCTCACGCGAGCATTTCAGCCTCGCCTGCTAGGTTCACCACGTTCAACCTCACCGGGGATGATCCGGCTTGGACACGGGGTCAAAGCAGCTTTATTTATCGATGACTCTATACAGTAGTTGAGGAGTGGGGCGACAAGGAGAGTGCAGAAAGAGGGAGATTTTCGGGAAGAAAATGCAGTACGCCGAGGGTGCGCCTCCGCGCCGATCGCCGCCCAACTGCAATCCGACGACGCGCGCTCCACACCAGGCTCCGCACGCGAGACTGCATCCGGCCGGCCCACGATGGTGAGCCCTGTAGCGAGGCAGGTGAGCCCTGTAGCGAGGCAGACGAGGGAGACGACCATGCCGCCCGAGCTCATCAGCATCAGCGGCCGCCTGCCGACGCGGTCGAGGAGGACCGCGGCCAACAAGACGATGACGGTCTTGGTGACGCCGACGGCGCAGGTGGTTGTGAGGAGCTTGTCGTCGTCGGTGATGCCGGCGCTCTGGAACACGCGCGGGCTGTAGAGCACCACGGAGTCAACGCCCGATGCCTGCTGGAAGAACTGGAGGCCAAGCGTGGCGACCGGGATGCACCGCACCATCAGGGTCGGGGACAGGATCAGCTCCTTCCAGACCTGCTTCTCCTCGCCGCTTCTCCTCTTGGGCACGGGGACCACGTCGCCGTCCACGTCGTCGGGGATGCCGGCGGTGGCCTTGATGTCAGCCAGGAGCCGAGCAGCCTCCGCCGGCGTCTCGGCGATCTTGTCCATCGTCGTCGAACACCGGCCGGCCGAATCGATCTTGTACTTGTTCATCGGCGTCGAACACCCGGCCGGCCGGCGGGGAAGACGATTCGATTAGGAGCCGAGCGGATGTGTAGTCTCGCGTGCGGAGCCGGGCGTGGAGCCGAGTGGATGAGCCGTCTCGCGTGTGGAGTCGAGCGTGAAGCGCGCGTCGTCGGATTGCAGTTGAGCGGCGATCCGCGCGCCCCCGGCGTACTGCATTTTCTTCCGATTTTCGAGTAAGAGATAGGCTGGATAACCGTATTATGAAATTGGATAGAATGAAGAAACTAGAGATGCACCTGTGTTTTTTGAGAAGTTTGAGCTTGCTTATATTAGTTTCTGGAGAAATTTGCCCACCTCAAAGTTTTTTATATATTTTATTTGAAAAAGTTTTTATATATCTCATCAAATATCAGCTAGCAATGACTGGTAAACTAATACATGCAGGCATTCATGGGTCCATCTCATTGCTGCCATTTGTGATTCGAACTAAAAACTCGTTTCAATATAATGAGACTACGTCGATCAAGTGCTTTGATGGTTGTTTGATACCATCTCAACAACACTTAAGGGTAGGTCCAAATACAACACGGCTTGTGTACTGCTTGCTGCCTTTAGGCTCAGATGCCACATGGAGGAGAGATCGTGGGGGCGAATGAAACAGTACGTGGTTAATCCAGGCTGTCAATGTGACACGCAGAAGTCACATATATATCTACCTCATAAATGATGAGTAGTTTTGGAGCAAACGCATTGTACTCTTAGCTGAAGAGATTGATTGGCTTGAGCTAGAGAGTGGTGGTTCGAGAGGGAAAAAGATCTTATAGCTATAACTTTGCCACTAACATGTGAGCTCACCAAGGAGGATAGCGACGTGAATGGGGGAAAATACAGTGGTGAGTGATGGAACTAGGTAAGGCAAAAGAAAAAAAAAACGGACGTTGGGCCCAATATCGTCTAGGCCTCTCTATTTTCCATGTAGTCCAGCCCAGCAATACAATCGAACCCATGGCTGCAGACGTTGGCCTAGTTCTGCCTTGTCGGTAGTCTCGATCCATCTATTACATGCAACTGCTGATGGCACCGGGGCGGGGCCGCCACGACTATCTATCACGTGCGCGATAGATAACAACATATCGTCCACACGCGACAGATAGTCGCATCTCCCTCTTCCTTCCTTTCTTCACGACGCCGCCTCATATGCTTCCTCCACTCACCTCCGCGGGTTAGGGTTCAGGGTTTCAGGTGTTGGGTTTCCGGGGGCGGAGCGGATGTAGAGGGAGCTCGACGGTGGCAAGGTAGCGGGTAGTGGACGGGGGCGGCGAGGTGAAGGGCCGCAGCCGGCCGCGGGCTGTGGAGGACAACCAGTGGCATGTGGAGGCGGGGGAGGCACGGCAACCTTCCTTCCTAGCGGAGTAGGATTCGGGCAGCGGGTTGTGGTGGTCGCGAATATAGCGGTGGAGCCGTCGGAGACGGTGGAGGACGGCAGCGCGGGGGCGTGACATTAGCACCCCCGCAGAGCCGGGTTAGGGTGGCGGCGAATTCGTCGGCGCGAGCCACCGGAGACGGTGCTAGAGGGCAGCGCGGCAGACGGTGGCACTGCGGATCGTGGCGAGGCTGAATATGCTAGTGGGTTGTGTGGGCCGTGGTACTCCATGTGATAGGATATATTTCATCACCTACGTGATGTAGAGACGCACCTGGGCGGGGCAGGGGTGCGTCTAGCCATCACCTGAGCGATGTGCATGCATCTGTCGCCTAAAGACTCTATGCAGTCCACGTGATTCGAGATGTCACATGTCCGAATGCATCTAAACCCCTAATTTATGTTTTGGTAATTAATGAGAACCTTTGTGGACTAACAATTTCATTTGAGAATATGAGAACAGGTTAGTCCCAGGGTTCAAATGAGCTTCATGAGATGGTATGGCGATAGCATGGATGCTATATATCATGGGAAAGCTCAAGGCAAAGGTATAATATAGGATTTTTCATTTAACCGGTCATGAGGTGTTTAGTGGATGAAAAATGACCGGGTTGATAGGTTAGATAGCCGTACTATCAAGAGGGATCAACGTCATTGGCTTGACGTGTCTTTAGTGCCACTTTGACCATTGTCTTGCATGGTTTGCATTTAGATGAGTGGCGACTAACCTTGATGATCGCGTCGTTGAAAATCTTGAGAGCACGCTGTTCTGGCAGGGGGGTCGGACTGTCTGTGGACAGGGCTTAGACAGTCTGTGACTTTTGTGTTAAAAGTAATTAAAAATATTTGGGAAATACGTTCGGACGTGTCCGATCGTGTCTCAGACTGTCCGAGGCATGGGACGGACAGTCTGTGACATGTGCTGCCTTATGGGCCCGCGAGCGCTAACTTGACAAGTTGTGCGCTGACTGTCGGACTGTCCGAGGTGAGGGACGGACAGTCTGTATAAAATAAGCTCGATTTCAATAGAAAAGGTTTTCAATGTTCCAGGGGGTCAGACAGTCCGTCAGGGCCGGTCAGACAGTCCGTGATGCTTATCGGACTGTCTGTGGTAACCGGTCGGACAGTCCGTCAGGCCCCAACGGCTGTTTCTGACACACGTTTGACTTCACAATATAACCGTTGGATTCAAAAGCGTACAATACGTGGTGAAGGGACCGACAGTCCGTGAGAGCCGTTTTCACGCGTTTTGAACGTAATGGCTAGTTCCGAGGAGAGGGGCTATATATAGACTTCACCCCCGCGGTGGGGTGAGTTCCCTTGGCACTCTTGAAAGCTTCCTTGACATATTTGAGCTCATTCCCTCCTCTTTCTCACACACTTTGCTTTGAGGTTGCATTCTTGTGCGATTAAGAGCATCTAGTGCATTGCGTCAAGGATTTGATCGTTGTGGCACTAGGATTCATCAAGCGAGCGGGTTGATTTGTTACTCTTGGAGGTTGTCGGCTCCTAGACGGCTTGGAGCTCGTGATTCCATTGAGCACTTCAAGAAGATTGTGAAGTTGCCTTGAAAGATTGGTGTGAGAGGTCACTGTGCTCGCCTCACCGAAGCAATGAAGAACTACTCTAATGGAATCGAGATTTGGAGCGGTTCTTTAGTTCTAACAGGCTTATACATCAAGCGGAGTATTGATAGAGAAGCGGTTGAACATTGAATCTATCTCAACGTGGATTAGGGGTGACCGGCAAGTCATCGATACCACGGGATAAAATTCGTCTCTTGAACTTGGTCATTTCCTTTAAAGCAATTTCTTTTGAGCAATTTACTTGCTAGAGATTGAATCTTATCTTGTCACCCTAGGTTGTTGACCCTCAATATGGGCTTAGAATAGCTAGAAATTTAATCCTCCAAGTGTTTCTAATTAAATTTATTTAGTGTTGTGTTTGTTAGTTTAAAACCGCCTATTCACCCCCTTCTAGTTGAAAGTGCATCTAGGCACTTAATCTATTTTGGTGATTAATGACAATAGAAATTTAGATATAATGCTTTGAATGAGTTGTGCAGGAATAAAATGAAAGAAAAGAAAAGAAATGTGAGAAGAAGGTCCCCAATTCGATATCTTATGGTGGTGGACTCGATCGAAAAATTTAATTTGTTTTTCGGTTTGAATTTGAGTATAGGACCACCGTACTATCAAGGGAGACGTGTTCGACAAATTCTAGTTGTTATAAGTGCTTTGCTTGAGATGAAAATCCACTTGAGAGACACACAATTTCACATTCACATGTTGTCTGCTTGGTCGGAACTTAGGCCGGAAGATCCGACCGGAAGTTCCAGCTGGCTCGGTTTCGAGTTGTTTTCCTTCGGAAGATCCGATCCTAGCATCGAAACTTCCATCAGAAAATCCTGCACTGTGTCGCATCTTCCGGGTCTTAGCCAGATTTCAGCATTTTTGTATGTCTCAAGCATGTTCCGACCCCTGGCCGGAAGATCCGACCGGAAGTTCCGGCCAGCTCGGTTTTGGTTTGTTCCGGGGCCGGAAGATTCGACGCCTGGAACTGTTCTGAGGGCTTTCTTGCTATGTTCTGTCATTTGCCGGAAGTTCCGACCCTCATCGGAAGATCCGACACTCTGTCGGAAGATCCGATGCCTGAAATTTGTCTGGGTTTTCTAACACTAATCTGTCATTCTTCGGAAGATCCGACTCATGGTCGGAAGATCCGATACCCCTTCGCAGAACACATAACGGTCACATTTTGGGGGGTTGGTATATATACCCCCTCACCCCCCCCTCATTCATTGCTGCTGCCTCCACTGACCTAACTCGTGACAAGCACCCACTTGAGCATTCATTTCACTCCTCTACTCCTTCCCAAGCTTGATTCTTGCAAGGACTCATCTAGGGTTTGAGTGAGATAGAAGGTTGAAGGTGTGAAGCTTGTGCTAACTTTGAGCCCTCACTTGTTCATCTCTTGAAGCACTTGAAGCAACTTTGATTCGTCGATTCACGTTTGTTACTCTTGGAGCTTTGCTCCTAGACGGTTAGAGGTGCCGGTGAGCTCCCATTCCTTTGTGGTTGAGCCCCAGAAGTTTGTATTACCCCTCTCTTTATGAGAGCCAATAGTAAGTGATTCAATCTAACTTTGTGGTGGATTGAGGGAGACTAGGGGCTAGTGTGACAGCCCGACTCTTTGTGAGCTTCTCAACGGAGACGTAGCTCCTTTGTGGAGTGAACTTCGGAAGTAAATCTATTGTCTCCTTGTGCTCACTTGTTTTATTGTTGGATTTGCTCCATTTGATCCGATCTACTTGTTTGTTGTTATTCTATTACATTGATCATATCTAGAAGGCTCTATACACTTATTGTCACACTTCTATTCAAGTAGAATCTTTAAAAAGTGTACTAGACCTCAAATTACGAAGTAAAGTTTTTATCACGTCGGAAGATCCTACACAGTGTCAGATCTTCCGGGGGTCGGAAGATCCGAGACTGCGTCGAATCATCCGACGTCTGACAGTTTTCAGAGAAATTTTGCAGAAATTTTTACAGGGCCTATTCACCCCCCTCTAGACCTAGTGTTGGTCCTTTCACTAGTCGCTATCCTATATCCTACACCGTAGAAGAGACCGAGAAGAGAAAATAGAAGAATACATTAAATGATGCTCACGTCACTTGCATGCGGGGAACATTTGAGAAAAAAACCATTACTCTAAATCAAATGTCCAAATTAAATTTTGATTGCCAAATAATATTTGTTACGATAAAATCTTCAAAACAAGATCTCACTTGACTATGGTTAGCTGACATTTTTATGCGAACATTTATTTTTATCAAGCCAGAACATTCTTTACAATTGCGAACAAATACTTAAACAACATGAATAAAAAGTTATTTTCTGCGAACAAAAAACTAAATACGATGAATAAATTATAGTATAGTGCGAACATAAATATTGAACATTTGATTATATGCCACTAAACATAAAATTGAACAAGTTAGTATATAAAGTGAACAAAATAGCTTGGCAGTACGGAAAACAAATGCATTCACATAGCAAACAAATTATTCTTGTAGAAGAATAAATTAGTACAAAACCAAATAAATAATTTAACATCACGAATAAAATCAGTTCTAAGAGTGAACAAACGTGTGTACATCGCGAACAAGTTAGTATACAAAAATAAAATAACAAAATAAAGAAAAAATTTAATAAAAATAGAAAAAAATAGAAAATGTTGTTCATGAATAACAAATTCATGAACATATTGTTTTTATAAATAAACAATATAGTCAATAAAATGAATAAATAATTTAACATATCACGAATGAAATATTATTCCAGTCAATAAATAATTTAAATGTCGAATAATCTATGTGAAGAACAAATGTTTGCATATCATGAATAAATATATACACATGACGAACAAATAAGTGTAAAAAAGGAAAGTATAAATAATAAAATAATATAATATAAAAATAAAATAAAAAAGTAAGGAAAAAAATAAAAAAAATCAAATAAGTAAGTATAAAAAAGAAAAGCGAAAATGTATATAAATTAATAGATATAGAAAATAAATGAAAACAAAAAGAACAAAAATAACAAGAAAATGCTAATATATTATCTCTATTGGGTTAGTTCTGCTTTTCCCGTGCAGCCCGAAACCTCTAATGGGCCAGACAAACACATCCATCCGCGTAGCCCAAAACCCCTAATGGGCCAAACAACCCCACCTTGCCGCACGCGCGATAAATAGCCGTCCCGCGGGGCGGGGCCGGGGGACCGCTCTTCGTCCCCGCCCCGGCCCTGAAATAATAATCGAGGAAAAGAGTAAAATACAAGGGCGGTCTCTAAACTTGTCATGTTGTATTATTTATGTCATCAAACTCTTAAAATGCATTTTTAGATCCCTAAATTTATCTAGGTGTGCCATTTAGGTCCCGATGCTTCAAAATATATTTTCAAGTCCCCAAACTTATCACAACGTGCCACCCAAGTTCCCAAACTCTCATAATATGGCGGAAAATGGAGAGATCCAGTGCTAAAATTAGGAGAAGTCATCATCTTATCGCGTGTTTGGATTAGTAATGATACCCATGAGGCTACGACGACTTTATGAAAATATATTTTTGAGAGTTTTATGGGTCTGAATGGCACCTTTGTACAAGTTCGATGACTTTAAAAATATGTTTTGATAGTTTGGAGACTCAAATGACGCATTGTGACAAGTTCAGTGTCATGAAAATGTATTTTAAGAGTTCAATGACTAATGACACATATTTAGGGAACCATGTATTTTAGTCGGGGGAAAATCTTGCCCCGGCCCCGGCTCCGTCGGGGCACCGAACCCATTGGAGCCCCGTCGGGGATCGAATAAGCCGCCAAACATGGACTCACAAATGCAGGAAATCTACTCAAAATTTAGATCACTAGATCACGCTGATACATTGCAATAGTAACAAATGGGCTTTAGTTAAAGCATGTAGTGAGTAGCAAGTTTAGAAAGAAAAAAAATCTACAAGTTCAGATGGGTCTCCGGACTCCAGATCAGAAACGAAAGAAGCAGCAGGTTCAGATTCAGAACTTATTGGATCTCATAATGAACAGAGGAAACGATAAAAAATAGAGGCAGCATCTTTCAGTTGTAGACTTGCCATCGCCCGTCGGTGGTGGGAAATTATTGAGGATTATTGTTCTCTCCGAGGTAGTTGCCGATAGAAGATGAGAACTCGAGGATACGGGGGGGGGGACGGACGGGACTGCAGGCCTACCATCTGGGGTCCATGTCGAGGTTGTAACGACCCAATTTATGCACTACATCATGAGCATCATTGGTTACCATTATTATAATTCATAAGCTATGTTTGAATATTTTTGAATATAATTTTGAATTATTGAATAAAATAGAAACACATGCATTGTGAAACAATTTAGATTTTTATCACAACATCTGTGCTGGAAGTTGTCGTGATGAAATAGTAGGATGTGAATCTTAAATTTAGGTGATTTTATCCGGATTTTTAGAAGCCATCTTGAGGCCAAACAGTTTACTTGAAAGTCCAAAAATATTATTTCGGTAAGAATTTTTATTTCCAATCTAGAGTGCCTATCATGCCAGTTTTTAGTAAATGGATTCATCTTGATGTATAGAAGATTCTATAAAAGTTTCAGGATTTTTAGAGCCATCCAGATCACTTTTCAGGATTTACCAGTTTTATCGGAACTTGTACCGAAAAATCCGACCAGAAGTTCATAGCGGTCTGTGGTTTTCTCCGAGCCAGAAGATCGACGTCCCGGAACATCCGACTATGTGTCAGAACATCCAGCTCCCTCGACTAAACAAATTAATTTAACACCGTTTGTGCGATAGCCTGCGTGTCGGGCTCGCTCCGCCCGAGCAGCCACGCGCCCGACGCTGCCGTCTCGTGCCTGGTGACGGCGCCCCCACGCTGTTCCTCTCCTCACCTCGTCAAAATGCCCGACCCCTCTCTCTCCTCCCGTTCTTTTCCCGCCCGTGCGCGAGCCGCTCCGTCTCCTCCGCCCCTCGTCGCCCACGGCCGGCGCCGGCCAGCAGGAGGCCGCTCGGCCACGGCCCACAACGACGGCGAGCTCCTCCTCCTCCACGAAGACCAAGACCCCATCCCCACAGGAAGCAAACAGATCATGGTGTTCTTCCCAACTCCGGTGAAGCAAGTTGAAGCCCGATCTCCTCCCTTGCTGTTTTACTTCAACTAGTGAGGCTCTAAAAGGTGAGCTTCCTCCATCGTTTCCCCCTCCTCTTCCATGCTCCATTAGCCTAGCCATGCTCTCTACCTCCATTAAACTCCATTAAATCTGTAGGTCAAGTAAAACTTCGTGCATGTCAAAGCTAAGCCCTAAAACGGAATCCTCATCACCCATAGAAGCTCTAGGTTCAATTCCAGTCGTGATTGGGCACTCGAATCATCGGAAACGTCATTCGAATCATCGGAAACGTCATTATTGGGAACTGACGAGTTATTTACGGTTATACCACCTGCCCTATTTTTCATGACTACGTGAAATAGTTAATTGCTCTAATATTTTTGTTGGCTATTGTGATGTGTTGTGCATATATGATGCAAATCATTTTCTATTTTTTGTGCATCTCATACATATATGTCTTATGAAATAATTATTGATAATGTTTGAACTACATTGATAAATATAATTTGTTAGGTATATGATTGATTCTTTCAATAATTGTGAAATAAATTATGCTAGCCTCTTTATGGTTTTTTTGAAAGAAAACACCCCAAGGGAGACCCCTGAAGTTTAATGTGCCTCACCCAAGATTTGAACCCTGGGTGGGAGCCTTCTAGCTAGTGGCCTTTGCCACTACACCATGAGCTCCTTGGCCTCTTTATGGTAGATAATGACTAGTAGAACTATTTGTTTGCATGATTTAGTTATAAATTGTTGTTATTTTCAATATATTGCTTTGAGCCGATGAACTTGTTGCATTCATAATATATTCACCTAAGATCCTATAGTCATGAACTTAATTTTGATTAGTCTTGTATAGCCTATCTAAAATTAATGGAGACTATAATATGATTGCAAATTAGTGCATTTGATTGTTATACTTGGTTGTAGCTAGTTGAATTGGTCATTCATAATAATTTAACATGAGCCTCTAAAATTGTGGAACTAATTTTAGTAGCTTTGTCCTACTATTAAAATTTGATAACACTTATGAAATGGATATGTTATAAGTTTATTTTCCATATCATGATTAAAATCTTGTAAACCTGTCATGGTCAATTTAACTGTGAGATTAAAATTATGAGTTCAACTATTCTATCTTTTAAGAAATATGTGCTAGGTTGTTTAATATTATAGGTCACATGAAATGGTTGAAGAAAGGATATAGCTTTACTTACTTTATTCTAGAGTTAGTTTCATATTGTAAAATATCTAATAACTCTATTTATCCTTCAATAGTTAAAAGGTTAGTCTCTTTCACCAGTTGTAAATAAATATAACATGTTCTTCATATTGAAATCTAGCTTAAATAAATTAGAATGAATGAGCTTGTCTTAATCAAGTATAATGAGACTATCTAGCCTCTAATTTGGATAATGATGTATTACTCTTAACTAAAATATGATGTTGCTTACTATCCTTTATTCTTAAAGTGCCTAATGTTGATCATACTAGTGTGTTATCTTGCAAGAGTATAATCTATCACCTAATATGGATAATAATAAATGAAATAACTTACATGGTTGATACTTGGTGTTGTGACATGATTAATTTATTATTAATTCCTATGACAACTAAAAACTAGCTAAACTAATTTGAGTCATTCTCGTGTTACCTTTTGTCTCGTAAGATATGTGAATATGCATGAATAGTTGTGATGGTGCTTTTGCCCTATGTTATGCTTGTGTACTTAATTTCCAACTTTAAATTATTTGCTTGATAACCCTTAATTATGTTAGTTCTTATTTCTATTCAATCACTACACTTCATATGCATATGCATTCATGGCATTATTCTAATTCATGCATTTGCTTAATTCTTTAGAGCATGACGTTCCGGAGTGACGCGTTGTGGAGCACCGTATATCAGGCAGGCCCCTAAGCATTCTTACTCCCTATTTTGGATCAATTGTATATATGAGTCTTGACTGTGCATTGTCTATACTATTTATCCATGATTGCTTAGCACCTATTTGTTGCATTACCAACCTTGAATTAGAATGCTCCCATTAGATGAGTATGATTGCTAGGGTCACGAACAAATTGCTTAGCCATGCTTAGCTCCGGTAGAAGCCGAGCGGTGGCAAGGGCACCACTACTCACGAGTTATAGAATAATTGCTTGGTTATACAAAAATAGTTGAGAAGGTCTAAAAGTGAGCAACTACAAATGAGAATTGAGGCGAATAAGGAACTATGTGTTATCGCTTTGATACTTGAGCACTATCTCGTACTAACCACATGTCTAAATATGGTAATGATAAGCCAAGTAGCATAAGTTGCACCGGGTATTGGGCGGATTCGGTGCGGGTTAAATGAGGTGTAGTCGGCGGTTCCGGTGCACCTATTTCCCCCGACCGTTCGTTCAATTCCGGGTGCGGGTATGTGAAAGGTTGAGGGCATGAATTAACACTTATCCTTGGCCGTGGGTATGGTCGTTGGTCTTGCGCCTCATGTGGGAAAAGTTATACACCCCTGCAAGGTTTTAATCTATTGCAATAGCCGCGCTCTCGGTCATTGAGCACGCTCTCGTACTTTGACTTTAACTTAGAGTTTACCGGAACGAACTTATGGAAGATTGAGCTCAAGTTACATGATCACTTTATTTATGTAATTGTTTGATGCTTGAATTGGAATATTTAGTATGCTATGTCCTTTTGCTTATTATAACTTGATCAAATGTAGATGCTTTTATGCAAAATAAATGACCTTGCCAATTCCTTGCTACTCAAACCAAATACTCCCTCCGTCCCGTGAAGAGTGCAATCCTGAGATTCAAAAAAAATCCCACAAAAGAATACAATTCTAGCTGTAACCAACTGTTTATTTCTTAAAATAGATAATTATCCGCATGCACTAACAACCTCTATGCCAAATTTAGTAGGATTGAGACGGTTACTGGGGATAGCATGGTCATTTACCAATGTCATTAATCTGTCTGAGAAAAACTAGAATTGCATTCTTCACGGGACGGAGGGAGTACATTCTCCTTGGAGTCGGTCTAAGTATATAACCATATCTTGGATAAGTCCTGCGAGTACCTTTTTGTACTCACGGTGCTGTCGTTAAGTTGTTTTGCAGGTTTCCTTCTTAGGAGCGGTGGCCACGTTCGTCCCGCCGGAGCCGGCAAAGTGGATGAATGGTGAATATTGCTCTTGTTTATGCAAAGTGGTGTCTTATGGGCAAGGACATCATTGTTGCTTCCTAATTCTTTCTATCTTTCCGCTGTGATTTATCTCTCAACATAGAAGAACATGGTAGGACAACCACCAAGATCAATGCCGTATAAGTTATAAAAGGACGTCACTTTAATTGGTGACACACTCATGATTAGTTGTAGTAATAATAATTTAGCATTTTTGTAATATGCTCAACACCTGTAATAAGAAATTTAAAATTTGCTCTCATACATACCTTGTGATAGTTTTCCATGATGTATATACGGTATGTGAGTTGTTCTTGGGCGATGCTCGAAACACATACCGGGGACTACCGGGATTATTTTGATTAAGCCGGGTTGACGAGGGGGTGATAATCCGGTTTAGTCAAAATAATTTGGGTGGTTCCTTACAGAGGTATCCTCAGTAGCTCGATGAGACGGCGACCGCTTCGTGCTCCGCCACCAGCGAGAACAGCGCGCGGCCGCGCCGCCTTTCGCCGCCTTGGAGCGATACTTGCGATTGGAATCGGCGTGATATGGTGGTGGACAGAGGAAGTGTCACCTGCCTTCGAGTACAGGCTTCATGGGCTTCTGGCTGTGGCGTAGGTAGGGTTAGACATGAGCAAATGGGCCATATTGCTTCGTGGGCCAATTCCAATATGCTGCTTCGGGTCCCCGTGGACCCCGCGGATGAAAACCGGGATTCCTACGTGGCTTCCCGAAATTTTTTTGGTTGACTGGCTTTCAATGTTTGAGATTCGTGCGGTCAATATGGGTTGCACGATCTCCTTCGTCCTCCACCTCTGTTCATGAGAGGGGCGGCGGCGCCGCCACGCATGGAGGGGCGAGAGTAGGCCGGCGGGCGGAGGGGCGGGATGCCAGCGGGAGCGGCTCGGCGGCGAGGTCACCACCAGCTGCTGCTGGTGGTTGGGGGCGGCGGGGGCGGAGGAGTTAGGGTTAGGGTTCGGGGTTTCGGGGTGGGCTTCAATGGCTGCCAACCTTAAAGGAGAAGGTCGAGGGGAGGCCCGGCGGAGGCGAGGCGGCGCGGGAGCATCGGGCGGATGGTGGCCGGCGGCGGGGGCGACGAGTAGAGCGGATTAGGAAGTGCGGGCTAGCCCGGCGGGGGAGGATGATGGGCGGGTGGCGTGCCGCCGGGGCGACGGTGGAAGGGTCGACGGTGTGCGCGGGTGCGAGCGCACCGAGGAAGAAGAGAGGGGTTAGGTGGGTCATAGTTGGGCCTAAGCTAAGGGTCTTATCTAGCTTGCGGAAGCTAGATAGGAGGCCCCGATGAAAACTGATCCCCGTCGCCGCCCTACTACAGTATTGGGCTCCGACCTGCTAGCCCCATGGGGAAAAAATCACCCCCGGCCCGTCCCTGTCGGGGCTATTCCCCGCGGAGCCCATCCCCACGGGGAAAATTGACATCCTGACATGCAACCAGTCTTTTCGCTAAGAGCATCTTCCATAGCTGTCCGCATTGGCCAGCATGCTCCAGCTAGTAATGCAAACGTGAATTGATATATATCAGTTGGTAAGGTAGCGGCAGAACTTGTCTATCTGGGTTCAAGTTCTCGATTCGGGACATGTGTCGCATTTTACTGAATTAATTCTAGGAATTAACCGGCGCTATTCTTTAAGTGGTAGACGATGTTGATGACTTCGTTAATTTGAAGATTGGATCCACCGGTCCAGTCTCTCAGATGTGCTCATAAAAATAGGCTAGCGTACGTGTATTTATGGGGGTGAATGTACGTGCGTGTGAGTGTCTGCGTCTATATCAATCTTTTTTAAAAAAAATAGTAATGCAAACGAACCAAGACCGGCGTATACTCGCATATACAGAGAGTAGACAACAAATGAACATGATGGAAAAACGTACACATGGGACAAACAAACAACAGTGTAGTATATACACACACGCGACACGCAATAGATCATTTCTACAGTTTCCCCTACAAAGAGGCTACGCTCACGTATAGTACTACTAGCTACATATACATGGATGGTGCCAACAACAGGAAAAAAACAAGTACACACTGAAGGATGGGGGTAGCTAGCGGGTGCGGCGGTAGAGGGCGCAGGCGTTGGAAGCGGCGAGGAGGAGGAGGAGGATGGAGGCGACGAGGGCGAGGAAGACGGAGGCGCCGATGTGGCGGCAGAACTTGCCGTACCTGTCGCAGATCTTGTTCCACATGGTGTGGGAGTTGCCCTTGAGCCCGATCCACGCCACGCCGCCCGCCGACCCCGTCGCTGAGGCCATCACCGCGGCGTAAAACTATATATATATACCATATATATCATGACACATCCAGGAGCAGCATCAGAAGCACATCATCAGACAGATATCGAACAAATTTCATATGCATTCCGGCCAGTTGCGCTAAGCTTGAAATATTACTGCTTGTTCGACGAATTTTCAGGGATGGACGAGTGTCCGGCCTCAACCGGTTTTGCTACACATCAGTTAGTTATTGCCTCTCAGTTTAGATTTGACTTGGCCAGATAATTTTAGCCAATATTTTGATACACAAATCGTGCACAGCTCATTGTTTTATTTATTAGATAAAGAACTATCTTTTAATTCCTTCAAAAAGTATAGAGTGTGGTAGCAATAATTATTGTATTTATTGTGTTATAAAAATAAAGGTTTGAAAAATCTACTGCCTCAACTTTATAAAAAATTTTAAATAAGACGAATGGATAAACAGAAAAAGTCAAAAAATAAATAGTAATTTAAAACGAATGTGGTAATAACTAAGGTGCTCACCACATCGAGCAGGAGGAGGAGGAATATCGTCTTGGCGGTGGAAGCCGAGCCCTTGATGAGCCTCAGAGAGCTGAGCGCCGTCAGCAGGCTGTAGAGGCACGTCACGCACAGCGCCACGAGCAGGTATCTACATACATACGTGGCGAGCGAGCACACAACAGAGATGAGTCAAACACCCAAACGGAACACCAACAACTTCTCTTTTTTACTCACATGAGCGCCGGCGAGTCCTTGAACTTGGCGGGCCTGGGCCCCATGGCCAGCCGCGGCGGCGCCAGCGACACGAGGAACGGGATCACCTCGGTCTGCTCGGCGGTCACCAGCACCACGAGCGCCGCCAGCGTCGCCGCGAACAGGAGCATCCGCAGCGCCAGCTCGGCGCCGGAGAACCCGCCTGATCCGCGCGCCGCCGCCGGAGCCGGAGCCGGCGCCCCCGCCTCAGCAGCCGCCGCGACCTTGCCGTTGCCGGACTCGTCCGCGGTGGCCATGGCTACTAGCTAGCTTCTTCGCGTGCGCGCGCGCACAGTAGCTACGCAAAGAAGCTGGAGCTGGCCGGTGGTGGTTGCGCTGCGGCACGGCACGGCTGCCGGCCGGCTCGCTAGCTATATAGCCGGCGGCCGGGGACGGGGACGGGGTGTCAGCGGCGCACGGCGACACGAGGGCACGTGAGAACGCGACGTCAACTTGTCTTGGTGCCGGGGAGTCTAGTAGCCGGGCCGGATTTTATTTGTTCCCATTAGCTGGAGGGCCTGGACAGTGCTTAGCTTTGGTCGATTGGTCTCCGCCTCTGACTAGTGACTGCTGCTGGCTAAGCTATAGCTGATAGGTACTACGTATATATGTAGCAGATATATATCATCAGGGCAGACGATTAGCCATTCTTGGAAGGCAAGTAGTAAGTAGATGACCTCGATCATCGCCAGGTCGTTTTCGCGTGCTTTGTTTCACAATGGAGAAAGTCAAGCACCCTGCTTGGATGATTGTGTGTGCGTTTGGAACATCTGAGGACTAGCTCAGGCGGCAGGCCCATCCCATCGCCGGAGCGAAAGGTACCGGACCGGGACAAGTTGTTGCTGCATTGGAAGCTTCGGCTCGCCATTTTCCATGGAGTTTTAGCCTGTATCTGTCACGGGGTGGGTTGTTGGTGAACTGACACACAATTCGAACGATATGATGGAATCAAGGCTTTAAATGGCGCGCTATTGAATTTAGCGTTTCCCATTTTCTGGACGCTATGCCGCTATTGCGGTCACTATAGCGGCGCTATTGCCGCGCTATAGCGGCAGATCACTGCTCACGCTATAGCGACGCTATAGCGCCACTATAGCGCGCTATTTGTTTCCAAAAAACATGATCATAAATTTATAATTTAATATAAGAATATCTGATAAAGTAATAACTGATAATCAAGTGATTATAACCCAATATTGCACGGGCAATAATCCAACATAAACAAAAGACTAAGGACTTAAGTTCACAATTCACATCACGATCACAAGTTCACAACAAAGCAAAAGAGCTATAATTTGTCAATTCCACATTGGCAGCCAAGACTTAAGGACTAAGGACTTAAGGAGCAAAGCAATGATCTAGTATGGATTGTATGGTTCAGCTTCAGCCTCAGAATCAGATAGCATATCAATATCATTGTCATCTTCTCCATCTGGGCCGAATTCACCATATTTGGGAAAAGTGGAAATAGCGCCAGATTTAGCGCGCTATGCCGCTAAATAGCTATAGCGGCGCTTTAGCGCGCTATATCGGCTATAGCGCCAATAGCGTGGAAAGGCACAATAGCTTCGCGTTGGTTCTGGTTTGGCGCTATAGCGCCGCTAGCGCGCTATTTTTTTCGTGGGATGGAATGGACAATGGATCGAGGAGGAGAACACAAAAAGGCGATTAGTCGTCTGAGGTACAGTGTGCTTTCCCTGCCAGCTAGACCGAAATCAAAGGAAGGTGTGCATGAGTTCGCAACAGAGTAGAGTAGACAGCGATTTTTTTTTAGGGTAACAGATTAGACAGCGATTGAACAACTTGCGAGGTGTGAGCGCAACGGATCGAGGAAGAAGAGAAATGTATATATGTTTCTTTATTATTATGATATATATGGTGGCACCATCACAAAGATTAGTTAAATTACGCAGACCAAATCCATGAGACTTGCTGACCCGCGCATATACTGCGCCCATGCACAAGCTTAAGGATATTTTTCCCAAGTATACGAGAGAACTTTGGACGGAGAGAGTAGTTCACTGCCGTAACGACCGGGCAATTTGTTGGCGATCTTATCCAGGAATTCACCATTCAATCGATGGTACCGGCAATCCAGCTTAATTAAACAGGGGAAATCTTTAATGACTCAAAGGCAAGCAGTTCTGGGATCAACCCAAGATCGGCAAGTCACCTAACTAAAAGAATAGAGAGGATACGCATGTCGCGTTGACTACTAGGTGTGATGCTTATACGCCCTCCATGTTGTAAATTGAAATACAAAAAAAAGGAAATATTTTAGGCACATGATGATCCACTCGACCGAAGGACGTGTCTGCTCTAGTAGCACGATTTTATTATTATTATTTTGCTACTAACGTGGATTTGACTTGAGGACCAGTGGTTTAAAAGCAAAGGATCTATTCATACTACGATGGACACGTAGAGTAGGAATGCAAAGCCTGCCTGGGTCGTGTCATGCCGTTCCAAATTAGCTTTTTCGTTTAACGTTCGATCATTCGTCTTATTTAAAAAAATTCACAAATATCATTTATTTTGTATGTGGCTTGTTTTATCATCGTATATATTTCAAGTATAATTTATTGGTTTGTATATTTAGACAATTTTTTTAAATAAAACGAATGGTTAAAGATCATTGAAAGTTGAAAGGTGTAACAACGAATAATAATTTAGAACGCAGGTATTACTGTTTACCTACGGTCTTACGACAGTAGGATGAAACACCCTATTGCCTATAGGAAACCCTTGAGAAAAATAAGCTAGGCTGAATGATTGGTGTACAAGAGATGACGTGACGGATTGGGTAAAGTTTAGTTCCTACGATGAACAATTCAACATGCATCACGTACAAGTACGAAATGTCATCATATCATATCCCGGTCACTGTTCCTTAGATTATCACGCAAAAGTACAAACGATCCGCCACAAGTTCTTTGGTTAGTCAAACAAGCAATATACGTGTATTTTAAACTACCACCTAAATAGACAATTAATGCGTGAATATGCATCCATCTCTTTCGGCCACCAAATAACCTCCAGTTCAGGATACTAGCGGGGACCGACTGATCGATGCCTATCTGGTTCGAGCTGGTCGTGAAGAAATTACTCACCAACTCAGCAGTCAGGGTCCACTCATGACACCCATTTTCCCCCGCTGCAGTGTTTATGTCAACCACAACCAGGTATGCCCAATAGTAAATCCCTGAAAAATGGAGCAAACAGAAAAAAGAGCAAGGCTTGGGCAAGAATTGGTTAGGGTGGGCTTTTTTAACAAAAAAATTAAAACAAACGCATGTTATCTGCCAAGGAGATGACGCCTGAAACTTTTTGCGACTATGATCACAAAGAACAAGGCTTTGTGAGACTTAATCTTCAGAATAATGCCATAGGGTTGAATCAGCTCATCAAGTAACTAAAACAATTTCTTAATTACAGGACATGGTCCCAAGGGGAAAATGCAAACAAAGTCAAGATAAATATGATTTTTCCAGGGAAAATGAACAAATCGTGGATAAATTGCCTCTATACTCTGTCTTTTTAGCATATGCTAGCATAATTATGAGTTATTCCAAAAAGAACAATGAAATTCCAGGAACGGAAACATGATCCAGATCTTCTTCTTCGGGGAAGGTCCAGGTGATGAACGTGCTTTGGCGCCACTGTCTCAACCCAAAAAATTCTCCAAGTGTCACATACTGCAATGATTACAGCAAACTTTTAAAAATTAAATCGAGAACAAAGAATACAAGAACATGATACAAATAATGGATAGTCATTCATCCATGGAGCTGAAACTGAATGTTGCAGTGATTTCATTATAGTGCAGAGAAGCTTTATATGTTCAAAATTATGGCACTGCAGTTGAGGATTAAACTGAATATAGAAACTACATACTTCGAGCATATCTAGTATCAGGAGTTTTAAAGTATTTGTGGTTTAACGAAACATATCATGGTGACTAAACCTTATGGATCTGTTTTATATGGTAATCAATGCAACTAGACATAGTAAGCATTCCAATCCTCTGTTTTTCCTCACTTTTAGATTCAGGTAAAGTGTTTGTGCTGTAGCTGTAAATTTACCGAAAAGGGACCTACGTAAATGTGCTGTAAAGCAACTCTTTGCTAATTAGAGTGCATCGATGTAGTATTGAGTGGTAAGATTATGTTTCACAGAACCCTACATGTCATGGTTGCTGCTCAAGCAAACACCAGACATTATGGCTTGTGGCATATAACTCGGGTTATGTAGATTTACAGACTATAATTATAATGTCATATGGTTTCATGAAACTCCAAGCTAACCAATACACTTTGGGATCACATGCCGATCCAACATGCTGCTGATGATCATATTCTTATTTGCAGCATGCCAATGGTAAGTTTTCAGAAACAAACTGGTAATCAAAGTGTTATATGCCAGAAACCATCAATCCCGCAGTTTTCTACTAATATGACTATAAACAAATATTATTTTACAATAATTACTCCATCAACGAATGCTGAAATATGAATTAATTTGGCAAACAGATAAAACGACATCTTATTGTATAGGACAATGTCAAGGGAGAGAAGCAAAATAAGGGCTAGAGAGGCATGATATTGATGGGAATAAACAAACAACATTACCTGGATCACTTTCAAACTAATATCATGTAGTTTTTTTTTAAATACGTGGGAATAGAAATGAATTATGTTGAAAAATTGTTGAAATGCCAGGAACAGAAACCTGATCTAGGCCCTCTTCTTCCGAGCAGAAGGCCCAAGTGATGAACCAGCAGTAGTGCGTCCAGAGCATGAGCAAAGTCCACGTAGAATCGCAATGACAGCAAACACAGCAAAAGGAACATACATCTGGAGCAACTTTGGTGTTGCTTTGCCCGAACCTAACATCTCACCAAGTACTGCTGACTGCAACAATTAAAGTGAATTTTTAAAATAAACCGAGGATATACAAGAACAGGATCACAATGTTATTTCAGAAAGAACATGTTTATATCAAACCTAACAGGTAGTCATTCTCCTGGGAGTCGATATCAAATTTTGCAATAGTTTGATATTTGATGTTGTGAAAAAAATTAAGTGTTCTACTACTATGTATTAATCCAAGACATTGCAGTTGAAATTTAACCCAAATATAAACATTACACATTTATAGCATATTTGGATCAAGGGAACCACAGTTCAGAAGCCATTGAAATTCTTCTGTCAGTAACTTGACATTGTCTGAAATCAGCAACTCGAAGAAATGCAATTGATATGCCAAAGCAATCTGAAATTAACTTTCAATCCCATCCCATATTCCCATGGGGCTACAAATTAAAACAGTCTCCAGCAATATTCTATTTTGACGCCAGACAATCATATTCAATCAGCACGCTGCACACAAGAAACTACGTTGGGATTCCACATCAGTTTACCGTAAGTATATGATTATGCATCAACCATTAGTGTAGTGTACTGGATCTGGGACAGAGCCGCAGCGGTGACATAAAAATTTCACGAAATTCCAGACACGCATTGGACCTGTGACTCCACTAAAATGGAAAATGGGTATTGGAAAGACGACTATACCATGGAGGTGAGGGTGGAGACGCCGGCCATGAGGGAGGTGGTGGCGACCCAGCGGCGGCGGGTGAGGAGGCCGTAGAGGGTGGCGACGGCGAGCGGCCAGTGGAAGGCGAGCTCGAGCCAGACGAGGCCGCAGAAGAAGCCGGGGGGCCGGGCCACGAGGTAGTCGCCGAACTCGGCGGCGTACCACCGCTTGAGCTCCAGGAGCGGCGCCGGGTAGAGGCTGCGCGGGAGGACGGACTGCCCGTCGATCAGCGGGGCCGCGACGGCGATGGTGAGGGAGAAGACCGCGACGGCCAGGTCCGCCGCAGCCGAGATGACGCCCATTGTCCCCCGAGCTCGCCGGTGGATCTGCTAGCGATTTGGGCGGCGACTACCTGCGGATGGGGATGGGGGATCTCCAGCAGGAGGAAGAAGGGTCGTGTTTGAACGAGGGAGGATGGACAATTCACGTATGGGCGGATTAAAAAAAATCAGATGAGGACTTAAATGAAGGTATACCACTTTTTTTTAGTTCCTCATCGTCATAGCCAGAGAAAAATAAATGTGGCATTCACTTATATTTACACTATGATAATTACTAGTACTTTTGTCACTCTTGAATCCCAAAATTCAAGGGTCTGTTTGGTTGAGGGTCAAGGTTGGATGGGATGATCCCATCCACTCTATCCATGGATGAGTCCATCCAATCACATGTTTGGTTCGATGGATGGGATGATCCATGTTTTTTGTTTGGTTGGATGGATGAAACATGGATGGGACCATCCCATTTTTTGTTTGGTTGGATAGGTAGACATGTACAACAAAGATATGATCACCTCTATGTATAATTGGTGAGGTTACCTCTCTACATGGCCCACATGTCACTCTCTATATTCCCTCCCTCATCTTCTCCACAGCTCCGCCGCCCCATCCCCTCCATTGGCGGCGCCGCTCCCGCCCCTCCCCCGCCAGCCGCCCTCCACCTCCCCCGCGCCGCATCCTCCTCCCTCCCCTGCGCGCGGCGGCCAGCGCGGCGGGCCTAGTGCGGTGGCCGAGGACGGCGGCCCTAGCACGGCGGCCGAGCGCGGCGGCCAAGGGCGCGCGGCGGGCCTAGCGCGGCGGCCGAGGGCGGCGGCCCTAGCACGGCGGCCGAGCGCGGCGGCGGCGGGCGACAGCGTGGGGATGCAGAGCGGCGGCGGCAGGTCACACGACCATGGCGCGGCGGCGGCGGCGACCATGGCGCGGCGGCGGCGGCGACCATGGCGCGGCGGCGGAGGAGGTGAGCGAAGCGCCGAGCTGGAGGCAGAGGTGAGCAGAGAGCCGGGTGGAGGCGATGGTGTCGTGCTCGCCCCTGACGCTGCCACCCCATCCGCTCGTTTTTTGGGGATGGAGTCATCCAGGATCTTCCAAGAATATTCCTCCAGTGTCAAGGTCATCCCACCAAGCAAACGCCTCAAAAAGATGGCTGGGATCATCCCATCCCTAATTTTCTCATCCCATCCCACCAACCAAACACACCCCAAATCTTCCTTGTTGAATAGCTCCCAGTCTGGTTTTAGAATGGGTGCAATTCAGGTGAAACCATGATCTGAAACTACTCGTGAATTCAATAGGAACCCTACATGAAAAAAATCCATAATTCAAATTCAATCACCTGATTAGTAATATTTAAAAAATAAGTTTCATGTGCAATAGCATATGGTAGAGAGTCAATTACTAGGGAAGAAATAGGATTTTGAAGTTTTGAAATCAAGGTTTGGCCCTGCAGTTGTCCAAGTAGTTGGAGGCCACATGCAGATCCTTGAAGAGTTGTCATTAATATCATTTATTCATAGTGGATGTGGTTGCAATAGTGCCGAAGATGTACAATGGGAAACGTATTTCCTCTGCTTGCCTGGTGCAAGATGTGCCAAGATGTCAAGATGACTTCACATTTGCTTTGGATGCTTTTAACTTAGGCCTTCTTAAGATGCAAAATAGGGTGGGGATTTGGGAGTTTGGGGTCACTTCGTAATCAATGCGTCACTATAGCATTTCGTTTGTACGTGTAAAAAATTGTCCAAAAATTGATTAATTAGGCTCAAAATGTTTGTCTCCCAGAGTACAACAAAACTGTGCAGTTAGTTTTTGATTTCATCTATATTTAGTACTCCATACATGGGGCCGACATTTTGATGTGATGGGAATCTTCTTTTTGCATAGTGAACTTTGGGGTTGCTTTTTGGGAACTAAACTAGGGCTTAGCCCTTGTTTAGATCCCAATTCCAGAGTGACAAAGTTTGGATTCCGTCATAAATGCGTCACTGTAGCATTTTCGTTTGTATTTATGAAAAATTATCCAAACATTGATTAATTAGGCTTAAAATGTTCGTCTCGTAAAGTACAACAAAACTGTCCAAGTAGTTTTTGATTTCATCTACATTTAGTACTCCATATATGTACCGATATTTTGATAGGATGAGAATCTTCTTTTTGCATAGTGGAATATGGGGTGAAATTTGAAAACTAAACAGGCGAGCAAGGCCTTGTTTAGTTCCCGAATTTGGGAGTCAAACTTCAGTCTTTTGGGGTGCGTGCGTCACTATAGCATTTCGTTTGTGTGTGAAAAAATGTCCAAAAATTGATTAATTAGGCTCAAAATGTTTGTCTCGCAGATTACAACAAAACTGTGTAATTAGTTTTTGATTTCATCTACATTTAATACTTCATGCATGTGCCGAAATTTTGATGTGATGGAAATCTTTTTTTACACAGTGAACTTTGGGGGTGGAATTTGGGATCTAAACAAGGGTTGTCTTGTTTAGATCCCAAATTTGGGAGGTTAAATTTGGGAGTATGGTGTCACTTTGTAATCATTGCGTCACTGTAGCATTTCGTTTGTATTTGTGAAAAATTGTCCAAACTTTGATTAATTAGGCTCAAAATGTTCGTCTCACAAAGTACAACAAAACTGTGCAATTAGTTTTTGATTTCATCTACATTTAGTACTTCATGCATGTTATGATATTTTGATGTGATAGAAATCTTCTATTTACATAGTGGAATTTGGGGTGGAATATTTGCATGGTGGAATTGAGGGTGGAATTTGGGATATAAACAAGGCCCAGGATGATGAGACTGTTCGTGGTACAGATTGAGAAACAATATTTTATCGGGATGCCACCTCTAAACAGTCCCAATACAGCTTGCAGGTTCAGATCACATCACCGATAATATTTTATCGGGATCAAATCAGCCAAAGCATGGGAGCAACAAAACTCAAAAAAATAAAATATAATGCACAAGATATAGAAAATATGTTGATTTGAAAATGGGTCACGCCAAACACGAGTACGCAATCTGCATCGTATAGAGGGGCTCCTCGCGCCTCTACAAAAATCAGAACTTTCGGATTTAGAAATTAAAACCTTTTGTTTTCCTAACGAACGCTAGTCCAGAAGGACAAATGCACTTGAGATTTTTTTTTTGAGGGCAACAAATGCACATTGAGTTGTTCTAGAATCGATAGACCATCTAGAATATCCTCATTCGCTGTCGAGATAAAGGAAGACGAAAATTTATGGTATGAAGGAATAGGACAAAAAGAAAAGATAAATTGCTTTGTATTTGATCGATTCATAATTTCTCAATCAGTTGTGGCCTTTTATATCATAGAGTCGGGAGGTCTTCTCGTGGAGAGACTGATTACATCATGAAGCGCATTTAAAATCGACTAAAACCTGACTTTACAGGTAAAAACTAGAATTTTCAGATTTTCTGGTGTTAATTTTCATAATGATCATAACTTTCTCGTTCAGAGTCCAAATGAACAATCTACACATGCATTTTAGTCGCCTCGACGAGAGGTACGCAGTGAGTTTAATTTATGATTTGAGACACCCAAAAATTGAAAGTTCAGTTTACATAGGCATTCTAATTCTGGGTCAATAAGATGGAATGAAGGACAACTCACAATTAAACAGTTCAGATAATTCCTTCCATAATTGAAAGGAGTATCGTGTCACGTATTATGCATTTAGAGCATCTCCAAGAGTACCGAATAAACACTCCCAATAATTAGTTTTAGGCATAAAAGTGAAAAATAATGCTCCAACGGTGTCTAATTCTATTTCTATTTTTTTCGCCTGCTCAATACTAACTCCATTCTGAGCCAAATTTACCCCCTTCTCTGAACTCCCAATACCCCACGGAAAAAGAGTCGGACAAAAAAACAAATCGTGAGTTACTGTTCACCATAGAAAAAATCAAGCACCGGCCCCACAATTGACGACGTGTTTACTTTTGGGTCTAATTTTTTAGGAACAGTTAGATGGAAGGGTATTTTTCCCTCCCAATATTTTTTTGTAAGGTCCTAAAACTAGTACTTTTGGACTTTATTTTTTAGTCACTCTTGGAGATGCTCTTATGCTTGCAACGTTTGCTTTCTATTTCCACCTTTTATCCAAAGAACCAACAAAAAGAGCAGGGAGCTCATCTTTGTGTGATGTAGCTCCAACTTTAGACCAGTCCAGGTGTATATCTAGCTTTGGCATAGTTCAGCAGCAATAGTATAAGAGAGGAAAAACGAACTGATCCTAGATTAGTTGGTAAGATTTTAAAAAAAATTATGTTGTAAAAGTTACATCAAAATTCAAATATTGGGTGGGTGGGTGTCCTTAGAAAAAAGTCCAAATTACTATTCTCAAGTATGGACAAAGTTCCAATAACACCCAAAAATAAGTTTTGGTTCATTTTACATCCAGATATATCTTAATCGGTCCAATCTACCGCTTCGCAAAATTTATATTTTTTGTTTCTCCATGCATAAGGGGTGTTTTATGTTCAAATTTTGTAGGATGATAGAGGGGCACATAAAATATTTTTTTTAAAATATATTATGAAATTTTCGTTATTATTTTTGATAAAATTTTATATCAATATGGTAAATTTATTATTACATATCATAGCCTTTCATAATAATGATAATTTTTTTAAAATACTTTATATGGTCATCTATCATCCCACAAAATTTTAATATAAAACACCACTTGTGAGTGGAAAAAAGATAAATCTTACGAAGGGATAGATTAGATCGATTGAGGTAGTTATCGGTCTAAAATAAATCAAAACATATTTTAGGGAGTTATCTGGACTTTGTCTACGTTTGAGGGTAGTAATTCAGACTTTATTCTTGTTGGTTCTTTATAAATCTGGGAATAGTCCAGGCTGAGAATAAGCATCATCTTGTTAGCGAAGAAAACTCACTCTAGTAAGATCAGGCAAGGCACAGCATATGATCCAAACATTAGTTGTTCCATTGTCCGAGTTGTTGAAAGACGATGTGGTTAACATAGTGCGATCGTTGAACAATCGTGTGACAGAAATGAATGCACAAGCCTTTAATACTTCCCATTGTATTTTCTCTTGCTTAGCACGGCAGGATTTCACTTTTGCTTTGGCTGTGTTGGGTGGAAAACATTTTCTACTCCCGTTTGACCAATAATTAAGGGTATTAAATAAGTCAGTTTACAAAACTACCTTCACAACCTCGGATTAATTCACAAGACAGATCTAGTGAGGCATTTGACCGCACGATTAGATGTTGATTACTGTAGTAAATTATGAACTAATTAGATTCATCGCGTAGAGTTACACTCATCTCTAAAAATGTTTTTATAAATAGATTTTATTTAATACTCCATGCACGTAAGATTCTCTTTGAAAAAATATTTCCGTTGTCCAACGAAACACGGCCTTTGGATGGTTTTTCGCTTGGTGCAGGAAGAGGGTCGGATGATACTGAGTTGGGTGTTGTTCTGGTTGCAATTTTTATTGTTTCAGAAAAAAAAGGTCGTTTCTTTTTTTACCTGTCGCGTGCCTTTTCATCTAAACAAAAATACCTTTTCAATTTCACTGTTCACCGTTTCCTTCTCTTCTTAGGGCACAACTTGGAAACTTTAAAGACTGGTCGGTCAAAATGGTTTGCTTTGATTTTGAATGTTGAAGACAACTAAGTATAGCAATGTTGAGCATAGCCAAAGCAGAGATTCGTGACGATTTGAACTGAGCGCTTTGCAGTCGTTTTGTTTTGTTTGTTCGTTCACACGGTATGACTGTTGAAACATTGGGACAAGATAGAGTAACTTTTTTTTTGAACGAACCTGGCACGATGTACTTTGTTTCTATTAAAAAAGAAGTGGATCCCAGGGCCGAAGCACCTGCCAGGGACAAACCTCTCATTTCCTCTCTAATTTTTTAAAAAAGGTTGGCCGCAGGCATTTCTTTCTGCCGAAAAATTCTTTCGTTCCGCTCTTTCCAGATTTCCCACACCACCAGCAGTAGTAAGGATTTGATGGCCTTCTTTGGTACTCTGTGGGAAGCCGCCATGGTCTGCCACCATCCTAAGACCGAATCGGAGTTTGGCCAGAGAGACGGGCAAGCTGCGGGCATGCAAGGCACTCCACGGTGAGCTTCCAGACCCAGCGAGTGTAGCGGCAATTGACGAGGAGATGGTGGGCCGACTCAGGTGCTTGCCTGCAGAGCGGGCAGGTGCTGTTGTGTGGCCACCCACGTCGAGCCAACCTATCCGCGGTCCAAACTCTATTCTTCACGACTAGCCAAGCAAATAATTTGCATTTAGGTGGCGCCCAAGGTTTCGAAATGAGTGGTGTGAAGTCTTTAGCTATGGCGCCAGCGAATTGTGATGCATAGGCCGAGGAAGCTGTGTACTCTCCTGATGCATTGAGCTTCCATGTGCATTTGTCTGCTCCTTCCTGCAGTCGTATGGTGGAAGCAGTCACCCACAGGTCGATGAATTGGTGGAGATGTCTCGCTGTTAGCCCAGAACGGAAATTTAAGTCGCGGATCCACTGGTTGTTCTGGAGGGCCTCCTGGACATTGCAACGTTTCTTCTTTGATATCTTGAAGAGGTCAGGGGCGAGGTCACGGGGCCTCCGGCCTTGCACCCAGGCCAAGCTCCAGAAGGATGCCGTCGCACCGTCATTAATCTCCACGGTAGTACAGGCGCAAACAGGAGTTTGTCCATTTCACTACAAGGAGTACCGAGCCCTGCCCACAGTTTGTCTTGCTCCCTCCATTCCTGCCATAGCCATCGCAATCTCAGGGCGCGTGCGAAGAATTGGAGATTTAGGATTCCGACCCCTCCTAGGTTCTTTGGCCTCCCCGCTGTGGGCCAATTAATCTTGCACTTTCCCCCTGTGAGGTTCTCATCCCCAGCCCACAAGAAACGTTTCCTGCATCTATCAATGTCCTCGAGGATTTGTGCCGGAGCGTTGAGCGCAGTGAGGAGATAAACCGGTTGAGATGAGAGCACTGACTTGACTAGTGTTAGTCGTCCAGCCTGGGTGAGGTTCCGGCCGCGCCACCCAGAAAGGCTGGCCTTTGCCTTGTCGCCAGCGGTTGGAAGTCCACCTTTCTAAGCCGGGCAACCGTGAGTGGAAGGCCAATGTATTTGGTTGGAAAGGATGCCCGCATTGCTGGGAAGCTCTCGAGTATATCATCGATGTCCAGTTGATGGCAGCAGATAGGGATAACTGAAGATTTATGTGGATTGACAACGAGGCCGGTTACACTACCGAATAGCTGTAGTAGCTGCGCAAAGGCATGTACCTCATCCTTTTTTGGTCTAAGAAAAATGACTGCATCGTCCGTGTACATAGAGATGCGCAGGCACATCCTGTTCCGGCCCACCCTGCTTAGGATGGCCATCTCAGTAGCAAGGCTGAGCAGGCGTTGTAAGGGGTCAATAGCCAGGATGAAAAGTAGGGGAGATAGGGGGTCCCCTTGCCGCAGGCCCCTGCCGTGCATAATCGGTCGTCCCGGGACCCCATTGAGGAGGATTTGTGAGGACGAAGAGCTAAGTAGGGCGGCAATCTAATCTCGCCATCTGACCGGGAACCCCATGTGGGATAGCAAGGAGAGTAGGTGGTCCCAGCGGACCGAGTCGAAGGCCTTGGAGATGTCCAACTTTACTAGAAGCATCGGGGTACGTGAAATGTGAAAGCGCTTTGCCATGCCTCGGACGTACATGAAGTTGTCGTGTATGCTCCGCCCCCGGATGAAGGCACTCTGGCTCTTGGAGATAATCTCACGCATGGCCGGTGCGAGGCGCGGTGCTAGGAGTTTGGTAAACAGCTTTGCAACGCTATGGATGAGACTGATGGGTCAGTAGCCCGTAACTTTATCTACACCATCTGATTTTGGGAGAAGGATGATGTTTGCCGTGTTGAGTAGCTCGAGGTTGAGGCTTCGTAAGTCATATATGGAGTTGATCGTCGCCATGAGTTCTCCCTTAACGATGGGCCAGCACTCCCGAAAGAAGGTACCAGTGAAGCCATCGGGGCCGGGGGCCTTGTCAGTAGGCATTTTGGAGATGGCCATGCGCACCTCTTGCTCGGTAAACGGGTTCTCTAGGTGCGCGAGGTCGAAGCGTTGCAGGTTGAAGGCATCCCAATTGAAATCAAGCTCACGCGGCGTCGGGGTTGACATGACGCGGTTGAAGTGCTCATGCTCCAGGTTCTTTTTATCGTGGCGCGAGACTGCCCAACCCCCTTCATGTTGTAGCTGATGGATGTGATTTTTTCGTCGTCGCGCATTTGCCTTTAGGTGGAAGTATTTTGTGTTCGCATCACCCTCCCGAAGGTTCCTGACTCTGGAGGACTGTTTCTTTCTGGCGCGCTCGATAACCGCTAGTCCCAATACCCTTCTTTTCAACCCTTCTTTTCAACCCCTTACGTAGGATGTGTTCAGCGTCGGAAAGTTCTCTATTTTCCTGTGCAATGTCGAGCCTGTGGATCACAAAGTTGGCCATTTGGAGCTTGAGTTTGGTTTCTGCCAGGATATTGTTACCCCATTTGCGCATGTGAGCTGCTGTGGAGGCCAGTTTGTAATGTAGCACACTGATGGGCTGGATGTAACTTGTTGCGGTGCTCCAAACCTTGTGAACTTCATCTAAAAGGCCCGGAATTTTGGTCCAGAAGTTCTCGAACCGAAATGGCCTTGGTCGGCGCGGTGCAGCCAGGTCCGCCAGTAGGAGCGGGTAGTGATCGGACACTGAGGAGAGAGAGTAACTGATTGATGCAGAACTCCTATGCTGAGAGTGTACACGCATTTTCAAGTTTCCTGGTAGGTGAGCATTTGGACGCCGGCCATGAGGGAGGTGGCGGCGCGCGAGGATGCCGTAGAGGTTGGCCACGCTGACCGGACATAGGACGGCGAGGTCGAGCCAGACGAGGCCCCGGAAGAATGGCGGCGGGTCGGCCACGACATAGTGGTAGAGGCCCGGCGGGAGGACCACCTGGGAATCGAACAGCGGCGCCGCCACGGCCATGGTCAGCGAGAAGAGCGCGTCCACCGCCGCCGAGAACAAGGCCATTGCCGGCCGCTGCGGCGTGGGTTGACCGATCGGTATGGGTAGGAGAGGGGTTGATCTGCTGCTTGATCTTCTAGCATATTAAATTGGTTGCGTGTTCCCCTGAGGTGGCAACATTGGCCCCATTTTAATAGTAACACTGATGAACTGTGTTAATTCTACGAGAACTTTGTCTGGATTTGGATGGAGATTCCGGATACATAAGAGGCATGGTACAGATGATCATTTGGAGCAAAAGTAGATAGAAGACTTGCATGCCTTAATGATTATATACAAAATATAACTAGAAATCACAAATCAGCCTGCCTTGCAAAATGACACATGTATAACCAGTTTACTGGTACCGCCATATACTCATGCAAAATACACATTAAATCTACTTTCAGCTTCCAGCAAAATTTAACGTGTAGGTGCAACCGAGCAAGTGAAGATACCAAATCTCCACAAAGGGGCTACTAGCAAACCTGTAACCGCATTTAGCTTAGCTCTCCCAGAAAGTTGCATTTCAGCGATTCTTAAGCAGCACACGCAATGGCAAAATGAGAACACAAAATAAGTCAATTGCATGCCTTCATGATAAAGACATTGACCATCTAGTTTTCAGATATGGAGTATTAATACATATGTGTTGATGCTGACAAAGCCTCCACATCGTATGCAAGCATTCCTGCTAGTCAGGTGCATACAACAGTAGCTGTGATCAACTATGTAGCCAACAAAACATTCACAATGCACAAGGTACAATTAACTACCAAAATGGACAATCCACTACTGCAGCTTTGTCAACAGCACACTGCAAAATATGATTAAAAAATTGAATAGTTAGCAACAGTTGAAGTGTCATACGCCAAACTACTCTAGTTAAAATTTAGGATGCATTTTCAAGATCATACCTGTACTTTTGATAGGCCAAATTGTCCCATTAGGTTCATCTTAGGAGCAATCTCGCCAATATTTCACTTGATTTTTCGGGCCAGTAAAACTTCTGGCACTGATGCAGGATCAAGTTCCCAGCAACCAAAAAGGTTGTCATTTGTCAAGCGGAAGGCAGGAATCTGATGAGAGAACATAATCAAGTCACTCTTTGCTATTCTCATGGCACTCCTGGATTCACCTTCTTTCTCTGGCATGAATACTGTGCAAAAGCCCTCCACTTTACTAAGACATGACACTGTTATATTGTCATTAGAAATCTCCAGGACCTCGGCCAGAAAATACTCACATCTGCTGTAATCTTCGAAGGTCCATGCACTGCTCCAGTTCTTGTATATAGCCCATACCTGCCCAACATGTGGAATGATTTCATACTTTTTTCCTTTACTCATCAGCGCCACTTCCATATTGTGAGAGAAGACAGTTGTACAATCATAGGTTTCACTTTGCCTGCTGACTTTGAATGCTCCACAGCCAATAGGCAAACCGTCTTGTACCAAGCGTTTTTCCATTTGTGCACACGAACAGTGCTCAAGCCATTTTATGTGGATTGTGCAGTCATCTGGATCAACACTCTTTATGAGACCATAGTACTTTGGGAACTTGTCGCTATCACAATACAGTGCCCAAACCTGCCCTTTCTTGAATTTGTCAAATGATCTCAAAATAGTGAAGTTGCAGAACTCTGGATCAGGGTAATCAAAACTACTTGGGGATTCTGGTTGAGAGATATCATTCAATCCATTGCCACAACGATCATCAATCACTGAATCGTCTGAGCCATTATCTTGTTCACTCTTTGCATTCTGATTTAACTTCTCAACTTCGTCCTGTACATCTGTACCAGTACCGTCCTGACTCTGTTCAGTATTCCCAACTGGCATTTCCCAACTGTCAAGGTTTACAGGGGTAAACGCTTTCCCCAAATCAGAAGGTAGAGATGCTGTATCCAGTTCAAGAGCGCCATATGGGATATGTTGCCTGTCAGTCTGTGCCAACCTGTGAAAAGGGATGCTGTGCGAGAACCTGAGCATGTCATCACCAGGTATCAGAAATGGTGCTTCATTGCTTGATCGAACAAATAAGCTGACAAAACCTTTAATCTTTACCAAGGGAATCACATAAGTGCCTGAGCCCATAGCAAGGTCTGAGCTGATTTCTACAACATCATAATCATAAGGCCTATGATCATTGGAATCTGAACCCCAGTTGATGTTCCATCCCCTGAAAAGTGCCCAAACTTCACCTTTCTTTGGATAAATCTCATAGCTGTTCCTCTTCTTTCCTTTTGTCCAAGAAACAACATGAGAAAACATCTTAGTATCTTCAGTTAAGAGTGTACTGCCAACTCTGAATCTTCCACAAGCAATGGGTAGCTCCTTAGAAGACCATGCCTTCTCAGCATCATATAAAGGATCATGCTCTAACCATGTGTACCGCAACATGAAGTTTGGAGAGTAAATCTGCTTAATTCGAGCATAGTATCTTGGCATGCCATCATGATCGTCATATATTGCCCATATCTGATCAACAGTGAATCGATCTTCATCCCTGTTTTTCTCAAAGTCGTAAAAGTCTGAATCTGGACATGACACCGTAATATTGTAGGGAATACTATTGCTCACAGATCTGGCAGCAGCATCACATCCACTTCCAGAAGTAGGAATTTCCTGTTTTATTCCTGTTCCTTGCAACGCATCATCATTTAAGCCATTGATTACTTCTCCATTTTCATTTGTAACCTTCTCTTTGCTTGGAATACCAGGTTTGTGTTGGCTGCTATCTTTAGCACCTTTGTTTTCTGGTGTATGATCACTTTTGCCAGCAGTACAGAAAGAGTTTTCTTTTCTTATCCTTTTCTTTGCAGGAGAATCAGTAAGATCATCACTTCCTTTTCTACAGCCATCAGATTGACCTTTATTTATTACAGTGTCTTCTTGTTGCCTTGCAATAGAAGGATTCTGCCCAGATGTTTTGTCTGCACTTGCGGCAGTAACACCTTCATTAGCAACCTGGCTACCATTTACAGCAACATGAGAACTGGATCCTTTTGCTGCCTCATTTACCCTCATTTGCTCATTTACTAGAGGAACTTTATCAGAATTCACAACTGGAGATTCAGTTCTATCTTCGCCATTTTGATTGTTGAATGATGGCTTTGTAATCTTTGTGCTATTACAAGCTCCAGCTTCAGCTGTAAGATTACTGCTTGCAGTTGCATTACTGTTAGGACAGGCTGCAACCTGAGAATTCACTACATTCTTTGATCCTGAATTGAAAGGGAATTTCTGAGATTGTTGTTGCTGGGTAATAACAGGAGTTTGCTTATCCGCAACTTTCAGAGATTGCTGTTGCTGGTCAGTGACAGGAGTTTGATGGCCATTGGTAGGATTTTGGTCAGTGACATTTGCTTGTTGACTCGGAGGGAATTTTTCCTGTTTCATCCCAAATCCACCCCATGGATAAGAATCTACATTCTTTGGCCCTGAACTGAAAGGGAATTTCTGTGATCGTTGTTGCTGATTTATGGCAGGAGTTTGCTTACCAGCGACATTCTGAGGTTGCTGTTGCTGGTTAGAGACAGGAATTCGATGACCAGTGACAGGATTTTTCTGATCAGGGACACTCTGATATTTGTGCTGTTGGATGTTGACATGGGTTTGTTGACTTGGAGGGAACATTTTCTGTTGCATCCCAATTCCACTCCATGGATTTGGTGTTTCCACTCGGACAGAATGATTCTTAGACAAATCATAAGCAAGGAAACTCTTTGAACAGATCTGGCAGGGAAGAACTGTCATCAACAAACTACATGGATAGTGGTACTTTGTACCACAAGCCAAGCAAACAGTCCAGAAACTTGAATATCCAGCATTGGTGTTCTCCTTATTGGACCTCTTAGCAACATAATCAGTTTTCTTTGATGCTCGTCTACGCTTCTTCGGTGAAGGGGCAGATGTTGAAACAACTCGGTTCCTTTTTGAGTCATGAGATGAACGTTTCACTTGGTCTGTCAGTATCATGTGAGCTTCTCCGATTAGCTTAAAAGCAGCTTCCGCACCCACAAACTTGTTCTTATCTGGATGGAGTAAGAGAGCAAGTTTGCGGTACTGTTTCTTGAGTAACATATCATCTGCGGTTGTTTCTACTTGAAGAATACCATACCAGTCCGTCTCCCCATTGATCTTAACAGCAGCGCAGCAGTGGACTTCACAAACAGCTAGCAGCTGAGAAATATTTTCAAGGCCAGGAAAAAGCTTTTGAGCCTTGAGGGCAATCCTTTTGGCGCCAGCATAGTCTGCTTCTTGAAGCTTTATCACAGCTAGATCCTTAGCTCTTGAAGCTTCTTCCTTGTTGCATTCCATTGTGATGAGCTGAGGAAGAGGGATTGACTATCAATCTTTTGGAGTATTAACAGCAAATTATATGGTTTGTCTTCATCAATATCCTGTGTAAGAAACAACACATCAGTTAGGTTGTATAATTGCAATATTTATATGAGTGTGCAAGATGTTATTGCTTTAGAACATACCAACCTAAGTATGAAAGAAAACAAAATAATATTAAAAACAGCATTGCAATTAAATACTTTGCTTTCCCCCTACCAAACTATTTCCCCTATTGAGTAAGTAACACAGAAAACTTTAAAAAAAACACATATGAAATAAAAATGTAGATTGTTTCTACTAATATTGCGATTTGTTTGTTAAACAAAAGAGAATGAAGTATGTGACCCACAGCTCCTGTATTAGGCTATTAGCAATGTGCAGTCCTATATATTGATAGACTTTTTTGCACAATTTCGTTTCATTTCCTTCTTTTCTCCATGTAGTGACAGAATGCCTCATTACTTCAGTTTAGAGTAAATGGAAAAGACACTAGAAACAGATCATGTTTGTTGTGCTGGAAACAGAACATGTATAAAGTAATGTCATTTACCAATTTGGCAATTTGGTAAATCATGCAAAAGCGCGCGCATATGTGGGGGGAGGGGGGGGTCTTGCCAAAACTACAACTGGACAAAGCACCATTTAAAACACCAGAATTTATTTGCCTTAACTTTGCCCACTGTACAACAACCTTAAAGCAGTGTGAAATTTGATCTGTGTTCAGAATAGATCTACATGAGCCTAGATCCTCTCAGGCTTGCATAGTTTCCCCAAAAAAGTCATCAAAACATAGGTCAACACTTCTCAGATTAAACACATCGTCATCATCGACAGAAATTTCCCTTCATACTCTTCCACAGTCCCACCCAAACGGAACAAGTGCCAAGATAGATTGAACACAAATGGGCAGCTGTGCATCGATTCAGAACCACACAAAATTGCAAAGGGAACTGACCACATGAACGGAGAACCAAGAAGCACACCGTGTAATTGACAGTGACAATGACAGAGGGCAGCTGGTGGAGAGGAGGCCAGCGTTTTCTTGCTGCACAGACAGTCATACAATGAAAATCCAATCATAGGAAATGCACTTTTTCTACGAGAACGCATAAGAAATGTACTTATGTATGCAGAACAAAGTTAGAAAGGGGGGTGAGTAAGAAATTAGCTTGTCGCTTTGATCTGCAGGTAGATATAACAAAGAGCAATTGCATGTATTCTCATAAAGATGGTGAAAATTTACTTGAAAAAACAAATAGCTGGGTTGGTCAAGCCACCGGTTGAGAGGCCGCCACTACCACCCACCCAGGTAACTTCCCTAAATGGTTGAGTACTCCCCTTGCTTATAAGACAAAACCAAGGGGACAACTCTGCTCATGGTCAAGTTTAAAGTAAACTAGAGAAATAAAGTACCACGTCCATCATTGTTTAACAAACGGCACCCGATTTAGATATCTCATTGATTAAAACAGTAAATCACTAGAAAGAGCAAGGAATCCAAACACATGTTATGCTGGAAACAATCTGTGCTGGAAGCGCTGTAACTAGTTACTACAGATCTTTCAAAAAACAAAAAAAAACTAGTTACTACAGATGAAACATATAAAAATCCACGAGTTCTGCCTTTTTGCTCTATAGAAGTAGAATTTTACAGTTGCTGATCCACTTTCAGCATGTAACAATTGGGGCAACGGTACTCTTGTTCATTGCAAGAATTATCGCTACAATGCAATTATCCAACTCCTTAAATACTGCAGAATTTAATCGCCCAAACATTGCAGCCACCAAAAATCAATCCCCCGTCAAATTCAATCGGAGTATCTAAAACGGATCTATGAGAGGCCGGCTGTCCCCTCTAACGCCCACCCCTTTTGCACCTTCCCAGATCAAGCCCCGCGCGGCGTAATCACGAAGAGAAAAGTTCCTATCCCCGTTCCCCCATCTCATCCAAACAAAATGAGCGCTCCGATAGACTCGGAAGTCGGAACACACACGACTCCGCGCACGCAAACAGGGCGGCTACAGACTCTAGAGCACGGCGTCTCGTCGGGCGGGCAGGCGCGCGCCGGAAATCCATACAGACCGAACAGATTCGCGGAGGGAGGAGGCGAAGGAGGACCACGAGGGCGCGCGGAGGGGCCGAGAAGCGCACCGTGAGTGTCGGCGGCGACGGCGGAGGCGGAGACCGGTCACCCCGTCGCTGCGCGCGCGCCGGGAGACGGGGTGGGGCGGAGGGGGGCGGCCGCGGGGACTTGGGGGTGAAGCCGTCGGGCGTGTTCGTGCGCCGCGTTTGAAGAGCGGGGAGGCGGGGACGGGGGGGTTTTCGTGGGGGGGAGGGAAATCAGGCCACGCGCGATGCAGATCAACCATCCTCCCCATCGGGGGGGGCGATGCGTCGAGTGCGTGGATGGGTGGTGGGTCCGTTCCTTACAGGGAAAAAAATTTATTCGAAATTTTACATGCATGAAGTATTATATTTGTAGAACATTTTTATGAATGGGTGTAACTTTACGCGACGAATCTAACGAGCCTAGTTAGTCCATGATTTGCTACAGCAATGCTACAGTAACCATCCTTTAATCGTGCGGTCAGAGACCTCATTAGATTTGTCTCGTGAATTAACTCGGGGTTGTGAAGATAGTTTTGTAAACTGACTTTATTTAATACCCTTAATTATTGGTCAAACGGGGTGGAAAAAAATCTCCACCCCAAAGACACACGGCCTGGGTAGACTTCTTTGATCCATTAAGATTTTGGGCTACGTGAAGAATCACAATAATAAGCCTACTAACGTATATTAGTTTTTTATTATTTTTGTTATTTTTATTTTTACTTATTTTTTCTATATCTATTAATTTATACAAATTTTTTGTTTTATTTATTTTTTGTACTCTTATTTTTAATACTAAGTTGTTTGTCATGTATATATATTGTTCGTAACGTGGATATATTTGTTCTCCATGTGCATTAATTTGTTGGCAATGTGGATATATTTGTTCTCTATGTGCATTAATTTGTTCGCAACGTGGATTCTTATGTTCTCTATGTGCGGCAATTTGTTCGCAACGTGGACTCATTTGTTCTCCATGTGCAGTCATTTGTTCGCAACGTGGATTCTTCTGTTCTCTATGTGCAGCAATTTTTTCGCAACGTGGACTCATTTGTTCTCCATATGCAGTAATTTATTCGCAATGTTGATTGATTTGTTCTCCATGTGCTTTGTTCACAACGTGGATTCTTCTGTTCTTCATGTGCAATAATTTGTTCGCAATGTGGATTCATTTGTTCTCTATGTGCACTAATTTGTTTGCAACGTGGATTCTTCTGTTCTTCATGTGCAGCAATTTATTCACAACGTGGACTCATTTGTTCTAATTTGATAAAAAAATATTTGCAAAAAATATCATCTACATATAGTCAAGTGAGATCTTGTTTTGAAGATTTTATCGCTATAAACATTATGGTGCGATCGAAATTTAATTTGGATGTTTGGTTTAAGAGCAATGATTTTTTTTTGAAACTTTATCGTATGCAAAAAGTAATATTAAGTACGTCACTAGGTGAAAACAGACCTAAGCACACGGCACGTAGTCAATCCTTGGCGGCCGAATCAATTCGGCTCAATACTAAACCAACATGGAAAATAAGAGCATGTGGAATCTTTTGGGTGATAGGTGTGTCCGTGTCGCCAGCGTGATGGCCAGACACGCCCGGGGCAGGGTGCATTTGGTATGTTCCAAAACTTGATGTTAGCCGAAACACGAAACTGGAACGTTAGAATTCTCGGAAAAAAAGAACGTTAGGCTATTTGCTGCTAACGCTTCCTGGCCGCTACAGTACCGTTTCTTTACCCAAATCATATCTGCAACGGTGGCCGGTACAGCCTCCTGTATTGTGCCGGTCCGTCGCCTCCTCCCCAAATTTTCCGGATGCGGAGGTCTCCTCCAAATCTCCTCCTCCGCGCTCCTCGTCCGCCTCGTGCCGTCTCCCCGCGTCCTCCATCTCCCCTTACCCCACGCCGCCCCCGCGCTCCCTGCGCCTTGACTACGCCGTGGCGCCGTCCCTCTCCGCCACCACCGCGCCTAATGGCCTCCTCGCCACCGCAATCAAGCACCTGGAGCGTGAGCCGGCCTCCGCCGCCGACGAGGCCCCGCTGGCCGCACTGTCCCCGCACGGTGGGATCGGCCAGCGCGCCCTCAAACTCGAAGAGCTGCTTCTTGAGACGGCGGGCGGGGGAACGGGGAGGGGTTGGAAGAAAAATCAAGATAAAAGAATATGAGGAGAATATTCTTTTTGTGGAGGATATATTGAGGACACCGTTGCTGTGAAATAAGATTTTGGGGGTGATTTTTAGAGGACACCGTTGCAATTAGTTAATGTATTATTAGATAATATGCAGAAATGCAGAATATTTTTGTTCCTTTTGGTAAAACTAGTTGGTATGCACGTGCCACAGGTATGTGTTTTAAAAAGGGCATGGGAAAAATCTTGAATTCAATAGAAAGTTGATTGTAATTTAAAGAAAATGTTCAATCTGCAAGACACACGGTACAAGTTCTATAAACTTTATGCTCAACGCTTCTTCTCTTTTTGCGAATTCACAAATTGGAATTACAAACACACAAACATTCGCTTGGAACTCACCTTTCAGTGGCTCAGTAATCAACTATTTCAGCACTACGTCAAATCAGAGAAACCGAAAAGAGAGAATAATGGACAAAATATCGAACTCAAGTGTATACTATAATATATTAATATAAGTAAATATTACAAAGGTAAATAAGTAAATATTCGAGACCAAAATATTCCAAACGACAATATAAAATAGAGACTAAACGTGTAATTAGCACATCTACTCTAACTCATAGACTTCCGGAGGAGGAGGTACCATTGTGTGATGAAGATCCAAATAACTATTTGGAAGCAGGTGAAAATAGTCATATCTACAGAACTTACCATAACGTACACTGCAAAAATGGAAAGGAAATGTAAAATTATTAGACTTAAATCCAAACGTAATCATTAACTACCATCTATTTGAAAACTTGCTTAGGCTATATATACTGAATATGGCAATATTAAGGATACGGCATTGCAAGCAGAATTTACCATATTTTACACTGTAAAAATGGAAAGAAAATGTAAAATTATTAGAGTTAAATCCAAACATAATCATCAACTACCATCTATTTGAAAAATTGCTCAGATTATACATATTAAATATGGCAACGTAAAGGGTGCGGCATCGCAAGCAGAACTTACCATATTGTACACTGCAATAATGGAAAGGAAATGTAAAATTATTGGACTTAAATCCGGACGTAATCATCAATTACCGTCTATTTCTTAGATAATGCATATTAAATATGGCAACATAAAGGGCGCCACATTGCAAGCTAAACTTACTATATTATACACTGCAAAAATGAAAAAAATGTAAAATTATTGGACTAAATCCAAACATAATCATCAACTACCATATATTTAAAAACTTGCTCATATTATACATATTATATATGGTAATTAAAAAGGCGCGACATCGCAAGCAGAACTTACCATATTTTACACTGCAAAAATGGAAAGAAAATATAAAACTATTGGACTTAAATCTAAATATAATCATCAAATATTATCTATTTAAAAACTTGCTCAGATTATACATATCAAATATGACAACATAAAGGGAGCGGCATTGCAAGGAGAACTTACCATATTGTACACTGCAAAAAAAGAAAGGAAATGTAAAATTATTGGAGTTAAATCCAAACATAATCATCAACTACCATCTATTTGAAAAATTTCTCAGATTATACATATTAAATATGGCAACGTAAAGGGTGCGATATTGCAAGCAGAACTTACCATATTGTACACTGCAATAATGGAAAGGAAGTGTAAAATTATTGGACTTAAATCCGGACGTAATCATCAACTACCGTCTATTTAAAAACTTGCTTAGATAATGCATATTAAATATGGCAACATAAAGGGAGCGACATTGCAAACTGAACTTACCATATTGTACACTGCAAAAATGAAAAAAAAAGTAAAATTATTGGACTAAATCCAAACGTAATCATCAACTACCATATATTTAAAAATTTGCTCATATTATACATATTATATATGGTAATATAAAAGGCGCGGCATCGCAAGCAGAACTTACCATATTTTACACTACAAAAATAGAAAGAAAATGTAAAATTATTAGACTTAAATCCAAATATAATCATAAACTATTATCTATTTAAAAACTTGCTCATATTATACATATTAAATATGTCAACATAAAGGGAGCGGCATTGCAAGGAGAGCTTACCATATTGTACACTACAAAAATAGAAAGGAAATGTAAAATTATTGGATTTAAATCTAAACGTAATAATCAACTACCATATATTTGAAAACTTGCTCATTATATATATTAAATATGGCAACATAAAGGCGTGTCATCGCAAGCAGAACTTACCATATTGTACACTGCAAAAATAGATAGAAAATATAAATTATTGGACTTAAATCCAAACGTAATCATTAACTACAATCTATTTGAAAACTTGTTTAGACTATATATATATATATATATATATATATATATATATTAAATATGACAATATAAAGGACACGACATTGTAAGCAGAACTTACCATATTGTACACTATAAAAATGAAAAGAAAATGTAAAATTATTGGACTTAAATCCAAATTTAATCATCAACTACCATCTATTTAAAAACTTGCTCAGATTATACATATTAAATATGGCAACATAAAAGGGAGCGGCATTGCAAGCAGATCTTACCATATTGTACACTGCAAAAATGGAAAGGAAATGTAAAATTATTGGACTTAAATCCGAACATAATCATCAACTATCATCTATTTGAAAACGTGGTCAGATTATACATATTAAATATGGCAATGTAAAGGGCGCGACATCGCAAGCAGAACTTACCGTATTGTACACTACAAAAACAAAAAGAAAATATTAAATTATTGGACTTTAATCTAAACGTAATCATATACGCCAGTTTTGCAAGTATACTGGCAAATTCCTTTTGACCATGATGTATATATGACAACATACCTACTATATATATGTTCAGAAATGAAATATGAGCTACCGAAAAAAAAACACATCCAAACAGTGCCGCAAATCACGTAAACATGCGGATCTAACAACTAATTAAATTAATTCAATAGTTGCATGTGCCGCGGTCGACGCAATAAGTCCATCCTATCAACAAGTTTATCAAACTATCTAGTCTAGTATCCCATGATATCGTGGCCGACGCAGGAGAACCTTACATGGTCAACGTGCAGCACCAACTTCGACTCACCCATACCATCGCAAACAACCCCACCATCTGCTTGCATGCCACCAGGTAGTACCTCTCGCGCCGGCTCAACGCCGCCGCCGTAGGGCTCTTCATCGCGTCGGACATGGCGAAGCTGCTGGTTCTGACCTAGTCGTCCGACGTTGTCGTATCGCTGTCGACGGCGCCGGCGTTCTTGCCTCTGCCCATCATGCACGACGCCCTGTAGTACGGCCTCCGACGCTGGAGACGCTCCGGCGTGCAGGTGCACATATGTGTTGAGCCGACGGCCGTGGGTGATGGCGGAGCAGCGGATCTCTCTGCTGGAGGATTCGTGGAACAACCACATGTCAAGGGGATAATGAGAAGTGACGGCTGGTTGGCGTGATTTATATAAGTCCTAGCTAGTCTAGTATAGTAATTATGACTTCAATTTAGACACAATCATCAACTAAGGAAACCTATCATATTTTTGAAAGCCTCCTCAGATTGTATATATTAAATTTGAATAGTCTAGTATGGTAATTATTAGATTTCAATCTGGACACAATCATCAACTAAGGAAACATATCATATGTTTGAAAACTTGCTCAAATTGTACATATTAACTATGACAATACATTGGACTTAAATCCAAACGTAATCATCAACTACCATCTATCTGAAAACTTGCTCAGATTATATATATTAAATATGGAAATCTATCGTCTGTTTAAAAACATACTCAAATTATACATATTAATTATGGTAACATATTGGACTTAAATCCAAACATAATCATCAACTACCATCTATTTGAAAACTTGCTAAGATTATACATATTAAATATGGCAACATAAAGGGCGCGTGCGTAGATTTAGGTGGACCCGATTTAGGTGAAAAAAGTTTTGGGTTTTGGGGGGAATTCTCTTCCGAAGGGCGACAAAATGGGTCTCCCCCCACCCCTTTCGTAGTCCTTTTTTATGACAGATGGGTCCTCTGTGAGGTGGGGGATAAGCCTAATCTTGGTGAGAAGGGTTTTCAAATCTAATTCTCTTTATAGTATAGACTCAGCTCCCAGGTTCACACTAGATTTAGGGTTTAAAACAAAAATTGTTAAAAAAACCAACAAAGGTCCGCATATTTACTACCTAAACCACTAAAAAGAGACGTCTAAAATCTAATCATTTTCATTCTGAACAAGTATTAAAGTCTAAAGGAGATTCAATGGATGATGTACTGGTTATAACATTCAAATCATGTGTGGTAAATGACCAGCATATGCCATGTTTGGTTTGGAGGGGCTTATTATAAGCCCCATAAGCCCCTCATATGGAGAGGCTTATTATAAGCCCCATAAGCCCCTCATATGGAGAGGCTTATAATAAGCCTCAAGAGTTGTTTGATTATTTAGACTTATATAGTAGAAAGTAGGCTGATTTCGTGTAGTTCATGCATAATAAGCCTCAAAAGCACCTCTCTATAGGCTTATGGGCTTATGGGAGGCTTATGAAAATAAGACCCAATAAGCCTCTCCTGTTTGGTTCAAAAGGGGCTTATTTAGGATGGCTTATAATAAGCCTCAATGAACCAAACAAGGCCATAATTTATTCAGCATGGGTTTCCAGATCCGGACACTGTCTTCGGTAGCCTCGTCTGTTGAATCAAACTAGTGAGATGCTGCTGTTTCATATGCCTTCATTTTCTTCACCTACAATGCTTTTTCCAATTTTTAGTCCAAAATCGTACATCTATCTTATAGTAGATCTAATAAAATTGAAATCAATTTTCACCAAAAAAATGTATACCCACCTCTCACAGAGGAACCACACGACAGGCCCATGGGGGGGAGTGCGTTGATGAATTTGCAACGTCAAACAAAAAAAAAGCACTTTCTAGAGGGTTTCCATAATTTAGAGGCTACCTTTTGCACCAGCCAAAAAACTTACCCGTCTTGCATACCCACGCCCATACGTCCTCACGCTATGACCTTTCTAATCGGATTTGATCTTTGCAGTTTGACCTTCCTAACTCCCGTCGGTCTTATTTCGTATTGAACGTGCGTATGGTACTGAGTTCTTGCTAGTTTTATAGAAAACGAGTAAAGAGTTATGTCCACGTGTAATTTAGGATGCATGTATCCCCTTGCTGATATCCGAACTGAGTACTGAATACTCCATTTTATCACACAGCAAAACCACCCTCAAATCATGAAAACAAATTAGGAACCTCATAATTTTAATTGGAATTCAAGGAGTAGCAACAAATAATTAAAAAAATACTGTGAAATATCACATATGAAGTTTAAACTGCAGCAGCATGAATTGTACACCTAGTTTCAAAAGCTTCCAGTAGCAAGAGTATAGCTAACTGGTTTGAAACCTTTTCGACAAAGGCCTCTGCAAGAGTACTAGCTAGAAACTGGTTGTTTCAGCTTTAATTAAATCACACGACTACTCAACTACGCAGCTCATGCTGGAGAGCATGCCAAGAATATTACAAGGACAAAGTTCTTCAGCCTCGTGTTGACTGAGGGACTGCCAAGAACCAACTTACAACTTCACATAAACTTACATGGAAGATAACCAGTACCCTTGTGACAATTCCTTATGAGCAAATAATTAATTCCCCTTTTGTAGCACTTCTTACCTCTGCATTCGTCATTTCAATTCCGACTTCCATTTGCCTCAGCTCATCAATAGTTGCATCAGCATCAGTGGCATTGCTTGTCGTGTCTCTTTTTTCGACAATTGCGTTACTACATTCTATAATGGTTTCAGAGGAGCTTATCTGCTCTGCCACTTTCTTGCTACTATCGTCTTCAGCAACACATTCCCTCACAGCTTTCCATTCTAGCCTTCTTAAGAAACATTCTTCAATATCATCCAGCGACGTGTCTTCATTGTCGTTGTCGTATCCAATGTAAGGCAAATGGCAATCAATTGATGTGTGCCTCCTGGACACACCAATTAGCTGTTCGTTATCTACTCTTAGTGCAGTGGCCTTGTCAACATCTTTTGGTCTTTCATTATCATCGCAGTTAGAGTTCTCACTGCCACTGTCATTTTCATCATCTTGTTGGTCATGACTCTCCTCCTCATCGAGTTCTTCAGATAAAGATGATGAAGACGAAAATGATGAATAGGCTCCTGTATCATCATCATCACGTTCCCGGAGTGTTTTGAGAATTAAGGTTTTGAGCAAGTTCATGACTTGAACAGCATGCATCAGAGCAGTCAGAGGATCAGACATCTGGTTGGAGGAAGTTTTCAGTTGTCTAATTAGCATCAGAGGATCAAACAAGGTTGATGCATTAGAGGACTATCACAAGAAGGCAATACCTGTGTCATATTTGGTGCAAAAACCATGGCCACATTTCTCGCATTCATCTTATTTGATTCCTCTTCCTCCACGACATCAGCCATAAGCTCTACGACCCAATGAAGAAGTGCAGCCTGAGTAGGTGGAAGAAGCTCCACGAGCTCAACGCATTGCTCCTCTGTGTTGCAGTGAAGGACTTGCTCAGGTGAGAGGCTGTCAAGCACGCCCTCAGGGAGTTCTCGGAACCAGGCCTGTTTCACATTAGCAGTACGTAATGTAAAAGATCAGAGCAGACGACATTCAATGTCATTGCTCCATTCATGGTTTCAGCATTACTCTAGTATCAATGTTTCCCAAAGAAATATATGCTAACAACACTATCAAGTATATTACAAATGTTCCAACCCAGAGGACAATAATATTAGATAAAGGCTAACAACCCAGAGGACATCAGATCAGGAGAACCAACTTCATCATCAGAATAAGAAAAAGGCTAACTTGAGTTATAGACTCTCAGTTCACACATATGTCAATAATATTAGATAAATAGCATTCAATCTGTATCACTCCATCTGCCTAAACTGTTGGGTACAAGAGGGTGCAGTTTCGAATGAACGCGCAGTCTACAAGAGATATCTTCTATCACAGCATCTAGCTAAAGCTCTGAAAGTTTAGTCTAAATGTTTTTCATGGAAAAAACATCAAGAAGTGTCAATATCTCACCCCAGTATTTTAAAACTTTGAGCACAGATTCTAAAACGGTTTACGCTTGTATATTGAATAGCATTTCAGTGAACAAATTTTAATACTACTACCAATCTTAGGCTCTTGAACTGAGCACCATCTAACCAATTCAGTCTGGCTCCTTCCAATAAAAGACCAATAAGACTGAACAGGTATGGCGTATATTGCATCATGATCCAATAGTCAATAGCCCTTCTTGAACTGGAAAATGCTTGAATGATCCATCTTGTGAGATTAGTACTCCTTACATCTTGAGCTAAGGCAACTAAGCATCCTAAGTTGCAGAATGTTGCTCCATGATTCAAGATTAATACAACATCAGCTTCACCTTCCAACTTGACAGGACATTATTTTGTTTCAGTGTTCCTTTTGACCTCTTTAAGAGAAGTTTGAAAATACTGGCAAAAGTTCCCGCTAATTCCTAGAGTGAATATCTAGTAATGACTGTTTTTTGTTTGATTTGCACACGAATTCAAACAAATATTAGACATTGAATGCCGGCGCATCAGTTTTCAGCTGTTTAATTTCTCAGACACACTAACATGACACTACTGCTTACCTTGATCAAACTAGCCAGGCAATGCACGTCGATGTCGTCAGGCACGATGCCGCTGTTGAGCTGTTCCCTGACATGTTCCTCCTGGCTGTTCTCCGGGGTGATCCGGAAGATCCCCTCTGCCTGAAATTGCAAAAATAATTAAGAAAAACATTCAATTCCACTGCGCTCGGACACCTTTTGCAGCTCCCAGACCCAAATTGAAAAGGCCTCAACAACCGAAATACCCCTACCTTGAGGCCATCCTGCGAGTACAGCCGCTCTTGCATGAGCAGGAGGATCTTGGGCACCGAGTTCCCCTTGTCGTCGTAGCCGCACTGCATCGACTCCGGCGACACCCCGAACACGCTCGCGCTGCAGGAATTCAAAAAAAAGGAAACATTAATAATCGAGGCAGCTTGGAATTGAGCATCCGGGCCTCAGGCGGACACACGAGGCATGAACAGAGCTGGATTCCCAGACCCCCAACCGACCTGGCGCTGGGGACCTGGCCGGGGATCTCGAGCTCGAACTCGACGGGGAGGCCGAGGAAGCCGTGGAGGCGGTCGAAGGTGACGTGCGCGACGTGGCGGACGTCGGTGGGCCAGCCGATCTCCATCCCCCAGGCGGCCCCCGCGGGGTCGTCGGCGTCCGCCATCTGGCACGGCAGCACCACCGACTTGCGGAGCGCCGCCAACACCAGCGCCAGCACCTGCCCCTGCTGCCCCTCATCCGCCTTCCCCTCGCCTCCCCCACCGCCGCCGCAGCCGTTGGAGCTGGGCGCCATCATCACCTCAACCATGGCGACTCGCCGCTGCGCAGGGTCGTGGCGCTCCTCACGGGCGCTCGATTGATCTGAGGTGAGGGGGGCGGAGTGAGCAAAGGCAGCCTCGATTTGGGGAAAGAGGCGGCCTTTTAAATGTTGGCAGGCAGTGGATGAAGCTTTTGGCTTTGTGTCGTTGCGGTTGCGATCCGCGAATTTGAATTTGGGGGAAGCTCGTGGGGCCCAGGTCCCAGACGAGAGGAGGCTCCAACGGCCGTGAAATTCAAATGTCCGGCAAGTTTTGCATCTAGGTACCTTGATCTTTACAATATCGCAAATACACAGGATAATTGCCTGTAGGGACGTTGAGAATGGAGATGTATTGAGTAAATTTATTTTCCAAAGATTAGAGATATTGGCGATTGATAATCGTCCTTTTCGTTTGGATTATCAACCAACAGCCAGCAGTATTTTTCTCTCAGAACAAATCAGCGACCAGCCACTAGCCAGCAGTACTTTTTTCTCAGAACAAATCAGCACCTTTTTACCAGCCAAAATATATAGGAACTAAATGTGACGTACGCTATGAAGTATGATCTCAGGACTTCTCATCAAAACAACAGCATTGTGATCGCTGGCGTAACGAATGTAGCACGCGCGTGTTGCGCGGACATATTTGTTAGTATTTTTAACGTAACATAAAAGGAACTTAAATTTAGCAGAAATTCCAACGGTAAAAGAATGTGGACAAACATAAAAATAGAAACACGGCACCAAGGAATCCAAAACTTTGTTATCTTTATCTCCAACATACTTGGTTGCAGGCAACAGCTAGCCACGTCGAAGCTGTGGCTGCGCCTAAATGTGTTGGAAAAATTCTACGCCTAAACTTCACGATGCCGCTGGAGAGTTACCTATGTCCACACCTGTAACTTACCCATCTCCAAATTATCTATTCCTAAATCAAGAGGATAATACCCAATGGGTACGGATTATCCAACAGGCAGCTTCGCCGGCAGCAGCGCACATTACGGCGGCGACGAGAAGGTCCGTCCCAGGGACACAAGTACGGCCAGGGCTCATCTACTGCAAGAGGAAGATGAGGTCGAGCTCGGTGGCGGCAGCGCCACCGCTACCTCTGGTTGCTGGTCTGGTTTCTTGGTCTTCGTCGATAATTGGACGGCGTCGGAGTCGTCGTCGACGGTGATGGTGGGCGGCGGGCCGGCGGCGAGGAGGGCGGCGTCAAGCTAGCCCTCGCGGAAGATCTTGTACTCTTGCTTGCCGACGATGCCGAGGGGCATGAGGAGGAGGATGAGCTGCGGCGGTCTGTCCGGTTGTCCCTCGTTGATCGGTTCACGGCCGCTCCGGTGAGCCCAAACCATACCACCGGTGCTACATGTATATATACAAGCATGGCACGACACATACCACAGCAGCTAGCGGCCTAGCACTACACCAATCTCCAGCTCCGGTCAAATTTCACACTACTTTAGCCTCACCGTCGCCTCGCCGCCGTCAGATCGATATGGCCTCCCCGCCGCCGTCGTTGCTGGTGCTTGTCATCGTCGCCATACTGGCCTTCTCCCCACCGGTCGTCCTCGCCTCCGGCGGCCGACAGGAGCGCGCCCACCACATCCGCGTCTACGTGCACCAGTAGTTCTCGAGCCCCAACGTGACGGTGGGGTCGGTGGCGCTGTCCCCGCTCGGCGGCAACTCCACGTTCGGCGAGGTTGGCGTAGTTGACGACGTCCTGCGTGCCAGCGCCGATGCTCCGAGGAGGTCGGGCGGGACCAGGGCCTCTTCACCGACGCGGACCTGGCCGACGACAGCTACTTCTCGGCCATCACGCTCGTGTTCACCGCCGGCGAGCACCACGGCAACATGCTGTCTCTGCAGAGGAGGTACAGCTTCCCCGTCGATGAGGTCCTCGAGTGCGCCGTCGTGGGAGACACACGGGACCAGCGGCCGACCAGCGACGAACTACCGGACAGACGCCCTGGCACCGGTCCCACGCCTCCCGTGGCCCCCCGCGCTCGCTCCGATGGCCGCTGCTCGTCGCGATGGAGAAGAAGGGGTCCGGGTAACAGATAAAACGGGTAATACCCTCTACTGCCCTCCCCGTACCCACGTACGTATGAATAATTCATACCCTCCCCAACACAATACGGATACGGATATGGGTACGGAGACCGATTATCCAATGGCATCGTGACCTAAACTCTGGAAGCTATGGCAAAAAAAAAAGCATCCGTAAAACTTTTTTTTAGCCTAAGCATCCGTAAAACTGCTAGAATCTTGGCACACCAAAACTAGCGACCGACAAAAATGCCGTGAACTCTTGTGGGCTGTGGCTCCGAACTTTGTGGCGTGGCAATTCGTGGTTGGGAACAAACACTCCCTATAGCCTACTTTTCTTTTGTTGTTGGGAAAAATTCATTCTACACGCGCGTGTAGCTACACCCACCTGCGTATCTCATGATACACGCTGAATTTGATCCGACGAAGAGTATGTACGTATAGTATGGGATGATACTAGACTATCTGTGATGATATATACGTCGGGTATGTAAGCATACATCGAGTATATGGACATACTATTTTATATAGTATTATAAAGGTATAATCAAAATATATTTAAAAATATGGTTGATTTTAAAAAAAATTCGTGTAACTCGCTTTGAAGTATCTTAGAATTAGTATATAAACATATTAAAAATAATAAACTAGTATGCGGACATACGTACAATAATATATATATATATATATAGGTATGCGTATTGTCCTACACACACGTAGTCACATACTACGCTATGCGACGTCATGCATAGTTTCATATACTGGGTGTTACATGGACCAGTAATACTCCCCTCCGTCCCAAAATATATGTTACATGGGCTAGTAATACTCCCTCCGTTCCAAAATATAAGGTTCTGGAGGGTTTAAATTTTAGAAACAATAGTGAGAGAAAATGACCTCTATACTCCTCATTTTACACTATCCATCAACTCTTCACCCACCCACCAACCTCATCTAGTTTTGTTCTATCCCTCCAAAACCTTATATTTTGGTACAAAATTTGAACCCTTCAGGACCTTATATTATGGGACGGATATCGTACAAACATGATTTTTAAATATATGAACGAGTATGCATAGACGTATTTGCTTGTCATGCATATACGTTCGTGGAGCAGCGGGCAGAATCGGCAAGGAGCACAGGCGGAAGATGACAGATAGTCATGAGGGTAAAATGGTATTTTTGCCTCCGCTTTCAATCTAAAATTGTTAGTTTATTCAGTACGGTGTGTTACAAGCCAAACCATGTTCGTGTGATGTGCTGGAGACTAAATCAACATTCACAATGTGTACAACACAAAATCATGCTTTTCATAGTGTTTTTTCCAGACAAATTTCCCTACATTTCTTTGTATAGTGAAATGAAATGGGGACTTAAAGTCCTGATTTATGTCAAGACTGCCACCCCGACATCATAGCCAACTCCAGGAAGGCAGGAAGACAAGAAACCATCCAGGAGAGGCATGTTGTGCCATAGGGTTCGGAGTTGTGATTCCAAAACGGGCATTTCTCTATTTTCTATTCTAAAAGAAGTGCAACAGATCTTTCGTATTATACTATACGGTCATAGCCGCACCATTTATGGCTAAGGCCCTGTTTATTTCTCACGCGCTAAACTTTAGCACCGTCACATCGGATGTAAATATATTAATTAAAAATATTAAATATAGATTAATTAAAAACCCATTACTTGAACGAGGAATAATTTACGACACGAATCTATTAAGCCTAATTACACCATGATTAGACAATATAATGCTACAGTAAACGTATGGTAATTATATATTAATTATAGCGAAATTAGGCTTGTTAGGTTCGTCTCGTGAAATAGACATGACTTATGTAATTAGTTCTATAATTATTTTATATTTAATACATCTAATTATCATTTATTTAAAGCGCTAAACTTTAGCATCTGGATCCAAACACCCCATGATGATACCGAGCCTTGCGGAAATAGAAATGTGGGTTGGACTCATAAAAAGAAAAACGGTGGCTCGCATGCCGATGGATGGAGCGAGCTTAAGCGGAAGTGTGTATATTTTCTCATATACACACTTTAAGATTACCAATATGTTCATTAGCACCAGCCAACAGTATTTTTCTCTCAACACAAATCAGCACCAGCCATCAGTCAGCCGATCAGAATGTACGTGAGGATAATGTGTGAGATTATTTTATAAGCTACGTGCTAAGAGGTGGATCATTGAAAGAGTTGTCTCTTAGAGTGTTTAGAGCTGGGTAGCAATTCATACCATTGAAGAAGACCTTGATAAAAAAGAAGTAGCACATGTTTGATTTGCTAGGCCCAATGTTTGTTCGCGGAGAAAGCGAAGAAATGCGGAGAGAAAAATACTGCTGGCTGATGTTGATTTATTTTGAGAGAAAAGTACTGCTGACTGGTGACTAATAAGCCAAACAAACACGGAAAAATTTCCATCACATCACAATGTCGACACATACTAAATATAGATGAAATTAAAAATTAATTATACAATTTTGTTGTACTTGACAAGACGAATATTTTAAACCTAATTAATTAATGTTTAGACAATTATTTATAAATACGGACGGAATGCTACGGTGACGTATTAAAATGTCAACTTTGTCATTTGGGAACTGCCACACACGGCATGACTGTATACGAATACGCGGGCCCTATTTGCAGTTTTAGGGCTCCTCTGCTCTGCTTTTAATAGAGGGATGGAAAATTGGAAATGGGTCACATGAGCGCCGTGAGCTTTTTCATCGAACGAACACGAGGCTCCGGTGGGGCCGCCGCACGCGGCTTATACAGTCCCACTGCCAGGTGGGGCCCGGGGCCGGCAGTGTGCCGGCCTGTCACGTGGGGACCAGCACAAGGATGGGCCAGGCCTGCCGGCTGCCGGTTTGGGCGCGCGGCGCGCCTGCTGGCCCGGCCGCTCCGGCGGTTTCGAATCTCTCGAGAGGGAAGCGGAGAAGCTTCCGCTTTCAAGCTCCTGGTCCACTGCTCGGCGCCGTTCGGCTGGCTGTTGTGTGTGCTGACAGAAAAATACTGTTGGTCAGTTGATGATTGCTGGCTGGTGGCTGGTTTGTGCAGAGAGAAAAATACTGTTGGCTGACTGCTGATAAGTTAAGCGAAGACCACGTAAATTTTGTAAAAGATATTGAAAATGGCTAGAGAATGGCGTGCGTTTTCTCTCTCCACGCCGATTGACCATGGCTGTGTTTAGAGTAAAGTACACTGGAGGTCCCTAAACTATTCCCGCGGTGTCATCTAGGTCCCGTTACTCCTAAAACGCAAATTTAGGTCCCTAAACTATTCCTGCGGTGTCATCCAGATCCCGTTACTCATAGAACGTAGATTTGGGCCCCTAAACTAATTATTCACGCCTAAGTGAGTCCAAACCAGCCGCGGAAGCGCTCGACGGCCAACATGACATGCTACATCACTATAGGCGGGACTTTTACTGCCAGAAGCTGCAATGTTATTTTTTATTTAAGTCCCTGATAAAATCGGTCAACGTGAGATTCTATCCTCTTCTCCTTTCAGATCGAGGTGGACCAGCTACCATCGTTCTCGCCTCTGTCTCTAGTTCACCTGAACCCTAGCCCCTCTCCACTATCACCATTCTCCCTTGCTAGCCCCTCTTCACGCATGACTGGATGTACGTCTCCTCTGAGCACCACTGCTCGCCGCCGATCATCGACCGCGTCGCCCAAGTCGGGGTACCTTCACCTCCGTTGAAAAACCAGATGGGTGAACAAATGAGAACGTGTAAAGATCGAGGGGTTGTGTGCATAAATTCACATCCAACCGCGATCTCACGTGAGCAGCACGTCGGCTGTCGGGCGCTTGTGCAGTTGGTTCGGACCCGTTTAGACGTGCATAATTAGTTTAGGGACTCAAATCTATATTTTAGAAGTAACATGACCTGGATGACACCGCAGGAATAGTTTAGGGACCCAAATCTACGTTTTAGGAGTAACGGGACCTCGATGACACTGCGAAAATAGTTTAGGGACCGCCAATGTATTTTACTCCTGTGTTTAGTTCCCAAACTTTCACCCCAAAATTTCACTATATAAAAAGTCCAATCATATCGCATCAAATCTCTCTCCTCATGCATGGAGCATTAAATGTATATAAATAAAAAAACTAATTACATAATTTTGATGTACACAACGAGATGAATCTTTTGAGCCTAGTTAGGTCATGGTAGGACAACAATTACCACAAACAAACAAAAAGTGTTACAATACGCTACAGTATTGGATGTGACTTTTCGACCAACTTTTTAAGGGATCTAAACACACCCCATGTAAATTTTATATTTCTCTATGTCAAAGCTTTAACCAGAATTTTCCGACTAGAGCCGACTATACGGTATAATGAAGTTAATAACTTTTGTAGAGATATAAGCACGGGTTATTACCACTAGGTAGATTCACGCGCTTTGCCGCGCCTGTATTTGTGACGTATTTTTGTTTAACGTTGTGCTTTACTGGGTTGTATATGCTTGCTTGTGCTTTGTTGCGAACTTCGTTGCATCGTCATATGGAAAGTGCATACAACAGTTTGGGCCTGGGCTTCTTTGTTTATTATTTTGTTTTTCTTTGTGTTGTCACCACGTTAAGTTGGCAACCTGGCCGGGAGGAGGAAGTTGTACGCCGGGTAGCTATAGCAAGAATACAGCGCCATCATCATCCGTTACTACTGCAAGTTTTGCGTGCATCAATTTCTTGGCGAGACACTGCCGACGCCGACGATGTGATCCCGAAAATAACCGCAGAGCAACGATACATAGGGCTTTGGTTTGTTGATAAGCGTGACATCTCTTGACGAAAACATGTGTTGAATTGCATGACTATGTGGAAACCGGCGCGTGTGGTGATGCATGACATGCGCCGTTTTTATATGGCCCTTCTGTTCGTTTGACTGGTGACTGGTCGCTGGTGCTGATTTGTGCTGACAGAAAAATACTGCTGGCTGATGCTGATTTCTGCTGACAGAAAAATACTTCCAGCCAAGGTTTAATAGGAACAGCGATTTGAGCCCAATCCAACTAATGCAACATGGATAGATGTAGGCAAATGTTGACCTTAGGCATGTAGCTAGACTTAACCAAATGCCAAGTTTAAGCGGTCTCATGTTAGGTCTGGGAGAATCCAAGTAAGATGGATATGTTCCATGGATTCTCCAAGATTCTTATGGCCAATTTTTATGTCTAGAATACATGTAAAACCTAAGGATCACGAGTGCTCTTTTTTTGCGAAAGATTAGTACGAGCGCACACTCTCACAACAGACACAAACTCACCCTATGAATACACGCAAGCAAACCTTACCTACATGAGCACCTCGATTGACAAGTCACCACGGGCGCCTCGCCTACCACTGCAAGAATAGCGTCAGTTAAATCCTGAAATAAATCTTAGAACATGTATCACCAGTGTTGAGCACCTCCGAGAGATTGGACCAACAGATGTCGAGATTGACGAAGTCATCACGGACGCCTAGCCTACCACTGCAAGAATAGAGCCAGCTAACTCCTGGAATGCATCTTGGAAAATGTATCACCAGTGCTGAGCACCTTCAAGAGACTGGATCGGCAGATATCGAGATTGACGAAGTCATCATGGACGCATCGCCTACCACTGAAAAAATAATGCCAGTTAAATTCTGGAGTAAATGCAGGAAAATGTGTCACCGTGCTGAGCACATCTGAGACACTAGACCGGCAGATGTCGAGATTGATGAAGTCACCACGGACGCCTCGCCTACCACCGAAAGAATAGCGCCAGTTAAATCCTGGAATAAATCTAGGAAAATGCGTCACTAGTGCTAAGTCGAGAACTCGAACTCTGTTGAGCCTTTTCATCATAAGAAACCTTACCAACTAACGTACTATCCATTCGCAATCATGAGTGCTCTTGCCCTTTTTCTTTCTATATGCTCTATATATTGGCACTCAATCATTTGAGTTGTAGGAAAGCATTGAATCAAATACAATACCTCCCCCGTTTTAGTCCAATTTCTATATGCTCTCTGTGTTGCCACTTAATCAGTTGAGTAGTAGGAAAGCATCTAATCAAATACACCCCGCCCCCAAACCTTGTCTAATTCTCTTAGATTTTCTTAGCTTATTTTTTCAGCAGAAATAGTGGATCTATCAACCTTAGTGATAAGAGATTACCTGAAGGAGTAAGGGACATGGCAGCCACGTAGAGCTAAGGTTTGGGACAATGGACCAAGGTGATACGGAGCGACATCCCCACAGCCAGGGTTTCACTAGTATTTTCCAAATCTTATTGTCAACATGGTTGAAGCCTTTGAAGGGGGCCATCAGCCTACATAACTCAATTTCTTCTTCAATGCAGTTGTTTTTAAGAAACTAGACTATGTATGGTTGTTCACTAAATGGTTGTCTTGTTAAAAATTGCTAAACTTCTTTCTTCCATGAATGCTGAAGCTGCAGAGAAAACATGGTACTAGGCTCATAGTTTCCTCTATCATTTTTCAATAAGATTGTGATCACAATTGCTTATTGAAAAATTATAGATACATAATTTTTCATGTACCATTAACCTCGATGGTGATAGCACCTTCTTCTTGCACAACAATACCGTACCTATTTGTGTCCAATCAATAATTAAGCCTATCTCCTATACTAAATATCTATGAACAAACATGAACTTATGTGAGCTTGGTGGCCATTAAGTTGTTCAAATGGTACTGATTAAGACTCTAGTGGGCTACCAGCCTCACTACAACAAGCTTAGTCCTAGCACACTCTTAACTCTTTAATTGAGTTTGAATATGTGGTTCGTTTGGTTGGGGTGGTAATTAGTGAGAGGAATGTGAGTTTAAAGGTGAGAGCTTAAAAATCTCTTGTTTGGTTGGTGGGAATGAGAATTTTAGTGGGATGGGAAAAAAGAGTTTAGAAGGCCAACTCCCCCATGAGGACTTACCAGGAGGAGGGATGATAATTGAATGAGAATTGTGCTTTAAGTTTAGATCAATGCATCACAGCTATTTATTTTGACTTATGGTTTCCTATTCCCAATCCTCAACCCAAATAGAAGACAAGAATTCTCCCTTGGACTTCTCATCTTAGAACTCATCACTAGCCAAACTAGGGATTGAGACTAAAAGTACTAGTCATACATGAATTCACTATGTCAACTCCCATATATAATTCCCATCAGTTGCCAAACACGCCAATGGTGGTTTGGTGCTTGGCAGTAAGGGATGTTTTGGATTGGTGGTAATGTGAGTGTGTGTGGGTGGAAAGGGGGCATATGCTCTGACATGTTTCATTTATTGAACATAGGCATTGCTTATATATTACCACATTTGATTATACTTTTAAATAATATACATTTAAATAAAAATACAAAAACATTAGTTGGATATTTTTTAAATAATGAATTCTAGAGTAAGATGTCAGCTTGGTAACGGGTGATAGCTCTATTGGCATCTACGTGAATTTTGCTTGGGGTGGTCCAAATGGTTTTTGACCATCCATGGCCACCTCAAGGGACTTGTCGGTTGTGGACTACCCAACATGCTTTTGTAAATGTTGACCAAATAATTAGTTATTTTAAAATTCAATACACTAATTATATAGCATCGACAATGACTATTTGTTCAATAGAACATGCTTTTTTAAAATAATATGCTGGCAAAATTTCTTGAATTGCAAAACAAATTTTGTATTTCTTTTGGAAGGTTAAAAGAGGGCAAACAATCTAGAATTTTCAAAGAAGTGCATGTTGAGAAAACACTTAATCATTTTGAAATTGAGTGGCATTAATTAGATAACACCAAACGATGACCATGTGTCCAAATGGAATGCATAGATTTTTGACTAGCATCTTTGCAAAATTCCATGAATTTTGAAGATGTTTGATTTCTTTTTGGAGGGTTAACTTAGGGAAAACAATTTGAATTTTCCAACACTATGCATGTCAAGAAAACGTTTAACCATTTTTGAAATTGAATAACACCAATTATATAACACTTACTCATGACCTTATACGCAAAATGGAATGTACACATTCCAGACAACATATTAGATTGATACATTTTAAAGTACATTTGTTATTTCTTTTGAAATGTTATATGATGATAAATAATATTTGAACTTATGAACAGTCTGATAAGGAGGCCACCTGGATGTCGGGCATGTTTGGATTGTGACTCTAGTTCGCCAACACCAGCGCCAGCACCTGCCCCTGCTGCCCCTCATCCGCCTTCCCCTCGCCTCCCCCACCGCCGCCGCAGCCGTTGGAGCTGGGCGCCATCATCACCTCAACCATGGCGACTCGCCGCTGCGCAGGGTCGTGGCGCTCCTCACGGGCGCTCGATTGATCTGAGGTGAGGGGGGCGGAGTGAGCAAAGGCAGCCTCGATTTGGGGAAAGAGGCGGCCTTTTAAATGTTGGCAGGCAGTGGATGAAGCTTTTGGCTTTGTGTCGTTGCGGTTGCGATCCGCGAATTTGAATTTGGGGGAAGCTCGTGGGGCCCAGGTCCCAGACGAGAGGAGGCTCCAACGGCCGTGAAATTCAAATGTCCGGCAAGTTTTGCATCTAGGTACCTTGATCTTTACAATATCGCAAATACACAGGATAATTGCCTGTAGGGACGTTGAGAATGGAGATGTATTGAGTAAATTTATTTTCCAAAGATTAGAGATATTGGCGATTGATAATCGTCCTTTTCGTTTGGATTATCAACCAACAGCCAGCAGTATTTTTCTCTCAGAACAAATCAGCGACCAGCCACTAGCCAGCAGTACTTTTTTCTCAGAACAAATCAGCACCTTTTTACCAGCCAAAATATATAGGAACTAAATGTGACGTACGCTATGAAGTATGATCTCAGGACTTCTCATCAAAACAACAGCATTGTGATCGCTGGCGTAACGAATGTAGCACGCGCGTGTTGCGCGGACATATTTGTTAGTATTTTTAACGTAACATAAAAGGAACTTAAATTTAGCAGAAATTCCAACGGTAAAAGAATGTGGACAAACATAAAAATAGAAACACGGCACCAAGGAATCCAAAACTTTGTTATCTTTATCTCCAACATACTTGGTTGCAGGCAACAGCTAGCCACGTCGAAGCTGTGGCTGCGCCTAAATGTGTTGGAAAAATTCTACGCCTAAACTTCACGATGCCGCTGGAGAGTTACCTATGTCCACACCTGTAACTTACCCATCTCCAAATTATCTATTCCTAAATCAAGAGGATAATACCCAATGGGTACGGATTATCCAACAGGCAGCTTCGCCGGCAGCAGCGCACATTACGGCGGCGACGAGAAGGTCCGTCCCAGGGACACAAGTACGGCCAGGGCTCATCTACTGCAAGAGGAAGATGAGGTCGAGCTCGGTGGCGGCAGCGCCACCGCTACCTCTGGTTGCTGGTCTGGTTTCTTGGTCTTCGTCGATAATTGGACGGCGTCGGAGTCGTCGTCGACGGTGGTGGTGGGCGGCGGGCCGGCGGCGAGGAGGGCGGCGTCAAGCTAGCCCTCGCGGAAGATCTTGTACTCTTGCTTGCCGACGATGCCGAGGGGCATGAGGAGGAGGATGAGCTGCGGCGGTCTGTCCGGTTGTCCCTCGTTGATCGGTTCACGGCCGCTCCGGTGAGCCCAAACCATACCACCGGTGCTACATGTATATATACAAGCATGGCACGACACATACCACAGCAGCTAGCGGCCTAGCACTACACCAATCTCCAGCTCCGGTCAAATTTCACACTACTTTAGCCTCACCGTCGCCTCGCCGCCGTCAGATCGATATGGCCTCCCCGCCGCCGTCGTTGCTGGTGCTTGTCATCGTCGCCATACTGGCCTTCTCCCCACCGGTCGTCCTCGCCTCCGGCGGCCGACAGGAGCGCGCCCACCACATCCGCGTCTACGTGCACCAGTAGTTCTCGAGCCCCAACGTGACGGTGGGGTCGGTGGCGCTGTCCCCGCTCGGCGGCAACTCCACGTTCGGCGAGGTTGGCGTAGTTGACGACGTCCTGCGTGCCAGCGCCGATGCTCCGAGGAGGTCGGGCGGGACCAGGGCCTCTTCACCGACGCGGACCTGGCCGACGACAGCTACTTCTCGGCCATCACGCTCGTGTTCACCGCCGGCGAGCACCACGGCAACATGCTGTCTCTGCAGAGGAGGTACAGCTTCCCCGTCGATGAGGTCCTCGAGTGCGCCGTCGTGGGAGACACACGGGACCAGCGGCCGACCAGCGACGAACTACCGGACAGACGCCCTGGCACCGGTCCCACGCCTCCCGTGGCCCCCCGCGCTCGCTCCGATGGCCGCTGCTCGTCGCGATGGAGAAGAAGGGGTCCGGGTAACAGATAAAACGGGTAATACCCTCTACTGCCCTCCCCGTACCCACGTACGTATGAATAATTCATACCCTCCCCAACACAATACGGATACGGATATGGGTACGGAGACCGATTATCCAATGGCATCGTGACCTAAACTCTGGAAGCTATGGCAAAAAAAAAAGCATCCGTAAAACTTTTTTTTAGCCTAAGCATCCGTAAAACTGCTAGAATCTTGGCACACCAAAACTAGCGACCGACAAAAATGCCGTGAACTCTTGTGGGCTGTGGCTCCGAACTTTGTGGCGTGGCAATTCGTGGTTGGGAACAAACACTCCCTATAGCCTACTTTTCTTTTGTTGTTGGGAAAAATTCATTCTACACGCGCGTGTAGCTACACCCACCTGCGTATCTCATGATACACGCTGAATTTGATCCGACGAAGAGTATGTACGTATAGTATGGGATGATACTAGACTATCTGTGATGATATATACGTCGGGTATGTAAGCATACATCGAGTATATGGACATACTATTTTATATAGTATTATAAAGGTATAATCAAAATATATTTAAAAATATGGTTGATTTTAAAAAAAATTCGTGTAACTCGCTTTGAAGTATCTTAGAATTAGTATATAAACATATTAAAAATAATAAACTAGTATGCGGACATACGTACAATAATATATATATATATATATAGGTATGCGTATTGTCCTACACACACGTAGTCACATACTACGCTATGCGACGTCATGCATAGTTTCATATACTGGGTGTTACATGGACCAGTAATACTCCCCTCCGTCCCAAAATATATGTTACATGGGCTAGTAATACTCCCTCCGTTCCAAAATATAAGGTTCTGGAGGGTTTAAATTTTAGAAACAATAGTGAGAGAAAATGACCTCTATACTCCTCATTTTACACTATCCATCAACTCTTCACCCACCCACCAACCTCATCTAGTTTTGTTCTATCCCTCCAAAACCTTATATTTTGGTACAAAATTTGAACCCTTCAGGACCTTATATTATGGGACGGATATCGTACAAACATGATTTTTAAATATATGAACGAGTATGCATAGACGTATTTGCTTGTCATGCATATACGTTCGTGGAGCAGCGGGCAGAATCGGCAAGGAGCACAGGCGGAAGATGACAGATAGTCATGAGGGTAAAATGGTATTTTTGCCTCCGCTTTCAATCTAAAATTGTTAGTTTATTCAGTACGGTGTGTTACAAGCCAAACCATGTTCGTGTGATGTGCTGGAGACTAAATCAACATTCACAATGTGTACAACACAAAATCATGCTTTTCATAGTGTTTTTTCCAGACAAATTTCCCTACATTTCTTTGTATAGTGAAATGAAATGGGGACTTAAAGTCCTGATTTATGTCAAGACTGCCACCCCGACATCATAGCCAACTCCAGGAAGGCAGGAAGACAAGAAACCATCCAGGAGAGGCATGTTGTGCCATAGGGTTCGGAGTTGTGATTCCAAAACGGGCATTTCTCTATTTTCTATTCTAAAAGAAGTGCAACAGATCTTTCGTATTATACTATACGGTCATAGCCGCACCATTTATGGCTGAGGCCCTGTTTATTTCTCACGCGCTAAACTTTAGCACCGTCACATCGGATGTAAATATATTAATTAAAAATATTAAATATAGATTAATTAAAAACCCATTACTTGAACGAGGAATAATTTACGACACGAATCTATTAAGCCTAATTACACCATGATTAGACAATATAATGCTACAGTAAACGTATGGTAATTATATATTAATTATAGCGAAATTAGGCTTGTTAGGTTCGTCTCGTGAAATAGACATGACTTATGTAATTAGTTCTATAATTATTTTATATTTAATACATCTAATTATCATTTATTTAAAGCGCTAAACTTTAGCATCTGGATCCAAACACCCCATGATGATACCGAGCCTTGCGGAAATAGAAATGTGGGTTGGACTCATAAAAAGAAAAACGGTGGCTCGCATGCCGATGGATGGAGCGAGCTTAAGCGGAAGTGTGTATATTTTCTCATATACACACTTTAAGATTACCAATATGTTCATTAGCACCAGCCAACAGTATTTTTCTCTCAACACAAATCAGCACCAGCCATCAGTCAGCCGATCAGAATGTACGTGAGGATAATGTGTGAGATTATTTTATAAGCTACGTGCTAAGAGGTGGATCATTGAAAGAGTTGTCTCTTAGAGTGTTTAGAGCTGGGTAGCAATTCATACCATTGAAGAAGACCTTGATAAAAAAGAAGTAGCACATGTTTGATTTGCTAGGCCCAATGTTTGTTCGCGGAGAAAGCGAAGAAATGCGGAGAGAAAAATACTGCTGGCTGATGTTGATTTATTTTGAGAGAAAAGTACTGCTGACTGGTGACTAATAAGCCAAACAAACACGGAAAAATTTCCATCACATCACAATGTCGACACATACTAAATATAGATGAAATTAAAAATTAATTATACAATTTTGTTGTACTTGACAAGACGAATATTTTAAACCTAATTAATTAATGTTTAGACAATTATTTATAAATACGGACGGAATGCTACGGTGACGTATTAAAATGTCAACTTTGTCATTTGGGAACTGCCACACACGGCATGACTGTATACGAATACGCGGGCCCTATTTGCAGTTTTAGGGCTCCTCTGCTCTGCTTTTAATAGAGGGATGGAAAATTGGAAATGGGTCACATGAGCGCCGTGAGCTTTTTCATCGAACGAACACGAGGCTCCGGTGGGGCCGCCGCACGCGGCTTATACAGTCCCACTGCCAGGTGGGGCCCGGGGCCGGCAGTGTGCCGGCCTGTCACGTGGGGACCAGCACAAGGATGGGCCAGGCCTGCCGGCTGCCGGTTTGGGCGCGCGGCGCGCCTGCTGGCCCGGCCGCTCCGGCGGTTTCGAATCTCTCGAGAGGGAAGCGGAGAAGCTTCCGCTTTCAAGCTCCTGGTCCACTGCTCGGCGCCGTTCGGCTGGCTGTTGTGTGTGCTGGCAGAAAAATACTGTTTGGTCAGTTGATGATTGCTGGCTGATGACTGATTTGTGCAGAGAGAAAAATACTGTTGGCTGACTGCTGATAAGTTAACCGAAGACCATGTAAATTTTGTAAAAGATATTGAAAATGGCTAGAGAATGGCGTGCGTTTTCTCTCTCCACGCCGATTGACCATGGCTGTGTTTAGAGTAAAGTACACTGGAGGTCCCTAAACTATTCCCGCGGTGTCATCTAGGTCTCGTTACTCCTAAAACGCAAATTTAGGTCCCTAAACTATTCCTGTGGTGTCATCCAGATCCCGTTACTCATAGAACGTGGATTTGGGCCCCTAAACTAATTATTCACGCCTAAGTGAGTCCAAACCAGCCGCGGAAGCGCTCGACGGCCAACATGACATGCCACATCACTATAGGCGGGACTTTTACTGCCAGAAGCTGCAATGTTATTTTTTATTTAAGTCCCTGATAAAATCGGTCAACGTGAGATTCTATCCTCTTCTCCTTTCAGATCGAGGTGGACCAGCTACCATCGTTCTCGCCTCTGTTTCTAGTTCACCCGAACCCTAGCCCCTCTCCACTATCACCATTCTCCCTTGCTAGCCCCTCTTCACGCATGACTGGATGTACGTCTCCTCTGAGCATCACTGCTCGCCGCCGATCATCGACCGCGTCGCCCAAGTCGGGGTACGTTCACCTCCCTTGAAAAACCAGATGGGTGAACAAATGAGAACGTGTAAACATCGAGGGGTTGTGTGCATAAATTCACATCCAACCGCGATCTCACGTGAGCAGCACGTCGGCTGTCGGGCGCTTGTGCAGTTGGTTCGGACCCGTTTAGACGTGCATAATTAGTTTAGGGACTCAAATCTATATTTTAGAAGTAACATGACCTGGATGACACCGCAGGAATAGTTTAGGGACCCAAATCTACGTTTTAGGAGTAACGGGACCTCGATGACACTGCGAAAATAGTTTAGGGACCGCCAGTGTATTTTACTCCTGTGTTTAGTTCCCAAACTTTCACCCCAAAATTTCACTATATAAAAAGTCCAATCATATCACATCAAATCTCTCTCCTCATGCATGGAGCATTAAATGTATATAAATAAAAAAACTAATTACATAATTTTGATGTACACAACGAGATGAATCTTTTGAGCCTAGTTAGATCATGGTAGGACAACAATTACCACAAACAAACGAAAAAAAGTTACAATATGCTACAGTATTCGATGTGACTTTTCGACCAACTTTTTAAGGGATCTAAACACACCCCATGTAAATTTTATATTTCTCTATGCCAAAGCTTTAACCAGAATTTTCCGACTAGAGCCGACTATACGGTATAATGAAGTTAATAACTTTTGTAGAGATATAAGCACGGGTTATTACCACTAGGTAGATTCACGCCTGTATTTGTGACGTATTTTTGTTTAACGTTGTGCTTTACTGGGTTGTATATGCTTGCTTGTGCTTTGTTGCGAACTTCGTTGCATCGTCATATGGAAAGTGCATACAACAGTTTGGGCCTGGGCTTCTTTGTTTATTATTTTGTTTTTCTTTGTGTTGTCACCACGTTAAGTTGGCAACCTGGCCGGGAGGAGGAAGTTGTACGCCGGGTAGCTATAGCAAGAATACAGCGCCATCATCATCCGTTACTACTGCAAGTTTTGCGTGCATCAATTTCTTGGCGAGACACTGCCGACGCCGACGATGTGATCCCGAAAATAACCGCAGAGCAACGATACATAGGGCTTTGGTTTGTTGATAAGCGTGACATCTCTTGACGAAAACATGTGTTGAATTGCATGACTATGTGGAAACCGGCGCGTGTGGTGATGCATGACATGCGCCGTTTTTATATGGCCCTTCTGTTCGTTTGACTGGTGACTGGTCGCTGGTGCTGATTTGTGCTGACAGAAAAATACTGCTGGCTGATGCTGATTTCTGCTGACAGAAAAATACTTCCAGCCAAGGTTTAATAGGAACAGCGATTTGAGCCCAATCCAACTAATGCAACATGGATAGATGTAGGCAAATGTTGACCTTAGGCATGTAGCTAGACTTAACCAAATGCCAAGTTTAAGCGGTCTCATGTTAGGTCTGGGAGAATCCAAGTAAGATGGATATGTTCCATGGATTCTCCAAGATTCTTATGGCCAATTTTTATGTCTAGAATACATGTAAAACCTAAGGATCACGAGCGCACACTCTCACAACAGACGCAAACTCACCCTATGAATACACGCATGCAAACCTTACCTACATGAGCACCTCCGAGAGATTGGACCAGCACATGTCAAGATTGACAAGTCACCACGGGCGCCTCGCCTACCACTGCAAGAATAGCGTCAGTTAAATCCTGAAATAAATCTTAGAACATGTATCACCAGTGTTGAGCACCTCCGAGAGATTGGACCAACAGATGTCGAGATTGACGAAGTCATCACGGACGCCTAGCCTACCACTGCAAGAATAGAGCCAGCTAACTCCTGGAATGAATCTTGGAAAATGTATCACCAGTGCTGAGCACCTTCAAGAGACTGGATCGGCAGATATCGAGATTGACGAAGTCATCATGGACGCATCGCCTACCACTGAAAAAATAATGCCAGTTAAATTCTGGAGTAAATGCAGGAAAATGTGTCACCGTGCTGAGCACATCTGAGACACTAGACCGGCAGATGTCGAGATTGATGAAGTCACCACGGACGCCTCGCCTACCACCGAAAGAATAGCGCCAGTTAAATCCTGGAATAAATCTAGGAAAATGCGTCACTAGTGCTAAGTCGAGAACTCGAACTCTGTTGAGCCTTTTCATCATAAGAAACCTTACCAACTAACTCACTATCCATTCGCAATCATGAGTGCTCTTGCCCTTTTTCTTTCTATATGCTCTATATATTGGCACTCAATCATTTGAGTTGTAGGAAAGCATTGAATCAAATACAATACCTCCCCCGTTTTAGTCCAATTTCTATATGCTCTCTGTGTTGCCACTTAATCAGTTGAGTTGTAGGAAAGCATCTAATCAAATACACCCCGCCCCCAAACCTTGTCTACTTCTCTTAGATTTTCTTAGCTTATTTTTTCAGCAGAAATAGTGGATCTATCAACCTTAGTGATAAGAGATTACCTGAAGGAGTAGGGGACATGGCAGCCACGTAGAGCTAAGGTTTGGGACAATGGACCAAGGTGATACGGAGCGACATCCCCACAGCCAGGGTTTCACTAGTATTTTCCAAATCTTATTGTCAACATGGTTGAAGCCTTTGAAGGGGGCCATCAGCCTACATAACTCAATTTCTTCTTCAATGCAGTTGTTTTTAAGAAACTAGACTATGTATGGTTGTTCACTAAATGGTTGTCTTGTTAAAAATTGCTAAACTTCTTTCTTCCATGAATGCTGAAGCTGCAGAGAAAACATGGTACTAGGCTCATAGTTTCCTCTATCATTTTTCAATAAGATTGTGATCACAATTGCTTATTGAAAAATTATAGATACATAATTTTTCATGTACCATTAACCTCGATGGTGATAGCACCTTCTTCTTGCACAACAATACCGTACCTAATTGTGTCCAATCAATAATTAAGCCTATCTCCTATACTAAATATCTATGAACAAACATGAACTTATGTGAGCTTGGTGGCCATTAAGTTGTTCAAATGGTACTGATTAAGACTCTAGTGGGCTACCAGCCTCACTACAACAACAAGCTTAGTCCTAGCACACTCTTAACTCTTTAATTGAGTTTGAATATGTGGTTCGTTTGGTTGGGGTGGTAATTAGTGAGAGGAATGTGAGTTTAAAGGTGAGAGCTTAAAAATCTCTTGTTTGGTTGGTGGGAATGAGAATTTTAGTGGGATGGGAAAAAAGAGTTTAGAAGGCCAACTCCCCCATGAGGACTTACCAGGAGGAGGGATGATAATTGAATGAGAATTGTGCTTTAAGTTTAGATCAATGCATCACAGCTATTTATTTTGACTTATGGTTTCCTATTCCCAATCCTCAACCCAAATAGAAGACAAGAATTCTCCCTTGGACTTCTCATCTTAGAACTCATCACTAGCCAAACTAGGGATTGAGACTAAAAGTACTAGTCATACATGAATTCACTATGTAAACTCCCATATATAATTCCCATATTCTTTCCCATCAGTTGCCAAACACGCCAATGGTGGTTTGGTGCTTGGCAGTAAGGGATGTTTTGGATTGGTGGTAATGTGAGTGTATGTGGGTGGAAAGGGGGCATATGCTCTGACATGTTTCATTTATTGAACATAGGCATTGCTTATATATTACCACATTTGATTATACTTTTAAATAATATAAATTTAAATAAAAATACAAAGACATTAGTTGGATATTTTTTAAATAATGAATTCTAGAGTAAGATGTCAGCTTGGTAACGGGTGATAGCTCTATTGGCATCTACGTGAATTTTGCTTGGGGTGGTCCAAATGGTTTTTGACCATCCATGGCCACCTCAAGGGACTTGTCGGTTGTGGACTACCCAACATGCTTTTGTAAATGTTGACCAAATAATTAGTTATTTTAAAATTCAATACACTAATTATATAGCATCGACAATGACTATTTGTTCAATAGAACATGCTTTTTTAAAATAATATGCTGGCAAAATTTCTTGAATTGCAAAACAAATTTTGTATTTCTTTTGGAAGGTTAAAAGAGGGCAAACAATCTAGAATTTTCAAAGAAGTGCATGTTGAGAAAACACTTAATCATTTTGAAATTGAGTGGCATTAATTAGATAACACCAAACGATGACCATGTGTCCAAATGGAATGCATAGATTTTTGACTAGCATCTTTGCAAAATTCCATGAATTTTGAAGATGTTTGATTTCTTTTTGGAGGGTTAACTTAGGGAAAACAATTTGAATTTTCCAACACTATGCATGTCAAGAAAACGTTTAACCATTTTTGAAATTGAATAACACCAATTATATAACACTTACTCATGACCATATACGCAAAATGGAATGTACACATTCCAGACAACATATTAGATTGATACATTTTAAAGTACATTTGTTATTTCTTTTGAAATGTTATATGATGATAAATAATATTTGAACTTATGAACAGTCTGATAAGGAGGCAACCTGGATGTCAGGCATGTTTGGATTGTGACTCTAGTTCGCCAAACCAAAATTTGGCTATGGACAAAATTTGGTCATATTAGGGGTACGTTTAGTTCATGACCTGGGATTGCCAAGCCAAAATTTGGCCTTGCCGTTGTAAATTGGCCGGCATTTGGTTGGGGTCCAATATTTGGCTGCGCCCTGGAATATTTGTCTGCTGCCGTCTACAGTTAACGTGCAGCGCCGGCTGATTTTTGGGCTGCCGATTCGGCCGCCGCATTTTGGCTTGGCAGCTCCCTGGGAGCAAGCCGACGTGTCAGCATGTGTATGGATGCCATAAATCAAATTATCTGCTAAACCACACATTTCTGTTTATACTTTTGTATTTTTTGCAATTAAATCTACGTATCAAGACCCATATTGACCATATTTTGTTAAAAAAATCAATGCCATATGGGTCCCACATGTCATACTCACAGTTTGGAATGCTATAGGATTTTGGCTTGGTCATCATCCAAACATATCTAATATGACCAAATTTTGTCCATGCCATGGTTTGGCCATAGCCAAATTTTGGTTTGGCGAACTAGAGTCACAATTCAAACATGCCCTAGATATGTTTGGCTTGGTCATCATCCAAAAGGTTGTCGTGTAAGACTCGGGTTGCCATCAGTTGACACGGACATGACGGCATATGAGGATTTGCCGGGCCACCACCTGATCTCAATCCGCAACCTCATAGCAACGTCACCAGACGACGACTACCCTGACTCTGGCAGTGAGGCATCCGAGAGCGGCCGGAGGATCCCCGAATGGGATTACTCAGGGCTTCGCGATCGAGAGGCCTTCTTATCATTCCAGGCTGCGGCAGATTATTGCCTAACCTGCTCCGACGACCCTAGCGAGGGGGATTACGATCCCGCCAGGGAACGCTTCGTCGTCCTTCCGGGAAAGGATGGCGGTGATGATGGGGCAGGAGAGCCAGCGCACGTCAGGGATCACGAACAGGCGCACAACAACGTTGCGCTTGCACAAGCACAACTGATCCAAGTCCGCGAACTTGAAGCCAAGCTTGAAGAAGAACGCCGACAGGTCCGAGAGCTCCGGGCAACGCTTGAGGACAATCGTCCTATGCGCGGCGTGCGTGCCAGAGAAGCCGGGCGCATAGCACGAGCCCGCATCGAGGCTGATGATGATATGGACGACCCACTAGCGTTAGCCAGGGCAAGCCAAAAGCTTATCACCGCAGCAACTCTGATCCGAGCCATGCCCGAGCCATTAACGCCCGAAGGCCGAAACCTGCGCCAAGAGGCGCATCTCCTAATCGAGCAAGCGGCTGTGCAGCAAGCCGAAAGCTCAGCCTCTCGCATCCGCAGTTCCGCCGGCCCAAAAACCGGTGGAGCAACACGGGAGCATGAGGCATCAACACAAGCCCCACGAAGGGACAATCCAATGCCACCCCCACCCTCTAATAAGGGAAAGGCACCTTCGGTGCACGAACGCATCGGGAGGAAGCCTCTCAAGGAGAGAATCCTTGACACACGTGGTGACGCCAGCGACGACGACGCTCGCAACACCCTCAACAGAAAGAGGCGGGATGGCGCATCTCGCGGTTTCCACCCCCGCCGTGGAGGCCGCTACGACAGCGACGAAGACAAGAGCCCAACGCCAGAGCCCCCGGGAACCCGGGTATTCGGCCGGGAGATTCGTGTGGCCCCGATGCCCGCACGATTCAGGCAGCCGACGACCATCACCAAGTACTCGGAGGAAACGGACCTGAGGGTGTGGCTCAACGACTATCGCCTCGCCTATTTATTGGGCGGCGCAACCGACGACGTCATGATCATCCACAACTTGCCGCTTCATTTGGCGGATTCTGCGCGGACATGGCTGGAGCACCAACCCGCGAACCAGATTCACGATTGGAACGACCTCGTGAAGACGTTCGTGGGTAACTTTCAGGGCACCTACCTATGCCCTGGAAACTCATGGGACCTTCGAGGGTGTCGCCAAACATCCAACGAGTCCCTTCGTGATTTCATCCGCCGCTTCTCCAAGCGTTGCACCGAGCTCCCGAGTGTGGGTGACTTTGAAGTCATCCATGCTTTCCTCGAAGGCACAACCTGCCGGGACTTGGTGTGCGAGCTAGGACGCAGTCCTCCTACTAGCGTAAACGAACTGTTCGACGTCGCCACCAATTTTGCCTCCGGCGAGGAGGCGGTTGGAGCCATCTTTGATAGTGGAAGGGGGAAGCGGACGGAGGAAACGCCCGCGGAGGGCAGCAAATCCAAAGGATCCACCAAGAAACAAAGGCAAGGCAAGAAGGGGAAGAAGCCCCAAAAAGCCTCGCGCCGACAAGAGCGGACCGAGGACCGTGACGAAATACTCGCAGTCGATCCTGCTGCGCCTAAAGCTCCTCGAGGCCCCCCTCGAGGAGGCGGCATCTTCGATGACATGCTCAAGAAACCATGCCCTTATCACAAGGGCGTCGTAACCCACACCCTAGAGCCTTGAAGAATGCTAAAGAAATACTTCAACCGCGCCGCTTCAAAGGACGAAGGGGGGAAAAGAGACACGGGTGACGGGAGTGGCCAAGGCTTCCCGGAGCTGGAGAACGTCTTCTTCATTTTCGGTGGGCCAACCGCGAACATGACCCCTCGGCAGCGCAAGCGCGAGCATCGAGATGTATTCTCCATACACAAGGCGGGGCCGTCGTACCTCGACTGGTCAGAGGAGACTATCTCCTTCAGTCGAGAGGACCACCCCAACTACATCCCGAACCCGAGGCAATACCCGCTTGTCGTTGATCCTATCATCGGCAATACCCGGTTCTCCAAGGTACTCATGGATGGAGGCAGCAGCCTCAATATCATGTACGCTTCATCCTTGGAGCTCACGGGCATCGGGAGGGACACGCTGCGCCCCAGCAAGGCGCCGTTCCATGGCGTTGCACCAGGAAAGCGAGTTCACCCCCTCGGGCAGATCGATCTGCCAGTTTGCTTCGGTACCCCCGACAACTTCCACAGGGAGACCCTGACCTTCGAAGTAGTGGGATTTCGAGGTGCGTACCACGCCATCCTCGGCCGCCCATGCTACCCCATGTTCATGGCGATCCCGAACTATACCTACCTCAAGTTGAAGATGTCGGGACCAAACGGCGTCATCACCGTGGCCCCATCATTCAAACATGCCTACATATGCGACGTGGAATGCGTCGAGAGCGCCGAGGCGCTTGCTGAGGACGAGGCTCTCGTCGCGGACCTGGAGAAGATGGCGAACGAAACCATGCCCTCCACTTCGAAGCATGCAGGCAGTTTCGAGCCCGTAGAGCACACCAAGGCTGTGCCCCTCGACCCAGGTGTTCCCAGCGACAAGACGGTGCAGATTAGCTCGACCCTCGACAGCAAATAGGAGGTGGTGCTCGTCGACTTCCTCCGCGCCAACGCTGACATTTTCGCATGGAGCCCCTCGGACATGCCAGGCATACCGAGGGAGGTCGCCGAGCACTCCCTTGACACCCTGCCCCATTCCAAGCCGGTGGTTCAACGACCGCGACGCTTCGACGAGCACAAGCGCAGGGCCATTGGTGAGGAGCTACGCATGCTCCTCGAGGCCGGATTCATCAAGGAGGTATTTCACCCTAACTTGCTTGCCAATTCTGTTTTAGTTAAGAAAAAGAATGGACATAGATTATACCGGTTTAAATAAAGCATGTCCAAAAGTCACTTTTCCTCTACCACGTATCGATCAGATCGTAGATTCAACCGCAGGATGCGAGCTGTTATGTTTCTTTGATGCTTATTCTGGTTTCCACCAAATTAAGATGAAAATTTCTGACCAACTGGCAACCTCCTTTATCACGCCTTTTGGTATTTTCTGCTATGTCACGTTGTCGTTTGGACTTCGAAATGCCCGAGCTACATACCAACGATGTATGCTTCGTGTTTTCGGAGATTATATCGGGCGAACCGTAGAACCATACGTTGACGATATTGTAGTAAAATCCAGGAAGGCGGATGACCTGGTAAACGATTTACGCATTGCGTTTGATTGTCTCGGGGCCAATGGGGTGAAACTGAATCCGGAAAAATACGTTTTTGGGGTACCTCGAGGTATGCTCTTGGGTTTCATAGTCTCTCAACGAGGCATTGAGCCCAACCCTGAAAAAGTCTCGGCCCTCGAACAAATGGGACCGATCCGAGACCTGAAGGGGGTACAGAGGATATTGGGATCTTTAGAAGCCCTAAGCCGGTTCATCTCGCGTCTCGGTGAGAAAGGCTTACCCCTGTACCGACTCCTGAAAAAGAGTGACCATTTCTCTTGGAACCCCGAGGCTCAAAAAGCCCTCGACGGGCTAAAAGCGTCCCTCACACGAGCGCCAGTCTTAACGCCACCTAAGGAGGGCGAGCGCCTCTACCTTTACATAGCCGCAACGACTGAAGTAGTAAGCGGAGTCATCGTCATAGAGAGAACTGAGGAGGGGCACGCTCTGCTTGTCCAAAGGTCGGTATACTACATCAGCGAGGTACTGACCGAAACCAAGACGCGATATCCACAAATCCAGAAGCTGCTCTACGCAGTAGTGCTAGCTCGGCGCAAATTGCGCCACTACTTCGAGGCTCATCCTGTCACCGTGGTCTCATCTTTCCCTTTGGGGGAGATACTCCGCAACCAGGATGTCTCGGGTAGAATAGCCAAATGGTCTGTGGAACTGATGGGCGAAACCCTCACTTATGCCCCCCGCAAGGCAATTAAATCGCAAATCTTGGTTGATTTCATGGCAGAGTGGACCGACACACAGCTACCCCCACCACAAATCTAAGCCGAATGTTGGATCATGTACTTCGATGGGTCGGTGATGAAAACCGGTGCGGGCGCGGGCCTGCTCTTCGTCTCACCCCTCGGAGAACATATAAAGCATGTGGTACGCTTGCACTTTCCGGCGTCCAACAACATGGCCGAATATGAAGCCTTACTAGGCAGCCTTCGCATAGCCATCGAATTGGGCGTTAAACGTCTCGACGTCCGGGGAGATTCACAATTGGTCATCAACCAGGTTATGAAGGAGGCAAGCTGCCACGACGACAAGATGCAAGCATACTGCAATGCAGTACACCGACTCAAGGACAAATTCCATGGCCTCGAGCTCAACCACATCGCGTGAAAGTACAACGAGGAAGCCGATGAATTAGCAAAAATTGCGTCTGGGCGGATCATCGTTCCTCCAAACGTATTCGCCCGTGACCTGACACAGCAAGGCATCGACCTCAAGACGACCCCCAAAGCTCCTGATGCTCCCTCGAGGACCGAACCCTCGGGGGCTCCATATGTCGAGCCCATGGACGAGAATCCTTCGAAAAAGGAACCTGAAGCCTCAAGTCAGGAAATATCCTCGGCGGATGAGGGTGAAATTATGGAAATCGACGAGGCCCCATCAACTCGCGATTGGCGCAACCAATACATCGCCCGGATCATCCGAGGGGAACTACCCTCGAATCGAACCGAGGCTCGACGCATTGCAAGAAAGGCCAATTCGTTCCACATAATCGATGAGGAATTGTACAAGCGCAACCCCTCCGGAATTTTGCAGCGGTGCATTCCAATCCCGGAGGGAAGGGAGCTCATCCGAGACATCCACGCTGGCGTATGCGGCCACCACGCGGCGCCCCAAACCCTCGTGGGAAACGCATTTCGCCAAGGCTTTTACTGGCCCACGGCTATTGCAGACGCCAACGAAATCGTACGCACCTGCGAAGGGTGTCAATTCTACGCACGTAAAACCCACCTCCCGGCTCACGTCTTGCAAACCGTTCCCATCACATGGCCGTTCGCCGTGTGGGGGCTAGACCTCGTTGGTCCAATGCGAGCAGCGCTCGGAGGCTTTGCACATCTGCTGGTGGCCATCGACAAGTTCTCAAAATGGATCGAGGCTCGGACAATCAGCAGCATTAGATCCGAGCAAGCTGTGCAATTCTTCACAGATATAATTCACAAGTTCGCGGTCCCCAATTCGATAATCACTGACAATGGCACCCAGTTTACAGGCAAGAAGTTCTTGGAATTCTGTGACGACCACCATATCCGCGTGGATTGGTCGGCCGTAGCGCATCCACAGACAAACGGCCAAGTAGAACATGCCAACGGCATGATTCTACAAGGTCTCAAACCAAGGATATTGAACAAGTTGAATAGATTCGGCGGGAAATGGGTGTCAGAACTATCCTCAGTAATTTGGAGCCTCAGAACAACCCCAAGCAGAGCCACGGGTTTTACTCCATTTTTTCTCGTCTATGGTCCCCAAGGCTCAGAGCCTACCAAGAGGAAAGAAACAAGCAAATGCGGGAAGACTCACTCGACCAAGCGGACGAAACTCGAGACGTCGCGGTATTACATTCGGCTCGGTACTAGCAGTCACTTCGAAGGTATCAGGCCCAGAAGGTTCGACGACGAGACCTCAGCAAGGGGGACCTAGTGCTAAGGCTGCGACAAGACAATCGAGGGCGCCACAAGCTCACACCGCCATGGGAAGGGCCCTACATCATCGCTGAAATCCTCAAGCCAGGCACATACAAGCTCGCAAACGAGAAAGGCGAAGTATTCGCCAACGCCTGGAATATCCAAGAGCTACGTCGCTTCTACCCTTAAGCTTTCAAGCATTCATGTACATTAGTACTTATTTCAATAAAAATATAAAGGACCTTAAAATGAGTAAGACTAGGCTTACCATCGAAAAAAGCCAAGTCTCACTCAGGGGCTAATCCGGGGGGCACCCCCTCCTAAAATTGTCCCAATTTTAAAGTTTTTTATAAAATTCTTTTATTACGTCCATCTCCTGTATTTACCAAAAGGCGACTCGAGGCATAGAATAATTGAGGCCAAGGGCCGGACGAGTCGAGGGACCGCCTACGCCTTCGAAAGGATACGACATCCCCCTCGTCACCCTACGCTAAAATTGCTCTATGAACGATACCCTCCTCGACAAGTCCTTTGCGAATTTAGCGAGGTAAACGTGGTAAAGAAACCATAATTCAAATAAAAACTCGGATGTGCGTTTCAAAAACATAGAATTGTTTCAACCACTAGAGTGCTTATTACAAAAAAATCTCTAAAAACTACTCAGGGAGCGGGGTCTTCGGGGTCTTCGGGGGTGCCATCCTCCTCGTCTTCAGCGTCGGGAAGGAGGTCGCTCTCGAAGATTCGCGCGAGGGTGGCAGCAGGAGCAGAGGCAGCAGCATCCGCACTCTCCACAACGGCCAACGCAGCGTCATCGTCGTGGTCGTCCGCCACCATGTAACCACCGCTGACCGCCTCGAGGTCCACGACAAAGTGCGTCGAGATCACCCCGAGGGTCTTCTGCACACCGAGTAGAAGGGCCCCCTTCAGGCGCTCGGTAACACAACCGCCCAAGGCCCTTAAATGGCTGGCCACCGAGCTGCCCGACTAGGACTCGAGGGCTTCTGGCCCCTCGACCTCCTTACAGACGGCAAGAGCTACTTCCCGTAGCTCCTCGAGGTCCTCTTGGGCCTTCGAATAAGCTACCTGGAGCGACTCCGCCTGTGAGGAGATCTCCTCCGCCACCTTCCGCACCTCTGAAAAGACCAACACCAAAATCAGATAAGTTCTCGAAAACTCCAATCTAAATTTAAGGTAAGTTCATACTAGACTTACCTTCGACCAGCTTTTCCTTTTCGGCGAGGGCCTCCCGGGCAGTGCTCGGCGTGGCTTAAGGCCTCCCTCAGCTGATGCACCTCGACGTGCGCATCAGCAAGTTCGACGACCTTTCGCCCAGCCATCTCTCTAAGATCCTGTTATTAACATGACAAATGAAAGTGAAAAAAGGGGGAGAAATGCAAAACACGCGACAAAATTAGTGGTTAAGCCACTTACCCGGTGGAGGTCCAAACCCCGACCAAGGTGGAGTTCGAGGACCTGCTTCTGGGCTTCTTGGACTGTCGTCCCCAAGGCCTGATGTTCCTCCCATAGGAGGCGCTCGGCCTCAGCAACCTTGGCCAGGCCGGGCGGGACGCCGCGACGACCGAGCCCAAAGTTGCGCCAGGCCTCGAAGGCCGGAATGCCAGGCAGGGTGCCCATGGCCCTCTCCTCCCAAGGGCTCCAGGTCCCGTCACAGAATCCTGGAGCATCCTCCTCCTCATCCTCCTGACCACCCTCGAGGGTGGCCGGGAGGGTCATCACTGCGGAGCCGGCCCCGGGCACCTCCTCGACCTCCGCTGAACCGCTGCCTCCCGCTGCGGTCTGACCCGCGTCTTCACCAAGGGCCGCACCCTCCACCACCCCCGTGCACTCGGCCGGCACGGAGGTCTCTGTCACCCCCGCAACGGCCGGGGCCACATCCTCCATGGGGAGGGCCGAGGGCGTCTCCCTGGCCCGCTCCTCGCCCGCCACCACCGACGCTCCTCCAGCCGCCGTCTCCCCCCTTGATCGGGCGGTCCCTCGCGTAAGGGCCGCCCGGTACCGAGCCACAATCCTCGATGCCTAGGGTGCCCCGGATGAAGGCAGCGCTGTTGAACGAGGCGTGGCGCGCGCTGACACCTTCAGAGCCTTCGTCGGCGCCAATGGAAGCGGCGTCGGCGGACCGGATTGGCTGACAGAAACCAAGTCGACAAAATCAGAACAACAACTTGAGAATGAAGCCTGAGAAAAGAATAGCGACTTACCTAACCTGGACGAGGTGGCTAAGCTTGCGCTTCTTGCTGCTCGAAGGCCGCCGAGCCCCCGGACGACCACGGCCCCTCGACGGCGGGGTCTCGCTCGCGGGCCTCGAACCTGCCGGTGCGGAGCTTTGAGCCCCAGGCACCGACGAGCTCTGAGGTCGAGCCCCGGCAGCCGCCACCATGGAACTCGAGGGGGCGGCACCCGCCGTTGAAGGCGCCGGGCCACTCGAGGCCTCCCTATCCCGTGACGACGACGGGATCTCTTGGCATTGCCCCCTCGGGGGCGCACTCACTTCAGCCGCCACCGGCGCAGGTAGCGGAATCTCCACGAGGTCCTCCGAGGAAGACTCCTCCGGAGTACTCTCGGGGGTGGTAGGCGGGGAACGCCCCTCCCTGATTCGACGGCGGCACTCCTTCTCGTACGCCGCTTTCCGCAAACGCTTCCTCTCTTTCTTCTTCTTCGCCACGTCCTTTCTCGCCTTCTGCCTCTCGGCAGAAAGGCGGTTCGCAGCATGAACCTCGCGAAGAGGAGGAGCAGAACGGTACCCTTTTTGAGACAAACCCTAAAGAAAGAATCCAGGATTAAACGATCAAAGAATCTCGAGGGTAGAAAGCAAAATTGAATCTAAATCAAACTTAAAACGGAACTCACAAATTGTAAAAACCCCGCTTCGGGGCGCATTTTGACGGCGAAAAGGGCCTCCTCCTTGCAATCAAGCTTGGAGACCTCCACGGCACGCCGTGCTCGATGCATGCAGTACTCGAGGACGAGGGTCCCCTCCTTCATCTTCGAGTCCTGCTAGGGCGAATCCGCCCTGAGCTGGTCGAGCCGCCGCTTCCTCTCCATCAGCGGCAGTACATACCGCTGATTGAAGTTTGCAATCACTCCCGCCACGGTCAAACCCGCCCTCGAAAGCGCGGCAAAGGCATCGGTGAAGACCCGAAGTTGCTCCTGACGGTCGACGGGGGAAATTCCGTAGCTCCACGACTCCGGTCGCTCGCGTAGCACTTTGCCGGTGTACTCCGGCAGCTTGTTGTCGACATTGCGGAGGTAGAACCACCCCTTGTCCCAATCGGCATTGTTGGAGGTCATCGTCGACGGGATGTACAATCCGCTCCGCTGCCCCCGAACTTGCAGGGTAAGGCCCCCGGCGCGGACCGCCCGGCGGAGCCCCCGAGACTCACCTACGGCCGTATGGAGCTCACCCCGGAAAAGGTGAACCCATAGGTCCCAGTGAGCCTCGATCCCCAAGTACCCCCAACAAACGGCGACGAAGACCGCCGCTTGCGAGATGGCGTTGGGGACGAAGTTGTGGAGCTCCACGCCGTAGTGGAGGCACAACCCACGGAAGAACGGCGATGCCGGGATTCCGAACCCCCGCTCATGAAGCCTCGCCAGGCTCACCACAAAGCCCTCCAGCGGAGAAGGCTCGTGGTGATTGGATGGCGGCGCGATCCACATCGGCTCGTCCGGGTTGCTGTTCGCCGGCAGCACCCCGGCCTCCACCAGCCCGGCGAGATAAGCGTCGATGGCGATGGAAGGGCTCCATGGAGCAGGATCGACGATGGTCACCATGGTGAACGGCGGCGGCGAAAAGGACGAAGTCTTGTCCGCGGAAAGGTGAAAGGCGAAGAGCGGCGGCGCTTGGAAGTAGTAGATGCAATCGGAAGGCAAGGGCTGGGTAAGCTAATCCTTTCCCCTTGTCGCTTTATTTATAGTATCACGCAAGGCGCAACCGGCACCCCGGCCGCGTAAAAAACGCATCCGATATGATTGACACCACAGCCATTGACGACCGGGCCCCACGAGTTGGGATAACCACTACGCGCAAAAATCCAGGCGACACGTCGCATCGTAACTGCCCATATCTCTTCCGCTCCGCCTAAAAAGGCGCGCCCACTTCGCATACTCCGCGCCACGTCGCCCACGACTACGGAAATAAATGCTCGAGGCCAGCCAAAAGGCTTCCGAGGTAAGCTACCTCTCCTCGAGGCCCTACTGATCAGGGGTTCGAAGTCCTGGCCCCTCGAGGGTTCGACAGGCACCTCAGATCTAACAGAGTCAGGGATAACCAAGGGCACGCGCGATCGAGCCTATCCTCGAGGACAAAACTCGAGGGTGCCCTTCATGTTATATTCAAGGCCAGGGTGGAGGCAGCTAGTCGAGGGATCCCACCTAGGGAGAGCAACGAGCCCTCGACCCCCAAACGAACGGGGTCGATCCCTGCCTAGAAAACCTCCACAAGTGCTCTTATTAGACATGTCTCCGGACCATGAGCCGGCCTCCATCGAACGAGGCACATATGTCCACTTGAATTACCCGCTAACAGCTCACAGAGGCATCCATGACTCGCAGCCCGTTCGAGTGAAGCATGGATTGTGTCACCCCTCCTCCCCACAAACGGGGCGACGAGGGTCGTAACTCAAAGTCAAGGACCGCCCCTGATCGACCCTGCTAGGGCCAGGGCTCGGGGGCTCCTTGCACCACAAGATCGAATTCCTTGAAGATGAAACATGTCGTAGCTCACGAAGGCGCGAAACGCTGATAAGCCCCTGCAGGAGCATATCCACTCCTCCAAGGCCTCGGGGGCTACACCCGCGGGTGCGCTAGCGTGCACCTAGCGGAATTCTTCAAGGAAACCTTATCAGAAGCACCCACGACGAAAAGCCTTTGTCGGATTAAAACATACTCCAACAAAGGCTCGGGGGCTACTGTTGGGGGCGATCATTAGGGGTACCCAAACCTATGGAATAACCACCCTGGGTAAAACATTAATCTCATGCGATTAACCAGAAAAAGAGAAACGGAAGTTAAGGCCCACGGCCCAGCAACAAACGAAGGCCCAGTCAAGACGCCCTGTGGCATGCCTCGACGCGAACCATAATCTCCGCTTCGCTCGAGGGAACCGACCCCTCGAGCGAATCGGAGAACTCCGCTTCGGTCGAGGCCTGAGGATCGAGCCTCGAGCAACCCACGGAATAGGGAGAGCTCCGCTTCAGTCGAGACCCTCGCTCCGACGGACAATTAATGGCGCCCACTACCACCGTGCGTCCAAAGTCCGATGGGTTAGAGTGCCTTTGCTGTCAAGTTAGGCTTGTTGCTAGGTTCCCTAGGCACTGGTGATGCTCTTGAGCTAGCCCACGGCCTGAGTGATGGCTCCTGTTCACCGGAACGCCAGCGCCGCCGTGGAGCACCGCCGTGCCATGGCCGGCCGGCGAGGGAAACCATGGTCCAGCCATCTTCCTCGACTTGCTGCTATCCCATCATGTAGAGAAGCTTCTAGGGAAGCTGTAGCACCACTCCAATTTGCCGGACTCGCCGTCGTTTAATCGGCCGACGAGCTCCTGCGGAGCGCCACCGCCGACGTCGTCGGTGTCACCGTCCGGTCACCATTGGCTGCGATTCAACCCATGGGCGTGCTCGTCGTGACAAGCCGAAGCTGTTTGGGCACCTATCGTCGCCGGAAACCTCGTCGTCGGGGAGATCGACGCCGATCCACCGCCGCCGGCCATGGATGAGATCGGGAGGACCCAATTGCAAAGACACACAAAGTTCTAGGGGGTTATCAGCAAAATGGCTCATGAGAGCGCGGGAGGACCTATTTGCGAAGGTTTAATTCTTTCAGGGGGCTTTTGCAAAACGATTTTGTTTAGTTGTTTCTTTTTGTTTTAAAAATCTTTAATCATGTTTTAATTACTATAAATTGCAGAAGTGTCCAAAATTAGTTTGCTTTGTTAGATTTTTCTCTATAATTAAAAATGATGAACTTTAGGAAATCTTAAATAAAAATTTAAGTTATTTAACATGCTTTTCTTTAAAGTTTTGAAATAAATAATAGGATTCCTAAATAAATAAAAATTTGATAAAAGTACATTATAAATTAAAAAAATACTTTATTATAATTAGAATAAGATTAATTCTAGTATAAAAATAATTTAAGTAATTCTTTTATGAGTTTTAAAAATGCTTTTAAATGGTTTTAAATGTAGGAAAAATACTAATAAGATTTAAATGGGTGTTTTTATTGTTGGCTTGCAACTTTATCGTGAAGGAAAGTTGTATAGATAGGTTTTCTAAACTTGCATATTGCATTCATGGCATATAGATACCGAATCTGTGGAATCGGAAATACGTCGAGTTCAACCGAAGGAATCCCAGGAGTACAAAGGAGCAATCACGGAGAATCCGAAGCCTGAAGTTGCTACTAACAATCCTAACCTTGTTGCTAATCCAGGCAAGCACCGGAGCATCTCTACCTACTATTTTACTTATTATTTCATGTGTCCAAACTATTTCAGTATATGCATTAAGTTTAGGAATTGTTATGGAACCCTTTGAATGCATGACATCCTTGACTAAGGACATATTTGACACATCTTCATAGATATGATGAAACCCTGCTTAGTAAGCTTAGTAGTTGCCTACCAGATACTTGTGATACCATCTCCATGATAACAACACATAAAATATGGAAACTTGCAAATATGGAGATTTGCTTGGTAAGTTGGACGAGGGCTTGAAAGATTTGATTGTGAGTAAGTTTATTGGGTAGCCTCGTCTAACTTTTGAAATTGAACAAGGATTCAGTAGTTGTTGACCTGAGATCAAGTTTTGAACGTACTAATCACATACTGGGTGAATGGGACCAGTAAACCGACGTAACTCAGTCACACCAGGATTGGAACTATGGCTTGCCCAGTCGGAGAGAGGCAGTAGGCGGGAGTGTAGTCTAAAACTCATAAGTGGGTCAAGCCAGACATGGGGCCGCTTATGGGGATGCACTCCTGGACCCTGGCAAGAATAGTTTCGATCGCTGGAAGTGATGTGAGCGAAAGGTTGCCGCATGCGGTTATCCATGACGTGCACGTGTCGTGTGATTAGGTTTTACCCTGCAGGATGTACAATTGATCATGATCGTCGCACTTCTCGATATGAATACCGCTTGATCACTGATGAACAACTTAGCAAAGTAATGGTGGTTAATGGATATTATGGTATTGGTTATCTTGGAAAGCTTTCTTGAAAAACGTTATTTCATGTCACCTTACGTCTACATGATCAACTATAAAATGAGTAAAAGACATAAAATATAAGGACCAATATTAGTAAGCATTTTGCAAAACTTGAAGTATACCAGTCCAATAAATAGCCTTGCATATCCGTGTCTTCCTTTTATTTTAATGGTTGACGGGTAAGTCTTGCTGAGTACCCTTGTACTCAAGATTCTAATTGCTGCAGAAGAAAAGTCAGAGCAAGTTTAATGGCTCGCGAAGGCCAAGAGACACGAAGGGTCTACGTGATCTCTTGATGACAAAACTTTTATTTCAAACATGACCGGTATAATTTAACTTCCAGTACTTTGATTTCCAAAACTCTTAGCGTTGTTAACCTGCATCTAAGTTTTATGCTTTATGGTCTGTAATAACTCGTATCCCTAAGTATTTTTGTAAAGAATGTAATGTCTGTTGAGAGCTTCCTATGCGAACGATCCTGTATGCATAGATTTGGTCTTGAATGTGGTGTTTCGGGCGTCTTCGGACACCTGACAGATACCTGGTTTACACTGTTTCATGTGCATTAAGTCTTGACCCGGCTTGGGACGGTGACTAGTGCATCTGAACCAGTTTAAACTGAACGGTTCTGCCACAACCGGTCACCCCTAATCCACGTTGAGGTGGATTCAATGTTCAACCGCTCCTCTATCAAGTCACCATTTGATGTATGAGCCGGCTAGAACAAAAATGAACCGCTCCAAACCTCGATTCCACTAGAGTTGCTCTTCACCACTCTGGCGAGGTGAGCACAATGACCTCTCACACTAATCTTCTAAGTCAACTTCACAATCTTCTTGAAGTGCTCAATGGAATCATGAGCTCCAAGCCATCTAGGAGGAGGCAACCTCCAATAGCAACAAATCAACCGCTCGCTTAATGAATCCTTAGTGCCACAATGATCAAATCCTTGATGCAATGCACTAGATGCTCTCAACCTCAAAGCAAAGTGAGTGAGAGAGAGGAGAGGAAGAGCTCAAGTATGTCAAGAAAGCTTTCAAGAGTGCCAAGAGACCTCACCCAACCCCAGGGGTGAAGTATATATAGCCCCTCTCCTCGGTACTAGTCGTTATGTTCAAAACGATAAATAACACGGCATCCACGGACTGTCCTTCGCCATCCACAGACTGTCTGAACTTGAATCTCAACGGTAAAAATGTGAAGTCAACCGTGTGTCAGAGTTAGCCATTGGGGCCTGACGGACTGTCCGACCGGCCATCACGGACAGTTCGTGGGTCACTGCGGACTGTCTGACCAGTGCGGACGGACTCTCTGACCCCCTAGAACGTCAGAAACCGTCTCTGTCTAATTTGAGTTGATTTTATGCGGACTGTTCGTCCTTCGCACGGACAGTCCGACCATAAGCTCAACAACTCCAACAGTTCACGCATAATTGACTAAGTGGGCCCGCACATGTACATGGGTCATGCATTGTCCGTCCTCAAGCCTCGAACAGTCTGAAACGGAATTTTCCAAATTTTTAATTATCTTTCAACACAAAAGGTCACGGACTGTCCGAGCCCTAACCACGGACAATCCGACCTCCTGTCAGAACTTCGTTTTCTCAAGATTTTCAACGACGCTTTTCACGATGTTAGTCACCACTCATCTAAATGCAATCCATGCAAGTCAATGATCAAAGTAGCACTATAGACACGTCAAGCCAATGACCTTGATCCGTCTTGATAGTACGACTATCTAGCCTACCAACTCAGTCATATTTCATCCTCTAATCACCTTATGACCGGTCAAAATGAAACACCCGAACTTATACCTTTGCCTTGAGCTTTCCCATGACACGGAGCATCCATGCTATTGTTGTACCGTCTTATGAAGCTCATATCAACCCTGGGACTAACTTATTCTCATGTTCTTAAGTGAAATTGTTAGTCCACAAGGGTTGTCATTAATTACCAAAACACAACTTAGGCCTAGATGCCTTCATTCAGCCCCGACAAGGGTCACGTCTCGCACGACGACAGGACAAACCCCCTCTCCCTTGAGGTACGACATGACCAATCGCTCCTCAACAGTGCCCACAGCAAAGGGAATGGTGACATGGACATCTTAACAGTATCACACTATGCCCACGACGAGCGCCATAAATGGGCATGGCTTGAGGTGTACTACACAAGCGTGAAGGCTCCAACCAATACCAACGAACGACAACATGGTCGGGGATGGCAGACTACCTCACTACAAATCAGGACACGGCCCATGAGGCCGCCCTCCTTCTTTTTCCTTTTCCCATGATGTGGCTTACCCTCGAAACCTATATAAGGGGAGTAGGCGACCCTGGGAAAGGCACGCACGCAAATCCAAGTCAACTACACACACCAGCTCACTTTCGCTCACAAGCACCCCGTTGTAAGCTTGAAACACTCATCATAAGGAACACGACCGACCAACACTGGACGTAGGGCCATTGGTCCAAAGGGTTGTCATTCCTGGAGCACTTCAAGGTGCATGTCGGCTGTGGGTTGGCCAACATGCTTTTGTACATGTCAACAAAACACTTAATAAATATAAAAACACTTACTTATTTTAGAATTCCATACATTATGTATATAGCATTAACCACTGGCCATGTATTCGAAATAGAACATGAAATCTTAAATAATATCCTTTGCAAATTTTGGTGAATTGTGAAATAAATTTTCTATATATTTTTGGAAGGTTAAATGAGGGCAAACGATATGTGATTTTCATAGATGTGCATCTTAAGAAAACGCTTGACCTTTTGAATTGAATAACAAGTCCATGGTACAACTTCAGAAGCGTTCTCGTATTTGTTCTCAAAATCAAAGGTTAGTCCTCGGTGTATTCCCATCTTGCATAAGTATACTTATTTCCATCTATCAGCAAACCAAGCACCATCTACTGAACACGCTACCCAAAGTGTGCCAATAGTACGTGGCACAGGGGCCATGAACCAAACAGTCATATATCCTTGCTGGCTCCAATTATACATCAGTTTTGGTGTGTCCAAAAATGGAGATACCCTTACAACATCATTTAAATGTCACTGTTATGCTACAACGGATGCTTACAATAGAGAGAAATCGAAGGCGTTGGATCTTTGGCACTACCCTAACCTGCGGCTGTCCCACATGTCAGCCACATGAACAGAAAGGAGCCTTCCACCAAACGAAATCCTCGCGCACCGGACAGCACGAGAATGTCGTGCAGTCGTGTGGCCAACTCAGCATGCAAACTTGTCTCTACAAACTACCAGACTTCTCCCGGTGGATTTCCCTCCAAGCTAGCTCCACAGCAACGGCCTTGCCACCATCGGCGATCAGAGCACCCACGGAACAGAGCTCAGAGCACAGCAGCAGCAACAGCCAGCAGCGCCGCCGAGGCGTCTCGTCCGCATGGGGAACTGGGTGAAGGCGGCGCTGCTCGGCACGCTGGGCGCCGCCGAGCTCCTCGTCAGCGCGGCCGTCCACGTCGGCTACGCCCTCTACATCTTCACCACCGCCGTCACCGCCGACGTCGCGGCCTCCCTCGTGGCGCGCCTCATGTCCCGCGGCGCCGCCAAGGACGCCGCCGCCGACGGCGAGGCCGAGGCCGCGCTCGACGGCGCCGTCCCGCCCATCGTCCTGGTGCACGGCATCTTCGGCTTCGGCAAAGGCGTGCGTGCTCTATTTACCTTCTCCTTCTCCTCTCGCCGAACACTCCCCTCCCATGTTTCTCGCCGTTGCAGAGGCTGGGCGGGCTCTCCTACTTCGCCGGCGCCGAGGAGAAGGACGACCGCGTGCTGGTGCCGGACCTGGGCGCGCTCACCAGCGTCCACGACAGGGCCCGGGAGCTCTTCTACTACCTCAAGGGTGGCCGGGTGGACTACGGGGAGGCGCACAGCGCGGAGCACGGCCACGCCCGGTTCGGCCGGACCTACTCGCGCGGCCACTACCCCGCCTGGGACGCCGGCCACCCGGCGCACTTCGTCGGCCACTCCGCCGGCGCCCAGGTCATCCGCCTCCTCCAGCAGATGCTCCACGACGGGGAGTTCGAGGGCCACGGCGACACCTCCGAGCGCTGGGTGCTCAGCGTCACCTCCCTCTCCGGCGCGCTCAACGGGAGCACGCGCGCGTACATCGACGGCGCGCGGCCCGAGGACGCCGGCGGCCGGGCGCTCCGCCCTGCCTGCCTCCTCCAGGTCTGCCGCATCGCCGCCGTGCTCCACCACTGGCTCGACCTCCCCTGGCTCAACCGCTACTACGACTTCGGCCTCGGCCACTTCGCCATGTCGCGCCGCGTCGCCGGCGTGGCGGGGCTCGTGGACCTCCTCGCCGGCGCCAATGGCAGGTGGGGGCCGTTCGCGACGGGGGACTGGATCCTGCCGGACCTGACGATCCACGGCGCGGCGAGGACCAATGCCAGGCTCCGCACGTTCCCGTGCACCTTCTACTTCAGCTACGCCACCCGGTGCACCGCCGGGCGGCGCGGCGGCGGCGACGGCGACGGCGGCACCATGCCGTCGAGGTTGCTGGGGATCCATCCGCTGCTTCTCCTCCGCACGCTGCAGATGCGCTGGTGGCGGTACCCCGCCGGCGTCGAGCCGCCGTACGAGAGGTACCGGGACGAGGACTGGGAGGACAACGACGGCGCGCTCAACACCTTCTCGATGACGCACCCGCGGGTCCCCGACGAGCACCCGGCGCTTCCGCTGGAGGGCGACGGCGACTGCCCACCGCGGCCGGGGGTCTGGTACTACAGGATCGTGGAGGCGGATCACATGGCATTCGTCATCAACTGCCGGCGGGGAGGCGCGCAGTTCGACCTCGTCTACGACAGCATCTTCCACAACTGCCGGAGGCGTGTCGTCCGGACCGCACCAGCGCCGCCGCCGACGCTGCCGGATCAGTCGGAGTCGGAGCTGACTCCCAACCACGATCTCGCCGGGACAAGTTAATGGCATTCTTACTATTCTTTGGACAGATTCATGTGAATGATTCTTTGGACAGATGGTGTGTCCTTATATTTTGAATGGTTTCGTTCCCGCCACCGCCTGAGATTAGTGCATTTCCTATTGATTGATCGTGCTTGTGCCGCCGCCCTTCAAAATTGTGTTACTTACAACCGTCAAACTTGGGCTGCTTTGCTGGATTCCGGATATCGCTGGCGTCAACCGTATAAACTTCAGATTATAAACATGAATGGGTAGTTCATTTTAGGACCCGGTTAAGGCGCAACCGGTTGCGCTTTTCGCCCCCCCCCCCCCCCCAACCCCGTCTTCCTTGGCTCCGGCGGCCTCGCCGTCGTCGCCACACTAAACTCTGTTGCTCTCCTCAGTGGACTTCTTCACCCCCACCACCTCCTCCACCCACGAATCCGACGGCGTCGCGCCGCCTCTGCCTACCTCCGCCGCACGCTAATTCGTCGTCGTCTTCTCTTCGCTGTCTCCGCCCCCGCCGCCGGCACCGCCCACCGGAGTTTCCCCACCGCCCGACCCTCCATGCGGTGCTGGCCGCCGCCGCCCCGACCACCTTTTCTACGGCCGTCGGCAAGCTCCGACTAACCCTGGGTCCCAAACCCGGGGCCGCTAACTCGGCCGGCGGCGGCGCGTGCGGAGCGCGAACGGTCGCTGTAGAGACTTAACATTCATTTTAGCTTTCTTTTCATCGACATTGTTCATTATAATCTAAAGTAAAATGCACTAGTGGTGTTTAAATTTGTCTTAGAGTGCCATCTAGATCTTAAAACTCTTAGATTCTTGTGTCATTTAATTCATAATTCTGATCTAAAACTCTTAGATTCTTGCGTGTCATTTAATTCATAATTCTAATAATGTGGCTGGTTTGTTCATCTCTTAATCTACAGCGTCGCTATGGTGCAATCAAATAAAGTTCTCTAAAAATTGTGCCGGCAGCGGCAGAAAATTGTGCCGGCATCGGCGGATTAGGTGAGAAATAGTATAAGAGATCATGCTTAATAAGAATCAATATCATTCTCACAAAAAAAGGAAAAAAAGCCATATCATCAGATATAGATGCAGGCTGTGTTTAGATCCATGAAAATGGAGTGAAAAGGGTCACATCGGACATTATAGTACACTGTAACATTTTTCGTTTGTTTGTGGTAATTAATGTCCAATCATGGCTAGGCTCAAAAGATTCGTCTCATCGTGTACATCAAAACTATGCAATTAGTTTTTTTATTTACCTACTCATTTGTTATATTTAATATTTCGATGTGACATCAATGTGATGAAAAGTTGGAAGCAACACAGCCACACTGTATTTTCGGGACTATGACAAAAATGTCAGATCGACAGGGTTTGAAGCTGCAGATCAAATGAGAGCCCCTTCACCAAACGCTCAGCTGCTGGGTTCTCCACACAAAGCTCACGCGAGTTGCGTCAAGGAGCTGATCGTTGGCAACAAAATTCGGGTGTGAGAGGGAGTAAAAATGCCGAGCATGAAGCTTTCACCAATAAAAAGACCAGATGACAATGATCAGGTGTTTAACCTACTACCCTTGCAGCCAGTTTTGATTCAGACGTGAATAGGACCGACCGTGATATGGAAGCAGAAACGCAATAAAATGATGCCAAAAACTCACTGATAAATGATCTGAGAACCGCCGAAAACAGCTATCGCAAAACGTTTTCACGGCTGATCAAGGCAAGCCGAGACATACAGCTAACAGAATCATATAGATGGATGACTCCGATAGCTGAGATGGCCGAGTGCGGTAACTGATTGCATCTCATCTCCAATGCTTATTTCAAAGGGAAAAAAATGGGGAGACATCCCCTTCTTCATGCTACAACAAATTCTGTGATGTCCCTAAGGTACTCAGTCCAACTGACCAAACTCGGTGAAATCCTTGGAATCTAGTTGGCCTTTGACTCAATCACCCTCTTCGCAAAAGATGGCAAACAGAATGATGCTGTGTGGATCTGAAATACAGAAATAGGATCAGCAAACAGCTCCATTGGTTCTCATACAAAGGTGGCCGGAACTAGGAAGTCAACAAAAATACACACCTCAGAGTTGTAGAACTTCAGCGGTCCCTTTGATTTTGTAGAATACTCATCCTCCTCAATGTTGAAGACGGGGTGCTGGAAATCAACAGCGGGGCCCTCGGTCGAGCAAAGCATGAACCCAATCACTCCGCTGCAGTGGAAGCATATATCAGGCACAGTAGCTAAATGGGGAAACTGGTTCAGTCACATAGGCAAGAGCAGTTCAGCATACCTAGGGTATGTGGGTACTGTTGTCCAAGCATAGTTAACCGAGCCTTTGAAAACTTGGCGGCAATTGGCCACAATGTCCTCAATGATGTGCATATGTAGCCATATGCTCTCTGCCTGTGTGCATACAACTCCACCTGGGCGTAAAGCCCTGGCCACAGACTGGAAGAAAGGCTTCTCAAAAAGCTCTTGAGCAGGACCTGGTTATGCAGGGAAATGTTAATGAAACATCAACAGCAGAACAGGAGGTACAAATGGCACATGATTCACAACAGTTACCTATCGGATCAGAGGAATCCACAATCACTGCATCATAAGTACCCTCTGTAGCGTTTTTCAAAAAGGCAACCCCTGCATCAACAAATCAACAGAGAATTTTAATGCACAAAACTCAAATAGGGTACAGAAATATTCATCAAAATCAAACCAAACAAGTGAAATGAGCAAGACTTGAAAAAAAAATACTGGGAAAAGGACATGGCTTAAAATAATTATGCTGCGGCATAATGAAATACATAAAGAAGAAACAGCTGAGAAACTTTATGATGATGCAAGTTAACAAACATTAGAATAATAGAACATTCAGAAGTCCAGCACGAATTGACCTGATGTGATGAGACAAAAACTAAACTGGAGATATTCACAGACGTTTGTTTAAATCAAAAGTTGCACATTAATTGTGATAAAATTCAATCTATACTTTCCAGAGACAAGGCTCAGTCATTGGGCACACTCTCCATATGAAAAGAATATAAGACGCTACTAACCATCTCCAATGTGTAATGACACACGAGGGTCCTCAAATCCAACAGCCAGATGAGGGAAAAATTGCTTGGAGACCTGCATTGTTGAGAAGAAAAAAATAATAAGTACCATAGGAGAAAAATCAGAGACAATGTCTTAAGCAATTCGCTTACACATCTCAAGTGCATGCACAACAAACTCTTGCCCATCAAACCAATAAATGCTATTAGAGAAACTGTACGCAGGACAGTAATTGTGAAAACAATGGCAGGTTACGAAATTTTATTAACAAAAGCATTTCGTGTTGAGAACTCTCGGCATGCTTTCCATTAGTTTTATGGAAGACTGCATCAGACACTGTTGTAATCGACATGGCAAAAAGTCAAAAAAAAACTAAGTCAAGCAACAGAATCGCTAGACAGCATGCCTACAGCCTACATACACCTATGGGTGCAGCAGGAAATCTCTACCAAACAAGACATGCAACCACAAAGCAAGATAAAGTTTCAGTTAGAAATAGTATTACTTCACTTAACTATTACTATAATTTAGGTGCCAGCAAAGCAATAGCACAAATGTATTGAAAGCATGGAAATGAATGGCTTTTTAGAAACATTGCAGATGGAATGACAGGAGCAGCTCATATCACTCTCAAGAACTCGTGATGTCTGTCAAATCAATTATGGACCGAGATTTGAATAGTTGAGAATTGAGCTTATTTATCAACAACTCTTTAACTAGTTAAGACAACTGCAACCTGGAAAAGAACTTTATTCATGTAAGTCAGCCTACAAACAAATCCAAAGATAAAGCGGGTGCTCTATGGTGACCCAGAACTGTTGAAATGGAATAGTTACTACATAGAGAAGAATGAGAACAATAGTCACTGTTCGCTAGTGAGGACAGAGAGGCAACTTACATCTACCACCATCTTGTCAATCTCACAAATGTCAATTTGTTCCACAGAGGAATGGCGTGAAACCTCACGCAGAACACCACCATCTCCTCCTCCAATAACCAACACCTGCACATCATGAAAAAAACAGAGGTTAACTCGGATAAATTTTAGAAACTTGATATATTTGTCATTTCAAATGCATAAATGCCTAAGTTCACCTTGTACTGAGTACCAATTGCTCTGTGAGCAATTTAAGTATGAATTGCTCTACAAACAATTTTAAAAATCCATGGAAACAAGTACATGATGATACACCATTTGTTTAAACTATTAAAATGTTCCCACCAAGCAAGACAATTCTACGTGTCGATTTTAGCATCCACCATCATTGAAGTTGCAATATGTAAATTAGTTCACAGCACATCTGGATTAACAAACACATAAACAGCCCGGGGGGCATGGGATTTACCTTCTTGGGATCTTTGATGGAGCAAAGGGGAAGGTGGGTAATCATCTCTTGGTATGCGCACTCATCCCTCTCAGTCACCTGAATCACTCCGTCCAGCACGAGCACTTTGCCATAGGTAGAGGACTGCAATGCAAAAACAGCAAATCAGATTCATCTCCCACTGTGAACAATGACAGATGACAAATTGCAGGTGGCTTGGGTGCAAGCAAAGAAAATAATTAGTTACCTGAAAAACCATCACATTTTGGTAGTCTGACTTCCCTTGGAACAACACCTTCTCCACTTTCAAAGAGTGCGCCTCACCTACCATCGACACAAGGGAATCCATGAGAAAAGCAGATAAAACACGCGGATGACATGAGTTACGGCCACATAAGGGAAAAAAATGGATCGATATTATATCAGAAGTAACAGAGGAACACTTTTACCCGTTACGCCTAAATAAAGTGAGCTCAGAGTAAAAAACTAGTCCCCTCAGCCAAAAGGCATAACCAAATCGTAAACAAAAAAAATTAGCACTGCCTCGTGGCATCCCTCGCCCAAAACTGCACAAACAAGCACTCTAAACGGCGCATGATGCATCTACTCGATGAAGAGCAAAATCATTCAGACGCAATTCCCAGAGCAGAGGAGCGGCACGGCACGCAAGCAGAGCAACGACGTGCAACAGGAGTGACAGGGACGCACCAGGCCACATGGGGCTAATCTCGGAGAACCATCCGGGGATGACGGCGGAGATCCCCGCCTGCTCGCCGGCCCCGGCCTCCCCGGCCCCCGCCCCCGCCGCCACGGCCTCCTCCGCGCTCTCCCGCGCCCTCTTCGCCGCCGCATCGGCCTCCATCCCGAAAACCCGGAGCGGAGCGGAGCGGAGCGGAACAGAGGAGGAGAGAGCCGGCGAGTAGGAAGGTGGCTCTGGCTGGCGGCGGCTGGGAAAGGAGGTGGAGGAGCGCTCGCAGCCGCGGCCTTGAGATTAGGGCTCCTTTTCCGGATGCGTGTGTGGCTTTTCGGAGGGTTTTGGGCTCAGCGCCGCGCCGCGCCGCGCCGCGTATAAATAACGGGGCCACGAGTCCAGGACCAGCGGCGCAGGCATCCACCCATCGGCGACAGATTCCGGGGCGATGGGTGCCTCGCGCGGGCGCCTCTTGGACTTCCGTGGTCACTGACTGGTGGGGCCGGATCTCGATGGGGCCCGTCGGTCAGTGTTGTCGATTCCGGTTGCGGCGGGTGGTGGCTGCTCTCGTCTGCACGGCGGACACTGTAGCGTTGATTCGGCGGAGTTGGTGTGTGCCGCGCGCGGCCGGCCGCCCCCCTCCTCCCTCCCACTTTGTTTGAGGAACCTTGCTTTATTCCACGATGCCCGGTTGATTGGTGCCGTGGCCCACTGGCCCGGCCCTGCCCTGCCTGTCGTATTGGGCAGCGTGACCAAGGGATGATGCTTGATGCTCAGCCGAATAATTTTACCGGATAATTTTATTGTATATTTTTATGACTAAAACCTAGCCACCATACTAGCTGAGTTTTATCCCATAAAACTCTTCTTATATATACCATGAAATTCTGACATGACACATTTCATCTGAAAAAAATACAACAACAACAACATAGCCTTTTGTCCCAAGCTAGTTGGGGTAGGCTAGAGGTGAAACCCTAAAATCACGGCTCAGGCACATTAATTGCTAGTCTCCAAGCGCTCCTATCCATAGCTAAATCCTTAGAGATATTCCACTCTTTAAGGTCTCTAATAACCGACTCGTCCCAAGTTAGTTTGGGTCGCCCTCTACCTCTCTTAACATTATTGGCCCGCTGTAGAACCCCACTACGCACCGGCGCCTCAGGAGGCCTCCGTTGGACATGTCCGAACCATCTCAACCGATGTTGCGTCAATTTCTCCTCAATTGGTGCCACTCCGACTCTATCTCGAATATCTTCATTCCGTATCCTATCCCTTCTTGTGTGACCACAAAACCAACGCAACATACGCATCTCTGCTACACTCAGTTGTTGTATATGTCGCCTTTTAGTAGGCCAACATTCAGCACCGTATAGCATCGCCGGGCGAATCGCCGTCCTATAGAACTTACCTTTTAGCTTTTGTGGTACCCTCTTGTCACAGAGGACACCAGAAGCTTGACGCCATTTCAACCAACCGGCTGAAATTCTATGCCTAACATCTTCATCAATGTCACCATCCTTTTGCAGCATCGATCCTAAATACCTAAAGGTATCTTTCTCGGCCACCACTTGCCCATCAAGCCTGACATCTCCATCTTCATATCTAGTCCCACTGAAATCGCACATCATGTACTCGGTCTTAGTCCTGCTAAGTCTGAAACCTTTGGACTCTAACGTATGCCTCCACAACTCTAACTTCCTATTAACACCTGCTCTACTCTCATCAACTAGCACCACATCATCAGCAAAGAGCATACACCAAGGGATATCACTTTGTATATCCCTTGTGACATCATCCATCACCAGAGCAAATAAATAAGGACTCAATGCTGACCCCTGATGCAGACCTATTTTATTTGGAAAATCACTACTGTCTCCACCATAAGTGCGGACAACCGTCATCGCATCCTTGTACATATCCTTGATAAGGGTAATGTACTTAGTTGGGACTTTGTGCTTCTCCAAAGCCCACCACATGACATTTCTTGGTACTTTATCATATGCCTTCTCGAGGTCAATAAAGACCATGTGCAAGGAAATCTGGCATTGATCCAAAAAAACATAATAAGAGGGGAAAAAACTGGTAATACGTACATTCATATCCCTAAGGATTCCGGGTGAATCCGGGGCCTTGACGCCTCTGCGGTCGACGCGTGGCCTCCATGCCCCGGTGCCGCCCATCCAGCGGCCGACCCCCGGCGCGCGCCCGTTCGGCGCGTGGGCGCCGTCCGTGTCTACCGATAAAAACGTTCGCCACTCCCCCAGGCCCCCGCCGCCGCCTCCCCTCTCCTCCCCTTCGCACCACCGCCCCTCACCACTCTCGTGCGTCGCGCCGTCCCGCCCCGCGCCGCTTCACCCTCGTGCAATTTGGTACCCCGTATCCGGAAGCGCCGGTGTGTCCTGGTGTCACCACAGCTTTTGACTGCTGCAGACCGATGTGGCGGTGTGCTGCAGCGCCGCTCCTTTTGGTTCGAGGATGACACGGTGCGCCATGCTTGTTGAACTCGTCTGTTTTAGCCGCGGCTTCCGGCGAGGGCTGCGGTGGCCGTGCGCGGCGTAGAGCTGGACCAGCAATGGGAGAGAAAAGCGATCCATAGGCAATAAATGTTGCGCTACTGCTCACCTATAAGCCCTTCTCCAATGGCTGTCTTTTAAGCTAGCTCATAAATTTTTTAATCTATGAATAGTGCAAAAAATTAAGAGATTCAAGAGACAAGTCTCATACACGTATTTCGAAATTATGTGAGGATGATATGTGGGGTCATTCATGTTATGAACTAGGTGGTAAAAGTTAGATCATTGGAGGAGCTGTCTCTTAGAGTGCTTAGAGCTAGTGGGCTAGCGCAACCATTGAAGAAGGCCTAAACTCGGTGAAACTGGTCCATATGACAAAATCTATTGCGGTCACCCATAGCGCTACGGGCAAGCTGTAAGAAATAAAAAACTATTTCATCTCATCCTCCTCTTCTTTTATAACGAGACTGCATGAGGACAGAAGCACGATGATTGGTACCTTTTTATCCTTTTTAGTGTAGTCGGGGATCCATCTAAGGTGGTGTTTGGATTCAGTGCTAAAGTTTAGAGCTTTAAATAAGTAATAATTAGATGTATTAAACATAAATTAATTATAAAACTAATTATATAAGTCATATCTATTTCGCGAGACAAAACTAACAAGCCTAATTAAGCTATAATTAATGCATAATTACCATATTTTTACTGTAGCATTATATTGTCTAATCGTGGTATAATTAGGCTTAATAGATTCGTCTCATAAATTAGTCATCGTTTATGTATGAGTTTTTTAATAACTACTGCCTATCTGACATGGTCAAACCACTGCTGCCTGGTCGAGCAATAAACATTGCTCATCCCCTTAGCCCTTGTTTAGTTTCCAAATTTAGGAGCCAAACTTTAGCGTTTTGGGGTGCGCGCGCACTGTAGCATTTCGTTTGTACGTGTGAAAATTGTCCAAAAATTAATTAATTAGACTTAAAATTTTCGTCTCGCAGAATACAACAAAACAGTGCAATTAGTTTTTAATTTCATCTATATTTAATATTCTATGCATGTGCCGACATTTTGATGTGATGTAAATCTTCTTTTTGCATAGTGAACTTTAAGGATGGAATTTGGGATCTACACAATGCCTTAGGATCGACCGATCTTGCGCGACCCGGAAAGTGACGCGGAGAATGTTTGTGTGTCCTGGGTAATGTTGCAAAGTGATGCTTTACGTGGGGGCGAGTCGTGAACTCGTGATCCAAGATTTACCGTTCGAGCATTTGCTTTTTATTGGTCTGTAATTACGTGCATATATGTGTATGTACTAAGCTCAATGACTCTATTTTAGGCTACACGTAGATTTTTTTTTAAGAAGATGGCTGCATTTAGTTTTGGTCATGGGTACGATATGTTACTCAAATTAGGATTTTTTTTCTTCTCCCTCTGTTTCTGAGGAGACATGTTTCATTTTGTTAGGACAAAATACGATTAAAATATCCCTGAGTGTGCCTTTATGGGGCACTTACGATTAAAATACATATTTTTAGTCAATCAACCTGATAATGTTCGGTACAACACTGTAGTCATATAAGTAGGTATTTCTTAACATTGATTTAATATATATACTTTTGCCAATGATGAATTTGTAATAATATATTACCTATATATCAGAAAAATCATATGCTAATAGAATAATTATTGTCCAAAGATTTATCCTAATAAAAGAAAATATTCAAATGGAGGGAGTACTATGCAAGATATAAGTCTCGTGGATGCAAGATTTTTCCTCTGTAGGAAATCGATGGATGGGATGCGCGTCCTATCTTGAAGGATTTGCCACGAATCTCAGTCAGGTCGGTAAATCCTATAAAGGAGTATATCAGACCAATTGACCTAAAAAATAATTTAGCGAGTCAAGCTAACTAAGTCCATATTTAAGGTGAGTGTAATTTAGACTTTTTTCTTTTAAGATAAGATGAAACGATATCTGGACAACACAATTGCATGCTCTCTCTCTCCCCCCTTATGTATGTGCTAGTAGTGTTTAGTTTGCCCGTTGAATTTGAATCTAACAAGATACAAAGTGAAACTTTGCTATATTGTAATTGGCTTAGAGCATCTTCAAAATCATCATTTGGATAACCATTTGAGTAAAAATTATTTTCTATATCTTTATACTTGTTAACATCTTTTTTATATCTTGGGCGTAGTCTAGAGAGTCATCTCGCCCTCTATCTTTAGCTAGCGAAAAATCCGGAATAGAGGATATCCATCCAATTGAAGAGCCTGTTGGAGGGTGTTTTTTAACCAAAATCTCTATTTCAGTTAGTTAGAGAAGATATAAAGATTTTTTTGAAGATGCCCTAACATGTATCATGCTGAATGTATATAGGCTATTAAGAAGACGTGCAATTAATATTCCCCAGCTTCGTTACCCGAAATCTCTAATACTGACACCACAGGTAGAATAATGAAAAATCAAGATCTTGATGTAAAGTCAATCCAACTTCCCAGTAAAGAAAATGAAAACATCAACACCAAAGAAGAATGCAAATTACAGATTCTGCTTTTCTAAAGATCGAGGCAGCTGGACCAGCTTGAACATGTTTTATTTCTTCCTCCCTTTATTTTATCTCTCAAATTAGCTTTCGTGCAATTGAGCTTTCGGCTTTTGTTTTGGTCTGTGGAAGACAGAAGGTGACAGCCCACGACGGAAAGCAGAGTTTATGCGAGAGGCCAGAAAATCTCAAGTTGCTTGGTCGAATCGATTGCAATGGTCCATATCCTTTCTTTTTGTACCCGTAGCTGGTGCAGGTGCTCCAAGAAGATAAACACAACTGTGTTAGACGCCCAAACAATCATTAGAAGAATGAAATCAGCTGGCAGGGTTTGGCCATACGGATTTATTAATGGAAATATTATCCAGATTCAGCACATTGGACAAATGAACCGTCAAATTTACGGGAAAAAATCTGCACTTCCTTTCGGCCCATGATATTCTCTCTCTCTTTTGAGTGGTTCGTCGCTTCTGGACTGTCGAATTCCCTGGCATTTACCTTAGCCCATAATTTCTTAGTTCTCAGCCTCCAATTGGGCTTGATTGGACTAGCACATCATCAGCCCATTAGGAGCCTAGTTGGCTTGCTTGCTTGGTTCGGTGCTAAAATTGTGGCGTACCAAGATTTTGACGGGCTAATTATTTGGTCACCATTTGGTTTGCTACCAAAATGTTGACACTCTCTCACATTAATTTTTCCAAAATGCTGATAATTTTTCTGCTCATATTTTGGCTTGCTAAAATTTTGGCAAACCAATATTTTGATAGGGAACCAGGCTCGAGGTGCCCAACTCCTAAGAAAAAAGAAGGGCCTGAGAAAAATTTGCCATAAGGCGACGAGAGGAGAGATTTTATTATATCAACTAAAGGCATTTCCCTAATATCACTTGTTTTAAAAGTGGTTCGCAAAAAATTGTCCTAAGTGAATTGCTCCTGAATGGAAATGAGACAACCAAATAAGATTTTTTTTAAAACACGGTAGACACACGGATGTTTACAAACACGCACATACATCTACCCTTATGAATACACACACAACTCTATCCATATAAGCATCTTCAAGAAATTGAGCCAACAAATTTTGAGATTGACGAAATCACCTGCTATAGGCGCCTTGTTGTCAACGGTAACATCACCTACCATCAAAATAATAATATCGGTTAAATACTAAAATAAATTTAAAAAATTACGACACATAATTTTACCAACTAATTTATAATCAATTCACGGTCGCTGAATAAAGATATGAGGGAGCATCAATCACGTCAAGCGATAGATGAGATAGTTAGCAAAGGTGGTTATACCCATAGTCCAGTCCCCTACGACCAGGAATTAGACTTTGACTTTGAAGTTAGACCAGAAAATATATAATTACATCACCAATCTTAAAACCTATCGACCTTAGTCTCTCGTAAATGTTATAGTTTTTTTTACATATGTATGCACGTATCTTAGCACGGAGTGCGTGTGCTTATAAGCGTTGCCGTACCATGTTTCTGGAAAAATAAAATACGAACATACGACCCGATTATTTTTTTCCACATTTGGCGCTTCCTTTTTTCCAGTAAAACAAAAAGCAAAAGCAAGATCCATCTCACGTGGCCCGTCGCTCGCTGCCGACGCGCTGTTTTGTCCTAATCAAACTCATTACGCCCAGATGGCCAAGTTGACCCCCTCCCTCCCTTTCCGCTGCCCCCTCGCGGATGGCGACTTGCCTGCCGCTGCCGTGCCCACTGCCCACGCTCCAGCAAAGCCAACAGCTCATCGCTCACCCCCCTCGCCGTGCTCGTTAATCGCCCCACTAACCACGCAATTAATCCTCTCCCCCCAAATTCCCCAGCCACAAACCGAAACCTGAGCGCAAACGCCAAACGCAAACCCCTCTCCCTACCTCGTCGCCATCGCCTCCTCGCGTCGCCCGCCAGATCCCGGAGCCGCCTTCATGAGGTAGGGGATCCGAGGCGTGCTAGGCGGAGGGAGCGAAGTCGGCAGGAGTCCGTGGCGGCGGGGCGGGGGAGCCAGGATGGGGCTGATCTCCGGGATGGTGATGGGGGTCATGGTGGGCGTGGCCATCATGGCCGGCTGGAGCCGCTTCATGCTCCGCCGCAGCAGGAAGCGCATCGCAAAGGTGGGTTCCCCGTTCCCGTGAGGAGGGCCGTGCCTTGCTGCGGCGAGACGGAAATGCTTCATCTCCTTCTCGCTCGCTCGCTCGCTCTGCTGGAGTTGGATTTCACCAGGAGTAGCTGCGTGTGAGGGTTGGTTTCCGCGGGTTCTGAGTCCTTGCTGTCTGGGCTATTCCTTGCTGCAGGCCGCGGATATCAAGGTGCTCGGGTCTCTTGGCAGGGACGATCTCAAGAAGTTGTGCGGCGATAACTTCCCCGAGTGGATATCCTTCCCGCAGTTTGAGCAGGTTAGAGGCACTTCTGCTACAAATGTCCGTGGCCCCTTGAATTGGTCGTCACTCCTGGGATTCGTAAGGCTTAAATTGAAGTAATTTTCTTCCTATTTTTCTAGGGAGGAAGTAAGTTGCCCGTAGTTGTTAGAACGAACAGCTTAACAAAAGTCTGGTTTGACTGTTTGGAAAGTGTGCATGTGGGTGTCGGCAGAAGCTAACTGTAGGTGCACCTATGTAAGTCTGGCTCAGTTCTGTTGGCTAACAAAAACAAAAAAAATGCTAAACATATATAACAAATTGATCATGTGGATGTCAAGTTAGCTGGGCATGGAGCGGCCAGCCAGCCTCTAGGGCAGGTTTTAGCGCCTCAGTGCTATGCGTGGCTGCAGTCAATTTGGTGCACAATCACTCTGGGTTCAGGCATTCAGCTACTGGTGCTGTGATTCTGAAATGAGGATGGGCATACTCTTAACAAGTTAGCATCATCAATCGTGAAACAGGGAGTCAAAGTACCCTTGGTCGAATCTGGTTGCAGCTAATTTGTATCAACCGAGGCATACAAAATATACAACAAAGTGCATGTTTGACAGTAAACTTGTGCTCCATTGATTGAACATATTAGGAAAAAATATGGTACGGTGATTGAAAAATCTGATATTCTACATCTTCTATGAACTTTATTTAGATCAAAGGAAAATAATTGCACCATCCACACTTTTTATCTCCCTAAACTGTTCGCTCCGAATATTGTTGCACATCTTATAGAAGCTCTTTGCACTTGGCTGATAGAGACTCTTTGCATATATGTGCTTGGCTTGCCCTGTTTGTACTTGGCAACGGAACTTCTGTGCTGATATTGTAAGCACAGAAACATGAGTATGAAACTGCCTAAGGTGGGTATGCATTGACAAAAAAGAGGCGTGTGATTTATATCGTAGTGGCAGCTTGGCCATGATTAAGAACCAGAGGCTTAAGATTGTGAGGAGCCATTTGATTTGTCTTCTATTCAAGTCCATTGAAGTTGTGAAAGCTAATGTGCCATCGATCGGGCGACAACTAAAATTCTGGACAGCAAGCAGTACCATTCATTTGAAGTGAAAAGAACCCCAGTTCATGAGTAAAACATGTTTAGTCACCTTGGGCTTGATAGCTCTATGTTGTGCTATCGCAATTTAATTTCACCACAAGTTTCACATAAAAAAAGCAAATGTTTTGAATTCAAGCATCAAACGTAAGACATGTGCAATACTACAAAGATGAAGAAGCTTATGCTCATAAGTTCTGAGATGGAGCCATTCCCTTTATGCCACTAGAAATTGTAACACTCCCTTATGTGCAATCCAAATTCATGAGTTCCCTTGTGTGCCATCCGTTCAAAATTGTGATCCCTTCTATGCCATTTCCGCCATTGAGGTTTTAGTCTACTGTGGAGTGGATATGGAATAGACGTTTTTGCCCCTCACAGTGGAATGAAACAAAAATTGGCTTTTTCTCTCCATTGCCCTTGCACTCCCTAATGTTTCAGATACCAAGCAAAGGCATAGTTTCATTTGTACATTATCTTACTAGTTCATTTCTTTGCGAAAAAGTGTTCATGCTCATCTGTACCTCGTCTGATCTGCAGAATTAACGTTAAATTGTTTGCTGCAGGTTAAATGGCTGAACAAGCATCTAAGCAAACTTTGGCCTTTTGTTGCAGAAGTAAGTTTAAGGTTTTTTGGGTCTTAAGCTTAGTTATAGTTTTGCAAAGTACTTTTCTTATTGTACATCCTTTCTAGTAATGATCATCCATACGCTATTCCGTTATAGTGTTGTTTATTCCTTGTATGATGTTTGATCTTGCTGTTGATTTGCTAATTGGTGTGTCTCACTGTATTCCTTATTATTATCTTTATTTTGTTGATCATGTTATTGTGATACCTATCTGACCTCTTGAATCTGTTTCTTCACTGTATTGAGCACAAAAAAATTTCTGAGCATGAAAAATAACTAGGTTTTGGGCATTTGGAGTCTCCACTTTGTTGTTATCGAATGTCCACAACTTAGGCTAGTCTGACCTTCAAATTGGGCTTGAGTATAAGCATCAGGACAATTGAATGATCAATGTAAATGACATTTCTATATTATTAACTGCTCTTCGGGGTTAGGCCACAGGGGTGTCTGGGTTATACTTTGATTCAAACTGGACCCCGATAATCCCTAGTATTCTAGATTCACTGAAAGATAAGGACGTTTTGCTTGAGAGTACAATATGACTTATTACCTTTTCTAGACATGTTAAGCTGTCCTGCACTTATAAGTAAGCTGTTTGCATATTCATCTTCGTTAGCTAAGGCATACCTAGCTGTCTGTTTTGCTGCAACGTCATACCCTAAGACATATTGTCTAACAATACTAATGTTCATGAGCTCTATTTGTTGAACTTCTCATTTTGTTTAGGCTGTAAGAGGAGTGGTTAAGGAGTCCGTTGAACCACTGCTAGATGATTACCGGCCTCCAGGAATACAATCTCTGAAGTTCAGCAAATTTTCTCTTGGAACTGTGTCACCAAAAATAGAAGGTTTCCTGTTTATACTTTATATGTTTTATATTCAGCTGTATTAATATCATGTTTATCTTCTTTGGTGCATACTATTTCTTACAATTGAAGATTTCCCACAATATTTTTTTCCAACACACAAAAGGAAAAAAGTCGATCACTTCAGTCCCACTGTTAGGACTTAAGAGTTAAGACAGCTGCTTTTGGGGGTGGGTAACTTTGGTGGTTAGTATGTATCTGTTAAAATGAGGACTAAACAGTGAATGCTGAATATTATATATAATATTGAAGTCAACTGTGTGGGATAGTATAGAACATCCATATGTTTAGATGAGTTTGCGATTTGCATATTAGTAACTAGAAACAAACCTAAATTGTGTTTATCATGTATATCATCTTGAATCTTGCTTCGGGACTAAATAGGGATGACTTAAAAGTATGATGTATTTTGTTTGTTTGTGTTTTGTGAAGGTATTCGTATTCAAAGTCTTCAGCCAGGCCAAATCATAATGGATATAGATTTCCGTTGGGGTGGTGATCCAAGCATAATCCTAGCTGTTGATGCTGTAGTTGCATCACTGCCTATTCAGGTTTTATTTTATGATCTTTGCCACATGATAATTTTTTGGAGATAAACTTTTCTTGATTAAAGTCCTGATTTTTACCCAACCAACTTGCAGCTCAAGGATCTTCAGGTTTATACTGTCATACGTGTTGTATTTCAACTTTCAGAAGAGATTCCTTGCATATCTGCTGTTGTTGTGGCTCTCCTTGCTGATGTAAGCATCTACTAACCAATATGGGTTACTACCTCCTTTCTTTATTATCTGGCGTTTTAGTTTCTCAGTGCAGTTACCACATTTCCTTATTAAATTTATATCTTTGCCACTGTTGAACTATATTGCCCACCTTTCCTCAACTTAAGCTTTTGAGTGGACTAGTTGGTGCATGAAACTCAATATGCTGTGAGAGTCCAATGTTCAGCAAACAAACTTTTAAGGGAAAAAATGTTGTTCACTTTGAATCCATGTTTGTGTTGAAGTTAATTGTCCACCTTTCCCGAATAACTTTAGCTGTTGCATAAACTGAGCGAGCGGTGAACAACTATATCAAGTCTTGTAAAATGTAGCATACGATAAAAAGGATGGAGCAGTTTAGGAAAATATATTAATGTTGCTCTCAGAAATCGTTTAAAATCAGATTAAAGAAAAGAATACTTCCACTCCTGTAACTTCAGTGAGGAAAGAGATTGGAGGAACCACTATTTATGGTGAAGAATGATGGCTGTGCGAGTCTCTTTAATCACAATGATAACATGAATTCTCATTCGGGAACATTTGTTCATGATGCCTTGCATCTTGTTCCTGTGGTTTGTTTGCATATTTTTTCTTCTTCATATTTTAAATCCAATATTTGAACTGGTGGTGGATGCACAAGTAGGAGATTGTGTGTAATGGGACAAAAATTTACAATGTCACAATGATTTACTTCAATATTGAACAGAAATCTTAACTGATTCTCGTGTTTCTACATAGCTTGTTTGAATGTGCCTTTCATGTGTTAATACTACATAGATTGTCCTTCTGTCAGACTTCTAATTTTAGCATGTGGAGGTACAAACTGTACAATGTCACCTCAAATTGCCATTTAAAACTTTTGGAATTAACATGGTTTTCATACCACATCCTTTTAAATTATTTATTTGTTTCTTTGAAACGTTTTGAGATTTAGTATGTCTGTTGATGATGTTTGAGAATATAATTCTTTTAGAAAATATTCTGTAAATTCCATTTCCTGGGTCAAGCATTTTTGACTATCAAGATATCATTCCCGTGTGTTTCTTATAATTGGTTCTTTGTTCTTCAGCCAGAGCCAAAAATTGAGTACACCCTGAAGGCCATTGGAGGAAGCCTAACCGCAGTTCCTGGACTTTCTGACATGATTGATGTATGAAGGCTAGACAATATTTTGAACATTCTGGCCTACCAACTACTATATGTAAATGTAACCATGATTCCTTTGCCTTTGATTAGGATACTGTCAACTCAATTGTTTCTGATATGCTCCAGTGGCCACACAGGCTAGTTGTTCCACTTGGTGTTAATGTTGATACAACGTGAGTTCTTCAGCATATTATTTCACTATAGTTTTTTTACCATCTTATAACATGGATGTGCACTGCAGTTGTTAAACAATGATGAGCTCAACATAGTTTCAGCTCACTTTTGCTGACTACCGTTTATGGAGATTCTATCATGATAGTTCTATTCTATCCTTTTATAAAAATAGTTTACCATTTTTTTGTGTGGAAACAGTTCTACCTTTTCTGAAGGATCTAAGAAACATTCAACGTATTAACCTCGAACTATTGAAAGTTTGCAACAGTAGAAGACAAAATTAAAAGGGAACATTATTTCTAATCAAATAACACAACTAGCATGAAGAGATTTGTTTATGAATCATCTCACTTCCTGAATGAGACACTGTTCAGTTGTAATGTGCTGTCGTCTAGAAAAAGTTGTCATCCATTGTCCTAGAGTTTTCAAATATTTTCTTGAACATCATGTTATAAAAAAGATCCACTGCAGTCAATCCTCAATAAGACCCTTGATACTTTAATTGCAGCTAGATACAAATTATTTGATAACCAATCATATATGCATTTTCATTTATGAGCCATTTTTAGTATCTCACCTCTTGCTAGCTTGGAAGAAAGGGCTGATGCTTATTGTTGTTTCTCTATGCCTAGCAGGAAAGATGTATTTATATCTTTAGATATCAGATTCCCTTTAGCATTGGCTTACTTATATTTCGTTTTCTTTCTCTGCAGTGACCTCGAGCTAAAACCTCAGGGAAGACTTTCCGTTACTGTGGTAAAAGCAACTTCTTTGAGAAACAAGGAGTTGATTGGTAAATCAGACCCTTACGTGAGACTGTACGTGCGACCAATGTTTAAGGTCAAAACAAAAGTCAAAGATGACAACCTGAATCCAGAATGGAATGAAACATTTGATCTGGTTATTGAAGACAAAGAAACCCAATCTGTCATTTTTGAGGTAATTCTTTGTTTTGTCCTGCTGCTCGTACAAAAAATGTTCCTTGCATCAAGGAAAATGACACCTCCCTTGTCAAATAGGAAACACGCACCATTGAACTAAAGAAACATGCAAGAATAAGATCGGTACATTTAAGTTTAAAATGGACGTTTTTCAAACCACTAGACTCAGTAAGGTCCTCTGAGATTAGATTTAGACCAAGGAAAAGCTTCTGTGCTCACTAAAGATGAACTTGCTGTAGATTGTAAGGAAGTTAAATGGATAAAACCATTTGTCTGAGGTTCATGCTATTCTTCTAAATATTCCAATGAGTTAGGATGGCTCGGCCAGGATTGACTTAAGCTAACTGGAACAGGAAGGGTAGGCTAGGCTAAAGCTGAGCTACGTGTGATCGAGTTTCTGATGGACCTACAACTGTAGCCTGCCCCTGCTGGGTCTTGCAGAAAAAACCTTGGCCCCACACATGAAAGTTGAGGGGACAATCTGTGTTAACCATTAAGGGCAAGTACATTGGTGCATTGATATGTAATCTTGAGATGACTTAACTGACATTAAAGGCAAGTACATTGGTGCCGTATAAAGGTAGAACTTTCGTGAAACAACCACTTCTTTCTCTCACCCCCCTCTCTCCTCCACATCATAAAAAATCCCATGTGGTAGTGCATGAGACAACTTTTAAGACAGCTGACATGTAGAAATGTACCTGCCCTAATACAGCTGATGTATAAATAGACTTTCCATCTTTCCTCCTTGTCTTAACCTTTTGGGTGAGGCACTTCGTTGGTGCATTATAATTAAATATGCTATGGGAGCAAAAGTCCTGGTTTGTGGTCCATTGCCAGTTGTATTTTTGAGAAAGAAATAAATTTGTAGTTGAACTTTCTAGTGGTGAGCTATGATAGTCCTAGGTTCGGCTAAGTGCCACTATGTGAAGTACAGTTACTGTTTACTGGGTCAAAAAATGAACCAGGTATGATTTAGGTTGGGTTCTGAATCCCCAAGATTTCAATAACCAGCTAGAAACTAGCCCCAGTTCACTTGTTTTTAAACAAGAATTTGTCAACTTTTTGTTTGTCTTTTTCTAGAACATGGATTTTCATATTGTTAAATCTTGTAATTCTATCTTCTGAATTCTGTTCTCAATGTTGTGGAGTTAAATATGTTTGTGGTCGATTTCACAGGTTTATGATGAAGACAAACTAAAGGAAGACAAAAGACTGGGTGTGGCTAAACTAGCAGTGAACGGTCTTGAACCTGAGGTCACCCAGGAAGTCACTCTGAAGCTGCTGCATTCAGTAGATCCACTTAAAAATAGGGACACCAAGGATAGAGGCACATTGCATCTTAAGGTTAGTTTGGGTTTCATATATTCTTTCACATCTTCGACCTTGGTGTACAAGACTCGCGAACAAGAAATATATCTTTGGTACTTAGACATGCCCTTTTCTTTTACCCATCAATATTGCCACTCCAGCTTAGTATTTCTTAGTCTATAATTACATCCTGTCACATACTTGCATATGGTTTGGAATGGACATCTGTTGTACACCAACCAAGCCTCCCAGGACCACCAGTTTGCGAGGAAACCATCCAGATATGTGCTGGCAGCCCACACTTCACATACTGCTTTGTCGTTTATCTGGATCTCCTGCTAAATACCCTGGGTCTGACCTCCGGCATTCCCCAGCCCTACTCCTTACTTGCTGGGGAAAGGCTGCTGCAACTGCAAGAGTCCTTCTACCCCTCTTCTATCTCCATTCTGCCGCAGCCTGTGGACGACTCCTTGCAATAATGACGATAGTGACAGGTGACTCAATCTGCGCCTTGATGACAGAACCGTACCAGCATGAGCCAACAGCAACAGGCAGCTTGCATGCTCACCCCTGATCATTGGGTGCATCCCATCTTCTATCCTTTTGTGCCCCCACCTCCTGCAGCATGTCCATGCAATGGGACACTAAATGTAGTAGCGCGTATGATGGGGTGTGCCCCTTCTGCTGCTGACCTAGAAATCTGTTTGTGTCAAGCCCCAACCTTCCTAGAAATCTGCTGCTCCACTTGACTGTGTGATGACTGAAGACACTGCTCCTACCCTGATGATGTTTCTTTGCCAAATTTGTTGATGACATTTTAGATTATGCCATTGCATATATTTAGCTACATCATCTTGGTTTCACTCGTACATTGGGAGTATACCTGGGAATGGATCAACATCCATGTCCAAATCAGAAAAATCCAATTAAGATCCAAATTCACATCCAATCCAATCCAATTCATTCGCTGAAAGTCCAATATCCAAAAATATTATCCACCGTCCGAGTAGCTGCTATTGTATTGAGACGGCGTCCATCGTCCTCTGCCTCGCCGCAGCCATGGTCGACGCGGGGCTCTGCTCATGTACATGCGCTCCCTCGCCGACGGCTCCCTCGCGCTCGGCTTCGCCAACATCACCGGCTACTCCGTGCTCTCCGGCCTCGCCGCGGGCATGGACCCCGTGTGCGGCCAGGCGTTCGGCGCCGGCCGTGCACCTCCGTCCTCGCCGCCGCGCTCCGCCGCACCGTCGCGCTGCTCCTGACCGCTTTCGTGCCCATCGCCTTGCTGGGCGTGCGGCTCACGGAGGAGCAGGCGAGGCAGCTCACCGCGTAGTGGGCGGCGGGGCCCGTGCGGCTGCGGTTCGGGAAGGTGCTGTGGACGTCGACGGACGGACAGGCTTGAAGCCTTGAACATCGGCCGCAGCACAGTCCAATATTACTTGGACAGCCATTTATTTTAGCATGTGGACATCCATATCCAAAACTAATCCAGTCCAACGAAGTCCAAAAGAAAAAAGTCCAATTGGATTTGGATTTTCCAAAATCCATTCCCACGTATAATTGGGAGTTACTCTATGTATAGGCCGAAAGCCATATTTCGACCTGCACATTTTTGGGGATCCATTAGCCATCTGGTAACTTTTCACACAAAACTAACAGAAGAATATGAATTGAAAATAAATTGGACATGAATCCTGAAGTATTAGCAATTACTTTGTCATTATAAATTGTCTCTCTGTTTGCTTGGAGAAGGTATTGGCTTATCTACCTATATAACTGGCCTTGGTGAGATACATGATTCCAAATTCTGAATCTCTGGATTAGTGGGTGTTCAAACACTAGATGATGCATCTGCAAAGTGGCAATATTGATAGTTGGCCTGAAATGTAACTACTATCATCAATCTTAAAAAGGTAATCCCTCGGTGGTGCTTATATATTGTTTCAACCCTTCAGGTCATGTATCATCCATATACAAAGGAAGAGCAGCTGGAAGCCCTAGAGGCGGAAAAACAAGCTATAGAGGAGAGGAAGCGGATGAAGGAGGCTGGGATAATTGGTAGCACAATGGATGCAGTTGGTGGTGCTGCATCACTAGTTGGTTCCGGTGTTGCTGGCGGTGTTGGCCTTGTGGGCACTGGCATTGTTGGCGGTGTTGGGCTTGTTGGCTCTGGTATTGGTGCAGTCGGCAGTGGCCTAGGTAAAGCCGGGAAGTTTATGGGCAAGACCGTGGCAGCGCCTTTCAGCATGTCCCGCAAGAACGGTAGCAGCTCTACTGCTCCCCAGCCCGATCAACCTTCTGCATAGTCTGATGTACAGTGAAAGACAATCCCCATCAGGATTACCGCTCTACTTTCTGTAAACCTGCGAGGCTGCGATGTCTAGGATCATACATAGTTTTATGGTTGCATTTCAGCGCACTGTCCTCCACGGCGCTGATCATATGAAATATCTGCTGGTTTATTTGTTCGTTGTATTGGAACTTTATAGTGGCAATTAATGTAAATTATATCAACTCTGACAGATTTATATAACTATGCAATCGTATTGAAGTTTCAGGAAAAATCATAACATTTGACGCGCCAGCCTGATATTAATTCTTAGCATTCTTGGCTTTCTTTGGTCCATTTAAGTTCTGCTGAGTGGAAAATGGATAGGTGGAACTAGAACATTTAGAAGCTTTAATCACAGAGACGATTAATACTCCCTCCATATTAGTATTATATGACGTTTATGACAACGGCATGATCATCAAAACGTAACTTTGACTTCTTATTTTATAAAATATTTATTAAAAAATATTATATTTATAAGACAAATATATTTATAAGGTTTTTACATTTTCAAACTCAACCGCTTAAAAGTTATTTATGATTTATATTACTAATTTTTGACTAAAATATTATCTAAAACGTTATCTAATATCGATACGGAGGGAGTACTAGTTTAGCTAGACTTTTAGTTGTTATTATGATGTTTTCTTTAATTAATTTTCTTTGGTCCACTTAACAACTTTTTTTGCGAAAGATCTATATTGGAAACTCGAGCGTTCCATATATATATACTTTGATGTACTACTTTGATGTTAGGCATTGCCTAAGAGAATGTATGTTAGGAGATAACTAGAGATACTCCAAGCAATGCCCATAGAGAATGTACTACATTTGGAATTATGTGATCACTTTTAGTGCACCGTCATATTTCAAGTCGATATACCCCTTGAATGTGTAAATATATTCCAAGTAAAAAAATGTACTCCCCTTGGTATACATGCATACTCCCTTGCATGTGTAATATCTCGTATCAAAATAGTAGTTGGAAAAGTACTCATGATATTTGAAAATTACTCCTCTATTCAATTGAAATTACTTCTGAAATTTGTAAACCAAATACTCATCTACTCAATTAAAAATACTCTTGACTTTTGAAAATACTCCTGATTACTCCCATGGACAAAGTAACGGATGTAAAATTACCTGTTCCTTCCAAAATAAATTACTACTTGCCTCCATGTCTAATTATTCCTTTCCTATGGCTTTATAAAAAAAATTGAGACGGATTACTCCATGCCTAACTACTTATTTTTATGAATAATTACTCCATATGGACAAACAAAATGAACATAAAATCACTCCTTCATTTGTAAATTATTACTCCTTGTTTCATTCACTTATTACTGCATGTGGGCGAACAAAACACACCGAGAATTACTCCTCCGTTTGTGACATATCTTGGTCCCTGTACAATAACGAGGCAACAAAGCAGACCAAACCAATTATCCTGGTTATTGCCATGTAGAAACTGACCATATTGCTGCCCTTCCGATCCATTGCAGCTGGACTGCGCAACGTGCACAACATTGATTTTTGAACTCTTTTGCACGAGATGCCCAAAAAACAAAACTCATTTGCACGAGATGCAAAGGGACTAATTTTTTTGGAAACTTACTCATCTATCACGTATTCATGTGCAATCAGCAAAGGTCCTCTTTCTATATTTTGAAATGTTATCAGTCATGGACAATGCAACAGATTTTAAATATGAGAAGTAAATAAGAAGAATGAACATACATTTATCTAGTTGACTGAAAAATACTCCAATTATTTTGAAAAATACTCCTATATTTGGAAAAAAAATACTCCTATTCACAAATGAAAAATACTCTACTCAATTCAAAAATACTCATGTCTTCTAAAAATAGTCCTTCTAATCAATTTGAAAACACTTCTGACATTTGAAAATAAAAAAGCCTGACACCTGGAATACTTCTCTAGCCAACATGGAAAACTACCCCTGACATTAGGAATCTAATATTGAATATTACTTCCCTAACGTTATTAAAATAGTCCTGGCAAAGGTTAAAGCATAGTACATGGAACCGTAAAAGCTGCATGCATGCATGCCAATCTCCGGTGCAGAGAAATAATGTGGAGAGAGAATCGTAACCTCCTCCTGCCATCAATTGGCTGCATGCGCGCTAAATATTATTTAGCAGGCAGCGTGCTAAATAACCATGTCCTCTCTCTCTCTCTATATATAGGACATATATATATATATTATCCTAACGCGGACCTGCGGCCCTGCCCTATCGATTGCCGCCGAGCCAAAGATTGATGCTGGCCAACGAGGGAAGCTAGCACAGTAGCATAGAACGGCACGATGTAACCGCGATGCCAAGGAGCAACTCGCAACCGCGAAACAATGCACAGTTGATCTCAACAGATGGATGTCTACAAAATATAACTGACTCAACTATGTCAGTCCAACCTCAAAACCACGAGGGCATAATATGCATAGACATATTCTACGCGAAGCTGGTCAGTCACAAATGCATGCATCTACACTCAGAATACAACAGTGAAATATTCTACTAAAAAGACCACGCCAGTTATGCCGAATCAACCAATACCAACATATCAAAGTGCACTTGAATTGCTCAGAGAGAACAAAACACTTCTCTTACCAAGGGCAAAGTTAAATCCCCCCCCCCCCCCCCCCCCCCCCCCAAAAAAAACAAAGATAACATGTTCAATTTCCTATCAAAATCCAAAAAATGGTGGAGTTAAAGCACCACATTCAGAGGAAGCAATCAACTCAATATTTGCAGGTCTTTTCGACAAACCTCAATCAGATCTTAGTTCTGCTATACTCTCACAAAACAAAACTTATTCCAGACAAGGAGATTAAAATCATCCTGTACGCATACTGCGCTTAGCTTTCCAAATACACAAGACCAGATCTATTTTACAATACTGTCTGAAACCTACTACCAGTTAAATCTCAGTACAAGTTTCAAAACCACATTTCTACATCTAAAATCTTGTTAGATAAAGTTTCTAGAAACATGTCTCTTGTCCAGATGTTGAGTGATAACGTGAGATAAGACCCCACACTGCCATGACACATTCTCACGTTATATTCTTCAGCACTTACTTAAATGAAGTATAGTGCAAACAAAAACCAAACATTACATCATTCCAAGCACACCGATTACTTTCAACAGGGAGAAGAAAACTACTCATATGATCCTATATAACAGCATATGTCAAATTGTTAACTGAAAAGTGCGAGACATTTTCAAGGTAGTCAAGAAATGTTGCACAAATAATAGACATGTGCACATATTAGCACCGGAGGTTAATGAGGGTGCATTACTTTCTTGAATCAAAGGAGATGGGGAGTATCATGTCAATAGGAGTAAATATAAACACTACTTGCACAATAACAATACTATTTCATAAAAATACATTGAGAGATGTAACATGTAGCAAACTAAAAATATCTCATAGTCCCAATATTGCTACCAGTAGTCTTTCACATAAAAATCCTCTACATACCATTATAAGAAAATCGGAAACACCAAACGTTGGGCACACTAAATTTTATACCATCCATGTTAGAGATTGTTGATGTTCGGTTTCAAGTTCTAAAACCTGCTACCAGTTAAATCTCAGTACAGGTTTCAAAACCACATTTCTACATCTAAAATCTTGTTAGATAAAGTTTCTAGAAACATGTTTCTTGTCCAGATGTTGAGTGATAACATAAGACAAGCCCCCACACTGCCATGACACATTCTCACGTTATATTCTTCAGCACTTACTTAAATGAAGTATAGTGCAATCAAAAACTAAACATTACATCATTCCAAGCACACCGATTATTTTCAGTAGGGAGAAGAAAACTACTCATATGATCCAACATAACAGCATATGTCAAATTGTTAACTGAAAAGTGCCGAGACATTTTCAAGGTAAAGTAATGTTGTACAAATAATAGACCTGTGCACATACTAGCACTGGAGGTTAATGAGGGTGCATTATTTTCTTGAATCAAAGGAGATGCGGAGTATCATCTCAATAAGAGTAAATATAAACACTACTTGCACAATAACAATACTATTTCATAAAAAAACATTGAGAGATGTAACATGTAGCAAACTAAAAATATCTCATAGTTCCAATATTGCTAGCAGTAGTCTTTCACATAAAAATCCTCTACGTACCATTATAAGAAAATTGGAAACACCAAACGTAGGGCACACTAAATTTTATACCATTCATGTTAGATATTGTTGCTGTTCAGTTTCAATTTCTAAAACCCGCTACCAGTTAAATCTCAGTACATGTTTTAAAAGATAAAGTTTATAGAAACATGTTTTTTCCAGATGTTGAGTGATAACGTGAGATAAGCCCCCACATTGCCATGACACATTCTCACGTTATATTCTTCAGCACTTACTTAAATGAAGTATAGTGCAAACAAAAACCAAACATTATATCATTCCAAGCACACCGATTACTTTCAACAGGGAGAAGAAAACTACTCATATGATCCTACATAACAGCATATGTCAAATTGTTAACTGAAAAGTGCGAGACATTTTCAAGGTATTCAAGTAATGTTGCACAAATAATAGACATGTGCACATATTAGCACCGGAGGTTAATGAGGGTGCATTACTTTCTTGAATCAAAGGAGATGGGGAGTATCATGTCAATAGGAGTAAATATAAACACTACTTGCACAATAACAATACTATTTCATAAAAATACATTGAGAGATGTAACATGTAGCAAACTAAAAATATCTCATAGTCCCAATATTGCTACCAGTAGTCTTTCACATAAAAATCCTCTACATACCATTGTAAGAAAATCGGAAACACCAAACGTTGGGCACACTAAATTTTATACCATCCATGTTAGAGATTGTTGATGTTCGGTTTCAAGTTCTAAAACCTGCTACCAGTTAAATCTCAGTACAGGTTTCAAAACCACATTTCTACATCTAAAATCTTGTTAGATAAAGTTTCTAGAAACATGTTTCTTGTCCAGATGTTGACTGATAACATAAGACAAGCCCCCACACTGCCATGACACATTCTCACGTTATATTCTTCAGCACTTACTTAAATGAAGTATAGTGCAATCAAAAACTAAACATTACATCATTCCAAGCACACCGATTATTTTCAGTAGGGAGAAGAAAACTACTCATATGATCCAACATAACAGCATATGTCAAATTGTTAACTGAAAAGTGCCGAGACATTTTCAAGGTAAAGTAATGTTGCACAAATAATAGACCTGTGCACATACTAGCACTGGAGGTTAATGAGGGCGCATTATTTTCTTGAATCAAAGGAGATGCGGAGTATCATCTCAATAGGAGTAAATATAAACACTACTTGCACAATAACAATACTATTTCATAAAAAAACATTGAGAGATGTAACATGTAGCAAACTAAAAATATCTCATAGTTCCAATATTGCTAGCAGTAGCCTTTCACATAAAAATCCTCTACGTACCATTATAAGAAAATTGGAAACACCAAACGTAGGGCACACTAAATTTTATACCATTCATGTTAGATATTGTTGCTGTTCAGTTTCAATTTCTAAAACCCGCTACCAGTTAAATCTCAGTACATGTTTTAAAAGATAAAGTTTATAGAAACATGTTTTTATCCAGATGTTGAGTGATAACGTGAGATAAGCCCCCACACTGCCATGACACATTCTCACGTTATATTCTTCAGCACTTACTTAAATGAAGTATAGTGCAAACAAAAACCAAACATTATATCATTCCAAGCACACCGATTACTTTCAACAGGGAGAAGAAAACTACTCATATGATCCTACATAACAGCATATGTCAAATTGTTAACTGAAAAGTGCGAGACATTTTCAAGGTAGTCAAGTAATGTTGCACAAATAATAGACATGTGCACATATTAGCACCGGAGGTTAATGAGGGTGCATTACTTTCTTGAATCAAAGGAGATGGGGAGTATCATGTCAATAGGAGTAAATATAAACACTACTTGCACAATAACAATACTATTTCATAAAAATACATTGAGAGATGTAACATGTAGCAAACTAAAAATATCTCATAGTCCCAATATTGCTACCAGTAGTCTTTCACATAAAAATCCTCTACATACCATTGTAAGAAAATCGGAAACACCAAACGTTGGGCACACTAAATTTTATACCATCCATGTTAGAGATTGTTGATGTTCGGTTTCAAGTTCTAAAACCTGCTACCAGTTAAATCTCAGTACAGGTTTCAAAACCACATTTCTACATCTAAAATCTTGTTAGATAAAGTTTCTAGAAACATGTTTCTTGTCCAGATGTTGAGTGATAACATAAGACAAGCCCCCACACTGCCATGACACATTCTCACGTTATATTCTTCAGCACTTACTTAAATGAAGTATAGTGCAATCAAAAACTAAACATTACATCATTCCAAGCACACCGATTATTTTCAGTAGGGAGAAGAAAACTACTCATATGATCCAACATAACAGCATATGTCAAATTGTTAACTGAAAAGTGCCGAGACATTTTCAAGGTAAAGTAATGTTGCACAAATAATAGACCTGTGCACATACTAGCACTGGAGGTTAATGAGGGTGCATTATTTTCTTGAATCAAAGGAGATGCGGAGTATCATCTCAATAGGAGTAAATATAAACACTGCTTGCACAATAACAATACTATTTCATAAAAAAACATTGAGAGATGTAACATGTAGCAAACTAAAAATATCTCATAGTTCCAATATTGCTAGCAGTAGTCTTTCACATAAAAATCCTCTACGTACCATTATAAGAAAATTGGAAACACCAAACGTAGGGCACACTAAATTTTATACCATTCATGTTAGATATTGTTGCTGTTCAGTTTCAATTTCTAAAACCCGCTACCAGTTAAATCTCAGTACATGTTTTAAAAGATAAAGTTTATAGAAACATGTTTTTATCCAGATGTTGAGTGATAACGTGAGATAAGCCCCCACACTGCCATGACACATTCTCACGTTATATTCTTCAGCACTTACTTAAACGAAGTATAGTGCAAACAAAAACCAAACATTATATCATTCCAAGCACACCGATTACTTTCAACAGGGAGAAGAAAACTACTCATATGATCCTACATAACAGCATATGTCAAATTGTTAACTGAAAAGTGCGAGACATTTTCAAGGTAGTCAAGTAATGTTGCACAAATAATAGACATGTGCACATATTAGCACCGGAGGTTAATGAGGGTGCATTACTTTCTTGAATCAAAGGAGATGGGGAGTATCATGTCAATAGGAGTAAATATAAACACTACTTGCACAATAACAATACTATTTCATAAAAATACATTGAGAGATGTAACATGTAGCAAACTAAAAATATCTCATAGTCCCAATATTGCTACCAGTAGTCTTTCACATAAAAATCCTCTACATACCATTGTAAGAAAATCGGAAACACCAAACGTTGGGCACACTAAATTTTATACCATCCATGTTAGAGATTGTTGATGTTCGGTTTCAAGTTCTAAAACCTGCTACCAGTTAAATCTCAGTACAGGTTTCAAAACCACATTTCTACATCTAAAATCTTGTTAGATAAAGTTTCTAGAAACAAGTTTCTTGTCCAGATGTTGAGTGATAACGTGAGATAAGCCCCCACACTGCCATGACACATTCTCACGTTATATTCTTCAGCACTTACTTAAATGAAGTATAGTGCAAAAAAAAACCAAACATTATATCATTCCAAGCACACCGATTATTTTCAGTAGGGAGAAGAAAACTACTCATATGATCCTGCATAACAGCATATGTCAAATTGTTAACTGAAAAGTGCCGAGACATTTTCAAGGTAGTCAAGTAATGTTGCACAAATAATAGACATGTGCACATATTAGCACCGGAGGTTAATGAGGGTGCATTATTTTCTTGAATCAAAGGAGATGCGGAGTATCATCTCAATAGGAGTAAATATAAACACTGCTTGCACAATAACAATACTATTTCATAAAAAAACATTGAGAGATGTAACATGTAGCAAACTAAAAATATCTCATAGTTCCAATATTGCTAGCAGTAGTCTTTCACATAAAAATCCTCTACGTACCATTATAAGAAAATTGGAAACACCAAACGTAGGGCACACTAAATTTTATACCATTCATGTTAGATATTGTTGCTGTTCAGTTTCAATTTCTAAAACCCGCTACCAGTTAAATCTCAGTACATGTTTTAAAAGATAAAGTTTATAGAAACATGTTTTTGTCCAGATGTTGAGTGATAACGTAAGATAAGCCCCCACACTGCCATGACACATTCTCACGTTATATTCTTCAGCACTTACTTAAATGAAGTATAGTGCAAACAAAAACCAAACATTACATCATTCCAAGCACACCGATTACTTTCAACAGGGAGAAGAAAACTACTCATATGATCCTACATAACAGCATATGTCAAATTGTTAACTGAAAAGTGCGAGACATTTTCAAGGTAGTCAAGTAATGTTGCACAAATAATAGACATGTGCACATATTAGCACCGGAGGTTAATGAGGGTGCATTACTTTCTTGAATCAAAGGAGATGGGAAGTATCATGTCAATAGGAGTAAATATAAACACTACTTGCACAATAACAATACTATTTCATAAAAATACATTGAGAGATGTAACATGTAGCAAACTAAAAATATCTCATAGTCCCAATATTGCTACCAGTAGTCTTTCACATAAAAATCCTCTACATACCATTATAAGAAAATCGGAAACATAAAACGTCGGACACACTAAATTTTATACCATCTATGTTAGAGATTGTTGTTGTTCGGTTTCAAGTTCTAAACAGAACGACTAAAATCGCCATCAATTAGATACCGCTCGTAAATCAATTCCATAAAACTGAAAAATGGCTGCAAGCTGTAGAAACTTGTAGATTGGCGCATACTGTACATTACATACAGAATAACTCAGGACAAGCATGTTGTTACAAACTTGTTTCTTCTTCTGCATCTGCCATGCTTAGCCCAAAAGGTCTCGAACTTCAAAACTATATGTTCAGAAGAATATGATCCGATACCCGCATAAAGCTACAGAAGTTTATCCTAGCTGAACTACCCAATACTGACATCTCAAAACACACACAAAGGACATACCATGCCAACTTGGCTATCAAAGAAAAGTAGAACTACAAAACTCTAACCATATTAAGCAAACAACTTAATTCCTCTTGCATTGCCCTGTAGAAAATAACAATGTAGAAACCAAACAATCTGAAGATCACTTATTTTTCCAAACATCCACATAATCTATTCAATGAAATCAGGAATGAAATCATAAATATTACAACTACAACAGAACCTCTTCATTAAGCACATACTGTTTGCACCATGGACTATTTTCAAATTTCCAAATATTACACCATGACCCTGGATCCATTTAGTCATACTGTAGAAAATCTGCTTCATCAGTCAAAGATTCATACAAGCTTAGTAACCCGATTCCAACACCTGAACTCTTATAACATGTTTCTGAAAAGACACTTACTTGTCTATTGATGCTATTGGAGATAACAGAAGACTTCTCAACCATTTCTGACACATAACTACAATACTACATCACTAAGTAATGATCCTAGGATCAAGGATAGCCTCTTTATTCACAAGGAGCCAAAGCAACCAGATAGCATAAAGAAAGTTAAGCTCAATCTGCACACCCTTTCTGAAGAAATACTACGTGCCAACTAATACTTGACATTAACAATACAACATAAATAAAATGCAAAGTTCCATAAACATTTCCAGGTGAGCAAGATGGCCAGAAATAACAAAAAATGCTTTTGCACAGCATAAGATACACCATACAAAAAATTCACAATGATCTCCTTGTCCAAAGGTGTTGATAAATGCCTTTCACTAGATAAAATCTCCACGTAATGCCATTACTTCAACACGGGCATTTAACACACTAAATTTCATGCCATCTAAATTAGAGACTGTTATTGTACACTACAATTTGCAAAGTGAAGGATACAAACCGACTTCAATGAGTCGATATCTGAAGCTCAAGATAGGCATGTCAGTTAAGTCAATGAAATTGAACAAGACTACAAACTACTCCTAAAAGTTTTTGCAGTTTGGCGCATAGACATACAAGCAATAAATCAGGCCTAACTGCAGCTCTACAACCTACAGAGCGACGGACATAGCATGCCATTTACTTTACCTGATTGTTACAAACTTATTTGTGCCGTGCTTGGCCCAAAAGGTTTTCAAGTCAATTGGATTAGCAAGATTGTAGCCTTCACCAGCTAGCTTCTCAAGCACCTTTTTGAATGCACCTTGGCTCATCTTCCTTCCAGCGATACGTGCACCCCGCCGCTTTGTGTTCATTGGCAGAGGATATGTTGAAATAGAAGTCGTGCAACATGCAGACTGCCAGCCACCTGCACCCCACCGGTAGCATTGCTGGGGAGCTCCAGTGCACGAGCACACTGGTGTTGGTATGTTTGAAAGGTTCAACTCAATACCATTGATCACCATCCCCACAGCCTTCTTAGGTCCCCTCCTTCGGGGTGCATGGCCATTGACTGCCCCATCCTCCCGTGGAACAGCAGCCTTTTTTGGCTTCTTAGGCTTTGGTGATTTTGGCTGCCGACCCTGCTGCCTCTTCTTCACAGGTGGCTCGGTCCTAACCTCGGAATGATCCTCAACCAGCAGAGGGGTCATGTGGTCCTCCTTGCATGGAGGAGGCTCCTGCGTTTGTGACTGAAGCTGTGGCTGCATCATCTGGAGAGTGTGGGGTGCATCCTTCATCATCCCATAACCAGTAGGGTGGTGATGCACAGCATGCCCACCGTGCCCAAGATGACCACCATGGCCAACGTGTCCAGCTGGCCCAACAGGGCGAGCATGAAGGACTTTCTGCTCGCGGGGATGTTCACGGGGATGTTGGTGGTGCGAGGGGTGCAGCCAAGCTTCATTGCGCGAGAAGTCCATGTGAATAGAATGTGGCTCGGTGGGCATGCCGCTGGAGGCTCCACCACCACCGGAGTCACGGGAATGGTGCGAATGGAGCTGGTGTGGGGCATTGTTGTGTCCATGGTGCTGCAAGAAGGCACCAGCCGGTAGCAGCGACTTTGTGTCCCGGTCAGCTGGCACGGATGACATCAGCTGCAGGCCGAGGCTGCCTTTCACCGGGTCATAGAAGCCCCAATTCCGAATGCCAAGGCTGCTGTCATCGTCCATCTCTGAATGTGGGGACAAGAAAATCCACCTCCAGACCGCAATCGGGGACGAAAAAACCGAATCTTGTCGTGGTTCTGCTCAGCACATCTCTGCAACAGTCCTCCAATCACCAATCCCTGCACAACCCATTCTGTCAATCAGATAGAGCATTGCAACAGAACAGAACTGGGGGGGGGGGGGGGGGGGGCGCATTGAAATTCAGAATTCCAGCCCATTCTAACCAAGCAAACCCTAGGCACCAAATCGAAGCTAGCGGGTACAACAAATGTAGATACTTGCAATTGTGCCAGATCCGAATACAAATCGCTTACATTAGGGTTCAGCGTGCTCGGTTACGAACCGCCGCAGGAAGGGAAGGGGCGGGCGTACCTGATGGATGCTCGTCGCCGGCGAAGGCCCCGACGCAGACCCGGCGAAGGGCGCCGCCTCTCGCCCCAGTCGCCGCCGCCAGGAGCGAGACACGGAGCCGGCCGGGGCTGGGGGGCTTGGCAAGGGAGGCGAACGGATCCCTCTCTGGCGTTACCGAAACTACGTCGGCGGCGACCGGGCAGCGCCCGCCGGATCGAACGCACTCGTGTAGTATAGGGCTCGCAGATGCACGGCCCAGTTTACCTAGGTGCCCGCAAGCCTGGCCCAACAAAGCCCCTCTAATTAAGAAAAAAAGTCCATTCCACACCCCTCAACTATCTACTGTGTCCGATTTGCAACCCTCAAATGCAAAACTAGACGTTCGACACCCTCCAACTCTATAAACCGTCTGATTTACATCACTTAGTGGTTTTGATAACGGTTTTCGCCGACGTCACGTGGCACCACGTCAGCCATGAGGGGTAAATTGGTCTGCTTTGATAGTTTGAGGGGTAAACTAGACTTTATCAAAAAATGTTATAAAAATATTTTTTCTTAGAAAACAAATATAATTTAAATGCTAAAATCTAATAGACCTTGAAAATGGCATGGAGGACATATATGACCTATGCTACAAAGAAGACCACCTCACTTCAATGACAAATAGGTTAGTGGATAATGAGCTAAATTAATACTTTATTGAGTTTTTGTAAGTGAAATTATTATTATTTATTATACTCCTAACCAGACATTATAAGAGTAGAGCATGATTTTAGAAAAAAAATATAACTAGTTTTATATTTTTCTGGCCTAAAGTGTATTTTCTAAGACCAGACAAGATTGTAGCATTTTTAATTATATGTTTTTTAAGAAAAAATATTTTTCTATAACATTTTTTATAAACTTTAGTTGCCCCCTTAAACTATCAAAGTGGATCAATTTACCCCCTCACGGTTAATGTGGCGCCACATGGAACGATGAACGTGACGCCACGTCAGCGAAAACCACCATTAAAACCATCAAAGGGTTAAAAAATCAGACAATGTTAATAGTTGAAGGGTGTGGAATGGACGTTTTCCTCTAATTAATACAGTACCGTTTTAGTCTTCAGGAGCAGCCCAACAAAGTTTCAGGCCCGGCCCAATAAAGACACTAGCACTCGTCTTCTGTCCAAAGGTTCCTTATCCTTCTTCCTCGGCCGGCGCCGTCTTGTCCGTCACCGGCCGACGCGGAATCATCCTGCATCGCACCCATGGTGGCAGCTCTCACTCTTTCTCTGCAGCCGCTGGCTCACCGTGCCCATCACCCTTCAAGACGAGGCAAGTGATCTGTACCTCACAGCCTGTTACCGCACGCGATGCGGAATTAATTAATGCTGATCGAATTGCTGATACAATCCAATGCCTGCAACGTTGCTATTTCGGCGTGCATTATATTATATCTCCGAGCATCTTGTTCGTTCAGGATCGCCGGGGCTCCGGAGGAACCAGAGCCGCTCGGCGACATCGAAGACGAGGATCACGATGCTCAGCCGACAGAACCCGGGAGCTGACGCCGCCGGCGGCGGCGCGCCTCTGTACCTCGGGATAGACTTCGGAACCTCCGGCGCGAGATACGCGCTGATCGACAGGCAAGGGGCCATCCATTCAGAAGGGAAACGAGCTTACGCGCCTGTAAGAGCTTCGGTGATTTCATTTCTCCGACCGATTGGATGAAATTGTGTGCCGATTTTATTTGGGCATCTCATCATGCAGCAGCCTTGATTGGATGGAGTTGGTAGGCAGGTCGGCGACGCCGCGGGCGCGGGCTGGGCGAGCTCCTGGCGAGCGGCGCTGTTCCAGCTCATCTCCGACATCCCGCCGGTTCACCGCCCCTCCATCTCCTCCATCTCCATCGACGGGACCTCCGCCACCACGCTCATCGTTGACAGGTCTCGCCGCCGTTCACCGCTCGATCCATCCCCACTGTCACATGTGACGATGCGTGTTCTTTGGTCTGCGAGGTTGCAGCGAGACCGGGGAGCTCCTGGCCGGCCCGTTCCTCTACAACGAGAGCTTCCCGGACGCGCTGCCCGCCGTGGAGGCGGTCGCGCCGGCGAACCACACGGTGTGCTCCGGCTCCTCCACCCTCTGCAAGCTCGTGTCGTGGTGGAACGCCACCGGCGCCGGCGGCGATGCCGCCTCGGCGGCCGTGCTGATGCACCAGTCTGACTGGCTCCTCTGGCTCCTGCACGGCCGGTACGGCGTCTCCGACTACAACAACGCGCTCAAGGTCGGCTACGACCCCGAGGCCGACGCCTACCCGAGCTGGCTCATGTCGCAGCCCTACTGCCACATGCTCCCCTCCGTCAGAGCACCTGGAGCTCCCATCGCCGCCGTCAAAGATGACATCTGCTCGCAGTACGGTAAACACGTACTAACTCCTCAACAACCATGGCTCATCCTTCTTACATACAATTATTTATTTATATATACATAATACATGTATATATAGCATATATAATTATATATACTAGTCCATCAACCCGTGCGGGCTAGAAACTCACCACTTAATTTAAAAATAATATATCTTTTCATTTTACCTATTTAGCTTTATAACCTTAATTGATGTATATAAGCATGATTTAGAAACACCCATAATAATATTTTGTGATAACTTTTTTATAATGAGGGAGAGAGTTAGTTAATTATATATTAAGGTGTTCCTAATGATTATTTAAAAATAGTGGAAATTTATAATCTATATATAAATTTAGATGATTGATTTATGTTATTTCTTATAATCACATCGTGATAACAAATATGACATGAACCCGACGGCCGCAAAACCCGATGGCGGTGGTGAGGACGGCCTTGCATAGTGCCGTGCCTGAGGCCCCGATGGGATTCCATCAATGAAAAAACGGCCTCCTTATTGATAAAATGGATGAGCACCGCCATGCGTGGTGTGATGCCACACCTCTAGGGAGATCCATTTTTTGGATGCACCTTAGTCATGATTAGATCCGTGCATCTTTTTTCTTCTATTGTGCATCTAAGATGAGAGAAGAGAGGAATATATCGCATGAGTTCTTGCAATGTGTATCGTAACTGTTAGAAAATTAGCCCACGCAGCGATGAGCTGCCCGCTAATCTCCTCCAGTGGAAGCGTCGATTGGATCTACCGAGACGAACTTGCAAGATCACAGACGACATCGGAGACACGATCTTTGTTAACGAGGTTCGGCCATGTGCCTACATCCCCGGGGCATGACTACGGGCGCTCCTCCCCAACCGCAACACCGGTCGCTCCGAGGTCCCGGCAACGTGCCACCTCCCCCCTGCGAGCCTGTCGCTATGTCGTCATGGTTACAACAACTGCCCCCCCTCTCATATTTATGAGGAGGCCCAGGTTACAGAGTTTGACACGAACTCTACCCTATACTGCTAAATACAACTCCAAGTCCCGTCGTAACCGGACTCGTACAAATATTCGACACAATATCTAACAAACTCCACCTTGGCGAATATTCCGCCATCTCGAAACTGTCATGTGTGAACCTCCATGTACACCAGACATGAGTTGTTTCCTTTGCCGCTCAACACGAGCTGCCCGACGAGCTTGACTTCTCAAACTCACCGCCTGAAGAAACACCGCTATCCCTGCAATTCCAAACTCCATGACTCCACCTGCAACTGTGCACTCTTCTCTTCCTATCATCATATGATACTGAAAACCTCACCGTCGCTATCTGAGTCAAATATTAGAATTTTCCACATCAGCCTTGCTCTTCGTTTCCGCTGCCATACTACGCTAGACGTCTTACACCGTAGTTTCCTGCAGCCCTGACCAACCAGATTACTCCAGTTGCAAGTACAGACATCCGCAGTCTATACTTCCTTCCAGTTCAGCCCTTGAAGCTTCTCTGCGCCCTTCGATTCATGCTTCAGAACCCCGCACGTGCAACTCGAATCGATTCACGCCCTTGCTGATTTGGAAGCAACAAGCTCATCCCATGCAAACCTGCATACTGAGCTCACGCCGCGTGTCGCCACGCCACAAAGAACAACAACCCATCAGTCGTCACGCTCCTATGTCGTCATCGCTGATCCCGTCATCATCTCTGACCCGCGGTCTAACTAGCCTGTCGCCGCCAGTCTCTCCGCCATGCATCACGGTATGTTCACCCTCCTCGTGAACTCTCCGCCTGCCATCCTGAACTGTCTGCCTTATGCCCCGCGAACTGTTCGGCCCACCAGTGAACTGCTCCACACCTCGACCATGCCAGCCTGCCACCTGACTCCGCCGCTCCTGAGCACCCACTGATCCGCTATCGAACTTCCATCAGTCGCCATGTGCACCACGACTGAACACCATCGACAACATCTGCTCGTTGCCAACGAGCCCGCAACACCGGCCTGAGGTCTGGTCCATCGACCACCGTCTCTCCTCCTTCGTCTGTTGCAATTTCCATCAGCTTCTGCAACGGCGAGTCGTACCCTATAGCTCCGTTGTGCGCACAACCCTGCTACACTCCAGCATGACACTTTGTCGCTATACACTGATCCGACCGACGTGGCTTGTCGATCGCTAGACTTCCGCCTTTGCTGCGGATTGTCTATCGGGTTCGTCGTTGAACCCCTACATGATGTCATTGAACCTCCATGAGCACACCTGCGCAATAACAACCGGTTGTTCCCTGCTCTGCGTGCATGTTGAGCTTGTGCTGTACACGAGCCCTTAAAATATGCACCTCATGGTCCACCAGCAGTCTCAAACCACACAATAATAAATCTGGTTAAAGTGCATGCACTCGAGTCATCATGCTCCAAGCACCAACAGAGGACGTACGTGTACACATGCCATATTGCAGCACTTACACCACCTCTTTCAATGTGCCACCGAGCCCAACTCCTTCATGCACTTCCCTTCTTTTCTTATCCGAGCTGCCCGAGGAGTCCACGATCGAACTCATGCAGCCCAGCCGTCGTGTACGACACGGCCTCGTGGTGTCCATGCATATCTGACTCCAACTTCAACTTGCATCTAACTCACGCCATGCTTACGCCCTGCAGATTGCTTCAAGACATCTCGATAACACCATCCAGCTAGAATTCTAGCCACCGCCGACTCACGTCGACCCGCTGCAGCCATATATACCTTGACCACAGCCATGCTCCACCTTGCATTGTATCCTCCCGCACCACATGTGCATTGAAACGACGCCGTGTGGATGCATAATCCTCGAATCTCCAGGTGATCTTCCACATAGCCTCTAGATCCAATCCAACCAAAGCTCTTGATACCAATTGTTAGAAAATTAGCCCACGCAGCGATGAGCTGCCCGCTAATCTCCTCCAGCGGAAGCGTCGATTGGATCTACCGAGACGAACTTGCAAGATCACAGACGACACCGGAGACACGATCTTTGTTAACGAGGTTCGGCCATGTGCCTACATCCCCGGGGCATGACTACGGGCGCTCCTCCCCAACCGCAACACCGGTCGCTCCGAGGTCCCGGCAACGTGCCACCTCCCCCCTGCGAGCCTGTCGCTATGTCGTCATGGTTACAACAGCAGCTCCCCCTCTCATATTTATGAGGAGGCCCAGGTTACAGAGTTTGACACAAACTCTACCCTATACTGCTAAATACAACTCCAAGTCCCGTCGTAACCGGACTCGTACAAATATTCGACACAATATCTAACAAATATCAGAGCCGAAGGTCGAGAAACCTGAAAAATCTCTAGGGTCACATGGTGACGGGGGAGCCCGTGAACCTCTCCAGAGGGTCATATCACGATTTGTTACCCGGGGAGTTGGACTCGGGGCCTGGGATAACGTCTTCCGGAAGATCACATGGGTTATGTGATGGAAGAGTTGGGCCCGATGTGTGACGGGAGAAATTGTTAGGTTTAGTCCCATATCGGAAATTGCTGGGGGTGGAGCACAACATATAAGGTGGGGGCAGTCCTCACCTATCAGACTAGTCTTTTGGGTTGAGTTAGGCCTGGGCCTTAGTTGGTTGTGGCTCCGGTGGACCTGGGCTCGATTAGGGCGCCGGCTCGTGGGTATAGCGGGCCGGGCCGGATTCCGCTTGCGCCACTCTAACAGTAACAATATCATTATGGGATCAGGATTTGGGATTACATTAGATTACTTTGTAGCGTGTCTCATGAGGATTAACGTGGAGCTTCCAATTAGTAATAGTAAGATGGTGTAATAATTGATATGTGGTCTTCCCTGATTTACAACAAATGTTAACGTCTTTGTACGTCATTGTCAAGACTTGAGCAATATTTGTGCAAGGTAAATCACCAGCTAGATAGTGCATGTTATGAATACACGTCGCTATAGATTAATTGGTGCTGAAAAAGAACTTTAGCATAAGAATAAAACTCGGACATGAATGGGTAATGCATGCCATTCTCATCGGCATATCGTCGTAAATAACTTATGATGTCCCTCATCTGCTGAAGAACAGCCCTTGCGATCTCCTCCTGCTGCATTGCAGTATGGCTAGATCACGTGCTGGTTGATAGAGATGGTACATGCAGGTGCAGAGCAGGGCACGTGAATGAGACTCGGTATCTGTATCTTACCTACACAGCTCCATGGTGGCCCCATACTGATCAGCTTGTGGTTCTTGATTATGGGTGCCTCCTTGAGTTTATCGCATGATCCATCATCTATCCACGTTAGCTAATCAAACTCGCTGATGATCTCATACGCCATCTCCTTCAGGACCAGGCCATCGTGAGATGTGATCAACCACCGGGGATCCTTATATATCTGCACTCGTCAGGACGACGGCGACTGATTTGATGCGACCAGAGCAGGAAATCCGTTTCTGCTCATTGGGTGCCACATGAAGAGCTACCCGTCCCCCCCGAGGGATGACCACCGGGGGACGTTTGGCGGCGGCGCTAGAGCCATCGTGGCTTGTGCGTGTTAGAGACAGATGCAAGGAGGTAGTACAGGAGGGAGGATCGTAATTAGTTTCTGATCGGATTTTTTTACGTGCTTCCGATTGGATTTGTTTACGTGCCTCCGATCAGACTTTTTCTCATGTGTATATCACACATATATTACTTCTTTAATGGCATGGTAGGTAATTTAAATATAACTACAGGGGTTATTTTAGAATATTTTTATAATGACAGAGGTGGGTAATTATTTTTGAAAACAGAATAGATCTAGTGGCTATCGTGGCTACAAAATCAATGGCCAGATGTTTTTAATTTTTATAAGAATTTTTAGGATTTATCTATTTTTCTAGCGCGTCTCGTGAGGATTAACGTGAAGGCTCATTAGTAATAGCAAGATACAAACATTATTACATCTGCTACATCGTTTCGCTCATCTGGATCGCCTAGCTAAATTTGTGGAGGTTTTGGTGGGCAGGGCTCTCCAAGGAATGTGTGGTGTGCACGGGGACGACGGACAGCATAGCTGCGTTTCTTGCAGCTCGCACCGCCGGGCCGGGGAGGGCGGTGACGTCGCTGGGGTCGACGCTGGCGATCAAGCTGGTGAGCAAGGTCCGGGTGGACGACGCGAGGTTCGGCGTGTACAGCCACCGCCTGGACGACACGTGGCTCGTCGGCGGCGCGTCCAACACCGGCGGAGCCGTGCTCCGGCAGCTCTTCACCGACGGCCAGCTGGCGGCGCTGAGCGAGCACATCGACCCGGCCGTCGCCTCGCCGCTCGACTACTACCCGCTGCCCAAGAAAGGGGAGAGGTTCCCGGTCTCCGATCCCGACATGGCGCCAAGGTTGATGATGGAGAACAATTTGAATCTCATTGATCAATGCACATCGTCAAAACACCATGAGTAACACTGCAGTACGTTTCACTGTTTTGCTCTTTTGCCTCTGAAGGTTGCAGCCACGCCCTGACAACGATGCAGAGTACCTGCACGGCATACTGGAGTCCATCGCGCGAATTGAGGTTGAAATCAAACTCCATTTCTTTTGACACACACTATATATATCGATCACCAAGTGGTTGAACCAAATGTTTCTGAATTTGTGGTGCCAACTACTAACCAGGCCAAAGGGTACAATCTGCTGAGGGAGCTGGGCGCGACGGCGGTGGAGGAAGTGTTCACAGCAGGGGGAGGAGCGCAGAACGACAAGTGGACGGCGATCCGGGAGAGGGTGCTCGGCGTGCCGGTCCGGAAGGCGGAGCAGACGGAGGCAGCATATGGAGCTGCACTGCTTGCACTCAAGGGCGCAGATCGCCGAGTAAGAGTAGCTTAGCTAGCTACGGAAACATGCAACCTATTCGTAGCCCGTAATATTTTTCTCTCGGCGTAAATCAGCACCGCCCACCGGTTAGTTAGTGCTATTTTTCTCTCAGCATAAATCAGCATCTGCCACCAGTCAGCCGAAAATGTTGATGTGTGACACTACGTGTGATCGAACCTGTGATGAATTGTGTAGGTAACATGTGCTTGAATATTCTTCCCGACAGATCTACACGCTTGCCGTAGAAATATAAGTAGTGTGGATCAAATCTTCATTCTTTTACGGAATATAAGTCGATCTAGTTCTAGCCTTGGACTTTCTTTTTGGTCAAAGTAAATCAAGCTACAAAATGAAGTTAATTTGGATCCAGTTGCTTCCCCAAGCACAAAGATATTGTTGGCTCAAGTCTCCATCTGAGGATCTAAACATGGCACTGTATCGATCTCCTCTGATGGCAAAAAAAATCAGAAGTAATTAAACTGAAGAAATTAGTCATGCTGCCTGTAAATTTAGAAAGCAACTGAATCGAATCAAGTACACACACAACACGCAACACATCACAAAGATCAGGAAAAAGATTCGGCGCACATTATCCCGTGATCAAACTCAATAGCATCCAAAGACACCTCTTTCGACCGATCTTGTCAAAGATGGAATAGTTGGTTGGGACGCCCAAGAAATTAACGTTGTACAGGGATGGTAGTGATGCATGCATATATACCACACACACACACGCAGTGGCAACAAAAACAGTGTTCGTGAAGGGAACCCATTTTTGTATAGTTTTATATCCTTGCATTGTCTTGCATGGATTCTTCGGTTACTACCACTGCCAACTCCAGCTCTAGTATGATAAGCCTCTCCCATTTTGTTCTGTCAGAGCCGCCTATTCTTTTATGATGAGTGCATGTAGAAGGAGGAGAAAGGTGTAATTTGGTTTCATGTACATGTGTGTAAAGCTGAGCTCTTGCTTCTTTTAAAGCCTGGAAACCTTTGCAATTTGCAGGCATTGTTTGGTGTGGCCTGGTCTGGTCTGTTCACCCCTCTGCTCTGAGCATCGTTAGCTGGTGGTCCACTTCTATGCTTGCAATGGTGGTATCAGAAGCTCAAAAACCATGTTGTTCCATTCCTCTGCCACTATTGTATGTTGCTAATTCATGATGAGCCTGTCTCTCAAAGCTGCATAATCCGCATGTCGATTTGTTCGATCGACATGTCCTCCACGGATCACTAATAACCTACTACAAAGTTAGATCGCAATTCTCTTTGAAGCCATATTCGATCAGTGTCTCACTGAGCTCTACCTGAAAATGCAAATGAAACATTTCATCTTTTAGTTATTTTTATTTACTCCTCCATTAGCTGCCCCCACAAAATTGCAGCGCTTATCGGTTATCATGGCGCTTTGCGTAGATTGCTCTCCTGCTGCTCATGTTCTTTAAGCTTCTTTTCAGAATCATCTTTCTTTGGCGACTTGAGAAATTTGCCCGGGACAATAATTTTAAAGCCCCAGCTGCTGCGGCGCTGCTCCTTCCTTTGCTCGCAGAAATGTTGGCGCCGCGAAGCTTTTGCCGCGGGCGCGGGGGGCAGCGGCAGATCATGCGCATCACCGCGGCTCTCGCTCTGATCGCTTCGTGCTGCGTCTTTGCATGGCCTGCCCGCGCCTCGTGGGACACTGAATCATTCGGATCCTTCCGCCTGTCTGTTTCCTCTGGAATCGATCTCACGCCCTGCAAGAACCTGCCTGGCAGAGCTACGCCGACAACCATTGTTTGTTCTTATGCTGCAACCTACCTGAATCTGAAAGAATAAAGCATTTCTACCTGATCAGGATTTTGATTCATTTTATTAATTGAGTTGTTTTGGATTAATTTTAGATGACGAGAGCCTTACAAGTATGGCAAAGGTCATCTGACAGAGCACGATAACTAATCTCAAAGCGGGAACATTAATTTTTTTTCACTCTGAAAAGTCATTTTGTTTCAAAAGAAAAACCTGAAAAGTGCGCCACGCGCATGGAGTCAAGCTCGACATTTGACTTGATTCATGATGAGCAATGTGTTGACACGAGATCGCGCCAACAACAAGCACGCGGAGTAGCTCCTTGCTGCCCTTCCGCGCAAAGCGGTCAGACCGGTTTTGATAACCGGTCAGACCGGTTTCGCCGGCGGTGCCCGGCGAGAGACCAAGGAACGCCCGTCCGGGAGGGACCCCGTCAGGACATGCGCACCTTGGGTTGTTCTAGGATCGGTAGGCCACCTAGAACGCCTTCAATCGACATAGAGACAAAGGAAGAACAACATGATAATAGATTGGAAAAGTTGGGTAAAGAGATAAAAGTAAAGACAAAACGATAAAAGGTAGATTTGATAGATTCGATTGGGGATATTCTCAATCGGCCTTGACCCTTTATATTTATAGGGTGGGATGGTCTTACCCCGTTGAGTCGGTTTACAATATGGGATAAAACTCTAAAGTCCTAAACCTACTCCAACACGGAAGAAACCGGTCAGACCGGATAGGGAAACCGGTCAGACCGGTTTGGCCGTTGCCAGATCGGCTAAAGTAAAACCGGTCTGACCGCTTCCTAGAACCGGTCTGACCGGTTGCCCTCGGCCTGATAGGCAACTGCCAATTTTGATCGTCAACACAATGAATGGGCAGACATACCTGATCTGCAAGCTCTGCATTTGTGACTGACTGACTGATCATAGGAAGAACATAATGGGTCCAGCAGGAAAAAAGATGTTCTTTTGGCAAGGAAGGAGATACGAGCCCAGTTTTGTGCCAGAAATAAGCTGATACACTTGCATATCTACTTTGAATATTTCTGATGCAGATAGCTGTTAGCCAGATGCTGAGCTGCAGCATTTTATGATCTCCATAGATCACACAGATGGGCACAGTTGGATGTGGATCTTGGAGTGCTTCTCAGGGTAGTAAATTAAACATCCATGTGATTGTGCCCAAGATTTCGTTGGAGTTGTTAAACATGTCTGATGTATGGTGGCATCTGCAGTCACAACTTGCGGGTCACTTTTAGTACCCTAGCTTACAGCTTTAAGCACACTCCACATGATATGCAGCCTGATCATGAGCTGCTCCTGAGTTGTAGTGCCTCAAGTTGCTAGTGTTGTTTAAACTTGAGGCAAACATTGTGTCTGATGTTTGGTCTCAAGAAAGTATTGGTTGATGCTAATTAGCCACTTTGATCTGTCCCTGCCTGGTAGCTTTTCCATGAACACTGGATTGGTCCTGGACTATTAAGCTTTCAAATGGGTAATTATTGATATCACAATTAAATTCTAATCCTAGTGATCAGATAGTTGAGTGCAACAGTTGCAAAGCACCAACATAAAAAACAATAAAAAAACAAAAAGGAAACAAAAGAGGTAGTAGTGTGAAGTGGAAAAGGGAGTGGTTTTTTTTCTTAATATGAGAAGAGTGAGGATATTGGAAGAATGAGGCCATGGATCAACCACCATGATGCTGTGTCTGCAAAGAGGGTGGCACAACACAATCATCCCACACCACATGCCTCCTCCCCTCCAAAAAGCTATTACCAATCAATCCATTGGTTACACTCCCCTCTTACATACATCATTCATCTAACTATCTTATCCCATACCACATCAACAGCTAAGCAACAGAAAACTAAACCTGTCAATTTACCTGATAGCCACACAATGTTGTAACAACTTTAAAGCCTGTATGCATGGTAGTATATATATGAATCAGCAACTTCTTCATGTGCTAGGATTAGCAGGCTGTTACACATGATTGTGGTGAGTTGAGTACTTAATCAAGCAGGGTTGCAAAGTTTGACTGGCTCTATTTAACATTTTAAACTATTGGGAAAACTTTATCAGAGGCAAAGCACTAGTTACGTTCCAGAAACAATCTATCTTCTACACGGCAAAATCAGTTGGAGATCGATCAACGTACATGCGCAATTTGATAGATGCTAACAGATATATATACACATATGCATCCGACGAGCCAAAAGCATATCACCATCTCTCTTCTCACACCAAGACGCACAAAGCTCTCACGCATAAGCCAGAGGCATTCACTTCGCTGTCGTGCGATTATTGGGCGCCGGACGGGGAGAGGATGGACGAGTCGTGGCGGTGCACGATGGGCTCGGTGCTGCCGCGGCAGCGGTCGTCGGACCAGCAGCAGCAGCAGCTCGCCGGCGGCGGCCACCGGAGCCTGGCCGCCGACGACTTCCGCGACGTGTACGGCGGTCCGCCGCGCACCGTGCTCCTCCGCAGCTTCGGCGGCAAGGCGGCGGGTCACCAGTACACGAGCTACGGCGGCGCCGCCGAGGCCTTCTCCCGCCGGCCGTACGCCGACGGGAGCGCGGCGGCCGTGCCCACGGAGCAGGGCTTCTTCGACGACATCTTCGGCGCCCGTCGCCACACGAGGTCCAGGTCCAGGTCCAAGTCCAAGTCGTCGTCGGCGGTCAGCTCCGACGAGTTGCCCGCCGGCTTCTGCCGGCCGGTGGCCACCGGCGCCAGCCGCGCCGACGCCACGCTCTCCTCCTTCACTTCTAGGCTCAGGTAGGAGCTCACTGACTGACAGTCTTGGTTGCCTAGGTAGCTAGAAAGCACGTGAAAAATGTGTCATGCTTCACAAATGCCTAATTAGATGATCACTGTCACTCACTAGCGCTAACATGATCTTTGCCGTTTATGGCAGGCCGGTGACGATCCCTTCCCGGCGGTACGACTCATCGCCGCCGTCGTCAACGTCGACGATGGGGGAGTACCAGAGCAGCTTCACGTGCTCGACGGCGGCGTACGCGGCGGCTCGGTACTACTACGGAGACGCCAATTCCAAGGCCTCCGGCAGATCGAACCACAGCAGAGGCGCCGCCGGCGACGCGCACCGCCGCCGGCACCAGCGCGGGAGCAGAAACTTCTGCTGCTTCACGTCGTCGAACCCGGAGACCAGCAGCAACGCGCCCAGCTTCCGGAAGGCACGCGGCGGCGCGCGGTCGCTGGCGGCCGAGACCACCATCACCGACTACGACTACTCCGGCGCCGACTACGGGTACTACTACTCGCCGCCGTCGGCCACGTCGTCGTCGCTCTTCACCAACCCGCTGGCGAGGACGCCGCGGCGGCTGGAGGAGGCGGTGAGGGAGAGGGCGCCGCTGCTGATGGACGACGGCGACGACATCGACAGCGTCGGCGCCGCCGCGGTGGACGAGGCGATTGCATGGGCCAAGGAGAGGTTCTGGAGCCAGGCCAGGTGATTGGAGGACGATCAGGGTCAGATCCTCAAGATCATCCAATTCTTTGATGATAGTGCGCTTATGTAAAAATTATGCTACATTCTAGGCGCCTAGTGACCATGGCCAGTATTTTGTAAAGCTTCATTTATTATGGAAGATTGAATACATTCAGCTTGCCCACGAATATGGAACACAAACATAAGATGACTGAATGTGGCTAAAACAAGATCATACGACATGTCAGAACATGGCTAAAGAATTCATTTCAAGAAACGAAGGGAAAACAAACCACCAATTTCATAGCTCCAGTCGCTCCGAGCCTAGCGAGCGAGTGGGTTCTCCTCTCCGTTTACTCTTTCAAGTCTTTGTTAAGAAGCAAAAAGCAAACCAAAATTTGAAGAGGGAATGGTTAACATATGCTAATATGGAACGGTCTTGAGTCTTAACAGAAGTCAATAATCCATTCTTCTCGTATATTGGGTTCACTATTCCCAATTATATGTCTATACATAATATCTGGTGATCATTGCAATCAGTGATATACATATTTTGCTGCCACTTGTGACAAACTCTGAGAAAAGCAGGGCGTTTCTTGATCCTAAACTTTCAGCAATGTTACACAAAACTCGGGCTGTGAAAAGAATGCGATGAACCAAAGTATACAAAATCTTCCAAATGGAATACCAGGCCAGTGGCGAGGTTCAGCTTTCTATTCACCTTGCAAATGCCAAGCACCTTGCTATTTTGTCCTCGTGATGACTCTCTCTGTTATATCAATAAGAGCGCGCCTGGAAGTAAGAACATCCTCGTCGTCGCTATCTGGAAGGGCTTCTATAGCTTTGATCGCACGGTTAGCATGTTCCCATGCCAGCTCTTTCGTCCTTTCAATTCCACAGCTCTTCTGGAAGGGCCTGCAATTTGCACACATGAAGATAATTAAGTATATGGTTCCTCCCTATCCCTGGTTACTATGGGATTGCAAAGTGCATGCACTTTCAAGAGTGCATGCATTTTTCAGGTGTGCAAGGATTGCAGAGCATGGTTCTTAAGACGTTAAGGCGACACGTGGCGACCCCCCCCCCCCCCCCCTCACAACGCCTAGGCGCTTAAGGCGCGTGGCGAGGCGACGCCATAGACATATCCTATCCTAGTTATACTATGACAGTAGAATTTTGTAGCACATACATAAGTAGCGCCACAGAACTCTCCATTGTTGTTGCCTTGCTGGCTGTGGTGTGGTATATACAAAGAATAAAGGCACACGGACACGATTTTATAATTGCAAAGCAGAGTAGAGCATAGCCAGGCACAAGCAGCAGAGTAGAGCAGAGGAAGCGGGAGAGGAGAGGGAAGACCGGGAGAGGAAAAAAGCTACCTATGTACAGAGAGGAGGAAATTTGGAGTTGGGGATAAAAATGAGACGGCAGGATTCGGGTAGAGAGGTGAGAGGGAAAATGGGAGCGGCAGTTGCTGATAGGGGCGGGGCCGTGGAGAGGCGCGGACGCGTGCCGTGCCGCGCCGCGGCCGCCGCTCTCTCCTCCCCTTCTCCTTTTCCCTCTCTTCCCAAATGGAGCGATCCACTCCTGGCACACCCCCTCTCTTATTGGCGCCCACGATTTCGCTCCCGTCGTTCCTTTCCCGCGCAATTTCCGACCCAGCCAAACTTCACGCGCTTGCCTTCTCTGTTTTCCGCTGGTCCTCATCTATGGCGGCCGCCATGTCCTACAGGGCGCCTAATGGACGCCCCGGCGACGCCTTGCGCTTGAGGCGGACGCCATTCACAGTCTGGCAAGGCGACGCGGACGCCTAGGACCCCGAGCACGCCTGGACGCCTAGTCGTCGCCCCCTTACGAACCGGGTTGCAGAGCGCACGCAAGAATTATGGCTAGGATCATCTGGAGAAGGCAACAATTGGAGCTTTCAGTCTATTATGAGCTACCCGGTCCCCAGTATCCTACTAAACTAGTCAAGTTGGTCTAATACTCTAAACACCTGGTAACACTACAAATCAAGATTACTTTCAAACAAAGAAAAAGAAAAAAAAGAAAGAGTTTTATTTCACAAATGACGCAGGGGAGCTTCATGCCATTTCATGAAATACAGTTTTATCATTGTTATTTAAACCTGTATAGGTTGTCTTCATGCAACCATAGCATGATAAGAAATATACTATTACGTGTGGCATTGCAAATGATACCCTAATGTTTGTCTGTACCCTATAGGTAGATGAACAACTAAAATATTCACTCACAAGTTCAACATTTGCAGGATCGTCGAAACCACGGTCGACAACTTCATTTAGTTGTGGGAATTCCTCCATCGCATATAAAATTGGGGCAGTAATGATTCCCTGCATCATGAATGCCATCACATGACAGAAAATGTAAACATGAGAAAGAATGAGAATCACTATGCATGTGTTCCTTGTTAAATATCACAGTTGTAATTTAGTGTTGATACAACAGGTCTTGCTTAACCATTACATCTAGTTTCAGTAACTCACAGAGACATACAACATTATTCAAGGCTCACCATTTCCTTCTTATCCAGTACAACAATAATTATTTCTACCTTGTTCTGATGTGACATATCAATGGAAATAGTCACAAAAAAATTTCCTGCCCTATCAAAAAGCACTAATCCAAATCATGGTATTTCTTGCAAGAAGTCTATCATGGGAGTTGCATGCCCAAGGTAGCAGCATAAAAAGTTTCAGCAAAATGGATTGTGCTGGTAGAATGCAGCATATACATATCCATTAAGCAAGTATTATTAACACCAGACAGCAAAAGCTTATATAAATTTCTTGTATCCAAAATATTATGACACATAATATGGCTAGGTAAAAGATAAATGAATAATCCCATTTCAGATGATAGAAAGGGGAACATATTCAGTCACTGGAGAGGAAGCTGGGTATAAGAAAAGCTGGGAGCAGTTATTATTACATGGCGAATATCAGATAATGAACCCTTCCCAAGGGATGCAGAGGTGCCAGTGAAATCTAGAACATCATCAATCAACTGGAACGCCAAACCCTACATAGATTCCAAATAAACTAAGCTGCTGATATTTTTAGGATTATCTTAGAAGGAAATTATTCATGAAAAGATGAAGGGGAACGTAAAATGTTACATACCAAGTTTCGGCCATATTCATATGCAAGCATTGAGACCTCAGCAGTGTGCCCCGCAAGAACAGCGACAGCCTTGCAACTATTTGATATCAGTGATGCTGTTTTGTAGTACTCCATGCTGCACAAATTTGGAAATTCATGCCAGAATTAGTTAGCAGAAACCAACATATCCAATAGAGAATTGTAAAGTAAAATAAAGAATCGAACATTGCAAGAATTTCACACCACAGCTCTTTGAACATTATGTTACATCTGACTAGAGCAACTAAGAGAAAATATTAAACCTTCGCCGTTGCTCTCTGCTTGTCGAGATCTGCATAGTTTCACCAGTAACTAGATGTTCTACAGCAGTTGCCATTAGGGATACCACCTGCATATAGTTGATAGACTGGTTGGTACCACAGACAACATGCAAGAAGAAGAACAAAGTGGCCACTGCAGTCAGCAAGTAACAAGGGTTAATCTAGAATTAGAGCATTGGCTAAGCACGGTAATGCCGCTATGGATACCAAAGAGGCAAGAGATTACAATCTAAGGTCAGCATGAATTGAGGGATAGACATGTGAATAAAGGTCAAACGACTAAATCCATGGTAGCAACTGAGACAATGAGTCACATGAACTATGCATATTAGCTATTCTTAAGATTGCTAAAATCAAATGAATGAGCCCATATATTTACCTCTGTTCCCAAGTGCTGCAAGTGCCACACATGCTCTAGACAGGAGGAAGTCACCTGCGAGTACAGAAAGCTGCAGCAAAAACAAATGAGGAATACTGATGTCGTCTGGTTCGTTTGGGGAGTTGGGGAACGGGAGGCGGCACCAGTGGCATGGAGGGTCGTCACGTGGATGTGCCCCGTCTGCCACGTCTGGCTGTGCTACTATTCTAACCAAACAAGCAGAGTGAAAAAAAGATAAGCTTTTCGCAGCAAAAACATGAATCTACTGGCATATGATTCCTGTTTGACCGAACGAATGGTAAAATTCTATCCAGCATGACCACCCTGCCAATGGTTCTAATATTCCTGGTTACATTTCTGTCATCCAGAGTGGTCTATACTCTACTCAGAGATGCAAATTGCTATGGTAATTCACATCATCCTTCAACTTAGATTGCAGTTTATGGGCCTTCTCTCCAGGAGGGTACACAGATTATTGTGGTCTGAAGGTAATGCCATTTGCGCCCCAGAAGGTACACTATATGGACTGCTATTATATAACACAATCGAAAAAGAATCATTCTGTACTGTGACCTGATATATGAGAATTCCAATAACAATGCAGATGGTGTTCTTGTTGAATCATTCCAGGAATTGCTATAAGATTCTACCGTTTGTGTCCTAGATTGCCACCAATCAACAAGCTTCTCCGGTTTCTCTGCATCTTTCCTCATTCTAGTATTGAAAGTGGAGAGGGTGAAGCATCACCACCATTTGACAAGGGATATTTTGGAGGTGAAGAAATCTACTGAGGAACAATGATGGTTCGAATCCCCTACAGGGAACGGCAGGGAACGGATAAAATATATCAATCTTCATAGAAGGAAGCCTTTTGCACTTGGGAAAACATTATATGTAGAATTAACATTAATCATGTATTATACTATTCTCACAACTCCTCAAGAAGAGCTCTGTTTCCACAACTTCTGATGCATGCTGTTTTTTCCTCCAGGAAGTATAATCTCATTTGGTATGCTTGTTTCCTGACCAAATTTCCAAAAATGACCCAGTGTGCTTTATTTTCACCCATTCTATCATGCTCTTGCCACCTTTCTCTTATTCCTGACTATGGCCTCTATGTTTTCATGGAGAGATAAAGACTCCCGATAGGTTAAATATAATTTACCAAATTAGAAGTCCTTGTAGCTCATGTTTTTGCATGACTTGGCTAACTAAAACAGGTGTTGCTGCTTTCTGTAGCGATCAACTAAGAACCACTACTTATTAGCAATGATTTAAGAACCACTACTTAAAGTAACAACTTTCTATTCTGATGTATCTCAATTCAATGAGATATTGTAGAGCATTACTGGCTCCGAGAGAGGTTGGGGCGACTGAGGACTTGGGGTTCCTTGGTGGCTGGTGGGTGAACTGGTGACTCCTCTATTGAGACCAGAACGTGTCAGAATAGGACACAGTAGTTTTATATATGTTGTGCATCACACACGGCACAGTGCTTGCTAAAACTCGCTCAGCTTGCAGGCAAATCGAAGGGAGAGGCAATGGGTGCTACATCACCAAGGTGAAGCAGCTCCAGGAGGAGGCTGCTGCCGCAGGCGCCTCTTAAGTCTACCAAAGTTAAAAATCATAACAGCAAAATTACTGATTATTAAGCATAAGCAAGAAGCTCAATCTAATTATTTATCACTACATCCGTTTCAAATTACTATTTATTATTGACTTTTTTTGAAACGTTTGACCGTCCGTCTTATTCAAAAAATTATGTGAGTGTTATTTCTTTTATTTGTGGCTTACTTTATCATCACATAACTTTATGTATGACTTATTTTTTCGTATATTTAGATAATTTTTTTGAATAAGATGAATGGTCAAATGTTGTGGAAAAAAGTCAACAACGAATAGTAATTATTCGTTGTTGACTTTTTTGTTTAACGTTTGACCATTCGTCTTATTCAAAAAATTTCACAACTATCGTTTATTTTGTATGTGACTTGCTTTATCATTGTATATATTTCAAGTATAACTTATTGGTTTGTATATTTGGATAAATTTTTTGAATAAGACGAATGGTCAAAGATCAATAAAAAAGATCAACAATGAATAGTAATTTGAAACGGAGGAAGCAGTAGCTAATAGCATCCTAGTGATCATACACACTTGTCGGTATGTTCTTTCTGCTAGTGCTTTTTTTCATCTGGCATTCTAATGGCCAAGAAACAAGCGGTGCCCTGAAAAACATGAGATGTTCAGAAGTATTCATATCCCCAGACTTTCCCGCCGGAGAAGAGGTTGAGGCAGAGCACGCACGCAACCAGCAGCACACCTGGGATCCACCAGCCGCCGCCGCCGTCGGAGAACATGGCGCACAGCACCAGGCACAGAAGCATCAGTATGTAGAACCCCAGCCCAGTGCCGCCGCCACCGCTGGCCCAGTCGCCGCCAAAACCGCCGCCGCCGTACCCATCGCCTGGCCGGTAGTAGTATATGCCGGCGAAGTACGCCGCCACCACCAGCAGCAGCGCGGCGAGCATGATGTTCTGGATCAGGAACATGACCACCACCAGCGCCGCCGGCACCAGCACCACCTCGCTCCGGCTGCCGGCGGCCGCCAAGGCCAGCAGCAGCAGCCCGGCGCCGAGGGCCAGGACCACGGCGTTGTCCGTCACCGTCTCCTGCACCTCGGTCACCTGCTCGTACCACCCCATCAGGCTCTCCTGGCAGATGACCCACCCCAGCGCCACCACGATGAGGAGCGGCACCACCGGCGACGGCCTCCGGCTCGCCGCCCACGCCGGCGACCCGCCGCCGCCAGAGCTCATGATCACCTCTACTGTTTCACTGCTATCTGAAGATCTTTTGCTATTCTACACAACAGCTAGCAGATAACTTGTTGCCAATGGCAATGCAGGTCTGATCTATCAGTTCCTGGTATATATGGACGCGTGCCCTGTCTATCATGTTCCAACTAATTTTAACCACATGCTTTTTGTACATGTAAAGCTGATGTACATCGATCTGTCTGGATTGTACTAGTTTGGGCAGGAGCCAACACTTGGATTCCGGTAGGTGAGCTGGTCCTAGCGAAAGAGGACACAGAAGACAAGGGCTTTGCAGGTCAGGTCATTCTCATGCTTAACTCACAACTACGAACTATAAAGGTTTATAACGAAGAAAAAGATTCTTTTATTGACTCCATTAAGACGTAAAAGCCAAATGTGTAGCTGAAAACGACGGCTGCTATCATGAGCCGGACCACTTCAACCACAAAAACTGTCTAATGACAGTGGGAGTAGCTATGAGCCTCATCAGTACAATCTCGTTTATTGTAAATTCGTAATGAATACTACAAGATACGGTGGCGACGAAGCTTATCTTATCGGCCACGAGGGGAAATTACAATTTGTTCAGATTGTCCACAAAGTTCAGTGAACTGTAGGCTGTAGCACATGACTACAAGTCACGGAGAGGATGATTCTGTACGGTTCTAAAATCTGTGCGTTACAAGATGTCTATATCTTTAAAGTTTGGATTGGACCTTGAGTATCAGAAACCTTTTGCAAAAGATCTCTATGCTGATGAGAGCAGCATGACACAATGGAAGCATTTCTGAAAAGAACGTACAGTGCATGAATATTAGACTAGCCAATATCCTCAACCATGGTATATTTCATTTCCCTTCGTTATATATATATATATATATATATATATATATATATATATATATATATATCACTCAGAATGTTTTGTGAGATGGAGTACAACAGCAGTCAGCTGAGCTTTCTGTGCACAGCAAAAATTGGTTCTGAAGAATGAAGAGCCTATTGCAGGCCATATACAAGCAGAGCTCCTACTCCGGCAATGCCGATTACCAAACTAACGATCACCGCAATGGGCGGCAGTGCACCACCGATGGCTCTCCCGGTTTGTGCATCGTACTTTGCAAATCGTTTCTTTGGCGCATTGCATTGTGGGCAACCGTACTCATCAGGCTATAAACGTATAGAACATGGTTAACATTCATAAGAAAACTAAAACACCGTATTAGTTAGACATATTGAAAAAGGTAAACACTAATCACGTAATTGACTTAGGGAGAGCTATGTATTTGTTAGTTGTTACCTGTTCTTCAAAAGGCTTGGGCAGGAAGTATATGTATCCACAATCAAGGCAGATGTGTGTTGCTCTCTCCTGGAAAAAAGGGGGGGGGGGGGGGGGGGGGTATTGAATTGCAGTTTATAACATACATGCTGATGCTTCAAGTTGGAGTAGAAAAAAAGTAGCTACGGCTGTCTTGATCTTGCCTTTTGTGCATCAGTCAACTTCCGTCCAAATCGAGGCGGCGCCGGCCTCTTCGGTAGGCGCTTCACATCAACCTCGGCACCCCTGAGATCACTCAAAATGAGATTTGAGGGAACATATACATACATGAAGAGTCCAAAGTACAAACTCCAGGACAACGATTTCACTCAAATTTGATAATAGCAGAAGTCTACCTGCTCACTACAAAGTAGACGGAGTCTGGCTTTGCCTGGATGGCTGTCTTGGTGAACCCCAGCTTGTCTGCAGGCCACAGCTCATCCCCGAAGAAGCTGCTTGTGTACAGCACCTGGTCACCAACTTTCAGACCGGCTCTTGCTGCATTCCCTCCAGATTCCACAGACTAACCCAAGGTCAAACCAATAATCACTAGTTAGTAGCTACAACATCTCTAAACCTCAAGTTTCAGTCAAGAATATACTGAACATGGTGTTTACATGGAAGAATTAGCAACTAGATCTTCAGTTTCAGATCATTCAAATTTTTTATCTGGCATAGTTTCGCTCTGAATTGAAGCATATATAGTGTCTCTAATCTACAATTCGGTGCTGAAATTGATATTTCCAATCCAGGATCATGCTCTGCTCGATCGGGAGCCAAGAACATGAGCTATTTGTGTAATGGAATCAAGGGAAACACAAGATAAGAGGACTGACAGTGATAACGACGCCACCGCCGGGCTTCTGGCCCAGAGCCAGCCCGAGCGGCTTGTCAACCTCCACCTCGATGTTCTTGGCGGCGGTCCTGGCATTCACCTGCAGCAACCGCCGCCGCCCGCCGCCTCTCCGGTGGCCGGCCGGCCACCTCGTGTTCACCAGAGACACCCCATGGAAGGCCGTCTTCTGCACCACCACAAGAACACCATCAATGGCGGCTACGAACACAGGAAACAAACCAAACAGCAGGAGCTGATGCATTCCTACTCACAGTTGATGCCGAGATGACAGGAGGCGGTGCCTGCCGCTGAGCTCTGACGATGGAGCTGCGGTTGGGGAGGGAAGGGGCGGCCACGGAGAGCGTGGCAGCCATGGTGAGGGGCTGCGAGGATGATGGCAGGTGGTGGTGGGGAGGAGCCGGAGGAAGGGGATGGCTGCCATTTGGATGGAGATGAGGACATGCTGTCTGTGGCTAAGGCAAGAGTGGTGCTCGTGGCGTCTGGTCGTGTGGAAACAGTTAGACTAACAGTGTCATGTGGGGCCCAATGCGCTTCTAGCCTTCTTTTCTGATTGGCACGAGATGGCAGTCTCATACTCTCATAGAGGATAAAAACACTCTGCGCCCTGATTGCAGGAACTGAAGTGATGCATCATGCATCATGTAAGAGAAACAACCGCATGATCTGAGGTTCATGTCCAAAACGCAACTGTGTTTGTTACAAGGGACATAGAATTCGTAAAGGATTCTTGAATAATCAGATAGCATCCTAGCTGATTCCAGAATCACATATTATCTAACCTAACATCTACCACACCAAGCAACTCATTCAAAAAAAAAGATTTCTTGTAATGGAGAGCATCCTGGTGAAAGAGCTACACACAAGAGATTGTGATTAGTATTATATATATCGGCATAGAATGTAGCAAAATGTCTAAGAGTATCTAAAAAACTGTTCAAATTTCTAGAACAAATTTGAGAATGTGCCATACCCTGGATTGCTACACCCATACCCTATACCTAAGATGATATTGACTCATATGTCCATGGACTTCAATGAGGGACTACCCTAAATCCCAAGGTAAAGGTACCATTTTAGTGGTGCTTGACAAAATGATATGATTAAGTATGCGCATTTCATTTCACTAAGCCAACCCTAACTGCTCAACTAGTCACCTTGTTTCTTGATAATGTATTCAAGTTACATGGATTACCTAAAGTGATTCTCATCGATAGAGACCACATTTTTACAAGTTCTATGTGGCAATAAGTTCAGCCTATCACCCACAGACTGTGGACAGACATAAAGGGTGAATTACTATGTAGAAAATTACTTGAGATGCCTATGTTTCAACGGTCCTAAGAGATGTCACAATCGTCAATTTGAACGTGACACCATTCCAAGTTTCGTATGGATTTCCTCAATCGTAGTTGAAGGTACAATTCTTGATTTCCTATACCTATCTGCCCAAGAGCAATTGAGAAACACACAAGTGAAAAATCAAGTGATTAAAGATATTTTGCAGAAAACTCAAGCAAGATTTAAGAGTCAAGCTTGCTTGGGCTGATAGGTGGGCCCAAGAGGATGGAGGAGCAGGCAAGTGTGACATGTGAAAGGTTGTGTAGGCTTGCTCGACTCTATCGGGCTAACAAAGATATTGCCATTTCAACCAACAGGGCAAGGTTAAAGCCGACTAGGCTAGCTTGACTAGTCATTGGGCCATGTGTCAAGTGGCTGGGTAAATAGAGGATGGTCTAACCATGTTATGTTAGTCTAACCGGTAGAGAACATATGAAGTTGGCTAAGAATTAGGGTAACACATCTTCTGGTGGGAATTTCGAGGACTATCTCCTAAGATTTCCTAACAAAACACTGAAAGTGCATCTAGGCACTTATGTGTTTTGATGATTTTTATGAAAACGTGATTTATGAACTAACTTGTTTGCTAAAGTATACGAGCAGGATTTTATTCTTATGGATATTCATGTGATATAATTGTTGATAAGAATATGAGCTCTATTGATTTAACGACATGAAAGCAAACAAGTGTATGTGATCCCATGATACAAAAGGTCTTAAATGACAAGTGAATGGAAACGATAAATGAGACAAGAATTTGTGCATATTGGTTGGTTTCATTTAGAAGAAGCTTGCCAAAAGATTTTGGGATAATTTATTTGAAGAAATTGGGATTTCTTTGGACTTGGTCCTTAAGCTATGAGTGCAAGAGAAAGAGACATGTTTCCATGGTTAGCAAATGATCTCATATGAAGAAAAGCTCATGGACAAGTCATGTGACATAAATGACATAGAAGATCACAGTGGACATATCATCATGGTTAGTTGAAGACATGAAATTCAAAGTGGTTTTCATGGTGATGCAAAGCAAAGCCTAACTTAAAGTAGCTGGATAGTATGAAAGGGAAGCTAGAAGACTAGTGACGAGGTACTAAGCAAAGAGAAGGGCAAGGTAGTCTTGTAGCCGAGGAACTTTGCTAGGGTGAAGAAGCTAGTATTGTGGTTTGGTCTCTAGGCATTAATCAAGCCTTATCTAGTGAAGCAATGCAATGCATCTAATTATTGTTGAATCATGTGATGAAGTGGCTTATGAATTAGTGATAGATTCTCGATCGTACACTTGTATATTCTAAGCCATTGGCTCAAGTTGGATCTGCTCAGCAAGGAAAGAATGTTGTGAGCCCTCAAGTTGAGAATGATCAAGTATGACATTAATGAAGAAATAGAAACACAAGTGGATGTTTTGTTTATCATTTGTAACCTTGAGTATAGGTATCTAATTGCCCTAATCTTCGCTTGACCACTTTGGTAGATAGAGCTAACAAATATGTGTGGAACACAATGTCACAACTTCCCCAGGATCTAGCACGCTTGAAATGGCCGGGTGGAGGGGTATATATAACCTCAACCAAAGAAACTAGTCGTTGCTCTAACGGGTAGAAAAATCTACCTTGACCAATTGATTGGATCATCCATGAACAATAGAACTAAATAATCGATGTTCCTATGTAAGGTAGCCATTGGGCGGCTGTTGTTGGGCCCCACGAGATCACCGACTGTTTCGGTGCTCATTCTTGGACATGACCAAATAGATCAGTCGTTTCATAGCTGAAATCCTCACAATCTTCCTTCACTGATTATTTTGATGCTTGATCCAGAGAGTCATCGAATGAGTCGGTGATCCTGTCATCTTCTCCTGCTAAGTGCTGATATACCTTTTGATTTGGTGCATGTTTTGTCCCTCACCAAATAAATTGGTCAAATGCGTTTGTCACGAATCTTTGTTTTGTTTTGATGGACCGTTTGATTCGGTGCTTGTTTTGTCCCTAATTGAATGATCGGTCAAGAATCTTTGTTGGTTTTACTTCGTTTCTTGGCGGGTCTTTGTTCTAATTGATTTTCTTTTATCTTACCATCATTTGAAATTCGTAGAAACATTTTACCACCATTTGGAAGCTCAAAATATATCTAAGTCATCGCTTTTTCTAGCATCTGAATGGTTTCGAACCAAACTTTGGGACCTATAAACCTACAAATATGCATCTTCTTAAATACATTAGTTCCAATTATTATATTGTCCACAATTATCTAAATAACAAACTATGGTTTAGGACTATTTTCTTTACATCGAGAAAGTGCCTGTCTCTATTGAGCAAGCCCTAAGGAGTCGTCCTTAGGTAGCTTTGCACCAACAACCAGCTTATTAAATGCAGGAGGCACATTAGTGACCCATCCTTACCTTCCCCTCCTGACTACTACCCCTGCCAAAGAAAGGGCAGAGGTTGTCTTCGATCCCAACATGGGCTGTGTTTCTTTGGGGTGAAAATATTTTTCCACCCAGTTTGACCAATAATTAAGGGTATTAAATAAAGTCAGTTTATAAAACTACCTTCACAACCTCGGATTAATTTAGGAGACAAATCTAACGAGGACTTTGACCACATGATTAGAGGATGGTTAATGTAGTATTACTGTAGTAAATTATGGACTAATTAGGCTCATTAGATTCATCGCGCAAAGTTACACACATCCCTATAAAGGTTTTTTAAATAGACTTCATTTAATACTCCATGCATGTAAGATTTCTTTTGAAAAAATATTTCCGCTTTCCAACGAAACACGGCAATTCGAGGTTGATCAGTCACAAACTCATTGCTCAATCCCATGTTCATCAAACCATGTATATTCTGCAAGTTGAAGAAGTCTACAACCACGCCTCCAGAGTAATGTGGAGTACCTGCGCATCGTACTATTAATGGATCTCCCAAATTCAGGTTGAGTTAAACTGTTCTCTTTCCACACACTAGCTGTCCAGTCTTTTAAAAGAAGGTAAGTGTGAAAATATCTCTGAATTTGTGGTACTTACTAGTGTTGGGATGCTGTAAACCTTGACCACGTAAGAGAAATAAAGTGTAGGAGTACAAGAGAGGAACCAAATGAACAAGAGAGCAGATGAGTAAATGGCAAAAAGTCCTCTCCTCCAAGCCCTAGGGCTCTATTTACAGGAGGAGAAGATTGTTGTTTATATTTATTCCATTAATGAAATCAAATATAACAAATAGATCCCTAAAACTTACAAAAGACCCCTAGATGTTGCAAATGAGTTATCTGAACCTTGATTGGGTCTCTTACTTACAAAGATGGGCCTTGTGCCATGGCAGCCCATAGCACATCCCAAACAACTAGGTTACGTCTTGTTTAGATCCAGAATTTCACCCCCAAATTCCACTATGCAAAAAGAAGATTCCCATCACATTAAAATGTCACACATGCATGGAGTACTAAATGTAGATAAAATTTAAAACTAATTACACAGTTTTGTTGTACTTTACGAGACGAACATTTTGAGCCTAATTAATCAATATTTGGACAAATATTCTCACATACAAACGAAATGCTACAGTGGCGCATCTATATCGAAATGCTAAATTTGCCATCTCCGAATTGGGATCTAAGGCTAGACCAAAAGGGCGTGTGGAAGCTCTTCAGGATGGCGGTGGAAAAAGTGTTCATACCGGGTTCGGCATTGCCGGGATGCAGACGTGGTTCTATATTCAAAATAGTTTTGTTAATTCACCATAAAATATCTTGATGGCACATTTATTTTACTCCATTTGTTCCAAATTATAAACTATTTTTAGTATATAATTTTTGTTATACATCTACATATATGATATGCATAGATACATAATAAAATCTACATATCTATAAAAGCTAAAACAACCTATAATTTGAAATAAATGGAGTATATTATAGATGTTAATATATTTTTCCTCTAACCTTTGTTAAAATTAAAAGGTTCAACTTATGGTACAACTTAAACGACTTATATTTTGGAGCAAATGGTGAAGTGCTCATCTTTGTGGTGTTACAATATTGTTATCTTAGAAATTTAAGAATTCCATTTGCTTTCTAAACAAACCGAAAATAAGTTCACTACGACCCAGATGTGAAGTGCAACCCTGCATAACAATAATATATCTTCAAGGAACAACTACAGATCGACTAAATTTCATGTGCACTGACTGTATAATTTACATCAATTAGCCTTTCTGGCAAACAGTTCTCAATTTTACATGTGCAGACGAAAAACGTCTCACCGTTTGCTGCTCCCTTGTTCAGTTATGGTGACCTATGAAAACTGTGAAACTATGACATGCGAACACCCCTCGGAGTTTGTACAATGCGTGCGCTCATGCTTGCAGTTTTCAAGAGCCGGCGGAATTCATCTAGGCTTATTTTGCCATCTTTGTCAATGTCAGCCTCCTCAAGGAGAGGGTCGATAGAACCCTTCATTCCTGTATGCTGTAGATAAGGAGCAATAAGTCAACAACCAGCCTCAAATATATTAATAATTAGATCTTTGCTCTATGTAACTATACATGAATAACTGTCTCCCTGTACTCCTAACAAATTAGGGAAGTATAGCAAGAATGAGCTATGCTGCCAAAACGAACAAAGAGAATAAACTACAGCAGTTTTCTTAAGCGTACCATTCTAAGTTCATCAGATGTGATATAGCCATCGCCGTCGACATCAAATTTATCAAATGCAGCTTGAGATAGTGATTTCCACTTCTCAGTATCATGCTCCACCAGCTGATGCACGTGTAGTGTTGCCGCAACAAACTCTTCAAAATCAACTAGCCCATCTGTATTACTGTCAATCTGCTCAAGAATATAATACTGTATGTCAATTTCTGGAACTCCAATGAAATTTAACTTTATGCAATGGTAGTGGATGTATTTACATTATACCAACCAAATAAAGTCATCAGGGAAATAAGCACTTAGTCTAATGGCTTAAATAAGTACTATTAAAAGGGCATTCTTACAGTGAACATGCAGCATATAGCATTACTCCAAAGAAAAAGAAAAAGAGATGGAAAGCTATTTTAGCAAATCACATTATCATCATTAAGAGTTAAGAGACAAAATGTCATAGTTCTTACAAGTTTCTTGCAGGATTGTACAAGTTTTTTTGAGCTATTATAATCATGAAACTGTAACAAGCATAGGACATAGGTTTGGGAATTGTGACCCAAGGCCACAATGCAGTATAGTGCATAAATCAAACAGACTACGGGGCCAAAATGGGCTAGAAACTAGCATGTCCCAGAAAACTGCTACATACATATAGACATTAACAAATACCACATTCAATATAACAAACTCTTCGTTCCAAACAAGCATGTCCCAGAAAACATGTGAACTTAAGATCAATAGGTGACAGTGCTAAAGTATAAGCCAAAGTAACATACCGCCTCAATAATCTCTAAAACACGAGGACCCTTTAATCTCCACGGAACATCCATTGCAAGAGCCTGCAGATTAGCTTTGACATCAGATTATAATGATTGTGAGTACAAGATTAATCACCTAAAACACAGATTCTAGAACAAAAGAGGGAATATAACTGCTCTATGACTTTTGTCTGTTCCTGAGATAAAAATTCACTACCACATGAAATTTGCTTCTTCGTTCTGAGAACAAGAAATAATTCTAGCTCCATAATTTTACTCGCAAAAAAAGAAATAATTCATAAATCTCTAAATAAATAATACTGGCTCAAGCATGAAATTTTCATGCTGTAGTGAGTATACAAGTGTATACATCAACTTCGACTACATAACATATTCTAAAGAAACATCTCTTTGGAGCAGATGGTGTAATACAGAAGTCAAAAACATTTTGCATCAACTAGTTATTTGAAGCGTTAACTGACAACCAAAAGAGCTACAATCTTTTGTTTAATAAATCAGTTTCAACCAACTTGTTAGTGATAAAAACCAATACAAGTTGATACTTTCTAGAAAATTTAAAACCATTTTGAAGGATAACAGTTCGGTAATGGTTTCAGCGGTTCCCAGCAGGAAACAGTTTACAATGGCTAGTTTTAGACATACATATACAAAACATCAATATGAGTTTAAACTACTACTACCAGTTTTCGCTTAGAAATAGTCAAAATTTGTTCAAGTTGAAAAAAAATGCAACAGACTTCTGTGTTTTTTCAACTTGATATAAGTAACCAAAGCATATGCAGTAGCTGCAAGACATGTGCCAGCACATGCAATTATATAGGACAAAATATTGACAAAAAAGTGACCTTATTAAAAAAGTGCATATGCTGTTTAGAATATTGACACACAATTAGTCTTGTAATGACCAAAAAAAAAGATGCCGTGGCAACAGCACTAACATGGCTAATCTTGAGGTCTTTAGGCAGTTTAGCTATATCTGGAATTAGCTCATTCTGGAGACAAAAAATACAGCTATCCTTATTAATTGTAGATCAACCTGTATATTTTCTTATGCAATAGTTAACTTTTGATCTGGTTTGCTTAGGTTGCCAATAACTGTGAACCTTGACAACAATCTTACAGTTGAGAAGCTCATTCTACGTAATCAGTGTCAGATGTTAGAAAAACAGTTACTTGAGGAAACAATGTAGCAATGATATCCAACCAAACTTACCTGCTTCAGTTCCTCCAGACTAATTGTTCCATTTTTGTCAACATCAATGGCATTGAACTGATCACGAAGATCAGACAGCTCTTCTGAGTTTAGTGTAGATGCTAATGCCTACAAAGTTGTATAAACCAATTGAATTGAATTGATCAGATCTCCTGAAGTAATATTTAAGATTTTTCACAAGTTCTGGCACCTTTAACTTACCCTTAAAGCAAATTGCTTGAAACGACTGTATTTCACAAACTGTCGCATATTATGTAATACTGATATATCCAAGGGTATTTCAGATGCCTTTCCTCCTTCTCTCACCCAATCATGAGCTGGAGAAAATGCAAAATGAAACAATAAATAACGTTAAAAGAAAACAATATGCTATACCTAGTCTACAAAAATAAGTTTATCTTTTTCCCCCCCAAAAAGGACACCTTTTCCTGATAGCCAACCATAATCAGCAGCAAATGCTTTCGGTCTAATAATAGTAGCATCCTAGTCATGTAGCAATAATATTAATAATAGCACTTGGAAAATTGTAGCGACCCTTGATCATGTACATGACCAACTGTGGGAAACGGCAAAAAAGAAGTTTCTATAAAGGACATAAAGGCTTAAGCATGCATATTTTATACCCGAGCAGAAACAAAGAGCAAAAAATCAAATGCCCCCAGCACAAACAAGAGAAACTAGACAAAAAGCCATTGTCATTAGTTAGCAGGATACACTGCAAACCTATCCTTCGGTCTAGCTATGACCACCGAATAGAAAGGTGTGATCCCTCATGTAGCCACAAATGCACAATTTTCTGTTCTAAGGGGACTGATGGTATGCCCTTTAAATATGGTCCATCTGATAGCTATCCAACTGTCATGTTGGGAGTATACATCTTGGCACCCTTAACAGATTTGTATTAGGTACACTAACCAGATTGGCAAACTTAAAAGAGTCCATATTTTTCAAGATGGTTCAGTCACATACATAATGCCTGTGCAGCAGTTAGTCTTGCACGGGGATCCTTAACTAGTAACTTTTGTACAAAATCTTTTGCAGATGTAGTAATATTTGGCCAAGGCTTGCGGCGAAAATCTGGCTTGTTTTTTAAGACCTGCAGTAAAAAGAAGTAGCAAAATGGGTACAGTAATCAGACAGATGATAACTACAAGGAAACACTAGCTGAGTATAGTATCAAAAAATATTCATGCTTTTGTACATGCAAAGGTGATTTTTGCAACTGCTTTCGTAGTTTTGTTAGTGCGATAGAGCTAGTAGGAAAAAGATGAATGAGGATTCCCTCAACCTAGAACAAGCATCCATGCTAGAATTTCTGGACATTAAGAGTCTTCACCAAGGATTATTTGTTCCTACATTTATCTAAATAATGCATGCTTGGATTCTTTTTTTTCGAAAACGCAGGAGAACTGCGCTTCTTTGCATTAGAGAGAGCAAAGAGTACCCATACAACTTCCCTCCCTCATACTTGGATTCAAACAATTCGATTTCCCTTTGTTGCATAGGTTTAGTCACGAGAAATTCGGTTGTTCTTTCTAGAGCCAACTTTGTGGACACATCACGAGAACTTCTGAACCCAAAAGATCATTTGCTCCTAATTTGTATTCACGTATTGCCAATATTCATCTTTTAGCTTGTCATTTCCTGGATTCATTTTTTGCCAGCAATATCCTTGGATGACATCATTATTAGGGAACAGGAGCTAGTCCTTAGTCACTTCAAGTACACAATTGTTCTACTGTGACATAACTGGCAGTGTACCATTGAAAGTTTCCTTCAGAGAAATATCACTGGAACAATCTGGCTTGTCACAACTGAAAATTCCCAACTGTGCGGTAGAGTGCCACTCCATCCATCCAAGAGAAGGGACCACAGAGAATGCAGCAGAGAGGAGTGCTGGGAGAAGTTATATCAATGTTGGAGCTTATGAGGGTAGAGTCATACAGCCTAAGCGTAATAGAGCCATTTGCTATCCTGTTCGGTTGAAAAATAAAAAGAAAACAGAACCCAGTATTTTGCAATGCGCTGGGAACTCTAAGTGGTATTCAGATGAGCCAGACCGTTTTGGTGGTATGTCACACCCGATTTCTCCACAAAAACAAAGCCAAAAATAAAGCACATGCAATTGGTGTGAACCTACAAATACCTGTTCTCACATGGATGTCAAATTAACAAGTTGTAAATAAATTACACATCAAAATATGGCACTACATCTTTGATGCTTATGTAACATCAACATGAACCATAAACGGCTACATGGAATGGTTTTAATATGTATTCAATTATAATTAGGAAATGGTATCAAGATAATGTAGGAATACTGAAGAACAAAAAGAAAAATTAATTAATATGGGACATGTAAACAAAGCAATTTTTAATATGTACTTATATAGAAAAGGAAAAAAACACATAAAAATGATTACAGAACAGAGCAGTTTAGGCTAATAACCTCTTTGAATATTCCATCTTCAGTTTTGTCCCAGAAAGGCCGTCTTCCACACAGCAAAATATAGGTAATAACACCTATACTCCAAACATCAGATTCGGGTCCTGACTTACGCTTGAGTACTTCTGGTGCCACATAGTACGCACTTCCAACAATGTCACGGAATTGCTTTCCTGCAAGTGCACACAATGATATAGTAATATTTAGATGCAAGCTACAGCCGACATATAAAGTGATTAAAAAACACACCTGGTCTTATGAAGTCTGAGAGACCAAAATCTGTAGCCTTAAGGGGTGAGTCCTCCTTTGTTGATTTGAATAGGAAGTTCTGGGAAGAGAGGGAAAACACACCAAAAAGTTAGGTACTCTTTTTTTTTCAAAATATATTATCAGTTATTCTTGATGACAAGACTCCATCGTATACTTTCAGAGTGTACCTCAGGTTTCATGTCCCGATGGACCAAACCGTGCAGGTGACACTCAGCTGCAACCTTGAGCATCTGTCGGACAATTACTGCAGCATCTTTCTCGCTATAACGGCTATCTTTCCTGTTAGACACAAAATATGTGAGTCCCAGCATGGCAGATATCTTCTACATACATCAGAACAAAGACTCTTGTACAAAAGGTGTATGTACATAGCATACTAGGATGTCCTTTTTTACTATTGTTGGAAAGTGACTAGGATATTCCATCTCAATCTATCAATAAATGCTATAAATCCATATTATGCAACTCCCTACAGTGTGGACTGTTGCAAGGGAGAGAGGAATCAAACAGTGGCAAAGCACAGTAGGCTCAGTTATCTAGAAAATAGTATCCTTCAAAAAATAAACCAATGTCTGTATAGTCCAAAAAATGATCAGAATAACAAAAACAAAAATTCAAAAAGCATATTTTCGAATAAATTCTGAAATGTGAAAGTATATGTCAAAAGGAACACTTAATTGAACGAAAAAGGGAAACATTTTAGGTCAATATTGCACATATAAGTGTAGAGAAAGAGAACAAGGAATGAAATATTTCTGCAAGGTAGGAAGTAAGAAATGTTACACACATCTAAAGGTTATAATATTCTTACTTGGCTAATATCCGATCAAGTAATTCCCCGCCCTCACATAATCTGTCAGATGGAACACAGATGTTTCATTAGTGTGTAAAGTCATAAATAAAGAATAAAGACTAGGAAACATCAAAATTGCTTGCCAACTAATCTGATCCCCGTTTTCTTTTATTCTTAATTTTGTATAAACCAGCACTGTCCTATGCGAGTTCGAATATGATGTAATTGACTCATGTCATTAACTCCCAACTACCCCCACGCCCCACTTAGCTCAACTCCTGCATATAAGTTATGGGGAAATATTCTAACAGGACTCTAATGAAACTCTGTAGACCACTGTACTTTATGTTTGATTGGGGCTCCTAGCCTCCTGTGGAATATAATCCATGACAGTTCAGAGTTCACACAGGCCTGAAGCTTACGGATGAGGGGAAACTTAAAAGGTATCAAGAAGCATCTGGGAGATTTTACAGAACTTACTCCATGACTATATACACATAGTTGTCATCTTCGAATGCATTGTAAAAATGTACAACATTTTCATGGCCTTGTAAGGCCTTCAATATTTTAACTTCTCGCTTTACGTCTTCAACAGCTACAGGAAGGACCATCTGCAAGGAAAATAGACAGTGCGTGTGAATTAATTCAGTGCGCTCTATTTTGTGAATATGAGGTAGTTCTGTACTTTTATTGTTATTACATACAAACTATACTGGCTATGATATACCGATAACGAACATACAAATAAATAGCAGTCATCTCCATTAAGGACAAAAACAGAGAGAAGCCCAATATGTTCTCAATATATGTACATACTGTGTTACGGTGTAAGGCCAAAGTAGAGCTGCCACTAGCTATGATATTCATACCAGTAACTTCCCAATACTAACTTGCTCTAGAACTAGATACGTTGGACAGCCTGAGCAAGGACAAGTCGGCATATTGCCACTAACCATGACATAGTTATCAGTGACCTTCAGAAACCAGGAATCAACCATCAGTCCTGATCTCTGTAACTTTCATGACTGCCATCTATCCCTAACCTGAACACATTATACTGATCCAATTATCCAAAGAAGCAGCTCTCCTACAGCCCTACATGCCTCGGATAAGGAAACTTGCCCAAAGTAGCTTAGTGTAATACTCCGTACCAAATAAGCCAGAACTGCGTCATTATTCGGGATTCCTGTTTTTGCTGATTCGCCATGTGCAGTATCCCCGGACAATTGGCATCTGGCAACCTGTGCTAACAACTTTGCATAAGCTACGCCAGTGTGGTGCCCCTGCAGATTCCCCCGCATTTGGCTGTCCTATCCTCACCTTCCCCATCCAATCCACGTGGTGAACGGGAAGCACCCCCCGCAAAACTCGGCCAGGCTAGCGCAGCTGCCGCGACGCAGTCCGAGGAGGTCCCAGGCGTGTGGCCCACCTGTCAGCCAGCCATACGCCCATCCACCCACCGCAAGGGAAATGGAAAAAAGAAAAGAGAGAGAGAAATGAAGGCTCCTCGCTCACTGGCGAGCGGCAGCGGCAGTACCTTGTTCTTGTCGATTCGCTTGACGGCGACGCGATCGCCGGACGCGCGGTCGACGGCGGCGTAGGTGTAGCCGAACTGGCCGTGGCCCAGCAGCTTGCCGAGCGAGTACCGCGCCTCGAAGTCCTTGTCGTAGCCGAAGTCCGTCCGCTTGCCGCAGGCCACGATCCCGCGGCCCTTGTCCCTCTTCCCCGCCGCCGCGCCGGCGCCGCCGCCGCCGCCGCCGGCGGGCCGGGAGCTGTCCGCGGCCTTGGCGCAGGAGCTGCAGAGGCCCATCGTCGTCGTCGCCGGCTCCCCGCAACCATCAACGGAGTGGGGATTCCGCGGGGGTCAAAGCCCGAGGAGACTTTTGTAGCCTGCTTGTTGGGGGGGGACTCTCTCTCTCTCTCTCTCTCTCTCTCTCTCTCTTCTCTCTGGTGTGCTGGTGGCGATCTCGTCGCTCTCCGCTCCCCCCTCCCCGCCTGGTTTCGCGAGTAAGAAAATGGCGGTGGTCTCGGCGACTCCGCGTTCGCTGACGCCACGGCGTACCCGTGGGAATGACGCGGTGGGGACGACGCGAGGCGGGGCCCAGATGGCGGTGGGTGCGCGGGTGGGAAGACGGGTGGGTCTGGGTGCGGTGCGGGATGACGTGGCGTGCGAAATGGGGAGGAAAGGAAGGCGACGCGATTTGGTGCGGAGGTGTTGGTGACCTGGTGTGGGACTAGCGTGTGCTGGAGGGCCCGCCACGCGGAGATAGTTTTTTTTCTTTTCCGTTTTCTTTTTTTAGTTTAATAAATTAAATTAAATGGGGACGACCGAGGCACTCGCCTTCTGCAAAGACTCTGATGATTCTCTGACAGCAATATTGCATCGCGTTTTGCGTGTGGACTTGTATTATTTATATAAATACGCGTCTGGTAGTGAGATACGGGGAGAATAATAAAATATGGAAATTGAGAAGAGAATGCAAAGGGAGGGCGATAGACTTGCCCTCAGGGTCGGTGTTTTTTCCACATTTATGAAATAAACAAATACAAAAAGATGGAAAAGTGGTATGAAATTAGTTTCCGGCTTGCCATTCATGCAGTTGATTCACTTAACGGAGCGTAAACGTAATAATAGTCTAGCAGCGGTTGTGTGATGGCCTGGTAGAGCCACAATGCGAGGACATCAATCAACACGTGACAACCTTCGTACTCCTCGTTGAACTAGGGTTTAGGAGTATGAGCTACTCGATCCACCGGCTTTGCCACCACAAAAGTAAATTGTTACTCCTCGTTGAACTAGTTGTACAATAGAGTTTTTTTCTAAATAAAGTTGTTAAGTCTAATCCTATGTACTCTCAAATAATTGTGGATCATATTGGTTTTTACTATGTATTTAAATATACACTATATTTATGTATCTATAATTTAGGATGGATAGAGTACATGATTCTTTGAATAATATGATAACACAGCATCAACACGAGTAAATATACTAACATTTTCCCTTACTGGAGAAGGTTTCATGCGTACCTTGAACCATAATATATACATATATTCCATTGAGAGATGTTCGAACTAGTAAGACAAAAGAAAGTTTCAAAACTTTTGCTTGCGGCCAAGCAGTCGTGCTTGGTCCTTTGATTTACTTTCCCATGAGCAACTTACCATTTTGTTAGCATAACTAACGAATGTAGGCACTGCACGTGCTAAAGGTGCCTGAACATATGCAGCACCACAAGCACAAGGTGCGCGAATAAGGGTGTGTTTGGTTGGACTTTTGGACCTACTTTTGTTTTTTAAAAGCCAAAAGCCAACCAAAGGGTCCAAAAGCTTCATTTGCTTTTGCTCTAGTACAAATCCAAAAGCACATCACACCCTGCTTTTACTGGCTTTTGGGGTAAAAATTACCCACCTACCACTGGTTATGAGAAAAAACAGTTCGTTTTGTATTTTTACCCCGTACTGCCTCCGCTTCGCTCCGCCCCGACTCGACTCCCTCCGCTCCGGCCGTCGCCGCCGCACCCCTTGCCCGAGGCCGGCCCCACATAGGCGACCCAGTGCCGGCCGCCGCTGCCGCCCCAGCACAGGCAGGCCGTCGCTCGCCCCTCGACCCAGCGCCGACTGCCCCGTCGATCCAAGCCGCCGCCGACCGCAGCATTTGGTGTGAGCACGCCCTGGTCCCGGGCGGGCCTTGCGGCGGCGCAGGAGAGCTCGGCGGACCGGTACGCCGACGCTTGCTCCCCAGGGGAGGGCAGCATCGGACGCGGGTGAGCCCGACGAGCTCCTCGCGTGGGAGCGCAACAATAGGCGCGGGCGAGCCCAGCGAGCGAGCTGCGTGGGAGCTCGGTGGCGGCACTGCGGCGTCTGGTCCCCGGCCGGCCGCACAGCGGCGCAGCTCGCGCTGCGTGGGACAGGCGCGGTGGCAGTGGAGCAGGGGAAGGAGGAGCAGTGGAGCAGGAGAGGAAGAAGAAGGGGCTGACAAGTGGGGTCCATTCGTCAGTTAGAGAGGGAGAGAAAGACTATGAATGACATGTGAGTTCCACTGGCTGCTTTTTTTCAAAAGTCACAACACCTCTAACCAAACCGTCTTCTACTTTTTCCGCAGCTGCTTTTTCACAGCTGATTTTCCACAGCCCACAACAGCTTTTTCAAAAGCCACGGCCCAAACAAACGCACCCTAAATCAAGTAAAGTGCAGATCTCAAGTTCGTATATCAGGGCGCTAGCTGCAAACCTGTAAAGCAAAAGATCGATGAGTTGTTTTTAGTGAGATGGAGCATTCATTCGTCATGATCAATGTGTTTCCGGATCCCTGCTGCAGCGAACTATGTTGAACCAGCTCTAATTTCTCTTAGGAGCTAGCTTGACTTCATTTAACCAAACTGAATTACTCTGTTTTAACATCCAACTATTTTAACGAGTGGAAGCTAGTCTTTCCGGGCACCAACTTAGAACATCCAAGATTCTATCGAAGAAATATAGCAACTAAAAAAAAGGCAAAAACGACCATGCTGTGTTTAAGATTGATTTTTTTTGTGAAATACTTAGTATACATGTAAACCCTTGCACTTACCCCTATAAATGTACGCACACGAACCCTACCATACGAGCACCTCCAAAAGACTGGGCCAACATTATCCGACCTTGAAATTCATAAAGTCACTACGGCCGTTTTACTGTCGATGAAGACATCGCCTACCACTAAAATAATTACGCCGATTAATTCGTAGGTGGACAGGTTCCCCTACATGATCAATTCGCCTTCCAAGATCAATGTTATTAAATAGTTTTCTCTAAACATCATCTAAAAAATCTTTAAAAATATATATAGATACTATAAATCAATATGGACCCATTTGTATGGATCTGGCATCCTAGTTAGCCTATTTTATTAAAAAAATCTTCATAGAGAGCTATATTGGAGTTGTTGTTCACCGATAAGATGGTTTCTCAAAAATCATAAAACTTTTTCAGTAGATGATATAACACAATAGAAACCCATTTACTTGAATCTAGCATCACAACATTTTATATTTGAAACAAAAAACTTCCTGAAAAGCCATATTTGAGTTTTTAGCAAAGTTATTTACCTTGAGATGGTTTTAAAAAATCAAGTAAAAATCATCTAAATTTATGAAAATCATATTTTAGAAAATTAACTTCGGGTATATATATGTGCTTGGTCAAATCTAAGTTGTTTCACAAAACACATGGTAAAAAAATAGGTTCAAATGCACGGTGCCTGCGCAGGATAAATTGTGACCACACGGACTGTGCTTTAGGACGACAGAGCATTGCTGCAAATCAACTACATGGTTCGCACGACTAGCAAGGCTTCCAATATAGGCCTTGTTTAGTTTCAAACTTTGGAGGAAAGTGTGATGCTGTAGCATTTCATTTGTATTTGTGAATAATTATCTAGACATTAATTAATTAGGCTCAAAATGTTCGTCTCGTAAAGTACAACAAAACTGTGCAATTAGTTTTTGAATTCATCTACATTTAGTACTCCATGAATGTGCCAAAATTTTGATGTGATGTGAATCTTCTTTTTGCATAGTGAAATTTGGGGTGGAATTTGGGAACTAAACAAGGCCATAGATGGTATACATGGTCAACCTTTACAAACTTCATGGTAAAATTAAGTTCAAATGCACGCTGCCTACACAATGCAAACCGATGAGCACATAAACGGTGCGTCAAGACGGCTTGCATGGCATCTAGTATAGGTGCTATGGTTAAAATCTGAGTTCCTTCATAAAGTCGTAAAAATTTAATTTGAAATGCATACCCAATGGGGCGCAAACTGGCAATCTCACCAGCTGTGTGTTGGAAAGATAGCACATTGCTGCAAATCTATGAACATGACAGCACGGCTTCCACGTCCTTGGGCATGGAGCAGGTAGGCAGCAAAACCTAACCAACATCAGATGACCAGATGCATACATCTATGTCAAGAAGTCAGCAGCCTTTTTTTTTGCTTTGGCAAATATGCACCCATTTAAAATTTTTGTTTCTTTTCTATCAAAGGTGAGCTACATTAGTGCAAGGGGCCCTTCCTAAATGCAAGATGGAAGTATGCCATTATATTCCTGACTTCTCGTAGGTTTTGGTATGGCACTTATTTCAACTTTTACTTTTTTTTGATCCCTTTTCTTATGTCTTTTGGTATGGATCGGATATCGTGCCAAAGTGAAAATGGTTGCAGTAGGGATCCTATCACACTTTTTTTCGTCAAACCCTCCGCCTCCCTTGTCTGTGTCTATAGTATGGAATCGTCGAGTTCGTAACCAACATGTTCTCCAGCCAACTATATGTTATACAATCTTATTTTCTATATATTAAACGTTCTTACTAGTAGTTTAAAATAACCACAGTAATAAACATAGCACGTGCATGTTGGCATATTTGCTAGTTTTAAAAAGAATGGAGTATAAGAATTCCATTTGGTTTCATAAAACAAAGGTGTACAACTCTGTCTTCTTCTCAAAACCAACCTATGGAAGATCTCTGCCCTTCCCTGACGTTTGCCACTGATCGATCAGAGACTTCATGGTCCACGCGGAAGTGCGCCACGGCTTAGTAGCCTAGCTCGTCAACATAAACAAAGCAAGAAAGCACGTCTACTACTACGTATGGCTCGGATTATAGTATCATCCTAGTTGAAGCAGTGGGAACACGCGCCACGCCGGCCGCCATGGATCCTGCGGATTTGTGCGAGTAAAATGACATCGTCCTTTCATGTGACAACATGATGAGTGCTAGCAATAATATAGTTATCTGCCAAGTGTTGCAAGACATGTGCCGCGACGACTAAAATATATTACACTCCCCTACTCCCTGTCCTGGCCCGATCAAGGTGCTTAAACTAAGAGCAGTGATCCTGACACAAGCTGATTAGCAAGTCGTCCAAAGGCCTAATGAACGGGGACCAGGATGACTAATTAACCTCACCACGATTCACAAGTCCCGGAACCTTTTATAATTATTGGTAGATACAGATGTCTAAGACTAACGGGCAGTATATGATTGTTTGATCTTTTCTCTTTTGAGATAGATTGTTTGATCTTTTATAATTTGGATGGTTTGTGTACGTTGACGATTGTCACGCTCCAGCCAATTGCATACGTACTGTCCTTTTGGCAAGGCCTAATGAGCGGCTTCTACACCGGGCTCCATGAAGCCCTACCAAACCCTCCCCACCAAAACGGCTTTGCGTTCAAAAGCCCGAGCTGGACTCATTTTTCTACAGCATGCATGATTGCATGAAGCCAAAACAAAGTGGCTTGATTATTCCGGCTCCTCCCCCATCTCGGATTGTATGTGTAGAAATTGTGAAAGGATCTTTGCCCTAGGCTTCTCTCTATGCGGATTAGTGGCATGTGCAAGGGCAAACAGAGTTGTGTATAGTAGGGCGGAGAGCCAAGGCGTGGGAGCAAGCTCGAGGAGTGGCCATGGAGGTGCGGACCAGAGGAGAAAGAAAAAGGATGGGAAGGCAACATGAAAAAAAAGACGAAAAAGGAACACAGAGAAGAGAGAAAATAAAGAAGAATAAACAGGAAGAAAAGAGATTAAAAAGATAGGGATATCAGGGTTATATAATGGCCAGAGGTTAGATTAGCCTCAGGGACGTCAGGCACCAAAGGTAAACCCTTGGCCGGGTTAGGGTTATACGTGACCTCTTCTATCCAGTGGTGGAAGGTAGGCGAAACTAGGCTCCGGCCCCGCTTACACCGTGAAATTTTCTCATGCATACTTCTAAATGTGCATGTCTGCAGCATGCATGCAAATCACCAGCTTCCTCTCTCTTTAATTGACCATTATATATATATATATATATAGATAAAACTCATCCTATATATATGTGTAGTGTATGCAGCACTGAATTAGCCCTGCTTAATGTCACCTCACGTTCCGCCACTGCTTCTATCCATTCTGGAAAAACTAGGAGAAGTCGTTCAATCAAATCTTTCCGATCCCTCCTACCACGAGAACTACTAGCCGTTTGTGCAATACACCCAACGCTCAGAAAAAAAATGTTACTTTGGTTGCGCATGCAGTCCGTACGTTTAGATCTGACCATCAATATCCATTTGAATGTTTTAACTGAACGTATAGTAGCTTCGTTATTTTGAATTTCCTTCATTTTCTATGCTCCTTCCTCCGATTGCTTTTATATACAAGACATATAAGGATTTTTGGAATAGTTTTTAGAAAAAATACTATTATTACCATTAATTCCTCTTACAATATAGGAGTACAAAAGCTGCTACAGATCAAAACAATGTGAACATCAAAATACGTAGCAATTGATTAACAACGGTCATGCAAATACATTCCTATTATTCTTAACAGCCATGCAGCTTTGTTTATTTTGATTTTGATGGTGTACAATAGGTGCACTGGCATCCTCCGTTAACACATTCGCCTACAGTACCTGGGTCAATACTGTTCCGGCAATTTTGAAGACACGATGCAGGGGCGCATGGACCTGGCCGGTGGGTAGGGCTCTACAGTCTTGAGGTTTAAATGAGCCACCATATGCAACTGCAGTTGTCGCCATCGCGGTATCATCTAAGGAACACATAAAAAAACAAAAGGTCTATAAAAGATCATAATCATAACATTTTAAATATGCAAAATAAAATAGATTTTGAGGGACATGTACCCAAAGAAAATTACAGTACCTGAGCTCAGCGCCACCAGAGCAACCACAAGCAACAATATGCATGATGTCCTTATCTATCCTAGCTAGGTTTGTTTGGGGATGGTTGTGATTTGTGAACTATTGCACCACAGGATCGTCAAACGAAACGCTGATGCTTTCCTGATTGAAGTGTCACAGGGAGGTGACTGGCATATGGCAGGTGTTAAAGTTTAGCGCAACAAAGTTTGGTCTAGGACAATAAATTCATGATGGCAGTGAGTGATCTTGTAACAATATAGCATGTGCATGTGTTCAAGTTAAATCTCCTAATTAACAAGAACAACAAGATAAATCACAACAAAGTTTGGTTTAGGATGTACCCAGGGGTGGGGCCGGTACCGGAGGCACCGAATGCATTGTTACCAGCTAGAGGAATAGTGTTAACCATCCCTGACTGGCCTTGCTCGAAGTAGTCGATCTGATTCGGTGCAGTGACGAGTCAATGCAGTGGAGTACCTCAAACGGCCTTCTGGAAGTATTCGTTCAGGGCCTCCAGGAAGTAGTCATTCAGCGGGAAGTAGTCGTTTGGGTTGTGGAAGACGGCCGTCGGGAAGTAGTCGTTCAGCCAGCAGTTGCATACGAGTACGCTCCCCAAAAATCTTATCGCATGCCTATCCCGAGCAGGATCGCAAGGCAGGGAGGTTCGGAGGTTTATGCTCACGCAAGCAGTGTGCGTGCAAGGCTTGCGTTGAGAATGCAAGAGAGCATCAAAACACAACGGGAAGTAGTCGTTCGGGTTGTGAAAGACGACCGCCAGGAAGTAGTCGTTCAGCGAGCGGTCACGTACGAGTACGCTCCCCCAAAAACCTTATCGTCTGCCTATCCCGAACAGGATCGCAAGGCAGGGAGGTTCGGAGGCTTCCGTTCATGCAAGCAGTGCGCGCACAAGGCTTGCGTCGGGAATGCAAGAGAGCAGTAAAACACGGTGAGGGAGAAGAGAGGTCTCCTGAAGAGGAGTATCAGAGAGGGTCTGGAAGAAGTGTGTATCGTGCCTGGGGAGGGAGCCTCCTTATATAGGCGACTAGAGGAGGAGGGATGAACCTGGACATTCACCGGGCAGCAATGGCCATTAATTCGCTAGTTACTCACCAGGCAGCCATAATGCCATTAAACATCGATTGGTAGCAACGGCTATGACTCAATAACTGTCATTAATGGCAAACCATTCATCTCACCCCACGGCCACGACGAGGCGAGCGTCCGCGTGCGCGTGTGGCACGCCCTTCTTCTCTTGCCAACTTCACAAGCGGTCAACAACTGGTCCACTATTTAAGTTGGTTAGGATTCTCTTTGACTCTTTATTCGCAATTTAATGACAATAACTTCCAAGCATTTACTAGTGGACATTTTAATTTTTTTATGAATTGAGACTAAAATGGGTCAATGCCCAATTAATCCAACAGAAGCAAGAGCCGAGCAAATCAAGATTTGAGACAAATCACAAATCATTGATCAATCCAATATCCAAATGCTCCATAGAAAATATTGACTTGGCTGATACTCATGCGCTTGCAAAGAGTGTTATTTTGGGTGCGAAGTTAGTACGTTTAAATGTAGCCATCAGCCATCAGTATCCATTCGATTGTTTCGATTGAACATTAGTAAAGCAATATTCCCTTTTTGAACAGTAGCTTCATAATAATATTCCAAATTTCCTATATTTTGTATACTCCTACCCTCCGGCTGTTTTTTAAGACATATTAGGATTTGGGATAACTTTTAGAAATGTACGTGCTATCACCATCAATTCCTCAATAACATATATAAAAGTATGATCAATTGATACAAATAAAAACAATTGGGATTGACAGCAAAATATGTAGCGGTTCTCTTTAACAATGGTCATGCGGACCAACAAATAATACATTGCTATTATTCTCAGCAGTCATTCAGATTCGTTTATTTTGATTTTGGTGCTGTACAATAGGTGCATTGGCATCCCCCGTTAACACAGTCGCCCACAGCGCCAAAGCCAATAGTGCTCCGGCAATTTTGACGACACGATGCAGGGTCGCATGGGCCTCGGCCGATGGGTAGAGCTCTGCAGTCTTGCGGTGTTATTGAGCCACCAGCATGTGCAGCCGGCGTTGTCGCCATCGCGATATCTAATGAACAGATATAAGAACAACAAAAGATAAATAAAAGATCACAGCATTTCTAATATGCAAAATGAAATAGATTACAACTTTACAAGTACCTGAGTACTGCGCGGCCATCAGAGCAACAGCGACAATCAATAATACGCAGGATGTCCTCATATCCTAGCTAGGTATGTTTGGGGATGGTTGTGATTTGTGAGCTACGGCACCACAAATTCGTCAAGGAATGCAAAATGCTTGTGCTTTCCTGATTGAGTATCATGGGGAGGGGAGCGGCATAGGTTTTATATTGAAATGGGTGCCTACAATTGGTGGAAACATTGATTGTGTATACTACAGCTGGAAATGACTTGTATAGAGATTGGTATTGTGTGACCCTGGATAGATATGTGTCCAACTCACCGCTAGTTACTGAGTTTTATTAATATGGAATGATATTTTCTCATGGAATGTCAGTCATTCAATACCCATTGATTTAAGTAAATGGTTGCCTAACTTACAGTGCCATGAAAATTTCATTGTTGAACATCTCAGAAAGATAAATTCAACATTTTTTGAACCAAAAATCAATATTTTTGAAAAAAAATAGTTTCACTTTTCATTGTTGTTGTCAGCGATGCCAGCACAGGTAGCGCGTGGGAATCACATCGATGGCGGCAGAGAGGCACGTGGGGAGCAATGGAGGTGCGCAAGGGCCAGAGGTCGTGCGTATGGTGGCATGCGGGCATGGTTGCGGCGGCGAGGCCACCGCGGCAACCAAGAGGAGCACGATGGCGAGGTAGCGGCGACGGTGTGAAGCGGGGGGAGGCATATGTGGTGTTAATGGTTGAGAAAGATAGGCAGATGATATTGCTAGACCAAATCTCAAAAACCGAAAGCTATCTTATAAAAAAAATTCGGAAGCCTATAGGATTGTCAGACCTTCCAAGCCGGATCTCTACCTGACTAACGGGCCAAGCCCAGCCCAATTGAAAATCCCCGCGGATAGCACCTTTTTTGTTTTGCACCTGCATCTTGGCTCGTTTCTTAGCGTTGCGTTCATTTTGCTGACCTGGGGAGGACGATTCATCGACCACTCCGGCACCAAACTTTCTTAAGGAAATGAAGAAAAATGGCCGGCAATCAGAATAGACACAATTTCTAATGTCATCCTGGCCTCTTGTTCCAAACATTACATGACTTGGATGACGCAAAACATCTTCTGGAGCACTGCTGCCCACCAACTTTCTACTGATGTACTGTGCTGCTCGGTGACGCGCCGACGCCTATGAGTGTATAACCTCCACGTAAAATTGCAATGATCGCCCTTTCAAAAGAGAATAATCGATTGTCCGTTTCGCACGTGAGAGAGGAAGCAATTGCGTGATTAGATTAGATTGAGAATGGATTGATAGGGCTAGGTAAGAGCGGGCGGGTTGGGCCAATACCACACCTTATTAAAATTCAATGATTGGATAGTTAACTTCGCACTTGCTTTAGAATTCATGCTAGTGTTATGAAAGAGAGTACCATTATAATTGTTAAAGGAAAAAGACTATATAACCCTCAACTACTAGGGGTGGAATACTTAACCCCCAAACTACAAAACCGGATGTTTAACCCATTCAACTATACAATACCGTTTAAATAGCTCCCCAAAGCCGTTTTGGAGGTGGTTTTTGCCACGTGACAGCTGATGTGGATGAGGATATGGCGGAAAAGTCTACGTAACCCCCCAAACTATCAAATATGGAATACTTCACCCCGAACTACAAAATTGGATGTTTAACCCCCTCAACTATACTATTATTTGAATAACTCCCTAAAACAATTTTAGAGGTGATTTCTACCACATGGCTGATGACCTGAACAACGGCATAACATGAGCCCAATGCCAAGCAGACAAGCATACTATCTTTTTTTCTTCCTTTATTACACCCGAAAGGACATTCCTTGCTACACACGGATCGAGAGAGATGGCCATCAAAACTGGTATCGCCTGGACTCAAGCTCTGCTCATCACCTCCTCGCACCTAGACATGGTCAAGCTTGAGTCTAGAAGGTACGACGGCCATGTGTGTAGATGTCCATTGGGGTGTAATAAAGGAAGAAAAAAAAAGATGGTATGCTTGTCTGCTTGGCATTTGGGCCCCTTTCTATGCCGTCGTTCAGGTCAACAACCATGTGGCAGAAACCACCAACCACCCTAAAATCGTTTGAGAGAGTTATTTAAATGATAGTATATAGTTGAGGGCGTTAAACATCCAAATTTGTAGTTCTAGGGGTGAAGTATTCCATATTGGATAGTTTGGGGGGTTATGTAGACTTTTCTGCCACATCACCATCCACATCAGCTGCCACATTGCAAAAACCACCTCTAAAACCGCTTCAGGGGGTTATTTAAATGGTATTGTATAGTTGAGGGGGTTAAATATCCGGTTTTATAGTTTGGGGTGAAGTATTCCACCCCTGATAGTTCAGGGGGTTATATAGACTTTTTCCAATCGTTGAACGATAATGGTTCTCCCAGGACTTCGGACGGATTGGACGCCCTCTCACCATTCCGCATCTCCCTCCCCATCTATTCTCCACACCACGCCTTCGACACTGCGCTCCCATGCATGCTCCTCCACGTGCCGCCTCTTATTCCCACGCCGCCGACGCCGTCTCCCTTACTTGCTCCTCCGTGGGCTGCCTGCTGGTCCCACACTAGCGCCGCCGCCTCCCCTTGCTTGCTCCTCCGCGCGCCGTCTGCTGGTCACGCACCGCGCGACGCAGCCTCCCCCTGTCTGCTCCTCTGCCTCCTGCCTCCCTGTCCTGCATCGTCGATGCCGTCCTCCTCCCTGCTCCTCCACGCGTCGCCACTCCTAACCATCCGAGCCATCCGCACGTCTACATAGAGCTTCTGCGGTGGAGCTTAATTCTGTGCAGGCATCGATGGTTGGAAGGGGGGATGGCTGATAAGGTAGGAGATACATGAATTTTGATGTTGCAAAAAGTCATTTATGATGTTGCAATTTAGTTTTGTTATTGTTGCATTGCATATGTTGCATATGTTTCCACGATCTGTGATGTTGCAATCGTGATTTTTGTGATGTTGCAATTGTGATTTTGTGATGTTGCATAAGGTGTTCTCCGATGTTTGAATAGTTGAATTTCAAAGTTTTAGTTCTTCCTAGAGAAAAAGAGGGATTCGAGTCCGTTATTGCATGAAACATCACAGTTTCTTGAAGCAGAAATTTATTTTTTATGATAATCCCATAAGATCTGATGCTATTAATTTTTCATATATATTTGATGTTGCAAAAGATGATTTTTGATGTCGTAACTTCTGATTTTTTATGTTGTGATGGACCTTCTGATGGAAATTTCCCATCGGACGTCCGGACACTAGTAAAACCGTTTGTTAAATTAGCTGCTAGCTGAGAAGCCAGCTGATAGTTTTTTTATTAGTATCTAAATTTATTTTACTATTAGTTGTGTTCTGTTTGGATCCTCTAGCTAATAGTTAGCAGCATTAGCTGGGTTGCCTGAAATGTTTGGATCCACTGGCACTAATTTTAGGAGCCTGAATCTAATTAATAGTTACCAGCATTAGCTAGGTAAAGCCAACTAGTGCTAATTTTAGTATTTAAGAAATTATCTGAATTTGATCAGACCCAGAGGATGACAAAGATGTCTCTATCCTAGAAACTTAGTGCTGGTACTGCCCTAAGTAAAATGTAAAGGATAATTGTTAATAAGTATAAATATTCACCCAAAGTATCAAAAAATTACAGAGCTACTACCAAGCACGGTGCTACCTAATTATTATTATTATTAGAAAAATTCCAAATTACTCCACTCAATTATGACCAAAGTTTGGACAACCTCGTAAACTATTTTTTGGTTCAAATTGCTCCAACAAACATATCGATTTTTCCAATCTACACATTAATACATTTTTCCTCTTTTTTGTTTCTCTTTGCACGAGTAAAGTTTTAAGTTGAAATTTGGAGAGATACAACACACCGTAACGTATTTTTTAAAAATATATGTTATAATTTTTTATTATTATTTTAATAGGCTATGACATCTAATATTAAATTAAATATGGTGATACAAAATTATATGAAAATTAATGATGAAAGTTCTATAGTATATTTTTTCAAAATAGTTTGTCATGTTTACTGTCACCTCAAAAGCTTGAACTTAAAACTCCACTCATGCATGGAGAAACAAAAAAGAAAAATTTTACAAAGGTGTAAGATGAATCAATTTATATAGGCCATGTATGGAACAACGGTTGTGAGAAGCGCTTCTCAGATAAGTTGTACAAATATGGAAATAGCGCTTATTTGATAAGCGGGTCTGAACCAGCTTCTACGTTTTAGTACAAATGGGGTACGGTGGGGAGAAACGTGGCAAAAAAAAGCTGCAAAAAACATGTTGTTTGGCTTCTAGTTTCAGCTTATTTTGGTCATAAGCTGAACTTAAGTTGTTCCAAACAGGGCCATAGTTGTGGGAGTAATTTTAACGAAAACATAGTTTAAGGGGTTATCCAGACTTTGCTGATACTTGAGTGTAATAATTTGGACTTTCTCCTTATTACTAATAGTTGTTACTCGGCATAAAAAGTCTAAATTACTACCCTCAAGTATGAACAAAGTTCGGATAACCCCTTAAACTATATTTTGATTCATTTTACACCAGTAACTATCTTAATCGGTCCAATCTACCCCTTTATAAGATTTTTTGTTTTTATTTCTCCATGCACAAGTGGTGTTTTAAGCTAAAATTTTATGAGATGATAGAGACACGTATATAGTATTTTTCAAAAATATAATACCAATTTTTCATCATTATTTCTCATAAAATTTTGTTTGATATAGTTTATTTATAATTACATATCATAGTCTTTCAAAATAATGATGAAAAATCATAATATATTTTTAAATATAATTTATGGTCCACTCTATTATAACAAAAAAAATTCAACTCAAAATAACTTATGTGCATGGATAAACAAAAAAAGAAATCTTACTAAGGGGTAAACTGGACCAATTGAGATAGTTTGAAGTGTAAAATGAACCAAAACATACTTTAGGAATTATTCGGACTTTGTCCAAAACATACTTGGTGCATATTTTCATTCCAATTGATATTCTGCTCCTATAAAACTGTTATTTTGTGGTAAAGATGCTACTCAATTTCAAATAAGCAATCATCCTAAACTTAATCTTATCCTAAACGTAACGAAACAATAGGTCACCTACTGTTTAGCTATTTACTAACGGATGATTTTTCAGACACGGCTAGCCACTATGTTTCTATGTAGCATTCATACGGCGTTTAATCTGGCTTAACGGTCGTGTACTCGTGTAAGTGAAGAGTTCCTAAACTTCACTAAAATTGGTATTCAACATAATTCCCCTGCCTTCTTTTGACATAATTTATTTAATAGTCAACTTCCACTAAAGTAAATTTGCTATCCTATCATGTACCGGCAAGCCAGAAAACGAAAAAAAAGAAGATAGATAGACTATTATGCTATACTTGCCCATCTGGTCTTGTCCCTCTCCAGTCCAGCCTTGTGTTCTATTTCCTGAACGAGGGAACAGATAACTCACGACACGGGCCACGCCGCCAACCCACTGGGTCTTAGCACGCCACAACATTCCGCAAAACCACATCCCAGCCAGCGTAGCCAAAGCGGCCCAATGCGGATAGCCCGCCCAACCCGCATGTCCCACGTACCCGCATCCCCCATCCTGCCCTGCTCCTCAGCCACGCTGCCGCCTCTCGCATCGCGCATCTCTGGCCTCCGCAGCCACGCCGCCTCCGCCATGACCCTAGCTCCACGTCGTCGGCGTTACTGCTCCCGGTGCCTACTCATCGTGCGTCACCGGCGTTGCCGGTCCTTGTTTCTGGTTGTCTTGCACACAGTCTCCATTGTCGCCGCCTCCTGCTTCATGGATTAGGAAGGAATGCTTCTTCGTCGCCGGCGCCGGTGCCTGCGACCGGCCGACCGCATATGGAACAAGGTCATCACTGTCATCTGATTCGCTGCATCTCTGAAAATGGCCTTATTTTGAGTTGCCTCCATTGCGTACTCTTGCAGCTTATGCGGGCCTACGCGGGCTGCCGCAGGAGTCCGCCACAGCTGGTGAGCGTACGCGAACAACCGTGTAATTCCATAAAAGACAGGTGGCTTTGGGCCCGTTTGGATCCTTAGGACTAAAACAAAAGGGACTAATATGAAGATAGTACCCATATTTGGATCCTGGGACTAAAAAGGATTAAATAAGCTTTAATCATGTGCGCAAAGATGTTTTTACCCTTCCTCACCTACCCCTCCCTCCCGCGATGGACTTCGAGCCGCGCGAGTTCCTGCTCTCTCCGGCCGCGCGCCTTGCCGCCATCGAGAGGTCTGTCGACCCGCTCCCGCCACACGCACACGTGCCGGCGCCCGTACTCCCTCCCTACTACGGCGGCGCGGCACCCAACGACGACTTCTTCCTCCCGACTTCCTCTTCCGCCGACTTGACAGCTTCGCAACGGCCCTCGGTGCGCCGGCCGGCCGCCCCGGGATCCTCTTGCCCGTGGCGCTGCCCCCGGCGGCCTCCACGGGGCTCTTCACCCCGATGTCGTTCGACCCGAGCTGCCTCTCGTGGATGAGCGAGATGAGCTCGTTCCTCCCCTCCGCCGGCACCTGCGCGGCTACCGGGGAGCGGGAGGGCAGTGGCGGCGGGACAACAGGAGGGCAGCGGGGGGCGTGCTGCGGCGAGGGAGCGGGAGGGCTGCGGCGGCGGGGCTGCGGGAAGGGAGGGGGAGGACGGGCGGCGGTGGAGCGGGAGGGTTGCGGCGGCGGCGGAGTGTTGGCGGTCATTGACTTCTCGTTCCTCGTGGAAATCGATACCGGAATACTCCCGGGTGAAAGCTACATCGGTATCCGTCCACCTATGGATTTATTTGTAGGCCGTAAGGAGTGCCAACAAGCTTTCTGGCGCCGTTGCCGGGAAACGGTAGTTGTTCTGATTCCGAACCCAAGTTGTCCGTGTATCCCCATTATCCACCATCCACCACATGGATTCCACTCTTACCTTACGTTAACATTCGGCTCCAAAGGGCGATTGTTTGGAGCCTCCACCATCATCACATCCCATCCACACACCCGGCTATGAGCTGTGTCCCGGCTTCATAGCCATTGTTCGAGAGCAAACGTTCTCAGGAACGAATGCTGAGAGTCCCTATGCGCATTTACAAAAGTTTGAGCAACTCTGTTCTTGCCTCACCATATCAGGCATGACACAAGAGACGCTCAAATGCAAGCTATTCCCGTTTTCATTAACGGGAAGAGAAAAGAAATGGTACTCTCTGTCTGTCGGAAATATGGAAGGGAGCTGGGAAATTCTGAGAGAAAAATTCTGCCTAAACTTCTTCCCAGTTTCCAAGGTAGCCAGCCTTCGAATCGAAATCCTTACCTTTAAGCAATTAGAGGTAGAGTCGTTAGGAGCTGCATGGGCTCGTTTCAAGCAAATTTTGGCATCTGGACCCGACCTAGGCTTATCAAAACCTATCATTCTACAACATTTCAGCCTTGGCCTCTGCCCCATAGCCACCACTTTCTTGAACTTAGTTTCAGGAGGGTCATTTTCTCATTTGGTTCCCAGTGAAGCGAGGATAATCCTGGATCGTATCCTGGATGTCACTCCCTACACTGGAGTCTAAACCCCGATGAAGAAGAGAAACAGCCTAAACCTAAAGAGCCTATACATTTACAATCCAAATCTATCAGCTCTTCCGTTCCATCAAAACCTGATGCTCATTTCGAACCACCACTATATTCTAGCCTAGACTACTATCATCCACTCTACACCACTCCCTACGATTTTGACGATGATCTATTCGATAACGTAGGGAGTGTGACAAGTTTCCCATTGGAACAATGTATAGAGCAAAAGGATCCACTAGCCGACATGGAAGCACTAGAATATCAGAGAGAGTACTTAGGATGTCTCTCTGCCATCATGAGTCGAAAATGGCTAGACGAGGCTAAAGCCTCAATCGAGGCCGTTAAGATGCCCAAGAAAATCCGAACAATCTTTTGTGAAGTTATGGGCATAGACAAGGAAATCGGGTACGACCCGAGCCTCGGAATCAACATAATCTCTAGCTCTTTAGTGCAAGCTCAACTCCCCGATGAACCATGGTCACCATCCCAAAAACGTCTAAGGTTCACATCGGGAAGGATCCTCGATTGTTTAGGGATCTTGCGGGTCACACCCGTTAAGATTAATGACCTTAAACTTTTCCTGAATTTTCATATCTTTGACCTGCCCAATGATTCCACACGTTCCATCTTTATTGGTAGGCCAATCATGAAAATCCTGGAAAATTCACCAAAAAACCAGCTAGTAGAACTTAGGATCGAAGAAGAACCTGTCCGAGTCTCTTATTCCTATTCCTTGAACCCACAAATAGTGACGGACCCCGATCCTGACCCTGTAGAGGAAGTCATGTCAACAACTCTGGCAGACTTAGAGCAACCTATCCTAGAAGAATATGCCCAATTCTTTATGGAGGTAGAAGAAATTCATCCTCCAATCGAGCCTAAGCCTCTTCCCTCTTGACATAAGGATGCCTTCCTCTTTAGGGACAAACAAACTCCAGTGACCATTAGTGACATGCCCTCTGATGTTGAAACTCAACATATTCTCACTGTCCTGGAGAAAGATCACTCTGTCCAAGATTTAGAAGGGATTACTAGTAATCATCATACACATCATATCTCTATCTCATCTTATCTTGGGGTCACAAGGAAAGTGTCACGAAGATTCGTCTTTGACCGAGGAAAGACTAGATTCAAAGTCAGAAGCAATCATCTTCCCCTATCCTACTCCTAAACACGACCTTATGCCTACACTTCCCACCAACATAAAGGGATTCGTAGTCTCCTTGGCCACGGCGGGCTTTATAGGTGTTTCATCAAAAATTTCTCTCTAATAGCCCGGTCGTTAACTAATCTCCTAGCCAAGGAAACCCCTCTCATCTTTGATAAAGAGTGCTATGCTTCCTTTCACACCCTCAAGAAAGCACTCAATTTCGCTCCCATCATCCAGCCTCCCGCCTGGAGCATCCCACTAGAAATCATGTGTGATGTGAGCGATTATGCCGTAGGAGCTGTTGTGGGCCAAACCAAGGACAAGAAGCTTTATGCTATCTCATACGCTAGCATAACGCTCACTAGCCCCAGCTCAACTACACAACCACAGAAAAGGACTCTTAGCTGTTGTGTTTATTATAGACAAATTCCGGTCCTATCAAGTTGGGGCAAAGGTCATAGTCTATTCAGACCATGCTGCTCTAAAGTATCTTTTCACCAAATAGGATGTGAAACCGAGACTCATCCGTTGGGTCTGTCTCGGATACAAGTCCTGTTAGATCACCTCATTGATGATTTCTTACGGGATGATACGCTCCTCAAGGTCACAATACTAGAGCCGTGGTATGCCAACATAGTCAACTTCATGGTGTCTGGGTACGTCCCATCAGGTGAAAATAGGAAAAGATTGGTTTACGAGAGCAGACTTCACCTATGGGACGACCCATATCTGCTCCGGTAATATTCAAGTTTGGGGGAGCCGCATTTTTATAGCCACACCTTATCACCCCCAAACTCGTGGTCAAGCAGAACATCCAACACGCAGATCAAGAACATTCTGCAAAAGATCGTCAATGAGATGGGTAGGCACTAGAGAACTAGGCTCTTTCGTGCATTTTGGGCATACCAATCCACTTTGGTTCGGGTAAACTGGGCCACTTCGGCCAAACCATTGTTCGGCCGAAGGCAACCCTTGGCCCATGCGCATCCATTCGAATCTTAGATCCTATCTCTATCCCATCTTATCCTGGAGTCGTGAGGAAAACATCGGGAAAGTTGTCTTTCGATCGAGTCTTCTCGATTTATTCTGGAGACTGTCGTCCTCCTCCGTCACCTTCCCAAACATAGAGCCGGCATACCTAGCCACCATAGCCACCCAAAGACCTTTCCTCACCCAAGGGAGAGCCATGTGATGGAACATTCCGAGGAGGATGAAGAAGAGGAGCCCACAGTTGTAGAACCTGAAAGAAAAGCTAGCACAAACACGCTGGAAATTGAACAACCTGGATGAGAAGGTCGCTGAAGGCGAGCCTTGGCAGATAGACAAGGAATGACAAGATCAATGTCCTCTGCCAAGCATTCACAACCAAATTCAAGAAGCTCGCCAAAGCCACATGACATCTAGACCTTTACGATCCACCTATAGAGTAGATGTCATATGGTTGCATCTTGTAGAGCACCATTAGTTTAAATTTATTTCCCATTTCAATTTCCCTTTTGCTCAGATAATTGTTTAGGAGGTGCTCTCTTTATTTCCCTTCCAATTTTTGCTTTCCCAAATTTAGCTTGATGAATAAAATAAAAATCTTAGTTTGAACTGTCCAAAATAATGCTCTGACTGGTGCTGTTGAGCCGGTCAGAGAATGCCCAATTTAACAGATGTTGCATGAGTACAGGGACGACACAGTGGAAGAACAGGACAAGAACGCGCAGGACGATCCGTTCAGCTAAACCATTTAGTTCTGGCGAACTGGCTTGTTTGGGTGAGCTGGTTGGTTCAGCCGAACCAACCCGACTCAACCACTTCGCGCACACGCATGCTGAGTACGGACTCTAAGTATTCCCAGGGATGGTATGGAGGGGGTACGACAGTGCCTCCCAACCTTACTTGCCTAGGCACTCTCAGCCCGCACGCTTCTCTACACCCAGTAGCTATGACATCGGTTGGGAATCGTCCTATATCTCCGACCGAGTCGACCGCCTCGACGACTGTACCAAGAACATTGAAGGAACATGGGCACGCCATTCTCAATATCATCAAGAGAATATCGGCGTGCTGGACTCTATAAGGTACGATGTCCAGCAGTAGACGAACCAAATGACGGAGTACTTCTCAAGGTTTCAACCCTACCAATGAAAGATCCAAGCTTGGGGGAGGACCCCCACCTGGTATGTTCTGTGTTCCTTTGAGCACTTTGATTTCGCATTTGCCATTTCCCTTCCTATTTTATTTCCATCTTAAAATAAAAATACCACAAATATTTCCCTTGAATAAAATAACCCCCAACTATGCATGGAATAAACCATATGCCTCTCACCTTGGAAATGATGAATAGTTGCCCTGTCATTAATCTTGCAAGTGCTTTGTTTTCAACTAGTTGCCCTGTAGTACTTGAGTTAATTGGCATGGGTAAAAATGAACCTGAACCTTGTGGGAGCCAATGCTTTATTCCAAGTCTAAGTTGTTGTGAGGAATGATATAGTGAGATTATGGTTAAATTCTACTTCTGCTCTTAGTATGGTGAAAATCTCGGGTGTTTTATGCTTTCAAAAATAAAATAAAGTTCCTCATTGGTTCGGAATTCCTACCAAAGCCATATGTTAAGCTTAGTTGAAAACATTCTACGCATGTGCTGCTTGTTATCTTAGTGAGCTTTGTCAAATTGTTGTGACCATTGTGAGGAATCTTTCATGCTTTCAAGATCGAGATTCACATACACACCACACTCACCTGCAATTCCTACGCTGGGAGTTAGCAAATATTGCCATCATCCATACACAAAATAAATGCTCCATGTTCTATGATCTCCTCTCCAAATATCCTTGAATAGAGACATGGGATATGCAAAAAGAAAATCATGCCAAAGAGCATGGCAAAAAGAAAGAGAAAAAAAGAGCATGCCAAAGAGCATGGCAAAAATAAGAAATAAGAAAATCATGCCAAGTGGCATGGCAAAAATATGAGCAAAACGAGATAGCCCATGTTCTCAAAAATAAGCCAGGGAGAGGAAGAATCATCCCAAGGAGTTCCACCACATTCCACTCCACATATTCCACACACTTGCACTTCTCGATCTAAAGGTGTGATTTGGTTCCCCAAAGATCCGGTCTTTGACTTGGCAAAATATAAGATGCAAGTAGGCATTCACCCTTTGTCCCTAAGCCACACAAAAAGCCTTATTAGATTTTAGGATGAAAAGAAGACACAAGCCTTTGGGGAGGACTAAAATACCGCTTGAGTGATTGAGTGTGCCAATTGAGGAACAAACTTACATTTTTCACAAAATTGTGGAAACTCCGAGATGGGATCCTGTAAATAGTAGAGTGGAATAAAACTAAATCAAACTGTTCAACCTTTCAACCGCCCAAGACAAGGAGATTGCTATAAGCTCCATAGGTAAAATGGTGAGTTAATACTTTGCTAATGATTCAAGTATTGTTGAGTACTAGTTGTTCATAAAGTGACCCGCAAGACAATGACATTGTAGCAACTCCTGATCCAGCGAGCCTAAGTTTCTATCTTTGCTCGAGGACGAGCAAAGGTCTAAGCTTGGGGGATCTTGTTGGCGGTCGTTACGGACCGATATCCGACCTCCAACCGAATATAAAATAAATACAATGGAACCAAACACTTTAGCTATAGGGCTTATCACTAACTATTTTCACAAGTTTTGGTGATTGTCCATTGTGTAGGTACAAAATGAAGAAATACGTGCTATAGGGGTTGAAAATGACCGATTCGGTCGAATGACACGATTCGGCCGGTTACCCCCCTTAGCCGTACAAGCCACAAGGAGCCGTCCATGTCAACGATGACCAAGCAACAACAACACACGACACGTGGACGACTGCCACTTCATCCTGAACCAATGCCACGTCACTCTTGGCTTGTACAACACGAATCCAATCAAGAGAAAGCAGCCCAGAGCAACCCAGGACCAGAGACGGTGGATCCACTGGTTCGGCCGAATCGGGATCTGGGCCAGCCCCGGTTCGGCCGAACCGCCCCCAGCTGGGAACCCCCTCCCCAGGCTGAATCTTAGCCCTTGGAGCAAAGGGCGGTGGATCCACTGGTTCGGCCGAATCGGGATCTTCGGCCGAATCAGGGGAACCGCCTCCCAGGGCCCCTTGGCGGTTACTCCACCCATAACCGCCATCACTTGCTATAAATGGAGACCTCCAGCACCTGCAATCACACACAACACAAGAGAGAAGTTCCTTAGCGAAGCTCTGCCACTTTCATACTTAGAAGATAGGGAGAGAGGAGAGGTGAGCGTCCGGAGAGGAGCCGGAGTGTCGGCCCCTCTTCCAGCTGTACCTCTACGGATGTGACTCTGCTTCGAGTGACATCCGGGTCGTGTCTGGTAACTCTTGTATCTCTTCCTGATTAATTGAGCAGTCAGTTCTACTTTTATTTACTTGCTGGTTCTTCGTTCAATGATTAGTTGATGGTATAATTGTATATTGGTTGCTTGGCTTGGGTGCTTGTCTTTCTATAGGAGATAAGTATTAACCGACTAGTGTAGGCGTGGTGCCTATACTTAAGGTTAACTTAGTTTGTCCCCGAGTCTACGGAGGTGGTAGCCGTTAGGTGGTGACAGCCCTATACGGCCTACGTAGTCCATCACGTTCGTCTCGGCCTGCAAGATCCCAGAGTGTAGGATTGGTGACACCCCTTCTCATCCATTTCTGCGTGTCATAGGTTCTATTGTCCCGAAGCAAGTATCTATCTATACCCTCTGATCCGCTCAGTTAATCAGTAGAGTGCCTCTATCAGACTCGTACCCTCTCTACCCTCTCATCGCTTCTCTTCCCTCTTTGTTGTTGTCATCCACTTCATCCATCCCATTCCATAACCCTTTGACAACTTAGTTTAGAATTAGTTCACTTCTCGTTCCCCGTGGAAATCGATACCTTGGAATACTCCCGGGTGAAAGCTACATCGGTATCCGTCCGCTTGCGGATTTATCTGTAGGCCGTAAGGAGTGCCAACACGGAGCGCGGGAGCAGAGAGGAGCGGCGGGGGACGAGATCGACTTGGGGGAGGGGAGGCTCCGGAAGGAGGACGGTGGGGCAATAAGGGCAGCTGGTGGAAAATACACCTTTTAGCCCCTTTTAGCACATCTTTGGATGATAAGGGTGCTAAAATATTTCTCTTTTGGTCACCGGTGTTTAGATCTTTAGCCCATTTAAGACTAATTTTAGTCCCTTTTGATTTTAACAGTTGAATCCAAGACAGGTAATGGCCACCCGCACAACGCCAACATACTCCCTCCTTCCTAGATATAAGTATTTCTTAATTTCTGCGCATCACATTTGTAAACGCTTATATTTAGGGACGGATGGAGTAACTGACCGGGACTCCTACGAGCATGGATGACAATTGGCAACACGTTATGACAATTGGCAACAGGTTATCATTGCCAAGAGGCCAAGCACTACAGTTGCACACAGTAACAAAGTAAGGATCAAAATCTACTTATGGCTGGCTCGCCAGACTGATGGCTCTGCCTGTCTGCCGGTGGTAAGTTAGTGTTCAACGGTAACATGGGACATCCGTCAAAGAAAAATAGAATACTCCAAAAAATTATATTGTTCGTACACTAAGTTTTGAATAACTGATACACTAACACAATGCAGCATGCTTTCAACTTGATTACTGTGATGTGCAACAGTAGAAATTAATTCTATAAAAGAAATGAAATGAAAACGAAGAGAGATCCGGTCATCATCGTACTACAAAATGGTGCAGCACAAGCACCACTCCCCGCTAAATATACATTGAACGCAACAGCTACACCTACCAAATCAATCAATATAACCCGATATACCGATGACAGTCTGAAACAGCTCAGACAACTAAATCCTTCAACTATCTACTTCAGAAACCTCTGAACCAGCAGTGTAACTGTGAGGAATGTTAAAACTAAAGCCAGCACTTCTTTCATTGCCCTAGCAATAGAATTGGGCCTCCGACGCATGGGCTCCAGAAGTTTAATGTCAAAGCAAGACATTAAATGGCTAGCTCAGATGCACTATGAATCCGCCATCTCATCCTGCAATTCATTTGGGGCGATGAGCCCAGGAATGGAAAGCATACGTTGGCGCTCCTTTTCCCTCTGTACAGCAGCCTCTTCAGCATATAGATCTTTGTTATCCTGTCACCAAATGAGAACCAAAAGAAAATCAGCTTTGAGATTGCAATTTTACACCCACTCAAATAATGTCTCAAGACACCATTGAAAACAAGGTTATGAGAGAAGGATCTCAATTGGAAGACATCCTTCTATGTTGCTATGGCCAGATTAATGTAGAGTAAAATTTCCATGCTCTGATATGGTGCTAACTAGAAGCAGAGGCTGTGCAATTCATGGATCAGCATGTAGGTGTGCACATATACTTCGCCGTTTCATAATGCACCCAAAGATCTATATTTCATTCCAGCGAGGCCAAAATGAAATGAAAGTATCTGAGATGATATAGGCAACTTTGTGACATTACCTGAGCAGAGAACTCCTTCGATTGAACAAGAAAATCCCTTATATGGTTCTTGAAGTTTGGAGGATCAGTTTTTGAACTAAAAAGTCCATCAACAAACTTAGCTACCTGCAGGAAACATGGTTTTGAAAATACCTGTTGATTGAACTAAGAATGCACGTACAAGAGATAAAAACATACCTCTACAGGCATCATGTTAGGAAATGATGAGCTGAGGAGGTTGATAGTGTAGTCTCGAACAAACATTGCATTATTTGCATATTGAGTAGGAACCATTGTAGCATCCCAGAGAGGCTCTGTAAGACCATCAACCTAATATACCATCAAAGATAGTAACCTAAGACATGCGCACAATTTTCAGAGAATAGAACATCAGATAAATGTATACATACCACGTAGAACAAATGTTGTAGAACAGAAACGTGAAGCTTGAAACCAGGTTTGTGGAATGTATCTGTGAGCACTGCAAATATCTCCTGCTCAATATTTAAGAAGTATGTCTTGTAGAACTGATTTTGAAACCCAGAAGCCTGCAAAGACATGGCCTCACTCAGATTAGCTTCAGTGTATTAACGAGTTTTAATCAAGGATAGAGCAAAAATTGCACCTCAAAGTTCTTCAAAATTTCCAATAATAGGCTCAGGCCGGTCTCAGCAATATTTCTCTCTGTATGTCGAAATGCCCAGCTTATGGAATCCATTACAAGCTTCAATTGCTGAAACAGGCAAATGAATAACCAGGTTAAGGGAAATAGTCAACAAGTAGCCTTCAAGCACAATAAGCATATGTGATTATGCTATTGTATAATCTACAGGAGTTCTGAGAGAGAAAATATCAAGTTCATATTTACCTGACTTGAGAGCTGAATAAAAGCTTGGAAACAATGTGTACCAATTGCACGAAGCAAGGAAAAGAATTTAAGTCGATGTTCAGGATAGTCTTCAAAGTTTTTGGTGATCATCTGGTATGAAGTATGAGAAATATATCTTGGTTATAAAACAAAATTATCACAACAATACAAGAAACACAGTGAGTTAACATTAACTATACCTCAAGAGTACACTGGAAAACAGCCTCAAAGATTCGAGGTACTTCATCAAGCATCTCACCTTTGTACCTACATAGAAAAGAAGGCAGTTACTATAATTCCATTTAACATAAACATCAAAGCCTTTTTTTAGTCCCAACCAAAGGGCAGGATAAAACAAATGACATTTTTTCGAATAAAAATCCAGCAGACAATACATATAAATTTAACAAGCAAATCACAGACCGAAATGGATGAACAAAAGAACAATAGACTTACTTGTTTATAATCGTCGCAAATAATGACAGAACTTCAGATTCTCTTGCCTCAGGCACATTTCTAGCATAATCACCTAGAACAGGGTCCATCATAGGAGGAACAAACTGTTTCCCCAAGTGTGGTAAATCTTCAGCCTTCTCCAGAAAAGTCTCGATCAATTTTAGTGTCTCCCTTTTTACTGATCTGTTTATTACAAATTAGTTAGCAAAAATAAACAGAACAGAGAGGTGCAAAGAATAATAATGCATACCTCAGAAGTTTTACAGATGATGTCTTTGAAGCAAAAGGCCCTCCTTCATAAATAGTGGTCGACACCAGCTCACTGTACATTCTGATGTGTAACAGGCAAGGAACTATATTAGCAGCTGAGACATTACCTCTGTAGTCTGTAGTACATTAGCAGGTAGGTGATACACATGAAATGAAGAAAGCAACACTACCAGAAAACATGCAACGTGACTAGAAACAAAATTTGGACCGATTAAACTCTAGAATACATGAAACAAGGACCCATTTGGATTTAAGAAAATAAAGACATAGAGCTTCGGTGAACTGCAAGTAAAATACCTATACACTGTCAGCATGTCCAGGAAGATTACAGAAATTTGTGGGAAAAAATATGGCCCAAGTGAGCAAGCAGCACTTGTGTTCGTCTGCAAGCATCAAAAACCATATTTGATAAGAATCAGAGGAATAAATAAATTTTCCAGAGAAGGGACTAGACATACTGCTAAACAGAAAGTTGCTTGAGAAAATTAAAAATGGGACTAGGATGTACTTCTAATAAAGTGGTTGATATAATTATCTGACATAATAGATGAATATTACAAGAATGGAGAAAAAGGAAGCATGCAACTAGGGTGAGTACCCATATGGCACTACAGTATGCTTCTGATAAAAATGATTTATGGAAGCATTCAAAGATTGGACCCAAAGAAATTACAATTTGACATCAAGTCCAAAGAGGAATTGTCTATCAGGTGCCAGGCACTAGTCCGACAGGATGACACAGATTAGGCAGCTACCTTTTAGAACAGTAAATAAGCATTGGGAACTAAGAATAAAAGTAGCCTCTTAGCAGCTTGAAAACTTAATTTTATTACCTGTAAGATGTTCAGAACAGATCTGATAACATCTTGGTTTTTCAGGATGTCAGTGCTTCGGCCTGCCTCCCCAATTATTTCAGCCCATTTCTGCAACATTAGAATACAACAACGTCGCAACTTAAAACTAGAATACTAGGTAAGAATCATAGCAAAATTTAATGGAAAAAGCGTGGAACCTGATTAGGAAGGCTCATCAATCTCTTAAGATACTCCTCCCTCTTAGTATTGTCAGATTCCGCCTGAACCATCTGACCAACCTGAATAAAGATAATAAAAATATAAGATAAATCCTTCATTAACCTACAACAAAACTGTTAATTTCAACAGCATACCGATTCGTAGAATGTGTGGATCTGATGAGGCTCAAGATCCGCTATTGTGGTAGGAAGGTTGGACAGTAGAACAGAAACAAATGGTTCGTTTTCACCCACCTGTACAACCATGAATAAATGTGAAATTAGATGTTAACAGACACATGTTACCTAAAGATACACATCACACATGTTCATGTGTGTCTTGGACTGGCAGGAAAGCTGTCGATTGTTACAAAACCAAAACAGAACAGAAGAATGCAAAGAAAATCAATGAAGCAACAGAAAAACAAGGAATCGAACTGACAAATCAATCATATAATTTTTACCCCAACTAAAGTATGTCACACTTGATAATTCCAAAATAAAGTAACTATATATATGTCATGTATATGTAGTTGATGTCAGAATCAAGAAACTCTATTATTAACAGTGGTATCAAAAAAATCAGTAGAGGGAAACTCCTCAATAATAAGATCATTTCAGACTTCTGTAAGGGCAACTATTATCTATAAGAATTGTCCATGTCACCAATTGGAAGCACAATAGATAAGTACTATAACTATCTGACTATAGCACACTCCCAAATTTAGTGGGTCTATTTTTTAATTGCCCTACACTTGGCTTAATATTATGATGAAAATAAGCACCCAAATTTGCCTCGACGAGGACTTAGAACTAGGGTGGTCTGGACGTACATCCACACTCACAACCAACTGCTAGGTTCAGTTCTTCAGTTGAGGGCAATTGTGCAGTCGCCTCTTAACCATGAGCCACAGTTCATACCATGAGATCCTATTGATCAGAGGCTGAGTTAAGTTCTTGAGCATTTGTTAGTAGAATGGTATAAAATAGATCCCCAGTCCACTGGAAGCTGAGATAAAAAAATTAAAAAAAAATTATTGGTACTATTGGCTGCAGTTAAGAAAAGACACTTAGGCATGGCTAAATCATCACTGGGAACGAAAGCTGCAATCAAACCAAGTCCTTTACTGCTGAACTAAAGGTTCAATGGAACTGTGAGAGTTATCTGTTCCATATTAAAAGCCTTCAGCAACCACTAACCAAAGGATGGGAAACAACTAATCAGACAAATATGCCATCATTTCACTTGGGCTGAGCCTACTATATAATGTATCACAACTTGCAAGGAAGGGAGTTGACTCTATTGCAAGATAAAATGGGCACCCAAACAAGACAATTGACATGTAGACTACAGCTTCCAACACAGTACTTGCAGCCTACACACTGCTGAAAACAAACCCACCACGCAACCAGCATCCACACTATTATGCAGGCACTTGTGCTTAAAATGGGTATGAATGATCTGAAGAAGTAGCACATGTTCATTAAGTCATTACTTCAATAAACTTAGGGGACATTTTGGGCGAGTTGGGCCCTAATGATGAGACTAATTTGGAAGGAAGTCATGATAGTGGTAAGAGACACTCCACAAAAAAGGGACAACATTATTTACTGAACTACAACACAGAGCTACCTTTACACTGAATGATCTTGTCCAATAATTTCCACACATAAGCAAACAACTTCACCTTTTTAATACTAGATAGACAGGAAGGGGCAGAGAAAACCCCAGGTGTCTCATTAAGTAGATGCTTCTCTGGCGCATTCGGATGACCGTTACACCACGAGAGATCAGAGATTATTCTAATTTTTAATGTTAGGACATCATAAAATATATATTGAGTTTAATCACAATGCATGATATTGATGTGTGATACTTATGAAGCTTTTGCCAAAATAACCCAACTTGAATACCACAGCTCATGAAGCTTCAGCTCAGCAGTCTGGGCATGATTTTAAGAGAGCTATATAAAGCTAGACTATTAAATAATACCAAACTTACCTGAAGTGTCACAAACTTGCGCTTGCACTTCTGTACTATTTTCAGGAAAGTGTCACATGCCATATCCTGCAAGCAAAACATGCAATAGGTTCTATATCACTTTAAATTTTTTAGAATATACTGCAGTTCCAGTTATATGGCAGAATAAGGTGAACTAAAAAACATAATTGCTGCCAGATACACAGCAGAATATGATAAGATATTAGCTGACGTACTTGCTAAAACAAGGGGACATGATCAAGAATATAAAATTGAGACAAAAAGCTGCAGAACCAACTGAACAGCAGATAAATGCATTTCTCTAACAAATAAACAAACAGAAATATGTAACCTGAACTCCAGGATGCATCTCATGCATGAACTCAAATAATTTGTTGACCACTGTTTTTAAAAACTTCCAGTGCGCCCTTAGAAACCTTGGGTATTGTCCCACAACATACCTATTTACAGAAGGAAAGAATAGAAGCATACTAATCATTTTGAATCCAACAAATAAAAACATAACAAAATAAAACAAAAGCAATACTTACATAATATTACTTGCGATCACAGCCTTGTTATCTTTGCCTTTTGTAATCTCACAAAGGTTTAGCAAATCACGGATAACCAAAACCAAGAACCTGTTTTCCTGCAGCAGATTCGGTAGGGATATATTGAAGATTTTGTACAGGAGGTGACACTAACATTATATGACGCTATGAACAACAAGTATTATACATTTGAGGAAGTGGCAGATCCAGAAAGTTAGAGACATGACGCATAACAATGCATTGACTGTCCAAACTGACAGACCCTGACACAAAGAGTCTGACCAATTGCAGGACGGACAAAAGAAGATTACATGCTGCCGCTTGCAAACCTGATGAATCTGATGCTTCAAAGGTTTGGTTATTTTAGAAAACAGTTTATATTGCTCTTAAATGGCTCTAGCCTGTAAAAGAGTGATAGAATTGAGGAATTAGTACTAGACCCTTACAATCAACTTATCCAACTCCTGTTTGGATTGACAAATGGGAATATGGATGAGTAGATCAATGAGCCCAGATGACATACTACCCTTACAAATCTGAGAAGCGAGGTCATGCTACAAAAATCATGCACGTCCTCACGGCATCAGGATGGACCAACCCATTCTTATAGCAGTAGAGGAGAGCTCGATGTGCAAGTGAGGAAGAGAAATTAGATTGCAAACTTAGCTGCAAACCCTAATAATCTTAGCTGTTTGGAAGTGTGGCAAGTCCAATAGGAAAAAGAATTATAATCGTGTTTGGATATTTTCGTATAAGTTGTCTGGGGTACTACTAAGGAAGCCACGGCGATGGAAAGGTCTATAAATAGTGAGTTGTCGACGAACCTGCTCCTCCACCATAGAACCGGAAATAGATCCAATAGCCCAACATAGAGTATTTAAGTTATTCCAGCTCCAGTCTTCTCCATTTAATTGCTTGCTCAATTTCTTTAACATCTGTAAGTCAATCAAATGAAGAAATAATTTTATACCAATTATACAAAAATAACATCTCGGAATCTAGCCAAAATTTCTTAATACTCTAAGATAAAATAGGGCTTCCACATCACCAGATAATAATTAACAGCGCAACAAGCACAACAGGTGAGTAAAGGCATGAAAAGTGGGATGAAAAGAACCGAAGTAGAAAAGTATAGAATAGGAATCCAGGTGAAAACTCAGATGAGATGAAGGGGGTAGTGTCTGAAGTGAAAGGGCACAGGATACATTGTCTCAATCATATATTCATATTCGAGCAAGAATGAAAATGAGGTCACAGTGGATGTTTAGATTCCTGTGTGCCTCTGAAATCAATGAAAAGGAATCTATCATATGAATTAATTTGATCATTCCTATGTTCAAAAGCACCAATAGTGCTCATATATTTGCCTATGCATTTTCTTTGAAAATCGAATCTTTAAAAAGAAGTCCCAATTATTTCTCCTGTTTGTGTACATTTTACCCTAAACCTAACCCACTGAAACAGCATAATGAGCAAAGTTTATCAACGAAAGTTGAAAAAGAAAATCATCGATCAAAGGATTACAGAGCCCCTTAGTAAGACATACCTGCTGCTCTGTGTCTTCATGATCAAGATGTGACAAGTATATCAATGTTTCCCTCATGATCTAGAATTAAACAGCAAATGACAACAATAGGAAGTTAAATGGAAGGTCCCTATGATATCCTGCACAAATTCCCAACTAATCCTTTTACTAACCTTATATTGAACAAGGACATCATTATCTTTCAATGTTTCTCGTACAATATTTCCATTCTCATCTTCAACAATCAAGACCTCCTCTGGCTTCGCCATCCGACAGATCATCAGTGTTCGTAACTTTGAAAGTGGACCTGCATAAAGTTGCCTCCTCTGTTGAGCAGCTGTGAGAGTAGCATCATCAGTTCCCGGAAACCGCTGAGCCTGAAGTTTGGGCATGTGGTAAAAAATTAGAAATGAACTAAGAAGAATTGAATGACAAGAAGTTATGTACCAATCATATAAAGAGGTTATTCGTATCAAAGCAACTGATTAAAAGAAAAGGGAAAACATAACATTTACAAAAGATTAGATCTGTGAAGTTTCAGAAACTCTGGAATACTTCTATATTAGCATAACGAGTTGCGAGCCATTTATTAGTTTTAATAATTTTAACTCTAGTGAGGCATGTAAGTGGCCCTGAAGAGAAAAAGTATACAATTTTACCTTAACAATTACTTTGTTCATTTCACTCCATAACTATTTTACCAGGAGATGTTCCATAATGTATGAAATCAAGTATTCTTTATTGCGTTTATCCTCATGTTACCCAGATTGTTAACTGAACAAATAGAGTTATTGGACATTCCATTTGACTTTTTTTCCTCAAATGATGCAGGAGAACTGTGTGTCATTTCATTAAGGAAAAGGACAGCACACAGAATTGGAGTCCCCAAAACCTAGCACCAAAATTTTGTACGAAAGAGGAGGTTTTAAATGGGCAAAATGTCAATTCAAGAATCGATGGCACCAAACCATTTTAAATTGTGCCGCAGATCCTTTAATGGCAAAAAACTAAAATCTGACATAACAATTACAATCAGAAGCAACTGAAAGTCTGAAACATAATGCAATCACAGCATGGGAAATGTCAAATTATCTGGCTCTGACATTTCTCACTAAGTGCTGCTGGCACGAGAAAAAAATGATGAATTATCATATTATCAGCATCTAATTACAGCCCAAAGCAAGAAGACAAAAATTGGCCTTCCTTATATAGATAAACAAGCAGTATTAAAATTACAAGAACCTGAAGTCCCAGCAACCGCTCCACTTGGTTGTAAGTTTCAAATAGTTCTAAAACAAACAGATTCCAGTAGTCCAAGCAGACCTGTGTATCAACAACCAATTAATAAGATGACCTTGGACAATACTTTATGGATCCCAGAATTTAGCCTAGCTTCATACCTTAAACATCTCTGTATCGTCAACGAATGAAATTTCAATGAGGTATTCAAGGCCCGGAAGCAATGCAGCTCTATTGTCAGGAGTTGATTCCAGTATACGCACATGATTCTAAATTTATCACAGTGAAAGATTGATATAATTTTGAGACTGGAATATTATAATACAACAAGAATAAGCATTTTTGTTTTCTTGGTTATAAATTGGATATGAAACTAGCCTGCATTCTATGAGTGAATAGGGTTACTCAACTTCGTCTAATGAAAGGGAATATAACATCAACTAAGTAGAGGGGATAATCAAAGCATTTGAATGAATTTTAACAGTGGTATATTACTAGACAGCTTTGCTTGATTCAGAATGCAGTGATCATTACCTTGAAGAAAGATGTCAAAAAAAGTGAAAGATTCTGGATAAATGCCTGCTCAGACAAACAAGTATGTATTAGTGTATTATTTATATGATGCAGGACTGTACTCCATAATCCTTCAAGGCACTAAACATGGTTGGGTAATTATTCCTAATAGAATATCATAATTAAAAGCTATGCTTCTAAACATGCCACTAGGCACTTGTAATTGCCCATTACCAGAAAGGTTGGTGATCTGATAATCTCATCATCCAAATAAAATGCCTTCATTATCATATCTCAATTCTAAAAAAACTTAAATTTGTGTTCATTTTTTAGATGCCCAACCTTGAAATATAAACATCAAAATTCAATTTCAAACTTGAGGTTACTTACATTACCCATGCTGTATGTCAAATAACTGTACAATTTTATAAATTTGAACTTAAAGTAAGAGAAACTAAATGAATTGAACATTTTGAATTCGATTGGTCAAGCTTGAGCTCAAGCTTCTGAACTCTGAAACTTCCTATTTGAAATTTGGAAAAGTGAAATATCCAAAAGGGTGCAGGGTAACTCGGAATGCATCAGACATTTTAAATTGGATTGGATGTTGCATTCCTAAGAACAATCAGATGAATGGTTCAACTAGACAAGTATAAATAGTTTTGAAGAGGGCACAAGAAGAAGAAAAAACTGATACTTTAATTTTGATAAAGTATACCTGTTCTTCATTAGAACCATTGCCATATCCATCCGAAATTGTTCCAGAAGGAAGAATTGCCTGCTCATCCAGAAAAACAGAAGAGTGAACAAGAAGCCACCAAAGGTAGAGGGAAGTGAATCATAGTTCTTGACATCATAAAATTTATACCTGCAACTGCAACATAAAGACTGTGTACATCTGAACATACTGCGTGTCATAGAAATCACCAAAGTGAAGAGCAGCAACCTAAAATAGCTTAAAAACATCAGTAAAGACGGACACCTCCTGAACAATCAACTGGAATAACACGTTAGAAATGACAAGAAAATGGTATTTTCTTTTTACCTCTGTCAGGCATTGAAGTGTAAGGTTCCGGTAAGCCGCAATGGGGAAAAACTTCAGAAGTGTCTCCAGCTAAAAGGTTGGATGAAAAGGTTTAGTTGCAGCAGATGCAAATGTACATAAGAGCATTCAAATTATAAGAATGGGTTACACACCAGTGGTGACTCAAATATGAAGCCAATTGGGATCCATGACAGGAAAGCATGAAGTGTAGCCAATGTGGAACGAATGAGTTCAGGTCTTTGTGACCCAGACAGGACAGATAAGCAAAGCTCATGAATAAGACGAAATTCACTGTTCAAAAATTATCATTTGATTAGTACTCACAGATAAACATTTTTTGTAAATAGTAAAACATTGTATTAGAATTCACATATAAACTATTTAATATACAAATAGGAGTTATTATCACAATCCATAAGGCAAAAGAAATATGCCACCAAGAAATACACAATGCATCAAACAAACCAGCAATATATGAGCTAGAAGCTAAAAGATAGCAAAAGGAGAAATCTATACCTATTTAGCGAACCCTTTAACTCTTTAATCTTTTGTTGTGTCATTTCTCCTCTTGAGAAGTCAAAAATTTCTTCACTTAGGAGCTGCATATTTGTTGTTCAGTGAGACAACCAATTCAAATATGGTAAAACAAATAGGTAACAGACATACTGAACTTGCCTTCAATATTGCCATGCAATTCTCGCATATTGTTTCACTACTCCTTGCCGCCGCAATAAGGTCAGGAATGAAGGTTGTCCACCTGGCAGGCCACTCACGCTTTAAAACCTATTATAGAGCAAACAGGCAACATAAGAAACAAATATCTACAGTACTGTGAAAAAATAAAATCCATATTAGTCATAGAAGCATAAACCATAATGGTTATTGTAAAGAAATATGCATACTTGGACAAAAAAAAAGGACTGCTCCAAATACAATCAGCATAATTTAGCCTACCTGCACCAGGATAATGTTGAGCTTATTTACATAAAGCCTCTCTTGTCGAAAGGAAACCTCATTTCCTGATAGCTAGTAGAAAGCAAAAACAGAAAAACAAATGAAGTCAGATTTAACCAGCTTTACAAACTGCAAAAGATGGCATCAGTTTGACATATTAATTGTTACCTGAACAATGACATCAGATATATAATTCTTTATGCCATCGCGTTGTTCAACTGGCAAAACGTTCCATTTATATTTTATAACATTTTCAAGTACCTAAAAATAAAGGATTAGAATCAGACATAAATTTAAGTCCATAGGCAAGGAAACTAACAGCTGTATTGAGTAAGTTTTATGTGTTCCTAATAAATTGAAGAATACACCCATACATGAGTCACAGTTACAGAAACTGTAGATAATTTGCAGCAATCTAGTACAACATATTGTGCATGATTGTCTTTCAGATTAAGAATTACTAAAGTCCACTATATTCACTGTCTCTTCATAGTCAAGATAAGCGCAGTAAAACTATAAGTTGGCATGCAATCTTCACACTAAACAAACAGCATATCAAAAGTCTGGACATTGTCTACCCACGACTCAGCAGTCTGATCATAAATATGTTTTCCATGACATTAGCAACCCAATGAGGCAAATGATCATCAAGTCCTAATAGACATCAAAACATGATATAATTCAAGGTGTCTACTAAATTTCACAAACAACCCTGATTATTTGCACTGTGTTTTGTTTGAGGAATGGACCACCCAATCCTAGCTCCAAATTAGCCTTCCGACTGGTGCACCATAACCACATCATCCCTCAAAAGTACATGCCCAGTATAAATTAGTGCCAAGGTGTCCATCCAATAAAATAGTGGGGTGATCCCATAACGAGCCATCCCATTCTATATCAATTGATCTAAAATACAAAGTACCCCATAAGTGATTGGGGTCAATATTGCTACAGATGAGTCCCTGTTCAGTTTCAAGTTCTTTGATGTTTACAGTGTAACATAGAAAAGCATCTTGAATCAAAACTTACTTGGAGAGCAAAGAACTTGGTATTCAAATTTTGGGAGTTCTGCAGAATGTGAACCACTTGTAGCCACATGTCCGGATTATTCTGCAGCTCCCGCAAGATTTGATCTGCAGCATGCCTCTGAAACACAGCAGGAGCACATAAAAAGATGGTCAAGGTTACCTCACACAGGAACATGATACAAGCTTGTCAAATACTCAGCAAAATAAAATGCAATAAGGACAAAAGAAATAAATATTCCTATAGTTTGGCTTTTATTGCTTTTTCCAGTTGCAGAGAATGCATGTAAAAAGTTCCATCTAACGGTACCATTAGATTCAGACACTGGCGCAACAATCAGCAACTGCGTAAGAAAAATGATAGTTTCGGGCTGAACTAAAATTTGTAACATTGGACATAGAACACATGCCATAGCACATCTGCTGCAAGCCTGCAACTATCCTGCTAACCAAACTGATGTTTGTGGAACACAATAAGTTGCTAGAAATTACTTAGCATAGCTGTTGCTGGTAGGTTACACCAAATCAGTTTAGATTTAGCTGGTGGTGAGAAAAATAAAATCAGGCATCAGACATTTTCCACTGTGCTACACATTGATTGGTGATCCAGCGATCTGCACCCCTGTAGAACTACAGCCTACAAACTTCTGATACATTGAATGTGCACATTACACTCGAAAGCGGTATTGGGCTACATTTCCGGTTTATTTACTTTGCTGTGCTTGTATATGGACCATTGGTTGACATTGTTTTACTTTACTTTTCAGTTCATAGTTGAATCTTTGAATACAGATGCTGTTTCGTACTATGATTGGTGGTCGACATTTTACAATTATGCAATCAAAGTGTTACACATGGAAGTTGCACAGAATCCAATACTTGGATTCAGGAGCATTATGTAGACTTCAAATGCAACCAAGCAAAGTCATCATAATTTCAGAACCACACTACTTATTCACCTTATCAACGCAGATGCGTCGAGACACGAAAGCGGCAAGGCTGACCCTGACCCATCCGCTGCGGCGCGATCACCACCAACCACGGGCCAAGGAACCAATGGCCTCTGTCCCCAGCTAGCCATCCACCATTCATCACCCAAAACCCTAGACCTCACGCTCCCAGCGATCGGCCGCCGAAGGCCGGACAACCCCCCAACCCCAAAACAAATCCCCGTGACAGCAGCAGCATCCAACGGGTTCAGGGGGCGCGGTTACCTCATCGCTGGAGCCCGTGCCGTAGAACGCCGCGACGGTGGCGTCGAGCAGCGGCACGTCGATGGGCCGGCTCAGATCCCGCAGCTTCTCCGCCGCCATGGCGCCCGCGGCGGTGCCCTCGGGTCGAGAAGCTTCTAGAAGCGAGCGGGGGTGGAGTCGTGAGGCCAGACAAGGCCGGCCGGAGAAGGTTCCGAGGCGGGGGAGCGGCGGGGCGAGGCGACCGAAGAGGGGATCCCGGGTGGGGGGCGGAGGGATTCGTGGAAGGGATTTTGAATTGTTTCGCCGCAGCCGCAGGGGTTTAAGCGGACGGGGAGGGGAGGGAAGGCGGTGAAAGGTTGCTGGGGATTCACGCGAACTCGGGGGAAACTTGCGTCCCTGCCCTTCGTAGGTGATCGAATTGCGGAGGGACCCAATTGTCGATGGAGAGGAGCGCGAGCGAAGCTGCGAAGGTGATTTCGAAATTCTTGCAGGGGCTTGGATGCAACTTGGAACTTTGGAAGGCCGGGGTCTCCGGTCTCTGCTGGATTGCTGCTGGGCGCAGTTGCGGCCTGTGTGGGTCGTCGCGGCCGTTTGAACTTTTGGAAAAGGCTTCACGGCCGACCACGTTTCTCGACTTTTGTGGGCTTTTTTTTCTTTTTTGATTTGATTTGAGGAGACTTTGTGGCTCTAGGAGTGTTTTCATTTTATTTCTGTCTTGTTAATGTACATTGTCTGCTGGAATCTTCTCAGCATTAGTATTAGGTTGTTTTTTTTTGCAAGTAATGCTAGGATTTGAGTCTTGAGATTTCTCGCTCCTAGCCCGATCAAGTAGACTTGAGAGGAGACGAGAGACTTGAAAATACGCCATAAAGTCGTTTTGGCTGTGGATCAAATAAGTGCAGTCATCGAGTAGCGTTCATAATGTGACACGCGGCAAAAGGAAGCATTAGGGGGCAAATCTAATGGAGAAGAGACATGAGAGACATGGAAGGAGGTCAGCTAAAGGAAAGTGACAAGTGACGCTGGGAGGTGCCATTGTCTGATGGAGAGAAGATAGAACGGTAGGTGGTTGAGTGTTAGAGCCTGTTTGGTTGGATACCAATTCATGCCAAGCCAAAACCATGACAAGCCAAAAACATGGCAGGCCAAAGTTCATTAGTGAAATTTGTTGACGTAAAAATCGAGCGATGAACCTCTGTGTAAGCAATGCCTTGAAGATTTCTCAACTCCAATGCAGAGCCCATAAGTCGATGAAGCTTAAACTAACAATTTTCTAGATAAAACGACAACGATGCGTCTGAAAGTTGCAATCTAGAAATACTAGCAGCAAGAGGTTAATCTAAACTCCATAAACCGATGAATTTATTCGCAATGGAATTTGATCTCAACAGTGTTGCCAAGATTAAGATGCAACAGTCCATTAAAACGATATATAGTCTATTTCAATATAATTAATACTAATTAAAGCAAAATAGACAGCAAGACGATAGATTAAAGAATATTAGGCGATGCAGATTTAACCAAGACAGAATAACTATGATTTTACCACATCTAGCAAGAGATCAACCGATGCAGCCTTACGAGACATGATAAAATCGATAACTGGTGAACGTGAATAGAAACAGAACAAGGAAGCCTAAAATGACAACCCTAATCAAATCCAAACACGCTCAATAACTTGGTAGAACTTTGGACTTACCCCTTCGTCGGAGATCAAAACGATGCAGCCCTTCGTCAGGTGCCAAGTTTCGCTGATGATTAAAGTAAAAACATGACAAAAAGGTAAAGGGTGGCGATGCGCCGAGTTTGATTAATCGAGAGATAAAACTTTACAATGACCATATCCCTTTATATTTATAGGGCGGCTCTGGACCTCACGTGGACCTAAACTTGCCTAAACAAACTAGAACTTTACTACTTTAATTAATATCTAAAACAAAAAATATTAAGATACATGGATTCTAATTACTCTTATGTAGAATCCTTGCTAATGAAGCTCCTTGCCGATCTGTTCGCAATGAGATCAATCTGCATGTGTGATTATCCTGGATTCCCTCTTATATGGCAACTTTGCTTTATTTATTCTAATGATTCGCACATGCATGCACACGATGGCATATTCTCCTTGCATGCACATTCTTTAAATATATTTTCTTGCCAACCAATCACACGAAGCCTACTCCAATGCATGTGATTTCATCGGCCTGATGCCTTGTCTCCTTTAATTGCCTTGTATGCTAATCACATAATTACTCCATTTGCTTTTCTCCATTAGCATCATTAAAATAATCTGGCCACGGTGCTAATCATGTTGCTTTTTTCTTCTCTCATGTGACTTCACCAACTAGTTTGCAGATCATGATCCTACCGATGTAAGCCAACGGCCTTTTACTTCGTAATTCAGATTATATTGGATTTACCAAAATTTGGTGTCAACAAAATTAAAAAAGGTGATACCCTTACATTTTCAATTTGTATACTATACTAGCAAGAACGCACGTGCGACACGTACGTTTAATAAAAAATAAGATTGTAAATAGATAGTTGGCCAGAGACCGTGTTGGTTACGAACTCGACGATTCCATACTACAGAGACATACGAGGGAGGCGGAGGGTTTGACGATAAAAGGCCTGACAGGTGAGGTCGTTAGGAGGGACAGTGTTTCAATGACTGGTGGATTCATCGGTCGTCAAAAGTATGACGAAAAAAGGCCTGACATGTGGGATCGCTAGGAGAGACAGTGTTTTAATGATTTATGGGCCCGTCGATTGTGAAAGTTTTGGGTCGATTAAGGCTAGAGATCAGTTTGCTTGTGTAAAGTTCGAACTACTAAGTATTGTTGATACTTTCGGATTCTTTTTCTTCAAAATTAACATGGCCATCGTGTTTTCTCGTAACTAGTAGTTTAGAAGTGCAAATCAATTATGCGTGCTATGAAAAATACATCCTTCTTCTAGCCACCGGAGGAGCTACCCATAGGTCAACCTGGGCATGTCCCCTGGCTATCTCAATCGGTCCGATCTGTTGTCACACCCGAATTTTCACAAAAACCCGAATGCGGCCATATGTGTGCCCAGGAAGTCATAGTACACATATAGCAAACAAATATGATAAACAGAGAACATATGTTTGAATAAATTCTTCATTAAATAAAGTTTTACATGAGAGTGCTTCATAAATAAACTAACCAATAACAGCGGAAGACTAATAAACTCTCAAACTAATGGAGCCGCAATCCACAGGGACTCTGACTGTGAGACCACAGCTCAGTAGTACGGTAAATCTTCGGGAAACTCAGCAGCAAACTCATGCCCAGCCCAATCTGTTTACCCATCCGGGATTTTGTTGAATAAAATGACAAGTGTAGGTAAACAATTACTTAGCAGGTATAGCACGGGTATGAAGGCTCAAAATAGGCTAGATACGGTCAACTTCATTAGCATTTTTAGTTGGTTCATTTTAACATTAACCAAATTACTACAAGTGAATGAAACCCAGTTGCAACCCAATTAATAAGGTATAAGTGACATTTAACATAAATAAACATCATCTTCTAATCAAAAAGGATCCAGGCCGCTCGTGACCCTGAGCAAGGCTATCATGATAGATTTTACACTCTGCAGAGGTTTCGCCATTTACCCACCAGTCGCGTAAAAGCTCAAACGAACTTTAAACCCAACCACGCGGAGGTGGATCAAACACCCAACCGCATAGGGACGCTACGAGGTTTTTCACAAGACACCCTAAAAAGACAGTGGCCGCTATGATACAACACAGGTAGTATGGCCCAAGGCATCGAGATCGACTTACGCCTACGGAGTCACACCATAAGGGGGTCGATGGCGTCCAAAGCGCGGGCATCACACCCAACAATGCGCAACGTGTGGAGTTCCCCATCGCAGGGACTCCCAGCACGGGACTGTGCCTCATGGGGGCATAGCCAACGGATCACCCGCTGTTGACACCAAAAATTGGTACCAGGAAGAGGCTGACATGTGGGCCGGATTCGTTGAAAAGATATCATTCGGCAAAGAAGTTTTTCCCCAGAGCATTCGGTAAAGACGTTCTGCGGTCGGGAACGCATTGTCATTCGGCAAGAAAATATTCCGCAGGATGAATTCGGGAGTGCGTGATGACGTGGATCAAGTGTAAGGAAAAGGCTGGTTTAACTTCGAATGCAAGGCGGATACGGTGCCCCGACGTTTATCTTTTTAGGAAATAAATAATGTAATCGTAATTAACTAGGAGTCGTGTCGAAACCTGGGTATAAATATAAACCCATGGTAGTTGTAAAAAAGGACAATCAATCAATCATACAACAAACCGGCCCCGTGCCAACTTCGAGTCCTTTAGTCGAGTCGTCGAGTTCTTCGAGAGGAATCATCGATCCGTCGACCTCCGTAAGTACCGGCAACCCTGCACCATGCCTAGTATCATGCGGTGGATTTAGGCTTTGGTTCAGGAAGGTTCCATTGTTAGATCATGAGCCATGCGGTGGGCTAAGTTCTAGCTTGGAACAAGTTATCGGTTCTATTGGATTTTGGCAAGATCTGATAGATCCATTAAGTTACCACGTGTTGCTCTGGATTTTACCTTTATGTTTAATTCATTACAACACTCTTTTGCCCAGTCTAGGTTGATTAGATTCGGTTCTAGCTCATAATGCACTGCGTTCCCATAGCCGAATTCGAAGTCAATCTAGATTGTCACGTGTTGCGGGTCCAAGCTCGTTGGTCTTGTGTAGATCTTGACAGAACCGGGTATCATGCGGTGGATGCAGGTTTTTGGGTCGTCTTAGAGCTAATCATCCGGTGGATTAGAATTCGATTCGATCTGATAGACCTATCATCATCAACGAAGCATGTTCCTTCTTCATGGAACCCGATTCGGCTATATAGCTGTATTCGGCAGTATCGCCACGAGCGAAACATGTTCAAGGTTTTGTTTTAAATAAAGAATGCTTTTAGCCTTCCACGTTTAGAGTATATCATGCGGTGGATTGATCTATTCTTGGTTGGTGGTGTGATTCCAAGCAAGTCGTATCATGCGGTGGATTAACTTGCTTGTTTCATGCTCGACGGGTTGAAAAGTACCTAGACATGCGGTAGACTAGTGCTTTTAGTCTATGCATTCTTGTTTATTATGAAATTATGGTCATGTTTTCGCCCTTTTATTTATTTATCATGCTCTGTTCCTCGTTAATCGGTTATGAATATGCGTTACAATGTTTATTCAGTCAAATACCGATCTTTCGTCATGCTTACGTCACGCATTCGGCAGTGCGCTTCCTGCGTGCTTTGCCGATTGCCGAATGATGCTTTAACTGCTGACAGATAGCTTCCCTGTAGCTATATGTCGTTCGAAACTGGCTCCGTAATCGCAATTATGGAACTATCTGGTATTACCCGGTACGTTCCAGGTGTTATTTGAACATCTTTTCTCCCTTTGTCAGTTTTCAGAAAAATTGACCGGCACGCTTTCGGATTCAAACGCTCGGGTCACGTGTAAAGCTAGCTAATTCGGCTTGCTGTGTGCTTGGCGTGAAGTGCGGATTTTACGTCAACACACTTTTTGGCACGCCCGGTGGGACAACAAGCTTCGAAGATGCCTGAATTAAAAGACATTCTGGATGTCACTTTTGAAGAATTGTCTGATGAACATCAACAAATGGTGAAGACTGCTGCAGATCAGTTCATAAAGAAATGCTTGCTGTCTTTTGCTAAGAACAGGAGTGGTGCACCGTTTCTCAAGTCAGATCTGCCAAGAGTTCTTTTGCCGGGACAATCTGATCTTACTGAAGATGAAGAAAGGGAGAAGTTCTCTAGCTTGTTGTACAAGGCTTTAGGAGAAACAATGACCAATCATAATGCTGCATTCCTGAACAGTTTTCGGCTCATACTGGTCAACATCTTTGGTCAACACGTGGATAAACCTTTTGAGCAAGCGCATGGACAACTTGGTGGACCAACATATTTCAATATTCAAGCATCGGTCCCAAAACGTCATGGTAAAGGTATTGAAGAAACTGAAGTTTCTGGAACCAAAGACGCGAGTGGACAGCCGATTCAACAAGAGCTTCAGCATGCATTGCCGAAACCTCGTACATATGGTGATATGGCATTTGGCACCACGGGAATTCCACCTGCTTCTGCTTACAAGATATCCCCTCTGAACAACAGGCTACAAAGGGATGTGTATGGAAACGGATATTCAGAGTTCATGGATTACAATACTATTGATGCTCTCCCGAATCCCGGGTATGTTGGTATTACAGGGATGCCTGCTGGAAGACCAGGGAATCAAGATACCAATATTGACCTCATGGTGCAAAAGATGACCGATGTATTGCAAAATCAATTCGGTCTGAAGCCTAAAAATCAGGGGTACATGTACTCGTCTCCTTTCCCAGAATGGTACCAAAGGGTATCATTGCCGAATAGAGTCAAGGTGCCTACAGAGTTTACTAAGTTCTCAGGACAAGACGATACTAGCACTGTGGAACATATAGCTCGATATCTGATGTAGCTTGGAGAAGCTTCAGCAGATGAGGCTTTCAGAATCAGATACTTTCCTTTGTCACTGACGGGTCCAGCTTTTACATGGTTTGCTTCTTTGCCTGCTCAGTCAATTTGTACTTGGAAAGACCTGGAGCAGAAATTCCATGCTCATTACTACATTGGCAGTACCGAGAAAAAGTTGGTTGACTTGACCAGCTTAAGGCAGAGGAATAATGAGACACCTACGGAGTTCCTCAGGAGATTTAGGGAAACAAAGAGCATGTGCTTTTCTCTGAACATACCTGATGACCAGCTAGCTGGTATGGCTGTAGCTGGCATGCTGCCTACCATTCGGGAAAAGCTATTCGGAATGGAGTTCGATGATCTGGGCCAGTTGTCACACAGATTGGCCTTAATGAGTAACCAGGCATATGGTTTCAAGAAAGATGCCAGATTTGCTAAACATAATGATGTAGCTGATATCTATAACCAATTCCTTGAAAGAGCAGATCAAGGAGATGAGTATGAAGATAGTGAGGAGATAGCTGCAGCAGAGATAGTGTGGGGCAAAGAACCAGTCATGGTGAATCAGAGGTGGATTAAACAGAATAAGGGCACCTATGATTTTGATGTAACTAAGGCAGATAAATTGTTTGACTATCTTGTAAAAGAAGGCCGGATCAAGCTACCAGAGGAGCATTCTATGCTTCGGCCTGATGGAGTGAAAGATAAAAGGTACTGTGGATTCCATGATAGAAATTCTCATTCCATCAATGAATGCAGGGTTTTTAGAGTGAGGATTCAGAAAGCTATCCAAGAAGGGCATCTGAAATTCGACAATAAGATGAAGTTGGACAATAACCCGTTTCCTCAGAACATGATTGGGTTCTCAATCAATATGGTGAATGTTGCCGAATCTGGAGAAAAGGGAAAGATGAAAGTCCTGACGTCGAGGGAAGCGAAGCAGAATGGCTCAGTCGATCCTAATCGGCAAATTACGATCGAACAGATTCGCGAGGAAAAGCCTCGTTTTCCGAATAGCCGATTTGAAATTGGGAAATCTTCTAAACTCAGAGTCACATCGCGCATTCTCCTCAATAAGTGGCAGCGTCAGCAAGAAAAAGAACGCTATCAGAGACGTGAGTACGAGGAGGAGAAGAGGAGGTGCGAAGAAAAAAGCTATGAGGAAGAACAAGAGGAATATGTCCGAGAACGAGAACGTGCACATTGGGATTGTGTCTTCTTCAGACACTGTTGGAACAAGGGTTTAAAGCTGCCTACATGGAATAACTGTCCTGAATGCAGTAATGGATATGTCGAACATAGGCAAAATGGTGCCAGTCGCCGATCCGTCCACGAAAGAATTGGAAGGATACATCCTAGTGATGATCGGCGTCTAAAAATATATAAGAATGATGATCAACCAAGGAAAAGACATGCTGATCATAGATGGATTGATCATGAAGAAGAAGATCGTGAGTATGTCTGGCAAAAAGGACAGTGGTGTCCACCTGGTTTAAGAAAGAGCCAGAAGAGAAGAGTCCAGCGCCTGAGGAATCAAGAGTTGAAGCGAGCAGGAACCAGGATGAGATCGATATGGCGTCCAAAAGACAAACCTGACGAATCGGGTCATTCGGCTCCTACATGCATGGTATGTTTCTTGCCGAATGAATTTATGGCTCCAGCTAATCAAATTGTACAGGAAGAGATATTGTCAGAAGTGGATGAAGCCGAGCAATGTGGGTTAATGGCACAATTGGTATTGAATAAGCAAGCTATTTTCAAGAAGCCAGTCCAGAATCGGCACATGAAGCCACTGTACTTAAGGGGATATGTCAACGGAAAGCCACTGACGAAGATGTTTGTTGATGGTGGAGCTGCTGTTAATGTGATGCCATACAATACATTCAGGAAACTTGGCATGAGCCCTGGAGATTTAACGCCAACAAGCATAGTTTTGAATGATTTTGCTGGAAATCCTTCGGACACCAAAGGATGTGTACATGTAGATCTGATGATTGGATCTAAGATTCTGCTTACAACCTTCTTTGTTATTGAAGGCAAAGGGGCATACAGCTTGCTACTTGGAAGGGATTGGATCCATGCGAATTGCTGTATTCCGTCTACTATGCATCAGCAGCTTATTCAGTGGATAGATGATGAAGTGGAAATTGTCCCAGCAGATGATTCAATTAGCGTGGCTAATGTGGAACCAGCCTTCTGGGAATATCAAGGCATAGATTGTTTCTCAGGTAAGGACTGGGGAGAAGGTCCTGTTGAGCCAGTCAGCAGTGATCAACAGCCGATCGAAGCAGTCGGCTCTTTTAGTAATTTTTAATGGATAATCCAATCGATGGGACTGACGGGAAGCTAGGACATGGATTTGTGTCGACTGATAAATTAGAAGAAGTAGACATTGGAGATGGTGACAAACCAAGGCCGATATTCATCAGTGCTAGCTTGGATTCAGTTTTCAGAGAAAAGTTGATTGAGTTGTTAAAAGAATACAAAGATTGCTTTGCTTGGGATTATTCGGAGATGCCTGGTTTAGATCGTTCCATTGTTGAGCATCGATTGCCGATCAAGCCTGGTTATAAACCTTACAAGCAACCACCCCGGAAAATCTACAAAGATGAAGTGTTGACCGATGTAAAGAAAGAAGTGGAAAGATTAATAGCAGCAAATTTTATTCGGCCATGCAGATATGCAGAATGGATCTCTAATATTGTTCCTGTGTACAAGAAAAATGGGAAGATGAGAGTTTGCATAGACTTTAGAGATCTGAACAGAGCTACACCCATGGATGGATATCCAATGCCTATTGCTGACTCGTTGGTTGATGCTGCTGCTGGATATAAAGTGATTAGTTTCATGGATGGTAATGCAGGGTACAATCAAATTTTTATGGCATTGGAAGATATAGCGAAAACAACTTTCAGATGTCCAGGACATATAGGGTTGTTTGAATGGGTTGTCATGACGTTTGGTTTGAAGAATGCTGGTGCAACTTATCAGAGAGCCATGAATTATATTTTTCATGAGTTGATCGGCAAGATTGTGGAGATATATATTGATGATGTTGTGATTAAGTCATTGGATCATGAAGCACATTTGGCCGACATAAGGAAAACTCTAGAGTGCACTAGGAAACATGGGCTCAAGATGAACCCGAATAAATGTGCTTTTGGAGTTTCGGCAGGAGAATTTCTGGGATTTTTGGTGCATGAAGGAGGAATAGGAGTTGGCAAGAAAAGTATGAAAACCATTGATGAAGTTGTTCCTCCAACTAATCTTAAGGAATTACAGTCATTACTTGGCAAGATTAATTTCGTGAGAAGATTCATATCAAACTTATCGCAAAAGGTGTTACCTTTCTCTTCGCTGCTAAAAGTCAAGAAGGATCAGAAATTTGTATGGGGTGACGAGCAACAAAAGGCTTTTGATGAGATCAAGGAATACATGAAAGAACCACCAGTATTGGTACCTCCACAGCTAAACAAGCCTTTTAAGTTGTACGTGGCGGCCGATAACCAAACTATTGGATCGGCCCTCATACAAGAATTTGAGGGAAAGGAAAGGGTAGTTGCATACCTTAGCCGGAAATTGCTTGATCCCGAAACGAGGTATTCGGCTACCGAGAAACTTTGTTTATGTGTTTACTACTCCTGTACGAAATTTCGGCACTACTTGCTACATGCCGAATGCATTGTGTATTCAAAATTTGATGTGATAAAGCACATGTTGTCTATGCCAATTTTGAACGGAAGGATTGACAAATGGATTTTAGCTTTGTCTGAATTTGAGTTAAAGTTTGAATCGGCAAAAGCTGTTAAAGGACAGATTATTGCTGACTTCATTACTGAACATCGCGATTCATCAGCTAATTTGCTTGAAATTACTCCTTGGGTATTATTCTTCGATGGATCTTCATGTGACAAAGGTGGTGGAGTAGGTATTTTGTTAGTTTCACCAAGAGGAGAGGTATTTGAATTTGCTATTCCTATTCAACCTACTGTCACTAATAATCAAGCCGAGTATGAAGCGTTGCTCAGAGGACTTCGATACTTGAGAGAAGCAAAGGCCATTGCAGTTGAAATTTTTGGAGATTCAGAATTAGTCGTAAGGAAACTAAATGGCGAATATGAGTGCAGAAACGATATCTTAAGGAATTACTATGAGGAATGCAAGCAAATCTTAAAGGAGTTTCAGTCAGTAATTCTACGGCATATTCCTAGGAAAGACAATGAAGAGGCAAACAGATTAGCTCGAAGTGCTTCGGGTTATAAAAGGCTTCAAGAAGTTTTTGCTAATGATGTATATGCTTTCGGGAGTAATCTGGCAGAAGATGATTGGAGAAAAGAAATTGTTGATTATCTGGAGAATCCATCCCGAAAAGTTTCTAGAAAGCTCAGGTATAAAGCTTTAAAGTTTGTTCTTCTTGATGATAATTCATATTATAAATCCTTGGATGGGGTGCTGTTACATTGCTTAAGTCAAGAAGAAGCAAAAAGGCTGATAAGTGAAGTGCATGATGGGCTGTGTGGAGCACATCAATCGGCTTACCGAATGAAATGGGTTATTAGGAGAACTGGGTACTATTGGCCCACAATGCTAGAAGACTGCTTTGAATATTACAAAGGATGCCAAGATTGCCAGAGATTTGGAAACATTCAAAGAGTTCCAGCATCGGTCCTGAATCCTATTATCAAGCCATGGCCATTCAGAGGATGGGGAATAGATTTGATTGGCCAAATAAATCCTCCATCTAGCAAGGGGCATAAGTTTGTGCTTTTAGCAACCGATTATTTTACTAAGTGGGTTGAGGCGATTCCATTAAAGAAGGTGACATCAGAGAATATGGTTGAATTTGTTAAAGAACATATCATTTACAGATTTGGAATTCCTCAAACAATCACCACAGATCAAGGAACTCAGTTTACATCTTCAGAGTTCAGAAATTTTGCTGAAAGTATGGGATCAAATTGTTGAATTCTTCTCCTTATTATGCCCAAGCTAATGGTCAGGCAGAGGCTTCTAACAAGATTATGATTAAAATTATACAGAAGAAGATTGATCAGAAGCCAAGAAAGTGGCATTCGGTACTCAATGAGGCTTTATGGGCTTACCGAATGGCTCCACATGGGGCTACACAGACGTCTCCTTATGAATTGGTATATGGACATCATGCTATCTTGCCATGGGAGATGCGGTCAGACTCAAGGAGGATAAAGTTGCAAAAGGATTTAAGTTCTAAAGATTATAATGATTTAATGATGGATGAATTAGAAGATTTGCATATGATTCGTCTCAGGGCCTTGGAAAATGTTGAGAAAAATAAAATGCGAGTTGCTAAATATTACAACAAGAAGGTGAAAGTCAAGCAATTTACAGAAGGAGATTTAGTTTGGAAAGCAATATTACCGATTGGAACTAAATACAGTGCATTCGGTAAATGGTCTCCAAATTGGGGAGGTCCTTTCAGAGTGGTCAGATGCGTGCCTGGAAATGCATATGTCCTGAAAACTTTGCTGGGAGAAGAGTTTACTGCTGCTATCAATGGGAGATACTTGAAGAAATATTATCCTAGTGTTGAGGTTGATCGCTGATTAAAATATTCAATGCCAGGACAACTGAAACAGCCGGCATTCGGGAAGGAGCCGCCTTCAGAACAAATGCCAACAGAGGGAAAATGGCCAATACCAGAATGTATTGCCCTTAGTACAAATATTTTGCATCATGAGTTTGACCAAGTTATCACAAAAAAGATTGCAAAAGATAAGTTTTATTGCCGAAATTCCATAATCCCTAGTACAAACTAATGGAACAACCTGTTCAGAACAGACTGAGGATGAATGGAATCGGCAATGGCGACGCCATGAGCATCAAGGCGATCTATGGAGGCCTCAATATCGTCGATCTCCTCCGGATTGCCATTGGCAAAGCCGGGCGGTAGCCTGGAATAGTCGGTGCCAGTGTGCGTCGACATGGCGACTAGGCCTGCGGCAGTGCCCAGATGGACGCCGTGTAAGGCCACCTCGTCGATACGGCCTGCCACTGCACCGAGGCGAGCTTCTGGCGTGTCCCCAGGAGCATTCACCTTGTTTGCCAAAGACTCAACCAATGTCTTCAGCTGATCGAGTTCGGCGTCGCGATCTGTAGGATTACGAAGCAACGGCGGGTTAGTCCAAGGTCAGATTGAAGTTAAGCGAACCGCAGAAATTACCGTCGATGGTCTCGAGGAGCTGCTTGCGCTGGTGCTGCCACTCTAGGTCTGCGATCCCGGCTTGTTTGGAGATGACCTCCAGCTCATGCCGAGTGTCGTCACGTTCCTGCTTGAATCGGCGGGCATCGCTATCTGAGTAGCGCAGATCCCAGTTGGGTCTGGGGGATCGGCTAGATGACTCCGAAGAATCACCCGCTGCAACCGGAGCCGCAGTCAAGGCAGTAACGGGGTTCCATTGGATGAGCCTGAAAATACAAAGAAAGTTGAGAATAAGGCAAAATCTGGAGGAAAGGATAAGGAGAGGCAGACAGTCATCACCTCCGACGAGCACTGGCGCGGCTCCCTTCAGCTTCGTCGACGGCCGGGCGTCTTCCGCTGTTGTTGGTCATTGGGGTTTTCTGGAGATTACTGTGCTCGAAGAAGAGGGGGCTCAGGCTAGCAGAAAACTTGGAAGACGGAGGATTTGATAAAAGATTAGGAGCGCTCAAGGTTCTTATTTATGGAACTAACGAAGAGATTGTGGCCGAAGATTGTGGTGCATATCCCAAGGAGTACGGAAGGTGGAAAGGATTTTCCAACCGATCGATTTCCATGTCGTTTGGGATTCTTACCGAGTCGTATTTAGTTTTGACTGAATGGGATTCGGCTATGTCGTGTTTGAAGCGTTTTCGGGTCTGACACTGTTATAGCCAGCTTTGCCGAATGAGTTGTCCACAATAAAAAAAAAGGAGATAAGAAATGGCAAGATTGCAGAATTGATAAAGCATTCGGCTATCGACTGTTTGTTACAATTACAAGCCCAAGTACTTTGAGATTACATTTTTAGCATCTGATATCATATTGCTAATACTCTCTAATAAGTTTTTATCAGCTTCTTGGGTTTTAGCCAGAGCAACAAGCTTTGCCTTGAGTTGTTTTTCTTCGGTCAGAGCTGCTGAAGCTTCCTTTCGTATCTTCTCTGTTAATTTGGGGAGCTCAGCCATCTTCTTCTCATCAGCTTCAATTTCGGCCGATAGATCTCTCAATTCGGCTTCGAGTGCAGCTTTTCTGGCCTTCTTCTTTTCAAGTTCAGATTCTAATCTGATCAGTAATTCTTTGCTGTTCTGAGCTTGAGTATGCAGGTCTTTCACAGATTGTTTGGCTGTGGATTTCCTTTGTTCTAGAACTGGTTGAGAAGATTGGTTTTTTAGAGCCTGCTTTACTGCAGCGTATTGTTGATCCAAATGAGAAACTAGTTCCAAAGAAGTTTTGATATCATCAGGGAGTTCTTGGTCAATGGATTCCAGTACATCCCTTAAGAGATCAGCATCTTTGACTTGATCTTGGATACTCTTGTGCAGCAAAGCAAGGATATCTTTCAGCTTTGTTTGATTTTCTTTTGACAGAGTTTGGCCAGAAGATGTTTCTTCCCCTTGTTCGGCAACCAAGTCGTCCACAGCAAAAGAATAGCTGGATGATGAAATGGATTTCTCCTGAAAGAAAGTCTTGCCGAATTAGTAATAATCCGCTGAGTAAAAGGGTAGAGAAAGTTGAATGATTTTGTTTACCTCGTTCCTGACTTCCTGAATAGGGGAAGGAAGCCTCTCAGGCTCAATGGAAAGATTCTGTGTATCTTGCTGAGGAGAAGCTGGAAGATTTCTTGGTGAAGATAATGCTTCTGATTGAGGAAGAAGTTGCAAAGCTGAAGATGAATCGTGATGAGAAGAAGAGCTCTCCAAGATTGGATCCATTGAGGATTGTTCTGCAGTTAACAAAGAATGAGTGCCGATGAAAAAGAAGTTAAGAGGATAAAGTGGTAGAATTTTACCAGTCAATGAAGCATCGGCAAGATCTGTACTGATTGCTAGTTGCTGTTCTCTGACCTGAAATCGAGAAGAGATAAAGTTGAGCAAAATACTAATGGCATTATGGTCAAAGGAAGAAGGCTCTGACCTTGATAACTTTTTTGCTGCTTGTTCTTTTCTTCTTTACAACTAAGGGAGCAGTTAAAGAAAGGGTTTTCCTCTTGACAGATGATGGTCTAGTAAGTATTGGATCTAGAGAAGCCTGTCTAGCCATCAGTTGAGCCAAGGTAAGAGATTGGTGCCCCAAAGCAGATATTGGACCTGCAGCTTTGTACAAAATCGCCCTGGCAAGAGGGGCAGGTGTTATATCCTGCAAGATGACAGAATAAGAATTCGGCTGGCAGGATGCAGGGCTGGATGAAGGCATTGAAAATCGCTATAGATTGTACATCAGTGCATCCAGTTTCAAAGCTGAATTCGCAAGGGAGAGTGAGGTTGTGATTGTCCAGATATGGGAACCAAAGAGGATGAGCAAAGCCTTTGAAGAAGAGCTCAAACAGTTCACCGATGTTCTTGTTGATAGATACAGTGGAGGCAGCTTCTCCATAGGTTTGACAACCTTTGGTTCTCCGGTTTTCTCCTTCTTTGTAATTGATTGAAGGAAAGTCTCGGCTGTTGAGATCAATGGCGACGATTTGATGCATATACAACTGCAGCCACATTTGGACAAACCACCAAGGACCGTTGACACAGGGGATTTTCTTGCTAGTATACATCAGGTGGGTGGTTTGATTGAGCATATGGTAGACACTTCCCAGGAGGTATTTCCCGAGTGGAATGAGTTTTCCGGCAGCCAGCTCTTCAGCCATCACGATATGATTCAGGGTTGGCTCATTGGCTTTGCCACAGAAGACTGATCTGCATAGCCACATGTTCAGGAAGGCTCTATATTCGACATCGGTCAGAGGGCCATCAGACATATGGTTTTGGATGTATCTCTTGTATCCAACCCCTGTTTTTACTCCTGTCTGCTTGGAGGAACCTTTGTGGTCATATGGATATACAGTTCCTGTAACGTTCAGGCCGGTCATCATGTAGACATCGGCCAAAGTGGGAGACATTGGGCCATGACCGAAGAGAAAAGCATTTGCGCCATTGGACCAAAAATGACAAGCTGCAATCAGAAGGTTCTCGTTCTTTGGTGTTTTGGCTAGTGACAGCTCCAGGCAATGAGAAATACGCAGATGGTCCCAGTTCTGTGTTTGGGGGCTTTTGTCATCAGATATCCTTTTGTACCAATTTCTCCAGCCAGCAATTGGGGGCAAAGGCCAGTTCTTGAAAGCGTCTTGCCACTCATGAGATTTTGTCAATGAAATCTTGAAAGGAACCCTCTGAGATTCAGCTGCGATGAGTTCGGAAGGATCTGAATTCCCTACAGGGCCGAGGAAGTAGGATGGAGCTTTTTCCTCAACAGGGATAAGGATTTCGGCAGCTAGTGCCTATCAAGAATGGAAAAAGATGAGAGGAAATTTAAAATGCAAAATCGAAGGAAGGATACCGAATGTGCTTGAGGGGATTGAAGTTTACCTGGAGGGCAAAATCTTGGTCCGCCATTTGAAGATTGAATCTTGGAAGTCGATAACCTAGGGTTCGGGTCTGGATGAGAGCTCTAAAGATTCAAAAGGAGAAGCGGGTGTCGAGCAGAACTAACTTGGGAACGTTGAGTGCTTCTGGTCAATTCCGAGATAAAATTATCTTTTATCCCGAAATTGAAGGGGCATGTGTTGACACCAAAAATTGGTACCAGGAAGAGGCTGACATGTGGGCCGGATTCGTTGAAAAGATATCATTCGGCAAAGAAGTTTTTCCCTAGAGCATTCGGTAAAGACGTTCTGCGGTCGGGAACGCATTGTCATTCGACAAGAAAATATTCCGCAGGATGAATTCGGGAGTGCGTGATGACGTGGATCAAGTGTAAGGAAAAGGCTGGTTTAACTTCGAATGCAAGGCGGATACGGTGCCCCGACGTTTATCTTTTTAGGAAATAAATAATGTAATCGTAATTAACTAGGAGTCGTGTCAAAACCTGGGTATAAATATAAACCCATGGTAGTTGTAAAAAAGGACAATCAATCAATCATACAACAAACCGGCCCCGTGCCAACTTCGAGTCCTTTAGTCGAGTCGTCGAGTTCTTCGAGAGGAATCATCGATCCGTCGACCTCCGTAAGTACCGGCAACCCTGCACCATGCCTAGTATCATGCGGTGGATTTAGGCTTTGGTTCAGGAAGGTTCCATTGTTAGATCATGAGCCATGCGGTGGGCTAAGTTCTAGCTTGGAACAAGTTATCGGTTCTATTGGATTTTGGCAAGATCTGATAGATCCATTAAGTTACCACGTGTTGCTCTGGATTTTACCTTTATGTTTAATTCATTACAACACTCTTTTGCCCAGTCTAGGTTGATTAGATTCGGTTCTAGCTCATAATGCACTGCGTTCCCATAGCCGAATTCGAAGTCAATCTAGATTGTCACGTGTTGCGGGTCCAAGCTCGTTGGTCTTGTGTAGATCTTGACAGAACCGGGTATCATGCGGTGGATGCAGGTTTTTGGGTCGTCTTAGAGCTAATCATCCGGTGGATTAGAATTCGATTCGATCTGATAGACCTATCATCATCAACGAAGCATGTTCCTTCTTCATGGAACCCGATTCGGCTATATAGCTGTATTCGGCAGTATCGCCACGAGCGAAACATGTTCAATGTTTTGTTTTAAATAAAGAATGCTTTTAGCCTTCCACGTTTAGAGTATATCATGCGGTGGATTGATCTATTCTTGGTTGGTGGTGTGATTCCAAGCAAGTCGTATCATGCGGTGGATTAACTTGCTTGTTTCATGCTCGACGGGTTGAAAAGTACCTAGACATGCGGTAGACTAGTGCTTTTAGTCTATGCATTCTTGTTTATTATGAAATTATGGTCATGTTTTCGCCCTTTTATTTATTTATCATGCTCTGTTCCTCGTTAATCGGTTATGAATATGCGTTACAATGTTTATTCAGTCAAATACCGATCTTTCGTCATGCTTACGTCACGCATTCGGCAGTGCGCTTCCTGCGTGCTTTGCCGATTGCCGAATGATGCTTTAACTGCTGACAGATAGCTTCCCTGTAGCTATATGTCGTTCGAAACTGGCTCCGTAATCGCAATTATGGAACTATCTGGTATTACCCGGTACGTTCCAGGTGTTATTTGAACATCTTTTCTCCCTTTGTCAGTTTTCAGGAAAATTGACTGGCACGCTTTCGGATTCAAACGCTCGGGTCACGTGTAAAGCTAGCTAATTCGGCTTGCTGTGTGCTTGGCGTGAAGTGCGGATTTTACGTCAACACCCGCCCTCGGTGGATCAAACCATACACTCACGAGTGGTTCTCATAGCGCCGTCGGCCACTCCGGTAACCACTGACAAGCTAGAGACGTACATGCTACTTGACCAAGACCAGAGCCATAATAGTTCTAGCGGTGGCGACATGCTCCTCGGTTGTCACTTTAAGAACCACACCTTAGGGAGAGACACTAGAGCAAAGCACACAGCACATGCTCTAGTTCCCTAAACCATTGTTGGGGGCAGTCATTAGGGGTACCCAAACCTATGGGATAACCGCCCAAGTGAACATTAATCTTATCCAAGTAACCAGAAAAAGAAACGAAAGTAAAAGCCCACAGCCCAGCAACAACTGGAGGCCCAGCCAAGACGCCTCGCGGCGTGCCTCGACGCGAACCAAAATGACCCCTCGAGCGAATCGGAGAACTCCGCCTCGGTCGAGGCCTGGGGACCGAGCCTCGAGCAACCCACGGAATGGGGAAAGCTCCACCTCGGTCGAGACCCTCGCTCCGACGAACATTAAATGGCGCCCTCTGCCACCGTGCCTCCAAAGTCAAAAGGCAGATCTCTTGCCATATTGTCCAGACGGCCACGACCCCTCCCATCGTATCCACCAACTCCCGTCACTATGCTGCCAACCGAGGCTCTATGCAGACAGGCCGGCACTATGCGAACAGAGCCCGTCACTCCGAGCTCCTGTACTGCCAACTTCGACGACTCGAAGACCTCCGTCGGACGGAGAGACCCTCGAGCACACAGCGGGAGAAGAGCACAAGACAACAGAGGTATAGCGGGTCATTCCGAGCACTATGCGACCAACCCCGGCGCTGTGCGGACATGTCGCCGCCGTGCGAACAGGGCCGGGTCACTCTAACTCCCTGTGCCACCGACTCCCACAGCGATTTCCCACAGAATAAGCTATGCGCAGGCATGGGAGACCCTCGAGGTAGTGTACGGACGAGCCATTATCACACTAAGGACGCCTCGGATCCTCAAAACCACTCCTCGACGTCATCACCAGTACAAGAATCGACTACAGCAAACAAGGACAGAGAAGCACGACCAACGCCACTCATACTACTGTACGACAACTACGCCTAACCAGCAACACGCTCCTGTAACCCCTCCTCCTTGGCCTATAAAAGGAGGGGCTGGTCGAGCAGGAGAACGACGGAAGAAAGGAGAAGAAAAGGAATCGGCATCCATTCAGAATAGATCACGATATTGGCACCCTGCCTCAATCATCCGGGACTCGGAGGTCTAGCCTCTCGTCCCAACCTGCTTGTACCCCCTACTACTTGCAATCCGGTGCAGAATAATACATCACACACACCACCTTGCTGCAAGTACGGTCTTCTGACCGGAACCAGGATAAACCCGTGTCTCATGTTATCTTCTGCATCAACCATCAAGGGAGGGAACACAGCGCATTTCTGGTTGGAGTCGGGACCACGATTTCTAAACACCGACAGTGGCGCGCCAGGTAGGGGACTCGCGCTGTGATCGATTGTTTCATCCACCATCTCCCTTGATGGCAACTCGAGTCGTACGCGGCAACCTGTTCTCGATGCCAGCATCGGACCAGCTTCTTGCCGGATTCGAAATCCGGTTCGGGAGTCTTGACTTCAGGGCAACTGGAGATGGCTACAACATGCAACTCCTGACGAGGAATGACAGCATAAGTGTGCCACCGTCACTCCCATCACCATCACCGCGACGCAAAAGGCGTTCGCCTCAACGCGCGCGGAGCGACGCAGAACAGCCCACGCCGGCTCCCCCGAACGGGTTGAGCCCGGCACGACAAGGGCAACAACCGCCACCACCGCGGTACAACCAGCTGGGGACAGCACGGTCGACCCGTGGTGAAACTCCGGTGGGAAACGCACCGCAACCATGACCAACTCTTCATTAGTTGACATGAACATAACGGCGTATGAGGATTTGCCGGGCCACCACCTGATCTCGATCCGCAATCTCATAGCAACATCGCCGGACGACAACTACCCTGAGTCTGGCAGCGAGGCATCCGAGAGCGGCCGGAGGATCCCCGAATGGGATTACTCAGGGCTTCGCGATCGAGAGGCCCTCTTATCATTTCAGGCTGCGGCAGATTATTGCCTAACCTGCTCCGACGACCCCAGCAAGGAGGATTACGATCCCACCAGGGAATGCTTCGTCGTCCTTCCGGGAAAGGATGGCGGAGATGACGGGGCAGGAGAGCCAGCGCACGTCAGAGATCACGAACAGGCGCACAACAATGTTGCGCTCGCACAAGCACAACTGGCCCAAGTCCGCGAACTCGAAGCCAAGCTTGAAGAAGAACGCCGACAGGTCCGAGAGCTTCAGGCAATGCTTGAGGACAATCGTCCTATGCGCGGCGTACGTGCCAGGGAAGCCGGGCGCATAGCACGAGCCCGCATCGAGGCTAATGACGATGTGGACGACCCACTCGCGTTAGCCAGGGCAAGCAAGAAGCTCATCGCCACGGCAACTCTGATCCGAGCCATGCCCGAGCCATCAACACCCGAAGCCCGAAACCTGCGTCAAGAGGCGCAGCTCCTAATCGAACAAGCGGCTGTGCAACAAGCCGAAAGCTCAGCCTCTCGCATCCGCAGTTCCGCCGGTCCAAAGACCAGTGGACCAACGCGGGAGCACGAGGCATCGGCACAAACCCCGCGAAGGGACAATCTAATGCCACCCCCGCCCTCGAATAAGGGAAAGGCGTCTTCGGTGCACGAACGTATCGGAAGGAGGCCTCTCAAGGAACGAATCCTTGACACACGTGGTGGCATCAATGAGGACAACGCTCGCAACACCCTTAACAGAAAGAGGCGGGATGGCGCATCTCGCGGTTTTCACCCCCGCCGTGGAGGCCGTTACGACAGCGACGAAGACAAGAGCCCAACGCCAGAGCCCCCGGGAACCCGGGTATTTGGCCGGGAGATTCGTGTGGCCCCGATTCCCGCACGATTCAGGCAGCCAACGACCATCACCAAGTACTCGGGGGAGACGGACCCAAGGGTGTGGCTCAACGACTATCGCCTCGCCTGTTTATTGGGCGGCGAGAACGACGACGCCATGATCATCCGCAACTTGCCGCTTCACTTGGCGGATTCTACGCGGACATGGCTAGAGCACCTACCCGCGAACCAGATTCACGACTGGAACGACCTCGTGAGGACATTCGTGGGTAACTTTCAGGGCACCTATCTACGCCCTGAAAACTCATGGGACCTTCGATGGTGTCGCCAAACACCCAACGAGTCCCTTCGTGATTTCATCCGCCGCTTCTCCAAGCGTTGCACCGAGCTCCCGAGTGTGGGTGACTCCGAAGTCATCCACGCTTTCCTCGAAGGTACAACCTGCCGGGACTTGGTACGCGAGCTAGGACGCAGTCCTCCAACTAGCGTAAACGAACTGTTCGACGTGGCCACCAATTTTGCCTCCGGCGAGGAGGCGGTCGGAGCCATCTTTGATAGTGGAAGGGGGAAGCGGACAAAGGAAACGCCCGCGGAGGGCAGCAAATCCAAAGGATCCGCCAAGAAACAAAGGTAAGGCAAGAAAGGGAAGAAGCCCCAAAAAGCCTCGCGCCGACAAGAGTGGACCGAGGACCCTGACGAAATACTCGCAGTCGATCCCGCCGCGCCCAAACCTCCTCGAGGCCCCCCTCGAGGAGGCGGCATCTTCGATGATATGCTCAAGAAACCGTGCCCTTATCACAAGGGCGTCGTGACCCACACCCTCAAGCAGTACGGAATGCTAAGGAAATACTTCAACCGCGCCGCTTCAAAGGATGAAGGGGGAAAGAGAGACACGGGCGACGGGAATGGCCAGGGCTTCCCGGAGGTGGAGAACGTCTTATTCATTTTCGGTGGGCCAACCGCAAACATGACCCCTCGGCAGCGCAAGCGCGAGCGCCGAGAGGTATTCTCCATACACAGGGCGGGGCCATCGTACCTAGATTGGTCAGAGGAGACCATCTCCTTCAGTCGAGACATCCACCCCAACTATATCCCGAACCCGGGGCAATACCCGCTTGTCGTTGATCCTATCATCGACAATACCCGGTTCTCCAAGGTACTCATGGATGGAGGCAGCAGCCTCAATATCATGTACGCTTCATCCTTGGAGCTCATGGGCATCGGCAGGGACATGTTGCGCCCTAGCAATGCGCCGTTCCATGGCGTCACGCCAGGAAAGCGAGTTCAGCCCCTCGGGCAGATCGATCTGCCAGTTTGCTTCGGTATCCCCGACAACGTCCGCAGAGAGACCTGGAGAAGATGGCGAACGAAACCATACCCTCCACTTCGAAGCATGCATGCAGTTTCGAGCCCGCAGGGCACACCAAGGCTGTGCCCCTCGACCCAGGTGTTCCGAGCAACAAGACGGTGCGGATCAGCTCGACCCTCGACAGCAAATAGGAGGTGGTGCTCGTCGACTTCCTCCGCGCCAACGCCGACATCTTCGCGTGGAGCCCCTCGGACATGCCAGGCATACCGAGGGAGGTCGCCGAGCACTCCCTTGACATCCTGCCCCATTCCAAGCCGGTGGTTCAATGACTGCGACGCTTCGACGAGCACAAGCGCATGGCCATTGGTGAGGAGCTGCGCAAGCTCCTCGAGGCCGGATTCATCAATGAGGTATTTCACCCTAACTGGCTTGCCAATCCTGTTTTAGTTAAGAAAAAGAATGGGAAGTGGAGGATGTGCATAGATTATACCGGTTTAAATAAAGCATGTCCAAAAGTTCCTTTTCCTCTACCAGGTTATGAAGGAGGCAAGCTGCCACGATGACAAGATGCAAGCATACTGCAATGCAGTACGCCGACTCGAGGACAAATTCCATGGCCTCGAGCTCAACCACATCGCGCGAAAGTACAACAAGGAGGCCGATGAATTAGCAAAAATTGCGTCTGGGCGGATCACCGTTCCTCCAAACGTATTCGCCCGTGACCTGACACAGCCAAGCATCGACCTCAAGCCGACCCCCAAAGCTCCTGATGCTCCCTCGAGGACCGAACCCTCGGGGGCTCCATATGTCGAGCCCATGGACGAGGATCCTTCGAAAGAGGAACCTGAAGTCTCAAGTCAGGAAATATCCTCGGCGGACGAGGGTGAAATTATGGAAATCGACAAGGCCCCATCAACTCGCGATTGGCGCAACCAATACATCGCGTGGATCATCCAAGGGGAACTACCCTCGGATCAAACCGAGGCTCGACACATCGCAAGAAAGGCCAAGTCGTTCCACATAATCGATGAGGAATTGTACAAGCGCAGCCCCTCCGTAATTTTGCAGCGGTGCATTACAATCCCGGAGGGAAGGGAGCTCATCCGAGACATCCACGCTGGCGTATGCGGCCACCACGCGGCGCCCCGAACCCTCGTGGGCAACGCGTTTCGCGAAGGCTTTTACTGGCCCACGACTATTGCAGACGCCAACAAAATCGTACGCACCTGCAAAGGGTGTCAATTCTACGCATGTAAAACCCACCTCCCGGCTCACGTCTTGCAAACCGTTCCCATCACATGACCGTTCGCCGTGTGGGGGCTAGACCTCGTTGGTCCAATGCGAGCAGCGCCCGGGGGCTTTACACATCTGCTGATGGCCATCGACAAGTTCTCAAAATGGATCGAGGCTCGGCCAATCAGCAACATTAGATCCGAGCAAGCTGTGCAATTCTTCACAGATATAATTCACAGGTTCGGGGTCCCCAATTCGATAATCACTGACAATGGCACCCAGTTTACAGGCAAGAAGTTCTTGGAATTCTGTGACGACCACCATATCGGCGTGGATTGGTCGGCCGTAGCACATCCACAGACAAACGACCAAGTAGAACGTGCCAACCACATGATTCTACAAGGTCTCAAACCAAGGATATTCAACAAGCTGAATAGATTCGGCGGGAAATGGGTGTCAGAACTACCCTCAGTAATTTGGAGCCTCAGAACAACCCCAAGCAGAGCCACGGGTTTTACTCCATTTTTTCTCGTCTATGGTGCCGAGGCTATCCTCCCCACAGACTTGGAATATGGGTCCCCAAGGCTCAGAGCCTACCAAGAGGAAATAAACAAGCAAACGCGGGAAGACTCACTCGACCAAGCGGACGAAGCTCGAGACGTCGCGGTCTTACATTTGGCTCGGTACCAGCAGTCACTTCGAAGGTAGCAGGCCTAGAAGGTTCGACGACGAGACCTCAGCAAGGGGGACCTAGTGCTAAGGCTGCGACAAGACAATCGAGGGCGCCACAAGCTCACACCGCCATGGGAAGGGCCCTACATCGTCGCTGAAGTCCTCAAGCCAGGCACATACCACATCCTCCACGGGGCACCTCCTCGACTTCAGTGAAAAAAGGGGGAGAAACGCAAAACGAGCGACAAAACTAGTGGTTAAGTCACTTACCCGGTGGAGGTCCAAATCCCGACCAAGGTGGAGTTCGAGGACCTGCTTCAGGGCTTCTTGGACCATCGTCCCCAAGGCCTGCTGTTCCTCCCATAGGAGGCGCTCGGCCTCAGCAGCCTTGGCTAGGCCGGGCAGGACGCCGCGACGACCGAGCCCAAAGTTGCGCCAGGCCTCGAAGGCCGGAATGCCAGGCAGGGTGCCCATGGCCCTCTCCTCCCAAGGGCTCCAGGTCCCACCGCGGAATCCTGGAGCATCCTCCTCCTCATCCTCCTGACCACCTTCGAGGGTTGCCGGGAGGGTCATCACTGCGGAGCCGGCCCCGGGCACCTCCTCGACTTTAGTCGAACCGCTGCCTCCGCTACGGTCTGACCCGCGTCTTCACCAAGGGCCGCACCCTCCACCACCCCCGTGCCCTCGGCCGGCACGGAGGTCTCTGTCACCCTCGCAACGGCAGGGGCCACATCCTCCACGGGGAGGGCCGAGGGCGTCTCCCTGGCCCGCTCCTCGCCTGCCACCACTGACGCTCCTCCAGCCGCCGTCTCCCCCCTTGATCGGGCAGTCCCTCGCGTAAGGGCCGCCCGGTACCGAGCCACAATCCCCGACGCTTGGGATGCCCCGGATGAAGGCGGCGCTGTTGAACGAGGCGTGGCGCGCACCGACACCTTCAGAGCCTTCGTCGGCGCCAACAGAAGCGGCGCCGGCGGACCGTATTGGCTGACAGAAACCAAGTCCACAAAATCAGAACAACAACTTGAGAATGAAGCCTAAGAAAAGAACGGCGACTTACCTAACCCGGATGAGGTGGGTAAGCTTGCACTTCTTGCTGCTCGAAGTCCGCCGAGCCCCCGAACGACCACGGCCCCTCGACGCGCGGGGTCTAGCTCGCGGGCCTCAAACCCGCCGGTGCGGAGCTTTGAGCCCCAGGCACCGACGGGCTCCGAGCTCGAGCCCCTGCAGCTGCCACCACGGAACTCGGGGGGGGGGGGGGGGGCGGTACCCGCCGTCGAAGGCGCCGGGCCACTCAAGGCCTCCATATCCCGTGACGACGACGGGATCTCCTGGCGTTGCCCCCTCGGGGGCGCACTCACTTCAGCCGCCACCGGCGCAGGTGGCGGAATCTCCACGAGGTCCTCCGAGGAAGACTCCTCCGGAGTACTCTCGGGGGTGGTAGGTGGGGAACGCCCCTCCCTGATTCGACGGCGGCACTCCTCGTACGCCGCCTTCCGCAAACGCTTCCTCTCTTTCTTCTGCTTCGCCGCGTCCTTCTGCGCCTTCTGCCTCTCGGCAGAAAGACGGTTCGCAGCACGAACCTCGCGAAGATGAGCAGAACCTTGAGACAAACCCTGAAGAAAGAATTCAGAATTAAACGATCAGATAATCTCAAGGGTAGAAAGCAAAATTGAATCTAAATCAAACTTAAAGCGGAACTTACAAATTGTAGAAACCCCGCTTCGGGGTGCATCTTGACGGCGAAAAGGGCCTCCTCCTTGCAATCAAGCTTGGAGACCTCCACGGCACGCCGTGCTTGATGCATGCAGTACTCGAGGACGAGGGTCCCCTCCTTCATCTTTGAGCCCTGCCAGGGTGAATCCGCTCTGAGCTGGTCCAGGCGCAGCTTCCTCTCCATCAGCGGCAGTACATACCGCTGATTGAAGTTTGCAATCACTCCCGCTGCGGTCAAACCCGCCCTCGAAAGCGCGGCAAAGGCGTCGGTGAAGACCCGGAGTCGCTCCTGACGGTCGGCGGGGGAAATTCCGTAGCTCCACGCCTCCGGTCGCTCACGCAGCACTTTGTCGGTGTACTCCGGCAGCTTGTTGTCGACGTTGCAGAGGTAGAACCACCCTTGTCCCAATCGGCATTGTTGGAGGTCATCGTCGACGGGATGTACAATATGCTCCGCTGCCCCCGAACTTGCAGGGTAAGGGCCACGGCGCGGACCACCCGGCGGAGCCCCCAAGAATCACCTACGGCCGTATGGAGCTCACCCCGGAAAATGTGAACCCATAGGTCCCAGTGAGCCTCGATCCCCAAGTACCCCTCACAAACGGCGACGAAGACCGCCGTTTGCGAGATGGCATTGGGGGCGAAGTTGTGGAGCTCCACGTCGTAGTGGAGGCACAACCCGCGGAAGAACGGCGATGCGGGGATTCCGAACCCCCGCTCATGAAGTCTCGCTAGGCTCACCACAAAGCCCTCCGGCGGAGAAGGCTCGTGGTGATTGGATGGCGGCGCGATCCACATCGGCTCGTCCAGGTTGCTGTTCGCCGGCAGCACCCCGGCCTCCACCAGCCCAGCGAGATAGACGTCGGTGGCGATGGAAGGACTCCACGGAGCAGGGTCACCGATGGTCACCATGGCGAACGGCGGCGGTGAAAAGGACGAATTATTGTGCGCAGAAAGGTGAAAGGCGCAGAGCGGCGGCGCTAGGAAGTAGTAGATGCAATCGGAAGGCAAGGGCTGGGTAAGCTAATCCTTTCCCCTTGTCCATTTATTTATAGTATCACGCGAAGCGCAACCGGCACCCCGGCCGCGTGAAAATTGCATCCGATATGATTGGCACCACAGCCACTGACGACCGGGCCCCACGAGTTTGGATAACCACTACGCGCGAAAATCCAGGCGACACGTCGCATCATAACTGCCCACGTATCTTCCGCTCCACCTAAAAAGGCGCGCCCACTTCGCGTACTGTGCGCCACGCCGCCCACGACTACGGAAATAAACGCTCGAGGCCAGCCAAAAGGCTTCCGAGGTAAGCTACCTCTCCTCGAGGCCCTACTGATCAGGGGTTCGAAGTCGTGGCCCCTCGAGGGTTCGACAGGCACCTCAGATCTAACAAAGTCCGGGATAACCAAGGGCACGCGTGACCGAGCCTATCCTCGAGCACGAAACTCGAGGGTGCCCTTCATGTTATATTCAAGGCCAGGATGGAGGCAGCTGGTCGAGGGATCCCACCGAGGGAGAGCAACGAGCCCTCGACCCCAAACGAACGGGGTCGAGCCCTGCCTAGCAAACCTCCACAAGTGCTCTTATGAGACATGTCTCCGGACCACGAGCTGGCCTCCATCGAATGAGGCACAGATGTCCACTTGAATTATCCGCTAACAGCTCACAGAGGCATCCATGACTCGCAGCCCATTCAAGGGAAGCATGGATTGTGTCACCCATCCTCCCCACAAACGGGGCGACGAGGGTCATAACTCAAAGTCAAGAACCGCCCCTGATCGACCTTGCTAGGGCCAAGGCTCGGGGGCTCCTTGCACCACAAGATCGAATTCCTTGAAGATGAAACATGTTGTAGCTCACAAAGGCGCGAAACGCCGATAAGCCCTTGCAGGAGTATATCCACTCCTCCAAGGCCTCGGGGGCTACACCCGCGGGTGCGCTAGCGCGCACCTAGTGGAATTCTTCAAGGAAAACCTTGTCAGAAGCACCCGTGACGAAGAGCCTTTGTCGGATTAAAACTTATTCCAACAAAGGCTCGGGGGCTACTATTGGGGGAAGTCATTAGGGGTACCCAAACCTATGGGATAACCGCCCAGTGAACATTAATCTTATCCAAGTATCCAGAAAAAGAAACGAAAGTAAAAGCCCACGGCCCAGCAACAACTGGAGGACCAGCCAAGACGCCCCGCGGCGCACCTCGACGCGAACCAAAATCTCCGATTCGCTCCAGGCCTGGGGACCGAGCCTCGAGCAACCCACGGAATGGGGAAAGCTCCACCTCGGTCGAGACCCTCGCTCCGACGAACATTAAATGGCGCCCTCTGCCACCGTGCCTCTAAAGTCAAAAGGCAGATCTCTTGCCATACTGTCCAGACGGCCACGACCCCTCCCATCGTATCCACCAACTCCCGTCACTATGCTGCCAACCGAGGCTCTATGCAGATAGGCCGGCACTGTGCGAACAGAGCCCGTCACTCCGAGCTCCTGTACTGCCAACTCCAACGACTCGAAGACCTCCGTCGGACGGAGAGACCCTCGAGCACACAGCGGGAGAAGAGCACAGGACGACAGAGGTATGGCGGGTCATTCCGAGCACTATGCGACCAATCCCGGCGCTGTGCGGACATGTCGCCGCCGTGCGAATAGGTCCGGGTCACTCTAACTCCCTGTGCCACCGACTCCCACAACGATTTCCCACAGAATAAGCTGTGCGTAGGCATGGGAGACCCTCGAGGTAGTGTACGGACGAGCCATTATCACACTAAGGACGCCTCGGATCCTCAAAACCACTCCTCGACGTCATCACCAGTACAAGAATCGACTACAGCAAACAAGGACAGAGAAGCACGACCAACGCCACTCATACTACTGTACGACAACTACGCCTAACCAGCAACACGCTCCTGTAACCCCTCCTCCTTGGCCTATAAAAGGAGGGGCTGGTCGAGCAGGAGAACGACGGAAGAAAGGAGAAGAAAAGGAATCGGCATCCATTCAGAATAGATCACGATATTGGCACCCTGCCTCAATCATCCGGGACTCGGAGGTCTAGCCTCTCGTCCCAACCTGCTTGTACCCCCTACTACTTGCAATCCGGTGCAGAATAATACATCACACACACCACCTTGCTGCAAGTACGGTCTTCTGACCGGAACCAGGATAAACCCGTGTCTCATGTTATCTTCTGCATCAACCATCAAGGGAGGTAACACAGCGCATTTCTGGTTGGTGTCGGGACCACGATTTCTAAACACCGACAACCATGTTGCTAAAAAGCAAGTTTTATCATTAATATTGAAGTGAACCATTATGTCATAATTAACAATTAAATATTAGTGACAGTAGCTGCGCATAGCAAGGATTCTACCCATATGCAATAACCCAAGGTAATCAAGGATAGGATAAACAAAACTAGGTACAGCCTTAATGGTACATCAAATTAGACACATCCATGTATGAAATAATTTATTACAAGTGAGTGGGTAGCAAGGATTGTCCGTGCTATAACTTGTCTTCCTCGAAGGGCGGCTGCTGCTGCTGCTGTGAGTCCTGCTCCGGAAAGTCCTCGTACTCGAAGTACAAAGCGAACGGCTCACCGACTTCGCGCGGAGCTCCTGGGCGACTCAGTTGGGCCGGAGCGGCGCCGGAATGGAGAATTGACGGTGGCCGGCGGACTTGGGATGGCGGCTGCGCGGTGCGAGATGGGAGAGAGGCGCTGGGGCTCAGGAGAGCTTGGCGATGGCTGGTGAGGCTTAGGGGGCTGTGGGGGGGGGGGGTCGGCTTTTATAGCTTGGGAGATGCGATCTTTGGTAACCGAGCCCGGAGATCGGGCTGCGGTGGCGGTGATCGGGTTGCCATGCGCGGGGAGGGGGCGCTTGCCAAGGGAGGGAGCTCGCTAAAAGGAAGAAGGGCAGCGGGAAGCTTCGTGCTGGTCCCAGGGGCGCGGGGGAGAGGCGGGACGGCCGGCCGAGCGGCGGAATTAACGCCGGGGAGGGAGGAGGCGCCGGGCGAGAGGAAGGGGGCGAAACTGACGAGCGGGCCCCGGTTGTCGGCGAGTGGGAGAGAGAGGGGGCGTGGGGTAGCGCGCAGGGGCGTGGGCCGGCCTGCGCAGTCGGGCCGAGCGGCGAGGCGGGGGCCTAGGTGGAGGGGGGTGGCGAGCTGGGCCGCGCGCAGGGGAAGGGAGTGGGCCGCGCTGGGCCGGGGGAAAAGAGTGGAGGGGTTGGGCTGCGCTTAGGAGAGAGTAGGGGGAGCAAATGTGGACCAGGGAGAAAGCTAAGGGAGCAAAAGTGAACTCGGATTGAATTAACTTTTCTAGGGTGAAACAAATGCAAATTAAATTTGAATTTAAACAGAATTAAATTCCAACTTAAATTGCTATCAAACAAAACACAGTGCAGCAGCATGAATGCAACAAAAATATTTCTACAACTTATATTTGATTTTAATATTCATAAATAATTTATTTAACCTATATTAAATATGAACAATTAAAATAAAAGCCAATAAATTACTAAAAAATTTAAATAAGCTATTTTTGGGTGTTACATCTATCCATCTATAAGATTTGTCTTTTTTTGCTTCTTTATGCAAGAATGGTGTTTTTAGTTGAGATTTTGTGGTATAATCGAGGGAACCATAAATATATTTAAAAATATATTATGATTTTTCATCTAAAAGGCTATGATATGTAATAATAAGGCAAAATAGACAAGTTCATTCCTAAACTTTGTGCAAAGGGTCAAATTAGTCCCTGAATTTTTAAAAAGGCCAATCTAGTCCCTCAACTTTTGTTTTTAGGTCAAACATGTCCCTGAGCTGATGTGGCGCTGCAGAGTGGCATAAGCTAAAGGTGAAATATCCTTTTTGCCCTTAGCTCTTGCATAATGATAGATAGGACTCACATGCTAGCATTTTTATTTTTTTTACTCCTAGGAGCTAGAGCAGGAAGCCGTGCGTGACGTGCGACCTGCGTGGACGTGCGGCCCGATGTGATGAGTAAATAAAAGAAAAAAATAAATAAAAATCCTAACAGGTGGGTCTCACTTGTCATTATGTAAAAGCTAAGGGCAATAAAGACATTACATCTTCAGCTCATGTCATCCTATAGTGCCACATCAGTATAGGGATACGTTTGACCCAAAAACAAGAGTTGAAGGACTAGATTCGCCTTTTTAAAAGTTTAGGGACTAAGTTGACCCCTTGTGTAAAATTCAAGGATCAATTTGGCTATTTTGCCTAATAATAAACTAACCATATATATTTAAAATATCATGATATATAATGATAAAAATCCATATTATACTTTTTTAAAATAATATATGTGGCCCTCTATCATCACACACAATTTTAACATAAAACACAACTTATGCATGGAGAAACAAAAACGATAAACATCATAAAGGAGTAGTTGGACTTGCTAAGATAGTTGTTGATGTAAAATGAACTAAATTATACTTTATGGGGTTATTCAGACTTTGTCCATATTTGAGAGTAGTAATTTAGACTTTTTTCTTTTAAAAATGGATGGATGAATTTTCTATGACTCATATTCAATTCTATTTCTAATCTTGAATACAAACGTTAGTTGAAACCATCCTTTTTTAATGTAATGATAGAATCACTAGTTGGATTGCTAAAGGTTGCTATAAAGTACAATGTCATGCAACATAGCACATCAACTGTCTTTACATAAAAAGGATTTTGTATTTTCTGTAAGGATTTATTTAATAGGTCATAGGTAATATTTATCATCTATTTTTGAGTCAAACATGACCGCTACTTCACAATTGCTACGCCACACCTCCTAGTTATCAACCATGCACTAAAAAACACCCAATCAGTTTAGATAAATTAAGCATAATTCAAATTTTCAATATAGAGTCCTATCTGAAACCCAACAAGACAATCATTTATTATCACGGCATATATATATGAAATGGCAAGATGTTAAAATTTAAAATCTTACTCTTCAAGATTAATCCCCCTCATACTCCAGTGCAACTATGAACAAACCAATATCAAGAAAATTAAGCAATGTCAAATTGCTTTCCAGATAGAACAACGCACACAATAGATGATAATAAACGCATCAGACTGAAGGTCGTTGATCTAAACAAGCTAAAATGTTCTTAAACTGTCTTTTCTTCCTACGAAAGTTTTTCTTCCCAATTACTTGCCAGTCACATTATGTTGGCCATGATGCAAAAGCACGTTTGGAAAATACTGAAACATTATTAGACATATTGAAGGTCGAAAATCAATTAATTATAAAAAATTGTTTTGATGGTTTTAAAGTTTTGTGTGGAAATTCTAACTAGGTTATTATTGAAAATTCAACTTTTTGTTCGAGAAAAGAACAAGAAAGCGCGCAGAACCAGCCCAGCCCAGGTAGCCATCCTCCACCACTGACACCATGGGACCACTACTACCCCCCAACTCGTTGCCACCCAGGCCCGCACATCCGCCACCTTCATATCCAACGGCCCACCCTCCTCAGCCATTCCGGCCCCCCCGAAACCCTAACCCCTCTTCCCCCATTCCCCTCCGCCGCCCCGCCACGCCCCGCCGCCGCCTTCCCCGTCGCCGAGATGGGTCGCGTGATCCGCGCTCAGCGTAAGGGTGCGGGGAGCGTGTTCAAGTCCCACACCCACCACCGCAAGGGCCCCGCCCGGTTCCGGTCCCTCGACTTCGGCGAGCGCAACGGGTACCTCAAGGGCGTCGTCACCGACGTTATCCACGACCCCGGCCGCGGCGCGCCGCTGGCCAAGGTCACCTTCCGCCACCCGTTCCGCTACAAGCACCAGAAGGAGCTCTTCGTTGCCGCCGAGGGCATGTACTCGGGCCAGTTCATCTACTGCGGGCGCCGCGCCACGCTCTCCATCGGCAACGTGCTGCCGATCAGGGGGATCCCCGAGGGTGCCGTCGTCTGCAACGTCGAGCACCACGTCGGGGACCGCGGCGTCTTCGCCAGGGCGTCCGGGGACTACGCCATCGTCATCAGCCACAACCCGGACAACGGCACATCAAGGTGATGATCGCACTAGCCATTCCCCACATCCTCTCTGCCTAAAGCCTGCATATCTTGTTTTTTTGTTGCGTATCAGTAGCTGGATGTTATCCGTGGTTAGGGAATGGTGGCTAGTTTTTTGTGGGCTCTGTTTTCGTTGGCCATGATGGTGGCTTGGTGTAATTTGTGTGTGGAGAATTTTAGTATGTGCAGTATACTAGTTCCATCATTAAATGGTTACAAATGAAAAGTTTTTAGACGGTCCGCTTTTGTCATTGTGATGTTATCTGCACTGTTAGCATTTGCGGATTTAGGAAGGTTGTGAAAACATATATGTATTGCCCTTTTGTGTTTTTCATACACCAATTTTTTGCAAACAAGCCTGGAGGCTATTTTCTCGTAGAGAAACTTCAAATTGGTCATGTTAGCAGTCTAGCCAACAATTTAGTATTCATGAAACGCTTCCAATGATGTGAATTGAGAACACTAGTCATCACTGATTTAACTCAGTGACGGTCGGTGGCATCTAAATTGAGCAGGGGCCAACCAGTAAATAGATTGATTATTCCTAAAACTTAGCTAGTTGTTACTGTACACATCCCATGTTGGCCTCAATGAAGCGGATTTAACCCTTTGGACTAAAGTAGTTCTATGTGGGGTTATTTTATCACTGCGCAGCTTGAGCCTGGCAGTGCTGAATCATTTAACTGTAGAACTAAGCTCTGTAGGTAAACTGTTGTCCTAGATTGTGAATATAGTAACCTAGTGTACCCGGTGCAGAGCTGTTCTGTTTTTATCCAGACGCTAGGATTGGAATCCTTTGTTTTTTTGTAGACTTTTTGCCAGGTGGTTGTGCTTATCATGCTATTTGATTTCAATGCTTGAATAATTGAACATTAGTCGTTTCACTTTAAACTACTCTCTAACACTGCCAAGAATAACCAACCAATTGAACAGCCATCTTGTGGTTCCTCAGAAACCCAAAAAAGGCATCTTGATGTACACAAGATGACCAAAACCAACTTCTCAGGACAGAGTATATTGTTTTGTCCATCTGATACATGATAACCAGTAATTTGCTTGCTGACTGCCTCATTTTCCCCTTGTTTTCTTGATACATTGTGACCTTTCAGTGAAGTTAGGAGTTACTTGGTTGTATGCAGCAGTCTTCTCTAAGAATAAAGAACTCATGATATTGCATTTTCCAGGATCAAGCTCCCCTCTGGTGCTAAGAAGATTGTCCCGAGCAGCTGCCGTGCTATGATTGGGCAGGTTGCTGGTGGTGGCAGGACTGAGAAGCCAATGCTGAAGGCTGGCAATGCCTACCACAAGTACCGTGTGAAGAGGAACTGCTGGCCTAAGGTGCGTGGTGTGGCCATGAACCCTGTTGAGCATCCTCACGGAGGAGGTAACCACCAGCACATTGGTCACGCATCCACCGTCCGTCGTGATGCTCCTCCTGGCCAGAAGGTTGGTCTCATTGCTGCAAGGAGAACTGGTCGTCTCAGGGGCCAAGCTGCTGCTACTGCTTCCAAGGCTGACAAGGCCACATAAATCAGTTATTTTTGCCATATGCAGCATTATTAAACATGATTTCCCGGATGGACATTAATTTTGTGTCGTTTTGACGAGACTATAGACATTTATCAGTTTTGTGGCTATTATCGAGATATTTTGTTCAATATAAACCTGTTGGATTGTATGTTTTCTTGTTTTTGTCCTGTTCGTTTGGCTTATCAGCCAGCAGCACCAGAATCAGCACTAGCCAGCCAGCAGTATTTTTCTTTCAGCACAAACGGAACGGGTTGATTCTATTTTCGAAGATGTTTGGTTCAGAGGCTAGTGGAATGAGGTATCCCTATAGAGATATATTCTCTTTAGATACGGGACGACCCATCCCTTCGAAACGAGCGGACGGGCTGTCACACTTGGGCATTATCGCTACTTTGTTTCAAGCGAGAGTGGCCAAACACAACCCTTGGTGGCATGCACTGCGAGTAACGATGTCATGGCCAAGCTCGGGGCAGCTCCATGGCGGGCATAGAGGGAGGAGGTGATGACGGACGACGATATGGATGGGGTGGCACGACTGGCGGCGCAGGGCGCACATGTGAGCTCCTCGGCCAATGGTGTGACCTCGAGCTTCGCCCTAGGTGAGCTTTGTGGCCGGTGGGGGCGACCTGGGTCTTAGCCTGAGCTAGCTACTCGTCCGGTGGGGGGCGAGCTTGAGCTCTGCTAGGTGAGCTGTGCCCCGGGAATGAGAGGAAGGGGGAGAAACACGGGCGTCGGAGGCAAAGAATGGGCATGGGGAGCACAAGGTCGACGTGGGAGAAGAAGATAAGGTACTAAGAAATAAAAGGAAAAATGAATTTGCATTGAGGATGACATGTGGACCCAGATATATGAAATGTGGGGATCTCATCCCAAAAATAGGGACGGGAAAGTCCCATTCTATCTTGTCCCTGAACAAAACACACGCTTATAGATCAAAGCGGTTTCATCGAAAGCTCATAGTGTTAGGGGGGCCATGTGCTAGGGTTGACAATGCAACGAAGGTAGACACGTGAGTGGTAATACATCATGGCCCTTATGCCTCCCGCACCTTAGCTCTAAGCCTCTAATTAAGAGTAAAATGCAAGAGTTCCATTAACTTTTAAAGGGGTGTCACTTAAGTCTGCAAACTAGGAAAGTTCATTTTTAGGTCCATAAACTTATAAATTATCACTTAGGTCCATAATTTTTTTATTTGTGTAAGTCCAACAACTCAAGAAGTGTATTTTTAGGTCCATAAATTTGTAATTAGTATCACTTAGATCCATAAATACGAAAGTGTATTTTTAGGAACATAAACTTGTAATTTATGTCACCTAGGTGCACTTAGGTGACATAAATTACAAGTTTATGGAGCTAGAAATACACTTTCGGAGTTTATGGACATAACTGATACCTTCTTATAAGTTGATGAACCTTTAATACGTTTTACTTTCTCATAGTTGATGCCTACGCGCCGCCGGCCTCCTCCATGCTGTCAGCCTCGAGCGACCGCCTCCTCCGTGGTGCCTGCCGCCCGTCGCCCGAGGCCGGCCTCGGGCGTCCGCCTCCTCCGTGGCGCCACGCGCCGTCGCCTGAGGCCTGCCGCCCACGCGCCGCTGCCTGAGGCCGGCCGCCCACGTGCCGCCACCCTCCTCCATGCCGTCGAGCCTAAGAAAGAGATAGAGAAGAGATAAGGATAGAGGAAGAGATAAGAATGAGAGAGAGAGAGAGTAGGCGGGTAGGTTAATTTTTTCCATTGTCAACACAAATCGATTATCCGTCGGCACAAATCATTTTATTTACATTCACATAAATTCATTTAAATCATAAAAAGTAGTGGATGAGTTTAAAATGTTTGTTAAAATAGATTGAAGTGTATTTGACTTTAAAGACTTTATATGATGTATGACCTTCAAAGTTTAACTTAAAGTATATGAAACTATGTGATGGATGCATTGATTTGTGAAGCATGTTTACTCTAACTAATGTATAATGTACTGAATCTTTTTTGACATGGTTATTGATATTTAAAAGTACTTCATCCCAGGTTTTAGATCTTTTTGACCAATTTTAGGTGTTATTATAATTAATTCCAAATCACTAGTTAAGAGAAACTTGAATTATTAAAAGAAAAATTTTGAATCTTTCTTTTATTTTGTATGTATCATATATATTGGAACACATAAATTCAAAAAATGAACTTTATATAAATTGCTTAGTATTTTTAAGACATAATAAGTACTTCAAATGTGATATTAAATATATCAAATTAATACCAATACCAACTCAAAATATATTAAAACTTCTATACTACAACCTATATGCCTTTTGCTACGTGAATAATAAATTGTATATAAGAAGAAAATAAAAATAAAAAAAGTTGTGCTTGAATTTGAACCTAGGTCACTTGGTTTAAAAACATAACCCCTATCTACTACACTGTTCAAGTCTATTGTTCTAAAGTGTCCTGACGGGTCAGCTCGATGTGCCAGCACTGATATATTTGTGCTGACGGGCCACACGCTTCTGACCGTCTAAGTATTTGTGCTGACGGTGGTAAATTACGGTGCCAGCACCAATCGTCTTTTGTATACTAGTGCACCTGGGAGGGGAGTCCTTTGCTGCGCAACATGTGTGCGCCTGTGCGGCATGCATTGCATCCGAGCTGTATGCGAAACACACAAGTTTTCCGAGGCGCCTAAAGGCTGGAGAACATATTGTCCTTCGCAGCCTAAAAAAAAAATGGCCCCTTCGGGAGTCGCGACGGGTACGTGCATTGCACTGCACAGTCCAATCCGGCCAGCACCACGGATGGGGCGACGTTGCCTTGTCACGTGCCAAACATGGGCGCAAACCTCTAACAAAATATCTAACAAGATAGAATGAGCTAAACTGAGCCATGCATGCCAACATGCACACCTACACGTAGATCTGACAATTATGGATTCTTTTTGGATTGGATGGTATCCACTCCTATACTTAAACCGTGACTACAGATAGGTGATTCGGTGAATAGGCTACATCATGATAATTTTTAAGAACACGCAAAGCACGTATTTTATTAAGGTGGTGTTTGGATCCAGGTGTTAAAATTTAGCACTTTAAATAAGTGATAATTAGACATATTAAACATAAACTAATTATAAAACTAATTACATAAGTCATGTCTACTTCGCGAGACGAACCTAACAAGTCTAATTTTGCTATAATTAATACATAATTACCACATGTTTACTGTAGCATTACACTGTCTAATTATGTTGTAATTAGGCTTAATAGATTCGTCTCGTAAATTACTCCTCGTTTATGTAATGAGTTTTTAAATTAATCTATATTTAATACTCCTAATTAATATATTTACATCCGATGTGACGGCGCTAAAGTTTAGCAGGAGAAACAAACAGGGCCAAAAAAAGAGACTACGTAATCTTCTTAGGGCATATATATATGGCTCTTGTGATTGATTGTTATTAGCATCGCAAATAAGGTTAAAGTAAGAAACACTACTACTTAATGTGGTGATTGAGCAAACGATGATATACAACTCCTACACTATTAATTATTAAATTGTTTGTATTTACGATTCACGAGTGCTTCCAGCGTTTTATTTGTAGAAATTTGATAGATAAACACTTAGGAGTGCGGAATGTGTATATATAGTGTAGCGGTGTGTACGTGCATAGGTCTGAACCTGTAAAAGGGAAACAACAGAATCATTTAGGCTTTTTGTTGTGTGCATGGAGAGAACATTTCCTATTCTCAAATGGCGCTACACATAGCAAACAAATACTACAGAAGATCTGAACAAGGGGAAAGAGAAGGAGGAAAAGACACAGCTAGTCCATCTAGGCGGCTAGGCAGTGGGGTAAGGAGTTGAATGCATCGTACTTTCAAGTCCCATGCAATTCAATCTTAATACATCTGTTCTAAATTATTATTCGTTGTTGATTTTTATCATAACGTTTGACCATTTATATTATTAAAAAAATATGTAAATATTATTTATTTTGTTTGTGATTTACTTTATCATTAACGATACTCTAAACTTATTATTTTATATATTTGAACTAAATATTTTAGTAAGACGAATGATTAAATATTGTGAGAAAAGTTAATAACAAATAATAAATTAAAATGGTGTAAGTATTTATTAACGATTTTAGATTTTAGCCTGTTTAATTTACGATTTGTGCACATAAAGCAAATTTAAATGAACGTTCACGATTTCTTCTTGTGTAGGCACAACTGCCCTAGCACCATGTAATGCCGCCGTACGAGGAGCTCACTTTCGTGACTTGAGTTCATGTGCGTCTTGAGATGAGTCCTAATCACTGACAGGCTTCGAGGAACCACTAAGAGGTTGGACTGACGGGCGATGAGGTAAGAGACGACTAACTAACGTACTCCATCCGTCTAAGAAAAGAAGATATTTAGTAGGTGCATGTGTATGTAATAAGTAATTAGTGTTAAATATGGCTAGTAATTAGGTGCAATCAATGTCATTTTATTTTCTCGTTAATCTGTTCTAAAATTTCTAAAATGATTTTTTTCGGGACGGAGAGAGTAGCGGGTTGAACAATGATCGATGACTATTGTGGACCCATATTTTCAAATCGTATAATTGATTCTAGTCATGAGGGCACTGATAAGTTGATTAATCATGATTAGTCGTTAATCGGTCTGATTAGTCGAGTCTAATCGTTTCTAGTCGATAGTCTAGTCGTCTTGTATATATACTAGGACTGATGTACTATATAGTATATAATATAGACTATAGAGAAAGAATTAACTAGAAATTAGAAACACGGCAAGATGAACAAGGTACACTAATCATCACATGTTGGCAGGTTGTTTTTGTGAATATTCAGTTGCTCACTTGCTGATGAAACAACAAATAAAGGAAATGAGTAGCAATAAAATTAAACAACCAACAAACCATATCATCAGATAGATCAATAAGAAACTATTACAACCAGCAAGCACATAATTAAGTAAGCTGAGTATGGAACGTAACGAGGTCTCAAACGGTGACAACATTGAAGACTAACAGATCAAATTCCCAAACAATCAAAATCATAGTCGTCCTTTAACGACTAATCACGATTAGTAGATGATCAATCGGATGATCAACTGTCTAGTCGGTCTAATCATATCGGTGAACATAATCGATGTCAGGTGATCGATAAGGGTGACTAATCATGATTAATCGTGATTAGTCGTATGACTTAAGGACAGGGGACGTGGCTGTCGGATGTTGGTTACCAAAAAAGTGTAGAGAGGAGAAGGTGTGTGGGACTGTGGGAGGGCAGCCGTGGAAACGCAGGCCTCTCCAGAAATTGGAGGTGGAAGCACGTGGAGGCAGAAACAACAGATTCGGCGTGGAGGCAGCGCCGGCCGGCTGCGATGAAGCAGCCAGCGGTCAATTGCATGGCCATGGTGAACCGGCCGACTTCCATTGGTGCAGTACACCGTCTCTAGCAGCTACGTATACATACGAAGCCTTTCCCTACTCGATCAGTAGCCGCATCACCAGCAATTAATAATCTGAGATCAGAGCACGTACACTGCGCGCGACGACCGTACGTGTCTCTCGACAGCACCAGCTTAGCCGACTCATTGCTGGTGCAGCATCATCAAGATTCAGACACGCATGCAGACGCCGTCGTCCCTGCCTGAACAATGACCGGGCTGCTCGGCTGTGAATCGTAGGAGTCCGGCTCCAACGCGACGTACGGCCCCGGCCTCACCCTCACTGCCCACGCCCGGCCGCTCGGGAGCCCGACTATATATAGCACGCGCGCCGTCGGTGGAGTGGAGACGCAGTTCTAGGCCTTGTTAGTTCTTGAATTTGAGAGTCAAACTTTGGTCTTTTGGTGTGCGTACGTCACTGTTTCGTTTGTATGTGTAAAAAATTATCTAAAAATTGATTAATTAGTCTTAAAATGTTCATCTCGTAGAGTACAACAAAACTGTGCAATTAGTTTTTGATTTCATCTACGTTTAGTACTTCATGCATGCTATGACATTTTGATACGATGAAAATTTTCTTTTTGCATAGTAAACTTTGGGGTGGAATTTGGGATCGAGGTTTGTGCCGCCGCCGCCGCCGCCGCCGCGCGTGCATCGGATTGGGACGGTCAGAGCGCGGGGGGGCTTTGGTGGGCTGGTACGGTGCAACGCACGTGCACGTGCCTGTGCGTGCGCGCCATGCAGCCGACCGCGGCCGGGGGGCGTGGCGCCCACGCGGGGCCCGCTCGACCTGCTGAGGCGGCGGCGCTCGGTAGGGTGGCGTGGTGGTGGTGGGCGGGGATCTGTGTGCCAGCATGGGCCGGGTTTGCGGAGGAGCCATCAGCCCAGCCAGAGACAATGGATGATGAATGGATAATATACGCTTTTGCTTTTTTATACGGAGAGTATATGCAACCCTTGTACTACTACTTGTGGTATTTTTCAGCCTATCTTTTTAGTAGCCTCAAAGGTTGGTAATTAATTTGGTTCTGTCATCCCCAGCTGCTCAGCTCCTCTCTTCGATTTCCGGGCCACGGTATCCGCTCCCATCTTTGCAGCATCGATCGGAGTCACCTTGCCCCACACCCATATCTGAAGAATGTAGTATAGTACAATTTCTCAACTTCCATAAATACCATAAACCAGCAGCTAGCACCACCATGTTAATCACATAAAATTTTTTGCTGCCACTTCCATGAAAATTGTTCATTTACAAAAAAAAAGTTCTAAACAACAAGATGGAGGAGATGCACTGTATCTTTTTAAACGAGAGCTCAACAAACATATATTTCAGGTCTCCCAATCAGCTAACGGTAAGAGGGATGACCTCAAAATTATTCCGAGAACAGCGAGCCATCTCCAACAACATGACCGATCGCCTTAATTTAGGCCCCATTTTGTAAATTAAATAAAATACATCAATCTAATTGGTATAAAAGCAAAACAAGATTTTATTAAACTCAATCTACCAGTAGGTAACAATAGTTTTCCCTGTCCAGCATGCAATTCCTCTCGTAGGTTTATCTATTCGATGCTCCTCCGCTCGGCTGCAACAATTTCTTTGTAGATCTCGTCCTTCTCCGAGAGCGGCGAGAGGTGTGGGCGTGCGGTCACAATCACATGGATCATTTATTTCGAAACATTTTTCAGTTTGATTGGAACATAGAACATTCACCAGTGTGGTTTCAGCCTAGGATAATTGGGCCGTTCTCGTGGGCGCGGCATTTTTTGTGGGCCGTTGTAAACACCTTTGTAGGCCGTGGTGGGCCACCGGATGGATGGTCTTGTGCTTCTCCCACAAATATAACAATTCTCAAATATATGATATTATTTTTTTACAAAGCAAATACATGATATTATTAACTATTAGCTTAAACTTTAACCGACAATATTTATTTATTAGTTAGTTAAGCGAAGTAAAATAAGTATTACTGGGTCCATCATCAAAATTGCTTTATTTTTAACTTGTAGATTTATCTATTTTCATAAAAAAATTATAGAAAAGACAAAGATTTAATGAATGTAAAAACGAAAATATTTTTTATATAGAAAAAGTAAAGTAAATTAATGGAAAAATTCAATGGTGTCGTATTTTTCAAAACATATTTTTATTTTTTTAGAGCAAACTGATATTAGAATTTCGAAAGAGTACTCATTTAGAAATAACGATTAGAACGAATAAATCACCGCTGTACATGCACGTGGTGTAACAGTCTTTATGCCTGTCTAATCTGACTGCGTGCGGAGAGTTCACAGGAAAAGTTGCGGGGTGTTTGGTTCTGAGTACTAAAGTTGTAAAGTTGTAGTGCCGTCACGTCGAATGGAAGAATGCTAATTAGAAGTATTAAATATAGATTAATTACCAAATGCATTACATAAGCGAGGACTAATTTACGATACGAATCTATTAAGCCTAATTAGTTCATGATTAGATAATATAATGCTACAGTAATAATTTGATAATGATGTACTAATTATAGGTTAATTAGGCTTGTTAGATTCGTCTCGCGGAGTAGATATGACTTATGTAATTAGTTTTATAATTAATTTACGTTTAATGTTACTAATTATCACTTATTTAAGGGACTAAACTTTAGTCCATAGGATCCAAACACAACCTTAATTTTGGGAGGTAAGGAATGTATGATGGCATCCGTGTCTTTGAAGGAAAACATAGGAATGCTAGCCCTTCGTCCCGTTTGTTTAGCTTATCAGCTACCAGTCAGCAGTATTTTTCTCTCAGAATAAATCAGCCACCAGCCACCAGTCAGCGATACTTTTCTCTCAGAACCGATCAGCACGAGTCACCAGAATAAAATATTTGTTGAGAAATTTGAAATGATAAAAATGTTTATATCCGTGAATGCAGAGAGTGGTATCTAATGGCCCTGTTTAGTTCCAAAAATTCTCTCTCCAAACTTCACTATTCACCTATCACATCAAATCATATCAAATCTCTCTCCTCATGCATGGAGCATTAAATATACGTAAATAAAAAAACCAATTGCATAGTTTTGATGTACACGACGAGACGAATGTTTTGAGCCTAGTTAGGTCATATTAGAACAATGTTTACCACAAACAAACGAAAAGTGTTACAGTACGTTATAGTGTCCGATGTGACTTTTCTACCACCTTTTTACCCCCTCTTTTCAGCAACTAAACACCCCCAACACCCCAACACCCCCAAGCATGCGCCAACCAGAAATCTTGCACACACATATCTTTTGTTCACAATAGAGATGTTTAACAATCCTGAAGAAATCTATTATATTAATACAATAGTGTTAAAAGAAGCCACCACGTTCACCGAGAGGATCAAGAAATTTCCACGTTAATCTAAAAAAGAGAAGAATATATGTCGTAGGATTTTATGAAGATCTAACAGACTATATTATTTCATTAATCTAAAAAGAGAGAAGAGTATATGCCGTTGGATTTTATAAAGATCTAACGGTCTCTATTATTCCGTTAATCCAAAAAAGAGAAAAATATATGTTGTCGGATTTGATGAAGATCCAACGGTCTATATTATTCCGTCCGCCGCCACCCCTCTGCGGTCGTCGCGGGAGCCCTCCGCCACCGCCGCTGCGCAGCCGTCCATGGCCGCCGTAGGAGGCCTCCGCTGTCGTCGTAAGGCCGTCCCCGGCCACCGCGGGAGCCCTCCAAAGCCATCACGCGGCTGTCCGTGGCCGGCGCGGGAGTCCTTCGTCGTCTCCGCGCGACCGTCCGCCGCCAGGAGACCATCCACCGCCGTCGCCGCCATGGGAGCTGTCAGTGTGCCTTCGGAGTATGGGGTTCGATCGCTCCGCGCACCACCGAAGGACAACGGGGCTGAAGGCTGCCGGCTGGGAGACCAGCACCCCTCGCCGCCGCCGCCTCCACTAGAGAGAGGTGGGAAGATAGAGGGAGAGAGATATAGTGGGGGGAGTGGTCTCGTCGGTGAAAGAGAAGGAGAAAAAGAGGTGGGTGGGCTCACATGTTGGTAGTTGGTATAGAATATGAGATATTGAGGATAACGGGTGCAGAAGAAATTGATATAGATGAGAGAATCTTAATGACTAGGCAGGAATATTCCTTTTAGAGGATGAGAATAAAGTATGATGAGTGTGGACAGCCTGAAGCCCCATGTGGCCTTCCACATTCCTCTATATAGGAGGCAACGTTCAACAATAATCGGAGGACACCACGTCGATTTGCACGTGTACCTAATGAGAGGTGCTCGGATTTAGGACGTTCAACAAGGTTGTGAGCACAATAGGAGAGAACGATTCTCCCTGTTCGAAGAGAGCGAATCGTTGCCGGGATTGAGCACCATGGCCGCGCTCAACACTCATGAAAGATCATCAAATAGTTTGCCCGCGCTCAAACCCTTTTGATGGTCGTTGTTAACGAGTTAGTGCAAGAAGGAGGAGAGAGAGGAAAAACAAAGCGGAGAAAATGATGTGGTGTAGCGTTCAACAATAAGCGGAGGACACCACGTTGATTTGCACATATAACTGATGAAAGGTGCTCAGATTTAGGGCGTTCACTGAGGTTGTGAGAACAACGAGAGAGAGAAATTCTCCATATCCGAAGGGAGTGAATCGCTGTCAGGAATGATTATCACCATGACCATGCTCAGCACTCATGAAAGATCATCAAATGGTTTGCCCACACTCAAACTTATTTGATGGTCTTCGTTAACGAGTCAGTGCAAGAAGCAGGAGCAGATTTAGGAAAAAAAAGCAAAAAAACTCAGGTGTCATACAACTTTGATGATGGACGTGCTTGACGTGCACATGTTTTGACATTGAAGTTGAGTAATAACAGACTGGGCAAAGAAATGGTTCTCTTAATGCCTGATATAATCATGTAACTGTAAACTACTGCCGATCATTTACTAGATCGGGCATCAATCATGTCTATATATTACTCTATCTTTTACCGGAGGAAGAAAAAGGCAAAAGATTGATCCATAACCGTGATAGTCACCCATTGGTTACTGCAGCCTAAGTTTTCATTGCATAACTAGCAAAATAGCGGTATTTTTCTCATAATATTTCCCATGATAACTACCTCAATATTAGGTCACACAATCTATTATCTTAGAGCAACTTCAGGAGACCCAACAAGCCCCTATCCCAAGTTTAGAGAGGATCCAGAGAAAAGTTGCACTCCAACAAACCCAACAAGCCCCTGTCGCAGGTTTAGAGGGTCCAGAAAAAGATGCACTCCAGCAGGCCCTCTATTTGTTCTCCCCATATTTGGGTGGCTTCCAAATCCACCCTCCATTCTCGGGGGTCTATAGAAAGCCCTATATTTATGAGGGATATTGCTGGAGTTGTAACATTTTTATGGCCCTTAAAAATAGAGGTAGCCTCCGTTTAGTATTTGAAGAGTTTGAGTGGTATTGGTGGAGTTAATCTTAATAATATAATATTATTACCATAATAATTGAAATAATTAGTTTTTGTAAGATCTGACAATCTATATTAACCCTTAAATTATATCGATTAGAGTAAATAAATAGGTAAATTTTAAATTAAATAAATAAGAAAAATATATGTTGATCAAAAAATTAATGTCAAATACAATTAGTAAATATAAGCTTGCATCATTAATTCATACCACGTACCACATACATGATGATAAAAAATAATATATTAGTTTGAACACACTTGGACAAACTATATTGATAATAAAACAATACGAATATTTAAATAAAATTATATGTAAATTAAAAAATATAAATATTAGTATAAAAAACTAGCTATCCTTGTAAATTTGCGCGAGCCACCGTGCTAGCGTTATGTACAGTAATCCTCACCTGCACACACGACCGAACTTTAACAAAACGAGAGCATGTTCACATGCGCTACTCACATCATCCACCAATAATGGAGGCTCTCCCAAGCAAGGCAACCAGACAGATGAATTGTTTTCCAAGCATGACGCCATCGCTGTGTTTCTTTGGGATGAAAAATGTTTTCCATCCCCGTTTGACCAATATTAAGGGTATTAAATTGTCAGTTTATAAAACTATCTTCACAACCTCGGGTTAATTCATGAGACAAATTTAATGAGGTCTTTCACCGTACGATTAGAGAATGGTTAATGTAGTATTGCCGTAACAAATTATAGATTAATTAGGCTCGTTAGATTCATCGCGTAAAGTTACACTCATCTTTAAAAAAAGTTTTACAAATAGATTTATTTAATACTTTATGCATACTAGATTTCATTTGGAATTTTTTTTCTGGAAAGTAAACAAAGACCAGCACCATGGCCGGCCGGCCTTGTCCTGTCCGTCTATCATCTTGCGTATCGTCTTCTTCACAACGCCATCACCAAGGAAAAACAAGATCACGCAAATGGCAAGCCAAAACCTGCCAGAAGCTAGCTAGCTAGCATCGTTCACCAATCACACCAGTCACCATGGTATCCTCAACATCCCAAGCACCACCGCTCCTCCTCCCTTCCATCACGCTGCTCCTCCTGCTGGTCGCTTCGGACCCGCACGGCGCCGCGGCGGCGCCCAACACGGCGGCGCTCTCCGTGCTCTGCAACGGCGCGTCGTACGGCGCCGGGGACCCCTTCGCGGCGAGCCTGGCGTACGTGCTGGCGGAGCTGGTGTCCGCGGCGCCGGCGGCCCGGGCCGGCGGGCGCGGCTTCTACGACATCTCCCCGTACCCGACCGCCTTCGCGTACGGGCACGCCGCGTGCCCGGCGGCGCTGCTGGCCGCCGACGACTGCGCCGCCTGCCTCCGCTCCGCCGTGAGCCAGATGGAGGCCACCTGCGGGCACAGCGTCGGCGCCAGGGCCGTGCTCGTGGACTGCAGCGTCCGCTACGAGCAGTACGCGTTCGTGGACTAGTTCATCGTGTCGTGTGGTGATCTCTTGGCTCTTGCCGATTTCTTCGTCGGATTAGTCTCCCAAAAATCCACTTGCGCTTGTCCAGCATTTGTCCCTGTGGTTAGCTTCGATTCGGACATCTTGCAGCTGCCGTGTTCAACTCTTGTAAACACTTTAGGCCTTTCAAGACTCTTGATGATTTTGCCTCACCGACATATTTCACCGAGCCAGGTTTTGTTTCAGATAATCAAACTCAATATGACCGTGCAATGAGAACAGTTAAAGGAATAATAATTCTCATTCTAGCAGTACTGTGAACTGTGATCAGTTTGAGTAGTTGTGCCTAACTGCATAAGCAAAATTAGTTATAAGTAAGCGAAGTAGAACATAAGGATTTATTTCTCTCTGTAAGGTTATACATGATGCTTCCTTGTAAATCATGAAAACACCATAATTTTTCAAGGGCTTATGCCATTTAAGAGATTTTTTCCCTAAGAAACTTGCTTCCATATTTAATTTCTTTGAGATCAAAGACATCCCCTGTTTTTTACAGAAAGCATAGTCGTGGGATAGTGGGATATCCGGCTTTCAGTGTTCAAGCACAACTCAATGAAATATTTCAAAATACAGAACACATAGTAGGCAATCTAAACTATCAAAAGTTTATCCTATATCCCAGCAGGATCAAGATATTCCTTTTATTATGACGCCAGACAAAAAAGAATATTCACAAAAACCTGAACATATACATAATTGGAATATAAAGAAAATAATTGTACAATATCTAACCGAATTTCCAGTTTACTGATATTAAACCTTGGGAATTCCATTGGTAACCAGATAGATAGGTATAAAGTGGAAAACACAAAGCACGCACCTGAATGATGATCTGCATTTAGCCAGATAGGTATGAAGTTGGAATTAAAGATGTTGCGGTCCCGCAACCTGAATTTCATTGGTTGTATGTTCTCCTATAAGTTCAGCAAAGAATTCAATGTCCCGCTCCATTTGTGTTGCATACAAAGGTCTGCATTACTGTTTTATTAAGCTTTAAGGATTAGTACCGTACCGTTCTTGATTCTATGAAGATAATTGCTTAACGGTAAAAGGTAACTGCTTTTGATTTGGATCCGTTAACAACTTTTTATATCAAGAACACCCCTAGCAATTGGGCAGATGCTAGGAGTAAATAAAGTGCATACAATGGTACAACTTCATTGTTGGTGTATATGGGTTGCCCATATGACCCATGTGTTAGGCCCATCTATGAGGCTCATGTACACCTACTATATATTCCACCCTGCTAGGGTTTGGAGAAATCAAGGGAATTATTCTCTCAAGCATGGTATCACTAGCCTAGGTCTTCCTCTCTCTCTCCAACCCTTCCCCTGCAGCCATCGCCGCCGCCGCCATGTGTCGGTGTTTAGAAATGTGGTCCCGACACCAACCAGAAATGCGCTGTGTTTCCTCCCCAGATGGTTGACGCAGAAGATAAAACAAGACACGGGTTTATCCTGGTTCTGGTCGTAAGACCGTACTTCCAGCAGGGTGGTACATGCGATGTGTTATTCTGCACCGGACTGTAAGTAGTAGTGGGTACAAGCAAGCTGGGAGAGGAGGCTAGACCTCCAAGTCCCTGATGATTGAGGCGGAGTGCCGATATTGTGGTTTATCTGAGTGTGTGCGAATTCTCGCTCTCCCTCCCTGATTGATCGATCACCCCCTCCTTTTATAGGCCAAGGAGATGGGGTTACAGGCGTGTGTTGTTGTACAGGCATAGTTGCCGCACAGTAGTAGGAGTGGCGCCAGGCATGCTCCTTTGTCCTTGTTCGCTGTTCACGATATTGCGATCCCTGTGGTCGATTCTTGTACTGGTGATGACGCCGAGGAGTGGTTTTGAGGATCCGAGCTGTCCTTTGTGCGGTAATGACTCGCCCGTACCCTATTTCGAGGGTCTCCCATGTCTGTGCATAGCTCATTCTGTGGGAAATCGCTGTGGGAGTTGGTAGCACAGGGAGTTGGAATGACCGGCCCTGTTCGCACAGTGGCGACATGTGCGCACAACGCCAGGGATAGTCGCATAGCGCTCGGAATGGCCCGCCATGCCTCCGTCGTCCTCTCTTCTTCTCCTGCTGTGTGCTCGAGGGTCTCTCCTGCCCGACGGAGGGCTTCGGGTCATCGGAGTTGGCAGCACAGGAGCTCGGAGTGACGGGCTCTGTTCGCACAGCGCCGGCCTGCACGCACAGAGCCTCGGTCGGCAGCATAGTGACGGGAGTTGGCGGATGCGACGGGGGGGGGGGGGGGGGGTGGTCGTGGCTGTCAGGGCGGTATGGCGAGAGATTTGCCCTTTGACTTTGGACACACGGTGGTGGTGAGCGCCTTTAATTGTCTGTCGAAGCGAGGGTCTCGACCGAGGCGGAGCTCTCCCCATTCCGTGGGTTGCTCGAGGTTCGATCCTCGGGCCTCGACCGAAGCGGAGTTTTCTGATTCGCTCGAGGGGTTGGTTCCCTCGAGCGAAGCGGAGATTATGGTTCGCGTCGGGGCACTCCACGGGGTGCCTTGACTGGGCCTTCGTTCATTGCTGGGCCGTGGGCCTTAACTTTCGTTTCTCTTTTTCTGGTTATGCGCATGAATTTAATGTTTAACAAGGGTGGTTATCCCATAGGTTTGGGTACCCCTAATGATCGCCCCCAACAGTAGCCCCCGAGCCTTTGTTAGAGTGGGTTTTAATCCGACAAAGGCTTTTCGTCGTGGGTGCTTCTGATAAGGTTTCCTTGAAGAATTCCGCTAGGTGCGCGCTAGTGCACCCGCGGGTGTAGCCCCCGAGGCCTTGGAGGAGTGGATATACTCCTGCAAGGGATGTCAGTGTTTCACGCTTTCGCGAGCTACAACACGTTTCGTCTTCAAGGAACTCGACCTTGAGGTGCAAGGAGCCCCCGAGCCCTGGCCCTAGCAAGGTCGATTAGGGGCGGTCCTCGACTTTGAGTTATGAGCCTCGTCGCCCCGTTCGTGGGGAGGAGGGGTGACGCAATCCATGCTTCCCTTGAACGGGCCGCAAGTCATGGATGCCTCTGTGAGCTGTTAGCAGATAATTCAAGTGGACGTCCGTGCCTCGTTCGATGGAGGTCGGCTTGTGGTCCGGAGACACATCTCATAAGAGCACTCGTGAAGGTTTGCTAGGCAGGGCTCGACCCCGTTCGTTAGGGGTCGAGGGCTCGTTGCTCTCCCTTGGTGGGATCCCTTGACTAGCTGCCTCCATCTTGGCCTTGAATATAACATGAAGGGCACCCTCGAGTTTCATACTCGAGGATAGGCTCGATCACGCGTGCCCTTGGTTATCCCTGACTCTGTTAGATCTGGGGTGCCTGTCGAACCCTCGAGGGGCCAGGGCTTCGAACCCCTAATTAGTAGGGCCTCGAGGAGAGGTAACTTAGCTCGGAAGCCTTTCGGCTGGCCTCAAGCGTTTATTTTCGTAATCGTGGGCGACGTGGCGTGGAGTATGCGAAGTGGGCGCTCCTTTTTAGGCGGAGCGGCAGAGGCGTGGGTAGTTACGATGCGACGTATCATCTGTGACGCCTGGATTCTCACGCGTAGTGGTTATCCCAACCCGTGGGGCCTGGCCGTCAGTGACAGTGGTGCCAACCGCATTGAATGCGTATTTCACGCGGCCGGGGTGCCAGTTGCGCTTTGCATTACACTATAAATAACGAGACAAGAGGAAAGGTTTGGCTTACCCAGCCCTTGTTTTCCGATTGCATCTGCTATTTCCAAGCGCCGCCGCTCTTTGCCTTTCGTCTTCCCCGCCGCCGCCCGTCATGGTGACCGTGGTTGAGCCTACTCCGTGGAGCCCCTCCATCGCCACCAACGCCTATATCGCCGGGTTGGTGGAGGCCGGGGTGCTGCCAGCGAACAGCAACCCGGATGAGCCGATGTGGATTGCGCCGCCGTCCAATCACCACGAGCCTTCTCCGCCAGAGGGCTTCGTGGTGAACCTGGTGAGGCTACACGAGCGGGGGTTCGGAGTCCCCGCATCGCCGTTCTTCCGCGGATTGTGCCTCCACTACGGTGTGGAGCTCCACAACTTCGCCCCCAACGCCATCTCGCTAGCGGCGGTCTTTGTCGCCGTTTGTGAGGGGTATTTGGGGATAGAGGCTCACTGGGACCTATGGGTTCACCTTTTCGGGGTGAGCTGCATACGGCCGTAGGTGAGTCTCGGGGGTTCCGCCGGGCGGTCCGCGCCGGGGGCCTTACCCTGCACGTTCGGGGGCAGCGGAGTGGGCAGTACATCCCGGCGACAATGACCTCCAACAACGCCAACTGGGACAAGGGATGGTTCTACCTCCGCAACGTCGACAACAAACTGCCAGAGTACACCGGCAAGGTGCTGCGCGAGCGGCTAGAGTCGTGGGGCTACGGTGTTTCCCCCTTCGACCGTCAGGAGCGACTCCAGGTCTTCACTGACGCCTTCGCTGCGCTGTCGAGGGTAGGATTGACCACGGCGGGTGTGATTGCGAACTTCAACCAGCGGTATGTCCTACCGCTGATGGAAAGGACGCTGCGCCTTGACCAGCTCAAGGCGGATTCGCCCTGGCAGGGCTCGAAGATGAAGGAGGGGACCCTCGTCCTCGAGTACTGCATGCATCGAGCACGATGAGCCGTGGAGGTCTCCAAGCTCGATTGAAAGGAGGCGGCCCTATTCGCCGTCAAGATGCGCCCCGAAACGGGGTATTTACAATTTGTAAGTTCCGTTTTAAGTTTGATTTAGATTCAATCTTGCTTCCTACCCTCGTGGGTTTCTGATCGCCAATCTTGGATTTTCTCTTCAGGGTTTGTCTCAAAAGGGATATCGCTCCGCTCCTCCTCTTCGCGAGGTCCGTGAGGCCAATCGTCTTTCTGCCGAAAGGCAGAAGGCGCGAAAGGATGCGGCCAAGCAGAAGAAGGAGAGAAAGCACCAACAAAAGGCGGCGCATGAGAAGGAATGCCGCCGTCGGGCCAGGGAGGGGCGCTCCCCACCTACTACCCCCGAGAGCACCCCAGAGGAGTCCTCCTCGGACGACATCGTGGAGATTCCGCCACCCGCGCCGGTGGCGGCTGAAGTGATTGCGCCCCCGAGGGGGCAAAGCCAGGAGACCCCGTCGTCGTCACGGGGTAGGGAGGCCTCGAGCGGCCCGGCGCCTTCGACGGCGGGTGCCGCCTCCCTCGAGTACCGCGGCGGCCGCTGCAGGGGCTCGAGCTCGGAGCCCGCTGGCGCTTGGGGCGGACAAAGGGGCCACTAGGGCGCAAAGCTCTTCCAGGCTCGCGAGCGAGACCCTGCCGCCGCGGGGTCGTGGTCGTTCGGGGACTCGGCAGCCCTCGAGCGGCAAGAAGCGCAGGCTGAGAAGCCTCATTCGGGTTAGGTGAGTTGTTGTTGCTTTCTCGGGCTTAATTCATGGGTTTTTTTGTCTAATTTTAGTGACTTGGTTTCTGTCAGCCAACCCAGACCGCTGGCATCGCTTCCGTTGGCGCCAATGAATGCGCTGAAAGTGTCGGCGTGCGCCACACCTCGTTTGGCAGCGCCGCCCCCGTCCGGGGTGCCCCAGGCGACAGAGATTGTCGCCCGGTATCGGGCGGCCCTCACGCGAGGGGCCGCCCGATCAAGGGGGCAGGTGACGGCGGTAGAAGTGTCAGCGGTGGCGGGCGACGAGCAGGCCAGGGAGACGACCCCGGCTCTCCCTGTGGAGGATGAGGCCCTGCCGTTGCGGGGGTGACAGAGACCTCCGTGCCGGCCGAGGGCACGGGGGGTGGCGGAAAGTGCGGCCCGCACTGATGACGCGGGTCAGTCCGCGGCTGGAGGCAACGGTAGAGCGAAGGCGGAGGAGGTGCCCGGGGCCGGCTCCGCAATGATGACCCTGCCGGCCACCCTCGAGGGTGGTCAGGAGGATGAGGATGCTCCAGGATTCCGTGACGGGACCTGGAGCCCTTGGGAGGAGAGGACCATGGGCGCCCTGCCTGGCATCCCGGCCTTCGAGGCCTGGCGCAACTTGGGGCTCGGTCGTCGCGGCGTCCCTCTTGGCCTGGCCGAGTCTACTGAGGCCGAGCATCTCCTATGGGAGGAGCAGCAAGCCTTGGGGACCGCGGTCCAGGACACTCTGAAGCAAGTCCTAGAACTCCACCTCGGGCGGGGCTTGGACGTCCACCAGGTAAGTGGTTTAATTACTAAATTTGTTGTGTGTTTTGTGTCTCTCCCCTTTTTTCATCTTGATCTGTCGTGTTGATAACAGAACCTGAGGGAGATGGCCGGGCGAAAGGTCGTCAAACTTGCTGATGCGCACGTCGAGGTGCATCAGCTAAGGGAGGCATTGAGCCATGCTGAGCGGGAACGCCTGCGCGAGAGGACCCTCGCTGTGGAGACGGCAGAGGAGGTCCTTTGGTAGGGGGACGAGCTCCATCACCGAACGCAGGCGCTGGCGGCGCTCGAGGGCGAGCTCCAGCAGGAGCGCACCGCCCTTGCCGAAGCCCGGGGGCAGCAGCAGCAGCGGGACTCGGCGCTTGTTGTGGCTGAGGCCCAATTGAGGACCCAGGATGAGGCTATCGACCTACTCACTGTGACGGTGACGGAGGGAGATGTCTCCATCATGGAGCTGCAGGCCTTAGCTGAGGCCTGTAACACCCTAAAATTCATCACAATTAAATTGTAGCAACCATTCTAATTTTTCTAGGATTTATTAAGGCTTAAATAAATTTTCTAAGAATTAATTGGAATTTCTAGCCTTTTTAATAATTTAAATATCACATTAAATAATTATTTTAGTCAAAATAAGTTTTTTGTTGCATTCATGCTGTTGCATATATTTTTGGTTGCTAGTAAGTCAAATTGGAATTTAAATTCGGTTTAAATTCAAATTTGATTTGCTTTTGTTTGATTTTTAAAAAGAGAAAAGAATTTAAATCGGCTTAGTAGATTGGGCCTGAAGTCCTTTTCCTAAGTCCAAGTTTGCCCCCTGAGCTTTCGGCCCAGCTCTCTTTTTCTCCCCGGCCTTTTTTCCTTTCTTCCCGGGCCGCTTTTCTTTTTCCCGGCCTTATTTCTTTTTCCGCAGTCAACTCCGCCACTTCTGGCCCATTCCCGGCCCACTCTTCTTCTCATCGTCGTCGCGCTCTCTCTGTCTCTGGTAAGTGGGACCCGCCTGTCGGAGTCCTCTTCCTCCTCCCGTCCGACCCGGACACTGTGCCGAGTCCGAGCGCCGCCCGTCTCCGTCGTCTAATCCCACCACCGTACGCCTGCCCGAGCTCCTTTTTCCCCGGCATATTTAAGCGCCCGACCCCCGCCGTCTTGTTTCCCGAACCAATCGAGCCGCGAGCCCTCCAAACCCTAGCGCCGCTATTCGAGTTTCCGCCGCCGCGTCGGTTCGCCGTCGATCTTCGCCGTCGCCGGTCGGTCTTCGTCGAGTTCACCGTTGGTGAGTTCGCCATCGTCCCCTCTCTCTTTCCGTACTAGTCGCGTTGAAGTTCTTGAACCGTAGCGTCGGGTTTGTGTGTCGCCCGAAGCTCCGCCGCCGCGCATGCCGCCGCCGCCGTCGGCCGTCGTCTCCGTCGCGCGTCGGTCGACTTTAACCCCCTAGATGAGTTCCCCTCGTCGCTCCGTGTCTGTAGAGCCGAACCCCGTCGTAAATAGTGCTCTTTAGCCGAGGATCGTCCCTGCTCCGGCGATGCGCCGCCGCGGAGGTCGTCAGCGCCGCCGCTCCCGTCGTCCCCGCCGACGAGTAACTCTCAGATCCAAGCTCGGCCGTCAGATTAAGATCCAACGGCCCAGTTCAGCCCGAGGCCGAGTCAACGAGTCAAGTTACCGGTCAACCGTAGTTACTTTGCAAAAGAAACCCTGAGTTTTTCTAAAATTAACCCGCAGTCCAATTTTATTCGAAAATAATTACAAATAGGTCCTTTTTCTTTTATTTTAGCCCCTGGAAGTTTTAAAACTTTGCCAGAAAGCCCCTGAACCTTAGAAAAGCCATATCTTTTGCGTTTTAACTCCGATTCTAGTGATTCTCGCGCTCACGCGTTCGTTGTAACGTGTAGATTAGTTTTGTGCTGTTGTTTTCTTCTGTTGGAATTGTTTGGTGTACTGTTTCTTATTTGTTGTATTGTTTCCTTGCATGTGAATGTGTGATGCGATTAGGAAACGAGCAATTTGAGGATTTCTCTGAAGATCCAAGCTTTGGAGAAGGATTTGAGCAGCAACCGAGTTTGGAAGAAGGCAAGTGTATTATGCCATGCAAATGTCCTAATAATTATTAATTTCACCATCCATGCATGTGTCTTAATTTGATGGGTTCCTATTTAAGGATTTACCTAGCCTCTATATTTTTCCTGTCCCTGAAACTGGGTTACTTAATTAATTTTGATGGTAGATGATGCTTAGCTTGCTCAACTGGGATTGGTTAATTGAACCCACACTCTATGTTCCATTACTACCTTTTTAATCAATTAATGGCAAGATCATATCTTTTTAATCGGAACATGGAGAACCACCCAGGAAAACAGTACAACCATGAGTGCTATATGGCTCTGGCTTTGACTGACTAATTAGGTGCTCTAGTTTTGGTAGCTTTACCCGAAAGGGGCATGGGGGGTGGCGAATGACGAGGTATAGCTCGGTCCTTTTGAGCTGTGGGCTTTGGTAAGAGACAGACCTCATTAGGGAGGGTTATGCTTTGCTGAACCTGAAACCTTAGCGGGCTATCATTTATTAGAGTGCTTTTGTAAAGGTCTCATAGTGAAACCCAGTATTCGGTCCACGTGGTGTGGGAAGGGTACAATGCTCTCGGGCAATGGGAATCACGGCTTATGGTGAAAGTGTACAACCTCTGCAGAGTGTAAAACTGTTATAACAGCCGTGCTCACGGTCAAGAGCGGCCTGGACCCTTACATGATAATCATACTTGAACATGATCTAAATCGTGGTTACTTGAATATGTTGGGAAATTGGCATTCATTAATTTGTGGGTGGTATATACTTTCATTTGCTAGTAAATAGTTGCTTAATAAAACTTGACCAACTAAAAGTGCTTACTGCAGTATGGTCAGCCAACCTTTTTGCCTCAGCCTTGTATGTCATATTTACATTTGCTGAGTACGTATGTACTCATACTTGTTGCCTTTCTTTCTTTCTTTTATTGCAACAACTACACCGGAATGCTGCTCAGATTGGGAGAATTTTGAGGATTTTGAGGAGTTCTAGGCGAGTCTTCCCCCAGTCAATGCCTGTGGAGTTGGAGTCACTTTTGTTTCGCTAGATTAACGTTTATTTAAGTCTTCCGCTATGACCTTTGTGTCAACTCTGAGATTGTAATAAGTACTCTTTAATACTCTTTCGTTATGCATGGTTATGGATATTCACTTGTGACGTCTACCATATGTGTGTAAACTGATCCTGGCGCACATATGAGATGCATCTGGTTTTGCCTTCAAAACCGGGTGTGACAGAAGTGGTATCAGAGCCTATGTTGACTGTAGGACGCAAGCCTAGATAGCAATGGTCTTTCTCTAAGGATTAGTTTGCTTAACTACTCTTGGTCTAGCTATTCTTGGTTTAATTTGCTGTTATTCCAGGCCATTGATAATTGTCTCCTCCTTGATTTTGCCTTTTCTGTTCTCTCTTTTCTCCATCTCACCTGATTCTGGTATCTTTAGAACTGTTTCTAACCCCTTTCTTGCTTAAACCATAGATGGTGCTGACAAGGCAAGGTGCTCGTAGATTGGCAAGCACTATCTCCTCTTTTGCGTCGCATTCAGTGAAAGAAGAGGAATCGGAACCTGAAGAGATGGAAGTGATGGACGAAGAAGTTAACTCAGGAGGGAATGCTCCAGCTGGGTCTGAAGGAAGTGAAGGACCCTCTCCGCCGCCTGACATGTGGGTAGTGACTATTCATCACCACGACGGAGGCAACAGTGGGTTTCCGATGATGCTTCGAATGCTCTTCGAGCGTCTGAACTACCCAGTGGAGATAGAATATTGCGGAAGGAGGAGGACACATCCAGATCACCCAGAGGACTGGGAAGTCGCTGTGTACATCAGGGAGCCTGATTATGAGTTTGGTGGAACCAAAGAGGCTGCAGTGCATCATGCCATCGCCATCAGATCAACTTTCGAAGCTGGAATTCAGGATGCAGCCAGGAGGGCACTCTCTGTGTTTTGTCATGAAGAGGCTGCTGAAGTAAGCCACACTGCTTGGGCATATCTTCCTCGAAGGCAGCAAGGCACTCCAACTGGTGTTGTACCGCAACCGCCTGGCTTAGACTCTACACTCAACGTCCAGGTGGCATTCACCCAGATGCTCAACGTGCACGCCGATGACACCACAAGGGAACTACAAGAAGTGCGTGAAGAACTCGCTGCTGAACGAAGGAAGAACAAGAGGTTGATAGCTGAACTCAAAGGAGAAGCACTTCCGCCATTGGATGAAGATATAGAAGGATTGTTGGGTCATTCACCGCCTCGCTAGACAGTGCTTGGTGGATTGTCTAGTTGCTGCACCCATACCTATTAAGATAGGATACCCTTATTTTTGTTAGCTCTGTACGTTTAGACTCGTGCGTAACATGTGTTTTAGATCTGTTTAGGAGTGTATGCTTCGTGTTTGCTTTTGTGCAAAGTGTGTGATTTGGATCTTTGTAATGATTGGACTTAATTGTGGAGTGATGACCACAATTGAGTAAATAATAACTAAATTTAGTGAGTTTTGGGTTATCTTGGTCTCTGATCTTAGCCCTTAAATATCACTTCTTCCATATAATCGTACCCCTCTTATAACTCATGTTATGCGACAATCTGTTCTCGCCGCTGCATGATATCCTGGTACTGTCAGAATTGTTTCTGGAGCTTCAGAACCCCGTTTGACGTAAATCCAGTTGGGTTGGAATAAGGACTTGATAACCTAGGTTCTGGGAATTTTTCGTGATTTTTGGAGGTTCTGGCAGAGAGATATAATGGTTTTATTGGAGTAACCAGAATCTGTCCCGTGGTCCTGACACAGCTGTCTTGTTTATTTTATATCTCGAGCTACAAAACTCCGATCTAGGTGATTCAAGTTGGGTTAGTTTCAGAATTTTATAATCTACGTTCTGACAAAAGATCATGATTTTTGGATAAACAGAATGAGAGTTACAACTGTTTAATTAGGACGAACAGAATCTGTTTCAGAATTTGGATTGGCCGACGTTGGAAACTCGTTTACACTAACTCTTATCTGTTCATGATTTGAGTTATATCTTTTTACCACTCTCTGAATCTCATGTTCTAACCACCAGATGGTAAACACCAGGTCTGGAAGTGGAGTGGATCGACCACCTGTGATTCGTCAAGGACGTGCCAACCCCAATCCAAATCCTCCGCCGAATCAAGCATCTCCAGCAATGGATCAGATCCTCGCTAACCAGACTCAGATTCTCCAGGGCATGGCTAACACCTTGGCAGCCATGCAAGCACAGAACAACAACAACAACAACAACAACAACCAGCAGAGAGACAAGCACCGGGAGTTCATGAGTCACAAACCCCCTACCTACTCCCACTCAGCAGATCCACTTGATGCTGATGATTGGCTGAAGACTGTTGAGAAGAAGCTGGATATGGCTCATTGCAATGACAGGGAGAAGGTCCTGTATGCCTCAGGACGTTTGGAAGGATCAGCTTCAGATTGGTGGGATGCTTATCTTGCTGCTCATGCCACCCCTGATGCTATCACCTGGCAGGAGTTTAGGACCAACTTCAGGAGCCATCATATTCCTGCCGGTGTCATGAAGCTGAAGAAGAAGGAGTTCCTCTCACTCAAGCAAGGTGGGATGACCGTCAGTGAGTACCGGGATAAGTTCATCCAGTTGTCCCGTTACGCTCCAGATGAGGTGAAGGATGATGAGCAGAAGCAGGAGCGATTTCTGGAAGGTTTGATTCCGCCGCTCCAATATCAACTCATGTCTCACACCTTCCCAACATTCCAGAAGCTGCTGGATAAGGCTATAGGCTTGGAGAGCAAGCGCCGTGAGTTGGGAGAGCAGAAGAGGAAGTTCATGTCCTCAGGACAGTCAAGCAGTAACGCCCGTCCTCGTTTCCAGCAACCTCAGCAGAACATGCCCGCTCGTTTTGGTGGGCAAGGGAGTAATTTTGTGCAGGGTCAGGGTCAGCGGTCAGCACCTCCACCGCAGCGTCCAGCATTTCAACAGAATCGCCAGACCACCCCTACTCAAACTCCAGTGAAGACCCCTGCACCAGGCAGTACTCCTACTCCTCGTTCCTGCTACATTTGTGGAGATCCCAGCCACTATGCTCACAACTGTCCTAAAAGGAATGCTCAGACCCCACAGCGCCAGAGTGGCAGTGCACCTACTCAGAATACCCCTCAGCAGCAGAATAGGAGTGTGAACCAGACGCCTCAGGGCAACAAGGGCCAGCAGAATCAGATGCGGGGCAAGGTGAACCATGTTGCTGCAGAGACCGCCCAGGAGTCCCAGGATGTGGTACTTGGTATGTTCCTCGTCAACTCAGCCCCTGCATCGGTTTTATTCGACTCTGGAGCATCTCATTCTTTTATTACTGCTCAATTCGTAGCTAAGTACAATATACCCATGGTCCCTATGAAAAATTCCATGCTAGTTAGCTCACCCGGTGGAAACATGAAAGCTAACTTTATCTGTCCCCGAGTTAACCTGAAAATAGTTGGAGTAGATTTTCCTGCGGATCTGATAGTCCTGAACTCTGAGGGAATCGATGTCATACTTGGAATGAGATGGTTAGCTGCTTTTAATGCGGTGATTCAGTGTGCCAAGAGGTCCGTGTTGTTGACTAGTCCTCAGGGAGAGAAGATTGAATTCGGAGCCACACAACCCTCAGCTTCAACATACTCAGTGAATCAGGCCAGTGGTGTTCCTTTGGAGGATATCAGAGTCGTTTGTGAGTTTCCAGATGTCTTCCCAGATGATTTGCCAGGTATGCCACCCGAACGAGACATTGAGTTTATTATTGAGCTTTTACCTGGTACTGCTCCTATTTCTAAAAGACCATATAGAATGGCTGTTAATGAACTAGAAGAACTTAAGAAACAACTTAAGGAATTGTTGGATAAAGGTTACATTCGTCCTAGTTCTTCACCTTGGGGAGCACCTGTAATTTTTGTGGGTAAAAAGGATGGAACTCTGAGGATGTGTGTGGATTATCGTTCATTAAATGAGGTAACCATCAAGAATAAGTATCCGTTGCCTAGGATCGAAGACCTATTTGATCAGTTGAAAGGAGCTAAGGTTTTCTCCAAGATTGACTTGAGATCTGGCTACCATCAGTTGAGGATCAGACGTTCCGACATTCCTAAAACAGCATTCACCACCAGGTATGGATTGTATGAGTTTACTGTGATGTCGTTTGGATTGACAAATGCACCCGCCTACTTTATGTACCTAATGAATAAGGTGTTCATGGAGTACTTGGATAAGTTTGTGGTGGTGTTTATTGATGATATTCTGGTTTACTCTAAGAATGAGGAAGAGCACGAAGAACATTTGAGGTTGGTATTGCAGACTCTCAGAGAGAACCAGTTGTACGCCAAGTTTAGTAAATGTGAATTCTGGTTGAATCAAGTGTCTTTTCTTGGTCATGTGGTCACTGATGGAGGTATTGCAGTGGATCCAAGTAAAGTCAAGGATGTGTTGGAATGGGAACCCCCTACCACAGTCTCTGAGATCAGAAGCTTTCTGGGATTAGCTGGATATTACAGGAGATTCATAGAAGGCTTTTCTAAAATAGCGAAACCCCTAACGTCGCTATTAGAGAAGGGCAAGGAGTTTGTTTGGTCAGAAGAGTGTCAGGCCAGCTTTGAAGAATTGAGAAGGAAGTTAACTACAGCACCAGTGCTTGCTATGCCAGATATTCACAAGAACTTTGATATATATTGTGATGCTTCTCGTAGAGGTCTTGGATGTGTGCTCATGCAGGAAGGAAGAGTTATAGCCTATGCATCCAGGCAGTTGAGGAAACATGAGCTGAACTATCCTACTCATGATCTAGAACTTGCAGCTGTTGTTCATGCCTTAAAAATTTGGAGGCACTATATTCTTGGTAACAGATGTGAGCTGTATACCGATCACAAAAGTCTGAAGTACATATTCACTCAGAAGGATCTGAATTTGAGGCAGAGAAGATGGTTGGAGTTGATCAAGGATTATGATCTAGGGATCAACTACCATCCTGGCAAGGCTAATTTGGTTGCTGATGCGTTGAGTAGGAAGTCACAAGTAAATGCAAAGTTTGGTCGCCAGTTACCAGATGAGTTGCTTGCAGAGATGGAAAAGCTGAACTTAGGATTCCTGAATCAGACAGAAGGTGTGACAATGGAAGTTGAGTCTACACTGGAACAGGAAATTCGGAAAGGTCAGCTTACTGATGAGAAGATAAAGGAAATCAAGGAAACCATGTTAGCAGGGAAAGCTCCTGACTTCACCGAAGATGATCAAGGTACAATTTGGTTTAGAAAGAGGATATGTGTACCGGATATTGAGTCACTCAGAGAGCAGATATTGAGAGAAGCTCATGATTCTGCATATTCCATTCATCCTGGAAGCACCAAGATGTACCAGGATCTGAAGCAAAGGTATTGGTGGTATGGACTAAAAAGGGATGTGGCTGCCCATGTGGCATTGTGCGATGTTTGTCAGAGAGTTAAGGCTGAACACCAGAGACCTGCCGGTTTGCTTCAACCACTCAAGGTGCCTGAATGGAAGTGGGAAGAAATCGGTATGGATTTCATTGTTGGATTACCCCGCACTCGTGGAGGATATGACTCTATATGGGTTATTGTGGACAGATTAACTAAGGTAGCTCACTTTATACCCGTTAACACTACCTATACCAGTGCTAAGTTAGCAGAGTTATACATGTCCAGAATTGTTTGTCTCCATGGTGTACCTAAAAAGATAGTGTCTGATAGAGGTACTCAGTTTACATCTAGATTTTGGCAGAAGTTACATGAGTCTATGGATACAAAGTTGAATTTCAGCTCTGCGTATCATCCTCAGACAGATGGTCAGACAGAGAGGACTAACCAGATTTTGGAGGATATGTTGAGAGCTTGTGCTTTGAAGCATGGAGGCAGTTGGGACAAGAGTCTTCCATATGCAGAGTTCTCATATAACAACAGTTATCAGACAAGCCTAAAGATGGCCCCTTTTGAAGCACTTTATGGTAGAAAGTGCAGAACACCGTTGTATTGGAGTGAAACTGGTGAGAGTCAGTTGTTTGGTCCAGAGATACTGCAGGAAGCAGAAAGACAGGTTCAGATTAGCAGAGAAAATTTAAGAACGGCTCAGTCCAGGCAGAAGAGCTATGCAGACACAAGGAGACGAGAATTAACTTTCGAAGTAGGTGATTATGTGTATCTGAAAGTATCACCTATTCGAGGTTTGAGAAGGTTTAAGGTGAAAGGAAAATTATCTCCTCGTTTCATTGGACCTTTCAAGATTGTTGATAGAAAAGGGGAGGTTGCTTATCAATTGGAGTTGCCAGCCAGACTATCAGATGTACACGATGTGTTTCATATCTCTCAGTTGAAAAAGTGTCTTCGAGTTCCTGATGAAGAACTACCCTTGGATGAGTTGGAGGTGCAAGATGATTTGACTTACAAGGAATACCCAGCTAAGATTTTGGAAACTGCTGAGAGAGTTACCAGGAGCAAAGTGATTAAGATGTGTAAAGTTCAGTGGAGTCACCATGCGGAAAGTGAGGCAACTTGGGAAAGAGAGGACGAGTTGATGGCAGAGTTCCCTCAGATTTTCTCTAATCCATCCGAATCTCGAGGACGAGATTCATTTTAAGGGGGGTAGGTTTGTAACACCCTAAAATTCATCACAATTAAATTGTAGCAACCATTCTAATTTTTCTAGGATTTATTAAGGCTTAAATAAATTTTCTAAGAATTAATTGGAATTTCTAGCCTTTTTAATAATTTAAATATCACATTAAATAATTATTTTAGTCAAAATAAGTTTTTTGTTGCATTCATGCTGTTGCATATATTTTTGGTTGCTAGTAAGTCAAATTGGAATTTAAATTCGGTTTAAATTCAAATTTGATTTGCTTTTGTTTGATTTTTAAAAAGAGAAAAGAATTTAAATCGGCTTAGTAGATTGGGCCTGAAGTCCTTTTCCTAAGTCCAAGTTTGCCCCCTGAGCTTTCGGCCCAGCTCTCTTTTTCTCCCCGGCCTTTTTTCCTTTCTTCCCGGGCCGCTTTTCTTTTTCCCGGCCTTATTTCTTTTTCCGCAGTCCACTCCGCCACTTCTGGCCCATTCCCGGCCCACTCTTCTTCTCATCGTCGTCGCGCTCTCTCTGTCTCTGGTAAGTGGGACCCGCCTGTCGGAGTCCTCTTCCTCCTCCCGTCCGACCCGGACACTGTGCCGAGTCCGAGCGCCGCCCGTCTCCGTCGTCTAATCCCACCACCGTACGCCTGCCCGAGCTCCTTTTTCCCCGGCATATTTAAGCGCCCGACCCCCGCCGTCTTGTTTCCCGAACCAATCGAGCCGCGAGCCCTCCAAACCCTAGCGCCGCTATTCGAGTTTCCGCCGCCGCGTCGGTTCGCCGTCGATCTTCGCCGTCGCCGGTCGGTCTTCGTCGAGTTCACCGTTGGTGAGTTCGCCATCGTCCCCTCTCTCTTTCCGTACTAGTCGCGTTGAAGTTCTTGAACCGTAGCGTCGGGTTTGTGTGTCGCCCGAAGCTCCGCCGCCGCGCATGCCGCCGCCGCCGTCGGCCGTCGTCTCCGTCGCGCGTCGGTCGACTTTAACCCCCTAGATGAGTTCCCCTCGTCGCTCCGTGTCTGTAGAGCCGAACCCCGTCGTAAATAGTGCTCTTTAGCCGAGGATCGTCCCTGCTCCGGCGATGCGCCGCCGCGGAGGTCGTCAGCGCCGCCGCTCCCGTCGTCCCCGCCGACGAGTAACTCTCAGATCCAAGCTCGGCCGTCAGATTAAGATCCAACGGCCCAGTTCAGCCCGAGGCCGAGTCAACGAGTCAAGTTACCGGTCAACCGTAGTTACTTTGCAAAAGAAACCCTGAGTTTTTCTAAAATTAACCCGCAGTCCAATTTTATTCGAAAATAATTACAAATAGGTCCTTTTTCTTTTATTTTAGCCCCTGGAAGTTTTAAAACTTTGCCAGAAAGCCCCTGAACCTTAGAAAAGCCATATCTTTTGCGTTTTAACTCCGATTCTAGTGATTCTCGCGCTCACGCGTTCGTTGTAACGTGTAGATTAGTTTTGTGCTGTTGTTTTCTTCTGTTGGAATTGTTTGGTGTACTGTTTCTTATTTGTTGTATTGTTTCCTTGCATGTGAATGTGTGATGCGATTAGGAAACGAGCAATTTGAGGATTTCTCTGAAGATCCAAGCTTTGGAGAAGGATTTGAGCAGCAACCGAGTTTGGAAGAAGGCAAGTGTATTATGCCATGCAAATGTCCTAATAATTATTAATTTCACCATCCATGCATGTGTCTTAATTTGATGGGTTCCTATTTAAGGATTTACCTAGCCTCTATATTTTTCCTGTCCCTGAAACTGGGTTACTTAATTAATTTTGATGGTAGATGATGCTTAGCTTGCTCAACTGGGATTGGTTAATTGAACCCACACTCTATGTTCCATTACTACCTTTTTAATCAATTAATGGCAAGATCATATCTTTTTAATCGGAACATGGAGAACCACCCAGGAAAACAGTACAACCATGAGTGCTATATGGCTCTGGCTTTGACTGACTAATTAGGTGCTCTAGTTTTGGTAGCTTTACCCGAAAGGGGCATGGGGGGTGGCGAATGACGAGGTATAGCTCGGTCCTTTTGAGCTGTGGGCTTTGGTAAGAGACAGACCTCATTAGGGAGGGTTATGCTTTGCTGAACCTGAAACCTTAGCGGGCTATCATTTATTAGAGTGCTTTTGTAAAGGTCTCATAGTGAAACCCAGTATTCGGTCCACGTGGTGTGGGAAGGGTACAATGCTCTCGGGCAATGGGAATCACGGCTTATGGTGAAAGTGTACAACCTCTGCAGAGTGTAAAACTGTTATAACAGCCGTGCTCACGGTCAAGAGCGGCCTGGACCCTTACATGATAATCATACTTGAACATGATCTAAATCGTGGTTACTTGAATATGTTGGGAAATTGGCATTCATTAATTTGTGGGTGGTATATACTTTCATTTGCTAGTAAATAGTTGCTTAATAAAACTTGACCAACTAAAAGTGCTTACTGCAGTATGGTCAGCCAACCTTTTTGCCTCAGCCTTGTATGTCATATTTACATTTGCTGAGTACGTATGTACTCATACTTGTTGCCTTTCTTTCTTTCTTTTATTGCAACAACTACACCGGAATGCTGCTCAGATTGGGAGAATTTTGAGGATTTTGAGGAGTTCTAGGCGAGTCTTCCCCCAGTCAATGCCTGTGGAGTTGGAGTCACTTTTGTTTCGCTAGATTAACGTTTATTTAAGTCTTCCGCTATGACCTTTGTGTCAACTCTGAGATTGTAATAAGTACTCTTTAATACTCTTTCGTTATGCATGGTTATGGATATTCACTTGTGACGTCTACCATATGTGTGTAAACTGATCCTGGCGCACATATGAGATGCATCTGGTTTTGCCTTCAAAACCGGGTGTGACAAGGCCCAACAAAGAAAGATGGCAACACTCTAGCAGGAGGCCAGCACTGCCCGGGAGGCCCTCACCGAGAAGGAAAAGAACGTACTTCCAGCAGGGTGGTACGTGTGATGTGTTATTCTGCACCGAACTACAAGTAATAGGGGGTACAAGCAAGCTGGGAGAGGAGGCTAGACCTCCAAGTCCCTGATGATTGAGGCGGAGTGCCGATATCGTGGTTTATCTGAGTGTGTGCGAATTCTCGCTCTCCCTCCCTGATTGATCGATCACCCCCTCCTTTTATAGGCCAAGGAGATGGGGTTACAGGCGTGTGTTGCTGTACAGGCATAGTTGCCGCACAGTAGTAGGAGTGGCGCCGGGCGTGCTCCTTTGTCCTTGTTCGCTATTGCGCGATATTGCGATCCCTGTGGTCGATTCTTGTACTGGTGATGACGCCGAGGAGTGGTTTTGAGGATCCGAGCTGTCCTTTGTGCGGTAATGACTCGCCCGTACCCTATTTCGAGGGTCTCCCATGCCTGTGCACAGCTCATTCTGTGGGAAATCGCTGTGGGAGTTGGTAGCACAAGGAGTTGGAGTGATCGGCCCTGTTCGCACAGTGGCGACATGTGCGCATAGAGCCAGGGATGGTCGCATAGCGCTCGGAATGGCCCGCCATGCCTCTGCCGTCCTCTCTTCTTCTCCTGCTGTGTGCTCAAGGGTCTCTCCTGCCCGACGGAGGGCTTCGGGTCATTGGAGTTGGCAGCACAGGAGCTCGGAGTGACGGGTTCTGTTCGCACAGCGCCGGCCTGCCCGCACAGAGCCTCGGTCGGTAGCATAGTGACGGGAGTTGGCGGATGCGATGGGGGGGGGGGGTCGTGGCTGTCAGGGCGGTATGGTGAGAGATTTGCCCTTTGACTTTGGACGCACGGTGGTGGTGAGCGCCTTTAATTGTCTGTCGGAGCGAGGGTCTCGACCGAGGCGGAGCTTTCCCCATTCCGTGGGTTGCTCGAGGTTCGAAACTCGGGCCTCGACCGAAGCGGAGTTTTCCGATTCGCTTGAGGGGTTGGTTCCCTCGAGCGAAGCGGAGATTATGGTTCGCGTCGGGGCACTCCACGGGGTGCCTTGACTGGGCCTTCGTTCGTTGCTGTGCCGTGGGCTCTAACTTCCGTTTCTCTTTTTCTAGTTATGTGCATGAATTTAATGTTTAACAAGGGTGGTTATCCCATAGTTTTGGGTACCGCTAATGATCGCCCTCAACACCATGGCTGACCGGCCGCCGGTGCCTCCCCTCTCTTCCTTCCCCCTCTCCCCTCTTATGCCACCACCGTCGCCGCTGGGGCGCGGGCGTCGCGGGCGCCGTGACCCTCGTCGCAGGAACCGCCCCTCCTCTTGCTGCAGGTGCCGCTGCCGAGCCTCTCCCCGTGGGGGCGCCGGCCTTGGGTGCCGCCGCCGCGCTCCTCCCGCGTGCGTCGCTGCTCCCCCTCCCTACCGTGGGCTGGGCATGCCCCCCGTAGACGTGCCGGTCGCCGCTGCGGCAGCCGCTGCCTTCGCCGCGGGCGCGCCTCCTATCCTCACCTCCTGACCATCATCCCCGACCCTGTGCCGTCCTCCTACGGGCACTGGTGGGACCTGGTCCTCCTCACCCTCCACCGCTACACCCTCAACGACCACGTCCTCCTCGACACACCAGTTGCGGTGCGGGACACGGCGTGGCTGTGCCTCGACAGTGTCGCCGTGTCTTGGATCTTTAGGATCATCTTCCTAGATCTCCAGGACATCGTCAGGACTCATGGCGGCACCGCGCGCTAGGCCTGGCTGACATTGGAGGGCCAGTTCCTTGGCAATGTCGAGGCCCGCGCTCTTCAGCTCGATGCGTCTTTCCACACCTTCGAGCAGGGGGACCTCTCCGTTGGTGAGTTCTGCAGGCGGATGAAGGGCATGGTTGATGCTCTTCATGACCTCGGTTGCCTGGTGGGTGATCGGATCTTGGTGCTCAATTTCCTGAGGGGTCTCAACGGCAACTATGACCACCCGCGGACATGGATCACCCGACAGCGGCCCTTCTCCTCCTTCCTGCAGGTCCGGGATGACCTCATCCTGGAGGAGATCACCAGGGGGGTCCTCGTACTCGTCCTCCACTACGCTCGTTGCTACTCCACCACCACCTCTGTCCCGCCTGCCACCTCCCGGGCCGAGCGGGGTTGGAGGGGGCCGTGGCGGGCGGCATCGACCGGGGGGGGGGGGGTTCGCCGGAGCCTGCAAGCTCCTGCTCCTAGGGGTGCACCCTGGCCATCCTTCAGCAACCCATGGTTAGGGCGCATCTCGATGTGGCCGTTTCAGGCCACAGGGGGGGTCCACGCCCTCAGCCAGCGGCCATGTTCACGGGCGCCGCTCCTCCATTCCCGCCGGCCTGGACTCCACCCGCTCAGCCCAGCTGTCACACCCGGATTTTCACAAAAACCCGAATGCGGCTATATGTGTACCCAGGAAGTCATAGTACACATATAGCGAACAAATATGATAAACAGAGAACATATGTTGGAATAAATTATTCATTAAATAAAGTGTTTACATCAGAGTGCTTCATAAATAAACTAACCAATAACAGCGGAAGACCAATAAAACTCTCAACTAATGGAGCCGCAATCCACAGGGACTCTGACTGGGAGACCACAGCTCAGTAGTACGGTAAATCTTCGGGAAACTCAGCAGCAGACTCATGCGCAGCCCAATCTGTTTACCCATCCGGATTTTGTTGAATAAAATGACAAGTGTAAGTAAATAATTACTTAGCAAGTATAGCATGGGTATGAAGGCTCAAAACATGCTAGACACGGCTTAACTGCATTAGCATTTTTAGTAGGTTCATTTTAGCATTAACCAATTTACTACAAGTGAATGATACCCGGTTGTAACCCAATTAATAAAGTATAAGTGATATGAAATATAAATAAACATCATCTTCTAATAAAAAAGGATCCAGACCGCTCGTGACCCTGAGCAAGGCTATCATAATAGATTTTACACTCTGCAGAGGTTTCGCCCTTTACCTACCAGTCGCGTAAAAGCTCAAACGAACTTTAAACCCAACCACGCGGAGGTGGATCAGACCTCACAAATCACACTTCCGAGGTGTGACCGCATAGGGACGCTACGAGGTTTTTCACAAGACACCCTAACAAGACAGTAGCCGCTGGGGTACTACAAGGCGGTGAGACCATAGGCACTGAGATCGACGTACGCCTACGGAGTCACACCATAGGAGGGTCGATGGAGTCCAGAGCGCAGGCATCATACCCATCCATGTGCAACATGTGGAGTTCCCCGTCGCAGGGACTCCCAGCACGAGACTGGGTCTAACGTGACCTAGCCGACGGGTCACCCGTCCTCGGTGGAATCCGTAAACACCCCGCATCTTGCCTCCCACAACGCCGTCGGCCCGTCGGTAACCAGTGACAAGCTAGAGACGTACAAGTTACTTGGCCAAGACCAGAGCCATAATAGTTCTGGCGGTGACGACCTGCTCCTGGGTTGCCGCTTTAAGAACCGGACCTTACGGAGAGACACTGGAGCAAAGCACACAGCACATGCCGTAGTTCCCTAAACCATGTTGCTAAAAAGCAAGTTTTATCATTAATATTAAAGTGAACCATTAAGTCAACATTTACAGTTAAATAATGGTGACAGTAGCTGCGCATAGCAAAATCTACCCATATGCATAAACCCAAGGTAATCAAAGGATAGGAGTAAACAAACTAGGTACAACCTTAATGGACATCAATTTAGATACATGCATATGAAAGTAAATGTATATAAAGAGTGTGTTTAGGTAGCAAGGATTGTCCGTGCTATAACTTGCCTTCCTCGAACGGCGGCTGCTGCTGCTGCTGATGTGGGTCCTGCTCCGGAAAGTCCTCACCGAACTCGAAGTCCAAAGCGTACGGCTCATCGACTGGACACGAATCACCATACAAGCGAGCACGCAACCCAATACATGCAAACAAATAATATTCTATTAGAACAGTACACCAAACAGTAGAAACAGTACATAAAAAGGTTCTAAAAATATTCTACGCTTCACTACGAACACATGAGCGCAAAAATCACACTAATCGGAGCTAAAACGGAAAAGATATGGGTTTTCTAAGTTCTAGGGACCTACTGGCAAGTTTTAAAAGTTTCCAAGGGCTTATTTGAGAGAAATCAGGGACCTTAACATAATTACGCGTTAAAACCCGAGGGCCTACGTGCAAAAACTATTGATCTGGACCGCGGGTTCAAATTTTCAAAAGCTCAGGGGGTTTTCCAAAAAGAAAAGGACCTATGTAACACCCAAAAATTACCTATTTAAAATTTTTAGTAATTAATTGGCTTTTATTTAAGTTGTTCTTAATTATTATAGGCTAAATGAATTATTTATAAATATTAAATCAAATATAAGTTGTAGAAATATTTTTGTTGCATTCATGTTGCTGCATTTTATTTTTGTATTGCTTGTGATTCAAACAAGAGTTTAAATTTATTTAAATTCAAATTTGAATCGCCTTGTTTGGAGTCCTAGAAAAGTTATTTGAGCCCGAGTTCACTTTTGCCCCCTCTATTCTTTCCCGAGCGCAACTTAACTCCCTCCACTTTCCCCCTCGTCCAGCCCAACCCCCTCTCTTTTCCCTCTCCGGCCCAGCTCACCCCTCCGCTTGCCCAGGCCCGTGCACGCAACGCGGCCCATCTCCCGCTCGGCCCACTCCCGCACCGGCCCAGCTTGCGCCACTCTCCCCCCTCCCTCCCCAGCGACCGACAGGCGGGCCCCGCGCGTCAGCTCTTCCTTCTTCCTCCCGTTCGCGCGTCGGCGCGATCCCCGCCGCCTTGGCCGGCCGCTCCCGCCGCCGTTCACCGTCGGGAGCCCTCACCGCCGCCTAATCCCCGTCGATAACCCCCCCAAACCCCTCTCTCTCACCGCTAGGCAGCCCCACCTATCGAGGTCGTCCCTTTCCTTTCTCCCGCCCCGCGCGTGAATGGCGCCCGGCGTCCGGCGATGCAGGCTCCCTCCTCCGCGCCGCTGTGGGACCTCCCCGACCTTCTCCGAAGCTTCCCGAAGCTGCCTTCCCTTCCCCCATCGCGATCCCCTTCCTTCCTCGCCCACTCCACGCATGGCAAGGCGTCCCCCGCGATGGAAAGCAATCCCCACCGCCGCCGCTGCCAATTGGGCGTGGCTCGCACGTCGAGGGCCATCCCCCAGGGCTATAAAAGCCGCCACCGAGACCCCCAGCACCCCACCAACCCTCCACCCGAGCTCTCAACCCCGCAGCAGCTCGCCCCTCGCCTAGCGCCGCCACTCCTCGGCCGCCACCACCGGGAACCGCCTATGTCGACCCTCGGTCGTCGAGAAACCATCCCGGATCTTCCCCCGAAGGTGAGGAAGCTCACTGAGCAGCCCCAGCCCCCTTCCCCCCTGGAGCTGCCCCTAATTGCTCACTGTCGTTGAACAGGAGCGCCGTAGCCGACACGCCTCGTCGATCGCCGTCTGCGTCGCTCCACCGTCGCCTTGACCTCCTCAGGTGAGCTTGCCATGTTCCCCCGATGCCATAGGGCCAAGTCTTGTCGCGTTTGGACGTTCCTAGCTCGAGTTAGGCGATGCTCCGGTGAAGCACCGCCGCCCGCGCGCAGCGCCGCCGTCTCCCTCTGTCGTCGGCGGTGACCATTTCCCCCCAAAATCCCTGAGCCGTTCGATCTATCCCCAACCGCCCAGATTAGATCCCTTGATACCGCTTCACGCTTTAAATCCGGGCCGCTCAGATCAGATCCGACAGTCGTGTACCAGTCAACTCTGGTCAGCCTTGGTCGTTTTGCAGAAGAGCCCCTTCACTTTTTAAATTAGAACCCGCAGTCCGGCCTTCGCCTTTTTGCACGCTAGCCCTCGGGTTTTAACGCGTAATTACGTATAGGTCCCTGACTTTTCATAAACAAGCCCCTGGAAACTTTTAAAACTTGCCAGCAGGTCCCTAGAACTTAGAAAAGCTATATCTTTTTCGTTTTAGCTCCGATTAGTGTGATTTTCACGCTCATGTGTTCGTAGTGAAGTGTAGAATTTTTCTAAAAGCTTTATTTGTTTCTACTATTTGGTGTACTGTTTTAATAGATTATTATTTATTTGCATGTATTGGTTTGCGTGCTCGCTTGTATGGTGATTCGTGTCGAGTCGGTGAGCCTTTCGCGTTGGACTTCGAGTACGTGGGGGACTTTCTGGAGCAGGACCCACAGCAGCAGCAGCAGCAGCCGCCCTTCGAGGAAGGCAAGTTATAGCACGGACAATCCTTGCTACCTAAACACACTCTTTATATACATTTACTTTCATATGCATGTGTCTAAATTGTTGTTCTATTAAGGTTGTACCTAGATTGTTTACTCCTATCCTTTGATTACCTTGGGTTATTGCATATGGGTAGAATCTTTGCCATGCATAGCTACTGTCATTATTATTTAATTGTTAATCTTGACTTAATGGTTGACTTTAACATTTATGATAAAACATGTTTTTAGCAACTTGGTTTAGGGAGCTAGAGAATGTGCTTCGTGCTTTGTTCTAGTGTCTCTCCGTAAGGTCCGGTTATTAAAGCGGGAACCCAGGAGCCTATCACCACCGCTAGAACTATTATGGCTCTGGTCTTGGTCAAGTAACTTGTACGTCTCTAGCTTGCCCAGTGGTTACCGGAGTGGCCGTCGGCGTTATGGGAAACATGGGTGAGAGTATGTCTTGATCCACCGAGGACGGGTGATCCGTCGGCTATGCCCCAGTGAGGCACAGTCCCGTGCTGGGAGTCCCTACGACGGGGAATTTCACACGTTGCGCATTGTTGGGTGAGATGCCCGCTCTCTAGATGCCATTGACCCCCCTATGGTGTGACTCCGTAGGCGTACGTCAATCTCGGTGCCTGGGCCATGCTGTCTGTGCTGTACCATAATCGGCCACTGTCTTGTTAGGGTGTCTCGTGAAAAACCTCGTAGCGTCCCTATGCGGTCAAACCTCGGTAGTGTGATTTGTGAGGTTTGATCCACCTCCGCGTGGTTGGGTTTAAAGTTCGTTTGAGTTTTTACGCGACTGATGGGTAAAGGACGAAACCTATCATGATAGCCTTGCTCAGGGTCACGAGCGGCCTGGATCCTTTTTGATTAGAAGATGATGTTTATTTATGTTTAATGTCACTTATACTTATTAATTGGGTTACAACTCGGCTCCATTCACTTGTAGTAATTTGGTTAATGTTAAAATGAACCAACTAAAAATGCTAATGTAGTTGAGCCGTGTCTTGCCGATTTTGAGCCTTCATACCCGCGCTATACTTGCTAAGTAATTGTTTACTTACACTTGTTATTTTATTCAACAAAATCTCGGATGGGTAAACAGATTGGGCTCGGCATGAGTCTGCTGCTGAGTTTCCCGAAGATTTACCGTACTACTAAGTTGTGATCTTCCAGTCAGAGTCCCTGTGGATTGCGGCTCCATTAGTTGAGAGTTTTATTAGTCTTCCGCTGTCATTGTTTAGATCATTTATGAAGTACTCTGGTGTAAATATTTTATTTAATGAAGAATTTATTCTAGCATATGTTCTCTGTTTATCATATTTGTTCGCTATATGTGTACTATGACTTCCTAGGCACACATATGGCCGCATTCGGGTTTTGTTAAAATCCGGGTGTGACAACATAACTGTAATTACTTTTGAACTATGGTGGACTACGGGTTCTATTTTAAATAGTGAAGGGGCTTTTCTGCATAAGGGGCTCGATTGACCGGTATTTGACCCCGGTCAGATCAAATCTAGGCCGTGGGTTTAGGATCCAGCGACTAGGGTTGGATGGGAGGTGTTGGTCGCCGGCGAGGAACAGGGAAGGCAGCGACGTGGCTCGGCCGTCGGCGGAAGTTCACCGGAGAAGGGTGTTCTCGCGCTGCAGAGCCCCTCTGGCCACGGGGTTTGGTCCTACACGACCGGGGAAGGACGGCGAGCATGCTGGTGGGGTTCAAGTCGAAGATTGGGGCACCGAGGAGGCGATCGACGAGGGCCGGCGGCCGGCGGCTTGGGTGGACGGAGCTGGCGCAGTTTGGGGGCGCGAATTGGCCAATTAGTGGGGTGGGGAAGTTCCTTACCTCGCTGCGAGTTCACCCGAGGCGTCGAGGGGCACGGAGCGGCACCGGAGCGAGGACCTCGTCGGCGGACGGCGGAGCTTCGAGGCGGCGCACGCGGGGAGGGTGCTGGGGCGCTCGGGGACTCAATGTGAGGGGCTGGTGAGGGTCGTAGGGCTGCGGGGTGGCCTTTTATAGGGCGTGGGGGGTCCTAGGCGTGCGGGCCATGGGGAATCGGCGGTGTTCGGCGCGGATCGAGAGTTTCCTAAGTGGGGGAGGGAGCTTCGATGCGAGGAGTGTGGCGAAGAAGGAAAGGTGAGCGCAGGAGGGCTTCGTGGAAGCTTCGCGCGCTGCCCACGGGCGCTGGATGGGCCTTGGTGGCCGGGCCGAGGTGGCGGGGGTCGAGCGTCCTCCGGCTCAGGCTCGGCTGGGGGAAGAAGACGTGTCCGAAAAGCGGGACCCGTTGGTTAGCGGCTGGGGAAAGGGGAGGGGGCTGTGGCGTGCTGGTCCGGGGAGATGCTGGGCTGGCTCAGCTGTTGGGCCAAGGGAAAGAGGAGGGGGCGAGCTGGGCCGGGAGGAAATAGGGAGGGAGTGGGTGGCACTGGGCCGACTCGGGGAGACGGGCCCTGGTGGAGGGGGTGGGTTGTGCTCAGAGAAAAAAAGGAGGGGGAGCAAAAGTGGACCTGAGAAAAGTTTGAGGGGCGAAGGTGAACTCTGGACTTTGCAACTTTTCTAGAGCTCCAAACAAGGTGATTCAAATTTGAATTTAAATAAATTTAAATTCTCGTTTGAATCACAAGCAATATTAAAATAAATGCAGCAGCATGAATGCAACAAAAATATTTCCACAACTTATATTTGATTTTAATATTCATAAATAATTCATTTAACTTATATTAATTATGAACAAATTAAATAAAAGCCAATTAATTACTAAAATTTTTAAATAGGTCATTTTTGGGTGTTACACCATCCAGCTTCTGACCTGGCCTGGGGGATCGAACAAGGTTGCGCTGGCACAGTCTTTCAGTACCATGGGGCTGACACCGCCGGTCAGTACTGACTGGATTGCTAATTCAGGTGCTTCGTTCCACACCACACCTGATGTTGGTATTCTTTCTTGTGTCCGACCCCATCCTTCTTGTCCTTCTTCTATCATGGTTGGCGATGAGTCTTGTCTTCCTGTCACTTCAGTGGGTTACGCTCATGGTTCTTTTCGTCTTCCCATTGTTCTTGTGGCTCCCCAGATGGTTCATAATCTTTTCCTTATCAACTTCAGAGGCAGGCTTTGAAGCCATTTGCTCATCCTGAAATAAAGCATAAGAGAAGAATTCTCAGATAATTATTGATAGTGATAACTCTTCAAAAGAACAGATTCATTCAGCAGATTCACTAATGGTTTACAGTGGATGCAGATTCTGGCCTGGGTTTGTTCCACATAGCTTGATACCGAGTCAAGGTATGTATCCGTCCGTGATTATCCCTTATTACTACTCTGTGAAAATCTGAATAATAAATTTAGCCGCAGGATAAAAAGCACCAGCATGATTCTGGCTAGATTCTAAATGAAAATGCTAATGAGTTTGCTCCCATGGGTAATGTAGTGCTTCAAATAATGTGATCAGTAGCAGGTTCAATTGTTTGCTAAAGTAGTAAGCCTGACATCCAGAAGTTATGCTCTTTCAGCAGAGGAGATTCTTTCTTCACCAAGTCCAAATCACCGGTTGCTGAGTATATCAATAAAACCATGGAGCTTAGAAATAAATTAGATGTATTGCTCTGCAGAAGCATCCCTATATGGCTATATCTATTTGAAAACAGAAAGGACATGTAGTTTTGATATAAATTGATCAATATATCTGTGGCTTTGAAAAACACTTTTTCTATAATAGGTAGGAGGGAATATTTGGGATATTCCAGCGTATGTTGATTGATATCGATGTAGGAATGGGCCTGCAACTAGGAGCATAACAAGATCCTAATTGGGCATACCAGTCTGATAACTGGTATTGGGCCAGAACTAGGAGGGTAAATTGGGCCAGTAACTAGAAGCGTAAATTGGGCCGTTAGAGCCAAGATCAAAGGGAAGTCAAATATTCGAATTTTTTTCTCTATATTTAGACAACAACTGGTATCCAACCTTTTTGTTTATAGCGCTGATATATATATAATAAAACTTTCTCATTTTTGAATATGCTAAATTTATTTTCTCCTTTGTCCAGGCCATTTTTTTGTTGGTTCGCTCCTCTGCTGTGCCTTTTTTCTCATTTTATATTTTCTTGGATTCATACATGAGTGAAACCAGAACTCGCATCTGATACATTGTTTTATTTTATATAACTATAAATTTAAATTTCCTCTTTTCCCTTCCTGTGACATGTTTTTTCTACCTAGCATTTCATTTTAATTGTCTTTTGTCAAGGAAAAAAGTAACCTCCACACATGATTTCTTCTCCTCTGACAAGTCCCTTCACACGCCTTTGGACTATACAGATTCACCTATGCATTTCAATTGATCTGTGAGCATTATATTGTTGTATACTAGTTTCATGTCACTGAGATACACACAAAGCTGAAATATATCTAATGGATCTTATTTTTCAAAGACTTTACCGACAGAATGAAGGACGTCCAAATTTTGAAGTGTCAGAAATTCTGTCAGCTTCCACGCATCATGTATCTTTGGCTTACAATACCGGAAACGACGTGTTTGTCGTGTGCCGGAGGTTTTACCGTGTGCCTTCTTAACCACGACAAATAAGACCTTTGCCGTGTGCCTGACACCGTGGGACACGGCAAATAGGCCACACACGCGGCAGAGGTGCTTCTTTGCCGTGTGCGTGACGTCGTGGCACACGACAAACAACAGACACACGATAAATCATAATCTTTGGCGCGTGTTTTGTTTGTTTACCGAGTGTTTTAGAAAGCACTCGGCAAAGATTTTTTAAAAATTATTTTTCCCGTCCTAACTTTTCCTGCTGTATACATACTTATGTTTGACGCTTTGTTAAAATTTGATATATTTCTTGATACTCTTGGTATATTTAGTTATTTTATTTTATTCAAAAGGTTTATTGGGGATAAGTCAAATTTAAACTGCAAGTGTTTTAAATAATAAAATATAATAGTATAAGTCAAATTTGGTAAAGTGGGTCTCTTTGCCGTGTTCCACGCCGTCAAGGCACACGGTAAAGCTGCCGTCCCCGTTAAACGACCCCTTGCCTGGTCGCCTTTTTGCTGGGCACACAACAAAGGCGTGTGCCACCCACGACAAATACGCACGGCATACGACAAAGCCTTTATCATGTTTAATAGGGGGATTCCGGTAATGTTAGAACCGGTTTATGTAACTTTGCCACCTCAGGAGAAGTGAACGTTTCACCTTGGATTAGTATAGTACGATCTCACACCGTTGAGAACAAGCTTTTTTTTTGAAAAGGGAACGAAGAAGCCGTATCTCTCGAGTCTCGACTCTCGAGTTCTCGACAAGTTACAAAAGGTTGATGGCAACTAGCTTCGCCGTCTCGTACATCCTGTTCACCAGTAAAGCCCCTGCATCAGCCCACAAAGCAAACACTAGTAGAGAACTGACTTTCCATCCACCCTCTTTAGTCCCGAGCGTAATTGGGACCGAGACTAACGTGAGCATTAGTCCCGGTCCCAAGCGGGCCGTGGGCAGGAGGCTTTTAGTCCCGGCCGGAGCCATTGATCGGGACTAAAAGACACTCTTTAGTCCCGGATGTAGCCCCCGGCTGGGACTTAAAGCCCCCTGCTGACACTACAGCTGGCAGGAGGGCTTTAGTCCCGGCCGAGGGTACCGCTCGGGACTAAAGACTACACCTTTAGTCCCGGTCGGGCAGACTAAAAGCCCCCAGGCCCACTAGCCGTTGGGAGGGGGTATTTAGTCCCGGCCAGGGGCTACGTCCGGGACTAAAAGGGTCAATTTAGTAGGTCCCATACAATAAAAGGTGCTTCACCCTCCTCCGGCTCGACCGAGAGCCACACGGGCATTAACACCGAGCTGCTGTGTTCATGGCGAGGCCGAGCCTAGGGGAGGGAGGTCATGCCGGTAATCTATGATTTTGCGAAGATTTAACTCACCGATACACCTTTAAAGGTACGTAACTTCATCCTCCTATGATTTCTACCTAGTATTGTCTTTTTCGCTCTAGAAATGGAGAAATCAAAATTATAGAAGTAGTTTTTTGAGAAAAGGAGAATGAGCACGATTTTTATTTAGACATTAGTTAGAGATATGTAGACTTGAAAATTTTAATTAAATACAACGCTTATTTGTTTGCTTGCATGTGGCAAAATATTAGAGTGATTTTTCAATTAATTATTAGAGATACATTATTAGACTTTAATTATAGGTATTACTATAAATTTTTTAGAAAATTCTAGAAAAATAGTAAAAGTCCGTAAAACATAGTAGAGATTAATATAAAACCCTTGATTATTTATGTAGGACTGTGAGTTGGAGAGATAGGTGTATATGATACTCAAATGGATGAGGTAGAAGAAGATGTAGGTGATAATAATGACAATGGCAGTGAGCCTATCGATGATCTTGGTAAGGCTATCCGCGATGCGCAGGAGGCCGCTGAAACCGAGAAGGAGAGGATGAAGTTCCAGCACATGCTAGAGGACCACAAGAAATTGTTGTACCCGGGTTGCGAAGATGGATTGAAATAACTTGGCAGCACACTAGACTTGTTGCAGTGGAAGGCAAGATATGGTATGTCTGACAAGGGATTTGGGGAGTTACTGAAGCTCATAAAGAAGATGCTTCCTAAGGATAACGAACTACCATCATCAACCTACGAAGAAAAGCAACTTATTTGCCCCCTAGGATTGGAAGTGCAGAAGATACATGCATGTCCTAATGACTGCATCCCATACCGTGGCGCGGCATACGAGGGATTGAATGCATGTCCAGTATGTGGCGCATTGAGATATAAGATCAGAAGAGACGACCCTGGTGAAGTAGAGGGGGAGAGTCATGTTAAAAAGATTCCCGCCAAGGTGATGTGGTACTCTCGTATAATCCCACGATTGAAGCGTCTCTTCAGAAACAAAGAGCATGCTAAGATGATGTGATGGCACAAATAAGGTCGCAAACAAGACGAGATGTTAAGGCACCCCGCCGATGGGGCCCAGTGGAGAAACGTCGATCGAACTTTTGAATATTTTGCAAAGGATGCACGGAACATAAGATTTGGTTTGAGTACGGATGGAATGGATCTTTTTAGTGAAATGAGCAGCAGCCATAGCACTTGGCCGTGACTCTATGTATGTATATTCTTCCTCCATGGCTATGCATAAAGCAAAAGTTCATTATGATGCCTGTTCTTATCCAAGGGCCAAAGCAACCTGGCAATGACATTGACGTCTATCTAAGGCCTCTGGTTGAAGAACTTACGTTGTTATGGAGCGAACAAGGTGTACGCATGTGGGATGAGCACTTACAAGAGGATGTTAACCCGCGAGCCCTGTTGTTCGTAACCATCAATGATTGGTCGGCTCTTAGTAACCTACGAGCCCTATTGTTTGTAACCATCAATGATTGGCCGGCTCTTAGTAACCTGTGAGCCCTGTTATTTCTAGATATTTATTTAATTTATTGTTTAATTTTTAGAGTTACTATTTAATTTATATATATTTGTTAGATTTATAGGATATTTTTCAAAAATAAATTATTAATTGTTTAATTTGTAGCTATTTATTATTTACTACTTGTTTTTCAGCTATTCAGAGTAGTTTAATTTAAACAATAGAAAACAATTGTTGCATAATAATTGAATAGTGAAAAAAAGAAAAAAAAGAACCAAACTCGTGTTTGCGCGGGAAACGAAAACCGCAACCCTGTTTTCGTTCCCCGTCAAAGTGCTGGGCCTTTAGTCTTGGGCGGATATAAGGCCCGGAAGTAAAGCTGTTTTAGTCCCTACGCCCGGGACTAAAGGTCCAACCTTTACTCCCGGGCGAAGCCTGCCTAGAAGTTTGGAGTGCAGCATCCCTTTAGTCCCGGGCGGGGGCTTCGCCCGGGACTAAAGGTTTGGGATATAAATATCCCAACCCCGAGATCCCGGGCGCAGTTTGATCTCCGCCGCCCGTCTTCCTCCTTGCGTTGGCCGACCTAGCCGTCTCTAAAGCGCGCGCCTCCGCCGCCGCATCTCCGTCACGCGCGTCCCGGGCGGCCATCCCCCCGCGCCCCCGACGCCGGCCCGTCGCCCCCCCGGCACGCCCCCGACGCCTCGCGCATCTCCATCCACACCACGCCGCCCTTCTCACCCGGCCCCGAGCGGCCGTCCCCCCCTCCCCCCCCGATGCCGGCCCGTCGCCCCCCCCCCCCCCACACGCCCCCGTCGCCCCGACCGCCGCCGCGGCCGTCCCCGCCCCGTTGCGCCCCTCTCGCCTCGTCGCATAGATGTTTATTTGATGACTACTCATGCATAGATTTGATGACATATTTTTCCTAAAGTGTTTGAGGCATGCCCAGGGTAACAACTTGTGCGGATTCTATGTATGTGAATTCATGCATAGCTTTGCAGGTGAAGCTATCGCACCTAAAGAATGGGAATAAAATGTATGTATATACAACTAATACATTTTAGTTTTCTATTAATTTTATGATGTTCTTCATACATTCATATCTTTTAGAAAAATATAATACTTATTCGAGTTTCATAATATTTTTTTAGATAAATCATATGAGAGGCGAGCTAATTGAGACTGAAAGGGTCTATGCTATTCAAGAGGCTCTTTGCGGATTCCTCTACAACAAGGCTGCCCTTCGCACTGGGACATTCTATTGGGATGGACTAGAATGTGATCCCTTTACCCAATACGTCTAAGATTACTTTTAGTGTTGTCCTATGAGACATTTTGTAATAATATATATAAAGTTTCACCTCATTTTTGTAAATTATATATATATTTATATAAGTTTTACTTGTATGATAATTATATATGTAATTATGTATAATATAGTATCTCCAATATAAACAGACGTATAATAGTTGTGTTCAATACGTAGGTAGATTAGTAAATAAAAACAGAAATAAAAGAGAAAACAACATATAAAAAGAAAATAAAAGGGAAAACAACATATAAAAGAAAATAAAAGGAAAAAAGAGGCGGCTCAGCGGCAGCTGTCACCCGCCCCTTTAGTCCCAGTCGGTAACTGTAACATCCAAAAATGGCCCATTTAAAATTTTTAGTAATTAATTGGCTTTTATTTTAATTGTTCATATTTAATATAGGTTAAATGAATTATTTATGAATATTAAAATCAAATATAAGTTGTAGAAATATTTTTGTTGCATTCATGCTACTGCACTGTGTTTTGGTTGTTGGCCAATTAAGTTTGAATTTAAATTCTGTTTAAATTCGAATTTAATCGGCATTTGTTTGAGCCTTAGAAAAGTTAATTCAAGCCGAGTTCACTTTTGCTCCCTAAGCTTTTCCCCTGGTCCGCTCTTGCACCCCCCAACTCCTTTCCCGAGGGCAATCTCCGCCGCCCGGCCGGCCGCCCAGCACCCTCCCCGCTCTCGTGGGCCCTCTGGAAGCTTCCCCGAACCTTCCCCGCCGATTCCCTTCCATTCTAGCTTCGCCCCTCGCTTTGAAAGATGGCCCCCGATGGAAACTCGCGCTCCGATCGCCGCCTCCGCCTGGATTGATGGCACGGACGCCAATGCCTCCCCCCTGGGCTATTTAAGCACCCCCCTCACACCCCCCTTTACCCACCAACTCTCCCCGAGTTCCACCAGAGCCCAGCGCCTCCCCCCAGCCTCGCAGCGCCGCCACTCTCGAGTTACGCCGGCCGCCCTCGTCGACCATCGCCTCCGTCGCTCCGCCGTCGAATTGGACCGCTCAGGTGAGCTTGCCATCCCCTCACGTTGCTCCTGTGCCAAACACCTCCCCAAAACTGAGCACCGAAGGCCTCCATCCACCTCGCCGGAGCCTCGCCTCCGCCAATCACCGTCGTCCGCCACCCACAGCACTCCACCGAGAACTTGAGCACCAGCATTGCACTCGTCGTCCTCTCCTGAAGCTCTAGGGCCAAACCGCGCCTCGATTGGAGCCATGTAGCTCGTTTTTGCCCCAACTCCGGTGAGCCCTGCCGCGGCCGTGAGCAGCGCCGCCGCGAGCTGTCTGCCGCCGACGACCCCATCTCCCCCAATGCGCCTGGGCCATCCAGATTCGATCCGACGGCCCAGATTCACCCGCACCCGAGTCAAACCCGGCGCGTACTGGTCAGCTCTGGCAAGTTTGCTAAAGAGCCCCCCAAGTTTTGTCAAATCAACCCGCCATCCAAGCTAGTTCAAAAGTATTTGCGATTAGGTCCTGAATTTTGTAGAAAGCCCCCTGCACTTTTTAAATATAGAACCCGCCATCCTTAGTTTACCGATTTACATGTAGGCCCTTGAGTTTTAACGCATAATTATGTTTAGGTCCCTGGTTTCTTCAAAATAAGCCCTTGGAACCTTTTTAAAATTGCCAACAGGTCCCTAGAACTTAGAAAACCCATATCTTTTTCGTTTTAGCTCCGATTAGTGTGATTTTCGCGCTCATGTGTTCGTAGTGAAGCGTAGATTATTTCTAAAACCTTTATTTGTTCTGTTTCTACTGTTTGATGTACTTTTCTAATAGAATATTATTTGTTTGCATGTATTGGTATGCGTGTATGCTTGTGTGGTGCCTCGTGTCCAGTCGGTGAGCCGTTAGCCTTGGAGTTCGAGCTCGGTGAGGACTTTCCAGAGTAGGACTCACAGCAGCAGCAGTAGCACTTCAAGGAAGGCAAGTTATAGCGCGGACAATCCTAGCTACCTAAACACACCTTTTATATCCATTTACTTTCATATGCATGTGTCTAAATTGATGTCCCATTAAGGTTGTATCTAGTTTTGTATATCCTGTACCTTGATAACCTTTGCATATGGGTAGAATCTTTGCTATGCGCGGCTACTTTCTTCATTATTATTTTGTTAACCATGACTTAATGGTTCACTTTAACTTAATGATAAAACTTGTTTTTTAGCAACATGGTTTAGGGAGCTGGGCATGTGCTGTGTGCTTTGCCCCAGTGTCTCTCCGTAAGGTCCGGTTCTTAAAGCGGCAACCCAGGAGCCTGTCGCCACCGCTAGAACTATTATGGCTCTGGTCTTGGTCAAGTAACTTGTACGGCTCTAGCTTGACAGTAGTTACCGATGGGGCCGACGATGCTATGGGAAGCACTCGTGAGAGTATGGTTTGATCCACCGAGGACGGGGGTACCGTCGGCTATGTCTTGTCAGGCACAGTCCCGTGTCGGGAGTCCCTGTGGTATGGAAACTCCGCACGTCGTGCTCTTGTACTTGTTGGCATGCGTGCCCGTGCTCTGGACGCCATTGACCCTCTTACCGCTGCGCCCTGAGAGTCAGTCAATCTCGGTGCCTTGGATCATGCTGCCTGTGTTGTATCATAGTGGCTACTATTTTGTTAGGGTGTCTCGTGAAAAACCTCGTAGCGTCCCTATGCAGTCACACCTCGGAAGTGTTGATGTGCGTGGTTGGGTGCAAAGTTCCTTTGAACTTTTACGCGACTGGTGGGTAAAGGGCGAAACCTCTGCAGAGTGTAAAATCTATCATGATAGCCTTGCTCAGGGTCATGAGCGGCCTGGATCCTTTTTGATTAGAAGATGATGTTTAGTTATGATTATTGCCACTTATACTTATTATTTGGGTTACAACCGGGCTTCATTCACTTGTAGTAATATGTTAAATGTTAAAATGAACCAACTAAAAGTGCTAAAGCAGTTAAGCCGTGTCTAGCCTATTTTGAGCCTTCATACCCGTGCTATACTTGCTAAGTAATTGTTTACTTACACTTGCCATTTATTCAACAAAATCCCGGATGGGTAAACAGATTGGGCTGATCAGGAGACTGCTGCTGAGTTCCCTGAGGACCTGCCGTACTTCTGAGTTGCGCTCTCCCAGTCAGAGTCCCTGTGGACTGCGGCTCCGCTTTAGTTGAGAGTTATAGAGTTCCGCTGTAATAAATATTTATGTTATACTCTGATGTAAACTATTTTATTTCGAGCATTTGTACTCTGTTTATTATATTTGATCGTTGTATGTGTTCTGTGGACTTCCTGGGCACACATATGGCCGCATTCAGATTTTGTGAAAATCCGGGTGTGCCAGTAACACTGACCGGGACTAAAGGGGCGGGCGCCAGCTGACGCAGCGCAACACCTACTGACCGGGACGAAAGGCCCTTTAGTTCTGGGCGCTGCGGCCGGGACTAAAGGCCCGGGCTTTTAGTTCTGGGGCCGTAGTTCCGGTCGTAAAACCGGGACTAACGCCCCTTTACGTCTGGAACTACTAGCCCATTTTCCACTAGTGAAAGCGCGCGGCCGACGAGCACGGCGGCGGCCGGAACAGCACCGAGGCGTACGGACCCGACGACCCAGTAGTAGAGCTCCCCCGTTAGCCGGAGCCCGGCACGACCGCCCTGCCGAGCAGCGACACAGCAGCGTGTGCACCTCCCGCGCCGCGCCACTCTCCACCGCTCGCAGGCGCCACCTGTTAGCACTCATCTTGACTAGATAAGAACGTGATGTGTTCGCGCTGGTCTTTAGTTTGTGCGTTGATCCATGGCCATGTTAGCATACACATAGTAGCCTTAGTTTGGCCAGTGCGTGTGTTAGTTGAGTTAGTCTCCAGGTTGTTAGCTGCATTAAGGATAGGGTCGCGTCATGTGTGGATCGTAGGGGCACGGCATGCAGCAGTTACTTGCTGTGTATGCGGATCGTGTGCAGCGTGTGCGTGACTCGAACGGCTTGACGGGTACGTCACGTCGTAGCCTGAGTCTATAAGATCAGATCATGTACTGTCCATTTGTTGTGCGAGCCGAGGGGAATACAGAGAAATGAACGGCGTTCGTCGCCGGCGGGGCGTTCGGCGCTCCGTGGCGGGCGTTCGTCGCCCACCAAATCACGTGTCTCATGTTCTCGTGATTATTCATCGATCTTCGATTTCAACACCACCGGCCGGGTGCTGCGGCTCCGATGACGGCGCCACAGAGGAGGGCGGGTGAGCAAGATGGAGGGTGGCGGCTGCGCGCGACGACGCCCATTTCTTGGCTTCGAAGAATTAATCTTGGATGCGGCTTGTCGAATGCGTTTGGTCGTTTAATTTCTTTCTCGGAGCGCCCAGCCGGCGCCAGCACCAACCATGGACGGGCTCATGCGGCTTGGTACTTTGCCAGCGCCAAGTCAAACGGTCAAAGATGAATGCACACTCGGCAGCTTGGTAATTTCTTTCTTTGAACCATTGGGATACGTACTGACTTGTTTGAATCAGTTACGCTTTTAGTTGGCTGATAAATAACGTGGCAATAACAAAACCCCGTTGTGGACTACATTATTAACCTTGCTCTAATGGAACACTGATGAACGACCTAATGGAACAATGATTCCACCTACGAACTAACTGAATCGTAAAGGTGGTCCAGCGGAAGCGGAGTTCATAAAATCTAGCAGAAGAGAGTTCTCAATCACACCTGATGCTGCAGCTTAGTGCTGCACGTGGCAGAGACTTGAGCATTGAAGGGGGAATGTGCCAAGTAATCAGATCCTCTAGGGCACTTCAATTATTATCAGAGACATAATGATGGACCAAATTCCAGGTTGCCAAAATTGAAATGCTAGCTGTGGACAGTGGGCTAGAGCAACAGAAAATGTGATGATGCACCGGGTGCAAAGGTAATGCATGCATGGATGTGAAAGGGAGAATCAAGAGAAGCGTTGTGATTTGAAATGATTGTTAGAAACTGAATGTAAATGAACTAGAGTAAAAAAATTGGTTTGTAAGAACTGTTTATTGCATTGATCTATTATGTGTTTATACACATGAGGAAAGAGTGTGTGATTATAACAGTCACCTATTCGAAAGGAGACATCCCTTCCGAATGGGTGGCAACTGCTCACCCCAAATTAAGGGCCATTGGTGGCAAAGTAATTAAACTGCCTAAATCAGTTACTAAATTGTGTCTAAACCTTATGTAAAATTGTGTTTTCCTATGATGAGATCTCTTGAGAAGGTGTATCTTGTGAAGATACATCTTTCTTTTTTTAAAAGATCCTGAACACCTTTGGTGCCCGGCATATATTAATAACAAGAAGAGAATCTATTCGTAACAATGATAAATAATACACAATGTTAACTGGTTGCAGAGGGATATACCTTAATGAGATTCAGAATTGAGAAAGGTACCCACTAAAGGTACTTTTTTTTAGCTTATGCTACTATTTTTTTTACAAAGCATAGTAGACCATTAGCTAAGACATATTGAACATAAACCTACTTGACTATATAGTTTATGTTAAACGTGTCTGTATAAATATATATGCCCAATATATAGTTCTACATTTTAACATATGTTCTTTTTTCCTTACGTCATTCTAGCTTCTATGATTTATCCAATGTGTGTAGTTAATTTGTTGACTCATTTTACCTTTTTTGTGTAATCCCTACCTTTTCTGAAGCAAATAGTTTATTTTTGTGTCTACTTCCATGGATAATGTGATGTTGTATCCCCTTTTTTGCGCCCAAATTCTGCACTAACTTTCATCTCAGAATCGATAAATGGTAAATCTAAACAAATGTTTTAAGTATTGCTTAAAAGCATATTAAGCGATAAGATACTTCTGGCACTTTAGAGGTAGAGCTACCCGAATTGATATGTATTTTGATCGAAGTTCACCAGGATTTGGATAACTGTTAACCTTTTCTCACAGACAGTAGGTTATTTCAAGAAAATTGTGGCTACCAAGTACACAAACAAATGGGCCGCTAAGCATGGATATTTGTTTCCTTGCTAACATCTTAGTGACCTTAGGATGATATTTCCTGTTATGATTGAGGAGGGATGAGACTTATATCCAAATTTTAAAATCCAATTAGATGGATAATAACCCAAACTAGAATTGTCAAGTAGCAGGAACCATCAAATGATTAATCAGCTACAGTATACTTCCTAGCAGTTTCATGCCGAAGTGCATTTATGGTACCGCACCCACCTGGTATTTATTGTATCTGGACTACCAGTTACACACATCTGGGTAAAATATTATTTCAAAACCTTTTAATTTACACAAACAGATGCAACTGAAAAATATGGAGCATTAGCCACAAATCACAGCTAGAAAACTCAAATGTAATTTTTATGGGCCTTAAGACATGTTGTAATATACTTGAATGGCTAAATCTTGAAGAAGGGCACAAAATGGTTGATGTCTGTCTATATGGGGGACTCCCCTTTATAAAAAAAATGTCCCTGGCCTTATCAATTAATTGAAATTACTTTAGATATAAATCCATGAAAATTAGCAGCAACAAAAGTAGAGCTCAAAATATGATGATAATGTTGAGTGTGAGTTTAAAAGAAGTTAAGAAGCAAAATTCATTCACTGCATATGGCCCCATGCATGTTTTCAAAGTTATCCAAACCATGGAAAGTGATCTAAAATGGTAGCCACAAACTCAACTCGAATGGCAAATTGCAAGTGGTAATCGCATTACTTTACACCCCAGGAGTACTTAGATCGAGACTTGTCATGTCGTTACCTTTTCTGTCAACTAATCTGCAAAGCATCATAAAAAAGGTGGGGTCATATATTATTATATATATAATGTCTGAACTGCTACACCATGCATGTTCTATAGTGTTGAACATTCCAAGGCCAAATGAAATCCCACAATGCATCTGATAACAATTAAAACAAAACCCAAGTAATCAGTGTGGGAGATAATCCAAAGAAGAAATAATTAAGATGGCACTTCGGTACAAGTACATATCTCAATCAAGGACAAGGACAGAGCGAATAGTTCCAATGCTGTCCATGTATATATGCATATACTCCGTATATTGACATGCCAGTAAAAAGGTGGACAACTTGTCTTTATATATTCTACAGATCTAGGGATTATTGTTTATAGATAATCCATGAAAAAAGGGAGATGCATGCATCTAGGGTGGCATGTACCGGACCAATCCCACTGCAGTCCCCAGTTCCACAGCACATCCCTTGACTTACACTAGAAAGGGGCCATCAAATTGCTCACTTGTTACTTGTACGCAAGTGGTTACTGTACTGTACAACAATTTGTGCATATGGTAGCAAATAGCAAGCGCCGATTTTTTTTTTTTGGAAAGTAATAGCAAGCGCCGATCTGAGTGCACATTGGATTCAGGCACTCAAAAGTGAACTCACAAGTTCCATTTCTTTGGTTCGGATCGAAGGTTTTTTTTATCAAAAGTTTTGGGATTTAGTTCAAATTAGCACTAAATCACAAAACTTTCGAAATGAGATGCCCCTCATCTCAAACACCATCCAAGAAGGCCGGCTTGGACATTGCATGGATCCCGCAAGAAGCTAGCTAACCTTGGAAATTCTGCACACGCATCATCATCAAGTGTCACTTAGCTCTCGGAGATCCTGAGGAGCTCCTCCAGGTAGTCGGCGCCGAGGTCCTCCAGCTCCACGACGAACCGCTGCCCCTGCCCGGCCGCGGAGGCGGCGATCCTGCTGCTCCTGCTCTTGCTCCTGCCCGACGCCGCGCCGTTCGCCGTCGCTGCCGCCGCCGCCGCGGCGATCTCGGACTTCTTCCGCCGCTTCCTCTTGGAGTGCCGCGACTTGAGCGCCAGCACGGGCGATCCCCCGGCGGCGGCGGAGGCCGCTGCGCCGCCGCCGCCCAGCGCGAGCGCGCGGAGGGACTCCTGCACGCGCTCGACGGGGAAGTTGAGCGCGGCGGCGGGGCCCCGCGCGGACAGCGCCGCCTGGTCGTAGGCCATCGCGGCGGCCTCGGCGCTGTCGAAGGTGCCGAGCCACACCCGCGCGCCGTTCCGCGTCGAGTCCCGGATCTCCGCCGCGAACCTCCCCCACGGCCGCCTCCGCACCCCGATGAACGCCGCCCCGCCTCCCTTGCTGCCCGGCGCCGCCGCGCCGGCACCGACCGCCGCCGGCGCCGAGACCTCGGCGGCATCATCCGCTCGCCGCCGGGACACGGCGGCGGCGGGCGCCGGCACCTCGTCGCCGCCGCCGAAGCGCCTCATGCTGAACGGGAGCGAGTCGGAGGAGGAGGAGGACGACGACGACGACGTCGCGGCGGCGGCGTAGTCGCCGCTGTACAGGTAGAAGCCGTGGACGGGGTGGTGATCCATGGGTGGTGGATGGAATGGTGCTCTGGTTGACTTCGTTTCCATTTTGCAGGAGATCGAGAGCGATGCGGCGGCGTCTGTTCCCGCGCATGTTTATATAGAGATTTAACGGGATGGGATGGGGTTTGACGAATTTTCTACCGACCGGACGGTTGGGGTGGGGCCCGGATTATGATACTGGCAGGTGGGGACCGCGGGGCCTGTCGCTATAACTGGAAAGTCAGGGCGTTGTCGGGGCACGTAGGGCAGGGCTGACGTAGGGCGGCTGGATACGACAAAAGACGGTGGTGTCAGCAATCATGCTTGTACTGTGGTATCGGATGCTGCTGCCTGCCTTCCTGGTGGTGGGCCCGCGGCCTGGCCCTGTGTTAATAAAACCGGGATAATTGCTAATTTTAGCAACCGGTTGGATCTACTCGGAGCACCAATAATTATATTACTAGTACTAGTACTAGTATAATGTGGAATTGGTACATAGTACATTTAGAATATGTCTAGAACTTCTGAAGATATTATAATTATTGAGAGGTTGGAATGTGTTTTAGTTTACAAACAACAGAATTAGGAAATTATATGCAACTTGTGCAGCCAATGTTGTGGAAATATGAAAGAAACATTGTGCTTATATGGACTCTCTTTTATTTTACTAACTTCATATATGGTGACTTTATTCATCAGTATGATACTAGATGCTCATATTTTTTTTTGAGCACCTAGATGCTCATATTCATAAGAATAATGGTACCTCTAACGCCTAGAGATGTCGCCAATTGATCGGACTTATATTTAATGTGCAGGAAAAAAAGGATATTTTGTTTACCAATGACAAACAACCTACCAGTCTATTTCTTGTATCGCGATGAGATGATAGGAGAACACATGGGGTCACTGGTGTGCATCTTTAGGAGAGAGTATAAAATAGTCTTATTTTTCTTCTCTCACCTCCATCTCAGCTAGTTACATATACTCCCTCCAGTTTGGTAAAGAAAGTCGTTTAGGACAACGACACGGTCACCAAAGCACAACTTTGACTTTTCTTTTTCTATAAAAATATTTCTTGAAAAATTATATATGTATATTTTTATGAAAGTAATTTTCAAGACCAATCTATTTATAGAATTTTCACATTTCCAAACTCAACAATTTAAATATTATTCATGATTTATATTCCCAATGTTTGACTCAAACATTGTCCTAAACGACCTCGTTTAACAAACCGGAGGAAGTATATAGTTTGCTGTGGGTACCCTTAGGTGTACATGCATACATTCATAGGGGTAAGTGTAGATGTGTGAATTCATACTGGTGAGTGCATATATGCATGCATATGGGGGTGAATGCGCACACATGTATGTGAGCACCTATGTGTGTACCATGTTTCATGAGAAACGATAACCTCATTAGAAAATCTAGAAAATTGCCGATTCATTTGGATGTACGAAAAAACTAGCTAGACTTCCACATGAATGCAAGTAAAAAGAGAAAAACTTGCATATATAGTCAGACTTATGCATTATTATTATGATTAACATATAGAAATCAAATATACTTTAAATATTTACAAACCCATATACCCTAAATTATTATATTCATTAAGGGCAAAACTACTTCCGCTTTCTATTCTTCTTTGTTATCTAATTTAATTATTTTGTCAGTATTTCAAGTCCCCCCTCCTATTCTTTTTAGATGCATGGGTTTCAACTACATTAACTTTGAACTTCTATACCTATAGTCCCTCCAGCCATAAGATTCTAGTTATGTTTTCAAAATTTTGATTATCTGAATCTTTTAGAAACATTATATATGAAACAAGAAAACACATTTACAAATTTATCTTCAAATGTACCTTTATCATATGGCAACTCATTGTTATTTTTACTAAATATTCAAATAAAAAATGTGGTAAAATTAAAACTACCCTTCAAAGAGAACTATATTTGTGACTGGAGGGAACCATAGACAAAGTAATGGCTCACATGCGTGATATGAAGATGATTATATAATCCCTCCGTTTATATTTGTAAGGCACACACGAATATCAAGATTCAAACTTTACAATTTTTGACTAATAATTTAGCTAACATTTTTTAACTTTTATAATGCAAACTCTTCAATTATTATAGATTTGTAACCACAAATGTTATAATATAAAATTAATAAATGGTTAAAATATAATTTATAAGAAAGTGCCAAGTCAAGTTGCGCCTTACAAAAATAAACGGAGGAGTAACTCTTAAAAATATTGTTTTCCTACACCAATCTAGGGGCTAGCATGACCGCAACCTTTCCCTTTTGGCCTTAAATTTTTTTTGGCATGCATGCATCATTTGCAGGTTTCTCTAACTAATATTAGTCCTCGATTCCCGATACCCCTTTCATAATGGGGGATTTCTTTTGTACTTGTTATTGAATAGATACCGATGCAAATTTCTACAAAAATAATGAAACCCAAGTACAACCACACCAAAACTCTATCTAGTAGATTGTAACACTATAGAAACCTGCCAACATTAAGATGGACCTGGACAATAAAGTTCTATGAAAAACTCAAAGTTATTTCACAATACAAACGAATAAAATATATCAGAGGCAGTGATATATACAGTGTATTATTGATGATAGGTTGAAAAGGACATCATGGTCATCATGCATTTTCTTAATCTCTCTTAAACTTTTAATACATGTAATAGAATTCATCTAACCTACAATAGCCATGAAAAGTTTTCACTAATTGTTTTGATAAATTGATTATTATACACAACTAAAGTATAGTACTATAGTAGTTATATAATTACCTCCAAACAAGTTATTTTTATTACTGTCCTTGAACGTGTCACTTACATGTTTATTTATGTAATTTATAAATTCATTGAAAATGAAAATAGCTCTAATAGCTATAGCATTTTACAAATTTGGGAGCACTTCATAGAGTAATACAGGAGAGAAGAATAGCATCAAATATACATATGGGGGATATAGTGTCATTGGTTCCAATCAATTTGCATCATTTTATCCATTAATCATTTAGAGTCCTTTAAAACTCTTAAGATAGGTACAGGAAAATATACATTGCAAGTTTGTTTTTTCTCTAGACCTATGCAAATACCTTCATTATTATCAGTACTAGAAACTGCAAGGGTATACGTGTCTGCCCCCTGAAATGACAATTCTACCACTTGATATTTTGAACTCTCTTCCTATCATCCTATGCTGCCCTGTACGTGCCCTATTTCCCCGAGGCCACACACAACTAGGCACTTCCACTTGCCACTGTGTCGTCTCTTTCATCCCAGCCATCTGAATTAATTCTCGTCACGCGGGGTTGATGTGCTCCAGTTACTTATCTATTAATGGCGCTTTTGTTATTCTGGAGGTGGTCACTATTTAGCTGCTCCCTCCGGTATCGTATTAGAAGTCGTTTTAGACAAGATTTGAGTCAAACATTAAGAATATAAATAATGAATAACATTTAAGTCGTTGAGTTTGAAAATGTGAAAATCATATAAATAGATTGGTCTTAAAAATTACTTTCATAAAAATATACATATATAACTTTTCAAGAAATATTTTTATAAAAAAGTGAAGTCAAAGTTGTGCTTTGGTGACCGTGCGATACCGGAGGGAGTATAGTATATCTTGAGCACCATCCACTTGATAGCAAAAGCTTCATAATCTTCATACGTAGACAAATCCCTAGCTAATAAGACAGTATCCACATAAAACTCAAAGAAAAGAAATAATAAACCAGAAATAATAAACTCAAAGAAAAGCACAGTTTATTTGGTGATCGTTGAAACACTCCAGCAAAGCTTTCAGTGATAACATAAACAAACCCCAGTACCTAGTCTCATTACTCCGGCCGGCCAGTAGCCAGCCTCTGATGAACTCACCCACTGCACAGATGCCATATATACCAGTCATATACAATTGCAGATAATATAAAATTTCCTAATTAAACAAGCATGGAGACAGATCTCCTGGAAATCGCAGACCCCGGCCGGCTGACAATTAAGAAGGTTCCGCGATGCCTCCCCTCGGCCGGGGTCTGCCCGTATACGCCGACGTGGACGCCGGAGCCGCCGCCTCCTGCCCTACTTTTCTCGGCGACGGTGTTGACGCCTCGTATCACATCCCTGCGGCGTCGCGCGCCAGCTGATATCACCGCGCCGTCATCGCACTCCACGCTAGAATCAAATAATCTCTCGCGCGCGTGGGCAGGTTCGATCCGGGCCGGCAGCGCTTTCAATTCGTGGTCATCGTCTCAGGGAGGCGGCGGCCAGCGGCGCCTCGCCCTAGCTCTCACCGGCTCGCCGCTGATCATGCATGATTCCAAGTCAATAGTCATCTGATCGAATTGGCGATGCGTCCGGGCGATGGTATGATCTGGCCTGCACCGTTTCTCCGGGGAGTTAATACCTACTACGTACGCAAGGCAGCGATATTTCTACCTTATATTATTATTATAGTTTGTGGATTCGCCTGGCGTTTGGTCGTCGTGTAGTGCAAGTAAATTTTAATTTGTGGGGCTGCAGCTGGACTGCACACATACAGGAAACTGTTTTTGGCGCGCGGCAGGTAGGGTTCTTTGTTAAAAATTCCACTTTCTTGTAGTATGTTACTAGAACACGGTTAGTTATGCTTCTAGGGGCACACTCTTTTTTATTCTATTTTAATGGAGTATATGTATATCTGCTGCTTTTGAAACAGGAATAAGTATATGACTAATGTAGAAGTTGACAATGGATGTACTCAGGAAACTTCAGCTTTTGTGTATGTTGACTTTAATTTCCCCCTTCTTGTGGTTGATATTCTCTCCAAGAGGCATTCAAGGCTTGAGGTTTCTAAGTCAAAACAAGGAAGTCCGCTTCTCCCTTCAACTTCTCTTCCTTTTTTCAGAGGGCTCTTTGATCAACGAATTTGGACTGGATACACAATATTTAACTATATCATCCTAGTCTCTGACCAACAAATACACATCAGTTCAGTTTGAATTGGAAAGGGTATAGGGTTATGTAGCTTCCAGGAAGTAGGTGGTAGGGAGTATGTTCCACACATCATTGGTATGATGCTTACGTGCGTGATAGCTACTGCTCAAATACGATGCATGTGGCCACGGATATTTGGGACCGGTTTTTTCAACCTTGGCGCGAAACCAATCTTACATGCCACCGATATGTGATGAAAAATAATCTATATGCTCGATCTGCATATGCTGGAATGACAAGGAAGATCTCGGCTGAAAATGAAGTTCAGAAAATAAAACATATATTTCTTGTCACTAACGTTTGCCTTTTGCTGGTAAAATAGATGTCTCTCAGTTATTTTATTGAGCACAAGAGTTACATCATGGGAATCGAGAACCACGTAAGAGGTGGGGACTGGGGAGAAACTGTAGGCGCAGAGTGTGGGGAGAACATGCATGCTATAGGCGTCAAATAGAGGCCTAGGAGAATATAGTTATCATAGCCGGATTATTTGATGTTAGGGCCATCCCAAACCACAATGTCTATGGGCAGTGTCTATAGTGCCGTGTTATTAAGACACTACTTTAAAAACTATATTATCCAACCCATAATTTCTTAGTTTGGATCATCAATAAATTTATCCTCTCTCCTCTCCACCAATCATGTTTGCTTTTTATCCATCATGAAGACAACATTATCTCCCAACCCAAACTTGATAGTATCTTATGCGTAGGTTCTTGTGTTGAAACTGGGTCTCATGCAAGACCCAGTTTCTTGCTCTTTTCCTTCTCTCTCATATTTAATTTAGTGCCACGTAAACAAATAGTCTTATGTGATAACCTATTTAATGCTATAGAAACCATCGTTGTTGGAGGGTTGGGACTACCCTTAGTAACCCAAGAGTAGGCCCACCCGTTAATTAACCCAGACATGTGTTGTACAGGCTAGATAATCAGATTAGAAATAATTTAACACGGAATATGATACAGTTTTCAAGGATTAACTGACGTCACCCTAATGTAAAAGTTTAGATAACCACTAGGATGTTTTCCATTTATATGTGTGTGTGTGTGTGAGTGAAATTGGCATACGTTTTATCATTTTCAGATCCCTGTGACTCAACTTGGAGGCCATAGAAACCTAAGTTTACTCTAACTAGGGATCAGAATACCTGTGGTGACCACTAAAAGATAATTTCGTACTAGTTTTGATATAATCTTAATGCTAATGATTATAAAAAAACAATGCAAACACAATATTAGAAGGACATAATGTGTAAATGAACGAAAATAAAGATTGTTAACCGGATCTAATAACCTTTCCGGTTACCGCCGATTTGTGGTTGTGCAGCCTATACTTGTTGTAACTGTTACTAGTAATCAGTTTTTGAATTCTCGACTCAATGTCCTAGCATGGATACTCAAGGATAAACCTTTTAATTTCGAATTGTTATAACGCAGCAGTGAATGGGCCGGTCTGGTGTGTAGTGATTGCATATTTTTCAATGTGAATATGTGATCAAGGCCTTGTTTAGTTCTTGAAATTGGGAGCCAAAATTTGATATGTTGGAGTACGTGCGCTACTGTAGCATTTTGTTTGTATGTGTAAAAAACTATCCAAAAATTGATTAATTAGGCTCAAAATGTCGGTCGCGTAGAGTACAATAAAACCGTGCAATTAGGTGCAATTAGTTTTTAATTTTATCTATATTTAGTGCTCCATGCATGCTATGACATTTTGATGTGATGGGAATCTTCTTTTTGTATAGTGAACTTTTGGGGTGAAATTTGGGATCTAAACAAGGGCCAAGTTATAACTAGGTCCTATGGTGAATAGATGGTTAATTTGCATGTCATGTCCTATTAATGTGATAGGTCCTCACGGCTAGTGTCAATATGGTACTCTATAGTGCAAATAGGGTCAGCGTAGTATAGACAGAGAGATATGTGCAAATGGTAGCCCACAACTGCACAAGGCTTAGCCCATGAACGCATCTGTACAATGACCGAGAAGTGTGTCTAGCAGGCCGTTAAAATAATTCTGGACCATACGGATAAGTGGGTTTAGAGCGGGCCCAAGGACACCGTGGGGGGTCACAGGCTGATATACGCGTTACCATATACGGAGTAGTATGCTACGCGTACGTGGAACTGTGGAAGTGACTGAAACAGGACGGGATTCATATCCATTTTCTTACACACCAAAATAAACCACGTTTTAGTATATTTACACCATTATATTTATTAGAATGCTCGTGAGAAAATATAATTTAAACATATTAAAGTGGTTTTTTAAGATCTTATCTTAACAAACGGAATTCAATTTGAATACCTGATTTAGAAATTATGGTTTTTTATCACATAGAAATGATGTCATTAATCTTGTTTCTACAAATGCAAGACGGAGAAGGAAGCGCCTTAGCTTCCGGCGCTAGGAACATGACTAGGAAATTCTCAAAACGATACAGAAGCAAAAGAAACAAATAAAGTTAACAAAAAAGTAATCTAGAATAAACTAGCTGAAATAAAGCATGCTTAGGCCCTATTCGATTTCTCATATTCTCTCCTAATCAAATACTTTAGTTTATGATCTAATGAGCATCAGTGGAAAAAGTGGTATTAGTTCCGGTTGGGAGGGGTCTTTTGTCCCGGTTTCCCAACCGGGACAACAGGGCCGGGACTAAATGGGTGACCTCAGTCGTGCGTCCGGGACTAACAAGGACCTTTAGTCCCAGTCTGTAACACAACCCGGTTCGTGGGATTTGAACCCGGAACCTTTTACTTCGCGCGTAGCCTTCCTTACCATCTCACCTACATAGCACATATGGTACACTCATAGGTGTATTCCTTTTAAATTAACTCATGGAGAATCTAGGTCCTCCGGGACCATAAAAAATGTAAACTGGGACTAAAAGTTATATTTGTCTCGGACTAAAGCACAACTGACACTACAAAAAATATGTTAATTTATAACGATTTTTCTGTGACATTTAAAAAAACGCCATAATGGCGCACCGTTGTAGCAAAATCGTCATGACCAATAAATTAAAAATCACCATATGCTATGTCACCCTTTTTTTTGGCAAAACTTATGGACAGGTGGGAATCGAACTTCTGACCTCGACAAGTAAAACCGGAAGACTAGGCCTTGTTTAGATGCAAAATAGGGGGTGGGGATTTGGGGGTTTGGGGTTACTTCGTAATCATTGTGTCACTGTAGTATTTCGTTTGTATGTGTGAAAAATTGTCTAAAAATTGATTAATTAGGCTCAAAATGTTCGTCTCGCAGAGTACAACAAAATTGTGCAGTTAGTTTTTGATTTCATCTACATTTAGTACTCCATGCATGGGCCGACATTTTGATGTGATGTGAATCTTCTTTTTGCATAGTGAACTTTGAGGTTGCTTTTTGGGAACTTGTTAAACAAGGGCTAGCTACTGGACCATTTATGGTAGTTGCTGGTATTCATCTTGTGGAGTAAGAGTTTTACTTATTTATTTGACAGCAAAAACAGGTGGGTGGTGCTAGGGAATCGAACAACCAAGACCTCAGGGAACAACCAAGCAGCAACCTACCACCGCACCACTTCACTGTAGGGATGAAAGGTCATTTGACAATATGGTATACAAAAGGTCAATATTTCTTTATTAATTTCATAAATGCTGAGTAACATAGAGAAATACGAACTTTTTGGAAAATATCAAATTGTGGTAACACTCGATGCATCCAGTAGTGGAGCTAGGATTGAAATCTAGCTATGGCGAACCTATAGTAAAAATCTCACTGCTTTGCTCTTCCATCCGCTGCCATCACTTATTCAAAGAGGAACTTGCCGGCGGCAGGCACGGCGGCCGCCATAGCTCGCCAGATAGCTGGCTCGCCGCTGGATGCATCAATAACAACTAGAAATCTAGCGAGAATCGCAGCCAAGAGGGCAAAAATGTACAAGAACAAAAGAACAAAAGAAAACACTAGCATGAGGGGTTCACAAAAGGAACAAATTTGTATAATCAATAACAGCCCTGTAGACTCAAACAAACAAGCTACAAGAATATGGCTAGGAAGCTGTTTCTATGCCTTTTGTCATCTACATGTGTACAGTGAGGGTAACACATATCTTCATCACAGCATCTCGATCAGTGGCGTAGCCAAGGGGGGCAGGGGCAGGCAGGGCCATGCCACCCCCAAGCTCATTGCTAAATGTGATTACCTAGTAGTACAATTTGTTACCTATCATGATTAGTTGTTTAAAATATTATTTTCTAGATTTGAATCATTTAAAACATTATTTTCTATTTAATTTTTTAAATAGAGTAGAACATGAATTCATAATTTTCTTTTCAGAAATTTAGTACATTTTTTGTAACTTGACCTTTTGTTGTCTTTTTTATTCTCTTATAATCTAGCTTTTTGTTTCTTCATTTTTCTGGTCCAAAACTCACACTTTGGTCTTGTCAATTAAATCTAATAAATGTCACACCCGGATTTACACAAAACCCGAATGCGGCCATATGTGTGCCCAGGAAGTCCACCGACACATATAGCGAACAAATATGGTAAAAATCAGAGTACAATGCTTCATTATTCAACATAGAGTAGCGATTACATCAGAGTTTGGCATAAATGAAATACATGGACAGCGGAAGACTAATACATCTCTCTAAGCGTAGCCGCAATCCCACAGGGTCTCTGACTGGGGGAACGCCAACTCAGAAGTACGGCAAATCCTCCGGAAACTCCACCTCGTAATCAGCCTGACTCCAATCTGTTACCCGTCCGGGATTTTGCCCAAAAATGATGATAATAGCAAGTGTAAGTAACAGAATTACTTAGCAAGTATAGCACGGGTTATGAAGGCTCAAAAAGGATAGACACTGGCTTAACTGCATTTAGCACTTTTAGTTGGTTCGTTTTAACTTTATCCAAGTTACTACAAGTGAGTGCGAACCCGGTTGTAACCCAATTAAATAGTGTAAGTGACATTAAACAGGAATAAATACCATATTCTAATCAAAAAGGATCCAGGCCGCTCGTGACCCTGAGCAAGGCTATCATGATAGATCGTACACTCTGCAGAGGTTTCGCCCTTTACCCACCAGTCGCGTAAAAGTTCAAAAGAACTTTGCACCCAACCACGCACATCAACACTTCCGAGGTGTGACTGCATAGGGACGCTACGAGGCTTTCACAAGACACCCTAACAAGTCAGTAGCCGCTGGAGTACTATACGGTGGTGAAAACTTAGGCACCGAGATCGACGTACGCCCACGGAGTCACACCGTGAGGGGGTCGATGGCGTCCGGAGCGCGGGTATCCCACCCATACTGCGCAACATGCAGAGTTCTCAATCGCTGAGACTCCTACACGGGACTGGGTCTAACGTGACCTAGCCGACGGGGCTACCGTCCTCGGTGGAATCGGAGATCACCCAGCGCCGTACCTCCCACAACGCCGTTGGCCCCTCGGTAACTACTGCCAAGCTAGAGACGTACAAGCTACTTGACCAAGACCAGAGCCCATATAGTTCCGGCGGTGGCGACAGGCTCCTGGGTTGCCGCTTTAAGAACCGGTCCTTAGAGGGAGACACTAGAGCAAAGCACACAGCACATGCTCTAGCCCCCTAGTCCAAGTTGCTAAAAAGCAAGTTTTATCATTAATGTTGAAGTGGACCATTAAGTCAATATTAACAATTAAGTAAAGGTGACAGTAATTGCGCCTAGCAAGATACTACCCAAATGCATAAACCCATAGGAAAACAAGGACAGGGAAATAAATGCTAGGAAATAACCTTAATGGTAAACAGTATTAGACACATGCGTATGTAAAGAACAGTGTATTAAATGTGAGATAGGTAGCAAGGATTGTCCGTGCTATAACTTGCCTTAAATCCATTTAATAGCTGCTCAAAGTCTTCAGTTCTTCATCTTGAATCTCTCGAACGACCTTCCTCTACTCGCAACAATCATCGAGCGCAAACATGCAGCTAGACAGGCAAACAAACAAGAACAACTAAGAACAATACACCAATCAATAGAGAAGGCTCTAAAAGAGTGCGCTAAAGGGTAGGGCTTGGTTCGATGGTCGTGTGAGCGCAAGAATCGTTGAAAACGGAGCAACGGTTGGGGAGATACAACTTTCGGAGGTTTTGCATTTAATGAGAGACTATGAGCTTCATTTATTTTAAATAAACAAAACCATTTATAAATTGTGAATACGAATTATATTTTAATCTTTAGAAAACACAAAGTAAACTTAGTCATATTTTAATTATAAATATTCAGGTATAATTTATTCAAATTAATACATTAACTTGAAAAGAAGCATGTGAGAGCAACTAATCGAATAACTTTATTATTCGTGTTCAGCTAGTCATGTTATTATTATCAGAAATAAATTATAACAATATTAGTCATATTAATTTTATTTATAAGTACCGAGGTATGAGCCTATATTGCTTTTAATTAGAAATGCTTAGTTAAATTAAGCATTAATTAAATAAATATTGTTTTATGAAGCCGAGGTATAACTCTAATTAAATATTATTCTGAAATTAAGATTATTCAATTTAATAAGTATTATAGAAAACCGATATGTAAATCCTAATTTGCTTTTATTTGGAAAAAGGGCATTTAAATAACATTTAATCAACTTAATACTAAATAAAAAAAAATTCAGAAACATGTCACATGGTAAATGACAGTGCTAACGTGTAGTTTATGTTGACATGAATCTAACGCATCGAAAATGGATTAAATCGGAGTTAAAACGGGGATTTTATGGGCTAAACAAGTTTGTAGGTTCTGTTCGCGATTAACCATATACTTCGGGGGGTTTTCTGTGAAATGCCAAGACACAAGAAATACACTTATAATTACACCGATCTGCAGGGGCCTAAGCGAAAAACTGGGCGTCTTCCACCTCTGGACGGACAGAGGCGCTCGCCGGCGGTTCTGTTTCTCCGGTTCGCCGGCGATTCGGTGGACGAGGACTCGGGGTGAGGCGCGCAACAGGGAGAGGAGGATGAGGGGATTGTGATGGAGTTGCTCACCGACGGCGGGGACACTCGGAGGCGGCCGGATTGGCCCGCGGCGGATGACAGAGGCCGGCGGCGGGGTGTTTGCGGAGGCGGCGAGGTCCGGCGACTTGGTGGCGACGAGGGCTGGTGGCGGACGTTCGGCTCGTCGAGGGGAACCTCCTCGTGGCTTCGGCTTCACCCGGCAGGCCGCGGAATTGGCGAATCGAGGCGGAGGGCGGGCGGCGGCGCTCGACGGTGTGGAGCTCCCGTGGAGGGGCCCGCCCGGGGGCCGAACGGCGATGATGACCGGGGGAGAGAGCTCCATCTCGATGAGGAGAAGCTCAAGGCATCCTCGGTCTGCCCCAACGTGCGGCGGGCGCGGCGAATCGCCGGTAATAGCGCCGGCGACGGTCGAGCTCGTGGCTGGGGTTGTGGCGGTGGGAGGTGAGGCGATGATGGGAGGTGGCGGGGGCGGTGGCCATAAGTAGGCTCGGGGAAGGAAACTCGGGCGCCGAGGTGAATGGAAAGGTCGTGGCGCGGCGGCGGAATTCTCGGCGGCGGGAATCACGGCGGCGGCGGCGCTGTGTGTCGTGGGCGGGAGCGGCTGCGAGCAGTGTGGGACTGGGCCGGGGCGGCTTGCTGGCTGGGCCGGACGGGGTGGTGCGTTGGGCCAACGCCGGGCCTCGCAGGCTCGGCCCGAGGGGGAGAGGCGGCCCATCGACTGGAAGGAGGGGGAAGGAGTGGGGCGTGGGCCGGCTGGCCTGGTGGGCCGCGAGGCAGGCGGAGCTGGGCTGGCTCGGGGGAGTAAAGTAGGAGGGGCGAGCTCGGCCAAGGGAAGGAGTTCAAGGGGGAAAACTGAACCAGGGTTGCAACAACTTTTCTAGGGCTCCAAACAAAGCAATTCAAACGCGAATTTAAATTAGATTTAAATTCTTATTTGAACTACACACAACCAAAACTCAATGCAGCCAGCATGAATGCAACACACAACATTAAACCTATATTGATTTAATTTAATTTAGAAAAACAATTTTTCCTTTACTAAATCCCCTGTAAATTATATAAAGCTTGGAAAATTTTAGAAAATTGAGAAAAATATTGTATTAATTGCGTTGGAAATTCACATCCCAAAATTCGAAAATTTTGGGGTGTGACAATAAATATTACATGTTTCATGTAGTAAAGTTCAGGCAACCCGCCAAATGCTGTCGTAGTTTCTCCAAAACATTGTACAGTGCAATATTTAAGGATGAAATTGTATATAGTTACACTGTAGGTATGCATTAATTATTTTCATACATTTATAGAGTGATGTAGTGAGCTTATGTTTCAAACACAATGCAACAAATGTCTATGATAATTTAAGCACATTCATTTATAACCGTTTAAACATAAGGTTGTGACTTATTAGCCCCCCTCAATGTTAAATCCTGGCTCCAATTGATGCTATATGACCCTTGCTATATGACTTTGATCCTCCTAACATTGACTGCCTGCCGTGTTAATGGTTGTGGTATTTCAATAATTTGTATTTGTATGGTAGGTAATAAAATACTATAATGGTTAGTTTGGTCATGAGAAAATAACTAAAAACGACGAAGTCCCTAAACCATGAAAATAAAGTTTCCATGCTTGCACAAGCCGTGAAGAAAAAGGTAGCAATCATGATGTTGTGGAACTACACCATTTCATGTTCTACGCATGAGCAATAGACCATCAATAATGCACCTCTTTATTGCCCTAAACGCCATAGTTGACCAACTAAACAAAGCTGTTTATTAACATAATCTACAACTGTTGTTTCTGCCTCCCGGAGCATAAACCTCTAAAGTAACAGATAGAAAATTGAACCATGTACATCACAAGCATCAAGTGGATCTAATTATACACAAATTCAACTCCTTCCAATTCGCTTCGTTGCCCATTGTTTTTAATTGAATTAAGTTGACATCTACCTAGAACTACAAAACAAGATCCAAGCACGGCATTCTCCCAACAATACTAGTAGAGAATCAACCTTTTATCCCCTACATTTGTCCCGGTTGCATTTTGGCCTGAGACAAATGTAACTTTTAACCTCGGTTCACATTTTTTATGGTCCCCGAGGACCTTTAGTCTCGGTTGGAAACACCAACCGAGACCCAGGCCTAAATGTGCTCCACGGGATAATTTAAAAGGAGACATGTGTATCACATACGCTCTGTAGGTAAGATGATAAGGGAGACTACGCATGAGTCAAGAGGTCCCCGGTTCAAATCCCACATGCGGCGCGTATTTCCACGTGAAGATTCACGTGGTATGTGACTTGGGACGGCGTGCGCGTGCGGTGGCCTCCTCTAGGTGAACCTGGTTTTTTTTTACCTCTTTAGTCCCTTTAGTCCGGGCTGTGCTACGTTTCGGTTGAGGAACCGAGACTTAAAAGTCTCTCACAACCGGGACTAAAGCCAATTTTTTCAATAGTGCAAGTCGCCTCCAAAACAGCGGCAAGATGAATTATTCGTCGCAGCTCCTGATCTCCTCCTCTGCAGGAGTGGCTAACTCAGCAACCTATCAATCTCAATGGAGCTCACAGCAAATGGAGTCTTCGTTGCACTTGCAGGGCAACCTCGGCACCGTCCTCGCGTGCGTCCTCTCCTTCCTCGCCGCGGCCGTCTCCAGCGCCGGCGGAGTGGGCGGCGGCTCGCTGTACGTCCCGATCCTCAGCATCGTCGCCGGGCTCAGCCTCAAGACGGCGACCGCGTTCTCCACGTTCATGGTCACGGGGGGCACGCTGTCCAACGTGCTCTACACCCTCTTCTTCCGCGGCGGCGGCGGCGGCGGCCGGCGGCAGCCGCTGATCGACTACGGCATCGCCGTGGTGTCGCAGCCGTGCCTTCTCCTCGGCGTCAGCGCCGGCGTGGTGTGCAACGTCGCGTTCCCGGAGTGGCTCATCACCGCGCTCTTCTCGCTGTTCCTCGCCTTCGCCACGTTCAAGACGTACGGCGCCGGGGTGCGGCGGTGGCGCGCCGAGACGGCGGAGCTAGGGAGGCCGCCGGACGCGGCCGGCGCTGAGGGCGCATCGGCGGAGGAGGCGCTGCTTGGACGGAGCGGCGGCGGCGGCGGGCGGCGGTGTCAGTGGGTTGACCTGGTGGTGCTTGTCACGGTCTGGCTCTGCTTCTTCGTCATGCACTTGTTCATAGGAGGCGAGGGCGCCAAGGTACGAGCTGAGCAGATCTTCCCTGCCCTTCATGAAAACTAATTCATTGTATTCAAAAAAAATTTAAGAAGTGAATTCTGACCAACGGTTTTTTAATTTTCCCAAAGGTTTCTGATGACATGAAAATGCATATTTTTCAAAGTTTTAGAAACTTTGAGGACACATCTTGTTCTGTTTCTTCAGGGAGCCTTTGACATAAAGCCCTGTGGAACTGCATACTGGCTCATCACTGTGGCCCAGATCCCTGTCGCCATAGCTTTCACGGCGTGCATTGGGCACCAAAGGAGAAAGTCACAAGCCCAGCACGGCGCCATCGTTGACCAGGTACCTCATTACCATAGCCCAACAGAATTAGTTCACCAATGAAGCTAAGGCTGTGTTTAGATCCGTGAAAATGAGATGAAAAGGGTCACATCGGACACTATAGCGCACTTCGTTCATTCGTGGTAATTGTCGTCCTACCATGACCTGACTAGGCTCAAAAGATTCTTCTCGTCGTGTACGTCAAAACTATGCAATTATTATTTTTATTTACCTACGTTTAATGTTTCATGGATGCGTCATTTGTTATATTTAATGTTTCGATGTGATAGAAAGTTTGAAAAGTCGGAATGAACTAAACACAGCCTGAGAATATGTCACAATCAACTGTGCTAGCTAACTGACGATGAACGCAGGCGATTTCGGTGAGCAACAAGCTGGACGCGTTGCCGGCGTACGTCTTCCCGGTAGCGGCTCTGCTGACCGGCGTCATGAGCGGCCTCTTCGGCATCGGCGGCGGCCTTCTCCTTAACCCCGTCCTCCTCCAAATCGGAGTTCCCCCAAAAGTAAACATGCCCCCATCAGTTTCATAGTCCCCAAAAGTAAACACGCCCATCTCCGAACTCTGAACTCTGAATTTTTGTTTGTTCAGACGGCGTCGGCGACGACGATGTTCATGGTGCTCTTCTGCGCGTCCATGTCCATGGTCCAGTTCATCATCCTGGGAGTCCAGGGCATCGCGACCGCGCTGGTCTACGCCGCCACCTGCTTCGTGGCGTCCGTCGTCGGGCTCGCCGCGATCGAGGGCGCCATTAGGAGGTCCGGCAGGGCGTCGCTGATCGTGTTCATGGTCGCCGGCGTCCTGGCCCTCAGCGCCGTCGTGATTGCCTGCTCCGGAGCCGTCCGCGTCTGGGAGGAGTACATGAGCGGACAGTACATGGGATTCAAGATGCCATGCTGAAGAACAGAGCCAATTATATATTAGCAACGTACATTTGTGTGCTTCTGTTAGTCTGCACTGGATCTCATTGTCAAAATAAACTCAGCTCAACTTGTGCTCTGACCAATGAAGCGGTGCAGTGGCATGAACCTGTGGAGTGGAGCATTCATGGTCAAGCACGACATTTTTATTATATTTGGTAAAGTGATCATGTAAACAAATGACATTGTTGATTGCTAATTGTTAGATCTCCCTCACTCTTTCTCTCTCACACACAAAGCAATCACACCAAACACTGACACCTTAACACTTGAGACGAACAGTGGCACACGAAAGCAAAGCAACACGTCATCACCAATTCAGACGCGCACTGTTGCCTGCAGGTTCCTGGCGAGGATGCCCTCGAACGTGATCCCCGGCCCGAACGCCAGGATGAGGCCCCACTCGCAGTCCTCCCCGTCACCGGCCTCCGCCGCCGCCGCTGCCTTCCTCCGGCGGGTCTCCTCCACCATGTTCTCCAGCACGTACACGATGGTGTTGCTGCTGGCGTTCCCAAAGTCCCGGAGCGCGCACCGGCTGGCGCGGAGCTTGTCGCCGGCGAGCCCCAGCTTCCCCTCCATCTTCGTCAGGATCGCCGGCCCGCCGGGGTGCACCGCCCAGAACATGTCGTCGTACCCCATCCCGCCGCCGCCCTCGCGCTCCGACATGAGCTTCCGGCAGAAGTCCTCCACGTGCGCCTCGATGAGGTGCGGCAGCTCCCTCCCCAGCTGGAACTTGATCCCCTCCTCCGTCAGCCTCCCCTCGATGGTCCTGTCCGTCCCCGGCAGGAACCTCTGCCGCGCCGCGTGGAGCTCGAACAGCGGCCGCTCGCCGGGGGAAGGGTCGGCGCCGACGACGGCGGCGCCGGCGCCGTCGCCGAAGAGCGCGACGCCGACGAGGTCGTAGGGGCGGTCGGGGCTGGGCGGGCGGAACCCCACGACGGTGGTCTCGGAGGTTGCCAGGAGCACGCGTGCCCCCGGGCAGCTCTCGGCGAGGCCCTTGGCGACGCGGAGCCCCGCCACGCCGCCGGAGCAGCCGGTGAAGGCGAGCATGACGCGGCGGACGTCGGGGCTGAGCCCCAGGGCGCGCGCCAGGTGGAGGTCGCCGCCGGGGAACCGGGCCTCGCTGGAGGAGACGTAGACGAGGTGGGTGACGGAGGCCAGCGCGCCGCCCCAGGAGCGGAGGCAGGCGAGCGACGCCTCCGTCGCCATCTGCGTCACCGCCTGGTTGGAGATGTCCAGCCGCTGCTTCATCGTCGGCAGGCCCTCCTGCGCCAGCTCAGGGTAGCTCTTGAGGATCTCCTCCGACATCACCACGTACCGGGTCTTCACCGTCGTCGTCTTGCCTGCATAATCATATCGATCGATCCATCAGCAGTGTACATCTGAATGGATGATGAAATGAATCTGATATGGAAACAAAGAACAATGTAATTACAGAGTCTGGTGAGCTTCTCCTTGAGCTCCGGGTCGTTGCAGTTGGTGTTCTTCATGAAGCCGTCGACGACGTAGTCCTGCATGACAAGCTGCTGCGGGAAGGCGTGGCCGAGCGCAAGGATGGTGGCCTTGCCGGGGTTGGGGGCCATGGATGACGCCTGCTGCTTGTTGGTTTCCCTGTCGACGTTGCTGCTCACCATCGTCTTGTGAACAAGCTAAGGTAGTTCCTTTGAGAGGTGAATATATACTAGAGATCGATCAGCTAGTTGGAGGTTGAGGATCGATGCAGCAGCATTTGGAGACTGCACATATATAGCTTACTCGGATCATGACTTGGATACTGTAGTTGAGAGGCAACAAGGGCATGCTAATGGAAAGCTTGGTTGGTGCCAAGCAGATGAGGGATTCAGGGATTGGTTGTTTACCAGTAAATCTCACTCTTTTGAATGTGTGCCTCAGACTGGCCAAGCTAAAAAGTTATGGGAAGTAAAAAAATAATATACTCGATTTCACGCCGAATAGAATTGTCTTTGTTCCGCTTTTCCCCCGATAAATTTGATTTTATTTAAGCTTAAAATTTGTAAAGAGTGACATATGACCCATATACCCCCATATCTTATGTTAGAAAAATATTAAATTTTAAACTGTTTTAATGCATTTTCATATCTCAAAATTTCAGAAAGATACTCTCTTTAACCTTACAAAAAGATCATGAAAAAAATCTGATATATTTATTCTAACACAAGCATTGATGACAAATGTCACACTAAAATCTACACGCAAATGCACAAGAAAATATAAAAAGAAAATTTTCAGTTACGAGGTACACAAGCCCACACTTTAGATAATTCAAGATTGTTAAATGAGTCAATATTGCCTCTAAGATCTAGAATCCTGTACCTATAGGAAGGAGATGCTAATACTTCTTTTTTCCATCAGCAAGCTCGCTACAGAAAAAAGAAGAATTTTATCCCTAAATTACAGGTCGGGATCAGGTGGTAGTATCTCAAGAGGACAAGCAAGACGCCGTGTTCAATTTTTATGATAACCTTATTGGAAGGGCTGAGGAAAGAGAGTTCACTATTAACTTGGATGAAATCGGTATTCAGCAGCATGACCTCTCATCTTTGGATGTTCCCTTCTCAGAGGACGAGATATGGGCCACTGTGAAGGATATGCCTTTGGACAAGGCTCCAGGACCTGACGGGTTTACTGGGCATTTTTACAAATCCTGCTGGAGCGTTATCAAGGGCGACATATTAATGGCCCTGGACGCTATTCATAAGGGTCATGTCTTTAAATTCAGACTCCTCAATTCGGCCTTCATCACACTATTGCCAAAAAAGTGGACGCAGCTGAAGTGAAGGTTTTCCGGCCTATTAGCCTAATCCATAGTTTCGCCAAATTGGTGACTAAGATCTTGGCTAACCGGCTGGCCCCCTGCTGTTCAATCTAATATCTATAAACCAAAGCGCCTTTGTTAGGGGAAGAAATATTCATAATAATTTCATTATGGTCCAGCAGCTGGTAAAAGCTTTGCACGGGAAGAAGGAAGCCCATATACTTCTCAAATTGGATATATCCAAGGCCTTTGATTCAGTATCTTGGTCATTCTTGTTGGAAGTCTTGCATCATGTGGGTTTGGTCAGCAGTGGTGTGATTTGATATGCTTGATCCTATCCACCTCTTCCACGCAAGTACTGGTGAACGGTGAATTGGGCGACTCTATTGTTCACCGTCGGGGCCTTCGACAGGGTGATCCTCTCTCACCTATGTTGTTCATATTGGTTATGGATGTCCTGAATTCTTTGATAAATTATGCTTCACTACATTAGTTATTGCATCCGATATCTATCCAGCAGGCCAAATACCGGGTTTCGTTTTATGCTGATGATGCAGTGCTCTTCTTAAGGCCTCACAGTACGGATTTAACTACTGTCAAACATATCCTCGACCTGTTCAGACACGCTTCTGGTCTTAGAACCAATCTGTCCAAAAGTTCAGGCTCCCCTATCCATTGCACAGAAGAGGAATTATCTCTCACTGCCAACGTATTGTCTTGCCCCATCAAGGATTTTCCTTGTACTTACCTTGGACTACCCCTCACAATTGGTAAGCCAAACAAGGAAGTGCTGCTGCCCCTACTGGATAAGGTATCTGATTACCTACCAGGCTGGAAGGCTTCTCTAATGAACAGAGCTGGGAGGCTGGTAATGGTGAAAGCTGTCCGGACCGCTGCACCTGTTTACCTCTTGATTGCATTGGATTTGCCAAAATGGTTCCTCAAGGCCATTGACAAGAAAAGGAGAGGTTTCCATTGGAAGGGCTAGGAAAAGGCAAACGGGAGTAATTGCCTACTAGCATGGGAAAGAGTACAGCGGCCACTGGAATATGGAGGTCTTGGGATTCATAACCCCGAATTACTTGGCTGTGTTTTAAGAATACGATGACTCTGGGCACAAAAGACCGATCTGGATAGACCATGGGCAGGCCTTCCTATCTCAGTTTCTCCAAAGGCCCGAGCACTCTTTGATGTTGCAGTGGATGCCATAGTTGGGAATGGGGAGCAGATACTTTTCTGGATAGATAGGTGGCTAGATGGCCATTGTTGACACTTCTTACGGTCCACTATCAGGAGTGCCAAACCCGGTAATGGTGCAAGGAGTGTTTATTGGTATTCTTACGACACAGATATAAATCCATAAGCACACGGATACCGATGTAGCATTTCACCCGGGAGTATTCCAAGGTATCGTATTTATTTCCTCATGGAAGCATTGGATAAAGAGTATTGACTATTAACAAGGATGTAACTACTAATTAAAGTATCAGCTAACAAGGCGGGGATAAAGGATAGGATAAGAATGATATGCAAATGACACACACAAGGAGAAATCTAGGATAAGTGATTTAGATAGAAGAGGGGTCTAGCTAATGGGATGACAACGAGACAGGAAAGGATTCCTATATACTTCCAATGGTCTTGAGATATCTCTAGCAAATGTTACGGCTAGAAAGAAGAATGGCGTCTATGGTTATTTTCCTAGTTCTATTATCTCAGCATTGGGACAGCAGAACCAATGACATGCAGAAATGGATGAGAAGGGGTGCCACCAACTCCGCACTGGGGGATCCTACAAGCCGAGACGAACGTAATGAGCTACGTAGGTCGTATAGGGAGTGTCACCACGTAATGGCTACCACCTCCGCAGATTTAGGGGCAAACCAAGGTTACCATCTAGTCTGGGCACCACGCCTATACTAGACAATAACTACTTACTCTACTAGAAAGAGCAAGCAACCCTGTCAATACCCCAGTGACAATTCACCGCAAGCATTGAGCAGAATCGAGGAACCAACTGAGACAAAGAACTAATGAGAGAACTTATAGAGCCAGACTACAACAGCTTATAACCAAGGCTAGACATTCCACAATTATCCCAAAAATAAATGCAGAATAAATAACTCAAGTAAATGTGGAAGATAATATATTAAATACTCAAAGTCCTGCATAAAGAAAAGGAAAAGATATAAGAGCTTTACCAGAACTCCAGAAGACGACTCTAGAACCCCGAGCGAAGCTCGACCCTGACTCTAACTCCCAACAGGACTAGCCTAACTATACATCTTGAAAGTGGAGAACGGAGACTTGCTCCCAAGTGGTGTGGGTTTCATACAAGTGAGTAGCCCCTCTATTTATAGCTTGAGCAGGTTGGTTTGGAGTGGAGTGGCAGCCAAGGGAACCAGGAGGCAGTTCCTCCTGATTCGGGCGAATCCCTAGATCCGGCCGAACTGCCCAGTTCGGCCAAAACCATGGGATGCAGCGTCCTTTGCTCCCACGGCCTGGATGCACTCCTAGGGTCGGTTTGGGCAGTCAGGGCGGTTCGGCCGAATTGGTGGATTCGGCCGAACTGGGCTGGAAGCCCAGGCGTTCCCCCCTCACCGCCTTTGCTTCCAGGACTTCATGGATGACTTGATCCAGGTGGTCTTCGTGTTGGTTTGGCCCAGGAATGACGTGGCGGTCGCCCATGTCTCATGTGTCGTCATCTCTTGGTCATCGTTGACGTGGACGTCTCCCGGTGTCGTGTACGGCTAAGGGGGGTAACCGGCCGAACGAAGTCGTTCGGCCGAATCGGTCATTTCCGACCCCTATAGCACTTATTTTTCATTATTATACCTGCACAAGTGAAATACACCAAAACTCGTGGAACTTTATTAGAAATAAACCTAGATGCAAGGAATGTCACATATAACCGCTTTTATTTCCGAGTATTGGTGGTCGAAAACGTGCTATAACGACCACCAACAAGCTCTCCCAAGCTTAGACCTTTGCTCGTCCTTGAGCAAAGATAGTAACTTAGGCTCGGTGGATCAGGAGTTGCTACAATGTTAGTGTCTTGCAAGTAACTTTATGAACAACTAGTGCTCAACATTACTCGAATCATTAGCATAGTATTAAATCACCATTTTACCTATGGGGCTTATAGCAATCTCCTTGTGTTGGGCGGTTGAAAGGTTGAACAGTTTGATTTAGTTTTATTCCACTATACTCTTTTTAGGATCCTATCTCGGAGTTTCCACAATTTTGTGAAAAATGTAAGTTTGTTCCTCAATTGGCATACTCAATCACTCAAGTGGTATTTGAATCCTCACCAAAGGCGTGTGCCTTCTTTTCATCCTAGAATCTAATATGGCTTTTGTGTGGCTCAATGACAATGGATGAAGGCATGCATGTATCTTATATTTTGCTAAGTCAAAGACCGGACCTTTGGAGAACCAAATCACACCTTGAGATCAAGAAGTGCAGGTGTGTGAAATATGTGGAGTGGAGTGGAGTGGAATATGGTGGAACTCCTTGAGATGATTCTTCCTCTCCTTCATTTATTTTCGAGATCATGGGCTATCTTTCCTTTTTTTTCTCCTATTTTGCCATGCTTTTCTTCTTCCCATTTTTCTTTTCTTTTTGCCATGCTACTTAGCATGTTTTCTTTCTTTTCTTTTTGCCATGCTCCTTGGCATGCTTTTCTATTTTGCATAGCCCATGTCTCTATCAAGGATATTTGGAGATGGAGTCATAAAACATGAAGCATTTATTTTGTGGATGGATGATGGAAATGTTTGCTAACTCCCAGTGTAGGAATTGCAAGTGAGAGGTGGTGTGTACGTGAATCTCGATCTTAGAAGCATGAAAGTTTCACCCAAAGGTCACAACAATTTGACAAAACTCACTAAGACAACAAGCATCATATGAGTAGAAGGTTTCAACTAAACTAAACATATGGCTTTGGTAGGAATTTCTGACCAATGAAGAACTTTGTTTTATTTTTGAAAGCACAAAGCATCCGAGATTTTCACCATACTAAGAGCAAAAGTAGAACTTAACCACAATCTCACTATATCATTCCTTACAACAACTTAGACTTGGAATAAAGCATGTGCTCCCACAAGGTTTTTAGGTTCATTTTTACTCATGCCAAACAACTCAAGCGCCATCAAGCAACTGGTCGAAACAAAGCACTTGCAAGATTAATGACACGGCGACTATTCATCATTTCCAAAGTGAGAGGCATATGGTTCATTCCATGCATAGTTGGGAGTTATTTTTTTGAAAGCAAATATTTTTGGTATTTTTTTATTATTCAAACTAAAATGGAAGCAAAACAGATCAAAGATGCAAGCTTGCAATGATACGGTTGGGACTTACCTCATGGGGGTCCTCTCCCCAAGCTTGGCTTGGAACATCAGTGTCGGTGATCCCTCACTTGGCCTTCATCGGTGTCGAGACATGTGATAAGGTAGGGGAGTTGTCCCTAGCCTCACCAATGCTCGAGTACCGAATGTGCTTTATCATCCTTAGGACTAGAGACCACGAGATGATGCCTGCAAAATGTTACAACGACAATACCGAAGGACTATGGGATCAAGGTTATCATTTAGTTGTTCGGGGTTTGTCGTTTTGCAGGGATTTAACCTCCACAACAGTGTTAGTCCTTCAAGACCTCCACAAACTATTTTCAAAAAGCAGCATAATGATCAGGACAAGGGAAATATTTTTGTTGTTTTTATGTTTTTAATCATGCAAGTGAATCAAGCATTGCATAGAATTGAGAGAGAGGGGTACTCAAAGAGTGTACAAGTGCATACCTAAATGGAGCAAGCTTCCTCCATGCATCCAAAGTGTAACCCATAGGCAAGAGGAAAGCGGCTGAACACCATGGTTCGACCGAACCACCCTTGCGATGTTCAGCCTGTTGGACTCCACTTGCGAGCCATGAAGCTTTGCCCAGCACTAAAGCATGGAAACTTTGGTGGATTGTGTGGATAGATGGAGCGACCAAAGGATCAATGGGATCACACCACTCCCATGCTGCCATGATTGTGAACGAAGTGTGCGGACATGTGGAGTAGTGGGAACCATGCTTTTGTGCTGGTGTTGACGTAAAATCCGCACCTCACGCCAAGCACACAGCAAGCCGAATTAGCTGGCTTCACACGTGACCCGGGCTTTTGAATCCGGAAGCGTGCCAGTCAATTTTCCTGAAACTGACAAAGGGAGAAAAGATGTTTAGATAACACCTGGAACGAACCGGGCAATACCAGTCAGTTCCATATTTGCGGCTACGGAGCCAGCTTCGAACGACATATAACTATGGAGAAGCTATCTGTCGGCGTTTAAAGCATCATTCGGCAATCGGCAAGGCGCGCAGGAAGCACACTGCCGAATGCGTGACGTAAGCATGACGAAAGATCGGCCTTTGACTGAATAAACGTTGTAACACGTATTCATGACCGATTAACGAAGAACATAACATGATAGATAAATAAAAGGGCGAAAACATGACCATAATTTCATAATAAACAAGAATGCATAGATCGAAAGCACTAGTCTACCGCATGTCTAGGTACTTTCCAACCCGTCGGGCATGAAACAAAACAAGTTAATCCACCGCATGATACGACTTGCTTAGGATCACGCCACCAACCAAGAAAAGGACAATCCACCGCATGATACACCCTAAACGTGGAAGGCTAAAAGCATTCTTTATTTAAAACAAAACCGTGAGCACGTTTCGCTCGTGGTGATACTGCCGAATACAGCTATATAGCCGAATCGGGTTCCATGAAGAAGGAACACGCCTCGCTGATGATGATAGATCTATCAGATCGAATCGAATTCTAATCCACCGGATGACTAGCTCTAAGACGACCCAAAAACCTGCATCTACCGCATGATACCCGGTTCTGTCAAGATCTATACAAGACCAACGAGCCTGAACCCGCGACACGTGGCAATCTAGATTGACTTCGAATTCGGCTATGGAAACGCAGTGCGTTATGAGCTGGAAACCGAATCTAATCAACCTAGACTGGGCAAAAGAGTGTTGTAATGAATTAAACATAAAGGTAAAATCCAGAGCAACACATGATAACTTAATGAATCTATCAGATCTTGCCAAAATCCAATAGAGCCGATAACTTGTTCCAAGCTAAAACTTAGCCCACCGCATGGCTCATGCTCTAACAATGGAACCTTCCCGAACCAAGGCCTAAATCCACCGCATGATACTAGGCATGGTGCAGGGTTGCCGGTACTTACGGAGGTCGACGGATCGATGATTCCCCTCGAAGAACTCGACGACTCGACTAAAGGACTCGAAGTTGGCACGGGGCCGGTTTGTTGTATGATTGATTGGTTGTCCTCTTTTACAATGACCATGGGTTTATATTTATACCCTGGTTTCGACACGACTCCTAATCGATTACGATTACATTATTTGTTTCCTAAAAAAGATAAACGCCGGGGCACCGTATCCGCCTTGCATTCCAAATCAAACCAGCCTTTCCCTTACACTTGATCCACGTCATCACGCCTTCCCGAATGCTACCGCTTTTACCTGCGGAACTATGCCTCTGCCGAATGACGACGCGTTCCCGACCGCAGAGCGTTATTGCCGAATACTTTAGAGAAAGCCCTTTAGCCGAATGGTATCCTTCCATCAAATCCGGCCCACACGTCAGCCTCTTCCTGGTGCTAAATTTTGGTGTTAACAGCTGGCTGGGGCAAATTTCGTGATAGAGGGTGTAGGTTAGGAACGGTCGAGGGTGAAACCCTTGGACGAACCGACCAAATATGGAGTTTGCAAGAAATTTGACTCTGGATGGAAGGGTGAGCAAGCTTTGGGTGCTGGGTAAAAGGATGTTGCAAATGGAATATTTGGCACAGGATGAAAGGATTTGGATATGAATGGTGTACCTGGCCGAATGTACTCCTCTGGTCTTTCCTTGTCACAGCCCTGCAGGTTAGTGCACATTTGGGCACAGGGGTGGGTTCGGCCGAACTTGAGACATCGGCTGAACTACCTACTGTCCGGAAAAATTTTCCTTTTGTTTTCTCTTAATTATAATGCAAGGGTGATTCACATTTGGAAGGGGAAGTATGCAAATGCAGTGATGAAATTAAAATTTTGGAAAGGGAAACATTAGATACATACCGGTTTACCTCACGGCGAGAGCTCATATTTTAAGTCTGTGAGTGGGACTTCTCCTTCCTTCGATTGTTCTTGTCATCGTCCGATCAGGAGATGATGCTTCGAATGATGCAACTTCCTGTTCCAGGTTATTTGTAATTGTACTAGGAAATATGCATACCTGGGAACATTATTCCACCCTGGGCTTCAAATGTATCCATGGTCATGGATCATCTCTGGGTGTGTTGTAGATTTGTGGACTTTCCATTCAAATTTGATGATTTTTCTGCAGGGGTTAGTCCACACATACAACCAATATCCATGAAAGTATTGCTCTAAAGGTTCATTAATCAAAATCTGACACCATGTCTAATTTGATTAAAGAAAGCAAATTAACCTAAGCACCATGCTTAATTTAAAGAGCTTATCAATGTATTATCGATCATACATTCAAACGAAAGCAAACCAAAATAGATAAAGGTGGCATGAAAGTATCAAGAGATATTCACATGGAGAATGAATATGAGCATATGAACTTTGCTTTAATTCAGGTCAAAAGTAGAAACCTTTTCACGTACCTGAGTATGCTCACCGTTAGCATCTGATGATGAAGACTTTCAGGATTGATGCAACAGTAACGCCGACGTGACTGCACGTAGTTGGCTAAGTCGTCCTTCGTGTTGATGTTGTCGTGTAGGGATGCACGGTCGTGGGTGTAGCAAATGGGTTCGGCACTCAAATATGCCAACTCATGGAATGTCGCGGAACCAGCTTGAGTTTAATTGATGCGATGATAAAGGGTTCCAAACCAAGCTAGTGGAGCGGCAAAGGAGCAGAGGCGTAGTACGTCTCCTCTCTTGCGCAACAACGCAAAGATGAGCAAAAACTGACCACGCTAGGTGAAGTTTGGCCACTAGCCTCCGATGAAGGCTTGCAGGCATACACACCTTGGCCTAAATCCAGTTGTTGCTCAATTATATATGTATATATATATATATGTTAAATGCAAAGTGATGGGGAGAATGAATGTGAATGCAAGAATGGGAAACATGCAGTGGGTTTGGAAAAAAAAAGTGGGGTGATAGAATGCATGAATTTCTAAGTCTGGCTTTTCTCATGGCACAAACTGATCATCCATTTCTAAGGCGTGGTCAAAGACAGTCCCATTTAACCCTATAGACAGTGAACCAACCACACTTAGGAATCACCGACACAAATAGAGGCTGCCATGAGTTGGACTAAGAACATCGAATAAATAGGCAGCAAAAAGGCTTCACTACCTATCTAGACTAGGCGCAGTTGCCCGAATACAGTTCAAAGTCGAGGAGCCACCCATTCAAAAAGAAGGCATAGAAATCGAATGATTCAAAGCAAACATGCAGTGGATGATGCAAAAATTAAAGGGATAATGCATAGGCTACCTCCTAGCAGGTACTCAAAATTTAAAGTCTATGAGTAGGACTATCTCACATACCTTAATTTTTCTTTGCCATTACCGATAATTTGAGATGGAATTGCGGTGATGCAGCATCGTTCGTCCGTCATATTCGATTTTGTTTTTCCCCAAGACGACGATATTTCCTCCAGGCTGCACATGATTATGATAATGGATAATTTTTCTTATATAAACACATACATGTGAGGGTTGTTTTTCTCTTTTCTTCTGAAGATTGTGCGCATATCGCAGTAGACAGGGGCAGACATTGATAAATCCTGCATGATCGGGCACCCTGGGCTCTCTGCTTTCCTCCTGTTTGAAATACACTCAAACAAACAGGGGTAATCCCGCTAATGCTAGCGGTAAATTAAATTAGTAGACACCAATGTCAATCATCAATATCTTTCACCAATTGCTTCCCCGGCAACGGCGCCAGAAATGCTTGTTGACACTTCTTACGGTCTACTATCAGGAGTGCCAATCCCGGTAATGGTGCAATGTGTGTTTATTGGTATTCTTATGACACAGATATAAATCGCAAGTGCACGGATACCGATGTAGCATTTCACCTGGAGTATTCCAAGGTATCGTATTTATCTCCTCAGAAAAGCATTGGATAAAGAGTATTGACTATTAACAAGGATGTAACTACTAATTAAAGTATCGGCTAACAAGGCGGGGATAAAGGATAGGAATGATATGCAAATGACACACACAAGAAGAAATCTAGGATAAGTGATTTAGATAGAAGAGGGGTCTAGCTAGTGGGAGGACAACGAGACAGCAAAGGTTACGGCTAGCAAGAAGAATGGCGGCTATGGTTCTTTTCCTAGTTCTATTATCTCAGCATCGGGACAGCAGAACCAATGACACACAGAAAGGGATGAGAAGGGGTGCCACCAATTCCTCACCGGGGGATCCTACAAGCCGAGACGAACGTGATGGGCTACGTAGGCCGTATAGGGCTATCACCACCTAACGGCTACCACCTCCGCAGACTCAGGGGCAAACTAAGGTTACCATCTAGTCTGGACTCCGGTCACATTCCCAACGAGCACTTCTAATCATTTGTGCTCCTCTGCTTCTAGAACCTATGGAAAACAAGGAGTGTAGTGATTTTTAGAAATGAAGTGATAAAAATGTGGTAAATACTTTAAGCATCCAAGAGTGATGTCAAACTATGGGGTTCTCAGACGTTGGCGAGCAAAAATTTGTTAAAAAAATTTATACTATTTTTGTCGTAGATAGAACATTTGAAAGTTTAGTGTGTTAATAATTCCATTTGTTAAAAAGAAAAACCATATGTACTTTTGACACAATAGTTGACACAAAACTGTATGTGAAGTAATTGTTTTGTGGCTGAGGACTCATTTGTCTACTTTTTAAGTAAGCAACATTTTCATTTTTGAGTTGTAGCTAACAAAAAAAATGTTGTCTGACTAGAGTTTTTGTGCATGAGATGTTGATGAAACTATAATATTTGTTTTTCTCAGATTCCATCTTCTCACTAAACACCTAGCTAATTGTAATGCAAGATGCTTGCAAAGCAGTAGGCTGTCCATAAAACTAGAATGGAATTAGAACATTTGTTTTTTCTTAGATCCATGCCATTCTTGGACACGATGAAACTTCCCAGAACATATTAGAATAATTTAGCATTATATATCTGTGTGGAGCTCTCGTGGCACAGTAGGTTGTTTGCTTCCATAGGCATTGAACATTGTGCCTCAGGACAGAGACTCATTGTCTACTGCAGGATTATTGGGATTTATTATGCATTTATGGTGACAATGTGGGCTGTCAATTTGTAGAATTTATTAGTGGAGCCTTGTTGTCTTCTGTTGGTTTTATGCGCTCTCTCTCCGCTCAATATTATGATGCAAATGTTTGAATGGTTTTCAAGGAAATTATTATGACTGCTGAGTGCCGAAGTAAACCAAATAATCGAGGTACAACTAATGCAAGTACGTGATGAATCAATTATTGGAGTTTACATCATGATGTCGCACATGCCATATCTAGGTTCTATGACATGGATATTGGACATGATATCATGGTCTGTTGTGGTAAAAACTTGGCACCCTTAGAACGCACATGCATGTAGCTAGTTTCTTCAATAGTGAACAAGGTTCTTTTGCCTTCACTACTTAGTATTTATTAAAGTAGTAGTTAATGTTTTTTCTATTTATTCATATTTTTCCATTTTTCAAATTTATTATATAAAATACTCATCATATCTTCTTTGTAACATAATATTGGTGTTTGCAGCAGTTTGCTAGTTGAAGTTTTGTCGTCTTCATCATATTTGATGGAATTTCTTATTTAAATGCTCATGTACTAAAAGAAGCACTCAAAAACTGTTTGTGAGAATTCTTTAACTTTTTAGGTTCTTATTGAAATGTTGGACAGTCTTCATATTTAAATATTGGACATGGATTCTTTAATACAAGAATTTGATGGATTCTTATTACTGGATCAACAGTTTTTAAATTATTAGTTTTACAATTCCTTCCGTGAAATTTGAATGAACATGTAGAATAATTTGTGAATGAATGTGTGATAAAGCTACACCCATGTCTAGAAAAATGTTCCTCATGAATTTTTTTCAAGTTTGCACAAGCCCGGATTTGAAATGGAACTCAAGCTCTCTGCACTACCTTGGCCTCGCTCGCCAAAGAATGAATGCATCAAATTGAATGGCCCAACCAAGAAACATGGGCGGAGCCAGCGTGATGGCTGGGTATTCCCAGGAATACCCAACATTGCCAAACAACGAAATATACATCAAAGTATATACATAAGTATGTAGGTTATGTTGGGTCAAATTAACTGTTTTCTGAGTTAGAAATCAGCCCACTGCGACCAGACAACCAAGTTGCCTATTGGCCCACTCCCTTCCCACCTGAGGCCGGCCCACTCAACCACTCCCTCACTCCTGTCTCGTGACAATGTGAGTGGCCCTGTTGTGGTCCATGGACAAACCGCAAGCTTAGCGAGCAGGCCAAGGTGGCTTGCGCCCAGTAGCCAGCAGGCAGCAGAGAGCCAAACGGCCAGAACAGCGCGCGTGGGAACGTGGGATTATTTGGATCTTTGCTCACTACCGCACTACCATGAACAACACAAAGCTACAGCTATAGGAGTGGATGGATGCTTCAGGCGAGTAGTGACATCATAATTATAGTAGCTTATAAATAAGCCAAAGATCAAGTTTGGATAGGAGAAACCAGGTATTTGAATAATTTTGTGTAGTTTGAATATTAGAATGATTGTTTTACCATATCAGAAAATTACATGACTGAGATTTAGGAATAGACAATTTCCATATGTACATATCGCAGGTCAGGTTCGGCTGAACAGGTTCGGCTGAACATTAAGTAGGATCGAAAAAACTGTACAGTTTATATGTTAATAATCAATATTGTGATTGTGAACCATTTTGTATATTTAGCTTGTATATTTTTTAGGAGTTGGGAATACCCAACTTTGAAATCCTGGCTCCGCCACCGCCAAGAAAGCCAACTCAACAAGCATTGGGATGGAATGGAAATTTCTTTTGGTACTTGCTGGGTTTCAGTAGCAGTTGGGTGCAAATGGATGTCGCTTCAGCGACAGGGTCGCATGAAGTGCACCAGCCGAAAGACGCGGCCCACTAATTGTTGCCCCACTCATCTCACCTTTCTAGCACTGTGGATGACAAAAGAGATGGCATGCATGTAAAAGGACAACAAATTGATGACATCATTCATGTGCATATATGACATAAACTCATAAAGCCATAATTCATAAATTGATCATCCAAATTAAGTTCTGATTTTACCATTATTTTTATTATGATAAGACCTTCAAAATAAAATCACACTTGACTATGCTTAGAAAAAGATATTTTAAAATTATTTTTAATCAAACCAAAACCATTTGAATTCTATGAACAAATACTTGAATAACATGAAAATTATTGTTTTTTGTGAACAAAATATTAAACATGATGCAGAAAAAATAGTATAATGGCAATAAAAGATTGACCAGTGCAAACATTTGGTTTTGTAGAACAAGACAATAGAGCATGAACATAAAGGAAATAATTTTCTATGCATGAACATGATACTTTACGACGAGTAAAATATTGAGTGTTGCGAACAAATAAATTATCATCACAAACAAATGAATCTGCATTGTGAACAGATTTTTACGTAAAGAACAAATGCACCCACACGACGAGCAAGTTACTTTTACACATAAAAATGTTACTATATAAAGAAAAGAAAGGGAAAAGATAGAGTTACCAAAAATAAAACAAAGAAAAGGGAAGGGACATATACAGTGTGAAAGAAAAGAAGAATAAATAAATCTTAAATAAAAAATAAAAATTAGAACGACCTAAACGAGAAGAAAAAGGAATAAGGAATAACAAAAGAAAGGAAGAGAAAAATAAAATAGTTTTGCTGAGAGTAATAGAAAATTTGAGAGGAAAAGTAAATAAAGAGAACAATTAATTGAAAAAGAAAAGAAAAAAATAGTAGGCTTCTCTTCTCAACTCTTAAACCATATGGACCGTAATTGGGCCCCTCGCAGTAAAATACGGTAGTGGGCCAAATTTGGGACCCGGCTAACGCGCGACAAGTCGCGCGAAAGGGAATCACGCCACCCGCCGTAGCGCCGGTCATATTCCTCCTCTAGTGCCCCCGCCGCCTCCTCCACCGTCCGGCTCCGGTGGCGCCCCGCCGCCTCCACCACCGCCCACTAACACGGCCCACGCGAACCCATTGAGCTTGACGCCCCGGCGCCGCTCCTTCTCTCCAATCGTCCTCCTCGCCCCCACCGCCCACCGGGGGTCCCCGCCGCCCAGCCCTCCGCCTGGCGACCTTCACCACCGCCAGACCAACCGCCACCCCGACCACCCCTTCTATAGCCACCAGTGATCTCCAGCCAGGAACCCGAGCCCTAGCCCCGGGACCTAACCCGGACGGCAGCGCTTGGCAGCGGCCGCGCAAGCTGTGCAAGCGCGCGACGAGTCGCAAGTTAGACTTAACGTCAAATTTGCTCCAAACCACCCACGCTTCCACCCACGGAAGCAATCTTAGATGCTGGAAGCCATGGACATGGTGCCCGTCTCCTGCTGGCTCGTCCCACGCGAAACCTTGACCTTTTTTTATTGCACGGCAGAAACAAGCTTGCCGACGTCATCAAAGGCTGCGCGCGTGCTTGTCAGATGGGGGAGCCGAGCAGCAGTGCCTGGCATGATGTCACGGTGAGCCGACGGGAGCGCTGAAGGTGCACGGAGAGGATGGCACGTACGGCACCACGGCAGGAGGAAGAACGGAGGCGTACGTGGTCACCACAGTTCACGACGTCATGCCGCATGCATGGACTTAATTCTCTTCAACAAGAGCATAGACCGCCATGGAGCAATGGAGCATGATTCGTCGGTGCACGCACGCCTCTTGCATTGCAAGACCACCATCCTTGCTGATGGCTCCATCAGTGACCTGCAACGGGACTCGATTCAGATACTCGGTGAATGCAACTGCAATGAATTACCTGTGATAAAATTGTTACAATTGCAAATTTAATTTCATTGGGGCTGAGGGCAGAGATGGCCGGTGGCATTTATTAGCCGATGGATCACTAAATTGTTCCCAATCCAAGGCCTTGTTTAGTTCCCAATTTTGAGAGGTCAAAGTTGGCATTTTACCATTGTAGCATTTTATTTGTATTTATGAATAATTATCCAAGTATTGATTAATTAGACTCAAAATGTTCATCTCGTAAAGTACAATAAAACTGTGTAATTAGTTTTTGATTTCATCTACATTCAGTACTCTATGCATGTGCCGGTATTTTGAAGTGATGGAAATCTTCTTTTTATAGTGAATTTGGGGGGGGGGGGGACTTTGGGAACTAAACAAGCCTAGGAAAACAGAAGGCAGCACTGCAGTTTCCATCTTGTTAATTAATGACTCACCTGTGTCGTCGCCGCTTGGAAACATGGCACGACCCCAGGAGTGCATGACGGCGAGACAACGGTGCTGGCTTTTCAGAGTCGAGCAGTTCCTCATGCTGGTAATGGTTTCATCCTCGGTGGTTTAGTTTCCTTAACCGAACTAATTTGGTTCGGAAGATATAATAGTTGAGTTTGGACCAGTTTATATCGATTTGGATGAGCACATGTGCTTGCTTATGAGCAGAGCATCCGGTGAAAAATAAATCTCCAGTGCAGTAATAAGAAGCGCACAATGCAAAATAACGATTCAAACAAGATAAGCAAGTCGGTCTTTCAAGACCCTATCACGTGGGACCATCCCAGTTCCCACTGACATTGGCTATTTACACAAGGTTGGCGATTGAACGAAAGCAGGAAGTAGGTCCAAACATCCCAGCTAACGTTGCGCATGAACGAAACTGGCCACGCATACCTTCTTTTTAGAACATCAAGGAGACAAGGATTATATTACAGACGCAGAGGCGATCGAAATTCGTGGCATTGCCAGTCTCTGGCTCAGCATTTCATGCAAGGCTAACAAAATTAACCTAGGCCATGCAGTCATGATCCTAAAAGATAGTACTACCACATATTGCTTAATGGGGGCACGAGGCTTCAGGGAGTGGCCACATTTTCCTTGGCAAGTGGGGCAATCTCCTCGCCCTCGATGCCTGCCTGACTTCCCTCGACCCCGAGGCCAAGAAGCACCTCCTCCCACTTCTTTGCAGGGCCCTGGATCAGAAAAAGGAAGGGGGTTATCATTATCTTCACAAAGCGTAGCTGAGTGCTAGCGGTAAACGAAGAACTTAGCATATGAGCCTACCTTCCAGGACAAGTCCTGCGCCATGCAGTTCTGAACCATTTCATGGAACGCCGGGGTGTCGTACTGTTTCAGAGCTCGTGTAACAGTGGAAGCGACTGCTGTCACATCAGCTGGATCGACAGTTTCACACTACAAAATTAAAAAAGAATGTTATAACCGAAGGACTGTTTTGTGAGACAGAGCAATGAATCAGTGGACGCCTATTATTCTTTACCTCGACATTGAACGAACCCATGTGGAATCCAGTGACACCCTCCTGAACAGTGTCTACAAGTCCTCCAGTTGATGAACAGATGGGGATCTGCAGAGAAAAGTATTCGCAGAATTTTGTAATTGATAGTCATAGACAATCAAGATACACCCATGATATGAAAGAAATGACCTAATAATATTTAGCTTAAATAATACTTATGTATATACTCATACTCAAACTGGAAATGTAACCAGGCAAGTTAGAAATTCTTACCACTCCATATCTCATCCCTTGCAGCTGAATGAGACCACAGGGCTCAAACCTACTTGGCACAATAATGAAGTCAGCCCCAGCAAACATCATATGTGCCAGTGGAACGTTGAATTTCGCTATGCCTCTAGCATTGTTTGGATATTTCACCTCCAGCAGCTCCAATTCCTCCTCCATTTTCTTCTTTCCTGTACCCTGAAGAGCAAAATGATTTTTTTTCTCAGCAGCCATCAGCTTGCATAGCGTCACGTAAAAGCATTAGAATTCACTTTTTAATCGAAACGTACGAGAACAATTATCTGAACATTCTCGCCCACGAATTCTGGAATGGCTGCAATAAGTATGTCCGATCCTTTCTGTTCTTCAAGACGGCCAACAAAAACTATAACAGGGATGCTCGAGTCCACAGGCAATCCAACTTCAGCTTGCAACCTTTCTTTATTGAGAGCCCTTGCTTCAGTTACCTGACAAGTTATTTCACTAAGTAGAGAAGTCTCCATATGTGGTAAGAACAGGCAATGTCACTATAGTGAACTTACCGTTGTTGCATCATATTTCACACTGATGTACTTATCAGCTGAAGGATCCCATTCATAAACATCCATGCCATTTACAATTCCAATTTCAAGGGGCTTTGTGCGAAGGACACCATCCAACTCAACACCTTTATCTGGGCCAGAAGTGAGTTCCTTGACATAATGTGGACTAACTGTTAGAACCAGATCACTCTCCATGATCCCTCCCTTCATCCAGTTAATCTTTCTCCCTACTACAGGCTTCACATGGCTGCACACATTCACATTCTACAATGTCAAAGAAACTAGAAGAACATACAGAATATCTAATGAAGCAATAGATGATGAAGGCTCATACCCATCAACAAAATCAAATGACGGCAAGAAACTGTCAGGTAGATTAAGAACCTCGAAGTCTGCTCTGGCAAATCTACCTTGATAGGCAATGTTGTGAATGCAGAAAGCAACCTATAAGATCACAATCGACAAACAAAAACAAGTAAGAATGAAAATGTGTGAAACATGAAGACTAAAAAGACCATTCTGAAGAAATTACAATATTTTTGGGAGAGTAAAACTCAGTCCTTTACAATGGGTGTTAGGTACATATATAGCCCTGCAGTTATAGCTAGATTCCTTTCATAAGAAAGGCTCAGCTGGTCACAAGTCCTAGCACAATATGTCATCCAACACATTTGCTACTCCCCACAAACTCAGTACCCAAAATTGCTCATGAATTGAAAACAAAAGAAGAAAATGGGATACCTTAGCATTCGCATAAATTCCATTTGGCTTATACATGCTCTTCAGATAGCAGGGCAGAACTGCAGTATGCCAATCATTCGCTACGAAGACAACATCTTCTCCTGATTACAAGACAAAAAAAAAAACACGAATGCTAGTAAGTAAGAGAGTGACCATATTAGTTCATCTAACAGACAGACCTACCATATGGTCCAGAGAAATATTCAGAATTGTTGAGATTGAGAACTCTTGGAGCCTCCAATGCAGCCTAAAAGGATAACTGGGTTAGAAGACATTTCACTAAAATAATACGGAGTAGCAAGCAGAGAAATTGGTTGGATTGCAGTGTACTCTGAATAATCAAAACTCAAAAAGTTGACTTGCCCTAAACTTCAAATTGAGGTCAGTGGCTACATGTATCGTAACTTACAATCCCGAGCCTGGAAAAATTGAATACTCATTTGAAAAGATCTACTGAGCTTCTGCGCAAACCAATTCACTCAAAAGTATAACCTATTGTGTTCGAGAAAAGTATAACCTATTGACAAGATGTGGGCAATATATTAATACTTAAACCCATCCTCCCACAGACACACATCTAGGCTCCATGAATGCATGAACTTGAAAAGTTCATAAGAACAATGAGTGGACACACGGCTCTAATGTGGAAAGTCATCTTATGATACCCTTATGGAACGAATTAGTCAACAAGATGTGTCACCAGAAGAGTAAATGCCACAGGGTATAGTCACCCTTTCTACTCGAGATAACATGGAACAGAATTAGCCTGACAATAACAGAAAATGGTTTTGCTCACCTAATACCAAAAGTAAATTCACCATTAACAACAGTGCATTGCAATTACTAAACAAAGGAAAAATATATATTTATTATGCTACTCATGCTAGTTTATGCGGGAATTAGTGAAAGTGGGGTGTGGGGTCGTGCCAAGGGAGAGGCAAGGAGGCAAAAGAGTAATTTTCAGTGTGGTAACAGTGCCAATATGGCAAGGTAAAGATGGCACATCATACAATCTTCAGTGTTTGAATTGCTTCATTTGGTCTGCAATGGTTGTAGCAGAAATATGTGAATTGCTAATCTTTTAGTAACAAATATTTAAATCCCACCCATAGCCTTTGCCTGGAAAGTTGCATCATCCATTCTCTAGGAGTCCAAGAGATGAAGAGTTGCCAAAGATTACTAAAAGAATCTTAATGACTTAATCCATACCTCCACTTAGTAACAAGAATGCATGGCTTTACTAGTTTGCTAAGCATACGGAAATGTGAATAGACTGGATTACTTACAAGGCACAAAAGGCAGAACCTCAACTGGTTATCCCGATAGTCAGTTCCAGTAGTAGGACCATACAATTTTGCACCAGTCTTACCCCATACCTGGAGTACATGATTCAAATACAACACTAAAAAGTCATCACACCTGCTTAGGTCATTTGATAAGCACACAGAAATGCAACTCAACAGACCTTTTCAAGAAACATAGGATGATCGACAAAAACACGATCAACTCCTCTTTTGTAGCAATGGAAGAAGCGAACTGTTTCTACCGTGTCACCAACATTTACCTGCAAAAGTGAAACATTTTTCAAACAGTTAGAATATAAAATATCATTAAGCAGCTACAAGTTAAATACAAGCTAAATAGCAATACAGAGAAACTGCAAATATATACCTCAACAAGGACATTTGTATCCCATGCATCCTTGTATTGATCATAGCGAGGAGCTATCGTCATGACCCGGTGCCCCATGGCCTACAAACAAAATGATATATACATAATGTAAAACATTGTATTACACATAAATGTCTGTGAAATATACAATCTCAAACAGAAGAAATAGATACGACACAGCTTGCATTAAGCACCATTACAGTAAGCAGAAACTATCTTCAGTTAGTCCCCTACTATGGTTCAATTCAAGCGTGATCAGGTATGCTGAACCAGACCTAATTACCTAAGAGTTTAGCAAGGAACGCCAGCATATAATTTGTTTATAGCACGAACTCAAGCTTTGGGGCTAGTGGTTATTGAAAGTAGCAACGTTTTGCAAGAATACTTACAGCTAGAGCTGGGGGCAGACCACCTACAACATCACCGAGCCCACCGGTTTTGCACCATGGGTGCACTTCAGTTGCAACGAAAATTATGGTCATTCCGGTAGAACATACAATAGGTGCCCGAGAACTAGTAGTCTTTGGATGAATTCCATTATTTGTAGTTCTTCTTTTGGACAGTTGTGTCTTACTTCGCATGGATTGGGATTGCTTGCTTAAGAACCTAACTCCTCCACTACAACATTGTTGGAACTGCATGTGAGGTGCCTGCTTCAGTGCAGTGGGCCTATTTGTTTGGTAAGAACCATATGCAGATATTGAACCCATCGTAGCAGCCATTCAATAGTGACCTGTCAAAAGCCAAATGAAGACCTAAAGCTTGTCATGTTATTCTAGTTCAGAGAAACATGAAAACTACATTGCCTACACACAAATCCTCAATGGAGAGTGGTTACAAATATTTTTACATTAAATATTCATAATATCACAAATATAAATCTGAAAAAAAAAGAATATTCACAAACTGGCACACAAAAAAGAAGACACAAGTAAGGTTGATGTAGAACAAATGTTCATGATACTAGATCCAAGTATAACTATTTTTCCTGAGGTTCCAAGTCCTTGAATGATGAGATAGCCAAACTTAAGGTGTTGACATTATCCGAAGGGACTAATTTGTCAGCATAGTAGCCCCATACCCTGAAAAAGGAGCTCGAGTTCAATCTGAGACACCATCCAAGGGAAGGCCACTTTTGTTAATTCAGAGTAAGGCCACATTCAGTTACCCAAGATTCTAACTTGATCAATGCACAAAGTTTATGAGGTTTTTGACAGCTAAATCACTATGGACTTCAGCACCCTCATACTCTCAGCTGCCGGTTTGGTCATTTTACTCAGACATAGTGGGGAGAAGGGGGAAGAACCTTTTCCACACCAAAAAATAACAAAATTAGGTTCCTTTGTTTATTTTGATTTAATTTTATTTGGGTCCAAGGTTACCTTGTTTCAGTAATTGTGACTACATATACAAGGTATAAGAAATAAGAAATGAGATTTCCTCATGGTTGAGTTCTTCTACTTAAATAAACTCTAGTCCATATTACTCAACTGAAATAGGAGATGTTGCTCATTGAAAAATTAAGAGATTTTTCATACTAAGTACTGTTTGTGGAGAGATGATTTTAGAAACACAGTTTACACTTGACTGATGAGATTTCTTTTTATTTATCAGGTGATATAGGGTGTAACAAAATCACGAAAAATCAGTAATGCATCGCAGTTCACAAATGTCGCTGTCCTACTGATATGTTCATGTTGAAATATAAGTGGACCCAGTTGATCTTGACATTCTCGTACTCTATTTTTGTTCCGAATCATCTTTTCTTCAGTTTTAGCACCGAAGGGCATGAAGACGAGCGACATGCAAAGTACCAGGATTCCAAGATCAAACAACACAAAAACAGGATTAGATGAGAGTATGCATCACAAAGGTATGCATGTGGGGGCATGTAAGATGAGAGTAACAATTCCTGCAAGGAATGGTTTTCCGGAAGCGGCTCTCAAGAAATTTTAGTGACTCGATATGTTTATGGATGAGCTGACCCAGGATTCGGGCCCTCAACTACCTGCCTCTGAAGTGGGGCAAAGGTAACGGTGGAGCACAACAGAGAGCCTACCACTCTCCCAGACATTGAGCTTCAGTTAGCACATTGCGACACAGTAAGCAATAAGCTAGGAAACCTCAGTCCGGGGATCACACTCCCCCCAAGTGCAAAGCAGCAAAACCACACACGATACAAGCTCACAGTGGCCAAAACATCCAATCCCCAATCCCCCTCTCCCCCACCGAATCCCAAAACCAAGAAACAAAATCAAGCTGCAAGCACTACACTGCACCACATCCTCCCACATTCTCATCGGAAACGAAGAGGGGAGGGGAAAGACGACGAGGAAGAGAAGAAGACGGGATCCAAGAAATGGGAATGCCGGATATATACCTCGCGCTGCTCCGCGGTGACTGCGCGGCCGGGGGAGGGAGCAGAGCAGGGAAGGCGAAGCTGCCGGCTCGCCTGGCGGCTTGTGGAACTTGCGGAGTGCAGAGCGCGGGAGGAGCTAGGCTCTCGCAGTCTCGCTCAAGTAGAAGAAGTAGAAGCAGGCGGGGACGGGGCGAGGAGGGCCATACGCGGGCGGTGGCTGGCGCACGGGCGCCACACGATGGCTGCGGCCGCACGGCCACCACACACACGGAGCGGGGCCGGAGCGTACCCGCACCGGCGCTTCGGGTCCGAGGCGGGGGAGGAGGCGAATATGCCGAGGCGAAGGCGAGGGTGCCAGGCCCTGGGGGCCTCGGGGCGAGCAGGCGGCACGAGGGCCGTCGGTTCCGTGCCCCCCATGGGTCCCAGGCGGCGGAAAAGAGCGCAGGAGGACTCGTGGCTTCGTTTGCCCGTGCGCGGCAGGGGCGCGCGGCCACGGGGCACGGGGGGGAAGCGTGAGCCGTTGGTTCGGGGAGGGCGGGGGGCCGCGTCGGTGTCGCTAGCAGCGGGGAGGGGGATGGCAGCGACCGAGAGCAGGGCAGGGGGCAGCGTGTTGGCGGACATGTGTTGGGGGGGGGGCCCGCCGCTGAGGGGATCGATCGCGTGCGAGATTTTTATTTTGGTTGCACCGGCGGCCGGACATCGGATAAAAATTTTCTCGTCCGACCGTCCGTCGCAACATAAAAAAATAAAAAGCTGCAGCATCACAAATTACTTCCTGCAACATCAGAGATATATACCAAAATAACAGCATTCATCACGGGATTCAAAGGAAAAAACGAATTCTTGCTGTAATATATGATGATGTTTCATGGAACAATCGACCCGAATCTCTTTTTTTTTCTCCAGAGAGAACTATGACTTGTAATTCAGTATTGAAACATTCGAGAACACATCATACAACATCATAAAACCACAAATGCAACATCACGAAAACCATAATTACAACATCACAATCAGCGAAATATATACAACATCCACAATGCAACAATAAGAAAACTAAATTGCAACATCATAAAACACTTGCTGCAACATTCCAAAATTTGTACAGCACTCTAACCCTCTCCAACCTTATCAGACACGGACGGAGTCCACGGCGGCGCGCTGAGGCGGCTCACAGACACGGTGCCGCGCAAAGGCGGCGGCGTCCACAACGTTGTGTGGAGGCGGCCCAGCGGCGGGCAGCAAGGGTGGCGTCCACGGCGGCGTGTGAGCTTGCGGAGGCGGCGCGAGGGGCGATGGCGTCCGTGGCGCCAACGGCGGCGCAGGGGCGGCGACGTCCGCGGCGTTGCATGGAGGCGGCGCCGGCAGTGGGGCGCAGGAGTGGCGCGCGGGGGCGATGGCGTTCGCGGCGCAGGGGGCGGCAGCATCCGCAGTGCGTGCGGAAGCGGTGGGGATGTAGAAGAGATGGCGGCATGGTGTGCGTGAAAAAGATGAATATGAAGGGACGAAATGGTGCGTGGGTGGCGTCCGATTCATCGGACGTCCCGTAGGAAGTATTACCGTTTTTATTTTCTTGGCTTTTCTTTTCGCCATCTTTTATTGTGAGACATGGAGAGGAGCGAAATAATTTTTGTGTTCTTCCCTTAAAAACATATGGTTTTATTTTTCTCCTTGTATGCAATAAATCCAGAATGAAGAGAAAAGCCTGTGTGAAATATGTAAATAAAACTTTATAGAGAAACCTATTTATCAATGGAAAAAAGTAGGACGGAATAGTCAAAATCATCCTCGAACTTTCACGGAAAGCTCGAAATAGTCCCTAAACTATAAAAATGACCGATTTAGTCCTTGAACTTGCAAGCTGATGAGGCGAGCCTAGGTGATAATCACACCGGATAGAGGACAAGATTGAGACAGCAATTGCAAGATCAAGGACTAAATCGGTGGTTTTCATAGTTTATGAACTATTTTGAGCTTTCCGCGAAAGTTCGTGGATGATTTTGGCTATTCCACCAAATAACCAAAGAATAGCAATGTAGTTACAAGTGCACACAATGGTAATGAAAATGGTCCTCGACTCCTAGTATCTTCGACATCTACGTTATCATCTTCTTATTTAAGTGGGTTTAGAAATGGAACAAGTCCTTATGACACTTATAACAGGTTATTGGAAGCCTCGACAATCATGCCCATAGGGGACCGTTATGGTGAAAAAGAGTTTTTTTTTTATCCTAGTGTGCCATTGAGTGTTTTTCCCTACTCAACAACAACGAGCTGAGCAGTCTTCCATGAGCTTGAGAAAGGCACATGGATCAAGGTGCCGAGAAACAGGATCAACCACCACCCCTTTTTCTAGCCAAATTTGTTGTCACAATATATTCATCGCAACATGTTCTTCTATCTCCATAGACCATAGATCTTATGAGGAGAGGGGAATTGATTTTATTTTTTGCCCTAATAATAATAATATTTTTTCTCCTCTTACACAATAAATTTGGAAAATTGCTCCCAAAAAAAAGAGACTATATAAAATCTATGCATGTGGACTAAAAAACATTTACCAACTATACTGAACCATGGGTATTCAACCCTTTGAGACAAACAAACTATGTTGCTGCTTTCCTAAAGTTACTTTAAATCACTATCCTAGGGATGCCAATAAGTTAGCACATGTTTTAGCTTGTAACGTGGAGGGAAACTCCATGCTTTAGTATTTGTTTTTTAACGAAAAATAATTTTGTGGGATACCCATACCCGGGGTATCAATCCCACCAACATTAGCACAAATCCCGAGGCCAAGATGAAGGCTAAATCCCCAATCATCAATTGATCGGGAAGACATGGCCCGCCAGGGCGCGTGTCACATTCCCCTAGCGATTGGGGAAAAGTGAGCAGGCTGGACAGATTGCGCACGCCCGACCTAGCTGGGTGTATGTCACTCCACCTAAACTGCACCCTCACCCCGAACGGTGAGGCTTTCCCCCGACTTGTTCTGGGTCGCTACGACACGAAACCAGGGGTTGAAGCTGGTTTTTGATCCAGCGGAGGGGTCAAAACGGGCCACGGTGCTTCGCTCCTATTCCACGGGACAGGCACACCCCTCCATGCATTGGGCCGCACGCAACGCTCAGGCTATGTGAGGTGAGAGGAGTAGCCCCCTACCTCTTCGCATAGAAGCAGGCCTATATCGGCTAGGCGGCAGAGGCACAGGCCCAAATCGATTGCAAGCTTGACTCCGGAGCACTCGACAGAGCTCGGGGGAAGGCGAACCTTTACGAACTATACTGAACCATGGGTATTCAACCCTTTGAGACAAACAAACAATGTTGCTGCTTTCCTAAAGTTACTTTAAATCACTATCCTAGGGAAGCCAATAAGTTAGCACATGTTTTAGCTTGTAACGTGGAGGGAAACTCCATGCTTTAGTATTTGTTTTTTAACGAATAACAATTTTGTGGGATACCCATACCCGGGGTATCAATCCCACCAACATTAGCACAAATCCCGAGGCCAAGATGAAGGCTAAATCCCCAATCATCAATTGATCGGGAAGACATGGCCCGCCAGGGCGCGTGTCACATTCCCCTAGCGATTGGGGAAAAGTGAGCAGGCTGGACAGATTGCGCACGCCGGACCTAGCTGGGTGTATGTCACTCCACCTAAATTGCACCCTCACCCCGAACGGTGAGGCTTTCCCCCGACTTGTTTTGGGTCGCTACGACACGAAACCAGGGGTTGAAGCTGGTTTTTGATCCAACGGAGGGGTCAAAACAGGCCACGGTGCTTCGCTCCTATTCCACGGGACAGGCACACCCCTCCATGCATTGGGCCGCATGCAACGCTCAGGCTATGTGAGGTGAGAGGAGTAGCCCCCTACCTCTTCGCATAGAAGCAGGCTTATATCGGCTAGGCGGCAGAGGCACGGGCCCAAATCGATTGCAAGCTTGACTCCGGAGCACTCAACAGAGCTCGGGGGAAGGCGAAGTGGTGCCCAGTCAAATCAAATCCTTATCTCCTAGATAAGCTATCCCCGCATAGTGAGCACCATGGCAGACACAGGGAGGGAAGATAGGACTGGTGGTGGCATGGGGGTGGGGAGGCAAGAGCCACCGGCTGAAGGTCGGTTTGATAGCCGGAGTAAGGGCTCGGGGCTGGGATGATGATGATGATGGGCACGCACCAATTAGCACGAAATGGGGATTGGGCCAGACACAGTGGCTAGGAAATAATCGTGGATGGAGGCAGTCGGGCAAGGGGAGGTGGGGATAAGCGTGACAAGAAAAGCATAATAGAGGAAGAAGAAAATCATACGTTGAATTAAGATTAGACAGCTTGGATTGGTCATCAGACAAGCACATATAAAATGGTATCTCCTACTATTAAATATCAATAAACTTGCCATGATGGCTTTTCTTAAAAAGAGTACTACCACTACCAGTTCAAATGTTCAATAGTAATCAATGTATCTGTTGGATGGAAATTTTGTAGGATGGGTAGAAAATATTGAATCTTAGCTATCTAATCAAACTAGATATATGGTAATAAGGCTACGCCTTTATTGAGGTATAATATAAGATTATAGCTAAATTGGTTATATGTGTGGATCATTTTTCCATTGAGTTGTTGCATAGCCTATGCAATAGCTTCACACTACATAACCTCACCGCAGAGCACAACAATTTCAGTGAAATGCTATTACCATACCTCAGTAACTGCAACGAGCTATGCCAGGTACGGTTTGAGGATAATCACTTCATCGGTGGTATCTCATAAGTGTTTGCCGTCCACCCTAGTTTAAATTACCTTGACCCCTCTAGGAATCATCTCACTGGCACACTTACAAATAGCTGGGGTGCATTGAGATCAAGAAAATACACGTGGATGAATATATGTAATCAAGCATCATTTTGACTTCATTTGAGAATATGATGAGCCTATAGGACTTGAGCTTTTGCCAACAACAAATTTGGCACATGGATGAAAATGTCTTATTAAGCACCATTTCAGCTTCGTTCAGAAAGATTGCAGGGCTAAAGGACATGACCTTTTCCCAACAACAAATTTAGCCGAGCGAGAAGGGGGGGGGGGAACATGCCCCTCTTATATTGCAAGGCAGTATCATGGTCCGGATATTGCCCTTTATTGTAAGGTGGCATCATATTCTGTATATAGATAGACTTTTCTAAAGATGTCTAACTAATCCAGACTCCACATCTAAACTAACCCAAAGAATTGAACCAACGATATTATTTTGTAACTAGCAGTGTTAAAACTATATTCATCCTATCCCTCTCTATCCCTCAAACCTGGAAAAAATTCTATTCGTAATTGTGCATTATGATTTAAAAAATAAAATAAATCATAAAAATAATTTAATGGTTGATCTTGTTATAGTTATACACTTGTGGTCCCTTTCTAGAGAAAATATTGTGTTTAATTTCCCTCCCCTTATTACAAATTATGTGTGTACACAAACAAACTTCATTTTCCTGATCCAGCGAGCCAAGTATGAGCTAGACCCGACGGAACAACGAGCTACCTTTCACGTCGTACAATTATTTTTATTGAAAAGGGGGAAAAGGTAGATGATTATAATTCAGCCATGATCTCAAAATTAGTTGAAAAAACAAACGTCTTACACATTCAAGACTCGTCTTATTGACCACTCCGAGATTTGATCATTAGATTAAATTATGCTAATTTTATTTAATGAAATCAAATAAAGACTAGTCAAGAAACAAGGTCAAGTGAAGATTGATAAAACAACCAATAAAAACCAATGTTTCGAAAAAAACAATAGAAACCAATGAGGTCACGACATAGAATTATCCTAAGTTCTTTCCTGACAAACTAAAGATATCATTTTTACGGTTTCACCATACAAAATACATGCATGCATGTAATATGACTTTTTATTTTATTGAAAATAATTATTCATTGAAATATCAATTTTGTGAAGATTGATAAAACAACCAATAAAAACCAATGTTTCGAAAAAACAATAGAAACCAATGAGGTCACGACATAGAATTATCCTAAGTTGTTTCCTGACAAACTAAAGATGTCATTTTTACAGTTTCACCATACAAAATATATGCATGCATGTAATATGACTTTTGATTTTATTTAAAATAATTCTTCATTGAAATATCAATTTTGTGAAGATTCTCGCTATTGATTTGCTTACATATGTTTATATACTTAGAGATCGTTTATAGATATTTTTAAAAATATATTAATTCATAAATCTAAACTTAACATAGTTCAACACAAATGGTTCTATAGGATATAAATTTAACATAAATGCGGCTTTGGATGCGGAAGAGATGGAAGGGGAGAGGGGACATTGAAGCCAGGGTTTTAAAAAATAGATTTATTGTAATAGTTAAATCTAATTCAAACCTCATGGAGTTTATTGGACCTGTAGGAGCTGTTGCTTGCATGAAAACTGACCATCAAATTATTTTATTACTAAATTATGGACTGTATATAATACCTAGCCAAAATGTTTATATTAATTGTTTTTCTTATAGAAAATACATAGGGTACATGTGGTTTGTATAATATTTGGCATTTTATTGTTACGGACACATTTTTCTAGTTTATTATAAAACTAGTTTAACTCTTTTTTGTTGAAGATTATACATGTTTTGTATATATAGTCAAAATTTACAAGATTTGACTTTGGAGAAACATTTTTTTGTGACAGGAGGAAGCACGTCACATTACAAGGATGAAAGATATAATCTTACTCATCACTACGAAAAAATCCTGGAAAAGAAAATCAACTACACACCCTACTAACACTCATCAGATGATCAGGTCATGGCTGCAGATACTAACTATGGTACCAACGATCTGCTAAGGAGAGGCGCCTCCACTGCAACCTCAAGCCATGAAGCAGCCACCCCGGCGGCGGAACCATGGCATGCGGAGGGCGGCCGCGGCCGTCAGCCTACGGTCAGGGTCACTCCGCAGCAGCCCTTTCAGGACCCTGAACCCCGCCGGAGAGAGCACCTCCGGCGGGAACAGCTCCCGCAGGTGGCCGCGCTCCCGCTCCCGCTCCCGCCGCCACGCCTTCCGCACGCGGGCCGCCCGGTCGCGCGTCGCCACCCGCTCCAGCCCTGGCCACCTGACGATGCCGTCGGCGCCGACCACGCGCAGCATCTTGCCCAAGACCTCGGAGTCCCGCCCGCCGACGAAAAGCGGCGCCCCGGCGCCGGCGAGGAGCTCCGCCATGATGCACCCAAGCCCCCACGTGTCCACCCGCCCGTCGTAGTCCCTGGACCCCACGAAGAGCTCCGGCGCGCGGTACGAGCTCGGCGACGCCAGCAGCCCCGAGCCGTCGCCCCTCTCCGCCCCCGTCTCCGACGCGCCAAAGCCGCAAATCTTGTACACCACTGTCCCGCACTTGTCGCCGCCGCCGGCGGCGGCGGCGCTCCCCAGGCCGACGATCACGTTCTCCGGGACGATGCGCATGTGCAGCACGCCGGCGCCGTGCGCGTGCTCCACGCCGGCGAGGAGCTGGCGCATAGCCTCGCGCACCTCGTCCTCGTCGAACGGGAGGCCCTCGCGGCGCCGGGACTCCATGAACTGCCGGAGGTTCTTGGGCCCGGCGTACTCCGTGACGAGGAAGCAGTCCTCGCCGTCGCCGCGGCCGGCGTAGGTGGCCAGGAGCTGGACCACCGAGGGGTGGCCGCGGCACGCCGCGAGGGACATGGCCTCCCTCTGGAAGTGGCGGATGCCCACCTGCACGAAGCCGCCGCCGGTCCTCCCGGCGAGCCTCTTCACGACGACGAACCGCCCGTCCACGCGGTCCCAGGCTCTGTACACGTCGCCGAACATGCCCTGGCCCAGCTTCTCCCGGCGCTCGTACCGCTCCACCATGGCGGCCGGCCAGGGGCGAGGGGCTGCCACCGCCGCCGCCATCTCCTCAGGCGGCTCCTGCTTCTCCCCTTCAGCCTGGAGCGTCACGGCACCGGCGTTGACGGCAGCCATGGATGACGAGGGGATCGGAGGCGCAGCTTGCACTCGCGACGACGGGCGAGGCCTGCTGGCGGCTGGCCCTGATCGAAGTCGCGTGCGTCACTGCTGGTTGAAGCGAGGAGGGTTTGGCATGGAAGGTTTGTAATTGGTATGCTGGGATTTATATATTTATATGTTGGCATGGCGACATGGCGTGATCGGACATCGGAGATCCGATGCGGACAGTGCTGGCATCCGGGACGGAATTGGAATTCGAGCCTATTGATCGAAGCCAATTATCGGTATATTTGGGTTGGATCGGAATCCGACTATCCGAGTCGATGATTCGAGATCGTTACAAATTCAAAAATCTATTTTGACAAGATGAACATCTACAGCGGGAGAATCTGCGATTCACCCACGTCGGCGTCATCTCTGTTGAGCCGGGGCTCGCCGCCGTCGTCACCGGACACCTCCTCCAGCGACCTGCCCTTCGCCTCCGGCAGGAGGCAGGTGAAGAGTATCCCCAGCACGTTGGCCGCGCCGAGCACGAACATGGAGGCGCGCACGCCGATGCCCGACGGGTACCCCGTCTCCGCCGCCGCCGCCGCCGCCGCCGCCTCGCCGCCGTCCGCCCTCTGCGCGGCGTACATGAACCCGAACGTCCCGACGATGGCGCCGGCCTTCCCCGCCGCGGCCGACACCCCGTGGCACGTCGCGCGCAGGTGCGCCGGGAAGATCTCCGCCGCCACGACGAAGGTGGTGGTGCTGGGCCCGAAGTTGGCGAAGAAGAAGGTGAAGGCGTACATGACCAGCAGCCATGCCCGCCGCCCGGGGCTTGTCAGGTCATCGTAGAAGGCGGCGATGGCGAGCATGAACCCCATCATCATGGCGAATCCGAGGAGCTGGATGGGCTTCCGGCCGACGACGTCGACGAAGGCGACGGCGAACCAGTACCCCGGCAGCGTGCCGCAGAGCGCGATGATGGCGTGCGCGCGGCCGACGCGGTAGGTCTCCTCCAGCGCGCTCATGGCGCGCGCCGGCCGGGGCACCCACCTGGCGTCGCTGAAGATCTTCTCCTGCAGGATGTTCTGGGAGTAGACGACGGCGTCGAGCACGAACCAGCACGCGGCGGCGCCGAGGAGGTGGAGCCCGTGGCGGCGCGCGAAGCGGCGGGAGAGGACGCCGTAGTTGTCCCCGCCGCCCCTGCCGGCGAGGCTCTCCGGCGTCTCGACGGCGATGTCGTCGACGTCGACCTCGAGCACCCGGGACATGTCGCGCGCGGCCTTGGCGGCGTCGCCGGCGACCAGCGCCGTGTAGCGCGCCGTCTCGGGCATCCGCTTCCGCCAGCGGTAGGTGAGGCAGGCCGGGGCGGCGCCGGCCATGAGGATGATCCGCCACGCGTAGTCGGCCTCCGGTGGGGCGGACGCCGCGGGGTCCACCTCGTACGCCGGCGCGTGGGAGCGCGCCTGGAGCGCGGCGGAGACGGCGAGCGTGACGATGCAGCCGGCGAGGACGCCGAAGCCCTCCATGGCGAAGACGGCGGCGACGAAGGCGCCCCTGGTGCGCTTGCTGGCGTACTCGGCCATGATGGTAGCAGAGAGCGGGTAGTCCCCGCCGATGCCGACGCCGAGCCAGAAGCGGGCGAAGCAGAGCGTGGTCATGGCGGCGCCGGCGGTTCGGCCGAAAGAGAGGCCCGAGAGGAAGGAGCCCGCCGCCATGAGCAGGAGGGTCTCGCCGTAGAAGCGCTTGCGGCCGGCGCGGTCGCCGAGCCAGCCGAAGAGGAGATGGCCGGCGACCATGCCGCAGAAGGTGGCGCCGGTGATCGCCGCCTCCAGCCGCGGCGGGAGGCGCCCGGGGTCGGCGCGGCCCGGGGCGTGGTAGTAGACGCGGCCCAGGAGCCTGGTGACGAGGGTGATGCAGAAGAGGTCGTAGGCGTCGGCGAAGAAGCCCATGCCGGCGATGAGCACCGCGCGGACGTGGTAGCGCTGCGTCTCCGCCACGTCCAGCGCGTGCAGCACCTGCAGCGGCTTCGGCACCGCCATAGCCAATCCAGTTCTAAGCACGAGGGAATTAATCAGCCGGATCGAGCTCGAGACGGCTTATATAGGCAAGCGTGCGTTTGGCGCGACGTTGGCGACAACGGCAAGATACGAGGCGCGCGTAGCTGCGTCGCGGCTGTCCGGCCGGGCGCCTCAGCTCTGTGACATTGTAGCATGCAGTGGCCAGGCCAGGGACGTGTAGACGACAGGGACGGACGCGCTGACAGGGTGCGTGGCGCAGAAACGAACAAGCTCCGGCAGGGTGGCGAAGTGGCTGGTCATGTTCGCGGATGGAAATTCCAAGGCGCGGTGGCAGTGGACTGGATCCGGGGCGATGGGAGGAGATGCATGGGGTGGTGTTCGTGAGTAAGAATATCCGGAGAAACGCGGGTGAATAAACCTTTTTCGGAGAACTGTTGGAGGCTAGTGCTACTAATACTGTGAGAGATGCATTAGGAATTTTTGTACACGCAGTGAGCACATGGGAATAAGAACTGTGTTTAGAACTTGAGTGGGGCAAAATGGAGCGTGTACACTTTCAAGTAACCAGGCAACTGAACCTGACTATTGGAAATTGATGATGAAGATGTTGCAAATTCAAGGCAAAACGAAATCAACATTATGCACACGGAGCCCTTTTGGGAGCCCCCGCGTCGCCTCCTCTCGGGCGGCTCGGGCGGCAGACCCAAGCCGCCGCCGCCGCCTCCCTCCATCTGCTCCAACCATCCTCGCCGCCGCTGGAGGACATCACCGGAAGGCAAAACGAAATCAACATTATTGAAGACAGGAGTCGGTGAAAACAATCAGAGGAGCCCGGGAACTTTGGTGTAAACGTCGTTGCCCTTTAGGGATCGACGGGTGCAGGCCATATAGGCAATAAAAGCCATTGCCGTGGCATTTACAGGAATGAGGATCCAGGAGAGGTTGTTACTGATTCCTATATAGATTACAACAGAAAGTACAACGGCTCAGAGATATCTACTGTCTAGCAAATCTCACTATCAGAGATCTTCACATCCGCCCCTCTCATATGCATCGGTGCACTCAATATCCGGTGTTAATGCAACATTAGCGCCGGGTGTAAAATATGAGTGCCCCCAGAGACCCTTTAGAACCGGTGCTAAAAGTCACGTTACCAACCGGTGGTAAATACAACCCGGTGCTAGAGGGGTGGTGTTATGACCTTTTAGCACCGCTTGGTAAATACAACCCGGTGCTAAAGGGGTGTCGCATGCTACTTCAAAAGGAGCGCATCTTCTATCCTATCGTATGTACTGCGTAGGTGAGATGGTTAGGACGCGCGAACAACAACCTCTCCAGAATATCTCATGACACGGTTACATGACTTGTTTAACAGTCGGAACCCCTGTCGCACCGTGATCAATCCATAAAAATTTTAACTCGCGGCAGGGTGAAATCCTTAAAACCTTTCATTGTCAATACAACAGTTAATTACAGTATTTCAACTTGTTCTGCTTTTAACACGATGATCTATTGGGGTTTTATTTGCCACGTTATTCCAAGCAATAATTATCAGCGAGATCCTTTTTGCCAGAGCCTCCATCTTTTGGACAGCCAGAGTTGCTCCCCATTCTAATTTCTAGAGCATTCCTATCATGGCCACGGGCAGCCAACAGTTGCAGCAAAACACGTCATCTGCCATTCTGAAAACACGTTGTTTCTTTTAATTTTAAGCGCAACAATACCGCTGAACTAAACAGATTCACTTATGCATGTATTATTTCACAAATCCAAGTCTGAATTTTACTCTCTCCAACCACTTCCAAAGGACAAGATTCGACCCCCACTGCAACAAGAATCAATAAAGTCCTCTACTTGTCAGGAATGAAATGTTCAAAATCATGTCATTGACTCATTGGCAATGGAATAAGTTGATTATGTTTGTCGATTGGTTTCGGCAAGTCCGAGTCAGAAATCAATCCCACGGTATCTTGTGTAAACCACTGCATATATAAGCCAGCATAATGTGCATTATGCAATGTGTCTCACCCAATGTAATAAGCCTCCAAATTATGTTGCCACTTTCATTGCTTGGTTGACAGATTAATTAGGGGGCTAACTGAGGCAGACGTTATGAAAGAAATTGACAGATTGGAGCTGCATGGGAGAGGCTGCAAGTGGTGGCAGTTAACTCGGACCACTAGCAGCTGCATCCTGCTGCAGGCCTGTAACCGCTGGGGAAAATGACTGAAGGAGCAGTTAGCAAGGAGTCACGAGATGATGACTCATTCTGGTCGGCTGTTGTAACATGCATGGTTCAATCTTCCTAGCAGATGACACAATGCATGCTGAACCACAGATGAAACAAGCACCCAGAAATAAGAAATTAGTCCAATGAAAAGAGTGGGTGTATGGCTGGTTGTACTCATGTAGGCCACAGTTACTTATGTTCTAGATAAGGTTTTATCAAATTTTTCATTTCAAATTTTGACGTTCCAGATTTTAGCAAGTTTTTAATAAATTTGGTCGAAAGGTAGACAAGTTTGGTTTAGGTTAAGGCTACTATATCCCTATAAATATAGGGATGCAACCTACATTTATGAGTACAGTTTGATCCGCCGGCTAAGCTCGCGGTTGAAGGACATTTTAGATGTAAGAAAATGAACGTCACAAGAACACCTTTCCTTTTTCTGCCTTCTCTTTATGGTCACCATATTTTCATGCATCACAGCTTCTCAAGAGCCTGCATAAGCCTAACCCCAACCGGAAATCAAATAGGGTTCGTAAAAAAGAAAAGAAAAAGAAATAAACAAGCTCATTTTTATTTTGCTACGAAGGCTTACAGTGCCTGACTAGAAATATGGCGCGCCTTTGGCGCGCAGTTATAACCCGTTAATCCAGTATGCGTAGTGCTGCATTAGATTTAGATAATATAAATGCTTAGCTTATTTCAGCGCCTCGTAAGTATGAGAGGCCGGTTTTATTTGTCAACCACCTTGAGTTAGAAATTAATATATTAATATAAAATTAGCGCAATATAAGACATTTGTGTTGAGCCTGTAGAACTTGTATTGAACTGTTTTCAGTTTTTGCTTTTCAACCGCAACTCCTTGATTCACCACCATTTTTACATTTTACTTGCCTTATGAATAGGAGCGGACTCCACGCTACTTGTTTCATAAGTTAAGTCGTTATAGGCATCTAGAGGGGTCAAGGCCTTTGAGGTTACCAAAGCTGTTTAGGAGGTTGATCCACAATTTCACACCATCTGAGTTTTAGAGCACATTTAGATATATTCGTCCTTCACACATTCATCATGTATATTATGGTGGCATAATTGTTTGTTCTTAGTGCAAATTTTGTGATTGAAATGTAAGACTATAATATGAAAGATGAAGATTCTGCGTAATAATGCATATTTTTGATAGTACACAGTTTGTCATTTTCTAGCCAATTAACTTTAAGGTAGACTCATCATGCAGTACATGGAGTAAAATAGCGACTCGCTGCACAGCAAACTTGTCATTTTAATTTTAATTATATGATTTGAGGCCTGAGTGAATTTGTATCATTTTAGGTAGGGCGGCAATAGATTGCTCTTGATGGAAAATGATGACGTGCTTTGTGGCCTGAGTCTGACAGATTGCCCCTATTTGCACGGGCCTTAATGTTGTGTTTCTGGACATACGGGGGCACCTCCATCTGACATCGAGTGGGCAGTCCGCGGGCAAAACGGCCATGCCTCTCCGATGAACATGTGAGTGCATCCGCCTCCATAAGCAGTGCGCTCATCGGGAGATGTGGGGGAATACAGGGCACATGATTTCATTGGGCGACACGAGTTGATGGTGGGAGAGAGAAGTAGGAGGCGCAGCTGCACAGGCTTGCGGGCGACATCTAGAAGGTTCGCGTAGAGGATGAGGATGCTTTTTTTTACCGTGGGTGAGCAACGAACGAATTGATCTGTACCATTAACTTTTCATCTGGCGGATAAAATCATTTTTGCTGTCGTGGTCCAATGACAGAGCTCGGAATGCACGATTGGAAACGCACGAGCTCTAGATTGGAAAGATTCCCAACTGGGAAAAGAAAGAAAAGAGTGGAAGAATCCGGCCCAGCAGGAATAACTTACCGGCCCACAAAGCATCCTATTGCCACGAGCCCCCACAGCCGTGCTCCTTGCCTACTACCCCATCTTCTGTTTGGCAAGGGCGGAAAACCTAAAACCCTGCTCTCCGATGGCGGCGGCGAACGGCGGCGCCTCGCGGCGCGCGCGGCCGAACGTGCTGGTGACAGGGACGCCGGGCACGGGGAAGACGACTACGTGCTCCCTCCTCGCCGACGCTGCGGGCCTCCGCCGCGTCAACATCGGCGACCTCGTCCGCGAGAAGAGCCTCCACGACGGCTGGGACGACGACCTCGAGTGCCACGTCATCAACGAAGACCTGGTAAGCCTCCGCTTCCACCTCCGCTGCTAATCGCGGTTCCCCCCTCCCTTCTCCCAGTTAAGAAATCATCGATCCTGTATTTCGTCATTTGCCGTGTAGACTAAATTAAAAATAGAGCTGAAATATCCGATTTGTAATGCGTGGATCCAGAAAACTGGAGGTCATTTTGGGTTTGATTTGCGCTGTGCCTTCCAAGTATGCCTTCCGTGTTTAGCATTTAAGATGCAGGAGTTCTGTATTTGTGTTTTGCAGTGTCATCTGTCCTACCGCAGGGCATGTTCTAGGCTAGCTTTACTGCTTTTGCTAGTTGCCGTTAAGGAAGGAAGCATGGCTAGTTGGCCATTCTTGATCACCTGTTAGTGCAGGTAGATTCGGGACATTTTGTATGCGACTGCAACAAACGAATTTGCATATTAAATTGACTGACACATATACTGGATAAATAGATCCGAAAATTCACATCTCATTTGTCTCGGAGGTTGACCAAGGTGGCGATCTCCCACAACATTGAAATTGGTCCACATTCTTCTAGGCTTGTTTAGTGATGACATCACATGCACTTAGCATCTTAGCTGCCAGTCAGGCAAGGACATACAGTAGCAGCAATTCAGCGCAAATGGCAGATGTCATGTCATTAAGTCAGGAATGGCAATGATTAGCTCCAGTGTCTGTTATTTTCTTTTACTCAGGTCTTACTTAACTTAACCGATAAGTTAATTTCTTAATTCTGTCAAGAACAAAATAAACAAAAGCAGCCCATCCCTCATTCCTGTTCACCTAAACCGGTTGAATTTGTAAAAGGCCCATCTAAATTGGAGTCACTCATCAACTGCTAGTCCTGTACAATTTTTAAGCAAACACCAACATTCATTCACCATGAATCGCAAGCTGCCCATAGTCCATCAGGAACCATACTGAGATTCTCCGTTTTTTTGTAATTTGTTAAATTTGTATGGCATTGCAACAGCGGTATGGCATTTCCTTTTGCAATTGTTCTTTTTTTTGTCCCACTTTGTTTTCAGGTATTGTTATTCTGCTATTGATGGGTTTCGTTCATGCAAATGGAGGAATTTGCATTTATTTCATGATGTCCATTGCTTGCTCCTTTTGACAATATCAATGATAGCCTATGGCAGAATTGGAATCGTGCCTTTTGCCTACTCCAACAGTTTAATTATCTGATGCGTCTTGCATCCTACCAATATTGTTAAATCCATATATCTTAAACTGAATCATTTTCTACTATAAGCTGGCCTAAACCTCCCTATCTCTTAACAAAGTGCTTCAGCTGATTTTTGAGAATACAATCCTATAGGGTACTTTGCATTTGTATATATTATATGTGATAGCAAGATCAATGGATTTATTGAGGAAAGAGAAAAGGATCATATGCCGCAGCAAAGTGTGAGAAAAGATCCCTTGAACAATTCACTCTGTGTGCTGTCTGTTTGAACTTACAGAATTGTGACGTTGTGATGCTGGCGTGATTATTGCGTTTTGAGTTCGCAGAAGAAATATTAATCACTTAGTTTAAAACTTGAAACTTGGTAAGAACATCTGGGCCACATAATGTAAGCATGTACATAGCTATGTTGGATCCATCAACAGATTGCAACATTTGTTTGCAGCATGTTTTAATAGTTATATGAATGCATACTATGATTGATTTCATTTATTCTCATATGTCAAAAGTTCTGTTCTCAAGAGTTGAGCAGTGAAAGTCAAAGTGATAGTTACTTTTGTATGTGATTAACTACTGTACTTAAAGGAAATTATCCTGTTTGTCGATGATTATTGTAGACCCGGGATGTCTGTCGATGACTCAACTGATGTTGGTATTCAAGAAGACACAATCCACTAGTGCAACATTCCACACGGAATGGTTCATTGTGATGGTGTTCTTAAATGTTAATTCATTGTAGACATAGCTAGTCGTAGTTAGATAAAGTTGATCAATATTTCTACCCATTCACTCTACTGTCGGTATGAATAGCTATAAATATTAATTCATTTTAGTCATAACCGCTTCAGTTTTTCCTCACTAAATATATATTTTTTAAATGTGTTGGGGTTATTAACAAATAAATTTACAACAATTTCTCTGCTCTTTGATGATGGTTGTTGTAGACCTGGGATGTCTGTCCATATATCAACTAATGCCAGGTGAAGGGGAATCTCTGGTGCTGTTCTCTGGGGCTAGTTTTTCTTAAGACTAGCAATTATTTGCTTTATGGGCCTACATCCTAGCTTAACAACATCATCAGCAGAGACTAGAGTGCTTTTTTTTCTCTAACAGAGACCAGAGTGCTTCTCTTGGTGATTCCTTCTAAAAGTTGTTCTAATATATTGCTGTGTAACTCATATCTTTAGTTAACTTAGTTCTATAAATTGCACGCAGCTATTTGGCCTCTTGTATTGCAGACCTGCAGTTATTTCGTAAGTTCTGTAAATTGCATGTAGCTATGGGTGAATCTTGTGTTGCATTTGTGACACCTATTGGCATATTGCAGTTAGGTTTGGTTGCACTAGTCAGTTGGGAGTGCAATGTAGCAACCAGCTTCCCCATTCATCATCCTCCATTGTGGTTGCTTTAAAAAGTGAGCAAGTGACGAGGAGCTTGAAAGATTTACTTTGCTACATATTTGTCATGCTGTTTATTTACATGCTGGTAAGCATGGCGCCTGGGGTAATACATGGACTCGATTTATGCTGTACCATTGTTAAGGGTTGGTGCCTAGTATTATTTTTTAGTATGGATTTGTGCAAATGAAGCAAATATTCAACTTTGATGGTTCTGTTACATATTCCTATCTAGCTTACAAATATTTGGACCATCAAGCTCAAGACAGAAGATAAGTCAGATACATATCTATTTCATTTTTGAAAATTTTACTGACAAGTCTTTGTGTTGTACAGCTACTTCTGTGGTAGATGATGTGATTAAATTACCAAAAAAACAAGTTATGTAATGATCTTTGGTAGATCTATGTAGTTGGTGTGTTTTATTCAACCCATAGATTGACGCTGTTCTTTTGAAAAAGCATGGCATCTTGGTGCCTATGTGTCGGTGCTGGTATTGGGCGGCCAATCCTCAGCGCCACACAGAATGCGCTGTGTCCCGTCCCCTGACGGTTGATGTAAGAGCTAGCACGGTGAGACAAGGGTTTATCCTGGTTCCGACCGTGAGGTCGTACGTCCAGCAGAGTGCGCTCGTGGCGCTGTACTATCTTGCACCGGAGTGCTTGCAGTGGGGGGCTACAAGCGAGGTGGGAGAGGAGAAGGAGTCTCCAAGTCCCTGAAAATGAGTGTGAAAGTGATTGAGGCGAGTGCCAATATCGTGTGAGGCGGTGATCGTGTGTGTGCCCCTGTCTTCTCTCTCGCTCCCTTCCTCCTTTTATAGGCTAAGGAGAGAGGGGGAGAGGGGCTTACAAGTACAAGTACAGTGTGTGCTACAGGGGCGCGCACTGGAGAGCATGGCGCCGGGCGTGCGGTCGTCCTTGACCCTGGCAGGGGATTTATGGCGAGCTCCGGCTTCTGCGGGTGTCACGGCCGTCCCTGTGCTTGTCCTGGAGTGGTCTCGAGGGGTGGCGCCGCCGTATTCCGCACCTAGCCGCCCGCCGCTGGTTGGTTCGAGGGCGTGGCAGGTGGGGAAGGACGAGAGTTGGCGGCACAGGGGTCGGCATGGCGGTTGCTGTTGACCACAGTGCGCGGCATGCCCGGTTTACCGGGGAATGGCCGAGAGTTGGTGGATTTGACCCGGCGTTCGTCATCACCGGGCCGCGCCTGACCGGAGTCCGTGCTCGGTCGCTGCTCATATATTCGTTCGAGGGTTCTTCACGTCCATTCGAGGGCTGCACCGGGGGGGGGGGGGGGGGGAAGGACGGGAGCGGGTGGAATAGTGGTGCGGAATGACGCCTGCAAGTCTGCACAGGGCCTTGCGCAGCGCCGCATGCGTCCGACAGCGGCGGTGAGGACGCATAGTGACCGGAGCAGGTAGAACAGCGAGCTCTGCGGTGTCAGCGGCGCGGCGTGGGGAGAGATCGCCTTTTGACTTCGGCGCCCGCCCGATGGGGCGGGCATTAAATGCCGTTGTCGGGCGGGGCGCCGGGGCGCGCCGCGTTGAGTAGAGAGGTGGCCTCGAGCGAGGCGGAGCTGGCTCGCCTGCTTGAGGGGGTACGCGGCCCTCAAGCGAGGCGGAGTTGGCTCGCTTGCTTGAGGGGGTACGCGGCCCTCGAGCGAGGCGGAGACGGGGGTCGCTACTCGGGTCCCCTTGACAGGCGAGCTCGGATGGTTGTTTTTGGGCCGTGATAAGCTGTGACGGGCCGCGCTGCCTTGGTGGCCCTTCCGAGCTGCTGGTGATTCGGCCTCCTGTGGTTAACGTTTTTTGAGGGTGATTACCCCGATGGTTAGGGGACCCCTGGGTCTGTCCCCGACAGGAGCCCCCGAGTCTCTGCCGGACTGAGGGTCAGTCGGGCAAAGGCTGACGGTTCGCGGGATCTTTCCTGGGCATTCTGCGGGGATTACTCCTTTTTGATTACGCATGCTCTTCCGTGGGGGCGCGCGAGCGCACCCGCGGGTGTAGCCCCCGAGCCCTTGGAGGAGTGAGTTCACTCGTGCAAGGGCTTTGATTCCCGAGGGTTGTGTTAGTCGCTCCCCATTCGACGTGGTGGATTGCGGGGATGATACCGATTTATACGGAATTCGGGGGGCGGACTCTGCACGGCTTCGACGCGTTTCGCGCATAGGAGGAGGATATGCTGCAAGGAGCCCCCGAGCCCCTGGCCCGAGCGGAGGCGGTCAGAGGGGCTTCTTGTCTTTGGGTTGCGCCCCTCGCTTCCCCTTCGCGGGGGAGAGGGGTGAGGTCATTCGTGTATCCCTCGAATCGGGCCGCGTACACGGATGCCTCGGTGAGCTGCTAGCGGGTAGTTCAAGTGGACGCCCGTGCCCCGTTCGCTAGGGGTCGGCTCGTGGTCCGGAGACTCGTCCATTAGAGCGCTTGCAAAGGTTTGCTAGGTAGGGCTCGGCCCCCTTCGATGGAGGCCGAGGGCGCGGAAGCTCTCCCTCGATGGGATCCCTCGTCTAGCTGCCCATGTCTGGCCTTGAACACAACAGGGGCGTCCCCAAACTTCGTGTTCGGGGTAAAGTTCGTTGAGCACGCCCGAATCGTCCCTGACTGTTGATCCGGAGCGCCTGTCGAACCCTTTCGAGGGCCAGGCTTCGTACTCCTGATCAGTGGGGCCTTGCGAAAGGTGCAGGTCGCCCTCGAGCAGCGGGCTCGAGGGTCGGTCGAGCGTGACCGGTAGCCTTCGCATCGCTTAATCTGGGGCGCCCGTCGAGCCTTTTCGAGGTCTGGGCTTCGAGCCCCTGATTAGTAGCACCCTGTGCCTCGGGAGGGAGGGACGTCATTGTCTTACCTTGGAAGGAACCCTTCCGTTCGGCTGTTGACGTTTCGGTTTGCGGGCCTACGCGCGACCATTGGCGGGCGTGGTCGTGGCTGACGTGGCGCGGAGTGGGCGAGGTGGGCGTAGTGGGCGCACCTTTTTAGGCGACGGTCGGTCAGGCGCCGCTGCCGCGTCGTTTCGTTTAACTTTGCCGCAGTAAATGCCGCCGCTCACGCGTGCTGTTCTCGGGGAAAGGGGAGGGGCCCCCCGCTTGTCATCGATGCGCCACGCGCGCCGGGCCCGTCGCCAACGGTTTTGTGTGCTGCGGCGGGGACGAACTCGCTCGCTCCCTTATAAAAAGGAAAGCTGGGGGGGAAGGGGATTACTTATCTTCGCCATTCCCTGCATCAGCTCGCGCCTCCGCCTCCCTCGCTTCCGAGTCCGCTAGCTGTTCTCTGCTTATTCCGCCCGCCTTCGTCGCCTTTGCTCCCCACTCCGCCGTCTGCCATGGTGGTCATTGAGGGCGTCACCGAGTGGACTCCGTCCACCGCTATCGATCACCTCTTGGAGGGCCTGGTGTCCGGCGGGAAGCTCTCGCCCCGGGGCGATCCGGTGCGGCCGGCGTGGATTGTCCCACCGCTGGCGGCCAGGGTGCCGAACCCGCCGGCGGGGTACGTGGCGAGCTTCATCCGCTTCCACGAGCGGGGCTTCAACGCGCCCGCTAGCCAGTTCATGCGGGGCCTCTGCCACTACTACGGTGTGGAGCTCCACAACTTCGCCCCCAACGCCGTCTCTCAGGCGGCGGCCTTCGTCGGCGTTTGTGAGGGCGTGCTGGGGATCGAGGCGCACTGGGACCTGTGGGTCCACCTCTTCCGCGCCGAGCTCAGCACGTCCGGCGCGGGGAGGGGGGTGCGCCGTTCTTCGTGCGCCGGCAGTCTTACGCTCGCGCCGTTCGAGCCTCGGAAGCACCTGTACCCGGCCTGCAGGATGACCACCAACAACAGCGGCTGGGCCAAGGGGTGGTTTTATCTGCGCAACGACGGCCTGGGGTTGCCGGAGTACACCGGCAAGGTCTTGACGGAGAAGGCCGACTCCTGGAGCTACGGCGTTTCCGGCGACGATCAGCGGAAGAGGCTCCGCCCCGTCATCGACGCGCTTCGTACCCTGGAGCGGTCGGGTTTGACCGTGGCGCACGTGCTTGCGCACTGTCATCGTCGCCGGGTGGTTCCCCTTATGGAGAGACAGCTCCCTCTGTTCCGGATGACAGAGAACTCCGACCCAGCGGCATTGGCGGCCTCGCGTATGCTGCCGGAGCCACTCCTTGAGGAGTACGTCGTCTCGAGGGTGCGAACGGCGGTGCATCCCGACACCATGTCGAGCGACCTCTGGTCGTTCCGGCTGCGCCCCGATGAGGGCCACGTTTTGTCGGTAAGTCGTCATTTCCCCTCCCGAGCTGTCGGATCAATTACTTAGGATTTCCTTTCTCGATTCATTGTGGTTTCAGGAGCTGAACTGCGGCCTCTACCGCTCCCTCGCGACGACTCCGGAGGTGCGCGCTTCGAACCGCGCCCGCCGCGACCGCGAGAGGGACGCGAAGGCGGCGAGGAAGGCTAGCAGCTAGAGGAGGCAGGCCCGGCGCGACGCGCACTCGGCGGCGCTCCGCCGGTGGAGGAGGGACGGCGGGACGCCGCCGTCGTCCCCAGAGGACTCCCCGGACCCTCCCAGCGAGGAGGAGGAGATCAACGCCGGCGGGGCTCTGCCCGCCGGTGGTGGCGCGGACGGCGGTCGCGCCTGCCCGACCCGCGGCGCCGCGGGCGCAAGTGGCTTCTACCCCTGCTGCGGGCGAGTCGCGCCGCAGCAGATCGGATGCCGAGGGCTCGAGGGGTTCGCAGCCCCCGAGCGGGTTGAGGGTGTCCTCGAGTTCGAGGAGGGCTCCCTCGACGGGCGGCTCGAAGCGGAAATTGCAGGCCTTGCAGGACTACGTCCGGTAAGTCCCGCTTTGAGCTATTCTTGTGGTTTTCCATCCCCGTTTAGTTTTTTGTTTCGTAATTTCCGTTTTTCCTTTCTGATTCAGCGCTCGGGGTGCTGCCAAGGCCAACCCCAACCTCGCGCCTAAGAAGGTGTTGAAGGTCGGGGCGTTGGATTCCCCTCACGCCGGGGGATCGCGTTTGCGCGGGACTCCGCGTCCAGCAGCGACGCCCGCAGCGATGCCGGTGGAGCCGGCGCCGGGGGTACGAGATTCTCGGCCGATGGAGACGGATCGGGGGGGGGGGGATCGCCCCCGATAGTGGTTATGGAGCCGGGGTAAGACGCCCCGGTTGTGGACGTGGAGCCGGGGCACGGCTCCCCGGTGATGGATGTGGAGCCGGGGCATTGCGCCCTGGTGGTGGGCGTGGAGCCGGGGCACGGCGCCCCGGTGGTGGGCGAGCAGGGGGGTCGTGCCACAGCCGTGGCCCGAGATGATGATGGCGGGCGTGCTCCCCCTGCGGGGGTGGCTGCGGCCGAGGTGCCGGCGGCGCTTTCCTTGGCCTGAGGGCTGCTGCCGGCGCCAGTGGCAGGGGGAGCGGTGGAGTGGGATACGGCCGAGGCGGCGCTGCGTCAGGGTCGGCGCGGCCCGAGCGCATGGCCGGAGGAGCCCGGCGTCTCCGCTCGAGTCTGGCGGGGTATGGCGGAAGAGAACGAGCTGTGGGCTCGAGCGGAGCGGGTCGGGACGGACCTGGAGCGGGCCATCACTGCCGCCGCCGATCTCCGTTCCAGGCAGGCGCTGGAACTTTTCGAGGTAACCCCGTGCTTATCCACACTGCTTCGTAATTCGTCGCCGTTTTTAGTTCGTGGCTTATCCTTGATGGTTCTTCGTGCAGCTTCTGCGGCAGGAGGCGGCAGACAAGACCGCGTGCATCGTGGACTTGTACGCCGACCTTCGTCGGTACCGTCAGGCAAACCTGGACCTGGGCACGGAGGTGACCCAGCTCACTGCCCGGGTGAGGGAGACGGAGGCGGCCGCCCGCGCATACGAGGGCGCCAAGGCTCGCGCGAAGCAGGAACGCGACGCCGAGAGAGGTGCGGCGGAGCGGGGGGCCCGGGCGTTGGCCGCGGCGTTGGAGCGGCTCGAGCTCGAGCGCAAGGCGCGCGAGGATGCACAAGGCCGGCTCCAGCGGGAGCGCGAGGCGCTCGCGGCGGAGCGGACGCAGCTCGAGCAGGAGCGCAAGGCGCGCGAGGCCGCGCAGTCACAGCTCGCGGAGGCGACGGCCCGGGCAGAGCAGAAGGCCCAGGAGGCCGAACAGCTGGGCCACTCGCTTCGGGAGAAGGGGGGTGCGCTGGCCACCGCGGAGAACCTGCTCCAGCAGGAGCGCACGGCGCTTACCGAGGCCACGGCCTTGGTAGATGGTATGGTCTTATGCTTTCTTAGCTTCCTTGGCTGTTTTTGTGTTGGAGTTCGTCTTGACGTGCTCGATCCTTGGCAGGGCTGCGGAAGGCCGAGGCCGAGAAGGCGGACGAGGTAGTGGCTGTTCAAGCTGCCTACTCCGAGGCTCAGGGGGAGCTCGAAGCTCTGAGGGCTGCCGCCGACGCCGCGTGCCGGGACATCCAGTGCGTCGACATCTCGTCGGGGTTGCAGTCGGGGTCGTCAGTGCCCAGCCGCCTGAGGTCCTTGAGAGGCTGCGTGGCGGAGCGCCTCAAGAACGCTCTTCACCTTGGTGTGAAGAAGGCACTCGGCGTGGTGTCGACCCACTACGACATCGACCTTGCGGCGGTGGCGCGCGGCTACTTTATCGACGCAGACTTGGATGACGACGCCGCCCTTGCTGCTCTCGACGAGGCCGATGACGGTGCCGAGGACGCCGCCACAGCGCTTGCCGCCAAGTTCGGGCGTGAGCTTTTTCCTGGCGAGGATGAAGATGCGCGCGCCGACATCGGGCCCGAGGCCGTGGCTGCCCCTGAAGCCGAGGCTGATCCTGAAGCCGACGCCGTGGCGTCCCTTGAGGAGGCCATCGCCTCGGTGCGCCGTGATGACGATGGTCCTGGGGCCCTCGCGTCGGTTCCTTCGACTGCCGCCGCCGAGGCCGCCGCGCCCCCGTAGGAAGGTGAAGCCTGAAAGGTTCAGGCTTTAGAGGTCTAGATGTATTTTAGTTTTTAGGAGACTAGCTCTGTACATAAACTAAGTTTGAATTTCGATTGTGCGTTTCGAACTTGCTTGATTGTTCTATTGTGCTATTCTTGGCTCGGAGAGATTTTGGCCGGGTATTTCGAATCCGCGAGTAATTAAGGCGTGGAGTGGAGAGGGAGATGCCGTATCCCTTCGAGGGCGTAGGCGGTCTCACGGCTCAGCCGGCTCCAGCTTTAGTTAGCTCGCGCCCCGCATCCTCCTAAGCGCTCTGAGTTTTAGCATAATTTTAAAAATGGGACGATTAGGGGGGGTAAACCCCCGTGCAGCCCCTGAGGGGGGCTTGGCTCTATCGAGACTAGGTCGAGGATAGGACCAAGTCGCCCTTGAAAGATTTCTGTGCGAAATTGCGCCTTTTCTCATGATTTAGGAATGACTTTTGCAAAGGAGTTCGTTTTTGTGAGTGACTTAGCGTTGTACGACGAGGGGGATGTTGTAGCCTTTCGAGGGCGTAAGCGGTCCCACGACCCGGCCAACTGTCCTCTGTAGTAACTCACGCCTTGCTTTTAGTCTTCCTCGATCTTTGAGGGGAAAGGGCTAATAACGTTTTCTAGGTTTCGACCGAAGGAAGATCAGACCCTTCTCGCGATCTCTGGGATGCCGAGTCCGTCTCCGTGAGTTTCTGCAGTGATTCCGAGAGTTTGGTCCCGTATTTTCGCAGTTAGCAGTATGATAAATAAGGACGTTTGGATTTAGTTAGGGTTTTGCAATCGAAGTTTCGTTTGTTTGGCGTGTTGTGCCTTCCTCTTAACTTGAGATCGGTTTCGGCAGAGGAACACCAGTAACTTTGGCGTCGAGTGGTGAGGGGGATGTCGTAGCCTTCGGGGGCGTAGGCCGTCCCACGACTCTGACGTCTCTCAGCCGTGGTAGACTTGTGCCTTGCCTACATCTTTCTGGACTTAAGGAGGAAAGGTTTGGCAACATGTTTTTGAAAAAAGAAGCGCATGGAAAAAAGGTTGGAACGGTTGGGGGGTCAGTCCCCCGGTAGCCCCCGAGGGAGGCTCGTTTTTACCTCGAGTTAGCTTCGAGTGTAAAGGCGAGTCGCCCTGTTTTATTGTTGTTAGTAAAAATGTTTCCATGTTTTTCGCAAACTTTTCATCGTTGTTGGTTAAGAACATGAAGTATTTACAAGAAATGCTGAGAGTTTTAAGGATAGAAGCGACGTAGCTGTTGGATGTTCCAGGCGTTGGTGAAGATCTCGCCCTTCTCGTCGGGCGCTGGTGGCGGTTCGTCGTACCCGGCCCCGTCGCGCGTTTCTTCATCCTCTCCCACGGACTCTACTTCGCCGTCGAGGACGAAGCACTCCCGCGTGGGGTCGTATTCCCCTTCACCGGAATCGTCAGAACAGGTGAGGCAGAAGTCCGCAACGGCCTGGAAGGTGGTAAGGCCTTCGCGGTCGCGGAGCCCGGAGTAGTCCAGGCCTGGGTGCTCCTGTCCGCGCACACTTTCCCCGTTGTCCGACTCGGGCTAGGACCCGCCGGGCGAGGAAATGTTGAGGTCGCGGATCGAACCCAGCTGGTGACACGGCGAACCCTCTTGCGCGTTCAGGTTGGCGCTGATTGCCGCGGAGTAGCTTGTGGCCGCGTTGTTCATTCCGTGCGGGAGCTGCGCCGGCTCGGCCGCATTTTCCCAGCGTGCTCCCTCCGCGGGAGCCGCTGGTGAGGGTGCGCCCCCCTGTAATCCGGCAGCGAGCCGGAGCAACAGGTGTGCATCCCAATCAAGGAGGACGACGCGTGGGGCAACGCGCCGCTCCACGCGAATCTGCAGCTCGTGCAGTTTTCGACGTCTCCTGAGCTGGGACGGCGTTGGCGGCGCCGGGGTAATGGCCATCATGTCGGGTGTCCTGGAGGCGAGCCGCATGAGGAGGCCCTCACCGGTCGCTTCGAACTCCAGGCTCCCAAACATGATCCGGTATCCGCGCGGAAGCGGGCCGGGGGACCCCGGGGCGGATCGTGATGACATGGCCTTGGCGTGGCTTGCCGTCAAGGGAACTGATCGGGTGAAGTGGGTTGATCACAGCGCGCCCCCTACCTGGCGCGCCACTGTCGGTGCTGGTATTGGGCGGCCAATCCTCAGCGCCACACAGAATGCGCTGTGTCCCGTCCCCTGACGGTTGATGCAAGAGCTAGCACGGTGAGACAAGGGTTTATCCTGGTTCCGACCGTGAGGTCGTACGTCCAGCAGAGTGCGCTCGTGGCGCTGTACTATCTTGCACCGGAGTGCTTGCAGTGGGGGGCTACAAGCGAGGTGGGAGAGGAGAAGGAGTCTCCAAGTCCCTGAAAATGAGTGTGAAAGTGATTGAGGCGAGTGCCAATATCGTGTGAGGCGGTGATCGTGTGTGTGTGCCCCTGTCTTCTCTCTCGCTCCCTTCCTCCTTTTATAGGCCAAGGAGAGAGGGGGAGAGGGGCTTACAAGTACAAGTACAGTGTGTGCTACAGGGGCGCGCACTGGAGAGCATGGCGCCGGGCGTGCGGTCGTCCTTGACACTGGCAGGGGATTTATGGCGAGCTCCGGCTTCTGCGGGTGTCACGGCCGTCCCTGTGCTTGTCCTGGAGTGGTCTCGAGGGGTGGCGCCGCCGTATTCCGCACCTAGCCGCCCGCCGCTGGTTGGTTCGAGGGCGTGGCAGGTGGGGAAGGACGAGAGTTGGCGGCATAGGGGTCGGCATGGCGGTTGCTGTTGACCACAGTGCGCGGCATGCCCGGTTTACCGGGGAATGGCCGAGAGTTGGTGGATTTGACCCGGCGTTCGTCATCACCGGGCCGCGCCTGACCGGAGTCTGTGCTCGGTCGCTGCTCATATATTTGTTCGAGGGTTCTTCACGTCCATTCGAGGGCTGCACCGGGGGGGAAAGGACGGGAGCGGGTGGAATAGTGGTGCGGAATGACGCCTGCAAGTCTGCACAGGGCCTTGCGCAGCGCCGCATGCGTCCGCACAGCGGCGGTGAGGACGCATAGTGACCGGAGCAGGTAGAACAGCGAGCTCTGCGGTGTCAGCGGCGCGGCGTGGGGAGAGATCGCCTTTTGACTTCGGCGCCCGCCCGATGGGGCGGGCATTAAATGCCGTTGTCGGGCGGGGCGCCGGGGCGCGCCGCGTTGAGTAGAGAGGTGGCCTCGAGCGAGGCGGAGCTGGCTCGCCTGCTTGAGGGGGTACGCGGCCCTCGAGCGAGGCGGAGTTGGCTCGCCTGCTTGAGGGGGTACGCGGCCCTCGAGCGAGGCGGAGACGGGGGTCGCTACTCGGGTCCCCTTGACAGGCGAGCTCGGATGGTTGTTTTTGGGCCGTGATAAGCTGTGACGGGCCGCGCTGTCTTGGTGGCCCTTCCGGGCTGCTGGTGATTCGGCCTCCTGTGGTTAACGTTTTTTGAGGGTGATTACCCCGATGGTTAGGGGACCCCCTGGGTCTGTCCCCGACACTATGGTCCCCATGTTCCAATTTGGGATTTACACTACCATTCAGTGAGGAGACAGTATACCTTATTTCTTCTGTTTGATAGAAATGTGCTAAATGGTTGCTATATTTTTGGTTGCAGGTCTGCGACGAACTTGAGGACATGATGGAAGAAGGTGGTATACTGGTCGATTACCACTGATGCGATTTCTTTCCAGAGCGTTGGTTTGACCTGGTAGTTGTGCTCCAGACCGACAACTCAATTCTGCATGATCGCCTGACCAGCAGGTAATTGAAGTGGAATTTCCTCGGAACCACTCTTTCAGAACAACTGACATGCCACATTCATTATGTCTGACAAAATCTTATTCGCAGAGGCTATACGGGTTCCAAGCTCTCCAACAACATAGAGTGTGAGATCTTCCAAGTGCTCCTGGAGGAGGCGAGGGAGAGCTACAAAGAGGACATAGTGATGCCCTTGCGGAGTGACAACGTCGAGGATATTAGTAGGAACGTGGGTACATTGACAGACTGGGTAAACAACTGGAGACCATCCTGATGAGCTAGTTGACCTGTTAAACCCCAGGAGGGTGGGGAGGCTCTGGACCTCTGGTGATAGTAGCCTAGGGCGTCCTAGGTGTAGTGTGCCTGCCCGAAAATAATTTTTTGTTATTGACGTTGACCATATGTTTCGTGCATTGATTTGTATTGTGCTGACGAGGTGTGGTTTTTCTAATGTATGTAGGTCCGAGATCGTCATGATACAACTTTGAATGTAAATTGATATTTTGGATTTTCAATTGGTACCCTTGTGCCAATTCGATTGTTTCCTTCTGGAGGTCCAGGATGATCAGGACACAAAATGGTAAGTAAACACCGTTTGCAGCTGAACAAGACAAACGAGACCGTGGGTGGAGGTTGCGGCATTGTCCTTTTTTTTAGCTCATATATATTGGATTATTGGATGACCTTCGGAGGGGGTGACAGGCGTGGCGGTTAGCCCGTGGGAGGTGAAGCTAGCATGATGGGAGGTGTGCTTAGCAAGTTAGCATGATGGTGGACTTGCGTTTGATTCAATGGGGGAGCCCTTTTGTCAGCTGCGTTAGCATGACGATTCGATGACGGTTAAATGCAAATTAACCAGGTGCCAATGTATGGACTGGAAAGACGAAATTTCAGTCATCTATAGCGCGTTTGTTACCCATATCTCACTACACACTTTTGTACTTAAAAGAGAACATATGAAAAGCCCTGGGATAGCTATTGTTCACTGCTAAAGCTACGCCTTCCAACTCTTTTCTTCTAACATCTTGCATGATTCGAATCAAAAGTTCAAAACTCCATCTCAAAGGGCAATAGAGTTGCATTCTTAGGCCCTATTTGGATCCTCTGGTCCCATGACTAACGGGCGCGGCTGACCGTCACCAGCGTGATACGCAAACTCGTGTCGCCCGAAGGAGCTGCGCGCTTTTATTTTTCATCTTGGGCCGCTGTTGGGCCCATTGTTCGATCCTCTTTTTACGCGTAGCCCCGTTCCCTATAAAGTACTCCATTCATTCTGAAAAAACTGACGTTTAGGCAGCGACACAGTCTCCAAAACACAACTTTGACATCTTGTTATTATAAAAATATTTATCAAAGAGTGATATATGTATACTTTTATGAAAGTATTTTTCAAGACAAATCTATTCATATAGTTTTCACATTTGCAAACTCAACAACTTAAAAGTTATTGATGATTTATATTCCCAATGTTTGACCCAAACCTTGTCCTAAACGTCAGTTTTTTCAGAATGGAGGGAGTATAGCAGTAGATTAAACAACATGCCTCACTTGCATGCGATAAAGTTTAGAAAAAAAGTCATTACTTTTAAACCAAGCATCCAAATTAAATTTCGATCGCACCATAATATTTATTACGATAAAATCTTCAAAACAAGATCCCACTTGACTATATTTAGATGACATTTTCTTACGAATTTTTTTTATCAAACTAGAACAAATGAGTCAACGTTGCGAACGAATGGCTGCACATGGAGAACAGTAGAATCCACGCTGCGAATAAATTACTGCACATAGAGAACAAATTAGTCCACATTGCAAATAAATTACTGTACATGAAGAATATATAAGTCCACATTGCGAACAAATTACTGCACATGGAGAACAAAACAAATTACTGCACATGTAGAACAAATCAGTCCACACTGCGAACAAATTACTGGACATGGAGAAAATGTAAGTCTACATTACGAACATGTAAGTCCACATTACGAACAAATTATTGCACATGGAGAACAAATGAGTTCATGTTGCGAACAAATTGCTGCACATAGAGAACAGATAAATCATGTGCAGAACAAATCCGTCCACGTTGCGAACAAATTACTACACATAGAGAACAAATGAGTCAACATTGCGAATAAATTACTGCACGTGGAGAACATAAAATCCACGTTGCGAACAAATTAATGCACATGGAGAACAAATATATCCCACGTTGCGAATAATATATATATACATGACGAACAAGTTAGTATAAAAAATAAGAGTACAGAAAATAAATATAAATAAATAGAATAGAAAAGAAAAAATATGTAAATTAATAGATATAGAAAAAGTAAGTAAATAATAAAAATAATAGAAAAAATAATATATGGGCCTCTATTGGGCTTATTGTGGTACTCCGCACAGCCCAAACCCTTAACGGGCCGAAGAAGCCTGTTGTTTGAGCACACTCGTCCGCGCGCGCGACAGATTTAGCGCGCGACAGATAGTCGTTCCGCATGACTAACACCCTGTTTGGCACGGCTCCAACTCCAGAAAATCTATGGAGTTTTTGAAGCTGGGTATGATGAGCTCCAAAAAATTTTGGAGTTGGAGCTAGAATTGCATAGAGAGTATTTAGATAAATCATTTTGTTTATATCTTGTACTAAATATTATTATTTAAAGTATATTAATTTATCATAGAAAGTGTAAATCTGGGCTGAAGTTTGGAGCCAGAGCTGTCCCAAACAGGCCCTAAATTGTAGTACATGACTAAAGTTTAGTCCCTACCATGTTTGGATGGAGGGACTAAAAGCACTCTAAAAATACTAAGGGGGTGTTTGGTTCCATCGACTAAAATTTTAGTCCCGTCACATCGAATGAAAGAATGCTAATTAAAAGTATTAAATATAGATTAATTATAAAATGCATTACATAAGTGAGGACTAATTTACTATACGAATCTATTAAGCCTAATAAGTCCATGATTAGACAGTATAATGCTACAATAATAATTTGATAATTATGTACTAATTATAGGTTAATTATGCTTGTTAGATTCGTCTCCGGAGTAGCTATGACTTATGCAATTAGTTTTATAATTAGTTTAGGTTTAATGCTACTAATTGTCACTTATTTGAGGGACTAAACTTTAGTCCCTAGGATCCAAACACAGCCTAAAGACTAGAGATAGAGAATGACTTTAGTCCCATTTTAGCTACCCCAAGGGACTAATGGACTAAACCATTTAGTCCCACCTTTTAGTCCATCTGTTTGGATCTTTAGGGACTAAATGAGACTAAAAGTGTAGGACTAAAGTTTAGTCCATTGGATCCAAACAGGGCCTTAGGGTCTCTGCTTTTACTATTGCAAAAGCCAAAAGCCAACCAAACGGCCCAAAAGTCACTAGTGACTTTACCCAAAAGTAGCTTTTATTGTAGTACAAATCGAAAAGCACTTACCCTTTGTTTTCATTGGCTTTTGAGGCAAATACTTACCCACCTACCACTCGTTATAGAAAAAACGGTTTGCTTCATTTTGCGCCCCCGCCGGCCATCGCCGCCGCGCTCCCCGTCGGGCCACCACAGCGCGCCGCTCCTCGCCGCCCGACGCCGCTGTCCGCTGTCGCCCTCCGCTGCTTACCCCAGCCCGTCGTGCCCATCGCAGCTATCCGCTGCCGCCCGCCTATCACACCCGGTTTTAGAAAGAAAACCAGATACATCTCATATGTGCGTCAGGATCAAGTTTACACATATATGGTAAATGTCACAAGTGAATATCCATAACCATGCACACAAAAGAGTATTAAAGTGTATTTATTACAATATCAGAGTTGACACAAATGTCATAGCGGAAGACTAAAATAAACGTTTATCTAAATGAAGCAAAGTAACTCCATCTCCACATGCAGATGACTGGGGACTCGCCTATAATAACTCAGTAAAATCCTCAAAGTTCTCCCAATCTGAGTAGCAATCCGAGTGTGGTCGATGCAATATAAAAAACCAGCATGAGCACATGTCGTACTCAATAAAGTATAGAAATAAATGACATGCAAGGCTTTATAAAGTGGATGGCTGAAAGGATAGCTGCATTAAGCACTTTTAGGTGGTCAAATTTTATTCAACATCTAGTTACTAGCAAGTATAAGCATATACCAAACCACAATGAAATTAGTAACATAAATCCAACATATTTATGTAACTACAATTTAGATCATATTCAAGTATATTTCTCATGTAAGGGTCCATGCCGCTCATGACCGTGAGCATGGCTGTTATAACAGTTTTACACTCTGCAGAGGTTGTACACATTCACCATAAGCTACGATCTCCATTGCGAAAGGCATGCACCATTCCCACACCACGTGGACAAAATACTGATTTTCACTATGAGACCTTTACAAAGCATATTTAATACGAAATAACCTGCTAAGGTTTTCAGTCCAACCAAAACATAACCCTCCCTAATGAGTGCAGTATCTTAGCAAAGCCTATTGCTCAAGAAGAGCAGGCTATACCTCATCAAGCCCCCATGCCCTTTTTAGGTGAGGTTACCAAGCACTAAACACGCTAATTAACCAGTCAAAGTCAGCGCCACATGACACTTATGTTTGCACCGTTTTCTTGGGTGGTTCTCCATGTTCCAATTAAAAAGAGTGATCTTGACAATTAGTTAATTAAAAAGGGTTCTAGTGGAACATAGAGTATGAGTTCATTAACCAATCCTAGTTGAGCAAGCTAAGCATCATCTACCAACCAAAATTAATTAAATAACCCATCTGTAAGGTATGTTAAAAGAGACTAGAAAATCCTTAATGAGACCCAACAATATTAATATTAATGCAAGAAGACATGGTAAAGGAATACTTGCCTTCCTCCAAACTTTGCTACTGCTCAAAGTCTTCAGCAACTTGTTCTTCAAAAGCTTCCTCGAACTGCGCACTTCCTATACGCATCACACATACACATGCAAGAAAATAATACAATAAAATAAAAAATAGTACACCAAACAATTCCAATAGAGCTAAACAACAGTACAAAACTAATCTACACGTTATAAGGAACGCATGAGCGCAAGAATCACCAAAATCAGAGTTAAAACGAGAAATATATGGCTTTTCTAAGGTTCATGGACTTGTTGGCGATGTTTTAAAACTTCTAGGGGTTTATTTGTGAAAAACCAAAGGCTAATACATAATTTGACAAAAAACAGGAGGGCTAACATGTAAAAAGGCAAAGGCCGGGCTTCAGGGGGCAAATTTATGGAAGCTCAGGGGCTAAAATGTAAGCCAGGGGCATAACTGTAAATATTTTTACAACGTGTTTGGACAGGAGGTTGATTAGAGAAAACTTGGAGGGCTCTTTTGCAAAACGGCTGCGCTGACCGGTACGCGTCGGGTTTGACTCAGAGTCAGGCGCGACGCGGGCCGTAGGATGGAGATCCATCGGTCCAGATTGGATTAAGGCTAGGGTCGCCGGAGGCGGCAGCGCCACACGCGCGCGGCGACGGGTCGCCGGAGAAAGCTCGAAATCGAGCTAGAAGCCACCAAAACGCATGTGGTTAGGTGCTAGAGATTCGAGGAGAGACGGCGGGCTCACCAAGGTGGTTCGAAGCGGGAGGGGAGTTGCGACGACGACCGACGACGATGAAGGGCGGACGACGGCGCTGGAGAAAGGACGATGAGCTAATCAGCTCGACTTCGAGAGCAAAGCTAGGAAATAAATAGTGAGGAAACCTTCGATACCCCCTAGCGAACCTCTTGGAGTGAGTCTCGACGAGGGAGAGGCGGCAACACGGAAGATCACCAGCGGCAGTGGCGCGGGGCTTAGCGAGGCTAGGGTTTGCGATGTTGCGCGTGTAGAGAGACAGGGTCAAGGCGACGATGCACTAGAGATAAAGGGGCCGGGCCCACGCTCCTTGGCGTGCGTGCTCAGCTCGGCCAGCGTGGCGGTCACACCTGACTCGGACTCGAGTTCGGGTCTGGCTCGGGGAAGGCCCCGAGCAGCAAAGGAGAGGAAGAGAGAAACGGAGACGTTCGCGGGGAGTGAGGAATGGGCTGGAGTGTGATGGGCTGCGGTGAGGAGCTCTTGTGCTGGGCCACGGAGAGTGAGAGAGAGTGAGGGAGCTGGGTCGGGAGGAATGCGACTGTGCAAAGAGCTGGCCGGCTGCTGGAGCGAAAGAGAGAGGGAGCAAAAGTGAACTAGGACAAAGCTTGAAGGGGCAAAACCAGACCAAAAGAAAACTTCAGGGGCCAAAAACAAACTTGTACAGAAACAACTATTCTAAAGCTCAAACAGATGCAAATTAAATTTAAATTTAAACATAATTTAAATTCTAACTTAATTACCAACAACCAAAAGCCGATGTAACAGTACGAATGCAACAAAAACTTATTTTAGCTAAAATTATTTAATATGCTGTTTAAATTCAATTAATTCACAGGGATTCCAATTAAATCTCAGAAAATTTCCTATAGACCTTAATAAATTCTAAATTTTTTTAGGAAGTTGTCAAATACTTTATGTGATGAAATTAGGGTGTTACACCGCCGCTGCCGCCATCGCTCGCCCCAGCCTGCAGTCGCCGCCCACCGCCTTCCACTGGAGGAAGAAGGGGCTGACGAGCGGGTCCACTCGTAGTGAGAGATGGGGGACTATTTGTTACATATGGATCCACTTGCTACTTTTTTCAAAGGTCACAACTGTTGCATCAAACAGACTAGTCTAAAGCCCACAACCCATAACTCACAACTATTTTTTTAAAAGCCACTTATCACATCTACTTTTTCAAAAGCTATAGCTTAATCAAACACACTAAGGCCTTGTTTAGATGGAGAATAGGGGGTGGGGATTTGGGGGTCTGTGGTCACTTCGTAATCATTGCATCACTGTAGCATTTCGTTTGTATGTGTGAAAAATTATCCAAAAATTGATTAATTAGGCTTAAAATGTTCGTCTCGTAGAGTACAACAAAACTGTGCAGTTAGTTTTTGATTTCATCTACATTTAGTACTCCATGCATGGGCCGACATTTTGATGCGATGAGAATCTTTTATATAGTGAACTTTGAGGTTGCTTTTTAGGAGCTAAACGAGGGCTAACAAAGCCCCGCACGCCTTGGGCATACAAAGGTGGCAAACATCAGATGAAAAAGTAACATGATTAGCTAAAAACTGCAAAACCTATGATGTTGTCACCTCGGCTGTGTCATCCTGTAAGCTGTAACATGGAATCTATATAACCTATATAATTGGTACCCACTACCAAGTCATGGTTGGATTTCTCTCAACATGCAACCATTCCACGTCATCATCCACTATGTGCCATATCACTATCCACTATAAGCCATGTCATCATCCACTAGACCATCTATTTATTCTTCAATCGATTTTCTGTGGCCATATTTTTGTGAGTAGCAATTACAAATTACATGAATAAAAATTACATGTATGATCAGTCATACTTCCATGTATAATGTTTACTAAAGAACGTTGCAATACAATCACTTTAGTGTTTATACTTTCACATTTCACTTTAAATTTTTGTTTAACAAATTGCTGCAGCAACGCGCGGGGTATCACCTAGTGGAAATATTAATATTGATACCGGATCTCCAATAGACGCACACGTGTACAGGGTATTTGTTTTTTCATTTTTTTCACCTATAAAAGTAGGAAAAGAAAGGGAGGCTTTAGCGTCGACACCTCAGAACCCCACCTCCGCCCCAACACCAACAGTTGCGAGTCCCTACAGTCTGCTGCGCCCCTCCTCCCTGTGTGCGGGCCGTCGTCCCAACGGGCGGGGAGCAGGAGCGGCGGACCGGCGGAATGGCGGCGCCGCCGAAGGCGTGGAAGGCGGAGTACGCCAAGTCCGGGCGGGCCTCGTGCAAGACGTGCCGGTCCCCCATCGCCAAGGACCAGCTCCGCCTCGGCAAGATGGTCCAGGCGACGCAGTTCGACGGCTTCATGCCCGTGCGTAACTTCTCGACCCGCGGAGCCCATTCTCCCACGCGCTTCTCGCCGTCAATCTCCGCAGATAGATTATCGAATCCTCGTTGAGTTTTCGAAGGATTCGGGACGGTAGGGTTTAGGAGCGGCTCGACGGTTTTTTTGTGGGTTGGGTATGGAATGCAGGCAGATTGGATTGGCGGTGGCGGGTTTGGGGGCTTTCGGGAGGCAAAACCCGCGGGTCCGATGTGGGGTACGGGTCTGTTTTGATCTGTGGCTTTTCACTATTCATGGTGTCCGTGACGCCTGATTTTTGGTGCGTTTGATTGAATGTGGTTCATTCAGGATTTAGATTGTGGTGCTCGTGCATTCGATTGATACTCTATCTGTTTGTTGAGTTGACTTCCACATCGAGTGATTTTTATTTATTTAGGGGAAAGTACATCTTCATTCTTTTATGTTCTTTAAAGGGTAGTTTGATTGGCACCATTTTCCCCTGATTTTAGAGGTATAAAATTGACCAAAGATTCTCACCGTGTAACGGTAAGAGCGTTGAACTCTGGGGTCAATGAAACCCCTATGCTGAACCGGGTTCAAATCTTGGTACCAACTTCTTTAAGACAAAGTCGAAGGATGTCTCTCCCTTTGGTCGAGTTTTTTAGAGGTATAGAATCGAATGTTCACAGCTATGCCTTAGTGATATTTTTGTAAACCATATATTTTTCTCTTTCTGGAACAAATTGAAATACATTTTTCCTTTTGCCACGGTATAGTATAGTTGTATTGATGCTCCTCCCTGTTTTCTCCTTTCCAGATGTGGAACCATGCCCGGTGCATCTTGGGGAAGAAGAACCAGATAAAATCGTAAGTGATTGTGTCTCTTACTTGGCAAGTAGATTTTAAGCTTAACTCTCTTAAATTATTCAGTTTTGTTTTGTCTTTTTGGTATCCACCGTCAACATTTTAACTTGATTCTTAATATGCATCCAGTGTTGATGACGTTGAAGGATTAGATGCACTTCGATGGGATGATCAAGAGAAGATAAGAAACTATGTTGGAAGTGCCTCAGCTGCTACAAGTTCCACAGCTGCTGTTGCTGATAAATGTACTATTGACGTTGCTGCATCTGCTCGTACTTCATGCAGACGATGCAGTGAAAAGATTGCAAAAGGAACTGTAAGTATATTATGATTATGGATTTTTTTATGCCATCATTTCTTGTGAAGCATATCATTGTATTGGATAACGCAAATGATCGATGCCACGCTGCATATAGTGCCAAACCTTTTATTATTCTGTTGTGCTGGAATTGGGAAGAACTGTTTAACATCCTTTTGCACTGCAAATAGTTCCAAAGTTTTTATTATTCTGTTGTGCTGGAAAATCAGGAAAAACTGTAAATATTTTGAGGTCACCAACTTGCTCCTTTATCATCTAAAATGCCTGCCAATATGTATGAGTTGCTAAGGCCACCTGTGAAAATAATGAAATAGAATGCGAAAGGTAGGAACTGATAGCAAAGTCAACTATGTTGAATTTGTCTTTTCTTTATTTATGTGGCCTTCATAATTGTGTGCTCCTAATAAGATGCTTGATCCTGTGATGTATTTTGGACACAAAGGCATCCAAAGTTCCACTAATACTTAGCAACTTATGCTGTAAAACATGCTGTCTGTCTTGACCTCAATTTATCAATAACAGTTTTATATCTTTGACTAGGTTCGTGTTTCAGCTAAGCTTGAGGGTCAAGCTTCCAAGGGTGTACCGTGGTATCATGTCAAGTGTTTCTTTGAGGTGTCCCCATCTGCAACTGTTGAGAAATTCTCAGGCTGGGATACTCTGTCAGATGAGGATAAAAGAACTGTGCTTGATCTTGTTAAGAAAGATGTTGGCCATAATGGTAAGAAATTGTGGAGATCTACCCCAGCCGTCTTTTATTTTAGTTCACTTGGTAATCTTACTTTGTTTATTTTGGTCATCAAGAACCAACTAAGGGTTCCAAGCGCAAGAAAGGCGAAAATGATATGCAGAGCTGCAAAGTGGCCAAATTAGATGGAAGTACATCGGAAGGCACAGTGCAAAACAAGGGAAAACTTGTCGATACACGTGATTCCAATGCTGATATCCAGCAAAAGCTTAAAGAGCAAAGTGACACACTTTGGAAGTTAAAGGATGAACTTAAGAAGCATGTGTCTGCTGCTGAATTAAGGGATATGCTTGAAGCTAATGATCAAGATACATCTGGACCAGAGAGGCACCTATTGGACCGTTGGTAATTTTTTTCCTCCTTTTTCAATAACGAATTTTTTGGTAATGTTCTGTTTTTCCCTTCCTTTTTTATACGAATTTGTCATTTTGGATTATATTAGTGATGGCTGAAGATTAATTGGCATAAACGGACAATACTTGTCATAAGTGGACCTTAGTATTCCCAAAGTAAGCGGCAATGATAAATGGCGAATAGTACTTGTAAACAAAGAAAAAGGCTTCTAAGCAACATATCTCATGCAAAGGATCACCCGAATGAAAATGTGCAAACACCAATAATCGTTGAATCTAACTTGAGGATTGGATATAGTTGGAACCCTACCCCTAAATTGTGTTTAGCCTTGTACGGAGGTCTTCTCCCATCAACTTGTGACTTGTGAGTCCCTTCCAAAGGGATTTACTGCCCATGCCACATCCAAGCTGCTGCTACTACCATCCAAATTGTCCCCAATCTTGTGTGCTCCAATTCTGAAAAGTGAAAACTTCTGCACACTGCAATGCTGGTGGACAAATGATGTATACCAGAGCAGATTGCAGGTGTGAGCTAGTGCTGATAGGGTTGGCATGCTGCAATTGATATCGGCAGTAGGTACTAGGTACTGTTGGCTGGAGCGCTGCTCTTTTGTGTTTCTCTCACAGATTTCAGAGGCTTTACTCTCTAACTTTCTCATATATGGCACTAACTTTGATAACTCTCTTTCGCTTTCTGACAGTGCTGATGGAATGCTATTTGGAGCGTTGGGTCCTTGCCCTGTATGTAATAATGGCCTGTACTATTATAATGGTCAGTACCAATGCAGTGGTAATGTGTCAGAGTGGTCCAAGTGTACATACTCTACAACAGAACCTGTACGCATTAAGAAGAAATGGCAAATTCCAGATGGAACAGAGAATGATTATCTTATGAAGGTATGCCTAATGAATCCTAATGCTTGTTCTCAACAGTTAATAGTTGACAGATAGGTATACCTTGCAGTGGTTCAAGTCTCAAAAGGTTAAGAAACCAGAGAGGGTTCTTCCGCCAATGTCACCTGAGAAATCTGGAAGTAAAGCAGCTCAGCGATCGCGGTTACTCTCTCCTGAAGGATTGGATAAATTAAGGTTTTCTATTGTAGGACAATCTAAAGAAGTACTAGTAAGTAAATCTTCATTAACTTTTTTTGTTTCTGGTGCTATTGTTATCCTTAGGATCATTGGTTATTTCTGTCGTGCTTTCCTTTTGTTTTAGTTACAACTTACAAGTAGGTGGTATGTTAGCTGTATTGATCCGATCAAAAAAAAAGATCATTTCTTTTTCAAAAGAATCCATGCCAACAAGCTGTCTTTCCATGAGTTGCATCAGTGGAAGCAGCACCCAATTTTGCCTTACCTTGCTGTGAGGTTTTGCTTGCACCAGCCACAATAAAAAAACATAATCGTGATATTTAAGTTATTTGTCCTCAGCTATGTTCTTACCACATTGTACAATATAATACATTTGTCTATGGGCATGTTTGGAACCCTTGCCTAGCCTGGCCTGGCAAAGCAAAGCAAGAAAGCTTATAGCGTTTGATTCCATTGCCTTCTAATTGGTGGGACCCACTTTATAAAGAGACAGAGACATGGAAGAACAGACACACCACACCAGAAATTTGGAGAGGACAAGCTGAGTGTCAATCTGGAGTTTTTTTTTTGAGTCAGTCAATGTGGAGCTCCATCCGGCTAGTTTGCGCATCAATTTGGGGTAGTTGACTTTATTCGGCAGGCTGCTTGGGGATCATGGCGTATGATTCGACAGGGCTGCTCATGAATTTGAGGAGCTGAGCACCAAGGAATCGTCGATTGGCTACACAGGCTCGTCAATCTGGGCATCCGGCAGCGCGCCATGCTCTTCGTCAGCGCGAGAAGCGAACCTTGCCCATGCGGGAGAGCCGATTTGGCTCTCCTGGGCGAGCAAGGCTTTCCTTGTCAGACTGAGCGAGCTTGCCAGGCAAAGCAAGCTTTTGCTGCTCTACCAAACTGCTATTCTTGCTAGGCAAAGCAAAACAGTGCTCGGCGAGGAAACCAAACGCACCCTATATTCATTGCATCATGAATTTGATATTGCTCTTATTTATCTGTTGCAGGATGAATGGATTCAGAAGCTCAAACATGCTGGTGCCAATTTCCATGCCAGGGTTGCCAAAGGTTTATTTGTACTCCCTTTTGAGTCTAGAACTGACGTTTCTTGTAGCTCAGGGATATGAACTTGTTGGATACTTGGATCTGTATGGCATTGGAGCCTAATTTGATTGCTCTTTAAAACAGAAACTTACTTTCGTAAAAAAAAATGCAAATACCCCCCTAGACGTCAATTCAAGTTCCAATATATAGTTCCATTTACTACCCCACAATTCTAACTCGGTTCAGAATCCCCAGTGATGATATTCCATAATAGCATGTTTGCCGAATGTGACTTTGGATGCATAGTTGTTGCCTCCACAAACCAGACCGACTCACAATTGAGGAGTTTGATGGGCCCTAGTGTATCCTTAAACCCTCAACCCTCCTCTACCTTCCACACTTTTAACCTAAAATACATGGAGCATCCAATGTACAGACATGTCATCGCTTAAACATCCAAATGGGGGATTTTGCACCAAGGTTAGAGTTTTTTTTCTTGTTTTTTAAGTGAATACATTGTGGTTAAGAGTTATGAGATGGTAAATGTAACTAATAAGCTTGAATGGTGATAATTGCAATGTGAAGTGATTTCTAAATTTTAGGCTGTGTTTGCAATTTTCCAAAGACTAAAGGAAGACAATACCTGGTACTGTTTTTTGGAAAAGTGATGTTGCGTTATGCTTATAGGTAATACTTGCATTGCAGATATTGATTGTTTAATTTCATGTGGTGAGCTTGACAATGAGAATGCTGAAGTCAGGAAAGCAAGGTCTCTCATTTTATTACTTTGTCCATCCTTTTTCAATTGTAATTTTATGTCTTCCTTTTGTTCGCTATCAATGGGGTTTCAAATGTGATACATATATCCATTTATTTGCAGGAGGCTGAAGATACCTATTGTAAGAGAGGATTACATAGGAGAATGCATTAGAAAAAATAGAGTGCTTCCATTTGATTTGTATAAAGTAGAGAACACCTTGGAGTCCTCAAAAGGTGGTACTGTCACTGTTAAAGTTAAGGGCCGAAGTGCAGTTCATGAGTCCTCAGGTTTGCAAGATACAGCTCATATTCTTGAAGATGGAAAAAGCATTTACAATACAACCTTAAACATGTCTGACCTGGCACGCGGTGTGAACAGGCAAGGACTTTTATCACAATATTTTCTTTTGGGATTCAGATCTTGTTTATATTTGGGGTAGTTTTAAAGTTTCTTTTTATCATGTGCCCGCAACAAGTTCTCCTTTTGGAAATAACCATATATGTCACTTGTACTTCCTCTTAATTTTGGTTGATTTTGGCCCCATGTGCTGTACCATGGCCTCTGTCATTTTTTTATTTTGCGTAATCTTTAGTGTTTAGCAGAATAGGAATGTATATACAAAGTAATTTATCTTGTGCTTACATGAGGCAATTACTTCAAATTGTAATCTGTTAGTCTTTATATAAAGTTACCTTTTGGAACTTGAAAGCTATCCAATCTTTTTTTTCAGCGTTTGCTCTATCATATGTGGGCTTGAACATGCATGGTACTATGGTAGACTCAACACAACATGAGGGACACACCACTTAGGCTCTAACAGTTACTTCCCAATACCACCTAGTGATTGGCTTTAACTGAGTCTTGTTCTTGTAATTTTATATTTTCTGTAGAAGGTTGATTGGACACTTGAGTCCCTGTTCTCTAGCAAAAAGAAAAATCATCACTGTAGTTTCGAATAAGTTGTTGTTTGGAACTACCGGACTTGGGAGTTGGGACTAAAATGCGTTGTTGTTGTTTGAAATATGTTCACGACCCTTCTGAACCTGTCTGTACACCTGCCAAGCAGTAATGCACCTTACCACAGAAGACAATTTGATCTGGTTTTCCACCCCATGTGGCATCAGTTCCATGTTAGAGACATACACTGAGTCAGTAACACCATCTTCTCTTCTTTCTTTCCCTTCCTCTCCTCTCTGCACAAACCCTAGTTTGTTTGGCCAGATGCAAACTCAAGTTTATGTGGCCCATCCCAATGGTGAGTGTGGATTCCAATCCAAACCAATCAAAGAAATATCAGGGATTTCGTCCTTGTTCTTTGTCATAAGCCCCCATGAAGTAAATCAAAGCCATGATTCTTATTGACACTCCAGCTAGTTTTGGTTATATCATTGTTTTGCTTGTAATCAAAGAAACTATGGAAACAATAGGAGCGAAAAAGATAACATAATATGTTTTATAGGTATTAGTGGACATAAAGGTCAAATCATGGTTATTTTTTCTTTGATGATGCAATCCTTCTCAATTCATGAGTCTACTGCCTACTACATTTGCTTGAGCCACAATCTTTCGCAATCTCCTGCTACTACAACAACAACAATGGCAACGAACCTGTTTAATGCCTAGAGTTGCAACCCAACATGAGGCACCAACAAGAAGGGAAAAAGAGATGAAATACAACATGATCAAGTAGTTATACTACTTAGTGATTTTAACTTCATGGATGTAGTATGTCTACAATAAGTATGCATCTGCTAAAGTTTGTCCTGTTTCTTATTATAGCTACCCAGAATTTTGGAACTTCATGGATGTAGTATGTCTACAATCAGTACACATCTGTTAAAGTTTCTATTGTTCCCGTCAGACTGATGACCAGAACTTTGAAACTCATATACTTTTTCTGTTATTTCTCCTGTTCGAGATTGATTGATGCTAAAAAGTGCATACCTTGTTGAAATAAAAAAGGGGACCTTAGTCTCATGCTGTAATTTACCAATTGCTAGCTTACTCGCTTGTTATTCCATGCTATGATGCTATTGCTCTGGTCCCTTTATTAATAGTTTTTTTTTTCTTTTTTTGTGAAGTTACTATATACTCCAGGTCATTGAAGAGGATGATGGGTCTGAATGCTATGTATTTCGAAAGTGGGGACGGGTTGGGAATGAGCAAATTGGAGGCCAAAAGCTGGAGGAGATGTCAAAAACTGGTGCAATCAAGGAATTCAAAAGATTATTTCTTGAGAAGACTGGGAACCCATGGGAAGCTTGGGAACAAAAAACGAATTTCCAGAAGCAGCCTGGGAGATTTTACCCGCTTGATATTGTATGTTGTGAAAAAATATCTTACATCCTTTTTACTATTCTCTTGTCGATTTTAACTGATTTGTTAAATTCAATGCAGGATTATGGTGTTAAACAGGCACCCAAACGGAAAGATATCAGTGAAATGAAAAGTTCTCTTGCTCCTCAGTTGCTGGAACTCATGAAGATGCTTTTCAACGTGGAGACATATAGGTGCATTCTTCTTTTCTCAATGCCGTGTTTGCCTACATTTTTTTGCTCCTTTTCTTGTATTAAAGTAAACCTTTTCGCAGAGCCGCTATGACGGAATTTGAAATTAATATGTCGGAAATGCCTCTTGGGAAGCTAAGCAAGGAAAATATTCAGAAAGGTATGCTAATATCGTTCCTTATGGACCTCAATTCTTTTTTTATCCCTTTCAAATTTATGATGATATGAAGATGGTTACTTTCACACTACTTGCAGGATTCGAAGCATTAACGGAGATACAAAATTTGTTGAACAACACAGCCGATCAAGCTCTGGCTGTTAGAGAAAGCTTAATTGTTGCTGCGAGCAATCGTTTTTTCACCCTTATTCCCTCTATTCACCCTCACATTATACAGGATGAGGACGAGTTGATGATCAAAGTATGAGCTCATTACCTACTTTTGTTCCTGTGAATTGAAAGAAGTATTCTTTGTCTCTTCTTGTATTCCTTAATTCATGTGAACTTCTTCACATGGAGTAGCTCGTTTCCCCTAAATTTCTGAAAAATGCCACCTATAATGCTGCAATTAGTAGTTCATTGCTGTGTGATATGTAATCCTTTGTTAGATGTGATGATAGCTACAACATTACACATATGCTACTGAAAGCTTAAACGCAGCCTAAAGAATGTAGTGTTAGTTCTGCATTACATCATATGGACATAAAGCCACCGTTTTGTTTGGTGAACTAAAACACTATGTTCATACTGCTGCTATTTGTTGTGCAAATTCTAAATGTTTCTTTACTTTGCTCAATCTTTCTCTCTGCTGTGCACTTGTAAGGATTTTACAGAAAGTTATGATTCAGCAAGAACATTTATTATTATTATTTTGTTTGTGACATAATGTTTCTTCCTGGTCCATTAGAAACACTACCTCAGTCTATTTATGATTATTATTCTGTCTATTTTGTGTTGTCATGATTCTCTAGCTATTCTGTTATAGTTATTTTCCTTGAATATGATGAAAGAGCTTTCTTAGACCTGATTTGCGTGAAACTCATGTACAGGCGAAAATGCTAGAAGCTCTGCAGGATATTGAAATTGCTTCTAAGCTAGTTGGCTTTGATAGTGATAATGATGAATCTCTTGATGATAAGTACATGAAGCTTCATTGCAATATCACCCCACTGCCTCATGATAGTGAAGATTACAAGCTAGTTGAGCGTTATCTCCTCAACACACATGCTCCTACTCACAAGGTATCTATTTCTCCTCATACAGTGGATCTTTGTTTGTATTACATGGCTGTTTTTTCTCCTGTTTATTTGGGGGTCCTCTGCCAAACTTTTTGATAAGTTTTCTTTTTGAAGGACTGGTCACTGGAACTTGAAGAAGTTTTTTCACTCGATCGAGATGGAGAACTTAATAAGTACACAAGATATAAAAATAATCTGCACAATAAGATGCTATTATGGCATGGTAAGCAATAGTTTACTAAATGGTTTGAATATGCATTAGTTATAGCTTTCATTGTACAATCATTGCAATGATCTAAATTTGGTACTTATTGTTTACTAAATGCACAGTTCAGTATCTACAAATTTACAGTTTATTTTGTAGCATTTAAGGTCTCTTAGACATTTCTAAAGAAAAACCGTCATAGGCCTCACTGCAAAACTCAATTTGTAGGTTCAAGGTTGACTAATTTCGTGGGCATTCTTAGTCAAGGACTAAGGATTGCACCTCCCGAGGCTCCTGTTACAGGCTATATGGTTCGCTCGCTATTCACGTTCTATATGTTTTCATTGTAGCATCAATCAAAATGTTAGTTGAATATAATTATGTGATGATGCTCCTCGTTTTTTGACAGTTTGGCAAAGGCCTCTACTTTGCAGACTTAGTAAGCAAGAGTGCACAATATTGTTATGTGGATAGGAACAATCCAGTTGGGTTGATGCTTCTTTCTGAGGTTGCTTTAGGAGACATGTATGAACTAAAGAAAGCCACGGTAAGCTTCAAAATATCCTGGTGAAAACAAATCTAATTGCTCAAATAGGCTTTTGTCCTAACATTTTGTCTGTTATGCTATGTTGGTTCTTTGGCGCTCAAAACAGGATCCAGATAAAGCAAATTTCATTTAGCTTAGGGTTAATTTCATACTGGGGCTATAGGAAGCACATCACTGATAGGACCTCATGACAATTTATCATGAAGGCTTTCGCTACTCATAACTCAATTGCAATCATTTTTCCATGTTTATTCTGGCTTAGCATGTCCTTGTGTCCTTGATGCAGTCCATGGACAAACCTCCAAGAGGGAAGCACTCCACCAAGGGCTTAGGCAAAACTGTCCCACTGGAGTCGGAGTTTGTGAACTGGAGGGATGATGTCGTTGTCCCCTGCGGCAAGCCAGTGCCATCATCAGTCAGGAGCTCTGAGCTCCTGTACAACGAGTACATCGTGTACAACACATCCCAGGTCTGGACACGTCCTTCACCTGCCTTCGCTCTTGCAGTTCATTGGAGACTGACCTTTTCTTGAAAATCTTGTGTCTGGCAGGTGAAGATGCAGTACTTGCTAAAGGTGCGGTTCCATCACAAGAGGTGACTGGAACACTAGAGAAGTAGAGCTGGAACACTAGAGAAGTAGAGCTGGACGACTAGATTAGTAGAGTTGGTCGACGCGTCACTTATGGTATTAGTAGTCTGGCTGTGTATATTCGATCCTGTTAACCTGTAGTTTAGGTAGGTGTGCTCGCGCGTGATCCATTTTGGGAAGTGTTGCTTGGGCATCAGCACGAGTAACCCAGATTATCCACCGCATGTCTTATGTTAGATGGCGGATTGCTGCTTAAATCTGTAGGCAATAATATGGCATCTGAAACCTCTCGTCTCCTGTTATTTATCTTGACTTGCATTGACTGCTTTCACGTTTCACACTTTCACCTACACTACAAGCGTTCCTGACTCCCTGAGGCTTGATTCAGTTATGCAAAATCAAAGCAATGCTGATACTACTTTGCAAAGGTGAGTTTTCATCTAAAAAAGAAGGATTAGGGTTTCACAATTTTTAGTTTGAAACTGAAGCACTACTGTGGAAGCTAAAACCTTTCCGCCGGATCCTCAAGCGAGTTTAGGAAAATGAAGTAAACTGTTAAGCCAGGCTGAACAGAATCTGACAACCCTGCACACATACATCAAAGCAAAACCGGAAAAAGAAATCCAGCGTTAGCTTTCGATTCTGAGCAGTTCTTAGGGGAGTAACATTTGCTGTTGAGCTGCTTTGCCTACAGGCACGCCGGTGGGCACTGACTGCCTCCCTTACTCCCTAATGGTCTCCCTCCACTTGCTATACCGCCATGAGGCTCAAACAGAGCCCAATCAAAACCGCATTCTGCCAGCAGACACCCCGTAGAGCAATGCAGTCAGGCCAGATCAAATCCAGGCCACCTGAGAGAAACGCTGGCGTGCTAAACTGCTAACTATGAAGTCACCGAGGAGCGGTCAGCACAAGGGACGCCGATTTGCAGGGGGCACAGAATTTCCAGAGCAGAGGAATTTTGTAGTGGCCAAACAAAACTATATCTGGCCAATGTTGGTACCGCCACAGTTGGTGTCAGCCTGGTGGTTTTTGGAATTTCCCATGCACCCATACTCGCTGCATCTTCTTCCCGTTCTTCCGGTTCACTGACTTGACACAACAGTATTCCAGCTCCAACTGCAGAATGGTTGGCGAATGTAAGTCAGCATTCACTAATTTGTAAAATTGGATTCCAAACGACGTATCAACAATGCACTCCAGGAAATAAACAATATAATAAGTAACAGACGAAACAGAATATATAATTATAGCAGCCTGTTGATGAATCTGGAAGAACCACTGAAACATGGAAGATCTGTACATAACTACAATACAAAATAATACCGCTATTCCATAATGTAACTTCTAACCCTGAAAACATGTTGAAAAATTTGGGAGTTACCTCCATTAGTCCAGCAGCATGAAAGAGTTCTCTCACAGTGTCCAATGTGAAGAAGTACGACAGGGTGCCATCTGACCGCATATATTCCCGAAACCCTACTCTTTGATGAGGTAAGAACCGAAGCATTGTCATGTCATAAAGACCTAATATGAAAAACTGAGCAGTCAGAAAGTATGTGGTCATAAGCAACGTGAAATTATACCATTGTATGTCAGAGAAATCACCATAATCCCTAAACAGAAGAAGGCCACCTGGTTTCAGAACAGAAACACATTGCTCTATAGTGCTTGGCATTATGGCAAAGGGTATGGCTGATAATGTGAATATCTGCGAACAAAAAGAAAAAAAAGGCTACAATATATATTTACAAACACAAGTAGGAATATTGGAGGATTTTGCTTCACAACCATAAAGTTTATAATGCATCATGATGAAAAAATTAAAAGGATGCAAAAGCATATAACCAACCAATTAGCAACATATGCAACAACTTACCATGGTGATAAAATCCATGCCACCAACACAACATTGATCCTCTCTCAGGAAGTCTGGGTGCTCTTTTCTCGTTATATGATGACTTGGATCTGAAAGAAAAATGTTATGCAGAGTTGAGAACTAAGTAATGTGATAGGAAAACTCTAATAAAGGGATGTTCAATTAAATGAATAACCAAGTAAAATTCAGCAGCCTTGCCATGTGAACTTTTACAGGCATTGCAGAATAGCCAATCTGGAAAAGTTTCTTTAGAAACATCCATTAAAAAGGGGTGGAACCTATCCTTGATATCAATCCCTTTTGTATTGGATATAATCTCATTTGCCTTCTGAAGTGTGTCTTTACTGCAGTCACAAGCAAAGACAGTAATGCTTTCACTAGACCTGAAGAAACCATACATTATGGCGGTGTCACCATTAGGAATTAATGTCTAGATAATATAATTCACCAAAAGATGGTAGAACAAACAAACAGAATCATATATTCAGGACAAATACAGGACAGAAATGCTACATATTCAGGATCATATATGTTGGATGCAATCCTAGCAACACTGCAACATCACATTTGGAAGAAAATATTCTAAGTTCCACAAATCTATATCAACAAGCAAAACTTGAAACTGAGTTCAGAATTACAAGGCCCCCGTCCATTGTCTTTTTATGAATTATGTGTCTTTTTTTTCTTGAACTTGCAGGAGAGCTGCCTGCCATTATATTAAGAAGAAGATGGAGGAACAGACAACAAAATGGATCCAGAACAAAAGCTCAAAATTAGTTAGGTGACCCAGTGAATGTTCACAGTCAAAGCTAATTGGTTGAAATAATAGTTCTGAAAACATTACCGTAGTATGGAAACAACAGCACTTCCATTCCCACATCCCACTTCCAAAATCTTGGCACCATCTTTGCTGTTAGGCAGTTCAGGAAATTCCTTAAGCAAATATCTCCTTTCCTGTAAAAGCAAGATAGGAACATGAATTACAACTTATACTGTCACAAACTCTATAATTCATACTCAAAGTCTGAATGTCTAACACATTAGTTTTGCATGTGTCTTTGCCAGGTAATCAGTCAGGCATGCCATTTTCTGAATCTAGTTTACTGATGAACAATGGCAGGAAAGCAATTTCGTGTGTATGTGTTGGGGGTGGGGTGGGGGGTGGGGGGGGGGGGGGGGCATGGCGTAATACAAAACAAATGCATATTTGAATAATCACAAGGTCATTGTAGTGTAGATTAGAATCCTATTTTTGAGCCTGGCTGTACATAGTGCACAGGAGTAGCGTCATATTCATACTAGCATGGTAGCATCAATAGGCCAACAAAGGCACCATTTCCCAATTTTCTGTCGATGCTGTTTCTTCCAGACAAAGGTTCATTCCACTTAGAAGTTTAGAAATATAGAATTTGTTTGAGAGTTTTCTGAGAATGGTAGCGAACGCCAAAAACTGCCTACCCAGCAGAGGTTCCGTTCCATTGGTCTGTTCTGCAGTCCACTTTGCAACATAAAAATGTAATACGGTTAAGACAGTGAATCTTTAAATCAACACTCTTCCATCCAAATATTGTTTGTTGGTGCTGTTAGTTCATTGCATGCCAAACTCAAACCCTGTAAACTGAAGGTTTTCACGATGAAGAAGAGCAATCTAAACCTGACAAAACAGACCGTCGTCTTGACTGATGTTTCCTACTAATTCCAACTTGTCCTGACTGGATAAGCAGACGCACAGTTCTGAAAGGAAAGGAGGAGAGAAAAAAAAATGCATTTGCACAGGGGGTGGAGAGGCAACCTTGAAGAACTTGCCGGACGCGTGGCGGCGGTGGAAGCTTCTCCAGGCCTCCGACGAAGGTTGCGGCGGCGAGGTGGTACTCTCGGCGGGGTCTGGAAAGGGGGAGAGGTGGTAGGAGAAAGCAGGGTCGGATTCCACCTCCGCCTTGAGGTCCTCCCACTCGAAATCGTGCGAATGGTAATCCGCCTCCGCCTCGTCCTTGCCAGAGTTCTCCAGTTCGCCTCCTGCTTCTTCCACTTCCATGGCGAGCACGCCTTGCTCTGGTGCCGATTGCCGAATTAGCAAGATCCACCTGTCCTTGTCGCTTCGATCACAGTCTGCCCGTACCGGGGGCCTCGACGAGGGAGCTCAAATCTCCGGGAGGTGCGCCGCCGCTGCCGGGAGGGGAAGATCGAGCAGGCATAAACCTCCCGCAGTATATCGTAAATAAAATAAGAAAAGGGGGCAAAAAGGGCGAAACGAGAAAGAACCGCTGAAAATGTTTTTTCAAAGGAAAAAACTCCGTTTTAATTTACTCCCTTTAACTATTCATTTTGAATCCCATCCCCTAAACAAAATTTTAGCTTAATTTACTCCCTTCTATAATTATGAATTATTTTAGAGAGATTTGGCTTTGACCAAGCCGATTCCCGTTTAGACTTTAGAGAGATTTAGTACATTAGTAGCATCTGAAAAATCTAAGGACAACCAATAAAAATTGATCCCTAGCAGAAACACAGTAAATTGTTTCGGTAACAAAATTATGAATATTTTGCTGGTTTTGAATAAGTACATTGTTAGCATTTTCTGAATAGTATTGCTTGTTCTGAACGTGTTGCAGGACCTGCGCTGCTCGCAGTGGCGAAGCTAGTCTAGAAATAACCTGGTGCAGACTCGATCACTAGAAAGAAGATAATAAAATTTTTATGGTAAACTTAAATCTACGAGTAGTAAATTTTTGTTTTAGCCTGGTGCATGTGCACTGGCAAAACAAACGTAGCGTCGCCCTGGCTGCTCGCGTCTCATAGGATAGTTGAAGGCGGGCTTGGCCTGGGCGGCGATGGTTAGCATGGGCTGAGCTGTGCGCCACTGCAGCAAATTAGCTTGGCTCTGATCCAACCTTGCCACATCAACATCCAAATGTGTAAAAAATTGGTCAAAGCCATGCCATGTAGGACAACCAAAGTGGAAATCTTGTTAAGAGGTAAATTAATCCGTCCACTACCAGAATCATCAATATCTGCACCGGGTGGGAAAGCCCTTTAGCACCGGGTTTCCCACCCGGTGCAACTAAATCGAGGCTAAAGGGGTACCCCTTTAGCACCGGGTTGAATAACCGGTGCTAAAGGGTCCCTTTAGCACCGGGTGCAGCCACGACCCGGTGCTAAAGGGCCTGCCCTGCAGCGCCTTTAGCAGGGCCTTTAGCACCGGGTCGTGGCTGCACCCGGTGCTAAAGGGCTTAGATTTTTTTTTATTTTTTCCCAGACGCCATGAATGTACTTTTGTTTTTGTTCTTGTTCTTCAAGAACAGAAAAGGAAAGAAGATGATGACCGATAAATAAGAGGAGAAAGAAAGAGATGAGTAGATAGCTCAAATTATATTACAATATCCAAGATCTAATAGGGATTGGATTACAACATTAGAGATCCAACAGAGAAATTTAATTACAAGACTCAAGATTCAACACTCAGCATTTCAATTTCAACCACGAGCACCTTCATTACAAGACTCAAGATTCAACACTCAGCATTTCAATTTCAACCACGAGCACCTTCATTACAAGACTCAAGATTCAACACTCAGCATTTCAATTTCAACCACGAGCACCTTCATTACAAGACTCAAGATTCAACACTCAGCATTTCAATTTCAACCACGAGCACAAGACCCACCAGCACGAGCGCGGCTTCTTGCGCCGCCCAGCAGCCAGCGCGCCAACCAGCCTGCCTTCTTGCGTGCCTGCAGGGAACCAAGAAACGAAGTGAGAAGAGGAAGGGAGAAGAAAAGAAGAGAAGGGGGCGAGGCGAGGAGGAGGGCCGGCGGTTTTGGGGAAGACGAAGTGCTGCGGGAGCGGGGGCCGGCGCGAGGCTATATAGAGCCGGGGCATTTAGCACCGGGTGCAGCCACGACCCGGTGCTAAAGGCCCCCCTTTAGCACCGGGCCTTCCCACCACCCGGTGCTAAAGGCCCTTTCGCACCGGGCCTTCCCACCACCCGGTGCTAAAAGGCCGTAACTGGCGCCAAATGAAAATTGGGAGCCTTTAGCACCGGATTTTAGATCAACCCGGTGCTAAAGGCCCCAAATTTTCGTTTGGCGCCAGTTTCCAAACCGGCCTTTAGCACCGGTGGCTACTATTTGGGAATCTTATAAATATAGTTTTTAATATATAGTTATTAATACTTGTTTTAATTTAGTTATTAATACCTATTAAAAATATATATTAAATAAGAAAATCTTATAAATTACTAGAAAATCTTATAACTTACTAGAAAATCTTATAACTTACTAGAAAATCTTATAAATTAATAGAAAATCTTATAAATTACTAGAAAATCTTATAAATTAATAGAAAATCTTATAACTTACTAGAAATCTTATAACTTACTAGAAAATCTTATAACTTATTAGAAAATCTTATAAATTACTAGAAAATCTTATAAATTACAAAAATTGATAACTAAATCAAAGATTTTGGAACATTAAATGGTCTCAGATGAAAAAGTCATGAATAGTAAAATTTCATATCTCATCAAGATCTACAATCTTTATTTAAGTCATTTTTGCATTTGAGAAAGTGGTAGTATACATTGTTCATTAATCCTAGATTCACTCACATAGTTTCTAAAACTTTGTTAGAGACTTGTCAAATTTGTACTACATGTTATGACCCATTTTGAAAATGACAAAATGACCTAAATAAAGATTGTAGATCATGATGAAATATGAAACTTTGGTATTCATCACTTTTTCATTTGACATCACCTAGTGTGAAAAAAACCTTGGTTGTAGTTCTCATTTTTAATTCAAAATTTGGATTGTTCAAACACGAGAAGATTTTTCAAAATAATAACATTAATAAGTTTCATAACTTGATAGAGTATGATTTTAGGAATTTTTAGGAAGAAAAATGATCTTTTTTGAAGTTTGTACGAGGGAGAACGACTAGTTACAACTTTTATACAGAGATTAAAAAGAAAAATTGTTCTTGTTCATCCAGTGACGTGGCTCGTGTGCGCCCGGTGACGGCCGAGCAGCATGAACACAGCGCCTAAGTGTTCAGCTGGCTCGGCCGGGGGACACATTAGCACCGGGTCGTGGCACGACCCGGTGCTAATGTGCCCCCTTTAGCACCGGGTGCAGCCAGCAACCGGTGCGAAATGGCCTCGGCACATTAGCACCGGTTGCTGGCTGCACCCGGTGCTAAAGGGGGCGCATTAGCACCGGGTCTTGCCACGACCCGGTGCTAATGTGTCCGCCATGACACCCCGCAGCGCCGCCCCCGCTCCTAGCCGTTAGACCCGGTGCTGAAGCCCCATCAGCACCGGGTCCAAAAATGGCCGAGGCGGAGGAGGCGGGCGGATGTGAAGGATTCTGGTAGTGGTCATTAATAGAAAGAGGGAGTAAATTAAGTCAATATTTTTGTTTAGTTGATGAGATGGACAAAGCGAATAGACGAGGAGAGTAAAGTGGACCTTTTCTTTTCAAAGCTCCTTACCTCTTGGATCCATTCTACCTGTCCGATTGGAGTCAACACTTCTACACCTCTCTAATCTCGCACATTCTTGACCCTAGTCAAATTTTGTTAGATTAGAAGTTTCGATAGCCTGTCCAATCAACCTATCAAAAGTGGTGTAGAAGCTAAGTCTAATAAAAACTTAAAGTTTTGTTCTATAGATCTACTTAACAACAACATAATACTTCAAAAACAAAATTGGCAGCTGAGGGGATGAAACTTTGGGTCAATGGCACCAGAAGGAATTAAAGAAAATCTATGGTAAGAGAATACATATAAATTTCTATGGCACCGAGAGAATTGAAGCACTAGGATGGGTATGGAAACATACATTTTCAAGCACTAGGATGGCATGCATATCACTCATGAGGCGGTGGGGGGGGGGGGTACTCAAATACAAGATGGTAAGTTTTTGTCTTCCCAACTCTTGAAAACAGTTAAAAAGGGCAACTCCGCGGCGACTACTTTTCCTCCGCTTGATTCACCGGCTTTCCATCACCTATGGGGGCCTTTGGGGAACCGGTGAGAAAGGGGAGCTAGGGGTCCGGTTGGTGATGTACATGTTCCCTCCTATTATGGTAGTTTTTAGTAGGTAGGTTAGGGTTGGAGTTTATCTTAGTGAGGAAATCGTCGGGAAGCTTTTGCTTCTCCAGAGCTTCTTTACCTCTGTCTTCATTCGAGGTGAGCGAGTCTTAGCGGTGGCTAGTGTGCATGTAGTGCTTAGTGATTGAGTCTTTTTTGTGGGGGTTTCAACATTGACGGGTATGTCATTGATGTTTTCCTCTACATTGGTTATCGATTCATATGTTTTCTTCTATGTGCCATCAGCGCCCATGATTTCAAGGGTGATGCTAGTCTCGTAAATCATGAACCTGATAGTGTGCACATGTAGGAGTTTTGGTGGATGTATCAGTGGAGATGGAGAGTGGTCTATTGGATTTTTGTTCTATTAGTTAGTCATTTTTTCTAAGTTTTTGATGATCCATACTAGTCATATTTTCTGAATTTATGATGATGCTTACTTTAAGCATGTAAGAAGAGCGAACACGCATGTGGTTTTTTCCTTCTCTCCTCACACATGTTACTTGGTGGGGATGAAGGACAAACTTCTTATTTAAGTTGGTTATCCCCCCACCTCCACTAGTAAGGTGGGATTAAGATTTCATCCTTAGGCCAGTCTCAATGGGAGTTTCAAGGTATTAAATTTATTGATGTGGCAGAGTTATTATAAAAAGAGAGAAGGGGGACTTTTATAGATGTGAAAGGAGTTTCAATCCCATGAAACTCATCTGGCTTAGTTACCTACTTCCTGGTGTAAATGTGGCAATAAAATTGTGCACTGGGACTTACCTTAGAGCATAGTGTCTCTTGACATTTTTTGTATTTTTACTTATCTTTTGTTTTTTCCAATATTTTTTTCTCCTATATAGGGATACATATACTATATGACAACCTATATACACCAGAAACCTACTCAATAAGAAAAAGGGTTACCATCTTAATTAAATCACATAACAGTGTTTTTGGTGTGAGCAAGGCAAGGAGACTTTACAACATCGTCTGTTCTCCTCCTGCAATTTTGCACCAGAATGCTGGAACAGATGTGCTCATTAATTATGAAACAGAGATATAGTTGTGTAAGATGCACTAGCAGACATCATGAGAAACAGAGAAAGCTCAAAACATAAAGCTGTAGATAACTAGAGGTAACACGTGATATTCAAGCAAACCAAAACCTCAGGGCTTCTATAACTGCGTTTGCTTATCCAGCATGCAAAGAGTATGTAGAATACTTTTTCCTCCTTAATCATGGATTGGTTGCTTGTATACTCCTCTCTTTGCTTCTCTCAATTTGGTTCTCTTATTGTACAAAAACTGACTCTCACAATATGGGGAACACTTCCCCATAGTTTTTCTGCCAGAAAAGTGAATTCTACCCAAGTCATCCTAAGTAAGACGAACGGACCCAATTAACTGAAGTTAAAACGGAACTTGAGAACGCAGATGCAACAACATTCTGATTAAAGTTTAAGTGATCCTATAAAAAAGGATAGAAACAGAAGGCCAGGTGCCAGTTTTGGTTTAATTTTATCTTAAGTCAACTATATATAATTCCTACCGCAATATGTTGCGGTATCGATCATAAAATGTTTTTCTTTTGTTTTCTTGCTAGATGCTACAAAAACTCTACATAATGAACTAAGTTGCTGATCCTGAAGAGGTCAGCAGCTATACCCGGCCTCCAGAAGTCCAGAGTCCAGATATATCGGTGGAGATGTGAACAGGTGGAAAGCGAGTGCGGTCATGCCACTTACGTCCAACTCTTACCCAACCACTCCGCACAAAAACAACTCGCTGCCGTCCTTCGTATTTCTATATGTTCGCTCGTTCTCTTCTCTATGTTTGAAACCTTGGATCTGCAGGCTAGCTTGTTGAGGCCGCAAGCTAAGGGTGACTAGACCTTGCCGTATGATTCTTTTGTCCCGTTATATATGTTCGATCAGTCGGCCAAGTCTTCCAGCTTATAGAGTGAGTGAAGCAAAAGGTTCAGTTTTTTTAATCCGGGGGAAGAATCATTGCCCGGTCGGTCTTGGTCTCTTCGAGATGGTTTTACCAAGGAATTTTCAGCATCATTAAAAATAGATAGCATATATTTGGTTAGTTAGTTGCTTACCGCATGCGAAAAGTTGATGCATTTTATGTTCATAATGATTAGTGATGTAATACGAACCAGTAGTACTAGAGTGTTCTTAGCAAATTAAACTGGTTATCTCGTGCGGATATATTTTATTTGATAAAAATAAAGACTTTGGTGCAATTTAACACATGCCTAGTTATGATGAGACCTTATTAGTGAATTGGAGTGAAATTAAGGCATGCAAATTGGAGGCTTCATTATCTTGCAACAAAAGGAAAGGGAAAATGTATGTTGAACTGGTTCACAAGAAGGTGTATATATGTTCATATTTGAAACAAAAGGATCAGACAAATTAAACTAAGGTATATTAGGACGATTTGACTGAATCAAAGCATGAAAGGTAATTCCAGGAAAAATCTGCTGCCCTTCTCGGCGTATACGCTAACAAATAATATTCTTAATATTCTTAATCAGTCCCCAAGGATCAATCAAAGCAGGAAAACCCAGAGGAAACTCTCCTCCGGATGATGTGACTTTTTTGCTTCGTTAATTCAGTAAGGCCGGGCGAGTGCAAAGTATAGGTCATCCACAGAGGTTAATTACCTAGTACAGTGAAATGTTAGTTTATTATTATAGGATTAGGAAGAGAAATGTCTTTTCAGATGAGTTCAGTACCCTCTAAACCATTATTACAGGATGATTATCAGTGCCGACTCCAACACCCCCCTTCCCCCATTATATATTAAAAGGTAGTAAGTGATAATCCGATTTTCACAATCGGTTGAAAAAATCAGATTATCACACGCGCTAAAAGTGTTGATGCAAAAAATTGGTTCTGTACTAGGGTGAACTTCCTCAGTCGAGTTTGATAATGATTGAGAATATTAATGTTCCAAATCTAAACCGAACAATCGGCATCATCGATCTTATAATTTGGACAACAAATCGGTAATCTCTGTCATATAATTAATCTATCATGTGCACACACGAGCAAATCACTGTCCTCTGATAAATGTGACAACACTAGCTATATCACATGTTGGATTGGAAAAATATCTGAAATTGAGATAGATCGAGATCTAGAATAACATATATAGGGACCGCCGGCTGCACGAGGAGCATCCGGGTGAAAGCAACAGAAAGTCCAAAACTAACATCGCAAGAGAAACGGCAGATTCAGCATATGGATCCAACGACTTGTGTCTTATGATACACTTTTGCTACCGTGCCTGCAATTAACAATGGTATTGGCCCATAAATTTGGATTTGTTTATAAAATGATATATATGCGCTTATGATGAAGTCACTTCACATATAAAATGCTTCTTCCTTGTTGATACCATACAACCTGATTTTTTTCAAACGGTATTATAACTCAAATTATATTAAATGTAAAAATATAATATGACCTATCAATCGCATGCACTAATTAAGCTTTTAACTAAGGATAACGAGTAGTGTGAATTTAGATTTTATTGTACAATCACCATACCGTACCGGCCGGCACACGTACGCACATATATATAACTCGTCCTTCCTGGCATACTACACCATTTGTGCAGCTATACGCTTATAGTACTAGGCCACGCCAAACCCGAGAATAAAGAACCGTGTTCGCTACACTGGCAAGGCCGGCCGGCCTCGGCCGGCCGAATACTTTTTTCTCATCCTTGTCACCATCCAAACGTACGGCAGAACTAGACGTCAAAGCCGTGTCCATTACTCCCCAAATAAAACTTAGCAACTTGCAGCTGCACCTGTCATTATATAAGGCACCTGCCCTTGCTGAGTTCCGAGTCTCCGAGCCCCCAACACTCCTCTCCAAAACCCTAACAACTTCGATCATCACTCACTCACCCTGCTGGCAACGCGGTTCATCTTCCATAGTAAGCTAATTAAGTATTAGCTATTATTCATTGCTCCCATGGAAGGCGGCTTCAACAAGACTGGCTCACCGGAGGCTTCCGGCGAGGGCGGCAGCGCGAGGCGGGCGCCGGCGGGGGCCTACTACGAGTGCTCCTTCTGCAAGAGGGGGTTCACCAACGCGCAGGCGCTCGGCGGCCACATGAACATCCACCGGAAGGACCGGGGCGGCAAGCCCGGGCCCGCGCCGCCGCAGCAAGACGACGCCGGTGGCTCCCGGACCTACGGGGGCGATGTGCACCTGGGCCTCTCCCTGGGGAGGAAGGAGGATGTTGATTTGGAGCTCAGACTCGGGGGCTATCCATATAACTAGGAGAGACCTCTGAAAATTTGCTAAAGTAGTGGACGAATCAGCTATGATATGTGCTGATTAATATAGGTACGAAGCTAAGTCAGCATGCTACTTGTTTTGCTGCTGGATTTTTTCATTTCGTAGTTTGGTTCATGCCTGTCCCTACAGAGACTTGCTTGAGGAAGTGATTTCTGTAGCAGGATCAAATAATTTCTTGGAGGTCCGATCCTAGCATGTTTGGTAGCTGATGTATATAAGTGTGTGGAACGCGCACAATTAGGAGGGAATTTTATAAGTTCTCTTCGTCTGTTCTCCTATTTTTGGACCTGAGTGTTACTCACCCGTCCTTGAGAAGAACTTGAAGACAAGACTTCTGATGCTTTGTTATACTGATGGTGAAAATTTTGATTCTGTCGTAGTGTGCGTTGTAACTTCTGGGTTCTGACAGAAAATACAAGACAACAAGAGTGATAGGTTCGAGAAAGTAAAGCACTATTATATTGGTAGAATATTTGGATCAGCAACCTTTGTCGCCAAAAAGGGATCAGGCTATTCTACTTAATGTGAGTTCGTCCCTAGTTGCATTCAAGCTTTAGCTGCTTTAAATTATTTTTCTTGATTTTCCTCCAAAGAAAAGTATGGAAGTAGTATTAACAAAATACCCTTGGTTGATAAGCAAGCTTTCTCGATCTGTGCAGTATTTGCTTCTGTGAGTTTGTAGCTATAAAAATGAACTGCTCCCTACTTTCTGTCTCCTTCAGCTTCCCGGTGACAGAAATGTAATTTAGCTTATATAATACATGCTACAGGTTCCCAATATACACTAAGATTATTGATTCACCAATAATAACTACACTAATTTGGTGATACTGGTGAAACCCTCTATGCAATCTTTCATTATCTTACTATTACTAATTGGAGGCTCCTTTTGAAGCTTCCACGTTAATCCCCCACAATACGCGCTAGAGAAAAAAAGATAAATCCTATAAATTCTCATAATAATCAGAAACATCTGGCCGTCTATTTGGTAGATTCAAATCATCGTAGCCTTTAGATTTATGATGTTCTATAAAAATTACCCACGTATGCCATTATGAAAAAGTTGTAAAGTAACCTCCTAAACTTATATCTAAATTACCCACCTGCCATTCTAAACCAACACGAGGTTGTGCTCCTCTAATCTCAACTGTTACGCTCGTGACTTTTCTAAACCCTAGCGGTTTCGTGGATGATCACCAAAGCAGCGGCAGCCCGTAGCGTGATCCAGGACGTGCGTCTGTTGTAGGCTAATAAGCAAGAGCCCGGGCTAGCGTCATCCATGGAGGGAGCAGGCCGCGAGCGAGGGTGTTATCCATACGCCGCCTGTGATGATGCTCCGCGAGAGAGGCCCCAACATGAGCTAGCGGTCGATCAGATGGCGCGGTAGGAAAGCGTGAAGCAAACAGTAATGTCCAGAAGAGGCGCTATCCAGCTGCTGTTCTGGAGCGTGGCAGGAAGCAGACATGCCGATTGGTAGAGAAACAGTACATGATCAAGGTCTGATTTTTAATCGTATTCAATGCTCCTTTAAAACTTGACACGATATGAGTTGATGACACATGTACCGGTGGCCGGATAAAACTAATTTGACACCACCAAAGTGCAGGATTTAATTAATTTTATGTCTACGACGATTCAACGTTGATGGGCATAGATGATGACAAAGGAAGCTGGTGCAGTTGAGATGATCTCGATCATAACAGATAGATTGATGAACTCTTGATTTTAGGAGTCTAGCGAGTTGATCCCAAAACAGGTGCAAATTGAAGATCCTACAGCCTCTCCGTATGTAATTCTCTAATCATTCTAGCTCCTTTCTATCCACATTTTTTTAAACTTATTAAATTGCATGGGAGCAGCGATAGTGAACGATCGGTTTTGCGTGATTGATTTGATTCTTAGTCCTCTAAGATATTTATGAGGGAGCAGAAGTTAAATACTTACGTAATTTCTCGCACTTGGAAAATGTGATGAATCAACTTTAAACAGATAAGGTAGTTTAACATGCTCCATGTAATTATTCATTGATGAGGCATATGCGTGTCCAGAACACTGTTGAAATCTGATCATGTAATCAAGATAGGAGCTTAGGGCAATATAATTTAGTATCGGGACTAAATTGCTGCTTCAAAGTTAATGATGCTCTTAGATACATGATCCAGAAGTTCCACAAACATTTAAAAAAAACTAAAAACAAGTCAAAGGAGCTAAACATGGATACTTGAATAAAGATGTGATGCATAACTCGGTACAGCCTACGATAAGCTTTTTATTGGTTATAATCACTAAATAATATATTTTTTATTGTGAGAACACATGAAGATGTGAAATCTAAATGGGGAAAAGAAGGGAGGCAAATAGAATTTGTATCTTCCAAATTAGAGATGAATGTAGATAGCACCAGAAAACACCATTATCTATATTGTGTTAAAAGAAAAAAAGGAGAAATGAGGTATCTAGGAAGAAGGTAAGAGAGATATAGGCATTGATAGAGCATTTTCTAATTAGAAACCGACTTTAATTAAAAGAAAGGGCATATATATATATAAACCTTAATGCCCATGTAATTATGACATGTATATGTATAATCTCATATACCATGTGTTTATTTGAACATATGTAGCCAAATAGTACACATGTTATATATTTCCAATATTCCAGACACCATTTTCCTATCCACAAGATTATAGAAGCGCATTTCCTACAAACGGTTGTTTTTTCACATACAAATGGTGCTAATATAGATCACATATATGGCTCAAATTATTTGGGCACTTCACTTATATTTAATAAATGGTATAATTAGAGTTGTATAAAAGAGACATACGTGAAGGGTTTTCCTTCTAATACTACACCTTCAATATTAAGTCAAGTAATTCAAATATTCTACTACCATTCTCCCCTCTACAAGTACTAATGGGTTTTGAGATTAATAGGGCAGTTTAATCTAGATTGATTGGCACAAGCCACTACATTAAATGGTGGGCTACACGGTAATGAGATATGTTAGGTAATTAATGTGTGATATATAAATCATACTATTTATAGATAAAATTTGAACTCCAGAATCAATTATATTTGTCTCCGGAGAAAGTATTCATTTATATTTTAAAATTACTAGCCCGTGCAGTTGCACGGGTTGATAGACTAGTTTGACAAATTAGTTTTCCCATTCCCTCCGGCTTCAGGCTTCATGGATAACTTGCTGGTGGGAAGTGAAACGAATTTGCAAAAGGGATGGTGCAAGTTATGGATAACTTGCTGGTATGTAAATGTCCATGGTTTTGACCTATACTGTAAACTATATGATATGATACAATCTCTAGGATTACAACAGGCCGGCAGGGAACAAAGGGAATTGCCATGCGTAATAGGTGGACATGATCTCCCTACCACACTACGTTCCGGCTGCCTAGGGATCAATCTACCATGTTGATAAAAACGGCGAAGCTTAGAGTTATGAAAACACAATTAATTCTTTTTCGTAGGTACATTATTTGTCTATTGTATCGAACCTTAATTTTTGCTTCAGCACTCACACCTACAAAGCTTCCCGCTAGTTTTGCTCGAGTGGATTTAGGCCGATGACGAAGCAGCGTTGTTCCATCTCCTCTCTTGGATTGGAAGTGCAGTGGTGCCTGGTGACCGATGGCCAAAGCACGGGGGTTCGCTGGTCAGAGTTGGAGAAGAAGGGTTGGTGTTGGAGCTTTTGGGTTCGGATTCAGGAACTAGGGTTCAGGCCGGGGTTGAAGTGGTGGGGGATTACGGTTCACTATTCCCACCTCTCTTCGTCCTTTTTTTCTCTTACTACAAACCATATCTGAGGTGGTTGAATCTGGTTATGGCCATGGTGGTGGGGATGAGCAAAAGTTGACTGACAACTAGTGAGCGGCATCGATTTGCTTCTGCCTCCTCACCTTCTCACCCCTTCAGATCCTGCACTCGCAATGTTCTTTTTAGGCGGTGACAATGACGAGTAGCAGGCTGGGAGAGGTGGAGCTAGAGGATGAGGACCTCCTCCACTACTGCACTGAAGGAGGCTGCTGCCATTTGCGATTATTTTTATACAAGGCTATTTCTAGTATTTTTAGATATATGAATAAGGCTTTTGTTATCTATGTACAAAATCTTGAATATGTGTGTATAAAGTTTTCATATACAAAGTGTTGAATACGTGTGTGGAAAGTTTATTTTTATCTTTGAGTGGAAAGTTTTTGTGCACAAAGTATTGAATATGCAGGGTCGAGAAGCTAGCACCGAGATCACGTACCGTGGTGCACCCAGCTCAAGAGGCTTGTACAATTTCTTAGGATTATATGGTGAACTTGAGCTTAGTGACAAAAAACTTTTTTATCTGGTGCATTGGCTCTAGGGAAAGTGAACGTGCCGTCGCCCCTGTGAATATGTGTTGTATCAAAAAAAAAGTTTTGAATATGTGTGCATAAAGCTTTCATTAAAGAGTTTTGAAACTATATGTAGAAAGTTTTTTATTTGAGCTTATGAAGTTCCAACACTTTTGTATGAAAGTTATTTAATTTAGCACATGGGGCTGCAGGACCAAGCATAGGGGCCACTAGGATATGCATGCAAGGTGTGCGCTTCCCTGCAAGTTGTTCCCTGCGCTTACATACCGCTGGCTACCAATAACGCTCGGGCGTCGTCAGCGCGCCACAAACACTCAGCCCACTAATTGCCCCATGTATAAAGGTATGTCCAATTAAAAATTCCATTGTTGCAATTCTGAAAAGATTTAGTTTTGCATTAAAATAGTGCAATTACTAAATATGAGCACCGAGAAGTTCATTGTACCATCGTTCATTGGTTTCCAATCGAGCAGTCGAATCACGACCAACTATCCCTGTGACCCGCACACATGGTGGGCTTCACAAGCATCTTCGTTCTCTTTCTTCTTCATTTCTCCGGTCCCGTCCTCACTCATCCGTATCTTCTTTCTCATGCTTCTCCCTATACTTAGAGGTGAGCACCGAGAGATCCACGTTGGGTGTGGCGGCGTGAGGCCTTGAGTGGTCGGATCCCACGCTGGGGTGAGGCGAGTTTCCCCGCCGGGAGCGGCACCACCAGACTAGGGTGACCTCCCCTTCTGGGTGCAGCGGGACACAACAATCACAAGCTCTAGCTCCCCCGCTGCGAGCGGCGGTAGCGGGCCGGGGCGAGCATCGCCGGCAGCGGCGGCGCACAGGCCAATGAGGCAGACATTTTCTTCTTCTTTTCCTTTCCAGCCTTGTTTCCAATGTTTTCTCTAAATTTTGTCCCAAAAGTTTGCTTCCATATTTTGTTCATGGATCTTTGTTCCGAAATTTTGCTGACAAGTTTTCTTTAAAACTTTTGTCCTAAATTTGTTTCAATTTTGGTTCTCTTAGTCTTTTTTTATGAATTCATTTATATAAATTTTGTTGACTATGAAAGTTCTTTTACAAATCTATGCATATGAATAAATTTATAAAAAAGTTTTGTCATGCAAATTTCATGTCAACATATTTTTTTTCATATAACTTTTCTTGTGATTTAAAAATTGAACGGAGTAGGGAACACACATGGTGATGCGGGAGTGGGCGGTGGTCCTGACAGGCTGTCAGAGGTTGACCATAAAAATGGACGGCCGTAAACTAGATGTGCTCTGTAAACACTAGTCATTTCTTCAGACAATCTAAGTAGCGTTCTAGAAAGGTAAAAGGATCTCATTCATCCATAGGATGCGAAACTAGAATGGAGGAACAGCAAGGTTGATGGCCAAAGATTTGCAATTTATTCCAAATCTCCCCGTGCTGTTGAATGACTGTGATGGAGGAACAGGGCTGCCAGTTGAATGAGAAGCAAACAAATGCACAGCTGGGCTAGTGACAAGGTGGAAACGGCTGGTGATGATGAACGCCCGCGTGCAAGTCGACATATGCAATTCAACACCGTGCCAAGCAATACTTGATGTGCCGTCAGTGAGGAGGAAACGACGCGACGATGCATTGCCAGACCTCAGCTGCAAACACACCCTAGATGCATTTTTTACTTCCATGATGAACCTGATACAATAATAGTATTATTGATCTTACATTCGTTTACATGTGGATGGCAAAGCTAAATAAGTTAGATGAATTCTAAAATGGCACACCTTTATATTTGAGAAAGTATAGCATACACTTTCTCGATTTGCAAATATAAACAGTTCTTAAAGAGATGGCGTAGGCGCTTTCATGAGGGGTACACAAGTGTTTTCCCCTGTGGCTTAATATGTTCTTAAATTTGAAATGTTTATCATATTTGGGGATGGAGGATGACACAATCCTTCGAGATGGTTTGCAATGAAAGTAGTTGCGCCTGACCGTCTGTGAAGAGATTATAGATCATATTTTTGATGTGCTTGTAACAGTTATTTTGCACCATGAGAAAAAGAAATTGGATACTACATAGCCAGGTAAGCCTTCCGCATGATAGTTGTTTCCACTTAGTCTTCCAAAATCCAAATATAGCTCGGTAGACGATCTTCAATTTAATACTGTGAATCCTTCTAAATTTAAATGCATCGATTTCATAGTAACATTTTTTTTCCCAAACTCGGCTATAAATGCCGCCTATATATGCGCTTCACCGTACTATATCATTTGTGTGTTCACTCGCACAAGTTCAAACTTCCTTTGTGGTGCCTACCTGTTATTCACCAAGTAAGAGGCCACCATGGGAGGCTCCTCCTCGACCACCATTTCCTTGCTCTTCTTCTTGATCCCAGTTCTTGTGCCAGGTATATATTCATCCTTCCAACATCTGGAATTCCGAATCCAGATTAATTTTCTATGATGTAGTTCATGCATGGTTTCAAGGCTTTACCATGGCCATTTCTTTGAGGAGCTAGTAACCTATTTTTTGTCCAAAATTATCTCGAATAATGTTGATAATATAAACTGACACTGATGACGAAGCACTTGATCACATTATTAATTTCCAGGCGCCGCCATGGCAAGCATATTCGTGTTCACAAACAGGTGCCAGGAGACGATCTACCCCGGCGTGCTGACGAACCCAGGCAAGCCTGGCTTCCCGACCACCGGCTTCGCGCTGCCGCGCGGCCCCGACGCCGCCTTCGCCGACGTCCCCGCCGGCTGGGCAGGCCGCATCTGGGGCCGCTACCGCTGCGCCAACGACGCCTCCGGCAGCTTCGGGTGCGCCTCCGGCGACTGCGCCACCGGCCGCGTCGAGTGCAACGGCAACGGCAACCAGGCGCCCAGCACGCTCGCCGAGTTCACCCTCAACGGCCAGAACGGCGTCGACTTCTACGACATCAGCAACGTCGACGGCTTCAACGTCCCCATCCAGGTGACAACACTCACAAGATACATATGTATACATACATATATACTAAACTTATTATATATAGCAAAATGATATAACTGTGTTCACGCACGCACTATGCCGCAGATCCTGCCGTATGGGCACGCGACGAGCTGCGCGACGGTGAGCTGCGCCGCCAACATCGTGGCGGCGTGCCCGCCGGAGCTGGCGGCGAGGGCGGCGGACGGCAGCACGGTGGGGTGCCGGAGCGCGTGCGGGGCGTTCAACACCGACGAGTTCTGCTGCCGCGGCGCGTTCGGGACCCCGGACAGGTGCGGGCCCAGCAGGTACTCGGAGTTCTTCAAGGCGCAGTGCCCGCAGGCATACAGCTACGCCTACGACGACAGGAGCAGCACCTTCACCTGCCCGTCCGGCGGCAACTACCAGATCATCTTCTGCCCTTGATCGTTTAGTTTAGTTTACTGCTGGATCAGAGAGTTTGGAATCATTCTTTCGAAGAATAAAATGTCGTTGCGTTTGTCTAATTGTTAGATATATTCGGGCTCTGTACCATCGTGTATACGGCGCCAAGCAAGTGAGGATCGGATTTCACTGTAATATGCCAGTATGTTTGGTACGGCTTGAACTCTGTTCCTAACTGTCTTTCAACAAAGACTATTGTGTGTTTCGATGGCACTAGTGCCTTCAACTCTCGGACTATCTTTACTGTTGCTTAAAAGCTTAGGAACAATTCATCTTAGGAGAGCTTTATGGGTCAACTCTTGTGAGGGTGGGCGGAGTCCCTCGTCTCTTGCGGTAGCTTTTGAGGTGTATTTTTTTAGGTAAAGCTTTAAGGTGTAGCAACGCTTTCTCTCAGTTTAGATTAGTTGGGGCAACTTTTCTAGTTTTGGGCCAACAGTTTAATTTAACTCATGTGAAAAACTCTGTTGGAAAAAAGTGCCCCAAAAATTTTCCGTGCAAAGTTGAAAAGTTGGATGAGTTATCCGGAAATGTTTTCAAAAAAAATTATTAAAAGGAAAGACATATAAGAATAGATAAAAAAAAGAAAGTTAGGGAGTTGTCGCTTCTCAGTCGGAATCGTGCGCGTCAAGCATCCTTGGTGCATGCGAGTGAGTATCTTCCCCTAGTATATATATCACTGTAATACATGGCAACAATTATTTCAAAGAAATTCAGAAAATAGCACTGGTCTCTCACAGTGCTCAGGAAACAGCACTTGAATCCCATGCATGGATTTAGAGAAAAGCATGCACCACATTCATCTCGAAGCTTCGCAAAACATCATTCCTCCTTAGTTTCCCTCTATTCTATTTATTTCGATTGGTTGCCACAAAAATCAAAAGACAAAACTTGCCCCTCATGTTAATTCCTTCCTGAGACTCCAACACTCCGCAGGTGTTTTTCCTCGAGCATTCCCCCAAACGCCCAAATAAACTCAAGCTCCTGTTTGGATTCATGGCTGATCTTTTTCATGAGCTGACGTCAATTCCATGCTTAGTTGAGCAACAACGTACACTGCCGTAGTAGTTTATCTCCTATTGTGTGCTTGACCCGTAAGCTTGTACTGTGCACATAATTGTTAATCTTATATGTGGGTTTTTTGGCTACACTCCTCAAAGTTAATATTTTCTTGTAGACATCCTTCAATTCAATATTTGTTAATGGACACTACTCAAGTTTGATTATTTGCCAATAGACACCATAGACATTAAATTATCAATTACCAGGTGAAAGAAGAGAGATTATTTAAAAAACAACATGAATGTCCCTGAACCATCTAAACCTAATAATTAGGCCCACTAGTCCGAACCGGCCTATATGGTTTTGTGTTTTGAGTTTAGGGTTAAGTGTTTAGAATGTAGGGTTTAAGGTCTAGGGCTTAGAATTTAGAGTTAGGGTTTAAGGTTATAGAGAATTTAAGACATGTTATGTATAAGCCTATTGAACTGCATAAAATTCCTCCTGCGTCCGAAGATTTATTGTGATATGTTTGCAGAAGGATTTGGAAATCGAGTTCGAATTATCATGAAATTTACGGAAGGTGTTGGATGTCAATTTTGGTGGGCGATGCGGCCTCTAAAGGATGACACTGGAGAAACTACTGTTCATATGATTTCGAACTATAAACTTTTTTGTCAGCGCGGATGTCTGGTAGATGCAGATTTCACGTTCTCACAATTTGATCATAGTGAGATCCTTTCAAGTCTCAATAAAATTCTTATTAAGAATCCTCTATTAACAAAAACACTAGACATTGAGGAGTCATTTTTTGATTTAGGTTTAGGATATTTTAGGGTTTAGGGTATATTGTATAGGGTTTAGGGTCTAGGTTAGGTTTTAGGTTTTTTAGAAAGCATTTAATACATGTTTTGTGATACATATTTTTAGGAGCTATTTCCTTGATTCCCCCATAATATCACTATTAATATGCATGCATATGTTTGGTATATCTTAAATCTTTTGCTAAGACTATTTTGAGTTTCGATGGCATTGTTTCCATATATTTCCACAACTTGTTTGGAAAAGAATTTGTCCAACTTTTGTGAAAAGCTCTCTTGGAACAAGTCGTCCCAAAAAGTTTCATGAAAGGTTGTCATGGAAAGTTGGGTGAGAAAGTTTTCTAAAAGATAAAAGTAAAGTCATAGAGATGAATAGTTACAAAATAGAAAGTTCAGATTTGTCGTTTCTCATTCAGAAACTACATGTAAAGCCTCTCTAGTGCAAACAAATGAGTGGGTCCCGCCTATCTGGTGTTATCTTGATCTCATGTTCTTATGCATGACATGTGGATCTAATGGCAGGTACATTGCTACACGTCAGTAGTCTGATATGTCGTCTCATGCAGAGCCACGTAGAATTTTGCTGATGTGGAGGAGAGAGAGCGAGGTGAGAGAAGAAAGACGTTGTTCGCGCAACCGTCTCATAAGCTAAGATTTAGGACTATAAGAAAACTCTACTACCATTGTACAAGTTGTTGTTACCGTGCACATCATAATATTTCTTTTATTTCACTCATAAATTGAGGGATATGGTGTTACTACGAGACAACTAAAAGAACAAGCTATTATACATGTTGTCTGCTAAATCGTTTTAAGATTACATGTCAATGCATGAAACCACCTATTAGACGTTACCAATGTACTTGTCCTAATATGTTAGTGCAAACCCATTGTATACACAGAGCCAAGGATTTAACTGTAATATATTTTGTACCGCTAGATATCTCTAGAACTATTGTGCATTTCGATGCATCCCATTAATGCCTTCAAGTCTCGTACTATCTTACTGTTGCTTGAAAATTTCAGAATAATTTATCTTAGGAGAATTTTTGGAACAACTCTTGTGAAAAGATCTCATACTACCTTCAGCTTTTTCCAAGAGAGCTTTGAACAAGGGCTTTAAAAAGAAATCAACAACTTGTTTGAAAAGGAGTTTGTACAGCTATTGTGAATAGCCCTCCTGGAATAAGTTGTCGAAAAATATTTCCTAAAAGGTTGTCATGAAAAGTTGGATGAGAAAGCTATATAGACATGTTTTCAGAAAAACTTTATTGAAAATCGAAGTCGTAGAGATAAATAATTATATAAAAATAAAATCAATATTTGTCATTTCTTGGTCAGAAACATGGGCCAAACCTCCATAGTGCATGCGAATAAGTGGTTTCCTCCTTTTTGGTGTCATCTTTAGTGTTCCTATGCAGGGGCGGAGGAAGAGGCCTAAGGCCACTATGGCCATGGCCCAGGGATGGCCTGAATTTGTCCACACTACAGTAGCAAAGAGGCCCAACAATTTCCTAGTAAGGCCATGGAGTGGCCCTAAGCGCTGGGCCGGTCCAGCTCGGAATCTGTTCCTATGTTAGTGCCGAATCATCATAATATCATATGCACGACGCTAAAAATTTCATTGTAATAAGCCCATATATTTGGTATATTTTAAAATCTTTTGCTAAGATAATTGTGCGTCTCGATGGCATTAATGCCTTCAACTCTCAAGACTTGACTACTGTTTGAAACAAGGTTCATCCCACCTCGGCAGGGTGCAACACCACCACCCGCTCCCCTTTGTTCCCTTTTCTCTTTCCTTCCTCTAATTTGCTCCCTTTCCACTTTTCTTCTCTATACATTGCTCACTTATTTCTCCAAACTAGATCTACACTACTCGACCTACAACATCCCCTTCCTTCATTTAATATTTTATATAGAATTTTGAGTAAAGTCCATGTGCGATCATCTAACTTGGCTCAGTGTGTCATCCTGATCCCTAAACTCATAAATTGAATATTTTTCTCCCTAAACTTAGCTTCGGGTGTCATCTCAGTCCTTAAACATGCAAATTGCATATTCGCCCCCCTAAACTTAGCTTTGAGTGTCATCTCGTTCTCTAAACTTACAAATATATTTTTTTACAATATATAGATCCATATTTAATCTGTATAGACGCCCTAAACTTGTATATTGTTACATATTTAACTTGCAACTACTCAAAGCTTCATGGAAATCTAATCTTTTCATCAGCTACTCAAGTTTTTAAACATATTTTCCATTTTTTACTATGCAATGAATAATACATCAGTTATTAATTTAACTGTAAATATATCTACATAGTTAAGCATTAAAACTTCATAATTTATCATAGGTTTGTTTGACATCATCATAGTAATCAGTATAGACACTTGCAAAAAAATTGTTGAACACGTATACACGTTTAATATATATCAATATACTCTAAACATGTATATTTGCAACATTGGGGACCTAGATGACACCCAAAACTAAGTTTAAAGAGCCAAATCTACAATTTGTAAGTTTAGGGACTAAGATGGCACCCAAAGCTAAGTTTAAGGAGTTAAATATCTAATTTGCGAATTTGGGGACTGGGATGACATAGCGTGACAAGTTAGACCATGGTGATGCACTTTACTCTAGAGTTTAATTGAAAGAAGTTCTCTAGAAATTTCAAATTTTATGGCCATTTATACATTGTTAGAATTCAAATAGTATTTAGCCGTTGATCATGTCACCATGTCAGGGCCACTCCAGTCAATACTACTCCAAGTTTAATCAAGGTTCAAAAGTGAATGAATTGGTTTCTGAGGGTTTAAAACTAGACTCAATCCATAGTTAAAGTTCTAAAATAGACTTCCCTTGTTTAAAAAGCATTCAAAGATCTACCTTTTCTTTGTCTTCTCCCGTTAAATGCATGGGCCCATTTGGCTAGTAATAGGTAATTGTGAAAATATACTATTTGGATCGTGTATGCATTTTCTCCCCTGTCCACACATAACGCCTAAACGTTCCTCCATCCCTCGATCCCATGGACAAACAAACATGGGTGTACCGTTCAAAAAAAACAGACATGGGTGTGCGAAAAACATCAACGAAGGTGTCCATTTGGTGAGACACACTACTTTATAAAGTGGATATGATCCACCTAAACTTCAAACTTTGGCATACAATCCTGAAATTAGAAATTTCCTCCGCGACGCCTTCCACGCCTAATCCCTCACTACTTCACTCAACGCAAGCGAGCGACAGCGCGGCCCACCGTGAAAGGAGCAGACGATGAAACCTTTGACAAGCGTGGCCCACGACGTATACCAAAAAAAACTTAGAAGGTTTACTTGTATATATATATATATATATATATATATATATATATATATATATATATATATATATATATATATAGTGGGGGTGTGAAGATGTTAAAATTCAGGCTCACCTCGTTACCTTTTTGTTCGATCTTATTTTTCCCGTTGAGCAAGTAGTTCAACTGTTCAAGGAGCATTAAAACTGACACAGCAGATAGAGGAAGAGGAGTGAGCATACTTGCATCATGCCTGTCCCTTTGAGTAGTTGCTGTCTCTTTGGAAACGCCCTGTGTTCAACTATGCATGCATAGTCACGGGTCTTACAGTAGAAGCTTTGTCCAGGTGCGTTCTTTGGATATTTGTTTTTTAAAAAAATTACTAGTCTTTTCTATTCCAAACCTCGGTAAAATGGGAACGCTTGCATGCTAAAACGCCTTGTAAATCGAAAATGAGTAGTGATGCTACCGTGCTCTGTATTGAGAGCGAGAATGGAGAGGGAGTAGTTGTCGTGGCATGAAAACCACACAGTGAAAAAGTCTCAAGCTCATTCATTTAAACTTTATCCTCGTATTGCCAAAGTCAACTACCTACTGAAAAAATTAGCTACTGGTAATGGTTAGCTTATGGATCCTGCGGTCAAGATATTCCTATTTAAAACTTACCCTCATATTGTTTCACCAAATGAGCTTAACATTTAAATTTGACTCCACTGACGGATATGCCAAGATCCCTGTTCTGTATTATTCAGATCTAAAGATCTTAGGATAACCTATCAATTAATATCTGAATCCATTTCACCCTCAAGCAAAATCTCCCTATAAATACATAGGCGCTTCACAATTCTATCATTCCCAAATTCCTTAGAATTTCTCTCTGTGTGCCTTGCTGAAGTGCGTTGTCCGCCAAGCTCATCATGGGAAGCTCGTGGGCCATTCTGTTGCTCTTCTGTTTGGCCTCCGTTTTTGCATCAGGTATTGATCTTCCAACATTTGATTCTAGATCTGTGGGTATAACTTGATTCTTCTCAATGTAGCGTATCATATTTTTAGATCTAAGAATGTTGTTTCATCGAAATGCCGTTAAATAATGTGCAGAGACAACACATCCAATTTAGAGTATCATGTTTCATAGGAGTATCCAAACAATTAATTGTTGTCATATTGTGTCTATAAAGAGGTTCTAATACATTTATTTTGTGCCAAAATGTTGGAGTTTGTGTCAAAGCTATACATCTTAAAGCTTCGTTTTGTTTCATTTTTAAGTTTTTCATATATACCCAGTTTCCATTATTAGGCTACTCCCAGAGATTTCTTTGGGCGACACATAACAAAAAACTTAAAAAAGGATAGATAACTAGTTACAGTATATCTTTATAGAGATATAGTGTGGTCTCTAGATCTAATTTTAAGACTAGGAAACCCTGTTCACATTCTAGAGCTATTGTCATAGGAAAACACCAACAATTGTCACCGTTATCCAAATATACCGAACATGATTCATCATTCAAAAAAGTTGGGATTAGCAAAATTTCGAAGCCTTAAACAATATAAATTCTGAATAAAGTTGGGATTATGTGTTATATCACTACACGAGTTCCACCACGTTGCCAGTAGCCTGGTACTGACCGAAATTGACATCCTGGCAATCATTTCAGGCGCAATGGCAGCAACGTTCGTGTTCAGAAACAGATGTAGGGAGCCAATCTACCCCGGGGTGCAGACGAACCCCGGCAGGCCGGCCTTCCCCACCACCGGCTTCGAGCTTAGGCCCGGCGCAGAAGCCCAATTCCACGGCGTCCCGGGCACCTGGGCCGGACGCATCTGGCCTCGCCACCGCTGCTCCGCCGCCGGCGCCGGCGGCCTGTCGTGCTCGTCCGGCGACTGCGATACTGATCGACTCGGTATGCGTGCAGATCTCGCCGGTCGGCGCCGGGTGCAGGACGGTGACGTGCGGCGCCGACATCACGGCGGCGTGTCCGCCGGAGCTGGCGGTGAAGGCGGCGGACGGCAGCGCGGTGGGGTGCAAGAGCGCGTGCCTGGCGTTCAACACCGACGAGTACTGCTGCCGTGGGGCGTTCGGGACACCGGACAGGTGCAGGCCCAGCAGGTACGCGGAGTTCTTCAAGCACAAGTGCCCGCAGGCCTACAGCTACGCCTACGACGACAGGACCAGCACCTTCACCTGCGCCACCGGCGCCAACTACAACATCGTCTTCTGCCCTTGATCCGATTGTGGCGGCGCTTGTTTCAAATAAATCTGTGTAACTAGCTGGCATCATGTAACCAAGAATTTCACCATATATATAACAATTAACAAGAATATGTTTGGTGCCATGGTTTTAACTCTTTTCCTAATATAAGGAGATTGTGTTTCGAGGGGGGTTCAAGAGCTTCAGCATCATGTTCACTGTTCAGTTCATAGCGCCTTCAAGCACAGAACGATGGAGCAGTAAAAGTAATGCAAATCCTTGCGAGCACGAAACCTCAGTTTCAACAAGTGTTCTAAAACTATGAGATAGAAACATAGACATTTGGTAGCAGTTATTGTCTTGGGCAAACATATGTCAAGGTCGCTAATACTGCTTGTAGACGAAACTGTAATGATAGTTATCATAAAACCATACAACACGGGAACTGCCTAGCCTGTGTCTCTGTTGCCTAGCGAGTTCTGTTATGTAGATACAGATGTATATATGCAGGTTGTGTTGTGTTTGGACAACTATGGTTAACACCAGCGGCAGGAAGTCAATGCAGCATGGGTAGATCGCGTAGATGGCGCAGTTTTGATTTCTGATATCCTAGTGCTCTGGCATGCTGCATACTAGCGGAATATCATGTCGGCCAGGGCCTTCACAAAATATAGCTTCAATGTATCTTCTGGCTGACCGATTTGACCTTGCAGACTCCACAGTTTTGACTATTGACCATGGCATCCTGACCTGCCTTACCATGTCTATAACACTGAATATCAGATCAATCAGGGGCTTTACATAATCTTCGGGTTCCTCCTTAGACTAACTATGAATTTAAGTAACGCGGCTCATCTTAGAGTTTCTCTATCTCCAAGAATCCTATTTGTCCAACCTTGCTTGTCATCTAAACCAGCAAAGTGAATCATAAAGTCTCCATCCGAATAAACCCCTGAAAATTCAATATGCCGTGAACAAACCATAGAGAGGCCATACATGCTAGTAAAAACTTCCATAAGAAGTAACATGGGTACAATGTACTCCAAGCAACCATAAGTTCAGCCCATAATTGCAACTTATAGGGAACAAATGCAGGGATAGGCAACAAAGTAAGGTGGCAAAGAACAATTAGTTTGCCATTTTGAAGTAAATAACAACCAATATCTGGTACATGAAGACTAGAACAATGATATGCAGTGAATGAATTCTGGAGACATGTCACCTTTCTTGTTTATCAGTAAAATAATACCGATTAATTCAATAAAATATCTTTCTTCATCATTTTTGCAGTATAATTTTGCACGTGATATATAGTATCAATTTTCCAAAGCTATCAAATGCAGATAATTCTGAAGAGCTCCGAGGATTTTATTACTTTTGAGCAAGAGCTCCGAGGAAGTTATGCCCTCAATATGAATACAACGATTTATAACATTCAAATGCAAACTCTCGTTAGCCATTACATATGCAGTGTAAACTAGTAGAGTGGATGAGAATGTAAGTACCTTTCCATGTTGTGGGCAGGTGGAAGATCAGACGGTGCACCGATTTCCATGTGAGGATCCAAGGGTAAGAATTGAAGAGGCATTGCATTTTTGCTATCCGAACATGCGCTTGCATTTCTTCAGCTGATAAGTGATCTATGAGATGCTTGAGTGCTGCATTATCTCCACTTCTTGTGGAACCAAACTGTATAAACGATGTCTTGTTCCACCATGTATCCAGAAACCTCTCACTCCATTTTGACCTCCTTATGAAGAAAACTCCTGCATGGGAAATGGTATGCCTATTTTATTATCATGGTGAATAATGAATGGTAAAAAAAAGGATTGTGAAATCATGCTACCAGGAAACAGAGCAAACTGAAATAGCCATTTGAAATGCACATTTCTATACATCAGATTATTCAGTAGGCAAGGAACACTCAGATTAATATTAACAGGAAGATGAGCTAAGAATTGATCATTATGAATATGCCTCTTGGGGTCAAACATGCTGAAAATTTAGTGTGGCAACAATTTACTTGCAAAGCAATTTTGCTAAACAAAAAACTAAAAATATTCATGCTCCATACCAGCATTCACACCACCAAAATCCTCTGTCAGAACAAGATCAGGTGACTCATCAAAATCACTATGTCCAATCGCTGAAAACAAAATCCTCTCCTACAAAGACGAAAAGAGAAGTATGTCAACAAACATAAGCAGACTCAGGTGAGCATCCCAACATGGGGACCCATCCCTACCAGTTCATCTACATTAGATCCAATAGTTCTTAAAAAATCATTGGTTTGATCACGATTTCAGGACTGTATATGCCAAGTCTTTTGTTCTGAACAATGTATATATTCAAGTGGATAGCCCAACTATAAATTACAAGCATCAGAGACTCACCAGCGGGATTTCCGGGTTAGTAACCAGCGTGTCCTGCAACAACCAAAACAAAACATCAATCAGGTGCACAAGAGACAAGAAACTCGATTCCTCGTATGCTGATACTAGTATAATCAAGTTTCAAATCCAGCAGTAATTAAGTAGCAGCGGCGACCCACACCCACCGCGTCGTTCCAGAAGAGCCAGTGGTGGTGGCGGAGGTGCGCGCGGAGCGCGAGGACCTTGCTCCAGCTGGGCGGGCGGGCGGGGTCGACGGCGGACGCCGGGAGCGCGACGAGGCCGTACCCGTGCGCCGCGGCGTACGCGCGCTTGTTCCGCTCCGTGGCCGCCAGGACGCCGCGGAAGGACCGCCGCCCGCCCGACGCGCTCGCGCGCTCGTCGGCGAGGGTGACGATGGCGAGGCTGAGGCGGGGGTCCCGTACGGGGCGGGGGAGGAGGCGGTCGGTGGCGCCGGGCAGGCACCGGCGGCCGAGCGAGTTGGCGCGGCGGAGGAGGAGCGCGGGGAGCTGCGCCAGGAGGATGAGGAGGAGAGCGAGCGGGAGGAGGAAGAGCAGTCGACGGAGGCGGAGGCGGTACCGGTGGTCGGCGGCGCGGCGCGGCCGCGACCGCTCGGCCATCGCCGGGAGGCGTCTGGCCGTGGCCTGCCTCCGCGCGGTGGTACGCTGCGGCGGACCAGTGATTTTGATTTTTCGTGTCAAAGATATAAATAAATGCGGGGAGACTAATCAAAGACTGAATATTCTCTTATGACATGCCCGCCCCGACTCCGGCCAACAGCCAACAGGTCATCCAGAAGGTCTAGTACCATGTGCAACTTGAACAAAGTATTTCATAGTTCGATTTCGAGAATGTATAGAACACAGTAAAACCATAACAATTATAGTCAATACTTCAAAAGTTTAATAAGATGTCAAAAACGTTGTGTTTACATGACAGGAGGGAATATAACAGTTTTTTTTTCAGGGGGGGGGGGGGTATAACAGTTTGAAAATTATATAGTTAGCTGAAGATATAGTTAGCTGATATTGGGCATGCTCACAAATTTGTGAATAATGCGTGCATTTAATCGAAAAGCAAGTCAACCAAAGTAGGACACAGCTTGGACTTTGGACAATCCGTGCGGCCCGTGCCATTGCCTTCTATTTCAGCTTCTTACTGAAGTCTGGGAGATCAACGAGCTGGATCCTTGATATACCTTGTGCTTCTTCCCGCTCCATCGGTGTGTTGTATCCCCATGTCACTGCCCACATGGCGTCCAGTAACATTACAAACACAAATTAGTTTTTGACTACGAGTGAACCATTGGGGTTGGCTAGAAAGACTTACCCAGGTACAGGTTCCATTTATCCAGCGCTGGTTCTTTGATTACATTCTTCAAAGTTGCAAGTCGGTCCTCGACGAAACTATTCAAGGTGCAATCAAAAACAAAAGGAAACAGCAGTCACTCCTACTCTTGTTAATTGCTTAATTTGTATAATGAACAAATAATTCAGATGAGCTAAACTGATCCATGTTATACAAGTAATCTGTCTTACTGAAGCGTTAGGCCTTGGTGCTGCGGCATCTGCTGCAGCTGCTGGAGAACTTTTACCTTAGGACTGAAGAATGCATTCACAGATTAAGTATTGAAAAATCATGGATAGGTTATTGAAAAGAAAATAAGCACCGTACTAACCCAGTGCCAAGGCCATATATCCTTTCTGAGGGAAAATCTATTCCAGCCAATTCTTTCAGTAGTGCTTCAGCAAATCTACTCTGAAAGACAACCAAAAAGTGGTGGACAGAACTGTGAAAATAAACACAGATTGACTGAAAGCTGGAACCAAACTTCTACAATCGTCATTTCAAAAACATCTATAAAAAGGTAAAACTCGAAAGATAGTTAATAGAAACATTTGTCAAAACACAATGCTCAGTTCATAAACATGTACATAAAACAGAAATTGAAATCATGAACCCATGACAAAGATCACGAAAATTCAGGTTGCACACCATAAAATGTATGAGATAGACCTGTTTTGTTGTAACTATGTAAGCTTCAGAGCTCGAAAGCCTTAACGCATCAGCTGTCCCAGGATAAAACCTGCAGCCAAATTGACTTTTACATGAGTTGCCCAATATGTTTTGTTTGATATGTGTAGTGAACATGAGACACTTCAGAGTCACATCACTTCAACTTTTTTCAATAATGTATTAGCTGTAAACTGAAAAGGGAGACAACAGGTTAAGTGCAGATACCGCCCTCTCAAAAGGAAAACTTCAAGTTTTAAATCTAGATATCATTATTATCCCATTGGAGTATGCCTAGAGAATACACCAATAGTAAAACATAAAGTGTTTATTTAAATCTAACTTAGTTTCTCCAAATATATTGGTCAGAACAAAAAGAAAATATACACCAATTATTTCATAGATCACCTGTTAGCACCTATCCAGCCAGACAAATCATTTTCAATCCAGTCATCCCTTACACGGCCAAAGAGATCTACCAGAGACTCCCTATCTTCTTGCCACTCATCCATGAGAGTGGGCTTCAGTTTTAACCAGTTCTCCAATATTTCTTGGATGCTAAGCCCATCTGCAACCTTGCAAATATCACCTTAATATAAAAAAATCGCTCAGGCTAGAAGCCTATAACCATTTGCCTATTCTATTGCCATCACCTTAATAATATAAAAAATCGATCAGGCTAAAAGCCTATAACCATTTGTCTATTCTGTTATCACCTAACCTATGACAGGTATGATGTTACTTGGTAATGAATACACTATAGATGAAGCGCTACAGAACTTACTGAGGATTTCCGAACAGAGGGTATCTGGACCTCAACAAGCAATCTAACAAGCAACAGGTTCTCATATCCTGTTTCCACCACAGGACGGAGCTGAAACAGTGGAAAACATTCTAATTATTGAATAGTAAAATTATGAAGAGGAATGTTGTATTTCTCGTCACGGAACCGATATGAGAACATGATCCTATTATGCCTCATAGGATGAGAAGCTCAATTTATTCATTGCACCATTCTTTTAAGAAAGAAAATGTAATTATCATTGGTGTTGTACTACCCATAGTTGTAGGAGATACTTGTAGCATCCACATTGCTCAAGTGTCTAGGATAGTGTTGACCAAACAAGTTCCTATCAGTATATTTGTAATAGTATATGGGATAACTTCATATAGTGGAGAAATGAATGAAGGGGGCAATTCACTTTGTCTGTTTGGTGAAAAAGCTATGGATGCAGCTGAAAGTTTCAACTTTCATGGCCTTTCGGAAAACCAAACTGAGGAAGGTTTGACACTCCATTATTGTGCACCATCATCCTCTCAAGTGACCACCTGCATACAACAAACTTATTGTTTGTTTAGTTACTGATTTGTCACACTGTCATTCAACGCGATGGTTCTTACTTCTTAGTTACCAAATAAAATGCACCTGAGGTGAACCCCAGTCCCAGATCTGTGTCTGCACCCTGTGGAGCAGATAAGTTGTGCCTAAGTTGATGCAAAGCTTTAAAACATCATGCTGCCCGGGCAACATGGAGTAGGAATTTCACTACTACTAGAGCAATGGATGGGGATGGTTGGCGAGGAGCATGGGGGAAGGGAAAGTAGATTCTTGGTTGAATTTCAAAGCTCTAGGCAACAATAAGCTAAGTTGATCTGAGGAGGCTGTAGTTCAGTACAGGACACCCAGAATACATGAAAAAACCAGCCATATGAGCAATCTGCACGGAAGACACTGTTCCGACCCACTAAACTCAATGATCCACAACATTTTCTTTCTGTACATTCTATTAGCTTTCATGTTGTTTTGTCACATTCTTGTCACCCAAAGCTGCTACAGTAAGCTGCAAAATTAGGGCCACTGCTGCTGTTGTGCTGCATTGCAACATGTAATCTCCTTCGGGGAAGATTTATTAGTTCCCACATCTCCATAAAAGATGCCTCCAACTAATCAGCACATTCAACTTCGCAAAACCACAGCACCGGTTAATGGAGCTTTGAAATGCTAGTGTATGCTAACTTCGTAGCTAAAACCATGTCAACACACCCGGCTGACATATCCATATTGACATACTAGGCAGTCAGCAGCAAGTAGAGTGGGGAACAAAGGAGACTTACGGTGTACATCTGCTCCACTATCCACTTCTCCATGGCATCGTCAACCTGCTCAAAAACCCACGGCCATCTAACCTTCGCGGCCTGCCAAAGCACACCAAACCGACCGGCAACACACATTTACATATTTGATTTGAGGCATAACAAGCACGCAAGAAACAAGACAAATGATAGAAGGAGGAGACCTTGACGGCGGAGAGGGAGCTCTCGCCGCAGCTGTCGCAGAAGACGCCGTCGAAGTCAAGGGCGAACAGGTCGCCGCCCATCGCGGCGCGCGAGGGCCTCGCCGCCCTTGCTCCCTTCCTCAACACTCCTCCGGCCGGCGGAATAGACCGAGTGAAGTAGGGGCGGACCCTCCCTATTGGCAAGGTGGAGCGGCCGCCCAAGCTACCAGTGGCCGGTAAAGCCCCCACCACCCGGCCAGGCGCCGTGCCGAGAAAACGAACGGCGGCCATGGCGTGCGTGGGGCTGAGGAAGAAGAGGCAGACGAATGAGGACGGGGCTATGGGCTGTAAGCTTTGCTGGGCCAGGAAGTAACAAAGGGGGAAGAGGAAGGGAGTGAGTGACGGCCCAGCCCACATATGATTATATTAAAAAATGTCAACAACAATCACAACTCTTTTCCTTTTAGTGCGATTTGGCTGGTAGTTCAACCGCAGTACGGTCCGGTGGGACGCTACCCAGGGTTTAAATTCTGGTACTCGCACTTTTTTCTGGTTTTTTCTCAAAATTTATCGGCGTTATGCGCTAAGTGGTAAGCAGTGTTCCCGTCGCCAACGAGACACCAAGGATGACTTCGAGAATCTCCAGATCTATCGGGTGGTCAGTCCTTCGGAGGTGCTCATAGTGGTAGGGTTTGCGTAAGTGTATTCATAGGGGTGTCACCAACGAGGTGTTAATAGTGATTTCGGAAATCTTCAGATCTATCCGGTGCTCGGTCCTTCGGAGGTGCTGATAGGGATAGAGTTTGCATACGTGTATTCACAGGGGTGTCACCAACGAGGCGCCAATAGTGACTTCAGAAATCTCTAGATCTGTCGGGTACTCAGTCCTTCAGAGGTGCTCATAGGAGTAGGGTTCGCGTATGTGTATTCATAGGGGTGAGTGTGCGTGCGTGTTGTGAGCGTCTGCATTGTACCGTATAATTCTAAAAAAACTTTTTTTCTTTTATTTGAAAAAAGTGGTTCTTTGAATGGCTTCCACAATTGCACCCTTGACTGTTTGTTAAGTGTTTTGGTTATTCATCGATGGTTTCTCCATTATTTGAAAAAAAACTATCATTGTTGCAAACCAGTAAAGTATGTATTACTCACTTGTTTGGGTGACAAGGTTCCTAATGTTAAATGATTCAATTGTAACATTATTTTGGGTAAACCATGCGCGGAGGACGAAAGGACGCTCGGTTACCTTCGGTTTGAGAGTTACTCCCTCCGTCACAAAAAAGAAGACACTCTAAGATTTAAAATTTGTCCCAAAAAACAATTCATTCTACTATATTTAGTAAGTGCATGTGCATGCAACAACCAATTAGTGCTAAATATGGCTAATAATTAGGAGCAATCAAGGTCATTTTACTTTTTTCTTAATTTTTCTTAAAATTTCTAGAATGTCTTCTTTTTGGAACGGAGCGAGTAGACTCTTGACAAAAAATAAAACCCTTCATCAGTAAAAAAACCTTAAGATAAAGACTTTTGACAAAAGTCCAAGATTCAACGGTGCTTGAGTAAGAGAGCAACTTGTATTTTTATTTCATATATTTTGAAAATTGAGCCATAAGCATGCAATTGCCACTTGAATAGTTATACTTGTGCTCCTTGTCAATCCAAGATTAACCTCAAGTGATCGATCGACTTGCCTTAAATAAGTTCCCAAAATTCACCCATAAATTCTACTATATAAAAAAAAGATTATCATCACATCAAAATATCGTATGTATGGAGTACTAAATATAAATAAAAATAAAAAATAATTGCACAATTTTGTTGTATTTTACTAGACGAATATTTTGAGCCTAATTGATCAATGTTTGGACAATTATTTACGAATACAAACGAAATGTCACAGTGCCGCATTTATGATAAAGTCTAAAGTTTGGACTCCCCGATTTGGAATCTAAATAAAACGGTAGAGATGGTGGTTACAACGGTGCTACGCTTGTTAGAGCATCTTCAAGAGATTAGCTAAAAAGACTGGTCAAATTTATTTACCTACTCTTTAAAATAGATTTGACTAACAGATAACAGAGTAATCCAACAGATTCTGTAAAGATGGCTAGTGAGGTAGGCTAGCTAAAAATGGCTAGCGAATGAGGTGGGATAGAGAGTCACTAAATCTAGAGAGTCATTTTCAGAATCTGTTGGAAACATTTTTTCTCTAATAATAGCTAAATTTAACTTTAGAAAACGATTTGGCTAGTCTCTTGGAGTACTCCCTTTCAAAACAAACAAATCAAAATCCCACGGATCATGACTTGCGCTACAATACCATTACCGGAGTAGCAATGAAATTTCTTGCTAGCGAATTCGGCTGGATATAGGGCTGCGTTTAGTTCCTCCTAATTTTTTAAATTTTCCATCACATTAACGTCACATCGCATTAAATATAACAAATAATGCATACATGAAGTATTAAATGTAGGTAAATAAAAAACTAATTACATAGTTTTGATGTACTACACGACGAGGCGAATCTTTTGAGCCTAGTTAGGTCATGGTAGAACAACAATTACCACAAACAAACGAAAAGTGCTACAGTGCGCTACAATGTCTGATGTGACCTTTTTAGGGCCTCCTTAGTTTGCGATCGACTGCGGTCACCATCTACCTCCCGCCTCCCCCCTCCACCCGCCACCTTCCGCCTCCCCCCACGGCCCGCCTCCCACGGCGAGCGCCGCCGGACGTCCGCCCACCTCCCAGCCGTCGCTGCCGCTCGCCTCCCCCACCGCCCGCCGTCCGCCGCCAATTCCCCCGCCGGTCACCGTGCCCAGCTTCCTCTTCCCCCACCACCTCCCACACCGCCCCGCGGCCGACGACGACCTCGCCGCCGTGCCGGCCGCCCTCCTTCCGCCCACCGTCCGCGGCCCCGCCCTTCCTAACCTCTTGGTCGTCGTCCTCCCTGCCGGTCATCGTCCCCGCCCCCGACCCTACCCACCGGATGTCCTCCGTCGTCCGGTCGTCGACGTCCCCGCTGCCTCTCCTCCGCCCACCGCCCGCAACCGCCGCCGGGCCGGCCGCCGCCCCCGACCCTCCCTCTAGAGTCCGGTGCTCCTCCCCAACCCCGGCAACCCCAACCTTGAATCCTAACCTGAGCCCGAGCTTGTCTCTCCTCTCCTCTCCTCTCCTCCTCTCCAATCGATCACACGGTGCGGTCGACCTCAAAGTTAACATCGTGCTCTTTTCACCCGTTTTTCGTGGACAGCCTAAATCAAACGGACCCGAACACACGGTGAAATTTGAAATCGGGAAAGCCTTGGGAACCGCTGGGTCACGGCCTCAGGGGGGCTCAGGCAGGACTCGTGCATCTGCGGTGGTACCTGTCCGAATCACGTCCCTGTGCGTGGGCTCACCATGACACCCGGATGCTTGCTGCCATGCCATCAATCATCAGTTATTGCATTATCTGGGAAGTAAAAAAAGAAAGCTTGGAAAAGAGATTAGGATACCAATTTGTGTTGTAATCGGTTGTCTACCTCTCTCCAACGCCCCACCAAACAAACAACAAAAATTAATTAGTGCACAACACCCAAGGGTGGAAGGGGAAAAAAAGGAAGCTCCAGCTGCAAATTGGAGGCTCCTCGCCCAACTCAATCCCTCGCGGCGGCTGAATCGACCGACCCACCCCTCTCGCCGGAGAATCCATCCCCTAGCTTCGGCTTCACCTCAGGTACCGGCCTTGCTCTGCCCCTCACCTGGCACTTGTTCTTTGATTTCGTCTCCGCTGGTGGTGCTCGCCGTGGCAGCGGCTGGCTTCTTGATCTGTTCTTGGGTTCCGCCACGGCGACGAGATAAGGTGGTGCGGCAGGTTCGCGCGATGCGGTTTCCTCTGGACATGTCGGTCTGCGCGGACGCGTTAGGGGTGGTCGTGTTCTTGAATGATTCTGGTGAGGGTTGGATAGGCCGGGGAAAAATCTCGCTTCCCGTAGCTGTTGGTATGCTAGCACGGCATTCTCAGGCGGTCTTGACCAGTCTCTTGCGTGTACAAGAGGTGTTCGATGATGCTCATACAGTCATACTTTGAGCGCACCAGCTGTTTGATGGATTGTCTCAACGTTCACTGAGCTCGTTTTCTTTTCCTGCTCGAGCCTATTGTAGCCCCTTTGTGCCCAACCATGAGAATATCCTCAGAAAGTCCCTAATTGAACGTCGGACTTGCTGTCAATGTTATCTCTGTGAGAATTCTCAACTTTATCTGGTGAGGTTTTGCAGAGTAATATCAGGGCAGATAGCATGATCGATATCATAAGGGCCCTAGAAAGTGACTCTAGGGATAAGTATAAGCTCTTTGCATCTGTCTTCCAAGGGTTAGGTAGGAGTGTTAGGACATCCAGGCTTCTTTATGGTACAAATTTAGCTAGTTGCTTAGTTTGAGATGCTATTCTTGACATGTGCGATGTTGTTGATTTAGTGCCCATAGCGACTTGGATCTTGAATTAAGTAACTCTCGATGATCCTCTAGTGTTAATGCAGTCAGTGCAAACAGTAAGAAGGAGAATTAAGGCCTTGGTGTGAGAGGAAGTAGGAAGGAAGTTGGGGAGTACTATGAAAACATGGATCAGCAGAGACACTAATGCATATAGTGGCATGGGTGAAGTAGTGAGCATATGAACCATAATGTCCCTGGTGGTGGTAATGATTGGGGATAGATGTTTGCAAATAATCATGGTTCATGGTTTCTCTGTTTGCCACTAGTTCTACATTTTTCTACTAGCCTAAAACTGGGAGGCAATAGTTCTTCACGACTTCATTTTACTTCACAAAATGAATGAATTATTAAACTACATTGTGTAAATTGGCATATATTGTAAGATGCATTGATACAATTAGTAATTCATTCATTCATTTGGGTGTTTAAGTATGCATTAGTACAACATAACGATCTGCACTAACATTCATTCTTTTGAATTTTCCCATCTAATGTCAAGTTTTTGGTGTTTGTGATAGGTTTTTATGCATGGCAGATGACAGTGAGGTCGTTGGGTCACCTGTTGCTGATGAATGGGATATGCTTCCTCTGACTTCATCAGTATATGCCAACCCAATATTCCGAAAAGGATATGAGCCTATTAATTTGCCTGGATATGGGGATGTGAGTTGTTACGGTAGTTCCAGGAATGACCAGATAGATTGGAAATTAGGGTTCCAAGGTTACATATACAAGAATGGGCCTAATGGGCCAAAGGCCTACATGGGCCAGATACTACTCTAACACCCCCCCTTCAAACTAAAGGTAGCTAAGAAATTACAAAGTCAGATACATTTAGTTTGCATATATGAAATTGATGTTGATCCTTAGTCTGAGCATTGGTGAAGAAATCAGCAAGTTGAAGTTCAGACGGTGTGAACTGAAGATCAATAGTAGATGACTGACAATGTGATCTGATGAAGGAGGCATCAACACCAATGTGCTTAGTGAGTTCATGCTTCACTGGATTGTTGGCAATTTGAATGGCACTAGTGTTATCACAGCGAAGAAGAGTAGGATAAGCAGATTCACCACCAAAATCAGCCAACAACCAACGAAGCCAAATAAGTTCTGCAGTTGTTGTGGCAAGAGCTCTGAGTTCAGCTTCAGCACTAGACCGAGACACTGCAGTTTGGCGCTTGGACTTCCATGCCACAGGTGAACCACCAAGAAAAATACAATAACCAGTGACAGATCGTCGATCAGCAGGGTCACTGGCCCAAGTAGCATCTGAATAGGCATGAAGTGTTGGTGTACTTGAGGTGGCATAGAAAAGGCGATGAGAGGCTGTACCTCTCAAGTACCGCAAAAACCGAAGCAAATGGGCATAGTGGACTGTGGTAGGACAACTCACAAACTGACTGAGAATGTGAACTGCATAGGCAATATCTGGCCTGGTAGCAGTGAGATAGACAAGACTGCCAACCAGATGACGGTACCGTGTCGGATCAACAAGAGGAGAACCATCTGATGTCTTCAAGTGAAGATGAAGTTCCATAGGAGTGGCAGCAGACTTAGTATCAGTGAGACCAGAGCGAGCAAGAAGATCTTGAATGTACTTGGCCTGAGAAAGATAGTAACCAGCAGCAGTTGATTCAACCTGAATGCCTAGAAAATAGCTAAGAGGACCCAAGTCAGACATCATGAACTGATCACAAAGGCATGCTTTGACAAAAGCAATGTAGTCTGGATCATCGCCAGTGATCAGCATATCATCAACATAAAACAGAATTAAAGTGCGTTCACGAGAAGAGTTGTGAACAAAGAGAGCAGGATCATGGTCACTAGAAGTGAATCCTACAGCAACAACCACTGAACGGAAGCGTTCAAACCATGCACGGGGTGCTTGCTTGAGACCATAAAGAGCACGCCGAAGATGACAAACATATCTAGGAGGAAGCTGAACCCCTAGTGGTGGATGCATATAAACATCTTCTTGCAGATCACCATGAAGAAAAGCATTTTTAACATCCATTTGAGAGATGGTCCATGAACGACTAGCAGCCACAACAATAAGAGTGCGAACGGTAGTCATGTGAGCAACAGGAGCAAAGGTCTCCTCATAATCACGACCATATGCCTGCTAGAAACCTCGTGCAACAAGACGAGCTTTGTATCTCTCAATAGAGCCATGGTCACTAGAAGTGAATCCTGCAGCAACAACCACTGAACGGAAGCGTTCAAACCATGCACGGGGTGCTTGCTTGAGACCATAAAGAGCACGCCGAAGATGACAAACATATCTAGGAGGAAGCTGAACCCCTGGTGGTGGATGCATATAAACATCTTCTTGCAGATCACCATGAAGAAAAGCATTTTTAACATCCATTTGAGAGATGGTCCATGAACGACTGGCAGCCACAGCAATAAGAGTGCGAACGGTCACTAGAAGTGAATCCATTCTTGCAGGATCATGGTCACTAGAAGTGAATCTTGCAGCAACAACCACTGAACGGAAGCGTTCAAACCATGCACGGGGTGCTTGCTTGAGACCATAAAGAGCACGCCGAAGATGACAAACATATCTAGGAGGAAGCTGAACCCCTGGTGGTGGATGCATATAAACATCTTCTTGCAGATCACCATGAAGAAAAGCATTTTTAACATCCATTTGAGAGATGGTCCATGAACGACTGGCAGCCACAACAATAAGAGTGCGAACGGTAGTCATGTGAGCAACAGGAGCAAAGGTCTCCTCATAATCACGACCATATGCCTGCTATAAACCTCGTGCAACAAGACAAGCTTTGTATCTCTCAATAGAGCCATCAACTTTGGTCTTAACCTTGTATACCCACTTGCAGGTGATGGGAACAACATCAGGAGGTAATGGAACAACCTCCCAAGTACCCGTGCGTTGTAAAGCCTGAAGTTCAATTGACATAGCATCTCGCCAAGTAGGAAGGGTGACAGCTTCATGATAAGAAGAAGGCTCACAAACAGCACCAGCAGTGGGAAAACCAAGTCGATCAGGGATTTGAATGGCAGAACGATCCCTGAGATCGTAGCGAGGCTCAGAGGAAGAAGAATCATCCATAGGAGGAATGGAGGCAGTAGAAGGCACACGGGGACGACTACTATAATGGAAAGGAAAAGGAGTAATAGAGGTATGAGAAGGTGGAAGTGTTGGTTCAGGAGAATGGATGAAGTCGGAAGGTGGTAGAACAAGGAAGGAAGGAGGTGCAGCACATGACGGTGAAGGTGTGGATGAATGAAAAAATGGTTTGTTTTCTAGAAAAGTGACATCACGAGAAAAGCGAATACGGCGTGCGGAAGGATCATAACAACGATAGCCCTTATGTTCAACACTATAGCCAAGAAAAACACACTCAACAGACTGAGCTGTCAATTTTGTGGTCTTAGTAGAAGGAAGAAGAACATAGCATGTGCAGCCAAAAACACGAAGATGTGCATATTTAGGAGGTGAGCCGTGTAAGATTTCTCCAGGACTTTTGTCTTGAAGACGAGTGGAGGGCTGCAGGTTGATGAGATAGATGGAAGTAGAAACAGCTTCAGCCCAAAAATGAGTTGGCACAAACGAAGAAATGAGCAGAGTCCGAGCAGTTTCAAGAATGTGACGATGTTTACGCTCAGCCACGCAATTTTGAGCATGAGCACCAGGGCAAGAGAGTTGAGGCAAAGTTCCTTCAGAAGAAAGAAATTGACGAAAAACAGCAGATAGATACTCCCCCCTGAATCAGATCGGAAAATGCGAATAGAAGAGGTAAACTGGGTATGAACCATTTTAGCAACGGATTTGTAAATAGACAATAGCTCCGAACGATGCTTCATAAAATAGATCCAAGTATAGCGAGAGTAGTCATCAACAAAAATAACATAGTATTTGTGACCACCCTTTGAAGCAAAAGGAGCAGGGCCCCATACATCAGAATGTACAAGAGCAAAAGGCTTACTAGTTTTAGAGTCACTAGAGGGATATGGGAGATGTATCTGTTTCCCAAGTTTACAGCCAGTACATTCAAAAGAAGAATCAACAGATACATGACCAAGAACCCCCTGCTTGACTAAAATAGACAGACGTGAGCCACACAAATGACCTAAACGGTGATGCCATTGAGGAAAGGTGGCTGCAGCAGAAGCAAAAGATGACGGTGAAGATGGTGATGGCGATGTAGAGGGTGGCAACTGAAGACGATCAAGGATGTAGAGGCCAGATGAGCTCTTATGGCGACGGCCAGTACCAAGAAGAGCTCGGGTGCGCCGATCCTGAACAAAACAAGAAGTGTCGTCAAAAACAACGACACAGTTCAGATCAGCAAGCTGGCCAACAGAAATTAAATTCATGGATAGTTTTGGCACAAGAGAGATATGAAAAACTGAGAACTTGGAGCTGTTCAGATTGCCCTGATGAGTAACATGGCAGAGGTTACCATCAGCGGTCTGAACATGATGAGAATGTGAAAGAGACCGACAAGAATCCAAGACAGAGGAATTTGAAGTCATGTGAAAAGAAGCACCCGAATCCAACACCCAACAATTAGTACCTGACTGTGAGGCATTGGATGTGTAAGCACTGAGTGGAGGAGGCATAGTATTGCTGGGGTGATGTTGAAATTGAGGTGCACTGACTGCTGCATGTTGTGGCACTGATGGTTGGGGGAACAGATGATACTGAGGCACTGACTGCTGCTGTATGAATTGAGGCATTGCTGCTGATGCTGGAAAATGAATTGAGGAGCCCGGTGAGGTGGAAGGTGCTGCCTGAGAGCCGCGACGGGCTGCACGTTTTTCGCGCATTTCAGTGAGAAGATGAGGAAACTTCTTGAAGCACCTAGAATCAGGGTGATTGGTCCTCCCACAGTGGTTGCAAGGAGTCTTCTGAGGAGCCTTCTTAGAAGAGGCAGCTGCTGCAATGTCAACTTCAACAGACAGAGGTGGAACAGCAAGAACTGAGTGCTGTTGAGACACCATAGAGTTGGCAGCAAGAGTTTTGAGCCGGGTCTCCTCTGCCATGAGAGCAAACAGTGTGTCAGAAAGGGTGGGAAACGTCGGTCGCCCCAAAAGCTGAACACGAATGGGTTCAAAATCAGATCGCAGCCCCATCACAAAATCAAACATAATGTCCTGCTGATCATGTTGCTCTCTAGCAGCCCAAGCTGCAGTACAAGCTGTACACAAGGATGGAGCCTTGGGTATCATGGAGACAATTTGACTGGAGATCTTGTTGAAGGCAATATAGTACTCCTCAATTGACATGTCCTGCTGCTGAAGATTATGAAGATTCTGATGAAGGGAGTAGCGAAGGGCTGAACTGCTTTGTTGATAGCGACCTTGCAAATAATCCCACATTTCTTTTGCAGTCTTGTGATCCTCAAGACAGGAACGAATACTCAAATCAGTACTCATGCATATGATGGCCATGACACGGTCATCGGCAAGATGCCAAGCTTTAATCTCCTTCTCAGTGGCAGTAGGAGCAACATGAGGAGCATCAGTGAGATGAAAAGCAGAACCACCATATTTCAGCAACATCTTGAGAGAGAAGGCCCATTCTCTGTAGTTGGTGCCGTCAAGCTTCACATCCAAAACACAGCCTTGGTAGTTGGAAGGAGCAGAGGACCCCATGGCAGCAACACAGAGGACAGGGCAGCACACAAACAAGAGTAGCAGTAGCAGCTTGAACTCACAGAGAAGAGAAGCACCGACCCAGCTGGCAGAGGCGAAGAAGCTTCGGCCGGAGATGCACGGCACGAGCACTCTGCGTGAAGAGGAAGCTCCGGCCGCAAAGAGGACGAACGGCGCCGAATCGAGGCGGCGCAGGGGAGACGCACGTCCGCGCGCGGGCGGACGACAGGTGACACGGGGGAGCAGCCCGCGGCGCGCGGGCAGACGGCAGCCCGCGGCGCCGGGCGGAGCAGCCCTCGGCGCCAGGCGGAGCAGCCCGCAGCGCCGGGCGGAGACAGGCCCGCGCAGGGGAGACGGGCGTCCGCGGCGCCGGGCGGAGAAGCCACGCGAGGCAGAAGGGTAGAGGAGGGAGGGAAGACCGCCACACCACCGGATCCGGTCAGGTTCGCCGGCGCACGGGGAGGAGTTCACCCGGCGGCGAAAACGGCGGCGGCGACGGTAGAGGAGAGTTCCATGGCTCTGTTACCATGTTACGGTAGTTCTAGGAATGACCAGATAGATTGGAAATTAGGGTTCCAAAGTTACATATATAAGAATGGGCCTAATGGGCCAAAGGCCTGCATGGGCCAGATACTACTCTAACATGAGTGATAGTCAGGAAGGCATGCATACTGGATTAGTCATGTCAGATGGATTTGTGTTCCCTCCAAGTGAGCATGAGAATTTGCCAATAGAACCTGAGCGTGAGAATTTGACAGCAGAACCTGAGCATGATGAATCAAATGCAAACAGTGATGGTAAAGAAGGTAGTTGTGCTGGGAGTAACGATGATGAGTGGTGCCATGTATCACCTGAAGAAGCTGATGGCATGAGTAATGAGAATCTATCTGCCAACAGTGACTTGCCTGCAGCCAATGAAACTGCTTTACCGGATTCCAGCCCCACAGAAATAAATGCTAAGCAAGAGAAAGATCATACGACCAGCAAGGTTGACCTTCCTTGTGAAGGATGGTGGAAAAGGAAATCCACTTACCTGTTTCACCATATAAAGGGGGTGACTACAGTCTGCTCAGTTGTGGCAGCGGGTGCTGTTGTGGGTTTTGTCGTAATGGGTCAGAGGTGGCAGCAGGACCATTTGCACCTTCATCATTTTCAGTTCAGTGTCAGTGGTGAGGTATGGCATTTATCCTTTATCTGAATTAGCTTCACTAGGATTGCCTTTTATTTTTCAATCGCTCCTTGTTTTCTTGTATGTTTCTAATTATTTCGCTGCGTTGATAGATGAAGCTGAAATTTTTTATCTTTGCAATACATTTATACGGATGACAAAGAATCGCACAAGGCTCTTCCCATGTCCTGTTTGTTTCTCAAAGTGCTTCCGATGTATCTAAATCTTAGAATATTTACTGAGAAAATGGAAGTTAAAGTCCTTTAATTACACCTATTACGGATATTTGCTATTTTTATGATCGCTAAGCCTAGTTTCATGAGTTTCAACCAATATGCTATTTAGCGAGGTGTTTCTGTTCCTTAATTCTTGTTCTGATTGTGGAACATGCACTCTTCATGAACTAAGTGTCCTCTTGACTAAATTCATGAAGTTACTGGAGCAGTACTTGTGTTATGGTAGTGGGACCGGGTCTAAGCCTGGGCCCATTCTAGCGCAGCACAGGGGGGCCGGGCGTACTGGCACGCGGTTACTCGGTTACTGTAGCTCGTGAACAGTACCTCGGTTTGTTAGGAAAGAGATAAAGATGATTCGGTTAGGATATTTGCTTAGGGGTCAAGTTAGTCGTCTCTATAAAAGAGACACCTTTGTATCAGTTAAAGGCAAGCAAGAAGAACCTAATATTAGTAAGAGTCTCCAGAGGGAGGGCGACGAATAGTTTCTTCGGGCTATCCCTGGATCTACCATAACAACTTGCAAAAAAAATCAGAAAACTTATGTTATATATTCTGAATGTTTTGTTGAACATGCATGCTATAGACAGCACTAGATTTGTTGATTGTTGACAGTACTAGGTTTGTTGATTGTTCATTGAGCTGTTCTTTTTAATTTATGATGAGATGTAGAACTGTTTTCATGAGATGCTTCCTGTATTTTTAGAAATATCTAGCTAAACCATATCATAGTTCACTGGAGGATGTTATTTTGCTAAATTTGTCTGTATTTAAAATAGTGCATATTAGGAATGAGCATATCCTTTAAGCAAATTAATTTTGTTCTAGTAACCAGCTAATGATATGGTTGACTGATGTTCACTCTGTTTGACAGAGCATGAGTCGAGTTATAGGAGCATTCAGCCGTTTGAAGGATGGGCTTCCAGGGAGTGAGCAGCTTAGGTCTCTGCTGCCAACACGCGTGCTCCCGCAACAGGCGCTTAGCGCTTGAGTGCTTGAGCACAACAGGCGCAGTCAGGGGCCGCTTCTAGTGGCAATTTTTGTTGCCCGTATGATTTTTGAGACAGTACACTTCTTTTTGTGCTAGTACGACCATTGATTTTACCTTTTTGTAAATTTATGGCTGAGAGTTTCATGGCACTGAAGTATTACTATTCCTAGTCTGTAGCAACTGTAAAATACATGGTCGAGAAACACATATTGTGGGGGACTAGAAATATCTGTATCTGCGGTCTTGTTACGAACTTGGCTATCCTGTTTTTCTATGTTCATCAGTAATTCAATGTCATGCGATTGGAATTTTTGGTTCGTGCTCATAAGCATGTGAAGCTTCATATATAGCAGTGACGATTTCTGAATAAATAGTTCCAAATTTCAAGCTGAAAACTGTCTCAAAAATCCTAAAGTTATCTAGTTGATGTCCTTGGAATAAAGTGTTTTTTGAGCGAGGACTTCGAATTGATGTTGAATTTAGCGTGCATCTGGAGGATATGAAGGTCAGCGCGAGTGGACAAGTGGTTAACTTTTAGCCCTTCCCAAAAAGCAACCCCAAAGTTCACTATGCAAAAAGAAGATTCCTATCACATCAAAATGTCGGCTCATGCATGAAGTACTAAATGTAGATGAAATCAAAAACTAACTGCACAGTTTTGTTGTACTCTGCGAGATGAATATTTTGAGCTTAATTAATCAATTTTTGGATAATTTTTCACACGTACAAAATGGTACAGTGACGCAATGATTACGAAGTGGCCCCAAACTCCCAAATCCCCGCCCGCTGTTCTCCGTCTAAGGCCTTAATCAGCATGCACTCTTGCCCGTGCCCGTCAAGTAGATAAGGCGGCGGATCTCCACGAGTCAGCTGTTCTGTTTTGCTTTTCAGTTTTTTTTTTGCCCTCAAATTGAGAAATATTGATACTGAGAAGTCAGGTAAGAAAGAGGTTACTAAACTTGTCGTCACAATTCCCAGAAAAAAACGTTATTTGAATTGTCATCCTAATTTCTAAAAACAATATTTTCCCTCTAGTGTTATTTGAATTGAAATTTCCCTTCGAAGCACATAGTAGAAATATATACTGTATTTTGATATCGACAAAATAATTAGCCTGAAATATGAATATTCGTTGCGGAGTCAACCCTGCCCCCCCAGGAGGTCACACGTTATGCGTCAGTTCCAAGAATCCTCTGTTCCACCCCTCAACCCTGCCTCGCCGCGCCAAGAATCCGACAGGGCTCTCCCCATGGCGACGGGCAAGCGCCCGGCGCCCGGCGGCGGGGACGCCGGCGAGGGCAAGCGGGCGCGGATCACTCTCGGGAGCATCTACGACTACGAGAAGCTGGAGGTGGTCGGGGAGGGCAGCTTCGGCGTGGTGGTGAAGGCGCGGCACCGCGGCACGGGCGAGGCGGTGGCCGTCAAGCGCGCCAGGGCCTCCGACCTCCGCGCGGTGCTCCGCGAGGCCGGCTGCCTGGCCGCCTGCCTCGGCCACCCCTCCGTCGTCGGCATCCGCGACGTCGTCGAGGACGCCGCCACCGGGGACGTCTTCCTCGTCATGGAGTTCGTCGGCGCCAGCCTGCGCCGCCTGCTGCGGCGGGCGGCGGCGGCGGGGGCGCGGCCGCCGCGGGTCCCCGAGGCCAGGGCCCGCGCGGTCATGCGGCAGCTCCTCCGCGGCGTGGAGCGGATGCACGGCGCCGGGATCATCCACCGCGACATCAAGCCGGACAACATCCTCGTGGCCCCCGGCGGCGCGGTCAAGATCTGCGACCTAGGGCTCGCCACGCCGGCGCGGCCGGTGTACCCGGAGCGCCGCGTCGGCACGCTGCTCTACCGCTCGCCGGAGCAGCTGGCGGGGCACCGGGACTACGGGCCCGGCGTCGACATCTGGGCGCTCGGGTGCGTCATGGCGGAGCTCCTCACCGGCAGGTTCATGTTCGACGAGGAGACGGAGGAGGCCATGCTCGACAGGGTGATGGACCTGCGGTGTGCGTTCGCCGAGAGCGGGCTGCGGGCGTTCGACGAGTGGCCGGCGTTCAAGGGCATGCCGGAGCTGTCGCTGGGCGCGCGGGAGGTGCTCGCCGGCCTGCTCGCCGTCTTGCCGGGGGACAGGCTCACCGCCACGGCCGCGCTCCAGCATCCGTGGTTCGCCGAGGAGGAAGAGGAGGAGGAGCGCCCTGCCACCGCCACGTGCGGCGGCGTGGGCAGAGCAGCTCGGATTAGCAGTGCTAATGTGGTGACCGTCGTGGTCTGAGAGCTTTTGAGGATTGAATCGATTGTTGTAATCTTATTTGTTTGTTCATTATTTGTAATCTTGGTTATTGCCAATTTGGCATGATGCATGAAAGATGAAGCAATGCATATGCTGCTCCCTTCTGAGCTGTTCAATCAACTGTTTGTTAATGGTAGCATGGACTATGGATGGCTTGGTAACAGAATTGTTTTGAGCACCTTTTATTCAGAGTTTCAGACATCTGTTATGGGTTCCCAAACTGGCTTTACTGTAAAATACTGGTTGATTACTGCGATGCAGTTGCTGTTAGTTATCTGTCACCAGTGCTTATGATTTTCTCTTTGGAGATAATTTGTATCCTAGGTTGCAAATTCTGTTGGGTGTACCATCTGTGCGAAAAGACCAGAGGCAGCAGCAGTTTACAGAGTCTAGCCCTTGTTTAGATGTTGAATTTGGGAATTTGATGTCACTTCGTAATCATTGCATCACTGTTGCATTTCGTTTGTATTTGTGAAAAATTGTCCAAAAATTAATTAATTAGGCTTAAAATGTTCGTCTCACATAGCACAACAAAACTGTGTAATTAGTTTTTGATTTCATATACGTTTAGTACTCCATGCATGTTATGACATTTTGATGTGACGAAGAATCTTCTTTTTGCATAGTAAATTTAGGAGTTGCTTTTGGGATCTAAACAAGGCCTCAGATGTGTAATATCTATTGTACAGCGATCTTGCCTCAGCTGGCTGGTTGAACTGGGGCAATACAGGGCTTCTGCAGTTGATAACTGATTGTTCCGAGAACCCTGGTTCATTCTGATTGCTTTGAGCATCAGTGTTGTCGAGCATTTGTGCATTGCAGCATTTGCACATGTTCTAACGTGTAGAATAGCAGGGAAACCACTTGCCCGTTTTGTCCTCAGAAGTTTAGACGTGGTGGCCTGAACCCTGAAATCAGAAGGACCATTATTGTCAGGATAAAAGTCATCATACAATGGTGGGGATTTAATTCTGATCTATAGCAAAAGTATGCATGTCAAGTTGCCCTGGTAAAACTTAATCAATAAATAAATATGTTTCACTATGCAGTCATCAAACGACGCTTTGGCCGAGTGGTTAAGGCGTGTGCCTGCTAAGTACATGGGGTTTCCCCGCGAGAGTTCGAATCTCTCAGGCGTCGTATCTTTTTTCGCCTTTTGTTCGTTTTCGCTGCTATTTTTTTTCCACGCGTCTTTTGTTCGTTTTCGCTGTTACGGAGGAGAGATATGAAATGAAATGAGTTTCATTCATGAAACTTTGTATACACAGTTTCCAACAAGTTTGTGTCCAGTATGCATTACCTATGAAACATTAAAATGAAATAATGCATTGTATAAACAATTTCATTTATGAATTAATTGTCTACTGACTTATGTAGCATTTTTGGAAACACCAAAATAAAATCCGTATCGGAAATAACCTTATTGATTTACGCTCCGTGTCATCGGCGAGTACCAGGCTACCAGCAAGACATCGGCCTCCCTCTTTGATGCGTTTGGTCTTTTAGTGTCTTTTCACATTGCTTTCGTACCTTTTTTTTATCCTTCTTGATGCGTTTGGTGCTGAGAATGACATTGGTCGTGGCCTCGTGGGGCTGGACTCTCGGAGATGATCATAAACTTGTTCCCCGCTCAATGGTCTCTCGTTGGACATAGTATTGATCTTCTAAAAAAGTCGGTTTGTTCAAACTTACATTCAGTAACTCCCGGCTGTCTCACGTTGGGAATTTTGTGTGTAAGCCACACACAAGTGGTTATCTTGTTATTGTGCAATCTTTGGCTGCACAATTATGTGTGTGCCATTAGACAATTTTGAGTCGGTTTGGCATAGCTCCACTTCTAAAATGGATAGAAGAAATGTTCCTAACATACCTCTAATTTCAGATCTAGATTTTTTTTTGAGTTATCAATACCTAGCTTCAAGTGCTCAAATTGTTTTTGAATCTAGAGCTGTGTTAAACAGGGCCTCGAGTTTAGGTGGCATACACAAATAATATTGTGTGTGGCACACATTTATAACAGGGGATCTTTTACACACATGAATACAATCAAAACAACATCTTTTGTGTCACAAACATTTATGTTGCTTTGTTATATATAATTTATTTACAGTTAGTAATTTATTTGTCAATATATTATTTTTAGATGTCATGTGTCCGATCTCATCCATCTCCTTTATTTCTCCCATATGTATACATGAATTGTGAATGAGAAATGAAAGGGATAGGGCTAAGATTGACGAGATGGGACACATGACATTCATCAGGATGAGGCTGCATGAGTTGCACTTGCAGTTAGGATGCACATAAGTTTTCCCTCATGGACCACGTAACCAAACAAATTTTTGCCACAAAACAATCCTTCCCTCCTCTCTGCATAAAAAACAACTATGAAAATATAAAGAAAAAAAGAGAGAAGCATGTCCATACCTTTGACTTAGAGTTGTTGGATACAAGCGATGGAAACTCTATGCTATCAGGCCTATTTAATGGCGTCTTGAGTTGTGCATCTTACAGAAAAACACCCGTCACTATTGAACAGATTGGATCAATATGTGGAAAAATAAATGTCCCGGTGTCCAGTTTGATTATTCTCGTATGAACACACCGATATCTAGCTACAATTCGAGGCTATCATGAACATCTATAGAAATAAATAAATGGTATCTAGTACTATGTTGTGCACCACCAAGCAATCAACGTTGCCTGCTTAGCTCACATGGTTGGGAATAGCCTGCTGATGCTGTGCGATAGCTGATCTATTGCGATCCATATGTTGTTCATCCACATGCTATGCAATCAGATTATGTGTATAGATATAAAATTGACAGTCATGGCACAAAGTGATAGAACCCGCTCGGGTTTGTTCCTGATCTTTCGATGAGAGTGGGGGATAACTCGATTTGAGGAGGATCAACGTTGTGCTGCCCGACTACGATACCACAAGGGCTGCGCCTTAGCGACAGTTACACCGCCTCCGATTTGTGTTGTTCTTGTTGTCCTCTTGCTGTGCCAAGAACAACATTGAACCTACAAGCAAATCAAAGATCAAGCAAGAACAAGTAAACAAGAAGATAGCACACAGACCTTGCCCAAAGGATGAATCTGGTTTATACAAGTTTGGGGTTCTAAATCAAGCAAATGGGTGGTCTAATCGACACACACATTCACCAGGAAAAAGTAGCTGAAGCTAAACTTACAATCAAACAAAACCCAACCTTCTCCTGGCAGTTGGAGCATGTATTTATACATGGGAGACAACCAAGAGACGTGAGAGGGTGTAAATCCTAACATAGAATGGACCCCTAGTGGGCTGGACGAGATACAAATGACTCAGCCCATGTCTGGAAGGCCAAACATCATTTTGGAAACTGCTCTTAGCTCCGGTGGAATTTCGTTATGATGATGGGTCCATGAAGTTGTCCCTGTGTGGTGGTCCAAACTAGTGGTCCAAACTGGCTGGCTTGTCCGTTCTGGACGCCCTGAGGTCCGAACATGCTTTTATTGTCTTGGTTTCTCTCCCTTCAATCTTGTTCATGTCCCAAGTTCCTAAGCATAAAAAATTATCACACTTGTTTAGTAGTACCCCATTCAGATAAGAACTTGTTTGGACAGTAAAAAATGACTTTACCTAATAATTGAGTTGTTGTGCTCGGGCTTGAGTCAATGGTCCTCACTGAGCACTAGGTATGGTCGTATCAATGGTAGGGATGTCCTCATCACAAATATTAATTTAATATACAATGAACAGACACTCATTTAAATCATTGTACATCAGTTCTAGATTAGATTGATCTGTGCATATATGGTTGGTATATAAGCATCAGTTAGATATACAAGATTTGGTACTATTTTATGATGGTTCAGGTGGTGTAATAAATTATATAAAAAGCTTTGTGTCATTTACTGTCTTGGCTTTCTGTTTCACAAATATTGGTACTATGTATATGTATACCCCAAGAGTTTAGTTAAAAATTTATAGTTAATTGTTCAATTCTTAAGGCCATCTTACAGAATAAACACACTTTAGCACTCCTTGGTGAGAAATATGGCAATCAGACGATGTGTATATATATAAGATTGGCGGTCGTGGCTAATGATAGATTATCCTCTGAGGTGCTTCCATGCACTCTACTCCTCAATATGTGATGTATGTATAGATTATCAGCAAAGATTGTCATATCAAATTTACCTTAAAAGATATTTGTGTGCTTGTTCAGAGTGTTTTTACAATCATACAACACATATTTGGTATTGGTTTTTATGTTGTTAATTTTTTATCTAAAGAACATTTACTTTGTGCAGGCAATTACGATGACTATATTGACCCTTATGAAGAATCCGAGCGCCAGTCCTCTTTAGTCGCCATAGGAGTTGCCCACATTGATGATTCCATCACTAAATCAAAGAAGGAGAAAGAGCTGTCTATTTTGAAAAGTGTTAGGCTTGGTTTGTGTGACCAATTCGATCTTTCATATTTCAGGTTCCCTTTCTGCACAGAGCGCAAGCACAAAAAATGGACAATTAAGGTCCTCCTTGCTCATGCACACGGATTTGGTGTTGCAACCAAACGTTCTGCTAAAGTCAATGGAGAACATATTGCACTTGAAGAGTACATCAAGTCTGATGAATAGTTAGAAGCTAACATAGCTGCATAAATGCCATGTTGCCTGCTTATATAGGAGCTCACAAGGTTGGGAATAGCTTTTTCTGACGCTGTGCAATAGCTGATCTATTGCGATCCATATGTGGCTCATCCACATATTGTTTCAAATCATATTTGTGTTATTTACATACTTGATGTGTTATTTTAGTCCCATTCTAGTCAAGTTTTCAGCACTAGCACAATTTTAGTTTCCAGCTCACCTCACTTCAAACAATTTGTAGCACGGGGATTACAATAATTTACTGGTTTATTGATTTATTTATTTATATTTTGATGGAGCCCAGAAATCAATGTATTCATATAAAAATGATCATATTGCACACAAAAGAGAATTTATTTGTTCATAGTTTGATCCAATATGTTCTCACAAGTGTCTTTATTTCTTCAAATTATGACCCAATGTGTTCACTAGTAATTGGTTTCGCCATCAATGTATGCAGCATGTTTGGTAGGCCATGCGACCCTCAGCATGGTGGGTAGCGTGGGTGGCAGCGCACATCATGGATTGCAGGCTGAAGGGGAGGGGAGAGGAGCAAGAGGAGTTAGACTGAGATATGGGACTCACATACCCCACAATTGGGGTAGGTTAACACAGTATAAAACCCTTTCATCCTCTTTCCTCCAATTGAATACAAAATAGAACCATGTCATCCTTTCAACCAAACACATGATATGGAATCATTACATTCCTAAAATCTGGAATGGATTCATCCATCCTAGCTCGCTCTCCAACCAAACACACCCTCAAGTTCCTACAAAACATCTCTCTAGTTTCTCCTAGTGCAACTTGAGGAATATTGAGGTGTTCCTGTTAAAGACTCCTATTGTGGTTCATCCATATGCTTGTTATCTATGTCGTAGGCCCTTCCATGTGGGTTTGTGTTCTGACTACAAACACAGGGACTGAAAAAGCTTGGGGGACCAATAACTAAAAATATATGATTTATGTTATTTACAAATTTGATGTGTAGGAAGTCAGTCTTTTTGGACTGCCCCCCATTTTTTTTAGTCCAATTTCACTCTTTTGTTCATGCAAAAAGTTTTATTATTGTGCGGATGAAGGAAAGGATTGTTAGACCATAGTCCATGAGGGTGTATAAACTTGGCCATGTTTTTCCAAACATCCCCATGAGAGGGAGAAATGGTACCATTTAGGTACGTATCTAGCCCACTATGGCTTTAACGCTGCTCTTTTTATGTGCTAAAATTTCTTAAAAAATTTATACTACTTTATTCTAAAATAGCTGGAGTTAAAAACAACTTAAATTGGATGTATCCTTATCCATACATTCCGAGAACTCTCAAATCTTAGTAAATTAAAAAACAATATGGGTTGCTGATATTTGTATATAAAAAAACTGAAACGAACTCGAGATGACATTAAATAGACCCCACGAGTTCTCATCACTCCGTTGTGCAGACTCTTCTATGCATTGACACTATATCTGAATCATATCCAACAACTCTTAAGCTGAAGTTAGTCTGATCGAGCTTCTCTGTTTTTTCTTTGTATTTCATAGTTGTATTATGTGTGAGGGATGATAGGAATGATTGTTAGGCCGTTCATGAGAGAGTGTGTGTATACTTTTTTTATAAATATTATCAAACATTATTTGATCAAACTTTCCCTCTTAAGACAAAATAAAACCATTGATCAGAAAGACAATTGTGAGTTCACGTGGAAAGGAAAATTCTGTCGTTGTTCCGATCCAAGAGTTGACCTATTGTGGCTGATCTATATGTATGTTACATATCTAGACCATAGTCCCTTCCATGTGGGTATGTGGTATGACCACAAATAGACAGAGGAACTGAAAAAGCGTAGGACCAAAATAATTAAAACTATATAATGTGTTATTTACATATTTGAAAAAGCTTAGGAACCCTTCTTTCTTTCCCTCGCAGCTGCCTCACGCGGCCGCGCGGCGTCCTCCTGCAGCCGGTGCCATGGCCGGCTAGCCATGGACAGGCCGCCATGGCCTTGCCATGCACGGTCCCTTTCTCTGTCTTTTCTTTCTCCCACTCCTCTCTCAGCTCCATGGCCAAGAAGAAGGATGGCCGCCATGGCGGCTCGGGAAGATAGCGGCACCCTTTGCGGGTCCCCTCGCCGGTGCGCGAGTGCATCCATGAGTGCACGCACCACCGTCAAGGAGCCCATAGTGGTGCCCTTTAGCTTTGCCGCGCTCCGGTGGTGACCGTCGATGAGAGGTAGGACTTTCATCGCCGGATCTAGTCTTAGGGTTCATTTTCCGCGCGGTGGCGGGTTTCGTTTATGTCCAATCTAGATTAGATCGTAATCTCTGTGTATGCCTTTCGATCCGTTGTGGATCGTGATTCGATGGTTCTTTGTTTTCCCAAATTCTAGATCTATTAACTAGTAGGCTCTTGATACCGTTGTTAGATGCATAGGAACACTAGTCATAAATTTAGACGAGAAAAAGCGAATTGTATAACCATGAATGGCGTACCTTTTTTGCTTGTTTGCGGTGGAGTTGATGACGGCGGCGGGGTGTTGGCGTCGGGCGGCGACGACGAGGATGTCGACGACGTGGTGGGCATCCCGCCGCTGGCAGCGCTCCCTCGATCGGTAGGGTTAGGTGGAGATGGCGGCGACAGTGGGTGTGGTGAACCTCGTAACTCTAAACGCTAGCCCCCACCTCCTCTTTTATGTGCACCGTGTAACGGGCCCACCAGCCTTGCTTGGGCTGAACGCCCCCGATTAGGGCATGGGTCAAGGGCCCAATGGGTCGTTGGGTCCATTGGTGGAGATCAATCTAACATTATCCCCATTGATCTCACTTTTTACTTTCAACTTTGTACTTTGAAATAAATCTTTTCAAAGTATCGGTTCCATCACATATTTGTATGTAGAATATGTTTCATCGTCACAGTCAATCGCCGATAGAATCAACAACCACAACACACTCCTTCGTTTTGAAACCAATTCTGTTTCTTTCGGGCCCTTTATCGTCCGGAAAACATAGGCCATACCATGAACCCATGTCGACTGTACGCTCTCTTAACACACTAGGTGGTAAGCCTTTAATAAGTGGATCCGTAAGTGACTGTTACTTTTATGCTCAACGCATTACAACATGATTTCAGACTTTCTTCTTTACAATGTATAACTTTGTATCAATGTGTTTGACACCACACTTAACCTGTTGTCATAAGAGCAAAACTATATAATGTGTTATTTACATAACTGTACTAACTTAGATTTTAGATGGTTGGGACACAATCCTTACCAAGCTTCTCGCGTGCACTGCAATCTGACAAGCACCAACGAAGTATTAATACGTCAGTATGCGGCTCGTACTAAATGTGGCTGGAAAAAGATACAGAAATCAATCAAAAAATTACGAATAATTATTAGCTAGATGTTCTCTGCGAGCTACATTTTTGTAGTCCATCTGGAACTGAGCACCAGATTGCAGACCGTGAAGGGTAGTCTAAAATTAAAAAAAGTATTATGGTCCATAAAATTTGAATCCACAACCTTTTACTATAGAGAACCTCTAGTCTCGGTTGATGCATTTTACTTACATGATACATGTGACAGAGAACTTCTAGTCTCAGTTGATGCCTTCAACCGATACTAAAATATTATTTAATCGAGGCATCAATCGGACTAAAAGAGCTGTATGCATGAGGCTTTCTAGGGCGTCTCCAATGACCGGCGACATCGCCATCAAATATATTATTCTATTTGGTGAACAGTGCGCGCTAGCTCTTCTCTCCGCGCTGGGCCGCACAGCTCCTAACGTCCTCCTCTCTCTTAGACACGCTTCCCGAGCGGTCACCGTACACTCTCTTCTCTCCATATTTACTAGCAAAATCTCCAATCCGTTGGAGACCACTTTAGCCATTGTTTAGATGCCAAATTGATATTCCCAAATTCACTATGCAAAAAGAATATTCTCATCATATCAAAATGTTGGCCCATGCATGGAGTACTAAATGTAGATGAAATCAAAAACTAACTGCAAAGTTTTGTTGTACTCTACAAGACGAACATTTTGAGCCTAATTAGGCCTCGTTTAGTTTCCACCAAATTTAGGAGTTTGGGGTCTCTTCGTAATCATCGCGTCACTGTAGCATTTCGTTTGTATGTGTAAAAAATTGTCCAAAAATTGATTAATTAGGCTCAAAATGTTCGTCTAGCAGAATATAACAAAACTGTGCAATTAGTTTTTTATTTCATCTATATTTAGTACTCTATACATGTTATGACATTTTAATGTGACGGGGAATCTTCTTTTTGCATAGTGAATTTGGGAGTTGCTTTTTGGAACTAAACAAGACCTTAATCAATTTTTGACAATTTTTTACACATACAAACAAAATACTACATACTACAGTGACGCAATGATTATGAAGTGACTCCAAAAACCCAAATCTCCGCCCCCAATTTTGCATCTAAAAACAAAACAAGGCCTTAGTCGCGGATTGAGTCCCGACGGGAACTAAAAGTTAACTTTAAAACACAAACTAATGCTCACAAGCAAAATGAAAAGGCCGATGTATTGCATTTAAGCCCACAACCAGGCCCAGGGGCCTTTCCCTGAAATTAGCAGGCCAGAGAAGCCTCAGTCGTCACTCAGTCACTGCCGCCCTCGAGACAGAGGGCGGAACCGGAAGTCAACCCAACCACTCCCCGTACACCGTCAGATCAATCCCCAGCCATGGCCTCCGCCGCCGCCGTCGTCACCCTCAACGTCGGCGGCGAGCTCTTCCAGACCACCACCGCCACGCTCTCCCGCGCGGGCGCCTCCTCCCCGCTCGCCTCCCTCGGCCCCTCCTCCCCATCCGCCCCGCACTTCCTCGACGGCGACCCGCACCTCTTCGCCCGCCTCCTGTCCTTCCTCCGCCACGGCCGCCTCCTCGCGCCGCCCCCTCCCTCCGCCGCGCTCCTCGCCGAGGCCCGCCACTTCGCGCTCGACGGCGCCCTCCTCGCTTCCCTCTCCCCGGTCGCCGCCTTCGCCCCGCTCTCGCTGCGCCCCTCCGCGCTACTCCCGCTCACCGGCCGCGCCGCGCCCTCCGCCGTGGCGGTCTGCCCCTCACCGCCGCAGCCTGCCTCCCTCGTCGCAGCGCACGGCGGGGTGGTCACCTGCTTCGACGCCGCGCTCGCCACCCGCACCAGCGTCCTCACGCCGCTCCCCGCCGTTGACTCGCTCCTCGCGGTGTCCCCCGCCCTCGCGCTCGCTGGCGCCCGTGACTTTCCCGGTGTCCACCTCTGCCGGTTCTCCGACGACGCCCCGGCTGCTGTTCCGGATGTGCTTTCCTGGCCAGGCTCGCCCTCCGCCACCGTGCTGTCGATGGCGGCCACAGCAGCGTCAGGGGCACCATCGGCGCCATGGCTCTTCGCCAGCTTCGAGTCCGCACGACGCAACTCGAGCGCCATTGTGGCGTTCGACCTCAATTCCCTGTCTCCTGTGGCAGAAATCGGGCGGAAGGAGGTGTTCGGTGCGGACGTCGAGGCGGCCATACCAGCCACCAAGCTGGGGTGGCTTGGTGAGCACAATCTCTTGCTTGCTGCGGGCTCACACTCCAGCCCTGGCGGGGTGGTGGGGGACATTTGCCTGTGGGATGTCAGGGCCAGTGCTACGGTGCCGGTGTGGGAGGTCAGGGAAAAGGAGGACTGCTTTGCTGATGTCGCCACATCAGGCACTCTGTCTGCGCTATTCAAGGTGGGGGGTGCGTCTGGTGAGGTGTTCATGGCAGACCTGAGGAGGCTTGGTAATGGTGGTGGCATTGGATTGGAGCCGTGGGTATGCATTGGTGATGGACAGAGGGCTGCTGCGGCAGTATCATCTAGAAGGAAAGATGGGAGTGGCTGTAGGATTGAGTGCTACTGCAACTGGGTGTTTGTGGCACGCGGAGCAGATGTGGAGGTGTGGAGTCAGGTTGAATTGGCACCGGAAGCTGGTGGGAAGAAGGTGATGAAGAGGAATTGGGTCGGCAGTGGACCATCCATGGAGGTGGGGGGTGGCGAAGAGGCGGTTAAGGAGAAGGCCAAGATTGTGAGCTGGGCATTTGGAGGCAGCAGGATGGCATTGACCAGAGCTGATAAGAGGTCTGTCGAGGTATGGGATAGTGCTCCCACTGCAATCTGTGCAAATACCTGAAAAGGGAGAATACTGCAAAAGTAAGATGACGCTTCTCAATTTCCAATCGTTGCTCATGTTCCTCTGTACATGTACTTTACCATGTCCTTTGTGATGTATCCTAAGAGTTAGGTTCCTGAATAGTTGAATAGAATGCCTGAAAGGTATGAGATGATTTCACGCAGGCTGAATAAAATCTATATTTTGTGATTATGCAATCTCCTGTTGTTTGTAATCACCCTAGGAAAAGAGAAATCTCCTTCTAAGCAAATCTGAACAAAGAATTATTTGCTAATCAGATGTAGCTTCCTTTGTATGATCGTGTTATTCTTTTGTGTATTGAAAATCTAACTTCCTATAAGAAATATATGTAAATTTATATAGTTATCTTACATGGATATCATATTTGGTGCCTTTAGGAGTTCATCACAATTCCAGCATTACTCAGGAATCAGTTGCAACATACTTTGCAGTAGTCCATGCTGTGTGCTTACTGCTCTGCAGATTGGTGACCTTTGGCTAAATGAGCATGTTAAGATGCAAACGAATATGGCATCATCATTCGAAAGAATTAATCATGCAATACTTGAAATCTTGACCCCACATCCAATCCCATTAGGTAAAGATTGTATTCTCTGTAGCACTCATGTTGAAATTTCAGCAACATGATTAAGTTTACCATTTAGGCATGAAGATTCAGTAGAAGCTCATCATTCTGCTCAGAAACTGAAAGTGGACGATGACTTCTTTTCTTCCGGGGAGGTATTTGGTCATGGAAGTTGATTTGTTATGTGCCAAAAGTTCAGATTTGGAGGTGATCCAAACAAACACTGTAAAAGTTCATCTGGTTCACCTTAAAGTGGACGCTGCAATTAACTAAGTAGGTGATCACTTCAAGTGGAAATAACCGATGAAGTAGTGAAGTGATAACTTGCTACACTAGTCAATAGAACGGATTTTATGGTTTACTTAGATCGACCACTAAAACCTGCATCATCTTTTGCATTGGCCTCCTTGATTACGAACAATTATCCTTGTGTGAATGAACGCAAAGTTTAATGAACATCTGTAGACTTGGTGTCATCTTGTTCTGCCCATTAGATTGCAAAATTAAATCATTGAATACAATTGCCAATACTATGAACAGTTGAGCCTTTTTTTTCCTACTAAATTCTTGGAAGAAAGCAGGGGGTAAGAAATGCATATAGTCACCTTTCAGAATTGTACTTTGCTGAAACCGCAATTGCCCTGTGCACAAAAACAAGTGTAAATTAATCTTATGACCTTTATAGATGCCCTACCTGTACAGCCTGACGGTTTCCTGTCTCATGTGTTGGAATTGGACAGATGAAACCATAGTAAGCCCTTGTTTAGATGCAAATTAGGGGTGGGGAATTAGGGGAAAGATGTCACTTCGTCATAAATGCGTCACTGTAACATTTCGTTTGTATTTGTGAAAAATTGTTCAAAAATTGATTAATTAGGCTTAAAATGTTCGTCTCGCCGAGTACAGTAAAACTGTGCAACTAGTTTTTGATTTCATCTACATTTAGTACTCCATGCATGCGCCGACATTTTGATGTGATGAAATCTTCTTTTTGCATAGTGAATTTTGGAGGTTGCTTTTTGAAACTAAACAACCTAAGTGGTGTGTGTGGAATAACAGATATCGTTGTCAACTCTGTTGTGACATCACAAAGAAGGTTCTCTACGCTGAGCGATAGGAGGGAGTTGGGCGAATACCTTTGTTGAATCAGCAGAATCCATGCCAGACACAACATAACTAGAAACGTTTCCATGTGAATCGATGAGAATCTTCAGCCATTTGAACTACCGGAGAGAAATGGCGTTTTAGGTGTTTTGCCTGATTCGATTTTCCCAAATAATCCAGCCACGTAGCCAAACGGCTCCACAGAGTGATTTTGAAAACGTTTCTGCAGAGATTCCAGATCTGAAATGTTAAAACAAAGTATGAACATTTTTGAATGCACATTTGAGTATCTAAACTTGCTAAACTATGTCATCTAGATCCAAAGTTCTGAAAATATTCCTATGCATGATGACATGGCTACTAATTGAGCATGATTTTTATACCATTTTTCTCACCAAATCAGTTGTTTCCATCACAATACTTAGAGAACATTATTTGGTTGTACCATAGAGCAATTATAGATTAAGAGATGGACAAACGTCGGTAACATAGGGGTATTTTTGGAATTTTAGACCCTAAATGACACACTTTAGCAAGTTCATGGATGCTAATGTGTATTTTGAGAGTTTGAGGATCTAGATGACATTTCGGAACAAATTTGAGTACCCTTGGTGTATTTTAGGACCTGTTTGGTAGAGCTCCATCTGATTCCGATTCTTTATGTGAGCTGGTTCTCGAAGAGAAGTGATTCTGTAGCTGAAAGTGATTCTCTTTGATTCTCCATTATAAACTCTCAAATTAGGATGAAGAATCACTCCACGTAATCGAGAGAACTTTTTTTTCCAGCTCCCAGTCTCTTAGTTCATTTCAGAGAATCACTTCACAGGATCAATAGAGAATCACTTCTCTCTCGAAAACTATTTAACACATCTCATCCTGAGTTCACAAGAGAAACGGCTCTGGAAGAGCTACCAAACGGAGCCTTGCTTTACTTTAATTATAAAAGTTATTATACTAGTAGCCGGGATGTTTGGATCCCTAGCTTGATTCTTTGACCTAATTTTGTACTTGACTTGGCTGATCAATTGTCTTGCACTTGAATATTTTGTTTATCATCCAAGTGAGACATGGAGAATAGGCAGGGACTCATGGGCCAAATATGATCTTTTTACGTGGAACAAAAAAATTCAATCAATTATATATGTACGGGAAATTTTGTTTTTTAGAAAAAACTGTAACTCAGCAGACACACATACTAATGACATAATAAGATTACGTGTACGTGTACAAAGAGGTCACCACGGAAGGGATGAGAAGACTGCACAACAGATCGACATGAGGCCCAGAGGTGATGTCAGGTTTGTCAGTAAACCAAAAACCCAAATTATCAGCCACAAATCGTTATCACCTACTCCCTCAAAATCATATAACGTTTAGAATAAGTAAATTAATTTATTTTTAAATTAAATGGACTGTCCTAAACGACATATATTTATTTAAGAACGAAGTTAGTATTTTTCATGTCGTTCTGGAACCTTCCGCCATTTCTTTGGATTTGGCGCGAGCCCACCCTAGCCCTCCGCTATCTTCTCCGGCCCTCTCCCTCTCCACTCTGCGCAACCGCGTGCATGGCGGCCTGGCCGTCCACGTCGACAGCGATGCCATATACTCTCACCTGCGGCTGCGTCCACGTCGCCTGCAGCCGTGTTTTATTTTGCTCAACCAGCTCAATCTACGGTTGTGGATCGCAGATCGCCGGCCGACGTGGACCCCGCTGCCTCCGCCAGCCTTGTCACTGAGAAGGAAATAGAGAAAACACGGATGCGGAAAGCTGCCATCTCCCTTCCGTATCACGCAGCAAGCACAAGAGCAAGTCCGCAATAAGCAAGCCGGCCTAGCAATAGAGCGACGGGATCACCCACTTCAATCTCTCGACCACCTAGTTCAACACTGCAATCTCCCGACCACCAAGTTCGACATTAATTTCCTCCGATGGCAACCACGGCGATGGCCTCCGCCGCGAGCTCCCTCGCGGTCCGGGCTCGCTCCGCGTCGGCGCAGGCCGCTCACCGCCAGGGCCCATCCGAGGATGCTCAGACGGCCACCACGCCCAAGCCCAAGCCCACTGAGGCGAGGCCGGCACTACAAAAAATACGTTAATTTATGACGATTTCCTCATAACATTTCAAAAAAACGTCATAGCAGCGCACCATAGATTCGCAGTAGTGGGTATTAGGCCCAAAACATAATGACGTTTTATCGTTTTCGTCACAATCGGGCCCATAACACAATGACGTTTTAGCAAATCATCACGGCCAATAAATTAAAAATCGACATAATCCTTATGGCCTTTCCTATCAATTATGCTAAGAAAAATTTATATATAGAACAAAATAAAAAAATGGAAAAGAGTGCATCAAAAGAGAAAAAGAAAGACACAAAACAATGAAATTTATTCTTACCACACCATTTGTGACGGAGGCTTGCATTCTATTTTTTTAGTCTTAGCTTCTTATTCTGAATTTTCTAGAATTTATTAAGTCTTAAATAAAATTTTCTGTGTTTTAATTGGAATTTCTAGCCCTTTTAATCAAATTAAATATCACATTAAACAATTTTAGCCAAAATAAGTTTTTGTTGCATTCATGTTGTTTCATTGTTCTTTGTTTGATGATAAATTAAGTTGGGATTTAAATTCTGTTTAAATTTGAATTTAATTTGTTTTTATTTGAGCCTTAGAATAGTTTGTTTCTGCTGAGTTCGTTTTTGCCCCTCCAATTCTTCCTGGGTCTATTTTCCATCCTTTTCTTCGCTTCCAGTCGGGCCGGCCCAATCCCCCCGTTCGAAGGAGTTGCTGGGCCGTTGAGGTAGGCTCGGCCCAAGAAGGAAAGCGAGGGAGATTGAGACGGAGAGGCGAAAAACAAACCGGGCTGAGAGCTCAAAGGGCATTTCTGGACTTGGGCTTAACAACTTCTAACAGCAAATAAATGTCATTCAAATTGAATTTAAACATAGTATTTCATGATAATTGCTAATATAACTTGATATTTCCTAATGTTATGGTCAACATGAGATTGTGTCCAAATTTTAGGTGTATACGAGTTCAATCATGTTATTAGTAGTTCAAATCTCAAAGTTTGATTTCAATTGTAGGAAACTATGTGAGAATTGTGTCAATTTGTGAACAATGTATACTCCTTTTTTATGGAACCTAATGAAAATTTTATGTCAAGTGTAAGCATCCATAAAATGATTCCATGTCAATTTTTCAGAATTTTTGGAGAATTTTTTGGTATTATTATCATTATTTTATAATAAGGTGACTAGTAAAAGTTTGAATTTTCCCTATAAGTCAATTGAATTTTTCGTCAATATCCCAGATGTTGGCTAGAATGGACTATAGGCACCTAACTATAGTTTTTAGAATTTTTTTGAATCTTATTAGAGGTACATATAGGTCAATTTTGAATTACTTTCGGTAAATATGCAGAAATTCATTTAAATGGTAGAAAATAGTAAATATACTTGAAAATTTTTGAAACTCCTACATGACAACTTATATGTTGTTTTTTTACGTGTGAAAAATATATTGGCGGCATATGACATAACTATTTTGCAACTTGCTTCACAAGGGTATATTCATTAGTGATTTAAAAAATAGAAAATTAATGTTTTTGCACAAGTGCTAGTGTGAATCCACTAATGCTAATAACAGGGTAAAATCAAGATTTTGTTCAATTTTTGGCTTGATTAATTTTGATAAAATTGAAGTCAACAGTAGGTTTGACTCTGGTCAAACATATGCTTAAAGTCTAATTGTGTTTCAATTTGATTTAATTTGGACTCTAATTCTTGAGTTGTCACATAATCTAAGTTCATATTTTGTAATGGTATGGTGAACATAAAGTTCTATCCAAGTTTGAGTTCCATATGAGTTCGAAAATATAATGCGCTACTTAAATCTCAAAGTTAGACTAGAGTTATAGGGAACTATGTGGGAGATGTATTCATTTGTGAACAATGTATGGACTTACTTCACTAAAACTATCTAATTTTTTTATGTCAAGTTTATAGACCAAAAGTATATTGTCATATGAAATTTTAGAATCTTTTAAGAAAAATTTGATATTATTGTAATTATTACGTGGTAATTTGGAGAAAGAAGTTTAAATTGTCCCTAGAAGACCGTTAAAATTTTCATCTATCTCTATGACATGGACTAGAATGGAACATATGAGCCTAATTTTAATTTTTATGCAGTTTTTTGTATCTTATTAGGTGCACATGTAGTTCAATTTGAAATTAATTTTGATAACCACCTAGAAAATCATTTAACATATAGAAAATAGTAAATCGGTTCCAAAATTCTTTAAACTTCTAGAAGGCAACTCATACGTAGTACATATAAAAAATGAGTTGGTGTAGACAAGATAATTATTTATATGTGCTACTTCACCATGGTGCAATAAAATGAAAAAAGAAAAAGAAAAGGGAGAGTAGAGACGGAATATAACCAGGCTTGTTTCGGCCCGAATGGCCCAACTATCTGTGGCCGTCCATCGTCGATCCGATGGCTCCAATCATGTTCCCATGGTATAAATCCGGCTGGAACCCTAGCTCTTCCTCGCGTTCGCTCTCTCCCTCCCAGTCTCTCCCGCCCAATCTCCAGCCTCTCCCCTCGGTCTCCCCTCCGCGACGAACCCCTCCCCTCGGTCTCCCCTCCGCGACGAACCTCCCCTCGCCTCCCCCGCGCCCCTCCATGCCTTCGTCGCCTGCTCCCTCCCCTCACCTCCCCCGTCCCCCTCCACGCCGCTCGCTCTCTTTCCAGATCACGCCGCCGCAGCCGTCCTTCTCAGATCCAGCTACTCCTCAGATCCAGCCCCTCCATGTTGTTGTCACCACCGCATCCTCCTCCTGGCGGCCGCTTACCCTGCCATGCCGCGCTTCTAACCTACGGGCTCATCTTCGCTGATGATGCCGAATCCCGCGGCCATGGCACAGATCTTGCTGGGAGGCAGTCCGGGAGCTACGCCTCCCTTGCGGCCATCGTCGACGGCAGCAGTGGCGTCGCGCGGTGGTGTCCCGCTGCTTCTGTCGCCATGCTCATGTTGAAGGCCAAGTTACGAGTACGACCGGCCCTTCCTTCCTTCCCCCTTCCATTCAGTTCATCTTGGGTAGCAAACTTGTAGCTCTGGTCTCAAATGTGCTTGTGCGGTTTTTTGGTTTGTGAAGCATGAATTAGTTTGTGATAGTCCTTGATGGCTGTGATATTTCTTTATTAGATGTGAATGGCTAGTACAGGATATGCTTAAAACTCTTATAGGTTGATGAAAAAAAATACAATGATGGACAATGATATATTTTTCCCAAATATTTGCACATTGTATCTTTCATATCTGCATCAATTTATAGGATACTTTCTTTCTGGTTTGGAACAGGGGAAAATATTGATAAATTACCTATATCTGCATGTGCTATCTATATAATTTTAATTTCCATTGCTAACTGATGTGACATTGGCTTTTCTGTTGCCTACAAGTAAATTTTTGTAACACTTGCTCCTCTCATCAGGGATCTGGCTTGGAGCTGTGCTTGCAACACTTTTCTGTTTCTACTAGCAGCTAGCTGGTAGCTATGATAATAGATCTGATATTATCATAAATTATTTTAATGATAATAGTCTTGGAGCTGTGCTTGCAACACTTTTCTATTTCTACTAGCAGCTAGCTGGTAGCTATGATAGATCATTTTGATGATAATAGTCTAGGAGACATGTTCTGGTCTCCTGGATAAGTTCCTTAATTTCATCCTGTTATTTGGATTTGACTTGTGTGTGTCGATGCATGTTTCCTACAGTTTTTTGGCTTATTGGCTTGGTAGTTCGTAATTTTCAATTGATTTTGTTGGATTCTTAGTTATTTTCTTATCTCAAATATCTGATTGGGATTGCAGAGATAGGTTGGAATGTGTGAGGCCAGTTGAAGATGAGTATTTTTTCCCATCCTTTAGAAGTAAATTCGCTTCTAATTCGTTAATAGGATACTTTGTTTTTTATACCGAGTTTCTATAGAAGCAGTATTATTCTGTATTTGTTTCCATCCTTTAACCGTTGTGGTTAGATGTGAGTTGTATTCTGTTTTGTGTATTATCGAATGAACATGTGATTATGTGATGTGAGTTTGAGATGACCGGCATAACACTACTGCTATTAGATTGATGACTATTCTTGTGCTTTATTTTGCTTTTGATGCCAAATGTTCTAGTCCTATTAATAGCCAGCTCTGAATGTCCCCTTGAGATGCACAACCATGTAGGTTGTCGATACAAGTTATGTGCCAGCTCTGTTTTATTTACTATAGCCTCTGCCAATGTATTTTTAGAGTTTGCCCACATACAGATTATGTACACCTATTAATACAAGTCTAGAATTTTTGCATGTACCTATGCTTATGGTTGTGCTACTGTTATGTAGGTTGATGGAGTAGTCCTACCAGACAAAGCTTCTATGCATCTTACTGCAATCGAAGATGCGGAATATAAGGAAGACAAGATCGAATGCAAGTATCGCAGTGGTACATATAATTTCTGAATATGTTTTTTATTGGCTTTAAAATGCTTTGGTTTCATGAATATTTCTATTTGGGTCTCTCTTTGATGGTTTTTAATACATTTTGTTGTTTGGAATAATGTGTCTAGGTTAGATATGAGCTGCATAAAGAGATTCAGCAACGAACAAGGAGTTAGAAGAGATTGGTTCATTGAGGATCAGATCCAAGCAGAAGGCAAAGGAGACTATATTTTTTTGTTGATCATAGTTTCTTTTGTTACCTCTAATTATTGTCCATAGTTCTTGTTTGTTGTGATTTGTACCAATAATAACATTGGTGTGATTTTGAATGTCTATTTTGTATGAAATATGGCATGTGAAAATTTATGGGCTGATTTTTTATATGGACTGTATATTGCTGAAATATATGTTAGCCGATAAAAAAGTGTGGGCTGAATTTGGGCCATTTTAGTGACCCAGTTTGAATTAGGCATGTACACATCATTGCCACGTCGTTGTCATGTCAGCGTCCACATCATCGCCATGTCAGCATCCATGTTGTTGCCATGTCAGCGGTCAGTGGCCACGTCGTTGCCATGTCAGCGGCCACGTTATCGCCATGTCAGCGGCCACGTCATCCTTCACATCCACCTCATCGTCATGTCAGCAGCCACATCATCCTCCATGTCAGCTAGTTGTGACGTGTCAACTGGATCCGTGACGTTTATTTTCGTCATATGTAATGGACTCGGGCCGGGTTGTATGGGCTTGAGCCTAATTTATGACAATGTCGAATCGTCATGGATTGAGTTAATCTGTGACGTTTTCGTTAAAAACGTCACGAGGTCGAACCATGACCCTCAATACATGATAAAATTTGAGAACGACACGGGTACTGTTTTATAACTTTTTTGGTGATCCGTGATGAAAACTGAGCGGATCAATAAATTTCTTGTAGTGGGGGCTGTGGGACGCGCTGGCGTTCAGCGGGCCGGCGCCGGAGCGGATCAACGGGCGGCTGGCCATGGTGGGCTTCGTGTCCGCGCTCGCCGTCGAGGCGGTCCACGGGGATGGCCTCCTCGCGCAGGCCGGCAACAGCGCCGGGCTCACTTGGTTCGCGTACACGGCCGTCGTGCTGTCGGCGGCGTCGCTGGCTCCGGCGGGAGAGCGTCGAGGGCCGGAGCGGAGGCTTCATGACGGCTGACGCCGAGCTCTGGAACGGCCGCCTCGCCATGCTCGGGCTCGTCGCGCTCGCCGCCACAGAGTACCTCACCGGCGCCCCCTTCGTCAACGTGTAAATGTATGTATTGTGTATATATGATATGTGATGTGTAGAGAAGACACGTAGACTATTGATGAAAGTATACTATTGATATTATTGTGATTTTTGACAATATCAACATGCCACATATGCAGCAATTGCACCCATGCTTAGCGAACATCTTCGCTTGTGGGTTACACGAGCACCTGTGAAGACAAAGGTCGATGAGCTGTTGCTCTAGTATACTAATTATGTGGGTGCAATCACATAGGCTGCTTTCTCTAAAACCCCCATATCTTTTTCTGCCTGTCTTCTGTTGAGGCCTGTATAGTTCAATATAAATTTCGGGTGGGCAAACCCCACCCTTGATTTCCTAAAAAAAAAGACACGTGTATATGTATCTACAATAGCCAGTAAATACATATTAGACTGCATATCCTAAATGCATCAATAATGCTGAGAGTTAGACATGTTCCGAAGAAGCCCTAGTCAATCAATTTACCAGCAATCACTAATTATTCTCAACACCTTCTCCAAGAACAAAGCTAGAGAAATGTTCCATTATATTGATCAAAACCAATGTGCAGAAGTGACATTCACCATTAGAACCACTAGTAGAAAATCTCACGTTCATCCGCGTAGTACCGGGTCTAAATTTAAAAGCTCCCATAACCATTTTAGTACCGGCTCAAAACACCACCTGGTACTAAAAGTCACATTTTAGTACCGGTCAGTCTCTTGGCCCGGTACTAAAATGGCGTGACTATTTAGTAACGATAAATAACACTGGCCGGTACTAAATTGTGACATTTAGTACCGGTCAGTGTCTTGGCCCGGTACTAAAATGACACAACCATTTAGTACCGGTCAATAACACCAGCCGGTACTAAATTGTGACATTTAGTACTGGTCGGTATCTTGGTCCGGTACTAAATGGACCTCCACAGGTTACTTCAAAAAAGAATGCATCTGTCGCTCAATCATATGTGATGCATAGGTGAGATGATAAGAAAGCAACATGCGAGGCTGGATGTCACGGGTTTAAATCCTCAATCGTGTGGTCCAGGTGCGAAACACTAGCGAGCACAAGCTGTGTGCGGGGTGGGAAGTGATGGGCGAGGCGTGGCAAGCGGCGCGGATGGAAGGGGGCGTTTGGACAGACCAGGATTTTGGCAGTGTGGGAGGTTGGAAGCGGCGGGGGCTCGTCTGGTCGACGCTGGCCGCTAAGGTTTAGGAGGGGATGGTGAGGGTAGGCGAGATCGAATCAGATTAGAAAATTCATAGCGTTGGCAGGTAGAGCATGGGTACGTATTTTTGTCGGGTAAAAAAAAAGTAATATATGAATGGTGGAAGTTCTTTAGACAATTTTTTTTTGTTTGATGTCCCAAATTTATTGACACACTTTTTGTACACAAAGCTGACGTATGGGTCTTACGTAAGGGATGAAAAAATAGGTAGAAATTATTTTCAATTCTACTGTATTCTTCAAAAATTCTGTGGGTCCCTAATGACAGCATAATCAAGGAAAGTTGAATATGCAACGGGGCTTGGAGGTTTGGTCACCATATTATTTAGTGATAATCCTTATTTGACACATAAAATGACCGCTTTCTTTTTTGTCTCTACAAACTTTAAACTTCCTTATTTGATACTTTTTAATATTGATTCCCTATTCGGCACTACGGTCTGTTTCCAGCAGTAAGCATCTCCAAGAGTGTCCAAAAAATAAAGTCCAAAAAATCTATTTTTTAGACATGCTAAAAATTATTGGGAGCAACAAAAGACCCTCCTCTCCAACAGTTACCAATAATTAGTGCCAAAAATTTAAAACCGGCCACCTCATGCCGTTTCATCCTTCATGGGCCGCTGTATACTGCCGAATGCCAACCAAAAGATTTTATGCTGAGCGTGTTTTTATGGTGGCTCTAGATTTTACCATACCAAAATTTTATTGCATGTAGGAACATAAAGTACATCAATAAAATTTTGATGCTATCATAGCTTCGTGATTTTTTTAGTTCTATCTAGCGCTGAGTATCCATGCAAATAGATTTCTTACTGTTCCCAGATAGCCTGCTGCACGTGGACGGGACCAGAGCGGCACGATTCTCCCTGAGAACGTCTAGGAGGGGAAAAACGCATAGAACTCAAAAAAAAGAGAGATGGGATTGATGGATTGGGAGTGCCAAAAAGAGGTTATATTTGGCCCAAAATAGCTTTAGTTTTGGGTACGCCAAAAAATTAGGTATAGGATAGGACCACTGTTGGAGTACTGTTTTTTTATTTTGTGCCTAAAACTAGTTATTGGGAGTATTTTTTGGGCACTCTTGAAGATGCTCTAATGGTGTTAAGTGGAGGATGAAAGACCATTTTGCCCCTAAACATGACCAAACCCGTAAACGAACAAGAATGCAATTTCGCCGTCCATATTTAGCTAAGAAATAAGATATGGTGTTGATCTCAGCGAGGGCATTTGTCCATCATTTTTTTTGGCTTTGACTTCATTTAATTTATCACACCGATACATTCTTCACACATATACAAGATAGCATCAATTAAGGTTGGCACCTCGATCACATTCGCTTAACCTTCACAAATGTAACCAGGTCGGAATTTTGAACCATCTCAAAGCAAAAACATATCACGTCTTACCAACATGTTCTGGACATGTTTGCTGAACGTATGCCTGTTCAATCTTCTATATGAATCTTTATACAAGTTTAGGATTGAAATTTTGGAGCTGCGTGAGTACAATGAAGACGGAGAGCAGCACTTGATTGTTCTTTTTTGGATAAAGGGTTTTTTATTTCATCAAGCGAATGAAAGTACCTCGGCTCCTACAAACAAGTTTGCATCAGGCCTAATTATTACAAATTTTGCCATATCGGAGACACCATAGCACACACGCCACAGCACACAAGCTGATAACAAAAATGAAGGTAACACAAAATAGAAGCCTAAAAGCCTAGTCTATTGCTAAACCTCCACCCATGCCTGGCGAAGATCTCCATGGAGAGAGTCTCGAATTGGCGGCACGCCATTCTTATGGAATTTCTTTCTTCCTCCTTTTGGAGAATCGCCCATGATCTGATCCAATGAGTTCCTATGAAAATCACCTGCAATGGAGAACACATATATGCATTATTAAAAATTATTTCATTTCGGCTTAATCATATGACCCAACACATGGCGCCAGCTGCTACCAAAAGTTTTTTCTTCATCTCCGCCCCAAAGCCATTTAACCAATGTCCAAACAAGTGTTGTGTATTTCTAGATGGTTTCAGACCAACTGTTACTTGCACTAGTCGCCATATGAATCTAGCTATAAAACAGTCAAATAAAAGGTGTTGCATGGTTTCTTTGCAACCGCAAAAACAACGCTTTTATTTCCTTTCCAATTCCTTTTAACTAGATTATCTTTAGTGAGAATTACTCCTTTCTTTAGGAACCAAAGGGATATTTTAATTTTCCGTGGTATTTTCAGTTTCCATAAAATTGTATTCTGAGGCACCATGATTCGGTTTTGAATATAATTATACATAGACTGAACCGTGAAAATTGGCACGGATCGTAGCACCTCTGATATAGTGGAGTGTTTTTTTTCACTATATTGTACATAATTGGATATTGATCTTTCAATGACATGTTTTCTAGCCATATGTCTTCCCAAAACCATCCTTGACTGCCATCTTGTACCCTGAATCGTCCTATTGCTAGGAACTGATCCTTGACATTCATCAAGCTCCTCCAGAATTGGGAATCTCCTGGCTTTTTACTTACCCGTGTGATTGTTTTGTTACTCAAATACTTGTTTTGCAATACCTGTTGCCACAACCATCCTCGTTGATGAGTTTGTAAAGCCATTTACTTAGAAGACATCTATTCTGGGTATCCAGATCGAGATTTTCTAAACCCCCCTGATCCTTAGGCCTACACAAAATTGACCACTTAGTCAACCGGTATTTTTTTTCTTTAGTTCATCTCCCTGCCAGAAGAAACATGATCTGTAGTAGTCTAATTTTTTAAGAACCTCTTTTGGTACTTTGAAGAAGGATAACATATACATGGCAAGACTGCTAAGTACTGAATTTATCAACACCAAGCGCCCTCCATAAGATAAATGTTTACCCTTCCATGCGCTTAGTTTCTTCTCAAACTTTTCTTCTATAATTTTCCAGTCATGATTGCTTATTTTCCTATGGTGCATTGGTATGCCGAGATACCTAAAGGGGTAATCGCCCATATCACAACCAAACAGTTGGATATACTCCATTTCATGATCTTTCGCCTCTCCATAGCAGAACAATTCACTTTTGTGAAAATTAATTTTCAACCTAGATAACTGTTCAAAAGCACTTAACAACAGTTTCATATTTTTTGCCTGTTCAAGATTATGATCCATAAATAGAATAGTGTCGTCTGCATATTGGAGGATTGAAAGACCATCATCAACTTACTGTGGTACTAGGCCACATATTTGGCCATTTTCTTTGGCTCTAGATATGAGAACAACAAGCATGTCTGCTACCAAATTAAAGAGGATGGGTGAAAGAGCATCCCCCTGCCTTAATTGTTCTTAATTGTAATTTTATCTTTTTTTGGGAGTATTGCCTGCTCCATGATGATGCACTCAACTTTCCATATAATATAAGTCTTCCTTAGATTAAACAAAGATGATTGGTTGAGCCAAGATCAATGTTTTATTGTCGGGTCAAAACCGACCAAGATGGCTAGCTGAGATGATATCAATGTTGTGTGGTCACTGAAACCAGCTTAGCTGAGTTTTTCGCTCAAGTCAAAATTGGTTGAGCTTAGATGACGGGTTGAGCCGAGTGTTGTCCAAGATTGTCTAGAAAATAGCCCACGAGGAGAGTCAATACCCCAAAACTTGATCAACTAGACTCTAAATTTCATGAAATTTTAATCATAGCTTGGCAACAACATGATGAGTTCCTTCCCAAATGATCATCTCAAAAAGATCAATACTTCACCTTGAATATTGTGTACTTTGTCCAAGAACTCAAAGATTTGGAGGACAACTCTAGATCTGGTGATCTTGTGCAAATGTTTGCAAGGGGATTACCCTTTGCTGCATATGTCCTAGGTTCGATTTGAGAAAATTGCATCAAAACACTCTTAATCACAAATAGAAAAAACATGAAGAAAAGGCTCCAAAAATAGTTAAAATACCAAATAGAAAAACTAGAAGGAAATGAATTTGGATCATGGATTTGCAAATAAAGATTGATTGAATCAAAAGAACAACATTTTTACAAGATGAGGACTAGCCTCCTCCATTCATCCTCCCTGTAGAATTGGTAAATGAAGAGATAGACAAGCTCACGCTCCTCTCTCTCTCTCTCTAAAGCACTTGGCTAATCCTACAAGCAAATGAATTAGGTTTTCAAGAGAGACCAGGGTTCCAACTCTCCAACTAGCCATCTCCCATATGTATAGGTTCATTTTTTGGAGAATATTTATTGGTTCCTGGTGAAAGACAACAATAGCCCTAACAGTACAACTAGGATAACTACCCATGGAAGAAGGAGAGGAAGAAGAAACGAGAGAGAGAGAGAGAGAGAGCGGGGGGGGGGGGGAGGGGGGGGGGGGAGGGGGGAGGGAAAAGGAAGAAGAAGGGGTGGATCAGTCTCCCCCTACTTGGTAGCCTACCTCCGCCACCATGTGCATCAAGACTAACCTTACCCTCAACTGCCCCAACATTTGCGCTGTCTCACTAGCATCATGATGTGCACCACTAGTCATGAAGCTCTTTGTATTCCAAGCCTTCTAACTGTAGTTCCCTGAGGACCTGTGCGACCCCTCCCTCATCATCGGGGAAGGTTCTAATGATGAATCATGCCCCACCATTCTTCACCACGTGAGGGACACCGAGCAATATCATCGCCTGAACACATCTCATGCACCATCGAGATTCGAATGGGACCTACGTCAATTGCATAGTGGTAATTTTGAATTTCCCGGTAACCTCATTCAAAAAAATTGGTAACATGCCACATTAATTGGTGGTGCATAACATAGTAATGGATACCATTTATTTATTTCTATATATGTTCATGACACCTTCAAATCGTAGCTAGATCGATGTGTTCATACGAGAATAACCAAATTGGATACAAGCGCGTTTATTTTTCCAGAAATGTATCCAACTTGTTCAACGGCGATAGGGTGTATTCTGTAAGATACACAACTCAAGACGGCGTTAAATAGGCCCGGTCGCATTGAGTTCCCATCGCTTCTGTCGAACAACTCCATATCAAAGGTATGAATAAGCTTCTCATTTTTCTGTGTTTTCCTAGTTATCTTCTATATGGCGAGAAGGAAATGTTTGTTTTATGTCAAAAAGATTGCTTTGCTAGGTCATCCATGAGCGAAGACTTATGTGCATCTCGTTTTGATGTCCAACGTTATGCAGCTCCATCCCCATGGATGTCGTGTGTCCCATCTCGACAACCTCAGCTCTATCCTGGCCCTTTGATTTCCCATTCATTATTCGTGCATACATATGGGAGAAATCAAAGGGATGAGGTTGGTGAGATGGGACACTTACATCTGTTAGGGTAGGATTGCGCAGGGTTAGATTTGTCACGAAAATGCATTTTTTTATATGTAAGTCAAAAATCCGCAAAGAGCTTAATTCTTGGAGCTAGAAAACTTAATGGTCTGGTTAGGTTTCTAAATGTAATACGGTTGTATAGTTTTGTGTTAGATTGTGCTTGTGTTTTCAATAATCGAATCTAGTGTAGGCAGATGCCGCTGTATCCAGCGTGACGAGCGGTAGGAGGGGGCAGAGAGGACCGAGTTGTGTGAGGTAGATGCCATGTAAACAAAGCTAGGGCTCATGTGTTACAGGAGGGGAAGAGGAAATGAAACGAGTTTACACTTGGCCCAGTTGTCGCAGCCCATCAGCATTAGCCAACCAAGGCCCAGCTGAGGTAATGAAAGTCATAGGCCACATCCTAGGTAGGCCCACATGAGTAACAATTCCAGGCTAAGAGAGGCGGCCCACACCAAGCTCCTCCTCACGTCCCCGAGCGTTGCTATTTGCAGCGGAATCTCCAAACAGCCGTTGCGCCGCCGCAAACCCTAGGCACCCGTAGCCATCCAGGCTCCGCTGCATGCTGCACCCTCCATTCTGCGGCGATCTCCGACCTCCACGCATGGCTCCATACCCTGTTGCTTCCTCGGTTCCTCTGGCACCCGCACCCGTACCGGCACATCCCTCCGCGGCTCCACTCATGATCACCCACCCTTATGTCATCCCCCAGTCGCAGTCCGCTTGCCACTCGGACCGTTATCACCGAGAGTAGTGAGGCAACCACGATTTAGGTCAACATAAGATGCATTTACCGAATTACCCATAAGAACCAGCGGTATCTATTTTATTTTTGAATTTCCCATTCATCATTATTCATGTGAGTTGTGGAAATACTTTTAAATTTTCAATGTAGTGGTACCGCGTTCACATTCCTAGGTATTATGTCATAATATATATATAGAGAAAAAACCATTTTTGGCTATCCAACTATCCTCCAAATTTAGTTTTGGCCATTCACACGTCAGCTCTTTCTCTCTTCTCCTCTTTCTCTATCTCCCAGATCCACTCCGGCGCCGCCGCCGCCGCCGCCCTGCGCCCTCCCTCTCCCACACTAGCTCCGCCACCAGCGACACCGCTCCTGCACCCTCCCTCTCGTGTACCCGCTCCAACATTGCCCCCTTCCCGCACTTGCTTCCCCCACCACCGCCGTCACATCCTTCCCCCTCGCACACTCTCGCACACTCGAACAGCCTTGCTACCCGCCCACGGACAACGGCAGTGGCAGCTGAGAGCTTGTGATGAGGCATCGCCGGGGGCGGAGCTCGTGACGGGGTGGAGCTCCTAGTGGAGGTTGCAGCTCGGCATGGGCCGGCGTTGAGTCACGAGTAGAGCTCCATACGAGATCTGGGCGTGGATCTCGAGGGCCCCAAGCATGAGCGGAGCTCCGGGTGGAAGCCGTGGTAGTTGCGAGGTTATGCCAATGAGGGATGGGGCGGTGATCGGCGGTTGAAGGGAGGTGATAATTGGCTGATGGTGTACAGTAGATCGGGGGAGATGGAGGATTGTGACACTGACATGCGGGATCCATGGTGGAGGAAGAGAAGAAATAGGAAGGTAAGAGAAAATAGTGCTGAGGTGAGCCTCACTACCATGTGTCGTCCACGTCAACGAAACCACACACTAAAACATCCCAATGGCTAAATGTAAAAGCTTTTGATAGTTTGATGGTCAAAGATTACTGGTTTTAGAGTTGGATGGCCAAACCAAACTTGGTCTAGCTGGATGGTCAAAAATGGATTTTTCTCTAATATATACCAAATGTCAAAGCACTGGGGAAGCTTTCTCAAGAAGTTGTCCTCAACAACTTTGTCTGCTGTACATGTATCTGTTCTAGTAGTACTTGAGTGTTCTTTTCATCAGTACCATTAACGGCTACCTTTTACTATATGCACTCTGTAATTCTCCAAAGTTTTTACCCTTTATTCTAGGCTATTTTATTCCTCACCACTGCTCCATTTTTGTTGTTACAAGGTCACCATGGAGAAAGGGGGTCAGCAAGCCAACGAGAACCAACATGATCTCAACCTCAACGTTGGAAATGACCTCTCCATTCAGCTATGGAACAACCATGAGGATTCAATTGATGACCTCTTGGGAGACGAGGACTATTCCTACTCTGATCCTGATGACGAGGACTACGTTCCTGGGCGCAAGCAGTCAAAGCGTGTGAAGCCACGTCCCACAAAACTGCAGAGTCAAGAACTCATGGCGTAAGACACCACAAATGAAAATAATTCATTCACTGCCTTCTGGTGTGACGAATGCCTGACCTTATCTGCTTTTAACCTTGCAGTGCGTATGACCGGTGTACTCACCCAGATGCCAAGACACTGCGGGCACTTGGCACGAAGATTGGTATGGCACCACGACGGGTGAAGTTCTGGTTCCAAAACAGACGCTGTCAGATGAAGGTAGCATATCTTTCCGTCCACCATATATCTCACATTGATGTTAGTGACCTTTTCGTGCACAGTCAGGCCCCATAAATCTTGAGCTCTTTTATGATACCTTATACTACTGATTTAAAGTATTAATATATAAATATCTTACGGTTAAGAATAATTATATACTAGTGTAACGTGGGTCAGTGATATATGTAGTATATGGTGAGTAGTATAGTAGTATAAGGGTATTATTGAAAAAAATCTAAATAACACCACCGTAATTTAGACATATTTTAATTTTTTTTCATTCGATCATGCGTTTCGGGCCGGCGGTTAAGGTGCTTCAGTTGCATGGATCTCGAATCGGTGATGCGCGCCGCTGTCAAGAACGAGAAAAATGATGCTTAGTTAACATATTTATATATAAATTAACATATTACTCATTCTCTATACCATATACCACCTAAATCTTGCTCCAAGGTCATTTTTGCCAAGTTCATGTAGCCTTTTGAAAAAAATCTCAGTTTCTTCAAATTAACATTTGCAGAACAAGGCCCAGCTGGAGGAAAACAAACAGATTCAGCCAGCTGAGAATGCTTCATTGCTGGCAGAGAACCAGTCACTCCGTCAGGCTACGCTGACGCAGTCCTGCATCACATGTGGTGGCGGGACGCTGCCCTCCAATCCATCATCGGAGAAGCAGCGCCTGCTCATTGAGAATGCAAGGCTCAAGGATGAATACCTGCGTGCTTCTGCCATTCACAGCAAGATTATCTGCGCTTCTGCTTTCACAGGACCTGCTGCACCGTGGATCATCAGCAGCAGTGCTGATCGTGAAGCACTTCTCCACCATGCAGAGACATCTATGAAGCAGTTTCTGGTGCTCGCAACTAAGGGGGAGCCAATGTGGCTGCCTACCATACACGGAGAGATGCTTAACTATGTGGAGTACGGCGCCAGGATGTCCCCGTTCTTGCCTGGGCTCGGCCCCAAGGGGTTCGTCGTGGAGGCCACAAAGGACACTACCATGGTTTGGGGCAGGGCTGCTGATCTCATCGGCATCCTCATGGATACGGTATCTATCTGCTCCATTTCTTGAGCAATAACACACTTGGGTTGTGATGTTTAATGCATGTGTCATTTCGTTTTGTGTGTGTCTCTTCGACATTTTGCAGGCTCGCTGGTCTGAGACATTCCCTGGGATCGTGGCTAGTGTGGTGCCTGGTGATGTTGTATCCACTGGCATTTTTGGTTCATGCGATGGGCACATTCAGCTGGTGAGTATATATGTGCATTCATGTATCAGTATTTGTGTCGTTCAGTGATTCATTGTGATTGAACGACTATAACCAATTAGCCTATAATTGATTGAGTGGAGCATACACCTGCAGATGAATGCCAAGTTGTGGGTGCAGTCGCCACGTGTGCCAAATCGCACTGTTAACATCTTGAGGTTTGGCAAACTGATTTCTGAGAGGCAATGGGCTGTGATGGACGTTTCTGTTGATGGCATCCTTGGACAGGAAGTGATGCCGGCTAGGTATATGGACTGCAGACTGCTGCCATCTGGCTGCCTCATTGAGGACAATAATGGCTACTGCAAGGTACTCTTATGGAATTTCACAGTTAGATACTAATTTTGAATAACTTAAGAAACATTTTATATTCGTAGCAATTTGTGTATTTATTGCAAAGGTTGTGCATTCACAACATTGGAGTATATATATATTACAGGTCACATGTGTTGTGCACGCGGAGTACGACGATACCACCATGCCAAATCTGTTTAAACCATTGTTTCTCACCGGGCAAGCCCTGGGTGCACGCCGCTGGCTTGCTTCACTCCAGACGCAGCGTAACTATATTGCTGCTTTGCAATCCAGCTGTAATCCAAGAAACAACAACACAGGTTAGAATGCATATATGTTTCCTCTCTGCATTTCGTGAACATTTTTTTTATCTGTGTTATTCTGTAAATTGTACAGCAGCAGCAGGCATCCTAAAACTGGCGCAGCAGATGATGGTGGACTTCTACAAGGCTATCTCTGGGCCTGTTCCTCAGCCTCAGGTAATGAGCAACATCAACGAGTGGTTTGGCAGCGTGGGTACTGGCGTTGACAGGTTTGATGCAGCTGTAAGGATGGTGACTTGGAAGAAAGCTGGCGGTGTGGTTCTGAGGGCCACCACCACACTGTGGCTCAGCACTCCACCTGAGTGTTTGTTCAACTATTTCCGCAATGAGCAATTCCGTGGCGAGTGGGATATCCATTTCAATTGCGCCGTTGTGAATGAGTTGGGCGCTGTTGCCACGGGTTACCTTGCAGGCAACGTTGTCTCTGTCCTCCGTGTAAGTGTGCAGTTTTTCAATATTTCTATCCTTTCCATTTTGATAAATCAACACTTGGTAAAATTTCTTTGGGACATGATCAGGGAAATTCACTAACTACAAATGCTGTTGAATCATTTTTAGTCATCAAAGTGCATTCCATTTGTTTCTTTAGACACTAATGAATATTAGTTGCTTTTTTTTTTGCAGATCACTGATGCAGCAAACAACGAGGTACTGATCCTGAAGGAGGAACGCACCGACGTGTCAGGCTCTCTGGTGGTGTACTCTCCTATTGGAGAGAGAACCATTCATGCTGTCATGGCCGGTGGCGACAACGCCTCTGTCTTCCTCCTGCCATCTGGATTCGCCATCCTCCCAGACGGCCATGGCAATCCGCTGGCCACTCCTCCGAGCACCTCCACTGCTCCAGCCTACCGCCACAACAGTAGGGGTTCTCTTCTAACCATGGCCTACCAGATACTGCTGCCCAGCTCCAGGCATGGTAACCTCGCTGCAGCTTTTGATGACATCAGCAAGCGGATCTACCATGCGATAGAGAAAATCAAGATCACCGTCAAGGCTGACACCATCATCCCAATTTGATGCATGGGATCACGTGGGACGAGCTGGCAGGAAAGCCGGGCACTGTTTCTCAGAACATTATCGTCATTTTTTTTTTAATTTTTAGGCATACTTATGGATTGAGTCTCCGTTGTCATAGATTTATGTCGGTTTAATCAATCTGCTTAATGTTAACATGGATTTGATGAAGGTTTTTTTGTTATACTAATGCTTGATATTGCTTGCAAATATAACCTCTGTGGCTGTGATTTACTCGTTGTTTTTCGGTTTGCCATGTTTGATGACACTACGGGAAACTGGTACTTTGCTGAGTGCGTAGGGCACTCGGCTTTGCCGAGTGAAGCCGAGTGCCTCAGGCACTTGGCAAATGATCAGTTTCCCACAACGTCATCAAACATGGCAAACCGAAAAACAGCGAGTGGTTCTTTGTCGAGTGTTTTTTGTCGGGCACTCGGCAAAGATTTTACCGAGTGCAGGCCTGACACTCGGGCAAAAAAAGTTCAGCGGACGGGGGAATCAGGGTGGGCGTTCAAGTAACCCGAAAATTTTGGATCGGGTTATTCGGATTTATAGAATTTTGGGTTTAAAAATCATGCCCGAGATAATCAGAACCCCACGTTTCGGGTGCCCGAAACTTTAGGTTCGGGTTCGGTTACTCCCGAAATGCCCGAACATCTAGGATCTGCAGCATCTTTGCACTGCTGCCTTCAGCTTAGGCAAGGGCGTGGCCGTGATACGTCGCAGCTCCTGTCGGCTTCACCGCTTCAGAATGGGCGCGACTACGCGTAGCGAAGTACGAGATGCAGCGTCGCGCCGCCGCAGAAGGGAGAAGGGTATAGAGGGAAATGCGGCTACGGTTGGGGTGGGGTGTTCAGACTTCAGAGATGCGGCTAGCTAGGGTTGGGGCAGGTCGAGTGGACCGTGGAGTATGATTTGGGCTGAAGTGCAATGCTGTGAATGGGCTGCTGCATTTTGTAAGGCCTTTATATTTTAATTTGGGCTGTTCGGGCCATTCGGTTACCGGGAGTACAAGCCCAAATTACCCGAAGAAAGATCGGGTTCTTGACCTGGCACCCGAAATGTGTTCGGGTTTTTCTAATTTCGGGTAATTTGGGTTCGAGGTCAGGTTTTTTGGGTTCAAGCTTCGGGTATCGGGTTTTCTGCGCACCCTGAGGAGGGAAGATGGCGGGGCAAACGACGGTTGAGTTTGACGACCGCTTTGCCCAGTGTTGGCCTTGGCAAAGCCTGAGGCCTGGCTTTGCCGAGTGTCTAGGCCAAAACAATCATCAAAGCCTTCATATTTGCCGAGTGTTTTTGTCAAAACACTCGGCAAACCATAGGCACTCGACAAACCTTGTTCCAGAAATGACAAAAATTGCTCTTTTGTCGAGTGTTTGTTGCAATACACTCAGCAAACACCCCCTATGCCGAGTGTTACACTTGGCAAAGTAACAATTCAGCCCCCCTTTTTATTGCTCGGTCGTGTATAATGTACCCACTCAAACAAGCATCATATGCCATTCATATTTATGACAATAAGCATTACAAGCAGTTCATATAGATAAATCCACAACCATAATTCAACAATAAGAATAAATCCACACATAATTTAACAAATAAGTTCGTTCACAACCATAAGTAGTCCATAATTATCCACAAATCATCACAAATACTCTACAAATCACTGAGGGTGGGAACAGAGTGCGACTGTTGACAACGATTTTTTGCGTCGAACTCAAAGATATGGTCAAAGGAGTCAAGCTGATGAAGGCCGATGTTCAGAAGTCGAAGCTAAGGAATCAGCCGATTTGCTTGGGAGCCAACAAAATCAACGCGGTTGATGAGCGCGGATTTGGTCGACATACGTGGCGGTGCGGCCACACCGGGTTCGACTTATTTTTGGAGTTTTTGTATTAGAAAATATAGTTTTCTTTTCTACCAAGTTTGTAAGTAGTAATCAATATGAAGTCTGTAGCTTTAGACTATAAATAGCGGCCTGAGGGCCACAAAGAAAGTTTGTACACACACCAATCAAACAAACTTTTACTCTATTCGCGACACATCTACTTTTAAACCCTAGCTTTAGTAGTTCACGAGTTCTTCCAAGTCTTTGTAGGGCTGCATCATCTTGATCTCTGGCTTGCTTTTAAGTTCTGCTTTTAACTGGTGCTCTCTAGGCTTTAACTACCAGGCGTATCGCTGTAGTTTTGTCTACATCTCCTAAAAGTTATCGAATAAGCTAGATTTCTTAATCTAGTTTGTTCACCAAGTTATGGTAACGGTTAGATTATAGGTTCAAGTGCTTCAGTTTTATCTAAATCTAATTGTTTACACCCTTGTATCGAGCGTCTCTGTTTAGCCGATCAAACTAGCCAATTTAGGTTGTTTCGTTCTATTTTACTGTTACGTTCAGAGCTATCGATATTTGCTAGTTCTTGATAGTTCCTTTCTGTTAAGTTTTAGTTTATATGGATTTGAATCGGTTTTGAAGCTTTTAAGCGAGTAGCTGATTTAAATTTGGACATGGACTTTAAACCATTCATCGGCCGATCTAGCTGATCGGATCTACAGAAACACAGTTCAGAATCATAGCCGATCTGTTAATTTTACACGATTTTGTCAATTACAGGTCGAATTGACTGGCACGCCCTGAATGGCTCGTCATCGAAGTGAAGCAAATCTTCGAGGTCGATCATGTGTTCACGCAGATTGTCATCTCCGACTTTTTGCGTCAACACATTTTTGGCATGCCCGGTGGGACAGGAAAAATCTAAATCTACATCATGACAAAGAACACTGGTACTGTTGCTGGTGACAAGGCTTTTGAAGTTGACAACAGTAACATCATCAACGCTACTATGGAAGACCTCAGTTTTGAACAAAAGGTGTTGATGGAGAAAGCAATGGATGAATATAGACAAACTTGTCTTCAATTGTTCAGAGTTACAAAAAGAGGACATGCTGTTCTGAAGACCTCATTGCCAAAGCCGTGATATGTCACGATTTCTGAAGATTCGTTTAAGTTTCAAGAGATGTTTGATAAGTCTATGCATCACACAATAATTAATCAATCTCCAATCCTTATTAATGCTATACACAACTCGATCTTGGAGGCTATGAAATCACAGGCGTCCCAACAAGGATACAAAGGGCCAACGTACTTTTTTCTCTAGGTGCATCGGTCGATCCAACACTCAAGTATAAGGGAGTAGTGACGGAAGAAGGTGATAAATCAACTTTACAGTTCAACACTACTTTTCCTCCGGTAGGAGCCCCGATTCAACCATCTACAACCCATACATCTCCTCCAAAGATGGCTACATGATTGCAAGGGTTCACTTCTCCACCAGGATTTACACAAGATCCTAATCTGGGGATGCCCAAGGAGTTTATGGCATCAACTTTAGGAACGACACCAGGAGCAACCCAGGTACAGCAAACTGCTCCTCTGGTTTCACAGCCGATGAGTACACCTATCCCACAGCAACACAAGGTTTCGTTCCAACAAGGATCGGCTCAGAACGAGCAGCAGGCAGGCTTCCAAACACCGAATGCTCATGGTTCTGCACAACCGATAGTTAGTTACCTCACTCTCCGTTCCAAGGGCAACAGATGGGGAATCATAATCCTCAGCATACTGTCTAGACATCACAATCGATGAACACGCAGCAAGGTTGACCGGTTCAAAATCAGATACAGGGCAATGAGAACTTCAGCTCTCAGACTGAGGAGCAGCCGATGACGCACATGGTACACCCAATGTACCAGCAACTTGATACTAGTGCATTGGTTGATCAAATAAGAGTAAATTGCACCCACCATACAACAACTTGGCAAGTGGGTGCAGATTGGTTCAACAACTTGCAAAATGGTTAATTTAGTACAATAACTTGATAGGTGGGTACAAATTGGTCCAATAACTTATAAAATACTCAATTTAGTACAATAACTTGGTAAATTAGTTCATCAATGGTCCAAACGTTACAATAGCAACATAGTGTTAACACCAAAAATTGGCACCAGGAAGAGGCTGACATGTGGGCCGGAGTCGTCGAAGAGATATCATTCGGCAAAGGAGTTTTTCCCCAGAGGCATTCGGCAAAGACGTTCTGCGGTCGGGAATGCGTCGTCATTCGGCAGAGGCATGGTTCCGCAGGTAAAAGCGGTAGCATTCGGGAAAGCGCGATGACGTGGAAAAACATAAGGAAAAGGCCGGTTCGAACAAGGAATGCAATATGGGCACGAAGATCCGTCATTTATTTTTAGAAACAAGTATTGTAGTCGTGTCCGACTAGGAGTTGTATCAAGACCTGGGTATAAATATAAACCCATGGCATCTGTAGAGAGGGACAATCAATCATACAACAAACCGGCCCCGTGCCAACATCGAGTCCTTTAGTCGAGTCGTCGAGTTCTTCGAGAGGAGTTATCGATCCGTCGACCTCCGTAAGTACCGACAACCTTGTATCATGCTTAGTATCATGCGGTGGATTTAAGCTTTGATGCAAGTAGTCTTGTTACCATGCTTAGTATCATCCGGTGGATTTAAGTTGTGGTCTCAAGAAGGTTCCTCTGTTAGGTCATGAGCCATGCGGTGGGCTAAGATCTAGTATGGACCAAGTTATCGGCTCTGTTAGATTTCGGCAAGATCTAACAGATTCATTAAGTTACCCCGTGTTGCTTCGTTTTTACTATGTGCTTAATTCATGCAACACACCTTTGCCCAATCTAGATCGGCTAGAATCGGCTCTAATTCACAATGTGACGACTTATCCCCTCACAGCCGAGTCCGAAACCGATCTAGGTTGCCACGTGTCGCGGGTTCGAGCTTATCGGCATCGCGTAGATCTTGACAGAATCGGGTATCATGCGGTAGATGCAGGTTTTTGGGTCGTCTTAGAGCTAATCATCCGGTGGATTAGAATTCGATTCGATCTGATAGATTTATCTTTACCGATTAAGCTTGTTCCTTCGCCATGGACCCCGATTCGGCTAAATAGCCGTATTCGGTAGTGCTCTCACGAGTGAACGTGTGTTCATGGGTTTGCATTGGACAAAGAATGCTTTTAGCCTTTCACGATTAGTTTGTATCATGCGGTGGATTGATCTAATCTGATTGGTGGTGTGGCCTCAAACGAGTTGTATCATGCAGTGGATTAACTAGTTCGTTGCCATGCTTGACGGGTGCTGCTTTCGGCCTATGCATTCTTGTTTCAATGTAAATTCGTGACTGCGTTGTGGGTTCGTAATTAAACATTGAATGCTTTTAGCTTTTCACGGTTAGATTGTATCATGCGGTGGATTAGTCTAATCTGATTAGTGGCGTGGTCACAAACAAGTCGTATCATGCGGTGGATTAACTTGTTTGTTATCATGCTTGACGGGTGCTGCTTTCGGCCTATGCATTCCTTGTTTACTGTGAATTTATGATCATGTTTCACCCCTTTTATTTATCTATCATGCTCTGTTTCTCGTTAATCGGCTATGAGTATGTGCTACAATGTTCATTCGTTTGAAAGCCGATCTTTCGTCATGCTTACGTCACGCATTCGGCAGTGCGCTCCTTGTGTGCCTTGCCGATTGCCGAATGAGGTTTTAACTGCCGACAGATAGCTTGTCCGTAGCTATATGTCTCTCGAGATTGGCTTCAATGCCGTAAATATGGAACTGTCTGGTCTCGCCCGACACGTTCCAGGTTTTGATCTAAACTTTTTTTTTGTCCCTTTGTTAGTTTTCAGGCAAACTGACTGGCACGCTTCCGGATTCAAAAGCCCGGGCCACGTGTGAAGCCAGCTAATTCGGCTTGCTGTGTGCTTGGCGTGAGGTGCGGATTTTACGTCAACACACTTTTTGGCACGCCCGGTGGGACACACACAAGTTTTCAAGATGCCTGAGTTGAGCGACATCATGGATGTCACTTTGGAAGAGTTGTCTGAAGAACATCAACAGATGGTAAAGGCTGCTGCTGGTCAATTTATTAACAAATGTTTATTGTCTTTCGCCAAGAACAGGAGTGGTGCACCGTTTCTCAAATCCGACTTGCCAAGAGTTCTCCTTCCTGGGCAGTCTGATTTTACTGAAGAAGAAGAAAGGGAGAGATTCTCGGGCTTGTTATACAAAGCTTTGGGAGAAGCAATGACCAATCACAATGCTGCGTTCTTGAACAGTTTTCGGCATATAATGGTAAGCATTTTTGGTCAGCATGTGGATAAACCCTTCGAGCAAATACATGGGCAATTGGGTGGTCCGACGTACTTCAATGTTCAAGCACCAGTTCAGAAACTACATGGTAAAGGAAATGCTGATGAAACTGGAGGTTCTGGTGCTAAAGATACAAATGGACAACCGATTCAGCAAGATCCTCAACCTGCACTGCCGAAAACTCGCACATACGGTAATATGGCATTCGGTACCACAGGGAATCCGCCTGCTTCTGCTTACAAGATATCTCCCTTGAACAACAGACTGCAGAGGGATTTATATGGAAACGGATATTCGGAGTTTATGGATTACAATGCTATCGATGCTCTCCCGAATCCTGGATATGTTGGTACTACAGGCATGCTTGCTGGGAGACCAGGGAATCAAGATACCAGTATTGACCTCATGGTGCAAAAAATGACCGATGTATTACAAAATCAATTCGGTCTGAAGCCTAAAAATCAGGGGTACATGTACTCGTCTCCTTTCCCGGAATGGTACCAAAGGGTATCATTGCCGAATAGAGTCAAGGTGCCTACAGAGTTTACTAAATTCTCAGGACAAGATGATACTAGCACTGTGGAACATATAGCTCGATATCTGATGCAGCTTGGAGAGGCTTCGGCAGATGAGGCTTTCAGAATCAGATACTTTCCTTTGTCACTGACGGGTCCAGCTTTTACATGGTTTGCTTCTTTGCCTGCTCAGTCGATTTGTACTTGGAAAGACCTGGAACAGAAATTCCATGCTCATTATTACATTGGCAGTACCGAGAAAAAGTTGGTTGATTTGACCAGCTTAAGGCAGAGGAATAATGAAACACCTACGGAGTTCCTCAGGAGATTTAGGGAAACAAAGAGTATGTGCTTTTCTTTGAACATACCTGATGATCAACTGGCTGGTATGGCTGTAGCTGGCATGCTGCCTAAAATTCGGGAGAAGCTATTCGGGATGGAGTTTGATGATCTGGGCCAGTTGTCGCACAGATTGGCCTTGATGAGTAACCAGGCATATGGTTTCAAGAAAGATGCCAGATTTGCTAAAAATAATGATGTAGCTGACATCTATAACCAATTCCTTGAAAGAGCAGATCAAGAAGATGGGTATGAAGATAGCGAGGAGATAGCCGCAGCAGAGATAGTGTGGAGCAAAGAACCAGTTACAATGACTCAAAGATGGATCAAACAGGTGAAGGGAACGTATGATTTTGATGTGACTAAGGCGGACAAATTGTTTGAGTTCCTGGTGAAAGAAGGCCGAATCAAATTGCCGGAGGGGCATTCTATGCTTCGGCCTGATGGAGTGAAAGATAAGAGGTACTGTGGGTTTCATGATAGAAATTCTCATTCCATTAATGAATGCAGAGTCTTTAGGATGAAGATTCAGAAAGCTATCCAGGAAGGACATCTGAAATTCGACAACAAGATGAAACTGGACAGTAACCCTTTCCCTCAGAATATGATCGGGTTCTCGGTTAATGTGGTGAATGCTGTTCCATCTGGAGAAAAGGGAAGATTGAAAGTTTTAACCTCAAAGAAGGCAAGACAGGATGGTTCAGTTGATCCCACTCGGCAGATCACAATTGAACAGATTCGTCAGAAAGATCTTCGGTTCCCGAATAGCCGATTTGAAGTGGGAGAATCCTTTAAACCTAGAGTTACTACACGTATTCTCCTCAACAAATGGCAGCGTCAGCAAGAAAAGGAGCGTTTTCAAAGGCGTGAATACGAGGAGGAGAAAAGAAGGCGCGAAGAAGAAAGGTTTGAGGAAGAACAAGAAGAATATGCTCGAGAGCAGGAACGTGCGCATTGGGGGTGTGCATTCTTCAGACACTGTTGGAACGAAGGTTTGAAGCTTCCCACATGGAATAGTTGTCCTGAATGCAATAATAGGTATGATGAATATAGGCAGGGAACTGTCAATCGCCGATCTGTCCATGAAAGAATTGGCAGGGTGCATCCTAGTGATGATCGGCGTTTTGATGATCGACCAAGAAAGAGACATGCTGATTACAAATGGATTGATCATGAAGAAGAAGAAGATCATGCTTATGTTTGGCAAGAAGGACAATGGTGCCCACCTGGTTTGAGGAAGAGCCAGAAGAGAAGAGTACAGCGCCTGAGGAATCGGGAATTGAAGCAAGCAAAGGTCAAGGTGAAATCAATATGGCTCCCAAAAGACAGGCCTGATGAACATGATCATTCGGCTCCTACATGTATGGTATGTTTTCTGCCGAATGAATTCATGGCTCCAGCTAACCAAATTGTACAGGAAGAGATATTGCCCGATATAGATGATGCCGAACGATTTGGGTTAATGGCACAATTGATGTTGAACAAACAAGCTATTTTTGAGAAGCCAGCCCAGAATCGGCACATGAAGCCACTATACTTGAAGGGATATGTTAATGGCAAACCATTGACCAAGATGTTTGTCGATGGAGGAGCTGCTGTCAATGTGATGCCATATACCACATTCAGGAAGCTTGGTATGGGCCCTAGAGATTTGACACCAACGAGCATAATTCTAAATGATTTTGCTGGAAATCCTTCGGACACCAAGGGATGCGTGCACGTTGATCTGATGATTGGGTCCAAGACTCTGCTTACGACTTTCTTTGTCATTGAGGGCAAAGGGGCATATAGCTTGCTGCTTGGAAGAGATTGGATTCATGCAAATTGTTGTATTCCATCTACTATGCATCAACAGCTTATTCAGTGGATAGATGATGAGGTGGAGATTGTCCAAGCAGATGATTCAATAAGCGTGGCAAATATGGAACCAGCTTTCTGGGAATATCAAGGCATAGATTGTTTCTCAGGCAAAGACTGGGGAGAAGGTCCTGTGGCACCAGCCAGCAGCGATCAGCAGCCGATCGAAGCAGTCGGCTCTCATAGTAATTTTTGATGGAAAATCCAATTGATGGAACTGATGGAAAATTAGGACGTGGATTTGTGTCGGCCGATAAATTAGAAGAAGTGGACATTGGAGATGGTGACAAGCCAAGGCCGACATTTATCAGTGCTAACTTGGATTCGGTTTTCAAAGAAAAGTTGGTGACATTGTTAAAAGAATACAAGGACTGCTTTGCTTGGGATTATTCGGAGATGCCCGGTCTAGACCGTTCTATTGTTGAGCATCGGTTGCCAATCAAACCTGGATACAGGCCTTACAAGCAACCACCCCGAAAAATCTACAAGGAAGAAGTGTTGGCCGATGTGAAAAAGGAGATTGAAAGATTACTAGATGCAAATTTCATTCGGCCATGTAAATACGCGGATTGGATCTCTAATATTGTTCCTGTCTATAAGAAAAATGGAAAGATGAGGGTTTGCATAGATTTTAGAGACCTAAACAAGGCTACACCCATGGATGGATATCCAATGCCTATTGCTGATTCATTGGTTGATGCTGCTGCTGGATACAAAGTGCTCAGTTTCATGGATGGTAACGCAGGATACAATCAGATTTATATGGCATTGGAAGATATAGTAAAGACAGCTTTCAGGTGTCCTGGACACATAGGGTTGTTTGAGTGGGTTGTCATGACCTTTGGATTGAAAAATGCCGGTGCAACTTATCAAAGGGCTATGAATTATATTTTTCATGAGTTGATCGGCAAGATTGTGGAAATATATATTGATGATGTGGTGATCAAGTCATTGGATCATGAGTCTCATTTGGCCGACATAAGGAAAACTCTAGAATGCACCAGGAAACATGGGCTTAAGATGAACCCGAACAAGTGTGCTTTTGGAGTTTCGGCTGGAGAGTTTCTGGGATTTTTGATACATGAAGGAGGAATAGGAGTTGGTAAGAAAAGCATGAAGGCAATTGATGAAATTGTTCCTCCAACTAATCTTAAAGAGCTACAATCGCTGCTTGGCAAGATAAATTTTGTGAGAAGGTTCATATCAAACTTGTCACAAAAGGTGTTGCCCTTTTCCTCACTGTTGAAAATAAAAAAAGATCAAAAGTTTGTATGGGGTGACGAACAACAGAAGGCTTTTAATGAAATAAAGGAGTACATGAAGAAGCCACCAGTATTGGTACCTCCACAATTGAACAAGCCTTTCAAGTTGTACGTGGCGGCCGATGCCCAAACTATTGGATCGGCCCTCATTCAAGAATTTGAAGGGAAAGAAAGAGTAGTTGCATACCTTAGCCGAAAGTTACTAGATCCAGAGACAAGGTATTCGGCTATAGAGAAGCTTTGCTTATGTGTTTACTACTCCTGTACAAAATTTCGGCACTACTTACTACATGCCGAATGCATTGTGTATTCAAAGTTTGATGTGATAAAACACATGTTGTCTATGCCAATTTTGAACGGAAGGATTGGCAAATGGATTTTAGCTTTGTCTGAATTTGAGTTAAGGTTTGAATCGGCAAAGGCTGTTAAGGGACAGATTATTGCCGACTTCATTACTGAACATCATGATACATCGATAAATTTGCTTAACATTGTTCCTTGGGTGTTATTCTTCGATGGATCTTCATGCAACAAAGGTGGTGGAGCAGGTATCTTATTAATTTCACCCAAAGGAGAAACATTTGAGTTTGCTGTTCCCATTCAATCTGCTGTTACTAACAATCAAGCTGAGTATGAGGCATTGCTCAAAGGGCTCCAATATTTGAAAGAAGCAAAGGCCATTGCGGTTGAAATTTTTGGAGATTCAGAATTGGTCATAAAACAATTGAATGGTGAATATGAGTGCAAAAGTGATACCTTGAGGAATTACTATGAAGAATGCAAAGAAATATTGAAGAGCTTTCGGTCAGTAATTCTACAACACATTCCTAGAGGGGATAATGGAGAGGCAAATAGATTGGCCCAAAGTGCATCAGGTTATAAAGAGCTTCGAGAAGTTTTTGCTAATGATGTATATGCATTCGGGAATAATCTGGCAGAGGATGATTGGAGAAAAGAGATTGCCGATTATCTGGAGAATCCATCCCGAAAGGTTTCTAGAAAGCTCAGGTATAAAGCTTTAAAGTTTGTTCTTCTTGATGATAATTTGTATTATAAATCCTTGGATGGGGTGCTGTTACATTGCTTAAATCATGAAGAAGCAAAAAGGCTGATGAGTGAAGTACATGATGGGTTGTGTGGAGCACATCAATCGGCCTATCGAATGAAGTGGATTATTAGAAGAACTGGATATTACTGGCCGACAATGTTGGAAGATTGTTTTGAATATTATAAGGGATGTCAAGACTGTCAGAGATTTGGAAACATTCAGAGAGTTCCGGCATCGGCTTTGAATCCCATTATCAAGCCATGGCCATTCAGAGGATGGGGAATAGATTTGATTGGCCAAATAAATCCTCCATCTAGCAAGGGGCATAAGTTTGTGCTTTTGGCAACCGATTATTTTACCAAGTGGGTTGAGGCAATTCCATTAAAGAAGGTGACGTCGGAGAATATGGTTGAATTTGTTAAAAAACATATCATTTACAGATTTGGGATTCCTCAAACAATCACCACAGATCAAGGGGCTCAATTTACATCTTCAGAGTTCAAAGATTTTGCTGAAAGTATGGGCATCAAATTGTTAAATTCTTCTCCTTATTATGCCCAAGCTAATGGTCAGGCAGAGGCTTCTAACAAGATTATGATTAAAATTATACAGAAAAAGATTGATCAGAAGCCGAGAAAGTGGCATTCGGTACTCAATGAGGCTTTATGGGCTTACCGAATGGCTCCACATGGGGCTACACAGACGTCTCCTTATGAGTTGGTGTATGGGCATCATGCTATCTTGCCATGGGAAATACAATTAGACTCAAGGAGAATAAAGTTGCAAAAGGATTTAAGTTCTAAAGAATATAATGATTTAATGATGGACGAATTAGAAGATTTGCATATGATTCGTCTCAGGGCCTTGGAAAATATCGAGAAAAATAAAATGCGAGTTGCTAAATATTACAACAAGAAGGTACAAGTTAAGCAATTTACAGAAGGTGATCTAGTTTGGAAAGCGATATTGCCGATTGGAACCAAATATGCAGCATTCGGCAAATGGTCTCCAAATTGGGAAGGCCCTTTCAGAGTAGTTAGATGCGTGCCTGGAAATGCATATATTTTGAAGACATTATTGGGAGAAGAATTTGCTTCTGCTATAAATGGAAGATATTTGAAGAGGTATTATCCCAGTGTTGAAATCGATCGGTGATTGATATATTAAATTGCCGAACAGCCGATATTTGGGAAGAAATCGTCTTTAGAAGGAAATTGACAGAAACGTTGGAGAAAAAGAAAAATGGCCAATATTGAATGTATTGCCCTTAGCACAAAGTATGTTACATCAAGAGTTCATGCAAAGGATAAGTTTTATTGCCGAAATTCCATAAATCCCTAGTACAAACTACTGAAAGAGCCTGTTCAGAACAGACTGGGGATGAATGGAATCGGCAATGGCAGTGCCATGGCCATCAAGACGATCAATAGAGGCGTCAATATTGTCGATGTCTTCTGGGTTGTTGTTGGCGAAACCAACCGGCATTCTGGAATAGTCGGTGCCGGTGTGCGTCGACATAGCGACGAGACCCGTAGCGACGCCCAGGCGAACGCCATGGGAGGCCACTTCGTCGACACGACCTGCCACCGCACCAAGGCGTGCCTCGGGTGTGTCCCCTTGGGCGTTCACCTTGTCCGCCAGCTCCTCCACCAGCGCCTTCAGTCGATCAAGTTCAGCATCACGCGCTGCAAAGTCACAAGGGGATAACAGATTAATATCATTTGGAGGACGAGAATTGAGATTGAGCAGATTGCAGGACTCACCATCAATGACTTCAAGCAGCTGCTTGCGCTCGGCCTGCCATTCGAGGTCCGCAATCCCAGCTTGCTTGGAGATGATCTCCAGTTCGCGACGAGAGTCGTCGCGCTCCGCCTTGAATCGGCGAGCATCGCCGTCTGAGTAGCGGGAGTCGTCCGATGAACGAGTCCGATTGGACGAACTCGAGGAGTTGGGCGCCGCAGGAGCAGCGGCTGGAGCCGCAACTGGCGCACCAGCGCCGGCAATCCATTGGATTACCCTGAAAGAACAAAGAAGATTCGTCAAAAAAAAAAGAGAAAGGAAATCTCGAGAAGAACAGAGAGAAGCAAGCAGCCAATCACCTGCGGCGAGCGCCGGCGCGACTTCCTTCGGCCTCATCGACGGCCGGGCGCCTCCTGTTGTTGTCGGCCATTGGAAGTTCCTCGGAGTTACTGTGGATGGGGAAAAGAATGACTTGAGCCGGCAAGGACTTGGAAGACGAAGAACTTGGTGAAAAACTGTGGGCTGCCTGGGTGTTTATTTATAGAACCCGCAGAGGAAATCGTGGCCAAAGATCGTGGCGCGTATTCCGAAGAGTTCGGAAGGTGGAAAGGATTTTCCAGCTGATCGGTTCTCATGTCGTTTGGGATTCTTATCGAGTCGTATTCGGCTTTGACTGGATGAGATTCGGCTATGTCATAGTTGAAACATTTTCGGGTCTGACGCTATTAAAGCCAGCTTTGCCGAATGAGTTATCCACAATGGAGAGAAAGTAAAGATTGATGAGATTACGGGGTTGATAAAACATTCGGCTATCAAACTATTTGACATAATTTACACACCCAAGAACTTTGAGATTACATTTTTGGCATTTGATATCATATTGCTAATGTTCTCTAATAAGTTTTTGTCAGCTTCTTGGGTTCTAGCCAGGGCAGCAAGCTTCGCCTTGAGTTGTTTGTCTTCGTTTAGAGCTGCTAAGGCTTCCTTTTGCCTCCTCTCTGTTAACTTGGGAAGCTCGACTATCTTCTTCTTGTCAGCTTCAATTTCGGCCGATAGATTTCTCAATTCGGCTTCAAGTGCAGCTTTTCTGATCTCCTTCATTTCAAGTTCAGATTCCAGTTTGGTCAATGATTCCTTGTCATTCTGGACTTGAGTATGCAGGTCTTTTACAGATTGCTTTACCAAAGTTCTCCTTTGCTCCAAGGCTGGTTGAGCAGATTGATTCTTCAGAGCTTGCTTCACTGCGATAAAATGATCATCCAATCTGGAAATTGGATCTAAAGAAGTCTTGATATCGGCAGGAAGATCTTGGTCGAATGATTCAAGCAAGTCTCTTAAAAGATCAGCATTGGTAACTTGTTCTCGAGTGTCCTTATGCAGAAAAGAGAGGATTTCCTTCAGTTTTGCTTGGTTCTCCTCTGATAAAGCTTGACCAGAAGAAGTTTCTTCTCCTTGTTCGGCAACTAGATCATCCACAGCAAATGAATAGCTGGGTGAAGAAGTGGTTTTCTCCTGAAAAAAGATTCTGCCGAATTATTGATGATCCATTGAATAAAGAACTGGGAAAACTGGGTAATTATCTCTACCTCATTCCTGATTTCTTGAATGGAGAAAGAAGGCAGCTCAAGCTCAGGCAAAGGTTCTTGTGTGATATGCTGAGGAGGGCTTGGAAGATCTTTTGGTGGAGAAGAGACTTCTGGCTGAGGAACATCAGGTGAAGCTGAAACTGGTTCTTGATGAGAAGAAGAACTCTCCAAGATTGGGTCTATTGAGATTTGCTCTGAAACTGAAAAAAGAATCAATGCCGATGGAGAGGAACTTTAAAGACGAAATAGTGAGAAATTTTACCAATCATTGAAGCATCGGCAGGACCTGTACTGATTGCTGGCTGCTGTTCTCTGGCCTGAAATCAAAAGAAATAAAGCTGAGCAAAAACACCAAAAGCATTATAGTCAAAGAAAAAGGACTCTGACCTTGATTTTGCTACTTGTTCTTTTCTTCTTTACAACTGAGGGAGCAGCTATAAGGAGGGTTTTCCTCTTGACAGATGATGGTCTAGTGAGTATTGGATCTGAAGAAGCTTGTCTAGCCATCAGCCGAGCCAAGGTAGGAGATTGATGCCCCAAAGCAGATATTGGGCCTGCGGTTTTGTATAAGATTACTCTGGCAAGGGGGGCAGGTGTTATGTCCTGCAAAATAATAGAGTCAGAATCGATTGGAGTTAATGTTATGAAGACAGATAAAGGAATAAGCATATTACCTCTGCAGTTGGCTGATAATCAGGCATTAACTCGAGGCAGAAGGGATAGATTGGCATATTGAAGATATGATCATGGAATTCTTGCCACCAGAGAGTGAAGGAAGGATGGGCAGATATTGTTGGCACAAAAGGATCAGGTGCATAAATAGTTCCACAGCATTTATAGGTGAAAATCCTTCTTGTTTCTTTGGAATCCTTGACTATCTCCCTAGGCCTGAGGAATTCATGGAGAAATAGCCTAGGGGGCACTTGGCCACATCCCAACTGTCTAGCCATCATGTTTGGCTGATAATATTCATAAGTGCTTTGGACTAGCCTCCCTCCACAGAATTCGGCTGGCAGGATGCAGGGCTGGATGAAGGCATTAAAAATTGCTACAGATTGTACATCAGTGCATCCAGTCTCAAAGCTGAATTCGCAAGGGAGAGTAAGATTGTCATTGTCCGAATATGGGAACCAAAGAGGATTGGCAAAACCTCTGAAGAAGAGCTCAAACAGTTCACCAATGTTCTTGTTGATAGGTACAGTGGAGGCAGCTTCTCCATAGGTTTGACAACCTTTGGTTCTCCGGGTTTCTCCTTCTTTATAATTGATTGAAGGGAAGTCTCGGCTGTTGAGATCAATAGCAACGATTTGGTGCATGTATAATTGCAGCCACATTTGGACAAACCACCAGGGACCATTGACACAGGGGATCTTCTTGCTAGTGTGCATCAGGTGGGTGGTTTGGTTGAGCATATGGTAAACACTTCCCAGGAGGTATTTCCCAAGTGGGATGACTTTTCCAGCAGCCAGCTCTTCGGCCATCACGATATGATTCAAGGTTGGCTCATTGGCTTTGCCACAAAAGACTGATCTGCATAGCCACATGTTCAGGAAAGCTCTGTATTCGACATCAGTCAGAGGACCATCAGACATATGATTCTGGATATATCTCTTGTATCCAACCCCTGTTCTTACTCCTGTCTGCTTGGAGGAACCTTTATGGTCATATGGGTACACAGTTCCTGTAACATTCAGGCCGGTCATCATGTAGACATCGGCTAAGGTAGGGGACATTGGGCCATGGCCGAAAAGAAAAGCATTTGCACCATTGGACCAGAAGTGGCAAGCTGCGATCAAAAGGTTCTCATTCTTTGGTGTTTCGGCTAGAGATAGCTCCAAGCAATGAGAAATACGAAGACTGTCCCAATTCTGCGTCTGGGGACTTTTATCGTCAGAAATCCTTTTGTACCAATTTCTCCATCCGGCAATTGGGGGCAAAGGCCAGTTCTTGAAGGCGTCTTGCCACTCATGAGGTTTTGTCAGTGAAATCTTAAAAGGAATCCGCTGAGATTCGGCCGCGATGATTTCAGAAGGATCTGAATCTCCTACGGGACCGAGGAAGTAGGATGGAGATTTTTCCTCAACATGGATGAGGATTTCGGTAGCTAGGGCCTATCAAGAATGAAAGGGGATAAGAAGAAATTTAAAATGCAAATCGAAAGAAGAGTGCCGAACATGCTTGAGGGGATTGAAGTTTACCTGGAGAGCAAGATCTTGGTCCGCCATTTGAAGGTTGGATCTTGGAAGTCGATGACTTAGGGTTCGGATCCGGATGAGAGCTCTGAAGATTCAAAAGGAGAAGTGGGTGCCGAGCAGAACTAACTTGGAAATGTTAAGTGCTTCTGGTCAATTCCGAGATAAAAGTTACCTCTTATCCCGAAATTGAAGGGGCATGTGTTAACACCAAAAATTGGCACCAGGAAGAGGCTGACATGTGGGCCGGAGTCGTCGAAGAGATATCATTCGGCAAAGGAGTTTTTCCCCAGAGGCATTCGGCAAAGACGTTCTGCGGTCGGGAATGCGTCGTCATTCGGCAGAGGCATGGTTCCGCAGGTAAAAGCGGTAGCATTCGGGAAAGCGCGATGACGTGGAAAAACATAAGGAAAAGGCCGGTTCGAACAAGGAATGCAATATGGGCACGAAGATCCGTCATTTATTTTTAGAAACAAGTATTGTAGTCGTGTCCGACTAGGAGTTGTATCAAGACCTGGGTATAAATATAAACCCATGGCATCTGTAGAGAGGGACAATCAATCATACAACAAACCGGCCCCGTGCCAACATCGAGTCCTTTAGTCGAGTCGTCGAGTTCTTCGAGAGGAGTTATCGATCCGTCGACCTCCGTAAGTACCGACAACCTTGTATCATGCTTAGTATCATGCGGTGGATTTAAGCTTTGATGCAAGTAGTCTTGTTACCATGCTTAGTATCATCCGGTGGATTTAAGTTGTGGTCTCAAGAAGGTTCCTCTGTTAGGTCATGAGCCATGCGGTGGGCTAAGATCTAGTATGGACCAAGTTATCGGCTCTGTTAGATTTCGGCAAGATCTAACAGATTCATTAAGTTACCCCGTGTTGCTTCGTTTTTACTATGTGCTTAATTCATGCAACACACCTTTGCCCAATCTAGATCGGCTAGAATCGGCTCTAATTCACAATGTGACGACTTATCCCCTCACAGCCGAGTCCGAAACCGATCTAGGTTGCCACGTGTCGCGGGTTCGAGCTTATCGGCATCGCGTAGATCTTGACAGAATCGGGTATCATGCGGTAGATGCAGGTTTTTGGGTCGTCTTAGAGCTAATCATCCGGTGGATTAGAATTCGATTCGATCTGATAGATTTATCTTTACCGATTAAGCTTGTTCCTTCGCCATGGACCCCGATTCGGCTAAATAGCCGTATTCGGTAGTGCTCTCACGAGTGAACGTGTGTTCATGGGTTTGCATTGGACAAAGAATGCTTTTAGCCTTTCACGATTAGTTTGTATCATGCGGTGGATTGATCTAATCTGATTGGTGGTGTGGCCTCAAACGAGTTGTATCATGCAGTGGATTAACTAGTTCGTTGCCATGCTTGACGGGTGCTGCTTTCGGCCTATGCATTCTTGTTTCAATGTAAATTCGTGACTGCGTTGTGGGTTCGTAATTAAACATTGAATGCTTTTAGCTTTTCACGGTTAGATTGTATCATGCGGTGGATTAGTCTAATCTGATTAGTGGCGTGGTCACAAACAAGTCGTATCATGCGGTGGATTAACTTGTTTGTTATCATGCTTGACGGGTGCTGCTTTCGGCCTATGCATTCCTTGTTTACTGTGAATTTATGATCATGTTTCACCCCTTTTATTTATCTATCATGCTCTGTTTCTCGTTAATCGGCTATGAGTATGTGCTACAATGTTCATTCGTTTGAAAGCCGATCTTTCGTCATGCTTACGTCACGCATTCGGCAGTGCGCTCCTTGTGTGCCTTGCCGATTGCCGAATGAGGTTTTAACTGCCGACAGATAGCTTGTCCGTAGCTATATGTCTCTCGAGATTGGCTTCAATGCCGTAAATATGGAACTGTCTGGTCTCGCCCGACACGTTCCAGGTTTTGATCTAAACTTTTTTTTGTCCCTTTGTTAGTTTTCAGGCAAACTGACTGGCACGCTTCCGGATTCAAAAGCCCGGGCCACGTGTGAAGCCAGCTAATTCGGCTTGCTGTGTGCTTGGCGTGAGGTGCGGATTTTACGTCAACACATAGCAACATATTACTACCTGTCATAATAGAGGTATGTTCACGTCGAAATAAATTATTAAGTATTATTTGGTCACTAATATTCCCGTGGCGATGTTAATGTATTTGGCCAAGATAAGAACCTTTGATGTTTAGGATACTATGTTATTATCTTCAAATTAATTATTTTTATGTAGTAAATTAATTTTAACTAATAATCATTAATTTCACATTTAATAATTATAAGTCAGCCCTCAGTGTTTTCTCATCTTTGATTATAAGAATCTTTGTGCAGAAACCAATATATTCATAACTATTAACTATACTTTTCAGAAACTTGGCATAAATATTGTTTGAAGTCTTTTGTGCTTGTTTAGAAATAGAAAATGAGTTAAAAGAAGATAAGACAAATTGCTTTCTCTACTAATGTTAAATACATGATACAAACATAAGGCCCTAAAGTCCCTGTTATGAACTTTGGTCTTTTGGTAATGCTAATGGTCTATTTTATAATTTAGTTTAATTTTAATTATGACAAATAAATTATGTACACACTTGAGAAGTAACAAAAAATAGAAAAAACAAGAATTATAACCAATATAAAATTCACAAGTCCATCTACTTTCCTTAATATAGTGTATCAATTTGCCAAGCTACAACACTAAATTGAATATTTTACGAGTTGTGGACCAATTTGCACCCAACCGTCAAGTTAATATACTAAATTGAGCATTTTTCAAGTTGTTGGATCAAACCGCACCCACTTGTTAAGTTTTTGGACTGAATTGAGCACTCTACAAGTTGTTGGGCTAATATGCACCTACAAGCCAAGTTGTTGTATGTTGAGCGCAATTTACTCATCAAATAACTAATGTCATACAGAATCAGTTTGGCCTCAAGCCCAAGGAACAAACCTATATGTATCGGAGGCCATACCCTGAAGCTTATGATCAGATCCCGATGCCTCCCCGTTACAAGGTTCTGGATTTCTCCAAGTTTTTTGGACAAGACAACATATCCACTGTGGAGCATGTTGGACGATTCTTGGCTCAGTGTGGAGAAGCTTCTTCCCAAGACGCCCTAAAGACCCGTCTGTCACTTTCTCTGTCTGGATCGGCCTTTGCTTGATTTACATCGTTACCAGCAAATTCCATAATCAAATGGGCTGATCTAGAGAGACATTTCCACAAGTACTTCTTCACTGGAGTTTATGAAATGAAGATTACAAATTTAACATTTGTCAAGCAAAGAAATGATGAATCTATGCCTGACTATGTTTAGAGATTTAGATATGTCAGAAGCCGATGCTACAGTCTAAACCATACTGATATCCCATTAACTGCATTGGCGTTCGAGGGACTTCTTCCTCACATAAAAGAGAAGTACTCGTCTCAGGAATTTGAAAGTCTAAGTCACATGGTGCAAAGGATGTCAAGCATAGATATCCGTTTCTAAGAACAGAGGAATCAACCATTCTAGAAAAGTGTCTCCTTCATTAGTTATGAGTCTGATTCTGATGAAGAGGCTAAGATTGGGCTGGTTGAATGGGCATGCAAGAAGCCGGTATCATGCCCTTTTGGCAAAAAGGAACCTGAAAATTTTAGCTTCGATATCACTAAAGCCGATAAGATCTGACTTGTTGCTGCAAGAAGGACAGATCAAGTTACTGCCTGGTCATATGATCCCATCGGTTGAAGAGTTGGGGAAGCACAAGTATTGCAAGTGGCACAATTCAGTGTCTCATGACATGAATGACTGCAAGGTGTTTCATCAGCAAATCCAGTCGGCTATTGCTCAAGGACGATTGAAGTTTGAAAACTCTTCTAAGCCAATGAAGATAGATGGACACCCTTTTCCAGTGAATATGGTTGGTGTTGGGAAATCGACTGATAGGGCAAAGGCTAATATGGTACAATCGACAGATGACCCATCGACCAATAAAAATAGAAAACTGAGCATGGAGGGTGTTCTTCAAAGCTTCAGACCTGTTACTTCTCAAATGCTGATCAGAAAGTATGAAAATCGGCAGCGAAGGCAGGAGGAAAGAGAACCGCGATCTCGGGAGAGGGAGGAACAGGAGTTCCGTGCAAGACAAAGGAATTTCCATGAGGGAAGGGATTCAAATGAAGGCCACTGGATATGTCGTTTCTTTGTGTTCTGCTGGAACGAAGGTTTTAGATTGCCTTTTAGGGAAGATTGACCTGAGTGCAATGATCATAAAAGGCTACGTTATGATGGTGATCATCGGCCAATTTATGGAGATACACGTAGTTATTCAAAGCATATTCCCGTACATGATTGATTGGGAGGTAGGAAAGATGAACACGATCGTATTGAGCAGCTAGCCGATGCACGTGTACCCGATGAAAACATTTTGTGTTGTGAGCCCCAAAAACAACGCAAGACATAAGGACAATCTGAGCATAGGAACAAGCAAGAGGGAAGCTAGCATTACCATTACGATCCGGAAGTCTACCCATATTGGTGCCCAAGGGGTCTTTCCAAGTCTTAGAGGCGGAGACTTCAGCGTTTGCGGCAAAAGGAAATAGAAGAAGAGATGCTCCAGGAAGAGGAAGATCAAGACAAAGATGTCAAATCTCAAGTCTGGTGCGTCAAGAAGAAGGCTAATGAGGAAGATGTTCTGTCGGTTAACATGTTCTTCATCCTACCGAAAGAGTTCATGATCACAGCTGATGAAGAAAGTGATGAAGAAGTGGCTATGGCACAATTAAATCTCGAGCCGATGCAAGCTACTTTTGAGAAGCCGGAGGAAAAAGAGCGACAACATCTAAGACCCCTTTTCTTGAAAGGCCTTGTTAACGGCAAGCCGATGGCGAAGCAGATAGTCGATGGTGGAGCTGCTGTTAATGTGATGCCACTCGTGACTTTTCATAAGATTGGCATGGGAGAAGATGATCTGATTAGAACAGACATGATGCTCAAAGACTTTTCGTAAGACACTTCCCACTACCTTCTTTGTTGTTAATGGGAAGGGGTCCTACAATTTGCTCCTGGGACGGGACTGGATTCATGCCAATTGTTGTGTTCCTTCAACAATGCATCAATGTCTGGTACAATGGCATGGAGATGTTGTAGAGGTCGTCTACACTGATTCTTTATTCAGCATTGCTGCAGCTGATCCACAGATCTGGGGTTATGATGGCGTAGAATGTCTCTCTAGAAAAGCTTGGGATAAAGACTTCATCAAAATGTATGAATATGGGTTACAGCCAATCCAGATGATCGGGTCTGATGAATCGTCTTGACGTCGAAGATAGAAAAGACCGATTGTCATGCATCGGATGTATCCTATATGAAATATCGCCTCAAGAACAAAAATATACTAAGGACAAATGATGTATAAAGTGAATATATCAAAAGCCGATAGAATCAGTTATGGTCGATACGATACGTGTCGCCCTTAGAGCAAATATTTACAATATAAAATATTGTTCGCATTCCAAGATGTTGGATCTATGTTTTGAATCATAAGCATGTTCCATTACATGGGATCAAGAAGGCTACGAATTGCATCAATAGCATGCAGGCGTATTTGATAAGCTTCGTTAATTACTTGTTGATCTTCTTCGGTTGTTCCCTGGATCGGCTGAGCGCTTTTGTGAAAGTGAATTGCTTTACGGACATAGTTCCCCATTTATGCCTTCATGTAGTTTATAGTATCAGAGAGCTTTGCCAGTTTCTCCTTCTCAACTTCTTTCAATATATTAGCTTTTTGGGCTTCAAGACGATCAATTGTGTCAATCATCGTCGGTTGAGAGGAATTAAGAAGGGCGATCTTGGATTGTAAATCATCAGCTCAAGCCTTGAAGTCTAATTTCTCTTTGGTGACTTCTTGCCGTTGTCGATCGGTTAGACTTTGCTTTGCTCGAAATACTTGAATTTGCCGATTTTTTATATAGGCTGCAGGAATCAGAACCGTTTCAACTTCAGCTCGTAGTTGGACTTTCACAGTATGGAAAATGTTCCGTATTGGTTCAGCATCTTAGACTAACAGACCGATGTCCTGGTCCAGGAGTGGAAGCAATTCTTGAAGCTTGGTCTTGATTGACAGAGGTCCCAAAGCCAATATTTTGGAAGATGTTTCATCATCCAGAAATTCTCCAATAGGGAACGAAAATAAGCTATTATCTGGAGAATCTTGGGCCTACAGAACGGATAAGATTAAAAGATGTTATATAATTGATTGGAGGAGATTATCAAAACCTTACCTGTTTCAAGTTGCGCTCATCAAAACCAGATTCAAGGTTGGCAGGTGGTGAAGACACGCCTGGTTGCGTATCCTCATTGGTTGATCGCTCTTCTTGTTGTGGTTCTTCTGAAGTTTGTGGTGGATAAGCAAATGGGGATGAGACCTGTTCAGACATTGTCAATAAGGGATTCATAAGCCAAGATGATGGGCAAGAACAAGAAAGAAAATACCTAAAGGCCCGTGATGATAGCCAATGCGGATGCATCTTGGATTTGTCCTCGTTCTGGTGAGGTCTCTAGAATCGATGCAGATGCATCTTGTTGCTAAGAGGAGAATTAGGTGCGGAGTCGATCGGATTATGTGGAGCAGCCTTGGAAAAAAGAAATCACAAAGAAATGTTAATGAATACCTGAGGATCATCCTATTGAGATGTGCCAGTGTCTGTAGCCAATGGAGAAGAAGGAGTTGATTTCTTCCTTGAAGAAGCATTCCTATTGGCCTTACGCTTCGTCACCTAACCCGCAGCCATATCCTTGAGCAATGGAGTGTTACTGTCGATATGAGGATTCACTGATTTGGGTGTATATTTGATCGGTCGTCCGCTATTGCTCTCGGTTTGGGGACCTATTCTTGCGCTATGTGATCAAAGAAAAATGAGAAAATCATATGAGGAGAGAATGCAATACGACGAGGAATGGTTGGGAACAAATTTTACTTCTGGAATGTGCTTGATGGTGGCCATTGGCGCTAGTAGAAAGACCCGCTGCAATCATCCTAGATCCAAGCTCTCAGTTTGAAGTACTCGAAAGTTTGAATCTTGAGGCTCTGTTTGGTGATGGCGGAGGTGGAAGTAAGAAGACGGGGCACTGTTTGTGTTTGAGCGCAAGGGAAGGATGATGATGACTCGAGAGAATTTTTGGAACAAAATGTATTTTATTCCAAAACCGGGGGGCATGTATTGACACCGATTTTTGGCATCGAAGTGAAAGATACGGTCACAGGAGTCAAGCCGATGAAGGCCGATGTTCAAACGTCGAAGCTAAGGAAGCAGCCGATTTGCTTGGGAGCCGATGCAATCAACGCGGTTGATGAGCGCGGATTTGGTCGACATACGTGGTGGTGGGGCCACACCGGGTTCGACATATTTTTGGAGTTTTTGTATTAGGAAAATATAGTTTTCTTTTTTGCCTTGTTTGTAAGTCATAATCGACACGAAGTCTGTAGCTTTAGACTATAAATAGCGGCATGAGGGCCACGAAGAAAGTTTGTACACACACCAGTCAAACAAACTTTTACTCTATTCACATCGCATCTACTTTTAAACCCCAACTTCAGTAGTTCACGAGTTCTTCCAATTCTTTGCAGGGTTGCATCATCTTGATCTCCGGCTTGCTTGTAAGTTCCGCTTTTACCTAGTGCTCTCTAGGCTTTAACTACCGGGCGTTTCGTTGTGGTTTCGTCTAGATCTCCTAAAAGTTATCGAATAAGCTAGATTTGTTAATCTAGTTCATTCACCAAGTTATCGTAACCGTTAGATTATAGGTTCAAGTGCTTCACTTTTATCTAAATCTAATTATTTACACTCTTGTATCGAGCGTGTTTGTTTAGCCGATCAAACTAGCTGATTTAGGTTGTTTTGTTCTGTTTTACCGTTACGTTCGGAGTTATCCATATTTGCTAGTTCTTGATAGATCCGTTCTGTTTAGTTTTAGTTTATATCACCAATTTATCTAGTCTGCTTACAAGATTTGAATCGACTTTGAGGCTTTTAAGCGAGTAGCTGATTTAAATTTGGACGTGGACTTTAAACCATTCATCGGCTGATCTAGTTGATCGGATCTACAGAAACACAGTTCAGAATCATAGTCGTTCTGTTAATTTTACATGATTTATTCCCTTGTCAATTACAGATCAAATTGACTGGCACGCTCTGAACCTCAAGATTACCGGCTCGTCATCGAAGTGAAGCAAATCTCCGAGGCCGATCGTGTGTTCACGCAGTTTGTCATCACCGACTTTTTGTGTCAACAGTGACACAGGTGCGACAGATCTCAGTCTTGACCAGGCCCATCGTTCGACGCCACTGAGGGAGGATTTTGCACAAAGGAGAACATATTGCATGTTTACTCTAAGTTCTCTAAGTTTTCTAAGGTAAGCAACTAATTGAAATGAAATGATAAGCTTGTCAGGCGACTCACATGAGAAATGGGATGAGATGGTGGAGGGAATAGCATCGACGGTAGAACTTGACCCATCCGCGCACTAAGATTTTGTATGTAGTTATACATCTGCTCCATCTGCTGCTTCCTCTACAGCTCGGCCTCCTCAATCCACCTTTGTTGCTCGGCCTCCTCAATTCGCCTCTGTTGCTCAGCCTTCTCAATCCGCCTCTATTGCTCTGTTTGCTGCATCCTCAACTCCAGCTTTGCCGAGTGTCGAAGGCCCGGCACTCGGCATGTTTTTGCCGAGTGCAGGGGCTTTGCCGAGTGTATTTTTTTAGACACTCATCAGGCTTTGCCAAGTGCCTGATAGAATACACTCGACAAATCTCTCAGCACTAGGCAAATACATGTTTCCCGTAGTGTGATAAGTCTTAGCGATTGTGATTTTTCTTGCGGTCAAGATCAACATCCACCAACTCATACAGTTTTGCAGCTTTTGCTCGGTAATTGGAAGTTGGGTTGGTCGTTCAAGAGATGGAGAAGTGATAGGTGATCAAAAGTTACCAAATCTATTTTTTATCCAACTTGCATAAACCTGTTCGTGGTAGCCGATGCAGCACTCCTTTCTTCGCCTGTGAAAGAAGCAACGAACCTTTTGTAGCACTTGACCATGGTGTTGCCAATCTTGCCACAGAGCTGGCACTTGGGCTGGTTGTTGGAGTTGTTGTTATTGTTGCTGCCCGGACGGCGGACGCTGATCACCACCATGGCCGCGGCCACGCTCGCGAGGGTTTCCTCCGCTGTGTCCTCCTCGGGCTGCTGCACTGGCGGAGGGATTTCCACCCCCGTTGCCTTGGAATAGATCCAGCCGCTGCTCAAAGCTTGACAGCACTGGGTGTAAAGTTCCCCGAAGGAGATTGGTTCGACTCGTGTTGCGATGGCCGAAACAATGGAGTTGAACTCCATGTTGACCCTGCCAGCACATAGGAAACAAGCTCCTCATCTTCAATCTTCTCCCCAGCAAATGCCATCTCATCCACCAGGAACTTAATTCATCGACCCCTTCTAGGTCGTGGCGAGAGCCATGCGCGTGTTGATGACACGTGCAATGGACTGGGCAGCGATGTTGTCGATGGTGCTCCAGACTTCAGCGGCAGTCATCAAGGAGACGACTTGTGTGAGTACTTCACGCGAAAGGGAAGACAACTGACCATGTTCGAATTCAGACGGCTAATTATTAACTGCTAAACTCAGCACTGGTGAATCCAAACACCCAAACTAATAGCCCAACTAAAAGATCAAAATGAAGTGCCCAGATAATAAACAAGATATTATTAGTTGACTTCCTCCAGCTAAATACTGCTAACCGCTAAATAGGATATAGCTTATAGAGCTGATAATAAAAAGCTATTAGCTGGCTTTACCAGCTAACCGCTAACAATTAGCAGCCTGATCCAAGAAGGGCTCAAAATTATATAGCGTACATTACTATCTTTAGCCTCAGCAATACGAGTGTCATTGGCTTTTCTTTCTACTCTATTCTCCTCACTCCTCAATGGGACAAAAAAAATGCTTAGCTAGCTAGCCAGATTTCAGAACTTTACCTTTGCAAAAACAGCAATTGTCCATTGCATTGCACAATAGGAAGTGTAAATTAAATCTTACGAAGGTCTTGACTGACACCATACTTGTGCAATCCTGACGGCTTTCCTTTTTTTTCACATGAGCTGGAATTGGACAAATGTTTATAGTGATCATCGTGCTGTGTATACCTTTACACTCGTACTGCTTGCCTATTTGTGCAGTCCGGCCGGTTGGTGCCTTGTCATACGTATCTGCTGAAGTATTGGATGGTTTTCACATTAATCTTAATGCTGAATACCTTCGGCGGCTCTAGTACATTGACACAGGATCGAAGATCAAAACTTGGGTTTTGTTGGTCGGTTGGTTGTATGGATCATGGCAGGGACAGGAAGAACATGACTTCAAATTACCCTCTTGTATTTCAGCAAATATGTTTCGATGAAGAGGTCTGGAATGCGTGAAATGATACAATGCACATTTTTTCCAAATATAGGTGGTGTGTTGAATAATCTACCTATTATTATATTAATACAATAATGTTAAAAGGAGCCACCACGTTCGCCGAGGGGGACAAGAAATTCCCACATTAATCCAAAAAAGAGAAGAATATATGCAGTCGGATTTTATGAAAATCTAACGGTTCATATTATTCCATTAATTAAAAAATAAGAATAATATATGCTATCAGATTTGATGAAGATCTAACAATCCGTATTATTCTATTAATCTAAAAAAGAGAAAGAATAGATGTCGTTGGATTTTATGAAGATCTAACAGAACACATTAACCCAATGAAACTAGACCAAATATGATTAATAAATAGATAAATAAAAATAAATAACATGAGAACTTGGTGTCCATGTTGGACTTGGTTACTGTAGCTTACCCTAGATTTTTTTTTACCTTGGGATAAATGTAATTCCATCAATTGAACTCCCAACAACTCATATGAATAGTCAAACGGAATGTATCTGACAAGCTCTACATATTTGTGGTCTCTAATTGTCCAATCAACTAACATATGGAAAGATCAAATTTTGCCTCTCTTACAAAGTGTTTGCTCAACCTTTAATTCTACAATTTTTTGTCTCTCCTACATATGGAAAGATCAAATAAAGCTTCAAAACCACCTCTTGCCATCTTTGGTCACCTTTGGCCTGGTCACGGCCACATCTGGCCATGTTTGGCCGCATCTTGCTGGCTGCGGCCAGCTGTGGCCGCCTTTGGCCATGCCGCAGCCGGCTGTGGCCGCCTCTGGCCGGCTATGGCCTGGCCGCGACCGGCCGTGGCTGGCTGATCACTGTGGCCTGGTAGGGTGTACCCCTCATGGCGGCCCCACCAAACAGGAGGCCCACAGGGTGAAAAAACGACAGAGCGAAAAAATCTTGTGCGAGTTCACCCCTACCCCCTTTTTTTCACCGGTGTTTGTTGTACCAACCTTATTTTTAAGAAAAAAATATTCCCCTTGTCCGAACTGTTGTGGCCATATTTTATTTTCTTCAAGTTGTATCATTTTGTTTTTTAGGGTTTAGCCACATCTGGTTGGCATGGCTGGCTGCGGCCGACTTTGGCCTAGCCATGGCATGCTTTGGCCGATTTGTCCAGGCCACGGCCGGCTGCGGTCGACTTTGTCCTGGCCGCGGCCAGTTCTGGCTTGGGAGCGGCCCGCTCTTGCCTGGTAGGCAAGCTTATTGCATAGTTGATTTGTTGTTCTATAGTTTTCTCTTTTGATTTTCTGTCGTATTCAATGGATACCAGATATGTGACAGACAAAAACAAATCTAGTAGGAAAAGTTCAAGGAAAAGATCAATCTTGGATATAGGTATTTGATTTTTTTTCTTAACCCTAAGTCCAATTTCTTTGTTTTTTAGGGTTTAGCCACCTCTGGTCGGCCACGGCCGGCTGCGGCTGACTTTGGCCTGGCCGCGGCCAGCTCTGGCCTGGGCGTGCCGGGTAGCGGTGTTGCTGTTCATGTTCCAGCTGAGTGCCAGATCTACAGGGAGTGTTTTGCTTGAGGCCAAGACGAGTAAGTTTCATTCTTTTTTCCTTTTCAATTTTTCTCTTTAATCTATGATTGATTTGCCCCATTTGTATAAGATTATGGGATTTTTAATCTGAAATTGAGTGGTGGCTCTAGAGCATCTGATTTGTCCGTGCTTGTCTAAAACCTGATATAGGAGTCGCCTCACATTTACAAAAGCAATCACACCATTATGACACTATAGATAGAAATATCTTAATAACACAAATCAAAATATGTTTATATCATTCAGATAGTGGCAGCAAGTGAGGGGTTGTGTCCTCTGCTGCTCCTTTGTTTGCCAAGTATTTTTAAACTACTGGCTAGAGGCAATCTCTTTTTGATGTGCAAAAAGAACGAAAAATCCCATGTGAGTTCACCCCTACCCCCTTTTTTTCACCGGTGTTTTTGTACCCACCATTTTTTATTTTGAAAAAGAAAAAATTGGATGGTCAGTTATTGTTTTGGAAAGAAAAAAAACTCGCCTATTTTTTATCCCCTCCTCAGAACTATTTTTTTTCAATTGTTCCTCCTCCAAATTGTTCTACCATGTCCAATGGATACCAAAGATGTGCCAGACAAAATCAAATCATCTAGGAAAACCTCAAGGAAAAGACCAATTTTAGAGACAGGTAATTGATTTTGTATTAACCTTAGCTCCATTTTTTTAGGTTTTAACCACCTCTGGTGCCATGGATAGATTTGGCCGAGTTTGGCCTGCTCATGGCCTCCTCTGGTCGGTCATGGTCTGATTTGGCCAGTGCTGGCCTTCTGTGGCCTGGCCGCGGCCAGCTCTAGCATGGTTGCGTGTGTCCGCAGCACATGTATTCCTAAATCTGGCTCAAATTTTTTGTTTTTACGTTTTAGACACCTCTAGACGTCCATGGATGGTTTTGGCCGACTTTGGCCTAACCATGGCCTGATCATTACGGCCATGGCCGGCTTTTGCTTTTGTTGGCCTGCTATGGCCTGGCCTTTGTTGACCATGGCCAGATCTTGCCTGGCGTAGCATGGCAGTGGCCTGCTGTTGCCTGGCCGCTGCCAGATCTGGCCTAGCTACGCATGGCCGCCGCTTGCTGTGTCAGTTTTTTCCTCCTCCGGATCCCCTTACTTCCCCTCCTAATTGATATTCCCCTTATCTGAATAATTCTGTTCATTCTTCTTTCATGGGAAATGGATACGAAAAGTTCAATTTTGGATACAGGTATTTGATGATTGATTAACCCAGCTTCATTTTGTTTTAGCCGCCTATGGCCATAAGTTTTATGGTTATAGCCACCACTGGCCGGCTGTTGGCGGTCGTTACAACCCAATTTCGACCACCAATACTCAGGAATAATTGAGGACATATGTGACAATCCATGTACCTAGGTTTCATTTTTAATAAAGTTCCACGAGTTTTGGTGAGTGTCGCTTGTGCAGGTACAACTACAACAAATACGTGCTATAGGGGTCGGAATTGACCGATTCGGCCGAACGACTCCGTTCGGCCGGTTACCCCCTTAGCCGAACATGACGAGACGCACAACCGGAGGCCATCCACGTCAGCGATGACTAAGCGGACGACCGTGCAAGCCATGTAGATCACTGCCACATCACTTCTGGGCCAAATCAGAAGAAGTCCACCACGAACAAGTCATCCAGGATGGCCCAGGACCTAAGGCGGTGCATGGGAGGCGTGCTGGGCCGAAAGCCCAGTTCGGCCGAACGCCTCAGTTCGGCCGAACCGCCCCCAAGCTAGATACCGCCTCCAGGGGAGCGATCCAGGCCGTGGGAGCAAAGGCGGTGGAGATCCACGGTTCGGCCGAACTCTAGGATTCGGCCGAACTAGGATATTCAGCCGGAGATGCTCCCTGGCTTCCTTGGAGGTTACCCAAGCTCAACCGCCATGTACCACTATAAATAGAGGCGTCCACTTCACTTGTAACACACACCACTTGGGAGCAAGTCTCCATTCTCCACTTTCAAGATGTAGAGTAGGCTAGTCCTGTTGGGAGTTAGAGTCAGGGTCGAGCTTCGTTCGGGGTTCCGGAGTTGCCTTCTGGAGTTCTGGTAAAGCTCTTGTATCTTTTCCGTTTTCTTTATGTTCGACTCTGAGTAATCAATATATTTCCTCTGCATTTACTTGAGCTATTTGTTCTGCATTTATTTCGCGAGTAATTGTGGAATGTCTAGCCTTGGTTATAAGCTGTTGTAGTCTGGTTCTATAAGTTCTCTCTTAGTCCTTTGTCTTAGCTGGTTCCTCGTTTCTGCTCAATACTTGCGGTGAATTGTCACTGGGGTATTGACAGGATTGCTTTCTCTTTCTAGAAGAGTGAGTAGTTACTGCCTAGCTTAGGTGTGGTACCTAGTCTAGATGGTAACCTTGGTTTGTCCCCGTCACAATGGAGGTGGTAGCCGTGAGGTGGTGACAGCCCTTTCGGTCTTCGTAGTCCATCACGTTAGTTCCGGTCTGCAGGCACCCGTAAGAGCATGGAGTTTGTGGCACCCCTTCTCATCCCTTTGTGTGTCATGGGCTCCATCCCCGATGTTGAGATAATAGAACTAGGAAGAGAACCATAGATTCCATTCTTCATGCTAGCCGTAACCCTTGCCAGAGGTATCTCAAGGCCAGTGGAAGTATATAGGAATCCTTTCCTGTCTCGTTGTTCTCCCACTAGCTAGACCGCTCCTCTATCTCTATCCTGAACTTCTCCTTGTGTGTGTCAGCTGAATATCACTCCTATCCTATCCTTTACCCCCGCCTTGTTAGCCGGTACTTTAATTAGTAGTTACATCCTTGTCAATAGTCGATACTCTTTATCCAATGCTTCCCTGCGGAAATATAAATAAGATACCTAGGAATACTCCCGGGTGAAATGCTACATCGGTATCCATGCGCTTGCGGATTTATATCTGTATCGTAAGAATACCAATGAACACTACTTGCACCATTACTGGGATTGGCAATCCTAATAGTGGACCGTAAGAAGTGTCAACAAGCATTTCTGGCGCCGTTGCCGGGGAAGCAATTGGCGAAAGATATTGATGATTGACATTGGTGTCTACTAATTTAATCTACCGCTAGCATTAGCGGATCACCCCTGTTTGCTTGAGTTTGTTTCAAACAGGAGGAAAGCAGAGAGCCCAGGGTGCCCGATCATGCAGGATTTATCAATGTATGCCCCTGTCTACTGCAATGAGTACCGTACGGAAGCTTCTGAAGAAAATTTGCACAGGTATGTGTTCATACATATACATATTTTATCATAACCACGTGCAGAATGGAAGAAAGATCGTCGTCAAGGAAGAAAAAGGAAATCAAATGTGACGGACGAATGACGCTGCATGACCGCAATTCCGTCTCAAATTGTTGGTAATGGCGAGAAAAATCAAGGTATGTGAGATAGTCCAGCTCTTAGACTTTAAATTTTGAGATTTATCCTTTAAATTGTTCCATTATCCACTGCATGATTGCATTGAATCACTTAATTTAGGAATTCATGCATACTATTACCCCATTTTTTTCCAATTCACTGCATATTTCCCATTCTTGCATTTGCATTCATTCGCCCCATCACTGTTTTGCATAAAAAAACACTAAAAGAAAAATAAAATAAATATCCAGTGACCACTAGTGTTAGGCCAAGGTGTCTGTATGTCTGCAAGCCTTAATCCAAGGCTAGTGGCCAAACATAACCTGGCCTGGCCAGTTTTCGCTTGTCCTTTGCGCTTCGCGCGAGAGAGGAGGCAAACTCTACGCCTCCACTCCTTTGCTGCTCTACTTGCTTGTTTTTGGGACCCATTGTTTCAACATTCGCATACAAGCTAGTTCCGCGGCATTCCACTAGTTGGTATATTTGAGTGCTGATCCCCTTTGCCGCATCCATAACCGTGTATCCGTACACAGAAACATCAACACGGAGGAGGACTCAGCCAACTTCGTGCAGTCACGTTGGCGTTGTAGCATCACCGCTGCATCAGTTCTGAAAGTATTCATCATCAGATGCCAACGGTAGGCACGCTCAGGTGTTTCCATGCCCCTTCATCTATTGCGGTTTGCTGGTGTTTGAATGTGTTGCTAGCTAGAATACATTCATAAGCTCTTTAAATTAAGCATGGTGCTTAGGTTAATTAGCTTGCTTTAATCGAACTAGACATGGTGTCAAGTTTGATTAATGAACCTTTAAAGCAGTACTTCTATAGATATTGGTTGTATGTGTGGACTAACCCCTACAGAAAAAAAATCAAAAAAAAGAGAGAAGGGGGAGTCCCAAAATATACTTCACACCGGATATGAAGGCTATGGATACAGTTGAAGCCCAGGGTGGACAATCATTCCAGATCGGACGATGACAAGAACAATTGAAGACAGGAGAAGTCCCACTCGCGGACTTAAAAGCTGAGCTCTCGCCGCGAGGAAAACCGGTATGTATCCCATATTTCCCTTCCAATTTTATTTCCTTCATTGCATTTGCATGTTTCCCTTTCCAAAATAAATGAACCACTTGAGTAATTAATTTGAGAGAGAGTAGAAAATTTTGCAAGCTTGGTTAGAAATAATTGGACACATGCTGAAATTTAATTAGAGAGGGTGTAATTTGTAACTTTCTTCAATTTCACCCCTTCTAGAACATCTCTAATTATTTACCATCATCACCAACCAGCACCAAACATGTCTACCCCACTAAAATGGCTGCATACTCACCAATTATCACAAACATGGCAGCATGGGGGTGACTCCACTAAAACCAACTTTGGTCATGTCAAGTTTGCATCTTACCTACCACTAAAAACCACTCACATGACCTTGGGAATTGTTGGCCACACAAAATTTCATGGAATCAAAATAAGGGGAGGTGCTCCACTCAGGGAGGAGTGGCCTGGCCACCAGGGCCTGGTTCGTCCGAACCACCCAGTTCGGCCGAACCAGGGACCTGCCTCCCCTCGGCCTATAAATGCTGGTGCGTTGCTTGCTTGCTCTCACCCACTCATACACTCTGAAAAAATTCTGTTAGAAGCTCTCCCTCTCTCATTTCTTGCTCTAGCTTGTGCTCAAGTCCTTCCCAAAGTTCTTGCTCAAGTTTTGGTTCACTTGCATCACTAGAAAATCCCAAAAATATTTTGCTTTTGTTGCGATCCTTGTGCTGAAATTCTGGACGATTTTGTGGTGGTCACCGACACCCACAAGAACGACTAACCTTTTGTGGTGGTTTTTATCCCCGCAAGAACGACTAACTATCTCGAACGACTGACTTGATTTTCTGGTGCTAACCATATATATTCAGTCCTTCGGGTAGTTGTTGTTGCACTAACCTTTTGCAGGAATCATGTTGAAGTTCTTCACGTCGCTCCGTCGTTCCGCCCGGCTAGGCCGACGATCGGACGATGCTGGGAGTTCCCCAGCTCCGTCCCGAGGCTCGAGCCGGATGGACACGGACGAGTACGGAGCAGCTGGCTCGGGATGGGGCCATGCCACGCCCCCAGCCAGGCAGCTCCTGAGCGAGAGTGACATCAATCTCAGGACAGAACGGGAGCAGAACACCTTCAACAAGCTTCGGCTGAAGGAGTTCGAGCACACCCGTGTGTTTGAGCAAGACTTGCTCAGGGACACGGGGATGGACATAGAGTTCACGGAAATCTTCCAAGCCGTTGGCTCGAAGAATTTCTGGCACATCAACGAAGAAGGATCGTACCTGCTCACCCTTGAATTCCTCTCGACTTTGGTTTCTGAAACTGGGGGGATTCATTTCCGATTTTTCAACCAAGAGTTTTTCTGCTCTTGGAGGGATTTTAGTTCGGGTCTCGGATTTTCAAGCCGTTGTTCCTTAGACCCGAACAAATCGCTTAAAAGATTTGACCGGGTGGCATTTTGGAAAAAGATTTCGGGGAATACCAACTGTCATGCGCCGCGCACGAACAGCATACATAACCCCACTTTGCGTTTCATGCATCGTTGGGTGTCTATGACGATATTCCCCCGGGCAGATTTGTGCCCTGTCAACACCATCGAGTTGCGGGTTCTTTTTGCCATGGTCAAGCAGATTCCCTATTCACTAGTGAAAGACATGGTTGGTCACTGGCTATCTCATATTTCTCGTGCGGGTAGCATGGCGATGACTTCTCTAGTCACTCGCCTCGCTAACCATATGGGCGTCCTCCAAGGCGCCCGGTTCACGTACATCGAGACAGCGCGTTCCGTCGTGGATGCCAAGCACTTTGTGCAAGCCCACATGATACGGCGGACGCCTGACGCAACGCTGGGAATGATTTACCGTGGATATACAACTGAAGTGTCTTTGCCTTGTGCAGCACTAAGGTTGTATACCACGTCGAAACTAACTCTTCAGTTGAGGACCGAGTCGGACGATTCTCCACCTGGGAGAGAGCCCGCTCGGCACAGCGTTGCAGGTGACGGACCCGTCACGAGGGGACGAGCCAGGCGTGATGCTGGGCTCGCCACCTCACAGGAGACGGAAGATGCACCACAAATGCCGCACCGACACACTTCCGCTTTTAAGGCCACCTACGACAAGTACACCAGTGCTGGGACGTCCGGAGCAGGAGGCTCCGGGCAACACCAGGAGCCGAACTACTTCACCTCAGGATGCTGGGACTACGGCCAGGACACGGACTTTGAGTGGTCCGGGAGTCGGTATGGAGGAGGGTACGACAGTGCCTCCCAGCCATATTACCCCGGATACTCACAGTCCGCACGCTTCGACTACGGCCGGGAGTTGTCCTACATCTCCGACCGAGTCGAGCTCATCGACGACCGTACCCGAGAGATTCAAGACACGCTAGCCCGCCATTCTCAGTACCATCAAGAGAATAGCGGGATGGTAGCGTCCATCCAGCATGACGTCCACGAGCAAGCAGAACAGCTGAGCCAGTACCTTTCAAGGCTCAACCCCTACCAGTGAAAGTCCAAGCTTGGGGGAGGACCCCCACCAGGTATGTCCCGATGTATCCAGCACTTTGATCTCTTAATTTCCCTTTCATTTTCCTTCATGATAATTTGCATTTAAAAAAATGAAAATACCAAAAATATTTCCCTTAAACAATATTTCCCTTGAATAAAAATAACTCCCAACTATGCATGGAATGAATCATATGCCTCTCACCTTGGAAATGATGAACAGTTGCTCTGTCATTAATTCTGCAAGTACTTTGTTTCAACTAGTTGCTAGATTGTGCTTGAGTTATTTGGCATGAGTAAAAATGATCCTGAAAACCTTGTGGGAGCACATGCTTTATTCCAAGTCTAAGTTGTTGTGGGGGTTGATATAGTGAGAATTTGGTTAAATTATATTCTGCTTTTAGTACGGGGAAAATCTCGGAAATTTATGCTTTCAAAATGAAACAAGTTCCTCATTGGTCAGAATACCTACCAGAGCCATATGATAAGCTTAGTTGAAAATTTCTACTCATATGCTACTTGTTATCTTAGTGAGCTTTGTCAAATTGTTGTGACCTTTGAGTGAAGCTTTCATATTCTTAAAGATCGAGACCCACGTACACACACCACCTTTCACTTGCAATTCCTACACTGGGAGTTAGCAAACATTTTCCATCATCCATCCACAAAAATAAATGCTCCATGTTCTATGAGTTCCCTCTCCAAATATTCTTGATAGAGACATGGGCTATGCAAAAAGAAAAGCATGCCAAAGAAGCATGGCAAAAATAAGAGAAAAAAAAGCATGCCAAAGAGCATGGAAAAAAGAAAGAGAAAAAGAAAAACATGCCAAGTGGCATAAAAAAATATGAATAAAAGATAGCCCATGTTCTCGAAAATAAATCAAGGAGAGGGAAGTTCATCCAAGGAGTTCCACCATATTCCATTCCACCATTCCACCATATTCCACTCCATCCATATCCACACACTTGCACCTCTCGATCTTAAGGTATGATTTGTCTCCTCAGAGATCCGGTTTTTGACTTAACAAAATATAAGATGCATGCATGCCCTCATCCTTTGTCCCTGAGCCACACAGAAAGCCATATTAGGTGATAGGATGAAAAAGAAGGCACAAGCCTTTGGTGAGGATTCAAATACACTTGAGTGATTGAGTGTGCTAATTGAGGAACAATTTAAAGTTTTCAAAAAAACTTGTGAAAAACTCCGAGATGGGATCCTGAAAAGAGTAGGGTGGAATAAAACTGAGTTTAAACTGTTCATCCTTTCAACAGCCCAAGATAAGGAGATTGCTATAAGCCCCATAGGTAAAAAGGTGAATTAAAAACTTTGCCTATGATTCAAGTATTTTTGAGCATTAGTTGTTTATAAAGTTACCTACAAAAGAAATGACATTATAGCAACTCCTGATCCACCGAGCCTAAGTTTATATCTTTCCTCGAGGACGAGCAAAGAGCTAAGCTTGGGGGAGCTTGTTGGCGGTCGTTACAACCCAATTTCGACCACCAATACTCGGGAATAATTGAGGACATATGTGACAATCCATGTACCTAGGTTTCATTTCTAATAAAGTTCCATGAGTTTTGGTGAGTGTCGCTTGTGCAGGTACAACTACAACAAATACGTGCTATAGGGGTCGGAATTGACCGATTCGGCCGAACGACTCCGTTCGGCCGGTTACCCCCTTAGCCGAACATGACGAGACGCACAACCGGAGGCCATCCACGTCAGCGATGACTAAGCGGACGACCGTGCAAGCCATGTAGATCACTGCCACGTCACTTCTGGGCCAAATCAGAAGAAGTCCACCATGAACAAGTCATCCAGGATGGCCTAGGACCTAAGGCGGTGCATGGGAGGCGTGCTGGGCTGAAAGCCCAGTTCGGCCGAACGCCTCAGTTCAGCCGAACCGCCCCCAAGCTAGATACCGCCTCCAGGGGAGCAATCCAGGCCGTGGGAGCAAAGGCGGTGGAGATCCACGGTTCGGCCGAACTCTAGGATTCGGCAGAACCAGGATATTCGGCCGAATCAGCCGGAGATGCTCCCTGGCTTCCTTGGCGGTTACCCAAACTCAACCGCCATGTACCACTATAAATAGAGGCGTCCACTTCACTTGTAACACACACCACTTGGGAGCAAGTCTCCATTCTCCACTTTCAAGATGTAGAGTAGGCTAGTCCTGTTGGGAGTTAGAGTCAGGGTCGAGCTTCGTTCGGGGTTCCGGAGTTGCCTTCTGGAGTTCTGGTAAAGCTCTTGTATCTTTTTCTTTTTCTTTATGTTCGACTCTGAGTAAGCAATATATTTCCTCTGCATTTACTTGAGCTATTTGTTCTGCATTTATTTCGCGAGTAATTGTGGAATGTCTAGCCTTGGTTATAAGCTGTTGTAGTCTGGTTCTATAAGTTCTCTCTTAGTCCTTTGTCTTAGCTAGTTCCTCGTTTCTGCTCAATACTTGCGGTGAATTGTCACTGGGGTATTGACAGGATTGCTTTCTCTTTCTACAAGAGTTAGTAGTTACTGCCTAGCATAGGTGTGGTACCTAGTCTAGATGGTAACCTTGGTTTGTCCCCGTCGCAACGGAGGTGGTAGCCGTGAGGTGGTGACAGCCCTTTCGGTCTTCGTAGTCCATCACGTTAGTTCCGATCTGTAGGCACCCATAAGAGCACGGAGTTTGTGGCACCCCTTCTCATCCCTTTCTGTGTGTCACGGGCTCCGTCCCCGATGTTGAGATAATAGAACTAGGAAGAGAACCATAGATGCCATTCTTCATGCTAGCCGTAACCCTTGCTAGAGGTATCTCAAGGCCAGTGGAAGTATATAGGAATCCTTTCCTGTCTCGTTGTTCTCCCACTAGCTAGACCGCTCTTCTATCTCTATCCTGAACTTCTCCTTGTGTGTGTCAACTGAATATCACTCCTATCCTATCCTTTACCCCCGCCTTGTTAGCCGGTACTTTAATTAGTAGTTACATCCTTGTCAATAGTCGATACTCTTTATCCAATGCTTCCCTACGGAAATATAAATACGATACCTAGGAATACTCCCGGGTGAAATGCTACATCGGTATCCGTGCGCTTGCGGATTTATATCTGTATCGTAAGAATACCAATGAACACTACTTGCACCATTACTGGGATTGGCAATCCTAATAGTGGACCGTAAGAAGTGTCAACACCGGCTTTGGCCTGGCCACACCCGGCCGTGGCCGCCTATGGACGTCAGTTTCTAGGAAATAGCCGCCACTAGTTGGCCATGGCCATCTTTGGCCTTTCCACAACAGCCTTTAGCCTAGCTGCAGCTTCTTGTGGCCGCCTCTGGGTGGCTGCGGCCCGGCCAATGGCGGCAGCGGCCGATTTTTTCTGGCCAGACAGCTGTGGACGTCAGTTTCAAGGTAATAACTGCCATTTGCGGGCCATAGCCATCTTTGTCCAGTTGTGGCCATGCCACGACCGCCTTTAGCCTTGCTGCAGCCGGCTGTGGCCGCCTTTGGGTGGCTGCGACCTGGCCAAAGGCGGCAGCGGCCGATTTTGGCCTGGCTATGGCCGGCCAATCACTAGCTATGGCCGCATCCTGTCTGTTGCAATGTGTTTTTGGCTAATGCTATATGTTTTGTGAAATTTAGCTTGATTAATTTTGCTTTTTTCAGAACTGAATGATCAGGCCAAGCAAATTGTTGACCCTATTGAATGGAAGCGTCAGTATGGTAGAGAGGCTTATTGTCGTAAGCAAGCAACGATGACTGAGGCTGAAAAGGACGCAGAGAAGGCAAAGAGAAGATGCTGTTGTCTACAAATGATTTGCACAGTTTGGGAGATGCTGGTACAATATAATCATCCTATCTATTTTGAATTAAAGTTTTTGATGTTTATGGAACTGTATTTTGTAACAGGGAAACGTAAGAAGGAAAGAGAAAGGAAAAGGTTTGCCAATATGTCCATTAAGGATAAACAAGAAAAGGTTTTGAAGAATCATGTGGCGCGTATTAAGAGTAAACACTTCATGATATCATGCATTGACGACAAGCACTTGATTTAAAAAAATAAAATGTTAATGTTAATTTTTTATATAGGGATGGGCCAACTCGTGCATGAATGTGGTTTTGTACAATCAGGTTTTAAATTTTTTTTCCTGTCGGTGTTGTCATAACATTGCACGTTTATGAATTTATTTTTAAAAAACAAATATATTGACATTGCAATGTTGATGTTGGCATAATTAGCTTTCCCATATAATGAGACAGATAACGAAGTTGGATTGCAAAAGCCTTATGACATTCCTGGAGTTGATGTCCAAGTTTCCAATTTGAATGTGCCACGTACTACACTTCACAATGGAGGTGATGTCTTAACACCTGACTTTTATAAAATAATGAATAGTAGCTTGACAACATAGTTTTCTAAATCCTAATATGTTAAATTTACCCACAAAACATCATCCATGCTAATGCCACTTCCTATCCCATCTGATTTGTGTCTACCTATATTTATTTCTTCTTTTTTTGACATATCTGTCAGTGAGTTTGTTGTAAGAGGTGAAGGTTGTGTTTCAGACATTCAAAACAACATACCTGAAAATTTATTGCGTTATTATGGTGAACTTCAATTAAGCCTTGGGGATGCGGCATGGATCTCTTGATAATTTGAAAAGGCTATCTCTATGCATGAATTACTCAACTTTGTACTCCAATTTCGTAGTTCAATGGAATGTCGCTTGTTGTGACTGCATGCTGAAAAGAAGTTTGAGCGTGTTGGCTAGGATACCCACTTGAATTCCAGAGCTATTGATCTATAAGAAACCACATATCAAGTGATATTCTAAGTCCAATGAGCTAAACTATAGAGTTGTTGATTAGCACATATGTGAAAATTGTAAATGTACTAAGAAACAGCGAGGTGCATGAGAAGAAAGAAAACACTTTTAGACAAGGTAAATCTCATAATCAAGCTATCTGTGATTTTCTAGAGCTCTTGTTTTTTTCTTCCTTTCCAATTTGTTTAATATTTGTATTCAGATTTGGGCATTGTGTTCTAGCAGTATCAAGTGTAGTGCTTGAGAAAGAAAAAACACTTCGGGGCAAGGTACATCACATAATGAAGCCAACAATATTGTTTTCCGTAGCTCTTCTTTCTTTTCTTCTTTTCCAGTTTGTTTAATATTTCTTAGAAGTAACAAATACAGTTGGAAGTGGCAAGCTCTATGTTGACGGTTGTTGTGAGGTAAATTTTGATTTGACTCCTATACATTTGATGCGTTCGGCTCTTGTACTGCAAGTGTTTGATGATTTACCAATTTGATAGTCCAGCTGTCATGGATCTTCTTTACATAACATATGGCTCAATTTGTTGTTTAAGAGCAGAGGTGGTATCCCATTTCATATAATTAAAGAAAATTACTATACCTTTTAAGATAGCATTATTTACCTAAGAGGGATAAAGAAGAATTAGGTAGTAATGTACTCCTGCCAAACTCTGTTTGGCTGAGAATTTCTTCGCGGTAACATTATTAGGATGGGATCTTTATCTAAAAAAAAATATTAGGATGGGATAAGGAATTTGTTTTTTGGGATCACACATGATATCTTCTGGTTCTTATTTTGTTTGTGTTGGATATGTTCCAAATTCACAGCCACGATATAGGCCAGGCTTGGGCCAGAGCGAAGCGGAGGCCCATTGTGCTGTGGTTTCTCTCAGAAAGTGCACAGTTTAGTCCCACCTTGGTAACGCAACCAAGTACGGGCACGTGATCTGCATATATATATGTAAGCCTATGTAGACGGTAGGGTAAGACAAGACAAGACAAGACAAGGCAAGACAGATAAGCCATGTATCATCCCTACTTGTAAACTCTCCTCAATAGTGATTGTCTTCCGTTGTTTTTTCCCGCAAGGGTTTTTCCACGTTAAATCGTGTCTCGTGTTCGATCTTGTTTTCCGCATTATTTGATAACAGATCTTAGTAGAGATTATTGCTTCAAGTGCATGACAATAGTTTAAATCTATCTGATGTTAAATCTTTGATGATTTTTTTTCTAGAACAACGCAGGAGAATTTTGCGTCATTGCAGAACGCCACACACCCTCTCATCCCAAGAGATAAAAACGCGCCGCTGACTCAAGAAAAGGTTAGTGAACAATGGACAGCAACCTGGGGATGAAAACCGTTGATAAGAATCTGAAGTCTTGTTAAATTATTCATTACCAATGTACGGGATGAAAATATAATTTTGATGATTTTAAGTTTTTAGTGTGATGCTAAATTGATGGTTAGTGAATACTAATACCTTTATATATTAGATTTTAAAAATATTATTTCCACATGCGAATCCTTGCTAAATGAAAAGACTTATTTATAATTCTTTTTAAATACGTGTGTGCCCCATGTACACTCTGCTAGTAATGAAAAACCATTTAGATAAATGTATTATCAAGTAAAAAACCACTAAGGTGTTAGTATAAAAAAGCTAGCTATCTGTGTTGTTTACGTGGACCACGTTGCTAGTTGATATCACAGGAGTGATATGTAGGTTGAGCTGACAGGCCACGGAGTTCGGTGGAGATACATCTCTGGTTATTCAAGATGTCCTAATACGCGTGAATGCACCCTATGATTGCGTTTGGTTCATTGGGTGAAAATTCTTTCTCCAGATAATCTTGCATGCATAGAGTACTAAATGAAGTCTATTTGTAAAAAAATTTCACAGATGAGTGCAACTTTACGTGACGAATCTAATGAGCCTAACTAATCCATGATTTGCTACAGTAATGCTAAAATACATATTTTCTAATCATACGGTCAAAGAGCTTGTTAGATTCGTCTCACGAATTGACAGAGTTGTGAATGTAGTTTTGTAAATTAGATTTATTTAATACCCCTAATTAGCGGCCAAAAGTGTGTGTAAAATTTTTCACCCCGAACCAAACACTATCATATGGCATGTTTAGGGACAAAGAGAGGGTGGCGTCCATGCTACTAGATACCAGCATTGTTTAGCTTCGACGACACGCGTGTACGTTAAGGCATGTATGTTGGATTTCCCATTGCAATCAGTGAACGCACGGCGCTGCATACAGCCCGCGTGGTGAGATATTCTCTTTAAGAACAATTCTGATCCGATCCCAAGCCACCTATATTGAAGAACACACTGCTATTGAAGAAGAAGACAGAAGCGTCGATGGCCATGGCCGGAGGTGTGCCTGATCTCGGTCTAGTCGCCTTCTTTGCCTTCCTCCTCAGTGCACATGGTAATTACAATCACATATAATTTACTTCTCTAATCTTTTTCCTTTTGATTTTCAACATATCTATATAACCTATATAATTGGTACCCACTATCAAGTCATGGTTGGATTTCTCTCAACATGCAACCATTCCACGTCATCATCCACTATGTGCCATGTCACTATCCACTCTAAGCCATGTCATCATCTCCTAGACCATCTATTTATTCTTCAATCGATTTTCTGTGGCCACATTTTTGTGAGTAGCAATTACAAATTACAGGAGTAAAAATTACATGTATGATCTGTCATACTTCCATGTATAATGTTTACTAAAGAACATTGCAATACAATCACTTTGGTGTTTATACTTTCACATTTCACTTTAAAATTTTGTTTAACAAATTCCCGCAGCAACGCGCGGGGTATCACCTAGTATAACATATATAGTCGATGCAGTAGCAAAGACGATTCTTCTTCTTATTCATTCTTAATCAACACCTCCTCTTCCGTGTTGTTCCATGCCTAGAGTGCTCGATCTAGACACCCCTAACAAATTAAAAATTTAAATCACGCTGCAAAAACCTATAAATTATATTGGAAAATTATATCACACTGTGTTTGGATGTTGGAATTGAAGCTTCAGAATTGGAATTGGCATGTAATAGCACCAATGCCGGCTGTTTGGGTGGCTTAGACTTTGAAATTGGAATTCGTCCTCAATGCCGAACCAGTATTCACTTAACTGCGAGCCCTCGCCCTCAATACAGAGCCGTGACCCTCGGTATTGGGCAGAACTGGGTATGAAGCGGGCGACGGTGCGAGGCGAGCGCGCCATCTTCCCCGTGTCCGGCGGCTTGGGGGCCCTTCCCCGTCTACGGTGAGCTCCTCCCACAACCTACGCCACTGTCTGCCGCTCCCCTTTCATCTTCTCTTCACGGACGCGAGCCGCCGGGCTTCCTCCGTCTTCCTGCCCGGCGCCCCTCCGACGCACCACGATAGGAGGAGGCGAAGGTCGCCAGGCGAGGATCCGCGCCGCCCTCCCTGGCACCTTCTGCGGCGAGCCCCGCGCCGGCCCTCCCCTGCCTCCTCCACGGCGAGCTGTGCGCCCCTCCGCCGGCGATCCACACAGCTCCTCCCCTGGCACCTTCCGCAGCGAGCCCCGCGCCAGCCCTCCCCTGCCTCCTCCGCAGCCAGCTGCGCGCCCCTCCGCCGGCGAGCCACGCGACTCCTCCCTTGCCCTGCTCCGGTGCCGTGGATCTGGGAGCGCCGCCGCCACTTCTTCCTCCTCAGGCGGCGATGCTCACATCTCCATGAGCACTGCTTCATGAGCTGGAGGTGGGGGCCTTCTCCGGCAAGCTGTGAGCGGCCTTCTCCGGCAAGGTGGAGGCGAAGAAGATGGCTAGAATCAGATGCCACGGTGTGGGCATCCAAACATGAATTGGTATTCGCCACTTTCTTTGATTCCATCTAGAAATTTCATCTACATCCAAACAATGACTTTGGTATTATAACCTAATGTCAATACCAGGATGATTTGGCATTGAACTCAATTCAATGTTAAGGCTTTCAATATCGACATCCAAACGGAGCCTCAATGTTTTCACGCGCGTGAGGAAGAAATGTGGAGCCGTGGGCTACACAGTAGTGGTGCATTTCGATTTTTCGCCAACTTCGGTGACATTTGTGATGGTACTAAGGGCCTTGCTTTGGATTTTATGTCGACGAGCATATTCACCATTTTGTTCACCCAACTCGCTCTTCGGCCGTGCATTTCCTTCAGAGTTGAAACACGTTCTACAGCTAGTTGGATATCAGAGTTCAGTTCCAAAACCCACATATTGGGATTTTGTTTTATCAAGTTTCTGACCGCGAACTCAGGAAAATGTGCCATATAAAGCTTCAGTTCTTTTCTTATCAAAATAATTTTGTTTATATGCCTACAACATTTTTGTGGGGTTCTTAGCATTGGCCATGTGACATCGTCATCTTTAAAGTCTTTTAAAAGCTGATGCATGGATTCCAACCAAAGGAAAAAAAATCCTGCGTGCTAATCTCGTGCTGTTATTGTCAATTAGCTGGATACTTGTTAGTATTCATAATGTCCTTAGTTTCTCAGCTCGTAAAAGGATCGTTAAATGCCAATCAGCTCATCAAGCAGTACCATATATATCTAGACATCAATCGTGAGCCAAAGCTGCGGCGGCTCAAACACTAATGATATAATCGCGTTCACGTGCTGTTATTGTTGCTGAAGTGTGCACGCATATGCATCGATCTGTTCTGTAGAATAATTTTGAAATGTATAAGATTATAGCATACAATTTCCATATTATTAAAACCAAAAGGCTGTGAAGTCGCTCTACCACCCGTGTATAATATAATAAAATGCAATCACTCGTACAAATTCTTTAGTTTCTGAGGTATTTAATTCTTTCGTATTATGTTTGAGTAATATGTACATTATTTGCATGTTTTCCACGTTTCTCGTGGATGTCCATATCGTCCACCACTAGAAACACTAACATTAGCACCCGTTGGAAACCCCCTTCAGCACCGGGTTTTCAACTTAAAATTCCGGTGCTAAAGGTGCCAATCTCCTTAAGCATCGGTTGAAAACATCACCCGGTGCTAAAGATTTTTACGCGCAAAAAAATTAAATATCTTTTTTACTCTTCATCCCTCCCCCCCCCCCCCCCCGCCCCCCTCTCTTTTCTTGCCTGTTCTCTCCATGTTCTTCAAGAATAAGAAGAACAAAGAAAGAAGATGAGGAACAAAGAAAGTGGAACAAAGAAAGAAGAAGAAAGAAAGAAGAGAACAAAGGAAGAAGAACAAAGAAAGAAGAGCTTGGTCTGCTCTCGCGCGCCTCGCCCGCGTGCGCCTGCCTGCGAGAAGAGGAAGATGACGCGAGAAAGTGAGAGGAGGAAGAGAGAAAAGAAAAGAAGATAAGGTTGAAGAAGAGAGAAGGGAGATAAAAAAAAGGAGAAGAGGAATGAGTGGCTGCCACCGGTGCTGCTCACTAGCACCGGTTGTAGCTACCAACCGGTGTTAAATGTGCTTGGACATATTTGCACCAGTTGGTAGCTGTCACCGGTGCTAATTGGGGACCTTTAGCACCAAATCTTGCCACGACTCGATACTAATGACCTCCCCTGACCACGCCTGCGCGCCGCCCCGCTCCTAGCCATTGGATCCGGTGCTAATACACCCTTTAGCACCGGATCTAAAATGTGTCGATGCATTTAAGCGGGGCGGATCTTGAGTTCTGGTCCATAAACGTACGCACATTGCACACACATCTATCCATTTCTTCTTGGTACCTATTACTACGTTTTCTTTCCCATATCATTTTGGTTTTGTTTATTGTACAAGAAAGAAAGCAACCCTGTTGGTAGTGTTTCAGTCGTTTGCCCCTTCATCTCCTCTTTGTTTTGTTCCCAAGAACTAATTTTCAACATTAGCTTGCACTAGCAAAACAATTGGATATAGCAAAGTCTCTCCTTTTAAATCAAGAAACAATACACCTCTAATCCAACTTCTTCGATGCTATCGCTAAATATCGATCTACATTGTTCTTCTCATTGATCAACAAGTTGGCATGATTGGGTACGCATGCAACTGATATCTTTGATCTACATCGCGGATTGCATCACACGATCCGACGGCAGAATCGAAGTGTACGTGGCAATATTGGTGGATGCAATGCAATCAAATCTATGTTACTAATCCTTACTACGTAATCTTTGAGTTCTTGACACGCCGTTCTTTCTTGACATACATGCAGGTGCGGCGGCAGTGAAGTTCACCTTCCGCAACAACTGCCCGGAGACCGTCTGGCCGGCGGCGCTGACCTCCAGCGGCCCGGCGTTCCCGACCACCGGCTTCGTCCTGGCGCCGGGCGCCTCCGTCTCCTTCCCCGGCGTCGGCGTCACGTGGTCGGGCCGGGTGTGGGGCCGCTACAACTGCGCCACCACCTCCGGCGCCGCCGCGCGCTTCTCCTGCGCGTCCGGGGACTGCGGGACGGGGCAGGTCGCGTGCAGCGGCGCCGGCGGCGCCCCGCCGGCCACGCTGGCCGAGTTCACCCTCGGCGGCGGCGGCAAGGACTTCTACGACGTGAGCAACGTCGACGGCTTCAACCTGCCCGTGGACATCGAGCCCGCCGCGGCGGCGGGCGCCGGGGGGCGGCGATGCCAGAGCACGTCGTGCCCGGCGGACATCAACCGCGCGTGCCCGGGCGAGCTCGCGGCGAGGGGCGGCGGCGCGGTGGTGGGGTGCAAGAGCGCGTGCCTGGCGTTCGGCAGGGACGAGTACTGCTGCCGCGGGCGGTTCGCGTCGCCGGCGACGTGCAAGCCGAGCGGGTACTCGGAGTTCTTCAAGCACAAGTGCCCGCAGGCCTACAGCTACGCCTACGACGACAGGAGCAGCACCTTCACCTGCAATGGCGGCGTGGACTATCAGATCACCTTCTGCCCTGCAGGCTCCGGGCCGACGGCAACAACAACCTAGCTTGTAAACGGAGGGTTGAGGTCATGTTAATCATCATGCATGCATGTCGAATTGTCGACAAAGTTGTTGTCCATTTCAGTTGATTCTATCCTCTAACTGCTACTACTTCCGATTCATTATATTTGACCGCGACCGCTCCCCATCGTCCGTCTGCCGATGGTGCCGTCGCCTACACATGGGCCCTCACCTGCTCGGTATCTCGTCCTCTCGCGTTGCTTTTGCCTACGACGCCTGCGCCGTCCCATCTCATTTTAACTCCTACGATTGCTCACCGAAAACGGATCGCGCTGCCCCCTCGCCTTCGATGTCGGCTGCGCCGCCACTCCATCTCCACCTACGCCGCTGCCACTCCGGTCCCCATCCATGCCCTCCTCCTTCGTTGAACCCAGGACCGGCATCCTCGACCTCACGCAATCCGTCGAGCCAGAGCCGGAGGACCATGCGGCATGCGGCGGCTGAGCAGATGGTGTCAGCCCATGCCTAGATAGATGGCCCTCCTCTACGCACACGACATCATAAGCTTCCTTGCAGGGTGAGACGAGCTGAGCTAAACACTAGACAATTTCACCCAGAAACTTCGATTCATTTTTTTAACGATGATTTCGATAGTACAGGTGATCAATTGAACATGTAATTAGTTCAGGAAACTCTTCTAAATTCTAAATAATGTATATATTCTGCTTTTCAAGAACAATGTTCAATGTAATATATATTCTCCTTGTAGTAATGGATAAAATAAAATATTGAACTCTTGTGTATTTGAGATGGCACTGGTCAGCGATGGGTTCATTTTTAGGGCTAGGGACCAGTTTCAATCTTTTGCTTTCAGTTGCAGACAGATCCAGAAATTAAGATGTACACTTTCAAAAATCCTGACAATTCCGATAGTGGAAAGAATTGAGAGATACTAATTTTCCTGCCATTAGGAGTAAAAGAACTATGACATATATAATCTGTTTATTAAGTTTCCAACTTTCTTTATATTTCAAAATATCCCTTTTCTCACTCGCATTTACTTTCGAATAAGGATAGTTGATATCCTAACAATTCAGGTATGTGTTGAGAAAAATAGATGCCCCTGTGAACAATGAATGCCTTGACTTGCAGAGAAATAGTGCTATGTTTGGACAAAGTAGTCTGGATGAAAATGGTTTGAGTAAATTTTTGTGTCCTGGGTTAGGCCTGTTGTTACCTTGAAGAGTGCCAATCACTCAGTAAGTCAGTCTCTTTGCTCGAATGAACTCTATAATACAATTCTGCAGCTGATTTAATATTGATTTTATGCAAATGCCTCTTTAAATAGGGCATGTTCGAACCCTCATTATTATTTTTGTTGTTGAAATTCGAGTGCACATGGACTACTACTTCAGTATGAAAAATAAGTGGAAATAAAGTTAGTAATGTTTTTTTTTCTCTACAAACCTTGCGTAGGTTCATCAAGCACATCATAATTGTCTGAAAATAGTGTTAGAAGATTCCTTGGCTATTACTGAATATTAAAATTGGTCGTAGGTTTACTTTTTCTGCCTTTTGGTCTGTGATGACATAGGTGAATTTTTCTTTGTTATCATTACAGACTGTATGTCGATTTCAGCACTGGTAAACAAATTAAAACATTCCCTGTCCTGTTTTGCGCTATCAGGGAACATCTGGTTCATTATTGTCATGCCCCATGCCTGATGAAAATCTGGACTACATGAACATACTGGAATCAACAAAAAGGGTATTGCATCCGGGGATGTTGCTGTTTGTTTTTTGAGGCACTCATGTAGTTTGGAATCAACAAACTTTCAGTAGTCAGAATTTTCCTGTTATTATGAGATGGATATTGAATATAACAATTGCATGTTCTCTGTAATATCACTAGCTATGTCCTGATGAATTCTTCCATGCTTCTTTTTTGCAGTTATCCGCAGATATCTATCCGATGAAGAATTCTTGCCTAAAAAGTCAGCTCCTGTATCTGCTGCTGATGACTCTGATTCTGCGGAGTAAAACCATCTTTATAGAGGTACACAAGTCTTTGCATATGGAATTTTTACTGTGTGTTCACATCCTAACTAGCATATCGAAATATCAAAATATTTGCTGAGACCAAGGCACTGTTTGCTCATATGCATCATAGCACATATGGAAATATCGGTATCTTTGCTCATGGAGCCATTCCTTTGCTCATTTTTATCTCATTTTGCTTATTAAAACATAGAAGTCTTGGTCTGGAAGTACCAGGGAAGCTCTGATATGGAAAATGAGTTGAACTAAATCAGGGGAACACATACCTGTTTATCGAATAACCATACATCAAAATATCAAATGCACTGCAATACCGACAGCCTTGGATACCTCAAATCTTTGTATATTGTCTTGAATGCTTATACAAGAGCTTAAATGCTTGTGGCTAAGAATTTGTTGTAGGAAACCTTATTTTGAGCACTGAGTATTTCTTCCAATGCTGACAGGCTTAAGCATTTGGCTGGAGAACAGACACAGAGTACACATGGTACCTCTATGTCAGGGTGTTCCTTTGATGTTCAGAGTGCAAAAGTGTCGCAAGGGGGTGTGTGTCGTATAGTTATTCAGATTCTTGCAACTTGTATGTAGGATGCTATACAGGATACATGTCGAAGGTTTGATATTATCCCCCTGTTTAAGTCGTCGCACTAGCGATGGGGTCATGGGGAATAAATGGATAGAGCTAAGACTTGAATTAGTGGCTTTTATTCATTGTGAACTTAGATCTGATCATATGTTTCTGCATATACCAAAGGTTTACATGAGTGTTTTAAAAATGCACGCATGGTGACACGTGGAGAAAACTAACCCTTTGTTTCCGTTTCAGTTTTCTAGGAGGGGAATCCCAGCTTAGCTTTAATCAACAGAGAAGTATTTTTGAAACATATCAACAGAGAAGTATTATTATTTAATCTAAGAAAGAAACGACAAATTGAGTTACTGTGCTTTCCGAACATAAACATGCTAGCTCAAAGTCCGAAACATCAGTGGATTAGCTTCTTTTGCAAAAGAAATATATATATTTCTGCATGAAGGTGGTGTTATTTTTATGTCATAAAAAATATTTTTCAGATGAATTTCAGATATAGTGAAAATTCAGATCTTGGGCCAAGGCCGGTATTCGATAAAAACCACACCATGAATCAATGACCAGAGCTGTGTTCTATAACTCAGATTTATTTTTAATCATTTACTCCGTGTTGATGTTTTATCTATGTCTCTAAAAATAAATTTTTAATCTATTTATTCTCAATTGTTTAGGCATAATATTCTTTGAAACGGAATAAATATCTAAGTTGTTTCTGTTCATCATACACAGGCTGGATCAGCACACGTTAGAACATCCCATCTTTTACCCTCGCTAACTTGTTGATGTATATTTCTTTTGTAGCACAATTTTTTGCGATGAGAACAATGACATACATATAAATAGCACATTCTACTGTATTTATCAGGTGGATGAGATGGACAGATTTTTTATGTGAATTGAAGATCTATATACTTATTTGGAGTAGTTTTTATAGAAGAGTTATATGCCTTTCACAATTTCAGGTGGTAACTGCTGTGTTTGCTGATAGGCCATTGAGATTTCATAATGCACGGATATAACCTTTTTTGTGTGAAATAATGGTCGTCAATACTTGACCTCAAAAGCTGCTTTGGGGTATTTGTTGACACGAAACCGCGCCAACGAAGTCGCCGATGCCTTGGAGCGAAACCGGTCAGACCGCTTGATGAAACCGGTCAGACCGCTTTCCTGGAGCTAAACCGGTCAGACCGCTTTATGAAACCGGTCAGACCGCTTTTGATGGGGCGACGGTGAAAACCTAAAATCTCGAGCTCGGGAGGGACCCCGTCGGAGCTTGAGAGTCTAGGGTTGTTCTAGGGTCGGCAGGCCACCTAGAACGTCCTCAAACGCCGTCGAGACGAGAGAAGAACAGAAGATACGAGGGTTGGAAGAGCTAGGGTTTGGAGATAAAAGTAATGTAGAACATGGAAAGATAAAAGTAAAGGAAAAACGATAAAAGATAAATTTGATAGATTCGATTGGATTGGATATTGGATGTCCTCTCAATCGGCCTTGGCCCTTTATATTTATAGGGTGGGATGGTCTTACCCCGTTGAGTCGGTTTACAATATGGGACAAAATAGAGTCCTAATCCTACTCAAATTACAGGTCCAAACCGGTCAGACCGGTTTGGGAAACCGGTCTGACCGGTTTTCCCAGGTGAAGAATCTTCCCGAAGTCATAACTCTCTCATCCGGAGTCCAAAATAGGCGTTCCACATATGCATCTTGATCGTCTCGACGAGAACTACGCAATGGTGAAGTCCAATTTGCATTTTGACAATGTTTACAAAACCGGTCTGACCGGTTAGGGAAACCGGTCAGACCGGTTTGCACCGCCGGGCCAATTTTGGTTGTCAACATATGCCCCCCTGTTTTTTAGCAAAGCTTGAGTGCTAAAAAATAAGCTTCTGGACCAAAATTATCTAAGGACGATGATGAACAATACATCGGCCATATATAAGCTCTAAGGGCGATAAACATATTATCGGCCATACCTTGCTTTAACTCAAGTTGATGATGAAACAATTTGTTTTGGCTTCCATACCTGCTTGATTGTTACTGATCTTGCTGGTACCACCTTTGCAAGTTGCTCCACTGATTCTTGTTTGTTCATTGACTGCTTCTGACATGACTTCACACCTTTGACTTTGTTCTGAAGCTTCTTTTGTTTCTGAGCAGCCCCTTTCTTCTTATATTTGGCCAAGAGCTCTTCAAAGCTCGGCCTCGCTTTGTTTTTCACTTTCCCATACAAACCGGTCAGACCGGTTTTAGAACCGGTTAGACCGGTTTGCGCAGAACCGGTGCCTTTGCTCCTGTCTTGCCCCCCGAGTGTTTGAGTCTTCAACTTGAACCGAGGGGTCTTTTCTGGAGGCATCTTTGAACTTGTAGGTCTTTCTTCACCAATGATCACATTTTTCCCTTTAGCTTTTTCGGCTTGATGCGGCCGAATCAACACTTTCGGATTTACCAATTCAAGTGTATGTATAGGAAAAGGGTTTTCATCAACCTGCATCACATTAATCATCAATCGTCCTTGATTTATGGCCGATTGTATTTGCCTACGGAAAACATTGCAATCATTGGTAGCATGAGAATAAGTATTATGAAACTTGCAATAAGCTCGCCGTTTCAACTCATCACTCGGCGGTATAGTATGAGAAAATTTCAATTTTCCAGCCTTTGCAAGCTCATCAAAGATCCTATCACACTTAGATACATCAAAGGTAAATTTTACTTCTTCGTGCCGATTTTTCTGAATCGGCTTGAGAGAAGCACAAGTGCTAGGCTCATCTTTAGATGACCATACAAATTCAGCAGCATAAACCTCTTTACCCTCATCGTCTGAAGAATCATAATTTATAACATGCACACCAAGACGATCGGGTTTAGGTTTGGAATCTTTACTTCGGTTTTCCTGAGCCAAAGCTCTTTGCAACACTTGATTAATGGTTAGAAACTCATAGCCTTCTAATCTTTCTTTAATATGAGATCTCAAACCATTAAGACATAATTCAGCAAGATCCTCCTCAGAAATAACCAAACTATAACATCGGTTTTTTGTATCTCTAAATCTTCTAACATATTCAGAAACAGGCTCATCACTCTTTTGCCTAACCGATGTTAAGTGGGAAAGTCTCAATTCATTATCACTATTGTAAAAGTGTTCATGAAACTTTTTCTCTAATTGAGACCATGTATGAATGGAATTAGGGGATAATGCTGAAAACCATGAGAAAGCAGTACCAGATAGTGACAAAGGGAACATTCGGATTTTTAAATGATCAAGATTACCATGAATGCCCATTTGTGCATTAAATTGGCTAACATGCTCCCATGTAGTTCTACTATCCTCCCCAGTGAATTTAACAAATTCGGGTACCTTGAAATTGTGAGGATATGGTATAGCATCAAAACTCTCAGGATATGGTTTTTGACACACTAGAGTTTTGTCTTTAAGCTCTACACCGAAAGTTTCTTTAAACATAATAGCCAAATCCCTTTTATATTTTTCAAGCAATTGATCATGATAAGAGTCATTTGGCCTTTGCACACTAGAAGTAATATTATTCGGTGTATGATGTGGTACTTGGTTCGGCTGTATATACGGTACTTGTTGCGAATAAACATTGTTTGGCACTGTACCGTATGAATAACCTGAACTCTGGGGAGGTATAGGATGATATATAGTTGCATATGGAGGAACAAAATTACCAGCAAATCCATTTGTTCGGCTAGAATCAACCTGAACAGGATGCATACTAGTAATTGGTTCAGGAGATGATTGATAAGCAACTAAAGTACCAGAACCGGTCTGACCGGTTTGAACCGGTCTACCAGAACCGGTCTGACCGGTTCGAAAAACCAGTCTGACCGCATTGTTCAGACTGTGCTGTTCTGGAATTGTTTGACCTTCAAAATAGTTCATCGGCATGCCAAATTGAGGCGTGGGTGTTGCCGATGATCCAGGAGGCATGACATGATTTTGTGAAGTACTAGCAACATCAAACTTAGGAGCATTACTATCATTGATCAAAGGTTGCTTGCCTAACGAACTATCAATCATGTTTTGAACAGTAGCAAACATTTGTTTTTGACCATTGACTAATAATTGATTAATTTGCTCCAAAGTAACAGGTGGTGTTGTAGTACTCACAGTGTCTTTTTCTTCGTCATGTTCGTCTTCGCTCGAAACGAAGACTATCTCCTTGTCTTTGGAGATGCCGCCCTTCCGATTCTTGGAGAAGTGAGATAAAAACCACTGAGTGGCTTCTTCATCTGCTGCTGCTTTGCGTCGGGCTTCCTTCTCCTCACGGTCCTTCATGAAGGCCTCATAAGCTTGACGATCCTCAGCCGATAATTCATCAACGATCGGCTTAACAATGTTAGCAGGATCAACGTCACTAGGTTTTGGTAGATTAACCATAGTAACAGATCCCTTTGCTTTTGTCCCCAGCGGAGTCGCCAAAAATATGTTGACACGAAACCGCGCCAACGAAGTTGCCGATGCCTTGGAGCGAAACCGGTCAGACCGCTTGATGAAACCGGTCAGACCGCTTTCCTGGAGCTAAACCGGTCAGACCGCTTTATGAAACCGGTCAGACCGCTTTTGATGGGGCGACGGTGAAATCCTAAAATCTCGAGCTCGGGAGGGACCCCGTCGAAGCTTGAGAGTCTAGGGTTGTTCTAGAGTCGGCAGGCCACCTAGAACGTCCTCAAACGCCGTCGAGACGAGAGAAGAACAGAAGATACGAGGGTTGGAAGAGCTAGGGTTTGGAGATAAAAGTAATGCAGAACATGGAAAGATAAAAGTAAAGGAAAAACGATAAAAGATAAATTTGATAGATTCGATTGGATTGGATATTGGATGTCCTCTCAATCGGCCTTGGCCCTTTATATTTATAGGGTGGGATGGTCTTACCCCGTTGAGTCGGTTTACAATATGGGACAAAATAGAGTCCTAATCCTACTCAAATTACAGGTCCAAACCGGTCAGACCGGTTTGGGAAACCGGTCTGACCGGTTTTCCCAGGTGAAGAATCTTCCCGAAGTCATAACTCTCTCATCCGGAGTCCAAAATAGGCGTTCCACATATGCATCTTGATCGTCTCGACGAGAACTACGCAATGGTGAAGTCCAATTTGCATTTTGACAATGTTTACAAAACCGGTCTGACCGGTTAGGGAAACCGGTCAGACCGGTTTGCACCGCCGGGCCAATTTTGGTTGTCAACATATGCCCCCCTGTTTTTTAGCAAAGCTTGAGTGCTAAAAAATAAGCTTCTGGACCAAAATTATCTAAGGACGATGATGAACAATACATCGGCCATATATAAGCTCTAAGGGCGATAAACATATTATCGGCCATACCTTGCTTTAACTCAAGTTGATGATGAAACAATTTGTTTTGGCTTCCATACCTGCTTGATTGTTACTGATCTTGCTGGTACCACCTTTGCAAGTTGCTCCACTGATTCTTGTTTGTTCATTGACTGCTTCTGACATGACTTCACACCTTTGACTTTGTTCTGAAGCTTCTTTTGTTTCTGAGCAGCCCCTTTCTTCTTATATTTGGCCAAGAGCTCTTCAAAGCTCGGCCTCGCTTTGTTTTTCACTTTCCCATACAAACCGGTCAGACCGGTTTTAGAACCGGTTAGACCGGTTTGCGCAGAACCGGTGCCTTTGCTCCTGTCTTGCCCCCCGAGTGTTTGAGTCTTCAACTTGAACCGAGGGGTCTTTTCTGGAGGCATCTTTGAACTTGTAGGTCTTTCTTCACCAATGATCACATTTTTCCCTTTAGCTTTTTCGGCTTGATGCGGCCGAATCAACACTTTCGGATTTACCAATTCAAGTGTATGTATAGGAAAAGGGTTTTCATCAACCTGCATCACATTAATCATCAATCGTCCTTGATTTATGGCCGATTGTATTTGCCTACGGAAAACATTGCAATCATTGGTAGCATGAGAATAAGTATTATGAAACTTGCAATAAGCTCGCCGTTTCAACTCATCACTCGGCGGTATAGTATGAGAAAATTTCAATTTTCCAGCCTTTGCAAGCTCATCAAAGATCCTATCACACTTAGATACATCAAAGGTAAATTTTACTTCTTCGTGCCGATTTTTCTGAATCGGCTTGAGAGAAGCACAAGTGCTAGGCTCATCTTTAGATGACCATACAAATTCAGCAGCATAAACCTCTTTACCCTCATCGTCTGAAGAATCATAATTTATAACATGCACACCAAGACGATCGGGTTTAGGTTTGGAATCTTTACTTCGGTTTTCCTGAGCCAAAGCTCTTTGCAACACTTGATTAATGGTTAGAAACTCATAGCCTTCTAATCTTTCTTTAATATGAGATCTCAAACCATTAAGACATAATTCAGCAAGATCCTCCTCAGAAATAACCAAACTATAACATCGGTTTTTTGTATCTCTAAATCTTCTAACATATTCAGAAACAGGCTCATCACTCTTTTGCCTAACCGATGTTAAGTGGGAAAGTCTCAATTCATTATCACTATTGTAAAAGTGTTCATGAAACTTTTTCTCTAATTGAGACCATGTATGAATGGAATTAGGGGATAATGCTGAAAACCATGAGAAAGCAGTACCAGATAGTGACAAAGGGAACATTCGGATTTTTAAATGATCAAGATTACCATGAATGCCCATTTGTGCATTAAATTGGCTAACATGCTCCCATGTAGTTCTACTATCCTCCCCAGTGAATTTAACAAATTCGGGTACCTTGAAATTGTGAGGATATGGTATAGCATCAAAACTCTCAGGATATGGTTTTTGACACACTAGAGTTTTGTCTTTAAGCTCTACACCGAAAGTTTCTTTAAACATAATAGCCAAATCCCTTTTATATTTTTCAAGCAATTGATCATGATAAGAGTCATTTGGCCTTTGCACACTAGAAGTAATATTATTCGGTGTATGATGTGGTACTTGGTTCGGCTGTATATACGGTACTTGTTGCGAATAAACATTGTTTGGCACTGTACCGTATGAATAACCTGAACTCTGGGGAGGTATAGGATGATATATAGTTGCATATGGAGGAACAAAATTACCAGCAAATCCATTTGTTCGGCTAGAATCAACCTGAACAGGATGCATACTAGTAATTGGTTCAGGAGATGATTGATAAGCAACTAAAGTACCAGAACCGGTCTGACCGGTTTGAACCGGTCTACCAGAACCGGTCTGACCGGTTCGAAAAACCAGTCTGACCGCATTGTTCAGACTGTGCTGTTCTGGAATTGTTTGACCTTCAAAATAGTTCATCGGCATGCCAAATTGAGGCGTGGGTGTTGCCGATGATCCAGGAGGCATGACATGATTTTGTGGAGTACTAGCAACATCAAACTTAGGAGCATTACTATCATTGATCAAAGGTTGCTTGCCTAACGAACTATCAATCATGTTTTGAACAGTAGCAAACATTTGTTTTTGACCATTGACTAATAATTGATTAATTTGCTCCAAAGTAACAGGTGGTGTTGTAGTACTCACAGTGTCTTTTTCTTCGTCATGTTCGTCTTCGCTCGAAACGAAGACTATCTCCTTGTCTTTGGAGATGCCGCCCTTCCGATTCTTGGAGAAGTGAGATAAAAACCACTGAGTGGCTTCTTCATCTGCTGCTGCTTTGCGTCGGGCTTCCTTCTCCTCACGGTCCTTCATGAAGGCCTCATAAGCTTGACGATCCTCAGCCGATAATTCATCAACGATCGGCTTAACAATGTTAGCAGGATCAACGTCACTAGGTTTTGGTAGATTAACCATAGTAACAGATCCCTTTGCTTTTGTCCCCAGCGGAGTCGCCAAAAATATGTTGACACGAAACCGCGCCAACGAAGTTGCCGATGCCTTGGAGCGAAACCGGTCAGACCGCTTGATGAAACCGGTCAGACCGCTTTCCTGGAGCTAAACCGGTCAGACCGCTTTATGAAACCGGTCAGACCGCTTTTGATGGGGCGACGGTGAAATCCTAAAATCTCGAGCTCGGGAGGGACCCCGTCGAAGCTTGAGAGTCTAGGGTTGTTCTAGAGTCGGCAGGCCACCTAGAACGTCCTCAAACGCCGTCGAGACGAGAGAAGAACAGAAGATACGAGGGTTGGAAGAGCTAGGGTTTGGAGATAAAAGTAATGCAGAACATGGAAAGATAAAAGTAAAGGAAAAACGATAAAAGATAAATTTGATAGATTCGATTGGATTGGATATTGGATGTCCTCTCAATCGGCCTTGGCCCTTTATATTTATAGGGTGGGATGGTCTTACCCCGTTGAGTCGGTTTACAATATGGGACAAAATAGAGTCCTAATCCTACTCAAATTACAGGTCCAAACCGGTCAGACCGGTTTGGGAAACCGGTCTGACCGGTTTTCCCAGGTGAAGAATCTTCCCGAAGTCATAACTCTCTCATCCGGAGTCCAAAATAGGCGTTCCACATATGCATCTTGATCGTCTCGACGAGAACTACGCAATGGTGAAGTCCAATTTGCATTTTGACAATGTTTACAAAACCGGTCTGACCGGTTAGGGAAACCGGTCAGACCGGTTTGCACCGCCGGGCCAATTTTGGTTGTCAACATATGCCCCCCTGTTTTTTAGCAAAGCTTGAGTGCTAAAAAATAAGCTTCTGGACCAAAATTATCTAAGGACGATGATGAACAATACATCGGCCATATATAAGCTCTAAGGGCGATAAACATATTATCGGCCATACCTTGCTTTAACTCAAGTTGATGATGAAACAATTTGTTTTGGCTTCCATACCTGCTTGATTGTTACTGATCTTGCTGGTACCACCTTTGCAAGTTGCTCCACTGATTCTTGTTTGTTCATTGACTGCTTCTGACATGACTTCACACCTTTGACTTTGTTCTGAAGCTTCTTTTGTTTCTGAGCAGCCCCTTTCTTCTTATATTTGGCCAAGAGCTCTTCAAAGCTCGGCCTCGCTTTGTTTTTCACTTTCCCATACAAACCGGTCAGACCGGTTTTAGAACCGGTTAGACCGGTTTGCGCAGAACCGGTGCCTTTGCTCCTGTCTTGCCCCCCGAGTGTTTGAGTCTTCAACTTGAACCGAGGGGTCTTTTCTGGAGGCATCTTTGAACTTGTAGGTCTTTCTTCACCAATGATCACATTTTTCCCTTTAGCTTTTTCGGCTTGATGCGGCCGAATCAACACTTTCGGATTTACCAATTCAAGTGTATGTATAGGAAAAGGGTTTTCATCAACCTGCATCACATTAATCATCAATCGTCCTTGATTTATGGCCGATTGTATTTGCCTACGGAAAACATTGCAATCATTGGTAGCATGAGAATAAGTATTATGAAACTTGCAATAAGCTCGCCGTTTCAACTCATCACTCGGCGGTATAGTATGAGAAAATTTCAATTTTCCAGCCTTTGCAAGCTCATCAAAGATCCTATCACACTTAGATACATCAAAGGTAAATTTTACTTCTTCGTGCCGATTTTTCTGAATCGGCTTGAGAGAAGCACAAGTGCTAGGCTCATCTTTAGATGACCATACAAATTCAGCAGCATAAACCTCTTTACCCTCATCGTCTGAAGAATCATAATTTATAACATGCACACCAAGACGATCGGGTTTAGGTTTGGAATCTTTACTTCGGTTTTCCTGAGCCAAAGCTCTTTGCAACACTTGATTAATGGTTAGAAACTCATAGCCTTCTAATCTTTCTTTAATATGAGATCTCAAACCATTAAGACATAATTCAGCAAGATCCTCCTCAGAAATAACCAAACTATAACATCGGTTTTTTGTATCTCTAAATCTTCTAACATATTCAGAAACAGGCTCATCACTCTTTTGCCTAACCGATGTTAAGTGGGAAAGTCTCAATTCATTATCACTATTGTAAAAGTGTTCATGAAACTTTTTCTCTAATTGAGACCATGTATGAATGGAATTAGGGGATAATGCTGAAAACCATGAGAAAGCAGTACCAGATAGTGACAAAGGGAACATTCGGATTTTTAAATGATCAAGATTACCATGAATGCCCATTTGTGCATTAAATTGGCTAACATGCTCCCATGTAGTTCTACTATCCTCCCCAGTGAATTTAACAAATTCGGGTACCTTGAAATTGTGAGGATATGGTATAGCATCAAAACTCTCAGGATATGGTTTTTGACACACTAGAGTTTTGTCTTTAAGCTCTACACCGAAAGTTTCTTTAAACATAATAGCCAAATCCCTTTTATATTTTTCAAGCAATTGATCATGATAAGAGTCATTTGGCCTTTGCACACTAGAAGTAATATTATTCGGTGTATGATGTGGTACTTGGTTCGGCTGTATATACGGTACTTGTTGCGAATAAACATTGTTTGGCACTGTACCGTATGAATAACCTGAACTCTGGGGAGGTATAGGATGATATATAGTTGCATATGGAGGAACAAAATTACCAGCAAATCCATTTGTTCGGCTAGAATCAACCTGAACAGGATGCATACTAGTAATTGGTTCAGGAGATGATTGATAAGCAACTAAAGTACCAGAACCGGTCTGACCGGTTTGAACCGGTCTACCAGAACCGGTCTGACCGGTTCGAAAAACCAGTCTGACCGCATTGTTCAGACTGTGCTGTTCTGGAATTGTTTGACCTTCAAAATAGTTCATCGGCATGCCAAATTGAGGCGTGGGTGTTGCCGATGATCCAGGAGGCATGACATGATTTTGTGAAGTACTAGCAACATCAAACTTAGGAGCATTACTATCATTGATCAAAGGTTGCTTGCCTAACGAACTATCAATCATGTTTTGAACAGTAGCAAACATTTGTTTTTGACCATTGACTAATAATTGATTAATTTGCTCCAAAGTAACAGGTGGTGTTGTAGTACTCACAGTGTCTTTTTCTTCGTCATGTTCGTCTTCGCTCGAAACGAAGACTATCTCCTTGTCTTTGGAGATGCCGCCCTTCCGATTCTTGGAGAAGTGAGATAAAAACCACTGAGTGGCTTCTTCATCTGCTGCTGCTTTGCGTCGGGCTTCCTTCTCCTCACGGTCCTTCATGAAGGCCTCATAAGCTTGACGATCCTCAGCCGATAATTCATCAACGATCGGCTTAACAATGTTAGCAGGATCAACGTCACTAGGTTTTGGTAGATTAACCATAGTAACAGATCCCTTTGCTTTTGTCCCCAGCGGAGTCGCCAAAAATATGTTGACACGAAACCGCGCCAACGAAGTTGCCGATGCCTTGGAGCGAAACCGGTCAGACCGCTTGATGAAACCGGTCAGACCGCTTTCCTGGAGCTAAACCGGTCAGACCGCTTTATGAAACCGGTCAGACCGCTTTTGATGGGGCGACGGTGAAATCCTAAAATCTCGAGCTCGGGAGGGACCCCGTCGAAGCTTGAGAGTCTAGGGTTGTTCTAGAGTCGGCAGGCCACCTAGAACGTCCTCAAACGCCGTCGAGACGAGAGAAGAACAGAAGATACGAGGGTTGGAAGAGCTAGGGTTTGGAGATAAAAGTAATGCAGAACATAGGAAAGATAAAAGTAAAGGAAAAACGATAAAAGATAAATTTGATAGATTCGATTGGATTGGATATTGGATGTCCTCTCAATCGGCCTTGGCCCTTTATATTTATAGGGTGGGATGGTCTTACCCCGTTGAGTCGGTTTACAATATGGGACAAAATAGAGTCCTAATCCTACTCAAATTACAGGTCCAAACCGGTTAGACCGGTTTGGGAAACCGGTCTGACCGGTTTTCCCAGGTGAAGAATCTTCCCGAAGTCATAACTCTCTCATCCGGAGTCCAAAATAGGCGTTCCACATATGCATCTTGATCGTCTCGACGAGAACTACGCAATGGTGAAGTCCAATTTGTATTTTGACAATGTTTACAAAACCGGTCTGACCGGTTAGGGAAACCGGTCAGACCGGTTTGCACCGCCGGGCCAATTTTGGTTGACAACAGTATTCAACGTGGGAACCCACATTGAATTTCAAAGATTTACCTCTGCTCATAAGCTAATACGTTTCCTTGGATATTTTCTTTGTATCAGCTGCGAGGTTGGATGCAAATTGAAGGCAACCGCGTGGACGCACGATGCCTTGCACCGGTGAGCCCTGTTTCTGCAGAGTTGAGTGCTGCTGCCTGCGCCTGGTGGTGGAGGACGCAGATGTGCTGTTGTTGGTCTTCTGTGCAGGTATATTGTGAACTCCTTGGTTCCTGCCGACAGCAACGAAGCTCTCTGATAGGTCTAATTCTCTGCTGCCCAGGCTGTTTGGAGAACGTCGTGGACGTCACTATCGGCGTAGGAGAGATGAAGTTTACGCCTTACAGAGATGAAGTTGCAAAGTAAATGTTTATGGAACGCACAATTGTATTTTTAAAACAGGTAGACCAACTCTCCTTAGTGAGGAGAGGCCATTTGCTGCAAACCTTTCAGGGTTTTCAGTGTTGCAAAGTATTTAAAAGCAGGGACAGTGGGGATATTTCATACGACATCATAGTTGTACAGTTACATCGAAATATCAGTGTTATTTTGCTCTGATTTCACAGATTTCAAATAAGCATTGTGATGTGTTGCTTCCAAGTGTTTATCCATTTCATGTGCTCTGAGCAGACAAAATTTTTTAAATTGTAGTACTCAAGCTTGGTGTGGTAGCAGTAGCAATTATTTGATTACACTTCTTCCATTTTGTGATACGTTTTTCATCTATTTTCATAATTATTGTTTAGTCTATTCATCAAACCCTCACCTTTAGATGTAAACCGTGTTTTTTCTTTAGAGTGAATATGATACATAAGTTTGTGAACTTCAGAACTTAACCACTGTTTCTGAGTCTAAAAACCTAATGCATTCATTAAGTGTTTATGGCTATATGATAATTCATAGAAATGAATGGAGTTATGCATCTGGGATATGGAGTTATGCATGTGGGATATGGTACATTTACCATTTGACTTATATGAATATAATGGAAGGAGTAGAGTAGCCGCAAACAAATATAAACTCGTTGAATGTTACTACAAGCAAAATATTTTACTACAGACACCTGCCTGTCTGTTAGTGTGTATATATTTGTGAATTGATCTTACTTAAGTTTTCAGTGGCAAATATTATGAAAGTCACGTCATAATTTTTTAAAAACAGATATATCAGTGTACAGCTCATTTCCACACAACTCATCAAGCAAATATTATGTATAATGTACACCACAAATGTTTTGGTATCCAAGAGCAAATTTTGTTACCCGTAGCAACGCACGGGCATATACCTAGTCCCAAGAATAAGGTTAGGAGCAGCTCTTGGCGGTGGCCTGTGTGGCAGGATGGTGCCACCTGAACCACGGATAGAAGCCGACAACCAGAAACGCAGTGGGTCAGTGGCGGGAGGCCGGGCCGCGGGAGGTCAGCACCGCCGGCCCATTGGAGATGGACAAGGGCCCCTGGATCCAGCCAGCAGTGGAAGCCGCCGTGGAGCAAAGAAATAGTAGGAAATACAGTCTTAAGAAAAAAATCACAGACACGTAATAATGTATTTATATTAAAAGAGTAAAATTATGGAGAAATTTTTTAAAATTTTAAATATATTAATTAAAAAAGTTTCCAATCGAAGGTTCTATAATGGGATGCCTTTTTGGAAGAAAAAAATGATAAAATGGATTTACCATATGAAAGTTGTCAAAACGAATCGAAATGTAATAATTCGAAACATAAGCGTTGATTTTGAAGTTCTCGATGCAAACATTTGAAATCCAGCTGATTGCTCAGACTAAAACTTTTGTATTCCATTATCTATGTTTGTATTTGTACTATGAACTAGATGTTTTGAATCTCATGATATTGTGTATATGGTACAAGTGATCCAGATGAGGCTTTCTATATGGTTTATGTGAGAGATATGGGAATAATACAACTAGTAGCGATTCGTAAAAAAAGAACCACACTAATAATGCTTCAAAATAAGAACAAACTTTGTATGACATGGCAAAACATCGATTTGCTTAATTTGGCCAAGTGCAAATAATGATATCAGCTATTTCTCTCTCTTTTCTTCGGCTCTTGGGTTGCCAAAAAACTGAGAGCACATTAATCGTATAAATAACTACTCCCTCTGTTGCAAATTAAAAGTCATTCTAACATTCTTGGACAGTCAAATCACCTCAAATTTGATCAACTTTATACAATAAAGTACTAACTTCCACTAGATTCTGTTCGCACCCAAATTTGACACACCCGCAAACCGGTCAGACCGGTCTCAGGAAGCGGTCAGACCGGTTTCCCTGTAGCCGATCTGGCAATAGCCAAACCGGTCTGACCGGATTGCCAAAGCGGTCTGACCGGTTTCAGTCCGAGTTAGGGTAGAATTAGGAGTCCTAGTTGGGTTCAAATTGTAAAAGGATTCCGTGCGGGGCAAGACCTCCCCACCCTATAAATATAAAGGGCCATGGCCGGTTGAGACATCATCCAATCGATCAATCAATATATTTTCTACTTTTTATCTCCAAACCCTAGCTTTTCCAACCCCCTTGCTTTCTTTGCTCGTCTCTACGGCGTTCAAGGACGTTCTGAGTGGCCTGACCGATCTCAGAGCAACCCTAGGCGCGCCATCTCCGACGGGGTCCCTCCCGAGGTGGTGATTCTAGGTCATCCCGAAGCTCCCGAGGGAAACCGGTCTGACCGGATCCCTAAACCGGTCTGACCGGTTTGGGCGAGGCTGCGGCGAGTTCATCGTTCTTTCGTTTGCGCGATACGGCGCTCGCGTGTGTTGGCCAGAAAAAGCGTCAACACACTTTTGGCGACTCCGCTGGGGATTATAGAAGATCTGGTTGTCAAAGACCGTTCGATCTAAGCTCCAGACAAGATGGGATCTCGATGTGATGTTGACGCCGACAACATTGTTACGGCTTCATTGGAAGATCTTACTCCGGAGGAGCAGAAGAATTTCGAGGCGCTGCAGAAGTTCATGACAATGCAATTTTTGGCCGGCGTCCGTAAAGATCGTCATGGCAAGGTAGCAAGAGTACAAGAATTTGAGCTGCCGGCGATCAAGCTTAATGACAATCGAGTTGAGGTAATACCCGCTGTAAGTAAATCTCAAACTACTTCTTCTACTGCTGTTCCCAAAAATAGCGTAGAAAGAGATGAATTACTTGCTTCATATATTGCTCGATTGGAAAGATTGGAAGATCTTGAAAAAGATAGGACCTCTACTTGCTTTAATATTAATGAAACTAGTAGTAGCGCTCCTAAAATTAATCTCAGTAGTGGAGTTTCTCCTAGCTTGGCACCCATACTTAATTCTAATACTGAAAAATACATGTATGGTATGCCACCTGAGTTTGCCATTGGTCAATCCCTGCCGTTCCAACCGACCGGGCCGAACACGGCCAAACCGGTCAGACCGGATCAGGGAACCGGTCAGACCGGTCTGACCAGTGCACTTGAATTGGTGCCTGAGCAGCCTTTGCCGCTTTCTGTTTCGCCTAATTCAATGGTTTATGCTCACACTAATGCTTTAGGTGCTGCTATGCCTCAATATAGCACAAAAGCTAATACATTTGCTCAAGGAAACGTCATACCTGATGATGTTTTTGAAAGTTATAGGCTAGCTCAAGCTAAGAATACTCCCTATTTGAATAAAATGAATTTGGAGAGTGTGCAAACCCAACAACCAAATAATCCTAACTGGGCTGAATTTAATAAATTTAAAGAAGATTTGGCTAATGTAGTGAAAAGTAAACTTGGTGTTGATATTGGTAATTCGAATTTGTATCAGAAACCATATAATGCTGAGTTTGATAATTTTCCTCTTCCACGTGGTTGGCGTATGCCCGATTTGATTAAATTTAGTGGAGATGATGACCGAACCACGTGGGAGCATATTAGCCAATATATAGCTCAATTGGGAGAAGCGGGTGCTTATAATGCTATTAGAGTACGTTTATTTTCCTTATCATTAACTGGCACCGCTTTTGCTTGGTTTTCTTCACTTGCTCCCGGTTCTATTATATCTTGGGATATGTTAGAACGTAAATTTCATGAACACTTTTATAGTGGGAGTTTGCAATTAAAATTGACAGATTTGACATCGGTTAGACAAAGTAGAGACGAAATTGTTTCTGCTTATATTAAAAGGTTCAAAGAAACTAAAAACCGTTGCTTTAATTTGTCAATCACTGATATGGACCTTGCTGATATTTGCTTAAAAGGTTTAAGGTCGTCTATAAGAGATAAAATAGAGGGTGCTGATTTTCTTTCGGTTGCTCAAGTTCAAATTAGAGCTTTAACTGTTGAAAACCGAATGAATAAAGAAAAAGAAAGGGATACTTCTAGATCGCGTCGTTCTAATGTTCATATGGTTGATTATGAATCTGATGATTCGAGCGATAGTGATAAAGAAGTATTTGCTGCTGAATTTGTATGGCCCTCTAAAGAGAAAACTTATTCTTGTACATCACTTAAGCCGGTTAGCAAAAATCGGCAAGAAGAAGTTAAATTTACTTTTGATGTTTCCAAATGTGACCGTATATTTGATGAATTGCTTAAATCTGGAAATATCAAATTAACTCATAAATTACCTCCACTTGAAGAGTTGAAAAGGCGTGCATATTGCAAGTTTCATAATACTTATTCTCATGCCACTAATGATTGCAATGTGTTTCGTCGACAGGTTCAATCGGCCATAAATGAAGGTCGTTTGACATTCCATGAGATGCAAGTGGACAAAGCTCCTTTCCCTGTCAATACCATGGATTTACAGCAGCCCAAGGTCTTGGTTCGGCCGCATCAAGTCGAAGCGACCAAAGGGAAGAATGTTGTGATCGGTGAAGCAAAAACTGATTTGAGGGGGAAGGAGTTGGTTCGAGAAGTTGCATGTGAGAAAACTCCAGATGGCAGGGAGACATTCAAGATCACTGTGAGGGCCTCTGAACATAGGGGGCAAGGGTCGACCGTTCCCACCGAGCGGAGACCGTTTGAGTCTGCACAGGCCAAACCGGTCAGACCGGTTGGGGAAAGCGGTCAGACCGGTTTTCCCCCAGGTCGTCCAAAGATGATTAAACCAAGCCGTCCGGAGATTGGAAACTGGAAGCTCAATGTTGCAAAGAATCAGGGGAGTACTATCAGGCCAAAGGTCACTTTTGATATGTTATTTGATAAGTACTCCAAGCAAAAGGCCGTTACAAGTGATCGGCCAGTAAAAAAGAGAATGAGAGTGCCTCCATATCAAGAAGAAATTCCTCAACCAAAGAGGAATTTTGTTCAACAATGGGAGACACCAAATCCATGTCTGCCTCGTCCAGTTTATGATGATAATGGAGTGATGTGGGTACCATATCAACAATCTTTTCAGCATGGATGGAGCGGACCTCGAAAGCCAGCATTAGACAGGATTTCAAGGCCTGGACAAGACTGTTTGGCACCTTGCCAATCCGGTCAGGGTCATCAGACCCAACCGGTCAGACCGGTTTCACAAACCGGTCAGACCGGTTTCCCTGGGAAATCGGCAAAACCTCCTATGAAGCAAGTTTACAAGCCAAAACAGCGTGAGGAGGTGCATAAGATGGATATTGACCCAGAGAGGACTACAAATCAAGATATTATTCAGATTGGGTTGATAAACGTTCCTATTGGAAACTGTGGCAAAGGACCGATTGTCACGGACAATCAGGTTAAGACACCTATTCAGAAGGATTCTGTTGCTGATGGTGAAGCAAGTGGGAGTGGTTCCAACTCCAAATATTTTTTGCCAAGATGGTGTCCTCCTGGTCTATCTCGTACTCAAAGGAGGAAGCTTCAGCGGTTGAGGTTTCAGGAGATGAAGGAGAAAGAGCTAGAGAAGCAGAGGGACGAAGCTTTCAACAAGTACAGGCCCGTGATTCCACAAGGAAAAGAATGGAAAGCGAAGGCCAGCTCTCAGACAGAACCGGTCAGACCGGTTCAGGAGGCGGTCAGACCGGTTGAACCGGTCAGACCGGTTGACGAAAGCGGTCAGACCGCTTTGCCCGACGCGCCACCCGGTTTTTCTTCTCCTTCTCCTATACTTTGTGATGGCAAGCTATCATCGGTATCTACTTCAGAGGACGATGAAGAGCTTGTTGATTATGGTTTTTCTCCTGAACGCATGAATCTTGAGCTTAATGTTATTCATATGTCTATGGATGGATATGTGTTGTCAGAAGAAGACGTTGCTCATTTCAGTTTTGGACCAAAGGAAGCTATTTTCCAGAAGCCCAAAGCTACTGAAAATCATCTGAAGGCTTTATACATGAAGGGTCATATTAATGGGAAGCCTATCTCTCGCATGCTGGTGGATGGAGGTGCAATAGTCAACTTGATGCCATATTCTCTGTTCAAGAAGCTGGGAGGATCAGATGATGAATTGATCAAGACCAACATGACCATCAGCGGCGTTGGAGGGGGCGAGCCCATGAGTGCCAAGGGAGTTGCTTCTATGGAGCTCACCATTGGGAGCAAGACTCTGGCTACTGCATTCTTCGTCGCTGAGACACAAGGTAACTACAGTTTAATCCTTGGTCGTGATTGGATTCATGCAAACCAATGTGTGCCTTCTACTTTGCATCAATTTTTAATTCAATGGATAGATGATGAAGTAGAGGTTGTTCATGGAGATGCATCGGCTTGTGTTGCAGTGGCCGATAGTTCTACCATGAATGATCATGAAAATCTTAAGTGTTTATCTGGTTTAGATTTATCTGATTGCGAGATCATTGGTTGCACTAAAGATGGCTTTGCTACTGCTGTTATGAGGCCGATTGGAGATCTGGCCATACCATCTCTTATGATCTGATGGATCCAAATCTAGAGTGGTTACAGCAGAGGCGTGAGCACTATCGGGCGCATAAGAACGATATGTGTGAGGCCATTGAAGATTTTGATGATTTAAGCAAATTGGGACAAGGGTTTACGTCGGCTGATCCTCTAGAGGAGGTTGATATTGGTGATGGAACTGTGCCTAGGCCGACATTTGTAAACAAGAATCTTGATCCTTTGTTTAAATCTGAGTTAATAAAGTTATTAAAGGAGTATGTTGATTGTTTTGCATGGAGTTACAATGAAATGCCTGGTTTAAGTCGTGATTTAGTTGAACATCGTTTACCTATTAAACCTGGTTTTAGACCTTTTAAACAATCCCGCAGAAACTTTAATCCTGATATTTATGACCGAGTGAAAGAAGAAATCAATCGGTTGCTAGATGCTAAGTTTATTAGGCCATGTAGATATGCTAATTGGATCTCTAATATTGTACCTGTTGAAAAGAAAGGAACAAAAAAGCTTCGTGTTTGCATTGATTTTAGAGATCTTAATAGAGCTACTCCTAAAGATGAATATCCTATGCCTATAGCCGATTTTCTTGTTAATGCTGCATCTGGACATAGAATTCTTAGTTTTCTTGATGGTAATGCTGGTTATAATCAAATATTCATGGCTGAAGAGGATATAGCCAAAACGGCCTTTCTGTGTCCAGGTTTTGTTGGTCTATTTGAGTGGGTAGTAATGACTTTTGGTTTGAAGAATGCTAGTGCCACATACCAAAGGGCTATGAATTTAATTTTTCATGATTTACTTGGCATCATAGTAGAGGTTTATATCGATGATATTGTTGTCAAATCGGCTGGAGAAGGTTCTCATTTGGCTGATTTAAGACTTGCATTTGAAAGAATGCGTCAATATAAATTGAAAATGAATCCACTCAAATGTGCTTTTGGTGTATCGGCTGGAAAGTTCTTGGGATTTGTTGTACATGAGAAAGGCATAGAGATAGATCCTAAGAAGATTGAAGCTATTAATAATGTAAAGGCTCCTACGTGCAAGAAAGACTTACAAAGATTCTTGGGCAAAGTAAATTACTTGAGGAGGTTCATTTGTAATTTGTCCGGGAAGGTGAATGCCTTTACTCCTTTACTTCGGTTGAAGAATGACATTGATTTCACTTGGGGGGCAAGACAACAAGAAGCATTTGATGAGATCAAGAAATATTTGTCTTCGCCACCTGTTCTTCAAGCGCCTAAAAGTGGAATTCCATTCAAATTATATGTGGCGGCGGAAGAGAATGTTATTGGAGGTGTTTTAACTCAAGAAACCGAAGGGAAGGAATACGTGGTTGCATATGAGAGTAGAAGATTGTTGGATGCTGAAACGAGGTACACATTTATTGAGAAATTATGTTTATCATTATATCATACTTGTACCAAGTTGAGGCATTATCTTTTACCAAGTACTTGCATAGTAGCATGTCAAACCGACATAATTAAATACATGTTGCATAAACCAATTTTGAGTGGTAGAGTCGGTAAATGGGCTTATGCTTTAGTTGAGTATGATTTACATTGTGAACCATTAACTTCAATGAAAGGACAAATAGTAGCCGATTTTATTGTTGGACATAGAATAGACAAGCAACTTGATTTAGATGTCGGTTATGTTACTTTCACTCCATGGAAACTACATTTTGATGGATCGGTTTGCAAAAGTGGTTGTGGTATTGGAATTGTAATTACTTCACCACATGGTGCTATTTTTGAAGCACTCAACCGATTAGATCATAAATGTACTAATAATCAAACTGAATATGAGGCTCTTCTATTCGGATTGGAAATTTTGCATAACATGGGAGTGAAACATGTAGAAGCTTATGGTGATTCTTTACTGGTGGTACAACAAGTTTCTAAGATATGTCAATGTTTAGATGGTTTGTTAAATACTTATCTTGATAAGTGTCTTGATATCATATCTTGTTTAGATGAGTTTATAATTTGTCATGTACCACGAGAAAAGAATCCAAGGGCAAATGCTCTGGCTCAGCAAGCATCTGGTTATAATGTTCAAAAAAGAAATTTTCAAGAACGAAGACCGATGTTTTTAGAAGCCGGGTGTTCTGTTCTGGAGGAACCGGTCGCACCGCTTCCTCAGACCGGTCTGACCGGTTCAACCGGTCTGACCGCTTTAGAGAACCGGTCTGACCGGTTGTCTGAAGAAAATGCTACTTCGGTTATTCTTGACAATCAAGATGAAGTAGAAGATTGGAGAAGGCCTCTGATAAATTATTTGCAAGATCCTAGCAGTACAGTTGACAGAAAAGTTCGACGGTGGGCTCTCAAGTTCATTTTGGATGGTGATGAGTTATATCGTCGGACGATTGATGATTTGCTTTTAAAGTGTTTGGGTCCTGATGAAGCTAGGTTAGCTATGGCAGAGGTTCATGAAGGAATTTGTGGTACTCATCAATCGGCTCCCAAGATGAAGTGGCTCCTTAGGCGAGCTTGTTTCTATTGGCCCAAGATGATAGCCGATTGTTTTAAGTATTACAGAGGATGTGAGGAGTGTCAGAGACATGGAGATATTCAGTTGGTACCAGCAGCATTGATGCATCCCATTATTAAACCTTGGCCTTTTCGAGGATGGGGTTTAGACTTTGTTGGCAAAATTCATCCTTCTTCGACAAAGGGTCATTGTTTTGTGATTGTAGCAACTGATTACTTTACCAAATGGACAGAAGCGGTCCCTTTGAAGAATATGACACATAGAGAGGTGATTGAGTTCATCAGGGAGAATATTATACATAGATTTGGTATTCCACAAACTCTGACTACGGATCAAGGGACTTCATTCGTATCCAAAGAGGTGCGTGAGTTTGTCAATTCTTATGGTATTAAACTTCTCAATTCATCTCCATATTATGCTCAAGCCAATGGTCAAGCGGAATCTAGCAATAAGACTTTGATAAAGCTCATTAAGAAGAAGGTAGAAGATCATCCTAAACGATGGCATGAGGTATTATCTGAAGCTTTGTGGGCTCATCGTATTTCTAGACATGGTGCTACTAAAGTTACTCCATTCGAGCTTGTGTATGGTCAAGAGGCCGTTTTACCTGTAGAGGTGAATCTTGGCGCATATAGACTTGCAAAGCAGAATAATCTTAGTTTTGATACATATTATGCTTTGATGATGGATAATATTGATGAGGTGACTGACAAGCGTTTGGAGGCTTTAGAAGAAATTGAGAAAGATAAGAGGCGAGTGGCAAGAGCATACAACAAGAAAGTAAAACTCAAGTCTTTTCAAGTTGGTGATCTAGTTTGGAAGACAGTTTTGCCTATTGGGATGAAGAGTAACAAGTTTGGCAAGTGGTCTCCAAGTTGGGGAGGTCCTTTCAAGATTGTGAAGGTTTGCTCAGGAAATTCTTATATGGTGGAAACCTTACAAGGTCAGCAATTACCTAGAGCTCTCAATGGGAGATACTTGAAGGAGTTTCATCCGAGTGTTTGGCAAAGCGCTTGAGAAGATATGGCTGATTAATGTTGAGGATCGTCCTTAGAATGAAATGGCCGGTGAGTTTAAAAAAGAAAAAACATCGACCTTAGCATGTTTTCTAGTGCATAATATTTACTAGAAAACAGGGGGGCATGTGTTCGCACCCAAATTTGACACACCCGCAAACCGGTCAGACCGGTCTCAGGAAGCGGTCAGACCGGTTTCCCTGTAGCCGATCTGGCAATAGCCAAACCGGTCTGACCGGATTGCCAAAGCGGTCTGACCGGTTTCAGTCCGAGTTAGGGTAGAATTAGGAGTCCTAGTTGGGTTCAAATTGTAAAAGGATTCCGTGCGGGGCAAGACCTCCCCACCCTATAAATATAAAGGGCCATGGCCGGTTGAGACATCATCCAATCGATCAATCAATATATTTTCTACTTTTTATCTCCAAACCCTAGCTTTTCCAACCCCCTTGCTTTCTTTGCTCGTCTCTACGGCGTTCAAGGACGTTCTGAGTGGCCTGACCGATCTCAGAGCAACCCTAGGCGCGCCATCTCCGACGGGGTCCCTCCCGAGGTGGTGATTCTAGGTCATCCCGAAGCTCCCGAGGGAAACCGGTCTGACCGGATCCCTAAACCGGTCTGACCGGTTTGGGCGAGGCTGCGGCGAGTTCATCGTTCTTTCGTTTGCGCGATACGGCGCTCGCGTGTGTTGGCCAGAAAAAGCGTCAACAGATTCTTTATGAGATAAATTTTTATAATATATCTATTTGATGCCACAAATCTTTGTAATATTCTTTATAATTTAGATCAAACATAAAATAATTTGACCCTCCAAGAACGTTTGAGGCTTGTACAACGTAGGGTGCTTGTTGGCATTTTCTACCTTTTTTTTTTGCCACGTTGGAACTTTTGCATGGCATTTCCTCGGCATCACCGCTTGATGAGACGTCGGATGCCTAGACATAAACATGCACCAAGACGGGTCCTGAATGACATACAATTTGGAGCGGGTGGAGTACCATGCTAGCACTAAATATTTAAGACTCGTGCATCTTTTTTTTTTGCCAAACTATAACAAATTGAAACTGACAAGTCACCTTTTACCTGCTCCGCATACAATACGGACAAAGCACGCAAGAATGTCACATGACAAGGTCAGCTCACAGCCGGCAGCGGCAAGCGTGTGCCTCACAGATTCTCATCCCCAGCTGTCCAAGGATATGCATTGCAACCTTCAACTGAAAGAAGCGTTCGTCCACTCGTGCAAGAAAGCACGAGGCTTGCAAAGCTGAAAGTACAACTCCATGCAGCGTTCAGGAGAAGCAACATTCAAAAGGAGGCGCAAAACGTGGGGTCTGGAATTACGTAGACAAATTTGTCACCAAATGTTTGAATTGTTTTTCTTTGTTCTGAGCTTTAAAAAATACAACGTTTTTTTTGTTTGACTATGCTATACAAGTTGAAAAACGATTTAATCGGAACTTGTAGCCTAGGGCCACGTTTCACGTTTGTAAGAAACGTGAACAAAAGTTCACAATGGAGATCGATAACCAACTTGTATTAAGTCCAAATTACAAATACATTTGAGAGGACGACAACATTGCACCTCAAAACATGTTCGAGAATATGAACAAATTTATACATCAAATGCAAGCAAAAATACAAAAAATCATATGCAGTAAATCCAATCCAATCACAGCAACATGACACCGCAGATGACATTCAAAGAGGAATATGACTTTTTGCACATGGGATAGATTGTTTCACGCAATACACAGATTAAATAAACTAAAGAAAAAAAACAAGTCCTGTCCATTTGTATTTACAAAGATAGCTTGGATGGAACCACCAATCAATTTCTATAGCAGAACTGCTAATGTTTCCATCAGTAATGGCTTCTGTGCGTGTACCGCAGCCGCTGCCGCCTGCTTGGCATTAGCGATGAATCTATGCTCCTTCCTGGATCTCGGGTACTAGCATATGACCGATCCAGGAATGTGCGACGATAGCCATGATTGTTGCTGCGGTGTCCAGAGTGACGATTTGGGAAGCCCCGACGCAGTAGACTCTGCGTCCTTGGTTGCCGAATCCCCTGCCAATCTGAATGCAAGTTACGCCTATTGTTGAACGAAAGCCTGGATGAAACTCTGTTGTTCTGTGGCATAAGCCTTGGGAAATTACGTCTTCCATAAATGCTAGGTGACCCTAGCGTATCATTTGGCCAAACACTTGGGGAATCAAGTCTGTTATCTGATGATTCAACGTCACCTCGAACTGGAGACCACCACTCTTCACTACTTTCATCGTCTGAGTCTATGTCTGGGGACATGCCATCTCTAGTCTCAATAACATAATCACCAACTATTATCGCCCCAGGTATCTGGGACGTGATTGCGCTAATGACATCACCGACCTCCTGTTCACGCTCAAGGCGATCCCAAGTTCTCTTCCTTGACAGATCTACATGGGCAGGGTTTGTAAGCATGTGTGCAGTCCTAGCATGTTCACGCAGCTGCTCATAGGTTCCAACAAATTTGCAGGAATCATGAGAGCAAGTTCTCAACTTCATGTCTAGATACTGCCTCGCCTCTCCAGCAGGGATCCAGCCAGATACAGATCCTCTACAGAGAGGGCATTTCACTTCAGCGGAACTTTGCATGGAATCATGACATCCCCCTGTTACAATGCTTCCTTCTCCTACAGATAAGGCTGGGTTTTCATATTCTTGATAGTTAGCAATCTCAGACTCAGACCTAGATATGCCATCTGGATTTTGACCATTGTTTACATTTGAATGATAAGATCCTTCATTATCAACATGTCTTCTGAGTCTTGGACTCCGTGAACGTCTGGAAATGATATTATAGTGAGCTCTTGGTTGGACAGTTCTGATATTGGAGTTTGAAAGCACCGAATAGGTTGAGTGTGAAGCACGGACCTTACTATCACCATTCATTTTTCTGAACCGGTCAAGGCAATTAGAGTGCCGATGGCTTGTGTTACAAATGTAACATCTGCAGCCATTCTTGTATGAACTGCATATAAGTAAAACAGCATTGTGGGGTTGCTCCATACAAATAGGGCAAGAAATCCTGTCCCATTCCATATGCAGAGCAGTGTGTGATGTGACTGTAGATCTGTTACTTTTCTTACTTGTCATCTTGAAACCAACTGTGTTGAATTCACTTAGTCGTTAGAATTGTTGAAAAAAAAATGGTTTTGTCAAGTTAAAGAGTATTTAAGCAGTTTAGAGGAAAAAATTGCCGTGAAACATGTTTTTACATACTGATGGGAAGAGTAAAACTTTTAGATACAAAGCAAAACTACCTAGAGACGAGCCAATAACGAGTATCAAGTGTCGCACATTAAAGCTTATTAAATTAACATTAAAGATCATTTGGCAGGTACAAGACTGTGATTTCCAACAATATTTTAGGTTCTAAAGAGAGTATTCTGCTGCAAAGAGATCATGCATTGAAAAGATATAAATCAAAGTTCTCAAAAGGTAATAGAGTATAAATTCACAGAAGTAACTACATTAAGAACTGAAATCCAAAGAACATTGTGGAGCAACTGCTGATAACAAACAAGTATTAAAAAAGTTATGAACTACTGACCATGAACTATCTATTGTTCCAAAAGACAGGCAAAATTTACTACCAAGGGATTACATTAGCACCCCAGTTGACACAGCAAATAAAGACAAAGTTGGCTGACTATAAGAAAAGTGGTCTTATTGAATACACTTATAACAAAATAAGCAAACGGTGCAAATCTAAAAAATAAGATATAAGAACTTGTTAACTTGACGTGTACACAGAGAGTTAGCGCTAACCTATGAGAAGCAGTTGTATGTACTGAAGACTTGGAATGGATCAAGAGTGATGATGATATTGGCACTTTTAATCCCTGATGAAACAATGCGTACACTGTCAGTAATAGAGGATTATGATACCAACAGCAACATGCAAATCAGATTGCCGTGTGAGGATTACGTTACTAGCCAACAACATGCAAATCAGACTACTGTGTGCAACTGCGATACCTATCCATATAACTAACAGAATACCAAAAAAGCATCCTAAAGTTGTGTCAGAATCAAATAATGAAATGTATTGGAATTTTCATGGCTGCAGGGCTCCACAATTGTCCAATAAATCTACTAGTCCGGACCTTAGTCTTTCTCTGTTATGGTATCAACCATAGAACACGAGCAAAACCAACAATTAGTAGCCAGTCCATAAACCAACTATATACACACAGTCTACATCACCTCATGAGATTTCTAGCAGATAAATGTAATAAATATGTCGTTCTGCAACTATTAATTCAGTATGCCATAAGCAGTGTTTACTTTATATAAGTCGGAATGGGTCTTATTGTGCAGATTAAATTTACTTGGTTTTATACAGGTAATGAAGACAAAGCAAGCACAATCACCAAATCGCCTCCCAAATCCAAAATCCAAACAATCGAAGCCCGCCAACGCCCAGCAAACCTAACACGGATCAACCGAGCCCGAACGCCCCGGACCCAACCGGGGAAGCAACCACCCCAATCCCCACCGATCGATCGATCTATCCACCTACTGACCCTACGCACACGCACCGACGCGGCGCGGATCGATCGGGCGGCGAGACGGCCGAGGACGAACACGGCGAGCGGAGGAAAACGAGGGGAAAAGGGTGGGAAATTTTACGGGGGTTTGACGAGGACGAGGCGGGCGGCGGATCGGACGGGGCTCTCGGCTCTTCCCCCCTTCCGCAGCTACCTTTTCCTCGGAAGGGACGGAAGCCTTTTTTTCTTTTTCTCTCGCTTTCTTCCCGATTTCTTTTTCTCGCTCGGGCTGCCCTGCGGTTATATAGGCAGGGTGGGAATTGGTGGATTGCTGTTGGTGGCTGCAGTTGGTTTATTTCGCGGTTTCCTCCCTCCGACTCCGAGCGGTTCCGTTCCGTTCCGTCGGGCCTGCGCCGGGTCGGTCGGGTGGGCCCGTCGTCCTCCCTGGCTGCCTGCCACGCGTGCACTGGCGGTGGGCCCCGGCTGGCCGGCCGCTGGCCCACCGTCCACGGGTCTCTGCGGTTTTGAGTCTTCTTCCGTGTGCGGGAGGGACGGCACGACCTGGAATTCTTCGTTCAAATCTACGGTGTAGTTCGTTCGGAAAAACGTGCATAGACGATCGACGCCGTGCGGCTTTCTTTCTCCCGCTAAGGTTAAGGACAAGTAATACCTTTGACTTTCGTATAAAAAAACTTTGACTTGTGCTTGCACATGAAGGTTAAAAAATGGTAGAAGTGAGGTATTTGAAATAGAGTACGAAACTATGCATAATTGGGGTGAATAGCCAATATAGACTTCTTTCACCGAAATCTCAATTTGGTTCACGATTAAGTTATTTATTTGGGGTGGTTCAAGTCCTTAAAGTCTACCTCTTCTTTGTTTCCGGATGGTATATGTGATGATTACGAAGGAAACGAGCAGGCTACGCTAGCACGTAAAAAACTCGTTTACCCCAAAACAAGAACAACAACAGTTATAGATCACGGATCGTTACCACTAGACGCGCAGATGCAGCAGAAGCCGTCTCGATGTAGACGAACGCGTCGAAGTGGCAGTGACATGCAGTTGCTCACGTCCGTTTGGTCCTGCACGTGCGGTTCGTCCTTGTGCTCCAAGCGCAGCACCTCCGAGGTATCCAAACGTACGAGGATGGAACGCCAAACGTAGGTGTACTAGCACCTCACGAATGACCGCGATCTGCAGGATATAGATGGAGACGGGGTACTGTTCACCGTGTGTACTGTTCACGTGGGTACTGTAGCGGCAGCGGTCCTGTAGCACATCTTGGGGTTTTCCCCTTCCTTCACCTCTGTATTTATAGCGGTCACTAATGCGCCTTTCAACATTTGTGGCCTATCAAGACTCTAGGGTATCCAAATGGAAGGAGAACAAATCCATCAAAACCCATTAGCGGATCCAATCTGATTGGCTCTAGGGTATATATCCAACAGTCTCCCACTTGCACTAGAGACAATCACTCAGGCAAGCTTTTCAATATTCCAACCCCTTAAGTGTGTGACCATATGGGTTCACGCACACATAGACATGTCCCGAGTACTCCTACTCGATTCAATAGTTAACAGCGGCCTCTAGCAAGATATGTCAACTCCCATGCGTCCGTAAAGATTATATCAGACGAACCACCACAACATCACGTACAAACTATTTCCTTTGCCTCACGATATTTGGTCTAACTCCAAGTCGACATCTCTTTCTCGAACCTGTGAGTCGGATCCTTCAAGAGGTTAACACTTAACCTAGCACGGTCATGCATTTCTTGATTCGATCACTCGAGAGACCCAGAGATATCTCTCATATAGAGAGGGGCAAATCTCATCTTGATTGACCATGCCTCACAACATGCTTCATGACAAACCCGAAAACTACATTTATGACTACCCAGTTACGGAGTAGCGTTTGGTAGTCCCTAAGTAGGTCAATTCACATCTTAAGTACATGCGACAATCTCAGGTCTTAGGACAAAAGCATAAGCATTGTGTAAAGAGAGAACTTATAACAAAATCTCATGTTGGGTCAGTCCAGCCCCATGTCATACATGTGCCCACATTATTAGTTTAACATCTCCATGTTCATGACTTGTGAAACATAGTCATCATCTAATACATGTGCTAATCAGATTAGGGACGATCATTAGAATAACCATGCAAGTACAGAGTTTCACAAACAATTCACATAATTGCCTATCATATACAAGTTGTCTTTTATGGATATTCAATAAATAAACGATATGTCATAGATACAATACAATCATCCACTCACACTAGAGCTAATCTAGATGATATCTAATACCCATATCTTTATCTCTCATATGCGACTCATGCTTAGGCTGTGGAAGAGCCTTTATCAAGGGATCAGCAACATTCAAATCTCTGTGTATTTTGCGTATCTTTATCTCACCCCTTTTAACAAACTCGCGAATCAGGTGAAACTTCCGCAGTACGTGTTTGCTTTTCTGGTGATTCCTAGGCTCCTTAGCCTGCGCAATTGCCCCATTGTTGTCACAGTAGAGTTTCAATGGGCTAGATGCATTAGGAAACACACCAAGCTCGATGAGAAACTTTCTCATCCAAACACCTTCCTTCGCCGTTTCAGAAGCTACGATGTACTCGACTTCCGTCGTAGAATCAGCCACCATATCCTGCTTAGAACTTTTTCAGCTAACAGCACCACCGTTTATCGTGAACACAAATCCTGATTGCGACTTTGAATCGTCTGGATCCGTTTGGAAACTAGCATCAATGTAACATGTTACAATGAGCTCCTCCTCACCTCCATAGACTAGAAACACATCTTTAGTCCTTATAAAGTACTTAAAAATGCTTTTCACCATTGTCAAGTGGCCTTCACGTGGATCAAACTGGTGTCTGCTCGTAACACTTAGAGAATATGAGACATCTGGACGAGTACTTATCATGGCGTACATGATAGACCCAATTGCCGAAGCATAGGGGATTTTACTCATACGCTCCCGCTCATCAGCCGTCGAAGGACATTGAGTCTTGCTGAGGTGTACGCCATGTGACATAGGCAAGAACCTTTCTTGGACTGTTCCATGTTGAACCGTTTCAACATCTTGTCAATGTAAGTATCCTGACTTAATCCTATAAGGCTCCTTGATCTATCTCTATAGATCCTTATGCCCAGAATGTATGCAGCTTCCCCTAAGTCCTTCATAGAAAAACTATTTTTTAGTGGAGTCTTAACGGATTCCTGCATAGGAATATCATTCCCAACAATATGTCATCAACATACAAGATTAGAAATGCAACAGAGCTCCCACTTTTCTTCTTGTAAACACAAGCATCTTCCTCATTCTGACGGAAGCCAAATCGTTTGACTACCTCATCAAAACGAAGGTTTCAGCTCCGAGATGCTTGCTTTAACCCATATATGGATTTCTGAAACTTGCATATTTTTCCAGCATTAGTTGGATCGACAAAACCTTCGGGCTGTATCATATATACATCCTCATCCATATTCCCATTTAGGAAAGCTGTTTTGACATCCATCTGCCATATCTCATAATCGAAATATGCAGCTATTGCTAGAATGATCCGAATAGATTTAAGCATCGCCCTATTGGCGAGAATGTCTCGTTGTAGTCAACTCCTTGAACTTGTCAAAAACCTTTTACAACAAGTCGTGCTTTGTGGACGTGAACATTTCCGTCGATATCTATCTTTCTCTTAAAGATCCATTTGCACTCGATGGGTCTCACACCATCAGGCGGGTCAACCAAGTTCCAAACTTGATTGTGTCCCATGGAATCTATCTCGGATCTCATGGCACTTTGCCATTTCTCGAAATCTGGGTCCATCATTGCTTCCGCATAGGTCCTAGGCTCATCGTTGTCTATCAACAATACGTCGCGCTCTCCCGTAACTAGGAGATTCATTCTATTAGTTACGCGATGTGGCATTTCTAACCATCGTGGTTGTGGCGGTTCTTCTCTTGCCACAGGTGCCTCAACTTGTTCTACTACATTAGCATCACTCGTAAAGTCTTGCCTCATAGGCTCATCTCAAACTTCTTCAAGATACAACTTTTGTCCACTTTTCTCACTTTTGAGAAACTATTCTTCCAAGAAAACACCGTTCCTAGCGACAAACACTTTACCCTCTGATCGGTTGTGGAAATAATACCAAATTGTTTCCTTTAGATATCCCACGAATATGCACTTGTTCGACTTGGATGTAAGCTTGTCCGACTAAAGTCGCTTGACATATACTTCACAGCCCCAAATTTTCAGAAAAGACAAACTAGGAGTCTTGCCAGTCCATATCTCATATGGTGTCTTATCCACGGATTTAGACGGTACCCTATTTAGTGTGAAATCTGCTGTTTCTAGAGCGTAACCCCAAAACGATAACGGTAGGTCTGACTGGCTCAACATTGATCGTACCATGTCTAACAAGGTTCGATTACATCGCTCGGAAACACCGTTCCTCTGAGGTGTTCCAGGTAGCATAAGCTGTGGAAGAATTCTGCAACTCTTTAGATGAGTGCTAAACTTGTGGCTCAAATACTCGCCTCCACGATTAGATCGCAAGGCCTTAATTTTCTTGTCACGTTGATTTTCAACTTCATGCTGAAACTCCTTGAACTTTTCAAAAGTTTCTGACTTATGCTTCATTAAGTCGACATAGTCATATCTACTAAAATTATCAGTGAAAGTTATGAAGTACTGAAATCCACCTCTAGCTATCGTGCTCATTGGTCCACACACATCCGTATGTACGAGTTCCAACAAGTCTTGTGCCCTCTCAGAAAAACCTGTGAAGGGTGACTTGGTCATCTTGCCTTGCAAGCAAGCTTCGCATGTCTCGTATGATTCAAAACCAAACGAAGTTAAAAGTCCATCAGAATGGAGCTTCTTCATGCACTTCTCACTTATATGACTTAAACGACAATGCCACATATAGGTATGATTCAAATCATCTAGCTGAGGCCTTTTAGCACTTATACTACAGATAGGTGAATCATCAAGATTTAAAATAAATAACACATTCACAATGGATGCAAGAGCCACAAACATGCCATTCTTAGAGATCAAACAAGCATTGTTTTCACTCGTAAATGAATAACCATCATTCATCAAACATGAAGGAGATACAATGTTTCGATTCAAACTAGGAACAAAATAACAATTATTCAACTCTTGCATTATTGCCCACGCGGAAATAAACTTCTCCTCTTCCCACGCTTCTACTTCTTATTAGTCCCTGCATCGTATTGCAAATATGAGCAACTGATCTGGTATCAAATACCTAGGAAATAATACTAGAATCAATGAGGAAAATAACATAAACATGAAGTGTACTTGAAGTGGAAGTACCCTTACTTCCCTTGCTTTTCAAAGAAGCTAAGTACAACTTGCAATTTTTTTTCCAGTGACCCAGTTCATGACAGTGAAAGCACTCATTATCAGCAGTTGGTTCAGCTTTAGCCTTGGGTGATTGCTTAGATATCCCATCTTTAGCCTTGCCCTTCTTCCAAGAATTACCTTTCTTAAAGGTAGGCTTATTCTAGATTGCCATCACATGGCTACTGCCGCGCTTTTCTTAATGCCACCCTTTGCTGGTAATGGGTTGTCTAGAACGTTTTCCTTTTTCTGAGCCCTGAGAACAATTCTCATGTTACGGATCCAATCCGCAAAGTTTGTTCCATTCAACTTGTCCTTCTCAAAGATCGAACGCAAAGTAAACACGTGGTGTTGCTAGGTGCCATTGATCTACAACAAAATAATGCAAAATACTAAGACAACGCATCCATGATGGAGTAAATTACATTAAGCATTTAACATAATCTACTCCCACTAAAATCAATATCCCTCCATTGATACTTAGTGATTCAGGACCCACAACTAACAAGTCCACTAGTGAGCTTTAGCATCACCGCTAGAAGACATGGTATATCGGTAAGCAACCCTTTGCTAATCATATCACATATGACTCCTGTTGTTGGGTGACATCTGTATGCCTCGGCGCCCAACCCTTATGCCCCAAGGACCTTAAGATGACGTTGTCTAAGTTGACCAACCCTTTATGTGAGTAAGTATCCAATACGAACCCATCTAGTCAAGAAAAACTAGTTGCACTCTAATTTTATAGACCCACCACTAACTGTACAAGACATGTGACGATGCAAGGTTTAGTTGGGAGTACATTCAAAACTTAAACATTGCAGAGGGATCATTCTCCTTCTACCGTCGCATGCAGAAAAATAACCATTATCGTCGCATATGTAGAAGTAAAACAATAAGAACGACATTGACATAGTAATGACACGGTACGGCCCATTAACACATGGTGATCTATATCTCCATCGTACTGTCCATCATGATGATCCCCATCTCCAAGATCCATGTATGTCATCCTCTAGTGATGAGTCCTTCAAGAACTATCTAACGCATGCTAGTAAAATAAATTACACAACCGCGCATTAGATCATCACAAGTTGGCACGTAGGCCATTACATCAAATTGACAATACATATGGCTCCAGCCGTATTACCCTACTCACAATACGCATGTCATGATTAATTACATACATGCATCACATACACATAGGGCCATACCGATCACATGAATCTACAAAAACAAGTTAGCCGATTCCGACGTCCTAACTTAAATATCCAAAAACTCCATCTTCTCGGCCTTATTTTGCAAATCTAAATTTTGCAAAACTTCCACTAGCTGTTGAAATCATGTGTAAAATTTTCTGTAGATGAATTTTCATATAAAAATTGTCTCAATCCGAGGTCGTGTGCAAAAGTTATGCCTGTTTTACAAACAACCTGTTTTTTGCGTAAAACCCGGTCCGGTAGCATATCCAATCTACACCACCGCGCATCACCATGCGCATAACCATTAACCTAAGTTCGATTCGACCAATCCAATTGATCTCCATCTCACCATGACTGGGTTTATATGTATCACTTAGCTCTGATGGCGGAATTCCGACCGGTAAGAGCAATTCGTTACACGACCATTATAGTAAGATCACGAACCGATCAGACTCATCTACAACCAACAATATCTCCATATGCACACATTCGAACCTATAACGAGACAGCTATGGCCCTGATACCATTAAAGGGAAACGAGGAGGCTACGCTAGCACATACAAAAACTCGTTTACCCCAAAACAGGAACAACGCCAGTTATAGATCATGGATCGTTACCGCTAGACGCGCAGATGCAGCGGAAGCCGTCTCGATGTAGACGAACGCGTCTAAGTGGCAGTGTCATTGCTCACGTCCATCTCTGGTCCTGCACGTGCGATTCGTCCTTATGCTCTAAGCACAACACCTCCGAGGTATCCATACATACGAGGATGGAACGCCAAACGTAGGTGTACTAGCACCTCACGAATGACCGTGATCTGCAGGATATAGATGGAGAAGGGGTATTGTTCACCGTGTGTACCGTTCATGCGGGTACTATAGCAGCAGCGGTACTGTAGCATCTCTTGGGGTTTTCCCCTTCCTTCACCTATGTATTTATAGCGGTCAGTAACGTGCCTTTCAACATTTGTGGCCCATCAAGACTATGGTACCCTAATGGAACAAATTCATCAAAACCCATTAGCGGATCCAATCCGATTGGCTTTAGAATATATATATGCAACAGATTAAACCGAACCTTGGTTTAAACTAATTGACGGGATTAAGCGGGCTATTCTTCGACTTCTTATTAACCAATTTTCTTTGATGAGATCAAACAAACCGTACCCACCTCTAGATAAACCACAGACCATCTCCACCGGACTTAGGATCTTATTTTATTTATTTATTTTGCTACCAACACCGGGCATAGGAATTGTGTCTCTTCGTGTGGATTTCTTTTTTTCCTCACATTTTTAAACATGGGTGAGGGGAACTATATGTTCCAGTGGCGGAGCTTAGGCCTGGCCAAAATAAGCCATGGTCCCCTGATTTTCTAAGCCATGTAAAATACTAATGGAGTCAAATTTCGTAGAGGAATGCCGAATTTGATTTGAAGAAGGTTCTGTTCTTTACATATTATTGTTTCCGGTGACAATTATTCATCCCTTGACGCAAATATAGATATTGAACTTTGTTATGGTTATTTTGAACATTTGTTGTACACGTAACATATTACCAAACTGAAGAAATATAATCCATTCTCTTGCAATGTCAGTTAGTGGTTATCCATCACAAATCCAAATAATCAGGACGGCAGACTTGGCTCGATTTTCACTTGGCCGGTTATCAGTTCTGGCATGCGCTTGGTGTTTCTTTTTTCAGAATCAATTTTTGAATTAGTGGGTGATGGCTGCTCACTCAGGCCCTAGAGATGACACATAATATAATTTAATTCAGTTTTGTGGTAACGCTAAAAGTGTAAGGAGTAGAATACTTTTGAGGCAGTACCCTTTTTGTTTAAACATGGTTTACTACAACAAAAAGAAAATGAAACGAAGGGTGATGTCAGACACTCATCTTGTTGAAAATAAAGGAGCCACGTCGCACGGTGCTGCGGGAATTGTTTAAACAAAATTTTAAGGTGCAATTTGAAAATATAAACATTAAGATGATTGTTGCATTATACATTATTTTAAGATGATTATAATCAACTTAGTGTTTACGACTCTAGAATGATTGATCATCCATATATTTCTACCGTTGTACTTGCCAGACTAATAATTTGCATGCATAAATGCTAGTAGTGATAGAAAATCGGTGGAAGACATAAATAGATGGTCCTAGTGGATGGTGATATGGCGTGTGACATAGTGAGTTTCTATATGATGTGAATAGCTTGCATGCTGAGAGTGCCTTTGACTAAATGCATGAATGCTAAGGCTGTTCTAGGGCCCCACACGTTCAAGTTCTCCGTCAATAGACGCTAACACTGTCACGGGTGGGCATGTACCGTGACACCCCATGTTTTCTGAACCTCAAATAATTACATTATATGAATAACAAAATACCCACCCTAGATCCTTTCTACCCCTCTGCAACAATTGTTACGACAGAAACAGGGCAGCAGAGTTGGTGATTTCCCCTTTAGCATGTGGTGCAACAACTGTTGCAGTAATGTCACAGGATCAAAACAATTGCTTGAAAATGCAGACTTAGGAAGCCATGCCAAAACATCTCTTTACAGGAAGAAGAAAGGGGCGCATGAAGGTTGATGGTGGTGCACTTGGTGTCGTCTCGGAATTCCTTTGTTGTGGAAGATGTTTCAGAAAGGAATTAACAGCCCCATCAACACCGTCTTCTGATTCAATTGCCTTTGCTAGCTCGACAGCTCGTTCCTTTACCTGTCACCAAATAGGGCGAAACAACTCAATAGAAACTGTAACTTTCTAGAGCTTTCACCTGTTTTTCTCTACGCACACTCATAAATGAATGAGTCGTCCTTCCCAATGTTGTATAAATGAAGGGCATTTTGGCCTTGTTTAGTTCTCAACTTTGGTGGTGCAAAGTTGGGACTGTGCCATAAATGCGGCACTGTAGCATTTCATTTGTATTTGTGAATAATTGTCCAAACATTGATTAATTAGGCTCAAAATGTTTGTCCCGCAAAGTACAACAAAAATGTACAATTAGTTTTTGTTTTCATCTACATTTAATACTCCATGCATGTCCCGACATTTTGATGTGACGTAAATTTTCTTTTTACACAGTGGAATTTGGGGGTAAAATTTGGGAACTAAACAAAACCTTGACTAGTTTCTCGATCCTTGTAGGTTGTAGGTAGCGTATGCATTATTTCAAGCACAAGGTCATTTATACGATACGCTTCCCATCCTATATCTAGATAATGCTAAACTATAGTAGGTTGTTCGGAGTCACTACCAGCAATAGGATAACACACATACATATTCCAAACCATCCACTGAGTGGAACAAGTCCACAACACCATTACAAAAAGTTGGTGTTTCTGGAAAACTAATAAGAATAATAACCATTACTGAGCAGAATAATTTGTGCGATGCTTGTGTGAAGAAATGAGAAATGGTATATTTGCGTACATTTCCTAAAAATTGTGGTGCTTGTAAAAAAACAGTAACAAGTTCCCGATAAAGCCAACACCCAAAACTTCTAAGCCGTGAGGCAAAAAAAAAAAGAAAAGAAAAAACCAGGTATTGACTAACTTATGTGGCAGTGTTTGTGACAGTATATCGATGTCACATTTTTTGGAAATAATAATAACAAAAACAGGACATTTTTTGTGTTTGTTTATTACTACCAATTTGTGGTTTCTATGATGTGTTAGGATGCCACACCATCACCACATGGTGGTTAACTCATAAAACTAGCCTCAGGAAACTTTTGGTACCACATAAATCTTCCAAGGGCTAAATTAGTGAAGAACTTTGGTTTACGCAAACAAATCCCTAAAAAGCAATCAGTGATCAAAGTGATCAAAACACATCAAATTTTGCATTTTATCTTTTCAAACTAGTGAGTACTGCATTCAGCAATTAGGTCAAGGCAAGTACACTTACGGTAAAAGCAAGAAATATACAGGGCCATCACTTTATTTTGTAAAAGATAAAAGTGTTGCACAAATGCTTCTCTGTAACAGCAACATTAATGTAACTTGACATTACAATATAGGCTAATCAGAAAATAGTACAGAAATTTTACAATGTTTACCTTTGGATCAATCATAAATTTGATTGCATCAACCAGTGAATGCAATTGTAATTGCTCCACAGGTACAGGTGGTGCTCCCAATCCTCTGGCATGCACCATGCTGCCCCAAAAGAATTGATCACCAAAGAATGGTATGATGGTCGTGGGACACTGCAAATTAGTGGTATGAAACACCATCAGCGGATTAATACACACACGGTACCCCTCAAATTACTGGTAATTAAACACGCGCACGCATGCACACAGAGAGGGAGGCAGGGAGAGAGTGTACCGCAGCTTTAAGACCAGCAGCGGTGGTTCCTGCACCGCCATGGTGTACCTGAAATGACAAAGGCCACATTACAAATTATACTTCCAATATAACTGAAGAGAAATAATTCCTCACTTAGCACAGCAAATATCACACTCTGGGAAAGAGAAAAAAAAAGAAAAAGAAACCATACTCATCAATCAAGATTACTGCATTATTGCAACAATTTATATCACAACAACAAATGCGGAGCTGTTTCATAGGTAAAAATTAATAAATGAAATATCAAGCACATTTCTTGTGTTCCACTCTCTCTGTGGCTCTGTTGAATAACATGACCTCCCATTTATTTTAATTGCGTTTTTAATCTTTGTGCAATGCCCATTCAACCCATTATTTCCAACGTCTTTTAAATTTGTCTTAAAATGGCAAATATGAATTTCAACACAATATAACCTAACATATAACAAGGAATGCATATTATACATATGATTTGCAAACAGCAAAGCTCAATTCTTCCCTACTTAATCTGCATAAGCTTTGCTCCATGTTAAACTTGTTTGCAAAGCTCAATTCTTCCCTACTTCATCTGCATAAGCTTTGCTCCATGTTAAACTATCATACTAGATATTGGCATATAAACATCTGAGAAAGAACAAGCCTTACCACAGCCTTGCATTGCAAAAAAAGCCAATCATGTGGAACATTGTCAAGTACATATACAAATTCTTTCATTTCTTCCACTGGAAAATAACATATAGTTAGACATGCAAAGGCTATGAAATGTAGAACAAGCTAATATATCAAAAGATAAAGAACTACTATATCATAACTTACAATTTCCAAGCCCACCCCAACCCTTATTAATGATTCCTCTCTGTCCAGTAATTTCTAGTGCTTCCACAATGATTTTTGTCAACTTATCTGGTTCTGGAATTGGCTGGAATATGGAGTCATCAGTAATAAACAAATGTGACAAAAAAAATGCAGCAACTAATTATTAGCAAGGCATAGAGTGAATAGTGTGTTATAAGATAATTAAAACAAAACTATAATGAGATTTTCTCATGACATAGAGTGAATAATGATTCCAGGTAGTCATTGGACAAATATCCATGTCATAGACACATAAATAGTTAACTTCAGTTTCAACTATGTAGATGATCAGAGCAGCCCCAAAGGAGTCCCGCAAGGGCCTCAATTCCCTGGTAATTTTGGTGGCCTGGGAGCTGTGGAAACACCGTAATGCCTGTATTTTTGAGGGAAAGAGGCCGAGCGTTCAAGAAGTACTCAGGTCAGTTTGTTTGGAAGGGGGCCTGTGGTGCATGGCAGGGGCATCAAAGCTCATGGAGTTGATGCCCAGGTCGCTGCCCATCCTGGCTTAGCAGCCTGGGTGTTTGTAGGTTGCCACTATATTTCTATCATGGCGAATTCATAGTTTTGGGTGTGTGAGGGGTGCCATTTCTTGGCGCCTAGTGTGGTCTGTCTAGACCGTTGTACCTTTTTCTACCTTAATGAAATGACACGCAGTTCTCCTGCGTGGTTCGAGAAAAAAAACTATGTAGATGATGTTTGGTTTCATTAGTCAAGTCAAGCAAAAACCTAGGCATGTCTAGGATTCTCTTTAAGAAATTAAAGGCTCCAGAAAGTGTTGAAATGTCTACTAAAGTTAAACTTCATCGCAGGAATTCAAGGGAACTCAGCTTGAGAGAAATATAAGGTTATCGTCTAACTCCATGAAACTCAGCTTACAAGAATAATAAAGTTAAGTCAATTTCCAATCTAATGTAAAGACTTCCATTAGAATGCTGTTGTGAGGCAAAACAGTTTTAACCAATGCTATTAGACAGATGTATCAATCTCCAACTTGTAAAATGTCAGGCTGAGTGGCTGACATACTTTCCTAGCATGCTTGATCCTACATCGAGACATCCAATGGCATCTCCAAACATTAAAACTGTATCGTCCAATTTTAGGATTTATGAAGAGATTGTGAGGACATCTTTTCTCCAGAAGATTTAGTTACACGTAACAACAAACCTACCAATTCAACTTTCCACACATAATAGAACTTTTTTGGGGGGCTAACACACAATAGAATAACTAAGAATGGGACAGCATAGGGCAAAAATAAATGAATAAATCATTCAGCCAAATAGAAATGTAGCAGAGCTTAAAGCACAATTTGGACTTGCAGATAGTAATAACAAAAGTAAAAGCAGCAAAATACATTAATTTTGATCAATATATAGAAACTTACAAGGCTACCAAAACCTATATAAATAGGCTTGTCACCACTCCCAAGCCACCTCAAAAGTGGCTCAGGAGGCTCATAATTTGAAGCAAGATCAAGGAAGCAAAATCCAACAACATCAATTTTAGGTCCCCAGTCTGAAAAAGACGTGGCGGTCAACTTTTCAGCAATAAAAAAGATAATTAATAACAATAAGAACTTACAATTTCCTGCCAAATTTAGTTCCTGACATATGTGTTTACAGATATTTATAGCAGCTCACTGAGTACAAAATAAACAGCGATCATGCTTAGTTTGATTATGCACAATAATCCTGATGAGGTAAAAAAGAATGTGCCAAGTAATTTTCAATTCTTGATAACTTTTGATTCATGTCTTATCAGAGAACAAGATACAGACCCTTTGGTTTGGGGACAAGGTAAGGACTCCAGATATATGCATGAGGAATATCATTTGAATAAGCATGTGTGCCACTTAGGTAAGTAACTGGTCTCAATTTCAACTTCCTTTTCCGGAGATCATTTATCATATCCCTTATGCCAAGCCAGACAAAAGAATCAACGATCTGGTACGATAGCTGCAACCAAAGTAATAGTCAACAAGTGGATAACATGGGTACCAGAATACCAGATAACAATTGCCTCTCGACAATTGTCAAATGACACAATGTCTGCTAGTAGCAGCTCTTATCATATTATAAATTTAAGCACATAAAAAAAGAGAAAATACAAAGGCTTTTACGAAATAATTTGGTTTTGTAAAACTGCAACGGTTTCACAAAATAGTTTTCAATATAGAAGCTTGAGGACTAAAGCGAACAAATTACTGATGGCTGGATCAAGTTTGCAGGTTCATCTATATATGGTGGCAAATCAAAATGTAGTCCAGTGCTTAAATGTAGTGAAAGCCTTAGTCACCAAGTTTCCGGGTCGATGGGATCGAGGAACCAGAATGAGGAACGCGGTTCGCTGATTCTCAGAAACATGGAACGAGAGGGGTATACCTTCTCGTCATGTTTCCATTGGTTGAGGGTCACGATCCATAATAAATTGGGAGGAAATGTTGGAACGCTATAGCTGAGACGCTGTAATAAATGGCTGTTTCATCTCTCGAGGGAAACCTTTCAACTCCAATTTTCGTTACAGCTCAGATAGTAGTCAAAAGAAAAGGTATGGGCCCCACTGTGGTTTAATTCCCTGTTCCCGTGGCCGTTCGTTTCATCTTCTTTCTTGATTTTTAATCCACGACTGACCGGCCGCCGCTGTATGTACTCTTCGTCTCCCTCGGTCCCTCCAGTCCTCCACAGCTCCGACCTGCCGATGGCCTTGGCCCCTTTCTGGTGGTGAAGACCAGCGAGCAGCGAGGCCGCGCCGCCGTGGAGCGCGGAGCTGCGCACCTGACTGGACTGGAGGAGGCGCAGCCGCGCAGGCCACGGCGCCGCGTAGCCATGCGGGGCGGTGCCGCGGTGGCCGCGTTCCAGTGACGAAGGGCAAGGTGTGAGGATCACGTTCCGCCCGCGAACCGCGCTTCGTCCCGTGTCGTTCCCATTCCTTGACCGGGGACGAAATTCCGGGAACACAGAACGCTGGATCATTCCGCGTTCTGTGTGACTAAGGTGAAAGCACAGTTACTTGCAGATTTACTGTGTAAACTAGAAAGGCTTGGGGCTTGGACATGCTAACTTTATGCGAGCACATGATTCTAAGCACAAAGATTCTCCAAATGAATCCTCTTGCAACAATAGAAAACCAACATTGCTTTCACCCGTATGCACCGATTAGTATGGTGTGTTGGTGTATATGTGTTGGCCCATATGGCCCATGTGTTAGGCCCATCTATGAGGCCCACGTACAGCTACTATATATCTCACCCTTCTAGGATTTGGTGGAATACAAAATATTCTCTAGCATGGTATCACTAGCCTAGGTTTTTCTCTCTCCCACCCCTTCCCCTGCCGCCGCCGCCATGGTTGGTAGGCCACCGGCGCCACCCCTCTCCTCCTTCCCTCCCCTCACCTCCTCTACTTCTTCCTCCTCCGGCCGTGCCACCCCTTCCCCTGCAGGCGCGCCCCGCGCTTGGCCCATCGCCGCCGCCGCTGGTCCTGCGGCACCCACCGCCGCTCTGGCCACCGCCCCAGGCAGGATTGGCCTGGGCGGCGCCGCCGCGCACGAGCTGGCTCAGGGCGCCACCGCCGCGGGTGCGCCGCCCCTCCTCCTCCCTACAGCGGGCTGGGCATGCCCCCCGAGGACGCGCCGGGCGCCGCCGCCGCCGCGGGCGAGCTGGGCCTCGCCGTCGCGCCCACCGCTCCTCCTCCCGGTGGCCCCTTCCTCCTCCGGGACGCTGACCGGGCCACTGCCATCGCCGCGGGCAAGAAGCCTTTCATCGCCGGTGTATATGTGTTGGCCCATATGGCACATGTGTTAGGCCCATCTATGCCCACCCTTCTAGGGTTTGGAGGAATACACTGAGAATATTCTCTAGCATGGTGTATGAAAGGAATTTTACAAATATAATTTGTTTTCTTTTCTTTATGGATCTGAACATATGCAACATAAACTTACTCTATAGCCTGCAGATTGCTTCACACGTGAGAACGGATGTGGAAACTCACAGGTAGGCCTGCCCTAAAAAGAAAAATGATCAATAACATGCTTGAAGTTAAAACCTAGGTCTTGTTTGCTTCATACCCAACTTTGCCTAACCAAAATTTCACTAGCCAAAATTTAGTTTTGCTTGCTGACATTAGGACAACAGCTGGCAATTTTTTTTTCTCGAAAACGCAGGAGAGCTGCGCTTCATTTTTTGCCAGCTAAGACACAATGCAGCTGGCAAAAAATGCATAGGAAAGGAGAAAAGGGGCATGGGCTTGCCACAATTTTGGAACCATCGGCACAAACCAAATGGATGCCAAAAATGTTGGGTATAACCAAATTTTGGCAAGGCAAGTTAGGTCATAAACAAAAAAAAAGCCATTAACCATCTTAATACAGAGAGAGAGAGAGAGCACTCACGTCCAAGGCATTGTGAAAATTATGTGAATCGGTATATTGAGAGCCTCTGCCACATGTACATGCCCTGGAGAAGCACTATTTTAGGTCAGCAGTTGAACTAATGTAACAATGTAACAAACAAAATGCTCTAAGGTTGAAGGGCTACTCCCTCGAAGCCAAAATCATGCACCATTATTGACTCTCCATTGTTACGAGTGCAAGAAATCAAAAAGGAAAATAATATAAAATAGCAATAATGAAGGGATTACCATATGCTGCTGGATTAGCTATTATAGCATCCGCACTGAAAGAAACACCGGTATCAATGTCTGGATCCTTGCAAGCAGGAAGCAAGGAGAATATGATGTCCCTAATGTGTTTGCGCTGGATAGGGATTTCTGATGGAGTTGCGGGCAGGAATCCTTTATTCTTAACCATGTCTGCTCAAATTACCAACCCTGTACTGTTATGCAAGATCTATTTATAGAAAACTCCAAACTCGAAGCACAAAAAAACATAAGAATATATTCACATACATCCAGCAAGAACTTTCGGATCTCCACCAAGGGGATAAAACTCAAGTCCAGTAGTCATCACAAAATCCTTGAAGTTGGCATGGGTTGCTAGTCTAACACGATGACCATATTCCTGCAAACAAAAGTAAATATTACTCCACCTTGAACATAACACAAAAATAATTAGCATTCTGTAATTTTATTTGGTTGACGTCAGAAAATCAATAGTAATTAGTATGCTTCCTTCCTTGTGCTGTGCTGGACCACCTTGAACATAACATAAAAATAATTAGCATTTTGCACTTTTATTTGGAAGTCAGAAAATCAATAATTAGTGTGCTGCCTTGTGCTGTGCTGGACCCTCAAATATTTGCTGCCAGCCAACCATAGCACGTGCATGGCAATAACATTGTACAACCTATTTGATTATGACATGCTCTAAATTCTTATTCAGTAGCTTACTCATCATAAAAAAATAGGGCCAGATATGGATCCTCTACAGGCACATCTCAAAAACCACCCAAGTATTAGTGAAAGAATCATAATTGTTTCTCCAGAGAAGGGCCATTCCCAAATTTAATTACTTATTGAGCAACGAAAATACAGGGTTCAAAACCAGAAAGTCACCATGTAAACTCCAACAGAAAGAATCAGAGAATAACAAAAGAAATCAATAGCATGCCCACCTGCAACCGCTTTCCTATAGCTATGAATGGCTGCACATCTCCTCTTGTACCAACAATCAGCATAACAATTTGCATCGGTGGCCTGTGTTGCAGATCTGAAGAGTCCAATGGTTCCCCACCAAATGCCACACTGTGGTGATCCTCTGAAGGAAGATCAAGTGATGCAGCCTCAAGATTATTGGGGATATCGACAACTAAAGTTCCATCATCTTTCAGTGTAGCCATTCGACTAAACAATTTTAGCTGCAACGAAAACAAACATGGATGCAACCGGTAGAACCTGTCACTTAATTACAAAAATTACAACATAGCAGATGCAGTGGGAGGCGGATAACTACCTATGAGAACTGAAAACTCACAAGCAACTTTAACGGTGCTAGAAACCAGTTAAAGTTGCTAGAAATTCTGCAATGACTATGCCTGTCCACTGCTTTCTTTTGCTATGGGGATAGCAATGTAATATACTGTACTAGTGCTGCAAGCATGCAGATGTATGATTTCTTTTCCTTAGAAAAAAGCATTTGCATGTTTCAGTGATGGAAGACAAAAGAGCCGCATATGTTTTATCACACATGCAACAATAATAAACCACACTGGCATGTTCTACTCTAGCAAAGATGAAAAATTAACGTACCTTCTTTTTTATGGATATCTTCTTATCCAATATCGAAGATGTTTTTTTGCTACCTTCAGGTCTAAGACTTTCAGAATTCGAAAGCTCTGAGGATGTCTCAGAGCATTCAGTATTATCCATCTCACTGGAGCTTGTACCCTCGTCATGTGGGAAACAATTATTTGACACTAGAAGAACGAAATTCCAAACAGTTAAACAACTAATAAAGCCAAGCTTCTTCAAAGTACTTGCATGCATACTATAGCTAAAAACCTCGCATGAAATGAACAAATCCAACATAGTTCACCAGATAAGAAGCAATAACAAATTGAACAGCTCAAGAAGCTAACGTACTGTTTGTCCTGGTCTCTTAACTTTACCACTATTCATCTATCAAACTATCTTACTGAATATCCATTTTCACTCATTGTACCCATAATTTGTATACATTATTCAGGATGGGAGAAAAACAATGGCATTAAAACAAGCAACACAACCAGATGAATAATGTTAATCTACAAGACCATGATCAACTCCTTTGAATGAAGGGACTACTCAAGAGTCAAGACCAGAGTGCACCAAATGGAGTAATCCACAGCACTGCAAGGTAAAATCTTCAATACATCCAACAATTACAATTATGAGGCGCCCCCATTTCGTTTTGATTACTAGAAGAGAATATAATGGCCATAACAAAAAAGAAAAAAACTGTCATTTTAAGTGTATGAGGACAAAAGTGTCAAAATCTCAACCACTGTGTGGCAGTCAAAGGTATCAGATTCAGCGGGGCCAGGCAGGAAAATTCCCCTGTGCCCTGAATTTGTCCACTTATACCAGTTTGCTCCACCACAAAAATAACACCGGCACACAAAAGATCGGAACAAAGGCTGCTCCTCCCTCCACCTCCTCTCTTCCGTTTCTCCCACCGAACAGGTTAACAATCCTCAACGCGACCGTATTCGCCCAAAACCCAGCGACAAAGCCCGCATAAACCCTAACGCCCGCTTCCAAAATTGGCAGCCCCAACCCAAGGCCAAGGCTCCGCGGGCAACAATGCCGCACCGATACCCCTCCTCCACCAAAAATCCTATGAGTTAACAAAATACGGATAACATCGGCTTCACAATCCACCGCCGCTACCGGAGACGAGACTAGCTAAGGATTCGATGAAACGAAGCAAGGATACTAGTGGAACATCCTAGAAGCTTCGGGGGAGCATATCGGTAAAGGGACCAAGGGGGACTCACTCACCGGACGAGGAGCCGACGTCCTCAGCGCCGGCGCGGGCGCCGCTGGCCTCCTTCATTGGCCGCAGCAAAGGCTTCTAGAACTAGAAGTCTCCCTCCCTCACACTCTCTCAAGAGGAAGGCCTCCTCCGGAAGCTCCCACGCGGTGAGAGGACGGGGAGAGGAACGGGGGAACGCGGACGGAGTCTTCTCCGGGAAGGAAGAAGGGCGGAGGGTGCGGGACACGTGACGGGATCCGGGAGGGGAGACGTGTGCGCCAGGTGGCGACTTACGGCCAGGATCTCCCGTTGACAAGGTCAGCGGGGGCGGCCGATTGGCGTTGAGAGCGGTTGAGCGGCCGTCCGTTGTCGAGACGCGAGAGACCGTGGTATAGTTGTAAATTCCATTCCGGTACCGGCCGGAATGGCCGGAATGCCCCGTTCCGGTGGCTAAACCGGTATAGAAGGTCTGAAATCTCGTACCGGGTCAAATATCGGTCAATTCCGGTCAATACCGGGTCAAACGCCTGTTCCGCTCATTTCGGTACCGGGCTAAAACCAAATGACGCCTCGTTCAATATGTGAGTTTGGTAAAAAACTAAAAATGTCAGTGTGATGAAGTGTAATTATGCCGTAAGTATATATTTATATGAATATTTATGTATATATACATTTATATATTTTTAATATAATAAAGTCCGGAACGGTACACCGGTATCGGCCGGTACCGGAATGTTCCGTTCCAAGAGAAAAACGGAATGACCTCCGAATGGAATTTACAAGTATGGATCGTGGAGCCGGTTGTCGGCGCGCTCGAGAGTATGGACCGTGGAGCCGGTTGTCGGCGCGCTCGAGAGAAGTCAACGTCGTACCTGCCGGTAGCCCACGCCTGCTGCACCTACGTCACCGCCCACGCGTGCTGAGGCAACAAACAATAAGCACCTGTTGCCGGCCTCGTGCTTGAAAAAAAGCAGGAAATTTATAGAAACAGCATAGAAATTTCATAGAAAATAATTCAATATCATAAGAATTTTGTTTCTGTTCGAGTGTTGTATCCAATGCTTGCAGCGAGACGGCCTTGTTTAGTTTTTCAACTTTACCCCAAAATTATACTATAAAAAAGAAGATTTTTATCGCATCAAAATATCGGCACATGCATGAAGTACTAAATATAGATAAATTAAAAAACTAATTCTACAGTTTTGTTGTTGTATTTTACGAAACAAACATTTTTTAGCCTAATTAATTAATATTTGGATAATTATTTATAAATACAAACAAAATGCTGCGGTGACGTTTTAATGATAAAATGTCAACTTTGACGAGCTAAAGTTGGAAACTACAGCCCAACCAGAGTCCCTGCTGCACCGGACCCAAAGGGATCAGCAAACCAAACATCAGGTTGCATGCGTCAGACCAGGCTCTGGCTAACATGTCTCCGATGTTCAACCAGGCTCAAGGCACCCAATGTGCCAATCACGCCCCTAAAGAATATCGAGTGGTCAACTCCGTTGCAAGGCACAGTGACAATGGTTGATTTCGAAATTTTATCCGAAGCGGCTGACTTAATGAACAATATTGTATAGATCTGATATTTTCTTATGGGGGCAAATTCACATGCATGATTGAACAAAACTTAGGCAATAATAGACCGTTGTGAATTTCCACCTACGATCGAATAAAGCTGTAAGATTTATATGAACTTTGCCCATGTTAATCAGTCATAAATAGAGCTATGACAACGCTGGAGTACGAACGTCTGATACAAATGGAGGATCAAAAGCCTACGGAAACAATGTCAGTCACTCGGCAGACCCGAAATCCCATTCCAACTAAATTATTTGAGTTCAAGTCATTATTTGGAGTTCAAGTCCGAGTTTTACTCTATCTTGTTGGTTGCTTTCTTTCTCACGTTCTCCTTTCTGCTTCCGTCCTTTTGCTTCTTCCTCCCGCTCCCTGATGATCCGGCCTGTTCCCCTCCCCACTCTACACTCGATTCCGTAATGCTTTATTCGGTTATTTCCAAGATAGAAGCGATAATTTCCCTTAATCCCCTCCAATCCCTCCTTTCCTAGGATGAAACAAATATAGCCTAAGGGAGGATGACTAGGACGCACTCATGCACCACGCAATCTCTCTAGAGTTTCTCCAATAATGGAAACACGAGGTTCCTCATCCCACGCGTCAACACGCTCCTCTTGGAAGTTTTGGCGCTCCTAAGCAAGTGCTGCATTGGCAGTCGATCCTGGGCACAGTGTAGCTGCCGTGGTAGGTCAGGTAGAGGTCAAGATCAATTTAGGCCGTGTTCGGATGCCGAATCGGCACCCCCGATTCCGGCCGATTTGGGACTGGCCGGCCTGACGCGCGTCAGGCCGGCCACTGTAGCGTTTCGTTTGCATGTACGAAAAATTGTCCAAAAATTGATTAATTAGGCTCAAAATGTTCGTCTCGCAGAGTACAACAAAACTGTGTAATTAGTTTTTGATTTCATCTACATTTAATACTCCATACATGTTATGACATTTTGATGTGACGGGAAATCTTCTTTTTGCATAGTAAATTTGGGAGGTGAATTTGGGATCTAAACAAGGCCTTAGAAGAGATTGCTATTTGTACGAATAGTCACAACGAACTATCCGGCAGAGCGAGCACTAGGATGCTTTGGGCTGTGAGGGCGCTTAGGCTCCTTGGAATGTTGCCTTCATCCTTGTCTTGCTATGGTGCTCATCCTCAGCCGCAACGAGAGCCCCTCTATATGCTACTCCGTTTCTATATTATTGAATGTGCATGGTTAACTAGTGATGTTTCGGAAGGTAATTTGCGATGTTGTGTTGCTCCATTTCTATATCATTGAGTAGGCATACGATGTTGCGGAATTTTATGTTGTTTGTTGTGATGGCTTTTTTTTAATACTCCGGTCCATTAGTGTTCGTTTCAGTCCTCTCTTGCCCTATGTGTCGTATTCTTGTGGAATTAGTCTCATTTTGGCTGTCTAAATACGCTAGCATATAATCCTTATTCTTTCAAATGTAGCACCTTTGGTTAACGCTTTACACGAAACAAGGACGAATGTTTAAGTGAGGTATTATGCATGAGCTTTTTTACGGTATCTTATATTAGTGATTGGTGATATATGGTATAAAACCATTAATTAGTATGGACAATTTAGTAATTTATACACAGTTATATTAATTGAATAGGTTGTTTTCCGTTCGTTCCCAATCTTCACAGCGCGTGTCAAGGCTGCCGCCGTCGCCCTCGCGTTCTGCGTCTACGTTTGCCCGCACTACCAGAGATCTTCATATCCGCCCCTCTCATATGCCTCGGTGCACTCAAGATCCGGTGTTAATACAATATTAGCACCGGGTGTAAAATTGTGGTGCCCCCGGGACCCTTTAGCACCGGTTGGTAACACCAATCGGTGCTAAAAGTCACCTTTAGCACCGGTTTAAAGGTGCTCCTCTTTTTAGCACCGGGTCGTAACACCACCCGGTGCTAAAGAAAAGGCCTTTTAGCACCGGTTGGTAAATACGACCCGGTGCTAAAGGGGGTGTCGCATGCTACTTGAAAAGAAACGCATCTTCTATTCTATCACATGTGCTGTGTAGGTGAGATAGTTAGTGGGTACGGTTCTGAGTTCGAATCCCTTTGTCACCGGTTCTGGGCGCGTGACCGGCCGCCGCCGTAGGCATAGCACCGTTTTAATAGTCACCGGCCGGTTCGAAGCTAATCTCTGGTGTTCATCTTCGAAGCTAATAGCCTGGACACCATTTCGAGAATCTATGGCCTATACCTAACCATGATGAGATCGATGGCCAGGACTGGAATATATCTAAATTGAGTTTGTTGTACATATATGCAGAACTTAGTAACAGAATCCATGACGTGTGCTTAAAAGCAAAGATCCCAACCACCTGATCGAGGTCCTACGTATGAATCATGGAATTTGCAAGTTTTGTCAGGATTGGTGAGCAGGCTATCTAGTCGGTTAAAGATAAGCTTTGGTTAGCTTTTTAATTGTTACGAATGCTCGCTTGGGCATGTGAGAGAGGGGTGTGTCTAGCCATCACCCCCGTGATGTGCCATGTCGCCTGAAGATTTGCGGTGCGGCCCACGTGATTCTAGGTATAAATGGTCAAGAGGGGAGACTGAGGGTCAGGAGGAGAGGACAGCACTTGCATGCGACGAACGTTTAAGAAAAAAAAAGTTATTACTCTTAAACCAAATGTCCAAATTAAATTTCGATTGCACCATAATATTTGTTATATAAAATCTTCAAAACAAGATCTCACTTGACTATATTTAGCGAACATTTTTTATCAAGCCAGAACATTGTTTACTATTGCGAACAAATACTTAAACAACATGAACAAGCAGTTATTTTTTACGAACAAAAATCTAAATACGATGAACAAATTATAGTATGGTGCGAACATAAAGATTGAATATTTGATTATATGACTCAAAACATAAGATTAAACATCACGAACAAATGAGTACGCATTGTCGAACAAATTAATATATAAAGAGAACAAATAATCTAACACAGCGAACCAGTTACTCAAAATAAAATAACTTTACAATGCGGAGAACAAATGCATTCACATAACGAACAAATTATTCGTATAGAGAACAAGTTATTACAAAACTAAATAAATAGTTTAATATCACGAACAAAATCAATTCTATAAGTGAACAAACGTGTCTACGTTGCGAACAAGTTATTATATGAAAATAAAAGAACAAAATAAAGAAAAAATAATATAAAGTGTAAAAATGTATACATATGATGAACAAATATATAAACATAGCGAACATATATATACACATGACGAACAAATATATACCAATACAGAACAAATAAGTGTAAAAAACATAAATAATAAAATTAAATAATAAAAAAGAAAGTAGAACAAATAAGAAAAAAGAATAAAAAAGTTAGTACAAAAAGAAAGGGAAAAGATATATAAATTAATAGATATAGAATAAATGAATAAAAAGTAACAAAAATAATAAGAAAAAACTAGCATATGGGTGTCTATTGGGCTGGTTATGCTCCTCCGGCGCAGCCCAAATCCTCTAATGGGCCGCCCACCTAACTGCGCGCGCGACATATTGTTATCTGTCGCGCGTGCGATAGATAGCCGCTCCAGTGAGAGAGGCCGCCGCTGGCTAATGCTTGCTCGAGCCCGTGAGAGAGGCCGCCGGTCTTGCGAGGAAGCGCGATCTGCATCGCCGCCGCCGCCGCCGCCAGAACGCGAGAGGGTGAGAGAAAAAGAGAAATGACGGTGACTTAAGAATATGAATATATTACAATCGTGCCACATATAATCTTTCTTATAATGCCCTTATACTATCTATACTACCGTCATATACTACCTTATACCACAAATTAAGTTTCAGTAGTATACGATTAATTTGAACCGTTGGATTGTTCTATACTAGTCCTTTTTTAGGTAGTATAAGGCACCGTAAAAGAGCTCATTATACATACGCGGGCTTGTTTCACGTGGAAGCTAGGCCATTGGACATGAGGTGTTATATTTTTATTATTGTGTGAGGTGATTTGAGGCATGCCCATCACTTGGTTGTATGATTTTTTCTCATGATGTTGCAGTAGGATTTTAATGATGTTGCAGTACATGACATGACCCCTTCTCATGTTGCACTAAAACGAGTGTAGAACATGAGATGTTGTGGTTATATTTTCATGTAGGGATTGGAGGGTAGTGACCTATTTTATTTCATATTTATTGATGTTGTAAACCGTGGTTTTACATGTTCGAAGACATTTCAGATGTTACTTATTGTATTTCTCAATGTCACCACTTGTCTGATGAAACAAAATTTAAAATGTTGCACACAACATACCCACATGCTAGCAAGTTCGGTAAAACTATCTCGAGTGCAAAATGACGTCTCCAGGTTGTTGTGCCTAGAGCATGTGGCTTATTAGAAATGACTTGTTCTTTACAATGTTGTGATTACCTCACCCTTAGTGTCTCTTTTGGTGTGGTGAAAAACCATAAGCTGGCTACTCCAACAAATCAAATATTTGCTTTCTTGTAGACCTAGGTTAAATGATTTTTGGTCTAAAATGACATCTACCAGCATCACGGGCGGGCTCTTTAACCATTGTATTGAGCAAATTGAACAGATAGTCATCTAATTCATACTAAAACATCAAAAATCTCAATTTGAGAATCTGACAATTAAATTTAAATATCAGCCTTTACGGAATGTATGTAGAAAATTGTCATTATAAACCTCCGTAGTCCAAGAAAAAGTTTAAAGTTTGATTCAAATTAAAAATCTGTGAGCTTATTCTAGTTTAATGCTCTAAAATCATAGAGTGAAAGTCTTAAATTTAGAGTTATGAATTTGTTAGACCATTTAAGATGAAAATCCAAAACTGAAGTGAATCAATTTTCCTCACTTAGAAAGTTTGAGAGATTTTTTTTCAATTTTTTAGTTTGAGTTCAAATCCAAAATTGAGATCTTGAAATTGAATGTTTTAAGTTCAATTTAAATGTTTCATATGAAGAATGAAATATATCATTCCTAGGCTCTTGGTTTGTCACCACAATTAAAATTTGCTCAAGGATGATGGTCCTGGTAGAAAAGTACAGTATATCATACCTCAAAACTAATTGCTCCATTGCGGCACGTTTTCTGCTACTTGCCACGCCTGTTCAGTTTGGAGCAACAAATCCGCTCAATATCACGAATTTCTTGCGTTTTAGTCAGATCACCAGTCCAATTTGATGAATTGATTTATTTCTCACAATGGTTTATGGGCGAATCTCGTTAATTTTCCATTATCATGCGTTGCGGGGGAGCCAAACTGCAGGTAATGGTAGCAACTTTGTTTATGCATATTTCACTTTGGCCCGTTGTGACACGTATTCGATACTGGATATTTTAGGACAAAGTCCGTTTTACCTCGCTGGACACTGAGCCGAGTCCAACATTTCTCCCTAGACTCGAAATCCGGGTGATCTACCTCCCTCAACTTTCAAAACCATCCACTTTGCCTCCTAGCCGTGGTTTTAAGCGGTTTTCAAGGTAGTTTTGTATTTTTCAATTGAAAATAAATCTTATAAATGTAGGAAGGTAGTTCACCCGATTTTCGACTAGGGAGGAATGCTGGACTCGGCTTAGTGTCTAGGGAGGTAAACCAGACTTTTTTCTAATATTTTACATCTTCAAAATAACAAGCATGTTGGTAAGTCGTAACAGCTGTGATACGTACGTGACTACGTGAGTGATCCCGAAAATGCAGTGCCAACAGCCCAACATAGGTTCATCAGCTTTAGTACAATTCCAAAAGACAGCAGACGCCCAAAAAAAAAACAATTACAGGGGTGATGCGCTGATCGAATGTACCAAATTCATATCCAGTAAATCATTCAACCAGAAAAAAAAATGAAAACACACAAGGCAATTCCAAAACACATTAATTCCTTTAACAATAATTTAACTACACAAGTTATTCACATCGTTCTGCATAACAAATCTAACCAATTGGATAAATGAATGATTTTCAAGGGAATCCTAGCTTCTACCTTGATGAGACAAAATGGGGATTTCAATCTATGTGTACTGCACACATGTGGTTCGGGAGGGCAGAACCAAAAAATCTATTCCCAACCCAGCTAACTGAAACTTTAGAGAACAAACCAACCTATCTAGACAAAAAATAATTACATAGCACAACAGGGCGAATGGAAACCCTAGGTTGAATTTACACCATCTGATGGAAGAACGCAAAGGTATCAGCGTATGACTGTGCAGCAGCGTACGGCGAGGAAAAGGAAATGGCTCTGGCCTTTGAGGGCTCAGCTCTTCAAGAATTGAAAGGCATGCATTGCCGTAAGTTCTTGTGGTGGAGCGACATTCTGAAATTCTTTGGCATCCATAGAATCTGCTATCTCTTCAAGTGATATGGGCATGCTGCAATGAGTAAAATGTCAAACAGCATATCCTCAAAATTACGCAGGCAGCATAATAATTGTACAGTAGACTTTTTGCACACCTAATTTCATCATCCAGTAAAAAGGTGCTCTCAGTGTCCTGGCTTGATTCCTTGGTCATCAGTGTTCGCATCTCCTCAAGGACCTACAGTGAAGATTCAAGAAGCAAATCAATCAGTTCCCCTATTAGTTGGCTGCTCTATGTTCTATGAATGCGAAAAATGTCAAATTCAAAGTGCGGAACCAGGGAACAAGCAAAATGGTAAAAATTTGTTGTTATCAATTATATTCAAAACTGGTGTGGCATCATTCCATATTACATGAACTTTGGAATCCAACTAAGTTTCCCATATTGCACAATTTGTGCTTGTGGCATTCCATTTGCATCAATTGAAGAATGAAACTGACTGCAACTAACTACTGTAAGCATTATAAAGTAGATTTTCTCTTATTACCTCTTCTGATACGCTCTCTGTGTTATATTTGTCATCCCAGTACTGAGTGCATATTTTGTAGAGCTGCTGTACACTTAGTACCTGCATGATACCAGACTACATTTAGTTAAATGTGTTCGTGTGTGTGAGGGAGAGGGAGAGAGAGAGAGCACTTACAGGGCAGAGATCATTGACTATTTCATCATATGAAATCCTGAACTTTTTGAATATGACCTAGACAGCACAAATATATTAGTATTAAGGAGCCATAAAATACAAGCATCAACTATCATAAATGCCTCCCTGTTAAATTTACTAAGCGGAGAAGATTGGTTAGGGAACTACTTAAAGTTCCTGTTGAAGGCAACATCTGAGAAATGGTCTGCGCTGCCCCATAGGAACTATTATGAATTTTGTATGGGCATGTTCAAAAACATACAAGGACCATCCTCAAACTAGATGAGTATTTTACACCTAACATCAAACTGACAATCCATACCATCCTCAAACTTGATGAGTATTTTACACCTAACATCAAACTGACAATCTATCTCAAATAACGTCCAACTAATGCACCAGGGACACACGCACATGCACAGAGTGATAGCAGACATGGCCACAAAGCATCCAGATCAGAATAGTGGTATCTTCCATGCAACAGAAGATACTTCCATTCTAGAAAGCTATCACTCATTTCCCTCTATTTAGGTATCATGTAAAAAGTGATATCTTCGACAATGTGGAAACAACGGAACTGCAGTACATCCCGTGATATGTATCACACTAACCATGACAAAGTCAAACATTATAGCTTTGTTATTACTTGATAACAACTTCTACACTTCAGTTCTCACATTAGCCTGTTAGGAAATAACCCTTGTCTGGTGCTAGATTTAAGCTTTCCTTGTTTAGGCAGTAGCCGTTTTGGTAGTTAGCAATCTGTATGGGCATGTGTATCAGGCTGATTAGAGCCTTGATTAGTTTCCTTGTAATTGTCTATATATACAGAGCCTTAGAGGCTGAGAAAAGCTGCCAGTTTGACAGCACAAACATGATTGTGTCCAGTGTGTTTCGCGTGTGTGTGCACCTGTGTCTAGGCCAAGAGCACGCCGGCAACCTGAGTGTTGATACTCCGGTGTGGTTCTGACATAGCTAACCATGTTATAGGTAACTTGAGGGCAATCTTATAAGCATAGATGTGATCGAAATGTTCAGGTGATCTATCCAAGATAATAAATATCAGAACTAAAGTAAAATCACATACCAAGAAACCGACAGCTTGCCTAATATGCTTGAGTTCATCCAATGCAGATCCTGCATACTGTTAGCATTTGATGGTTAGGTGGGAGCAAAAGAAACAAAATGCATACTTAATGTTGATAGTTGCAATTGAACATTGAGCCACAAGAAATTCAATAATATAATATTCCTGTAAAAGGATAGCAAGATTAGATGAAAATTGAGGAGTTTTACAAGATGAGCATATATTGCTCTATTATTACATAAAATTGTGTAAACAGATATGCATCTGTTCAGTACCATAGGAATTAAAAACGCATTGACTTTCAACATTATGGCTTTACTGGACTAATGCCAATTAGAAAAAAAGTTTGCAACAATGTATGTCTGAGAAAAATGGTTCAAGAAGACAAACTTAGATATATGCTGCAACTGCAAGTATATGATTACCTCTGGCTTGACTTCTCCACACCATGCCTCTAGTTGTGCCAATCCTTGTTTCACATATTCTCCATTGCTGAAAGAGCAGCACTCATGACGTACAAGAAGGCTGCAGAACAGTTTGGTGACATAGTAAGCATTTTATACATTGAAGAAAAATGGCAAAGCACAAGATGACTAGAATCAGCAGATAATTTACCTATTGAAAAGTTGCGCATTGATAAACGAGAAAACCTGGGTAAATATCTTCCCGATAAAAATAGATGGAACCTATAATTAGAAGCAGACTGTTTAGAACAAAACCCATTAGCTACGGTGAAGGGATGTGGAATAAATTAAAACTTACACAATTGTCTTGCAAAATTTTCAGGAGCTCATTCAAATTGTCAACAATTGCCTGCCAATAACTAGCTTGAGTTGAAAATGACCGTCCCCTTGGCAAACTTGATGATCCAAAAGAACGCCCTCTCACCATACTAGCTTTAACAGTTCTTGGGACCTACAGTCACAACATGATCCAAAAATTAAAACTAATGAAGAGACTAAAAGCACTGCAAGTACATGCAGATGAAGGCACTGGAACAAAAAATAATTTTAAGCAGTAAATGTCAGCCTAGACAACAAAAATGAGGACGTTTCATAACAAAGACGCACATCATAAAAGAGCATTATTATATATCCATAGTAGCCTAAAGTGAGTGTGTGCAGTCAGCTGGCATGAGGTTACCAATGAAGATCACATGGTAAATACCTGAATAGCATATGACAGCAACGAAGAAAGATCTTTCTTCACATTGTCTCGGATCATCCCATATAAGCCTTCCACAAATGCTGTAAGTTGCTGCTTAAAAAGAAAAGCAGGATACTTCGCCTCAATTTGGCGCACAAGGTCCATATCAACAGTGATGTTTGAAGAGCGGAATACCTGGAAAAATGAAAACCCTTTATCTTGATGCAAATATACTCAAAATCCAATAAAGATTCTTGTCAAGAGAAATCGACTACAAGAGTAATTGACAAAACATACCATCCTCCCAAGGAATGATGATTGAGTCTGTGGTCTTTTCTGTGGACTGGTTCCTGTTGAGCCAACAGCTTTTAGGCTCTTTTGAAGCATGATCAATAAAGTTGATGAATTTGATAACCAGTACGCAAGATCTTCATTGCTATCATGTTTCTGAAATGCACACAATGCCAATTATTAAAGAACTAAATTGACTGAGATATACCAAGGAAAATTGCACACAAACACAGAAAATACCTGCATTGCAGAACCAAAAATTTGAATAAGCCGATCAAAAACACTTGTTTTTTCTGTTTCAAAGATCTTCCAATGAACAAGACATTTATATATGGTTATTGCAGCAACCGGTTTTCCTTCACTAAAGCCAATATTGTCACTAACACAGTTTATAAGTGCATCAATACTCTCCTGCAAGAAGTGCATGGTTCAAGTGAAGTTTCATACTCCCTCCAGTTTGGTAAATGAAGTCGTTTAGGACAGCAACACGGTCACCAAAGCACAATTTTGACTTCTCTTTTCTATAAAAATATTTCTTGAAAAGTTATATATGTATACTTTTATAAAAGTAATTTTCAAGACCAATCTATTTATATAATTTTCACATTTTCAAACTCAACAACTTAAATGTTATCCATGATTTATATTCCCAATGTTTGACTCAAACCTTGTCCAAAACGACTTGTTTTACCAAACCGGAGGGAGTATGTTATATTGTCCCATAAATTCATTACATGACTTAAGACATACAGATATGAAGATTTTAACATACATGCTGCCTCTCATAAAAGGATGCCCTAGGCTGTGCAAAGCTCCCATATTCCTTGTGAGCTGGAGGAGTGCCATGAGGTGTCTGGAGAGAATGACCATATTAGATTGAAACATGGACAAAACCAGTACTCCCCAAGTTTTTAAATAGATGACGTTTAAGATAAGCTAATCAGTTAGCTTGTACTAAACATCATATATCAAAAAACGAAGGAAGTTATTAGCAATTTAATATATTGTACAAGCTAATTGCTTCTTACCTTTTGTTCACTACGTGGACTGCCATTAGTCAAATTCTGTAAAGGGAAAGAAGACACAGAAACATTTCAGTAATAAAAATGTGCAGCTTCAATGCGCAAAGTAAAGGAAGCACCAGTGGACCAACGTTTGTACTAAAATGCTTGTATGACATGAAGAATGGATAGACCACATACAGATTTTGGAGACGCGTTCTCCGGTATTGTTCTAACAGGAGTACGTAACAGTGCCTGCTGCCGAAGTAATTGATTTTCTGCTTCCATAGTAGTTACCTTTTCTTGAAAACTACCCATCCCACAGAAGAAATAATTTTTAGAAGGTAATTGGCAAAAGAACACATGTACATGATGCATCAACAGAAAAAACATTACATAGGTACACAATGCTGACCTTAGCATTGTGTTGGTCAGTTCATTTATCTTTGACTCAGCATCTGTAGCTTTCTTCAGCAACTCCTCCCTAGCTTTCTTCATTTCTTCAAACTTTTGTTCTGTTTCATCAATTTTGGTCTCGAGAGAGCCCACTAAAGCCTAAAAGTATAGAAGGAAAGGACCATGTCAACATCTTTTGTCGTGATACAAAAGAAATACAGGAAAGACGTAAATGAAAGAAGAAAAAAAAGAGAAATGAATTGATAGGGCCACATGATATCACAAGCCTCAATTACAGAAATAAGATAGGTTTGGAAGCATTTCCAATCAGAATTTGTTAAGTTTCCTAAAAAGCAAGTTCTAATAGTAAAAGATGAGTATCACCATGACCATTTGTTAGAATTCACCAGATAAGTTTGGGGAAATTTCTTTAAGGCCATCTGATGAGTTAGTTAGTTCAAAGGTTGTCGTTAACTAGTAGAATACAGATGTTTATTCACAGAAAAGCACCTACAGATGGACAACAAAGGATTGAAATCCAAAATATGTTTAACAAATTAAGGTTGAAATTAGACAATGCTTATGTTCCAAGTAACATACCACTGAAGCTGCTAGGCTAATTCACATCAACAATACCAAAGCACAATACCACGACTTGTAGCAATATTTTTCTGTCCAAAACTTATGGTTCCATTTGGTTCAAGCCCCAACCAACACCTGTCAAACTAAATTATTCCCATATCAGGATTAAAGTTTCCTGCACTGGTCTACGTTAGAAGTGCAATCAACCAGATGAGGAATCAGATGCTTCGGGGCATAGCTCCTTAGGATCTGCTTATAGTTGGAATATTGTTATCTGCTGCTGCTATTGGGGATAATTTCCTTGTATTCCTCCAACCCTAATGGGTGGGTATATAGCTATCCATACATGGGCCTAGATGGGCCTAATACAACTCTATACTCCAACACCCCCCCGCAGTCTGAACTACCGACGCAGCGGTGTTCAAGACTGGACAACAAAGAAAGACACCACACAACAGGGCCCCCGCAGCCACAACTAGCCACCCGCTATGTTGAGGCTGGTGCGAAACTCCGAGAACGTCGAGGAGGGAAGACCCTTCGTGAAGATGTCTGCAAACTGGGAGGTGGTCGGTACATGGAGGACCCGAACATCGCCAATGGCAACCCGGTCGCGAACGAAGTGTAAGTCGATCTCGACATGCTTCGTCCGCTGATGCTGAACTGGGTTGGTGGAGAGGTACACGGCGCTGACGTTGTCGCAGTAGACAAGTGTGCTCTTGACGAGCGGGCTGTGAAGCTCCGCCAAGAGCTGTCGAAGCCAGGACGCCTCGGCCACGCCGTTAGCAACAGCCCGGTACTCCGCCTCGGCACTGGAGCGGGAGACAACCGGCTGCCGCTTGGACGACCAGGAGACAAGGTTGCCGCCTAAGAAGACGGCGTACCCTGAGGTGGAGCGGCGAGTGTCCGGACACCCAGCCCAGTCAGCGTCGGTGTAGACGACAAGCTCAGCAGGAGGAGACCGGTGGAGGACCAGCCCGAAGTCAACCGTGCCACGGACATACCGAAGGAGGCGCTTCATGGCAGTAAGGTGAGACTCCCGGGGATCATGCATGTGGAGGCAAACCTGCTGAACAGAATAGGCAAGGTCCGGCCTGGTGAAGGTGAGGTACTGCAAGGCTCCCGCAATGCTCTGGAAAGCAGTAGGATCAACGACTGGAGTACCCGCATCAGCAGACAGCTTCGACTGAGTGTCGACAGGAGTAGAACATGGCTTGCAGTCCGACATGCCAGCCCGCTCCAGGATATCAAGAGCATACTGTCGCTGGTGAAGGAAAAGGCCAGAAGGGCGAGTCTCCACAGTGACACCCAAGAAGTGGTGGAGCTGACCCAAATCCTTCATGGCAAACTCCTGCTGCAGAGAGGAGATGATGCGCCGAAGCAACTGCTGACTGGAGGCAGTGAGAACAATATCATCAACATAGAGCAGCAGATATGCAGTCTCATCACTATGTCGATAGACAAACAGAGAAGTATCGGACTTGGCCTCCGTGAACCCCAATGTCACCAAGAATGTGGCAAACCGAGAATACCAAGCCCGAGGAGCCTGCTTCAGACCATACAGAGACTTGTTGAGCCGGCAGACCAGGTCCGGACGACTGGAGTCCACGAACCCTGCGGGCTGGCTACAGTAGACAGTCTCGGACAGAGTGCCATGGAGGAAGGCATTCTTGACGTCGAGCTGGTGCACAAGCCACGAACGAGAGAGAGCAATCGAGAGGACCGTGCGCACTGTAGCAGGCTTCACCACTGGACTGAATGTCTCATCATAATCCACTCCAGGCCGCTGAGTGAAACCCCGGAGAACCCAACGAGCCTTGTAGCGCTCGAGAGTACCATCAGCCCGACGCTTGTGCGTCCAGATCCACTTGCCCGTCACCACATTGCAACCAGACGGACGCGGTACGAGGTCCCACGTCTGGTTGGCAAGAAGCGCCTCGTACTCCTCTTCCATCGCGCGACGCCAGTTGGGATCCGCCAGGGCGTCGCGGACAGAGGAGGGCACCGGGGAGATCCGCGGCTCATTCTTGGTGACAGAGAGAGCCGCGGGTCGGAGAACACCAGCCGCCTGCCGAGTCACCATGGGGTGCACATGGCGAGGGTCCCGATGGAGAATCGGCGGGTGGTACACGGTCGGCTCGACACGGGAGCAGGGCGGCGGTGGTGGAGGTGGTGGTGGAGGCGGTGGTGACGGCCCCGGTGGAGGTGTCGGTGGAGACGGGGCCGTCAGACGACGCTCGAAGACGCGCACAGGGTGCGCGTATCGAGCAGGAGCCTCCGAGCCCGGAGCCGGAGGACCGGGTGCCGGCCCTAGTACCGAGCGACGCTGGTACACTCGGACCGGCTCGGCGAAGCGCGCCGGGGCGCCGGGGCCCGGAGCCGGAGAACCGGGCTCCGGTCCTAGTACCGAGCGACGCTAGTACACTTGGACCGGCTCGGCGAAGCGTGACGGAGAGGTGGGGGGTGCCGAGGCCGCGCACGGCGCGGCGGGAGGCGCCGGTGCCACGCACGGCGGCGCTGCAGGCGGCACCGGTGCCACGCACGGCGGCACCGGGGCTACGCACGGCGGCACGGGAGGAGGTGCCGATGTCGCACCACGTAAACCTGCAGGATTAGGAAAAGAAGGAAATGGTGGCTGAACCACCGGGTCAGAAAACATAGACTCCAACTCAGGCTCAGGAGAAGGTGAGGGGAAGGTGGAGTAAGGAAAATCCGACTCGTTGAAGACAACGTGTCGAGAGATAATGACCCGGTGAGAGGTGAGGTCATAGCAGCGGTACCCCTTGTGGTCAGGGGAGTAACCGAGGAACACACAACGTGTCGAACGGGGCGCCAGCTTATGAGTAGCAGTGGCGGTGATGTTAGGGTAACATGCACAACCGAAGACACGAAGGTGATCGTAGGTAGGAGGTGTACCGAAGAGAGCGTGGTGGGGAGTAGGAGCAGGACAAGCAGTGGAAGGGAGGCGGTTGAGAAGGTAGGTGGCGGTGTGGAGGCTCTCAGCCCAGAAGCGCGGGGGCAGAGAGGCCTGGATCAGAAGGGTGCGCATGACATCGTTCGTGGTGCGAAGCATGCGCTCAGCTTTGCCGTTCTGAGCGGAAGTGTACGGACAAGACATGCGCAGCTGAACACCCCGAGAGAGGAAGAAAGAACGAGAGGTGTGGTTGTCGAACTCACGCCCGTTGTCGCACTGAACGGCCTTGACAGTGAGACCGAACTGAGTGGACACCCAGGCAAAGAAGTGGAGGAGGGTGGGAAAAGTCTCGGACTTCGCGCGTAAAGGAAAAGTCCAGGAGTAATGGGAGAAATCATCAACAACCACAAGATAGTATTTATAGCCAGAAATGCTGGATACAGGAGAGGTCCACAGATCACAGTGAATAAGATCAAAAGCATGCGAAGCATGCGAAGAAGAAGAAGAAAAAGGAAGCCTAACATGACGACCAAGCTGGCATGCATGACAGAAGTGCTCAGCTGAAGTCCTAGTACAAGAGATGTCTGCACTACAACTAAGCTGAGACAAAACATCCCGACCAGGGTGACCGAGACGGCGGTGCCAGGTGGTGGAGGGAGTCATCGCCAAAGCAGCTGGCGGAGGAGGCGCAACGGAAGACGGAAGGCGAAGAGTGTAAAGGGGCCCCTCGCTGTCACATCGGAGAAGAGGACGACGGGTGGCCAGATCCTTCACAGTAAGACCAGAAGTGTCAAATTCGATAGAACAAGAATTGTCAGCAGTGAATTGACGAATGGAAAGAAGATTGTGGACCATCTGAGGAGCTACAAGAACACTGGAAAGGCGAAAAGGACCAGAAGTAGAACCCACGGAGGTGACGGGAAGACAAGAACCGTCACCAACCATGATAGAAGTGGGATAGGAGGGATGGGGGGGATGGACAGAAGATAGTATACCAGCATCTGGAGTGGTGTGGAAAGAGGCCCCCGAGTCGGCGATCCACTCGGGACCAAGGGGTGGAGTCAGGCCCATGGTGCTGAAAGTCTGAGCCAGGGCAGCCTGATCCCACCCCGCCCAGGGCTGGGGCCAGGCCGGCCCATGAGGAGGACCGGCAAACATGGCCGGCGACGGACGAGATCTTCCTCCCCCCTGCCCCGGGAAAGGCCACATCGAGATACGCCCTGACCATGGGTTGGCGAAGGATGGCCAGGGCATACCTCCAAGAGCAAGGGCAGAGGCAGGAGGAGAAGCGGGCGTGGACGTCCCACGACGACCCCCGGTCGAGGAGGTACCACCACCGCGGCCACCTCCACGCCGACGACCACCACCACGCTCCCGGCCCCCGCGCTCGCCCCCCCCCCCCCCCCCACCTCCGCTCGACCCGGAGGGAGGAGGACCAAGAAGGGAGCTGGACGGAGAGGCAGACGCCGGTGGTGTAGCAACCAGTGCCTTGGTGGTCGTAGAGGCAGACGAGGTCGGGGGGGCAGGCACCTTGGTGCCCCGAGTGATCTCCTCCAAGACCAAGTCATCCCAGACCTGCAGAAAGGTGGGGAAGGGTTTCTGGCGGGTGATCCACGTGCGCAGGTGATCAAAGGAACTGTTGAGACCCCGCAGCACATTGAGCACCAAGGTGGGCTCAGGCACCGGGTGCCCAAGGTCGCGGAGAGCATCCGCCTTGGTCTTCATCTGCCGGCAGAACTCACCCACCGACAGGTCCCCCTGCTCGAAGGTCCGGAAGGACGCGTCGAGCTGAAGGGCACGAGCCTCGGCATTGCCGAGGAACTGCCCCTCGAGGGCCAGCCACGCCTGGCGAGCCGTGCCGCCACGGGTCCTGACGAGGTCCTGGAGATCAAGGGAGATGGTCCCGTTGATCCAGGACATGACGACGCAGTCGAGGCGCTGCCACGTCATGTCACGCGCCCCGACAGGCGTGTCAAGGAGGACGTGGTCGTCAAGGACGTAGCGGCGGAGGGCGATGAGGACCTGATCACGCCAGCGGGCATAGGAGGTGGACGTCTGGTCGAGGACGACCGAGACAAGGTGCTTGATGTGGAGCACGCCGGAAGCCTGGCTGTGCAGCTGGGCGACCGAGGGATCGGTCAGAGCCAGCTGAGACCCAGTGGACGGCGCCTGGCGAGAGGAAGAGGCTGCCTGCTCGACCACTTGGATAGCAGCAGCGGAGGGTGGCTGCTGGCCAAGGGAGGCGAGCAGGAAGTGCTCTGCCTCGGCCACCTGCCGGGCAAGAACATCAGCCGCTGTCTGCTCGCGCTCCCAGGCGAGAGCTGCCTCGCGGGCGCGCGTCTGGGCCGCTGCAGCCTCTGACTTGGCGGCGAGGAGGGCTGCCGCGAGAGCAGCAGTAGCCGACGTGGCACCATCGAGGAGGGCCTGCTGTCCGCGGAACGCAGCAGAGGAGAGGGGCGCGTCCGTGGGAGGCATCCCCAGGCCACGCCAGGGGAGGGCAGGGGCCTCCGCACCCGCATCCTGGGCGGCGGCCTTGGCGCCGCGCGCGCCTGCATCCGGGGCGGCGGCCTGGGCGCCGCCCGCGCCCGCAGTTGCGGCGGCGGCGGCGGCGGCCGCAGGGGCCGCAGTGCCTGCGCCCAGGGCGAGGGCGCCAGAGGAGGAGGGCAGGGCCGGCGGGAGCGGCCCGGGCGGGAGCGGCGCGGGCGGGAGCTGCGCGGGCGGCGCGTCGTCGGCCGCGTCCCCTGGCGCGGCTGCCGCGACCAGCGCGCGCGCGCCCGCATCCGCAGCGGAGGAGGAGGAGGAGGAGGAGGAGGGCCCGACGGCGGCGGCATAGGAGAGGAGAGGGGGGAAGAAAGCAGAGAGAGGCGGCGGCGGCGGCGGCCGGCCGGCCATAGTGCCGGCGGCGGCGGCGCTACAGGGAAGGAGAGAAGGGAGACCTAGCTGATACCATGCTATTGGGGATAATTTCCTTGTATTCCTCCAACCCTAATGGGTGGGTATATAGTTATCCATACATGGGCCTAGATGGGCCTAATACAACTCTATACTCCAACATCTGCGAATTGTACTTCAATTCTCATCACATAATGAGATGCAATATAGAGCCTTAAACTCTTCCTTAACACGAATTTCTCGAACAATGCAGGAGAACTGTGCATCATTTCACTAAGGTAGGAGAAAGGACTACAGAAGCCCAAAACAACACACACAAAACAAAAAGGCACCAAACATTGATAGACAGACTTAAGCGACAAATCTAATGCAGTGAACATTAAACTCATCTATCATACTTACCTTCAGATTCCCATTTTCAGCAGTGAGTTTATCAACGAGAGATGTATCAACTTGGACCTCTGGTACTAATGCAGCTTTCTCCAGCGCTTCTTTGGCAATTTCTTGTTCCCTTTTCAACAGATCTTTTGTCTCCTTGGACTGTAATTGCAGTTCCTGCAATTGTTGTTGCAGCTTTCTATTTTCTTGTGTCTTAGCTTCTTCCATGTCAGTCTGCAGGCAAGGAAAAGGTGTAAGATACATACAACAGTGTTAGATGAAGCAAAAATATGAATCTCTATATTGACCTAGGTTGTGCCAACACTAATAATCCATGTTAGTATGTATTAGGTTTGCCACAAAAGTGTGAATCACCACTATATAGTAGTAGCAATGCTGTAATTCCAACAATAGAATAGCTAAGTTCCAGTGATCATGGGGTCATGGCAAATCAATCTAAAATCTGCAAGTTATACACAACACTTAACATAACAAAGTATAATTAAGGAACAATAACAGTGACTCAATATAATAAAGTACCGCTAACTCCTATATTGTAGTACATAACTACATATTAGACCAGGAAGGTGCACAATTGAAAAATAAAGATATATTTCTTCTTGAAGTCCAATTACATCAAATGAAAATAACACTTTTTAACTCCAAACACATTTAATAGAATATGAGGGAGTAGTATTTATGATTTTTTTTAAAAACTAGTATTTATGAAATGAGCAGGTGTGCATCAATCGTATGCACAAATAAAGTTATCCAGAACTTTACCCTCATGCGTTTCTCCAGTTGCAGCCGCCAGGTGAGCTCTTCCACTTGCTTCTCTAATTTATTCTTGGCAGCTTGGAGAGCACCAGTTTCTTTAGCAGCCTGAAAATGCATGAAAGCATGAAGGAACTAATATTGTAGCTTAAACAATAATGACTTTACCAAACTCTGTTTAAGCTTATAGCTAAATTTATGGCATTAGGCGCGCTTGCAGATGGAGTTAGCCATAAGGGCAATAAGGACCATAAGGTTTTAACTGACATAAGGAGTTGGCCCACAAAGACATGACCTTGTTTGTATGTGAATATCCAGTTGTCAGTCAAAACATTTTTCTCGAACATGGAACATGTCAATCAATAACATCATATCATAACAAGTACACCTTTGTTGATAATTACTTGGCATGTCTTATGTACAAATATTGGAATAAAAAGAAATACTGCAGCACCATGCCAAAAATATAATGTAAAATATATTCAGCCCATTTACACCAATGTTTCTTACCATTTTAAGTTTACGAAGTTCTTTTCTGGCCACTCTTCCTCTCCAAGCACATTGGGTAGTAATTGCTGCCTTCTTCAAGCTCATGTATCGTGAGCGTGCTACATAACTACGCCAGAAACTCTGGAGGACAAAATCAATAAAAATGGCATTAAAGTATTATATCATAAATGGAGTTAAAGAGTGATTAGTACGAAAAGGATACAGATGCATAGGCTTCAACTGTAATCTAGAAAGATACCTGAAGAAATAAAGCTAGTCAAAGTTTTAAAATATGACTATTTGGGATTCCTAACTTAAAGAATTTCATTATAGCTTGTTAGCCCACATAAGAAAGGATAATACTCGTAAACATTAAGAAAACTTTTTCAGAAAATGCAAGGTTCAGAAAAGATAAAGGTAAACATGGTCCATTTTAGTTAATAGTTAAATACAGTTGTACGGATAAGACTTTGAATGGATGACTGAAAATTAGATACTTCCACCAAGCGTACCTGAATAACCATCGCAGCTTTTGTTTGAAGACGGAAATGCAGTTCCTTGCGAGCAGCCATACCACGTAGACCAGATTGGATAGTAGTCGACGCGGAACAGAGATTTCTGTAGTTCTTCCTTGCAAAGTGCATACGGTAGCAGGTTTGTATTGTTAATGAAGCAGCCTCCCTGCGGAGATCTTCATAATAATGTCTTGCAATTTGTCCTTCAGTTTTCACAGTTCATCAATCATTATCTCCATTACAAATCAGAGAGAATACTAAAATATGTTTTTTAGTTTACATTATAAGAAGATATACCTCTGCAAATAGCCTGAAGCTGGGTAGCAGATAGTCGCAGTTGAATGAACTTTTTGCGAGCCAGGTAAGACCGAACTTTTCTCTGGATTTTGCTAGCAGAACGGCCCAACACCTCAGTTCTCAGAGCATCTAACTCAGCCATTTGACCAGCACGCAGAAACACTTTAGTTTTCCCTATCTGTAAATTAGAGATAAGAATACATGATATACAAGGTAATTGGAACATATATTAAAGTTAGAATGTAGCACCCCCCGCCCTCCAAAGGCGCCCCGCACAGCCCTTCCGAGGGGCGTGCACGCGTACACATAGCACCCTACTTACACTTTCGTCCTCGCTTCGTGTAAAAGGGTTAACCCGAAGTGCTATGACTCGAAGACAAAGGCTTATAAGTTGACTCCACCCTTGCTAAACTAGCAATGTGGCACTAAACACGTGCATCCCGCACTCATGGGCCACTACTGGGCCATACAAACTGGGCTGGGTGTGACATAGAACTTCCGAAGCAGCAACTTGTCCAGATGAGAATAAAGATATAGCATTGCACTTAGTGTTTCTCTTATAAATATCCCATGATCCATCAACAAAATACACACAAGGTTGTCATCAAGCTTTTCTTAAAGGAATTGAAATATATTTCTCATGATATTAAGCCAGCGGGTCCATTGTTTGGGTTGAAACCAGTCCAGTGCACCATCAAACTAACTAGCTTCTGTCATGGAATCATATGTACAGAAAACATGTTTTTCAATTGTTTTACAATATTTAGAGTAACATAAATGGTAATAAAACTAAGTATGCACCATTCAACAAAATATGCTAACCAGAGTAGCCGTTTCAGTGGTTTCAAGATTAGGGAAGTAAAGGAAATATGTTGAAAGCCTTCATAATACAGGGAAACAGTAGAGAATTTGAAGCCATCAGTACTACACATTTCAGCAAACAGCAGCTAACCTGATAGCCTGTGAGATTGACTTTCTCAAGAAGCATGTTTGTAGCAGTAACTTCATCATAACTGCAATATAACAGTTAGGACAAGTTGCAAGGCCAAAAGAAAACCAAAATGCAAAAGGCTATAAAATAGCCTAGACTTACCTTTCACCAAGAACTTCAGGTAGCAAGACACCAAAACGATCAACAAATTCATCAAATCTTCTCCTCGTTGGATATCCTAGACAGCTTATTCTTATTGCTTCTAATACTCCCTGATTACATGGTTAGATAATGTATCAGTTCAGCATCTCTATCTTCAACAATTAGTTAATACAAAATTGCATCAAGAACATGATTTAACAGCATAAAAATCCCTGGGCATACCGACACCATGTGTACAACTTAATACCAGATGAAGTCAAAGTATTTCATAGTATACCTGTGTTTTGCTCTGTTCACATGATTTATTAGGTCCTTATATTACTTTATAATCTATATCATGAACTTTGGAAAAAGAAAGGCATTTCGTTTGAAATAATATGTTTTGATTTGACCTTTTTACCATCAAAATATGTACTTCCAGCGAAATAACTTGCAACAATGTCTTACCCCACATCGAAGTTGCTGGAGAACATTACTGTTCTCAAAAATCACTGGCTTGAGAACATTATTGGGCTTGATACAGCGGATGTAGTGTGGTTCTGTTGCACTCAGAGTTTCCAGTAAAGCTTGTAATTGTTGCTGTGATGTTACCAAAAATGATAAATTTCCCGATACGAAAGCTATAAAGGTATATGTCTGACAAGCAACACATTCTTTTACCTTAAAGCTCGAACCTATCGATGTAAATTTTGTGGATTTAGTTGATTCTTCAGAAGGTGGGAAAAGACTTGAAACAAATGAACATCTAGAAGCATTTAACAAAACTTGATGCTCATTCACAGCATAATCAATGTTCTTATCCAAGAATAGATCTGTTTGATATGTAACCTGCAAAAGAAGAATGGTGATAAGTGTGTACCTCATAGTTTGTCCCAATCATAGAAAGATACGATAGAACACAGAAACTATTTCATCTCCGGGTTATATGAATGGATCATGTGAAGTAAACACATTTTATGTAGTAGGGTAGGGGTGTGGTGTTGTACGGGTTTCTATAACCCTCTCTTTTTCTTCTTAATATAATGATACGCAGCTCTCCTGCATGCTAGAGAAAAAAAAAGCACATTTTATTGCCACGATGGGGACACAGTGTATGCTGAAAAGTTATAGAGTATTAGGAAAAGGGGAGTTCAATTCTAAACTTACATCCTGTTCATCTATGCCTAAGTTCAGGTTATTTTTTTTTCTTAAATACACAGGAGAGCTGTGTATCATAGCATTAAGGTAGGAAAAAAGGCCTAAATAGCCATACATACGACTCACACCACCAACACCCAGTTCTCTAGAATACATTGTGCTCGTTAAACTAGAGAGGAACCCAAGACCACACAAGCCACTTTAAAACCCAGAGGACTGCGGCCAGAGCCCCAAGCCCTTTAGCCCCTGCAAGAACCAAGAGATCAGCCTCTTCTTGAACCAGAAGGACCCAATCAATCTGAGGTGAGGCCCCATTGAACACTATATTGTTCCTAGCTTTCCAAATGTTCCAGGCCCCTAACACTACCCTAAGTTCAGTTTATGCACTCATACACTTCAAAACACTGGTGCATTTACATTTCAAAACATGTACACCTACAAACTATATCCGTACATAATAGGAAAAAAAGAAAAACAAGATGTACATGAATTGCAAGACGTATCATTGATCACCTTTTTTTCCCTGGTGCAATGCATATCTGATTATAGTTTGCACAAAATTCTGCATGCATACATGATATAATGTACATGCATATGTTCTTTACTTCTTTTAGATTTTTTTTTATGAGCTGGGTTCAGAAAAATTGTGAAAATTAGAAAATGATTACTTAGTTTTCACCAATGAAAATTTCACATGTTGATGACCTTTGTTTATCCATTTAGCAAGTTCAATAATGTTAAGACCCAAATATGTTCTACATAGTGTGAAGAATTATTCTTTCAAATGATAGTAGGGAACACAAAACAAATATGCTACTTACATTCCCAGCATAATGATGAATAGTGAAATCAGATCGTGAGAATTTTGGCCTACTGAAGTGTGGGTTCCCCTTAAATTTTTGATACAGCTTTTCAGCAAATACTTCATGTGTTGAATTTCGCAACATGCTGAAACACAAGACAAGACAATGTTATAAAATCTCAGAACTACAAATAAAACAAGTATATTCAAAACGCACTTACCAAGTCTCATCCAGCAGAGCAATTATACCCCCTGGTTTCTGTATCAAAGAAATCAGAAATGAAAAATGCAATCTCATAGCACGGCTATACCGCAATGGAAATCAGTAACTGATATTTCTAGATGGTTAGAAATTGCACATGAAACTCAATTCTGAGTACCAGATAATTCCACAAATGATCCTAGGTTTCATGAGTTTATAAAAGTAATTAAATAATAACTAGCTGAAGGCAGATGAAAAGAAAATGCCAAGGATTCAAGCTAGTGCCAAAAACAGATCATATCAGTGGAAAAAAAATATTGACAAAATAAATAAAACACTACAAAGGGCCCTGCATGTTGTTCACCTTCTCAATAAGATCAAGAATCTCTTGGTTATCCACAAACTGGATATAACTCCAATCGATTTCTTCCTTTGTATACTCTTCTTGTTCCATCTTAAACACGTGCTGTTCATGGAACACATATGAAAAATGATTAAACACAAAATAATATTTTTATTTGACTATTGAAAACATGGAATGCAGAACATTCTCAAGAAATGAGACTTCCTTCTCTAACCTGATTAAAGTGTTGCTGCAGCTTCTCATTAGTTAAGTTGATACAAAACTGCTCGAAACTGAGTCATAGAAAAACATCACAAAATAACAGTTGTTACCTTTCATATTATCAAAAGATAACAAGATGGTTTCATGCCATACAGTATTAATCATTAAGTAGGGATATGAAAGATTTAAGGCTATGCAGTTACTGTAACCAGGGCAGCCATTAGCTGCAGAAACTACATGCAACAGCTAAAAAGAAGAGCACATATCCCAGCCAAATTCTGTACCCACAGTCCCAATTCATGTCAACATGACATTAGTTTCCATCATGGTTCTCTTCTTCTTTGGGGGAAAATATTGAGAGTACCATCCCTACAGATCCCCATTTATCCTTTTCAATATAGTCAATCACCATGCTTTCAAAATATGAATTTAATTCAGTATGTTTTTATTGAATTGTAAAATTGTAAAATGAGGACACGCCCACAAATATGAATCACCACACCTCACATATATGATTTTTTTTATCGAGCACGCCCACAAATGGTAAAATGAACGCGACGTACATATTCAATTGTCCTCACAATGTGCACTATGATTTTTGTTCATATATTTGTAGTCCCCATAAAAAATGTTGCAACCAAAAGGTAGACTCTAGACACAAGTAAATTAGGAGAAAAGTTCCTAACATATGCTGACGCTACAACAAGATATTTTAGTTAAAAATGCAGAAAAGTTGTACCTGTTTTATAAGCACATCAAGTTCATTGTTTTAAATAACATGCTGGCATAGTATGATATATATGTTGCATATCGACCATTTCCATTTTGAACTAATTCCCAAGCCTTAAGTATGAAACAAATAATCCTAATACAAGATAAGCCATTTAACTTAAAATTGATTCATTAGCTTTGTATTGCAGCAAACATAGTTGAACATGCTACGTCACTGATAACCATCCAATGAGCAAACCTTGCTTCTGTGATTTTTATTACGCTCTATTAAAGCATTGACAAAGATAAACAGATGACTAAATGCAAAAGCATACCAGTTAAGCACCTGTTTGTCTTGAAACTCTCAAAACCATATATATCCAGCACACCAATCAGCAGCTTTGAGCTTAGATCTTGTCCTATTGAAGTATTGATCTTATTTACAAGCCTAAAAAACATAAACATAAATGTCAACTATTTTGTTTTGTGTAAATAATATAACAGAAAGCAACACCACAATAAACTACCGACTAATGTGAGAACATACCAATCAAACAAACGAGAGTAAACAATTCTGGCCAATGCATCTCTACTAAGAGCTGCTGCACGTGCATCCAAATTTTTCACAATACTTTCACCACGTGTTGCTATAACACGCTTACACAAAGATTCTTCAAGAGCATTTTCATCACACCTGCGAATTGTTGCCAAATGCATGTCACACAAAAGATGACAAACAATATTATGGAGGAACACAAGAAAGGACTAGTACATGAAAAGCTCTGCAGCTGTCCTAAGATGGAACTTGGATTTGTCATCTTTGGGTACAGAAGAATCTGCTTCGCTCCCTTCTGAAAATTCCACATTGCCCAAATGAAGAATAGCAGCTACAACTCTAAATATTGCATCCTGCATGAAATGCCAACGGAAGTTCAAAGCAAATGTTTATCTTCAGGTTTATTAAATAATTTCAGCCATACCCTTGTACTTACCTGTTCATCAGAACTAATGCCCACAATGTCCATTGCCCTCCTAGTTGTGATATATTCTGAAGCATCATCCATCCCATCAAGTTTAATGCAACTAGACTGGTTAAGATAGTGAAATGATGCGGCATCTACTAATTTATATCTCTCACGGTCCTGCAACAGCAACATTTTCTAGCACATATCAGAAGTTGTAGACTACCGACTCAATAGGTAATGGTAAACAAATAAACAAAAGGTTATGCTGAAGGGTATTTACCACGTTCATGTAAAAGGAAGAAATATGAGTGAAAAGCACAATGTATTACATATATTGCGTTTCCCATTAAATGTATCAAGCTTAAACAACAGACACAAGAGACCCAATAGATAGCTCGGTTGGTAGAGCCCACTTGAGAGGCCACCCACCCAAGCTCAAACCTTAATGCTTGCAAAATTTGGGTACCACCCTGAGTACAGGTTTCAGCGAATTTCTAGCCAGCCAGGGTTCAGCAGTCAGCACTCCCCTTACTTAAGATGTAGCCAGTGGCATGACTTCTCCCTGTGGTCATCTTTTTCTTAACAACAGGCATAATAATTTACTGAGAATCTAGCATATTGACTACTAAATTGGTCAGTCAATAAATATAACATGATATCTCTCACTCAGAGATTTTATGTAAGAATAGCATATACAACCAATTTGGGGTTTCATTTACAAAAGTTACCCTGTATTTGTTTTGAAGCAATAGTTCCACAATGTTCTGGCCCCAGATACCCTAACTTCATTCCTTTTTATAGATAAAAAAAAACTAGTACTGACATGTAGAAAACTAGCAACATAGTAACTCCACATATATTAGTTACATCATAGTTTAAAATTTTGATTTGTGGCTATGTTGAAATAGTTAGTTACCTCAGGTGGTGCAGCACATAGCATGTAAAAGCAGTGATAGTTCCTTTCTGGATCAGATATTTGACAGACACGAGATCTTTCGAGGAGGTAAGTCCTTATGGCCGCTCCAGAAATCTTCCCATTCTGGTCAAACTGAATCTCAACAAATTTGCCGAAACGACTGGGCAATAAGATAAAAAAAGCCATAAACTAGGAGGAAAAAATAAGACGTTGTGCAGAGTAAGCAAACACTAACTACTGAAAACAAAGAGAAGCATACATGTTATTGAAGATCATTACCTTGAATTATTATTCCTGACTGTTTTTGCATTTCCAAATGCCTCAAGAACAGGATTGGACTGTCAAACAAACAGATAGATTGGATAGCATAAGACACTACGATGACATCAAGATTGATGAAATTGCGCAAAACAATCAATTTGCCTCTTTACCCACATTCCAAGATGCCAGATCATAATCCATATATCTAGTAGTTTTTTTTTGTTCCTAATATACCCAAGAGTAAGGATACAAATAGAACTAAATAGTGGGAGCCCTCACCTCAAGTACTTGTTGTTGCACTGATCTTCCACCAGATTGAGCTTTGCCACCCATAAATGCAAGATACTGCATAAGACTTTTAGTGCTTTCTGTCTTACCAGCTCCACTTTCGCCACTCACTAATATGGCTTGGCTTTTACCATAATTGATCATAAGCCTGCATGACCGACATGTTAGATACATGGACCATAATTAATGCACAGAGTACTCAGAAGGTTTTTTTTCTTGCTGAAACACACCTATATGCACGGTCTGCAATGGCGAAAGGATGGGGGCTCAGCTCGCCAAATTCTGCTCCTTTATATATACCCATCATGTGATTGTTGTACAGGTGTGGAAGTCTTTGAAATGGATTGACAGCTATTAATATATTCCCAGTATAAGTCTGGGAAGGACAAAGCAACTTAAGCCGTTAGATTAGACCAAAGCACCTTAATCGGTACAATCGAGCATATCATAAAACATAAACAATTACAGTGTAGCTGAATTTCAAACTGTCCTAAAGTAGAAACTAAAAACAGCAAACACCATTAAAATAAGATCAGCCATGAAACATAAACACTATCAGAGCAATCAAGAATTCATAGGACTGGGTCCAAGCATGCATGCATAAATAGCATAAAAAGAAGAGCCGATATGTTGAACACTCAACTTACATATATTTCATTCATTCCAAATCTAGATTTCAAGTTTTGTAGAACCCCTGGTTCATGTAGATAAGCCAGCCTCGTCATATCCTCAACGCCACAGCGCTTTGCTTCTGCATCCTTAGGATACACACTTGGGATACTGGCAGTAACCTGTAACCAAAATATGGATATTTTTTTATTTTCATTTATCATTATCCATCTCCTTCAATAAATCAATTTACTATTATAACTTTATAAGATATAGCACTACATTCTGGCACTAATGAATTAATGGTTTCAGACTTAAAAGGAATTAACATGAGGCATTAAAAGGAATCTTAAATATCCCCAGTAAAGCATGAATAGAATGTGGCACACCATTAGGACTAGACAAACTACCAAAATATCACTTTGAGCGGAAAATAAAAGAAAGTTATCACAGAATTAACAACTGACCGTCTTCCCAGAACTACATTTTATTCTTAATTCATCTCCTTGGACCTCCTCCACCAGCCCATCAATCCAAGCCACATCAGCATCCTCAACCCAAACTTGAGAACCCACTGTAAAACGGACTTTGGATGCCTGCAACAGAATACACATAAGTACATGGCCAATGCCGGTTAATCAGTGATTGCGGTAAACTGAATACTATGAAGGGCAAGCAAAGAAGGATAGTAACAACTGACAAAATCACAACTCAAAATCATAATCCGGAGCAACATATACTGACAAAATAGTAGTTCGGAAGTTCCTGAATATCAAATCCTTCCATTGTGTTTGAACTTAAACGTGCAATACAAATGTCCAAAATTGGTGATAATAAACACATAGGCTAGTTTCATTATCCACAGGATAAGATTTAAACTAAAAGAGTGAAAAGAAGTTCACAGGACATCAATAGGCACTGTCCCATGATTAGCCAATGTTTGCACACTGATTCCATGTCATGAAACGTCAAACAGAGTATAAGGGTCCTGATTTTTTTCAACCAATGCTAGCTCACCAACATCACATTCACATAAGCCTATATCAAATTCGATGAGATGATCAGACTCCACATCTCGATAACGAGAGCTTGTTTAGAAACACTGGACAGAATCTACCTTAAGACAGAGTTTGAGCCTGAAGCCAGAGCCCCAACCTCGCCACATTGCACAATCACGGCCTGACAGAAGGACAGCAATTCTAAGGTACCATTTCCAGGAACAACGCCGAATTCTAACAGACGTTTATCTCAATGATCTCGCGACACAGCTTCAACTAGACGAGATCACAGGGTGCCAAAAAATAAACATCCCAAACCGCGCGGGCATTTCGGCGCCGTCACGAAGCGGCCGATCCCCCAACACGCTACTACCCAAAGTTCCAAACAGCACAAATCCGATCGGGCAAATCGTAACCAGTACCATTCCGTCAGCGGCGGGGTCGGATCAAGCCCGGCGGCGCCGAGGGCGAAGAGGCGGCTCCGCTGGCGCGCGCGATCGCCGCCGCCGCCGCCCTCCCGCGCGCCGCCGCGAAGTGGGGAGTTGGCGCCGGGGGTGGCCGACGCGCGAGCTCGAGGCGGGATCGCCGCCGCAGGGTGGGGTGGGGGTGAAGGCCGCGAGATCGCGACGCGGAGCGTGCCCGCTAGATTTGGATTCCGAGTGTCTGGTTGTTTTCTCTTCCAGGGAGGAAGGCGACTGGCGAGCCGCGAGGGGGGCGAGGGCGATGACCGAGGGCTTGTTTAGATAAAAAAAAATTCTCCATCACATCAAAATGTCATAACATGTATGGAGTACTAAATGTTGATGAAATCAAAAACTAATTGCACGGTTTTGTTGTGCTCTGCGAGACGAACATTTTGAGCCTAATTAATCAATTTTTGGACAATTTTTCGCACATACAAACGAAACGCTGTGCGCCGAAATCGGGCAGCGGGATTCGGCATCTAAACAGGCCCCGAGTCGACGAGGGAGGGAGGGAGTTGGGGACGAGTGGGAACGGGAGTGGTGAGATTAAACAAAAGCCTTTCTCAAAAGATTTTTTTTTTTGCGACCAAGCCTTTCTCAAAAGATTAAACAAAAGCCAGGAGAGAGAGCAAGGTAAACTCGCTCGCTGCTGCGGGCTGCGGCACGGCTCAGCTGTCAGTCTCAGTGCCCCCGTGGGGTCCCAACAGCGAGGTGGGTAGCTGGACTCGCCTTTTTCTTTCTTTCTTTTTCGAAATTATTAAATGCCTTATTTTTCGGAAAAAGAAATTAAGTGCCTTCTTTTTTTATCGATTATATACGTGTACGCAAGTAGGGAAAACATCCTACTAATGTGTTTGTGCGTACTTTTTAAACCCTTGCTTGATTCAAAATGGGGTTGATAAAGCCGTTATCGGTCTCGTCAAACGAAAATGCGTTCCTGTTGCTTATCGGGTCAATAAATCGCGTCCACGGTAGTTGAGTACATAAAAACTAGTGGTATCCCGCGTCGCGGGAATTTATACAAAATTTGAAGATGCAATTTAAAAGTAGAAACACTAAAATGATTGCATTGCAATTTTTTTAAACAACAATGTAGAGGAAAACACATTTATTTTATTGAGAGAGAACTACTTAGAAATTTGTAGCATGGTATTCGCAAAGACTAACACAATGCATAGCCGCAGAAAATCAGTAGAAGACATAAATTCATAATTCTAGTGGATGGTGACGTGGACAGCTTGCATATTGAGAGAAGATCTAGTGGACGGTGATGTGAACATCTTGCATGTGGAGAGAAATAGGGGGTGTGACTTTTAGTGGGTACCAATTATATAGTTGTTATAGATAAAACATGTCAACCACGGCAGCCACGCGTGCAAGAAATGCATATGGGGCCTCCACATCCACGTGCAAAACTAGACCTATTCAAATAAAAATATTTTATAGTGACGTTTCTAAGACAATCGCATCAACAAAATATAGTGAAATAGTGTTTGAAACTACCATTCTGATTATAATTTCACATAGTTGCTTTAATATACTCCATAAAAAATTTAATTTCATGAATCATTTAAAGTTGGTAAACACCTCCAAATAGTTTCACCTAGGTGAAAATTGTCATCTCTGTTCTTAGATTTAATGTTACATCATCAGAAAACCATATGTGGTATGATAATTGGTGAGAATGAGGTCTCAGTTGAAAGTAACCTCACAAAGCTCCATACGGACAGCTCCACCAAACGTATTTATGCATGCTTTTTGTAGGAAACACGATTTGTATTATGTATTACAAGTGTAGATCCCCCATATTTGTATTATGTTTTAGAAAAATGTAAAACAACTAGTTATCTTTGTAGAATGGCCAACAAAAATTGTTTTGACATTTTTTTGCACATGTAGAAAATTTTCAACTCATATATCCATAAAAAGATTTAAAACTATTTGTATTCAAAAATATTTTAATTATTTGAATGAAACACTAAGCCCCATTCGATCCTTATAAGAATCCAAAATACGACCCACCTACTATACGCAAAGGACGTACTAAGCCCAACGACATATGTTTCGGGCAGGGCGGTGGCCTTGAACCTGGGCTAACCCAATGTTGCCAGTAGTAAATCTATAATTTTATAATGTCTCTACTTTTTTTATTAAGTAATCCAGTTGCAATCCTCGTAGCAGTGTTGTTTCGGTTGTGGTCACTTGGCCATTGAGGCCGTGTTTAGATGCCAAATCGGGGGCACCCGATTCAGGACTGGCGCGCACAGTTACAATAAATGCGTCACTGTAGCATTTCGTTTGTATGTGTGAAAAATTGTCCAAAAATTGATTAATTAGGTTCAAAATGTTCGTCTCGCAGAGTACAACATAACTGTACAATTAGTTTTTTATTCCATCTATATTTAGTACTCCATGTATGGACCGATATTTTAATGTGATGGAAATTTTTTTTTGACATAGTAAATTTGGGGTGTAAATTTGAGATCTAAACAAGCCTAAGCGTAATTTGCAGGCTGCTTGGTTGGTGGCGGGAGTTTTGCCTGGTTCCCGACTTCCCGACCACAACTGGCCACGCCGAACTTGTGGGCGGCCCTGTTCATTTATTGCCGGTTTGACAAGTTATAAGATTTTAGCTATTTTTTATTTGAGCATCAAGATTTTAGCTATTTTGTAATACAATTTTTCGCCATAGGTGTGGCGGCCATTTTGATGCCGCACCTACGGCCTGGCAAAATCCGGCGAGCCAGCAAGCACGCCCTCGTCACATTGCAACTGTGGTCACACCCAAGATGTTTCCAAAAAAAAATCAACGCCTAAGCTGCAGCTTAAAAAACAATTGTAAAAGGGATGGCAGCTACTAAGACTCTGTTTGGATCCCACTCTTAAAACATAAAAGTACTAAAATTAGGACTAAAAAGTTCTAAAGATCCAAACACCTGCGACTAAAAGGAACTAAAACTAGTATAAAACTTTAGAGATATTTTTGGTGCTAAAAGAGTCTAAAGGGGCACATTTTCCCCGGTTGCCCCTCATTTATTGACCCACCCGCTCGCCCCCACCCCCGGCGCTGTCTCCCCCCCCCTCCCCCTCATTCGTTCCTATCCTGTCACACCCTAAAATTCATCACAATGAAATTTTAGCAACCTTATGAGATTTTTTAGGATTTATTAAGATCTAAGTAAATTTTCTGAGATTTAATTGAAATTCCGGTGAATTAATTCAATTTAAATATCATAATAAGTAATTTTAGTCGAAATAAGTTTGATGCATTCATGCTGCTGCATTTCTTTTTGATTGCTGGTAAATTAAGTTGGAATTTAAATTCTGTTTAAATTCAAACTTAATTTGTTTTTGTTTGAGCTCTAGAATAGTTCCGTCTGCTTGAGTTTGTTGTTGCTCCCTGAACTCTTCCTCCGTCCGTATTTTCTCGTCATTTCTCTTAGTCTAGCCGGGCATCTCTGTTGGGCTGCCCCGTCTCTCTCTCGGCCCAGCAAGCCAGCCGACCCATCTCCTTTCCCGCCTGTCGTCCCCTCTACTCCGCAGCAGGAACCCACTGGAGCCCAGGTCCGCCGTCTCTCCGACGCCGAGGTCTGAGCCGATTCACGCTAGCTATAAAGCCTCTTCCGTCGCCGGTTCCTCTGCACAACACAGGCACCACAACGAGCTTCTGGACGACGACGCCCCAAGGTCCACAGGCATCCGTCGTCTCGGGCGAGCACCGAGGAGCACGTCCATATGAACATGGACATGTACCTATCTCTGTAACTTGTCATCATATCGTCGTCTCTGCTCATCGTTACAAGCCACTCGAGCCCAATCAGCTAACCACGTAAATCTCTAGCATTTTTCTCTAGCAAAATAACTAGGATGCTTGATATATTAAGTTCAAACATAAGAAATCTTCTAGTCTTCACAATCGATCTTTAATCCATAGGCTAATCCAATTATCCTACTTATTTCCTCTTCTATTTCCGTGCATGTAACTTTGTGACCTTGTATTTATTTATTATTTCTTTTCCAATCTTGACCTGCTATTCTCAGCTTGATGCCTAATATATACCGAATACCGAATACATCTCTGCCTTCTTTTTCTCTTTCTATCCGCCGATGAGCACAAACTCGAGTCCAAGCTGGATCCTAACTAGTCTGATCGAGCGTGCACGTCCCAACCCTACCCTCTGATTTTTTTTCCTGCCATCCGCTCATAAATATGGGACGCTGCCCCCCGTCCGTTTCTTTTCTTCCGCAACTAAACATCAGAGCCGCATGCCATGCCCTAGCTCCCTTCCATATCGCCGCCGCCGAGCAGCCGCCGCCAATGAACTGCTTCATCGCCGCTGCCCGGGCAGGCTGTTAGCGCTGGGTGCATATGCGAGTTGCTGTGAAGGCCGTCGATCAAGTCCCTGCTGGACCATGGAAACTCGCCGTCCGTGCGAATGTCGAACCGTACCTGTTCTGCAGCCGCGCCCTCGCCGAGGTTGGTTTCCGGCCGCGGCCGCCGCCGTCGATCTCTCTCTCTGTTCTTCTAGGACAATTGTTACAATCTTAGAGTCTGCATACCTATTGTTTGCTGCACGCCGGCTTCATCTTCAGTTCATGTTATTAACAAGATCAGAGACAATCAGCTAATTTCCCTTCCCACCGTGAGAGCAAAGAATCAGCTGCCTCTTTGGTATTTTTATCTTCATATTATTTTAGTCCCTAATTAATCAGCAGGCATCAATTATACGCCACCCATGTAAACATCAAGCAATATTATTATAAGCTACTGGTCCACATGCCAGTCAAGTTCGAGTTGGAGTCCAACGCTGACCCAGAACAAACGCCCGTGCTCAGGGTGAGCCCAAGCCCGACGCTATGCTGCCGGCCTATAAATAGATGTGCACCAAATCTTATTCTCTGATCTGCAACTAATATCTTTGCCTCGTCCTCCTCCGTAGTGCGCAGCTCTCGGGTGCCCTAGTTGGTGCCCTGCGCACCAGTCCTTCGTCCGAGCAGCCGCCGCCTGGTCTGCCTTCTTCGTCGCTGCAGGCGAGCACCGCCGCACCACCTCGAGCGCGCACCTCCACGTCTTCCCAAATCTCATCTGCTGGGGCACAACGTCGAACCATCGCTAGGGAATTTCGGCACACAATGCAAGATTGGTCTGCAGTCTCCGGCCGTCACATTGGGTCACAGGACATCGTGTTCGCCGTCGTCGTTCATCGGATGCCCTAGGTGAGATATCAATATATCATCATGTTTCTCCTTCAGTTATGTTTCTGTATTTGTATCTCAACCGTGTCCCAAGTTTTCAGCCCGCCGGCCATCCTGATGCCTCTCTTCCTTGTTTTGCTAGCCTACGTATAATTGTTTCAGTTTGCCGCCCGCGCGATAGATCGCTTGACCATCTGGTCCAACTCCGGCAACTGCTCCGCTTCACGTCTGCCTTCGTTGCATCTCGCCGACGCTAGAGCCTGACCACCGGTCACAAGCACACAGCGCGCTGCCGCCGGCGAGACATCCAGGCCAATTACATCTCGGTCCCCTAAGTTATCTGAAGTCGGACTCGTGTCCAAGCTGCATCTGCATCCAATCTGACGCGTACGAGGCATCAACAACGCAGCGTGGTGTGCAGCATATAAAGTCATCCCGCCGCCGCCGTCATCTCGACGCCTGCCGCCGCCAATGTTTGACAATATCCAACGACGAGCCCTAGTTTCTGCTGACCGTCAGGAGCATAACAGCGACACAGGGAGGCCGTCTGTCCGCGAAAACGTCATCGTTGATCTGCTGCCGGAGCACGCCGTCCACTTGAAGATCGGATCCCAACGTACAACTCTGTTGTGATTTTTCTCTATTGGTGACTTGATCCAGGGGCCCCACCTTCTGCCGTGTGCTGCTGCTTGCTGACGTACGCCTTGTTGTTCCGGCGAGCCATGTACTGAGCCGCCGCCTCCTGTCTCTCTGCTACTGCAACGGCAAGCCATAAGCCTATAGGGAGCAAGATCACTGCCGGCGAAGGAAGAAGCCATGTACGTACAGATGCATGCATGTGATGACATCATGCGTATACAATAAATTAGCTTTTACATTAGAGCAAAACAATTACGTTAGTTGTGTACTCGTCCCAGAATCTTCAAGTTTCAGAAACCTTGTGGCCATCCCTATCTTTGAACAATAGACCAATCAACTATTTTCATGTAATCCAATCCTTGCACAATATTTAATTAATCCATCGTTTTCTTGATTGTTGTGTTATGCTCATGTCACTCCGGCTCAGCAACTCTTAATTCCCCTTTCATTCTAAAATCCCGAAATATCTATACCCATGAATTTGTTTAGTCCATATCTTTCTCGTTTTAACTCCGATTTTAGCGATTCTCGCGCTCACGCGTTCGTGGTAACGCGTAGAATAGTTTTGTATTGTTGTTTACTTCTGTTGGAATTGTTTGGTATATTGTTTCTTATTTATTGTATTGTTTTCTTGTATGTGTATGTGTGATGCGTATAGGAAACACGTCGTTCGAGGAAGTGTTTGAAGAACCAGCTGTTGAAGAGTTTGAGCAGCAGCAGGGTTGGGAAGAAGGCAAGTATTCCTTGATCATGCCCGTTTATACCTAAATGACATGCAATTTAAGTACACCGTTTATTTATCGCTTGCATTAATATTGCTGGGTCCCATTAAGGATTTCCTAGTCTCTTTTACCATACCTTGCAGCTGGGTTATATAACTAATTTTGACTGGTAGATGATGCTTAGTTGCTCAACTGGGATTAGTTTAATAAAACCCCTACTCTATGTTCCATTATTATCTTTTAATATAATAATGACAAGATCACCTCTTTTAATTGGAACATGGAGCGACCACCCAGGAAAACAGTGCAACCATAAGTGCTATGTGGCTCTGGCTTTGACTGACTAATTAGGTATTCTAGTTTGGGATAGTTTTACCCGAAAGGGGCAAGAGGTGCGGCGGTTGACGAGGTATAGCCCGGTCCTCTTGAGCGGTAGGCTTTGCTAAGATACGCGACTCACTAGGGAGGGTTATGCTTTGCTCCTGAACCGGAAGCCTTAGCGAACTATCACATATTAGAGTATCTTTGTAAAGGTCTCATAGTGAAACCCAATATTCGGTCCACGTGGTGTGGGAAGGGTACATGCTTTCGGGCAATGGGAATCACTGCTTATGGTGAATGTGTACAACCTCTGCAGAGTGTAAAACTGTTATAACAGTCGTGCTCACAGTCATGAGCAGCCTGGACCCTCACATGATTAATCTATCAGAATATGATCTAAATTGTGGTTACTTGAATTTGATGGGTTTATGTCATTTATTTAATTGTGGTTGGTATATATTATATCTGCTAGTAAATAGATGCTTAATAAAATTTGACCAACTAAAAGTGCTTAATGCAGCTATCCTTTCAGCCTTCCACTTTATAAAGCCTAGCATGTCATTTATTTCCATACTTTGCTGAGTACGACATGTGCTCACGCTTGTTTATTTATATTGCATCGACCACACTCGGACTGCTGCTCAGATTGGGAGAATTTTGAGGATTATACTGCTGACTTTGAGGAATTCTAGGCGAGTCCGCTAGTCAACTGCCTGTGGAGATGGAGTTATTTCGTTTCGATTAGTTAAATGTTTATTTAAGTCTTCCGCTATGACATTTGTGTCAACTCTGAGATTGTAATAAATATACTTTAATACTCTTTCGTATGCATGGTTATGGATATTCACTTGTGACGTCTACCATATGTGTGTAAACTTGATCCTGGCGCACATATGAGATGCACCTGGTTTTATTTCTAAAACCAGGTGTGACATATCCTCTCTCGCAATGGCTCTCTCTCTCTCCCTCTTTACATCCCACGCCGCCGCGCTCCGCCGCCACCATCCACTACTCGTTCCCGACGCCGCCATCCACCTTCCTTCTCCTCCCGAGTCCTCCCCCGCAATCCTCCACCGAAGCAATGGAAGGAGGCGGCCACGCATCCAACTTTTCTCAGGGGAGTTCGTCCAATGGCGGCTTTCCCTTCCCCTTTCCGGTGACCTCCTATGACGACCAGTTCCATGGCAACCCCCCCGTATGTTGCGGTGCCCCCTAGGTCTGACCTCTCAAACCTAGATCTGAATGCCAATGTCGGATCCTTCACGGAGATGCTGCAGTCAGGTGAAGGGCTGGCCAAATCCGGCTGTCCCCCCTTCTTGCCTCCTCATCTGAGTGGTGGTGGAGGTGGATCCGACCCTGTTCGAGGAAGTGAAGTCCTAGCCGTCCGTGGTCGAGGCTGCAGTGGTGGTAGTGGGAGAAGGCCGCCGGGCCGTGGCCGCGGTCGCAGCTCGACTCCGCCTCTGGCGCACGGAAGGCGGCCAAGATCGGTGGCTGGCCGTACAAGCTCGGTTGGTGATGAAGAAGACGCAGCTGAGGACATGGACGACAACAGCTCGGTAAATTCTTTCATACGCTCAACCGTCTTGTCTTCTTGATGGCTGATTGTGGTAGTCAATTGAACTGTTGTAGTTGTAGCTAATTTATTTTCTTGCTCTAGAACTATTATGACAAGGCCAATTGGACCGTTGAGTACAACACACACGTATTCTGTGATCTAGCTCTAGAACAGATTAGGACAGGTAATTGCCCTAATCTCCAAATGAAAGTATATGCAGTGTAGGATATTCAAGAGAAATTTTATAACCAAATTGGACTTTGGCTACAACCCAAGCAATTCAGGAACAGATTCAGTCAGTGTAGATATATGTACAACTAGATCAAGGAATATATGAAAGATACAGGGTTGGGCAGCACTGAAGATGGAGGTATAGATGGACATAATGACCAATGGTGGAAAGATAAATGCAAGGTACTATTGTCCTTGTACTGATCAGTTCTGCCTATGTATTTTTTCATACCAATATGTGACATGTGTGTGTCTCTGCAATTTTTAGGGCAAGTATCCAGAGTGTAAGAAGTTCAAATGGTGCATGGCCACTTATATTGATCAGTTGTATGAAATGTTTCATGGAACCTGTGTTGATGGGAGTACTGCATGCATACTTGGTGAAGATGATTGGGGTCCCTCTGCTGGTGCTGATGAGGAAGATGATAATGATGATGAGGAGGAGGAGGAAGAGCCAATTAGGAGCCCTGGTGTAACTTTAGACAACAGAAAGAGGACAACCACCAGCACAGACACAACATGCAGTCCAAAGAAGAAGAGTAAGAGTCCAATGATAAAGTGTATGAGCAATTTGATACAAACCATGCAAGTTGGTTCAAGCAAGGAAGTCTTAGTGGCCAAGGAGATACAATAGCACATTGTGGACCTCAAGGAACAGGAAGAGCAGCAGAGGAAGGAGGACATAGCAAAGCACTTGGACCTAGTCAGGGCATGTGGAGTAACAGAGGATTCAGATGAGTTCTATGTTGCTACCCTTTTGTTCAAGGAAGATTACAACAGGACAATGTTTAGTGAATTCATCACTGATGCAGGTAGACTTGGGTGGTTAAGGAGATAAGTGAAAGATTGGAGTGGCTAGAGTGCAAGACTAGAGTGAAATGCTAGAGTGATTGGCACCTGTGTGTGTCTTGTATGTTTAATTTCTCTTGTTGAACTTTAGAATTTGCTTTGGACCATGTTATGTATGTTAAATCTATGTCTTGAACCTTGTTATCTATGTTAAATCTGTGTGTGTCTTGTATGTTTGCTTATGTTTAATTTCTCTTGTTAAACTTTTTTGTTTACTTTTATTTACTATCTCTATTTATATACTCTATCTATTAGTTGTAATACTTTGATACTTAATTTTTTCTTTTTGGATAGGAAGAAGACACGAGAATGGGTGAATTGGTCAGTGCATATGTCAGGAAATATCGCCAAAAGAGGATGGCGGCAGCACTCACTACTGCAGTTGCTGGTATGTATCACTATGAGACATACTGGAACAAAGAAGATTATAGACAACCTGTAGAATCTAGTTATGAATGGCTTATGACTTCACTTTCTAGTAAGACATATTGTTATCAGAATTTTAGTGAATATGGAATTGTTTTATTCATTGCATAATGTGCTTGTTGAGTCCTATGGATTGAAATCCACAAAGAAAATGGCATCTCTATAGGCATTAGGCCTATTTTTGTGGATGTGTGGGACAGATCAGTATATGAGACAAGCCGATGATAGGTTCAAAAGGTCAAAAGAAACTTGTAGTAGGAAGTTTGATAGGGTATTGAGGGCTGTGGACAAGCTAGCAGCCAACATCATCAAGCCAGTAGACCCTGAATTTAGGACTATGCACAGTAGGTTGCAATATGCACAGTTCTCTCCATTCCTTGACAATTGCATAGGAGCAATATATGGTACCAATGTACCAATAGTAGTTCCAACAAACCAAGTGGTGCAACATACTGGAAGAAAGGGTATCACAACTCAAAATGTGCTGGCCATTTGTGATTTCGATATGAGATTCACTTTTGTGGTTGCTGGCTGGCTTGGTTCAGTACATGACATAAGGGTTTTGAAAGATGCAATTGAAAAGTTTGGGGACAAGTATCCACATCCCCCTGAAGGTATTACAATGAACTCAAAATGTGCTTTCTCTGTTTGCTTAATTTGAGTTGAAATGTGTTCTCTCAATTCTATGTGCAGGCAAATTTTATCTTGTGGACTCGGGGTACCCTAACCGGCCGGGTTATCTAGCACCTTACAAGGGGACAAAGTATCATCTTCCTGAATTTCGTCAAGGCCCAATGCCAAGAGGTAGAAAAGAACTTTTCAACTATTGTCACTCCTCATTGCGTAATGTCATCGAAAAGAGTTTTGGAGTTCTGAAAAATAAGTGGAGAATTTTGAATAAATTACCTAGTTATCCAATGTGGAAGCAAAGCAAAATTATCATAGCATGTATGGCAATTCACAACTTCATTAGAGAGAGCAATATAGAAGATGATGACTTTGGTAGATGTGACGAAGATGAAAATTATGTCCCATCTGTGGAACCCGATGCATCTTCTTCTCAAAGAAATGGTCATGCTGGAGATGAAGACCAAAACATGAATGAGTTTAGAGATTGGATAGCAGATGGATTGTTTAGTAGGAACTAGATTTCATTGCCTTGTGTTGTAATAATTGAATTTTTGAATTGCATGAACTTGTACGAACTGTGATTGCCTTGTGTTGTAATAATTGGATTTTATCGTTGTACTGGTGTTGCTGTGCGGGAAAATCTATGTTGCTGCTGGCGGGTGAACGTAGGGTGGCGCAAAGGAAAAAAGAAAAGGGCGCGCGAAGGGGCTGGTGGGTGAGCGCAGGGTGGCGCGAAGGAAAAAGAAAAGGGCGTGCGAAGGGGCTGGCAGGTGAGGGCAGTGTGGCGCGAAGGGGCCGGCGGGTGAGGGTAGGGGTGGATGGTATAATTGTCTCTGAGCAGTTTATTAATGGGACTTTAGTCTTTTTTTAGTAGTGGGATCCAAACTGTAGTACTAAAGTTTAGCACCTTCATTTTAGGACTAATGTTTTAGGGTGTGTTTGGATTATAGGGACTAAAGTTTAGTCCCTCAAATAAGTCATAATTATAAGCATTAAACATAAACTAATTATAAAACTAATTGCATAAGTCATATCTACTCTACGAGACGAATCTAACAAGCCTAATTAACATATAATTAGTACATAATTATCAAATTATTATTGTAGCATTATATTATCTAATCATAGACTAATTAGGCTTAATATATTCGTATCATAAATTAGTCCTCGCTTATGTAATGCATTTTTAATTAATTTATATTTAATACTTCTAATTAGCGTTCTTCCTTTTGATGTAACGGGACTAAAATTTTAGTCCCTAGAACCAAACAGGACCTTAGTTGCAAAGATACAAACATGCCCTAATTAGTTGTATAACTTGTGTGAGTGCTACTCCGTGGCTTGGCCACTGTGGCCGGGCCCTAAACACCCCCTTGTAATCCATGCCTAGTAGTCTCGTTTTGAATATTTTTATTCCTCTTCTAGATTTATTCATGAACGAATTTGCAAACTCCATGTATGTAAAGGAGAGAGTAATGTAACAACCAATATTGATTAATTTTTGTTGCCAGGTAAATGCTCGTTTAGTCATCACGACACAGGAGGTGTTTAGTTCCTGAAAAGATGAAGTAAAAAATTGGTAGAAAAGTCACATCGGATACTGCAGCGCACTGTAGCATTTTTTGTTTGTTTGTGGTAAACATTGTCGTACCATGATCTAACTAGGCTTAAAAGATTCGTCTCGTCGTGTACATCAAGACTATGCAATTAGTTTTTTTATTTACCTACATTTAATACTCCATGCATGATGAGAGAAATTTGATGTGATAGGTGAATAATGAAGTTTGGAGAGAGAATTTTTTGGAACTAACATAGACCAATGGTGGCATATTATCGGAGTATACTACGTGCTAGTTCATGCAACATGTACGGGCGTGCATGGCTTCAGAAGCTAGCATGCTTTTCCATGGACGCAAATAATAACTTGCCTTCGGCGTAACTGGCCCTTATATATCCATCGTCCAAATCGCATCTAACAGTTCGCTGTAAATTACTCCTCTGACCTTATCCTTAACCCATGCAGCGCACGGAGGCCCGGGAACAGAATAGCGCAGGCCCCAACTGAATCATTCTCCTACACGTCGTGGAAGCAATGGAGACAAGCCAATCTGAAAATGGTGCAAAGCCTGGACCAAATCCAAACCAAACCGGCGTATTTATGTCCGGCAATAAAACCCCACCAAACAAACTGATCCGCATGCCTACGCAAACCAACCCAATCCAACCCACCATCATACTCCAACCAAAACCACACTGGATCCATGGAATACTAATCACCTGAGGCTATTAGCTAATATACGTGGAAACCCAAGCCTCTAGCCGCTAGTACAATAGCTGCACCGCCAACCAGTGAGAATAAAGATGAATTGGTAGTTCAATACATACATCAAACATTAAAATACAGAGCTCATACATCATCCTTGATTTTTAGTATAATTTAATTACAAGTCTCATGAAAAAACATCTGTCGCTGATACATCAGCATGCATGCTCATATAATTATCGCCTTAGCGGCTTCCAGCTGCCTGCAGACGACTCAGAGAAAAGGAGAACATACATAAGAGTAACAGGATGCATGCAGCCCAGACTTGAATATCAAGACGGCTTTAGAATCGATGTAGAAGTACAAAAAATAGTTTGTTTCATGCGTTGCATATGAACCTGCAATGAACGAAAAATGGTTAGAAAAAAATGTGGGCAATCAGTAATTCAGTATACATTCCGTTATGCAAAAGTTGAGAAGCCAAATTCAGAAGTACAAATTGGCAGGAAATACAGAATGACATTGTTACAAGTAAGACTGAAAATTCACCTTGGCAAACTTATAAGTGTTGACTTCCTCTGTTATTCCTCATAGGATTCATGTTCTGGATCTTCTTCACCTGCAGGAGACATTGCGATCATTTTAGCAGAAACTGAAACAACTATCATTTCTGGAGAGAGAAAACCATTATACCTTCAATATCAGGTTCTTTGGTTTTAAAAAGCCAATTTTTAGCACAGACTAATGCCTCTACCATTTTTGGAGTTAATGAGCTTCTATGATCTCCAAGAATCCTTCCCCCAGTACTAAAAGCAGATTCAGATGGTACTGTACTAAGGGGAATTGCAAGAAAGTCACGAGCCATCGTCTATCAGACGAAGGACAAGCTGTAATACTGGGGTTTCCAAACTGAGGTTAACATCTCGTGAGATAGGGTATTCTCTTCGGTGGAATAGGAGAATCAATTACTATGTGGTGAAATCATGAATTTTATAAATATTGTTTAATCATGAGCAATGTGAAATCATGAATTTTTTGTTGTGGTGAAATCATGATTTTTTTGTAAATGTCGTTTAAGCCATGAGCAATGTTGTATTATGTATATCAATATCTCGGCCATGCCTTTAATTGGTGTCAAGTGTTGCGACATTAGTTACAGATGACTCAAAATTTCTGGCTTGTTTCTTGGTATGAAAGCATCTGGTTTGAAAACAATTTGTACGCTGCAATTAGTAAAAGAACATGGAGAAGAGGGGAGATGGTGCTGTGCTTGATCGCCAAGTTTCTACGAAGATGAAGTGATGACCTGATGTATTGGTCTGCTACTTTAAAAAAAAGTTTGGGAGTTTCTCTCGGTGATTCTCTCTTTAAATAATGTTCCAGTTGAACATCAATGTTACGCCCCTATATATGTGAGGAACCTTAATGCATAAACTTTGTAAAAGATCAGATAGTTAAAGTCAAAGAAATTAGAAACTTCAATGTCCATATATTAAATCAGATTAAGCAGGTCATTGCGTGGGCACGGGAGGGATGTAGATATACAAGGCGGGTAACTTTTTTGCCGGTGAAGGGAGGGATATGGATACACAGGGCGGTAACTTTTTCACCGGTGAAAAAAAAATCCTCCAAACGGTTTAAACCGTTTCTTTTCGTTTGATGTCGCAAATTCTTGAACGTATTTTCCCCCACGGATCTGACATGTGAGTCCTCCTTAAGAGGTGGGTACGAAAATCATAGGTGGCCAATTCTACTATAATATGGATATATATATATATATATATTTCTTACCGTGTATGGGTGTGTGTATATATATATGCATATAGATAAAATTCATGTTCACTATGTTTTTTTCTAGAATCACGTGCAATCAAATTTCTGAAGAGTTGGAGATAAAAACAGACATGTGGAAAACACCAATATCATAGCGGCTTGTCGAGGTAATATAAGTTTTGAAAGCTTCTAATATTGGTAATATAAGTTTTGAAAGCTTCTAATATTTATTCATTGTATTTCTTCGTAAACTTATACATGGTCATATATAGGTGCAGTGTGTTAGTGGCTAGAGAGGCCGAGAGAAGGGGAAGTGACTGCCAATGAAGATCATATTGACAGTCCACAAGAGGCCAATTTAATATGATATTACACTTCTCAGCTAAAATTGTTATTTTGCCGAACGTAATCATGTTGTGCCTTTGGTGAATCTTTAGAACTTATGACCTTTGTTGATCTCGGCATGCTTTGCTCTTTTGGGTAATGTAAACATGTAGGACGTGGGCGCAGAGCGTATATCTATTTTGTTGACTTCTAAACTTGTAGAACATGGGCGTGGAAGCTCTAGATCTTTGATTTGAACTATGGTTTATACTCGGTGGGAATGATGTATAAATTAGTACTTGACTAATGCGTTATTTGATCTTGTTTCATTGTGAAATTAAAGTTGAATAATTCATTTGCAAAAGTATATTAGTATATTGTATTCCTGTTGTGCTAGAAATTTAAGAGATAATTTTGAGATGCTCCCAAATGACAAAATGTCCTGAAAACATTCCACGTGGAATGGTTTGGTATAAGCATATTAATTGTGCGATGTGAACTTCAAAATTTTCATTTATTTCTTATTATGTCTGAAATACCTGGACAATCAATATGGTGATTCTGTTTATTTTCATTGCCTAAATCTGTCAACATTTCTATCCAGAAGTAAATTTATTCGAAATAGGTAAGGCTTGTGTTTCTATGCAAAAGTAAATTTATTACAAAATAGGTAAAATTTGCATGTACACTTTTTATTCACGTGCGTGCACGCTACTAGTGGGGTTGAAAAGAGCATAAACATTTTGGAACTCTTTTGGAAACTCAGGTTTCAATTCCTCTGGATTAGCTGCCCTGCCCTTGTTGCCATTTCTAAATATGGTAAATTCTGGAGAGAGAAGCAAAATATTACTCCCTCCGTCTCACAATATAAGACGCGCACGTACTTCAAGATTCAAACTTTAAAAGTTTTGACCTATAGTTAATCTTTCATAATAAAAACTGTATCTAACAAAAATAATACCATTAGATTTGTATTTAAATATACTTTTATATAACTATGATTTTGTTGCTACAATCATTATAGTATTGGAGACATTAAGAGTCGAGACTGTGCCAAATTTGAGCGCGCCTTATATTTTGAGACAGAGGGAGTATGTTACAACATGAAACATCCTATAACAGTGAAAACGGAGAACATATGCACACACGGTTAAATTTCCAGTGGCTTAACACAAATTTGACAATTATCCATGTAAATGTAAGTAGTTAAGGCGCGAGGAGCTTTACAGAGCCGAAGTCCTAAGAGCAAGTACAATAATGGTCTTATAGTAATGTTTTTGCTGATGTGAAAGAAAAATGAGTAGAGAGAAGAGAGCTTGGCTCTCATGCAAGCAACAAGCTGAACACACGCTCCTATACAGAGGTGGGGCCGGATGAGAGATAATGTGAGAGTAAATACGAAAGAGAAGAAAACAAATGATAAAAAGTTAGTAATGTATAAACAAGTAATATATCATTATTATATGATTTGACTTTTATGTCTTGTCTAATAGCCTAACAGTGATCTCTATTATTAACCTTGCTCTAACGAGAACACGTAAGCGGAAGTTAACACTAACATACTCACCTTCCCTGCAAACACCGCAAATCCGCATCGTTTTCGCTTGGTTCACTAGTTTACCCCGCACAAACTCCTCTCTCTTTCCTCGGGCCCTCGTCTCCCTCTGTAGAATGGCAGTACATCCAGTCTCCACGCGTGCTCACACCGGCGGCAAGATGAGCGGCCCCAAGGAGCACCGGATACTCACCGTCTCTGCGGGGGACATTTCACCGGTAGACAGGAAAGAAAATTTAGGTGAATTTTAGGGGTGGAGAGTGCGCCTCGTCTCCGTCTCGTTCCCTTCCGCGGTTGCCGCCGCTCCGCGTCCGTCTCGCCCGCCGTTTCCTCTCGCCGACACCCTACCTCCGACCGCGTCTTCCACCGCCCCGTCGACCCCAAGCCTCTCATATACTCGTCCGAAAACGGGGCCGACCGCTAGCTAGTCAGCCCAGCACCCGACGAGCAGCCGACGACTGGGCGAGCGGCGGCGCCCTTTGCCGCGTCTTCGCCCCGCCTTTGCCGGCGACGAGAACCCACCAGGTATTCCCGCCCCTTGTCTTCATTTCCTGCTGTGCGAAGCGGAGCACCCGAATCCCTAACATACGCTAAACGTATTCCGATCCGACCCAGTTATTACTAACTTCGATTTTGTTTGCAAAATTATCGGGTGTACATGTGTACACCCATGTCCTATGCTAGGTCCGCCCCTGGATATGCATTGGGGTAATATTTGCTAGATAGGTGACATTTATTTTGTGATGCTGTGTTTAGGCTAATGTGTGGTTCTGTGGACAGGGGCTTCTGATTGGTCATACTCATAGCGATGATGGTGCCTGATCTTAGTTTCTCAGCATCAATCTCGAGTGTCAAGCTCCCAAGGTATGGGGCATCAAAGAATGAGATATTCTTGGTTAAGAGGACCCCAAAATTCCGTGCAGAAGCTAGGCCAGCGGAATCTGGGAAGTATGGTACTAATGGCCGGGCAACAAAGATGGTCCCAACTACAGAGTTGAGGAGGACCAATGGTGGTGGCCTTGTAAGATTAGGAACAGCCAATGGTTCTCCAAATGGTACTGTCAATGGCTCAACCAAGGGACACGTTAATGGTTCTGCTAAAGCCATTGTCAATGGCTCAACCAGAGCGGTCATTAATGGTACCCCCAAGGTGGCTGTAAATGGTACTAGTCTGGTGAAAGGCAGCAAGACGTCCTCTCTTGTTAAGACACAGAAGCACACAAGACTCAAGGATAATCCCTTTCAAGAAGAACTGAAGGTTTTGCCTTCTGATGAGGGATTCAGCTGGGCGAAAGATAATTACAACTCCGCGCAGAGGAGCATAGATATATGGTCTTTTGTTCTTTCTTTTCGAGTCCGTGTGTTATTTGACAATGCAAAATGGGCCTATCCTGGTGGATTCTCAGAAGAAAAACAGGTATTTCTTTAAGACATAGATAAACTATTGAGTCATGTTCATTCAAGAAGAAAAAAATTCCTAGTCAGTAACATTGTGATTCCAAAGAAGTCAGAGAAGGAAAATTTTCTGTGCTGATTGGCCACCAATGAGCATTCTATCTATAGGTGGAGTAAAATTTATTTGTAGTAATTGTGTGAATCAGCACAGGAAATTTTCTGTGCTGATTGACGCAACATCGGTTGAGATGGTTCGGACATGTCCAACGGAGGCCTCCTGAGGCGCCGGTGCGTAGTGGGGTTCTACAGCGGGCCAATAATGTTAAGAGAGGTAGAGGGCGACCCAAACTAACTTGGGACGAGTCGGTTATTAGAGACCTTAAAGAGTGGAATATCTCTAAGGATTTAGTTATGGATAGGAGCGCTTGGAGACTAGCAATTAATGTGCCTGAGCCGTGATTTTTGGGTTTCACCTCTAGCCTACCCCAACTAGCTTGGGACAAAAGGCTATGTTGTTGTTGTTGTTGAATTGTGTGAATCACATCGCTTGCAGCTGCAAAAAGAAAGGATCTGTTGTCTACTATACATATGGTCTAAAATGTGGCTTACATCTTGCAGAAAGTTCGAAGACAGAAAACTGCTTCATGGTTAAGAGAGCAAGTGTTACAGCTTGGCCCAACATTTATTAAGCTTGGACAGTTATCCTCCACACGATCTGATTTATTCTCGAGAGAATTTGTGGATGAGCTTGCAAAACTGCAGGTACTTTGCTTGTCAATATTGATATATGCTTCTTTTGGCGATGAATTGGTATATGTTTCTGCTTATGTTGTTCCTCTCGTTTTATTGTGCTGACATGATTAGCTTGTCCATTCTTTTCTGTCTTCCTATTGATGTATTGTTGCTATTATCTGATGAATTGAACATTAATTTGAAATGATCAATGATGGAACACAGCTTTTGTATTGGACAGACTAAGACCATAGGAAATAGTATGAACCATGTACAAGTACTCATGATTTATCCCTTTTTTTTTTCCACTTTTATGCAGGATAGAGTACCTGCGTTCTCTCCTGAGAAAGCAAAAGCTTTCATAGAGAAGGAAATGGGCTGTTCCATTGATGTTGTGTACAAAGAATTTGAAGAGCGTCCAATAGCAGCAGCAAGTCTTGGTCAGGTATTTAATCCTAAACTTTATTAGCGTAGCGTCTGCATTTTTCTACCCAGTAGAATTGCACTCTCCGTAAAATAAACATATTACGCAACCCTTATTCTCAAGGTATTCTCTTCCCCAGATTTGTTGAAATCATGTAGAAACTAACTTCATCGTGATTTAGCCCCTCTTGCAGCATCTAAAAGGAAATGTGTGATTTAGCCCCTCTTAACATCTGATCTGTCTACTCCTTTCTGTTCTGTGGCAAAATAAAACTGACTACATTATTGGCCTTAACGGCCCTTATCTGCAAACAGTTTATTAAATTCAATGCCATAGATGATACTTGTGCTGCATTTTCTGAGTTCTACTCCCACATTACTGTGTGTTTTATTTTTCAGGTACATCGTGCAGTGCTCCATAATGGAGAAAGAGTTGCAGTGAAAGTTCAGCGACCAGGGCTCAAAAAACTTTTTGACATTGACCTAAGTGAGATATATACAAGTTACTGGTGTCCTTGAAAAATAGACTATTAATTTAGAGAAACAGAACACATAAAGTTTAATGCATGCTCTTTTTTTAATTCCATCCTATTTGATTGGAGATTTGTATTTTGTACAAAACAAAAGGTGGATTTAACATTTTAATTTTTAACTTGGGCTCACCAGTTTGTAAATTTGTAATAACAATATTAATGTTCGTGCACATGGTTTGTTAGTGAAGGATTTAAGCCATATACTGAAATACTCAGTTAATGTCTTGATGATACCGATGAGCCAACCATACTAAATCTTTTTCCCTTTGGTTTCTTGCAGGGAACTTAAAGCTAGTAGCTGAGTATTTTCAAAGAAGTGAAACATTTGGAGGCCCTTCAAGGGACTGGATTGGTATTTATGAGGAATGTTCTAAGTAAGTACATAGATAGTCTTCTTGGATGTATTATGTGTGTTAATATATGAATATAATGATGGGTAGCTTAGACTCTTGATAGGCTTATGTTTCAAAATTTTGACTACATAGGCTTATGTTTCTTTGGAAATTGGTTATACCTAAAATATTTCATGATCCTGATTTCGATGATTTCAGAATTTTATATGAAGAAATTGATTATATCAACGAAGGAAAGAATGCAGACAAGTTTCGCCGGGATTTCAGAAACATAAAGTGGGTTCGCGTGCCAGTATGTTTCCTGGACCTCACAATGCAATTCATTTTTGGGTTTTGTTTCAGTGCACCACCGCTATTATACTAACAACTCGTAAGTCTAGTTATCATAATGAACTGAATTGAGATTTCATACCTAGAAGAACAAACCAGAATCACCAGATACAGCATCCAATCGAATATTTCTTGATGGGGGCAATACTAAGGCTATTTGTCTGCCCAACAATGAAGGTTACAAAGCATTAGTGCTGGGACTGATATGGCAAGCCACTAGTTGGTTTATGACGACTAGTGGTTGGGCCAAGCAGTAAAGGCTTATCTATGTACTTAAAAAATATTGTAATCCACTTCAGTCATGGTGGGACACTAAGTACTTAGTTAAGACCAGAGTTATCCATATAAAGGATTTAGTGGTCGGTTGTAATCAATGATTCCCCCCATCTTCTGCTCACATGTTTAAACTTTAGTCATGGTGGAGCACTGAAGTGGAACCTTACATTTTCTTAACCTTAATTTCAAAGTCTTACATGATGTGTCATTATACTATTTTTTTAGCTTATCATGTGGGACTACACAACTGAAAAGGTGTTGACCCTGGAATATGTTCCTGGTAAGAGTTAGTTATTTATTGTAATAGAATTTAGCATAAATGGGCTGGATGAATGGTTGTTTAGGTGGCCATTTATGAAGTGAATTATCTTAATTTGGACATGTAAGTGATAAATACAATTTTTTCCTCGAATGTATTGTTAAATTAAGCAGGAACAGAAGAAACCTCAAAAGATGAAAAAGAACACGTACACACACTTTTGCTTTAATTTCCAAGTTCTTATTAAATTAAATCTCCATCATTCTGTGATGCAGAAAAGGCTGAGACTAACTTCAATCCATTTTTTCCGCAAAGAAAAAAAATCAATCCATTTCAACAACTTATTGTATAAGCCATTTCATATATAATGTGTTCAGCTGAATGAGCTGCAATTACTGAATTAATGTGTCTATATTGGCAAATGGCAATTTCATGTAAATCAAAATCAGATGATATCAATATCTGTGTTTCAAAAAGAAAAAAAATGAAATTTCCTACAGTCCCAAATGTTGCTGCTAACTTTGTTTAATCTAGGTGTCTTTTCATTCAATACATACATTGAAGGCTGATATGAACTGTGAAAGCATGTTTATACTTTAAACAATTTTAACTTCGGAGTGTATGCTTTTAGTCTGTTACAAAAACCGTTATCTTGAAACTTCTTTTTGTTTGCTATACAGGTATTAAAATAAACAATTTGGATGTGCTTGACAGCCAGGGCTATAGTCGTGCACTGATTGCATCGCGTGCAATAGAATCTTACCTAATTCAGGTTGATATTTTGCTTACCTATGCTGCTTATTTTCATTATAACTCAATTTTGTTGTTTGTGGTTGAGACTCACATATGAAACACTAATAGAATTATGATAGGAAGCATCATTTCGTAATTAAATCCGGAACCAGTACTAGATGCCCTCATACCTTTTTTATTTTGTTACTATTATTGGGAATCATTTTCTTGTATTCCTCCAACCCTAATGGGTGGGTATATAGTTATCCATACATGGGCCTAGATGGGCCTATTACAACACCATACTCCAACACCCCCCCGCAGTCTGAACTACCGACGCAGCGGTGTTCAAGACTGGACAACAAAGAAAGACACCACACAACAGAAAGAAAGACACCACACAACAGGGCCCCCGCAGCCACAACTAGCCACCCGCTATGTTGAGGCTGGTGCGAAACTCCGAGAACGTCAAGGAGGGAAGACCCTTCGTGAAGATGTCTGCAAACTGGGAGGTGGTCGGTACATGGAGGACCCGAACATCGCCAATGGCAACCCGGTCGCGAACGAAGTGTAAGTCGATCTCGACATGCTTCGTCCGCTGATGTTGAACTGGGTTGGTGGAGAGGTACACGGCGCTGACGTTGTCGCAGTAGACAAGTGTGCTCTTGACGAGCGGGCTGTGAAGCTCCGCCAAGAGCTGTCGAAGCCAGGACGCCTCGGCCACACCGTTAGCAACAGCCCGGTACTCCGCCTCGGCACTGGAGCGGGAGACAACCGGCTGCCGCTTGGACGACCAGGAGACAAGGTTGCCGCCTAAGAAGACGGCGTACCCTGAGGTGGAGCGGCGAGTGTCCGGACACCCAGCCCAGTCAGCGTCGGTGTAGACGACGAGCTCAGCAGGAGGAGACCGGTGGAGGACCAGCCCGAAGTCAACCGTGCCACGGACATACCGAAGAAGGCGCTTCATGGCAGTGAGGTGAGACTCCCGGGGATCATGCATGTGGAGGCAAACCTGCTGAACACCATAGGCAAGGTCCGGCCTGGTGAAGGTGAGGTACTGCAAGGCTCCCGCAATGCTCCGGAAAGCAGTAGGATCAGCGACTGGAGTACCCGCATCAGCAGATAGCTTCGACTGAGTATCAACAGGAGTAGAACATGGCTTGCAGTCCGACATGCCAGCCCGCTCTAGGATATCAAGAGCATACTGTCGCTGGTGAAGGAAAAGGCCAGAAGGGCGGGTCTCCACAGTGACACCCAAGAAGTGATGGAGCTGACCCAAATCCTTCATGGCAAACTCCTGCTGCAGAGAGGAGATGATGCGCCGAAGCAACTGCGGACTGGAGGCAGTGAGAACAATATCATCAACATAGAGCAGCAGATATGCAGTCTCATCACTATGTCGATAGACAAACAGAGAAGTATCGGACTTTGGCCTCCGTGAACCCCAATGTCACCAAGAATGTGGCAAACCGAGAGTACCAAGCCCGAGGAGCCTGCTTCAGACCATACAGAGACTTGTTGAGCCGGCAGACCAGGTCCGGACGACTGGAGTCCACGAACCCTGCTGGCTGGCTACAGTAGACAGTCTCGGACAGAGTGCCATGGAGGAAGGCATTCTTGACGTCGAGCTGGTGCACAAGCCACGAACGAGAGAGAGCAATCGAGAGGACCGTGCGCACTGTAGCAGGCTTCACCACTGGACTGAATGTCTCATCATAATCCACTCCAGGCCGCTGAGTGAAACCCCGGAGAACCCAACGAGCCTTGTAGCGCTCGAGAGTGCCATCAGCCCGACGCTTGTGTGTCCAGATCCACTTGCCCGTGACCACATTGCAACCAGACGGACGCGGTACGAGGTCCCACGTCTGGTTGGCAAGGAGCGCCTCGTACTCCTCTTCCATCGCGCGCCGCCAGTTGGGATCCGCCAGGGCGTCGCGGACAGAGGAGGGCACCGGGGAGATCCGCGACTCACTCTCGGTGATAGAGAGAGCCGCGGGTCGGAGAACCCCAGCCGCCTGCCGAGTCACCATGGGGTGCACATGGCGAGGGTCCCGATGGAGAATCGGCGGGTGGTACACGGGCGGCTCGACACGGGAGCGGGGCGGCGGTGGTGGCGGTGGTGGAGGCGGTGGTGACGGCCCCGGTGGAGGTGTCAGTGGAGACGGGGCCGTCGGACGACGCTCGAAGACGCGCACAGGGTGCGCGTATCGAGCAGGAGCCTCCGAGCCCTGAGCCGGAGGACCGGGCGCCGGTCCTAGTACCGAGCGACGTTGGTACACTCGGACCGGCTCGGCGAAGCGTGCCGGGGCGCCGGGGCCCGGAGCCGGAGAACCGGGCGCCGGCCCTAGTACCGAGCGACGCTGGTACACCTGGACCGGCTCGGCGAAGCGCGACGGAGAGGTGGGGGGTGCCGAGGCCTCGCACGGCGCGGCGGGAGGCGCCGGTGCCACGCACGGCGGCACTGCAGGTGGCACCGGTGGCACGCACGGCGGTACCGGGGCCACGCACGGCGGCACCGAGGCCACGCACGGCGGCGCAGGAGGAGGTGCCGATGCCGCGCCACGAAAACCTGCAGGAGAAGGAAAAGAAGGAAATGGTGGCTGAACCACCGGGTCAGAAAACATGGACTCCAACTCAGGCTCAGGAGAAGGTGAGGGGGAGGTGGAGTAAGGAAAATCCGACTCGTTGAAGACAACGTGTCGAGAGATAATGACCCGGTGAGAGGTGAGGTCATAGCAGCGGTACCCCTTGTGGTCAGGGGAGTAACCAAGGAACACGCAACGTGTCGAACGGGGCGCCAGCTTATGAGCAGCAGTGGCGGTGATGTTAGGGTAACATGCACAACCGAAGACACGAAGGTGATCGTAGGTAGGAGGTGTACCGAAGAGAGCGTGGTGGGGAGTAGGAGCAGGACAAGCAGTGGAAGGGAGGCGGTTGAGAAGGTAGGTGGCGGTGTGGAGGCTCTCAGCCCAGAAGCGCGGGGGCAGAGAGGCCTGGATCAGAAGGGTGCGCATGACATCGTTCGTGGTGCGAAGCATGCGCTCAGCCTTGCCGTTCTGAGCGGAAGTGTACGGACAAGACATGCGCAGCTGAACACCCCGAGAGAGGAAGAAAGAACGAGAGGTGTGGTTGTCGAACTCACGCCCGTTGTCGCACTGAACGGCCTTGACAGTGAGACCGAACTGAGTGGACACCCAGGCAAAGAAGTGGAGGAGGGTGGGAAAAGTCTCGGACTTCGCGCGTAAAGGAAAAGTCCAGGAGTAATGGGAGAAATCATCAACAACCACAAGATAGTATTTATAGCCAGAAATGCTGGATACAGGAGAGGTCCACAGATCACAGTGAATAAGATCAAAAGCATGCGAAGCATGCGAAGAAGAAGAGGAAAAAGGAAGCCTAACATGACGACCAAGCTGGCATGCATGACAGAAGTGCTCAGCTGAAGTCCTAGTACAAGAGATGTCTGCACTACGACTAAGCTGAGACAAAACATCCCGACCAGGGTGACCGAGACGGCGGTGCCAGGTGGTGGAGGGAGTCATCGCCAAAGCAGCTGACGGAGGAGGCGCAACGGAAGACGGAAGGCGAAGAGTGTAAAGGGGCCCCTCGCTGTCACATCGGAGAAGAGGACGACGGGTGGCCAGATCCTTCACAGTAAGACCAGAAGTGTCAAATTCGATAGAACAAGAATTGTCAGCAGTGAATTGACGAATGAAAAGAAGATTGTGGACCATCCGAGGAGCTACAAGAACACTGGAAAGGCGAAAAGGACCAGAAGTAGAACCCACGGAGGTGACGGGAAGACAAGAACCGTCACCAACCATGATAGAAGTGGGATAGGAGGGATGGGGGGGATGGACAGAAGAGAGTATACCAGCATCTGGAGTGGTGTGGAAAGAGGCCCCCGAGTCGGCGATCCACTCGGGACCAAGAGGTGGAGTCAGGCCCATGGTGCTGAAAGTCTGAGCCAGGGCAGCCTGATCCCACCCCGGCCAGGGCTGGGGCCAGGCCGGCCCAAGAGGAGGACCGGCAAACATGGTAGGCGACGGACGAGATCCTCCTCCCCCCTGCCCCGGGAAGGGCCACATCGAGATACGCCCTGACCATGGGTTGGCGAAGGATGGCCAGGGCATACCTCCAGGAGCAGGGGCAGAGGCAGGAGGAGAAGTGGGCGTGGACGTCCCACGACGACCCCCACCCGGGCCACCACCGGTCGAGGAGGTACCACCACCGCGGCCACCTCCACGCCGACGACCACCACCACGCTCCCGGCCCCCGCGCTCGCGCCCCCCACCTCCGCTCGGCCCGGAGGGAGGAGGACCAAGAAGGGAGCTGGACGGAGAGGCAGACGCCGGCGGTGTAGCAACCAGCGCCTTGGTGGTCATGGAGGCAGACGAGGTCGGGGGGGCAGTGACCTTGGTGCCCCGAGTGATCTCCTCCAAGACCAAGTCGTCCCAGACCTGCAGAAAGGTGGGGAACGGCTTCTGGCGGGTGATCCACGTGCGCAGGTGATCAAAGGAGCTGTTGAGACCCCGCAGCACATTGAGCACCAAGGTGGGCTCAGGCACCGGGTGCCCAAGGTCGCGGAGAGCGTCCGCCTTGGTCTTCATCTGCCGGCAGAACTCGCCCACCGACAGGTCCCCCTGCTCGAATGTCCGGAAGGACGCGTCGAGCTGGAGGGCACGAGCCTCGGCATTGCCGAGGAACTGCCCCTCGAGGGCCAGCCACGCCTGGCGAGCCGTGCCGCCGCGGGTCCTGACGAGGTCCTGGAGATCAAGGGATATGGTCCCGTTGATCCAGGACATGACGACGCAGTCGAGGCGCTGCCACGTCATGTCACGCGCCTCGACCGGCGTGTCGAGGAGGACGTGGTCGTCGAGGACGTAGCGGCGGAGGGCGATGAGGACCTGATCACGCCAGCGGGCGTAGGAGGTGGACGTCGGGTCGAGGACGACCGAGACGAGGTGCTTGATGTGGAGCACGCCGGAAGCCTGGCTGTGCAGCTGGGCGACCGAAGGATCGGTCAGAGCCAGCTGAGAACCAGTGGACGGCGCCGGGCGAGAGGAAGAGGCTGCCTGCTCGACCACGGGGACAACAGCAGGAGGTGGTGGCTGCTGGCCCATGGAAGCGAGCAGGAATTGCTCCGCCTCGGCCACCTGACGAGCAAGCGCATCGGCCGCGAGCTGCTCCCGCTCCCAAACCAGGGCAGCCTCGCGGGCGCGCGTCTGGGCAGCGGCGGCTTCTGTCTTGGCGGCGAGGAGGGCGGCAGCCAGTGCCGCGGCGGCCGGTGGAGCGCCAGTGAGGTGGAAGGCGGCGGAGGAGAGGGGCACCGCGGAGGGCGGCATCCCCAGGCCGTAGGGGGGCCCGCTGGGTGGAGCAGCGGGCTGGGCCGCACCCCTGGCCCCGGCGTCCAGGGCCTGGGCGCCAGGCACCTCTGCCCCAGCCGCGCCGACGTCCAGGTCGGGCGGAGCAGAGACAGGGGCGGGCGGAGCAGAGGAGAGGGCGGCGGAGGATGGAGGCAGCGCCGGCGCCCCGGTCGCGTCGGCGTCCATGCCCTGGGCGACGGCGGCAAGCACAGGCAGGGCGGCAGAGGGGGGAGCGGCGTCTCCTGGCGCGGCGGCGGCCAGAAGCGGCGGCGCGCGCCCGCGGGAAGCAGCAGAGGAGGGAGCCTGCGCGGCGGCGGCGGCCTGCGCGGCAGAGGAGGGAGCCGCGGCTCCTAGCGTGGCGCCCGCGCGCCCGCCGTCGGTAGCGGCAGCTAGGACTGCAGCATAGGAGGGGATGGGAGGGAAAGAGGAGAGAGGAAGGGCCGGCGGCGGCGGCTGCCGGCCAGTCATGGCGCCGGCGGCGGTTGCGGCTAGGAGAGGGAGGAGGAGGCGCCCAGGCCGGCGGCGGCGCTAGGGGAAGGAGAGGACCTATCTGATACCATATTATTGGGAATCATTTTCTTGTATTCCTCCAACCCTAATGGGTGGGTATATAGTTATCCATACATGGGCCTAGATGGGCCTATTACAACACCATACTCCAACAGTTACTGTGGGGCCAGTCAGAATAATTTTTGCAACATTGGACTTGGTTTAAAGTGGACAAGTACTATCCAATGATTCTACAGTTGTGATGTTAATTGTCTTGAACTTTTTTTTTCTCGAACTACGCAGGAGAGCTGCATGTCATTTCATTAAGGTAGAGAGAAAAAAAAGGAATACACGAGTCTGGTTAGACCCTACCCGAGTAGACAAAACCAATAAACACCACACACACACACTTTTTAAACTAAACAGAACCCTTCCACAGCACTTGACCTGGACCTATAGCGCCTAAACGCCCAAGGTCGGCGACCTGTGCAAGAGCTCCTGGAGTCTTTTAGCTCCAGCACTGCACCAGAGGCTGCCTTCATTTCTGACAGACGTAAGAACCTCCTGGATGCATGGCCTGGCGTTGTCAAACACACCGGAATTCCGGTGTTTCCAAACTTCCCAAGCCACCAGGATTATATGGGAATTGAGTCCCTTCCGCACTTCCTTGGGCACATTAGAAATAGCTGTCCACCACCACTTAGTGAACCTTGAAGTTGTAGGGTCTGGAGACAGCGTGGAAAGGCCCAGCTGGTGTAGAATCATTGCCCAAATTTGACGGGTGAACACACAGCCAACTAACAAATGGTGGATGGTCTCCTCTGCCTGGTCACATAGAGGGCAAGCTGTTGGATGCGCCAAGCCCCTTTTTGCAAGACGATCCGCCGTCCAGCATCGATTTTGGAAGACCAACCAGACGAAAAATTTACAACGAGGAGGAGCCCAGCTCTTCTATATTCTTCTCCAGGGACCAAACTTGATAGATCCCACAAAGAAGGCAGAATAGGCAGATTTGCTGGTATATGTCCCAGATTGGGTCAAAACTAATCCATCTACCATGTCCCATATTTGAAGATACTCGATAAGGACTTGAACTGTAAGCGCCCCTTTTATGTCAGCCACCCACCCTCGGTTCTGAAGCGCTTGAGCAACCGTTCGTCGCTTTGCTGTTCGCTTAGGAACCACATTGAATAAGCTGGGGCTAGTTCAGCCATGGTGTGTCCATTGAGCCACCTATCTGTCCAAAATAGTATTTCCTCCCCATTACCAAGTACTGCATCAACTGAAATCTTATAGAGAGCCCGAGCCTTGTGGGGCACTTGGACTGGGAGGCCAGCCCAAGGCCTCAATGGATCAGTCCTTTCTGACCAAAGCCAGCGAATCCTCAGAGCCCACCCTAGCAGCTCTAGGTTAAGTATTCCAAGACCACCATACTCAAGAGGCCGCTGCCCCTTTTCCCAGGATACCAAACAGTTGCCTCCATTGGCCTGCTCCTGACCTTTCCAAAGAAATCCTCTTCTTCTCTTATCAATTGCTTTGATAGCCCATTTTGGCAGGTCCAAGGCAATTTGGAGATAGATGGGGGCAGCTGTCAGTACTGCTTGAACCAAAACTAACCTCCCAACTCTGTTTATTAATGACGCCTTCCAACCCGGGAGATAATAGGCCGCTGTACCTTTTCCCAGGATACCAAACAGTTGCCTCCATTGGCCTGCTCCTCACCTTTCCAAAGAAATCCTCTTCTTCTCTTATCAATTGCTTTGATAGCCCATTTTGGCAGGTCCAAGGCAATGAGGAGATAGATGGGGGCAGCTGTCAGTACTGCTCGAACCAAAACTAACCTCCCAACTCTGTTTATTAATGACACCTTCCAACCCGGGAGATAATCCGAGACCTTGTCAATTAGAGGTACCAGCACATCCTTTGTCGGTTTGCCAATTGTGAGAGGTAGCCCAAGGTAAGTACAAGGAAACTCCTTGACGGAGCAAGACAATATATCAGCTGTGATTGTCAGCTCCTCATGGGAACAATGAATAGGGGAGACCGAGCTTTTGGACAGATTAGTGTGAAGGCCCGAAGCATGTCCAAAAAACTCAAGCATCTGTTTGATCACCTGCAGGTCCTCTGTTGCCGGTCTTAGGAACAGCACAGCATCATCCGCATAAAAAAAGACCTGGTGTCTGGCTTGCTGTATGGCCAATGGATTCAACAATTGCTCCCGAGTGGCATACTCAACGATGGAGTTCAGAACATTCATAACCAAGATGAAGAGCATAGGGGAGAGGGGATCCCCCTGTCTAAGGCCTCGCTGATGAAAGATAGTATCCCCTGGCTCCCCATTAACTAGGACCTGAGTGGAGGAAGTTGACAGGAGCAGGCATAAGAGGTCACACCACCTCTGGCCGAAACCTACGTGATGGAGGATTTCTAGCAAGAACGACCAATAGACCGAATCAAAAGCTTTAGAAATACCAAGCTTCAGCAGGATATGGGCCTCCTTTTTCTTGTTTCTGTGCAGCAACCGGACCATCTGTTGGACAAACATGAAGTTATCATGGATACATCACCTCTCACAAAGGCACTCTGGTTAGTGGAGACCAATGTGGGCAGAATAGGAGCCAATCGATTTGCCATGATCTTGGTGACCAGTTTAGCAAAGCTATGAATCAGACTGATCGGCCGAAAGTCCTTGACCTCGGCAGCATCTTGCTTTTTAGGCAATAGAGTGTGAAAGCCATATTCAAAAGTCTGAATCTGAACACATGGCCTCGATAGATAGCATCTAGAGCCATTAAAATACCCCCCTTAATAATACTCCAACATGATTTATAAAACCTGCCCGTGAAACCATCGGGTCTTGGGGCCTTATCCAAAGCCATATCCTTTATAGTTGCCCAAACCTCTGCCTCCTGGAAGGGAGCGTCCAGTGCCGAAAGGTCCTGATGTTGCAAGCCTATCTCATCAAGGTTAATGTTGCAAGCACAACCGCCTGTTTGTCTTGTTGAGAAACGGCCAACTGATAGCCAACTTGCAACTTAGGTATGGAATTCTTCTTTTTCCTGAACCTTGCGTGTTGATGGAAGAAGGATGTATTGGCATCTCCTTCTTTCAAATACGTAATTCTGGACCGCAGCCAAGCAATTGTACGCTCCAGGGAGGCCATGCCCAGGCAGTGGAGTCTGAGCTTCTTGCGTAACCACTCGTCACTATCAGAAAGAGGTCGAGGGTCACGTTCAATTTCCAGTCGACAAAGACTTCCTTGGCCATCCCGAGTTGTACTTTGATATTCCCCATCTTCCGCTGTCCCCATTTTTGTAAGCCTTTACTAAACTGCTGTAGTTTCAAAAACTGGCGTGTTGACACCGGATTTTGGTAAATCCGATGTAATCTGAATTACGAAGTAAACGGCCGTTGGCTTACATCGGCAGGGTCATGATCTGCAGACTAGTTGGTGAAATCACATGGCAAGAGAAAAGAAAGCAACATGATTAGCACCGTGGCTGGATTATTTTATTGGTGATAATGGAAAAAATCAAATGGAGTCCGCACTTGCATATGCATGTCTTCATTGGCTTTAAGTGTAAATGGTGCAATAATTATTTGGCTTAATCTAGCCAGGTAATTATGTGATTAGCATACAAGATAATTAAAGGAGGCAAGATATCGGCTAGCACATGCATGGCAAAGATAATCAAGATAAATCAGCCGATGAAGTTAGTAAAAGTGCACATGCATTGGAGTAGGCTTCGTGTGATTGTCCAGCAAGAAAATATATTAAAAGGAGGTGCATGCAAGGAGAATAGGCCATCACATACATGCATGTGAGAATCATTAGAATAAAGAAAGCAAAGTTGCCGCATAAGAGGGAATCCAGGATAATCACGCATCTAGATTGATTTCGTTGCGAATGGATCGGCAAGGAGCTTAATCGAGGAGGATTCTATAAAAGGGAAATTAGAGTCCATGTACCTTAATATTAGCTTGTTTAGATATTTCTTCTTTAGCAAATTTGGTGTTCCGTGACCGGCTAGGGGTCATTAGTCTAGGGTATAAATATGTACCACGTCCATTGTAAAAGGTTTTATCCTCGATCAATTAAACTCAGCACATCGCCACCCTTTTACATTATCAGTTATGTTTTTACTTTAATCACCGGTGGAACTTGGCACCTGACGAAGGGCTGCATAGCTTCAATCTCCGACGAATGGGTAAGGGCCTGTTTGGTAGAGCTTCGCCTGATTCTGATTCTCTATGTGAGCTGATTTTTTGAGAGAAGTGATTCTGTGGCTGAAAGTGATTCTCTTTCATTCTTTATCGTAAACTCTCAAAATCAGGATGGAGAATCACTTCACATAATCAGGAGAAGCTACTTTTTCAGCTCTCAGTCCATTAGTTTATTTCAGAGAATCACTTCACGGAATCAGTAAAGAATCACTTCTCTCTGGAAAACTGTTTGGCTGGATTGACCAGAGTATCAGCTCTGGGAGCTCTGCCAAACAGGGCCTAAGTCCAAAGTTCTACCAAGTTATCGAGCGTGATTAGATCTGATTGGGGTTGTCTTCTTAGGCTTCCTTGTTCTGTTTCTAATCATGTGCACCAGCTATCGATTTTATCTTATCTTGTAAGGCTACATTGCTTGATCTCTTGCTAGACATGATAGAATCATAGTTATCTTGCCTTGATTAAGCTTACATCGGAGGGAGTATCTGACAGAGTTTCGATGATCCTTCTGGTTCAAATCCTGCGCATTCCAAACAAAAACGAAGGATGGATTCATTTTTCAGGCATAGGGAACCGACCAGAGGACATCAAATTACCATCTCGCGATGAGGGCGGCAGACCGCGCCTCATCACCCTCTCCATCAGCCAAGCCAAAAATAGCAGCAATGGCAGCAACATGAGGTTAAGAGAGTAAAGGCTTGTAAAGCTTACTGTAACTATCTTGAGCTTTTGGATCAAATACCTCCCTTTCGCTAAAGCCCAAGTGCCGCATGACCCTCCATTGTGCATCCGTAACCGCAGGTCTAGAGGCTTGGCGCCGGCCACTTGTCTGCTGCGGCGAGGCAGGGTCCCCGGTGCCAGAGCCTTCTTCTTGCGCTTTTGGATCAGAGGCTGGGGGAGAAGCTTGTCTGCCGGCTTGCAGAGTGCCTGAAGTCGGAGACCCGGAGTGGCGGGTGTGCTAGTCGCCAGAGGTGAGCTTCCAGCCCGGCGTCGCCTTGAGTAGACTTGCAGGGGCGTCAAGTCCGCCATAGGTGACCGGAGGGGGGCCTCCTCCGGGCGGGCGGGCGAGGGCACGGGAGGTAGCCCAGAGGACGATAAAGGAGGGTCGGCGGGAGGACTTGAGTCCTCGACCGCCGCCCCAGTGACCGGCTCGGTGACCTGCGCCTGGCGTGGTGGGGCCTTCCATGGGCCAAGTCCCGAGCGCCAGGGAGGGACAAGGAGGACCATTAGTTGAGTCTTCAGGTGTTTGGTTGCCCAAGCCATGTGGGATAGAAGGAGGCCCAAAGCCAGGCCTAGGAGGGAGAGTAACTCAATGGCCCATGCGGAGCTGGAAGCTCATCCTCCTCCCCGCGTCTCGTCGAAAGACTGGCAGGACAGGGCGCTGCCTCCCCAGCGAACAGCGCCGTCTCGGGCGAGGAGCACCGCAGAGGAGTTGAACCGGAAGGCTATCAAGGCCTTGATTGATGCCGCAATGTCCTCATGGCAATCCCTAACCACCGTGATGACCAGAGCCCAGGCCAGCTCTGCTTCTCTCTGAGCAATGAAGAGCGGTCGATGATTCGTCGGGGTTTTGGAGAAGGGGTGTCGCCATCCGTCGAAGGTGTGGCCAGCTTGCGAGACGGGGCGCCCGAAGCCTCCACAGGAATAGGGACTGGAGAGTATTCACGAATACATCGACCGCGCGCCCGCCGCCTCCGCCTCCTGCACGTGGCGGGCCCGACTTCGCCGCCAACCGCAACCCCCGGCGTGGACTCGGCATCGGCGGCGGCCATCAGTGGGAGCACCCCGAACGATGTAGAACTAACTGGCCATCAAGCCATTCTCCTCCCGGGAAGCTGCTGCGCTCGGGTAGGGCAAACATAGGCACGATGGCCTAGGCCCTGGTAGGCAAAGCACCGCAGGCAGCGACATGATGGTGCACGGAGAAGCAGTTGAAACACCTGCCTCAGAGGTCAGTAGGGATGGGTCGTCGGGGAAGCAGCTCCTATCGCGGGCGAGCATGTCTCCGCTGGCGTCCCTCCGCAGTCTTCCAACCTTCTCCGCCCGGGCTTGGCGCCTCCATCGCGGGCCTACAATCTTCCGGTCTCAGAACGGTCTGAGGAGAGGCCACGCGGGACGAGGCGTTCGATGCCGCCGGCGCTCGCCCCAAGCCACATGCGCCAGATGCCGGGGCCGAAGTAGCAACCCCTGCGACGAGGGCAGCCTTGAATGATAGCCTGGGCGGAGTGGCCGCGCCGCCGTCGATGGGGGACTCGTCACTCCACCGCTGGGCCTTGGAGTGACCCAACGTGGGGCATGGGCCGAACGGGTGGAGAAAAGGGTGGGGCCGGCACCGGGGAGAGGTTGGAGACTGGGCGGAGGATGGCTGCGGCCGCTTGGGTGGCCGCCGGGCCTAGAGTAGGCACCAGCGTGGGGCTGGTGGGGGAAGGAGAGACGCCGGGAAGGGGAGAGGGAGGTGGGCGGACGGAAGCCATTTGCGCTCATTTAACTGTCTTAAACTCAGTCTAAAATTTCCTTTTAGTTACGTTTTAACCAGGGAAAAATATTTTATTTTATTGGTTTTGAAACAATCATTTGTTTCTTGCCTAGATCATCTGTATCTGGCTTGGACCTCCATGCCTTTGATGTTTTGTCAGGTGCCCTTTGCACTGTTTCTGTTTAAATTTTGGATCTAACCTCTCAATACAACATACTTTATATTTTTGTAAATTCTCCCCTTGTGTGTAATCTCAATGCCAAGTTAGTTGCCGCTTCGTAATTCGATATTCTAATGTACCATGCAATGGTTTTGCCCTAACATTGCTCTTACTGGGTACAAAACAGATACTGAAGACTGGATTCTTCCATGCTGATCCTCATCCTGGAAACCTTGCTGTAGACAAGGATGGTTCTCTAATATATTATGATTTTGGAATGATGGGTGAAATAAAATCGTTCACTCGAGAGGGATTACTCTCCCTGTTCTATTCTGTATACGAGAAGGATGCAAACAAGGTATCTTAATCTTTTCATGAAAAAGCAATGTTAGTAGTATTTATTTTTTAATTAGCACTTCTACTTGATGCTATTCTGGAAATTAAAGTGTTCAACCCTCCACACAATGCTCACAATCATAAGCTCTTTCTTGCAGGTTATGAAAGCTCTAATTGATCTGGAAGCTCTCCAGCCGACAGGAGATCTCTCACCGGTTCGTGTAGTGTATACAATTTAATGAGTACAGAGGTCACTGAAGTTTTGAATGATACATAATTTGTACTTTTGGTTGTGCAGGTTAGGAGGTCCATACAATTTTTCTTGGACAATCTGTTGAGCCAGACACCAGATCAGCAACAGACTCTGGCTGCAATTGGAGAGGTTGCATGCCCTTAGATATACTTCTTCTCGAGTTAAATCAAATTTAAATAACCAATATGTAATGGTTTTGTTTGTTCATTTTATTTTTGTAGGATTTATTTGCTATAGCACAAGATCAGCCTTTCCGGTTTCCATCCACCTTTACATTCGTTATAAGGGCATTCTCAACTCTTGAAGGTTTTCTATCTCGACACCCTTGGACTTCTTATAATATTGTTTCATGCATTGCTCTGCTAGTTATATTGTGAGTTCAGTTGCATTGTGTTTTGATAGATATAATCCTCTTGCACACAAACTTTCATCGTATAGGTTTTGCTAATTGTTGTTTTAAATCAGTAGTAAATGCACATGAACTTCTAGCATACATAGAAAAAAGAAATACTGGTTCACTTGATTGAAAAAAAACTAAGCTGCAAACCAGATTTTGTCTCATGGTCACAGAATCTGCTGATCAATATGTAAACAATAACATTAGTATTTCTAGTAAAGCTCATGTAATAGCTGAGGAAACAGTAGCATGTTCTGGCGGAAATCTCATGTAGTAGCTGAGAAATAGTAGCATGTTATGGCCGCGGTTTGTCTTTAGTTGTTTACCGCCTATATCTGAATATATCATACAAGCTATCGTCAGGAAGTTTTACATCTTGCTGCCCTGCTCTAGTGTTATGGATGCTTTCTTTGGTAAAAGATTCCAACGTAGAAGGAAGGCCCAGGCGGCCACAAGTTCAGGCGACGGCGTCGTCAGTAGTTAGGATTTATTTCCAAGTCTGTTTAGATTGTGTTTAGGAAATATTTTGGAGAGTCCTTAGTAGTTTGGAGAGTTAGTCGGCTGGCTCTATTTAAAGGGGCCAGGACTTTTGTAACGATCTTTAAGCAGAAGTTAAACCCTAAGTTCAGAGCCTCGCAAGAGGGCGAACAGGTTCTGCCTCTGCTGCCGTGTTTACTTATCCAGTTGATTAGCCATAACATCTTTGGTATCAGCTGGGTCCTTCCTGTGCTCTCGAGAAGATTTATCTCGCAGCTCTCGTCGCTTGCCCACGTCCCTTTTCCCTCTGCGCGCCGCTAACCCCACCGCTCCACCGCAAAACCTATGTTCTGTCTCCTTCGCTGCAATGGGAGATCAGCACGTGACTGCCGATGCCTTCAAGGAGGCCATGAACAAGATCGTCAAGAAGCTCAGCGATCTGAGCGCCAAGATTGACACGGAAGTCTCAACTGTGCGCACCTCCGTCTCCAATGTCCAGACACAGCTTTTGGAGAAGCAGGGCAAGTTTGATTCATCTACGTCATCTGGCAAGAGCAAGGGGGTGGATGAATCAGTCACCCACAAGCTCAAGTTTCCCAAGTACGATGGCAGTGAAGATCCCATCACGTGGCTGCACAAGGGTGAACAATTTTTTCGGCAATACAATACGCCGGAATCTGAGAAGGTCTGGACAGCAGCATGGTACTTGGAAGGAGCGGCCAGCCAATGGTACTACCGGCTTGAACAGAACCGTGGCGGTGTTCCTCCAACATGGCCCAAATTCGTGGAGGGAATCAATCAGCGTTTTGGCCCTCCCCTTCGAAGCAATCCGCTCGGCGAGCTCACCCATCTTCGCAGCACGGGCACGGTCGATGCATATCAGGAGTCTTTCCTGAACCTCTTGGCTTGCTGCGAGGGGGTTACTGAGAAGCAACAGATTGATATTTTCACCGCTGGTCTTGGACAGCCGCTACGCATTGATGTTGAGCTCCAGAAGCCCCCTACCTTGGAAGATGCCATGGCACTCGCCCGTTCCTATGAACGCCGAGCACAGGTTGATGATGACGCGCCCCGTTCTCAGCCTCGCTCGACGTCGCGGCCCAGATGGCGCTCCAACACGCCGTCCTCCCCGTCTCCTCGTACACCGGCTCTAGCCAGCTCTACGAGCTCTACCGCTTCCACGCCAGGAGCTCCGGTCAAGGCGCCGCTACCGGCCGGTAGTCGTTTCACGCGGCTATCCCCTGACTTGATGGCACGTCGACGTTTGGAAGGCCTATGTTTTAACTGCCCAGCTAAGTTTTCAAGGGAGCATCTTAAGGAGTGTACGATGAAAGGCATATACCTGTTGGATTTGGGCGATGATGGGGTTTTTGATGAGGAGTTTTCCGCTGATGACCCACAGATATCTCTCCATGCCATCACTGGCATCCCCTCGACGTCCACGCTTCAGCTTTCGATGGAAAACAACGAGACCGAAGCTGTGGCTCTGGTCGATTCTGGATCGACACATTCTTTCCTCTCCCAATCAGCCGCCCAACACTTGGGCTGCAACCTGCTGCGCGTCCGGGGCTCACAGTTGGCGTCGCTAATGGAGATCGTGTGGCCTTGTTGGGTGTCTGCTCCGCCATGACAGTAACCATTGGTTCGGAAAGTTTCACCCTTGATCTGTATGTGCTTGACCTTGATGGGTATGATCTGGTATTGGGATGTGACTGGCTGCGTACTCTTGGTCCTATACTTTGGGATTTTGATAAACTATCAATGGTTTTCTGGCGACATGATCACAAGGTGGTTTTCGCCGGCCTCACCAGCAAGGTATCTCCTCGGCTTGCTGTTACTGATCTGCGCAATATGATGGATCTTCTTTTGTCAGAGTTTGCTGATCTGTTTGCTGAGCCAAAGGGCCTTCCACCGCCACGTGACTTTGATCATCGTATTCACTTGCTTCCTGGCACAGCACCGGTAGCTGTACCGCCTTATCGTTAGCCCCAGTTGTTAAAAGATGAAACTGAGGCTCAATGTGCGTCCATGTTGGCACTAGGTATTATTCGCCCGAGCTCTTCTGCTTTCTCTTCTCCGGTGCTGTTGGTACGCAAGCGTGATGGGACTTGGCGATTTTGCGTTGATTACCGTGCTTTGAACAGCAAGACGGTCCGTGACAAGTTTCCGATTCCTGTTGTGGAGGAGCTCCTGGATGAGTTAAAGGGCGCTGTCTATTTCACGAAGCTTGATCTTCAGAGTGGTTATCATCAAGTCCGGATGCATGAAGATGACATTGCCACAACAGCTTTTCGCACCCATCATGGTCACTTTGAGTTCCTGGTTATGCCGTTTGGCCTTACTAACGCGCCCTCTACTTTCCAGGCTTTGATGAACACTGTCCTCCGGCCTTTTTTACGTCGCTGCGTGTTGGTTTTTTTGATGATATTCTCATCTATAGCCGGACGTGGACAGAACATTTGCAGCACGTACGGGCAGTGTTTTTGGTGTTGCGCGAGCATGGCTTGGCATTGAAGAAATCCAAGTGTCTCTTTGGTGAACAGGAGATGCATTATTTTGGTCATGTCATCACTAAGGATACGGTGGCTATGGATTCTGACAAAGTTGTGGCTATTTAGGCATGGCCGCTTCCAAAGTTTGTCAAGGCGCTTCGTGGATTTCTTGGGCTTACAGGGTATTATCGCAAGTTCATTCATAATTATGGCGTCATCGCTGCCCCGCTGACCGCGTTGCTCAAACGCGAGGCTTTTCACTGGTCGCAAGCTGCCACTGATGCGTTCCATGATCTTCAGCAAGCTTTGACAACAGCGCCTGTTCTGCAGTTGCCGGATTTTGACCAGTCAGTCATTCATCGTTGATTGTGATGCGTCAGGATCTGGTTTTGGAGCTGTCTTGCACCAAGGTGGCGGCCCGATTGCTTTCTTCAGCAGAATGGTGGCTCCTCAGCATGCCAAGCTCGCTGCCTATGAACGTGAGTTAATTGGCCTTGTTCAAGCTGTCCGCCACTGGCGTCCATATTTGTGGCCTCGGGAATTCATTGTTCGGACTGATCATTGCAGTTTGAAGTATCTTTTGGATCAACGCCTCTCTACAATTCCACAACATACTTGGGTGAGCAAGCTCTTTGGGTATAGTTTCCAAGTGGAGTATAAGCCAGGCAAGTTGAACGCGGCTGCTGACGCCTTGTCGCGTCGAGATGAGCATGTATCGGTGACCTGCTCTTATGCTTTGTCACGCCTGGATTTTCAGTTGTTTGATGACTTTAGGCGTGAAGCGGATTCCTTGCCAGATGTTCAGGATTAACGGCAAGCCATTGTGGATGGGACAGCAGGAGCTGCATGGACTATCGTGGATGGTTTTGTAATGCATCGTGGCCGTATCTTTATTCCTGATTCTTCGTCATTATGGCCTCATATTCTGCAGGTGGCTCATGGGACGGGTCATGAAGGGGTTCAAAAAACCCTTCATCGCTTTCGTGCTTCGTTTTACAGTCCACACGCCACTAAATTCGTCCGTGATTATGTCAAGAGTTGGTTGGTCTGTCAGCGCAACAAAACTGAACATCTTCATCCGGCTGGTCTTTTGCAGCCTTTAGATGTGCCGTCTGCTGTCTGGAGTGACATTGCCATGGACTTTGTCCAAGGGTTTCCTAAGGTGAATGGTAAATCCGTGATCCTCACTGTGGTTGATCGATTTTCCAAGCTTGCTCACTTTATTCCACTCGGCCATCCTTATACATCACTAAGTGTGGCTCAGGCGTTCTTTGATCATATCGTCAAGCTGCATGGGTTTCCTTGTTCTATCGTCAGTGATCGTGATCCGGTTTTTACTAGTGTTTTCTGGACTGAGTTATTCACTTTGGCCGGCGTCAAACTTCGTCTCAGTTCAGCTTTTCGTCCTCAGACTGATGGATAGTCGGAGGTTACGAACCGGGTGTTGGGAGTTTATTTGCGTTGCTTGGCTAGCGATCGACCCCGGAGTTGGCTTCGTTGGTTACCGTGGGCAGAATATTGTTGTAACACGTCTTATCAGACTGCGCTTCGGACCACACCTTTCCGCGTTGTTTATGGTCGTGATCCTCCCACGTTGCTGTCCTATGAGCCGGGTGTGTCTCGTGTGGTTGCTCTTGATCAACAACTACAGCAGCGTGATGAGTTTCTTTGGGAAATCAGGGAGCGTCTTTTGCTTGCTCAAGATCACATGAAGATAGCCCATGATAAGGCCTATCGTGATGTGGAGTTTCAGGTTGGCAAATGGGCATGGCTGCGTCTTCATCACCGATCAGCTACTGCCATTACTGATCGTACATCAGCAAAGTTGGCGCCGCGTTACTATGGGCCTTTCCAGGTTTTGGAGCGGATTGGTTCATTGGCTTACAGACTTCGTCTTCCCCCCAAGGCCAGGATTCATGATGTTTTTCATGTGGTGTTTTTGAAGAAGTTTCAGGGAGACCCTCCAGCTGTTGATGCTGTCTTGCCCAATATTATTCATGGTCGCACTGTTCTGACTCCTGCCAAGGTGATTCGTGTTCGTCCCACAGGTCGTTCTTAGGACTTACTTGTTCAGTGGGTAGGTTGTGGTTCCAGTGATGCCACTTGGGAACCATTGGATCAGTTCAAAGAGCGTTATCCTCTATTCAAGCTCGAGGACGAGCTTTTTTCTCAGGAGAGCAGAAGTGTTATGGATGCTTTCTTTGGTAAAAGATTCCAACGTAGAAGGAAGGCCCAGGCGGCCACAAGTTCAGGCGACGGCGTCGTCAGTAGTTAGGATTTATTTCCAAGTCTGTTTAGATTGTGTTTAGGAAATATTTTGGAGAGTCCTTAGTAGTTTGGAGAGTTAGTCAGCTGGCTCTGTTTAAAGGGGCCAGGACTTTTGTAACGATCTTTAAGCAGAAGTTAAACCCTAAGTTCAGAGCCTTGCAAGAGGGCGAACAGGTTCTGCCTCTGCTGCCGTGTTTACTTATCCAGTTGATTAGCCATAACAAGCCACATATAAATTCTAAAGAATTTTATGTTCCGAAATTATGAGCTAACTATTTAGGTGCTAAACAATTATATTGTTTTGACAGGCATTGGATACATATTAGATCCAGATTTTTCCTTTGTCAAAGTTGCGGCACCATATGCACAGGTTAACCTCCTATTATTAGTTTATTACCCTCAGTTCAATTTCAGTACTCATGTTTTCTCACTTATTTTCCATTCATGTGTTCTCTTTTGTCTTGCTGTCTTATATCTTTCTAAATGGGGTCACTATGGCTTAAAAAATTATTCACATGTACCATCCCTTTTAGAATGCCTGGTGTGCTTTGTACTTCTTTTGTTATTTCAGCTTTTCTTCTCCCTTTGGCTTAAAATGTTGGCCTAATTCCAGTTGAACATTACTTCAGGAACTGTTAGACTTGAAACAGAGGCAACGAGGTGGACCTGAATTAGTCCAGGAGATAAGAAAGCAAGCCAATGATGTAAGCATACACATGTGCTGTGCACGTTTTTACATTCTGTCATCTATATGGTACATCGTTCCAGCACACTAAAGATAATTGATGGTGATCTCTATATATGACAGGCTCGTGATTCTACCATATCAATGCCCAATAGAATACAGAGAATTGAAGATTTTGTAGAACAACTTGAGTCCGGTGATCTGAAACTCAGGGTCAGAGTACTGGAGGTATGCTAATGACTTATGTTGATATGTTGCATCTTCTCGAGGTTGTGTGAGATACATTGCAAGAAAATATTCTCTTTTTTTTGTTCTCTGGCCAGAATCTGGACGGCACTAAAAACTGTATTCTTTTTTTTTGGCCTGATACTGAACTGAATGGCATTTGCAGTCTGAACGAGCTGCTCGGAAAGCTACTGTGCTTCAGATGGCAACCATGTATACTGCCTTGGGCGGTACTCTCTTGAATGTTGGGGTCACATTGAACAGTCAAGGGAATCAAATAATTGCAAACGGTTCTTTCATTGGTGCAGGTAAGTTTCCTTTCCTGTGTCGAAAATATATTCTACTCAACAAGACTATCAGCTCACCTTTTAGGCTTTTACATCTTGTTGGTCACTTATTTCTTCTAACCATATAGTAGTACAAAGCCTGGTGAAACTTGCTGATCTGTAAACTTATACCACCATGTAACAGAACCAATCTGAATTTAAGCTATCTGTGCCAACTGGTTCTCTAGAAAATAAGCATCCTGATGTTCCTGATTGGTCTGACCAAACTATAAATTTGCAGGCATATTTTTAGCATTGCTGATCAGATCAATGCAAAGAGTGATTAAACTCGATAAATTCGAGACAATGATATGATCTTGTACAGATGGGCCACCGCAGGATGGTCTTGTCCCGGAAGAAGCATTGACATGAGAAACTAAACAGTATATTCCTCTGTAAAGTTACATGGGAACTGCGCGTCCCTCCAAGGTTCATAATATATACGTATTGGATATAGAAAATGACATTCTTTCTAGGAAGCAACCTAGTTTGCTACTCTTGTAAATCTGTACAAACTGTATCATTTTCTTTAGCCCCTAGGGTTAATCAAGCCGACAAAGCAAGGAAATCAAGATAATTGTAATTTTGTTTCACTAAAATTATACTGCAATATTCGTCATTGGCCCCTATGGAAATTAAAAATACGCGGTTGCGGCGGAGATATGATGGGAAAAAGAAATTCTAGATAACTTAGGTATTTTGGATGCAAAGTATATTAATATCATTTATCAAATATTTGATCGTACAAATGAGGTGTTTGGATGAACAGATTTTTATTCTTTTGAAAACTGCATTTCTTTTTAGAGTAGAATAGTCAATACCATGTTTTAAACCTGTGGTTTTTATATATGAATAGCCAATATCATGTTTTTTAGAAACTATGGCACCCAAACAGGCACTTCTAAGGTTGTGGGAAATAGGATTTGCTTGGAAACTGCAACATGCAGAACATTTAATAAACGGTAATGCTCAGGACGCCCCCACCCACTGTTTCCGGTGGCGACGCCAAGGTCATCTTCCCTGGTGCACGCACCAGGCTTCAAATTAAAACCTAAAGCTATTTAGTGATGCATTAGTTGATAATTGTAGGATTGCTGCATATTTAGGCCTCGTTTAATTTCTAAATTTCACCCCCAAATTCTACTATGCAAAAAGAATATTTCCATCGCATTAAAATGTCGGCACATGTATAGAGTACCGAATGTAGATGTAATTTAAAACTAATTACACATTTCAGTTTTGTTGTACGAGACGAATATTTTGAGCTTAATTAATCAATATTTGAATAATTTTTTTATAAATACAAATGAAATACTATAGTGCGTATTTATTGTAAAACTCTCAAATCGAGAGCTCCCGAATCGGGATCTAAACCAGGCCTTAATGAAGAGGTGCACCAGGATGGTATGTACCCAGCTTCGCCTCTGACTTTCCGTCGCCGCTCAAGGAAAAAAAGTCCCGAGCCGCTCCTTCCTGCCCCGCGTGTCGAGGCTCGTCCACGCGCCGCCGTCGCTCCTCCGCACGCCGCTCATCTTCTCCGCGGCCGCCGCCACAGCCTCACCGCTCCTCTGCGGGCGTTGCGGCCCATCTTCTCTGCGACCACCGCCGACCATCTTCTCCGCGCCCGAGCTCCCTGCTCGTCATCCTCCTCCTCCTCTGTCCACCCGTGCAGATCTTCTTTTTTTGATAGGTTTTATTATATGTTGCAAGTGTATGTTTCACGTGTTTTAAATGTTTCAGAAGAATATTATAACTGTTTTACGTGAACGTTGTAAAAGTAAATCTAGACGTTCCGATGTTGCATATGTTTCACACACATGTTGTAAGTGTTTTATATGGATATTGTATTTTTATTGAGAGGTTTTGACTGTGGCCACGCGTGGCTGAGAGTTGGGAGCACGTTGTTTTTAAGTATTGTAAACGATAACTATTCATGTTGTGGATACTATTGTTTAATGTTGCATATGCTATTCTTACATATTGTAAAATTTTCATATATTGCATGCAACATCATACCCATGTTGCGGCGGGAATTTCGACTGCTACAGTACCATCCGATTTTTTCCCACCCGTTGGACGTCCGGGCATTAGTGAGACCGGTTAATATATGCAAGTTGTCACTTTCCCAGTTTGTCGATAACCCTTTTGACGCTGCTCCACTGCATGAGGTTAACGTGAAATGCTCGCCGATACGAAGTTGCTGATAGGTGGCGTTATGGCATTGCTTATAGGTGGCCCGCGTCGCACTATGACGTGTCTCAGAAAACAAAAATGTTTGTGATAAGGAGATGGAAAATATCTGATAATTTTGAGAGCGAGTGAGGACGGGAGAGAGAGAATAAGTGAGGATAACGGGTGGATCCTCTTGCCAGTGAGAGAGGGGAAGCGAGGGGTGTTGTCGGTGGGGGTCGTAAATTCCATGTCATTAAAACCAACAAGAAAACCATTTTAACTGTTCTAGGGGAATTATCTGTCCGGTTTTAAAATGTTAGAGGTACATGATGTCTGCCTTTCTAATTCAGAAGGCTTTTCAGATTTCGTGACAATGTCGGGTAAAATAGAGTTTACTTTCTAGGTAACGTAGAGAAAGTTGAACATTGTCGATCCTTAGGGCATGTATATCATCGTTAAATATTAGTCCTCAGTGACACGTAGAAGTTTTGATGATATACAGAAAAGAGAGAAAGAAATAGTGGTTTTGCAAAACATTCATCCCAAGAGTTAAAATTTAGGACTATCATGAGACTATTCCCCTACTATTTTATGAGCTGTTTTTCATGTAACTCATAATATTATTTTTCTGTCCATAATTTAGAAATATTATATTGCTGTGAAACAAAAAAAACAACACATTTTAGAAGTTTTCCCTAAGTTCTCTTAAGATTAATATTAATGCATGAGAACATCTATTAGATGATTTTAAAGAAAACTTTAGAACGCATTTCTTTTTTGCTCCAAAAGACCTCATAGCACTGAATTCTTAAAAAATCATATACTTTTCCTCCATTCCTATGGAGGCATTAAACTATAACAACAAATCGACAAGTAGGCACTTAGGGATAACGGATAACGAATTTCTAACATGAAGTCTAATTTAATTTGGAGCTTTACTTCGACTAGTGCAAGAGCAATTTGCTGGTGAACTTTAGGTAGAGAAAAATTATTTATTAGAAAAAAAGGAATACCCCACTCAAAATTTCATTTCATTTTTCATTGAGGCAAAGTAGCACCGGTAGAAAAACCGCCTTTAGTCCCGGGCCTTAAAGGCTTTTAGTCCCGATTTTGCAACCAGGACTACGGCCTCGGGACTAAAAGTCTGGGGCTTTAGTCCTGGTTGTAGCGTCCGAGACTAAAGGGACAGCGCAGCGCCAGCTGACGCCAGCCCCCCTTTCCACCTTTTTCTTTCTGTTTTCTTTATATATTGTTTCATCTTTTATTTATATGTTGTTTCTTTTTATTATTATTTATTTACTAATACACATATGTATTGAACACTACTATTATACGTCCATATATATTCGAGATACTATACTATACAATTACATATATATTGTTACATATATACTATATAATTACACATATATAATTACCATACTATACTAGTAAAACTTTTATACATATTTATAATTTACGAAATGAGGTGAAACTTATATATATTATTACAAATGATCTCAGAGGACAACATTAAAAGTATTCCTGGTCATATTGGGAAAAGTGATCCATTTGTCGTCCATTCCAATAGAATTTACCACTGGGAAGGACAACCTCTTGGTAGAGGAATCCGCAAAGAGCCTTTTGAATAGCACGGACCCTTTCGGCCGCTATTAGCTGATCTTTCATCCACATTACCTAAGAAAATATTATGTAACTCGAATAAGTATTTTATTTTTCTAAAAGATATAAATGAATGAACAACATAAAGGTAATATAAAACTAAAATGTATTAGTTGTATATGTACCTTTTGTTTCCATTGAGTAACTGTGAGCTAGTCACCTACAAGGTTATGCATGAACTCACATACATAGTATCCGCACAGATTGTCGCCCTGGGCCTGCCTCAAACACTTTAGGAAAAATATGACATCAAATCTATAATTGCTAAGTCATTAAATCAAAATTTATACATACCGGAAAGTCAGTCTTGATTGTCAGGGTTTCCTTGAAGGCGTCCATCTGTTGTGAGCGCCACTTTGCCCAAGCCTCATTGAGCGCGTCAATGAAGTATTGGTAGTCCTGTTTTGGTTTTTTTGATTGAGTCCATTACTATAACCAAGCTTTTGTCAGGAATTATCACAAATACTATTTGGTGGTTCCTGCACGTTGATACAACTAGTTAGACTAAGTTAATAATAAGCAGGATGATCATTATGGAGATACTTGTAACGAAGCATTCACGCAAAGTTGTAAGGCAGCAATATCATTGTCTTGTAGTGGTCAACACTTAAGAACTTGCATAAGTTATTAAGTACCCCCTTGTGATTGTCATGTAGATTCTTCCAATTCACAACCACGGGATCCATGAAGCCTAAGTGAAAATATCCCTTTTTCTGCATTCTTCCTTCTCCATTCTACATGAGATGAAATAAAATGTCATTATAAAAGAACTTGTATACACGACCATGTGTATATATATATTTACCGAATATCCATAAACACTTACAAACACCCGACGTTGAGGAAAGCGATGTCAAGTGAGTCTTCGTTTTACAATTGGAATTAATAAATCTTTGAATTCCAACCAGAACAAGTCCTCCCTCGGTAGTAATCATCTCTAACTTTCAGGGTGAACATTTCTCTTTCTTTTGATAACTCTTCCATGTACCATTTATGTAGCCTGTATATTTGTGTTGGCAGCCCTTTGACCAATTCAGGTCTAACTAGAGGTTTTCTGGGCTGCCACTGCCACGCTTGTACAAAGTCATCATCCTTTGATGCAGGTTTTTCCCTTCGCTTGGATCTGAGCCGTCATGATTGTCATGTCTTTACATAAGTCAATGAGCCCTCGTTGCTCTGCTAAAAGTCCAACGAGCGGCAGAACTGATTGCTTCTTTTGCATTCCAAGCTGTGGGACTGTGCTAGTGGCCCCACTACGCTTCATCTTTTCGAATGACTTCGTGATGGAGCAGTCATAGTTTGAGGGTATTAATTTCTTCTTTTTTGTTACTGACATTCTGATAAAGAATTGAGATATCTTCAGATCTATCAGAATCTTCTTCTCAGGCTCCCTCTTTTGAAATGTTCTTGAACCCTGACCTTAGTTATTTTCTTGCATTCTTCATAAGTAAGGTTGTAGGGTTTCTTAGGCGGCTCCTATGTCTGCTTCTTGGCTGGCTTCTTTGGCGGCTCCTTTGCCTGGCATTTTAATTTTCTATTACATTACACATAACAACTACAAATTAAGTGGTAATAATATAATAAATGCAATAAATATCTAGAAATTAAGTAATTAATAATTAAATAGGTAAAAAATAAATGAAATTAGATAGTAAATATAATAAATACAATAAATTACCTTTGCCTGATGTGCAGCCAGTTTCTTCTGCTTTTTCTACGGCTGCCGAGGCGAAGGGGTTGGCGACGGTGAGCGCTTGAATGCAGCTGGCGGAGATGGTGGATTCCTACTGGGGCCCTTGAAGGGGCTGGGGATGGCTCCCTTGGCAAATCCTAGGGAGGGTTAGCCTGCCCTGTAATTATAATGATGCGCTTCTCCCACAAGATTATGCCATGGAGGGCCTCGTGTAGTGTCATCTCGCCGTCACCTCCAGGAATGTCGAGATCTAGCTTCCCGCAGTCGCCGAGAATCTTCTCAACCCCCACTCTAGCATAGCCACACAAAATCTCATGTCCATGGAAGTTGTCGCCTTCTTTGATTGGCACAGCAATACCGTAGTCCACCAATGCCTTTATGTTCTTCGATGGAATATGCAACTCACCAGGTGTCTGCGCTTTGATCAGGTCCACCGGGTGGCACTCAATCTCACCGACAGCGATAGTGTCTTCCTGAATGGTAGGGATTTGTTCACCTTCATCTATAGGGACCTTCGTGGATGCACAAATGCTTCGAACATGTATGGCATTATGCCCTGCTGATCCTTGTGGTTGCTGCAGCTGCTGTTGTTGATTAAGTGCTAGGGCCACTTGACATTCAGCTATCTCTGTCATCTGTGATTCTACCGAGAATAGTCGTTCTTACAGATTCTGGACATTATCTTCCTCCTCTCTTCTTCTTCTAGCCCGACTTCTGTAACTATCGGCATCGTCGGCGAACCCATACTTCCAGGGAATCAAGCCTTTGCCTCGCGTTCATCCACTGTGCTCTGGATTTTGCAGAGTATAAATGAGCTCATCTTTTTCTCTGTCAGGCTGGAATGTACCTTGGGCAACTACTTCTATCTCCTCTTCTAGTCGGCGGGCTGCCTGTTGTATACGTTACCCAAAAACGGTCTCCCCGGTCTGTGGATCCAACCGACCACCATGAGTGTAGAACCAGGTCCCTCCAGCCAATTCATTGTGGCGGGCGTGATACCTCTCGCGATCAGCTCTTCCTCCATCCTTTCCCATTTTGGGATTGCACCCTTATATCCGCCTTGGCCAAGATGATGATGATACTTCTTGTGTGAAGCGTTATCAATGTTCCGTTGAACCCGTCGCATACCAAGTTCTGACGTCTTGTACTCCACAAATGTGTCCCGGTGATCTCTCAACTTGGCCAGCGTGCCCGTAAAAACCAGCATCTTGCCCTTTTTTATATATTCGTTGCATAAGTTTTTCTTGAAGGTCTAAAATTGTGTGGCCATCTTCTTCAGAGCCCACACCTTGACCTTCTGGATAAGAACTTCGACCACACCCTCTGGGGCCAGCGGCGGCCTGCCTGCGGCATCTTGAGGCCTGGTCGTGGCCTGGTCGTGGCCAGCGGCGGCCTGCCTGCGGCATCTTGAGGCCTGGTCGTGGCCAGCTACGGCCTGGACGTGGCGTCCTAAGGCTTGGCTGCTGCCTGAGGCCCTGATATCTTCATCCATGATTTATCCAGCTTTAATATGTATTGTTGTTGTTTGGTTTTGAGTCGAGAATTCAATGAATTAATTAATAATATGACTTGTCTTTGCTGTCCATTTTGGGTCATTCATTCACAAGGGAGCTATGTTCACAAAGTGTGATATTCAACATCCCACCACATTCATAGAATAATTCACTAAACAATACTAAACTATTGTAGATAGGTTGGATGTGAAAAGAAACACATGACAAAGACAATCATGAGTTCAAAAAACAATGAAATCTATAGGGAGAGTTCTCGAAATTAAAAACACTTGTCATGTAGGTCTTTTCTATATGAAAGTGTATATCTCTATGCCTCCAACTGGTGGGACTCACCCTATGCACCAAGACAAAACGTATTCTCCTTTGTCCCGACAGGTGGGACCCACTGCATGCAGCAGGAGTGAAAACATTTTTGGGCTCAACACACGTGTTTTGTCCCCAAAAAAATCACCCTCTGCTCCATAAGTTTCACATCCCGCCAAATTAACCCTCAAATATTGCGGCCTCATTCCCACTTCCCCAAAACCACGCGGCTCCGACGACCATTGTTACGAGATCCGGTCTTCGGGAAGGCGAGGCGTCAATGAAGGGAACGAGCAAGCCGGAGGGTGAGGACAGTTCCTCTGTGCCCTAGCGAGTCCATCCATTTCAACTCCTTCCATGGCCGGTGATGGAGAACTCATGGCAGTACGAAACAGGGTCGAAGTCAGGGAAGCCGAACTTGTTGACGGTATCAGGTGCGTATCTGCCTCTACACCTAGGGTTTGCTAGCTTTCTGTAGAAAACAATGTCCAATACGTTGTTCCCTCCATGCAATCTATTTGATATAGCTCTAATCCCATCTAGGGTTCGCAATGAATTGATGTTGCCGGTGTCGTTCTTTAATTGGCACATCTTATAAAAATCACTCAATTAGGCAACAGGGAATTCGATTAAGTCCGTGAGGTTTTGACACATGTTTGTCCATTAATTTCATTTGTTTTTTCCATGAACAATTACATACATGAGTATACATATGCACATCAATTAATTTCGTTATTTTCAACATCCGTCAATTGTTTCTTCATGTCCTTAATCAGAACTACGTGTTGATATTTACGTGCACATGCAGGTCTATCTCAATCTTTTCATTTCAAACAGAACCTAATTGTTGTTGTTGTTGTACAAATTATTGAGTTGAACATGCATTGTGCTATTTGAGCACTACATATTTGTTTTTCACACACACGTGTGTGTGTGTATATATATATATATGGAACTAATATTCAACAGTGAGGGTGTTGAATAATATTCAACACACGGCGGCGCCGCCGATCCACCGGCGAGAGAGGAAACGGTCCCACTGCAACCAGAAACAAATACCCACATTGGAAAAGCGTACAACAATTATAGCTGCCGAAAATACCGTGCCACACTTCATTATCCCGTAAGGGTAAATCTACAGAACACGTGGAAGTAAATAGCTCACCCTTTTTAGGGTCCTTCAATCACGCCATTGATTTCAAATCACCGTAATCACGCCATTGATGGACCCAAAATAAAATGAAAATTCTCTCCCTATCCACCAACAGCCCCCTGCCGCCGTCGTCCCCCGGGCCATTGGGGACAAATCCACTACGACCGTCTACCGATGTCGATCCCCCCGGCGATAGGGGACAGATCCACCGCACCCAGTCATGCCGGTGAGCCTTCCCAGAGGAATCCGACGCCTGTAGCTCCCTCTTCGCAGACACTGCATAGCTGTAACACCCCGCCCTCCAAAGCCGCATTCATAGAATAATTCACTAAACAATACTAAACTATTGTAGATAGGTTGGATGTGAAAAGAAACACATGACAAAGACAATCATGAGTTCAATAAACAATGAAATCTATAGGGAGAGTTCTCGAAATTAAAAACACTTGTCATGTACGTCTTTTCTATATGAAAGTGTATATCTCTATGCCTCCAACTGGTGGGACTCACCCTATGCACCAAGACAAAACGTATTCTCCTTTGTCCCGACAGGTGGGACCCACTGCATGCAGCAGGAGTGAAAACATTTTTGGGCTCAGCACACGTGTTTTGTCCCCAAAAAAATCACCCTCTGCTCCATAAGTTTCACATCCCGCCAAATTAACCCTCAAATATTGCGGCCTCATTCCCACTTCCCCAAAACCACGCGGCTCCGACGACCATTGTTACGAGATCCGGTCTTCGGGAAGGCGAGGCGTCAATGAAGGGAACGAGCAAGCCGGAGGGTGAGGACAGTTCCTCTGTGCCCTAGCGAGTCCATCCATTTCAACTCCTTCCATGGCCGGTGATGGAGAACTCATGGCAGTACGAAACAGGGTCGAAGTCAGGGAAGCCGAACTTGTTGACGGTATCAGGTGCGTATCTGCCTCTACACCTAGGGTTTGCTAGCTTTCTGTAGAAAACAATGTCCAATACGTTGTTCCCTCCATGCAATCTATTTGATATAGCTCTAATCCCATCTAGGGTTCGCAATGAATTGATGTTGCCGGTGTCGTTCTTTAATTGGCACATCTTATAAAAATCACTCAATTAGGCAACAGGGAATTCGATTAAGTCCGTGAGGTTTTGACACATGTTTGTCCATTAATTTCATTTGTTTTTTCCATGAACAATTACATACATGAGTATACATATGCACATCAATTAATTTCGTTATTTTCAACATCCGTCAATTGTTTCTTCATGTCCTTAATCAGAACTACGTGTTGATATTTACGTGCACATGCAGGTCTATCTCAATCTTTTCATTTCAAACAGAACCTAATTGTTGTTGTTGTTGTACAAATTATTGAGTTGAACATGCATTGTGCTATTTGAGCACTACATATTTGTTTTTCACACACACGTGTGTGTGTGTATATATATATATATGGAACTAATATTCAACAGTGAGGGTGTTGAATAATATTCAACACACGGCGGCGCCGCCGATCCACCGGCGAGAGAGGAAACGGTCCCACTGCAACCAGAAACAAATACCCACATTGGAAAAGCGTACAACAATTATAGCTGCCGAAAATACCGTGCCACACTTCATTATCCCGTAAGGGTAAATCTACAGAACACGTGGAAGTAAATAGCTCACCCTTTTTAGGGTCCTTCAATCACGCCATTGATTTCAAATCACCGGTAATCACGCCATTGATGGACCCAAAATAAAATGAAAATTCTCTCCCTATCCACCAACAGCCCCCTGCCGCCGTCGTCCCCCGGGCCATTGGGGACAAATCCACTACGACCGTTGTGACGAACCGGATTCTCACCGACGAGAACCCGACTCCCTGTACCCTTGAGATAGTCCCAGGAATAGCAGCTATCTCGTACAGAACTCATCTCAGTCGAATATCACATCCATACAACGATAAAAGATTCATTACATGACATATATATAAGAACAAAGCGTCTGGTACAAGCCCTCTGGGCTAAATCGACAATAAGAAACATCTGCGCAGCGGTAGCTAGAACAACAGGGTCCACTCCTCCACAGGCATCCTTTAGCGTAGCGCGCTCCCTTCAGTCATACCACCCGTCCTGGTTGAACTCGTGGTCGGGGTCTTCAACTGAGAACCCAAAGTCTGTCCCCAAGGAAATGGGACAGGTCCACGTCACCAACCATAATATGATGCAAGCTTTAAAGTGGCCTATTCTAAGGATAAAGAAATAATCAAGGTTTAAGCCAGGGTTTTCTTATGCAAGCAGCAGCAATAACCCAAATTCATCTCATCACCAACTCCTGCTCACACACACACATCCACTCCCCAAAACCAACCATCAGCCTCACATTTTCCCATCGGGCTCGTCCTGCCATGGCAGGTTCCTGCAAAAATCATTCACCAACACCTTTCTCTCTCTAGTCGACTCGGTGAGCTCCCTCCCCACCTTGTCTCAACAGCCTCAGCTGGACCAATCTCTCATAACCCGAATCAAAGGATGAGGTAAGAAAGCAGATTCCCATGCTAGCCGGGGCTTCTCAGAAATGGGTCGTCCGTAACCGTGGACACGGCTATACGTATAGTTTACACTCTGTAGAGGTGGCACTCCAGGAATCCATCCGGGCTGCAAGGCTAGTCCGCAACCAACCTGAGACACAGCCCACAGCAAAGACCCTAAACAGCAACGGCGCCAATCCTGTCTCCCTGGGCTCGGGAAACATCCGATCTAACATCTGCCCCAGGGTCGTGAAACCTTCCCACCGGGGCCAGTCAGGGGCCGTGGTAAATCAAGGAGATTACGCCGCAACGAATCCCCCCTACACATATCAAGCTCGATTCTCCTACAGTCTCGGCGCCGCACTAGAGTAGGCTTGCTAGAACCCTCCCCATACTGGGTAGATGGTGAGCACGGTATTTCCCAAGTCCGAAGTGGGGGCACGACTCGGTCCTTAATTGTTCGGTAAAGCGAGTATCTGCATCACAAGCGATCCGCCGCAACGGTCCGCAATCGGCACCCATAACAGGTATTGCCGCCCAAACTCCTCAGGTACTCCACGAGTACCAACCCCCAAGTAACCATGTACCCGCAACAGGTACCCCATAGGGACTGCCCGAGTGCAGCCCCTCAGCACCTCGATCAACGATCGAGTTGTTATTATTCGCTTACACCGCCTAACTGCACTACTCCTCCCAAACCACCCACAACTCACGCCAAGAGGATCAATCACAACCATCCCAACACAGGCATAGCATAGCATATTTCATAAAGTGAGTAGTAGGTAGCAAGGTAACAGGATAATAACAAAGGCAGTGCAGGTTTATCATGCGAGTAAAGTAAAGCGCTAGCATACTAGTTTGCATGTCTAATAGGTATTTCAGAGAATGGTCGGGCGTGAACCTGGGCAAAGGTCTTCGTGTTCGTTGAAGCAGTTGTTGTAGTGGTCCGGCTCCTCCTGACTCTCCGGAGCTCCTAGGGTCGCGGAAAAAAATAAAATAAGACGCGACTACTAGCAAAGAAACACTAAAACAACGACGAAAGAAGACTCAAATAACACCAAACTCTAACCTAACGCGTAGATCATGTTTTTAGAAAAATATAGAAACTGGTTTCATATTTTTCTGAGCTACGGTTGATTTATTATTAATTTTCGAAGTTTAAATCATTTTCTGAAAATAATAAATAATTTCCGAAAAAGAAAACAGACAAATAATTAGCCTGCTGACGTCAGCATGACGCCATGCTGACGTCAGCAGTGGGGTCCGCCTAGGATGACGTCAGCAGTGGGCCCTGCTGACGTCAGCGTTGACCGGTCAACGGTCAACGGGGTCAACGGTCAGCGGGTCAACTCTGGTCAGTGGGCCCCAACTGTCAGTGACACGCAGTGTATGACAAGTGGGCCCCATGCGTCAGCGCAGTTAAAATAAAAAGAAAAAGAATTAAACGCTGGCTGGGCTGGAACTAGGCCGAAAGCGACTGGGCCGGAAGAGTTTAGGGTGGTTAAACAGACTTAAACGCGAACAAAAGGCCCACGAAGGGGTGGCTGCTGGTGCTGCTCTGGTGGACCAAGTCCACCGTGAACCGTGAGAGGGGTTCACATGAGCCGGGTGCACGGGATCATTCTGTGGTCGGTCGGGATCTTCTGCGGGTGCGGTGTGGCATCTTGGTGTGGTCCACGGTGTGGCTTCGCCACGGTGCGACGCGACGCGCGCGCGGCGCGCTCTGGAGCACGCCGGCGGCGACGGTCCGCGGCGGAACTGGCCGGTGATGGCTCGGCTTGGGTCTAGATCGGCCGGGTTAGCTTCGCTAGGGCTCGGCGAACGCGGACGGGGTGAACAAGGGCTCGGATTGGGTTCGGTTTGGCCCTCCCGACGCGAACAGCGGCGGCTCGGCCATGGACGCCGGCGAGCTACGACGGCGACCCGGTTTTCATGTGCAACGATGCTTGGTTTGTGTTGGCTCGCGCGTGTGTGGCTCCAGCGACTGCTGGGACGCTCCTGGGTGCGCATGCGCGGGCTCGTGGTCGCCCACGGCCGCGCATGGCCTCGGTGTTCGCGCGCACGGCGAGCAGAGCTCGGCCGCGGTGGCCTCGGCTGCGGGTAAGAGACGACGGCGGGTTGTGCATGGTTCAGCGGAGACGGGATCCTGTAGAAGAAGTTGGCCACGACACGAAGGTCGGGTCCCAGGGGGCTAGCACGGCTGCGGCGGCGGAACTCGCCGGAGACAGAGAAGAAAGGGGGAACTCGGCGGCGCTCACCTAGGGTCACGTAGACGATCGCTGCAGCTCGGGGAAGGGCTCGACGCGGTCTGGCGGTCCTCGTGCTCCTCTTCCCGTCCTTGGTCCGACTTCTCCTCGGCGGCTCCACGAGCGGCGGCGATGGCTTCGGCGGCGGCGATGCGGGGAAGGAGCTTCGGCTTCTCTCCTCTCCCTCTTCTCCTCCTCAGACCCTCCTCTGGCCCTCCTCCTCCCTCTCCACTCACTAATTGGGGACGAGAAACCCCAAAGGGGGCGGCGGCGGCTTGAACAGGGACGGGCTCCCGGCGGCGGGTTTTATAGAGCGATGGCGCTAGGGTTTCCTGGGGTTCGACGGACGGATGGGGGAGCTCGAGCACTCGCGGACACGCGGCGCAATCGCGTCGGGCCGCACGGAGCTCGGGTGGTTGGGGGGGGGCGGTCACGGGCGGCGCGCTCGGGAGAGAGAGAGCGGCGTCGCGAGGAAGATGACGCGGGGGAGAGAGACGACTGACAGGCGGGGTCCGCCTGTCAGTGGAAGAGGGGGGCGACGCGGCGGGGACGCGGAGAAGGGGCTGGGCCGTGCTGGGCCGAATGGCCGAGCGGGCTGCTTGGTTGGCTGGCTCGGAAAGAAGAGTTGGAGGGGATTAACTGGACTTGGCTGCGGGATTTGGGCCCACGAACAGTTAAAGGGTTGACAATTAGTTTAGTCAATTAGAGTTTGAATTCAAATCTAGAATTTGAATTCAAACCAACCAAAAATCCAAATAAATCCAAACAACTCCAAATCACACTATTTCATCCTTAGCACTTCAAATTGATTTTAAATTTTGAATTTAAATTGCCTAAGAATTTAGGGAGCAAATAGAAGACACTCTTATATGTTTGTTTGCATGCACACAATTCCACCAAAAATTTTTAAATTCGCATTTTTGCACTCAACAAAATCCTAGGGGAATTTTAGGGTTGTTACAGTCTCCCCCTCACAAGAATCTCGTCCTCGAGATTTGTGATTACCTATGGTTTAAACAAGTGGGGGTATTTCTCCTTTAGTACTGATTCTTTCTCCCAGGTGGCTTCCCTTTCTGAGTGATTGCTCCACTGTACTTTGCAAAATGGGATAGCTGTGTTTCTGGTCTCTTTGACTGCTCTGTCTAGTATCCTCTCTGGGTACTCTAGATACTCCAAGGTGTCTTGTAGGTATAATGCCTCTGTTTTGATCTCATGTTCCGGTACTCTCAGACATTTCCTCAGCTGAGATACATGGAACACTGGGTGTACTCCCGCTAGTTCCTTTGGTAGGTCTAGCTTGTAGGCCAGCTTCCCTATCCTCTCCAGTATCTGGTACGGTCCAACAAAACGGGGTGCTAGCTTTCCTTTCACTTGGAATCTCTTATGCCCTCTGAGGGGTGACACTTTCAGGTAGACGAAGTCTCCTACTTCGAACTCTAGATCTCGTCTCCTTTTATCTGCATAGCTCTTTTGTCGGCTCTGAGCCGCCTTCAGGTGCTCTCGGATCTTGGCCACATTTTCTTCTGCCTCTACAATCATGTCAGGTCCAAAGAACAATCGTTCTCCTACCTCTGACCACATTAGAGGTGTTCTGCATTTTCTGCCATATAGTGCCTCAAAGGGTGACATCTGCAGGCTGGCCTGGTAGCTGTTGTTGTAGGAAAATTCTGCATACGACAGACTCTTCTCCCAGTCTGTGCTGTAAGCTAGAACACATGCCCTCAACAAATCTTCAAGAACCTGGTTCACTCTTTCGGTCTGCCCATCTGTCTGAGGGTGGTAAGCTGTGCTATACTCCAAGGTTGTCCCGATGGCTTGATGTAGGTTTTGCCAGAATTGAGCTGTGAATTGGGGTCCTCTGTCCGACACAATACTTCTGGGTGCCCCATGCAGCTTGAGAATGTTGTCTATGTATAGCTCTGCTAGTTTGCTTACTGAGTGTGTGCTTTTGACTGGTATGAAGTGAGCTACTTTCGTCAGCCGATCAACTATGACCCAAATGGCATCATTTCCTTTCTGAGTGCGAGGTAGGCCAACCACGAAGTCTATGCTGATATCTTCCCACTTCCACATTGGAATTTCCAGTGGTTTCAGCAGTCCTGCTGGTCTTTGATGTTCCGCTTTGATTCTTCGACAAGAGTCGCACTTGGCTACATACTCTGCTATGTCCTCTCTCATCTTCTTCCACCTACATCTTGGTGCATCCTGGGTGTATCGAGTACTTGGACTCGTGAGCTTCTGAGAGAATTGTTCTCCTAATTTCCTTGTCCTGTGGTACACAGATACGATCTTTCAGCCATACTGTCCCTGCTTCATCAATCCGGAAGTCAGGTGCTACTCCTCATTGAATATCCTCTTTTACTTCTTGGATTTCTGGACACTTCCCTTGAGCTTCTTTGATTCGGTCTTCTAGGTTGTACTTCACTCTCATTTCCTGGGGTTTTCCTTCTTCTACTAGCTCGAGTTTCAACATGTACAGTTCCTTTGCTAGTCCTGGCTGACTTTCTTCTATCATCAAGTTGTTGCAGTAACTCTTTCGGCTCAAGGCATCTGCCACTACGTTAGCTTTGCCAGGATGGTAGTGTATTTCCAAATCGTAATCTTTGATCAGTTCTAGCCATCTTCTCTGTCTCATGTTCAGTTCGGATTGGGTAAAGAAATACTTCAAACTTTTGTGATCCATGTAGATGTCGCACTTGTTGCCAATCAGATAGTGCCTCCAAATCTTCAATGCATGTACCACTGCTGCCAGTTCTAAATCGTGCGTGGGATAATTTTCCTCATGTTTCCTCAGCTGCCTTGATGCGTAAGCAACAACCTTGCCTTCTTGCATTAGTACGCATCCCAAACCTTGTCTTGAAGCATCGCAATAGACTACGGAATCTTTGCGAATATCTGGTAGTGTCAAGACTGGAGTTGTAGTGAGTTTGTGCTTGAGTTCTTGGAAACTCCTTTCACACTTGTCCATCCACTCGAATGGGACATTGTTCTTGAGTAGTTCGGTCATTGGCTTGGCAATCTTGGAGAAGTTCTCAATGAATCTTCTATAGTATCCTGCCAATCCTAGAAAACTTTGGATCTCTGTGACACTCTTCGGCTGCTTCCATTCTGCTACTGCCTCAATATTTTCTGGGTCTACTGCTACGCCCTCTGCTGTCAGAACGTGTCCCAAAAAGGCTACTTTCTCTAACCAAAATTTACATTTGCTGAACTTCCCGTAGAGTTGATGCTGTCTCAGCTTCTCTAGTACAATCCTTAGATGCTCCTCATGTTCTTCGGCTGTCTCTGAGTAGACTAGTATGTCGTCAATGAACACCACTACGAACTTGTCCAGTTCCTCCATGAATACTTTGTTCATCATGTTCATGAAGTAAGCAGGTGCGTTGGTCAATCCAAAGGACACAATGGTGAACTCGTACTGTCCGTACCGAGTCACAAAAGCTGTCTTGGGAATGTCACCTTCTCTAATCTTCATCTGGTGGTATCCCGATCTCAGATCAATCTTACTGAAGTATTTGGCTTTCTTCAACTGATCTAGCAAGTCATCAATTCGAGGTAATGGGTACTTGTTCTTGATCGTCACTACGTTCAAGGATCGATAGTCTACGCACATGCGCATTGATCCATCTTTCTTCTTCACAAACAACACTGGCGATCCCCATGGGGATGCACTTGGTCGAATCACACCGCTTTCAAGCATCTCTTTCAGCTGCTTCTTAAGTTCCTCCAGTTCCTCCACTGACATTCTGTATGGTCTCTTGGCAATGGGCCCAGTGCCTGGTTGCAGTTCGATTATGAACTCTACATCTCGGTCAGGTGGTAATCCTGGTAGTTCTTCGGGAAACACGTCAGTGTACTCACATACTACAGGCACTTCTTCGATCTTCTGTTTCTCAATGGAGTATACCAACTGTCTCAGAATACATGTTCTGGATCTTTTCCCTATTCTTCTTCTTTGTGGCTCAACTGTTACTCTGACTCCGCTAGGGTGTGTCAACTCAACTGTTCTGGGTGAGCAACTGATTACTCCTTTGTGCTCCGTAAGCCAGTCCATTCCTAGTATCACGTCAATTCCGTCTGACTTCAGGACTGTCAGGTTTCCTACGAACTCCTGCCCACCTATCATCAGACTAACTGCTGGGCACTCTAAGGTGCACCTAAGCTCTCCTAAGGGAGAAGTAGTGACTATAGGTCTAGCCTTAGGTATTGTCGGGGGTGACTGCTCTCTTACAAACTTCGTTGAGATATAAGATCCAGTTGCTCCAGAGTCAAACAATATCAAAGCTGGAATGCCATTTACTAAAAACTCACCGAGCACAACGTCGGCAGCGTCCTCTGCTTCTTCCTCTATCAAGTGGTTGAGGCGTCCTCTCTGCGCTGTTGCTGGTTGCCTGTCCTGTCCTCCAGGTGCCGGTGCCTTGGCTGGGGTTTGTTTGTTCTTCTTCTCCGGACAGTCAAAAGACTTGTGACCGGGCTTCCCACAAGCAAAACAGACCACTGAGGTCCCTCCACCAATTCTGGGCGTGTTGTTCGGCTTCCAGTTTGGGTTTCCCTGACTTGCGTAGCTGTTGTTTCTGTTACCAAAGCTGCTGTAGTTGTTACCTCTGCTGCCAAAGTTGTTGCTGTTACTGCCTCGGTTACCCTGGTAACTGTTTCTGTTGAATCCTGAGCTTCCTTGGTTGTTGCTCTGCTGAAAGCTTCTCCTGAGCATGTTGCTTTGGCCGCTCCTCGGCCTCTGACTTAGTCTGTGGTTGTGCAACTGTTCAGCCTTTCTTTTCTTCTCTCGCCAAGTATCTTCAAGACCCACTCTTTCCTTCTCAACTGCGATAGCTCTGTCAATCAGCTCTCTGAGTGACCTGTGTGAACTTGCTGCGAGTGCTGTCCTCAGACCTCTGTGTAAACCTCACTGGAATTAAAACTGTTTCTTCTTTTCAGTGTTGACATCTTCAGGAGCGTACCTTGACATCTTAGCAAAGTGTCGAGCGTACTCAGCTACAGACAAACTTCCTTGGGTCATTGTCCTGAATTCCATTGCTTTATGTACCATGACTTGTCCTGGGATGTGGTACTCCTTGAAAGCTTCACAAAACTCTAGCCAGGTGATCTGAGCTGGGTTTGCGTGAGAGTCACAGTAGCTCTCCCACCACGCTTTCGCTGCTCCTTCAAGCTGGTGCGCCGCAAGGGCCACACATTCCTCTTCAGTGTAATCTGTCAGGTCAAGCTTCGTTTCGATGGTACGTAGCCAGTCGTGTGCGTCGAGTGGCTCGTCTGAGTAGTCGAAGGTGGGTGCTTTCAGCCTAATGAACCTTTCAATCTTCCTTTGCAGGTCTTCCTCACGGTGTCCCTGACGGTTCTGGTTCTGATTTCCCTGCATCTGTTGCATAGCTTGCATCATCTGTGTGTTGGCCTGTGCCATCTGTTGCATCAGCTGTGTCTGAGTAGTCATCACTTCTGCCAAGTTAGGCGGTGGCGGTGGTTGCTGGTTGTTCTGCTGGTTCTGCTGAGGTTCCACTGCTGGTTCTTCCATTTCCACTTCCTGTTCTCCACCTGGTGCATTGTTCTCGGGCTGGAGCACGCCTGCTGCGCGTCCACGACCCCTGCCTCCAACTGCAACTGCTGTTCTTCCACGACCATGACCTCTGCCACGTCCTCTGCCTCTAGCTGCCATTGCTGCCTCTTCTTGCTCAGCTTCCTCAAAACGTGCAAGCAGTTGGTTGGATCTTCGGATCGACATCTCTGTATTTTCATAGAGCAGGTTTAGTGGCGGTCGGTAATGGTTAGGTTAGCGTAACTAGATTAGGAGTTGTACACATGAAATAGACTCAACACTAGAGTACACTCAAGATGAACATCAATAAAACTGCAAGAACAGCCAAAAAGATCGATCATTCATTACAGCATTACACCCTAGACATGAGTACTATCCCGAGGTCAGCTCCTGAAACCTTGAGGATTAGTACATCTAAGCGAATGCTACATCGTGGCTGAGCCAAAAGGTGGTCATGATCTACTAAGTCTAAACATCTGCTCAAGAAGATAGATACAAGTCTCATCATAACTGCTGACATCTGTCGATACTGCCTACTGCATCTGTCTCATACTGCGGAATGTGCCTATGAGGCGCGCTGCCAACCTCACAGCCTCAGTCTCTGTCTGCTGCTTGATCACTGCCTGTCGTCGTGGAGAGTGTCCGTGAGGCGCGCTGCCAACCTCACTGTGTCCACCTCAGGTGTTGCCAACTGCTGCTCTAGATGTGCCAGTTCTTGTCTCAGTCTTGTCATCTCGGGAGTAAGGGTTCGAGCCTCAGGTAGTGGTATCGGCTCAACTCGGCTTGGTGAGACTCTGTAGTTCTCTGTTCTGGGTTCAACTCTGCGTTCTTCTGGTAGTCCTTGGTTCACAGTGATCATCTCTGCTACCCTCTTCCTGTCTGATCTTACCCAACTACTAAGGGTCCTTCGAGCTTCATCCTTTGCCATAATCTGTTGAAGACTCAGGTACTTCATCAGCTGGTAGTTTCGTCCACTCTTCTCTTTGTAGCTATCCACCTCTTCTTGGAGTTCTGAGTTGTGACTGTCCAACCAGTATACTTCTTCCTTCAGACCTTCTATCTCTTCTTCCTTGGCTGCCAGTTCCTTGTCTTTTTCTGTGAGTTGATCTTCCAGGCGGACATCTCGAGCATGGTGAGTTGCTCGGATCAGTCCTGCCAACTGCCTGTTGTTGCGAGCTTCGTACTCCAAGACTCTGACTTCCCTTGTTTTAGCTCTGAGTTGCTCCTCAAGTAAGGCGATCCTGTTGTCCTTCTCCATCAGCTGGATGTCCTGCTTCCATACCCTCTCTTTCAGCTTGGCGACTTTCTCCTCTAGACAAATGTTCAAGTACTCCTGCTCAATCATGCACTGAACTGAGGTCCGCAGAGTCACGTTCCGCTCTCGGTCTGCTGTGCGTGTTGACGTAAAATCCGCACCTCACGCCAAGCACACAGCAAGCCGAATTAGCTGGCTTCAAACGTAGCCCGGGCTTTTGAATCCGGAAGCGTGCCAGTCAGTTTGCCTGAAAACTAACAAAGGGACAAAACGTTTAGATCAAAACCTGGAACGTGCCGGGTGAGACCAGACAGTTCCATATTTGCGGATATGAAGCCAATTTCGAACGACAAATAGCTACAGAGAAGCTATCTGTCGGCAGTTAAAGCCTCATTCGGCAATCGGCAAGGCACGCAAAGAACGCACTGCCGAATGCATGACGTAAGCATGACGAAAGATCGGCTTTCAATCGAATGAACATTGTAACACATACTCATAGCCGATTAACGAGAAACAAAGCATGATATATAAATAAAAGGGTGAAACATGATCATAAATTCGCAGTAAACAAGGAATGCATAGGCCGAAAGCAGCACCCGTCAAGCATGATGACAAAACAAGTTAATCCACCGCATGATACGACTTGTTTGACACCACACCACTAATCAGATTAGACCAATCCACCGCATGATACAATCTAACCATGAAAAGCTAAAAGCATTCAATGTTTAGTTACGAACCCACAACACAGTCACGAATTTACATTGAAAACAAGAATGCATAGGCCGAAAGCAGCACCCGTCAAGCATGGCAGCAAACGAGTTAATCCACCGCATGATACAACTCGTTTGAGGCCACACCACCAAACAGACTAGATCAATCCACCGCATGATACAATCTAATCATGAAAGGCTAAAAGCATTCATTGTCCAATGCAAACCCACGAACACACGTTCACTCGTGAGAGCACTGCCGAATGCGGCTATTTAGCCGAATCGGGGTCCATGGCGAAGGAACAAGCCTAATCGGTAAAGATAAATCTATCAGATCGAATCGAATTCTAATCCACCGGATGATTAGCTCTAAGACGATCCAAAAACCTGCATCTACCGCATGATACCCGGTTCTGTCAAGATCTACACGATGCCGATAAGCTCGAACCCGCGACACGTGGCAACCTAGATCGGTTTCGGATTCGGCTATGAGGGGATGAGTCGTCGCACCGTAAAGCAGAGCCGATTCTAGCCGATCTAGATTGGGCAAAGGTGTGTTGCATGAATTAAACACAGAGTAAAAACGAAGCAACACGGGGTAACTTAATGAATCTGTTAGATCTTGCCGAAATCTAACAGAGCCGATAACTTGGTCCATACTAGATCTTAGCCCACCGCATGGCTCATGACCTAACAGAGGAACCTTCTTGAGACCACAACTTAAATCCACCGGATGATACTAAGCATGGTAACAAGACTACTTGCATCAAAGCTTAAATCCACCGCATGATACTAAGCATGATACAAGGTTGCCGGTACTTACGGAGGTCGACGGATCGATGACTCCTCTCGAAGAACTCGACGACTCGACTAAAGGACTCGATGTTGGCACGGGGCTGGTTTGTTGTGTTGATTGATTGTGTGTTTCTACAGATGCCATGGGTTTATATTTATACCCAGGTCTTGATACAACTCCTAGTCGGACACGACTACAATACTTGTTTCTAAAAATAAATGACGGATCTTCGTGCCCATATTGCGTTCCTTGTTCGAACCGGCCTTTTCCTTATGTTGTTTCACGTCATCATGTCTTCCCGAATGCTACCATTCTTCGCCTGCGGAACAATGCCTCTGCCGAATGATGACGCATTCCCGACCGCAGAGTATCTCTGCCGAACGTTTCAGAGGAAACCTTTTAGCCGAATAGCGACGCGTTCCCGACCGCAGAGCACCTTTGCCGAATGCTTCAGAGAAAAACCCTTTTAGCCGAATGGCATCCTTCTACCAAATCCGGCCCACATGTCAGCCTCTTCCTGGTGTCAATTTTTGGTGTCAACACATGCCCCTTCAATTTCGGGATAAGAGGTAACTTTTATCTCGGAATTGACCAGAAGTGCTTTAACATTTCCAAGTTAGTTCTGCTCGGCACCCGCTTCTTCTTTTGAATCTCTAGAGCTCTCATCCGGATTCGAACCCTAAGTCATCGTCTTCCAAGATCCAACCTTCAGATGGCGGACCAAGATCTTGCTCTCCAGGTAAACTTCGATCCCCTCAAGCATGTTCGGCATTCTTCTTTCGATTTGTATAGGAGGTATTCTTTTTATCCCCTTATCATTCTTGATAGGCCCTAGCTGCCGAAATCCTCATCCCTGTTGAGGAAAAATCTCCATCCTATTTCCTCGGTCCCGTAGGAGATTCAGACCCTTCCGAAATCATTGCGGCCGAATCTCAGCGGATCCCTTTTAAGATTTCACTGACAAAACCTCATGAGTGGCAAGACGCCTTCAAGAACTGGCCTTTGCCCCCAATCGCCGGATGGAGAAATTGGTACAAAAGGATTTCTGACGATAAAAGTCCCCAGACGCAGAATTGGGACAGTCTTCGCATTTCTCATTGCTTGGAGTTATCTCTAGCTGAAACACCAAAGAATGAGAACCTTCTGATCGCAGCTTGCCACTTCTGGTCCAATGGCGCAAATGCTTTTCTTTTCGGCCATGGCCCAATGTCTCCTACCTTAGCCGATGTCTACATGATGACCGGCCTGAATGTTACAGGAACTGTGCACCCATATGACCATAAAGGTTCCTCCAAGCAGACAGGAGTAAGAACAGGGGTTGGATACAAGAGATATATCCAGAATCACATGTCTGATGGTCCTCTGACTGATGTCGAATACAGAGCTTTCCTGAACATGTGGCTATGCAGATCAGTCTTTTGTGGCAAAGCCAATGAGCCAACTTTGAATCATATCGTGATGGCCGAAGAGCTGGCTGCTGGAAAAGTCATCCCACTTGGGAAATACCTCCTGGGAAGCGTTTACCATATGCTCAACCAAACCACCCACCTGATGCACACTAGCAAGAAGATCCCCTGTGTCAATGGTCCCTGGTGGTTTGTCCAAATGTGGCTGCAATTATATATGCACCAAATCGTTGCTATTGATCTCAACAGCCGAGACTTCCCTTCAATCAATTATAAAGAAGGAGAAACCCGGAAAACCAAAGGCTGTCAAACTTATGGAGAAGCTGCCTCCACTGTACCTATCAACAAAAACATTGGTGAACTGTTTGAGCTCTTCTTCAGAGGTTTTCCCAATCCTCTTTGGTTTCCTTATTTGGACAATGACAATCTTACTCTCCCTTGCGAATTCAGCTTTGAGACTGGATGCACTGATGTACAATCTGTAGCAATTTTTAATGCCTTCATCCAGCCCTGCATCCTGCCAGCCGAATTCTGTGGAGGGAGGCTAGTCCAAAGCACTTATGAATATTATCAGCCAAACATGATGGCTAGACAGTTGGGATGTGGCCAAGTGCCCCCTAGGCTATTCCTCCATGAATTCCTCAGGCCTAGGGAGATAGTCAAGGATTTCACAGAAACAAGAAGGATTTTCACCTATAAATGCTGTGGAACTATTTATGCACCTGATCCTTTTGTGCCAATAATATCTGCTCATCCTTCCTTCACTCTCTGGTGGCAAGAATTCCATGATCATATCTTCAACATGCCAATCCATCCCTTCTGCCTCGAGTTAATGCCTGATTATCAGCCAACTGCAGAGGTAATATGCTTATTCCTTCATCTGTCTTAACAACATTAACCCCAATCGATTCTGACTCTATTATTTTGCAGGACATAACACCTGCCCCTCTTGCCAGGGTATTTTCATACAAAACTGCAGGCCCAATCTCTGCTTTGGGGCATCAATCTCCTACCTTGGCTCAGCTGATGGCTAGACAAGCTTCTTCAGATCCAACACTCACTAGACCATCATCTGTCAAGAGGAAAACCCTCCTTATAGCTGCTCCCTCAGTTGCAAAGAAGAAAAGAACAAGTAGCAAAATCAAGGTCAGAGTCCTTTTTCTTTGACTATAATGTTTTTGGCGTTTTGCTCAGTTTTATTTCTTTTGATTTCAGGCCAAAGAACAGCAGCCAGCAATCAATACAGATCCTGCCGATGCTTCAATGATTGGTAAAATTTCTCACTATTTTATCTTTAAAGTCCCTCTCTATCGGCATTGATTCCTTTTCAGTTTCAGAGCAAATCTCAATAGACCCAATCTTGGAGAGTCCTCCTTCTCATCAAGAACTAGCTTCAGCTTCACCTGATGTTCCTCAACTAGAAGCCTCTTCTCCACCAAAAGACCTTCCAAGCTCCCTTCAGCACGACATACAAGAATCCTTGCCTGAGCTCGAGCTACCCTCTCTTTCCATCCAAGAGATCAGGAATGAGGTAGAGATAATTTTCCAGTCTCCCCAGTTCTTTATTCAATGGATAATCATTAATTCGGCAATATCTTTTTTCAGGAGAAAATAACTTCATCACCCAGCTACTCATTTCCCTTGGATGATCTTGTCGCCGAACAAGCAGAGGAAGTTTCTTCTAGTCAGACTTTATCAGAAGAAACCCAGGCAAAACTAAAGGAAATCTTCTCCTTTTTGCACAAAGACATCCAGGATCAAGTCAAGGATGCTGATCTTCTGAGAGATATGCTCGAGCCCATTGAACACAACCTTCCCGTTGACATTCAAGCTTCCTTGGAACCAATCTCTAAATTAGATCAACAATTTGCTGCAGTCAGACAGGCTCTGAAAGATCAATCTTTACAACCAGCTTTAGAGCAAAGAAGAGCCATAGCTAAGCAATCCTTGAAGGATCTGCATACTCAAGCTCAGAGTAACAAAGAATTGTCAGCTAGACTGCAGTCAACACTTGATCTGAAGAAGACCAGAAAAGCTGAACTAGAAGCCGAACTGAAGGTCCTGTCAGCCGAAATCGAAGCTGACGAGAAGAAATTAGCCGAACTCCCTGACCTGACAGAGAGGATACGAAAGGAAGCATCGGCAATTCTAATTGAAGATAAACAACTCAAAACAAAGCTCTCTGCTCTGACAAAATCCCAAGAAGCAGGCAAAAATCTTTTGGAGACCATTAATAGAATGATATCTGATGCTAAAGATGTAATCTCCAAGTACTTGGGTGTGTAGTTGTATTGAATATTTAATTAGCCGAATGTCTTACCAACTTTGTAATTTCACCAATCTTTGCTTTCTTCCTCGCTTTATTGTTAACCACACATTCGGCAAAGTTTAGTCGTAACAGTGTTAGACCCGAAAAACGACCTAACTCAACACAGCCGAATCCAATTCGGTAGAACTGAACCCGATTCGGCATGAATCCCAAACGACACCGAAACTGCTCGATTCGTGGGGCTTTCCACCTTCCGAAATTTTGGGATGTGCGCCACGATCTTCTCTGCGGGTTCTATAAATAAACACCCAGGCAGCCCACAGTTTCTTCACCAAGTTCTTCGTCTTCCAAGTTCTTGCCGGCCCAAGCCATTCTTTTCCCATCCACAGTAATTCCGAGGAACTTCCCATGGCCGACAACAACAGGAGGCGCCCGGCCGCCGATGAGGCCGAAGGAAGTCGTGCCGGCGCTCGCCGCAGGTGATTAGCTGCTTGCTTCTCTCTGTTCTTCTCGAGATTTCCCCCTTCTTTCTTGACGAATCTCTTTGTTCTTTCAGGGTAATCCAATGGATTGCCGGCGCTGGTGCGCCAGTCGCAGCTCCAGCCGCTGCTCCTGCGGCATCCTCGAGTTCGTCCAATCGATCTCTCGAATCAGACGACTACCGCTACACGGACGGCGATGCTCGCCGATTCAAGGCGGAGCGCGACGACTCTCGTCGCGAACTGGAGGCTATCTCCAAGCAAGCCGGGATTGCTGACCTCGAATGGCAGCACGAGCGCAAGCAACTGCTCGAAGTCATTGATGGTGAGTCCTGCAATCTGCTCAATCTCAATCTTGTCCTCCAACTGATATTATTCTGCTGCCCCTTTTGTAACTTTGCAGCGCGTGATGCTGAACTCGATCGACTGAAGGCGCTGGTGGAGGAGTTGGCGGACAAGGTGAACGCCCACGGGGACACACCCGAGGTTCGCCTCGGTGCGGTGGCGGGCCGCATCGATGAGGTGGCCTCGCACGGCATCCGTCTGGGCACTGCCGCAGGCCTAGTCGCCATGTCGACGCACACCAACACCGACTACTCCAGGCTACCGACCGGCTTCGCTAATGCTAACCCGGAGGAGATCGACGACATCGAGGCCTCCATAGATCGCCTTGATGCTCATGGCGCCGCCATTGCCGATTCCATTCATCCCCAGTCCGTTTTGAACAAGCTATTCCATTAGTTTGTACTAGGGATTTTATGGAATTTCGGCAATAAAACTCTTTTGTGTGAACTCTTGATATAACATATTTTGTGCTAAGGGCAATACATTTAGTACTGGCCATTTTCCTTTTCTGTCAACATTTGTTCTGAAGGCGATTTCTTCCCGAATATCGGCTGTTCGGCAATTTGATATATTAATCATCGATCGATTTCAATACTGGGATAATATCTCTTCAAATATCTTCCATTTATAGCAGAAGCAAATTCTTCTCCCAATAATGTCTTCAAAATATATGCATTTCCAGGCACGCATCTAACCACTCTGAAAGGACCTTCCCAATTTGGAGACCACTTGCCGAATGCTGCATATTTGGTTCCAATCAGCAATATCGCTTTCCAAACTAGATCGCCTTCTGCAAATTGCTTAACCTTCACCTTCTTGTTGTAATACTTAGCAACTCGCATTTTGTTCTTCTCAATATTCTCCAATGCCCTGAGACGAATCATATGCAAATCTTCTAATTCGTCCATCATTAAATCATTATAATCTTTAGAACTTAAATCCTTTTGCAACTTTATTCTCCTTGAGTCTAATTGTATTTCCCATGGCAAGATAGCATGATGCCCATACACCAACTCATAAGGAGATGTCTGCGTAGCCCCATGTGGAGCCATTCGGTAAGCCCACAAAGCCTCATTGAGTACCGAATGCCACTTTCTTGGCTTCTGATCAATCTTCTTCTGTATAATCTTAATCATAATCTTGTTAGAAGCTTCTGCCTGACCATTAGCTTGAGCATAATAAGGAGAAGAATTTAACAATTTGATGCCCATACTTTCAGCAAAATCTTTGAACTCTGAAGATGTAAATTGAGCCCCTTGATCTGTGGTGATTGTTTGAGGAATCCCAAATCTGTAAATGATATGTTCTTTAACAAATTCAACCATATTCTCCGACGTCACCTTCTTTAATGGAATTGCCTCAACCCACTTGGTAAAATAATCGGTTGCCAAAAGCACAAACTTATGCCCCTTGCTAGATGGAGGATTTATTTGGCCAATCAAATCTATTCCCCATCCTCTGAATGGCCACGGCTTGATAATGGGATTCAAAGCCGATGCTGGAACCCTCTGAATGTTTCCAAACCTCTGACAGTCTTGACATCCCTTATAATATTCAAAACAATCTTCCAACATTGTCGGCCAGTAATATCCAGTTCTTCTAATAATCCACTTCATTCGATAGGCCGATTGATGTGCTCCACACAACCCATCATGTACTTCACTTATCAGCCTTTTTGCTTCTTCATGATTTAAGCAATGTAACAGCACCCCATCCAAGGATTTATAATACAAATTATCATCAAGAAGAACAAACTTTAAAGCTTTATACCTGAGCTTTCTAGAAACCTTTCGGGATGGATTTTCAAGATAATCGGCAATCTCTTTTCTCCAATCATCCTCTGCCAGATTATTCCCGAATGCATATACATTATTAGCAAAAACTTCTCGAAGCTCTTTATAACCTGATGCACTTTGGGCCAATCTATTTGCCTCTCCATTATCTCCCCTAGGAATGTGTTGTAGAATTACTGACCGAAAGCTCTTCAATATTTCTTTGCATTCTTCATAGTAATTCCTCAAGGTATCACTTTTGCACTCATATTCACCATTCAATTGTTTTATGACCAATTCTGAATCTCCAAAAACTTCAACCGCAATGGCCTTTGCTTCTTTCAAATATTGGAGCCCTTTGAGCAATGCCTCATACTCAGCTTGGTTGTTAGTAACAGCAAATTGAATGGGAACAGCAAACTCAAATGTTTCTCCTTTGGGTGAAATTAATAAGATACCTGCTCCACCACCTTTGTTGCATGAAGATCCATCGAAGAATAACACCCAAGGAACAATGTTAAGCAAATTTATCGATGTATCATGATGTTCAGTAACGAAGTCGGCAATAATCTGTCCCTTAACAGCCTTTGCCGATTCAAACCTTAACTCAAATTCAGACAAAGCTAGAATCCATTTGCCAATCCTTCCGTTCAAAATTGGCATAGACAACATGTGTTTTATCACATCAAACTTTGAATACACAATGCATTCGGCATGTAGTAAGTAGTGCCGAAATTTTGTACAGGAGTAGTAAACACATAAGCAAAGCTTTTCTATAGCCGAATACCTTGTCTCTGGATCTAGTAACTTTCGGCTAAGGTATGCAACTACTCTTTCTTTCCCTTCAAATTCTTGAATGAGGGCCGATCCAATAGTTTGGGCATCGGCCGCCACGTACAACTTGAAAGACTTGTTCAATTGTGGAGGTACCAATACTGGTGGCTTCTTCATGTACTCCTTTATTTCATCAAAAGCCTTCTGTTGTTCGTCACCCCATACAAACTTTTGATCCTTTTTTATTTTCAACAGTGAGGAAAAGGGTAACACCTTTTGTGACAAATTTGATATGAATCTTCTCACAAAATTTATCTTGCCCAGCAGTGACTGTAGCTCTTTAAGATTAGTTGGAGGAACAATTTCATCAATTGCCTTCATGCTTTTCTTACCAACTCCTATTCCTCCTTTATGTATCAAAAATCCCAGAAACTCTCCAGCCGAAACTCCAAAAGCACACTTGTTCGGGTTCATCTTAAGCCCATGTTTCCTGGTGCATTCTAGAGTTTTCCTTATGTCGGCCAAATGAGACTCATGATCCAATGACTTGATCACCACATCATCAATATATATTTCCACAATCTTGCCGATCAACTCATGAAAAATATAATTCATAGCCCTTTGATAAGTTGCACCAGCATTTTTCAACCCAAAGGTCATGACAATCCACTCAAACAACCCTATGTGTCCAGGACACCTGAAAGCTGTCTTTACTATATCTTCCAACGCCATATAAATCTGATTATATCCTGCGTTACCATCCATGAAACTGAGCACTTTGTATCCAGCAGCAGCATCAACCAATGAATCAGCAATAGGCATTGGATATCCATCCATGGGTGTAGCCTTGTTTAGGTCTCTAAAATCTATGCAAACCCTCATCTTTCCATTTTTCTTATAGACAGGAACAATATTAGAGATCCAATCCGCGTATTTACATGGCCGAATGAAATTTGCATCTAGTAATCTTTCAATCTCCTTTTTCACATCGGCCAACACTTCTTCCTTGTAAATTTTTCGGGGTGGTTGCTTGTAAGGTCTGTATCCAGGTTTGATTGGCAACCGATGCTCAACAATAGAACGGTCTAGACCGGGCATCTCCGAATAATCCCAAGCAAAGCAGTCCTTGTATTCTTTTAACAATGTCACCAACTTTTCTTTGAAAACCGAATCCAAGTTAGCACTGATAAATGTCGGCCTTGGCTTGTCACCATCTCCAATGTCCACTTCTTCTAATTTATCGGCCGACACAAATCCACGTCCTAATTTTCCATCAGTTCCATCAATTGGATTTTCCATCAAAAATTACTATGAGAGCCGACTGCTTCGATCGGCTGCTGATCACTGCTGGCTGGTGCCACAGGACCTTCTCCCCAGTCTTTACCTGAGAAACAATCTATGCCTTGATATTCCCAGAAAGCTGGTTCCATATTTGCCACGCTTATTGAATCATCTGCTTGGACAATCTCCACCTCATCATCTATCCACTGAATAAGCTGTTGATGCATAGTAGATGGAATACAACAATTTGCATGAATCCAGTCTCTTCCAAGCAGCAAGCTATATGCCCCTTTGCCCTCAATGACAAAGAAAGTCGTAAGCAGAGTCTTGGACCCAATCATCAGATCAACGTGCACGCATCCCTTGGTGTCCGAAGGATTTCCAGCAAAATCATTTAGAATTATGCTCGTTGGTGTCAAATCTCTAAGGCCCATACCAAGCTTCCTGAATGTGGTATATGGCATCACATTGACAGCGGCTCCTCCATCGACAAACATCTTGGTCAATGGTTTGCCATTAACATATCCCTTCAAGTACAATGGCTTCATGTGCCGATTCTGGGTTGGCTTCTCAAAAACAGCTTGTTTGTTCAACATCAATTGTGCCATTAACCCAAATTGTTCGGCATCATCTATATTGGGCAATATCTCTTCCTGTACAATTTGGTTAGCTGGAGCCATGAATTCATTCGGCAGAAAGCATACCATACACGTAGGAGCCGAATGACCATGTTCGTCAGGCCTGTCTTTTGGGAGCCATATTGATTTCATCCTAGGCCTTGTTTGCTTTAATTCTTGATTCCTCAGGCGTTGAACTCTTCTCTTCTGACTCCTTCTTAAACCAGGTGGACACCACTGTCCTTTCTGCCAAACATACTCACGATCTTCTTCCTCATGATCAATCCATCTGCAATCAGCATGTCTCTTTCTTGGTTGATCATCAAAACGCCGATCATCACTAGGATGCACCCTACCAATTCTTTCATGGACAGATCGGCGATTGGCAACATTTTGCCTATGTTCGACATACCCATTGTTGCACTCAGGACAGTTATTCCTTGTAGGCAGCTTTAAACCCTCGTTCCAACAATGTCTGAAGAATGCACACCCCCAATGCACACGTTCCTGTTCCCGGATATATTCTTCTTGTTCTTCCTCAAACCTTTCTTCTTCGCGCCTTCTTTTCTCCTCCTCGTATTCACGCCTTTGAAAACGCTCTTTTTCTTGCTGACGCTGTCATTTGTTGAGGAGAATACGTGTAGTAACTCTAGGTTTAAAGGATCCTCCCACTTCGAATCGGCTATTCGGGAACCGGAGATTTTTCTGGCGAATCTGTTCAACTGTGATTTGCCGAGTGGGATCAACTGAACCATCCTGTCTTGCCTTCTTTGAGGTTAAAACTTTCAATCTTCCCTTTTCTCCAGATGGAACAGCATTCACCATATTAACCGAGAACCCGATCATATTCTGAGGGAAAGGGTTACTGTCCAGTTTCATCTTGTTGTCGAATTTCAGATGTCCTTCCTGGATAGCTTTCTGAATCTTCATCCTAAAGACTCTGCATTCATTAATGGAATGAGAATTTCTATCATGAAACCCACAATACCTCTTATCTTTCACTCCATCGGGCCGAAGCATAGAATGCCCCTCTGGCAATTTGATTCGGCCTTCTTTCACCAGAAACTCAAACAATTTGTCTGCCTTAGTCACATCGAAATCATATGTTCCCTTCATCTGTTTGATCCATCTTTGAGTCATTGTAACTGGTTCTTTGCTCCACACTATCTCTGCTGCGGCTATCTCCTCGCTATCTTCATACTCATCTTCTTGATCTGCTCTTTCAAGGAATTGGTTATAGATGTCAGCTACATCATTATTTTTAGCAAATCTGACATCTTTCTTGAAACCATATGCCTGGTTACTCATCAAGGCCAATCTGTGTGACAACTGGCCTAGATCATCAAACTCCATCCCGAACAGCTTCTCCCGAATAGCAGGCAGCATGCCAGCTACAGCCATACCAGCCAATTGATCATCAGGTATGTTCAGAGAAAAGCACATACTCTTTGTTTCCCTAAATCTCCTGAGGAACTCTGTAGGTGTTTCATTATTCCTCTGCCTTAAGCTGGTCAAATCAACCAACTTTTTCTCGGTACTGCCAATGTAGTAATGGGCATGGAATTTCTGCTCCAGGTCTTTCCATGTACAAATCGACTGAGCAGGCAAAGAAGCAAACCATGTGAAAGCTGGACCCGTTAGTGACAAAGGAAAGTATCTGATTCTAAAAGCCTCATCTGCCGAAGCCTCTCCAAGCTGCATCAGATATCGAGCTATATGTTCCACAGTGCTAGTATCGTCTTGTCCTGAGAATTTAGTAAACTCTGTAGGCACCTTGACTCTATTCGGCAATGATACCCTTTGGTACCATTCAGGGAAAGGAGACGAGTACATGTATCCCTGATTTTTAGGCTTCAGACCGAATTGATTTTGCAATACATCGGTCATTTTTTGCACCATGAGGTCAATACTGGCATCTTGATTCCCTGGTCTCCCAGCAAGCATGCCTGTAGTACCAACATACCCAGGATTCGGGAGGGCGTCGATAGCATTGTAATCCATAAACTCTAAATATCCGTTTCCATATAAATCCCTCTGCAGTCTGTTGTTCAAAGGAGATATCTTGTAAGCAGAAGCAGGCGGATTCCCTGTGGTGCCGAATGCCATATCACCGTATGTACGAGTTTTCGGCAGTGCAGGCTGAGGATCTTGCCGAATCGGTTGTCCATTTGTATCTTTAGTACCAGAACCTCCAGTCTCATCAGTATTTCCTTTGCCATGTGGTTTCTGAACTGGTGCTTGAACATTGAAGTACGTTGGACCACCCAATTGCCCATGTATCTGCTCGAAGGGTTTATCCACATGCTGACCAAAAATGCTTACCATTATATGCCGAAAACTGTTCAAGAACGCAGCATTGTGATTGGTCATTGCTTCCCCCAAAGCTTTGTATAGCAAGCCCGAGAATCTCTCCCTCTCTTCTTCTTCAGTAAGATCAGATTGCCCAGGAAGGAGAACTCTTGGCAAGTCGGACTTGAGAAACGGTGCACCACTCCTGTTCTTGGCGAAAGACAGTAAACATTTGTTAATGAATTGGCCAGCAGCAGCCTTCACCATCTGTTGATGCTCTTCAGACAACTCTTCCAAAGTGACATCCATGATGTCGCTCAACTCAGGCATCTTGAAAACTTGTGTGTGTCCCACCGGGCGTGCCAAAAAGTGTGTTGACGTAAAATCCGCACCTCACGCCAAGCACACAGCAAGCCGAATTAGCTGGCTTCAAACGTAGCCCGGGCTTTTGAATCCGGAAGCGTGCCAGTCAGTTTGCCTGAAAACTAACAAAGGGACAAAACGTTTAGATCAAAACCTGGAACGTGCCGGGTGAGACCAGACAGTTCCATATTTGCGGCTATGAAGCCAATTTCGAACGACAAATAGCTACAGAGAAGCTATCTGTCGGCAGTTAAAGCCTCATTCGGCAATCGGCAAGGCATGCAAAGAACGCACTGCCGAATGCATGACGTAAGCATGACGAAAGATCGGCTTTCAATCGAATGAACATTGTAACACATACTCATAGCCGATTAACGAGAAACAAAGCATGATATATAAATAAAAGGGTGAAACATGATCATAAATTCGCAGTAAACAAGGAATGCATAGGCCGAAAGCAGCACCCGTCAAGCATGATGACAAAACAAGTTAATCCACCGCATGATACGACTTGTTTGACACCACACCACTAATCAGATTAGACCAATCCACCGCATGATACAATCTAACCATGAAAAGCTAAAAGCATTCAATGTTTAGTTACGAACCCACAACACAGTCACGAATTTACATTGAAAACAAGAATGCATAGGCCGAAAGCAGCACCCGTCAAGCATGGCAGCAAACGAGTTAATCCACCGCATGATACAACTCGTTTGAGGCCACACCACCAAACAGACTAGATCAATCCACCGCATGATACAATCTAATCATGAAAGGCTAAAAGCATTCATTGTCCAATGCAAACCCACGAACACACGTTCACTCGTGAGAGCACTGCCGAATGCGGCTATTTAGCCGAATCGGGGTCCATGGCGAAGGAACAAGCCTAATCGGTAAAGATAAATCTATCAGATCGAATCGAATTCTAATCCACCGGATGATTAGCTCTAAGACGATCCAAAAACCTGCATCTACCGCATGATACCCGGTTCTGTCAAGATCTACACGATGCCGATAAGCTCGAACCCGCGACACGTGGCAACCTAGATCGGTTTCGGATTCGGCTATGAGGGGATGAGTCGTCGCACCGTAAAGCAGAGCCGATTCTAGCCGATCTAGATTGGGCAAAGGTGTGTTGCATGAATTAAACACAGAGTAAAAACGAAGCAACACGGGGTAACTTAATGAATCTGTTAGATCTTGCCGAAATCTAACAGAGCCGATAACTTGGTCCATACTAGATCTTAGCCCACCGCATGGCTCATGACCTAACAGAGGAACCTTCTTGAGACCACAACTTAAATCCACCGGATGATACTAAGCATGGTAACAAGACTACTTGCATCAAAGCTTAAATCCACCGCATGATACTAAGCATGATACAAGGTTGCCGGTACTTACGGAGGTCGACGGATCGATGACTCCTCTCGAAGAACTCGACGACTCGACTAAAGGACTCGATGTTGGCACGGGGCCGGTTTGTTGTGTTGATTGATTGTGTGTTTCTACAGATGCCATGGGTTTATATTTATACCCAGGTCTTGATACAACTCCTAGTCGGACACGACTACAATACTTGTTTCTAAAAATAAATGACGGATCTTCGTGCCCATATTGCGTTCCTTGTTCGAACCGGCCTTTTCCTTATGTTGTTTCACGTCATCATGTCTTCCCAAATGCTACCATTCTTCGCCTGCGGAACAATGCCTCTGCCGAATGATGACGCATTCCCGACCGCAGAGTATCTCTGCCGAACGTTTCAGAGGAAACCTTTTAGCCGAATAGCGACGCGTTCCCGACCGCAGAGCACCTTTGCCGAATGCTTCAGAGAAAAACCCTTTTAGCCGAATGGCATCCTTCTACCAAATCCGGCCCACATGTCAGCCTCTTCCTGGTGTCAATTTTTGGTGTCAACAGTGCGAGCCTACAAGCTGACTGCGTCTCTGTCTGTTGGATCTTCAAGAGCCCTCGGTAGATACCGGAAACGAGTGTGGCTGAGCTGACTCTGGTACACAAGTGTGGCAAGTCGTAGTATCCTCATGGCTATAGTCTGCACTGCCCGACTGAAAGTGCTCTCGCTGGTAGCTGCTCGTAGCATCAGTGACCTTGGTCGTCCAGGGATGTTGGGTACTACCATCTGCAACCGGGTGTGTACTCCTTCACCAGGGCCGTAGATCTAGCCCTCGTAGAAAACGTTGTCCACATCTATCCCCACTGTACGCAGCACCTCCCTCAGTAGCACTGCCAAACCTCCACAGTCTGCTCCTGTGGTCCTGATCTCCCGTCGTTCATCTGCTGATCCTCTTCCTTCCATCTGCCAGACAGTTAGTGGGTTGTTAGTAAGTTAGCAAGTTAGTAGGGTAAGGTAAGGGTAAAGATTTCGCAAATAGTTGAGATGTACATATATATAGTTTTCAAATAGTCCAAGGGGTTTCATATAAAATAGAGGACTCAGTTAGAGCTTCTGTCCTAAGTTTCCGTTCTAAGGGTTACGTGCTACGGTCAAGTATGGCTCTGATACCAACTGTGACGAACCGGATTCTCACCGACGAGAACCCGACTCCCTGTCCCTTGAGATAGTCCCAGGAATAGCAGCTATCTCGTACAGAACTCATCTCAGTCGAATATCACATCCATACAATGATAAAAGATTCATTACATGACATATATATAAGAACAAAGCGTCTGGTACAAGCCCTCTGGGCTAAATCGACAATAAGAAACATCTGCGCAGCGGTAGCTAGAACAACAGGGTCCACTCCTCCACAGGCATCCTTGAGCGTAGCGCGCTCCCTTCAGTCGTACCACCCGTCCTGGTTGAACTCGTGGTCGGGGTCTTCACCTGAGAACCCAAAGTCTGTCCCCAAGGAAATGGGACAGGTCCACGTCACCAACCATAATATGATGCAAGCTTTAAAGTGGCCTATTCTAAGGATAAAGAAATAATCAAGGTTTAAGCCAGGGTTTTTTCTTATGCAAGCAGCAGCAATAACCCAAATTCATCTCATCATCAACTCCTGCTCACACACACACATCCACTCCCCAAAACCAACCATCAGCCTCACATTTTCCCATCGGGCTCGTCCTGCCACGGCAGGTTCCCGCAAAAATCATTCACCAACACCTTTCTCTCTCTAGTCGACTCGGTGAGCTCCCTCCCCACCTTGTCTCAACAGCCTCAGCTGGACCAATCTCTCATAACCCGAATCAAAGGATGAGGTAAGAAAGCAGATTCCCATGCTAGCCGGGGCTTCTCAGAAATGGGTCGTCCGTAACCGTGGACACGGCTATACGTATAGTTTACACTCTGTAGAGGTGGCACTCCAGGAATCCATCCGGGTGAAAGCATCTAGGCCCCTAATTGTGTTTTGGTAATTAATGACCACCCGTGTGGACTAACAATTTTATTTGAGATAATGAGATTAGGTTAGTCCCGAGAGTTGGAATGAGCTTCAAAAGACAATGTGTGGATAGCATGTGTGCTATGGGATTATGGAAGCTCAAGGCAAAGGTATATGATAGGGCTTTTAAATTTGACCGGTCATGAGGCGATTAGTGGGTGAAAAACGACCGGATTAATAGGTTACATAGCCGTTCTATCAAGACGGATCAACGTCGTTGGTTCGATGAAATATTAGTGCCACAATGGTCTTTGATGTGCATGTAGTGCATTTAGAATTTGTGGTGACTAACTTGGAAGGGTGCAATCTGAAATTCCGTTGAAATCCAGCCCTGTCGTGGCTGGCGGACGGTCCGCCTGGTTCTGGCGGACGGTCCGTGGTCCTGGCGGACTGTCCACTGTGCTTGCTGTACCAGGGCCCTCGCGCGTTGACTTGGTGTGATCGCGCGGACGGTCCGTGATGCGTCACGGACGGTCCGTAATTTCGCTCAACTTCTCCAGGAGCTAGAGCTGTTTCGAGTAGACGGTCCGGCCTTCTCTGGCGGACTGTCCGTGGTGCTGGCGGACGGTCCGCAGGTGCTTGGCGGACGGTCCGCAGGTGCTTGGCGGACGGTCCGCCGAGCCCCAACGGTCGACTCTGACACACTCTGACAGCGCTTCATAACCGTTGTATTTCAAACGCGGACGGTCCGCGTGGTCCATGCGGACGGTCCGCCGTGCACGATCCAGAACGGATTTTTCCCCAACGGCTAGTTTTGGGGAGTGGGCTATATATACTCACCCCTCACGGGCATGGGGGGTCTCTTGGCACTTTGAAAAGCTGAACACTCATTCTAGAGCCCTTGTTTCTCCCCTCTCTCACTCACTTGCTTTGGGATTGCATTTCTTTGTGAGATTGAGAGATTCTAGTGCATTGCATCAAGGATTTGATCATTGTGGCACTAGGATTGCATCGAGCTCGTGGTTGATTTGTTACTCGTGGAGGTTGCCGCCTCCTAGCCGGCTCAGAGCTCGTGATTCCACCGAGCACTTCAAGAAGATTGTGAAGTTGCCGTGGAAATTGATTGTGAGAGGTTCTTGTGCTCACCTTGCCGGAGCGGTGAAGAGCAACTCTAGTGGAATTGAGATTTGGAGCGGTTCATTGGTTCTAGCCGGCTCATACATCAAGTGGAGACTTGATAGAGGAGTGGTTGAACATTGAATCCATCTCAACGTGGATTAGGGGTGACCGGCAAGTCATCGACACCACGGGATAAGTCTTTGTGTCTCTTTACTTTTGTTACTTGCTTGAATCTTGATTTATTTATTTGAAGCAAGTTAAAATTCATAGAGATTGATCTTTATCTTGTCACCCTAGGTTGCAAAACCATCAACATAGGCGTAGTTTAGCTAGAGAATTTATTCACCTTGTGGTTCTAATTAAATTTCTCTAGTGTTGTGGTTGAAGTTTTGAAAACCGCCTATTCACCCCCCCCCCTCTAGTCGGTAATCCTAGATCCTACAAGTGGTACCAGAGCTAAGTTCTCCCTAATCAAGGATTTAATCATCCCGGAGTAGGATTAAAATGGCTAGAGAAGGCAAAATGAAGCAAAGGAAGATTCCTTTCTTTGATGGGGAAGATTATGATTATTGGAAGACTAGGATGACTACCTATCTAAGGACGGCCGGAAGAAAAATTTGGGAAATTGTTGAGGACGGGTTCGTCATCCTAGACAAAGACAACAAGACTGAAAAAGACCTTGAGAATGAGGACATTAATGAGGAAGCCATGTGCATTTTGTATGAGGCTCTATCTCGTGATCAATTCAACCGTGTCAAGGGTATTAGAGTTGCAAAAGATGTTTGGAACAAGCTAGCGGAAATTTATGAGGGAACATCCTCGGTCAAAGAAGCCAAACTCTATGTACTCCAAGGAAAATTGAATGAGTTTACTATGAAGAAGGATGAAGACGTTTCAACCATGTTCAATCGGTTGAATGAGATTGTGAATGAGCTAAAATGTCTTGATTATGATGTGCCGGATCGAGATTTCTCTAGGAAATTTCTTAGGTGTCTCCCGGAAAAATATGAGACAATTGTCACAATGCTAGTGAGAGAAGACTTGAAGAAATACACTCCTACGGAAGTGCTTGGTGAAGTACTCACACATGATATCTTCAAGCGATCTCAAAAAGAAGCTCATGGTCAAGCAACAAATGAAGAGAAGAAGAACATTGCTCTCAAGGCTCAAGCTACTCAAGAAGATACTCATCTTGAAGAAAAAGAAGAAGACTCGGATGAGGAGATGGCTCTTATTGTTAGAGGGCTTAAGAAAATTCTTGAGAAGAAGAAGTTTGGGAAGAAAAACCAATTCTCAAGGAAAAATCCATTTGAAGACAAAGATTGCTTCTCTTGTGGTGAAAAGGGACATATATCAATGAATTGTCCAAACAAGAAAGAAGACAAGTTTGGCAAGAACAAGAACAAGAAAAATGATCACAAGAAGAAGAAGTATTACAAGAAGGAGAAAAATGGGCAAGCCTACTTTGTTGAATGAGATTCCGATGCAAGTGATGATGATGATGATGGCAAGCCAACAAAAGGTCTTGCCGGGATTGCCGTCAAGGAAGCTCCATCTCTCTTCTCCAAGCCTCATTGCCTTATGGCAAAAAGTACTTCAAAGGTAACAATGGATGAAGAAGAGAGTGATAGTGATAGTGATGATGATAGTGGTGATAATGCTATTTCATATGATTACCTTGCTAGTTTGGTTATAAAATCCGATGAAAAATTGCGCAAGGAAAAAGAAAAGTTGAAGGATTTAGAATTGAAAAACATTTCAATTCAAAAATCCTATGAGGAGCTAAAGATTTCTCATGCCAACCTAAAGGAATCCCATGGTACTCTCAACACTTCATTGGGAATTCTAAAGGGAAAGCATGAGGAGCTTAAGGAAGCTCACAACTCACTCCTTGCACAAGAGGCCAAAGGGAAAATAGTTGCTAACAATGATAAATGCAATACTTGCTTGTCTTGCTCTACTAACATTTCTTGTAGCACAAGTATAAGCTCTTGCACTAGTGAGAAAGATTCAAATGATGCATCTTTTCTATTATCGGAAAATGAATCTTTGAAGAAGGAAGTGGAGTGCTTGTCCAAGGATCTTTCCAAATGGTTTGGAAGTCAAGTCAAGTTTAATCATTGTTGGACAAGTCAAAAATTCACATTGAACAAGAATGGTATTGGTTATTTGCCCAGGCAAGGGAAGTCGGCCTTCATTCTTAAGAAGACCACTTATGTGCCATCAAGTGTGACATTGCAAGAAGAAGCTAAATTCAAGAAATGTCACATTTGCAAGACAAAGGTTGATGTGAATCACAAGTGCAAGAGCAAGAAGACCGTATCCTTTGATCCATCTTACATTCTTAAGAAAGATTCAAAGGGTGTTGTGTGTGCCAAATTTGTTGGTAGGTCTATGGATAGCACTAGGCTAAAGTCTATTTGGGTGCCTAAAGCTATGATCACTAACATTGAAGGACCCAAGAGTTGGGTACCTAAGAGAAAGTGATTCTTTTGTGTAGGTAAATTATAAAGCCGGAGGAAGGCATTGGGTGATTGATAGTGGTTGCACAAATCACATGACCGGTGAAAAGAAAATATTCTCATGTCTTGATGAAGATATCTCCGACTTTGATAATATTATCTTTGGTGATGATAGCAAGGGAGGTGTACAAGGCATTGGTGACATTTCTATCTCTCAAGATTATAAACTCTCCAATGTCTTGCTAGTTGATTCCTTGAATTTCAATCTTTTATCCATTGCTCAACTTTGTGATAACGGATATAGATGTTCTTTCACTAGTAATGATTTTGTAGTAACCTCTCTTGATGAAAAAGAAACTATCTTTAAGGGGTTTCGCCATGAAAGTTTATATCTAGTGGATTTCTCATCTAAAGAAGCAAATCTCTCAACTTGTTTATTTTCTAAAGCTTCCATGGGTTGGTTGTGGCATAGAAGGCTAGGTCATGTTGGAATGAGGCAACTTAATAAACTAATCAAACATGATCTAGTCCTTGGCTTGAAAGATGTAAAGTTTGAAAAAGACAAATTATGTAGCTCTTGTCAAGCCGGAAAGCAAGTTGCAAATTCTCATCCAACCAAGAGCGTCATGTCTACCACAAGAATATTTGAGCTATTGCATATGGATCTTTTTGGGCCTACGACATATAGAAGCATTGGTGGGAATAGCTATTGTCTTGTGATAGTGGATGATTTCTCAAGATTCACATGGGTATTCTTCCTTCATGACAAAGCGGATGTGTTTGATCATTTCAAGAACTTTGTCACTAGGGCCGAGAATGAGTTTGAGCTCAAGTTGAAGAAAGTTAGAAGTGATAATGGTAGTGAATTCAAGAATACTCGTGTAGAGGAACTTTGCAATGAAAAGGGAATCAAACATGAATTCTCAACCACATATACTCCGGAGCAAAATGGATTGGTTGAGAGAAAGAATAGGACCTTGATTGAAATGGCAAGGTCAATGTTGGCCGAGTACAATGTGTCGGATTCATTTTGGGCCGAAGCTATTAACACCGCTTGTCATTCATCAAATAGGCTTTATTGTCATGGCTTTCTTAACAAAACTCCATATGAATTGCTTGTTGGAAGAAAGCCGAATATTTCATATTTTAGAGTATTTGGATGCAAATGCTATATCTTGAGGAAAGGATCTCGATTATCTAAATTTCAAAGCAAATGTGATGAGGGATTCTTTCTTGGTTATTCATCTTGTAGCAAGGCATATAGAGTCTACAACAAGTCCAAGGGATTTGTTGGAGAAGCTTATGATATTCAATTTGATGAAACAAATGGGTCACAAGATGAGAAAGATAACTTGGATGATGTGAGAGGGGATAGTTTGAAAGAAGCCATGAAGTACATGGATATTGGTGATATTCGACCAAGAGAAGAAGAAGAAGAAGATGATGATGATGAGGAACGTATTGTTAGTAATCAAGAAATGACATCATCTTCCAAAAATCAAGTGATTGATAATGCAAGAGCAAATGACTCTTCTCAAGAAGATAAGCAAGTGATCTCTACTACATCATCGACCACATCCTCTCAAGATCAAGTTACTCAACCAAGAATTCATGGCCAAGTCGCCAAAGATCACCCCATTGACCAAATTGTGGGTGACATTAGTAAGGGTGTCCAAACTCGATCTCGTGTTGCTTCATTTTGTCAACATTATTCTTTTGTATCTTCCCTTGAACCTAAACGTGTAGATGAGGCACTTGTTGATCCGAATTGGGTGATGGCTATGCAAGAAGAATTAAATAACTTCACCCGGAACAAAGTTTGGGTTTTGGTTGAGAGGCCCAAGAACTACAATGTTATTGGTACTAAATGGGTCTTTCGCAACAAGGAAAATGAAGAAGGTATTGTGGTGAGAAACAAGGCAAGATTGGTGGCACAATGATATACTCAAGTCGAAGGTTTGGATTTCGATGAAACTTTTGCTCCCGTAGCTAGACTCGAAGCTATTAGAATATTACTTGCTTATGCTTGCTCTCATAACATAAAACTTTATCAAATGGATGTGAAAAGTGCCTTCTTGAATGGTGATCTTAGTGAACTAGTGTATGTTGAACAACCTCCCGGTTTTGAAGATCCAAAATTTCCCAATCATGTGTATAAGCTCTCTAAGGCTCTTTATGGTTTGAAGCAAGCACCCCGTGCTTGGTATGAGAGGCTTAGGAATTTTCTTTTATCAAAGGGTTTCAAAATTGGAAAGGTTGATACTACACTATTCACTAAGAAAATTGGCAATGATATTTTTATTTGTCAAATATATGTTGATGACATTATCTTTGGTTCTACTAACGAAACCTTTTGTAAAGAATTCGGAGAAATAATGTCTAGGGAATTCGAGATGTCAATGATTGGAGAGTTGAGCTTCTTTCTTGGTCTTCAAATCAAGCAAACTAAGGAAGGCACATTTGTTTGCCAATCTAAATATATTAAGGATATTTTGAAGAAATTTGGCATGGAGGATTCAAAGCCAATCAAGACTCCAATGGTCACAAATGGACATCTTGATCTTGATGAGGGAGGTAAAGCGGTTGATATTAAGCTTTATAGATCCATGATAGGTAGCTTGCTTTACCTTACCGCATCTAGGCCTGATATCATGTTTAGTGTATGCATGTGTGCTAGATTTCAAGCCGCACCTAAAGAATGTCATTTGACCGCGGTGAAAAGAATTATGAGATATTTGAAACTCACTCCAAATATTGGTCTTTGGTATCCAAAAGGTGCTCAATTTGAGATGGTTGGTTATTCGGATTCGGATTATGCCGGTTGCAAAGTTGATAGAAAGAGCACTTCCGGTGGTTGTCAACTTCTTGGTTGTTCACTTGTGTCATGGAGTTCAAAGAAGCAAAACTCGGTTGCTCTCTCAACCGCCGAAGCGGAATATATTTCGGCGGGAAGTTGTTGTGCTCAATCATTATGGATGAAGCAAACACTTCTTGATTATGGTGTGCAATTCAATGGAATTCCTCTCTTATGTGACAATGAAAGTGCTATCAAGATTGCTAATAATCCGGTTCAACATTCTAGAACCAAGCATATTGATATCCGGCATCATTTTCTTAGAGATCATGTGAGCAAAGGTGATATCAAAATTGAAGGTGTGGGCACGGATGATCAATTGGCTGATATATTCACAAAACCATTGGATGAATCTCGGTTTTGCAAATTAAGAAATGAGTTGAATGTCATTGATATCTCAAATGTGGCTTGATCCCTAGCATGAGCATTCTAATACATATTGTTTTTATCTTGCATTCATATTTTTTTTAACCCTAATGCTCATCATGTCATGATTGTTATGATTGTAAAATTATGCATCATTTTGTCAAGCAATGAACCCCAAGGATCCATCACAATAAGTGTTCAAAAGGTTGGATCTCGGGCTGAAAAGAATGAGCAGGACGGACGGTCCGCCAATGGTCCGCGGACTGTCCGCGCCAGATCGGACGGTCCGCCAGTGGTCCGCGGACGGTCCGCAATTTCCCCGAATTTTACTAGAAGGTTTGGGGAATTCGCGCTCGAGGGGGTCGGACGGTCCGCCATGGACCGCGGACGGTCCGCGAGACGCGTAAGCGCGTGGGTCCACCCGCCGACGGGATCTAATAGGCTTGGCTTTCTCCCTCTCCCTCATTCGCAAGTGACTCTCAACTGCTCCTCTCTCTCTTGCTCCAACCCTAGCAAAAGTTCTCTCCCTCGATCTCTTGATTAGAGTGCTTCCCGGACGGTCCGAGCACATCCACGGACTCTCTACAGTAATCTTCATCATGTCATCCGGGTATTTTCATTGTTTTCTCTCTCGTTTGGTTTGAATCTAAGGATGAATGTGGTTAGGGTTTGGGCTCCTGATCTGAAATTTGGCCATGGATTTGGAAATCTATCTTGGGGAATATGTTGGATATGGTCTAGTGATGGTTTGGCAAAAGTTTGGTCAAGTTTCAATGGTTAAATATTGAGATTTATGGATCGAAAGTTCGTGGATCACTGTTCATGTTCTTCGCGAAACAGTGCCCAGCGGACCATCCGCCAGGACGTCGCGGACCGTCCGCCCATACTTTGCGGACCGTCCGCGGTGACTGGCCGGACAGTCCGTCAGGCACTGTGAGCGATGGACCTAGACAGGGTATTTTGGGATTCTCTTATTCATCAAATATTATCCAACTATGTTTGTATATTGACTCAAATGATTGTCTTATCACAGTGCTCGCAAGCTCGCCAAGACTTTGGCTACTCGTTTCAAGAAGAGCGGGGCCAAGAAGAAGGGTGATGATGGGCCGTCCAAGAGACGTCGGGTTGATGATGATGATGTTGATCTTATCAGTGACGACCCCGATGACAGTGACTATGTAGGTGATGCAGAGATAGAATCCTTTGTGGGGCAGCAGTCTGAATATATTGTGGAGGAGGATGCAGGATTGCATCAAGGGGGAGTTGGTATGCATCCGGACATTATTGATATTCACTCTCACACAGCTCCTAGGAAAGTCTGGCAGTCACGAGAATATGCAAGGGTAAGAAACATCAATGCCTACTCTCAGCGTCGTGACACAGATAATCAATTCTTCCATACTTTAGTTCAAGAAGATGCCTTCTTTGGTCACTTGCTTGGTTGCACTCTATGGGCTCATAAGAGGATTGATTTTAATTACCTTGGTAGTAAACCAGTGCTAGAACATGTGGCTGTCTTGCTTGAGAGACTTAGGCTTAGAAATTTTATGGAGCATCACTGTGATTGGAATGAAACTCTGATTCGACAGTTCTATGCCTCCTTTGAGCTAGACATTGAGACACAAACTATTGAGTGGATGACTGGCCAATCGAGATACACTACTACCTTTAGAGAATTTGCTGCAGCAAATAAATTAGACTATGACTATTTTTATGGTGCTGACAGTCTTGATGTGTATCAACAAGATCTTTTTGAAGAATCCCAGAGATTCTATGAGCCTGCACGTGTTGGTGTTCCAGTTAAACATGGCACACCCACTGGGCTTAGGCATCACCCCGCTGCTATTAATAGAATTATTCGATACACATTCATGCCTAAGAGTGGGAACAAAGATAAGATTCGAGAGTATTATTGGAATGTGATCCATTACATTATGACTGGAACTAAATTTAATGTTATCAAGATGATTTTTGAGCTGATGGATGAGAAGAGGATGTCACTAGCAGGCAACATATATTTTGCACCATATATCATGTCCTTAATTAAGGAAAAGTGTGGGTACAATGGTCCTTGTGAGATTCGCCACAAATGGTTTCAGCCATTTGCTAATGCCAAGGACTTTCTGAGAAGGGCACTAACTCCCTATGAAAATGTTGATGATGATGCCGGTGAGCCCAATGTCGGGGCAGACGCTCATGAGGATATTGATATGGGTATGCCTGAGATGCCTCATCCTCCTACTCCTCCTCCTATGCAGCCACAGGGTTTTTGGGTTCCTCCAGATGGATACTTCACTTCATATTTTGATGGCATGGCTCAGTCTTTTGGGGCACAGATGGCTACTGGGTTGGATACTATACAGCAGGGCCTCCAGCAGCGATTTGATGAGAGGTTTCATGCCTATGAGCAGCAGATGAACACTCAGTTTTATCAGCCTATTATGACTCAGCTTCATGATATGCAGCAGGGGTTTCACACTGATATGGAGAACTTGACTGCTAGATTTAATGGATTGTCTACTTCAGAGCAGTATCAGCAGATGGTGGATCGCCAGACTCAGCTTGAGGGGTCTTTTGCCACATTCAGTACGGCGTTCACCGACTTCAGTAACCACTTCTATAGCACATATCCTCGTCCACCTCCTCCACCACCGCAGGATGACTAGTCCCTTCTTGGTACTTGATGCCAAAGGGGGAGAGATTTGGAGGACTTGGAGTGATGTGATCTTCCGGGGGAGCTTGGAGCTTGTTGCATGAGCATGGACTTTGTATTGCATGTTGCATGAGCATGGTCTTTGCATTGCATATTTACTTTTATGGCATTTGTGAGATGAACTATGTGTGTGGATGTAATAAGCTAAATCTTAATTGCTCGTTTATTTGTTTGTGCGATGAACCTATTTATTACATCTCTATCTCACGGTGATTTGATTTTAATGGCTCTATGGAATTTGAGGCTCGACTTTATCTATATATGTGTTTGTTGTTGCCTTGATATCCATGTTGTAGGGAATGCCTTGCAAAATTTATATTATTTCAACATGTGTGGGAATTGTCACAAAGAATCCATGCACACATGTAGGAGGAGCTATTCTCTTTCTTTCAAATTTGAAGCCAACTACTCAATCTTATATTATGGCATTATTTGCATGAGTAAGTGACTTCATGTTTTACAATCAACTCTATCACTCTTTTGTTATGGTTGTCATCAATTACCAAAAAGGGGGAGATTGAAAGCATCTAGGCCCCTAATTGTGTTTTGGTAATTAATGACAACCCGTGTGGACTAACAATTTTATTTGAGATAATGAGATTAGGTTAGTCCCGAGAGTTGGAATGAGCTTCAAAAGACAATGTGTGGATAGCATGTGTGCTATGGGATTATGGAAGCTCAAGGCAAAGGTATATGATAGGGCTTTTAAATTTGACCGGTCATGAGGCGATTAGTGGGTGAAAAATGACCGGATTAATAGGTTACATAGCCGTTCTATCAAGAGGGATCAACGTCGTTGGTTCGATGAAATATTAGTGCCACAATGGTCTTTGATGTGCATGTAGTGCATTTAGAATTTGTGGTGACTAACTTGGAAGGGTGCAATCTGAAATTCCGTTGAAATCCAGCCCTGTCGTGGCTGGCGGACGGTCCGCCTGGTTCTGGCGGACGGTCCGCGGAGCGGTGACGGACGGTCCGTGGTCCTGGCGGACTGTCCACTGTGCTTGCTGTACCAGGGCCCTCGCGCGTTGACTTGGTGTGATCGCGCGGACGGTCCGTGATGCGTCACGGACGGTCCGTAATTTCGCTCAACTTCTCCAGGAGCTAGAGCTGTTTCGAGTAGACGGTCCGGCCTTCTCTGGCGGACTGTCCGTGGTGCTGGCGGACGGTCCGCAGGTGCTTGGCGGACGGTCCGCCGAGCCCCAACGGTCGACTCTGACACACTCTGACAGCGCTTCATAACTGTTGTATTTCAAACGCGGACGGTCCGCGTGGTCCATGCGGACGGTCCGCCGTGCACGATCCAGAACGGATTTTTCCCCAACGGCTAGTTTTGGGGAGTGGGCTATATATACTCACCCCTCACGGGCATGGGGGGTCTCTTGGCACTTTGAAAAGCTGAACACTCATTCTAGAGCCCTTGTTTCTCCCCTCTCTCACTCACTTGCTTTGGGATTGCATTTCTTTGTGAGATTGAGAGATTCTAGTGCATTGCACCAAGGATTTGATCATTGTGGCACTAGGATTGCATCGAGCTCGTGGTTGATTTGTTACTCGTGGAGGTTGCCGCCTCCTAGCCGGCTCAGAGCTCGTGATTCCACCGAGCACTTCAAGAAGATTGTGAAGTTTCCGTGGAAATTGATTGTGAGAGGTTCTTGTGCTCACCTTGCCGGAGCGGTGAAGAGCAACTCTAGTGGAATTGAGATTTGGAGCGGTTCATTGGTTCTAGCCGGCTCATACATCAAGTGGAGACTTGATAGAGGAGTGGTTGAACATTGAATCCATCTCAACGTGGATTAGGGGTGACCGGCAAGTCATCGACACCACGGGATAAGTCTTTGTGTCTCTTTACTTTTGTTACTTGCTTGAATCTTGATTTATTTATTTGAAGCAAGTTAAAATTCATAGAGATTGATCTTTATCTTGTCACCCTAGGTTGCAAAACCATCAACATAGGCGTAGTTTAGCTAGAGAATTTATTCACCTTGTGGTTCTAATTAAATTTCTCTAGTGTTGTGGTTGAAGTTTTGAAAACCGCCTATTCACCCCCCCTCTAGTCGGTAATCCTAGATCCTACACCGGGCTGCAAGGCTAGTCCGCAACCAACCTGAGACACAGCCCACAACAAAGACCCTAAACAGCAACGGCGCCAATCCTGTCTCCCTGGGCTCGGGAAACATCCGATCTAACATCTGCCCCAGGGTCGTGAAACCTTCCCACCGGGGCCAGTCAGGGGCCGTGGTAAATCAGGGAGATTACGCCGCAACGAATCCCCCTTACACATATCAAGCTCGATTCTCATACAGTCTCGGCGCCGCACTAGAGTAGGCTCGCTGGAACCCTCCCCATACTGGGTAGATGGTGAGCACGGTATTTCCCAAGTCCGAAGTGGGGGCACGACTCGGTCCTTAATTGTTTGGTAAAGCGAGTATCTGCATCACAAGCGATCCGCCGCAACGGTCCGCAATCGGCACCCATAACAGGTATTGCCGCCCAAACTCCTCAGGTACTCCACAAGTACCAACCCCCAAGTAACCATGTACCCGCAACAGGTACCCCATAGGGACGGCCTCGGCTGCGGGTAAGAGACGACGGCGGGTTGCGCATGGTTCAGCGGAGACGGGATCCTGCAGAAGAAGTTGGCCACGACACGAAGGTCGGGTCCCAGGGGGCTAGCACGGCTGCGGCGGCGGAACTCGCTGGAGACAGAGAAGAAAGGGGGAACTCGGCGGCGCTCACCTAGGGTCACGTAGACGATCGCTGCAGCTTGGGGAAGGGCTCGACGCGGTCTGGCGGTCCTCGTGCTCCTCTTCCTGTCCTTGGTCCGGCTTCTCCTCGGCGGCTCCACGAGCGGCGGCGATGGCTTCGGCGGCGGCGATGCGGGGAAGGAGCTTCGGCTTCTCTCCTCTCCCTCTTCTCCTCCTCAGACCCTCCTCTGGCCCTCCTCCTCCCTCTCCACTCATTAATTGGGGACGAGAAACCCCAAAGGGGGCGGCGGCGGCTTGAACAGGGACGGGCTCCCGGCGGCGGGTTTTATAGAGCGATGGCGCTAGGGTTTCCTGGGGTTCGACGGACGGATGGGGGAGCTCGAGCGCTCGCGGACACGCGGCGCAATCGCGTCGGGCCGCACGGAGCTCGGGAGGTTGGGGGGGGTCACGGGCGGCGCGCTCGGGAGAGAGAGAGCGGCGTCGCGAGGAAGATGACGCGGGGGAGAGAGACGACTGACAGGCGGGGTCCGCCTGTCAGTGGAAGAGGGGGGCGACGCGGCGGGGACGCGGAGAAGGGGCTGGGCCGTGCTGGGCCGAATGGCCGAGCGGGCTGCTTGGTTGGCTGGCTCGGAAAGAAGAGTTGGAGGGGATTAACTGGACTTGGCTGCGGGATTTGGGCCCACGAACAGTTAAAGGGTTGACAATAAGTTTAGTCAATTAGAGTTTGAATTCAAATCTAGAATTTGAATTCAAACCAACCAAAAATCTAAATAAATCCAAACAACTCCAAATCACACTATTTCATCCTTAGCACTTCAAATTGATTTTAAATTTTGAATTTAAATTGCCTAAGAATTTAGGGAGCAAATAGAAGACACTCTTATATGTTTGTTTGCATGCACACAATTCCACCAAAAATTTTTAAATTCGCATTTTTGCACTCAACAAAATCCTAGGGGAATTTTAGGGTTGTTACAACCGTCTACCGATGTTGATCCACCCGGCGATAGGGGACAGATCCACCGCACCCAGTCATGCCGGTGAGCCTTCCTAGAGGAATCCGACGCCTGTAGCTCCCTCTTCGCAGACACTGCATAGCTGTAACACCCCGCCCTCCAAAGCCGCATTCATAGAATAATTCACTAAACAATACTAAACTATTGTAGATAGGTTGGATGTGAAAAGAAACACATGACAAAGACAATCATGAGTTCAAAAAACAATGAAATCTATAGGGAGAGTTCTCGAAATTAAAAACACTTGTCATGTACGTCTTTTCTATATGAAAGTGTATATCTCTATGCCTCCAACTGGTGGGACTCACCCTATGCACCAAGACAAAACGTATTCTCCTTTGTCCCGACAGGTGGGACCCACTGCATGCAGCAGGAGTGAAAACATTTTTGGGCTCAGCACACGTGTTTTGTCCCCAAAAAAATCACCCTCTGCTCCATAAGTTTCACATCCCGCCAAATTAACCCTCAAATATTGCGGCCTCATTCCCACTTCCCCAAAACCACGCGGCTCCGACGACCATTGTTACGAGATCCGGTCTTCGGGAAGGCGAGGCGTCAATGAAGGGAACGAGCAAGCCGGAGGGTGAGGACAGTTCCTCTGTGCCCTAGCGAGTCCATCCATTTCAACTCCTTCCATGGCCGGTGATGGAGAACTCATGGCAGTACGAAACAGGGTCAAAGTCAGGGAAGCCGAACTTGTTGACGGTATCAGGTGCGTATCTGCCTCTACACCTAGGGTTTGCTAGCTTTCTGTAGAAAACAATGTCCAATACGTTGTTCCCTCCATGCAATCTATTTGATATAGCTCTAATCCCATCTAGGGTTCGCAATGAATTGATGTTGCCGGTGTCGTTCTTTAATTGGCACATCTTATAAAAATCACTCAATTAGGCAACAGGGAATTCGATTAAGTCCGTGAGGTTTTGACACATGTTTGTCCATTAATTTCATTTGTTTTTTCCATGAACAATTACATACATGAGTATACATATGCACATCAATTAATTTCGTTATTTTCAACATCCGTCAATTGTTTCTTCATGTCCTTAATCAGAACTACGTGTTGATATTTACGTGCACATGCAGGTCTATCTCAATCTTTTCATTTCAAACAGAACCTAATTGTTGTTGTTGTTGTACAAATTATTGAGTTGAACATGCATTGTGCTATTTGAGCACTACATATTTGTTTTTCACACACACGTGTGTGTATATATATATATGGAACTAATATTCAACAGTGAGGGTGTAGAATAATATTCAACACACGGCGCCGCCGATCCACCGGCGAGAGAGGAAACAGTCCCACTGCAACCAGAAACAAATACCCACATTGGAAAAGCGTACAACAATTATAGCTGCCGAAAATACCGTGCCACACTTCATTATCCCGTAAGGGTAAATCTACAGAACACGTGGAAGTAAATAGCTCACCCTTTTTAGGGTCCTTCAATCACGCCATTGATTTCAAATCACCGGTAATCACGCCATTGATGGACCCAAAATAAAATGAAAATTCTCTCCCTATCCACCAACAGCCCCCTGCCGCCGTCGTCCCCCGGGCCATTGGGGACAAATCCACTACGACCGTCTACCGATGTCGATCCCCCCGGCGATAGGGGACAGATCCACCGCACCCAGTCATGCCGGTGAGCCTTCCCAGAGGAATCTGACGCCTGTAGCTCCCTCTTCGCAGACACTGCATAGCTGTAACACCCCGCCCTCCACAGCCGCCCCGCACAGCCCTTCCGAGGGGCGTGCACGCGTACACATAACACCCTGCTTCGTGTAAAAGGGTTAACCCGAAGATGCTATGGCTGGAAGACAGGGGCTTATAAGTTGCCTCCACCCTTGTTAAACTTGCAATGTGGCACTAAACACGTGCATCCTGCACTCACGGGCCACTACTGGGCCATACAAACTGGGCCGGGTGTGACATACACCCCCCTCAAAGAACCCGACGTCCTCGTCGGCACAACTCACCCACACGGGCAAATGTCCAGGAATGTTCCCCCTTAGCGCACGACCGTACGTCCAGTGCCGACGCCATAGTCCATGCCGTATGCCCTACCCGGGCCACACGCGCCATGCGCCCTATGCCCGCACACTGACCCGTACGGGCAACCGCGAGGGTCGGCTCTGATACCATTTGTAACACCCCGCCCTCCAAAGCCCGCACACTGACCCGTACGGGCAACCGCGGAGGGTCGGCTCTGATACCATTTGTAACACCCCGTCCTCCAAAGCCACTCCGCACAGCCCTTCCGAGGGGCGTGCACGCGTACATAGCACCATGCTTACACTTTCGCCCTCGCTTCGTGTCAAAGGGTTAAACCGAAGTTGCTATGGCTGAAAGACAAGGGCTTATAAGTTGCCCCCACCCTTGCTAAACTAGCAATGTGGCACTAAACACGTGCATCCTGCACTCACGGGCCACTACTGGGCCATACAAACTGGGCCGGGTGTGACAATAGCCGGCGGCGGCGGAAGGCCTCTCTCCCTCCAACGCACCAGCACCGGCAATCTGCAAAGCAGGCTCCGCACGACAGGCTCCAGCATCCCTGGCAGCAATTGCCTTCAGCAGCTTCTCCCCCACCGGTGCGATCAAGGCGTCGGAACTGACGACATAGCCCGGGCCACAGGCCACGGGATTCCGGTGAGTTCATTCGCTGCATCCCATTGATTTGTGCAGGACCGGTTTGTGCATCCCATTGTTCTTCTCCAATTTGTGCAGGACTGGTTGCTCCCATGGATTAGATTATTCGATCTGAATCGTGTGCTCTGATTCCGCGCATGGCAATGCATCCATGCGTCCGTCACCGATGAGTTCATTCGCTGCATCCCATTGATTTGTGCAGGACCGGTTTGTGCATCCCACTGTTCTTCTCCAATTTGTGCAGGACCGGTTGCTCCCATGGATTAGATTATTTGATCTCAATCATGTGCTCTGATTCCGCGCATGGCAATGCATCCATGCGTCCGTCACTGATGAGTTCCATTGCATAGAGGACATACAGGTTAGTCGTTGCCCTTCCTCTCCCTCCGCTTCCACTGATCCAATTAAAATTTACTTCTAGCTTTACTGTACATTTGAATTCCTTTTTCACTTGGGAGTAATATTGGAAATCCAGGAGTAGTAAAGGGCTAGAGGAGAGGAACGAATTTCAAACCACATACAGAGTTTCTAAGCCACCTCCCAGCCGTAATCTCTCACTTCTACATAAGCATTTTGAAATAGTTTAGAGGTAATTCCAGAGAAGTAATGGTTGGAGTGTTTTTTTCTCCCAATGTCACAGAAGTAATTTCGATATTACAAGCGTATGGGTGATGAAATTGGCCCGGTGGATGATGCAATGAGTGATTAATTGATTCCGAATCTCTGTTTTCCTTTTGGTGTGTAGGTCATGAACCATTGGAGAGAATGATTCCATTCCTATATGTTTTTGTTTCAGGCAGAGAGCAGCAGGGTGCTGGTTCTTGGGCCAACAAATGTTACTTGCATGATGTAGTTTGTCAGGTAATATATTTGGGGAGTGCAGTGATTATTCTTGCTCAATAAATTAGTACATTTATTCAATAAGTACATTAAGGAGAGTATACTACATTTCAGAAAAAGAGTAATATAATGTTGTTTAGTGAGGACTGTACACTTTCTGAAAATAGAGCAGCATGGCTCCTGCTTCATCACATTCTTGTTCATACATCAATTTCATACTCCCATGTTGCCATCCATATTTATAGTGCATGCTAGAGTAGTATTTTTCATAATTTAGAATAGTATTTTTGTTCATAACATGTTAATACTATTTTGTTCTTTTTCAAGTAGTATTTTTCACAATCTACAGTAGTATATTCTTGTGCGTAGCTAATAACATATGAATCATATGATCATGTGGTCATGCTCTGCCACACACTGGCATGACCACTTCAGTAGTTCTCCTTTTTAGTATATAGGGCATTTTCCAAAAAGTAACTCCCAAATTTACTATGCAAAAAGAAGATTCTCCATCACATCAAAATGTCATAACATGCATGGAGTACTAAATGTAGATGAAATCAAAAACTAATTGCATAGTTTTGTTGTACTCTGCGAGACGAACATTTTGAGTCTAATTAATCAATTTTTGGACAATTTTTCACACATACAAACGAAATGCTACAATGACGCAATGATTACGAAGAAACACCAAACTCCCACCAAATTTGGGAACTAAACAAGGCCCGATCTTGGTTGTTTGTGGCAGAGAGTAGCAGGTTGTTGGTTTTTCCCGATCTTGGTTGTTTGTGGCAGAGAGTAGCAGGTTGTTGGTTTTTGGCCATTGGATGTTACTCGCAAGACACGGTCAACCTGGTAGTATACATATTAGAGAAGTAATTTTTTATTAGAGAAGTAAATAATTCGGCCTATAGTATTTGTTTGATGAAGTAGTACATCTATTCGGTAAGTAAATTAGGAGTAGAGGTACAGGGCTGTGGAGGCCATCCGTGATAAGCACAGGGAAAGGATCTTGTTCAAGATAGACATATTATAGCAAAGTTACTCGATTATTCTAACTCTCTGCCATAATTGGATCAACTCCAGTTTTATAGCGTGTCTAGGAGTAATTTTAAATATTACAAGAAGCAAATTGCCTTCAGAGAAGTAATTTCCAGTACAATTTGGATCCATTGCATTATCATAGTGCGACAATGAGTAACATTAGATTCTCTGAGAAGTAATTCATAACTTGGTATGTCCAGGGATACTTCTAAATGCTATACAGAGTTACTAAAAAGTTGATGTATTTTTGGTCCAGTTGGTTCCATTTTAGTACCATATATGCATAGGTGTAATTTTAAATATTACAAGAAGCAAATCACAAATCAGAGAAGTAATGTCCAGTACAATTTGGATCCATTGCATTATCATAGTGTGACCTTGAGTAACTTTAGATTCTCTGAGAAGTAACATTATCTGTTCTACATATTGTCTTTAAAGAAATTCTTGGACAATATGCTACTCAGGCCTGTGAACAACAGATTTTATTTGTGTTTCCCGGCCTATCTCCCGGCAACCAAACAGCCACAGCTGTTTCTCGGCCTATCTCAAGGCAACCAAACAGCCGCAGGCTTTAGGAGCGCGGCAAACATTGTACATCCAATCAATCAGCCCCCGATTGGACGAGAGTTATTTGTACACGTACAAACACAAGCTACATAAAGAGCCTGTTTTGGATCGTGTAAAAGGTGGGACCCACCAAACTTTTGCCAGAACACATTGGAGTCAATAGAAAAATTTCTGCAACCATGAAAAGATCATCTGTTGCAAGCAAAATTTTACCTCTCAAATGACTTTCGTCCCCGACTTTCATAACTTAAATTCCGTTTGCTACTTCGATTCAACAATCTGCTTGGCCGACCCCATCTGTAGTGGTGGGATAGAATACCACAAGCATCGCAATATGCGCCAGTAGCAGTACCGGAACACACGGTAGCCATCAAGAGCAAGAGCACACCTAGAAGTTTGCAGTGGTGGTTACGGCAAGATGCAACAAACCGCTGCTTACCAATTTCTCAACGCAGACGCAGAAACTCGACGCTTTTGGGCTGAGACAGGTTGATTTTTGCCCGAGGCTCAACGGCCATTCCAAATCATGTCCACAAGTATTCACCCGCCACGGTTTAGTCTAACGCTACTACCGTTACAGGCTACTCCGTCGCACAGATAGTACCAAATTCAGCTCCCATTTCTTGAGCCAAACAACCACCACAAAAAAATGTTTGATCGCAAGCAGTCTCCTGCAAAGTACCAAACATAGCGGACTGCACTGGCTTACTCCATTGTCGCGAGTGTCTGCCTCTCAGGATAGCTCAGATATGACCTTCTCACACTTCTCTTCCAAAATCTTCACGGCTTCTGTGAACAGCACCTCCGGGGGCAGAGCTCCGGTGGACTCAATGGTAACTAGTTGCAAGGAAAAACAATAGCCAACACAGCGAATTAGAACATTGCGGTGGAAGTACGGCACTATCCAGTGATACAGTTATCCAACTATGAAGACACTTTACTTAGGGTAAATATAATCAAGTTATGGACTACTTACATATGAAATGATCTCTAACACGCCTTAGTTGGATTTTTTCCGCAGATGGTCCCATGACACATTCTCTACAGAGCGTGCAAGCCCTTGGCTTTGAAACAATTGCCCTCTTTCCACCTGTGTATTTTCAAGGGGTTAGTACAAAAATGCAGATCGATCACAAACAGCTTGGATTCTGATTTAGAAAACTAAAACCCTGATAGTTTAGGCAATGGACATCCACATCGGTGTTATCTAGGTCGCCTTTGATCCCTAACCCTCAGTATCCACCACACTCTAGCACAGTTTTTAAATGAGAAAAAAATCTGGGAACTCACGTTTCTTCTATTTCTCATGTATACATACATGTTTCCTTGGTTTTCTTGTTCAAACTTCAACCAATAAATACCCCATAGACTGTCCTACACTTAACATTTACTAAAACGGTGGTTGATATCCAGTAAGAGTTTCAAAACAATGAACTTACTCCAACAATCAATGCTACTTCTTGTCACTGCCACCACAGTTAGCTACTCTCAGTCTCTGACTGCATTGCTACCTCAACCTCAAGTTCAGCCTCTTAAAACAGAAAGGGGAAGAGAAATTACCATCACCCAGGTCTTCAATGTCAAAAACATTAACTGGGCACGTCTTCACTAACTCCTCTGCTTGGTCACCTTCAATTTGTTCAAGAATAACAACCTATTTGATAATATAGCATTAGGACACAAGCAATGTATACATTCATTCACCATTTTCTTGTTGGAAATGCATTAATGAAGTAATCTTACCTCAGGGAGCATTCTGTACCAGGCTGTAGCAACTGGAGACCACTTGGCATGGGTTTTCCCAACTCCCTTAACAGCATGTGCCTCAAGCTCAATAGCCTAAAAGCGTACAGAATCAAATTATAAATTACAATGACCCAGAAGGAAATAAGCACAACAGTTCAACTGGTACAATATAAAAATTATCTTTACAAAAGTTTAGATGGCACATGACTCAGGCTCCATGAATTCAAATCATCAACATAGTTTATCCAATGACATGAATTAAGGAAAAGATACTGGCTACACACAGTAAACCATGTAATTTCATTTGGATTAAATTCAATCTTATCATGTAAACTCAATCACTCAACAAAGTATGTCAATCCAAACATTGAATCAAGAAGGGCAGAAGATCTAGGTACACAGTTACCTGTCCTGGCCCAAGCCTGGCAATAGTTATATCTTTAAACTTCACACCTAGAGGCTTTTCTAAGATCTCCTTTTGGATTTTACTGAAGGAAGTGAAAGTCTTCTGTTTGTCCCCAGAATGCGCGGGAGATGTCATGCTTAATTGGCTACCTTCTGGCAACCACTCTAGTTCACCAGATTTCACTGAAAAGACAACCAAGCAATTAACACTTACAAAGTTACAGCACCAGAAAATCTTGAACATCGTTCTACAGGAAATCGGTTTATGCTGACACTAAAAGAGAAATACAAGGGAAAAGATCAAATGTTTCAATTATCACAGAATTTTTTTTATAGTTTTAGCAATTAGCAACAATTTCTTTGATGACTAGGTGAATAAGATTTGAGGTAAGTAAAACACATTAGCATTTAACTACAAATGAAACGTTTAACTTGTCATTACAGTATATTTGCAAAAATACATGAGATATTAGCATTACAGTATATTTTTTTGATCATCTGCAAAAGCTCTGACTTTGAACATGAGATATTCTTCCAATAAGGTACAATGGGCATGTCATTTTGAAAGATAACGCTGATCTGTACTCAGCAGGCACTGCAGGAAAATAAGGCATACCTGTAATTCGTGGAGATTTCTTTTTACATGAAACATGCAGTTTAAAAACAATAGTGTTCCTTTCATTTGGGACATCATTTTCTGTGAGAAGAAGAAGGAACAATAAGATGCCTTACAGTAAATGTATGAAGGTGAAGCTAGATGAATTATACTTACCTGAGATATAATCAAAAAGCCTTGGATCTGCATCAAGTGGAATAAGTCCTAGTCTATGTGAAAGAACCTCATCTGCTATAACTGAGGTGTTGTCAGCCATGAAGATTTTCTCAATTGCCATAGTTGGAACCTATTTATCCAGATGAAGTATAAATAAGCAAATAATCACACATTGATCGGAACTCCAATATATACCAAGTACTTAGAGACAGCAGTTTTGGGTTATCTCAGGTACACATGAAAACATGCAAATACCTCTGCGATTAGGATTCTCCGGAAAGCATTAGCTATTGATGCATCAACACCAATCATATCGAACTCCATATCATCTTCAGTGAGACGCTTTATATCGATTTTGAAGTTCTTGCAAAATTTCTCCACTGACACACCATTATCAACTCCCATAGCAGCAAAAGCACCCGAGTATTGGAAACCTTGAGTCTATTAAATATATAAGAGAAAGCATGAAAATGTAGTATAGAAGGCAGATGATAGAACCAATGAAATTGAATAAAGGGAATTTTCTGGCATGAACATTAATTAAGAAAAAGAAAAGATGAATTAGAAAATCTAATCTGTACCCAGAGGAGCAAATTTCAATTAACATTTGGACAGTCTAATAATCTCTACAAGCTGAAATGACTATTTTCATCAATAACATGACATGTAAATAGTACGGCCAATTAAATAGCGCTTTCTTTGAAAGAAGTATAATTAGATAAGAAAAAAAGATTAGCTAACATATTGAAGCCATTATCTGTAGCAAGATAGCACGCAAACTTGATGTGAAAGGGAGAACCACTACTTCTTTTCCATATACTGCAAAGTAGCCAATTAAATGCACAGCACCAAAATATATGTGCATCTATGTGAAATTAGGTTCCTATGCAAGATAAACTTACCATAACACTTAATTCATGCGAAAAGTTAGTGAATATACCAAACAGACACACAGTTGATCGTAAGCAATAAATGTGCAGACATGAAAGGAGAGTAGCATATAATTGTTTACATGAATAGGGGCATCCGCGTTGCACACGACACGGGTGCGTTGGAGCTCAATGTGATCTGGAAGCTTATTTTCCTGCTGATCCGGCACATCGTCCGCCTGCTTCTTGGATTTGCTCCCCTTCTTTGGCATTTTGTTTTGCTCTTGTTGCCTCTTTGTTCACTCTTGTACAACTGTTATGTCCTGTTCCCGTTGGAAGAAACAGCAAGGGTCAGTGAAACAGAAAATAGGCAGGTCGTCCCTTTCCTTCCCTGCAGATCTAGCACGAGCTTACAACAAACCCGCGCAAGCATCTTTTCCCCCACGCTGTATCATTGGAGCTTATGGCAACGAAATGGAAAGGCAACCAAAAATGAATGAACAGCATAAAAGGGAGGAAAATCGATATGCGAATTCCCTAATTGACCGGCGGTCACGCTCTGGTACTCCAAATTTTACCCTGACACCAAGAGCCACCCTGACAGATTCTATGCTTACATAACAGAAGCCATCAACGTGCACAGAAAATAGAAGTCGAGCAAGAGCAGTGGGGCAACCTCACCACACGAAGCAGAGGGGAGCAGTGCACCACTCGGGCACGGGGCGCGCCTCCGCGGCCTGCGAGCAGGGAGGGTTCCCGGCAGGGCCCGCCGGCGCGGCTGGTTAGTCGGCCGCCGTAGAACCGAGCCGACGTGGCGGCGGCGGCGACGACGGCAAAGGAACCAGAGGCGAGAGCACGGCGAGAAGGCGGGCGGCGCGGTGGGGGAGCGGCGGGAGAGGGCCCGAGGCGCGCGCGCGGCGTGCGACGGAGACGCGTAGGCCGTAGGGTTTTGGGAGGGGAGAGGGAGCCGCCGCCGCCGCCGCGGCTCTTGGAACCAGCGGGCTTGTCCCCCCTTCTCTTTTCTTGAGCAAGGGAGGGGTGGGCTGTGGCAGCGAGCGTGTCTCGTCTTATTGGGCCGCACGGCCGAAAGATCCGAAACCTCTTGCTACCAGATCGAACAGCCCAACCCAAGTGGATGAATTCGCAGCCCGTTTTTTGCCCGGCCTAACGCACACAGTCCATCAGATGATGACAGACCGGACTGGACTGGACCGGACAGGACAGCTCGGCTCCACGGTGGCTGGCGACGTTGGGCCTGTTGGGCCTTTGAAATGAAAGTTAACTAGAAAAGATGATAGAACCTTTCAAAAAAAAACAATGAAAGCAGTGCTATTTAGGCCATCCTTGGATTCAAGAGATTAAAGTTTAGTCATACACACGTTTAGTCACATTTAGTCGCTAAAAAGTCAAATACATGGACTAAATTGGGGGACTAAAGTCAAACGATAGCTTTTGATCTCAAAAATGCGTATGGAATTGCTGATGTACAGCACTCCGACATTGATCATCCACCACAAAAGTCCAGAGATACGGTGTAAAAACCACTTGTTGAAAACTATATGCAGTATACAAATATCAATCAAGGAGAGTGATATACGACCTATCTATCTACAATACAAAAGTTTAAAAAGACGGCTACGAAAATAAGACCTAGCATCATACGACGTCCGATCCGTCTTAATCAAACCCCCTTGAATCTAGATCTAGCTACCCTCTACAAGCAAGCCAACGGCCGGTCGGCGCCGCCGTCGGCCCCGGCCGCCGTCGCCTCGGCCTCGAGCTCGGCGTGGATGCGGGCGTTCACCTGCCTAAGGCGCTCGAGGCCCGTGACGGTCTCGGAGTAAGGCTTGAACTCGCCCAGCAAGCGGAAGTTGCGGCACCACGGCGGGTCCGTGAAAGGACCTTGATGTCACCTAGAGGGGGGTGAATAGGTGAATCTGCACTTAATCAAAATTTTACACACAATCACTACTGAAACCGGTTAGACCGGTTTCCCAAATCGGTCAGACCGGTTTCTGGCAGAGAAACACAACAATGCAATTTATCCCCTCTACGAGTTCTAGCACAAACCAAACTTGGTAAACAGCTTCTGTAGATGATTTCTAGCAGGTTCATTATGTCCCTGCACACAAATAAAGCACAACCAAGTAGATCGAACCGGAAGCTAATGTAAATGCTAGAATTGAACTTGTGAGGCAAACCAAATGAGAGACGCGATGATTTGTTTTCCCGAAGTTCAGATTCACCGTTGGCACTAAGGCTGCCACCAAGGCACGATGAATCCTTCGTCTCCGTTGAGGGCCTACGAAAGGCGGGCTTATACACACCAAGCCACTTTCCTCGATTCCACTAGCTTGTGACCTTTTTCCACGAAGGAGGCAGGGCCAGCATTTACAAACAATCTGTGGCTCACCACAAATACGGTAGCTCACCGGCGACGCCTAGCCGTCTAAACCGTGGGGAGAGCTTGCTAGTGCTCAAGAAGGTTCTGGGCACACAAGAGAAGCAAGGGAACCAGCAGCCCTCAAAGGAGAGGGCTAAGGGGTATAAATACCCCACACCCAAAAACTAGCCGTTATGTCAGTGGAAAACTGGTCAGACTGGTTTCCCAAACCGGTCATACCAGTTTTTAAACGAAACTAGCCGTTAGCACTCTGAACTCTAAAACCGGTCAGACCTCTTTTCGAAACCGGTCAGACCGGTTTTGGACCAGTCAGCACACTTAGTCTTGAGAAACGATATAAAAACCACTTGTTGTAAACTATATGCAGTATACAAATATCAATCAAGGAGAGTGACATACGACCTATCTATCTACAATACAAAAGTTTAAAAAGATGGCTATGAAAATAAGACCTAGCACCGTACGACGTCCAATCCGTCTTAATAACACCCCCTTGAATCTAGATCTAGCTACCCTCGAGCTCGGCGCGGATGCGGCGTTCACCTGCCTAAGGCGCTCCAGGTCCGTGACGGTCTCGGAGTAAGGCTCTAACTCGCCCAGCAACCGGAAGTTGCGGCACCACGACGGGTCTGTCTTGTCCGTCTATCACAGGGTCATCGACGACCGCCCTCGCTGCTCCCACGCGCCGCCGCTGGTACTCGCCGCTGCGCTCCTCGAGGTCTAGTACATGATCTATGCTTTCGGTTTGTGTCTTTGCGAGTTCTCTCTCGGCGCCGACTGACAGAAGAGTTAGGCCCTGTTTTGCAGAGCTCCCAGAAAAATTCTCTGATGTTCAGAAGGAGCTCTACTAAACAATTTTTCAGAAAGAAGTGGTTTTCTGTTGATTCTGCGAAATGATTTTCTGAAATGAACTAAGAGGTTAGAAGCTGGAAAAAAGTAGCTTCTCCTGATGTTGTAAAGTGATTGTAACATCCGTAAAATTGACCAAGTTAAATCACTCGCTAAAAATGCTTTTAAAAATCTTTTGCAAAATTTTTCTTGAGCACAGTTGCTTCCGAACCAAAATCTATCTCTCAGGCCCAATAACCATCCATGTGTTTCCCTCTATCTAATCAGCTATCATCACTTAACACCTTTCTCTATTCCCAAGTCACCAACACGCTAATACCTCCCATCCATGCACTCACGTACATGCAACCCGAAAATACAACAAGCAAACACAATACTTGCACACAACACTCAGCGCACAGCAGAACAGCACCAACTCCTACCATTTCTTCCGCGCGTTCAACACAAGCAGCATGCAAGCCACTGCCACTCACCTTGCCTCGGATGCTCTGCAGCACACGGCTCTTGCACGCAGCAGCAGCAGCGCGCTCGCCTGATCAGGCCCCCAGGCCCTTGCACAACGGATAGCAGCAGCACGCGCATGCGTGCCAGCCCGGCCCCGCACACGACCTTTCTCTGCCGCCCAGCACCTCTCCGTGCTGCCCCTTCATTGTGTCCCCACTTCGCCCACGCCACTGAAGCCGTCCTCGCCGGCTTGGCTCAATGCCGCTGCACACCGCCGCAGGCACGCACGTCGCCCTGCCTCGCCGGTGAGTCGTCAACACCTCTGTCGCCTCAGCTACAAGCTCGCCGCTGTTCATGTTGACGCCGCGCTACCACAACACCACTTACCCGAGCTGAGCACGCACGTCGTCGATGTCGGCTTGTCCTTGCGCACTACCACGACCACGCCTCTCCATTATCACGCCCGGCGAAGTTCACTGGCCGCACTCCCTCCCCGTGCCTATAAAAGGCGAGGTTGAGCAGCCCTCCATCGTCATCCCAAGCTCGCCGACCCGCCCAAGCTCCGCCAGCTGTTGGCACTTCTTACGATCCAATATCAGGATTGAGAATCCCGGTACTGGGGTAAGGAGTGTTTCAGTGGTTTTCCTTATGGCTTAGTAAAATATATAAATATTCCACAAGCGCACAGAATCACCACTGTAGCACTTCACCTGGGAGTATCCCGAGGTATCGTAATTTATATTTCCGCAGGGAAGCTTTGGCAAGAGTACTAGTAAACAGGTATTCAAAACTATCAGAGAAAGGTACACAACTAAACAAGACAGGGGATAACGGTATTGGATAGGAGTGGATATACCGTGACACACAGCTCAAGGGAGACTCGGGTAAGAGAGAGAAGGTATAGATAGCTGGGAGGACAACGAGAAGAGATAGAGGATTCCTATGGACTTTATCTGTCTATGTCACTCGGGCTTAGAGATACAGCGGCTAAAAAGCCAGCACTAGAAGGTCTGGGTCAACTCTAATGTCCTAGCATCGGGACAATGGACGCCAGTGACACGCAGAAAGGGATGAGAAGGGGTGCCACCAGCTCCACACTGGGGGATCCTACAGGCCGAGACTAACGAGGTGGATTACAAAGACCGTATAGGGATGTCACCACCTAACGGCTACCACACGTTCGTTGAATCGGGGGCAAGCCAAGGCCACTGACTAGTCTGGGTACCACACCCACACTAATCAACGACTACTTACTTCACTAGCAAAAGCATACAACCCGTCAATACCCCCGGTGACAGTTCACCAGCAAATATTGAGCTAAGTCGAAGAACCAACTAAGACAAAGACTTAAACAAGAACTAGAAGCACTAGAACTAGAACCGACTATAGTCTAAACACGATATAGATGCAACTAGAATAAAGTAGAAGCAAGCTATAAATGACAAATGCAAGATGATAAAGATAATTATATTGATAACTCAAGTCTTACAAAAGGAAAAGGAAAAGATACAAGAGCTTATACCAGAGCTTCTAAAGACGACTCCGAAACCTCCGAGGCAAAGCTCGACTCGACTCTAACTCCCAACTAAACTATCCTAACTCTACTAGAGAGAAGTGGAAATGAGAGGTCCTTGGCTTGGTGTGTGTTGAAATGAGCCATGGACACCTCCATTTATAGCACCAAAGGGCGGTTGAGTGGAGTAACCGCCACGGGACGTTGTGGCGGTTACCGGCCAGTTCGACCGAACTGGATGGGTTCGGCCGAACTCATCCAGTTCGGCCGAACGTCAGATTCAACCGCCTTAACCTTCTATGGCCTTGATGCATCCCTGGAGGCGGTTTGGGTGCTAGGGACAGTTCGGCCGAAGCCCTGCAATTCGGCCGAACTAGGCTTCTGGCCCAGGGCCGCCCCCGTGCACCGCCTCTGCTTCCTGGGCCTCCTAGCTAGCTTGTCCTAGTGTTCTTTGGTGAATTTGGCCCATGGAATGACGTGGCGGGAGTCCACGTGGCTTGCACGGTCATCGCATCGTCATCGCTGACGTGGACGACACCTCGTGTGCTTGCATGATGGTAAAGGGGGGTGGTTCAGTCGGAAACCGGAAGGTTTCGGCCGAATCGGAGTTTTACCCCCCTTAACGGGCTTTTTCCGACTCGGTCCCTGCAAATGAGACACTCACCAAAACTCGTAGAACTTTATTAGAAGTAAAACCTAAATGCATGAAATGTTACATAAAACCTCTTTTATTCCCGGGAGTTGGTGGTCGGATTCATACCGTAATGACCACCAACACCAGCTTCTTCCTCCCTCTCTCCAATCCCGCTCTGCTTCGCAAACGGAGCATCCGCCGCCGGTTGATCTCCTCCCTGGAGCTGTTCCCCGCCAAGGTAAGTAGCTGCTTAGCATCACCACGCCATTCTCCACCTTCCCCAGGCCTCGCCCCTCTCCTTCCCTGTCTGTACATAGCTGCCCACGAGCTCCAGTGCCGCATCCATGGCTACCCATGGGCGACCTCCTTCCACCCTATTCCCCGCAACAAGAACCTCCAGAATGGAATCCCCTCACTCTCCTCTCTCTCTCTCTCTCCCCATGCCCTCGGATTCGAAAATGATGGCCCAGAGCTTGAGTCCGGCCAAGCGTCGGTGATGCTCCGCCGCACGACCGGCAGCGCTGATAGACGCTGCTGCTCCCTCTGTCCCAGTCACCACGCCCCTCTTCTTTTTCTTTTTGCTTCAGCCGAGTGCACGGCAGAACCACCAACCCATTAGTACTTAATCGAATGGCCCAAAAAAAACCCACCAGACCAATCACACGTAAGCAAGGCCCGTAGCACTCGGCTCTAATTTTTGTAATTCTATTTTCGGAATTAATTAATCCATCAAGTTTGTACATCCATGTATCACTCATTTCAACTCAGATTTCCTTGATTCTTTTTCCTAAATTCATCTAAAAGCATAAGCTACACCTTCCAACTGTCCTCACCTATAGTTGAGCTCATTTTATTTGTGTGCTTGTTTGTGTGTGCGTCGTAGATCGCATTGTGAACGAGGAAGGACTTGAGGAGGAGCGGTGTTACGAGCAGGAACCCGAAGGCCAGTACCTCGGGCAGGAACTCCCCGAGGGTTTTGAAAACGGCAAGTTCTATCGCACCCTTTGATGCATATTTCTGTCCTAGTTTTATAACCACAACCCATTGGCTTGTTTAATAAAACTTGCATGTTTTATTGCTAAACCCTGATTGGATAGCCACCCCTTGATTTTTATGACAGTTTCCTTGACAACCCGTAATGTTTAAATAGAATATTGCTCTGTTTAAACATTAATTACTGCTAGCAACGCTTAGGATTTGCTAACTACTACACTCAATATTATAATCACAAATATGTTTATAAAAATAATTGTGTGCGTGTTTTAAAAAGGAAAGTGGGTTTGGGAAAAATAAGAAAGAACTGTGTATTGGGGCAGACGGTGTTCTTCTGTGAAATACCGAGGTGAGCTGGTACCTACGTGGTTGAGCAAGGTGGGAGATGTCCATTTTTATTAAAATGAAGGATGTGTTGATGTGTCATCTTGCCTAACCCAATTTCAGTACCCCACTCGACTGTTGTATGTGGCAACGGCTTAGCATAAATCCCTCTAGTTAAACTATTAGCTATCTGGTGTGCTGGTGAGCAACAGAAGGTCATGGAGATGGGGATACGATCTTTGTGAGTTATGCCCCTGGGTAGAACCTCGTTGGTAGGTTGCTAACCCCCCTGGCTGCTTCTGTGATAACTAGTCAGTTTAGCTATGATGGGTAATGGCATTGATAGAATCTGCACTGGCACTAAGGTGTTCGTGTTGCGGTACCCTACTTGTGCTTATGTACACCTCTGCAGAGTTAAAACCTATCCGGATAGCCGTGTCCACGGTATTGGGCGAGTTACGGCTTGGTCATTTCACAAATCCTTTTTGGGTGTTTTGTGGCGTGAGTTGTTTTGGAAAATATCAGCAGTTGTGCGAGATGCTACGACGGATGGGAAGTCCGGTAGCGTTAAAACTTGGATCCTGCGTGGATCGAATCAACCTTACTTACTATCATTGGATCAAATAGAATGTTTGCAAAAGCTCTTTTGGAAATGAACCCTTGCATGTGAACCTACTAGCTTTTCCTGCAAAATAAACCTTAGTTTCACCTTGATTTATCTTGTGCATGCTTCTATTATAACCCCTCCGTGGGTGTGTGTGAACTTGCTGAGTATGTATGTAACACCCTAAAATTCATCACATTTAAATTGTAGCAACCCTCTGAATTTTTCTAGAATTTATTAAGGATTAAATAAATTTTCTAGGATTTAATTGGAATTTCTAGCCTTTTATCAATTTAAATATCACATTAAATAATTATTTTAGTCAAAATAAATTTTTGTTGCATTCATGCTGTTGCATATAATTTTGGTTGCTAGTAAATCAAGTTGGAATTTAAATTCTGTTTAAATTCGAATTTGATTTGCTTTTGTTTGAGTTTTAGAAAAGTTTAAAACAACCGAGTTCGGTTTCGCCCCTTTAACTCTTGGCCCAGTCCAAGATTGCCCCCTGGACTTTTCCTTCCGCTTGTTTTTCCTCCCCGCGCTTTTCCCTTTCTTCCCGGGCTGAATCTCACCCGCTCCGCCCGGCCCGTTCCACTTTCGGCCCAACACCGGCCCGTCCTTCTCCTCCCCGCCGCTGCTCTCTCTTCTTGACGCCGACAGGTGGGCCCCACCGGTCAGGCCTTTCTTCTTCCTCCCGTGGCCGCGTCGGACTCCGCCCCGACTCCGAGTTCGTCGCCGCCCTGAGTCCATTCCGCCGCCGCGTCGAGTCCTTCTCCTTCACGCGCGCCGAGGTCGGTTCCCGGACCTATAAAACCGCCGCCCTTGCTGTTTCCCCTCCAACCGAGCCGCAACCCGAGCGCCATTGTCGCCGCCGCCTAGCTCCGCCGCCGCACCGTCGATCCGCCGTAGCACCGCCGCTCAGCGCTTCCCGTTTGCGCCAAAGGCTTCGTGTAAACGTGTGGAGGCCGCCCGAGCAATTTCCCCGCGTTTTCCCCTTTGATTCGGTCGTCGCCCGCGCTCGCCGTCGTTCTCCACCGCCGCCGGCCGCCATTCTTCGTCGTCGGCCGCCGTCGCTGTGCCTCCCTCTACGAGAGCTAGCCAGGTGAGCTCGCCGTCCTCTCCTCGCTCTCCTCGACCTACTCTCGTCCGGTTTAGCGCACCGAAGCTCGAGTCGAGCTTGCTCCGGCCGAGCGCCGCCGTTGACGTGAGCGGCGCCGCCGCTGTTTCCTTCCCCGCCGGCGAGCCCTTTTTCTGATCTAACCCTGGCCGTCGGATTAAGATCTAACGGTTCACAATCGCCCGAGTACCCGAGTCAAAGCCGCCGCGTAACGGTCAGCCCTAGTTGTTTTACAAAGAAGCCCTCCAAGTTTTGAAAATCAACCCGCGGTCCTAAGTAGTTCAAAAATAATTATGTTTAGGTCCTGTTTTCTTCTGTTTTAGCCCCTGCAAGATTTAAAATTATGCCCACAGTCCAGCCCTTGTTATTTTATGGTTTAGCCCTCTAGTTTTTATACAAAATTATGTTTTAGCCCCTGGTTTTTCACAGTTAAGCCCCTGGAACTTTTAAAACTTTGCCAGCAAGTCCCTAGACCTTAGAAAAGCTATATCTTCTACGTTTTAACTCCGTTTTAACCCGTTCTTGTTGCGTTAGCTTCATATCAACTTAAACCACGTGTTAGTACTGCTATTTACCATGACATATATTTCTTAATTTTATTTAACATTAATTTAATTAAAGGCTATTTTAATGTGTCTTTCTAAATTAAAATATAATTAAGGTTTAAACTCGGTTTTCATGTCAACTATGAATTTGATTAATATTATTCAATGATTTTTATAAATAAAAGTTGATAGGTTACAAATATTTTGGTTTCATAAATACTATTAATGTTTTTGATAACTAGCTTTTCTAAGTTAAAACCAAATTAGAGCTATACTTCGAGTTTTTATAAATGAATGTTGACTTGATTAATAATTTCATAATCTTTCTAACTAAAATTTAATTAGGCTCTATCTCGATTCTTCATAAACTTATGTTAAATTGATTAATGTTTATGACCACTAGTTTCTAATTTAAAAGCTAATTAAGGTTAAACTTCGGTTTTATAAAATAATTATTAATCTGATTAATATCAATAAAAATATGTTTTAATGATAATATGATTAGTTCAACTCGAAATCTAAAATTATTCGATAGTGCTCTCATATGTTTTATTTCAAATTAATATTTAAATTGGTATAATTTATACATAAACAATTATAAATAAAATGTGATTAGGTTTTACTTGGTTTTATAAATCCAAATATGATTGAACGAACTGAATTAAAATTTAACTATCGATTTATTTAATTAAAATTTATCAAGTAATTAGTTGTGTGTATAATTTCCCGGTGGTCGTATCTTTTCAACTGTTGCTCCGTTTTCAGCGATTCTTGCGCTCACGTGACCATAGCATCGAGCCCTGTCCTTCAACACGTTCTTTTAAAGCTTTTGTGTTGTTTGGTGTGTTGTTCTTAGTTGTATGTTGTTTGTTACTTGTCTAGTTGCATGCTTGTGGTTGAATTGATGCGAGTAGAACGATTTCGGATTTACAAGATTTGAAGAAGAAGATTTTGAAGACTCTGAGCAGCTAAATCTTGGATACAGGCAAGTGTATTATGTCATGCAAATGTCCTAATAATTATTAATTTCACCACCCATGCATGTGTCTTAATTTGATGGGTTCCTATTTAAGGATTTGCCTAGCCACTATATTTTCCTGTCCCTGAAACTGGGTTATTTAAATAATTTTGATGGTAGATGATGCTTAGTTGCTCAACTGGGATTGGTTAAATGAACCCCTACTCTATGTTCCATTACTACCTTTTTAATCAATTAATGGCAAGATCATATCTTTTTAATTGGAACATGGAGAACCACCCAGGAAAACAGTACAACCATGAGTGCCATGTGGCTCTGGCTTTGACTGACTAATTAGGTGCTCTAGTTTATGGTAGCTTTACTCGAAAGGGGCATGGGGGGCGGCGGTTGACGGGGTATAGCTTGGTCCTTTTGAGCTGTGGGCTTTGGTAAGAGACAGACCTCATTAGGGAGGGTTATGCTCTGCTCTGAACCGGAAACCTTAGCGGGCTATCATTTATTAGAGTGCTTTTGTAAAGGTCTCATAGTGAAACCCAGTATTCGGTCCACGTGGTGTGGGAAGGGTACAATGCTCTCGGGCAATGGGAATCACGGCTTATGGTGAAAGTGTACAACCTCTGCAGAGTGTAAAACTGTTATAACAGCCGTGCTCACGGTTAAGAGCGGCCTGGACCCTTACATGATAATCATACTTGAATATGGATTAAATCGTGGTTACTTGAATATGTTGGGAATTTGACATTCATTAATTTGTGGGTGGTATATACTTTCATTTGCTAGTAAATAGCTGCTTAAAACTTGACCAACTAAAAGTGCTTATTGCAGTATGGTCAGCCAACCTTTTTGCCTCAGCCTTGTATGTCAGATTACATTTGCTGAGTACGATATGTGCTCATACTTGTTGCTTTTCTTTCTTTTATTGCATCAACTACAACCGGAATGCTGCTCAGATTGGGAGAATTTTGAGGATTTCACTACTGGTTTTGAGGAGTTCTAGGCGAGTCTCCTCCAGTCAATTGCCTGTGGAGTTGGAGTCACTTTTGCTTCGTTAGATGAACGTTTATTTAAGTCTTCCGCTATGACATTTGAGTCAACTCTGATATTGTAATAAATACACTATAATACTCTTTCGTTATGCATGGTTATGGATATTCACTTGTGACGTCTACCATATGTGTGTAAACTGATCCTGGCGCACATATGAGATGCACCTGGTTTTGCCTTTAAAACCGGGTGTGACATATGAGGAAGACCCAGAGTTCGTTCCCGAGGACGTTGAGTAGGGGTTCGTTCTGCACCCAACCTTGCCTATGAGTTAGGGACACCCACTTGGAGACCCGCATGACGCAGCTCTTTGATGATGAAGTAGTTTGTATCTTCGTTTGGTTTGTAGCTCTAGTTCTAGCCCTTGTGATAGTGCCTCTCGAGTGCCCACTACCGCAAAGGCTTGTTTGGTAATGAACTATCTGTTGTAATAAATGTGAATCAGCCTCCTAGGACTGACGTTCGTATCACATTTAGTCTTCTCTGATGAGGGGACGCTTCATGTGGTATCAGAGCCATTAGGTTGGTCGTGGGACGTAACCCCTAGGATTGAGACCCTCTCCTAAGCATATTACTTAGATCCTTCCTTGCCCAAAAATTTTTCCCACACAAACACTCACTTTTTCTCTTACCCTGTTCCAGATGGCTAATGAAGGATGGAGTGACGGAATCTGCCCCGCAGAGCCGGGCCTCACCAAGTTGTTGCTACTTAGCCTGGAACGTATCGGAGTCACGGACGCACCCGAGTACACCTACCGAGAGTACGACCACCGGGGCACCAATCGGTGTGAGATGATGATCTTTGTGGGAAAGAGCACACTTTACCCGGAAGTGGCACCTTGGTTCATCTTCACCACCGGCTTCTGTATCCCGGATACCTACCAGAAGGCCGCGATAAAAGCCCTGATATGCCTACGCGAACTCTACAAGCAACACCTCCAGGGGACACCTATGGGGTTTTTCCCACCCACTAGAGGAAGAGGACGCGCATGGATCGCCCGGATGAGGAGCCTAGGAAACGATGAGGAGCTGGAGGACACTGTTTCTCATTTGGCTATCTACCTCAATGGATTGGACCGGTTGTACCGCGAGCAGGCGGCACAGCTGAACCACCAAATCCGTAGGGCGGAAAAGGCGGAGCAGGAAATGGAAAAACAGCGGATAAGAGTCGAACAAGCCATAAGTTCCCTAGCCACTCTCCAAACTAAGTGGCAAACCTATACCTAAGAGATGGAGAAAATGGAAACCCATAGAAGAGAAGCCGGGTTAATGGAAGGAGAACCTGAAGAAACCCATCAGGATGTAGGTACCCAGACCGATGGAGAAGTACTGGAGCATTGCCTTCCACCAAAGAAGCGTCGTGTCTGGGTTGAGGAAGAATCCCCATGAGTAGCACGTCGTACCCTAGATTATAGTCTTCTCTCTCATGTCATTGTACCCAGACTAGAGCCGCTATCCTAGTATCGATGTATCCATGCACCATGTACCCGACTCTATCATGAAATAAAGATCGCATTTCAGTTTATATTCATGCCAAACTTGTTTTCCCCATCTTGTTTCAGATGGCTGAGGAAGGATGGACCCAGGGTGTTTGCCAGGAAGCACCCGGTTTCCCCAGCCTTTTGGTTGGATCCTTGGAAAGCCTCGGTATCCCGGAATGCCCAAGATACTACAACAGGGAGTACGAGAAACATGGCACCCTTTGCTGCAGAGTGGTCATTTCCGTCGCCAAAAGTGACCTCTACCCCGCAATGGGGCCATGGCGTGTGACCGCCACAGGGTTTAGGTACCAAGATACCTATTCCTTGGCTGTCAGGAAAGCACTCCGTTACATTTGCCGCATTTTTGAAGAACACCTCGTCCCCACACCAATGAGGTTCTTTCCCCCGCTCGTCAGGACTCCAGTGTGGTAGGCCCGCATAAGAAACTTGGAACGACGCCGTCAACAAGAGGACCCCTTGTACCAAGTGGTCACCTATCTCAACTCCCTGGACCAACTCTTTGACGAACAAGCCAATTTCCTGGTGGAGCAAATTAATCGGGTTGAGCAAGCCGAACTCGCGGTACGGATGCACCAAATTCGAGCAGCTCAAGCTGAAGCTAGGACCGCTGCTGCCATCAGCAGCGAAGCCATCACCCAAGAGAGTCTCAGGCAGGCTCGGGATCGGCGTATACAAGAATGGACCACGAGTGGAACGCCCGTCCCGGCAATGGGAGAAGACCATGTCTTACTTGGAACACCTGTCATAGCGTGGGGAGAACTTGTTAGGACCCCACAACCTCCGCCTGGGAACTTCACAAGAACCGCCGCAGCTACAGAAGGAGAAGCTGCTGGGCAACCCCGGGAAAATGGAACCCTGGGAGGTGAAGAGCATGAGCTGCTCATTCCGTTGGAAGAGCACTCCGCCCCAGAAGAAGGCTCGCCCCATGAGTAGGCCCAGCATCAAGCCTCCAAATGGGAATGAAGTCTCTGTGGTCTGAGTTAGAAGAACCCTTTGAAAGCATCTAGGCCCCTAATTTATGTTTTGGTAATTAATGACAATCAAAATGGACTAACAATTTCATTGAGATATGAGAATAGGTTAGTCCTTGGGATTGGATGAGCTCTTGCGGTATGTCATGATCATGATGGGTGTGATAAGGACCGCAAGGAGCTAAAGGCAAATGTATAATATAGGGTATTCTATTTTACCGGTCAAGCAGTGTTTAGTGGATGAACATTGACCAGATTATAGGCTAGATAGCCGTACTATCAAGAGGGGTCAATGTCCTTGGCTTGACGAGTCCATGGTGCCATTTTGCTCAAACAATTGCATTGCATGCATGAGGGCTAACAACGTTTGAGAAAGTGAGAAAAACAAGAAGCGAAAACTAACTTGTGGAGGGCTCACTGCGTCCTGGCGGACTGTCCGCCTGGTTAGGCGCGGACTGTCTGGGGGGTCCGGACAGTCCGCGGCCAGGTATGGCGGACGGTCCTCAGGCTTTTTCTGTGTGATAATTTTGTCTAAATATGAAATGTGCTCGGATGAAAAATGAGAGGCGGGCTGTCCGGCCATGTATGGCGGACTGTCCGCAGTACACAAAATGTGAGGCGGACCGTTTTGGCGGACCATCTACACAGAAGCGTTTCCGAGCGTTCTAGAAGACTTTTGTGAGGCGGACGGTCCGCATGCAAACTTGTGCGAGTTTCTCATGGCCTGGCGGACGGTCCACGCCTGTATGGCGGACGGTCTGCAGGTCCGTAACGGCTAGTTCTGACACCATCAGACATGCGTTGTAGCCGTTGGTTTTGAAGGGCGAACGGTCCGCCAGGTGTGAGGCGGACAGTCCGGCAGTGCCCTGTTTTGAACGTAACGGCTAGATTTCGAGGGGGTGAGTAAATATACTCCACCTCCGGGATTGAGAAGTCTCTCTTGGCCTATTTGAAAGCTTCATTGATACATTTGAGCATCCTACATCCTCTCTCTTACTCACTTGGTTTAGTGGTTGCATCTTTGTGAGATTAAGAGCATCCTAGTGCATTGCATCAAGAGTTTGAGCTTTGTGGCACTAGGGAGACTTCAAGCAAGGTCATTGATTTGTTACTCTTGGAGGTTGCCGCCTCCTAGACGGCTTGGAGCTGGTGATTCCATCGAGCACTTCAAAAAGATTGTGAAGTTGCCGCGGAAGTTGGTTGTGAGAGGTCTTTGTGCTCACCTCGCCGGAGCGGTGAAGAGCAACTCTAGTGGAATCGAGATTTGGAGCAGTTCTTTGGTTCTAACCGGCTCATACATCAAGTGTAGACTTGATAGAGGAGCGGTTGAACATTGAATCCATCTCAACGTGGATTAGGGGTGACCGGCAAGTCATCGATACCACGGGATAAGTTCTTGTGTCACTTATTCTTATTGCTTGCTCATTGTCTTGATCTTCTACTTGAAGCAAGTTAATTTCATAGAGATTAATTCTTATCTTGTCACCCTAGGTTGCAAAACCATTGACATAGGCTTAGAGTAGCTAGAGATTTAATTCACCTTGTGATTCTAATTAAATTTCTCTAGTGTTGTGATTGAAGTTTTTAAAACCGCCTATTCACCCCCTCTAGTCGGTAATCCTAGATCCTACATAAACTAGTTCACTAATTTCACTGGCTGATGGCGGATAGTCCGCCAGTGCACTGTCAACAGCGACAGCACCAGCAGTCTATCAAGCTGTGGATTGGTTTCTCATATATGATCTGTTGATGGTTATTGTTGAATTATTTTGGCAGTGCTAATGGATCAGGCAGGAGCGGGAGAAAGACAACTGTCAAGAGGCCAAGGTAGCACATTTCTGATGACAGTGATGATGATTATGAAGCCAGTGAAGAGGAGGAATCAAATGTTGCTAGTGAGATGGAGGCAGAAGAAAAGTGAGGATGACTTGGTTGATGTGAATGCCAACAGGGGGAGCAGGCGTTGGACTCCTACCAACTATAGAACCGATCGTGCCAGAAATCAGTATGAGTTTGCTAGGGACACAAATGACTTATTCTTTCACACTCAGGTCCAGCAGGAGGTTTTCTATGGCCACATGTTGAAGAAAGTTGTATTCAAGCACCAAATGATCAACCTCTACTATATGGGTGAGAAGGTGGTTATGAGTGGTCTAGTGCCACAACTTGAGGCCCTGGGGCTTACTGATTTTCTAGAGCATAAGTGCGATTGGGACAACACAGTCATCAGGCAGTTCTATGCCACAGTAGAGGTGGATATGATTGAGAAGAGACTTGTGTGGATGACAGGGAAAAGGAGATATGAGGCCACATTTGCCGAGTTTGCGGAGGTAAATAAATTAGACTACACTTTTCTCACCACTGATCCCAAATATGACATTCTTGATGAGAATCCATTGGAGGTGGATGAGATTGTGAGGTTCTATGAGCCAAACAGGACGGGCATCAACAGGGTGTATGAGAGGATCACTGGTCTCAGGCACCATCCAGCAGTCCTACTAAAGATTGCCAAGGCCACAGTGCTCCTCAAGAGTGGTTACAAAGAGGCTTTTGTTGGATGGCACAGAAACTTTGTTAAGCATGTCATGGCCGGTGACAAAATTGATGTAGTCAACTTGATCATGGGTCAAATTCTGGACAAGAAGACTAATTTTGAGATAAATCTTTACTTTGCTCCATACATCATGTCTCTTATTCTGACAAAGACCAAGTTCAGGGGCCCTTGCAATGAAAAACATACCCTCTACAGTCCTTTCAAGAATGACAGAGGGTTTCTTGAGATGGATTTGACTGCCTACCTGCCTGGTGATGAAGATGAAGCATGGGGGGATGCAGGTTATGAAGAAGAAGAGGAAGCAGGGGGAGCAGGAGCAGCACATGAGCAGGCCATGCCACCACCACCACCACCTACAGCTCAGCCACAGGCAACACCACAGTAGGCACCACCTCAGGGCTATTTTGACCCATACTTTGCCTCCATGCAGCAGCGCATGACCTCTCAGTTTCAGCAGATGCAGACTGGCTTTGAGGCTCACTTTGAGGCCTATGGGCAGCAGATCAACAACTCTTTTCAGACTATGCAGTATGGCATGCAGCAGCAGTTTGATGCTATGAATGCCTGAGTTGATCAACTAGCCCTTTCTGAGCAGGACATCATGGCAAGACAGCAGCAGCTCGAGCAGGATTTCACTGATTTCAGTAGCCACTTCTACTCTATCTACCCTCGGCCTCCTCCTCCACCGCCTCAGCAGGAATAGAGCTCCCTTTTTGTGTCATTTGATGACAAAGGGGAGAAATTGAAGAAGTGATGAAGTGGAGCCCCTTGAAGATCATGATCATGGATGGAGCATGAAAACATTTGCATTGCATAAACCTTGGCCTTAGCCTGGTGGGAAAATTATTGTGCTGCTATCGAGGATGCATCTACCATCACCTGGAAAGAATTCGTGGATGAGTTTCGCCGCTACCATATCCCCGCAGCCACCATGAAGCGCAAGGCAGACGAGTTCCGTGAACTGCAACAAGGAAACAAGACAGTGGAGGAATACACCCACCAGTTCATGGAGCTAGCTCGCTATGCTCCAGAAGAAGTCAACAGGGATGAGAAGAAGCAGTACATGTTCAAGAAAGGTCTGAATTTTGAACTCCAGACCCTGCTTACCCATCAGATATATCCACACTTCAATACTCTGATGAACATGTCCATCCTCACAGAAAGGGCCAAAGCAGATGAACGGAAGGAGAACAAACGTAAGTTTCTGGAGAGCAAGGCTCGTCAACAGGACCGTTTCCAGAAGCCAAGGAACTCCATTTATGCTACACCCAGATCCCAGACTCCTATGCAGTATACGACCCAGTCCCAAGCTACAGGCTCCCAAGCCCCTAACACCCAGTTCAAAAGTCAGAACACCATGAGGCCTTCACAGAGTAATGCCAGCCAAGTCACTACCAGCAACAGTAATGCAAGAGCCTGTTTCAACTGCCACGAGATAGGGCACTACATCGCCAATTGTCCCTATGCAAAGAATAAGCCTGCTGCATCAGCCTACTCCAACTCTGTGAATGGGCCTAAGCCACCAGTGTCTGGAGCCAACCGTGTACCAGTCCGCAACAACAACACCGGCATCAACAACAACCAGCAGTCTTATGGACGAGCCCGCGTCAACCACATCGACGAGCAAGAAGCTCAGGGAGTAGTACTCGGTGAGTTCCTAGTCAGTTCAGTTTTGGCAACAGTCTTGTTTGATTCTGGAGCATCACATTCATTTATATCATCGAGTTTTGTGGAGAAGAATAATATACCTACAGTACTACTAAAAGCACCCTTGTTAACCCGAACGCCTGGGGGTGACATTCAGTGTCAACTAGGCTGCTCCTGGGTATGGATCATTTTAAGTGGGGTAGAATTCTTAGCGGACCTAGTAGTACTTAAGTCCAACGGAATAGATGTGATCCTCAGAATGGACTGGTTAAGTCAACACGATGGTCTTATAGGTTGTGCTGATAAGGTAGTGCACCTAACCAACACGGATGGGATTCAAGTGACCTGCCACACCAAGGGAAGTGAACCAGACCCTATGGTCTTTAACATAGAGGTGAAATCCCTAGAGGAAGTTCCGGTAGTCAATGAGTACCCAGATGTTTTCCCTGAGGAACTACCCGGAATGCCACCGGATCGGGACATAGAGTTTGCCATTGAACTTGTCCCAGGAACCTCCCCTCTAGCCAAAAGACCCTATAGGATGGCAGCCTCTGAGCTAGCAGAATTAAAGAAGCAACTGGAGGAATTAAAGCGGAGTGGCTTCATCCGGCCTAGCTCATCCCCATGGGGAGCCCCAATACTTTTTGTTAAAAAGAAAGATGGAAGTATGAGCATGTGCGTTGACTACCGCGCACTTAATGAGGTCACTATTAAGAACAAATACCCTCTCCCTAGAATAGATGACCTTTTTGACCAGCTGAAAGGAGCCAAGTATTTCTCTAAGATTTACTTGAGATCTGGTTACCATCAATTGAGGATTAAGGAAGGTGACATCCCGAAGACAGCCTTTGTCACCCGTTATGGACAATTTGAGTTCACAGTGATGTCATTTGGACTCACTAATGCACCCGCATATTTCATGAACCTCATGAACAAGGTGTTTATGGATGAGTTGGATAAGTTTGCCGTAGTCTTCATCGATGACATACTTATTTACTCCAAGAGCATACGAGAGCATGAGCGGCATCTGCGGGTGGTGTTGGAGAAGTTGAGAGCGCATAAGCTCTATGCCAAGTTCAGTAAGTGTGAATTCTGGCTAGAAGAGGTGGCTTTCCTTGGTCACATTCTGACCGCAGAAGGAGTAGCAGTGGATCCTGAGAAGGTCGAAGCAGTCTCTATCTGGCAACAGCCCACCAATGTCAGCGAGATTAGAAGCTTTCTTGGACTAGCCGGATATTATCGGAGATTTATCGAAGGATTCTCCAAGTTAGCCAGACCCATGACGGAGATGCTCAAGAAGGAAAAGAAATTTTTTTGGACAAAATCATGTGAAAGGAGTTTTCAGGAGTTGAAGAAAAGGCTGACAACTGCCCCAGTTTTAACCCTACCGGATATCCATCGGGATTTTGTCGTTTATTGTGACGCATCTCGTCAAGGGCTAGGGTGTGTTCTCATGCAAGATGGGAAGGTAGTGGCATATGCTTCCCGACAACTTAGGCCTCACGAACAAAACTACCCAACTCATGACCTAGAATTTGCAGCAGTAGTGCATGCACTCAAAATCTGGAGGCACTACCTCATTGGAAACAAATGTGAGATATACACGGATCACAAGAGCTTGAAGTATATCTTTACCCAGCCAGACCTAAATCTTAGACAGAGGAGGTGGTTAGAATTGGTTAAGGACTACAATGTGGAGATCCATTACCATCCTGGCAAAGCTAACGTAGTAGCAGATGCCCTAAGCCGAAAGTCTTACAGACCCAAGAATGGCCAACTGCTAGAGGAAATGGCACGATTAAATGTGCACATTGTTCCTCGGAATGCTGGCCACGAGCTAAGTATCCAACCCACTCTAGAAGACAGAATCAGAAAAGCCCAAGATTCAGACAAAGATTTAATGACAATCCGCAAGCACACTGGAGAGAACAAAGCACCAGATTTTAGAGTTGACAGTAAAGGGGCTCTAAGGTATAAAAATAGGATTTGTGTGCCTAAGGAAGGCGACTTCCGGCGAATAATCATGGATGAGGCTCACAACACGCCGTATTCTATCCACCCCGGATCCACCAAAATGTATTTGGACTTAAAGCAAAAATATTGGTGGAGTGGAATGAAGGCAGACATTGCCCAGTTTGTTGCACATTGTGATAACTGCCAAAGAATTAAGGCCGAACACCAGAAACTAGCAGGATTATTACAACCCCTACCCATCCCTGTTTGGAAGTGGGATGAGATAGGAATGGACTTTGTAGTGGGGTTACCCAAGACACAGAAGGGACATGACTCCATATGGGTAATAGTGGATCGACTCACTAAAGTCGCTCACTTCTTACCCGTGCGAACCAACTATGGCGGGGAAAAGCTAGCCAAGCTTTATGTGGACAACATAGTAAAGCTACATGGAGTGCCCAGCAGGATTATTTCGGATCGAGGGACACAGTTCACATCAAGGTTTTGGAAAAGTCTACACAAAGCCATGGGCACCAAGTTGGATTTTAGCTCCGCTTATCACCCACAGACCGATGGTCAAACAGAAAGAGTAAATCAGATTATGGAAGATATATTGAGAGCGTGTGTCCTTACATATGGTAAGGATTGGGAACAAAGTCTACCTTATGCAGAGTTTTCGTACAATAATGGGTATCAAGCAAGTCTAGGCATGTCACCATTTGAAGCTCTCTATGGGAGAAAGTGCAGAACCCCTCTGATGTGGTCAGAGGTGGGAGAACGTACTTTAGTAGGACCAGCCCTCATAAAGGAAGCCGAAGAAAAAGTAGCTGAAATTAGAGAGAAGCTGAAAGCAGCTCAGTCCACACAAAAAAGCTACGCAGACAAGAAAATACGGGAAATAAGTTTCAATCCAGGAGACTTTGTCTATCTCAAGATTTCGCCCATTCGAGGAACCCGTAGATTTCAAGTTTATGGGAAGTTAGCCCCTCGGTACATTGGACCATATCAAGTACTAAAGAAGGTCGGGAAGGTAGCATATCGATTGGAGCTACCCGAAGCAATGTCAGACATACACCCGGTGTTCCATGTCTCACAGCTAAGAAGGTGTCTCAGAGTACCCGAGAAAGAGCATGTGCCGGAAGAAGAAATAGATTTGCAGACGGACCTCCGGTACCAGGAAGTGCCGGTCAAGATTCTAGATACTGTCACCAGGAGAACCAGGAACTCCGAGGTGCGGATTTGCAGGGTGCAGTGGAGCAGACATGGTGTAGAAGAGGCCACTTGGGAGCGTGAAGACGCTCTGAAAAGGAGTTTCCCCATCTTTTTAGGAGCCAGCCGAATCTCGAGGACGAGATTCCTTTTAAGTGGGGTAGGTTTGTAACATCCGTAAAATTGACCAAGTTAAATCACTCGCTAAAAATACTTTTAAAAATCTTTTGCAAAATTTTTCTCGAGCTCAGTTGCTTCCGAACCAAAGTCTATCTCTCAGGCCTAATAACCATCCATATGTTTCCCTCTATCTAATCAGCTATCATCACTTAACACCTTTCTCTATTCCCAAGTCACCAACACGCTAATACCTCCCATCCATGCACTCACGTACATGCAACCCGAAAATACAACAAGCAAACACAATACTTGCACACAACACTCAGCGCACAACAGAACAGCACCAGCTCCTACCATTTCTTCCGCGCGTTCAACACAAGCAGCATGCAAGTCACTGCCTTGCCGCTCACCTTGCCTCGGATGCTCTGCAACACACGGCTCTTGCACGCAGCAGTAGCAGCGCGCTTGCCTGACCAGGCCCTCAGGCCCTTGCACAACGGATAGCAGCAGCACGCGCATGCGCGACAGCCCAGCCCCGCACATGACCTTTCTCTGCCGCCCAGCACCTCACCGTATCGTCCCTTCATTGTGTCCCCACTTCGCCCACGCCGCTGCAGCCGTCCTCGCTTGCTTGGCTCGACGCCGCTGCACACCGCCGCAGGCACGCACATCGCCCTGCCTCGCCGGTGAGTCGTCAACACCTCTATCGCCTCAGCTACAAGCTCGCCGCTGCTCATGTTGACGCCGCGCTACCACAACACCTCTTACCCGAGCTGAGCATGCACGTCATCGATGCCGGCTCGTCCTTGCGCACTGCCACGACCACGCCTCTCCAATAACACGCCCGACGAAGTTCACTGGCCGCACTCCCTCCCCGTGCCTATAAAAGGCGAGGTTGAGCAGCCCTCCATCGCCATACCAAGCTCGCCGACCCGCCCAAGCTCCACCAACTTCTTCCTCCCTCTCTCCAGTCCCGCTCTGCTTCGCGAACAGAGCATCGGCCGCCGGTCGATCTCCTCCCTGGAGCCGTTCCCCGCCAAGGTAAGTAGTTGCTTAGCATCACCACGCCATTCTCCACCTTCCCCAGGCCTCGCCCCTCTCCTTCCCTGTCTGTACATAGCTTCCCACGAGCTCCGGCGACCTCCTTCCACCCTATTCCCCGCAACAAGAACCTCCAGAATGGAATCCCCTCACTCTCCCTTCTCTCTCCCCATGCCCTCAGATTCGAAAATGATGGCCCGGAGCTTGAGTCCGGCCAAGCGCCGGTGATGCTCCGCCGCACGACCCGGCAGCGCTGATAGACGTCGCTGCTCCCTCTGTCCCTGTCACCACGCCCCTCTTCTTTTTCTTTTTGCTTCAGTCGAGTGCACAGCAGAACCACCAGCCCATTAGTACTTAATCGAATGGCCCAAAAAAAACCCACCAGACCAATCACACGTAAGCAAGGCCCGTGGCACTCGGCTCTAATTTTCGTAATTCTATTTTCGGAATTAATTAATCCACCAAGTTTGTACATCCATGTCTCACTCGTTTCAACTCGGATTTCCTTGATTCTTTTTCCTAAATTCATCTAAAAGCATAAGCTACACCTTCCAACTGTCCTCACCTATAGTTGAGCTCATTTTATTTGTGTGCTTGTTTGTGTGTGCGCCGTAGATCGCGTTGTGAACGAGGAAGGACTTGAGGAGGAGCGGTGTTACGAGCAGGAACCCGAAGGCTAGTACCTCGGGCAGGAACTCCCCGAGGGTTTTGAAAACGGCAAGTTCTATCACACCCTTTGATGCATATTTCTGTCCTAGTTTTATAACCACAACCCATTGGCTTGTTTAATAAAACTTGCATGTTTTATTGCTAAACCCTGATTGGATAGCCACCCCTTGATTTTTATGATAGTTTCCTTGACAACCCGTAATGTTTAAATAGGATATTGCTCTGTTTAAACATTAATTACTGCTAGCAACGCCTAGGATTTGCTAACTATTACACTCAATATTATAATCACAAATATGTTTATAAAAATAATTGTGTGCGTGTTTTAAAAAGGAAAGTGGGTTTGTGAAAATAAGAAAGAACTGTGTATTGGGGCAGACAGTGTTCTTCTGTGAAATACCGCGGTGAGCTGGTACCTACGTGGTTGAGCAAGGTGGGAGATGTCCATTTTTATTAAAATGAAGGATGTGTTGATGTGTCATCTTGCCTAACCCAATTTCAGTACCCCCACTCGACCGTTGTATGTGGCAACGGCTTAGCATAAATCCCTCTAGTTAAACTATTAGCTATCAGGTGTGCTGGTGAGCAACAGAAGGTCATGGAGACGGGGATACGATCTTTGTGAGTTATGCCCCTGGGTAGAACCTCGTTGGTAGGTTGCTAATCCCCCTGGCTGCTTCTGTGATAACTAGTCAGTTTAGCTATGGTGGGTAATGGCTTTGATAGGATCTGCACTGGCACTAAGGTGTTCATGTTGCGGTACCCTACTTATGGTTGTGTACACCTCTGCAGAGTTAAAACCTATCCGGATAGCCGTGTCCACGGTATTGGGCGAGTTACGACTTGGTCATTTCACAAATCCTTTTGGGTGTTTTGTGGTGTGAGTTGTTTTGGAAAATATCAGCAGTTGCGCCAGAGGGTACGACGGATGGGAAGTCCGGTAGCGTTAAAACTTGGATCCTGTGTGGATCGAATCAACCTTACTTACTATCATTGGATCAAATAGAATGTTTGCAAAAGCTCTTTTGGAAATGAACCCTTGCATGTGAACCTACTCGCTTTTCTTGCAAAATAAACCTTAGCTTTTACCTTGAATTATCTTGTGCATGCTTCTGTTATAACCACTCCGTGGGTGTGTGTGTGTGAACTTGCTGAGTACGTATGTACTCACCCTTGCTTAATCCTGTATAGAGGAAGACCCAGAGTTTGTTCTCGAGGACGTTGAGTAGGGGTTCGTTCTGCACCCAACCTTGCCTGTGAGTTAGGGACACCCGCTTGGAGACCCGCATGACGCAGCTCTCTGATGATGAAGTAGTTTGTATCTTCGTTTGGTTTGTAGCTCTAGTTCTAGCCCTTGTGATAGTGGCTCTCGAGTGCCCACTACCGCGAAGGCTTGTTCGGTAATGAACTATCTGTTGTAATAAATGTGAGTCAGCCTCCTGGGACTGATGTCTGTATCACATTTAGTCTTCTCTGATGAGGGGACGCTTCAGTGATTCACCCTCGTGATTTTGATGCTTTATGCTAGAGAATTAATTTTAGCTACAGAATCACTTCCGTCAGAGAATCAGATCTCGTAGAGGGCTAGTTACATCCATGCTATTATAATTTTCACAATTTAGAAATATGTCATCGGTGTGTCACTAACAGGTGGGGGCTACCTCAGTCACTGACAATGACATTTTTCCAATTTTTAAAAATTATAATGATACGAGAGAACGAAACGGAGCCTACGAGCCCAAGCACCGGGCGCTGTAACCGAGTAGAACAAAATTGTGTTCCGCAGTCGGATTGGGCCGAACAGAACTGGGCTTCGTGGGCTACACTGCCATGAATTCGGACGCGCGCGAGGGGGGTTTTGTGCGTGCGTATGTTTGTTTGTTTGGGCCACGGGGTTGGGCTGACGGGAGGAAACCCACTTGGCAGGCAAAAATAATGGCCCGGCCCAATTTGTACATCGGTTAACTTGGAAGTTGAAACGAGCCAAATCAGTATCCCTTCTTTTTTTTCAACAAAATAAAGAAAAGAATCTCTAAAAAATCAAAAAATAAAATAAAATAAGAGTTACCATCCCTAATAGCGAGCTTTGCTGTGTCCCTACGAGATGCTTTTGATGCGGTAATTTTGTGTGGCGTTCATGTCTAGCGCTAGGTCCTTAGTTACGACTCGAAATATCTATCATTGCTAAGAATGCTTAGAAGAATATAACTCTCACATTTTAAGTAGTCAAACAAATTTAAATTTAACTAAAATTATATAAACAATTACTAATATTTAAGATACAAAATAAGTACAATTAGATTAACCATAGAATATATTTTTACACTAAATTTATTTAGAGACTATTTCGTACGAATTTGGTCAAAGTTCTAATTGTTTGACTTCACGTGAAGTGAGAGTTGTATTCTTTGGGAAGGAGGGAGTAGTACATAAAAGGATCACATAAAGGCGTATTATACAAATAGTTTTTCTTCTCTCGGATTCTAATCAGATATAGATAGCATCCGTTTGTGTCGGATAAGATAGACATGGGCGTCGATATTCTAAAAATCCAACTTTAGGTATTCAGATTTGGATACAATTTCAGATATTAAGTGTTCAATTTGGATTCGAAATGATACAAACCGCTCCAATTGAACTTGAACTCATATATGAACGAATAATATCATTTACACCCCCATTTCAAGGTTCAAACTTGAGCTTGGGTGAGTGAGAGTGTTTATCTATTATAGCAAGTACTGTATAGGGCCTGTTTAGCATAACTCCAGCTTCAAACTCCAGTCTAGATTTGTATTTTTATGCTAAATTAATATACTTTAAATATTAATATTTAGTATAAGCTAAAAAAATGATTCATCTCAATACTTTTTATGTAAACCCAGCTCTAACTCCAGAATTTTATGGAGCTCCTCGTACTCAGTTTCAAGAACTCCATGATTTTTTTGGAGTTGAAGCTGTGCCAAACAGGATCACTTGTGTTTTGTGGGGAGTTTCATGTCATTAACCTTGCTTATATGTAGTGCTGTAGTTATGAGTTGAGAGAGGAAAAGTCTTATGAGATATGGGAAGTTTCTCCCCCATAAAATATATCTGCCACGTTTATCTAGTTTAACCTTGTTTAGTGAGACTGCCTAACGCAAAATCAAAATGGATAACTGATTCGAGTGTGTGCGTTTGCTCGTTCAGCTTCAGCGTCCCGGTAAAAGAAAATCCGCATGCAGCTCACGTGCCCTTCCCTGAACAGGAAAAGGGTCGCGTGTCCCGAGCTCCCGTTACTCTACACCTGTTGCCCTATGACTTGTGGCCCCGCGGAACTCCCCCGGCCCATGCCACTGCCAGAACCAGCCGCAGGTAGCGTCGCATCCACCCAAACCTCTCCACTCCGCCCTGCGCCCCTGTCCCTCTGCCGCCTCTAGTAGAGTCCACCAACCCCTGGCCCCCCGCATTAAACAAACCCGAATCCACGCAAGCAAATCCCTGATACAAGAGGAGATGCTCGCCACGCCCGCGCCCACCCGAAGCCCCGCGTCACTCCGCCTCGTCCCCCACTACTCGCGCTTCCGCTTCCGCTTCCACCACCACCAGCGCGACCCACGAGGCGGTTGCGGCGCCGGCGGGCCACGGCGATCCGTCCTCAGGTACCCCCGCCCCCCGCAATCCATCCGATCCGCGAGCGCGGCTGACCGATCGGGCTCGCTCATTGCTCGCTTGGCTTCGCCCACTGCAGGACCTGCTGCGCCGGGACCCCGCCTGCTGCTACTGCGGGGGCGGCGGAGGCGACGATGGCCGCGGGAGAGATGGTGTGGATGCGGGTGCTCGAGGAGGGCGTGTTCCGGTCCGACGCGTCGGAGGCCGCGCGCGCCGCGGCCGGGCCCAGCCTCTCGTTCGCGGACCCGCGGCGGCGGGAGGCGGCGCGGGACGGGGCGGACGCGCCCGCGGTGGTCCCGTCGTGCGAGGCCGCGGCGGGGAGAGCGCAGAAGGTCGTGCTCCAGGTACGCGACGCCGGCCGCACACGTGTGCTCGCCGGCTGGCCGTTGGTTTGGATGGGGGTCGCGATGCGCGTTTGGCGCTTGGCTCGTCTCGTCTTTCCCCCCGTTTAGATCGCTTGCCTCGTCTCGTTGTGCTGGTGGGATTGGGATGGGTGGTCGTTTGGATGGTTCCCTGTTGGCTGATGGGGAGAGCGCGTGAAATGCTGATCCGGTGATCCCCGTGTCTGTTGCTCAGGGCGTAACACTATTGCGATCGGTCTGATGGTAGGATGATTTACGCTGAACACAGAGAACATGTTCATTGGGGTAATTGGGTAAATGCATCCATGAATGTTCGTGTTGCATCCCCATAATACACGTGGATTGTTTAGAGGACTGTTTCGTTTCTGCCGTCCTTAAAAGCACATATGAACACCTTTTGATACAAGTCAAATCTGCTAAGGCCTTGTTTAGTTCCCAAATTTGGGAGCCGAACTTTGGACGTGCGCCACTGTAGCGCATTTTGTTTGTAGGCGTGAAAATTATCCAAAAATTGATTAATTAGGCTCAAAATATTCGTCTCGCAGAGTACAACAAAACTGTATAATTAGTTTTTGATTTCATCTACGTTGATTTCATCTACGTTTAGTACTCCACGCATGCTATGACATTTTGATGTGATGGGAATCTTCTTTTTGCATAGTGAACTTTGGGGGTATAATTTGGGATTGTTTCCAACTCGGATTTTTTGCATGAAAGTGGCTGTTCTTAAACAGTAAAAGGAACAAATCTAGATGTTGATCTGTGACATTCCATTGTCTTGTCTGCTCACCACAGTGCTGCAACAAAGCACTTGATGCTACTGAGCCCAGTTGTTATCCTAATCTTTTGACCATTTCTAAACCAAAGTTTCTGGCCATTTTCGGTTTGATAATTAACACAATCAATTGGACCTCTTTGGTGCCCAGAAACTGGTGGTTTCAGGAGAAAACTTAAACCATCGTGTTTCCAATATCAGTGCAGATTTCATATCCAGGGGTGCCGGTGTCTGCATTTCTGAATTTACCATGTTGCGGCATTTTAAAAATCTGCCAAAATAAGTTGTATACTTGTATGCACTACACAAAAAGTTAGTATACCTGCAACAATCCACTTTCAAATTTGTCCTACATGTCAAGAAACAAAATGGACAAGCAGTCAATCTGGCACTGTTCTTTTTCAGAATCAAAGATGAATTCGAGATTGAATTTTTGCAGGTTTATTTAACTTCATGTGCACTACAAACATGATTTTTGTGATAAATTTTTGAAACATTGCAACATTTGTTTTTGCTAAAGTGGATGTGTGAACCCCCAGGACACCACTTGATTTAAGTTCCAGTGTTTGCCCCCGACATGTTTTTATTATACTTAACAACAACAACAACATAGCCTTTTGTCCCAAGCTAGTTGGGGTAGGCTATGTTTTTATTATACTTGATAATGATAAAAGAGTAGTGTTTATTTTACTGTTGAGGTGTATACACCTGTAATATTATCTCCTGGAACTCTTAACATGTCCTGAAAATAGATGTATTAAGGCTTACTTTATTTCATTTAATTGATCAGCTTCCTTCCGGGACATCTTTCTATGGCACTGGAGAAGCGAGTGGCCAACTTGAACGAACTGGAAAACGGGTATGGCATCTGCTTTAAGAAACTATATATTATATAATTGAGTTAATTTCTCAAAACAACTATTGACACACCGCATGCGCAATTCTTGATCATTTCACAAAACTACAACTGCTTTGGTGGGCCAAAGTTTTAGTTTTGTGAAATAGTCACCAGAAACTCTATATATTTATCGTCTTACTTCTGTAATTGACTTCTGACCTGCCACGATATATTGATATATTTTTCATCAGGTTTTCACATGGAACACAGATGCATGGGGTTTTGGGCCAGGAACCACTTCATTGTACCAGTCACCCTTGGGTTCTGGCTGTCCTCCCTGATGGAAAAGCATTGGGTGTCCTTGCTGATACCACTCGGCGCTGTGAGGTATGCATTGGTACATCATTCGAAAGCTTTTTATTTGTTAATATGTTAACTAATCTGTGTCATGAACTAAATGTTGTTTACTATGACAGATTGACTTGAGGCAAGAATCTACCATAAAGTTTTCTGCCTCATCTGACTACCCTGTCATTACTTTTGGGCCATTTAACACTCCAGCTGATGTTATGACATCTTTGTCACATGCAATCGGTAATTCTACCATGTTTCAATCAATATCTTGTGGCGCTAGTATATACAAAAGATTATACACTATTTCTATGGACAGATATACCTGCATGCTATTTCTTTATTGAGTCAAAGTTTTAGTTTTGTTAATGAGTATGTAGTAATTATAGGAAGTATTGTATTCTATTTGAGACATTATTGGCACCAGTTTATTAATTTGAGGCATACTCATGTTACAGTATAGTGTGGAGTCTCTATTTTTGCTGCTTGTATTGGCATTCCCTCTGCAGTTATTTTTACCAAACTAGACATCAGCTACCTAAGAGAGCATCATTACATCTCTCTATCTAATTGGCCACAGAAGAAAACACACATGCAATTTAGATGTTCTATGTTATGTTACTTGCTGCTTCATCAAATAAGCTGGGAATTTTTTCTTCCATTGTAGGTACTGTGTCCATGCCGCCAAAATGGTCACTCGGCTATCATCAATGTCGTTGGAGCTATGATTCTTCTAAGAAAGTACTCAAGGTATTTTCTTGCCATTGGATTGTCTATGTGTATTTCCTTTTTTAAAGGAAATATTGATGTAGCATATTTTCGTGAGCATAACTTTTATCGAACATATTTCCGTGGTATATATCTTTATTATTTTTTAGAAGTACTAATGTAAAAAAACATGGTCAAAGTCTTGCATTCAGGGCTTTGAAGATAAAAATGTGAACATATATGTAGTATTGTAGTGACAAAGGAAATACATGAAAACATGGTGTGCCTTTCAAACGTGGTGATATTCTTCATAAGCTGAAGTAAAGAACATTTATTACTATAAATGAATCTTTCTAACCTGTGTTGTAAGTTGGAAAATAGATCATGTTAATGGAAAGAATTATGTTCTTTTTCATGGGCTATCTGAAGTTATTCGAATAATTTATTATCGGTCCATTTGCCATTCACTTTATATAAGTGTAACATGATTCAGTTTTAGACTTGAGAATATGTTGTGATGATATTCTATCTTAATGTTTGGTTATTTATTGCTTCCACAGGTTGTTAGAACATTTAGGGAAAAAGGCATTCCTTGCGATGTTGTCTGGATGGATATTGACTATATGAATGGTTTTAGGTGCTTCACATTTGATAGTGTAAGTATTCCTTCTATGTGGTTGCTACATAGAAGCACTTTAAGAACCATTTTCTGTTTCTCATCTCAAGTTTTAATATTATACTGCCTTGGAACGTTACCTAGAGCCTCCAATTTTTGTTCCTATAATTGTGTACCTTTCTAGCTGAGCTTTGTAGTGTTCTTTTGAGTGGAATCAACATCCTTTGACAATTGATTTTGTTGAATAATGTTTGAACACTTTGCTGTTGATATGCTACAGGACCGATTCCCTGATCCAAAATCAATGGTGAACGATCTGCATTCCATTGGTTGCCAAGCAATCTGGATGCTCGACCCAGGAATCAAGGAGGAGGAGGGTTACTTTGTTTATGATAGTGGTTCAAAAAATGATGTTTGGATCCAAAAGGCAGATGGTAGTCCGTACGTTGGTACGTTTCACTGACTTAAACAGGCTCGATTATCATCTTCTTGTATGTTAGGAGGATAAGCCTCATATATTCTAAATGCAGGGGAGGTATGGCCTGGGGATTGTGTTTTCCCTGATTATACGTCTGAAAAAACACGTGCCTGGTGGGCTAGTTTGGTAAAGGATTTCATCTCTAATGGTGTTGATGGAATATGGAATGATATGAATGAGCCTGCTGTTTTCAAAGTACGCAATCTATCATGAATCATATATTTAATGTCACCTAGTTTATTTTTTCCTATGTAACTGAAAGTGTTGGTCTGAACTTGTAGACTACCATGAAGACAATGCCTGAAAGCAATATCCATAGAGGAGATGCTGATATCGGCGGTGTTCAAAATCATTCGTACTATCACAATGTATGTTTTGTTCCCCTGCGATGGACAGTGGATAATGACAATACAATCAGGTCATGCATTTTTGCTATTTTGTCTTTTATATTTTAGTGTTTATAATTTTCAGGTATATGGAATGCTAATGGCAAGATCTACTTATGAAGGAATGGCAATGGGCAATGCAGCTAAACGGCCATTTGTTCTTACATGAGCTGGTTTCATAGGAAGTCAGCGCTATGCTGCAACATGGACTGGTAATAATCTGTCAAACTGGGAGCATTTGCACATGAGCCTACCAATGGTTCTTCAGTTGGTAAGTGAAATATGTGTTATAATATCCAGAATTGTTCCCGTTTGAATTTTTTTTGGAGTGTCTAGTCTTTTCTACTTTTGAAAATATATTCCCAGTGCCCCCCAAAACAAAAATGTTCTATCTTTGGTCATCAGTGCAAATGCTTATGCATGACTATTTGGTGGCTAGTTAATTTAGCATTTAATATATTGTGATATTCAATTTCCCCATGTGTACAATCTTGTGATGTGAAAGCAATTCAGTTTGTCAATACTCAATAGTGCTAGGTTGAGAACCATGGTTTTCTGTATTAGTCAAAATTTGGTTCCTTAATTAGTTCGCTTCCGTCAAATTCTACCATTCTTTTTTCCCTTTTCTTTTTAGTTTTAAGGGTGCTGTTCTCGAGGTGTTGGCATTTAAAAACTGAAATTGTTACTGTGGACAAATCATTTTACTTTGGGTCATTTAAGATATGAGATATAAGCGCACTTCTATGGTCTAACAATATGGTTATCTGATCAGGGTCTCAGTGGTCAACCATTGTCAGGTCCTGATATTGGTGGTTTTGCTGGAAATGCTACTCCAAAACTTTTTGGAAGATGGATGGGTGTTGGTGCGTTGTTTCCATTTTCACGTGGCCATACGGAAACTGGAAGCGTTGACCATGAACCATGGTCCTTCGTCGAAGAGGTACAACTTCATGCTCCCGTGACTGCCATCTAAACATGTGTACTGAAGAACACAGGAAAATTTTGCTACACTCCAGAAACTTGATTCATTGGATATTTCTGCTTTACTGCATTTTATCTTTGCATGCCATGGCTCGGGGTTAGTTTAGTTTCTTTATTATGCTCCTTTTGTGCAGTATGCTTGCCACACTTCTATAGGCTAGCTTGTTCTTGAGATTGCCATACATGAGTTGAAAATTTCCTCCATTTTTTTTGCCAGTCATTTTGCTGTTCAAATGTTAGTGTATATGAGAAGTGGCCCATATGGCATATGTATAAGGCCCATCTAGAGGCCCATGTACTAGAAGTATATTGCCCACCCTTCTAGGGTTTGGAGGAATACACAGTAATTCTAGCATGGTATCAGTGATTTCTCCCTCCTCCCTCCCCTCCTAGCGCCGCTGCCGCGCTGCCTGGCATGGCCAGCCGGCCGTCGCCGCCTCCCTTTCCTCCCTTCTCCTCCCTTCCTCCCCTCTCCTACGCCGACGCCGCGCGCTCCCCTGCTCCCGCCGCGCGCTCCCCTGCTCCTGCCGCCGCGGCCGCCGCGTCGAGCGCGGCCGCCGCGCAGGATCCGGCCCTTGGGCTGGCGGCCCAGGCGCCGTCGCAGCCACCGCCCCCTCCTCCTCCTCTCCCCTCCGTGGATCCCGCCGCCGCCACTGCTGCCGTTCCCTTGCGCGCGGCGGATCCGAGCGCGGGGGCCATGGACGAGCTCGCCGCTACCCTAACCGCGGCTGGCCTGGGCGTGCACGACATGGGCGCGAACAGCCTGGGCGCCGGGGCTGCTCCACCTCCCTTTCCTGCCTCCCTCCTCACCGGCGTGGATGCTCCTGCTGTCACATTCTTCCGGGGCAAGCGGCCATTCATCGACGCCACTGCAGATGCCGCTGTCGATGGCGCCCTTGCTGCCGCTCTTGCGGCTGCCAAGACGAAGGCTGCCGCGACCAAGGAGCGGGTCTGCGCGGCAGCTCTCGCATGGGAGCGCGAGCATGATGCTGCTGATGCTCTTGCACGCCAGGTCGCCGAGGCGAAGCACTTTCTCGGCGCCTCCTCCGACCAGCAGCCCGTTGCTCCCATCGCCGAGCACGTCGCTTCTTCCACCAGACGCCACGTCCTGGGCCCCGGCATGACCTGGTCGACCCCATGGTCGCCTATTTCCACCTCCAGGCCGTCGGGGTCCCGCACATCAAGAACTGGGTCTCCGTCGTCCTCGACTCCGAGTCCACCGCCTACGCCCGCTGGCGTGACCAGATCCCCATCACGCTGCGCCGCTGCGCCCTCGACGACCATGTTCTCTTTGACACGTCGTTCGAGGCGCGAGACCTGCCGTGGCTGCGTCTCGACAACGTCGCCATGTCCTGGATCTTTGGGACCATCTCCCTAGATCTGCAGGACATGGTTCGGACTTCCAGCGGGACCGCTCGTCAGGCGTGGCTGGCGCTCGAGGGACAGTTCCTCGGCAACGTCGAGGCCCGTGCTCTCCAGCTCGACGCCTCCTTCCGCGCCTTCGAGCAGGGGGACCTCTCTGTGGGGGAGTTCTGTCGGCAGATGAATAGCAAGGCTGATGCTCTTTGGGACCTCGGATACTCGGTGCACGACCGACTCTTGATGCTCAATGTGCTGCGGGGTCTCAACAACACTTTTGAGCACCTGCGCACCTGGATCACCCGACAGCGGCCCTTCCCTACCTTCCAGGAGGGCGTGGTGGACGCCGAGGTCGCCGGGGGAGGGGGGGCGTGGTGGGGGTACTTGTGGTACTGCCCCTGGTGGTGCTGGTGCGGGGGGTGGGGGCCGTCGGGGCACGTCGACTCAGGCTCCTGCTCCCGCCCCTGCCCCTGGAGGTACGCCCTGGCCATCCTTCAACAACCCATGGTGGTCAGGGCGCATCTCGATGTTTCCCTTTCAGGGTCAAGGAGGGGGCTCGTCCTCAGTTACAGCAGTCGACAGCTATGTTCACTAGTGCTGGCCCCTTCGCGCCGCCCTGGACTCCACCCGCTCAGGCCTGGCCCTTGGGGTGGGATCAGGCCGTTTTGGCATAGACCTTCAGCACCATGGGGCTAACACCGCCGGTCAGCACTGAGTGGATCGCCGACACTGGTGCTTCCCACCACACCACTCCGGATTCTGGTATACTCTCTTCTATCCGACCCCCACATCCCTCGTGTCCTTCCTCTATCATGGTCGGTGATGGGTCTTGTCTCCCTGTCACCTCTATGGGTTCTGCACCTGGCCCCTTTCATGTTTCCAATGTTCTTGTTGCTCCTCAAATGGTTCACAATCTTCTTTCCATTCGCCAATTTGCAGCTGACAACTCTTGTTCTATCGATTTTGACACCTCTGGTCTTACTGTAAAGGACTTGGCTAGCCGGCGTCCGCTCCTCCGGTGTGACAACACGGGGCCGCTTTACACCATTTGTCTTCCGACTTCCGCTGCTCCATCTTCGACTTCTTCGTCAGCCGCATTGGTCGCAACTCCTTCCACTACCTGGCACCGCCGTCTTGGTCATCCTGGCCGTGATGTTTTGGCTCAGCTCAGTCGTAGTGCAGCTGTCTCTTGCACTAGGACTCATGCTGAGCACCTCTGTCATGCGTGTCAGCTAGGTCGTCATGTTCGGCTTCCTTTTTCTTCTTCGTCTTCGCATGCAGTGCGTGCGTTTGATCTTGTTCATTGTGATTTGCGGACCTCCCCTGTACCAATCATCTCTGGAAATAAATATTATCTCGTGGTGGTCGATGATTTCTCTCACTACTCTTGGACTTTTCCTTTGCGTGCCAAGTCTGAGACGTTCCCCACCCTCCTCCACTTCTTTGCCTTGGTATCCACTTAGTTCGGCCTCACCATTAAGGCCATCCAGCGCGATAACGGGCGTGAGTTTGATAACCACACCTCCCGATCTTTCTTTCTCTCCCAGGGTGTTCAGCTACGTATGTCTTGTCCGTACACTTCTTCCCAGAACGGCAAGGCTGAGCGGATGCTTCGCACGACGAACGACGTCACGCGCACCCTTCTGATCCAGGCCTCTCTGCCCCCTACGCTTCTAGGTCGAGAGTCTCCACACCGCCACCTACCTACTCAACCGTCTTCCCTCCACTGCTTGTCCTGCTCCCACTCCACACCACGCCCTCTTCGGTACTCCTTCGAGCTATGCTCACCTTCGTGTCTTCGGTTGTGCATGTTACCCTAACATCACCGCCACCGCTCCTTATAAGCTCGCGCCTCGCTCGACACGGTGTGTGTTCCTTGTATACTCCTCTGATCACAAGGGGTACCGTTGTTTCGACCTCACCTCTCGCCGGGTCCTCATCTCCCGACATGTCGTCTTTGACGAGTCGGATTTCCCCTACTCCACCTCCTCGCCCTCTCCTGATCCTGAGTTGGAGTCTATGTTTTCTGACCCGGTGGTTCAGCCACCTATTCCTTTGTTTCCCTCTGCTGCAGGTCTTCCAAGGGACCCGGTGCCCCATGCGGCACCTTCCGTGGCCTCGGTGCCCCCGGCTGCACCGTGCGCGGCCCCGGCGCCCTCAGTCGCCCCGTGCATGGGCCCGACGCCCCCCGGCCGCCCCGTGCGCGGCCCCGACGCCCCTTGGGCGCTTCGCTGAGCCGGTGCAGGTGTACCGACGTCGTTCGGTGCCCGCACCGGCGCCGGGCCCTCCGGCCCCGGCCCCGGAGGCCCCCGAGCGCTACGCGCATAGATGCGCGTCTTCGAGCGTCGACCGATGGCTCTGTCTCCACCGCCATCTCCACCAGAGTCGTCGCCGCCACCATCGCCTCCACCGCCTCGCTCTCGAGTCGATGTACCACCCGAAGATCATCCATCGGTACCCCGGTCATATCCATCCCATGGTGACTCGTCGGGTGGCTGGGGTGCTTCCTCCGGCGGCTCTCTCCGCGGTCGAGAGTGAGCCGCGGATGTCTCCGGTTCCCTCCTCTGTCCGTGACGCCCTTGCGGATCCCAACTAGCGTAGTGCGATGGAAGAGGAGTACGAGGCTCTTCTTGTCAACCTGACGTGGGACCTTGTGCCGCGTCCGTCTGGTTGCAATGTGGTGACCGGCAAGTGGATCTGGACGCATAAGCGTCGGGCTGATGGTACTCTGGAGCGCTACAAGGCTCGCTGGGTTCTTCGGGGTTTCACCCAGCGACCAGGTGTGGACTATGATGAGACTTTCAGTCCAGTGGTGAAGCCTGCTACCTTGCGCACGGTCCTCTCGATTGCTCTCGCTCGCTCGTGGCCGGTGCACCAGCTTGATGTGAAGAATGCCTTCCTCCATGGCATACTGTCCGAGACTATCTATTGGAGCCAGCCAGCGGGATTTGTGCACTCCAGTTGTCCGGATCTGGTCTGTCGGCTCAACAAGTCTCTTTATGGTCTGAAGCAGGCTCCTCGGGCTTGGTACTCCCGGTTTTCCACGTTCTTGGTAACCTTGGGGTTCACGGAGGCCAAGTCCGACACCTCTCTGTTCGTCTATCGGCATGGGGATGAGACTGCTTATATGCTATTCTATGTTGATGATATTGTCCTCACAACCTCGAGTCAGCAGTTACTTCGGCGCATCATCTTGTCCCTGCAGCATGAGTTTGCTATGAAGGACCTGGGTCAGCTCCACCATTTCTTGGGGGTCACTTTCTGGTCTCTTCCTTCACCAGCGGCAGTATGCTCTTGATATCTTGGAGCGGGCTGGCATGTCAGACTGCAAGCCTTGTTCTACTCCTGTTGATACTCAGTCGAAGCTGTCTGCGGATATGGGAGATCCTGTGGCTGATCCTACTGCCTTTCGGAGTCTTGCTGGTGCTTTGCAGTCTCTCACCTTCACTAGGCCGGACCTTACTTATGCCGTTCAGCACGTCTGCCTTCATATGCATGATCCCCGGGAGTCACATCTTGCTGCGTTGAAGCGCCTTCTTCGCTATGTCCGTGGCACGGTTGACTTCGGGCTGGTCCTCCATCGGTCTCCCTCTACTGAGCCAGTTGTCTAAACCGACGCTGACTGGGCTGGATGCCCGGACACCCGCCGCTCTACTTCAGGCTATGCCGTCTTCCTAGGCGGCAACCTTGTCTCCTGGTCGTCCAAGCGGCAGCCGGTTGTCTCCCGCTCCAGTACAGAGGCGGAGTACCGGGCTGTTGCTAACGGCGTGGCGGAGGCCTCCTGGCTTCGACAGCTCTTAGCTGAGCTCTACAGCCCGCTCGCCAAGAGCACGCTCGTCTACTGTGACAACGTCAGCACCGTCTACCTCTCCACCAACCCTGTTCAGCATCAGCGGACGAAGCATGTGGAGATCGACTTACACTTCGTTCGCGACCGGGTTGCTCTCGGCGATGTTCGGGTCCTCCACGTTCCGGCCACCTCCCAGTTTGCCGATATCTTCACCAAGGGTTTGCCCTCCTCGACCTTCTCAGAGTTTCGATCCAGCCTCAACGTAGCCGGTGGCTAGTTGTGGCTGCGGGGGCCTGTGTGTTGTTGCTTTCTCTGTTGTTGCTTTCTCTGTTGTCGAGTCTTGAACTCCGCTGCGTAGTTCAGACTGCGGGGGGTGTTAGTGTAAATGAGAAGTGGCCCATATGGCATATGTATGAGGCCCATCTAGAGGCCCATGTACTGGAAGTATATTGCCCACCCTTCTAGGGTTTGGAGGAATACACAGTGATTCTAGCAACAAATCTGCTATCATTTTGTTCTGGTAATGGTGTTAGGGTTCCTAGTGGTTATTAGAAATATCTGCTGAGCAGCAGATATTTCTAATAACCACTTGCAAATATCCTTTTGAGGGTAGCCTTATTTCCTTTGCTCTGCACTCGGATGTAACTTATGAGTTTTTTTGTCTGATGTACCTTGCCATGGCAACAGATACCTTTGGACATTTTATTTATTTTCTGTAGTCGGTGCGGTGTCCAAGTTGTAGTCTTCTTCCATTATTTTTGAAAGTATGAAAGTATTTCTTACAAGAAATAACAACAATTCACTTTTCATCTTGCCACTACATATGACTTTGAACATACTGATGCTCAAACTTTAAAAGTTAGATGCATAGGTTTTAGGATGTCAAAGAAAAAGAAAAGCTGAGCAATGTTATTTAATTTCTCGAACAAGAGATATAGCATATGTAACAATGTTGATATAAACTCAGGTAAAAACATATAAGCGCCCTATCTTGTGTTAACTGCTCTTCAACCCTATTGTTTTCATTAGTAAATTCCCAACACTTGACTGATCCTAAATCCTTATATCTGGTTTTACTAGGACAACAATATTACTATCATGCTGTTTTGTAGTTCTTAATGAACTGATGCTTGCTTCAACTACTGATTGTTTTGGAAGCATCTGACCTGTATCCAATTATGAATGATTCCTGCTCTCTTTCAACTGGCTGTTCATTTTACGAATGTAAAATACGGCCCTGTGTGCCATAGTTTGTAGTTTACATCTACTAATACGCAGAACTGAAGTCCAAGATATTGTGATGCCAGTTTTTTTGTTTGGTAATTGGGTTGAGTTTTATGTAATATTCTTGGGAATCAAATCCCCTGCTGTGGCCATGTAGCATCAATAATTTCTTATTTGAGAAAGCATTGATTAACTGGAAAATTATGTACTTTCAGTGTGAGGAAGTTTGTCGCCTTGCGCTACTAAGACGTTACCGGCTACTGCCACATATCTACACTCTTTTTTACCGTTCACATAAAATGGGTATTCCTGTTGCTACTCCAGTTTCCTTTGCCGGTAATTATTCTATCACTTTGTATCATCCGATTTTAAGTTGGTTCCGATGCTCGTAGTTTGTAGGAAGAACACAGATGTGTGGCAAGTTGTTGCCTCCTTTCTTTTGCCATCCAAACTTTATAAAAGATAGCATGTTCTTCCAAGGATGCAGTTTATTGACAAATGTTGTGTCACCTCAATTTTTTTTAGATCCACAAGACCCTGAACTGAGGAAAGTTGAGACTTCCTTTCTCCTTGGACCACTTTTAGTCTGTGCAAGGTAATATTTTTTTTCTTTTAACTTTTCTTTTGCCTCTTGGGATTCATGATGTGCTTTTTGTATGCGTGTGCATTTGCTTTCATGTAGCTATATGCCAGTGCCTCAGTGGATGTTTGTGTGTTAGAGATGACTTTGCATCATCAATTGGAAATTGTTCGATTTTCTGTTATCAACTACATATAGATGAAAAGAAACCAAAATGCCAAGTTCTTTTTATGCATCTTTCTCTATCCTTTGGTTTCTTTAATCTTTCTGATCTTTTGGCAGCACTTTACCTAATAAAGGAGCTCATGAATGTGCACATAAGTTACCAAAGGGCATATGGCTGCCTTTTGATTTTGCGGATTCACACCCTATAAGTTGGTTATTAAACTAGTTTGCTGACTTAAATGCTACGCCAAGACTTATTTATGAATGGATAATTGTGTAGGATTTGCCAGTGCTGTATTTACGAGGTGGAGCAATTCTTCCTGTAGGTCTTCCTATTAAGCATGTTGGTGAAGCAAGTTTGGAGGATGATTTGTCACTAATTATTGCATTGGATGAAAATGGTATGCACCTTCTTATTTTCTGAAGATCAGATGCTGTTGGTATCCATTAAGTGTTAATATGTCATATGTGATTGAATGGATAGGAAAGCAAAATTTGACTGGCTTCACATTAACCTGTGTTCATGTTATATCTCATTTTTAATGCTTTAGTTAGCTTTTATTTTGGATCAAGATATTGATTTAAAATGTTTGACACAAAAATGTGTGCATAATGTCTGTTCAATGACTTGGCCTGTTTTACAGGTAAAGCTGAAGGCGTCCTCTTTGAAGATGCTGGAGATGGATATGCATTCACACAGGGAGACTATCTTTTGACATATTATATTGCGGACCTCCACTCGTCAGTGGTTAATGTCAAAGTCTTCAAATACGAAGGGTCATGGAAGAGACCCAAACGAAATTTAAAAATAAATATATTGCTTGGTGGAGGTGCTATGGTATGTTGCCTTTCATTCTTCTTTCCCCTCAAGAAACAAACATATTTTTATTGTAACAAGCACAACTCCACTTAGGGTACTTTTCCTTCATATGTTGAAACATATACTCTAGTGCACTTTTTTGGCATTTGATTTCCGTGTCCTCCTCTCTCAGTATCCTTTTCTTTATTGGCATCATCGACACATCCATTGAATCTGAACTTCTAACACCCATTGCACCTGAACTTGTTGCCATTGGACCTGAACTTGTTGCCAATGAACTTGTAGCACCCATTGGACCTGAAGTTTTGGAACCATTACTAGGACCATCGAATAACACGCTGAATAACTCATTGGATGCCTGCATATTCGAGAGAGAGAAAAAACATACTGAATAATGATTTTTTCCCTACATCCTGTGATGCAAGGTTCAGTTCAAGTTAACATAGGTATACTTCGGGGCAAAGAACGAGCAGGAGTGGGGAAAATACCTTTTTTTTAAGACCTAGCGCTCTCCATTTCTTCTCGTACTGTCGAAATTTTTCCGTAACCTTGGTAGTATCCAATTCAACATAGTCGGAGTCGGGCTTCTTCTGGAAATGCAAATTCGCTGAATTTGCAACATCACGATACAATCTCGATTTTGTACTTGGAACACCAGAAGTTCTAACAAACTCCCAAGCTTTTTCTTTAACATAGTCTTCTTTTTCTTTGGTCCATATCTGTACTTTTTCTTATTTCTTCTGTATCAAAACCAGAGTATTAGAGGAAATGCATACATTTTGTTTTCTTTTAGCATAAAAACAGTAACGGAGTTGGCAAGGAACAAACCTTGCTGCTCATCCCGGGCGGCATGGGGCTGGAAGAACAGCACGTGCTCTGTCTCTTTGGCTGAATTTGTTGCTTCGGCTGCAAACATGAAGAAAGGGGCTTAAATGCAGACAATTCGCAGGTTCTAAAATCATAGCTGATGGAAATGGTTAGATCATTTGATTGTTCAACGGCTTTTAAAAAGGCAAACAAATGACCCGGTTTCCAATGGATCTAGAATATGCTCTAAATTGTCAGTTTTCTAGTAAGAACTATGAAATGGATACCCTAAAACACAAGAACCGTAAGAAATGGGCGTATACACAAGAATAAAAAGAACCGTAAGAAATGCCACCGGCGGCCACCTCAAACGCGATTGACCACCTACAATCCCGGAATCAGCTACTGTTTTTATGCTGTTCTTCCAGCCCCATGCCGCCCGGGATGAGCAGCAAGGTTTGTTCCTTGCCAACTCCGTTACTGTTTTTATGCTAAAAGAAAACAAAATGTATGCATTTCCTCTAATACTCTGGTTTTGATACAGAAGAAATAAGAAAAAGTACAGATATGGACCAAAGAAAAAGAAGACTATGTTAAAGAAAAAGCTTGGGAGTTTGTTAGAACTTCTGGTGTTCCAAGTACAAAATCGAGATTGTATCGTGATGTTGCAAATTCAGCGAATTTGCATTTCCAGAAGAAGCCCGACTCCGACTATGTTGAATTGGATACTACCAAGGTTACGGAAAAATTTCGACAGTACGAGAAGAAATGGAGAGCGCTAGGTCTTAAAAAAAAGGTATTTTCCCCACTCCTGCTCGTTCTTTGCCCCGAAGTATACCTATGTTAACTTGAACTGAACCTTGCATCACAGGATGTAGGGAAAAAATCATTATTCAGTATGTTTTTTCTCTCTCTCGAATATGCAGGCATCCAATGAGTTATTCAGTGTGTTATTCGATGGTCCTAGTAATGGTTCCAAAACTTCAGGTCCAATGGGTGCTACAAGTTCATTGGCAACAAGTTCAGGTCCAATGGCAACAAGTTCAGGTGCAATGGGTGTTAGAAGTTCAGATTCAATGGATGTGTCGATGATGCCAATAAAGAAAAGGATACTGAGAGAGGAGGACACGGAAATCAAATGCCAAAAAAGTGCACTAGAGTATATGTTTCAACATATGAAGGAAAAGTACCCTAAGTGGAGTTGTGCTTGTTGGGACGAGTATCATGCCTACGCAAGGGCACTGCATGACCCAGATGTCTTTACTGGGTTTGTTGCATTGAAGGACTTTGATAGTAGGAGCGATTACCTCCTTTCCAGGGTAAAACACAGTACTTGTGGAGAATTTCCCTTAAACACAGTATTTATGGAGAATTTCCCTTTATATGAACATTTTCTTATCTTTGTAGGGAGCCGAAAAGGGAGGGAAATCTTCGTTCCAGAACCCATCTGGTGCATCTTCCTGCTCTTCATGCTGATACTATTGTTTAGTAATGGAGTACCAAATATCCAAAATTAACACCTGATGTAGCCAACAATAGATATAAATCAGGTGTAATTTCCTTTAAATTGGATACTAAAGTTAGATAAACATTATTTACCTGGATGTTCACTACAAAATAAAGTATGTCAGGACTTAATTGTGAGTTGCAGTACCTGTCCTACTAGCTCTTAGCATATTGCTTTTCTTATCTCATTTGTCTTTCAGTCGAGCACTGTCCAGCTTTTTGGTATTAATAGCTTCCTTTTGATCTTCGCTGCAGGCTCAAATGCAAAATGATGGACACGTTGGCGAGAAGCTTTTGCTGAAAACTGTGCACAGCCTGCGTGCTGTTAAACGTCACTTGGGCCTGCATTGCTTTTGCTGAAAACTGTGCACAGCCTGCGTGCTGTTAAACGTCACTTGGGCCTGCATTGCCACTAATGTTTTTAGCCTGTTGGTGCTATCCCTTGACTCCCCTAGTTCCTCAATGTAAGTGATGAACTGATGTCATTGTGGAACTCGTAATGCTTGTCGGATTGTTTCTTGATGTCATCCCCTAGTTGGTCAATGTAAGTGATGAACTGATGTCATTGTGGAACTCCTAATGTTTGTCGGATTGTTTCCTGATGTGCTTCTCATCATTATCATTCTGCATTGACGGGTCAGAGATCCTCTTGCACTGAGGATAGAGGAGATAGTTATCACTCTGATCATACCGCGGCGGATTAGTTCTCTTAACCACTACGATAGCGCAAAAGCCGCCATCCTTTTGAATTTGGTCTCTAGATTTTGACTCCCTTGATGTAAGTAACATGATATCACCTTTATTTGGACAATCCTTACCCTTTGCCACATGGAACTTTATGAACATCCCACTCCTATCCTCACTAACATCCACATCCATGCCACTGGAGATGTCATCCATGGCTGAGAAGATGTTATGCCAAATCTCTAAGTACCGGTACCTTGTTCATATGTGACGTCTGGAGATCGAGAATTTGGTGCAAGAAGTGAGAAGTATGAAACCAACGAGTTCGAGGACAAGATGAAGGAGCAGGATGACATTTTGGTTGAAAGAATGGGAACCAAATTAGCTTAGAGCCTACCAGAGAGCGAAGATCGAGGAGTCACTCTGCACTGATGGGTCAAAGAACCTCTAGCACTAAGGACGGAGGAGATCGAGAACCGCGGATTCATGTCACTCTGCATTGGCGGGTCAGAGATCCTCTTGCATTGAGGACAGAGGACATCGAGAATTTGGTGCAAGAAAAGAGAAGTACAAGGCAAAGGATGAGGATGTGAATGTGTTTCGGCTCTGTGGCTTCATGTCACTTTGCACTGACAGGTCAGAGAACCTCTTGCATTGAGCAAGGAGGAGATCGAGAATTTGGTGCAAGAAGTGAGAAGTACAAGGCAAAGGACAAGGAGGTGAATGTGTTTCGGCTCCATGGCTTCATGTCACTTTGCACTGACGGGTCAGAGAACCTCTTGCACTAAGCAAGGAGGAGATCGAGAATTTGGTGAGGAACACCATCAAGGATGACAAGATCGTCTCCAAGCTCCCTGCGGTTGATAAGAAGAAGATTGAGGATGTTGTTGACGGAACCATCAGAGAACACATGAACCATGTTAAAGCAAAGACGATTCGTGTTTCGGATCCCTGGCTTCATGTCATTCGGATTCGTGTTTCGGGCTTGACCGGAATCACTTAAGTATAATGAAGCACGAGTCCGTGTTGCCAAACATGAATCCATTTTCTGTTGCAATGGATTCGTGTTTCAATAACTTACATCCGAAAACACGAATCCGGCACCACGAAACAGGAATCTTGTGTCGGTCCCGGATATGTTCCGGCACCTTGTTCATATGTGATGGTCAAGTACATGTTCCGGCGGATTGTTCATATGTGCCGGTCATAGAAATATACCAGCACCTTGTTCATATGTGACGTCAGGAGATCGAGAATTTGGTGCAAGAAGTGAGAAGTATGAAACTGACGAGTTCGAGGACAAGATGAAGGAGCAGGATGACATTTCGGTTGAAAGAATGTGAACCAAATAAGCTTAGAGCCTACCAGAGAGCGAAGATCGAGGAGTCACTCTGCACTGATGGGTCAAAGAACCTCTAGCACTAAGGACGGAGGAGATCGAGAACCGCGGCTTCATGTCACTTTGCACTGACGGGTCAGAGAACCTCTTGCACTGAGCAAGGAGGAGATCGAGAATTTGGTGCAATAAGTGAGAAGTACAAGGCAAAGGACAAGGAGGTGAATGTGTTTCGGCTCCATGGCTTCATGTCACTTTGCACTGACGGGTCAGAGAACCTCTTGCACTAAGCAAGGAGGAGATCGAGAATTTGGTGAGGAACACCATCAAGGATGACAAGATCGTCTCCAAGCTCCTTGCGGTTGATAAGAAGAAGATTGAGGATGTTGTTGACGGAACCATCAGAGAACACATGAACCATGTTAAAGCAAAGACGATTCGTGTTTCGGATCCCCGGCTTCATGTCATTCGGATTCGTGTTTCGGGCTTGACCGGAATCACTTAAGTATAATGAAGCACGAGTCCGTGTTGCCAAACATGAATCCATTTTCTATTGCAATGGATTCGTGTTTCAATAACTTACATCCGAAAACACGAATCCGGCACCACGAAACAGGAATCTTGTGTCGGTCCCGGATATGTTCCGGCACCTTGTTCATATGTGACGGTCAAGTACATGTTCCGGCGGATTGTTCATATGTGCCGGTCATAGAAATGTACCAGCACCTTGTTCATATGTGACGTCAGGAGATCGAGAATTTGGTGCAAGAAGTGAGAAGTATGAAACTGACGAGTTCGAGGACAAGATGAAGGAGCAGGATGACATTTCGGTTGAAAGAATGTGAACCAAATAAGCTTAGAGCCTACCAGAGAGCGAAGATCGAGGAGTCACTCTGCACTGATGGGTCAAAGAACCTCTAGCACTAAGGACGGAGGAGATCGAGAACCGCAGCTTCATGTCACTTTGCACTAACGGGTCAGAGAACCTCTTGCACTGAGCAAGGAGGAGATCGAGAATTTGGTGCAAGAAGTGAGAAGTACAAGGCAAAGGACAAGGAGGTGAATGTGTTTGGGCTCCGGGGCTTCATGTCACTTTGCACTGACGGGTCAGAGAACCTCTTGCACTAAGCAAGGAGTTCGGGTGCAAAATTGGACTTATGGGCCGGTCACGGTTCCTTGGCCGGTCAAGACATCCTTGGCCGGTCATTTGACGGGCCGGCGGGGAACCCTAGAGAGCTAGAGGGGAGGGGAAGGATGCAACGCTTACCGTCGTCTGAAACAGTGGTTGGAACTGCTACAGTACCCACGGCGGGGTTACGATATTAACCGCCATTTGAAACGACGGTTGGGACCAAACAACCGTATAAACACAAATAAAATCCAATAAAATCCAAACTTTTCACACTAACATCTTATAAGTCTAAATTTATTATTTGGCTCCAAAATAAATCTAGGAAATTAGGGGAGAGACAAAGAAGACATCCTTAAATTTTATCATAGTTTTATTCATGAAAGCAAATGCCCTTTTGGGCTTTGATCATCCACATCCATGCCACTGGAGATGTCATCCATGGCTGAGCAAATGTTATGCCAAATCTCTAAGTACCGGTACCTTGTTCATATGTGACGTCTGCAGATCGAGAATTTGGTGCAAGAAGTGAGAAGTATGAAACCGACGAGTTCGAGGACAAGATGAAGGAGCAGGATGACATTTTGGTTGAAAGAATGGGAACCAAATTAGCTTAGAGCCTACCAGAGAGCGAAGATCGAGGAGTCACTCTGCACTGATGGGTCAAAGAACCTCTAGCACTAAGGACGGAGGAGATCGAGAACCGCAGATTCATGTCACTCTGCATTGGGGGGTCAGAGATCCTCTTGCATTGAGGACAGAGGATATCGAGAATTTGGTGCAAGAAAAGAGAAGTACAAGGCAAAGGATGAGGATGTGAATGTGTTTAGGCTCCGTGGCTTCATGTCACTTTACACTGACAGGTCAGAGAACCTCTTGCACTGAGATAGGAGGAGATCGAGAATTTGGTGCAAGAAGTGAGAAGTACAAGGCAAAGGACAAGGAGGTGAATGTGTTTCGGCTCCGTGGCTTCATGTAACTTTGCACTGACGGGTCAGAGAACCTCTTGCACTAAGCAAGGAGTTCGGGTGCAAAATTGGACTTATGGGCCGGTCACGGTTCCTTGGCCGGTCATTTGACGGGCCGGCGGGGAACCCTAGAGAGCTAGAGGGGAGGGGAAGGATGCAACACTTACCGTCGTCTGAAACGGTGGTTGGAACTGCTACAGAACCCGCGGCGGGGTTACGATAGTAACCGCCATTTGAAACGACGGTTGGGAACAAACAACCGTATAAACACAAATAAAATCCAATAAAATCCAATCTTCTCACACTAACATCTTATAAGTCTAAATTTATTATTTGGCTCCAAAATAAATCTAGGAAATTAGGGGAGAGGCAAAGAAGACATCCTTAAATTTTATCATAGTTTTATTCATGAAAGCAAATGCCCTTTTGGGCTTTGATCATCCACATCCATGCCACTGGAGATGTCATCCATGGCTGAGCAAATGTTATGCCAAATCTCTAAGTACCGGTATCTTGTTCATATGTGACGTCTGCAGATCGAGAATTTGGTGCAAGAAGTGAGAAGTATGAAACCGACGAGTTCGAGGACAAGATGAAGGAGCAGGATGACATTTTGGTTGAAAGAATGGGAACCAAATTAGCTTAGAGCCTACCAGAGAGCGAAGATCGAGGAGTCACTCTGCACTGATGGGTCAAAGAACCTCTAGCACTAAGGACGGAGGAGATCGAGAACCGCGGATTCATGTCACTCTGCATTGGCGGGTCAGAGATCCTCTTGCATTCAGGACAGAGGACATCGAGAATTTGGTGCAAGAAAAGAGAAGTACAAGGCAAAGGATGAGGATGTGAATGTGTTTCGGCTCCGTGGCTTCATGTCACTTTGCACTGAAAGGTCAGAGAACCTCTTGCACTGAGCAAGGAGGAGATCGAGAATTTGGTGCAAGAAATGAGAAGTACAAGGCAAAGGACAAGGAGGTGAATGTGTTTCGGCTCCGTGGCTTCATGTCACTTTGCACTGACGGGTCACAGAACCTCTTGCACTAAGCAAGGTGGAGATCGAGAATTTTGTGAGCAACACCATCAAGGATGACAAGATCGTCCCCAAGCTCCCTACGGTTGATAAGAAGAAGATTGAGGATGTTGTCGACAGAACCATCAGAGAACACATGAACCATGTTAAAGCAAAGACGATTCGTGTTTCGGATCCCCGGCTTCATGTCATTCGGATTCGTGTTTCGGGCTTGACCGGAATCACTTAAGTATAATGAAGCACGAGTCCGTGTTGCCAAACATGAATCCGTTTTCTGTTGCAATGGATTCGTGTTTCAATAACTTACATCCGAAAACACGAATCCGGCACCACGAAACAGGAATCCTTTGTCGGTCCCGGATATGTTCCAGCACTTTGTTCATATGTGACGGTCAAGTACATGTTCCGGCGGATTGTTCATATGTGCCGGTCATAGAAATGTACCGACACCTTGTTCATATGTGACGTCAGGAGATCGAGAATTTGGTGCAAGAAGTGAGAAGTATGAAACTGACGAGTTCGAGGACAAGATGAAGGAGCAGGATGACATTTCGGTTGAAAGAATGTGAACCAAATTAGCTTAGAGCCTACCAGAGAGTGAAGATCGAGGAGTCACTTTGCACTGATGGGTCAAAGAACCTCTAGCACTAAGGACGGAGGAGATCGAGAACCGCGGCTTCATGTCACTTTGCACTGACGGGTCAGAGAACCTCTTGCACTGAGCAAGGAGGAGATCGAGAATTTGGTGCAAGAAGTGAGAAGTACAAGGCAAAGGACAAGGAGGTGAATGTGTTTCGGCTCCGGGGCTTCATGTCACTTTTCACTGACGGGTCAGAGAACCTCTTGCACTAAGCAAGGAGTTCGGGTGCAAAATTGGACTTATGGGCCGGTCACGATTCCTTGGCCGGTCAAGACATCCTTGGCCGGTCATTCGACGGGCCGGCGGGGAACCCTAGAGAGCTAGAGGGGAGGGCAAGGATGCAACGCTTACCGTCGTCTGAAACGGTGGTTGGAACTGCTACAGTACCGCGGCGGGGTTACGACAGTAACCGCCATTTGAAACGACGGTTGGGACCAAACAACCATATAAACACAAATAAAATCCAATAAAATCCAAACTTCTCACACTAACATCTTATAAGTCTAAATTTATTATTTGGCTCCAAAATAAATCTAGGAAATTAGGGGAGTGGCAAAGAAGACATCCTTAAATTTTATCATAGTTTTATTCATGAAAGCAAATGCCCTTTTGGGCTTTGATTATTGGGCACTTATTTAGTGTGTTGGGTTTTGTCACCAGACACGCGTGGCCCCTCAACTGCTGAAACCAGACACACGCGGCCCCCAAGCGGTTTAGTCGGACGTGGGTCCCACCGTCAGCCTCACATCCCTCCCTCTTTCTTTATTTCCGTCGGTCTCTCTCTCCTTGGTCTCCGTCCCTCCCCTGTCTCTCTCGCTCTCCGCCCCTCTCCCCTGCACTTCCCGATGTCGGCGCCTCCCTCCCTCCCGAGCTCCGCACCGGCGGTGAATCCAAGGCCGACGGCGGCCTCACTCCCTCCCATCCCTCCCTACTTCTCCGGCGGCGGCCTCGAGCCCTCATCCAGCGCGGGCGGGACTCGACAAGCGCGCGGAAGCCGTGGTGCACGCAGGTCGGCGCGGAAGCCGTCGTGCGCGCAGGCCGGCGCGGATGTCGTCCCCCCTTTTCTAAAAATATAACGCGTCGTGCGCCGCTACCGAACCACAGTGGAGTTCGGGTGCAAAATTGGACTTATGGTTGCTAAACCTTACTGGGCTCTTCATTGGGCGTGACACCTGAGCTCGCCGTGGATGTGTGCAAGTGGGAGCTCCCCGCTGTATCGGAACACCAACATGTCACGCTGCTCAAGTTCATAAGCGTTGGAAAAATTTGTCCAATTAGATCAGAAGACTAATGTTCCTTGACAATCTGAATGTTGTAAGGGTTGTACGTGGGGTTGTACTAGAAATTCAGCTATCGCTGGATAATCATGCAACCAATATTCTGTTGGCACTACTTAAATCCAATGATCTACCATTGTAGCAGCACCTCGCAGGCACTAAACATCACAATTCAAATTACACCATCAGCAGTCTTACAAGAGCACGTCTCTTCCCCTTCTCAAGCTTGGCTTCAAAGCAAAAGCACTAAACATCAGCTGCCTTAAACTTCAAAAGCACTAACATCAGCTTCATTCACTTTGCTTTTCATCATGAAGTATAGACACATGGCCCTTAACTTATCACTTGTTTCCTGTATTTTCAGAGACATGGAAACACAAAGTGTTAGATATATACTTTATATGTACACCTGAATCAATTAGTCATTTGTATAAAACAGAGTTAAGAAATTACCTGGAACTGATACTCCAATTTGCGAGTATCAGCATTATAACGCTCCATGTACGTCATGACATAAAAACCAGAGTCCTTCCAGTTTTTATTCAGAGGAACTTGGATAAATGCACGACCATATTTTACAAAATCTGGCATTGCTTCTCCAGTATTTCCAATAAACTTAACCAACTCAGCATAAAGATTTTTAAGGAGGTGTTTGCCAAACTGAGTGTGGTATTTTTGTTTTGGCGTCATTGTCAATCCCCTTTTCTTTCTCCCTTTCTGATGCTCAGTAGGATCCAGTATATCTATCTGTTGGTGTCGAAAATTGATGACGTACAACGTCCAGATATCTTTATAGCATGATGGCATAAATATCTGTGAAAGGCCAAATATATATACAGCACAAGAAAAAAGGAACATGGTGAATACATGTGTGAATACAATGGTGAATACAATTTGTGAAAAAAGAAGTCAAAATTAAACAATGGTGAATACATTCCCAGGCGGTGGGAACGCAGTTTTGCTTTTTGGTGGTGTAAAGTGGTGAAAAGGGTGCAAAAAGAACACATGAGAGGGGTTAATTCCCTTATAATCGATCCCCGTATGAGAGGAGGCAGATGTATGGTGTTGGCAATTAAAATTGGTTGATATGCAGTAACAAGATGTACTTGCATGATTGGCTCCTTCAAATTCTCTGGCCGTGTAACGTTCCTTGAGATGGCTTTGCACAGTTTCAGAATCACACTTATGGGAAGATAGAAGCTTCTACAATTTTATACCAAAAGAGAAAAATTATGAGTGCATGAAAAACTGCAAAACAAAAGAATCAAAAGAATTAGACGAAGTATTATCTACCACTGTTTGTGGCTCCATTATGACCCTGTAATCGCTTATTTCTGGTCGGTGATCTATATCATCTTGTCTCAAGCAGTGCATGAAGAATAACATGGCCAAATCTCCAAGATGCTTATCACCATCAAACTCTTGTTTGAATTTCATTCCATCAATTTCTACTATAGTTACACCATCTTGGCTTTTACTGATGAGTTTTTGGCTGTTAATTCAAAACAAAAATAAATTCAGTTTTGTCTCCATAGGATCCTGCATGATACAAGAGCTAAGAAAAAATAGGGGGTTGTACAAAGCGTATGGCAAATAAAGATGTACCTTCCATTGGCATTTTCAAATATATTCTTCATCAGGTTTATAGCTTTGTCAACAGGTGGATCAGGGCGTTGATAGCGTTCGAAAGGGTGCGCATTTGATTTACGGATCCTCGGCAAAAAACAGGATGGGTCCAAATTAACCGGATCTGAGAATACCCGATTCTTAGGTTCTTTTGTAGTCTTTTTAGGTTCTTCTGTAGTATCTTCTGATCGAGTTCCAGAAATTTTAGTCATGGGATCGTTGTCATCTTCCTCACTAGAACTATGATCATCATTGCTATCAGTCTCCGTAAGATCAATCACGACAAGGTTGTCCTTGTGATTCCAGATTTCAAAAGCAAGGACCTTGCGGTATTGAAATATTACAGCCTGCATTTTAAGGCACAAGTACATCAGGCAGTTTAACAAAAAGAAAAGAAAAGGAAAAAAGTGAATAATTATTTACACAAAATGAAATAGCACTAACATCATTACAGCCGTTTATACTTTTGCCATCAGCAATTGTACTTGTGAACCACATCATGTAAAAACCACAGTCATTACTGAAACAATTATTCAACAATGTAAGCCAAATAGAGATATAAATGCAGCAAATAACAGGAGAATAATTTCTTCAAGGCAGCAAAGAACAGGGGAAGAATTACCTGTTGCCCTGCTGCGGTACAGAGAACTCCTGATACTGGAATTCAGTAAGTCCAAGTGACCCCAAGTACTCATCAACAGCTGATACCTGCAAGAATGGATCGGATCAAGGTAAAGAAAAAATAGTGTTCACCACTGTGACAAATATCTGCGGAAAAATAACCATACCACAGATTTTGCAGCACTTTCTTGCCCATAAGATACCGATGAATCAAGTATATATTTATGCTTATGCGCCATATCAAACACCACTAAAAGCCAATGAAATTTGCTGAGGATGGGTATGAAAATCTGGGGAAAAAACATGTTTAGTTCATGGCCTAAAAGAAGAAAAAAATAACTTGTCTTTGGGATGGGGGGCACAAACCAGTTTTGTGTTGGGGAGCTTAATTCTTTTCCTAAGCTGGAACATCAGACTTCCGTTGTCGCCATGCTCCACCAACTTATCCTACAATAAAATAAAATAGAAAATGCTAACTGCTAGACCTTTCCATTTTGACCTTACAAGATATAGAAGCAAGATGGAAAACTTACCGCAGCACCTATAGAAAGCATTATGTTTTCATCTTTCCATTGTTCCCTCCACATGTTTGCCACGGCCTGCACTGTCCAATTACTCATCCAACCATTTGGTTGGAATACTTGTACAAATTCAGCTTCAGTGAACTCAAATGTTTTTAAGTTCGCTAGCACCTTTGTGGAGCTTAAGCTCTTGTTTACCTTGGACATGACAACATTGTCATAGAATTTATCTACTGCATTTTCATTTTTACAGTTTCTAACTACTTCCATCAATTGTTGGGCACAGTGGCTAATTTCTTTTGAGATTACGTCTTTAACAGCATTTGTCAAGGACAACTGACAAGTTTCTATAATGTTGTCGAATTTGAGAGCCGAATTAGGTGAAAGATCCAGGTTCTCCAAATCTGAAGCAATGATATCTCTTATCTTAGGAATACGAACATATAGGCCATCTTGTTCCTCGGAGAGGCACTCCTTGCTGAGCTTATTAATATTTGACCCCTTTGCTTTGTGCGCCTTACGCTTCAGTGGCTTCTTAACCTGAAAAGGGGTATGGCAGGACTTAAAACAGGGAATCTCAATGTATTCATTATTGAAATTGAAAAAATCGAATATAAACAATAGATAAGCACAATAAGAACAAAGGTCATGGTTTAGGCTTACCGTTTCAACTTCAACAATCTGGTGAAGTTGAACATCTGGGATGCCCTTTCTCCCATACACTGTGTCTGCCCAAGGTTTTACCTAAAAAGGGGCAAGGAGGGCAAGGAAGGGAAATGTATAGTTAGATGTTTATGAAATATATGAATGCATTGTTGAAGTATGCCTGTACTAGATAGTTGACATTTGCTTCTACAGTGAAATTAGTTCAACAGTGAGGTAGTGCTAACATGCATATGCATACATTTTTACATACCTTGATGCCTTCGCTAAGAGAAACAACAATATCATCCACCATGGACTCAGTATAATACTCCAGCCTTGGAGTCTTCAGAGTTGCATCACCAGCTTCATGCCAATCCAGATTATCCAAAAAAAATATCTGCCAGTTACTGTTAGTCATATTAGCTTTTGTAAAAAAAGAAAAGTTTTCAAAGATGCTTACAAGATATGTCAGAGTGCTCCGAATGCAAGCATTGTCAAAACCATCCACCAAATGATCCATTAATTTCTGGCACCAATCACTTGTAGCCAATGTAGTCAAGTCCACTACTGATTTCAAAATATCTGTAGTGATATAAGCAGAAGAAGTTGTGAAAGAAGAAAAGCTGAACACCGATGCTAAAAAAAGTCTGACTTCCAGCATAGTGTTGCCAGCATTCCTAGCAGTTGCACATGCTTTCGCAGCATCAGGACCCACAATAGAAAACTCTGGTGGAGTTTTCACATTAGGATCGTTATCTTTTTCTGCCAACAAAGCATTTTTGAGATCCTCGAATGTAACATTTGGATCTGGATCAATTCCCTCTGCCATCTCTCTAGCCCTTGGAAGGCCATGTATAATTTTCAACACCTCTGGTGTTATTAGACGATGACTATTTTGCCCCAGAGTCATCAGTATAGCTTTTTGTCCCTGGTACTGCACCACCTTGCACTTCGGACGTATCCATCTGACCAGACTTCTACCACCAGTGGACAATTTGTGCAAGGAGAAACTACAACAATTGAAACCAAGTTGTCCTAAGATGCTGATTGCTCCTGCTGATAGATCTTTACACAACAGTTCCAGCTTATCTAGTAAGAACCGCGTCTTAGATCCTCCGCTCTATCAAACAAACAACACTTGCGTCAATTTAAAATTAAACGTTGATTAACAGGTAGAAAAGGTTGTTGTAATAAGGTTGCAGATGAATACATCTTGAAGGGAATGTTCATGCTCCAATCTGACAATGTCCTCCTCATGTCCTGTAAAAATGTAATATCATGATTTTGAACATTAGCTGTTTCCTGTGCCAAAGTGACTTGCTTTATAGAAACTAATGATATTGCTTTTCCTATTCTATGTTCATGTGCTTTTCTGTCATATTAAAGTATGAGTTGCTTGCTCTAGGTTGCACTGTCCTATAAACAGATCATGAACCCTATGATGTGCTTGGGTTCTTTGGATTTTATGCAGCTGTAGAACAATGGCAAGTTTCCATCGTCAGCCAGTATGATCCCAAGACTGATCGTGCCCGAAAGCCGAAAAGGTCCACAGATCCAGGGTGGAAGTATGCCTACTGGCCAGAGCTTAGTAATAACAAAGATAAGATAGGGGAGGGCTGGCTGTGGCGCCGGCAGCAGCGTGGCGCCGCTCCATTGCTCGGCAGTTCGCCGCCTCATCGGAAGGGAGGAAAACAATCTTGGCAGCTCAATGGACGGGGTCGTTGGCATACCTTGGTTCATGGAATCCGCCATCCAGATCTCACCGCCTCACCGGAAGGGAGAAAAACAATCTTGGCAGATGGATCACTGCCCAGGCCGATCAAGGACCCCTTGGCCGGTCAATACCTCCTTGGCCGGTCAAATCGCCTTGGCCGGTCAGGGGTGGCCGGCGCCCCGGCGCGGTGGAAGCTGCGGCAACGGGGGACGGCAAGGCGGAAGAATGGCGGCGGTGTGGCCGGCGCGGGGGGCGGGGAGAAAAAGTTTTCAAGGATGGGGACGACGGCGGTGAGGAGCTGGTCCGTTTTGGCTAGTGAGGAGCTGGTCCGTTTTGGCTGGTGAGGAGCTGGTCTGTTTTGGCTGGCGCATAGCATGTCCATGTTGACCGGTAAAAGAGGTCACTGGCCGGTCAAGTACCCCTTGACCGGTCAAACCATCCTTGGCCGGTCAAAGGTTCCTTGGCCGGTCAAGACCTCCTTTGCCGGTCAAATCGCCTCATCCTTGGCCGGTCACGGTTCCTTGGCCGGTCATTTGACGGGCCGGTGGGGAACCCTAGAGAGCTAGAGGGGAGGGGAAGGATGCAACGCTTACCGTCGTCTGAAACGGTGGTTGGAACTGCTACATTACCCGCAGCGGGGTTACGATAGTAACCGCCATTTGAAACGACGGTTGGGACCAAACAACCGTTTAAACACAAATAAAATCCAAACTTCTCACACTAACATCTTATAAGTCTAAACACAAATAAAATCCAAACTTCTCACACTAACATCTTATAAGTCTAAATTTATTATTTGGCTCCAAAATAAATCTAGGAAATTAGGGGAGAGGCAAAGAAGACATCCTTAAATTTTATCATAGTTTTATTCATGAAAGCAAATGCCTTTTTGGGCTTTGATTATTGGGCACTTATTTAGTCTGTTGGGTCTTGTCACCAGACACGCGTGGCCCCTCAACTGCTGAAACCAGACACACGCGGCCCCCAAGCGGTTTAGTCGGACGTGGGTCCCACCGTCAGCCTCACATCCCTCCCTCTTTCTTTATTTCCGCCGGTCTCTCTCTCCTTGGTCTCCATCCCTCCCCTGTCTCTCTCGCTCTCCGCCCCTCTCCCCTGCACTTCCCGATGCCGGCGCCTCCCTCCCTCCCGAGCTCCGCACCGGCGGTGAATCCAAGGCCGACGGCGGCCTCGCTCCCTCCCATCCCTCCCTACTTCTCCGGCAGCGGCCTCGAGCCCTCATCCAGCGTGGGCGGGACTCGACAAGCGCGCGGAAGCCGTGGTGCACGCAGGTCGGCGCGGAAGCCGTCGTGCGCGCAGGCCGGCGCGGATGTCGTCCCCCCTTTTCTAAAAATATAACGCGTCGTGCGCCGCTACCGAACCACAGTGGAGTTCGGGTGCAAAATTGGACTTATGGTTGCTAAACCTTACTGGGCTCTTCATTGGGCGTGACACCTTTATTGGTCTCTTCATTTGGGCTTCTCGGTCACGAAAGCCCATGTGAGCCCAGTTGATACCTAGACCAACCCTGGGTAGAGTTTAGGGTGGGTTTAGGGACTTGTCTCTAGGGCCCTATTGGGCCGGTCCATTGGGCCTACTTTGGACCCACTAACACTTTGGGCTTGTCATCCCTATTTTATAAAACCTTTTTTAAATAAATGCTTTATAAATCCTTTTATCTTGAGAAAATCACCTAGCCCCAAGCCCCCAAGTCCTAAACCCTAAACCCTAAACCTTACCGTCGTCTTGCAAGGAGGTGAATGTGTTTTGGCTCCGTGGCTTCATGTCACTTTGCACTGACGGGTCAGAGAACCTCTTGCACTGAGCAAGGAGGAGATCCAAACTTCTCACACTAACATCTTATAAGTCTAAATTTATTATTTCCGCCGGTCTCTCTCCTTGGTCTCCGTCCCTCCCCAATACCTACATAACATGAAACTAACAGAAATACTACTTCACCATCCTTTTGCCAAAAATTCTTTGCCATCCTAGACTGGGGCTCTTTGCCAAAAATCTCCGCCATCCTTTACCATTTGACAAGCATCTTCAGAATCTTCCTCTTCCAGCATTTCTCCTACATATTCCTGCTCATAAATTCAGACATGTGATTATTACATGTATAATTACAAGCATCAGTTAAACACGGAAGCTGATTCAGGTTACACTAAATATTAAATTACAAGTATCAGAAATCACCTGGTAATGCAGACTTATTGCCTTGCATCAGAGCATGCAGTCCAATATGCACTCTGGTATCCGGAAGATATCCATTCATCCTCAAGGCTTCTCCAGATCAAGTGTTCGGTTTCATCAATGGTACACGCATCGATTTGGACTTTTTCAGTGGTGCACGCGTCGATTTGGACTTTGAAGCTGTATGATCCTTTGTCTGTTTAGGCAACTTGAACTCCATGCTGTACCTTTTGTGAACACATTCATTTCCTCCACCCTCGGGTACAAATTTCTCTCTAGTTGCACTGTTAATAAGTAACATGATGTAAGGGGCATATGGCATTCTCTTTTTAATGTGCCTGTGGTTGCTTTCCATCTCCTCGAACATCATGTCTACAATGTCAAAAGGCTTCGTGAACAAAATATGATACAATAAGGCCCGACTTAATCCGTGAATGTTACCTCTATCTCCTCCAGCGGGATGGATAGTCTTTCTAATAATCCGATTTAATGAATTCACTTGGTTACCATCTGCGCTCTTTAACTCTTCTTCTTGTGCATCAGTCAAATGGTGCTCAATCTTAATACTGTGCTTGGACGAAACATGTAGAATCTTCTGACAAAATTTCTTTGTGACAGTAATCTTCCTATTTCTGCCTGTCATCCATGTCAGCGAGGTCCTACTTTCATTTACAAACAATGTGGAGTAGAACTGTTTGATTGCTTCTTCATGCCAATTCTGTTTTATAGCCATCAATTCATGAAGACCAATGTCATGACATGCTTTCTCAACATCTGGCATCCCATGGAATTGTTTGATCTTTTCCCAATCGATCCATTTATTGTCAGCACATTGCTTCTTGCTATAAATATTGTTGTACAGATTCATATGCTCGTTCGACCAAAAACGCTCATCGCTTGCAGATCTGCTCTGTTGATACAAATTTACGCATTTGACCGATTTCAAAGACTTCTTCCTTTTTGATTTTTTGTAGCTCACAGGCGTCCTGGCTACAGCCTCAGCTAGTTGGGGCAAACCTTCCAGACGCTCAATTAGAGGAGGATCTTCTTCCGCTAGTACAACTGCTTCATCTGTGAGTTGAGCACCTGGAGTAAACTGGCTGAGACAGGCCCTCTTCCTTGAAGGACTGGGCGAGAGCTGAGCAAGATGCACTTGCTCTGCAAGTGCAGGCTCTATAACCTCTTCATCTGTGAGTTCTCCACCTGGAGCAAACTGACCGTCAGGCTGGTCCTCATGCAAAGAATGGGCCCTCTTCCTTGAAAGACTGGGCGACAGCTTATCAAGATGCACCTGCCCTGCAGCCCCTCCTGCTTGCACAGGCGCCTGCTCTGCATGTGCAGGCTCTTCAACCTGTGCCTCGTCTGGTCTTGTGGCACGGTTGTCACCTGTCAGTTGTGCATCTGGAGCACACTGGCATTCAGTGTTCAATCGCAAAACATTGTCTGTCACCTGTGAGTTTTGCATAAGTCTAAACTGATCCATTGTTCTAGCAAGAGAATCATCATCGCGAGCTTTAAAGAAACATTTACGATCCTTCGCGTCTTTGACTAAACCAGACCATATTGATTTACTGTCAAGGAGAGTCGGTTCATGTCCAAGGATCCAGAGGCAGTTCCTGTGTGAAAAATAATTATTTAGATGAATATGTACTGGGATATTGAATTTACTAAGTATCTGAACGTTGATCCTTTGCCAACAAAAAAAAAGCAAACAATCATACTTAGCTCTTGTCAAGGCCACATTAGTTCTCTTATCACAACTGAGAAAGCCTATATTCCCACCATGATTCTGTCTGACTGTTGAAAGGATAAATATGTCCTTCTCACTTCCTTGACATGAATCAGCAGTGCATACTTCAACAGAAAGGAAGTCATGCTTCTTATAACTTTGAACTCTTTCTTGCAAAGCAATTACTTGGGCTGCATATGCTGTGATACTATACCGACACTGGTTTTCTTCTGCTGCTTGGTGCATGCTGCAGTGGTTTTAGACCAAAGAAACATGGATGGCACTTAAACATATCAGCTTTAATGAAACATGAAACTTAATGTTCTTTATAAGCTCAAATGGTAGACATATTTTTTGATCCCTGATTATTGTTTTCTTCAAAACCATCTTCAACATGGATGAATGAATAAGGACCATACATATGGCCATCGAGATAAGTGTTGTTATAGTCGTTAACGTTGGGACCATCTATATTTTTTCCTTCATAAAACTTTTGATTTGGAAACTTGCATGTTTGGTTCCTGAGCATCAGCTGACTTTATCCTTAACCATGTATTAGTTTGTTTGCTTTGGAGCTTGCATCTAATGTGCTTTGCTCAATTATTGTAGCAGAAACTTTAGCTATTTCCTTCATTCACGAAATAGTGGTTTTGGACACCGTTGTGATCACAAGTGTTCTACTTTGATCACATATAACCACTGTGAAATGTATGCAAAATATAGCAAAATTGAATATTTTGAAGTACATAAGACAAATTTAGTTTCTCAATTTTCAAAATGTCAACATAAATACTCAAAAGGATATTGGTTGCCAAAATTTAAATGTGTTGGCTGCATGCAACTCAAAATGACACTCTTTTGTACGTTGGATTTATGATGTGAGGTTATTTTTAGAGTCTCTTTAAGAATATCTTTTGAGAGCTGAGACATTGGATCATGTTGTTTTCCCACTGAAGGTTGGTCTGCTTACGAGTTCATCCTACATTCACCCTGCTGCACCCAACTGAGGTGGTGGTTGCTTTCACGGCCATAAATGGTTCAAAGCAAGAAATCTCCCCAGAGTCGGGAGAAATAACATTCGAGGGAGACCTCAGACCCACACCATTTCAAGTCCCTTCCACCTTGGCCCGTCTCTCTCAACACTTTCACTCTACTTTTCTATCGTTTGGCAAATTCTCAGGGGAATGGATGCTAGTGGACAAGTGTGTCGGGCTGAGCTTGGTGAATCGGTTTGATCCCAGTGTGGTTAGCAAATGCATGGTGCACTGGGGAACCGGTGATGTGAACATGGAGCTTTGGTCGGAAGAGAGGCCAGTGTCCAAGGAGACGCCTTTGAGAATTTGCCACCAGTACGAGGTGAGGCAAACAAACTAAGCGCTCTGATTCCTGGAACCCACCCGGGGCAACACTGCCAGGGCAGCAGAAATAAATGTGCCACTTTAGGCGTTGAGTTCTTGCTAGCTCTTGTTTTACGGTCTTGTGTCTAGCAACGTTTGCGCACCTAAACTCTATTTTGGAGTCGTACCTGTCGTCACACGAATGCTTTGCTTCAAAAGGCAGTTCTGCAATCTCGTCGTCACACGAATTGTGCGCTAGACTTATCATTAATAAAGCTGTGGCACATGTTGCAATTTCCATTGTTTGTTTGAATTAGTCGATTTCTGTTTGAAAGTCGTGATTGAAAACTGTTGATCAGAACGGGGTATCGAACTTGCACAGTACTGTGCGCATGCGCCGTGCGTTTACATGACAACAGGACTTTTAGCTGTTCATCACCAAACGCATAGGCTATTATCCACTTCGGAAACAAATGCGCAAAAATCCAGGCCCTAAATATTTTTTCTTTGAATGCATCCTCCGCTGTGTTTAGATCCGTGAAAAGAGATGAAAATGATCACATTGGATAATATAATGTAGCGTACTGTAACACTTTCTTTTTGTTTGTGTGTGATAGTTGTTGTCCTGTCATGGTCTAACTAGCTCAGAAGATTCGTCTCATCGTATACATCAAAACTATGCAATTAATTTTTTTATTTAACTACATTTAATGTTCTATGCATGCGTCATTTGTTATATTTAATGTTTTGATGTGATGTCGATGTAATGAAAAGTTTGGAAAGTTAAGAGTAACTAAACTCAACCTTCGTGTTTTATGCCCATCTGGGATCGATATCACGGTCACATGGCGTTATCTTCTGCAACGACCGACGACGAGACCATTACCGTCGTTCGCCGGCAACCCCCATGCCATAGTTAGAATGCTCAATGTGGCCACCAAAAGGAGAAGAACCATGGGCCTCGAGAGAGGAATTTGAACGTGGAGTTGCCATGGCATTCACTAGCGCCATTTGACCTTGCTTGAACGGCTACAATGGATGTTATAGCTAAGGTTAAATACTTTGACTAAGAGCATCTCTGAAAGATTAGCTAAAAAGACTAGTTAAATTTATTGATTTAGCTACTATTAAAAATAATTTTGACTAACAAATAACAGAGTAATCCAATAGATTTAGAGGGTCATTTACAGAATCAGTTAGAAACATTTTTTCTCTAACAATAGCTAAATTTAACTTTAGAATGGTCATTTACAAAGTATCTTGGAGATGCTCTAACGTGTCTAATTGGTGTCACTACCGGAAATTCCTTATATGCCGTGTGCCCCCGACTTTGCCGTGTGTACTTTCTCGGGCACACGGCAATAAGCTTTGCCGTGTGTCAAGGAGAATGCACACGGTAATGCCATGACACACGACATATAGGGTCTTTGCCGTGTGCCCCGGCCAAAGGCACATGGCAACGAGAAGGCGCACGGTAATGCCTTCTCTTTGCCGTGTGCCTGCGCAGACCGGCACACGACACACATATGCACACAACAAAAAATACGTTTGTCGTGTTGAAAGCATCTAGGCCTCTAATTCATGTTTTGGTAATTAATGACAATCATATGGGAGTAACGATTTCATTGAGATATGAGAATAGGTTAGTCCTTGGGATTGGATGAGCTCTTGCAGTATGTCATGATCATGATGGGTATGATAAGGATCGAAAGGAGCCGAAGGCAAAGGTATAAGATAGGGTGTTTTATTTTACCGGTCAAGCGGTGTTTAGTGGATGAACATTGAACGGATTATAGGCTAGATAGCCGTACTATCAAGAGGGGTCAATGTCCTTGGTTTGACGAGTCAATGGTGCCACTTTGCTCAAACAATTGCATTGCATGCATGAGGGCTAATAACGTTTGATAAAGTGGGAAAAACAAGAAGCGAAAACTAACTTGTGGATGGCTTACTGTGTCCTGGCGGACTGTCCGCCTGGCCAGTGGCGGACTGTCCCGACAGTCCGCGGCCAGGTGTGGCGGACGGTCCGCAGGCATATTTCGTGTGAAAATTTTGTCTAAGTACGAAATGTGCTCGGCTGAAAAAATGAGAGGCGGACTGTCCGGCCATGACTGGCGGACCGTCCGCGGTACAAAAAAATGACTGGCGGACCGTCCGCGGTACAAAAAAATGAGTGGCGGATGGTCCGTCAGGTGTGAGGCGGATAGTCCGCCAGTGCCCTGTTTTGAACGTAACTGCTAGATTTCGAGGGGGTGAGTATATATACTCCACCCCCGGGGTTGGGTGGGCTCTCTTGGCCCATTTGAAAGCTTCCTTGACACATTTGAGCATTCCCCATCCTCTCAGTCACTCACTTGGTTTAGTGGTTGCATCTTTGTAAGATTGAGAGCATCCTAGTGCATTGCATCAAGAGTTTGAGCTTTGTGGCACTAGGGAGACTTCAAGCAAGGTCATTGATTTGTTACTCTTGGAGGTTGCCGCATCCTAGACGGCTTGGAGCTCGTGGATCCTTGAGCACTTCAAGAAGATTGTGAAGTGGCCTTGGAAATTTGGTGTGAGATGTCTTGTACTCACCTCACCAATGTGGTGAAGGCCAACTCTAGTGGAAAAGAGATTTGGGGCGATTCTTTGGTTCTAGCCGGCTCATACATCAAGTGGAGACTTGATAGAGGAGCGGTTGAACATTGAATCCATCTCAACGTGGACTAGGGGTGACCGGCAAGTCATCGAATACCGCGGGATAAGTTCTTGTGTCTCTTTGTGCTCATAGCTTGCTTGTTTCATTTACTTACTTTAAGCAAGTTTATTTCATAGAGCTTGAACTATATCTTGTCACCCTAGGTTGCAAAATAATCAACATAGGCATAGAATAGCTAGAGATTTAATTCACCATGTGTTTCTAATTAAATTTCTCCAGTGTTGTGCTTGAAGTTTTTGTAACCGCTTATTCACCCCCTCTAGTCGGTAATCCTAGATCCTACACGTGTGCCCTTATGCAGGCACACGGTAAAACTATATTTTTGTTGTGTGCTTTTCTTTTTTGCCGAGTGTTTCTTATAGGCACTCGGCAAAGATTTTTTTTTAAAAAATATTTTTCCCATCGTTTTGTGGTATATACATACTGCTTGTGTAACTCTATGTTAATATTTGGTGTATTTTTGGGTTGTTTTGCTATATCTAGTTATTTTATTTGATTAAATGAATTTCAAAGAAATAATTTAAATTTGAACTACATGTGTCTGAAATAATGGAATATAATGAACCCAAAAATGATATTCACATTATTGATCATGCTGTGAAGCCGTATCCAGGAAATATAAAGAAATTTCGAGCATTTTGCCCACGAACCATAGTCAGTACAGGCGCATTGTTTTAAAATTCTATAGAAAACAAACGAAGTTTGAAAATTTCAAGATTTATCGTCAACTCATGATTTCATGCATGCGGGCTATGGTAAAAAATTCAGAAGTGTTCGCACAAGTTTTCACGTATGTTGCATCCAAATCGAAACATCTACATAGAAGAGCCATAGAGTTGAGAAGGTGCCGTTCAGATTTCGCAGCAAATTAAAGTTTGAATTTGAGTTTAACTTCAAAACTTTTTGTATATGTAATAGACAAGTTAGATTGCTTCGTACCAAATTTGGTTATTTTTCGGATCCGTTTGATAATTTTTAATTTTTTTCTTCCATAAAACAATATCGTATCATAAACATTGAAACACATGAAATAATAGATCTTTTTGCATAAACACAAAAACACATGAATTATTGAGCCACTTTGGGAAGGTAAATAATGTGACAAATTAATTTAAATATTATATATTGGAGTAGTTTAGGCAAAAATTTAAAAAATGTAAAATTTGAACATTATCGTGTGCTGGCACACAGCACACGGTAAAGTGTTTGCCATGGGCCAGCACACGGCAAAGTCCCCACGGCTTTGCCGTGGCCTAGATCAGGAACACAGAATTAGCCGCGCCCGCCTGGCCTGCTCGTCACACACACACCGCCCGCCCGTTCACCCACTCCCACCCGCCGCCGCCGCCACCGCCACAGTGCCACGCCGCCACCCGATAACCGCCCACCCGCCCGCTGTTGCCGCCCGCCCGCCCTTCCCCGCCCTGCCGCCGCTGCCCAACCCCGTCACCGCCGACGGCCCGCCCCGCGAACCTGCGGCCCCCAGCCGCCCATCCCCGGCGCCCGGCGCGCCCCGCCCCGCCGCCCTCCTGCGCCGTCCGTCCTCGTGGCCCTCCCAGCCGCCCGTTTGCCCCCCCCCCCCCCCCGTGGCCATCCCAGCCGCCCGTTTGCCCCCCCCCCCCCCGGTGGCCATCCCAGCCGCCCGTTTGCCCCCCCCCCCCCGTGGCCATCCCTGGCATCCGCACCCACGGCTGCCCCACGGCCCCCGACTCCGCCGTCCGACCCGACGCCTGAGGCCCCCGGCCCCTCCCCGCGTTCGCCCCCGTCCTGGAGCCCACCCGCTGCCCTCCTCAGCGCCCCCTCCTCCGTGGGTACCTTGGGCGCCGGGAACGTGGTCGCAGCCTCCGTGGGTGCCTGGGGGCCGGGACCGTGGTCGCAGCCGCCACCGTCGTCGCCGGCGGCTTTGTGAGTTTATATTTGAACTTTGACGTTGCATGTGGGCTTGTACGTCACTTATTTGCATGTGGACTCGTCTTGGGGGCTTGTATGGATTAATTGAACGAATGATTTACTATATATTTGTGGATTATAAACTGCCTGTGACGGTGATGGTTAAGGTGCTATTATATATGCCTGTGATGCTTATTGTGATATATAATGGCATGTGATAATTTTGTGCTGTTTGGGGGTCCTATTTACGTCAAAATATAAACAAAATCAGACCCTGCATGGTCACTTTACCGTGTGACTGGGCCTGACACACGGTAAACTGACCATACCGAAAATTTTGTTGGTCACTTTGCCATGTGCCAGGGTTCAGGCACACGACAAAGTCTGGTCATTTTACCGTGTGTCAGGGGCATGACACACGGCAAAGTGACCAGCCTTTGCCTTGTGCCGGGCCATCGTGGCCCACAGCAAAGCTTGCTGTCGCCGTTAACGACCGTTGGCCTGAGCTGAGCTTTGCCATGAGCCACGTTGGCACACGATAAAGTCTTTGCCGTGTGCCCAATAAAAGATCCATGACAAATCCACCTTTGCCGGTCGACGTTTGCCGTGTGCGGCACACTTTGTCGTGTGTAATAGTGTCTGTATCGTGTGCCTGTGGCACACGGCAAATGACCGGGATCCGGTAGCGTGCAGAGGCTAGAGTTTATCGTCAATGTTATTTAAAAAGCTAAAATTTAGTTAGGAAAAGGAGTGAGTAACATCCGACATGACAGTGAGTCGATCCACTAGGCGACTCAAATCTTAGTGCTTGATTTACGCAGCTGCACGACTGCACAGGGACGACATTTCGTGTGGGATAAAAAACTGTAAAAGAACTCAAGTTGGGTTAATGGGTGGTTGTGGCTATACTATTGTTTCATGACGTCCAGTAATCTTTAGCGGCGTGTTTCGTTGGCAAATTAAGCTCTCTCGTCAGCAGCAACGTATGCAGCTCACATCTGCACGTCCGAACGTCAGCAGGCAAAAAATGCTCGACGCCTCCTCCTTTCGTCAACATCTAGTCATCGCCCACTCCTTACACGTGTGGGCCCGGATATACCGACCCTTCAACAAGACGCCTGAAACCAGTGGCGCCGTCTTCCCAAAAGGCCAAAACCCTCCTTCCACTCCCGCCATAGTCCACCTGCTCGCATTAAACAAACACGAATCCACGCAAGCAACTCAGCGCCGACCGGGTCTCCTACAACTACAAGACGAGGAGTAGGATATGCTCGCCAGCCGCCACCACCACGCTCACACACACCAGCGGGAGCTGCGCGCGGCGCGGGGGAGGAGGATCGGAGGTGGGGGATGATGGCGGCGGCGGGGGAGATGGTGTGGATGCGGGTGCTGGAGGAGGGGGTTTTCCGATTCGACGCGTCGGAGGCGGCGCGCGCCGAGGCCGGGCCGAGCCTGTCGTTCGCCGACCCGCGGCGGCGGGAGGTGCCGCGGGAGGGGAGCGACGCCCCGGCGGTGCTCCCGACGTGCGAGGTCGTGGGGGATGTCCAGGAGGTTGTCGTCAAGGTACGGATCGACTGTATGTTGGTGTGTGTCTATATATATATATATATATATATGACGCATGTGCGCATTCCATTGGTTGAGACATGAGACGGTGAAGGATTGAATGGCGTCGATGCTTGACGTCGACTCGTCCCAAAGCTATCCGCACTCGTCGTACTCTAAACTCATCCCCTAAAAGGAATATTCCGTCATAGTCATCGATATTCTCCAGTACCGTTTCAGTTTTCCTGCACTCGTCATCCCCTGTACCCCATATTCTATATCAACTACCACGGTATGGGACCCACTTTTTTATATTTTCCCTCCCTTCTCTCTCCTTTTTCCTTTTCTCTCCCCTCCCCTCTCTCTCTCGTTCTCTCCCCCAACGCCTCGTCGCCCCCGCCTCGCTCGCCTCCCCCTCGCCCTCCGCCGCAGGCTTTCCACCCACCAGCGCCGCCCCCGCAGCCCCTCCGCCCGCGCTGCCCAGCTCCCCTCCCTGCGCCGCCAAGCGCCGCCCCACTCCCCTCCCCGCGCCGCCCAGCTCTGCGCCGCTCCCCTCCCTCTCCCTCTCTCCAGTGGCCGGCGGCCGGCGGTGGGAGGCAGGCGGCCTGAGCACGTGCCCCGCGCGACTCCTCACGGCGGCACGGCGGCTCCCGCATCAGGGACGGCCACCACTGCCCTGGCGGTTCCCACGACGGAGGACGGCGCGACAGCGGCTCTGGAGACGGCGACGGCAATGATGGCGGCTCCTCCTGTCCCGCACCGCGCCGCTACCCTCTCTCCCGCACCTCGTCTCCCTCGCTTCGGTGGTTGGCCGGTGCGTGGGGTCCGCGCCACACTACCAGTATGATCAACATCTGCACCGGGTGGGAAAGCCCTTTAGCACCGGGTTTTCCACCCGGTGCAACTAATCCGAGGCTAAAGGGGTACCCCTTTAGCACCGGGTTGAATAACCGGTGCTAAAGGGTCCCTTTAGCACCGGGTGCAGCCACGACCCGGTGCTAAAGGGCCTGCCCCGCAACGCCTTTAGCAGGGCCTTTAGCACCGGGTCCAGACACGACCCGGCGCTAAAAATTTTTACGCGCAAAAAAAATAAATATTTTTTCTACTCTCATCTCTTTCCCTCTCCTCTCTTTTCTAGCTCACCGTCGTCTTCTCTCCGTCCTTCAAGAACAAGAACAAAATTTTTGTTCTTATTCTTCGAGAACAGAAAAAAGAAGGTGAGAGTAGATAAATAAGAGGAGAAAGAAAGAAATTAAGAGTAGAAATATCTTAATTTACATCACAACATTTAAGATCCAACAATTACAACATTCAAGATTCAATGTAGATTCAACATAGAAATTTAGATTACAGAGAGATTAGAAAAAGAGAAGCCTCCGCCAGTTCAACAAAAGAAGAAAAGAAAAGTGTGTGCCTCGATCCACTCCCAGCTGCATCCGCTCCCCATGCGAGTGCCACACTAGAAGCATTCAACAACACGTACATATTTGCATCAGAAAACAAGAATAGAGAAGCAGAGAATAGGAAACCGACTCCTTTGGATTAGCATTTAGCAAAGTACCTGGCCCGCTGACCGTAGCAGACGAGGGACGTGTTGAATCCGGCCAGGGCGTTCTGGATCATGGGTAATCCAACAAGATCGAACGCATCGGCCTGCAAACAAGCACCAATCCCAAATTACCCTCGCATCAAGCCGAACCTTGGCGGCGCGGGGAGGACGGGCGGTGGCGCGGGGAGGATGGACGAGGCCGAGGGCGATGGCGGCGTGGGCGAGGGCGACGACGGCGGCGGGAGCGAGGCGAGGAGGAGGGCCGGCGGTTTGGGGGAAGACGAAGTGCTGCGGGGGCGGGGGCCGGCGCGAGGCTATATAGACCCGGGGCATTTAGCACCGGGTGTAGTCACGCCTCGGTGCTAAAGGCCCCCCCTTTAGCACCGGGCCTTCCCACCACCCGGTGCTAAAGGCCCTTTAGCACCGGGTCTTCTACACCCGATGCTAAAGGCCGTAACTGGCGCCAAACGAAAATTAGGGGCCTTTAGCACCGGATTTTAGATCAACCCGGTGCTAAAGGCCCTAAATTTTCGTTTGGCGCCAGTTTCCAAACCGGCCTTTAGCACCGGTGGCTACTATTTGGGAATCTTATAAATATAGTTTTTAATATATAGTTATTAATACTTGTTTCAATTCAGTTATTAATACCTATTAAAAATATATATTAAATAAGAAAATCTTATAAATTACTAGAAAATCAATATAAAATGCTAGAAAATCTTATAAATTAATAGAAAATCTTATAAATTAATAGAAAATCTTATAAATTACTAGAAAATCTTATAAATTACTAGAAAATCTTATAAATTACTAGAAAATCTTATAAATTACTAGAAAATCTTATAAATTACAAAAATTGATATCTAAAAGAAAGATTTTGGAACATTAAATGGTCTCAGATGAAAAAGTCATGAATACTAAAATTTCATATCTCATCAAGATCTACAATCTTTATTTAAGTCATTTTTGCATTGGAGAAAGTGGTAGTATACATTGTTCATTAATCCTAGATTCACTCGCATAGTTTCTAAAACTTTGTTAGAGACTTGTCAAATTTGTATTACATGTTATTACCACTTTTGAAAATGACAAAATGACCTAAATAAAGATTGTAGATCATGATGAAATATGAAACTTTGGTATTCATCACTTTTTCATTTGACATCACCTAGTGTGAAAAAAACCTTGGTTGTAGTTGTCATTTTTAATTCAAAATTTGGATTGTTCAAACAGTCTCACACGAGAAGATTTTTCAAAATAATAACATTAATAAGTTTCATAGCTTGATAGAGTATGATTTTAGGAATTTTTAGGAAGAAAAATGATCTTTTTTGAAGTTTGTACGAGGGAGAACGACTAGTTACAACTTTTATACAGAGATTAAAAAGAAAAATTGTTCTTGTTCATCCAGTGACGTGGCTCGTGTGCGCCCGGTGACGTGGGCAGCACCTCCCCTCCCACGGCCGAGCGCCTAAGTGTTCAGCTGGCTCGTGCGGGGGAGGAAGAAAAACACATTAGCACCGGGTCTTTCCACGACCCGGTGCTAATGTGTCCGCCCTGACACACCTTCGTGCCGCCCCCGCTCCTAGCCGTTGGACCCGGTGCTGAAGCCCCATCAGCACCGGGTCCAAAAATGGCCGAGGCGGAGGAGGCGGGCAGATGTGAAGCATTCTGGTAGTGCCACGTCGGCATAGCGTCTCCCCGCTACCACGCCAGATTTGGCGAACGCGTCCTCCTCGGGTTTGGTGCCGCACGGGGTGCAGTACCCCGCTGCAGCAAAAAAACGCCGAAGGCGTGCTGCAGCTCGGGTTACCGCACCCCAGTGCAAACAGCCTAATGGTTGGCGTGGGGGTTGTTATTTCGTGCCACCATCGAGACTAGCTTTGGGATAAACACAAACTAATTAATACCTTGATGCAGCAGCAACAAAATTTGATGAGCCTTCGTTCCCTCTTGAAAAAACAATCATCCTAAAAAAACTTGATCCACAAAGAAATACACAGTCCGTCCTAAATCAAAGAAATTCTTTTTTTAATAAAAAAGGGATGGATCCCTTGTCGTCTGCCCAAGGGATCTACCATCGTTCTACCAACACGTTTTTAAAAGACAAAGATCATCCTTGACACACAAATTTTGTTCTAATTGTTAATATCTATTTCATATGTATGTTTAACTTGATGTTTTTGAATCCAACAGTTTCACACACCTTTTTTTAATTGAGACGTTGAGAGGGTGGTGGGCAATGTAGGAAAAACCGGAGGAAACCCACTTCTAAATTGCTTGCAACATGGTTGTGTTGAACCTACCCAATAACAACAACAACAATAATAATTTATTATATACTATAAAATATGAGTTCCTAATGGAGAATAGACTTTCCATCCACGATATTAGTTCCAGACTCATATTAGTCCCGGTCGTGACGACTAGGGGTACAGAGGGGCCATTAGTCCTGGTGGTGGTTCTAGTCGGGACAAAAAGTCACCATTTACCCGGTGGTTCTAGTCGGCACAAAAAGTCACCATTTACCCGGTTAGAGACTCAAACCGGGACTAAAGAGTTTTTAGTCTTAATTGGAGCCACCAACGAGATCTATGCTAAAGAGCTCTTCACATGGCAAGAGGTTGTAGGTTTGAATCTTATAGAGTATAATATTTTTTGAATGCTGCAAGTTTTTAGTTTGGGGTGGGAGAACTGAGATTAAAAGGGGTTAGGAACCGGAACAAGAGACAATTTCTCTGCTAGTTAATTGTTTCGATTTAACGTAAGATTTGGTGTGCCATACGCACCTTATATGATGGGGACGTGCGTGCCGCACGTACATCATCTTTGCTAGTAGTAATAAATAATGAGCTATCTTTATTTTCCTTTTGATATGTGCCCTCTTACATTATCCCTTTGGAAAATAAATAAACATTGTCTAAAATTCATATATAGGCTTACTTGTTTTTGCAAAACACAGTAGGCAAACTCATATATACGCTACCCATGTACACTCATGCATATGACCTGAACATGCACCTCTTACCAAAGATTGACAAAGTCACAACATGTTTTTCGTTGTCGATGGGCATGCCACCCGGATTTCCAATTTCGTTTCCCACTTACTTGCTACATGAATAGTTAATCTTATCCGACCTATATAGTTCATGATACCGCAATTAGAATTTCCCAAAAATTTTTGGTTCAAATTATTATTTTTTCTCACAATCGAAAAAGTGTGGAATTCCAGAAGTTTTGCCAAAATTTGGAACCTTGACGTCACCTACCACTAAACATAATTACCCATAAATGCAAGCATATATATGTACCGAGTAGGAGACTTAACCCAAGTGGATTAATTCCACCGCAAGAAACGTATCCAATTTATGCTCAGTTTGAACATAATGCTTACTTGTTTTACTTTGATTTGGCAGCTTCCTTCTGGGACATCTTTCTATGGCACTGGAGAAGCAAGCGGGCCACTTGAAAGAACTGGGAAACGAGTACCAAACCTCGAAGAATTTATACCAACATAGAATTGTTATTGTTGGTTCTCCTATATATAACCAGCTCTTAACTAGCAATGATATAGATCTTTTCAATCAGGTTTTTACTTGGAACACGGATGCTTGGGGTTATGGACCAGGAACCCCTTCGTTGTACCAGTCACACCCTTGGGTATTGGCTGTCCTCACTGATGGAAAGTCATTGGGTATCCTTGCCGACACCACTCGGCGATGTGAGGTAGCCTATGCATTCACATATGTTGAGATTAATATTTAATAGTCCGTCCATTTAACACGATGAACATTTATTATGACAGATTGACTTAAGACAAGAATCTACTATAAAATTTTCTGCGTCAACTGCCTACCCTGTCATTACTTTAGGGCCATTGAATACGCCAGCTGAAGTTATGATATCCCTGTCTCATGCAATTGGTATTTCTCCCAAACTTGGCCAATCTCTCTTATGCTGTTCATACACTTGAAATTTTGTACTATATATCTTTCTCACATTTTCCTGACATGCTAATGCATGCTTCCTGGAGTAAACGTTGTACATAGATAATGAAGCATGCTCCCTGCTCTATTATGAACGCAGTTGTAATGAGCTATAACTTTAACAATGTACATTAATTGATACAATTTGTAAATATTTTTAATATTGTGGTGATATGCTGGATATTTGGTTTTTTAGTTGATCAATCCCATATGATTGGTACCGTACCGTTCTATTAATATGTGACATGAACAGGCCGGATCTAGAGCATTTGAACACCCTCAAGCGTTTTAATGTTGCAGTTTGTGGTATCAAACTTTCCTATGTGTATTAGTCTCCTGTAAGTTCATTGTTGTTCCCGATTAGACAACTATCCATGCTACCTAAGACAGCATCAGTGCCTTTATGACGGTGACCAACTGCGTCAACCGTCAGTGTTATCCTAGATACAGTTCATTGTTGGTCACCCTGACATTTATTATGACGGTTGGTCACCTTCTGCTTTGCATTCAGACAACATACTAAATATTTGAAACTGTATCAGTAAATATACATACAAATATTATAGTTCCATACTATATCTTTTTAAGTCCAATTTGAGGCATGCACATAATGACATAGTAATCTCACATAACACATAACAGCCACATACTATGTACTCATGTCTCACACTGAGATGACAAATCACAAAATGTGTCTTCTCCCCGCGGTGGTAACAAAAAGTTTCTCTTGTTGGTGCCCAATTCCAGCCTAGTCAAGTTTCTTATCACATAGATGCTTGTCTAAATGGTGTTTAGTCATGTAAACATGTTTAACTCATGTTTAATTGTTACTATTTAAACTCCGTTTTACCAATTTGACTATTTACACGCGTTTAGCGTTTAGTTTGGCCAGACTACACACACATACCCTTCGTTTACACAGTTTACACGCACGTGTAAATGACCGTTTGCAACGTTTAGGCGAACTCTGCTAGTCAGCTCTCTTTTTTTAGGAAGAAGTCTAAATTACTACCTAAAGTATGAACAAAGTCTGGATAACCCACTAAATTATGTTTTGGTTTATTTTACACCCACAACTATCTCAATCGGTCCAATCTACCCTTTTATAAGATTTATCTTTTTTATTTCTCCATGCACAAGTGGTGTTTTAAGTTAAAATTGTGGGATGATAGAGACCCACATATAGTATTTTTCAAAAATATAATATGATTTTTCATCATTATTTCTTATAAAATTTTGTTTGATATAGTTAATTTATTATTACATATCATAGCCTTTCAAAATGATGATGAAAAATCATAAAATATGTTTTAAATATAATTTATGATCCGCTCTATTATAGCACAAAATGTCGATTCAAAATAACATGCGTGCATGAAGAAACAAAAAAGAGAAATCATAGGAAGGGGTAAACTGGACCGATTGATATAGTTGGTGGCATAAAATGGACCAAAACATACTTTATGGGGTTATTTGGACTTTATCAATACTTGATGGTAGTAATTTGGACTTTTTCCTTTTTTACTATCTAATAGGCCACGGCTGAACACGCACATGCAATTTAGGTGTTTTATGTTATTTGATTATTTGCTACCTTGCCAAGTAAGGTGGGAAAAAAATTCGTATGCAGGAACTGTGTCCATGCCTCCAAAATGGTCCCTTGGCTATCATCAATGTCGCTATAGTTATGATTCTTCGGAGAAAGTACTCAAGGTATATTCTTGTCAGAATGGATCTTCTACATTGTGTAGTTAACTTTTCCTGAAGGAATCCTACTCCCAAGATATGATGAGTTCATACGTGCTAGTCCTATTTAATTAATGATTACTCTAGTATATTCCTTAATCTATTCTTAGTTACCAGAGGTTGTCAAAATAATTATAATATTTATTATTTTAAATATATCATCACCCCAAATATGTTCAAAGTTTGGAGTCTGAGAGACTATAGAAGAAAAACATGCGAACCTATATTCTTTGACAGAGGAAGTATATGAAAACATAGCATACTTTTGAAATTTTTTATAATTCTCATCCTGAGTTGAGTAGAAACAATTTTAATTGTGGATCATACTTTCGCTCTTGGCGTTGTAATAAGTTTTAAAGTGATCATGTAAATTTAAAATACTTTATTCTTCTTAATGGCCTTATTGAAGTCATGCAAATAACATGTTGAATTATTAATGTGTATAGGCACTACAAGAATAACTAACATCCGCACCCCTCATATGCCTCAGTGCACTTAAGATCCGGTGCTAATGTAACGTTAGCATCGGGTGCGAAATTGGGACGCCCTCGGGAACCCTTTAGCACCGGGTTGTAACACCAACCGGTGCTAAAAGTCCCCTTTAGCACCGGTTGGTGTTACAACCCGGTGCTAAAGGGTCCCCCTCCTTTAGCACCGGGTGGTGTTACGACCCGGTGCTAAAGGCCCTTTAGCACCGGTTCGTAAATACGATCCGGTGCTAATATAGGTGTCACGTGCTACTTCAAAAGGAGCGCATCTTTAATCCTATCACATGTGCTGCGTAGGTGAGATGGTTAGGTGGGTGCACGCGCGCGAGCCAAGAGGTGTGCGCGTAGGTGAGATGGTTAGGTGGGTGCACGCGCGCGAGCCAAGAGGTCTCGAGTTCGAATCCCGCAACACGCAAATATGCAAATATTTTTTGCTAGTGCCCCCACCTTTAGCACCGGTTATTTGACCCGGTGCTAAAGGTGGCACCATTTAGCACCGGAAGATTGGCACCGGGTGGGAAACCCGATGCTAAAGGGCTTTCCCACCCGGTGCCAATGTGCATCATTCTGGTAGTGAGGTTTTTGTCACATAATGCCTCAGTGTGTTCTCTCTACAAATTCTGATACGGAAGTGTATACTGTATATGTAAATAACAATAGTTTCACAGGTTGTTAGAACATTTAGGGAGAAAGGCATTCCTTGCGATGTTATCTGGATGGATATTGACTATATGGCTGGTTTCAGGTGCTTCACATTTGACAGTGTAAGTACTTATTCTATTGTAGTTTCTACGCAAAAGTGCTCTTTTTATAAAAAAAAACCTGTACTAAGTTTCTCCTCTTCTAATGCTTCAGTGTTAAATAGTTAGCACCTGTAATTGTTTGTTCCTATCATTATGTACTAAAGTTTGTTGTCGCTGATCAAGATGTTCCTTTGAGTGATTTTGACAACCTTTGATTTTGTTTGCTCCTGTTTCCTGACTTTGCCATCTAATATCCTGCAGAACCGATTTCCCAATCCAAAAGCAATGGTGGATGATCTCCATTCCGTCGGTTGCAAAGCAATCTGGATGCTCGATCCAGGAATCAAGAGTGAGGAGGGTTACTTTGTGTATGAAAGTGGCTCAGGAAAGGATGTCTGGGTTCAAAAGTCAGATGGCAGCCCATTCATTGGTAAGCTTTGCTGACTTATTACTAATTTTCCTTATTTGTCATATTCTTGAACTTATTAGTAGGATACGCATCACATACTCCTATGGTCTAAACTCAGGGGAAGTGTGGCCTGGTGATTGTGCTTTCCCTGATTTTACCTCCAAACGAGCTCGTGCCTGGTGGTCTAGTTTGATAACAGACTTCATCTCCAATGGTGTCGATGGAATATGGAATGATATGAATGAGCCTGCTGTTTTCAATGTAAATGGTTTTTCATTAACTATTCTATATCTTGTTTAGTTTTTTTCCGAGCAACTGAAAGTGATGGTATCAACTTGCAGACTACTACCAAGACAATGCCTGAAAGCAATATCCATAGGGGGGATGCTGATATCGGTGGTGTCCAGAATCACCCGTACTATCACAATGTATATTTTGTTCCCCTGCCAACGATAGTTGCCACTGTCAATGCAACACTGTCATATAGTTTTTCTACTTTATGTGTACTCAATGTTTTAGTGTTTTTCGTTTACAGGTCTATGGAATGCTAATGGCAAGATCTACTTATGAAGGAATGACCATGGCCAATCCTGCTAAACGACCATTTGTTCTTACACGAGCTGGTTTTTTAGGAAGCCAGCGCTATGCTGCAACATGGACTGGTGATAACTTGTCAAACTGGGAGCATTTCCACATGAGTCTACCTATGATTCTTCAGCTGGTAAGTGAAAAATTTACAAAATAGTTCTATTTTAAAAAACATGGACTGGTGATAACCTGTCAAACTGGAGCATTTTACATGAGTCTACCTATCATTCTTATGTTGGTAAGTCAAATATGTACAAAGTAGTTCTATTTTAAAACGTTCTGAAGGCCAATGCACTTTCCATTTATGACGACTTGTTTGTTTAGCAAAATGTTTCGACAACATGTTCCTAATGCACTTCAGAACCAAATGTTCTTAATTGTTTAGTGGGCAGGGCATACCTTGATAAATTGAAAATGCATATGCTTATTCACAGGTATCTTACAACTACGTGTTTAATCTTGTCATGTGAAAGCAACAACACACAGTTTATCAATAGTACTACTGAGAACCCTTGACACTCACAATTTTTTTCCCACTATATTAGCGTTCCATGACAATTTTATTATTCTTGTTCTCTCTTTCCTTGATGTTTTATGCATACCTTTCATTGTATATGTTACATATAAAGTTGAATCATATTACAAATGATGAAAATATTGTTACCAATAAATTGTGATATCAGAGCTGAAGCATACCGTCGTAGAAACCTAACAATGTGGTTATCCATTCAGGGTCTCAGTGGTCAGCCACTGTCAGGTCCCGACATTGGTGGTTTTGCTGGAAATGCTACTCCGAAACTTTTTGGAAGATGGATGGGTGTGGGTGCATTGTTTCCTTTTTCACGTGGCCATTCTGAAACCGGAAGCTTTGACCATGAGCCATGGTCCTTTGGTGAAGCGGTATTGCTTTATGCTCCGTATGCTGCCACTCACACAAGCATCCACATAATGAACACCAACAACAACATTTCCACAATCAAAACTATTCTGTCAGATAACCTAACCCTAACCCCAAGGCTACTTAACACCTTAACTGCTTTTTACTGGCTGGTTAACATAGGGACCAGTGAAAACCGTGTTCACAAATGCTGAGTAAAAGGGATAGGCTGTACAAACAAGATAATTCAATTCAGTAAAATTGACTTGAAGAGAAATAATAATTCTTTGCGATTTAATTTGTTTCCCACTATAAATACCTTGTTAGTAAAACCTGTTATAACTTATATAGGCCCTTTCTTATGCATTAGCTGCACTCGGACCATGCTATTTATGTATTTAGGTTCCTCCACCTCACATCCAAAGTCAATATTTCTGTTTTCCCCATGACAGACAAATATGACTGTTAACGGCGATTCCATCTTGTTATTCCAAGTGAATGATGATTTCTTTCCACTCTTGTTTGGCTGTCATGCAACTGATCTCTATCCGACAAGCAATACTTGTGGACATCTTCAATTCACTATATTCCATTTTGACAATTTAAAAAAAAAACCATTTTGAAACTGGAATCAAACTTGATCCAGCATCTGGCCTAGTTTGAGTAGGTCTAGCTTAAGGCTACTAACAGATGCAGAAATCGTGGTAGAAATTTTTTGTTTGATAATTGTGATGAACCTTACATATGAGGCTTGTAACCAAAACCCTTTTTGGCGGTAAGCATTGTTCATTTCTTATTGAGATACTGCTGGCTAACTCAACAGTCTCATACATCTTTCAGTGTGAAGAAGTTTGTCGTCTTGCGTTGCTAAGACGGTACCGGTTATTGCCACACATCTATACACTTTTTTACCATTCACATATAAAGGGTACTCCTGTTGCTGCTCCGGTTTTCTTTGCTGGTAATAAATGTTATCTTACTGTTCAATGTTGAATCAAAGTGGTGGCCCTTACTTTTAAACTGTCTTCCATATAAAGCTGGTAATATAAGAATAACAAAGTTGTTTGGCAAACTTTTGCCTCCTTTTTTGTGACACAAACTTTATACTGAAATATATTTGAATTCTGCTGCCAATAAGACCGTTTGGTGGGTTAGATAGCTGCAGATGATCTTCCAATGAAGCAACATCAAAATGAATATCAAATCTCATTACTTGCTTTCTTTGTAGATCCACAAGATCCAGAACTGAGGAAGGTTGAGACTTCCTTTCTCCTCGGACCACTATTAGTCTGTGCAAGGTAATGGCTTCACACCGTAGGCCCTACAATTTCTTCTTTTTTTGCATTTGTTCTCTTTGGTCCTTTTTTTCCTTGAACACATAGAGAGCTGCATATCATTATATTATAGAGAGAAATAAAGAACAGAACCACACAAAAAACAACTCCCTTCTCCCACTTGGTACAGAGAAGACGAGGTTGCTGTACAACAAGAGACTTAATCACTTGGTACAATAACAAACAGTATACCCTACCTGGAGTACTCAAACTAGCCCTTGCTTTCTCTTTGGTCCTTAATTTATTAAACAAATAAACTGCACTCTCCCATTTTTCTTTATGCTTTTGGTGTGTCTTCATTTAATCTTTCCGGTCTTTTGGTGGTAGCACTTTACCTAATAAAGGAGCTCATGAGTGTGTGCACAAGTTACCAAAGGGTATTTGGTTGCCCTTCGATTTTGAAGATTCACATCCTGTAAGTTGGTAGATAAACTCCTATTCCGCTGGGTTGAATATGATACTCTGATAAAGACTAAATTCACAAACCGATAAAACGCAGGATCTGCCGGTGCTGTATTTACGAGGTGGTGCGATACTTCCAGTTGGCCTTCCTATTAATCATGTTGGTGAAGCAAGTTTGGAGGATGATTTATCATTAATTGTTGCATTGGATGAAAATGGTATGCATGGACCTCCTCATTTTCTGGACATTAGATCTATATGTCCATTATATCCTATGTTCTATGAATTAATAAGTCTTATTAAGTGTGCAAGATATTGATCGGAAATGTTGTCTCAAATCTCTGTACACAATGCCTACACTACAACTGATTTATTTTACAGGTAAAGCTGAAGGTGTCCTCTTCGAAGACGCTGGAGATGGATATGAGTTCACACAGGGAAACTATCTTCTGACATACTATGTTGCCGAGCTCCACTCGATGGTGGTTACCGTCAAAGTTTTCAAAACAGAAGGATCATGGAAGAGACAGAAACGTAATGTGAAGATAAATGTATTACTTGGTGGAGGTTCTATGGTAAGCCTATTGGTTACCTTTTATTTTGGTCAGATATAGGCATAAAAATATCTTATTGTGATTTTCTTTGTTGATTCAGATAAGTTCACAAGGTGTTGATGGGGAAGAAGTACATCTTACAATGCTTTCTGAATCTGAAGCATCCAACTTAGTAAAAACCTGTCAACTCGCACACAAAAAAAGATTGGGTATTTGTCCTACTACCAGTATGGTTCTACTATTTAGATCTCGAAATTCTTACCGTTGCCAACTTTTTAGTTACCCGAGTTTGGCTCATGTATATATTTTCTGATGGTTGTGCAGAGATGATTCAGCCTATACCTGATATAGATGTGGCATCAGGACAGGGAAGTCCTGAGCTCTTAAAGTTACCTGTTGATTTGAAGAGTGGGGACTGGTTGCTTAAGGTTGTTCCATGGATTGGCGGTCGTATTATCTCGATGAAACATCTTCCTTCTGGTAAGCTTCATCTGTTTTATATGATTTACAGAATACAGAGTCTTTTAGTCTTGTAATATATTCTAAGGAGATGTGTTATCTTAAAATACTGATTACCTTAACTTGTTCAGTAACTGGTACTTAAACAGTGTAAACGTAGCCTTTATTGTTTATTTTCTGAAGTTAGTTTCCTCTTAATTAGTTAAAGCATCATCTATAATTGATTTTGTACAGATTCCCAGTGGCTTCACAGTAGGATTGAAGTTAATGGTTATGAAGAATTTGGTGTGACAAAAAATGAGTCTGCTGGTTGCACAGAAGAGTACAAAGTCCTTAGGTAAGAGAGAGTTCGTTGTTGGAGAATGGAGACTAACTGTTTGTATTTCTTGTTGTTCATTGCGTCTGTTGGTGAGAGTTTAATTATAGTCTGGCCATAAATTGACTATCCTACAAAAATACAGGAGGTATATTGATCAATCAGGAGACAGAGAATTTGTTTCTATGGAAGGAGACATTGGTGGCGATCTGATTCTCCAGCGTCAGATATCCATTTCCAAAGATAAACCAAATATTGTTCAGATTGAATCTAGCATTAAAGCAAGTACTGCAGCTGGTCCTGAACGGTTTTCAAGGTGAGTGCTTAGTTTTTCCTGTAACAGTAATATGGGAAATCTATACTTTGGTGTTTAACCCTGCAGCAGCCAGTTTATTTGAATTGGAAGTATTTTGTGACTATCTAGTGCTTATTTATCCTGAACTGGACACAAGTCACACACTTAATTGCTCCCCCAAAACATTGAGTCATTCTAGTGCGTAGCTTTTACTTATTAGGTCCCTCAATTAATTATTAAAACTAGTGCCAATTACATACTAAGACTGGTCTCCCTTCTGTTTCCATGCAATTGCAATGACTGGGATCCTCCACTATAGCTAGCATGCCATCCACAGCAATGCAGCTTCGCTAGAGTATGCTTGGTTTAACTATGAACAAACTTTGGGTATTATGAGTTAGCATTTAGGGCTATATTTCCCGAACATTTTTCATAAAAATCGATCATTTCAAAACACAAGAATATCTTGAGGCCTTAACTACAGTTTTACTTTGCAGGTTGGTCTGTCTACGAGTTCATCCTACTTTCATACTTCTACACCCAACCGAGGTGGTGGTTGCTTTTACGGCTATAAATGGTTCAAAGCAACTGTTCTCTCCAGAATCTGGAGAAATAACATTAGAGGGAGACCTTAGGCCCAATGGTAAAGCCTGTGTGCATTGTTTCAAAAATAAATAAATATTCGTCTATTTCTGTAAATGCTTACTTCTCTATCTTCTGGGAAACTCTTAGGGGAATGGATGCTGGTTGACAAGCATGCAGGGCTGAGTTTGGTGAATCTTTTTGATCCACGTCAGGTTAGCAAATGTTTGTTGCACTGGGGAACCGGTGATGTGAACCTGGAGCTTTGGTCGGAAGAAAGGCCAGTTAATAAGGACACACCGTTGGGAATTTGCCACCAGTATGAAGTGAGGCATACAATCTAACTCTGTCCAGGGTAGCGGAAATAAAAATGCCAATTCGCTGTATGGTTTTGTTCAGGATAATTCTTGTTTTATGGTCTTTTTGTGTATGTACACTAGGTGATACCCACACGTTGGCGGGATTCTTAATTAGATGAAAATGCAAGCTGCAATGGAACAGTTCAACAGTTGCAATTAAGAAAATAAAACGTGGATAGAAATAATGATTCAGGGGAGAAAAAAAGCGTGCTCAAGAATATCAAGCACATATGTTAAAAATCATTTGACAGTTTAGTACAATAGAGAGATATGAAGCTGTAATGCACGTGTACTAGAAAATTACAAGAATTTTTATGGTTCTTGCCCCTACTTTGAACTCCATTGTTCACATACTTTTGAAAATAAACACTCTATTTGCCTCTGTTATTAGATCTGTTTCTTGCATCCAGAATAAATAAATTAAAAATTAGAAATGTATCGCTTTACATGTTGACCCCGATGCGCTCTCTCTAGCGGCGATTTTGGTGACGGGGAAGGCGGCAGCAGGTACATGGATGATAGGCGGCTAATAGCGGGCGCGTGCCAGCATGCGGGCAGCTCCAGCTCAACTACGACTTGGTCTCAGCCCTGGGAGCACCGCCCCTAGCTCTTCGTGTTTGCTCGCCAGTAGACGAAACAGCCTATAGGACACATAGGGCGATGGGCGAGTCCTTACTAGCTCCTTAGCACCTGGGCCGCGATGCCCTGCAACAGCTTGCCATAGCCCTGCATCTCCCATGTAATTTGAATAAGTTTGGTTAGCAAATTTCTTTTGAAACATGTCCAAATATTGTCCAAAGATTTAATGTAAAAACTGGAGTAAAATCACAAATTACCCCAAAAAGCATGGGTAAACTTGTCCTTATCCAGCTCATTTGATATTTTTAAGTGGGTAACGTATTAGGTGGAAACCAACCCCTCCTTACGAACTATGCAAACTTTAATCTGGGCCACACGATGTTGATCCAATGGGCCTCTCACATCTTCCCTGTTAGTTTCCTGTTGTTTTGCTAATCCCCCTCCCACCTTCCCTGTTATTTTTCACGACCCTTTTAAGTGTTGTCCAAGAAGAGTATGACAAACTATTTAATCAAATTCGAAAAGTAAGGGAAAGTCCAGAAAGAGAACAAACACGAAGGAAAAATCACAATTGGAGTTCAGGGTGGGTGTAAGAACACAATAGCCACAAATTGCAAAACCAAGTGCTTCATAATTGCATATCACAGGCAATGAATATGTTGAATATAATTTTAACCACAATTTTTAATAATATATTTTGTAATACATAGAAAAAAATACAATAAGCTCAGTTCCAGTTAAAACATAGAGGTGCCATATTAGTAAATTTGATGATATAGCACTAGAGTTATGAAGAGAGAGAGATGATAGCTGTTTTATCCCGATGAAACTGTGTGTATACAGTTTTGGAAACTTGGAAACTATTCCACTCTTGAGTCCACGTTAAAAGTTTCACTTCATTAGCTAACAAACCTCTAATCCTACAATTGGAACAAAATTTTCGACAACAAAAATTAGAAAAAAAAGTAAAAACAAATATTTGCATAGCAAAATAACAGGAAAAAAATAAAAAATAAAAATTTATGCACAAAATTTACAACATTCCGGAACAAATTGTTATAAAAATGAAGAAAAAGATGAGAACAAAAAACTAAAAAAATAAAAGATTGAAACAAAACTAAGGACTAACCCCAAAGTTAGACTAAAAAATCAGCTAAAATAGAAAGAAGAAAAAAAGTAGCCATGCTCAGCTTAATAGCTTCTGCATCGCTCACTGGCCGCCAACCCACCAAGCTGTACCACATTCCCTCGTTGTTACTGACCGCTGCTCCGTAGGACATGCCGTGCCCTACCCCGTCTCTACAAGTTATCCCCACAAAGGTCAAGCTCCACCACCGACCCAACCCTCTATTGTCACTTTGTTCCTTTCCTTGGCGGAGGATGAGCTCGACCACTCAGTGGCCGCCTCACATCCTCCCGGTTGTCCGCGAGCTCCACTGCCACCACCTCACCCTTCCCAGTAGGGGTCAAGCTCCATGGGCATTACAATGCACCTTCCAAGTGGAGGGCCTCCGCGTTGCACCTTTGTTGGTTGTCTCATCAGTCTCATCGTGTGTGTTGCGGGGGTCGATCTATGAATTGGAAGAGGGAGAGAGAAAAGGGAAATAAAATGGATGGCCAATTTCCATTTGGTTTTTTATTTTCTTTGTGCAAAATAGTTCAAACAAATATTTAGATTATGATTTTCTGATTTTCTCTTGAATTTTTTTGGAGCAGTGGTTCCATTGTATTCAAAATTCAAATCCCTTTTCAATATACAAACTGAAATGAATTACCAAATGAATGTGCTAAAATAACAACTCTTGAAATCACCAAATCTTGTATCCAAGAGTTCTTGAACACCCATGTGTTTGTAATGATTTTCCCTTAAAAATTTGGATCAGGTTTGAGTGGTACTAAAACTTGGTTTGAAGTTCCTAAAAAGTTTAAAACACATCACAAAAGTTTTCATAAATAAATAAACTTATTTTGTAAGTATATAGGCACATGGAAAAGAATGTAGTACAAGTTTAATGATGTTACTATGTATTTTAAAGTACCGGGATAGTTTAAAAGGACCATTATATATAAACATTTTGAGAGTATATATCAATATAGGACGGGCACCCCAAATCCGTTCGTAAAATCTACTCTAAAATTATTTATTTTGGTTTTGGAGAAAAGCTCCCAAACGATTTGGCCTTTCGTATCCTCCGGTCCTCCTGTCGGCTCCCAGCGAAGTCTAGGTCCTGTTCCCTTCCCCCACAAATCACTCTCCCTCAAGGTGCTGCAATTGCAGGGACCGAGAGGAACGGGAGAGAGAGAGAGGTGAAGAGGGGGCGGAGAAGATGGCGTCTCGTTTCCTTCCCATCTCCGCGCTGGGGCCTCATCTTCCGCCAGGTCGGCGCGTGGGCGCCACCTCCCGCCGGCCCGACATGGCCTCCTGCAATGGCTCCGACTACCGGAGCCCTGGCTAATGCTGGAAAGGATCTCTTCCGTTCAGGTCTCTTCTATTCCCCTAGCTCGTCGACTTCTGCAAATCCTAGGTCGTAAACCGCTTGTGATTGTGTGGCGAGGTTGAAGATTTCCATTGGCTTGCACCTTGAATCCTTGTTGCATTCCTTAAAGATATGATTTTTTTAAATCTACTATCTCGGTTCTAAATTACTGCTCGCTGTTGACTTTTTCTCGTAACGTTTGATCGTTCATCTTATTCAAAAAATTATACAAGTATCATTTCTTTTATTTATGGCTTACTTTATCATCGCATATAATTTAGGTAAGACTTATTTTTCACATATTTAGATAAATTTTTTGAATAAGATGAATGGTCAAACGTTGTGAAAAAAAGTCAACAACAAATAGTAATTTGGAACGGAGGTAGTAGGATCTTTCCGGCCCCCTTTCTTTTCCGCAAACTTGATCTCTCGATCGTCCATCCTGCACTACCAGATTCCCGCATGGCAAAGACGCTATTGCACACGGTCAAGCCTTTGCCGTGTGCCGCCCACGGTAAAAAGCGCACGGCAAACTCCAGCTGGCAAAGCCAAGTTTGCCGTGTAACTTTTGTAGGGCATGTGGCCCACGGCAAAAGAAATTGCGGCCGATGGCGGTTAACTGTGGGACAACCTCTTTGACGTGTGCCCTAACGCCCTAATACGGCAAAGTGACAATACATATTCATGTTTTATTTACATATTGACGTATATGGTACCTAAACAACATAATAATTATCACATGCATTTATCCATCAAAGGCATTTATAACATTGCATCACAAGCTATTTATAATCCACAAATGCATAGAAAATCGCTGGTCCACAACTACAATCCATACAAGTCCACATGCAAATTAATTTGTTCGTCCATACAAGTCGTATAAGTCCACGTTCAACGGAAAGCAAGACCATACAAACTCACTGCGCTGGCGGCGGCGGTGGCTGCGGCCACTATGGTGGCCACTGAGGAGGTTGCGAAGGCCACTGAGGTTGAGGAGACGGCCAAGACGGCCATTGAGGTGACATGTTTGGATTGATTGGCCCGTCATTTGATGCCATCGATTAATTCTGCACATAGGTGAAGACATTTCATGTGTTAAGCTTTATCCTAAGTTAATAGTCATTGTAGTACCCTAGGTCATTAGTTTTAAGCCTAGAACAAAAAACGGACCAGTTCATCGGTTGAACCGAAAAAATCGTGAACCGGTGGCCTGACCGGTTCAGTTCAATTATAAGATCGGTCATACAGTTGGACCGGTGTGAACCGGTCGAACCGGCCGGTTTTGTGTCAAACCGATGAACCAGTGAACCGGTTTTTTAATGAACCATGGATCAATTTAATGTTTGGATATTATTTCAAACTTTAGATAATAGACTATTATGATATAATTATGGTATACCATCAATTATGTCATATGTGGTATCTTTTTTAATAAAACTTACACATTATTTATATTAGTAAATGATGAACCACTGGTTCGATGAGTAAATCACTGGTTGGACCGATGAATCAGTGAACCAATAGCCTGACCGGTTCGATCTCCGATCCGACTTTTCGTTCTAGGGTTCTAAGTCATTGTAGGTTTATCCAACATTGAAAGTGCTAAGTTCTTAGTTATTGTAGTTGTATTCTAGGTCATTGAAAGTGCTAAGTTACTATGACAAATGAAACTACAAGGTTGTCACTTATCTTCAGTCGTACCATCCATCCTGGTTGAACTCGTGGTCGGGGTCTTCTCCTGAGAACCCAAAATCTGTCCCCAAGGAAATGGGACAGGTCCACATCACCAACCATAATATGATGCAAGCTCAAGGTGGTCTATTCTAAGGAGATAGAAATAATCAAGGTTTAAGCCAGGGTTTTCTTATGCAAGCAGCAGCAATAACCCAAATTCATCTCATCACCAACTCCTTCTCTCACACGTACATCCACTCCCCAATCCAACCATCAGCCTCACATTTTGCCATCGGGCTCGTCCTGCCACGGCAGGTTCCCGCAAACTTTAATCACCAACACCTTTCTCTCTCTAGTCGACTCGGTGAGCTCCCTCCCCACCTCGTCTCAACAGCCTCAGCTGGACCAATCTCTCATAACCCGAATCAAGGATGAGGTAAGAAAGCAGATTCCCATACTAGCCGGGGCTTCTCAGAAATGGGTCGTCCGTAACCGTGGACACGGCTATACGTATAGTTTACACTCTGCAGAGGTGGCACTCCAGGAATCCATCCGGGCTGCAAGGCTAGTCCGCAACCAACCTGAGACGCAGCCCACAGCAAAGACCCTAAACAGCAACGGCGCCAATCCTGTCTCCCTGGGCTCAGGAAACATCTGATCTAACATCTGCCCCAGGGTCGTGAAACCTTCCCACCGGGGCCAGTCGGGGGCCGTGGTAAATCAGAGAGATTACGCCGCAACGAATCCCCCCTACACATATCAAGCTCGATTCTCCTACAGTCTCGGCGCCGCACTAGAGTAGGCTTGCTGGAACCCTCCCCATACCTGGTAGATGGTGAGCACGGTATTTCCCAAGTCCGAAGTGGGGGCACGACTCGGTCCTTAATTGCCGGTAAAGCGAGTATCTGCATCAGAAGCGATCCGCCGCAACGGTCCGCCATCGGCACCCATAACAGGTATTGCCGCCCAAACTCCTCAGGTACTCACCGAGTACCTATCCCAAAGTAACCATGTACCCGCAACAGGTACCCCAAAGGGACTGCCCGAGTGCAGCCCCTCAGCACCTCGATCAACGATCGAGTTGTTATTACTCGCTTACACCGCCTAGCTGCACTACTCCTCCCAAACCACCCACAACTCACGCCAAGAGGATCAATCTCAACCATCCCAACACATGCATAGCATAGCATATTTATAAAGTGAGTAGTAGGTAGCAAGGTAACATGATAATAACAAAGGCAGTGCAGGTTTATCATGCGTGTAAAGTAAAGCGCTAGCATACTAGTTGCATGTCTAATAGGTATTTCAGAGAATGGTCGGGCGGGAACCTGGGCAAAGGTCTTCGTCCTCGTTGAAGCAGTTGTTGTAGTAGTCCGGCTCCTCCTGACTCTCCGGAGCTCCTAGGGTTGCGTAACAATAAAATAAGGCGCGGCTACTAGCAAAGAAACACTAAAACAGCGACGAAAGAAGACTCAAATAACACCAAACTCTACACTAACGCGTAGATCATGATTTTAGAAAAATATAGAAACTGGTTTCATATTTTTCTGAGCTACGGTTGATTTATTATTAATTTTTGAAGTTTAAATCATTTTCTGAAAATAATAAATAATTTCCGAAAAAGAAAACAGACAGAAATTAGCCTGCTGACGTCAGCATGACGCCATGCTGACGTCAGCAGTGGGGTCCGCCTAGGATGACGTCAGGAGTGGGCCCTGCTGACGTCAGCGTTGACTGGTCAACGGTCAGCGGTCAACGGTCAACTCTGGTCAGTGGGCCCCAGCTGTCAGTGGCACGCAGTGTATGACAAGTGGGCCCATGCGTCAGCGCAGTTAAAAGAAAAAGAAAAAGAATTAAACGCTGGCTGGGCTGGAACTGGGCCGAAAGTGGCTGGGCCGGAAGAGTTCAAGGGTGCAAACCAGACTTAATCGCGGAATTCGGCCCACGAAGGGGTGGCTGCTGGTGCTGCCCTGGTGGACCAAGTCCACCGTGAACCGTGAGATGAGTTCACGTGAGCCGGGTGCATGGGATCGAACTGCGGTCGAATCGGGATTGTCTGCGGGTGCGGTGTGGCATCTTGGTGTGGTCCACCGTGTGGCTTCGCCACGGCGCGACGCGACGCGCGCGCGGCGCGCTCTGGAGCACGACGGCGGCGACGGTCCGCGGCGGAACTGGCCGGAGACGGCTCGGCTTGGGTCTAGATCGGCCGGGACAGCACGGCTAGGGTTAGGCGAACCGGATCGGGGTGAAAAAGGCCATGGCTGGGCTCTGGATCGGGCTTCCCGACGCGGACGGCGGCGACGCGACCATGGCGCGACGGCGGCCGGCGACGCGCGGGCAGAAACGGCTTGGGTTCGACTTGGTTCGGCTGGGTTTCGCACGCGCGTCACCAACGCGAGCTGATGCGCAGCGTCACGGGCGTTACAGGGGTGCTCGTGCGCGGGTCCACGACTGCCCGTGGCCGCAACACGGCCTCGGCGTTCGCGCGCACGGCGAGCAGAGCTCGGCCGCGGCGGGCCTCGACTGCGGGTTAAAGGCGACGGCGGGTTGCAGGTGCGACAGCGGCTCAGGATCCTGCACAAGAGACGCGGCTCGAAGGCCGGCAACACAGAGAAAGGCTGGCTCGCGCGGCGGCGGAACTCGCCGGAGTTGGGGAAGAAGGGGGGGGTCGACGACGACGGCTCACCTCGGGTCTCGTAGACGTACGCTGCAGCTCGGGGTAGACTCGACGCGGCCTGGCGGTCCTCGTGCTCCTCCTCTAGCTCCCTGGTTCAGCTTGGAGACGGCGGTCCACGCGCGGCGGCGCTCCGGCCTTCGGCGACGACGCGGGGAAGGCGACTGGCTTCTCCTCTTCTTGCTCCGACTGCTCCTCGACCTTCCCCACCCCTCTCCCTCTCCTCTCTGCTCACGAATTGGATCTGGAAGGAACCCCAAAGGGGCGGCGCGGCTTGGGGAAGAAGAAGGCCGGCGGCGGGTTAAATAGGCGCTAGGCTACGGCTCCGCGGGCACGAACGGCGGGATTGGGGCGACCAAGAGCTCGCGGACACGCGGCGCGATCGCGACGGGCCGCACAGGGGTTCGGGTGGTTGGGTCACGGGCGGCGCGCCGCGGGAGAGAGAGAGAGCGGCGAGAGGAGAACGATGACGCGGGGGAGGAGACGACTGACAGGCGGGTCCCACGCGTCAGAGAGAGAGAAAGAGACGACGCGGAGTCGACGCGGCGGGGAGAAAGATGGGTCGCTGCTGGGCCGAATGGCCGAGCAGGCCGGTTGGTCGGTTGGATCGGAAATGGAAGTTGGAGGTGGTTAACCGGACTTGAGCTCGGGTTTTGGCCCACGAACAGGAATAGGGTATGGGAATTAGTTTAGTCAATTAGAGTTTGAATTCAAATCTAGAATTTGAATTCAAATCTAGAATTTGAATTCAAACCAACCAAAAATCCAAATAAATCCAAATAAATCCAAATCACACTATTTCATCCTTAGCACTTCAATTTGATTTTAAATTTTTAATTTAAATTGCCTAGGAATTTACGGAGCAAATAGAAGACACTATTATATGTTTGTTTGCATGCACACATTTCCACCAAAAATTTTTAAATTCGCATTTTTGCACTCAACAAATCCTAAGGGAATTTTAGGGTTGTTACAGGTGCCTTGGTCGAACAGCACCACTTGTCGTAGGTGCCTTGCTCCACTTCTGCAAAAACCAATTAGTAGCTAAATTATGAACATAAGCATGTCAATAATTTACTAAAATATGTTCTTGTGCAATCATTCAAGTTCAAAAATTTATTGGAACTTAACATAATCACTGATTTGCTTTTCTTTATTTGCTGGTACAATATCGATTCAACCCTACCTCGGTCAAAAAATATCGATTAAACCCTCAAAAGTAAAGAAATGGAACACAAACATAATCAAGAAGGGAAGAGAACTCACATACGCGGCCGTGCGGCGCCATGCGAGGACGTAACGGAGGCGGAGCGGCGGTGCGTCCGGCGGGCGCCGATGTGGGGCACCAGAGCAGGGCGTCGGGGCAGGCGACGGGTAGGGCAGTGTGGTATGGGTGGTTGGGGGGAGGGGGGAGGGTGCGGCTTAAGTGCCCCCCTTTGCCATGTGCCAGATGTGGCCCACGGTACACGGCAAAGCTGGGCAGATTTTCCCCATTTTTATTTAAACTACTCCAATATTTTATGTTTAAATGACTTCCTCACATTCTTTACCTTCCCAAATTGACTCAACAATTCATATTTTATGATGCTATGCAAAAAATCTATTATTTCATGCGTTTCTATCTCAAATTCAATTTGACCGTGTTTCTTTTGGGGTAAAATTTTTTACACACGTGTGACCACTAATTAATGGTATTAAATAAAGTCAGTTTAAAATTACGTACAAAACCCCCGGTTAATTTGCAAGACCTATCTAATGAGGCCTCTGGCCGTATGACCAGATGATAGTTACTGCAGCATTACTGTAGTAAATCATGGGTTAATTCGGCTCATTAGATTCATTGCGTAAAGTTACACTCATCCTTAAAAAGGTTTTGCAAATAGATTTTATTTAATACTTCATGCATGCAAGATTCTCCAGGAAAAAAAATTTGGTGAAACAAAGAAACATGGCCTTTATATCAACTAAATCGTTTTCGTAATGGGTTTAACTACATTTGATTGAATTTACTTTAAATACCTTTCCAAAGTCACTCAAGAATTCATGTTTGAAGATTCTGTGAAAAAAACTAATATTTCATGCAGTTATAGATAAATTTTAATGTATATAAAAAAATAAAAATTACAAATAGATCCGAAAAATAACCAAAAATTGGCATAAAACAATCTAAGTTTTCTATTGCATATACAAAAAGTTTTGAAGTCAAACCCCGAGTCAAACTTCACTTTGCTTCGAAATCTCAATGGCTCCTCAACTCTATGGATCTCCTTCGGAGATGGTTACGTGATAACTTGTGCAAACACTTCTCACTTTTTTACCACGGCTTGTATGCACGAAATTATGATATCACGACAAATCTTGTGATTTTCAGAATTCATTTGTTTTTTTCTAGAATTTTAAAACAATTCGTCGACACGTTCGTGACCATGGTTTGTGGGCAAGATGTTCGATATTTCTTTCCATTTTCTAGATACGACTTCACATCAGAATTAATAACATAAATATCATTTTTGGATTCATTATACTCCATTACTCGAAACACGCGCGATTCAAATTTGACTTATTCCCAAAAAATTCTTTGAATGAAATAAAATAACTAAATATAACAAGACAACCCAGAAATATAGCAAATCTTAACATTGAGTCAAACGTACAGTATGTATATACCATAAAAATTTAGGAAGAAAAAAAGCAATTTTTTAAAATCTTTGCCTCGTGCCAACACAAAACACTCGGCAAATACAAAAACACACGGTAAAAATAATGGTTTACCATGTGCCTACACTTTGGCACACGGGAAACTAAACTTTAGTTGTCGTGTGTTTTTGTGTGGGCACACATCGGAAAACGGCCGGCTGCTTTGCCGTGTGCTCGGTGTTAGGCACAACAAAGACAGGGTTTGTCGTGTGCCCGAGAAAATGTACACGACAAAGGCCCAGGCACACGACATTCATGCCATTTCCGGTGGTGCTGTAATGCCGCGGCAGAATTTTGCTTTTGTAGGACCAAGTTTCCATCTTTACTTGCTCTCAGCCTCAGGGTATGAATATGGTTGCGCCGTCGAGGGTTGTTTTTGCTGGTCTGCCGACCGACAGATACGCCGCGTGGCCTCTATACATGGACGATCGACGACGTGGAAATAACGAGAAGCGAGGGTTGGCTTGATTCATATAAGTCCTAGTTAGTCTATAGTATAGTAATTATTGGACCTCAATATATCGAAACACAATCATTAACCAAGAAAACCTATCATCTGTTCGAAAACTTGTTCAGATGGTATATATTTAATAGGAAAAAGTGTATTTTCCATCCCTTAAGTATCGTGAAAGCGTGACTAATCATCTAGTACAAATCAATCCCTTAACTAACTAAATCAGTAAACTAATCATCCGTGCCCCGGCTTAATAATGTTTTAGTGGCCATGTAGCAGTGATTTAAGCCATGCAATCATGAAGTTCTACCACGATCCACAAAATTTTTTCAGACTCGAAGTTAAGCGTGGCCTAACATTTTGACAGCTACAACCTATAGACTAACAACAAACGACACGATCCCGGGTGACTCCCATCTCATCTTCTGACACCATCATATTTGTCGCTAATGAGCTGGCTAGAGTTAGAGAGCACAAAAATTGAGAAGAAGAGAAATTTTATGAAAAAAATAATGAAATTAGTTCACACATAAGTGTTGTAATTTTTTCAACTTACCATCTAACATACTTGAATTCTTATTAGTAGAAGTGCACGAAAAAAACTTTCTAGCAATGATGATGTGGACCGGTGATTAAATGAATGGATCAAATGTCCAAGGCATGGATAATTAGTGTATCGATTCAGTTAGTTAAGGGACTGATTTGCACCAATTAAAACATGATAGATAAAAGCCACACTAACGCAATACTTGAGAAATGAAAAATACACTTCTTATTAAATATGCTAACATAAAGGACGTGATCGTAGATTTAAGTGGGCCCGATTTAGGTGAAAAATATTTTGGGTTTTGCGACAAAATTCTTCTCTACGATCGAAAAAATGATCTTCCTCTTCCGTCAAACTTTTGACATGGCTTACGGTATAGATTGTATGTTGGACGTAATTTATTTATTTTTTAATTTGGACTTGTTTTTTTCCTCCGATTCTACCGAACAACCCTTCGATTTCGGTTCTGAGCCGGAGGGACGGAACTAATCCGGCTTGATCTCGGTTGCTAGCTTCGACATAGTGAACATATATTTCCTTTGAAGAAAAAGCTAAACCATTGTTGGGTGACACTTGATCACACGTATGGTTTTGATTTTGGGCACTCTAGAGAACGGTTTGCAACTTTTAGATATATGATCCTGGTTATAGGATCAAATTGTATTATACTGAATCCATCACTACTGAAAATACAGATTGAAATATCAAGTACCTACTGTGCTTGAGTTTTAATTCAATAAAAAATAAAAACCAGTTTATATCAACTACGTACACAAACATGTTTTGTCTTTTTTGCGATTCTGTAATTTACTAGCACACTAGGAATATTTGTAAACAAATGCTGTAACTTCCAAATAGGCTTTTATAGTAGCAAATTTATGTTCTTGTTCAAAGTATATCTGATTGCAAAGAATCATTGCCTTTTGGTTGTCATATGTCAATACTCTACATCTAACAATTTAAGTTAAAACTCTTTTCTCTGCTTTAGTAAGATGGTTAGTTATATTTATGTGCACTTGGGTACTATAAATGTTTGTATTTTGAGTAAAAGATCTGGATGCAGGGCCTTCGTTATTATGGAGCACCCTTCAATCGTGATACAGGTGCAGCAGAGCTGAGAAGACCAATGGGAAAGGTGAAGAAGAAGCTGTATGCTCCTGAGGAAAAGCCATCAATTGAAGAAATAATGAAGAGGTATGAACTGTGTAATGTTTGCACAACATCAGACATTATTATTTTTATATATTTTGACTTGACTAACTTTACTTGTGCTACCATCATGTTTCATTCGCAGCCTTCAGAGAAACCATGAAAAGTTGGAGATTTCAAAGGGATTTAATCAGATTACAAAAGTGGTCATGGCTGTAGGTTATAGCATTACCTTTGGTGCGATCATATACCACCATGTTCTTTAGATGTTTGGAAGCCACTCTTCTGTATAATTGAACTTTAGATTTTGGTACTGGTAGTAACTAAAATCGACTTTTGGTAAGCCAAACTTTTACCCTTTCTTCTAAGGATAGTTTGCCAAAAACGGTCGTGCAATGCTTAATATAAAGTGCTATTTTCTGTAATATATATGAGACCAGTAACCTCTGTTTGCTGTTTGTTTGACCGTGTAAAACAATATGGGGGTCTCATGACTTCAAAGCAGAAATATAGGGACTTGAGTTTGCCCAGATCATCACGTATTGGTGATTTCGTGGTGCTTCACCGCATGATGTGGTCGATCTTTTGCCTCACCTGTAGCTCTGCGGGGTGCCATGTCCTTTGTAAGTTTGTGTCGTTTATATGATGCTTGCTCATAGCTTCAGATGCATCATGTCCAATCAAAAAAAAAAGATGCATCATGTCATGGCTGGGGGGCCATGTCAGGGACTCCCAAAAGTCCAAAACGAATGTTAATAAATTGAAAAGGACAAACACCTCCTGCTAAGCTCCTTGGTATCATCAAAGATTAATGAAATAATTAAACTCCGTGCTTAGCAATTGCATTGCTACAAAACCCTGATCATATGGGACAGCGGCACCACGGGAAGCATGCATGGCGGTGATGGCACGTGGAGGACCCAGTACCAGCAGCGGAGAAACGAAATGTGGAGACAGAAGAAAACTCTACTCCACCGTCCTATCATAACTCAATAAAAAACTCGCATTCGTCGCTTACATTTAGTATCGGTCGTAAAAAACCCAGCACTAAAGTAGCATAGAGTCATTTTAGTACCGGGTCTAAACTTGAAAGGCCTCGAGACACCAGCCGGTACTAAAGTGGCGCGCACCACCCTAGTTTTGAATTTGCTAGGTTTTTAAAAAAATTCTAAAATTTGTTAGAATTAAATATAGTGTGTACAATTATTTAAACTAAAACAACTAAATTTAAATTCAATTAGATAGGTTTTATATATAAGGTGGTCGATGCATGCTCCTGCATTGTTTTTATTGTTTAAAAAATGCGGTTTTCAAAACTTTTTAAAAACTCGAGTAGCTTTTCGTTAGTGTGTTGTATTAAGGATTAAATATTTCTGGAATATATTTTAAGGGCCAAATATTATTCATTAGGGCTTTGCCCATCTTCTTTTTCTCCCTCTCTTTCTCTCTTTTCTTTTGCTTATACTTATCCTAAAACCTTTCACCAGGCTATTTTTGGCCCAAAATCATCCCACCCGCACTCAACCCACCCCGGCCCAAAAACCTCCCTGCCCTGGCCCATAACCCATCCTCCCTTCCCTCTCTCATTTCACCGCAAGCCCAACACCTCCTACCTCCCGCACAGCCCACCGCCAACCCACCCCAGCCCAGTTTCCCCCTCCCTGCTCGCCGCATGAGGCCGAAGGCGCCCAGCGCCCACACGCTTTCCCCTCCCCCTCAACCCGCTGACGCACGGGGGCCGCCTGCCAGCCTCCTCTCCCCTTCCCCTCTTCTGCTGCACGATAGGCCCACCGCAACTGCCATAGCTCGCCCGCTCGCCCTCCCGCTCCCACTCCCGCCCACGCTCGCACTGCCCACGCCCCACCTTAACTGCCCGACCCGTTTCTCCCCCTCTCCCGCGCGCATCAATGGCGTGTAATGGCCATTGCCGGCCATCAAAGCCGCAACTGCTGCCTCCCCAAATTGCCGACCCCAACTCCACCCCGACGCCTACAAATGGCCGGCATGGCACCCTCGCCGTCCCCTTTGCCTCACCGCTCCACCACTCGAACCAACGACTCACAATCACCGCAGAATCGACCGACGTCCGCCCATTCGGAGAGGAGCTCCACCGCCGCCGATCTCCTCAACCTAGCCCTCTCTCACTCCCTTCCTTTCTCCCTCGCATGCGCAGGAGCCCCAGGAGTCTGCCTCAATGCCTGAGAAAGAAGCCGCAGCTAAGTCCCCGACGAGCGCCCAGAGCCCCGGTCCGCTCGGCGCCGTCGTGAGCCACCTCCACCATACGATCGACCATGAGAAGCACTTGGGAAGGTTCATCGTGCCCCCATCTTCCTCCACGTCCAAACCTCTTGCAAAACGGGGCTTCATAGCGCCCGAGCCACCCCACTCCGACGAGCCACCGCTGCACCCTGCACACGACTGCCGGTGGGGCAGGAAGCCGGCGGTGACGGATCGATCGAGGTGTGTGCGGCGGGCGATGAGGCGAGAAGGGCGGCGGTCGGGGCGACAGGCCGGCGTCGAGGGCGACGAGCCGGCGGGGGCGACAACGATGCGGAGGCCGGGGGGGCGACGGGCGTGCGTGGAGGCCGCGCAGCGACGGCCCGGGGCCGGTGAGAGGGGCGACGCGCTGGGATGGAGATGTGCGGCGGCGGGGAAGAGCGGCGGCGCTGGCGCGCATGTAGACGGATAGGGTGGCGAGCGCGAGGAGGAAGGCGAGGCGGAGATTGAACTGCCCGAGATCTCAGAGGGCTGAGATATTTATATCCGATACCTTTAATCCCGGGTGGTGGCTCTGCCTGGGACTAAAGGTCCACTGCGCAGCACCCCTTAAGTCCCGGGCAAGGGCTTCGCCTAGGACTAAAGGGTGGACCTTTAGTCCTGGGCGCCCTTTAGTCGCGGGCATAGATATTGCGTGGGACTAAAACATCTTTACTCCTGGCCCGAATATCCGCCCGGGCCTAAAGGCCCAGGTACTTTTGGCGGGGAACGAAAAGAGGCTTGCAGTTTCCGTTTCCCGCACAAACAGGAGTTCGGTCCTTTTATTTTTTCTTTTTTTTCACAATTCAAATATTATGCAACAATTGATTTCTATTGTTTATATTAAATTACTATAAATATCTAAAAACAAGTAGTAAATAATAAATAGCTACAAATTAAGCAATTAATAATTTATTTCCTAAAAATAACCAATAAATCTAAGAAATATCTATAAATTAAATAGAACTCTAAAAATTAAACAATAAATTAAATCAATATGTAGAAATAACCAGAAAATCTAATAAATATCTGAAAATAAATAGTAACTCTAAAATTTAACCAATAAATATGTAGAAATTAACATAGTACATGACGGTCTTACATTAACATAGTACATGACGGTCTTACATAATTAAATAATACATTCCTCGTGTCTTATATAATGAGTACATCAATCAGCATCCTCAACTACTAAAATGAAATGCTTTTTTACGAATGTCCCTTCTTTATGATCGAGGCGCAAGTACGAAGCATCTTCATTGTTTAACAGAATGCACGAGTCTATAGTCACTGCGAACGGCGGAATCTCGACAAACTTATCATAATCCTCTGACATGTCCGGCTTTCCCTCGATTCCGACGATATTTCTTTTCCCTGATAGAACTATATGCCGCTTTGGCTCATTCTATGATTTGTTTGTTTCCGTACTTATCTTTTTTGGCCTGCTAGACATGTCCTTGGCATAGAAAACCTGAGCCACATCCGCTGCTAGGACGAATGGTTCGTCGCTGTACTCAAGATTGTTGAGGTCCACTATTGTCATTCCATACTTGTCCTTTGTTACCCCGGTTAACTTCACCCATTGGCAACGAAACAGAGGCACCCTCAGAAGAGGTCCATAGTTCAGTTCACATATCTCTTGTATGAAACCATAATATATCTCCTTCTTCCCACTATTGTCTATGACATCTATACGTACACCACTGTTTTGGTTGCTACTCTTCATATCTTGGGCTATCGTGTAAAATGTATTGCCTTTAATCTCATACCCTTGGTATGTTAAGATTGTCAGAGATGACCCCTAGCCAACCAGACTAGCTGTGGATCTATGTCCTCCTCACAGAGTAGATGTTTCCACAACCAACCGCCGAAAGCATCCATGTAATGACGTGTAATCCATGCCTCAGACTTCTCTAAGAATTCAGAGGACAACATATCCTTGTGTTTCTTGATGTATGGATGCACAAAGGAGAATTGCTGAAGAGCTGTGTAGTGTGCCTTTTTGAATGAATCATCATCCGAAAGTAGGACTGCTTTCTTTCCTATTGTGCCCTTTCCACTTAGTCTACCCTCGTAACGAGATTCAGGAACACCGATCGGTTTACGGTCGTCAATAAAGTCAACATAAAACTCAATGACCTCCTCTATCCCATAGCCCTTGGAGATGCTTCCTTCTGGCCGAGCACGATTACGAACGTATTTCTTTAGTACAACCATGAGTCTCTCAAATGGGAACATATTGTGTAAGAATACTGGGCCGAGAATAGAAATATCCTTGACAAGATGAACTAGGAGATGCGTCATGATATTGAAGAATGGTGGAGGAAATATCAATTCAAAGCTAACAGGGCATTTGACCATGTCATTCTGTAGTGCTGTGAGATGCTCTGGATCGATTACCTTTTTAGAAATTGCATTGAGGAATGCACAGAGCTTTATGATGGCTAGTTGGACATTCTCGGGCAGGACCCCCTCAATGCAACAGGGAGAAGTTGTGTCATCAACACGTGGCAGTTGTGAGATTTTAGGTTCGTGAATTGTTTCTCCGCCATATTTACTATTCTTTTACATTCGAGGAATAGCCAGATGGGACATTGATACTGTTCATGCATTCAAACAGGTTGTCCTTCTCTTCTTTGCTAAGAGTATAGAATGCGGGATTTAAGTATTGACGTCAGTTTTCCCTCTTCTCCGGATGTAGGCCACATCGTTCTGCCATTCATTTTAGTTCCAGTCTAGAGTGTCTTTGGTCTGCCCGTACATGCCTAGAAATCCAAGCAAGTTCACATAAAGATTATTCGTTAGGTGCATCACGTCAATTGCGTTGCGGACCTCCAATACTTTCCAATATGGCAGCTGCCAAAATATGGATTGCTTCTTCCACATGTCCTTCCTTCCATCTTCATCATTTGGAACTTGTTGGCTACCGGGTCCCTTTCCGAAGACAACATTTACATCCTTTACCATATCAAATACGTCGTCACCGCTAAGATGTGGTGGCTTAGGGCGGTGGTCTACCTTCCCTTGGAAATGTTTACCCTTTTTTCTGACTTGATGTTTTATAGGAAGAAACTGACGATGGCCCATATACATAACTTTTCTACAATGTTTCAGGTACATGCTGTGAGTTTTATCTAAACAATGCGTGCATGCCTTGTATCCCTTATTTGTTTGCCCTAAGAGGTTACTAAGAGCCGACCAATTATTGATGGTTACGAACAACAGAGCTCGCAGGTTAAAATCCTCTTGTAAGTGTTCATCCCACATGCGTACACCTTGTTCACTCAATAACAACAGAAGTTCTTCGACCAAAGGCCTTAGATACACATCAATGTCATTGCCAGGTTGCTTTGGCCCTTAGATAAGAACATGCATCATAATGAACTTTTGCTTCATGTAGAGCCATGGAGGAAGATTATACATACATAGAGTCACGGGCCAAGTGCTATGGCTGCTGCTCATTTCACCGAAAGGATTCATGCCATCCGTACTCAAACCAAACCTTATGTTCCGTGCATCATTTGCAAAATCTTCAAAAGTTTGATCGATGTTTCTCCACTGGGCCCTATCGGCGGGGTGCCTTAACATCCCATCTTGCTTGCGATCTTCTTTGTGCCATCGCATCATCTTAACATGCTCTTTGTTTCTGAAGAGACGCTTCAATCGTGGGATTATAGGAGAGTACCACATCACCTTGGTGGGAATTTTTTTTAACGGGACTCTCCCCCTCTACTTCACCAAGATCGTCTCTTCTGATCTTATATCTCAATGCGCCACATACCGGACATGCATTCAATCCCTCGTATGTCGTTTAAAAATGTGGTACATGATGCAGTCATTAGGACATGCATGTATCTTCTGCACTTCCAATCCTAGGGGGCAAACAAGTTGCTTTGCTTCGTAGGTTGATGATGGTAGTTTGTTATCCTTAGAAAGAATATTCTTTATGAGCTTCAGTAACTCCCCAAATCCCTTGTCAGACATACCATATCATGTCTTCCATTACAACAAGTCTAGTGTGCTGCAAAGTTTTTTCAATCCATCTTCGCAACCTGGGTACAACAATTTCTTATGGTCCTCTAGCATGCGCTGGAACTTCATCCTCTCCTTCTCGCTTTCGGCGGCCTCCTACGCATCATGTATAGCCTTACCAAGATCATCGACAGGCTCACTGCCATTGTCATTATTACCACCTACATCTTCTTCTATCTCATCCATTTGAGTATCATAACCAAAGGCACTATGAAATATAGGGTCGTTGTCCTCCTCTTCTTCTCCATGGTCCATGTAAATTCCCTTTTCCCCATGCTTTGTCCAAAGAAAATATTTGTCCATGAAACCATGTGTAAAAATGTGCTGGTGTAGGGTATGTGTAGAATGGTAATCCCTTTCATTTTTACATTGGACGCACGGGCAACACATAAAACCCTTCTCATTCCTGTTTGCTTCGGCCACATCTAGAAAACAATGCAGCTTATCAATAAATTCTTGAGAGCGTCGGTCGATATTGTACATCCATTGTCGGTTCTCCATCTGAAAAAATAAAAAATGTTATGATAATTATATAGAAATTAAAGAATTTAAGCAAAGAAAATAAGCAACAAGCTATTATGAGTGGATGCTTGATACGGAAGGTGTGAATCTCTTGGTTGTCATGTGTCGTGAGGATGCCAATACTGCAAGGACCACAAGTAACCATCTGATCGAAGCGATTGAGGTTCATCAGATGGTTACTTCTTGCCCTTGTAGTATCGATATCCTTGGTGAAGCAGAGATGTTTGGACTCAGCAGGTAACTTGGTTACATAATTTCTTCATGATAAGGTGTCCCAGAGATGGGTGAACGTGTCGGTGTCATGCCAAGTCCAAACCTTCCACATGGTTTGGACTTTGGCATCACTACAGCACATTCACACACCTCACCATCATATACACCTGGCTCCCCCACTTACAGTCCTACATAAATAATCAAGGTTTTTCTATTAATCTCTACTATATTTTAGGAATTTTTACTATTTTTCTAAAACATTTATAGTAATACCTAGTATTTTTTACTATAATTAATGTCTAAATAAAACAATTGTGCTCATAATTTTCTAAGATTTTTTAGTGTTTTGTACCAAACAAACAAATATATAATCAATAATAAATAATGAAGCGTTTTCTAGTAATCTCTACTATGTTTTACTATTTTTTAGAATTTTCTAAAAAATTTATAGTAATACCTATAATTAAAGTCAAATAATGTACCTCTAATAATAATTAAAAAATCACTCTAATAATTTTCCACATGCAAGCAATCAAATAAGTGTTGTCCTGAATTAAATTCATCAAGTTTACATATCTCTAACTAATGTCTAAATAAAAAATTCGTGCTCATTCTCCTTTTCTCAAAAAACCACTTCTATATTCTTTGATTTCTCCATTTCTAGAGAAAAAAAAGACAATACTAAGTAAGAATCATAGGAGGATGAAGTTACGTACCTTTAGAGCGCATCGGTGAGTGAAATCTTCACAAAATCACAGAAAACCGACATGACCTCCCTCTCCTAGGCTCGGCCTCGCCATGAACACAATAGCTCGTTGTTCATGTGTGTGTGGCTCTCGGTCGAGCTGGGGGGAGGGAGAAGCACCTTTTATTTGTATGGGGCCTTTAGTCCCGGTCTGGGGCTACGATCGGGATTAAACGGACCCCTTTAGTCCCAGGCGTAGCCCCCGACCGGGACTAAATACCCCCTCCCAACGGCTAGTGGGCCAGGGGGTCTCTTATCCCGGCCGGGGGCTCCGACCGGGACTAAAGCCTGCCTGCCATATGCAGGGTGCTTTTAGTCCCGGTCGGAGCCCCGATCGGGACTAAAAGCACCCTGCCCCACGACCCTCTTGGGACCGAGACTAATGCTCATGCTCACATTAGTCCCGGTCCCAATTACGTCCGGGACTAAAGGGGGTGGATCGAAAGTCAGTTCTCTACTAGTGCTATGGGCCGCGTTTTTTCCCACGCCGCACGTAGGAAGCTGCAGCCAAACCTTCCTCCTTGCAGGGCGCAGGCCGTTGAACCCTGCGCTCATTGGGCTCCACGCCGCCATGCTCTCTAGAGGACGAGCTCCATGCTCCATGGCTCACCCAGGGCGGCGGGCAGACGGCCAAGGTCTGTCCCGCCCTCTACACGACGCTGCCGTGCCTAGGCCCCCAACTCATACCTGGTGAGACAGGAAATCGTCACGCACGAAGATTTAGGGTGTGTTTGGCTAGGAGTCAAAGTAGGACGGGATATGATCATCCCTTGATTTAGGGATGAGATGATCCCATCACAAGTTTGGTTGGAGGGATGGAACAGTCCCGGTTTAATGTTTGGTTGAAGGGTTCAGGACACAAGAAAATTGACGTTATTTTCATCCCGTCAACTGTAGACCCACACGTCAGTGACCTATTCATATGGGGCCATGTTGTCATCTCAAACAAAAGAAGGCCACGGTGCTCCTCGCATCACCTCCCCCTCGCGTCATGCCCCACAGTCCCACCACCGCCTAGAGACCCAGCGCTCGCCCCCACGTAGATATAACCCGCGAGTCCGGCCGGCCCCCCTGCGGTCTGGATCTCGCCCGCGAGTCCGGCTGCCGCCCTCGCCCGCCAGTTTGATCTACACGTTGCATACTTATTGTTGACAGTCAAAATTGGCTGGCCCGGCCAAACACCGGTTTGCCAAACCGGTGGTTCTGTAATTCGAGTAGGATTAGGATTCCGAGTTTAATCCCATATTGTAACCTATTCGGAAGGGGTAAAACTTCCCCGGCCTATAAATATAAAGGCTAAGGCCGATTGAGATGTATTCCAATCGAATCAAACACATTTATCCTTTACTTTTGTATCTCTCAAACCCTAATCTTTTCCAACCCCCATATTCTGTTCTTTGCTCGTCTCTACGGCGTTCAAGGGCGTTCTAGGTGGCCTGCCGACCCTAGAGCAACCCTAGCTTGCTTGAGCTCCGGCGGGGTCCCTCCCGAGCTCGAGTTTCTAGGTCGTTAAAAACTGATTTTTTAACATAACTGTTTCTTAAAAGGATTTAGCGGATTTAGCTTTTGCAGGCTTACGGTCTCATTTCAAGGAAAAGTTAGAGGGTTCTGATTTTATTACTATTAATCACTTGCAAATGAAGGCCATGAGTTTAGAGCTTAAATTTAAAAATTCAAAAGAATCTGCTAAACCACATCGTTCGAACGTGCATATTGTTGATAATGATTCTGATAGTTCGGACGATAATAAAGAAATTTATGCTGCTGAATTTGTTTGGTCATCGAAAAGTAAACCTGGTTCTTGTCCCTCATTGAAGCCGATTCAGAAAAATCGGCAAGAAGAAATTAAGTTTACTTTTGATGTAGCCAAATGTGATCGTGTTTTTGATGAATTGCTTAAGAATGGCTTTGTTAAACTTTCTCATGCAATTCCACCAGCCGATCAATTGAAAAATCGTGCATATTGTAAGTGGCATAATTCTTTTTCTCATGCGACCAACGATTGCAATGTTTTTCGACGACAGGTACAATCGGCCCTTAATGAAGGTCGATTAGTGCTAGCTGAAATGCAAGTTGACAAAGCTCTTTTCCCAGTTCATACCTTGGATGTGAATACTAAGGTGTTGATTCGGCCGTCACAAGCCGATGGAGCCAAGGGAAAGAACGTGGTGATCGGAGACCCAAGGCCGAAAAAAGTTGATGATAAAGTTCCGGCCAGAACAATGATGATTGGGAAGACTCTTGATGGAAAAGAGTCTCTGAGGATTACAATTAACACATCAAGACCCAGGGGGCAAGGAATTTCCTTGTAAGAGAATCGGTTCGCTAGTCAGGCGAAACCGGTCAGACCGGTTTCCCAAACCGGTCAGACCGTCCAAGGACTTTCAAGCCCAAGCGCCCGGAAGTGGGTACTTGGAAATTTAATGAGCCAAAGGTTCAAGGAAGGGTTCTGAAGCAAGGACCTACTTTCTCTCAGCTCATGAACAAGTACACAAAGGCCGTTCAAGTTGATCGGCCAACAAAAAAGAGACAGAGGTCACCGTAGCGTTGGATCAGTTCTATAGCTTATAAGCGCCGTGGTGATGTTACTGGGACTTCGGTACATGACCGATTGGGCTCATACCAATCAGGTCCTTTGGCTCCTCCCAAAGGCGGTCAGACCGGTTTTGTGAACCGGTCAGACCGGTTTCGGCCTGAGCAGAGATTTCAAGTTCCTCCTAGGCAAGAATACCGAGTCAAGGAGAAAAAGGAGGACGTGCAAGCCCAAGCCAGTGGATTTATAAAAATTGGCAATATTCCAGTGGCTATGCAAGATTTGGGTCGAAAGCCGATAGTCATTGGAGATTCGGCTCCTGTTCCAGTCAAAAAGTCGGTCATAGATAATGATCACGAGGCTAGCAGTAGCAAGGGCGTGAAGAAGGTCTTCCAACCAAGGTGGTGTCCTTCTGGTTTGACTCATACCCAAAAGAGAAAATTACAACGCCTGCGGAACAAAGAAAAAAGGGAACAGGAAGCTGAGAAGCTGAGGGATGAATACTTCAACAATTACAGGCCCATGATTCCTCAGACCAAAACCTGACGAGTTGTGTAATTAGCAGCACAACCAGTCAGACCAGTTTCAGAATCCGGTCAGACCGGTTCTGGTCGGCCCTCTGCAGAAGTGGTCAGACCGGTTTCTGGAACCGGCCAGACCGGTTTGTCGACAACGGCAGGGGCTGAAGCTACTTCGACCATCGATACTACTCCGCCAATTCCTCCAGTGGTTGAAGATGAAGAATTGGTTGATTTTGAGCCTTCTCCAGAGCGTGACAAAATGGAAATTAATGTTGTTTATCTATCTTCTGATTATTATGTGGTACCGGAGGAGGAAATCTCTCATCTTCAACTTGGGCCTCGAGATTCCGTATTTCAGAAGCCTAGTGAATCAGAGAATCATCTCAAGGCTTTATATATGAGAGGGCACATCAACGGGAAGCCAATTTCTCGTATGTTGGTTGATGGTGGAGCTACTGTAAATCTTATGCCATACTCTCTCTATAAGAAGATTTGCGGAAAAGACGAAGAATTGATCAAGACGAACATGACGGTCAGTGGAGTCGGTGGAGGTGATCCCATTGGTGCCAAGGGGGTGGCTTCTATGGAGTTGACCATCGGGAGCAAGACTATTGCTACGGCTTTCTTCGTCTCCGAGGTCCAAGGTAACTTCAGTTTAATTCTTGGTCGAGATTGGATTCATGCAAATAAATGTATTCCATCTACCTTGCATCAATATCTTATTCAGTGGATCGGCGATGAAGTTGAAGTTGTCCATGGTGACACTTCTTCCTTTGTTGCAATGGCCGATTCCGATTCTCTTAGTGCGAATGAGAAGGTCCAATGTTTGTCGGGCATGGATTTGACCAACTATGATTTGATCAGTTGCACCAAGGATGGTTTTGTTCCTGCTACATTAAAGCCTATGGAAAATCAGTTGAATTACTTGCTGTAATTAATGGAGCAAACAAATCAACAGAGACAAACTGGTCAGACCGCTTCTGGAAACCGGTCAGACCGGTTTAGACCTGAACAGCGCCGATCAAGCCAAACCGGTCAGACCGCTTCTGGAAACCGGTCAGACCGGTTTACGTCTGGATAGTGGCTTCAAGACTGAATTGATCATCATCGAGCACATTCGGCCGGTATGTTCGAAGCTATTGAAGATCTTGGTGATATTGATAAACTGGGTCAAGGTTTTACATCAGCCGACCCTTTAGAAAAAATAGATATTGTTGATGGTACTATTCCTAGGCCAACTTTTGTAAACAAAAATTTATCGGCTGAGTTTAAAGCCGAATTAATAAATTTGTTGAAAGAGTATGTCGATTGTTTTGCTTGGGAGTACCGTGAGATGCCCGGTTTGAGTCTTGATTTAGTTGAGCATCGTTTACCAATAAATGCCGGTTTTAGACCTTTTAAACAATCGGCTAGATATTTTAATCCCGCTATTTATGACCGAACAAAAGAAGAAGTTAATCGTTTGCTAAATGCTGGTTTTATTCGGACTTGTCGTTATGCTGATTGGATTCTAATATTGTTCCCGTTGAAAAGAAAGATTCGGGAAAACTTAGAGTTTGCATTGATTTTAGAGATCTTAATAAAGCCACTCCAAAAGATTCATATCCTATGCCTATAGCCGATGTCTTAATCAATGAAGCTTCTGGACATCGTGTTGTTAGTTTTCTTGATGGTAATGCTGGATATAATCAAATCTTCATGGCCAAAGAGGATATGCACAAAACGGCCTTTCAATGTCCGGGATTTATTGGTTTATTTGAGTGGGTAGTTATGACTTTTGGATTGAAGAATGCCGGTGCAACTTATCAAAGAGCTATGAATTTAATCTTTCATGATTTACTTGGTGTCATTGTGGAAGTGTATATTGATGATATTGTAGTTAAATCGGATGGTTTGGATTCTCATTTAGTCGATTTAAAACTTGCTCTTGAGAGGATGCGACGGTATGGTTTGAAGATGAATCCACTCAAATGTGCTTTTGGTGTTTCGGCTGGGAAGTTTCTTGGGTTTGTTATTCATGAGAACGGCATAGAAGTTGATCCCAAGAGAATTGAAGCTATGAAGAAAGTCGAAGCTCCTACTTGCAAGAAAGATTTGCAAAAGTTTCTAGGCAAGGTAAATTTCTTGAGAAGATTTATAATTAACTTGTCTGGAAAGGTTGATGCTTTTACTCCTTTACTTCGGTTAAAGAATGAAGCCAATTTTACCTGGGGGCAAAACAGCACGAAGCTTTTGAGAAGATCAAAGAGTACTTGTCTTCACCACCGGTGCTTAGGGCGCCTAAGAGAGGGGTTCCGTTCAGACTTTATGTGGCGGCTGAAGATAGAACTATTGGGGCTGTTTTGACTCAAGAAATCGGCAACAAGGAATATGTGATTGCTTATGTAAGCCGACGGCTCATCGATGCGGAAACAAGGTATACTTTCATTAAGAAGTTATGTTTATCCTTGTACCATGCTTGTACTCAATTGAGGCATTATTTATTATCTAGCACTTGCATCGTGTTGTGTCAAACCGATGTAATTAAACATATGTTGCAAAAGCCAATCTCTAGTGGAAGAGTCGGCAAGTGGGCTTATGCTTTAGTTGAGTATGATTTGGCTTGTGAACCTTTAAAATAATGAAAGGCTAAATTGTAGCTGATTTTATTGTTGAGCATCGGATTGATGATACTTGTGAATTCGACGTCGGCTATGTTGCTTGTACACCATGGAAGCTATACTTTGATGGATCGGTTTGCAATGATGGGCAAGGAATTGGTGCTGTTTTGATCTCTCCAAGTGGTGCCGTCTTTGAGTTTTCAAACCGATTGGAAGAAAAGCGAACCAATAATCAAGTTGAATATGAAGCTCTTCTATTTGGTTTGGAATTTTTGCAAGACATGGGAGTAAAGCATGTTGAAGCTTTTGGTGATTCGCTCCTGGTGGTACACCAAGTGTCAAAGGTATGCCAATGTTATAACGGTTCATTAAATGCATATCTTGATAGATGTCTTGATATCATTGCTTCTTTTGATGAATTTACTATCAAACATATTCCGAGAGAAGAGAATGATAAGGCAAATACTCTGGCTCAGAAAGCATCTGGTTATATGGTTGCAAAGAAATATTTCTATCTCCAAAAACCAATGCAAACGAAAGCCGAGGTTCTGGTTCTGGACGAACCGGTCACACCGGTTTCAGAAACCGGTCTGACCGCTTCGTCCCCTGACAGAACCAAAAATCCTTTGGATGCTGCTAATCAATCCAAAGTCGAAGATCAGGATTGGAGGGTGTCTATTATTACTTATTTGAGAGATCCTGGTCGTGGTGCAGAAAGAAATATTCGGCGAATATCGTTTAAATACGTTTTGCTTGACGATGAACTCTATTGTCGAAACGCCGAAGATTTACTATTGAAATGTCTTAATTCGGATCAGGCCAAAGTTGCCATGGGTGAGGTCCATGAAGGTATTTGTGGTACACATCAATCGGCTCCAAAGATGAAGTGGTTACTTAGACGAGCCGGTTTCTATTGGCCTACTATGATGGCAGATTGTTTCAAATATTACAAAGGATGTGAGGAATGTTAGAAGTTTGGAAATTTGCAACTTGTTCCTGCTGCATTGATGCATCCTATTATTAAGCCATGGTCGTTCCGAGGTTGGGGATTGGATTTTATTGGACAAATTAATCCTCCATCATCAAAAGGACATTGTTTCGTGTTGGTTGCTACGGATTATTTTACTAAGTGGACCGAAGCGATTCCTTTGAAGAATATGACGCATCGAGAGGTGATTGAATTTGTTACGCAAAATATTATTCATAGGTTCGGTATTCCTCAAACTTTGACAACGGATCAAGGTACTTCGTTTATGTCTAAGGAGGTGCGTGAATTCACCGAATCCTATAAAATTAAGTTGCTCAATTCATCTCCATATTACGCTCAGGCTAATGGACAAGCCGAGTCAAGTAATAAAATTTTGATCAAATTAATCAAGAAAAAGATAGCAGAAAGTCCTAAGAGATGGCATGAAGTTTTATCTGAAGCATTATGGGCTCATCGTATATCTAGACATGGTGCTACTAAATTTACTCCTTTTGAGCTTGTGTATGGTCAAGAAGTCGTTTTACCCGTTGAGGTAAATCTGGACGCTTATAGGTTGGCTAAACAAAATGACCTTGATGCTGTTGATTACCACAATTTGATGTTGGACAATATTGATGAGGTAACCGACAAATGATTGAAAGCTTTGAAGGAGATTGAGAAGGATAAGCTTCGAGTTGCTAAAGCTTACAACAAGAAAGTACGAGGAAGATATTTTCAGATTGGTGAGCTTGTTTGGAAGACGATCTTGCTTATTGGGACAAAAAGCAACAAGTTTGGTAAATGGTCACAAAGTTGGGAAGGACCTTATAGAGTTGTCAAAGTAATTTTTGGGAATTCTTACATGCTAGAGGCGCTGAAGGGAGATCATTTGCCTAAAGCTATCAACGGAAGGTATTTGAAAAAATTATATCCAAGTGTTTGGCAAGATGCATGAAGACCAATGGCCGATATATTGTTGATATCGCCCTTAGCATAAATTTTAGCTCCTGAATTGTATTTACTTGCTTTTTAGTTCTCAAGTTCACTAAATACGCAGGGGGCATGTGTTGACAGTCAAAATTGGCTGGCCCGGCCAAACCGGTCTGACCGGTTTGCCAAACCGGTTGGTTCTGTAATTCGAGTAGGATTAGGATTCCGAGTTTAATCCCATATTGTAACCTATTCGGAAGGGGTAAGACTTCCCCGGCCTATAAATATAAAGGCTAAGGCCGATTGAGATGTATTCCAATCGAATCAAACACATTTATCCTTTACTTTTGTATCTCTCGAACCCTAATCTTTTCCAACCCACATATTATGTTCTTTGCTCGTCTCTACGGCGTTCAAGGGCGTTCTAGGTGGCCTGCCGACCCTAGAGCAACCCTAGCTTGCTTGAGCTCCAATGGGGTCCCTCCCGAGCTCGAGTTTCTAGGTCTTCACGATCCCCAGCCAGAAAAGCGGTCTGACCGGTTTGTCCCGGGGAGGTCAGGAGTTGGCCGTTGTGACGGCCGTGCTGCGCATTCGATCGATCTTCGAGTGTGTTGGCGCGCTTTCGTGTCAACACTTATATTACGGCGGGAATTTCGACTGCTACGGTATCATCACATTTTTTTAATCCTGTCGGACGACATCGGGGCGCTAGTAGGACCTTTTTTTCTGTTCGATTGATCGAGATTCCTTTCAATGCCACCATCTCCTTTCCGTTTGTTTTATGCATCCCTTCTCGATCTCGACTCGATATGATTCAGGTATGAGACGAATACTTCTCCGATCTTGCGTGATGTCTCGACTACGGTGGGCAGGACCTGCGAGCCCAACGGGAACGTATATATGATGGACCCAATCCAGATGAGAAAGGAGCCCTCGGTGACGCTGGAAGCTTAGCAGGAAGGATCCATGCCGTTCAGGTCTTTTATAACCCCTGACTCGTAGTTGTACGTCGTCTTCCGCCAAAACCTAGGTCGAAAACCCCCTGTAAGTTTGTGTTGAGGTTGAAGATTTGCATTAGCTTGAACCTTGGAATAATCCTTGTTCCGTTCCTTGAAGTTAGTTTTTTTTTAAAAAGATCTATCCGGCCCTTTTTACTGCAAACGCGACTGAACTGTCTTTTATCCAATTTTTCTGTGAAATAACAGTAGGCCAACCTCATTTGACTTCCAAGGTTCAATTATTAACATTATACATAAACTGCTATGAAAAAATTAATTACGGGATTAGCAGCCTGCAGTTCAACTGCTTGATGGACAACATATCTTTGTTAGTTGAAGAATAGAGCCCATCTCTCGGTTACCTTTGCTCCACAGCATTACTTTGTTCATACACTCGATGCATCTTTGTGAGTTTGGAAAACATTGTATGCTACAAAATTCATTGGCTTAGAGCAGTAAAGGATATATCAGACTCCTTATTGGTTTGTTCTCATAATGTTCTGTACAGCCACCATTGTGCACATTAGTACATTACCATGACCTAGCATCCACATAGTGACCATATTTTTGTCTCTATACACAAAAAAGGTGAAAGCACCGTTGAATGAAACTGGACTGCACATGAATTTAGTTTTGGTGATAGCATTCTGTGTAGTTTATAGAGAGTCAATCTTCTGGTTATAGACATATAGGATTTCAGATATAACGTGTTAATTTATATTAATCCATTGACACTGCAAATGCAGATAATAAGATTGAGTAGTTACTTCTGCTAGCATAACTTTTGCTTTATTAAATAAAAAGTACCAACTAATTTACGTACGGAATCACCAAACATGTCCTTTTTTTTACAGTAGCCAGTAGTGTAGTACAATATCATGAACTGTAGTATCTTATACCCACCACTTCAAAATCTAAACAGGATTTACAGTAGCAAATTCTTTTCTTGGCTGGAATTGATCAGACTGGAGAGAGCATTTTCTCCTTGATTATCTCATATTATTACCCCATTTAAGTTTAAAACCTTTTATGAGATGGTCATTGGTCAACTATAGTTCTGTGTGATCTGGTAGCTGATGCGTTTTTATTGCACTAATACAAGATCCGGATACAGGGCGTTCGTCATTATTATGGAACACCCTGCAGTAATCACAGTATAACCGAGCTGAACAGAGCAATGAGAAAGGTGGAGAGGAGGCTGGATGCACTTGAGGGAAAAGGTGATATTGGGCACAAGCCATTGGTCCAAGAAGTGTTGAAGTATAAACGTATGATCTTACGCACAGTATTAAATATTCATTTATTGATATTACTGGCTTGTCTAATCTTGACTAATTTAGCCATGCTGCTTTTTTCGCAGCCATGAGAGAGCATAAGTTTGATCGATTTGTAAATGTGGCCACTGCTGTAGGTTTGAGCATTACCTTCAGTGTGATAATGTATTATCGTTTTCCTTGGCACGCCGTAATGTATAAGTGAGCGCAAGGTGGTGATATGGTACTGAAAATATGTTGATAGTTTACCCTATACTATTGTGGAATGGTAATGTCGTGGAAGGGATGAGATAAATTTGCCTCGGAGGTGGGGCTAAGGTTTATCAGGCCTGGGACAGATTCTGGGGTCTTGAGGCGATTGGTTTGGCATCTAATTGATTGTTTGCACAAATCATCAGATGTTGATGGTGCTAACATTGAGTAGTGTTAAAAAAACATCTACAGGCACGGCACTACCAGCAAATTTCCACAAGACGTGTTATTCCTGGAGTGATCAGGATTCATGAAGCGACCACATATAAGGAGGATGCATGCCACATCGACTCTCTGAAAATGAAACCACACTTTTGGGCATAGTGACCTGATGGTTCAGGTTCAGTTTCATGCGTAGAATTCACATGCCCAGTCTGCTACATTCAAAATTTGGAAACCCAACTTGGATCCATTTTTTCTGTGGTTTATTTCAGTCAGTGTCGGCTTGGGTGTTCTGGGTGAGACTGGAGCTCACGTTACGTGTGCCTGGGTGCCTGAAAGCCACATCTGACATCTGTATCAGACTGAATACACAAAGAAACAAGTGAGCTTTGACCTTATCACAAAGTTGCTGTAATTGTCACTTTTGAGTGACACCATTTGTCTTGGATTGGTAGAGAAGACAGCACATGAGCTAGCAGTGAGAAGGAAAAACATTGTGAATTATGGGGCGTATATATCCTTGTTTTTCCTTCTTCAAAGTTTTCCCTTGTCTTGATTTGTACAGGAAGACGGAGATAGGCATTTCCTGAGCCACTTGCCAAGATACAAAAGGGACTGGATGTATGGATTTAATTTGTAGTTCAGGTTGGTTCCATCCATGGCATGTGAGGTCAAACTGAACGTGCGGGTAAATTCGACCATGAGGTGACCTTCACTCGTTTCGTTGCCCTGGTGTGGATTTCTTGAATTGCATGCGTATTAACTGCAGACACACGAATAACTCCATAACATTTGTCCCTTCTTGGTCGTACCCTGTGGGCTCACTAACTCCATAACATTTGTCCCTTTTGTCTCCCACGAGTCTCATTTTTAACTTGATGACATATGTTATTATCATCTAAAGGAGAAACAATTTCATAATTTTAACGGATATTTTTTTGTGTCTCCTCAGTTAAACTTAGGTAGTTCCAATATACGGAAAATAGTCATAAAGTTTCTTTAAAAATCTTGCAAATGAGAATGACAAATGAGGGAAAAGTTTTTGTTTAACTTCTTTTATGGTTACTACAGATTGCAAATTTTAGAACGACTAGCAAAATGCTCATACATTGCTACAGTGAAATACTTGCATTATTCTTTTTGAACTCATATAGTTTTTTATTGTGTGATTATGTTTTTTATTATACTCAATGGATCTACACATATTTGATAGAAAAGGGGAGGGCGAAGAACCGGTTGGCTACAAGGCCAAGCTTTCAAGCCGACAACGATGGTTCAAACCCCCACAGTGACACTCTCGCTAGAATTTTTTAGGGCAGTCACCGACCAGCCTCTAGCCCCATACTTATCATGCATATCTACTTTTTTTTAATTCTAGCGAGAGAGTCTATAGTTACAACCATATTCTATAATAAAATGCGATCCCATCTCTTATTCTAATATCTAGTTAATGGATTTAATTATTACAACTCGAAACTCATGATCCAATTTTTTATAATAGATTTAATTACACCAGCTTGGATTGATTAACTGTTAACATGGTTTTTTTTGCAATGTCTTATGGCTGACTCGGTCCATGCCTCTGTATACATGCTATTCGTTAATGTTGTAGACTCCATCAATTTGACACATGCAAGTATTCCAACCTAATTATCTTGAAGCACTTGATCAACGTATAGCTAGACCACGGCCCTTGGTTTACACAGACAGAGATTATGTTTTCCAATACAAATGACAATAAATAAGTTGTAGTTTTGTAAAATTTATTGTTTAAAGCATACTTTATTTGTGGTATCACAAAACAAAATTTTAAAGAATTAAATTCACAAAAAACAATTTTAATTACGAAACTAAATTTGAAAATTAGTTACACACAACTGCACTTTTTATTTGTTCCATAAATCTACACTTCTCTGGCAATTTGTAAATTTACACTTTTGTATTTATCGTATATTGTAAAATTGCCGTCAGAAGTTTTGTTTTGTGAAATAGGAGTATTGTGATAAAAATCTTAAAGAGTGCAGTTTTCTGATACAAGTGACACTAAATAAGTTGTAATTTTGTGAAAATTAATTTATTGTTTAAAGTATATATTTTGATTGTGGTACTGACTACTGAGTGAAGAATAAAAGTTTAGTTATATGAAGTTGACAGTGTTCTTAAACAGTGTCATTTTAATTTGACATTGCTGTTTACCATGAAAAGTTGACAGTGTTGCAAAGTATTACAATGGATTCACTGTGTTATTGTGAATTTTGAACGGTATCCTTCAGTTTATCGTTGTTACCAAAAACGTTGACATTGTTGCAAAGTATTAGAATTTATTCACTGTGTTATTATGTATTTTAACACGAAGCCCATTCGCTGACTAGTATTTTAGGCTTATTATTACCAATTTATCATTGAACGGCTTCAACTGTACTCATCCCACCGGTATTCACTGATGTTTTTCTTAAACAGTATCCTTTTAATTTGACACCGTTGTTTACCAAAAATGTTGACGGTGTTGTAAAGTATTAGAATTGATTCATTGTGTTATTGTGTATTTATTTAGACAGTATCCTTTTGTTCATCGCTGCTACCAAAAATATTGACAGTGGTACGAGGTATTAGAACTGATTCATCGTCGTCCTGTTCGTTTGGCTTATCAGCCAGCAGTACTTTTCAGCCAGCGGTACTTTTCTCTCAGAACAAATCAACCACCAGTCAGTAGTACTTTTCTCTCGAAACAAATCTGTTATTAGGTATTTTAACACAAAGCCTATTCATTCAGTAGTAGCTAGTTTAGGCTTATTATGATCAACTTATCACTGAAGAGCTTCAACTGTTTACAGCTAGCCCTCCGGTATTCACTGATGTTGGTTAGTCGTCCGCATACGAAGATCATCCGAGGAAGGGCACAATAAGTGAAGTCATGTGTCTGGAGAAGCCGCTTAAAAGAATATTTACCAGCTGAGAGGCAGAACAGCATGTCTGAAGAAGGCGCATACACAGGAGCACAAGCTCACCTCGCCAATCCGTCGTCCCTCCCTAGATCAGCATCGACCCACATGCGCAACGTATCACTCGCTAGTCATCCCTGAACTCACCGAGCAAGACGAAGATGTCCAGAGATGACGACGACGACGAGGAGAGCAGCAGCTGGACGCACCATCCATCCTATGGAGCACAGCAGAAGAGGAGACCCGACGACACAAGGAGAGGGACCGAGTGAGAAAAAAAATAAAAAGTGGTTGCCTCTTTTGGACGACGGGGTGGGCTGATCGATCACTCGTTTTCCCTTGCCGCTGACGCTTGGGGCGATTTGGGGGCCCGCCGGCCCGTGAACCGGGCGATAGCCTGCGTGCGAGCACCCAAGCGGCCAATGAGCGAGCACCCTATCTTAAATCTCCACCATTCCACCCTTATCGACCCCCCTCTCTCGCTATCGTTCCCTCCTCCTCCTCTGCACTCTAGCTGCTAGTCTCGCATTGCCTTGCTTGCTTGCTCCCCTGGTCACCTCCCGGCTGGGCTCACCCCCCCCTCCTCCTCTATCCTTTCGCTCTCCTCCTCCTACCTTCTCTTATCCCGATAATGGCAGCCTCCAGCAGCACCGACTGAATACCCAGCAGCGGCTCCGTCTCTCGCCTCGGCTCCTCGCATAATTTCCAAGAACCAATACCTTTCACAGCCTTGTGGCAGGTTGTCCGGCACAGGGCTGTGTGTGCTCTGAGTGAGGCGAAGAACAGCGCGCGGCTGGGCGCCGGCCCATTGGTAAATTCTTGGACCTCCTGCTGTTTTGTTTGTTTGTTATAAGCCTCATGCTCCCGTTGCTTGGACGTTTGGCGCTTTGCTCGGTTGCTCCTGAACATTGCGTGCTCGCTCTTGGTGCCTACCGGGCGCTTCAGGAAACTTTTGTTTCACTTCACGCTGCTCCTTTGTTCATTCTCTGGCTTTGCTCTGTCGGTTCGTTGCCCCGGAATTCGAACGTGCACGACATCCAGCGCTGCAGCTAGCCTCACGACAGAGCAGCAGTGTTTTGTTTTTCTCCTGTCTCTCTGTGAATTGCTTGAGTTCAGTGTGCGTGTGTTCTTGTGCCCATTCATCATTGGTTGCTCGTCTTTCCGGCCTTGTTGTTGTCAAGTACATGCTGCGAATTGGAATGGTGAAATAAACTTAGCATCTCGACGAGCGTACCGAGAATCCGTATGTTCTCTGAACTCTCTGTTTCTGAAGAACATAATTGTATTGTGTCTGTCTTTGTACGGTACCTGCAAACTCGATTGGAGTTCTCTTGTCCACAGGTTCTGACACTTCATGGCCCCTTATCCCTTTGTAGTTGGCCAGAACAGAACTAACTTCTTCAATTCCATTTTGCCCCGTAACACAATTTCTTTTCTTTTTGATTGCCTTCCGTATAAACTCATCATATTAGTCACACTGTGTGCACAAGTCAAGTTAATCCTTGTGAGAACAGGTGACATGAAAGTTAAATATTTAAATTGTTGCTTGCTGTTCTTTCTTACATATACCATCAGTGTTTCCCTCTTTTTCTCTGGTCAATAATCGTGCCGTGGGCCGAACACATACTAAGATACATGAAGACAGGACGAGTATTTCTCTTTCACGTCTCACTGTTTATTATGAACATGGGATGCCCACATGTCAAGGACAGCGCCCTAATTTGTCCTCACTGTACTTTTCTGGAACTAGTCTCTGTAACCATTTCTTCGCCCTCGCCCTCTTCTTCAACTCCAAAACATGTGTCACACACGTTTTTCTTCCGAGCAACTGTGTGAAAACAAATGAACTTGGTGTGTGTTTTGCTGCGGTGATGGGTTCATGCCTTCAAGGCGGTGTTAGATATTAATTAGTACCGCCTTTTTGGTAACAACCATATCATCATATCATTATGATGCCATCATATACTAGGATAGAAGGAAGAAAGCAGTGCCTTTTCTTTCCTGTTGTTTGGCGGTCACGATGATTGTTAAGCATTAAGCATATAGTCGAAAGGTGTAAAGGTGGCATTTTTAATCCGTTCTGAAATATACTGAAGATAGATAGGCCCGCGGTGTATTTAATCTTTTCTCAGCGACCGAAGATAGAAAAGTTCCGAGGCGTATTAGTTAATTTCAGTGTATCTAGTAAAAGTGATCAAATCTTGTTGAATGCCCCACTACTGTACTTGTTTTATTACATCCTAGTGCTTGACAGCCATTATATTGTGTCAAATCTTCAGTGCACCAATTTATGGTTTGGTTTTGCTTCTGCTGGTGCAGTTGGGTTGTTTGAGCTGAGCTTGCTCGCCGTTGGGCGCGTGCATGGCGCCCAAGAGCAAGCGTGGGAAGGCCAAGGGTGAGAAGAAGAAGAAAGATGAGAAAGGTGATTGCTTTTGATGTCCACAGCTCTCTAGGCATAATTCATGAGGATCAGGCAATATGATTGTTGAATTATTAATTAATCTGTTTTCCTTCATGTGGTTTGTAGTTCTCCCTGTGGCCATTGACATCACTGTGAACCTCCCGGACCAGTCTCATGTCATTCTGAAGGTTTGGTTTCTATGTCCTCACCAATGTACTAATGTAGTCGTCTCCTCAACACAATTTACTCATCTGGCCTCACTGAACTATACATGAGAACAGAGTTATCACTGAAACACACATAAAAAAGACGAACCAAATTTTGTTTCTTGAGACAGGAACGAAGTTTCAGCTTGTAATTTGTTGTATAAAAAATATTACAGATCCCTAGATTTGAGGATAGTACTGTACTTTGTTTAGCCCTCATGTCCTTCTATCGTACTACCTCCGTTTCAAATTACTATTCATCGGTGACTTTTTCGTTTAACGTTTGACCATTCGTCTTATTCAAAAAATTTCACAAATATCATTTATTTAATATGTAACTTGTTTTACTATCGTATATACTTCAAGTATAACTTATTGGTTTATATATTTGAACAAAATTTTTGAATAAAACGAATGGTCAAAGATGATGAAAAAAGTCAACAACTAATAGTAATTTGGAACGGAGGTAGTAAATCGTAATGCGAGCCACAAACTACAACGTTACATAATAATCAGTTTGGTCGTGTTCATAATTTTGCTCCATATTTGTCTTTTCCGGTGCAGGGGATTTCAACTGACAGGATCATCGATGTGAGGCGGCTGCTGTGCGTCAACACCGCCACATGTGCCATAACAAACTACTCTCTCACACATGAGGTATGTTTCGGTATCTTCTGCCAAGCAGGCAAGGGCAGCCGAAGTCAATCCACGGGTTTAATCGCAAAGAAAAAAAAATCGCAGACCCTCCCCTCCCCCCCCCCCCCCCCCCCCCCCCCAACCTGCATTCTCATCCTATCTGTACTATGTTCAAATGGTCCTATAAAATGTTAAATTAAACAAGGACGAAGTTTGTTCAGTACATTTTTGAAGTACTAACCCTGTTCCAAAATACAGATCGTTTGACTTTTTTTTATACAAGTTCGACCATTCGTCTTATTCAAAAAATTTATGAAAATATATTTAAATTTAAAACATCTTTAAAGATTTTTTATTAATAAAGCAAGCTTTATGATAATTCGTACAAAATTTTAAATAAAACGAGTGATCAAACATGGAATTAAAAAAATCAAACGAACTATAATTTAAAACGAGAGATTCATTTTATGGCGTAGTCGACACTTGTACCATGTGGTGACTCATGGCTTGGCATGCTTCGTCCAAAGCAATCTTCGCTTTAGCCTACTGGTAAAACGGTGACGAGTGGATAGTGATGATTTTTCTCTCTTTTTGGTTTTGTTAGACGCGTGATGGTCAACTGAAGGATGCTGCTGACATTGCGACGTTGAAGCCGTGCACGCTCACCCTGGTGGAAGGTAAAAGCATGACACCATATGTTCTAGTTTAATGAGCAATTAAAGAATTATGGCTGAGGTGATTAGCTAAATAATTTGCACCTGCTTGCACTAACAGCACACACATCATTATTAGGATAGTGGAAAATAGAAGAGTAAATTACATTCATGATACAACAACTTGTCACGTAGGTGCAAATTAGTCCAAGAACTTTCAAAATGCTCAATTTAGTACAATAGCTTGACAGGCGGATGTAAATTAGTCCAACAACTTATAAAATGCTCAAGTTGGTACGATAAGTTGACACGTGGGGTGCAAATTGGTCCAACAACTTGTGAAATGCTCAATTTAGTACAATAACTTAGCAAATAGGTGCATCTATAGTCCAAACTTTTTAACGGTGATGTATTAAGTATAGTAGATGGATATATGAATACATTTTGTATATTATATTTACATAACTTAATAAGTTCATCGATCCAAATTCAATAAATTCTAGAATAACAACATTAATTAGTATTATCGAAAGACTAAAGTACATAAGAGAGATTTTGAGATCTAAGGTTTGTTTTCGGCTTCTTCTCATGCATTCAACAATTATGTAGAAAACAATTTTGTTTATGTCCTTTTAGCTACTTTTTCATTATGAAACAAGTATTGGAGGCTTTAAAAATATTTATACCAAGCTCCTAAAGCACATATATTGGTTTTCTTTTTAAGCTAAAAAATACATATAATCAAATATGTAGAAAACAACAAGAATAAACTTATCAATATTGAATATAAAAATTAATATTCTTAATCAAAATTAAATCACTATATAAAAATTAATGAATTTGAAGACACAACGTTACTTTCCTGTGCATTGAATGTTTTTATCTTAGCCAAATGCATTGCCATCGTGATGCGAACATCAATAGCTAATTAATACATGAATATACTATCTATTATAGCCCGACGTTAGGGAATACGTTACGATTGTCGCATTTGGATTATAGATGCACTAATTTGCCAAGTTATTGCACTAAAATGGGCATTTTACAAGTTGTTGGACCAATTTGCTCCCACACATCAAGTTATTGTACTAAACTGAGCATTTTACAAGTTGTTTGACCAATTTGTACCCACCCACCAAGTTGTTGTATGGTGAGCGCAATTTACTCAAGATAGAAATTCTTTGTCCAATTAGCAAAAAGAAAAAGAAAAAACCTGCTGCGTGCAGGCAAAGAAAACAATAATACTATGAAACCTTTTTCAGGGCAAATACATACCTTAAGTTAACATATGCTTGTTTGGTATTGTGGCCATATTTTACTATAGCTTAGACACTTACATTTGATGATTTTATGGCTATGACACTATTGGTGAGTCACATTTCCTATTAACGAGGACCCATCATCATTCACTCATTTCTTTTTCATTTTTCCAAGTTTATGGTTTGGGGAAAATTGAATTTCGTTCAGTCCATGGTCTTCCTCCCTGCCCGTCCCGTCAGGAAACAAATCTGTTATTTCTGCAATTAAAAAAAATGCAGAGTACACCGCCTTCATTTGAAATAACATAATTTAAACAAACTTTTAAAAAATTTCAAAATAGACCTTTTGTAAAAGAAATTCATCCTCTAACCAGCCAAAGAAACCCTAGTTTAAAGAAGATACTTGGTATAAATGATACTAAAATGTTTTTTTATTTCTTCAATGTTTGAATTTCTAGAATTTTGGTACTAAAACCTTTTATTTTTATTTATTTTTTAAATTTACCGCAGAGGAGTACAGCGAGGAGAGCGCAGTGGAGCATGTCCGGCGGCTGCTGGACATCGTCGCCTGCACCACCTCCTTTGGCCCCGCGCCGCCACCTCCGCCGCCGCCGTCTCCCAAGGACGCCGATGCCGCCAAGGAGCCCTCCAGCTCTAGCGCCACCTCCAAGGCCGCCGCCTCCGGGTCCTCGGGCGGGCGCCGCACGGCCTCGCCGCCGCCAGCGTCACCGTCCGCCGGGGCCGGCAAGGAGTCGTCGGCCGCAAAGGAGGCAGCGGCCAAGGAGTCCGCGGCCGCGGCGGAGCTGGAGGCCGAGATGAGCGGCGCGTGCCCCCGCCTCGGCGCCTTCTACGAGTTCTTCTCCCTCGCCAACCTCACGCCGCCACTCCACTGTATGTGAATCTGACAGCTTCTCACTATTCTCTATCTGAATTACCGATCACGCATTGAGTGCTCAATCCGCTATAGCCGCTCAATATTACTTGCATTTATCCAAACTCTTGATTGATTTCAGTTATAAGGCGGGTGTCACAGCCTCGGCAGGAGGAGCAGCCTTCGGATGACCATCTATTCTTCGTAGAGGTATGAAATGGCTCAATGATAGCCTTTTCATTGGCTTCATTGGGACATAGGTCCCCCCTATGATTTTGCTGTGTAATGTGCTGGCCCTAATCAGAGAATTGTTGTCTGGTTTATAGGAAAAGCTTTGTAGTGGGAAATTCATTGTTGTTGAAGCTCGAAGAAAGGGATTCTTCAGTTTGGGGAAGCATCGAGTGTTGTGCCATAACCTTGTCGATCTTCTGAGGCATCTCAGTAGAGCATTTGATAACGTTCGTCTACCTCACTGAACTTCCTGAACTTTGTTGTATGTTATAATTTCCATTATAGGGTAATAGTAGCTGGAATGCCAAATGTATTTAACCTTATTATTTAGTTCCCACTTGTATTATTGTTTTCCCTAAACAATAGAAGAGGTAATTAGTAGTACAGGGAGAATTCGAGGATTCCTTTATTTTGCATCAAAAGACTGATATATGTGTATAATGAGTGCATAGCTATCTTCAGTACTGAAAAATATTCAACGGGCAGCAATTTTAGGATTATGGCGATAGGTTTTCTGGAAGATTACAAACTAAAATCAATCTTCGCTTGATGCTATTTTAATCGTAGCATTGGCATACTGCCGCAGAAAGTAATTATCTGCATTTGCACATCTTTTATGAGCTTTTGATAAGAAACATTGGAATCATAAGCTACTATAGTGCAACATGAGGTGTCTAATAACATGCAATTATAAGTTCCAAGATTGTCCATCACACTTGATGTTTCATAATGCTTATTTCATTACTTCTAACTTTAAGCTCAATTCTTTTCTGTTACTTTGATATGTTTTAGGCTTATGAAGATCTTATGAAGGCGTTTTTGGAAAGAAACAAGGTTTGCAGTAACCTCATTCAAGTTATTTTTTAAAATTTTTGTTGGTGTTGATGGAAAACTATCAGGGCTGGAGCTAGATTGCTAGAATTAAAATCAACCCAAGTCTTGGTTTAGTAGTGCCTTCCTAGCCTTTACCTCTTCAATCCATTGATTTTAGAGTGAAATTTCTTTAGCATCTTGGTTCTATGCCTAGGGCTAGAGCTCTAGCTGCCATAGGCCTGGTTCCGCCCCTGGAAACTATCTCATATCAGTTGTTTCAGAACTATGTTATACTCAGGAATGCACTAGAATATATATGAGAACAGATCTAGATAAGTTTAATTTACTTGTACTTCAAGTAACAAATAAAAATTTGGTTGTGTTCTGCCCTTCTGGGAATACCTTGCCTACCCATAAAGATATGTTCATGTAGCTTCATAACCTATTTCTTCCATATTGGGCGCATTATAGTACTGTCTGCTTTTGTTGAAGCGCCTTATTTCAGCACTGATGTCTTGCAAAATCGTTGCATGTTTGTGACTAATCTTGTTTTCTGTTACCCAAGTGCTTCATACTTTACAGCATATATATTTGATAAATCTTTCTCTTATTCCAATGTTCTGTCTCACCTAGTTGTTGTTGCTCATGCATCGCAGTTTGGAAATTTCCCTTATGGATTTCGTGCAAACACATGGCTTGTTCCTCCAATTGCTGCGCAGTCACCATCAACCTTTCCTCCTCTTCCTGCCGAGGATGAAACTTGGAGAGGTAGTGGAGGTGGTTGGGGAAGGGATGGCAAAAGCGACATGTTGCCATGGGCAGATGAATTCCTTTATCTGACATCCATGCCTTGCAAAACTGCTGAGGAGAGGGAAATCCGTGACAGGAGAGCATTCCTACTTCACAGCTTATTCGTAGATGTGGCCATCTTTCGGGCTATTGCAGCAGTAAGGCATGTAATGGAGAGTACAGACATATCAGCATCAACTAAGATAGATGAAGTCTTGTATTCTGAGACAGTGGGAAATTTTAGCATCACTGTCACAAGAGATTCTTCAGATGCAAGCTGCAAGTTGGACACTAAGATAGATGGAAGCCAAGCCACAGGCATGGACTCTAAGGATCTTGCAGAAAGGAACCTTTTGAAAGGAATAACTGCAGATGAAAATACGGCTGCCCATGTATGATTTCTAAATTAAGTTTGCCTTATCTATATCTTCACGAAATGTAGTATTTCTTAATTTTTTCATGACTTTGCAGGATGTTGACAGTCTGGGCATTATCAACCTTAGATATTGTGGGTATGTTGCAGTAGCAAAGGTTAACAATATCGACAAAACCAAAGTGACCTCTTCTATTAAGCCAATAAATATCGCAGATCAACCTGAAGGTGGTGCACATGCATTGAACATTAACAGGTTGATAACAAGAGTAGCAATGCTCTTATGTTATCCTCTACACTTAATTTGTATAGATTGACCCTATATTTGCCTTTTGTTGATGAACTTCTTCTCATTTGTTTAGTTTGAGGATGCTCCTTAATGAAGCCAATTCAACTGGGGAGAAAAAGGCATCAAGCCTTTCACAAAATCATAGGCATGAAGAACTTACTACAGCACAAAGTTTTGTTGAGAAATTGTTGAAGGAAAGTCTTCAAAAGCTTGAGGAAGAGGAAATCGAGAAACAATCATTTATGAGATGGGAACTTGGTGCCTGCTGGGTTCAGCATTTGCAAGATCAGAAAAATTCTGATAAGGATAAAAAGCAAGGCGGTGAGAAGGATAAGAAGAAAACATTGGACAAATCCCTGAAAGAGACAAAGATTGAAGGGCTAGGGAAGCCTCTCAAAGCACTTAAAAACTCAAAGAATGTTGACACTGCTGACATTGGATCCTCATTGGGGGCCAAAAGCTCTGCAGAAAGTCAGAAAGACAAGCCATCAGATATTGAATCACCTCAAGGAGAGTCTAATGCTTCAGAGAATGAAAACCTGCTGAAAGATTTGTTACCAGAATCTGCTTTTACAAGGTTGAAGGAATCAGAAATTGGGCTCCACCAGAAGGTGATGCATTGTATTTCACTACAACTGAAAAGTCAAATTAGCTGCCTGTTGTTTCATGTTGTGTTGATCCTTTCCTCTGAGATGTTGATGAAAGAGTAAACTACCTTTTCACTGTGATGTTCTGTATCTTTGGGGGCCATACATGTTGTATATATAGCTAGTAACTTTTGGTTGCCGTGTTGCACATGGTATGATGTTGATGCTGAGCTGTTGAGATGTTAAGAAAATAGTTCCTTTTCTGACCCATAGGTATGAAATTTCTGTACTGTGACTAAGGTATACTGGTTATAGACAACCTAAAATGTGAGTTTGAGTCAATGTAGTTCTTATTCTACACAACGAATATGTTTCAACCATGCACTGGTTAGTTTTATGACACAATTGTGCTAGGAAACCCCTTAGAAGTACTATTATTTTTATCTAAAATGGTACCATTCTTTTTGCTATAGTTCATTCACTTTGTGCTTCAATCTTCTGGTCATCTCTTTTTATTTTGTGAAGTGAAACTATTTTTTTCTCTTAAAAAAGATAAATTAGTTTTTGTACATTATTTGTGTTTGTCTTGATTTAGCTGATGTAGGATCTTTTACTGTTCCTTGTTACCAAACATCCATTGTATCATAATTGTGCACGAAGACTCTAGACTAACCTTGTTTGTTCTACAGTCACCACCTGAGTTGATTGAGATGGCTCTAAAGTACTATGATGAAATTGCGCTTCCTAAGCTGGTACGTATCAATGTTTGAAATAATTAGATTTATTGAGTTAAGAAGCCTAATAACTAATCAAAGAAAATAATCAGGTTGCAGATTTTGGTTCCCTGGAACTTTCACCTGTTGATGGTAGGACTTTGACAGATTTCATGCATACCAGAGGCCTACAGATGCGCTCTCTAGGACGAGTTGTAAGTTTCTAATGCTGTTTTACATTTGAATGGAACAAATTCTGTTTCTTCCCAATTACTTTGTAAATGTTGACCAGCTAATTTATCTGTTTAGGTCAAGCTTTCGGAGAAGCTTTCACATGTTCAGTCCCTATGTGTGCACGAAATGATAGTGCGAGCTTTCAAGCATATTGTTCGATCTGTAATTGCTGCTATTTCCGACACGCGGCAATTAGCACTAACAATAGCTGCAGCGTTGAACTTACTGCTTGGTGTTCCTGATTCCGATGTCGCTGGAAGTTCTTCTAGCATGCATCCCCTAGTATGGAGATGGCTGGTGACCTTCTTAAAAAAGAGGTATGAGTTTGAGCTCACAGAGAAACATTACCATGATGTGAGGAAATATGCTATCCTGAGAGGACTATGCCATAAGGTAAAACATACTATATTTTTCTTTATTATTAAATAAAATCTCATACCGATTTGGCATAATTTGAATCGATGATAACTGTCGCTGTTAGGTGGGAATTGAATTGGCACCCCGAGATTTTGTTATGGATTCTGCTTTTGCATTCAATAAGCAGGACATTATTAGCCTGGTACCTGTGCATAAGGTAAAGTTTGTAGAATGTGATTATTATTTTTTGAAATTAATTTTTATCAAACATGCAGGAGAACTGCGTATCTTTGTATTAATAGGAGAAGAAGAGTCTAACACACTAAACACTTGACTCATCATATGTAATCAGATTTATTGTTTCAGTGATGACATGTATGTAGGTTATGACCGTCAGTAGTTTAGAACTGTTTTCTATTTATTAATTGTTAATACTTAGACAATAAAAATGCAACTAATATGGTTTCCCATGACATGCAGCAAGTTGCATGTTCATCTGCAGATGGAAGGCAACTGCTAGAATCCTCTAAAACTGCCCTTGACAAGGGAAAACTTGAAGATGCTGTCAATTATGGGACCAAGGTATCTTTCTAAAATCATGTCTTAATGTCACAATTCTTTTCATATATATTTTCACTGATTTTTATTTTTCTATGTGAAAATGCAGGCTCTTTCTAAGCTCATAACTGTGTGTAGTCCCTACCACCGAATGACAGCTGGAGCTTATAGCCTTCTAGCCGTTGTTTTGTACCATACTGGTGATTTTAATCAGGTTATTGCTACGCCATTTGGAAATCAGATAACTTGATGAAGTGCTAAACATTTTCAGGCAATGCTAGATGGCCTGAACTCAGCTTGTTTCAACACATCGATTATAGGGTCAACATTGATTCTATATGCTTATACAGTATATTACAAATCAAAGTATCATAGAACTAAAGTAATATGCGAGGAGCTGTAATGCAAAAATGATATCTTTTAGTTCGAGACCGCGTCAGAATGTGACTGGAGAAACAAAGTTGTCAATAACATGATACCTAAAAGCATGTGATGACTAATGAATCGATGCTTTCACAACGGATGTGCCTACCAATAAAAAGTTTTGACATTCTTTTTTGTTCTAGCTTTTAATATGTCCAAAAAAACTGCAGGCTACTATTTATCAGCAAAAGGCCCTAGACATCAATGAAAGGGAACTTGGACTTGACCACCCTGATACGATGAAGAGTTATGGGGACCTTGCTGTATTCTACTACCGTTTACAACATACAGAATTGGCTCTAAAGTAAGGAATATTCATAAAATTCTCCCATTTTGTGTTTCATGCAGCTCATCTAAGTTTCATAATAGCCTAAAGGGCCACAATATAAGGGTCCGCATGTTTTATCTATTCTCTTTAATACAAAGATATGGAGACGTCCTGGGTGTTCAATAAAAAAAATAAAGGACCACAATGGTCCTTTTGGGTCTTAGTTAAGTTAATACCGTATCTACTCATGATCTTCAAGATCTAGATTGTCCTTAAGAGTATTTTATCAAGTTTAATGATATATCATGTTGATGATGATTGGCAAGAGACAAAATGAAACAAATTTATTGTTTCTATATAGCATGCATTTATTTGTTTTAGCTACACATATTCTAGCCTTTCTGTTCACAAACTTATTATGTGGAATGTGCATATTTAGTTTATCTCATTATCGGTACAATTTTTTTTATTTGAATAAATCATATTTTAAGGTGATAGTTCCTACAGATTGTTAGCTATGCAATAACACGTATAAACATGAATGTGTTCAATAATACTGATGTTTAATGAATCCTTAGATGATGATTCCTTTCCAAATATCTTAGTTAATGGCTTAATGCATGAACATATGTTTAGTTTCTTCTTTTTTCATTTAATCAGGAAAGGTTGGCAAGGACAAAGGAAGTTGCCATCTTTTTCTTCCACCACAGGATTTGTCTAGCACTTTAGTTATATCACTAGTTGTCACTTTTTTGTTAATTTGGTTATGTGTGTGCAATTTAAAATTTAAAGATCTCAATTCCTGTTATTTTTTAATTATGGTCTCTGTCTATTAGGCTATTTCCTATGATCTGCTCAAAGCTATAATATTTGAAACGAAAGCATTTTAAAAGCAGAAGTGGACCATAGTTGTTTGATACTTTGATTAGTCCTTGTAAAATGTAAGTTCTGATGGTTTCAATTAACTATAAAGTATCTGCAATGTATTAACTATTGGTGTAAATTAGGTATGTCAAGCGTGCGTTATATCTTCTTCATCTTACGTGCGGGCCATCTCATCCAAATACAGCTGCTACATATATCAATGTAGCCATGATGGAAGAAGGATTGGGCAATGTGCATGTAGCTCTCAGATACTTGCACAAAGCTTTAAAATGCAACCAGAAATTACTTGGTCCTGATCATATACAGGTAATAGTTTTTCTACATATGTTTTAGAATAGGATGTATCCTTTCTTGCAACGATATGATATACTTAGTTATGCCTGCAAATTTGATCCTAACTAAGATTTTTTTTTCTTCTCAAAAAGCGTTACCCTGTTGTTTGGGGAATACTTTAATTTTTATTTGTTAGCTTAAGGAGTTTCTTATGTTCAAAGCTATAGATTTTGATAACTTTTGATTGGTGATGATGTAGATGCTAGTTGCAATTCCATATGCTTCTTTTTGCTAGAAGTATGTTAAGCTGGAATCACGCAACTTAAAACATGAACTCGCAGTTTTACCATGTTGATTTTTATTGTTGTTGACTATATTTCTACATTTAAGGTGAAAATGTGAATTCCCTATTGTCTTTCACCATTTTGCATGATTAATAAGTTTTCATTTATTTACTATGTTGTGAGAGAATTTTCAGTTGATGTAGTGATATTCTATTATCTTGTAGACTGCTGCCAGCTACCATGCTATAGCCATAGCTCTCTCGTTGATGGAAGCTTATTCTTTGAGTGTTCAACATGAGCAAACAACCTTACAAATCCTTCGTGCAAAGCTTGGACCAGATGACCTACGGACTCAGGTATCCTTTCATGAAATAAGATTGTTGACATTCACAAAAAGTAACGCCTCCAATTAGATGTCATTTTAAAATCCGTGCAGTCCAATAAACAGTTTGGGTACTTCTATTAACAAAATAATTGAAATTGGTCATATGAGAATAATGTTACTATATAACCATCAAAAGTACATCAATTTGTTTTCTCGAACATGCAGAACTGTGTGCCATTGCATTAAGAAGAAAGGAGTAGATACAAATGTTTGTCCAGTTTTAAGTATTACATTCGTGTCTTTGAACAATTTGACTATCAAAGCAAGCTCTACGTTTTGGCCCTACAAAAGTACTTCATCATAATTCGACTCTAATGGAATTATTCCCTTAAATTGTAGATGTAAATCCTTTCCACTGCTCCGCAGGAATTAAATAGATCAGATGACTTGGTTGTGCTTGAATTTCTTCATGTTCCCATACTCGAGAAGATGCTTTTTTTCATGAGTGATATTATCTAGGAAACCATGAGACGAAGAAAATAGGAAACCATGAGACGAAGAAAATAGGAAACCCACATACTGCAATTCTACTACTAATTGTATAGAGAGATGCTTCAAAAGTCTAAACAAAAAGCAGCTGGGATGAGTTGCATATGTACATATTTCTAGTCATTGGCCAAAGATATACATTAGAGGGCATTTCTTTGTCCTAGATGACAGTTCCTTAATTTTTTAATTTAAAAATGTTTCCTTTTTCTGAGACAGAGAGGGCCATTCTTAACCTTTTCTTAATGCAGGATGCTGCTGCCTGGCTTGAATACTTTGAGTCGAAAGTAATTGAGCAACAGGAGGCTGCACGGAATGGAACTCGGAAACCTGATGCATCAATAGCTAGTAAAGGACACCTAAGGTGAAGCCTTGATTTAATAATTCTCACTAAAAGATAACAAATCCTTAAACTTTCTGCGTTAGGCTTGTACATGAAAACTGGGATTGACTTTTATATTGCACTTCCAGTGTGTCTGATCTTCTTGATTACATAAATCCTAACGAAGAGAACAAAGGAAGAGATTCTGAATCTGGCAAACGGAGATACTCCAGCATAAAGGTTGGTTACCTATCTTTCTTTCTGTCTGACCTTGCTTTTTGTTTATGAATTTATTCACCCCATACTCATCCTGTCAGGTTTTATCACATTCAATTGAAAGTTCAAACGGATCAAGCCCTGAGATATCTCCGAGAGATTCAACTCCCATTATAGACAAGGAACAGCAAGTTAAAGAGCTGTCGAAAGATGACGGTACTGATATTATTTCTCAAGTTGAGGAACAGAGTCCTAAATCGTTTGAGCAACCAGCACCTTCTGAGCTATCACTAGAGATAGCCGAGGTGAACATTAATGTACCTAAGGAAGTCCTTCAAGATGAAATTGCAGAACCTGAAGATGGTTGGCAGCCTGTTCAAAGACCTAAATCAGCTGGAGGACCAGGAAAACAGATAAAGCATTACCGTCCCACCACCAGAAAGGTGTATGACCCTGATAGTCATGATCCAACATATACTTCACAATACAAGGCAAGGAACTCCTATTCAAATAACCGGTATTATTTCTTAAGGAAGAGAACTGTTGTACCTACAACTTACACAGATCCTCAGCAACACGTGAAAGTCCAGACATCAGGTGCTAGGTTTGGTCGCAAGATTTACAAGGCTGTGACCTATCGGGTTAAGCCAGGGACTGCATCCACAGAGGTGCAAGACACTTCTACGAGTACAGAGCAGGTGAGTGGTAAAGCAGAATCCCAGGTGACATACTCACAAGCACATAATCCTACCTCAGTAGATCACAAAGAAAGTGAGCAACATGTAGCTTTAGTTGCAAGTAGTGGAAATGCTCCATCATACAAAGATGTGGCATTGGCACGTCCTGGAACAATTGCTAAGACTCAAATACAGAAATCTAGAGATGATGTACCACAGAACCAACCATCACTTGGTGAAATCATTGCCCAAGAAATGAAGGATTCTTTGGTTGATTCACTTCAAGTGGAACAGAGACCTGTCTCTTCAAATGCCAGTAATCCGAAAGAAATAGCCAATGTACCAGAACAAGTCCAACAATCAGAAGAAATAAAATTTTCTGGAAAAGAACCAGATATTGACATTCCATGCAAAGACGGTTCACAAAATTTGCAGATGTCTGTGATTGGAAATGAGCCTGGAAATAGTAAAGAAGATGCCAATGTGTTCAGTAACGCAAGTCAAGAAGCATCAATTAGTGATAATGATGGTGCAGCCATTGAGTTTTCTGAGTCCACTGGATGTGCAAAAGCTGAACAGAGTGGGAAGTCTGACATTGAATTTTTTGAAGCTCTGCCCAGCAGTATAGAACCTATATCAGTTTCAGCATCTACAACAAACACAGAGAGTCTTGGAGATCTTGCAAGTGAGAAGTCCAAGCCTAACGTAGTGCTAAGTAATATTGATTTAAGAGAGATGCCCAATAAGAAGTTATCTGCTGCTGCCCCACCATTTAACCCATCTCCACCATCTGTACTTAGCCCCCTTGCTGGAAACATTGGTCTCCCGCCACCTGGTGCCATTCCAGGAGTAACACCATGGCCTCTGCATCCAGGGCATTCAACTATGGTGCCAAGTGGTCCTCCTTTGTGCACCTCCCCTCATCATTTGTATCCTCCTGCTCCCCGGTCCCCTAATCTCATGCATCCTGTGCCATTTATTTATCCACCTTATAGTCAACCACAAGTGGTTCCAAGCGCCACATTTCCCATGAACACAAATATTTTTCGGCCTAACCATTATGGATGGCAAACTTATATGAGCCCAGGAGAATTTGTTCCAGTCTCAGCATGGTCAAGCAGCCATACAGTTGAATTCATCCCCCCGCCATATGTTGTTGACCCCATTTCACAGTCTTTAGCAGATAAACACATTCAATCTGATGCAGCTGTTGTTAGTATAGGACCTTCACTGGACAGTAATGCTGTAGCGGTGAAAGAGGAAATTGAGACTCCTGCAGTGGTGGCAAGTGACAATTTCATTGGTAACGAACATGATGATCAGGATACACAACTAAAGGATGCAGTTAGAATTGAACTGAATCCTGACATGCAAGCAGACAACAGTCATGATATTGGTGTAACAAATCTGACGCGAAGCAACATGAAGAACGAAGATGAAGGCAGTTTCAGGATATATGTAAAGGGTAAAAGCCGGCGGAAACAAACTCTGAGAATCCCTATAAGTTTGCTTAACAAGACATATGGGTCACGTTCTTTCAAGCTCGTCTATAACAGAGTAGTAAGAGATAACGACATCCTCAGACCTTCCAGTGTGTCCTTTGCTGAAGTTGTTTCATCTGGCAACTAGGCAAATAAAAAATCTGCCTAAGCATCTAATTTTGGGATTATTATCCACAAGAGAATTTCGATGGATCTCCAATTCCAATATATTGAAAAAATGTGACAAAGTTCTTATTCGAAGGCAGAGTGATGATCCTACAGTGTACCAGGTAATGAATTTAGTTCATATACTTTTCTCTTGTTATCCATTATATTTCATTCATTGAGAAGTTATTTCTCATTTCTGCAGATACAAATCCACAACCCAAAACTGTTCAGAAAGGATAAATAGATTATTTTCATTTGAAATAAGGTACGGTTTCCATGCAAGTATCTTTTGGATTGTTTTCATCGCCAGTAGCAAATTTGGAGATCGTTTCACATGACTTGACTGAGGAAAGTGATGAAAATGTCAAATAAGGAATGAAAGTTGAATTTGGTGTCATATAATGGATGGAAAATTTTCAGGGCTAAGATAGAAATTGAGTAATTTTCTGGTGTCAAATAAGGAATTTTCTTTTAATTTTTCTGTTTCCATTGGATGGATCAGTTTTGATTGCAGTTGGCTTCTTGACTATTCTTCCACATAGCATATAAATGTTAGCATTGCTTCAATGCCTTTTGACCTTTGGAACATATAAATGTTCATCATAAACAATAACAGTATTTGCATCTAAATGTACAAGCTGTGAACATTTTGTGTCCTAAAATAAAATGAACCATACCATAATTCTTCAGAACACAAGCCCTGTTGTGAAACAGTAGTTCCAATGAGCATGTGAAATGAAATCTGAGAACATTACATGATTAATTATTCACAATGCAACATCATTAACTTTACATGCTTTTCATGAGATAAGTTTGACCACTACTTAATATAACGTCAACATGAACATAGTCTAACAAATTTTACTTTTGTGAAAGCATTTGTAAGGACAAATCTAGTAACATAGTTTCATGTAACCAGTCTTGATCAATTAAACATATCAACTGCGACAGCACTGGTTCTAGAGCATCCAAAATAAAAGGCACAGATATAACATATACTAGTATATAGTAATCTCTTTCAATTTGTCTGCAGTCTACTCCAAAATTTTCAGTTATTTGTTCATATACTGAGTTCACTACTCTTTGTACACACATTACAGGTGTCGACAATCCTGTGTAGAGTCCAGAAGAATTGCTAAGAGTTTTCTGAGATCCAGAATTGATAGAAGATGGAAGTATTACCAAACAATATAGACTGTCTAGACAGGCTGATTTTTCTTCAATTTTGATAGACTAAGAAAAGGAAAATTCTCTTCCATTTTTGAGCTAAATTTTGGGCTTTTGAAACTTAGTACTTAGATTCTAATTTTTGTTGCCCCGCTGCATCCAATAATTGCCTCAGTTTTTTTCTGAGAAACTAACATTATTCTTTTTTATAGAACAATAATAATGTCTATTCAGTAAAGCTCCTTGTTTATTCAGAACAAGAGGCATTTCTATATGATTAATCCATATATTTTTATTCATCTTTGGTAATAATTATCTATCCATGTTTTGGCGTTGTCGTTCTTAATTAACTATGGGACAAGCGCTCAGACTGTCTCACTTCATTTTGTGCGGATACAAAGTTCTCTGAATCCGGATACCAACTGGCATTACCATTAAATTTTGTATCCCGCTGTTTTCTTCAGTGACTCTCCGGTCACAAATGAGTGTCATTTGGCATTGACATCATTAAAACACAACCTGGATTACAAAATATTCATAAAGCACAACAAATTTACACGATTATGAAATTGTATTTTCAGACAAATTTAATACGCATCATTTTTACAATATCCAAATTCAACATATACAAATTACTTGCTGCCTTTGAAACTACCAGGCTTTATTCGTAATGTGCAGACATGACTTTAACCACCAGTGATTCCTCAAAAAGGAAATACTTTAACCAACAGTTACTCTGTTACATGTCATTTATGTGATATGGAATCGTAATCATACACACATATCTTTATTATGAATCTAAAACATCAATTGTATCAATAAATTTATATTGCTAAGTAGTTGTAATACAATGGTAATTCGAGTGGAGAAGTAATATGCAACCAAAGTTTAGAATGATTGATTTAAGACAGCACAAAGTGTCATCACTAGAGAGTAGAAAATTGGCATAGCTACAAAGCCAATGTTTGCAGGGGCTAGACCAAGTACAAATAAGCCACATTTTATCAGTAGCATTCACTGTTCAACAAACAAATTCACTGTTGTACGGACAAGTTAAAAGACCAAAAATTTGTCGCAGCATCGAGAGTTTGTTCACCTCGAGTTGCAAGTCTACTTGATCAATCAGTGCTTATATTTCTATCTTAAAAAAATTGCCTAAATTAAGAAGTGTCATTGAAAGGGTTTATCGCAAAATAAAAAAGAACTGTTCATGCGAGTTCGATTTTCTCAGAAACGATCTAAAATGTTTGAAAAAAAAGAGACGCAAACTTAGGAGTCATTGCATCTAGCCAATCAAGGACGATCATGGAAAAAAACAAATAAAGGTGGACACATCTCAGTATAGAACAGTGCCAATAAAAGACTGTTGTATGTATGCAGTAGTAAGGGCTCGTTTGCATGAGGTCGTTTGCATGAGATCCTGGGACCAGGCAGCTGCGTCAGGCAGCGATCTGAACCTCAGGCTCACAAAATCGAGCGCCTGGATGCACTGCCTGGACCAGGCAGCTTTACGGGAACTCAATCCAAAGAAGCCTGTGGGGCCAGATCCCTAGGGCCACTCATCTAAAGGAATTAAACTACTCGATACGAAGAGTTATGATCCGACTGCTTTGGACTAGCCCGCTAAGGTATATGACGATGTAGTCAAGTAGTAAAACTCAACTCCCTGATGTATAGTATACGTGATAGATTACCCTGATGTAACCCTTCAGGTCGGATACGAGTAGTCTTTGTAATAGGTTTGTAACTCTGCTCCCTAAGTATATAAGGAGGAGCAGGGACCCCCTTGAAACAACTCAACTCGCATACAATACAATCAAGCACACAGGACGTAGGGTATTACGCTACTCGCGGCCCGAACCTGTCTAAATCTTTGTGTTGCTCGTGCACTGTCGTTCCTAGAACTCGGTGAGACACACTGATCTACTCCCTGGGATACCCCTAGATAGACGTGCTCGACATAAATCGTCGACACTTGGCGCCCACCGTGGGGCCTCTCGCCGAAAGCTCACCATCAGGGATGATGGGATTCACCACCTTCAAGATCGTCGACGTCGAAGAAGGAGCCACCTTCGTTTTCGGTGCATGGACCTTTGTCGCTGAAAGCGATGGTAGGTTCGCAAGCTACCTTGCGAACAACCCCGGCTCCTGCTCGGCGACTACTTCCAATTCGATCTCGGCTCCAATTCCGAGTTCGATCTTAACTCCAAGTTCGCTCGGGATTCTCCAGGCCGAGTCCGGGTACAACTCGATCCCAGTTATGGAAAGAGCAGGGAACTCCGAGCTGGCCACGCCATCGGACAACCCCCCAGATCGGCTCCCAATCGAACTCTCGAACGTAGTGAATTCGCATAAACAGAGGCGTACCACAAAAGCAGAGGCAAGGATGACCCAGGAGTCACACTCAAAACCAAGTCACCCCGACGACCTCGAGCTGACATCAATGCCATTGAGGGACAATGACGATGACTTCACCATCCTGCTAAGTGATGCTCCTGATAACGTCGTGCGCCTACACCATCACGCTCACTTCGACACCAAGTTCGTGTTGGAGGAACCACTCGTTCACCTCCCGTCCGGACTAGTCGTGACCAGAACACCAGGAGGACTCTCCGTTCACTGGCCCGGAGCGATTCCGGCCGACACCTCCCGGGACAACGATTCAAGGCTTGCTGCCGTTATACTGGAAGAACTCCCCTTCCAAGACGGCAAGACTGCATCGCTCACCACCCCAACTGAAAGCTCGAGCGACAACTTCTCAACCACTCAAATCGTCCTCAGCGAACAAGACCCAAGTCGTCAGGTGTTCATGGCTGGCAATGAAGACCAAGGCACTCAATACGACCGCGAGCTGATCACCGACATTTCAGAAGAGGAACGCGCTGCTGACGGAGAAACAGAGGAGCAAAAGACCGCGCGTCAAGCAAGGAATTCCAAGCGCAAGCAGAGGCGTCTTAACGCCGTGGTACGCGCCAATGCCATGCGAAACCTTACACATGATTTCGACATGGTCGGAGACCAGTTAGTATCCCAAAACGCGACATTAAACATCTCCGTCGCAGCAGAACTCGTCAGGGCCATGCCCGACACCCCTGCCGTCAGACAAGTACTCTCACTCCTCGACACAGCTCAGAAGGCTACGAACCAAGCGAATCCTAGCCACCACACACCACACACCAGACGCCCAGACGTTGAGAGGCCTCCCCCACATGAAGCCTCAATCGCCACCACAGGAGAACATCGACGTGGCCAAAACACTGATCGCAATCACCAGCAGGGGAGAGGACGAAGTAACAACCAAGACGATGCAAGGCCACGAGACCGAGACCTTCGCAACGTCATTAACGACAACCGCGATGCTCGCTCTGTCATTCGGTCGAGTCAACAACGGTGCGTGGAATCCGAACTCCGTCGCCGCGCAGACTATGACCGCAACTACGGGCCTCCACCCCATCACAATTACATAAACCGACCACACGATCAAGAACGCCATTACGATCGCCACGAAGAACGCCGCAACGATCACCGAGGAGAGCACCGTAACGATAGCCACCGACATCAAGAGTCCTCAAATTATAGCGATCGACCTCCCCAAAACCACAATCGTGGACGACAATACGACTCCGACCACAGCACCTCTAGCTTCCGGAGTGATTGATCATCAAGTGATAAATATGACGGCTTCTCAGCTTTCTCCATGCGCATAAAAGAAATCCAATGGCCAAGCAAGTTCAAACCTATAGGAATTGAGAAGTTCACGGGCAAGCAAGACCCCAACAATGGCTCCAAATTTACTCTACAGCCATCCAGATGGCCGGGGGCTCCAACGACATCAAAGTCAGCTACTTCCCCGTTATGCTAGATACCACGCCCCTAACATGGCTCGAGGGCCTCCGCCCCGGGTCCATCGACTCCTGGGACGATCTCACCAGGAATTTCACCACCAACTTCCAGGGAACCTGAGCTCAGCCCGGAACCCGTTATGAACTGGCAGCTTGCAAGCAAGGAAAAGGAGAAACCTTGCGAAAATACATCAAGAGATTCTTCAATAAAAGAGCTACAATCGTGGATATCTCTGACCGGGAAGTAATCGACTGCTTTCATGATGGTCTCTACACCCGGGAATTACACCGTGCGTTCGGCCAACGTCGTCCAGAAAACATCAGCGAGCTACGATGCATTGTCGCTGAATGGGCAGAACAAGATGACCGCGAGCGGGAGCGCTTTGATAGACATCCCGATAACAATACCAATAATCACAACAAAGACAACGATGACTGACGCAATGATCGCCCAAACAATTGGGATTTCAATCACGATAACAGGAAGCGCAAGCCAGACAACACAGTCACGGCAGTCCAGCGCCCTAGTCGTAAGACTCGTTCAGCGGCAGACGTCATGAATGGTCCTTGCCTTACCACCCCAATGGCAAGCACACAATGGCAAAGTGCTTCCACCTAAAGCAGGACAAGCAAACACCAGATGCTCCCAAAACCGACAAGAAAAAGGAAGACAAAAACGAAAGACCATGGCAATAACTTCCCAAATGTCGAATACATCGTGGCTGTACTATTCAGTGGAGAAACCCTGAACCGGTCGAAACGCGCCAAGAAGCTCACCCAGCGAGAGATCATGGCGATAGAGCCTGCCACCCCAACATACTTAAAGTGGTCAGAAGTGCCTATCACATTCTCCAGAACAGATCAATGGACAAACTTTGCAAATCCTAGAAAATATCCTCTGGTCTTAAACCCGGTCGTGGCGCAAGCCAGACTGACTAAAGTACTCATTGATGGAGGCAGCGGGCTCAATGTCATCTTCGCAAACACGTTCAAGAAGATGGGCCTAGACATTACAAAATACCTCAAGCCTACAGACGCTCCATTCTATGGCATTGTCCCAGGCAATGCAGCAATCCCCCTGGGTCAGGTCACACTACCAGTTACCTTCGGGACGGAAGCAAACTTCAGAACCGAGTACATCAAGTTTGAGGTTGCAGACTTCAAGACCTTATACCACGCGATTCTTGGGCGACCAGCCCTCGCCAAATTTATGGTGATCCCGCATTATGTATACTTGGTTCTCAAGATGCCTGCTCCTAAAGGAGTACTTTCACTAAAAGAAGACTTAAAAGTGTCGTATGACTGCGACGTCGAGGCAGTAGAATTCGCCGCCACTTCGCACGTCCCTACATAGATGCTGGAAGTACTCACCTTGGCCAAGAAGTCGAAGGAAGACGACCTAGAAGTACCCAGCAAGAAGTCGACAAGTACCAACTTCAAGCCCTCCGAAGAAGTACAGCTCAAAACTGTAAATCTTGGGACGGGCGATCCGTCCAAAACGGCCCTTATAGGGGCAGATTTATACTATAAATAGGAAGACGCACTCGTCAAGTTCCTCCGAGATAATAAAGATATTTTTGCTTGAAAACCATCTGATATGCCTGGTGTTCTTAGAGAACTTGTCGAGCACAAACTAAACGTTGACAAGAACGCAAAACCCAAAAAACAGTGCCTCTAACGATTTGCACAAAATAGACGTGAGGCAATAAAAGAAGAACTCGCCAAACTACTCGCCGCAGGCTTCATCAAAGAAGTCTTCCACCCCGAGTGGTTGGCTAATCCAGTGCTAGTTGGGAAGAAAAACAACAACGAGTGGCGGATGTGTGTCGACTACACAGATTTGAACAAGCATTGCCCGAAAGATCACATGGGAATCCCACACATTGATCAAGTCGTTGACTCCACGGCAGGATACGCACTGCTCTGTTTTCTGGACTGCTATTCAGGATACCATGAGATAGCTCTAAAGAAAGAAGATCAGATCAAAACATCTTTCATCACCCCCTTCGGTGCTTACTGCTATACAACTATGTCTTTTGGATTGAAGAATGCCGGCGCCACATATCAGAGAGCCATACAAACGTGCCTATCTAAACAAATTGGGCGCAATGTAGAGACATATGTTGATGATGTGGTCGTCAAAACAAGGCAGTCAGAGCATCTCATCAATGACCTTCAAGAAACATTCGACAATCTTAGAACATTCCGTTGGAAACTAAACCCGACCAAATGTGTCTTTGGTGTTCCGTCAGGGAAACTTTTGGGGTTCATGGTCAGTAACAGAGGTATTGAAGCCAATCCGGCAAAGATTTCATCAATCCTTATCATGGAAGTACCGAAGAATATAAAAGATGTCCAGAAGCTGACAGGATGCATCGCGGCCTTAAACAGGTTCATCTCAAGATTAGGAGGAAAATGCCTCCCTTTCTTCAAATTGCTTAAAAAGCAGGATAAGTTTTCGTGGACGAATGAAGCACATACGGCATTCGAAGAACTCAAAACATATCTATCCACTCCACCAGTACTCACAGCACCTTTGAAGGGTGATCATCTATATCTATACATTGCAGCGACAACCCATGTGGTCAGCACTATAATAGTAGTTGAAAGACAAGAGGATGGCCATGTATTCTCAGTACAGCGGCCAATTTATTACCTCAGTGAAGTACTCTCCGAGTCCAAGATTCGTTATCCTCAAGTCCAAAAACTACTCTACGCCGTCTTCATCACATCACGGAAGCTACGATATTATTTCCAAGCTTTCCACATCACAGTCGTAACTAAATTCTCGCTAGGCGAAATCCTCAATAATCCAGACGCAACATGTCGAATCTGCAAATGGAAGGCCGAAATTGGAGCATACCACCTTGACTTCACATCTCAAACAACCGTCAAGTCCCAGGCTCTTACTGACTTCATAGTCGAATGGACCGAAATTCAAAATTCTACGACAACCACTCGACCTGAGCACTGGGTCATGTATTTTGATGGATCACTCAAACTTGAAGGAGGAGGCGCAGGCGTACTCCTTATATCTCCTAAAGGAGATCAACTCAAATATGTTCTACAAATACTGTTTCAGGTCACCAATAATGAAGCAGAGTACAAGGCTATGCTGCACGGGCTCCACATGGCTGCATCACTCGGTATCAAGCGACTTGTTGTTTATGGCGATTCGGCTGTGGCCATCAACCAAGTTAATAAAGACTGGGACGCTTCTAAAGAGACAATGGATGCATACGTTCACGAGGTTCGTAAACTAGAACGAAACTTTCTAGGCCTGGAGTTTTACCACGTCGTTCATGACTACAACGTCGCCGCAGATGCCCTGTCAAAGCTAGGATCTCGGTGAGCCGACGTCCCAACAGAAATATTCGTCCAAGAACTACTCCAGCCATCCATTAAGGGACCAGCACGAGCTGAGTCCATGCAATCCCAGTCCCAGCCTGAAACTCAGATCATGGTGATCGACACTGACTGGATGACTCCTTTCATTGAGTACTTGAAAGACCACAAATTGCCAAAGCAGAAGCCAGAGCAAATACGTATTCAACGACGAGCTGCTAATTACGTAGTAGTGGACAATGTACTCTATAGGCGTGGGGCTTCGGCCAATGTCTTAATGAAATGCATCACAATTGACCAAGGAAAAGCCCTGCTACAAGAAATTCATAGCGGCGTGTGTGGTAATCATGCTGCTTCACGAACCTTGGTCGACAAAGCTTACAGAGTAGGTTTTTTCTGGCCAACAGCCAAGCACGATGCAGCGGACATCGTCAAAAAATGTTAAGGATGTCAATTCTTCACACGACAAGCTCATGTTCCAGCACACGACCTCAACACCATACCACTATCATGGCCTTTCGCTTGTTGGGGTCTTGATCTCGTTGGCCCCCTTACCAAAGCTCCAGGCGGATTCGAGTGGCTCGTCGTAGCCATCGATAAATTTTCCAAGTGGATCGAAGCAACGCCCTTAGTAAACGCTAAAGCCAGTAATTTGATCAAATTCTTTGATGATATTGTCCAGAGATTTGGAGTTCCTCACAACATCATCACAGACCTAGGCTCTGTATTCACCAGCGAAGAATTCTAAGACTATTGTGACAAATATTCCATCGAGATACATTATGCTTCAGTTGCTCATCCTCGTGCCAACGGATAGGTGGAAAAAGTGAATGGTTTGTTACTGCAAGGGTTAAAACCCAGATTATATGAGCCTCTAAAGAAATATGGTGGAAAATGGGCAAAAGAGTTGCCCGCGGTGCTTTGGGGGCTACGCACCCAACCCATCAGGGCTAACGACCAATCACCATATTTCCTGGTTTACGGCTCCGAAGCAGTTCTACCTGCCGATCTTTTATGGGAAGCCCCGCGTCTGGAGAATTACGATGAACAACTCGCTTATCAAGAAAGGTCTCAGGATGTTGATGGCGTCAATGAAGCTTGAGTAGCATCTCTTATTCAGAACACGCGTTATCTTCAAGGATTACGTCGCTTTCATCAACGCTCTGTTCAACCTCGATCCTTTACTATAGGAGAATTGGTACTACACCGAATCCAAAAGACTGAAGGGTTGCACAAGCTTATGTCTCGATGGGAAGGTCCTTTTCTTGTAAAACAAGTCATTGGACCTGGTACGTACAGGCTGCAAACCTCGGAGGGAGAGGAATTGCCCAATGTATGGAACATAGAGCATCTCCGTAAATTTTACCCGTAACACGGGACATTGTATTCAAGTCGTTGTAAAACAACCCTTGTTCACAAATTAATAAAGTTATATTTCCCTGTCATCTACAAGTTATGGCATCCTTTATCTTATTAAATAAAACTATACCATTTACATACTGGCGCTAGTCGTCGTCTGGTATCCGAGTAGTTTTCTACTCTCACTCAAAAGAAACCAGGATTCCCTTTTACAAGGAGGTATCAAAACACCTAATATCCTGGATGAAATTACCCTCACCTATGGCTCTCTCAGCGAAAGCTTCAAGAACTAGTGTTATACCAACTACACTCATTCTTCACCCCCTATAAAAGTCACCTAAAGGTGCTCTAAAGTACTAAGAAGTACAGTATACTTATGCTTATGCGCATAAGTTTTTGCGCTGCATTAGCAAAATTGCTAAACCTTAACAAGGCTTGGTTTAAATCCTTCTAATTGCGAACCTTGCACGACCACTGGACTACTTAAACTGTAGTCACTCATACCACCCATAGTACTTTGCATACGCACGAACTATTGGATATTACTTACACAGTAGTATTTCCAAATGATTACTTTAAACAAGTGTCAAACATTTATACATGGACAAGTATTCATATCGGATCCAAAACAGAGTATTTAAACGAGTACTTCAAGTTACAACGCAGATCTACTCTAACGAGTCAATGAAAGTATCTGCGACTGGCTCTGTTTCTTTTGCCAAATCATCAAATCCTTCAATGTCCATTCCTTTTGGAAGCTCTACGACTTCAAGTTTGACGTCTGGGTTGTGTGCCTTCACCATCGCTAACAGTTGATTGACGCACTCCTTCATGGTATTCTTGCAAAAATCAGTAATTTGTCCAAGCACTGCGCTGATTCGCTCCAATAATGATTGGTTAGTCATAGCTACACCCTCTGGTGTTACCATGTCAATGATGGGGAGCACCGCCTCTTCTATGGCCTTCTTCTCAACCTGGAGATCCTCCACTTCTTGTTGTTTGGCTTGTTGTCCCGCCAAGGTCCTGGCGCAAGCTTGTTCCATGTCAACACGGATCTGATGCTCTTTGGCATATTTTCCATTTAGATCCTCGAGCTCTTTTTCCAAGCGGGCACAATCATCGGTTTTGGATTACGTCAAGTTATACCACGATGTGCTGGTGCTCTTTTCTTCAACCAATTCTTTTTTCAATCCTGCAGAGACAAGACAAGTCTATGATTACACTTCATACGACTAAATTAATGACTAAATGTACAAAAGTCGGTTTCCTTACTATTGTTGTCTCGGTCAATGCCCGGTTACGAGTATCCATTCGAGATTTTTCATCTCCCATCCCCTCGAGTTGTTTGTGGAATCGAGAAACCAAGTCTTGATTATCAACTCGAGCTTTTTCCCGCGCCTCATAGGCAGCCGCAAGATCTTCTTCGAGTTCTTTTATTCGAGATTCCAGACTTGCATCTTTGTTCTTCTCCAATTTATCTACCAAAGCCTGCATTTGATGTTAGTTAATAACTAGTATATTAACTATTTTCTATTAAGCTTTCCTCTTACCAGAGCGGCTTCCAGGTGTTGCTTCAGCTGCATTGCTTCATTGTCAATAGTACTCCCTTGTGGCGGTGGAGTACTTTGTTTGATAACAATATTGGCGACTTCCTCAGCCTCCAAACCAACCTTCATGATTTTACAAGCATTGTTCATATAAAATTCTGGGAAATATATAGAGCAAAGGCTATATGATTTACCTCCACAAATGACGGCAGCATTTCGGCATCTCCCTGGTTTGTAGTTCCTACGGGGTTTGCCTCTGAAGCTAGATTGACATCAAATGCCTCTTTCTCTGGAGATTGGTTCAGTATTGAGACCCCTCCACTTTCATCGACAGCACTAGGGATGACTTCTTCTTCATCATGCTCTATTTCTTCAACTTTTTTCAATTGTTCCTGTTGCGCCAGCAGCACGCTCGCAAGTGCGCCAGATGGAACCCTTCACAAAGAATGCAAGATTCAACAACTGAGTTATAGCTCAATTGAAAGGATATTTTGATTTAACAAACTTACTTTGTCAGCGCGGTGGTTTTTGGCTTAAAGTTGAACTTCTTCAACTTCAGCACGTCCACTTTGGAGGTGGTTGTGCTCCATGTGGTACCACTCGCCATGGCACTTGTGGTCGAGGAGCTTTGAACAGCGGTGATAAATTTGGAAATTTTGATACGCTGACCATCTTCTGCTCAGGCACATATGCTCCAGAAGGGGTATCTGATCGGAACCGAGTAGTTCTCTTCCATTTTACGCCTGCGGGAACTTTTGGTACTATTTCTATATCCTTTGTTTTTCAGAAACAGTACATCCAAATTAAATGGCGGAACAAATAAAGTATCGAATTTTATTATGAAGACTTCTCTTACCTTGAAGATTAACTTGCTTGTCATCCAAGTCAGCCGCCTTCTCTTCGGATATTACTTCAAGTTCTTCTACACTGTCAGCAATCGCCTCTATTTTCTCATTAGATGGCTCTGACTTGTCTGAAGAACTGTTTCCGAACTTCTCCCAATCTTGTGGAGACAGGCCACCAACTGGCCTGTTAGAATCAGTGGCCGACTACACGAGAAGAATCAGCATTGAGACGCATGTTCAGAATAACTGAAATTTAAAGGCTGCGAGTACTTACAGAACTTGGAGATTGGCCTTTACAGAATTCCTTGGCGACGTATGGCTTCTTGTTGTTCACATTGCTAAACATGCGCGACAAGCACATTAGCACAGTCTCATCTGAGAGCTCTTCTGACACCATGCGGGAAGGATCTGTATTTCCCTCATACTTGTATCCAAGATTGATACGCTCTTGCAGTGGTTGAATTCTTCTCTTGAGAAAACTGAAGGCTATCCCTACTCCAGTTAAGCCTTTAGTTTTCAAAGATTGAACTCGCTTTAGCAAAGCGGGCACATCCTTGGCCTCTTCAATGGTTGGCTTGTTGTTCCAATTGGATAGATCCCTGAGATACCATCCATCTTTGACAGGACAGCTTTTTCCATGATTCACTGCTGTATTACAATTACACAGGAACAAGATTAGTGCATAACACAGTGCACTGATCGTAAATACTATAGAAAGAGTACTCGTTTTTTGACTACTCACCGATTATGAACCACTCGGACTTCCAGTCTCCACACGATTCCTTAAGGGGCGTGGAGAACCACTGTTCTTTCATCCTTTGGCGGAATTGAATTCCCGCTCCTCCAACCACTTCCATCCTTTGGAAATTTGGATGGGGCTTTACATGATACAAAGTGTGGAATAAAGCGAGATTCGGATTGATGCCAAGGAATGTTTCACAAGCATGCACAAAGACAGCAATATTCAGAATCCCATTAGGATTCAGATGATGGAGTTGGAGTTTGTAAAAGTCAAGGAGCTCGCGGAAAAAAGATGAGATTGGAAGGCCTACTCCGCGCTCACAAAAAGGCACGAACAAAGGAATTTCATTTGTGTTTTTAGTGGGAAATTGTGCATTGAAGCAAGCCCTCCACTCAAGAGTTTCCTGGGATAAGAGCAAACCTTGCTCCACCAGGTCATGGAGATCTCCTTCCTTCGCAGTGCAATACTTCCAAGCATCAGCGGGAGAAGGATGAGTTTTGCAATCCGGCTTTGTGTTTGGATCTACCAAGGGAACCCTCTTCCTTGGTGCCTTCTTCTCCGCAGGCTTAGCAGCAGCGGCTTTCTCTATGTTTTTGGCATCTGCTTTCTTTTGGCTCAGTGTTGCAGATCGAGTTAAGACTTTACTTTTCTCTCGCATTCACAAGAGCAGCAAGCACGGAAAGTTCTAAATGACTAGGAATCTACAATGAGGAGACAAAAGGCTATAGCGCTGCGCTCAAGGTTGACGAAACAAACGAAGGTCTCACTTCAGATTTATAACTTTCGGTTAGGGTTACTATTTTGAACAGTATCTATGACGTATCGCATTCTGTTATAGGGAAAGACTTGGTTTTTTTCGTAAGTTAGTTTTTTCCGGCATAAATTTTGGATTCCATTACAACAGAATCCTGGTGATTAATCGGATCTTTAAATCAAAGATATTCTTTTGATTCAAAGCTCGGGGGCTGCTAACGGATAATCTGGGATTTGATTCCCTTCCAAGATTTAAGGCGGAAAACAGTAGAAAAAGATCTTTGACTGGTTTTAACAAAACCACTCGTAGATATGGAATTACAGTTGATTAATTCTTACATTTGATGACAACTCGAAAGTTATTATGCTTACATGGATGCTCGAAAAAGCACGCGGATTCTTATGAAAATAATTATCAAGTATGTATTGGGATCCATGGCTTGAAGTAAATAAAGGGAGCAGAGCTTGATCCAAGGACTACTTAAAAGTACTCGTGGATTCAGAAGTTGCATTTGAGAGATAAGATTTCTTTTAGGTCTATTATCCTTTATTCAAGATTTTCGACTAGTTTTAACAAAACTACTCGAAAAAACCGATGGTCTTACTTTATTCAAAGCTTTTGACTAATTTTAACAAAACTACTCAAAACTCGATGGATGCGTCTACTCGAAGTGCACCATTAGACTGCTCAGATGAAATTCAAGATTAATTTTTTACCTTCAATTACTTAATGAGTACTTGGAGGCTCGGGGGCTACGCCTATTCGGTGTTTCAAAAGAGGCGCTTCAAAGAAATTGTTCGTTAGGAGAGATTTGAGCGTCTTGGGCTTAGCTCTAACTACTCAAAAATTAAGAAGATTCAAGAGTTGAAGCAAAGACGCAAGATGCTCGGGGGCTTGTGGGTCCAGGATCCCTAGGGCCACTCATCTAAAGGAATTAAACTACTCGATATGGAGAGTTATGATCCGACTGCTTTGGACTAGCCCGATAAGGTATAGGACGATGTAGTCAAGTAGTAAAACTACTCGTATTCGAATAGTATACGTGATAGATTACCCTGATGTAACCCTTCAGGTCGGATACGAGTAGTCTTTGTAATAGGTTTGTAACTCTGCTCCCCAAGTATATAAGGAGGAGCAGGGACCCTCTTGAAACAACTCAACTCGCATACAATACAATCAAGCACACATGACGTAGGGTATTACGCTACTCGCGACCCGAACCTGTCTAAATCTTTGTGTTGCTCGTACACTGTCGTTTCTAGAACTCGGCGAGACCCACTAATCTACTCCCTGAGATACCCCAGATAGACGTGCTCGACATAAATCGTCGACAAAGCCCTCGATGTATTTATTTAGTTCGTGCTGCCTTACACACAGCCACATCATGACCAACGTTGCTTTGGCAAAGGTCCACAAAAATACGCCCGACCTAAAAAATTCAAGCAAAAATTTGGTATTGTACGTTCATGAATTATGGGCCTAATTTTTATCCAATCTTACTGGTACTAAATACTATGTTTGCTACGTCAAAATTTGGTACTAAACCAACAATTTGTAAATATGCTCAAAGGAGTAGAAGCATTACCTTGGGAGTGATCAGCGGAGGTGGTTTAATTTTACTCCATACTCACCGACCACCTGTGATCAAATTTCGTTCTTCTAGATATATGATTTTTACTATATATATATATATATTTGGCATCGAATATATATAAAAGAATAACAAAATGTGTACATTCAAAAAGACAAAATAAGCAATTTATTGATAAAATGTTGGGAGTCATTTAGCGTCCTTATGTATGTGCACGTAGGCTCGGGTACCATTTAAAATGGCCAATTCGTGAACATACAGATAGATAGATTATTGGCTCGTGTGGATACGATACGCAACCAAAAAGGCAAAAAAGCAGGCTAGCTTCTTTCCACCAGCTCAACGCCCATTTTGACACGTCCACCCATCTCCCTTCCATGCGAATAGTAGCTTTGCCCCGGCCAGGAACGAAAAGAGCTAGCTGGACTATGCGGACGGATACGATCCTTGTGCTAGCTTGGACTGGCCGACGACCTTAGAATACTCCCAGCCCGCCTAGAAGTGAGAAGCCCAGCCGGTGGTGGCGCTGGCGCCTCTCCAGAATCGCCCCCGCCAGCGGTGGCAGCTCATCCTCACGCTTCCGCTCCCGGGCGCACGGCACGTACGTGTCCCGCGCCCGCCACCTGCGACGCCGCCTGGGCACACGCGTCGGCGCCTCCACTCCCCCCGCGCATGCAGAGCAGAACTGCTTCAGTCTCGCTCACGCTCCCCCCCCCCCCCCCCCCCCCCCGGCCTTCTTCTCGGCGAGTCGGCGACCACTGCCAGAATGAAGACATCTGCACCAGGTGGAAAAGCCCTTTAGCACCGGGTTTCCCACCCGGTGCAACTAATCTGAGGCTAAAGGGGCCCTTTAGCACCGGTTTAAAGGGTCCCTTTAGCACCGGGTGCAGCCACGATCCGGTGCTAAAGGGCCTGCCCCGCAGCGCCTTTAGCAGGGCCTTTAGCACCGGGTCGTGGCTGTACCCGGTGCTAAAGGGCCTGCCTTTAGCACCGGTTGCTGTCTGCAACCGGTGCTAAAGGCCCCGGATTTCTTTTTTTTTGTTTTTTTCAATAGTCATGCATGCACGTCTATATACGTATATATTCTAATATGTGTATTCTAATGCGTATTCGGCCGACTCTATATTCATATTAGCTGACATTTCATCAAAATAGAAGACATATATATTACAAAAGTAGATATTCATACATGTCAACTCGAGTTATATATATTTAAACTGTATTTTCTACTTAATTAAGATGTTTAGCGTGTTGGACTGTCCGGCACGTCCTCCAGTATTAGCGAGTGGAATTCTCCTCGGGGATTGACGACCTCATCCCAGATCCATCCGACGAGCTGTTCTGCAATTGCGTCGATTCTATCTAGCTCTAGAGACTCTTCCTTCAGGCTCAACATCTATAATTAACAAATAATTGAAAGATGTTTAATCCGCCGGGTTGGAGACAATAATTGTGCACTTAATAATAATGGAAATGTGTTTATTATTACGTACCATAATATCGTGTTGTGTAAGCTTTTTATGTCCCCAATTCCACATGTAATCGCAAACATAGTATGCACATAAATTATTTCCCAGCCCCTGTTTGGCACACTGTCGACCAAAAGAAATTAAGTAAAATTCATATAATATATTAGCCGAGGCCTACATGTACAAATTACTTGCTTACCGGAAAGCCAATGTTCCATTTTAGTGTTTCATGTTGAATACCCGGGTGTTCTTGACGAAATTGAATCCAGGCCCTGAGAACAAAAAACTTGAGTTAAGTCATCGCGAGTGTAAGGGGTGAATTAAGTAGGGGAAAATATACATCACCTTGTCATCATGTCCATGATGTTCTGTAGTTTTTCTTTTGGAGTGTTCAACGAATCAAAGACGTTGACGACACCCCGGTTAGGACACAATATTATTAGGAACCAGTGGAATCTGTGCACATGTATACATTATAATCAGAAATGAATTAGTACACAGACAGTATAAGAAGAAGCCTGTGTATGTACTCACTCGATGTTGTACGGGATTAGTATGGAGTCGCAGTAATTTTGTTTCTTAATATACTTGTATAGGTTTAAATATGTTTCCTCAGGATTGTGCAGTATCATTGCTTCACTTATCCTTCGAGGGTCAACGAAACCAACGTCATATATATTGTTTCTCCAACATTTTTGAATCTCCATTCTGCATATGTTAAGCAATAAATAAAGCTCGCGTCAGCATAGATTGGAATTATTGTTTTCAAACTGTGAATTATAAGCAACAACAAAGTACTTACAGTGTCCAACAGGTGATCAAATCCACGTCCATGGCGTCGCGGTGGTACAGCTCATATATATCCTTAAACCTCAGCCATACCCAATCCCCGTCACCATTGTAGAAATCTTGGTCCTTCACGCCTACTTTGATCATGCGCCGTTTATTCCTTCTTGATTCTTCGAAGTACCACTCATGGAATCGGCGCATCTTCGTCTGTAGCTTGCTCTCCATTTCAGGAGGGACCATAGGCTCGCCAAGCTTAAACGGCCACCTGAGCGTTGTGTTTACAGGCACCTCTTCTTCCCCCAGGACTTGCGCTCTGGTTAGTCCAGTCTCGGCCATTACTCGTTGCACGTTAAGCTCGTCCAGAGATGGCAATGGACCCAAGGGCCGCTTAGGTTGCTGGCCGAGCTGAGGAACCTTTTTGGATGGGCCCGCCTCCTTATCTGCAGCCTTCCACTTCCGGCGAGATTTCAGTAATGAGCGGTCATAGTCTGTTACCATTACTTCCTTCTGTTAACCCCTGCTCAAATTACCGAGGAATGACTTGACGACGGTGGGATCAAGCTTCGGCTCCGGCTCAGGTTTTTTCCTCCACTCGGCCATTTGCCTCTTTGTGTCTGCTTTGACCGAGGCTTCGAGCTCCTCTAGAGTCTTCTTACCCGCTCTTTTCTCTGGTGCGGGCTTCTCTCTGGTTTTCCGCGCCTTCTTCGCTGGTGGAGTGGGGGCAGAGGCTTTAGTGCGGCGTCCCCTCTTAGGCGGAGGAGACGGGGACCTCTTCGGCGGAGGAGACGGGCTTGCATTAGGAGCTCCCAGAGAATCGTCATGTTCCGGTGGATCTCTTGGAGGTGACGAAGGCTTGTTGGTAGCCGCAGGTGTACTGGGTATGACGACGTCTGCCTTGCTCCATAGAATGATGCAGTGAGAACACTGACCGAGTTTTGTTTCTCCGTCACCTCCGGGGATGTCAAGTTCCAAGTCTTCCCAGTTTGTGACAACTTGCTCCACCTCAACAGGTACGTAACCATGTGGAATGTCATTGCAGTGCCATTTTTGCCCTTCTTCCACACGTTTGGTCATACCGTATGCGACCTGATAAGTTAGTAGTCACAAAGAAAGTTAGTAAATGAATGGTATTTACGGTGAAATGTATGCAGTACGAACTAAGGTCGCATACGTACCACCACTGCTAAGTTCTTCTGCCTGACGACAAGCTCGCACGCGGTCCGTTGAGTTATTTCATCCACGGTGTAAACGGACCGCTTCGGCGGCCTATGTGGAAGCATGACTGCTTTGATATTGTTGTGGAGGGCTAATAAGGGCCGCATCTTGGAGAGGTGCATGCTCTGTGGAACCGGTCCCGCCTGCGGCTTGTTGGAGAGGTGCAGGCTCTGTGGAACCGGTCCCGCCTGTGGCTTGTTGTATCTGCAGCCATGCTACCTTCATCAGTCGCTCCATCTCTGACTCCATTTCTTGGAGCTTTGAGCCCTGGGCGGCAACCGTTTGCTCTAGGTCCCTCACCCTCTGCTCATATTCGGCCTTCTTCCTCGAACGGCTCCTATAGGTGGCGGCGTGCTCTTGGAAACCTTTCTTCCATGAGATGCTTGTGCCTACGCCGCGCGTCCGTCCAAGGATGCTCCTTGTTTCCTAAGGCATAGGTTAGCTCATCTCTGTCTCTATCAGCAACAAATTCTCCCCTCTCAGATGCCCTGAGGATATCGAGGAGACGCTGAGCTAGTTCTCGCAAGTCCTCGGGAAAAACTAAGGAGCCGTCGATTGGGCTTAGGGTGCCTCCATGACCATAGTACAAATGCTTGGTCCTTGTGGGCCAGTCATGTGTCGCTGGAGTGATGCCTCTAGCATATAGATCTTCTTCCATCTTCTCCCATTTAGCGATGCTTGCCTTGTAACCTCCCGAACCCATCTTATGAGAGTACTTATTTGCCGCGTTTCCGATGTTTCTAGCGCTAGCCGTTGCACCCTCTTCGGAGGTTTTGTACTCAAGGAATGCTTCCCACTCGTCATCAGTGATCTTCTTATACTTCTCAGGATCCGGGGCCTCTCCGGTTTTGAGAAAATGCGAGTACAACTTTTTCTTGAAATCCTGAAACAGAACTGCCATCTTCTTCGTTGTCCAATCCCTCAGTTCTGCTTCATGAGTGCTAGGCCAGTCGAATATTGCCTTTAATTCCCTCCATAGCATCTCCTTCTCTGTATCGGGGAGCACGTACTCCTCAGTGGGGTCTGTGGACTTCCATTTTCTGATACTAATGGGCACATTGTCCCGTACAATTACCCCGCACTGAGATACAAATTTCTTGGCCACTTTTGGGGGCTCAACTGGCTCCCCGTCATCCTCCACTCGGGTGATGTGTAACTTGACATCCTTCAGCTTCTTCGTGGTCGATCATTTTGATTTCTTAGCAGAGGCGGCCTACACAAATTACATATATACGAGATGATATAGAGATGGTATACATAATTGACATGTACAGTACAAATTTAATTAATCTATATACACACCTGACTAGACGAGGGCGCGTTACCGGCCCCTTCAATAGTTTCGGCCCTTGCAACATTGTCGCCCTAGACATTGGCGGCCCCTTCAACATTTTCGGCCCTTGCAACATTGTCGCCCTGGACATTGGCGTCCCTTCCAATGATCCCCAACACATCATCCATGGACATTGGTTGGGTTACAATATTGAAAAGTTGATTCGCAAAGAACGTGTCGTTGTCCTCTTGCATGGGTGGGACAGGGGTGTTGTTGTCCTCTTGCATGGGTGGGACGTTGTTGTTGTTGTCCGCCATCTATAGAATTAAAAATAATTGATAAGAAATATATACAAAGCATACATATTCCCAATATTTCTAACATTTTCGCTAAGGGGGTCGGTGCGTGAAATATCTTATTCGCCAAGGGGTTCGGGTGCGCGGTGTGAATTGATTCGCTAAGGGTTCGCTAAGGGGGACAGTGCGCGAAAAACGGATTCGCTAAGGGGTTCGGGTGTGCGGTGGGTTCGGGTACGCCATAGAATTTCCGATAATAAACATTTTCGATAGTATACATTATACAAACATATAACATTTCCAATATACATTTAAATGAAGCACATATATTTCTAATATACATAATTTCAAAATAATTGATAAGAAATATATACATTTAAATGAAGCACATATATTTCTAATATACATAGAATTTCCAATATACATTTAAATGAAGCATTTTCCAATATACATTTCAAACATATAACATTTCCAATATACATTTCAATGTAAATATCTCCAATACATTTAAATGAAGCATTTTCCAATATACATTTCAAACATATAACATTTCCAATATACATTTAAATGAAGCACATATATTTCTAATATACATTTAAATGAAGCATTTTCCAATATACATTTCAAACATATAACATTTCCAATTTACATTTCAATGTAAATATCTCCAATACATTTAAATGGAGCATTTTCCAATATACATTTCAAACATATAACATTTCCAATATACATTTCCAATATAACATTTCCAATATACATTTCAATGTAATTTCTAATATTTTCAATGTATGTGCTTAGCGAACGCGTTCGGCTAAGCGCATTTGGTGAGCGAACGCGTTCGCTAACCAAATGCGCATGGCCGAACACGTTCGCTAAGCAAATGTGCATGGCCGAATGTTCGGCCATGCAACGGGTACCTGCACACACAAACACGTACACGGCACGAAGGCCGGCTCACAAACATTCACGCATGGCACGAAGGCCGGCTCACAAACATCTCACAGAGGCTCACCGTGCAGTGACGGGCGTGGCGGGCGACGGCGGCGAGGGGACGAGGAGCGGCGCGGGGACGACGGGCGGCGCGGGGACGACGGGCGCGGGGACCACGGGTGGCGGCGGCGTGGGTGCGGGGACGACGACGGCGGCGGGGACCACGGCCGGGCGGCGGGGACGACGAGCGCGCGCGGGGACGACGACGGCGGCGGGGACGACGGGCGGCGGCGCGGCGTGGGCGCGGGGACGACAGGCGGCGGCGGCGTGGGCGCGGCGACGGGCGGCGGCGGCGTGGGCGCGGCGGCGGAGGAGACGAGGGGGCACCGGCGGCGGTTTCGATCTGGGAGGAATGAGGGCGAAGTGAGGGAGGGGAGAGAAGTCCCCGGCCTATATAGGTCCGGGGCATTTAGCACCGGGTGCAGCCACGACCCGGTGCTAAAGGTCCTTTAGCACCGGGTCTGTACAGCACCCGGTGCAAAAGGCCCCCCCCTTTAGCACCGGGTCTTCCACACCCGGTGCTAAAGGCCGTAACTGTGCGCCAGACGAAGGCCTTTAGCACCGGGTGCAGCCACGACCCGGTGCTAAAGGCCCCCCTTTAGCACCGGGTCTTCCCACCACCCGGTGCGAAAGGCCATTTAGCACCGGGTCTTCTACACCCGGTGCTAAAGGCCCCGTAACTGGCGCCAAACGAAAATTGGGGGCCTTTAGCAGCGGATTTTAGATCAACCCGGTGCTAAAGGCCCCAAATTTTCATTTGGCGCCCAGTTTCCGAACCGGCCTTTAGCACCGGGGGCTACTATTTGGGAATCTTATAAATATAGTTTTTAATGTATAGTTATTAATACTTGTTTTAATTCAGTTATTAATACCTATTAAAAATATATATTAAATAAGAAAATCTTATAAATTACTAGAAAATCAATATAAAATTCTAGAAAATCTTATAAATTAATAGAAAATCTTATAAATTAATAGAAAATCTTATAAATTAATAGAAAATCTTATAAATTATTAGAAAATCTTATAACTTACTAGAAAATCTTATAACTTACTAGAAAATCTTATAAATTACTAGAAAATCTTATAAATTACAAAAATTGATAACTAAATGAAAGATTTTGGAACATTAAACGGTCTCAGATGAAAAAGTCATGAATACCAAAATTTCATATCTCCTCAAGACCTACAATCTTTATTTAAGTCATTTTTGCATTTGAGAAAGTGGTAGTATACATTGTTCATTAATCGTAGATTCACTCGCATAGTTTCTAAAACTTTGTTAGAGACTTGTCAAATTTCTACTACATGTTATTACCCATTTTGAAAATGACAAAATGACCTAAATAAAAATTGTAGATCATGATGAAATATGAAACTTTGGTATTCATCACTTTTTCATTTGACATCACCTAGTGTGAAAAAACCTTGGTTGTAGTTGTCATTTTTAATTCAAAATTTGGATTGTTCAAACACGAGAAGATTTTTCAAAATAATAACATTAATAAGTTTCATAACTTGATAGAGTATGATTTTAGGAATTTTTAGGAAGAAAAATGATCTTTTTTGAAGTTTGTACGAGGGAGAACGACTAGTTACAACTTTTATACAGAGATTAAAAAGAAAAATTGTTCTTGTTCATCCAGTGACGTGGCTAGTGTGCGCCCGGTGACGTGGCCAGCTGCCGCACGGCCTCCGTGGCCAGGCCAGTATATGGCCCCGCCGCACGGCCCCCGCGGCCCGGTCGTGGCCTTTAGCACCGGGTGCAGCCACGACCCGGTGCTAAAGGCCCTTAGGCCCGGTCGGTGCTAGAAAATCTTATAAATTAATAGAAAATCTTATAAATTACTAGAAAATCAATATAAAATTCTAGAAAATCTTATAAATTAATAGAAAATATTATAAATTACTAGAAAATCTTATAAATTACTAGAAAATCAATATAAAATGCTAGAAAATCTTATAAATTAATAGAAAATCTTATAAATTACTAGAAAATCAATATAAAAAGCTAGTAAATCTTATAAATTACTAGAAAATCTTATAAATTACTAGAAAATCAATATAAAATGCTAGAATTAATAAAAACAATCTTATAAATCAATAGAAAATCTTAGAACTTAGGTGGAACATAAATGCAAATATAGTTATTACAAATTGGGTGGAACATAGTGCAATTAAATTACATGGCATCATCGTTTACTCGGACACTAATAAACTTCCTCTTTACAAATGTTCCTCGATTGTGATCACGCCGTAGATACGGTGTCTCCTCCGCCGCCAACAGGATGCTTGGGTCATCAGCCACTGAGAATGGAGGCCGGCCATCGAGCATATCATAATCTTCATCCGTCTTGTCCTTAACTCCTACGATTTTTCTCTTTCCAGGAAGAACTATATGACGCTTTGGCTCGTCTTGTGATGGGTCCAATTGCTTACCCCCACCTTTCTTATCCGCCCCTTTCTTCGGTCTGCTAGCAATGTCCTTCACATAAAAAACTTGTGTGACAGCTTTGCCCAGGACGAACGGTTCGTTTAGAAAGCCAATCTTGTTTAGGTCCACTAACGTCATTCCATAGTCCGCTTCAACTTTAACACCTCCTCCAGTCAGCTTCACCCATTGGCACTTGAACAGTGGGATCTTCAAAGGTCCGTACTCTAGTTCCCATATCTCCTCTATGGTTCCATAGTATGAGTTTGTATTGCCATTGGTGTCTGTCGCGTCGATCCGGACACCACTGTTTTGGTTGGTGCTTTTCTTGTCCTGGGCTCTTGTGTAAAATGTATACCCATTGATGTCGTATCCTTGGAATGTCAAGATCGTGCTCGATGGACCTCTAGCTACAAAAGCTAGCTGCGCATCAATGCCCTCGACACCCATAAGACGTCTTCGCAATCAATCGGCGAAAGTACTATTGTGCAGACAATGAATGAAGGCCGCAGACTTTGTTGAGTTTTCGTCCCTGAGAATCTGCATGTGCTCCTCGATGTACGGAGCAACTAAGGTTGATTGTTGCAAAACTGTGAGGTGCACTTTACGAAATGTCTCAACGTTCTAGTAATTTATAAGATTTTCTAGTAATTTATAAGATTTTCTAGTAATTTATAAGATTTTCTATTAATTTATAAGATTTTCTAGCATTTTATATTGATTTTCTAGTAATTTCTAAAACTACATTACTATAAGCCTTATAACTATTCACAAGTCATACAAAACAAAATACTAACTAGCTTGCCTTCTCTCTCCATTTAAAACACAACATGAACACTCTCTCCATCATGAACTCAAGCTCTCTCCTCTCTCCTCTAAGAACACAAGCTCTCTCTAGCTAGCTTTACTTTGATTCACAAATCCCTCTATTTCTAAATCATAGAATGATTACAAGCTAAATAAAACATTAGAGAATGAAAGAGTATACCTTGTAGTGCTCCTTAGATGAGTAGAATCTTCACAAATTTTGAAAAAAATATGGACAACACCTCCCCTCCCATGGCCGAGCAGCATGAACACAGCGCCTAAGTGTTCAGCTGGCTCGAGCGGGGGAGGAGGAAGCCCCTATATTCAAACACATTAGCACCGGGTCGTGGCAAGACCCGGTGCTAATGTGCACCCTTTTAGCACCGGGTGCAGCCAGCAACCGGTAGCACCGGTTGCTGGCTGCACCCGGTGCTAAAAGGGGGCGCATTAGCACCGGGTCTTGCCACGACCCGGTGCTAATGTGTCCGCCCTGACACCCAGCAGCGCCGCCCCCGCTCCTAGCCGTTGGACCCGGTGCTGAGGCCCCATCAGCACCGGGTCCAAAAATGGCCGAGGCGGAGGAGGCGGACGGATGTGAAGCATTCTGGTAGTGAACGGATAGATAAGTCCTGGAACGAAGCCGGTTGGTCCCCTACCCACGTCGCCTTTAAAAACAGGACCCGCCGCTTCGTTCGTCCAGCTACCTTAATTAGCTTGTCCACTAGCCTCGATCGGCCTCGCCTGCAAGGAGATCCACATCGGCGGACACTACCGCGGGTGGCGCCTGCGCGTGCTCGAGGCCTTCGTCATCATCCTCGCCTTCACGCAGCTGCTCTACGTGCTCATGCTCCACTCGGGGCTCTTCGGCGCCAGCGGCGGCTACCGGGACCCCGTCTACGGCGTCGGCGCCGCCGCCGGCGAGCCCAAGGGGCCCAGGGTCTGATCTCCGATCCGGCCGGCTCTCTCTCTTCCGCCTGAAGCGTCCAGGAGAGTAACGTAATAATTAATAGTATGATCGACGTGTGTGTTGCTGTGTGCATGTATCTGTGCTCATCATCTTTACTGTTTGTTTAGTCGGGTCATCAGCTCAGCTCTGGTCTGTACATGTATGTACCCGTGTCAAATGTACTCTGTTTGCCGTCAGTTTCAAGCCGGTCAGCAGTGACATTGATGAAGTGAAGTTTCTGGTTTGTGTCTGGCTTGATCTATCCCAGTCTCTCCAGATAGACAAGTAGTACCCACGACTTAGCACTCGACTCAGTTCGATGGAGCCAATTAATGATGCAACGTACAGAACAATCTGAGCTAAACAACCTTACTGATATGTTCTATTTACAACGTAACTCTCAAAATGCCGGCGAAGAACAACCGTGGTACCGAGCCGATGGGTTGCAGAGTATAGCTCGCTTCGAGCGATATCCTATCCAGTTCGATTAAGGATGTGTAGTAGCTTGTCTAGCTCTGCGAACACGTGTTCTTGCATGTTTGATTCGTGGCACTTACGCGGCCGTCCGAGACCAGTCCAGGTGGCATAAACTTGTTGGAGATTGGATGGAGGTTTGCCTTCCCTTCGAGCTCCCTTCAGGGTAGCTCTAGCCTATAAGATCGGACTAGCCGGCCACGATGTCCTTCGCACCGATCGATTGATAGAAAACGGTGCAGCGTATAAAACACTCGCTGCCGGAAATCTATACTTCGCCGTGTGTCTGCAAGGCCGTCGAGTGTAATATATCGGGCATAGTAAACCTCTTTATTTTGTGTAATACCTCTGACACACGATAAAGTTAAGACACATGATAAACTCTTTATTTTTGTGCAATATCTCTGACACACGATAAAGTCAAGAGACATGATAAAAAGCTCTTGAACACACGGCAAAGACACGATAAAGCCAAGACACACAGTAAAAAGCTCTTTTATCGTGAAAATTATCGTGAAAAAAGCTCTTGAACACACGGCAAAGACACGATAAAGTCAAGACACACAATAAAAAGCTCTTTTAGCGTGAAAGAACACACGGTAAAGACGTGTGCGTGCAAACACATACGGTTAACGTTTTACCCATAAACATAACGGTTGTTCACGGTCGTTAGGTTTCGATGTGTACGTTAGAGTTGGCACACAGCGCAAACTTTTTAAAAAAAGTTTGAGATTTACGGTGTGCCTTGACGCGGGCACACGATAAAATTCGTCAAAAAAACCTCTATTCGGATTGATTAAAAAAGCCTCTGTAAAAAAAAAACCTCACACGTACTATAGGAACCACTCTTATTTAGAGTATGTTCGGATTGATTAAATTGGTAGAGTATGTTAATTTGGATCGATTAAATTGGTAGTGCTAAAATTTATTATTTATTCTCTAGCTAATGTTTTTTTAAATTTCAACTAAGTTTAGTGCTATTCATCCGTACTTCTATTTAGATGAGTTAGCACTAAAATTTAGCACTTTTAGTAGCACTTACAAAACATGTCCTCAATCCTCGTTCGCGCGAAGGACTCCGTGTGATCCGCTCAGATTCTCCGTGTGATCCGCTTTAGCACCAGGCCCTTTTCTGTATTGCACCGGTGCTAGGAAACTCTCCCCTCAAAGAAACACAGCCAATGTACAAAAAATATGGATTTTGTCTGCCCAGCGGAAGTTTGGGCTATATTTATGCAATTTGTGGATTTTGGGGTCTTCTTTTTTATTACTGTATTTTGATATATTAAAAAATCCCACAACTTTGCTATTTTTCTATAAGAAATTACTATTCCCGGTAATTAGCATTTAGCATTTGTAGGGGTGGCTAACGAGCGCTCGTTGTGGCTCAGCTCGGGTCATTAAAATTAATGAGCTGAAAATCAAACGTGGCTCGATTCGTTTGAAATGCTTGAGTCGGCTCGTTTGGCTCACGAGCCCGTACTGAATCAAAGGTGATGCTGACTAAAATATAATAATTTGAACATGCTAATAATACATAAAATCATAGAGTACAATGGTATTACCAAAATAAATAACACAAGTCACTAAATTGAGATAACATAGGCATTTAGAGACTCAAAATAGACTTAACTAGAACCATTTTACTTATAATGTCAATGACAAGTTTATTTTAGCCAAATAATAATAATGCCATCGTATTAATGAAAAATAACTTTGGTACTGTTATATTTATCATCAAACAGCTCATGACCTCTTCACCAGCTCGCTTGTTAAGAAAATGAGCTGCAAACGAGGCTTGGCTGGGTTCATTTGAGATGTTGAGCCGGTCTGAACTGGTTGGAACTTATGAACGAATGGAGCTGCCACACCAGGCCTCGAGCTTTTTAACAGCCCTATTTGTATATCATTTATGGCATTATTAGAATATTATTAATTTCCTAACTCTTTCAGTCAGCACAATTTAATTGTTTTTGGTTTCCAATTCTTTCGGAGCAGCTATCAGCTCTGCATCCGCTCTAACTCTTTTCCCCTCCAGCTTCATCCTCGCTTCACCTAGGGCAGCCACCAACATTTTCTTCTCCCTTCTTAGTCGCCATACCATGTCGCGCAAATCAACCAGCAACTCCCTAACAAATTTAGTGATGGTCGAATCCTTGTACCAATCCCAAAAATCGCAGCCACCAAACTAGAACAAATCAAGCGAATGCTCAGACTCAGCGTAAAAAAAACTTCAGATCTGGATGAAAAAATTGATCACTCCAACTAACCCGTCGACGCATGCAGGTCAAATACCTCCTGCCTGGGTTCTCGTCGCGCAATGATATCCATCGAGCAGCCTTCTTCCCACACTTGCACCACTTCTCTGGCCAGTACTACAACGGCCCACACGGTAGGGAATCAGTGATGACGCCGGTTCCCCATCCAATCGTGCCCACGATGAAGACGACGACCGGCTTGACGACCCGCCTGACCCTACCGAGCTTGCCATCTTCAGTGGAAGCAATGGGGGATGGCAAACGGCGGACGGCTGGCGGCGCTGCTAGCTAGCAGATAAGGCTGGTAGTAGCGCTAAGGAGAGAATGAGGAAGAGAGAGACACAGCGGGCACCGACAAAGGGTTTTGGGCCCAAAAGGCGGGCTGACGTGGATGGTCGAGCTGACGTAGACAGCGGGTGGGATCAAAACCGCTGCGAAATTCCATCGGAGGGTATCTTGCACGGTTTTAACATGTGAGGTGCAAAACTTTCTTGGTTTTATATTTGAGGGGGCATTTTAAACTTTCATTCTATTTGAGGGGGGTAAAATGGACTTTACTCTAACCCAAATGCTGATCCATACCTAGGACATTGCAAGTAGACCCAAGTCCTTGGATCGGTATTCTTTCACTAGTGGTGATATGAGTATCCATTCCTTTCACTAGTAGTGATATGAATACCAGAAATGAATAACAATTATTTTTCATGAGGAAAAAAACAAAATGGAATATGAAAAATATAAAACGGATTTTGAAAATTAGATTTGAAAAAGTTAAGCTCCGACATGACGATTATTGATAAACGATAAACTGATGGGTCCGATCCGGTTTACATCAAACTAAATGTTTATTTTACCATGTGTTGATGATGCACAAGGTATATCTTCACCACACGTACATATAACTTACTACAACTCACGTGAACACGTAAAGAACAAGATTAACTCCAACATACATCGGGATATATAGACACGGAGTCTTCCATTTATGCAATGGTCAGATAGCTTGGAACCTTGGAATCGCCAGGCCGAGAAAACACGATCTTCATGTGGTACACATACAAAACAATATAATCAACCAACAGTTAGAACATAACTGAAATTTTACTACTGTTAATTACAGAGTGGGGATAGTATGTGTGTACATACCTGGTAGTCCATAATTGTGCGTGATTTGAACAAAGCCGCAGCATATGTTAAATAATACTCCCAAGTACGGATGAACGTTTCGTCGAATCCTAGGGCAGAAACTTTTCTGCAAATTAACAGAAAGAGGATACTAAGAGTAATGTACTATAAATAAAGCATTGCTGCAAGATAACAAAATTAGAATACTACTAATAGCTTAATTAGCTTGGGATTTAGGACTTGTATTTACTTTCTGTTGGCCACAAAGTTGTCCCTCCAGTGCATCAGAGTCGGGTAGTAATGGTCCCCAATATTCTCAAGGTGTTGTACGCTGCACAGTTGTACACAAGAAAGAACTAATAAGTCATGGAGGTCTTCTAGTTAAACAATAGCTACGAGGTATAGTTGAACACATACCAGAGCCTTGATGCATTAGTCATGGCAGACACAAGCCGGGCTAGACAAGGTAGGCAGCCACCTGGGAAGATATATTCCTTCATGAACTCGGGGCGCCTCCTCATTTTGTCGTACAATTCTTCTGGGATCACGATGGACTGTGCATTTAAATTTTTTTTATGAAGATGAAAATTAGTTAGTTGATGTTTGACTGTTATTCACAAACATGCAATGGATCGTGTAAGATTAATATATATGTTGGTAATGATGGTACCTGGAGGACAAGTAGGCCGTGTTCTGCCAAATGGTACTCACAGCAGCCAAAAAATTCATCCATGTACTCATGTCCGACGTGTTCAATCATCTCACTGAATGAGCAACAAGGAACAAATAACCATATTTATCAGATCAACAGTTGGTATATCATTTCTCTGATCACGTCTTTAATCTTTCAGCAGTACTACTACTCACCAACTTATAATCCTGTCAAACTTGTGGCAACTTGGTATTTGACGGTAATCACAAAGGAGGAAAGTTATACGGTCCTTCATATACAGTAGATCGATTTGTTAGCTAAATTGAAGTTTATCACATAAATTACATTGAAGTTTTATCCCCATGCTAATATATATAAATTGAAGTTTATCACATAAAACTACATTGAAAGGTACGTCACTGACCTCTAATCCCTCTTCTTTCACCTTTCTGTTGGAGTATTTCAGTTGCTCCTCAGACAACGTAATTCCCAAATACTTGCAACCAGTTTTCTTCACCAACCTTATCGCTAAAGTGCCCCAACCACTACCAATATCAAGAACATAATGCTCCGACTCCACCTTGGCCTTCGGTTAAATGAATTAATTGAAATATCAAAACATCATTAGCACTACAACAAATACCACATTTTGTGACAAATACCTTATGACATTCAACTTATTCGTCATTATCATGTTTGGTTTTGTGACGTTCTATGTCATGCAGTGCAACTTAACGACAAAAATAAGGTATTCGTCGTTAAGAGTAACTAAGAATCGTCACTGTTAAACGTCATAAATTTTCAAAAGAAAACGACAGGACTAGGGTGGGTCCCATTGCCACTTGTACAAATGGGTCCAAACTGTCAGTATGGTCTCACATAGTATTTTTTTTCTGCCCTTTTCTTTTGCTTTCCGGCCCCTTGGTCTTTTTTTTCGGCCCAGCCAAGTCTGACATGCTGGTTAAAATGAAAAAAAAACAGAAGTGCTGCAATAAAGGGAATCCGAACCTGAGGCATCAACTGCACCCGCAGGGTACTTACCACCAAGATACTGCCTCCTTGTTAAATTAAATAGAGAATTACTTTATATATTTGATCATGGTCAACTGGTTGGAATGAAGAGCATATGAAATACTTTATTCTTTTTAATCTGGTATCAAAATTTGAATCTAAATATAACCTTTGTGTAATTTTTTACTCTTTTGGTAGGTACGTATAGTTCAACTTGGGATTACTTTCGATAAGCAGACATTCATTTAAATGCTAGAAAATACCAAATCCATTAATTTTTTTTGAAACTTCTAAATTACGACATATATGTAGTATATTACATATAAAAATTTATATTACTTTATATCAGATAATTATGGGCTTAAAATGGAAAAAAGAAAAAATCATGTTACAAAAAGGTTTGAACCAAGGGCTTGAACCCACGACCACATGGACGGGAAGCTTGCGCCTTAACACATGTTAGGTTTGATGTAGAAATGATTTGCTTTAAATATAATAAATCGCGTTGGTATAGCATAATAAATGATCCACATCTTGTCCGTACATCCCGACCCCGCCCACCCATGCCATGTCGCCCGCGTTGGTCTAGCATAATAAATGATCCACATCTTGTCTGTACATCCCGACCCCGCCCACCCATGCTATGTCGCCCGCGTTGGTATAGCATAATAAATGATCCACATCTTGTCCGTACATCCCGACTCCGCTCACCCATGCCATGTTGCCCTTTGGCAAAAAAAAAAGACAAATTCTCAGAAAAAGTGGTACTGACGGGAGTCGAACCCTGGGGGGGGGGGGGGGGGGGAGTTAAAATGCAAAAAATCAGACCAAAGGGCAAACAGGGAGATCGAACCCACAACATAGTGGACGGGAAGTTTGCACATTACCATTGGACTACAACACCATTTATGAAAGCTAGCATTGGTTTGTTTTATAAGTTTTCTGCTACTGTTTTATTGAAAAATATAGCACAAAAAAGGGCCGACAGAGGGCTCAAACCTGCGACCCAGTCGACGGGAAGTTTGCGCCCTACAATTGGGCTACGACAACATCTGGCATTGGGTTATTTTTTATAATGTTCTCTTACTATTTTATTTGAAAAATACAACAACAATTGGTTGTAGCCAAGGGGAATCGAGCCACCGCCTACAAGTTTCCATCTCCATTCCCCTCTCTCCACCGCCTGCAAGTCCGCTCTCCTGTCCAGCGACACGTCGAGCCGCCGCCGCTCCTCGTCCCCTCCCGCGCTCCTCCCTCCTCATCGGCTCTCCTCCTCGGCCCCTTCCTCACCAAGACCTGGATCTGAGCTATCGTCGGGTCTTGACCCCTCCTCCTGGTCCTGGACGCCACGACGGGCCTCGTAGCAGTGCCGAGGCTGCCGCCGCCTGCCGCCTTCGCGCTCAGGCCCTGTCGGATATACATCCCCGGGTACCCTCAAGATAGAAGACCGAGTCCTAGTAGAACTACTCGTGTAATCCAACTAGCACTCACATACTGTAACCGACTAGGATACTTGCCATGTAACCTTGCCCCCTGGGATATATAAAGGAGGGCAGGGGTCCCTAGCTCGGTAGGCCTAAAGGCAGAAGCCTATAGGCAAGATCATACAACTCAACCACACGTACAATACAATCAAGCACACAGGACATAGGGTATTACGCTACTCGCGGCCCGAACCTGTCTAAATCTTTGTGTTGTTCGTGTACTGTCGTTCCTAGAACTCGGTGAGACCCACAAATCTACTCTCTGGGGTACCCTCAGGCAGACGCGCTCGGCATGAATCGTCGACACTTGGCATCCACCGTGGGGCGTACTCGCCGAAGTTCAACATTAGACGCGATGGGATCAACTTCAACATCAGCGGCAGATCGCAAGATCATTGGAAAAGTTTGATGGACCTCATCATCTTCAATTTCAGCGTCATATACGGTGATGCAACATTTATTTCCGGCTCTTGGATTTACATCTGGGATGGCGTCGGAAAATTCAATCACCACGTCTCGACTTCGATCTCGGGTCGGCATGTCATTGCGTCGAGTAAAAGTAGGTTTCGGTAAGTTTCAATCCAATTTTGGAGGGAGCTTTTTTTATTCACGATGGCGTCGTTGAGTCAAAATGCCAAGTGAACAACGCTTCACGCGTGGATCGAGGCGGTGCTGATCAACAAGTTTCCAAGGCAGACCTGTTGCACACGCGTGGATCGAGGTAAAGGATCAAAAAGCATTCTGAGTACTCGGCGTACGGAGAGCAGATTGACTCCAAAATTTCTAAGACATGTGGCGGACAATTCCAAGCTCACGTTGCTACATCAACACGTTGCCGACAACTTCGACTGCTAGAACCAATGAATCAGTCGAGGATGAATCAAGCAATTTCAAAAACTAGTCTGGATACATTCCGACTAGTCGACTTCGTTGATAATAACTTCATCGCGTCGTACGACTACTTCGACTACTTATCTCGATTAGTTTAAAACTAGTCGAGACCGGCTACCGCGCCATTAACAACTGGTCGAGACCGATCTCGACTAGTCGGCTTCAACAATGACCGCTATGTCTTTGTCGACAATCGTCCGCGAATTAAGGCTTCCGGAAACAACTCGGTGAAGACTTGCAAGAGCTACGTGAAAAGCAATTTGATGCAAATCTTGCTAGGCGTACACAAGAACTACACCGAGGATTACCAGAGGCTTCAAGATCTTCGTTTGCCGCACACGAGGAGATGTACGCGAGCGTGACTACTTCGACTAGTCGGCTGCATCGACTCACTGCGTGATTACTTCGACTACTCATCTCGGCTAGAAAACTAGTCGAGATCGGCTACCGCGTCATCGACAACTAGTCAGAATCAACTCCGAGTAGTCTATTTCAACAACAACCGTTGCGGCTCCATCGGCGACCGCCACGGCTTCGTCGACAGTCCTCCACGAATTAAGCTAAGTTTTATTTAATAATTATTTTCTACATAATAATTTTATCAGCTTGTTTAAAAACATGGTTGGCGCTGAGCCGACTACTCTAAAAGAGTACATTCCTCAAAAACAATAATTCTCGAGGGCTACACCCTCGCATGACTTCTCGCCGACAGGTTACAAACCCTCGCGCGACCTCTCCTATAGGAGAAAAGTCCTAACCGACTACTTTATTATTTATCTGCACTCTTAATGACCAATGCCGCTCGATAGCATGCACCTTAATCCATGAAACTTCGGTAATTCGCAACACCTATGCACCTTAAAGGACTGGTTAAACGGGACCAAGTGTTTAAACGTAACAGGGCTACTACTCGAGTGGTTACGAGTCTAACAAGATTAACCAGCAACAAGTTTAAAACATGCATTACAAATGCTATTATTATCCTTCGTGGATATTTCTTGATCGGATACTACTCATCTGTGGGGCCAGGATCCCTAGGGACACTCATCTAAGGAATTAAACTACTCGATATGGAGAGTTATGATCCGACTGCTTTGGACCAGCCGGATAGGGTACAGGACGATGTAGTCAGATAGTAGAACTACTCGTATTCGTGTTAAATGACCTTAATGTAGCCTTCCAGGCCGGATACGAGTAGTCTTTGTAATCAATTTGTAACTCTGCTCCCCAAGTATATAAGGAGGAGCAGGGACCCCCTCAAAACAACTCAACTCACATACAATACAATCAAACACACAGGACGTAGGGTATTACGCTATTCGCGGCCCAAACCTGTCTAAATCTTTGTGTTGTTCGTGCACTGTCGTTCCTAGAATTCGGCTAGACCCACTATTCTACTCCCTGGGATACCCTAGATAGACGTGCTCGACATAATTCATTGACACTTCGCGCCCACCGTGGGGCCTTACGCCGAAAGTTCACCGCCAGGGACGATGGGATTCACCCTCTTCAAGATCGCCGACGTCGAAGAAGGAGCCACCTTCGTTTTCGGCGCATGGACCTTCGTCGCCGAAAGAGGTGGTAGGTTCACAAGCTACCTCGCGAACAACTCCGGCTCTTGCTCGGCGTCTACTTCCAACTCGATCTCGGCTCCAATTCCGAGTTCGATCTTAACGACAAGTTCGATCAGGATTCACCAGGCCGAGTCTGGGTACAACTCAATCCCAGTTACGGAAAGAGCAGGGAACTCCGAGCTGGCCATGCCATCGGACAACCCCCCATCTCGACCCCCAAACGAATTCTCCAACGCAACAAATTCGCATAAACAGAGTCTTACCACAAAAGCAGAGGCAAGGACGACCCGGGAGTCCCACTCAAAGCCAACTCACCCCGAAGACCTCGAGCCGGCATCATCGCCATCGATGGACAACGACGATGACTTCACCATCCTCCTAAGTGATGCTCCCGACAACGTCGCGCGTCTACATCATCACGCTCACTTCAACACCAAGTTTGTGTTAGAAGAACCACTCGTTCACCTCCCGTCCAGCCTAGTCGTGACCAGAACACCGGGAGGACTCGCCGTTCACTGGCCCGGAGCGATTCCGGCCGACACCTCCCAGGACAATGACTCAAGATTTGCTGCCGTCATACTGGAAGAACTCCCCTTCCAAGACGGCAAGACTGCATCGCTCACCACCCCAACTGAAAGCTCAAGCGATAACTTTTCAACCACTCAGATCGTCCTCAGCGATCAAGACCCAAGCCGTCAGGTGTTCATGGCTGGCAATGAAGACCAAGGCACTCAGTACAATCGCGAGTTGATCACCAATGTTTCTGAAGAGGAACGCACTGCTGACGGAGAAACAGAGGAGCAAAAGACCACGCGACAAGCAAGGAACTCCAAGCGCAAGCAGAGGCGCCTTAACGCCGCGCTACGCGCCAATGCCATGCGAAACCTTACACAGGATTTCGACATGGTCGGCGATCAGTTAGTATCCCAAAACGCGCCATTGAACATCTCCGTCGCAGCAGAACTCGTCAGGGCCATGCCCGACACCCCTGCGGTCGGACAAGTGCTCTCACTCCTCGACACGGCTCAGAAGGCTACGAACTAGGCGAATCCTAGCCACCACACTCTAGACACCAGACGCCCAGACGCTGAGAGACCACCCCCAGATGAAGCTTCAATCGTGACCACATGAGGACACCGACATGGCCAAGAAGCTGATCGCAACCACCAGCAGGGGAGAGGACGCATCAACAACCGAGACGCGGCAAGGCCACAAGATCGAGACCTTCGCAGCGTCATTAATGACAACCGCGATGCTCGCTCTGTCATTCAGTCGAGTCAACAACGGCGCATGGAATCGGAACTCCGTCGCCGCGCAGACTACGACCGTAACTACGGGCCTCCTCCCCACCACAATTACAGAAACCGACCACGCGATCAAGAACGCCATTACAACCGTCACGAAGACCGCCGCAACGATCGCCGGGGAGAGGACCGTAACGATCGTCACCGACATCAAGAGTCCTCAAATTATAGCGATCACAACCATGGATGACAATACGACTCCGACCATAGCACCTCTAGTTTCCGGAGTGACCGATCACCAGGCGACAAATATGACGGCTTTCCAGCCTTTTCCAGGCGCATAAAAGATATCCAATGGCCAAGCAAGTTCAAACCTACAGGAATCGAGAAGTTCACGGGCAAACAAGACCCCGAACAATGGCTCCAAATCTACTTTACAGCCATCCAGATGGCTGGAGGATCCAACGATATCAAAGTCAGTTACTTCCCCGTTATGCTTGACACCACGCCCCTAACATGGCTCGAGGGCCTCCGCCCCGGGTCCATTGATTCTTGGGATGATCTCACCAGGAAGTTTACCACCAACTTCCAGGGAACCTGGGCTGGGCCCGGAACCCGTTATGAACTGGCAGCTTGCAAACAAGGAAAAGGAGAAACCTTGCGAAAATACATCAAGAGATTCTTCGATAAAAGAGCTACAATCGTTGATATCTCTGACCGGGAAGTAATAGACTGCTTTCATGATGGTCTCTACACCCGAGAACTACACCGTGAGTTCGGCCGACGCCGCCCAGAAAACATCAGCGAGCTACGACGCATTGTCGCCGAATGGGCAGATCAAGATGATCGCGAGTGGGAGCGTTTTGACAGACATCGCGATAACAATACCAACTATCACAACAAAGACAACGGCGACCGACGTAATGATCGCCCAAACAATCGGGACTTCAATCACGATAACAGGAAGCGCAAGCCAGACAATATAGTCACGGCGGTCCAGCGCCCTAGTCGTAAGACTCGTTCAGAGGCAGACGTCATGAACGGTCCTTGCCCTTACCACCCCAATGGCAAGCACACAATGGCGAATTGCTTTCACCTAAAGCAGGAATTTGACAAGCAAACACCATATGCTCCCAAAACCGACAAGAAAAAGGAAGACAAAGATGACAAAGACCCCAGCAATAACTTCCCAAATGTTTAGAATGTCGTAGCAGTACTATTCAGTGGGGAAACCCTGAACCGGTCGAAGCGCGCCAAGAAGCTCTGCGAGAGATCATGGCGATAGAACCTGCCACCCCAACATACTTAAAGTGGTCAGAAGTGCCATCACATTCTCCAGAACGGACCAATGGACAAACTTTGCAAATCCGGGCAGATACCCTCTGGTCTTAAACCCAGTCGTGGCGCAAGCCAGACTGACTAAAGTACTCATTGATGGAGGCAGCAGACTCAATGTTATCTTTGAAAACACGTTCAAGAAGATGGGCCTAGACATTACAAAATACCTCAAGCCTACAGACGCCCCATTCTATGGCATTGTCCCAGGCAACACAGCAATCCCCCTGGGCCAGGTCACATTACCAGTTACCTTCGGGACGGAAGCAAACTTCAGAACCGAGTACATCAAGTTCGAGGTTGCTGACTTCGAGACCTCATACCATGCAATCCTTAGGCGACCATCCCTCGCCAAATTTATGGCGATCCCGCATTACGTATACTTGGTTCTCAAAATGCCTGCTCCTAAAGGAGTACTTTCCCTAAAAGGAGACTTAAAGGTATCATATGATTGCGACGTCTAGGCAGTAGAATTCGCCGCCACTTCGCATATCCCTACCCAGATGCTGGAAGTACTCGCCCTGGCCAAGAAGTCGAACGAAGACGACTTAGAAGTACCCAGCAAGAAGTCAACAAGTGCCAACTTCAAGCCCTCCGAGGAAGTACAGCTCTAAACTGTAAATCTTGGGACGGGCTTCAGAACCGAGTACATCAAGATCGAGGTTGCTGACTTCGAGACCTCATACCATGCGATCCTTAGGCGACCATCCCTCGCCAAATTTATGGCGATCCCGCATTACGTATACTTGGTTCTCAAGATGCCTGCTCCTAAAGGAGTACTTTCCCTAAAAGGAGACTTAAAGGTATCATATGATTGTGACGTCGAGGCAGTAGAATTCGCCGCCACTTCGCATATCCCTACCCAGATGCTGGAAGTACTCGCCCTGGCCAAGAAGTCGAAGGAAGACGACTTAGAAGTACCCAGCAAGAAGTCAACAAGTGCCAACTTCAAGCCCTCCGAGGAAGTACAGCTCAAAACTGTAAATCTTGGGACGGGCGATCCGTCCAAAACTGCCCTTATAGGGGCAGATTTAGACTGTAAATAGGAAGACGCGCTCGTCAAGTTCCTCCGAGATAATAAAGATATTTTTGCTTGGAAACCATCTGATATGTCTGGTGTTCTTAGAGAACTTGTCGAGCACAACCTAAACGTTGACAAAAACGCAAAACCCAAAAAACAGCGCCTCTGACGATTTGCACAAGATAGACGTGAGGCAATAAAAGAAGAACTTGCCAAACTACTCGTTGCCGGCTTCATCAAAGAAGTCTTCCACCCCGAGTGGTTGGCTAATCCAGTGTTGGTTCAGAAGAAAAACAACAACGAGTGGCGGATGTGTGTCGACTACACAGACTTGAACAAGCATTGTCCAAAAGATCCCATGGGACTCCCCCGCATTGATCAAGTCGTCGATTCCACGGCCGGATGCGCATTGCTCTGTTTTCTGGACTGCTATTCAGGATACCATCAGATAGCTCTAAAGAAAGAAGATCAGATCAAAACATCTTTCATCACTCCCTTCGGCGCTTACTGCTACACGACCATGTCTTTCGGATTGAAGAATGCCGGCGCTACATATCAGGGAGCCATACAAACGTGCCTATCTAAACAAATTGGGCGCAATGTAGAGGCATATGTTGATGATGTAGTCATCAAAACAAGGCAGCCGGATCATCTCATCAGCGACCTTCAAGAGACGTTCGACAACCTTAGAACATTTCGCTGGAGACTTAACCCAACCAAATTTGTCTTTGGTGTTCCTTCAGGAAAACGTTTGGGGTTTATGGTCAGTAACAGGGGCATCGAAGCCAACCCGGCAAAGATCTCAGCAATCCTCGCCATGGGAGTACCGAAGAATGTAAAAGATGTCCAGAAGCTGACAGGATGCATCGCGGCCTTAAACAGGTTCATCTCAAGATTAGGAGAAAAAGGCCTCCCTTTCTTCAAATTGCTTAAAAAGCAGGATAAGTTTTCTTGGACAAATGAGGCAGACACGACATTCGAAGAACTCAAAACATATCTATCTACTCCGCCAGTACTCACAGCGCCTCTAAAAGATGATCATCTATATCTATACATTGCAGCAACAACCCACGTGGTCAGCACTGTAATAGTAGTTGAAAGACAAGAGGATGGCCATGTATTCCCAGTACAACGGCCAATTTATTACATCAGCGAAGTACTCTCCGAGTCCAATATTCGCTATCCTCAAGTCCAAAAACTACTATATGCCGTCTTCATCACATCACGCAAGCTACGACATTACTTCCAAGCTTTCCACATCACGGTCGTAACTAAATTCCCGCTAGGCAAAATTCTCAATAACCTAGACGCAAAGGTTGCATCAGCAAATGCAAGGCTGAAATCGGAGCATACCACCTTGACTTCATATCTCAAGCAGCCGTCAAGTCCCAGGCTCTTGCTGACTTCACAGTCGAATGGACAGAAATTCAAAATTCTACGTCAACTACTCGACCTGAGCACTGGGTCATGTATTTTGATGGATCACTCAAACTTGAAGGAGGAGGCGTAAGCGTACTTCTTATATCTCCTAAAGGAGATCAACTTAAATACGTTCTTCAAATCCTCTTTCAGGTCACCAATAACGAAGCAGAATACGAGGCTATGTTGCACGGGCTCCGTCTGGCTGCATCTCTCGGCATCAAGCGACTTGTTGTTTATGGCGATTCGGCGGTGGCCATCAACCAAGTTAATAAAGACTGGGATGCTTCCAAAGAGACAATGGATGCCTACGTTCATGAAGTTCGTAAACTAGAAAGAAACTTTCTAGGCCTGGAATTCCACCACGTCGTTCGTGATTACAACGTCGCTGCAGATGCCCTGTCAAAGCTAGGATCTCGGCGAGCCGACGTCCTAGCAGAAATATTCGTCCAAGAACTACTCCAGCCATCTATTAAGGGTCCAACACGAGCTGAGACCACGCAACCCCAGTCCCAACTAGAAACTCAGATCATGGTAATCGACACTGATTGGATGGTCCCTTTCATCGAGTACTTGAAAAACCACAAATTGCCAGAGCAAAAGACAGAGCAAATACGCATTCAACGACGAGCCGCTAACTACGTAGTAGTGGATAATGTACTCTATAGGCGTGGGGCTTCAGCCAACGTCTTAATGAAGTGCATCACAACTGACCAGGGAAAGGCTCTACTACAGGAAATTCATAGCGGCGTGTGTGGCAATCATGCTGCTTCACGAACATTGGTTGGCAAAGCGTACAGAGCAAGTTTCTTCTGGCCAACAGCCAAGCACGATGCAGCGGACATCGTCAAAAAATGTCAAGGATGTCAATTCTTTGCACGACAAACTCACGTTCCAGCACACGACCTCAATACTATACCACTATCATGGCCTTTCGCTTGTTGGGGTCTTGACCTTGTTGGTCCCCTCACCAAAGCTCCAGGCGGATTCGAGTGGCTCGTCGTGGCCATTGATAAATTTTCTAAATGGATCGAAGCAATGCCTTTAGTAAACGCTAAAGCTGCTAATCTGATCAAATTCTTCGATGGCATTATCACAACATTATCACAGACATCGGTTCTGTATGTACCAGCGAAGAATTCCAAGACTACTGTGACAGATATTCCATTGAGATACATTATGCTTCAGTCGCTCATCCTCGTGCCAACGGACAGGTGGAAAAAGCAAATGGTTTGCTACTGCAAGGGTTAAAACCCAGATTGTATGGCCTCTAAAGAAATATGGTGGGAAATGGGCTAAAGAGTTACCCGCGGTGCTCTGGGGGCTACGCACCCAACCCACCAGAGCCACTGGCCAATCACCATATTTCTTGGTCTATGGTTTCGAAGCAGTCCTACCGGATGATCTTCTATGGGAAGCCCCGCGTTTGGAGAACTATGATGAACACCTCGCTCATCAAGAAAGATCTCAAGATATTGATGGCGTTGAAAAAGTTCGAGTAGCAGCCCTCATCCAGAACACACGCTATCTTCAAGGATTGCGTCGCTTTCATCAACGCTCTGTTCAACCTCGTTCTTTTACTATAGGAGACTTGGTACTACGGTGAATCCAAAAGACTGAAGGGTTACACAAACTTATGTCTAGATGGGAAGGTCCTTTCCATATAAAACAAGTTATTGGACCTGGTACATACAAGCTGCAAACATCAGAAGGAGAGGAATTACCAAATGTATGGAACATAGAACATCTCCGCAAATTTCACCCGTAACATGGGACATTATATTAGAGACGTTGTAAAACAACCCTTGTTCTCAAATTAATAAAGTTATGTTTCCTTGTCATCTACAAAGTCATGACATCCTTTATCTCATTAGATAAAATTATATCATGTTCATTACGGCGATAGCCGTCGTGTGGTATCCGAGTAGTTTTCTACTCCCGCTCAAAAGAAACTAGGATTTCCTTTTAAAGGAGGTGTCGAACCACCCAAAAATCTTGGATGAATTACCCTCACCTATACATGGTTGAAGGCGGTAATCTCTTTTCTTTTGACTTCGTGGCTTTTTTCAACAAAAGCTTTAAGAATCAGTGTTATACCAACTACACTCATTCTTCATAAAAATCACCTAAAGGTGCTCTAAAGTACTAAAAAGTACAGCATATGCCTATGCGCAAGGTTATTAATCCTTAACAAGGCTCGATTCAACTCCTCGTAGTTGCGAACCTCATACGACCACTGGATTACTCAAACTATAGTTATTCATCAAATATACTACCCAAAATACTTTGCATACGCACGAACTACTGGATATTACTTACGCAGTGATATTCCCAAGTGGATTACTCTAAACAAGTATCAGACGACAACTATCCATATTGGATCAAAAACAGAGTATTCGAAACGAGTAGTTTAAATTACAGTGCAGATCTACTCTAATGAATCAATAAAAGTATCTGCGACTGACTCTGTTTCTTTCACCAATTCCTCGAACCCTTCGATTTCCATCCCCTCTGGAAGCTCCACAACTTCAAGTTTGGCGTCCGGATTGTGCGCCTTCACCATTGCTAGCAACTGATTCACACACTCTTTCATGGTATTCTTACAGAAATCAATTATCTGTCCAGGCACTGCGCTGATCCGCTCCAATAATGACTGGTTGATAGTAGTAACACCCTCCGGCGTTACCATGTCAATAATGGGGAGCACCGCTTCCTCTATGGCCTTCTTCTCAGCTTGGAGATCCTCCACTTCTTGTTGTTTGGCTTGTTGTCCTGCCAAGGCCCTGGCGCAAGCTTGTTCCATGTCAACACGGATCTGGTGCTCCTTGGCATATTTTCCTTTCAGGTCTTCAACCTCTTTTTCCAAGCGGTCGCAATCTTCGGTTTTAGATTTAGCCAAGTTATACCATGAAGTGCTGGTGCTCTATTCTTCAACCAATTCTTTTTTCAATCCTGCAAAGGTGAGACAAGTCTATGATTACACTTCATATGACTAAGTTAATAATTACATATATGAGATTTGCTCTGCTTACTATTGTTGTCTCGGATCAACGCCCGATTGCGAGTATCCATTCGAGATTTTTCATCTCTCATTCCCTCGAGTTGTTTGTGTAGTCGAGAGACCAATTCTTGATTATCAACTCGAGCTTTTTCGCGCGCCTCATATGCAGCCGCAAGATCTTCTTCGAGTTCTTTTATTCGAGATTCCAGACTGGCATCTCTATTCTTCTCCATTTGATCTACCAAAACCTTCTTGGATGATAGTTAGTCGCTAATGTATTAACTATTTTCTATTAAGTTTTCCTCTTACCAGAGCGGCTGCCAGGTGTTGCTTCAGTTGCGCAGCTTCATTGTCCATAGTCCTTTCTTGTGGCGGTGGAGTACTTTGTCTGATAATAATGTTGGCGACTTCTCCAGCCTCCAAACCAACCTTCATGGTTTTACAAGCATTTAAATTCTGGTGAATATATAGAGCAAAGGCTATATGATGTACCTCCATAGCTGACGGCGGCCTTTCAGCGTCTCCCTGGTTCACCGTTTCTATGGGGTTTGACTCTGAAGCCAAATGAACATCAGATTGCTCTTTCTCTGGAGACTGGTTCAGACCCACAACTTGGCCGCTTTCTTTGACAGCGCCAGGGAGGATTTCTTGTTCATTACGCTCTGTCTCTTTAGCTTTTTTCGATTGTTCTTGTGGCGCAAGTGCACCAGATGAAATCCTTCACGAAAAACACAAGATTCAATAGCTCAATTATGGCTCAATTGAAAGGATATCTTGATTCAACAAACTTACTTTGTTGGCGCGGTGGTTTTTGGCTTAAAGTTGAACTTCTTCAACTTTAGCACACCCACTTTGGAGCTAGTTGTACTCCCTGTGCTACCACTTGCCATGGCACTTGTAGTTGAAGAGCTTTGAACAGCAGTGATAAATTTGGAAATCTTGATGCGCTGACCTTCCTTTGCTCCAGGCACGTATGATCCCGCAGGGACATCTGACCGAGACCAAGTGGTTCTTTTTCGTTTCACCCCTGTGGGAACTCTCGGTACTATGTCTATATCCTCTATTTTTCAAAAAGCAGTACATCCAAATTAGACGGAGGAACGTACAAGGTACTCGAATTAAATCATGAAGACTTCTCTTACCTTGAAGATTAACTTGCTAGACATCTGAATCAGCTGCCTTCTCAGGGGATATCACTTCAAGTTCTTCTATAATGTCGGCGATTGCCTCTATTTTCTCATTCGACGGCTCTGACTTTTCTGAAGAACTCTTTCCAAATTTCTCCCAATCTTGCGGAGAAAGGCCACCAACTGGCCCGTCCGAATCAGTGGCCGAATACATGAGAGGAATCATCATTGAGATGCATGTTAATAATGACTACAATTCAAAGGTTTCGAGTACTTACAGAACTGGGAGATTGACCTTTACAGAATTCTTTTGCAATGTATGGTTTCTTATTGTTCACATTGCTGAACATGCGCGATAAGCGCATTAGCACGGTCTCATCTGCGAGTTCTTCTGGCACAATACGAGAAGGATCTGTATTCCCCTTATACTTGTATCTAAGATTGACACGCTCTTGGAGTGGTTGAATTCTTCTCTTGAGAAAACTGAAGGCTATCCCGACTCCAGTGAAACCCTTGTTCTTCAGCGTCTGAACTCGCTTTAGCAGGGTAGGCACATCCTTGGCTTCTTCAGTGGTTGGCTTCGTGTTTCAATTGGATAGATCCCTGAGATACCATCCATCTTTGACAGGACAGCTTTTTCCATGGTTCCCTGCTGTATTACAATGACACGGGAACAAGATTAGTGTATAACAATGTGCACTGACAGTAAAGACTATAGGAAGAGTACTCGTTTTTTGACTACTCACCGATTATGAACCACTCAGACTTCCAGTCTCCACATGATTCCTTCAGGGGCATGGAGAACCATTGCTCTTTCATCCTTTGGCGGAACTGAATTCCCGCACCTCCAACCACTTCCATCCTCTGGAAATTCGGATGGGGCTTTACATGATACAGAGTACGGAATAAGGCAAGATTTGGATCGATGCCAAGGAATGTTTCGCAAGCATGCATAAATACAGCGATATTTAAAATCCCATTAGGATTCAGATGATGGAGTTGGAGTTTGTAAAAATCAAGGAGTTCGCGGAAAAAGGAGGAGATCGGAAGACCTACTCCACGCTCGCAAAACGACACAAACAAAGGGATTTCATTTGTGTCCTCCGTGGGAAATTGTGCGTTGAAGCAAGCCCTCCACTCTAGAGTCTCCTGGGATAAGAGCAAACCTTAGCTCCAACTAGTCGAAGATGTTAAAGCAGATTCGAGACTTGAAGCAAAGGTGCAAGATGCTCGGGGGCTTGTCGGATATACATCCCCGGGTACCCTCAAGATAGAAGACCGAGTCCTAGTAGAACTACTCGTGTAATCCAACTAGGACTCACATACTGTAACCGACTAGGATACTTGCTATGTAACGTTGCCCCCTGGGATATATAAAGGAGGGCAGGGGTCCCTAGCTCGGTAGGCCTAAAGGCAGAAGCCTACAGGCAAGATCATTCAACTCAACCACACGTACAATACAATCAAGCACACAGGACGTAGGGTATTACGCTACTCGCGGTCCGAACCTGTCTAAATCTTTGTGTTGTTCGTGTATTGTCGTTCCTAGAACTCGGCGAGACCCACAAATCTACTCTCTGGGGTACCCCCAGGCAGACGTGCTCGACATAAATCGTCGACAGGCCCGGCACTACTCCCCCAAACCCTACCCCACCTGAGCCCCAAACTTGTCCCCCGATGCCGCCACCCTCCTCCACTCGTGTTTGATTTTCTTCGAATTGGATATCGGCACTGCATCCGCTAGAATCTATGGATAAATTCGTTATCATCCTAGGAATTGCAGTAGGAATTTGGATAGTTTTGTATTGCGGGTGCTTCTGGGATCTGAGCATCTATATTATTGTGAAGGTGTGTTTATTATCATCGAGTACTAGATGCCTTAGTAGCAATGTTGAAATGCATTTGGGTAAACATAAGTTAGGGTGCTCCTGAATTTATTCATATTTTGGTAAGAGGAGCGATCCTTTCAATCATTTTATGCACTTGAAATGGGATATATATTGTGAATGGTTGGTGTATAATATGCCATTGCCTACAGTCACATGTTACTCCATGATTTACTATCGAATTTGTGAATTTAATTACAAAAAATTATCCTATGTCTGTTAGTTCTTTATCTACACCTATTAGCATTTTTGCTCAATACATTATTTGGTTTACTAGTCTATGTTCAATATATTTTATTCTGTTTGAATAATAACGTGGATTTATAGATTTATCTGTTGCCTTTTCAGGTTTGGGTCCTTGGAGATGTTCTCCGGGTGGTTTGTGCCCTATCTAGATCAATAGGGGAAATTTATATATGGTGAATGCATCATCCCTGTTCCACTTGTTAAGCAAGTGGAGGTTGTTCATCTCATCTGAAAGCTCTATTCAGTATCTCACATGTCTTCTTGTTCCAAATTTTTCCTGTGAAATGCCCATTATCTCATATGCCAACTTCATTTTTCCTTCGAGATGGCTTTATCTAAAATATTACACAACATTATAACTTTTTAGTGTCAACTATGTCATTTGCAGTTCTCACTTAAATGCTGGATAGTTGATAGAAAAAAGAATAATCAAAGAATCGACGGAGATAGGTTTGGGTTTAGTCAGTGGAGACTTTTTATTCAGCTGGTTTCTGACTTTTTCTGTAGCGTGCATGCCCAAAATATGTAGTAAATTTGATGATACCTGGTTGAGGTTTTGAAAAGAGTCTAGAATAAGAGTTTTTCCTTTTTTCTTCCTCTTTATCTCTGAATACAATGTTTGTTTGATAGTCATCGTTCAGATCAATAAGGTGAATTTCTTGCATATCTATGTAACAATTAAAATGATTACTTTGAAACAAACATTTAATATAGCTGGTTTTTGTTTGTTTTGGCCTTGTGTGGCACACACAGTTGATCTGGATGGGGCTATGGCAGCAGGCCAACAACTGATCTGAGAGAAGGTATAGGTAACTTTAAAAACCCGTAGCGTTAGCACCGGCAGTGCACTACTATCTATAATGGGTTGTAATGTTATATGAGTTGTGAAAAAAATGGACTGTAATGTTATATGAGTTTTGAAAAAAAATGCTCTAGGCTCATATTGAAAATAGGCCCCATAAAAAAATTTGGGCTTAAATTGGAATGGGCTTTGCGCAAAATAAAAATAATGGGCTTAAAAAATAATTGTTACCATAAAATAAAAAAGCCTTACAATTGGGCTTGGCCTACAAATGGCTGCTCATTGCATGGGCCTTCTTGGGCCTTCAAATATTTTCAATGAACTAAATCGTCATAAAGGTGATGCCACGTCAGCTCCTAGTCACATGCCACATCATCCGCACAAAAGGTTTAGTGACATTTTGTATGTCTTTAACAACAAAAAGCTGACGCCATAATTTAGTGACGACATAAGAATCATCAAAAAATTTATGACGAAAAAATGTATATTCGTCGTTGAATACCTTTTGTCACAGGATATCAGCGACGAATGAATTTGTGTCACGCGAGTGTCACAAATTTCAAAAGTTGACGTAATTTCTACTTTCTATGACATAAATGAAACGTAATAAAACCACATATGTGTTGTAGTGTAGGCCAGAAAAAATTTATGAAGGGAGGAGTTCAAGCAAAGCACCATATGCATATTGATCGTTTTACCTTATTAATTAGACTGTCGATTTTACGTAGCTGGGCTGTTTCTAAGCTCTCGTCTTCCGCCTAACATTAAGACCAAAATCCAAGTAACTCAGACATCTCAAGAGCATACCATACAGAATCACAACATTACACTACATATTTTACTTGTTTGGGAAAAAAATTATCCAGAGATCGAATCACAAGATTGGCAAACCTGCTTGAAGATAGCAGAAGAGTAAGTCATTGATGGATCCAGATACAGAGCAAAGAAATCATTGCTCTGCACACAAATATTTCACATTGAAAAATAAAATCTGTTAGTATTTTTTTCTTTAGACTACGAAAACAAATTAAAATATGTATGACACTGATTCGTTGAATTATGTAAAATAGTTGTAGAAAAAATTCGAGCTGTTTGTTATATTTTTTTATGGAAAGCGTTTCGTTAAATTATTTTTATGAAAAATGAACAAAGTCTATACTTACCAGATCATAGTGCTTAGAGATATTTTTAGAAGCTTTTGATACAGAGTTCTTCCTTGAGGCATGACGCAAAATATATTTTGCAAACGCAACTCCAGTGATTCCAAGCAAAGGTCCCCACCAAACCTTCCTTATATAACTACCACTGCAAGGCACATTTGAACGACTTCAGTAGCACATTCATGTATGATCTTTCATTCTGATGAAACTATTCAGATGGTATTTTACAATAGGGTACCTTTTGCTGGCACGGCTAAACAACCTTTTGCGTTCAGCTCTATTAGCCAAAGAAATCTGTAAATGGCTCATATATTTAGTCAGAAAATAAAAGGAGAGTAGCTGCTTGGGCACCTATGCAATCTACTCTCCTTTAGAAGAATTTCAGACTTGCTTCTAGTTAATTTTTGAAAATTTGCATATGAACATATTACAAAATATTGAAAACAAGAATTGCATGAATTGTATAGGTAGAATTATTTGGAGCGTGCTTTCGTACAGTATTATAACTTTATTGGATTTTATAAATATGTACAAACCAATTGACCAGAACGTGGTGTTACCAGTATAGAATTCAGAAGACCTTCTCTGCTATCCATAAATGTGATGTAGCCATTGATGTAGGCCGAGGCAAAACCAAGGTCTGCTTCTGTTGGAACCTAATGAAATGGCGAGGCACAGCAAAGATGCATCTCGCATGAGGAGATATGACAAAGAAAGTATAACGTAGTTCAGGAAAGAGGGGGGAAAATCTTCAGATAAGATGAAGAAGAGAACCTTCCAATAGAATTGGGGGTCATGAACTTGTATCACGGATTTTAAATGGCATTTTTCACATGCTCTACCAAAAGTAAACGTGGTGCCTCCTTCTTCCAGCATGCTGTGCACAAAACTAATAAAGTGAGAATCATTACCAAATATTGTGTAGTACATGAATACGCACAAGCCTCACCTCACAATACCCATGGTTATGTATCGGCCAAAGATGAGGAGACTACGGGTTCGTCGGCTGACGTTGGCGCCGGTGATCCGGTGTGATCCGGACGACGACGGAGCCAGGTTCTTCTCGGAGGAAGATCGCATTCTCGCCGGAGAACAGTTGCATCGCGAGGCAGAGCTGATCCAGGCGTCCGCGGTGAGGCCGACGAAGGTTGTCCATGGAGTGGAGGAGGTCAAAGGGAGATTTTGGGCATTACACGATGATGATTCTGAGCCTGAGATGGAAGATGATAGGCAGTCAGTGGGAACTCCGGGATCAGTGACATCCATTGGTACGCCGGAGTTCTTGGCCAGAGCTCAAGAGGCGGGTTTCTCCATTCCTCAAGTCTACCAGGCTGAGAAAGAATTGCGAGTGAGCCCGGCAAGAAGGAAACAAGGCGAAGGAGAGTGGGCAAACAAGATCGTCGCGGCGATTGCTGATCGCTACCAACCATGGCGAGGGCGGCTGCCGGCGCCTCGGGTGTCACCGCCGATTACGTTTGGTGATGCCTTGGCAGGAGCAAAGGTAATCCATCGCACACCTTCATCTCATTCTGTCTCAAAACATTGTCAAAATGCCGCGATCATGTCTTCCGCGCCGGCGAGGTCGCCGGCGTCGGTGACGAAAGGTTCGCTGGTGGATCCGAAAAAATCGTACTTGGGAGCGGCTTCACCGGTGTATTCAAAATATGGATGCCGTTCAAAATATGATGGGCCGACTCCAAGCCCAACAAACAAACCTGGCCCAAACCGAAGAAGTTTCTGCTCAAGGGTGCCATATCGGCCTACCCTCGGCCTTGTTTCGCTTTTCTCTCGTACCGGCACAGGACGACCAAACCCTAGGGCGCCGCACACCGCCGTCGCGAACTCACCTGGACAATCGTTTGCCGAAGTTGCGCGAGAGTCCATGGAGAACGGAGGCAGAGGTGGAGCTCAGGGGAGAGGAGGCTATGGGCAGAGCGGGATGTTTGGGCGGGGCGGCTACCAAGGAGGAAGCTTTCATCCTGGCTATGGCGGTTACGGCGGCCGTGGCGGAGGATACGGGGGTCGGCACATGATGGGCGGCGGCCGGGATCCAGGAGGTCGTTTTGGCGGCTACAATGGCGGCCGCCGACCGTTTGGTGGTGGTAGGACGGGTCGTGGTGGGCATCACACATCGCCAGCGTCTGCTCCTGCCAACACTGCAACACCCCCGTCGGTGCCAAGCTCTACTGCACCAGCAACTGGCAAAACGCTGCAGGGGAACATGGCCGGGCAGTCACCTTCGATGATGCCGGGGGGGTCTGAGGCTGCAGCGCAAGCAATGACAACTCTTCAGCAGATGTTTGCATCATCGTCTTCTGATCAGGCAGCGCAGGCGGCTCGGCTGCTACAGCAAGCCTTCTCGATGATGCAAGGGGGAGGGGAGGTGCAAGCCAAAGGAAAAGAGCAAGCCAAGCCAGGAGAAGCCAAGGACGACAAGGTACAGGCTACATCGAACAAGAATGGTAAGCCGGAGGTTCCTGAATCTTCGGCTGCTGGGGCTATGAGATCGACGAACAAGCAGCCATATTGCTATCGTTGCTATACGAAAGGGCATACGATGGTTGATTGCGTTGCTGTTGTGTTTTGTGAGATATGTGACAAGTCTATATTTTCTGTCCTCAAAATTTCGCTGTCCTCGGTTTCGTGCAGAAAAATCTTTGGCAGCAACTTGTGGTTATGCGGTGGATGGCCTAGGGTTTTATTACATCCCGGCACCAGATAATCGCAAGCAGAAAGGTGACTCAAAGTCTGCAGTGATTCGGGTAGATGGGGGTAAATTAACGGCTGCTAATGTGACATCTGAGTTGGAACGTTTGATCCCAGGGCTGTGGAAGTGGGCGGTCCAGGAGGTTGCTGAAAATACTTTCAGGACGGTGTTTCCCAACAGAGCTGAATTACAGAGAATGATAGAGTGGGGTATGTTGCACACAAAGTTTCCCGGTATAACCCTGAAAATTGAGGAGATAGGAGGGGGTGAGATAAAGTATTTGCTGCCACAAATATGGGTGCAATTCACTGGAATACCCGATGATTTGAGAGAATATGAGGTGCTTTGGGCAGTTGGTTCTATCTTGGGAGTGACGAGAGATGTGGATATGGCTTTTACTAGAAAATACAACAGATGTCGTGTTAAGGTTTCTGTTCTAGACCCTACTATCATACCACAACATGTGGATGTGGTCATTGGGGAAGCTTTGTGCGGTTTACAATTATGGGTGGAAGCAAATGTCAATGAGAAAAATCCTGTTCCTATGGATACTGATACTGATGCTGGTGACAACGGGAGGAAAGAAGATGATGATGTGGCTAGGGATAATGGGAAAGGACCCGGTTACAAATCTGCTGGGGAGCAGGACCAAACGCCACCAACAAAACCGGCGTCGGGGTCTGGTTCCTCACAGCAAAAAGAAGTGCAGGAAGAGGAGGTTCCTGATGAGCAAAACAAGAATGGTACAGCAGCAGGTTTGGCCTTGGTTGGGGACCAGATAGGGCAGCAGCAGCAAGAGTTCGATATGCTGGACCGGCAGGGGTTAGGGGAGGATGAAGCTGCACTTGCTGCTATCCCGGAGACACTGGAGGCTAGTCATCGGCGTAGTAAACGCCGGGCTGCATCTACGGGAGAGGATTCTTTGGAGCTGGCTATGAAACGCAAGGCGGGGGCATCAGCTTCGGATTCAGGTGAAAACAAAAACCTCTCTTTCTTACATTTTCTGAGGAGTCTATAGTTTCAAATTTAGATAGCATAGGCGTTTCCTTGGGAGAGAATAATTTTAGGGCCATGCAGTCAGCTCAATTACTAAAATTAGTAGAAGAGAATAGGCTTTTTGATCCACCGGGTAGGGACAAAATAGAGGAAATTTTTGATAAAGAAAGTAAAAAACTAGACGATGAGCAGGAGATTGATAGTTTTATTTTAAATAACTTGTGTGGAGAGATTATGGATGAGGTGATGGATCCTAGTGGTGATCTAATGGATCATACCACCAGGTCTTTGGCTCAGGACACACCTACATCCAGAAAGATCAGGAAAAAGAAATCCACACCGAATAAAAAAGTTAAAAAGAAGTCTAAATGAAGGGTGTTTTTTGGAACAGTAACGGGCTCAAAGACCCGAAAAAACATAGATTTTTGTCTGAACTAACAAAGGAGCAGAGTCTTAGCTTCATTGCCGTTTTGGAATCAGGACGGAGGAATTTTTCCGATCCTTTCCTGAGAAATATTTGTGGTGGAAAGAATTACATTTGGCACAGTAAGGAACCAAAAGGTAGATCGGGAGGCATATTACTTGGAATAGATTTAGATATTTTCCATATTGGGGCAATAGACGAGGGGGAGTATTATGTAAAATTTCACTTGTGCAACAAATCTGATAGCTTCAAGTGGGCGTTAGTAGCGGTTTATGGCCCAACACAGGGGGAGTACAAAGAGAGTTTTCTATCTGAATTGGCTTCTATGTGTAGTCATGAGTCGTTACCAATTCTTATGGGCGGTGATTTTAATATCTTACGTAGCCCAGATGAGAAAAATAATGATAACTTTGACCATCGATGGCCTTTCCTTTTTAATGCTGTTATTGATGGTCTAGATCTAAGAGAATTGGAAATGTCTGGTAGACAATACACATGGGCAAATACACTTCAGACACCCACGTATGAGAAATTGGACCGGATTTTGATAACAACGGAATGGGAAGAAAAATTCCCTCTCTCCTCGGTTGTAGCACTCTCACGGGATATATCTGATCACACACCCCTACTCCTGAACACTGGTGAATCGTTATCGGGCAATATCCAACCTGTCTTCAAATTTGAACTAGGCTGGTTGCTCCGAGATGGTTTCGGTGATATGATTAAAAATATCTGGACTCAGGAGAATACTGGAAATACACCAATGAAACGATGGCAGTCGAAAACCCGGAGGGTACGCCAACATTTACGAGGCTGGGCTAAAAATACAAGTGGGATATATAAAAAAGAGAAGAAACAATTGCTAGATAAGCTGAATATTCTAGATAAAAAGGCGGAATCTAATCTCCTGTCTCCTCAGGAAATTGATTTAAAACACTGCCTTCAGAATAGGTTAGCAGAACTGCTACGAGAAGAGGAGGTTAAATGGTATCAAAGGGCCAAAGTGAAGGAGTTACTTGAGGGTGACTCTAATACTAAATATTTTCAGCTGATAGCAAATGGCAGACATAGGAAAACAAGGATTTATCAGTTGCAGGATGGGGACCGATTAATACGTGGTGATGACGAATTAAAAAGTTATATTACCACTTATTACCAAGGTTTATTCGGACCTCCGGAGGAGAATAATTTTCAGCTTGATGAGTCGCTGATTAATGATATCCCTCAGGTGTCCGCAATTGAAAATGAGATTTTAACATCCAGATTCTCGGAACAGGAAGTAAAAGAAGCAATTTTTCAAATGGAACATAATAAAGCCCCAAGCCCAGATGGATTCCTCATAGAATTCTATCAGGCATTCTGGGATGTGATAAAAGAAGATCTGATGTCTATGTTTCATGAATTTCATGAAGGAAGTCTGCCTTTGTATAGTCTGAACTTTGGCACAATTATTTTACTACCGAAGTGCAATGAGGCGATCAAAGTACAACAATATAGGCCTATATGTCTGCTAAATGTGAGTTTCAAAATTTTCACAAAGGTAGCAACAAATAGAATAATCAAAAGGTCATTAGTCCGACTCAGACAGCTTTCTTGCCGGGAAGGAATATTATGGAAGGGGTGGTAGTGTTACATGAGACTATACATGAGCTACATAGGAAGAATCAGGATGGGGTTATTTTCAAGATCGATTTTGAGAAAGCGTATGACAAAGTGAGATGGTCGTTTTTACAACAGACGCTGAGAATGAAGGGATTCTCCCAAACATGGCGTCGGTGGACTGAGGCTTTTACTCAGCATGGCCATGTAGGAATCAAGATAAATGATCAAGTGGGACAAAATTTTCAAACCTAGATAGGGCTTAGACAGGGGGATCCGCTATCACCCATCCTCTTTAATATTGTTGTTGATATGCTAGCCATTATTATAAACAGAGCAAAGGAGGATGGCCAGATATCGGGGGTTGTGCCACATTTAGTTAATGGAGGTCTTTCTATTTTACAATATGCGGATGATACAATTTTGTTTATGGATCATGATCTGTCTAAGGCTGTAAATATGAAGCTTCTGTTATGTGCATTCGAGCAGTTATCGGGTCTCAAAATAAATTTTCATAAAAGTGAATTATTTTGTTTTGGTCGGGGCCAAGGAGTGTGAACAACAATATGCTCAACTGTTTGGATGTCATTCTGGGGTATACCCGTTTAGATACCTTGGCATTCCGATGCAATATCGGAAGCTTAGTAACTCCGATTGGAAAGCGATAGAGGATAAATTTGAGAGAAAATTGAGCAGTTGGAAAGGAAAGCATATGTCAGTTGGAGGGCGACTGGTTTTAATTAACTCAGTCTTATCTAGTTTAGCAGTATTTATGCTATCGTTTTTTGAAGTCCCAAAGGGGGTACTACAAAGGTTAGATTATTATAGATCGAGATTTTTTTGGCAGTCTGATGAACATAAGAGAAAATATAGACTTGCCCGATGGACTATTTTGTGTCAGCCCAAAGAACTCGGCGGGTTAGGGATTAAAAATTTGGAAGTACATAATCAGTGTCTTTTAAGTAAGTGGCTTTTCAAGCTAGTTAACGAGGATGGTATGTGGCAGCAACTGATACGAAATAAATATTTGCAAAATCAAACTATTACACAGGTAGAAAAAAAACCAGGTGATTCTCACTTCTGGTCAGGACTGATGAAGGTGAAAGAAACCTTTACTAATTTTGGAACCTTCCAGCTGAATGATGGAAATCAGATCAGATTCTGGGAGGACAAATGGTTAGGTAACTTCACTTTGAAACAACAATATCCATCCTTATATCAGATAGCAAGGAAAAAGCATGATACTGTAGCCATGGTTTTTTCTAGGATTCCTCTTAATGTGTCTTTTAGAAGATCATTAGTAGGTCCACTTTTGAACTCATGGTATGATATAGTACGTCGAATTAGCCATATTCAGTTGAATAATTTTAGTGACAAATTCCGGTGGAATCTTACTCAGTCTGGTTTGTTTACAGTTAATTCAATGTATATGGCCATCATCAACAATAACAATATTCAACGAAACACTGTGATTTGGAGACTTAAACTTCCTTTAAAGATTAAAATATTCTTATGGTATTTAAAAAAAGGGGTGATATTAACAAAGGATAATCTAGTTAGAAGAAACTGGAATGGTAGCAAACGGTGTGCTTTCTGTTCCAGAGAAGAAACAATTCAACACCTCTTTTTTTACTGTCATATGGCAAAGTTCCTATGGAGAGCCGTACAAATTGCTTTTAATTTACATACTCCCTATAGTTTTAATTATTTATTTAATAATTGGCTTGTAGGGATGGATAGAAAATTGAGGAGTCAACTACTTGTTGGGGCTTCTGCATTATGTTGGGCAATCTGGCTTAGTAGGAATGACATTGTTTTTGACAAAACTCCAATGAAAACTTACCTGCAGGTTTTGTTCAGAGGGACGTACTGGCTACGGTTCTGGGCGCAGTTACAACGGCGTGATCAGGACAGTCAAGCAATAAAGGAGGCATGTCAAGCTTTGGAGGCATTGACAATGCGTTTCTTCTCACATCATGGCTGGAGATTTAGCAATAGGATTGAATGCTCATCATGGCTGGAGATTTAGCAATAGGATTGAATGCTAATTATCTTCGAACTGTATGGTGTGTTTTTTTTCCTTGTAAGTGAGCAGACGGAAGTGCTGCAACGTTGTAATAAGTGGCTGTAGCCCTTTGGGTCAAGGCTGGATTAAATTCCATTATCTAAAAAAATGTATCGGCCAAAATGCCTTGCTACAAGAAGACGTGCACGGGCCTCGGTCCATGATGGCACCATCGGTTTTGGGTTAACCAAAAGGTCACATTTCGTATGAAGCAAGTCTGAAGCTGCTACTTTCCCAGCCTGAATTAATTCAGTTTGCCATAAATAGATTGAATAACATTTGGCGCCTTTGTGATTGAGCTTAAAAAGGAGGAGCGCAGTAAATACCTTGAAACTGTCCTCATGGAATCCGTAGCCTGTTAATCATGAAAAAAGTGGACATTTGAGACATAATTATATATTGAATGTTAGTTAAACATCATGTTGTACCTGAAACCAACGAAGTGACCTTGATATGGAGCACAGAACCATAATCCCCTCTTCCCTTGGATGTTATTGAGCTCAAGAGTAGCCTTTGCGGCAGCCATGGACGGAATTGTGTGGCTCATATGCGATTTGAGGAATACATGGTTGGGGGCACGAGGAGGGTTAAATGTCACAAGAATAGGACGGGATGATTCAATGTTCTAGCAAATACAAAAGATGAAGTATCCACTGTTATTAGTAATCCTTCCATGTGGTGTAAAAAGATAATTATAAATATATTCATTGATCATCCATGCGCATGAAAACATCAAATTAGTGTTACTGTATGGAGTTGCTATGTTACTGAGACACCTGAAGTATATTTAGCCAGTAGGTAACACAGGCGCCACTGCTTGTTGTCCCCAGGAAGTTCCTGGCGCTCCATGCGGAGGAATTATGTGGCATCAAACTTTCATCACGGTGGAAGTACACGTCACTGCAGAGAAGGAAAATCCAAGATATGGGAAAATATTATTGTATCAGATCTAATCATTACAGCTGAATAACACAATTGATGGCAGGTTACCTGTAAATATACTGGAAAGCTCCTAGAATCCTCAATTCGTCATGTGTTGCTTCAGCTCCTAGTACTTTTAGAGCATCAGGAGCATGAAGACCAAATATGATCCTGTCGTACACTTCCTCTGTACCGTCGGCCTCTAAAACTCGGTAACCTGTTTCCAGTAGCGTAACATATATTTTTCTCATTAGTGAAAAAGTAGGGTAATTGACAATAAGGAAGTACTACATCCGTTCCAAATTACTATTCGTTGTTGACTTTTTTTCATGATTTTTGATCATTCGTCATATTTAAAAATTTTGTCCAAATATATAAACCAATAAATTATACTTGAAGTATATACGATGATAAAGCAAGTCACGTACAAAATAAACGATACTTGTGAATTTTTTTGAATAAGACGAATGATCAAACGTTAAGTGAAAAAGTCAACAACGAATAGTAATTTGGAACGGATGTGGTATGTAACTGTAGTGGCCAACTCAAACATATTTCTTCCTCTGAACCCATGTACATATTGGTCCCTATATAGTTCTAATTGGGTCATCAGCAAACTGTAAATGCCTTCCCACCCCTACACTGGTAGCATCGTCCAGAGTTGCCTCAGATCAATTGGCACCTTTGAGGTTTGGTCCAACTCTAAGCCCCTTCTGCTTTGGGATAAGTTTGGTTGTACATTGACATCTACTAGTTCGATAACACGTGCAATTAGAACAAAGTTGCAAAGCTCGACCATGTAAATTCGCTGCCGTTTGATGGAAGGAAGATTATAATTCAACATACATCCATATTAGTTATGAAATAATATCAATAATAGATTTAGTGTTATTGGACGCATTCACTAGCATACTACAGGCAGGATGTGAACTCGTCCTTAATGTGCTAGTGACTAGTGAGTGATATATTTTGGGAGATCTAGCACAATTAGAAGACATGGATATAGATCGAACAGAGGATGTACCTTCGTTGAATCTTGAAACAGAGTTGACTTCACAGCCAGTTTTAATTTGACAACCCATGCTCTCCAATTCTTCCCTTACCTGCTTATACATAAAAAAGGGTCATGTGCTACTATACCCTCCTTTCTATTTTTTACAGAACAAAAATTACATTACTTTCATTCGGAAAAAAGAAACAGTACCTTGTTCACGTAGGACCCCGAACCACCCCTGACGGTGAGCCACTGCGGGCGACCAAACAACTGAATACATGCATAATTCCAGAGTTAGCATCATGATATTAGTAAAACTAACAAGCTCTTCTAACGCACGATGAGTCATAAAGGAGAAGAAAGAAATAAACATCTGAAGCAGGTGTGTCTATATGCACCTCAAGAAGATGATTGTCCCGGAAAAATGAAAGCACCAAGAGGGCAGGGAAGCCAAATACTCCCTGCGGCGGACTGGACCAAATGCATGCACACATTGGAATCTGCAGAGAATATATAGTGTCGCCACCGTGTTAAAACTGATGATAAGAAGCTGCAGAGTATGTAGTATTTCAAAGTCAATTAGTTGCATATATATACAAGGTAAGCATCCTGGAAGAGCTGAGAATATCTGTGTGACTGAACGAATTTCCCCAAAGTGTCATGCAGGTTGTCAGGGTTCCTTCCATGGTCCTCGAGGGAGCTTCAAGTCAACAGAAGGGAGCAAATAATTAATCAATCATTCCGCATGCGTATGACATAATGTTTAAATATCTCTAGCGTTGTGGTGGATTGTTATCTTCAAAAAGCAAAACATGAAAGAAGCATTATTTGTTGGCTAGCTCACTCGAGAGCATGATTCTTGAACTTGAATATCTCACGGATCACCAGCCAGAATCTGGGGCTTAGCAGGTTGCTCTTCTTCACCAGAACACCAGATATACCATTGCGGCTACCCCACTCGAAGTCTTCACCTCTGTCCAACCGCATGCTTGCTGAGAATGACATGTCTGTTGTCTCCACCTCCACCCCAAGCCCATTAAACCATTTCATCATGTTTGGGCTTGTCATCTGCAATTAGATCTTTCGTTAAAGTAGAAGAGTAGCAATGTATACAAAACTACAAATGGTACATTGATTTATATTTGATCCTGCTTTGGATAAAACTAAAAAAAGTTCTCTCTCTTTCTTTCTCTCCCTTCTGTTTGGTCTCATATCTTTGTACCCGTTTCATCTCATCGCCAACCATGGGGCTTCAACCTAAGGGAGATGTGCGGTAGAAACGATGGAACACAAGGATCCAGCAGCTCCATGTGTACTAACGGTGATGAATTCACCCCGTCGCAAAACTATGGGTCTTTTTCATTCTTTCACAATACCAACCGTGGATATTGAAAACCCCAGTTTCACACTATTATCGATAGATTTCTAATACTTTTAATATTTCTGATTTATCGTTTGGACCCGTAATTATCATAAAAAACCTCATTATTCTAAGTTTGTTCCGTCCACTGATAAGTGGACAATAAAGCGCCCACAGCAATTCTCTAACCCTAATCCATTCATCCGCACCCACTCCTCTTGTCCACCTCTTACATCCGAACTAAATCGAGCCAAGGCGCCGCCGCCATTCCACGTCCTCTTTTGTTTTTCTACGTTATTATATGTAGTTTTTTATATTACTAGCAAATGTGCCCGTGCGTTGTTACGGACATAAACCACATGGATATATATTGAGAGATTTAACCGATCCTGATTCATGTAGATTTCTTTCTTCTTTTCTTTCATGCTTTAATTTAATTTCAGCATATTGTACTTGTACTTGGTCTTTGTAATAAACGTGATTATAAAAACAGGCACGTGAGGACCACCTGTCGGCATTTTGAGAGAGAAGGACAAAAAATCCTTACTTTAGTATTATATATATATATAAGTAAAATTTAGTCATTACCAAACTGTCCATGAAACATGAGGGAAATATTATATTTTTAGGTTCTAATCATACCTGACATCTTCTAATAACACAGTAAATAAAAAGGCTCCGAAGCTTTACATGTTTTTCCTACCATAAAGATGCAGGGGAATAAAAAAGAGCTATAAAACTTGCAAACCGTAGGAGAAAAACTTTAGAAACGACACCACCATAGACATCATACTTGAATATCACAATTAATGTTCCTATGTTGCTACTGTACGATCTACTAATTTTGTTGTTTTCTTTAAAACTAGCAATTTCTGTTCAACTGTTATATATAATATTGCACCCTTTGATATCTGCATGAAGTTTTAATCTAATAACTTTCCTTCTACTTGACCTACTCGTTCCATTTATGATTTGTTTTTTCTAGTATAGCAAATGAGTTCCTAGAAAAAAAAATGTATAGTTGCTGGCCCATGTGCTTCGGCCCGTGCATGCAGCCCTCACCAATGCCACATTTGCGTTGCAAGCGGGAAAAGGGGCGGCCCAGCAGGCACGGCCACTTTTCTTCATGTACAGTTTCGCTTTTTTTTTCTAGAGCTTCGATTTTGTTATTTTTACACCGCGTTGAGGAGCGCACAGGAGGCCGGTTTGATATCGGCTTGGTGTCTCCCGAAAAAAAAAACACATCGGATTGGTGCGACGACGTACCAAACGGCAGAACCCACGAAAATTCACTGTTCACTTTAGTATTAGGTAATAGATATTATTTGGAGAGAATCACTATATATTAATTTTTTTACGTACACGAGAGTCCAATAGAATTCAGATATATCACCAACCTTGTACCTTAGGTATCGGAGATATTCATGTGGTACAATGGCGGAGCTCGTCAAAAATTTTAGGTGGGGCAGACTTATTATGCTATAAAAATAAATAAAAATGCTAGTAAATGATATATACAAAGGTTTAACACATACATCCCAATAAAATGTATATTTCTTCTATCTAAAATAAAAGAATTTTGCGGCTAAATTAGAGATGAAAATATAGTCACTGTTATAAACATTTGATGCATGCGCGTATTAAATTCATTTATAAACATTCTATACGAGCATCTCTTTATACCCATAATGTTTCCTACTTAAATTAAAGTCAACTTCACCTTGAGTTTGAACGATGAGATTATTTATGTTAGAAATAGATTACGTGAAGAATCAGAGAGGGGGGCATGCGTGTAGGTTCAGGCCTATAGATATCCTACAGACTTAAGATTTGTACTGGGCCAGGAAAATAAATGGGCCATTGATAGGACCAGGCTTCTGGCTCAAAAAATTAAACGCCAACATCCATCCAGCTCGCCGATCCAGCCTCTTGCAATGCCACGAGGTAGGACTGGGGAGGGGTCTCTGCACCGATTGTAGCTGGGGCAGCTGCCCCACCCTGCTGTACAGGGAGCTCCGTCTATGATGTGGTATCTGAATAAATATGTTATCTTAACAAAGATTAATCTAATGAGGAGGAATTGAAATAGGGACCAGTGCGGTAGCTTTTGTAACCTAGAGGAGTCCATTGACCATCTATTCTTTCGGTGTCACTATGATAAATTTATATGGCGTACTGTCTATATAGTATGTGGTATTCGTCCTCCCAAAGACACGAATGACTTATATGATTGGGACGTCTATGTGTCCATTCTACACGCGGAAGCACAAGCCCAGCACCACATACGCGCTATATATATATAGTCTATACCGTTATTATATATATATATTTGCAAACGCATGTTTGTTTGTTGGCACCTGGTTGAAGGCCATGCAGCCAAGGTCGACAAGGACACGGCCGCCGGCTCCGTCGCCAACGGCCATTGTCCTGTTGTGTTGACGCAAATCTCGGTCAACACACGAGAGAGCGCTTGACGCGCGGGTCGCAAACAGACCGAATAGCAGCAAAACCGCATAAAGCGGTCAGACCGGTTCAGAGAAGCGGTCAGACCGGTTTCAGGGCACAAAGCGGTCAGACCGGTTTCCTAGGGTTTTGCTAGAATCGACTGTTCGTGGGGATAACTACCAAGCTTACGTGCTGGAGAACGACTAGGTTTACGAGCAAACCAGTAAAGAGATAAACAACGCACTTACGTGGCGAAGAACGACTAGTTTACGAGCAAACTAGCAAAGGCCGTCGAAGCTCTCGCCCGGGAGGGACCCCGTCAGGGCGTGGACGTCGTCGGCGTGCCCTAGGTCGACCAACGAGCCTTAGGACGTCATCTCTGGTCGTGGAGATCAGCGGATGAGAAGCATAGAGGTTGGAAGAGATTAGGGTTTGAAGGAAAAAGTAAAGGTAATGTTTGATTCGATTGGATGTGTCTCTCAATCGGCCATGACCCTTTATATTTATAGGGTGGGGAAGTCGTACCCCTTTAGGTCGATTTACAATATGGGACAAAACTCAGAATCCTAAACCTACTCGAATTACAAATCCAAACCGGTCTGACCGGTTGGGCAAACCGGTCAGACCGGTTTCCCTCGGTCCGTGCCACTTTTGGGTGTCAACATGTTGCCACGGCCACCGAGATGCTCCTCCTTCTCGTATACCGTCACACGGGCGGCGCGGCTCCTCGCCACCTCGTGCGCCGCCGCCAGGCCGCTCAAGCCGGCACCAACCACCGCCACCCTCATCTCCCTCTCTCTATCTCCTACTATATGCTAGTCTCGAGTTGGGCTGTGCCTGTGCCATTCTACACACGAAATGCTGTTTATATTCTCCTGGATATTGTGAAACGCCATCTGCTGATTGGGCAGAGGTAGGGGCTAGTCGCATTAATTAATTCACGGGTTGTGTCCGCCAATCACGAGACTTTCAGTGTCTGTCTTCTTAGGCCATCCCAGCCCTTCTGGTCGCCTGGTTTTCATAGAATTAGCGAGGCCGCTAAGGAAGCAATAATCGAATGTGGCACAAGAGTCAAGAAGAAGAGAGAAGGAAAAATATGAAAACCGAAAGGCCCATATGAAAAACTATGTGTTAGGTACTATAGTTTCTAAGTATGATGTCTTAATGACATGGCCACATAGACACTGCTCATGGAGATGCCTTAATAGTGTTTTTTAAGAGTGAATTTCATTGTAGGTCCGTAAACTTTTCTTGAGATCTCATCTAGGTCCGTAAACTAAAAAAACGGTCATCTAGGTCCGTAAACTTTTAATCAGTGGTATATGGTACTACTATCTATACTACTTACTCTATAGATAGACCCCACTGCAGCCGGCCGCCCTGCAGTGTGAGAGAGAGACGAGAGAGATGAAAGAAATAGGTGTATTTTATTTGTAGGAAAGAGGGAGAGATACATGTGCTCATCTTTGGACCAATCAGAGGATCCATTTTGAAGGTGTGCATTGATGATGTGGCAACGTGTGTTTTTCCTTTGTTCTTGTATTAAAATTTTGAATGGCTAAACAATTTCAAATGAAAAAGTTGTAAACTACGAACTTTTACATCTCTTCGAGACCAACCACTTTGATATAGAACATATTTACATCCAAGGTCATTTAAAATTTTTAAAAATTTAAGATTTCAAATTAGATACATTATAAGGATATTTTAAACTATTAAACAATCTCAAATTAAAATTTTATCAACTACAAAGTTTTATATTTGATGCATATGTACAAATTTGATATATGACTTATTAACATTTAAGATCATTTGGAAATTTTAAAATTTCAAAATTCAAATTAGATAACTTATAATAACATTTCGAGTTATTAAACAATCTCAAATTTTGATTTACTTGCAGTTTAAATTTGACTTTATTCAAAAAATTGGTTGAAATGTAATTAATTAATTCTAGCAAACAAATAAAAAATGTACCAAATTTTAACATGGAGCAACACATGTTGTATGTGGAGAGTAGAAACAGTTTTGAGGCTAAAAGGAAAAAAAAATCTAAACCTTTGCCGGGTGTCAAGGAAAACACTCGGGTGTCACTCATGCAGCACTCGGTTTCACTCGTGCAGCACTCGACAAACCACTTCTTTGCTGAGTGTTGGCACTCGGCAAAGTAGCGGCCAGCCGTGGCCAGGCCAGAGCTGGCCTGTGGCTGGCTGCTCCTTTGCCGAGAGCCAGTGGTTTGCCCAGTGTCGGAGGAAAAACACTCGGCAAAACTTTTAAATTTTAAAGTACGTGAGTTTTATTTTTCAATTTTATTTTTAAATTACCTTTGCCGAGTGCCACCAAATCCGACACTCGGCAAAGCTTTAATTTTTTTAAATTATCTTTGTCGAGTGCCTACCTCTGTCACTCGGCAAAGGTCCTCTTTGCCGAGAGTCTATCTTCGCCGAGTGTATATCACTCAACACTCGGCAAAGGTAGGCTTTGCTGAGTGCCCGAGAAAAAACTCTCGGTAAAGGCCTGGACACTCGGCAACTACAGGGTTTCCCGTAGTGTATCACTTGGTAGTGGGTATATAAACAACCACCAATCATGAGAACACCAGTGTAAAGCTGAAAGAGTTTACAATTTTAAATGATTCAGTAAAATGAGCAAAAATAAAAAAATGTATAATCTTAATGAACACCACCACAGCCAAGTACATATTGAATAAGAAGCAAGACATCAATTGAAGTATTCTTAAGAATTTAGGCTGTAGAATGCGTCGAGGATCATTCAGAAATTATGCCACTAATAACATTCACGGTTGATATGTTCCCATCTGGCGTGTTTGTTGCAGTAGACATGTTCAAGCACAATGGAACAAAAAACTGTGAGGAAGTTTCTATGGTGATGCCTTAAAATATGTTGATGTCTTAAAAACAGCTAGCCATAAACAAATATTGGGGAAAAATGGAGCATGTAAACAAAACTTATCCAGTGTGGTACCGAGAGATTTACAGATATGTGATTAGTATTACAGGGCTAGCTACGTGATTGCAAGAGCAAGGGAACTTTATATGCATATGGAGCTGATCAAGCTACTTAAATATAGACAAGTTCTAAATGTAGGATACACCGATACAGTATTCTAAATGTAGGATACACCGATACAAATATGAGAAAAAGAAGAATCCGCGGCGGCGGATGGCGACCTGGGAGCATGAAAAAAACTAATCTATTCTCAATTAATATCTAGTAGAGTTACTAAATTACAGCTTTTAATAGATGGTTAGATTTGTTCTATACCATATATCAATAGGTGGTAGTATAAGGTACCATAAAAGACCTCAAAATGCTGGTCACTTTTACCACATCACTATTGTTAGGTTTTCATGTAGTCCCATTGATCTTGGTTACCGTTAGTAACTCAGCAGTACTACTCTTTTTCAGAAAAATGTAATACTAGAGGTCTTTTATGGTACCTTATACTACCACCCAGTACCTTATACTAGAGGCATCTACAACAACAAAAATTGAATGTTGCGTACAAAGATTTGTCCATCCTTGTGTCAGTTTTGGCCTTCAGATTCGGATGTGTGCCTAAATAAAAGGAGGACAAATATGTATAAATAGTGAACATGGAAAAGATAAGATGTCATAAGTTACAAAATATTATAAATGCAGCATGACAGGTTCACAAATTTTTGTGTTTTACTTGATAGCAACAACATGGAGCAAGACATAAACCTAGCTTTGTATACGTTTCAGTTTTGTAACTGAACAAAAATTAGCATGGAGGAAGAGAAGAAAAAACCTATGTGAATGTAGCACATAGTTAAATTCATTCATGAAAACAACATATGTGATGTTACATTCATGAAAAAGCTTGTGTGAATGTAGCACATAGTTACATTCATTCATGAACACAACATATGTGATGTTACATTCATTTCATGAAAACAACATATGTGAATGTAGCAAATAGTTACAAATTTCGTAGTTTTGTAACAATCATTCATGAACACTTGACCGAAGAGAAAAGTACAACTCAATAAAGAAATCCTAGTTCCATTATGACTAAGTTACATTCTATCAATTGTATTTTCTAGCTAATTATTTTCTGGATGGATAAGTTACTTCAATTCATATGTACAGTTCGATTGTGACAAAGTTACTTGTCCAGTTTCAAGGATGGGATTATTTTACCTCAACATGGCTGCACTAGAAAATAATTGGGAACACCAGCAAATTGAAGAAAGTATAAATTAGTTGTTATTTGAACAAGAAGGCACAACTTTAGTTCATAGGACTACACAAACAAAGGGAATACGATGTTGTGCGCGAATGCTAGTGGAGAAATATTACCAAGGAATCAGATGATGATGATGATGATGATGATGATGATGATGATGATGATGATGATGATGATGAGATTCAATCTCACGAGGTGTCGTGTATGCCCCAAGATCCACATGAATTGTCCACTACAGTTTATGATTCATGGCAAGAAGCTAAGGCTTGTTACAACAAACTAGTTGGTATGCACTGTGGCACGTGTTTTAAAAAGGGCATGGGAAAAATCTTGAATTCAATAAAAAGTTGATTGTAATTTAAAGAAAATGTTCAATTTGCAAGACACACGGTACAAGTTCTATAAACTTTATGCTCAACACTTCTTCTCTTTTTGCGAATTCACAAATTGGAATCAGAAACTCACAAACATTCGCTTGGAGCTCATCTTTCAGTGGCTCAGTAATCAACTGTTTCAGCATTACGTCAAATTAGAGAAACCGAAAAGAGAGAATAATGGATAAAATATCGAACTCAAGTGTACACTATAATATATAAATATAAGTAAATATTGCAAAGGCAAATAAGTAAATATTCGAGACCAAAATGTCCCAAACGACAATATAAAATAGAGACTAAACGTGCAATTGGCACATCTACTCTATCTCATAGACTTCCGGAGGAGGAGGTACCATTGTGTGATGAAGATCCAAATAACTATTTGGAAGCAGGTGAAAATAGTCATATCTACAGAACTTACCATATTGTACACTGCAAAAATAAAGGAAATGTAAAATTATTGGACTTAAATCCAAACGTAATCATTAACTACCATCTATTTGAAAACTTGCTTAGGCTATATATACTAAATATGGCAATATTAAGGATACGGCATTGCAAGCAGAATTTACCATATTTTACACTACAAAAATGGAAAGGAAATGTAAAATTATTAGAGTTAAATCCAAACATAATCATCAACTACCATTTATTTGAAAAATTGCTCAGATTATACATATTAAATATGGCAACGTAAAGGGTGCGGCATCGCAAGCAAAACTTACCATATTGTACACTGCAATAATGGAAAGGAAATGTAAAATTATTGGACTTAAATCCGGACGTAATCATCAACTACCGTCTATTTGAAAACTTGCTTAGATAATGCATATTAAATATGGCAACATAAAGGGCGCGACATTGCAAACTGAACTTACCATATTGTACACTGCAAAAATGAAAAAAATGTAAAATTATTGGACTAAATCCAAACGTAATCAACAACTATGATATATTTAAAAACTTGCTCATATTATACATATTATATATGGTAATATAAAAGGCGCGGCATCGCAAGCAGAACTTACCATATTTTACACTGCAAAAATGGAAAGAAAATGTAAAATTATTGGACTTAAATCCAAATATAATCATCAACTATTGTCTATTTAAAAACTTGCTCAGATTATACATATTAAATATGGCAACATAAAGGGAGCGGCATTGCAAGAAGAACTTAGACACTGCAAAAATAGAAAGGATATGTAAAATTATTGGATTTAAATCTAAACATAATAATTAACTACCATATATTTGAAAACATGCTCATTATATATATTAAATATGGCAACATAAAAGGTGCGGCATCGCAAGTAGAACTTACCATATTGTACACTACAAAAATAGATAGAAAATATAAATTATTGGACTTAAATCCAAACGTAATCATTAACTACAATCTATTTGAAAACTTGTTTAGACTATATATATATATTAAATATGACAATATAAAGGACGCAGCATCGTAAGCAGAACTTACCATATTGTACACTGTAAAAATGAAAAGGAAATGTAAAATTATTGGACTTAAATCCAAATGTAATCATCAACTACCATCTATTTAAAAACTTGCTCAGATTATACATATTAAATATGGCAACATAAATGGAGCGGCATTGCAAGCAGAACTTACCATATTATACACTACAAAAATGGAAAGGAAATGTAAAATTATTGGACTTAAATCCGAACATAATCATCAACTATCATCTATTTGAAATTTGTTCAGATTATACATATTAAATATGGCAACATAAAGGGCGCGGCATCGCAAGCAGAACTTACCGTATTGTATACTACAAAAATAAAAAGAAAATATAAAATTATTGGACTTTAATCTAAACGTAATCATATACGCGAGTTTTGCAAGTATACTGGCAAACTCCTTTTGACCATAATGTATATATGAGAGCATACGTACTGTATATATGTTCAGAAATGAAGTATGAGCTGTCGAAAAAAACACATCCAAACAGTGCCGCAAACCACGTAAACATGCGGATCTAACAACTAATTAAATCAATTAGATAGTTGCATGTGCCGCGGTCGATGCAATAAGTTCATCCTATCAACAAGTTCATCAAACTATCTAGTCTAGTATCCCATGATACTGTCACACCCGGTTTTAGAAATAAAACCAGGTGCATCTCATATGTGCGTCAGGATCGAGTTTACACACATATGGTAGACGTCACAAGTGAATATCCATAACCATGCATACGAAAGAGTATTAAAGTATATTTATTACAATCTCAGAGTTGACACAAATGTCATAGCGGAAGACTTAAATAAACGTTTAACTAAACGAAACGAAATAACTCCATCTCCACAGGCAGTTGACTGGCGGACTCGCCTAGAATTCCTCAAAATCAGTAGTAAAATCCTCAAAATTCTCCCAATCTGAGTAGCAGTTCGAGTGTGGTCGATGCAATATAAATAAACAAGCGTGAGCACATGTCGTACTCAGCAAAGTATGAAAATAAATGACATGCTAGGCTTTATAGAGTGGAAGGCTGAAAGGATAGCTGCATTAAGCACTTTTAGTTGGTCAACTTTTATTAAGCATATATTTACTAGCAAATATAAGTATATACCAACCACAATTAAATTAATGACATAAACCCATCAAATTCAGGTAACCATAATTTAGATCATATTCAGGTAGATTAATCATTTGAGGGTCCAGGCCGCTCATGACCGTGAGCACGGCTGTTATAACAGTTTTACACTCTGCAGAGGTTGTACACATTCACCATAAGCCGTGATTCCCGTTGCCCGAAAGCATGTACCCTTCCCACACCACGTGGACCGAATACTGGGTTTCACTATGAGACCTTTACAAAGATGTTCTAATAAGTGATAGTTCGCTAAGGCTTCCGGTTCAGGAGCAAAGCATAACCCTCCCTAGTGAGTCGCGTATCTTAGCAAAGCCTACCGCTTAAGAGGACCGGGCTATACCTCGTCAACCGCCGCACCTCTTGCCCCTTTCGGGTAAAACTATCCCAAACCAGAATACCTAATTAGTCAGTCAAAGCCAGAGCCACATAGCACTTATGGTTGCACTGTTTTCCTGGGTGGTCGCTCCATGTTCCAATTAAAAGAGGTGATCTTGTCATTATTTAATTAAAAGATAACAGTGGAACATAGAGTAGGGGTTTCATCAGACCAATCCCAGTTGGGCAACTAAGCATCATCTACCAGTCAAATTAATTTAATGACCCAGCTGCAAGGTATGGTAAAGAAACTAGGAAAATCCTTAATGAGATCCAGCAATATTAATGCAAGCGATAAATAAACGGTGTAATTAAAATGCATGTCATTTAGGTATAAACGGGCATGATCAAGGAATACTTGCCTTCTTCCCAACCCTGCTGCTGCTCAAACTCTTCAACAGCTGCTTCTTCAAACACTTCCTCGAACGGCGCGTTTCCTATACGCATCACACGAACACATATAAGAAAACAATACAATAAATAAGAAATAGTACACCAAACAATTCTAACAGAAGTAAACAATAGCACAAAACTATTCTCCGCGTTACCACGAACGCGTGAGCGTGAGAATCTCTAAAATCGGAGTTAAAACACAAAAGATATGGCTTTTCTAAAGTTGAGGGACCTGCTGGCAAAGTTTTAAAAGTTCCAGGGGCTTAACTGCGAAAATCTGAGTGCTAAAACATAATTTTGTATATAAACTCGAGGGTTTTCATGCAAAAATGTAAAACTTGGACCTCGGGCGCAATTTTAAAACTTGCAGGGGCTAAACCAAAAGAAAAAGGACCTAGTTAGAATTATTTTTGAACGGCTCAGGACTGCGGGTTGATTCACCAAAACTTGGAGGGCTTCTTTGCAAAGGTTCCAGGTTGACCGGTAAGTCGCCTGACTGACTCGAAGCTCGGGCGCCTGTGTACCGTAGGATCTCGATCCGACGGCCGGGGTTAGATCGGTGAAGGGCTTCGCCGGCGGGAGGAGTCGAGCGGCGGCGCCGCTGGAGAGCACGGCGGCGCATCGCTGGCGCATCACGATAACGCGCTACGGTGCACCAAAACGAGCGCGGTGTTGGCGGTCGTTACAGCCCAAATCCGACAACCAATACTCGGGAATAAATGAGGTTATATGCAACATTCCATGTACTTAGGTTTTATTTCTAATAAAGTTCCACGAATTTTGGTGAGTGACACTTGTGCAGGTACAACTACAACAAATACGTGCTATTGGGGCCGAAAATGACCGAATCGGCTGAACAACACGTTCGGCCGGTTACCCCCCTAGCCATGCACGCAGTGAAGTACAACTAAGAGGCCACATGTACAACCAACGATGACAAAGCGTTGACAGGGCAAGCAACTTGGCGGATGACGTCACCAATCCGGGGCAACAAACACACCCCGGCCAGGTGGAGGCGATCCAGGCCATCCAGAGGCAGAGGCGGTTGAACAGAGGGCAGCCGAGCCCCCGGGCCAGTTCGGCCGAAGGACCCGGTTCGGCCGAACTGCCCACCGCCTCACAACCGCCTCCAGGGGCCAGAGCAAAGGCGGCGCATCCAAGGGTTCGGCCGAACCCCCTGGTTTGGCCGAACCGACCCTGGCGCCCGAAATCCCAGGGGGTACCCCCCCTGGTCCATTGGCGGCTACTCCAGCCCCAACCGTCCTATGCAGCTATAAATAGGACCCCTTACCTCACTTGTAAACACACACCGAGCCAAGGAGCTCATTTCCACTTTCATTCTAGTAGAGTTAGGATAGTTTAGTTGGGAGTTAGAGTTGAGTCGAGCTTTGCCTCGGAGGTTCCGGAGTCGTCTTCAGAAGCTCTGGTATAAGCTCTTGTATCTTTTACCTTTTCCTTTTGCAAGACATTGAGTATCAATATAGTTATCTTTATCACTTTGCCTTTGTCATTTATATCTTGCTTCTACTTTATCCTAGTCGCAAATATATCTTGTTTAGACTATAGTCAGTTATAGTTCTAGTGCTTGTAGTCTTGTTTAAGTCTTTGTCTTGGCTGGTTCTTCGATCTTGCTTGATATTGGAGGTGAATTATCACCAAGAGTATTGACAAGGTTGCTTGCTCTTGCTAGCAGAGTAAGTAGTCGTTGCCTAGTGTAGGAGTGGTTCCTAGACTAGTCGGTGGCCTTAGTTTATTCCCGTCGCAACAGAGGTGGTAGCCGGGAGGTGGTGACAGCCCTTTCGGTCTTCGTAGCCCATCACGTTAGTTCCGGTCCGTAGGATTCCCCAGTTGGGAAATACTGGCACCCCTTCTCATCCCTTTCTTTGTGTTCACCGGTTCCCTTGTCCCGATGCTAAGACATTAGAGTTATCCCAGATCTCCTAGTGCTGGCTCTGTAGCCGCTGTATCTCTAAGCTAGAGTGACATAGGTAGATAGAGTATCCAGGAGTCCTCTATCTCTTCTCGTTGTCCTCCTAGCTATCTATCTCTTCTCTCCCTTACCTGAGTATCCCTTGAGATGTGTGTCCGGTATATCCACTCCTATCCAATACCGTTATCCCTTGTCTTGTCTAGTCGTGTACCCTTCTCTGATAGTCTCGAATATCTGTTCACTAGTAACCTCGCCAAAGCTTCCCTGCGGAAATATAAATTACGATACCTCGGAATACTCCCAGGTGAAGTGCTACAGCGGTGATTCTGTGCGCTTGCAGAATATTTCTATATTTTACTAAGCCATAAGGAAAACCACTGAAACACTCCTTACCCCAGTACCAGGATTCTCAATTCTGATATTGGATCGTATGAAGTGCCAACACGCGGGTTGGACGGGGAGCACGAGAAGGACATGGCGAACTCACCCTGCTAGAACAAGTCGGGGGAGGAGCCTCGTCGGCGGCCGGCGACGACGAATGGCGGCGGCGGCGCTGCGAGGAACGGCGACGAGCGGATTAGCACGGTGCACGGCCAAAATCGGAGCAAGAACACGATGGGTAGCTCCGGGGCTTCAAGGCGAACCTCCCGACGTGCTTCACGGCGAGGGCGAGGCTACAACGGCGATGTTCGACGGCGGCGGCCGAGAGCTCGACTCGGCGGCGGCGCAACAGTTTTGCTTAATCAGTTTTGCTATAATTATCCTTGCTCTCATTTTACTATATTCTTGCTCTTGATAATTTATCTCCTCCTTGCATTTTATTTTATTTCTATTCCATTTTATTTATTATCTTACCTTGTCTTGATATCTATAGATTTGTTCTAACCCCTCTTTCTTTCTAACCCATAGCTGGTTTTGACTAGACAAGGTGCTCGTAGAATGGCTAGAACTCCTTCCCCTCTTCCACCCCCGTCAGTGCACGAAGAAGAAGATGCTGCAGAGGTGGAGCCGGAAGTGAATCAGAACGAGCACGCTTCAGTAGCGTCAGCAGCGGGAAGTGTTGGACCCCCTCCGCCACCAGCTAGGTGGGCTGCGTCGGTTCACTACCACACTGGAGACCATGCTCCCTTTCCGATGCTACTTCGAACGATGTTCGCTCATCTTCACTATCATGTGGAGATAGAGTACCGCGGAAAAAGAAGAACCCATCCGGAGTACTCAGAGGAGTGGGATGTGTCAGTGCACATCCGTCAGGGTGACTATGAGAATGGAGGAACCAAGGAGATTGGAGTGCACCGTACTATCGCCACTAGAGCAACTTTTGGAGTTGGAATTGAGGATGCAGCTAGACAGGCACTCTCCGCGCTTTGCTTTGAGGAGGCTGCAGTGCTGGATTACACCTCTTGGGCATATCTTCCTAAGAGACAGCCAGGCACTCTAAAGGGTGTGGTGCCACAAGTCCCCGGAGTGCTGAGTTCCACGCTTATCAGTTAAGTGGCATTCTCTGCGATGCTGAACTCACACATGGATCGCACTACAATAGAACTAAAGAGGGTGCGTGAAGAACTCACTGCTGAACGAAGGAAGAACAAGAGGCTTAGAGCTGAACTCAGGGGAGAAGCACCCCCACCTTTAGATGAAATCGATGAAGATCAAGCAGCTCACTCTCCACCCCACCTTTGAATCTGCTTGGATCACCTAGTTTCACCACCTATGCCCAATAGGTTAAGTTGTCCTCGTATTTATTAGCTTGGTACGTTTAGAATCATTGAGACTCGTGCATAGTGTGTGGCGAGCCTTGTTCTAAGTGTGTTAGATATGCTTGTTTTTGTGCCAGACTCAGATCCTCCAGAACTTGGCTACTGCTATGGCAGGTATTGAAGCTCAGCTGAATAACAACAACAAGCCAAGGGACAAGCATCGGGAGTTCATGAGCCACAAGCCCCCTACCTACTCCCATTCTTCAGATCCTCTTGACCCTGATGATTGGTTGAAGACCGTTAAGAGGAAGTTGGACATGGCTCAGTGTAATGACAGGGAGAAGGTCTTGTATGCTTCAGGCCGCTTGGAGGGATCAGCTTCGGATTGGTGGGATGCTTACCATGCTGCTCATGCCACCCCTAATGCTATCACCTGGCAGGAATTCAAGGACAGTTTCTGGAGTCATCATATTCCTGCCGGTGTCATGAAGCTAAAGAAGAAGGAGTTCCTCTCTCTCAAGCAAGGGGGAATGTCAGTCGGCGAGTATAGGGACAAGTTCATTCAGTTGTCTCGCTACGTCCCAGATGAGGTGAAGGAAGATGAGCAGAAGCAGGAGATGTTCTTGGAAGGATTGATCTCACCGCTCTAGTATCAACTCATGGCTCACACCTTCCCAACATTCCAGAAGTTGGTGGACAAGGCTATTGGCTTGGAACACAAGCGTCGTGAGTTGGGGGAACAGAAGAGGAAATTCATGGCCTCAGGACAGTCAAGCAGTAACACTCGCCCTCGTTTCCAGCAACCTCAGCAGTGCGTGCCCGTTCGCTTTGGTAGGCAAGGGGGTAACTTTGGGTAGAATCAGGGTCAGCGCTCAGAGCCTCCACCCCAGCGCCCAGTGTTTCAGCAGAACCGCCAGACCACCCCAACTCAGACTCCAGTGAAGACCCCTGCACCAGGCAGTGCTACTACCCCTCGTGCTTGCTACATATGCGGAGATCCGAGTCACTTTGCCAACAACTGTCCTAAGAGGAATGCTCAAACTCCGCAGCGCCAGAGTAGCAATGCACCTAGGCAGAATCCTCCTCAGCAGCACAACCGGAATGGAAACCAGACGCCCTAGAGCAACATAGGTCAGCAGAACCAGATATGTGCTAGGGTGAACTACGTTGCCCAAGAGACCGCGCAGGAGGCTCAAGACGTGGTGCTTGGTATGTTCCTTGTCAACTCAGCCCCTGCATCAGTTTTATTTGATTCTGGAGCATCCCATTCTTTCATTACAGCTCAGTATGTAGCTAGACATAATATACCCATGCACCCCATGAAGCGTGATATCATAGTCAACTCCCCTGGAGGAATCTTGAAAGCCACTTTTATTTGCCCTCGTGTTAATTTGAAAATAGTAGGGGTAGATTTTCCTGCTGATCTGATAATCCTGAAATCTGAGGGGATTGATGTCATACTTGGAATGGGATGGTTGGCTGCATTCGATGGGATAATTCAGTGTGCCAAGAGGTCAATGTTGTTAACAAGCCCTCAAGGAGAAAATGTTGAACTTGTTGCTATAGTACCCGCAGCGACAGATGGTACGGTTAATCAGCTGAAGGGAGCACCGCTTGAGGACATCAGAGTGGTTTGTGATTTCCCAGATGTCTTCCCAGATGATTTGCCAGGTATGCCACCCGACCGAGACATTGAGTTTCTTATTGAGCTTTTACCTAGTACTGCTCCTATTTCTAAAAGACCCTATAGAATGGCTATTAATGAACTAGAAGAACTTAAGAAACAACTTAAAGAATTATTGGATAAGGGTTATATTCTTCCTAGTTCTTCACCTTGGGGAGCACCTGTTATTTTTGTTGGTAAGAAGGATAGCACTTAGAGATTATGTGTGGATTATTGTTCTTTAAATGAGGTAACAATCAAGAACAAGTATCCTTTGCCCAGAATTGAGGATTTATTTGATCAGTTGCGAGGAGCTAAGGTTTTCTCCAAGATTGATTTGCGATCTGGCTACCATCAGTTGAGAATCAGGCGCTCAGATATTCCTAAAACAACATTTACCACCAGGTATGGATTATATGAATATACAGTGATGTCCTTTGGATTGACAAATGCACCTGCCTACTTTATGTATCTGATGAATAAGGTGTTTATGGAGTTTTTGGATAAATTTGTGGTGGTATTCATTGATGATATTCTGATTTACTCCAAGAATGAGGAGGAACATGAGGAACATCTGAGGTTAGTGTTGCAGACTCTTAGGGAGAACCAGTTGTATGCCAAGTTTAGTAAATGTGAATTCTGGTTGAGTCAAGTATCCTTTCTTGGTCATGTTGTTACTGATGGAGGTATTGCAGTGGATCCTAGCAAAATCAAGGATGTGTTGGATTGGGAACCTCCGACTTCTGTGTCTGAGATCAGAAGCTTCCTGGGATTGGCTGGATATTACAGGAGATTAGAGAAAGGCAAGGAATTTGTTTGGTCAGAAGCTTGTCAGGCCAGCTTTGAAGAATTGAGAAGGAAGTTGACTACAGCCCCAATGCTTGCTATGCTAGATATTCATAAGAATTTTGACATATATTGTGATGCCTCTAGAAAAGGACTTGGTTGTGTTCTTATGCAGGAAGGCAGAGTTATAGCTTATGCATCAAGGCAGTTGAGAAAACATGAGCTAAATTATCCTACTCATGACTTGGAACTAGCAGCTGTTGTTCATGCTTTGAAGATCTGGAGACACTATATCTTGGGTAACAGATGTGAGTTGTATACTGATCACAAAAGTCTGAAGTACATATTCACTCAGAAGGATCTGAATTTGAGGCAGAGAAGATGGTTGGAATTGATCAAGGATTATGATCTGGGAATAAACTATCATCCAGGCAAGGCAAATGTGGTTGCAGATGCGTTGAGCAGAAAATCACAAGCTAATCTAGTGCTTGGTCGTCAGTTGCCAGCAGAGTTGTGTGCTGAGATAGAAAGGCTGAACTTGGGATTTCTTAATCAGGCAGAAAGTGTGACTATCGAGATTGAGTCTACACTTGAGCAGGAGATTCGAAAGGGTCAACTTTCGAATGAGAAGATAAAAGAAATCAAGACAACTATGTTAGCAGGAAAAGCTCCAGATTTCACCGTGAACAAGGTACGATCTGGTTCCGAAAACGGATATGTGTACCTGATATCGAGTCTCTCAGGGAGAAAATACTGAGAGAGGCTCATGATTCTGCATATTCGATCCATCCTGGAAGCACTAAGATGTACCAGGATCTGAAGGTAATGTATTGGTGGTATGGATTGAAAAGGGATGTGGCTGCTCATGTAGCATTATGTGATGTCTGTCAGCGGGCTAAGGCTGAACATCAGAGACCGGCAGGTTTGCTTCAACCTCTCAAGGTACCTGAATGGAAGTGGGAAGAGATTAGTATGGACTATATAGTTGGTTTACCTCGTACTAGTGCTGGATATGACTCTATATGGGTCATAGTGGATCGATTGACCAAGGTAGCTCATTTTATTCCAGTAAAGACTACTCATTCTAGTGCTAGACTTGCAGAGTTATATATGAACAGAATTGTTTGTCTACATGGTGTGCCTAAGAAGATAGTTTCTGATAGAGGTACTCAGTTTACATCTAGATTCTGGCAAAAGTTGCATGAGTCCATGGATACAAAGTTAAATTTCAGTTCTGCTTATCATCCACAGACAGATGGTCAGATAGAGAGAACTAACCAGATTTTGGAGGATATGTTGAGAGCTTGTGCCTTGAAGCATGGAGGCAGTTGGGATAAAAGTCTTCCATATGCAGAGTTCTTATATAACAACAGTTATCAGGCAAGTCTGAAAATGGCTCCTTTCAAAGCCCTCTATGGTAGAAAATGCAGAACACCCTTGTATTGGAGTGAAATAGGTGAAAGTCAAGTGTTTGGGCCAGCTGCAGGAAGCTGAGAGACAAGTTCAGATCATTAGAGAGAACTTGAGAACAGCTCAGTCCAGGCAGAAGAGTTATGCAGACACAAGAAGAAGGGAATTAACCTTTGAGGTAGGTGATTATGTGTATTTGAAAGTTTCTCCTATCTGAGGTTTGAGCAGGTTTAAGGTAAAAGGCAAACTATCCCCTCGTTTTATTGGACCTTTCAAAATTGTTGATAGAAAAGGTGAGATTGCATACCAATTGGACCTACCATCCAGATTGTCAGATGTTCATGATGTTTTCCATATCTCTCAGTTGAAGAAGTGTCTTCGAGTGCCTGAGGAAGAATTATCTTTGGATGAGTTGAATGTGCAAGATGATCAGACTTATATGGAATATCCAGCTAAGATTTTGGAAACTGCTGAGAGAGTTACTAGGAGTAAAGTGATTAAGATGTGTAAAGTTCAATGGAGTCATCATGGAGAAAGCGAGGCAACTTGGGAAAGAGAGGATGAGTTGATGGCAGAGTTCCCTCAGATTTTCTCTAATCTATCCGAATCTCGAGGACGAGATTCTCTTAAAGGGGGTAGGTTTGTAACACCCTAAAATTCATCACAATTAAATTGTAGCAACTTTCTGAATTTTTCTAGGATTTATTGAGGCCTAAATAAATTTTCTATGGTTTAATTGGAATTGCTAGCCTTTTTATCAATTTAAATATCATATTAAATAATTTTAGTCAAAATAAGTTGTTGATGCATTCATGTTGTTGCATTTGTCTTTTGCTTGCTGTTCAATTAAGTTGGAATTTAAATTCTTTTTAAATTCGAATTTAATTTGAATTTGTTTGATGTTTAGAATAGTTGTTTTCTGTCGAGTTTAATTTTGCCCCTCCAACTCTTGGCCCGTTCGCTTTTGCCCCCTTAGCTTTGGCCGGCGTCTTCCTTCTCTCCCCGCTGTTCCTTCGGTCCAAGCTCTCTTTCCGGCCTATCTCCTCTCGCCGGCCCACTCCCCTTTCCCCCTCTCCACCTCTCGCTGATGCGCGGGGCCCACGCGTCAGCTTCTTCCCCGCCGAGTCGGACTCGAGTCCGACCCGGGGCTTGGCCGCGCCGCTGCCTCCGTCTCGGGCACGGACGCCAAGAGCGGGCCCAGCCCCTTAAACCGCGCGTCGTGGCCCCTGTGCCTTTCCGCTCTCCTCGCGCGTCGCCAACCGAGCCCGCAAACCCTAGCCGCCTGTTGCGCCGCCGCCGAGTCGAGCTCTCGGCCGCCGCCGTCAAACATCGCCGTCGTATCCCTCGCCCTCGCCATGAAGCACGTCGGGAGGTTCGCCTTGAAGCCCCGAAGCTACCCATCGTGTTCTTGCTCCGATTTTGGCCATGCACCGTGCTAATCCGCTCGTCGCCGTTCCTCGCAGCGCCGCCGCCGCCATTCGTCGTCGTCGGCCACCGACGAGGCTCCTCCCCCAACTCATTCTTCACGCACACTCTTTAGTTCTATTGCAGTGCGATCCATGTGCGAGTTCAGCATCGCAGAGAATGCCACTTGACTGATAAGCGTGGAACTCAGCACTCCTGGGACTTGTGGCACCACACCCTCTAGAGTGTCTGGTTGTCTCTTAGGAAGATATGCCCAAGAGGTGTAATCCACCACTGCAGCCTCCTCAAAGCAAAGCGCGGAGAGTGCCTGTCTAGCTGCATCCTCAATTCCAACTTCAAAAGTTGCTCTAGTGGCGATAGCACGGTGCACTCCAATCTCCTTGGTTCCTCCATTCTCATAGTCACCCTGACGGATATGCACTGACACATCCCACTCCTCTGAGTACTCCAGATGGGTTCTTCTTTTTCCGCGGTACTCTATCTCCACATGATAGTGAAGATGAGCGAACATCGTCCGAAGTAGCATCGGAAAGTGAGCATGGTCTCCAGTGTGGTAGTGAACCGACGCATTCCACCTAGCTGGTGGCGGAGGGGGTCCAACACTTCCCGCTGCTGACGCTACTGAAGTGTGCTCCTCCTGATTCACTTCCGGCTCCACCTCTGCAGCATCTTCTTCTTCGTGCACTGACGGGGGTGGAAGAGGGGAAGGAGTTCTAGCCATTCTACGAGCACCTTGTCTAGTCAAAACCATCTATGGGTTAGAAAGAAAGAGGGGTTAGAACAAATCTATAGATATCAAGACAAGGTAAGATAATAAATAAAATGGAATAGAAATAAAATAAAATGCAAGGAGGAGATAAATTATCAAGAGCAAGAATATAGTAAAATGAGAGCAAGGATAATTATAGCAAAACTGATTAAGCAAAACTGTTGTGCCGCTGCCGAGTCGAGCTCTCGGCCGCCGCCGTCGAACATCGCCGTCGTAGCCTCGCCCTCGCCGTGAAGCACGTTGGGAGGTTCGCCTTGAAGCCCCGGAGCTACCCATCGTGTTCTTGCTCCGATTTTGGCCGTGCACCGTGCTAATCCGCTCGTCGCCGTTCCTCGCAGCGCTTCCGCGCCATTCGTCGTCGCCGGCCGCCGACGAGGCTCCTCCCCCGAATTGTTCTAGCAGGGTGAGTTCGCCATGTCCTTCTCGTGCTCCCCGTCCAACCCGCGCTCGTTTTGGTGCACCGTAGCGCGTTATCGTGATGCGCCGGTGATGCGCCGCCGTGCTCTCCAGCGGCGCCGCCGCTCGACTCCTCCCGCCGGCGAAGCCCTTCATCGATCTAACCCCGACGATTCTGGTTTGGGATAGTTTTACCCGAAAGGGGCAAGAGGTGCGGCGGTTGACGAGGTATAGCCCGGTCCTCTTGAGCGGTAGGCTTTGCTAAGATACGCGACTCACTAGGGAGGGTTATGCTTTGCTCCTGAACCGGAAGCCTTAGCGAACTATCACTTATTAGAACATCTTTGTAAAGGTCTCATAGTAAAACCCAGTATTCGGTCCACGTGGTGTGGGAAGGGTACATGCTTTCGGGCAACGGGAATCACGGCTTATGGTGAATGTGTACAACCTCTGCAGAGTGTAAAACTGTTATAACAGCCGTGCTCACGGTCATGAGCGGCCTGGACCCTCAAATGATTAATCTACCTGAATATGATCTAAATTATGGTTACCTGAATTTGATGGGTTTATGTCATTAATTTAATTGTGGTTGGTATATACTTATATTTGCTAGTAAATAGATGCTTAATAAAAGTTGACCAACTAAAAGTGCTTAATGCAGCTATCCTTTCAGCCTTCCACTCTATAAAGCCTAGCATGTCATTTATTTCCATACTTTGCTGAGTACGACATGTGCTCACGCTTGTTTATTTATATTGCATCGACCACACTCGGACTGCTGCTCAGATTGGGAGAATTTAAAGGACTATACTACTTATTTTGAGGAGTTCTAGGCGAGTCTGCCAGTCAACTGCCTATGGAGATGGAGTTATTTTGCTTCGTTCAGTTAAACGTTTATTTAAGTCTTCCGCTATGACATTTGTGTCAACTCTGAGTTTGTAATAAATATACTTTAATACTCTTTCGTATGCATGGTTATGGATATTCACTCGTGACGTCTACCATATGTGTGTAAACTTGATCGTGGCGCACATATGAGATGCACCTGGTATTATTTCTAAAACCGGGTGTGACTGATACCGTGGCCGACGCAGGAGAACCTGACATGGCCGACGTGCGGCACCAACTTCGACTCACCCATACCATCGCAAACAACCCCACCATCTGCTTGCACGCCACAAGGTAGTACCTATCGCGCCGGCTCAACGCCGCCGCCGCAGGGCTCTTCATCACGTTGGACATGGCGAAGCTACTGGTTCTGACCTCGTCATCCTCCTCGTCCGACGTTGTCGTATCGCTGTCGACGGCGTCGACGTTCTTGCCTCTGCCCATCATGCACGATGCCCTGTAGTACGACATCCGATGCTGGAGACGCTCCGGCGTGCAGGTGCACATATGTGTTGAGCCGACGGCCGCGGGTGATGGCAGAGCGGCGGATCTCTCTGCTGGAGGATTTGTGGAACAACCACGTGTCGAGGGGGGATAATGAGAAGTGACGGCTAGTTAGCGTGATTTATATAAGTCCTAGCTAGTCTAGTATGATAATTATGACTTCAATTTGGACACAATCATCAACTAAGAAAACCTATCATATGTTTGAAAACCTCCTCAGATTGTATATATTAAATTTGGATAGTCTAGTATGGTAATTATTAGATTTCAATCCTGACACAATCATCAACTAAGGAAACCTATCATATGTTTGAAAACTTGCTCAGATTATACATATTAACTATGACAACACATTGGACTTAAATCCAAACGTAATCATCAACTACCATCTATTTGAAAACTTGCTCAGATTATATATATTAAATATGGAAATCTATCGTCTGTTTAAAAACATACTCAAATTATACATATTAATTATGGTAACAGATTGGACTTAAATCCAAACATAATCATCAACTACCATCTATTTGAAACCTTGCTAAGATTATACATATTAAATGTGGAAACATAAATGGTGCGTGGTAGATTTAGGTGGACCCGATTTAGGTGAAAAAAGTTCTGGATTTAGGGGGGGAATTCTCTTCCGAATGGCGACAAAATGGGTCTCCCCTCTCCTTTCGTAGTCCTTTTTTCATGACAGATGGGTCCTCTGTGAGGTGGGGGTGGGCCTAATCTTGGTGAGAAGCGTTTTCAAATCTAATTCTCTTTATAGTATAGATACGCCAAGAAAGTTGGCTTCTATATTAAGATTAGAGGGATGAAGAAGAAAGACAATGAAAGTGAAATGCACAAAGTTATGTTTGTGTGCAACAAGAATGGCCCCAACCCGGTCAACAGTGAAGGTCCTGTTGTGAAGCAAAGGAATAGGAGAAGGCGGAGGCCAAGAGGGGAAAGTGGGGAAGGGAGATGTGAAACGAAGCGGCAAGCGTGACTTCCCAAATTTCAAAACAATTCAGATTTGAGTCCACCGCGTCCCCTACTCTCCGCAACCGCTCGTATTCATTCGCTGACATGTGGGGCTCGTACCCGTACTGGACAGTCAACCACGGGGACGCCTCCGATGGAGAAGGGACGACGATGAGGGGTCTCGGGATAACTCTAAACAAAGAGGCCTCTCCGAGTAGATTTCGGTTATTGACTATCCATTTCTCTACTAGTAATGCTATGAATATCCGGATGTGAACAACAATTAGTTATCATAAGAGAAAAAATAAAAAATGGGATGTAAAATATAAACTAATGTGAAAATATATTAAAATAATTCAAACACCAATACAAATATTATTGATGAACAATAAACTGATGGTTCGATACTCCGATATGGTGTACATCAATACTGCCGATACAGACTAAATCTTTATTGACCACACATACATATGACTGAATATTAGTCACACGAACAAATAAAAACAAGATTAACTCCAACATATATCGGGATACAAAAGCTTGAGGTCTTCCATTATATTTATTCAATGGCCAGATAGCTTGGCACCTTGGAATCACCAGGCCGAGAAAACACGATCTGCAACATATAAAACAGTCAACCAACAATCAGAACATAACTGAAATTTTTTACTACTGTTAGTTACATAGTGGGGATAATATGTGGGCACACCTGGTAGTCCATAATTGTGCGTGATTTGAACATAGCCGCACAATATGTTAAATAATACTCCCAAGTACGGATAAATGTTTCATCAAACCCCATGGCAGAAACTTTTCTGCAAATAAAAAAAGAAAGAGAATACCACTAATTGAGTGATGTGCTATAAATAAAGCATTTCTGCAAGAATAAAACAGAGAATACTGCTAATTAAGTAACGTAAATAGTGCATAGCTTAATTAATTTGAGTTTGAGGGCTTGTATTTATTACTCTCTGTTGGCCAGGAAGTTGTTCCTCCAGTGCATCAGAGTTGTGTAGTAATGGTCCCCAATATTCTCAAGGTGTTGTATGCTGCTCAAGAAAGAATAATAAGTCATGAAAATCTTAGTTAAACACAGTAACACGAATTATAGCAAAGTACATACCAGAGCCTTGATGAATTTGTCATGGCAGATACAACCCGAGACATTGCAGGTAGGCAGCCACCTGGGAAGATATATTCCTTTATGAACTCCGGCCGCCTCCTCATTTTGTCATACAATTCCTCTGGGATGGTGATGAACTATGCATATACATTTGTTTTGAAGATGAAATTTAGTTAGTCGGTGAGACCGATTGTTACCCGCAATCACAAAATGGAGCATAAGATTAGTATATGTTGGTAATGATGCACCTGGAGGACAAATAGGCCGTGATCTGCCAAATGGTACTCGCAGGAGCGGAAAAAATCATCCATGTACTCATGCCCGACGTGTTCAACCATCTCACTAAAAATGCAACAAGGAATAAAACATATTTATCAGATCAACAGTTGGTGTACCATTTCTCTGATCACTCCTTTAATCAGTCAGCAGTACTACTCACCAGCTTATAATCCTGTCAAACTTTTGGCAACTTGGTATTTGACGGTAATCACAAAGGAGGAAAGTTATACGGTCCTACACATGTACAATAGATCAATTCGTTATCTTGGATTTTCCCCATGATGATATAAATTGAGGTTTGTCACATAATACTACATAGGAAGATACATTACTGACCTCTAATCCCTCTTCTTTCACCTTTCTATTGGAGTATTTCAGTTGCTCCTCAGACAACGTTATTCCCAAGTACTTGCAACCAGTTTTTTTCACCAACCGTATCGCTAAAGTGCCCCAACCACTACCAATATCAAGAACATAATGCTCCCGCTCCACCTTGGCCTTCGGTTAAATAGATTCATTGAAGTATAAGACATCACTAGGTCAGGAAAAAATTTATGATCAAAGAGCTCAAGCAAAGCACAATGCATAGTGATCGTTTTACCTTATTAATTAGACTGTCAATTTTACGTAGCTGGGCTTCTTCTAAGCTCTCGTCCTCCGTCTAAAATTAGAACCAATATGCAGGTAACTGAACCATATATCTCAAGAGTATGCTATTATTCACAGCGCTACACTACATAATTTACTTGTTTGAGGAAAGAAGTTACACAATTTACTAGCTAGAGATCGAATCATGAGATTGGCAAACCTTGAAGATACCAGAAGAGTAGGTCATTGTTGGATCCAGATAAAGAGCAAAGAAATCATTACTCTGCACACAAATATTTCAGATTGAAAAGAATCTGTTAGTACTTTGTCAGATCTTTTAGACTATGGAACAAATTAGAAATAGGCATGGCATTTATTTGTAGAAACAACTTGAGAAATTCGCTATATTATTTCTATGAAAATGGAACAAAGTCCACTTACCAGATCATAATGCTTAGAGATATTTTTACGAGCTTTTGATACAGAGTTCGGCCTTAAGGCATGACGCAAAATATATTTTGCAAATGCAACTCCAGTTATTCCAAGCAATGGTGTCCACCAGCCCTTCCTTATGAAACTAATGCAATGCACATTTGAACAGAGTTAATAGCACATTCATTCTGATGAAACATTTCAGATGGTATTTTAGAATTAAGGTACCTTTTGCTTGCACTGCTGCTCAACCTTTTGCGTTCAATTCTATTGAGCAATTGAATCTGTATATGGCTCACAGATTTAGTCCGATAATTAAAAAAAAAACAGTAGCTGTGTGGACATATTACAATCTTGTTTCTTCAGAGAATTTGCATATGAACATATTACTAATGATTGAAACATGAGCATCCTTTATTGGATTCAATAAATATTTATAACTTCATTGGATTCAATAAATATTTATAAACCAATTGACCAGAAAATGGTATTACCATTATAACATTCAGAAGGCCTCTGCTATCAGCAAATGAGATATAGCCATTGATGTAGGAAGAGGCAAAACCCAGGTCTGCTTCTGTTACGACCTAATGAAAAGGCGAGGCACAGCGATGATGTATCTCAGCTCGAGAAGTTGTGAGGAAGAATGTATAACGTTGTTCAAAAAAATGTAAAAACATCTTCAGATAAGACAGAAGAATAGAGAAGAGAACCTTCCAATAGAATTGGGGGTCATGAACTTGTATCACCGATTTAAAATCGCATTTTTCACATACCCTACCAGCACTAAATGCAGTGCCTCCTTCTTCCACCATGCTGTGCACAAAACTAATAAAGTGAGAATCATTACCAGATACGGTGTAGTATATGAATACGCACAAGCCTCACCTCACGTTACCGATAGTAAAGAATCGGCCAAGATTTTTTGCTACCAGAAGACGTGCACCGGCCTCAGTCCATGATGGGACCATCGGTTTTGGGTTAAATAAAAGTTGACATTTCCTTCTAAGCAATTCCGAAGCTGCTACTTTCCCAGCCTAAATTAATTCAAAGCCATAAGCAGATTGCACTCCCACAAATATTTATTTGAATAACATTTGGTGCCTTTGTTAAAAAGGGCAGATGTGCAGTAAATACCTTAACACTGTCCTCATGGAATCCATAGCCTGTTAATCATGAAAAAAGGGGACACTTCAGACATAATTATGTATTGAATGTTAGTTAAACAGCATGTTGTAATTGAAACCAACGAAGTGACCTTGATATGGACCACAGAACCATATTCCCCTCTTCCCTTGGATCTTATTAAGCTCAAGACTGGCCTTTGCAGAAGCAATGGATGGAATTGGGCGGCTCATGTGCCATTTGAGGAAGACATGATTGGGGGCACGAGGAGGGTTAAATGTCACAAGAAAAGGACGGGAAGATTCAATGTCCTATGAAATGTAAAAGAAGGTATCACTGTTATTCATAATCCCTTCCATGCATGTGCAATATATTCATTGATTATCCATGCACATGAAAGTATCAAATTAATGTTACTGTAAGCACCTGAAGTATATTTAACCAATAGGTAACACAGGCGCCACTGGTTGTTGTCCCAAGGAAGTTCCTGGCGCTCCACGCGGAGGAATTATGTGGCATCAAACTTTCATCACGGTGGAAGTACACGTCACTGCAGAAAAGGAAAATACAAGATATGGGAAAATATTATTGTATCAGATCTAATCATTACAGAATAACATAATAGTAGATGGCAGCTTACCTGTAAATATACTGGAAAGCTCCTAGAATCCTCAATTCGTCATGTGTTGCTTCAGCTCCTAGCACTTTTAGGGCGTCAGGGGCATGAAGACCAAATATGATCCTGTCGTACGTCTCCTCTGACCCATCAACCCCTAAAATTCGGTAACCTGCTTCCAGCAGGTAAAATTTTTTTTCTCATGAGTGAATAAGTAGGGTAATTTACAATAAGGAAGTAACTGTAGTGGGCAACTCAAAAAATATTTCTTCCTGAACCCAGGCACATGTTGGTCCCTAGTTCTAATTAGGTCTTTAGCAAACTGTAAATGCTCTCCCACCCCTACAGGCACTGGCAGCACCGTCCAGAGCAGCCTCAGGCCAGTAAAAACTAATAACACAAGTTAACCCCATCTGCTAGGAGAATCCATTTTCCCGAGAGCTTTTTACGGTGCTCCATACTATGCTATAAGTATATAAACATCCAACAACCAACATTAATTGTATACTACAGAAGACTTCACCTATGATATAGATAGTATATGTGAGTAGTATAAGTAGTATAAAGATATTATCGATAAAAAAACACAAATGACAATATTATTATATATTTTTTGATACCAATACAAAGTTATAATATTATTTATTATTAAGGCTGAAAAGATACAAATTAGTAAATTGTCCTTAAAAATTGATGGTTAGAGCTTCTAGCTAGCTTTGTCTAGTTGCATTGGTCAGGCCTTTCCTGTTAAACTTTTTTTACTAGCAGCTGTTATGTAAACCCCAAAGTCCCCTCATAGATCCGTCCCGAGTGTGGGGAGGGGGGCTTCTTCGTACGTCCGTTGTTTTTCTCTCTTAATATAAAGATATATAGCTCTCCTACATATTTAAAAAAAAGATTTGGACCAACTCTAAGACCTGATTTTTTGGGAGGCCAGGGATTGACATCGAAATCCCCATAGTTTAGCCAAGTGCTTTGGCGTCTAGTTCGAGAACACATGCAATCAGAACAAAGTTGCAAAGTTCATTCGATCATGTAAATAATACACTGATAGTTCTACATATATACATCCATACCAATCCTGAAATAATATCAATAACAAATTCAATATAATGGGGGGATTCTATCATAGGATCCTACACACAGGATGTGCACTCGTCTTTAATGTGCCAATGAGTATTTTGGGAATAATCTAGCTACCCACTGCACGTGCCTTTTATATCTGGCGAAAGCTTCATAAGAGCGAGGCTAATAGCCGTGCCGGCTGCCGGCTGAATAAAAGTAAGCGGGTCCCGTCATTTAGTGCAGGGCCAGCGCAGCAAATGAGAAGCGAGCTATGCATATCCGTCCGCTCCGAGCCGGCGTCTGGTGGAGCGTCAACTCCACTCTCTCTCCTATTTTCTCCCTCTTCCATGTAGCACTTCGTCGGCTTCTAGCCGATTACTAAACATGCTCTAAGACATACTTAGTGTATTGTGCTTCTTGAGTTATGGCCCCATGAGTATGCATTTTGATGCCACCTCATCAATTTATTAGTTTCCCACATCCGTTTATGGGTTATGTCATTTTAGGTAGGCTATTATTTTTATAGAATGTGTCAAATCATCTTTAAGAATGTGTAAAGAACATAAAGAATATTTGGGGTCAAATGACATGAAAACAGCAATAATGATAATCTGTTCTGTGAATGTCCTTATATACCACACAAAAAACTATAATCTTTCATATTCCATCGATGTGTCTATGAAACGTGGGGAAATCCACGGTTGCTGACAGTGGCATGTGAATAACTTTAATTTGCCCTATCCGTTGTGTGGGATTGTCCCTTAAACTGTGTCTGAGCTTGTACAGATGTTAACAAAAAAAAGAACAAAATATTCTATGACATTGTTTTGCGTTCCGTAACTTGTCCCGCCCTTACATTTATAGCGTAATTATATCCCATTTAACAAACTTTTGCAAGATCTAGCGTACGGAGTACTGTGATGACGTATCAATTGAAGGTTGTTAAAAAGCTGAACCATACTAGCAATCTACACACAAACATATTATGGCGGCGTTTCTGTACGGAATGCGAAGGACATAATGCCACCTGGTCAATGACCGCAGTGATTAATGCAAGAAAACCCTTTTCAAGAAACGCTAACAAGGAAGTGGAGATAATATTTGTGCACACATCCATCTATTTTAGTAATTTAGAAATACTCACGAAGCACAAAATACATGGGCATGAAACATCAATCATATCTACTTGGATATAGAACAGAGGATGTACCTTCGTTGAATTTCGAAACAGAGCTGACTTCACAGCCGGTTTTAATTTGACAACCCATGCTTTCCAGTTCTTCCCTTACCTGCTCACACATAAATATGGTCATGTGTTACACCATCCATCCTACTTTTTGCTGAAGAAAAATTACAGTACCTTGTTCACGTAGGACCCTGGACCACCCCTGACGCCGAGCCACTGCGGGCGACCAAACAACTGAAAATTCCATATAATTAATATCAGTCAAAAGTAATAAGCTCTTGTGATGCACGGTGATTCAGCAAAAACGAGAAGAAAGAAATTAATAACCATCTCAAGTATATGTGTATATAGGCACCTCAAGAAGACGATTGTCACGGAAAAATGAAAGCACAGAGAGAGCAGGAAAGCCCAATACTCCCTGTGGTGGACTGGACCAAATGCATGCGCACATTGGAATCTGCAGCGAATACAAAGTTTAGCCACGTTGGTAAATTAAACTAATGATAAGAATCAGGAGAGGAGTATATATGCGCAAGTCGTTCAGTAGCATACAAGGTAAGCATCCTGGAAGAGCTGGGAATATGTATGGGACTTAATGAATTGCCCCAAAGTCTCATGCTGGTCAGGGTTTCTTCCATGGTCTTCCAGGTACCTTCAAATCAAAAGAAAAGAAGCAAATTAGTCAAGCATTCAGCCTTGAAAAAGTAGAAGATGAAAGAAAGCATTGTTGGCTAGCTCACTCGAGAGCATGATTCTTGAACTTGAATATCTCACGGATCACCAGCCAGAATCTGGGGCTAAACAGGTTGCTCTTCTGCACCAGAACACCAGATATACCATTGCGGCTACCCCACTCGAAGCCTTCACCTCTGTCCAACCCCGTGCTTGCTGAGAATGACATGTCCGTTGGCTCCACCTCCACACCAAGCCCATTAAACCATTTCAGCATGTTTGGGCTTGTCATCTGCAATTAATTAGTTGTTTTGTTGAAGTGGAAGAGTAGCAAGGTATATATACAAAACTACAAATTCTACATTTATTTCTATTTGATGCTTTCGGATATGTATATATGTCTTAACAGTTCCTTCTTTTTTTCTCTCATCTCTTGCCGTGTGGTCAATGTACTAGCGGTGGTGAATTTGCATCATCGCCAACGTACCATGGGTGTTTTTAATTCTTTATCGGAAAATATTCACCTCACCACCAAGCGGCCACAGGGTGGTCAGCAGTCAACACATGGAGATCCACGACGTTTTGGTTGCATTGCATTTGCATATGTAGGCAACAAATTTCGTTTTTTAACTTTCCCAACCAATGTAACAGTGTGTATGCATTTTCTGATTTCTCACCTGGTTGAAGAACATGCAGCCAAGGTCGACAAGGACCCGGCCGCCGCCGCCGGCTCCGTCGTCGACGGCCATGGTCCTGTTGCCATCCCCGCCGAGATGGCCCTCCTTCTCGTACACGGTCACACGGGCGGCGCCGCTCCTCGCCAGCTCGTGCGCCGCCGCCAGGCCGCTCAGGCCGGCACCCACCACCGCCACCCTCATCTCGATCTCTCGCTGCAGTTAGCTAGAGACTTGAGCGAGGCTCTGCTCAGTGTTGTTCGGGCTGTGCCATTCTACACAGGATATTCCAGTTTATATAGAGGTGGAGAAGTATTCTCTTCGATCTTTGTATGGAAACTTGAATTGGTATGAGATCATCCGTCCTCTTCTCCCGGTGGCCCCTGCATTTGCATCGTGGTTTAATGGCTGTCATGAATCACCAGACCTTTTGTCTACTGTGTATTGGACATTGTCCTTCAGGATTTACTTTTTTGTTTTTACTTCACTGGCGTCGTTCCCTTCTTCGCATATGCCAAAAACCATTCCGATCTTATCTTTGCAGATGCTAGCACACTGCTAGTACTCCTGCTGAGAGGGGGACCAAAGCACCTTCGTAACTCGAATTGGAAAGCAGTAGTGCATATGCATGCTTTTGTTTTGAGGGTATAACCAAGATCAAATCTAAACCAGCAACTGAAAACCAAACAGTAGTGATGTGAGAAAAGTGACAGCCATTTGTTACTCGTCCAAATTTACAATACCAGTGACATAGCCTTAATGAGGCCGGTCACTTTTTACCACTCGGCTCACAGTCAGAAGCAAGCCTGTCACTGACTACATTTGAGTGGACAAATGATATGATGCCACGTTTCCTACCCTACACTTGTCAGTCCTCAAACAAGTCTATCTATATTACAGAAATACTTTATAGAGCCGAGTAAAACTGTATTTATAGGGGTGAACAACAGGCTCGCCTCTACCTTTTTGAAGGTAGAAATAGTGTATCAGTAGAAGCGGACCACTTTTTGTATCTTGCACGTATAACTTTGTAGCTTCTACTTCTTAATGAATGCTAGAAATAATGCACTGGATCTCAAAAAAAAGTCCCACGATACTATAATCCTAGGGCCAGGGCTGGCCCTGAGCCAGCGCGGGAGGGGCGACCGCCCTGGCCCCCAAAAGTCAGCGGGCCACGTCTAGAGATATACGTAGTACATATACTAAGGTATATACTAAGGTCTAGTCTACTAGAATATGCTATCAAGCCCAAATACGAAAACAACCTAAGCAGATCTAAACGAGAGGATGAAGCCCACTTCACACAATCCTACATAATCCAACGAGGCCACCTAATTGCAGTTATAGATTACTTACAAAAGACTAATTAACATGGCCTCATTTTTTGTCCCGTCCGGGCCACCAAAAAGTCAGGGCTAGCCCTACCTAGGGCTCCTAGTTTGAGATTATCGAGCTACACAAGAAAGCGGACCACACACTCTAACCAAGCTGCTTATGCCCTTGATTAGATCCCAAATTCTACTATGCAAAAAGAAGATTCTCATCACATTAAAATGTCGGCACATGCATGGAGTACTAAATGTAGATGAAATCAAAAACTAATTTGCGAGACAAACATTTTAAGCCTAATTTATTAGTGTTTGGACAATTTTTCACAATTTATTACAAAGTGCAATCTTTGGGCCAAAGTTTGACACCAAAATTTGGATCTAAACAAGGCCTATGTTTTCGATTTCGCTTCACATGCAAAGGTTAATTTATGGTTTGGAGATGGACTATAGAAGTTTTATGTGTTGATGAAACTTATCGTCAAACTTGCAAAGGTGGACTAAACCCAAATAACCTCATATCCGCAATGAAGCGGTCTTAGAAAAATGTCAACCTAAAGATTTTTTGCAGGTTATTTTCAAGGGAATATATTGGCTCCCAAGGGCGGAGCCAGGATCGACCTAGGCCCCGGGCTGGACACGGTCAGGAGACTCAGGAGCTATGTAAATTATCAGGCAACGAAGCCAGCAAGTGACAAAACAGAAGTTTGACATCACCGTTCAAGCTTTCTATGCCACTTTTATTTACCTGAGATTAAGTCTTAAATTGGATTAGTTATCTTCACACACATATACATCGGAGAACAACTGGTCTAGACCCAGGCTGCAGCCCCGCCAGCCCGGGTCCTGGATCCGCCACCGTTGGCTCCAGTTGTGGGCCAAGTTACAACCAAGTGAAAGTGCTCAAGAGGCCCTCGCTTCAGCATGCGGATCCCTAGATACAGCTGCTCCACGTTTCTTCTCTTCACATAGATGGTCCTTTGGCTTAAGAATTATTTTTTGAGTTTTTAGGTTGCTACATTACTTTGTGGTTATTGGTGTAGCAAATGCTACGACTTGTAATAATTGGACCGATCCTTTTAAAAAAATGTAAAGTCAGATTTATTTTCATGATCTAAAAAAATACGCAATATGTCGGTAATAGGTCAGGTAGTTTTGAATCACGTAAAGAGAGCCCCAAACTCGGTAGAGCATGAATGAAGTATTATGCTCGTTGATCCAACTCAACACCATAGTGGTTAGTGTTGGATTATGTAACACCAATCCGGGGGAAACAAGCACAACCCCGGCCAAGTGGAGGCGATTCAGGACGCCCTAGTGTAGAAGCGGTGCATCGGAGGGCAGCATAAGCCCATGCCTACTTCGGCCGAACTCCACCAGTTTGGCCGAAGCAACCAACATGCACGAACCGCCTCAGCACCGATCCCAGGAAGCAATCCATGTTGTAGGAGGGGAGGCGTGGTGCCAGGTGGCAGTTCGGCCGAAGCACCAGGCTTTAGGTGGGTTCGGCTGAACCAGCTGGGCACCGCCTCAAGGTGCCTTGGCCGGTGCTCAAGCCCCACGGCCTTCAGTCCACTACAAATGGATATGCTCATGCTCATTTGAAGAACACACCAAGCCAAGTAGCTCTATTTGCCACTTTCTTTAGTAGAGTTAGGATACTTTAGTTTGTGAGTTAGAGTCGAGTCGAGTTTTACCTCTGAGGTTTCGAATTCGTCTTAAGAAGCTCTGGTATAAGATGTCACACCTTAAAATTTCAGAATTTTAGGATGTGAATAATAAGCCTAATTAATACAATGATTTTCTCAAATTTCTAAAATTTTCCAAGCTTTATATAATTAATAGGGATTTAGTATAGGAAAATAAGTTTTTTCTTAATTAATTAAATAAATATAGTTTTAATATTGTGTGCTTTGCATTTATGCCAGTTGCATTTAGTAGTTTTATGTGTGCAGAGTTTTCAAAAATACGTTTACAAGCCTAATAGAAATTTCCAGATTTTTCTGGAATTTTATTCCCATTGCTGCATAGCAAATTCCATTTTTTGGAACAAGCTAAGGTCCTTTACATGAGCTGCAAATACATTATTTAGGTTCCTCATGTCCAACTCTATGTTTATGATTTTTCCTGGGATCTTTGGAATAATTGGAGTATTTTTTATGGTTTAAATATGAATTCTAGACTTATGTAGAATTATTTAATTACCAAAAAATAATTATTCCGAAAATAAAAAGGCTTGAATATTAGTAGACCTACCTTGGCCCAGGTTTAAAATTGGTTTAGCCTAAATCCATTACACCACTTTTTGGGCCAAATTTTAAAGCCCATTAGTGCTATGAGGTATCTTTAAAGCCCATTAGCATGGGAGGCGTTTAAACCACCGATTAGTCCCAAATTGCTAATGGACGTATAGGTGAGGAGTTTTTCTCCCTATATACGAACCACATCTCATCTAAAAAAGACACACCATAGATTCCTTTACAGAGAGGCCCATTTCTCTAGGATTCTCTAAGGTAGTTTTTTTGCCACTATATCTTATGTCAGTGCCGATTCTTCGTCTTGTCATGGCGCCGAGCCTTCCGTCGATTTCGCCTCAAGATTTTCAGTAAGATCCACAATAAATCTTTAGTGTTCTACCGTATTCCTTTAGTCTATACTCTTCTGTAGAAAACCCCCTACTAGTTTTAGATGCCGGAAAATCTTGTTTAGTCCATAGTTTCTTCGTTTTAGATTTGTTTTAATCCATTCTCATTGCGATAAATTCATATCCACATGAATACATTTTAGGACTGTTATTAAACATGTAAATTATTTTTGAAAATTATTTAGTATTAATATGATAAATTTATTTAGTATTAATCTCTAATTACAAGCTAATTAAGGGTTATACTTCGGTTTTTCATATTAATATTAATTTGATTAATTAATTATTTTATTAATGTTATAAATAAAAGTTAATTAAGTTTGATCTCGTTTTTTATATAAATGAATTCTAAGTTGATTAATGTTTATTTAAAACTATCTTTTCTAATTAAAAGCAAATTAGACTTAAACTGTGAGTTTTCATAAATAATTATCAACACTAATTAATATGAACATAAACATGCTTCAATTATAATATTGATTAGTTCAACTTGGTTCATAAAATGATTTGATTAGATGCTCGCGCATGTTTTATTTCAAGTTAATGTTTAATTTGGTATAATTTATACATAAATATTTATAAATAAAATGTGATTAAGTTTTACCACAGTTTTACAAATTCAAATATAATTCTTTGAAATAATCTTTACATATGATTTTGTTTAATTAAAATCAATCAAGCATATAGTTGTGTTGTTTTATAACCTAAATTCTTCTGATAGTTGTATCTTGTCAACCTTAGCTCTGTTTTTAGCGATTCTTGCACTTGCGTGACCATAGCATCAAGCCCTATCCTTTAATGTGATCTTTTAAAGCTTTTTTTTCTTTGGATTGGTGTACTGTTCTTAGTTATTTTACTTATTTGTTTGCTTATATTGTTGTACTCTTGTATACTTGTGTTCGATGATTGCTTCGAGTAGATGGAACGCCGTTCAAGAGTAAGAGCAAGAGTTGAAGATAATCTTAGCAGCTATATTTTGGAGAAAGGAAAGGGACCATAACCACCTTACTACCTATGCTTATTATACTATAATAATGATTTTAATTGGAACAAGGAGTGAACACCCAGGAAAACAGTACAATCATAAGATCAATGGGCTCTGATCTTGGCTGACTAATTAGAAACTCTAGTTTGTGTATGTCTTATCGAAAGGGCAAGGTGGGGCATTGAGTCACCGTATAACCCGGTCCTCTTAGGTAGTATGTTGCTAAGATACTGACCCATTAGGGAGGTTTATGCGCGCTAGAAACCAAAACTTTAGCAGGCTGCACTTATTAGGGAATCATTGTAAGGGCCCTGTAGAGTCCCTATGCAGTCATACCTCGATAGTGTGATACGTTCCTGATCCGCACATCATGGTTGGGTTTAAAGTTCTTTTGAACTTTTACAGGACTTATGGTGAAAGTGTACAACCTCTGCAGAGTGTCTAAAAAATGTTATAACAACCGTGCTCGCGGTCATGAGCGGGCTGGATCCTCGCATGATTAATTTACTTAAAGTTGATAATAATTTGATCTCTGGTTATTTCTTGAGGCATTGCTAAGTACCAACCATAAGTGTACTCACCCTTGTTAACCGTTGCTCAGAAAAAGAATTTGTACGAAGCTGGTAAAGATGGTGTTGAGTTCTAGGCGTACGCAACCCCCAGTCGATTGTTTGTGAAGTTTGGAGCCATCATTTCCAGGATACGTTGTATACTCTGATAGACTTGTAAGTCGTTTATATTTTATTCAAATGATCTTGCATCTGTTATTCACTACTACCTTACTGTATGTGTGAAACTTGATCCTGGTACACATATAGTGTACACATGGTTTGTTTTCTAAAACCGGATATGACGGAAGTGGTATCAGAGCCGTATCGACTGTATGGACGTATGCCTAGTTAGCAATGGTCATTTTCTAAGGTTTCATTTGTTATAAAATCTATTCTTGTTTTGTCCTTGACCTCTTTGATGACTATTCTCAATCCTTGTCCATTTTATCCTCTCCTTGATGACTTACTTCTCACCGTTGACTTCTTATCATTTACATCTACCTTGTTTTGATATATTGCTGATCTCCAAGTCTTATCTATTCAAATCCTCCTCGTTGATTGCTCTACCTTGATCATTACTCTCTCACCTTGAAATTTGATATTTGAGTCTCCCTGTTACTCAACCCTACCTTGGCATCATTTTCAATGTACTCTAGATATCCATGAAAGACACGGAGTATGACTTATACGCTTTAACCTACGGGGATGCTTATAACAACCTAGGACTTGCAAGGGGCTCTAGTCAAGCTTGTTTCAAGGAAACTGCTAATTCAAGGCATAGCCCGTTGGTCAGTTGTGAATAAGTGTAGCTTTAGCCATGTGTGGATGCTCAACTTAACAGCCTCCACCAAAAAGGTTATGTATTAAAACAACAGTTGATTCGAGAGCATTTTTGGTGGGGATTATTTGATTAGTTGGGTCTTGACCCATATTAGTCTTAATAAGAATTAAAAGGTACACTAGTAAATACTAGGGAGTTACTGGTATTAAATCCCGAATAGAGAGTCAAAAAGATGTTGGATATATGCCCTAGAGCCAAATTGGATTGGATCCACTAATTGGCTTTGATGTATTTGATCCATTAAGGTACTAGAGTCTTGATGGGCCACAAATGTTGAAAATCCATTAGTGACCTCTCTCTCTATATATATATATATACATATATAGGGTGGAGGGAGGGAAAAACCTAATTCGCTACAGTACCCGGGTGTGAATAGTAGCCAACGCTACAGTACCGCGGGTGAACGGTAGCCGTGCGCTATAGTAATACCTGCAGCCCCACCTCCATCCATATCCTGCAGATCGCGGTCATTCGTAAGGTGCTAGTACACCTACGTTTGGCGTTCCATCCTCGTCCGTGTGGATACCTCAGAGGTGCTGTGCTTGGAGCACAAGAACGAACCACACGTGTAGGACCAAATGGACGTGAGCAACTGCACGACACTGCCACTTCGACGCTTTCGTCTACATCGAGACGGCTTCTGCTGCATCTGCGCGTCTAGTGGTAACGATCCGTGATCTATAACTGTCGATGTTCCTGTTTGGGGGTAAATGAGTTTTTGTATGTGCTAGCGTAGCCTCCTCGTTTTCCTTCAAAAGAATCCTAACCAACTTAAGTTGTTGATCAGTTACGGACCGCTTGTGAAGTTGGGTAGAGAAGTAGGACGTGCCACACGCGCATGCACAGGCTCGCCTCGCTGAGCCGGGCCATGGCTCGTAGCTTCGCTTTACACGTCACCTTACATGCATGTGATCGGGCATATGTACACGGCACACATCGCCTTTGGAAAAAACTAAGTTTAAACTTAGCTCGCTATTATTGTCTGTCAAAGCTGGCGGTAAACACTTTTTGCCTTTATGAAAAGTGGATATAGATGGTAAAAAGTGATATTCCAATGGTGAATTATTGGCTAGGTTATAAAATATTTTTTCATATTTTAATATATGAGAGAAGAGAGAAGATGAGCTATGTGCTAAGAGACACATTTTAGAAACACAGTACATACGCATATGTTCATAAACACGCACGCACACTCACGCCTACGAATACACGTACTTAATCCTACCCAATGAGCACCCTCTATGAGAACCTCTAGCGTTGTCTACCACTAAAAGAAATCCTAGAATAAATCCATAAAAATACAACACCAATGCTGAGTTGAGCACTCGAACCCTGGTGGTGGGCAGGTTCCATCAAAATGAACCTAACCAACTGATCAATGATCAATTCGCTAAGAGAAACATTATTAGAAGAGTTGTATATTATGATACTAGATAGTAGCTTATGCCATTGAAACGGACTAGACTTAATTAGTCTATTATTATTATGCTTAAAAGCTGACGACAAAAAATGTTTTATTTAAAGAGTATTACCTCCGTTCAAATTACTATTCATTGTTGACTTTTTCCCATGATCTTTGACCATTTGTCTTATTCAAAAATTTATCCAGATATACAAACCAATAAGTTATACTTGAAGTATATACGATGATAAAACAAGCCACATACAAAATAACCGAACAATACTTGTAAAATTTTTTGAATAAGACGAATGGTCAAACGTTAAATAAAAAAGTCAACAATAAATAGTAATTTGGAACGGATGTAGTAATAATTAATATATAGTAGGTAGTACTCCTGTTGGGCACGGTCATAAGGGTCCCCTAACCTAAGGGATAATCACCCTTGAAAAACGCAAACCAACCGCAACCAAATCCCCCTGAACCGAAAAAGGTCTAAGCGCACGAAAGCCCACGACCCATCATAGGCCAATGGCCCATTCGAACCCCCCCCCCCCCCCCCCCGAAAGGGCCCGGATGTGCGCGCTCCATCTTTGCCTCGATTGACGGTGCCAACCTCCCTCAAGCGAACGGCAAAACTCCGCCTCGATCGAGACCTCCGCGGTCGAACCCCGCGCGGCCCTCTACTCCAGAAATACCGCCTCGCTTGAGGCTACCCCTCGATTCGCCCCGCGCGCGCGTCTGTCTGCCACGCTGACAGGCGCATTCAATGCCCGGCGCTGCCACGGGACGCCAAAGTCAAAAGGCAAATCACGAGCCATCCCGCACAGACGATATGACCCGGATCGTGTCCGCCAACTCCGGTCACTATGCGGCCATCCCCAACATTGTGCGTGATTGCGAGGGCCGGTACCGCCAACTCCTGTCACTATGTCATCCTGCGAGGCTCTGTGTAGTCCTGTGCTGCCAACCCCCGTACTAACCCCATAACGAAGCCCTCGATAACGCATGGGAGAACCCTCGAACGGGTGTACGGGCGTCGACTGAGCATGTACGCTGGTTAGGACAACCCCTTGGAGGCACTCCGGGACAAGCACAAGGACACGTACTTTCTACAGGAGCCGTCACGCCATCCACTGGAGCTGGTAGACGCTCACCGATTCACGCCGGGCAGAAGGATCCGCAAGGACGACAGCCACGCCCAACTTCATGCTCTCTAGTGCCCGATAACAGTAGACTCAACTGTGTAACACGTGTATCTCTACCCCTCCTTGAACTATAAAAGGGGGAGGTAGACTCCCGGCCAAAGGCCGACGAGAGACGCATCAGGACGACCAGACACAACATCCGAACGCATTCCCCAACACCACGCATCCGCATTCCCTGATATTGACACTCGCCTCAATCAACCTAGACGTTTGGGACTTGGAGGCCTCTCCTCCTCTCCCGCCTTGCTTGTAAACCCCTACTACAAACACCCCGGTGCAAAGTAATACAGTGCGCGCGCACCCCTTGCTGGACGTACGGCCCCGCGGCCGAAATCAAGATAAACCTTGTGTCATTGTGTTAGCATTTGCACCAACCATCGAGAGACTGGACACAACGCACTCGTTCTAGTTAGTGTCAGGTGACCGATCCGAACACCGACAACTCCGTAGTGCCTGCTGGATAATGACGGGCCTACCGTGACCATCATTTTACTAACATCCGTCGTCGATCAGACCGTCGCTATTGAGGTGTCCGCACGTCACCGGCATCTACCAAAGCAAATGCTGGTCCGCCTTCTTTTACAACTGCACGTCACTGTACATTTGTGGAGAGCTAGGCCTGCATCGAAAATCTAGTAACGACGTTACTCACGTGCCTCCGTCCATGCACAATGAACATTACTACTACCTATGGCACGCTATGGTGGTAGGAGTCCGGAGTCCCGAGATTCGCATCGTCGCACTATATCCGCTTACCCGGGAACACACATTTGCATGGCACATAGCTGCAATGCTAGAAGCACACCCGTTAATTTTTAGGTCTGCAAGAGACAGGTCACATGAGGTTATTCCCTTCGTTCCACATCAATCCGGTGTCCTTCGGAATTTGCATGGTGGTTGGCCGAGGAATAATTCAAGTGCCCTGTTTACATGAACGTTTATAATCTGACAAGTGTACCCGTACCCTACGTCTCTTCTTCAAAAAAATAACTTTTGTCTTTCTATTATTACTAGCAAACATGTCCGTGCGTTGCTACGGATGAAGACAATATAGATATATAATGTGTTCCTTTTTGACTAAACGTGACTTTTAAAATATGACATAATATGTATCTTTTGATATCATAGGTACTTTAATTTTTATAAAACAAGTAATAGCCATAGTTGAATTTTATTACTATGCGGAATCATAGGTACTTAATTTTTCTTTGAGCAATATAGAATCATAACTGTCTTTTTTTATAATGAATCATAACTTTAGAGCGATGTGGCTGGTCACTGGATGCCGTGAATCCACTACCATTGCTAATGTTGTCAACATATAAAGAATAATGTGCATTTAGTTATATAGCATAAGACGTGATGTACATTTATGACAACACTTAATCAATATTACTTGCATCAGTGCTGCTGTTTTGGTATTTTAATATATAGAGTGTAGCTCTCATATCATCTCGAAGAAGCCATATGCAAGAAATACAGGTAGTGATAGTGTCAATTATTAGCAACAAAATGGTATGTTAAATTGAATATCATGACAACATTGTCCAAAGAAAAAACAAATCCATGCAGGGAGTAGCAAAGCTAAAAAGGAAAACTTGTAATGCCACACACAAGCAACAATACATATCGCTTGTACAGTGATATGTGCAAACTAATTCATTCATGCATAGACATATGAGTTATGGTGATCAATCACAATTTGATCTTTATATGTAATTTTGTGGCTTTGTGAGAAAATACGTCGTGTGTAGAATATCCAGAAGGTCTGCTTGTAATTTTACAAAAAAAAAGAATGTCTTCTTGTAACATTGTATTTTATTTCAAGTCCTTATTGCCTACCTAAAGAAGCTTTATGTGAAAATATCTTTGAAAAGGATGCATTGTCAAAATGCAAGGGAAAAAAATCTCCGATGACCCCGTGGCTTACTTCTCCCGTAGACCGCAACTGCTCTTATCCATCTGTTCTCTCGAAGTTTTCATCCCCATCTTTCCTCTTTCCTACTGAACAGCGCAGCGGGGGAGTGGGTGAATAGCACAGCGGGGAGGCCTGGCGCAGTGGCTGGCGCAACCCAGTAGGCCGTGTGGATTTCGGCAAGGGAGGGCATGGCGCGATGGCTGCCGGCCATCGCAACGCGGGTGGCGTGTGACGGGCCGTGTGGATTTAATCTATTCTTGACTCAATCTGAGTTCGGAGGTACCTCAAGCCGGCGCCGGCATCGAGTAAAGCTTCAGCACATTGATCCCCTTCTCCACGGAGGTAGCGGCCCCGCCGGTGGCTGTGGCGCGGCGTCAATGTCTTTGGTGGCAGGCCAGCAGCGGTGAGCTCACGTGTGGTCCTGCGCTGCCTGTGGAAGGAGGAGGAACTGAAGAAGTTCCTGGCCACGATCCTGCTTCTGGAAGCTTCGGTGGCGACGACGAGCTTGTTGTTGAAGGCTTCGTCGCCTCGGCGGTGTTGCGCAGGCGAGAGAGAAGATAGGGCTCAATGGACATTGCCTCTGGTCTGAAGTTGCCGGCCATCCTGATGCAATCTCTATTTCGAGTTCATGGCCGTTCCAAACTTCGATTGTTTCGAAACGGAACCACAGTACGGGAGACGGCGATGACGTCAGCGAGGGGGTGACGACGTCAGCCGACGTACCAAACCTTACTCGTTTTATTATTAGGTAGAGATACATGACAATGTATCCTATAAAAACCAACTTCATATGTAAACTATGAAAACTCACGTTACAATCGCTAGATCTCCATTCGAAGGCTAAAGGGAGAGGTGAAAAACTTTAACACTTAAACCTTTACACCATTAACTTTACTAATCATAATTTTCTAAAAAATCCCTCTAAACCGAGCCTGTAACGGAGATTCCTTTTACGGCGTCGCACCGAGTCGTGACTCGCGATTCGAGTCTGCTGCCTGAAACGACGCCGCCGCCGGTGACGCTCGGGGTCCTCGAGTTCGAGCTGTTCCACGTCTGCCCCGTCAGGGCGGCCGCGCCGGGCGTCGCGTTCGCGCCCATCGGGCTGCTCGGCATGTTCAACGCCGGCAGCGCGGTGGAGGAGTGCGAGTGCGAGGCCGGCGACACGGCGGCGGCAGCGGGCGTCGTGCGGCTCAGGGTCCGCGGGTCGCGGAGGCCGGCGCGGTGCACGCTGGACGCGGCGGAGGTGGTCCATTGAGATCTAGGTCTAGGAGGCTCTTCTTCTTCTGCGTCGACGTGTGCTGCTCAGCCTGCTCATGGTGCTCGCCTCATTCTTCGGTGGATTAACCGTTACGCGTGCGTGCGCTTGTGTGCCAACGGAGGCATCCGCCATTGATGCGCCCCCTCCTAGCTAGAAAATAAATAAGCTAGCCCTCTGTAGTCTGTCCTGCACTGTTGCATATGCAATAAACGACCGACTCCATGTATGCAATGCGACGAACATGCCACGTTTTAGACGATCAAGCAAATTGGGAACACAGAACTAGGTCGAACAACGCAAATAAATAAAAGTAGCTAGATTATTGCGCTGCATCAGGGCAAAAATCATTCGAATGGACAAGCGATGATTTAATGGTGCAAAGGGTGACGTTGTACTCTATGATGGCATCGTCATTGTGGTTGTCCAAGTAATGCGTCCAAAGCAAGGCGTAGCCCCTCGCCATCCGGAACTTGCCGCGGCCACCGACAATGGCGAGCTCCCACTACCAGAATCCTTCACATCCGCCCGCCTCCTCCGCCTCGGCCATTTTTGGACCCGGTGCTGATGGGGATTCAGCACCGGGTCCAACGGCTAGGAGCGGGGGCGGCGCGGAGGTGTGTCAGGGCGGACACATTAGCACCGGGTCGTGGCAAGACCCGGTGCTAATGTTCACCCTTTAGCACCGGGTGCAGCCACGACCCGGTGCTAATGTGCCCGAGGCCTTTAGCACCGGGTCGTGGCTGCACCCGGTGCTAAAGGGTGAACATTAGCACCGGGTCTTGCCACGACCCGGTGCTAATGTGTTTGAATATAGGGGCTTCCTCCTCCCCCGCCCGAGCCAGCTGAACACTTAGGCGTTGTGTTCATGCTGCTCGGTCGTGGGAGGGGAGGTGCTGCCCAAATTTTTTTCAAAATTTGTGAAGATTCTACTCATCTAAGGAGCACTACAAGGTATACTCTTTCATTCTCTAATGTTTTATTTAGCTTGTAATCCTTCTATGATTTAGAAATAGAGGGATTTGTGAATCAAAATAAAGCTAGCTAGAGAGAGCTTGTGTTCTTGGAGGAGAGAGAGGAGAGAGCTTGAGTTCATGGTGGAGAGAGTGTTCATGTTGTGTTTTAAATGGAGAGAGAAGGCAAGCTAGTTAGTATTTTGTTTTGTATGACTTGTGAATAGTTATAAGGCTTATAGTAATGTAGTTTTAGAAATTACTAGAAAATCAATATAAAATTCTAGAAAATCTTATAAATTACTAGAAAATCTTATAAATTACTAGAAAATCTTATAAATTACTAGAAAATCAATATAAAATGCTAGAAAATCTTATAAATTAATAGAAAATCTTATAAATTACTAGAAAATCAATATAAAATGCTAGAAAATCTTATAAATTAATAGAAAATCTTATAAATCTTATAAATCTTATAAGGCTTATAGTAATGTTATATTTAATGAATATAGTAATGTAGTTTTAGAAATTTATTTATATAATGGAATATATATTATAATTTGTATTTATTTATATATTAAATTTTTTTATCTTTAAATTGTATTGTATATTTGTTATTGGTTAATAATGCAGATGAATAGACAATGGATCTACGGGGACCCCCACGCTCAGGCGTTTCGTGATGGCCTTAGGACGTTTCTCGATGCCGCCGAGGCTAACAGGACGCCGTCCGGTTTCATGTTCTGCCCATGCACCCATTGTAAAAATATACAATCGTACAAACAAAGAGGTTGTCTTCAGGTGCATTTGATGAGGCACGGTTTCATGAGGAATTATTCTGTTTGGACGAAGCACGGTGAAAGAGGAATTCTAATGGATGAAGATGAAGAAGACGAGGCCGATGACGACATTCCGTTATTGGCTCAATACTATGGTTCCTTTGCATATGCTGCAATGGGTGATGCCGATGAGGAAGATGTTGCTCGGGAAGGCGATGCTCAGGAAGATGTTGCTCAGGAAAATGAACCTACTGATGGACTCGGGCAAATGTTGCGTGATGCCGAGAAAGACTGCGGCAATGATAAGGAACTGAAAAAGATACAGCGCATGTTGCAGGACCACAAGACTGACCTGTACCTGGATTGCAAAGAGGGGCTAAAGAAGTTGGGTAGCACACTTGAACTTCTGCAGTGGAAGGCAGCAAACGGTGTTACTGATAAGGGTTTCGAGGAGCTACTGAAACTCGTAAAGAAGATTCTTCCAGAAGGTAACAAATTGCCATCGACGACGTATCAAGCAAAACGTGTTGTTTGCCCTCTCGGTTTGGAGGTGCAGAAGATACATGCGTGTCCTAATGACTGTATCCTCTATCGCGGACAGTACAAACACTTGGATCGTTGTCCGGTTTGCACCTGCGCACGATACAAGATCAGGCGGGACGACCCTGGTGATGTTGGGGGAGAGCGTTCTAAGAAAAAAATCCCTGCGAAGGTGATGTGGTATTTCCCTCTGATACCCCGTCTGAAGCGTTTGTTCAGGAACAAAGACCATGCCAAACTGATGCGCTGGCACAAAGAAGAACGTAAGCAGGATGGCATGTTGAGACACCCCGCCGATGGATCCCAGTGGAGGAACATCGACAGAGCATTCCCAGAGTTTGATGCTGATGCGAGGAATGTTAGGCTTGGTTTAAGTACCGATGGCATGAACCCTTTTGGTGAAATGAGCAGTAGTCATAGTACTTGGCCCGTGACTGTTTGTATCTACAACCTACCCCCCTGGCTCTGCATGAAGCGGAAGTTCATTATGATGCCAGTGCTCATCGAAGGCCCAAAGCAACCTGGCAACGACATTGATGTGTACCTAAGACCATTGGTTGATGAACTTTTGCAGCTGTGGAAGAATGAAGGTGTTAGCGTGTGGGATGAGGACAAGCAGGAGCAGTTTGACCTTCGAGCACTGCTTTTCATAAGCATCAACGACTGGCCTGCACTAAGTAACCTATCAGGACAATCAAACAAAGGATATAAAGCATGCACTCACTGTTTAGAGGAAACCGAAAGCATGTATTTGAAACATTGTCGTAAAGTTGTGTACATGGGTCACCGTCGATTCCTTCCGGCGAAGCATGAGCTACGAAAGAAATGTGCGCATTTTGGCGGGAATGCTGACCGCCGTACAAAGCCGAGACACCGGAGTGGAGAAGACCTATTTGATATGGTGAAGGACCTACACGTGGTGTTTGGCAAGGGAGACGGAAGCCAGGCTGCTCCGACGGGCGAGGATGGTCGTGCCGCGATGTGGAAGAAGAAGTCTATCTTTTGGGAGCTACCTTATTGGCAACGTTTAGAGGTTCGTAACGCGATTGATGTGATGCATCTGACGAAGAATCTTTGCGTGAACTTGATAAGCTTCCTGGGTACTTATGGGAAGCCAAAAGATACACTGGAAGCACGTCAGGATCTGAAACGATTGAAGCAACGGACTGATCTACATCCAGAAAAGAGAGACAAAGGACGCCAGTACTTGCGTCCTGCCAGCTTCACTCTCAGCAAAGAAGAGAAGGCAAGCATGTTTGAATGCTTGAACAGTATCAAGGTTCCGTCTGGCTACTCCTCCAATATTAAGGGAATAATAAATATGAAAGAGAAGAAGTTCACAAACCTGAAGTCTCACGACTGCCATGTGTTGATGACACAGCTGCTTCCCGTCATACTCAGGGGTGTGCTACCAGTTAACGTGCGGAAAGCCATTGTGAAGCTATGTGCATTCCTCAATGCAATTTCTCAGAAGGTGATCAATCCAGACCACTTAGATCAGCTACAGAACGACGTGGTGCAATGTCTTGTCAGCTTTGAGATGATATTTCCACCATCCTTCTTCAATATCATGACACATCTATTGGTTCACCTCGTCAAAGAGATTCGTATATTGGGCCCAGTATTTCTACACAACATGTTCCCATTTGAGAGGTTCTTCGCTGTCCTAAAGAAGTATGTTCATAATCGTTCTCGTCCAGAAGGATGCATTGCTAAGGGATACGAAACGGAGGAGGTCATTGAATTCTGTGTTGACTTTGTCGACGATCTTATGCCGATTGGTGTGCCCGAATCCCATCACGAGGGGAGACTTGGTGGAAAGGGCACACTAGGGAGAAGATCGATGGTGATCAAGGACGTTGAGACATTTCGTAAAGCGCACCTCACAGTTTTGCAACAATCAACCTTAGTTGCTCCGTACATCGAGGAGCACATGCAGATTCTCAAGGACGAAAACTCAACAAAGTCTGCGGCCTTCATTCAGCGTCTGCACAATAGTACTTTCGCCGATTGGTTGCGAAGACGTCTTATGGGTGTCGAGGGCATTGATGCGCAGCTAGCTTTTGTAGCTAGAGGTCCATCGAGCACGATCTTGACATTCCAAGGATACGACATCAATGGGTATACATTTTACACAAGAGCCCAGGACAAGAAAAGCACCAACCAAAACAGTGGCGTCCGGATCGACGCGACAGACACCAATGGCAATACAAACTCATACTATAGAATCATAGAGGAGATATGGGAACTAGAGTACGGACCTTTGAAGATCCCACTGTTCAAGTGCCAATGGGTGAAGCTGACTGGAGGAGGTGTTAAAGTTGAAGCGGACTATGGAATGACGTTAGTGGACCTAAACAAGATTGGCTTTCTAGACGAACCGTTCGTCCTGGGCAAAGCTGTCACACAACTTTTTTATGTGAAGGACATGGCTAGCAGACCGAAGAAAGGGGCGGATAAGAAAGGTGGGGGTAAGCAATTGGACCCATCACAAGACGAGCCAAAGCGTCATATAGTTCTTCCTGGAAAGAGAAAAATCGTAGGAGTTGAGGACAAGACGGATGAAGATTATGATATGCTCGATGGCCGGCCTCCATTCTCAGTGGCTGATGACCCAAGCATCCTGTTAGCGGCGGAGGAGACACCGTATCTACGGCGTGATCACAATCAAGGAACATTTGTAAAGAGGAAGTTTATTAGTGTCCGAGTAAACGATGATGCCATGTAATTTAATTGCACTATGTTCCACCCAATTTGTAATAACTATATTTGCATTTATGTTCCACCTATGTTCTAAGATTTTCTAGTGATTTATAAGATTGTTTTTATTAATTCTAGCATTTTATATTGATTTTCTAGTAATTTATAAGATTTTCTAGTAATTTATAAGATTTTCTAGTAATTTATAATATTTTCTAGTAATTTATAATATTTTCTAGTAATTTATAAGATTTTCTAGCATTTTATATTGATTTTCTAGTAATTTATAAGATTTTCTAGTAATTTATAAGATTTTCTATTAATTTATAAGATTTTCTAGTAATTTATAAGATTTTCTAGTAATTTATAAGATTTTCTAGTAATTTATAAGATTTTCTAGTAATTTATAAGATTTTCTATTAATTTATAAGATTTTCTAGTAATTTATAAGATTTTCTAGTAATTTATAAGATTTTCTAGTAATTTATAAGATTTTCTAGTAATTTATAAGATTTTCTAGCACAGGGCCTTTAGCACCGGGTCGTGGCTGCACCCGGTGCTAAAGGGCCTTTGGCACCGGGTCGTGGCCGCACACGGTGCTAAAGGCCACGACCGGGCCGCGGGGGCCGTGCGGCAGCTGGCCACGTCACCGGGCGCACACGAGCCACGTCACTGGCCCGGTCGTGGCCTTTAGCACCAGGTCGTGGCTGCACCCGGTGCTAAAGGCCACGACCGGGCCGCGGACCGGCCTGGCCACGTCACCGGGCGCACACGAGCCACGTCACTGGATGAACAAGAACAATTTTTCTTTTTAATCTCTGAATAAAAGTTGTAACTAGTCGTTCTCCCCCGTACAAACTTCAAAAAAGATCATTTTTCTTCCTAAAAATTCCTAAAATCATACTCTATCAAGTTATGAAACTTATTAATGTTATTATTTTGAAAATCTTCTCGTGTTTGAACAATCCGAATTTTGAATTAAAAATGACAACTACAACCAAGGTTTTTTTCACTCCAGCGACACATGACTGGCCCACAAGGACCAAGCATTGGTACTATGGTCATGGAGGCACCCTAAGCCCAATCGACGACTCCTTAGTTTTTCCCGAGGACTTGCGAGAACTAGCTCAGCGTCTCCTCGATATCCTCAGGGCATCTGATAGGGGAGAATTTGTTGCCGATAGAGACAGAGATGAGCTAACCTATGCCTTAGGGAACAAGGAGCATCCTGGACGGACGCGCGGCGTAGGCACAAGCATCTCACTTGACATCCCCGGAGGTGACGGAGAAACAAAACTCGGTCAGTGTTCTCACTGCATCATTCTATGGAGCAAGGCAGACGTCGTCATACCCGGTACACCTGCGGCTACCAACAAGCCCCCGTCACCTCCAAGAGATCCACAGGATCATGACGATTCTCCGGGAGCTCCTGATGCAAGCCCGTCTCCTCCGCCAAAGAGGTCTCCGTCTCCTCCACCGAAGAGGTCTCCGTCTCCTCCGCCGAAGAGGTCTCCGTCTCCTCCGCCGCGGAGGTCTCCGCCCCATCCGCCAAAGAGGGGACGCCGCACTAAAGCCTCTGCCCCCACTCCACCAGCGAAGAAGGCACGGAAAACCAAAGAGAAGCCCGCACCAGAGAAAAGAGCGGGTGAGAAGACTCTAGAGGAGCTCGAAGCCTCGGTCAAAGCAGACACAAGGAGGCAAATGGCCGAGTGGAGGAAAAAACCTGAGCCGGAGCCGAAGCTTGATCCCACCGTCGTCAAGTCATTCCTCGGTAATTTGGGCAAGGGTCAACAGAAGGAAGTAATAGTAACAGACTATGACCACTCATTACTGAGATCTCGCCGGAAGCGGAAGGCTGCAGATAAGGAGGCGGGCCCATCCAAAAAGGTTCCTCAGCTCGGCCAGCAACCTCAGCGGCCCTTGGGTCCATTGCCATCTCTGGACGAGCTTAACGTGCAACGAGTAATGGCCGAGACTGGACTAACCAGAGCGCAAGTCCTGGGGGAAGAAGAGGTGCCTGTAAACACAACGCTGAGGTGGCCGATTAATCTTGGCGAGCCTATGGTCCCTCCTGAAATGGAGAGGAAGCTACAGACGAAGATGCGCCAATTCTATGAGTGGTACTTGGAAGAATCAAGAAGGAATAAACGGCGCATGATCAAAGTAGGCGTGAAGGACCATGATTTCTACAATGGTGACGAGGATTGGGTGTGGCTGAGGTTTAAGGATATATATGAGTTGTACCACCGCGACGCCATGGACGTGGATTTGATCACCTGTTGGACACTGTAAGTACTTTGTTGTTGCTTATAATTCACAGTTTGAAAACAATAATTCCAATCTATGCTGACGCGGGCTTTATTTATTGCTTAACATATGCAGAATGGAGATTCAAAAATGTCGGAGATCCGGGATATATGACGTTGGTTTCGTGGATCCTCGAAGGATAAGTGAAGAAATGATATTGATGAATCCTGAGGAAACATATGGAAACCTATACAAGTATATTAAGAAACAAAATTACTGCGACTCCATACTAATCCCGTACAACATCGAGTGAGTACATACACAGGCTTCTTCTTATATTGTCTGTGTACTAATTCATTTCTGATTATAATGTATACATGTGCACAGATTCCACTGGTTCCTAATAATATTGTGTCCTGACCGGGGTGTCGTGAACGTCTTTGATTCGTTGCACACTCCAAAAGAAAAACTACAGAACATCATGGACATGATGACAAGGTGATGTATATTTTCCCCTACTTAATTCACCCCTTACACTCGCAATGACTTAACTCAATTTTTTTGTTCGCAGGGCCTGGATTCAATTTCGTCAAGAACACCCGGGAATTCAACATGAAACACTAAAATGGAACATTGGCTTTCCGGTAAGCAAGTAATTTGTACATGTAGGCCTCGGCTAATATATTATATGAATTTTACTTAATTTCTTTTGGTCGATAGTGTGCCAAACAGGGGCCGGGAAATAATTTATGTGCATACTATGTTTGCGATTTCATGTGGAATTGGGGACATAAAAAGCTTACACAACAGGATATTATGGTACGTAATAATAAACACATTTCCATTATTATTAAGTGCACAATTATTGTCTCCAACTCGGTGGATTAAATATCTTTCAATTATTTGTAAATTACAGATGTTCAACCTGAAGGAAGAGTCCCTAGAGCTAGAAAGAATTGACGCAATTGCAGAACAGCTCGTCGGATGGATCTGGGACGAGGTCGTCAATCCCCGAGGAGAATACTACTCGCCAGTACTGGAGGACGTGCCGGACAGTCCAACAAGCTAGTCGTCAATCTTAATTAAGTAGAAAATACAGTTTAAATATATATAACTCGAGTTGACATGCATGAATATCTACTTTTGTAATATATATGTCTTCTATTTTGATGAAATGTCAGCTAGTATGAATATAGAGTCGGCCGAATACGCATTAGAATACACGTATTAGAATATATACGTATATAGACGTGCACGCATGGCTACTGAAAAAAGCAACAAAAAAAAAGAAATCTGGGGCCTTTAGCACCGGTTGCAGACAACAACCGGTGCTAAAGGCAGGCCCTTTAGCACCGGGTGCAGCCACGACCCTGTGCTAAAGGCCCTGCTAACGGCGCTGCGGGGCAGGCCCTTTAGCACCGGGTCGTGGCTGCACCCGGTGCTAAAGGGCCCCTTTAGCACCGGTTATTCAACCCGGTGCTAAAGGGGTACCCCTTTAGCCTCGGATTAGTTGCACCGGGTGGGAAACCCGGTGCTAAAGGGCTTTCCCACCCGGTGCAGATGTCGATCATTCTGGTAGTGTCCCTCCCGACAGGATGCTCCACGACCGTGTTCCGCGAGTACACGACGAAGGCGCTGCCATTGAAGGACCCCTCGGTGAGCTCGAAGTCCATGCCGAGGACGAGCGACAGTTGGTGCCTCCCCGTCGAGATGTAAATCCCCTGGGCGTTCCCGACCACCTTGGACTCCCGCTCGGGCCCCTCGGTGAGCACGTCGTCGGTGGCGTAGATGGAGCTGAAGGGCATCGGGTCGTCGGCCTTGGGCGTGCGGCCGGCGCCGCGGGCGACGAAGACGGCGCTTGGGTCCTTGCCGCTCAGGTTGTCGTGGAGGAAGAAGCGTAGGTGGGTGGTCTTCTCCGTGTCGCGCTGCCGAAGGGCGCAATCCGGCGGCGACGGCGGCGTCGTTCCAAGCAGCGGCGTCGAATCGCGAGTCACGACTCGGTGTGACGCCGTAAAAATCCCTCCGTTTCAGGCTTGGTTTGGAGAGGGTTTTAAGAAAATTATGATCAGTAAAGTTAACACCGGAAGGGTCTAAGTGCTAAAAATTCTCACTTCTCAAGATCCAGCGATTGTGATGGAGTTTTCATAGTTTACACACGAAGTTGGTTTTCATAGGATATGTTGGCATTATATATATCTTCATTTTTCTTCTTTCCCTTTCAAAATATTCTGTTTTTTGTGTTCCCACTCATGGCATTTTCTTTGTTTTTCCTTGTCTTTTAACTTCCAAATAGGCGATACGCTGTCACCAAAAAACATGTTAATAAGATGGATAAGCAATAGTTGATTTGATGATCTGACATTATTATTATTATATATATTATTACTAGGAATCTAGGACAGCCAGCAGTTCGGAAAAGATGTCGTCGTCCCATCTAACTTCCCTTCCCTTCACATTTTTGTGGGTGCTAAGACGAGAGAGAAAAAGATTCCTAGGTTGTCTCACGCCAAAGCTTTGGGTGTTAGGTAGTCTTTGGATAAAGTGATAAAGTTTAGCGCTTTAAATAAGTGATAATTAGATGTATTAAATATAAACTAATTATAAAACTAATTACATAAGTCATGTCTATTTCGTAAGACGAACCTAACAAGCCTAATTTCGCTATAATTAATACTCCCTTCGTATTGGTAAAGAATGATGTTTTGGACAAGATTTTAGTCAAACATTGGGAATATAAATCATGAATAACTTTTAAACCATTGAGTTTGAAAATGTGAAAACCATATGAATAGATTTGTCTTAAAAAATATTTTTATAAAAGCATACATATATTATTTTTTAATAAATATTTTTATAAGAATAAGAAGTCAAAGTTACGTTTTGGAGACCGTGTCGTTGTCCTAAACATCATTCTTTACCGGTATGGAGGGAGTACATAATTACCATATGTTTACTGTAGCATTACATTGTCTAATCATGGTGTAATTAGGCTTAATAGATTCGTCTCGTAAATTACTCTTCGTTTATGTAATGGGTTTTTAAATTAATCTATATTGAATACTTCTAATTAACATATTTATATCCGATGTGACGGTGCTAAAGTTTAACGCGTGAGAAACAAATGGGGACTTAGAAAGTACTACCTTAGCAGTGGTGCTTTCTTTTGCACCAAGTGCTTCAAATAGATTATTACTTTCTGGAGAAAGAAGAAGAAGAAAGCACTACCTTGCGGGAAGGAAACGGATGCCTGGGGAAAGGAGAAGAAGAATGCTGATTTTTTTCGGATGGGCCCCACATCAAGGTGCTTCGCATTGGAGCGACACTACCAGAAGGCCCTTCTTCATCGTGTGTCCTAAATTTCACCGTGCGCCAAATCTCAGGCACATGGCAAAGAGCATATTTGCCGTGTGTCACATGAAAGGCACACGACAAAGCTTGTATTCACCGTGTGCAACTGGAAGGACACACGGCGAATCAGGTTCTGCCGTGTGCCAATAATACCGACACACGGCGAATATTAGGGCCCGCACTTGGGGTTCAAGACCGTTAGGTTGAAGGGTGTTTAAAAAAATTAGGTTTTGCCGTGTGTCCCGCATCCAGGCACACGACAAACTAGTCAAAAAACAAAAACCTAGCCCCCCCCCCCCCCCCCACATTCCCGCGCAAAGTGACCAATAAATTCCTATTTTTATTATTTTTTGACGTATAAAAGACCTCAAAAATCACACAATCATCACAGACATATTATAATCATCACAGACAGTTAATAGTCACAAGTTCATATCCACATCACTGCTTAACAAAGACAATAAGTTCAAATCCATAGAAATAAAAGGTTACATAAGTTCAAATACATCACAAGTTCACAACATTCACAACTGAAGTTTACATCTCAAGTTCACAACATTCACAACATAAGTTCACAACAATAGTTCACAACCAAGCTCGCAGCGTCTATGGTGTACTTTTCTTGAGTACTTGCCCCTTCCAGCATATCCTCATCTTTGAATTTAGCTGTAAAGGAGATGTGTTAGCAAAGAGACGGCTGGAATATTGTTTTAATTAATTCAATAGTTGTATACATAAGGATTGAAGTTCAACTAAATGTACCCTCCAATGCTGAGAGGTGATGATGTCCTCTATATTATCTCAGTGGAAGAACATTCATGGCTGAAACCTTCGGGAGATGATATTATCTCGGTGGAACCTTCGGGAGATGGTGTCTCCGGTACTATGGTGGGACCTGTTCACATGTCCTCAAGAGTTTGAGTCGAACCATCGTTTGATGAATCGACGTGTGCTTCAAGAAAGTAACCTGATGCATGAGGATCCGCATGAGTTAGTGCAGTTTTTGGACTGTCTAGGTGCTCAAGTTTGTAGTTAAGGGGCGATGTATAGACTGGTGGTAGCATACCTACTTGCTGACGACCTGCACCAAGTGCACCTCCTGCTCCGAAAGGCCCCGCACCCTTGTCACCATGTTGCGGATAGTGTGTAGCGGAGTCGTTGGTTGGATGGTTCTATAGTAATAGTGACAATTGTTAGAGGAAACAATGTAACATTATCGGAGTAAGGTTCTGTTGTAACTGCAGTTACCGTTGGCCGGAAGTATCCATGGATCACCTTGTGCAGCTGGTTGTACCTGAATCCGGATTGGCCATATGTTTAGTAAGCAACCACCGCCTGGCACCATTCTGCGGATGCCTACTTCTGCCTACCTAGGTATAATTGATGGGCGTGCATATGTTATCATGTCGTATAAGAGATCATTTGCCCTCAAACGGACTTCGGAAACTTCACATATGTTCCTGAAGATTCTAGATACTAGACGGGGCTGGTTCCAAAAGACCGGTGGCACTCCACTTACGACAATCTTTAGTGATTGGTAACTTTCAGCAATTTGTGGGACTATAGATTGTATCTCATGATTGGGTATTGTTGGATCAATGAGTACTTCAATGGATCCGTACTCGTGCGTCAGTGGTAAGATCGCAATGCGATGTTGCTGAATTTTAAGGGCACTTTTACTCAAGATCTGATTGGCTATCTGGAATGAGCCGGTTACCACCACATAATCACAAAGGTGCCGGTAGATATTGCGTAGCTGAAGCACCACACCAGTCTGCCTCTGTAATGCTGCCAGTATCTTCGTGCGATTGATCTCATAGTCGGCATGTGGAGATTGGCTCTTCATAACTACTATAATGCCTAGACCATGTGCATCATTGTAATTGACATCAGTCTCATCAAAGATGATAAGGTTTGGACGGTGGAAAGATGCCATCAGTTGGTGCTCCGATTCAGCTCAAGGGGCTCTTCTCCTGCAAAATAAGATTGATGTGTAACTAGAATAAAATCTGCATGATTGATGTGTTACTAGAATAAAATCACAAAGGTCGTCATTTGAGACAACATTGAAATGGTGCTAACAACAATAATTTTATAACTATATCAAAAGTTCTGCATATTTAACTATGGTGCGTAACTAGGTTTCGCGATCTATGACACCATATGGGAAGACAATGAAATTTGCCTCACCTTGCTGGTTTCAAGATGATGGCGACTGCAGCTACAGACCCCAGGCGAAGGCAGCGGGAACCCGATGGCGGAGGTCGGTGCTCAACTCCTGAAAAAAATGAACATAATAGTGTCAATTAAAAATTTCAGCACCACCTCCCCTGCATGGTGAGGTTTCCAAAACCTGGAAGAAAAGCCACAACACGAAGGTCGGGCCACACAAAACATTTCTTCTCACAGCTCGATGGCAGGACACATGAGGAGGAGGATGAGGTGGGGGGAGGCATCAACGGAGGTCTCGTCTGGGGGTACGACGACTATCTACCAGCGAGGTCCCTCGTGACTCCCTGATAGGCCGATACCTCTAGCTCAATGGTCGATCATTCATCCCTCTAGGCCGTTGTAAGTGACTTTGACTTTACATGTTATTAGTATTATTGCATTTCATTACCTAAAAATCACAATAGAAACTAATATTTTATCTCAATCACTTTTGGCGGGAATTGGACAAATGTCACTGGTGGTGCTTACAAACGCAAGGTCAACTGCATCCTGGGTGATTTGGTCAGGGAGCACTTCCCAGGCCTGGTCCACTTTGCTGGAAGGCACGAGCCGGCCTGGACGTGGAGCCACTACGTCGCCGCCCCCGATTTTCTTGATCGGGAAAACAGGTTGTTCGAGAACAAGGTGGAGCGGGTGAAGGGCGAGCTATGGGTAAGTCTTCATTCGCACTACACTTGTCAATAAATCGTTTTCGTTGATCATTTATATAAATAACGAGTGTATACATCTTGTAGGATTTTTACAGGTGTGCGGAAGGATGCGAGGAAGAGGCGGCGGTTGTGGCTCACAACCGATGCGTGAATCTGGTGAAGGACATGCATTACGAGACGCAAGCCTAGGCCGTCATAAACTACAGTGTTACCTTCCTTAATCGAAAGATCACAAAAGCTGAAGCTAGAGGTTTGAAGGTGACCAGGGAGCAATACTTGGAGGTATATTTAGGTTTATTCTCAGATTAAGTACATTACTTAATTTGATATTCTTACATGTCATTCACTTGATCACGTGTAGGTGCCTGCGTGGTGGTGTCGTAATGATTTCGTGTGCTGGGAACGCATAGTGGACAAGTCGTTCACACCCGAGTGGCCGAGAGCGGTGTTTGCTGATGCCAGGTCCAGCACACCATCAAGGCAGCCGTAGCAATGCCGAATACAGGGTTAAATGGGTATGCAGAATCATTTCTTTATTCTAACCCTCAATTCTGGATAGTGTGTAATGAACTTGTTGTTTTTACGCGGTCCGAGACACATGGAGGCACTGAGTGCTCGCAGTTCATGGGATGGGTTTTGGCCCACAAGGGCAAGGTGTCCGAGGTCACCTACAACCCGGACGACCCGGCCTCGGCGTACAGCAATCCCTCCATCCAGCCCCGCATCGCTGCGTACACAAAGGTGTGCAGGTAGGTCCATGGGTCAGAGTGGGATCCGAGCCGGCATGACCTTGATGGAGAAGTCATCATGAGGGTGGGAGGAGGCAAGAAGCACGGCGGTACTATATAGGCGACGACACTCCACACGGCCAACACTCCTACTCTCGCCAAGGTTTGAGCAAGGAGCACGAGAAGTAGCCCAGCCATACGCCCACGACAAAGCACGACACAGCTCCAAGTGCAGGAACTTTAGGTTATTTTGGATTTATTCATCGTTCAAACAATATTTTCATATGATTGCTTTGCGTTGCTTTAACATTCAAATGACAAATTGTAGGCCCGGATGGTGGCGCAAGCAGCGGCACACGAGACGGTGATGGCCGAAGAGAAGAGGCTACGAGAGGAGGAGGCAGCGAGAATGCATACGAGTGTTAAGCAGCAGATGGCCGAGATGTACACCTTTTTCTCCGGTCAGTTCGCTCAGCTAGGTCATTCGATGCCACCCATGCCACCGATGCAATCGAGGCCATACCGCCCTCAGTCTCCGGTTCCTACAACTCCTCCTATAAGCCACAACACAACCTTTTACATTCATTTCAATTATTAGAGACTTAGAGAACATAGAGACGTAGAGTCACTTAGAGAGTTCGATGAAATTTCGAATGTTTTAGATTATCAAGTAGAGACTTCGTTGAAATGTTGAATGTTTAGATTATAACTTATAAACGTTGATGGAATTGTGAATGGTTTAGATTATCATTTAGAGAGTTTGATGGAATTGTGAATGGTTTAGAGTATAACTTAGAGAGCTCGATGAAATTTTGAATGTTAAGATTATAACTTAGAGAGCTCGCTGAAATTGAGAATGTTTAGATTATAACTTCTGAGAACTTCATTCTTGCCTCACATACAATCTATTCTATTTTCTGCAGCGCCAATTTGCGGCTTCAAATACGCCACATTTGTCGCTGGGAGCGCCGATGTACCCAGCTCCACTATCGTTCAACCCTCTTCGGTGAACTTTACATGTGTGAACTTGTTGCTTTGCGTTTGTGAACTTGTAATACATTTATTTGTGAATTCATGCACTTCTCGACTATTTTATCTATATGTTGTGCTAGTGATGATCGATATATGCATGGGATGCATGTTACGATATATATGACCATGCCTGTGATATTTGTGTGAGTTTTTGGGTCTTTTATACGTCAAAACAATAAAAACATAAATTTATAGGTCACTTCGTCATGTGCCAAGTATCTGGCACACGACGAAGTGACCATTTCTGTTACTCGGAATGGTCATTTTGTCGTGCGCCAGGGCCGGCACACGGCGAAATTACCAAGGCTTAGTCATTTTGTCGTGCGCCAGGGCAGGCACACGGCGAAATTACCAAGGCTTCACCGTGTGCCCTGGTGGTGGCACACGACAAAGCCCACCAAATTTTTTTAAAAAAAAAATCTTTGTCGTGTGCCGATTTGAAAAAAAATAAAAAAAAGGAGGAGACGTGTCGTCTCTTGACGGGCGTCGTCTCTTGCTTTTGGTCGTCATGTGCCCTAATTCTTCATCGTGTGCGTGAAATAAGGCACATGGTGAAGCCCCCTTTGCCGTGGGGGCTTCGCCGTGTGCCCCGCACGGTAAAACCTTTATCGTGTGCTAGAGGGGCTTTGCCGTATGCCCCAGGCACACGGCGAAGAATCGAAATCCGGTAGTGCGATTTAGAACCCATATGTCTTTCTGTGACCCGTGCTCCTTCCGCTCTAGCAATGGAACATACGCCGCTGCTGCTCTAAGGGGGTGTTTGTTTCAGCTTATGGCTGATTTTGAATGCTCGTTTACGAAGAATCAGAAAGTCAGATGACTCCCGTAAACCATAATCGATAATCCATAATCCAACTGCATTCTCGATTATGGATTATGGGAGTCATCTGACTTTTGGATTCTCCATAAGCGAGCCTTAAAAATCGGAAATAAGCTGAAAGAAACACCCCCTGGATCTCCATGTCTGCGAGCGGCGGAGAGCCAGGAAGTGATGGTGTTGCTACAACATAGAGCCGAAGAAGTGCTGACCAGAGTGGCGGGCTCATCTGACAAGGTCCCCACCTCCAAGAATTAACACTTCGGACTTAATCTACAGGTTGCAAAGGCTTCACTATAGTTGATGAATGAATTTATGGAAAGAAGTGAATAAACAACTTTAGAGGCTTCACTATAGAAAGGCTTTTATTGGAAGTCAAAGTTTTTGTTGGTAGTCCAAGGTTTGAATAAAATTATGTTTCGTAACCTGGCTTTTATTAGCGTTTCATCTTTCTATGTATATATATTATGTCTTTCTGAAAACATATATATAAGACTTATTTTGAATAAAATTTCCTAAATACGTGCAAATATTGATCATATCACCTGGTGTCAGGCTGGCCAGACGTACAGTGGGCAGAGGTGGGGGCAAGGGGGCATCCTTTAACTTGGCTGCAGTGGAGGAGCATGTGAGCTGTAGGAAACAGCGGTAGCATGTGGTTGGAAAATAGTAGATCCTCTAAAATTAAATCCCCATAACGGGCATGCCGGTCGGTGTCCACAAGCTCTGCCGTATCAACGACCACTGCACAGTGCAATAACGTTAAGAACTAACGGTGTCCTGGACGCAGAGACCTGGGAGATAGCTAGGATTAGAGGTAAAGCTAGCTGTAAATTGACCCTTGTGCACCGTTTAAGGAACACAGGAAATTTTGTAAAAATATATGATGGGTTTGATCTAGTTAGTGGTAAAATTTGTTTTTGAGCTCAATGTGGCATTTTTAACTATTTAACCTTCAAAATGCAATTGCACTACTTCACACATACAGGATTGCCCTCAAACACAAGTCTGAGCCTCTTTGTTTAGCTGAATCACTTGTACTTGATAATCTGATGACAAAAGCTTTAGCTGATGACAAAAGCTGGGTCATGTTTGGATATAAAGTATTTTTAGGGTTTTAGAAAAAATACTACAGTTTTTAAAATACTTTGGTTTCAAAAGGCCGTAGGGTGTTTGGATGCCGCAGAGTTTGTAGTTTTGAAAACCATGGTATTGTTCTTTTAGGAGTTTTAGAAACTCCACTCTATATCTCTTTTTTCTAAACCATGGTTGCACGCTTGTAGGCTTTAAAACTACAGTTTCTTGATACTATGGTTTCTCAAAACCACAACATCCAAACAGGACCAGCTAGTAATGAAGGCGCTCTATATATACAATCACACTTGGACACATTGTGTTTTGGAAGCAATTTGGATTTTTTTTTTGTCACCACAAACACATGTGGTTGCTTCGCAAACTTAACACCACCAACACTACATGAACTGCAACAATTGTTAGATAAAACCGGTACTAGTGCCGAGATCCCGATGGATCGACTAGCACCATCGCAGCGGAAACAACAAGATCACAAACGCCATCACTAAGATCAACACGAGAACGACACCGAGGCACGATATCTTTTAACGAGGTTCAGCCATGTGCCTACATCCTCGGGGCATGACTACGGGCGCTCCTCCCCATAAACAACAGCTATACCGGCATCCGGGCACCACCGCGGCCACGCCGCCGCCCACACCAGCCGCCAAGTCGTCTCACGGTTACACGGTAGTGCCCTCATATTTATGGGTCATAGGGATACATAGTACGACCCAAACTCTATCCCTAACCTACCAATTACAACTCAAGTCCACGTCGTAACCAAAACATACACATATTCGACATAACTCTGACAACAATTGCCGAAAGGTGATGGCAGGTGGCCGACGGGGTCCTTTGTCTTTTTATACAAATGGTCAGATTTTGATGGTTGGTGAATGGTTCGTTTGCAATCTATTTTAACTCACAGGAAACTGAATCATCATGCTTAAAGACAATCAGGCCACTAGGAAGAGAAAATGATAAGGACTACGATCCATCTCGGCCATTCAGAAAAATCTCTCGACAATTGTTTTGATTCCAGTAGTGCAAGACCGACTTATAAATTTGCAAATTACATGGATTTTCTTGCCATTCTAATAACTCAATTTCCTTTCCCATTTAGGTCATGTTTGGCACGGCTCCAACTCCAGAAAATCCATGAAGTTCTTGCATCTAGGTACGAGGAGCTCCAGAAAATCCTGAAGTTGGAGCTGAGATTACATAAAAAATACTGAGATGAATTATTTTGATTATAGCTTGTACTAAATATTAATATTTAAAGTATATTAATTTAGCATAGAAAGTGCAAATCTGAACGAAAGTTTGGAGCTGGACCTGTATCAAACATGTCCATTACCGGTACACAAGATGCCAAACCCTTGTCTATATGGACTGCCCTTGGTTCGACGGTGCCTTCCCCAGCTGAATCCGATCCTAAGCTAGCCGGCAGTTCCGAGCTCCGCCCGCATGGGCGCACAGTAGACTCCGATCCAAAGCTGTATCCAACAGCTCACGACACGGGACACAATCGAACGGACGGATCGTAATGGAGCATATGCGCATAGGACCAGCCGAAGCATGTGGCTACAGGTGTAGGCCGGCTACGTGTACGCCGCTTGATCACGATCCGGCGTACGTTGATGAAGGATGGCGATGAGGAAATGAGGAATAGTATCTAACATACTAGCTGGCAGGCATATTGCAACGCCACCTGAGCGCTGCCGTACCAGCCGGGCCCACCGGCGACAGCGTGTCATTGATGCGCGCCATGACAAAGGAACAGCGTCGCGCCAGTGGTGCCCTTGCTTGATCCAAGGAAAGTTGGTTTTCACCGTTCCCCGTTGTCCGTCGTCATCAATGCCGTGTGTACCCCCCGGCCACGTGATATATATTTACTGGCGTAGGGTGGGTGCGTGGGAGACACTGATGATAGGAAGAAGTTAATAAGGGCAGACGCGACAGTAATAGTCAATCACTCTCACTCTCTACAGGAAGCTCCGTGTCGTCTGCGCACTGTTTAGACGGAGAAGGGATTCTGGGTTCAGGGTCACTTCGTAATCATTACGTCACTGTAGCATTTCGTTTGTATGTGTGAAATTTTTTTCAAAAATTGATTAATTAGGCTCAAAATATTTGTCTCGAAAAGTACAACAAAACTGTGCAATTAGTTTTTGATTTCATCTACGTTTAGTACTCCATGCATGTTATGATATTTTGATGTGATGAAATTTTTTTTTGCATAGTAAATTTTGGGGTTGCTCTAAACCAGGGCTATATTTACAGCATGGTATATCACATCAATGTCGGGCCACGCTGCACCACGTAGATGCCTATAGCTGCTTTTAGTACACTTGCATGTACATATGGAGTCACAATGATCCATCACGATCACCATGGCTATAACTGGCACTTGTTCAGATACTAAATTTTACACCCAAAGTCCACTATTTAAAAAGAAGATTTTCATCACATCAAAATGTCATAGCATGTATGAAGTACTAAATATAGATAAAATTAAAAATTAATTGCACAGTTTTGTTGCACTCTGCGATACGAACATTTTGAGCCTAATTAATAAATTTTTGGATAATTTTTCACACATACAAACGAAATGCTACAGTGACGCATTTATTGTTCCTGGACGCGCCAGTCCCGATTCCGACTGTCCGGAATCCGAAAATAAGGCCTAAGAAACAAAGACTTTGCGTTGAAAGAAGACACTTCGCAAATGCCATACTACCGATTTGTGGGCAAATTTGAAAATAGACAAATGTAGATCCCAACATTTAACAGGTGCAACAAAGTGGAGCAACTACAATGGAGCTAGAAGCCTAGAAATAAACTGTTATTGCTACAGCGCTTAGACATAACTAATTACTCCCTCCGTTCCAAAAAGATGCAACTATCACATACCGAAGAGTCAAATAGTTTTAACTTTGACCAAATTTATACAAAATAGTATTAACATTTATCATACAAAATTAGTATCATTTGATTAATCATGAAATATATTTTCATACTAAATCTATTTAGAGGCATAAATGTCAGTACTTTTTGTACAAATTTGGTCAAAGTTGAACTTGTTTGACTCCTCGATATGCGAGAGTTGCATTCTTTCGACGGAGGGAGTACCCACCATATAATAGTTTGACTATTGAAACTTACTTAACCACTAATATCTAGCCCACCTCCTTTTCTCACATAGCTTTTTGAAGTCCATGCATAAGAGCGTCTCCAAGAGATTAGCTAAAAAGACTAGTCAAATTTACTGATTTAGCTAATCTCAAAAATAGATTTGATTAATAAATAATAGAGTAATCCAACATATTTTGTAAAGATGGCTAGTGAGGTAGGCTAGCTAAAAATAGTTAGTGAGGTAGGCTAGCTAAAAATAGCTAGCGAATAAGGTGGGATGAAGAGCCACTAAATTTGGAGGGTCATTTATAGAGTCTGTTGGAAATGTTTTTTCTCTAATAATAGCTAAATTTAACTTTACAAAACGATTTGACTAGTCTCTTGAAGACGCTCTAAGCTGATTAGAAATTTGCAGTATGCTTGTCATCTATCTTCTTCAACTATGTATAAATGTGACGTAACAACTCCTATACTTGCTTTAAGTTGCCCGGGGCATGTATCTATCTATAAAGAGCTCTTATCCTCTTCACTTATGGTGTGGGCCGGTTCAGCCCATCACTGTACCTAAGTTAATTTCCTTCCCTAATCACAAATCATTCCCTAAGGGCAGTCCTAACTCTCCAACTAAAATGGTTTCTATAGCATTAAATAGGGTGACACATAGGACTATGACTTATATAGCGCTACATTAAGTAGGAGAGAGGGGAGAAAGAGCAAGACACTGGGTCTCATGCAAGACCCAGTTTCTACACGAGAACTTATGCACAAGACACTATCAAGTTTGGGTTGGGAGATTATAGTGTCTTCATCATAGATAAAAACAAATACGATTGGTGGAGAGGGGAGATGATGAATTCATTAAGGACTCACACTAAAAAATCATGAATTGAAGAACACAATGTCTAAATTAGTGTCTTGCTAACATGGCATCATGGACACTACCTATGGACATCATGGGTTGGGACTGCCCTAATCAGTTTTTCTTAAGTACTTCCCTAATCACAAGTGGGAAGCCCACCCAACCCACCAACCGTACCAAGGTCATGTTTGATCCATCGGCTAAAGTTTAGCGACTAAAATTTAGCTGCTAGGGATCCAAATGGGAGCGGCTAAAACTCAACTAAACTTTAGTTGCAAGCCAAAAGGTACACGATTCATTTAGCTGGTTAAGCCTAGCTAAACGTAGCTATATAAGTTTAAAGACCAAAATACCCCACATGATTATGGAAATTTCCTACCGTCACGTGATTCTATCCACAATTAATGAAGGTTAAGATAATCCAATTAATTCAATTAGCTGATGGATCCAAACACCCCAGCTAAAGTTTAGGCAGGTACTACTCTTTAGCTAGCTAAAATAAACCACTGCAAATTAGTTGGCTAAACTTTAGTTGGAGTGGATCCAAACAGGGCCCAAGTTAATTTCCTTCCCTAATCATGAAGTCTTTCCTACTACTACAACAAATATTAAATAGCAGAATGCTCGTGCGTTTCTATAGTATAAAAATAATAATTTTCATTTTTATATATTTTTTAGGAAGACCGGTACAAACGTAGAAGCTCACACACAAGCATACTCACCACTATAAATACACGTACGCTAACCCTACCTCTATGAGCACCTCCGAGATATTGGACCGACAGATCTAATCTTCAAATTCATGAAGTCATCACAGATACCTCGTTGTCGACAGAGATATTGCCTACCACTATATCTAAGTACACAATTGTTGGGTAAATCTATTGTCTTACAAGTTTCATTGCACGTAGGGCTTGGGCATCAAGATATCACCTTCATCATGGTTGCTTTATAAAATCGTGGTCGACACGTGGTGTCTCTTCTTTGACCACCCCTTCGATCATGGAGATCAAGTTGTCCTTGATTCGGATAAGATATTTGAATTAGAGTGAAAAGTAGCAGTAGGTAAGTTGATTTATTCATGGTTGCTTTAAAAATGTGGTCGACGCACTGTGTCTCTTTTTTGCCCGCCCCTCACATCATGGAGATGAAGTTGTCCTTATTCGGATAAGATATTTGAATTAGAGGGAACTGAACATAGGTAAGTTGATAAGTCTATTCTTGACTTAGACACGGATGTTTGTATTTTTTTAGATTTATTCATGATTTAATTGGTGCTATATATTCTTATTTTATGAAACACCAATCCAGACGAAGACGTTTGCACCCACAAACAATTGCCCTATGAATAAATGCACCCAAACCTACTCCTACAAGCATATATGAGAGATTGGATCAATAGATGTTCGATGAAGTCACCATATACTATTTTTAGTCGACCAGGAACGTAACCTACTGCTGAAAGGAAATCACTGGTTATACGTGTAGGATTTTGTGTGTGTATTTTCAATCAGGTGAGTGTCTGCATGTGGGAATATGCATTTGTGTCCGTACTGGTCCAGAAACCCACCGTAGATTTGAGCACCTCCAGGACCGACTCATTGCCACCATCTGACTCATCCTAAGGGCACGTACAACGGCCGTAGTTTGCCGTCGACATGCAGAGAACATTTTGCAAAAAACTCCCCTCGCAATCGAATCGAGGCAATGTCGTCGTCTGGTTCATCGACGACCCGCGCGCGTGCTCCCAGGCGATGCGACGAGGAAGAAGGGCGTTGTACGGCGCGTTGCGGGGAGACGACGGCGGCGTAGGATCAGCTGCGCGGGGATTTGTTTGGCACCCAAGTTCGCGCCTTCCTCATCAGCGAAGGTTGAGCTCAAGCCATGGCCGTTCCAGAGCAAGACGGCGAGGTCTTTGCGTGGGCGGCGGCCTTCGGCGACGAGGAGCAGTGTCAGGGCTTTGGCTCACCCTCGCGAAGCTCCTGGTGACCACGGATTTGTCCGGCGAGCAACGCAGGCGGCGTATCGACGACGACGGCCGGCGGCAGCTCGGTCTTCCCGTGGGCGGGTTGCTCCGGCGGACCAGCAGCAACGGGAAAGGGCGCGACGGCTTCAGCGTGGCGTGGGGAAGCTTGTGGTGTCCGTGGCTTGGCCGGATCGTCGACGATGGCGCTGATCGACGAGCGGCGGCGCGCCGCCCGGTTCCGTCCGAGAAGATGAACAGTACAAGCTAGCAATGCTTAGTAATACTTGTGTGTTCATGATTTTGTAAAATTCATAGTAAAATAAATATAGGCTCAAATGATCTCAAACTTGTTTTGTTGAATTTGTCTTGTGATGATGTACATTTAAAAAATATAAATACCCTTGCTATTGGCTTGTCTTTTTATCTATATATTTATTTGTGCTAGGGTGTTTAAATGCATATTAAATTATGTATTGATCCAACAAAATGTGAAACAAAATTTGTTAGTCTCCTTTTTATATTTACATTTCAAAATTGTAACCTTTACCCTTGAGAAGTGTTTATTTTCTGCCTTTTTAAATGTATTTTTGTTAATTTATATGCCTTTTATGATTTAATATGTTATATATAAGATTCATACGATTTATTTGAATGTACAGTGCATTCTCTCGTCTATGCAATAAAATGGCTACAAAGATGAATTATGCACTAGATCACCATAAGTTTGTATGTCAAAGAATGAATTAATTACCCTGCAGACAGCCAAACAGACAGCTCATTGTACAAGCTGCCTGTTCAGCTGTCTATTTGGATCAAAAAGACAGCAGCTGTCGGCACTGTTGTACTTGCCCTAACGCTTTCTCTAATGGTTCACTCTTAGCTAGCTCATAATGTATTTTCTCATATTAAGAGAGAGAAGAGCTATCTTTTGATCAAGAGATAGTCTTATACATGTCACTTTGAGATTATATAAGGATGGTGTGTGTGGGGTAATTAATATCATAAGCTATGTGCTCAGAGCTATATTGTTGAAAGAGGTATTTTTTAAAAGTGTTTAGAGCTAGCTACTAGCTGGTACTATTGAAGAACGAAGGGCTAACGCCTAGTTGCCTTGCGTATTCCCTAGTAGATTTCATCTTTTGGAAGTGGGTGCTAGGCGGTGTTTCTTTGGATTTTCAATTTTTTTTTCCCGGATAATCTTGCATGCATGAAGTATTAAATTAAGTCTATTTGTATAACATTTGTAAGGATGAGTGTAACTTTACATGACGAATCTAATGAGCCTAATTAACCCATGATGTACTACAGTAATGCTACAGTACCAACCTCTAATCATCCGGTCAAAGGCCTCGTTAGATAGGTCTCGCGAATTAACCCGGGGTTCCATACGTAGTTTTATAAATTAACTTTATTTAATATCCTTAATTAGTGGTCAAACGTGTGTGAAAACATTTTCACCCCTCAAAGAAACACGGCCCTAGTGCGCCTATAACATTGTGACCAGTACTCTGCCAGGCCACCGTGTTATTGAAGCCCGGCGTGGCCGGCCCTTGGAACCGACGATCGACATCGTCTAATCTATGTCGAGATTTCACTAGTAGAAAAGGGACATTCCATCCCTTATCTTTAGTCCCGGTTAAGTTTTGAACCAAAACAATAGTCCTTTAGTCCCGGTTCATATTTTTCTAGATCCAAGGAGTACCTTTAGTCCTATGCAAAAATACCGACCGGGACTAAAGGGTCTGGTCAGTGTTTCCGTCCGGGACTAAAGATCTCAAGACCTTTAGTCCCGGGCGGTGGTTTCATCCGGGACTAAAAAGGTGACTTTTAGTCCCGGTAAAAAGGTGACTTTTAGTCCCGGTTGATGGCTCCAACCGGGACTAAAGAGTCTTTAGTTAGTCCCGGGTGAAAGTGTTTCACGGGTTACAATAAAAAGAAATCATCCCACCTTTCATCACATGTACTGCATAGGTCAAGTAGGTAGGTGGTTGTACGTGACACCATGTAAGAGGTTGTGGGTTTGAATCCCATTGGATGCAAACATTTTTTTGGCGTCGGTGGGGAGGACCGGGACTAAAGGTCTAGACCTTTAGTCCCGACCTCCTAATCCCGGGCGCCACGCCCTGGACTAAAGCCCGTTCTCTACTAGTAAAAATAAATTTTATTTTAATTGCATGTAGGCAATTATTTTCTGTATTTTGCGAAAGGCTGACAACTAATTTTATATGCATATGTATTGGACTTTAGACCTTGCCGATTCTTTTCCTAGACTACGTGTTAGAGTCTGCAAATAATACGGACTCTTTTCCTAGACTACGTGTTAGAGTCTGCAAATAATACAGACTAAAACAGAGAAGTATTGGACAAGAAAAGAACAATTATTTTTTCCCTGAGGAAAACAATTAGTTAATATTCTACATCTTGCCGGTTCCTTTTCCTGGACCACACATGTTGGATTCAGAGTTATTAGGTAAAAAAATGAAATAGAAAAAGTGTTGGATGAAAATAGGGTCATGGGTTTGGGCCCACTTGTCAATAGGACATGACGGATGAAATAAAGTCAACGTACCACGAAAACGGTCTGCACTTTAAAAACAGGTAAAGATTACCATTAAAACTCGGTCCATATGTACCATTGAGATGCAATTAGCATAAAATACAATAAATTACATAAATTGTGAAAACATTCTATAGGATGAGATCGGAGGGGTTGTAAAAAATGTTGGATGCTAATGTCTAGCACCCCTCCATAATAGTTTTGGGGTTTTTATATTATATATCTTTTTGCCTTTTGTTTTCACTGTCACATTTTTTGTAATTTTTTACTTAATATATTCAGTTCAACTCGTGGTCATTTTTTTAATGTATTTTTCTATTTTTTTAGCATTTTGAAATATTCTTATAAGATGGCTGACCAATGGTTGACTTAGGAGAAAATTTCATGTATGTCATCAGAAATTTAACTCATCCCTTATGTGCCATTAGAATTTAACGTATCCCTTTGGTTTAACTCATCCCTTCACTGCCATTACTGTCACAGCACCGGTAGATTCTGATCTGTTGTGATCTTTGGGAAGCATTTTTGGGCACAATCATAGTAAAAAAACATGCGCTATTTCCTGGTATCCACGAGGGTACTGATCAACAATGTCTTCGACAAGGTCCTTGAAATTGCAAAGATTAGAATCCACAACCTTATTGAAACTAAAGCATAAAAACTCCTTTCTACGCTTTTTAGGATTGCCGGTGAGTCTGATTTCCAGCAAGTAACTCGACTTAGGGTTCATCCTTTTAATGAACGGACCATCAAAACTAATCGTTTCTACATTGCAATTTTAAATAATGGTGAACAGAAAAGGAGAATGGGATGGACGCCTTACCCTGCAGGAATCCAAGAAGTATGATCGATTTGGCCCAGCGTTGCCATCTTCTCAAACCATTCGATTCGTGACGGCGAGAGGGAGCATGCCGCGGCTGGTGCGCGTGGAGTGACGAGGCAAGTGACGGCGAGTGCATGGGTGTGTGCCTCTGGACGGGGCGAGAGCAGGCGGCCAGAGTCGTGCCCAGGTGTCCGATGCCCCGCGCTCAAGAAGCGGGCCCGCCGTCGCCGCTCTGAACCCAGGCGTCCCGACGCTGCCCCGCCTATGGATCTCTGTGCCGATGTATGAGGGCGCGTGAGGGATCCCGGTCCCGCGAGCCGCGTCTGCTGCTCCGGCACTGGTCTGTTGGCCACGGGTTAGCGATTTGGGGGAAGTGTTAGATGGGAGAGGAGTACATGGTGGCCGGTTGTTTTGGACAGAGAGAGGGATAAAATTGGCAATACGGTAAATGATCCACCATGTTTTTAGAGTCGTTACAATTTTTTTATTAGTAAATTTCACGGTAATGGCAATGAATAGTAAATTTCACGGTAATGGTAATAAAGAGATGGGTTAAATTTTCAGTGGCACTTAAATTTTGATGACATAGAAGGGACGAGTTAAATTTTTAATTGCATACCGGGTCCATCCTGGTATTATTATTAGGATTTTGCAGGCAGGACCCAGCATGGCACCCCAAAACGGCAGCACACTCGCGACGCGTTGTTTGTACTTTGATTAAAAAAATGATCCTCTACCCCGGCGGGCCACGCGGCGGTGTATATATATATATGCAACAATGGAACGTACTAAAGCGTTGGGCCGGACCATATATTTGCCTTCTTTCTCCAACGATGCAATCAGATACTTTTGGCCCAACCCATCATAACTCAGTTCTGTTCCGCACGATGCCGTGATTCCGGTTGCAGTTTCTTTATAAATCCACGGGCAAATAGTATTTTGCCTCGAGAGAAAGAAAAAGAACAAGATAGCTGCAGAAGGCGATTCCGCTACGAAGAAAGAGGGACGAGAGCAAGATCAGATGGAGGATGTATCCACGGGCGGGGCCCGACGAGTTCGTCGGAAGATGACCCTGCAAGAGATGGGCGAGCGCTGCTGGAGGAATTGCCAAAGAGAGGCAGAAGCTTGATCTATCGTGGTGCAATCTCCCCTTGCTGGACGCCTCATGTATAGCCACGTAGTATTTTTGCCGATATGGAGGAGAGAGAGCGAGGTGAGAGAAAGAGGTCGTTGCTTCGCGAAACAACCGCATCATGAGCTAAATTTTAGGACTATGAGACAACTCCTCCACCATTGTATGAGTTTTATTGTCATGCAACCAATAATATTTCTTTATTTTTCTATAAATTAAGAGATATTGTATTACTACGAAACAGCCAAAACAACAACTCATTGTATAGGTTGTCTGATAAATCGTCTCAAGATTACGTGTCACTGTATGAGACCGCCTATTAGACGACACCAATGTACTGCTCTTGGTGCCTTACTCCGAGATCGTCGCCGACGTAGAGCGCATCACGCAGGAGAACGCCCGCCTGCGCGCCGAGCTGGAGGCCGAGAAGGCCGCGGACGATTGCTCCTACCGGCCGGTTATTGCAGTTCTGTTGTACTGATCATCCACTGTACAATTATAGCTGTTTTTCTCACGTAAATGACCACAAAAACATACCATCTCGTTCCAGGCGATATTGTTCGTATCCAGGAACATTCATCCTCGCAACCGTTCTCCTATGATAGGAACTGTCATAGACATCACCTGCGACGTTTACAGTACAAGACAAAAAAATTCGCGTTTACCAAGGTTCAAATGTTCAATTATCTTGCAGAAAGGTTCTTTTTCTACTTGATGATGACTACAAGATTTCATACACCACGCTTACCCGCTCTGATCTCGTCTAATCAGAGTGCTTTTATTAAGGATCCATAAATTTAGGACAAGGGGCCGCTCGGCCAATTACGGCCAGAAAGTCACCAAAATTGATGCTCAAAATTGACATGGCCAATGCCTTCGACTCAATATCCTAGGTGTTTCTCTTGAAGCTTCTGGTCACGGTGGGTTGTCCGTGCATTTGAACTAACTGGATCTCCACCGTTCTCTCAACAGCTAGTACGAAGGTCTTGATGAATGGGGTACCAGGTGCAGGATCTGTCATGGTCGCAGCCTGCGGCAGGGGACCCATTATCACATATGCTCTTTGTGTTGTTGATGCAGTGTTTTCACAGAGTGATCGCCAAAGCGGAGGAATAAGGTTTCTTCAAAACACTGGTTCAACACATATCAAACATTGTGTCTCACTCTACATAGACGATGTGGTTATTTTCTTATTGCTGGTCCCTCTTGATATTAAGCTGATAAAGGAAATTCTAATATGGTTTGAGTAGGCTTCGGGGTTGGCGACTAATTATAAGAAGAGTTAGGTTTACCCCCATACACTGCTCAGAGAGTCACTTAATGCTTACCAGAGACATCCTGCAGTGTCGGACTTCAACATTTCCCTGCACCTATTTGGGTGTCCCGCTTTCCATATCTACTGCCAAAGTCTGCTCTTCAACCCTTGGTCGATAACGTCATTGGTCGTCTCCCCGCTTGGAAAGAAATGTTGCTCAACAGAAGTGGGCGCTTAACTCTGGTCAAGTCCACACTTTGTGCGATCCTGGTCCACATTGCTACGGCAATTTCGGTTGCCCCATGGGCAACTACGGCGATTGAGATGCTGCTTAGGGGTTTTATCCAATGCGGTATTGAGGCCGCCTCTAGTGGTTTTTGTTCGGTTGCTTGGGTCAAAGTTTGTTGTCTTGTGGATCTGGGCGGATTGGGAATTGTTAATCTGCATCTGATGGGTATTGCCTTGAGGCTACGATAGCTTTGGTTGTCATGCACAAATAATGCTAAGACTTGGAAGGGATTCCACTTTAGTATCAGCAGATAGGTTGTGACACTATTTGATGCCTTGGTCACAGTGCGTGATTCCACATTATTTTGGAGAGATAACTGGATCAACATCTGTTGAATCCGGCAGCTAGCCCCTAATCTTTAATCATCCATGCCCTCACGACTAAGGAATTTACGCAGCATGCAGGAAGGTTTAACTGATCGAAGATGGCTCAAGGACATCACGAATGCCCTCATAGTTCAAGTCATGATTCAATTCCTTCGGATTTAGGACCTTCTGCTCGGTCGATCCTTGTCCACTACCGCTGACAGATTTACATGGAAGTGGATAGGTAACGGGGAATTTACTATGGCCTCACCTTACCACGCCTTTTTCTTTGTTTGCACTACCTTGTCAGGGGCTCGACAACTTTGAAAAACGAAAGCGCTAGAAAGATGTCACTTCTTCGGTTGGTTGGTCCTGCATGGTCACTGTTAGACCTCGAACTACCTACGGCGGTATGGCCTTCATGATAGGGATGATTGTGCACTCTGTGCACAACAAAGTGAGCCTTTGGATCATCTCATTATGAGCTGCGTACGTACTCGATAGATTTTGTTATTAGTGTTCCACCAGGTGGGGCTCCAAACTTTGACACCCCAACATGAGCTCCTTTCGGCGAGTGGTGGATGGGGGCACACAAAGAGTAACCAAGGAGAAGCACAAGGGGTTTAACTCACTTGTTTGGTTGGTGGTTGGTGGCTTTAGCACCTTGATTTTGGAGGAGGCTAGGGTTTGGTCTAGGGATGGCTTTGTCGGTTTGCTTACTCTTCTTGGCGCTTAGATTTTATTTCCTATTTCTGTTCGCACTTTGCTCGTATTTGTACTTTGCTTCTTGTAAACATTTTTTCCTTCTTAATGAAAAATGTGCTATGCATGTTCTGAGAAACAAAAACAAGATTTCATTTACAAATGATATTTATTTCTTTTCTCAATCTGAATGCATATGCATGTGCTTTACACACTTAGGTCATGATAATTACAAGTTATTACTATGTCAGTATGCCCTTGATCATTTTGTACCCGCCGTCCGTGCCTATATATGGATGCGAGCCGAGCCTTGAGAAAACATTGCCTTAGCCTAGCGTTGATGAGCTACATCGATCATGAACAAAGCATTATGAGCATTCAGGGTTTCAGTTAAACTCTCAACAATTCTCTAGAAATTCAATTATTTGTGCATCCCTTGTGATAAGAGAATAAAACCATTGCGACCCCTAAAAGGAGTAGTCCCCCAACCCGGAGCAACTTTCCCATATTCCGAATTCAAGGGGTTCAATAAACTACCTGCGCCAGTCCGTTTTGGCTTAGGTCTAGAACTATCTTCAACGGTTTGTGCAGTTATAAATTCTATTTAATCATTGGTGTTGAGTTTGTATACTACTCCGGTGTAGTTGTAAATAGATGATCTTTTGATAGATCCATTGTAATCTTGAAATTCTATGAACAACAACTTTAGTTGCCATCTCCATATCCAGTTTACTTGTAAGTTTTACTGGGTGTGCCTTATATACCGCGTTTGGACAACTCCTCTCAACAATTAAGAGAATCATTCAAAGAACACATGGACTAATTGAAGTAAGAAGTCCCCTAGACAATGAAATTATTTATTTTCTTCAATTAAATTATTTCATTCTTTTAGTCGGAACCTTAGGAGACTGTCTCTTTTGAATTCTTTTTCCTTAGCATATGAAAAATTGAGAATTAAAAAAATGCTTGGTGCTAATGTCTAGCTAATCTAATCTAAGTAATAATCTATCCACTCTTTTTTTTTCTTTGTTCAACTTCCTCGGTGTTCTATTTTTCTTGTGTCACCTCGTGGGCATTTTGCAAAGTATTTTTTCTTTCACCGTCCATGAAGGCAAGACTGTAATATGTAACATCCTTATAAGGTAGCTGAAAAAAGAATAGTGTCCATAGAATTAAATAAGGTGTCAAATAAGATAAAAAGATGACGTGGCTCGTGAGTTAACGAGGAAAGAGAAAGAATCAGATCTTGCATGAGACATAGTTTCTACACAACATCCAGAACAAGATGAGAGGGAAGTATCATTTAATTTAAGTATACAACATCAGTGTCTGTTTTGGAATGACAGTGTCTTATACTAGTTTGTTAATAATGTGGTGACTATAAGAACTACTAGTAGTGTCTGGGTTGAGACTCTCTTTACTTTGGGCCCCCAACGGCAGCACCTCCCTCCAAGTCGGCGGTGTTGATTCTGCGGGTAACCGCAGGTTTCCAACCTTACGGTCGATCAGTCTAGCGTCTTCACGCGCTTCCACTTCCACTCATAACCAAGTAGGTCCCACCAGTATTTCATTCTCGTTTTCTTTTCCCCATCCTCAGATCCAGATCGGGCTCCTCTCTCTCGTGTTTCTCACCTTCGAGCTCCTCCGGCGCGAGGGCGCTGGCGGCGACATCCTCCAGTGCGAGCGCGGGCACGACGACCTTCTCTAGCAGGGGCCTGGCGTCTGCAACCTCCGCTTCCCCCGCGGCGGCGGGCGGCGCCGGAGTGCCGAGCTCCGCAAGCGGCGAGGGGCGCGGTGCGGTACCGGCAAGGGGCACGAAGCGGTACCGGCAAGGAGCGTAGGCGCGTCGACCTTCTTCGACGAGCTCTGAATCTCCACTTCCACTCCCGCTCCCGTCTCGCCGGCCCTTAGTCCTCCGGCACAATTGCAGCCTCGTTGCCCAGCCACGCTGCGCTCCTCAGCGCCTCCGCCAACACGGAAACCGTCGCCTGTGCTGTCGACACCTCCGTACTAACCCGTTCTCCTCAGCTGGTTCTCCCACGGTGTTCAGCTCGACTGACCCCGCATCTGGACGTTTTCTGTAGCAAGGGTATGTAGTTCCTGCTCATCCGTGCCTCTTAATCACCGGTTTAGGAGCCTCCTTGGCTGCTTGAACAATGCATTGATTTATGATGCCTAATTCGATTTACTTCACCACCATGATTTCCAACCTGTGTAAGACGTATTTGTGCCATCCCGTTGATGCCCAGGAATCAGGGATACCTCTGGTTATTTAAGCCTGTAAGGTTTAAGAATAACTGCATGAATTACCTGCTATTTTGTGCTATAGTACTCCATGCCATTTAGTTCATAACCAAAATTTCTAAGATCGTTGAACATTCAACTTTACATGTATAGGTATATGCTCTTCAATGATGTATGGCTTCGGTAAAGAGGCATGGTCATTTTTTCCAGTGCCAAACCTACCGGAATCTAAGCAGGTAATACTTGTATACTCTCGATCTACAATATCACTATTTAGTCATACAAAAGGGGCGTATTATCATGAGATTTTATTTGTTGTGCCATTATCTGCAGGACTAGACTCAGGGCCGGCTCTACAATTTCAGGGGCCCTAGAGCAAACTGGATATTAGGGCCCATTAGCCTAAATATTTTTTTTTATTTTTAAGATAAGAAAAAATAATGGTAGTAATTAATAATGTCTACTTACTTCTTAAAAAAATATTGATGCTACTTCCGTCTTTCTAAAAAACTTTGTGTATTTTTCTTGATGCTACCGTCATCGTAGTAGGTACAATTAAAATGATCCAACATAAAATTATAAAGAAAAATAAATATTCGAGTGAGAAATTTAAAACCCTACAAATCTAACATAATAGTCCAAATTAATTTAGTAATAAATTATAGTATGAGTCTATCACATATAATTGGTAACAAGCCAAACCCATAAGAGCAGAGCCACGCGCACTAGTCGGCGGGGAGCGGGCGATGGTAGGTGGCTAACGAGATAAGGATTGCCGATTTGTTTCGGACTTGTGGACGGCGCGGACTCGCGACTTGCAAGACAATGACTCAATTTCAGGACGCACTTGACAGGGGTGGGAACACATGGACTCGAGACGTAATTACGTGAGACTACAACAGACTAGAATGTAATAGACTCTATTGCCTGCTGGGGCTCAAATGCAAAGTATACTGCATGTGGCATGTGTACTTGTATGTATAGGGTTCTGGGCCCCTCTAGGCCGTGGCCCCCCGGCCGTGGCCCCTGCCGCCTAGGCCTAGAGCCGGCCCTGACTAGACTACTGCATTAGATGATATGTTCAACCTAATGACCTGGAGGGCTGCATTCTTGAGCCAAAAAGGAACAAGAACAAGGAATCAAATGCTTTTGAAGATTGACCACATAAGGCTAGTACTGTTCTCTCTGTTCTGTATTACAGTATAATATGGTGATGAAATTGTTGGATGTCTTGTTTGCTTTTTTAGTTTGTTTGGTGTAGACAGATTAGGTCTATAAAATTTGCCAAGGACAGGTGAAGTTGCCAATATAATTTTTTGTATAAAAGTTGTCTACAAAAGTAATGTAGAAAAAAATATAGAAAGAGGTCATGCAAAAGTTTTAGAGAAAAGTTCTCTCAGAATATTATCTACAAATGTTTCTCAAGACAAACTTCTTTCCAGGTAACTTTTGGTAGAAAACTTATGCGAAAAAGTTAAGCAAATAGTATTTTCTAGGTAAGTCTTATATTACATTTCTCTAGAAAAAGTTTTTAGGGGGAGTTTCCTATGAATGTTTTTAGGGTACTTTTATACAAGTTTTGCAAAGAAGATTTCTTTAGCTCCCAATGTTGAAGTTTTGAAGGATAAGCTTTCTAACCAAAGTTCTCTAGAAAATTTATTCATAGAAGAATTCTGTCAAAAAGTTGGGTCTATATTGTATTGCATATGAAAATTTTTCTTGTATAACATTTTTAAATATTTTATTAAAAACTTGTGTTGGATAACTGCACATGAACCTTTTGTATACAACATTTTTGGATAATGATTTGTATAAAACCTTTTCAAATTACTTTTTGTATAGAACAAGATAGAAGCGCTTAGTGACAACCATGTCGGTGGGGAGCTTTATTGAACTAACTGATAACATTGCTTTTATTATAGAGCTATTAAACATCTACTGGAATTATTACACTTTATCCATTGCAAGCACTAGATAATCGATGCTGCTGCTTTGAAATTGTATAGTGCAAGAGGGGGGTGCAGTAATTTTTTTAATTAATTCTCATTCTCTTCTGAAATACTTCTCTTTCTTTTCTCTTCTCACGAAATCTAGAGCATTGGAGATGGTGTGCGCTCTTAGCCGGAGGAGCAGTAGGAGCCCGCCCAGTCTTCCACCATGCGAGCTCATGCAACCGCCTGCACGCCTCGACGGAGGAGTGCTCCTGTTGGTGTGGTGGCCCTGGGTGGGCTTGCGGCAAGAAGGCGAGAACAACCTGTGGTAAGAATACACCAAAGTAGCATGCACATCCATCCTGCTAAAATTGGGATCTAGATCACTGCCAGCGCCAATTCAAATGGTTGGTTCTACTTCTGAAATGCATTATTTAGTTCTTTTTGAGTCGTTGATTGTTAATTTTACTTGTGCAATCTTTCTGCTTGTAACTAAAAAATGAAGATTGATATTGTTTCTTTCTATATCTGCGTAGATTTTGTTGGATAAGCCTTGTACTATCAGTCTTTGACTCCTTTGTGCTGCTGGTCCTGCTGGAGAGGACGGCAGTTAGGGTCTTTGTACTTTGGTCTTTGTGGGGCTGCTGCTGGTCCTTGTGTAGGACAGCGGTTAGCATCTTTGTACCTGGTCAATAGTGGGGCTAGTAGGGCTGCAGCATTAGGACTAGGACTGCAACACTTGGTGGTAGTTTGCTGCCCTCTAAGGACAGCACATGCTGGTGGTTTCTTGCTGCCCACTTGGACAGCATCTTGGACTAGCATATTAGGATATGCTAGGGGCTGGTTCAGCCTATAAATATGTAACCCAGCCCCCTTTGGGTTGGCATCGCATTGTGAAGAGAAAACAGAAAATTGCCCCAAACTTCTAGTGTGATCCTCTCTAGATGAGAGTTACCATTGAGCTACTAACAACTGGTATCAGAGCCGTTCTTTCATGTAGCCTAAAGATTTCTTGCTCTACTCCCTCTCCAGTTCACAAACAGCCCCAAACAGAGGCAGCAACAGCAGCTGTCCCTGTCCAATCCCCTCCGCTTGAGCAGGCAAGCAGCCGCTCGGCGAGCAGCAGCTCGTCTGATGGAGGTTCCTCCGGGCGCAGCAGCAGCCCCCATGCAGCGCGCCAAGTCCGCAGGACCCTCTCTGCACTCGGTCGCCTCGAGCATGCGGAGCCGGCAGTCAGCCGAGCTCACTGCAGCAGAGGAGCGCGAGCGAGCAGCAATGGAGACCGCGGCGTCTGCAGCAAGGGCATTGAGGCTGGCAGCAGCGGAGTTGGCAGCAGCAAGGGCGGAGGTGGAGGCAGCAGCGGCGGCCGATGCAGCGCGTGCGGCAGCAGCGGAGGTCGAGTTGCTGCGCAGCGGCGCCGGCAGCTCCGTATCGGCTGAGGACACCGCCGATGCAGACCTCGAGGTGCTGGCTGGTGGTGCTGTTCGAGAGCGAGTAGAGCGGTGGATAGCCGCGCACGACAGCAACGCTCCAGCAGGAGGCGCGCTCGACGGCGGCGCTCCAGCAGGAGGCGCGCTCGACGGCGGCGCTCTCGCGGGAGGCGCGCCCGGAGGCGGCGCTCCAGCAGGAGGCGCGCCTGGAGGCGGCGGTCCCGCGAGAGGCGCGCCCGACGGCGGCGCTCCCGTGAGAGGCGTGCCCGGAGGCGGCGCTCCCGTGAGAGGCGCGCCCGGTGGCGGCGCTCTCGTGGGAGGCGCGCCTGGCGGCGACGCCCACTACTTGGTGAGGGACGTCAGTTCCGGCACCAAGTGGCCCACCCTCACCAAGACCAACTACGTCGAGTGGGCTGCACTCATGAAGATCAAGCTTCAAGTGCGGCACATGTGGGAGGCGGTCCATTCCAACGACGTCGACTTCGATGAGGATCGACGGGCGTTTGAAGCTCTCCTCAACGCAGTTCCGGACGAGATGCAATTCTCGCTTTCCCACAAGAAGACTGCCAAGGAGGTTTGGGACGCCATTGCGGCGGCTCGCATCGGCAACGACCGCGCCCGCAAGTCCACCCTGCAGGCACTCCGCAATGATTGGGAGAGCCTGGCCTTGAAGCCAGGTGAGGATCTTGATGACTTTGCTATTCGCCTCGACTCTCTGCAGCGGAAGATTGTGTAGTTCGGGGACGACACCTACGGCGAGGAGAGAGCTGTTGAGAAGCTCTTTCGCTGTGTCCCCGAGAAGTACAAGAACATGGCTCGCTCGATCGAGTCTCTGCTGGACCTCTCCACGATGCCGGTCTTGGACGCGATTGGTCGCCTCAAGGTCATCGACGTCGATGAGCCACAGGCTCCCTCGGGGCCTGTCACCATTGGCGGCAAGCTTCATCTCACTCGGGAGCAGTGGGAAGCCGGCCAAGGTGACAAGAAGAAGGGGGAGTCTTCCTCCTCGACTCGAGGGCACAAGGTCGGCAAGCCTCGCAAGGTTCGTCGAGGCGGACAGGGCGGCACTGGCAAGCGCAAAGACTCCCGCGACAACTCCTGCCACAACTGTGGCAGAACTGGCCATTGGGCCAAGGACTGCAAGCAACCGAAGCGCAAGGTCGAAGGACAGGCCCACGTCGTGCAGGCTCAGGCCACCGACGAGCCGGCCCTGTTCCTGATGCACGGGAGTGTCGAGCTACACTCCTCTCCCGTGCCGGACGTCACCGCGCTGCTCCACCTCGACGAGTCGCGTGCTCACGTCTTTCTTGGGAAGGACGTGAGCGAGGAGAAGATCGACGGCTGGTACCTCGACACCAGTGCCACCCACCACATGACCGGGCGGCGCGAGTACTTCTCCAACCTCGACACCACCGTGACGGGCTCCGTCAAGTTCGGGGACGCCTCCGCCGTGAAGATCGAGGGTGCAGGTTCCGTCATCTTCAAGGCAAAGACCGGTGAGCACCGTGTGCTCACCGGAGTCTACTACATCCCGGCTCTGCGCAACTCGATCATCAGCTTGGGACAGCTGGATGAGATCGGGTCGCGCGTGGAGATCGAGCACGGGGTGTTGCGGATCTGGGATCCTCGTCGTCGACTTCTCGCCAAGGTGAGCAGAGGGAGCAACCGCCTCTATGTGATCCATGCACATGTGGTGCAGCCTCTCTGCCTTGCAGCTCGACGGGAGGACGACGCGTGGTAGTGGCATGAGCGCTTTGGGCACCTCAACTTTGAGGCCCTGAGGCAGCTCAGTGCCAAGGAGATGGTGCGGGGCATGCCGCACATCGACCACGTGGAGCAGCTCTGCGACACATGTGTGCTGACGAAGCAGCGGCGACTCCCCTTCCCGCACCAGGCCAGCTACCGCGCCGAGGAGAAGCTGGAGCTGGTGCACGGTGACTTGTGCGGTCCTGTTACACCGGCTACTCCTGGAGGCCGGCGCTACTTCCTTCTACTTGTCGACGACGTCTCCCGCTACATGTGGGTAGTCCTCCTCGACTCCAAGGCAGCTGCTGCAGACGCTGTCAAGCGTCATCAAGCTGCTGCGGAGAAGGAGTGTGGCCGCAAGCTCCGTGTGCTACGCACAGACAACGGCGGCGAGTTCACGGCGGCCGAGTTTGCCGCGTACTGCGCCGCCGACGGCATCCAGCGCCACTACTCCGCGCCGTACAGCCCGCAGCAGAACGGCGTCGTTGAGCGGCGCAACCAGACGGTTGTGGGGATGGCTCGGGCCCTCCTCAAGCAGAGGGGGATGCCGGTTGTCTTCTGGGGAGAGGCCGTGGTGACGGCCGTCTACATCCTCAACCGCTCGCCGACCAAGGCGCTCGACGGCAGGACGCCGTACGAGGCTTGGCATGAGCGCAAGCCGGCGGTCTCCCACTTGCGGGTCTTCGGCTGCCTCGCTTTCGCCAAGGAGCTTGGCCACGTCGGCAAGCTCGACGACAGGAGCACTCCGGGAGTGTTCATCGGCTACGCGGAGGACTCGAAGGCCTACCGTATTCTCGACCCGACGACACAGCGTGTGCGCACCTCGCGCGACGTTGTGTTCGACGAGGGCCGGGGATGGGCGTGGGACAAGGCGGTGGACGACGGCTCGACTCCGACGTACGACGACTTCATCGTCGAGTACGTCCACTTCGAGGGAGCTGGGGGAGTAGGCAGCTCTCCTTCACCGAGCGTGCCTACCCCAGTCCCCGAGTCTCCACCGACTCCGGCAGAACCACGCTCCTCGGCCACAACTCCAGTTGCGCCGAGCTCTTCGCCGACTTCACCGACTCCGACTCCTGCCACTCCGGCAGCACCACGCTCCCCAGCCTCGACTCCGGTTGCTGTGAGCCCTTCGCCGGCTTCGCCACAACCGGCGACACCGCGCACTCCAGCGTCGACAGCCACCCCGCCGGGCACGTCTACATCAGCACCAGTTCATCTCGAGCACAGTCCGGTGGAGTTCGCTACCCCACTCTCCCGCGACGAGGAGCGCATCGACGCGTACTACGACGGCGAGCCATTGCGGTACCGTACGATGGAGGACATTCTCGGCGACCAGCCGGTGCCGGGACTGGTGCCTCACGACTTGGAGGCGCAGTTGCACCTTGCGTGCGACGACGGCGAGCCTCGGTCTTTCGCAGAGGCCGAGGGACAGGCGGCATGGCGTGCCGCGATGCAGTCGGAGATGGACGCGGTTGTGGAGAACCGCACTTGGGAGCTTGCTGATCTCCCTCGTGGCCACCGCGCGATCACCCTTAAGTGGGTGTTCAAGCTGAAGCGGGATGAAGCCGGTGTCGTCGTCAAGCACAAGGCCCGGCTACAACGCGCGGGTTCTTGCAGCAGGAGGGGGTCGACTTCGACAATGCCTTCGCCCCCGTGGCACGGATGGAGTCCGTGCGACTCCTCCTTGCACTGGCTGCCCGAGAGGGCTGGAGCGTCCATCACATGGACGTCAAGTCAGCGTTCCTTAACGGCGACTTGAAGGAGGTCTACGTGCACCAGCCGCCGGGGTTTGTGATCCCCGGCAAGGAGGGCAAGGTGCTTCGTCTGCGCAAGGCCCTCTATGGCTTGCGGTAGGCACCGAGGCCGTGGAATGCCAAGTTGGATTCCACGCTCAAGAAGATGGGCTTCGAGCAAAGCCCGCACGAGGCGGCCGTCTACCGGCGGGGCAGTGGAGGACATGCCTTGCTGGTGGGCGTCTACGTCGACGACTTGGTGATCACCGGCACCAAGGCTGCGGAGGTGGCGGCATTCAAGGAGGAGATGAAGGCCACCTTCCAGATGAGTGATCTTGGGCCCCTCTCCTTCTACCTGGGGATCGAGGTGCACCAGGATGCCTTCGGGATCATGCTTCGACAGACCGCCTACGCCAAGCGCGTCGTTGAGCTAGCTGGGCTCACCGACTGCAACCCGGCTCTCACTCCGATGGAGGAGCGCCTGAAGCTGAGCCGTGACAGCACGGCGGAGGAGGTGGACGCTACGCAGTACCGGCGTCTTGTGGGGAGCCTTCGCTACCTCGCCCACACACGTCCAGACTTGGCGTTCTCCGTCGGCTACGTTAGTCGGTTCATGCAGCGACCGACGACGAAGCACCAGCAGGCTGTGAAGAGGATCGTCCGCTATGTTGCGGGGACCCTCGATCACGGTCTCTTCTACCCGAGGTGCCCTGGGGGGGGGGCGCTTCGTCGGGTACAGCGACAGCGACCACGCCGGCGACATCGACACCAGCAAGAGCACAAGCGGGATTCTCTTCTTCCTCGGCGAAAGTCTCGTGAGCTGGCAGTCGGTCAAGCAGCAGGTGGTCGCACTGTCCAGCTGCGAGGCCGAGTACATTGCGGCCTCCACTGCTTCGACACAGGCGCTCTGGCTTGCTCGACTGCTTGGTGATCTCTTCGGCAGAGACACTGAAGCGGTGGAGCTCATGGTGGACATCAAGTCTGCCCTCGCCCTGGCGAAGAACCCCGTTTTCCATGAACGGAGCAAGCACATCCGGGTGAGATACCACTTCATCTGAGGCTGCTTGGAAGAAGGGAGCATCAAGGCGAGCTACATCAACACCAAGGATCAGCTTGCGGACCTGCTCACCAAGCCTCTTGGGAGGATCAGGTTCCTTGAGCTCTGTTCCAAGTTCGGGATGGTTCAGTCCTCCCACAAGACAACGCACAAGTCTTAGGGGGAGAATGTTGGATAAGCCTTGTACTATCAGTCTTTGACTCCTTTGTGCTGCTGGTCCTGCTGGAGAGGACGGCAGTTAGGGTCTTTGTACTTTGGTCTTTGTGGGGCTGCTGCTGGTCCTTGTGTAGGACAGCGGTTAGCATCTTTGTACCTGGTCAATAGTGGGGCTAGTAGGGCTGCAGCATTAGGACTAGGACTGCAACACTTGGTGGTAGTTTGCTGCCCTCTAAGGACAGCACATGCTGGTGGTTTCTTGCTGCCCACTTGGACAGCATCTTGGACTAGCATATTAGGATATGCTAGGGGCTGGTTCAGCCTATAAATATGTAACCCAGCCCCCTTTGGGTTGGCATCGCATTGTGAAGAGAAAACAGAAAATTGCCCCAAACTTCTAGTGTGATCCTCTCTAGATGAGAGTTACCATTGAGCTACTAACAGATTTTTGCTATGCTCCGCAAACTTTTCTATAGTCATGCCGGATCAAGTCGATATCAAGGTGTGGATGGCTGCTTTAATTAATCTATTCTTGATCAGGAACCAAATTTATTAACAGGAAATTAGTATGTGGGCTTTCTTGCTTGTTTCTTTAATCTCTGGAGAATTCATACACATGTGATGTGTGCTTTAGCTTTGTTCAAAGCCTAAAATTAAAATGGACCACCGTATTAGGATTCCCAATTACCTTTGCCTATACCAGTACAATTTATCTAAGGCATCATTACCCCCAATTTTTTATTGTATTTGTTCATTCCTATTTGCCATGACAATGTATTATTACATATTTTTTGAATGCATAGCCCTGTCCTAAACAGCTTATTTAGGATCAAGCATCTATGTTTGATTTTTGTCAATAAATTTCATGCACATTTGTGGGTCAAAGTTTGTCATACATTCTTTCTAGGAAAAGTATTGCAGGCCAATTTTCTGGAGAAGGTTTTGTGCAATTTTTCTAAAAATATTAAATTGAAATGCTCCTAACATAATTTTTTTTCTACAGAAGCTTTTCCTAGAATAAGGTAATCTAAAATGAGTTTGCTTTGACAAATAAATAGAAAAGTTTTTTCATGAAAACATTATCTATGGTTTTCAAATAGCTTTTTAGAGAAGTTTTGAATTATAAGTCTTTCATGAAATGTTTTATAGGTAAACTTTAGTATATAAGTTTAATGAGAAAGTTCCACATGATAAGTTGTCTCTAAAGTTCTTGAAGTAAAGTTTTCTACCAAACCTTTTTCACACCTAAGTTCCATAAAAGTTCTCTTGTAAACTTTTTTCATAAAGAATTATGTCAAAATGTCTTGTTATATGAATTTTTTTGTTGCTAATGTTTCAATTATTTTTCATATAAAACTTTGGTTGCATAACTTCACATAAGCCTTTTACTTCATATTCCTTTTATATATAACATTTTCAGAAAATATTTTGTTACTAAACTGTCTACATAACATTTTGTATATAGCACTTTTTTCCTTTTATTTTGTTAGGAGTTAATATTGTATGGTTAGAGAATAGATCAAACTGAAGTTGAAGCTATCTAGATAAATTTTGTACAAAATTTGTCTAGATAAGTAGTATAGGAAATTTTTACATAAAGTTCTGTATAAAATTTCTGTAGAAAAGTTCTAAGTGGAGTTCTGAATGAAAGTTTGTTTAAAGAACTTATTTGTATAAATTTTTAGGCAATAGTTCTATGGAAATTTTATACAAGAAAAGTTATACGGATGAACTTTTTCATCAGAGAACTTATGAATAAAACTTATTTGAAGGAAAGTTTCTGTATAAAGTTTTCTAAAAAAATTATATACAAAAGTATGTAAAGAAAAGTATCTGAGTAAAGATTTTTGTGTAACATTTTTGTTCAAAGTATTTAGATAAATCTTTTGACCAAGTATATTTTTGATATGTTGTGTAGAACATTTAAGAAAAAATAATTAATTTTTTTACATACAATAGTTATTTATTTACAAAAATTTATACTGAAGTTATGTATGAATGCTATCTAGAAAAGTTATATACAAAAAATATATTGCTGAAAATTTAATGTGAATTTATCTTGAAAAGTTATATTAATAACTCAGGTAGATAGAGTTTTTTGAAACATTGTTTAAAAGTTGTATAGAAAATTATTTTGTAGAGAACTTCGTTAGAAATGTTATATAGAAACATATGTCTAAAAGTTGTATTCAGAAGGTTTTAGAATTCTTTTTATATATAACTTTTGAAGAAAAGTCATGTCCAAACTTTCTATAGAAATACATTTACTAGTGTAGAACTTGTGTGCTGAAGTTTTAAAAAATAATTTTGTGTATAACATCTTGAAGAAAGTCATGTAGAAAGTTTTTGTAGAACTTTCATATAGAGTTCTTTATAAAAAGTTTTTTGTGAGAAAATTCTGTAACAGAAGTTCGTTATATAAACTTTTGTAGAAAAGGTTTTTTGTAGTTAACTTGTATAAGTTCTGAAGATAAGGTGTGTATACGAGTTTTATAGGGAATGTATTGGTTGTATAGTTTGAAACTATTTTATCATAGTTTATCTATAAAAAGATTTTTTATGATAGGTTGTGTATGAAAGTTTTATAGATAAGTTTTGGACAGATTAGTTTCGTTTAGAAATTTTTGCCCAAAAGTTATTTATTATTATCTATGACAACATTTTACACAAAGATTCTATGAAGATACTTAAAAATTTCTTTGGATTAGTTTTTGGATTAGTTTTAGTTATATAATTATGTGTAAAAAAATATGTAGAAAATTACTTTTGATGTTCTCTATGTGAACCTTTCTTAAAAGTTGCATAAAAAAGTCATTTTGCAAATTTGTTTCCACCTATAGTAGAGAAAACTCTGATATTCTGCAAAATTTGATTTCAAGCATTATGTGTAACATAATTTGATATTTCGTCTATTTATTTTTTTATCTTTTTATTGCCTTAGTAAAAGCTCTTTCTTACCGGAGCTAACGCATTTGGGCGTGGAGGTATTGATTCATCGATATTTGAAAAACAAAACTACTGTTTCATGCATATTATGTAATGAAAACATCTTCTTTGACTTGTGCACAGGCTTCGTACAAAAGGATGACTACTAATCTATTATTTGTTGACGTTGTAGATTGGTGTCTTCCAAACTAGCTCGCAACACCAGATCGGAGCGGCTCTCAAGCCTGCCATGGCTGGTGAGATTTCCCTTCTCTTCCAGCAGCATCCGATTCACTTCATGTCAAAGCCCATTGCATGGTTGATAGCTGCAGGCCTGCATCCCTCAGATCTACCGTGTATATGTGTTGGTTCAAACATGTTGGCACCTTTGTTGCATGAGCTTTCTTCCTCTATACATCAGGAGAATAGCACAACTTGCTATACCAATTTTGAATTCGGTAGGGAATATCAATAATTGCTAGATCTGCCTGAGGAGCTTTATTCTTTATGTCAAGTCCACTGAATGGGCTGTGCCCAAATCCATTTTAATATGGGTTGCTACTTTGCCCGGATGCTCCTTTTCAGATTTAGTTTTAAGTGGATAACGATGGTTCACACGCTCACAACACGAGAGAAATTTAGGGGTTGGTCTGGTCCATTGTCCTTTTGATTTGTCTTTTGTAAAATATTCGAAAAAATTATATGATACGGATCATTGATGTTTTCTGTTTGCTCGTTTTGTGCCAGGGCCAGCAAACAATAATGGAATATAGAGAAAATTGCGTCCGGACTCCTGAGCTGCTTCATCACTCTTCCTTTATAATAAAGACATTATTTCCTTTTTCTATTTATGTTAGAAGTAGAAAACAACGTACGTGTATTGGTTTCAATGACATTTTTCTATTATTCTTTTTATCGGATTAAAACTAGCTTTTATTGTCACTTTCCCCACCCATTTTTACCCCCCCCCCCCCCTCCCCCCCGAATGTTTTGGCTCGTCAAAAGGGAATGAAAATGATGAGCAGGAAAAGAGAATGAGCGCTAGTTCCCGATATGCCAGACGGTGATTAGTGGGGCTCAGAGCTGGCAACGCGGTTCCCGAAAAGGGAATGACCAGCGCACGGGATCAAAATATTTCTTTTCTGGACTGTCGGAGAATCGACCTCACGGTTCGTTGTTTGCGGTCGACCGCAAACTAGACAGTTTAATTAACTATAGACGAAAAGAAATTTTCTATGACGAAAGTGTCACGGCAACAACTGCAACGATTACAGTACACGACAAAAAGAAACCCAGCACCTTTACACACTTTAATTAACTATAGAACTACCACTAATATTCTGTTTATCTAGTATAGACGAACATGTAATGAACAAGCCCTTCAATGGACAGGCATACAAATTCGCAGCATAAATACTGTGCATGTTGCTCTGTTCCACTGGCAGATGCATTTCCCGCCTGCCTTATTGAGAACCAAGTTTGTACACGGGAGCAGTGCAGAACCAAACACCTTTCCCTTCGGCTCACCCGATCAATCTTGCGCCCAAGTAATAAAGAATGCTGCACAATCAAACACTCGCATATGCTGTATTCCACGGCCCAACTGCACAAGGATTGCTGCAGCCTCCATCTTCCCCAGTATATCTCAGACATGAGGCTGAGCTACCACCATGGATCAAAAGAAATGAGACATTAAATGTCTCTATATCTACAGAGGGGACATTGTAAATATTGGGACCAAACACTGTAAAGATATTCCTTGAAGCATACACTGACGGGGGAGCTGATGTGCTGACCTCCTAGTTGCAATCCAAACCACACTCCTCAAGAAGCGGGCCATCATTCTTTGCTAGGAAAGGATCGATCCGGACCCAAAGGAGTGAGAAGATCGAAGCCAGCAGAATGGACCAAACAATGACAATTGTTGGTGTCCTGTTTTGCCTTCCAACCAAACCTTTCAGGAATGGATACAGATGGACAATCACCCAGAATGCAAAGAACAGCTTCCCAAAGAGAGGCCCCCATGATTCGTATCCGTTATTGATAGCATTCGAAACACCAGCAACTACCCCGATGAAGTTCAACAGGAGCAGAGTGGTGGGAGGTATCAGTAAGGTTGTCCATTTGAATGTGTACAGCTCTGAGAACTCTTCGTCGTCACCACCCTTTGATGTCACAGTGAAGCTTGTATCTACACCAGCTATGACCTTGAGAAGTCCTTGGAACACAGCAAAGAGGTGAGAGGACACACCTCCAATGACCCAAAACTGCTCATTCCTCCACCAGTCGTCAATGCCAACACCACTCCATCTCATTTCCAGGATGCTTGTAGCAAAAATGCAGATAAAAAGTGACATGAACCATAGGCTGGCAACATTGTTTAGCTGCATCAGATAAAACAGTAGAGGTAAGGTTCATGTATTCCATAATTCCACACCATACAAAACTATAGTTGAATAAGCTTTTACCTCTGGAGTGATAAATTTCCCCGTCAGCAAACAGATGGCAGGCAATGTACAGTAAGCCAAGAGGGGAATAGACGTCCAAGGATATACGATGGAGTTAATGTAGGAAAATCTTTCCAAAAATTTCAAACCACCACCATACCCATACCAAAGTGGGCAATGGTTGCTGAAGAAAATTTCAATAGACCCAAGAGCCCACCGAAGAACCTGGTGAAGACGATCTGAAAGATTCAGAGGTGCAGAACCTTTGAATGCAGGCCGTTTAGGTATGCAATAAATTGACCGCCAACCATGACAATGCATCTTGAAGCCAGTTAGAATATCTTCCGTAACTGATCCATAGATCCAGCCAATCTGAAAAAAAAAATGATTTACTTTTGTAACATATGTTTTGACTCAGCAGCCAATAACAACCACAAAGCTCTAGACTTTACCTCTTTTCCCCAGTCAGTCTTGTCTTCATAACCACAACTAATGACATGTATGGCTTCTTTCAAAAGAGAAGCTGGACTTGCACTCTTCAAGGTCCCACCATTCTCAAGAAGTGTGGATGTAACAAAAACAGATGACTGACCAAATTTCTTTTCTAATTTTTGTTGATTTACAATACCAGCCTTGTCATTTTCAGCTCCTAGAGGAAACAGTGCAGGGTTAGATATGCGATTGCAATGAAGATTGAGTTCCAAGAATAACTTTTTAAGTGTTTCTTTCAAAGTTCACAGTTACCTGGAGCACCTTCATCAATTTCACCAAGAGCGTATGCAGGGGACTGATTTTCTTCTTTCTTGAAGAATAATAATTTTTTTTTCTTCTCTGTTTTAGGTTTGGTAGTCTTCTTCTTGTTCTTTCGGTTACCAAAGCAGCAACAGCAGAAGCACCACTTTGGCCAGCAGTTGCAAGTCCTTGATGGTGGCTTCTTTGATTTAGGGGCATCATAACCATATAGTGCCTGCCTTCTAAATACACATCCAGTACCGACATAGATCGGGCCTTGAATGCCATCCAAACCTTTCATGTTGATCTGCAAATCACAAATTTTGGCAAAATAGAAAAAAAAAACATCAAGAAAAATGAATCCTGTAGACAGCAGCATATTCTCAGGTAGATGAATGCCAAATCTTACATCAAAAAAGACGACATTCCTGTTAGCATATCGATCATGACGATCAATCCCGTCAAATCTTTGAGGGAACTGCACATAGCAAACCTTCTTTCCTAGTAAAGGATCCATCATAAAACACATCGCTTCCTTTATAGCCTTACTGTTGTTGATGTAGTGATCACAATCCAAGTTCAACAAATATGGGGCATTTGTTAGTACAGCAGAGACTCGGACCTGTGATACAGACAAATAAAAGCAATTAAGATCCATTGTATCCCATAAACTATAGAAGACAGACAAATACATGATTTGAAGGTGTAGCAATTACCAATGCATTCATAGCACCAGCTTTCTTATGATGGTTATAGCCCGGTCGTTTTTCTCTTGAAACATAAACCAATCTAGGTAGCTCATTTCCCTCACAATCAAGACCTCCACTTTGACCAAGGAAGACCTATTCACACAGAAAATGTAACTTTTTATCGTGGTAAATGAAAAGGAAAATAAGTAACCGTCATAGCATGCCATGATAAGCACTACATATCAAGAAACCATAAGGCTCACCTGAATCATTCCAGGATGATCGCGAACATTGTTTCCAGGCCAGGGGGTCCCATCTTGCATTGTCCATCCTTCTTCAGGAACTTTCTGAGCTTTAGCAACCAAGGCATTGATTCTGACCTTGAATTCCTCATACTCTCTCTGAAAAATTTACAAGCTTTATTTAATCAAGATACTCTTAACAAAAAGGTAGCAAAACAACGGATTAAAGAAGAGGAAAAATAAAGCACCTTCATTGCTCTCCTCTCCCTAACAAAGCTTGCTGCCACCTTATCTTTCAAATAGTCTATCTTCTGTTGGAAGTACCACTCTGGAGCACGAGGTTCAATATTGTACCTTTTAGAGAAAGGAACCCATTTCTTTGCAAATTCAGATGTTTCAGACAATGCTTCAAATGTTAGCATTGCAGCACCATCATCAGAAACATAGCAAGAAACCTTATCAACTGGATAATCCACTGCAAGGATAGATAGAACAGTATTTGCTGTGACCAAAGGAGGTTCCTTTAATGGGTCAACTGTACTGACAAAGAAATCAATTGGAGCAAGCTGAGATGGCTGGCCTTCCTTGTCGAACCTATCAAGAGAAGCAATTAATCACAAAACAACAGGAAGAAGAGAAGGCAAATATTACTAGATGGCAACAGCAACCAACCTCAGTGACAGCCGGTCTAGGTAAGTCTCTCTCTCAATAGGGAACCATTTTGGGAATTGATCAAGGATCCAAGACATGGCAAACCAGATTTCACAGATAACAGATATGAGCCACAAAGCAAATGCATCATTCACTGGATGCATCACTCGGTAGTGGAAGAAGAACCCCAAAACCACAAGCCGAATAATGATAATCATCCTGTACGGATTAATCTGGCTTGATGGAATCGGAATTTTCCTGGACAGTGGTTGTCTTGATTCATCCATTCTGGTAAAGAAAGAAAATTCAGTTAACAGTCAGTACATGGGTCTAGTAACACATAGCAGGACAGGAGTGAAGACCCACTTTTGCAAATACCAAATGGAAAGTGACGTGCAGTAAAAGGTACAAGCAGACAAACACATTAAAAAATTATAGAGCACATACTATATTGGCCAATCGTGCACTACCATCCTTCATTAATGCAAACAAATGCAAAACTGAAAACTACAATCAGTTTCTTTCAATTTACTAAAAAAATGGGCAGAGTAACTTCTATTTTTGGGCTTTGTCGGTGATATCCTGAACAGAGCATGGATGATGGAATTTCAAGTTTGACCGATACATGCAACCAAATAACACAACAATAGAGAGGCGCAAAACTAACAGAGGTCAAACAAGCTTTAAGGGTCATACAGTGGAAGATCCCCATCATCACCATCATCACCACCACCATCATTCCTCATCTGGTGCATCCTCTCCTGCTTCTGCTTCCAGCTCTCCATCCTCTCCTTCCAAGCAACACTACCATACCCATACGCAGCAAGATCCTTGGATGGGTCCATGGACCTTGGTTGCACTGCAAACACAAGAACCTGTCAATTGATTGTGTTCGGAACACCATCATCACAACTGAATTCTGGACAATGATCATCCAAACACGCACCAGGTAAACTGGGATCCGCAAACGGAAGCGGGTGGATCCTCTTGCCCCCACCACCCATGAAAGACGGAACCAGAGCGTGCTGCTCCGGCGGGATGTCATCCACCTACAAGAACATCGAAAATAAGACATTGAGCAACTGGTGCAACAAACAAGAGCCCGATAATTCGGGTCTAACAGAGTAGCAGCGATGCTCTGATTCGGCAGTACCATCTGCCCGTTGGTGAGGAGGGGAACATTGGGGTTCAGCTGGAAAGGCTGGTGAACACCATTAAGGTCGCCTCCACGACCGTAGGTCATATGGCCGTTGAGCATGGACTCCGCACCATACATCGACTCATTGCCGTCCCAGTTGAACTCGTTTTCCAGGTCATCAACACCATCCTCTTCCTCATCCCCGCGAACACGCGGGCAGCCTGCAAGATGAAATGAAAATTGAGCAAGGCAATTCAAGCTAAACAGCGGAGAATTCCCCGCCGGGCCGGGGCCGGAGCTGCATTTCGGCGGACGGGGTTGGGGACACTCACCCTTGAGGCGCTTGTACCGGGTCTTGCACTGGGGGCAGTTCTGCGTGCCCTCCCGGCGCTCGTACTCGTAGCAGTCCTGACAGACGGGGAAGGCGCACTCGTTGCAGGCCACGAAGGGCTCCCCGCCGGGGGTGAGCCCGACGTCGTCGCCGCAAATCTGGCACACCTGCCCGTTCGGCGGCCGCAGCGGCTTCGGCTGCAGACAGACACACCCCGAAAAAAAAATCGGGAGGAAAACAAAAAACAAAATCAGCACCGTAACGTTCGCTCTCTTTCCATTCGGGAATCGAAGCACCCACGCGCGCGAGCACTTACCCCGGGATCGCCGTCGCGGCGGATGACGACGAGCTCGTTCCGGTTATGGGAGCCGGCCACCAGCCCGGCGCTCGCCTCCATCGCCTCCTCCCCTTCCGCCGCCGCTGACGCAGGCGCAGGATACTGGTTGGTTCCTCTCGCTCTAGGAGCAGATCCTCATCCGAGCGATTTTCACCGTGCTCCGCGCCGCGCCGCGCCGAGGAAGAGGAAGACGACGAGGGGGGGAATGCGTGCCAGCGGCGGCAGCGTCGGTGGGAAGGGGGAAGAGGGGATTAGCGAGCGGGGGATTTTTAAAGAAAAATTGGGGAGGGGGGAAGAGAAGCAGAGGAAGCGACGGGGGAGTGTCGGTGGGAGGAGTAGGAAAAAGAAAAAAACGGGGGGCCGAAAAAGAAAAAGAAAAAGAAAAGACGGCCAGGGAAAGGGCCGCGCCAACTAACGAGGGTTGAAGAAATGGGAGGTGATTTCCGGCGAGAAAAGAGCTGGGAAAAAGGTATTAAAAGCGTGACGCGTCACAAACCACAGCTGTCAGCCTGCCTGTCACGGTGTTTCACATTAAAATTGGAAACCAACCAAGAGATGAGTCTCAAGTAGAGAGGATGAGACATGGGAGGTTTACATTGTGCTACAAGCCTTTGCTCATTTGTGTGCTGTTTACTGGGATAAATAGGTCAAGAGGTGGATTAAAAACTACTAAACTGCCTTATTGACGTGTGCCGTATCCTGACGATATTTCTAGAAAAATATTATTTGGCTACGGTGCTAATACCCGACAAAATAGTAGTCAGCACTAGCGCCAAAAGATGAAACAACCGAGAAGAGCAGTACACTAGCCGCCTATATTTATGACGATATCCATCTCTGGCAAAATGTTCATGGTTGATCTAAAATGTAATGATGTATCACTACCAACCTAGTTCCAAATAGATATTTCATCATTATATTGTAGGCTAAATGCAAAAAAAAATCTAGACTAAAAACACAACCTTTTTTTCGCGACCGTGAGCACATTTTTCATTAAGAGAAAGAAACTACTACTCAACCTTATTAATCAATGCCCTAATCTCAACGGTATATCAAGAAAAATACTATCACGTTGCGTGACGCTGACATACAAAATAGTAGTCAACGCTAACGCCAAAAAACAGATAGATACGGCAAAAACAATACCGCTAGCAGCCTATATTTATTTTGATATCTATTTGTTGTAAAATGTTCGTTGTTTGATCCAAGATTTAATCTTATTGATTCATTGCCTATATCGCAAAGATATGTGTAAACATATAATACTTGGCTGCAATGATGAATGCATGAAAAAATAGTAGTCAACTAGGAAAAAAACCAAAACAACCAGAGAAACCATGGGCGCTAATATCTCATATTATAGCGGTATCTATTTCTTATGAAATCTTCATTGTTGATATATAATTTAATGGTTGGATATTTTTTCTACAATGTTTCCAAATTGATGTTATAGCGGTAGTCATATTGTCGCATGCCAAAAATTTACTACTCAAACTATAGACTACAATTACTTATAGCTTCAAAACTAAAAAGAGACTAGTAGGATCCTTTTTCTTTAATGAGTAACCGTCGAAACATTACCACAACAGATCTTATATAGACAAAAAATGGATAGTTATAGAGGGAAAATAATAATATAAGACCAAATAGTTCACATTATTAGAAATTAAATTTAACCATTGGGAAATGTGTGTAAGATGATCTGCTTTTACTCTATGCAAATGTGAAAGAATTGTGTCCTTTGAACTTCGAGGTCCAAAGGAGAAAAGATGCACCTTCTCCTTCAAACACTTTTCCATATTAACATCATCGTATTTCCTAAAGCTTCTATATTTTCTAAATAATGTCCAAAGCTTCTATAAAAGACTTCCATGAAGAGTAAATGTTGAAAATTTCTTCGGTAGAGATTAATTTGGTGCGAAAATGCTAAAAATTTCATGGTACACCTATGAATAATGCTATCTTATTGTGATAAGCAATTACTTGTTTACAAACTTTTATACATTATCAAACTTAAAGCAAGAATAGTAGGCCTTCAATAAAAATGTATTCCAAGTGCTTGTTTTTCTTTGAAAGTTTTCTAAAAATTTATTGAGTAGTTATTAGGGGTGAGAAACCCTTCTCTGGAAAATTAGATTGTAAAAAGGTATTATTTGTGAAACCCTTCTCTGGAAAGCATCACCATCTAGAAAGGATGAAATCGTCACTTAAAGGAGTGTACCAAATTTTCATATGGAAACAAAAAGGACTAGTACAACGTACATTAATCAAAGACGAGTGTGGAGAATTACATTTGGAGCATGGAAGTATATGAAGGAATGATCTTCGTGTCAACTCAAGAAGCTAGGTAACCTATGCACTCTCGATTAAATATTTTATCGATTGCATTTATCCCAAATTAGTCTATAAGGGGGCCAATCAGTGATAAATAAGCTATTAGGGGTTTAATATTTTTTCTTAAAGTATACGGTGAAAAATCATGTACACTATAGAAGTACCTCTATCATAGGGGGCCTCGCGCCATGCAAATTACACAATTATTACTGTATCGTCCAGTTGCATAATAGCATATTTAGTTGGGCGAGGAAGAGTTTTGTTTTGTTTTCTCATTTGTTTTGACGCATTTTTTCCTTTTCTTTTCAACCATGATAGATGCCCATTAGAAATTAATCCTTTGGGGGAAAAGAAAGACCGGTCTGATGTCACATAGTGCGAGCAATGTCATAATGCAAATTAATGCATAATAAGCTAATAAGTATAATTCGATAATTTATCTGAGCTAACAAGAAAAAGAGGAATAATAATAATAATACCTAGTGTCGCGCGCCCGTAAAAAGCTGGATGTCCAGAAACGACTGCCCGGGCCAACCAGTGAGCACCAAGATCTTAAGAAGGCACCGGCGACACCGACGCTTGGCCCAACCCAAGAACATGTGGCAGCAATAAATGGACCTGCAGTCCAACACTGAAGCAAACAAATTTAACCCGACGATGGCATCTGCGGATGTCCGCCGCGTGGCCGGGCCCCTACACGGCAGGCTTTCGATGCCGAGGAAAATCTTCAGGGCTAAGAAGTTACAAATTGAAACAAAATTCCAGTATCTAAACTCTCCGAAAACTACTGGTTAGTTACTGGCACTGGCAGGAGGATATCCGTCCTATAGTGCCAGTGGAGAAGAACAATCAGTTCATCCTTTTCATAAAAAAAAAGAAAGAAGAAGAATTGGTGCAGGCCGGGCAGAGTGGCTGCCGATGGCCGGCCACGCGCGCCCCCAATCATGCCCCGTCAGAATATTTTTTTTCGATACTTGCCCCGTCAGAATTGAAAAGCACCCGGAAGTGTCGGCCGGTCCGTCCAGCGTCCAGTCGTGTAACCACCACGCAACCGAGCCGAGCTGCGCACGCCAGCGACACATGCGATGCAAATGCTTCGTTCGTTCCCAAAATATTCTTAGATACGTACAAAAATTACGAATCTAGAAAAGCCAAAACGATTTACAAGTATTATATATCTGAACATATTATATGATTTAATAAATGTAATTATGTATCTAAAAATCAAAATAATTTATAATTTTTTGTAATTTAAAATGAAGAAAATAGTTGGTCAATTAGAGGGTGCTCGGAGGCGAGAGCGAGATGCCGACGATGATTACGGGGGACGGGAGGAGTGAGAGGAACGCACGAACCAACACAAGGGGCGGTGACCGCTGATCCGGGCCGGCCCGGGAGATGATGACAAAAACAGGGGCGGTAGGTGAGGGGATGTGTTGGGTTCGTAGGAGCGCCACGTCAAAGGAAGATCGCACGGCACAGCTAGCCCCCGCGAAACTCATCATCAACTAATCGGTGTGTGTGTGTATATATATATATATATATATATATATATATATATATATATATATATATATAAATACTCCGTAGCTAGCAAAAACAACTAATCGGTTTGATTGTAATGCATAGTAGTAGCAACTAGTAGCAGGTACTAGGATGCATGGTGACCCAAAAGGTGGTTATGGAGAGGGAGATTAGGGGGCTTGATTGGAATGCGCATGAGGAAGACGTGCGCAACGTTTTGTGATGTGTGAAGCTTCTTGTTTTTTTTCTCTGTCCCAAGAATAAAAATCGATTTCTTTATTTTCTTTCTATTTCTATAAAGAAATACTACTAGTATTAGCCAAGAGCATCTAAAAAAAGACAGAAAGGGGGATTCAGGTTCCGACCGGCGAGCAAGCTAGTAGGTACTTAAAATATATTAACTGGATTCAATCAGTCTGTAAATGAATGATATAGTACATAATAACAGAATGGAGGCATTGACGAGTTCAGTGGTTGTTGGAAATATATACATGAGGTCCGCAAAAAAAAAATATATACATGATGAAGATTAGCATGCGATTAGGCAATGCCATTACAAGATGGGAGCGATCGAGCTGGGGAAGAGAAACGAGCGGCAGGTGGCGCTGGGGTCCCCTGACAGCAACATGGGTTGGGTGGGGGATCAAAGATACTCCTAATCCTAATTGCAACGCCCTGTTTATTTTTTTCCTGTAATTTAAAATCTGTGCACGACGTGATCACCCGACCAACCAACCGGCCGGCCGAATTGGTACGTGTACGCTGCACTCTGCTGCTACAGTTCACGATTGGTCGCGGATTTATTGCGGCGAGTTATGGAAAGATTTCAGGTGCCTCTCCAAATAATCGCAAGCTAGGTTTATTGCCTGTGTGTCACTGACTCGCTGTGCGCCCGTGTACTGGCTTCGCTTGTGCAAGAGAGTGGCATCATCGCTGGCTTTCAGCCTTTGATTGTGTTTGTTTTTTTTTATTGTAAAAGCTGAGATAAAGAATTCTGTGTTTTGGGCATCTCAAAATTCATTGTTTATATTGGTACTCGAAGTACTGTAGCTTCTTTATTTGGGTGGAACGTCAAGTGGAATATCTCTTTTGGTGTGGTGTACTACTGCTGATTACATATATAAAATGTTTATTGTTGTTACGTTGCCATCACCAATTCTGATCGTATAAAATTAATCCATGTTGAAGTAAGCCAAGTTGTATGTGATAGGTACAGTTTTTTTTTCAATTAATTTCCGTTGAAATTAACTCAAAAGAACATGTTGAAATTAGCGCAGTTATGTTTGTTATAAATTAGCATAGGCTGCAAAGTTTCCACAAAACATAGTTTAAAGCTTTCAAATAGTACGCATATAAAATAGAGTTCAAATATTAAGCATATATAAGTGTCTCCATAAGTCCATAATGTTTGCCCTATGGTAGATTAAATGTTATGAGACCTACATGTTATGTGGAATTTGCAGTTTGTTCTACCTGTGGAAGACTTCGTGATTCAATATAATTACTGCTTCACATTTTCTTAATTTTCGTTGCATTACATCTTTCTTAAATATTAATTTTTTGCTTATCCTAATCTAAATTAAATTTAATTAAAATTTTAAAGTTGACTTACAATTATCTATAGACTTCGACTATAGTTTATTAGAAAAAAATCAATGTTCCATTTGAACAAAAGAAAACCCGGAGGATTTGAATCCTATAGGAAGTTTTAATTTCCTTCATTGCTTTTGGGACAAAGGATTGAGTCTTACAAATCTTATAAACTTTCCATGGAATTGATTTTCTTCATTGGAGTTTTGGAGGAAGTCGATCAAGAGGTGAGCTTCATGGAAACTTTTCTTTGTGTCACTCTCTAATCTCTCATTGAATTCCTACATTTTTCTGCACTCTATCCAAACAGTCATTCATGCAATTTTCTGTACTTCTTTGTTCGATAGGATCCAAGATGTTAGGGCATTCTATTGTTTTCCCCCTTCTATGTTTTGATAATCTTGCATTAAAAGATATCCTCATTTAGTTTGATAATACATACAACTGTGGTTATTTTTTATTGAATTTTGTACAGTTATAAATTTTCTCGTACACCCATTTTGGCAGTTACACTGTCAAGACGTACTGTCTCTAGTCTTATATATGCACCGGCGTGATGGAGAAGGCATATGCATTGTTCACCTTGCAAGAAGCCGACACTTTCCCCTTTTTCTCGCTCATGGAACAAGTCCTCTCTCTCTCTTAATCATATGAATATGGACTGTGTTATATTGTTCTTAATATAACTATATTATATTGTTGTCTGGGTCTTTGGGAGATGGTGACATTAAACCTGCACTATGAGCTGAGCAGGTTTCTTCATGTCGATGCATCCGGCCAGTTCCAGTCCACTGTCCACTTCATCACCCCCTCCCTAGAGGTAATCACCAGCTAATTCTTCTTTATCCAAGCTGTTCTTGGATCTCCCGTGAGGGAAGTACGTGTTTTCGGCTCTGGAATCACCGTGTTATTATTTACCAGATCCAAATCACTCAGTGTCAGAGGACAGTCTAAGCAATCCCAAGTCCCAAGATGAGCATTTCACCCCCATCATCCTGCGCGATTACTGCCTTGCTTGCAGGTCTAACAAGGTCACACAAGTCATATTATATTGCACAATCAACTTTCGGAATCTATCCACATTATTCAGTGGTGATCTGAATCCTCGATTAATCAGCGAAATAACTCAATATTATTACTATATATATCCACGCTCATTCTGCGGCAGGATTTGAGAAGAAAGGTGGTGGCGCAGACTGTAGTGGACCAGCAGCGTAGCTTTGGAGCACGCATGGAAGCAAGGCACCCTGAAGCAGGGCTTCTCTGTCGTTTCCCCTGTCCCCAACAGCCTGAGAGGATTGCACGCACATGTTTGCCACATGCTTGCAGCTGGCATAACCCCCAAACAAACATGTGATCCATATCCTCTCTATCTGTCTCTGCAAGTAGCTTGAGAGAACTGTTCTAAATGTTCTCTAGCACTGTTCTATATATATATATATATATATATATATATATATATATATATATATATATATATATATATATATATATGTATGTATGTATGTATGTACAGCCAGATCTGAAGGATTAGCAGCAGCAACAGGAGGCCAGGAGTGTGCAAATTGACTGAGCTGTGCTTTTGGGGAGGAGACAGCAGCATCGTTCTGTCTGTGTTCCACTGCTGTCAGCGGGCGATTAAACTATTGTAATAATCTACTGCCTCGAAATTCTTCTGACTAAAAGCAGTAGCAAGTGATTAAAGTGTGGTTTGATCAGAGCTGAGAAGGTTCCATTCTTTAAAGTTTGAGACAGTGATTAATCCTGCAGAGTGATGGACTTGTTTATTAATCTCGCCTCGGTTAGTGTTGAGTTGGCTCAATGGTTGGAATATTTTGCATGGATGGCCAGCTTGTGGAGAAAGAGAATGAGAATCTAGTGGTTTTTCTTCAAGGCAAATAGCTACAAGTACTGCCATCTAACCTACTTTCTATGTTAAGAAGGCAAAGGAACAGTTTTGTGGCCAGCTCTGGTAATTTGTACTGAATTGTTCGAAATGATATAGTTATATTCTCATAGGAAACAAATTTTCCTATACTTATAGGAAACAGATTTGCCTGTACTAGTAGTAAAAAAATTACTTTTGCTTGCTTAGATTGAGTTATCATCCTTCACTAAAAAACAGGAGATCATAAAGAACATGGCCCTTTAGACCATTATTTGTGATTTGATGAGTGAGTGATAACATAGTCATTAAGACTAATGTGTTTATAAAAAATGAACACTTATAGGTCTTCATAGATTTCAAGGATGCAATTCAAAAAACAAAACCAACAAAGCTTGGATAAAGAGAGGAATGAATCGAGTTTGTCACGTGATTATTTATATTTTGGTTCGATCAAGCGGTATGGATTTCTAGTAAATATTGTAGAGTATCTTATAAGTTTTCCATAGAATCCAAGATCATCAAAATAGGATCCAAGAGTAAAACAAATATACTCAAAATACCAAGCTTAGAAAAGAGATGATCGGAGGATCTGACGATATCGGAGGAAGATCCGATGGTAGCATAGACATGTCTGATGATTCGACGGTTTAAAAAATATATTAATCAGAGTTTGCAGCATAACTTTTACAAAGATAATGTTGAAGTGCAGTAGAAACGAGGAGAATGTGACCAAGAGATCCGACGGTGTAACAATTTTTGAAGGGTCCAATGGCTCTGTTTAATTCAAAAAATTCTCTCTCCAAACTTCACTATTTACCTATCACATCAAATCATATCAAATCTCTCTCCTCATGCATGGAGCATTAAATGTAGGTAAATAAAAAAACTAATTGCATAGTTTTGATGTACACGACGAGACGAATCTTTTGAGCCTAATTAGGTCATGATAGGATAATTTTTACCACAAACAAACGAAAAGTGCTACAGTGCGTTACAGTGTACGACGTGACTTTTCTACCAACTTTTCACCCCCTCTTTTCATCGGCTACACACCCCCAATGACTATATTGGTTCAACGGGGAGCACCAAATTATCTGACATTGTCCTAAATGTGACCAACGGATCAACCAATGCTCACTGCATCTATTCGCCATTTGACCAATGATTCTATTGAGTTGTTGGGCCATTTATATCCCTTCTTCGGACCTATTTGAACCTGCTAGAGTGTGCTGGACTCTATTGGAGTGCAAGACACATTAAGAAAACATCCAAACCATCATAGTGCTAAAATGATTATCCAAAGCAAATAAGCATAAGGTTAGAGAGTGATTAGTGCTAGATTATGCCTGGAGTGAGAGAGAGCATGGTTAGCTGTCTTGTGCTTGGTTAAGGAAATACCCTTCTTGTAATCTTGTGTCATCCTCGTATGGAGTCTTGAGTGATTCGTCGGCAAGTGTTCGACCCTCCAGTTTAGTGTGCAGTATGTAGTGTCGACGACCATGTGCCGGGGACAAGGAAGCCTCTTCCTCAGTGGTGAAAGTCTGTAGTGAAGACGATGTCAAATTGATCAAAAAAGAAGGAGGGGTGAACCTTTCTATAGTGGCAAGTTAATAAAATTGATAGATTCTTAGTAGTAAGTAGAAAACCATGATCAAGAGAGATTATTATAGGTGACCAGGAGCATATCTTGAAGCCAGCAAGTTTATATTGTTCTAAGAAAAAAGAAACAATTTGGTTGGAACTTTAGTGAACAAAGAGCTGAAGATTAAGTTAAAAAAAATATTAGCTAGTATATACATTAGAGAGAGAGAGAGAGAGAGAGAGAGAGAGAGAGGATGACCTACTGGTAGGCAGCTCACCAAAATGATAGATTGGGAATATCCAGTGCTAACTTGAGGATGAGCAATTGGAGAAGATTGGGCTCTGACAGTGGTTCAGTGACACGAACTGAAAATAATCTACATCGCCGAAAAATATTTATGTTTGCATAGTATCATAACAATATTGTGCAAGTTGTAGAGCCAAGGCCGCTATATATAGCAAACTGATCGTATGTCAGTTGATAAAATTTATCATGGTGAAACCTGACCATTAAAGTTTGATCCTCGAATATCGGCCCAGTTTTTTGAAGGTACATATAGTGATAGAGTTTGCATATTTATATTTATAAAGGTCAGTAAACGTGTGTACTTGATTATTTGCGTATTTTGTAAAAACTTTGTTTTAAAAAGCTTAAATGAAAATGTATTAGACCGGCTATAATAAGCCTGGATGATGTAAGACCTGAAGCCGTTACCCAGTGCAATTTTCCGCCAGGCTGTTTCCCTGAGCCGGAGGTACACAAATTAAAAGGCCCAATATGAACAAAAATGGCCCAACTCAACACATGACGACTCACGAAACAGAATTTGCCGTGCTAAAAAAACGAAACAGAATTTGCGCCTTGTCTAAAACGGCCATGTAGCGGCATAGCGCGCGCGGCTGCCAAGGCGTCTTGGAGCGATTCAGGTCCGCTGGGAATTATTTGTAGTAATAAAGTTTAATATTATATGTCCCAACAACAGTTGAGTAATTTGTCTTGCTCTGTCCGTATTTACATCTGGACACCACGCCGGTTTCTTAGCACGCTGGCCCAGTAGGCAAGCTGGGCTTAGACTACCCACAACTTCTCTCTACCGATGCTCCAATAAGAGAGAGAGGGGCGTGGTGTTAGCAGCAGGTGGTGGGATAGGTTCAGAAGAGTCGGAGTTGGGGACAGAAGCAAGGATTTGGGATTGGGAAAAGCACGGAGGTTGGATTAGGTTCATCATTCAGTTACAAGATTCAACCTCTCCTCTTCGTTCTCTTCTCTCATACATATAACCTTCTACACAGCAGGCTCTCGCACGCACACTCTACACCCCTTTTGGGCCTACTACGTTTACATTAGCCTTCCTGGGCCAAGACGACCCGCGAGGCCCAGCAACTGATATCTCCTGTTGGCCTTGCTGCATGGCTTGGTCAACACTGCTAACATCCCCCCTTCTTGACTTGCTGCTTGCCCACAAACAGCCGCACGAGGAAACTGCTGCTTCAGTGCCTCCAAATCTTCCTAGGTAGCCAAAGAAGCAGAAACATTAGCCCATTTAATAAGTACCTGAGCAATTTGCTGAACTCCACGCATCATTGATCGACGTTGTAAGATCTTCTCTGGAACACTCCATTGAAACATGCTATCAGGAATAGAAGTGGTGACTACATGCTGATTGCCGACCAACTTCTTCAGTTGTGAAACATGAAACACCGGGTGCACCAAAGAGCCAGTAGGAAGCTGCAATTTATAAGCCACAGATCCCACACGATCCAACACCTTGTATGGCCCAAAAAATTTGAATGCCAGTTTCTGATTTGCACGAGGAGCTAACGACGACTGAACATAAGGTTGAGCTTTGAGAAATACCCGGTTACCAACTTGAAACACACGTTTAGATCTTTTCTTATTAGCTTGCCTCTTCATTCTATCTTTAGCTCTCAGTCATAAGCTGCCTTTCTTGAAGCCACTCAGCCAAATCCGGAACAACGACCACATCACTGACAGAAATGCCAAAATGACGAGGCTCATACCCATACAACCACAAAAATGGAGTTTTACCAGTAGCCGAGTGAATACTATTGTTGTACCAATATTCTGCTAAAGCGACCCATTGACTCCAAAAAGCAGGACATAAATGGACAAAGCAACGCAAGAACGTCTCCAAGCATTGGTTGACACGTTCTGTTTGCCCATCCGATTGCGGATGATAAGCTGCACTCTTGTTCAGCTGCACATTAGCCAAACGAAATAACTCTTTCCACAACTTACTAGTGAAAATACGATCTCTGTCACTGACAATGGTAGTTGGCATTCCATGCAGACGATAAACTTGATTGTGAAAAACCTTAGCCACTGAAGCAGCCGTAAATGGATGATGAAGAGGTAAGAAATGTGCCTACTTAGAAAAAGTATCCACTACCACCAACACACAGTTGAAACCCCCGGATTTTGGCAGCCCTTCAATAAAATTCGTTGAGATCACTTGCCAAGACATGGAGGGTACATGCAACGGCTCTAATAACCCAGGTAACCTTGCTCGATCAGGCTTAGCCTGCTGACACACCAAGCATTCTTGAACAAACTTGTGCACAACAGTTTTCATGCCTTGCCAAGCAAATAATTGTTTTAAGTCTCCTGTAAGTCACCGGCACTCCTGAATGACCACCAACAGCCGAATGATGAAAATCTATCATGATTTTAATGTGCAACAGGGAATCATTGCCGAGCCAAATTCTGCCTCTGTATCTCAGAATACCTTCTTTCAAGGAAAATTGGGGAACTGCATCAGCAGATATAGCTAACTTGGCTAAAATTGACTGGGTATGCTGATCTTGGTCATAAGATTTTACCACTTCCTCTAACCATTTAGGAGTACAAGCTGAGATTGCCACACATTCAGCTTCAACAGAGTTCCTGCGAGAGAGAGCATCAGCAGCTCTGTTGTCAACGCCTTTCTTATACACAATTTTATATTGAAGCCCTAGCAACTTAGTAAAAACCTTTTGTTGCCATTGTGTATGCAATCGCTGCTCAGTCAACTGCACTAGACTCTTTTGATCAGTAAATATCCGAAATTCCCCAAATTGCAAGTAATGGCTCCACTGATCAACAGCTGCTAAAATTGCAATATATTCCTTCTCATAGGTCGAAAGACCTCTTGATCTTGGTCCCAATGACTTACTCAAATAAGCTAAAGGATGACCTCTCTGCAGTAGTACCGCCCCAATGCCTGTGCCACTAGCATCAGTTTCAATACAGAATGGCACTGAAAAATCTAGTAAGGCTAGCACTAGCTGTAGCACCCAAAACTAGCCCATTTAAATTTTTTAGTAATTTATTGGCTTTTTATTTAATTTGTTCATAATTAATATAGGCTAAATAAATTATTTATGATTATTAAAATTAAATATAAGTTGTAGAAACATTATTGTTGCATTCATGCTGCTGCATTTATTTTTGTATTGCTTGTGATTCAAACGAGAGTTTAAATTTATTTAAATTTGAATTTAAATCACCTTGTTTGGAGCTCTAGAAAAGTTCTTAGGCTCATAGTTCGTTTCTGCCCCCTGAAGATTTCTCCCGGCTTGCATTCCTTCCCTCAACTCTCCCTCGGCCCAACACCCCCCTCCTTCCTTCTCCCCCGCCTGGGCCTCCATCCCCCGAGCCGGCCCAGCTCGCCACTCCCTTTTTCATCCCGCGCACCACGGCCCAAATTCGCCGGCCGGCCCAAACTGCAGCGCCTTCCCCCCTTCCCCCTTCCTTTCTTCTTCGCGCGAATGGCGCCGAGCGCCGGCGAAGGCAAGGCCGCTCTTCCCGCGTCGTGGGCCCTCGCCGAGGCACCCCGCAGCTGCCCCGAAGCTTCCTCCCCCGATTCCCTTCCTTCCCCGTCCGCGCCGCGCATGGCAAGCTGCCTCTCCGCATGGAAGGGAGAAATCCGCCGGCGGCGGCAGCGATCTTCGTGCACTGCATGCTAGGGACCCCCCTGGGCCATATTTAAGACGTGCACCGAGCCCCTGGAGCCTCACCGGCCCCCTCCCGAGCTCCAAGCGCCCCCCAGCCCTTCCCCCTCGCCAAGCACCACTGCCCGCCGGCAACTGGTATCTCCTGGGCCGAGACGACTTGCGAGGCCCAGCAACTGGTATCTCCTGTTGGCCTTGCTGCATGGCTTGGTCAACACTGCTAACACTTGGGGCACTGATTTGCAGGCTGTGACTACCGATGCTTAAAAAAATTAGTTGGCGTCGGTACATGTAAGTTTTTCGATGCCTGAGAATAAAAAATTAGTTGTTACTGTATAAACATATAAGCTTGCCAATAAAACATGTGGCAGAGTCAAGTGGGCCCACTCATTTCGGCATCAGTGCTCAACCAGCATGCTGTAAGTTTTTTCAGCACCGAACACAGTTCTGACGTATCTGTCCCCCAGAAGTTTTTTCAGCATCGATGACGCTGTGAACAGTCTTACTGCCCGGCATGCTAGTGTTGCTGTGCCTGCTGGCCTGTACCGAAAAGGCCGAGCACGAGCGGCTCATTAGCTAATAAGGCATCTTGTTTCATTTCCAACGTTTCAGCCCGATCGTTGCATCAGAACCGGAAATATTAGGGTCGCACACGCGATCTCAGAATCAGAAGTACCCGACATGCTAATAGGCCAAAATCAGCCCATGTCTCCTTTCCTGGAGGGTCGGGTTAGGGTGATAGAGTCGGGGGTTGCCGGTCAAGATGGTGACGATACCACAGTGGAGGGTGGCAGCGGAGGCGCTGGATTAAGAAAAGGCAACGCATCACAGCTGCATAAGAAAGCAGAGATGCAACCCCTAACAGCATCCAATCGTAAGGGTAAAAGCAAATCACGCACTGCGTCGGTGTTTAACCCGGTACCTGTGTAGGGTATATCAGAATAAAGAAGTCATGGGTCTCGCCGAGTTCAAAGAAACGATGGTGCACACATAAGATAACAATTTAGACAGGTTCAGGCCCCAATGTGTTTAATACCCTACGTCCTTGTATGCTGTATTGCTTTGTGTATGAGTTGAGTTGTTTTGAGGAGGTCCCTACTCCGCCTTGTATACACGGGGAGTAGAGTTATAAGTCGGTTACATGATCCTAGTCGTATACAATAGAGAGTACTATAATATGGTAATTGAGAAGTCCCATATCAGTACACAACTAGTTCTCTGAGTCAACTACGCCGTCTTGCACCATAACCGACCGTTTTTTAGAGTACTCGGATCGAATTCCTCTTGATAGAGTAAACCAATCCCGTGTGTGAGTGGCCCTAGGGACCCTGGTTCCACAAGCATCCGAGCATCTTACGCATTCTCTTCGAGTCTTGATTCTGTTACCACTTTTTCAAAACCTCATCAGTCGAGTAGTTGAGGGTGAAGCACAAGATGCTCATATCTTCTTCATCGAATAGTTTCTATTTGAGTGCATCTTTGATGCATTCAATGAGCCCAAGCCTCTTACTACTTTTTAAAGTAGTTAGAGATTCAAAAGCAGTCTCATATTGTCCAGTAGAGTAGTTTAATGGTGTGAACCGACTAGATGCACTCATTGGGGGTAGCCCCAAGCTTCGAGTGATTTTGTTAAATCAGTCAAAGGTTTTCACTTGATTTCGGTCTTAAATTTTGAAAAAGATAAAATCCTCCGAATATTCGCCAGTAGCCCCTGATCTTTTCATAGGAGGGGAACTGGTATTGATGGCACAGGAAAAATGGAAGGCAAGGTGAGAGACGAGGAAGACTACGGGTTGGGAGGTTGAAAAAGATATTTTCATCGGTGGGAGCGCAGAGTCTCGCGAGACTTCCAGCCAGCGGTCACGCGAGACTTAATTGTTGGCCTTTTAAGCGAGGACACTGACTAATAGGAGCCGTACATTTACAATCGAACGGATAGTAGAATTTTTACTACCATGGATACTCTGGCCAGCCGCCGCACCCGCCCTATTGAATATAAGGTTATATCTTTGTTTTAAAGATCCGAGAAATATGGAAAAAAAATCTTCAAAAATATCAAATCTCCATTATTCTGACAACCGGTGGTATGATAGGATGGAAAAAACCCTAAAAACCAGCACAAGTTACGGTATTGTTTCGCGCCGTCAAAAATTACTATATGTATATGCAGGCTATTACGGAACGCCTACAGATAGATGGGCCTCCTTCCACCCCCACGCCCACAGATTGGACGTGCAGCAGTTTCTCATATGGTAAGAAATTCAATGATGGCCGCATGCTTGCACTTATTTGAATTCACCATTGCTGACCTTAATTAGTTATTTTGTTTCAGTCTACATCGAACCCAGCCCCTGCCCCAGGTATACATGGTGAGATACCTCTAGAGATTGGTTCATCAAATGTAACTATTGGTGGGTCCACTCCAGAGAATGCCTATGTACTGTTTGTGTGATTGCTACCTCTAAAACTAAAGTTGGATTTGGACATATATTTCTATGATTCTGAAGTATATATTTGTATTGTTGGTCTGTAATAAAATGTAAAATATATCTAAGATTCTCTGAACCATTTGTGAGTTATTCTTGCCAATACAAATATATATGGGAAAATAAGCTACATGCAAATATAAAACATTGATATGTGTGTTTGTCTCAAACACATGGGAAATAAACTACATATGGTGTGTCAATCCATTTATCCGCGTACAAATCTATCGCATGTGTGCTTCTAATTGACAAAACACACCAACACATGGTAACGTTAAGTAGTCCCGTGTGTTTTCCAAAGCACTTGGGAAACACAACACATGGTAAGGGCGTCCCCAACGGATCTATTTGAGCTAGCTATTTGGTGATGTGGATGAGAGAGAAGAGATAAAAAGTAAGTCATCAGCTCTTAGTTCCTAGCTAGCTTGAAGCACGCCGATCAAGATAGTAATGAACCGATGAATGTGGGTTTGAGGGAAAGAGAATAAATTGGTGGGCCTAAAGAAAATAAAAGGATAAAAAATATCTTACAAGTAGGACCCATAAGATGACATATAACCGTCCTAACTAGTACTGGCTATTACTATTGGAGACACCCTAATGTTTAGTACTCCCGGTTCGTTTCTCTAAAACACTCGGGAAGTACAACATTTTCCCGACTTTTCCTTCCCTAGTGACTAATCCCGAGTGTTGGCGCTCAGGGAAGGTATTTCCGTTTGTTTTTTTGCTTTTTTATTGTGTTCTTAGTACTAGGGAATATCCTAGATTCTAGTAGTGAAAAGGAGGAAGAAAGAGACACCATAAGAACCTTGTGCCGCCATTTGGAGATAATGTCCATAGAAATCTTTGCAATACATGGGTGAAGGTTTAGCAATAGATTGTTGTCTTACACTTTTTATGCATGTGTTTCCTGTGAGTATGTAGTGTGCTACATGGAGACAGAGTCTCTAAGATAACAAAACTTTATAATAATATGGTCTAATGCAAACAAGGCCGGTGTACCTTTATTTGTTTGATGACAAAAAAAGAGATATCCGTTGCTCATATTTCTGAGATATCTTTTAATAACATATGTTATTAGTTTATACACAATATCTCTATATAAGATGTTGCTTGACACGATATAAGTTGATATAAGATCTCTATGTAATTTGACAGCACCATGACATAATATAATAATAGTACAGCTATACATACGTTGTGGTATTGCTAAGTATTAGATTGACAATGATTTCTACCAAATAAAAATTGGAAATCACGAGTGATAGATATTGCCATTTTAAGAGTATATAGAAAAACTAAATAAACCAACGACAGTTCGGACACCATCCAAATTCTCCCCTATACGTGTGAATTTCTCTGGCATGCGCGATTATTCCATGTGCCAATGGAAAAACTATCTTATCTATGTGTTGTGCTCGCACAAAATTTTGCGTGGGAAGAGAATCGCGGGGATATCACGCGCCATGTACGTGTGTTGTTAACATGATCCATTATAACTAAAGTAGTAAGGGACATCTTTAGACAAGGTGTTGAATACGTACCCACAAACGGTTGATGCGTATGTTATTGCATGAGACGATCTTCAAAATGGTTGATGCATGTGTCGCAATGTATATATCTGCCTTAATTAGAGATGTTACAATTGGGTGCAGAGCATTGACTTATGGCCAAGTCTTCTTATCTCACAACAGCCGCAAATGGAATTTCTGGGATCTAATTATTACAAGAAAAGTTATAAGCTTCCTCTGTGGTTATAAGTCGATTTCACATTTCAAGGTTGAAAATTGAGTCGCGACAGGGTTCAAAGTAAAAATTAAAGTTGACCTCGCTTTAATTTGTGGTATATAATGGCACGTCAAGTATCGATCCATATATAGCTAAGTCTTTTCCATCTACGTCTGCCCACGCCTGCAAAGAGAATTTTTGAGACTCAAATACATGAGTAGTCGTTCACTTCCAATCAAAATTAAACTAGCATTTTTATCACTCACGAGGAACCACTGCACTCAGTTTCTTATCCGAGATAAAATTTTAAACCTCGGCACACAAGTCTGCACCAGGATCTGGTGTCAAGTTATAATACCGTATCTCCACACATCATCACATGACATCGTGCTTCGCTGTTTGGTTGTTTGCATTGATTAGTGTTGACAGCCAAAATTGGCAGTCACCCGGATAAACCGGTCTGACCGGTTTGTCTAACCAGTCTGACCGGTTTGAGTCTGTAATTCGAGTATGTTTAGGATTCCGAGTTTGATCCCATATTGTAACCGACTCATGAGGGGTAAGACTTCCCCGGCCTATATATATGAAGGCTAAGGCCGATTGAGAGTTATTCCAATCGAATCAACATATTTGTCCTTTACTTTTTATCTCTCAAACCCTAATCTCTTCCAAACCCTAATTGCTGTCCTTTGCTCGTCTCCGCGACGTACTAAGGCGTTCTAGGTGGCCTGCCGACCCTAGAGCAACCCTAGATTTCTTGAGCTCCGACAGGGTCCCTCCCTTGCTCGAGTTTCTAGGTCTTCACGACCTCCTGCCAGGAAGCGGTCTGACCGGTTCTAGGAACCGGTCTGACCGGTTTGCCCAAGGGAGGCCGGGTGTTGGCTGTGGTGACGGCCATGCTGCGATCTCGAGTGTGTTGTCGCATCTTTGTGTCAACATACTTTTTGGCGACTCCACTGGGGAAAGATTAATCTGGTTCCAAGACCGATCTAATCTACCTCGAAGATGTCGGGTGCAACCAGTGAGCTCGACAAGAACAACATTATCACCGCTACGATGGAAGAACTCACAGACGAGGAGCGGAAGCGGTACCTGATTGCTGAGGAACACTTCAAGGCGCAATTCTTGAAGGGCTTCAAGAAGGATCGCGGAGGCTTCGTCAAGAGAGTTGAAGACTTCGTCATGCCAGGTTTTAAGTTGGCTAACGATCAAGTTGAGGAACTTCCTAAGGTAACCGGTGAACCCTCTGATTTAATGCAACAAATAACTCGCATGATGGATGAAAAGTTGCATGCTGCACAAACTGCTACAAGTGAGTTAATTGTTAACATGGCTAGTAATTTTGATGCGTTTAATAAGGGTAAGAATACTTTCGAAGATCCTAATGCATGCCCTAAAATTGATGCTAGTACGTCAAGTGTACGAGAAAATATTATAGATCATAATTTGGGTGTGCCATTGAATTTCTATCAAGGCCAGCCACCTCATCCTAGTTCGGTCCAAGAACCGGTCAGACCGGTTTTCCCAACCGGTCAGACCGGTTTGCCCAATTCAGTTGGACAAACCGGTTCTATGGGTGTAGGTGCAACGGATGCAATGGTTTTATCCAATACAACTACTTTTGGTCCTGTTTTTACACCCCCTCGCACTACTGTTGTAGGAAGTGCACCTATGAGATCTAGTGTCTCTTTTGGACCGATTCCAAATACTACTCATAATACTGTGTATGGTGCTCCTCGTTTTCAGAATACAACTAGTGCGAATTATCAAGCCGATTTCTCTAAGTTCAAAGAGGATCTAGCTAATACAATTAGAACAAAGCTTGGGATAGATATGAGTAGCTCACGTTTATATCAAAAACCATATCCTCCTGAATTTGATCTAGTTACATATCCTAATGGTTGGCGTGTTCCTGAGTTTGTTAAATTCAATGGCGAAGATAATCGTACCACTTGGGAGAATGTTAGTCAATATATTTTGCAGCTAGGAGAAGCAGCCTTTTATGAGCCATTGCGTGTTCGCTTGTTTTCATTAACTTTGACTGGAACTGCTTTCTCTTGGTTTTCTTCGCTTGCTCCTAATTCTATTCAAAGTTGGTCCCAATTGGAGCGTAAATTTCATGAACACTTCTTTAACGGAGAAAATGAAACTAAATTAACTGATTTAACATCTATTAGGCAAAGCCGAGAGGAATCAATTATAGATTATTTCAAAAGATTTAGGGATACAAAGAATAGATGTTTTAATTTGTCAATTTCTGAAAAAGATTTAGCAGATTTAGCTTTTGCAGGCTTGCGATCTTATTTGAAAGAGAAATTAGAAGGTTTTGATTTTCTTTCTATTAATCACTTGCAAATGAAGGTCATGAGTCTCGAATTAAAGTTAAAACATATTAAAGAAAATGCTAAGCCTCATCGTTCCAATGTTCATTTGCTTGATAATAATTCTGATAGCTCGGATGATGAGGATAAAGAAGTTTATGCTGCTGAATTTGTTTGGCCATCAAAAGCTAAGCCTTGTTCTTGTCCTTCGTTGAAGCCGGTTCAGAAAAATCGGCGAGAAGAAATTAAATTTACTTTTGATGTTGCCAAGTGTGATCGTATTTTTGATGAATTGCTTAAGAATGGTTTCATTAAACTTTCTCATGCAATTCCACCAGCCGATCAATTGAAAAATCATGCTTATTGTAAGTGGCATAATTATTTTTCACATGCTATTAATGATTGCAATGCTTTCCGACGACAGATACAATCGGCTATTAATGAAGGTCGGTTACTACTAGCTGAGATGCAAGTTGACAAGACTCCCTTCCCTGTGCATACCCTTGATTTGAACACCAAGGTGCTGATTCGGCCGGAACAAGCCGAAGGAGCTAAGGGGAAGAATGTGGTAGTCAGAGAGCCAAGGCCGGGAAAAATTGATGATCAAATTCCGGTCAGAAAAGTGATGCTTGAAAAGACTCTAGATGGTAAAGAATCTCTGAAAATTACAATTAACACATCAAGGCCCGGGGGGCAAGAAAGTTCATCAATTGAGACTCGGTCCGCTGATCAGGCGAAACCGGTCAGACCGGTTTGCCCCTGGACCGACCAAGAACTTTCAAGCCTAGACGCCCGGAAGTGGGTACTTGGAAGGTGAATGAGCCTAAAGTCAAAGGCATGGTTCTGAAGCAAGGACCTACTTTTAGTCAACTCCTGAACAAGTACACAAAGGCCGCTCAAGTCAATCGGCCAACAAAGAGAACAAGGTCACCACCGCGTTGGGATAGTTCTTCAGATAATAACAAACGTCGTGGTGATATTACTACTGTGTTTCCTCCACAGAAGATGTATGCTACTATGCCATGGGCAGCTCTGGCGTTAGGTTCTCCATATCCAACATGGGACTAAGGAATGTGGATGCAGTGCTTTCCTATGCCACAACCACCTCAAGATTACATGGGCAATGGTCCTAGGATACCAGTACATGACCGATTGAGCTCATATCAATCAGATCCGGTGTTAGCCAGCAAAGCGGTCAGACTGGTTTCCAAACCGGTCAGACCGGTTTGGTCTGAACAGAAACAATATGCTCCTCCTCAGCAAAAATATCATGTCAAGGAGAAGAAGGAGTAAGTGAAGCTTATAGAGGACCCAAAGCAAGCCAAGATTGATGGGTTTGTTAAGATTGGTGATGTTCCAGTGGCTATGCAAGAGTTGGGTAAAAAGCCGATAGTTATTGGAGATTCGGTTGTTAAAAAACATGTCATGGCCAATGATCATGAAGCTGGAAGTAGCTAGGCTGTGAAGAAAGTGTTTCAACCAAGGTGGTGTCCTTCTGGTTTGACTCATACACAAAAGAGAAAATTGCAGCGCTTGCGAAACAAAGAAAAAAGGGAACAATGAGCTGAGAAGTTAAGAGATGAACATTTCAACAGATATAGGCCAATGATTTCTCAGAAGAAAATTTGGCAAGCCAAGTCAGTTGTGCAACCAGTAGCACAACCGGTCAGACCGGTTTCAGAATCCGGTCCGACCGGTTTGGGCGCAACAGAAGCGGTCCGACCGGTTTGGAACCAGAGGCAGAAAGCACATCTATTCTCATTATAAATGAAGCTATTACGCTTGAAAATCCTCCAGTGGTTGAAGATGAAGAGATGGTTGATTTCGAAGCTTCTCCAGAGCATAACAATATGGGTGTTAATGCTGTCTATTTATCATTGGATTACGTTGTGGTGCCAGAGGAGGAAATATCTCATCTTCAGCTTGGGCCTCGCGATGCTATATTTCAGAAGCCGCAAGAATCAAACAATCACTTGAAGGCTTTATACATGAGAGGTCATATCAATGGGAAGCCAATCTCGCGAATGTTGGTTGATGGTGGGGCGATTGTGAATCTTATGCCCTATTCTCTCTACAAGAAGATTGGCGGAAAGGACGAAGAATTGATCAAGACGAACATGACGGTCAGTGGAGTTGGTGGCGGTGATCCTATTGGCGCCAAGGGTGTGGCTTCTATGGAGTTGACCATTGGAAGCAAGACCGTTGCTACAACTTTCTTCATCTCAGAAGTGCAAGGTAACTTTAGTTTAATTCTTGGGCGTGATTGGATTCATGCAAATCAATGCGTACCTTCTACCTTGCATCAATATCTTATTCAGTGGATCGGTGATGAAGTTGAAGTTGTACATGGTGATACTTCTTCCTTCGTTGCAACGGTCGATTCCGATTCTATTAGTGCGAATGAAAATATTAAATGTTTGTCGGGCTTAGATTTGACCGATTATGAGCTGATCAGTTGCACTAAGGATGGTTTCGTTACTGCTACATTAAAACCGATGGAGAATCGGTTGAATGACTTGCTGTAATTGATGGAGCAAACAAATCAACAGAGACAAACCGATCAGACCGGTTTAGGACTGAACAGTGCCGGTCGAGCCAAACCGGTCAGACCGCTTCTGGGAACCGGTCAGACCGGTTTACGTCTGGACAGTGGCTTCAAGAGCGAATTGATCATTTTCGAGAAAAAACAGAAGGTACATTTGAAGCCATTGAGGATCTGGGTGATATGGATAAACTGGGTCAAGGTTTTACATCAGCCGACCCTTTAGAAAAAATAGATATCGGTGATGGTACTATTCCTAGGCCAACTTTTGTAAACAAAAATTTATCGGCTGAGTTTAAAGCTGAATTAATAAATTTGTTGAAGGAGTATGTCGATTGTTTTGCTTGGGAGTACCGTGAGATGCCCGGTTTGAGTCGTGATTTAGTTGAGCATCGTTTACCGATAAAAGCCGGTTTTAGACCTTTTAAACAATCGGCTAGACGTTTTAATCCCGCTATTTATGACCGAATAAAAGAAGAAGTTAATCGTTTGCTAGATGCTGGTTTTATTCGGACTTGTCGTTATGCGGAGTGGATTTCTAATATTGTTCCCGTTGAAAAGAAAGATTCGGGAAAACTTAGAGTTTGCATTGATTTTAGAGATCTTAATAAAGCTACTCCGAAAGATTCCTATCCTATGCCTATAGCCGATGTTTTGATTAATGAAGCATCCGGACATCGTGTTGTTAGTTTTCTTGATGGAAATGCCGGATATAATCAAATATTCATGGCCAAAGAAGATATGCACAAAACGGCCTTTCAATGTCCGGGATTTATTGGTTTATTTGAGTGGGTGGTTATGACTTTTGGATTGAAGAATGCTGGCGCAACTTATCAAAGGGCTATGAATTTAATCTTTCATGATTTACTTGGTGTTATTGTAGAAGTGTATGTTGATGATATTGTAGTTAAATCGGATGGCTTGGATTCTCATTTAGCCGATTTAAAACTTGCTCTTGAGAGGATGCAACGGTATGGTTTGAAGATGAATCCACTCAAATCTGTTTTTGGTGTTTCATCTGGGAAGTTTTTGGGATTTATTATTCATGAGAATGACATAGAAATTGATCCCAAGAGAATTGAAGCTATGAAGAACGTTGAAGCTCCTACTTGCAAAAAGGATTTGCAAAAGTTTCTAGACAATGTGAATTTCTTGAGAAGATTTATAATTAACTTGTCTGGAAAGGTAGATGCTTTTACTCCTTTACTTCGGTTGAAAGATGAAGCCGATTTTATCTGGGGGACAAAACAACAAGAAGCTTTTGAGAAGATCAAAGAATACTTGTCTTCACCACCGGTGGTTAGGGCGCCTAAGAGAGGGGTTCCGTTCAGACTTTATGTGGCAGCTGAAGATAGAGTTATTGGAGCTGTGTTGACCCAAGAAATTGATGCTAAAGAATATGTGATTGCTTATATAAGCCGACGGTTAATTGATGCAGAAACGAGGTATACTTTCATTGAGAAGTTATGCTTGTCATTATATAATGCTTGTACTCAGTTGAGGCATTATTTATTATCTAGTACTTGCATCGTGTTGTGCCAAACCGATGTTATCAAACATATGTTGCAAAAACCGATTTTAAGTGGTAGGATCGGTAAATGGGCTTATGCTTTAGTTGAGTATGATTTGGCTTGTGAACCTTTAAAATCTATGAAAGGCCAAATTGTAGCTGATTTTATTGTTGAGCATCGGATTGATGATACTTGTGAATTCAACGTCGGTTATGTTGCTTGTACACCATGGAAGTTATACTTTGATGGATCGGTTTGCAATGATGGACAAGGAATTGGTGCTGTTTTGGTTTCTCCAAGTGGTGCCGTTTCTGAGTTTTCAAACCGATTAGAAGAAAAGCGTACCAATAATCAAGTTGAATATGAAGCTCTTCTATTCGGTTTAGAATTTTTGCCAGACATGGGAATTAAGCATGTTGAGGTTTTTGGTGATTCACTCCTAGTGGTACAGCAAGTGTCTAAGGTATGCCAATGCTATAATGGTTTTTTGAATGCATATCTTGATAGATGCCTTGATATTATAGCTTCTTTTGATGAATTTACAATCAAACATATTCCAAGAGAAAAGAATGGCAAGGCTAATACTCTGGCTCAGAAAGCATCTGGTTATATCATTGCAAAGAAATATTTCTACCTTCAAAGACCGATGCAAATAAAAGCAGAGATTCAGGTTCTGGACAAACCGGTCCAACCGGTTTCACAAACCGGTTTGACCGCCAGAACCGGTCTGACCGGTTTTGAAACTGGTCTGACCGCTTTGTCTCCTGACAACGGTAAAAAGGTCTTGGATGATGTTAACGGCTCCAAGTTTAAAGATCAGGACTGGAGAGTACCTATTATTACCTATTTGAAGGATCTTGGTCATGGTGCAGGAAGAAATATTCGGCAATTATCATTTAAATACATATTGCTTGACGATGAACTTTATCGTCGAACCGCCGAAGATTTGCTTTTGAAATGTTTAGACTCAGATCAGGCTAAAGTCGCCATGGGGGAGGTTCATGAAGGTATTTGTGGTACACATCAATTGGCTCCCAAGATGAAGTGGTCACTTAGACGAGCCGGTTTTTATTGGCCTACTATGATGGCAGATTGTTTTAAGTACTATAAAGGGTGTGAAGAATGTCAGAAATTTGGAGATCTACAAATGGTACCTGCTGCATTGATTCATCCTATTATTAAACCATGACCATTCAGAGGTTGGGGGTTGGATTTTATTGGGCAAATTAATCCTTCATCATCAAAGGGACATCGTTTCGTGTTGGTTGCTACGGATTATTTTACCAAGTGGACCGAAGCGATTCCATTGAAGAATATGACACATAGAGAGGTAATGGAGTTTATTACACAAAACATTATTCATAGATTCGGTATTCCTCAAACTTTGACTACGGATCAAGGTACTTCGTTTATGTCTAAAGAGGTACATGAATTTGCCGAATCCTATAGTTGCTTAATTCATCTCCATACTATGCTCAGGCTAATGGACAAGCCGAGTCAAGTAATAAGACTTTGATTAGATTAATCAAGAAAAAGATAGAAGAAAATCCTAAAAGATGGCATGAAGTTTTATCCGAAGCATTATGGGCTCATCGTATATCTAGACATGGTGCTACTAAAGTTACTCCTTTTGAGCTTGTATATGGTCAATAAGCCGTTTTGCCTGTTGAGGTGAATCTGGACGCTTATAGACTAGCTAAACAAAATGACCTTGATGCTGTTGATTATCATGATTTGATGATGGATAATATTGATGAGATCACCGACAAGAGGTTGAAAGCTTTGAAAGAGATTGAAAAAGATAAGCTTCGGGTTGCTAAAGCTTACAACAAGAAGGTGCGAGGGAAATATTTTCAGATTGGAGAGCTTGTGTGGAAGACAATCTTTCCTATTGGGACGAAAAGCAATAAGTTCGGGAAGTGGTCACCAAGTTGGGAAGGGCCATATAGAATTGTCAAAGTTATTTTTGGGAATTCTTATATGCTGGAGACATTACAAGGAGATCATTTGCCTAGAGCTATCAATGGAAGATATTTGAAGAAATTCTATCCAAGTGTTTGGCAAGACGCATGAAGATTAATGGCCGATAGGTTTTTGATATCATCCTTAGCATAAATTTTAGCTCCTGGGTTGTAATTACTTGTATATTGCTTTTTAGTTCTCAAGTTCACTAAAAACGCAGGGGGGCATGTGTTGACAGCCAAAATTGGCAGTCACCCGGATAAACCGGTCTGACCGGTTTGTCTAACCGGTCAGACCGGTTTGAGTCTGTAATTCGAGTAGGTTTAGGATTCCGAGTTTGATCCCATATTGTAACCGACTCATGAGGGGTAAGACTTCCCCGGCCTATATATATGAAGGCTAAGGCCGATTGAGAGTTATTCCAATCGAATCAACATATTTGTCCTTTACTTTTTATCTCTCAAACCCTAATCTCTTCCAAACCCTAATTGCTGTCCTTTGCTCGTCTCTGCGACGTACTAAGGCGTTCTAGGTGGCCTGCCGACCCTAGAGCAACCCTAGATTGCTTGAGCTCCGACGGGGTCCCTCCCGAGCTCGAGTTTCTAGGTCTTCACGACCTCCTGCCAGGAAGCGGTCTGACCGGTTCTAGGAACCGGTCTGACCGGTTTGCCCAAGGGAGGCCGGGTGTTGGCTGTGGTGACGGCCGTGCTGCGATCTCTCGTGTGTTGTCGCATCTTTGTGTCAACAATTAGTAACCGAAATCATTTCATATTATTATGCCCACTTCTGTTAGGGTCTCCTATAAGATAAGAACATCCATTATTCCTCGTATGCTGCATATTGAAACTTCCGGGCAGTCACCAGTAAGAAACGACTCCATACATCATTGTCTCAGTTGAGTTTGGACTTGAGACAAATATTAGATTTAGTCCTGGTTGAAATCTAGGTCTCAGAGGACATTTAGCGCCATGGTTGGTAACACCAATGGGACTAAAAGTGATCCTTTAGTCCTGGTTGTAGGCTTAGCCCGGGATTAAAGGGTTCTCTATATCTTACTATAGAAGAAAAATATCCCACTAAGAGTCACATATGTTGCATAGGTGGGGTGGTTAGTAGGCTACATGAGAGGCCAAACCCCATGAGCTACAACATTTTTTGAATTGGCAAAATAGCCACCAACGTACTCCAACTTTAGGCAAAGGGTCAACTTCGTCCCCCAACTATCAAAAAGTTCAAAATCGTCCTCCAACTTCTCAAATCCGAGTCGGATTCATCCCTCGTCCGAGGTGGCATGCCACATAGGCAAGCCATGTCATCAACCCACTGTGAAATCCCATGTTTACTGCTTCTAAATAGAATTCATCCCCTCCTATCCGTACCGCCGCACCACGCCCCTGATGTGTACCGTTCCGCCAACGAGCCTCCCAAGCTGAGAGCCGAGCCATGGGTAATCAAGCCGGTGATCCTAATTCAGAAGAGCCGAAGCCCAAGCAATCGACCTTGCCGCTCCCTTCTACCGTTCTGCAAACTGAATCATTAAAAAAAAGAGTCGAGTCACCCGGGCTCATCGGCGTGTACAGAATCCTGCCGCCAGGCAACTGTACCCGTCATCGATGGAGTATTCTGCCGCCATGGAACTGTACCCGTCATCGATTGAGTATTCTCCCGCCAGGTAATCGAATGCAGATGATGGGATCATGATCCATAATCTTCTACCATCAACGCCCATGGCCGATCCGAACACCACTGTCGTTATTGCATCCACCCTCCCCCTCCCTGTCAAGGTAGCAGCTGCTGCTAAGATCGTCATTCATCGTATTGAAACGTCGAGATAATCCTCAGACTTCTGCTCTTGTAAACGCAAATCAAGATAAAGGCAAAGCGAAAGGCAAGCAATCACGTCTTCAGACTCAGCTGTTGTTGTAGATGAAAATCAGTTCTATACGGTGTCAATTCTGTTTCGCTCAGTAACTGAAACAGAACTGAATGATGTGTTCCATTGTTTGAGGTTGGGGAAGAGCAATGCGTCGCGGAGCACAGCTTCGGCAGTTCGGTCACTAGCTAAGAGCAACGATCAATCAACGATGCGGCGGCGCCAGGATTCCAGGAGGGATAAATCCTTTTTAGAAGTAGTAAGGGGTAAACATGGTATTTTACAGCGGGCTGCTGACATGGCTTGCCTACGTGGCAGGCCAACTCGGATGAGGGATGAACCCGACTCGGACTTAAGAAGTTGAAGGACGATTTTGAACTTTTTAATAGTTGAAGGACGAAGTTGACCCTTTGTCTAAAGTTGAAGGACGTCGATGGCTATTTTGCCTTTTGAATTACAACATCATCCTTTTCCTATATAATGCAACTTCGGTGTTCCCTCGCAGGTTCACAGCTAGCTCGAGCTGCAGTAACTGAAGAGGAAAGACAAGGAAGGCCGGATGGACGCCAACGCTGAACTTCTCGAAGCGCTGGCCATCATGTTCACGGTGGTCGTTATTGGGCTTTTGGTCATCATGGGAGTTTTTAGAGTCCCGCTCTTTATCACCGCTCTTATGTTCAGCGTTCTTGCGCCATCCTGCGCGTGGGGTTTTATCAGGGTAAAGAGGTTGAACTTCTGGCTCCAGCGCATGGGCCGCTCCGACGAAATGTTTCCTCTGATGCCGATACACTTGCACGAGATTGTTTCATGTCTGATGGTGCTTCTGATACTTCTATTTAACATGAGACCAGACCGATCGACCCAATTTGCGAGGTGCGTATATGTATGAACTGTAATTCGTTCCATTCCAGATTAATGTTCCGTGTATATATGAATGATTGCACTGAATTATATATTCAATGCTGTATCGTGGTTGCAAGGCATGCTCTGGATGGTGATCCAATCGTTTGGACTTCTGGCAAGACCATCGCTGCTGCCATTCGTGGTCGGACTGGCCATCACAGGCTATGGCATGGGTGTGTTCTTCTCCAGGGCCCCGGTGATTGCGTTATTCCGTGGTGGTGGCTCCGTCGTTACCATCGGCTTGATCGTGGTCATCGCCGGCATTTGGTTACATCGTGGCAGCGCCGGCCGTATGGCTGGTGTTTCCCTCATGGTTTACCTTTCGGTGCTCCTGGTTGCCACCTACAACACAGGCGGCGACTGGTAGCAGTGATTTCTAGTATGTCGTTTAGTACCGTATCGTGTGATAAATGTACTACATCCGTTTCTAAATGTTAGTCGCTTGGGAACCGAGAATAGGGGGCACGGATTCCCAACGATAAATAAATCGGGAGAGAGGGAGTAGGTAACATCTATATTCATGGTTTTTAAATGCATATATTAATAAAAAAGTATTATGATAGACAATATCCAATCGATTGATTTCTCAAAAGAAAATGTAACAGCAAACCCAAATAAGAGGTTCCTCCATCCATGCACCCAAAGGATGAACGCGACCATAGAGAGCTAGAAGGGGAATCGATATAATACGATCCCAACCTACACAGCTCTATTTAAACACATCAACAAATTCAAAAATGGTCGACACCAATATGATATTATAAAGGTTCTAGTTAAACACGTACTGCAGCAAATCGGATATCACAAACAACCCAGTCTTTGATCGACCTTCTTATACAAGTCCTCAAAATAGACTGTTTGGAGAAACGCCATTTGTTATTGCAAAATAAAGACAAGGAAGGTTCAAGAACCCATATTTAGTAGCGTTCCAGATGTTTCTCTCAGTTTAATCGTATCATACGGCTTTTCAAGGACAACTAAAGACGGTTTATCCCTTCAATCTGTTTGTAGTTGTTTCTAGAGATGGCGTTATCTAAAAACCTGTCCATTTGTGGCGTCAACGTGGGTTTATTTCTTCAAATCTTACTATTACTAATTGAGCGCTCCTTTTTAAAGTATCCACGTTAATTCTCATGAGACGCCCTAAAAAAATAGATAAATCCTACAAATTCTCACAAAAAAATAAAAACATCGGGCCATTGATTGGGTGAAGTAGAATTATCTAAACAATATTAACACTTGGATCTATTTTACTTTTAGAAAATTGCCTACCTTTGCCACTATGAACATAACTTAAAATAACTCCCAATTGTAGCTTCGGAATTACCCAACTATACCATCAAAGAGTTACCTCAAATACTTCATTTATCTCCACGTGATCTAATATATACTTATCTATCTCTACGTGATCTGATATTTATATTCCAAGCACGTCATCTTAACTAAATAAATGAGCAAATAATAAACTATATACATGATCTGGTATATATAATATCCAAGCACGTCATCTCAAATGAGTGAACAAATAATAAACTACAAAAAGGAGTAAACAAATACAATATAGCCTTTATTTCTATTAGATAGAAGTAAGCACGTAGCGACTCAATCGGCAAACCGTACAGTCCCCCGGATTGGTGATTGGTTCCATATATTGCTTTGCTCACAGATGTCGTGTTGTTGCCAATGCAAATCCACATTTGATAGAACGATTAAGAATGCTTTTACTTTTACCAATGTGTACTCGCACTAGCACTCTTACTGAAAAGTGAACAGGGAATAAGCCATTAAAAGGTTTTTAGTGTTTTGGATAAGTAAGACAGCACAGGCACTGCACATACATGTGGCCTGTGTTGTCGAAAGATAACACATCATAGCGTCAAACATATGAAAACTTTGGTAAGTATTGGAAATTCCAGCATCTGCCTCTGATCATGGATGAGAGCCGGTTTGAATACACAAGTTCTTTATTTAATCATGAATATCTTATGCCTCGATTTTTGAAAATATTTTCTATTAAGTAAATTATTAGGAGTAATTTTCAAAGAAAGAAATTCAAATTTGTGTGAAGTTTTATAATATTACAGAAGCCAAGTACTAGGTGGCCAGCGCGGCACGTGCTTACTATACGATGGACGTGTTTCGTGCGTGGGCGGCTCGGGAGGGTGGGTACACAAGGGGCAGGTAAGGATTTCGGCGGGTGAAAAAAAGATGAGCAAAAATGGTGGAAACCCTCCGACAAGTGCTATGTTTTTGACATTGCAAAACCATCAACGTATTTTCCTCACGATCCGACATGTGGGTTACTTGTGAGGGGTGGTGAAACGAACTGGATTTTAAAAAATGAGAATCCGACTCCCTGTACTATTGTGATAGTCCCAGGACTCATCGGCTATCACGTACAAAACTCATTTCAGAATAATATCATTTCCATACAGCGAATACAGAGTAAAACAACTGATATTTACATAAGTGTTGGCGGCGTTTCGGCACGATTTCGACCACCAAGTCTCGGGAATAAATGAGGTCGTATGCATCATTTCATACATCTAGGTTTAAGTACTAATAAAGTTCCACAAATTTTGATGCGTACGTGATGTGCAGGTACATAATTGAACAAATATGGACTGGGGGGGTGGGGGGCAAAAAGGCCAATTCGGCCGGCCGAACTGTCACACCCAGGTTTACGCAGAAACCTGAATGGTGCTATATGTGTGTCCAGGATATCCACAGAACATATACAACTTATAAATATGAAAATCAGAGTACATATGCTCAAATAAAATGGTTTTACATCAGAAGTTAACGCAATAACTAAATAAAAACACAGCGGAAGTCTAATTATTTACTCTCTTGACAGGTAGAGCCTTAAGTCCACAGGGACGCCGACTGGTTGACCACAGCTCAGTAGTACGGAAGATACTCAGGAAACTCAGTAGCAGTAAACTCATTCACTCTATCTGTTACCCATCCGGGATTTTTATTGAATACTGGCAAGTGTAACTAACTAAATTACTTAGCAAGTATAACACGGTGAATGAAGGCTTAAAAGTAAGGCTAGACACGGCTGAACTGCATTAGCATTTTTAGTTGATTCATTTTATCATGATCCAAGTTACTACAACAAATGAATCCCAGTTGCAACCCAATTAATAAAGATCTTGTTTAGTTCCCAACTTTGAAGACTCAAACGTGGGACTTTGTCATAAATACGTCACTGTAGCATTTCGTTTGTATTTGTGAATAATTGTCCAAACATTGATTAATTAGGCTCAAAATGTTCGTTTCGCAAAGTACAACAAAATTATGCAATTAGTTTTTTATTTCATCTACATTTAGTACTCCATGCATGTGCCGATATATTGATGTGATGGGAATCTTCTTTTTGCATAGTGGAATTTGGGGGTGGAATTTGGCATCTAAACAAGGGCAAAGTAGAAGTAACATTAAGAAATAACAAACATCATATTAACGAGGGAACTATTAATAAAAAAGGATACATGCCGCTCCTGACCATAAACACGGCTATCATGATAGATGTACACTCTGCAGAGGTTTCGCCCTTTGCCTACTGGTCGCGTAAAAGTTCAAAAGAACTTTGCACCCAATCACGCTGTGCTGATCAGGCATGTATCACACTTCGTTTGGTGTGACTGCATAGGGATGCTACGAGACTTTTCACAAGACACCCTAACAAGACAATGACCTCTATGGTACAACACAGGTAGTATGACCCAAGGCACCGAGATCGACTCACGCTTACGGAGTCACACTGATGCATCCGGCCCAGGCGTGGGGTTGGCCGAGGCCCAATAAATTAAGGTTTCCCGGCCCCCAACAGTTCTTAGACACACCCACTTAAGAAAAGGACCAATGTCCCTAAAAGACTAGTCTGATAGGGGAAGGATGGCTTTCCCTTTTAATGTGACTTCTTCCTCCCTAGATAAGCAACGTGGGATTATTTAGAGGCTCACACGGTCGCCGCCCGACTACAACTTTGTTGCGTGTAACACCCAAAAATTTCCTATTTAAAATTTCTGGTAATTAATTGGCATTTATTTAAGTTGTTCATATTTAATATAGGATAAATAAATTATTTATGAATAATTAAAATCAAATATAAGTTGTAGAAATATTTTTGTTGCATTCATGCTGCTGCATTTATTTTTGTATTTCCTGTGATTCAAACGGGAATTTAAATTTATTTAAATTCAAATTTGAATCACCTTGTTTGGAGCTCTAGAAAAGTTGCAAAGCCTAGAGTTCACTTTCGCCCCTCAAACTTTTCCTCAGGTCTACTTCTGCTCCCCATCCTCTTTCTCTGAGCGCAACCCCCCTCCACCTGGGTCCGTCTCCCCGAGTCGGCCCAGCGCCACCCACCCCCTCCCTTTTTCCTTCCCGGTCCATCTCGCCCCTCCTCTTTCCTACTTGGGTCTTCTCCCCGAGCAGGCCCAGCAACCCCAGCCCAGCGCGCGAACCGCTTCCCTCTCTCCTCTCTCTCTGCTCCGCGGCCCCCACCTGCCAGTTTCCCCTTCCTCCTCCCGCCCGCGCGCCTTTCCTCCCCCGGCGCCAATCACGCCCCCGGCCGGCCACCCCAGCTCCTCCCCGCGCCCGTGGGCCACCACGAAGATCTCCTGGAGCTTCTCCCGTCCCCACCTGCCTTTTCCGCGCCCCTTCCCTTCCCAAGCCGTGCGCGTCACAAGGAAGGCCGTCTCCCCCATGGAAACCTCCTCGCCGGCGCGCGATCCTCGAGTGCACGCCAAGGGCCCTTCCCCGGGCTATACAAGCCGACCCCCGCAACCCTGCGACCCACACCAAGCCGCCTGAGCAACTCTGCCTTCCAAGCTCGCCGCCGCCGTCGATCTCCCACGCCGCTGCCTCGGGCTCGACGTGAACCACCGGCGCGACTTCACCATAAGGTGAGGGAACTCCCGAGACTCTTCCTGCTCACTCCCGTGCCCCGACACCCCCTCGCCGCTGCTCACCGTCACTCAGCGCCGCCGACCACCGTCGCCCGCTGCCCCCGGCGAGAAATCGGCGACTTGGACCCCCTAGCTTTTCTCGCCGTTCGCTTCCGTATCTGTAGGACCAAACCGCGCAGCGAATGGTGGCGCGTAGCTCAAGTTAGCCTCAACTCCAGCGAGCCTCGCCGTGATAGCAGGCGGCGCCGCCGCATTTCCCCCTGCCGGCGACCCCCCTGCCCCCGATCTTCCTCCACTGTCCAAATGCGATCCAACGGCCCCGCGACGCCCAAGCGCTCGGTCAACCAGGCGCATAACGGTCAGCCAAGCCACTTTTGCTAAAGAGCCCCTTCACTTTTTAGTAATCAACCCGCGGTCCTGTTTAGTTCAAAAATAATTCCAGATAGGTCCTGTTTTTATTGAAACCCCCCCTGAGCTTTTAAGAATTAGAACCCGCGGTCCTGAGTTTAAACATTTGCGCGATAGCCCTCGGGTTTTAACTCATAATTACGTATAGGTCCTCAGTTTTCTTCAAATAAGCCCCTGGAAACTTTTTAAAATTGCCAGCAGGTCCCTAGAACTTAGAAAACCCATATCTTTTTCGTTCTAGCTCCGATTAGTGTGATTTTCGCGCTCATGTGTTCGTAGTGAAGCGTAGAATTTTTCTAAAAGATTTATTTGTACTGTTTCTACTGTTTGGTGTACTGTTCTAATAGATTATTATTTGTTTGCATGTACTGGTTTGCGTGCTCGCTTGTATGGTGATTCGTGTCCAGTCGGTGAACCTTTCGCGTTGGACTTCGAGTACGTGGGAGACTTTCTGGAGCAGGACCCACAACAGTAGCAGCAGCCGCCCTTTGAGGAAGGCAAGTTATAGCACGGACAATCCTTGCTACCTACACACTTGTATTAAAGTATTTCATACTTGCATGTGTCTAAATTTGATGTACCATTAAGGCTGTATCTAGTTTTATTTACCCTATCCTTGTTTACCTTGGGTTATTGCATTTGGGTAGGATCTTTGCTATGCGCAGCTGCTGTCATTATCATTTAATTGTTAATCCTAACTTAATGGTTCGCTTTAACATTTATGATAAAACATGCTTTTTAGCAACTTGGTTTAGGGAGCTAGAGCATGTGCTTCGTGCTTTGTTCTAGTGTCTCTCCGTAAGGTCCGATTCTTAAAGCGGCAACCCAGGAGCCTGTCGCCACCGCTAGAACTATTATGGCTCTAGTCTTGGTCACGTAGCTTGTACGACTCTAGCTTGTCAGTGGCTACCGTCGGGGCCAACGGCGTTATGGGAAGCATGGGTTAGAGTATGTCTTGATCCACCAAGGACGGATTATCCGTTGGCTATGTCTCGTTAGGCACAGTCCCGTGCTGGGAGCCCTCGCGTTGGAGCTCCACACGTTGCGCATTGGTTGGCTTGCGTAGCCCGCGCTCTAGACGCCATTGACCCCCTCACGTTGCGCCCTGAGGGTCAGTCAATCTCGGTGCCTGGGCCATACTGCGTGTGTTGTACCATAATCGGCCACTGTCTTGTTAGGGTGTCTTGTGAAAAACCTCGTAGCGTCCCTATCCAGTCACACCTCGGAAGTGTTGATGTGCGTGATTGGGTGCAAAGTTCTTTGAACTTTTACGCGACTGGTGGGTAAAGGGCGAAACCTCTGCAGAGTGTAAAATCTATCATGATAGCCTTGCTCAGGGTCACGAGCGACCTGGATCCTTTTTTATTAGAATATGATGATTATTTATGTTTAATGTCACTTATACCTTATTAACTGGGTAATTTGGTTAATGCTAAAATGAACCAACTAAAAATGCTAATGCAGTTCAGCCGTGTCTAGCCTTTTTAAGCCTTAATATACCCGTGCTATACTTGCTAAGTAATTGTTTACTTACACTTGCTATTTTATTCAACAAAATCCCGGATGGGTAAACAGATTGGGCTGGGCATGAGTCTGCTGCTGAGTTTCCAGAAGATTTACGGTACTACTGAGTTGTGATCTGCCAGTCAGAGTCCCTGTGGATTGCAGCTCCATTAGTTGAGAGTTTTAGTAGTCTTCCGCTGTTATTGTTTAGATCATTTATGAAGTACTCTAATGTAAACACTTTATTTAATGAAGAATTTATTCCAGTATATGTTCTCTGTTTATCATATTTGTTCGCTATTTGTGTACTATGACTTCCTGGGCACACATATGGCCGCATTCGGGTTTTATTGAAAATCCGGGTGTGAAATTGCGTCTTTGCCAGCGGGTAATAGTGGAGGATGTCCTCATCACACACCATAAGAGGGTCAATGGCATCCAAAGCTCGGGCACTGCACCCAACAACACGCAATGTGTGGAGTTCCCCATCGCAGGGACTCCCAGCACAGGACTGAGTCTCACAGGGACATAACCGACACATCTCCCATCCTCGGTGGATCAAACCATACACTCACGAGTAGCGCCGCTGGCCCGTCAGTAACCACTGGCAAGCTAGAGACGTACAAGCTACTTATCCAAGATCAGAGCCATAATAGTCCCGACGGTGGCGACAGGTTCCTGGGTTGCTGCTTTAAGAACCGGACCTTACGGAGAGATACTAAAACAAAGCACAAAGCACATGTTTTAGCTCCCTGAACCATGTTGCTAAAAACATGTTTTACCATTATCATTAAAGTGAACCATTAAGTCAAAATTAACATTTAAGCTATGGTTACAGTAGCCGTGCCTAGCAGAGTTCTACCCATATGCATGAACTCGTGATATCAACGGAACAGGATATACAAAACTAGGTACAACCTAAGGGTACATCTAATTAGACACATGCATATGAAATAAATGATTAAGTGGGAGTGGGTAGGTACCAAGGATTGTCCATGCTATACTTGCCTTCCTCGAAGTGCTGCTGCAGCGGCTGATGGTTCTACTCCTCGTGACCTCGCTCGATCTCATACTCGAGCAGCTGACCGACTGGACACACGAATCACCACACAAGCTAGTACATGCAAACAAGTTAATCTATTAGAACAGTACACTAAATAGTAGAAACAGAGCAAAAAGAGGCTATAAAACTATTCTATGCTTTGCTACGAACACATAGGCGCAAGAATCACTCTAATCGGAGGTAGAACGAGAAAGATATGGCTTTTCTAAGGTTTAGGGGCTTGCTGGCGAGGTTTTAAAACTTCCAATGGTTTATTTTGAAAAAACCAGGGACCTAATCATAGTTTTATAAAAAACAGGAGGGCTAAAGCATAAAAAGGCCACGACCGGGCTGTCTTGGGCCCGAATACGGGCCCAACATTGAAGGGAGAGGAGAGGTTAGGCAGGCTGGTTGGTTTGAGGTGTTGGGCCTAGGCGCGTGAGATTCGGCCCGGAGCAGATTTAGGTTTCCTTCTTTTTATTTTCGGAATATTATTTCAGGAGCAAAGATTAACACAGAAATATCTAGATAAGTCAATTAAGCCATTAAAAATACTCCAAAAATTCCAAAACTCCCAGGAAAAATTTCACAGATAGAGTTGGACATGAGAAACCCAAATAATATATTTGGAGCTCATGAAAAAGATTACACACCTTCCAAAAATTAGAATTAGCTATAGAAAAATAGGAATAAATACCAGAAGGCTCTAGAAAATTCCCACTAGGCTTCTAAACGCATATTAAAAAACTTAACACACATAAAGCCGTTAGGTGGTGACAGCCTTATACGACCTACGTTGTTCATCACGTTAGCCTCGGACAGTAGGAGCCTCTTGCGATTATTGGCAACACCCATTCTCACCCTTTTCTGTGTGTTGCTGGTTCCGTGTCCCGATGCTGAGATAATAGAAATAGGAAAAGAACCATAGATGTGATTCTTCATGCTAGCCATAATTATTGCTGGAAATATCTTTAAGTTTTTGGAAGTATTTAGGAATCCCTTGGTGTCTTGTTGTCCTCCCACTAGCTAGACCGCTCTTCTATCCATATCATTTATATTGGATTTCTCCTTATGTGTGTCAACTGCATATCACTCTTATCATATCATTTACTCCCGCCTAGTTAGTTGGTACTTTAATTAGTAGTTACATCCATCTTAATAGTCAATACTCTTTATCCATTGCTTCCCTGAGGAAATAAATATGATACCTTGGAATACTCCCGAATGAAATGCTACATCGGAATCCGTGTGCTTGCGGATTATATCCGTGTCGTAAGAATATCAATAAACATTCCTTGCACTATTACTGGGATTGACAATCCTGATAGTGGACCGTAAGAAGTGTCAACAAGCATTTCTGGCGTCGTTGCCGGGGAAGCAATTGGCGAAAGATATTGATGATTGACATTGGTGTCTACTAATTTAATTTACCGCTAGCTTTTGCGGGATTACCTCTGTTTGTTTGAGTATGTTTCGAACAGAGGGAAGCAGAGAGCCCAGGGTGCCGGATCACACAAGTTTTATCAATGTCTGCCACCGTTTACTGCGATGCGTACCGTACGGAAGCTTTAGGAGAAAAACTCTCACATGTATATATCTATATACAAAAAAATATATTATCATAACCATGTGCAGAATGGAAGAAAGATCATCATCTTGGAGAAAAACAAAATCAAATGTGACAGACGAAAGACGCTGCATCACCACAATTCTATCTCAAATTGTCGGTAATGACGAAGAAAAATCAAGGTATGTGAGATAGTCCAGCTCATAGACTTTAAATTTTGAGTACATGCTAGGAGGTAACCTAGCATTGTCCTTTCATTTTCTGCATTATCCACTGCATGTTTGCTTTCAAACATTTAATTTCTATGCCTTCTTTTTGAATGGGTGGCTCCTCGACTTTGAACTGTATTCAGGCACTGTGCCTAGTCTAGATAGGTGGTGAAATCTCTTTGCTGCTTGTTTATTCAATGTTCTTAGTCCAACTCATGGGAGCCGTTATTTTGTTTTGGTGATTTCCAAGTGTCATTGGTTCACCGTCTGTTAAATGGGACTGACTCCGACCACGCCTTTGGAAACGGATGATCAGTTTGCGCCATGAGAAACGACAGGCTTAGAAATTCATGCATTCCTTTATTGGAGGCTAGTAGCCACACCCCGCCTGTCCTGGCCAACTTCGCTCATCTTGGAGCTATTGCGCAAGAGAGGAGACGTACTAGACGCGGGCTCGTGGAACAGCAACGTCTCCTCCTTGCACAGCTCTCCCTCGATGGCTCACGGTTCGGCTTCACCTCCACGTGCGGCGACGATGACGGCGACGGGCAGTCTCCTCGGGCGGCTCCTCCTTCCTCTTCTGCGGCACCTCTTCCTCGTCTTCTTCTCCTCCTTCCTCCTCCCTCTCCGAGCAGCGGCGGCGACGGTGCAAGAGGGAAAACCCCCAAGGGGGCGAGGCGGATTGGGGAGCAGAGGCGGCGGCTCGGGGTATTTATGGTGCAGCGCCAGGGCTAGGGCTAGGGCGAGCGCTGCGGCCACGCGACAGCCATCGCGCACAGGAGCGGCGGGCTTTGGTGTGGAGCGCCAACACCGCGTCGCGTGCGCGTGCAAGAGAGAGGCGGGGGAGGAAGAAGAAAAGCCTGCCAGGCAGGCCCGGCGTGTCACCGAGAGGAGAAGAGGGTGTGGAGCGCGACACGCGGGAGATGCTGGGCCGCGCTGCTGGGCCGTGGGCGAGTTGGGCTGGCTCGGCCGCTTGAGCCAGCTCGGCTCGGCGGGGGTTGGTTAGGTGGGCTGGGCCGGTCAAGTTAGATAGGTTAGCGGGTTTAGGTACAAGTTAGTGTGTTAGGGGTTGGATTAGTTTGTTAGTTAGGTTTTAAATTTGAATTAGAATGGAGATTCGAATCCAAATTCCACACAAATAAACTCCAAGAAAACCGAATAAAACCCAAAATCACACTAAGACAAAAATACACCTTAATTCCATTTAATGTTTATTTAATCTAGGAATTTTAGGAAATGATTAGAAGTCATTCTTATGATTTTTCTAGCTAACAAACAATTCACGAAATAAACGTTTATGAAAATTCACAATTTTGCAAAGAATTAACATTCCGGAATGTTACACGTGGGGAGGAAATTTAGGTAGGAGTTAGTCTCAATTGTGAGGAAGTTGCATGGCAACAAAACTCGTACAATGGTGAGGAAGTTGTCTCATAGTCCTAAATTTTAGCTCATGAGGCGGTTGTTTCGCGAAGCAACGACCTCATTCTCTCACCTCGCTCTCTCTCCTCCACATCAGCAAAAATCCTACGTGTCACTGCATGAGACGACCTATGAGACCGCTGACGTGTAGCAATGTATCTAATGTTAGGTAATTGCTTCTATTCTATATATCTTAGACGACGATTCCATAAATCTTAGGTGTGGACTGTAAATGCATGGTTTATATAACTGACAGAGATAATGTTGTCATGCGGTGGTCATGATTTATGAATGCATGGCAATAATAACTCGTACAATGGTTGATGAGCTGTCTAATACTCCTAAAATTTAGTTCACGAGGTTTCGCGAAACAATGACATTCTTCTCTTGCTTCGCTCTCTCTCCTCTGCGACATTAAAATTCCCACATGACACTGCATAAGACGGCATATAGGACAGCTGATGTGTATAATGTACATGCCCTAAGTCGTCTCAAGATTACGTGTTACCGTATGGACCGACTATTAGACAGCTCAATATCCTTGCCTTTAGATGTTACAGTTGGGTGCAAAGCGTTGACTTCTGACCCAGTCTTTTTATCTCGATCCGCTCACACGTGCAAAGAGAATTTCTGCGATCCAATTATAAGAAACGTTATAAGCTTCCTCTGTGGTTGTAATTCGATGATTTGACATTTCAAGGCAAAAATAATTGAGTTGGGACAGGGTTCAAATTAAAAATTAAAGTTGACCTCACCTTGCATGGCAAGCATTGATCCATAGCCAAGTCTTTTCCATCTACGTCTGCACAACGCCTGAAAACAGAATTTCTGAGTCTCAAATATATGATTAATCGTTAGCTTCCAATCAAAATTAGCATTTTTTAATCAATCATAAGGAACCAGTCCACTCAGTTCCTCAGCCGAGATAAATTTTTGTCAAACCCTCTCGGCACACAAGTCTGCATCAGGATTTGGTGTGAAGTTATAATACCGTATATATCTCCACACATATCACATGACACAGTGCTCCGCTGTTTGGCTGCGAAATAATCATATTATTATCCCCACTTCTGTTAGGGTCTCCTGTATGATAAGAGCATATATGCATCCATCATTCCTCGTACTCTCGTACTCCATCGTTCCTTTGTGCACATATCAGTGCCTCAACCATCTTTGGTGACAAAGAGCTTCTGAAGGAAGAGATCACTCGACCACCGGTGCTGAAAGCAGACTCCGAAGCTACTGTAGACACCGGGACTGCTAAAACATATTTAGCTAGTTTTGATAATACAGGATATTTATTGGAGTTCACTTTCCACCAACTCAAGATGTCAAACATATCAGTGTTCTGCTCACAATTCTCTTTTAGAAATCTTGATAACTCTGAATTAATTTCCTTAGTTTCGATCTCTTTGAGGTGAAGTGCAAACTGTGACACCAAGATCTGAGAAATGTCATTTGCATTCTCTTCGGTGTTGATTGGAGATATATGACAATTGTTTCTAACACCAGGCGATGAAGTACCGGTAGCAGCCTCGACATAAAAATCATACAGCCAAGTTAGGCCTCCTTCAATTGCACATGTAAACTCCTTTGCCTTCACTCTATCATACATAATTTTGGAAGAAAAGTCTACGAATTTCATCTTGAACCTTGGATCCAAAGCAACAGCCATAAATAACAATGGATTCATAGCAGCAATATTGCCCCAGTATTTATCAAATTTTTTCTTCATCTGTATAGCCATCAAACTCCAGGTATGATCATCTCTACCAGAAAGTTTCTCTAGCTTATCATGGATTGAAATAAAATCATGGAAAAATATGCTTGAAGTCACATATTGGGAGCCAGAGAGTCGTACTGTCACGTCACAGAATGGCTTCATGATAGAAATGAACTCTCTTGCATATGCCCAGTCTGCTGCATTTGGGACACCATCCTCACCAAAATGTTCCATATAATTCCTGTTGTCTTTAGCTAATCTAAAGAATGCCTTCTCGAATTTCACTGCAGACTCCAGCATTAGATAGGTGGAATTCCAACTGGTCTCAACATCTAATGACATGAGGCTGCGGTCAAATATCTTCTCTTTCTCCACACACTTCTTGAATTGATCTAACCTTTGTGGAGAGGATATTACATACAAAATAACATTTCTTATTTTTTTCACAGAGTTCTTCATGAATTCCAATCCACTCTTAACTATCAGGTTAACAATATGGGTGCATCACCGTATATGTAAGAACTCATTCTCTAAAATGACCCCCTCCCAATCTTTGCTGATTGTCTTCAGATAGGTAATTGCAGAATTATTTGAAGAAGCATTGTCAACGGTAATAGTAAATACATTACCAATGTCCCACTCCAATAGGCATTCTTCGATCTTTTCTCCAAGTGTTTCGCCTTTGTGGTCAGGTACTGAACAAAAGTTCAGAACCCTTTTCTGAAGGTTCCAATCATGATCCACCCAATGGCCAGTCAAGCTCATATAGTTCAGATTTTGATTTGAGGTCCAAGTATCGGTTGTGAGGCATATCCGATGGCCACTCATGCTTTTCTTCAACTTTGCTTTCTCTTCTAGGTAAATCTTCATACAGTCTCTTGCTATAGTAATTCTTGAAGGCAACTCAAATCTTGGTTCAAGTGTTTTCGAGTACTCCTTGAATCCTCCCCCCTCTACAACATTGAAAGGCATTTCATCAAGGATGACCATCTTTCCAAGAGCCCTACGACAACCTTCAATACTGAAATGGCGATCTTGCTGTTCAGATGTCTTTCTTCGCTTTTCTGGGTCCCAAAATGGAGATGACATGCATAGGTTCATCACATGTCTCCTCAATGTGCTTGTACTATGAAAAGATCGGTCACACATATAGACTTGCTGACAATAATTACATACTGCGATTGGACCATCTTCTGTTTCATGTGGAGTAAAGTGATCCCAAACATCAGAACTGGCTCTAGAACCTTGCCTTCTCTTTATCTGCAAATGCCTTGTAATTTTCACAGGAGATGACTTGGTAGTTGTGCCATTGGACTGCCTATATACCTCCTTTGTTTGGCCCCTGCTTTCCAATGTACGATGGTTCACTCCTCTATTTGTCCGAACCAAGTTCATTTTTCTGCCTTGATATTCAGTGCTTGTCGTTGGATTATATGACCTTGCAGCCATTGGAGAGGGTGGTGTTGATGCAGTTGAATCGAGTTCATTTTCCATATTTATATTGTGATTCCATTGCTGCATCATCAACACATGCTACTATAAGACACTATGGACAATGAAAAGCAATGAATAAAGATAGAATTGAGGAAGTGTGCAACAACACCCCGCTCTGTTCAATACTGGAAATTGAGGTCTTTCAGTAACAGTTAGAGTCTGTAGGCATTCTGTTCAAATGACAAATGATTTGCCTGATTGGACTAGTTTCTCTGCTTGTGTATTAGCAAATCTATTGAATAATGCAGTTGCGGCAAACTAAACCAGGCAAACTAAACCAAGAACCGATGACAATAACACAACCCACCATAAATCACAAGGCACAACAAATCTTGGCAAGAAACTAGCAACACATAAATCAAGGTCTAAGAAGCAAACACTAGTATGGATTGACAATAGTCACCTGTTCTTGGCTCGCCACCGCAAAAGCGCCTCTTTGAGGGATGGATCTCTGATTTCCTTCGCTGTTGCGATGAAGAACTTGGGTCCTAGTTCCTCCGCCCGAGGCAAGAGAAGCCACGCCCTCCTCGTCCTCCGCAGCCGCAGCGTGGAGAAGCCACGATCTTTTTGTCCTTGTCACAAAGAAGACATCACTACGTGGGAGGATAGATCTCTGCCTTCCTTCAGAGTTGTGGTGAGGAACTTGCACCTCCGAATTATCTTCATCTCTAAATCCACCTCCCCAGCCAGGAGAAGCCAGATTCTCCTCGTCATCGGCCGCGGTGGCCGCCGCCACTACCAGAATGCTTCACATCCACCCGCCTCCTCCGCCTATGCCATTTTTGGACCCGGTGCTGATGGGGCTTCAGCACCGGGTCCAACGGCTAGGAGCGGGGGCGGCGCGAAGATGTGTCAGGGCGGACACATTAGCACCGGGTCGTGGCAAGACCCGGTGCTAATGCGCCCCCTTTAGCACCGGGTGCAGCCAGCAACCAGTGCTAATGTGCCAAGGCCATTTCGCACCGGTTGCTGGCTGCACCCGGTGCTAAAGGGTGCACATTAGCACCGGGTCTTGCCACGACCCGGTGCTAATGTGTTTGACCCGGTGCTAATGTGTTTGAATATAGGGGCTTCTTCCTCCCCCGCCCGAGCCAGCTGGACACTTAGGCGCTGTGTTCATGCTGCTCGGCCGTGGGAGGGGAGGTGCTGCCCAAATTTTTTTCAAAATTTGTGAAGATTCTACTCATCTAAGGAGCACTACAAGGTACACTCTTTCATTCTCTAATGTTTTATTTAGCTTGTAATCCTTCTAAGATTTAGAAATAAAGGGATTTGTGAATCAAAGTAAAGCTAGCTAGAGAGAGTTTGTGTTCTTGGAGGAGAGAGAGGAGAGAGCTTGAGTTCATGGTGGAGAGAGTGTTCATGTTGTGTTTTAAATGGAGAGAGAAGGCAAGCTAGTTAGTATTTTGTTTTGTATGACTTGTGAATAGTTATAAGGCTTATGTATTTTATTTATTAGAGAGGTTTATTTATTAAAAGTTGGAATAGTTATTTATTAATTTAATGAAATATATATTATTAGTTATTTATTAAAAGGTAGAATAGTTATTTATTTATTTAACGGAAGGTATATTTATTTATTTAATGAATATAGTAATGTAGTTTTAGAAATTTATTTATATAATGGAATATATATTATAATTTGTATTTATTTATATATTAAATTTTTTTATCTTTAAATGGTATTGTATATTTGTTATTTGTTAATAATGCAGATGAATAGACAATGGATGTACGGGGACCCCCACGCTCGGGCGTTCCGTGATGGCCTTTGGACGTTTCTCGATGCCGCCGAGGCTAACAGGACGCCGTCCGGTTTCATGTTCTGCCCATGCACCCATTGTAAAAATATACAATCGTACAAACAAAGAGGTTGTCTTCAGGTGCATTTGATGAGGCACGGTTTCATGAGGAATTATTCTGTTTGGACGAAGCACGGTGAAAGAGGAATTCTAATGGATGAAGATGAAGAAGACGAGGCCGATGACGACATTCCGTTATTGGCTCAATACTACGGTTCCTTTGCATATGCTGCAATGGGTGATGCCGATGAGGAAGATGTTGCTCGGGAAGGCGATGCTCAGGAAGATGTTGCTCAGGAAAATGAACCTACTGATGGACTCGGGCAAATGTAGCGTGATGCCGAGAAAGACTGCGGCAATGATAAGGAACTGAAAAAGATACAACGCATGTTGCAGGACCACAAGACTTACCTGTACCCAGATTGCAAAGAGGGGCTAAAGAAGTTGGGTAGCACACTTGAACTTCTGCTGTGGAAGGCAGCAAATGGTGTTACTGATAAGGGTTTCGAGGAGCTACTGAAACTCTTAAAGAAGATTCTTCCAGAGGGTAACAAATTGCCATCGATGATGTATCAAGCAAAACGTGTTGTTTGCCCTCTCGGTTTGGAGGTGCAGAAGATACATGCGTGTCCTAATGACTGTATCCTCTATCGCGGACAGTACGAACACTTGGATCGTTGTCCGGTTTGCACCTGCGCACGATACAAGATCAGGCGGGACGACCCTGGTGATGTTGGGGGAGAGCGTTCTAAGAAAAAAATCCCTGCGAAGGTGATGTGATATTTCCCTCTGATACCCCGTCTGAAGCGTTTGTTCAGGAACAAAGACCATGCCAAACTGATGCGCTGGCACAAAGAAGAACGTAAGCAGGATGGCATGTTGAGACACCCCGCCGATGGATCCCAGTGGAGGAACATCGACAGAGCATTCCCAGAGTTTGATGCTGATGCGAGGAATGTTAGGCTTGGTTTAAGTACCGATGGCATGAACCCTTTTGGTGAAATGAGCAGTAGTCATAGTACTTGGCCCGTGACTGTTTGTATCTACAACCTACCCCCCTGGCTCTGCATGAAGCGGAAGTTCATTATGATGTCAGTGCTCATCGAAGGCCCAAAGCAACCTGGCAACAACATTGATGTGTACCTAAGACCATTGGTTGACGAACTTTTGCAGCTGTGGAAGAATGAAGGTGTTAGCATGTGGGATGAGGACAAGCAGGAGCAGTTTGACCTTCGAGCACTGCTTTTAATAAGCATCAACGACTGGCCTGCACTAAGTAACCTATTAGGACAATCAAACAAAGGATATAAAGCATGCACTCACTGTTTAGAGGAAACCGAAAGCATGTATTTGAAACATTGTCGTAAAGTTGTGTACATGGGTCACCGTCGATTCCTTCCGGCGAAGCATGAGCTACGAAAGAAATGTGCGCATTTTGGCGGGAATGTTGACCGCCGTACAAAGCCGAGACACCGGAGTGGAGAAGAGCTATTTGATATGGTGAAGGACCTACACGTGGTGTTTGGCAAGGGAGACGGAAGCCAGGCTGCTCCGACGGGCGAGGATGGTCGTGCCGCGATGTGGTAGAAGAAGTCTATATTTTGGGAGCTACCTTATTGGCAACGTTTAGAGGTCCGTAACGCGATTGATGTGATGCATCTGACGAAGAATCTTTGCGTGAACTTGATAAGCTTCCTGGGTACTTATGGGAAGCCAAAAGATACACTGGAAGCACGTCAGGAGCTGAAACGATTGAAGCAACGGACTGATCTACATCCAGAAAAGAGAGACAAAGGACGCCAGTACTTGCGTCCTGCCAGCTTCACTCTCAGCAAAGAAGAGAAGGCAAGCATGTTTGAATGCTTGAACAGTATCAAGGTTCCGTCTGGCTACTCCTCCAATATTAAGGGAATAATAAATATGATAGAGAAGAAGTTCACAAACCTGAAGTCTCACGACTGCCATGTGTTGATGACACAGCTGCTTCCCGTCATACTCAGGGGTGTGCTACCAGTTAACGTGCGCCAATCGAAAATTCCTTTTAAGTCCACCCATAGCATCTCCTTCTTAGTACTGGGCAACACGTGTGGCTCAGTAGGGTCCGTGGATTTCCATTTTCTGATGCTCCCGCACTGAGATATAAATTTTCGGGCCACTTGTTTGGGCTCAACTGGCTCCCCATCGTCCTCCACTCTAGTGATGTGAAACTTCACATCCTTCACCTTCTTAGTGGCTGATCGTTTGGATTTCTTATTTCTGGTAGTTGACGTAGAGGCGGGCTACATAAATTATATATATACGATACATATTAGTTGAGACATAGAGATGATATAGATAATTGAGACATAGAGCTGATATATTCGCACTTGACTAGACGTGGGCTCATTATGACTGTGTTCATCCACATTACTGCCTTGGGTTCGTTGGTCCACATTTATGCTCCTTGGAGCAATACCCAGCACGCCTTCCATGTATGGTTGTGGGTTATCTTCGACAGCGATACCAAATAATTGATTAATTAAGAACCGATCATTATCCTCTTGCGGCGGTTCGTTAGGGTTGTTGTCCGCCATCTATAAGATTAAAAATAATTTGTAAGCAATAAATATAAATAAATATAGATAAATATAGGGTTTCGGGGTTTAGGGTTTGGGTGTCGGGGTTTAGTGTTAGGGACATGTGGTTTAGGGTTTGGGTGTCGGGGTTTAGGGTTAGGTACAAGGGTTTAGGGTTTGGGTGTCAGGGTTCAGGGTTAGGGTGTTGGGGTTTAGGGTTAGGGTGTCGGGGTTTAGGGTTTGGGTGTCGGTGTTTAGGGTTAGGGTGTCAGGGTTTAGGGTTAGGGACATGGGGTTTAGGGTTAGGATGTCGGGGTTTAGGGTTAGGGTGTTGGGTTTAGGGTTAGGGTGTTGGGGTTTAGGGTTTGGTTGTAGGGGTTTAGGGTTTGGGTGTCGGGGTTTAGGGTTAGGGTGTCGGGGTTTAGGGTTAGGGTGTCGGTGTTTAGGGTTAGGGTGTCGGGGTTTAGGGTTAGGGACATGGGGTTTAGTGTTAGGATGTCGGGGTTTAGGGTTAGGGTGTTGGGTTTAGGGTTAGGGTGTTGGGGTTTAGGGTTTGGTTGTAGAGGTTTAGGGTTTGGGTGTCGGGGTTTAGGGTTAGGGTGTCGGGGTTTAGGGTTAGGGTGTCGGGGTGTAGGGTTTGGGTGTCGGGGTTTAGGGTTTGGGTGTTTAGGGTTTAGGGTTTGGTTGTCGGGATTTAGGGTTTGGGTTTCGGGGTTTAGGGTTTGGGTTTCGGGGTTTAGGGTTTGGGTGTCGGGGTTTAGGGTTAGGGTGTCGGGTTTAGGGTTTGGGTGTCGGGGTTTAAGGTTTGGGTGTCGGGGTTTAGGGTTTGGGGTTCGGGGTTCAGGGTTACGGTGTCGGGGTTTAGGATTAGGGTTTTGGGGTTTAGGGTTTGGGTTTGGGTGCTCGACGAAGCGATAGAAATGAATCGATGGACGCGATATAACATTATCAATATCGAGCACATATATTTCTAAGTACATTTACAATACATTTCCAAATATACATTTCTAATATATATGAAGGAACTTGTATTAATACATTTCCAATACATGAATTTCCAAAACAAAATGTACATCAAACACCGCATTTCTAACATATTTTCAACATTTAACCAAAATATATGAAGCATTTCTAATACAAAACGTACATCAAACACAGCATTTCTAACATATTTTCAACATTTAACCAAAATATATGAAGCATTTCTAATACATTTCTAACATTTCTAATAGGGTTTAGGGTTTAAGACAACGGCGGGTTGCGTGGGGTTAGCGGCGTAGGGGCACCTGTAGAAAAGGTCGGCGCGAAGGCCGGCACACATAGGGCTTATTAGAGACGCGCACGCGAAGGTTTCGCGTTTAGTGATGTCGTGCTCGTCAAGGCTTAGCGACGATGCACGCGCGAAGACAACCTGCAGAAAAGCTCGGCGCGATGGCCGGCACACATAGGGCTTATTAGCGACGCGCACATGAAGATTTCACGTTTAGCGACGACGCGCGCGTGAAGACCACCTGCAGAAAAGCTCGGCGCGATGGCCGGCACACACAGTGGTTATTGGCGAACGGGGGCACATACGGCGAGGATGGACGGTGACGGAGGAGGTCGACGACGAGGCGAGAACGACGGCACTCGGTGTGGGAGCAGCGGTGCTCGGTGCGGGGGCGGCGGCGCTCTCGGTCAAGGGACCCCGCGCGCGGCGCGTCAACGATGAGGCAGAGGAGACGAGGATGGCCGGGGACGAGAGGGCGGCGCGGTCGATGATGGGGGCGCGCGGCAGCGCTGAGGCCGGGCGGGGACGTCGGGGGCGGCGCAGATGACGAGGACCCCGCGGCGCGTCGACGACCAGGGCGCGCAGACGAGGGCCGGTGGTGGAGCGGCGGCGACGAGGAGGGCGCGGTGGTGGAGCGGCGGCGACGAAGGGCGCGCAGTGGAACTGCCGAGGAAGACGAAGGGCGGCAGCTATATATAGGTGCGAGCCCTTTAGCACCGTGTGGGAAGAACACATGGTGCTAAAGGCGTGGGAAGAACACCCGGTGCTAAAGGTGTGGCCTTTAGCACTGGGTGTTCTTCCCACCCGGTGCTAAAGTGCTTTTAGCACCGGGTCTTCTTCCCATCCGGTTCTAAAGAGCTACAGGCGACAAACGAAAATTTGGAGGCCTTTAGCACCGAGTTTTAGATCCACCCGGTGCTAAAGGCCCCATTTCACCTTGCCGCCAATTCTTGTTATTAATTTCTGGTATATTATAGTAACTATATTTATACTAGTTATTTAATTTATTATATTATACCATAGTAATTATGTTAATCCTACTTATTCATTCCTAGTATATTATAGTAAATATATTTATACTAGTTATTTAATTTATTATAATATACTATAGTAATTATGTTAATCCTAATTATTCATTCCTAGTATATTATAGTAACTATATTTATACTTGTTATTTAATTTATTATATTATACTATAGTAATTATGTTAATCCTAATTATTCATTCCTAGTATATTATAGTAACTATATTTATACTTGTTATTTAATTTATTATATTATACTATAGTAATTATGTTAATCCTACTTATTCATTCCTAGTATATTATAGTAACTATATTTATACTAGTTATTTAATTTATTATATTATACTATAGTAATTATGTTAATCCTACTTATTCATTTCTAGTATATTATAGTAACTATATTTATACTAGTTATTTAATTTATTATATTATACTATAGTAATTAGGAATTACTAGAAAATAGCAGAACATTAAAACAAACATAGTCATTACAACATATAGTAATTATAACAAATTAAACATATTATAATAAAAGTTACATGACATCATCGTTTACTCGGACACTAATAAACTTTCTCTTTACGAATGTTCCTAGATTGTGATCACGTCGTAGGTAGGGTGTCTCCTCCGCCGCTAACAGGATGCTCGGGTCAGCAGCCACCGAGAATGGAGGCAGCCCATCGAGCATATCATAATCTTCATCCGTCTTGTCCTCAACTCCTATGATTTTTCTTTTTCCAGGAAGAACTATATGACGCTTTGGCTCGTCTTGTGAGGGGTCCAATTGCTCTGTTTTGTATCCCTTAGCAATGCATCCTTCTGGACGAGAACGATTACGAACATACTTTTTTAGCACAGCGAAGGACCTCTCAAACGGGAACATGTTGTGTAGAAATACTGGACCCAGTATACGAATCTCTTTGACGAGGTGAACCAATAGATGTGTCATAATATTGAAGAAGGATGGTGGAAATATCATCTCAAAGCTGACAAGACATTGCACCACATCGTTCTGTAGCTGAACTAAATGCTCTGGATTGATAACCTTCTGAGAAATTGCATTGAGGAATGCACATAGCTTCACAATGGCTTTCCGCACATTAACGGATAGCACACCCCTGAGTATGACGGGAAGCAGCCGTGTCATCAACACATGACAGTCGTGAGACTTGAGGTTTGTGAACTTCTTCTCTTTCAAATTTATTATTCCCTTAATATTGGAGGAGTAGCCCGACGGAACCTTGATACTGTTCAAGCATTCAAACATGTTTGCCTTCTCTTCTTTGCTGAGAGTGAAGCTGGCAGGATGCAAGTATTGGCGTTGTAACAACCCTAAAATTCCTATAGGTTTTGCTGAGTGCAAAAATTCGAATTTAAAAATTTTTGGTGGAATTGAGTGCATGCAAACCAACATATAAGAGTGTCTTCCTTTTGCTCCCTAAATTCCTAGGCAATTTAAATTTAAATTTAAAATCAATTTGAAGTGCTAAGGATGAAATAGTGTGATTTGGATTTATTTGGATTTATTTGGATTTTTGGTTGGTTTGAATTCAAATTCTAGATTTGAATTCAAACTCTAATTGACTAAACTAATTCCCAAATCCTATTCCTGTTCGTGGGCCGAAATCTCGAATCAAAAGTCCATCTTTCACCCTCCAACTCTTCTACCCGAGCCAGCTCACCAAGCCGGCCTGCTCGGCCTTTCGGCCCAGCTCGGCCCAGTCTTTCACCCCGCCGCGTCGCCCTTCTCTCTCTCTGGCAGGTGGACCCGGGCTGTCAGCCCACCTCTCCGCGTCCGCGCCGCGTCGCCCGTTCCCTCTCGTTGACGTGTGGGCCCGCGCCACTATTCCCCTTTCTTCCTCCTCCCTTCTTCTCTCTCTGCCCCGGCGAAAAGCAGAGCGCCGCGCCGCCCGTGACCTCCAACCACCCGAGCTGTGCGGCCCGACGCGATTGCGCCGCGTGTCCGCGTGCGCTCGAGCCACCCAATCTCGCCGTCCGTGCCCAAGAAACCCTAGCGCCTATCCCCTATTTAACCCACCGCCGGCCGTCTTCTTCCCCAAGACGCGCCGCCCCTCGGGGGTACTCCTGATCCAATTCGCGTGGGTGTGAGGTGCAAGGAGTGGTGGGGAAGAGATTGAGCGGGAGCAGGAGCAAGGAGAAGAGCCGGAGCGCCTTCCCCGCATCACCGCCGTCGAAGCCGTCGCCGCCGCTCGTGGAGCCGTCGAAGGGGAGCCGGACCAGGGACGAGAGGAAGCGCACGAGCATCGCCAAACCACGACGAGCACTACACCGAGCTGCAGCGTACCCCTGCCAACCCTAGGTGAGCTAACCACGGAGCCCCTTCCTTCTTCCCCAATTCCGGCCGATCTTCGCCGCCGCCGCCGCTTGCTAGCCTTCTGTGAACCGGCCATCGAGCCGTGTATCTTCTGCAGGGACCCCTCGAGCCGCTGCAGCCGTTCGCAACCGCCGACGCCTTAACCTTGACCCTGGCCGCCATGTTGTCGCCGCGCACCGAGCGAGCTCGGGCCGCGCGAGCGCCATGGCCGCGGCGCGGTCAAGCCCATGGCTTGAACTGCGCGCGCGCGGGCCAAACTCACTCACGCACACACACACCACCCAGCACCTGAGCACGTGCACGGTCCTCACGGTCAAAAGCCCTGGCCGGTGTGTCGCCACGGAGCCGGCTCGCCGGAGCACCCTTGCCGCCGCCGTCGCACGTCGGGAGCCCAAGCCAAACCCTAACCGAGCCCCTTTTCACCCTGACCGTGACCGCCTAACCCTAGCAAAGCTGTTCCAGCCATCCTAGACCTGAGCCGAGCCTTCCCCGGCGAGATCCGCCGTCGACCATCGCCGCCGGCGCGTTCCAGAGCGCGTCGCGCGCGCGTCGCGTCGCGCCGTGGCGAAGCCACACGCGAGACCACACCAAGATGCCACACAGCCATGCACAGAAGATCCCGAGTCGGCCACAGTTCGATCCCATGCACCCGGCTCATGTGAACCACACTCACGGTTCACGGTGGACTCTGTCCACCAGGCCAGATCCAGCAGCCAGCCCTTCGTGGGCCGAATCTCGCAGTTTAAGTCTGTTTAACACCCTTGAACTCTTCCGGCCCAGTCACTTTCGGCCCAATTCCAGCCCAGCCATCGCTTATTCTTTTTCTTTTTCTTTTAACAGCGCTGACGTATGGGACCCACCTGTCATACTCTGCGAGTCACTGACACATGGGGCCCACTAACCTGAGTTGACCCGCTGACCGTTGACCGTTGACCCCGTTGACCGTTGACCGGTCAACGCTGACGTCAGCAGGGCCCACTGCTGACGTCATCCTAGGCGGACCCCACTGCTGACGTCAGCATGACGTCATGCTGACGTCAGCAGGCTAATTATTTGTCTGTTTTCTTTTTCGGAAATTATTTAATATTTTCAGAAAATGATTTAAACTTCAAAAATTAATAATAAATCAACCGTAGCTCAGAAAAATATGAAACCAGTTTCTATATTTTTCTAAAATCATGACCTACGTGATAGTGTAGAGTTTGGTGTTATTTGAGTCTTCATTCGTCGCTGTTTTAGTGTTTCTTTGCTAGTAGCCACGTCTTATTTTCTTTCCGCGCCCCTAGGAGCTCCGGAGAGTCAGGAGGAGCCGGACTACTTCAACAACTGCTTTGACGAGGACGAAGACCTTTGCCCAGGTTCACGCCCGACCATCTCTAAAATACCTATTAGTCATGCAAACTAGTATGCTAGCGCTTTACTTTACTCACATGATAAACCTGCACTACCTTTGATATTATCCTGTTACCTTGCTACCTACTACTCACTTTATGAAATATGCTATGCTATGCATGTGTTGGGATGGTTGTGATTGATCCTCTTGGCGTGAGTTGTGGGTGGTTTGGGAGGAGTAGTGCAGCTAGGCGGTGTAAGCGAGTAATAACAACTCGATCGTTGATCGAGGTGCTGAGGGGCTGCACTCGGGCAGTTCCTATGGGGTACCTGTTGCGGGTACATGGTTACTGGTTACTTGGGGATTGGTACTCGGTGAGTACCTGAGGAGTTTGGGCGGCAATACCTGTTATGGGTGCCGATTGCGGACCGTTGCGGCGGATCGCTTGTGTTGCAGATACTCGCTTTACCGAACAATTAAGGACCGAGTCGTGCCCCCACTTTGGACTTGGGATATACCGTGCTCACCATCTTCCCAGTATGGGGAGGGTTCCAGCAAGCCTACTCTAGTGCGGCGCCGAGACTGTAGGAGAATCGAGTTTGATATGTGTAGGGGGGATTCGTTGCGGCGTAATCTCCCTGATTTACCACGGCCCCCGACTGGCCCCGGTGGGAAGGTTTCACGACCCTGGGGCAGATGTTAGATCGGATGTTTCCCGAGCCCAGGGAGACAGGATTGGCGCCGCTACTGTTTAGGGTCTTTGCTGTGGGCTGTGTCTCAGGTTGGTTGCGGACTAGCCTTGCAGCCCGGATGGATTCCTGGAGTGCCACCTCTGCAGAGTGTAAACTATACGTATAGCCGTGTCCACGGTTACGGACGACCCATTTCTGAGAAGCCCCGGCTAGCATGGGAATCTGCTTTCTTACCTCATCCTTTATTCGGGTTATGAGAGATTGGTCCAGCTGAGGCTGTTGAGACGAGGTGGGGAGGGAGCTCACCGAGTCGACTAGTGAGTGAAAGGTGTTGGTGAATAATGATTTGCGGGAACCTGCCGTGGCAGGACGAGCCCGATGGGAAAATGTGAGGCTGATGGTTGGTTTTGGGGAGTGAATGATGTATGTGTGTGAGCAGGAGTTGGTGATGAGATGAATTTGGGTTATTGCTGCTGCTTGCATAAGAAACCCTGGCTTAAACCTTGATCAATTCTATATCCTTAGAATAGTCCACTTTAAAGCTTGCATCATATTATGGTTGGTGACGTGGACCTGTCCCATTTCCTTGGGGACAGACTTTGGGTTCTCAGGTGAAGACCCCGACCACGAGTTCAACCAGGACGGGTGGTACGATTGAAGGGTGTGCGCTACGCTCAAGGATGCCTGTGGAGGAGTGGTCCCTGTCGTTCTAGCTACCGCTGCGCAGATGTTTCTTATTGTCGTTTTAGCCCAGAGGGCTTGTATCAGACGCTTTGTCTTTATATGAGTCATGTAATGAATCTTTTATCGTTGTATGGATGTGATATTCGACTGAGATGAGTTCTGTACGAGATAGCTGCTACTCCTGGGACTATCTCAAGGGTACAGGGAGTCGGGTTCTCGTCGGTGAGAATCCGGTTCGTCACAGGCGTCCTTTGTCTCTCTTTTCTGGATGTAGATCATTCCGTTGTTTTAATAGTTTCAGCTCTTGTCGTGCTTCCAATGTATATTTTGGCTTCCCATAAGTACCCAGGAAGCTTATCAAGTTCACGCAAAGATTCTTCGTCAGATGCATCACATCAGTCGCGTTACAGACCTCTAAAAATTGCCAATAAGGTAGCTCCCAAAAGATAGACTTTTTCTTCCACATCGCGGCATGTCACACCCGAATTTTCACAAAAACCCGAATGTGACCATATGTGTGCCCAGGAAGTCACAGTACACATATAGCGAACAAATATGATAAATAGAGGACATATGCTTGAATAAATTCTTCATTAAATAAAGTTTTACATCAGAGTGCTTCATGAATAAACTAACCAATAACAGCGGAAGACTAATAAACTCTCAAACTAATGGAGCCGCAATCCACAGGGACTCTGACTGGGAGACCACAACTTAGTAGTATGGTAAATCATCTAGAAACTCAGCAGCAGACTCATGCACTGCCCAATCTGTTTACCCATCCGGGATTTTATTGAATAAATGACAAGTGTAAGTAAACAATTACTTAGCAAGTATAGCACGAGTATGAAAGCTCCAAATAAAGCTAGACACGGCTTAACTGCATTAGCATTTTTAGCTGGTTCATTTTAACATTAACCAAATTACTGCAAGTGGATAAAACCTAGTTGCAACCCAATTAGTAAAGTATAGGTGGCATTAAGCATAAATAAACATCATCTTCTAATAAAAAAGGATCCAGGCCGCTCATAACCCTAAGCAAGGCTATCATGATAGATTTTACACTCTGTAGAGGTTTCGCCCTTTACCCACCAGTCACGTAAAAGCTCAAACGAACTTTAAACCCAACCACGCGGAGGTGGATCAGACCTCACAAATCACACTACCGAGGTGTGATCTCATAGGGGCGCTATGAGGTTTTCACAAGACACCCTAACAATAGAGTGGCCGCTATGGTACAACACAGGTAGTATGGCCCAAGGCACCGAGATCGACTTACGCCTACGGAGTCACACCATAAGGGGGTCGATGGCGTCCAACGTGCGGGAATCACACCCAACAATGTGCAACGTGTGGAGTTCCCCATCGTAGGGACTCCCAGCATGGGACTGTGCCTCACGGGGCATAGCCGACGGATCACCCGTCCTCGGTGGATCAAACTATACACTCACGAGTGGTTCTCATAGCGCCGTCGACCACTTCGGTAACCACTGACAAGCTAGAGACGTACAAGATACTTGACCAAGACCAGAGCCATAATAGTTCTAGCGGTGGCGACAGGCTCCTGGGTTTCCGCTTTAAGAACCGGACCTTATGGAGAGACACTAGAACAAAGCACGAAGCACATGTTCTAGTTCCCTAAACCAAGTTGCTAAAAAGCAAGTTTTATCATTAATATTAAAGTGAACCATTAAGTCAAGATTAACAATTAAATAATGATGAAAGTAGCTGCGCATAGCAAAGATCTACCCATATGCATAAACCCAAGGTAATCAAGGACAGGATAATCAAACTAGGTACAACCTTAATGGTACATCAAATTAGACACATGCATGTATGAAATAATTTAATACAAGTGAGTAGGTAGCAAGGATTGTCCGTGCTATAACTTGCCTTCCTCAAAAGGCGGCTTCTATTGTTGCTGTGAGTCCTGTCTCTGGAAGTCCTCGTACTCGAAGTCCAAAGCGAAAGGCTCACCGACAGGACACGAATCACCACACAAACGTGCACGCAAACCAATACATGCAAACAAATAATAATCTATTAGAATAGTAGACCAAACAGTAGAAAAGGTATAATTAAAGCTCTTAGAAATATTCTACGCTTCACTACGAACACACGACCGTGAAAATCACTTAAATCGGAGCTAGAACAGAAAAGATATGGCAAATCTAAGATCTAGGGACCTGCTGGCAAGTTTTAAAAGTTTCCAGGGGCTTATTTGTGAAAAAACCGAGGGCCTAAACATAATTATGCTATAGACTCGGGGGCTAAAGCACAAATGAACCAGATCTGGACCGCGGGAACTAATTTTAAAAAGTGCAGGGGGCTAAACGAGTAAAACATGACCTCTTTGCATATATGTTTTAACAGCGTGGGACGGCGGGTTCATTTCGCGAAACCTGGGAGGGTCTTTAGCGAAAACACCCCGGCTGACCGTTATGGGAAAGTTGACTCGGGGGGGATGCTCCGTGGCCATTGGATTTAGATCCAACGCCCTTGGTTGGATCGGGCGAGAGGAGGTGGTCGCCGGCAGGGGGCCACGGCGGCGCCGCCTGCTCCCACGGCGGGGAGACACCGGAGTGGGGCCTAGAAGGCGCTAGGGGCCTCTGTTTCGGACGGGGCCGGGTCTGAGGGCATCGGGGCGCTACGGCGAGCCTTTCCATGGGGGTCAATTGGGCTGGGACGCAGCGGCGGTGGCCAACGTCGGCGAGCGGCGGAGGGGAGCCACGGTGAGCACGGGTGGTGGGGTTCCGAGGCGCAGGAGTAAGCGGGAAAGGGCTTGGGATGGTCATTACTTTCACGCGAACCTCCTCGGAGGGTTGGATCACAGCAAGGGGCGCCGGAGCTAAGGGAACGCCGGCGGCGGTGCTCGGCTCGGGAGGGCGGCGGCGCTGCGCGTGGAGGGGAGGGCTGGGGGCTCATGAGCGCGCGGGGGGGGGGGGGTGGCTGGTGAGGGTCTAAGGCCGGGTGGTGCCGCATTTATAGCTGGGGAGGGGGCCCTAGGCGTGCGGGTCGCGCGGGATTCGGTTGCCGGCGGAGTCGGGACTTTCTAAGCGAGGAGAAGGGGTTGCCATGCGGGGAGGCAGCGCGAAAAGGAAAGAGTTGCGCGGGGAAGGCTCGGGGAAACTTCGCGCGGGGTCCCAGGGGCGCGGGGAGGTGGGCCAGAGGAAGCTGGGCCGAGCGAGCTGACTGGGCTGCGGGGAGAAAGAAGTGGATGGGCTGGGCTGTGCTCGGGAAAGAGTAAAGGGAGGGGATGCGGGCCGGGGAAAAAGATGGAGGGGCAAAAGTGAACTCTGGGCTTTGCAACTTTTCTAGAGCTCCAAACAAGGTAATTCAAATTTGAATTTAAATAAATTTAAACTCCCATTTGAATCACAAGCAATACAAAAATAAATGCAGCAGCATGAATGCAACAAAAATATTTGTACAACTTATATTTGATTTTAATATTCATAAATAATTCATTTAACCTATGTTAAATATGAACAACTAAAATAAAAGCCAATAAATTACTAAAAAATTTAAATAGGCTAATTTTTGGGTGTTACACGGCATGACCATCCTCGCCCATCGGAACAGGCTGGCTTCCATCTCCCTTTCCAAACACCACTTGTAGGTACTTTACCATATCAAATATATCTTGTCCACTCCGGTGTCTCGGCTTTGTACGGTGGTCAGCATTCCCGCCAAAATGCGGACATTTCTTTCGTAGCTCATGCTTCGTAGGACGAAATCGACGATGACCCATGTAAACAACATTCCTACAATGTTTCAAATACATGCTTTCGGTTTCCTCTAAACAGTGAGTGCATGCTTTATATCCTTTGTTTGATTGTCCTGATAGGTTGCTTAGTGCAGGCCAATCGTTGATGCTTATGAAAAGCAGTGCTCGAAGGTCAAACTGCTCCTACTTGTCCTCATCCGACATGCTAACACATTCGTCCTTCCATAATTACAAAAGTTCATCAACCAATGGTCTTAGGTAGACGTCAATGTCGTTGCCAGGTTGCTTTGGGCCTTGAATAAGCATTGGCATCATAATGAACTTTCGCTTCATGCAGAGTCAAGGGTGTAGGTTGTAGATACATACAGTCACAGGCCAAGTGCTATGACTACTGCTCATTTCACCAAAAGGGTTCATGCCATCAGTACTTAAACCAAGCCTCAAATTCCTCGCATCTGCATCAAACTCTGGGAACGCTCTGTCGATGTTCCTCCACTGGGATCCATCAGCGGGGTGTCTCAACATGCCATCCTGCTTACGTTCTTCTTTGTGCCATCGCATCAGTTTGGCATGCTCTTTGTTCCTGAACAAACGCTTCAGACGGGATATCAGAGGAAAATACCACATCACCTTCGCAGGAATTTTTTTCTTACAAGGCTCCCCCACAACCTCACCAGGGTCATCCCGCCTTATCTTGTATCGTGCGCAACTGCAAACTGGACAACAATCCAAGTGACTGTATTGTCCGCGATAGAGGATACTGTCATTAGGACACGCATGTATCTTTTGCACCTCCAAACCGAGAGGGCAAACAACCCGTTTTGCTTCGTATGTTGTCGATGGCAATTCGTTACCCTTGGGCAGAATCTTCTTTACAAGTTTCAGTAGCCCATCGAAACCCTTATCAGTAACGCCATTTGCTGCCTTCCACTTTAGAAATTCAAGTGTGCTACCCAACTTCTTAAGCCCCTCATTGCAATATGGGTACAATTCAGTTTTGTGGTCCTGCAACATGCGCTACATCTTTTTCGGTTCCTTATCATTGTCGCAGTCTTTCTCAGCATCACACAACATTTGCCCAAGTCCATCATTAGGGTCATTTGCTTTTTCAGTTCCTTATCATTGTTGCAGTCTTTCTCAGCACCACGCAACATTTGCCCAAGTCCATCATTAGGGTCATTTTCCTGAGCATCATCTTCATGAACAGCATCTTGCTGATCGCCATCACCCATTGCAGCATCTGCAAAGGCCCCGTAGCATTCAGCCAAAATCGGAATGTCGTTATCCACCTCGTCTTCTTCTTCATCATCCATTAGAATTCCTCTTTCACCATGCTTCGTCCAAACAGAATAATTGCTCATGAATCCGTGTCTCATCAAATGCACCTGAAGAGCTCCTCTTTGTTTCTACGATTGTATATTTCCACAATTAGTGCATGGGCAGAACATGAAACCTGACGGCGTCCTGTTGGCTTTGGCGGCATCGAGAAACCCCTTCAGACCATCACGAAACGTCGTATCGTGGTTGTCCGCGTACATCCATTGCCTATTCATCTGCATTATTGGCCAATACCAAATATTTGCATAATTTAATATATAATATAATACAAAGGTAATATATAAGGCACTACAAATTTAATATATAACTAAATACAAATTTAACATATAATAGATTACAAAGTTAATACATAAGACAATACAAATCTAATATATAACTAAATACAAATTTAATAAATAAATAAATAGATACACGTTTAATATATTCCATTATATAAAACTAGAATTCATATATAAGGCAAAATAAACACATTTCTAAAACTATAATTAATATATTCATTTTCTAAAAACAAATATACCTTCCATTAAATAAATAACTATTCCAACTTTAAATAAATAATTAATAAATACAATACATAAGTCATAGAACTATTCAAAGTCATACATAACAAAAAAACCAACATTTCACTAAGCTCTCTCTCTCCACCATGAACACAAGCTCTCTCTCTCCACCATGAACACAAGCTCTCTTTCCATTTTGATTCATAAATTTCTCTATTTCTAAAGCATAGAAACAATATAAGCTAATAAAAAACATAAGAGCACCATGAACACAAGCTCTCTTTCCATTTTGATTCATAAATTTCTCTATTTCTAAAGCATAGAAACAATATAAGCTAATAAAAAACATAAGAGAATGAAAGAATGTATCTTGTAGTGCCCCTTGGATGAGTGAAATCTTCACAAATTTTGAAAAAAAAATTAGCAGCACCTCCCCTCTCCCGAGCACAACAAGCTCCAAGTGTTGCTGCTGGCTCGGACGAGGGGAGGAAAGGTATTATGTAGGAGCCCATTAGCACCGGGTCATAGCAAGACCCGGTTGTGCTAAAGGCGCTTGGCAACATTAGCACCGGTTGCTGGTTGCAACCGGTACGAATGTTAGAACATTAGCACCGGGTCTTACCAAGACCCGGTGCTCATGTGCTCCGCCTGCCACTTCTGCGTGCCGCCCCCGCTACTAGCCGTTGGACCCGGTGCTGATGCACCCTTAGCACGGGATGGATGTGAGCTTAATTCTCTGGTAGTGTTACTAATCAGTTTCACAAAGGTTTAGACGGATACATGCACGGGAGAACCACCTGGTTTTCAGGTTTAGGAAGAAGGGCGTTGTGAGCTTGTGATATCTGTTCGCGCAAGCAAAGGACAGCAAACGCTCCCCGGAGGCCATTGATGCCACACCACTCGGGATCGATTTCAGCTCCAGCTCCGAAACTCTAGCCTTTTGTTTCCCTGATTAAATAGCTCGAGCTCTGGTTAGCTAGCGAGAACGTGACCGATGTCCCGCCAGCTGGTTTTTATGAAGAAGTAACGCGATTTAATTTCTAATCATTGTTTAATTTTGGAGAGCCGTGATGGACCTTTTTCTTTTTGTCGATCTTTTGAGCTGGTATCTGTTTCCAGTTATATCACCAAGAGGGACATTGAATATATATTAAATCACCAATATGGACATTGAAAACAAGGGCAAGAGGAGGTATATATACTGGGAGTAACTCCCTACTTATGGATAGTACGCGTACTAGCTAGTGCCGCAGCATGCAGCACTTGGAACTAATGTGGTGTGTACTGATCGAGCTAGAGAGCCAGAGACTGGAACGAACCATGAATAGTTTACATCCCAAATTCCACCCCAAAGTTCACTATAAAAAAGAAGATTTCTATCACATCAAAATGTCGGCACATGCATGAAGTACTAAATGTAGATTAAATCAAAAACTAATTGCACAGTTTTATTGTACTCTACGAGACGAACATTTTGACCCTAATTAATCAATTTTTAGACAATTTTTTACACATACAATCGAAATGCTACAGTGACGCACGCACCCTAAAAGATCCAAGTTTGGCTTCCAAATTTGGGAAGACAAGGCCTAATATTGCGGATTGCTCATTTCGTCCTCCTCCAAGTGAAGCTGAGGCAGAGTGAACTGACATCGATCGCCTTCTTTCGCAGACGTGCAGTACTCGGTCGTCGGGGCCCAAACGTAACGTAACCATGGCATGCAGTACACGTATATGTGTGTACATGCGCGTACATACGTGAAAGCAATGAACCATGCATGCTGACAAAAGCCACAAGGGACATACGTACGTCTAGCTAGTGTGTTAGCCAAGCAAAGGACACGTACGGGCGTGTATTACTAGCTAGTACGTACGTCATATTAATTAGTAATTATACTGCATATAGGTATATGTATGTGATGACTGGTATACAGAAGATATATATGTACTATTTGCAGTTTATGACTGATTTTAAATATATGTTTAATTTTGAAGAATCGAAAAATCAGATGATTATTATAATCCATAATTATTAATTATAAGAGTTATCCTACTTTTAAATTTCTCAAAATTAAGCTTAAAAATCGTTAAACAATCGGGTCATAGATCTATCCACCGTCAGAGCCGTGACCTGAGTAACACTCGATCGCTTTACATTGAAATTAATTGAAAAAAAAGAGTAACGTTCTCTCTAGCAGCTACTAACGTCCTGGTAAGGCTCATTAATCGCCAGCACATGATGGTGATCCGATGCCTTATTTGCACACGTGTCGTCCTCAGCCCCTTACCCTGCGTACCGATGACCTTCCGCGTGAGGCTTGAGCCACCCGGCCTTCGCTCGGGCGCGCAATACGCACGCATACAGACACAGGACTAGGGATGCTAAGTCCATCTATTTTTGGGTCATTGGGTCCATCCAAAACTTAAAAAAATGAACTACAATAGCATGTCATGTAAATAATTTAGAAGATGAAATGAACTAGACTGACTGACCCAAAAAACACTATTGGGTACCCATTTGCATCCCTACACAGGACTGATCACTCGGCTGGATCTGTTATGCATATCCTTGGTCGGCACCGTACCCACTTTATTTTTTCCCCATGCACCAGACGCTCACCTAAGGCGGGAACATTGTTACACGTTAGCGGTCTTATGGTCATCAAATACAGTGCCACATGGTATTTTTTCTGATATGGAGGAGAGATAGCGAGGTGAGAGAAAGAGATCATTGTTTCACGAAACAACCGCCTTATGAGCTAAATTTTAGGACTATGAGACAACTTCTCCACCATTATATGAGTTTTATTACTATACAACCAATAGTATTTCTTTATTTTTCCTTAATTGTATTACTACGAGATAGCCAAAACAATAACTCATTGTATAGGTTGTCTGATAAATCATCTTAAAATTATGTCACCACGTAAAACCGCCTATTAGACGGCATCCGTATACCTGCCTTCCCAGGTTAACACCCACCCGCTGCCCGCGCCCGGCTGCCAACTTATTTAGCCGTTCGCCGACGCTAAGCTATAGTATATTATGTCTAGATCTGCAAACCTTTTCGTTGCAACTATATATACAGTATATACTACCACAAGCACTCTTTTTTTCTCTCTCTTGTGGATCGACCTCCAGGCATGATAAAAACCTTCAAACTTGAGCGACTTTGAGCTGAAGAAAGTTTGAAAGACAAATTAAAGTACCGTTGCCGGAACAATATATATAGAAGGGAAAGACCAAAATGCCCTTGTATTTACGTGTTATAGTTGCCTGAACAATATGAACGGGAATGACCAAAGCACTACAGTTGGCTGTTGTAACTGTCACTGCCAGAATCAGGCAAAATCTTTGCCGGGTGTGGACGTGCAGCACTCGGCGAACCCCACACGGTGAAATGAGAAAAAACTCTTTACCAAATATTTTTTATAGTCTTTGTTGAGTGCCAAACCCGACACTCAGCGAATAATTTTTGAAAAAGATCAAAAAAAGAAAACATCAGACGCTGCTCATGCCGGCCGCACCGCTAATTTTTGAAGAAGATCAAAAAAGAAAACATGAGACGCTGCTCATGCCGGCCGCACCGCACCGCCCATCGCCCGGCCGCTCGACAACACTACCTGGCTGCGCCGCCCACCCAGCCGCAGGGCCGCGCCGCCCGGTGAGCTACGAGGGAGAGAGAGAGGGAAAAGAAAGAGAGTGTGTGGATTTTATTTTCATGGGAGAGGAGGGATCTGGGTGGAGAGGTTTGGACCAATGGGCACGTGTGTTTTCTCTGTGTGCTTGTAACAAATTTTAGATGGTTAAACAATTTCAAATAAAAAAGTTGTAAACTACAAACTTATACATCTCTTCGAGTGCTACAACTTTAATATAGAACCTATTTATATCTGAGGTCACTTGAAAATTTTAAAAATTTCAAATTAGATACATTATAAGAAAATTTTAAAATATTAAACAATATCAAATTAAAAATTTGTCAACTACAAATTTTATATTTCGCCGATCTGTACAATTTTGATATATAACTTATTCACATTTGAGGTCATTTCAAAATTTTAAAATTTCAAATTAGATAACTTATAATAATATTTTGAGGTATTAAAAAATCTCAAATACAAAAGTTGTCAACTATAAAGTTTTAGATTTCGTCGAGATGTATGACGTTGGTATAAAGTTTTTTTCATATGATATCATATAAAAAAGTATGTATTCAAAAATACATTCACTAACTCTCTCATATACAATCACACATATACTTCTAGTGAGATATTTCGGTTTTGTAAACATCGTTATGACAAAATGTGTGAATCTTCTCAATTTTTTATCATAGCCTCCACATGTGATACCATCAAATCATGACAAATCTCATGATTTTCAGACTTTATTTTTTTAGAATTTTAAAAAAATACTCGGACACACGTTAGTTGTCATATTTCTTGAACAAGATGGCCGAAATTTCTTTTCATTTCATGGGTAGGCCACAAACTGGGCTAACTATCATGAATATAATTTTTCTACTCATTGTATTATATTATTTGAATCAGTTGAAATTTGAATTGATTTAAAAATTTCTTGAAAGGTAATTAATTAATTAATTATAGCAAACAAATATAAAAGACGTACCAAATTTTAACATGGAGTAACACATATTGTATGTTGAGAGTAGAAAAAGTTTTAAGATTGAAAGAGAAAAAAACTTAATTGTTTGTCGATTGTCAAAAAAACACTCGACAAACACCGAGTGTTTTCTCTTTTGGCACTCAGCAAAGAGCTCTTTGCCGAATGCCTAGAAAAAGACTCAGCAAAGACCCATCTTTGCCGAGTGTTTTTTTTGCACTCGACAAAGAGCTCTTTACCGAGTGTATTTAGTTTGCCGAGCGTTTTTTCTATAGCACTCGGCAAACATCGGGTTTCACGTAGTGAGTAGTGAATTCGGGCATGACCTTGGCACATTTTTTTCGTGAATTCAATATTAGAGATAACAATGCACATAGATAGAGGAGAATTATGATATAATCTATAACACACAAGCCCGACAAACCATAGGTGCATAGTCTCAAAGCATACAAGTTTCCTAACCAAACACAACATGATCAGCTCCACGTCCATGATCTTTTCCCATGTGGGCTTGGGAATGAATCGATGGCCAGGTGCAGTGCAATCCGTTACGGAGAGATAGATCATCAATTTGGCAGCGGCAGCCTATCCATCATTCTCCAGAAATTAACTCCTTTACCTCTCAATTTCTGGACTCTAAAGTACCATATCACAAAGCAACATTTTTCTTTTTAAGAAAGAAGATACCCACTCCGTATAGAATTTAAATATCATTTTGGATAAGAGTTTTAAACATTAAGAATATAAATCACGAATAATTTTTAAGTTGTTTGGGTTTGAAAATGTGAAAATTATATGAATAAATTGGGCTACATAAAAAATAAAAAACATGTCAAAAACTAGATCCAAGACTCTTCTCTCTTCTCGATCTATCTGCATCGCTATACCGTGGAGCTCGCTAGTCAAATTTGCCGAGCTTGTCGCAACGCTCTTTTCTAAAAAAACACTCTAAACAAAAAGACGGCAGCCTTCCGGTATCCAGAAAGCACGAAACAAGTGCACATGCAGTCTAAAAATCCCTCGTGCCAACCAACGGGGCCGTGTTCACGGCGACACAGTCCTGACGGTACAAATCGAGGTGAACATTTCGGCGTGTGCAGTAGGCCTTCTGCACTTCTGCAGGCGCATCGATCCCCCACATATATTTACTCCTTTGTTTTTTCCATGGTCGAAACTCCCCTGGCAACTGGCATGCACGCACGATCTTCTCCGGGCGATGGGGCGTGCATGCACATGCACATGCACGCGTCGCCGAACGCCGGTGGCCGGCCGAACACGCCGCCGAACGCCGATGACGAATCCGTGAAAGCCGTGTAGCAGTGCCCTTCTTCTCCATCCATCTCTTCCCATCTGCCACTTTGTCGATCCGTCCCTGCAGTCCTGCACAGTGCATGAACCCCTCTTTACTCCTCTCCCTCATCCATCCACCCACCCACCCAGCTGCGCCCTCCTCCCCTCCTTTATTGCGCCACCGCCTATCCGCCATGGCCACCGTCCTCCCCCACCACATGGCCAGTCCAGTGCACAGGTACCCATCACTTAATGCGAAGCTCCAGCTCCTCCCCCAATAGCTTCACTGCACTATTCCGGCCAGCCTTCTACGGCTATATAACCCACTGAGCTGCGAGGCCACTGCATTGCACTGCAACGGGGGCCACAAACCAGAAACTTCTTCTTCTTCAGGAGTAGCTAGCTGCTGATATCAGCCATGGGGAGCAAGGGAGTGGCGATCGCGCTGCTGCTCTGCCTGAGCAGCGCGGCCGTGGGCGCGTGGGCTCGCCCGGTCGCCACCACCAAGGAGGACGCCGCCGACGACGAGAAGTTCCTCTGGCTCAAGAAGCACTTCAAGGGACTCGGCGGCGGGTTCGGGAAGGGCGGCGGCGGCGGCTATGGCGGAGGCGGTGGGTACGGAGGAGGAGCCGGCGGCGGGTATGGCGGAGGAAGCGGCGGCGGGCTGGGTGGGGGCGTTGGGCATGGCGTCGGCGGCGGGTTCGGCAAGGGCGGTGGGCTTGGTGGAGGGTACGGGAAAGGCGGAGGCCTTGGCGGCGGGATTGGCCATGGCATCGGCGGTGGATACGGCAAAGGTGGCGGGCTTGGCGGAGGAATCGGCCACGGCATCGGCGGCGGCTACGGGAAGGGTGGCGGTCTCGGCGGAGGAATCGGCCACGGCATCGGCGGCGGCTACGGGAAGGGTGGCGGGCTCGGCGGAGGCATTGGCCATGGCATCGGTGGCGGCTACGGGAAGGGCGGTGGCCTTGGCGGCGGCGAAGGTGGCGGCCTTGGCGGCGGAGGCGGCTACGGCGCTGGCGGCGGCGGCGGCAGCGGCGGGGGCTTCGGCAAGGGCTTCGGCTTTGGGTTCGGCAAGGGCGGCGGGTTCGGCGGCGGCGGCGGCGGTGGTGGAGGCGGCAGCGGTGGAGGCGGCATTGGCTTCGGCGATCACCACTGATACGTCGATCGGCGCGTGTTTTCTTTCTGCGGTTCCATCGTCACTTGAGCCTCTAATTTTCTCAGATCGTGTGCGAGTTTGCAATACGTGCTGGGTTGGATGCGTCGTACGTGTACTCTGGTTTGGAGAGATTCGTTCGTGCTTTGTATGTTTGTGTTGTCATTAATTCGGTGATGGTGATGCCAATCACGTACAATAGTATGTACCTACTCCATTTAATGCTCCCTGAATGATTCGAGAATATATATAAATGAAGTTATGCTTGATTGAATGATGCATGTACGCTCGTGACGACGCCCCGGCACCGGCGTAGTATCCTACCGACGGGCGGGCTCTCCTCGCTGCTCCTTTGCCTGCCGGCGGCCGCTGTTTACGCCGCGACTTCTGCTGACTAGTCGCCCCTGGCCGGCTGGCCCCTGTCTGCACAGCACACTAGCACGGCACGCGCCGCTGCTGAGTGCTTGCTGCCGCGTTGGTGGCACACGTACTGGCAACGAGGCCCACCCAGTTTCACGGTGCGGGCCCAACTCTAGCCTGCCTCTACCCACCAAGACCAAAATGGCCCAAATCGAAATTCATCGCCGAGGCGCCAGGCCTTTGCTAGTTTACCAGGGTTCAAAATCCCGTTGCTCGCATTTTTTCCTGAGATTTTTCCGGGATTTACCGGCGTTATGCGTTAAGTGGTAAGCGGCGTTCCCGTCGACAACGAGGCACCAATGGTAACTTCGGGAATCTCCAGATCTGCCGGGTGCTCAGTCCTTCGGAGGTGCTCATAAGGGTAAGATTTGCGTACGTGTATTCATAGGGGTGAGTGTGCGTGCGCGTGTGAACGTCTTGCGTTGTACTATGTAATTCTAAAAAAAAAGTTTACCATAGATTTTTTTTTTCGCTTCTCCTAGCTGGGTCCATTCCCTCTTCCAAGGACACTGCCTTTTCCCCCGCGCGACGACTCCAACCACGGCGCGCTTATACCACTTTTGGGATAAAAAATCATTCGCATGGAAATATGGAGGAGGACCGACGGAATAAGAGAATTTAAACTGCTTTTAAATGTACAGTTTTGTAAACAAAGATATATATATATATACATAAATTTGTACACGACAGATTAATATAAACAAATTGTATTACGCAAGTTTTTAAGAGCGAGAATTATATAGACAAAGCTTATATGAACAAAATTTTTAATAGTAAATATAAACATTATTTACATGAGCAAACATTATATAATGAAACATGAAAATAAATTATGTAATATAACATAAATTTATATACAACAAAATTATATAACATAGCTTTATGTAACAAAAAAAGTTCATAATTGACAAGACAAAAAAATTATGCACACTGATTTGTGAATAGAAAATAAAAAATTGTTCGAATAATTTGAGAAAAAAACAAACATATGGCTTTTTATTCATGTACAGGATGATTTTTCTAAAGTTGTTATGGGCATGCAGAGCCACCCAATGTTGTCCTCATCTTCTCATGCCTTGTTGCTTCTGCATCCGGGATGAAAAGAGGGAATACTAACGAAGAAATCGAGGAAGCGAGTGCGACGTTCTAACATTAAAGGTACACGACATGTGGGGCCCTGACAGTTGGGAGTAGGCGGCATGGCAATGCGTGTTACGTGGTCCCATCGACCGTAAGATAAAAAACCAATACCAATTGTAGTTTTACAATACTACCCCCATGTCGTCTTCCTCCTTTCGCTCCATGGAGGACCACTGGGTCGACCTTCCCCCCTCTCTCTCCATAACAACCCACAACCTCTACCAAAAGGGCTTTCTTTCTAAGGCCTAGTGACCACATGGCATGGAAAAAACATCATCGAAGAAGGGCCTGGGAGGGTGAGATCTTAATGGAGATATAAAGGAAGACAAACAAAGGACGAATGTGAGATTGGTGGGTGAAAGTTGCCTATTTTTCCCACAAAAGATTTCCCTGGTCACGCCCACACTACCACCATCACATATGACTTTGGCTAATGACCCCCTTCTTCTTCACTTCCAATCATTTTGTTTGCTACAAAATTAGAAGCTCGTAATTAACCAAAAGTTTTCAATGTTTTCATCAAAAAGTTTTCAATGTTAAATATTGGTATATTTGGACTAATGTTCTTGATTTTAGGTAAACCTTATCAGTCTTTAAATTCCTAAAACCTTATCAGTCTTTAAATTCCTAATGCGCCTTTCATCTTCGATGGACACCATGTTTTTAGGTGGATTAGTTTAGATTGGATCGTTATATATTCCCCGAATTGATCTCATGCAAATTCTTTTCTTTTTGCCTAGGCCAAGAAAATTCCATGACCACAGGTTTTCCCATGTCTAGGCCAAGAAAATTCCATGACCATAGGTTTACCCGTGTCAATGCGACTTATGATGGACCAAATACTCTTTTATTAGAGAGTAAAAAAATATTGTCAATCATTTCCTATGCAACAATCAGGGATGGGCATACCTCAATCCATTGATTAACTCTTGTCCAACTTAGAGTTTTTTATTTTCCTAGATCAAAACTAAAAGTTTTATTAAGCTAAATTAGTTTGGGTCCATGGATTGCTCCTTGCACATCCTTATAATGTAATAATGTGGACATTGCACCGATTACAATTTTGATATTTACCGTCCTTTTTATAATATTCACTCATAGCATCATAGTGTAAACTTTGTTCCATTTATATCACTGCCATAGTGCCATATCAATATTAATATCAAAACTTGTTTAATTCATGCCACCATAAAAATTGTGTGGCACATAAATAATTGAAAGAAATTTGACATATTCATGGCTCCAGCCTAAATATTACATGTTACTTGGAAAATAGAAAATTAGTAAAAGAAAAATCAAAACATGTATTTTAACACCTAAGGGTCCATTTGGATGTAGATATTGAGCTTCTGGAATTGAATTGGCTACCAATACCAAAACAAACTAGTATTAGAAATGGGTAACAATACCAAATCTGTTGTTTGGATGTAGGTGAAATTGCTACATAGAATTCAGTTAGATAGCAAATGCCAATACACGTTTGGATGCGCATGACATGAAATTGAGAATTGACCATCTTCTTCTCCTTCCTCCTCTCCACCTCGGCCATGCCAAATCCCATGGCAAAACTCGAGCTTGGCCAGGCGGAGATTACCATACACCCTCTCCTCGGCTGAGCACATTGTGCCGCCCTCACATCGGTGGGGCCCGTCTTCCCCGATGCCGAGCATCACCAGATGAAGTGCACCGTCCTCGTGATGCAAGGGGTCATCCTCCGCCCCCGTCCTTGCATTATCAGAAGAGGGCATGCGCCCCTTCGCTGGAGTGGCCCCTCATCCTCCTCCACACTGCCCTCACCTCGCCGGAGGAGCCCGTGCCGTCCTTTCCTCGCGGCCCTTCGTCCTCCTCTTCGCTAGCAGCTCGAGGTCGTGGCTCAGATCTGTGGCGGAGGGAAGGGAAGGAAGGCTGGGTGGAGCCGTGGAGGGAGGGGAACGAGGGCCTGGCGATGGAGGGAGAGACGAGAGGATGCTTGGCTCGCAAAGGGGCGGCTCATCTCACACAGAGGGAGGGGGGAGGGTGTGGGGCCAGGATCCCTAGGGCCACTCATCTAAGGAATTAAACTACTCGATATGGAGAGTTATGACCCGACTACTTTGTACTATCCAGATAAGGCATAGGAAGTTGTAGTCAAGTTGTAGAACTACTCGTATTCAAGATAGACTACCTTAATGTGACCTTCCAGGTCGGATACGAGTAGTCTTTGTAATCAATTTGTAACTCTGCTCCCCGAGTATATAAGGAGGAGCAGGGACCCCTCAAAACAACAAAACACACATACAATACAATCAAACACACAGGACGTAGGGTATTACGCTACTCGCGGCCCGAACCTGTCTAAATCTTTGTGTTGTTCGTGCACTGTCGTTCCTAGAACTCGGCGAGACCCACTAATCTACTCCCTGGGATACCCCCAGATAGACGTGCTCGATATAAATCGTCGACACTTGGCGCCCACCGTGGGGCCTCTCGCCGAAAGCTCACCACCAGGGACGATGGGATTTACTACCTTAAAGATTGCCGACGTCGAAGAAGGAGCCACCTTCGTTTTCGGCGCATGGGCCTTCGTCGCCGAAAGTGATGGTAGGTTCGCAAGCTACCTTGCAAACAACCCTGGCTCCTGCTCGGTGGCTACTTCCAACTCGATCTCGACTCCTATTCTGAGTCTGATCTTAACTCCAAATTCGCTCGGGATTCTCCAGGCCGAGTCCGGGTACGACTCGATCCCGGTTACGGAAAAAGCAGGGAACTCCGAGCTAGCTGCGCCATCGGACAAGCCCCCAGATCGGCTCCCAAAAGAATTCTCCAACATAATGAACTCGCACAAACAGAGTCGTACCACAAAAACAGAGGCATGGACGACCCAGGAGTCCCACTCAAAGCCAAGTCACCGCGACGACCTCGAGCCGGCACAAGCGCCATCGAGGGACAATGATGATGACTTCACCATCCTGCTAAGTGATGCTCCTGATAACGTCGCACGCCTACACCATCACGCTCACTTCAACACCGATTTCGTGTTGGAGGAACCACTCGTTCACCTCCCATCCAGACTAGTCATGACCAGAACACCGGGAGGACTCGCCGTTCACTGGCCCGGAGCGATTCCGGCCGACACCTCCCAGGACAACGACTCAAGACTTGCTGCCGTTATACTGGAAGAACTCCCCTTCCAAGACGGCAAGACCGCATCGCTCACCACTCCAACTGAAAGCTCGAGTGATAACTTTTCAACCACTCAGATCATCCTCAGCGATCAAGACCCAAGCCGTCAGGTGTTCATGGCTGGCAACGAAGACCAAGGCACTCAATACGATCGCGAGCTGATTACCGACGTTTCTGAAGAGGAACGCACTGCTGATGGAGAAACAGAGGAGCAAAAAACCACGCGTCAAGCAAGGAACGCCAAGCGCAAGCAGAGGCGTCTTAACGCCGCGTTACGCGCCAACGCCATGCGAAACCTTACACAGGATTTTGATATGGTCGGCGATCAGCTAGTATCCCAAAATGCGCCATTAAACATCTCCGTCGCAGCAGAACTCGTCAGGGCCTTGCCCGACACCCCTGCGGTTAGACAAGTACTCTCACTCCTCGACACGGCTCAGAAGGCTACGAACCAGGCGAATCCTAGCTACCACACTCCAGACACCAGACGCCCAGACGCTGAGAGACCACCCCCACATGAAACTTCAATCGCCACCATAGGAGGACATCGACGTGGCCAAGACGCTGATCGCAACCACCAGCAGGGGAGAGGACGCAGTAACAACCAAGACGATGCGAGGCCACGAGATCGAGACCTTCGCAACGTCATTAATGACAACCACGATGCTCGCTCTGTCATTCAGTCGAGTCAACAACGGCGCATGGAATCGGAACTCCGTCGCCGCGCAGACTACGACCGCAACTACGGGCCTCCTCCCCACCACAATTATAGAAACCGACCACGCGATCAAGAACGCCATTACGACCGTCACGAAGAACGCCGCAACGATCGCCGAGGAGAGCACCGTAACGATCGCCACCGACATCAAGAGTCCTCAAATTATAGCGATCGACCTCCCCAAAACCACAACCGTGGACAACAATACGACTCCGACCACAGCACCTCTAGCTTCCGGAGTGATCGATCACCAGGCGACAAATATGACGGCTTCCCAGCCTTTTCCAGGCGCATAAAAGAGATCCAATGGCCAAGCAAGTTCAAACCTACAGGAATTGAGAAGTTCACGGGCAAGCAAGACCCAGAACAATGGCTCCGAATTTACTCTACAGCCATCCAGATGGCTGGAGGATCCAACGACATCAAAGTCAGTTACTTCCCCGTTATGCTAGTGTCGGTGCTGGGATCGGTCGGTCAATCCCCAACACCACACAGAATGCGCTGTGTCCCGTCCCTTGACAGTTGATGCAAGAGCTAGCACGGGGAGGCGAGGATTTATCCTGGTTCCGACCGTGAGGTCGTACGTCCAGCAGGGTGCGCTCGGGGCGCTGTACTATCTTGCACCGGAGTGCTTGCAGAGGGGGGCTACAAGCAAGGTGGGAGAGGAGAAGGAGTCTCCAAGTCCCAGAGGAGAAATGCGAAAGTGATTAAGGCGAGTGGAGTGCGTGGTTGTTCGTTTGTCTCTTTTTCCATCTCCCTTCCCGCGTCGCTCCCTTCCTCCTTTTATAGGTCAAGGAGAAAAAGGAGGGGAAGGAGTTTACAAGTACGCATGATGTGTGCGATAGGGATACGCACTGGAGAGCATGGCGTCGGGCGTGCGACCGTCCTTGACCCTGGCAGGAGATTTATGGCGAGCCCCGGCTTCTGCGGGTGTCGTGGCCGTCCCTGTGCTTGTCCTGGAGAGGTTTCGAGGGGTATCGTTGCCGTGGTCCGTGTCCTGCTGCCCATCGCTGGTTGACTTCGAGGGCGGGGCAGGTGAAGAAGGACCGGAGTTGGCGGCACAGGGGTCGGCGTGGTGGTTGCTGTCGACCACAGTGCGCGGCGTGCCCGGCTCACCAGGGGATGGCCGAGAGTTGGCGGATTTGACCCGGCGTTCGTCATTACCAGGCCGCGTCCGATCGGAGTTTGTACTCGGTTGCTGTTCACATATTCGCTCGAGGGTTCCCCATGCCTATTCAAGGGCTGCCCCGGGAAAAAGGATGGGAGCTGGTGGAATAGTGCTGCGGAATGACGCCTGCCAGTCCGCACAGGACCTTGCGCAGTGCCGCGTACATCTGCACAGCGGCAGCAAGGACGTACAGTGACCGGAGCAGGTGAAACAGAGAGCTCTGCGGTGTCAGCGGCGTGGCGTGGGGGAAAGATTGCCTTTTGACTTCGGCGCCCGCTTGATGGGGCGGGCATTAAATGCTGTTGTCAGGCGGGGCACTGGCGCGCGCCGTGCCGAGTAGAGGGGTGCCCTCGAGCGAGGCGGAATCGTCTTGCCTGCTCGAGGGAGTGCGCGACCCTCGAGCGAGACGGAAACGGAGGTCGCCCCTTGGGTCCCTTTGTCAGGCGAGCTCGGGCGGCTGTTTTGGGCCGTGAGTTGTGTTGGGCCGCGTTGCCCTGGTGGCCCTTCCGGGCTGCCGGCGATTCAGCCTTTCATGGTTAGTGTTTTTTGAGGGTGATTACCCCGATGATTAGGGGACCCCCTAGGTTTGTCCCCGACAGTAGCCCCCGAGCCTCTGGCGGACTGAGGGTCAGTCGGGCAGAGGCTGACGGTTTCGCAGGGTCGCTCCCAGGCCTTCTGCGGGGATTACTCCTTCTCGATTATGCACGTTCTTCCGTGGGGGCGCGCGAGCGCACCCGCGGGTGTAGCCCCCGAGCCCTTGGAGGAGTGAGTTTACTCGTGCAAGGGCTTTGATTCCCGACAGTTGTGTTAGCCGCTCCCACTTTGTCGCGGTGGATTACGGGGATGACGTCGAGTTATTCGGAATTCAGGGGGTGGACCCTGCTCGGCTTCGATGTGTTTCGTGCATAAGAGGAGGAGGATATGATGCAAGGAGCCCCCGAGCCCCTGGCCCGAGTGGGGTCGGTCAGATAGGCTTCTTGTCTTTGAGTCGCGACCCTCGCTTCCCCTTCGCGGGGGAGAGGGGTGAGGACACTCGTGCAGCCCTCGAATCGGGCAGCGTACACGGATGCCTCGGTGAGCTGTTAGCGGGTAATTCAAGTGGACGCCCGTGCCCCGTTCGCTGGGGGTCGGCTCGTGGTCTGGAGACGCGTCCATGTAGCGCTTGCAAAGGTTTGCTAGGTGGGGCTCGATCCCTTTCGACAGGGTCCGAGGGCGCGAAAGCTCTCCCTCATTGGGATCCCCCCTACTAGCTGCCTTTGTCCGGCCTTGAACACAACAGGGGCGTCCCCAAACTTCGCATTCGAGGTAAAGTCCGTTAAACACGCCCGAATTGTCCCTGACTCTGTCGATCTGGAGCGCCTGTCGATCCCTTTCGCGGGCCAGGCTTCGCACTCCTGATCAGTGGGGCCTTGCGAAAGGTGCGGGTCACCCTCGAGTGGCGGGCTCGAGGTTGGTCGAGTGTGACCGGCAGCCTCCGCATCGCTTAATCTGGGGCGCCCATCGAATCCTTTCAAGGTTTGGGCTTCGGGCCCCTGATTAGTATCACCCTGCGCCTCGGGGCGGAGTGGCGTCGTTGTCTTACCTTGGAAGGAATCCAACGGTTGGGTCGTTTCGGTTTTCGGGCCTGCGCACGACCGCTGGCGGGCGAGGTCGTGGCGGTCGTGGCGCAGAGTGGGCGAGATGGGCGTAGCGGGCGCGCCTTTTTAGGCGGAGTTGGCGTGTGCCAGGGAGAAACGAGGTGACGGGCAGTCAGGCGTTGCTGCCGCGCCGTTTCGTTTTACCGCGCCGCAGTAAATGCTGCCGCTTGCGCGTGCCGCTCCCCGGGGAAAAGGAGAGGGGCCCCCAGTTTTCACTAACGCGCTGCGCGTGCCTGGCCCTTGTGTCAGTGGCTCTGCATGCTGCGGCGGGGATGAATCCGCTCGCTTCCTTATAAAAGGAAAGTCTGGGGGAAGGGGATTACTTACTTTCGCCATTCCCTGCAGCAGCGCGCGCCTCTGCCTCTCTCGCCTCTGTGTCCGCTTGCAGTTCTCTGCTCCTTCCGCCCGCCTTCGTCGCATTTCGCTTCTCGCTCCGTCGTCCGCGATGGTGGTTATTGAGGGCGTCACCGAGTGGACTCCGTCCACCGCCACTGATCACCTCCTGGAGGGTCTGGCGTCCGGCGGACAGCTCTTGCCTCGGGGTGATCCGGCGCGGCCGGCATGGATTGTCCCGCCGCTGGTGGCCAGGGCGCCGAACCCGCCGGCGGGATATGTGTTGAGCTTCACCCGCTTCCACGAGCGGGGCTTCAACGCCCCCGCCAGCCAGTTCATGCGGGGCCTGTGCCACTACTACGGCGTGGAGCTTCATAACTTTGCCCCCAACGCCATCTCTCAGGCGGCGGCCTTCGTTGGCGTCTGTGAGGGCGTGCTGGGGATCGAGGCGCACTGGGACCTGTGGGTCCACCTCTTCCGTGCCGAGCTTAGCACGTCCGGCGCGGGGAGGGGGGTGCGTCGTTCCTCGTGCGCCGGCAGTCTTACGCTCGCGCCGGTCGAGTCCCGGAAGCACCTGTACCCGGCTTGCAGGATGACCACCAACAACAGCGGCTGGGCCAAGGGGTGGTTTTATCTTTGTAACGACGGCCTGGGGTTGCCGGAGTACACCATCAAGGTCCTGACCGAGAAGGCCGACTCCTGGAGCTATGGCGTTTCCGGCGATGGTCAACGGAGGAAGCTCCGCCCCGCCCTCGACGCCCTTCGTAATTTGGCGGAGTCGGGTTTGTCCGTGGCGCACGTGCTTGCGCATTGCCACCGTCGCCGGGTGGTCCCCCTCATGGAGAGGCAGCTCCCTCTGTTCCGGATGACAGAGGACGCTGACCCGGCAGCAGTGGCGGCTTCGCGTATGTTGCCGGAGCCGCTCCTGGAGGAGTACGTCGTCACGAGGGTGCGAACGGCGGTGCATCCCGACACCATGCCGAGCGACCTCTGGTCGTTCCAGCTGCGTCCCGATGAGGGCCATGTTTTGTCGGTAAGTCGCCGTCTTCCTTCCCGAGCCTTTGGATTAATGGCTTAGGATCTCCCTTTTTGATTCATTCGTGGCTTCAGGAGGTGAACTGCGGCCTCTACCGCTCCCTTGCGCCGACTCCGGAGGTGCGCGCTTCGAACCGCGCCCGCCGTGATCGCGAGAGGGACGCGAAGGCGGTGAAGAAGGCCAGCAGCCAGAGGAGGCAGGCCCGGCGCGACGCGCACTTTGTGGCGCTCCGCCGGTGGAAGAGGGACGGTGGGACGCGTCCGTCGTCCCAAGAGGACTCCTCGGACCCTCCCAGCGAGGAGGAGGAGGAGATCGACGCCGGCGGGGCTCAGCTCGCCGGCGGAGAGGAGGAGATGGCCGTGCCGCTGCCTGACGTGGGCGCGGCGAGCCTTATGGCGGTTGCGTTCGCCCGACCCGCGACGCCGCGGGCGCTTGTGACTCCTGCTCCTGCTGCGGGTGCCCCGCGCCGCGGCAGATCGGATGCCGAGGGCTCGAGGGGTTCGTAGCTCCCGAGCGGGTTGAGGGGGCCCTCGAGTTCGAGGCGGGTTTCTTCGACGAGCGGCTCGAAGCGGAAATCGCAGGCCTTGCAGGACTGCGTCCGGTAAGCCTTTCTTTGAGCCTTTCTCGTGATTCTTCGTCCTGCTTGGTTTTTCACTCCGTAATTTCTGTTTTTTCCCTCCTGATTCAGCACTCGAGGCATTGCCAGGGCCGACCCAGACCTTGCGCCTAAGAAGGCGTTGAAGGCCGGAGCGCTGGATTCCCCTCTCGTCGGGGGATCGCGTTCGCGCGGGACTCCGCGTCTAGCGGCAACGTCCGCATCGGTGCTGGTGGAGCCGGCGCCGGGGGCACGAGATCCCCGGCCGACGGAGATGGAGTCGGGGCAGAACGCCCTGGTGGTGGATGTGGAGCCGGGGCAGGACGCCCCGATGGTGGGCGAGCAGGGGGGCCGTGCCCCTGCCGTGGCCCAAGATGATGACGGCGGGCGCGCTCCCCCTTCGGGGGTGGCCGCATCCGAGGTGCCGGCGGCGCGTTCCCTGGCCTAGGAACTGCCGCCGGCGCCAATGGCTGGGGGAGCGGCCGAGTGGGACTCAGCCGAGGCGGCGCTGCATCAGGGTCGGCGTGGCCCGAGCGCATGGCCGGAGGAGCCCGGCGTCTCTGCTCGGGTCTGGCGGGGCATGGCGGAAGAGAACAAGCTGTGAGCTCGAGCGGAGCGGGTCGGGATGGACCTGGAGCGGGCCATCACTGCCGCCGCCGATCTCCATTCCAGGCAGGCGCTGGAGCTTTTCGAGGTAACCACGTGCTTACCCGCATCGCTCGGTAATTCGTCGTCGTTTATTAGTTCGTGGCTCATTCCTGATGGTTCTTCATGCAGCTTCTGCGGCAGGAGGCGGCAGACAAAACCGCGTGCATTGCAAACCTGTACGCCGACCTTCGTCGATATCGCCAGGCAAACCTGGACCTGGGCACGGAGGTAACCCAGCTTACCGCCTGGGTGAGAGAGACGGAGGCGGCCGCCCGCGCGCACGAGGGCGCCAAGGCTCGCGCGGAGCGGGAATTGGCCGCGGCGTTGGAGCGGCTCGAGCTTGAGCGCAAGGCGCGTGAGGATGCTCAAGGCCGGCTCCAGCGGGAACGCGAGGCGTTCGCGGCGGAGCGGACCCAGCTCGAGCAGGAGCGCAAGGCGCGCGAGGCCGCACAGTCTCAGCTCGCGGAGGCGGTGGCCCGGGCAGAGCAAAAGGCTCAGGAGGCTGAACAGCTGGGCCGCTCGTTTGCCGAGGCGACGACCTTGGCGGATGGTATGGTCTTACGCTTTTCTTAGCTTCCTTTGCTGTTTTTTTGCGCTGGAGTCTGTCCTGACGTGCTTGATCCTTGTCAGGGTTGCGGAAGGCCGAGGCCGAGAAGGCGAACGAGGCGGTGGCTGCTCGAGCCGCTTACTCCGAGGCTCAGGGGGATCTCGAAGCTCTGAGGGCTGCTACTGACGCCGCGTGCCGGGACATCCAGTGCGTCGACATCCCATCGGGATCACAGTCGGGGTCGTCACTGCCCAGCCGCCTGAGGTCCTTGAGAGGCTGTGTGGCGGAGCGCCTCGAGAACGCTCTTCATCTTGGCGTGAAGAAGGCACTCGGCGTGGTGTCGACCCATTACAACATCGATCTTGCGGCGGTGGCGCGTGGCTACTTCATCGATGCAGACCTAGATGACGACGCCGCCCTTGCTGCTCTTGACGAGGCCGACGACAACGCCAAGGATGCCGCCACAACGCTTGCCGCCAGGTTTGGTCAGGAGCTTTTTCCCGGCGAGGACGAGGATGGAGACGCGTACGCCGTCATCGAGCCCAAGGCCGTAGCCGTTCCCGACATCGAGGCTGATCCTGAAGCTGATGCTGTGGCGTCCCTTGAGGAGGCCATCGCCTCGGTGCACCGCGATGACGATGGTCCTGGGGCCCTTGCGTCGGTCCCCTCGACTGTCGATGCCGAGGCCGCCGCCGCGCCCCCGCCGAGAGATGAAGCCTGAAAGGCTCAGGCTTAGAGGTCTAAATGTATCTTAGCTTTTAGGAGACTGGCTCTGTACATAAACTAAGTTTGAATTTCGATTGTGCGTTCTGAACTTGTTTCTATTGTGCTACTCTTGGCTTGGAGAGATTTTGGCCGGGTATTTCGAATCCGCAAGTAATTAAGTCGTGGAGTGGAGAGGGAGACGCCGTATCCCTTCGAGGGCGTAGGCGGTCTCTCGGCTCAGCCGGCTCCAGCTTTAGTTAGCTTGCGCCCCGCATCTTTCTAAGCGCCTCAAGTTTTAGCACAATTTTTGAAAAAATTGGGACGATTAGGGGGGTAAACCCCCCTGCAGCCCTCGAGGGGGGCTTGGCTTTATCAAGACTAGGTCGAGAATAAAACCAAGTCCCCCTTGTTCATGCTGTTAGTAACAATGTTTCCATGTTTTTCGCAAACTTTTCATTGTTGTTGACTAAGAACATGAAGTATTTACAAGAAATACTGAGAGTTTTAGGGATAGAAGCGACGTAGCTATTGGATGTTCCAGGCGTTGGTGAAGACCTCGCCCTTCTCGTTCGCCAGCTTGTAGGTGCCAGGCTTGAGGACTTTGGCGATGATGAATGGTCCTTCCCATGACGGAGTGAGCTTGTGGCGCCCTCGATTGTCCTGGCGCAACCTCAGCACCAGGTCCCCCTCGTGGAGGTCTCGACGCCGCACCTTCTGAGCTTGGTATCGCCGGAGCGATTGTTGGTAGCGCGCCGAGTGAAGCAACGCTACGTCGCGAGCCTCATCCACCTGGTCCAGCGAATTCTCGCGGTTCCGCTGGTTTTGGTCTTCTTGTTAGGCCTTGAGCCTCGGAGACCCGTACTCCAGGTCTGTTGGGAGGATGGCTTCGGCGCCGTAGACGAGGAAGAACGGGCTGAAGCCCGTGGCCCTGCTTGGGGTTGTCCTGAGACTCCAGATCACTGACGGCAGCTCGGCAACCCATTTCCAGCCAAACTTGTTCAGCTTGTTGAAGATTCTTGGCTTCAGGCCTTGTAGTATCATGCCGTTGGCACGCTCTACTTGGCCGTTCGTTTGCGGATGTGCCACGGCCGACCAATCGACGCGAATGTGATGGTCGTCGCAGAACTCCAAGAACTTCTTGCCGGTAAACTGGGTGCCGTTGTCGGTGATGATCGAGTTGGGTACCCTGAATCGGTGGATGATGTCGGTGAAGAACAACACAGCCTGCTCAGATCTGATGCTGGTGATGGCCCAGACCTCGATCCACTTTGAGAACTTGTCGATGGCCACCAATAAGTGGGTGAAGCCCCCGGGCGCTGGGCGGAAAGGCCCCACGAGATCCAACCCCCAGACCGCGAAAGGCCATGTTACGGGGATGGTCTGCAGGGCGTGCGCTGGGAGGTGCATCTTTTGCGCGTAGAATTGGCACCCTTCGCAGGTACGCACGACTTCGTTCGCGTCGGATACGGCGGTAGGCCAGTAAAAGCCTTGCCGGAATGCGTTACCCACGAGGGTACGCGGCGCTGCGTGGTGTCCGCATGCCCCGGCGTGGATGTCGCGGATCAACTGCCTTCCCTCGGGGATGGGGATGCATCGCTGCAGGATCCCCGAGGCGCTGCGCTTGTACAGCTCGCCGCCGATCGAGACAAAGGTCTTGGCCCTTCTGGCGATGCGGCGCCCCTTGGTTCGGTCCGAGGGCAGTTCCCCGCGGTCGATCCACGCGAGGTACGGACCGCGCCAGTCTTGTGGTCGCGCGTCCACGTCGATTTCCATGGCCTCGGCTGAAGAAATTTCAGCGTCGAGAGCTTCGAGCCCCTCTTTCGAGGGGTCCTCTTCCATGGGCTCGACCCCCGCAGCCCCCGAGGGGGGCTTGAGGGCTCCAGCCTTCGGTTCAAAGTTGACGGAGGGTTGGTCGAGGTCGCGGGTGAAGACGTTCGGGGGAACGGTGATTCGCTCTGACGCGATCTTGGCCAGCTGATCCGCCTCCTCGTTGTATTTGCGCACGATATGGTTCAGCTCAAGGCCATAGAATTTGTCCTCGAGGCGGCGAACCTCGTTGCAATACGCCTCCATCTTTTCGTCGCGGCAGCTTGCGTTCTTCATCACTTGGTCGATGACCAACCGAGAATCTCCCCTGACATCGAGGCGTTTGACGCCGAGGTCGATGGCGATGCGGAGCCCGGCGAGGAGGGCTTCGTATTCCGCCATGTTGTTCGATGCTGGGAAGTGCAAGCGAACCACGTACCGGATGTGTTCTCCGAGGGGTGAGACGAAGAGGAGGCCCGCGCCTGCCCCAGTTTTCATCACGGACCCATCGAAGTACATGGTCCAGCATTCGGCTTGGATCTGTGGCGGTGGAAGTTGGACGTCGGTCCACTCAGCGACGAAATCCGCTAAGGTTTGCGACTTTATTGCCTTTCGCGGCGCGTAGGAGAGAGTTTCCCATACGAGCTCCATCGACCACTTCGCTATTCTACCCGAGACGTCCGGGTTGCGGACTATCTCCCCCGAAGGGAAAGATGAGACCACGGTGATCGGATGGGCCTTGAAGTAGTGTCGCAGCTTTCGTCGCGCGAGCACTACAGCGTAGATTAGCTTCTGGATCTGTGGATACCGCGTCTTGGTTTCGGTCAGCACCTCGCTGACGTAGTACACCGGCCTCTGGACCGGCAGAGCGTGGCCCTCCTCTGTTCTTTCCACTACGATGGCGGCGCTGACAACTTGCGTTGTCGCGGCCACGTATAGGTAGAGGGGCTCGCCGTTCTGCGGTGGCGTGAGGATCGGTGCGCGTGCGAGTGACGCTTTTAGCCCGTCGAGGGCTTTTTGGGCTTCTGGGGTCCATGAAAAGCGTTCGTGCTTTTTTAGGAGCCGGTACAAAGGTAAGCCCTTTTCACCAAGTCGAGAGATGAAACGGCTGAGAGCTGCGAGGTAGCCCAGTACCCTCTGCACCCCCTTGAGGTCTCGAATTGGCCCCATTCGTTCCAGGGCCGAGACTTTTTCGGGGTTGGGTTCGATGCCTCGTTGGGAGACGATGAAACCCAATAGCATGCCTCGCGGCACCCCGAATACGCATTTTTCCGGATTCAATTTTACCCCGTTCGCCCGGAGGCAACCGAATGCGATTTGCAAATCGTTGACCAGATCGTCCGCCTTTCTGGTTTTCACAACGATGTCGTCAACATATGCCTCAACGGTCCGCCCGATGTGGCTTCCGAAAACGTGTTGCATACATCGCTGGTATGTAGCTCCAGCGTTTCGGAGGCCGAACGGCATAGTGGCGTAGCAAAACATGCCAAACGGGGTGATAAAAGAAGTCGCGAGCTGGTCGGACTCTTTCATCTTGATCTGATGATAACTGGAATAAGCATCGAGAAAGCATAGCAATTCACACCCAGCGGTGGAGACTATTATTTGATCTATTCTAGGCAAGGGAAATGGAACCTTAGGGCATGCTTTGTTTAAACCGGTATAATCTACGCACATGCACCATTTTCTGTTTTTCTTTTTAACTAGAACAGGATTAGCAAGCCAGGTTGGGTGAAATACCTTTTTGATGAATCCGGCTTGCAGGAGCTTGCGCACCTCTTCCCCGATGGCGCGGCGTTTTTCCTCATCGAACCGCCGCAATCGCTGCACCACCGGCTTGGAGTGAGGCTGGATGTCGAGGGTGTGCTCGGCGACCTCCCTCGGAATCCCCGGCATGTCCGAGGGTCTCCACGCGAAGATGTCGGCGTTGGCGCGGAGGAAGTCGATGAGCATTGCTTCCTATTTGGGGTCGAGGGTGGTGCTGACCCTCAACGCCTTGCCTTTGGGGGCACTGGGGTCGAGGGGCACTGCCTTGGTGTGCTCGGCAGCCTCGAAGGTGCCTGCGTGCCTTTTGGCGGAGTCGACGGCCTCGTTCGCCATCTTCTCCAGGTCCGCCACCAGGGTCTCGCTATAGGCGAGCGCTTCCGCGCCCTCGACGCACTCGACGTCACACGCGTAAGCATGCTCGTACGACGATCCCACGGTGATGACGCCCTTTGGGCCCGGCATCTTCATCTTGAGGTAGGCGTAGTTGTGGACCGCCATGAACTTGGCGTAGCACGGACACCCGAGGATGGCGTGGTACGTTCCTGGGAACCCCACCACCTCGAAGGTGAGGGTCTCCCTTCGAAAGTTGTCGGGAGTGCCGAAGCTAACGGGCAGGTCGATCTGCCCGAGGGGTTGGACGCGTTTTCCCGGCGCGATGCCGTGGAACGGCACCCTGCTTGGCCTCAACTGGTTCGTGCCGATGCCCATGAGCTCTAAGGCGTTGACGTATAGGATGTTGAGGCTGCCGCCCCCGTCCATCAGCACCTTGGAGAATCGCGTGTTGCCGATGACGGGATCGACGACAAGCGGATATCGCCCCGGATTCGGGACATAGTCCGGGTGGTCTTCGTGGCCGAAGGAGATGGTCTCGTCCGACTAGGCGAGGTAGGTCGGCGTCGCGGGGTGAACGGAGAAGACCTCTCGGCGTTCACGCCGCTGCTCTCGGGACGTCGCGTTCGCCGTGGGCCCCCCACGATGAAGAAGACATTCTCCACATGGGGGAACTCGTCGTTGCCGCCATCACCCGTATCCTTCTTCGGGCCATCCTCCTTCGCGGAGGTGCGCCTGAAGTAACCCTTGATCATCCCACACTATTCGAGGGTGTGGGTGACAGGGCCCTTATGGTACGGGCATGGCTTCTTCAGCATCTCGTCGAACAGGCCTCCCCCCTGAGGGGGGCCTCGAGGGCTTTTACGGCCTCGCTCGACCACGAGGGCATCGTCGGAGTCTTCGCCCTGCTGTTGCTGTTGCGCGGCCTGCCGAGGCTTCCTACCCTTGCCGCCTCGCTTTTGCTTTTTAGCCTTTCCCTTGGGTTTGCTGCCCTCCGCGGGCAGGTCCTCCGCGCGCTTCCTCTTGGTCTTGCCGTCGAAGATTGCCCCGACAGCCTCCTCTCCAGAGGCGAAGTTGGTGGCGATGTCGAACAGAGCGTTGACGCTGGTGGGATGGTTTCGCCCCAGCTCTCGGCAGGTCGTGCCTTCGAGGAAGGCGTGGATGATTTCGGAGTCACCCACGCTCGGTAGCTCGGTGTAGCGCTTGGAGAAGCGGTGGATGAAGTCTCTCAGTGGTTCGTCGGCCGCTTGCCGGCACCCGCGCATGTCCCAGGAGTTTCCGGGGCGCACGTACGTGCCCTGGAAGTTACCCATGAACATCCTGACCAGGTCGTCCCAGTCGTGGATCTGGTTCGCGGGTAGGTGCTCGAGCCATGTCCGCGCCGAGTCCGCGAGATGAAGCAGAAGGTTGCGAATGATCATGGCGTCGTCGGTGGCCCCGCCCAACTGGCAAGCCAGGCGGTAGTCGTTGAGCCACGTCTCGGGTTTCGTCTCGCCCGAGTACTTGGCGATGGTAGTCGGCTGATGAAAGCGCGGCGGGATGGCGGCCGAGCGGATCTTCCCGCTGAACACAGGGGCTCCCGGGGGTTCCGGCGTCGGGCTTTTGTCCTCCTCGCTGTCATAGCGACCCCCTCGTCTGGGGTGCCTACTGCGAGGAGGCGCCGCGTCCTGCCTCTTCTTGTTCAGGACGTTGCGCGCGTCGCCGTCGTCAATGCTGCCTCGCGTGTCCACGAGCCGGTCCTTCGCGGACCTCCTCGTTTCGCGGTCGCCAGTCACGAGCGCCCTTCCGTCGTTCGTTGGACGGTGAGGCGTCCATGCGCCCCTGGGTGGGGTATGGATGAATTGTTCCTTATCCCACTTGCTTCCTCCGGCTCTCGAACTGGCCTGGTGGCGCATGCGGGAGGCGGAACTTTCCGCTTGTTGTACGGCCGCTTCCTCGACAAGGGCCTGCACCTGGCGCCGCATGCTGCGTGCTTCTGGTGTCGATGGTTCGGGAATGGCCCGAATCAGGGTTGCTGCGGCGACGAGCTTCTGGCTTGTTCGTGGCGGCATGGCAGGGCTGGCGTCGTCGCCATCACCCATGATGCGCGCTTGAGCGATACGCCCGGCAGCTCGCGCGCGTTCGCCGCGCTTGGGCTGCCGGGCTTCCAGAGCTGCGCGCAGCTCCCGTACCTGCTGGCGCTCCTATTGGAGCCTGGCTTCCAGCTCTTGCACCTGCGCGAGTGCGGCTTCGCCCGCTGGCTCGGCGGGCGCTGGTGGCGGTTCGTCGTGTCTGGCCCCGTCGCGCGTTTCTTCGTCCTCTCCCACGGACTCTACTTCGCCGTCGAGGACGAAGCATTCCCGCGTGGGGTCGTATTCCCCTTTGCTGGAATCGTCGGAGCAGGTGAGGCAGAAGTCCGCGATGGCCTGGAAGGAGGAAAGGCCTTCGCAGTCGCGCAACCTGGAGTAGTCCAGGTCGGGGTGCTCCTGACCGTGCACACTTTCCCCGTCGTCCGACTCGGGTTGGGACCCGTCGGGCGAGGAAGTGTCGAGGCTGCGGGTCGAACCCGGCTGGTGACCCGCCAGGCCCTCTTGCACGCTCAGGCTGGCGTTGATTGCCGTGGAGTAACTTGCGGCCGCGTTGCTCATTCGAGCGGGAGTGGTGCCAACCCGGCCACATTTTCCCGGCGTGCTCCCTCCGCGGGAGCCGCCGGCGGGGGTGCGCCCCCTGCAATGCGGCGGCGGGCTGGAGCCACAGGTGTGCGTCCCAATCAGGGAGGACGACGCGCGGGGCAACGCGCCGTTCCGCACGAATCTGTAGCTCGCGCAGTCTTTGTCGTCTCCTGAGGTTGGGTGGCGTTGGCGGCGCCGGGGTAATAGTCATCATGTCGGGTGCCCTGGACGCGAGCCGTATGAGGAGGTCCTCACCGGTCGCTTCGAACTCCAGGCTCCCGAACATGATCCGGTACCCGCACGGAAGCGGGCCGGGGGACCCCGGGGCGGATAGCGGCGACATAGCCTTGGCGTGGCCTGCCGTCAAGGGAACTGATCGGGTGTGGTTGATCACAGCGCAGCCCCCTACCTGGCGCGCCACTGTCGGTGCTGGGATCGGTCGGTCAATCCCCAGCGCCACACAGAATGCGCTGTGTCCCGTCCCTTGACGGTTGATGCAAGAGCTAGCACGGTGAGGCGATGATTTATCCTGGTTCCGACCGTGAGGTCGTACGTCCAGCAGGGTGCGCTCGGGGCGCTGTACTATCTTGCACCGGAGTGCTTGTAGAGGGGGGCTACAAGCAAGGTGGGAGAGGAGAAGGAGTCTCCAAGTCCCAGAGGAGAAATGCGAAAGTGATTAAGGCGAGTGGAGTGCGTGGTTGTTCGTTTGTCTCTTTTTCCGTCTCCCTCCCCGCGTCGCTCCCTTCCTCCTTTTATAGGTCAAGGAGAAGAAGGAGGGGAAGGAGTTTACAAGTACGCGTGATGTGTGCGACAGGGATACGCACTGGAGAGCATGGCGTCGGGCGTGCGACCGTCCTTGACCCTGGCAGGAGATTTATGGCGAGCCCCGGCTTCTGCGGATGTCGTGGCCGTCGCTGTGCTTGTCCTGGAGTGGTTTCGAGGGGTGTCGTTGCCGTGGTCCGTGTCCTGCTGCCCGTCGCTGGTTGACTTCGAGGGTGGGGCAGGTGAAGAAGGACCGGAGTTGGCGGCACAGGGGTCGGCGTGGTGGTTGCTGTCGACCACAGTGCGCGGCGTGCCCGGCTCACCAGGGGATGGCCGAGAGTTGGCGGATTTGACCCGGCGTTCGTCATCACCGGGCCGCGTCCGATCGGAGTCTGTACTCGGTTGCTGTTCACATATTCGCTCGAGGGTTCCCCATGCCTATTCGAGGGCTACCCCGGGAAAAAGGACGGGAGCTGGTGGAATAGTGCTGCGGAATGACGCCTGCCAGTCCGCACAGGACCTTGCGCAGTGCCGCATACATCTGCACAGCGGCAGCAAGGACGTACAGTGACCGGAGCAGGTGAAACAGAGAGCTCTGCGGTGTCAGCGGCGTGGCGTGGGGGAAAGATTGCCTTTTGACTTCGGCGCCCGCTTGATGGGGCGGGCATTAAATGCTGTTGTCAGGCGGGGCGCTGGCGCGCGCCGTGCCGAGTAGAGGGGTGCCCTCGAGCGAGGCGGAATCGTCTTGCCTGCTCGAGGGAGTGCGCGACCCTCGAGCGAGACGGAAACGGAGGTCGCCCCTTGGGTCCCTTTGTCAGGCGAGCTCGGGCGGCTGTTTTAGGTCGTGAGTTGTGTTGGGCCGCGTTGCCCTGGTGGCCCTTCCGGGCTGCTGGCGATTCAGCCTTTCATGGTTAGTGTTTTTTGAGGGTGATTACCCCGATGATTAGGGGACCCCCTAGGTTTGTCCCCGACAGCTAGATACCACGCCCCTAACATGGCTCGAGGGCCTCCGCCCTGGGTCCATTGACAACTGGGACGATCTCACCAGGAAATTCACCACCAACTTCCAGGGAACCTGGGCTCGGCCCAGAACCCGTTATGAACTGGCAGCTTGCAAGCAAGGAAAAGGAGAAACCTTGCGAAAATACATCAAGAGATTCTTTGATAAAAGAGCTACAATCGTGGATATCTCTGACCGGGAAGTAATCGACTGCTTTCATGACGGTCTCTACACCCGAGAACTACACCGTGAGTTCGGCCGACGCCGCCCAGAAAACATCAGCGAGTTACGACGCATTGTCGCCGAATGGGCAGACCAAGACGTTCTCGAGAGGGAGCGTTTTGACAGACATTGCGATAACAATACCAACAATCACAACAAAGACAACGACGACCGACATAACGATCGCCCAAACAATCGGGACTTCAATCGCGATAACAGGAAGCGCAAGCCAGACAACACAGTCGCGGCGGTCCAGCGCCCTAGTCGTAAGACTCGTTCAGCGGCAGATGTCATGAATGGTCCTTGCCCTTACCACCCCAATGGCAAGCACACAATGGCGAAGTGCTTTCACCTAAAGCAGGAATTCGACAAGCAAACACCAGATGCTCCCAAAACCGACAAGAAAAAGGAAGACAAAGACGACAAAGACCCTGGCAATAACTTCCCAAATGTCGAGAACGTCGTAGCAGTACTATTCAGTGGGGAAACCCTGAACCGGTCGAAGCGCGCCAAGAAGCTCACTCTGCGAGAGATCATGGCGATAGAACCTGCCACCCCAACATACCTAAAGTGGTCAGAAGTGCCTATCACATTCTCCAGAACAGACTAGTGGACAAACTTTGCAAATCCTGGCAGATACCCTCTGGTCTTAAACCCAGTCGTGGCGCAAGCCAAACTGACTAAAGTACTCATTGATGGAGGCAGCGGGCTCAATGTCATCTTTGCAAACACGTTCAAGAAGATGGGCCTAGACATTACAAAATACCTCAAGCCTACAGACGCTCCATTCTATGGCATTGTCCCAGGCAATGCAGCAATCCCCCTGGGCCAGGTCACATTACCAGTTACCTTCAGGACGGAAGCAAACTTTAGAACCGAGTACATCAAGTTCGAGGTTGCTGACTTCGAGACCTCATACCATGCGATTCTTGGGCGACCAGCCCTCGCCAAATTTATGGCAATTCCGCATTATGTATACTTGGTTCTCAAGATGCCTGCTCCTAAAGGAGTACTTTCCCTAAAAGGAGACTTAAAGGTATCGTATGATTACGACGTCGAGGCAGTAGAATTCGCCACCACTTCGCACGTCCCTACCCAGATGCTGGAAGTACTCGCCTTGGCCAAGAAGTCGAAGGAAGACGACCTAGAAGTACCCAGCAAGAAGTCAACAAGTGCCAACTTCAAGCCCTCCGAAGAAGTACAACTCGAAACTGTAAATCTTGGGACGGGCGATCCGTCCAAAACTGCCCTTATAGGGGCAGATTTAGACTGTAAATAGGAAGACGCGCTCGTCAAGTTCCTCCGAGATAATAAAGATATTTTTGCTTGGAAACCATCTGATATGCCTGGTGTTCCTAGAGAACTTGTCGAGCACAAACTAAACGTTGACAAGAACGCAAAACCCAAAAAATAGCGCCTCCGACGATTTGCACAAGATAGACATGAGGCAATAAAAGAAGAACTCGCCAAACTACTCGCTGCAGGCTTCATCAAAGAAGTCTTCTACCCCGAGTGGTTGGCTAATCCAGTGTTGGTTCGGAAGAAAAACAACAACGAGTGGCGGATGTGTGTCGACTACACAGATTTGAACAAGCATTGTCCAAAAGATCCCATGGGAGTCCCACGCATTGATCAAGTCGTCGACTCCACGGCAGGATGCGCATTGCTCTGTTTTCTGGACTGCTATTCAGGATACCATCAGATAGCTCTAAAGAAAGAAGATCAGATCAAAACATCTTTCATCACTCCCTTCGACGCTTACTGCTATACAACTATGTCTTTCGGATTGAAGAACGCTGGCGCCACATATCAGCGAGCCATACAAACGTGCCTATCCAAACAAATTGGGGGCAATGTAGCGGCATATGTTGATGATGTAGTCGTCAAAAAAAGACAGTCAGATCATCTCATCAACGACCTTCAAGAGACATTCGACAACCTTAGAACATTCTGTTGGAAACTTAACCCAACCAAATGTGTCTTTGGTGTTCCGTCAGGGAAACTTTTGGGGTTCATGGTCAGTAACAGGGGCATCGAAGCCAACCCGGCAAAGATTTCAGCAATCCTTGCCATGGGAGTACCGAAGAACATAAAAGATGTCCAGAAGCTGACAGGATGCATCGCAGCCTTAAACAAGTTCATCTCAAGATTAGGAGAAAAAGGCCTCCCTTTCTTCAAATTGCTTAAAAAGCAGGATAAGTTTTCTTGGACGACTGAAGCAGATACGGCGTTCGAAGAACTCAAAACATATCTATCTACTCCGCCAGTACTCACAGCGCCTCTGAAAGATGATCATCTATATCTATACATTGCAGCGACAACCCATGTGGTCAGCATTGTAATAGTAGTTGAAAGACAAGAGGACGACCATGTATTCCCAGTACAGCGGCCAATTTATTACATCAGCGAAGTACTCTCCGAGTCCAAGATTTGCTATCCTCAAGTCCAAAAACTACTCTACGCCGTCTTCATCACATCACGCAAGCTACGACATTACTTCCAAGCTTTCCACATCACGGTCGTAACTAAATTCCCGCTAGGCGAAATCCTCAATAATCTAGACGCAACAGGTCGAATCTGCAAATGGAAGGCTGAAATTGGAGCATACCACCTTGACTTCACATCTCAAACAGCCATCAAGTCCCAGGCTCTTGCTGACTTCACAGTCGAATGGACAGAAATTCAAAATTCTACGACAACCACTCGACCTGAGCACTGGGTCATGTATTTTGATGGATCACTCAAACTTGAAGGAGGAGGCGCAGGCGTACTTCTTATATCTCCTAAAGGAGACCAACTTAAATACGATCTTCAAATCCTGTTTCAGGTCACCAATAACGAAGCAGAGTACGAGGCTATGCTGCACGGGCTCCGTCTGGCTGCATCACTCGGTATCAAGCGACTTGTTGTTTATGGCGATTCGGCGGTGGCCATCAACCAAGTTAATAAAGACTGGGACGCTTCTAAAGAGACAATGGATGCCTACGTTCACGAGGTTCGTAAACTAGAAACAAACTTTCTAGGCCTGGAATTTCACCACGTCGTTCGTGACTACAACGTCGCCGCAGATGCCCTGTCAAAGCTAGGATCTCGGCGAGCCGACGTCCCAGCAAAAATATTTGTCCAAGAACTACTCCAGCCATTCATTAAGGGACCAACATGAGCTGAGACCACGCAACCCCAGTCCCAGCCAGAAACTCAGATCATGGTAATCGACATTGACTGGATGACCCCTTTCATTGAGTACTTGAAAGACAGAAATTGCCAGAGCAGAAGCCAGAGCAAATACACATTCAATGACGATATGCTAATTACGTAGTAGTGGACAATGTACTTTATAGGCGTGGGGCTTCGGCCAACGTCTTAATGAAATGCATCACAATTGACCAAGGAAAAGCTCTACTACAAGAAATTCACAGCGGCGTGTGTGGTAATCATGCTGCCTCACGAACATTGGTCGGCAAAGCTTACAGAGCAGGTTTCTTCTGGCCAACAGCCAAGCACGATGCAGCGGACATCGTCAAAAAATGTCAAGGATGTCAATTCTTCGCACGACAAGCTCACGTTCCAGCACACGACCTCAACACTATACCACTATCATGGCCTTTCGCTTGTTGGGGTATTGATCTCGTTGGTCCCCTTACCAAAGCTCCAGGCGGATTCGAGTGGCTCGTCGTAGCCATCGATAAATTTTCTAAGTGGATCGAAGCAATGCCTTTAGTAAACGCTAAAGCTGCTAATTTGATCAAATTCTTTGATGGTATTGTCCAGAGATTTGGAGTTCCTCACAACATTATCACAGACCTCGGTTCTGTATTCACCAGCGAAGAATTCCAAGACAACTGTGACAGATATTCCATTGAGATACATTATGCTTCAGTTGCTCATCCTCGTGCCAACGGATAGGTGGAAAAAGCAAACGGTTTGCTATTGCAAAGGTTAAAACCCAGATTGTATGAGCCTCTAAAGAAATATGGTGGGAAATGGGCAAAAGAGTTGCCCGCGGTGCTTTGGGGGTTACGCACCCAACCCAGCAGGGCCACTGGCCAATCACCATATTTCCTGGTTTACGGCTCCGAAGCAGTCCTACCGGCTGATCTTTTATGGGAAGCCCCGCGTTTGGAGAACTACGATGAACAACTCGCTCATCAAGAAAGGTCTCAAGATGTTGATGGCATCGAAGAAGCTCGAGTAGCAGCCCTTATTCAGAACACGCGTTATCTTCAAGGATTACATTGCTTTCATCAACGCTCTGTTCAACCTCGATCCTTTACTATAGGAGACTTGGTACTACGTCGAATCCAAAATACTGAAGGGTTGCACAAACTTATGTCTCGATGGGAAGGTCCTTTTCTTGTAAAACAAGTCATTGGACCTGGTACATACAGGCTGCAAATCTCAGAGGGAGAGGAATTACCAAATGTATGGAACATAGAACATCTCCGCAAATTTTACCCATAACACGGGACATTATATTCGAGACGTTGTAAAACAACCCTTGTTCTCAAATTAATAAAGTTATGTTTCCCTGTCATCTACAAAGTCATGACATCATTTATATCATTAGATAAAACTATACCATGTTCATTACGGTGATAGCCGTCGTGTGGTATCCGAGTAGTTTTCTACTCCCGCTCAAAAGAAATCAGGATTTCCTTTTAAAAGGAGGTGTCAAACCACCTAAAAATCTTGGATGAATTACCCTCACTTATACATGGTCGAAGGCGATAATTTCTTTTCTTTTGACTCTGTGGCTTTTTTCAACAAAAGCTTCAAGAATCAGTGTTATACCAACTACACTCATTCTTCATTTCCTATAAAAATCACCTAAAGGTGCTCTAAAGTACTAAAAAGTACAGCATATACCTATGCGCATAACTTTTCGCCCTGCATTAGCAAGGTTGCTAATCCTTAACAAGGCTTGATTCAACTCCTCCTAGTTGCAAACCTTATACGACCACTGTATTACTTAAGCTGTAGTCACTCATCAAATATACTACCCACAGTACTTCGCATACGCACAAACTATTGGATATTACTTGCACGGTAGTATTTCCAAATGGATTACTTTAAACAAGTATAAGATGTTATATACATGGACAAATATCCATATCAGATTCAAAACAGAGTATTCGAAACGAGTAGTTCAAGTTACAGTACAGATCTACTCTAACGAGTCAATAAAAGTATCTGCGACTGGCTCTATTTCTTTCACCAATTCCTCGAATCCTTCGATTTCCATCCCTTCTGGAAGCTCTACAACTTCAAGTCTGGCGTCTGGATTGTGCGCCTTCACCATTACTAGCAGCTGATTCACGCACTCCTTCATGGTATTCTTACAAAAATCAGTTATCTGTCTAGGCACTGCGCTGATCTGCTCCAATAAAGACTAGTTGGTAGTAGCAACACCCTCCGGTGTTACCATGTCAATGATGGGGAGCACCGCTTCTTCTATGGCCTTTTTCTCAGCTTGGAGATCCTCCACTTCTTGTTGTTTGGCTTGTTGTCCCGCCAAGGCCCTGTCGCAAGCCTGTTCCATGTCAAAACGGATCTGATGCTCCTTGGTATATTTTCCTTTCAGGTCCTCGAGCTCTCTTTCCAAGCGGGCACAATCATTGGTTTTAGATTGCGCTAAGTTATACCACGATGTGCTGGTGCTCTGTTCTTCAACCAATTCTTTTTTCAATCCTGCAAAGGCGAGACAAGTCTATGATTACACTTCATACGACTAAATTAATGATTAAGTGTACAAAACTTGCTTTACTTACTATTGTTGTCTCGGATCAATGCCCGGTTACGAGTATCCATTCGAGATTTTTCATCTCCCATTCCCTCGAGTTGCGTGTAGTCGAGAAACCAAGTCTTGATTATCAACTCGAGCTTTTTCGCGTGCCTCATAGGCAGCCGCAAGATCTTCTTTGAGTTCTTTTATTCGAGATTCCAGACTGGCATCTCTATTCTTCTCCATTCTATCTACCAAAGCCTGCATTTGATGATAGTTAGTAACTAATATATTAACTATTTTCTACTAAGTTTTCCTCTTACCAGAGCGGCTGCCAGGTGTTGCTTCAGCTGCATAGCTTCATTGTCCGTAGCCTTTTCTTGTGGCGGTGGAGTACTTTGTTTGACAACAATGTTGGCAACTTCTCCAGCCTCCAATCCAACCTTCATGGTTTTACGAGCATTGTTCATATAAATTCTGGGAGATATACAGAGCAAAGGCTATATGATTTACCTCCACAATTGACGGTGGCCTTTCGGCATCTCCCTGGTTTGTAGTTTCTACGGGGTTTGCTTCTGAAGCCAAATTGACATCAGATTGCTCTTTCTCTGGAGATTGGTTCTGACCCGCAACTCCGCCGCTTTCTTCGACAGCGCTAGGGAGGACTTCTTCTTCATTACACTCTGTCTCTTCAGCTTTCTTCAATTGTTCTTGTGGCGCAAGTGTGCCAGATAGAATCCTTCACAAAGAATGCAAGATTCAATAGTTGAATTATGGCTCAATTGAAAGGATATCTTGATTTAACAAACTTACTTTGTCGGCGCGGTGGTTTTTGGCTGAAAGTTGAACTTCTTCAACTTCAGCACGCCCACTTTGGAGCTAGTCGTACTCCCTGTGGTACCACTCGCCATGGCACTTGTAGTTGAGGAACTTTGAACAGCAGTGATAAATTTGGAGATCTTTATACGCTGACATTCCTCTGCTCCAGGCACATATGATCCCACAGGGGCATCTGATCGAGACCGAGTGGTTCTTTTTCGTTTTACCCCTGTGGGAACTTTCGGTACTATGTCTATATCCTCTGTTTTTCAGAAACAGTACATCCAAATTAAATGGCGGAACAGATAAAATACTCGAATTTCATTATGAAGACTTCTCTTACCTTGAAGATTCACTTGCTGGCCATCCGAGTCAGCTGCCTTTTCGTCGGATATCACTTCAAGTTTTCTACATCGTCAGCAATTGCCTCTGTTTTCCTATTCGATGGCTCTGACTTTTCTGAAGAACTCTTTCCGAATTTCTCCCAATCTTGCGGAGACAGGCCACCAACTGGCCCGTCAGAATCAGTGGCCGACTACATGAGAGGAATCACTATTGAGACGCATGTTAAGAATGACTAACATTTAAAGGTTTCGAGCACTTACAGAACTTGGAGATTGACCTTTACAAAATTCTCTTGCAATGTATGGCTTCTTGTTGTTCACATTGCTGAACATGCGCGACAAGCGCATTAGCACGGTCTCATCTGCGAGTTCTTCTGGCACCATGCGGGAAGGATCTGTATTTCCCTCATACTTGTATCCAAGATTGACATGCTCTTGGAGTGGTTGAATTCTTCTCTTGAGAAAACTGAAAGCTATCCCGACTCCAGTTAAGCCTTTGTTCTTCAATGATTGAACTCGCTTTAGCAAAGCGGGCACATCCCTGGCCTCTTCAGTGGTTGGCTTGGTGTTCCAGTTGGATAGATCCCTGGGATACCATCCATCTTTGACAAGACAACTTTTTCCATGGTTCCCTGCTGTATTACAATTACACAGGAACAAGATTAGTGTATAACAATGTGCATTGACCGTAAATACTATAAGAAGAGTACTCATTTTTTTACTACTCACCGATTATGAACCACTCGGACTTCCAGTCTCCACACGACTCCTTCAGGGGCATGGAGAACCATTGCTCTTTCATCCTTTGGCAGAATCGAATTCCCGCTCCTCCAACCACTTCCATCCTCTGGAAATTTGGATGGGGCTTTACATGATACAAAGTACGGAATAAAGCGAGATTTGGATTGATGCCAAGGAATGTTTCGCAAGCATGCACAAATACAGCGATATTCAAAATCCGATTAGGATTCAGATGATGGAGTTGGAGTTTGTAAAAATCAAGGAGCTCGCGGAAAAAGGAGGAGATTGGAAGACCTACTCCGCGCTCACAAAACGACACGAACAAAGGAATTTCATTTGTGTTTTCAGTGGGAAATTGTGCATTGAAGCAAGCCCTCCACTCCAGAGTTTCCTGGGATAATAGCAAACCTTGCTCCACCAGGTCATGAAGGTCTCCTTCCTTCGCGGTGCAATACTTCCAAGCATCAGTAGGAGAAGGATGAGTCTTGCAATCTGGCTTTGTGTTTGGATCTACCAAGGGAACCCTCTTCCTTGATGCCTTCTTTTCCGCAGGCTTAGCAGCAGAGGCCTCTGCTTTCTTCGAACTCATGGTTGCAGATCGAGTTAAGACTTTGCTTTTCTCTCGCATTCACAAGAGAAGCAAGCACGGAAAGTCCTAAATGACAAGGAAGCTATGATTAGGAGGCAAAAGGCTATAGCGCTGCGCTCAAGGTTAACGAAGCAAAGGAAGGTCTCACTTCAGATTTATAACTTTCGGTTAGGGTTACTGTTTTGAACAATATCAACGGCGTATCGCATTCCGTTACAGGGGATGGTTTGGTTAGTTTTTCCCGGCGTAAATTTCGGATTACATTACAAACAGAATCCTAGCGATTAATCAGATCTTCAAATCAAAAGATATTCTTTTGATTCAAAGCTCGGGGGCTGCTAACGGATAATCTGGGATTTGATTTCCTTCCAAAATTTAAGGCGGAAAATAGTGGAAAAAGATCTTTGACTGGTTTTAACAAAACCACTCGTAAATACAGAATCACAGTTGATCAATTCTTGCATTTGAAGACAACTCGAAAGTTGTTATGCTAGCGTATATGCTCGAAAAAGCATATTGATTGCTATGAAAATAATTGTCAAATAAGTATTGGGATTCATGGCTTGAAGTAAATAAGGGAAGCAGTACTCGACCCAAACGACTACTTAGAAGTACTCGTGGATTCGGGGGCTGCATTTGAAAGATACAATTTCTCTTAAGCCTATTATGCTTTATCCAAGACCTTTGAATAGTTTTATCAAAACTACTCGAAAGCTCGATGGTTTCACGTTATCCAAGACCTTTGACTAAGTTTTAACAAAACTACTCGAAGTTCGATGGGTACATCCACTCGACGCGCGCCATTAGACTACCCAGGTGAAATTCAAGATTAGTCTCCTGAAACTGCGACTGCTTAACGAGTACTCGGAGGCTCGGGGGCTACATTTATTGGGTGCATCAAAAGATGTGCTTTAATGAAACTACTCGTCTGAAAGAGATTTGAGCGTCTTGGGCTTAGCTCTGACTGCTCTAAGATATTAAGAAGATTCAAGAGTTGAAGCAAAGGCACAAGATGCTCGGGGGCTTGTGGGGCCAGGATCCCTAGGGCCACTCATCTAAGGAATTAAACTACTCGATATGGAGAGTTATGACCCGACTTCTTTGTACTATCCAGATAAGGCATAGGACATTGTAGTCAAGTTGTAGAACTACTCATATTCAAGATAGACTACCTTAATGTGACCTTCCGGGTCGGATACGAGTAGTCTTTGTAATCAATTTGTAACTCTGCTCCCCGAGTATATAAGGAGGAGCAGGGACCCCCTCAAAACAACAAAACTCACATACAATACAATCAAACACACATGACGTAGGGTATTACGCTACTCGCGGCCCAAACCTGTCTAAATCTTTGTGTTGTTCGTGCACTGTCGTTCCTAGTACTCGGCGAGACCCACTAATCTACTCCCTTATATACCCCCAGATAGACGTGCTCGACATAAATCGTCGACAGAGGGAGAGGGGGAGGGAGAGAAAGATGGGGTACGGGGGAGCCCGATTCCAATAAATACGGAGGGGGAGGCTCGGTATCGAGGGAGGGTGAGTTAGAGTGCGATGAATATCGATTGGTATTGTGGTCCATTTTCAGTTCCGAATTCTATGATATCCAAACACCCGGTATTCAGAACTATTAATGTCAATTCCAAATTCTGAGGCTAAATATCTACGTCCGAACGCTAGCTAGGGCCTGTTTTGTTTCCCATCCGCTAAACTTTAGCACCGTCACATCGGATATAAATACGTTAATTAGGAGTATTAAATATAGATTAATTTTAAAACCCATTACATAAACGAGGAGTGATTTACGAGACGAATCTATTAAGCCTAATTACACCATGATTAGATAATATAATGCTACAGTAAACATATGATAATTATGTATTAATTATAGCAAAATTAGGCTCATTAGGTTCGTCTCGTGAAATACAAATGACTTATGTAATTAATTTATGTTTAATACATTTAATAATCACTTATTTAAAGCGCTAAACTTTAGCACTTGCAACGAAACATCATCTAATTCATTTGCAGTCAAGCGCTCACAAGCAGTAGTCTATCGTTATTGGCAGGAGCACAGCCACAAGAGACGGCTGGGAGCTTTGGAGTTTGGACCCGAGACGAAAGGTCCATGGTCCAGGATCCCAACAAGAAGACAAAAAGCGCAAAAGCTCGCCTCGCGAAATACCCAGACTACCCCTGGCAGCCCCGCACCAAAACGGCAAAACCCCACCTGCTCGTCCGGCCCCCACTGCTCTCGCTCACTTTCTCCTCTCGGCGGAAACCCCTACCACGGCAGCGATGGCCGCGGCGAAACCCCACTTCTCGCCGCACGCCGCCTTCGCGGCCTCCTCCTCCGCCGCCGCCGATGCCGATGCCGAGGCCGAGGCCTACTTTGCCGTTTTCCGCCTCCTCCTCCCGCCGTCCTTCTCCGACGCCGACACCATGCGCCTCTACGCCGCCGTCAACCCGCTGCGCCGCGGCACCGCCGCGCTGCAGGTCCGCGTCGAGCCCCTCAATCCCTCCTCCGCGGGCGGCCGCGTCGTCGCGGCCGTCCTCGGCCCCGCCGCCCCCGTCCGCCGCCTCGAGGCCTCCTCCTCGTCCGGGGAGCCCCTCGCGCTCTCGCCCGCGCAGGAGGCGCTCGTCGCCGTGGTCGACGCCGAGGGGGCGCTGTACCGCCGCGAGCAGGATGGGCCCCGCGGCGGGGCCCCGCACGGCTGCGTCGCGTGCCTGCTCCTCGTCGACGCCGACCGGCTCGAGGCGGCCACCGGGAGGGGCGTCCTGGGGAGGATCGCCCAGGAGGCCGGCGCCCACGTGCGCGTCGTGCCGTGGGAGGAGGCCGCGCCGCCGCCGCAGGGACAGCCGCCCGAGGAGATCGTGGAGGTATACCACCGATTCTCTCTTCTACGATTTTATCTTGATGCAGCTGTTAGTTGTACGTGCTACTCTTGATGTTCTCCCCTCAATTGCTATTGTGCACTGTGCATTTGTAAATCCCCTTTTTTAGGGGGGATGTGTGGGTTACAAACGGAAACATGAGCTCACACGTGCGACCTAGTGCAGTGTCATTGAAATTTAAAAATGTTTGAAGGTCATTATTTACATGAAGGGATCGAGGGGAGTCGCAAAGTCGTAACTTACAACATAGAAAAGTGCAATTTGTTCCAAAGGTGTAACTTGCCCTTTGCTTCCTTATGAATAAGGAGTTGTTTGCTATGCAACATAATTGCCTTTGTGATATTATCCACTATAATTGCACAATGTGGAAGTCTGGAACCATGGGATTGATTTGTCACACAGTGTGCAGGTTTATGAGCTTATTTTGCACGTTTTCTTTATCTTGATCCACATTTTGTTCTCATTGCACGGTTTCATATACATATTAGTTAGTTATGTATTCTTTCATAGGTGCATTCTTACCACCTGTAAACAACAAGAGTCCATTTCTGTAATTGTTGCTGCAAGGAAAAAGTATGAACGAACTAGAAGGCTATTATAGTTCTATAGGATAGACAGTCATTCACACAGATAACAAGCCGTCTGTTCGTGCCTCGTCTTTAACACTGTAGCAATGAGTAAATCCATTTTGTTTCTAGTTCTTTTGCTGCAATACGAACTGCTGAGTACAATGGTTAGGCACATTATCAGGGATTCCTATAATGAACTTTTGGTTCGGAATGTCTGTTCTGTGCATCTATAATGAGATCATACTCACATTGCTTAATTACCGAGAAAAAATTAGTATTGTGATTTGCTACTCTACAGTTTTGGTTAGTCTTTCGTTTTTGTTTATTATTTTCAGATAACTGGAGATAGGACTGCTGTAAGGAAAGCTCTAGTTGCTTTGTCTAGCTGTCTTCAAGGTGATCAGCCAGTTGACAGCTCAACAACGTCTGTTAACAAAGAAGTTCCAATGCTCCCATGGGCATCTTCAGAAGTGCCTGAGCCTAATGTGGGAATTTTGTGCCCAGAAGCATCCACAGAGTTTGCACAAGGCAGGGTCCCTAAGACTGTTTGTCCAGAAGGTAATACAGGAGATGTTCAGAGTAAATGTCTTCAACAAATTTCATTCAGACTTCTCTTGCCTACCAATCTTGCTGGAGGTTTGATTGGCAAGAAGGGCATGATTATCAAAGGTATTGAAGAGGAAACTGGTGCTCTTATTGATGTCGGTGCTCCTGTAATGGGTTGCAGGGAGCGTGTGATAACAATCTGTGCCCTAGAGGTTTGATTTTGAACACTAAGAGCTCCTTTTACCATTACTATTTTCTCATTTAGGGCCCATGTTTAACTATTTGGTAGATAAGATAAAATCTAAGTTTTTGCAATGATGAAGTGTCTGTTCTACATATTTATGAATCTAGAAACTTTTCAGACTTCTTGTGAATCATATAGAGCAGTTCATTCATTGTATGTATTTGATTTTGGTTCCTTGTAGAGCCCAGACTCGGAATATCATATAGTGCAAAGTGCGCTACTCCTTATATTTGACAGAATGATGGAGGTGGAAAGCAACACACACTCAACATTTGAGAAGACATCTCAATGCTCGGCCAGAGCCCTTGTGCTCAAAAACCAATTTGGTTGTTTAGTTGGTTTAGGTGGTTCTATAATCAAGGAAATGGTGAATGCAACAGGAGCAAGAATTCAGATATTGGATGATACAGATGTCCCGGAATGTGCCTCAAGCTTTGAACTAGTTCTACAGGCAAGCATTTTTTTCCTGAAACAAAGGCATTACAAATATATGCGTAATTGTTTCTTCTGTGCCATGTAATTCATCAAGTTATGAGCAAACAACAGCTATTGTTAATGAACTCAACTTTCTGATTCTCTGCTGTGCTTCTATGAAAAGCTGACATTTAAGAATTTCATAAATATTTCTTATTTATTTGTTACTCTTTTTGTACTGATTACTCTATGTTGCTTCAAAGTTTGCCTGTAAGCTCCTTATGTTTTACTTTCACTAGTTAACAAATGATTTGCAAGTCATGATTTGTTTCTCATTATAATGACTATGATCTGTAAATAAACTTCTTTGGACAACCAGACTGCAAAAACAGTATCTGTCCAGGAATTCTTGACTGGTGTTTATGTCTTGTTTTCCATGAGTACTTGGTCGTTCACTTTTCTCTTTTTATTTTCACCTTTTGTTCTCTTAACTCATGATCTAGGCTGATTTGTGATTCTGCCTTTCTCCTGCAATGTGTTGGACAGCTTTGTACTTATTGAGGTTTATCTTTGCGCTCTACAGATTACTGGGGAGCTAATGAATGTCAGGGATGCTTTATGCCTTGTTTGCTGGAAACTGCGTAATCATGTTTTCTCCTCCAACGAAACTGACTACAACAATGGCCATATTTCCGCTTCAGATATTGCTGAATCAAATGCAACCAACCAGGCAACTATGCATTCAACAAGCCAATATTCAATGGACAATGTCCACAAGGTTGATAATGGACCCTCTTTAAGTTATGGAATGGACCCTGTAGAAAAGACTTTAAGTTCCTTAGAGCTCAGTTCTTCAGAAATTCAGGTTATGTTTCAATAAAACTTTACTATATGTTGAAATTTCTCTTCTTTCTGGACTTGCTGTATACAATATATCTATGCAACCTGTTTAGTTGGTCGGAATTATTGGAAGTCGATTGGAATATAGAGGATGTGGGGTTATAAAGTTTATTGTTTGGTTCCTGTAGCTTGGGAGTTCAGGTGCAATGGGATTGGAAGTTAAAAGGTCCAACTCCAACCATTTTAAAACTCATGGGAAGGCTGGTAATTGTTAGGGATGTGCTTTTCAAATAAATATTAATAAATCCGAGCCATTCATGACAACTTATGCTTGCTAATTTTGTTAGCTTCAGATCAGATTTTGCACAGTTTAGTAGCTCGGTGGTGGAGCACCCAGGTGCAGTGCTCCCCACCAGGATTCGAGCCCTGGTGCTGCACGTTGTGCGCCCACCTCTCTGGTTTGTAACAGTGCAGATGAGTCCGCGACCGCAAATGAAGGGAGTGCGCGTGAGGTTCCTGCCTGTTTTCCAGGGTTCTTGGGCGCCTATGTTAAGACGAAAGTCAAGGGATGTCTCTCCCCTTGATAGAGTCTTTTTTATAGTTTCCCAACTCTTTTGCCACTCCCCTTGATAGTCTTTTTTATAGTTTCCCAACTCTTTTGCCAAATAAAGTTTGACATTAGAAATTAGTATTCCATGGCTAGTTCCACCACGAACTCCTATTTTGAACTCCTATTCCCCATACCAATTCTTTGGCAACTTTTGAAAATTGTATCTGGAGTTAAGAGAGGGAGTTTGAAGAGGTACTTAGCACGGCAAATTGATTTAGCCCAAGTTTATGTTTGCCATAAGAGGTGGTAAATTCTGTGGAATTTATTTTAGATGACAAGATAGGTTGATGTTAGCTGTGGTAGGGTATGAACGGCCAGGATGTATTTATCTTCCATGGTAAAGCAATGCCCAATGCTTCTATTAGATGTACATATCTTAGTTAGATTCTTGTGTATCCCCTCTTTGCATATGCACACACATGTATAGATGCCCATTTGGTCCTTGGAATGGAATCTGAGCTGCATATTGACAGCATCATTATATGGTTTTGATCTGTACTGACAGATAAATACATATTAGACATCATTACTTTTTCTCATTTTAATAGTTGCATGATAAATCTCCATTTCTTTCATATTACGATTTCTCTTCATCCTTCTAGCAACCAGATTGTTATGTTTCTTCCGGAATCTGTAAAATTGAAGCCAAGTTAGTGTGAACTCAGCCAACTTGTCACACGATGACCCAAGTAAACCCAATTGATCTTGTCAAGACCAAGTCTGAAATTGGTAGCAGTGTTGAATTGATATGCTATTGGTAGCTTTATTGATCTCTTAGCTTGCCTGTGAAATTTCTGATTGATATACAATTGATAGTTTCATTCCATTTGGTATCTCCTGAAATAGTGGAAAAGTGTGATTGGGACGTTGGGTGGGTATTTTTATTGTGTATTCATTTACAAGGGTGATGATACATGAAACAAAGTATGTGTGAAGCTACGACATGTTTGATCTATCATATACTTGATGAAATGCACCTTTAAGGTTTTTTACTAAAAAATAACCATTATTTGTTTCTCAAGAAGACATCAGTTATGCACGAGCTTAAACTTTCTGTTTCTTCAATGCTACTAGCCCCTGCTATCACTTGGCAGGCTTATACTCTACTGTATGCACTGTAGGCTTATATTCGCTATTTTTTGTGGCACTACTAAACAAATATTTGATAGCAGAAACCTGACAATGGGAATGGTGTCATGATCAACAATTCAGATATTCAGAAACCTGCTGAGCGGAGTGACATTGTAGTCAACAACATAAATCATGGACTTATATTTCCGGAGGAAAACAATCTTGCGAGGTAATAGTGTTATCAGTATTTGTTGTTTGCTCTCTACTTGCACAGTAGTGTGCTACTACCTTTAGAGTGACTGATATCTGTAGGGAATTAGGATTACTTTATGACAGGAATGATATTGGTACTTTGCTTTTTAAATCGTAGTGTATTCTAGTGCATCAACTGCATGTCAGTGTTAGTTGTTACATAGTGTTGACTGCATTAATTTTTTCTTAATTAATGATACGCAGTTCTCCTGAGTGTTCGAGAAAAAAAAGTGTTGACTGTACATTTTTCCTGAAGTTCTGTTCTCAATGCACTGATAATTCTAAATTCATCAAAATCTTTACTTCTCTTCGTGCTTTGCATATGTGCATTGGTTATTACGATCAGAAGTGATCAACAACACGCAGGTTGCTTTAACCCTTAGAAGTTTCTCTATCCTTGGGTTGTTTTATTGCACCATTGATTTTGTGTCTGTGCCCTTCCACTGCTTTGCCCATTCATGGGCGAGTTGATGACTATTTTTGACAGCTAGTGAATTTTTAGTAACTTGTGATTCTGGTGCAGCGAGGTTCTGCATGCTGCGATAACAAGAATCACATACGAGACTGCTGTTTCTGGGAGCATCCTAAATCTTGTCTATGGAGATAGTGGAAACAACCTGGCCCAGCTTACAGAGGTCTTCCTGCGCAACTTTTTAACCTTATATATTTGTTATGATTGCATTGGATTCTACTCAGAATTTACTAAATCTTCATTGACGCATTTGAACTTTGTTTGTTGATTTAACCAATCAAATGCTTTTAAGGATGAAGAAAGAAATTACAAAATTCAGAGATTTATAGTTGGCCCTCTTGGTCATGGTTATTTTTTTTTGAAATAATGAGCTGCCCTGGCTTGGCATTAATAGTTGATTAAATGGTTTTTTCGATCAATTTGTTGAACCACGAGATGCATTGGGCTCTCCTTGATTTACCAAATTCGATCCATTAAAAGAAAACTACATACATAGCTGTTACTGCCGTTCATAACTGCTCGCTTCAAAAAAATGGTTGGTACTTTTGGTCTATTTTGTCTGTATACCTATCTCTTGCATTTCTGTGGCATGTGCTCCATTATCTGGTTATGATTTCTTATTGTCGTCTAGAAGTTATAACTCTTATGTTATCGACATGTAGTTTACCATCCTAAACCATTATTTTGTGAATTTCGTAACATTTTTTATTTTCCATGTGAACTCAGATCTCTGGCGCAGACATTGCCGTCTACAACCCACCTTCCGAGGGCAATCAAGCTATGATCGTGGTATCTGGACCGCCGGATCAGGCACAGTCCGCTCAGCGCCTGCTAGTTGAGTTGATCCTACAGGGACAATGATGAGCCGATTGGAGCGACCGCCACCGGACCTTGATGATGTTTCTCGAGTGTGCTAGCTAACGTTGACGTGAAATAGTAGTTCCTGACGTATGATATTTTCCGATGTATGGTGAATTGGGAGTGGGATACAAGGATGTTGAGGACGACGCAGAATCTTTTAGTTGGGCAACTGAATATTGTGATTGGAAAAGCGTAATACTTGTCACAGCATCTGCATGGAGAGTTTAGATCATTGCAACCCGTTATTATGGACCTTTATATGTAGCAGCAGTATATCCTTACATCCTGTTATTGCGTCCTCGCATGCCCTATCGCTTGCGTCGTGCAGCTGTATTAAGCTCTTGCAGGATCAGTGAAGCTAGGGATGTCCTCAACAGCAGTGGATTCAGTGCTTGAAGTAACCTAATTTGATGTGATTCTAATTTGATGTGATTCGTATCCTTAAGGACACGACAAAGGTCACTGACGACAATCTGCTCTTACATTTACTACATCAGAACGACAATCATACGCCACTTTGCATTATCTGAAACAGATTAGTGTTCTACTGTTCTATGATTTCATAGGCCACTTCAATTGTTCAACTGAGAAAATTAAATTAAGATACTCCTATTCCACATATGCTACATCACTTGCATCTACGACAATCACTCATTCATTCTACTTTACGTCTTTACTTGACTAATAATAGCACAATGATATCAATATAGCAACTTGTGATAAAATTATAAATTAATAGGAAAAATATATCCATGTGTTCCCTGTGGGTTCTGGCCACATAAATGTTATAGTTGGCCTTCGATTAGGGATCTTGTGCTAGCCGGGTGAAAATCAAATCAATGTAATATTAGTAACAAATCTATACTACTGATAAAATCTTAGAAAGCATGGTTTCTAAAATGGAATTGTTATCCTCATCTATATGAAAAAAATCAACTTAGCTTTACTAAAAAGAACCAAACCAAGTGGCTAAGCTAGCTGCTTGTCTTGCTTCTTACTACCTCTGTCCCACCAAGAATGCAAGTCTCGGTTAGGAGGAGTCAAATAACTTCAACCTAGTACTAACATTTGTCTCTCTAAATAGATTTAGTATGAAAATATATTTCATGATTAATCTAATAATATTTATTTTATATCATAAATGTTAGTATATTTTCGTATAAATTTGATCAAACTTAGAATTGTTTGACTCCTCGGGACGTGAGAGTTGCATTTTTTGTGAGACGAAGGGAGTAAGAAACGGCTAGGATTCCCTCCATGTAGAAAACGCTGGTGGAAATTATGTTACGCGTTTGTCGTAGAACGTGCCACTTCTAGACTTCACAGAGACATCTGGTTCCATCGCGTATGCAGAATATTCCCCGGAAATAGGATCTCTGTCGCCCTAAATTTGGCAAACGTGACACGCGGCTGATAGGCCAGATCGCACGCCTAAAGCCAGTAGTACTAGTGCAAGGAGACCGGCCGGCGACAACGCTCGTTCAATTCCTGATGCCTCTCGCGTTGAATTCTAATTCTTGGTCCATTCTCGACGACCAAACGGAGCTGGGAAGAATCTGCCACCGGCGATCATCCGCCGTCGTCCCATCCCGCTGCCATCGTCGCCAAAACGGAAGCTGGCGACCAAGGAGATCGGAGTTCCGGCAGGAAATAAGCATTTGGTTGAGTTTGGGAGGTAAGTGAGGAATTGCCTCAAAAAAAAAAACTCATGCTCCGTCATTTTTTACAAAAGGGTTTCCTTGGCACATAGGCCTTGTTTAGATCCTAAATTCCACCTCCAAAGTTCCCTATGCAAAAAGAAATTCCCATCACATCAAAATATCGGCACATACATGTAGTACTAAATGTAGATAAAATCAAAAACTAATTGTGCAGTTTTGTTGTACTCTGCAGGACGAACATTTTAAACATAATTAATCAATTTTTGGACAATTTTTACACATACAAACGAAATGCTACAGTGACGCACGCACCCTAAAAGATCAAAGTTTGGCTCTTAAATTCGGGAACTAAACAAGACCATAATTTCATCTGGTCGACGCATGATGCATGGGCAATTCAACTTAATTGTTTGGTTCCATAAAAAAGGACTTAATTGTTTAGTTTTTCAAGTGTAAAAGCATGCATGGTAATATTAATAGATGACAAGGCCGCCTATATAATTTTTGTCGCTAGAATTCTCACAGAAGGAAATAAATGTTGAACAATTTTTTATGAAATTTTATTTGGACAAGAATCTATCAGAAAAAAACTTATGTGAATAGGTTATTTGCAAAAAATTCGAAAGTAAAAAAGATTGCGATGGAAAAAGTTTGTGAAAAGCAGGAGGTAAATTGACTAAAATTCAGGCACCTCCCTAAACTACACCGTTCTTGATGTTGCTTGCTACAATTTTCAGGATTTTAACCTGTGAGGCATGGAAGGTGGTATCCACAAAGCAGAGAGCACAGAGTTCAGGGACTTGCTCTACCTGACGTCAAAGCAGCCCTTCATACTCCGCCTCGCCTTCTCTGCCGGAATTGGTGGCCTCCTCTTTGGCTATGACACAGGTCTGTCTAAACTCTCAACTTGTGTGCCTCCATTATATTAAGCTCAATTTGTGATATTGTTCTTCAGTTCTTGCATGTCTTCTTTGCTTCCTCACTATCTTGTTAGCTCTTCTTGTTGTGAACTTGCAACGTAATGCATTGTGGATTTGTGATGCTATAAAGTTACAATAAATCATGACCACAATAAAGTTTATCAAATATTAATCCAATGATGTACTAAATGCATTGTGGTGCTAGCAATTGGTCAGGGGCCATGATATTTTAACTAAAATATGTGCGCATCCTTTTTTAGAAGGGGAATGATTGATGAGCAGAGCTGATCAATTGTTTTTTTTTTTCAGAAAGAAAGACCCAATTTCATCTGCATCTGATCAATTGTTTGTCTAGCTAATAATCCATTAATTTCCGTCTTGACTTGTTCTCTATGCAGGCGTCATATCCGGAGCTCTCTTGTACATTCGAGACGATTTCGAGGAGGTCGAGAAAAGCACAGTGCTTCAGGTTCCTGATTCGATTCTTGCTGTTTCCTCGCGACTCACGCGCATGGCGGTGGCAAGCTAACCATGGGATGCTCCTCTCCACTCCACATATGTATGGCAACAGGAGACGATCGTGAGCATGGCGGTGGCGGGGGCGATCGTCGGCGCGGGCGCGGGTGGCTGGATGAACGACCGGTTCGGGCGTCGGCCGTCGATCCTCATCGCCGACATGCTCTTCCTTGCCGGCTCCATCGTCATGTGCTTCGCCCCTGCGCCGGCGGTCATCATCGTCGGCAGGGTCCTTGTCGGCCTCGGCGTCGGGATGGCCTCCATGACCTCCCCGCTCTACATCTCCGAGGCCTCCCCGGCTCGTATCCGCGGCGCGCTGGTGAGCACCAACGGCCTCCTCATCACGGCGGGGCAGTTCCTCTCCTACCTCATCAACCTCGCCTTCACCAAGGTGAGCGGCACCTGGCGGTGGATGCTCGGCGTCGCCGGCGTGCCGGCGCTCCTCCAGTTCATCCTCATGCTCGCCCTGCCGGAGTCGCCGCGCTGGCTCTACCGCAAGGACCGCAAGGCCGAGGCCGAGGAGATCATGCGCAGGGTGTACCCGCCGGATGAGGTGGAGGCGGAGATCGAGGCGCTGCGGGTTTCCGTGGAGGCCGACATGGCGCAGGAGCGCTCCCTCGGCGGCGCCGGCCTGTTGGGCACGCTCCGGAAGGCGTTCGGCAGCGTGGTGGTCCGGCGGGGGCTCACCGCCGGCGTGCTGTGCCAGGTGGCGCAGCAGCTGGTTGGCATCAACACCGTGATGTACTACAGCCCGACCATCGTGCAGCTGGCCGGGTTCGCGTCCAACAGCACGGCGCTGGCGCTGTCGCTGGTGACCTCCGGGCTCAACGCCGCCGGGTCCGTGGTGAGCATGTTCTTCGTGGACAAGGCCGGGAGGCGGAGGCTGATGCTGCTCAGCCTCGCCGGCATCGTGGCCTGCCTCGCCATGCTCAGCGGCGTCTTCTTCGCCGTCGACAGCCACTCGCCGGAGGTCAGCCTCGCCGGGACGGCGCTGTTCGGCGCCAACGGCACGTGCCCGGAGTTCGCGCTCGCCTCCGCCGAGGGGGCCGAGTGGACCTGCACGCAGTGCCTCAGGGCGGGCTCCGAGTGCGGCTTCTGCGCCGACAAGCTCCAGCCCGGCGCGTGCCTCGCCGCGTCCGACGCGGCGCGGCGCGCGTGCCGCGCCGCCGGCGACGGCGACGGCGGGCGGCGCGAGTGGTACGCGCGGGGGTGCCCGAGCTCGTGCGGGTGGCTGGCGCTGGTGGCGCTGGGCGCGTACATCGTGTCCTACTCGCCGGGGATGGGGAGCGTGCCGTGGCTCATCAACTCGGAGGTGTACCCGCTCCGGTTCCGGGGAGTCTGCGGCGGCATCGCGGCGGTGGCCAACTGGACGTCGAACCTGCTGGTGACGCAGACGTTCCTGAGCCTGACGCAGGCGCTGGGCACGGCGGGGACGTTCATGCTCTTCTGCGGCGTGTCGGCGGCGTCGTTCCTGATGCTGTTCCTGCTGGTGCCGGAGACCAAGGGGCTGCAGTTCGAGGAGGTGGAGCAGATGCTGGGGAGCAAGGACTACAGGGCCTGGAAGAAGTTCAACCCCAAGGTATAGCTAAGCTAGCTAGTGTTCTCTTTAGTGTGTTTTTAGTGGTGAAAATTTTTACACACATGTTTGGCCATTAAATAAAGTCAGTTTATAAAACTATGTACAGAACCCTTGGTTAATTCGCGAGACCTATCAAATGAGGCATCTGACCGTATGATTAGAGAATGGTTCCTGTAGCACTACTTTAGTAAATCATGGGTTAATTAGACTCGTTAGATTCGTCGTGCAAAGTTACACTCATTCTTAAAAAGATTTTGTAAATAGACTTTATTTAATACTCAATGCATGTAAGACTCTGTTGAAAATCTTTTGAGTCAATTACTTGTGAACCATTATAAAAAGTCTACGTTCCGTAAATGCTATGGAGAAAGTTTTGTCTCCCCGTGCGACACTGAATCAAGTTTTTGTTCCCCTCGTTGCCACTACCGTCAGGTCCGTAAGTGGAATCATCGTTTGGGCCCAAATGTTAGCTAAACTTCAGGTTACGTGACCATTTTGCCCCTATGCTAGTTGACTCCTCATTTTACTCTTGATTCATCGAGTGACCGCCGGGGACAGCGGGGCACGTCGTCGGCCGCGCGCGTCCGCACTATCGCACCGACTGCCGCGACCTTTCTCCTCCTCGCTGGCACCCGACGCCTCCTCCTCCTCGCCGGCACCAGCCGCCTCCTCCTCCTCGCCGTCCTCCCACTCCTCATCCACGCGACCGCGGCGTCAGGGACGCGAGGTGTGGGCCCGGCGGAGCGCAAGGCGGGGACGGCGCTGGGCGCGGCCGCGGCTCGGCGAGGGAATGCCGCGGACGTCGCGGGGGACTTGCTCGGCGACGCTCCGGCTTCTGTGGTGGCGCGGGAGGAGGAGACGGGAGGCGGCGGTGAGGCGGGGAGCAAGAGGCACTTGCCGCTGGCGTCAGAGCACCCGCCGCTGCCACCCAAGCGGAGGGCGGTTCCCGGCCGGTTGCGGGCGCCACGCGGCGCTTCGCTCGCCGGACCCGATCCACAGCTGGCAGATGCTGCTGCGGCCGAGTGAGATGGAGAGCACGTCTACGCCGTCCACCACGGCGCGGTCGACGGCCGCCGGGATGTCGGAGCTGAAGCATCGCCCGCCCAACACACCTTATACGTCGTGACGCGGGCGTGGGGCGCCATGCCGCGGGCGACCCCGGTGGCGTACCCGAAGAGGTTGGCGTCCGGCACGGGCGCGCCCGTGGCAGTGGCAACGGTGTGGGTGCCGTGCCCGTCCTGGTCCCATGGGGACTTGAGCTCCGACGAGGCCTCGTAGCCGTTGTAGAAGATGCGCGCGTCGATGACTTTGTGGTTGCAGTTGGTCGTAGCGAAGCCGCGCCCCGTTTAGCACAGGCCCTTCGACTTGGCCGGCACGGGCCCGAGGCCCTTGTCGCTGAAGCTGGGGATCTCGGGCCATACGCTGGTGTCGAGGACGCCAACGACGACGTCGTGGTCGGCGAGGCCGGCGGACCTTATCTCTAGGCTGATGCCCAGGAAGTCGGGGCTTCGGGTGGTGTGCAGCTGCAAGAAAACTCCCCACCACTTAGGGATACGACGAGACTTGGGCAGGGGCTTTGCAAGGCGTTCATGTTGTGTTATTGGAGGGCAGGGGAGACAGCAGGAAATGGTGAAGAGCGGAGTTGATTCCAGCTGCGCCTATGCAAGCAGAGCCGGAATGGCAACCAAGGAACATGCAAAAGTTTAGTCACCAGGGGAAAGAGAGTCATTCTGGCCCTCCGTTATCTTGCGTTATCCAATAAATAGACGGCAGTGGCAACGAGGGAAACAAAAACTTGATTCAGTGTCGTACAGAGAGACAAAACTTTTTTCATGGCATTTATGGAATGACAACATTTTATAATAGTTCACACGTAATTGACTCAAATTTTTTCACCCACCCAACGAAACACGGTACTTGAATGAACACAATAGTAGCCCAGCTAGCGTAACTTAAAGGGACAGCTAAGTATATGTTGTCACGTAGGATATATATATATATATATATATTCTATTTTTTACTGTCAGTTAATTGGAGGTATTTAGGTTTAGGTTTTACTTTCAAAAGTAATTTCGTAACCTCTGAACAATATTATTAGGTGTTATAAATATGTTATAATAGAAAACGAGTAAATTACACCCACAATACAACAAGGTTGTGTGATTGTATCACTTTGGTCTAATAAGTAGCAAATCAAGCAAATATATGCACAAACTTGTCAAATATGTGCATTTACAGGCACTTGTACTCATATAGATGTATTTTGTCCCCCCTTCTCATCCAAATTTTAACCTATGCACGCAGCTCTTGTTTCTTTGAACACAGTTCGGTGAAAAGATAGAAACTATTTGCTATGGGTGAATGAAGGAGCCTAAGAATAATACATTATACATAATCACGGGAACAAACACAAGACACACCGACATTACGAAAGGAAAAAGAAGTAAATATTAATACTGTATGCGCTAATACTAGGTCAATTGTAATTGCAATAGTCAACAATATAAAGTGAGAGGAATTATAGACTTGGGTTCCATTAGTATAAAACTTTACCTTGTGGGGAAAAAGTCGTCTAGATGCTGACCGCTCCAGGTTCTATAATGATTGACCATCTATCTAGACTTGCCAAGTGCTCCACATTTTTTTTTTGAACCAACACGTTTCACAAATACAAAATTTCTATATTTGCACATGTAGCTTTCACAAATACGTCCTCCTGAAAGCTAGATGTGACGATACTAAATCATATTTGATAGGTGATAACGCCTAATGTATGTTTTTTATGCTAAATCATATATTTGATAAATGCATAAAAATATCCATGTCATCTGCGATGGTGGCAAAAATACATCTAAGTAGGGTACATGTGACTGTATTTGCACACAATTGACAAGTTTGTGCATCGGTTTGCATATTTTCCTACTTGTTGGACCAAAGTGATATAATGACACAAGTTGTTGTAGGGTGGGTGTAATTTACTCATAGAAAAATAGTAGCTAAATATTACATGAAAAAACAGAAAGCGCCACATAGTTTTGGACGGATAGGGTTTTCTAAGAAAAATGCTGCATTCTCTAATTGGAGATGCGAAAAGCTAAATTTTATTGAGTGGATTTAGAAAACTTGAATACATGAACTTTGATGGCTCTTATTTTTGCTTTTTATGATGACTTGAGTATATATAGGTTAAGAAAAACTCAAATGTTTCTTAGCATGTGAGCACATATTCTCTTCCTCTTCCTCTTCCTCTTCCTCTTCTTCTTTCTTCCTCCTATTTATTCATGACTAAAATATGTAAGGGGCTCCACGGAGTCCCCACGCTGTATCCGCCCCTGCACATGATTTTTTTCTACCACCATCTCTTCTGTGGTCGTAGCTGACTCACAGGGTCACATGTTGCAGCCCTAAAATAGAGAAAGACACTGCTAATATAAGATCCCTTCTTTTCTAAATCATAAATTCTCTTGTAATTTCAACATTGCCAAAACAAGTAACCAACCATGATCTATGTCATGTTTGGATGATTGATTTATTTAAGTATCTAGTTGGCTGTGAGATTGGACACTAAGTACCAGTAGTTTGTCACGGTTGGAGCACATATACATTTAGGCCTTGTTTAGATCCCAAATTTCACCTCCAAATTCCACTATGCAAAAAAAAAAAATTTCCATCACATCAAAATGTCGGCACATGTATGGAGTACTACATGTAGATGAAATAAAAAACTAATTGCACGACGAACATTTTTAGCCTAATTAATCAATGTTTGGATAATTTTTTACAAATACAAACGAAATGCTACAGTGACGCATTTATGGCGAAGTGACATCTTTGGATCAAATTTGCCCCCCCCCCTCCCCAATTTGCATCTAAACAAGGCCTTAGTTGGTTTTTCTTTAATATTGTTAATTTATGTGATACACCAAAATTTCATAAACTTTATCCAGAACTAGATCATAAACTCTCAAAGAAAGCATCTGGGTTTTTTAACTTTTCAGGTGGTTCTTTCAGTTTCAATAGATCTCACTTAGAATGAACCAGCTAAAAAATGCTGAGTACCCAGATGCTGATGTTCATAGTTTATGGGGCTAGATGAGATTCATGAAGAAGTTTAATGACAGGCCAAAATCAGCAGTAAGGCCCAGGTCCAGGCCCAAGCCCAAAGCTGGGGGAAATGGGGCGCTGTATTCAGTCGTCAGTAACTTGACGGCAAACAGTCGTCGTCGAGGTTAGTTCCAGATCCCGGCGCGTCTCACCTCCATAGGCCGCCCTGAATGTACAAATCATTGAACAAAAAGCTGAGCAAATCGTGGCACACGTAGCTCAACTGAAAAGCCACGTGCGTGCCAAAAGAGTACACACATTTTCATTAATTTACGACAATTGTTGTCAGCACGCGACCGGCTTTGCGATTGCCACATCCAGTTCAACGTTTTTTTTTTGAAATAAATACATCCAGTTCAATGTCAATATCAGCTTGTCATTTGTACAAGCACTTCACATTCTTCTCGGTGGAGGATAAGATCCGTTTCATTTTTGGTCTTTCAGTTGGCCAGTGTGGGACATGTTCGATGTTTCCATTTAATAATGCTTACTTGGCTTCACTGATGGTAGTGCTGGCTGCGAAAAGTACAATGTGCATCAGGGAGATCGTACTGCTATATGTTCATGATTGTAAAAGCCGTTGTTTGCGATCATCCAACATACAGTAAGATAGAGTGCAGCCCATATTTCTCATACAAAGGTAATACATCCTCGACCATATTTGGGTACCATGCCATGTTCTAAACAAGAGAGGTGCCGAAGATTTATTGTAAAATACTTGGATTAGCCCATAATCAAATGCCTAGCAGATGCTACTGGATTCCTAACGAAGGAGAAAAAGCAAGAAACCACTGACAATTGTGCTTGCGCTGACTTCTGAACCCTAAATCATCCACATAACACGGGAATTCATCGGTTCCGTGATGGTGGGTACTGTACAACTAATGCCTAGTTACACGCACTTGGCCAGGCTTTGCAGAGTTGTTCCCATGAAAGGACAAAAACAACTTTGACTTAAGCTTGAAGACAAGTCAGATCATCAAACCCAATTCATGACTATGTTGGGGAGAACTTGGTTGCAACTTTATTGGGCATCACCTGATTCTGAAATCAAAGAATGGAACCATCAGTGATCTGTGGCTCATGATCATAAAACCGGCATCACCACAGGCGAAAGCCATTCGTAGATGTGCATACCTGTTTGCTTGGTTAGTCCATTTTGACTGGTTTCTGGAACTTCCTTGACACTAGAAGATTCTGGATTCTCAGAAGATAACTTCGATCCTTCTGCTGAGGTTGAAGCATCAATCGCCTTTTCTGTCCCCGGTATACACTGCTGTTCCAGCATCATCTGAAGGCACTTCCCTTGTTCCTCGATTCTAAGCTGCAAACTTCTTTGAATCTGCGGTCAAAATAATGATGGAACAAACATGAGTGCAAAGTCTAGCAAGATAGCATATGTTGCAGGCATGGTTACTAGTCATTTTTCAAGAACATAAAAGTGCAATAAGCCCGCATAAGACTGTTGTACAACTTTATTGTATGTTGTACAAATTCATCAGAGCTAGGCCCACTGGATGAACCAGAAAAAATGGACTGTTTGCTAGCTTTGAAACTGCAGTTGTTACTGGTTACCAATAGGGATGAACAAGGCAGCTTTGCTAAACCTAGCACATTTTGCAATCTGCAAAAATGTAAAACTCATTGGCTGAAGTGCTTACTTCTTAAGTTTTTTTGCCCAATGAACCAACTACTATTATATCAGTTGTACATAGAAAAAGATGTACACCATAAAAGAAGATGGGAGGTTAAATTTCCTCACCACTGTGACATGCAGTAACAGTTTACTCACTAATATACTCAACAATTGTTATTGAAATTTGCATTACTATTAACGTAGTTTTGCATCAAAAGCTAAATTCAAAATCAGGCATCTTGAACTACAAGATCAAGTTGCAAAACAAAAGAATGGTACAATAAAGTAACCGGATCTACCACCAACTCTGGATTATTCGGATTTTAGACTTTGTTGGTGCTCACTCCCTCAGACATTAAAATCATTAAAAGAGCAAGTATAATAATACCTCAAGCTGTTCATGAAGCCGCTTTTGGAGTTCTAACTGGAGACGAAGTGCTTCAGTGAGATCAAAACTTCTGCAGTAAAGTTAAGAATTAATGCTCAGAAACCCTAACAACAAAAATAATGGATACTGCAACAAAACAAACATCAAATAACCATAATTGCAGAGGACACTACATCTGTTCATCAGAAGCAACTCTTGTAGCACAACAAAAGAACTGAAGTAAAGGACCTGGCCATACAATTTGGCTAGATTTGCAAGCTATTCCATGAACAAAAGGTAAAAACAGTAAACAAGAAAAGAGACTAGCAGTTGGAATAAAGGCAAAACAGCTGTTATTGTTGTGGGCACTGCAGCAACTGCCCTATTCATTACATGCAGTTATGTGTCGAACACATATAGAGCACATCCAAGGTAAAATCTGTGAAACTAAATATAAAACTTGAGTCACAAGGGACCAGGAATCTAAAATTCATGAATATCGGATTACATTCAGCTCAGAAACTGTTGAAAATGGTTGCAACTTAACCAGATTGACGTGCAAACATAATGACGTCTATGTTTGATAATTTATCTATAAACTATTTGTGCTTTTCTGCCTGCAAACAACACAATTTTTAATGCCATCATTCATGTTTTTGCTGAAAATATGATCTTGGTAAGTATGCAAGCTTCCAGATCAGGCATTTTATATAAAGGAAAATATCAATTGTATCAGTTTTCTCATTGTTTGACATCAGTAACATCAAAACAAACTAAATCAGTTTCATGTGAGCTGCACACTTACCCTTTCAGCTCAATAGATGGTATATCTTCTTTAGATGCCACCTTCTTTTCTGAAGAAGCTGAAAATTTGAAATCGATGAACATGGTAAACTCTTGAAGAAATTGCAGCAGGAATTACAATGAAACAGAACATGGGAAGTGGAACGTCATACCTTCAGATAATTCTGGTCTATATCGAGCTGTTCTGTACTTCTGAAAAATTAAGTTAAACAGAAATCAGATAGATAATTTTTCTACTATTTTCAGTAATAGACAACGATATGGCTAACTATCAGACCTGAAGGTGACTTTTTACATGATAAATGGTCAAATTATCTGCCTTCATCAGCTTCAACACACCCTTAGGTGTTGCTTCTGCAATAGTTTAAGAGAAATTTCAAAATGTAATATATTTAATCATGGGAGATAGAAGTTGTCTTCAAACAATACACACTTTCACTGCCACCAAGTTGATTGACAGCATCTACAAAGCGTTCATGAAGTTCAGGAGTCCATCTCATGCGTGCCTTGGCAGTATTGGAGCCAGCACTTGGTGAGGGTGCCACAACTGCCAAAGGTTCTCCAGATTGAGACGAAACTGTTTGTTGGGTAGCTGATTGGTGAGCTGTGATGGATGATTGCGCAGGTGGTCCAACCTATGTGAAGCATAAATTAAGCAACATCCAATCCCAAGTCAAACATATAGAGCTCAACAATTTGCATAAATATCATAAACAAAGAGCATATTGCAGTTAAAGTTATCAAAGAAAAGTGACCTAACCAAGATTGACGCTTTCATTTATAATTGAGTGTTGCACAAATGAGGAAACTCATGTCTGATTTCAACTTCAAAAGTAAGTAAAAAAACCTTAAAAAACTAATTTTGGAAAATCACTGAACTCAACTTGAATAAATTAATATAAATGAACCCCAATGCGGCAAAAATTACAAGCCAATTCAAGCGAAGCAACTTGTCTATATTTGTTCTTGCCATTTGCAAACACAATAGTTTTACTCAGCAAAACCTGGAGCCTACTTCATTGTCCTATGAAACTCCTAGATGGAGATTATACAAAAATCAAGCTAAAGCCACTAGTGCATCATAGACAAGTCAAGCCTGGCTGAGATCACATGAGATGATTTAGCTGAATGCTAGTTGCAGTCATCATGCTTGTTGCTTGGTTGTAACTTATAAGCAACCAAGAAATATATCAGGCAGCTCATGACACTCATCTTTGATGCATACTGCCATATCTATCTATACTATAAAGATCCAAAACTTTTGACAACCGACGGACCCACTAGTCATTGAAACACTACCCCTTCTAACGACCCCAGCTGTCAGGCCTTTTTTTCATCAAACCCTCCGCCTCCCTCATCCGTCTCTGTAGTATGGAATCATCGAGTTTGTAACCAACATGGTCTCCGGCCAACTATCTGTTATGGAATCTTATTTTTCTATTAAGCATGTGTGTCGCTCACAAAATTTTGGACTGGCAGATGGTTAAATGGATGCTCTACTGAGCTGCTGCACCCCCCCCCCCCCCCCCCCAAGCTATTCGCTTGTGTACCGAAAAGAAGGGATAATAGGTGCACTTTCCAGGAAGCATTGGTTGACAACTGATGGCTATAAGATATCCAAGGTCATTTTTCGGTCGCAGTCTGAATTTCTGGCCAAGCTGAGAATGGTTCAGAAACCAAACCAAATCCACACTCATCCATACTAATTCTAACATATTTACGAATCAATCCAATCTCATCCACTTAGCATTCGAACAGAACCAATCCAAACCATTTAGCTTTTCTCTCCTAACCAAACCAAAATAATTGGTTTCAACCCAAATATTGAAACCGGTTTTCACTAACTACTCGTAATAAGGATATGTCCTATGGTGTGGGGCCCACATATTGATATAGTTCAACCAATTTGCAGAGAGTAGCTAACTCTTATTCTGAGACATCTCCAACAAATTTCAGTAAAATTCGCTAAAATTTTATAGTGTGAACGCGAGATTTTAGTTTTAGGGTCCGACTTTGACGTGGGGCCCACATGTGGATCTCATAACATAATTTTGCACAAAGTAGCCGACCGTCGTTTAGAGTCATTTGCAACAAATTTCAGCCAAATTCGCTAAAATTTTATAGTGTGAACGCAAGGTTTAAGTTTTATAGTCCGGCTTTTGACATGGGGCCCACATGTGGATCTCATCACGTAATTTTGCACAAAGTAGCCGATCGTTGTTTTGAGTCATTTGCAACAAATTTTAGTCAAATTCGCTAAAATTTTACAGTGTGAACGCGATGTTTAAGTTTTAGGGTCCGGCTTTTGACGTGGGGCCCACATGTCGATCTCATCCCATAATTTTATACAAAGTAGTCGACTGTCATTTTGAGTCACGTGCAATAAATTTCAATCAAGTTCGCTAAAATTTCATAGTGTGAACGCAAGGTTTAGTTTTAGTCAAACTAATTCCGAACTGATCCAAACTGGTTTAAACCATTATAATTGTTAAACCAAACCAAACCAAACCATTAGATATCTCGACCCATTATACACCAAACCAATTAATCCAATTAGAAAACCAAACCATAAAAACCGGTTTCAACCCAAACCATTCTCAGCTTGAATTTCTGGTCATTTAGGACTTGTTACACTGTTACAGGAAGCATTGCTACAACCGGAAGTTGAAGATGTGCACAAGAGGCAACTAGAATCCTGGGGTCAGTTCACTACCAAATCAGCATATGAGGCCTTTTTTATTGGATCAATCTTACTTTGCACCAAACAAACTGATCTGGTGTACATGTGCTCCAAGGAAGTGCAATTTTTTTCCCATTGCTAGTTGTTCATAATCATTGTTCGGCAGCAGATAGACTTGTCCAACGTGGCCTTTCCCATCCGAAGCATTGTCCTCTCTGTGAGCAAGAAGATTGCCGGTCCATCACCTCCTCTCAGCGTGCGTTTTCGCATGGCAGTTCTGGCACCAACTGATGAGGCGCTTTGGGATCCCTGAAGTTGCGCCTCAAACAGACAATACTGATATGTTTGTATGGTGGCAGCAAGCTAACAATTTAGTTAGCTCAGGTGCTAAGCATGGCTTTAACACGCTGGCATCATAGAGGCTTGGATCCTTTCGAAGACAGGGATGACACAGTGTTTGCAGGCGCTAAAGGTGTTAGTGGCTTAGTGATTTGGTCGCTGCTGGCCCAACTGGTCGATAGCTTTTGTAGGGCTAATGGTGGTCGCCTTCTAATAGTTTCCCGGGCATGAATGCAATCTAAGAACCCATTGTGGGCAGAAACTGTTTGGCTTGCAAATGCGTTGTAGTGAACTGAGTAACTGACCCCAGCATAAGTAAGATAAGAAGAAAGGCCAAAATAGCCGGTCAAAGTCTAGTAAAATAGGAAAAAAAATGCAGAAACTGTTTGGCTTGCAAATTATTTGAGGTGAAGCTGTTTCAAATTTACAGTGGTCATCACTCACCACTATGCTGAATTGATAAGGAGCAGTGAAGAATAAAATTTTTAAAACTTCCAAGTACACTAATTTGTGTATCACATACAGAATATAAACAAAAAAGACATTTAAGCGATAAGATTGTGAAGTATTTGTTCTGGAAAAGAGTTGTTAGTCCATCATCAACTAGGTGGCAAGGAGCAGAACACAATGAACCAAATATACCATTAGTTAAAATACACTTACCTGTTGAATTTCTGCAGAAGCTGGGTTATCAACAAGGTCCTTCCAATCATCATTCATAAGTTCAGTCCACCATTCAGTTTGCTTAGTAAGATCATCTGAAGCTCCAATAGAAGTGCTCCCAGTCAAATTATTCCCACCAGGGACATCACCAGAGTATCCAAGAATGCTCTCAACCGGATCAGGGCACCAGGTTGGTTCAACATCTCTAGGAAAATCAGTCAAGGATGCTTCAAAGCCTCCATATTGTGATCCATAATTTAGCGTTGAAGAACTTGTAGTACTTGGTGCTTGAGCATTGTAAGGACCGGGATTGGAGTATTGCTCAGGGTTTGAAACCGAAGAGAACCTTACAGATGGAGGCGAACACAAAGGCCCAACAGATCCAGTACTGGAGTGAAACTGGCCACGGAGAGGAGCAACAGCTGTTTGATGAGGTGGAAGTGGGGTGTTCCTCAGTTCTCTCTCTAACAGAACATTCTGCGCATCTGGAAGCCTCGGGAAGCTCTCTTCCAGAGAGCCTGGTATAGAAGGCAGAGATGTTGGCACAGTTACAGGAACTCCAGAACTGTAGAGCTGGTTGGATCTTAATCTTTCCATCTATGAATGTGCACAAACCTCAGCTACCACCAACACAATGTTCCTCCAGTGTTCAATGCCCTTTCTGTCTTAAATTTTTCGAAATATGCTCTCCGCCTAGGATTATTGCATCTGCAATTAAGAAAAACCAAGAAAACTTTGACCCCGTAAACTTGAAGGATAAATTGAGACTGATGAATCATTTTTTGATTGATCCACCAATGGGGTGTTTACATAGCAGGTAAACACTAAAGAGTCAGCCAACTAACGTCTAGTCGTCTACCCAATCAGTCTGACTACACGGATGTTTAGGAAAATATGACCGGCCATCAATTACCGTAACGTGTAAAAGTTAAAAAATGTGAGAAGTCTAGCAGAATTATCTATGATGTAAGTTAAAGAAGGAAAAGTTCCTCGGTATGAAATTGTTTACAAACTTCTCAAATTGGTGCTACTTCTCCCTGTTGAAACTGCTGGTGTTGAAAGGATCTTCTCTATAATGAACATTGTCAAAAACAAGAAAAGAAGCAAGATGGGGCAGAAATATTTGAATGGTTGCTTGGTCACATTCATTGAAAGGGAATTCTTCTTGCAAGTAAGGATAAGGACATCATCACTTATTTTCAAGGCATGAAGTTTCACAAAGTTAATCTATAGGCTGTAAGTTTTCTTATGAGTTGGCTGTTTTATCATCTATTTATTTCAGACATTGAAGCTTTGATATGTTGTGTTAAATACCTTCAAATTTGAAGTAATTTTATTAATCGATGATGTTGGTAACTTGGTACTCGATTTTACAGTGTGCATTAATAATTTAGGCCGTCTACAAAGTTTTTTTCTGTTATTTGAAATTTTGAATACCCATGATCAAAATCCTGGGCCCGCCCCTGACTACAGCGTCATTTAGGTGAATAGAGGCCTATGGAACAAAAATGAGTGACCACATCATACATTCTGAACATATTCGATCTGTAAAAACACCAGTTTCAGGTCTTTCCACGGTAGCAGGGAAGAACATGACAATAACAATAGACACTGACATTTTAAATATAACAGTCTTGGTATTATCTCTACTATCAGAACTAAATTGCACGACCTGTAAATTCTCTAGGCAATCTCAAAAACACTGAGAACTATTTTATTAAAAAAAACACTACTCCGAGCACCACCTAATTGAGAACACTCCAAATTGCACCCCCACGAGCACATGCTGATAATTCCACGCCTCATACGTCCACCCACCAATCTAAACCTAAATCACAGCCCTCCCAGGACGCGCCAACGCCCCCAACAATACAGAAACCTAACACCGCGCCAATTCCAGTCTATGGAGCCCAACCCGAAACAGAATCGAATCCTGATCCTAAGCAAGCAAGCGCAGAGGCGACAGGGAGCTCGAACAGGTCCGGACCGGACCGAACCTAGCCCGGAGGCAACTCAGGTGGAGAGGAAGCGATCTCACCTCCGCTGCGGCGGGCGCGTCGCGGGATCGACGAGGAGGAGCTCGCGGCGAACCGAATCCCTCGCCTGGCCTGGACACCCACAGCTCGAGCGAGACCGGGAGGGGGGAGAGAGGGATGAGATGTGAGGGGGGAATGGAGGCGGCCTTTCGCGTGGTGGACCGGCCGGGGCTCACCAGGCCACGAGCACCCCGCACGAGGGCGCCGCGCCTCGCCGACAGGTGGGCCCCGCCTCGAGCGGGTCCTGGGCCGCCAGGGGGTAAGGTAGAAGAGGCGGCGTGTGGGCGAGCGGTTTGCTGCGACGATGGGAAAATGATTCTGTCAACTTGGGGGCGGGCCAGCGGGTGGGCCGGGTCGAGGGGACGCAGCGTGGGCCGGTCAGCGCGGATGCGGGAGGTGGGGCCGTATGGCAGTGGGCGGAGGTGCAGTGGGCCGGGCGCGCGGGGTGGTTGATGGGCGGGTGGTGCGCTTTTTGGGTTCCGTCTCGGCGTCCACGGCGCGGGGGGAGGCGGAGACCGGAGAGGGCGCGGCGGAGGCAAGTTGTTGCCGCCATGTGGGCCATCCCCGGCGATGCGCCTTGGATGGGTGGTCAAGGTTACGGCGCGCACGAGCGCCGCTTTTGCTGCTTGAGCGCCGCCATGTTGCTTCGCACTTTTGTAAGCCCTTGTTTAGACGGCGAACTGGGGACCCCAAATTCGCCATTTACGGTTGAGAACACTGTAGGTCGTCAGAAAGTGCATTGCTAAATTCATCATGTACATGTTGCAAGTTTGGTCAATAGCAGTCTAGCTATGACTGTGTTTACACCACAATAAAGGCAAGGTAAATGACATGCACAAGTCCATGCACATGCATGGCGATGGATGAGGCAGGTGTTACAAACATGACAACTGCACCAGAAACATGCAAGCCGATGTGATCCAGTGAGGCTTATGATGCAGAGAAGCATACAACAGAACACATGAACATCACATAAAGGAGCACATGCCATCCATATTCACATCACAACCACAAGCATATGCTCAAGCACATGACATGAAAAGGCCATCCACAAAGGACATCCACAAGCACATGACATCAACATCTGACCACCTGCCTCGTTCAACACAAGTATAACAATCATAACATTGAAGCTGCACAGATAGGGAACTGAAGACAGGGGGGAAAATATGAGACAGACAACAACCTGATAAGGAGCCGGCAATTTTCGATTGCTGTTACCTGAAATGAGAAATAATGCACCCTCATCCCTTGTTGTTGCTCATATATCACAAGAACTACAAGTAGTTTAGAAACAAAATTATGAGCAATATAATAGCAGTACCGAACTAACACTTAATTTTTGCTGTTCTAGTGATACATGCCAGTTGATATTCGAGAACTTTAGGTTATCAAACATCATAAGCATACACATAATTATGCGCAATAACATAGCAGAACAGTAGTACCACTTAATTTGAGGTGTTATAGGATAACATGGCAGTTCATAATCAAGAACTTTATTGTATCTAACAACATAAGCAGACAGTGGTGTAATGAAAACCAAAACATACACAATCATGTACAAATACGCAATTAGACGGAAGGGTCACGAACAGACTACCTGTTGGTGCATGCGGGTAGCTTTAGCCAACGTCATCCCTCATGTCTTTAATCTGATCATGGAGCACCACAAATATGCTCAATAGCAATAATTAGAGGTCGTCAGTAAACAATCATTAAACTTTTTCACTCAATAAAGGAAACAAATGCAAATATTGTCGCCAGCTTGAGGAGCCACTGGTCCTCAGCTAACAAACACACTTATTTTCAAGTACACCGACATTACTACACACTCAAGTACAGAGAAAAAAATGATAAAGTTCCTCAGACACTCAAGAATGGTACCTATTGTACAATTGTTCAGCAATTCTATCTCGGAAAGCATTCATTCTAGCCATGTTGGCCCTTGCCGGCGCTGCCTCTGTTGCCGGCTGATCTAAAGTGGCCTCTGCGGGGACGTAGTTCATGTTGCTGTCAACTAAAGCAAAGTCATGATCAAATCCACCCTCCTTCCTAATGAAGTTGTGCAACGCCATGCATGCACAGATTATAAGTGTCTGTGTTTTCTCTTTATAGGCCGGGATTTCCAACAATATGCGCCCCTTCATTTTCAACACTCCAAACGCTCGTTCTATCACATTTCTAAGAGATGAATGGGCATAGTTGAACGTTTCCTTCATACCTCTAGGTGGTTCGACGGCGTTTTGAAAGTATTGGATGTGATACATCGTCTGTCGGTAAGGAGTCAGATAGCCCGTCCGGTTTGCGTACCCCGAGTCCACCAGGTAGAACTTCCCTGCACGATGGAGTACCTGTAAGTAACGAATGACAAATTAGATAGCAATATAGATAACAGCACCAGGTAGTACCTCTAGGCGGCATTTGAAAAGTGTTTTTGTATCTTGACATTGCATCGTGAAACATAGTCATGTCATGCACGGACCCAGGCCATCTAGCGAGGACAAATGTGAAACACATATCGAAGTCACAAGCGGCCATGACATTCTGTGTAGTCTTTCCCTTCCGACACATATGTTGGACAAGCTTATGCTGAGGCACGACCACTAGAATGTGGGTGCCATCGATTGCCCCTATCGCATCCTTGAATTCAGGGAAGAACCTAGTATTGTGAAGACTTGGATGCATATCGGTAAAAGTGGGATCGCTAGGTTTAATGATGTCTCCTGCCAGGCGCACGAGACATTTGAGCACTTTGTGAAAAAGATTGTGGACTGTGGCTAGGGATCTCTCGAACCTGTCCTCAGCTTGCCTAACAGATTGTGGTGCACCACATATCCAAATGAACATGGCTAGAGCCTCAATAGAGGTAGACTTGGGAGATGAGGTAAGGTTGTAACTGGATGTCAACAGATCATGCAGCCTATGAAATATTTGGGGTGTCATCCTAAACATGTTGTAGCAGGCTGTTGCATTACCAAGCTTGTTTTCTACCCACTGAAGGCCAGTCAAAGGTGGCATCCTATATGGCTTAAGCGTCCCCTCAAATGAGAAGACTTAAATGTGATACAAACATTAGTCCCAGGACGTTGATTCACATTTATTACAACAGATGGTCCATTACCGAACAAATCTACGCGGCAGTGGGCACAGACGCGCCACTAACGCGAGGATAAAAACTAGAAACCAAACGGTACAACTAATCAAAGCGTCGTCAGAGAGCCGCGCCATGCGGTTCTTCAAGCGGACGGCCCTAACACACAGGCAAGGTTGGGTGCAGAACGTAACTCCTATTCGACGTCTTCAGGGACGAAGTCCGGGTCCTCTTCTGAAAAACAAGCAAGGGTGAGTACATACGTACTCAGCAAGTCCAACCAAACCCACGGAGGGGTTACAACAGAAGCATGCAAGGATAAATGTCAAGGGTAGGCTAATGGTTCATTTGCGGAAATGCTACACGCAGGGGTTCATTTTATAAAAGTTTTGTATGGCAAAACTAATGCTAAAAGCAAAGTAAATTGTAAGTCTCAAATCAGTGCTACCGGACTCCCCGTTCGTCATAGACACAAACGGTACTTCCAAAACAACTCACACCAGAAGGTTCTGCTCATCACCAAAACCAAACCAAGTTAAAGGACTTGTGAAGTGACCATGCCATAACTCATCCAATACCGTGGACACGGCTATCCGGATAGGTTTCAACTCTGCAGAGGTGTACACAACCACAAGTAGGGTACCACAACATGATCACCTTAGTGTCAGTGCAGATCCTATCGAGGCCGTTACCCACCTTAGCTAAACTGACAAGTTACCACAGAAACAACCAGGGGGTCAGCAACCTACCCACGAGGTTCTACCCAGGGTATAACTCACCAAGAACTTATACTCGTCTCCATGGCTCTCTGTTGCTCGCCAGCACACCTGATAACTGCCAGCTCAACTAGTGGGATTTATGCCAAGTCGTTGCCACATACAACGGTCGAGTGGAGGTACTAATATTTGGGTTAGGCAAGATGACACATCAACTCATCCTTCTAATGACAAGTCGGACTTCTCCCACCATGCGCAGCCACATAGGCACGAGCTCACCATGGCATTTCACACAGGAAACACTGTCCGGCCTACAACATGATCATCTTAGTGTCAGTGCAGATCCTATCGAGGCCGTTACCCACCTTAGCTAAACTGACAAGTTACCACAGAAACAACCAGGGGGTCAGCAACCTACCCACGAGGTTCTACCTAGGGTATAACTCACTAAGAACTTATACTCGTCTCCATGGCTCTCTGTTGCTCACCAGCACACCTGATAACTGCCAGCTCAACTAGTGGGATTTATGCCAAGCCGTTGCCACATACAACGGTCGAGTGGAGGTACTGATATTTGGGTTAGGCAAGATGACACATCAAATCATCCTTCTAATGACAAGTCGGACTTCTCCCACCATGCTCAGCCACACAGGCACGAGCTCACCATGGTATTTCACACAGGAAACATCGTCCGGCCTATCCCCTAATTATTATCATTTAGACCCATTTCTTTTAAAAGCATCATTCTCATATTTTACTAGACATTTATTGGATAGTATTTATTTACAAAAGGTAAATTTGTCCTTAGCGGCATTTAGCGATGATTAATTCCCAGGCTAAAATGTTCGGAAATTAATCTAGGTCATCATGGAATATTTGTAGAATTCAAGGAATGGCTCACACAAAAAAATGGTTTAGCAACAATCATGCAAGTTTTATAAAACAGGCCAATGGGTTGCATTTATAAAACTGGGATAAACATGCATCAAAGGGTAAAATTGAACTTGCCATTCTCGAAGCCTTCCGGAAACTCCTGCTCGGGACACTGGCCTTCGGGCTCCTTTTTGTAGCACTGCTCTCCTTCGGGCACTTCCTCAACTCGATCTACGGCGCACACAACAAGCATACACACAATAAATAGAAGGATAAAAGAAATGTTTTATATGCCGAGCTCGCAGAAAAAGGAACGGAAGCTGAACGGGGGACGAAGGAGGAGGGTTCATATTTGGGAATATGACGCATGATTTGGCGGGAGGTATATGGAAAAAGTGGATGGTGAAGTTTGGGGTCATTCCGGGTTAAATCGACGCATAAAATGACGCGTCGATCGGTTGGTAAAAAGAGGGGGAAAACTTGTTCGGGGAGTTACTGAAAGTCATGGGTTTTACTTGGAAAGGGCTAGGGGTATATTTGTGAGGGCTTTAAGGTGCTAGGGGTTTATTTGTGAATACCTAAAAGTTGGTAATATTTTAGGGTGGAGAGATCAATTAAAAAGGACATTAAGGGATGTTTTATAGGAAGCAGGGGCCTAACTGCATTTACTTTGAAGGGCAGGGGCTTCGGTTGGATTTAACATAGAGAGAGAGAGAGAGAAAGCAGACTTGGACCGCGGGTTATAAAGGAAGAAAGTCAGGGGGTTTTCCATAAATTGGACCCTTCCCCTTCGACAGAACAAAGAGGGAGAGCGAGAAGCAGGGGTAGGGGAGTGGCGGTCGGCGGCGGTGCGATTACCAGAGCTCCGGCGATGGCGGTGGTCGGGGATAGGGGGAAAAGGGGGAGGGAGGTGAGGGGGTCTCGCTCCCACGCTTACCTCGGGTGGGGGAGTCGCAAAGTGGCCTGCCCACGGCAGCGCGCAGGCGGCGGCGGCAATGGAGTGGCGGGGCGGCGCTTGCAGTGCGAGGTGAGGGCGAGCAGTGCTGTGGGATACTTGGGAAGCGGAGGAGTAGCTCGACGCCCGATTTATAGGGGGGTTTAAGGCGGCGGTTCGTCGGAAGGCTCGGCGTCCGGCGAGGAGGGGAGTAATGGCGCCGGCGGGATTCGCGGCGACACTGTGGCGTTCTTTGGCGTGGGGTGCTTGTCACGCTGCGGCGTGCGCGCGTGCACGAGAAGCGTGGCGTCAGTGGTGTTGTGGCATGGCAGTAGCGCGACAGTGGATCGCGTGCGCGTGTGCTGCCTGCGCAATCGACAGGCGCGTGCGGCGAGGTGCTGTGGCGAGCACGTGGGGCGGCGCGGGGCTGCTGCCGGCGCTTGGCACGGTGAGGCAGCGAGCGTGTGGGCGCGTGCGTGGTTGAGCGACGCTGCAGTGGGGCGCGCGGCGAGGCGGTGCGCGGAGGCGACGGATCAGCCGGGGGGAATGCAGGTCGGCAAGGTGGTGGTGCGGCCAGGAGCAGGGATGGTGTCGGGGAGGGGTGGCTCGGCCGGGGAAAGAAGAAGGGAAAAAGGAAAGAGAAAAGAGAGAGGGAGAAAAGAAGAAAAAGAAAAGAGAAAAAAAAGAAAATGGAGAAGGAAAGGAAAATGGGAGGGGAAAAGGGGATCCTAGGCGGGATTCCCGGCGTCGCTCAGTCGGTGACCGACCCGCGGGCGGGCGACCCGAGAATGAAAAGCGGGGCGAAAAACGAGGGAAAAGATTCGGGTGTCGGGGAAGATTCGGCCTGGGTTTCCGGGAACTCGGCGGAAAGAGATTATGAAAACCATTTTAATACGTGATTTAATTAGGGTAAATTTACGGGCGTTACAAACCTACCCCACTTAAAAGGAATCTCGTCCTCGAGATTCAACTTGTTCAAAAAGAGATGGGGAAACTCCTTCTTCACCGTCTCCTCGCGTTCCCACGTAGCTTCTTCCACCCCGTGTCTGGTCCACTGCACTCTACAGATCCGTACTTCGGAGCTTCTCGTCCTTTTTGTGACGGTGTCCAAAATCTTGACTGGCACTTCCTGGTACCGCAAATCTGGCTGTAGATCTAGCATATCTACAGGCACATGCTCAGCTTTGGGTATTCTCAAGCATTTCCTCAATAGTGAGACGTGGAATACCGAGTGTTTGTCTGACATTGCTTCGGGCAACTCTAGTCGGTAGGCCACCTTGCCAACTTTCTTCAGCACTTGGTACGGCCCGATATATCAAGGGGCTAATTTCCCGTGGACTTGAAACTTGCGGGTCCCTCGGATGGGTGAGACCTTGAGATAGACAAAATCTCTGGGGTTAAAGCTTAGTTTTCGCCTCCTTTTGCCTGCGTAACTCTTCTATCGAGACTGGGCTGTTTTCAGCTTCTCCATTATTTCGGCTACTCTTTCTTCGGCTTCTTTTATGAGCACGGGTCCCACTAGGGTACGCCCTCCAACTTGTGACCACATCAGTGGTGTCCTGCACTTTCTTCCGTAGAGGGCTTCAAAGGGCGACATGCCCAAGCTCGCTTGCTAGCCGTTGTTATATGAGAACTCTGCATAGGGTAAACTTTGTTCCCAATCCTTACCATAGGTCAGGACACACACTCTCAACATATCTTCCATAATCTGATTCACCCTTTCGGTTTGACCATCGGTTTGTGGGTGATAAGCAGAGCTAAAGTCCAATTTAGTGCCCATGGCCTTGTGCAAGCTTTTCCAGAATCTCGAGGTGAATTGAGTACCTCGATCCGACACAATTCTGTTAGGTACTCCATGCAGCTTCACTATATTCTCCACATAAAGCTTGGCTAGCTTCTCTCCACCATAATTGGTTCGTACGGGCAAAAAGTGAGCTACTTTGGTGAGTCGGTCCACTATTACCCATATAGAATCATGTCCTTTCTATGTCCTGGGTAGACCAACTACGAAGTCCATTCCTATCTCATCTCATTTCCAAACCGGGATGGGCAAGGGTTGCAGTAATCCTGCTGGTTTCTGGTGTTCGGCTTTAATTCTCTGGCATGTATCACAGTGAGCGACGAACTTGGCAACATCTGCTTTCATTCCGTTCCACCAATATTTCTGCTTTAAATCCAGATACATCTTGGTGGATCCCGGGTGGATGGAATACGGTGTGTTATGGGCCTCGTCCATGATTTTCTGTCGAAAGTCTCCATCACGGGGTACACAGATCCTCTGCTTATACCACAAGGTTCCCTTGTCATCAACTCGGAAGTCTGGTGCTTTATTTTCTCCGATGTGCCGGCGAATCTTCACTAAGTCCTTATTTGAGCTCTGGGCTCTCCTGATCTCATCTTCCAGGGTGGGTTGAATGCTCAATTTCTGACTGGAGTTTCGGGGAACAATGTGCACGTTTAACCGTGCCATTTTCTCTTGTAGGTGGCCATTCTTGGGCCCGTAAGATTTCCGGCTCAAGGCGTCTGCCACAACATTGGCTTTGCCAGGGTGGTAATGGATCTCTATGTTATAATCCTTAACCAGTTCCAACCATCTTCTCTGCCTTAGGTTCAGATCCAGTTGGGTGAAAATATACTTCAGGCTCTTATGATCCGTGTATATTTCACACTTATTTCCGATTAAATAGTGCCTCCAAATTTTCAGGGCATGCACTACGGCTGTAAGCTCCAAATCATGGGTTGGATAGTTCAGTTCATGGGGTTTAAGCTGTCGGGATGCGTATGCCACTACCTTTCCGTCTTGCATGAGCACACATCCCAATCCCTGTCGGGATGCATCACAATAAATGACGAAATCCCGGTGGATGTCCGGTAGGGTTAGGACTGGAGCAGTTGTCAGTATACGCTTCAACTCTTGGAAGCTCTTGTCACAAGATTCTGTCCAAGCAAATTTCTTTTCCTTTTTGAGCAGCTCTGTCAGGGGACGGGCTATCTTGGAAAATCCTTCGATAAATCTTCGGTAATAGCCAGCTAAGCCCAAAAAGCTCCTAATCTCACTTACGTTGGTCGGTTGCTGCCAATTGGAAACAACCTCGACTTTTCCAGGGTCCACTGCTATTCCTTCTGCGGTCAAAACGTGACCCAGAAAATCTACTTGTTCAAGCCAAAATTCACACTTGCTGAATTTGGCATAGAGCTTGTGCACTCTCAACCTTTCCAGAGCCACTCGTAGATGTTGTTCATGCTCTTGGGCGGTCTTGGAGTAGATGAGTATGTCGTCGACGAAGACTACGACAAACTTATCCAACTCATCCATGAATACTTTGTTCATGAGATTCATGAAATATGCAGGTGCGTTGGTGAGTCCAAAGGACACTACTGTGAACTCAAATTGTCCGTAGCGGGTAACAAAGGCTGTCTTTGGGAGGTCCTCCTTTTTGATTTTCAGCTGATGGTATCCTGATCTCAAGTCGATTTTTGAAAAATACCGGGCTCCTCTCAGTTGGTCAAAGAGGTCATCTATCCTAGGGAGAGGGTACTTGTTCTTAATGGTGACCTCATTTAGTGCACGGTAATCCACACACATTCTCATGCTTCTGTCTTTCTTTTTAACGAAGAGCACTGGGGCTCCCCACGGGGATGAGCTAGGTCTGATGAATCCAAGTCGTTGCAGCTTTTCTAGCTGCTTTTTAAGTTCTGCTAGCTCAGGGGCTGCCATCCTATAGGGTCTCTTGGCTATGGGTGAGGTCCCTGGGACAAGGTCGATGGAAAACTCTATGTCCCTATCTGGTGGCATTCCAGGATGCTCCTCAGGGAATACGTCAGGGTATTCATTGAGAACTAGGACTTCTTCTAGAGGTCTTACGTCCATACTGAAAACCATTGGGTCTGGTCCACTTCCACGAGTGTGGTAGGTTACTTGTATTCCCTCTGGGTTGGTTAGATGCACTATTTTGTCGGCACAACCTATGAGTCCATTGTGTAGGCTTAACCAGTCCATTCCAAGAATCACATCTATTCCCTTGGACTTAAGTACTACTAAGTCAGCTAAGAACTTTACCCCACTTAAAATGATCCTTACTCGTAAACAGCCTAGTTGGCACTTTAGGTCACCTCCAGGCGTTCGGGTTACCAGGGGTGTTTTTAGTAGTACTGTAGGTATGTTGTTCTTTTCCACAAAACTTGATGATATAAAAGAATGTGATGCCCCAGAATCAAATAATACTGTTGCCAAGACCGAGCTGACTAGGAACTCACCGAGTACTACTTCTTGTGCTCCTTGAGCCTCCTGCGCATCGATGTGGTTGACGCGGGCTCGTCCATAAGACTGCTGGTTGTTGTTGTTGTTGGTGGTGTTGTTGCTGCGGACTAGGACTCGGTTTTCTCCGGTGACTGGCGGCTTGGACCCATTCACTGAGTTGGAGTAGGTTGATGCAGCGGGCTTGTTCTTGGCATAGGGGTAGTTGGCAATGTAATGCCCCGTCTCACGGCAATTGAAGCAAGCTCTACCACTATTGTCATTGTTGGTGACTTGGCTGGCATTGCTCTGTGCGGGCTTCGTGGTGTTCTGGCTCTTGTACTGGGTGCTTTGGGTCTGGGGGCCTGTTCTCTGGGACTGGGTCCTATACTGCATTGGGGCATGAGTCCTTGGTGCAGTATAGTTGGAGCTCCTTGGTTTCTAGAAACGGTCCTGCTGGCGGTTTTTGTTTTCTAGAAACTTGCGCTTATTCTCCTTCCTTTCTTCTGCCTTGGCTCTTTCCGTGAGAATGGCCATGTTCATTAGTGTGTTAAAATCCGGGTAGATCTGAGGGGTGAGCAAGGTTCTGAGTTCTGGGGTCAAGCCTTTCTTAAACATGTCTTGCTTCTTCTCCTCTGTGTCCACTTTTTCTGGTGCATAGCGAGCAAGTTCTATGAACTGGTGAGTGTACTCTTCTACCGACTAGGTCCCTTGCTGCAGTGCTTGGAATTCATCCACCTTCCGTTTCATGGTGGCTGCAGGGATATGATAGCGGCGGAACTCCCTCACAAACTCATTCCAAGTGATGGAGGTCTCATCATCGGCAGCCTCGCAGTAATTTTCCCACCAGGCAAGTGCGGTTCTAGTGAGTTGGTGGGTTGCCAGGAGAACCTTGTCACGGTCTTGACAATCGAACGGCTCGAGCTTCCTCTTAATAGCCCGCAGCCAATCGTCTGCCTCCAGTGGGTTGCTGGATCCTCCAAAGGTAGGTGGTCTGGTCCTTAGGAAGTGTGACAGCTTGTCATTAAGGTTCTGCTGACGTGTCTCGCGGCGAAGGAAAGCTTCCAACATGGTTTACATGGCAATAGTCTAGTTATGTATTGCTTGAACCAAGCTGCCAGGTGGAGGTGGGGGTGGTATCTGCTGCTCTTCACCCTGGGTCCTCACTCTTGGTTGGCTTACTTCCTGCTCCTCCATCACGGGGCCGTGTCCTTCTTCTCCCTGCTGACCTGCACCGCTGGGAGGGGTGCGATTCTGGGAGGGCCTCGTGCGTGTGTTAACCATCTGCAGATTGAGGTGGGGAAAGAAGGTCTTAGGTGATGTTCAAGTTGCTTAATTCACGATTCTCAAAAAGGCAAGGTTCGCCTTGCCGGAACACTCAACAAACAATCAAGCAGACAATCACAAGCGGCTTTATTCTAACAACCGGGGAAAGGGTACAACACGCGGGGGTACAACGCAGCTACGCGGCCGAACACAAGGGCACAACACGGTAGGGCACAATGCTAAACGGGGCCTAGGGGCTTCAGCTTGATGGCTCCAGGGCTTCTACTCGTGGGGCAAGCCTTCTTCCGAGGTAGGGTGTGCCTCCTGTGGGTTGAGCAGCTCATCATCTTCGATGTTTCCATTTTCTGAGGGCTACTCGGCTGCTTCCTCTTCTGCGGCTTCCTCTGCTCGTGCGGGGCTTTCAGGTGGGGCTTGTGGGGTCCCAAAGAGTGTTCCCCACCCAATGACGGGTGTTCCCAGTAGGACTTGGGTTTCTCCTATGGCGGGGACATGTGTTCCACTCCTGGTCCAATCCTGCATACGTTGGTCCTGGGCTTGCCTGAGGCTTTCCTGGGCAAGGGCTTCGCGGCTGACGGCTGTTGTGGCTCTGGCCTCAGCTTGAGCTACCTGAATTTGGATCATCCGCACCGCGCGTTCGGCTTGCTTGGCCCGGTTGATCTGTTCATTCAGGAAATTGGCCTGCGCGTCAAAGAGTTGGTCCAAAGCAGAGAGGTAGGTGACCACTTGGTACAAAGGTCCTTCCTCTTGACGGCGCTATTCCAGGTTTCTTATCCGGGCTCGCCAGACCGGGGTCCGGATGATCGGGGGAAAGAATCTCATTGGCGTGTGGACGAGGTGTTCTTCATAAATCCGGCACAGATAGCGGAGTGCCTTTCTGATGGCCAGGGTGTAGGTGTCTTGGTGCCTGAACCCTGTGGCGGTCACTCGCCACGGTTCAATTGCGGGGTGGCGGTTGCTTCTGGCGACGGCGATGACCACCCTACAGCGAAGGGTGCCATGGTGTTCGTACTCCCTTCTGTAATACCTTGGGCGCTCAGTCACACCGGGCCGCGCCAGGGAGTCGATCAAAAGGCTGGGAAAGCGAGGTGCAGCGAGGCAAGTGCCCTGGGTCCATCCTTCCGCAGCCATTTGAAAACAAAGATAGGGCAGACCAATTGCAAGGATAATAAGCATTATGGTGGGAGGTGGTTTTATTAATTCATCATGGATGGGTACATTTTTATTTAGACAACAACTCAAGCCTACACATACTACTCCTCACCCCTGGGGGTCCTCTTAATGATCCAGTTAATGCGCTTCTTGGGTGGGAGATAAGGCTCTTCTTCAGTCTGGGTACCCATGTCCCGGTGTGTCTCTTCACGTTCTCCTTCCAGTAACCCAACTTTCCTTCGGTGGGCCTCGATCTGCTCTATCTCTTCAGCATAGTCTTGCCATTTGGCTTGGAGGGCAGCTAGGGAGTTCTCGGCTCGTTTGGCTCTTATCTGCTGCTTCTCCATTTCTTTTCCCGCCTTTTCTGCCCTGCGGACTTGGTGTTTCAGATGAACCATCTGGTCGCGGTACAACCGGTCCAAGCCGCTGAGGTAAATAGCCAGATGAGAAACAGTGTCCTCCAGTTCCTCATCCCTTCCAAGACTCCTCATCCGGGTAATCCATGCGCGTCCTCGTCCTCTAGTAGGCGGAAAGAACCCCATAGGTGTTCCATGGAGGTGTCGCTTGTAGAGCACACGCAGGCAAATCGGGGCTTTTCTGGTAGCCCTATGGTAGGTGTCTGGTAAGCCAAAGCCAGTGGTCCTGACGAACCAGGGCTCAACTATCACACCCCAAAATTTTTGGATTTTGGGATGTGAATTGATAGCATAATTAATACAATGATTTTCTCAATTTTCTAAAATTTTCCAACCTTTAAATAAATAACAGGGAATTTAGTATAGGAAAATTTTATTTTTTGAGTTAAATTAAAACAACATAGGTTTAATATTGAGTGCTTTGCATTCACGCCGGCTGCATTTAGTGGTTTTATGTGTGTAAAGTTTTCAAAAATGCGTTTAGAAGCCTAATGGGAATTTTCCGGAACTTTCTCAGATTTATTCCTATTTTTCTATAGCTAATCCCAATTTATGGAAGATGCTATCCAAAGCTGACCCAATTTTAGGCCAAATCTATCCCACCACTTTATTGGGCCAAATTTCAAAGCCCATTCACATTGAAATGGGGCAACCCACCTTTAGTCCTATATTGCTAATGAACCTGGAAGTGAGAGGTTTTCTCCCTATATATACAAACCACCGCTCCTCTGGGAAAGGCACACCATCGACATCTTTACAGGGATGCCCCTATGTTTGGGATTCCCTAAGGTAGTCTTCTTCCACCATATCTTCCACTACTGTCCATTCTTCATCTCGTCGCTGCGCCGAGCGTTCCGTCGTTTTTGGCCTCAAGATTTTCGGTAAGACCCCGAGCGAATCTTGTAATTTTCTATCATATTCGTTTAGTCTATACTATTTCGTAGAAAAGCCCCTGCCTTTTGCGCGTTAGCCCTCAGGTTCTTATATGAAATTGTGTATAGGTCCTCGGTTTTTTACGAATAGGTCCCTGGAAGTTTTTAAACCTTGCCAGCAAGTCTCCGAACCTTAGAAACACCGTAACTTTCTCGTTTTAGCTCCGATTAGTGTGATTCTTACGCTCACTTGTTCGTAGTGAAGCGTAGATTAGTTTTAAAGCCTTATTTTGTTTTGTTTCTACTGTTTGGTGTACTGTTATTAGTTGTATATTGTTTGCTTGCTTGTTTAGCTGCATGTTCTGCTCGTGTCGCGGGTAGAGGAACGTCATCAAGAGATTGCAGGAACAAGATTGAAGACTCTGAGTAGTGGTATCTTTGTTGGATAAAGGCAAGTTATAGCACGGACAATCCTTGCTACCTAAACACCACCTTTTACATTCATTTACTTTCATACGCATGTGTCTAAATTGATGTCCCATTAAGGTTGTACCTAGTTTTGTATATCCCGTTCCTTTGATTACCCCGGGTTTATGCATATGGGTAGAATCTTTGCTATGCGCAGCTACTGTCACCGTTATTTAATTGGTAATGATGACTCAATGGTTCACTTCAATGTTAATGATAAAACTTGCTTTTTAGCAACATGGTTTAGGGAACTAGAGCACGTGCTGTGTGCTTTGCTCTAGTGTCTCTGCTTAAGGTCCAGTTCTTAAAGCGGCAACCCAGGAGCCTGTCGCCACCGCTAGAACTATTATGGCTCTGGTCTTGGTGAAGTAACTTGTACGGCTCTAGCTTGACAATAGTTACCGATGGGGCCGACGACGCTATGGGAAGCACTCGTGAGAGTATGGTTTGATCCACCGAGGACGGGGGTACCGTCGGCTAAGTCTTGCCAGGCACAGTCCCGTGTTGGGAGTCCCTGTGGTGTATGGGACTTCCGCACGTCGCGCTCTTTTACTTGTTGGCATGCGTGCCCGCGCTCTGGACGCCATTGACCCTCTTATCGCTGCGCCCTGAGAGTCAGTCAATCTCGGTGCCTTGGATCATGCTGCCTGTGTTGTACCATAGTGGCTACTATTTTGTTAGGGTGTCTTGTGAAAAACCTCGTAGCGTCCCTATGCAGTCACACCTCGGAAGTGTTGATGTGCGTGGTTGGATGCAAAGTTCCTTTGAACTTTTACGCGACTGGTGGGTAAAGGGCGAAACCTCTGCAGAGTGTATAATCTATCATGATAGCCTTGCTCAGGGTCACGAGCGGCCTGGATCCTTTCTGATTAGAAGATGATGTTTATTTATGCTTAATGACACTTATACTTTATTAATTGGGTTGCAACTGGGACTTCATTCACTTGTAGTAACTTGGACAATGTTAAAATGAACCAACTAAAAATGCTAACGCAGTTCAGCCGTGTCTAGCCTTACTTTGAGCCTTCATACACCCGTGCTATACTTGCTAAGTAAATGTTTTACTTACACTTGCTATTATTCAACAAAATCCCGGATGGGTAACAGATGGATCTGTGATTGAGACAACTACTGAGTTTTCTGGGATTTCAATACTTCTGAGTTGTGGTCAACCAGTCGGTGTCCCTGTGGACTGGAGGCTCTACCCGTCGAGAGAGTTAGACTTCCACTGTGCTTTATTTTGGTAAACTCTAATGTAAAATTTTTTATTCAAGCATATGTACTCTGATTGTCCATATTTGTAAGCTATATGTGTTATGTGGACTTCCTGGGCACACATATGGCAGCATTCGGGTTTCTGTGAAAACCCGGGTGTGACATCAACCTCGGGGTAAAGTGTGCTTTTTCCCACGAAGATCATCATCTCACACCGACGGGTGCATCGGGAGTCGTACACTCGGTAGGAGTACTCTGGTGGGTTCGTGACTCCGACGCACTCCAGGCTGAGTTGCAGCAACTTAGGGAGGCCAGGATCTGCGGGGCAGATCCCCTTACTCCATCCATCGTCAGCCATCTGGACAGGGCAAAACCATCGGTAAGTGCTGGTGTGGTAGATATGGCTTAAACTAGGGAGGGCTTATCTAACCAAAAGCTAGGGAAAGGGTTTCGGTCCTAGGGGTCACTTCCTACGCCAAACCTATCGGCTCTGATACCACCTGAAGCGTCCCCTCAAATGAGAAGACTTAAATGTGATACAAACATCAGTCCTAGGAGGTTGATTCACATTTATTACAATAGATGGTCCATTACCGAACAAATCTATGCGGCAGTGGGCACAGACGCGCCACTAACGCAAGGATAAAAACTAGAAACCAAACGGTACAACTAATCAAAGCGTCATCAGAGAGCTGCGCCATGCGGTTCTACAAGCGGACGGCCCTAACACACAGGCAAGGTTGGGTGCAGAACGTAACTCCTATTCGACGTCTTCGGGGACAAAGTCCGGGTCCTCTTTTGAAAAACAAGCGAGGGTGAGTACATACGTACTCAGCAAGTCCAACCAAACCCATAGAGGGGTTACAACAGAAGCATGCAAGGATAAATGTCAAGGGTAGGCTAATGGTTCATTTGCGGAAATGCCACATGCAGGGGTTCATTTTATAAAAGTTTTGTATGGCAAAACTAATGCTAAAAGCAAAGTAAATTGTAAGTCTCAAATCAGTGCTACCGGACTCCCCGTCCGTCATAGACACAAACGGTACTTCCAAAACAACTCACACCAGAAGGTTCTGCTCATCACCAAAACCAAACCAAGTTAAAGGACTTGTGAAGTGACCATGCCGTAACTCGTGCAATCCCGTGGACACGGCTATCCGGATAGGTTTCAACTCTGCAGAGGTGTACACAACCACAAGTAGGGTACCACAACATGATCACCTTAGTGTCAGTGCAGATCCTATCGAGGCCGTTACCCACCTTAGCTAAACTGACAAGTTACCACAGAAACAACCAGGGGGTTAGCAACCTACCCACGAGGTTCTACCCAGGGTATAACTCACCAAGAACTTATACTCGTCTCCATGGCTCTCTGTTGCTCGCCAGCACACCTGATAACTGCCAGCTTAACTAGTGGGATTTATGCCAAGCCGTTGCCACATACAACGATCGAGTGGAGGTACTGATATTTGGGTTAGGCAAGATGACACATCAACTCATCCTTCTAATGACAAGTCGGACTTCTCCCACCATGCTCAGCCACACAGGCACGAGCTCACCATGGTATTTCACACAGGAAACACCGTCCGGCCTATCCCCTAATTATTATCATTTAGACCCATTTCTTTTAAAAGCATCATTCTCATATTTTACTAGACATTTATTGGATAGTATTTATTTACAAAAGGTAAATTTGTCCTAAGCGGCTAAAATGTTCGGAAATTAATCTAGGTCATCATGGAATATTTGTAGAATTCAAGGAACGGCTCACACAAAAAAATGGTTTAGCAACAATCATGCAAGTTTTATAAAACAGGCCAATGTGTTGCATTTATAAAACTGGAATAAACATGCATCAAAGGGTAAGATTGAACTTGCCGTTCTCGAAGCCTTCCGGAAACTCTTGCTCGGGACACTAGCCTTCGGGCTCCTGTTCGTAGCACTGCTCTCCTTTGGGCGCTTCCTCAACTCGATCTACGGCGCACACAACAAGCATACACACAATAAATAGAAGGATAAAAGAAATGTTTTACATGCCGAGCTCGGAGAAAAAGGAACGGAAGCTGAACGGGGGATGAAGGAGGAGGGTTCATATTTGGGAATATGACGCATGATTTGTCGGGAGGTATATGGAATACGTGGATGGTGATGTTTGGGGTCATTCCGGGTTAAATCGACGCATTAAATGACGCGTCGATCGGTTGGTAAAAAGAGGGGGAAAACTTGTTCGAGGAGTTACCGAAAGTCCCGGGTTTTACTTGGAAATGGCTAGGGGTATATTTGTGAGGGCTTTAAGGCGCTAGGGGCTTTATTCGCGAATACCTAAAAGTTGGTAAGATTTTAGGGTGGAGAGATCAATTAAAAAGGACATTAAGGGCTGTTTTAAAGGAAGCAGGGGCCTAACTGCATTTACTTTGAAGGGCAAGGGCTTCGGTTGGATTTAAGGTAGAGAGAGAGAAAGCAGACTTGGACCGCGGGTTAGAAAGGAAGAAAGTCAGGGGGTTTTCCGTAAATTGGACCCTTCACCTTCGACAGAACAGAGAGGGAGAGCGAGAAGCAGGGGAAGGGGAGCCGGCGGTCGGCGGCGGTGCGATTACCAGAGCTCCGGCGATGGCGGCGGTCGGGGATAGGGGGAAAAGGGGGTGGTAGGTGAGGGGGTCTCGCTCCCACTCTTACCTCGGGCGTCGCGAAGTGGCCTGCCCACTGCAGCGCGCAGGCGGCGGCAATGGAGTGGCGGGGTGGCGCTTGCAGTGTGAGGGGAGTGCGAGTGGTGCTGTGGGAGACTTGGGAAGCGGAGGAGTAGCTCAGCGCTCGATTTATAGGTGGGTTTAAGGCGGCGATTCGTCGGAAGGCTCGGCGACCGGCGAGGAGGGGAGTAATGGCGCCGGCGGGATTCACGGCAACACTGTGGCATTCTTTGGCATGGGGTGCTTGTCGCGCTGCGGTGTGCACGAGAAGCACGGCGTCGGTGGTGCTGCGGCGTGGCAGTAGCGCGCAAGTGGAGCGCGTGCGCGTGTGCTGTCTGCGCAATCGACAGGCGGCGCGGCGAGGTGCTGTGGCGAGCACGTGGGGCGGCGTGGGGCTGCTGCCGGCGCTTGGCACGGCGAGGCGGCGAGCGTGCGGGCGCGTGCATGGCGCAGCGACGCAGCAGCGGGGCGCGCGGCGAGGCGGTGCGCGGAGGCGACGGATCAGCGGGTGGGGGGGGGGGGGAACGCAGGTCGGCAAGGTGGTGGTGCGGCCGGGAGCAGGGATGGTGCCGGGGAGGGGTGGCTCGGCCGGGGAAAGAAGAAGGGAAAAAGAAAAGAGAAAAGAGAGGGAGAAAAGAAGAAAAAGAAAAGAGAAAAAAAAGAAAATGGAGAAGGAAAGGAAAATGGGAGGGGAAAAGGGGATCCGAGGTGGGAATCCTGGCGGTGGTCAGCCGGCGACCGTCCCGCGGGTGGGCGACCCGAGAATGAAAAGCGGGGTGAAAAATGAGGGAAAAGATTCATGTGTCGGGGAAGATTCGGCCTGGGTTTCCGTGAGCTCGGCGGAAAGAGATTGTGAAACCAATTTAACGCGTGATTTAATTAGGGTAAATTTACGGGCGTTACAATGGCCCTCTACTGCCAAACTTGTCCACATGTATAGCAGTTTCATACAAACCATAGATGAGTTGCGCGTCTTCATCGTCTTGGAGCACCGAAAGGACAAAGTCTTCCCACCATTCCTCGGACTCTGCCTCACTGTCCTCAGTGCCCTCACTGTCCGTGCTTGCATCAGGAGAAGGTGGAACTACAACACTGATGACCTGTCCATGGCAAACAAAATATAGTCAGCAAGTTGCAGTACGACATCATTGCAATCCTGCGCATTACCTCGGTACAAAACAAAACAGAGCTCAACAGATTATGATAAAAACAACACAACATGTCACACTTGAACATACAACATTAGGTTCACAGACTTCGCACAGACTCCACCATTAAAGACATAGTTCAAACACAATAAAAGGTACTACAACAGATACAAACCCTACGCAAAAGCTACCAGTTATCCATGATGCTAACTACTGCTTAAATACGGGAAATGCTTGGACGGAAGGAGCTAGTTCTCGAACATATCAGCAAATGTCTCAATCATGACCATCCTGCATTCAGTCGGTGCTAAAAGGAATGTCTCAAGGGCATCATCATCTTTCAAAATGTTCAACACCCCATGCCACATATGCTTCTCCATTTCCTTGACCCCCAACTATTTCACTGATTCCATAACCAAATTCTTGGAGGCTCTCCTAGCAGCCTTTGCTTCTTCCTTCTTTTTTGTTTCTTCATCCCTCCTGCTCAAACGCGCTTCACCTTTCTGGTTCTTCTACTGCCATATGTCACTGAGCATATGGTTCCTGTCCTCGAACATGGAGTTGAACTTGCTCATGTTCTTGTCCATTGACTTCAAGGCTGCGTTCTTTGGCTTCTTGCTTGGACTAGAAGCCGTGCTCCGAGTGCTGCATGCTGTCTGCTTGCTGCCACTGCTGTCTAGGGTACCACGGCGTGGAGTTGACAAGCCCACCAGTGGGCTAGCTAGGCTGTCAGGGGTCACACTGGCATCTCCTTCTTCATCTTCAGTGCTGGAGCTGAAGTTGAGTTGGCGGCTTGTACCAGGAACAAAAGCAGACTTGCCGGTCACAGCAACTTTGGCAAACATACGGTCCATCTGTTTGAGGTAAGTTGGCCAACCGTCCTTAAGTTCCATCCATTCTTGCTTCCCCTGCAGTACAAAACACCACTGCACAAGTGCTTGAGCTATGACAAATATGTGATAACATATATCTATTACAGTGGCGACAGTTGACATACCCTTTCAGCGGCGACAGTGTCCACCCACCACACGTCTTCGGCAATTACAGAACCATCTTCTCTACGTCCTAGCCCGGTGAACTGGTTCTTCAGCTTGTCGATGAACACCCATAGCTTCTTCAATTCCCGGAAGCGTGAACCAAACTGGTCGCTGCTGTGCAGCTTACCAGTTGCAATGACAAACTTGCGCTGCACATCGTTCCAGCCGTCCTTGTGCATGATCCCATTCTTGCATAACCCCACATCCATTTGGTGGCAGTAGAGGTCACAGAAAATCTTTGTGTCCGCTTGGGTCCATTTGTCCCTGATCGTCTCTCAAGCTGTGCACATGGTTATGGAACATGGCATGCATAAAAATGTACACAATGTATGCTGAGATGGATAGGGTACCAGAGGCAGAAAACATGAAATGGGTTCGGGGGCATGGAAATCTACCGGATCTCCAGTGAGGTCGATGGAGCCGTCCTGAGCATGGGCTGCGCCACCACGCCGGCCACCCCGACCCTAGGCTTGCCTTCAGCGAGGACGAGACACGGGCGGCGGGAGGTCAGCACGGCCGGCTGACGTCGTCCCAACGTACGGTGCGCCTCTGCTGCTGCTCCCTCCTCCAGCAAACTCACCCGAACGCAGGTATGCATCGTAGTCGGTCATGTGGGGGAAGGCGGAACCGGCGTTTAGGTCGAGGGAAGACATGCAGAGGTGGGAGGCCGTCGGCGAGGAGTACCTGTTGGGCATGCCCATGAAGGAGTTGAACGTCGAGGCGCCGAAACCCGGCGGAGGTGCGCCGAAGGGGTTGAACCCTCCGGATCCGGCCACACCCGCTGCATAGGGGTAGCCCCCTTCGGATCCGGACGGCGGAGGCGGCGTGGCGTAGGGGTTGAACCCCCCGGATTCGGACGGCGGAGGCGCGGCGGCAAAGTTGTTGAAGACTCCGGATCCGGAGGGGGGAGGCGTGCCGGGGTACGGGTTGTACTCCCCTGATCCTGATCCCGGCGGCGCCAGGGAGAAGAGGTTCCTCGTGCCACGCCCCTCTTCCGACCCCTGCACGCTCCCGGGGTTGGACTCCGAGCCCGATCCTTGCCCGTTGAGGTCGTCCATCACCGGGGACGACCTGGCCGACGCTAGATCCGGGGGAGGTGGCCCTCGATCTGGGTCGTAGGAGCTCACGGCTACAGGCACGCAAAGGGGATCTCGGGTTTGTTGTTGCTGCGGCGGCGGCGAGAGCGCACGAGGGAGAGCTGGCGAAGACGGCGTCGAGCGAGAGGATAATGAGTGACGCCTAGGGTTGCCGACACCCTCCCTATACCTGTAACCTTCACACCCGACTTGGGCCTGGCAGCCGCCCTAATTGGGCCTACATTTGGCCGAACCCGTTTAGATCCACCTTGACTTTAGCAGGCCGAATTCCTGCTCGCAGCAAACTTTGGGCCCCCAAAATCGCCATCTAAACAAGGCCTAAGATTCTAGCATGTTTTTTTTTCAGGAATGCTTCCTCCGCACCAGTCTGTCCCGTCGTTTCCTATTTCTACACGCGGCCGCTGTTTATAAAAAAAAATCACGCTCCCGCGTCGCCTTCCTCCTCGCACCCGCGCCGCGCGCCGCCACCATCGCGTCTCCGCGGGACGTCATCGCCCCTCCGCTCTGCGGTGCCGCAGTGCCCCTCCGCGCACTGTCGTCGCCCCGTCGTGCGCGCCGCTCCCTGTCCCTTCTGCTGTTCCTTCACGGGCACTGTCGCTGCGCCGGGCCACCGTCGCCGCACCGTTCGTCCGCGGGCGCCGCCGCCGTCACCGTCCATCTCCTTCGCTCCGACGGGCTCTCTGCTTGCCATCCTCTTTCTCCTACTCGGTTCAAACGCGTAGTTCTCCACTTGTGTTAGGGTTCGCTGCATGTTGCAAGCGTATCTTTCACGTGTTTCAGATGTTTCAGAAGAATGTTACATCTGTTTTATGTGAATGTTATAAAAGTAGATCTGGATATGTTGTGATATTACATATGTTTCACACGTATGTTGTAAGTGTTTTATCCGAATGTTGCCTTTTTATTGAGATGTTTCATCTTACGAGAGACACAGTAGAACTTGCACATCACAGAGAGCATCTAACACTATGCTCCATCTAGTGTTTCCGAACTTTTGTCTGGAGTTTCCAAACATTTGGGATTTGAGTTGATCCAAAGTAATTGTTCTGTTTGGACTTTAACAAGGTAACCACTAATTTTTAGTGAAGGAGTATTATAGCCCTTCCCCCCTACATTCACTCTCTCCGACATAACTCGACCTAAGCTCGTCCCCAAACATTTATACCTCCTCTTTAGTCATCTCTTGGCTTCTTGGTGAGATTTGGTGAGGCGATTTGTGGGATAGGATCCCCGGGGTACCCTCAAGAATTGTTGGGCCACCCCGACTAGGGGATGGGCCGGCCCGACTACCTAACCAAGGAAGATGATCGAGCTCTAGTAGAACTACTTGGATAATCCAACTAGGACTGCCGCATTGCAACCGACTAGGAGACTTGCCATGTAACATTGCCCCCTGTGATATATAAAGGAGGGTAGGAGTCCGTAGATCGACAGATAAGATCATACTACTACAAACTCAAGCGCAGGGCATATTATACAATCCATCATACATGATGTAGGGTATTACGCTACACTGCTTGTGTGTTGGTGTCTTCGCGTTAACCATCAAGTTCCAAGTCCGATGATCCACACAACTCTCTGCCTTTGGATATCCCTAGTCAGGTATGTCGGTATTAACACACCGACATTGGCACCCATCATAGGGCAGATCACAACAATCAATGGAAGATCTTGATGGATCAATTATCAAAAAAATCAATCTTCCTAGCATGGCTTCTGTTCTACAGTTGGCGAGTCGCTGTATTCCCACGACAAGTCCAAGACAGAGTTATGGCAAGTTCTATTTGGTGTTGATCCAGCCATGATCTCCAAGCACTATGTTGACATCGTTACCGAACTAAAAATCATGTACCCGCAAGTCTGAAGTGGAAGATCGAAGCTCCTAGTCTAATCTATCAATGCTATGACAGAAGAGCTGAGAGTTTGGGTTGAGTTTTGTGCTGAAACCTTTTGAAGATTGGTATTTCATGGGTTTGAAATTGATGAAGATTTGTGTTGGTGCTTCGTGTCGCCAACTAGTATTTACACTAGGCTCTCAGGATTCTGGCTTGCACTCAGAGGCTCTCAGGATTCTGGCTTGCACTCAGACACAAGGGGTCATACTCGTTCGAGCGACGACCCTACGTCGAGTCGGTAGTCAGGTTCATGTTCCTTTGGTTCAAGAGCGTAAGGGCGTACAATAGAGGTGCTTATAGATCACATACAACTTCAGAATATAGGTTAGCACCACTTTACACATATACTTTTAGCCCTTTCTCATTCATTAATCCTAATTATCAAGTCTACCCTCTTTTTACCGAGTCCGCCAATATTGCCCGGGTAAGCAGTATTTAAATATTACAAATGCAATCTACGTCACCGCAGCTGAGACACGAAGGTCTTTCAGGCATTTACATTGCCGAGCCACCGCCCTCCCTCCCCTCCCCTCCCCTGCCGCCGCCGGAGAGGCCTGCCGGAAGCCCATGCGGACCTCCAGGACGACGGCGGCAGGGCCACTTCGGCCGGCGGCGCCGTCTTCGGAGCGGTGGAGTGGCGTGCTGCGGCCCGCCGGCCATGGCGTCGGCAGCGGCGCTGGGGCACGGATCCGGTGCCCCCAAGGCCGGATCCGGCCGTCCCCTAGCCGGATCCACGCAGAGCGGGAGCTGCAGCGGTTGGGGCGGCGGCGGCAACGCGGCAGGGGCTGCTGGAGGCGGCCGGCGGCGTCAGTGTGGCGAGGGCGCATGGAGGCGCCGCGGGAGCTGCGTCTCCACGGCGTGGGCGTTGCGGTGCGGCGGCCGGGCACGTGGTGTTGCCGGCGTGGCTCACGACGGCCTTGGGACGGCGAGCGGCACGTGGAGGGACCGACGTGGGCGCACGGAGGCGCCGCGCGCGGTGGCGGCGGTGCGAGGAGGCCGGCGAGGTGCCGCGCGCGGCGGGACAGTAGAGGCCGTGGTGGTGGCGGCGGCCGGCATTTCGACGCCGGCGTGAAGCTGGCGGTGTGGTGACAGAACTCGGCGACGGCTTGGTACGATGCTCCGATAGTAGCATCCTCCGGCCGGGACGACCGCAGCAGTGGTGTCGGCTTGCTACGGCAATCAACTCGCTCCAGTTTTAACCCCTTATGACCAATTGATCTAATCAAACCATGCAAAAGTAATAGATCCAATCTACTACAACAACATATCACCTATATACTAATGATCCAGACCAAAAACTACGCAAGATGGCTCTGGTACCACTGTAGGGAAACAGGTAGGCTACGCTAGCATCACTACCGCATACACCCAAGATATTTGCGAGTAGAAGATCATAAATCGTTACCACTAGATGCGCAGCGCAGCGGAAGAAGTCGCGCGTCGATGTAGAGGAAGTAGTCGATCATGTCCCACGAACCGAGCTCCTCATCCTTGATCCCAGCAGTCGATCAGCGCAACAGTCGTAGCAGCGCCTCCATGGAGTCCACACATACGGGGATGGAACGCCGGGCGTCGGTGTGCTAGCACCGCACACATGGCAAGGGCGGCGGCCGAGAGAGAGGAGGAGGCGGCGGCTAGGGTGGGTGCGGCTATTAGGTCATCTTGCCCCCCTAGCCCCTCCCTCGTATATATAGGACGTACTAATGGGCTTCTATCTCATAGGCCCATTAGTAACCCTAATCCCTCTTGGATCAATATCCTCTTGGGCTTTTAAACCATATTGTGATGATGGGCTCTTGAGCATATCACCAACAATTGCAGCATTTATACTAGCAAAGTACGAAAAAAATAAACAAAAAATTGATTATATGCAACACATAAATTCCATAATACAAAAATGAGAACAATGCCGACAAAAAACAAGAGAAAACCCAGTACGTTTTTTTACTTTTATTAGTACAAAATGTTATGATCAGGTAAGCAATACTACACAAAGGTTTAGCTTCCATGGTTTAGTAAGTTCCAATTTGTCACGTTCACTTGTTACTGTCCCCAACTGTTTCATTGTATATAAGTGGCCAACAGTTATAATTTATTTAGTTTACTAGCTAAAAAAACTGCAGGTAATGAGCTTGTGGGTGACTATCTTGTTGGGAATTACCAAAACTGTTTGAAAACATAGAAAATTATACTACAAACACCGTGGGCCAGGTATATTGGTGTCGTCTAATAGGCGGTCTTATGCAGTGACACGTAATCTTGAGACGACTTATCAGACAACCTATACAACGAGTTGTTGTTTTGACTGTCTCGTAGTAATACAATATCCCTTAATTTATAGAAAAATAAAGAAAAACTATTGGTTGCATTGCAATAAAACTCATACAATGGTGGATGATTTGTCTCAAGGTCCTAAAATTTAGCTCATGAGGCGGTTGTTTCGCGAAGCAACGACCTCTTTCTCTCACCTCACCCTCTCTCGTCCACATCAGCAAAAATCCTACGTGGCACTGCATGAGACGACCTATGAGACCGATTACGTGTAGCAATATACCTGGTACATCAGTGTCGTCTAATAGGCGGTCTCATGCAGTCGTAATCTTGAGACGATTTATTAGACAACCTATACAATAGGTTGTTATTTTGGTTGTCTCATAGTAATACAATATCCTTTAATTTATGGGAAAATAAAGAAATATTATTGGTTGCATGGCAACAAAACTCATACAATGGTGGAGAAGTTGGCTCGTAGTCCTAAAATTTAGCTCATGAGGCGGTTGTTTCACGAAGCAACGACATCTTTCTCTCACATCGCTCTCTCTTCTCCACATCAGCAAAAATCCTACGTGGTACTGCATGAGACGACATATGAGACCGCTGACGTGTAGCAATGTACCTGCCCCTAGGAAAAAAATACTAGTAGTGCTAACACTGTTGACCACTTGCTAAAAGCTGTTGGGAAAGATAGTTTCTTGTAGTTGCTTTTGTTGCTGTAAGAACCTGTGACAGTCCATGCATACAATAACCGACCATGATCTAAACTATTCACCCATTTCTATTCCATTTTTACCCCTTCCAAATTATATTTTTTTTTGTGGTGGGGGGGGGGGGGGGGGGTTGTGGGGGAAACTTCAAAGGCAGAGCTGCTACGGAATATGTACGTGGATCTTAATTACTGTCCAGGATTCCATGCCGCAAAGCTGCAACTTGTGTCATAGCGCGTGCAACAGGGGACCCAAAGGCAGAGAGACAATGGAAAGCTCTGTCCATGTGAGCTAAAAACAAGCGTTGTCTACCCGAGCTGCATCAACAATTTAGTAACCGAGAAATGGGATCAAACGGACAGGTCAAAAAGTTCAAAGATTAATTTTGTCAATGTAGCCATCAATTAGTTTTAATTTGTGGATAAAGATCGAGACAAACAAGGCTAATATATGATAGACATCTCACTTTTAGATGTGAACTCTGGGTGTAAAAATAGTGTATATTTGTTGTTAGGGTATTGTTCTGATATAAAGAATAAAATTCGCATTTATTTTTGCAAGCCATTCTAAATGCAAGTAAAAATACCGAATATATACTTAATGTTCTGATCAAATCATTAACATGCGCATTATTTTCTATGAAAATTGCTAGCTTGTGCGCATGCAAATACATGAGTCGATGGCCAATTGTTCCCATGTTTCCAAACTCTCCACACCAGCCAGTGGCAGAGCTAAATACAACTCAACTACGGAGGTACAATAACTTGAATGAATCATCATGGCACTGGTGCTCCCAGGACATTATTATTTCCTCCATCACATATACCTCCTATATCTGTCGAGCCTCATGTGACACTGTGACAGGCTTCTGTGCATATAAATTTATCGTACGTCTTGGTATTAGCTAGCAAGTTACTAGCCCAAGCACCGCACTACTCTCTAGTCTCTCCATCCTAATTGAAATCTCTATATATATCTTCTCTTCCAGCGGATATAGATATACATGTAGCTACTAATACCAGCTAGCTAGGAATGTGAGGTGTCAGCAAGTTTCCAGCCAGCACAACGAGACCATTAGCAAACCTCAGGCCCCAGCTCCGACGAGTACGTCCACTCGAACAAAAGTCTCTGCCCTCCAGGCTTGATGCAGCTGTGCGGCCACCATCTAGGCCTGCCCTGAATACCTGGCCATCGCATCCTCCTGATTCGCTACTGTCATGGTGTAGCCATTACGTAACAGAAGTCTACTGCTACATGAGGGTCAAGACATCTGGTAGAGATGGCGCTTGCCCTTGCCCTTGCCTGCAGCACTTAAACCTGAGCGGGCTTCGATCGCGCGCGCTTGTGTGGACCATGGATTCTATCAATCAGTAGGACAGCATGATCGAGGGCGGCTAATTCTACTGTGTCTGAGCTGACAGAGGGTGCAACATGCATGGGTCCCAAATTAAAGTCAAAGAAACTATGGGACTTAGATAAACATTGGGCTTAATTTATCTCTTAAAGCGTTAACACATTTATTGGCAATACAATTGATTCCGAGTAAAAGGATAAAACAAAAATACAATCGATTGGGAATAATATGCAAAGCTTAATAGTTTCCAATTTGGGGAAGATAGATTCGTAAAATAAATTGGACAGCAGCTCGGCAAGGGTGGAGTGCATAACAAGAAGCCTATCATTCTCTTTCAGTTGAGCAATACAATTTTTCACGAGGTTATGCATGGTTCATGTGGATAGAGAGGGAAAGAGACACCAACTTGCGAATCCGTTGCGGCATTGCCGGAACCTCAATGGCGGCGGTACCAAGTTGCACAACTTGATGCCGCCGCCATTCAGCAAGAACCAGTGGCGGAACTAAGGTGGGGTCGGCAGGGGGCATGGCCTCCACCAACAAAAATAAATAATACTCCTTTGTAGTTAGCAGGTTGGAAGTATTGTTTAAGCCCAAATTAAATGTCTAACATAGACATAGCATGCTCCAAAGCTAGCAAGAGGCCCAATCACGCAGCCCAATAGTTTAATTACAGCCCAATAGGCTACAGACAAATGAGCAACGCAGGACGCAAGAGTAAGAAGTGGACTAGAGGATTCTAGGAGCCCCTAGGCGCCGACTAATATTGCGTATGACGTTTCATGTATGTGTTTCAGCGTCGCCGTCGCCAATCATCAGGTTATGGAAATTGGAATCGTGTGCTAGTGGCTCGGCAGCCACGACAGCAATGGAGGGACAAGAGGACAACATCAACGGACAGGGGCAGGCGGGCGTCCAGGCCGATCTTTCTGAAGTTGCTCCTCCGATTCGAACCAATCTAAGAAAACTCTATTTATCTTATTTAGATCCTCTAATTTCTGAACTTTTTCCTATTTAATTTCTTATCTTATTATAGCATAGCATTTTTTAATAAAATTGGGTTAAATCCTCATAGAAAAACCAGGCAAAACCTAAAAGAAAGGCATGTAAGATATATTGACCATTTGTCCATACTATTTTTGTATTTTCTCTTTTATGTATTTCCAATGCGTGTGTAATCAATTATAAGCTAGTATATACTTGAATTGAGACAAGCTGTTACATTTTTGAACCGGTAAATATTTGTGTGGAGGGCTGTCCCTTTGAATTTATCTCCAGTTCTGCCACTAGCAATCAGGAAACGTCATCGTGCGTCAGATCGGACTGCACGTTTCTGCAGAGAGAGAAAGAAACCTTGTGATACTGGCACGTTTTCGGCACTGTGGTGCCCTAGCGGCAGGCCCTCGGCGTGGTGTCCCCACAGAAGGAGAAGGCAAAGCTGGTGGATCTGGAGAGGGAAGGAAGGAGGAGGGGAAGGGGAAGGGGAAGAGAGGCAGAGCGGAGGGTAAGGTTTTTGCCGATGGATCGAAAGTGATATATATTTGGATCCTTTGGATTGCATGAATGGATGTCCATGAACAATTGGGCCGGTGGGAGCTTGAATTGGGCTGTTTCCTCCAATTGGACCCAATATTTTTTGATGTTTTCTAATTTTATTTTTAGTGCATTAGATAATTATGTATTTGCACTACTTTTGACTTTTTATATGTTTTTTGGTATATGATCTAAATTAATGTACATGTCTTTATATAATAATTTTATAGGATGTTTTAAGAATTATTTGATATACATGTAGTTAAAATTAGAATGTTGCATTTTGTATGACAATGTTATACACCTAAAAAATGACTTTTTCAGAGCTCTTTTAGTTATTATCATAGTTTTCACAGTAAAGCTGCAAATATAAGCATGGATTATCGAGAGCAAATCTTTATTTTTTTAATGTATTGTTAGGGTAGGATCTCAACTAGGGCATATGTCATTGGATAATAATTTTATAGGATTGTTTAAGAACTATTTGGCATATATGTAGTTTAAAAACTATTTTATAGGATTGTTTTATAATAATTTGCTATTTGACACGTCATATTTTTCATTTTCTTTTCCTCCCTCCTTCCCTCTCTCTCTCTTTCCCCGTCTCCACGGACCCCGCCCCTCCGCTCATCTCTCTCTCCGTCTCCTCGCCCCTACCCTCCCCCACCACCGCCCCGTCCCCTTCCTCTCCCGCCGCAGAATTAGGAGGGCGGCCGCCCATGCGCAGGAGGAGGCGAGCCGGGCGGGCGGCACACGGTGGCTCTTAGAGCGATGGCGGCGGCGATGAAGCCCAGGCGCAGGAGGAGGCGAGCCAGGCGGCAGCGGCAATGGAACCCGAATCCGTCATGGCCGTCGTGACGGTGCCATTCCCGGTGCCTCTCTCTGCTGCTCGCGTCGCCAGGGCCACTTCTCTGCACTGGAGCCGCACCACCACGAGGCCCACGCGCGCCTCCAAGGCTAGGGCGGCGGCGGTGCCGACTCCCTCCTCCTCTCCACGGCCCACTTCCGCGTACTCGAGGTCTCCATCCACAGCGACGGTGTGCGGACGGCTCCCGGCGGCGGCGCCTCCCTTCCCTTCTCTCCCAACATGGTCGTCCCCATTCTCTCCGACGGTGTGCAGAGCTTCATGGTGACCTCCCACCCCCTTTTCTGCTTTTGCGGTGGCGTCCGGGTGGGCGGGCTTCGCGCAACGGCAGGAGCGGCTTGGGCGGGAACCAACGGCCGCGGGCGTGAGGTGGGCCACCGTGGGGCATAGCAGTTTACCGCTACCCCGCTGAAAATAGAGGGAATGGGAAAACCCTCTACTTTAACGTGGGGTCTACCATCCCGGTGCAACGGAATTTCCGGTACATCGGTACTAGAGTATGGGTTTATGGGTTTACTATACCCGGTGCGGACAGCCTTACGTTGTCGACGGTAGATTTAACATCACGCCTCCATCTGTATTTTTTTAAAAGTAAGATAATAGCAATATTAATGTTTAATAGGGAATAAAACGTATACACATCCTAAGATGCGAAGGTAGAAACATATGAATTTGTCAACAAAAAAACCAATGAGGTACACGGTGATCGTTCTGTTGTGGTTTGGCTAGATAGTTTCCGTAGAGTTGTAACCTCATTGGATTAGTTGTCGAGTCATATAAGATAAGATCAACTGTTCTTGCTTGTAAACCACGCAGGGTGCTGTTCCTTGCCCATATTGACAAAGGTGGTATGCCTCAAACCTGGGCTCAACGCTTTCCCCAATTGCTTGCTTCACACACCATGCCATCTTATCTTTTTCATAGATCGAGTATATAACATAGGCTTCGATCGGTCCCTATATAAGTTTCTCACCACCTCGGGCACTGCATGCTACCTACCACTTTAATTCAACGCAGCATTGCATCGTATACATAACGTTGTGCACCGAGTATAATTGAAACTAGCTACGAATGGGAGGTATCAGCAAGTTTGTCGACACATGGAGAGGGTACCACTGGGATGGCAAGACTAACGCTATAACGTCCATGAGAGGATTTTGACGATATGCTGCCAGATTCCAGGTTGGACTCAAGGATCTAAAACTCCACTGCATCTTTCCGAACGAGGCTTTGCGGAAGGTCGGATCTGGCCCATCGAGTCCAACCGTGCTGGCATGCGTGCTGCCAAGCCTTCCATGGTCATGATTCATGGCTGCTGAAATTAGTGTTCGTCCTGTTGCCATCTTCAGTGGTCGTGCACTGACCCAACAACCAAAAGCGTGCGTGCAGCGGGAAATATTCGTGTAGAGTGCAGTCTCTTACTCTCTTGTACGTTCTGCTTGCGTAAGACGTGCGTGTACACTTCATATTTCCTCAGCTCCCTCACCTACTCCATGGTACCATATCTATGTATCTCGTGCAGCTCATATGATCGATCCTATATAAGTTTATGATCTAGTTGCAGGCCAAAGCACTGGACAACTAGCTATGTTAACTCCATGTGCTATATTCTAAATATACACCTTCTCCATTAGCATTTTGTAGCAAGCATGATCTGCCCATACGTCCATAACGTACAACTAGCTAGGAGTGTGAGGTATCAGCAAGTTTTCAGCCGCGCAGCTCCCATATCACGTTCAGGTTCTTGCTCTAACGTCTGCACGACGCCGATATGCAGTTTGTCGAGTGAGCTTTGCCAAGTGTAGCAAATCCTTTACCGAGTGTTTTTGAGGCTTTGTCGAGTGCCTCTCATTTCGGTACTGACGTTCTGACGGCGGTAGATGAAGAAAGGACGCTATCCGCTCCGCTATGTCCTCTCGTCGCCGACGATCGTTTTATAGCTGATGCACGGGTATCGATTTCACTGTCCTCGGCGTGGACGTGAGGCTTCCAAGAGGAGCCTTTGGCACGTTTTCAACTTGATGCATCGAGTCCACTGATCCTCTGTGTCCATGGTCACTGAGGAGCTGGAGTTAGGAGGAATAATGCGAGTCGTAACTGTGGTCCCGATGTGCTCCCTAGAACCGTCTGGCAATGTACGATTAATCGCGCGAGCCACAAGCTGGCTTTGAATGCGTATGTGTGAAAGGTATGATGGAGTCTGAGCAATAACAGGGAACAAAGTTTTTGGTTTATTCAGAACTGAGCTGTCCAATGTCTGTCTTCAACAAAGATGTTTCAGTACGTACTACATAATAAACTGTACGTCTTTTTAATTGACCCTCTAAATATATGAATAACTTGTCCGCTTGCTGTAGAAAGGATTATTTTCATGGTGGTTTTAGCTATTATCGTGACTGTTATCGGCTCTCGTGAAATTTCCGTATACGTGTATCCTTGTGGTGAGATGTTGGAGATATCATTTGGATGATCTCTAGTATTACACTATAATACAACTACAAACAGAGCGTTCACAATAGGCAACACACGTAGGGGCCAGCAAGCATGCACCTACTACTACTAGCTCCTTGAATAGTTTCTGCTACACAATGGACGACAGTGAGGAAAGTTATATGCTAAAGTCTACAGAATGAACAAAAGGGGCATAGTGTATTGGCTGACAGTGAGATGTGGGAGATGTTTGTATATGTACTAGTGACTGACGCGCGCAGGCCATGTATGCTTGCAGAGACGTATTAGGGCACACATCTATCATTAAGTTGGATGGTACCCAGCTCGAGTAAGAACACACGCTACCAGAGATCTTCACATCCGCCCCTCTCATATGCTTCGGTGCACTCAAGATCCGGTGCTAATGCAACATTAGCGTCGGGTGTAAAATTGGGGTGCCCCCAGGGACTCTTTAGCACCTTTAGCACCGGTTGGTGTTACCAACCGGTGCTTAAGGTGCTCCCCTCTTTAGCATCGGGTCGTAACACAACCCGGTGCTAAAGGAGGTGCTAAAGGCTTTTTAGCACCGGTTGGTGTTACGAACCCGGTGCTAAAGGGGATGTTGCATGCTACTTCAAAACGAAAACATATTCTATTCTATCACATGTGCTATGTAGTTGAGATGGTTAGGTGGGTACGCGCTAGCCAAGAGGTCATGAGTTCGAATCCCCGCAACAATACACATATTTTTTTTGTGAATGAGCACCTTTAGCACCGGTTATTTGACCCGGTGCTAAAGGTGCCCACCCTTTAGCACCGAAGATCTGCACCGGTTGGAAAACGGGAGCCAAAGGTCCTTCCCAACCGGTGCAGATGGAGACCTTTCATTTACAATAGTACACATGGATAGGTAGTTCACAACACCATTAACTAAGAGGCAATCTACAGGCTAATTATTGAAACATTAGTGCTGATAACGGAGAGGAGATTGCCCGATTGGTATTGGCAGGAGAGCAGTTGTTATCTTAGGCTTGGAAGGCAGGTGCTGCAAAAGAAGTTAGTTGGCCGTCCCTCTAAAGGTATCGGTCCCTCTGGATCCTCGACGGGACTCGCAACCAAACACTGTATAAGTCTCCCGACCCCACCTCCTCCTCCTCCACCACCCCGCACCTCCTCCTCACCCGAGGCATGCACCTCAGGTACTGCATCCTCCTGCTCCTGCTCCTCCTCCATCTGCTCCTGCTCCTCCTCCTCCACCACCACCACCACCTCAGGCGAGGGTGATCTCCTGCGAGTCCCCCTCTTCCGCTCCTCCCTCAAGCCGTGCCGAAGTTCTCAACCTCAGCTGTTGCAACAAGCGCCGAAGAACTCGCTCCACCATTTCCTTTTCCCTTGCCTCTCCATCGAGTCGACCATGAGAACTCACCACTGCCGCAAACTCTTGCGAGTACCTCCGTGAGTGACCTCATCATACCTCTGCCGCGCCCCACCATTTTTGATGAACCACATGAAATTAAAAATAGTAAACCAATCAGTACATGTATTAGAGATTCATTAGTACAACTAGTAAAATAAATAAAAATAATTAGAATATAACATAATAAGAATCATACATGTATTAAAAATAATTATCATTGCTTGGATTAGCTTGATCATATATCTCATCATCAATATCACACATGTCGATATAATCAACACCGTTCTCCAAAGGAGGAACATTGCCATCATTCACTATCATTGCCCAAAACGTAATCGATCAAGTAATTATAAGTTCTTCACATTATGAACATCATCTCCGGCATCCTCATGAGAAACACTTTCATTATCTACTTCCATCACTTCGGTTAAGTCTATCACAAAACTCCCTGAAAGAACATCTTAAAAGAATTCCTCGGCATATGTGTTTGGGATAGGTAGTTTACCGTGTGGCGATACCTTGTACACAACATCCCAACTATCAAGACATTCGTCGGTTTTGCATGGGTATGACAGATAATAAACTTGGCTGGCCTGTTGAGCTACAACATAGACATCGTCTCTTGGGTACACGGACGACTGTCGAATTTCGACTAGCCCAAGGTAGTCGTCTCACGTCTTGACGATCAAACCAATGACATTTGAATATGATAAGTTTAAGAGGTTGCCAATCATGAAACTTGAGTTCAGAACCGTTTCTAGGCTAAAAGTATTGTCCGGGACGTCGAGTATTAGGAATTAGAGGTAGTAATATAATACAAAGACGGTAAATTTATGTACACAGAAGCCTATTGCAGTGTCACATGAGGCTTGATAGATACACGAGGTATATGAGATAGGAAATGATAAGGCTATCCGCACTCGTAAACCTCTATTATCGTTCTCTAAAAGGAATATTTTACCTAGTCGGTCGAGATTCCGTACTCTACATCAATTTTTTCGGCACTCGTTATCCTCTATATTTCATACTCGCAACCCACCTATATTTTTTTTACTTTTTCTTTTTCACCGACGCCCCCTTCCGCCCCGCGCCCCCTCCCCCTCCCGTCACTCTCCGCCCCCGCGACCGCTCCGCATTCTACCGCCCCCGCCTCTCCGCCGCCCGCGTCCCTCTCCTGCCCCCTACATCTGGTGGATGAGCACCATCGCGGATCCCGCCGCCCCGCGCCCCTCCCCGCTACCGTCCGCCTCCACTGCTCTCTCCGCCGCCCCCACCCCGGCCCACTCCGATGCCGCAATGGAGAAGCGGGCCGCTCCCGTCCCCGACCGCCTTCAAGCAGCGGGGCGCGCGGGAGGTAGAGCAGAGGTGCGGCCCCGCGCGCGACCGTGGCGCGGCGGGCGGATGGGGAGGCTGAGGCCGCGGTGGAGAGGAGGGAAGCGGCGGTGAGGCGCTCCGCCCATGGCATTGTTGAGGTTCCCACTGCTCTTGTTCTCTCCTTCGCGGCTGGCGGCGTCGGCGAGCGGCGAGGAGCTGCCGGTGCCGGCGCCTTTGGCAACCAACCTCGCCGGGGATGGTTGCGGCGGTGGAGGCGGGCCCTCCCCACCGCAGATCCACTCTCCCCCCGAGCGGATCAGGCACGAGAGCCCGGGCTGCGGCTGCGGCAGCGACGCCTCGTCACGGCCGGCAGCAGTGGTGGGGTGGGCTGCGGCGGCGGGCATCAGCGACGTGCAGTGGGAGGCAGCGGCGGGAGGTGGTGGCGGCCAACAGCGACGCGCGAGCTTCCCCATTCTCTCTGTCGGGGCGCGATGGACCTCCATGGCGGTGGCCAGCCAGAGGCGTGCGGGCAGCGGCTCCCAGTGTGCGACGGAGGCGACGGGCCCCTCCTCCCTCGCCGGCCGGCTTCCAGCGGCGGTGGTCACCGGTCGCGTGGCGTGGGGCCCACACCGATGTGGCGTGTAGAGTTTCTCCTCTACCCCGCTTGATTTGGCACGTGGAGACCCGACCGGAATGGGAGCCGACGTTTTAACGCCCCTGCTGCAGTAGAAAATACTCCGTATTGGTACTCCGGGACGGGGTACCGCACTTTAGTGTGGACAGGCTAACCCCAGTGTGGACAGCCTAATGTCGCGGCAGCGATAGTGCCATGATGATTCATTCAAGTTACTGTACCTCGGTAGTTGAGTTTTATTGCCCTGATAGAATCCGGCCTTCATAAACATAAGCTAGCGACTCCTTGGTGTGGAGATTTTGGAAACATGATGGAGAAATTGGAGATTCTAGGCCATCGACTCTTGCATCTGCATGCGCACAAGCTAGCAAATTTCATAGAAAAATATTCGCATGTTAATGATTCGATCAGAACATTAATTAAGTATATTAGGTATATATTTTTATTTGCGTTTCCAGTGGCTTGCAAAAATAAATGCGAATTTTATTCTTTATATCAGAACAATACCCTTTCTTAACAACAAATATTTACACATAGAATTCACATCTAGAAGTGAACTGTCTAACATATATTAGCCTTTCGATTGCCTGGAACGACAAATAAAAAGAACCGGAGGTAGTAGCTAGCTAGCAGCAAGCTACGACTAGCCCAAGAACTGCACTACTCTCCATCCCAATTAAATTTTCTATACCTTCTCTTCCAGCGTTCCACGCATGGCAAGCATGTCGTCCCATAGATATAGAAATACATGTAACATCCAGCTAGCTAGGAATGTGAGGTGTCAGCAAGTTTTCCAGACAGCACAACGAGACCATTAGCCAGCCTCAAGCCTCAGCTCCGACGGGTGCTCTTCAAAAGTAGTCACTGCCTTCCAGGTTTGATGCAGCTGGGCGGCGACCACGTAGGAATGCCCTGATTACCTCGCCATCGCATCCTACTTATTCGCTACTGTCATCGTGTAGCCACTACGTCGAAGAAGTCTACTGGTACATGAGGGTCAAGACTCAAGACATCTAGTGGAGATGGCGCTTGCCCTTGCCTGCAGCACTTACACCAGAGCGGGCATTGGTCGCACTTGTGCATGGTTTCTATCTAGCAGCAGGACGCGCCATGATCGACGGTGGCTATTTCTGCTCTGAGCTGACAGCTGACAGAGGGTACAAAATGGGACGTAGCTAGATAAAACATGGGGCTTTTGTCTCTTAAAGCGTCTACACATTTCACCACCACCATGCCATTGAGATTAGATAAACGCAGTTAACAAATTGATTTTCTAACATGAGAATTTGTCGAAATCACTACACTACTTGTAGGTATGTAGTAACTTGTTTACACAGCGCGCTGTTTATGCATATGCAATGACATGATTCGTGACTCGCGTGTAGTCTCTAGTTCAGACATTAATCCTTGCAAGGAAGCTAGGAATGATGGCACCAAACCCATAAGCGAGAATGGGTCTTGGACTATTGGTGAACGTGATCCTTAAATGGAATGGCAGCATTATTACCGTAACACCCTAACATTGATCACAAAATTGCATCTAACAACTTTCTGAATTTTATAGGATTTATTTATAGAAGGTCCACCTGGCGCACAAGGCCGAGCCGAGCCCGTGGGTCGTGCACAAAGCCTGCAGCCAGCTCCTGTCCGCCATGCCCTAGCACTCCGCCTCCAAGCTTTGCTGGACGCCTTCGTCGATCTCGCTCGACAACGCTGTGTTAGAAATCTAGGCATTTTTCGTATATTTTAATTCCAGAAATTAACAGCAAATTCATAACGATTGTGAGTGATCCATAATATGTGCGAGTGTTCAAGTTAAATCTCCAAATTAACAAGAACAACAAACAAAACCAGAACCAAGAGTGGTTTAGGGCGTACCTAGAGGCGGGGCCGGTACCGGAGGCACCGGATGCGCCGTTACCAGCTAGAGGAATAGTGTTAACAATCCTCGACTGGCCTGCTTGAAGTAGTCGATCTGATTTGGTGCAGTGACGAGTCGATGCAGTAGAGTCCCTCGAACGGCCTTCTGGATGTAGTCGTTCAGCTTGATGAAGACATACGCCGGGGAGTAGTCGTTCAGATGTGGAAGACGGCCACTAGGAAGCAGTCGTTCGCAGCGAGCAGTCGCGTACACATATGCTCCCCAAAAACCTTATCGCCCTCCTATCCCGAGCAGGATCATAAGGCAGCGAGGTTTGGATGCTTCTGCTCATGCAAGCAGTGTGCGCGCAAGGCTTGCGTTGGGAATGCAAGAGAGCAGCAGAACACAATGAGGGAGAAAGAGATAGGTCTCCTGAAGATGAGTACCAGAGAAGGCCTGAGAGTGTATGTTGTGCCTGGGAGAAAGGCCTCCTTTTATAGGCGCACATGGTAGGATAGGGAGGACGAACCTGGACACTCTTGACCAGCTATAATGCCATTAAGCATCAGTTACTCCTTTCACGGTGGCAGTAACGGCTGTCAGAACACAACGAGGGAAAAAGAGAGTGGTCTCCTAAAGAGGAGTACCAGAGAAGGCCTGCGAGTGTATATTGTGATGGGGAGGAAGGCCTCCTTTTATAGGCGCACAGGGTAGGAGAGAGAGATGATGAACCTGGACATTCTTGACCAGCCATAATGCCATTAAGCGTTAGTTACTCCATTCATGGTGGCAGTAACGACTGTCAGTTACTCTCACCATGATGGCAGTAACTTCTATGGCTTGATGACTGTCGTCAGTGGCAAAACATCCACCTCACCTCACACGTGAAGCGGACGGCACGACACGTCTCATCTCGTCTCGTCTTGTCACGTCTACGTCCACGTCCACGTCCACAGTGAAGGCATCTAGGCCCCTAATTGTGTTTTGGAAATTAATGACAACCCTTGTGGACTAACAACTTCATTTGAGATAATGAGAATATGTTAGTATCGAGAGTTGGAATGAGCTTCAGAGAGACGGTGTATCAACAACATGTGTGCTTTGGATCTTGGAAGCTCAAGGCAAAGGTATATGATAGGGCTTTTAAATTTGACCGGTCATGAGGTAATTAGAGGATGAAATATGACCGGGTTGATAGGATAGATAGTCGTACTATCAAGAGGGATCAACTTCGTTGGTTCAATGAAATATTAATGCCATAATGGTCTTTGATTTGCATTTAGTGCATTTAGAATTTGTGGTGACAAACTTGGAAGAGGGCACATTGCGAATGTGATGGTAAACCAGCCCTGTCGTGGCTTACGGACCGTCCTAGGCCCTCGGGCGGATGGTCCGCGGGTTTTTGACTTTTCTTTCTTCTTATAAAACCTGTGGAAATTCAGTTCGGTGATGGAATGCAGACGGTCCGCGGATAGTGCTGACTTTGGGCCCACGTGCGTTGACTTGAGCTGGCGCTAAGTGTTCTCGTGGACGGTCCGAGGTGGAGCCGCGGATGGTCCGTAAATTAACTCAAGTTCACACAGAAAGCGTTTTCACGTTTCCAGAGGGGTAGACTGTCCGGCCTTGCTCTGGTGGACTGTCCGTGGTGATTGCGGACGGTCCGCGGTTGCCTGGCGGACGGTCCGCCAGACCTCAACGGTCACCTCTGACACATGACCGACAGCCAATATAGCCATTGTTATTTGGGCGCGGACGGTCCGCGAGTGTCGTGCGGACGGTCCGTGATGCACGATTTTGAACGGGAATTGCACATAACGGCTAGTTCCGAGGAGGGGGCTATATATACCCACACCCCGCGGGCATGTGAGGTCTCTTGGCACTTTGGAAAGCTTGAAACACATTCTAGAGCCCTTGTTCTCCTCTCTCTATCTCTCCCACTCACTTGCTTTGAGATTGCATTTCTTCGTGAGTTTGAGAGCTTCTGGTGCATTGCATCAATGATTTGATCATTGTGGCACTAGGATTTCATTGAGCTCGTGGTTGATTTGTTACTCTTGGAGGTTGCCGCCAACTAGCCGGCTTGGAGCTCATGATTCCATTGAGCACTTTAAGAAGATTGTGAGGTTGCCGTGGAAGTTGGTTGTGAGAGGTCATTGTGCGCACCTCACCGGAGCGGTGAAGAGCAACTTTAGTGGAATCGAGATTTGGAGCGGTTCTTTGGTTCTCACCGGCTCATACATCAAGTGGAGACTTGATAGAGGAGCGGTTGAACATTGAATCCATCTCAACGTGGATTATGGGTGACCGGTAAGGCATCGATACCACGGGATAAGTTCTTGTGTCACTTATTCTTATTGCTTGCTCATTATCTTGATTATTTACTTGAAGCAAATTAATTTCATAGAGATTGACCCTTATCTTGTCACCCTAGCCTGCAAAACCATCAACATAGGCTTAGAGTAGCTAGAGATTTAATTCCCCTTGTGGTTCTAATTAAATTTCTCTAGTGTTGTGATTGAAGTTTTTAAAACCGCCTATTCACTCCCCCTCCAGTCGGTAATCCTAGATCCTACAAGTGGCATCAGAGCTAAGTACTCCCTAATCAAGGATTTAATCATCCCAGAGTAGGATTAAAATGGCTAGAGAGAACAAAATGAAGCAAAGGAAGATTCCTTACTTTGATGGGGAAAATTATGATTATTGGAAGACTAGGATTACAACCTATCTAAGGACGGCCGGAAGAAAAGTTTGGGGGATTGTTGAGGAAGGGTTTGTCATCCTAGACAAAAATATCAAGATCGAAAGAGATTTAGAGAATGAGGACCTTAATGAGGAAGCATTGTGCATATTGTATGAAGGTCTATCTCTTGATCAATTCAACCGGGTCAAGGGCATTACAAGTGCAAAAGATGTTTGGAACAAGCTAGCGGAAATCTATGAGGGAACATCCTCAGTCAAAGAAGCCATGCTCTATGTGCTCCAAGGAAAGTTCAATGAGTTTACAATGAAGAAGGATGAAGACATTTCAACCATGTTCAATCGGTTGAATGAAATTGTGAATTAGCTAAAATGTCTTGATTATGAGGTGCCGGATTGAGACTTCTCTTGCAAATTTCTTAGGAGTCTCCCAAAGAAATATGAGACCATTGTCACAATGATAGTGAGAGAAGACTTGAAGAAATACACTCCTACAGAGGTGCTTAGTGAAGTGCTCACACATGGCATCTTCAAGCAATCTCAAAAGGAAGCTCATGGTCAAACAACAAATGAAGAGAAGAAGAATATTGCTCTCAAGGCCAAAGCTACTCAAGAAGAAGAAACGCATTGTGAAAATGATGAAGATTCAGATGAAGAAATGACTCTCATTGTTAGGGGGCTCCAAAAGGTTCTTGGGAAGAAGAGATTTGGCAAGAGAAATAAGTTCTCAAAGAAGAATCCATTTGAAGGCAAAGAGTGCTTCTCTTGTGGGGAGATTGGGCATATATCAATAAATTGCCCAAACAAGAAAGAGGGCAAAAACAAGCAAGAACAAGTACAAGAAGAGTGAGAACAAGAAGAAGAAGTACTACAAGAAGGAGAAGAATGGGCAAGCCTACTTTGTTGAGTGGGACTCCGATGCAAGCTCCGATGAGGAAGAAGAGGAAGTCAAGCCTTCGAAGAATCTTGCCGGGGTTGCAATTAAGAAAGCCCCATCACTCTCTCCAAGCCATATTGCCTTATGGCCAAATATAGTGAAAGGAAAAAGCTAAGTTGAGGGATTTAGAATTGAAAAATATTTCAATTCAATAATCCTATGAGGAGCTAAAGATTTCTCATGCCAACCTAAAGGAATCTCATGATACTCTCAACACATCATGGGGAATTCTCAAAGGAAAGCATGAGGAGCTTAAGGAAGCTCACTACTCTCTCCTTGCGCAAGAAGCCAAAGGAAAACTCGTTGCTAACCTTGATACTTGTAAAACATGTATATCTTGCTCAACTAACACCTCTTGTAGCACAAGCACAAGCTCTTGCACTAGTGGAAGAGATACAAGTGAAGCACATTTCTTATTATTGAAGAATGAATCCTTGAAAAAAGAAGTGGAGTGTTTGTCCAAGGATCTTGTCAAATGGTTTGGAAGTCAAGTCAAATTCAATCATTGTTGGACAAATCAAAAATTCACATTGAACAAGAATGGCATTGGTTATTTGCCCAAGAAAGGAAAGTCGGCTTTCATTCCCAAGAAGACCACTTATGTGCCATCGAGTCTGACATTGCAAGAAGAAGCTAAATTCAAGAAATGCCACATTTGCAAGACAAAGGTAGATGTGAATCACAAGTGCAAGAGCAGGAAGACCATATCCTTTGATCCATCTTACATTCTTAAGAAAGATTCAAAGGGTGTTGTGTGTGCTAAATTTGTTGGTCGCTCTATGGATAATACTAGATTAAAATCCATTTGGGTGCCTAAAGTTATGATCACTAACATTGAAGGACTGAAGAAAAGTTGGGTACCTAAAAGGAAGTGATTCTCTTGTGTAGGTAAATTACAATGCCGGAGGAAGACATTGGGTAATTGATAGTGGTTGTACAAACCTCATGACCGGTGAAAACAAAATATTCTCACGTCTTGATGAAGATATCTCCGACTTTGATAATATTACCTTTGGTGATGATAGCAAGGGAGGTGTTAAAGGCATTGGTGACATTTCTATCTCTCAAGATTATAAATTATCAAATGTCTTGTTAGTTGATTCTTTAAATTTCAACTTGCTATCCATTGCTCAACTTTGCGATAATGGCTATGGTTTTTCATTTACTAGTGATGAATTTGTTGTGACAACTCTTGATGAAAAGGAAACTATTTTCAAGGGTTTTCGTCATGATAGTTTATATCTTGTGGACTTTTCATCTAAAGAGGCAAATCTCTCAACTTGTTTATTCTCTAAAGCTTCAATGGGTTGGTTATGGCATAGAAGACTAGGTCATGTTGGCATGAGACAACTAAATAAATTGGTTAAGCATGATTTAGTCCTTGGCTTGAAGGATGTCAAATTTGAAAAGGATAAATTGTGTAGTGCTTGTCAAGCCGGCAAACAAGTAGCCAACTCTCATCCAACCAAGAGTGTTATGTCCACCACAAGAATCTTTGAATTATTGCATATGGATTTATTTGGGCCAACAACATATAGAAGCATTGGTGGCAATAGTTATTGTCTTGTGATAGTGGATGACTTCTCAAGATTCACATGGTATTCTTTCTTCATGACAAAGCTGATGCTTGTGATATATTCAAGAACTTTGTCACTAGAGCCGAAAATGAATTTGAGCTCAAGTTGAAGAAAGTTAGGAGTGATAATGGTAGTGAATTCAAAAACACTCGTGTGTAGGAGTTTTGCAATGAGAAGGGGATCAAACATGAATTCTCAACCACATATACACCGAAACAAAATGGGTTGGTTGAGAGAAAGAATAGGACATTGATTGAAATGGCAAGATCAATGCTAGCCGAGTATAATGTTTCAGATTCTTTTTGGGCCGAGGCTATCAACACCGCTTGCCATTCTTCAAATAGGCTTTATTGTCATGGATTCTTCAACAAAACTCCGTATGAATTGCTTGTTGGAAGAAAGCCCAATATTTCATATTTTCGGGTATTTGGGTGTAAATGCTATATATTGAGAAAAGGCTCTCGATTATCTAAGTTCCAAAGCAAATGTGATGAAGGGTTCTTTCTCGGATATTCATCTTGTAGCAAGGCCTATAGAGTTTATAATAAATCCAAGTGATTTGTTGCGGAAGCTTATGATGTTCAATTTGATGAAACAAATGGGTCACAAGATGAGAAAGAGAACTTAGATGATCTGAGAGGTGATGGGTTGAGATAAGCGATGAAGAATATGGATATTGCTGACATTCGACCAAGAGAAGAAGGAGAAGAATATGATGATGAAGAGCATATCATATCCACTCAAGTGAGTGAATCAACTTCTCAAGACCAAGGGAATAACAATGCAAATGCAAATGACTCACCTCAAGATGAACAATTGGTCTCTACTTCATCATCCACATCTTCTCAAGATCAAGTTGTTCAACCAAGAGTTCATGGTCAAATTGCCAAAGATCATCCCATTGATCAAATTGTGGGTGACATTAGTAAGGGCGTTCAAACTCGATCTCGTGTTGCTTCATTTTGTCAACATTACTCTTTTGTATCTTCTCTTGAGCCTAAACGTGTAGATGAAGCACTGTGTGATCCGGATTGGGTGATGGCTATGCAAAAAGAATTAAATAACTTCACCCGTAACAAAGTTTGGGAATTGGTTGAGAGGCCTAAGAATTATAATGTTATTGGAACCAAATGGGTCTTTCGTAACAAAGAAAATGAAGATGGCATTGTTGTGAGGAATAAGGCAAGATTAGTTGCGCAAGGCTACACTCAAGTCGAAGGTTTGGATTTCGATGAAACTTTTGCTCCCGTAGCTAGACTTGAAGCTATTAGAATTTTACTTGCTTATGCTTGTTCTCACAATATTAAGATATATCAAATGGATGTTAAAAGTGCCTTTTTGAATGGTGAAATTAGTGAATTAGTGTATGTAGATCAACCTCCCGGTTTTGAAGACCCCAAGTTGCCCAATCATGTTTATAAACTTTCTAAGGTTCTCTATGGATTGAAGCAAGCACCCCGTGCTTGGTATGAAAGGCTTAGGGATTTTCTTCTATCAAAGGGCTTCAAAATTGGAAAAGTTGATACTACACTATTCACTAAGAAAATTGGAAAATATATCTTCATTTGTCAAATATATGTTGATGATATTATCTTTGGTTCCACTAATGAATCTTTTTGCAAAGAATTTGGTGAAATGATGTCTAGGGAATTTGAGATGTCCATGATTGGAGAGTTGAGTTTCTTTCTTGGTCTTCAAATGAAGCAAATCAAGGAAGGCATATTTGTTTGCCAATCTAAATATGTCAAGGATATTTTGAAGAAATCTGGCACGGAAGATTCAAAGCCAATCAAGACTCCAATGGCCACAAATGGACATCTCAATCTAGATGAGGGAGGTAAAGCGGTTGATATAAAACTCTATAGATCCATGATATGTAGCTTGCTTTATCTTACCGCATCCAGGCCCGATATCATGTTTAGTGTATGCATGTGTGCTAGATTTCAAGCCGCTCCAAAAGAATGTCATTTGACCCCCGTAAAAAGAATCATGAGATATTTGAAATTCACTCAAAATATTGGTCTTTGGTATCCAAAAGGTGCTCAATTTGAATTAGTTGGTTATTCGGATTCGGATTATGCCGGTTGCAAGGTTGATAGGAAAAGCACATCCGGTGGATGTCAACTTTTGGGTTGCTCCCTAGTGTCTTGGTGTTCAAAGAAGCAAAATTCGGTTGCTCTCTCAACTGCCGAAGCGGAATATGTCTCGGCGGGAAGTTGTTGTGCTCAATTGCTATGGATGAAGCAGACACTTCTTGATTATGGTGTGAAATTCAATGGAATTCCTCTCTTGTGTGACAATGAAAGTGCTATCAAAATTGCAAATAATCCGGTTCAACATTCTAGAACCAAGCACATTGATATCTGGCATCATTTGCTTAGGGATCATGTGAGTAAGGGTGATATCAAGATTGATAGAGTCAGCACAGATGATCAATTGGCTGATATTTTCACAAAACCTTTGGATGAATCTCGATTTTGCAAGTTAAGAAATGAATTGAATGTCATTGACATTTCAAATGTGGCTTGATCTCTAACACATATGTATGTGCATATCTATGTTCTTGCATTCATATGTCTTAAGTCTCTTGTTAAATTACTTGTCATATATTTCTTGTGAAAATAAGCATGTTTTGTCAAGCAATGAACCCCATGGATCCATCACAACAAGTGTCGAAAGGATTGAAACTCGGGGTGAAAAGATTGTGCAGCACGGACCGTCCGCAATGGACCACGGACCGTCCGCCAGTGGACGCGGACCGTCCGCCAAAGGACCGCGGACCGTCCGTAATTTTCCACAGGGGCTATGGGACCTCACGTTCCAGAGGGTCGGACTGTCCGCCGTGTCACGCGGACCGTCCGCGAGGCATCCGAAACGCGTGGGTCCGACTCGACGGGATCTAAAAGGAGAGGGGAGGCATATCCTTTCTCATATTCGAGTCAAAGCCATCCCTATCCACTCTCTTTCATGCTCTTGGTGAAGAAAAGGTCTCTCTCTTGGATCTTTTGATTGGAGTGCTCCCCGGATGGTCCGAGCACATTTATGAACTCTCTACAGGATTCTCCACCATGTCATCCGGGTACTTTTGTTAATTTATCTCTTGTTTGGGTTGAATCTATTGATGAATGTGACTAGGGTTGAGTTCCTGATCTGAAATTTAGCGATGGAGTTTGAAGTCCGTCTTGGGAAATATGTTGGATATGGTCTTGTGATGTTTTGGCAAAAATTTGATTGAAACTCATTGGATCGCTGGTCATGTTCATTGCGAAATAGTGTCTCACGGACCGTCCGCACGGGACTCGCGGACCGTCCGCCCGTACTCGGCGGACAGTCCGCCAGGCACTGTCAACGATGGGTTTGAGCAGGGTATTTTGGGAATTGTTTCATTCATCAAATAGTATCCAAATATATTTGTATATTCATTCGCCAAGACTTTGACCAGTCGGTTCAAGAAAAGTGGGAACAAGAATAAAGGTGATGATGGGACGTCCAAGAGACGTCGGGTTTATGATAGCAGCAGCTCAAGCAGTGATGACTCCAGCGACAGTGACTACATGGCTATCACCGAAGTTGAGTCATCTGTGGGACATCAGTCGGAGTACATTGTTGAGGAAGATGCAGGATTGCATCAAGGAGGAGCTGGTTTGCATCAAGACATTATTAAAATTCACTCTCATACCGCCCCAAAGAAAGTCTGGACACAGAAAGAATATGCAACAACAACAACAACAACAACAACAACAACGTAGCCTTTTGTCCCAAGCTAGTTGGGGTAGGCTAGAGGTGAAACCCAAAAAGTAAAAAAAAACAGAAAAAGAGTTAGAGGAAAGCAGAAAAGAAAGCAAAGATCACGGCTCAGGCACATTAATTGCTAGTCTCCTAGCGCTCCTATCCATAGCTAAATCCTTAGAGATATTCCACTCTTTAAGGTCTCTAATAACCGACTCGTCCCAAGTTAGTTTGGGTCGACCTCTACCTCTCTTAACATTATTGGCCCGCTGTAGAACCCCACTACGCACCGGCGCCTCAGGAGACCTCCGTTGGACATGTCCGAACCATCTCAACCGATGTTGCGTCAATTTCTCCTCAATTGGTGCCACTCCGACTCTATCTCGAATATCTTCATTCTGTATCCTATCCCTTCTTGTGTGACCACAAAACCAACGCAACATACGCATCTCTGCTACACTCAGTTGTTGTATATGTCGCCTTTTTGTAGGCCAACATTCAGCACCGTATAGCATCGCCGGGCGAATCGCCGTCCTATAGAACTTACCTTTTAGCTTTTGTGGTACCCTCTTGTCACAGAGGACACCAGAAGCTTGACGCCATTTCAACCAACCGGCTGAAATTCTATGCCTAACATCTTCATCAATGTCACCATCCTTTTGCAGCATTGATCCTAAATACCTAAAGGTATCAAATACAGAAAGAATATGCAAGGGTAAGAAATATCAATGCCTTCACTCAGCGTCGTGATACAGGTGATCATTTATTTCATACCCTAGTGCAAGAAAATGCTTTCTTTGGTCATTTGCTAAGTTGCACTATCTGGGCTCATAAGAGAATTGATTTTAATTACATTGCTAGTAAAGATGTGTTGGTTGAGGTAGCTATCATGCTTGAGAGGCTTAGGCTCAGGGAGTTTATGGAGCATGGGTGTGATTGGAATGAAATACTTATTAGACAATTCTATGCCACTTATGAGCTAGACATTGGTGCACAAAGTTTAGAGTGGATGACTGGACAAAGGAGGTACACTGCCACCTTTCAGGAGTTTGCTGCAGCTAATCACCTAGATTATGATAATTTCTATGATGATGCTAGTATTGATGTGTACCAACAAAATGTTTATGAGGAGTCATAGATTTTCTATGAGCCTGCACATCTTGGCCTTCCGATCAGATATGGCACACCCACTGGACTTAGGCACCACCCCGCTGCTATTAACAAGATCATTAGATGCACCTTTATGCCTAAGAGTGGAAACCAAGACAAGATTAGAGAATACTATTGGAATGTGATCAACTACATCATGACTGGCACTAGATTTAATGTGATTAAGATGATCTTTGAGCAGAAGGATGATAAAAAGCTGACCTTGGCTGGAAATATGTACTTTGCACCATACATCATGTCTTTGATTAAGGTCAAGCGTAGATACAATGGTCTCTGTGAGGTCAATCATGGGTGGTTTCAGCCATTTGTTAATGCCAGAGATTTTCTGAATAGGCCACTCACACCTTATGAAAAACCTGGAGATGAAGCAGGGGGCCCGGGTGGTCATAACATTGGTGCTGAGGCTCCTGCAGATGCTGACATGGGCATTCCTGAGGCACATGTGATGCATGATATGCCACCACCTCCTCCTCCTATGCAGCCATAGGGATACTAGGTTCCTCCAGAGGGGTACTTCACCCCATACTTTGACGGTATGGCTTAGTCGTTCGGTGCTCAGTTCACCACAGGGTTTGAGGCTATGCAGCAGGGGCTACAACAGCAGATTGATACTAGGTTCATTGCACATGAGCAGCAGATGAACACTCAGTACTTCCAGCCCATCATGACTCAGCTCCAGGGGATACAACAGGGGTTTCACTCTGATATGGAGACACTGACTGCACGGTTTGATGGTTTATCTACTTCAGAGCAGTATCAGCAGGACTCAGCTTGAGGGCTCATTTGCTACATTCAACACGGTGTTCACCAACTTCAGTGATCACTTCTACAGTATCTATCCTCGGGCGCCTCCTCCACCACCGCAGGATGAGTAGTTCCTTCTTGGTATTTGATGCCAAAGGGGGAGAGACTTTTGATTGATGAGATCTCCAGGGGGAGCTTGTTGCATGAGCATGAAAATTGAACTTTGCATTGCATGTTTATTTATGGCATGTGTGAGATGAACTTTGTGTGGATGTAATAGAACTTATTTGCTCATGTGGTACTTTGATATTCGCTTGTGTGATGAACTTATTTTCTATATCTCTTTCCTATGTTGAATTTGTGCTAGTAACTATGGTTTTTGAGGCTAACAAATGTTGCGGTTTAATTTTCATATATATATGTGCGTGTTGTTTCCTTGATCTCCATGTTGTAGGGAATGCTTCGCCAAAGATTATCATATTCAAACATGTGTAGAAATTGTCACTTGTGATCCATGCACACATATAGGGGGAGCAATTCTCTATTTATTGAAATTTGAAGTTGTTTACTCTATCACTTATATGGAATTCATTGAATGAGAGTAAGTAATTTCATGTTTCACCCTCAAATCTGTCACTCCTTTGTTATGGTTGTCATCAATTACAAAAAAGGGGGAGATTGATGGCATCTAGGCCCCTAATTGTGTTTTGGAAATTAATGACAACCCTTGCGGACTAACAACTTCATTTGAGATAATGAGAATATGTTAGTATCGAGAGTTGGAATGAGCTTTAGAGAGACGGTGTATCAACAACATGTGTGCTTTGGATCTTGGAAGCTCAAGGCAAAGGTATATGATAGGGCTTTTAAATATGACCGGTCATGAGGTAATTAGAGGATGAAATATGACCGGGTTGATAGGATAGATAGTCGTACTATCAAGAGGAATCAACTTCGTTGGTTCAATGAAATATTAATGCCACAATGGTCTTTGATTTGCATGTAGTGCATTTAGAATTTGTGGTGACTAACTTGGAAGAGGGCACATTGAGAAAGTGATGGTAAACCAGCCCTGTCGTGGCAGGCGGACCGTCCTAGGCCCTCGGGCGGACGGTCCACGGGTTTTTGACTTTTCTTTCTTCTTATAAAACCTTTGGAAATTCAGTTCGGTGGTGTCCAAACGGACCGTGGAGGGTCCGCAGATGGAACGCGGACGGTACACGGACTGTGCTGACTTTGGGCCAAGTGCGTTGACTTGAGCTGGCGCTAAGTGTTCTCGCAGACGGTCCGAGGTGGAGCCGCGGACGGTCTGTAAATTAACTAAAGTTCACACAGAAAGCATTTTCACGTTTCCAGAGGGGTAGACTGTCCGACCTTGCTCTGGTGGACTGTCCGTGGTGATTGCGGACGGTCCGCGGTTGCCTAGCGGACAGTCCGCCAGACCTCAACGGTCACCTCTGACACATGACTGACAGCCAATATAGCCGTTGTTATTTGGGCGTGGACGGTCCGCGAGTGTCGTGCGGACGGTCCGTGATGCACGATTTTGAACGGGAATTGCACATAACGGCTAGTTCCGAGGAGGGGGCTATATATACTCACACCCCGCGGGCATGTGAGGTCTCTTGGCACTTTGGAAAGCTTGAAACACATTCTAGAGCCCTTGTTCTCCTCTCTCTCTCTCACTCACTTGCTTTGAGATTGCATTTCTTCGTGAGATTGAGAGCTTCTAGTGCATTGCATCAATGATTTGATCATTGTGGCACTAGGATTTCATTGAGCTCGTGGTTGATTTGTTACTCTTGGAGGTTGCCGCCTCCTAGCCGGCTTGGAGCTCGTGATTCCATTGAGCACTTTAAGAAGATTGTGAGGTTGCCGTGGAAGTTGGTTGTGAGACGTCATTGTGCTCACCTCGCCGGAGCGGTGAAGAGCAACTTTAGTGGAATCGAGATTTGGAGCGGTTCTTTGGTTCTAACCGGCTCATACATCAAGTGGAGACTTGATAGAGCAGTGGTTGAACATTGAATCCATCTCAACGTGGATTAGGGGTGACCGGTAAGTCATCGATACCACGGGATAAGTTCTTGTGTCACTTATTCTTATTGCTTGCTCATTATCTTGATTATTTACTTGAAGCAATTTAATTTCATAGAGATTGACCCTTATCTTGTCACCCTAGGCTGCAAAACCATCAACATAGGCTTATAGTAGCTAGAGATTTAATTCCCCTTGTGGTTCTAATTAAATTTCTCTAGTGTTGTTATTGAAGTTTTTAAAACCACCTATTCACCCCCCCTCTAGTCGGTAATCCTAGATCCTACACACAGCCCGGCCCGGCCTGGCCCGGCTCGGCGAGGCGAGTGAGCACGCACGCGTGTGGCACGCCCTTCTGCTTTTGTCAACTTCACAAGCAGTCTATAGCTGGTCCACCACTTAAGTTGGTTAGGATTCTCTTTGACTCTCCATCCGGGATTAACTACCTAGCATTTATTAGTGGACCTTTTAATGCTTTGATTAATTGAGACTAAAATGAGCTAAGGCCCAATTAATCCAACAATCCCCACCAAGAATTTCAAGGTACACAAGACAATGCTCTCGACTCAACTGTTGTTTTGATATACCGGCCTCATGGTGGAGACTGTTAAGTTGAACATCCACTTGGGACAAGAGCTACACTTGTTCACAACTGACCAATGGACTATGCCTTGAATTAGCAGTTTTGTGCAAACAAGCTTGACTATAGCCCTTCGCCAGTACTAGTATAAGTCATACTCCGTGCCTTTCATGGGTATCTAGAGATCACCCTATCTCATAGATTGTGACTAGCAATCGAACCCATATAGGTGTAATCCTTTAAGATGTTCTGTAGGTCAACATTTTTGCTCTCATTGAGCCACTCGGATTATATTAAGGTTTTCACCAACCTGCCATATAGATTTAGAAGAGAAATGCACCTCCATTGAAATGAGCATTTTTAAAGGTTCTCTTATCTCAGTTAAATAGTAGCTTGTTTCACCATCCTTATTCACGGGATCTCTGATCACATAGGATAGGTTACCACTACTGAGTAACACACACGGGTTTCAAGCCCAATTCCCTGGATGCATTGTCTATCACATTACGTGAAAGACCCTTTATGAATTGATCTACCAGGTCCTTAGCCATTTGGATGTAATCCAAGGCTATCACTCCGGAGCTTCTCATTTTCCTCACAGATTTCAGCCGCCTCTTTACATGCCTGGAGGACTTCATGTTATCCTTTGAACTATTCACCTTGACAATCACAGTTTGATTATCACAATTCATGAGGATAGCCGGTATCGGTTTTACAACTACCGGTAAATCCATAAGGAGATCACGAAGCCATTCAGCCTTAATAGTGGTGGTGTCTAATGCAGTGAGTTCTGCCTCCATAGTTAACCCCGTTAAGATGGTCTGCTTGCAAGACTTCCAGGAGACAGCGCCAGCTCCAAGTGTAAACACATATCCACTATTGGCTTTAATCTCATCTGCATCAGATATCCAATTTGAATCACTGTAACCCTCTAGTACCTTAGTGTACCCAGAATAGTGAATCCCACAGTCCACAGTACCTTTCAGAAAACGCATTACCCGTTCAAGACCATCCCAATGAGCATCTCCCGGATTTGACACAAATCGGCTCGTTTTGCTCAGATCATACGCGATGTCGGGTCTCGTAGCGTGTCACACCCGGATTTACACAGAAACCCGAATGCTGCCATATGTGTGCCCAGGATGTCCACAGAACACATACAACTTACAAATATGAAAATCATAGTATATATGCTCGAAGAAAACATTTTACATCAGAGTTTGCCTAAACAAAACACAGCGGAAGTCTAACTCTCTCGACGGGTAGAGCCTCAAGTCCACAGGGACACCGACTAGTTGACTACAACTCAGAAGTATAGAAGATCGTCAAGAAACTCAGTAGCAGCAGACTCATTTACTCCATCTGTTACCCATCCGGGATTTTGTTGAATAATGACAAGTGTAAGTAAAACATTTACTTAGCAAGTATAGCACGGGTGTGGGAAGGCTCAAAGTAAGGCTAGACACGGCTGAACTGCGTTAGCATTTTTAGTTGGTTCAATTTAACATTGTCCAAGTTACTACAAGTGAATAAAACCCAGTTGCAACCCAATTAATAAAGTATAAGTGTCATTAAGCATAAATAAACATCATCTTCTAATAAAAAAAGATCCATGCCGCTTGTGACCCTGAGCAAGGCTATCATGATAGATTTACACTCTGCAGAGGTTTCGCCCTTTACCCACTAGTCGCGTAAAAGTTTAAAAGAACTTTGCACCCAACCACGCTCATCAACACTTCCGAGGTGTGATTGCATAAGGACGCTACGAGGTTTTTCACAAGACACCCTAACAAGACAGTGGTCATTAAGGTACAATAAGGTGGTGAGACTCTAGGCACCGAGATTGACTGACCCTCAAGGCACAATGTGAGGGGGTCAATGGTGTCCAAGCGCGGGCAACTCATGCCAACAACAAAAATAAAGAGCGCAACGTGCGGAGCTCCCGTACCACAGGGGCTCCCAACACGGGACTGGGTCTAACAAGACCTAGCCGACGGGGCTACCGTCCTCGGTGGAATAAAGAAACACCCCGTGCCTTACTTCCCATAACACCGTCGGCCCCACCGATAACCACTGGCAAGCTAGAGACGTACAAGTTACTTGACCAAGACAAGAGCCATGATAGTTCTAGCGGTGGCGATAGGCTCCTGGATTGCCGCTTTAAGAACCGGACCTTAGGGAGAGACACTGGAGCAAAGCACACAACACATGCCCCAGTTCCCTAAACCATGTTACTAAAAAGCAAGTTTTATCTTTATCATTAAAGTGAACCATTAGATCAAGATTAGCAGTTAGACATTGGTGACAGCAGTTGCGCATAGCAAAGATTCTACCCATATGCATGAACCCAAGGTAAACAAGGACAGGATTAAACAAAGCTAGGTACAACCTTAATGGGACAATAATTTAGACACATGCATATGAAATTAAATAAGTGTAAAGAGTGAGTTTGGGTAGCAAGGATTGTCCATGCTATAACTTGCCTTTATCCAACAAAGATACCGCTACTTAGAGTCTTCAATCTTTTTCTTGCAATCTCTTGATGACGTTCCTCTGCCCGCAACAATCAACGACACGAGCACAACATACAGCTAAACAAGCAAGCAAACAATATACAACTAAGAGCAGTACACCAAACAGTAGAAATAGAACAAAATAAGGCTTTAAAACTAATCTACGCTTCGCTACGAACACATGAGCGTAAGAATCACGCTAATCGGAGCTAAAACGAGAAAGATACGACGTTTCTAAGGTTCGGGGAGTTGCTGGCAAGGTTTAAAAACTTCCGGTGACCTATTCGTAAAAAACCGAGGACGTATACGCAATTTCATATAAGAACCTGAGGGCTAACGCGCAAAAAGGCAGTGGCTTTTCTACGAAAGAGTATAGACTAAACGAATATGGTAGAAAATTACAAGATTCGCTGAGGGTCTTACTGAAAATCTTGAGGCCAAAAACGATGGAAGGCTCGGCGCGACGTCGAGACGAAGAATGGGCAGCAGTGGAAGATATGGTGGAAGAAGACTACATTAGGGAATCCCAAACAAGGGGCCTCCTTGTAAAGGAGTCGTTGGTGTGCCTTTTCCAGAGGAGAGGTGGTTCGTATATATAGGGAGAAAACCTCTCACTTCCAGGTTCATTAGCAATATGGACTAAAGGTGGGTTGCCCCATTCCAATGCGAATGGGCTTTGAAATTTGGCCCAATAAAGTGATGGGATGAATTTGGCCTAAAATTGGGTCAACTTTGGGCCAAGACTGGTCTACTAAGATTTAGGGTGATTTTAATTTTCGGAATAATTGTTTTCCTAGTTATAAAATAATTCCAAATAAGTCTAGAATTGATATTAAAACCATGAAAAATATTCTGAAAATTCTAAAAATCCTAGGAAAATATCCAGAGATAGAGTTGGACATGAGGAACCAAAATAAAATATTTGGAGCTCATGAACAAGATTTTAGCACCTTCCATAAATTGGAATTAGCTACAGAAAAATAGGAATAAATACCCATTAGGCTTCTAAAACCACTAAATGCAGCCGGCATGAATGGAAAATTCCCATTAGGCTTCTAACGACGAGCAAGCGAGCGCGCGTGGCCACGCCTCAACGAGCGAGCGAGCGCGCGTGACACGCCCTTCTCCCTTCACAAACGGTCTATAGCTGGTCCACTATTTAAGTTGGTTAGGATTCTCTTTAACTCTACATCCGGAATTAACTCCTTAGCATTTAGTAGTGAACTTTTTAATTCTTTAATTAATTGAGACTAAAATAGACTAAGGCACAATTAATGCAACACGCTGATCCGCTCGGGTCGCGTACTCGCGTGAGGGTAAGGACCCCTTCCTGATTAAGGACAAACAGCTCGCTCACTCGCTCTCTGGCTCATGTACCTGCGATTTCTTACGCCGCTTGCTGTCGTCCGCCGTCTGTGTGTGAAGCCTCGGCATCGAGAGCGCTCCTCTGCTGTGGATTAGCGGTCGCGCTGCGGTGCTAGCCAATCTGCACGACTGAACATTTTCTAGCTTGAGATCGATCTGCATATAGCCGGTCTGCACATTTCTACGTAACTGAGATATGGATTATAAACTTTTGTAAAAGGAATAGAATACAAATTTACCGTAGCACCACTAGTGTCTTATTTAGCTTCAGGTGGAATTGCTGTAGTTGAGGCAGCTCTATGCAATCCCATTGCCACATCACTTCCATAAGGTACCCGGTTAATATGTAATGTAATTCCAGCACAAGAAAATCCAACATAAAAAATAGAAAGCCCAGATAAGACCAAGTAGCAGAGCATTAGATAATTACATGTTTTTATGTTTTCTATTTTTATTTTGTAGTAAATTAGATAATTATATATTTGCACTACTTTTGATTTTTTTATATATTTTTAGTACATGATCTAAACTAGTGCATATGTCTTTATATAATAATTTTGTAGGATGTTTTAAAGAATTAGTTGATATACATGTAGTTAAAATTGGAATGTTGAATTTTGTATAACAAGGTTATACAATAAAAAAGGACTCCATCTAAATTTTAAGAATTTTTTGAGCGCTATTAGGTATTATATAGTTTTACCAGTAAAGCTGCAAATATAACGGTAGATTACCACACAAATTTTTTATTTTTCTAAACTAGGGCATATGTCCTTGGATAATAATTTTACAAGATTGTTTACGAATTATTTGACATACATGTAGTTCAAATTAAAATTACCAAGAATAAGTACAAAGTAATTCTATTAATTGTTAGAAAATAGAAAATCATTTGAAAAACTCTTCCGAGGTCGCTTATATGCAATATAAAACATGCAAAAAGATATTTTCATGGACTATGAGAAAAATATATTTTAAAGTGTGAAAAATTCATAGATTACTTTTAGTTATATATGAACGTGTTTGTGAGATGTTTATGATAATATATAATGTAACTTTTTGAAAATGTGTTGAATGTATTATGAAAAGTCATACACCTTTTTTACAGGTTGTCTTACCCAAAAGCGCAGCCAATACGTTCCCTAAAGACATCCCATAAAAAGGATGTATATCGCTTTTTTTCAAGCACAATATCATTGCGACAACACAAAGTCGCCTAGCAAAGAGGGCAGCCACACCCGCAAAAATGTTATGTTTCTCTCTATTTCCTATGCCAGTAAGCAAAGAGGGAAGTCAACTTCCTAGCATATGAGATATGGATCTATGTGGCGTTGTAACACCCTGTGTCCAAAATCTGCTTACGATCTGGCCCATTCGAGGGGCGAGCCCGCATATGCATAGCACCTCTCTTACACTTTCGTGTAAATGGGTTAATCCAGAGGTGCAACGTTTGATACGATAAGGATTATAAACTGACCCGGGCCTATTTAGAATCTCAACGTGGGACTAATTCCACCAGAACAGGATACATGGGCCAATAACGAGCCAAAACTAGAACATTATGCACCGGGGTATTACATTCTCCCCTCCTTCAGCGTGGACGCCCTCGGTAGCTTACCGTTTTCACGACAGACAAATATATAGGATCTCCCCTTGGTGCCACGGCCATGCCATGTGCGTTCAAAATCTACTTACGGCCCGGCCTTCTAAGTTGCGAGCCTGCATATGCATACCACCTCTCTTATACTTTCGTCCTCGCTTCGTGTAAAACGGTTAACCCGGAGGTGCTACGTTTGAAACAACAAGGATTATAAACTGGCCCGAACCTATTTAGACTAGCAATGTGGGACTGATTCCACCAGAACAGGACACATGGGCCAAGAACGGGCCGAAATCAAAACACTATAGGCCGGGGGCATTACAAGTGTTAAGCCGGTGGCTATCTGAACTATCCTCCAAGTTGACCTAGCATGTTCACAATCAAAGAAAGGATGCTTAATAGTTTGATTGCATCCATAAAAGCTGCACTTTTGGTCCGCTCACCAATTTCTTTTTGCTATGTTATCTTTTATAAAGAATTATTTGACACACATGGTGTTTAAATTGGAATCCCTGAAAATAAGTACGATGTAATTCAATTGATCATTAGCAAATAGCAAATAATTGCAAAAATAAAAAATAAAAAACTCTTCCAAGGAGACTTATATACAATATAAAATATTGAATGTTGATGTTGACATTGTCTTTATTTGAGGTTGTTTACTAAGCGTGAGACATTATATGGAATATTCATGTATCAAAACAATTGCAAATAAAAATATTGTCAACTATAAAGTTTTATATCTTCTCAAGCTCCAAATTTTGATATAAAGTTTGTTTTCTTTGGACTACAAATGAAATAATTATCAATTTTTTGTGTAATAGTTGGTTTCAACGTCAGGTCAATTTTCACCACCAGGTTGTATTAATGGGCAGTGAAAATGGTTTTCACTTGCGGTTAGTAATAGGAACCGGTGATGAAAATGGTCTCAATTCTGCGCCGGTTTGAAATCTTACTATTACTAATTGGAGGCTCCTTTTGAAGCATTCACGTTAATCCTCACAAGACGCGCTAGAAAAAAAGATAAATGCTATAAATTCTCACAATAATCATAAACATCTGGCCGTCTATTTGGTAGATTAAAATCATCATAGCCCTTAGATTTATGATGTTCTCTAGAAATTACCACATATTCCATTATAAAAAGGTTCTAAAGTAACACCTAAATTTATATCTAAATTACCCACCTGCCATTCTAAACCAACATGAGGTTGTGCTCCTCTAATCTCATCTGTTACGCTCGTGACTTTTCTAAACCCTAGCGGTTTCGTGGATGATCACCAAAGCAGCGGCAGCCCGTAGTGTGATCCAGGACGTGCGTCTGTTGTAGGCTAATAAGCAAGAGCCCGGGCTAGCGTCATCCATGGAGGGAGCAGGCCGCGACCGAGGGTGTTATCCATACGCCGCCTGTGATGATGCGCCGCGAGAGAGGCCCCAACATGAGCTAGCGGTCGATCAGATGGCGCGGTAGGAAAGCATGAAGCAAACAATAATGTCCAGAAGAGGCGCTAGCCAGCTGCTAGTTTTGAGCGTGGCAGGAAGCAGACATGCCGATTGGTAGAGAAACAGTACATGATCAAGGTCAGATTTTTAATCTTATTCAATGCTCCTTTAAAACTTGACACGATATGAGTTGATGACACATGTACCGGTGGCCGGATAAAACTAATTTGACACCACCAAAGTGACAGGATTTAATTAATTTTATGTCTACGACGATTCAACGTTGATGGGCATAGATGATGACAAAGGCAGCTGGTGCAGTTGAGATGATCTCGAATCTCGATCATAACAGATAGATTGATGAACTCTTGATTTTAGGAGTCTAGCGAGTTGATCCCAGAACAGGTGCAAATTGAAGATCCTACAGCCTCTCCGTATGTAATTCTCTATTCATTCTAGCTCCTTTCTATCCACATTTTTTAAACTTATTCAATTGCATGGGAGCAACGATAGTGAACGATCAGTTTTGCGTGATTGATTTGATTCTTAGTACTCTAAGATATTTATGAGGGAGCAGAAGTTAAATACTTACGTAATTTCTCGCACTTGGAAAAATGTGATGAATCAACTTTAAACAGATAAGGTAGTTTAACATGCTCCATGTAATTATTCATCGATGAGGCATATGCGTGTCCAGAACACTGTTGAAATCTGATCATGTAATCAAGATAGGAGCTTAGGGCAATATAATTTAGTATCAGAACTATCATATCTTACTGCTTCAAAGTTAATGATGCTCTTAGATACATGATCCAGAAGTTCCACAAACATTTTAAAAAACTAAAAACAAGTCAAAGGAGCTAAACATGGATACTTGAATAAAGATGTGATGCATAACTCGGTACAGCCTACGATAAGCTTATTATTGGTTATAAGCACTAAATAATATATTTTTTATTGTGAGAACGCATGCAGATGTGAAATCTAAATGGGGAAAAGAAGGGAGGCAAATAGAATTCGTATCTTCCAAATTAGAGATGAATGTAGATAGCACCAGAAAACACCATTATCTATAGTGTGTTAAAAGACAAAAAAAAGGAGAAATGAGGTATCTAGGAAGAAGGTAAGAGAGATATAGGCATTGATAGAGCATTTTCTAATTAGAAACTGACTTTAATTAAAAGAAAGGGCATATATATATAAACCTTAATGCCCATGTAATTATGACATGTATATGTATAATCTCATATACCATGTGTTTATTTGAACATATGTAGCCAAATAGTACACATGTTATATATTTCCAATATTTCAGACACCATTTTCCTATCCATAAGATTATAGAAGCACATTTTCTACAAACGGTTGTTTTTTCACATACAAATGGTGCTAATATAGATCACATATATGGCTCAAATTATTTGGGCACTTCACTTATATTTAATAAATGGTATAATTAGAGTTGTATAAAAGAGACATACGTGAAGGGTTTTCCTTCTAATACTGCACCTTCAATATTAAGTCAAGTAATTCAAATATTCTACTACCATTCTCCCCTCTACAAGTACTAATGGGTTTTGAGATTAATAGGACAGTTTAATCCAGATTGATTGGCACAAGCCACTACATTAAATGGTGGGCTACACGGTAATGAGATATGTTAGGTAATTAATATGTGATCTATAAATCATACTATTTATAGATAAAATTTGAACTCCAGAATCAATTATATTTGTCTCCGGAGAAAGTATTCATTTATATTTTAAAATTGCTAGCCTGTGCAGTTGCACGGGTTGATAGACTAGTTGAACCTAATAGTGAAAACTATTTTTATTGCCGGCTCCAACGGCAACTTAGTGTATCCACTCTATACCGTACTCGCTCGGTACTGAAAATCGATCACAAGCGTTTTTTACGAACTAGAGCTGAAAATGCCGATACAAAAAATTGGCTCCGTAGTGGTGCAAAACAGGAGTACGTGTTGGCAAGGATGCGCGCTAGATCGATGGTGTCAAGATCGTATTTACGTGGATGCACGGTGGCCTATTCTCTTACTGCTTAGCTTCATAACATGCAAATCTGATGTTCTGATAAAATCATTAACATGCAAATATTTTTCTATGAAAATTGATAGCTTGTGCGCATGCAGATGCATAAGTCGATGGCCTAGAATCCTCGTTTTTTCCATCATGTTTCCTAAATCTTCACACCAGCCAGTGGCAGAGCTAGCTTATTTTTATGGAGGATTCTATCAGCAGGGCACTAAAATTCAACACTACTGGAAATGTAGCCATCGCTGCCGAGGCATTATTATTTCCTCCCACACATACCCCGTGTATCGTCGAGCCTCATGTGACACCGTGACAGGCTTCTGTGCATATAAATTTATCGTCTTGGTATTAGCTAGCAAGCTACTAACCCAAGCACTGCACTACTCTCCATCCCAATTAAATTTTCTATACTTTCTCTTCCAGCATATATTCCACGCATGGCAAACATGTCCTCCCGTAGATATAGAGATACATGTAAACTACCCGCTAGCTCGGAATATGAGGTGTCAGTAAGTTTCCAGTCAGCACAATGAGACCATTAGCCAGCCTCAAGTTATTTTGGTTTATTTGTGAATGCATATTACCTTTTAAGCACTATTTTGGCTGTGTCTCTACCTTTCCTGGTAGCTCCAGAGATGAATTGCTCTCATATTAGGTTCCCCTGTTTACTGAAAACTTTTGCCATAGAGTTTCATGGAATCCACAGAGTTGTATGATTGATGCTGAACTAGCTATATGAGACCCCATAATTAATGGTCAAGGTTGTATATACAGATAAAACTTTTGGATAATAAATTCATTGCATGGCATTCAGAAAATCAAGGCCAATGCAGATATGTACCCAGTGCCGTAGGCTTCCCGCACCGTGCGGGGTCTGGGGAAGGGTTGTAATAGCGCCCAAACCTTACCCGCACAAATGTGCAGAGGCTGGGGCTTGAACCCGGGACCTTCCGGTTACAGACGGTAGGCTCTACCGCTGCACCAAGCCCGCCCTTCCCAATGCAGATATGTATTCAAAAGATTTCAAACCTTGGCCATTAGCATGATGAAATATCATATCAATTTTTCTAAAAACATAACATGATGTCCATTAGCATTTTGAGAGGCCATTTCCCTATCTGAAAACTTCTTTGTTCTCTGAATTTAGCCTCATTTTCCCTGCAGTCAATTCAATGAAACTAGCTTAAATTTAGTAACCATGTCCTAAGCTTTTGTTGGCTTTAGTCGGTTATAAAACATGCAGGTTGTTTCCATGGTTCATTAATCCCCATCAATATTTGTTTGTGCTTATCTCTGTATCTGCCAAAATTTTGTACTGGTTGCTGTATCTACCGTACTAGTAACAAAACTTCCACATTAATTAGGACAATCAATTAAAAGGACAGAGATCTGGAAGTTATGTGCAGGGTACCCATTGGTCCATGCATATATGTACCAACATATATAAATGGTTCATCATCTGACCTTGAGCTGCAGCTGCAAACCTTTGTGTGTGTTTTTATCGTAATACACCACTGCTGGCAAAGTTGTGTGTACGAATTACTTGATTTAATTGGTTCTTTCTTTGCACACTTTTCATCGGGTAAGACTATATGATTTCAATATCTTACAATTACAAGTTCAAAATTTTCAATTGAGGTCTCTTACAGTCATTTGGGGATGCAGAAAGTATACTATCATTGACGCACTACTGATTCATATTGTTTTCCTTGACCAAAGATATTATGACAAGAGGGCCTCGACGACTTCAAAACTTGAACCTTGACATGAAGGATGCAGAACCTGCACAAGGGAATAAAACAGGCAACGAGTAGGTCCATGATGAAGTTTTACAAGGCCCTCCAGAGATTGATAATGTTTTAGCTGGTCATGTTATTGCTAGGCCTCCATCATGTGTAAGTTTATTTCCATACCATGTGGGTACATCAAATTGTTGCAATTACCATATATTGTTACTGATTTGTAATGTTTCCACATTTTTATAGGTGAAAATACCTAAGAGTTCGACTCCTAAACATGCCTAAAAAGTTGGTGAGTAACACCTTCAATGTCGCCACAAAACTTATTATGCCTGTTTTTAGTGATTTTTGGAATGCAACCGCCTCGTTTTCTTCTCTTATTTTGCAGCAAAGAAGTTTCACACAGACTGAAGACTATAGATGGATCGATCCTATTCTACTTTTCATGTCAAGAAAATTTCTATTAGGGATAGCTTCTAGATAGATTTATGGTACTTGATAAAAAATTTCATGCAACCCCTATTGAATTTGCACTGTGTATGGCATTTGTTTCTATGGATGTTTGTTTGTGTTAACTGCACTTGCTCCTAATGTAAGTTCACTCCTCGTCATAGTAATGGTTTTATGTTTTTTTATCTATGTAGAAATATTTAGAACAAAACTCCATATTTGTCAAATTTGTGCATGAGGATCTCTTGAATTTTTAATCTGGCTACAATTTGTCAATCTATCTACGAAATGGTATATATGAATCTAAACACTCAAATACAACATCTATATTAGCAAAGATGAAATATAAATGTATTCCTAAAAGCGCATTTATCTTCCTTACCACGCAATAGAACACTACTACATAACGTGTCTACATCCGTAGACACATAATGTAATGTACATGTATCTACTAAGACGTCTCTATATGCATGTGAAGACACGCATCTAGCGTATCTACAAAGCGTCTTGCCTTCCCTATGCATGCTTGATAAATCGTCTCAACAAATCCTGACACGGTCCATGCGGAGACGCTTCTGACACGCTTTACTAAGATGTATCTAGACTCTAATAAAGATAAAATAAAGCGTAGCAAACCTAAAATAAAAGGGTATCTACAGGAGATTTTTCTTGTGGGTACTAATTCGCTATTGTCATCGTGTAGCCACTACGTCGAGAAGTCTACTGCTACATGAGAGTCAAGACATGTGGAGATGGCACTTGCCCTTGCCTGCAGCACTTAAACCAGAGCAGGCATCGGTCGCACTTGTGGACCATGGCTGTGTTTACATCCGTGAAAAGGGGTGAAAAGGGTCACATCGGACACTAAAGCGCACTGTAGCACTTTTTATTTGTTTGTGGTAATTGTTGTCCTACCATGACCTAACTAGGCTCAAAAGATTCTTCTCGTCATGTACATCAAAACTATGCAATTAGTTTTTTTATTTACCTACATTTAATGCTCCATGCATCCGTCATTTGTTATATTTATGCCTTGTTTATATCCCAAATTCCACCTCCAAAGTTCACTATACAAAAAGAAGATTCTCATCACATCAAAATGTCGGCACATGTATGGAGTACTAAATTTAGATGAAATCAAAAACTAATTACACAGTTTTGTTGTACTCTACGAGACGAACATTGATTAATTAGACTCAAAATGTTCGTTTCGCAAAGTACAACAAAACTGTGCAATTAATTTTTGATTTCATCTACATTTAGTACTCCATGTATGTGCCGACATTTTGATGTGATGTAAATTTTTTTTGTATAGTGAAATTTGGAGGTGGAATTTGGAAACTAAACATGGCCTGGGAAGAGACACCAACTTGCGAATCCGTTCCAGCATTGCCAGGTTATTGCTGAATAGGGGCGGCAAGAAATTGCGCAGCGATGAGGGTGCCAGGTGCTGGATTCGAAACTATGCATCGGCAATCAGGAAACCATATATCGATATCGTGTGCCGGTGGGAGCTTGGGAGTTTCCTTGAATTGGACCCGATATTTTTTTATGTTTTCTATTTTTATTTTTAGTGCATTAGATAATTTATAGGATGTTTTAAGAATTAGTTGATGTACATGTAGTTAAAATTAGAATGTTGAATTTTGTATGACAAGGTATACACTACAAAAGGACTCCATCTAAATTTTCAGATTTTTTGGCACTTTTAGGTATTATTATAGTTTTTACGAGTAAAGCTGTAAATATAAGTGTCCATTATCCATAGCATATCTTTGATCTTTTTAATATATTTTAAGGGTAGGATCTAAACTAGGGCATATGTCCTTGATAATAATTTTAGTTCAAATTTGAGTTACTGAGAATAAGTACAAAGTAATTTAATTAATCATTAGAAAATAGAAAATCATTTTAAAAACTCTAAAACTCTTCTAGGGAGGCTTATATGCAATATAAAACATTCAAAAAGATATTTTCATGTAATATGAGAAACAATATTGTTTTAGAGTGTGCAAACATCATAGATTACCTTTAGTTATATGAACGTGTTTGTGAGATGTATAGGTTTATGAATAATATATAATCTACTTTTCTTAAAATGTGTTTAATGTTTTATGAAAAGGACATACACCTTAAAAAGTACTCCATACAAATTTTCAAAAATTTTGGTGCATTTTTAGGTATTATTATTTTTACCAGTAAAGTTGTAAATATGCGTGTGAACTATCCATAGCAAACCTTTGACACTTTTATATATATTTCAGGATATGATCTAAACTAGGGTATATGCCCTAGATAATATTTTAACAGAATTCATTATGAATTATTTCACATTATTTTTAGAAGGCATTTCTGGCCTCTGCAAAAGTGCACATGGCTTTTCACTTATTACAAAGTTTTCAGCTATTTAGCTGACTGAAACACAAAATAATTAAGGTAAGCAAAGTCTATTATTATTTCTCCGTCCATTCTAAGCGAATATCTCCATAGCAATCACCTATAATTATAAGTATGCCCAACAGATGTTCTTCCTTGCCTCCTGATGCCCAAAAGTGCAACCAATATGTTCCCCGAAGACAGCCCGTAAAAAGGATGTATATCGGCTTTTTTTCAAACACAATATCATTGCGACAACACCAAGTGGCCTTGCAAAGAGGGCAGCCATACCCACAAAAATATTCCGTTTCTCTCTATTTCCTATGCTAGTAAGCCAACTTCCTAGTATATGAGATATGGATCTAGGTGATGTTAAGCCAGTAGCTATCCCAATTATCCTCCAAACTGACCTAGCATGTCCACAATCAAAGAAAGATGCTTAATGGTTTGATTGCCTCCACAAAAGCTGCACTTTTGGTAATGTGACAGCCCAGGGCTTAATAGGATTGACAAGAATACTCATACCAACAAGTTGTAACTTCTTTTCCGGAAGCTCATCTCGAAAGAACTCCGGGGTTAAGCGTGCTTGGCCCAGAGCAAATTTAGGATGGGTCGTTCCCGGGTGCGCACGAGTGAGGACAAAGTACGCAGAAAAGACATGTGTTGGTCTGTGAGGGCAGTCTTGAGGTCCTAGAGAGCTGCCGGGTGTAAGAGGGCCCGGCCTCGGGAGACGGGACGTTACAATTGGTATCAGAGCCGACTCTCGCGGTTTCACGGGCGCATGGGTCGCAGTTGCGCAGGCATGGTGCGCATGGCTGGTGTGGACCCGGAGTGGTCACACAGCATGGCACATGCACAGGCACTGGGCACATGGACGTGACCGGAGGGGACGTTCCTGGCCTGGGGTTGACCGACGAGGGCGTCGGTCTTCTAGGGGGTGAGATTGTGACAGCCCAGGGATTAATAGGATTGACAAGAATACTCATACAACCAAGTTGCAACTTATTTTCCGGAAGCTCATCTCGAAAGAACTCCGGGGTTAAGCATGCTTGGTCCGGAGCAAATTCAGGATGGTTGACTGACCGGGAAGTCATTTCCGGGTGCGCACGAGTGAGGATAAAGTACGCAGAAAAGACATGTGTCGATATGTGAGGGCAGTCTTGAGGTCCTAGAGAGCTGCCAGATGTAAGAGGGCCCGGCCTCATAAGCCGAGATGTTATAGGTACCCTCTCCAATTTATTATTTGACATACATGCGGTTCAAATTGAAATTACCGAAAATAAGTATGACGTGATTCACTTGGCCATTAGAAAATAGAAAATCATTGCAAAAAAAAGCAAAAACTCTTCCAAGGAGACTTATATACAATATCAAATATAAAAAAGTGATCAACTAAAATGTTGATGATCTTGTCAAGTAGCACAACATTGATGTTGACATTGTTTTCATTTGAGGTTGTTTACTAAGTGTGAGATATTATATCCAACATTTGGGCATCAAAACAATTGCAAATAAGAAAGTTATCAACTATAAATTTTTAGATCTTGTCAAGCTCTAAAATTTTGATATAAAGTTTATCTTCTTTGGACTTCAAATGAAAAATTTATAATTTTTTTGTGTAAATAGTTGGTTTCACCGCCACGTCAATTTTCACCACCAGGTTGTATTAATGGGCACTGAAAATGGTTTTTACCGGCAGTTTGTAATAGGAACCAGCAATGAAAATGGTCTCGATTTTTTGTGTGGTTTGAAATTGAACCCAGCAGCGAAAACCATTTTCATTGTCGGCTCCAGCAGTAACTCAGTGACCCACTCTAGACCGTAATCAGCACTGAAAATCGATCACAAGCGGTTTTTACAAATCGACACTGAAAATGCCGACACAAAAAATTGGTTGCGTAGTAGTGTAAAATAGGAGTACGTGCTGGCGAGGATCAGCGCTAGATCAATGACGTCAAGATCGTATTTACATGGATACATGGTGTCCAGTTCTCTTAATGGTTAGCTTCTACGGGGCAAGTTTGCTTGGCCGAGGCTGGAAGATTCGAAGAAGCCAATCTGCTACCTCGCATGAACCTTATGAAAGAATGACCACCATTTCTATTTTTTTAAAAGAAAGACAATATCAACATTAATGTTTAGTAGGGAACAAAATGTATACACATCCTAAGATGCGAATTGAAGGTGGAAACATCTGAATTGTCAACAAAAAAAACCAATGAGGTACACGGTGATCATTCTGTTGTGGCTTGGCTAGATAGTTTCCGTAGATTTGTATATCCTCCTTTAGGATTAGTTGTCGAGTCATATCTGACAAGATCAACCGTTCTTGTAAACCACGCAGGGTGCTGTTCCCTGCCCATATATATTAACAAAGGTGCCGCCCCAAACCTGGGCTCAACGCTTCCCCAATCGGTTGCTTCACAAAGCCATCGATCCCATCTTAATTGTCTTTCTCATAGAGTATATAACATATGCTTCGATCGGTCCTTATAAAAGTTTCTCCAACTAAGGGGCCATCTACTAGCTCGGGCACTACATGCTACTTTGATTCAACGCAGCATTGCAAAGTATACATAACAACGTTGTGCACCGAGACACCGGGTATAATAAACTAGCTAGGAATGGGAGGTATCAGCAAGTTTCTCGACACGTCGAAGGTAGCACTGCCAAAACTAACGCTACAGCGTCCACCAGAGGATTTTGACGATTGGCTGCCACATTCCAGGATGGACGCAAGGATCTAAAAGTCCACTTCATCTTTCCAAAGGAGGCTTTGGGGAAGACCGGATTTCGTCCATCGACCCCAAACATGTTGGCATGCTGACACGGTCACCATGGCTGCTGAAACTGGTGCTGGTCCTTGCCATCTTCACTGCTCTCGTGAGCCAACAACCAAAAGCGTGCGTGCAGAGGGAATTATTCGTGTGATCCAAAGTGCAGTCTCTTGTTCTGCCTGCGTAAACGTGCGTGTACAGTTTTTATTTCCTCCCCACCTACTCCATGGTACCGTATGTATATGTATATATATATATAACCTATAGTCTATGGCCGGCCATAGAATAACTATTCTATAGCCACTTTGAGTTACTATAATTACTATAGTAATTCACGAGATTTTAGTAACTTCTTACTAAGTAATTTACTATAATATAATGGTAAATATCTTCATGTGTGTTATAGTAACCCAATTATCATAAATATGTATTAAAATTATAGTAAATTACTACATAAAACTACAGTAAAAAGAGGTGACTACAGAATAACTATTTTATGGCCGGCCACAGAGTATACCTTCCATATATATATATATATATATATATATATATATGATCGACTAGCTCCTGTATATGTATGTATGTATATACACCTTCTCCTTTAGCTTAATTTTAAAGCAAGCATGTCTGCTCATACGTACACACGTCCATAACGTGTACAACTAGCTAGGAGTGTGAGGTATCAGCAAGTTTAAGCCACCAATCCACCACTATTCCCATATCGATCAGGTTCAGGTTCTTGCTCTGACGGCTGCACGATGCAACTGGGCCAAAACCATGACATACTACTCGCTGCTCAATTGCTATCATCATCCCCGTTGCTACTACACGATATTTATCTCACGCTCGATCGAACAGGGATCGTCAAGCGTGGCGGACGGGGATGCTACTGGCACTTGCCAGATGCCGTACCATAGACCAGAGCAGCACCTAATGCCGTATAGTGTGCAAAGGGGCAGGATCAGCAATTCGATCGGGAACCAAGAAATTGGACCACATGAACGTGATGACTTTTTCAAAGTTGTCATCGACAACTCTCATCTGAGGATAAGAGCAAGGATAGTACGTATGCCATAAAATTCACATTTAGTTGTGAATTATACGGTGCTAGACTAGTGTTTTACTATGAAAATTGCTAGCTTGTGCAGGAGCACAAATTGTTGGCCTAGTATCCTTCATTTTCTATCTCTGACAAAAAATTAGAGAATTGCGGTATTTTACTAACAATGTATAAAAATATAATCAAACACGCTACTACACAAATGATTTGTAAGAGCGTCTTGTTTTTTTCTTCAAAAGCAGACGAAAACGCGATCCGCACCTATAAATCAAGGACCACAGTACGACCCGGTGCTAGAAATATATTTCCATGGGTGGCGCAAGGCATGAGGCACCCCTGGAAATGAGGAGCATTTCTAGGGGCGGCTGATAGATTAGTGACTAATGTTATTGGTCCCCCTACCATCATAAATCATGGTTTATGACCCCAATACTATGATTTATGACGCACAGAGTTTGTGACTAATCAGAATGTCTATTATAGTGAACATACAATCATGTATGATTAGTATGTCTATTGTAGTAAATAGACAATCATGCATGATCTTAGTCAAGCCCTCTTTCTTGTGTTATTTTCTTAATTCCTATATTGTTTATTTGCCACCGCTCTGTTTGAGTTCAAGTTGCATCCCCTGCCTAAAATCATGTCCCCTATTGTAGTCTCTATTATGAAAAATGCAGAGTGTTAGGATGATCTCAACCAATCCGGTCCAACGGCCGGATCGGGCCCCTCGACCACGCCCTGATAAGAACAAGGTGGGGGGCAAGGAGCACGAGTGACGAGGTTCACCATTCCGCCATAACCCACCGACGAAACCCTAGCATCGATCTGCTAAGATGCTGAAGCGACGGGAAGCTCCGCCACCCATTATTGTTGCAGTCTCCTCTGTGACCTCTACACTGACACCTTTGCCGTCACCCATGACAACAACGACTATGTCGTCCTCCTCCTCCAAGCCCGATGGTACGTGCCTCCATTCTATCCTCTTCACTCCCTCTCTGTTACATCTCAAACATATGTCATGTCAATCTTACGGTTCAAGTTTATCATGTTTACTCGACTAGATCTACTCTTAGCGGTTCTATTAAGTCTAAGAGGAGGCCATACTGGAAGCCACATTCGCTAAAATGCTGTCATATTAATTGTATGTTTGTTTACAGGACCTTGGTGATAACAAACTGCTATGATCTGGTTTCACATGCAATTATCAATTAAACTTTTTTTGTCCCATTCAGTGAGTTTGAAGTCAAGCTCTGGCTTCAAATAATGCCAAATACTGTTGGACCCACATTTCTATTTATTATGTTGCTTGAAAAATCTATATATGTATATCGTTCATGAATCATGTCCGGTGAGGGGGGTGCATCAATATTATTTATGTTCTACTAGGTTCACCCCTATTGACTTCTATTACCATCAATGTTACATTGGATTTACACATAAATCATCATCCATCAAATCGTAACAATAATAACATTCCTCCCAACTACCAATTGTACTCCACTGTCCACTATATCACTACATGCCTATCCAGCAAGACATGTGCGGATTATTAGAGTGGACGATTGAGTATCCATCGGCTGAACATGGCAAAACACCTCTCTGGCTCGTACTCTGGCGCCGTATGCCCAGCACCCTGCCATTCCAATCAAAATCCGTTCCAATGTGAGAATCAGTGACATGTTCTCTGATGAATATAAAGCTAACATCAACATATCAAATGTGCCTGCTCTATGTACCTTGATTGTTGCAAATGTCATGTTATTTGAATAACTTATCGTGAATCTGCAAATGATGAAAGGAATGAATGAATCGTCCACAAAGAACACAGATGAAAAATACAACATTTATTTGGTCAGATCAAATCAGATAACTATCAGTGAAGTCAGCTATATTAAGATGGTGTTTCAGAAAAACAAACGAAGAGGCAGAGCAGAGAGAGGGTGGAGAAAGACCCACCCGGCGGATTGGCCGCCTAGATGCCATGCCCTCCAGTCATCGACGATGGAGAAATTGAGCGACCTGACCCACGCCTGCGTGCCCAGGTGCGGCACCAGCAGGTCATGATCACCACTGCAACCACGACGAAATTCATATGCCATTCCATGTCATTTGACGAATTCATAAGACGATTGCAATCCAATCAAGGTACTATTACCTGTATGCCAGTGCACGGTAACCTCTGGTCGTCAGGTTCCTGTGGTACTTGATCACACTTCCGAGGTCTATTGTGTAAGGCAAATCTCTATCATGGCATCTCACCCACTCATCCTTAGTTCCCTGATCATGATGAGTTCAGTTCGGTTGAATTCTTATTATGGCTGGCTGACACAATGTCAACATCGAAATGAAATCAACCTGTGGGAATGTCACCTCATATTAACTAGCTAGGGTATCTCACCTTCTTAACCCCAAGAGCTTCTCGAGTGCGTCTGTCGTTCGCCCAGAAATAAGATAGGTAGTAGCCGTAAGTCTGCATAGGCACCCAGCACACGGAGAAGAATGATAGATATTCAAATAGAATGAATGCAGAGAAAAGAAATAGTTGACCTTCATAGATATATGCACTCACAATGCAACCAAATGGAGGTCGAGCTGGGGGGTGACTCAGTTTCCCTGTTCCAATTCCCATTTCCTCCCTCAGGATTCTTCTACCATCTGAGCTGTTTGTCCTGCGGTTAATATCTGGCACAGGAGATGCGTAGACGCAGTTGTCCAGCAGAATTTGGGCATTCTGAACTTCAGAGATGAGCTGCATGGATGAAGGCAATGTAAACGTCAGTAAGTCATCTGGAGCTCAAAATCTGAGAGAAATCCACAGGTACGAAACATCCATTTGGAACAGGTGTTCTTACATCATTGAAAGTATTCAGAGCCTGAGCACAGAGGGCATTTCCAGTGTTAATGTAGTCCCGTTCTTGACAATGCCCCAGTATCGTCTACATACACAAAAAGGAGCATCGCATTACAAAAATAGCATGAGCCAAACAGTGGCATCACGCTTAATTAAACTGTATGCAGATGGGAGTGGCAGAACTAGATGAGGGGCGATTAGTTACTTATTACCTCATACAGTTGATCTGATATAATGCCAACTCCATGGGCATACGGCACTTTAGCGCTAAGATCAATAATTTCTCCTGAGCTCGGGTTACCCACTAGATAGCCCTAAGAGAATCAGAGGCAAAATGAACCAGCATACAAAGCTTTCTCAGTGTGTAGAATATAAAAAATCACATGGCATGTTCCTTGAGTAGTTGCAATTTTTCAGGCTCATAAATCTGATAGAGGTAGCCTTTTCAGTTTTTCAGGGAAATTATGATGGATACCTTGAGATTAGGAAGGGTCCTTCCTGCTTCAACACCTGAATAATGCAGGAATTAATACTTGGTAATTCCATAAAGTTGCGCACTTTAGGTCGGTCTCAGTGCACAGTTTTATAGTCTCAGTGCAATTTTATTGCACGGTTACCTAGACCAGAAACCAGGTAACCGAGCCAAAAGACACGTTTCATGAAACTTTTCGTTCTCTCTCATATGCCACGTCGGCACATTTAATGCCATAAAACTTCTGTTGAGACTGGCCTTAGGCCAGTCCCAACCCAAGACATCAGTAGTGATGTCCATAGTCTCCACGTCATCAAGAAATTAATAAGACACTACCCGTCCAACCCAAACACTATTATTTCAAACTCAAATTTAATGGCACTCACCTCTCACTATGTCTTGGATAATGCGTAGAAACCATGTCTCATGCAAGACCTAGTTTCCTCCTCTTTCTTCATTAACTCACTTGACACATCATCTTTTAGCCTATGTGGCATATCATTTAATTCTATGGACACCATCCTAATCATGGGTTGGGAATGGCCTTAGTGTATAAAACAACTGCAAATTGAATTGTCAGTTATACATAGCAAAGAGTGGCAATCAATACCTTCTGAAACTATCTGCGCAAGAAACGGCACAAGTTTTCCAGCGTAGGAGTCTCCACCAATATAGAAAGGATTGGCAAGGAACTCAGGATGGTCACTAAACCACTGGATGCCGGTCGAACAAACAAACAGAACACCATAGGAATTAAGAGGAATACAATTAATTTGTGTTTGTATGGAGTACACCATGCATGATATGTGTGCTAATTATAAAGTACCTTGATGAGGAAATCATATAGTTGCAATGAAGACGATATGTCTCCAACATCGTAGCCTTTAGGTTCTGCGGAGAAGGAAAATCCAGCCCCAACCGGGGAATCGACAAATAGGATATGCGACACCTGCGCGCAGAGTGAGTGATCTAAACAATCAAATGGTGCTACACTACTACTCCGTTGGATCGAAGATGAACAAGTACGTAGCAAGAGAAATGTGGTAACCTGATTTACCGGCTACCCTGGCTAAGATTTTAAACCTAATATATAATAGGATTGTTTGCTAAAAAAAAGAATACGTCAGATATTCAGACAAACGTTATCTCTTTGAGAACATGCAACATTAATTCATGCAGCTAAGGTCAATGGCTGGACCGTGGTTCCATAGAGGAGAATATGCCAAGAAAAAGTCAAAAGAAATGCAGAAAAATTTTCTGAGAAAGGGACACGTGTGACACATGATGTACCATTATTTGTGTGGAAGTCTAGATCCAGCCTCAAAATTCTACAATATTACTCACATGATCCTTTTTTATTTAATGTATTCATTTTTAACAGTCTCCAAGGTATAACTCCAACTGTCACACACTCACGGTAGTTTAAATGATAAAACTGGTAATACTGTACAAATTAATTTATTCTACCCAATCTGTATTGTCAGACGTTATCCCGTATTCTAAAAAGCTGTACATCTATGGATTTACCTACCCTGTTCCATATAGATAACAGAGAATTATTGAACAGGGTAAGGCATGAGCACACATCATCTCATCTTAGCTTGTCACCATATTTGAAGGACATGATGAGAATACTGTTATAGTATACTCTAGGATGGTACTGTGTGCGTGTTTCTTTTGTTTCCCAAAATTTTTTTCCCGATGAATCTTGCATCCATGAAGTATTAAATAAAGTCTATTTGTAAAATATTTTTAATGATGAGTGTAACTTTACGCGACGAATCTAATGAGCCTAATTAACTCATGATTTACTACAGTAATCATTCTCCAATCATACGGTCAAAAGCCTCACTAGACAGCTCTCACGAATTAACACGAGGTTCTGTACGTAGTTTTGTAAACTTACATTATTTAATACCCTTAATTAATGGTTAAACGTGTATGAAAAAATTTTCACGCTCCAAAGAAACACGGCCATAATCGGTGTCACTATCATCCTGTCCTTGTTTACAAACTCAAACTCAAGATAGCGTTTTGGTGGCCGGCAGTATCCTGAAATTAGAAGCAAATCAAAGGGAGTAGTTGGGAGGGAGGGAGGGAGAGCACCTTGGACCATGAGTTTTGGTTGTATCGCAGGCGTGGCAAGCTGCCGTTGTAGGGCTCTAGAACGAACCTGACGGGACCTGCAAATGCCAGCGTGCACCATGAATGAATTATATATTTACATATATACATGGGCAATCAGTGATCTGATGCGTCATGGATAACGGCGCCTGAACGAAGAAAACGAAGGGGCACTTTGGGCTTTGGCACACGGATCGCTCTGGTTTCAGCTTCCACACCACTCACTGTCACTGGCTGCAGCGGCAAGAGCTAGCCGGCGATGTGAAAAAAAATGGAAGTGATTTTGCTTGGCTCGCAGTTTGTTTTGGGAGGTTTTAAGAAAACAGGCTCGGCTCGATCACTGTTAAAAGCACGAAATTAACAGAAAAGGACGGCGTACCGATCTCGTAGGCGAGGCCGCTCAAGACGGAGCAGCGGTCGCCGCCGGTGAGCCAGAGGAGGAAAGGGGTGCTTTTGCTGCTGCTGCTGCCGGCGGCGGCGGCGGACTCGGACTCGACGAAGTAGTAGAAGAGCTCGGCGCCGTGCTCCTTGTCCACCTCCACGTACCTTCAATTTGCGCCATTCCATTCCACTCTCCAACTTCAGTTTCGAAAGCAGAGAGGCATGGAAGAGCCAACCCAGTGGATTGGATATGATTGCTTGCACGACGGCAGGCCGGGCAGCCACAGGAAGAAGATGAAGAAGAGCGAGGCGTGGAAGGTATGGTATGGTATAGTACGCACCCGGTCTCGAGGTGGAAGGGGAGGGGCCCGTCGAAGCCAGGGAGGCTGGTCACCACCCGGCCGGAGACGGAGGAGGCGAAGGCGACCACCAAGAAGAAGACGACGACGACGAGGAGGCAACTGCAAGAGCAGAGCGAGCCGGGTCCAGCCGGCGGCTGGAATTGCCGGTGCCGCCCCCGCCGCGGCCCTGACGCCGTCGTCATCGTGGAGATTGCTGATTAATTGCCGCCGCGACGCCACCAGAGCGAGAGTAATGGATGGAGATGGAGGGAGCAAGATGACGCGAAGGATCGGACGAACAAGTATAAGACGGCGCCAGCTGTGGTGCGTACTCCGTAGTGATCAGTATAAGTATCAGTAGCAATCAATCAAGCTGTCCCAGCTGACGGTATTAGTATTACTCCCTCGAGAAGATAGGACGTCGCCATCGATCGGCAAGCTAAAGCTGCTACTGTAGTCTGAGCAAAAGTCTTTGGTTAAGCCCAAGCAGGCCGCCGGGAGAGCCACGCCGGAGCACAGCGCAAAAAAGGGGTAGGAAATGTCGCTATCTCGTCCCGGCCATGTATGGCCGTGTCAATCCCCGTCGGCGTGTCCTCAGCGCTGACAGAGCACGTCAAGGGAGGTCAGGTGGACGCGTGCTGCCCCCGCTGGTGAGAGGTGTGGGCAGGTGCTCAACCGTTTCCCTGACGCGTCTGGATGGGTCTTTTGACATAGAGGGACAAGAGCAACTCAGCACGCCCTCTAAAGAGACCCAATCTAAATTTGGAGAGCAAACAAAAAAGATGCGCTCTGGTAAACCCTCTATTTGACCCTCCAAAGTTATTCCGCACCCTCCATTCCTAGGGATGGAGGCCTCCATTCTTAGGGGCTATTGCTGGAGTGGAAATAAGTTTTCAGGGACTCAAAAAAATAAAGACAGACCCCATGGGCTATTGTTGGAGTTACTCTAATATTGCATACTTGCGTCTAAAAGACATTTTAAATTTGATTTATTTTATTAAAAATATTAACATCTATATTTTTAAATAGGGTTAGTATGAAAATATATTATATGATAAATTCCATAATAGTTATTTTGTATCGTATATATTAGTAATATTTTGTATAAATTTTATCAAATTTAATGGTCGGCTTATTGGGAAATAAGATGTTTTTTTAATCGAGGGAGTAGCAAGATTCATAATTTTGGTGAATTTTAGGACGTGTTTGGATCTTTGCAACTAAAATGAATGTGCTAAACTTTAGGACTACAGTTCGGTTCCAACTGCTAAAAGGTACTAAAGTAGCATTAATGAAGTGACCAAAGACCATTATACCCCTCCACACTAGCCGTTGGGGTAATAAATGAGGGGCAGGGGTGGAAATGATACCCTTTTAGACCCTTTTAGAACCAAAACTGCCTCTAAAGTTTTATACTAGTTTTAGTCCCTTTTAGTTCTAGGTGTTTGGATCTTTAGAGATTTTTAGTCCTAATTTTAGTACTTTTGAGTTTTATGAGTGGGATCCAAACACCCCTAAAATTTAGTCCCGTCACATCGAATGAAAGGATGTTAATTAGAAGTATTAAATATAGATCAATTAAAAAATCCATTACATAAATGAGGACTAATTTGCGAGACGAATTTATCGAGCCTAGTTAGTTCATAATTAGAAAATATAATGCTACAGTAAATATGTGATAATTATATACTAATTATAGCTTAATTAGACTTGTTAGGTTCGTCTTGCGAAGTAGAATGGCTTATGCAATTAGTTTTATAATTAGTTTATGTTTAATATGTCTAATTATCATTTATTTAAGGGACTAAGCTTTAGCACTTGGATCCAAACACCCCCTTAGTAATTTTGGTAGTGATTGAAAGAAGAAAATCTGAAATTTACTATTACATTTATGATGTGTTTTATTGTAAATATAGTATCTTAGACTCATATTTTTCTGTCATTTGTGTTGGATATTTTTCAACTTAATATGGAGTAGTTGTGTAGTTATAAATTATCCTAATCATTTGTTTTAGGAAACATATAATTTGGTAAAGATTTCTAAATATTATGAAAAAATTATGTTCAAATTTATAAATTTCGTTAATTTTAATGTGATAAAAAATAAAATCGAAATTGAAAACCCTGGATAATAGAGACTTGTTGTGTCGTCGCCTGTCTAACCCTGCCCAATTTCATGTTGGATGCAAAATTCAACAAATAAATCTTTTTTAAAACGAACCGTGAGAGCTGCCTATTATATTAAAAAGAGATAGAGGCCGATGGCCTAAGGTTACAACCTATATTTACATGGAGTGCAAACAAGTGATCGTAACTCATACTCTATTTAAAAGCTGAGCTATGTGCTTTGCCCCAGCTAAAATCCATGATGTCGCCTCATCCTTGATTCTTGTTGTGATCTGAAATGATGACGCCCCCGAACGATAAAAAATACGGGCATCACGCTCTTTCCATATTTCCCAACAAACCAACAGGATGATAGAACGTAGGCCCTTGCGTGCCAAGCCTGGTGTCATAGCTCTAGCTGACCACCAATTATGTAGCGATTCCGTCCGTTCCCAATTTATTGGATGTATTTCCGGTGATGCAAGCCACGTCGAAATGTTCGCCCATACTCACCTTGTGTATCTGCACTCACAGAAGAGGTGATGTCCAGTCTCAATCTCCGCACGGCAAAGTACACACACCGGGTTGTGTGGCCATCCTCTATTGCTTAGCCGGTCCGCCGTCCATAATCTGTTTTGGTTTGCAAGCCACCCGAAGAACTTGCACCTAGATGGTGCCTAGATCGACCAGATGATTGTCTCAAAGTTTGTATTGGTGGCTCCATAAAATTGTGCGTCATAGGCGGATTTCGCAGAGTATTGTTTGTCTTTGGTGAGCTTCCATCTGATTTCATCCTCACCGTCAGGTCTGAGAACAATTTGTTGCACTGCTGTCCAAAGCTGCACATATTCAGTGAAGAGACGTGTGGAGAAGAGAGGGTGGCGTAGGTCCAGGTCTCTGATCCAAACATTGCCATTAAGCGCCTCATGTACAGACCTATTCTTTCTCTTAGAGATTCTATAAACCTCTGGAGCCACATCCCTAGGCCTCCGCCCCTGCATCCAAGCTGAATTCCAGAATGAAGTTTTCCTGCCATTTCCAATTGTGATTGTTGTTGCAGCCCCAAACAATAGTCGGTCTGTCCCGGTGCATGAAATTTCTGTTCCAATCCACGGTTTGTCTTTAGGACACCATTCTCTCCAAAGTCAATGAAGGCCAAGGGTCTAGTAAATTTTCCAAGGTGCAAAATGCCTAGCCCACCATTTCTTTTTGACCTTGCTGCCCTCGTCCAATTGACTACATTTTCCGCCCGTTAGCTGGTCTGTTCCTGCCCGAAGGAATTGTTTTCGCTTCTTATCAATCTCCTTTAGGACCTCCTTAGGCAGTCTCAAAGCTGTGACAAAATATATCACTTGGGAGGTGAGGACCGATTTGACCAATGTTAATCTGCCGGCATAATTCAGATTCCGGCCATTCCACCCATTGAATTTGGCAACAGTCTTGTCTAACAGTAGTTGAAAGTCTACTCTGCGCAGGCGGCCAGTGGTAAATGGTAGGCCCAAATACTTGACTGGGAACTGAGTTTTTCTGGCCAACAAATCCACCAGGATGTCTTCTTAGTCATTTCGTGCACACTTGATTGTGACAACTGTGGATTTCTGAAAATTTGTGCACAGTCCAGTCGCTTGCCCAAAAGATGTGAGAAGCTCCGCCAGGGCCTTCACCTCCCTCTTTACTGGTCCCATGAACAAAGCTATGTCATCCGCATACATGGAGATCATGATGAAAGGCTGATGGGAACTAGGGTTTCCCGATCTTCCGTCAGGTGAAGGATAACTCGTTTTGGGCGGAGCACAACTCACCGATCCGGCTTCAAGTCAGCAAACTCGAACCCTGCAATCTTAGCACCACGACTCCTCTGGTTATCAACCGTGTCACAACCCGGTTGACCTCGCCAAGAAGGCTAATCCCTGCCTGCGAAATGAAGAACACAAGCAAGAACTCGAAAGAAGCAGCTCTCAAAGGAAGTGACACTGCAGATGTAAGATTTAGATCAAAAGTTGGGGTTCTACAAACCGATAACGGCGAAACTGTTCTCGGCAGATTAATCTAAGCAAAATCCAAACCCTAATGTGGCGGCGGCTACTAATTATATGAGGGTTGGGGCGTGCATAACCCCCTAACCACGTCCATAATGGACCCCAACATGATACACGGGCCAACAGCCCAAAAGATGGCGGCGCAGCACCCTGACAGATTCTGGATGTCGACTTGTTTCGACGATTCCCGATGACTCGGAAGGAATTTTGAGGAGGGACCAGTGCCATATGTAGAACGTCAAAAACCGAGCCCGTATGCGACCTGGGCGACGAATTTAGTGCGGGCTGCTCCTGGACTCCGAGGCGGACTCGAACTTGAGTTTCTTCGGGCCTCCACCTTGGGGACTCGAATCGGATTAGCCTTGGGCCTTCTTCTTGACATGGAAAACCTTGTTGGTCTCCTTCTTCTCCACCCCATGCACCCCTCATGGACATATGTATGGGTGTCATGTCCTCATCATCCTCCCTTTCTTGACGAAAAGCCGTCCTCGGCGTTGTTTGTGCTCTAAGATGGCCCTGTACAACACGAAGAAACACGAGGTTGTGAAAAATATGGGAACTAAGAATATTGTGGGGAGTGACATGACCATATTTGTAATCTCTCAAAGCATCTTCTCCTATAGAGTTGTCGGCAATTACGTAGGCTCCTTGATCGAAACGCACACGATCTTTTTCAATACTATCCTGCAAAAGATTAGCACTAACCAAACACAATGCAGGCATAGATGGTTGCATAACCGCTAGTATATATTCAATACAAGAAAAATCAGCACTAGCACACATAGGTAACAGCCAATAATGCTCCCCTTCTTGAAAGTGAACCCGATTCGTTATAATAAAACTAGATGGACAATCTAGTTGATCACAATCTTGTACATCAAAAGGAGATTTCAGATTTGCACAAATATAGACTCGATGCACCATATACTCTCCTTTACAATTATATTTACCAATAAAATGATATGTATAAGTAGACAACCATGGCAACTTAGCACATCTAAATTTCTCTTCCAAACTACTAAGAGCACATAAAGTATCAAACTCAACATAACCCAAAGTGTTTAAAGAAGATAATAATTTTAGTTCGTCATGTGCACAAGTAATCGGCATAATAATATTATTTTCAGCACATGTATATTGCTTCAAATCAAAAGTATCATGCTCCTTCTCTACTTGTGACAAAGGTAATACAAGAGAAGGTTCTAGTATAGCATTATTTGCATCATTGGAGGGAAAATTCAGCACATCAGGAGAGTTTTTACCTGAAAATTTTACCAGTTCTTGTTCTTTTGTATGGCCATCTTCATTATGTACATGCTGCAAAATGTTAGGGACAAGAAAAGGGATGGTGTCCTCCTCAAAATATTGTACCTCATCTTGGTAAATAGGTGCAATTAATTTTGACACATTATCATCACCTAAAAGTTGTTTTTCAGCCATACAAGCATGTTCAAATAATTGTGAAAGAGAACTATAAGAGTGATCAACAAGAATATTCTGAATTTCAGGTCGAAGACCATACAAAAATCTATTCTCTGTTGATTCTACATATTCCTTAATTTCACAACATATTCTACACTTTTGAAACTCTTTATGGTATTCCTGAACAGACATATTGCCCTGCAATAAGCGCTGCATTTTTCTAAGCAAATCACGTTTATAAGAAAGAGGAATAAAACGATCACGCATTGCTTCCTTAAGTTGTTCCCATGTACTAGGTAAAGCATTAGTTGCAGCTAGCCCGTACCACCAAATAAAGGCAAAATCCTTAAACTCACTTGTAGCTTGTTGAACTCTGTGTATCTCAGGAACTAGGTGGGAATTAAACACATGCTCTACAGTCATCTCCCAATCAAGATATTCGTCTCCATCATAAGATCCAGAGTAAGTTGGTATGGTAATTTTACCTTTCATACCTTGATGACTATCGGGTATATGTAGTTGTGGTTTGTTCTTTTGTTCCATCCCTGCAAACAATGGTGCCATGATTTCCTGCAATTTAGACTTCAAACAGACACTGTTGTTTGGTTTTGATCAAAATAAATCTCTATAAGCTATTATTTGTGTTGGTGGATACACACTCTCACACGTCTTATCAAGCTCTTACAAGGTTCTTACCAATGCAAAGCAGTGGGCGGGACAACCGGTGGCTGGTTCGTGATACCTGTGAGGAAGTAGTACCAAGATTGCAAGGGTCCTTCGCTGTACCGATCTGAAGTATGTATGTGGAGCTTTGGGAAGGCACAATATGTAGCAACGAGTAGCAAGTAACGAATGCAGAATAGCAAAGTTCAATAAGTATCCAAAGTGCAAGTCACAATTGCTGGCTCAGACATGTCCTAGGCGTAGCACAACAAGTTGAAACAAGAAACGATGGATAAAGCTCACAGAAGAAGCAAAACAACACTCTATGTAATTGTTGTTTTAATCTTTTCAGCAATTTCTCTGTAGGACTAGTAGGAATTAAGATGTTTTATTTTTATCAACTATTGTTTTTATATTTTTCTCTGAATAAGGATATCAAAAGCTCCAACCATAAAAATTTACACCCGTTTTTTATGTGAGATGCGGCCTAGGGAATTTCAGGAACAATCTCTAAAAACCCTAAAACAACTTGATCAAATTTTTTATTTACCTTCCTGATTTTTTTTGAATTTTTTGACTCGGCCAAACAAGCCTAAGGCTAGTTTGGGTCACCTCAGAATGGAGTCACGAATCTGCTGTAAACATTTGAGCCAAAACGGAGCACCGAGTGAAAAGTTATGCCTGTTTTATGGAAGATATCTCAAATTATGTTTTCCAAAGGCACGAAAAACAGCAGCGGCTAGGGTAAACTTCCTCCTAGTATCTGCGGCAGCAAGCAATAGGTATTCGCCAGATGAAACCAGGATCAAGTATGCAATGCAAAGGCGATCAAAGCGGCTTGCAACCTATCTAGGGCTTGCACGGCGAGAGTTCACACAAGGCGGCTAGCGAGGCAAATCGAGTAATGTTGTGACTCGAATTGTTGTATGGCTAAACGTGGATGGGATAGCAGCGGAAACAATCGAATCACAACAACGGGCGATTGAACTACGACACGAACACAACTAAAACCAGCAACGAGACTTGACCACGGACACAAACTCAACAAAGCGAAACTGAAACGAAATTGCAAAGGCTAAAAGGGGTACTAGGACAGCGGAATACGATGACAAATATTTTTGTAGGGCTATTTTCTGGACTATAGGACAAAGGCGAATGGACGAACCTGACGGTAAACCTGTCTCTGATACCACTTGATGGGAACTAGGGTTTCCCGATCTTCCGTCAGGTGAAGGATAACTCGTTTTGGATGGAGCACAACTCACCGATCTGGCTTCAAGTCAGCAAACTCGAACCCTGCAATCTTAGCACCACGACTCCTCTGGTTATCAACCGTGTCACAACCCGGTTGACCTCGCCAAGAAGGCTAATCCCTGCCTGTGAAACGAAGAACACAAGCAAGAACTCGAAAGAAGCAGCTCTCAAAGGAAGTGACACTGCAGATGTAAGATTAAGATGAAAAGTTGGGGTTCTACAAACCGATAACGGTGAAACTGTTCTCGACAGATTAATCTAAGCAAAACCCAAACCCTAATGTGGCAGCGGCTACTGATTATACGAGGGTTGGGGCGTGCATAACCCCCTAACCACGTCCATAATGGACCCCAACATGATACACGGGCCAACAGCCCAAAAGATGGTGGCGCAGCACCCTGACAGATTCTGGATGTCGACTTGTTTCGACGATTCCCGATGACTCGGAAGGAATTTTGAGGTGGGACCAGTGCCATATGTAGAACGTCAAAAACCGAGCCCGTATGCGACCTGGGCGACGAATTTAGTGCGGGCTGCTCCTGTACTCCGAGGCGGACTCGAACTTGAGTTTCTTTGGGCCTCCACCTTGGGGACTCGAATCGGATTAGCCTTGGGCCTTCTTCTTGACATGGAAAACCTTGTTGGTCTCCTTCTTCTTCACCTCATGCACCCCTCATGGACATATGTATGGGTGTCATGTCCTCATCAAAGGCACTTTTCCTTTTAGTTTGCTTAGAATTCCTTTTTCTGTCGTGAGGGTGAGTAGCCGTTGTAGAGGATTGATTGCTACGATGAAGAGTAGTGGAGACAGCGGATCACCTTGTCGTAATCCCCTACTATTTCGGATCGGTTGGTTGGGTATGCCATTTAACAGAATCCTTGAAGAGGATTTGCTAGTAGCGAGGAGATCATCTCTCGCCATCTTGGTGGGAAGCCCAAGTGCTGGAGTAAGCGGAGTAAGTACTCCCAACGTACAGAATCGAAGGCTTTGGCAATGTCCAGCTTGAAAAAGAAGGTTGGGGTTTTGTTCTTGTGCAATCTCCTTGTTGTGTTGCGCACAGACAAAAAATTGTCATGAATACTTCGCTTTTTAATGAAGGCACTCTGAGCGGTAGAGATAATATCTTTCATGTGGGGGGCCAGGCGCATTGCGAGTGTTTTGGTCATGATCTTGACACACGAGTGAATTAGGCTAATCGGATGGAATTTTGTAATTTCAAGCTCCATCTTTCTTTGGTAGCAGGATAATATTAGCTGAGTTGATGATCGGTAGGCTAGTACATCTTAGTGAATGGAGGGAGCATGCTGCTTCTAAAATGTCACCTTTTACCGTGAAGCCGTCCGGCCCTGGTGCCTTCTCAGATGCGGCCCTGGTGCCTTCTCAGATGGTAGATGATCGATTGCCCTTTTAATCTCTTCCTCTGTGAATGGATCATCGAGACAGCCTAGGTTATGCTGTGAAATGCCAAGTGCATCCCAATTTCGGTCTGCTGCCCGTGGAGGTGGCCGGCCAAGCATGTTGCTGAAGTGCTCGTGGGTGACTGCCCAGCCAGTTGATTTATTTAGCTGCTGAATATGATTTTTCCTCCTTCTGGAGTTTGCCCTTCTATGAATGTAACGCGTGTTTGCATCCCCTAATCTGAGGTTGGTTATTCTGGATGATTGTTTTTTACGAGCTCTATCAATTGCAGCAAGGCCAATGACTCTGGCGTAAGCTTTTTTCGCAGGTGCTGCTCTTCATCTGTCAGCTGGCGTTGTTCTTGTGCCACATCAAACCGGAGAATAACCTCTAGCGTCATTTGTAATTGCATCCTGACATCTGAAATGAGGGAATTGCTCTATTGTCTTAAAGCTGCAGCCGTTGCTCCAAGCTTGTAGTATAGCTTATGAAAGGGCTTTGTATGCTTACTGTGCACATTCCATGTTCTGTCCACCACTTCCCGAAAGCCTGGTAACTTGATCCAAAAATTCTCAAATTTGAAAGAGCGCGGGCGTCGTGGGCTGCTCTGGTTGGATAGGAGAATCGGGCAATGGTCAGACAGTGATGTAGCTAATGCCTGCAGTCCATGTTTGCTGAAAACCGTATCCCATTCCGCATTGCAAAAAACTCGATCAAGCTTTGCCATTGTGGGGTTGCGCCTCTCGTTACTCCAGGTAAATTTACGATTCTGTAGGCGTACTTCTCTAAGGTCGCATACTTCTCTAAGGTCCCATTCTCTAAGGTCAACAAATAAATCGGCTAAGCTTTCAGGCCACAAACAAATAGATCGATGGATTGAGAAGTCAGAGTCACCAGCGTCAGGGTACAGTTCGTGCATGCAAAACCAAGTAAGCACCCACGATAATAGCCTGTAATGGCCGACATATACTTCTACAAAATTCTTAACTAAATATCCTTGATGACCACAAATTATTAGGGAAAGCTGACGGAACTTGTACAGCGCCATTCAATAATTTTGTTTGGATGGAATGTACAATATCTTGACAAAATGTCTCATATATAAATACTATTTTTGTACTAGGTGAAGTGATATGACTCTCGACTCAACTAACCAAATACACAGGATGTGATTGGCCGTAAAAGGCCTGATGCAGGTCCAAGTTCGACCAGTGTCACTTTACTGTGTTGTTTTCCTCCTTTGGTTCCTCTAGTTTCTATGCTGGTCATGGGACCTTGGCCATGTTTATCACGTCTGATATCATGTTTCTCATATGTGTTATCATGAATAACACGAAAATCATTGAACACTCTAGTCTGGAATGTTCGAGGTGTAACGTCGCAGAAGAAGTGGGATAGGCGCTTGTGCATTTGTTTGTCTGCAAGAAACTAAGAGATGCTTCGTTTCTTTGATCAAGTTTGCATTTCTAACTTTTTCCCAAGACATTTAAATAGATTATGTGTTCCAAAATTGGAGCTAGCTGCTAGTGGGTTGATAACCATCTGGAATGGTAATCTGTTTCATGGAGAGATGATGTCACTATCAAGTATCAACTCGTATTCAGTTATATACAATGAAGTTCATCGATCTTTTATCAGGTCAAATCTTTCATTTGACCTATGTTTATGGGCCTTCCACAGCTTCTGAGAAAGACAGCTTTCATTAGTTGGCTTTTAACTAAGACACAAGTGAAATTGATCATTGGATTCTTGTGGGAGATTTCAGTCCGATGAAATCCCCAAATGATAGAGATCGACCAGCAGTCTCTGTAAATGATATTATCTTGTTTAGTGAATTTGGTGGGCACTCCTTTTACTAAAAGGTAGTTAATGACCACATGCTATTAGGGAACAAGCTGATCGACCGTACCTAGTTGGTCCTCTAGTTGATCCTTGATGTGGGTTTTTTTTCTCCTTTGGTTCCTCTGGATTTCATGTTGGTCATGGGACCTTTGTGATGAACTGGTATCATGAATAACACAAAGATCGTAAAATATCCGGGGTATAAACTCGCAAGTCGTAACAAAATTTGGAAAAATACCAGAGACAAGATTACTTAAAGAGCTTGTGCATTTGTTTGTCAGCAAGAAAGAGATATTCCTTTGATCAAGCTTATGCTTCTAATATAAGTTTTGCCCAAGACATTATAGATTCTGTATTCCCTAACCATTGAAGCTGTTGGTGGGTTGATAACCACTCGGAATAATATTCTTCTTCATGTAGAGATATTGTCATTGCCAACTCCTCTATTCAGTTACAATGAAGCTCACCTCTTTTTTTATCAGATCATGTCTTCCATTTGACTACTTCATAGGCCCTCCACTGATTCTGTGAAAGGCAGCTTTCATTAACTTGTTCTATATCTATGACACAAGTGAAACTGATGATTGGATTCTTATGCGAATAATTAGATCTCCAGAGTTCGACCAAGCGCCTCTATAAATGATATGATCTTCTTTCAATGACTTGATATAGCACCTAGATTTGGTGGACAGTCTTTCACTAGTTGTGCTGACACTTAGCTTGGAGCAGCGCGCCAGCTGATCCTCTATTGAGACGCTAGATTAGGTGTTCACTTTTTCTTCTTGGACTCTACTATTTCCTGCTAATAAGGTTACTAGTTCATCAACCCGTACACCGGCACGGGCTAGTCATTTTTAGGATAAGCACAACAATAATAAGATGGTAATTTTATATCATTTTTAAGAAAAATAGGGTCGTTAAACAGATATAAATACCTATAATTGGAGGTGGGTGGATGGTAACTGAGGACGAGTGGTAAACCTCACCCTGTTTTCTTGCCAACTGTGCACTAAACAGTTCTTTTTTACTTGGATGTTCTTATTCACTTTGTAAGATTGATCTTTTTTAAGGGAGAATAGGACACATCATGCCAAAAATAAATAACTCCTTTAAATTGTAAATGTGCCAAAATTTCTTGCAAAAATATGTCCCAGCGATACTTTAGTCTTGTTGTTCATTTAGAGAATTTAATCATGTTATATGCACATGTGGGGAATAAAACCTAATATGAATTGGATAAAGAGTAAAATACATCAGAGGTCCATCAACTTATGAGGGAGTATCAGTTAGGTCCACAAACTCTGAAAGTACATTTTTGGGTCCATAAACTTGTAATTTGTATCACTTAGGTCCACAAATTTTAAAAGTACATTTTTAGATCATAAACTTGTAATTCATGTCACTTAGGTCCATAAACTCTAAAAATGTATTTTTAGGTCCATAAAATTATAATTCACGTCATGTGACCATGGACATGCCCACAAAGGTCGATCTTCTTGATTTTCGTTGTCCATAAATAGCTAACCCCTCACTAATAACCTCTCTGGATTGACTAGAGTCTAGCACCATCATTAGCTTCTTTACCGCGATGCTTGGCGCCACCATGCCTGGACACCTACGCCATGATGGTGAGTCCTACGCATGGTGCAGACGAGGGAGATGACGCCATGAAAGACGTAATATCCCTCACCAAGGTACACATGTTATTGAACTACTCTATGACCTTCTTCACTTTCCTCAAGCCATCGCTTCTCTCCCCCACCTATATTATGGGTTTCAGTCAAACATGGACCTCGGATTCAGAACTCTATAATGGTAGTCTATGACCCTCCATTGAACCCCCAACAATGTTAATAACCTCCAAATTAAGTCCCCCGTCTCCCCCCTCTCTCCCTATGCCCTTGGAATCGAAATTGGGGATCATATTTCATCCATATGGAGAAACTCTGGTGGCACGTGTAACACCCAAAAATAGTCTATTTAAAATTTTTAGTAATTTATTGGCTTTTATTTAAGTTGTTCATAATTAATATAGGTTAAATGAATTATTTATGAATATTAAAATCAAATATATGTTGTAGAAACATTTTTGATGCATTCATGCTGGCTGCATTGTGTTTTGTTTGTGAGTGGTTCAAAAGAGAATTTAAATATAAGCTAAATTCATTTTTGAACCATTTTGTTTTGAGCCCGAGAAAAGTTCCTAGAGCAGCAGTTCGCTTTTGCCCTCTAGACTTTTTCCCTGGCTCACTTCTACTCCCTCTTTTCTCTCCCGGGCACATCCCAGCACCTCCACTCTTTCCCTTGCAAGCCAGCCCAGCAACCAAGCCGGCCCAGCTGATTCCCCCCGGCGCACCAGTTCTCCCCGCAGCCCAGCCGCGCTTCAGGCCCAGCAGCGGTCCAAGCTTGCCGCCCACTCCCTCATCCCTCTCCCTCTACGCAGCAGGCCCCAGCTGGCAGCCCCACCTTCTTCCTCCTCGCGCCACACTCCCGACAGAGCCAAGCCCGGCCACGCCGCGCCCCGCCGCTGTAGGATCTAGGATTACCGACTACAGGGGGTGACTAGGCGGTTTTAAAAACTTCAATCACAACACTAGAGAAATTTAATTAGAACCACAAGGGGAATTAAATCTCTAGCTACTCTAAGCCTATGTTGATAATTTTGCAGCCTAGGGTGACAAGATAAGAGTCAATCTCTATGAAATTAATTTGCTTCAAGTAAATAATCAAGACAATAAGCAAGCAATAAGAGCAAGTGACACAAGAACTTATCCCGTGGTATCGATGACTTGCCAGTCACCCCTAATCCACGTTGACATGGATTCAATGTTCAACCGCTCCTCTATCAAGTATCCACTTGATGTATGAGCCGGTTAGAACCAAAGAACCGCTCCAAATCTTGATTCCACTAGAGTTCCTGTTCACCGCTCCGGCGAGGTGAGCACAATGACCTCTCACAATCAACTTCCACGGCAACCTCACAATCTTCTTGAAGTGCTCGATGGAATCACGAGCTCCAACCTGGCTAGGAGGCGGCAACCTCCAAGAGTAACAAATCAACCACGAGCTCAATGAAATCCTAGTGCCACAATGATCAAATCCTTGATGCAATGCACTAGAAGCTCTCAATCTCACAAAGAAATGCAATCTCAAAGTAAAAGAGTGAGAGAGAGGAGAATAAGGGCTCTAGAATGTGTTTCAAGCTTTCTCAAGTGCCAAGAAAGCTCACATGCCCGCGGGGTGTGAGTATTTATAGCCCCCTCCTCGAAACTAGTCGTTATGTGCAATTCCCGTTCAAAATTGTGCATCGCGGACCGTCCGCGTCCAAATTACAACGGCTATATTGGCTGTCAGTCATGTGTCAGAGGTGACCGTTCAGGTCTGGCGGACCGTCCGCCAGGCAACCGCGGACCGTCCGCGATAACTACGGACAGTCCACCAGAGCTAGGCCGGACAATCTACCCCTCTAGAAACGTGAAAACACTTTCTGTGTGAATCTTGAGTCAATTTACGGACCATCCGCGGCTCCACCCCGGACCGTCCGCAAGAACACTTAGCGCCAGCTCAAGTCAACGCACGTGGGCCCAAAGACAGGACAGTCCGCGGACCGTCCGCGTTCCATCCGCGGACCGTCCGCGGTTCGTTCGGACACCACCAAACGGAATTTCCACAGACCTGTGGACCGTCCGCCCGAGGGTCTCGGACGGTCCGCCAGCCACGACAGGGCTGGTTTACCATCAGATTCGCAATGTGCCCTCTTCCAAGTTAGTCACCACAAATTCTAAATGCACTACATGCAAATCAAAGACCATTGTGGCATTAATATTTCATTGAACCATCGAAGTTGATCCCTCTTGATAGTACGGCTATCTATCCTATCAACCCGGTCATATTTCATCCTCTAATTACCTCAGGACCGGTCAAATTTAAAAGCCCTATCATATACCTTTGCCTTGAGCTTCCAAGATCCAAAGCACACATGCTATTGACATACCGTCTCTTTGAAGCTCATTCCAACTCTCGAGACTAACCTATTCTCATTATCTCAAATGAAGTTGTTAGTCCACAAGGGTTGTCATTAATTAACGAAACACAATTAGGGGCCTAGATGCCTTCAATCTCCCCCTTTTTGGTAATTGATGACAAGCATACCAAAGGAGTGATAGAGTTGAGGGTGAAACATGAAATTACTTACTCTCATTCAATGAATTCCATATAAGTGATAGAGTAAACAACTTCAAATTTCAATAAATAGAGAATTGCTCCCCCTATTTGTGTGCATGGATCACAAGTGACAATTTCCACACATGTTTGAATATGATAATCTTTGGTGAAGCATTCCCTACAACATGGAAATCAAGGCAACAACATGCACATATGTATATATATGAAAATTTAACCGCAACATTTGTTAGCCTCAAAAACCATAGTTACTAGCACAAATTCATCATAGGAAAGAGATATAGCAAATAAGTTCATCACACAAGCGAATATTAAAGTACCATATGAGCAAATAAGTTCTATTACATCCACACAAAGTTCATCTCACACATGCCATAAATAAACATGCAATGCAAAGTTCAATTTTCATGCTCATGCAACAAGCTCCCCCTGGACATCACATCACATCACTCCAAAGTCTCTCCCCCTTTGGCATCAAATACCAAGAAGGAACTACTCATCCTGTGGTGGTGGAGGAGGTGTCCGAGGATAGATACTGTAGAAGTGATCACTGAAGTCGGTGAACGCCGTGTTGAATGTAGCAAATGAGCCCTCAAGCTGAGTCTGGCGATCAACCACCTGCTGATACTGCTCTGAAGTAGATAAACCATCAAACCGTTCAGTCAGTGTCTCTATATCAGAGTGAAACCCCTGCTGTATCCCCTGGAGCTGAGTCATGATGGGCTGGAAGTACTGAGAGTTCATCTGCTGCTCATGTGCAATGAACCTAGTATCAAGCTGCTGATGTAGCCCCTGCTGCATAGCCTCAAACCCTGTGGTGAACTGAGCACCGAACGACTAAGCCATACTGTCAAAGTATGGGGTGAAGTACCCCTCTGGAGGAACCCAGTATCCCTGTGGCTGCATAGGAGGAGGAGGTGGTGGCATATCATGCATCACATTTATCTCAGGAATGCCCATGTCAGCATCTGCAGGAGCCTCAGCACCAATGTTATGACCAACCCGACCCCCTGCTTCATCTCCAGGATTTTCATAAGGTGTGAGTGGCCTATTTAGAAAATCTCTGGCATTAACAAATGGCTGAAACCACCCATGATTGACCTCACAGGGACCATTGTATCTACACTTGACCTTAATCAAAGACATGATGTATGGTGCAAATTACATATTTCCAGCCAAGGTCAGCTTTTTCTCATCCATCTGCTCAAAGATCATCTTAATCACATTAAATCTAGTGCCAGTCATGATGTAGTGGATCAAATTCCAATAGTATTCTCTAATCTTGTCTTGGTTTCCACTCTTAGGCATAAAGGTGCATCTAATGATCTTGTTAATAGCAGCGGGGTGGTGCCTAAGTCCAGTGGGTGTGCCATATCTGATCGGAAGTTCAAGATGTGCAGGCTCATAGAAAATCTGTGACTCCTCATAAACATTTTGTTGGTACACATCAATACTAGAATCATCATAGAAATAATCATAATCTAGGTGATTAGCTGCAGCAAACTCCTGAAAGGTGGCAGTGTACCCTTGCATATTTTTTCTGTGTCCAGACTTTCTTTGGGGCAGTATGAGAGTGAATGTCAATAATGTCTTGATGCAAACCAGCTCCTCCTTGATGCAATCTTGCATCTTCCTCAACAATGTACTCGGACGGCTGTCCCATAGATGACTCAACTTCGGTGTTAGCCATGTAGTCATTGTCGCTGGAGTCATCACTGCTTGAGCTGCTGCTATCATAAACCCGACATCTCTTGGACGTCCCATCATCACCTTTATTTTTGTTCCCACTTTTCTTGAACCAACTGGCCAAAGTCTTGGCAAGCTTACGATGTGACAGAACAATCTTTTGAATCAATATACAAATATATTTGGATACTATTTGATGAATGAAAGAATTCCCAAAATACCCTGCTCAAACGCATCGCGGACAGTGCCTGGCGGACTGTCCGGCCAGGCAACGCGGACTGTCCGCCAAGTACAAGCGGACGGTCCACGAGACACTGTTTCGCGATGAACATGAACAGCGATCCAAAAACTTTCAATCCCCATAACTCAACATATATCCAATGAGTTTCAATCAAATTTTTGCCAAAACATCACAAGACCATATCCAACATTTTCCCCAAGACGGACTTCAAAATCCATGGCTAAATTTTAGATTAGGAACTCAACCCTAGTCACATTCATCCATAGATTCAACTCAAAAAAGAGAGAAATTGACAAGAGTACCCAGATGACATGGTGGAGAATCCTATAGAGAGTCCGTAGATGTGCTCGGACTGTCCGGGGAGCACTCCAATCAAAAAATCCAAGAGAGAGACCTTTTCTTCACCAAAAGAGCAAGAGAGAGAGGATAGGGATGGCTTTGACTCGAGTATGAGAAAGGATACGCCTGCTCTCCCCTTTTAGATCCCGTCGAGTCGGACCCGCGTGTTTTAGATGCCTCGCGGACGGTCCGCGTGTCACGGCGGACTGTCCGACCCCCTGGAACGTGAGGTCCCGTAGCCCCCGTGTAATCTCGGGAAATTACGGACGGTCCGCGGTCCTTTGGCGGACGGTCCGTGTCCACTAGCGGACGGTCCGTGGTCCATTGCGGACGGTCCGTGCTGCACAGTCTTTTCATCCCGACTTTCTATCCTTTTGACACTTGTAATGATGGATCCATGGGGTTCATTGCTTGACAAAAGATGCTTATTTTCACAAGAAATATATGACAAGTAATTTAACAAGAGACTTAAACATATGAATGCAAGAACGAAGATATGCTCATACATATGTGTTAGAGATCAAGCCACATTTGAAATGCCAATGACATTCAATTCGTTTCTTAACTTGCAAAAACGAGATTCATCCAAAGGTTTTGTGAAAATATCAGCCAATTGATCATTCGTGCTCACTCCATCAATCTAGAAATCACCCTTACTTACATGATCCCTAAGAAAATGATGTCGGATATCAATGTGCTTGGTTCTAGAATGTTGAACCGGATTATTTGCAATTTTGATACCACTTTCATTGTCACAAAACAGAGGAATTCCATTAAATTTCACCCCATAATCAAGAAGTGTTTGCTTCATCCATAGCAATTGAGCACAACAACTTCCCGCCGAGACATTCCGCTTCGGCGGTTGAGAGAGCAACCGAATTTTGCTTCTTTGAACACCAAGACACTAGAGAGCAACCCAAAAGTTGACATCCACCGAATGTGCTTTTCCTATCAACCTTGCAACCGGCATAATCCGAATTCGAATAACCAACTAATTCAAATTGAGCTCCTTTTGGATACCAAAGACCAATATTTTGAGTGAATTTCAAATATCTCATGATTCTTTTTACGGCGGTCAAATGACATTCTTTTGGAGCGGCTTGAAATCTAGCACACATGCATACACTAAACATGATATCGGGCCTAGATGCGGTAAGATAAAGCAAGCTACCTATCATGGATCTATAGAGTTTTATATCAACCGTTTTACCTCCCTCATCTAGATCGAGATGTCCATTTGTGGCCATTGGAGTCTTGATTGGCTTTGAATCTTCCATGCCAAATTTCTTAAAAATATCCTTCACATATTTAGATTGGCAAACAAATATGCCTTCCTTGATTTGCTTGATTTGAAGACGGAGAAAGAAACTCAACTCTCCAATCATGGACATCTCAAATTACCTAGACATCATTTCACCAAATTCTTTGCAAAAAGGTTCATTAGTGGAACCAAAGATAATATCATCAACATATATTTGACAAATGAAGATATCTTTTCCAATTTTCTTAGTGAAAAGTGTAGTATCAACTTTTCCAATTTTGAAGCCCTTTGATAGAAGAAAGTCCCTAAGCCTTTCATACCAAGCACGAGGTGCTTGCTTCAATCCATAGAGAGCCTTAGAAAGCTTATAAACATGATTGGACACCTTGGAGTCTTCAAAACCGGGAGGTTGATCTACATACACTAATTCACTAATTTCACCATTCAAAAAGGCACTTTTAACATCCATTTGATATAACTTAATATTGTGAGAACAAGCATAAGCAAGTAAAATTCTAATAGCTTCAAGTCTAGCTACGGGAGCAAAAGTTTCATCGAAATCCAAACCTTCGACTTGAGTGTAGCCTTGCGCAACTAATCTTGCCTTATTCCTCACAACAATGCCATCTTCATTTTCTTTGTTACGAAATACCCATTTGGTTCCAATAACATTATAATTCTTAGGCCTCTCAACCAATTCCCAAACTCTGTTATGGATGAAGTTATTTAATTCTTCTTGCATGGCCATCACCCAATCCGGATCACAAAGTGCTTCATCTACACGTTTAGGCTCAAGAGAAGATACAAAAGAGTAATGTTGACAAAATGAAGCCACACGAGATCGAGTTTGAATGCCCTTACTAATGTCACCCACAATTTGATCAATGGGATGATCCTTGGCAATTTGACCATGAACTCTTGTTTGAACAACTTGATCTTGAGAAGATGTGGATGATGAAGTAGAGACCAATTGATCATCTTCTTGAGGTGAGTCATTCACATTTGCATTGTTAATACCTTGGTCTTGAGAAGTTGATTCACTCACTTGAGTGGATATGATATGCTCTTCATCATCATCTTCTTCTTCTTCTTCTCTTGGTCGAATGTCACCAATATCCATATTCTTCATTGCTTCTCTCAACCCATCACCTCTCACATCATCTAAGTTCTCTTTCTCATCTTGTGACCCATTTGTTTCATCAAATTGAACATCATAAGCTTCCTCAACAAATCCCTTGGATTTATTATAAACTCTATAGGCCTTGCTACAAGATGAATATCCGAGAAAGAACCCTTCATCACATTTGCTTTGAAACTTGGATAATCGAGAGCCTTTTTTCAAGATATAGCATTTACACCCAAATACCCAAAAATATGAAATATTTGGCTTTCTTCCAACAAGCAATTCATACGGAGTTTTGTTGAAGAATCCATGACAATAAAGGCTTTTTGAAGAATGGCAAGCGGTGTTGATAGCCTCGGCCCAAAAATAATCCGAAACATTATACTCGGCTAGCATTGATCTTGCCATTTCAATCAATGTCCTATTCTTTCTCTCAACCAACCCATTTTGTTCCGGTGTATATGTGGTTGAGAATTCATGTTTCATCCCCTTCTCATTGCAAAACTCCTCCACACGAGTGTTTTTGAATTCACTACCATTATCACTCCTAACTTTCTTCAACTTGAGCTCAAATTCATTTTTGGCTCTAGTGACAAAGTTCTTGAATATATCACAAGCATTGGCTTTGTCATGAAGAAAGAATACCCATGTGAATCTTGAGAAGTCATCCACTATCACAAGACAATAATTATTGCCACCAATGCTTCTATATGTTGTTGGCCCAAATAAATCCATATGCAATAATTCAAAGATTCTTGTGGTGGACATAGCACTCTTGGTTGGATGAGAGTTGGCTACTTGTTTGCCGGCTTGACAAGCACTACACAATTTATCCTTTTCAAATTTGACATCCTTCAAGCCAAGGACTAAATCATGCTTAACCAATTTATTTAGTTGTCTCATGCCAACATGACCTAGTCTTCTATGCCATAACCAACCCATTGAGGCTTTAGAGAATAAACAAGTTGAGAGATTTGCCTCTTTAGATGAAAAGTCCACAAGATATAAACTATCATGACGAAAACCCTTGAAAATAGTTTCCTTTTCATCAAGAGTTGTCACAACAAATTCATCACTAGTAAATGAACATCTATAGCCATTATCGCAAAGTTGAGCAATAAATAACAAGTTGAAATTTAAAGAATCAACTAACAAGACATTTGATAATTTATAATCTTGAGAGATAGAAATGTCACCAATGCCTTTAACACCTCCCTTGCTATCATCACCAAAGGTAATATTATCAAAGTCGGAGATATCTTCATCAAGACGTGAGAATATTTTCTTTTCACCGGTCATGTGGTTTGTACAACCACTATCAATTACCCAATGTCTTCCTCCGGCTTTGTAATTTACCTACACAAGAGAATCACTTCCTTTTAGGTACCCAACTTTTCTTGGGTCCTTCAATGTTAGTGATCATAACTTTAGGCACCCAAATGGATTTCAATCTAGTATTATCCATAGAGCGACCGACCCTTTGAATCTTTCTTAAGAATGTAAGATGGATCAAAGTATATGGTCTTCTTGCTCTTGCACTTGTGATTCACATCTACCTTTGTCTTGCAAATGTGGCATTTCTTGAATTTAGCTTCTTCTTGCAATGTCACACTCGATGGCACATAAGTGGTCTTCTTGGGAATGAAAGTCGACTTCCCTTGCTTGGGCAAATAACCAATGCCATTCTTGTTCAATGTGAATTTTTGACTTGTCCAATAATGATTGAATTTGACTTGACTTCCAAACCATTTAACAAGATCCTTGGACGAACACTCCACATCTTTCTTCAAGGATTCATTCTCCAATAATAAGAAATGTGCTTCACTTGAATCTCTTCCACTAGTGCAAGAGCTTGTGCTTGTGCTACAAGAGGTGTTAGTTGAGCAAGATATACATGTTTTACAAGTATCAAGGTTGGCAACGAGTTTTCCTTTGGCTTCTTGCGCAAGGAGAGAGTTGTGAGCTTCCTTAAGCTCCTCATGCTCTCCTTTGAGAATTCCCCATGATGTGTTGAGAGTATCATGAGATTCCTTTAGGTTGGCATGAGAAATCTTTTGCTCCTCATAGGATTTTTGAATTGAAATATTCTTCAATTCTAAATCCCTCAACTTAGCTTTTTCCTTGCGCAATTTTTCATCGGATTTTATAACCAAATTAGCAAGATATTCATAGGATATAGAATTTTCATCATCATCATTATCATCATCACTATCACTCTCTTCATCATTGATTATTACCTTTGATGTACCTTTGGCCATAAGGCAATATGGCTTGGAGAAGAGTGATGGGGCTTCCTTAATTGCAACCCCGGCAAGACTCTTCGAAGGCTTGACTTCCTCTTCTTCCTCATCGGAGCTTGCATCGGAGTCCCACTCAACAAAGTACGCTTGCCCATTCTTCTCCTTCTTGTAGTACTTCTTCTTCTTGTTCTCACTCATCTTGTACTTGTTCTTGCTTGTTTTGCCCTCTTTCTTATTTGGGCAATTTATTGATATATGCCCAATCTCCCCACAAGAGAAGCACTCTTTGCCTTCAAATGGATTCTTCTTTGAGAACTTATTTGTCTTGCCAAATCTCTTCTTCTCAAGAACCTTTTGGAGCCCCCTAACAATAAGAGTCATTTCTTCATCCGAATCTTCATCATTTTCACAATGTGTTTCTTCTTCTTGAGTAGCTTTGGCCTTGAGAGCAATATTCTTCTTCTCTTCATTTGTTGTTTGACCATGAGCTTCCTTTTGAGATTGCTTAAAGATGTCATGTGTGAGCACTTCACCAAGCACTTCCGTAGGAGTGTATTTCTTCAAGTCTTCTCTCACTAGCATTGTGACAATGGTCTCATATTTCTCTGGGAGACTTCTAAGAAATTTGCGAGAGAAGTCTTGATCCGGCACCTCATAATCAAGACATTTTAGCTCATTCACAATTTCATTCAACCAATTGAACATGGTTGAAATGTCTTCATCCTTCTTCATTGTAAACTCATTGAATTTTCCTTGGAGCACATGGAGCTTGGCTTCTTTGACTGAGGATGTTCCATCATAGATTTCCGCTAGCTTGTTCCAAACATCGTTTGCACTTGTAATGCCCTTGACCCAGTTGAATTGATCAAGAAATAGACCTTCATACAATATACACAATGCTTCCTCATTTAGGTCCTCATTCTCTAAATCTCTTTCGGTCTTGATATTTTTGTCTAGAATGACAAACCCTTCCTCAACAATCCCCCAAACTTTTCTTCCGGCCATCCTTAGATAGGTTGTCATCCTAGTCTTCCAATAATCATAATTTCCCCATCAAAGTAAGGAATCTTCCTTTGCTTCATTTTGTTCTCTCTAGCCATTTTAATCCTACTCCGGGATGATTAAATCCTTGATTAGCGAGTACTTAGCTCTGATGCCACTTGTAGGACCTAGGATTACCGACTAGAGGGGGGGTAAATAGGCGGTTTTAAAAACTTCAATCACAACACTAGAGAAATTTAATTAGAACCACAAGGGGAATTAAATCTCTAGCTACTCTAAGCCTATGTTGATGGTTTTGCAGCCTAGGGTGACAAGATAAGAGTCAATCTCTATGAAATTAATTTGCTTCAAGTAAATAATCAAGACAATGAGCAAGCAATAAGAGCAAGTGACACAAGAACTTATCCCGTGGTATCGATGACTTGCCGGTCACCCCTAATCCACGTTGAGATGGATTCAATGTTCAACTGCTCCTCTATCAAGTCTCCACTTGATGTATGAGCCAGTTAGAACCAAAGAACCGCTCCAAATCTCGATTCCACTAGAGTTGCTCTTCACTGCTCCGGCGAGGTGAGCACAATGACCTCTCACAATCAACTTCCACGACAACCTCACAATCTTCTTGAAGTGCTCGATGGAATCACGAGCTCCAAGCCGGCTAGGAGGCGGCAACCTCCAAGAGTAACAAATCAACCACGAGCTCAATGAAATCCTAGTGTCACAATGATCAAATCATTGATGCAATGCACTAGAAGCTCTCAATCTAACAAAGAAATGCAATCTCAAAGCAAGTGAGTGGGAGAGAGGAGAATAAGGGCTCTAGAATGTGTTTCAAGCTTTCCCAAGTGCCAAGAGAGCTCACATGCCCGCGGGGTGTGAGTATTTATAGCCCCCTCCTCGAAACTAGCTGTTATGTGCAATTCCCATTCAAAATCGTGCATCGCGGACCGTCCGCACAACACTCGCGGACCGTCCGCGTCCAAATTACAATGACTATATTGGCTGTCAGTCATGTGTCAGAGGTGACCGTTCAGGTCTGGCGGACCGTCCGCCAGGCAACCGCGGACCGTCCGCGATCACCACGGACAGTCCACCAGAGCAAGGCTGGACAGTCTACTCCTCTGGAAACGTGAAAACGCTTTCTGTGTGAATCTTGAGTTAATTTACGGACCGTCCGCGGCTCCACCCTGGACCGTCCGTGAGAACACTTAGCGCCAGCTCAAGTCAACGCACGTGGGCCCAAAGACAGGACAGTCCGTGGACCATCCGCGTTCCATCCGCGGACCGTCCGCGGTTCGTTCGGACACCACCAAACGGAATTTCCACAGGTTTTATATGTAGAAAGAAAAGCCAAAAACCTGCGGACCGTCTGCCCGAGGGCCTCGGACGGTCCGCCAGCCACGACAGGGCTGGTTTACCATCAGATTCGCAATGTGCCCTCTTCCAAGTTAGTCACCACAAATTCTAAATGCACTACATGCAAATCAAAGACCATTGTGGCATTAATATTTCACTGAACCATCGAAGTTGATCCCTCTTGACAGTGCAGCTATCTATCCTATCAACACAATTAGGGGCCTAGATGCCTTCAGCCGCATCGGCCCGGCCACTGGCCCACCTCCCCAAGCCCCTGGGACCCTCCGCGAAGCTTCGCCGAAGCTTCTTGCCCCGCCCCCTTCCTTCCCCGCGCCAATCCCCGCATGGAAGGTGTGCCCCCGCATGGAAACCTTCGATCCGCCGGCCGCCGACGCCCTCCATCTCCGCGCGCACGCTGAGCTTTCCCGGGCTCCCTCCCCGGGGCAATAAAAGGAGGCCCTCGCCCCTCCCCCCCCCCCCCGAGCCTCACAACCATCCCCCTCCGATCCCAAGCCCGCGGCGCCATTCCACCCGAGCTCCCCACGCCACCGCTTTCCCCCAAGCTTGCCGCCGCCGTCGATTCTTCCCCTCCGGCGTTGCTCCGGTCAATCTCGCCCTGCCACGAGGACCGCGCAAGAGTAATGTTGACGTAAAATCCGCACCTCACGCCAAGCACACAGCAAGCCGAATTAGCTGGCTTCACATGTGGCCCGGGCTTTTGAATCCGGAAGCGTGCCAGTCAGTTTGCCTGAAAACTAACAAAGGGACAAAAAAGGTTTAGATCAAAACCTGGAACGTGCCGGGTGAGACCAGACAGTTCCATATTTGCGGCGTTGAAGCCAATCTCGAACGACATATAGCTACGGACAAGCTATCTGTCGGCAGTTAAAGCCTCATTCGGCAATCGGCAAGGCACGCAAGGAGCGCTCTGCCGAATGCGTGACGTAAGCATGACGAAAGATCGGCTTTCAACCGAATGAACATTGTAACACGTACTCATAGCCGATTAACGAGAAACAGAGCATGATAGATAAATAAAAGGGTGAAACATGATCATAAATTCGCAGTAAACAAAGAATGCATAGGCCGAAAGCAGCACCCGTCAGGCATGATAACAAAACAAGTTAATCCACCGCATGATACGACTTGTTTGAGACCACACCACTAATCAGATTAGACCAATCCACCGCATGATACAATCTAACCATGAAAAGCTAAAAGCATTCAATGTTTAGTTACGAACCCACAACACAGTCACGAATTTACATTGAAAACAAGAATGCATAGGCCGAAAGCAGCACCCGTCAAGCATGGCAACGAACGAATTAATCCACCGCATGATACAACTCGTTTGAGGTCACACCACCAATCAGATTAGATCAATCCACCGCATGATACAATCTAATCGTGAAAGGCTAAAAGCATTCATTGTCCAATGCAAACCCACGAACACACGTTCACTCGTGAGAGCACTGCCGAATACGGCTACTTAGCCGAATCGGGGTCCGCGGCGAAGGAACAAACTTAATCGGTAAAGATAAATCTATCAGATCGAATCGAATTCTAATCCACCGGATGATTAGCTCTAAGACGACCCAAAAACCTGCATCTACCGCATGATACCCGGTTCTGTCAAGATCTACACAATGCCGACAAGCTCGAACCCGCGACACGTGGCAACCTAGATCGGTTTCGGATTCGGCTATGAAGGGATAAGTCGTCGCACCGTAAAGCAAAGCCGATTCTAGCCGATCTAGATTGGGCAAAGGTGTGTTGCATGAATTAAGCACAGAGTAAAAACGAAGCAACACGGGGTAACTTAATGAATCTGTTAGATCTTGCCGAAATCTAACAGAGCCGATAACTTGGTCCATACTAGATCTTAGCCCACCGCATGGCTCATGACCTAACAGAGGAACCTTCTTGAGACCACAACTTAAATCCACCGGATGATACTAAGCATGGTAACAAGACTACTTGCATCAAAGCTTAAATCCACCGCATGATACTAAGCATGATACAAGGTTGCCGGTACTTACGGAGGTCGACGGATCGATGACTCCTCTCGAAGAACTCGACGACTCGACTAAAGGACTCGATGTTGGCACGGGGCCGGTTTGTTGTATTGATTGATTGTCTTCAATCTTACAATTGCCATGGGTTTATATTTATACCCAGGTCTTGATACAACTCCTAGTCGGACACGACTACAATACTTGTTTCTAAAAATAAGTGACGAATCTTCGTGCCCATATTGCGTTCCTTGTTCGAACCGGCCTTTTCCTTATATTGATCCACGTCATCATGCCTTCCCGAACACTACTGCTCTTCGCCTGCGGAACAATGCCTCTGCCGAATGATAACGCATTCCCGACCGCAAAGTATCTCTGCCGAACGCTTCAGAGAAAACCCCTTAGCCGAATGGCGACGCGTTCCCGACCGCAGAGCATCTTTGCCGAATACTTCAGAGAAAGCCCTTTAGCCGAATGGCATCCTTCCACCAAATCCGGCCCACATGTCAGCCTCTTTCTGGTGCTAATTTTTGGTGTCAACACATGCCCCTTCAATTTCGGGATAAAGGATACTTTTATCTTGGAATTGACCAGGAATCCCCAACATTTCCAGGCTGAGCCCGCTCGACATCCGTTTTATCTCTTGAATCTTCAGAGCTCTCATCCGGATCCGAACCCTAAATCATCGACTTCCAGGATTCAATCTTCAAATGGCGAATCAAGATTTTGCCCTCCAGGTAAGCTTCAATCCCCTCAAACATATTCGGCATTCTTCTTTTGATTCACATCTTAAATTTCTCCTCATCTCCTTCTACTCTTGATAGGCCCTGGCTGCCGAAATCCTTATCCCTGTTGAGGAAAAAGCTCCATCCTATTTCCTCGGCCCTGTAGGGGATTCAGACCCTTCCGAAATCATTGCGGCCGAATCTCAGCGGATTCCTTTTAAGATTTCACTGAAAAAACCTCATGAGTGGCAAGACGCCTTCAAGAACTGGCCTTTGCCCCCAATCGCTGGATGGAGAAATTGGTACAAAAGGATTTCTGACGATAAAAGTCCCCAGACGCAGAATTGGGACAGTCTTCGTATTTCTCATTGCTTGGAGCTATCTCTAGCTGAAACACCAAAGAATGAGAACCTTCTGATCGCAGCTTGCCACTTCTGGTCCAATGGTGCAAATGCTTTTCTTTTCGGCCATGGCCCAATGTCCCCTACCTTGGCCGATGTCTACATGATGACCGGCCTGAATGTTACAGGAACTGTGTACCCATATGACCATAAAGGTTCCTCCAAGCAGACAGGAGTAAGAACAGGAGTTGGATACAAGAGATATATCCAGAATCATATGTCTGATGGTCCTCTGACTGATGTCGAATACAGAGCTTTCCTGAACATGTGGCTATGCAGATCAGTCTTTTGTGGCAAAGCCAATGAGCCAACCTTGAATCATATCGTGATGGCCGAAGAACTGGCTGCCGGAAAAGTCATCCCACTTGGGAAATACCTCCTGGGAAGTGTTTACCATATGCTCAACCAAACCACCCACCTGATGCACACTAGCAAGAAGATCCCCTGTGTCAATGGTCCCTGGTGGTTTGTTCAAATGTGGCTACAATTATACATGCACCAAATCGTTGCTATTGATCTCAATAGCCGAGACTTCCCTTCAATCAATTATAAAGAAGGAGAAACCCGGAGAACCAAAGGTTGTCAAACTTATGGAGAAGCTGCCTCCACTGTACCTATCAACAAGAACATTGGTGAACTGTTTGAGCTCTTCTTCAGAGGTTTTGCCAATCCTCTTTGGTTCCCTTATTCGGACAATGACAATCTTACTCTCCCTTGCGAATTCAGCTTTGAGACTGGATGCACTGATGTACAATCTGTAGCAATTTTTAATGCCTTCATCCAGCCCTGCATCCTGTCAGCCGAATTCTGTGGAGGGAGGCTAGTCCAAAGCACTTATGAATATTATCAGCCAAACATGATGGCTAGACAGTTGGGATGTGGCCAAGTGCCCCCTAGGCTATTTCTCCATGAATTCCTCAAGCCTAGGGAAATAGTCAAGGATTCCACAGAAACAAGAAGGATTTTCACCTATAAATGCTGTGGAACTATTTATGCACCTGATCCTTTTGTGCCAACAATATCTGCCCATCCTTCCTTCACTCTCTGGTGGCAAGAATTCCATGATCATATCTTCAATATGCCAATCTATCCCTTCTGCCTTGAGTTAATGCCTGATTATCAGCCAACTGCAGAGGTAATATGCTTATTCCTTTATCTGTCTTCATGACATTAACTCCAATCGATTCTGACTCTATTATTTTGCAGGACATAACACCTGCCCCCCTTGCCAGAGTAATCTTATACAAAACCGCAGGCCCAATATCTGCTTTGGGGCATCAATCTCCTACCTTGGCTCGGCTGATGGCTAGACAAGCTTCTTCAGATCCAATACTCACTAGACCATCATCTGTCAAGAGGAAAACCCTCCTTATAGCTGCTCCCTCAGTTGTAAAGAAGAAAAGAACAAGTAGCAAAATCAAGGTCAGAGTCCTTTTCTTTGACTATAATGCTTTTGGTGTTTTGCTCAGCTTTATTTCTTTTTGATTTCAGGCCAAAGAACAGCAGCCAGCAACCAGTACAGGTCCTGCCGATGCTTCAATGATTGGTAAAATTTCTCACTATTTTGTCTTTAAAGTTTCTCTCCATCGGCATTGATTCCTTTTCAGTTTCAGAGCAAATCTCAATAGACCCAATCTTGGAGAGTCCTCCTTCTCATCAAGAACTAGCTTCAGCTTCACCTGATGTTCCTCAACCAGAAGCCTCTTCTCCACCAAAAGATCTTCCAAGCTCTCCTCAGCATGACATACAAGAATCTTTGCCTGAGCTCGAGCTGCCCTCTCTTTCCATCCAAGAGATCAGGAATCAGGTAGAGATAATTACCCAGTCTTCCAGTTCGTTATTCAATGGATCATCAATAATTCGGCAGAATCTTCTTTCAGGAGAAAACCACTTCTTCACCCAGCTATTCATTTGCTGTGGATGATCTAGTTGCCGAACAAGGAGAAGAAACCTCTTCTGGTCAAACTTTATCGGAGGAGAACCAAGCAAAACTGAAGGAAATCCTCTCTTTTCTGCATAAGGACACTCGGGAACAAGTTACCAATGCTGATCTTTTAAGAGACTTGCTTGAATCATTTGACCAAGATCTTCCTGCTGACATCAAGACTTCTTTAGATCCAATTTCCAGATTGGATGATCATTTTATCGCAGTGAAGCAAGCTCTGAAGAATCAATCTGCTCAACCAGCCTTGGAGCAAAGGAGAACTTTGGTCAAGCAATCTGTAAAAGACCTGCATACTCAAGTCCAGAATGACAAGGAATTATTGACCAAACTGGAATCTGAACTTGAAATGAAGGAGATCAGAAAAGCTGCACTTGAAGCCGAATTGAGAGATCTATCGGCCGAAATTGAAGCTGACAAGAAGAAAATAGTCGAGCTTCCCAAGCTAACAGAGAGGAGGCGAAAGGAAGCCTTAGCAGCTCTAAACGAAGACAAACAACTCAAGGCGAAGCTTGCTGCCCTGACCAGAACCCAAGAAGCTGATAAAAACTTATTAGAGAACATTAGCAACATGATATCAAATGCCAAAAATGTAATCTCAAAGTTCTTGGGTGTGTGAATTGTGTCAAATAGTTTGATAGCCGAATGTTTTATCAACCCTGTAATCTTGTCATCTCTTAACTCTGCTTTTCTCCATTGTGGATGACTCATTCGGCAAAGTTGGCCATAATAGCACTTAGACCCGAAAAACGACCTAACTCAACACAGCCGAATCCAATTCAGTAGAACTGAACCCGATTCGGCATGAATCCCAAACGACACCGAAACTGCTCGGTTCGTGGGGCTTTCCACCTTCCGAAATTTTGGGATGCACGCCACGATCTCCTCTGCGGGTTCTATAAATAAACACCCAGGCAGCCCACAGTTTTCACCAAGTTCTTCGCCTTCCAAGTTCTTGCCGGCTCAAGTCATTCTTTTCCTCATCCACAGTAACTCCGAGGAACTTCCAATGGCCGACAACAACAGGAGGCGCCCGGCCGTCGATGAGGCCGAAGGAAGTCGCGCCGGCGCTCGCCGCAGCTGATTGGTTGCTTGCTTCTCTCTGTTCTTCTCGAGATTTCCTCCCTCTTTCTTGACGAATCTCTTTGTTCTTTCAGGGTAATCCAATGGATTGCCGGCGCTGGTGCGCCAGTTGCAGCTCCAGCCGCTGCTCCTGCGGCATCTTCAAGTTCGTCCAATCGATCTCTCGAATCGGACGACTACCGCTACACGGACGGCGATGCCCGCCGATTCAAAGCGGAGCGTGACGATACTCGCCGCGAGTTGGAGGCTATCTCCAAGCAAGCCGGGATTGCTGACCTCGAATGGCAGCACGAGCGCAAGCAGCTGCTCGAAGTCATTGATGGTGAGTCCTGCAATCTGCTCAATCTCAATCTTGTCCCCCAACTGATATTATTCTGCTGCCCCTTTTGTAAACTTGCAGCGCGTGATGCTGAACTTGATCGACTGAAGGCACTGGTGGATGAGCTGGCGAACAAGGTGAATGCTCCTGGGGACACACCAGAAGCTCGCCTCGGTGCGGTGGCGGGCCGCATCGATGAGGTGGCCTCGCACGGCATCCGTCTGGGTACTGCCGCAGGCCTAGTCGCCATGTCGACGCACACCAATACCGACTATTCCAGGCTACCGACCGGCTTCGCTAATGATAACCCGGAGGAGATCGACGACATCGAGGCCTCCATAGATCGCCTTGATGCTCATGGCGCCGCCATTGCCGATTCCATTCATCCCCAGTCCGTTTTGAACAAGCTATTCCATTAGTTTGTACTAGGGATTTATAGAATTTCGGCAATAAAACTTATCTTTTGTGATCTTGCATGAACATCTGATGTAATATATTTTGTGCTAAGGGCAATACATTCAATATTGGCCATTTTCCTTTTCTGTCAACATTTGTTCTGAAGGCGATTTCTTCCCGAATATCGGCTGTTCGGCAATTTGATACATCAATCATCGATCGATTTCAATACTGGGATAATACCTCTTCAAATATCTTCCATTTATAGCAGAAGCAAATTCTTCTCCCAATAATGTCTTCAAAATATATGCATTTCCAGGCACGCATCTAACCACTCTGAAAGGACCTTCCCAATTTGGAGACCATTTGCCGAATGCTGCATATTTGGTTCCAATCGGCAATATCGCCTTCCAAACTAGATCACCTTCTGTAAATTGCTTAACCTTCACCTTCTTGTTGTAATACTTAGCAACTCGCATTTTGTTCTTCTCAATATTCTCCAAGGCCCTGAGACGAATCATATGCAAATCCTCTAATTCGTCCATCATTAAATCTTTATAATCCTTAGAACTTAAATCCTTTTGCAACTTTATTCTTCTTGAGTCTAATTGTATCTCCCATGGCAAGATAGCATGATGCTCATACACCAACTCATAAGGAGACGTCTGTGTAGCTCCATGTGGAGCCATTCGGTAAGCCCATAAAGCCTCATTGAGTACCGAATGCCACTTTCTCGGCTTCTGATCAATCTTTTTCTGTATAATTTTAATCATAATCTTGTTAGAAGCCTCTGCCTGACCATTAGCTTGGGCATAATAAGGAGAAGAATTTAACAATTTGATGCCCATACTTTCAGCAAAATCTTTGAACTCTGAAGATGTAAATTGAGTCCCTTGATCTGTGGTGATTGTTTGAGGAATCCCAAATCTGTAAATGATATGTTCTTTAAGAAATTCAACCATATTCTCCGACGTCACCTTCTTTAACGGAATTGCCTCAACCCACTTGGTAAAATAATCAGTTGCCAAAAGCACAAACTTATGCCCCTTGCTAGATGGAGGATTTATTTGGCCAATCAAATCTATTCCCCATCCTCTGAATGGCCATGGCTTGATAATGGGATTCAAAGCCGATGCCGGAACTCTCTGAATGTTTCCAAATTTCTGACAGTCTTGACATCCCTTATAATATTCAAAACAATCTTCCAACATTGTCGGCCAGTAATATCCAGTTCTTCTAATAATCCACTTCATTCGATAGGCCGATTGATGTGCTCCACACAACCCATCATGTACTTCACTCATCAGCCTTTTTGCTTCTTCATGATTTAAGCAATGTAACAGCACCCCATCTAAGGATTTATAATACAAATTATCATCAAGAAGAACAAACTTTAAAGCTTTATACCTGAGCTTTCTAGAAACCTTTCGGGATGGATTCTCCAGATAATCGGCAATCTCTTTTCTCCAATCATCCTCTGCCAGATTATTCCCGAATGCATATACATCATTAGCAAAAACTTCTCGAAGCTCTTTATAACCTGATGCACTTTGGGCCAATCTATTTGCCTCTCCATTATTCCCCCTAGGAATGTGTTGTAGAATTACTGACCGAAAGCTCTTCAATATTTCTTTGCATTCTTCATAGTAATTCCTCAAGGTATCACTTTTGCACTCATATTCACCATTCAATTGTTTTATGACCAATTCTGAATCTCCAAAAATTTCAATTGCAATGGCCTTTGCTTCTTTCAAATATTGGAGCCCTTTGAGCAATGCCTCATACTCAGCTTGATTGTTAGTAACAGCAGATTGAATGGGAACAGCAAACTCAAATGTTTCCCCTTTGGGTGAAATTAATAAGATACCTGCTCCACCACCTTTGTTGCATGAAGATCCATCGAAGAATAACACCCAAGGAACAATGTTAAGCAAAGTTATCGATGTATTATGATGTTCAGTAATGAAGTCGGCAATAATCTGTCCCTTAACAGCCTTTGCCGATTCAAACCTTAACTCAAATTCAGACAAAGCTAAAATCCATTTGCCAATCCTTCCGTTCAAAATTGGCATAGACAACATGTGTTTTATCACATCAAACTTTGAATACACAATGCATTCGGCATGTAGTAAGTAGTGCCGAAATTTTGTACAGGAGTAGTAAACACATAAGCAAAGCTTCTCTATAGCCGAATACCTTGTCTCTGGATCTAGTAACTTTCGGCTAAGGTATGCAACTGCTCTTTCCTTCCCTTCAAATTCTTGAATGAGGGCCGATCCAATAGTTTGGGCATCGGCCGCCACGTACAACTTGAAAGGCTTGTTTAATTGTGGAGGCACTAATACTGGTGGCTTCTTCATGTATTCCTTTATTTCATCAAAAGCCTTCTGTTGTTCGTCACCCCATACAAACTTTTGATCCTTTTTTATTTTCAACAGTGAGGAAAAGGGCAACACCTTTTGTGACAAGTTTGATATGAACCTTCTCACAAAATTTATCTTGCCAAGCAGCGATTGTAACTCTTTAAGATTAGTTGGAGGAACAATTTCATCAATTGCCTTCATGCTTTTCTTACCAACTCCTATTCCTCCTTCATGTATCAAGAATCCCAGAAACTCTCCAGCCGAAACTCCAAAAGCACACTTGTTCGGGTTCATCTTAAGCCCATGTTTCCTGGTGCATTCTAGAGTTTTCCTTATGTCGGCCAAATGAGACTTATGATCCAATGACTTGATCACCACATCATCAATATATATTTCCACAATCTTGCCGATCAACTCATGAAAAATATAATTCATAGCCCTTTGATAAGTTGCACCGGCATTTTTCAATCCAAAGGTCATGACAACCCACTCAAACAACCCTATGTGTCCAGGACACCTGAAAGCTGTCTTTACTATATCTTCCAATGCCATATAAATCTGATTGTATCCTGCGTTACCATCCATGAAACTGAGCACTTTGTATCCAGCAGCAGCATCAACCAATGAATCAGCAATAGGCATTGGATATCCATCCATGGGTGTAGCCTTGTTTAGGTCTCTAAAATCTATGCAAACCCTCATCTTTCCATTTTTCTTATAGACAGGAACAATATTAGAGATCCAATCCGCGTATTTACATGGCCGAATGAAATTTGCATCTAGTAATCTTTCAATCTCCTTTTTCACATCGGCCAACACTTCTTCCTTGTAGATTTTTCGGGGTGGTTGCTTGTAAGGCCTGTATCCAGGTTTGATTGGCAACCGATGCTCAACAATAGAACGGTCTAGACCGGGCATCTCCGAATAATCCCAAGCAAAGCAGTCCTTGTATTCTTTTAACAATGTCACCAACTTTTCTTTGAAAACCGAATCCAAGTTAGCACTGATAAATGTCGGCCTCGGCTTGTCACCATCTCCAATGTCCACTTCTTCTAATTTATCGGCCGACACAAATCCACGTCCTAATTTTCCATCAGTTCCATCAATTGGATTTTCCATCAAAAATTACTATGAGAGCCGACTGCTTCGATCGGCTGCTGATCACTGCTGGCTGGTGCCACAGGACCTTCTCCCCAGTCTTTACCTGAGAAACAATCTATACCTTGATACTCCCAGAAAGCTGGTTCCATATTTGCCACGCTTATTGAATCATCTGCTTGGACAATCTCCACCTCATCATCTATCCACTGAATAAGCTGTTGATGCATAGTAGATGGAATACAACAATTTGCATGAATCCAATCTCTTCCAAGCAGCAAGCTATATGCCCCTTTGCCCTCAATGACAAACAAAGTCGTAAGCAGAGTCTTGGACCCAATCATCAGATCAACGTGCACGCATCCCTTGGTGTCCGAAGGATTTCCAGCAAAATCATTCAGAATTATGCTCGTTGGTGTCAAATCTCTAGGGCCCATACCAAGCTTCCTGAATGTGGTATATGGCATTACATTGACAGCAGCTCCTCCATCGACAAACATCTTGGTCAATGGTTTGCCATTAACATATCCCTTCAAGTACAGTGGCTTCATGTGCCGATTCTGGGTTGGCTTCTCAAAAACAGCTTGTTTGTTCAACATCAATTGTGCCATTAACCCAAATTGTTCGGCATCATCTATATCGGGCAATATTTCTTCCTGTACAATTTGGTTAGCTGGAGCCATGAATTCATTCGGCAGAAAACATACCATACATGTAGGAGCCGAATGACTATGTTCGTCAGGCCTGTCTTTTGGGAGCCATATTGATTTCACCTTGACCTTTGCTTGCTTCAATTCCCGATTCCTCAGGCGCTGTACTCTTCTCTTCTGGCTCTTCCTCAAACCAGGTGGGCACCATTGTCCTTCTTGCCACACATAAGCATGATCTTCTTCTTCTTCACGATCAACCCACTTGTAATCAGCATGTCTCTTTTTTGGTTGATCATTAAAACGCCGATTATCACTAGGATACACCCTGCCAATTCTTTCATGGACAGATCGGCGATTGACATTTCCCTGCCTATATTCATCATACCTATTATTGCATTCAGGACAACTATTCCATGTGGGAAGCTTCAAACCTTCGTTCCAACAGTGTCTGAAGAATGCACACCCCCAATGCGCACGTTCCTGCTCTCGAGCATACTCTTCTTGTTCTTCCTCAAACCTTTCTTCTTCGCGCCTTCTTTTCTCCTCCTCGTATTCACGCCTTTGAAAACGCTCTTTTTCTTGCTGACGCTGCCATTTGTTGAGGAGAATACGTGTAGTAACTCTAGGTTTAAAGGATTCTCCCACTTCAAATCGGCTATTCGGGAACCGAAGATTTTTCTGGCGAATCTGTTCAATTGTGATCTGCCGAGTGGGATCAACTGAACCATCCTGTCTTGCCTTTTTTGAGGTTAAAACTTTCAATCTTTCCTTTTCTCCAGATGGAACAGCATTCACCATATTAACCGAGAACCCGATCATATTCTGAGGGAAAGGGTTACTGTCCAGTTTCATCTTGTTGTCGAATTTCAGATGTCCTTCCTGGATAGCTTTCTGAATCTTCATCCTAAAGACTCTGCATTCATTAATGGAATGAGAATTTCTATCATGAAACCCACAGTACCTCTTATCTTTCACTCCATCGGGCCGAAGCATAGAATGCCCCTCTGGCAATTTGATTCGGCCTTCTTTCACCAGGAACTCAAACAATTTGTCCGCCTTAGTCACATCAAAATCATACGTTCCCTTCACCTGTTTGATCCATCTTTGAGTCATTGTAACTGGTTCTTTGCTCCACACTATCTCTGCTGCGGCTATCTCCTCGCTATCTTCATATTCATCTTCTTGATCTGCTCTTTCAAGGAATTGGTTATAGATGTCAGCTACATCATTATTTTTAGCAAATCTGACATCTTTCTTGAAACCATATGCCTGGTTACTCATCAAGGCCAATCTGTGCGACAACTGGCCCAGATCATCAAACTCCATCCCGAATAGCTTCTCCCGAATGGCAGGCAGCATTCCAGCTACAGCCATACCAGCCAGTTGATCATCAGGTATGTTCAGAGAAAAGCACATACTCTTAGTTTCCCTAAATCTCCTGAGGAACTCTGTAGGTGTTTCATTATTCCTCTGCCTTAAGCTGGTCAAATCAACCAACTTTTTCTCGGTACTGCCAATGTAGTAATGAGCATGGAATTTCTGTTCCAGGTCTTTCCAAGTACAAATCGACTGAGCAGGCAAAGAAGCAAACCATGTAAAAGCTGGACCCGTCAGTGACAAAGGAAAGTATCTGATTCTGAAAGCCTCATCTGCCGAAGCCTCTCCGAGCTGCATCAGATATCGAGCTATATGTTCCACAGTGCTAGTATCATCTTGTCCTGAGAATTTAGTAAATTCTGTAGGCACCTTGACTCTATTCGGCAATGATACCCTTTGGTACCATTCCGGGAAAGGAGACGAGTACATGTATCCCTGATTTTTAGGCTTCAGACCGAATTGATTTTGCAATACATCGGTCATTTTTTGCACCATGAGGTCAATACTGGTATCTTGATTCCCTGGTCTTCCAGCAAGCATGCCTGCAGTACCAACATATCCAGGATTCGGGAGAGCGTCGATAGCATTGTAATCCATAAACTCTGAATATCCGTTTCCATATAAATCCCTCTGCAGTCTGTTGTTCAAGGGAGATATCTTGTAAGCAGAAGCAGGCGGATTCCCTGTGGTGCCGAATGCCATATCACCGTATGTGCGAGTTTTCGGCAATGCAGGCTGAGGATCTTGCTGAATCGGTTGTCCATTTGTATCTTTAGCACCAGAACCTCCAGTTTCATCAGCATTTCCTTTACCATGTAGTTTCTGAACTGGTGCTTGAACATTGAAGTACGTCGGACCACCCAATTGCCCATGTATTTGCTCGAAGGGTTTATCCACATGCTGACCAAAAATGCTTACCATTATATGCCGAAAACTGTTCAAGAACGCAGCATTGTGATTGGTCATTGCTTCTCCCAAAGCTTTGTATAACAAGCCCGAGAATCTCTCCCTCTCTTCTTCTTCAGTAAAATCAGACTGCCCAGGAAGGAGAACTCTTGGCAAGTCGGATTTGAGAAACGGTGCACCACTCCTGTTCTTGGCGAAAGACAGTAAACATTTGTTAATGAATTGGCCAGCAGCAGCCTTTACCATCTGTTGATGCTCTTCAGACAACTCTTCCAAAGTGACATCCATGATGTCGCTCAACTCAGGCATCTTGAAAACTTGTGTGTGTCCCACCGGGCGTGCCAAAAAGTGTGTTGACGTAAAATCCGCACCTCACGCCAAGCACACAGCAAGCCGAATTAGCTGGCTTCACACGTGGCCCGGGCTTTTGAATCCGGAAGCGTGCCAGTCAGTTTGCCTGAAAACTAACAAAGGGACAAAAAAGGTTTAGATCAAAACCTGGAACGTGCCGGGTGAGACCAGACAGTTCCATATTTGCGGCGTTGAAGCCAATCTCGAACGACATATAGCTACGGACAAGCTATCTGTCGGCAGTTAAAGCCTCATTCGGCAATCGGCAAGGCACGCAAGGAGCGCTCTGCCGAATGCGTGACGTAAGCATGACGAAAGATCGGCTTTCAACCGAATGAACATTGTAACACGTACTCATAGCCGATTAACGAGAAACAGAGCATGATAGATAAATAAAAGGGTGAAACATGATCATAAATTCGCAGTAAACAAAGAATGCATAGGCCGAAAGCAGCACCCGTCAGGCATGATAACAAAACAAGTTAATCCACCGCATGATACGACTTGTTTGAGACCACACCACTAATCAGATTAGACCAATCCACCGCATGATACAATCTAACCATGAAAAGCTAAAAGCATTCAATGTTTAGTTACGAACCCACAACACAGTCACGAATTTACATTGAAAACAAGAATGCATAGGCCGAAAGCAGCACCCGTCAAGCATGGCAACGAACGAATTAATCCACCGCATGATACAACTCGTTTGAGGTCACACCACCAATCAGATTAGATCAATCCACCGCATGATACAATCTAATCGTGAAAGGCTAAAAGCATTCATTGTCCAATGCAAACCCACGAACACACGTTCACTCGTGAGAGCACTGCCGAATACGGCTACTTAGCCGAATCGGGGTCCGCGGCGAAGGAACAAACTTAATCGGTAAAGATAAATCTATCAGATCGAATCGAATTCTAATCCACCGGATGATTAGCTCTAAGACGACCCAAAAACCTGCATCTACCGCATGATACCCGGTTCTGTCAAGATCTACACAATGCCGACAAGCTCGAACCCGCGACACGTGGCAACCTAGATCGGTTTCGGATTCGGCTATGAAGGGATAAGTCGTCGCACCGTAAAGCAAAGCCGATTCTAGCCGATCTAGATTGGGCAAAGGTGTGTTGCATGAATTAAGCACAGAGTAAAAACGAAGCAACACGGGGTAACTTAATGAATCTGTTAGATCTTGCCGAAATCTAACAGAGCCGATAACTTGGTCCATACTAGATCTTAGCCCACCGCATGGCTCATGACCTAACAGAGGAACCTTCTTGAGACCACAACTTAAATCCACCGGATGATACTAAGCATGGTAACAAGACTACTTGCATCAAAGCTTAAATCCACCGCATGATACTAAGCATGATACAAGGTTGCCGGTACTTACGGAGGTCGACGGATCGATGACTCCTCTCGAAGAACTCGACGACTCGACTAAAGGACTCGATGTTGGCACGGGGCCGGTTTGTTGTATTGATTGATTGTCTTCAATCTTACAATTGCCATGGGTTTATATTTATACCCAGGTCTTGATACAACTCCTAGTCGGACACGACTACAATACTTGTTTCTAAAAATAAGTGACGAATCTTCGTGCCCATATTGCGTTCCTTGTTCGAACCGGCCTTTTCCTTATATTGATCCACGTCATCATGCCTTCCCGAACACTACTGCTCTTCGCCTGCGGAACAATGCCTCTGCCGAATGATAACGCATTCCCGACCGCAAAGTATCTCTGCCGAACGCTTCAGAGAAAACCCCTTAGCCGAATGGCGACGCGTTCCCGACCGCAGAGCATCTTTGCCGAATACTTCAGAGAAAGCCCTTTAGCCGAATGGCATCCTTCCACCAAATCCGGCCCACATGTCAGCCTCTTTCTGGTGCTAATTTTTGGTGTCAACAAGTAAGGATCCCACCCGGCCCCTTCCCACTCCCTCTCTTTCCCCCTAGTGCCCCTAACCTTCTCGCCGGAGTCTCCCCGCCGCGGTTCATCGTCGTCGGCCATTCCCGCCGCTCGATCCGTGTCAGGAAGCTCCTGGGCACACTCCCCGCGACCCCAGCTCCCTCCTCGACTTGATCTCGTTGTCAGTAGAGCCCCAGAGCACCAGATCGATCTTGCTCTGGCGAGCCCCCGCCACGGCCATGGGCGGCACCACCGCCTCGGTCGCCGCCAGTGATCCCCCCTGCCGCGATCCTTCTCCGCCGTTAGATCCCGATCCCACGGCCAAGATTCAACTCCCACCCCGAGTCAAACCTTGGGATACCGGTCAGCCCGAGTCTTTTTGCAAAAGAGCCCCTTCACTTTTTAGAATAAAACCCGTAGTCCACCTCAGTTCAAAAATAATTGCATATAGGTCATTTTTTTAACGAAAAACCCCCTGAGCTTTTAAGTACTAGAACCTGCCGTCTTGTTTTAATGTTTTTGCATGTTAGCCCTCGTAGTTTTACTCATAATTACGTTTAGGTCCTCGATTTTCTTCAAATAAGCCCCTGGAACCTTTTAAAAATGGCAATAGGTCCCTAGAACTTAGCAAAGCCATATCTTTTCCGTTTTAGCTCCGATTAGTGTGATTTTCGCGCTCATGTGTTCGCAGTGAAGCGTCGAATATTTATAGAACCTTTATTTGTAATGTTTCTACTATTTGGTGTACTATTCTAATAGAATATTATTTGTTTGCATGTATTGGTTTGCGTGCTCGCTTGTATGGTGATTCGTGTCCAGTCGGTGAGCCGTACGCTTTGGAGTCCGAGTACGTGGAGGACTTTCTGGAGCAGGACCCACAGCAGCAGCAGTAGCAGCCGCCCTTCGAGGAAGGCAAGTTATAGCACGGACAATCCTTGCTTTATTTTTAGTAGTTTATTGGCTTTTATTTAAGTTGTTCATAATTAATATAGGTTAAATGAATTATTTATGAATATTAAAATCAAATATAAGATGTAGAAACATTTTTGATGCATTCATGCTGGCTGCATTGTGTTTTGTTCGTGAGTAGTTCAAAAGAGAATTTGTGCCATACTAGATCATGAAGGCTAGGTGGAGGGTTATGAACCTAGGTGATACGAATTACAAGTTTATGGACCAAAAAGTGCACTTTCGGAGTTTATGGACCCAAGTTGCACAAATTACAACTTTATGGACCCATAAATGCACTTTCAGAGTTTATGGACCTAAGTGTCACGTGCTTACAAGTTAGTGGACCTCTGGTGCATTTTACTCTTGGATAAAATATGTTAAATTCTTGAGTAAGTTTTTTTTGGCCTATAATTTAAAGGGTCTATCATCTCATTATAGGGTGACTCAGGCTATTTGGATCCATGGACTAATCTTTAGGCCTAAACTTAGTCCGTTAGGTGATCCAAACATAGGAATTAAAAGGGGGAATATAAATTAGTCAGACCCAACTTAAGTTTAGTCCTTCAAATCCACTTAATTCGGACTAAAAGAAAATAAAAGGAGGCAATTGATTAGGAAAGGATCAGAATGGATCGCCTACTTCTCTTGCATCTTTCCCCTTTCGTCTCCTTCCACAGCCATGCATCACCCTCATCGTGCTCACATGGCCTTCTTATGTGCCACCGTTTCCTTCACCGACAAGGCTTTTCTATAAATCATATTTATAAACTAATCATATATATTTTTGGAACCTTTTTTATAAGATGGATTTTTTTCTCCTATAGCTGTCACATTTTTACTGGTTAGAAATTTTTTAATGTTAATTACTTTTTTCTTTTTCATAAGTCAAATGTTGTGGAACACAATCACATATTTGCATAAAAAACTTATTTGAGAATGAGCATTTTTTGTTATTACATGGAACATTTATAGCCAATAAAAAAATTTCTTATACATAAGTAATATTAATGTTAATTTGCGTGAAAAAATCAAGGCACAAATCACATTGTACATCATAGGGCTAAAATTGAGGAAGACTTCGGTCAGTTGGAGAGGAGGAAATTCGAATTTTGAAACAATATTTTCTTTCATACAACTCTCTAAAGCACTTACTCAAGGAAGATGAAATGGAAGTCCATTTTTTCACCAGAAGATCTATAGTGAATTCATTTTCATCCCAGAGTTCTAAAACAATTTTATGAATTACCTAAAATTTTATACTTGTCCCCAGAAGTTTATTATTTTTCACCATAAAGTCTAAACTAATGAAGTTGACAACCTGGATTTCAAAAACAATTGTATCAACAACCTTAGTTTTTTATTTCATCCACTTTATAGTCCTAAACTGAAATAATAATGGTACTAGTGATTTTAGGGATTTGTTTGTCTGATGGTATTGTGAAGTTTAATTTCACAACATTGTAACACCATGGTGTCCAAAATTATTAGTCCATATCTCCTTTATGCTTCCTAATATAAAGATTAATATTTTTTGTTGTATTTTGTTACGTATAAGTTTCATGCCGTAACTAATTAACCACAAATGCATGCATCAAAAAACAGAATACTATGGCTGCAGGCTCTCAAACTTAGAATACGCCATGTTGATGGCAAAATATTTTTCTGTATAATCTGGAACGAAATTGAAAAGTGCCTAATATATGCTAGCTAGTTTCGTTCAAGTGATATAGAATTAACAAAATGTGTTATAGGCATGTGTGCATGAGAACAAAATATAAGAGTCTAACATAGAAGGGAGAGGCTGAGCATCCTTAAGTGTCTACCCAAAACTGGTCAGCTGCTGCATGCCTCTTGATGGATCTGATGGCCCGTCGAAGAGGCTCTTTTCTACGTAGGACTACTCGATGTTGATGAATGAAAGGCATGGGCTGTTAACCAAAGATGACTCTTGTTCATTATCTTTCTCGAGGATGTTTGGAGCACTGGTGCACCAATACGAAAGACGTCAAGCTCGAGGCATTACTTTGTGCCAACTGTTTGCTAGCTTCAGCATTTTTTTGCACATAAACGGCAAGCCTACAAACACTCCAATTCATATGCGCATCTGCAAACACAAGCAAATTTCACTTTGCAGAACATGGCCGTGTGGCCATGGTGTGATGCTTCTTCAACCCTCCATGCATATTCCTATAGGTCAGGGCGCCCAGGATAACAGCGATTTCCTTGCTAGGTAGCTGCCGCCATATATTAATTTTGTGTTTGTACCTGGGTCATGTAGATTGATTCAACATAAAACAGGGTATACATGATTCTAAGGTAGGTGGGGAAATTATATGAGAAGTAATAATCAAAGGTCAAATTTATTTCTTTGATCACATGGGATTGTGAGAGTTGGATCAACGGCTGCATGTTTTATGTTTTTATCTTAGATTTATATTTTTAGAGAGTATTTTTATAATGGCAAAGGTGGGGTAATTTAGATATAGATCTAGGGGGTTAGAGCATCTCCAAAAGACTAGCCAAATCGTTTTCTAAAGTTAAATTTAGGTATTGTTAGAGAAAAAATGTTTCCACCTCTATAAATGACCCTCCAAATTTAGTGGCTCTCCATCCCACCTCATTGGCTAGCTATTTTTAGCTAGCCTACCTCACTAGCCATCTTTACAGAATCTGTTGGATTATTCTGTTATTTGTTAGTCAAATCTATTTTTGAGAGTAGCTAAATCAATAAATTTGACTAGTCTTGTTAGCTAATCTCTTGGAGATGCTCTTACTTTAGACTATTTTCATAATAGAAGAGGTGGGTAATTTTTTTAAAAAAATAGAATAGATCCAATGGCCAGTATTATCAACAATAATTATAGCCTATTGATGGCTAGATGTTTCTGATTTTGTGAGTATTTCTATAATTTATCTTTGTTTGTGAGAATTTCTATATTTTATCTTTTTGTGAGAATTTCTATAATTTATGTTTTTAAAGAACTAAGGTTATTCCTTTATCAAGGCCAGTATTGGATCATATCCCGTACACTGGTAGTGGACATGGCAGATTTCCAATCCTATGATTCCAAGAAATTATGGACTTAGATTGGAACAATAACCAGTTCATGCAAATATGGCAAAGACCATCTCGAGAAAATTTAAATAGGTGAGAAAGGGATTGAAGGCCTAGAGAAAGGACCTCTCAAGTTAATCAAACTTATCAATAATTGTAAGCGGTTCTTGCTATGTTGGGTGACTTTGTGGACTACAGCCTAGCACCTTTATGGGACCCAGTTTTGCATAATAGTGGAGCCTGGCTGAGGCCCTCTATTTGCCCATTACACTATATGGTTTATAGGCCTAGAGAGGGAACTAAACGTGTTATTCTATTGCATAACCCTATCTAGCCCTAGCCCTAAGGCAGGAACCAACCACAACCAAAGATGCTTCAAGAGCTCAGGTTTACAGGGTGTTTTGGGGCAACAAGTGCACCAAGACCTCACTAGATGGTTTAGTGAGAAGTTCACATGCTATGTAGATGATAAAGTGTTCAAATGGCCAAGTGCTTGGTAGTTAAGCTGTGCTCACTGGATGTTCAAATGAAGATCACATTTGTGAGCAACAGAATATCCTATGAGTACATTTTCTTGGTTGGTGAAATCGGATGGTTCATTATGTTAGGGAAATTTATACCACTGCATAGCGTCGTTGAATCTTGAGGAAATGATGCCACAATTGAGGGTGCAACCAGCCTTCCACCACCAACTCAAGCATATTGAAAATGAACACAATTAAACATAATTAAAGATGTGAATTGTAAGTGCATCTAGTGCCCCTTGTGGGTTTTGGTGATTTGATAGTAAACAACTAAGAAACTAACATGATTATTGAGACATATATGCAGATGTTAGTTCCTCCATGAGCACTGTCGTTAGTGGAAGATGACCCTCAAAAAATGAAAAGAATTGATGGCATGTTCTGTCGGTGAGGAGTTAGTCTTTGCTAGTTTCTCATTGAGTTTAGGACACATCGTACTATCAAGAGGGATAGCTTACTGGTAAAACATGTGTCTTGTTGTTTAAGAACCCTTCCAAATACCCTTGAGAGACACTAGAGCCAACATGTACACGAGCCTTGGCTTTCACATCATGTTTCTTGGATTTTTTGGTATTCACCGGAAATCTCCGACATACATCAGAAATTTTCGGTCCTCAACCGATATCTCCGATATGCGTTGGTTTGTGTGCTTTCCACAGAAGGTTTCCGGTGGTTAGCAGATATCTCCGGCTCGGGCGACGGAATTTTCCAGTTGTTTGAGCGAAAATATCCGGTGGAATGCGGTTCAACGTTTACTATTGAGTGTGAGCTATAAATACCCCCTCACCTCTCCACCTACTGGTTGGCCACTGCGTTGAGTGAACCATAACTTCTCTCAAGCACTCTAGAGTTCTCCCAACTCCCCTTGCATTAACTCCCAAGTGATTGGTGGTGAGTTTGGTAAGATATTTGAGCAAGTGTGCAACTTGAGCATTCATTCCACTCTTGAGCATCAAATTCACGTTTCTCCAGTGATTCTTGTTTGTTACTACTGGGGATTCATCCCCTAGATAGCTAGGCATTGCCGGGAGCATCCAAGCTTGTGGATTTTCCTTGGAAGTTTGCATTGCCCCATCCTTTTGAGGGTTTGATGGTAAGTTCCTTAGTTCATCTCTTGGTTGACTAATGTGAGGAAAGTGGCTTGGTGTGCATAAGCCCGTCTTTCGTAGGCCCTCAACGGAGACGTAGCTCCCTGTGTGAGAGTGAACTTCATATTAATATCTCATGTCTCCTTGTGTGCTCGTGCTCTTCAAGCTCATATTGTTTTGTGAACTACATTGTGTTCCTTTGTCCCGATCTATATTTTTGTGAAGTTGTTTGGTTTTGTTGGTGAGACCAGCCAGACCGGTATTAGAAACTGATTAGAATGGTTTGGGTGAGTGTGTCAAAATATAATTTAGACTTCACCATTGTGCCGATCTCAATGAGACCATCAAAATGCATATGTAGAACATCGAATTTGAACTTCGGATAAGGGAATTATGACATCGAGAAGGTGTGCACCGCGTCAAAACCCATTTGTCTGATTTGGGAAAGTGGTCGGGCCAGTTTCGGGGTAATCAAAATTGAATTTGGAGATTCATGTAGAATTTGAATTATAAACGATCTCCAAGTCAGGGCATGACCTCTTCACCCTATAAATATAAAGGGTCACGGCCGATTGAGGGTTTATCCAACCCATATCTTTAACCTTTTTTTCCTTTGCCCTACTTTTTCAAACCCTAATTATGTTACTACTCAACAGCAGTTGAAGGTGTTTTAGGTGACTAGCTGATCCTAGAACAATCCAAGGTGTGCTTGCCCTGATGGGTTCCATCCCGAGCGAGCATTTGTTGATCTTTGCTAGAACTCTGATGAAACTGGTCTGACCGGATTGCTTTTTTGCGAAGAGCTCCTCTGCACTTGCTAGTGTTTAGCGTACAATGCCTTTTAGTGGCAAGACACTTTTTTTGGCAACTCCACTGGGGAAGAAGAAAGATAAGTCGTCTATTATGGGTGATGATAATTCTAAGCGCAACGAGATTGATGAGTCCAATTTCACTAAGCCATATTTTTGAGAAGATTGTGGCCGATGAATAGAATATTATTGAAGAGAAGTTCAAAGCTATCGAGGAAGAATTTGTGCAAGAAGCAAAAAGGCATAACTAAGAAGCAACACAAGCAATTCTTTTCACACTTCTCAATTGATAGGCAAGGCAATATCAAGAAAGATAGAGAAGTTATCTTCAATACTCCAGCACCTCAGGTAAAAAGCAATGTAAGCACATCTACATCATCTCCCTAGGTTAACTTGTATGATCTCACTACTGTCATAGACAATTTGCGCTCGTCATTAAGTAAAAGTACACTTGATATGATAGAAAATAATAATGGCAAGCAAGTTGTAGGAGATAGTGATATTGCATCTAATGTTATTTATCCAAGAGCCCGAGATAGTGATATTGCATCTAATGTTACTTACCTAACAGCCCACCTCCTAATCCATTGGTTTTCCATAAATTCATGATATGCCATTGTCATCGAATTATTTTGAGGGCCAAAAAACACAGAACAGTACAATATGCAAAAAGTGACTAGACCAGTTTTGCAATCCGGTCTGATTGGTTATGGTGCTTTAGTTACCTATTAGTTGTCTTCTGAGCCTATAACTAAGGCCCTGTTTGGATCCAATGAACTAAACTTTAGTCCTATCCTTAGTAGCCACGTTCCCGTTCCCGGAACCGGAAGGTTCCCGGAACTAGGAACGGCACTTGAATAATTTGTACACTAAATTGTTCTCGGAACGTTCCCGTTCCCTTTTTGGAACGAGGAACATGAAACGAGGAACGTGGCCACGTTCCACGTTCCCGGCTTCATCCTACCTTTTTTAGTCTCATTTAGTCCCTAAAGACCCAAATAGATGGACTAAAAGGTGGGATTAAATGGTTTAATCCATTAGTCCCTTGGGGCAGCTAAATGGGACTAAAGTCACCCCCTATCTCTAGTCTTTAGTCTTTTTACGGTGTTTTCATTGCCTTTTAGTCCCTCCATCCAAACATGACAGAGACTAAACTTTAGTTCCTGTGACTAGAGGGATCCAAACAAGGCCTAAGTCTAATATCCCTCTCCTTCACGCTAAGTATAGCCAAGCTGGTGAGCTTACTAGTTTTGTAGCTCTATATATAAAAATAGCTGGTAGCACTCAACCAATAGCTCCTATGGGGAAGGGTGTTTCGTATGGTCCTATGAATAACACACAATTTAATAGATGTTTGCAACATAATGTTTCTGGCCAGCCCATACAACAAAACACGTTGCAATTGTATGCTACTACATCACGACCATTTAGGCCAGCAACTATTCAAGATGTTATTGATAATTTTCATGCTAATCTGGATAAATAAATAAATGAGGATTATGGTATAGATGTAAAAGATAGATATGTTCATATCAAAAACCGAATTGCTGGCTTCGTTGCCACTATGCTCATCAATCCATTGCCCAGTCACCAACACAGCAAACCCATCAGCATGTCACGTACTATGTTAGCTACGCCACTGGCTTTGGATTATTTTCAAGTAACGCGACGGGAATGCATAAATTTACTGAATTTGCGCGTGTTAACCACATTTCATCACGGCTTTCACTTTCACGCACAAGAATGACGTCACTCGGGAAAAGGTCAAGGAGAAGTAAAGCAGAGTTTTTTTTTCTTGATTCAACATTGCTTTTCTGAAAGAAGAGCATTTTAAGTACAAAGAATTAAACGAAACAATGGTAAACGTGGGGAAGAATATTGACATCACAACGAACAAGTACACCGGAGTTTAACCACGGCTGGCGGGTCGTAGAAGATGGAGACAACACAACTACCGCAGCTATCTCGAACGGCTCCACGAATGCGTGAATCCCCACAGCTGTACAGAAGAAATGTAATAAAGCACGTGAAATCAAGTTCAGAGACAAAAATGAGCGAATACTGGTTTATTTTCCAACAGTTCGCTAATTCACGGTGCATGTAATAGAAATGTGAAAATTGTGTTTTCTTTTTCTTCCCCCATCTGAAATGTCATGCAAAAATTAATCTGAAGAGTTTAGTTGCAATTTTGCAAATGTGCATGGCATGGCCGATATATATCATCCAGCTCACTTGTGGATGAAACCTATCTAAACAAAGCATCAAACTACTCACGACTTTAGGTCTCTACTTGGTCACAAAAACATGCCACCATGGAGAAAGTTCATATAAATTCCATCTCTGACCACTAACATCACCAAATGTTCACATTGGTCATATCAAATGATGTACAAAGGTTTATCAATGATTATATTTTACTAAAAGATTGTACGTGAGATTTAAAATAACAAACTTATGGCCAAAGTATGCCACTTTTATCAGGATCAAACTTGAGCTAGTAAACCACCCTTCAATGTCTGGAGTGTTTCTTACATGTCATATTAAGAAGTTGTGAACAAATATGACTAGCACATACAAACCTTTATAGGTAACTGAAATAAAAAAAATGTATCTTACCTCGACATTCTTTAGTTCAAAATCTGGACTATGTGCCAAGCATGAGTTTCCAAATGTGTCGCATGATCCACTGCTTCCATGTAACCTATTTGAACAGAATTTAGATACCATACAGATACAGCTCCCCCCAAAAGAGCAAAGCCAATGCCAACATAAGACAACTTACAGATCTTCATCAACACGCAATGCGAAGCTCCCACCACCTCCAAATGCCAATGCATCATTCAGGCACAAATAATAGAATCTGTTTGCTCCTGGATATGCTTTCAGATAAGCTTTTTGAACCAATATAAAATATTTTATAAACTACTGTACTGTAGAAAAATCTATGAAGGGCAGAGGGATATACAAAGTTGTCAGTTAATTAAATAGTAAATGTCAAGTTATTTTGAAACATTATAATGTTGTCATCAGATTCTCTTCTTATCATGATGGCCATGTTAGCACTCGTGTTAGCCTTCCTGTTCCACTAACCAGTGGCTCGAATAAACTGGTATTGTGCAAGAAGTTTAGGGACATAACATGAAACGGCTACTGGCCTGTGAAACAACTAAAAAAATCTTAAGTATTCATCACAAGCTACTCATTCACATGTTCCTATAAATTATACTTACCAGTTGGTCTGAAAATTCTAGGTTCACCATATACTGTTGTGAACACAAATGTCTGGTTTGTTCCCTGGTTCATAAGAAAAGTAACTATAGTTACTATATGCTGGACTAAACCTAGTAATCGCATGCACAAGCAGCATGACTTGTATTTGTTGTGATTGAGCATAATGTGCAAGTCCTTTATGGCTGACCTGGTATTTCCTTTTCTCTGTCGGCCGTAAAGGACTGTTCAATAAGCCACCAAACACAGCCCCTCGCATATCTCCAACAATCTAATCAAAGAGGAAATAGGGGAAACATCTTTAGAATAATTCCCACCCTCTAAAAAAAGAAACATGAATTTCACACCAAAATATGGCACAAGTAACAACTTAAAATGGCAAGGGCAAGTAGATAGTTGGACATACCAATAGGCATGGACCCTGAATATTCTCACTTCTACGAAGAAGTGTTCTTAGAGATATTCCATGCTTCCAGGTGCTGCACTTCATTTGTTAAAAACAAGAAAGAATTACAAAGTGCGCAGAGAAACATTAAACAAGGTATTTTCAGAGAGAAAAGCTGTAAGCATGACAAGCTGATTAATACTTTACCTATATAGCAATACCCAGTGACAACCCTTTAAGGTCCCAGGGAGAGAAGATTGAAAGAATGCGAACAGTTTTGGAGATACAAACATAGACTTTTCGGTTAGATAATGAAGATTGCCTGCACAGTCTGAAATTGATGTTTCCTCGTTTCCATTTGAGTTATCAACGGATCTGTACGACTGAAGGACCTGGTTCTTAATAAAATTCCCATTCCTTTCATCTTTCTCACTTTCAGACCCAGACTCCTCACTCAATTCCAGTGGTCCATTTTGCCATGTGAAATCACTCCCTCTCCATCTCTTAGGAAGTGATTCAGGAGGTAACGGTCTCAAAGCCTCTAAACAAGGTTGATTCTGCTCATGCCCAGAGTTTGAGGTTGGTAGAAGGGACAATACATAAGATGATAAAGACGATTTCTTGGCAGAAGTAAAATGTTCTGCCGGGAAAGATATTGCCTGAAAAAAAATGCAGGTCATTATAGCATTAAAAAGGCTCAAAACAAAAGATGTTCTATAGAAACTAAAACAGATCACTATTTAATGAAGAATTCAGCAACATTTGTAAACTAAAAGTCCCAAAATTATAGATGAACCACATACGTATGCATGCAGGTTAGTTTCAGTCTCTCAACAAATATTAAATTAGGAAGTAATACAGTAAGCTCTTGCAAGGTAGTACTACTAAAATGATATAATAAGTTTAAAACTATGCGTACAAGCAGAATCTACGCTGAAGGTATTTGGAATTGACAAATCATTTGATTTAGCATGGCATGCAACGTTGCACATATAACTACGGAGAATGGTAACTGACAAAGATACCACATCTATAAACTACTTCAAATAATATAAACTAGCCTTTTTCCCCTTAAGAAATTTTATCAGTTTTCGTTGTTCAAGGATGGTGGAAAACATAGGGGCACACAATACTCACTTTCCCCCATTCCTATCCTTAAAGAAGGTACTCTTTCCATGTACTCTTTCCATGTATAAGCTTTATGAAGCATCAAGCATGCAACTTGAAGGGAAGGCTAATAAATGTACTCTAATTTGTAAAGGAGACTTAATCTCATCTGAACTAATAAATGATGCATCAAGGAAATAAACTGAGATACGACGACCACAAGGTGAGGTCTGTACATTTATCAGCCCTGCGCAGTTTTGTCAAAGAAAACCTTCGAGCATTTCAATGATACATTGAAAGTCCAAGGGGTCTGATTTCAGATTAATGCATACTTCACATGTTCCACCACTGAACATGGAACTTCCCACAGACTTAGGGCCCGTTTGTTTCCCTCCGTCTAAACTTTAGCCCCGTCACATCGGATATAAACATGTTAATTATGAGTATTAAATATAGATTAATTAAAAAACCCATTACATAAACAAGGACTAATTTGCAAGATGAATCTATTAAGCCTAATTATTAGACAATGTAATGCTACAGTAAACGTATGATAATTATGTGTTAATTATAGCTTAATTAGACTTGTTAGGTTCGTCTCGCGAAATAGATATGACTTATGCAATTAGTTTTACAATTAATTTATGTTTAATACGTCTAATTATTACTTATTTAAAGCTCTAAACTTTAGCACCTGGATCCAAACGGCACCTTAATTGAATGGATCAAACATGAAAAGACTGATAACTGCAGTATCCGAGCTAACACTTGCAAGACGCTTTAAGGCCAGGTTTAGGCCCAAGCTGATGTTGGCCACAAAGATCTCATCATGGTCCAAAGGGTGAGGACTGAAAGATGGCGAGTGAATTATAAGACGAATGTTGGCATGGTTAACTGGGCGAGCTGAACTCTCGAGGATCATAGTGACGGCAAGACATTGCACATCAAAGCAATAGTAAAAGAGGCTACCCATTAAAAGAGCCAATCTCTCTGCATTGCCGTGTTTGCGGCATTACGCAAATGCACATGGAAATTTGCACAGGCAGGCAGCGGGGGGCAGCAAAACCACATGCTTTGTCCTTAGCTTACCACAGGACGCCATTCCAGGGAGCCTCATTTCGCCCAGGAAAGAGGAAACCCAACCCCGAATCTAGTAATAAGTCCAGGAGAGCACATCAATCACCGAAGCAACAACAGCTACCGAGCCACCTCATCCGCAATGGCCGCAATCCGTGAAGGAGGGAGATGAAAAATCGATTCTTTGGCCCTGATTCGGCAGCGCGGGTCCTCCAAGATCCCACCTTCCGCGAGATCCCAACTTTCCCCGCGCCAACCACCGAACGCACAACAGAAAAAGAAGAGATGCCACCGACACAATCAATGCTACTGGCCGGAGCCGCGGGAGGCGGATCTCATCTCACCTGCGGCGGCTCGACGGCGGCGGGCGCCGGGGAAGGGGCAACGGGGGAGTCGGCGAGGAGGCGGGCGAGGCGGTCCGCCACCTTCTCCTTCCACGCGAGCATCGCCTCGCCTCGCGCTCGCGCTCGCACCAGCCGGCACGCCCGCGATTCGCGGCCCGTGGACGGGACGGGAGCACGCGACCGCGCGGGGTGGTGGGCGGAGCGGAGGGGTAAGCGAGGACGGCGGGAGGACGAGGCAACAAAAACAAAAAGGGGGGGGGGGGGGGGGCGAAAAGGGGAGTTTTTTCAAGCTTGGCTGATGGCGCACGCCGCACGCGTGGAAATGGAATGGAACAAGTTAGGCCCGGCACGACACGGGACCGCCACCGGCGGGGTGGGTCGGCGCGGCCGGTGATGCACGTCAGCGGTCAGCGGCCGTCCAATGTCCCGAGGTGGTGGGGCCAGCGAGCGACGGCGCGGCACCACCAGTAGTCAACGGCGGAAAGATGCTGGGCCCAGGTTTGTTTGGGATGAAAATGTCTGGACATAGGTTTGACCACTAATTAAGGTACTAAATAAAGTTAGTTTATAAAATTATTTATAAGACTGCGATTAATTTATAAGACCTATCTAACGAGACATCTGACCGTATGATTAGAGAATGATTACTGCAGCATTATTGTAGTAAATTATAGGTTAATTAGGCTCATTACATTCTTCGCGTAAAGTTACACCAATCCTTAAAAAGGTTGACAAATAGACTTCGTTTAATACTTTATGCATGCAAAATTCTCCAGAGAAAAAAAATTGCTGACTCAAAGAAACACGGCCTTGGTCGGATTTCCTGTTGCCGAACAGTCAAATTTTGAAGTTCTAGTTGGGTAGTACTCGACATTACTTGACACGGTCTTCTAAATTACGCTTTGACCATTTATTTTATATTATATTATTTATAATTATAAATTTATAATTATTAGAAAATATTTTTATGACAAATCTAATCATTCCAAATTACACTATAAAAGTTAAAATATTTTGGTTAAATTTTTTATCAAAGTTTGTCAAGTTTGAATTTTGATATACGTGCGCGCCTTATAAAAGCGAAAGGAGGGAATAATTATTTATAGTACTTTTGATTTGGCAAAAATAGACATGCTAGTACTTCAACTTTGATTTATGGGTCAAGTTCGTCCCTCAACTTTTAAATTGATCAATCTAGTCACTGAAGTTTAGTTTTTAGATTAAATTCGTCTCTTAACTTTTAAATCAACCAATCTAGTCCCTCAATTTTTTTCTATTTATTTTACAATTCTTCAGCACCACATTTTTATATACAGCTGGTATTCAAATATATATGGTTCACTAATTTATTTTTACCATCTCATCTATCTGTTATCATAATCAATGTTTATATTCATCGTTTCCATTGTGGTTGTGTGTATAACTCAATTTGTTCGTGTAGCATGTATAGACGAGTCACTACTTTTTGCTAAACTGACTACTACACTTATATGTTTTAGGCTAACTATTTTTGAAAAAAATATACTTCTAACCTTGTATAGAGGTAATCTAAAAGCTTAGCCAGACTTCTAGGTCAATCATGCTTGTCAAACTTTATCTAGATGCTAAAAAATAGCATACGACTTTTGTAGCAAATATATATACGTAAATGTGTATCTAAATAATTAATATATTTAGATATAAAAGTTTTGAGCTCTCAAGGGATGGATCTGACAAAAAACAAAATTTGAGGGACTAAATTGGTGGATTTGAAAATTGAGGGATGAGTTTAATCCAAAAATCTAAATTGAGGGACTAAATTGACCAATTTTAAAGTTGAGGAATTACCCTCAAGGCAAAGTTGAGGGACAAAAGTGTTTATTTTGCCTTTTGATTTTGGAGTTGTGGAGCAATTCAATTTTTTTGTCTTTTTCGGCATGATATTATGGTTTTGTATGTACAGATGGCCACTAACATCTTGCTCATGCTTATCAAAAATTAATATGTTTCAAACGTGCATGCGTGCACCAGCTCGTAGGCTCGTAGCCTTGTCGTCCGAGTGCATCGTTCATTATCCAAAGGGAGCGTTAAGAGTATTTGAGCATAAGCAGAGAAAAATCATATTTTTAAATTCCAAATACTATGAATGTCTGGTTTTCAACTCCTAATTATAAATTGGATGGTGAGGTCATCCAGCTATCGAAACTAGGCATTTTTGGACCCTTTGATGGTAACGAATGTGTTTTTTCATTTTCTGCATTTTAAATTTATTTACTGTAAAAAATTCATAACTAATTTATATAACTTAAAAAATGAAAATATACCAACTTTTTTAAAATGTACATATATCGGAATATAAATAAATTAAATTCAAAAAAACTCCAACTATGGCACCAAAAGATAGTCTATGCTTTTAGAAAAATTTTGGTACTAAATTCATATTTTTCAAAGTTAAAATGAATTAGTTATTAATTTTTAGATTGAACAAAAAATATTTAAACTGTAGGAGATGAAAACTCAACTTTGAAACCATGTAAGGGTTCAAATATATCTGGTTTTGATAGTTGAAAGGCTCTCGCCATTCGGTTTTGTAGTTGGGGATTGAATACTAGACTTTTACGGTATTTGAAGTGTTAAATAGAACTTTTTCCTAGTTTTTACAATTTTGGTGATTTTTTTATTCGGCAAGTTTGCAATAACATTTCAAAACACAGCAAATCGCAACTGATCTGTAAAAGGATCTAGTTTCTTTGATTTTTGTATTTGTTTTGTATTCATTGTTCAATATCATCCACCACCCACAATACTGACAAAATTAACCACCTTTAGGGCCTGTTTGGTAGAGCTCCATCTGATTCTGATTTTCTATGGGAGCTGATTCTCTAATAGAAGTGATTCTGTGGCTGAAAGTGATTCTCTTTGATTCTCTATCATAAACTCTCAAAATCAGGATGATGAATCACTTCACAAAATCAGGAGAAACTGCTTTTTTCAGCTCCCAGCCCCTTACTTCATTTCAAAGAATCACTTCACAGAATCAGCAGAGAATCACTTCTCACTGAAAAACTGTTTGGCAGAGCTACTCCTGGATTCACCAGAGAATCAGCTCTGGAGCTCTGCCAAGGACCTTAGTCCTTCGCCCATACTGATCCTCGCCAAAATTAACCACCTTCACGTTACTGAAGCTATGTAACCAAAGTATATGCTCTAAGATCGAGAGGCAGTACCAATCTAGTTATATGTTGAGTGGCAGTCACTCGATGTAACCAAAGTATATGCTCTAAGATAAAGTGGGCAGCAACAAAACTGGTCGATAAATGGAGGAGCTGCATCAAATTGGAAAGCTGTTCCAAATTTACTTGTAACCAATCCTAACTTGTTCCCCAATTTTAAATACTATATGCTCGAATGATTTAGAATCGGTTTAGAAGTTATTTGGGTTCTTCTACTGATTGTGTGTCATGGGCCAGCCGACTGGGTCTATTGGGCCAGGCCTATTAGGGTTAGGTTAGGGTTAAGTAAGCCTCTCTATATAAAGAGGGGAGATGTACCATTGAAGGCAAGCAATGAGAATATTAATCTATTAGGATTAGCCCCTTCTATCCCTGCCCTCGTGGTCCAGCTGCCGCCATCGGCGAGGTCGGGCTGTAAGGGTTAAAGATCAGATTGGATCTCTGTACGTGACAAATTGGTATCAATTAGCTTTGGTTTCGTGTCCATGGGTGACATCGATGACACTTGCGAGGCACTCAACAAGTTGGCAGCCCAACTTTTAGTGGGAGCGAAGAAGTTGAAAGAGTGGTTGGAGCGGCGACGCCAACACGAGGAGGCGTTGCGGCTTCGTGCAGTGGATCATGAGCGCTGTGAGGCGGCGGCGGTGCGGCTTCAAGCTGCGGCGTGCGGGCTCCTTGCACGGCTGCGGGTGCGGGCGCTGTACCTAGCGCACGAGGAGACTGTGCTTCCCCTTCAGCCTTCTACATGCGCGGTTCAGCACAGCAGCGTGCTTACGCGATGGACCAAGAGAGTTGCAGGAGTTCCAACCTTGTGCAGCACTCTTGCATCTCGATGCAGCCAAGGAGGGGTCGCCTCTGCTGGCGGCCGTGGGGATCCACTTCAGGCCGCGGCGCAACGCCATCCATTGGTTCAACTTCTCCGTGGGTGGTGCTGTCTTTGGCAGGATTTGCGGTGGCGGTTAAGGTGCCCTCCATGCTGATCGTGAAGAGCTACCTACAGACGGCGGAGGACATGCCTTATGGGCCGATGGGCTGCCTCTTGGAATCGTCACCCCATGGGAAGCCAACGGCTGGGCTATTTTGCTGGGATCCAGGGGGAGCACGTCGTGACAGTGCAATTCATGCTAGTTTATCGAAGGCAACAGGATTGGAAATGCGACACAAATGAACATCTGGATTTTAGTTAGCATTTTAGTCAATAATAAGAGATTGAGCTGAGATGTAAAAGGCTTGATTTTTTTAAGTAATAGGTTTACGTCAGAGTCTAACTGTTCTTAAGACCGCAGCTCGAGGACGAGCTGCTCAAAAAAGGGCGGAGTAGTGTCATGGGCAGTCGGCTGGGTCGACTGGGTCTATTGGGTCAGGCCCATTAGGGTTAGGTTAGGGTTAAGTAAGCCTCTCTATATAAAGAGGGGAGATGTACCATTGAAGGCAAGCAATGAGAATATTAATCTATTAGGGTTAGCCCTTCTATCCCTGCCCTTTGGTCCGGCTGCCGCCATCGGCGAGGTCGGGCTGTTAGGGTTCAGGATCAGATTGGATCTCTATACGTGACATTGTGTGAATTATCTTTGAAAGTTGTATGGATTTTCTCTCGACATATTCACAATTTGTTCATAAAACAAAGGAAAATAGTCAGTTTTTACCGTCACAAGATAAGGTTTGCCAATGCAAGGCTTGCGCATCCTTATTTTGCTTTACCTCTAGATTCTGTACCATAGATCTCGTTGACCATGCATCTTTATTTTGCAACGTATCTAAGTCATATCCGTTACACACCGTTTTTCCTTTTGATAGCATGCAATGCATTTTCTCATTTTTTTTCCACTAGTTCCTAGCATCTTCCTATTTCTCCATAATTCGGCATTTCAGGAGATGCGATGGATTTAGGAAGACAGGTGAGGTAGTATTGCGTAGGGTGATGATGATGAGAAAAGGAGTATTGATCACACGGGTGGAGCTATATGGGCTCGTTTGGATGCAGCTGCACGCCCAAGCAGCAATCCTGACCCAGGCCGACGAAATCATGCGGCTGGGGTAGTGGGGTTGCTCCGGCTCCCAAGCACTGTTGTAGTAGTTGATGAACGATGAATCCCAAGCATTCTTTCTGTCAGAAGACCTAATCGAAGGAGTGTGGTCAGAGGAACCAGGGTCAAAATTAGATGGACACAATTATTAGGGTCAGTTTTGGACAAGGATCTAGTCTTGGAATAAGAAAATCTCATTTCCAGATGTAAGTACAGCAGTGACGATTGCAAGACCAAATAATTATCTGAATGGAGCATACAAAAAATACTTATTTCCGAGTTTGGGGGGTACAAATGCAGAAAATTTTATGATTAATGATTTAAAGGTCATGTTAATATATATAGTGTTTTTAGATGCTTATAATCATATCGTTGTTTGTCCAACTCCCAGAGGATCATATATATATATATATATATATATATATATATATATATATATATATATATATATATATATATATATATATATATATAAAAACCAAATGGACCTTGGTAGGATTCAAACCCCTATGGAATTCCTCTGTTCTGAAGCGGCCTGTCACTTCTTTTTGCCACCTTTTCTGTACCCGGTCGAAGACACAAACAGAGGCAAATAAAGCATGCCAGAGCAATCTGCCATCCTTAACCAATTATTAGCCCCTTTTCAGTACGGCTGATGCCCTTGGCGCGCCGAAAGGAGTAGAGACTGAAAAATTTGTTCAGAGGGCTGGTGGAAGCGCAGACGCCCAAACTCAGGTCGTCTTGCGTATGCGTGTTGATTCTTGTGAGAAAAAGCCCCTCACGTAGCTCTTTACATAGGCACCGGCGATACCGGCGTAACAGACTTCGGAAGGATCGGCCAGGAGTTAGCTACAACAGATATATCTATCTAAACAGACTACGCTACACCTGGCCAAACATAATCCAAGTCTGTTACGATTTACACAGAAACATCTTAGGCCTATCAACAATATACTAGACACGCACACAACATATCTTTACATCCTCCCTCAATCATAACCTTGTCAGGTTAAGATTGGATTTGAAATTCTCCAGTAGCCGAACAGACAATGCCTTTGTAAAGCCATCTGCAACTTGATCTCCGGAAGAAACATGTTAAATCTCCAGAAGTCCCTGTGATACTCTTTCTCTCACAAAATGATAATCCACCTCGATGTGTTTTGTTCTGGCATGAAATACAGGGTTCGCAGACAAATACTTTGCACCAATGTTATCACACCATAACCTCGCAGGTTTAGGACTCTTTATCCCTAACTCACACAACAAAGTTTGTATCCACATTATTTCCGCTGTCGCATTGGCAATCGCTTTGTACTCAGACTCTGTACTAGACCGAGAAACTGTTGCTTGTTTTCGGGCACTCCATGATAACAGATTTGACCCCAAGAAAACAGCAAAGCTGTTGACACCAAAAATTAGCACCAGGAAGAGGCTGACATGTGGGCCGGATTTGGTGGAAGGATGCCATTCGGCTAAAGGGCTTTCTCTGAAGCATTCGGCAAAGATGCTTTGCGGTCGGGAACGCGTCACCATTCGGCTAAGGGGTTTTCTCTGAAGCGTTCGGCAGAGATACTTTGCGGTCGGGAATACGTCATCATTCGGCAGAGGCATTGTTCCGCAGGCGAAGAGTGGTAGTGTTCGGGAAGACATGATGACGTGGATCAATATAAGGAAAAAGCCGGTTCGAACAAGGAACGCAATATGGGCACGAAGATCCGTCATCTATTTTTAGAAACAAGTGTTATAGTCGTATCCGACTAGGAGTTGTATCAAGACCTGGGTATAAATATAAACCCATGGCAATTGTAGGAGGGACAATCAATCATACAACAAACCGGCCCCGTGCCAACATCGAGTCCTTTAGTCGAGTCGTCGAGTTCTTCGAGAGGAGTCATCGATCCGTCGACCTCCGTAAGTACCGGCAACCTTGTATCATGCTTAGTATCATGCGGTGGATTTAAGCTTTGATGCAAGTAGTCTTGTCACCATGCTTAGTATCATCCGGTGGATTTAAGTTGTGGTCTCAAGAAGGTTCCTCTGTTAGGTCATGAGCCATGCGGTGGGCTAAGATCTAGCATGGACCAAGTTATCGGCTCTGTTAGATTTCGGCAAGATCTAACAGATTCATTAAGTTACCCTGTGTTGCTTCGTTTTACTATGTGCTTAATTCATGCAACACACCTTTGCCCAATCTAGATCGGCTAGAATCGGCTCTACTTCACGATGTGACGACTTATCCCCTCACAGCCGAGTCCGAAACCGATCTAGGTTGCCACGTGTCGCGGGTTCGAGCTTGTCGGCATCGTGTAAATCTTGACAGAACCGGGTATCATGCGGTAGATGCAGGTTTTTGGGTCGTCTTAGAGCTAATCATCCGGTGGATTAGAATTCGATTCGATCTGATAGATTTATCTTTACCGATTAGGTTTGTTCCTTCGCCATGGACCCCGATTCGGCTAAATAGCCGCATTCGGTAGTGCTCTCACGAGTGAACGTGTGTTGTGGGTTCGTAATTAAACATTGAATGCTTTTAGCTTTTCATGGTTAGATTGTATCATGCGGTGGATTGGTCTAATCTGATTAGTGGTGTGGTCTCAAACAAGTCGTATCATGCGGTGGATTAACTTGTTTTGTTATCATGCTTGACGGGTGCTGCTTTCGGCCTATGCATTCCTTGTTTACTGCGAATTTATGATCATTTTTCACCCTTTTATTTATCTATCATGCTCTGTTTCTCGTTAATCGGCTATGAGTATGTGTTACAATGTTCATTCGGTTGAAAGCCGATCTTTCGTCATGCTTACGTCACGCATTCGGCAGTGCGCTCCTTGTGTGCCTTGCCGATTGCCGAATGAGGCTTTAACTGCCGACAGATAGCTTGTCCGTAGCTATATGTCTCTCGAGATTGGCTTCAACGCCGCAAATATGGAACTGTCTGGTCTCACCCGGCACGTTCCAGGTTTTGATCTAAACTTTTTTGTCCCTTTGTTAGTTTTCAGGCAAAGTGACTGACACGCTTCCGGATTCAAAAGCCCGGGCCACGTGTGAAGCCAGCTAATTCGGCTTGCTGTGTGCTTGGCGTGAGGTGCGGATTTTACGTCAACACACTTTTTGGCACGCCCGGTGGGACACACACAAGTTTTCAAGATGCCTGAGTTGAGCGACATCATGGATGTCACTTTGGAAGAATTGTCTGAAGAGCATCAACAGATGATAAAGGCTGCTGCTGGCCAATTCATTAACAAATGTTTACTGTCTTTCGCCAAGAATAGGAGTGGTGCACCGTTTCTCAAATCCGACTTGCCAAGAGTTCTCCTTCCTGGGCAGTCTGATTTTACTGAAGAAGAAGAGAGGGAGAGATTCTCGGGCTTGTTATACAAAGCTTTGGGGGAAGCAATGACCAATCACAATGCTGCGTTCTTGAACAGTTTTCGGCATATAATGGTAAGCATTTTTGGTCAGCATGTGGATAAACCCTTCAAGCAGATACATGGGCAATTGGGTGGTCCGACGTACTTCAATGTTCAAGCACCAGTTCAGAAACCACATGGTAAAGGAAATGCTGATGAAACTGGAGGTTCTGGTGCTAAAGACACAAATGGACAACCGATTCGACAAGATCCTCAGCCTGCACTGCCGAAAACTCGCACATACGGTGATATGGCATTCGGCACCACATGGAATCCGCCTGCTTCTGCTTACAAGATATCTCCCTTGAACAACAGACTGCAGAGGGATTTATATGGAAACGGATATTCAGAGTTTATGGATTACAATGCTATCGACGCTCTCCCGAATCCTGGATATGTTGGTACTGCAGGCATGCTTGCTGGGAGACCAGGGAATCAAGATACCAGTATTGACCTCATGGTGCAAAAAATGACCGATGTATTGCAAAATCAATTCGGTCTGAAGCCTAAAAATCAGGGGTACATGTACTCGTCTCCTTTCCCGGAATGGTACCAAAGGGTATCATTGCCGAATAGAGTCAAGGTGCCTACAGAGTTTACTAAATTCTTAGGACAAGATGATACTAGCACTGTGGAACATATAGCTCGATATCTGATGCAGCTTGGAGAGGCTTCGGCAGATGAGGCTTTCAGAATCAGATACTTTCCTTTGTCACTGACGGGTCCAGCTTTTACATGGTTTGCTTCTTTGCCTGCTCAGTCGATTTGTACTTGGAAAGACCTGGAACAGAAATTCCATGCTCATTACTACATTGGCAGTACCGAGAAAAAGTTGGTTGATTTGACCAGCTTGAGACAGAGGAATAATGAAACACCTACGGAGTTCCTCAGGAGATTTAGGGAAACAAAGAGTATGTGCTTTTCTCTGAACATACCTGATGATCAACTGGCTGGTATGGCTGTAGCTGGCATGCTGCCTGCCATTCGGGAGAAGCTATTCGGGATGGAGTTCGATGATCTGGGCCAGTTGTCGCACAGATTGGCCTTGATGAGTAACCAGGCATATGGTTTCAAGAAAGATGCCAGATTTGCTAAAAATAATGATGTAGCTGACATCTATAACCAATTCCTTGAAAGAGCAGATCAAGAAGATGGGTATGAAGATAGCGAGGAGATAGCCGCAGCAGAGATAGTGTGGAGCAAAGAACCAGTTACAATGACTCAAAGATGGATCAAACAGGTGAAGGGAACGTATGATTTTGATGTGACTAAGGCGGACAAATTGTTTGAGTTCCTGGTGAAAGAAGGCCGAATCAAATTGCCGGAGGGGCATTCTATGCTTCGGCCTGATGGAGTGAAAGATAAGAGGTACTGTGGGTTTCATGATAGAAATTCTCATTCCATTAATGAATGCAGAGTCTTTAGGATGAAGATTCAGAAAGCTATCCAGGAAGGACATCTGAAATTTGACAACAAGATGAAACTGGACAGTAATCCTTTCCCTCAGAATATGATCGGGTTCTCGGTTAATATGGTGAATGCTGTTCCATCTGGAGAAAAGGGAAGATTGAAAGTTTTAACCTCAAAGAAGGCAAGACAGGATGGTTCAGTTGATCCCACTCGGCAGATCACAATTGAACAGATTCGCCAGAAAGGTCTTCGGTTCCCGAATAGCCGATTTGAAGTGGGAAAATCCTTTAAACCTAGAGTTACTACACGTATTCTCCTCAACAAATGGCAGCGTCAGCAAGAAAAGGAGCGTTTTCAAAGGCGTGAATACGAGGAGGAGAAAAGAAGGCGCGAAGAAGAAAGGTTTGAGGAAGAACAAGAAGAGTATGCTCGAGAGCAGGAACGTGCGCATTGGGGATGTGCATTCTTCAGACACTGTTGGAACGAAGGTTTGAAGCTTCCCACATGGAATAGTTGTCCTGAATGCAATAATAGGTATGATGAATATAGGCAGGGAACTGTCAATCGCCGATCTGTCCATGAAAGAATTGGCAGGATGCATCCTAGTGATGATCGGCGTTTTGATGATCAACCAAGAAAGAGACATGCTGATTACAAGTGGGTTGATCGTGAAAAAGAAGAAGATCATGCTTATGTTTGGCAAGAAGGACAATGGTGCCCACCTGGTTTGAGGAAGAGCCAGAAGAGAAGAGTACAGCGCCTGAGGAATCGGGAATTGAAGCAAGCAAAGGTCAAGGTGAAATCAATATGGCTCCCAAAAGACAGGCCTGACGAACATGGTCATTCGGCTCCTACATGTATGGTATGTTTTCTGCCGAATGAATTCATGGCTCCAGCTAACCAAATTATACAGGAAGAGATATTGCCCGATATAGATGATGCCGAGCAATTTGGGTTAATGGCACAATTGATGTTGAACAAACAAGCTGTTTTTGAGAAGCCAACCCAGAATCGGCACATGAAGCCACTGTACTTGAAGGGATATGTTAATGGCAAACCATTGACCAAGATGTTTGTCGATGGAGGAGCTGCTATCAATGTAATGCCATATACCACATTCAGGAAGCTTGGTATGGGCCCTAGAGATTTGACACCAACGAGCATAATTCTGAATGATTTTGCTGGAAATCCTTCGGACACCAAGGGATGCGTGCACGTTGATCTGATGATTGGGTCCAAGACTCTGCTTACGACTTTCTTTGTCATTGAGGGCAAAGGAGCATATAGCTTGCTGCTTGGAAGAGATTGGATTCATGCAAATTGTTGTATTCCATCTACTATGCATCAACAGCTTATTCAGTGGATAGATGATGAGGTGGAGATTGTCCAAGCAGATGATTCAATAAGCGTGGCAAATATGGAACCAGCTTTCTGGGAATATCAAGGCATAGATTGTTTCTCAGGCAAAGACTGGGGAGAAGGTCCTGTGGCACCAGCCAGCAGTGATCAGCAGCCGATCGAAGCAGTCGGCTCTCATAGTAATTTTTGATGGAAAATCCAATTGATGGAACTGATGGAAAATTAGGACGTGGATTTGTGTCGGCCGATAAATTAGAAGAAGTGGACATTGGAGATGGTGACAAGCCAAGGCCGACATTTATCAGTGCTAACTTGGATTCGGTTTTCAAAGAAAAGTTGGTGACATTGTTAAAAGAATACAAGGACTGCTTTGCTTGGGATTATTCGGAGATGCCCGGTCTAGACCGTTCTATTGTTGAGCATCGGTTGCCAATCAAACCTGGTTACAGGCCTTACAAGCAACCACCCCGAAAAATCTACAAGGAAGAAGTGTTGGCCGATGTGAAAAAGGAGATTGAAAGATTACTAGATGCAAATTTCATTCGGCCATGTAAATACGCGGATTGGATCTCTAATATCGTTCCTGTCTATAAGAAAAATGGAAAGATGAGGGTTTGCATAGATTTTAGAGACCTAAACAAAGCTACACCCATGGATGGATATCCAATGCCTATTGCTGATTCATTGGTTGATGCTGCTGCTGGATACAAAGTGCTCAGTTTCATGGATGGTAATGCAGGATACAATCAGATTTTTATGGCATTGGAAGATATAGTAAAGACAGCTTTCAGGTGTCCTGGACACATAGGGTTGTTTGAGTGGGTTGTCATGACCTTTGGATTGAAAAATGCCGGTGCAACTTATCAAAGGGCTATGAATTATATTTTTCATGAGTTGATCGGCAAGATTGTGGAAATATATATTGATGATGTAGTGATCAAGTCATTGGATCATGAGTCCCATTTGGATGACATAAGGAAAACTCTAGAATGCACCAGGAAGCATGGGCTTAAAATGAACCCAAACAAATGTGCTTTTGGAGTTTCGGCTGGAGAGTTTCTGGGATTTTTGATACATGAAGGAGGAATAGGAGTTGGCAAGAAAAGCATGAAGGCAATTGATGAAATTGTTCCTCCAACTAATCTTAAAGAGTTACAATCACTGCTTGGCAAGATAAATTTGGTGAGAAGGTTCATATCAAACTTGTCACAGAAGGTATTGCCCTTTTCCTCACTGTTGAAAATAAAAAAGGATCAAAAGTTTGTATGGGGTGACGAACAACAGAAGGCTTTTGATGAAATAAAGGAGTACATGAAGAAGCCACCAGTATTGGTGCCTCCACAATTGAACAAGCCTTTCAAGTTGTACGTGGCGGCCGATGCCCAAACTATTGGATCGGCCCTCATTCAAGAATTTGAAGGGAAGGAAAGAGTAGTTGCATACCTTAGCCGAAAGTTACTAGATCCAGAGACAAGGTATTCGGCTATAGAGAAGCTTTGCTTATGTGTTTACTACTCCTGTACAAAATTTCGGCACTACTTACTACATGCCGAATGCATTGTGTATTCAAAGTTTGATGTGATAAAACACATGTTGTCTATGCCAATTTTGAACGGAAGGATTGGCAAATGGATTTTAGCTTTGTCTGAATTTGAGTTAAGGTTTGAATCGACAAAGGCTGTTAAGGGACAGATTATTGCCGACTTCATTACTGAACATCATGATACATCGATAAATTTGCTTAACATTGTTCCTTGGGTGTTATTCTTCGATGGATCTTCATGCAACAAAGGTGGTGGAGCAGGTATCTTATTAATTTCACCCAAAGGAGAAACATTTGAGTTTGCTATTCCCATTCAATCTGCTGTTACTAACAATCAGGCTGAGTATGAGGCATTGCTCAAAGGGCTCCAATATTTGAAAGAAGCAAAGGCCATTGTAGTTGAAATTTTTGGAGATTCAGAATTGGTCATAAAACAATTGAATGGTGAATATGAGTGCAAAAGTGATACCTTGAGGAATTACTATGAAGAATGCAAAGAAATATTAAAGAGCTTTCGGTCAGTAATTCTACAACACATTCCTAGAGGGGATAATGGAGAGGCAAATAGATTGGCCCAAAATGCATCAGGTTATAGAGAGCTTCAGGAAGTGTTTGCTAATGATGTATATGCTTTCGGGAGTAATCTGGCAGGAGATGATTGGAGGAAAGAAATTGCCGATTATTTGGAGAATCCATCCCAGAAAGTTTCTAGAAAGCTCAGGTATAAAGCTTTAAAGTTTGTTCTTCTTGATGATAATTTGTATTATAAATCCTTGGATGGGGTGCTGTTACATTGCTTAAATCATGAAGAAGCAAAAAGACTGATGAGTGAAGTACATGATGGGTTATGTGGAGCACATCAATCGGCCTACCGAATGAAGTGGGTTATTAGAAGAACTGGATATTACTGGCCGACAATGTTGGAAGATTGTTTTGAATATTATAAGGGATGTCAAGACTGTCAGAAATTTGGAAACATTCAGAGAGTTCCGGCATCGGCTTTGAATCCCATTATCAAGCCATGGCCATTCAGAGGATGGGGAATAGATTTGATTGGCCAAATAAACCCTCCATCTAGCAAGGGGCATAAGTTTGTGCTTTTGGCAACCGATTATTTTACCAAGTGGGTTGAGGCAATTCCATTAAAGAAGGTGACGTCGGAGAATATGGTTGAATTTGTTAAAGAACATATCATTTACAGATTTAGGATTCCTCAAACAATCACCACAGATCAAGGGGCTCAATTTACATCTTCAGAGTTCAGAGATTTTGCTGAGAGTATGGGCATCAAATTGTTAAATTCTTCTCCTTATTATGCCCAAGCTAATGGTCAGGCAGAGGCTTCTAACAAGATTATGATTAAAATTATACAGAAGAAGATTGATCAGAAGCCGAGAAAGTGGCATTCGGTACTCAATGAGGCTTTATGGGCTTACCGAATGGCTCCACATGGGGCTACACAGACGTCTCCTTATGAGTTGGTGTATGGGCATCATGCTATCTTGCCATGGGAAATACAATTAGACTCAAGGAGAATAAAGTTGCAAAAAGATTTAAGTTCTAAAGATTATAATGATTTAATGATGGACGAATTAGAAGATTTGCATATGATTCGTCTCAGGGCCTTGGAAAATATCGAGAAAAATAAAATGCGAGTTGCTAAATATTACAACAAGAAGGTGCAAGTTAAGCAATTTACAGAAGGTGATCTAGTTTGGAAAGCGATATTGCCGATTGGAACCAAATATGCAGCATTCGGCAAACGGTCTCCAAATTGGGAAGGCCCTTTCAGAGTAGTTAGATGCGTGCCTGGAAATGCATATATTTTGAAGACATTATTGGGAGAAGAATTTGCTTCTGCTATAAATGGAAGATATTTGAAGAGGTATTATCCCAGTATTGAAATCGATCGGTGATTGATATATTAAATTGCCGAACAGCCGATATTTGGGAAGAAATCGTCTTTAGAAGGAAATTGACAGAGACATTGGAGAAAAAGAAAAATGGCCAGTACTGAATGTATTGCCCTTAGCACAAAATATGTTACATCAAGAGTTCATGCAAAAGATAAGTTTTATTGCCGAAATTCCATAAATCCCTAGTACAAACTACTGAAAGAGCCTGTTCAAAACAGACTGGGGATGAATGGAATCGGCAATGGCAGCACCATGGCCATCAAGACGATCAATGGAGGCATCAATATCATCGATGTCTTCTGGGTTGCTGTTGGCAAAACCAACCGGCATTCTGGAATAGTCGGTGCCGGTGTGCGTCGACATAGCGACGAGACCCGCAGCGACGCCCAGGCGAACGCCATGGGAAGCCACTTCGTCGACACGACCTGCCACCGCACCAAGGCGTGCCTCGGGTGTGTCCCCTTGGGCGTTCACCTTGTCCGCCAGCTCCTCCACCAGCGCCTTCAGTCGATCAAGTTCAGCATCACGCGCTGCAAAGTCACAAGGGGATAACAGATTAATATCATTTGGAGGACGAGAATTGAGATTGAGCAGATTGCAGGACTCACCATCAATGACTTCAAGCAGCTGCTTGCGCTCGGCCTGCCATTCGAGGTCCGCAATCCCGGCTTGCTTGGAGATGATCTCCAGTTCGCGACGAGAGTCGTCGCGCTCCGCCTTGAATCGGCGAGCATCGCCATCTGAGTAGCGGGAGTCGTCCGATGAACGAGTCCGATTGGACGAACTCGAGGAGTTGGGCGCCGCAGGAGCAGCGGCTGGAGCCGCAACTGGCGCACCAGCGCCGGCAATCCATTGGATTACCCTGAAAGAACAAAGAAGATTCGTCAAGAAAGAGAAAGGAAATCTCGAGAAGAACAGAGAGAAGCAAGCAGCCAATCACCTGCGGCGAGCGCCGGCGCGACTTCCTTCGGCCTCATCGACGGCCGGGCGCCTCCTGTTGTTGTCGGCCATTGGAAGTTCCTCGGAGTTACTGTGGATGGGGAAAAGAATGACTTGAGCCGGCAAGAACTTGGAAGACGAAGAACTTGGTGAAAAACTGTGGGCTGCCTGGGTATTTATTTATAGAACCCGCAAAGGAAATCGTGGCCAAAGATCGTGGCGCGTATTCCGAAGAGTTCGGAAGGTGGAAAGGATTTTCCAGCCGATCGGTTCTCATGTCGTTTGGGATTCTTATCGAGTCGTATTCGGCTTTGACTGGATGAGATTCGGCTATGTCATAGTTGAAGCGTTTTCGGGTCTGACGCTATTAAAACCAGCTTTGCCGAATGAGTTATCCACAATGGAGAGAAAGCAAAAATTGGTGAAATTACAAAGTTGATGATGGTCTAGTAAGTATTGGATCTGAAGAAGCTTGTCTAGCCATCAGCTGAGCCAAGGTAGGAGATTGGTGCCCCAAAGCAGAGATTGGGCCTGCAGTTTTGTATAAAATTACCCTGGCAAGAGGGGCAGGTGTTATGTCCTGCAAAATAATAGAGTTAGAATCGATTGGGGTTAATGTTACTAAGACAGATGAAGGAATAAGCATATTACCTCTGCAGTTGGCTGATAATCAGGCATTAATTCAAGGCAGAAGGGATGGATTGGCATGTTGAAGATATGATCATGGAATTCTTGCCACCAAAGAGTGAAGGAAGGATGGGCAGATATTATTGGCACAAAAGGATCAGGTGCATAAATAGTTCCACAGCATTTATAAGTAAAAATCCTTCTTGTCTCTGTGGAATCCTTGACAATCTCCCTAGGCCTGAGGAATTCATGGAAGAATAGCCTGGGGGGCACTTGGCCACATCCCAATTGTCTAGCCATCATGTTTGGCTGATAATATTCATAAGTGCTTTGAACCAGCCTCCCTCCACAGAATTCGGCTGGCAGGATGCAGGGCTGGATGAAGGCATTGAAAATTGCTACAGATCGTACATCAGTGCATCCAGTCTCAAAGCTGAATTCGCAAGGGAGAGTAAGATTGTCATTATCCAAATATGGGAACCAAAGAGGATGAGCAAAGCCTCTGAAGAAGAGCTCAAACAGTTCACCAATGTTCTTGTTGATAGATACAGTGGAAGCAGCTTCTCCATAGGTTTGACAACCTTTGGTTCTCCGGGCTTCTCCTTCTTTGTAATTGATTGAAGGGAAGTCTCGGCTGTTGAGGTCAATAGCAACGATTTGATGCATGTATAACTGCAGCCACATTTGGACAAACCACCAGGGACCATTTACACAGGGGATTTTCTTACTAGTATGCATCAGGTGGGTGGTTTGATTGAGCATATGATAGACGCTTCCCAGGAGGTATTTCCCAAGTGGGATGACTTTTCCAGCAGCCAGCTCTTCAGCCATCACGATGTGATTCAAGGTTGGCTCATTGGCTTTGCCACAAAAGACTGATCTGCATAGCCACATATTCAGGAAGGCCCTGTATTCGACATCGGTCAGAGGGCCATCAGACATATAATTCTGAATGTATCTCTTATATCCAACCCCTGTTTTCACTCCTGTCTGCTTGGAGGAACCTTTGTGATCATATGGGTGTACAGTTCCTGTAACATTCAGGCCGGTCATCATGTAGACATCGGCCAAAGTAGGAGACATTGGGCCATGACCAAAAAGAAAGGTATTTGTACCATTGGACCAAAAGTGGCAAGCTGCAATCAGGAGGTTCTCATTCTTTGGTGTTTCAGCTAATGACAGCTCCAGGCAATGAGAAATGCACAAATGATCCCAGTTCTGTGTTTGAGGGCTTTTATCATCAGACATCCTTTTATACCAATTTCTCCAGCCGGCAATTGGGGGCAAGGGCCAGTTCTTGAAGGCGTCTTGCCACTCATGAGGTTTTGTCAGCGAAATCTTGAAAGGAATCCTCTGAGATTCGGCCGCAATGATTTCGGAAGGGTCTGAATCCCCTACAGGGCCGAGGAAATAGGATGGAGCTTTTTCCTCAACAGGGATAAGGATTTCGGCAGCCAGGGCCTATCAAGAGTGGAAGGAGATGAGGAGAAATTTAAGATGTGAATCGAAAGAAGAATGCCGAATATGCTTGAGGGGATTGAAGCTTACCTGGAGGGCAAAATCTTGATTCGCCATTTGAAGATTGAATCCTGGAAGTCGATGATTTAGGGTTCGGATCCGGATGAGAGCTCTGAAGATTCAAGAGATAAAACGGATGTCGAGCGGGCTCAGCCTGGAAATGTTGGGGATTCCTGGTCAATTCCGAGATAAAAGTATCCTTTATCCCGAAATTGAAGGGGCATGTGTTGACACCAAAAATTAGCACCAGGAAGAGGCTGACATGTGGGCCGGATTTGGTGGAAGGATGCCATTCGGCTAAAGGGCTTTCTCTGAAGCATTCGGCAAAGATGCTTTGCGGTCGGGAACGCGTCACCATTCGGCTAAGGGGTTTTCTCTGAAGCGTTCGGCAGAGATACTTTGCGGTCGGGAATACGTCATCATTCGGCAGAGGCATTGTTTCGCAGGCGAAGAGTGGTAGTGTTCGGGAAGACATGATGACGTGGATCAATATAAGGAAAAAGCCGGTTCGAACAAGGAACGCAATATGGGCACGAAGATCCGTCATCTATTTTTAGAAACAAGTGTTATAGTCGTATCCGACTAGGAGTTGTATCAAGACCTGGGTATAAATATAAACCCATGGCAATTGTAGGAGGGACAATCAATCATACAACAAACCGGCCCCGTGCCAACATCGAGTCCTTTAGTCGAGTCGTCGAGTTCTTCGAGAGGAGTCATCGATCCGTCGACCTCCGTAAGTACCGGCAACCTTGTATCATGCTTAGTATCATGCGGTGGATTTAAGCTTTGATGCAAGTAGTCTTGTCACCATGCTTAGTATCATCCGGTGGATTTAAGTTGTGGTCTCAAGAAGGTTCCTCTGTTAGGTCATGAGCCATGCGGTGGGCTAAGATCTAGCATGGACCAAGTTATCGGCTCTGTTAGATTTCGGCAAGATCTAACAGATTCATTAAGTTACCCCGTGTTGCTTCATTTTACTATGTGCTTAATTCATGCAACACACCTTTGCCCAATCTAGATCGGCTAGAATCGGCTCTACTTCACGATGTGACGACTTATCCCCTCACAGCCGAGTCCGAAACCGATCTAGGTTGCCACGTGTCGCGGGTTCGAGCTTGTCGGCATCGTGTAAATCTTGACAGAACCGGGTATCATGCGGTAGATGCAGGTTTTTGGGTCGTCTTAGAGCTAATCATCCGGTGGATTAGAATTCGATTCGATCTGATAGATTTATCTTTACCGATTAGGTTTGTTCCTTCGCCATGGACCCCGATTCGGCTAAATAGCCGCATTCGGTAGTGCTCTCACGAGTGAACGTGTGTTGTGGGTTCGTAATTAAACATTGAATGCTTTTAGCTTTTCATGGTTAGATTGTATCATGCGGTGGATTGGTCTAATCTGATTAGTGGTGTGGTCTCAAACAAGTCGTATCATGCGGTGGATTAACTTGTTTTGTTATCATGCTTGACGGGTGCTGCTTTCGGCCTATGCATTCCTTGTTTACTGCGAATTTATGATCATTTTTCACCCTTTTATTTATCTATCATGCTCTGTTTCTCGTTAATCGGCTATGAGTATGTGTTACAATGTTCATTCGGTTGAAAGCCGATCTTTCGTCATGCTTACGTCACGCATTCGGCAGTGCGCTCCTTGTGTGCCTTGCCGATTGCCGAATGAGGCTTTAACTGCCGACAGATAGCTTGTCCGTAGCTATATGTCTCTCGAGATTGGCTTCAACGCCGCAAATATGGAACTGTCTGGTCTCACCCGGCACGTTCCAGGTTTTGATCTAAACTTTTTTGTCCCTTTGTTAGTTTTCAGGCAAACTGACTGGCACGCTTCCGGATTCAAAAGCCCGGGCCACGTGTGAAGCCCGCTAATTCGGCTTGCTGTGTGCTTGGCGTGAGGTGCGGATTTTACGTCAACAAAAGCCTCTGGTTGATCTTCGATCATCAATGCTGCCTGCCCAATCTGCATCTGAGAATGCACTTACTAAAGTAGACAGAGATCTATGAATCTTTAGTCCCAACCGTGTGCACTGTTTAATATACCTCAAAATTCTTTTGACAGCTGCCCAATGAATGGTAGTAGGTGCATGAAGAAACTGACAAACTTTATTAACAACAAAGGCAATATCGGGTCTAGTAAGAGTAAGGTATTGTAAAGCACCGACAATACTTCTATATTTAGTTGCATCTTCTGGACCTAAAGGTGATCCCTCGTATAGGGATAGTTTCTCACTAGTGGACAGAGGGGTTGTGACAGGCTTGCAATCTGACATATTAACCTTTTTCAACAGATCTGATGCATACTTCTCTTGAGTTAAAACAATGCCGTCACATACCTTGCTGACTTCTATGCCCAAGAAATAATGAAGTTCACCCTGGTCCTTAAGAGCAAATTCTTCTTTCAGACCCTGTAAGAGAGGTGTCGTGGCTTTCTCCATGGAGCTGGCCACAATTATGTCATCTACATAGACAAGAACAAATATAGTAACACCACCTTTATTATAGAAGAATAAAGAAGTATATGCCTTTGACGCTTGGAAGTCAAGACTGATCAACTTTGCACTTATTCTTGAGTACCATGCTCTAGGGGCCTGTTTTAGCCCATACAATGCTTTATCAAGCTTACATACATAATCTGGTTTAACTGAGTCTTCGAAGCCAGGTGGTTGTTGCATATACACTTCTTCTTCCACAATCCATGAAGAAAAGCATTTTGAACATCCAGTTGTCTAAGACTCCATCCTCTAGATACAACAATAGACAAAACAGTTCTTATAGTGGCTGCTTTAACAACTGGACTGAATGTATCTTCATAATCAATCCCATACTGTTGCTTAAACCCTTTTGCTACCAATCTTTCCTTATATCTGTCTAGGCTCCCATCTGACTTCCTTTTAATTTTATACACCCATTTACACCCAATAATATTTCTACCTTTCTCTGGAGGAACCTGGTGCCATGTTTTATTTTTCATGAGAGCATCATGTTCTAATTCCATTGCATGCTTCCAATTTTCATTAGACAAAGCTTCTTCTAGACAAGACGGTTCTCCAGTTGAAGTAAAACAACCATATCTAACAGTACCATCTCTATAAACTTTCTCCTTGCGAATACCACTTTGGAGTCTAGTTTTAGGACGATTCATACCGTTGTCTTCTGCAGAAGATCCCTGAGGATGCATGTCGCTGGAAGGTGGGTTGGTGTCGGAATCGTTCACGCCTGCCGATGATTCGGTTGCCCCTGTCGCACCTGACAGCGGACGCGCGTCTGCCGTCAGTTCGTCGACACCATCACGGTTCGGCGCAGACTCAAGAGCGGATCCCGAAGACGATCTGATCTCCTGGTGCACTGCAGACCTGCTGGATCATCTTCGTGTTCCGTGATGGTTACCCCTCCGCTATTTGATGTATCCAGGTGTTCCTGCTGAATTTCTGCACCATTTTCTTCTCTGTTTTCCCTATCAGACTCAGATGGCTCATCAACACTGTTAGATGGATTATTAGTCACATGATCTACTACACATTCTTCCCCAGATAAATAATTTTGGTTCAGCAAGGTTAGTGGGAGTTGGACCATTTCGACCCTGAGCTTAGCTCCTGCGTTAGAATGTAGCTGAGAGAAAGGGAAGACAGATTCGTTAAAGACCACATCCCTAGAGATGTAGATGCGCCCGGTGGACACGTCTAGGCATTTGAAACCTTTATGGAGTGTGCTATAGCCAAGAAACACACACTGTCTGGACCGAAATTGGAGTTTGAGGGAATTGTATGGTCGTAAGTGTGGCCAGCATGCACAACCAAAGGTTCTCATGGATGAGTATTCTGGCTTGTGCTGAAACAGACGCTCTAGAGGAGTAGATGATTGTATTACTTGGCAAGGAATACGATTGATCAAATACACAGCGGCTGTAAAAGCTTCATCCCAATATTTTAGAGGCATAGATGCATGAGACAACAGGGATAATCCAACTTCGACAATGTGTCGATGTTTTCACTCTGCCGAGCCATTCTGCTGATGTGTGTGGGGACAAGACACATGATGAACAATGCCAATTTGTGTGAAGAACGAGTTGAGTTTCTCATTCTCGCCTCCCCAATCGATCTGCATAGCAAGGATCTTGCGATCAAACAAGCGTTCTACCATTGCTTGAAATTCATGGAATTTTTGAAAAACTTTGGATTTAAATTTGATAAGATAAATCCAAGTAAACTTACTAAAATCATCGATAAAGCTTACATAATAACGTTTTCTCCCAACAGATTCAGGAGCAGGACCCCACACATCAGAAAAGACAAGTTCCAAGGGAAATTTCGAAACACTAGTAGACTTTTGGTACGGCAATTGATGACTTTTTGCCTGTTGACATGCATCACAAATGGATTCACTGGAAGATTCATCTAAACAAGGGAGTTTATTCCTACTGATAACTTGCTTAACAATAAAGGACGATGGATGATCCAGACGGCTATGCCACCTAGTGAAAGGAACCTTGGTGGCGATGCTAGCTTGTTTATTTGGCGGTGCAAGAAAGGGATAGAGACCATTGCGGCATCTTCCTTCAAGGATGGTGTTCTTCGTGACCTGATCCTTAACCAAAAAGAAGGCCGGGTGAAATTCTAAGTATGCATTATTATCAGTAGCGAGACGATGAACAGAGACTAAGTTTTTCTTAGCTTGTGGAACATAGAGAATATTGTTTAGATGAATATCACGATTAGGGGCATGAATAGTAGTATGACCAATATGACTAATATCCATACCTAAACCACTGGCAGTGTGGATTTGATCAATGGCATTGTATTTGTCTCTTATCTGCAGCTTTTCTAACTCACCAGTGATGTGATCAGTGGCACCCGTATCAGTGTACCAGTTGGGATCTCCTCCATAGGAGCGATTTGCTGCTGCAACAAGTCTCTTGTCGGGGACGTAGTCTTCATCAAAGCGATGCTAGCACTCTGTCGCGGTGTGATTCTTCTTGAAGCACACCTGACAGAGAGGTTTGTTGTCGTCGTGGTTGTTGGAGCTGCGTTGGTTGGAGTGATTGTTGTAGCCATCGCCGCTGCCTTGACGTGGATTGTTGGTGGAGTTGTTGCCGAAGCCGCGACCAGGTGTGTGGTCGCGACCGCGCCCAGGAGCACGGCCACGTGAGCCACCACGACCACGACCACGACTCGAGTAGTTGGCCGATGCGCCTCCCTGCTTGGTGCCATAGATGAGTTCCAAGCGGATCTCAAAGTTGAGAAGCTGTGCATACAGCTCCTCAAGGCCAATGGGTTCCACCCTGGTAACCAGGGCAGAGATCAAGGGCGTGAAATCTTCACCAAGGCCGGTGATGATCTGCTCAACCAGATCCTCTTCTTGGAGAGGCCTTCCTGCTGCTGTCATCTCACTGCCAAAGCCCTTCATCTTGGTGAAATATTGTGAAACAGTCATATTACCTTTCTTGGTAGTGGAGAGTGCAATCCTCACATTCACAGCCTTTGCACGGGACTGCGATGCAAACGTTGCCTCGATGATCTTCCAAGCCTCAGCAGCTGTTTCGCTTGAGGAGACTTGCGCCAGGATGTCGGTGGAGAGCGACGAGAGCAGATAGCTGAGGACCTATTGGTCAAAAGCTTCCCACTCTTCAAACGCCGGGTTAGGCCTCTTCTCCTCCTTGTCCGCCACTTTGACGGTGATCTCGGCTGCTGGAGCCTTGTCCGCGCCGATGAGATGGCCCTCAAGTCGAGCACCACGAACAACAGCTCGGACTTGGGCCCTCCAGGATGCATAGTTTGCCTTCGTGAGCTTCTCGGCCACCTTATGACCTGCTAGCGGGTTCGTGGCAATCGCAGAGGTGCTTGACATGGCCGGAGCTGGAAGGGATGGGATCTAATAGATCTAAAGTATGGCTCTGATACCATGAAAAATTTGTTCAGAGGGCTGGTGGAAGCGCAGACGCCCAAACTCAGGTCGTCTTGCCTATGCGTGTTGGTTCTTGTGAGGAAAAGCCCCTCACGTAGCTCTTTACATAGGCACCAGCGATACCGGCGTAACAGACTTCGGAAAGATCGGCCAGGAGTTAGCTACAACAGATATATCTATCTAAACAGACTACGCTACACCTGGCCAAACATAATCCAAGTCTGTTACGATTTACATAGAAACATCTCAGGCCTATCAACAATATACTAGACACGCACACAACATATCTTTACAGAGACGGCTACTGGATTTCGTTTAGAATCACTACTGAATTAGGTCTGGCCCCCTAGCTTCTCCCAAACCCAAGCCTGAATGAAATACGTTATCCCCCCTCACTAATGACTCACTAGTGTTCTCGCTCCTCAGCTTGTTCAGGTTCTTCAGGCATGATGATGAGAAGAGAGCAGTTCAGGCAAAGCATAACGACAACGATTCATTCAGATTGTATAGTTCATTTGGAGCCGCCTTGTTGCATATAGCCTCGCAATTTGCCGTTGTGGTCGGTGGGCAGGATATGTAGTGGAACAGCTCAACCGATGCACACGTCAGATTAGATTAAAAAAAACCAGCTACCACTTCTTTTCTTATCTTGAGTTAACTGTCCCTGTAGCTCTGATGAGCCCAAAGTGAGGAAATGATCACAAATGTTTGTCTAGTGTAACTAATTGTGAGCAACTGATGAACATTGTCTGAAATCCGCATGTGGGCAGTTGAAGCCCTACCACTATTGGGTTGGGCAATGTGATTGAAGACTGAGCCATCCTCGCGGCACTTATGACAGCAGCTGCAGCCATAGACACTGCAAAATATCCTATCTTTGCATATGCTGCAAAGTGGAATGAAACCAACAACAGCTTTCGTGATGCGATCAGCAGAAAGCATGTAGCGCAGCAGGGTCCGATCAGATATCATTTTTCCATGTATGCGATAATGTATCTTGATAGAAAAAGTATGCAAAAAATGTATCACTCTATTGCAAGCCTATGATAAGACGTGTTCAGCCCCTGGAAATTCACATAAACTTTTAGGAAATATTCAGTTATATAATTAAAGAACTCTGCTAACTACAGAAATTCAGTCCACTCTCCCGTCATGCTTGCTCTCTGCATATTGGGCACGGGTTAATTGGTCACATTTTTAACCTGCCTCAGACTAAACTTTCTTCCAGGGACAGGCAAGAAACTATATGAAATCTTATTACTATACACGTACTGAAGTAAAAGAATGTGTGCCTCTCGTTTCCTTTACTGAAAACCATTGCTCAAGCTACTGGTTTCCAGAAAGGGGAAATAGGACAATCAATACGTAGCACTTTTGCAGGCCTTGAAATGTGCAATTGTTTGGTTCGTAAACAACCGCACATGTGCTGAAATCTTCTCAGTCCCCTGATGTGCAGTCTCGTGCATCAGCAGCGTTATCAAACAGGAACCCCAAGTTGGCCGGATGATCTGGTGTGGAACACTTTCCAATCAACGATTAAGTATATACGGTGAATCTTTTTGCGACAAATATATATAATTATGCCTCTTGGCCACCGGATTGTATATGCAGTGCACTTTACTGATTGGATTTACAGTTACAACATTCATCAATCAACATTTATAAAGAGTCTAACTTAACCCCTCAGCAGTACAAAGGCTGTATAATTTGCCATATATAGTGAAAGATCATATAAAAATGACACCGAATTCTTGTCCTACTGTCAGACACCTAGGGTGTGCACATAGTCACCGGGAACGCGGTACGACGCGGCGATCCTCGTTCCTGGGAACGTCGTCCCAAATCGCGGAACGGGAACGCGCCGGGACGGCTGCTGGTTCGCCAGCGGAACTCGACCCAGCCTCCCGCCCGCGCCGTCCGCGGAACTCGACCGCGCCGCCGTGGGAACTCGACCGCGCCGCCGTGGGAACTCGCCCGCGCTGCCGCCTCGGGAAGCGATTCGTCGTGCGGCGCGTCTGCTTCGGGCTAGGCGAGGGAGGCAAAGCGCCAGCGGTCAGCCTCAGCCCCCATTAATCCGCCGCGGAAGCCAATCGGTCAGTCCCACTCCCAAATCCGTTCATATACTCCTCTCCAGTTTTCCCTCGTCCTCCTCCTCCAGTAGTCCAGTCCTCCCTCTTCTCTGCTCCAGTTTTCTCCCTCTCATCTTGCTTCTGTTGCACTGGAACTGGACTGCAATGGCGTTCGGATCGGGGTGTGGGGGCTCTAGGAAGCGCAGGCGGTCCGAGGATGATGAAGACATACAAGCCGATGGTGAAGACATAGACGCCGGTGAGGAAGAGGTCGTCGAACTCGAAGATGAAGAGGAAGAACAACCCTGTCAAACTCAAGCTGCTTTCATCGCTGGTAAGATAAATCCTTTCATCGCTGAAATTACTATGCTTGGAGGAGAAAAAGGAAAGAACGACGGTGGATCAAAGAATTGGAGATGCAACCATTGCAAGAAGGCATTCAAAAGTAGCTTAACCAGGGTTCGTGTTCATCTTCTTGGTGCTCAACCCGGCAAGAAACCACAGATTCAGCGTTGTCCTGTTCTCCTAAATGATGCAGCAAAGACCCGGGAATTACGGGATAAGGTAGATAGTCTCAGTTGATGAAATATTAATCATGTGCTTCTCGTCGTTCTGATCATAATATTTGCGTCCCTCGTTCCATACATATGGGTTCGCGTCCCTCGTTCCTTCTCGTCGTTCCGGGAACGTCGTCCCAAAATTAACATGGATCACGATCCATGTTAATTTGGAACGTACTGAAGCTGTATACTCGTCGTTCCAGTGAGTATTGAAAATTCGCGTCCCATGTTCCTCGTGCCCGTTCCTCGACCCGGTCGACCCGGGGACACGGTGACTTAGGGTGTGCATGCACGCACTTACTCGCGCGCATCAATACGGGATGTGATACATGACGAAGATCGCAGTACTGAACTGAGCTATGTATGTTATCTTTTGTTGAAGGCCTGAAGAACTCAGTTGAGGTTGTTGCTGTCCCCCTGAAGGGTGTACTTCACGTCAGGCAGCGCCTGGAGAACGTCAGGATGCTCTGGCCAAGAAATAAGCACAAAAGTTATGAGTTTCCAATGCTCGGGCTCTGTTTGTTAACAAACATGAATTTTATTGGAACACAAGAAAAGGTTTGATCGAGTTTCACAGGGACGTAAAAATTTCGTGCGTTCCAAACAAGGACATATTAACATGATATTGTACCAGAGAGAAGGATAATTAACATTATCAACTACGTTGTTTGCTTAGTGGTGGTCCTCTTCTTTTCACTTTGATTGAGAGGCTTGCAGAGTTGGGAACCGAAAGTATGCTTGTCTTGTTGAGAAGAAAGGCGCAAGAAAAAAGAAGAAGGTTTCAGCCGGGTTCAATTTTGAGTTTTTTACTACTTAAAAGCTACCCTTTTCAGCATATCGAATTTAAGTTACCGCGAAGACCTCTTCCATTAGTAAAAAGTTAAAGCTACGGAACCACACATAATATATATATGTCTGGGCAATGTTTCACAATTCACAGCCGAAGTTGCGTTTACCTCGGAATTTGCCAAGATCGATTCCCCTCTCTCTCTCTCTCTCTCTCTTGACTAAGATCTGTCAACAGGCCTTAAAAAAATCTTTTACGCATTTGTTAACAGTAAGACATGGATTGACACGATCATGCGCAGACCATGTGGGAGATTTTCTAGTAATGCATATATGCAAACCATTTGCCGACGATTCTGCTGCACGCTAACGCTAACCGAGGCTCGCTCGCATCATCGCCGACATGTATGGCGACACCGCGAACATGAATTTGCACAAGAAACCAGGCAAAATTAAAGGGAATCGTGTCAGGAATGGAAGAACTCACTCTGCAACGCGGCGAGCTGCGCCGGCGTGAGCTTGGCGGCGAACCCGCTGACGACCGTCTTGTAGCTGTAGATCAGCGCCTCCTTGGCCCTCGCCTCGCTTGCAAATTCGCAACAAATACACCAATCAAAACCACAAGAAGATGACCATGGGGAGGGGGGAAAAATGCTTGCGTTCATTGCAGAAAATTAAGGTTTGATGCCAGAAGCCGGCGCACGCAGACCTGCCGAGCGCGGTGGCGAGGATGCGCATCTGGTAGGCCTCGCAGTCGACGCCCTGGGCGGGGGGCTTCACCATCACCATGTACACGCTGGCGGCCTGCTGGTGGTGGCCGTGCTGCTTGCCCTCCCCGCCGGCGGCCGTCGCCGTGGGCAGGGACGACACGGCGGCGGAGACGGCGAGGACTGCCAGCAGCAGGAAGGCCGCCGACGCGGCGAGCGGGCGGCGCGTCGTCATATGGCGATCGAGAGGGCCGGGCGAGGCAGCGAGGGGCGGTGGCGCGCCGCGTGCAGTGGAAGGACGCGCTGGTTTCTTGCTTGTGTGGCGGGAAGCTAGGGGAGCGAGGGAGCCGGTGGCCGACTGGCCGCTTTATATAACCGCGGCGCAGCGTCTTGTTCGGCCGGGCGCTCGTCCTCGTCTCCAAAATGGCGCCACGCACTAGAGTGCTATTTTTGTGTGATTAAAAAAAAGAAAAAAAATTCTACCTAGTTACTCTTAATGCTTTCTAGTCATTTTAAGAAGGTATGCCTTTCTCGTAAGTTTTCTATTGAAATATGTTTTTTATAAAGTGTAATAAAGTTTTGAGATTACAAGTGTTTGAAAACATATCTGCGTATGTGTGCCAAAGCCAAACTGGATTTTTTGGAAGTTGCGGATGGACAAATTTTCAGAAATTTTGACATGGACAACAGATGCAAGTTAAACTGTGTGGGCTATACTTGCCAGAACTAGATTCGCGTCAGATCTTTGGTAAACTTTTATATTCCAGATGAGTTTTCTAAATTTTATAGAATATGATCCCTTGACCTCTATCGGCATTTCTCAAGAATTAAATTGAATGGAAAATAATTAGAAACCTTCCCAGAAAGCAATTGCACGTATTGTTTCACAACAAAAAAAGAAGAGAGAAAGCAATTGCACATATGGGACTCTTTCTTTGTTGAGTGAGATAGTAGGAGAGGTAATCCAAATAACTTCTATCATGATCCATGTCACATATTAGGCCAACCGTAGCGTCCGCCTAATTTCAATTAAACCAAGAAACCAACGGAAATTTCACCATTCCTTGCTTCTTCCCAGACGCATAGCTTGGAACCCTAGAAAGAATGGGTTGATTCACACACGTGTACCTAGCCATTGTTCGGCGCGCATGTGCCGTGCCCAAGTACAAGGACGAACTTGTCGTCCATTGCATGCTTCAATTCATTCGACATGAAAGTGAAGGATCATGCTTTTGCACGGTCACAGCTTACCGATTTTCTGTAAAGATATGAACTGCAGCACATGTACTTCCCGCACTGGCCTGAACGGATAAGATTCAGCATTTATGAATCGCCTCGGTTTCCAAATAGAACCGGTCAACATTGACTTTTTCACAGCCTCCAGAGTATTTATGAAGTAATTTTGCGAGGACTCCACAGCAGGACCTTGTGATGAAGAAACTTTTTTATACAATCTTTTGTAAAGAAACATGTAGCTTAATTGAGTCCAAAGGTACGGTGTTGTATGCAGCTTCTTATTCACAGTTTTGAGTATATATATATTACAGCAAACACTGATTTCTTATGGGGGAGGACCTGTCAATAACCATCCAAGTTTCAGTTAATGCTTTACACATCACAACCTTCAAACCAAGTCCACTATATTATCGGATATAGTCCAACCCATGAGATGGTATAAATCGATGCACTAATGTTTACACCACTCTATAACATACATGTATATGTATTACTCTCCGGCCAAAGAAATAGAGAGAAACGGGGGGAGGGAGAAAGAGAAGTAAAACCCCCAGCATATTGAGGCCAGAAAAGCACTCCACTGCATCTTATTTGGTTGCCTTCGCCTGATTCGCTGCAACTGACATGGCACGAAGCCGTCCAGCAATCTCTGTGAAAGCTGGGCGCTGTGCCGGATCCGGGGCCCAACACTGCTCCATGAGCCTTCTCCACTCCGGATCACATGACGCTGGCACAGGTGGCCTCAGTGTGTTGTTTACGATGCCCCCTGCGAAAGGAGTTCCAAACGTTACACCTGTGCTAGATGACCCAGGAACAAAAAGGGCCAGGATCTTGGAAAAGGAATAAATTCACACGAGGGACTAAATCTTCATCAGAAGACAGAGATGACGTGCAAGGATAAATCAGAATAGCAGGGCCCCAGGGTGAAAGACTGAAGGTTGGCGAGACAAAGAGGTGCATGATGATCTATCAACAATCTCACAAATGAGCAATGAAAAAAAGTATTGAAGGGTAAATGATAGAGAATAATGGTTAAATGCTCTTGTCTGTACACTTTTTCCTTGTCTCTAGAATAATGCGGATTACCAAACATGGCTAGTGCCATTACAACAATTTTGGCAGCTAAACCCGCCCAATTCCAAAAGAATCATAATACTGGTATGATCTTATTTTGGCTGAACTAATTACTTTTATTGGCCTTTTTTGGTGCGAAATTCAAAAGCCCACCAATACTAATAATGTAGTTCCAGAAAGAAAAAAAACCGTTATACTTAAAACTTACCCCTTTCCTATTGAATTACTGGTTACAATAATCAACCCTCGTATAAAGTATAAACCGAACCTCAATAATAGACAAAAATGAGGCAGGTTTGATGACTCAGGGAAATCATTTTCTCAAACTGAACAGAAAAGCATAAGAAACCACCAGGAACATTCTCGAGTCAAAAAGACAATTCATGGACTAATAATAGATTCATAGGTGATGAACTGTATACCTATAATTGCGCCATAGTGCATGTTGGCATATGGTTCTTCGCCCGTGAGGATTTCCCACATAACAATACCAAAGGAAAATACATCAACCTGTACCGGTGGAAACAAACTCAGCATCTTAAATGCAACATTTTTATATCACAACTGAAGCAGATATGGATATTATAGCCTTTGAAGTAAATGAATATAGTAAGATAAGGACCACCACATGTGGATGACGAATTTCATGAACCAGTTTGGAGCAATAAGGGGGCTGTTTGGTTTGAGGAACCACCTCATCCATGATTCCCCCAAATTTTGGTGGGATGATTCCGTTTCCCATGTTTATACTACTCATGTGCATAATCCATTCTATTTTTTCAAATCAAACAAAAATCTGAGTGAGATGGTTTTAGATCACCTCATTCCTCAAACTAAACACCCCCAAAAACCTATGGCTGCAAAGACCCAACAATTACGTTTTTACCTTCTCAGACACCTTATTGCTGCTTCCATTTAGTAATTCTGGAGCCATCCATGGGAGGGTCCCTCTTACGCCACCTGAAACAAGGGTATTTCTTTTTATTTTGGACAAGCCGAAGTCACCAACCTGTACAGAAATAATAAATTCACCACATGAGTAGAATGCAAAGTAATTGATAAATATGCACAAAACAGTTATGCAATAGCACTTTTTTATTTGAAGTGATGCTCACCTTACATATGGGACGTGATTGATCTTTAAGATTTACAAGCAAGTTATCACACTTCAAATCAAAGTGCACAATATTTTTAGAGTGCAAATACTCCAGGCCAAATGCAGCATCCATTGCTATGATAAGCCGCTTACGACGATCGAGATATCTGTCCAGTAAGAAAGCATTTTGTTACTCACAGTAAAGAATAATTGAAATCAAAATAATCACAGGAAGCAATTACTTGTCCTTGCGCTGCAGAACATGTCGAAGAGAGCCATTAACCATGAACTCAGTCACAGTCGCCAATGTACCACCTGGCCCATCTTTCACAACACCATAAAACGCCACAACATTTGGATGATGAAGCTTTGAAAGAATTTCAGCTTCTCGCCAGAATTCATGTGCCTAAAACCAAGCAAGGTGTCAGCCAAAGATTATTAAGCTAGTGTGAGCTATGGTAGAAGTGGAGTCATATTAATCAGCATCTGGACAAGTAGTACCATGTCTGGTTTGGTGCATGTAGCAATTGCTAATGCATAGCATTTCAATACAACAGTATCCATATGATCCTAGTATGGTCAAGAGTTGTTATACTGCAATAGTGCTGCAACCTTTCATCCAATGGCCTACTGCCACACTTTGCATTGCTCAAAAAATAATGGCTATAAATCTGAAATGCAAAGATGTACAGAAGTGGTTTTTTGGAGCTTACAAGTCTTTCTAGCTCTGAAGAACGTCCTGTGAAGCAGCTTTTCTTTATTCTCTTGATGGCTACATCACTTCCCCTCCATTTTCCATGGTACACAGTTCCAAATGTGCCAGAACCGAGTTCCCTAAGCTCTTCAAGGTCTTCATTCTTGATGATCTGTGGATAGTTCCTATGTTTAGTACTCCAACAAGATAGTTCACAGAGAAATTAATCAAAAGAGTGTGCAGCAAATAAATGTACAAGGCACAACCATTGGGCATTCCAAAATAAAGATATGCCATTCACTGTGACGAATTTAACAAAAAAAGAACAAAGAAAAAATTACACTACAAATCCTGGAACAGAAGGGAATAGTATCTCATCAAGGACTAAATGCCAGAATGCTCATTATAGTCCATTGAAGTTTGCAAGTTTGGTCTTTTCTGTACATATATGACTCCCTCTTCTGAATGAAATGACATGCAGCTCTTCATTTTTCAAGAAAAAGCAGGTGTCAGGCATTTAGCTCTCATTATAGTACAAATGTATTACCAGTTCTTCATAATTGGATGATTAAATAGTACAAAGTATCAGTCTTTTATTTTTGGCTAGGGTAAAAAACACAAAAGCCAGTGTCAGGCTTTTAGCTCAATGACAGGTAGAAAAATAAGAAATCCAAAAACCATGTCTTCAACAGCTAGGAGGCACTCCTTACTGTCTCAAGTGCATCATAAGCTCAGTTTACCCTCATGGATTTGCTAAAGCTTCTTTTCCATACGAGTGATAACATGTTTTTTATTTATCAAATACACAGCAGATTTGTGTATCATTTCTCAATAGAAGATAAAAGACGAAAACAAATACGAACTCCACATAACACTACTTGGTGTCTATTTATTATTTCCATTTCAAAAGAGATGGCATATTGAAGAAAAAGGGAGCTAGTTGTCGTATAACAAAAAGGTTCAGTCTTATACTTTTGAGTGTGTTGAGATGAACCTTATAAAGGGGACAGACTCAATTCAATTATTGCTTAATCTGAATTACATAATCTCCTCTTAAGTAGAATGTACCTAAACATTCAACACATATACAAAGGAACTAACCAAACATTATCCATAGTTACTAAAGAATCACTAAAATAACAAAGAGTTAATAAACTGAATCATAGCTGGCTACCTCCCTGTATAATGTGTGCTACTGTTAAAGTGAAGTTGCTTGTAAATGCCAGGTCATAATTGCATACAACGGAGGAAGAGAGACCATGAAAAGCAAAATGTAGCTTAAGATACTCCGGGGCGGCCAAACTATCGATGTTGGGGGTGCACCAAAACGATGAAACGAGAATACTTGGGGATATGTCAACAAACATCTTGTCGCCAAATTCGATAATAGAGGTTTCCACCCAACCAACCAACGTGATTTCAACAATCTGAGAAGGCTGTTCAATCTAATTTCATCAGCAAAGGGTTGTGGAGGTGTGCTTGGAGATAATAGAGGTTCTTTTCCATGCCTCATGCTACATGTCGCATGCTTCAACGAGTTTATAGCCAGAATGGGACGCATGGCGCATAAACATTTCATTGTTAAGCAACATCACATCATCCACCTTGGCTCAAGACTTGGCACCCACAGTGATGGTTTCAAGGTCCGCAACAATTTGTCATAAGGGCATCAAAGATTACAAAGTTGGGAGGAGTTTTAGGCTTGTTGCATGCAAAGTTAAATGCAGCATAATATTTCGTTGTTGTGCAACATCACGTCATCCACCTTGGCCTAGGTCATGCTGGCCTCTCCCACCAGCATCTTGGTACACAGTAATGATTCCAAGGTCCAGCCTTAGCATAATAGCATGAAAAACTGGCCTAATTAGGAGCAATTTTGGGTTTACACCACAAAAGTACAAAGTCAGTGGACCATCATCAAGGCCGCAAGAAACTTGTCTTCTGTCGTGCGAAAAGGTTTTTGCCCTTGCAAATTTGCGGATGGGGAGTTTCTTTCTTATTGTACCCCTAAGCACACAATTGGATATCTTTGTAGGTTTAGACAGCATTAATTAACCTACCAAGTTTAAAAAACTTATCTTTCAAAAGACAGCAATACTTAACAACCTTATCTGAAACTTGTATTGTAAAGATCTGTCCAATAGAGAGAATTTGGGCGGCATTGTTCATCTAGATTTTTGAGGTGGGAATATGTAGCTCTATCGGCGAGCCCTCTTCTCCGCCATGCTAGGCTCCTTCATGTCTGGCGTCTCCATTAACCCCGGCGGGTTACATTTTGCGTTGCGGTTTAGGGTTGGGAGTTTGGTGGGCTCTGTTGTACAGGGATGGAGGGTGAGGTCTTTGGCCAGGTGGTATTGTCTTGTGGTGGGAAGGATGGCAAGGCATCGCGGACGCCACTCACCATGGTGGTGATGAATGGCGGTTGGGCAAAGATGGAGGCAGGACCTCGTGGTTAGCGCCGGCAATGGTGGAGGGCGGTGTCTCTAACAACAATGACACTGCCACAGCTCATAGGGGTAGTGGAGGTGGGGGCAAACTCAATCAGTGGTTGGCGACCAGAAATGGAGAGCTGAGGTAGAGGTAGGCAGAGGAAAGATGGGAGGTGGAAGATTTTTCTGGCGAGCCATGCCGTCCAAGCAAACACAGTGGTTACCAAAACCGTATTTCTTATCCCGATACTACCGCCGCCTCCATCCTAATCCCTACCAGTGTATTGTATCCCTCAACCTCTCCATCGTCTTCCCTGGCATGGCTCGCCAGGGAAGACGACAAAGAGTTGGAGGGATACAATACACTGGTGGGGATTAGGATGGAGGTGGCGGTGGAGGTGGTATCGGGATAAGAAATACGGTTTTGGTATTCACTATGTTTGCTTGGACGGCCAAAATGTCCAAGACGCCCGCTGAGCTGGGTATAGAAACTAATGGTGCTTGGCCAATGAAATGATGCCTACTTTGCATTTTTAGATGGTGAAGATGATGTCACAGCGTGACTGGAGAAGAAAGCACCCTAAGGGAGGGGATGAGTAGGGGTGGGCGTTTGGGTATTTTAGGAAATTTGGGTCAGCCAATTCGGGTAGTTTATAATTCAGGTTTTCAAAACAGCTACCCGATTTTCACCCAAACTAAAGAATTTTCGGTTACCCGAAATATCATGTTTGGGTTTTCCCGAATACCCAAGGAACTACCTCACTCTCTGGCTGGTTCCATCAGGCAACAACTCAATGACGCAAGGATCAACATATTACTACCAATGTACGGATCAATAACACAAGCAAATATACAAATCAAACTTATAAATTTTGCTTTATGAACAATCTACTAGTACTAGTGCACAACAAGAACATCAATCGTCCACTGCCTACTGAGATTTTAGTAGAGTGGGTAAATCTGGTATTTCAGGTAGGCGGGTTGAATTCACAAATTTCTTGAATTAAATTTGGTTTCTCAACTTCATACCTGAGATAGTGATCGGGTTGTCAGATTCGGGTAATTTGGGATCGGGTTTAGGTAATTCAGGTTTGGGGTTCAGGTTCGGGAAATTCTGCCCACCCGTATAGATGAGATCTGCCACCATAACATGGCACACATTATGCTAGGCACAAAAATGTCATGATCAAATGCATGGTGACATTTGTGCTCCCCAATATGGATGCCAAAGCCTTTCGTCGGTAATGCAAAGAAGGAGAAAAAACATTTAGCAATAGTAGCATTGCCCTTTATGCCACACTTGACAATAATTTCAACTTTTTCACTAAAGCACCATGTTTGCCATGATGAACTTCATCTCATCAAGCAAGAAATCTGAACAAAGGATATGGTGTTGGATCTCAAAGAAAATGTGATGAACCATCCAAGGTCTTTAGAAGAAGGGACTTTTATTTCACTATTTCCTAATCTAATGAAATGGTAAGGAATCTAAGCAAACAAATATATTTTACCAGCAAATTTATTCAGAAAACCATATATTAACCCAATAAGCCTACGAAGACTCTTTAGGCTAGAACTGTTGTGAGTTGTTCTTTTGTATATGAGTTAAAAAATTCTATAAAGTAAACGCATGCTACTTCAAGGGACATGTCATAGAACTGGAATAAATGTTCCAACCATCTTGGTTTTTGACCAGTATTGCAAAAGGAAATAGTAAGAATATGCAAAGAGCTGCTTTGACCAGTGTGAAGAATCATCGTCCAATTAATAGGCAAGAAATAACATATATGAAGTCACATGCATTATCATAATCATCACAAAGTAATAAAAAATACTCTAAATTCTATAAAAGATGATTGGACAAACAAGTTAGAACCTAACTAGTTTCTCTGCACGACAGTCCAATTTTGTCTATTTATATAGTTGGATCTAGCAAATTACAGATTATAAAGCATCAGGCCACCAAATCCATTGTTTTAGCTACATTTTTCACACCTTTCTGCTGCCTTACTTGTTATGTTTCCACTTGTTCCAGAGTTCACTCAAGCCAAAAAAAAAAAGATGTTGGTTTGCCTACATACAGATACATATACATAGCCAGGTACAAACACAAGCATTAATTGGCACAGGGGGATAGTAATTGTAGAATACAATCAAGCGCTCCTATGTAAAAGGACATCATAACCAGAAAAGTGATAAACTTCTCTGCAAGCAAAAGCCAGTTATACCTGCAAGTATTCAAAATCAGTGTCTTTAAAGGAAGCATCCATGACTGGTCCAACAGCCCTAGCATCTTCGGTCTTCTGTTCCTGTGACCAAGTAAACAATGTCAAAGTTGATGACTATGAACACCACAGAATAGAGAACACTTCATACTTCCTTCTAGATATGCATACCTCAAAATCAGGATGAGATGGCATCATTTCACGCATATTTGTAAAAGGATTATCAACTTGGAACCCTTCAACATTCTTCATTGTCGTTGGATTGTCAATCTGTGATGAGATAAAACCTGGAGGTGAAATACTAGAGTCAACATTGGTGCGGGAAGCTACTGGAGGCAATTCCACATGAATATCATTCTGAGGAGCCAAATTCTTCACATTAGTTGTATCATGCTCTAAACGGTCAAAGGGATAAGCTAGCTCCTCAATCCTTGCTAGATCTTGGATCTCATCCTTTTGTGGAAACTCATTCTGTGCAAGATTTCTGAAGAATGACCACCGCTGGGGTTCATAATTATGCATTTTTAAGCTATGGACAGGATCAATGAAAGGGCTGGATGATTGTGCTGCAGAGTTAGCATTTGCAAAGAAATCGGAAAGAATGTCAGGGGAGGTCCTTTCCGTACCACCAACAATGTCTCTATTCTGTGTGCTGGGGATAATAGGTTCCTTGTGAGAAGCATCCACAGAGCTGGTGGACGGTCCAACAGGATCACATTCAACATCAGTTGGGAGTGTTGGCTTTGGAGCATCCCAACTAATATGATGTGGCATAGCAGAATGAGATACCAGCTGATTAGGTGTTTCTACATCTTGAGAAGTTTCCTCATTGTGTTTACCTTTAGCTACAACCTGTTCAGCTGCATGGGTAACTTTCTCTACATTTCTACTACTTGTGTCATCTGACGACCTCTTCTCGCCAAGCAGCTGTTCACTATATGGAGAAGTTTGTTGTACAGTATTGGTAAATTCTTTCTCAAACTGTATGAGACTATCATCGGCAGCTGGATCATTCAAATTTATTGCATGGGCAGCTTCATTTGTTTTTTCAGTCCCCTCAAAAGCAGAGTCAGTATTTTCTGCAATGTTTTCAGTTGCAACACCAGACTGTGATTGACGAATTAGAAATTCGGGATTTAGCGAGTCCTCAGATTTCGATAGCCGATTCAGAAAGCCTGCTTGCTCCCTAGGAATCCGCTCAGAATGAAAGACTCGCCCAGGGTGAGGCAGTGGGTTCTTACAGCTGTGATCTATCATGTCAGCCTGAAAATCAGAACAGCCAGAAGCAAAAGCTCCACCAGAGTGGTGATCATCTTCACTGATATCTGAACCCTGTGTTGTCGATCTAGCTCTTGGTGCGGTACAAGTCTCTAGGCTCCTCCCACTCTCACTTGGTTGAAGAGAAGGTGTTACATCTTCTTGAACAGCAGTAGGGGGGACTCCTGAAGCTGATGAATCATGATGCGCCGTATAACCACTCAGATTTTCAAGCGACTGAAAGTAATCTAGCTCATTATTTTGATGAGGCATGTTACCAGAAACCCGTTTTTCCTCCTTTGTTAATGTTTCCTTCTGAGCATCCTGATAGGCCTGTTGATCTAAAGATCGCTGTGAAGCAGTTCCTGAGAAAGGCGCGTACTGGGACATATATTTATAATCAGAAGGTGTAGATAGAGGAATAGATATCTGGCCCTCAATGTCATTAAATCCAGTGGCAGCTGGATTAGCATAATTACTCTGCAAATTCTGCATGCCATGGCCATAGTAAGAATTGAAATTTGCAGTATTATCACCAGATACAGCAGATGACATTGGTCTTGAGAGCATCTCTGGAGGCATAAAAGTCGATGCATTCACTGCATGCAAATTTGAACTATCTCTGCTTGAGTTCACCGGCCTACTATCAATATTGAGATTAATGAACTGATCCGACTCATTGATGGACGTATTTACTAAACCCTGCGCACTTGACGAATTCGCAGCTATTCCATCCATCCCATTGATGGCAGCAACATACTGGATCCCTGAATCACTATCCATACTTCCCAGGCTGAAACTCATGTCATCATATTCAATAGAGGAAACAAGGAATATCCTAAGCTTCTGGGATCCATCCCCATTATCAAGGAAACCACATTCTTCCATCATGTTTCTCAAATCTTCATCATTTGAAACTGAGATCAAGGCATCAAGATCTTCACCAGGTAACTGATACTTGATAACATGAGGTAGATTATAGATGGCTGTTGTCTTCTGTTTAAGCTCCTGCCAGGAAATATTCCTACTAATCCGAATTATATGTGTCTCCCCACCAACATATCTAAGTTTTCCATCACTTGGTCGGGGTAATATTTTCCCCCCGAAGCTGCAAAGAATTTTAATCGTTCTTGAAGTTTCTGAGGCCTCAGAAGAAGCATAGCCACGGGACAGTCCCTGACTACTTCCACCACCGGATGGAACTCGCGGAACTGACATACCTGACATGTGCCTTCTTCTGTTTTCAATTTCAGAAAAAGGCTTCCTTTCAGCCTCATCTGTTTGATGAATATCTGAGGTCAGAAATATTGATGCATCAAATCTAGTTTCAGTTCCTGTGCGATGAGCACCAAGGCTTGCTCTAGAATCTCTGTGACCAGCACCAGACATGACATTCTGATTGTGAGGCATGCCAGGAACAGGATGCTTCTTGGGTATAGCTCTCATGAATTCAAGAGAAAACTCCTCCCCTGTCTGAATTGAGTAATTAAGGACAGGCTTAGCGGTGCCAACAACAGGGTATTCCGGAACTGGATAACTGGTACATGCTGAGCTTGAGGATCCACGCACGGAACTTTGAGCTGTAGAGCGAACATCATCTCTTCTAGGTTCCATCAAGCTGTCTTGGCTAAAGTGTACAGATGAAACAGGATACACAATTCATTGCCATGCTATCTACTTAGCCGATAATAGTCCATTTCCCTCTACCCTTTATATCTGACAAACGAAGTGATGTTCAAGTAGTTGGAGAACACAGAACGCCTAATTAAAGGTAGTTTAACCTACAGCAAAAAAAATGCAAACAAGGAGAATGCTTAATAAGGAGCATGAGACATATCTAGGTCACAAACAAATGTGTATTGTTAGTGGCAGAAAACTGAGTGACACTGCAAAACCTTGGTAGAGCATGAATTGCACTAAAATTAAAAATTACTCGATTATTTGAAGGGCTGGTGAAAAACTATACCAACGCAACAAAAAAAAACTTGTAAGCTCACTAAGTCAATAACTGCAGCATTAACAAATGCTGTCAGGTGAAAATACGCTGAATTGCCGATGACTAGCAGCTTTACATTTAGATTGGTTTAAGGTCTATGATAAGATTATTTTAGCTGTCAATGAGCTATTTCTTCGTTGATATATAATGAAATGAGAAATTCAACTAGAAACCATTTATTTAAACTCATGAGTTGGAGTGTGAAAATTATACGCTCCCATAGCAAACCCTCTGAAGATTCCCCGCATGCCCACCACGGCGTGCAGGTGAGAAGCATGTTTTCCCTGCTTCCCCCTAGAAAACGAAATGGGAAGTTACCAGCACAGCGAGCCCTATTTTGTCGAACAAAACCACACCAGAAGGTACCCTACTAGCGCCCCAAGTTTAGAAATTCCCCACGCGGGCATTAATTAGGTTCCCAAGGGCGAAAATCAGGCAACCCGAAAAAACTCCCCCCGTGAGCTACGGAACTGACAACTTTGGTAACTCGTTCTACGATTCAAGCAGAGTAGCTAGTACCAGCAACCAATCCGGTACCTGGCGCACGCGGCTAATCCGGTCGGCTCCAACCGGCCCAGGCTAGGCGAGGCAAGGAACCGATCGAGAGGCTTGGGAAGTGGACTGACCGACGGGCGAGAAGTCGCGCCCTCCCGGATTCGAAGTTCCAGCAGAAGACGACGACGGGCGCCGGTGCAGCTGCGGCCGGCGCGGGCACGGGTGCGGTGGCGGCTGGGTTCTGGATCGGAGCGGCGGGGGTCCTCGGATGAAGCGGAGGCGGCGGGCTGGGAGGAAGCGTGGAGTGGAGGGAGGGAGGTGGGAGCGGGTTTCAGATTGCAGAGGAGAGTCAGGTGGAGGTGGAGAAAGAGAAAGGAAAGGGGAGGGAGGGAGGAGAAGGAAGGATGCTGACTTCACGCGGGCGGCGGGGGGGTGTGCACTGGCCCAGGCCTCGCGCTGCACTGTGCCGCCGTGAGCCCAATGATGTGGCGTGCCTGCCGCGTCATCGTCGTCCGGTGGGCGGGGTGGGCCCCCGTGGAGTGCTTGCTTATCTGGAGGGTGGGGCCACCCGCGCAGAGTCAAAGGCAAAGGCAAGCGACGCGAAGCAAAGAAAAAGAGTTTCAAAAAAAAAAAAAGAGGGTCGCTCGCTGCGCACGCAGCAGTGCGTGTGGTAGGCGGTGTGCATCCGTCTCGGTGGTTTTGTTAGGGCCTTTTGTCTCGTTTCATTCACTTGTTTCAGGGTCGCCAAGATGCTTTTCTTTTTTCTGTTCGGGGTTGGGGTGTATGCTTGCTTGCTATGTTGTTTGATGTGATCTCCCATTTATTTATCAAGAACCTAACCGATTTTGTTCGACTCTAACAACCAAAGGATATCTCGCAAAAAAAAAAACAACCAAATGATATGGATAACAATTAGTAAGAGGACCGGGCCCTGGTTTCGGGTGGCTAACTCCAGCGGGTTCGGACGGCTGGTGCGGATTCCATATTTCCAATGGTTACAGTAGCTTCAGCGTTTGTTACTTCTCGGTCTCTCCGGTCACGCTGAGAGAGATAAGGAATAAAATAAAAGAGACATGCAATATGTATGTTATAGCATCTTCGAAGACTCTTTATATCCCTTCTAACTTTCAAAAATAGAGATTTTGGTGAAAAAACATCCTCCAATAACCTCTTTAATTGAATATTCAAATATAAATATCCTTTATTCCGGATTTCTCGCTAATCAAAGATGAAGAGCGAGATGACTCTATGGAAAATATAGAAAATATTTTTTACTTAGATAGGTCTCTATATGATGATTTAGAGAGTATATCTGAGATAGACTTTTAGGGCCAATGGGTAAGTTAAAAAGAATAATCACAAACATCTTTAGCCTGTTTTAGTAAAATGCGCAAATAATAAAAATATAATTCCAGCTATACAAAGTTAATGCTTGCTGTTGTTCGGACTGGCCATGGAGATTCGGAGGTGCTTTGTATGCACTGTACTTACAGTGTTTTGTGCCGTATAACTAGACCGTGATGTGCTCTTTCTTTGCACATGCCAAGTGAATAAACACTAAGACATTGTTTGGTATGGTGCTCCATAACTCCGCATAATTATAGTGGTAACTAATACCGTTATGCTTGTTTGTTTCAACCAAGCAGTAATCGAATTACGCACGATCAGACACCGTCGCTATACGAATCTAATTCCGCTCCTACTCCGCTGCAATCGTCTTCCTAGAAACACCAACCGGATCCAGTTGTGGCTCGCGGTCGGGGTCTTCTGCTTCTTCGATAGCTATCACTGTATCGACTTTGCTATGCAGAGTCATTGAACAGGGTTGGCCATGAGGCTCTGAGAGTAGTTTCTTGATCACGATGGTGTGGTGGTTGATGAATTTTGGCTATAACAATGATGTTATTATGTAGGAGCATCGAGCGAAAGCTTTATCCGATTAGTGTGTCGGTGTCAACAACGGCGACGTGACGCGTCGTTTCCCTCGGTGGAGGCGTTGTTTCTGGTGCTCTGTATAGATGTTAGCGGTTCTCTAGGTAAAAACCTAATTCTGGCTTGTCGGGATGGACGACAACAACATCTGTGATGCCATATCCTTCTTGGAGATGTTGCCTTGGAGATCCTCTGTTTCAGACATTCACTGCCTAGTCAAATTGTGTTCGTGTGAGGTTTGGCGAGCAACATCAAGTTTCTAAGGAGACGGAAAATGTGATTGTTGCATAAATATATTGCAAGATTAAAGTCAGGACGAAAAGAAGATTGAAGCTTAGTCCTTTGGTTTTCTTATCATGTCTTAGAAGCTTTTTTCTTGTGTTTTTAGTCTCTTCGGAGAATTAGAATATAAGAACTCCCGGAAGTTGTAACTGGTTGTAGAGACCGGATTCTATCTATTATAAAAAAAACACCAACCACGCAACTACTTATTTCCTGGTATGAAATTACCATTATAGGCGCCAAGCAAACAAAACCACCATCCATTCCACTGCCCATCTACCGCACTACAATTTGATTACGTTGCCGTTTACATTACCAGCGCATGAACCAAATACGGTCTAAAGTTGTCCTTAAAGATCACGACCTATATGCACAGCCATAATTTTCTGGACTACTTTTTTAAGAATTTCCCTACTTGTTTATTTCACGTAACTAGTTTGCTTGTGTCTATGTTATGATGTCCACTAAAAATTGCCTCCATACGTCCACTAACCCTATTTATGTTTTTCACAAAACTTGTTTGTCCCACTACTACAAAAACCATTTGCAGGAGCGCTCCTATTTCTTTTCTGAGTGGGGCCGCCTCTACTGATCGCGTTGGTAACTGTACCATCCGACCCGTCCCTAAAAACATATTTTCAGGACCGGAGCGGGGGGCCACCCGCTCCTAAAAATGCCGCGCATTTCTAGGAGCGGCTTACCGCATCACCCGCAGCTCCAAAGCACCATTTTTAGGTGCGGACAAACATCACCCGTAGCTAAAAATTCCATGCCCGCAGCTAAAGATCACATCCGCTCACGCAGTTCAAATAAATTCGAGCCGACCCAGCGCTCCTCCTCTTATCCTTTCACTTTACCCATCCGCACTTATCCTTTCACCAGTCCGCTCCCTCTCTCTCCCTCTCACATCTCTCCCCCAAATCCCCACCCAATCCCGCACCCAGGGACACGGCGACGACGACGGCCTGGAGTGCGGCAGTGGCGGCCTGGAGTGCGGCGGCACGCAGCGGCCTGCGGCCGGCTTGGGGAGCGACGATGATGTCCTGGAGAGCGGCGGTCCCAATCCTGCACCCAATGGCACAGCGGCGACGGCGGCCTCCCGCGCGGCAGCTGCGGCCCGGAGGGCGGCAGCACGCAACGGCCTGCAGGCGGCTTGGGGAGCGGCAGCGATGGCCTGGAGAGCATCGGCCCGTGGCCGGCCTTGGGAGCAGCGGTGGCAGCATCCTGCGTGGCGGCATCGGTCTGGAAGGCGGCAGCGCAACGTCCCGCGGCTGGTTTGGGGAGCGGAGCGGCCCCAGCGGGGAGCGCGGCACCCAGGCAGCGGCAAAGACGTGCGGCTCCGGCGGGGAGCGCTGCCCCCAGCAGCGGCGTGGCCAAGCCCCACGAGCGAGCGGCCCCGGCAAAGAGCAGTGGCCCCCGACAGCGGCATGCGTGTCCGAGCGGGGGCTTTTTTATTTTTTAAATTGATTTCTAGGCGCGGGTGACGTCATGACCCGCGCCTACAAATCAATTTCTATACACGGGTTCAATGCCCGCGCCCGCAAATACCACTACGAAAAGCGGGCGCGGGCGGACAGTCTGTTCCTACAGATACGTTTACAACCGCGCATACGGACCTTTTTTTGTAGTAGTGTCCATCTCTACATTATGCGTTGACAATGGACTGTCTCAAGAAGGCAATACATCCGTTTTGCATACTTAATAACAAATTTAAAACTAGTTTGTCCTACCCCACCCAAAAAAATAGTAAATTCTACTTTCATGTAATCCATGTGATCCAAACGAACTATATATTGGGGGTGTGGAAATCTATGTTAATACTTGGTTTATGAATTTATGGGTAAATAAAAAAACCCACAAAGAGTGTCATCCATATTTGACCACAAGTGGGACTATTCATAGTTAGAAGAGAGAGTTTTATGACATGTGAGAAGCTTCATGCTTATTTACCTAATCTACTTACGCCCTGGCCCTTCCGACGGCGAGCCTGTATACGCATAGCACATCTCTTACACTTTCGTCATCGCTTCGTGTAAAAGGGTTCACCTAAAGGTCATCGAGGGGTTGGTCAGCATCATGTGTGGCAACCCCTACTTTAAACAACATAGGCCTTTGGGGCAAATCGAACACATTGAGGATTACCAGATCAAATTTAACCTTTACCAATGTCTAGACTAGAGAGTCTATAATGTGCCCGTCACATCTGAGGTGGCTGCTGTTTGGATTGAGGGGAGCGGACGTCAAGGACAATTTGACCAGTGTTCTTGATGTGCACACGCCTAGGCAGCACGTGTAGCAAGTTGTTGTGGCCCGATCTTCTCGTAGGACCTGCGAACTTGATAAATTGTCGCTGCGTGACCTGGTGAAGAGGCAGCGCACCGCGAGGCTGTCCACGCGACGAACTACCGAGACAATCACTCTTCCACGTATCGACGAAACAGCCCACGCAATCACGCCCTATAGACGTGAAGGCACGAACTGGGTGTATCGCAGTTCGGCGTTCTACAACTCCCTCAGGAATCGAAGAACAAATGTTGCAAGCCTCTCAAGACTCACGCATAAACAAAACTCCACAAGTTTGTGTATTCTGAATTCAATAATATAAGATCTGTCTTTTCATTGTCTAGTACAAGATATATATAGAGATAGGGGCGTTCAGCTTTGAGTAAATGGCTGCATGCGCATACTCTAGTGGATTTCGTGGCTGGTTCGCGCGTCTTTTCAGCTTCTGGCAGCAGTTACGAACATAACTCCTTATTGGGACGTTCAAATAATAAACCGTTTGATGGGCTGGAAAGTAGACTTGAAGACGCTTCCATCCACTTATAGAACACCGTCTAAATCCTTCTATTCTGTCCGCAGTGATGCTTGGAATTCGTACCATGTGTCAGTCATCTAGCTTCTGGTTGCATTCCTATGCTAAGGTGATGAACCACCATTTTATTTTACACTACATGCTTCTTGGTTCATATGTCCAGAGGCTTGAATCCATCTTGATCCCATGCTGGTTCATACACTCCATCATTCCTAAGGACATTGAAACAAGAACTCAAAAACATAGGCTCATTCAACATAGACTGATTATTAAATATAAGGTTAGCGTTCACCTGAGAATGAATTTCTTTCTGCAATTGTTTAGCTCTACTCCTTGTAATTGGACCAACTATATCAAGTGGAGTTTCATTTGAAGATGAGTGAATGCTAGGCATGTCCTCATTAGCCTCCCCCTCTTGAGAAGGATTCGTCCTCGACTCAGGCTCACCAACAAATGGAAGCAAGTCTTTGACGTTGAATGTTGTACTCACATTGGAATATTCAGGTGGCAGCTCAATTTTGTAAGCATTATCATTTATCTTTTGGAGAACATTGAACGGACCATCACCCCAAGGAGATAACTTACTCTTACACTGTTGGGGAAAGCGATCCTTTCGTAGATGCAACCATACAAGATCTCCTGGCTGAAATGTAACCTTCTTCTTACCTTTGTTTGCGTGCTTTGCATATTGTGCTGATTTCTTCTCAATATTCTTTCTTGTCTCTGCATGTAACCGCTTGATAAAGTTTGATCTTTTTTGGCATCCAAGTTAACTTGTTCTTGTAATGGTAAAGGCAAAAGATCCATGGGAGTATGCGGTTTAAACCCATAAACTATTTCAAATGGACAAGAGTTTGTTGTGGAATGGACTGCCCTGTTATAAGCAAATTCAACATGTGGAAGGCAGTCTTCCCAGAGCTTCAAATTCTTTTTCAACACAACACGCAACATGGTTGACAAGGTATGGTTGACAACTTCAGTTTGCCCATCCGTTTGTGGATGACAAGTGGTTGAAAATAACAACTTTGTGCCAAGCTTAGCCCACAATGTCTTCCAAAAGTAGCTGAGAAATTTTGTATCCCGGTCTGAAACAATAGTCTTTGGAACTCCATGTAAACGAACAATCTCCCTGAAAAACAAATCAGCAACGTGTGAAGCATCATTGCTCTTATGACAGGGGATAAAATGTGCCATTTTAGAAAAGCGATCTACAACAACCAAAATAGAATCCCTCCCCCTCTGAGACCGAGGTAACCCCAGAACAAAGTCCATAGATATATCTTCCCAAGGTACATGTGGAATAGGTAATGGAGTACATAAACCATGGGGATTGAGGCGGGACTTAGCTTTCAAGCAAACGATGCAGCACCCAACGCGCCTCTGTACATCATGTCGCATATGTGGCCAAAAGAAATGATCGGAGAGCATGTCCAATGTCTTTTTGACACCAAAATGACCAACTAGTCCACCTTCATGTGCCTCCTGCAAAAGAACTAGGCGAATCAAACAAGCTGGGATGCATATTTTGTTAGTCCAAAATAAGAAGCCATCATGCACATAATATTTAGCCCAACCTTTTCCATCAATGCAATGAGAGAAAGGTTCTTTAAAATGATCATCATCAACATGCAGTGTTTTAATGTAATCCAAACCAAGCACTTTTGTATCTAGTTGTGTAATCAACACACATCTTCTAGACAAGGCATCAACAACAATATTATCTTTACCATGCTTATGTTTGACAACATAGGGAAACATTTCAATGAACTCAATCCATTTAGCATGTTGACGGTTCAGCTTGCCTTGGCTTTTAAGATATTTCAAAGCTTCATGATCAGAATGGATTACAAATTCTTTAGGGAACAAGTAATGTTGCCAAACTTCCAAAACATGAACTAACGCATAAAGCCCCTTGTCATAAACTGAGTAATTCAGATGTGGACCATTTAGCTTTTCAGAAAAGTAGGCAACATGTTTACCTTCTTGCAGCAGTACACCTCCTATGCCAATACCACTTGCATCACATTCGATCTCAAATGTCTTACCAAAATCAGGAAGTTGTAGCAACGGTGCTTTACAAAGCTTTGTTTTCAGCTCATTGAAGGCTTGGTGACAAGCCTGATGACAATGGGAACACTGATGAGATCAAGTAATTTAGAGATGCCCGGTGGGTGACCTCACCAGAAGCGTTATGGAGGATATACGGCTTTGACTTGAGCAAGAACTTTCCTCCTGTACAGCAGCTACAGCTTCATCTACCAGACCAGCACATGGTGTCATACCACCGTAGACAGAAAATTGATGACATTGTCAATCGTCTAGGTGCTGACGAGTCAATGCTTACAACTTATTTTGACTTAAATAGGCTGGATGAGAGAGCTCATGTGAAAGGACCAACACTAGGCCTAGAAGGGGGGTGAATAGGCCTGTAATAATAAAATTTCACAAAAAATCTTCAAAAAACTGTCGGATGTCGGGTGAATATACCTTTTGATGATTCTACTTGAATGCAAAGATGACAAATAATGTATAGAACCTCCTTGATATGATCTACACAAGAGTATGACCACTAGCAAGTAGATCGGATCAAATCAAGCGAAATAACGATAGAAACAAGTGAGCACACGGAGACAATGATTTACTTCCAAAGTTCACTCCACAGAGGAGCTACGTCTCCGTTGAGAAGCTCACAAAGAGCCGGGTTATCACACTAGCCCCAAGTCTCTCTCAATCAACCACAAAGGAGGATCAAGTTACTTACTATTGGCTCTCACAAAGAGAGAGGTAATACAAACTTCCGGGGCTCAAACCACAAAGGAATGGGAGCTCACCGACACCTCTAACAGTCTAGGAGCAAGGCTCCAAGAGTTACAAATACGAATCGATGAATCAAAGTTGCTTCAAGTGCTTCTTGAGATGAACAAGTGGAAGCTCACTAGGTGCCCTTGCCTCACACGTCAAATCTTCTCTCACACTCAAACCCTAGGTGAATCCTTGCTAGAATCAAGCTTGGGAAGGAGTAGAGGAGTGGAATGAATGCTCAAGGATGTGTTAGGTCGAGTTGGAGCAAAAACAATGAATGAGGGGGGTGAAGGGGTATATATACCAACCCCCCCAAAAAAAATATGACCGTTATGTGTTCTGCGAAGGGGTATCGGATCTTCTGACCATGTGTCGGATCTTCCGGAAAATGACAGATTATTGTTAGAAAACCCAGAAAAGTTCCAGACATCGGATCTTCTGTCAGTGTCGGATCTTCCGTCAGAGTGTCGGATCTTCCGGCCCGGAACAAACCAAAACCAAGCCAGCCGGAACTTCCGGACGGATCTTTTGGCCAAGGGTCAGAACATGCATGGACCACACTCGAGTGCTGAAAAATGGCTAAGTCTCGGAAGATCCGACATAGTGTAGTATCTTCCGATGGAAGTTCCGATGCTAGGACCGGATCTTCCGAAGGGAAATAACTCGAGGCCGAGCGGGCCGGAACTTCTGGTCGTATCTTCCGGCCTAAGTTCCGACCAAGCAGAAAACTATGAATATGACTTTGTGTGTCTCTCATGGGGATTATCATCTCAAGATAGGCACTTTAAACAACTAGGATTTATCGAACACGTCCCCCTTGATAGTACGGTGGTCCTATACTCAAATTCAAACCGAAAATAAATTTAAATCTTCCAATTGAATCCACCACCATACAATTTGGAATTGGGGAATTTGCATCATATTTCTATTCTTTTCTTTTCATTTTATTCTTGCACAACTCATTCAAAGCATTATATCCAAATTTATATCGTCATTAATCACCAAAATTGATTAAGTGCCTAGATGCACTTTCAATCTTCCTCTTTTTGGTGATTGATGACAATACAAATTTGGTTTCACAAGATAGGAATAAAATTCATGTTTAGCACCAAATAAAATTTTAGAGAGACTCCCCCTAAACATGCGCACGTTTAACTCGAATGGCCTCAACGTCATCACCACCATCATCATCATCATCACCGTTGTCATCATCCTCGCCATCACCATCACCCTCACCGGCATCTTCCTCATTTTCGGATTCACTACGATAGAAGCCCTCTTCTTCGGTGTCTTCCTCTTCTTCCTCATCATGAGCGACATTTTGAGAGGGTGCAAAGACAAATTCTTGAGTATTGTCCTCCCAAGGATTATAAAACTGAGGAGAAGGAGAAAACTCTCTAGGCTGACGAATAGGAGAATGTGGCAATTGATAGTGATCTAGGTCTTTGTGTTGCTTGTCAAGCTTGCACATCTCTTCATCCAATCGAATATCACGCTCATGAGCTCTCTTGGCTTGATAAGAGCATGCAGTGAAACAAGCAAAGAGCCCTTGCACAAGAAATCGAGCTTGCCCTTCTTGCCTTTGGAACCAATAGAAGGACCACGAGAGATAGACGGACCTTGTGAAGAAGGAGGGGCACGAGAAGATGACGCACCATGAGTAGTGGATGGAGCATGAACACCCGTATAAGCCTTGGACTTGATCTTCAACACCTGCTCAATCTTGCCTTAGGGAGAGCGATATGGGAAGTGAGGCTTGTCAGTCAAAATATTCAGTCCAGTCACATGCTTGATCATATGAAAGATATAGGGAGCATAGTGACAACCACTGGAAGCTTCGTAGGAGCATAGGATCATTTCATTCCAAATGAAGTTGAACACCTTAAACTTGGGCTTGCCAGGGGCCATCTGAAATAGCAAGTTCTTCGCTCTCTTTGAGATGTTATCCGCATCACCTGCCCTAGGATACAAGGTTCCTCTGAAGAGTTGGTTAAGCAACCTGTAAAAAGGAGAAAGACCCTTGTACTTCTCACAGACAACTTCTCCATAACCCCCATCATACATGAATGCAAGCTTCACATCATCAATTTCACGCCTTTGGTGAAGATCTACCTTGCTGTGATCATTGCTAGTGTAAGCATAGGTTGTTTCTTCAGCTAGTCCAAGCAGCCCCGCAAAGGCGTGCAAGGTGATAGATAGACGTTTACCACAAAGGATCCATTGCATCTCATCCCTCTCCTCATCAATCCACAATGTGGCATAAAACTGAGCAATGACTTCCTCGTTGTATGCACACTCAAATGCCATGATCTTATCCACATCCATCTCGACACACCGCTCATAAAACATCATCAACAACTGGTTTAAGCGTTGGAGGCAAAACCATCAAATACTTCCAATCAACCCAATACATGGGAGTGCATAGGCGGCCCATCTTAAGAATGACTGACTCATACCAATCCGCTTGATGTGGAAGCAAAAAACGAGGATCACCCTTGAATTGCTTGAAAGTGAGAGATCTAGGATTCTCATGTACACTAAACCAAAGTGGTTTCATGCTATTCGTTGCGGGCTTGAAATTCACCAAAGCTCTATCATCGACATGATGAAAAGGAATGGCAGTGGATATGCAAGAAATGATAAGTCAATGTCGTCATTGTACCGAGTGTTGGTAATGTCTTGTTGGGTTGCTCTTTTGGTCATTGGACGTGGAGGAGATGATTGAATCTCCTTGCCTCGTCCTTGTCCACTTGTCGTGCCTCTTCACCTAACCGATCGTGCATCAGACTGCTTCTTTGACCTCTTTCCTTTCCTAACTTCCCTTATTCCTCCATGAGAATCGGTCTCTATCTCAGGAGATGAGTCAAGACTTCTCCCATAACTTGGCCAGGCTTGCAAAGTGGTTTTCTTCTTCTCAGAAACCTTCATGCGACCCATCTGAATAGATATGATAGTATAGGATCGACAGATGAATTGAGAAGAGCAAGTTCAATTTAAAAGTCAGAACCCAGATCTGTCGAATCTTCCGGCTATGTGTCGGATGATCCGAGGGTCGGATCTTCCGACATATAGTCGGATGATCCGACAAAACCGGGCAAGACCCAGAAATTGAGGAATGGAAGATTTTGCCCACCAAACGATATGAGATTTTAGGGATGTTTTCTAGGCATGTATACGAAATGATTCACCAAAGAAAATCCACTAGAGACTCCTACATTGATAGATCGGGCGACGGGAAGTTTGAATAAGATACCTTTGAGATTTTCCCGCGAGAAATCCTGATGATCCGATGGGGATCGAGTTCTTCAGACTTGGGGAATCAAATAGGGCACAAAGAACAACAATCCTTCAGTTGAACTTCAAAATCGCCGAGCGAGACAGAGGGTTCGTGAGAGAGGGTGTTTATGAAGAGAAAGAGAGAATGAGAGAAGTAACGGTTCAATCCAGGTATATAAAGTCGCGCATAGGCCGGAAGATCTGACACATGGTCGGAAGTTCCGAACCTGGAGAGGAACATAAGATGCAGCAGAAGTTCCGGCTTCTCCCAGGTCCGGAAGATCCGACGGACAGCCGAAAGATCCGACGGTCCGGAAGATCCGAAGGTTGGACAGAGAGAGAGGTTCGAGACAGAGCCGCCTGAAACCTCATGGGGTATGTTCCGATGGTGTATTGGAAGATCCGGGAGCAGAGAAATCAGCTTTTTACTAGGATTTTTCACGACAAGATTTGATGGAAGATTTTGAGTGATATAGCCTATGGACATGTAAGAAACTTGTCTCAAGACTGATCAACAACAATTAACATTACATAGCTATGATCAATTTGAGACAAGGAATGATCCAAGGATCACAAGATCAAATATTTTTGAAAAACTCACACAAAAATAAGATAAACGATTTTTCTTGTAGTCTAGGCAACAAACAATTGTGTATGTAATAAGTCAAGCCAAGTTACGAGAATCCAAGATATTTAGCTCACTCCTCAAAGAACAAAACCTTTGCTCATCGAGAGGCTTGGTGAGGATATCGGCTAGTTGTTTATCGGTTCCTACATGGCTTACAACGATATCTCCTTTGGCTTCATGATCTCTAAGGAAATGATGTCTTATGTCAATGTGCTTAGTGTTGGACTGGGTTGTTGGCTAGTTTGATGGCACTCTCATTGTCACACAAGAGTGGAATATGTTTGAACTCACAACCAAAGTCACTCAAGGTTTGCCTCATCCATAGTAGTTGAGCACAACAAGCACCGACTGCAACATACTCGGCCTCAGTGGCGGATAGCACAACGAAATTTTATTTCTTAGAGCTCCAAGACATCAAAGACCGACCAAGAAATTGGCAAGTCCCCGTTGTACTCTTTCGATCTACCTTGCAACTGGCATAATCTGAATCGGAGTAGCCAAGTAATCAAAAGTGGAGCCCTTAGGATACCACAAGCCAAGGTTTGGAGTATGCACTAAATATCTAAAGATTCTTTTAACAGCCATTAAATGACATTCCTTAGGATTGGATTAAAATCTTGTACACATGCACACACTAAGCATAATACCCGGCCTAGATGCACAAAGGTAAAGCAAAGAACCAATCATGGAGCGATATACCTTTTGATCGATCGATTTTCCATCTTCATTAAGATCAAGATGGCCATTCACCGGCATTGGAGTCTTGATAGGCTTAGCATTGGCCATATCAAACTTCTTGAGCATATCATTTGTATATTTGGTGTGACATATGAATGTTCCATGCTTCAATTGCTTGATTTGAAAACCAAAAAAAATTTCAATTCTCTCATCATGGACATCTCAAATCTCTTGGTCATGATCCTACTAAACTCCTCACAAAACTTATCGTTAGTAGGACCAAAAATGATATCATCAACATATATTTGACACACAAATAAATCCTTGTCTACTTTTTGAGTAAAGAGAGTAGAATCGGCTTTTCCTACCACAAAACCATTTTTGAGAAGAAATTCCCTAAGGCATTCATACCATGCTCTAGGAGCTTGCTTGAGCCCATGGAGCGCCTTATGGAGTTTGTAGATGTAGTTGGAATGCTTGGGATCTTCAAAGCTCGGTGGTTGCTCCACATATACCAACTTGGAGAGAGGCCCATTCAAGAAAGCATTCTTCACATCCATTTGATGAAGCTTGAAGTCATGATGAGCGACAGAGGCTAAGAGAATATGAATGGATTCAAGCCTTGCCATCGGAGCATATGTTTCACCAAAGTCTAGACCTTCAATTTGAGTAAAGCCTTGAGCAACCAATCTAGCTTTGTTTCTTGTGACAATGCCATTTTCATCTTGCTTATTCCGGAACACCCACTTGGTGCCAATCACATTTTCCTTGGGCCTTGGGACCAACTCCCAAACTTCATTTCTTGTGAAATTGTTCGATTCTTCTTGCATAGCAATGACCCAATCCGCATCGTCAAGAGCATCTTCCACCTTGAGAGGTTCCGAAGAGGAAACAAACGAGTAATATCCACAAAAATTTGCTAAACGTGAACAAATAGTTACCCCTGTTTGAATGCTCCCAAGTATATTATCAATGGGATGATCCCGTTGGACACTTTGATGAACTCTTGGGTGAGAAAATGTAGATTGACGTTGAATAGGTCCATCATCATTATCTTCAATGTGAGATACATCATTTTGATCATCATCACCTAGAACTCCCCCTTGATCATTACCATGATCATGATCGTCACCACGAGCTTGAACTTGATCTTGAGAAGAGCTTGGTGGTTCGACTCTTGTCGATGATTATGGATCAATATTGAAATTGATTTCCGGAACTTGAGCTAACTCTTGATCTTCAACTTGAGCTTCATGAGGCCTCACTTCTCCTAGTTCCATTCTCAGGATGGATTGGTTAGGAGGTTCTTCGTCATCTACAAGGTCATTTTCAACTTGCTCTACTTGAGAGCCGCTTGATTCATCAAATTTCACATCTACCGTGACCTCAACACAACCGGTGGTTTGGTTGAAGACACGATAGACGTGTTCGTTACTAACATAACCAAGTAGAAAACATTCATCAACCTTAGGTGCAAACTTGGAGCTTTTGGCCTTCTTTCTAAGAATGTAAAATTTGCACCCAAAAACTCTAAAGTAATGCACCGTTGGTTTGCTACCGGTGAGAATTTCATATGGAGTCTTGCCCAAGTACTTTTGAAGATAGAGGCGGTTTGTGGCATGGCAAGCCGTGTTGATCGCCTCGGCCCAGAAGATATCTGGAGTCTTGTATTCATCAAGCAATGTTCTTGCCATCTCAATCAAGGTCCGGTTCTTCCTCTCAACAATGCCATTTTGTTGAGGTGTATATGGAGCAGAGAGCTCATGTTTGATGCCTTCTTCATCGAGAAACTCCTCAACATTGAGATTCTTGAACTCCGTCCCATTGTCACTTCTTATTCTCTTGACTTTTAATTCAAACTCATTTTGAGCTGTTCTAATGAATTTGTTGATAACCCCTTGAGCTTCACTCTTGTCTTGTAGAAAGAAAACTCATGTAAACTGAGAGAAATCATCTACAATGACAAGTCCATACTTGTTTCCACCAATACTAATAATATGTAATTGGCCCAAATAAATCCATGTGAAGCAACTTCAAGGGTCTTGAACTCGTCAATATGTTTGTGGGTGGATGGGGAGCACCAACTTGCTTCCCGGCTTGACAAGCGCTACATAACCTATCTTTCTCAAAGACAACATTTGTTAGTCCTAGAATGTGTTCATCTTTTCATCTTTTTGAAGTTTGGCCAAGTTCCTCATGCCAACATGGGCTAGCCGGCGATGCCAAAGCCAACCCAAGATAGATTTTGCCACAAAACAAGTCTTTGGTTCCACTTTAGTGGCCGTGAAATCAACCAAGTAAAGCTTTCCCTTAAGTTGTCCCATAAAAGCAACAGAGGAATCCTCCCTTCTAAGAATGTTCACACCCTCATTAGTAAAGAGACAATTGTAGCCTTTCTTTCTCACAAAGTTGTGAGGCCGACAATAAATTGTATCCCAAAGAATCAACTAGATAAACATTAGAAAGAGATGAACTTGGCAAACATATTCTTCTCTCCGGTCATATGATTTGAACATCCACTATCAAGAAACCATAAAGGTCCACCGGAGGAATATACCTACAAAATAAGTTTAAACCTTGGATTTAGGTATCCAAAAGATATTGGGTCCTTGAGTGTTAGCTTTAGAGATCTTAGGCACCCAAACACTCCTCATCATCTTCTTGACATGAGCGCCCACATACTTGACTACCATCCTCCCATTGTGATCCCACATGACCATATAATCAATGGTGTAGTTGGAGGATGGCTTGTGCTCAATGGACTTCTCATTTTTCTTGATCTTGTTTGAGTCATTAGTACCCTTGCTAAATGCCTCAACAATAGACTTAGCTCCAATGGTGTCTACCTTTGACACACCATGAGCAATGTTCATCAAATCTCCAAGGTTTGCTCCTTTGTTGAACATTGGTACTTCATGACCTTTTAACATCCTTGTACCATTGGCGTTTCCACTTCTAGTGAATCCGAGTCCATCCTTGATACTAGGATATCTTCCGGCTTTATATGCCAGATGGGACTCGAACTCACTCTTACATTTAGCTTTGTCTTTGCCGATTGCCTTGGTCAACTCTTGGATTTGAGCATCTTTAGCTTTCACTTTCTCTTCTAGCTTAGATAGGTTAGTGGCACTAGCATTTGTATCAATCTTATAACATCTTGAGCAACCTTCACTAGTAGAGATATTGGAGTCATGAATTGTCTTAGAGTCGATCTTGGTGCTTTCCCAAAGAGTGCTAAAGTTAGCTTCTAGGTCTTTATACTTGACCTGTAGGCTTGAATGCCTTTCTTGAAGCTCACTATGTGCATTCTTTAGGTTAGCTAGAGAGTCATTTGCCAAGGACAAATCCTTAGACATCCTCTCACGTGACTCATTGGCAAGTGACAAGTCACACGTCAATTTCTCAACCCTAATCTTCTCTTCGACTATAGTTTCTTCAAGGGCAAGGTTTCACTTCTTCTTGAGGATGAGTATTCTTGCCTATCAAGAGACTCCTTTCTTTTCTCCAATTTCTCTACTAGTTTTTTAATTTGTTTGTAACCTTGTTTGCTAAACTTTTTTATCATATTTCTCTCATGTTCGGCTTCTTCTTTATCTAGGTTATTTTCTACATCCCTAGATGTCAAGAGAGTAGATGATAGAGGTGGGGTAGTGTTTAGTACCTTTGTCCCTTGAGCCATGAGGCACATGGGAGCTTCATCATCACTATCATGATAGTTGTTGAAGAGCCTTGGTGTTGAAGTACGGGCTTGAATGGCAAGAGTTGCCACTTCTTCATAATCGGAGTCATCACTAGAATCCCACCCTTGACTAACTTGAGCATTCCCAAACTTCTTCTTGTACTCTTGACTCATCTCCTTATACATCTTTTCTTTGTCAAAGTTCTTGTCCTTTGAATTATTGTCTTCCTTGTCATTTTTCTTGTGAGGACAATCAGCAATGAAATGCCCTTTTTCTCCACACTCATAGCATCTTCTTTGAGAGACAGGCTTCTTGTCACTTCGTCTCTTCATGAACCTCTTGAAATTCTTCACCATCATGGCGGTTTCTTCATCGGTGCTATCATTTTCACTTGAGTCTTCCTTCGTTTTGAACTTTGGTGGCATCTCACTTGACTCAACTTTCTTGCTTGGTTCAGCTTTGAGAGCGATAGTCTTGACTTTGGTTGGTTCAATTGACTTGGCTACGTCCATGTTATTCATCTCATGATATTGCAATTTGTTGAACAATTTCATGGGTAGCATCTTATTGAACTTGCTCTTGTCTCTAATCATGGTAGCTAGCATTGGGTTCTTTGGAGCATATTCCCTAAGCATCTTCTTGGTGACTTTATGTTCATCCCAATCCTTGGTACCGAGCATTCTTATCTCGGTCACAAGAAGCTTCAACCGATCATGCATCTCTTGAAGAGTCTCGTCCTTCTTCACAACAAAAGCCTCTAGCTCTCCTTGTAGAAGATCAATTTTGCCTTTCTTGACAACATCCATCCCTTCATGAGACAATTGAAGAGTGTCCCAAATGTCCTTCGCAACTTCAAGCCCTCTTATCTTGTTATACTCATAGGGGCTTAGAGCACTCCTAAGCACCATTACGGCTTGAGCGTTGCGAAAGAAGTCATGCTCTTGTTCACGGCTTGGCTTGACACTCTTGTCAACACCTACAATCACAATAGTACAAAGAGAAGGATGAAGACCATATAAATACATTTTCATATCATCGCTCCAATGAGCATAGTCACTCCCATCAAAGCGATGAACTTTGCCCATATGAACCGATGTGAAGGCAAGACTAGAAGGATCAAAAGTTTTATGTGAAGAGGAGGTCTCATATTTATGAGACACGGAGTGAAGTCCTTCAAAAACTTCTTTTTCTTTCAACTTCTTCTTGAGAAGCTTTTGAGCCTTCGAAAAACTGTCAGATGTCAGATGATCTGATAAAGTCTTAGATCTTCCGGCCAGGAAGATCCGACACTGTGTAGGATCTTTCGACGAGATATGAAACTTACTTTGTGATTTGAATTCTACAGACCTTTTGATGATTCTACTTGAATACAAAGATGACAAATGGTGTATAGAACCTCCTTGATATGATCTACACAAGAGTGAAATAACAATAGAAACAAGTGAGCACACGGGGACAAGGATTTACTTCTGAAGTTCACTCCACAAAGGAGCTACGTCTCCGTTGAGAAGCTCACAAAGAGCCGGGCTGTCACACTAGCCCCAAGTCTCTCTCAATCAACCACAAAGGAGGATCGAGTTACTTACTATTGGCTCTCATAAAGAGAGAGGTAATACAAACTTCCGGGGCTCAAACCACAAAGGAATGGGAGCTCACCGACACCTCTAACAGTCTAGGAGCAAGGCTCCAAGAGTTACAAACATGAATCGATGAATCAAAGTTGCTTCAAGTGCTTCTTGAGATGAACAAGTGGAAGCTCACTAGGTGCCCTTGCCTCACACCTCAAATCTTGTCTCACACTCAAACCCTAGGTGAATCCTTGCTAGAATCAAGCTTGGGAAGGAGTAGAGGAGTGGAATGAATACTCAAGGATGTGTTAGGTCGAGTTGGAGCAACAACAATGAATGAGGGGGTGAAGGGGTATATATACCCACCCCCCAAAATATGACCGTTATGTGTTCTGCGAAGGGGTATCGGATCTTCCGACCATGTGTCAGATCTTCTGGAAATGACATATTAGTGTTGGAAAACCCCAGAAAAGTTCCAGGCATCGGATCTTCCGTCAGAGTGTCAGATCTTCCGATGGGCATCGGATCTTCCGGCCCGGAACAAACCAAAACCGTGCCGGCTGGAACTTCCGGTCGGATCTTCCGGCCAAGGGTCGGAACATGCATAGACGACACTTGAGTGCTGAAAAATGGCTAAGTCTCGGAAGATCCGATACAGTGTAGGATCTTCCGATGGAAGTTCCGATGCTAGGACTGGATCTTCCGAAGGGAAATAACTCGAGGCCAAGCGAGCCGGAACTTCCGGTCGTATCTTCCGGCTTAAGTTCCGATCAAGGAGAAAACTGTGAATGTGAATTTGTGTGTCTCTCATGGGGATTATCATCTCAAGATAGGCACTTTAAACAACTAGGATTTATCGAACACGTCCCCCTTGATAGTACGGTGGTCCTATACTCAAATTCAAACCGAAAATAAATTTAAACCTTCCAATTGAATCCACCACCATACAATTTGGAATTGGGGACCTTTGCTTCATATTTCTATTCTTTTCTTTTCTTTTTATTCCTGCACAACTCATTCAAAGCATTATATCCAAATTTCTATCGTCATTAATCACCAAAATTGATTAAGTGCCTAGATGCACTTTCATCATGGCATATTGTACCGCGACATCCCTCAGTTTTATAGCTGGCACTCTGATAACAATGGTAAAGCCTGGCAACATAGAGTGTGAGCATCAGATGAAGGCCAGATCGGTAGGGTCGTCTCTGCTAACCCTGCTGAGGGCGAGTGTTACTTTCTCCGCGTCCTCCTTAACCATGTTACTGGCTGTACCTCGTACGCTCATTTGAGGACCGTCGATGGTGAGGTTCTCCCTACGTCCCGTGAAGCTGCGGAGAGAAGGGGCCTTATCGAGGAAGACAACATGTTGGACGAATGCCTTGGCGAGGCCGCTGAATATCAGATGTCATCTTCTCTCCGACGCCTTTTTGTAATGATATTGGTATTCTGTGAGCCGAGCGATGTGTTTGGACTATGGCAAAAACACATGGATGCAATGTTCGAGGACTACCGTTGCAACAACCCATCCCCAGACCTCGTGCAACAAATGGTCTTGATTGATATTCGAAACATGCTTCAGTCAATGGGCAAGGACATAACTTCATTCCCTCTTCCTGCTATCGACGATTCGTATGATGACGCAAACGACAATCCTCGGGAGACATTCGAGGAGGCAAGTGTCGAGCACAATGCCGATGATGTGGCGCTATCGGAGTCTCTCAACGAGGAACAAAGGGTTACGTATGATGAGATAACGTCTGCCATCGACAGCGATCTGGGTGGACTTTTCTTTGTGGATGGACTAGGTGGCACCGGGAAAACCTTCTTGTACAGGACTTTACTTGCGAATGTCCGTAGTCAGAACAAGCTGGCTGTGGCGATAGCTACATCTGGTGTCGCAACATCGCTAATGCCTGGTAGGAGAACCGCACACTCACGTCTTAAGATACCGCTTACAATCGAGGAAGGCAGCATCTGTAGTTTTACCAAGCAGAGTGGCATCGCTAAACTGCTGCGACAAGCATCTCTCATGATTTGGGATTAGGCTTCTATGATGAAGAGGCAAGCGGTGGAGGCCCTCAACATTAGCCTACGTGATATTATGGATCGGCCTCAGATGCCCTTTGGTCGGAAGACCTTTGTCTTCGGTGGTGATTTTAGGCAGGTCCTCCCTATTGCCCGTAAGGGGTTGAGGGCACAAATTATCGATGCTTCGTTGCGGAGGTCGTACCTTTTGGATTTGATGCGCCAGTTAAAGTTGGTTCGCAACATGTGCGCATAGAGCGACCCAGGTTTTGCGGACTATCTGTTGCGGATTGGCTGTGGTACAGAGGAAGTTAATGCCAATGGAGATGTACGCCTTCAAGACGACATATGTGTGCTATACACTGGCTCACCACAACACGACCTTGATACATTGATCGAATGCATCTTCCCACATCTTGATGAAAACTTGGTAAACACAAACTATATCACCTCAAGAGCCATATTGTCTATGCGCAATGACTAGGTGGATGAGATCAATATGAAGATGATAGACAGATTCCGAGGTGGGGAGGTGGTGTATCACAGTTTGATCAGGCTATAGATGATCCACGTAACTACTACCCATCTGAGTTCCTTAACACTTTGACCCCCAACGGGCTGCCCCCACATGTTTTAAAGCTTAAGATCAGTTGTCCAATCATACTACTTTGTAAGATTGACCCTGCTAACGGCCTTTGCAATGGAACAAGGTTGGTGGTTCGGGGGTTCCAAAGAAATACCATCGTTGCAAAAATTATACTGGGACAACATGCTGGAAAAAAAGGTTTTCTTGCCTCGTATTCCCTTATGCCCTTCTGATGATGAGATGTTCCCATTCCAATTCAAGCGTAAACAGTTCCGTATTAAACTCAGCTTTGCCATGACTGTCAACAAAGCACAAAGGCAGATTATCCCGAATGTCGGCATGTATTTGCGCGCACTACAAGGTTTCTTGGCTATTGCCACGCTATACATGTGCAATGCCACTATTTTGGTTGCCATAGTGGGGTCATGTCACAACTTTTGTACAAAATGGTAGCAATATGGTCCTATAATGCAACGAACTACAAGTGTTGCCTTAGGTGTGACTTTGGTTGCAATAGGGGTGTGTTATTGCAACTATATTGGGCTTTGGTTGTAATTATTTAGAGTTATTGCTACATCACATTGGAGTTGCAATAGCACTATTTTTTTGTTGCAATAATATGATATTATTGTAACTATATTTGAAATGGTTGCTTTTGTTCGGTGTTTTTACAACGATTTTTTCATGTTGCAATAAATTTCAGCGGTGTTGCGATTGATAGATGGTTATTGCAACAAAAACTCTAGTGCAGATGCAATAGCTTGTGCCTATTGCAATAATTTTTTAGAGTTGCAAAAAACTTCTTTGGTGTTGCAATTGTGATTTTGTTATTGCAACGAGAAACCTAAATGGATGCAATATGATTTCCCTATTACAACTGGTTTTTGGGTTGATACAAATGTGTCAATGTCAATTCACATGTAATGTGAGACTAAATATAAGTATGTATCCAACTTTATTGTGTATAACTTCAAATAAATTGTGAATTTAAGTTATATAAAACAATTTGAAAATATATTAATTTGATAACAATATTTAGTTTGCCTTTACAAAAAAACCATTTGTAAATCTTATGGACCCAAATTATGCTATCGAGTGATGTTTCAAACTTTTGTAACCAAATTTATAGATGTGATTGTAATTTGGGGAATGAAGTTTGAATTGGTGGAAAATGATCCGTTAGTGATAAAAAAGTGTAAAAAACAAATAAAAAGCATCATATGAAGGGATTGAACTACGAAAGATGTTCAGTCATCACATGACTCAAGCTTAGCAATAAATTCAGCAACTCTATTCTAGTTTCTTCTAATGAAAGGAAACTTTAACTATTAAATCATAGCCAATATAACTTCTATTCATTATGAGAGTAAAATAGTTTGAAGACCAAATCAAGCTGTTCATTATCCACGACAAGTTCATATAATAGAAAAATAAATTTTCAAACAAAGAAGTCATCTTGATCTAGGTTTTCTACATCAACTGGTGCAACAACTCCATCTTCGATGTAGGTGTCATCTTTGTCATCAACCACATCATCAATATCATCTATTTCAGGAATTGCTTCTTGACGCACCCTTTCAATAAAAGAGGCCGCACATGTAATCCCTTCCGTGTCCGGTCTTGTCCAATTTGATACATTGTTAATTGACGCCGTTAAATTCATGTCTTGGATTCCCACATCAAGTTTATTAGCATCGATATCAACTTCATTTTCTGATTCTGGCATAGCAAACAAATTTCTTGGACTCACTCCAACAACACTAGACCATCCTGGCTTGTCTACAAGATTGACAAAAAACACCGGTTCCGCCCGTATCGCCAGAATGTAAGGCTCATTTGAATATCGAAACCTGGAAGTATCGATATCGATAATACCATATTTATCCTTAACGTATCCTCTACTTCTGTTGGTAGTGGCAGCCGACACATCATACCAATCACATTGAAATAGTAGCACTTCTTTTTGTGTAGGGAATTCGAGCGAGATAATTCTTCTTATCACTCCATACCAGTTCAGGTTTCCAGTAGTAGCATCACCCCTCACAACCACACCATTGTTTTGTGTGACAAGATTTTTCACAATTGCAGTTGTACGAAATAGACAATTATTGATGTGGCATCTTTTGAACACACAAGCTCGAAGGTCAGGTCCTTGAGCAAGGGCATACATCAGTTCACTTGACTCCCCTTTCTTATATAGTTTGGTAATCTGAAAATTAAGTTTGGTAATAAAAAAATCAGTTTGGTAATCTGAAAATTCAGTATGGAAATCTGAAATTTCAGTTTGGAAATAAAAAAGTACTCACCTTGTCTTCGAACCACCTTACAAAGCTCTCCTCACGTCATTTCTTAAGATTCCTCGTACTTATATTTTTTAGTTCTTCCATATGCTCCCTACATGGAAATAGCCAATTAGTTGAGGCCATAAATTAGTAGTAGAATAATTAATAACGCTACATTACAACTTACTCAACCCATGGTATCGCTTCATCACAATTGTTAATTATGTAGTGCCTCGTCTTTCGAACCTCATCTTCTTGCAGTATCTCAATACTCTGTCCTCTCCTATTGTAATCCAATTGACCAAATATACTCAGACCACATGGCGGCTCATTTACAACTGCACTTTCATGACGATCTGCGTGATTCAACTTGGTATCGACATCGAAGAACCTAGAACAAAATGTAAGGCACTCCTCAACTATGTATGCCTCGGCTATTGAACCCTTTGGGTGTGCCTTGTTCTTCACATAGTTTTTAACAGTACGTAGATACCTCTCAACTGGATACATCCATCTATAACTCCAAGTTTAGCCTCCTCCGCTAGATGGACAGGTAAATGAATCATGATATCAAAAAACGCAGGAGGGAATAACGTCTCAAGGTGACACAATGTATCTACAATTGATCTACTAAGGTTGTCAAGATGTTCTTCCACCATCTCCTTCGAACAAAGTGCACTGAACCGGTGTTTTCACATGGCTAGCTCTATGTGGCTCTGTCTAGAGCCACCGCTAGATCCAATGTCAAGGTACTAGCACTGCCTCCTAATAGGGTGGAGGAAGACAAAGCTGATGAAAAGAAGATTGAACATACTGATAAGATGGAGAGAAAAATTACTAAAAACAATAAGAAGAAGAGGGTGAAGACGGATGAAAAGAAATCTCCTGCATCATACATTGGCACATTTACGAAGAACATTGTATACAAGGAGGTGCTTACGCATTAGAAGACATCAACATATTTGTCATTTATATTTATCAAAAGGATTAAATTTATGTAATTTATTTATAGTGGTATTATCAAACTCATGTAATTTTTTGTATTGGTATTTCCAAACTCATGTAATTTTTTATATTGGTATTATCAAACTCATGTAATTTTTTATTCATATTTGACTGCACTTACGTGGAGATTGCACTTTCTCATATTTGATATTTTCCATGAGACCTATGTGAGCTACAATATCTTAATCATCCATAGGGGTACTTAACGTATTATATTATATTGAAACATGGAGTCAGCATGTAGCAATGCACGGGTCCTGTAGCAACGCACAAGCAGTCACCTAGTATGTATGAAAAAATAATCTGGAATTGCACTATTTTGTGATATGGAGGGAGTACAATTTATTTCATTTGACTCTTTAAAAAATATGGAAATACCTCAAAGGAACAAGCAAACATCCTAGTAAACTAATCGTGGTTCAGTTGGTAAGGTTATGTGGTGGAACCTGTCCACCTAGGCTCGAATCGTCCACTTAGCACGACTGCTTGCATTATCCTGGGTTTGTTACAAGATTTAACTATCGCTATTCTTTCTTTCAGTGGTAGGCGATATTCCCATTGATAGCAAGGCGCATATAGTGACTTCATTAATCTCGAGATCAGCCGACTCAGTCTATATGCTCATAGAGGTAAAATAACCAAAATATCCTAGAGACCATAAAATAGTGGATTTGGAAGTTCCTTCCAAAGTTGGAGCCAAATCCTATGGAACTCAAGGAATATGTAAGTTCTTTTTTAAGACTAAAAAATGGACGTTTCTAGAAGGCAACTGTGGGATATAGATCCTCGGGTACCCTCAAGGTAGAAGACCGAGTCCTAGTAGAACTACCCGTGTACTCCTACTAGGACTCCTACTTTGTAACTGACTAGGAGACTAGCCATGTAACCTTGCTCCCTGGGATATATAAAGGAGGGTAGGGGTCCCTAGTTCGGTAGAGTAAGAGTAGACTAGAAGAAGAGTAGACTAGAAGAAGAGGATAGAAGAGACTAGACTAGACCAAGGTACACAACTCAACTCATACACAAAGCAATACAACATACATGACATAGGGTATTATGCACATTGCGGTCCGTACCTGTCAAAACCCTTGCCTTGTGTGTGAACCATCGTTCCTTAGAACTCGGCGAGACCCACGAATACTACTTACTGAGGTACCCTAGGCAGGTATTCGGTTGTTAAACACTAACATCGACCTCCTCATCCTATTATGGCATGGTTGCACATACATAATGTGTATGCGATTGATCGAATAGACAAGCATGCTTCTAAAAGTAGAATTCATTATGAAATCATAGGGAATATACATGAGATAGATCATAAGGGGCTAGATTTAGGCATAAATACCCCCACTTCTGCATCATGTATATGTATATATGATATTAAAAAAATTGCAAAAAAAACCACATAAGTCAGTTGAAGTTTAACATTCTTCCCCATACAATACCATCTAGGTCCCCATAGAAGACGTTAGTACCATAAAACAATACATGACACTTGAAGGCCCTCAAAAGTAAAAAAGAAAGGTGGCATGTGGATATTGAGAAGATTTAAATATTCTAGTTTAAATTTGAGTATAGGGCATGTCATACTATCAAGAGGAACATATTATAGATCTGTTGAAATCTTAGTGCTCAAGGATTATTCAATATATATACCATGAGAGACACATAAAGCCTACACGAGATTTCTAGTGGTTAATTGAAACTTCCTTTCCTAGGGATATAAATTTCCCTTAATCATGTTGGAAATCTCTAGCCATCCGTCTAGAGGTGCTCGGGGTTGTGGCACAAGAAATTTTGAGTTCATGTAACCAAAATTTTCGGGAGCTTTGCTAACAATTTCCGGTGTTTGAGGCATATGAGTTATTTTCTTGTCTCCACCTATATATACCCATTGCACTCCTCTTTTGGGGCTTCTTGTAGGAATTTTACGAACCCTAACTTTCCAAAACAAAACTTTGTTCAAGCTCTCTCAACTTCCTTAGTTGAATTCCATGTGACAAAGTTTGGGTAAGAGATTGAAGTTTGTGGTTCTTGCGATCTTCCATTTCCTCTCTTGAGCATTTGAAACCTTCACTAAGTCGGGCCTCGACATGTTTGTTACTCTTGGATCTCAATTTGGAGCTCCTAGCTTATTATCCGTCACCTTTTGAGCACCCAACTTGTGTATAGTGCCACAGGAAATTTATATTACCCTCCACATCGAGGAGTTAATACATAATAAGGCCTTGTTCGCTTCCCTCTGATTTATTCCAAGTGGAATGATAGACACAAGAAAATATTTACATTAGATACAACAAGAGACCGGGATTCATTCCGGGTCGGGAACAAAAAAGGTTCATAATATGTACAATAGGAGACCTGGATTAATTCCACACCTCTCGACTCATGGATTGATTCCCGGTCTCTTGTTTTACATATTATGAGCCCTTTTGGTTCCCGACCCGGAATAAATCCCGGTATGTTGTTGTATCTATTATAAATATCTTCTTGTGCCTATCATTCCACTTGGAATAAATCCGAGGAAACCGAACAAGGCCTAAGTGACCCAAATTGGTCTTTGTAGTGATTAGGGAGAGAAAAGGGACAATGAAAATCTGCCTCTATGTGGGCACTTGAACAGAGATGTAGGATAATTTGTGGATCTGAACTTTGGTAACAAATCCTTTATCTCTCATGTGCTATCTTGTATCCATATTGTATCAAAGATTAGTTACCAAAGGATCCGACCTACATCCTTGTGTTTATCCCATTTTAGGGTTAATTGGATAGATGCCATTACAATTGGCACGATTCTGAGAACTACCATTACTATTAGCGAAATCTGAACCATGCCATTACAATTGTCTCGCTACCCGACCCATGCCATTTTCTACACCTGCGACGCCCTTGGGCCCAACTGCAGGGCTACGTACTTCCGTATGTCCAACTTTACCCTTGGTCGAGTGGATAAGACTCGGTGCCCCTTCCTTTGTACTACCGGCCCCTTCATCGTCGTCGTCGTCCTCTCGTTGCCGTACCCAGCTTCTTCCTGGAGCGTTGGCGGCGGCGGTGTCCTCCTCTTCCTGGAGAGTTGGCGGCGGCGGCGTCCTCCTCTTCCTGGAGAGTTGGCGGCGGCGGCGTCCTCTTCTTCCTGGAGCGTTGGCGGCAGCATGTCAGGGATGAAGGCGAGTATGAGGCTACTCAAGTCAGCATCGGGCTCAAGATCTACGTCTAGCGCCAAGGGTACGCAGCTCCCTCTCATTGACTGCTCCAAATGTGGCATCCCTGTTATCTGGATCAGGAGCAAGCAGGAGAAATCATATGGTCAGATCTTTTACAAGTGTCCCAACAACATCAAGGTAAGTTGGATTGCTTTGATTTATGGTTGCCCGATTTCTTTGTCTGGGGTTCATTAGGGTTTGGCTTGTAACAGGAAGACCCCAGTACATGTGGATTTATAATGTCCGAGCAGCAATATGCAGACTTTTTAGATGGTTTGGAATCACAGCAGGAAGCATGGCAGCAGAAGTTGAGCAATGTAGATGGCTTGGACAGTGTTGGAAAAATGAAGCAGGAAGTCGCAGAGATGAAGCTTGAAGTATCTCTGATGAAGCAACGACTTGATATGGGTTTAGGAGAGATTTGGAACTTAAACATGCAAATGAGTGAGTTGAAGAAACGGGTGTGTGGGGAGAAGAGTGTTGACCAAGGGTGGTTTTCAATTGCAGCTGCTGTATGTTTCGGTGTATTTGTTGGCATGGTGGTGTCAATGTTCTCTAAGTGATGAAATGTAATGAATGGAATCTGAATCAAATTTGTCTTGTATATGGTGAATGCATGCACTGAATTGGAATGGAACTTGTCTTGAATTTGCATGGAATGTGATGAAATGTCAAATAAATGGAATCTGAATCAAACTTGTGTTGAATTTGCATGGAATGTGATGAAATCTCAAATAAATGGTGAAATGCATGCACTGAATCACCAGACATGATGTCAATACAGTTTCATTCACATGCACTGAATCACCAGAAATAAATGTAGGCTAAATGAGATCATTCACAGGTTCAAAAGCCAAGCTTTAACAACCATACACGTTCTGATTACCATACAGGTTAAAGACCATACAAGTTCAAATACCATACATGTTCTGATTACCATACAGGTTCAATGAGCTGCACCACTATCCAGCCAGGACCTGAGACTTCTAACAACATTTGCTTGAGGAGCTGCTTGAGCCTTCTTTTGCTTCCTCTTGGTTGGAGTCTTCTTCTTCTTGGCTGCCTTCTTCTTGGGAGTCTTTTTCTTCTTCTTGGATGGGCTAGCATTGTCCACAGGATCTTCTCTTGGCCTACATCAAAATGATCAGTACAAAATTCAAGTAAAAGTTAAAGTTATTTGAACACAGAATTGTACCTCTTCTTTGGAGTTGCAGTTTCTCCATCTTCTCCTACCTCTGGCAGCTGGCATGTCTTTGAGAAGTGGCCATAATTTCCACACCTTCTGCATTTAACCTTCTTTTTTGTGGCATTCTTTTCCAAGCATCCTCTTATTCTCTGAACCCTTGGTCTGCCTGCTGATCTTCCTAGCAAAGGTGGGTAAACTTTGAAGCCAAGGTCAACAGCTGGCCACTAGGACCTATCTCCAATAGGTTCCACTCTACCTTCATATGCAGCCTTAAATTTAGCAACAGAGTAATACTCATGCACATAATCTGAGATATTCCATCTGTTTGATAATATCCAAGCCAAAGCATGTTGGCAAGGCTTGCCAGTAATTTGCCATTCCCTGCATGAACACTTGTGGTTCTGCAAATCCACAGTGTGCCTTTTAGCATTGTTCCACCTATCAAGCAGTGTAACCTCTGCAATATACTCATCACTTCTTGAGATCTTTGTAACTTTGAGGTTGTTGCTGATTGCATTGAGGTCCTTCATCACACCAGGCAATATCCCATCTTCCATCTGTCTTCCAATCATTTTCCTAAGATATCTCTTCTCCATGATCAATTCTCTCAGTCCATCCACTAACTCATGAAGTAGCAAGCCCTTGTACTGCCTTATCTGTGGATTGAAACTCTCTGATACATTATTGGTCAAATAGTCACATTTACTTAATTCTGAGAACCCACTTCTATACCAAATCTGTTTGTGATGATCCTCTAGATAATCTATGGCATCTGGTGCAACTTCATATATTTTCTTCATGTGCCACTTAAAGAGTCCCTCAGTGTAACTTCTTGCGGCTGGATATAAGTGATCAGTGAATATATATTCTTGAAAATGCTTCATGAAGTTGCCATACAAATGCCTCATGCATTCTCTGTACTCAGCTGTTGGAAACACAGACCCCACTGCAGTTTCAAGTCCTTTACAAGCATCTATACATATAACCAATCCTTCAGGGGACCCAACTGCTCTATGCAATTGTTGCATGAACCACTCCTAGTTGTCATGTGTCTCTGAATGAAAAATACCATAAGCCACATAATACAACCAATTGTGGCCATCTACACTAGTGGCTGAAGCCAACTGACCTGTATATTTACCATTCAATTTTGTAGCATCTATCCCTATAAATGGCCTACAACCTGCCAAGAACCCATCTACACAGGGCTTCAATGCAACAAACATCCGCTTGAAGCGCATCTTCTTATTTTTTTTCTCTAACTCAATTTCTATAATGCTGCCAGGTGAATTTAACTCCAGTTGTGCTTTCCAATTGAACAACAATTCAAAACTTTCTTCATGCGTACCATGGATCTGCTCTAGGGCAAGTTTGAAACATGACCATGCCTTGGAGTACTTCAATGTGATATCGTAATCTTGTTCCACTTTGTCCTTTGCATCCTTTGCCCCCTTCTTGGGGTTCCTCTTCACCCATTCATGCAATCTGTCAGCAACCCAACCCTGAGTAGCCATCTTGCTTTCACTCAGCCTCGTAGTCGGACAATTGTGCTCAGCTGGAAGTACTTTGATCTACACAGAACAGAAGAAAACATCAGGATACACTGATCAAAATAAAAGAAAACATCATGATACACGTGAAGCAAAATTAGAATTAGAACTACTCATACTCATACCTCAATTGTTTTTTTATCATAGATCCTAGAAGCATGGATGCGCCATGGACATCCTTGATGAGCACACTTTGCAATAAATCTGGTCTTGTCTGTCTTCAAGTCCTTGAACTCAAATCCCCTCACCACAGCATAATGCCTCACAGCTTTCCTAAATGCTATGATATCAGGGAACAAGGCCACCTTCTTGATATTTGGATTCTCAGGATCATGAACTACATTTAACTCCTCAGGATCTGCATCATTAACCTCTGCCTCAAGAGGAACACCTCCTTCAGCAGCAACAACATTTTCATAAGTTTCAGGAAAAGATGTAGTGTCAGGTGGTTGCGTGCTACTTGGTTCCGAGGCATCTATATGGACGTAGATGTGTTCATCATCCACGCCAACATATTCCTCCTCGTTGTCAAACATGTCAGGTTGACGTTCAGGCTCTACAGCATCTGCCTCCGGAACTACAGGCCCTTTTGAATCTGCAATGTTGGCTGCAGATGCTCCCTCACCATTGTTGGTTGTGGTATGTTTGGATTGAAAGTCATCAGATGGGATAACATTTGGCAAATCATCAGGTGGGGTAACATTTGGCAATGGCAAGTCATCAGGTGGGTTAACATGTGGCAAGTCATCAGGTGGGATATCATGTGGCAAGTCATCAGGTGGGATAACACACAATGGCTCTAACACATCAAAATCAGGTGGAATGATAGGGGTCCTGATTTTGTCAAGCACTGCTACAATCACCTCGCACCTCATCTCTGACTTATACATATCAAACAACTCAAGCATTTGGTTTTCCTCGCAAAGTCTAACATCCTCGCCTAATCTTTTATCAAAGAACCACACTGTGGCAGACTGGTTAGATTCCCATTGCACTTCATCAACAACTCAAAAGAATACGAGCCAATCTCGACATCCCACTTAATCACCCTTCCTTTTTTGTACGATTTTCTACCCAATGAGTCCTTTGTGAATAACCCTTCAACTTTAATCTCTAGTGCGAAAAGCCTAACAGCAAGCAAATCAAAGTGACAACAAACAAATCGAGTCAATCCTACCATACCCCCACGATGATTCTACTCGGGCTGAAGTCAGATTGATGTGGATCTAGAGGTACCTGCCCGTGTCGTCCTCCAACTCCATCGTCCCCAAGCGGCGACCTTCAGCGTTGGGGATGCTCATGGGGATCAGCTTTAGGTGGCCTCCATCGTCGCCGCCTTCGGTCACCGCCGCCTCCTCCTCCCGATCGCAGCCTCCGTCACTATCGGGGAGAGGTGAGGGTGAGTGGGGATGGGATGCCGCTGGATCTCGATCTGAATCGAGTCAACCCAATGGTATTCATCAACATAACCAGGGGCATTATTGTCCATACAAATGATCAGTATGTATACGTAGCCCTGCAGTTGGGCCCAAGGGCGTCGCATGTGTAGAAAATGGCATGGGTCGCGTAGCAAGACAATTGTAATGGCATGGTTCGAATTTCGCTAATAGTAATGGTAGTTCTCAGAATCGTGCCAATTGTAATGGCATATATCCAATTAACCCTATATTTTACCAGAGATTAGTTACCAAAGGATCCAGACAGATCCTACATCCTTGTGTTTATATTGTACCAGGGATTGGTAACAAATCTTCAATTTCTTTTAACAGAGATGTAGGATCTTTTATCACATAAGTCATTTTCTTGCAAATGCCCAGCCCTCTACCTTGTTTTGTTTAAAAAAAACACCCTTGTCCATTCTTAAGTGATTCAACATGTTTTCATAAATTGTGAGCCATCATTGTAATCTTCACAGAAGTTAAGTGCTTCTAGGAGTATAATATCGACACCTTAAGAATTATTGATAAGTGTTTAAATGTTATTGTACTATATTTCACTAGTTGCAAAAAACAAATCAGTGCAACACGGTGAAATATACCCAAGTAGCTTGCCACGTAGCTGCTCTACATCAATGAAACCAGGTTAAGTCAATTAAGCACATGCACATTAGGGTTGTTTTTTTTTCAGAACAAAACTGAGTCGAGAGTAGACATTTGAACACAATGACTTATTGGGGGAATATCAAAACTCAAGCGAGTATGGAGAATTCTTAAAATCTTTCTTTCTTCAAGTTTCTAAGGAGTTGAACGGGGTTCTTATTGCTTAATGCAAATATATTGTCATGCATCATTTCATAATTATATTTTACGCATGAAATCAAAATTTTGATACAAATGGGATTGTTTTGAAATGCCCAATGCATCATGGAACACGTGTTAAGATGGTCCCACCAAAGCACTAAAAAGTGTCATCCTCACTGAGGATGTAGGGCCAATAATGATATGGTTGTTCTCAAATGAAACAACCACGGTAAAATAAACACCATATACTGTAAATGTCTTCTGCGACTAAAAGTTATCCATATTGTCACAAAATTGGTACCAGACCAGCCATTTGGCACATCATGCCTGTTTTTGCAAAATATACACATAGGCCATATGTTACGAATCAATGAATCCTACTATTCTAATCTATGAACTTCCTAACTGTTTGGTGGCCAAATCTTGCAGAAGCTTCCAAGCAGCAATGACATGTTGCTCCTCTGTGAGCGGTGCTCCTACTGCAAATCGCAAAACGAACTTGCCAGAAAGGACCTGTTCATGAGGGAGGGGAAACCAAAACAAACTATCAGCAGATACAACCTTTGGCAAGCAACAATAGCACTGAAGAATTCCCTAGGGACGCACCGTATGAGATATGAAGATCTTCCCGCTAGAGTTAGCGGCATCCATTAGATCATAATTCAGTTTGCGGCCGTTGTCTTAGTCAGAGGCCAGAGGCAGAAGGCGGAAACAAACAAGCGAAAAGGTCCTTGGAGAAACTACCTGAATTATTGTATTGAATTGAACATATCTCAAATTATGAGATAATAGAGAAGAAATTATATTGTGATTCCTGAGTTTACTGGTACTGAGAAGAAGTTAGTAGTTTACCTCAAATCTTGAATCAGAGATCACAAGTTGTTCAAAATGTTTGGCTAACTCTATATGCTTTCTGATATAGCTTTGCAGGTTCTCCACACCATAAAGCCTCAAGACCATCCATAACTTGAGTGATCTAAAACAGGAGCTCCAATTGGTCAGAGAAATTTAAACATTTTGTCAGAATAAAACTGAAAACAAGCTCATTGGAATTGAGAAATTGTTGGTGGAATTGTCAAGCATGCTGGGAGTCCGGGAAGCCAAGTTCCTTATGCAGACTTGCTTTATACAAGTGAAAATGATTTACAGTCTAAGATCTTGCAACAGGGTTGCTTATTTCCTGACTCAGTTGGGTGCAACTTTGGATGCAGATGGCTTGCAGTTCTGGAACAGATCTATAACTGATGAGGTTGCTCATCTACTGGCCGTCGATCGCGCCTCGGCCTCTAGTTAGTGGAAAGTTTTCAGCTCAAAAAAAAGGATTAATTTCTCTTGTGCCATTATAATTTTTGAAAATTAGAAAAATGCCACTGTCAGTGAGTGAGGTAGACCCCACCTGTCAGTGACACATCGATGGCATATTTCCAAACTGTAAAAATTATAATGGCATGGATCTAACTAGCCCCAAAAAAAAGGGACCATGGTGGCATTCCTAAGTCCAGATGTTTCTATTTGAGGTAGTAAGAACATAAGAAAGTAATAATACATATGAAAAATAGTAATATAAATTGTCTAGTGGGTTACCTAAAACGGCGTCCAAGTGGAATTTGCCAGTCTTTGAAATCAAGAACAGAATTTTCTTGGGAAGCCTAAAATAGTAAGATTGTTAATAAACATTGGTACCATGCAAACTATGAATTTACACAAAAATAATACTGTCTTCTCACCAAATTTTCTTTTAAAGTAAAGAAATTTTACATGTAAGTCTTCTTTTTATTAAATTGACTGTGCATCCATTCTCATTACTGTTTGTGAAACACAATGCAATTCTGTTTGTACTGTCCATTTAATAAATTCAAAAGAAACTATTTTTGTGTTACCGACATTCACTGTAGAAATTGCACCAAATGCCCCTTCACTGGAAAATCAACTTGGACTTAAACTCACTAAACATATATCCCTTAGAGCATCACATCCACTCCATGTGGAGGGAATGAGTAAATACACAGAAGAGCTAGTAGCACCAAAAGACTTCTCAAGTCAGCGTCAAGTACTTTCTGGCCTACCGCCTGTGTATTTTGGGGCGTGCTATTGGGCTCATGTAACAAATTGGGCCATTCAGTGGATATTGTTATGTGCACAACATGGTTTACTAATCAGTTCATGGATAGTAGGAGTGTTATGGATTAATTGGCTTACTACCGTTAGATTACATTCAGCTACAGAGGCATGATCAGCACCATTTTGTTATTCATTCACTATCTAAATTGTGCCATATCTTTAAGCAGTAAAACGAATCCCATTTCATAACAATTAACAATGTAGAAACAAAATTCATAAACACTAACATATGAAGGGAGAGTATCTTAACCTTATTCTTGAGATACTCCGGATTTGTAGACAATGATCGTATGAGATAACTCCTGTCCTGTTGTGCATGACAACAATTTCTGTGTTAGGAATAACATATCTATCATACTATGAAACACCTAGGAGCAGAATGAATAAAAAAGGACTGCTAAAATAAATCACCTGCAATGTAATTGTTGTATAGCGGAAATTAATGTTTGTTGTTTAGCTCAATGATGCAGAAACTCAAAGAAACACGAAATAGAAGTTGGGTTCATCACATGGCCTACCTTCACCCATAGCAAGGAACAATCAAAGTTTGTGAGAAACCACTTATGTGCATTCATATTAAACGAATCAGCTTCTTCAACTCCATTGAGGTGATGTCGATATTCTGGGCATATGCAAGCACTTCCCGCGTAGGCAGCATCAACATGGAGCCACATGTCATGGGCCTAAAAGAATAAGTGAATAAAAATATTTGTTCAATGTGCATAGTGCATATCAAATAAAAACTGATGTATTCATTCATACATGGAAATCGCACAATTTCTGTTCTGAATAAGGTAACTAGTGGCATCCTGGATATAGAACAAAATTCCAATGAATGATTCTGGACGATGGAGGGAGAACCAAAACCAAGCCAGACTTTTGCTAGAAAAATCCAGACACAAATATTACTCGAAAGTATGTAAGAACTTCGTGTTAAAAATTCAAGCATAAGTTTTATGAAGACTGATTTTTTTTGAAAAAAATGTGAACTAGAGTCTAGAATAAATACAGGCCCTCGCGCTATTTCTAACAGTATAAAGTTGCATATAGTTTGTGAATTCTATCAGGGTGTGTCAAAAAAATAGTAAAGTTAACAAAATACCTTTTGCCAATAGAAATATTAAACAAACAAATAAATGAAATGAGTCACTTTTATAAGTTAATCTGGAAATATCTCTAAATATCGTAATTCATAATTTATATCCACCTTTGCTATTTGTCCTAGCTTGGGCAAGGGGTCCACTGCTGATGAAGATGTTGTGCCAACCTGCATGAAGTGTTTTTATTTTTAAATTTCTAAGAGTGGAATGTTGCTTTCATTTGGAGAAAATACAAGGATGTGCAATTGGTAAAGAGAATTAAGCATACTTTAATACCCATACTTTAAGTAACACATAAGCATACTTAATACCCATTGGTAAATAGAATTACAACAAGGTATAATGAAAGATCTTGAGTAAGTCAAAAGAAAAAATGAACCATAAAACAACACTATAATTTATTACATGAGTCATGGATGCGCAATTGTACATGATCAAGTAAAGGAACAAAATAATTCAATACTAACCAGTAAATAGTTAATATCAACACAAGTTGAATAAATATATTTCAAATATAAAAGCTGTCACAAAATTTTCCATGGGATCTCAACAACAGCAATCAAGAATGTTTTGTAGCATTACAAACAGATTAACTTACTATGCATTGTGCCAGAAAAAAAAGCAACAACACTTCATTGCTGAAGAAGATGAAGGTTGAGAACATAATATTCAATATGATTAACTGAATAGTATATCTAGGCGTGAATTTGAGTACAGTAACACAAGCTTTTTATTATTAGAAAGAGTATATAATAACTAAGTTAACATCTAAATGGTTAAACTCACAAACAAGTATCCAATGTCTACTCAAGGAAGTTTGCATATAAATATGTGGTGCTTCTTACTGTTGCACAGATGAAAAATGGTATCAAGCTAGATGACATGTCTGCCGAAATGGCCTCAACAATGGCTTCTGGTGCAACAGCATAGTTTTTCTTGTAGTCAGCCTTCACCAATCTCACGTTTTCTGGGAAAATTCCAGCAATCTACAAGAAGAATTGTCAGCTTAAAAAGGTCAAAAGTAAGTGCAAAACTAAACATACTTGGTTCATATTCCTTTAAAAAAACACACAATGGCCACAATGTGTGCAGTACATCAAATATTCAGACATTTTCGCATGAGAAGTAGGTCTTAGCTATATGTGTATAGCTGTAGTTATACTTGTCTTATATACTTTGTATTTCTTGTATTCCAAGTATTCTTGGCTATATATATAAAAGTCACCCCCTCCTTGTGTGTGTGGTGTTTCCCAATTCTATTCTCTACGTGGTATCACGAGTCCGGGTACCCTAACCCCTCTTCTGCCCCTCACCGCGCCGCGAGTACCCCCGTGCGCGCCCACACCATAAGGGATCACACCTCTCAGCGCCGTCCCCTGTCCTCCGCCGCTGCAGAGCCTCTCTACCGCCGCATCCCCCCTCTCAGATCACATCTAATCTGCCGATGCCATGTATGGAATGGAATCCGCGAGTTCCAACCCTCGCGCCGACGCCGGCAACCCAGTGCCACTTGTCTTCCTCAACCCTTACGCCACCATCACTGTGTGCTCACACGTCCCCGTCCAAGTGCGGGAAGTTTAGCCTCATGGAGCACATCGACGACAGCACCGCCCGACCAACCGATCCCACTTGGCAACAGGCCCATTGCTGTGTCCGCAGCTAGCTTTTCAGGTCCATCGTCGATGAGGTCCTTGACCTGGCCATTGAGGAAGGTGAGACGACAAATGCGCTCTAGGTGGCCATCCGTGGACATCTTCAACGCCAACAAGGAGCCACGGGCGGTCTTCCAGTATCATGAATTCCACTCCATAACGCAGGGAGATCAATCGATTTCTGACTTCGCCCACCGGATAAAGACAGCCGCTGCATCGCTGCGAGACATGGGGCACGCCATCCCTCCCTCCCAGCCGGTTCTAAATTTCCTGCACGATAGCCGACGACATCGCCAACACCTCCCCGCTGCCGTCCTTCACCAAGGCTCAGGACATGCTCGTCCTAAAGGAGTTACGCCTGGTGAACATGACCGAGCTTGCTAGCCAAACTGCCCTCCTTGCTGCTGGCTCGTTCTGCAGTTCCGGTGGTTTTTAAGTCCGGTGCATTTTCGTCCTCCCGCCCTGGCTACGACGCTCCTATAGGCAACAACGGCAGTGCACCCCCTCCTGCCGACGCCACGGGCGGCGGCGGCGGAGGTAAAAGCAATTTTTGTCGTGGCAAAAATTGCAGCTGCGCTAAATGCCCTTCCAACCAGCACATGCAGCAGCAGGGCCGCTCCTTCTCCAACGGGCCACACCCCACTGGCCCATGGGTCAGCTTCAATCCATGGGCCATCCAAGCCAATGGCTCTCTGTGGCACCCCTTTCTCTGCCGGCGTCCTTGGGCCATACCCTGCAGGCCCTCAGCAGTCTTCCCCGATGCCTCAGGTGCCCTAGCAGTTTCAGGGGCATCCCCTCCACAACCGAGCTAGGATCAGGCCGGTCTCGTAGCAGCCCTTTAGCAACTCCAACTCAAGGCTCCATGCGTGGTTGATACAGGAGCCACCTCTCACATGTCCTACAATGATGGTATACTCCACTCTCGCACTCCTTCCTATACATCAATCATAGTAGGCGATGTAACCTCGGTTCCTGTCACTGCATGCGGTCATTCTGCTATTTCCACTGCTGCCTCTACTTTTAAGTTAAATAACATTCTTGTTCTCCCATCTCTTGTTGGTAACCTGCTTTCCGTTCGATAATTCACTCGTGACAACAATTGTACTATCGAGTTTGGTGCCTTTGGTTTTTCGGTCAAAGATCCACGGACCAGGCGTGTGATCCTTCGTTGCAATAGCGATGGTGATCTCTACACATTCCCCGCCACTGCGCCCTCTGCTCATCCACCGCCCCGTGCCAACCTCGCGGTGTCGTCCTCCGTTTGGCATGAGTGTCTTGGCCATCCGGCTCCTGTAGTCCTTGCTAGTATTTAGAATAAGGTAGTCATCTCATGTAATAAAGTGCATTGTTCGATGTGTCACTCTTGTCAAGTTGGCAAACACACGCCTTTACCCTTCTCTAGTTCTGCTTCTTCTTCATGTGCACCATTTGAACTGGTTCATTGTGATGTCTAGACATCTCCCGTACCAGTGTATCGGGTAACTTATATTATCTTGTGCTCTTGGATGATTTTACTCACTTTTGTTGGACCTTTCTATGAAGCGTAAATCGGAGGTGCATGAACTGATTGTTAATTTCATACAGTACATTAACACTCACTTCAGTTTACCATTGAAATCACTACAGGCTGACAATGTCAAGGAATTTTGAACAATACCACCATTGCCTTCTTGGCATCCCATGGCACTTTGCTATACCTTTCCTGTCCCTGCACATCCCATGAAAATGGCAAAGCTGAGCGCACCTTATGTACTCTAAACAACTCAGTCTGCACCATGTTGCTTCACGCGTCTATGCCACCCACCCTACTAGGCTAAGGCTCTTGCCACAGCCACCTACCCCTTCAATCGTCATGCTTCCACCTCCATCCAGAATCGCATGCCCTACAAACTCCTCCATGGCACACTCCCTGACTTAGGCCCACTTATGCGTTTTTGGATGTTTATGTTATCCAAACCTTTCAGCCACAGCCTCCCATAAACTTTCTCCACGATCGACTACTTGTGTCCTTATTGGATACCTAACTTCCCATAAGGCCGTCCTTATTGGATACCTAACTTCCCATAAGGCCTATAGGTGTCTCGACATTTCTACTAAATGAGTCATCATATCCCGACACGTAATTTTTTATGAGCTTGTTTTTTCCTTCGCGGGTGCACTTGTTGTGTCCTCGAGCTCGCTTGATGTTCTTGTGCACGATGATGTTCCGCCCCTTCCGTGCGTCTTCACGGGCACTCCGTTCCCTCTGAATGTTGAACACCCACCTCCTGCATCTGTGGCAGATCTATTCTCCATGGACGTGGAGCAGCCGCCATCTCCCAGCGGTCGCTCCACCCCTGGGTGTTGAGCAGCCGCGTCACGCCTTGTCGATAGTTGCACCTGTGCAGCATGTGCCTCGGTCCACCCCTACAGCTCTGGGCGGGTCTTCTTCCACAGGCCGCACTCCCATTGCAGACGGGCCGCTTCCTGGTGGTCTTCGTGCTGCACCAGTTGGTAGTCCATTCAATGGCCGTGTCTATGCTCAACCTCCAGAACCTGACGGCCCTCTCGCTGGACAGCTGGCAGGATGGTATGGCCTCGTCTATCCCCGGCGGGTGCTGAACTAGCGAGACCCTGTTGTCCTAGTTCAGCAACGTGCTGCTCAACCTCCTCCCATGCAGAGGTCATCACCACCTCCGCTCATGCATCGCATGGTGACACGACTGCAGTCAGGGACGATCCTGCCTGTCAACTACAAGCACAACTTCTCCGCTGCTGCTGTCGCCGCTTCGCCGATCCTGAGCAATTATCGGAGTGCACTTGCTTATCTAAATTGGCGAGCTGCGATGGCGGATGAGTTCAAGGCACTCGTTGAGAACAACACTTGGCGCCAAGATCCACACAGCCTCCTGGTGCCGATGTCGTGACCGGCAAGTGGATTTATAAACACAAGTTCCACGCAGACGGTTCCCATGCTTGTCACAAAGCCCATTGGGTGGTGTGTGGCTTCTCTCAGCAGCATGGTGTTGACTATGATGAGACTTTCAGTCCTGTTGTCAAGCCTGCCATGATCCGGGTGGTTCTGAGCATAGCCGCCTCTCGTGCCTGGCCGATTAGTCGGCTTGACTTGAAAATGCTTTTCTTCATAGACATCTAGATGAGACGATTTAATATCAGCAACCACCTAGGTTCATTGACCCATCTTCCTCTAATCATCTTTGCCTTCTGCAGAAATCTTTATATGGGCTCAAGAAGGCATCCCTAGCATGGTACCAACGTTTTGCCATGTATCTTTACTAGCTTGGTTCCACCGCCTTGACTTCTGACATGTCACTGTTCACTTATGGTAAGGGTCCTGATGTCGCCTACTTGCTGCTATATGTGGACGATATTGTCCTCACAACATCCTCATCTGCACTGTTGTGACGCATCATTGACAGGCTGCATTCTGAGTTCGCCATGACCGATCTGGCCCTGCATCACTTGGCGTTTCTGTTACCCACTCCTCGGACGGTCTTTTCTTGTCTCAGCGACAGTATGCCCTGGATCTTCTTCAGCTTGCTGATATGGTTGAGTGTCACTCTACGGATACCCTAGTGGACACGCGTGCCAAACTTTCTGTGACTGACGGTGCTCCTGTTGTTGATCCCTCCAAGTACCGTAATCTTGTTGGGGCTCTTCAGTACCTCACTCTGACTCGGTCTGACCTAGCATATGCAGTCCAACAGGTGTATCTCTTCATGCATGATCCTCGATAGCCTCATCTCGCGTTGATCAAGAGGATTTTGCGCTATGTGAAGGGTACACTGTCCACCAGTCTCCATATTGGCACAACTCCTGTTTAGTCCTTGACGTTCTGTTTTGATGCTGACTGGGCCGGTTGCCCATGGCGTTCTACATCAGGATATTGTGTCTTCCTTGGTGATAATTTGGTATCGTGGTCTTCGAAGCACCAAACTACAGTTTCTCACTCGTGCGCTGAGGTCGAGTACCGCGTTGTTGGTCATTTTGTGGCTGAGTGTTGCTGGCTGCAACAAGATCTCCAAGAACTTCATGTTCCGCTTGCCTCCGCGACGATTGTTTATTGTGACAACATTAGTGCCGTCTACATGACTGCCAACCCTGTCCATCGTCGTCGTACCAAGCTATTGAGATTGGCATTCACTTTGTCCGCTAGAAGGTGGCCTTGGGACAACTCTATGTTCTCCATGTTCCTTCTTCTCATTAGTTTGCGGACATCGTGACCAAAGGGCTGCCAGTTCAGTTGTTTAGGTCCAATCTTTGCATCCGAGATCCTCCCGCTGCGACTGTGGGCGGGTGTTTGATATATGTGTATAGCTGTAGATATACTTATCTTGTACACTTTGTATTTCTTGTATTCCAAGTATTCTTGGCGCTATATATAAATGTCAACCCCCCCCCCCCCTCGGGTGTGTTGTGTTCCCCAATTCTATTCTCTACAGTAGGTAGTTTATTTCATTTACAAGTAGACTCACATACCTGACATGCCTTTTGCAGAGAAGAATGTGTCTGATCTGATGCATAAACTACTAGTTTTTCAAGGGATGTCTTCCCATGCTTCCTTAAAGTTCTGTCCCGTGCAGCCAAGAGTACAACAAAACTGCTTCACTGGCAGTACCCTGTATTACACCTCCACCAAGTGCTGCAAAGAGGAAACAACAAAAATAACTCTGAACATTGAACATAAATATGCAACCTTTCTGCTTCAGAAAATGGGCATTTACAAATATTATATCATACATATCTATTAGTTCTCATTTTGCATATGTAGAATATGTTAAATCTTCCTAAACCCACGTGTGACGAACTGATCCATGACAGTGAAATGGGCTAACTAACACAAATATGGGGAATCAGGTCTAGATGATTTCAATAAATTACCAAAAAATTATACCAACAGTGAAGTCCATGCTCATTCATGCAAAAACTCAAGAGCAAGCACAACTTTAGTTTCGAGTTATATGAGAACGATGAATACCTGGCGAACAGCTAAATGTGCATAATTCACCAAGTATTGCTCTATTTTGTTCCCAAGGAAATAATTGGGTTGGCTCTTGAAACTTTGCATGAGCATATAATATATCTCACCTTATCTCTATTTTTTTGAACCATTAGTTTATCTTCACAAAATTGCAGCACCCGAACAAATTATCAAGAATTGCTAGCTATGTACTCCCCAAGGGATCAATGACAACATCGAAAGAGATAATAAACACACTACATGTCCAAATGAGCAAGGAAGTAAGATGCATTGCAAAAAATGAATAATGCTCAAATGAAGGCATAAAAAAGAACTCAAAAGAAGGTAAAGGTATAGTAGAACATGCTTGTTGATTTAATCGTAAACATCTCATATCTTCACTCTTTAGTTTTCATACATCAATATCAATATTTATATGAAATAATTATGAGGTTGAGGGCACCATAACAATAATTAATTCCCTGATTGACCAACATAAAGAGGGTGAAGGACAATATCGTTTATTTGGTGAGACATGTGGTTCTTGGTGCATGCAGCTGTGTGGGGTTTAACCTAATTGGTATCCGCTTGGTGCCTCTTAGTTCCTTAATTAGCTTGTTAAATCATTTTTTGAAACCAACGTCCATGAACTTTTCCCAAGATCACATCTAGGTCCGCAAACCCAAAAAATGGTCATCTAAGTCCATCAACTTTTTCTGAGGTCTCATCTAGGTCCGCAAACTAAATAAGTGATCATCTAAGTCCATAAACTTTTAAAGAGCTCGTCTAGGTCCAAGGCGGCGACGACGAGCCTGACCTTGACGACCGCTTTTTAAAAGTTCATGAAACTAGATGACCACTTTTAAAAGTTCATGGACCTAGATGACCGCTTATTTAGTTTACAGACCTAGATGAGATCTCGAGAAAAGTTCATGGAACTACAATGAAATTCACTCAATTTAATTAGGAGGTGCTACATTACTAAAATAGAACAAACTGATATCACCAAATATTTCAAATAGCATGCACCATGCAACCAAATTTTATTAAATACTTACCACTTGACAGGAACTGACTTGGCAGATTAAGCATTTTTCCAAACCAATCCAAGACAATAACCTCTAGCTCGGTTGCAGCAGGAGAGGTTATCCAACTGAATCCGACTATGTTAAAGGCTGCACTAAGCATCTCCCCTAGGGTTGAAAGCGGTCGAACTCGGTCGGGATAAACCCCAAACCGTTTTCACTTTCACATTTTAATACGGAAACGAAAACGAAAACGAACTTGTCGGAAACGAAAACGAAAACGAACAAACGGGATATCGAACACGAACTAATTCGAGCGGAATATAACGAAAACGATCGGGATACGGATAAACAAAACGGGAACAGCGACACGTAGAATCAAGTCAAAGACAATGATCCAACAACAAGGATGCAATCACACATTCACACCCAATAAACATGGACACGATGGTAAATAACAAGTGCATATTTAGTCCCACAAATAGCTACATGCATAAAGTGACACACTGACAGTAAAATACAAGATGAACACTACCCCACAAGTCCACAACTGAAAGTCTTAAGCCAACCAGCAGGCTAAAGCTCGGCAGCATCATCCATAATGTCTGGATCACTCTCCATTTCTTCTGGTTCGTCAGTTTCCTCCTCGTCCCCCTCATTGTTTTCCTCCTCCTGCAAGTTTTCAAGGTACAGGTTACGTATAAAAATAACTGAAACAGTAAAGGCCAAGTGAAAGAACTAGAAACCAGCATACCTCAAACTTAAGTTTATTAACCATGGCAGTAGACAAAGCCTCAACTTCAAGATCACTTACAATTGAACCAACAATTTTAGAATCTGAAACCAAAAGGAGAAAGACAGGAAACTAATTAATCCATTTTATTGATGCAAGTATAAGGGTATAACTGAAAATGTAACTAAACTAAACCATCACCTTTTCTAGCAGCAGCCACCCAATCCTTTGTGCAAATTAATGCCTCCACCATCTCAGGATCAAGACGACTGCGATAAGGATCAACAACACGACCAGCAGCACTAAAAGCGGACTCGGATGCTACCGTTGATACTTGTATGGCCATTACATCCCGGACAATTTGTGTAAGGATAGGATAATCTTCTCTCTTGAGTTTCCACCATGCTAGGATGTCAAACTCACCAACAATTTTTGTAGGTGGATCTGCAATATACCTCTCCAACTCATTTGACTCAACCATAGGACGTTCGCTTTCATCATATAGGAAGGCATCAAGTTCATGATCTACACCTCCCATTAGTACATCTGTTGCACCCCTACTACCAGGACCCGTTGTTGTGCTGTTTTTCTTTGATGCAGTAGCAGAACTAGCATAAAACATGTACAACTTCTTTACCACACTAACAAATTCATCAAGTTCAACCTGGTATGTATCCCCATAGAACTTCTTCATGTAGTATTCAATCAACCTTTTCTTATACCTAGGATCAAGGAAACAAGCTACAGCTAGAGCAATGTTGGACTGATGCCAATATTTCTCAAATTTCTCATTCATGGCAATTGCCATTTTACTAATTGTGGCATCATCGCTAAAGCACCAATCATCAAGTAAGACCTTAATATCACAGAAACCTTTATAAAACAAATTGGCAGTAGGATATGAAGTGCCAGAGAGGATTTCAGTGAGCTCATAAAATTTCTTCAAGCACTGAAAAATTGTCAATGATTTTTCCCATTCAACATGAGAGGGATAAATCTTCTCATACCTTTTGCGATTTGATGACTTAAGCCTCCTAAAAGCATCCTTGTAGTACAGGACATCTCTTTGTATCCAACCCGGATTCAGTGGCACACTGCATTAGCCTGTCCCATTGCAATGGAGACCCTTTCACAGCTAGTACAAGTGATTTGACTTTCCCAATTGTTCCTGAAATTACTTTCAAGCCCTCTCTAGCAACCAAATTGAGTATATGACAGGCACATCTAACATGAAAAAATATTCCATCACAAACTAGGGAACCATTACCATTCTCTTTCAAATCTGAAATTATATCTTGCACAGCAACTTCATTTGAACTAGCATTATCTAAAGTCAACGCAAACAATCTATTCTCAATATACCATTTAACCATTACTTCAGTGAATGTTTCAGATAATTTTGCCCCTGTATGCCTTCCTTTTACATTGAAGAAACCAATAATTCTCTTTTGCATACGCCAATCATCATCTATCCAATGAATGGTAACACACATGTATCCTTTGTTTTGGCATGAGGTCCACATATCCATTGTTGCACTAAAGCGGCACTGTAAAGTTTTCAAGTACTTGTACAAAGTTTCCTTTTCTTCTAAAAATTTATCCATTATTTCTTTCCTAACAGTCACACGGGACTTAATTGGGAAGCTAGGACGGAGAGACTTTATGAAATCAACAAGATATTCATGCTCAACTATATTGAAAGGATATTCATGCATAGCTATTGCCAAATTTAATTTCTTCAAGCTAACTTCTGGGTCATATTTGTATTGCTGGACATGAGTAATTTCAGTACCAGGGTCCTTACCAACATCGAGTTGCTGCTGTCCAGTCACAATACTATGATGGTTCCTCAAATGATTCTTAAATCCAGTTGTCCCATGGTTTCCCTCAGCTCTGTACTTCCGCTTGCAATTTAGGAAATTGCAGTGTCCCCACAATTGCTCAAACTTCTGTCCATTAATCTCTACAATCTCCTTTTTCTTTGTAAAGTACTTCCAGACGTTCGATGTGCACTTCTTGAACCTCTTGCCAGTAAGGTGGACTTGCTCCTGGTCTTCCTCATCATCTTGGTCATCAACATCGATATGAACAACAACCGGATTAGTATTTGGAGTTGCAGTTACAGGTTCTGGTCCATCACTCTGCACATGTGGCATTGATGGGGCAACACCACTGCCACTGGTATTCAGAGCATCTGCTGCTTCACTTTGCACGGAAGAACCCCTCATAGATATTGCTGGACTTGAACTAGCACCAACACTTTCAATTGTAGTTCTTTTACTGTTAGATCCTGCCAAGAGCCAATTAAAAAAATGGTATATCAGTGATTCAGTGGCATACTAACTTACACGAAAGCTATCTATGATTCATGCTATTGTCAATTTGCCATCCTATTTCCCTCGAAACAGATACACATAGTAGACTAGTAGGCAGCAGCTCACTGCCTTCAACGAGCAACAGGAATATTGCAGTTCTTTCTCATATCCATTTCATATGCAAATCGAAATCAATGAACTACGACATACACGTACACGTACCTGTGTGGGAACCCCGTGGTGCCGGCGGTTCTAGAAGGCGGCGAACGCTCTTGGTCTTTGTCTTTGTCTTTGTCCTGTGCCTCGATCCAGACTGTGGAAGATCTTCTCCGGTGGGTGCCATTCGTTGCTGGCAGCCTGGCAGGAGGGCTAGACGAGGAAGAAGCAGGCAGCCCGGGGCTTGCCGGAGCAGGCGACGTGCACCTTGCCACAGCACCCACAGGGGCCAGCGCGCGGCTTGCCGCAGCCCGCAAAGGCCGGCGCGCGGCTTGCCGCTGTAGCTGGCGTGCTGCTGGTCGAAGCCTCAGAGGGGCCGGCGCGCTGAGGGGTGGAGCCTGGAGCAGCGGCGCACTGGCCGGACTGCCGGAGTGAGCTGCAGCCTGCGGGAGTGGAGCAGACTAGAGAGAGGATGAGGAAGAGGAGGCTGGATTGCTGGAGGCGGCGTCCGACGGGGTAGGGAGGGAGGATTTGGACTTGGGGTCAGGGGATTAAAACCCTAAGTTTATTGGGCCGGGCCACTTCTTATTGTTGGGCTGGACTACTAAAACGGGATATACCGTTTATGTATATGCGGGATATCCCGATACAATACGGGATAAACGGAATCGGTCGGGATAACACCTAAACCGTTTTCGTCCCGTTTTCGTATTTGGTATCCCGAATTTTGTACCGGATTTCGTTTTTGTCCGGAAATACGAATTCGAGCGGGATAAATGTAGAAATCGAATCGGGACGGGACGGGATATGTCCGGTCCGTTTTCAACCCTAATCTCCCCAAGGAAGCCAGCAGTGCTACTATTGGAAGGATAATGGGCAAAGTAATTTGGACTTTGCCAATGTGTAACTCCTGGTACTATCTTCTCTCGTATATCTGTGCATATTTCAGCATGTACCAGTAATCAGAACAGACGAAACAATGGGTGTGAAATTCTAATGTTACTTGAAAGTGGAACGAAATAAGAAAATAGTACCGTCGAAAAGGGCCTCCAACGTATCAGGTTTGCTTGGAGCAGTATCTGGTAGAAGTTCCTTTAGATATCCTGGCTGCAAATAAATTGCTTGGTCAATCACTGATTCACTATCGAAGCAAGTTGGGGGTGATGATGCTTCATAGAAGAACTGATCTTCCACAAATTAAGAAAACGACACCAAACTTAACAGCTGTCAATTGTTACTATCGAAAGTTTCACCATTGAAACGACCTGAAGAATGTACCGGTGTTGTAACCTACAAAAGGGTTATTACTTATTATTGCATATATATTCTTTCTTAAGTTTATTGTATTTTAAATGCATCGTACGGTGGCCGCACTCCCGCAGCTTGTTGTTGATACGTACCGTGCGTAGGTTCTTCATTTTCCATATGCACATTGCTGAATGCTGATTGTTGTTTATTTTTTCGAATCCATGACACTGGTGACTTACAGTAACCATGAAAACTCAAAATATTCCTACATTCTAACTGGTGGATTATGTCAGCAATGCAAAATGCAAACAGTGTGTCCTGCAATATATGGCAGTATGGTAGATTGTAGAATGTGCAAACCCGGGGACAAACAGGGTGACAGACAGAGGCTCATCCAAGTGAGATGCAGCAGCTGTGGTCAGTTGATAACTTGATATTCAGAATGCAGGACACAGAAGAGCGGCGTAGCCTAGTACGTGCCTGGACTTGGCTGAGGACGGGGAAGGTGTCGATGGATTTGTAGTAGTCGGCGACGAAGTCCACCATCCGGTGGCCGCACTCCCGCAGCTGCTCCGCGTCCATCGGCCGCAGCCAGCCGCCGCCGCCGCCGTTGGCTCCATGGCTGCTCCCGCTCCCGTCCCTTTTGGGAAATTCATCGAATGAACCGCAATCAAGATTAAAGAAATAAATGGAGAAGCAGGACGGAAGAGACGGAAGGAGGAGAGGGAGAAGAGATTCTACATAGGCTGCCAGAGGATTCTGCGCCGGCGCGATGATTGGGCGGGAGGAGGAGCCACAGAATGTGAGGCGCGTGCGAGGGAGATGGATGGGATGGTTGGATTTCTGTGGGAGGGTTTTTGAGGTTGTTTCGGATGTGGTGCGCGTTCGTTTATTTGCAGGATAGCACGCTGGGAGGCCGGGAGCCACAGCACACGTTGAGGAAAGTATCTCTTTCCCCCAAAAAATTTCAGAAAAAAAATGTGTGTTTGGTTTTGGCTCATCGTTGAGTTCGAATGAACGAAAATGCTAATAATATTTTTTTAGAACACTACGGCAGGCCAGAGGTGGACCTAAAATTTCCATTAATTGGGATGGCAAAAACCCCAGATTACATAGAAGTTGCAAGCAAAATGCAATACATAGAACAAGAAAACTATAGAAGGGAAACACTCTATAGAGAAAACAACTCCCACACAATACGTATGGCTCACACTCAGCCAAAAGGAGACCAGCTATCATATGTAAGCATCGCCATTGAGCAACATAATTGCCAGCTTCACCCGAGCATTTGCCTTTCGACACCACCCCTCGTAGCTATGCCACACCACTGTCTGTCCAACGGAGGGGGACTTAGGGTGGAAGAAACATGAGACCAAGACTAGCTAAAAACACCGACCTCCCTTCGAGCTGATAGGAACTCCTTTCACAGCGTATCTGGGCTCCACCCACCACCATCCAACGCCCTCTAGGGGAAAGAAGCCCCAAAGGAGAGACGGTCAGTAAAATGAACACACCCAGTATATGATGTTGAAAATGCTAATAATATCCCAACTACACACCAGCATGGTGTTGACCCTACTCGAGTCATGGCTCTAGAGAGACCCCTACACCTCCTATGGCCCCTTCTTCCACGGGTGAAATATGGAGGGCCCTAGTCATTTTCTATTCTCTTCCACGGACTCTCTTCCTTGCCCCTCCTTCCCACAATGCTCCTCCTCCTTCCCGCACTCCTACACGCTTGCCCCATCATGGTCGAGCTCCACGACCACCGCCCCAAGCGAGACGCACTGAGTTTTGGATCCCCTGTCGCCGCCACAAGCTCGAGCTTAGGATCCATCATCGTCGCCCCAAGCTGAGTCTTGCCTATGCCACACCGAGTACAAGCTGATCCGCCATCACTGCCCCGAGCTTGGCCTGCGTCATACCGACTCGAGCGGATCAAACACCGTCGTCCTGAGCCCGAGCTCGCACCGAGATCTACCACCGCAAGGAGGGAGCAACACGGAGCACGAGCTTCCACCACGAGCGTGGTGGGGGGACACGGTGACTAGATATCGCAGTCGTCGACGGTCTCAGAGCATAGGACAACCTTCTCTGGCGCCGGCGATATGGCCAGGGCCCGAGTGACGATGTGGCTCAAGGTGGCGATGTTGCCGGGTGTTGGGGAAGCGATGTGGATGTGCCGTTGTGGGTCAACAGAGAGAGAAGGAAAAGAGATAGTGCAGCCCACCTATTGTAAAAGAAAAAAATATTAGACACTGATGGGAGGGTCCCACCAGTCAAACTTAAAATAGGGCTTACTGAAGGGTTGTTGGTAGTGTTGATGTCAAAAAATGAGGCCCTAAACAATATAGACAACCTCTGCTAAAAAGGTAAGGGTCTCAAATAAAGACTATTGCTGGAGTTGCTCGCATGCCATATCATAAACTCCATGAAAACACAATCTCATCTTGTCCGATCCCATTCACTAATTAAGCCTGCGTTCACCTAGACCTAACGAAGACACTCCATTGAATCATTCTTGTGTTCTCCATGTAGCATCATTTTCGGTTGTTTTACAGCTTCTTTGTTGGAATGACATTATTACTCGTGCAATTCAAAAGAAACTAGCTCGGTTTGATCTTGGGCCAACTTATGTTCTGGGCTGGGAGAGGTTTAAGTTTGGGGTGGACAAAGGCTGGTCAGATTGGGCCATATGAACATAGGCTGGGTGAGGTCAAGTTTGGGCTGGGCATTGGCAATCTTATATATTAATTAAAATTAATTAAGTCGTCTCCTCAGTCAATAAAATGACCAGTTTCATTTTTTTTGTCTACAAGATTCCTAATATATGCATCACGATGGCTACAAGTCCCGGTGGTCGTCATTGTTGCTCTCTAATTTTTATAATTTTCTCACATACTGAGAGTACATACTGTCCGTGACTTAATAGTGTAACTCTCTGGAAACTTTGGATGGATGGATGTAATTTCGTTAGGGACACATTGTCTCCGATGCACGTCATGTTCAAACATTTCGTTTAACTATATATGTGGCATGTCACATATAAGTACTTATTTGCTGGCTAATTTATCGTCACTTGCTTCGTCAAATATTTTGTGCATGTAGGATGTAGAAATTTTAAGTCTTCAACATCCACGTATTCTATGATAAAATCTATTTTTCTTTTGAGGAAGTATGCAACCAAGTCATGAAATGATTTTGTAAGTTCATATACGATCATTTATATAAAATAGGGTACATCTTTACACTACAATTTGACGTATATATTCTAGTTCAATTTGTATTGATTCTTTTTTCACTGCATCATTTCTATGGATGTGCTGGTATCCACTAAGATTATTAAGTACTGAACATAATTTATTGCAGAATGAGACAAACAGTAGTTTCTAGCACATATTGAAATAAACCAAAATTCAAAAGAAAATTTACAATATTAATTGCTGCCCAATAAATGTGGTAGATAATTTCACATTATATAAACTCAAAAATACAAATAGACAACTAATTTTGGAGCTTTAGTTTTCTAGTTAGTGGCACTGGTATATGCCTATATACTTCTATGTTTTCCGTCTCCTCAATTGTTATTGGATCCTATAATAATCAGATTTTTAATAAAACTTTCAGTGGATTCAATGGTCAAGAAAAACATGATATATTGCCTGAAAACTTGTCTGCCCAAGGTAAAATAAGTGTAGCTTTCTTGAGATTTCTGATTTCGGGAGCCCCATAATACAACAAAGTTCTGGAAAGTGGATCTAGTACAATTTTGGAAAATGTTTTATGCCAAATTTTTAGTAAAGTTTCCTAGGCTATTGTTTGTTTTGCATCCAAAAAACAATTCCAAAATGTTTGTGGCTGTTTCCTAATGCTTAATTTGGCCTTAATTCAGAATTGCATTACTCTACTAATGCATATATAGCAGAGGATGATCCAAAGCGGCTGAATGCATTGCTATGATCGAGGACCCATGGATGTCCACGGGCTATCTGCGTTTCTGCAAGGTCATCACTCTTTGGACTGATGAATATATGCCACTGTAAGTGAGATATCATTCTAAACTGATTCTGTACGTATACTTGGTAGTAGGAGGAATAGTGGGATATGCTACGGGGAGGTTTTTAGCAGAGGTTTCATGTAAGGTCCAAGGACCTTCCTTTTGGTTTCAGGTTGCCTCTAAGTTCATGTAGGGCTGAACGAGTGAAACTAGTTTTAACGCCCCCTTATTTATAAGAAGGCAAAACCGATGTTACATACAATTTCTAAATCACCCTAGATAGAATATATGATGTTACAACTTCACGTTCACAGTGCTTTACATTTCAACAAGTTCAAACCACCTTTGCCTATTCAGGATATAGAATGGTACAAACAAAAGCATATACTTGTTTTGTTCTTATTCCTCTTCTTGTAGTTCCTTTCCATTTTTCTCTTTGCAGAAGGAAGGTGAAGGTCCATCTGCTATATCCTGATGAATCCCAGCCTCCCCAGGACATGACATTATTGCAAATTGAGAGTTGAGATCTTGGGACCTTTAGTAGAGAAAGTTGTTCAATGGAACCCTTAGACTCTATGCCATAGAGTTAGCAAGTTGGAATTTTTGCAGTTATTCTCTATAGGTTAGGCAATTGTGACATATAGTATGTATCCAGTCGTACCAACAGGACCTATCACAGTGCCACATGGAATGCCTTTTAATTTGGGCGGCCAAGAGTAATCAACGGCAAGATAGGTCTCTGCTTTTCCAATGCCTTTTCACCATTGACACAAACCAAACTCCTAACAACCTAGTAATCCTCGGGTTGGCAATGTGCGAGCTAAAACACCTAGGTATCTTTGCATCTTTGCAGAGGTATCTGTAACCCATCAAAACTCGTGTGTGTGTGTGTGTGTATCCTTCTGCACACTGCCTGATTTTGGCACACGCAACTCCGAAGTATGGCATGATTTAAACAAGGACCAAAATTCTCCGAGTGAAGCATAACTGCATAAGACACATGGCAAAGGAAGGAATTTGTACAAGGTCACATGAGCTCTTATTTGCTTATTATTCTCACGATTTCTTCACAGGATTTTTTGATGAGTGACCTGGCTGCGATATGGTACATGCACGACTATACTTACAACCCAAGTATATCCTTTATTTACTGCACTTCCTGATCGACTATGAGATGTTTTAAGACTGGATTGTCGTGTGTTTAATAATTGTTTAATCTAGCAGTTGCTGAAAGTTTGTTTTGATTCTTGAGTAGCTAGTTTCCCCTTGGCGGTTACGTACAGTGTCACTAAGAGGACATTGACACCCAAATCAGGTCACCGGATTCTTCTAGCTCCATTAATTTACAGAGTTGTGCACTAGAAAGCAAGGAGGGTGAGATGCACCTTGGAACCCTTACTCTAGAGATCACATGCAAACGTCACTACTTCGCTCATCATAATTTCTACTGATTTATCTCTGCGCTGCCTACATGTTTCGCCGCAACCCTCTAATTTGTTTCAATATTTTTATGTTCATCATGTAGTGAAGTAGTGCTGTTGCCATTTACAAGCATTGTGATTTGTATCTTGTCTTTTCTTCCCATAGTACATATTTTATCACACAACGAATTTTGGACGACCTTAAAATAGAAGTTTTTCTTCTCTAGTTTGTTTTGTGCTAAAGAGAAGACAGGTTAGTTTACCTGAATCATATATATCTGAGCTGAAGCCCAAAGTATTTGAACGCTTTCTCAGTAAAAAAATAACAAAACCAAATGGGATCTATTTATAAACTTATAAAAAAAACTCGACCCCTAGGGAATGACCTCCCCCGTATCACGTTGCAACTGTAAGTTGACCACGTATATCTCTGTTTAAATAGCACAGTGAGTGGCCGGTGGGAGCTTTCCCGTCAGTGGCCTTTCCACTACACCATGAGCTCCTTGGCTATTTATAAACTTATAAACTCAACGTGAAACTGGGGAGAGGACTTTCCAACTTGCAACCACACAGGAAGCTATCCTTCTCCACTTAGCAAGAAGACTTGAATGGAAGGTAATTATTCTGATATGGTGCGGCCAAATGGCAGTATATAGTTAACTAGCTTTCTGGCACCAGCTTTATCAGTACGAAAGATTACGTGCATCTGATCGTGCATGCATGGCCACATGGTTTTTGCAAGTACGACACTGAAGGATCATTGAAATGATTGTTGGAACGTGCATGCACTCCCACACAGCAAAATAAAGGTACGTTGGCCCTACGACACTCTCTCTTTTGGTACTGATGAGACTATGGTACTTGTTGGATCTTTCATTTAACGCACACTGCGGTATTGAATATCACCGCCAAAAGTACTAGGCGCGCGGTGCCCTTATTCTTAGGGTAGGATGGTCCGCAAGAATACTTTGTATATTCAGGCTCCAAAATCTGAGTTCAAATTAATTTCAGAATATCATAGTGAAAACTAGACGAAGTCTGGGCCCATTTTGTTGTTGGCTTCCGAATCTTGCCTATGCACAAAGAAATAACATTAATTATAAAAGTGCAAATTAAACAATTTGCAATATTTTCTTTTTATCGGTTTCAAAAGAGTGGCATGAACGAAGTTGCACTGAATTTCTTATCACCGAGCCCGGCCGCATCGGTCTAAAATCAAATAAGATTTAATTGGCGAAATCATTTAAAGGGCTACATTAACAAGTTGACAGACTCCTACCAATTTGACCTTATTTATTAGGGGTAGTATGATGGACCGAAGTGAACTAGTGTGAGTACAAGAACACAAAACATATCCTCTCTAAGTCAAAAAAAACACAGAAGTTCACAAAGTCAAAAGCCACTGCTGAGTTGTTTTCTTATCCATGAATAATTGTTTTGACTGAAATGGAGTTCCTAAATATTTTTATTTCCATGCATATATTCCTAGAATGGATTTTTCAAGAGGAAAGCCTCAAACGTGGACAACTCATGGAGTCACTGTTATGGTCACATGGACAAAAATTAAAGCAGTATGGTCATCAACACAAGAGAGTCACGGCTTATACTCCATAAATAGCAGCCTTCTCTTGAGAGCTTAGCAGTCGAACTTGACCTTGAAAGCGCTCGTCTCCACTGATTTTGCTGGATCTCTGAGTTGAAGCTGTCGAGATAGCCACCGCAATGCATCAAGATCAACAATTCATTTAATGGTAGAAAATTACTTCCATACTCCCTCCGGTTTGGTATAAAGGAGGTCGTTTAGGACAAGATTTGAGTCAAACATTGAGAATATAAATTATGAAAAACATTTAAGTCGTTGAGTTTGGAAATGTGAAAATTATATAAATAGATTGGTCTTGAAAATTACTTTCATAAAAATATACATATATAATTTTTTAAGAAATATTTTTATAGAAAAGAGAAGTCAAAGTTGTGCTTTGGTGACCGTGTCGTTGTCCTAAACGATCTCCTTTGCCAAACCGGAGGGAGTACAATCTTTATGATCAAGCCGCCTCACCTCTTGTGAAATCCACAATTTTGTTTTTAAAATCTCGGAGAAGGCTGACCCGTTTCTAGTTATCAGTACCTTTTATCCGAAAAACTCATGTTCTTGAGAAGGTCTACCGAGTAATAAAGAGTACACATTACGCAAAATGAAAAGGAAAGCCAAGTCTTCAACATTTAAATAAGCTGCATTGTTTTTCCTGTGGACAACAAAATACGTTGACGAGATAATGGCATGGCATGTTTCCATGTTTTTTTTAGCTTTGTCATATTAGTTCAAGCATTTTCATGATTTTTTTAATTTGAATTGTGCGGCCAACAGAATCTTGGCCCCAAGACTACTTGTTCTTGACCCCAAAGGCAAGAGGAAGTAGGACAGTGACATTTTAATAGACGCACCGCCAGAAGCATTCGATCAAAGTAAGTGTCCGAGCCCATATCTGGTCAACATCCGAGATACACAAATTATATATATTAGACTTGTTTGGAGCTGATCTTCGCAGGGAACAAATCTTTTACGCTGCTGTCATGACTACATTAAAACAATTTTAGGCCGGAAGGCAGGCAGCAGCTCCCATTTCCGCAACCATCTCTCCGAGACAATTTGGTCTCAAAATTTCGTTTTGTTAACATGTCGCTTTTTATGTGACGAAGGTAATTAATAATGTTCAGTACGTGCCACTCTTTGATATTACCAGGTTGAAAAATACCTTCCAATTATTGATGTCATGTGGTCCCAGCTCCACATGGCACCTCCAAAATGGACGTATGTATTTTCCAAGTTACACAACTTATGCGACGGTACTAATGAGCCAAGTTTCTGCTTACACAACACATGGCTGGAACCCTCGCGAAAGCACATCCCGGTGCAATGCCACTGTCACAGTAAATTCACTTAGGAAAGTTGAGCTTCGGTCGTTGCAACTTTCAACTAATATACAAAAGGTGATTGCCATGGTCTATTATTCTTGATCATGTTCAAAAAGCTAAGGATTATATTTCAACTGAATGAAGTTTAGCTTTTGGGTCAAGTTCACAATATGCATATAATTTCGGGGGCAACTTTATCGATCGGTATATATTATTCCCTATTAGTGGTCAAAGATGGAAATACAAATGCTTGATTAAAGCACATGCTATGATGACACTAGCTAGTTCATAAAACTATCACATCAAAGCCTGCACTGCACTCTGCTTTGGTTGGTAGCTTCGTGCCACCCAGCATTTTCAGATGGAGTATCTCTGTTCGCTGAAAGGCTTCGTGCATGACTCCTGAAGTATCCATTGTTATTAGGAATCATTGCAGATCGCCTCTCATATTTCAACTCTTCAATCATAGCCTTTGAGACCTTGTAATGGGCTGCAAGCATTTGTATTCTTCTTGGTTGTTCTTCTAAGGACTCGATCATGTCACCGTTACAATCAAATACTATTCCCAGCAAGAAAGAGAGGACGGTTTAATTATAACACTTGTCCTAGAATATATATATATATATAGTTTCTCTTGAAAAATACAAGTATTTTGAAAAATACTAAAAGTATGTTGGGCCGGGATACATCGTTTTCCAAGCTGCGAGCAACATAACTTCCCCCCTTAACCACCGTCCACGGGTTAGCTTGTTGCTGTGGGCTTGAAAACGACATGGTATACATGGACATCCAAGTGCAAGTAGCCACAAAATAAACAAAATACAAGTGTGAATGTGTGTTGGTGGATAATACCGATGATATATGATGAAAGAGGAATGTCGCTTTGCCATTTGTATGCTTGGTTGCGGCTGTGTGCAGTGGAGTAGAAAGCTGCACCATGAAGCCGGGCAACGCGGATCACCGGATGTTGATGTCTCAGAGGTTACAAAGAACAACTGCTGATCGAGAACCGGCCGACAAACTCAACTTTGAGCAGGCATGGTTCTAGATTTATTTCAAAAACTGATAAAATATCATGTGGACAAGTTGCCAAGTTATTTGTGTTGACTATATATGCATGGATTGCTATTTGCATTTAACATTTTGAATCTAACTTTTTTGAGGAAAAAAAACAGCATTGTAGCAGATTAATAAGGTGGGATACGTACCACGTACAACTTCCAAAAGAAACCATAGCTCGGTCCAATTTCGGTTCTCATCTCATAAAGGTTAACAAGTTTTGGTATATGTACGCATATTATTTTAGGCAACAAGTGTATATACACATACGGAGTATTTCAGGCCTGGTCCAAATTCCACCCCAAATTCCACTATACAAAAATAAGATTTTCATCACATTAAAATATCGGCACATGCATGAAATACTAAATATAGATAAAATCAAAAACTAATTGCATAGTTTTGTTGTACTTTACGAGACGGACATTTTAAGCCTAATTAATCAATGTTTGGACCATTATTCATAAATACAAACAAAATGCTACGGTGGCGACTGAACAAGGCCTCACTGTTATTCCACCAAGCAAACACGACTGGTTTCGCACATGCGTGTCACACCCCAAAATTTGGAAATTTTGGGATGTGAATTTTAACATAATTAAAATAATATTTTTCTCAATTTTCTAAAATTTTCTAAGATTTATGAAGTTTACAGGGAATTTAGTATAGGAAAAATATTATTCTCTAAAATAATTTTTGAATCAATGTAGGAGAAAATGTTTTTCCCGAATCTAGTAATTAATTTACCCTCTTGTTGTTAGTGCTCATAATTAATATAGGCAAAATAAATATTTTCCAAATTTAAAATGAAATATAGGTGATAGAAACATTTATTGTTGCATTCATGCTGCTGCATTTATTTTTGTATTGTTTGTGATTCAAACCAGAATTTAAATTTATTTAAATTCAAATTTGAATCACTTTGTTTGGAGCTCTAGAATAGTTGTTAGGCCCGTAGTTCGTTTTTGCTCCCTGAACTTTTCCCGGGTCCATCTCTTCCCCCTCTTCTTTCTCTTTCGGCCCAGCCCAACTCCCTCACTCTTTCTTTTTTTTCCCCGCGGCCCGTCCCCCTTCTTTTTTTTTCCTTCGCTCCCCGCTCGGCCCAACTCGGGCAGGCCGGCCCAGCAGCCCGCTCGCTCGCTCCCGCGCCGCGCCTCCTTCCCTCTCACTGGCCGCTGGGGCCCACTCGTCAGCCTCCCCCCCCCAACCTTCCTTCTTCCTCCGCGCTAATGGCGCCCGTCGCGCGCGATCGCCGCGGCCGGGGCCCGCACGCCGAGGCAGGCGCTATCCCCCTACTTAATTTGGCGACACCGCAGCCCCTGCTCCCATCTCGCCCACATCTCCGCCCTAGCGCCGCCACCTCCTCTCGGTGCGCTGCGCCGCCGTTCACCATCGCCCGAGCCGCCCGCCGCCCCGATTCACCGCCGTTGAGCCCCCCTCAGGCGAAGCTGAGGCCACTGCGAGCTCCGACGGGCCGAACCGCGGCTCCACCGCCGCTTCTCGTCGCCGACCCGTGGCTGGAGCACCCCCCCCCGACGCAGAGCCGAGCGCCGCCGCCGTTCAAGCTCCGCCGGCCGCCGCGGATCCTCTTCTGCGGCGCCACTCCGTCCAATTGGGCCATCCCATCATCACCGTGCGTCGGTAACGATCCTCCCCGCCCACTCCTTGCGTTTGTTTACGCTTCCGAACAGCACCGCACACGCGCACAGGGCCCTCCGCCCGCCGGCGAGCTTCGCCTGTCACCTCCACCCCTTAATCGACGACGAGATCACCCCCAGGGGGCTCGCCGTCCCCTCCTGAGCACGTAGCACCTGACCCCGACCCAATTGGTGATCTGTAGCCCGAGATCCACTCCTCGCCGGCGATGCGCCGCCGCGGTCGCGCCAGCACCGCCGCGCTCTCTTTCCTCGCCGGCGACCCAATCGTCCCTTGAACCCTAGCCGTCCGATTCGCATTCAGCGGCCGAGATTTGATCTGACCGAGTCAGAATACCGGTCAACCCGGTCCTCCCTGTCATTTTTCCTAAAGAGTCCCTCTGTTTCTTGCAAATTAACCCGCGGTCCTTATTTAATTCAAATATAATTGCAAATAGGTCCCGTTTTATTCGTTTAGGCCCCTGGAAATTTTAAAACTTTGCCAGCAAGCCCCCGAATCTTAGAAACGCTCTAACTTTCACGTTTTAGTTCCGATTTGCGTGATTTTCGCGCTCATGTGTTCGTAGCGACGCGTAGAATATTTCTAGCTCCTGTTTTTGTACTGTTTTTACTGTTTGGTGTACTGTTCTAATAGAATTACTTTTGCTTGCAAGTGATGATTGTCTTGGTATGCGTGCGTGATGTTCGTGTCCAGTCGGTGAGCCCGTAGCGTTGGACTACGAATACGTTGAGGACGTGCCGGAGCAGGAGTTTCAGCAGCAGCCTTACTCCGAGGAAGGCAAGTTATAGCACGGACAATCCTTGCTACCTACTCACTCTTTTAATACACTGTTCATTACATACGCATGTGTCTAATATTGTTTACCATTAAGGTTATTTCCTAGCATTTATTTCCCTGTCCTTGTATTCCTATGGGTTTTTGCATATGGGTAGTATTTTGCTAGGCGCAATTACTGTCACCTTTACTTAATTGTTAATATTGACTTAATGGTCCACTTCAACATTAATGATAAAACTTGCTTTTTAGCAACTTGGACTAGGGGGCTAGAGCATGTGCTGTGTGCTTTGCTCTAGTGTCTCCCTATAAGGACCGGTTCTTAAAGCGGCAACCCAGGAGCCTGTCGCCACCGCCGGAACTATATGGGCTCTGGTCTTGGTTGAGTAGCTTGTACGTCTCTAGCTTGGCAGTAGTTACCGAGTGGCCTACGGCGTTGTGGGAGGTACGGCGCTGGGTGATCTCCGATTCCACCGAGGACGGTAGCCCCGTCGGCTAGGTCATGTTAGACCCAGTCCCGTGTTGGGAGCCCCCGTGAGTGCGGGAGCTCCGCACGTTGCACCATTTACTTTCTTGTTGGCATGATTTGCCGGTGCATGGATGCCATTGACCCCCTCACGTTGCGCCCTGAGGGTCAGTCAATCTCGGTGCCTAAGTTTTCACCACCGTATAGTACTCCAGCGGCTACTGTCTTGCTAGGGTGTCTAGTGAAAGCCTCGTAGCGTCCCTATGCAGTCACACCTCGGAAGTGTTGATGTGCGTGGTTGGGTGCAAAGTTCCCCTGAACTTTTACGCGACTGGTGGGTAAAGGGCGAAACCTCTGCAGAGTGTACGATCTATCATGATAGCCTTGCTCAGGGTCACGAGCGGCCTGGATCCTTTTTGATTAGAATATGGTTTTTATTCCTGTTTAATGTCACTTACACTATTTAATTGGGTTACAACTGGGATCTCATTCACTTGTAGTAACTTGGATAAAGTTAAAACGAACCAACTAAAAGTGCTAATGCAGTTAAGCCAGTGTCGAGCCTTTTTGAGCCTTCATAACCCGTGCTATACTTGCTAAGTAATTCTGTTACTTACACTTGCTATTATCATCATTTTTGGGCAAAATCCCGGACGGGTAACAGATTGGAGTCAGGCTGATTATGAGGTGGAGTTTCCAGAGGATCTGCCGTACTTCTGAGTTGGCGTTCTCCCAGTCAGAGTCCCTGTGGGATTGCGGCTACGCTTTGAGAGATGTATTAGTCTTCCGCTGTCCATGTATTTCTTTTATGCAAAACTCTGATGTATCCGCTACTCTATGTTGAATAATGAAGCATTGTACTCTGATTTTTACCATATTTGTTCGCTATATGTGTCGGTGGACTTCCTGGGCACACATATGGCCGCATTCGGGTTTTGTGTAAATCCGGGTGTGACAGATTGGTATCAGAGCTATGCTGACTGTAGGAACGCAGCCTAGATAGTACGGTTGACAAATTACTAGGAGACCCCCAGGTTTTAGAAATTTAAAAAAAAAAATCTAACAGTCGAGTCTTGTGTGAATTTATGCCTTTACCTGCTTGTACTTATTGTTATTATGGATATGTTTGATTTGGTTCTTTGTAATGATTGTGATGGGCGTAGACACCAGTCTGCAACCATCTAGATGTTAGAATAAGGCTTAAGGACTCTAATGTTTAGATAGCAGAGGGCGTCTCTATGTTTCCCACGTACCTCCTTGATTCTCTTGCTATCTCCTCCTAATTAACCATCAAGAAGGAAGACAGAAGGTGATCACCGTAATTTCTGGAGTGGAGGCTCCGCGACCTATATCAACACAAGAGGACGAAGAAGCCCGATGGTTCAACTTCAGAAGAGCTCTCTTTCTCAAATCTTGTTGTCCCGTTCTCCGCCTTGTTCTTACTCTCTCCGAATCTCGAGGACGAGATTCAGTTTAAGGGGGGTAGCTTGTCACACCCCAAAATTTGGAAATTTTGGGATGTGAATTTTAACATAATTAAAATAATATTTTTCTCAATTTTCTAAAATTTTCTAAGATTTATGAAGTTTACAGGGAATTTAGTATAGGAAAAATATTATTCTCTAAAATAATTTTTGAATCAATGTAGGAGAAAATGTTTTTCCCGAATCTAGTAATTAATTTACCCTCTTGTTGTTAGTGCTCATAATTAATATAGGCAAAATAAATATTTTCCAAATTTAAAATGAAATATAGGTGATAGAAACATTTATTGTTGCATTCATGCTGCTGCATTTATTTTTGTATTGTTTGTGATTCAAACCAGAATTTAAATTTATTTAAATTCAAATTTGAATCACTTTGTTTGGAGCTCTAGAATAGTTGTTAGGCCCGTAGTTCGTTTTTGCTCCCTGAACTTTTCCCGGGTCCATCTCTTCCCCCTCTTCTTTCTCTTTCGGCCCAGCCCAACTCCCTCACTCTTTCTTTTTTTTCCCCGCGGCCCGTCCCCCTTCTTTTTTTTTCCTTCGCTCCCCGCTCGGCCCAACTCGGGCAGGCCGGCCCAGCAGCCCGCTCGCTCGCTCCCGCGCCGCGCCTCCTTCCCTCTCACTGGCCGCTGGGGCCCACTCGTCAGCCTCCCCCCCCCCAACCTTCCTTCTTCCTCCGCGCTAATGGCGCCCGTCGCGCGCGATCGCCGCGGCCGGGGCCCGCACGCCGAGGCAGGCGCTATCCCCCTACTTAATTTGGCGACACCGCAGCCCCTGCTCCCATCTCGCCCACATCTCCGCCCTAGCGCCGCCACCTCCTCTCGGTGCGCTGCGCCGCCGTTCACCATCGCCCGAGCCGCCCGCCGCCCCGATTCACCGCCGTTGAGCCCCCCTCAGGCGAAGCTGAGGCCACTGCGAGCTCCGACGGGCCGAACCGCGGCTCCACCGCCGCTTCTCGTCGCCGACCCGTGGCTGGAGCACCCCCCCCGACGCAGAGCCGAGCGCCGCCGCCGTTCAAGCTCCGCCGGCCGCCGCGGATCCTCTTCTGCGGCGCCACTCCGTCCAATTGGGCCATCCCATCATCACCGTGCGTCGGTAACGATCCTCCCCGCCCACTCCTTGCGTTTGTTTACGCTTCCGAACAGCACCGCACACGCGCACAGGGCCCTCCGCCCGCCGGCGAGCTTCGCCTGTCACCTCCACCCCTTAATCGACGACGAGATCACCCCCAGGGGGCTCGCCGTCCCCTCCTGAGCACGTAGCACCTGACCCCGACCTAATTGGTGATCTGTAGCCCGAGATCCACTCCTCGCCGGCGATGCGCCGCCGCGGTCGCGCCAGCACCGCCGCGCTCTCTTTCCTCGCCGGCGACCCAATCGTCCCTTGAACCCTAGCCGTCCGATTCGCATTCAGCGGCCGAGATTTGATCTGACCGAGTCAGAATACCGGTCAACCCGGTCCTCCCTGTCATTTTTCCTAAAGAGTCCCTCTGTTTCTTGCAAATTAACCCGCGGTCCTTATTTAATTCAAATATAATTGCAAATAGGTCCCGTTTTATTCGTTTAGGCCCCTGGAAATTTTAAAACTTTGCCAGCAAGCCCCCGAATCTTAGAAACGCTCTAACTTTCACGTTTTAGTTCCGATTTGCGTGATTTTCGCGCTCATGTGTTCGTAGCGACGCGTAGAATATTTCTAGCTCCTGTTTTTGTACTGTTTTTACTGTTTGGTGTACTGTTCTAATAGAATTACTTTTGCTTGCAAGTGATGATTGTCTTGGTATGCGTGCGTGATGTTCGTGTCCAGTCGGTGAGCCCGTAGCGTTGGACTACGAATACGTTGAGGACGTGCCGGAGCAGGAGTTTCAGCAGCAGCCTTACTCCGAGGAAGGCAAGTTATAGCACGGACAATCCTTGCTACCTACTCACTCTTTTAATACACTGTTCATTACATACGCATGTGTCTAATATTGTTTACCATTAAGGTTATTTCCTAGCATTTATTTCCCTGTCCTTGTATTCCTATGGGTTTTTGCATATGGGTAGTATTTTGCTAGGCGCAATTACTGTCACCTTTACTTAATTGTTAATATTGACTTAATGGTCCACTTCAACATTAATGATAAAACTTGCTTTTTAGCAACTTGGACTAGGGGGCTAGAGCATGTGCTGTGTGCTTTGCTCTAGTGTCTCCCTATAAGGACCGGTTCTTAAAGCGGCAACCCAGGAGCCTGTCGCCACCGCCGGAACTATATGGGCTCTGGTCTTGGTTGAGTAGCTTGTACGTCTCTAGCTTGGCAGTAGTTACCGAGTGGCCTACGGCGTTGTGGGAGGTACGGCGCTGGGTGATCTCCGATTCCACCGAGGACGGTAGCCCCGTCGGCTAGGTCATGTTAGACCCAGTCCCGTGTTGGGAGCCCCCGTGAGTGCGGGAGCTCCGCACGTTGCACCATTTACTTTCTTGTTGGCATGATTTGCCGGTGCATGGATGCCATTGACCCCCTCACGTTGCGCCCTGAGGGTCAGTCAATCTCGGTGCCTAAGTTTTCACCACCGTATAGTACTCCAGCGGCTACTGTCTTGCTAGGGTGTCTAGTGAAAGCCTCGTAGCGTCCCTATGCAGTCACACCTCGGAAGTGTTGATGTGCGTGGTTGGGTGCAAAGTTCCCCTGAACTTTTACGCGACTGGTGGGTAAAGGGCGAAACCTCTGCAGAGTGTACGATCTATCATGATAGCCTTGCTCAGGGTCACGAGCGGCCTGGATCCTTTTTGATTAGAATATGGTTTTTATTCCTGTTTAATGTCACTTACACTATTTAATTGGGTTACAACTGGGATCTCATTCACTTGTAGTAACTTGGATAAAGTTAAAACGAACCAACTAAAAGTGCTAATGCAGTTAAGCCAGTGTCGAGCCTTTTTGAGCCTTCATAACCCGTGCTATACTTGCTAAGTAATTCTGTTACTTACACTTGCTATTATCATCATTTTTGGGCAAAATCCCGGACGGGTAACAGATTGGAGTCAGGCTGATTATGAGGTGGAGTTTCCAGAGGATCTGCCGTACTTCTGAGTTGGCGTTCTCCCAGTCAGAGTCCCTGTGGGATTGCGGCTACGCTTTGAGAGATGTATTAGTCTTCCGCTGTCCATGTATTTCTTTTATGCAAAACTCTGATGTATCCGCTACTCTATGTTGAATAATGAAGCATTGTACTCTGATTTTTACCATATTTGTTCGCTATATGTGTCGGTGGACTTCCTGGGCACACATATGGCCGCATTCGGGTTTTGTGTAAATCCGGGTGTGACAATGCGTGCCATGGCGCCACCCATGCTGAAGTGAGCAATTGAAAGTTTCAGACCATCAATATCATGGTTCACATCAAGATGGCTACTCTGCCTTCCTCTCGCCAAACCTCAGCGCGAATCTAGGCCTTGTTTAGATCTCAAATTCTACCCTCAAAGTTCACTATGCAAAAAAAAGATTTCCATCACATCAAAATGTCATAGCATGCATGGAGTACTAAATGTAGATAAAATCAAAAACTAATTGCACAGTTTTGTTGTACTCTACGAGACGAACATTTTAAGCCTAATTAATCAATTTTTGGATAATTTTTCACACATACAAGCGAAATGCTACAGTGCACCTCGGTTTCAGAACTCTCAAATTGGGAGGTGCCAAATTAGCATCTAAACAAGGCCCTAGTTCATATATAGGGTCTAGCTATGAATCGAAGTTGCAGGCATAATAATCCTATTAGAATGAATTTCTTTTCCTTAGGCCTTGTTTAGTTCCCAAATTCCACCTCCCAAATTTTACTATGCAAAAAGAAGATTCACATCACATCAAAATGTCGACACGTACATGGAGTACTAAATGTAGATGAAATTTAAAACTAATTGCACAGTTTTGTTGTACTTTGCGAGACGAACATTTTGAGCCTAATTAATCAATGTTTGGACAATTTTTCATAAATACAAATGAAATACTAAGGTGGCGCATTTATGACGGAATCTAAACTTTAGGTGTCCAAAGTTTGGATCTAAACAAGGCCTCAGTCACCTGCCGTGTGTGCGCTCTCTATCTCTAGTGTCAGTGCGAGACTCAGGAGGTCAGTCACTACTCTCACTAGTCCTTTCAAAGAAATATATGATACAGTAGTGCCATCATGCCAGAGGTGGTAGATTACTCTAACAAATTAGATAATGTTGTAAATTCAAAAATAATCAAGAAAAACTTACATTGATTTACAGCGAGACACAGCATCTTGACAATTTTCTGAAAATCCCTAGAGTCAGGCTAAAGTCTCTAGCTACACAAACCGCTGGATCAAATAAAACTTTGCCGACTTGAGACAATAATAATGTTTTAAAAATGATGTTAAAGTCTAGCAGCACGCAAATCGAGTGCAAAGATCATTGTCCTAAAACAGATGATAGTTCCAATTGCCCCCAATGATCCGAAAACGACCAGTCCAGATAGATCGACCCATGGACCCTTCAATCATATCTCTGGCAGCGCGCTCCATCGTGGTCATCTCGATTGAATGCACTTGTTGACAGCCCCTTGGCGTGTAGCAGTTGCCAATGCCGTGCCATTGCATTCCATGATAAGATCACCATTGACATCTGCTCCATCCATTTCAAAACGTAGGGTAACGTAGGTTGTTTGATTTTTTTATTCTAAGTTTGACTGCTCATCTTATTTAAAATTTTGTACAAACTATCATATTTTACACATGTTCAGCTTGCATGGTGTGTTGATCCAGCTCATCTTTTATTTATAGTTTAGCTACTTTTGCTTTGCTCGGATTGGTATATGGCACAGGTCGCGTGTTACTTAAAGAATGATTACATTGTAACAACTTGGATTATCATTTCAATTTATTTGTCTTGCTTTAATTTGTAAAAAAATCAGTCTTCGTGGAGAGTTTTATGGTATATAGACATATAGTTACAAGACAGAACGAGTTTCATATCTCATCTCATAAAACTCTCTACTTAAATCAGGGGCGCAGGGAGGGGGCTGAGAGCAACCCCCCCCCCCCCCCCCCTCCACTAAATTCTCTTATAATTACATATATTCCCATATATTGTATAAGTAATATATGCATTTAATGTTATTTTCTTCCTCCTAATGTAGCTCAAACGTCACCTATACTTGAGAGTTGTGACTTCTGGCCCATTACTTAGTTAGGGATTTCAAACAATTGCTTACATAACAAGTGGACTATTTAAAACAGGCAAATATTCATTTTTCCCTATGGTGGACATGTTGTTAAGATTAGTTTGAACTCTTTTGGTATCAATTGGATGCTTCTCAACTATAAAACTTGTGAAGACACGTCTTTAATGTACAATATGAGATGGGTTTGTATGAGATTGTTTGATAATTTATATTGAGAATGAATTAGTTGCATCAATTAGTACGGATGATATTATTACAGCCTATGTTTTTCTCGTAGCCGTAGAGCTAAATTTAAGTTGATAGATGAGTATTTTTCTCTTAGTTGAGACTTATAAAACATGCTACTATTATATACTCCACGTGACTAAAATAAGCTGATATGGCTGTTGATTCTACTTTATTTTGTTCATGGCCCCCCTATACTCAATTCCTGTCTCCCCTCTTAAATGACCTAAAACTCCCCATGAAAACCTATTCAGACTGGCCTAAGGGTGAAGTATATTATTGTAAGGCCTGGACTACTGGTTTTTCTGTTATCTTTTCAGTCATTTTACCCATTTTTTGCAATGCCCGGGTAGGCTTTCCGCTTTCCAATTAGTAGGCGGAATGGCCGATCATACCGATCCATCTCTTCAATCCAAAGGAAACACGACGGCGCCGGCCGCCGTAAACCATAATCTATTTGCTAGTGCTAATGCCTTTCCGAAAGGTTAGTTGGTGTGTGCATGCCCGGCCAGCTGATCGATCGGCTCTAGTAACTTATCTCTCACTCACCCATAAACTGCTAGCTTCTCATAAACTATTACCACGTACAACACATAGATCCATATAGCTTTTGTTTATCCTAGCTCCTTGATTAAATAGCATGTAGTATAGCTAGGGTAAAAGTAAATAAAACCAGCAGCCAAGCAAATGCCAGTGCGCCCCCCCCCCCCCCCCCCCCCAAGTAATTATGGGATTCTTCACATGCTCCAGTAAAGCTTGTCTTTCACTAACTCGGTTTATTAACTCTTAAAAATCAGTAGCTCCACAAAACTAGCCCACTGCAAAATAGCTGGAGCACTAACGACTATTTGGCATCTAGAAGCATCATTTCGATGGCGCTCCTTTGGAAATTTTTGGTAGAGATACAAATTAAAATTAATCGGACGACGGCATGTATGTAGTACTCCTTCTGCCAACCAGCCTTCAAACATGTCCAATTTGAGGAGACATAATCTGAAAATTGGAGGTTTAAGTTCAACCCTAGCTACCAACCGGCAAAGAATCCCCTAACTTGCTAGAGGTGCTAAACTCTGCATGCCTCCAGCAGGATTCAAGTCAGACGTCTGCTTTCAGAGCTTGATTATTCAATTGCCATGAAACGTGTTTGGTTGAACGCGTAGAAAACTTTTATTTGGATGTAATTGCTGTAGTTAATTACTTAATTATTATCCCCTGGGTTATTTGGTCGAGTCAAAACTCACTCTTTTTAATTATATTACTTGGAGTAGTTAATTGTTTTTGTTAACCTTTTGGGATGTAAATTAATGACCTAAAGTGGGAGACGGAACTATACCGTACCCATTGGCATCACCACTTGCATCCCCATGTGTAATGGAAGTATAAATTATTTATCTTAAATTTGGATAATATATATTGCAAGTTAACTTGCAATCTGAGCTGTTCAGTTGGCGAGAGAGAATCAGCTGCCATGCTTCGAATCAATACCTTGGGAGGATTATGGCATGCATGATGCATGCAGCATTAGCTTTCCAGATCAAGTAGTGGTTCAGATGGAAGCTCATATTCTCTCAATTTAGTATAGCTCCTCATCCCTGTTGCTAATATACCTAATTTCTTTTGATGCAAGAATGTGACCATATAACGACGAGTCCACACATGCTATGGAAGCACTATGTGTGCAAGTGTTTCCAAAAAACCAAAGAAAAAGTTGGATATATATATCCCTCCACTCCGGCAGAACATCACAATATATCAAATTCAATCACACTTGATGTACGGCGTTGCACCTTTGCCATTTCTTATGGTTAATGCCACATCATCTGATAAGGTGAGGGAATGTAGATTGTCTCTTTAGCTGAGATATATAGTTGAAGAAATGACTCGACTCACAAAAAGAAAGGTGAAGCCATTTAAATACCTTATAATTATTGAAATGGAAACTATTCTAGAAACAATAATGCATTGTATATAGGGGTGGATAACGAGCGAGCTCGGCTCGGCTTGGTGATGCTCGTTATGTTAACGAGCTAGCTCGGCTTGGCTCATTAACGTAACGAGCAAAAATGCCAGCTCGTCTCGGCTCGTTATATCTCGCGAGCGAGCTTGGTTAGCTCGTGAGCCAGTGCACAAACATATGCTTTCAGATCAAATAAGGTATATATATGTAATCAACTAATATATAAAATCATGCATATAAAGTGGCATGCAGATGATTCAAGTAACATAGGTGATAAGCCTTAGTTAAATCAATAAAGCCATACACATAACATAAAGTTTCATAGACCATAGTTAAAAATTTAATTGTCGATAGTTCAATAGTAAATATCTTGTGGCCTATAGTTAAAGATTTAACACATATGATATACAGATGAGGATTTTAGTTCTATTGGGCCGCATATTGGCATAGGTTGTGCCCTGCTACCATGCTAATGCACTTAGCTCGTGAGCAACTCGCGAGCCAGCTCGAACTCGCTCGTTATACTAACGAGCAAAAACTCTTGCTCGGCTCGTTAGGAATATGCACCGAGTCGAGCCGGCTACGATCCAAACGAGCTAACGAGTTTCGAGCATTTTTTTCCAGCCCTAATTGTATAAATCATCTCCAATGGTATCTTCAAGCTCACATATAAGTTAAGAAGATGCACCAAAATTTAACCAGATGTACAAAAATATAGTACTCCATCCGTCCTAGAATACAACGGATCCTAGCCTTTTTACGACAGGTTAAGGAGGATAGCACGAATTGAAACACATGGCCCTCATGAAATCTGATCTAAACCAACTAATTGGCTAAAGCCAAGGATTGCAAGCCCTTAAAAGGAAAAAATCGCTTAAAGGTGGCTTTCTTTATTTAAGGAATGGGTGTTTTTTTTTAAAAAACGTGAGTTAAGATGTAGAGTTTCACAGTATAGCTAGCCACGATCCTTTATAACTGTGGACAAATTTAGAATGTCAGAGTCATTTATACTTCCTCCGTTCCAAAAAGAATGCAACTCTCGCATATCGAGGAGTCAAACAGTTTAAACTTTGACTAAATTTATACAAAATAGTATTAACATTTATCATACAAAATTAGTATTATTTGATTAATCATGAAATATATTTTCAAACTAAATTTATTTGGAGACATAAATGTTAGTACTTTTTTGTATAAATTTGGTCAAAGTTGAACTTGTTTGACTCCTCGATATGCGAGAGTTGCATTCTTTCTGGGACGGAGGGAGTATATTATTAGGACAAAAAGATCACTCTCAAGTTAATTATATTTATAACGACCTCTCCATGATGATAAAGGAAAACAACAAACTAACGTGATGTGATCCAGAAAAGCATCCACTTGTATGAAAGGAGAAAAAAAAACATGCAAACTTGATGAGTTCTAGATATCGAGAACATTGATCCACTTGTAAGAACTTATGCTTCTCCGCAATTTCCATGTCAAGTTGGCACCGGTAACAGAGACGGCACAAATTATGGTCAATGGCAAGGGAGACGGCACAGCACAGCGCTGAGAAAGCACGTATAGTATACTGTGATGGGAGACGACCAGCGGATCGGAAAACTTGCATCCTCTCTCTTTCTTTTAAGGCTTTCAAACTTGATCGATAAAGTTCTAATAAATAATTTATATATATATACAAATGAATTTCTTCAGAGAGAAAAAATAGAAAGAAATGGAGAACACATACATCCGCGAATAGTTTAGAATTTTTGGAAACTTCCATGCCAAGTTCGCACCGTCGTCACTCACAAGAACAAAAGCACGTACGCATGGATGGCCTGGCCGTCCACTGCTGTAGTATACGCGTATGTGTCAGTGGTAAAATAATTGCATGCGAGCGTGCAAACAGGCCGGCCTGGACCCACTACTAATCACCGACACAAGTTTAACGTATGCAAATTATCGTGTCTGATAGAGATCACCATTGCAAGAAAACTATATAAAAGGTCGTCGAACGACACTGATAAACAAGTGTATGCATGCATGCACTGCAAAGAGAAACGCTAGCTTATTTACGCGTGCATGCATGCTACAGCTGCTGCTGCTCTCCAACTCCAAAAGACGAGGAATTATATTTTCCCCGGTGGCTTTTCCTGCCGATTTCCATGCCGGGCGGGCTGAACAAGTCGCTTCCCCGGCGAGTCAAGAATACTATACACCCATGCGTAGGCTTGTCCGGTGCCCATGCAACCGCTTAATTTGGACTCTGCTTATACATGCTCCATGCCAACCATTGACAATTTGGTCTTTTTTCTTTATATAAGGTTCTCATCACGACGGAGTTTCGTTGTTCGATCGATCTAAAGAACTCAACGGCTAATTAAAATGTTCGGGAAAACCTACGAAATAAGTTGAACTATGCCTCGAGTGGACATATCTATTTAGTTATCTGTCAAAAGAAATTACCATCCCTACAATATGTGGGGGTTTTCTAGTTTTTACCGGAATTCGGATCGGAATCCAAATCTAAATCCATCCCACGTTATTTCCATGGCAGGCAGGAAACGTGGGTGAATTAATAAAAGTATGTGTTATGCTATGGTACATTTCATTTGCCTATATATTGAGAATTTTGAACAACAACATTGCTCTACCATAAAAGAGGAGGTATAGACATATATACTCATTTCGCAAGAGAACTATATGTTACTCCGGTTTCCTCTACACCCTCATGGTTTTGAAAGCTTGCATGATTATCTTTCAAGCTTTATGATCATATACACCTAATAAAAGTGGAGTTTTTCTTGTAGGGGCATTTATTTTCTCCTAGTCAATTTTTTTAAAAAAAAATATAGGCACTTCTTTTTATCACGAAGGCGTGTGCGACCATAACTAGCCATCATCACAGCAAACATCCATCCTACGTACGTCCTTACAACTAATAATAATCCAGAAACGGCTATATCAAACCCCAAATAACTCCCAATTAATCAACCCATCATGAAAAAACACCCATAGTTGGTGATCGATGTACCCACAGGATCGGATCAAGCCAGATGTGTGCCACACATACTAAGTGCACCACCCACCGGTTGGCTAATAACAATAAGCCCCCTGTTAGGTGCTGCCGTTAGCTAGCCGTGTGTGCACCCTCTCTCTCTCTCGCTCGCTCGTTATCATGGCAGCTCGTGTCTCGCTCGCCCCACGCACGATTCTACCATAACAATCCATACACCGGAAACTTAAACAAAAGCACGCGCATGCAGGTGCAGCAGCAGCGGTATAGTATATAGTACTGTACTAAGCAAAAGGGTGGAGAGGCTCGATCAGCTCCGGCCGCGGAAGAACCAGATTCGGCTTTTTTTTTGCCGTGGCGCGAAATAACTAATCCCGACCCATTACACACACGCATCATGTCAACTTCCTCCCCTATTTAAACCCCATGAGTGCAACCCCTCCTCCTACACTCACACACACACCCATCCATTCCTCCTCTCCCTCGCGCTCGCGCCCATCATCATATCCATCCCTCTCGTCTCTCTCTCGTGTTGACATCGTCGTCGTCTGCATACTAATTAACGGATCATCGATCTATCGACTAGCTCCAGCCGGCGGCGAGCGATGGCGGCGCCGGCGAGCGGCCCCCGGGTGGTGTGGGTGAACGGGCCGATCGTGGTGGGCGCGGGCCCGGCGGGGCTGTCGGTGGCGGCGTGCCTCCGCGCGCGCGGGGTGCCGGCGGTGGTGCTCGACCGCGCCGACTGCGTCGCCTCCCTCTGGCAGCGCCGCGCCTACGACCGCCTCCGCCTCCACCTGCCGCGCCAGTTCTGCGAGCTCCCCGGGATGCCGTTCCCCGACGACTACCCGGAGTACCCCACCAAGCGCCAGTTCGTCGACTACCTCGAGGCCTACGCCGCCCGCTCCGGCGTCGAGCCACGGTTCAACCAGGCCGTCACCTCCGCGCGCTACGACGCCGCCGCGGGGCTCTGGCGGCTGCGCGCCGACGACGCCTCCGTCTCCGGCGCCGGCGCCGCCGCAGCCACCGAGTACATCGGGCGCTGGCTCGTGGTCGCCACGGGCGAGAACGCCGAGCGCATCGTCCCGGACTTCGAGGGCGCCGAGGAATTTGCCGGGCCCGTCTCCCACGTCTCCGAGTACAAGTCCGGCGAGGACTACCGCGGCAAGCGCGTCCTCGTCGTCGGGTGCGGCAACTCCGGCATGGAGGTCTGCCTCGACCTCTGCGACCACAATGCCCTCCCCGCCATGGTCGTCCGGGACTCGGTGAGCAATATACATATATACATATATATGCTGCATATATATACAAATATATATCTTTTCCCACGACTGAAGAAACTGACTTGATCGCTCTCCTCGATCCTTTGTCGACAAGAAGGTGCACGTCCTGCCGCGGGAGATGTTCGGCGTCGCGACCTTCTCCGTCGCCGTCTTCCTCCTCCGCTTCCTGCCGCTGCGGCTGGTCGACATGATCCTCGTCCTCCTCGCGCGGCTCTTCCTCGGCAACCTGGACAAGCTCGGCATCCGCCGCCCGTCGGGGGGGCCGCTGGAGCTCAAGAACACCAGGGGCAGGACGCCGGTGCTCGACATCGGCGCGCTCGCCAGGATCCGCTCCGGCGACATCGAGGTCGTGCCGGGGATCAGGAGGTTCTTCCGCGGCGGCGCCGAGCTCGTCGACGGCCGCCGCGTCGCCGCCGACGCCGTCATCCTCGCCACCGGCTACCACAGCAACGTCCCTCAGTGGCTCAAGGTACGGCCGCATATACACACACACCGGCCTTAACTAAACTAACTGCACTCACATCATCATGTCAACATCCATAGTGGGTCACTTTTTATTCCGCGAACAACAGTTAACAAAACTTGAACTGAAAAAGTATAGGGGAGAGAAAAGAAAGGAAATTCTATATGGTATAGTACTACACTAGCTAGCAGCACGGCATGCAGCTAAGTAACTCTAGAGATCCTTTTCTATCAAGACTTGATGGGGAGGACAAAGCAAGGTGTATTGTACCGAAAAGGGCCTCTAAAAAGGCCGGATAATGATGCCTAACAAAGTAGGGCTTTCTAATGTTAATTTGACAGTTCCAAAGCAGTTAGGTAGTACTAATTAAAAGTGCCATCCTCCATCCCCCTAAATACTTTATTACTTGCATTACAAAAAAAAAGGCTCGTGTCATCTGATTGGGCTTTTCATCTCTTGTGGTGCTCAGGGAAGTGACTTCTTCACCCAGGAAGGGTACCCAAGGGTGCCATTCCCAGACGGCTGGAAGGGGGAGTCAGGGCTCTACTCTGTTGGCTTCACCAGGAGAGGCCTCTCCGGCGTCTCCTCCGACGCCGTCAAGGTTGCGCAGGACATCGCCGCGGCATGGGAGCAGCAAACCTCCACAAGATGATAATGGCGGATGCAGATCGATGAACTTACCCATGACCATCGTTAACAGCTCATAGATGGACCTGCTAACCTCACATATCTTGTCATCGAATCGGTGCAAGTCCAATAAAAGCTCGACGCATGCAGTTTGGCCAGGCACAAGTACGTTCAGAGAACGGAGTTCATTTGGATATAGCATCCATAGATCAGGAAACAGAGGAGAACCTTTGGGAATTCAGCGGCGGATCCGGACGTGCCAAAAACAAATTTAATTATTAAGAGTGCCATGGATGGTTGTGCTTGGTTCGACGATGGCGAGGAGGCCGGATTGTGCTGTGCGCATCAAGTAGAGCCCAGATTTTGCTGTACCCATGGGCCCTTATATATGTACAGAGTGTTATTGTAGTAAAGGTTGTGTATAGTACTACCCCTAGTGGTTGGTAGAGTGTTAGAGTTGACATATATGCATGTGTACTACCTTGATGTTTATGTATGGAGTTGACAATGAGAATGACATATTCTATTTAATCTTCTTTACAGTAACACCTCCAATAAGTTGTGTTTTTCATTCTGTTTGGACTATGTTTCCATACTATATGAAAACAGGGGAAAAGAAAACAGAGATCCCGAAGATAGTTTTTCCTAATCATGAACCTCCTCGAAGAAAACATACGCGTTTTTTTATTAGAATTTGTTTATAATCTTATTAGAGTTTCATAACTATATAGCAAACAAATATGAAGATTGATTCTTGCAGGATTCAAGTCTACTGCTCCGAACTGCGAGTCTGTCTCTATCCTGCAACAAAAGTTCATCAATAGTTTTACTGTAATATCCAATAAAGTAGAATTGAAAATAAATTATCTTATCATATTTTGAGCATCCAGTGGCATACATGTCATTATCTAGAAAAAGCAGCATACATGCAGCTACTTACGTGAATTGCATCACATCTGTTCATTATACGTACTGCATGTGTGCTTAGAATATGTTGAGTCGTTAAAATTTGTGATTAAGGTACCAACTTTGGCAGAAAAGAGGCCATTGAGTTATGGAGCATAAGTTCCTACAACAATTTCATATGATATTTTGTGTACGGTAAGAACCAATGTATGTTTCTCCATTACAAATGGGGCCTATATGCTATTTTTGGTTTTATTGGAACGAGTGGCAGGAGTTCTGCCCATCCATAAAAAAGAGAGAAATCTTAACAAAGTACAACACCCGGTCCCAAATAGACTCATTGATTGATATGTGCCCTTTCAATGATGCCTGAACTTTAAATCTACCTTTGTTGCAGTGAAAGAATATGAACATCATTGCACTGGAATCCATGGATTGCAGTTGTCCTTAAGTCTACTAATTTAAATTAGCTGGGGGACTCCAGGGAATAAGTATCAACACTGCTAGTCACCATTTATGGTCGGAAATCAATTAGAGAACACCGGGTCTCATCTGTGACAGGAATTTCGCCCCCCCCCCCCCCCCCCCCCAAAAAAAAAAAAGATACGCTTAATGCAGATCAAATATCTCAGCTATATAGTGAAAAAAAATTATCAAGGCTAGAGAACTATTCAAACTTAGCTTGTTTTTAATAACCTCGAGCTTGAATACTATGGTTAGGAGTTAAGGCTTTTTTTATTCCGAATTTGCCCCCACCATCTCACACTGTATTTTCCCAAAGAATTTTAACACAAAGCTTGAGCGCCTCAAGGTTTGAAAACTAGGCCGATAGAGTTCAAGAATGCACTTTTATTTGCGAAATGTTTTGAAAAGGCCGGTACCAAATTGTTGCTGCATTCCTATAACAAGGACAGCATCAGTGGGATGAGAAAGGATACATTCAGAGCCAAATTCAGAGCTTACCCCAACGTTAATGGACAATTTATAGAATTTGAATGTAGATGTCAAATCTTTTGGAGCGAACCTCGCTCAAACCCAGCTTTTCAAATTAGAGGAATTTTAAAATAATTGAGATTAGTTAGAGTCATCCGTTCCGAGAAATCGGATGGGAAACAAAGTAAACACCCTGAGGTACCTAAATAGAGGTACCAAAAGGTATCAAATTTGTGAACCAAGTAACAAAAATAGTGGGACCAACCATTGATTTATAAAAAGATACGTGTACCGGTGGGTACCTCTCCAATCATTATAAAACAACTCTTTTAATTAAGCTTCAAAGCTGACTTTGGCCACCTCCACAATAAGCATCTTCCCATCAAAAATACTGGATAAACGACCTGCTTCCAGCTTCTACCACACGCCTTAAACGTAGCGTTGGACAGAAGAAGTGGTAGGTGCACTACCGGAAAAAGGTTGCTTTTGCACCGGTTGAAAACCACTTTACGTGTTCAATTCCGCCCGCCCCGTCCCCCCGGAATCTTGCATGCATGAAGTATTAAATAAGATCTATTTGTAAAACTTTTTTAAGGACGAGTATAACTTTACGCGATGAATCTAATGAGCCTAATTAACCCATGATTTACTACAGTAATGTTGCAGTAACCATCCTCTAATCATACGGTCAAATGCCTCATTAGACAGGTCTCGCGATTTAACCAGGGGTTTTATACGTAGTTTTATAAACTGACTTTATTTAATACCCTTAATTAGTGGTCAAATGTGTGCGTAAAAATTTTCACGCCCAAGAAACATAGCCTATGCTGTGCGGCGCCCTAAACTAAACGTGCGCGGAGAGATTGGATTGAAGGCGCCGCGCTTGCTCAGCTCCCATCTCTCGGCGGGTCGCATTCGGCGCGCGCGTGGCCACGGCGCGGGAAGGATCGCCGATTCTAACGTCGTTGTCCGAGGCATCAGCATCCATCAATCGCTAACTAGCTTAATTAGCTAGCTGTGGCCATTCATTCAATTCAATAATCCGTCGTCGACTCCGATCCCGGGAGCTTGATCTCTGATCCCACTCGGCGGCGACCGCCACGCCATCTATACATACGCACGAGGCGACGGCGCTCCTGTTCTGGAGGACACCGCGGCGACGGCGGCGAAATGAAGCCTCCATGGTGGAGAGAAATACAATACATTAATTCTCGATATATATATATATATATATATATATATATATATATATATATATATATATCTGATTTGATAACAAGCTAGGCACCCCGCCGGAAGGCTCCTGGCCGGGCTAGCTGCTATTCCTATATATTATGCGTGTGCCATCGCCGGCGGTTGGCTGGCTGCCTGGCAGCAACTGCAGAAGGGTTCCTCACCCACTGTCTTGACGACAAGGCTTGCCAGCGCACCTACTGTGCTCGGGATCTCTGAACACCACAAGAGCTGTCACGTGCGCGTGTCCGTACACATACACGGATAGAGGACGTGCGTACGTACGTCGTCGATGGACCGATGCCGCCGCGCCGCTAGCTAGGTTGGTTTACTCCGACGTCGTACTATATATATGTATCAAGTACGAGTGAGGTCGGTCCTTCATGATCGATGACGATATACCTCGTCGTACGTCTCGATCGGCATCGTATCGTATCTACGCGCTCACGTGACCGCCCTAGCTAGCTACCACCTCGTGCCGGTACAGCTTCATTATTATTGCATCCGGAATGAATCGGATGCATGGAGTGTGCATGCATGGCAGTACTGTACGCGTATGGATGATGCATGCATGGATCCAAGCTACAGCTACACGCCGTGTGCGCGGTAGCTGCTGGATAGAGAGTACAAGCTAGCTAGCTAGGCAAGATCCATGACCCCGGGGCTGGGGCTCTCGCTCGCAGCTAGCTAGCATGATCCGACTTTCACTGTGGCAAACATGGCCAGCCCATCCATCCCCATGTGGTCCAGATCATCAAGGATGCATGACCAGATGAGTTGAGAGGCGGGTCTCGTGTGTGTGTGTGTATATATATATATATAACATCGCCGCATAGTACCCGGCCACCCATGCATCAGCTCAGCTCCCAACCGTGGTCAAGGGGCTGGGCTGTCAGGTAACTATTGGCGACGCGAACGTTGCAGGTGCCCCAACAGCGGCGGGACTGCAGATTATTCTCCAAGACATTCCTTTTCACTGATCCGAAAGGCGTGTTACGTTCATGCACGGCGCCCACCGCGCGCTGTGCACCATTAACGACTCTCCCTGTTACCTGTCCGCATTGCACTGCTGCCACGGTCGTCGTCCGCCCGCGTGCGGCGCCAATCATGCATATACGCATGGATGGATGCATGCGTATAGTAGTACGCCGTGTGAGGCCGGCCTACATGTTCTTTCGACCGGCCGGCACCTGCAGTCGCAACATCTACAACAACCAGCCATCGATGGCGGAACACATGTACAGCTGATCGACGCCGACCCGTCGTGCGCAGCCAGCGGGTATACATGGTACGATGCGTTTCCCAGAAGCCAACGGGGCCGGACGCGGGACACGTAACCGGGGCGTGCACAAGGCGCGAGAGCGAGCGAGACGTTCCGATGGCGAGAGTTCGTAGCTAGGGAGAGGGGTCGACCGACGGATATGATCAACTTGGCGAGCGAGGATATATCATCATGGTATCCACAACCACAACCCATGCGCGGCACGGCCGGATACGGATACGGCGCGCGGGTGCCGCCAAACGCGTACGGACAGGCAATGATGGCGGAGCGGAGGAGGAAGGGGAGGGAGGATGTCCGGCCCGGCCCACTCCGCGCTGCACGGCACGTATCCGTCCAGCGCAGCGACCCATCTCGCTGGCCGCGGACAGCGACCGCCCCCGATCTCCCGCGGGTGGGTGTGGGTTTGGGGTTGAGGGCCCCCACGCCGGGCCGGGGAACGAACAATCGGCCCGCCGTCGCGCTCAGCACCAGGGCAAAGAGAGCGACGCCATCGGCCCATGTGACCTCCCTACCGCACTCCTCCGACACCGGCGAGACCCTCCCTCCCACCGGTGGGAGGAGGACGAAGCGAGGCGCACGGTGAAAAATAAAGGAACGGAAGCCAGCCATATACCCGGCACGGCAGTAAGGCACCCATCCGGACGGACCAAGAGTTTGATTGGCTGAGAGGAGAGGGCGCGCGTACCTAGCTTGGCAGGGATCCAACAGTGACCCAGTGGATCCCATCCACGTGAGATCTTCATGGGCGGGCGCGGGGGTACAACCGGAGAGTCCATGATTGGCTGGTTATCAGTGCCCTGTCAGGTCGCACGTCACCAATTACTCCGCCGAGAGCAACGCCGCCCCGAGACCAGACTACCACCACCACCACATGCCAGCCAGAGGAGTATATGTTGTTACCACCACAGATAGGCAGACTATTATGTAAATACAGTACTACAAGTGAGATTTTTCAGGTTTCATCGGACACTGCTGCCAAACAGCCCGTTAAAAAGGCCAACAGCAACAAGCAAACAGCAAACCGCGTACCTGGTGCTGTGCTGCACTTGTCAGGAGTAGTGACCACCTGTTGCTCCCTTCTCAGGAATTACCTGCTTCAGATGAGCACATTTAGCGGGCGGTCGACATTAGGTACGGGTACATGTAATTCAAGTCAAAACCATAGCAGGAACACACACGGCTCACCAGTGGATACCACAACGTGACCCGGCCGGGAGAGAGGTGCTGCGGTTGGAGCTTTCCAATCACATATTAATGGCTAATCATCATGGCATTAGCATGCCGCCATCTTTTAAGACGGAGGGAACAGCCTACAAAAGGGATACATGCATCCCTACACAGAGCATGTTAAGACCAGGGAACAATTAAGACGCCGCACCAACAACAAATCCGCGACGAAAGGCTACAGCGCCCCGAGCCGTTGCAGTCAGGGGGCTTGCTTAAATCCGAGATGACACTCATCTGCACGCATGTGATCGCTAGGACCTAACCAACATGGGAGCGGAGGAGGGAGCAGTCCTCACCATCATCGTGAGATCTCAATCCAGTCAGTCATGATATTCTGGAAAGGGTCATAGGACCAAACCTTCTGTCACCTCTGAAAGTGAACAAGCCCGGTCATCCAATGAGGAAATGGCTCATGGATGCACATGGCGAGGCTGTTCATCACCGGAACCAGACCAAAAGATTAACTCTTTTTGCAGCAGAAACGAGCATTGCATATGAGGCAGATGAGGTACAAACAGCCGAGATATGACCATAGATTCGCTCTCGAGAAAGCATGGTGTTCTGACTTTGTATTTCCACTTCCATGATCTGTCTGTTCATCAAATATCCCTGGAATCATAACCAAACTTGTCGGTGAGAGCATTGGTACGGGAATCAAACAACATCATGGCCATAAGTGCTACAACAGCAAACAAGCGATGATAATTGTACTACTAGGCATATATGGAAAGATCAAAATGCCACTCCATGATGTCATAGCAATGCAGGACACGAAGATTTTATTTTTCTTCAGCAGCATCAGAAGCAAAAATCTAAAACTAGTCACCAGCACCAAAAATTTGACAGAAAGTAATAATTAGATCTATGCATTGTATGAAGGCTAGCTGCTCTTGTGTTACTAAAAAAAATATGGGTTGCATTGCTTTCCTACCTGGAAGAACGGTTGAAAAATATGAGTTGCATTGTTTTCCTTCCTGGTCACCATGCCCTTCAAATGATAATTACTATTAGATCTCATCCAAAAATGACACACACCAAAGACAGCTGCAATATGACAAAATTAACAGTTCTTACCAAGAGATTTCATGCCAGTAAAGAGTGCCCTATACAGAACTCTAAAAGTGCCCTTTACAAGTTGTGGTCCTAGAAGAGACTAGTATGCTTTTTTTTAGACCGACTAGTATGCTTAATCCAAGAAGAAAGTGAAGGGTTGAATCCAGCACATGTATCAGAGCTTTAATCAAGCAAGTGTTAGGCTGTTAGGAACTTATCTGGATACAGCATGGGCCATATGGGTGCATAGTGCATAACAAACTATGCCGAATGGCTGGTTATCATTTGCCCATCACATCTTACATTATGCTAGATGTGTGTGGGAGCTAAAATACAAATAAATGGACAGGTTGTATTTTGAACACAGCTCTAGTTAATTTCTTCTTTGAGACCTTTGAAGAAAGATTTGGACAAATACATACTATATATCCAGCAAAGTTTAAAAACTAACAGTGGTCTACTTCTATTTGCATAGGAAAGCATGTTGTATCATGTTCTAGTTACATTGTGCAAATGTTCTTCCGACAGTTCCTATTTCACCATGTGTACATACAACCAACCATGAGTAGCATCTAGAAATGGTTGCAGAACATGCAACAGAGCACCTAAATCAAATACAAACAGCACACTTGGAAGGAAAATGAACCATCTATGAGTAACTATAGTACATGTGTTTGTGATTAATGCACTTCATAAACAAAAATTTTTCCATCAAGTGATCATACTACTTGTGCGAATGGAGAGAAATGGAAGCTATATTATCACAATCAAACAGTTGGGCTCAAATGATTTGAGAAATATTTTGTAGCAAGAAATTACATGAACCATAGCCATTCCAAGAATATTTCCTGTCCTTCACAAGCACCGGTAGCTATCTAATTAGCAAATCTAGGATTAATGCACAATAAATAGCATTTCTTAGACCATAACAAAAACCACAGAATTATAACTGGCTGAGAAAGATGTACATCTCAACAAAATGTTACAGAAAGATACCTAATTAGAAAGAAGTAACACGATTCATTATATTTATCCATATACATAGACCACAGGATTTAAATGCACGGAAAGAGTTGTAGTAGTAATAGGGATTACCTCTGGATGTGATAGCCTTATGTTTTTCTTTAGGCATTGGCCCAACCTTCAGTCACAGGCTGAAAACCATGACATTGTATAATAGTCATAAACTCCACAAACTTCATCATGAGGAAGTCAAGTTTTTTATTTAACAAATCAAAAAGGTTGTCAATACAGCTCTATCACTTTTAATAACGGACGCACGGACTGTGCACTGCATTTCTTGTTCCATCACTTCAAGATCGCACTTTGCTGAAGATGTCTACAAGATAATATTGGCAGATTCCTAGAATATCTTAGCTAACCAAATCTGCAGGCTTAGCCTACGACACCACCAAAATTAGTTCAGCTGCCTACCAGCCACTGATATCAAGCCAACAACAGGGATAAGCATGTAATAATCATATATTTCTAAAGAAAGCTGAGTGACCAAATTTGCAAGAGCTCTAACCTACTCAATGTGTACAAATAATCAAACATAAATTTACTTACAGAACCACATGAATATGAATATGCTGATGATCAAATCATTCATAGTGATATCTGTTGCACATGCATTGGTGCACATCATAAATCACAGAAGATCATCCAAGGTGGCGTGATAACCTACCATCCTGGCACCGGGTCAATATTTCTTGAAGAAAAGAAAAACAATAGGAATATTGCTACAGTGCTGGCTTAAATGTATCACATGCTACAGTCCAGTTTCGTGCAGAACCACCAAAGACCAAAACCACTGCTCCAAGGTAGTGTATGGAAAAATATGTAGTCTTGTGCCCTCAGTGGGTGCCAATAAATATGTGTGAGCAGTAAAAAAGGCAAGGGAATAATCAAAATCCTGCATACTGGGAGTCGGGACATAGCATTCTTACCACCATGACTAGCTCCTACAACATAAAACATGATATCATTTTCTATTTTGCTGAACCCATAGTCCAACTGGCAAATTACTGGTTAGAACAAAGAACACTGAACCAAGAACCCAAGCAGTTGTTTAAGCATGGTTCGTTTTTTTAGACACATAAGTATGGCTCTATGTTCTTACTAATTTGCATACATGGCGTTCCACTAAAAGATATAGTCATAGTACATGTCATATGTTGAATCTATGATACCAATAAAATTAAATGAAGTGAAAAATGTTTTAAGAATTAACAGTGGAATCCACATGCACAGTGCCCCCAAATGTTTTACTGATTATATACATGATTTTGTAAGGCCCAAGAGCCAAATCACAACTATACAATGTATCTCAAACTGACAATAAATGTCTTCCAAGTGGAGTGTTCTAGAATCCAGAACCAACTGCTTGGATTAAAATACTAAGTAGTATGAGGAAGAAACCAAAGAAGAAATGGTTGTTGAGATTTGAAAGTGGACGGGAGGTTTTCACAATCCATTTTGTCGCATTCATTTTGTAGTGCCCAGCATCTTATCTTCAGAATCCAACATTTTAATTTGAATGGAATGTCTTCATTAATAAGGTAGACTTGATATGCACTAAAATAAATGTCACCAGCAAGCTTGGCAGTATATGAGCCTGGTAGACAAAGTGCTCATTTTCTTGACATGCTGCATAATGGTCCGTTCTTATGGTCAATTTTATATTCAATCAGAATGCTCATGCAAACATTACTTCGGTATCATACCAAAAGATTCCTGGATATTTTGAAGGAAAGAAAAATAGTCCTAATTCTGATAGACTTATGAGACAAAAACACATGGCATGCAAGTTGTATAAGTTAAACATAATTAAAGTACCAGATGTATCGCAAACAAGTACTGGTTTTAAAATGCTTCTTCTGTATGTGAGTATGTGACAAGCCATCCAACCATTTTTCAAAATTTATTGGATGCCATGTAAGGGAGGGGCAAGTAATCACCCCATGTCAGTGGAGATACTTGTTCTTTGCTGCAAAGCAGTGTCAGGACCCAGGAGGCTCAGTTCATCTGAGTTAACTAGAATGGGAGTTTATTTTATTTCTTGGTTGATTGGTCCAAATACACTAGGCAACCTTTAAGTAATAGCTGCCATTTAAAAATAGAAAAGAACTTGTGATAAACTTACAAGCGAATATAGATATTTTATTCTCCAAGGAACTTAACACAACAACAGATATATGAGTGTCATTTGCTTTCTCTGACAGTAAACTGATTCAAACTGAAAACAGAAGCCACCATGCAAATAGGATAAGAGAATGCATGGTATTTAAATTTCATTGTCATACACATGACAAAACATGTTGGATAAACAAGTAATGCCATAATCATATCTTTTGAGGTCACTACAGTGGGAACAAAGTGCAGGTGCAAGTTATGATGCACCATAAAAAGCTATATTTTTGTGGTTTGCACAAACAAAGAAGCAAAGAGCATGCACCTTTGCTTTGAGGATTGTTTCACATGTTTGTAGTGATACTTATGCAGATAGTAAAAGAACATGGTCTAAGAATCGGATTTTTTTGCCCTCTTGCAGTTCTTTTATGGTTTCAGTCAACCTGGTTTCACTCCAATTATACTGCTCTAGGTTAGATCCAATCTAGATACCCAGATTCATAGCCAACTAACTGTTATCCAGGCAAAGTCAAAAGTTCTAGTAGTAGGTTGGAGCTGCAAGGCCACACAAGCATTTATGATATGATTGACTTTTATGAATCCATTATCATGATCTCTTACAAGCATCATCCAATCATTGCCAATTCGGCTAAGCAACAAATTTCAGCCATATCCTGCACTTACTTGTGAAGGAATGCAGCAAGCCATGTCAAACATCAGTATATAAAACTGAGACACGGGTGTTAGCCAGTCAGAAGTCAGGAGATAGGTTACTGACCTAGATGGAAAGCTGCCACAGCCTTTATATAAGATATGGCATGTCAATGGTGCTGGAGCATCAAGTTATAAAATGTTTCATAGTAATCTAATGGTTTTATAAGCAATCGAAAATGACGTTAGCCTCATGCATTCTCAAGTTGCAGCTTGATTGTTCACAAAAATTGGTCAGCTAGGCACAAATCTTCATTATTTTGTACTGTCCTAACTCATCATAACCTACAGACTAGTTAACATCAGTAATTCCATGGTCAACCTCATATCCAAATGTAATCAGCCACTTCTACCAGTGGACAGTGCATTTTGCAAACAAGCAACCAAACATATTTCCCTGTTGCTCTTGTTTTGAGTCTGTGCACCAGAGAAAAAGAAAATAAAACACACATTCAATATACACAAACAAAGAAAGCAACTAAACGCTACTGGAGTTGGTAAAGGTAATCTGCGAGGATGCTAACATAGTAAATTGATAGAAGAAAAAAATCTCAATGGAACAAGAACATAATTATGGCATTGTTACAAATATCTAATTATAGATGTCTATTCTGGAGATGACAACATTAAAATTTAAACATATTGTTTAAGGAACTGCAGATATAAGATAGACTTGCCAGTTTGGGGAAACCATCCTGTATGTTTAAGCTTGCCTATTCTACTATACATGTATAAATTAGCTTTGAGGATAAGAAAAACACCAAAACATGAAGCAATTAATATTTTGTGTATCTCAAAATATTGACATACAAGAAGCAAAATTTACCTGGAGAACATGGAAATAGTGGATATTGTGGACGACTTCAATATCATGGAAGGCAATTTTGTTGTTTAAAGGATACAGCGGTAGAAGTGTCAGCTATCAATATACAAGGATTGCAGCTCTGCTGTTGTAGCTTCAATATACCCTGGTCCAGTAATGTGTGAGATCTGATGCAACCGCTTCCGGGGAAGTAGGGCACAGCCATGTAAAATGTACACTTGAGATCAGAAGTGTTGAAAGGCCATCCATAAGTCACTCAAAAAGCATTGGTAACCTACGTTGGATTTACCCAACTACAACCAGTTTTCTTCTTCAATGGCCCCTGATTAATCGTATTCCTTACTCGTTCAACAATATTCCACCTTTCTGAAGAGGCATTTATGTTAGACACAGCAACAAGATTTGATGGTTTCCCTTCTCCCAATCTAAGAAGAGACTTGGAGGCCATATCTTGAATTCCTTTGTTGCTGTGTGTTACAGAGGCATCCAGAAGTGCTCCCCAGACACTAGGGCCTGGTTCTATGCTCATTGACTTTATAAAGTCCAAGGCACGGACAACATGCCCAGATCGACCAAGTAAATCAACAACACATGCACACATCTCCTCAGTGGGTTGAACCCCATAATCCTTTACCATGAAGTTGTATAGATTAAGGCCCTCCAACACAAAGCCTGTGCGGCAACAAGCTGAGAGAACACCCAGGCCAACTATGCTATCAGGTTTAACGCCAGAGGCAAGCATCTGATCGAACAAAGCCATTGCTTCCACACCCATACCATGAATGCCATAACCCGAAATCATTGCACCCCATGAGATCACATCCTTGCACCAGCTGGTATCATCAAAGACCCGCCTTGCATAATGCAGGGCCCCACACTTCACGTAGGTATCAATCAGAGCATTGTGCAGTGACGCCTCCCCATACATCCCCATCCTCACCGCAAAACCATGCACCTGCTTCCCCTCTGCTAAGGCCGAGAGGGCCTCAACGGCCGAGAGCACGCTAATCAACGCGACTGTATTCGGTAGGATGCCATCAACCAGCCCCATTGCCCGGAAAGCATCCACGGCACCCTCGAACATATCATTCTCTGCGTACCCTCCGACCATGGCGGTCCAGGAAACAACGTTCCTCCGCTCCATCCTGTTGAGAACCACACGCGCAAGGTCCGGGTGGCCAACCCTGCAGTACATGGACACAAGGCCGCTGCTGACATGGAAATCGTCCGCCCCGCACATCCCGGCCCTCACGGCGTAGCAATGCAGCTCCCAGCCCCGGCGTAGGGACGAGCACGCCGGCAGCACGGCAGAGACCGTGAACCGGTCGGGGGCACACCCATCCGCGACCATCCGCCTGACGAGGCCCAACACGCCCTCGCCCGCGGCGCCGGTAGAGTGCCAGTGCGAGTGCGAGATGAGGGTGTTATAGGAGGACGCGGTGCGCGCGGGCATTTCGTCGAACAGGCGGCGCGCGAGGCCTGGGCGAGGGAGCGGCGGTCGGAGGTAGAGACGGAGGAGGGAGTTGGCGAGGACGGGGTCGCCGTGGAGGAGGCCGAGGCGGAGTGCGAGGGCGTGGAGGGCGTCGGCGGTGGCGGCGGCGGCGGAGGTGAGGGCGGAGAGCGTGAATGCGTCGGGGCGGCGGCGCGGGAGGAGGTGCCGGCGGAAGAGGTGGAGCGGGAGGTGCGCGTGCGAGGGCTCCCCGGAGGCGGCGAGCGCGGAGAGGAGGGAGTTGAAGACGGGCAGCGGGACGCCGGCGGGGTCCGCGAGCACGGCGGCCAGGCGGGATGCCACGGATCCCGGCAGCGGGCGCATGGTATGCAAGGTGTCAGCCAAAGAAGAGCAACAAAGGCGGGCGCGGGCCCAGCGCGCGCGGCGGGACGAAGTGGGATTTGGGTTGGCCAAAGCAGCGGGCCGCATGTTTAATTTTCTGGGCGAATGAAGCATGTCGGCCCAAATAAGGTGCCGTCTTGGAAGCTGGGCCCCCATGTCTGCCGGCTAGTTTAATGTGATTTTGGGCTGGTTTCATGAAGCGTGCAATTTTTTTGTTTTTTCATCTTTCTTAAGGTATACTGCAGAAATCGTTATAGCTTTTGCTCAAAAAAAAAAGGAAAGAAATCGTTATAGCTCACTAAACATAGCACTTACTCCGCTCGAAATTATAAATATTATTTTATTTTGTTAGCATTAGTACAAGCCTACTAATGGTCACTCTATAATACACCTACAAAATAAATTGAAAGGAGGCAGGCACGCTGGGTGAAAATTCAAGTATGCCTTGAGGTATCTTGTCCAATCCTGAATTTCCTTGTTTTTTTAGATAACGATAATGAATTTCCTGACGACTAATCGTAGCGATGACCGATGGAAGAAGATATATACTCCGCATGATTGAGGCCACAATTTTCCTTGGCCAGCGACACTTGGACAGCAATCCACAATGCTGCTGCTGTACTGTACCTGTACTGCCGTAGCGCAAGGGGATCCATCAGAGTTTCAGTTCGAGGGAGGCAACTCTGCAGTAGTACAAGGTGTACTCACTGGCTCCCTCCGCGGAAAACCATTGGCTGCAGTAGTACGCGTACTACGCGTCAGCTGCGAGCTGGGAGAAAGTACAAGCGTCGTGCTTTGTTTGGAGATCTCTCTATCAGTAGTACGATCATCCCCGGCCATCCAGGAGACGCTGTGAGCTACAAGATCGAAGGCGATAGCGTGTGCCCGCCATTGCTCTGCTCTCTCTCCGAGCTAGCTGAGGCCTGAGGGAGAGAAGAACGTGCGCAACGCAAGGGAGTTCCTGCAGGGGCGCGCTGGGAACACATGCGAGCTGAGGCGTCGCCGGACGCCCGGCCGGCGGCATGTGTTCTCAGGTCGCCCCCGCCGGGCCCTCCTTGCCGCCGGCCGGCCGCCGATGCATGCATGGCTGCGACGAGGAGACACCGTGGATCTGGCCGGATCGATCATGTGTACGTCCGTTTTTAGTTTTGCCGCTCCTCCCTCTCCCAAGCTACGTACTGATTACTCTGCATTTTCGCTGATCATATCATGTCGGATTTGGATATCCACACCAGACGTACGGCGTCCCGGCTGCGTCCTTCTCCTCGCAGCCCGTCCGTCCAGCACCTGGAGGCCCTGGAGCTTTCGCCGTCACAGCTGTTGCCATGGGCGACTTCCACTGTCTTTGCCCGTTCGGGTTGGCGAGCTTTGTCAGTACAATGGGTGAAATCTGTTCTGTTCCTTAAATTTGGACCTGAATGGCAAGTTCGATTTCAGAAAATTGAGAGAAGACGAACAGAGGTTTCAGTAGTACGTCTGTTGGGCCATTACCAAGGCCCATATAGCCCGACCAGACCAGTCAGCCAACCCTCTTTTTTTTTCAAAGATCCAACCCAACTTCTTCATCATTTGAGCCTCGGCAACTTCTTCATCATTTTGAGCCTTGACAAGTTCGCTTCTTCGGTTTTGAAAATTAGTACTGTTTTCAAAAACATGAAACCAAAATAGGGGCAAAACTAACTCCAAACCTGAGTATTTCAGGTCTGGATTCTTCGATTTTAAACCGAAATTATGAACATTACTCTCAACATATCTAGAAAAAAAAGATTATATGTACAAAGGGCAATGGCCAAACAAAGACCGGCTAGATTTCTATGACTATGAAAGCAATAAGTTTGACGATAACAATGATACCAATACGTTAATTTAATTAAGACTACGGCTACTAGCTAACCAGTTATATAATAAACCTTACACTAAACCTTGTAAATAGATAACCAAAATAGCTACATGATTGTGAACCTGAAATACAGTATGACCAACAGGTAAAAGTTTCAATTACAATTTGAATTTATAGTATCACCAAAAATCATGGTAAAATTGACATTCTAAAAAGCTTGATATCCAAAGCAATATATGAGATAGGTAAAGGGCCGTTCAGTTCACATGCAAGCTTTGCCTGGCCTTGACAGCAAAAGCAAGCCTAGCCTTGCCAGCCGGAGCGAGCCAACTCGGCTCTCTGCTGATAGCAAGGATTTTTCTTACCAGCACAAGCCTCGAGGTCTCTTGCTCGCCAACCAAACACTGAGTTTTCCTGTACATCCTCGCTAAGAAAGGCAAGGCTAGTTTTGCAAAGGGATCCAAACGGACCCTAAGTTGCTCTGCAAAATGAATTTTCTAGCGCTCGAAAGACTATCTCGACAATAATCTTGTTGATCTTCCTTCTGTCATATTCAAGATATCCTTCCTAATCTCCTTATTGAAGCTTCAATAGAACCATTAACCACCCTAATGCCCTACTTTTGAGGGTTTGGAGTGAAAACATAACTCCAACCAGCCTCCTACTCCGTCATCAATGATGAGAGATCTCTTTTTTCCCTGCCCAATGTCTAGAATGTTAAGAGCTCTCATCCAACCCTTATTTCTCTCTCCATCTTGAAGGATCGAAATGGCGACCAGAGAGGGGAGTGAATGGGAGCCGATAAAAATTTCTTCTCGAAACTCGGCCAATGTCCCAAAATCACTATCCAATAATTTCTCACGAGCTTGTCAAGGTAGCGTAGTCACAACGGATCTACCAACCCTAGGAACAAGCTAGGACAAGATAGAAAGCGGAAGCACAACTCAAGAAGCAAAGACAAACTGATGTCTGTCAGGCTCAGGACGGACTGTCCGCATAGAGATCTCGGACTGTCCGTGAGCCAGGCGGACTGTCCGACAAACCGGGACGGACGGTCCGTAAAATCCAATCAAAGCTCCATAAACTTCTCATCCTATACGGACTATCTGACCCACTACTATGGACCGTCCGCCGGTGTCGCGGACTGTCCGAGGTGGTCACGCAGACCGTCCGTGAAAACACTTAGCCAAATTAAGAAACCCTCATACGAACACCCAAGACTCGGACCATCTGTCAATCACATGCGGACTGTCCGAGGACCCTGCGGACTGTCCGAGAACCCCGACGGAAGAACAAGAAGAACAACTACAGTAACCTGCGGGTCAAACCTCTCAAATCCATTACCGGATCTCCCAAACGGCTACAGCTCTTGAGACGAAACTTTGGGGAGATGAGAAGCACCCCAAGGAGATGCTATGCCCCAAAACTCTCGGCCTCTAACTCCCTACAAACCGAGGAATCGCAGATCACACGAAAGAACACAACCACCACGAGTTCATCCCAAAATCTTCAAATCCAGACCAAATCCCGGCGTTTGTGGGGTCAAGATCATCCACAAAGAGGCGCAAGGCACTCACCCATGATCCCCACAAAGAAATCCGAGAGCAAACGTCCTAGAAACGAAGAATCGAGCCATGCACGAAAATAGCACAAAATAAACTCGGGAAAGAGGAAAAGGAAATCATCCCAAATCCAAATCTTCCATACAAACAGAGGTCACATACTATACAACGGAGGCTAACCTCCACCCCTCATCCACTGCGCTTGGCTAGCCTACCGGAAGAGAAAGCAAATGAACTAGGGTTCGACCAGATAACTTGCCATCCCCTCCACCTCCTATTTATATTGAGTCTTCTGGTGGGGGCAAATTACCATACTACCCCTACACTCTAAACCTAAGATACACACCCCTCGGGGGCAATTTTGGAACGCGAAGATATTTCCTCCAGTTGGGCACACCGTCCATCCGGTCTTACTTCCCTCAAACGCAAGCTCCAGGATCCTGCCGCGTGTCCATCGCTTCGAAGCTTCCCGAACGCGTCCGAATCACCGTCTCAGTCACGTTGGGCCTTCGGGCTCGGTTTTGAGGCCCAAACCGAGAAATCCTCCTCCGATGGTTTTATGGCCCAACCACCAAATCCCGCGTACAAGCTTCGGTTGTTAGCCGCTACCTTACACTGGCTCCAAGTCCACGACCTCGTCTTGCTCTTCTTGCACCATGCCGACCGCACTTGATCCCGTCTAGCCACCGGGTCCCTCGAACCAAGCCTACTTGTCTCTCCACTCCTCGAAGGCCACTCTGGCTAAGACCTTTCACGCTTGTTCTTCACATGCACCAACGCTAATCAAGTTGCATCAAACACCTACAATACTAGGCCAAGAGTTAGTCCACTCAATGTTGTCAATCACTCATCACACTGAGAAGCGGCTATCCATCGGTCCTCGGACACACCTGGTCCTCACATCTCTTGTGCTAAGGCTGCTGAACCCCGCCATACCCTCGTGCAAGGTTGCTCTTTTGGGTCTATGACTTTGTCACTATCACCAGTAGAATTTGTTTCTGGGCTATTGACTCACAAATCCATGAAAGATGGTATCGTAGATTTTAATTTTTTCTATAAATCTTATACTATAAGGATCTAGTAGAATTGACAATAATTCACACCCAAAATTTTCCTACCCACTCCTCATGTAGGACCTATGTCAGGCCGATGGAAAAAGTAGAATTTGCGACGTCAAACATGTTGAATGTGAAAGTGAATAGTGAAAATGACTGATGATTGTATTGAACGAACAGTGTTGTACATATATATATATATATATATATATATATATATATATATATATATATATATATATATATATATATATATAGGGGTGCCTATGAAGAGGCATGCCCCTACGCGAGTGTTGGGAGGGAAGGGCAGCAGTGATGGCGTGCGGCAGCCGTCGCTTCCTCCAGTGCGCACTCCGGTGAAGCGGCGGGGAGCGATGCGATGGTCAGCGATGTTCAGGAAGACACGGCGAACAGCGCCTTGCACCATGTGGCGGCGAAGGCCTCCGGCGGCATGGCCACGGTGGATGGCGGATTCCACAGCGTCGGTAATGGCGTCTACCATTGCGTTCATGGATGGTGTGTTAGGAGTAGCCATTGTTCGTACCATGCAAGAACTCTGATGAAGTGTTCTGTGTTGGTGTCGGCGAGTTCCTCTCTCTCGACAAGTTTCTGTCTCTCAGTCTGTAGCATCAGCGATTACCGAGCAAGCGTGCGTGATAATGTGTTGAATGTGAATGTGAAAGTGAATAGTGAAAATGACTGATGATTGTATTGAATGAACAGTGTTGTATATATATTACAGGAAGGAGTGCCTACGAAGAGGCATGCCCCTATGGGGTGTCCTATGGTGTAACTGTTGTCAGCAGTTATACTAATTCTAATTATACTAATTATCCTAATTGATCACTAATTATTAACTAATTTTAACAAAACAAAAAAGTGCACTTTCTAAAGGGTTTTCACCGTTTGGAGGCTACCTTTTTCATCAACCAAAAAACTTACCCACCTTACGTTAGGTTGGAAGTATTACATAGTAGTTTAATCAACAGGATATGAACATGCATGTATATGACCATGACCTTCTTTCAAATATATTTTATGTTATTGGGCTTGATATCAGCTGTCGTTGCACAAAATTTAAGGCTTAATGCTCAACTTGTATGAGAAAGAGAGAGAGAGAAGACAAAATATTCATTAAGGTGAATTTAGTATTCTACATAGTTTAGGCTAATGGTATTGAGATTTTGTACAAGGTTCACATGGACAAAGTAAAGTTGCTTAAGGTATTGTAAAACGGGAAAAAGATCGAGTCCGTGCTTTGTTATTAGCTGAATGTATACAACACCTTTTCCATTGCAACAAAAGAAAAATGTAATACTATACCTTTTGTTAGTTATATCAAAGTAGTACATGTTAGTTGTTACTTTATGGAACAAAAATGTAAAAGCACTTCCTGATCTGGCAGGCTAGAAACATTATTTCATTGGAACGTGGTTGGATCAGCCCTCCATCCGCGATACAGGTAATCAAAAGTGCAGTACTCATGGGCCAGGGCCAGGCCTATTGCGGGTACTCGGCCTAGCGAATTATTTTCATCCACTGGGCCTGATTTAGGCCAGTCCATTGCTGACACGAATGGAAGTTTAGAAACACCGAAAATATAAAGTACCCGTAAATAAAAGAAAAAACATAAAGCAAGGAGGTAGTACCGTGTTTCACGATTTTGCAGCAGTATGTAAATGGATAGGCAAACAATGACCTAACATTTCCAGAGAATTCCAATTTCCGATGAATTGACCAAATTTCTAGTATAAGGTCCGACTCCTTGTAGAATTTGCGTCGTCTGTTAAGTTACAATAAAACAAATTTCTTGCATTAAAAAACAAATTTCTGGCTAATATATACTCTAGAAATTTATTTCTGTCTGTTGTTTGTATTAACAATACAATTCTTTTTCCTCGCAAAAAATTACAAACTATATATTTTCGTAAAGTTGAAATGGCTTGAGTTCTAAACAGAGCGTGACAGCTGTTGACCCATAGCCTCTTGTCCATAACAATTGTAATTTCAAAGGGACCAATTCCTGAATCCCAGGACCGCTGGTCCTATCTGAATGAAGAAAATCCTGAGAATTTTTTGCATATTGCATCACGCCAGCGCACATAATAAGACACGCTCGCTTTAATTGCAATAAAGCATGCACTATTAACATAAAGTAACACCTACTGATCCATACTAAAGTATACATAGCAATCAGCTTCACAAGTTGACCCCAAAAACGGCTTTGGTCTCATCCACACTGACGTCGTGAGTGTTTGTCCGGTACAACTAAATCAAAACTTCACAAAGAAGTGCCCTAATTCCAGCGTCCTGCTCTTCAAATCTTTGAACAAAAATCTACTACGACCTGTCTGATCCTGTCATGACATAACATGAGCGAGTATAGGCCTGCTTCCGAGCTAGTTACTTAAAAATGATGAAGCACGTGGCGTTTCCCAGCTATGCATATACTATATGTGTATGGTGGCCCCCCACTAGGATTAGAAAAAGAAAACCCCGTTATCCCAACTACAGTGGACGATCCAGGACAACCATCATTGATTTTGTTGTGGATGTGATGAGCGTTAGGGAACCGTGTTGGTTGAGCACATGATGCATATTCTTGACTTTGGCATCCTACAAGACCTAGGAACTAATTACTGCCTCTACTCATCAATATTCAAGTCTACCTTTGTTTGTCCTGAGCAAAGTGGCGTAGACTTTGTTTGTCCTGAGCAAAGTGGCGCATGCTACGGAGGGGCGAGTTCAAGGAAACCTTACTATAAAGACCGACTTTCCGGTATATCACGGGGTATCAATTTTGATTTAATGACTTAGCATATATAGATTTGATGACTTACCATATGCATAGATTTGATGACATATTTTTCTAAAGTGTTTGAGGCTGAAGCAGGGAAACAACCCGTGCGGATACTATGTATGTGAAATTCATACATAGCCTTGTAGGGAACCAGCTCACAATTACTCAATGGGAAAATAAAGTACGTATAAAACTAATACATTTTGGTTTTCTATTATTTTTATGTTTCATGCATTCATATCTTTTAGAAAAATAAAATACTTATTCTAGTTCCGTAGTATTTTCTTAGGTAATGTGGATGAGAGATCAACTAATAGCGAACGAAAGAGTTCGTGCTATTCAAGAGGCTATTTGCGGATTCATCCACCAAAAGGTTGTCCTGCATAGTGGTAAATTCCATTACAATGGCGGAAACATAGATCATCATTTACAATATCAGTAACAATACTTTAATTTTGTCCTCGGAGATAATTTGTAATTATATATGTATATAAGTTTATATAAGTTTCAGTTTTTAACCTCATTTTGTAATAATAATGTATATAAGTTTTACTATTTTGTATGCTTCGTTTAACATATATAGTATAGTATCTCAAATATATATAGACATATAATAATAGTGTCCAATACGTAGTTGGATTAGTAAATAAAAAATAATAAATGAGAAAATAGTATATAAATAAAGATAAAACAATATATAACAGTATAAAAGGAAAACAAAAATAAAAAGGGCGCGTAGCGCCGGCTGCCCCCACCCCTTTAGACTTGCATTTGAGGTCCGAGACTAATGGCCAGTTTTCTTCTAGTGCATCCACTAGATTCGTAATGAAAATAGATATCGTAGTACATCTCTTTTCGTTTTAGATAATATAAAAAATAAGATTAAAATAAATCTGGATGTTCTTATGTTCATGGTGAGAGGAAACGATTAGAAAAAAAGGGGGCTTTGACACTAGAAGTGTGGTGTTCCTTTTGACAGGGGTGAAAAGAAAACGAAAACGGTATGGAGGTATGGCCATAATGTAGATGCCAAGCTAAGAGCCTAAGAATGGGGGCATGCCATGTTTATAAATTCTCTCCAGCAGTCATCTGGATTCTGGACAAAGGAGGGTTCAAATCAAATCCTCGGAGAAAGGGATGCATCTTTGACCTGGTAAAACAAGACGGGAGAAGAGCATGGAACGGAGGAGATAAGACTGCATGATCTCCCCTATATGTTACTACCTGGAATCCGGTGCAAAAACATCTGTCGTTTTAGAGACTGGCCAATCTAGATTATGTTTTCGTCTCCTCTTGTCGTTATCTCTGGAGTGACAACTGACGATGATGTCCTAATAATATAGCAGTAGATGGATGGAGAGTCCTCTTAATTTGAAAAATGCCGGATTAGACATGTCGAGAGTTGGAGGCTTGGAGCTGCTGTGCTGGGCCAGACCAAAGTCGGCAGCAGTATCCTACAATACAGTAGTAGCTAGCGCGTTGTTCGATGAGAAGACTGAACCTAAACAAGGTGCCTAGGTTTTGACCCGTGAGGCCGCTCGAAATCCTAACTAAACACAGGTTATATATGTGGCTCATACGTACACAGCATGTGTATGCATGAATTGTACTCTTAATTCCCAATTCAACTACTATATAAAAGAATTAACGAAAAATAGTGCATTTTGCTTTTTTAATAATTATTAAGATAAATTAATAATCTATCCTAACTCTCCCCGGCCTAGATAACGGAGAAGTTGGAGCGATTAGTTGGATTGAAATGAAATTACTGGGAAACCATGGTCAATAACCATGCATGAAACAGGGACCTCATCATTAGTCTGTTATTGGTAAAAACTTTATTGAAAAACTGCTGAAGATGCTCTCACAAAATATAGTTTGAAAACTCTATAAATTATGCGCTCAGCAAGACGTACAGCAACAGTCAGCACGTCGCCGTCGTCGTCTTCTTTCCCGCGTCTCTCAGGCGCGCACAGTCAGGCTCTCAGCTCAGCGCGCTCGTCGTTGCAAATCTCTCGCGCGTGCACGCGCGCGCGCGGCTTTCCCGGCATCGATCACACGGCGCGGCGACAGCAGCTTGCTGCTTTATTTGCCCCGCTGGGCGGGCGGGCAGGCTAGCTTTGGTGATGGATGCAAAGCCACAGAAAAGACGGAGATGATCTCGAGCAGGACAAGGACGACCTAGGAATAGCTAAGCTAGGAATGCGATAGCCCTCCCCAGCCGGCACTTAACTGCGTGTCTGCACGCGACGTGTCCTCGTGCCAAGCCACTGAAACGGAATGGTGGGATTGGAAAATAAATAAATATGGAACAATAAAATGAGAGATGCGTCTAGGCTTTTTTATATACATAATATGGAGTGTTTATATGTATTGGAACTAAAGAACAGTACGTATAACACTAACGGAAACGGCCTATTTGCCGTGTGTCTAATGCAAGGCACACAACAAAACAATTTTTTGTCGCGTGTTTTTTGTTTGTCAGGTGTTTTTGTTAGCACTCGGTAAAAATTTTAAAAAATGTTTTTTCTCAACTTTTTCTGCTATATACATACCGTGTGTTTGACTCTATGTTAAGATTTGTATATTTTTAGATCGTCTTGCTATATTTAGTTATTTTATTTAAAGGATGTTTTGGAAATAAGTCAAATTTGACCACAAGTGTTTTGAATAATGGAATATAATGAATAAAAAAATAATACTCATGTTATTGATTCCAATGTGAGTCCGTATATAGGAAATGGAAGAAAATTTCGAACATCTTGCTCATGAACCATGGTCACTGATGTGTGCATGAATCGTTTCGAAATTCTATTAAAAAACAAACGAAGTCTAAAAATCACAGGATTCATCGTCATATCATGATTTCATACATACAGGCTGTGGTAAAAAATTGAGAAGTTTTCGCACAAATTATCACTTAAGCTCCTTACAAATCGAAGCATCTCTGCAAAAGATCCATGGATTTAGGAAGGAGTCGTGCAGATTTTGAAGCAAAGTGACGCTTGAATTGGGGTTTGACTTCAAAACTTTTTATATATGCAACAAACAACTTAGATTGCTTCGTGCCAAATTTTTGTTATTTTTCGGATCTGTTTGATAATTTTAATATATTTTCTAAATTAAAATATTATCATGTGATATACATTAAAATTGAGCTATAACTGCATGAAATAATACTTTTTTCATAGAATCATTAAATTGAGTGACTTTAAAAAGGTATTTAAAGTATAGTAGTCTAGGTGAAAAATGCAAACATGAAATAGTATAGTAGTCTAGAATGTGAAATAAAATATATCTCCATTTACCGTGGCCCATCTTTACCGTGTGCTCAATCTAACCTTTGTCATGGGCCAGATCCGGCACACAGTGAAAGCTGTCACTTAGGCCCAGCGTCGACCCGTGTCTCCACCCCGTCCCACACACACAGACTCCATTCCCCGCCCCTGCGACTCCGTTCTCGCCCTGCCTGCATCGCCCCCCACCCGTGCTCCGCCCCGCCCCCGCACCTCCACCCGCCCGTCCCGCCTCCTGCACCTTACCCCGACCGCGCTGCTGCCCCAGAGCCCGGCGCGCCGCCCCGTCGCCCTACCCCGGCTGCCCCATCGCATGCTGAGTTGATATGTTTCTACATGCCAGGTAGAACCGAGTTATCAAATCTGTTTGCAAGGGGTTTTCCATCGAAGTTATAGGGACAATGAAGGTATGAGCACAATTTCGATGACTTAAGCAAGGAAGAAGTCGATCACCATGATTTGTAGTGACATGAGGTAAATCTTAGTCTATGGGTAATCTAGGTAATTGATATTAACTTATGTATTGTGATGCATGGGTCATAGGGTAAACGGATTTGTTATGAGGTTCACGAAAAAAGAGATGGAACTATGTATAGCTATTTGTACAGATCCATCATAATATGTATAATGAATACCATGATATGCTTGTTTTCATGTGTCATTTGGTTATTTGATATTGCTTTGTTAATCATATTTATGTGGTTTGGGGTGTCTGCTGTTTGGATTGCTTATTTATTATAGGGATAAGTTTTATCATGTGCCAGGCCTTGGCACATGGAAAACACGATATATTTGTCGTGTGGGACACACGGCAAAGCCGGCTCTACCGGGGTTTGGGTGGTCCTCTTTGCTGTGGGCTGTCGCGGCACACGGCAAATTTAGCTTTGCTCGCTAGAGTTCGCCGCACGACTTTTATTATGGGCGGCACACAACAAAGTCTTTGCCATGTGCAATAGGGTACAAATAGGGGGAATCCGGTAGTGTAATAGCATCTTCAATTCATGGAGGGTGGTGTAGCATGTATATAGGCCCCGTTTGTCAGAGCTCCTGGAGCTGATTCTTGGTGAATCCAAGAGGAGCTCTATCAAACAGTTTTTCAGAGAGATCGATTCTCTGAAATGAATTAAGAGGCTGAGAGCTAAAAAAATAGATTTTCTTGATTCTGTGAAGTGATTCTCCATCCTGATTTTGATAATTTATGCTAAAGAATAAAAAAGAATCACATTCAGCCATAGAATCACTTCTGTCAGAGAATCAACTCCTATAGAGAAGAATAAGATGGAACTCTACCAAACATGCCCATGATACGTTCTCTCGGCGCCTTAGAGCCAACCCGCTATGTATATCATCCGATCGAGTCACGATCATGGGGTTGGCATCAGTGGGATCAAGACGGACAGGAGGGGCTCTACAAAGTCGTAGTAGGCAGGGATCAGGCTTGCTCATCGGCAGTGTACGCCGGAGGATGACGTAGAAGATTGACGGCGAAATGTAGTTGGATAGTAGGTGAGTCGGAGTCCTCGGTGGATGTTCGACTGAGGTAGGAAGCTAAAACTTCGAGATAAACCGAGTACTCCCTTCGTATCACAATTAGATGATGTTTTGGATAAGGTTTGGATCAAACCTTGTGAATATAAATCATAAATAATTTTTAAGCCATTGAGTTTAGAAATGTGAAAGTCATATCAATAGATTTGTCTTGAAAATTACTTTAATAAAAGTATACATATATAACTTTCTAATAAATATTTTTTATAGAAAATATGAGTCAAAGTTATGCTTTGGAGACCATGTTGCTGTACTAAACGTCATAAAATTGTGATACGGAGGGAGTACGTATATGACGCTACTACTGACTACCACTCCGGCTAATTGGTTAGTAGTCAAACCGTTAATGGAGTAGTAGTCCAGGCCGGGACACCATGACAGCTGACTACTACTACTATTCTATTAGGCCAATTTCAACCCAAAATATCCACGAGTGATGTCTATATTGCCATGTTATCAAGACATCAGATCTAAAAACTATTGTACCCAACCTATAGTGTCTTCTCGTGGGCCCTTAATTAATTTTCTAGTCCATTCACTCTCCTCTAATTTTTTGGAACGCGTGTCTGAATGTTTTTACTGGCTTCCCTCTTTTGAAATACCTGACGACCTAGTTTCCTGCATCTGATCCGGTTTTCATATTTTTTCTTTTCTCTCCTCTTTAATTCTTCTGCCACATAGAATTTCTAATTATTTGATTATTTGACAGCCTCGTTAATTCTACGACGCTCTTCCGCCTCGTTACGTTTGACCCTGGACCTGGAGCCCGTCGTGACTCGGCGTCGACGACACCCATCCCCCGGGATATGCTCCCCCACCCACACGTACACGCCAAACGGGGTGTGCCTCGCGAGCCGGGCTGTCTCCTTAATCGCCGTCCCGGTCAGTCACTAATCCGGATGGCGATTGGTGGCGGGGGCGCCCACTAATCCCGGCAGGTCTCCACGGACGCGTGCGGTGGGGGGCGAACAGCGCCGCGCCGGACACGGAAACCCACGACGCCCGCCGACCACGGTTTGTTGCGCGGCTGCCTGCCTGCCTCGATCAGCAACTCAAACAAAACAAGTACTTTGTTTTCGGGGAGCCAAATTTTGCCCTTTTAGAGTGCAGAGTGAATTTTAGGGGTAGAATTTGGTATATTGGCCTTGTTTAGCCCTTGTTTAGTTTCCAAATTTAGGAGCAAACTTTGGCGCTTTGAGGTGCGTGTATCACTGTAGCATTTTATTTGTATGTGTGAAAAATTATCCAAAAATCGATTAATTAGGCTCAAAATGTTCGTCTCGTAGAGTACAACAAAACTGTGCAATTAGTTTTTGATTTCATCTACATTTAGTACTCCATGCATGCTATGACATTTTGATACGATGAGAATTTTCTTTTTACATAGTAAACTTTAGGGACCCATGCATCACTATAGCATTTCGTTTGTATGTGTGAAAAATTGTCTAAAATTGATTAATACTACGGTATGCATTTATTACGCATAATGCTGGGCCGATTGGGGAACTAAAAGGCCTCAGCACGGTGGGGGTGACCTGCGGACAAAACAAAACCCATTGCTTTTTTGCCCCCAAAGCGGCATTCGATTGCGGTGCCACACGCACTAGAGTTTTTTTTTTGTTTCTATGTTTGCAAATATCAGCTAGTACGTTTTTTTCCCCGACAGTTTTTTTTTTATTTAGCGTTTCAAGTGTGACCGTGTGAGGTAGTAGGCTGAAGAGGAGGATGACGTAGACTAGCGTTGGCAGAGCCACGACGATCGGTGTGTAAGCCAAATATAGGATCCATCTTTTAAATGATGAATTTTATTTTTGATTAGTCTTTAAGAAAGAAGAATACGTTTCAAATATAGGATCCATATATCTCTACAACGGATTCCTCTGCTACCCTCTACCCTGACTCTATTCTCAAACCATTACAGTAGTAACGTGTAATCTTCGAGATGTAAAGGATCATTTGCATTTTGTTTTGCAACGGTGAAGGATCGCTTGGGTATCTGTATGGATTTTCATTAAAAAAAAGGTCTGCGCAATAAACCGTAGAGCTAATTTGATTGCTCCGGCAAACACCTTCATTCGACGTAATATTTTCCTGATCTGCCGTTTTGCACCCCCTAAACTGACGGTTTTGTTTGATTTTGGCCCTCCAGTTTTTTTTTCATAAGATTTGGGTTACGCGCTGCGGCAATCATCGCCCTGATCAACAGCACATGGCCGCTTTAAATCTGGGAAATCGCGTCGCAGGTCTGCCTCCCCTCCTATTAACAATGAACATATCTGTACAAATCTGATGAGTGTACTAGCAAACGGCGACATCATCTAAACATCGCCTAATCTCGACCCCTCTTGTAACGATAATCATATCCCTAGCTACAATTAACGTCACGTGACAATAATGCAAAGCTAGCTCTGCCTGCCTACGATCACTAGAGCTGCTACACGCATACGTACACGGTTCTGACTTTGCGAGTCGTTGGCATGATGAATTATTTCTCATTTTCTTAATCTTACAGGCTCGGCAGAACTTCACCAATCGATTTCTTTTTTTTATTCAAAAACTAAACAGGGGAATTCCTTCGGCATCACTTGTGTCGCTGCACAATTGGGCACACCTATATAAAATGAATTTGTTTTGCAAAAAAAATATGAATTTGTTTCAAGATGCAAGGAATTGAGTGAGGGGATGAAATGAAAATAGAAATGAAAAGAGTAAAAATAACCAGCGCCTGACATCCGGGGACCACCCCGGATCAAGGTCCATGTGAGAATGTGAGACCCATCCAGGGATCCGTCAGAGCCAGATCCAAACCATTACCCATCCATCCATCCGATTTCTCCAAGTAAAAAAGATAGATATTTTCTAGCTTCACACATATTTTACCAAACAAAAAAACTATAACAAGAAAAAAAAAGAATGTGATGTGTAACACTACTGCTGCAACCTGCAGGACGGGTGAGATGATGATGAGAGCAGCAAGTCCCCTTCTGGGGTCTAGGAGTTCATGGCCAAATAATTCATTCGCATACTGCCTAAATAATTGGGTGGTCCAGAGCAGGGCGCAGTGGGGTCTTGAAAAATCATACCGGTATGATCGGGGTAAACAATCCATCTTTTACACTTTCTGTCCTCCTCTACTCTGCCATCCTCTTCTTTACACATGGGAATAACCTCTCTATCTTCTACCTGAAAGTAATGGCTCCTGCTGTATTAGACAAAAAAGGTCAAATTTGCAAACTTGTGCGAAAATAGATGTGTTTGTTTTGGGAAAAGAAGCTTGACATGAAGGGAGATTTTAGCAATAGAGGGGAAATATACACGAGCTAGAAATGTGCCCTACGTTGAGATAAATATACAAATTACTACCATTCCCCTTTTCAATCGTTATTAAATAAATACGCCAAATAAATCAAGAGAGCAATATTTTTTCCCTTCAAATTCTGGAATGACATCCCATTGACTAAGTTGGTGGAGCACATAATGTAATTTTTAGGAGCGGTGTACCATATAAGAGTTTTCATACGAATTAAACAGAAAAAGGTAACACATAATGGAATGGCTTCACCAACAGTGATTGTGTTTTCTTACTTTTGTTGCATGGGGTGCTACTCTTTAAGGAACAAAGCCATGCTTCTTAACCATTGCAGGGTTTGAAGGGAACCAAAAGTAGGGACCAAAGTTTTATTTTTAACTCTTAGGCTTTTAAAACGAAAACTGACAAGTGATATCATCCGTATAAAACAAAATAAATGGAGTATGACGTATGTGCCTTATTTTGTCCAGAAACTCGATCTTTTTAAAGAAATCAAACCATATGGGACACATAATCCCGACCATGATCACTGTTCAAGAAAGAAAGAGACTTGCACTTCAAATTATCGTTGTTTTCCTTATGTCACGCAAATAACCACTGTTTAAGAGAGAGACTTGGCTTTAAAAGTCGTCACGAAAACTAACAGTTGGAGTGTGGTATATATGATGCCCTTATGGTTTGGAACTCAATGTTTTTTCAAAAGGATATCGAATTTCTCTTTACTTATACAATTTTACCATCACACTGAAAAACATAGCCTCACTCACACCTTTGAATTTGGAACACTTTTTTTTTGGAACTTTGAATTTGAAACACTGTGCATGCAAGTGAGACACACTCACACGCACCACAGATCAAGCACCACTGTCTGCTGGCTGGACTTTAATCCCTTCTCTACCGCAGGGGCGGGCTACACCGGATGACGCGCCACAAAATCCAAAAATGCTTCAACCAATCATAAAACGCCAATTAATCGGCGATTAATCAGCGGCTGTCAATTGCAGGGTGGAACAAAATCGCATAACCAAAACGGTTCTCCTTTTGCCGAAGGAACGCAGGAAATGTGTAGAGAGAGAAACAGGAGAGAGAAGGGAGAAGAAAACAAAAGTTCTTCCCCCTTCCTTCCCTCTTGCTCACTTTTCAATCTCCTCTCACCTCCTCCCCCCATTGCAAGGCTGCTGCTGCCCTCCTGCTATCCCCTCTCTATCTCTCTAGATTCCAATACTTTCCTCTGTTCCTGGGCAAACCCATCATGAGGTGAGGGGAGGCCAGGGGGAGGCGCTGCCCAGTCTACTCTAGCCTGGGTCTAGAGAGAGAAGGCGAGGGAGTAATACAACAGAGCCGAGGGAGGAGAGAGAAAGAGGAGCAGAGAACCCAAAGAGGCAAGGCAAGGAAGAAGGGAGGAGAAGCCCAAGATTGGGGGCGACTGGTAAGCAAGAAAGGAAGCTCCTTTTCTCGTTTCGTAGCATCACTTGGTTGTTGATTTCGCCTCCCATTCCGCTCAATTCTTTGCCTCCGCAGATCAGCGCTGCCAGGAGTAGAGGCGCCGTCTCTTGGATTCGCGCCGCCGTTTCTTGAGAGGGAGGTTGGTTGGTTGGTTCGCCGGCGCCGCGGATGGCCGGCGTGGACGCGGCACGGTATGCGCATAGCCCGGCGCACCACGCCGTGGCGGCGCGGGACCACGCCGCGCTGCGCCGCGTGCTGGACGCGCTCCCGCGGGGCCGCCGGCCCGAGGAGATCCGGACGGAGGCGGACTCCGTCGCCGAGGAGGCCCGCGCCGAGGCCGTCTCGGCGGTCGTCGACCGCCGCGACGTGCCCGGCCGGGAGACGCCGCTCCACCTCGCTGTGCGCCTCGGCGACGTCGCGGCGGCCGAGATGCTCATGGCGGCGGGCGCCGATTGGAGCCTGCAGAACGAGCAGGGCTGGAGCGCGCTGCAGGAGGCCATCTGCGCCCGCGAGGAGGCCCTGGCGCGCATCATCGTGCGCCACTACCAGCCGCTCGCCTGGGCCAAGTGGTGCCGCCGCCTGCCCCGCGTCGTCGCCGCCATGCGCCGGATGCGGGACTTCTACATGGAGATCACCTTCCACTTCGAGAGCTCCGTCATCCCATTCATCTCCCGCATCGCGCCCTCCGACACCTACAGGGTCTGGAAGCGCGGTGCCAACCTCCGGGCCGACATGACGCTCGCCGGCTTCGATGGCTTCAAGATCCAGCGCTCTGACCAGACCATACTCTTCCTCGGTGAGGGTTCGGAGGACGGCAAGGTGCCACCGGGGTCATTGTGCATGATCAACCACAAGGACAAGGAGATTATGAACGCACTGGAGGGGGCGGGTGCGCCGGCTTCAGAGGCGGAGGTCCAGCAGGAGGTTACCGCAATGTCACAGACCAATATCTTCCGACCAGGGATTGATGTCACGCAAGCGGTGCTGCTGCCTCAGCTGACATGGCGGCGACAGGAGCGGACAGAGGCCGTTGGCCCATGGAAGGCCAAGGTGTATGACATGCACCATGTAGTGGTCAGCGTCAAGTCAAGGAGGGTCCCAGGGGCGATGACTGATGAAGAATTGTTCTCAGCTTGCAATGACAATGATACCGAGAGTGAGGGGTTTGATGATGTTCTGACTGAAGAGGAGAAGAAGCAGTTGGAGGCCGCGCTAAAAATGGAGTCTCCGGATGCCGGTGGTGAAGACCAGTCTGACTCATTTGCTGGCCCTCGACATAGTTGCTTTGAGCCCAGGGAGAGGGAGATACCGGTTGAGGATATGAGTGTTTCTGGAAATGGTGAGAGTAAGCATGATAAGAAGGGTTGGTTTAGTAATTGGGGAAAGAGAAATCAGGTTAGCAAGCCAGAGGGGGTAAAGAAGATGGCACCTCCAAGGAGTTCGCTCTGTGTAGATGAGAAGGTGAGTGACCTCCTCAATGAATCGCCATCAAATGTACAGACAAGGCCAGGAAGGCATTCGGTAGATGTAGTCAGAACAAATGAAAACAGAAGGATCAGGGAAAGGGATAATAGGAGACATGCAGTTTCTGCAGAGAATGAGCATAGGCGCAAAGAAGGTTCCAAAGAAAGCGAGTATAAGAAAGGCCTAAGGCCTGTGCTCTGGCTCTCTCCAAACTTCCCTCTTCGGACTGAGGAGCTCCTGCCATTACTTGATATTCTCGCAAACAAGGTGAAGGCAATCCGTCGTTTGAGGGATCTACTTACAACAAAACTGCCTCCCGGAACATTTCCAGTCAAGGTATGGCCTGATAGATGTTTCACTAAGCAATACCTTCTCTGCAGTTTATTCCCTAGAATGTTTAATTTTGGTTGCCAAAGCTATAGCAGCCCTTTGGTTTTTTGATATTTAGATTGATACTTGTTAGGTTTTATCATGATTGTTTGCACTCCACATTGTGTCAGGTTTTATGGTTAGGAAGTTAACCATTATATAGATTAGTTACCTGTAGTTGTAGACAGAGTTATTACAAAACCACTAGAGAATCACCTGGCAGTAGTCATCATATTTATGCATTTCTATATGGTACCCCTTTGGCGTGTGTTATCAGTTATGTGGATGATTGTGGTTCTTCTCTTTATAAACCTGAGCATTGGTGGCTTTGTGGGCACCTTTAACTGTACTCTTGGTAACGTTTAATAACAGATATTGTTTTTATTGTATTCGAATAGGTTCCACAGCATGTATGAAACATATGTGCTTAAGTTTAAATTCATTCTGGCTGTTCTCATATCTTTGTTTACTAAACACTAATGATACGACGCTTGTAACCGTGTAACGATTTCTTATATTTCCAGGTTCCTCTACTTTGCTAGATGTTTGGCATTTCCTGATATTAATGAATCTATGTAGCATATGATATCTGGACAATCCCTTTTTGTTTGTTTACTGATCAAATGCGGATCAATCTCACTTTGACTGTCAGAAAAAAAAATGTGTTAGGGTCTGATAACTGCTGTCTGCTTTAACCCATATAATTTGGTCCTCTGCCACTGCCATACCCAGTTTCTGTGCTTAGGTTTATGTCTGAAAGTTTCTCTTTTGTTTGTGGCTAGTTAAGGTTCTTTTTGGAAGTGTTGCCTGTTACCTGCACACAAATATTTCCAAATTCTGGTACTGCCAAGTGCCAAGACACAACATTTGTCACAATCAACTCGTCAGCATGATTTTTGACTCTGGAAGAATTCTGTGCATTTCATGAGTAGTTATAATCTTTACATAATTCAGTAACACCACTATCTAATGAATAATCTGGCACGTTGTTCGACACTGTAGTCTGTAAGCTGTGTTACATACACACAGCATTATCCTTTTCTATTTATCAAGTTTGAACAGCCCTGTTATTTGTGGTTTTCATATTTCATTTGTATTTATATTTGTTTTGTTCTTCAATAGAAAGCTATCTGGAATGCTAGGAGTCTATCCGAGATCTTTGTATGCCTTTTGGTTTGTTAGCTCAGTCATTATAGGCATACCTACTTTAGCCATCATATTCGTTGGTCTTGAAATTGTTTAAAGTTGGTTGTCTCAAAAAAGTTATAGGTACTCATCATTTCCAACTAGAATGGTTTTGCTATCATTGCCGTAGTTCCAGATGGCTACCAGTATCTGTAGTATGGTATATAGTGGTATGTGCCAAATAGGGAACTTTAGCAGAGGGCTTGACTTGCGGAAGGCAATAGGAATGTGAATCTAGGGGAAGTAATAGATGGATGAAATAGGTATAAAAAGGATTAAAACAAGTCACAGGAAAATATTACTGTCTAGCATTATCCAGGTTTTGTTTACTAGCTTGTAATGATTAAGGTTTACTACTGTCCTATCGTTATCCACTTATTTGTTACAGTAAGGCTTCTATTAGATGCTTGTCCTTAATATAATGTGTTCCTATAGAAGTGTATGTTTGGTTTTGGTAAACAACTAGTTGCACTTCCATGTGGCAGTACACACTGGAAATGGACGGTAGGATTTAGTGGACGCATCTATTTGGTTTTCAGTTTGAATTTAAGGGGATTGATCTTTGATACATACAATCTTCAGCATATGCTATCTATTCTTTCATATAATAGTTATAATGTCAGATGAAACAGAGACAGCAAGAACTGTGCACGTTTATATGAATATGTTCTTTTAGTTGGCTACTGCAGAGTAATGTTCTTTACCTGTTACTGCTGCTCTTTCTTGAATATTATTTGCTTGTATCCACACTACTTCCTGTGCCTGCTGATGTAATAACTAATGTTTGAAATTTTCTTTTTTCCTTTCAGGTTGCCATTCCAGTTGTACCTACAATCAGGGTGCTTGTGACATTCACAAAATTTGAAGAACTGCAGCCGCTAGAGGAGTTCACCACACCACCCTCTAGTCCTGACAACAGCAAGAGCCCAGCAGTGCAGCCTTCTTCAAGTTCCTGGATCCAGTGGATCAAGGCTCCTTACCGCCAGAACTTCTCGACGGCACCTGGCCCGAGCAGCCGTGTGGAGGACATCCAGGACCCCTTCGCCATTCCTTCGGATTACGTCTGGACGACGCCCGAAGAGAAGAAAAAGAAGACACAGGAAAACAAGAACAAGTCGAAGAAAGGCAGGAACGGATCTTAGATAGGTGATAGCATTGGTGGGGGATTTAAGTTGGTGTTGCGGGTGAAAAGGGCTATACTTGTCGGATCTAACAGGAGGGATGAGTGGAAGATTTGGAGATTTCGACCGCTGCCTGATGTCGAATGTCGAGAAGCGACCGCTTGTCTGTCATTGTGTTAACAGATTTGTTGTCAACATTCTTTCGTTTAACCCGAATCATTTCGGTGCCGATTATTATTGGAAATCTGTTGGTAGATTTTGACTGGTGGTGGCTTCTGATATTGTTGGTGTGTTGGTGTTTTTGATTTACTGCCATGGTGCCGCATCTTTGGCACGCCATGCCAACAACCTGATGGAATTTAGGGGCTCGACCCATTAAAGCCCATGAAGAAATTCCTAAATTCCTAAATAAATCTCAAAGGCCCATATATGCATGAGGAAGTGGTGGATGGGTGCAACCTTTAGTCCCACATTGCTAGTTGAGAGGAGGGATGACCAACTTAAATATGGAAGTTGTCTCCACTCTTCCAAGCTATGTATGTGGGGAGGAAGGGAAGCTCCACACGCGCTCGCTCGCCTCGCCGCGGCGAAGGCGCACGACGTCTGCGTGAATGGTCCGCCGAAATCCGCCCCCCCTTGTAGGGGCGTGGTTTCCTTTTGCTGTTTTAATTTTTTGGTTTCCTTGGCTATCAAGTCGGCGAGATATACGGAGGGTTTCTGCCTTCTCTCGCTGCTACGCCGCCGCTCTAGTCCTACTCCATCCCGATCGCCGGCGTGCACCGGCGAATGGGAGAGCAGGTCTCCGGAACCCTTCGTCCTTGTGATCTTGCACCGGGAGAGGGCGAATAAGGTTTTGGGGAAGCGCTCCGCGCGACTGCTCCAAATCTTCGCCACGGCTCGTCTTCCGCCAAGGTCCGGCGCTGTACGAGCTCGTCATCTGTAGCGCCGATTGTTGCGCTCCGTCCACAACGTGAACGTCGCTCCTTCAACACTCGTCACCACGGCTGCGCCAGCGCATCCACTATGCGTACGCCGTGTTCAGATCTATTTCTACATCATGTTTTATGAGTTAATCATGATGATCTTGATGGTTAATAGTATAATAGAGTGTTGCATGCTACATTTAGTTCGTGCCATGATTAATACTATTCGGATTTTGATCAATATATTGTCTATATTTCCAACATTCCAAAAACCTTATTATAGGCAATCTGTTGATATGAGGACTGTTTTTGTCGATGCGATGAAGCCTGATAAGTTCAATGGTGTGAACTTTAAGAGGTGGGCGGCTAAGATCCGTCTTTGGTTTACCGCTATGAACATCTAGGACGCGAGGTTGGGCAAACCTGAGGGTGAACTAAATGCTGAAGAGCAGCAAAAGTTTACCAATGCCAACAACCTTTTCGTGGGATGTCTTGTAAGCGTTATCTCTGATCGCCTGGTCGATGCCTACCTAGACATGCCAGATGCGAAGGTGTTGTGGGATGCTCTGTCTGCGAGATATGATGCAGCAGATGCAGGCAGTGAACTATACCTCATGGAAAGTTTCCATGACTACAGGATGGTGAATAACCGTTCTGTAGTAGAACAAGCGCATGAGGTTCAGTGCATTGTCAGGGATCTTGAACTCGCTAAGTGTGTTCTTCCGGACAAGTTTGTGGCTGGGTGCATGATTGCAAAGTTGTCTTCTTCGTGGAGGAACTTCGCCACTGCTCTGAAGCATAAGAGACAGGAGATATCGGTTGACAACCTGATAGCGTCTCTTGATGTTGAGGAGAAAGCTCGGAAGAAGGATACTACTGAGAAGGGAGATCAAGGTCAGTCCAGTGCCAATCTGGTTCAGAACAAGTTCCCACGTAAGAACTTTGGCAAGAACAAAGGGAACAACAACAACAAGGTTGTTAAGACCACTACCTTTAAGAAGAAGAATAACAAGGTGAACAAGGCTGAGTTGAGCTGCTTCACTTGTGGTGATGTTGGACACTTCGCCAAGGAATGTCCACAGCGTGCAAACCGTAAGGGCAAGCAGTCTGATGGCTCAAAGGATGTCAACATGGTGACCGCAGGCAACACTGGAGACGGGTACGGTAATCTACCTACTGTTCTTTCAGTATTTCTTTCCACGAGTTGGTGGCTAGATACGGGTGCTAATGTTCATGTGTGTGCTGATATCGCTTTGTTTTCTTCTTACCAGGACGTCCAAGATTCCTCCGTGTTGATGGGGAATGGGTCACCTGCTGCTGTTCGTGGCATTGGTACGGTGGATCTGAAGTTTACTTCGGGAAAGATCGTGCGACTGAGGAACGTGCAGCATGTCCCTACTATCAACAAGAATCTTGTGAGCGGGTCGGTCCTTTGTAAGGATGGGTTTAAGGTAGTTTTAGAGTCCAATAAATTAGTCGTGTCGAAACATGGACAATTCATTGGTAAAGGTTATGATTGCGGAGGCTTGTTCTGCTTTTCCCTTTCAGAGTTTTGTAATAAGTAGGTGAACCATATTTGTGGCGACGTTAGTAATGATGCGAGTGTTTGACATTCACGTTTATGTCATTAATTTTGGTTTGATGTCTCGACTTTCCAGTCTATGTTTAATTCCGAACTTCACCATTGCCAAAGGTTCTAAGTGCCATAGCTGTGTGCAATCGAAGCAACCTCGGAAGCCTCATAAAGCGGCCGAGGAGAGACACTTGGCACCTCTAGAACTCATACATTCTGATCTGTGCGAGATGAATGGTGTGTTGACAAAAGGTGGAAAGAGATATTTCATGACATTGATTGATGATGCGACTAGATTTTGCTATGTTTATTTGTTGCACACTAAGGATGAAGCGTTAGACTACTTTAAAATTTATAAGGCCGAAGTTGAGAACCAACTTGAGAAAAAGATCAAACGTCTAAGGTCTGATCGTGGTGGCGAGTATTTTCCTAAGATATTTGATGAGTTCTGTGAGGAACATGGTATTATTCATGAGAGGACGCCTCCCTATTCGCCCAAGTCAAATGGGATTGCTGAGAGGAAAAACCGCACGTTGACTGACTTGGTTAATTCCATGTTGGACACTGCTGGTTTATCTAAGGCATGGTAGGGGGAGGCTGTATTGACTTCACGTCATGTCCTGAATAGAGTTCCGAACAAGAATAAAGATCAAACTCCATATGAGATGTGGAGCGGGAAGAAACCATCACTGTCGTACTTGCGCACGTGGGGATGTTTGGCAAAAGTCAATGTACCTATTCCAAAGAAGCACAAGTTGGGACCTAAGACAGTGGATTGTGTCTTTCTAGGATATGCACAGAGAAGCATTGCTTAAAGATTTTTAGTAGTTAAATCTGAGATACCTGATATGCATGTTGATACTATTATGGAATCTCGTGATGCAACATTTTTTGAGAACATATTTCCGTTAAAAGATATGCATAGCATTTCTAGATTTTCTACTGAGATAACACCTGAACCTCCTGTACATGTTGAGACTTATGTGCGACCTGATGAGCTTGAACATGAGAATGTCCTAGAGAAGGATGACAGTGAAGCTCCTAGAAGGAGTAAGAGACAGAGGGTTGCAAAATCCTTTGGTGATGATTTCACTGTGTACTTTATGGACGACACACCCACATCTATCCATGAGGCATATGCATCTCCGGATGCAGACGATTGGAAAGAAGCAGTCCGTAGTGAGATGGACTCGATTCTTTCTAATGGAACGTGGGAGCTCTCTGAACGACCCTATGGTTGCAAACCGGTGGGTTGTAAATGGGTGTTCAAGAAAAAACTTAGGCCTGATGGTACTATTGAGAAGTACAAGGCTCGGCTTGTGGCAAAAGGCTACACACAGAAGGAAGGCGAAGATTTCTTTGATACTTATTCACCTGTTGCAAGAATGATCACCATTCGAGCATTACTTTCGTTGGCTGCCTCATATGGTCTTATCATTCATCAGATGGATGTAAAGACAGCTTTCCTGAATGGAGAGTTGGATGAGGAGATCTACATGGATCAGCCTGACGGATTTGTAGTGAAGGGTCATGAGAACAAGGTGTGTAAGTTGCTGAAATCCTTGTATGGCCTAAAACAAGCACCTAAGCAATGGCATGAGAAGTTTGACAGAACATTAACTTCTGCGGGCTTTGTCATTAATGAGGCTGATAGATGTGTGTACTATCGCCATGGTGGGGGTCAAAGTGTTATATTGTGCTTGTATGTGGATGAAATACTGATTTTTGGCACACACATTGATGTGATCAATGAGGTCAAGTCTTTTCTATCAAAGAGTTTTGATATGAAAGATCTGGGGGTAGCTGATGTTATTCTGAACATTAAGCTCATTAAGCATGAGAATGGGATCACTCTTTCTCAATCCCATTATGTAGAGAAGGTTTTGAGTCGGTTTGGCTATTTGGACAGCAAACCGGCTCCAACACCCTATGACCCCAGTGTGATACTCAGAAAGAACAAGAAAATTGCTAAAGATCAATTGAGATACTCTCAGATCATTGGTTCACTCATGTACTTAGCTGGCGCAACGAGGCCTAACATCTCTTATGCTGTGAGCAAATTGAGCAGGTTCATGTCAAACCCGGGTTCTGATCATTGGCATGCACTTGAAAGGGTTATGCGCTACTTAGTGGGGACTATGAGTTATGCGATACACTATTCCGGGCATCCTTCCGTGCTAGAGGGATATAGTGATTCGAATTGGATTTCGGATGCTGATGAGTTGTATGCTACGAGTGGGTATGTGTTTACCCTTGGAGGTGGTGCTATATCATGGAGGTCTTGCAAACAGACCATTTTGACGAGGTCAACCATGGAAGCAGAGCTTACTGCCTTGGACACAGCCACTGTTGAGGCAAAATGGTTGCGTGAGCTCTTGATGGACTTGCCAGTGGTTGAAAAACCGATACCGGCTATCCTTATGAACTGTGACAATCAGACGGTGATAGTGAAAGTAAACAGTGCTAAGGATAATGCGAAGTCATCAAGACACGTCAAGAGACGACTGAAGTCTGTCAGGAAATTGAGAAACTCCGGAGTAATAAGTGTGACTTATATTCAAACAGATAAAAACCTGGCAGATCCTTTTACCAAAGGGCTATCACGTAACGTGATATAAAGTGCATCGAGGGAGATGGGTTTGAGACCCGTTTAAGTTGCCGAAGTGGTAACCCAACCTATGTGATCGGAGATCCCGTGAATTAGGACCTGGGAAGAACGAGCTGTCGGTTGACTGAGGAGAGTAACCTTTTTCGAAACCCTCTCTAAGTGAAGATGCAATACTCTCAGATGTTGTATGGCAGGATAGCTTTATACTTTAATGTGATTCTGTTGGCTTGGTTAAGCAAAGATGTCATCCTACAGGACATTCTTGAAAGAACACACCTATATGAGCCTGACTGTATAACGTCGCAGTCTATGAGATTTGAGTGATCTCTAGTAAACTCATGAAGAGACCAGGGAGTACGACGTATATGCTCCACCCGCGGGGTAGGCTACTGGCAGCCACGTACTGGTTCTGACTTTAAGTGAAACTTGTTCGCACAAAACTTGCAATTCAAGGTCTAGTCCATTTTCAAGTTGTGGATGAGTGTAGCTTGAAGCTCTAGGCGAGAGTTCAACTTAATAGTTCTTGCTGAAACACCGGTATATAAACAGTAGTGAGAGAGAGGAAAAATCTCAGATGAGTATTTGAGATCTGGTGGGGGATTGATGGAATTTAGGGGCTTGGCCCATTAAAGCCCATGAAGAAATTCCTAAATTCCTAAATAAATCTCAAAGGCCCATATGTGCATGAGGAAGTGGTGGATGGGTGCAACCTTTAGTCCCACATTGCTAGTTGAGAGGAGGGATGACCAACTTAAATATGGAAGTTGTCTCCACTCCTCCAAGCTATGTGTGTGGGGAGAGAAGGGAAGCTCCACACGCGCGCGCTCGCTTGCCTCGCCGGGCCGGGGCGCGGGCGCACGACGTCTGCGTGAATGGTCCGCCGAAATCCGGCCCCTCGCCTTGCAGGGGCGCGGTTTCCTTTTGCTGTTTTAATTTTTTGGTTTCCTTGGCTATCAAGTCGGCGAGATATACGGAGTCCTTATCGGTTTAGAGATCGTGGGCTACCGCTTCCCTATATAATCGACCCGTCAGCTTCTGCCAAAATACATCTAATCGAGCTAGGGTTTTTGCCTTCTCTCGCTGCTACGCCGCCGCTCTAGTCCTACTCCATCCCGATCGCCGACGTGCACCGGCGAACGGGAGAGCAGGTCTCCGGAACCCTTCGTCCTTGTGATCCTGCACCGGGAGAGGGCGAATAGCGCGACTGCTCCAAATCTTCGCCACGGCTCGTCTTCCGCCAAGGTCCGGCGCTGTACGAGCTCGTCGTCTGCAGCGCCGATTGTTGCACTCCGTCCACAACGTGAACGTCGCTCGTTCAACACTCGTCACCACGGCTGCGCCAGCGCATCCACTGTACGTACGCCGTGTTCAGATCTATTTCTACATCATGTTTTATGAGTTAATCATGATGATCTTGATGGTTACTAGTATAATAGAGTGTTGCATGCTACATTTAGTTCGTGTCATGATTAATATTGTTCGGATTTTGATGGTGAGCTCATGGTGTAGTGGCAAAGGCCACTAGCTAGAAGGCTCCCACCCAGGGTTCAAATCCTGAGTGAGGCACATTAAACTTCAGGGGTCTCCTTTGGGGTATTTCTTTCAAAAAAAATACTGTTCGAATTTTGATCATTATATTGTCTATATTTCCAACACAACCATCAATGCCCGTTTTGCTGTTTGTTGGGATGGTACGAATTCGTGTTGAACTGTTGATTGTGCCTTGCCTTGTGGGGCCCAATCGTGAGATCTTGAATTTTTATTTAATAATCTGAGAAGAATAAAGAAATCAAATTGAAGAAACTTTTATACCATTCTTTGTTCTAATCTCTAGTGATCTTGTTCACTCTTCACAGTGCCATGACAATCTTCGAAGTAGATGAACTCCAATATAGAAGATCGAGTGATACCATCACCAGCAACTTTCCATTCACTGTTAACACTCCATCAAGCACTTACGTCATCAGCTCATCAGTATATTTAGACTATTTATTTAGAGTGCAAAACCAATTTTTTATGTTGCCTTAATTTGGTTGCCATGTGAATGGAGGCCGAATTTTTAAAGCAGAAGAAAAAATTGGCCAGCCAAAACATTTCCTTACAAACGGAAGGCCCATTCCTCGGGAGCTGATTTGGTCGTGCGACGGCCAAGCGCTACCAGGCAGCCAATGCCCAAGCCCATGTGACGTGACAGCACCTAATAGGATAAGCCAATTGCATTTGTTTTGTTTCAAATTATTATATAATTTAAAGCATGATTCCGATTTGAAATATGTTTGCGCCATTACATTAAATGTAATCAAATTTATAAATGAAGATCTTTATTGACTACTTCCTTTGCCCTAAAAATTAGTTATTTCTTATTGGTTCTAAAAACAACTGTCTTGGATTTGCGAATTGAGCATAGCTGGTTAGGTTCTTTGGGTAAGTCCTTCACTAAACACGAGTTATCACATTTTGTGGATCTATTCCACGAATTAGCAGCACATTTCTCTACATGTAGGTCACATGTCCGTCAATTGTAAGGCACGTATGGTGACTTCGTTAATCTCAAGGTCTTCATTCGGTCTCTCGGAGGTTCTTATAGATGTAGCGTTACGTGTGTTTATATGAGTGTCTATGTCTATACTATGGTTGGGGAAAAATATTTAGATTTGACCAAGTTTATTTAAGACAATATTCACATCCGTGTCACCAACTAAATACACCCTAAAAACATATTTGTTGCCATATATCTTGTTAAATTTTCATATAAATTCAGTCAAACTAAAATAGTTTTACTTAGACAAACCTAAAAACAGCTCCATTTTGGAACAATGGGAGTATATTTTAGTGACAGAAGTTTTGATGCCATAGCGTTGTTATCCAGAGGAAAACAAGAGTCAGGCGGTATATGTATCAACAGGGATGGGTAAAAAGCTGCTAGTGGATCAGCCGACAGGCCCCCCTGTCACCGTCAGTGGATTTTTGTCAACGTGCTTACACCCTGGGTTTCATCATTTCATGTACCAACAGTCTCTGTAGACAGATCCCAAGGGATCGTGGCTCAGACTCATGGGCATGGGGTTTTGGCCTGGCAAAACTTGGCCATGGGCTCCAGGGTCTCTCGATAACCTTACCCTGAGCAACCATACAAAATACTAGACTGTCCATTTGTTTTCACAGATGAAGATGCAGCAGCTGGAGCATAGCACTACTGCATAGCAGCAGACATAAATTTGAATGTTTGCACCTTCAAAAGAAAAAAAAAATAAAGCCCGGGAGTCTGCCCCCGGTCTAGCTTTTTCTTCTTTTCGACGACATAAATCAAAAGTGTCCGAATTGCAAGGCCTAGTACACGAGGCATTGATGCATTTCTGCACAAGGGACGCAAATAACTTTGCCCAACAGATCTGGCTCCGCAAAATATTCAATTCCATGACCACTGGGCAAAGCCTTGCTGGATCAACATTTACCAACAGAAATGGGCACCTACTTTCAACTAGATAAATTACAGATATATGTACATAAGAGTTCATTAGCTGCAGCCATGACACAAAGGGGTTAAGACACTGAAACTCGGCGCCTGCTACGCCGAACCAAATTCCTACAGCAGCAAACACCATACTTCAAAGATAAGCCTCTTGAAAATCGGCCAAACCACTTAGGTTATCGGCTGATGTACAGTTGATGACAATGAGCTTGGACCTTATGTGAGCCTCTCTGTCACCTGGAGAGGAACATTGTTCCAGTTGGAAACCTCCATTATTGGACTGAAACAAGAACGATACCATAAATTTCATGACATTCAAAATACTAATTACAATCAAGGGCTACCATAACTATATAATTAGCATCAGATGATAAGACATACAGCTATTAGGTAATTATGCAAGGTGTGGAGAACAAACATCAGATGGTATACATAGTTTCACTCTAAAGAATGTAAATCAGCACCAGGAACGTGCAACACACTGTAATTGGTTATGCATGAAAAAAATCAGAATCTTCTGGACCAAAATGAGTTGGGATCAAATTCAAATGTGCTCAGCTTTTTCTTTTTAAAAGGAGCATCTAAATATAATGTGGACCAAATGACTAAAAGGAACTAGTACAGCATGGTAAGAAAACAATATGTAAGTACAAAACTTACACATTATAAAGCACAAAACAATAATGTGCCAAAATAATGTGTTTGGAGCAATCACCAGTTCCTAGACAAACATGAGTTTACATCAAGTATGCATAAGTAGACACTAAACTAAATAGGCAGATTAAAATCACAAGATGGCAACTGCAACTATCAAAATGTATTATGGACCAAACATATTAACATAAAAAAGAGATTGGACATTAATGCGATGTTCAAGTGCAAAAGTGAAATAAAAGGCACAAAACACAACTCAATAATATATCTACACTAAAACTTGTGCTAATTCATGCTAGATGCTACCCAAAATGTACATACATTATTTCTACAAGCTATGAAGCAGTCTCCTGCGTGCTTATGTTAAGTATCAATTTTTCATACACAGATGTACAAGACATCTTTCTTCCATATCAGAAACACAAACAAAAGTTCTGTTTATTATTAGCTAAATCTGACAAAAATGTGAGCTGTAACTCTGACAGAACCTTGGAAAACATAAAAGTAGTTAATCTGCTAAAAATCGACAGTTTTGACTATCATTGCAGAGCATATGAACCACAATAAGAAAATTTTGTGATGTTTGAAAGCACTGGAAACATAATATAATTCATGTGTGTTTTAGTGGAGGTTTGGAATGCGATTTGTTATTTCTTTATATTGTTTCCAGTGCTTTCAAACATCACAAAATTTTCTTATTGTGGTTCATATGCTAATACCCATGTGCTCCTTCAGGCAGTGGCAAATGAAAGCTCCTTGTGGTGCATAGCTGGTGCCTCCAAACTTCAGGAGCTCCAAAATTTTCTCGAACGGCGAAGGAGAACTGCATGCCAGCCACCTAATTTTGGGGGGTTGTTTTTCCGGTCATGTTTTGGTTTGTGGGGTTGTTTCTCCGGTCATGTGTTTTTTCTGTTAGTCTTTTCTACAGTTGTTGGTTGGTGCTAGGTTTTGGGGGCTTCTCCAATTCTTTGTACTGCCCTTTTTCCTTCTTAATCAAATGACATGCAGTTCTCCTTCGTCGTTCGAGAAAAAAAAACTAAAACTGACCTCCTCTTGTCGTTCTATATAATTTACTAGTCAAAATCCATGCATGAGCATAATAGAGATCAAAGTAAAATTGTTTCTGTTTGTACAAGTGTCAACTGCCAATGGCATACACATGGAGCAATGGATCGTTAATGATAATGAGTGGAGGAATAAAGAGCGGTTGGAGATAGAATAGCTGGAAAGAGACATCAGATGTGAGTATCTGAGTGTCACAATATGACAATATGGGTTATTTGGTTGGTCACAAAAATCTGAAAGAAAAGAAAAACAGGGAAAGGGTCAAATACTTCGCCACAGAAAATAACTGAACCTGTGTCAGCTTGGTTTGTTCGGCTGCTGACCCCAGAAAACAGAAATGTTTTGTTCATGAAGTATTCTACTATAGCCCAGAAGCACAAGGCAGCTACTCCCACCATTAGCTCATCATTGAGCTGTGGTGGTGGCTAACGCTGCAACTTTCAGAAGCCCAACATCAAAAGGTAGTGTTGAATTAAGTTTACCAATCTTAACTGCTACAAAGATTTTGTTCTATAAAAAGCTATCATCAACCTCTCTACAAATGAGACTATATAGCTTGCTCTGAGGTCCAATAAAATCTCTTTCATTTATTTGCACCAGCCAGGAATATACCCAATTCTAGTATTTCTCAGTGATGTACACAGCTTATCTAAGCTCAAGATTCTCAGTTCCAGTATTTCATCATAGTACCTATCGCTGTATGCGCACAAGAATGCATGCTGCATTCAACTTGTACTGTACTTGGTACATCCTGTCATCATCGTCTAAATAGATCATGTAGGGTATTTTTATTTGCAATAGGTGCTCTGACAATTTTCTTGAAATGTACATATGATGATTCATCAGAACGTAAATCATGCTCAAGAAAGCAAGCAACAGTAATAGCATTCTAGCACAAGTTTAATGCAGGATACCACCAGCTAACTCTACTATTTATCATCACTCATCAATCTTTGGCATCACACATGTTCTAGATTAAATCTTGTTTAGCACAAGATCCAATAGTTCAACTAAATAACCAAGATCATGTTTCGTCATTTATAGGCAAAATATGCATGCCCAGGTTCATGAAATTGCGAAAGTAATAACAGGGAAAAGAACTAGAGATGGCCACCTAATGGCTATGCAACAAAATCTTCATCTCTCATTGGAAAAGAATCAAAGTGACTATTCAATATGCTGACATAACTAGCAAGGACTACTGTTGTGCATGCATGTGCACTTAAGACGGTTTGGCAAATCAATGGCATACAATCTATTCAGTAACTAGTTAACTACAGCATGGATATAACCAAGCATTGAATCAGCAAAGAGGTGGATAAATAAGGACAGATACTATAGTTAGCCTAGATCTGAGTACACAATGAAGCAACATACAAAGTTCGAAGTACACATGGAACTCAGCTACAAAGGCCAACAATCTTATTTTTTTGGTGGGTAAAAGAACAGCAATCTTTGAAGGAAATTGCGAGTAGCTACTTCCAAAAAATAGTTGTATGAAGTACAAAAAGAAAAGGAAATCCAAGCACAGGAAAAACTAGGAGAATAGAATTACCAGAAGAGGAATTTCAGTCAGTGGTTGGCTTGATGATCCTCAAGTGAAGCATTATGAAAACTTGAAAAAAGGAAGGGAAAAGGAAGAGCCCGCTGCCTTCTAAATAGGTACTCCAGCTACATGGTTAACTTTCCAACCCATTCATCAATCATTCCATAGTCAATGCTTAGCTCCCTCAATGGTGGAATATTCTCCATGGCAAAGATCATGAGGTGGGGGTAAGACACATTGTAATGATCAAACAGCACAAACTGGACAAACACGTTTGGACTGCAACTGTGGCTGAAATAGCATGCCACATTCCTTGCCCTCGACACGTCAATTGCAAAGTTCAACTCAGGAAGAGCAGGGTGGTCTGGCGGCACATACTCAGGATTCACATCAGATATATCACCCCAATCCAACCACCTTGGAGGGAACCTATTCGGACGCACCAAGCAATCGCCATTTGCGGCCTTAACCTCTGACTGCTGATGAGTAAGGACAATCCCACTGAATTCACAAATGAATGTTCCTGCCCTAATAAGATCCAAAGACCGAACTCCCCACCCAGTCTCCCTTGACCGGAACACCTCAAGCCTATGCTGAAGCCCCTTCTGACTAACCCTGTTGGGGCAACTAGGTGGGCACCTGCAGTATGGCCCACACTCATATACCAGAGGTTTGCCTCGTAGCAGGGCTCCAGTCTTGTCATATGCAAACTCGCCACCATTCCTCCCTGCACAGTTACATCCAATCGAGCAAATCTCGGCGCAGTCACACCCACCACCGCCCTGAGCAAACTTCCCTGCAACAGCAGAGGTAGGAAATATTGGCCGTGCAAGGTACTCGAACAAGAGTGGGTCCCGATCATCATCGACATCATTATAGAGTGCAACCGGCAAGGGCTCTCGGCCCATGGAGATATCAAAGCTCAAATACCCTGTTGGCCTTACAGCAAACACATTCACCTTGAGCTGTTCAGCTATTCGATAATTCACAGTACCCATGGGTTCTTGCCCCTCAATACGCAGCATTTTATACTTGTAAACACCAAACCCAGATTTCCCACGGTCGAGCCAGTAGTCGACAACCTTGTAGAGGCCATCATAGAAATATACCTTGCCAACAGGGCCGCGTCGTGACTTGACACCGCGGATTACGCGGATCTCAATACCATAAGCCATGCTGCGCTCGAGGGCAAGATTGCCGCCCTCCAACTTCTGATCGACACAATGCCTGTGCAGGTTGGGATCACGGCCGCCATGACCAGTGTACACAAGTATGTCACCATGGTCATCATCATCCTCATACCCACCGGACACAATTATAGATGTGGCTATAGGCTCTCCGGAGGCAGACCGCCCTGCACTGACGTAGTCAATTCCTGCCTGCACCTGGCCATGGAGGCCAAGCACGCAGAGCTCCATGCGGAAGAAGAAGGCGTCACCCACTGAGATCCCGGGCATCGGCCCCACGATGCGGCGGTCGCGGTTGAGCCAGAGGTCGTGGTCTGCCATGAGCGCTGCGGCGCGCAGGTCCGCGCGGACGCGGCGCCGGTCCCCGCTGCCGCCGTACCCGGCGACGCCCGTGAGGCCGAGGGACTCGGCGCGGTCGTCGTCCCTGAGCAGCAGCCCGCGGAGGCACTCGAAAGTGATGCGCGCCCGGCGCACGAGGTCGCGGAAGTAGATCTGGTCCCGCACGCCTAGCGAAGAGACCCGCACGAGCTCAGCCGACCGCGGCCGGCGCTTCTTCACGACGGACCCGGACGCGGGCTGCACCACCGCGGGCGCGGCGGCCCCCGGCGCCGGCGTCGGGACGATCGCCCCGGGCCCCGCCGACGAGAGGTAGAGGCTCGCGAGGCGGTAGTACTCACGGAGGAGCGCGTCCTCGTCGGGGTTCGGCGGCAGCGCCTGCAGCGGCGTCATCACCGGGGCGGACGACAGGTCGGGCGTCACCGACGGCGGAGCCGACGAAGCCGCCGCCGCGTGCTGCTGCGGCAGCGTCTGGGTCGGGGGCGCAGGCAGCGGCAGGGGCCCGCGCTCCGGTGACGCCGGCTCGGACTTGGGCTCCCTCTTGAGGAACGGCAGGAAGTTGAGGTCGATGGAGTCGGACGACCCTGCCGGAGACGACAGCGACGACGACGACGGCGAGGATTCCTCCACCTCCATTTCCATAACGAAAGCCCCCGCCCGGTGTCCCCCCTCCCTCGCCTCCTCCGCTTCGAAATTCCCCCAAACCCTCGCGGCGCGCGAGGTTGATTGGAGAGGGCGGTGGGGGTAGTGGAGGATTTCACCAACTGGTGAGGTGACGTTGGTGGAGGCGAGAAGGAAATGGCGGAGGGAGGGAGGGAGAAGGTGCGAAATCTCCGAAATGGAGCGCCCTTCTCCGGATGCGAAATTAATTTGGGGTGGGGGGAGGTCTAAAAAGTCTGAGGGGACGCACCTCCTCGTGCTCTTCACAGTCACTGACAAGCAGACCCGATGAATATCTGGTGGAGGTTTCTAGAGGGAAGAGGCTTTAATAATGGTGCGTACATCGGGAGAGGTGCAGGGTTAATTTTGGTATATATCATTCAATGACTCGGTATCACCGCCTAGGCGAGCGCCGAGTCAAAAGCTTTTAGTTTCTGTATTACTTTCTTCTTTTATTTTTATAAGAAACGGTTTGATTTGACATGATTTTCTATATTAGACATGGACTATTTATTTATCTTATATTATATTATTTATGATTATAAAATAATAAGTATTGGAAAATAACTTTTATTACAAATCTAATGATTCCAAATTTACACTATAAAAATTAAATTTTATTGCTTAAATTATTGATATAGTTTGAATCTTAATATACGTGCATGCCTTATAAAAATAAAGAGGAGTAAAGTGGAACCTTTCAATTCAAGAAGCAAATTATTACCAATTAAATATGTGTTAATATATATATTAAAGATATGTATAGATGAGTTATTTAACGATGGAGTGAAAATGTTATTTAACGATGGAGTGAAGATAGAAGAAATTCATAATTACTGTTAATGTGGTTGTTGTTGTTGTTACCTATGGAGCACTTATTGTATTTGTTTTCTGTATAGAAAGTAAGTGACAAATAAATTAGAATCTTATTTGTCGAATGGATTATTTCTCTTTCTTCTTCTCAAGCTTTTGGTAATGTGGGCATTTGAAATTTTCCTCTAGATGCTTCATTAAAATATTGAATATTCACAAAAGATTTTTGAGGTACAAGATTTCCCACTACCTCGATGCGATTATAATTTGACAAGAAAGTAAAATTGTTTATAAAAGCTTGAGAAGAAGAAACAGAAATAATCCATTTGACAAATAAGATTCTAATTTAGTTGTCACTTGCTTTCTATAGAGAAAACAAATACAATAAGTGCTCCATAGGACGACGACAACAACAACAACAACAAAATATTTGCCTCTAGATGCTTCATTAAAATATTGAATATTCATAAAAGATTTTTGAGGTACAAGATTTTCCACTACCTTGATGCGATTATAAATTGACAAGAAAGTAAAATTATTTACAAACAGAGTTAGTTCATAGTATTGTGTCATTTGTTTTCTCATATTAAATCTATTAGGAAATTTAAGATTTTTTTGAAAATATTGTTAATCAATGTATTTTTTGTTTGTTTGGTAGTCAGCATTAATCTCTCTTCAGAACTTATACCAGTTTCCCTCTCTTATGAAGTTTTCTTACTAACACATTCTATGCGCCAAGAAGTTGTTCCAATTTGAAATTTGTGTGGGTTGGTATGAAATGTGGTTTGTTATGTTTTATACATTGTTTATATTAAACTTTGTTTGTTTGCCTTGCAGATTATATAAGTTAGATTATGAGCTATGGGTACTATAGTAAAAGAACCGCTTTGAGACCATAAATAATCTGAAATGATCTATTCATGTGCAGCTTATTTTACATTATTTGTGGTCCTAAGGTAATTATTGAATGGACTTTTACAATGGTACCATTGGATTTTAATCTAGCTTATATAATCTACATATTATAATCAAAACAAAGGGCCTTAGCAGCCGGACTTTTTGTTGCGAGCACTTGTTCTGACTAGATATCAAATTTGTTCGTTTTTAGTAGGCATTTTATAGATTTATAATAATGCTAAGCAGAGTACCAGATCTGTTCGCTTTTAGTAGGTATTTTAAATTTAATAATGCTGTTAAGGTAACTAAATTCTTATCAAATCAAAGTGTACGTATAAGAATTATATGAATAGATATATATTTCAGGATTTTTTACATGGCATTATCTTTGTAGCAAATGATGATGGATTATAAGAGAAACCGACTGTCAAAGTATACTCCCTCCGTTCAAAAAAAAAGATCTTTTAGAGTTTTTCAGACAGATTAGAGGTGAATGAAAAAGACGCATGTGCTCTTAGTTAGTTGAGTTTATTCACAGAAAATAGAAAGAATCTATTTTTAGTTAATGCATGCATGGATTAGTTTCCATTTAATCGTGCATGCATGCTAAAATATCATTCTTTATGGCATAAATTTTAAATACTAAAACATCATTATTTTTGGGACGGAGGAAGTACACCTTAAAAACTTTTTAAACCCTACTTCACCTACTAAAATGACGAGGGGTCAAATCCACCTAAAAAATGAACGGAGGGGGTCAAATATTTCTGTTTTGATTCCTAAAAAGATAAATGTACTTTGCCTCCTCATGCAAATCTAAGCAAAAATAAAAAAATGGAGTCCTTCCTATTTTAATCTGCTTGCGATGCCGCACCCTTTACGTTGCCATATTTAATATGTATAATCTGAGCAATTTTTCAAATAGATGGTAGTTGATGATTATGTTTGGATTTAACTATAATAATTTTACATTTCCTTTCCATTTTTACAGTGTAAAATATGGTAAATTTTGCTTGCAATGCCGTATCCTTAATATTGTCATATTTAGTATATATAGCCTACGCAAGTTTTCAAATAGATGGTAGTTAATGATTACGTTTGGATTTAAGTCCAATAATTTTACATTTCCTTTTCATTTTTGCAGTGTACAATATGGTAAGTTCTGTAGATATGACTATTTTCACCTGCTTCCAAATAGTTATTTGGATCTTCATCACACAATGGTACCTCCTCCTCCGAAAGTCTATGAGTTAGAGTAGATGCGCCAATTGCACGTTTAGTCTCTATTTTATATTGTCATTTGGAACATTTTGGTTTCGAATATTTACTTATTTGCCTTTGCAATATTTACTTATATTTATATATTATAGTATACACTCGAGTTCGATATTTTGTCCATTATTATCTCTTTTCGGTTTCTCTGATTTGACGTAGTGCTGAAACAGTTGATTACTGAGCCACTGAAAGGTGAGCACCAGGCGAATGTTTTTGAGCTTGTGATTCCAATTTGTGAATTCACAGAAAGAGAAGAAGCGTTGAGTATAAAGTTTATAGAACTTGTACCGTGTGTCTTGCAAATTGAACATTTTCTTTAAATTACAAGTAACTTTCTATTGAATTCAAGATTTTCCCATGCCCTTTTTAAAACACGTGCCTGTGACACGTGCATACCAACTAGTTATATTATAATAATTATATGGAATGAATCCAAACAGACTAGCTAATTATTAGCAGACAAACTAGCTAATTATTATTTGCTTGGCCCTCTGGACTTGAGACGGAGACATATTTGAAAGATGTGCTAGAGGCCATGTTTCTTTGTGTCAACAATTTTTTTTTGGGAATCTTGCATTCATGAAGTATTAAATAAAGTCTATTTGCAAAACCTTTTTAAGAATGAGCGTAACTTTACGCGACGAATCTAATGAGCCTAATTAACCCATGATTTACTACAGTAATACTGCAGTAACCATTCTCTAATCATATGATCAGAGACCTCATTAGATAGGTCTCACGAATTAACCCGGGGTTTTGTACTTTATTTAATAAATTTTACCCCAAATAAATATGACCAGAGTTACTCTTGTCCTGTTAGGTGTCTATTAACCTAGATATAAGAAGCTAGTAGATGACCATCAATTATTGCAGCCATGAGTTGCCTAAATTATTTAAAGGACTACATAAAAGGACGGAAAAAGTCACAGTGTGTCCATCATCACCGTCACACCCGGTTTATTAAAATAAACTAAATACCAACTTTATGTATACCGAAATTAGTTGTTCATACATAAAGTGTCAAAAGGTGCATCACATCACAATATCGAGTTTAACTTTATTATAAAATGACTCATAGATCTGAAAGCAAAGGTATAATATTATCAATAATTTTATTCGCCACGCAAGCATATCTCCATAACCACATGCATTAACAAAAGGCAGGCGTCCTAAAACCCCGGCTCATCGTTGGCGTACTCTACGAACTCAGTCTAGTCCTTTGTTCAACATTATTTGTAGACACAACATGGGTTGAAAGGAAAAGCAGCGAGTACACTTGGAGACGTTTACTTTGCAAGTGTGGGAGACAAATATAACATGCAAGACTATAACAAGGAAGGCTATATTTGAGTGGACTGCGTGTGTTAATTTTAGTTGGTCAAGTTTTATTTAGCACCTACAATTTAAGTGTAAAAGCTTTCCAAGCGAACCTATAAATAGAATGACTTGCCCAACTGCTGGCGATCGTTATGGCACGATTTCGACCACCAATTCTCGGGAATAAAAAAGGTATATGTATCGTTCCATGCACTTAGGTTTACCTTCTAATAAAGTTCCACAAGTTTTAATGAATATCCACTGTGCAGGTATATAATTGACAAATATGTGCTAAAAGGGATAGAATTGACCAATTCGGCCGAACTACTTGGTTCGGCCGGGTTACCTCCTTAGCCATACACTTTCCTTGAAGCGAAGCACAACCAAGAGGTCTCATCCACAAGGTCCACGTCAGCGATGACCAAGCAATGACGATGCAAGCCACGTTGATCGATGTCGTCACCAATTCGGGGCAAACAAACACAACCCCAGCCAACTGGAGGAGATCCAGGCCGTCCAGAAGCAATGATGATGCAACAGAAGGCGGCAGGGCCTTGGGCCCACTTCAGCCGAAGGACCCAGTTCGGCCGAAGCATGAAGCCATGTAGAACCGCCTCAAGAACTGACCCACGGGGCAAATCCGGGCCGTAGGAGCAAGGTCGGTGCCACAAGGCACTTCGGCCGAACTCCTCTGGTTCGGTCGAACTGGTCTGGTTCGGCCGAACCAGGTTGGTTCACCCGAAGTGCCCAACCACTGCCTCTCGGTCCCTTGGCCGCCACTCCTCCTCAACCGACCTCAGTCCACTATAAATACAGAGGTCCACCCACTGGTTCAAGACACACCAAGCCAAGAAGCTCCACTTTGTCATTCCCTCTAGTAGAGTTAGGATAGTTTGTGTGGGAGCTAGAGTCGAATCAAGCTTGTCTCGGAGGTTCCGGAGTCGTCTTCAGAAGCTCTGGTATAAGCTCATGTATCTTTTACTTTCTCTTTTGTAAGACTTTTAGTTATCAATATATCATCTTTATCATTATATCCGAGTAATTTATATGTTGCTTCTACTTTATTCTAGTTGCAAGTATTTCGTGTTTAGATTATAGTTGGTTGTAGTTCTAGTTCTTATTGTTCCTGTTCAAGTATTTGCCTTAGCTGGTTCTTCGATTCTTCTCAATACTTGTGGTGAATTGTCACTGGGGTATTGACATGATTGCTTGCTCTTGCTAGTGGAGTAAGTAGTTATTGACTAGTGTAGGTGTGGTACCTAGACTAGATAGTAACCTTGGTTTGCACCTGATTCAGCGTGTGTGTGATAGCCGTTAGGTGGTGACAGCCCTATACGGCCTATGTAGTCCACCACGTTCATCTTGGCACCATAGGACCCCTTTTGTGGTTATTGACAGCACCCATTCTCATCCCTTTCTGCATGTTTGCTAGTTCCGTGTCCCAAGGCTACAACAATAGAGTTAAGCTTGTCCTTTAATTGCTTATCCTCAACCACTATATCTCTTGACTCGAGTGACTCGAATAGATAAAGTATCTAGGAATCCTTTTCTCGTCTCGTTGTCATCCCAACTAGCTAGTCCTTCCTTTCTTATCTTAGTTATCCTTGAGCTGTATGTCACGATCTTCCACTCTTATCATTACTGTTATCCACCGTCTTGCTAGTAGTACATTCCTCTATGATAATCTCGAATACTCATTTACTAGTACTCTTGTCATAAACTTCTCTATGAAAAATATAAATTATGATACCTTGGATTACTCCCTGGTGAAATGCTACATCGGTAATTCTGTGTGCTTACAGAATATTTATTTATTTTACTGAGCCATAAGAAAAACCAACAAAACACTTCTTGCACCATTGCCGGGATTCCCAATCCTGATAGTGGACCATAAGAAGCGTCAACACCAACCATACCATCCATCCCTTCTAACCAAGTGAGGGCCCAATATGCTCTTGTCCGTGAGTACAATTGATATACTAGATTTAAAACCGCATCTCCCGTCACAGTGTTGATGAGGCACATACACCACACTTCTGAGGTATGGTTGCATGAGAACACTGTGAGGCTGTCCATCGGTTCTCCAGGGAGCATTGACCCACTCAGGGCTCTTATCAATCACTGTACCATGCACGACGCTCCTAGCCGGCGCCTACCCGCTGAACATGTACCCTTGGATTACTCAACTTGCTCATCAGTTCAGACCATAGCCCATCTAGTTCTCATGGTTGTACGGGTGGTCCTGAGTGATTTTTTTGTAGATCCAAGCTTAAGACTTTGGTTCACACAATCCAACATACATTCATTAAAAATCTAACATCAAACCAACTGGCTAGAATTCCATGTTGCTAAAAGATACTAGAAACCACAAGTTGCATAGTTGATTAGTCAAATTAATTAAGAGAACCCTACTAGCCCTTATTAAACCAACTAAGCATCATCTACCCGAACACGGTTCACAACTATGGTTAACAAGAAATGATCATAAATTTTTTGCTAAACTTCCTATCACAGGTCCATCATTTTGACATCTAGCAATGAAAAAACATAAATGTAAAAGTGACATTTAATGTGAAGATAGGCATAAAACAACAAGATGTTCAAGGACACTTGCCTTCTCCTGCTATTCAAATTCCTCAAACTCAATGCCTTGCAGGTTCTTGAATGACATGTTGTCTACTCGTAACAAGCATACAAGCATATAAGAATAAAATAAGAACAGTACACCGGGCATAAAATAAACAGAAAGAAAACCATTTTGAAACATAAAGCTCGCTTTACGAACATGTGAGCACAAGAATCGCTTCAATCAGAATTACGAGTAAAAAGATACACGGGTTTTACTAGCGGTCACTTAAACCGAACTAGTGCCAGGACAGTAGATCGGCGCAAGAACAAAGAGGCAGTGGCTTGGCAGGGGTTGGACATCAAATGGGCAAAAGGGATTGCTTAGGGGTTGTTGGTTCCATTTTATAGGAGAGCTGAATTGTTGCGCTATGAATGATGGATTAAAAGGCCATAAAAAGGGAGGAATAAAACAACATGGCGGCTGTAGTTTCTCGTGGGAATTGATGGGGACCGGCGTCAAGGGGGAAGGAAGGGGGCGTCAGGAGGAGGGGAATATGTGCAATGAGGGGGAGGGGTGCCATCCATCGTGACGCCGGGGGGGGGGGTGTTTCCACGTCAGAGAGAGAGGTGAGCTGGGTTTATGGGAGGTTTGTGGGTAGAGTTATATATGTTGGTGAGTCATTAGGCCAACAAAAGATTGACTAAGAGGCTTGTCGGACTTAATGACTGTCAATCCACAGGGGGCATCCAAGGGATTGCAGGGCTAGAGAGCTCAAGGTGACACAAGACGCAAGGCTTAGACATGTTCGAGCTATCTGGAGGTATAATATCATACGTCCTATGTTCGATAGTGCTTGTATTGCTTGTGCTCAATAAAATTTGAGAAAGCTATGACAGGCTTTGAGGTTACAATGTGGCTAATAAATCATGTGTCCCCTAGGGTTTAACCTAGGTCGGCTTATATAGGCCGGCGACCTTAGGTTTACCAGTCTAGGCGGGATTCAATCGCGGTATAGGAAGGATAAGGTCGAGGCCCGGTTCGAAACTAACTCGTAGGCGAATTGATAAGACTGACGAGGTTCTTGTGCTTCATCTTAACCAAAAGAACAAGTTCTTCAGCTGGATACACCAAGTTTCGAGTTCTTTGATAGATGCTTCAATTCACTGTCGTCTCATCACCGTCCGGGATGATACCTAAACAACAAATAGGCTGTGATTCATAAGCATTTTATCCCGTTTCGCCAAGCTTGTTGCTGTGGTCAAAATTGCCGGTTGCGTCTCGCGGCAGGGTAGACATGTCAATCAACATTTTCAATGCACTAGGGAAGTTGCCCCGAGTGAGTTTCTAGGCTTGTAATAGAAACAGTTGCTTATTGACACTAGTGGGAAAAATACTATTAGTCCCGGTTAGGAGGGGAACTGAGAGTAGGAGTCCGGACTAAAGCGAACTTTAGTCCCGTCTAAAAAATAAAAAAAGAGGTGAACCTAGGGGAGGCCACCGTACTCGCAATTGTCTCGGGCTTAGATATCCTTCGGGGCTAAAACATATGAACCAGAACTAAAAGTTGCAATTGTTTCAGGCCAAGGATAAATGTAGGGGATAAAAGGTCCATTCTCTACTAGTGTGAGATTTTGACTGTTTGGAGAAGCAACACTGTTTTGGGGACTTCTAGCTTTTGGAGCTTCATTGCTGGAAAAGCAAAAACTGCTGCAAGCTCCCTTAGAGCATCTCTAACAGCTTTGGTAAAATCGGATGCCTAAAACTCCTTTTAAGTATAGGAGGGAGAAGATTTTCATAATAAAATTTTGCTCTTATCCAGCAGCTTTGATAAAACTGGATACCCCTAGGGATCCACACGAGCTCGGCCATTTGGGCCAACGGTGACAAAGGCAAACAGGGTGGTGGAGCTCTCCCGGCCACCACGGAGGCCCTCGCGGCGCCTCGCCCACTCCTGCATGCGGTGATCGTCTAGGCCACCGCGATTGAGCTCGCCCGGGCTAGCACTAATGAGGACATCACTCCTATGGATACTCACAACAATCCTCCATTGATCGTTCAAGGTCCAATCACTAGAGCTCATGCGCGACAATTGAATTTAGAGGTGAGCTCGTTCCTAAGTACTTCTCTATGTGATTATGAGAATAGATTGCTATCTAATGATTATATTGTAATTAGGAACCATGGAGAGGACCAGAGGATACTTCAAGTTGGAGAGGACCAGCAAGGGCGTGCAAGTCAAGATAGAGGCCAAAATCAACTCGACTTCGAGTCCACCTCGGAGTTTAGGAGCAGTCGGCGCTAAATCGGACGCCCAGGTCGCATACGGGCTCGGATTTGGATGTTCTTTATATGCTTGAAAAGCTAAGAAGATAATCTTTGCAATGGCACTGGTCTCATGTCAAATTCATTCGGAGTCATCAGGAATCGACGAAACAAGTTGACGTTCAGAATCTGTTTCGGTGCTGCATCGTCGTATTTTGGCCTTTGGGCCGTATATCGTGTTGAGCCCAATAGGGGTGCGTCCAGGGGGGTCGACCATGACCCTAGACTCCTTAAAATAGTAGCCACTGCCCAAGTTAGGGTTTGGGTTTTGCTTACATCAATTCTGTCAAGAACAGTGTCGCCGCTCGTCGGTTTGTGAGACCCCAACTTCGTGTGTTTAATGATACATCTGCAATTGTATTGCAATCTTTCTCATTCTTGCTTGTGTTCTTCGATTCGCAGGCAAGGATTAGCCTTCTAGGCAAGGTCAACCGTGCAACGCCGGTTGATAACCTAAGGAGACGTGGTGCTGCGATTGTAGGGTTCGGAACGTGTGGTTCGGAAGCCGGATCGATTTGAGTCACGATTCCACCAAATCGAGAGTTATCAGAACCTTTCGGAAGATTGGAAAACCCTAGTTTCCATCAAGTGGTATTTAGAGACAGGTTTACCGTCAGGTTCGTCCTTTCGCCTTTGTCCTATAGTCCAGAAAATAGCCCTAAAAAATCCGCTGTCCTAGTACCCTTTTAGCCTTTGCAATTTCGTTTCAGATTTGATTTGTTGAGTTTGTGTCCGTGGTTGAGTCTTGTTGCTGGTATTAGGTCATGTTCATCATCGTAGTTCAATCACCCATTGCTGTGCATTGTTTGTTTCTGCCACTATCCCATCCACCATTACCAGATTACAAGTCGTGCCACCCCATAACTCTACTTGCCCTCGCTAGGCGCCTTGCATGAACTCCGGTCGTGCAAGCCCTAGATAGGTTGCGAGCCGCCGTGTGTTCATCGCCTTTCATCACATCCCTTCTTGGTTCATCTTGCATACCCTAACCACCGCCGCGCATCCTGCTGAAAAGATTAAAACCACATCGTGGGCCTCCCGAAAACCATAACTTGAGGTACCTTCAGTAAAACGGGCATAACTTTTCACTCGGTGCTCCGTTTTGGCTCAATTTTTTACAGCAACTTCGTGACTCCATTGTGAGGGGACCCAAACTTGGCTTTGCCCTGTTTGCCCCAGTCAGAATATTCAAAAAAATCAGGAAGATAAATAAAAAAATTGATCAAGTTGTTTTAGGGTTTTTAGCGTTTGTTCCTGAATTTCCCTAGGTCGCATCTCACCTCAAAAAGGGTGCAAATTTGTGTGCTTGGAGCTTTTGGTATCCCTGTTAAGAGAAAAATATAAAAAAAAATAGTTGAAAAATAAAAAACTCGTGATTCCTACTAGTCCGGAGGTTTTGGAGGGAAATTGCTGAAAAGATTAAAAACAATTGCATAGAGTGTTGTTTTGCTTGTCCTGTGAGATTTTTCCATCGTTTCTTGTTCCAACTTGTTGTGCTACGTCTAGGACACGTCTATGCCAGCAATTGTGATTTGTACTTTTGGATACTTATTGAACTTTGCTATTTTGCATTCGTTATTTGCTACTCCTTGCTACATATTGTGCCTTCCCAAAGCTCCACATACACCTTCTGGACGACACTGGTTTTTGACCCTTGCAATCATGGACTACACACCTTCCAGGTATCCTTTGCCTTGCTTGTTGGTAAGAACCTTGCATGAGCTTGGTAAGACGCTTCCTTTGCTGTGTTGAGAGCACGTAGTCGGATTATTTGGGATAATCTTCACTGTGTGTTCTTGTTTTGGTGCTTTTCGATGGCAGGAGATGATGCACCGAAGGCTCCCGCATATTTCAGTGAATGTGTTAGTTGAGAAGAGCTAGAAGCTGCTCGTGACAAGATGGAAGAAACAATCAACAAGGCTGTCACTGACACGCTCATCGCTATGAAGCTTGACACCATGTTAGAGAGTGTGGGGTGTCCGAGCTTGCCAACAGAGTTGCTGTAGTGGAGGCACGTCCACAGCCACAACAGCCACCACCTCCACGTTTTCCAGATGACGCGGTGTTTGATGACAATGGTAATTATGATGAAGCACACGACTACAACGTCGTCTTCACCATAACAGGGTAGGTATGGGTGGCGCTCACCAAGATAATAACAATCATGATGACCCTTATGCTAAGATTAAGTTTACCATTCCATCTTTTTCGGGTCATTATGATGCTGAGGGTTACCTTGATTGGGAGATGACAGTAGAACAAAAATTTTCTGCCCACCTTGTACCAGAAGAACATCAAGTTAGACAAGCCATTAGTGAGTTTAAGGACTTTGCTATTATTTGGTGGACTGGTCTAGTTGGCGATGGTAGAGCACCTACGTCTTGGAATGAGCTTAAGGTGGCTATGCATGATCGTTTTGTTCCTCCTTCATATCATAGAGATTTGCGTAAGAAATTGCAGCGTTTAGAACAAGGAGAAACTTCTGCACAGGATTACTATGGTTCTTTGCAAAAAGGCATAATGCGTTGTGGTATTGTAGAAGGGCCTGAGGATTCTATCTGTCATTTTTATTCAGGCTTGAGGCGTGATATTCAGGACATAGTTGATTATAAGGACTAACTGTTGACCAGTTGTTTCGATATGCTATGCTTGTAGAAAAAGAGATTCAGGGGCGTGAACAGCAGGGCAAGAACAAGGTGGGAAGCAACTCCTACACGCCACGTACAACGCCATCTTCGGGGCTGCCCAAGCCAACTTCTTTTCGAGCACCCCCACCAGTGAGCAAGCGATCCACACCTTCAATAGCTGCTGCACCATCACCGCCACCACCATCTTCTGCACGTTCTTCGGATTCAGGTAAAAATTCTTTGCAGGAGGACAGCAAGAGAACCACCTCGACACCACGCACTTCCAACATTCAGTGCCACCGTTGCCATGGGCTTGGCCACGTGCAGAAGGATTGTCCTAGTCAGCGGGCATACATTGCTACAGAAGATGCATACATAAGCACCTCCGACATTGAAGATGATGAGGCAAATGATATTGATGAGGATCATGGTGTTGCATTTGGTAGTGAGGACACGACGGCCTTTAGAAACATCATTGTGCAGCGAGTACTCAGCGCACAAGTACAACAACATGAGAAGATCCAACGCCATGACTTGTTCCAAATTTTTTTCGTCATCAACAACCGTCGCGCACGTGTCATCATTGATGGAGGTAGTTGCAATAATTTGGTGAGTTCTGATTTGGTCAAGAAGCTTGGATTGGCCACACGCCATCATCCCCATCCATATGGTATTCAGTGGTTTAGTGATGCGGGGAAATCTAAGGTAACACAAACCTGTAGAGTTTCTTTTTCCATTGGTACCTATGCTGATTCTATTGACTATGATGTCATGCCTATGGATGCTTGTTCTATTTTATTAGGACGTCCTTGGGAATTTTATAATGATGCTATACACCATGGAAAAAGTAATAAATACACTTTCATACATAAATGATAGAAAATTACTTTGCTACCTATGACCCCTGCTGAAATTGTACAAGCTGATAAAGACCGAACTGCTAGTTTGCATGACAAGGAATCTGAAAATCAACAAGTTGCTAAATCTATTTACCCACCTAAAAAGGATAAGTCTGCACCAACTTCTGAGGTCGAGGGAATTAAAGGGGGGAGTTATGCTCGCAATGAAATCTGAACTTGCTGAACTTTCTGATGATGATATGTGCTATGCTTTAGTATGCAAACGAGCTTTGTTTTCGCTTGATGATATTGCTAGCTCTTTGCCTTCTGTTGTCACTAACATTTTGCAGGAGTATGAGGACGTTTTTCCAGCTGAGTTACCACCGGGCCTTCCACCTTTGAGAGGGATAGAGCATCAAATTGAGTTGATTCCCGGAGCCAAATTGCCAAACCGTGCTGCTTATCACACCAATCCCGAGGAGACTAAGAAGATTCAGCGACAAGTCTAAGAACTGTTGGACCGTGGGTATGTCCATGAAAGTCTTAGTCCTTGTGTTGTTCATGTGCTTTTGGTTCCCAAGAAAGATGATACTTGGCGTATGTGTGTTGATTGTCGAGCTATCAATAATATTACCATTCAATATCGTCATCCTATTCCTAGGCTTGATGACATGCTTGATGAGTTGTGTGGTGCTATAATTTTCACAAAGATAGACTTGCGTGGTGGTTACCACCAAATAAGAATGAAACTTGGAGATGAATGGAAAACATCTTTTAAAACCAAATTCGTGTTATATGAGTGGTTAGTTATGCCTTTTGGTTTAACCAATGCACCTAGTACTTTCATGCGATTGATGAATGAGGTTTTGCGGGCTTTTATTGGGCGATTTATGGTGGTTTACTTTGATGATATATTAATTTTCAGCAAGTCTTTGGATGAACATATGGAACACTTACGTGCTGTTTTTGATGCGTTGAGAGATGCACGTTTGTTTGCTAATCTTGATAAGTGCATTTTTTGCACCGATAGAGTTTCTTTTCTTGGCTATGTTGTTACTCCACACGGAATTGAGGTGGATGCGATGAAAATTGAGGCCATTGAGAGCTGGACATTGCCTCAAACCATCACACAGGTACGGAGTTTTCTTGGTCTTGCAGGTTCCTATCGCCGCTTCGTCAAAAATTTCGGCACCATTGTTGCACCGTTGCACGAGTTGACGAAGAAAGGTGTGGTGTTTCATTGGGGAAAAGCACAAGAGGAGTTCTTTGCCACTTTGAAGTACAGGCTTACGCACGCGCCATTGCTGCAACTTCCAAACTTTGGTAAGACTTTTGTGTTAGAATGTGATGCTAGTGGAGTTGGCATTGGAGGTGTTTTGATGCAAGATGGTAAACCCGTTGCATATTTTAGTGAAAAGTTGCATGGTCTAGTTCTAAATTATTCTACGTATGATAAGGAATTGTATGCACTTGTACATTCTTTAGAAACGTGGCGTCATTATTTGTGGCCTAGAGAATTTGTTGTTCATTCTGATCATGAATCGCTGAAGTATATTCGCTCTCAAAATAATCTGAATCGTAGACATGCTAAGTGGGTTGAATTTATTGAAACTTTCCCTTATGTTGTCAAACACAAGAAGGGGAAGGATAATGTGATTGCTAATGCTTTGTCGAGACGATATACTTTGCTGTCCCAACTTGATTGTCGGATTTTTGGACTTGAATCGATAAAAGAACAATATGCGCTTGACCCTGATTTTAAAGATGTGTTGCTGAATTTTAGAGAGGGACGTCCATGGAACAAATTTGTGGTTAATGATGGGTTCTTGTTTAGAGCTAACCGCCTATGCATTCCAGTTGGTTCCGTTCGTCTTTTGTTGTTATAGGAAGCGCATGAAGGAGGGTTGATGGGCCATTTTGGTTCTAAGAAGACCGCAGATGTTTTGGCCTCGCATTTTTTTGGCCTCATATGAAGAGAGATGTTGAGAGGTTTGTTTCTCACTGCTCAACATGTCAAAAAGCTAAGTCTCGCTTGAATCCACATGAGTTATACATGCCTCTTTCAGTTCCTTCTATTCCTTGGGCAGATATTTCCATGGACTTTGTTTTGGGATTTCCTAGGACTAAGAGGGGGAGTGATAGCATATTTGTTGTGGTGGATCGTTTTTCTAAGATGGTACACTTTATACCATGTCATAAGAGTGATGATGCTATACATATTGCTGACCTCTTTTTCAAAGAGATTATTCGTTTGCATAGTATGCCATCTACTATTGTTTCAGATCGCAATGCTAAATTCTTGAGTCATTTTTGGCGGACTCTATGGAACAAGTTGGGTACAAAATTGTTGTTTTCTACTACTTGTCATCCACAAACTGATGGACAAACGGAGGTCGTGAACCGTACTTTGGGTACTATGTTGAGAGCTATTTTGAAGAAAAATTTGAGGATGTGGGAAGAATGTTTGCCTCATGTCGAGTTTGCATATAATCGAGCAATACATTCTACCACCAAGGTAAGTCCTTTTCAGGTAGTGTATGGTTTCAACCCTCGTGCTCCTATTGATATTTTGCCTTTGCCTACTAGTGAAAGGATTCATAATGATGCCAAGGAATGTGCTGAATTTATTTTGCAAATGCATGAAACGACTAAGCACAACATTGAAAAGATGAACGACAAGTATAAAATTGCTGGTAGTAAAGGTAGGAATGAAGTAAAACTTGAACCGGGTGATTTAGTATGGTTGCACTTGAGAAAAGAAAGATTTCCGGATTTGAGAAAGTCTAAGTTGATGCCAAGAGCTGATGGCCCATTTAAAATACTTGAAAATATTAATGATAATGCATATAAACTTGAGTTGCCTCCCGAGTTTGAGGTTAGTCCCACCTTTAATGTTTCAGATTTGAGGCCATACTTGGGAGAAGAGGATGAGCTTGAGTCGAGGACGACTCCAATTCAAGAGGGGGAGGATGATGAGGACATCATTCCTATGGATACTCACAACAATCCTTCATTGATTGTTCAAGGTCCAATCACTAGAGCTCGTGCGCGATAATTGAATTTAGAGGTGAGCTCGTTCCTAAGTACTTCTCTATGTGATTATGAGAATAGATTGCTACCTAATGATTATATTGTAATTAGGAACCATGGAGTGGACCAGAGGATAGTTGGAGAAGGGCTTCAAGTTGGAGAGGACCAGCAAGGGCGTGCAAGTCAAGATAGAGGCCCAAATCAACTTGACTTCGAGTCCACCTCGGAGTCCAGGAGCAGTCACTGCTAAATCGGACGCCCAGGTCGCATAAGGGCTCGGATTTGGATGTTCTTTATATGCTTGAAAAGCTAAGAAGATAATCTTTGCAATGGCACTGGTCTCATATCAAATTCGTCCGGAGTCATCGGGAATCGACGAAACAAGTTGACGTCCAGAATCTATTTTGGTTCTGCGTCATCATATTTTGGCCTTTGGGCCGTGTATCATGTTGAGCCCAATAGGGGCGCGTCCAGGGGGGTTGACCATGACCCTAGACTCCTTAAAACAGTAGCCGCTGCCCAAGTTGGGGTTTGGGTTTTGCTTAGATCAATTCTATCAAGAACAGTGTCGCCGCTCGTCGGTTTGTGAGGCCCCAACTTCATGAGTTTTATCATTGTCGATGATTTATGTTGAGCATGTCTGCTAGGGGATACCCCTGGAAGTAGATTTGTGGGTCTCGCCGAGTTCTAGGAACGATAGTACACGAACAACACAAAGATTTAGACAAGTTCGGGCCGCGAGTAGCGTAATACCCTACGTCCTGTGTGCTTGATTGTATTGCACATGGGTTGAGTTGTATGGTCTTGCTTGTAGGCTTCTGCCGAGGTAGGGACCCCTGCCCTCCTTTATATATCCCAGGGGCAAGGTTACATGGTAGGTTCCTAGTCGGTTACAATATGGGAGTCCTATTAGGAGTACACGAGTAGTTCCGAGTAGTTCTACGAGGACTCGATCTTCTGTCTTAAGGGTACCCACGGAAGCATATCCCACAAGCCCCCGAGCATCTTGCGCCTTCGTTTCAAGTCTTGAATCTACTTTAACATCTTCATGGCATCATCTTTAGATGATTCGATTAGTTGGAGCTAATACCAAGACGCTCAAGTCTTCTCTATAGAGTAGTTTACATTGGAGTGCATCTTTCGATGCACCCAATGGGTGTAGCCCCCGAGCCTCCGACTACTTTTTAAGTAATCGGATGTTCAAAAGCAGTCTTCTATCTTCATCTCGAGTAGTTCAATGGCGTGCACCGAGTAGGTGCACCCATTGGGTATAGCCCCCGAGCTTCGAGTAGTTTTTTTTTAAAACTAGTCAAAGATCTTGAATTGACCAACAACAGGCACAAAAAATGTGTACCCCTTGAGTGTAGCCCCCGAGCCTTGAAGCGAATGGTTTACATTCGGTCCAAGGGTCAAGAACATAGTCTTCGAGTTGTTGTAATATGTGAGCATTGACTAGTTTAAAGTACTCGGGTGGCATTGTAAGGCCGCGCCATTTGAGTACCGACTAGCTCCAGTACTTGTCTTCATGTCATGGCTTGTACTGTGTAGCCCCCAAGCTTCAAGCGACTGGTTGAAGTACTTAGCATGTGAGCACCGACTAGTAAAAATACTCAAGTGGCTCCATGGTCGTGTTATGAAGAGGTGAGGTGGTGCCAAGTCTCAGTGGTGTGAGTACTCAGCTATGAACCCTGCAATTGAAATATAAAGGATGAGTAGTATCCGATCAAAAAAATAATAACAATAATAATATATTATAATGCATGTTTAAGATTTTTGCTCATTGCTCTTGTTAGACTCGTAACCACTCGAGCAGTAGCCCTGTTACATTTAAACACTTGGTCTCGATTAACCAGTCCTTTTAAGGTGCATAGGTGTTACGAAGGAACCGAAGTTTCACGAATTAAGGTGCATGCTACTGAGCGGTTTGGTCATTAAGAGTGCAAAGAAATAATAAAGCAGTCGGTTAGGACTTTTCTCCTGTAGGAGAGACCGCGCAAGGGTTTGTAACCCGTTGGCGAGATGTCAAGCGAGGTATTCTTTTAGAATAGTCGCCTCATGGCCAAGTATGTTTTTAAACAAGCAAATAAAATTAGGGTTTATACAAAAAATAATTATTAAATAAGACTTAGCTTAATTCGCGGACGATTGTTGATGAAGCCATGGCGGTCGGCGATGGAGCCGCAACGGTTGTTGTTGAAATAGACTAGTCGGAGTTGATTCTGACTAGTTGTCGATGGTGCGGTAGCCGATCTCGACTAGTTTTCTAGCCGAGATGAGTAGTCGAAGTAGTCATACGACACGATGAAGTTCTTGTCGATGAAGCCGACTAATTAGGGACTAGTTGTCGATGGCGCGGTAGCCGATCCTGACTAGTTTTCTAGTTGAGATGAGTGGTCTAAGTAGTCGCGCTACGAGTTGATGCAGTCGTACTCGAGTAGTCGAAGCAGTTGACGGTGAATTGGCGTTGCCGATCGTCGATGTTGTTGTACTCGAGTAGTTGAAGTAGTCATTGCACTCGATGAAGTAGTCGTCGATGAAGCTGACTAGTCGGGGCATGCCCCTAACTAGTTCCTGAGCTTGAAAGACTCGTCTCCGAGTGGTTTCGGGTCGAGCCGAGTAGTCGAGGCTGTCGTTCAAGATGTACCCGGACTCAACTTGATGAACCCGAATCGGAGTCAAAGTTGAAGTCGGAGTAGAAGTCGGAGTCGATGTCGAGATCAAAGTCGAGGTACGTGTCGAGGTCAAAGTCGAAGTCGAAGCCGTAGAGGTCATCGAGAGTTGGTTCTCGACGAGATCATGGAGCGGCTCCGATGGAGTCGCCGTCATCAAGTATGGGCCCGGGCGATCTGCAAGGTGGCTTGCAGACTTGCCGTTGCCTAAGGCAATGAATATCCAGGCGCCAAAGACGATGGTCACGCCCTCCTCGATGCCACAGGTGTTGAAGCTTGATCCCATCGCACCTAATGGCGAGCTTGCGGCGAGTAGCCCCACGGTGGGCGCCAAGTGTCGACGATTTATGTCGAGCACGTCTGCTAGGGGATACCCCAGGAAGTAGATTTGTGGGTCTCGCCGAGTTCTAGGAATGATAGTACACGAACAACACAAAGATTTAGACAGGTTCGGGCCGCGAGTAGCGTAATACCCTACGTCCTGTGTGCTTGATTGTATTGCACGTGGGTTGAGTTGTATGGTCTTGCCTGTAGGCTTCTGCCGAGCTAGGGACCCCTACCCTCCTTTATATATCCCAGGGGGCAAGGTTACATGGTAGGTTATGTTGGCACTTCTTACGATCCAATATCAGAATTGAGAATCCTGGTACTGGGGTAATGAGTGTTTCAGTGGTTTTCCTTATGGCTTGTTGACGTAAAATCCGCACCTCACGCCAAGCACACAGCAAGCCGAATTAGCTGGCTTCACACGTGGCCCGGGCTTTTGAATCCGGAAGCGTGCCAGTCAGTTTGCCTGAAAACTAACAAAGGGACAAAAAAGTTTAGATCAAAACCTGGAACGTGCCGGGTGAGACCAGACAGTTCCATATTTGCGGCATTGAAGCCAATCTCGAGAGACATATAGCTACGGACAAGCTATCTGTCGGCAGTTAAAGCCTCATTCGGCAATCGGCAAGGCACACAAGGAGCGCACTGCCGAATGCGTGACGTAAGCATGACGAAAGATCGGCTTTCAACCGAATGAACATTGTAACACATACTCATAGCCGATTAACGAGAAACAGAGCATGATAGATAAATAAAAGGGTGAAACATGATCATAAATTCGCAGAAAAACAAGGAATGCATAGGCCGAAAGCAGCACCCGTCAAGCATGATAACAAAACAAGTTAATCCACCGCATGATACGACTTGTTTGAGACCACGCCACTAATCAGATTAGATTAATCCACCGCATGATACAATCTAACCGTGAAAAGCTAAAAGCATTCAATGTTTAATTACGAACCCACAACACAGTCACGAATTTACATTGAAAACAAGAATGCATAGGCCGAAAGCAGCACCCGTCAAGCATGGCAACAAACAAGTTAATCCACCGCATGATACAACTCGTTTGAGGCCACACCACCAATCAGATTAGATCAATCCACCGCATGATACAATCTAATCGTGAAAGGCTAAAAGCATTCATTTGTCCAATGCAAACCCACGAACACACGTTCACTCGTGAGAGCACTACCGAATGCGGCTATTTAGCCGAATCGGGGTCCATGGCGAAGGAACAAGCCTAATCGGTAAAGATAAATCTATCAGATCGAATCGAATTCTAATCCACCGGATGATTAGCTCTAAGACAACCCAAAAACCTGCATCTACCGCATGATACCCGGTTCTGTCAAGATCTACACGATGCCGACAAGCTCGAACCCGCGACACGTGGCAACCTAGATCGGTTTCGGACTCGGCTATGAGGGGATAAGTCGTCGCATCGTACGCATCGTGAAGTAGAGCCGATTCTAGCCGATCTAGATTGGGCAAAGGTGTGTTGCATGAATTAAGCACATAGTAAAAACGAAGCAACACGGGGTAACTTAATGAATCTGTTAGATCTTGCCGAAATCTAACAGAGCCGATAACTTGGTCCATACTAGATCTTAGCCCACCGCATGGCTCATGACCTAACAGAGGAACCTTCTTGAAACCACAACTTAAATCCACCGGATGATACTAAGCATGGTAACAAGACTACTTGCATCAAAGCTTAAATCCACCGCATGATACTAAGCATGATACAAGGTTGCCGGTACTTACGGAGGTCGACGGATCGATGACTCCTCTCGAAGAACTCGACGACTCGACTAAAGGACTCGATGTTGGCACGGGGCCGGTTTGTTGTGTTGATTGATTCGATGATATGATCTACAATTGCCATGGGTTTATATTTATACCCAGGTCTTGATACAACTCCTAGTCGGACACGACTACAATACTTGTTTCTAAAAATAAATGACGAATCTTCGTGCCCATATTGCGTTCCTTGTTCGAACCGGCCTTTTCCTTATATTGATCCACGTCATCATGTCTTCCCGAACGCTACCACTCTTCGCCTGCGGAACAATGCCTCTGCTGAATGATGACGCATTCCCGACCGAAGAGTATCTCTGCCGAACGCTTCAGAGAAAACCCCTTAGCCGAATGGCGACGCGTTCCCGACCGCAGAGCATCTTTGCCGAATGCTTCAGAGAAAACCCCTTAGCCGAATGGCATCCTTCCACCAAATCCGGCTCACATGTCAGCCTCTTCCTGGTGCTAATTTTTGGTGTCAACACATGCCCCTTCAATTTCGGGATAAAGGATACTTTTATCTCGGAATTGACCAGGAATCCCCAACATTTCCAGGCTGAGCCCGCTCGACATCTGTTTTATCTTTTGAATCTTCAGAGCTCTCATCCGGATCCGAACCCTAAGTCATCGACTTCCAGGATTCAATCTTCAAATGGCGAATCAAGATTTTGCCCTCCAGGTAAGCTTCAATCCCCTCAAGCATATTCGGCATTCTTCTTTCGATTTGCATCTTAAATTTCTTCTCATCTCCTTCCACTCTTGATAGGCCCTGGCTGCCGAAATCCTTATCCCTGTTGAGGAAAAAGCTCCATCCTATTTCCTCAGCCCTGTAGGGGATTCAGACCCTTCCGAAATCATTGCGGCCGAATCTCAGAGGATTCCTTTCAAGATTTCGCTGACAAAACCTCATGAGTGGCAAGACGCCTTCAAGAACTGGCCCTTGCCCCCAATTGCCGGCTGGAGAAATTGGTATAAAAGGATGTCTGATGATAAAAGCCCCAAAACACAGAACTGGGATCATCTGTGTATTTCTCATTGCCTGGAGCTGTCATTAGCCGAAACACCAAAGAATGAGAACCTCCTGATTGCAGCTTGCCACTTTTGGTCCAATGGTACAAATACCTTTCTTTTTGGTCATGGCCCAATGTCTCCTACTTTGGCCGATGTCTACATGATGACCGGCCTGAATGTTACAGGAACTGTACACCCATATGATCACAAAGGTTCCTCCAAGCAGACAGGAGTAAAAACAGGGGTTGGATATAAGAGATACATTCAGAATCATATGTCTGATGGCCCTCTGACCGATGTCGAATACAGGGCCTTCCTGAATATGTGGCTATGCAGATCAGTCTTTTGTGGCAAAGCCAATGAGCCAACCTTGAATCACATCGTGATGGCTGAAGAGCTGGCTGCTGGAAAAGTCATCCCACTTGGGAAATACCTCCTGGGAAGCGTCTATCATATGCTCAATCAAACCACCCACCTGATGCATACTAGTAAGAAAATCCCCTGTGTAAATGGTCCCTGGTGGTTTGTCCAAATGTGGCTGCAGTTATACATGCATCAAATCGTTGCTATTGACCTCAACAGCCGAGACTTCCCTTCAATCAATTACAAAGAAGGAGAAGCCCGGAGAACCAAAGGTTGTCAAACCTATGGAGAAGCTGCTTCCACTGTATCTATCAACAAGAACATTGGTGAACTGTTTGAGCTCTTCTTCAGAGGCTTTGCTCATCCTCTTTGGTTCCCATATTTGGATAATGACAATCTTACTCTCCCTTGCGAATTCAGCTTTGAGACTGGATGCACTGATGTACGATCTGTAGCAATTTTCAATGCCTTCATCCAGCCCTGCATCCTGCCAGCCGAATTCTGTGGAGGGAGGCTGGTTCAAAGCACTTATGAATATTATCAGCCAAACATGATGGCTAGACAGTTGGGATGTGGCCAAGTGCCCCCTAGGCTATTCTTCCATGAATTCCTCAGGCCTAGGGAGATTGTCAAGGATTCCACAGAGACAAGAAGGATTTTTACTTATAAATGCTGTGGAACTATTTATGCACCTGATCCTTTTGTGCCAATAATATCTGCCCATCCTTCCTTCACTCTCTGGTGGCAAGAATTCCATGATCATATCTTCAACATGCCAATCCATCCCTTCTGCCTTGAATTAATGCCTGATTATCAGCCAACTGCAGAGGTAATATGCTTATTCCTTCATCTGTCTTAATAACATTAACCCCAATCGATTCTGACTCTATTATTTTGCAGGACATAACACCTGCCCCTCTTGCCAGGGTAATTTTATACAAAACTGCAGGCCCAATCTCTGCTTTGGGGCACCAATCTCCTACCTTGGCTCAGCTGATGGCTAGACAAGCTTCTTCAGATCCAATACTTACTAGACCATCATCTGTCAAGAGGAAAACCCTTTCTTTAACTGCCCCCTCAGTTGTAAAGAAGAAAAGAACAAGCAGCAAAATAATTGCACAGGTCAAATTTCTCCTTCCTCGAGTAAAAAATGCTAATTTCATTCTGCTCATTTTCTACTCCTTTATGATTTCAGGCCAAATCACAGCAATTGGCCATTAGCACAGAACCTGCCGATGCTTCTGTGATTGGTAAAATTTCTCACTATTTTGTCTCTAAAGTTCCTCTCCATCGGCATTGATTCTTTTTTCAGTTTCAGAGCAAATCTCAATGGACCCAATCTTGGAGAGTTCTTCTTCTCATCAAGAACCAGCTTCAGCTTCATCTGATGTTCCTCAGCCAGAAGCCTCTTCCCCATCAAAAGATCTTCCAAGCTCTCCTCAGCACGACATACAAGAATCTTTGCCTGAGCTTGAGCTGCCCTCTCTCTCCATCCAAGAGATCAGGAATGAGGTAGAGATAATTACTCAGTCTTCCCAGTTCTTTATTCAATGGATAATCATTAATTCGGCAATACCCTTTTCCAGGAGAAAATAACTTCATCACCCAGCTACTCATTTCCCTTGGATGATCTTGTTGCCGAACAAGCAGAGGAAATTTCTTCTGGTCAGACTTTATCAGAAGAAACCCAGGCAAAACTAAAGGAAATCTTCTCCTTTCTGCACAAAGACATCCAGGATCAAGTCAAGGATGCTGATCTTCTGAGAGATATGCTTGAGCCTATTGAACAAAACCTTCCTGTTGATATTCAAGCTTCTTTGGAACCAATCTCTCAATTGGATCAACAATTTGCTGCAGTCAGACAGGTTCTGAAAAGTCAATCTTTACAACCAGCTTTAGAACAAAGAAGATCCATAGCTAAGCAATCCTTGAAAGATCTGTATATTCAAGCTCAGAGTAATAAAGAATTGTCAGCTAGACTGCAGCCAGCACTTGATCTGAAGAAGACCAGAAAAGCTGAACTAGAAGCCGAATTGAGGACTCTGTCAATCGAAATCGAAGCTGACGAGAAGAAGTTAGCCGAACTCCCTGATCTGACAAAGAGGATACGGAAGGAAGCATCGGCAATTCTAACTGAAGACAAACAGCTCAAAACGAAGCTCTCTGCTCTGATAAAAACCCAAGAAGCAGGCAAAAATCTTTTGGAGACCATTAATAGAATGATATCGACTTTGTAGTCTCACCGATCTTTTGCTTTCTTCCTCACGCCAAGCACACAGCAAGCCGAATTAGCTGGCTTCACACGTGGCCCGGGCTTTTGAATCCGGAAGCGTGCCAGTCAGTTTGCCTGAAAACTAACAAAGGGACAAAAAAGTTTAGATCAAAACCTGGAACGTGCCGGGTGAGACCAGACAGTTCCATATTTGCGGCATTGAAGCCAATCTCGAGAGACATATAGCTACGGACAAGCTATCTGTCGGCAGTTAAAGCCTCATTCGGCAATCGGCAAGGCACACAAGGAGCGCACTGCCGAATGCGTGACGTAAGCATGACGAAAGATCGGCTTTCAACCGAATGAACATTGTAACACATACTCATAGCCGATTAACGAGAAACAGAGCATGATAGATAAATAAAAGGGTGAAACATGATCATAAATTCGCAGAAAAACAAGGAATGCATAGGCCGAAAGCAGCACCCGTCAAGCATGATAACAAAACAAGTTAATCCACCGCATGATACGACTTGTTTGAGACCACGCCACTAATCAGATTAGATTAATCCACCGCATGATACAATCTAACCGTGAAAAGCTAAAAGCATTCAATGTTTAATTACGAACCCACAACACAGTCATGAATTTACATTGAAAACAAGAATGCATAGGCCGAAAGCAGCACCCGTCAAGCATGGCAACAAACAAGTTAATCCACCGCATGATACAACTCGTTTGAGGCCACACCACCAATCAGATTAGATCAATCCACCGCATGATACAATCTAATCGTGAAAGGCTAAAAGCATTCATTTGTCCAATGCAAACCCACGAACACACGTTCACTCGTGAGAGCACTACCGAATGCGGCTATTTAGCCGAATCGGGGTCCATGGCGAAGGAACAAGCCTAATCGGTAAAGATAAATCTATCAGATCGAATCGAATTCTAATCCACCGGATGATTAGCTCTAAGACAACCCAAAAACCTGCATCTACCGCATGATACCCGGTTCTGTCAAGATCTACACGATGCCGACAAGCTCGAACCCGCGACACGTGGCAACCTAGATCGGTTTCGGACTCGGCTATGAGGGGATAAGTCGTCGCATCGTACGCATCGTGAAGTAGAGCCGATTCTAGCCGATCTAGATTGGGCAAAGGTGTGTTGCATGAATTAAGCACATAGTAAAAACGAAGCAACACGGGGTAACTTAATGAATCTGTTAGATCTTGCCGAAATCTAACAGAGCCGATAACTTGGTCCATACTAGATCTTAGCCCACCGCATGGCTCATGACCTAACAGAGGAACCTTCTTGAAACCACAACTTAAATCCACCGGATGATACTAAGCATGGTAACAAGACTACTTGCATCAAAGCTTAAATCCACCGCATGATACTAAGCATGATACAAGGTTGCCGGTACTTACGGAGGTCGACGGATCGATGACTCCTCTCGAAGAACTCGACGACTCGACTAAAGGACTCGATGTTGGCACGGGGCCGGTTTGTTGTGTTGATTGATTCGATGATATGATCTACAATTGCCATGGGTTTATATTTATACCCAGGTCTTGATACAACTCCTAGTCGGACACGACTACAATACTTGTTTCTAAAAATAAATGACGAATCTTCGTGCCCATATTGCGTTCCTTGTTCGAACCGGCCTTTTCCTTATATTGATCCACGTCATCATGTCTTCCCGAACGCTACCACTCTTCGCCTGCGGAACAATGCCTCTGCCGAATGATGACGCATTCCCGACCGAAGAGTATCTCTGCCGAACGCTTCAGAGAAAACCCCTTAGCCGAATGGCGACGCGTTCCCGACCGCAGAGCATCTTTGCCGAATGCTTCAGAGAAAACCCCTTAGCCGAATGGCATCCTTCCACCAAATCCGGCTCACATGTCAGCCTCTTCCTGGTGCTAATTTTTGGTGTCAACACATGCCCCTTCAATTTCGGGATAAAGGATACTTTTATCTCGGAATTGACCAGGAATCCCCAACATTTCCAGGCTGAGCCCGCTCGACATCTGTTTTCCGCTCCCAAATCCTCAGAGTGCGTTCTCAAACTCAAACCCTAGTTCGTCGAATCTTTCAAGCTCCGATCTTCAAATGGCGAACCAGGATCAAATTCTTCAAGTAAGTTCCGTTTTCTTCAATCACATTCGGCATTACTCTTTTCAAGCTGCATTTTGAATTCCCGAATCGCTCTTCTTCCGTTCTCAATAGGCTCTGACCACTGAAATCCTGACCCCTACGGAGGAGCAATCCGCATCTTTCTTCCTCGGCCCCTCAGGGAATCCAGATCCCTCCGAAATTATTGCGGCCGAGTCTCAGAGGATCCCTTTCAAAACTTCACTGTCGAGACCTCACGAATGGCAAGATTCATTCAAGAACTGGCCTCTGCCCCCAATCGCCGGCTGGAGAAACTGGTACAAAAGGATTCTTGAAGATAAAAGCCCCCAGACGCAGAATTGGGACAGTCTTCGTATTTCTCATTGCTTGGAGCTATCCCTAGCCGAAACACCCAAGAATGAAAATCTCCTGATTGCAGCTTGTCACTTCTGGTCCAATGGCATGAATGCCTTTCTCTTTGGTCACGGACCAATGACTCCAACCCTGGCCGATGTCTACATGATAACCGGCCTGAACATTACAGGGATAACACACCCATACAGGTACAAAGGTTCTTCCAAACAGACAGGGGTGAAGACTGGAGTCGGCTATAAGAAATACATCCAGACTTACATGCATGATGGTCCTCTGACTGACGTTGAATACAGGGCCTTTCTGAATATGTGGTTGTGCAGATTTGTTTTCTGTGGTAAAGCCAATGAGCCAACTCTGAATCACATAGTAATGGCCGAAGACCTGGCTGCAGGCACACTTATCCCTCTCGGGAAATATCTCTTGGGAAGTGTCTATCACATGCTCCATCAAACCATTTATCAGATGCACACCAACAAGAAAATTTCCTGCGTCAATGGTCCCTGGTGGTTCGTCCAGATGTGGCTGCAATTGTACATGCACCAAATTGTCTCCATTGACCTCAACAGCCGACACTTCCCCTCGGTCAATTACCAGGAAGCAGAAGCCCAGAGCACCAAAGGCTGTCAAACCTATGGGGAAGCAGCCTCCACTATTGCTATCAACAAGAGCATTGGAGAACTGTTTGAACTTTTCTTCAAAGGCTTTGCCAATCCCTTCTGGTTCCTATACATGGACAATGACAGTCTCACTTTTCCTTGTGAATTCAGCTTCGAGACTGGATGCATAGATGCAGAGTCCACAGCAATTTTTAACACTTTTATTCGGCCTTGCATCTTACCAGCCGAATTTTGTGGAGGAAGGCTGGTTCAAAGTTCATATGAATATTACCAGCCGAATATAGTAGCCAGGCAATTAGGATGTGGCCAAGTGCCCCCAAGATTATTCTTCCATGAATTCCTCAAGCCTAGGCAGATCATCAAAGACTCCACAGAAACAAGAAGAATTTTTGATTACAAGTGTTGTGCAGCCATCTACCAGATCGAACCTTTTGTGCCAACAGCACTTGCTCATCCTTCTTTTATTCTTTGGTGGCAAGAAGTCCATGATCACATCTTCAATGTGCCAGTTCACCCTCTCTGCCTTGATTTGATGCCTGACTATCAGCCGAATTCAGAGGTAAATATGCTTATAATCCATCTGTTTTTCCAATAACATCCTCTTTCATCGACTTTTAACTCTGTTATCCTGCAGGACATAGTCCCTGCCCCTCTGGCCAGAGCAATTGCATATAACACTGCAGGCCCAATATCTATTCTGGGGCATCACTCTCCTTCTTTGGCTCAAATAATGTCTAGGCCTGCCAGTCTGGATCTAACTCTTGCTGCACCACCTGCTGCCAAGAGAAAAATTTCTTCTCTAACTGCCCCTTCATCATCTTGTCCTTTAAAACTCTTTTCATCGGCACTAACTTTCTTTCAGTCACAGAGCAAGCTTCAATGGATCCAATTTCGGAGAGCTCCCCTTTTCATCAAGAACCAGCTTCAGCTCTACCTGATGTACCTCAGCCAGAAGCCTCATCTCCATCAAAAGATCTTCCAAGCTCTCCTCAGCACGACATACAAGAATCTTTGCCTGAGCTTGAGCTGCCCTCTCTCTCCATCCAAGAGATCAGGAATGAGGTAGAGATAATTACTCAGTCTTCCCAGTTCTTTATTCAATGGATAATCATTAATTCGGCAATACCTTTTTCCAGGAGAAAATAACTTCATCACCCAGCTACTCATTTCCCTTGGATGATCTTGTTGCCGAACAAGCAGAGGAAATTTCTTCTAGTCAGACTTTATCAGAAGAAACCCAGGCAAAACTAAAGGAAATCTTCTCCTTTCTGCACAAAGACATCCAGGATCAAGTCAAGGATGCTGATCTTCTGAGAGATATGCTTGAGCCTATTGAACAAACCCTTCCTGTTGATATTCAAGCTTCTTTGGAACCAATCTCTCAATTGGATCAACAATTTACTGCAGTCAGACAGGTTCTGAAAAGTCAATCTTTACAACCAGCTTTAGAACAAAGAAGAGCCATAGCTAAGCAATCCTTGAAAGATCTGTATATTCAAGCTCAGAGCAATAAAGAATTGTCAGCTAGACTGCAGCCAGCACTTGATCTGAAGAAAATCAGAAAAGCTGAACTAGAAGCCGAATTGAGGACTCTGTCAACTGAAATCGAAGCTGACGAGAAGAAGTTAGCCGAACTCCCTGATCTGACAGAGAGGATACGGAAGGAAGCATCGGCAATTCTAACTGAAGATAAACAGCTCAAAACGAAGCTCTCTGCTCTGATAAAAACCCAAGAAGCAGGCAAAAATCTTTTGGAGACCATTAATAGAATGATATCTGATGCTAAAGATGTAATCTCCAAGTACTTGGGTGTGTAGTTGTATCGAATATTTAATTAGCCGAATGTCTCACCGACTTTGTAGTCTCACCAATCTTTTGCTTTCTTCCTCGCTTTATTGTGAACAACACATTCGGCAAAGCTTAGTCGTAACAGCGTTAGACCCGAAAAACGACCTAACACAACACAGCCGAATCCAATTCAGTAGAACTGAACCCGATTCGGCATGAATCCCAAACGACACCGAAACTGCTCGGTTCGTGGGGCTTTCCACCTTCCGAAATTTTGGGATGTGCGCCACGATCTCCTCTACGGGTTCTATAAATAAATACCCAGGCAGCCCACAGTTTTTTCACCAAGTTCTTCGTCTTCCAAGTTCTTGCCGGCCCAAGCCATTCTTTTCCCCATCATAGTAACTCCGAGAAACTTCCAATGGCCGACAACAACAGGAGGCGCCCGGCCGCCGATGAGGCCGAAGGAAGCCGCGCCGGCGCTCGCCGCAGGTGATTGGCTGCTTACTTCTCTCCATTCTTTTCGAGATTTGCCCTCTCCTTGACAAATCCCTTTGTTCCTTCAGGGTAATCCAATGGATTGCCGCCGCTGGTGCGCCAGTTGCGGCTCCAGCCGCTGCTCCTGCGGCATCCAACTCCTCGAGTTCGTCCAATCGGACTCGTTCATCGGATGACTCCCGCTACTCAGACGGCGATGCTCGCCGATTCAAGGCGGAGCGCGATGACTCTCGTCGCGAACTGGAGATCATCTCCAAGCAAGCCGGGATTGCGGACCTCGAATGGCAGGCCGAGCGCAAGCAACTGCTTGAAGTCATTGATGGTGAGTCCTGCAATCTGCTCAATCTCAATTCTCGTCCTCCAAATGATATTAATCTGTTATCCCCTTGTAACTTTGCAGCGCGTGATGCTGAACTTGATCGACTGAAGGCGCTGGTGGAGGAGCTGGCGGACAAGGTGAACGCCCAAGGGGACACACCCGAGGCACGCCTTGGTGCGGTGGCAGGTCGTGTCGACGAAGTGGCTTCCCATGGCGTTCGCCTGGGCGTCGCTACGGGTCTCGTCGCTATGTCGACGCACACCGGCACTGACTATTCCAGGATGCCGGTTGGTTTTGCCAACAGCAACCCAGAAGACATCGATGATATTGACGCCTCCATTGATCGTCTTGATGGCCATGGTGCTGCCATTGCCGATTCCATTCATCCCCAGTCTGTTTTGAACAGGCTCTTTCAGTAGTTTGTACTAGGGATTTATGGAATTTCGGCAATAAAACTTATCTTTTGCATGAACTCTTGATGTAACATGTTTTGTGCTAAGGGCAATACATTCAGTACTGGCCATTTTTCTTTTTCTCCAACGTTTCTGTCAATTTCCTTCTAAAGACGATTTCTTCCTGAACATCGGCTGTTTAGCAATTTAATATATCAATCACCGATCGATTTCAATACTGGGATAATACTTCTTCAAATATCTTCCATTTATAGCAGAAGCAAATTCTTCTCCCAATAATGTCTTCAAAATATATGCATTTCCAGGTACGCATCTAACCACTCTGAAAGGACCTTCCCAATTTGGAGACCATTTGCCGAATGCTGCATATTTGGTTCCAATCGGCAATATCGCTTTCCAAACTAGATCACCTTCTGTAAATTGCTTAACCTTCACCTTCTTGTTGTAATACTTAGCAACTCGCATTTTGTTCTTCTCAATATTCTCCAAGGCCCTGAGACGAATCATATGCAAATCTTCTAATTCGTCCATCATTAAATCTTTATAATCTTTAGAACTTAAATCCTTTTGCAATTTTATTCTCCTTGAGTCTAAATGTATTTCCCATGGCAAGATAGCATGATGCCCATACACCAACTCATAAGGAGACGTCTGTGTAGCCCCATGTGGAGCCATTCGGTAAGCCCACAAAGCCTCATTGAGTACCGAATGCCACTTTCTTGGCTTCTGATCAATCTTCTTCTGTATAATCTTAATCATAATCTTGTTAGAGGCTTCTGCCTGACCATTAGCTTGGGCATAATAAGGAGAAGAATTTAACAATTTGATGCCCATACTTTCAGCAAAATCTCTGAACTCTGAAGATGTAAATTGAGCCCCTTGATCTGTGGTGATTGTTTGAGGAATCCCAAATCTGTAAATGATATGTTCTTTAACAAATTCAACCATATTCTCCGACGTCACCTTCTTTAATGGAATTGCCTCAACCCACTTGGTAAAATAATCGGTTGCCAAAAGCACAAACTTATGCCCCTTGCTAGATGGAGGATTTATTTGGCCAATCAAATCTATTCCCCATCCTCTGAATGGCCATGGCTTGATAATGGGATTCAAAGCCGATGCTGGAACTCTCTGAATGTTTCCAAATCTCTGACAGTCTTGACATCCCTTATAATATTCAAAGCAATCTTCCAACATTGTCGGCCAGTAATATCCAGTTCTTCTAATAACCCACTTCATTCGGTAGGCCGATTGATGTGCTCCACACAACCCATCATGTACTTCACTCATCAGCCTTTTTGCTTCTTCATGATTTAAGCAATGTAACAGCACCCCATCCAAGGATTTATAATATAAATTATCATCAAGAAGAACAAACTTTAAAGCTTTATACCTGAGCTTTCTAGAAACCTTTCGAGATGGGTTCTCCAGATAATCGGCAATCTCTTTTCTCCAATCATCTTCTGCCAGATTATTCCCGAAAGCATGTACATCATTAGCAAAAACTTCTCGAAGCTCTTTATAACCCGAAGCACCTTGAGCTAATCTGTTTGCCTCTTCATTGTCTCTCCTAGGAATATGCTGCAGAATTACTGACTGAAATTCCTTTAAGATCTGCTTGCATTCTTCATAGTAATTCCTTAAGACATCGTTTCTGCACTCATACTCGCCATTTAGTTGCCTTATGACTAATTCTGAATCTCCAAAAATTTCAACTGCAATGGCCTTTGCTTCTCTCAAGTACTGAAGTCCTCTGAGCAACGCTTCATACTCAGCTTGATTATTAGTGACAGTAGGTTGAATAGGAATAGCAAATTCAAATACCTCTCCTCTCGGTGAAATTAACAAAATACCTACTCCACCACCTTTGTCACATGAAGAGCCATCGAAGAATAATACCCAAGGAGCAATTTCAAGCGAATTAACTGATAAATCGTGATGCTCAGTAATGAAATCGGCAATAATCTGTCCTTTAACAGCCTTTGCCGATTCAAACCTTAACTCAAATTCAGACAAAGCTAAAATCCATTTGCCAATCCTTCCATTCAAAATTGGCATAGACAACATGTGTTTTATCACATCAAACTTTGAATACACAATGCATTCGGCATGTAGTAAGTAGTGCCGAAATTTTGTACAGGAGTAGTAAACACATAAACAGAGCTTCTCAGTAACCGAATACCTCGTTTCGGGATCAAGCAACTTTCAGCTAAGGTATGCAACTACCCTTTCCTTTCCCTCGAATTCCTGTATGAGGGCCGATCCAATAGTTCGGGCATCGGCTGCCACGTACAACTTAAAAGGCTTGTTTAGCTGTGGAGGTACCAATACTGGTGGTTCTTTCATGTAATCCTTGATCTCATCGAAAGCCTTTTGTTGTTCGTCGCCCCATACAAACTTCTGATCCTTCTTGACCTTTAACAGTGAAGAGAAAGGCAACACCTTCTGTGACAAGTTTGATATGAATCTTCTCACAAAATTTATCTTGCCAAGCAGTGATTGTAACTCTTTAAGATTAGTTGGAGGAACAATTTCATCAATTGCCTTCATGCTTTTCTTGCCAACTCCTATTCCTCCTTCATGTATCAAAAATCCCAGAAACTCCCCAGCCGAAACTCCAAAAGCACACTTGTTCGGGTTCATTTTAAGCCCATGCTTCCTGGTGCATTCTAGAGTTTTCCTTATGTCAGCCAAATGGGACTCATGATCTAATGACTTGATCACTACATCATCAATATATATTTCCACAATCTTGCCGATCAACTCATGAAAAATATAATTCATAGCCCTTTGATAAGTTGCACCGGCATTTTTCAATCCAAAGGTCATGACAACCCACTCAAACAACCCTATGTGTCCAGGACATCTGAAAGCTGTCTTTACTATATCTTCTAATGCCATAAAAATCTGATTGTATCCTGCATTACCATCCATGAAACTGAGCACTTTGTATCCAGCAGCAGCATCAACCAACGAATCAGCAATAGGCATTGGATATCCATCCATGGGTGTAGCCTTGTTTAGATCTCTAAAATCTATGCAAACCCTCATTTTTCCATTTTTCTTATAGACAGGAACGATATTAGAGATCCAATCCGCGTATTTACATGGCCGAATGAAATTTGCATCTAGTAATCTTTCAATCTCCTTTTTCACATCGGCCAACACTTCTTCCTTGTAGATTTTTCGGGGTGGTTGCTTGTAAGGCCTGTAACCAGGTTTGATTGGCAACCGATGCTCAACAATAGAACGGTCTAGACCGGGCATCTCCGAATAATCCCAAGCAAAGCAGTCCTTGTATTCTTTTAACAATGTCACCAACTTTTCTTTGAAAACCGAATCCAAGTTAGCACTGATAAATGTCGGCCTTGGCTTGTCACCATCTCCAATGTCCACTTCTTCTAATTTATCGGCCGACACAAATCCACGTCCTAATTTTCCATCAGTTCCATCAATTGGATTTTCCATCAAAAATTACTATGAGAGCCGACTGCTTTGATCGGCTGTTGATCACTGCTGACTGGCTCAACAGGACCTTCTCCCCAGTCCTTACCTGAGAAGCAATCTATGCCTTGATATTCCCAGAAGGCTGGTTCCACATTAGCCACGCTAATTGAATCATCTGCTGGGACAATTTCCACTTCATCATCTATCCACTGAATAAGCTGTTGATGCATAGTAGATGGAATACAGCAATTCGCATGAATCCAATCTCTTCCAAGTAGCAAGCTGTATGCCCCTTTGCCTTCAATAACAAAGAAGGTTGTAAGCAGAATCTTGGACCCAATCATCAGATCTACATGTACACATCCTCTGGTGTCCGAAGGATTTCCAGCAAAATCATTCAACACTATGCTTGTTGGCGTTAAATCTTCAGGGCTCATGCCAAGTTTCCTGAATGTATTGTATGGCATCACATTAACAGCAGCTCCACCATCAACAAACATCTTCGTTAGTGGCTTCCCGTTGACATATCCTCTTAAATACAGTGGCTTCATGTGCCGATTCTGGACTGGCTTCTCGAAAATTGCTTGTTTATTCAATACCAATTGTGCCATTAACCCATATTGCTCGGCTTCATCCACTTCTGACAATATCTCTTCCTGTACAATTTGTTTAGCTGGAGCCATGAATTCATTCGGCAGAAAACATACCATACATGTAGGAGCCGAATGACCATGTTCGTCAGGTCTGTCTTTTGGGAGCCATATTGATTTCACCTTGACCTTTGCTTGCTTCAATTCCCGATTCCTCAGGCGCTGTACTCTTCTCTTCTGGCTCTTCCTCAAACCAGGTGGGCACCATTGTCCTTCTTGCCAAACATAAGCATGATCTTCTTCTTCTTCACGATCAACCCACTTGTAATCAGCATGTTTCTTTCTTGGTTGATCATTAAAACGCCGATCATCACTAGGATGCACCCTGCCAATTCTTTCATGGACAGATCGGCGATTGACAGTTCCCTGCCTATATTCATCATACCTATTATTGCATTCAGGACAACTATTCCATGTGGGAAGCTTCAAACCTTCGTTCCAACAGTGTCTGAAGAATGCACACCCCCAATGCGCACGTTCCTGCTCTCGAGCATACTCTTCTTGTTCTTCCTTAAACCTTTCTTCTTCGCGCCTTCTTTTCTCCTCCTCGTATTCACGCCTTTGAAAACGCTCTTTTTCTTGCTGACGCTGCCATTTGTTGAGGAGAATACGTGTAGTAACTCTAGGTTTAAAGGATTCTCCCACTTCAAATCGGCTATTCGGGAACCGAAGATCTTTCTGGCGAATCTGTTCAATTGTGATCTGCCGAGTGGGATCAACTGAACCATCCTGTCTTGCCTTCTTTGAGGTTAAAACTTTCAATCTTCCCTTTTCTCCAGATGGAACAGCATTCACCATATTAACCGAGAACCCAGTCATATTCTGAGGGAAAGGGTTACTGTCCAGTTTCATCTTGTTGTCGAATTTCAGATGTCCTTCCTGGATAGCTTTCTGAATCCTCATCCTAAAGACTCTGCATTCATTAATGGAATGAGAATTTCTATCATGAAACCCACAGTACCTCTTATCTTTCACTCCATCGGGCCGAAGCATAGAATGCCCCTGTGGCAATTTGATTCGGCCTTCTTTCACCAGGAACTCAAACAATTTGTCCGCCTTAGTCACATCAAAATCATATGTTCCCTTCACCTGTTTGATCCATCTTTGAGCCATTGTAACTGGTCCTTTGCTCCACACTATCTCTGCTGCGGCTATCTCCTCGCTATCTTCATATTCATCTTCTTGATCTGCTCTTTCAAGGAATTGGTTATAGATGTCAGCTACATCATTATTTTTAGCAAATCTGGCATCTTTCTTGAAACCATATGCCTGGTTACTCATCAAGGCCAATCTGTGTGACAACTGGCCCAAATCGTCAAACTCCATCCCGAATAGCTTCTCCCGAATGGCAGGCAGCATGCCAGCTACAGCCATACCAGCCAGCTGATCATCAGGTATGTTCAGAGAAAAGCACATGCTCTTTGTTTCCCTAAATCTCCTGAGGAACTCCGTGGGTGTTTCATTATTCCTCTGCCTCAGGCTGGTCAGATCAACCAACTTTTTCTCGGTACTGCCAATGTAGTAATGAGCATGGAATTTCTGCTCCAGGTCTTTCCAAGTACAAATCGACTGAGCAGGCAAAGAAGCAAACCATGTAAAAGCTGGACCTGTTAATGACAAAGGAAAGTATCTGATTCTAAAGGCCTCATCCGCCGAAGCTTCTCCAAGCTGCATCAAATATCGAGCTATATGTTCCACAGTACTTGTATCATCTTGTCCTGAGAATTTAGTAAACTCTGTAGGCACCTTGACTCTATTCGGCAATGATACCCTTTGGTACCATTCTGGGAAAGGAGACGAGTACATGTACCCCTGATTTTTAGGCTTCAGACCGAATTGATTTTGCAATACATCGGTCATTTTTTGCACCATGAGGTCAATACTGGTATCTTGATTCCCTGGTCTTCCAGCAAGCATGCCTGCAGTACCAACATACCCAGGATTCGGGAGGGCGTCGATAGCATTGTAATCCATAAACTCTGAATATCCGTTTCCATATAAATCCCTCTGCAGTCTGTTGTTCAAGGGAGATATCTTGTAAGCAGAAGCAGGCGGATTCCCTGTGGTGCCGAATGCCATATCACCGTATGTGCGAGTTTTCGGCAGTGCAGGCTGAGGATCTTGCCGAATCGGTTGTCCATTTGTATCTTTAGTACCAGAACCTCCAGTTTCATCAGCATTTCCTTTACCATGTGGTTTCTGAACTGGTGCTTGAACATTGAAGTATGTCGGGCCACCCAATTGCCCATGTATCTGCTCGAAGGATTTATCCACATGTTGACCAAAAATGCTTACCATTATATGCCGAAAACTGTTCAAGAACGCAGCATTGTGATTGGTCATTGCTTCCCCCAAAGCTTTGTATAACAAGCCCGAGAATCTCTCCCTCTCTTCTTCTTCAGTAAAATCAGACTGCCCAGGAAGGAGAACTCTTGGCAAGTCGGATTTGAGAAACGGTGCACCACTCCTGTTCTTGGCGAAAGACAGTAAACATTTGTTAATGAATTGGTCAGCAGCAGCCTTTACCATCTGTTGATGCTCTACAGACAATTCTTCCAAAGTAACGTCCATGATGTCGCTCAACTCAGGCATCTTGAAAACTTGTGTGTGTCCCACCGGGCGTGCCAAAAAGTGTGTTGACGTAAAATCCGCACCTCACGCCAAGCACACAGCAAGCCGAATTAGCTGGCTTCACACGTGGCCCGGGCTTTTGAATCCGGAAGCGTGCCAGTCAGTTTGCCTGAAAACTAACAAAGGGACAAAAAAGTTTAGATCAAAACCTGGAACGTGCCGGGTGAGACCAGACAGTTCCATATTTGCGGCATTGAAGCCAATCTCGAGAGACATATAGCTACGGACAAGCTATCTGTCGGCAGTTAAAGCCTCATTCGGCAATCGGCAAGGCACACAAGGAGCGCACTGCCGAATGCGTGACGTAAGCATGACGAAAGATCGGCTTTCAACCGAATGAACATTGTAACACATACTCATAGCCGATTAACGAGAAACAGAGCATGATAGATAAATAAAAGGGTGAAACATGATCATAAATTCGCAGAAAAACAAGGAATGCATAGGCCGAAAGCAGCACCCGTCAAGCATGATAACAAAACAAGTTAATCCACCGCATGATACGACTTGTTTGAGACCACGCCACTAATCAGATTAGATTAATCCACCGCATGATACAATCTAACCGTGAAAAGCTAAAAGCATTCAATGTTTAATTACGAACCCACAACACAGTCACGAATTTACATTGAAAACAAGAATGCATAGGCCGAAAGCAGCACCCGTCAAGCATGGCAACAAACAAGTTAATCCACCGCATGATACAACTCGTTTGAGGCCACACCACCAATCAGATTAGATCAATCCACCGCATGATACAATCTAATCGTGAAAGGCTAAAAGCATTCATTTGTCCAATGCAAACCCACGAACACACGTTCACTCGTGAGAGCACTACCGAATGCGGCTATTTAGCCGAATCGGGGTCCATGGCGAAGGAACAAGCCTAATCGGTAAAGATAAATCTATCAGATCGAATCGAATTCTAATCCACCGGATGATTAGCTCTAAGACAACCCAAAAACCTGCATCTACCGCATGATACTCGGTTCTGTCAAGATCTACACGATGCCGACAAGCTCGAACCCGCGACACGTGGCAACCTAGATCGGTTTCGGACTCGGCTATGAGGGGATAAGTCGTCGCATCGTACGCATCGTGAAGTAGAGCCGATTCTAGCCGATCTAGATTGGGCAAAGGTGTGTTGCATGAATTAAGCACATAGTAAAAACGAAGCAACACGGGGTAACTTAATGAATCTGTTAGATCTTGCCGAAATCTAACAGAGCCGATAACTTGGTCCATACTAGATCTTAGCCCACCGCATGGCTCATGACCTAACAGAGGAACCTTCTTGAAACCACAACTTAAATCCACCGGATGATACTAAGCATGGTAACAAGACTACTTGCATCAAAGCTTAAATCCACCGCATGATACTAAGCATGATACAAGGTTGCCGGTACTTACGGAGGTCGACGGATCGATGACTCCTCTCGAAGAACTCGACGACTCGACTAAAGGACTCGATGTTGGCACGGGGCCGGTTTGTTGTGTTGATTGATTCGATGATATGATCTACAATTGCCATGGGTTTATATTTATACCCAGGTCTTGATACAACTCCTAGTCGGACACGACTACAATACTTGTTTCTAAAAATAAATGACGAATCTTCGTGCCCATATTGCGTTCCTTGTTCGAACCGGCCTTTTCCTTATATTGATCCACGTCATCATGTCTTCCCGAACGCTACCACTCTTCGCCTGCGGAACAATGCCTCTGCCGAATGATGACACATTCCCGACCGAAGAGTATCTCTGCCGAACGCTTCAGAGAAAACCCCTTAGCCGAATGGCGACGCGTTCCCGACCGCAGAGCATCTTTGCCGAATGCTTCAGAGAAAACCCCTTAGCCGAATGGCATCCTTCCACCAAATCTGGCTCACATGTCAGCCTCTTCCTGGTGCTAATTTTTGGTGTCAACATGGCTTAGTAAAATATAGAAATATTCTGCAAGCGCACAGAATCACCGCTGTAGCACTTCACCTGGGAGTATTCCGCACTACTTACTCTGCTAGCAAGAGCAAGCAACCTTGTCAATACTCTTGGTGACAATTCACCTCCAGTATCAAGCAAGATCGAAGAACCAGCCAAGACAAAGACTTAAACAAGACTACAAGCACTAGAACTATAACAGACTATAGTCTAAACAAGATATATGCTGCAACTAGGATAAAGTAGAAGCAAGATATAAATGACAAAGGCAAAGTGATAAAGATAACTATATTGATAACTGAAAGTCTTACAAAAGGAAAGGTAAAAGATACAAGAGGTAATACCAGAGCTTCTGAAGACGACTCCGGAACCTCCGAGGCAAAGCTCGACTCAACTCTAACTCCCAACTAAACTATCCTAACTCTACTAGAATGAAAGTGGAAATGAGCTCCTTGGCTTGGTGTGTGTTTACAAGTGAGGTGCGACCCTCTATTTATAGCTCCAAGGGTCGGTTGAGGCAGGGTAGCGGCCAAGGCAACCAGAGAGGCGGTGCCGGGCCTTCGGCCGAATTTCCCGGTTCGGCCGAACTGGCCAGTTCGGCCGAACCGTGGGATCTGCCGCCTCTGGCTCCCACGGCCAGGATCCACCCCTGGAAGGCGGTTGTGCACTGGGGGTGGTTCGGGCGAACCCCCCAGTTCGGCCGAACTGGGCTGGGAGCCCAGGCCCGTCCCCCTGCACCGCCTTTGCTCTTTGGGCCTTCTGGGCTGCCTCCTGGTGATTGGCTTCGTGTGTTTATGGCCCAGAGGTGATGTGGTTGTGGCCCGGGAAGAGATGGCTGCCGTCCTCATGTCGTGTTCGCTTGATATTCGTTGGACGACTCCCGGTGACGTGCACGACTAAGGGGGGTTAACCGGCCGAACGGAGTCATTCGGCCGATTCGGTCATTTTCGGCCCCAATAGCACATATTTGTCGTAGTTGTACTTGCACAAGTGACACTCACCAAAACTCGTGGAACTTTATTAGAAATAAAACCTAAGTACATGAAATGTTGCATATAACCTCATTTATTCCCGAGTATTGGTGGTCGGATTTGGGCTGTAACGACCGCCAACAAGCTCCCCCAAGCTTAGCTCTTTGCTCGTCCTCGAGCAAAGATATAAACTTAGGCTCGGTGGATTAGGAGTTGCTACAATGTCATTTCTTTTGCAGGTAACTTTATAAACAACTAGTCTTCAAGAATACTTGAATCATAGGCAAAGTTTCAAATCACCTTTTTACCCATGGGGCTTATAGCAATCTCCTTATCTTGGGTGGTTGAAAGGACGAACAGTTTAAACTCAGTTTTATTCCACTCTACTCTTTTTAGGACCCCATCTCGGAGTTTTTCATAAGTTTTGAAAACTACAAATTGTTCCTCATTGGCACACTCAATCACTCAAGTGTATTTGAATCCTCACCAAAGGCTTGTGCCTTCTTTTCATCCTAACATCTAATATGGCTTTTTGTATGGCTCAAGGACAAAGGATGAAGGCATGCATGCATCTTATATTTTGCTAAGTCAAAGACCGGATCTCTGAGGAGACAAATCACATCTTAAGATCGAGACGTGCAAGTGTGTGGATATGAATGGGGTGGAATATGGTGGAATGGTGGAATGGAATATGGTGGGATTCGTGGAATGGAATATGGTGGAATGGGACATGGTGGAATGGTGGAATGGAGCATGGTGGAACTCCTTGGATGAATTTCCCTCTCCTTGATTTATTTTTGAGAACATGGGCTATCTTTTATTCTCCTATTTTTGCCATGCCACTTGGCATGCTTTTCTCTTTCTTTTTGCCATGCCCTTTGGCATGCTTTTCTTTTTCTCTTATTTTTGCCATGCTTATTTGGCATGATTTTCTTTTTGCATAGCCCATGTCTCTATCAAGAATATTTGGAGAGGGAGATCATAGAACATGGAGCATTTATTTTTGTGGATGGATGATGGAAAATGTTTGCTAACTCCCAGTGTAGGAATTGCAAGTGAGAGGTGGTGTGTGTACGTGGGTCTCGATCTTTAAGAATATGAAAGCTTCACTCAAAGGTCACAATAATTTGACAAAGCTCACTAAGATAACAAGCAGCATATGAGTAGAAATTTTCAACTAAGCTTATCATATGGCTTTAGTAGGTATTTTGACCAATGAGGAACTTGTTTCATTTTGAAAGCACAAATCTCCGAGATTTTCCCCGTACTAAAAGCAGAATAGAACTTAACCAAATTCTCACTATATCAATCCCCACAACAACTTAGACTTGGAATAAAGCATGTGCTCCCACAAGGTTTTCAGGATCATTTTTACTCATGCCAAATAATTCAAGCACAATCTATCGACTAGTTGAAACAAAGTACTTGCAAACTTAATGACAGAGCAACTATTCATCATTTCCAAAGTGTGAGGCATATGATTCATTCCATGCATAGTTGGGAGTTATTTTATTCAAGGGAAATATTGTTTTAGGGAAATATTTTTGGTATTTTCATTTTCTTAAATGCAAACTATCATGAATGGAAATGAAAGGGAAATTAAATGATCAAAGTGCTGGATAAATCGGGACATACCTGTGGGGGTCCTCCCCCAAGCTTGGACTCTTCACTGGTAGGGGTTGAGCCTTGAAAGATACTGGCTCAGCTGTTCCGCTTGTTCGTGGACGTCGTGCTGGATAGACGCCACCATCCCGCTATTCTCTTGATGGTACTGACAATGGCGGGCTAGAGTGTCTTGAATATCTCGGGTACGGTCGTCGATGAGCTCGACTCGGTCGGAGATGTAGGACAACTCCCAGCCGTAGTCGAAGCGTGCGGACTGTGAGTATCCGGGGTAGTATGGCTGGGAGGCACTGTCGTATCCCCCTCCATACCGACTCCTGGACCATTCAGAGTCCGTGTCCTGGCCGTAGTCCCAGCGTCCTGAGGTGAAGTAGTTCGGCTCCTGATGTTGCCCGGAGCCTCCTGCTCCAGACGTCCTAGCACCGGTGTACATGTCGTAGGTGGCCTCAAAAGCGGAAGTGTGTCGGTGCGGCATTTGTGGTACATCTTCCGGCTCCTGTGAGGTGGCGAGCCCAGCATCACTCCTGGCTCGTCCCCTTGTGACGGGTCCGTCACCTGCAACGCTGTGCCGAGCGGGCTCTCTCCAAGGTGGAGAATCATCCGACTCGGTCCTCAACTGAAGAGTTAGTTTCGGCGTGGTATACAACCTTAATGCTGCACAAGGCAAAGGCACTTCAGTTGTATAGCCATGGTAAATCATTGCCAGCGTTGCGTCAGGCGTCCGCCGTTTCATGTGGGCTTGCACGAAGTGCTCGGCATCCACGACGGAATGCGCTGTCTTGATGTATGTGAGCCGGGCACCTTGAAGGACGCCCAGGTGGTTAGCGAGGTGAGTGACTAGAGAAGTCATCGCCATGCTACCCGCACGTGAAATATGAGACAGCCAGTGACCAACCATGTCTTTCACAGGTGAATAGGGAATCTGCTTGACCATGGCAAAAAGAACCCGCAACTCGATGGTGTTGACAGGGCGCAAATCTGCCCGGGGGAATACCGTCATAGACACCCAACGATGCATGAAACGCAAGGTGGGGTTATGAATGCTGTTCGTGCGTGGCGCATGACAGTTGGTATCCCCCGAAATCTTTTTCCAAAATGCCACCCGGTCAAATCTTTTAAGCGCTTTGTTCGGGTCTAATGAACAACGGCTTGAAAATCCGAGACCCGAACTAAAATCCCTCCAAGAGCAGAAGAACTCTTGGTTGAAGAACCGAAAACGAATCCCCCCAGTTTCTGAAACCAAAGTCGAGAGGAATTCAAGGGTGAGCAGGTACGGACCTTCTTCGTTGATGTGCCAGAAATTCTCCCAGCCAATGGCCTGGAAAATTTCCGTGAACTCTACGTCCATCCCCGTGTCCCTGAGCAAATCTTGCTCAAACACACAGGTGTGCTCGAACTCCTTCAGCCGAAGCTCGTTGAAGGTGTTCTGCTCCCTTTCTGTTCTAAGGTTGATGTCACTCTCGCTCAGGAGCTGCCTGGCTGGGGGCGTGGCATGGCCCCATCCCGAGCCGGCTACTCCGTGCTCGTCCGTGTCCATCCGGCTTGAGCCTCGGGACGGAGCTGGGGAGCTCCCAGCATCGTCCGATCGTCGGCCTAGCCGGGCGGAACGACGGAGCGAAGTGAAGAACTTCGACATGATTCCTGCAAAAAGTTAGTGCAACAACAACTACCCGAAGGACTGAATATGTATGGTTAGCTCAAGCAAATCAAGTCAGTCGTTCGAGATAGTTAGTCATTCCTGCGGGGATGAAAGCCACCACAAAAGGTTAGTCATTCTTGTGGGTGTCGGTGACCACCACAAAATCGTCCAGAAATTCAGCACAAAGATCACAACAAAAGCAAAATATTTTTGGGATTTTCTAGTGATGCAAGTGAACCAAAACTTGAGCAAGAACTTGGGGAGAACTTGAGCAAGCACTAGAGCAAAGAACTTGAGAAGGAGAGAGAGCTTCCTAGCAGAATTTTCAGAATGTATGAGTGAGTGAATGGTGCAAGGAAGCAAGGAAGCTTGGCCAGCAATTTATAGGCCGAGGGGAGGGCCTTGGCCAGTTCGCCCGAAGGCTCTGGTTCGCCCGAACCAGGCCTGGTGGCCAGGGCACTCCCATGTGAGTGCAGCACTCACATGTCTTTGTTTCCACTCCAAGTTTGTGCGGCCATCAATTCCCAAGGACATTTTTAGTGGATTTTAGTGGTAGGTGAGATGGAAATGTGATATGACCAAAATGAAAATTAGTGGAGTCATCCCCATGCTGCCATGTTTGTGATAATTGGTGAGTGTGCAGCCATTTTTAGTGGGGTAGACATGTTTGGTGCTGGTTGGTGGTGATGGTAAATAATTGGAGATGTTCTAGAAGGGATGAAAATGATAAAAGTTACCAATTACATCCACCCTAGGTAAAATTTCAGCATGTGTCCAATTATTTCTAACCAAGCTTGCAAAATTTTCTACTTTCTCTCAAATTAATTACTCAAGTGGTTCATTTATTTTGGAAAGGGAAACATGCAAATGCAATTGAGAATTTAAAAATTGAAAGGGAAATATGGGATACATACCGGTTTTCCTCGCGGCGAGAGCTCAGCTTTTAAGTCCGCGAGCGGGACTTCTCCTGTCTTCAGTTGCTCTTGTCATCGTCCGGTCCCGGAGTGGACGACTCGGACGATGCAACCTTCTTCCGCCACATCTTCTTGTTCTTCTTCTTCGGTGTTGGTGGCGGTGGGATCGGCGTCTCTGGAGAATTCCAGAGGGCTTGTTCTTCCTCGTATTTCTTTACGAGGAAATCCATTTCTTCTGCACTTGTCGGTTCCGTCGGCTCGTTCCACTTGAGCTGCTCACCACCGAGTATTTCCAGCTCTCCATTAATGAGGGCCTTAAGGAAACATTCGGCGCTCCTCTGCTCCGGTGTGAGTGGCTCTGTCTTCTTCTCTTCCCGTGGTTGAAACTTGAAGTAAGTCAACCTTCCGTCGATACGGAACGAGATTTCTCTCGCTTCCATATCGATCCTAGCCCGGGTGGTGTTCAAGAATGGTCCGCCCAACACAAGAGGAAACGAATGCTCATTCCCCGTGTCGAGGACAACAAAGTCCACAGGGACATATCGTCCCCAGATCCGGACCGGTACATTCTCGATCACCCCCTCGGGGTAGCGGATGGTTGAGTCCGCAAGCTGTACCTGGGCAGTAGTAGGTGACAGAGTAGGGTAGCGTAATTTCTTAAATAATACCTTAGACATGATGTTGACGCTTGCCCCTAGATCGCAAAGTGCATCATCAATGCGACGATTCCAGATCGAGCACTGAATGATGGGCACTCCGGGATATTCCTTCCTGTCCGGAGAGGTCTTGATGATCGCCCTTTTTGCAGCTCTCGGCAGGTAGGTCCATCTTGGTGTCAGCACTTGGATGCGTGCAACCTTCCCTGCGTGGTTAGTGCGGAATACACTACGAGACATCTTACCCTGCCTGGTAGTGATGGAATTCACTGTCTCGATGGAAGGCTCGGGTTGCCCCGGAATCTTCCCCGATTCAGTGACAGTAACAACAGCAGCTAATTGAGCGACTTGAATTTCTATCATTTTATTAAAGCTCAGTTGACTTTTCATAGCAGAAGAAAATGATTCCATCCTAGAGTCTATGCTTTCCAGAGTTTTATCATTAGCAGCAAGCTTTTTATTGATGTTTTCAGTTATTTTCATCTGGCCAAACACAAGATCTCTAAGAGACGGCTGATTATTGAAGTTGCTGGAATTAAAATTGTTACCTTGTTGAGACCTCTCAAAAGGGAGGTTTGGGCGCGGATTCCAGCCTTGGTTGCCGTAGTTGTTTGGTTGGTACCCGTTGTTGTTGGAGTTGTTGACGTAGTGGGCATCTTCTCGCGTTTCGGGGCAGTCATTCCCCGAATTGCCAGTGTTGCCACAGACTTCGCAAGTCATGCGAGCGTCCATGGCTTGCACCGTTTCTTGAGCAGGGGCCTCCAGTTTCTTCATCAGGAGGTACATCTTGGCAGCGAGCATGTCCAAAGCTTCAACTTGGTGAACTCCTTGGGTCTTTGGTTGAGTCCGGTCGTCGGACCAACCTTGGTTCTCGACCATCTTCTCTATGAGGGCATTCGCACGACTCTCCTCAAGAGAGAAGAACGAGCCTCCAGCAGCAGCATCCAGGTACTCACGGGCAGAATTTCTCAGCCCGTGATAGAAAGTTTGGATTATGAACCAACTCTGCATACCATGGTGAGGACAAGCAGAAATATAGTCCTGGAGGCGATCCCATGCCTCCGGGACTGTTTCATCTTTTAGCTGCTGGAAACTAGCTATTTTGTTCCGGAGGGCGTTGGTTTTCCCAACCGGAAAGAATTTTAGCAAGAAAGCGCTAGTGCATTTATCCCAGGTATTTATTGCTTCGCGGTTAGCATAAAACCATTGTTTCGCCTTGCCTAATAATGAGAATGGGAATAAACGAATGCGAATGGCATCGATACTTACTCCGCGGATGGTGAAGGTGTTGCAAATCTCCAGGAAATACTGGAGATGAGCATTGGCATCTTCGTGTGGCTTGCCGCAGAATGGGCTAGCCTGTACCATGTTGATGAGGGCTGGCTTCAGCTCGAAGCTACCATCTCCGACTGGCGGAGCTGGTCCGACACGTACGTTCTTGCTTGATGGAGTAGAGAACTCACGGATCGTCTTGGTTGCCATCCTCGATGTAGCCTGGTCAACGACGGGAAGGACTGGGTTCGTCGGAAGGAGTTGCTTCTGAGGAGGTACAACACGGGGTCGTACTTTCCTCACAAATGACTCCGGATTTTCTTGGAAGTTTGACGGTAGTTGGAAACCAGTCATGCACTGCTCTGCTCCACAAGGACCAACGAACAGAGCAAGGATAAACCCGCTTGAGTAGCGGTACTCAACTAAGATAGCTCAAGATAAAAATTCAAAAGTAATCTAGCCAAAGACCTCCCCGGCAACGGCGCCAGAAATGCTTGTTGGCACTTCTTACGATCCAATATCAGAATTGAGAATCCTGGTACTGGGGTAAGGAGTGTTTCAGTGGTTTTCCTTATGGCTTAGTAAAATATAGAAATATTCTGCAAGCGCACAGAATCACCGCTGTAGCACTTCACCTGGGAGTATTCCGAGGTATCGTAATTTATATTTCCGCAGGGAAGCTTTGGCAAGATTACTAGTGAACAGATATTCGAGACTATCAAAGAAGGGTACACGACTAGACAAGACAGGGGATAACGGTATTGGATAGGAGTGGATATACCGGACACACAGCTCAAGGGATACTCAGGTAAGGGAGAGAAGAGACAGATAGCTGGGAGGACAACGAGAAGAGATAGAGGACTCCTGGATACTTTATCTACCTATGTCACTCTAGCTTAGAGATACAGCGGCTACAGAGCCAGCACTAGGAGATCTGGGATAACTCTAATGTCTTAGCATCGGGACAAGGGAACCGGTGAACACACAGAAAGGGATGAGAAGGGGTGCCACTATTTCCCAACTGGGGAATCCTACGGACCGGAACTAACGTGATGGGCTACGAAGACCGAAAGGGCTGTCACCACCTCCCGGCTACCACCTCCGTTGCGACGGGAATAAACTAAGGCCACCGACTAGTCTAGGAACCACTCCTACACTAGGCAACGACTACTTACTCTGCTAGCAAGAGTAAGCAACCTTGTCAATACTCTTGGTGACAATTCACCTCCAGTATCAAGCAAGATCGAAGAACCAGCCAAGACAAAGACTTAAACAAGACTACAAGCACTAGAACTATAACTGACTATAGTCTAAACAAGATATATGCTGCAACTAGGATAAAGTAGAAGCAAGATATAAATGACAAAGGCAAAGTGATAAAGATAACTATATTGATAACTGAAAGTCTTACAGAAGGAAAGGTAAAAGATACAAGAGGTAATACCAGAGCTTCTGAAGATGACTCCGGAACCTCCGAGGCAAAGCTTGACTCAACTCTAACTCCCAACTAAACTATCCTAACTCTACTAGAATGAAAGTGGAAATGAGCTCCTTGGCTTGGTGTGTGTTTACAAGTGAGGTGCGACCCTCTATTTATAGCTCCAAGGGTCGGTTGAGGCAGGGTAGCGGCCAAGGCAACCAGAGAGGCGGTGCCGGGCCTTCGGCCGAATTTCCCGGTTCGGCCGAACTGGCCAGTTCGGCCGAACCGTGGGATCTGCCGCCTCTGGCTCCCACGGCCAGGATCCACCCCTGGAAGGCGGTTGTGCACTGGGGGTGGTTCGGGCGAACCCCCCAGTTCGGCCGAACTGGGCTGTGAGCCCAGGCCCGTCCCCATGCACCGCCTTTGCTCTGTGGGCCTTCTGGGCTGTCTCCTGGTGATTGGCTTCGTGTGTTTATGGCCCAGAGGTGATGTGGTTATGGCCTGGGAAGAGATGGCTGCCGTCCTCATGTCGTGTTCGCTTGATATTCGTTGGACGACTCCCGGTGACGTGCACGGCTAAGGGGGGTTAACCGGCCGAACGGAGTCGTTCGGCCGATTCGGTCATTTTCGGCCCCAATATCACATATTTGTCGTAGTTGTACCAGCACAAGTGACACTCACCAAAACTCATGGAACTTTATTAGAAATAAAACCTAAGTACATGGAATGTTGCATATAACCTCATTTATTCCCGAGTATTGGTGGTCGGATTTGGGCTGTAACGACCACCAACAGGTTCCTAGTCGGTTACAATATGGGAGTCCTAGTAGGAGTACACGAGTAGTTCCTAGTTCTACTAGTGTTGACGTAAAATCTGCACCTCACGCCAAGCACACAGCAAGCCGAATTAGCTGGCTTCACACGTGGCCCGGGCTTTTGAATCCGGAAGCGTGCCAGTCAGTTTGCCTGAAAACTAACAAAGGGACAAAAAAGTTTAGATCAAAACCTGGAACGTGTCGGGCGAGACCAGACAGTTCCATATTTGCGGCATTAAAGCCAATTTCGAGAGACATATAGCTACGGACAAGCTATCTGTCGGCAGTTAAAGCCTCATTCGGCAATCGGCAAGGCACACAAGGAGCGCACTGCCGAATGCGTGACGTAAGCATGACGAAAGATCGGCTTTCAACCGAATGAACACTGTAACACATACTCATAGCCGATTAACGAGAAACAGAGCATGATAGATAAATAAGAGGATGAAACATGATCATAAATTCGCAGTAAACAAGGAATGCATAGGCCGAAAGCAGCACCCGTCAAGCATGATAACAAACAAGTTAATCCACCGCATGATACGACTTGTTTGTGACCACGCCACTAGTCAGATTAGACCAATCCACCGCATGATACAATCTAACCGTGAAAAGCTAAAAGCATTCAATGTTTAATTACGAACCCACAACACAGTCACGAATTTACATTGAAACAAGAATGCATAGGCCGAAAGCAGCACCCGTCAAGCGCGGCAACAAACGAATTAATCCACCGCATGATACAACTCGTTTGAGGCCACACCACCAATCAGATTAGATCAATCCACCGCATGATACAATCTAATCGTGAAAGGCTAAAAGCATTCATTGTCCAATGCAAACCCACGAACACACGTTCACTCGTGAGAGCACTGCCGAATACGGCTACTTAGCCGAATCGGGGTCCGCGGCGAAGGAACAAACTTAATCGGTAAAGATAAATCTATCAGATCGAATCGAATTCTAATCCACCGGATGATTAGCTCTAAGACGACCCAAAAACCTGCATCTACCGCATGATACCCGGTTCTGTCAAGACCGACACGATACCGACAAGTTCGAACCCGCGACACGTGGCAACCTAGATCGGTTTCGGATTCGGCTATGAGGGGATAAGTCATCGCACCGTAAAGCAAAGCCGATTCTAGCCGATCTAGATTGGGCAAAGGTGTGTTGCATGAATTAAACACAGAGTAAAAACGAAGCAACACGGGGTAACTTAATGAATCTGTTAGATCTTGCCGAAATCTAACAGAGCCGATAACTTGGTCCATACTAGATCTTAGCCCACCGCATGGCTCATGACCTAACAGAGGAACCTTCTTGAGACCACAACTTAAATCCACCGGATGATACTAAGCATGGTAACAAGACTACTTGCATCAAAGCTTAAATCCACCGCATGATACTAAGCATGATACAAGGTTGCCGGTACTTACGGAGGTCGACGGATCGATGACTCGTCTCGAAGAACTCGACGACTCGACTAAAGGACTCGATGTTGGCACGGGGCCGGTTTGTTGTATGATTGATTGTCCCTTTTTACAATTGCCATGGGTTTATATTTATACCCAGGTTTTGATACAACTCCTAGTCGGACACGACTACAATACTTGTTTCTAAAAATAAATGACGAATCTTCGTGCCCATATTGCGTTCCTTGTTCGAACCGGCCTTTTCCTTATATTGATCCACGTCATCATGTCTTCCCGAATGCTACCACTCTTCGCCTGCGGAACAATGCCTCTGCCGAATGATGACGCATTCCCGACCGCAGAGTATCTCTGCCGAACGTTTCAGAGGAAACCTCTTAGCCGAATGGCGACGCGTTCCCGACCGCAGAGCATCTTTGCCGAATGCTTCAGAGAAAACCCTTTAGCCGAATGGCATCCTTCCACCAAATCCGGCCCACATGTCAGCCTCTCCCTGGCGCTAATTTTTGGTGTCAACACATGCCCCTTCAATTTCGGGATAAAGGATACTTTTATCTCGGAATTGACCAGGAATCCCCAACATTTCCAGGCTGAGCCCGCTCGACATCCGTTTTCCGCTCCCAAATCCTCAGAGTGCGTTCTCAAACTCAAACCCTAGTTCGTCGAATCTTTCAAGCTCCGATCTTCAAATGGCGAACCAGGATCAAATTCTTCAAGTAAGTTCCGTTTTCTTCAATCATATTTGGCATTACTCTTTTCAAGCTGCATTTTGAATCCCCGAATCGCTCTTCTTCCGTCCTCAATAGGCTCTGACCACTGAAATCCTGACCCCTACGGAGGAGCAATCCGCATCTTTCTTCCTCGGCCCCTCAGGGAATCCAGATCCCTCCGAAATTATTGCGGCCGAGTCTCAAAGGATCCCTTTCAAAACTTCACTGTCGGGACCTCACGAATGGCAAGATTCATTCAAAAACTGGCCTCTGCCCCCAATCGCTGGCTGGAGAAACTGGTACAAAAGGATTCTTGAAGATAAAAGCCCCCAGACGCAGAATTGGGACAGTCTTCGTATTTCTCATTGCTTGGAGCTATCTCTAGCCGAAACACCCAAGAATGAAAATCTCCTGATTGCAGCTTGTCACTTCTGGTCCAACGGCATGAACGCCTTTCTTTTTGGTCATGGACCAATGACTCCAACCCTGGCCGATGTCTACATGATAACCGGCCTGAACATTACAGGGATAACACACCCATACAGGTACAAAGGTTCTTCCAAACAGACAGGGGTGAAGACTGGAGTCGGCTATAAGAAATACATCCAGACTTACATGCATGATGGTCCTCTGACTGATGTTGAATACAGGGCCTTTCTGAATATGTGGTTGTGCAGATTTGTTTTCTGTGGTAAAGCCAATGAGCCAACTCTGAATCACATAGTAATGGCCGAAGACCTGGCTGCAGGCACACTTATTCCTCTCGGGAAATATCTCTTGGGAAGTGTCTATCACATGCTCCATCAAACCATTTATCAGATGCACACCAACAAGAAAATTTCTTGCGTCAATGGTCCCTGGTGGTTCGTCCAGATGTGGCTGCAATTGTACATGCACCAAATTGTCTCCATTGACCTCAACAGCCGACACTTCCCTTCGGTCAATTACCAGGAAGCAGAAGCCCAGAGCACCAAAGGCTGTCAAACCTATGGGGAAGCAGCCTCCACTATTGCTATCAACAAGAGCATTGGAGAACTGTTTGAACTTTTCTTCAAAGGCTTTGCCAATCCCCTCTGGTTCCTATACTTGGACAATGACAGTCTCACTTTTCCTTGTGAATTCAGCTTCGAGACTGGATGCATAGATGCAGAGTCCACAACAATTTTTAACACTTTTATTCGGCCTTGCATCTTACCAGCCGAATTTTGTGGAGGAAGGCTGGTTCAAAGTTCATATGAATATTACCAGCCGAATATAGTAGCCAGGCAATTAGGATGTGGCCAAGTGCCCCCAAGATTATTCTTTCATGAATTCCTCAAGCCTAGGCAAATCATCAAAGACTCCACAGAAACAAGAAGAATTTTTGATTATAAGTGTTGTGCAGCCATCTACCAGATCGAACCTTTTGTGCCAACAGCACTTGCTCATCCTTCTTTTATTCTTTGGTGGCAAGAAGTCCATGATCACATCTTCAATGTGCCAGTTCACCCTCTCTGCCTTGATTTGATGCCTGACTATCAGCCGAATTCAGAGGTAAATATGCTTATAATCCATCTGTTTTTCCAATAACATCCTCTTTCATCGACTTTTAACTCTGTTATCCTGCAGGACATAGTCCCTGCCCCTCTGGCCAGAGCAATTGCATATAATACTGCAGGCCCAATATCTATTCTGGGGCATCACTCTCCTTCTTTGGCTCAAATAATGTCTAGGCCCGCCAGTCTGGATCTAACTCTTGCTGCACCACCTACTGCCAAGAGAAAAATTTCTTCTCTAACTGCCCCTTCATCTATAAAGAAGAAAAGAACAAGCAGCAAAATAATTGCACAGGTCAAATTTCTCCTTCCTCGAGTAAAAATGCTAATTTCATTCTGCTCATTTCTGTTCCTTTATGATTTCAGGCCAAATCACAGCAATTAGCCATTAGCACAGGACCTGCCGATGCTTCAGTGATTAGTAAAATTTCTCACCATCTTGTCCTTTAAAACTCTTTTCATCGGCACTAACTTTCTTTCAGTCACAGAGCAAGCTTCAATGGATCCAATTTCGGAGAGCTCCCCTTTTCATCAAGAACCAGCTTCAGCCCTACCTGATGTACCTCAGCTAGAAGCCTCATCTCCACCAAAGAACCTTCCAAGCTCTCCTCAGCATGACACACAAGAACTTTTGCCTGAGCTTGAGCCGTCCTCTCTCTCCATCCAAGAGATCAGAAATGAGGTAGAGATAATTTCCCAGTCTCCCCAGTTCTTTATTCAATGGATAATCATTAATTCGGCAATATCTTTTTCCAGGAGAAAATAACTTCATCACCCAGTTACTCATTTCCCTTGGATGATCTTGTTGCCGAACAAGCAGAGGAAATTTCTTCTAGTCAGACTTTATCAGAAGAAACCCAGGCAAAACTAAAGGAAATCCTCTCCTTTCTGCACAAAGACATCCAGGATCAAGTCAAGGATGCTGATCTTCTGAGAGATATGCTTGAGCCCATTGAACAAAACCTTCCTGTTGATATTCAAGCTTCTTTGGAACCAATCTCTCAATTGGATCAAAATTTTGCTGCAGTCAGACAGGTTCTGAAAAGTCAATCTTTACAACCAGCCTTAGAACAAAGAAGAGCCATAGCTAAGCAATCTTTGAAAGATCTGTATATCCAAGCTCAGAGCAATAAAGAATTGTCAGCTAGACTGCAGCCAGCACTTGATCTGAAGAAGGCCAGAAAAGCTGAACTAGAAGCCGAATTGAGGACTCTGTCAACCGAAATCGAAGCTGACGAGAAGAAGTTAGCCGAACTCCCCGATCTGACAGAGAGGATACGAAAGGAAGCATCGGCAATTCTATCTGAAGATAAACAGCTCAAAACGAAGCTCTCTGCTCTGATAAAAACCCAAGAAGCAGGCAAAAATCTTTTGGAGACCATTAATAGAATGATATCTGATGCTAAAGATGTAATCTCCAAGTACTTGGGTGTGTAGTTGTATTGAATATTTAATTAGCCGAATGTCTTACCAACTTTGTAGTTTCACCAATCTTTTGCTTTCTCTCCATTGTGGATAACTCATTCGGCAAAGCTGGTTTTAATAGCATCAGACCCGAAAACGCTTCAACTATGACATAGCCGAATCTCATCCAGTCAAAGCCGAATACGACTCGATAAGAATCCCAAACGACATGAGAACCAATCGGCTGGAAAATCCTTTCCACCTTCCGAACTCTTCGGAATACGCGCCACGATCTTTGGCCACGATTTCCTCTGCGGGTTCTATAAATAAACATCCAGGCAGCCCACAGTTTTTTCACCAAGTTCTTCGTCTTCCAAGTTCTTGCCGACTCAAGTCATTCTTTTCCCCATCCACAGTAACTCTGAGGAACTTCCAATGGCCGACAACAACAGGAGGCGCCCGGCCGTCGATGAGGCCGAAGGAAGTCGCGCCGGCGCTCGCCGCAGGTGATTGGTTGCTTGCTTCTCTCTGTTCTTCTCGAGATTTCCTTTCTCTTTCTTGACGAATCTTCTTTGTTCTTTCAGGGTAATCCAATGGATTGCCGGCGCTGGTGCGCCAGTTGCGGCTCCAGCCGCTGCTCCTGCGGCGCCCAATTCCTCGAGTTCGTCCAATCGGACTCGTTCATCGGACGACTCCCGCTACTCAGACGGCGATGCTCGCCGATTCAAGGCGGAGCGCGACGACTCTCGTCGCGAACTGGAGATCATCTCCAAGCAAGCCGGGATTGCTGACCTTGAATGGCAGCACGAGCGCAAGCAGCTGCTTGAAGTCATTGATGGTGAGTCCTGCAATCTGCTCAATCTCAATTCTCGTCCTCCAAATGATATTAATCTGTTATCCCTTTGTGACTTTGCAGCGTGTGATGCTGAACTTGATCAACTGAAAGCGCTGGTGGAGGAACTGGCGGACAAGGTGAACGCCCAAGGGGACACACCCGAGGCACGCCTTGGTGCGGTGGCAGGTCGTGTCGACGAAGTGGCCTCCCATGGCGTTCGCCTGGGCGTCGCTGCGGGTCTCGTCGCTATGTCGACGCACACCGGCACTGACTATTCCAGAATGCCGGTTGGTTTCGCCAACAACAACCCAGAAGACATCGACGATATTGACGCCTCTATTGATCGTCTTGATGGCCATGGCACTGCCATTGCCGATTCCATTCATCCCCAGTCTGTTCTGAACAGGCTCTTTCAGTAGTTTGTACTAGGGATTTATGGAATTTCGGCAATAAAACTTATCCTTTGCATGAACTCTTGATGTAACATATTTTGTGCTAAGGGCAATACATCCAGTACTGGCCATTTTCCTTTTCTGTCAACATTTGTTCTGAAGGCGATTTCTTCCCGAATATCGGCTGTTCGGCAATTTAATATATCAATCACCGATCGATTTCAACACTGGGATAATACCTCTTCAAATATCTTCCATTTATAGCAGAAGCAAATTCCTCTCCCAATAATGTCTTCAAAATATATGCATTTCCAGGCACGCATCTAACTACTCTGAAAGGGCCTTCCCAATTTGGAGACCATTTGCCGAATGCTGCATATTTGGTTCCAATCGGCAATATCGCTTTCCAAACTAGATCACCTTCTGTAAATTGCTTAACTTGCACCTTCTTGTTGTAATATTTAGCAACTCGCATTTTATTTTTCTCGATATTTTCCAAGGCCCTGAGACGAATCATATGCAAATCTTCTAATTCGTCCATCATTAAATCATTATAATCTTTAGAACTTAAATCCTTTTGCAACTTTATTCTCCTTGAGTCTAATTGTATTTCCCATGGCAAGATAGCATGATGCCCATACACCAACTCATAAGGAGACGTCTGTGTAGCCCCATGTGGAGCCATTCGGTAAGCCCATAAAGCCTCATTGAGTACCGAATGCCACTTTCTCGGCTTCTGATCAATCTTCTTCTGTATAATTTTAATCATAATCTTGTTAGAAGCCTCTGCCTGACCATTAGCTTGGGCATAATAAGGAGAAGAATTTAACAATCTGATGCCCATACTTTTAGCAAAATCTTTGAACTCTGAAGATGTAAATTGAGCTCCTTGATCTGTGGTGATTGTTTGAGGAATCCCAAATCTGTAAATGATATGTTCTTTAACAAATTCAACCATATTCTCCGACGTCACCTTCTTTAATGGAATTGCCTCAACCCACTTGGTAAAATAATCGGTTGCCAAAAGCACAAACTTATGCCCTTTGCTAGATGGAGGATTCATTTGGCCAATCAAATCTATTCCCCATCCTCTGAATGGCCATGGCTTGATAATGGGATTCAAAGCCGATGCCGGAACTCTCTGAATGTTTCCAAATCTCTGACAGTCTTGACATCCCTTATAATATTCAAAACAATCTTCCAACATTGTCGGCCAGTAATATCCAGTTCTTCTAATAACCCACTTCATTCGGTATGCCGATTGATGTGCTCCACACAACCCATCATGTACTTCACTCATCAGCCTTTTTGCTTCTTCATGATTTAAGCAATGTAACAGCACCCCATCCAAGGATTTATAATACAAATTATCATCAAGAAGAACAAACTTTAAAGCTTTGTACCTGAGCTTTCTAGAAACCTTTCGGGATGGATTCTCCAGATAATCGGCAATCTCTTTTCTCCAATCATCTTCTGCCAGATTATTCCCGAAAGCATGTACATCATTAGCAAAAACTTCTCGAAGCTCTTTATAACCTGATGCACTTTGGGCCAATCTATTTGCCTCTCCATTATCCCCTCTAGGAATGTGTTGTAGAATTACTGACCGAAAGCTCTTCAATATTTCTTTGCATTCTTCATAGTAATTCCTCAAGGTATCACTTTTGCACTCATATTCACCATTCAATTGTTTTATGACCAATTCTGAATCTCCAAAAATTTCAACCGCAATGGCCTTTGCTTCTTTCAAATATTGGAGCCCTTTGAGCAATGCCTCATACTCAGCCTGATTGTTAGTAACAGCAGATTGAATGGGAACAGCAAACTCAAATGTTTCTCCTTTGGGTGAAATTAATAAGATACCTGCTCCACCACCTTTGTTGCATGAAGATCCATCAAAGAATAACACCCAAGGAACAATGTTAAGCAAATTTATCGATGTATCATGATGTTCAGTAATGAAGTCGGCAATAATCTGTCCCTTAACAGCCTTTGCCGATTCAAACCTTAACTCAAATTCAGACAAAGCTAAAATCCATTTGCCAATCCTTCCGTTCAAAATTGGCATAGACAACATGTGTTTTATCACATCAAACTTTGAATACACAATGCATTCGGCATGTAGTAAGTAGTGCCGAAATTTTGTACAAGAGTAGTAAACACATAAGCAAAGCTTCTCTATAGCCGAATACCTTGTCTCTGGATCTAGTAACTTTCGGCTAAGGTATGCAACTACTCTTTCCTTCCCTTCAAATTCTTGAATGAGGGCCGATCCAATAGTTTGGGCATCGGCCGCCACGTACAACTTGAAAGGCTTGTTCAATTGTGGAGGCACCAATACTGGTGGCTTCTTCATGTACTCCTTTATTTCATCAAAAGCCTTCTGTTGTTCGTCACCCCATACAAACTTTTGATCCTTTTTTATTTTCAACAGTGAGGAAAAGGGCAACACCTTTTGTGACAAGTTTGATATGAACCTTCTCACAAAATTTATCTTGCCAAGCAGCGATTGTAACTCTTTAAGATTAGTTGGAGGAACAATTTCATCAATTGCCTTCATGCTTTTCTTACCAACTCCTATTCCTCCTTCATGTATCAAAAATCCCAGAAACTCTCCAGCCGAAACTCCAAAAGCACACTTGTTCGGGTTCATCTTAAGCCCATGTTTCCTGGTGCATTCTAGAGTTTTCCTTATGTCGGTCAAATGAGACTCATGATCCAATGACTTGATCACCACATCATCAATATATATTTCCACAATCTTGCCGATCAACTCATGAAAAATATAATTCATAGCCCTTTGATAAGTTGCACCGGCATTTTTCAATCCAAAGGTCATGACAACCCACTCAAACAACCCTATGTGTCCAGGACACCTGAAAGCTGTCTTTACTATATCTTCCAATGCCATATAAATCTGATTGTATCCTGCGTTACCATCCATGAAACTGAGCACTTTGTATCCAGCAGCAGCATCAACCAATGAATCAGCAATAGGCATTGGATATCCATCCATGGGTGTAGCCTTGTTTAGGTCTCTAAAATCTATGCAAACCCTCATCTTTCCATTTTTCTTATAGACAGGAACAATATTAGAGATCCAATCCGCGTATTTACATGGCCGAATGAAATTTGCATCTAGTAATCTTTCAATCTCCTTTTTCACATCGGCCAACACTTCTTCCCTGTAGATTTTTCGGGGTGGTTGCTTGTAAGGCCTGTATCCAGGTTTGATTGGCAACCGATGCTCAACAATAGAACGGTCTAGACCGGGCATCTCCGAATAATCCCAAGCAAAGCAGTCCTTGTATTCTTTTAACAATGTCACCAACTTTTCTTTGAAAACTGAATCCAAGTTAGCACTGATAAATGTCGGCCTTGGCTTGTCACCATCTCCAATGTCCACTTCTTCTAATTTATAGGCCGACACAAATCCACGTCCTAATTTTCCATCAGTTCCATCAATTGGATTTTCCATCAAAAATTACTATGAGAGCCGACTGCTTCGATCGGCTGCTGATCACTGCTGGCTGGTGCCACAGGACCTTCTCCCCAGTCTTTGCCTGAGAAACAATCTATGCCTTGATATTCCCAGAAAGCTGGTTCCATATTTGCCACGCTTATTGAATCATCTGCTTGGACAATCTCCACCTCATCATCTATCCACTGAATAAGCTGTTGATGCATAGTAGATGGAATACAACAATTTGCATGAATCCAATCTCTTCCAAGCAGCAAGCTATATGCCCCTTTGCCCTCAATGACAAAGAAAGTCGTAAGCAGAGTCTTGGACCCAATCATCAGATCAACGTGCACGCATCCCTTGGTGTCCGAAGGATTTCCAGCAAAATCATTCAGAATTATGCTCGTTGGTGTCAAATCTCTAGGGCCCATACCAAGCTTCCTGAATGTGGTATATGGCATTACATTGACAGCAGCTCCTCCATCGACAAACATCTTGGTCAATGGTTTGCCATTAACATATCCCTTCAAGTACAGTGGCTTCATGTGCCGATTCTGGGCTGGCTTCTCAAAAATAGCTTGTTTGTTCAACATCAATTGTGCCATTAACCCAAATCGTTCGGCATCATCTATATCGGGCAATATCTCTTCCTGTACAATTTGGTTAGCTGGAGCCATGAATTCATTCGGCAAAAAACATACCATACATGTAGAAGCCGAATGACCATGTTCGTCAGGCCTGTCTTTTGGGAGCCATATTGATTTCACCTTGACCTTTGCTTGCTTCAATTCCCGATTCCTCAGGCGCTGTACTCTTCTCTTCTGGCTCTTCCTCAAACCAGGTGGGCACCATTGTCCTTTTTGCCAAACATAAGCATGATCTTCTTCTTCTTCATGATTAACCCATTTATAATCAGCATGTCTCTTTCTTGGTCGATCATCAAAACGCCGATCATCACTAGGATGCACCCTGCCAATTCTTTCATGGACAGATCGGCGATTGACAGTTCCCTGCCTATATTCATCATACCTATTATTGCATTCAGGACAACTATTCCATGTGGGAAGCTTCAAACCTTCGTTCCAACAGTGTCTGAAGAATGCACACCCCCAATGCGCACGTTCCTGCTCTCGAGCATATTTTTCTTGTTCTTCCTCATATTCACGCCTTTGAAAACGCTCCTTTTCTTGCTGACGCTGCCATTTGTTGAGGAGAATACGTGTAGTAACTCTAGGTTTAAAGGATTCTCCCACTTCAAATCGGCTATTCGGGAACCGAAGATCTTTCTGGCGAATCTGTTCAATTATGATCTGCCGAGTGGGATCAACTGAACCATCCTGTCTTGCCTTTTTTGAGGTTAAAACTTTCAATCTTCCCTTTTCCCCAGATGGAACAGCATTCACCATATTAACCGAGAACCCGATCATATTCTGAGGGAAAGGGTTACTGTCCAGTTTCATCTTGTTGTCGAATTTCAGATGTCCTTCTTGGATAGCTTTCTGAATCCTCATCCTAAAAACTCTGCATTCATTAATGGAATGAGAATTTCTATCATGAAACCCACAGTACCTCTTATCTTTCACTCCATCGGGCCGAAGCATAGAATGCCCCTCTGGCAATTTGATTCGGCCTTCTTTCACCAGGAACTCAAACAATTTGTCCGCCTTAGTTACATCAAAATCATACGTTCCCTTCACCTGTTTGATCCATCTTTGAGTCATTGTAACTGGTTCTTTGCTCCACACTATCTCTGCTGCGGCTATCTCCTCGCTATCTTCATACCCATCTTCTTGATCTGCTCTTTCAAGGAATTGGTTATAGATGTCAGCTACATCATTATTTTTAGCAAATCTGGCATCTTTCTTGAAACCATATGCCTGGTTACTCATCAAGGCCAATCTGTGCGACAACTGGCCCAGATCATCAAACTCCATCCCGAATAGCTTCTCCCGAATGGCAGGCAACATGCCAGCTACAGCCATACCAGCCAGTTGATCATCAGGTATGTTCAGAGAAAAGCACATACTCTTTGTTTCCCTAAATCTCCTGAGGAACTCCGTAGGTGTTTCATTATTCCTCTGCCTTAAGCTGGTCAAATCAACCAACTTTTTCTCGGTACTGCCAATGTAATAATGAGCATGGAATTTCTGCTCCAGGTCTTTCCAAGTACAAATCGACTGAGCAGGCAAAGAAGCAAACCATGTAAAAGCTGGACCCGTCAGTGACAAAGGAAAGTATCTGATTCTGAAAGCCTCATCTGCCGAAGCCTCTCCAAGCTGCATCAGATATCGAGCTATATGTTCCACAGTGCTAGTATCATCTTGTCCTGAGAATTTAGTAAACTCTGTAGGCACCTTGACTCTATTCGGCAATGATACCCTTTGGTACCATTCAGGGAAAGGAGACGAGTACATGTATCCCTGATTTTTAGGCTTCAGACCGAATTGATTTTGCAATACATCGGTCATTTTTTGCACCATGAGGTCAATACTGGTATCTTGATTCCCTGGTCTCCCAGCAAGCATGCCTGCAGTACCAACATACCCAGGATTCGGGAGGGCGTCGATAGTATTGTAATCCATAAACTCTGAATACCCGTTTCCATACATGTCCCTTTGCAGCCTATTGTTCAAGGGAGATATCTTGTAAGCAGAAGCAGGCGGATTCCCTGTGGTGCCGAATGCCATATCACCGTATGTGCGAGTTTTCGGCAGTGTAGGCTGAGGATCTTGCCGAATCGGTTGTCCATTTGTATCTTTAGCACCAGAACCTCCAGTTTCAACAGCATTTCCTTTACCATGTAGTTTCTGAACTGGTGCTTGAACATTGAAGTACGTCGGACCACCCAATTGCCCATGTATTTGCTCGAAGGATTTATCCACATGTTGACCAAAAATGCTTACCATTATATGCCGGAAGCTGTTTAAGAACGCAGCATTGTGATTGGTCATTGCTTCTCCCAAAGCTTTGGATAACAAGCCCGAGAATCTCTCCCTCTCTTCTTCTTCAGTAAAATCAGACTGCCCAGGAAGGAGAACTCTTGGCAAGTCGGATTTGAGAAACGGTGCACCACTCCTGTTCTTGGCGAAAGACAGTAAACATTTGTTAATGAATTGACCAGCAGCAGCCTTTACCATCTGTTGATGCTCTTCAGACAACTCTTCCAAAGTGACATCCATGATGTCGCTCAACTCAGGCATCTTGAAAACTTGTGTGTGTCCCACCGGGCGTGCCAAAAAGTGTGTTGACGTAAAATCTGCACCTCACGCCAAGCACACAGCAAGCCGAATTAGCTGGCTTCACACGTGGCCCGGGCTTTTGAATCCGGAAGCGTGCCAGTCAGTTTGCCTGAAAACTAACAAAGGGACAAAAAAGTTTAGATCAAAACCTGGAACGTGTCGGGCGAGACCAGACAGTTCCATATTTGCGGCATTAAAGCCAATTTCGAGAGACATATAGCTACGGACAAGCTATCTGTCGGCAGTTAAAGCCTCATTCGGCAATCGGCAAGGCACACAAGGAGCGCACTGCCGAATGCGTGACGTAAGCATGACGAAAGATCGGCTTTCAACCGAAGAACACTGTAACACATACTCATAGCCGATTAACGAGAAACAGAGCATGATAGATAAATAAGAGGATGAAACATGATCATAAATTCGCAGTAAACAAGGAATGCATAGGCCGAAAGCAGCACCCGTCAAGCATGATAACAAACAAGTTAATCCACCGCATGATACGACTTGTTTGTGACCACGCCACTAGTCAGATTAGACCAATCCACCGCATGATACAATCTAACCGTGAAAAGCTAAAAGCATTCAATGTTTAATTACGAACCCACAACACAGTCACGAATTTACATTGAAACAAGAATGCATAGGCCGAAAGCAGCACCCGTCAAGCGCGGCAACAAACGAATTAATCCACCGCATGATACAACTCGTTTGAGGCCACACCACCAATCAGATTAGATCAATCCACCGCATGATACAATCTAATCGTGAAAGGCTAAAAGCATTCATTGTCCAATGCAAACCCACGAACACACGTTCACTCGTGAGAGCACTGCCGAATACGGCTACTTAGCCGAATCGGGGTCCGCGGCGAAGGAACAAACTTAATCGGTAAAGATAAATCTATCAGATCGAATCGAATTCTAATCCACCGGATGATTAGCTCTAAGACGACCCAAAAACCTGCATCTACCGCATGATACCCGGTTCTGTCAAGACCGACACGATACCGACAAGTTCGAACCCGCGACACGTGGCAACCTAGATCGGTTTCGGATTCGGCTATGAGGGGATAAGTCGTCGCACCGTAAAGCAAAGCCGATTCTAGCCGATCTAGATTGGGCAAAGGTGTGTTGCATGAATTAAACACAGAGTAAAAACGAAGCAACACGGGGTAACTTAATGAATCTGTTAGATCTTGCCGAAATCTAACAGAGCCGATAACTTGGTCCATACTAGATCTTAGCCCACCGCATGGCTCATGACCTAACAGAGGAACCTTCTTGAGACCACAACTTAAATCCACCGGATGATACTAAGCATGGTAACAAGACTACTTGCATCAAAGCTTAAATCCACCGCATGATACTAAGCATGATACAAGGTTGCCGGTACTTACGGAGGTCGACGGATCGATGACTCCTCTCGAAGAACTCGACGACTCGACTAAAGGACTCGATGTTGGCACGGGGCCGGTTTGTTGTATGATTGATTGTCCCTTTTTACAATTGCCATGGGTTTATATTTATACCCAGGTTTTGATACAACTCCTAGTCGGACACGACTACAATACTTGTTTCTAAAAATAAATGACGAATCTTCGTGCCCATATTGCGTTCCTTGTTCGAACCGGCCTTTTCCTTATATTGATCCACGTCATCATGTCTTCCCGAATGCTACCACTCTTCGCCTGCGGAACAATGCCTCTGCCGAATGATGACGCATTCCCGACCGCAGAGTATCTCTGCCGAACGTTTCAGAGGAAACCTCTTAGCCGAATGGCGACGCGTTCCCGACCGCAGAGCATCTTTGCCGAATGCTTCAGAGAAAACCCTTTAGCCGAATGGCATCCTTCCACCAAATCCGGCCCACATGTCAGCCTCTCCCTGGCGCTAATTTTTGGTGTCAACAACTAGGACTTGATCTTCTGTCTTAAGGGTACCCGGGGATGCATATCCCACGATCATACATCTGCAATTGTGTTGCAATCTTTCTCGTTCTTGCTTGTGTTCTTCGATTCGCTGGCAAGGATTAGCCGTCTGGGTGAGGTCAACCGTGCAATGCCGGTTGATAACCTAGGGTGACGTGGTGCTGTGATTGTAGGGTTCGGAACGTGTGGTTCGGAAGCCGGATCAATTTGAGTCACGATTCCACCAAATCGAGAGTTATCAGAACCTTTCGGAAGATCGGGAAACCCTAGTTTCCATCAAGCACGGTGGTGGAGCTCATTCGGGCCACAACGGCGGCGGAGGTCGTGTTCAGGCTACAGTGGCAGCGCTCATCTGGGCTACCGCTATGGAGCTCGCCTGGGCCAGCAGGACGACAGAACTCGTTTGAGCCAAGGTGGTGAAGCTCGCTCGTGCCTGTGTTGAGGTCGAGCTAGGCTGATGTCCCCTTCGCCACCACATCAGGCAGTCGAATCGAGGAGGCACTATTGTCGTTGAGTCGAGACGCCATGAGACCTGTCGTCCTTCGGAGATTGCGCGGATGGAGGGGGTGGGCAGGATTGGGCGGCGCAAGGGAGGAGATGTGGTCGGCGGAGAGAACGACGATGCGCTGGCAAATCAGGAGCAACGTGGGAGAGGAGGTTGTCAGTTGGCTGACATGACCGCCTTTAGGCTATGACCTATTTTGGTGAGCTGGATTGGTATATTTGGGTCAAGAAGAGAGAAATTTAGGTCACAGTCTAAAATACCAAACCATATAGGTAAGTGGCTGAAGCAGTTTTTTGGCTATTTTTAAGTAATCTCATAGTTTTTAGGTATAACAACTCATTTTATGTCTCCGGACCACGAGCCGCCCTCCATCGAACGAGGCACGGATGTCCACTTGAATTACCCGCTAACAGCTCACAGAGACATCCATGACTCGCAGTCCATTCGAGGGAAGCATGGATTGTGTCACCCCTCCTCCCCACAAACGGGGCGATGAGGGTCGTAACTCAAAGTCAAGAACCACCAATGTTCGACCTTGCTAGGGCCAAGGCTCGGGGGCTCCTTGCACCGCAAGATCGAATTCCTTGAGGACGAAACAAGTTGTAGCTCACAAAAGCGCGAAACGCCGATAAGCCCTTGCAGGAGTATATCCACTCCTCCAAGGTCTCGGGGGCTACACCCGCGGGTGCGCTAGCGCGTACCCGGCGGAATTCTTCAAGGAAAACCTTATCAGAAGCACCCGTGACGAAGAGCCTTTGTCGGATAAAAACTTATTCCAACAAAGGCTCGGGGGCTACTGTTGGGGGCAGTCATTAGGGGTACCCAAACCTATCGGATAACCGCCCCAATAAACGTTAAATCTTGTTCAAGTAACCAGAAAAAGAAACGGAGGTTAAGGCCCACGACCCAGCAACGACTGAAGGCCCAGCCAAGACGCCTCGCGGCGTGCCTCGACGCGATCTAAAATCTCCGCTTCGCTCGAGGGACCGACCCCTCGAGCGAATCGGAGAACTCCGCTTCGATCGAGGCCTGGGGCCCAAGCCTCGAGCAACCCACGGAATGGGGAAAGCTCCGCCTCGGTCGAGACCCTCGCTCCGACGAACATTAAATGGCGCCCTCTGCCACTGTGCCTCCAAAGTCAAAAGACAGATTTCTTGCCATACTGCCCTGATGGCCACGACTCCCCCATCGTATCCACCAACTCCCGTCACTATGCTGCCAACCATGGCTCTGTGCGGACAGGCCGGCACTGTGCGAACAGAGCCCGTCACTCCGAGCTCCTGTACTGCCAACTCCGACGACTCGAAGACCTCCGTCGGACGGAGAGACCCTCGAGCACACAGCAGGAAAAGAGCTCAGGACGACAGAGGTATGGTAGGCCATTCCGAGCACTATGCGACCAACCCCGGCACTGTGCGGACATGTCGCCGCCGTGCGAACAGGGCCGGGTCACTCTAACTCCCTGTGCCACCGACCCCCACAGCGATTTCCCCCAGAATAAGCTGTGCGCCGGCATGGGAGACCCTCGAAGTGGTGTACGAATGAGCCATTATCGCGCAAAGGACACCTCGCATCCTCAAGACCACTCCTCGACGTCATCACCAGTACGAGAATCGACTACAGCAAACAAGGATGGAGAAGCACGTCCAGCGCCATTCCTACTACTGTGCAACAACTATGCATAACCGGCAACACGCTCCTGTAACCCCTCCTCCTTGGCCTATAAAAGGAGGGGGTGATCGAGCAGGAGAAGAAAAAAAACGAAAAAAAGAAAGGAGAAAATGGGAGAATCCGCATTCACTCAGAATAGATCACGATATTAGCACTCTGCCTCAATCATCCGGGACTCAGAGGTCTAGCCTCTCGTCCCAACCTGCTTGTACCCCCTACTACTTGCATTCCGGTGCGGAATAATACATCACACGCACACCGCTTTGCTGGAAGTACGGTCTTCTGACCGGAACCAGGATAAACCCGTGTCTCGTGTTATCTTATGCATCAACCGTCAAGGGAGGAAACACAGCGCATTTCTGGTTGGTGTCAGGACCACGATTTCTAAACACCGACAGTGGCGCGCCAGCTAGGGGTATCCGCGCTATGATCGATCAATTCATCCACCATCTCCCTTGATGGCAACCCGAGTCGTACGCGACAACCTGTTCTCGATGCCAGCATCGGACCCGCTTCCTGCCGTATTCAAAATCCAGTTCGGGAGTCTTGACTTCAGGGCAACTGGCGATGGCTACAACATGCAGCTCCTGACGAGGAACAACAGCATGAATGTGCCACCGTCACTCCCATCACCGTCACCACGACGCAATAGGCGTTCGCATCAACGCGCGCGATGAACGCGCGCGGAGCGACGCAGAACAGCTCATGCCGGCTCCCCCGAACGGGTTGAGCCTGGCACGACGAGGGCAACAACCGCCACCACCGCGGTACAACCTGCCGGGGATAGCACGATCGACCCGTGGCGAAACCCCGGTGGGACACGCACCGCAACCATGACCAACTCTTCATCAGTTGACACGAACATGACGGCGTATGAGGATTTGCCGGGCCACCACCTGATCTCGATCCGCAATCTCATAGCAACGTCGCCAGACGAAAACTACCCTGAGTCTGACAGCGAGGCAGCCGAGAGCGGCCGGAGGATCCCCGAATGGGATTACTCAGGGCTTCGCGATCGAGATGCCCTCTTATCATTTCAAGCTGCGGTAAACTATTGCCTAACCTGCTCCGATGATTCCAGCGAGGAGGATTACGATCCCACCAGGGAATGCTTCGTCGTCCTTTCGGGAAAGGATGGCGGAGATGACGGGGCAGGAGAGCCAGCGCACATCAAAGACCACGAACAAGCGCACGACAACGTGGCGCTCGCACAAGCACAACTGGCCCAGGTCCACGAACTCGAAGCCAAGCTTGAAGAAGAACGCCGACAGGTTCGAGAGCTTCGAGCAACACTTGAGGACAATCGTCCTATGCGTGGCATACGTGCCAGGGAAGCCGGGCGCATAGCACGAGCCCACATCGAGGCTGATGACGATGTGGACGACCCACTCGCGTTAGCCAGGGCAAGCCAGAAGCTCATCGCCGCGGCAACTCTGATCCGAGCCATGCCCGAGCCATCAACACCCGAGGGCCGAAACCTGCGTTAAGAGGTGCAGCTCCTAATCGAACAAGCGACTGTGCAACAAGTCGAAAGGTCAGCCTCTTGCATCCGCAGTTCCTCCAGCCCAAAGACCAGTGGACCAACGCGGGAGCTCGAGGCATCAGCGCAAACCCTGCGAAGGGGAAATCAAATGCCACCCCCTCCCTCGAGTAAGGGAAAGGCGCCTTCGGTGCACGAACGCATCGGAAGGAAGCCTCTCAAGGAGTGAATCCTTGACACACATGGTGACATCAGCGAGGACGACGCTCGCAACACCCTTAACAGAAAGAGGCGGGATGGCGCAACTCGCGGTTTTCACCCCCGCCGTGGAGGCCGCTACGACAACGACGAAGACAAGAGCCCAACGCTAGAGCCCCCAGGAACCCGGGTATTTGGCCGAGAGATTCGTGTGGTCCCGATTCCCGCACGATTCAGGCAGCCAACGACCATCACCAAGTACTCGGGGGAGACGGACCCAAGGGTGTGGTTCAACGACTATCGCCTCGCCTGTTTATTGGGCGGCGCGACCGACGACGCCATGATCATCCGCAACTTGCCGCTTCACTTGGCGGATTCTGCGCGGACGTGGCTGGAGCACCTACCCGCGAACCAGATCCATGACTGGAACGACCTCGTGAGGACGTTCGTGGGTAACTTTCAGGGCACCTACCTACGCCCTGGAAACTCATGGGACCTTCGAGGGTGTCGCCAAACATCCAACGAGTCCCTTCGTGATTTCATCCGCCGCTTCTCCAAGCGTTGCACCGAGCTCCCGAGTGTGGGTGACTCCGAAGTCATCCACGCTTTCCTCGAATGTACAACCTACCGGGACTTGGTACGCGAGTTAGGACGCAGTCCTCCAACTAGCGTAAATGAACTGTTCGACGTGGCCACCAATTTTTCCTCCGGCGAGGAGGCTGTCGGAGCCATCTTTGATAGTGGAAGGGAGAAGCGGACGGACGAAATGCCCGCGGAGGGCAGCAAGTCCAAAGGATCCACCAAGAAACAAAGGCAAGACAAGAAAGTGAAGAAGCCCCAAAAAGCCTCGCGCCGACAAGAGCGGACCGAGGACCCTGACGAAATACTCGCAGTCGATCCTGCCGCGCCCAAACCTCCTCGAGGCCCCCCTCGAGGAGGCGGCATCTTCGACGATATGCTCAATAAACCGTGCCCTTATCACAAGGGCGTCATGACTCACACCCTCGAGCAGTGCAGAATGCTAAGGAAATACTTCAATCGTGCCGCTTCATAGGACGAGGGGGGAAAGAGAGACACGGGCGACGGGAATGGCCAGGGCTTCCCGGAAGTGGAGAACGTCTTCTTTATTTTCGGTGGGCTAACCGCGAACATGACCCCTCGGCAGCGCAAGCGCGAGCGCTGAGAGGTATTCTCCATACACAAGGCAGGGCCGTCATACCTCGATTGGTCAGAGGAGACCATCTCCTTCAGTCGAGACGACCACCCCAACTATATCCCGAATCCGGGGCAATACCCGCTGGTCGTTGATCCTATCATCGGTAATACCCGGTTCTCCAAGGTACTCATGGATGGAGGCAGCAGCCTCAATATCATGTAGGCCTCATCCTTGGAGCTCATGGGCATAGGCAGGGACATGCTGCACCCTAGCAAGGCGCCGTTCCATGGCGTTGCGCCGGGAAAGCGAGTTCAGCCCCTCGGGCAGGTCGATCTGCCTGTTTGCTTCGGTATCCCTGACAACTTCCGCAGAGAGACCCTGACCTTCGAAGTAGTGGGATTTCGAGGTGCATACCACGCCATCCTCAGCCGCCCATGCTACGCCAAGTTCATGGCGATCCCGAACTATACCTACCTCAAGTTGAAGATGCCGGGACCAAAAGGCGTCATCACCATGGCCCCATCATTCGAACATGCCTACATATGCGACGTGGAATGCGTCGAGAGCGCCGAGGTGCTTGCTGAGGACGAGGCTCTCGTCGCGGACCTGGAGAAGATAGCGAACGAAACCATACCCTCCACTTCGAAGCGTGCAGGAAGTTTCGAGCCCGCGGAGCACACCAAGGCTGTGCCCCTCGACCCAGGTGTTCCCAGCGACAAGACGGTGCGGATCAGCTCAACCCTCGACAGCAAATAGGAGGTGGTGCTCGTCGACTACCTCCGCGCCAACGCTGACATTTTCACGTGGAGCCCCTCGGACATGCCAGACATACCGAGGGAGGTCGCCGAGCACTCCCTTGACACCCTGCCCCACTCCAAGCCGGTGGTTCGACGACTGCGATGCTTCGACGAGCACAAGCGCAGGGCCATCGGTGAGGAGCTACGCAAGCTCCTCGAGGCCGGATTGATCAAGGAGGTATTTCACCCTAACTGGCTTGCCAATCCTGTTTTAGTTAAGAAAAAGAATGTGAAGTGGAGGATGTGCATAGATTATACCGGTTTAAATAAAGCAAGTCCAAAAGTTCCTTTTCCTTTACCACGTATCGATCAGATCGTAGATTCAACCGCAGGATGCGAGCTATTATGTTTCCTTGATGCTTATTCTGGTTTCCACCAAATTAAGATGAAAATTTCTGACCAACTGGCAACCTCCTTTATTATGCCTTTTGGTATTTTCTGCTATGTCAACATGCCGTTTGGATTTCGAAATGCCGGAGCTACATACCAGCGGTGTATGCTTCGTGTTTTCGGAGATCATATCGGGCGAACCGTAGAAGCATACGTTGACGACATTATTGTAAAGACCAAGAACACGGACAACCTGGTAAACGATTTGCGCATTGCGTTTGATTGTGTCCGGGCCAACGGGGTAAAACTGAATCCGGAAAAATGCATTTTTGGGGTACCTCGAGGTATTGAGCCCAACCCTGAAAAGGTCTCGACCCTCGAACAAATGGGACCGTTCCGAGATTTGAAGGAGGTACATAGGGTATTGGGGTGTTTAGCAGCCCTAAGCCGGTTCATCTTGCGTCTCGGTGAGAAAGGCTTACCCCTGTACCGACTCCTGAAAAAGAGCGAACGTTTCTCTTGGAACCCCGAGGCTCAAAAAGCCCTCGACGGGCTAAAAGTGTCTCTCGCACGAGCGCCAGTCCAAAGGCCGGTATACTACATTAGCGAGGTACTGACCGAAACCAAGACGCGATATCCACAAATCCAGAAGCTGCTTTACGCAGTAGTGCTAGCTCGGCGCAAGTTGCGCCACTACTTCGAGGCTCATCATGTCACCGTGGTCTCATCTTTCCCTTTGGGGGAGATACTCCGCAACCAGGATGTCTCGGGTAGAATAGCCAAATGGTCAGTGGAACTGATAGGCGAAACCCTCACTTATGCCCCTCGCAAGGCAATTAAATCGCAAATCTTGGCCGATTTCGTGGCAGAATGGACCGACACACAGTTGCCCCCACAACAAATCCAAGCCAAATGTTGGATCATGTACTTCGACGGGTCGGTGATGAAAACCGGTGCGGGCATAGGCCTGCTCTTCGTCTCACCCCTCGGGGAACATATAAGACACGTGGTACGCTTGCACTTTCCGGCGTCCAACAACATGACCGAATATGAAGCCTTACTAGCCAGCCTTCGCATAGCTATCGAATTGGGCGTTAAACGCCACGACGTCCGGGGAGATTCACAATTGGTCATCGATCAAGTTATGAAGGAAGCAAGCTGCCACGACGACAAGATGCAAGCATACTGCAATGCAATACGACGACTCGAGGACAAGTTCCATGGCCTCGAGCTCAACCACATCTCGCGAAAGTACAACGAGGAAGCCGATGAATTAGCAAAAATTTCGTCCGGGCGGATCACCGTTCCTCCAAACATATTCGCCCGTGACCTGACACAGCCAAGCATCGACCTCAAGCCGACCCCCAAAGCTCCTGATGCTCCCTCGAGGACCGAACCCTCGGGGGCTCCATATGTCGAGCCCATGGACGAGGATCCTTCGAAAGAGGAACCTGAAGCCTCAAGTCAGGAAATATCCTCGGCAGACAAGGGTGAAATTATGGAAATCGACGAGGCCCCATCAACTCGCGATTGGCGTAACCAATATATCGCCTGGATCATCCGAGGGGAACTACCGTCGGATCGAACCGAGGCTCGACGCATTGCAAGAAAATCCAAGTCGTTCCACATAATCGATGAGGAATTGTACAAGCGCACCCCCTCCAGAATTTTGCAGCGGTGCATTCCAATCCCGGAGGGAAGGGAGCTCATCCAAGACATCCACGCTGGCGTATGCGGCCACCATGCGGCGCCCCGAACCCTCGTGGGCAACGCGTTCCGCCAAGGCTTTTCCTGGCCCACGGCTGTTGCAGACGCCAACGAAATTGTGCGCACCTGCGAAGGGTGTCAATTCTACGCACGTAAAACCCACCTCCCGGCTCACGTCTTGCAAACCGTTCCCATCACATGGCCGTTCGCCGTGTGGGGGCTAGACCTCGTTGGTCCAATGCGAGTAGCGCCCAGGGGCTTTACACATCTGCTGGTGGCCATCGACAAGTTCTCAAAATGGATCGAGGCTCGGTCAATCAGCAACATTAAATCCGAGCAAGCTGTGCAATTCTTCACAGATATAATCCATAGGTTCGGGGTCCCCAATTCGATAATCACTGACAATGGCACCCAGTTTACAGGCAAGAAGTTCTTGGAATTCTGTGAAGACCACCATATCCGCGTGGATTGGTCGGCCGTAGCGCATCCACAGACAAACGGCCAAGTAGAACGTGCCAACGGCATGATTCTACAAGGTCTCAAACCAAGGATATTCAACAAGTTGAATAGATTCAGCGGGAAATGAGTGTTAGAACTACCCTCAGTAATTTGGAGCCTCAGAACAACCCCAAGCAGAGCCACGGGCTTTACTCCATTTTTTCTCGTCTATGGTGCCGAGGCTATCCTCCCCACAGACGTGGAATATGGGTCCCCAAGGCTCAGAGCCTACCAAGAGGAAAGAAACAAGCAAATGCGGGAAGACTCACTCGACCAAGCAGACGAAGCTCGAGACGTCGCGGTCTTACATTCGGCTCGGTACCAGCAGTCGCATCGAAGGTATCAGGCCCAGAAGGTTCGACGACGAGACCTCAGCAAGGGGGACCTAGTGCTAAGGCTGCGACAAGACAATCGAGGGCGCCACAAGCTCACACCCCCATGGGAAGGGCCCTACATCGTCGCCGAAGTCCTCTAGCCAGGCACATACAAGCTTGCAAACGAGAAAGGCGAAATATTCGCCAACACCTGGAATATCCAACAGCTACGTCGCTTCTACCCTTAAGCTTTCAAGCATTCATGTACATTTTTACTTATTTCAATAAAAATATAAAGGACTTTAAAATGAGTAAGACTAGGCTTACCATCGAAAAAAGCCAAGTCTCACTCGGGGGCTAATCCGGGGGGCACCCCCTCCTAAAAATTGTCCCAATTTTAAAGTTTTTTATAAAATTCTTTTATTACGTCCATCTCCTGTATTTGCCAAAAGGCAACTCGAGGCATAGAATAATTGAGGCCAAGGGCCAGACGTGTCGAGGGACCGCCTACGCCTTCGAAAGGATACGGCACCCCCCTCGTCACCCTACGCTAAAAATTGCTCTATGAACGATACCTTCCTCGACAAGTCCTTTGCAAGTTCAGCGAAATAAACGTGATAAAGAAACCATAACTCAAATAAAAACTCGAAATGTGCATTTCAAAAACATAAAATTATTTGAACCACTAGAGTGCTTATTACATAAAAAATATCTAAAAACTACTCAGGGAGCGGGGTCTTCGGGGGTGGCATCCTCCTCGTCTTCAGCGTCGGGAAGGAGGTCGCTCCCGAAGATTTGTGCGAGGGTGGCAGCAGGAGCAGAGGCAGCAGCATCCGCACTCTCCACGACGGCCAGCGCAGCGTCGTCATTGAGGTCATCCGCCACCACGTAACCACCGCTGACCGCCTCGAGGTCCACGACAAAGTGCGTCGAGATCACCCCGAGGGTCTTCTGCACGCCGAGGAGAAGGGCCCCCTTAAGGCGCTTGGTAACACAACCGCCCAAGGCCCTTAGACGGCTGGCCACCGAGCTGCTCGCCTGGGACACGAGAGCTTCTGGCCCCTCGACCTCCTTACAGACGGCAAGAGCTACTTCTCGTAGCTCCTCGAGGTCCTCCTGGGCCTTTGAGTAAGCTACCTGGAGCGACTCCGCCTGTGAGGAGGTCTCCTCGGCCACCTTCCGTACCTCTGAAAGCCCAACACCAAAATCAGATAAGTCTTCGAAAACTCCAATTTAAATTTAGGGTAAGTTCATACTAGACTTACCTTCGACTAGCTTTTCCTTCTCGGCGAGGGCCTCCCGGGCAATGCTGGCCTCCTGCTGGAGCATCGCCATCTCTCCTTGTTGGGCCTCGACCGAGGCTCGCAGCTCCGTGATGGCGACATCTCCCTCCATCACCGCCACGGTGAGCAGGTCGATAGCCTCGCCCTAGGTCTTCAGTTGGGCCTCAGCCACGGCAAGCGCCGAGTCCCGCAGCAGCAGTAGCCCCCGGGCTTCGGCAAGGGCGACACGCTCCTGCTGAAGCTCACCCTCGAGCGCCGCCAGCGCTTGCGTCCGCCGATGGAGCTCGTCCCCTTGCCGAAGCACCTCTTCGGCCGTCTCCACGGCAAGTGTCCTCGATTGGCACTCCTTACGGCCTACAGATAAATCCGCAAGCGGACGGATACCGATGTAGCTTTCACCCGGGAGTATTCCAAGGTATCGATTTCCACGGAGAACGAGAAGTGTACTAATCCTAAACTAAGTTGTCCTAGGTAGATGGTGTGGATGAAATGGAATGGATGAGATGGATGACGACAACAAGGATAGAAGAGAAGAGGTAAGAGGGTAGAGAGGGTACGGGTCTGATAAAGGTATTCTACCGATTCATTGAGCAGATCAGAGGATACAGATAGATACTTGCTTCGGGACTACAGAGCCTCCGACACACAGAAAGGGGTGAGAAGGGGTGCCTCTTACCCTGAACCTTGGGTCCTAAGACACCAGAACTAACGTGATGGGCTACGAAGACCGAAAGGGTTGTCACCACCTTACGACTACCACCTCCGTTGCGACGGGCAGAAACTAAGTTAGCCTCAAGTTTAGGCACCACGCCTACACTAGTTGACTAATACTTATCTACTGCAGACAGATAAGCACTCAAGCTAAGCAGCTAGTATACAATTATACTACACAACTAAGCATTGAACGAAGAACCAGCAAGCATATAAAAGTAAGAACTGAATGCTCAATTAATCAGAGAGAGATACAAGAGTTACCAGACAAGACCCAGATGTTACTCGAAGTGAAGTCGCATCCGTAGAGGTACAGCGGGAAGAGGGGCCGACACTTCGGCTCCTCTCCGGGACGCTCACCTCTCCCCTCTCCCTATCTCTACTGATACAAGTGGAGAACTAACAGTGCTTCGCCTACACTCTACTCTTGTGTTGTGTCTTGTGCAGGTGAAACCGGCCTCAATTTATAATGGCCAGGGTCGGTGGAGAAGTGGAGCAGCGGCCAAAATACTGGAGGTCGGTGCCGAGCCGTTCGGGCGAAAATCCCGGTTCGGCCGAACTCCCCGGTTCGGCCGAACCGAGGGATGCACCGACCTCCAGTTGCTTAACACTGGAGTTTCTAGTTCGGAGAGCTTAACACTGATGATCACTAGAGTTTGCTAATCTCCAAAGAGGAAAGCATACCTAAGTCCAGGTGGAAGTGGTTTGAGCTCGATTGGGGATGGTTTTGGAGTTTCGTTTGTGTCAAGCTCAATCGGAGGATGTGTTTCCTCTTCTTCCGAGAAAAACGGGAGATCTTCTTCTGGAATAGGCTGCTCTAGGTCTAATAGGTGAGCTGACCTAACTTCCTCTAATGGGTCAGGATCGGGGTCTGCCTCTAATAGGGTGTTCAAGGATTGAGAATAGGAGACAGGGATGAGTTCTTTGCCGATCCTGAGCTCTACTAGCTGATTTGTTGGTGCCTTTTCCAATATCTTCTGGATTGGTCTACCTATGAAGATGGGATGTGTGGTGTCGCTGGGTAGGTCAAAGATATGGAAATCCATGAAGAGTTCAGGGTCGTTAATCTTAATGGGTGTGACCCGCAAAATCCCCAAACAATCCAGGATTCTTCCTGAAGTGAATTTTAGTCGTTTTTGAGAAAATGACCAAGGTACACCAGGGAGTTGGTCGTGCACCAACGAGCTAGAGATTATGTTGATCCCGAGGCTCGGGTCATACCCAATTTCTTTGTCTTTGCCCAGGACCTCACAGTATATCCTTTGAATCTTTCTGGGCATCTTGACGACCTCGGTTGAGGCTTCGGCCTCTTCTAGCCACTCCCGACTCATGATAGCGGAGAGACGTCCAAGGTATTCTCTCTGGTATTCGAGTTCTTCCTTGTCGGGGGCATGATCTATGGGCTCTACACGGTGTTCTCGAGGGAAACTCGTTACACTCCCGATGTCATCGAATAGATCATGGTCAAAATCATAGGGAGTGGTGTAGAGTGAATCATAGTAGTCTGGGCTAGGATATGGTGGTGGTTCGAAATCAACTTCAGGTTCTGATGGACTAGACGAGCTAATGGATTTAGATTGAACTGGTATTGGCTTTTTAGGTTCAGGTTCAGGCTGCTTCTCTTCTTCATCGGGGAGTTCATCATAGATTCCAGTGTAGGGGGTGTTGTCTAGGATACGGTCCAGGACTATCCTCGCTTCACTAGGGACCAAATGAAAGAACGACCCTCCAGAAGCAGAGTCCAAGAAAGTGGTGGCTACGGGACAGAGGCCAAGGCTGAAATGTTGTAAAACAACAGGTTCTGGTAGGCTTAGGTCCGGTCCTGAGGCCAGTATTTGCTTGAAATGAGCCCAGGCAGCTCCTAACGATTCTCCCTTTAATTGCTTAAAGTTAATGATTTCCGCTCGGAGACTGGCTACCTTGGAGACTGGGAAGAAGTTTAGGCAGAATTTTTCCTTGAGAACTTCCCAGCTCCCGTCCATAGTACTGACAGCCAGAGAGTACCATTTCTTTGCTCCTCCCGCTAGTGAAAACGGGAATAGCTTCCATTTGAGTGTCTCTTGTGTCATGCCCGCAATGGTCAGGCATGACCAGAGTTGCTCAAACTCGCGCAAATGCGCGTATGGACTCTCGACCTTCGTTCCTGAGAACGATTGCTCACGAACCATGGCTATGAAGCCGGGACGTAGCTCATAGCCGGGTGTGGATATGGGATGTGATGATGGTGGTGGCTCCAAACAATCGCCCGTTGGAGCCGAGTGTTGGCGTAAGGTGAGGGTGGAATTCATATGGTGGATGGTGGTGGGATACACGGACAACTTGGGTTCAGAATTAGAACAACTACCGTTCCCCGGCAACGGCGCCAGAAAGCTTGTTGGCACTCCTTACGGCCTACAGATAAATCCGCAAGCGGACAGATACCGATGTAGCTTTCACCCGGGAGTATTCCAAGGTATCGATTTCCACGGAGAACGAGAAGTGTACTAATCCTAAACTAAGTTGTCCTAGGTAGATAGTGTGGATGAAATGGAATGGATGAGATGGATGATGACAACAAGGAGAGAAGAAAAGAGGTAAGAGGGTAGAGAGGGTACGGGTCTGATAAAGGTATTCTACCGATTCATTGAGCAGATCAGCGGATGCAGATAGATACTTGCTTCGGGACTACAGAGCCTCCGACACACAGAAAGGGGTGAGAAGGGGTGCCGGTTACCCTGAACCTTGGGTCCTAAGACACCAGAACTTACGTGATGGGCTACGAAGACCGAAAGGGTTGTCATCACCTTACGGCTACCACCTCCGTTGCGACGGGCAGAAACTAAGTTAGCCTCAAGTATAGGCACCACGCCTACACTAGTTGACTAATACTTATCTACTGCAGACAGATAAGCACTCAAGCTAAGCAGCTAGTATACAATTATACTACACAACTAAGCATTGAACGATGAACCAGCAAGCATATAAAAGTAAGAACTGAATGCTCAATTAATCAGAGAGAGATACAAGAGTTACCAGACAAGATCCTGATGTTACTAGAAGTGAAGTCGCATCCGTAGAGGTACAGCGGGAAGAGGGGCCGACACTTCGGCTCCTCTCCGGGACGCTCACCTCTCCTCTCTCCCTATCTCTACTGATACAAGTGGAGAACTAACAGTGCTTCGCCTGCACTCTACTCTTGTGTTGTGTCTTGTGCAGGTGAAATCGGCCTCTATTTATAATGGCCAGGGTCGGTGGAGAAGTGGAGCAGCGGCCAAGCAACTGGAGGTCGGTGCCGAGCCGTTCGGGCGAAAATCCCGGTTCGGCCGAACTCCCCGGTTCGGCCGAACCGAGGGATGCACCGCCTCAGCAGCCAAAGGCCAGGATTGCACCCTGGAGGGGGTTCCCTGGTTCGGCCGAACCCACGTGTTTGCCCGAACTGTGCTCGGCCTAGTGCTGCACCGCCTTGAGCTTGCACACGTGCTGGGCCAGCTCCCGGGGTCGGTTGGCTGGTCGGTTCACGCCCTGGGCTGGGCCGGAGGCCTTCTGGTTGACTTCGGGGTCTTTGTTAGGTTGAGTTTGGGCCCAGGGTGATGTGGCAGAAGCCCGGGATGAGTTGGCGCTGACGTGGACGACTCCCAGTGGCTTGCACGGCTAAGGGGGGTAACCGGCCGAATCATGTCGTTCGGCCGAATCGGTCATTTCCGACCCCTATAGCACACATTTCTCGTTGTTGTACCTGCACAAGCGACACTCACCAAAACTCGTGGAACTCCATTAGAAATAAAACCTAAGTACATGGAATGTTGCATAGACTCTCATTTATTCCCGAGTATTGGTGGTCGAATTTGGGTTGTAACGACCGCCAACAAGCTCCCCCAAGCTTGGCTCTTTGCTCGTCCTCGAGGAAATATAAAAACTTAGGCTCGGTGGATCTGGAGTTGCTATAATGTCATTTCTCTTGCAGGTAACTTTATAAAAACTAGTACTCAAATTTACTTGAATTATTAGCAAGGTATTTATTCACCATTTTACCTATGGGGCTTATAGCAATCTCCTTATCTTGGGCGGTTGAAAGGATGAACAATTTAACTTAGTTTTATTCCACTCTACTCTTTTCAGGATCCTATCTCAGAGTTTTCACCCTTTTGTGAAAAGATAAATTGTTCCTCATTGGCTTACTCAATCGCTCAAGTGTATTTGAATCCTTACCAAAGGCTTTGCCTTCTTTTCATCCTAACATCTAATTTGGCTTTTTGTGTGGCTCATGGACAAAGAATGAAGGCATACAAGCATCTTATATTTTGCTAAGTCAAAGACCGGATCTCTGAGGAAACAAATCAAACCTTAAGATCGAGAAGTGCAAGTGTGTGGGATATATGGAGTGGAATATGGTGGGATGGAATATGGTGGAACTCCTTGGGATGAATCTCCCTCTCCTTGATTTATTTTCGAGAACATGGGCTATCTTTTATTCTCATATTTTTGCCATGCCACTTGACATGCTTTTCTCTTTTTTTTCCTTTCTTTTTGCTATGCTTTTCTTTTTCTTTTTATTTTTGCCATGCTTTTCTTTTTTGCATAGCCCATGTCTCTATCAAGAATATTTGGAGAGGGAAATCATGGAACATGAAGCATTTTATTTTTGTGGATGGATGATGGAAAATGTTTGCTAACTCCCAGTGTAGGAATTGCAAGTGAGAGGTGGTGTGTGTACGTGGATCTCGATCTCTAAGAATATGAAAGCTTCACTCAAAGGTCACAACAATTTGACAAAGCTCACTAAGATAACAAGCAGCATATGAGTAGAAAGTTTGAAACTAATCCTATCATATGGCTCTGGTAGGAATGTTTGACCAATGAGGAACTTTGTTTTGAAAACACAAACATCCGAGATTTTCACCATACTAAGAGCAGAAATAGAATTCAACCAAAGTATCACTATATCAATCCCCACAACAACCTAGACTTGGAATAAGGCACATGCTCCCACAAGGTTTTCAGGTTCATTTCTACTCATGCCAAATAACTCAAGCATAGTCAAGCAACTAGTTGCAACAAAGTACTAGCAAAATTAATGACAGAGCAACCATTCATCATTTCCAAAGTGAGAGGCATATGATTCATTCCATGCATGGTTGAGAGTTAATTTTATTCAAGGGAAGTATTTTCAATTGAATGACTAAAGTGCTGAGTAATTCGGAACGTACCTGATGGGGGTGCTCCCCCAAGCTTGGACTCTTCACTGGTAGGGATTCAACCTTGAAAGGTACTGAGTCAGCTGGTCGGCCTGCTCGTTCTCGTCCTGTTCCTCCACTGTGTCATGCATGTACTCATGTATCTTTTCGTTAAACAGGGCAATCTCCGGTTGGTTCAAATGCACCAACCGGAGCGACAATTTTATTCGTTTTGCATTCAACTCTAATTTTATTTATTCTTCGAACTAAAATTTGGAAAAATGATTGGAAGGGAAAATTCAGAGCACCCTAATCATGAATCTAAGGAAAATAAATGAATCACACAATTAACTAACACACAAAACTAAACTGAACTAAACGGTGCTCTATCTAAAGACGGACGGGGTTCAGAGTTCTATGAACTCGATGACATCTAATTCGTCGAGTGGCGGAGGTTCTGGTTCTAGGAAAACCTTCAACCGCTATCCATTGACCTTAAAGGTGTTTCCGTCCTCGCTTTGCAAAGTGACGGCCCCATGAGATGCAGCATTAATTACTGTGAATGGGCCGTCCCACTTGCTCCTCAACTTCCCGTGACCGAAAAGTTTGACACGGGAGTTGAAAACGAGGACCTTATCTCCCGGCTTGAACGTCTTGACCTTGATTCTCTTATCATGCCATCTGTTGGTCCGTTCCTTATATAGCTGGGAGCTGTGGTAAGCTCGTTCCCTCATTTCATCTAATTCGACCAATTGGATCTTCCGCTTGAGGCCGGCAGCTCGAAGGTTCACACCCTACTTCCTAATGGCCCAGTGAGCTTTGAACTCCATCTCTACTGGTAAGTGGCAGGTCTTGCCATATACTAGCTGATATGGGGTCATGCCTATGGGCGTCTTATAGGCCGTACGATATGCCCAGAGTGCATCCGGGAGTTTATCCTTCCATTGCCTACCCATCTCATTTACGGTCTTCTGCAGAATATTTTTGATTTGTTTGTTTGATGTTTCTGCTTGACCGCTAGTCTGAGGGTGATAGGGTGTAGCAACATTATGCTGCACCCCCAGACTTGAAAGACACTTACGGAAGGTTGAATCGATGAAATGGGATCCGCCATCACTAATGACTATCCTAGGAACGCCGAAACGCGGAAAGATGTACTCATAAAACATTCGTCTCGCGTTCCTAGAATCGGCGGCTACACAAGGTAGAGCTTCCACCCACTAAGAGACATAGTCTACTGCCACTAGGATGAACTGGCAACCCTCGGAAATTGGGAAGGGACCCATGAAGTCCACTCCCCAAACATCGAAAATTTCTACTTGGAGATTGCTAGTGAGTGGCATCGCGTCTCTAGTGTTAATGTTTCCATGTTTCTGACAGCGGGGGCATCGCATGACGAATGCTCTTGCATCTTCGTACATGCTGGGCCAATAAAATCTGCTCTGCCAGACTTTAGCATTGGTCCGGAATGCACCGTAGTGTCCTCCGTACGGAGCTGCGTGGCACCTCTCTAGGATTTTATATGCCTCATGTGCAGGGATGCACCTTCTGAGGAGTCCGTCACTACATATCCGGAAGAGGTACGGGTCGTCCCAGAGATGGAGTCGGCTCTCATAAGCTAATCTCTTCTTATTTTCTCCAGGAGGGACATACCCCGTGACCATGAAGTTTACTATGTTAGCGTACCACGGATCGCCAGTGGTGACCTTAAGGAGCGTGTCATCCCGCAAGTAATCGTCGATCGGAAGATCATACGGTACTTCAATTCGGGACAGGTGGTCAGCCACTGAGTTCTCTACTCCCTTCTTAACTCTTATCTCGATGTCGAACTCCTGGAGTAGCAGAACCCAACGGATGAGTCTCGGCTTTGCATCCTTCTTGGTCAGAAGGTACTTCAGAGCAGCGTGATCTGAATAGACTATGACCTTGGCCCCGACTAGGTAGGACCGGAATTTGTCTATAGCAAATACGACCGCTAAGAGTTCCTTTTCCGTGGTCGCGTAGTTGAGCTGAGGGCCGTTGAGCGTTTTGCTAGCGTATGAGATAACATAGTGCTTCCTGTCCTTAGTTTGGCCCAGCACAGGTCCTACGGCATAGTCGCTCGCATCACACATGATTTCAAATGGGATGCTCCAGTCGGGAGGCTAGATAATGGGAGCAGAAATGAGTGCCTTCTTGAGGGTGTGAAAAGCGGTGTAACACTCATCATTGAAAATGAAGGGGGCATCTTTGGCTAAAAGATTGGTCAAGGGCCGAGATATCTGGGAAAAGTTTTTGATGAAGCGCCTATAGAATACGGCATGACCAAGGAAGCTTCGGATTCCCTTAACGTTTGTGGGTGGTGGAAGTTGCTCAATCACTTCTATTTTTGCCCTGTCTACCTCGATTCCACGTTCCGACACCCGATGTCCTAAGACAATACCCTCTCGCACCATAAAATGGCACTTTTCCCAGTTCAAAATGAGGTGCTTCTCTCTACACCTCTGGAGGACCTTGTCCAGATTTTTCAGACACTCGGTGAAGGTCCTTCCATAAACTGAGAAATCGTCCATGAACACTTCCATAATCTCCTCAATCATGTCAGAGAAGATGGACATCATGCAATGTTGGAAAGAGGCAGGTGCGTTACACAACCCAAAGGACATACGCCGATAGGCACACGTCCCATAAGGGCATGTGAACGTGGTTTTACTCTGGTCTTCAGGATGGATTGGGATTTGGTGATATCCAGAGTAACCATCAAGGAAACAGAAGAAGGAGTGTTTGGCTAGCCGTTCAAGCATCTCGTCTATGAACGGAAGAGGGAAATGGTCTTTCTTGGTGGCTTTGTTGAGTTTACGATAATCTATGCACATACGCCACCCGGTAACAGTGCGCTGAGGAATGAGCTCATTCTTGTCATTGCGCACTACCATCATTCCTCCCTTCTTTGGAACGACTTGGACGGGACTAACCCACTCGCTATTGGGAACTGGGTAGATGATCCCAGCATGAAGGAGCTTGAGAACTTCCTTTTTCACGACCTCTCTCATGGCATTGTTCAGTCGTCTTTGAGGTTCCCGAGACGGCATTGCTTGAGAATCGATCGGGATGTGATGAGTACAGAGATTTGGGCTAATCCCTTTCAGGTCTTGGAGAGAATATCCTAAGACCGATCGATTCTTCTCCAGGACAGTGATGAGTTGTTGGGTTTCTAGTTCGGAGAGCTTATCACTGATGATCACTGGAGTTTGCTTATCTCCAAAGAGGAAAGCATACCTAAGTCCAGGTGGAAGTGGTTTGAGCTCGATTGGGGATGGTTTTGGAGTTTCGTTTGTGTCAAGCTCAATCGGAGGATGTGTTTCCTCTTCTTCCGAGAAAAACGGGAGATCTTCTTCTGGAATAGGCTGCTCTAGGTCTAATAGGTGACCTGACCTAACTTCCTCTAATGGGTCAGGATCGGGGTCTGCCTCTAATGGGGTGTTCAAGGATTGAGAATAGGAGACAGGGATGAGTTCTTTGCTGATCCTGAGCTCTACTAGCTGATTTGTTGGTGCCTTTTCCAATATCTTCTGGATTGGTCTACCTATGAAGATGGGATGTGTGGTGTCGCTGGGTAGGTCGAAGATATGGAAATCCATGAAGAGTTCAGGGTCGTTAATCTTAATGGGTGTGACCCGCAAGATCCCCAAACAATCTAGGATTCTTCCTGAAGTGAATTTAGTCGTTTTTGAGAAAATGACCAAGGTACACCAGGGAGTTGGTCATGCTCCAACGAGCTAGAGATTATGTTGATCCCGAGGCTCGGGTCATGATAGCAGAGAGACGTCCAAGGTATTCTCTCTGGTATTCGAGTTCTTCCTTGTCGGGGGCTTGATCTATGGGCTCTACACGGTGTTCTCGGGGGAAACTCGTTACACTCCCGATGTCATCGAATAGATCATGGTCAAAATCATAGGGAGTGGTGTAGAGTGAATCATAGTAGTCTGGGCTAGGATATGGTGGTGGTTCGAAATCAGCTTCAGGTTGTGATGGACTGGACGAGCTAATGGATTTGGATTGAACTAGTATTGGCTTTTTAGGTTCAGGTTCAGGCTGCTTCTCTTCTTCATCGGGGAGTTCATCATAGATTCCAGTGTAGGGGTGTTGTCTAGGATACGGTCCAGGACTACCCTCGCTTCACTAGGGACAGAGGCTAAGAAAGTGGTGGCTACGGGACAGAGGCCAAGGCTGAAGTGTTGTAAAACAACAGGTTCTGGTAGGCTTAGGTCCGATCCTGAGGCCAGTATTTGCTTGAAACGAGCCCAGGCAGCTCCTAACGATTCTCCCTTTAATTGCTTAAAGTTAATGATTTCTGCTCGAAGACTGGCTACCTTGGAGACTGGGAAGAAGTTTAGGCAGAATTTTTCCTTGAGAACTTCCCAGCTCCCGTCCATAGTACTGACAGCCAGAGAGTACCATTTCTTTGCTCCTCCCGCTAGTGAAAACGGGAATAGCTTCCATTTGAGTGTCTCTTGTGTCATGCCCGCAATGGTCAGGCATGAGCAGAGTTGCTCAAACTCGTGCAAATGCGCGTATGGACTCTCGACCTTTGTTCCTGAGAACGATTGCTCACGAACCATGGCTATGAAGCCAGGACGTAGCTCATAGCCGGGTGTGGATATGGGATGTGATGATGGTGGTGGCTCCAAACAATCGACCGTTGGAGCCGAGTGTTGGCGTAAGGTGAGGGTGGAATTCATATGGTGGATGGTGGTGGGATACACGGACAACTTGGGTTCGGAATCAGAACAGCTACCGTTCCCCGGCAACGGCGCCAGAAAGCTTGTTGGCACTCCTTACGGCCTACAGATAAATCCGCAAGCGGACGGATACCGATGTAGCTTTCACCCGGGAGTATTCCAAGGTATCGATTTCCACGGAGAACGAGAAGTGTACTAATCCTAAACTAAGTTGTCCTAGGTAGATGGTGTGGATGAAATGGAATGGATGAGATGGATGACGACAACAAGGAGAGAAGAAAAGAGGTAAGAGGGTAGAGAGGGTACGGGTCTGATAAAGGTATTCTACCGATTCATTGAGCAGATCAGCGGATACAGATAGATACTTGCTTCGGGACTACAGAGCCTCCGACACACAGAAAGGGGTGAGAAGGGGTGCCGGTTACCCTGAACCTTGGGTCCTAAGACACCGGAACTAACGTGATGGGCTACGAAGACCGAAAGGGCTGTCACCACCTTACGGCTACCACCTCCGTTGCGACGGGCAGAAACTAAGTTAGCCTCAAGTATAGGCACCACGCCTACACTAGTTGACTAATAGTTATCTATTGCAGACAGATAAGCACTAAAGCTAAGCAGCTAGTATACAATTATACTACACAACTAAGCATTGAACGAAGAACCAGCAAGCATATAAAAGTACGAACTGAATGCTCAATTAATCAGAGAGAGATACAAGAGTTACCAGACAAGACCCGGATGTTACTCGAAGTGAAGTCGCATCCGTAGAGGTACAGCGGAAAGAGGGGCCGACACTTCGGCTCCTCTCCGGGACGCTCACCTCTCCTCTCTCCCTATCTCTACTGATACAAGTGGAGAACTAACAGTGCTTCGCCTAAACTCTACTCTTGTGTTGTGTCTTGTGCAGGTGAAACCGGTCTCTATTTATAATGGCCAGGGTCGGTGGAGAAGTGGAGCAGCGGCCAAGCAACTGGAGGTCGGTGCCGAGCCGTTCGGGATGCACCGCCTCAGCAGCCAAAGGCCAGGATTGCATCCTGGAGGCGGTTCCCTGGTTCGGCCGAACCCACATGTCGCCCAAACTGGGCTCGGCCCAGTGCTGCACCGCCTTGAGCTTGCACACGTGCTGGGCCAGCTCCTGGGGTCGGTTGGCAGGTTGGTTCACGCCCTGGGCTGGGCCGGAGGCCTTCTGGTTGACTTCGGGGTCTTTGTCAGGTTGAGTTTGGGCCCAGGGTGATGTGGCAGAAGCCCGGGATGAGTTGGCGCTGATGTGGACGACTCTCGGTGGCTTGCACGGCTAAGGGGGGTAACCAGCCGAATCGTGTCGTTCGGCCGAATCGGTCATTTCCGACCCCTATAGCACACATTTCTCGTTGTTGTACCTGCACAAGCGACACTCACCAAAACTCGTGGAACTCCATTAGAAATAAAACCTAAGTACATGGAATGTTGCATAGACTCTCATTTATTCCCGAGTATTGGTGGTCGAATTTGGGTTGTAACGACTGCCAACATCCTCTCGCGCAGGCGTTCCCGCTCGGCGCGGCTTAAGGACTCCCTTAGCTGATGCACCACGTCGTGCGCATCAGCAAGTTCGGCGACCTTTCGCCCAGCCATCTCCCTCAAATCCTATTATTAACACGACAAATGAAGGTGAAAAAGGGGGAGAAACGCAAAACGCGCGACAAAAATAGTGGTTAAGTCACTTACCCGGTGGAGGTCCAAACCCTGACCAAGGTGGAGTTCGAGGACCTGCTTCAGGGCTTCTTGGACCGTCGTCCCCAGGGCCTGCTGTTCCTCCCATAGGAGGCGCTCGGCCTCAGCCGTCTTGGCCAGGCAGGGTGGGACGCCGCGACGACCGATCCCAAAGTTGCGCCAGGCCTCGAAAGCCGGAATGCCAGGCAGGGTGCCCATACCCCTCTCCTCCCAGGGGCTCCTGGTCCCGTCGCGCAATCCTGGAGCACCCTCCTCCTCATCCTCCTGACCACCCTCGAGGATGGCCGGGAGGGTCATCATTGCGGAGCCGGCCCCTGGCACCTCCTCGACCTCCGCCGAACCGCTGCCTCCCGCTGCGGTCTGACCCGCGTCTTCACCACGGGCCGCACCCTCCACCACCCCCGTGCCCTCGGCCGGCACGGAGGTCTCTGTCACCCCCGCAACGGCAGGGGCCACATCCTCCACAGGGAGGGCCAAGGGCGTCTCCCTGGCACGCTCCTCGCCCGCCGCCACCGATGCTTCTCCAACCGCCGTCTCATCCCTTGATCGGGCGGCCCCTCGCGTAAGGGCCGCCCGGTACCGAGCTACAACCCCCGACGCCTGGGGTGCCCCGGATGAAGGCGGCGCTGTTGAACGAGGCATGGCGCGCGCCGACACCATCAGAGCCTTCGTCGGTGCCAACGGGAGCGGCACCGGTGGACCGGATTGGCTAACAGAAACCAAGTCGACAAATTCAGAACAACAACTTGAAAATGAAACCCGAGAAAAGAATGACGACTTACCTAACCCGAACGAGGTGGCTAAGCTTGCGCTTCTTACTGCTCGAAGGCCGCCGAGCCCCCGAACGGCCACGGCCCCTCGACGGTGGGGTCTCGCTCGCGGGCCTCGAACCCGCCGCTGCGGAGCTTTGAGCCCCAGGCACCGACGGGCTCCTAGCTTGAGCTGCGGCCGCCGCCACCACGAAACTCGCGGGGGCGGCACCCACCGTCGAAGGCGCCGGGCCACTCGAGGCCTCCCTATCCCATGACGACGACGGGATCTCCTGGCGTTGCCCCCTCGGGGACGCACTCACTTAAGCCGCCACCGGCGCAGGTGGCGGAATCTCCACGAGGTCCTCCAAGGAAGACTCCTCCGGAGTACTCTCAGGGGTGCTAGGCGGGGAACGCCCCTCCCTGGTTCGACGGCGGCACTCCTTATTGTACGCCGCCTTCCGCAAACACTTCCTCTCTTTCTTCTGCTTCGCCGCGTCCTTCCGCGCCTTCTGCCTCTCGGCAGAAAGGCGGTTCGCAGCACGAACCTCGCGAAGAGGAGGAGCAGAACGTTACCCTTTTTGAGACAAACCCTGCAGAAAGAATTTAGAGTTTAACGATCAGATAATCTCGAGGGTAGAAAGCAAAATTGAATCTAAATCAAACTTAAAGCGGAACTTACAAATTGTAGAAACCCCACTTTGGGGCGCATCTTGACGGCGAAAAGGGCCTCCTCCTTGCAGTCAAGCTTGGAGACCTCCACGGCACGCCATGCTCGATGCATGCAGTACTCGAGGACGAGGGTCCCCTCCTTCATCTTCGAGCCCTGCTAGGGCGAGTCCGCCCTGAGCTGGTCGAGCCGTAGCTTCCTCTCCATCAGCGGCAGTACATACCGCTGATTGAAGTTCGCAATCACCCCCGCCGCGGTCAAACCCACCCTCGAAAGCAAAGGCTTGTGGTGGTTGGATGGCGGCGCGATCCACATCGGCTCGTCCGGGTTGCTGTTCGCCGGCAGCACCCTGGCGTCCACCAGCCCGGCGAGATAGGCGTTGGTGGCGATGGAAGGGCTCCACAGAGCAGGGTCGACGATGGTCACCATGGCGAACGGCGGCGGCGAAAAGGACGAAGTCTTGAGCACGGAAAGGTGAAAGGCGAAGAGCGGCAGCGCTTGGAAATAGTAGATGCAATCGGAAGGCAAAGGCTGGGTAAGCTAATCCTTTCCCCTTGTCCCTTTATTTATAGTATCACGCGAAGCGCAACCGGCACCCCGGCCGCGTAAAAAACGCATCCGATACGATTTAACACCTCAGCCACTGACGACACGGCCCCACGAGTTGGGATAACCACTACGCGCGAAAATCCAGGTGACACGTCGTATCATAACTGCCCACGTCTCTTCCGCTCTGCCTAAAAAGGCGCGCCCACTTTGAGTTCTCCGCGCCACGCCGCCCACGACTACGGAAATAAACGCTCGAGGCCAGCCAAAAGGCTTCCGAGGTAAGCTACCTCTCCTCGAGGCCCTACTGATCAGGGGTTCGAAGTCCTGGCCCCTCGAGGGTTCGACAGGCACCTCAGATCTAACAGAGTCAGGGATAACCAAGGGCACGCGCGATCAAGCCTATCCTCAAGCAGAAACTCGAGGGTGCCCTTCACGTTATATTCAAGGCTAGGATGGAGGCAGCTAGTCGAGGGATCCCACCGAGGGAGAGCAACGAGCCTTCGACCCCAAACGAACGGGGTCGAGCCCTGCCTAGCAAACCTCCACAAGTGCTCTTATGAGACATGTCTCCGGACCACGAGCCGCCCTCCATCGAACGAGGCACGGATGTCCACTTGAATTACCCGCTAACAGCTCACAGAGACATCCATGATTTGCAGTCCATTCGAGGGAAGCATGGATTGTGTCACCCCTCCTCCCCACAAACGGGGCGATGAGGGTCGTAACTTAAAGTCAAGAACCGCCCCTGTTCGACCTTGCTAGGGCCAAGGCTCGGGGGCTCCTTGCACCGCAAGATCGAATTCCTTGAGGACGAAACAAGTTGTAGCTCACAAAAGCGCGAAACGCCGATAAGCCCTTGCAGGAGTATATCCACTCCTCCAAGGTCTCGGGGGCTACACCCACGGGTGCGCTTCAAGGAAAACCTTATCAGAAGCACCCGTGACGAAGAGCCTTTATCGGATAAAAACTTATTCCAACAAAGGCTCGGGGGCTACTGTTGGGGGCAGTCATTAGGGGTACCCAAACCTATGGGATAACCGCCCCAATAAACGTTAAATCTTGTTCAAGTAACCAGAAAAAGAAACGGAGGTTAAGCCCACGGCCCAGCAACGACTGAAGGCCCAGCCAAGACGCCCCGCGGCGTGCCTCGACGCGAGCTAAAATCTCCGCTTCGCTCGAGGGACCGACCCCTCGAGCGAATCGGAGAACTCCGCTTCGGTCGAGGCCTGGGGACCAAGCCTCGAGCAACCCACGGAATGGGGAAAGCTCCACCTCGGTCGAGACCCTCGCTCCGACGAACATTAAATGGCGCCCTCTGCCACCGTGCCTCCAAAGTCAAAAGACAGATTTCTTGCCATACTGCCCTGACGGCCACGACTCCCCCCATCGTATCCACCAACTCCCGTCACTATGTTGCCAACCATGGCTCTGTGCGGACAGGCCGGCACTGTGCGAACAGAGCCCGTCACTCCGAGCTCCTGTACTGCCAACTCCGACGACTCGAAGACCTCCGTCGGACGGAGACACCCTCGAGCACACAGCAGGAAAAGAGCTCAGGACCACAGAGGTATGGCGGGCCATTCCGAGCACTATGCGACCAACCCCGGCACTGTGCGGACATGTCACCGCCGTGCGAACAGGGCCGGGTCACTCTAACTCCCTGTGCCACCGACCCCCACAGCGATTTCCCCAGAATAAGCCGTGCGCCGGCATGGGAGACCCTCAAGGTGGTGTACGGACGAGCCATTATCGCGCAAAGGACACCTCGCATCCTCAAGACCACTCCTCGACGTCATCACCAGTACGAGAATCGACTACAGCAAACAAGGATGGAGAAGCACGTCCAACGCCATTCCTACTACTGTGCAACAACTATGCATAACCGGCAACACGCTCCTGTAACCCCTCCTCCTTGGCCTATAAAAGGAGGGGGTGATCGAGCAGGAGAAGAAAAAAAAACGAAAAAAAGAAAGGAGAAAATGAGAGAATCCGCATTCACTCAGAATAGATGTTTTTTATAGCTGTTTTTTATTAGCCAACTAATGAATTAGGCCCTGTGTTGAATCCACCCAACTAATCCCATTAGCTGATTAGCTAAAATTAGCTGGGTTAAATTAGCTAATTGAATAATTAATATTTAGCTAGCTAGAAGGGCATTACTCGAGAATTTTTAACTGGTCTCATATAGATTCATTAAGCTAAAATTAGCTAGCTAGCAATTAGGTTTTAGATCCAAACGGGTTCTTAGTCGGATGGATCAATCCACCCCTAAATTAACGGCGAAGATCCAGGGGTAATGGTTAGGGCAAGTATATTGGTGCCGTCTAATAGACGGTCTCATGCGGTGACACGTAATATTGAGACAACTTATTAGACAACTTATACAATATGTTGTTATTTTAGTTGTCTCATAGTAATACAAAATACCTTAATTTATGGGGAAAATAAAAAATATTATTGGTTGCATGGCAACAAAATTCGTACAATGGTGGGGGAGTTGTCTCATAGTCCTAAATTTTAGCTCATGAGGAAGTTGTTTCGTGAAACAACAACCTCGTTCTCTCACCTCGCTCTCTCTCCTCCATGTCAGTAAAAATCCTATGTGGCATTGCATGAGACAACCTATGAGACCGCTAACGTGTAGCAATGTACCTGCCCTTAGAATGGGTGGTTGGCTAATAGTCACTATTGGAATCAGGGTGTTTGCCGTGTGCCTAAGGCACCCGACAAAGAACCAAATGCATATGGAAAATAGTTTGCCATGTGTGGCCCATGCCGAAGCCCCGATGGCGGCAAACCATGACGGCGAAGAGGGCTTTGCGGTGAGCCATATTTCGAGCACACGACAAAGATGTTGGCCGTGTGCATTTGGGTGGTACATGGCAAAATAAAGCGACTAACGACTGGCAGGTAAACGGCGTCTTTTCCGTGTGCTATTTATGTGTGCCAAGAAACTTTACCGTGTGCCAAGGAACTTTGTTGTGTGCCAAATAAATGGCACATGACAAAGTTTCAAACTTTGCCGTGTGCCAAATAAATGAAACATGACAAAAAATGGTTACTCTGCCGTGTGACAGCCCTAGCACATGACAAAGTGACAATTTCAAATAATAGAAATGATCACTTTACCGTGTGTCATGGTCATTGCACATGGCAAAGTGACCAATTTTTCACGATTAAAAATCTCCAATCACACAAACATCACAAGCAGTTCATATATCATACATATACATCATAACAAACATCACAGGTAATTCATATAGATAAATAATCCACAAGTGTATAAATTCACTAAATACGTTTACTATAGTACCACAAGTTCACAAATGCAATGTAACAAGTACCACAGGTTCACAAATGCAAAGTAACAAGTATCATAAGTTCACACATGCAAAGTAAAGTTCATCACTAAGGTGGGTCGAATGGTGGTTGAGGTGGGAATGCCATGCCCGGCGACAGGTCTAGCATACTCGATGCCATCGCCGATTGATTATGCAGAAAGGAGAATAGATTGCATGTGAGACAAGAATAAAGTTTTCTATGTTATAATCTAAAACATTCAAAATTTCATCGAAGTCTCTAGGTGATAATCTAAAACATTCAAAATTCTATCGAAGTCTCTAAGTTATAATCTAAAATATCCGAAATTCCATTGAAGTCTCTAAGTGACTCTACGTATCTATGTTTTCTAAGTCTCTAATAATTGAAATGAATCTATAAGGTTGGAAGTTGGCACACAGAAGGTGTTGCAGGAACCGGAGCCGAAGGGAATATCATCGGTGGTAGGGGTTGACCCATCCGAATAGAAAAAAGCTTGAATGTAGTTGTTCATATGGGACATCTGCTGCTGAACCTTGGCCCGGTAGTCTCAAAGTAGTTATCTAGGTTATTAGCTCGCGTGTTTGATCTACTATAACTACTTTTAGTAGCTATTCTATAAGAGCATCTACAAGAGAATAACAATAATCCTAGCTAAATTTAAAGATCAAGAGGCTAGCTAAAATATAAAAAGCATTCCAAAAGCAGGGATAAACCAACGGTCTCTCTAAAACTGGACTCTCTGTATATTAAATATTAGTGGGACCCACATATCATACACCTAACACCTTATCTCTTCCTTCTCCCCATCTTCCTTCGCCCCACCTCTCGTTGCCGGCAACGAGAGCTCCTGCGGCGGGTGCGGCTACTTGTGGCAGTCGCAGCAGTTCTACGGGGGCTCCGGCGGAATCTGCGACAGCCTCTACGACAACTCGTCGGCGGTGGCGACGCATCCCGCGGAATCGAGTACCAGCACTCGTACGCCGTGCCGCCAACGAGCAGAGGGAAGCCGATGGTGAGGAAGATAACGAGAGGAGAAAAATAGCTAGTCTGTTGGATCGGTACTTGGGCCGGGTTTTCTTTTTTGTTTTTATCGACTCCACCCGGTTTACCTAGGCTCTCAGAGTTGCTCTAACTATTAATTTTTATGGATCCAAACGGGCTCTCTTAGACAAAGATACATAATTTAAGTTGCTCAGTCCAACGGGATGTAATCCTTTTTATACGTACTACTCACTCCGCTAATATATTTTTCTAGAATGACTTGCGGCGCCAACCCATTCAACCGCTAAATTCAACTAATGAAGCGGAAACATTTCATTGGACAATCAATCTGTTTTACGGAAACACCAGAGAGAACTAATCTGGATTGTTAGGCTGAGGAAAGAGTGATGTTTGCCTAATCTAACATAAATAAAACTGTGCAAGGATGCAAAATGGAAATCAGACGTACAGTGAATTGCAGTGGTTGCACAATTTTTTGTTTGAGCTCATTTTTTTGCATGCCACACTGTTCGTTTGGCTTATCAGTCAGCAGTATTTTTCTCTCAGAACAAATCAGCACCAGCCACAGCCTCCGGCCAACCAGTAGTATTTTTTTCTCAGCCCAAACAAACACCATCCACCTGGTGCCAACCAGCATTATTTTTCAAGCTCTATCCATCCATGTTTCTGTTGGAATTATTTATTATAGGTCAAAGGGTGGTATCGTTAGCTCCTTTATTATTTATTTGGTTATCAATCCCATTTTGCAGCTACTGTTCACATTCTGTCAAGTTCTACCCAGATTTGATCAGCTGAACACGGCCTAATCCTTTACTGACTCCGTTTTCCATTTCCCACCAAACCAAAGAAGCTCTTTGAACGGGAGACATTAACACGTACCTATAACTAACGGGAAGTGGCCGGCATAAGCGTTTGAGATTCCTATCCGTTTCAAAAGTCGTAGTTTTCAAACCGTTAGCATGTATCGACATGATGCAAATTGTGCACATATTTTTAGATGAAGTCTGATTTCCGGTCTCTGCACCAACTATGGATGCCAATTAAACTTTACATCTACCCACCATTAGTCCACCACCACATTGATACATATGACAAACGAAGGTTAATTAGAACACTAGCTAAGATGGTTAAGAATTGAATATACATGGAACAATAATAAGTAGAGTAGGGTTCGAACACTCGATGACTAAGAATTGAAGAATACGGATCACGAGCGATGATGAGATGGTACAAAACATGCCAATTGTGATGGCAAAGAAAGAAAGAACAGATCATGTTGTCGTCGCAGTATGTGCGGTGTTTTTTGGTTTTCTGAAATTTTTTACAGACACGTTTGACCAATAATAAGGATATTAAATAAAGCTAGTTTACAAAATTACCTTCACAACCGTTAGGCTAACTCACGAGGCCTATCTAATGAGGTATCTGACTGTACGATTAGAGGATGATTACCGTAGCATTACTATAGTAAATTATGGGTTAATTAGGTCCATTAGATTCGTCGCGAAAAGTTACGCTCATTCTTAAAAAGATTTTATAAATAGACTTCATTTAATACTCCGTAATATTTCCTTTTAATTTTTTTTTAAAAAACAAAAAAAACACGTAGGCCGAGGAACGTACAGGAGCAGATAGACTTCGGGAGCACGATCCATAACACGTGAGTGTCAGCGGGAAGGCACGGGCCGTGTTTACATCCTAAAAAAAATAGTGAAAATGATCGATAATATAGTGCACTGTAAAATTTTTTATTTATTTGTGGTAATTATTATTTTATCATGATCTAACTAAGCTCAAAAGATTCGTGTCGTTGTGTATATTAAAACTATATAATTAGTTTTTTATTTTACCTACATTTAATACTTCATACATGCGTTATTTGCTATATTTAACGTTTCAACGAGACGTTGATGTGATGGAAAATTTGGAAAGTAAACACAGCCACAGAGCACCACTTGTCCGTGAAACTGCACATGAGTCATGACATGACAATACGACACAAGACAGATCGATTAACACACCGCTGTTACGATTCTAAATTTCACCCCAAATTTCACTATGCAAAAAATCTCATCACATCAAAATATCAGCACATACATGTAGTACTAAATGTAAATAAAATCAAAAACTAATTACACAGTTTTGTTGTACATTGCGAGACAAATATTTTGAGCCTAGTTAATCAAAGTTTAGACAATTATTCACAAATATAAACAAAATACTATGGTGCCGCATTTATGGCAAAGTCCCAACTTTACACCCCTAAAGTTGGGAACTAAATTTGTTTAGTTCCCAATTTTACCCCTAAATTTCACTATGTAAAAAGAAGATTTCCATCGCATTAAAATGTCGGCATACGTATGGAGTACTAAATGTAGATAAAATCAAAAACTAATTACATAGTTTTGTTATACTTTGCGAGATGAATATTTTAAGCCTAATTAATCCATGTTTGGACAATTTTTTACAAATACAAACGAAATGTTACAATCAACAAATATGATACTATGGAACATTTTTATCATATATATTATGATTAAAAACAATATGATACTACCAGAAATTAAAATCCTGCTCACTCCCATCAAACCGAGTGAACATGACAATGATCAATGTTGTCGTCTGTCCCACTCCTACTATAGTCTCCACGTCATAAAAAAATAATACTAGATACATTATTCTTCCAACGCAAATATCATTATTGTATATCTAAAACTAATACTACTCATCTTACATTATATCTGGGATGTTGGACAGAAATCATGCATGTCTCACGTAACATCCAGTTTTCTTCTTTTTTTTCATTTACTCGCTCATCATCTTTTATTCTAGATGAAAAAATATTTATTATGACCGCTGGCCTAGGACTGGCAGAAGGCACATAATCAGCCGCAGAATTGGGTTTGGTTGATGGCGTGGCGCAGCATGGAATAGCACGCGAGCACGATGAAGACCACGTCCACTGGCAGCGTGAAGAGACGGAGTGTTAGAAATTTAGGCATCGGTATATTTTAATTCCAGAAATTAGCAACAATTTCACGACAACAGTGAGTGATCCAGTGATAACATAGCATGTGCGAGTGTTCAAGTTAAATCTCCTAAATAACATGAACAACATGAGAAACCGAAGCCAGAACAAAACCAGGTTTAGGGTGTACCCCCAAGCGGGACCGGTACCGGAGGCACCGGATGCGCCGTTACCCGCCGGAGAAGGTGTAGACATCCTCGACTGGCCTGCTTGAAGTAGTCGATCTAATTTGGTGCAGTGGCGAGTCGTTGCAGTGAAGTCCCTCGGACGGCCACCGGGATGTAGTCGTTCGCGTGAGGGAGACGGCCACCAGGAAGTAGTCGTTCAAGGCCACCGTGACGTAGTCGTTCGCGTGAGGGAGATGGACACCAGGAAGTAGCGAGCAGACGCGTACGAATACGATCCCCAAAAACCTTATCGCCCGCATATCCCTAGCAGGATCACATGGCAGGGAGGTTCGGAGGCAACTGCTCACGCAAGCAGAGTGCGCGCAAAGCTTGCGTTGAGAATGCAAGAGAGCAGCAAAAACATAGAGAAGAGAGAGGTCTCTGAAAGGAGTACCACTAGAGAGGGAGTGTGCACTTGTGTGTTTGCCTAGGAGAGACACCTCCTTTTATAGGCGCAAAGGGTAGGAGAGGGAGGATGAACCTGTACACTCTTGACCAGCCATAATGCCATTAAGTTGTCAGTTACTCAGCCATCAAATCGGCAGTTACTCCCAGCCATCAAATCGGCAGTTACTGGTAACAGTTAAGACTCAATCAATGTCATTTGTGGCAAAAGGTTCATCACACAGCACACGCAGAGCGGCTCGGCTCGACTTGGCTCGGCTCGGCACGGCACGGCACATCGACGGCCACGGCCCGGCTCGGCGAGGCGAGCGAGCGCGCGCGTGTGGCACGCCCTTCTCCTTTTACTTCACAAGTGGTCCACAGTTGGTCCACCATTTAAGTTGGTTAGGATTCCTGTTGACTCTCCATCTGGGATTTAACTCTCTAGCATTTATTAGTGGACCTTTAATTCTTTGATTAATTGAGACTTGAATGGGCTAAGGCCCAATTAATCTAACAATCCCCACCAAGAATTTCAAGGTACACAAAAAATGCTCTCGACTCACTGTTGTTTTGATATACTGGCCTCATGGCGGAGACTGTTAAGTTGAACATCCACCTGGGGCAAGAGCTACACTTATTCACAACTGACCAATGGACTATGCCTTGAATTGGCAGTTTTGTGCAAATAAGCTTGACTAGAGCCCCTTTGCCAGTACTAGGCTGCTGTAAGCATCCCCTCGGGTTAGAGCGTATAAGTCATACTCCGTGCCTTTCATGGGTATCTAGAGATCACCCTATCTCATAGATTGTGACTAGCAATCGAACCCATATAGGTGCAATCCTTTGAGATGTTTTGTAAGTCAACATCTTTGCCCTCATTGAGTCACTCGGATCACATTAAGGTTTTCACCAACCTACCATATAGACTTAGAAGAGAAATGTACCTCCATTGGAATGAGCCTTTTTCAAAGGTTCTCTTCTCTCAGTTAAACAGTAGCTTGTTTCACCATCCTAATTCACGGGATCTCCGGTCACATAGGACAGGTTACCACTACTGAGTAACACACATGGGTCTCAAGCCCAATTCCCTGGATGCATTGTCTATCACGTTACGTGAAAGACCCTTTGTGAATTGATCTGTCGGGTTCTTAGCCGTTTGGATGTAGTCCAAGGCTATCACTCTGAAGTTTCTCATTTTCCTGACAGATTTCAGCCGCCTCTCTGGGCTCCATAATTGTACCAACGTGCATGTCAGATACTCCAGATTTTACTATTAAAAATCTATAACCTACAATGTGGAAAGTATAGCCAAGAAAGACACAATCAACAGTCTTATGTCCAAATTTACGTTTCTTGGTTATGAGCACATTCACTTTGGCCAAACATCCCCAAGTCCGTAAGTATGAAAGGGTTAGCATTTTCTTTTCCCATTCCTCGAATGGTGTTATCTCTTTGTTCTTCATAGGAACACGATTCAGGACATGACATGCAGTCAATATAGCCTCACCCCACCATTCCTTGGAAAGTCCCGTTGTATCCAATATGGCATTAATCAAGTCAGTCAAAGTGCGGTTCTTTCTTTTGGCTACCCTATTTGACTGAGGTGAGTAGGGAGGCGTCATCTCATGAATTATTCCATGTTCCTCACAGAATACAGTGAATACATTAGAAAAATACTCTCCACCGCGATCAGACCTAACTCTTTCGATCTTCCTCTCAAGTTGATTTTCTACCTCAGCTTTATAGATTTTAAAGTACTGTAACGCTTCATCTTTAGATTTCAACAAATAAATGTAGCAAAATCTAGTAGAATCATCTATTAAAGTCATGAAGTGCTTTTTACCACCTTTTGTCAACACACCATTCATCTCACACAAATCAGAATGAATTAAGTCTAGAGGTGCCAAGTTCCTCGCCTCAGCCACAAAATAAGGCTTGCGAGGTTGTTTTGATTCAACACACACATGGAACTTAGAATTTTTGACTAAGGTGAATTTCAGAATTAAACTCAAGTTTGCAAGACGCATCATACAACCAAAATTAACGTGACAGATGTTGGCGGTCGTTACAGACCGATTTCCGACCTCCAACCAAGTATAAAACAGACACAATGGAGACACGCACCATAGCTATAGGGCTTATCACTAACTATTTCCACAAGTTTTGGTGATTGTCCTCTGTGCATGTACAAAATGGAGAAACACGTGCTATAAGGGTCGGAAATGACCGTTTCGGCCGAACGACACGATTCGGCCGGTTACCCCCCTTAGCCGTATACGAAATCGGGAAGCCATCCACGTCACCGACACTCAAGCAGCGACCGGGATGACACGTAGACGACCGCCACCTCATCCGGGGCCGGTCCAACTCGAAGCCAAGTACTAGGAACTAGCCAGGAAGGCCCACAGGGCAGAGGTTGCATGGGGGAGCGCTGCCAGGCCACAGGGCCCGTTCAGCCGAACGGCCCACTTCGGTCGAACCGCCCCCAGAAGTCCACCGCCTCAGCAACCGCCTCGGCACCAAGGCGGTGCCACGTGCCCGTTCGGCCGAACACATCGGTTCGGCCGAAGCAGCCACTTCGGCCGAACGGCCCGGAGCCGCCTTGAGCTGCCTTGGCCGCTGCTCCACTCCTCCACCGACCCGGGCCACTATAAATTAAGACCCCTGGTCACCTGCAAGACAGACAACACAAGAGTAGAGTGCAGGCGAAGCACTGTTAGTTCTCCACTTGTATCAGTAGAGATAGGGAGAGAGAAGAGGTGAGCGTCACGGAGAGGAGCCGAAGTGTCGGCCCCTCTTCCCGCTGTACCTCTACGGATGCGACTTCACTTCGAGTAACATCCGGGTCATGTCTGGTAACTCTTGTATCTCTCTCTGATTAATTGAGCATTCAGTTCTTACTTTTATATGCTTGCTAGTTCTTCGTTCAATGCTTAGTTGTGTAGTATAATTGTATACTAGCTGCTTAGCTTGAGTGCTTATCTGTCTGCAGTAGATAAGTATTAGTCAACTAGTGTAGGCGTGGTGCCTATACTTGAGGCTAACTTAGTTTCTGCCCGTCGCAACGGAGGTGGTAGCCGTAAGGTGGTGACAGCCCTTTCGGTCTTCGTAGCCCATCACGTTAGTTCCGGTGTCTTAGGACCCAAGGTTCAGGGTAACCGGCACCCCTTCTCACCCCTTTCTGTGTGTCGGAGGCTCTGTAGTCCCGAAGCAAGTATCTATCTGTATCCTCTGATCTGCTCAATCAATCGGTAGAATACCTTTATCAGACCCGTACCCTCTCTACCCTCTTACCTCTTCTCTTCTCTCCTTGTTGTCGTCATCCATCTCATCCATTCCATTTCATCCACACCATCTACTTAGGACAACTTAGTTTAGGATTAGTACACTTCTCGTTCTCCGTGGAAATCGATACCTTGGAATACTCCCGGGTGAAAGCTACATCGGTATCCGTCCGCTTGCGGATTTATCTGTAGGCCGTAAGGAGTGCCAACAAGCTTTCTGGCGCCGTTGCCGGGGAATGGTAGCTGTTCTGATTCCGAACCCAAGTTGTCCGTGTATCCCACCACCATCCACCATCCATATGGATCCCACTCTTACCTTACGCCAACACTCAGCTCCAACGGGCGATTGTTTGGAGCCACCACCATCATCACATCCCATATCCACACCCGGCTATGAGCTACATCCCGACTTCATAGCCATGGTTCGTGAGCAATCGTTCTTAGGAACGAAGGTCGAGAGTCCATACGCGCATTTGCGCGAGTTTGAGCAACTCTGCTCATGCCTAACCATTGCGGGCATGACACAAGAGACACTCAAATGGAAGCTATTCCCGTTTTTACTAGCGGGAGGAGCAAAGAAATGGTACTCTCTGCCTGTCAGTACTATGGACGGGAGTTGGGAAGTTCTCAAGGAAAAATTCTGCCTAAACTTCTTCCCAGTCTCCAAGGTAGCCAGTCTCCGAGCGGAAATCATTAACTTTAAGCAATTAAAGGGAGAATCGTTAGGAGCTGCCTGGGCTCGTTTCAAGCAAATACTGGCCTCAGGACCGGACCTAAGCCTACCAGAACCTGTTGTTTTACAACACTTCAGCCTTGGCCTCTGTCCTGTAGCCACCACTTTCTTGGACTCTGCTTTTGGAGGGTCGTTCTTTCATTTGGTCCCTAGTGAAGCGAGGGTAGTCCTGGACCGTATCCTAGACAACACCCCCTACACTGGAATCTATGATGAACTCCCCGATGAAGAAGAGAAGTAGCCTGAACCTGAACCTAAAAAGCCAATATGAGTCCAATCCAAATCCATTAGCTCGTCCAGTCCATCAGAACCTGAAGCTCATTTCGAACCACAACCATATCCTAGCCCAGACTACTATGATTCAGTCTACACCACTCCCTATGATTTTGACGATGATCTATACGATGACATCGAGAGTGTAACGAGTTTCCCTCGAGAACACCGTGTAGAGCCCATAGATCAAGCCCCCGACAAGGAAGAACTCGAATACCAGAGAGAATACCTTGGACGTCTCTCTGCTATCATGAGTCGGGAGTGGCTAGAAGAGGCCGAAGCCTCAACCGAGGTCGTCAAGATGCCCAGAAAGATTCAAATGATATACTGTGAGGTCCTGGGCAAAGACAAAGAAATTGGGTATGACCCGAGCCTCGGGATCAACATAATCTCTAGCTCGTTGGTGCACGACCAACTCCCTGGTGTACCTTGGTCATTTTCTCAAAAACGACTAAAATTCACTTCAGGAAGAATCCTGGATTGTTTAGGGATCTTGCGGGTCACACCCATTAAGATTAACGACCCTGAACTCTTCATGGATTTCCATATCATCGACCTACCCAGCGACACCACACATCCCATCTTCATAGGTAGACCAATCCAGAAGATATTGGAAAAGGCACCAACAAATCAGCTAGTAGAGCTCAGGATCGGCAAAGAACTCATCCCTGTCTCCTATTCTCAATCCTTGAACACACCATTAGAGGCAGACCCCGATCCTGACCCATTAGAGGAAGTTAGGTCAGCTCACCTATTAGACCTAGAGCGGCCTATTCCAGAAGAAGATCTCTCGTTTTTCTCGGAAGAAGAGGAAACACATCCTCCGATTGAGCTTGACACAAACGAAACTCCAAAACCATCCCCAATCGAGCTCAAACCACTTCCACCTGGACTTAGGTATGCTTTCCTCTTTGGAGATAAGCAAACTCCAGTGATCATCAGTGATAAGCTCTCCAAACTAGAAACCCAACAACTCATCACTGTCCTGGAGAAGAATCGATCGGTCTTAGGATATTCTCTCCAAGACCTGAAAGGGATTAGCCCAAATCTCTGTACTCATCGCATCCCGATCGATTCTCAAGCAATGCCGTCTTGGGAACCTCAAAGACGGCTGAACAATGCCATGAGAGAGGTCGTGAAAAAGGAAGTTCTCAAGCTCCTTCATGCTGGGATCATCTACCCAGTTCCCAATAGCGAGTGGGTTAGTCCCGTCCAAGTCGTTCCAAAGAAGGGAGGAATGACGATAGTGTGCAATGACAAGAATGAGCTCATTCCTCAGCGCACTATTACTGGGTGGCGTATGTGCATAGATTATCGTAAACTCAACAAAGCCACCAAGAAAGACCATTTCCCTCTTCCGTTCATAGACGAGATGCTTGAACGGCTAGCCAAACACTCCTTCTTCTGTTTCCTTGATGGTTACTCTGGATATCACCAAATCCCAATCCATCCTGAAGACCAGAGTAAAACCACGTTCACATGCCCTTATGGGACGTATGCCTATCGGCGTATGTCCTTTGGGTTGTGTAACGCACCTGCCTCTTTCCAACGTTGCATGATGTCCATCTTCTCTGACATGATTGAGGAGATTATGGAAGTGTTCATGGATGATTTCTCAGTTTATGGAAGGACCTTCACCGAGTGTCTCAGATTATGGAAGGACCTTCACCGAGTGTAGAGAGAAGCACCTCATTTTGAACTGGGAAAAGTGTCATTTTATGGTGCGAGAGGGTATTGTCTTAGGACATCGGGTGTCAGAACGTGGAATCGAGGTAGACAGGGCAAAAATAGAAGTGATTGAGCAACTTCCACCTCCCACAAATGTTAAGGGAATCCGAAGCTTCCTTGGTCATGCCAGATTCTATAGGCGCTTCATCAAAAACTTTTCCCAGATATCTCGGCCCTTGACCAATCTTTTAGCCAAAGATGCCCCCTTCATTTTCAATGAGGAGTGTTACGCCGCTTTTCACACCCTCAAGAATGCACTCATTTCCGCTCCCATTATCCAGCCTCCCGACTGGAGCATCCCATTTGAAATCATGTGTGATGCGAGCGACTATGCCGTAGGAGCTGTGCTGGGCCAAACTAAGGACAGGAAGCACTATGCTATCTCATACGCTAGCAAAACGCTCACCGGCCCTCAGCTCAACTACGCGACCACGGAAAAGGAACACTTAGCGGTCGTATTTGCTATAGACAAATTCCGGTCCTACCTAGTCGGGGCCATGGTCATAGTCTATTCAGATCACGCTGCTCTGAAGTACCTTCTGACCAAGAAGGATGCAAAGCCGAGACTCATCCGCTGGGTTCTGCTACTCCAGGAGTTCGACATCGAGATAAGAGATAAGAAGGGAGTAGAGAACTCAGTGGCTGACCACCTGTCCCGAATGGAAGTACCATCTGATCTTCCGATCGACGATTACTTGCAGGATGACACACTCCTTAAGGTCACCACTGGCGATCCGTGGTACGCTAACATAGTAAACTTCATGGTCACGGGGTATGTCCCTCCTGGAGAAAATAAGAAGAGATTAGCTTATGAGAGCCGACTCCATCTCTGGGACGACCCGTACCTCTTCCGGATATGTAGTGACAGACTCCTCAGAAGGTGCATCCCTGCACATGAGGCATATAAAATCCTAGAGAGGTGCCACGCAGCTCCGTACGGAGGACACTACGGTGCATTCCGGACCAATGCTAAAGTCTGGCAGAGCGGATTTTATTGGCCCAGCATGTACGAAGATGCAAGAGCATTCGTCATGCGATGCCCCCGCTGTCAGAAACACGGAAACATTAACACTAGAGACGCAATGCCACTCACTAGCAATCTCCAAGTAGAAATTTTCGATGTTTGGGGAGTGGACATCATGGGTCCCTTCCCAATTTCCGAGGGTTGCCAGTTCATCCTAGTGGCAGTAGACTATGTCTCTAAGTGGGTGGAAGCTCTACCTTGTGTAGCCGCCGATTCTAGGAATGCGAGACGAATGTTTCATGAGTACATCTTTCCGCGTTTCGGCGTTCCTAGGATAGTCATTAGTGATGGCGGATCCCATTTCATCGATTCAGCCTTCCGTAAGTATCTTTCAAGTCTGGGGGTGCAGCATAATGTTGCTACACCCTATCACCCTCAGACTAGCGGTCAAGCAGAAACATCAACAAACAAATCAAAAATATTCTGCAGAAGACCGTAAATGAGATGGGTAGGCAATGGAAGGATAAACTCCCGGATGCACTCTGGGCATATCGTACGGCCTATAAGACGCCCATAGGCATGACCCCATATCAGCTAGTATATGGCAAGACCTGCCACTTACCAGTAGAGATGGAGTTCAAAGCTCACTGGGCCATTAGGAAGTGGGGTATGAACCTTCCAGCTGCCGGCCTCAAGCGGAAGATCCAATTAGCCGAATTAGATGAAATGAGGGAACGAGCTTACCACAGCTCCCGGCTATATAAGGAACGGACCAAGAGATGGCATGATAAGAGAATCAAGGTCAAGACGTTCAAGCCGGGAGATAAGGTCCTCGTTTTCAACTCCCGTGTCAAACTTTTTGGTCACGGGAAGTTGAGGAGCAAGTGGGACGGCCCATTCACAGTAATCAATGCTGCATCTCATGGGGCCGTCACTTTGCAAAGCGAGGATGGAAACACCTTTAAGGTCAACGGACAGTTGAAGGTTTTCCTAGAACCAGAACCTCCGCCACTCGACGAATTAGATATCGTCGAGTTCATAGAACTCTGAACCCCGTCCGTCTTTAGATAGAGCACCGTTTAGTTCAGTTTAGTTTGGTGTGTTAGTTAATTGTGTGATTCATTTATTTTCCTTAGATTCATGATTAGGGTGCTCTGAATTTTCCCTTCCAATCATTTGTTCTAAATTTTAGTTCGAAGAATAAATAAAATTAGAGTTGAATGCAAAAAGAATAAAATTGTCGCTCCGGTTGGTGCATTTGAACCAACCGGATATTGCCCTGTTTAACGAAAAGATACATGAGTACAGGCATGACACAGTGGAGGAACAGGACGAGAACGAGCAGGCCGACCAGCTGACTCAGTACCTTTCAAGGTTGAATCCCTACTAGTGAAGAGTCCAAGCATGGGGGAGCACCCCCATCAGGTACGTTCCGAATTACTCAGCACTTTGGTCATTCAATTGAAAATACTTCCCTTGAATAAAATTAACTCTCAACCATGCATGGAATGAATCATATGCCTCTCACTTTGGAAATGATGAATGGTTGCTCTGTCATTAATTTTGCTAGTACTTTGTTGCAACTAGTTACTTGACTATGCTTGAGTTATTTGGCATGAGTAGAAATGAACCTGAAAACCTTGTGGGAGCATGTGCCTTATTCCAAGTCTAGGTTGTTGTGGGGATTGATATAGTGATACTTTGGTTGAATTCTATTTCTGCTCTTAGTATGGTGAAAATCTCGGATGTTTATGCTTTCAAAAATAAAACAAAGTTCCTCATTGGTCATAATACCTACCAGAGCCATACGATAGGATTAGTTCTAAACTTTCTACCATATGCTGCTTGTCATCTTAGTGAGTTTTGTCAAATTGTTGTGACCTTAGTGAGGAATCTTTCATGCTTCTAAGATCGAGATTCACATACACTCCACCTCTCACTTGCAATTCCTACATTGGGAGTTAGCAAAACCATGCCATCATCCATTCTATAAAAAATTTCATGCTCTTTGATTCCCTCTCTGAATATCTTTGACGTAGAGGCATGGGCTATGCAAAAGAAAAAGAAAAGCATGCCTGCTATGCAAAAGAAAAAGATAAGCATGCCAAGTGGCATGGAAAAAATATGAGAAAAAGAAAAGCATGCCAAGTGGCATGGCAAAAATATAAATAAAAGATAGCCCATGCTCTCGAAAAATAAATAAAGGAGAGGAAGAATCATTCCATGAAAGTCCACATATTCCACTCCACATATTCCATACACTTGCATTTCTCGATCTAGAGTATGATTTGATTTTCCTAAGATCCGGTCTTTGACTTAGCAAAATATAAGATGCTTGTATGCCTTCATCCTTTGTCCCTGAGCCACACAAAAAGCCAAATTAGATGTTAGGATGAAAAGAAGGCAAAGCCTTTGGTAAGGATTCAAATACACTTGAGCGATTGAGTGAGCCAATGAGTAACAATTTATCTTTTCACAAAAGGGTGAAAAAACGCGGAGATAGGATCCTGAAAAGAGTAGAGTGGAATAAACCTAAGTTAACCTGTTCATCCTTTCAACCACCCAAGATAAGGAAATTGCTATAAGCCCCATAGGTAAAATGGTGAATTATACCTTGCTAGTAATTCAAGTAAAAATTTGAGTACTAGTTGTTTATAAAGTTACCTGCAAGAGAAATGACATTGTAGCAACTCCTGATCCACCGAGCCTAAGTTTTTATCTTTGCTCGAGGACGAGCAAAGAGCTAAGCTTGGGGGAGCTTGTTGGCGGTCATTACAGACCGATTTTCGACCTCCAACCAAGTATAAAACAGACACAATGGAGACACGCACCATAGCTATAGGGCTTATCACTGACTATTTCCACAAGTTTTGGTGATTGTCCTCTGTGCAGGTGCAAAATGGAGAAACACGTGCTATAAGGGTCGGAAATGACCGTTTCGGCCGAACGACACGATTCGGCCGGTTACCCTCCTTAGCCGTATACGAAATCAGGAAGCCATCCACGTCACCAACACTCAAGCAGCGACCGGGATGACACGTAGACGACCGCCACCTCATCCGGGGCCGGTCCAACTCGAAGCCAAGTACCAGGAACTAGCCAGGAGGGCCCACAGGGCAGAGGTTGCACGGGGGAGCACTGCCAGGCCACAGGGCCCGTTCGGCCGAACGGCCCACTTCGGCCGAACCGCCCCCAGAAGTCCACCGCCTCAGCAACCGCCTCGGCACCAAGGCGGTGCCACGTGCCCGTTCGGCCGAACACATCGGTTTGGCTGAACCAGCCACTTCGGTCGAACGGCCTGGAGCCGCCTTGAGCTGCCTTGGTCGCTGCTCCACTCCTCCACCGACCCGGGCCACTATAAATTGAGACCCCTGGTCACCTGCAAGACAGACAACACAAGAGTAGAGTGCAGGCGAAGCACTGTTAGTTCTCCACTTGTATCAGTAGAGATAGGGAGAGAGGAGATGTGAGCGTCCCGGAGAGGAGCTGAAGTGTCGGCCCCTCTTCCCGCTGTACCTCTACGGATACGACTTCACTTCGAGTAACATCCGGGTCTTGTCTGGTAACTCTTGTATCTCTCTCTGATTAATTGAGCATTCAGTTCTTACTTTTATATGCTTGCTGGTTCTTCGTTCAATGCTTAGTTGTGTAGTATAATTGTATACTAGCTGCTTAGCTTGAGTGCTTATCTGTTTGTAGTAGATAAGTATTAGTCAACTAGTGTAGGCGTGGTGCCTATACTTGAGGCTAACTTAGTTTCTGCCCGTCGCAACGGATGTGGTAGCCGTAAGGTGGTGACAGCCCTTTCGGTCTTCGTAGCCCATCACGTTAGTTCCGGTGTCTTAGGACCCAAGGTTCAGGGTAACCGACACCCCTTCTCACCCCTTTCTGTGTGTCGGAGGCTCTGTAGTCCCGAAGCAAGTATCTATCTTTATCCTCTGATCTGCTCAATCAATCGGTAGAATACCTTTATCAGACCCGTACCCTCTCTACCCTCTTACCTCTTCTCTTCTCTCCTTGTTGTCGTCATCCATCTCATCCATTCCATTTCATCCACACCATCTACCTAGGACAACTTAGTTTAGGATTAGTACACTTCTCGTTCTCCGTGGAAATCGATACCTTGGAATACTCCTGGGTGAAAGCTACATCGGTATCCGTCCGCTTGCGGATTTATCTGTAGGCCGTAAGGAGTGCCAACAACAGAGTTGAGAATGCCAAACATTAGATTCATTATTAACGTTTGCAACGTGGTTCACAACTTTATTACAATTGTCTGACAAAGAAAAGCGGAACAAGCCTCCGCTATCACAACATTTTCCAATAAAACTTCCAAATTTAGAAATTACACATTTATTTGATTCAAAGACTAACTTAAAGCCGTCTCTACACAGAAGAGACCCGCTGACTAAGTTCTTTTTTATGGTGGGGACATGCTGCACGTTCTTCAGTCGAATGGTCTTTCCCGAAGTAAGCTTCAGATCGACCAAACCAGCACCAAAAACACGCGCATGTGATCAGTTCCCCATCAACATGGAGGAAGACCCGCCTGCATGGTAAGAAGAAAACAAGGAGATGTCAGCACAAACATGAATATTAGCACCAGTGTCAATCCACCAATCGGGTGAATGACATACTGAAAGAACTGTAGGTAATAGATTACCGTACCCCGACGTTCCACCAGTCTCACTAACAACCATGTTGGCACTGCCACCATTGCCGCCATTGTTCTTGTCCTTGCGATGCGGACACTTTGCAGCAAAGTGGTCCGGGCTACCACAACAATAACAATGCCCCGTCGGCAGTTTTTTCTTCTTCTTGAACTGAGCCGTTTGATTAGCCTTTGTCCGGTTCTGTTGCGGCTTGTTCTTCTTTTTGTTGGATGCATTGAAGTTCTTCTTTTGCACCAAGTTGACACTAGAAAACCTAGCAATACCTTTACCACGTTGGTCTTTTGCCCTCGCCTTCTCTTCCACATCAACAGCGCCGATGAGATCGACAATAGTAAACTCTTGTCTCTTGTGTTTCAGAGAGGTCGCAAAATACTTCCAAGAAGGTGGCAACTTGGAGATAATACCTCCAGTCACAGTCTTGTCAGGCAACCGACATGGAGCATCCTTGCTATAGTTCTCAAGATCTCTAGCCAGCGCCTGGATCTCATGGGCCTGCTCTACCACAGGACGGTCTTCAACCATCTCATAGTCATAGAGTTGTTCCATGACATACAGCCGCCACCAGCATCAGAGACCCCAAACTTAGCCTCAAGCGCATCCCAAACAGCTTTGCCACTCGACAGCAAGAGGTACGTGTCCACAAGGCTTTCAACGAGAACACTCATGATGGCACCTCTAAACAGGTTATCAGCTGCCACGAAAGCCCGCTCCTCATCTGGAGTGAACTGTTCGGGCTTCCCCCGTATGACATGCATGATGTTCATCGCTGTCAACCATAGCGTAACCCTCTCGCGCCAACGTTTGTAATTAGACCCATAAAAAAACATTTGGTTTGATTGATGCGGCAAAACCAACTACCGAAAGCCTATTATTAACATAAGGTTTTGGATTGTTATAAATTAAGGCATCATTCGGTATATTTTAATTCCAGAAATTAGCAACAATTTCATGGCAACAGTGAGTGATCCAGTTATAACATAGCATGTGCGAGTGTTCAAGTTAAATCTCCTAAATAACATGAACAACATGAGAAATCGAAGCCAGAACAAAACCAGGTTTAGGGTGTACCCCGAGGCGGGACCGGTACCGGAGGCACCGAGTGCGTCGTTACCAGCTGGAGGTGGTGTAGACATCCTCGACTGGCCTGCTTGAAGTAGTCGATCTAATTTGGTGCAGTGGCAAGTCATTGCAGTGAAGTCCCTCGAACGGCCACTGGGATGTAGTCGTTCGCGTGAAGGAGACGGCCACCAGGAAGTAGTCGTTCAAGGCCACCGAGGCGTAGTTGTTCGCGTGAGGGAGATGGACACTAGGAAGTAGCGAGCAGACACGTACGAATACGCTATCCAAAAACCTTATTGTCCGCCTATCCCGAGCAGGATCACAGGGCAGGGAGGAGGTTCGGAGGCAACTGCTCACGCGAGCAGAGTGCGCGTAAAGCTTGCGTTGGGAATGCAAGAGAGCAGCAAAAACATGGAGAGACACCTCCTTTTATAGGCGCACAGGGTAGGAGATGGAGGATGAACCTGGACACTCTTGACCAGCCATAATGCAATTAAGTTGTCTCGGCCTCGGCCCGGCGAGGCGAGCGAGGGCGTGTGACACGCCCTTCTCCTTTTTACCAGCTTCACAAGTGGTTCACAGTTGGTCCACCATTTAAGTTGGTTATGATTCCCGTTGACCCTCCATCCGGGATTTAACTCCCTGTCATTTATTAGTGGACCTTTAATTCTTTGATTAATTGAGACTTAAATGAGCCGATGCCCAATTAATCTAACATGGAGCACCACTTGTTCGTGAAGCTGAAAACATGAAACGAGGCAGATTAACACCACCTTGTCCAATTACTGTGCAGGCACCAAAAGGAAAAAAACAATAAAGATCTGATGAGTGACGAACATCAGAGTCCAAAAGACTTCCTGTCCGCTCATACGGGGCCTCGCCTCCTCCACGCAGGCAAGATGATGATGCTGTTAGGACGGTCGATCGAATCAGATTTTCAGCTTGACACCGATACATAGATTATACAGTAGCAGTTAAATTGGACGAAAAAAATATTATTTGAGCATTGGATTGGAACCTGACGTTGGGCGGCAACGTTGGGTTGCGCCATGGCCCTGCTCACGCCGCTCGTGAAGGTCCGGAAGCCGAGGGCTGGGGTTGGCGGCAGCGCAGGGCGGAGTAGCTGCGCTGGACGCGCGTACCCGAGGCCGGAGAAGATCATCGGCTTGAGCCGCAGCAGCTGCCGGAACGCCGCCATGTCGATCGATGCTCGCCTGAACACTCCACTGTACACGGGCAACCCAACCGCCGAGATGAAGCCCACGATTTCTCTCCGAGTTTTCCAATCCGTATAGTTGATGTTGATCAGCACTTAATAATAACCTTTGGCACTTTTAACTTGGTGGAGGGAGGAAGCTGGATCAGTAGGGTCCAAATCACTCCTCTTTCGGCCGTGTTTTTTTTGGAAATTTTTTCCAACCCCTTCGACCAATAATTAAGGGTATTAAATAAAGTCAGTTTATAAAACTATCTTCACAACCTTGGGTTAATTCACAAGACAAATCTAATGAGGCCTCTGACTGCATGATTAGAGGATGGTTACTGTAGCATTACTGTAGTAAATCATGTACTAATTAGGCTCGTTGGATTAATCGCGTAAAGTTACACTCATCCCTAAAAATGTTTTGTAAATAGACTTTATTTAATACTTCATACATGTAAGATTCTTTTTGGAAATTTTTTTCCGAAAAGCAAACAAACAGGGCCTCCGGTATACTTAAAGGAAAATGTTCAGAAAATGCACTAGTAATGATTTATTATTGTGGTCCTACAAAATAACTAGGAATGATGTTGTCTCTCCCGTTAGTTTGCCGGGTTGCAACACAAAAACAAGAATGGCTGCGTTTAGATCCGTGAAAAGTATGAAAAGAGTCACATCGGACACTGTAGCGCAATGTAACACTTTTCGTTTGTTCGTGATAATTGTTGTCCTATCATGATCTAACTAGACTCAAAAGATTTGTCTCGTCGTGTAATCAAAACTATGCAATTAGTTTTTTATTTATCTATATTTAATGCTCAATGTATATATTATTTGATATATTTAATGTTTCGATGGGATTATGAGATAAAAAGTTTGAAAAGTCGAAAGGAACTGGACAATAATAAACAATAGAACCACTCTCGACTGGTGGAGGCACACAAACAGGTATAGCTTCGGCCACAAGGGTCCAAATCATGCGTGTCTGTCCGCATAGTCCAAATCACACTTGATTATCTTAACCAAACTAGCCGGTACATGCATACTAGAGGTCTAGAGTATACACGTAATCACTCTAGAGTGCAGATATAGATTGATTTATTACCTACTCCCTCCGTTCCCAATTACATGTGTCGAAGGACCAGAGCCGGTAACCAGCGTAGTGGTCAAAAGACCATGTTACCCCTATACAACAATAATGGGTGCGTGCGTGTGGTTGTGTGTGGCTGAGAGAAAAGGTAGAGGCAGGTCAAACACATGGTGTGGCAAGGGCTACACGCTGGTAGGCAAGGGCTAGACAGCGACAATTAACACGGGACGTACTAGTGTACATTCAACGACGGCTAATCGGGGACGGAGGGAGTACTCCTTCTTTCTACATTATTTCTACATTATAAATCATTTTATTTTTTGTAAATGCCATAACTCACCATACTATGTATCTACATACGATACCTTTAGATGCATACTAAAAGTTATGTATCTAGAGAATTGAAGCTGAACTCTAATTTGTGATGGATGGAGTAATAAATAATGAAAGGTGTCATCCGAGGAGGGGGGGTGGGGGGTTGATCGGTGGATCATGATGCCTATACAATTACTCCAAAATAGCTCTAAATATTTGACACATGCTTAGATTGTTTTACCTATCTTTGAATTTCCATTTGTCAGCTCTGTACAGTACTTCTCCCGTGGCATAGCGTGCAAAACGGTAAGAGAGTACTTTAAGCTAGCTGGGATATGATCTGGCAGCTTCTGTTCGGGTATACGTATGTAACCGGAACGGCTATACTCGCTTCTCCTTAAAGTTGCAAACAGAGTTAACAGACGTAATAGGAACACTTCAAGGAAATTTTGTTCGAAAACAGTACGAGGAGTGCAGCTTCAAAGTCAGGAGTTTAGTTGGGTAATCAAGTTCCCAAATGCTGCAAATTTTAAAATAATTATTCCGAAGTCAGATTTCGGAGGATGGTTTGTTGGGCGGAACCATATAATTGTACAGTAGTTCTTTTGCACGGATATTAGAGCAACTCCAACATATATCTTTTTCTTTTTTCCTTGCTATAGGGAAATCCCCTTTTAGATTTTTAGGATATCGAGGAGATGATCTCAAGCAGTTTCCCTTTCCTTTTCTCATGCTGTATGGAGCCCACATGTCAATGAGAATATAATTTTCTCCTCTCTCTCTTCCATCCGACGCACAGCACCGGTGTGGCAGGCGGAGCTCCGGGCGGGCGTCCGGGCGGTGCGAGGCGGGCATGCCGGCGGCGGCTGCATGGGCGGCGTGGCGCGGGCGGCCAGCAGGCGGCGCGACGCGGGATGCCGGCGCGCAGGCAAGCGGCGAGCGGCCTGCGCTAGCGGCGAGCGGCTGGCGGCCGACGCGAGCGGTGGGTGGGTGGCGCTAGCGGCCGGCACGCAGGCGGTGTGACTTGGGCGGGCGGCGGCGGCGTGGGCCCATGCAGCGGCGCGTCAAGAGTCCGGGCACACTTCCCACGTGCATGCGACGGGAAAGAAGGAAAGGGGAGAGGAATCGCACGTGATTGGAATAAAGAGAATTGAGAAAAAATTATAGAAAAAGGAGAACAGTGGAGCTGTACAGGAAAAGGGGATTGTTATTAGGGTTCTATTGGAGTTCTCTTGTAGCCTATTAACCCTGCAACAAAGACTCAGAATCCAAACAATAATATTGTCTTTGGCAAAGCACGATTGTACGAAAGATCAAGCAATGGCACGCCCAACAAATGTCCTGTGTGACAAATCCCACGCTATCCGGTTCGCTGTTGCAACTCTCCCCTTCTAATTTGATACTATGGCGGTGTTTGTTTGAGGTGAAAATTTTTTTCCACCCCGTTTGACCAATAATTAAGGATATTAAATAAAGTCAGGTTACAAAATTACCTTCACAATCCGGATTAATTCACGAGATAAATCTAATGAGGCCTTTGACGCACGTTTAGAGGATGATTATTGTAGCATTACTGTAGTAAATTATGGACTAATTAGGCTCATTAGATTCATCGCGCAAAGTTACACTCATCCCTAAAAAGGTTTTGCAAAAAGACTTTATTTAATACTCCATGCACATAAGATTTTATTTGAAAAATATTTCCGCTTTCCAACAAAACACGGCCTATATTTAAATTGCTACTTATTCCGTCCCAAAAGGAATGCAACTATCGAGAAGCTTCTCGTGGAGTAAAACTATTTCAACTTTAACCGAATTTACGTAAAATAATACTAACATTTATATCTCTAAATATATTTTATATAAAAATATATATTTCATGATTAATTTAATAATATTTATTTTATATCATAAATGTTAGTAACTTTTGTACAAATTTGATCAAACTCATATTTGTTTAACTCCTCGGGATGGGAGAGTTACATTATTTCCGTGATGGAGGGGGTATCATGTTACAAATGCAGTGGTATGGAAGAATAATAGTTCACTGTGTCATATATCCAGGCATAAAGATAAATGGTTTCTGCTTATGGTTATTGCAACTAGACCTAAACGTGTCTCTAGTGTTGTCATATGGTCTCAAACTTCCAAGATTTATACAAGGGCAAAGCTGTTTGATCCCTTCATTGCGAGCATGGCAAAAGTTTTCCATGGGGTACGTCAGCTTGTTGTGAAGAGTGCAGCAAGCACCACTGTATATTGTGTCCGTTCTGTACCTTGCCCACATAAGTACCCACAATTATCAGTGACCCTTACTTGACACTGGTTTGCAGTCTGGAAGTCTAAAGTGTGAAGCATCGTCATCATCCCGGTCCTCATATTCTCCGACCAAAGTGATTGTCCAGATGCAAAATGTGTCAGGTTGTGTTGCAGCGTCAGCTTGCCAAAGGTGGCTTCCCATCCTGAAACCATTCACCAGCTGTGTACTCGCACTGTACGGTATCAGATCAGAGGTTTCCGTGCTATACTGCACATTCGCTTCTGCAGACCTGGATCTTCCTTGGTGCTTGTCTTTGCACTACTGCCGCATTTGTGCTCTCTGAATGTAAGGTTCCTTCTTTCTAGCCTGGTTTAGTGTCACTTTCAGTAATTCAGTGCCCCAAAATCCCGGAGGACTATGAGTCTCTGACTGCACAAGTTTCCACTTTAGGCCTTGTTTAGTTCCCAACTTTGGGGTGCAAACTTGACATTTTGTCATAAATGCGGCACCGTAGCATTTCGTTTGTATTTGTGAATAATTGTCCAAACATTGAAGTACAACAAAACTGTGTAATTAGTTTTTTATTTTTAGTACTCCATGCATGTGCCGATATTTTGATGTGATAAATTTGAAGGTGGAATTTGAGAACTAAATAAGGCCTTAGATGGGTTTGGTAATCAGCTTCAGGTACTCTGGCTTTGTCTTGGCCTGCAAAATGTATCCACTCTAGGCGAGCTGGAGTTGGCTATCTGCAGCACCAGACCTCGTTTGTTTGTGCCGTAGCTTTAGTATGCCTTTTTGTCATAGTCGTCGGGAACTGGAGCACAGCTTAGCTAGTATGGTACTCCGTAGCATGGAAATTTGAATTCGGTACTGCCTTCGTATGCTATCTGAAGCTGACCTTCGTTTGAGCTGCATGTCAGCGCTTTAATTTGTGAGCTATTCTGCACTCACAATGGAGAAGATGGAGTTGACATGTTCGGGCGAAAAAGCCCGAGACAAACTCAGGGGCTCGCTTCGAACGGCAGGGTGGCTTTAGAAATCTTTGGGGGGGTTTATTGCACGTGCATTAGAAAAATTCGTCCCCGCCTATGGCTACCTCCGCCACGTCAAGATCACCGTCGACAACACCTGCCTCACCCGCTTCTTGCTCGTCAAGCCGCCATGATGCTGTTAGAAATTTAGGCATTATTCGGTATATTTTAATTTCAGAAATTAGCAACAAATTCATGATAACAGTGAGTGATCCAGTGATAACAAAACATGTGCGAGTGTTCAAGTTAAATCTCCTAAATAACATTAACAGCATGAGAAACCGAAACCAGAACAAAGCGATGTTCACGATGTACCCGGAGGCGGGGCCGGTACCGGAGGCACCGGATGCGCCGTCACCAGCTGGAGGAATAGTGTTAACCATCCTCGACTGGCCTTGCTCGAAGTAGTCAATCTGATTCGGTGCAGTGGCGAGTCGTAGCAGTGAAGTCCCTCGAACGGCCACCGGGACGTAGTCATTCGCGTGAGGAAGCCGAGCACCAGGAAGTAGTCGTTCTGGTTGACGCGGCCGGACACCAGGAAGTAGTCGTTCTGGTTGATGAAGCCGACCACCAGGAAGTAATCGTTCGGGTTGACGCGTCCGGACACCAGGAAGTAGTCGTTCACAGCAGCGAGCAGTCGTGTACTCGTACGCTCCCCAAAAACCTTATCGCCTGCTATCCCGAGCAGGATCTGAAGGCAGGGAGGGTTCGGAGGGTTCTGTTTACGCAAGCAATGTGCGCGCAAGGCTTGCGTCGGGAATGCAAGAGAGCAGCAGAACAACAGAGGGAGAAAGTGAGAGGTCTCCTGAAAGGAGTACCAGAGAGGGCTTGGGAGAGTGTGTCCTGGCTATAGGAGAGAGCCCCTCTACGACCAGAGGAGGAGGGTGGATGAACCTGGACACTACTTGGAGGCAGTAATGGCCATAATGACTTTAGTTACTGTTCAGCCCAATAATGCCTTTAAACGTCATCAGTTACTCTCAGCCATCAAATCGGCAGTTACTGGTAACGTTTAAGACTCAATCAATGTCATTTGTGGCAAAAGGTTCATCACACAGCACACGCAGAGCGGCTCGGCTCGTCACGTCACGTCACGACTCGACTCGACTCGACACGGCCACGGCCACGGCCACGGCCACGGCCACGGCTCGGCGAGGCGAGCGCGTGGCACGCCCTTCTCCTTTTACCAACTTCACAAGTGGTCCACAGTTGGTCCACCATTTAAGTTGGTTAGGATTCCCGTTGACTGTCCATCCGGGATTTAATTCCCTAGCATTTGTTAGTAGACCTTTAATTATTTGATTAATTGAGACTTAAATGGGCCCATGCCCAATTAATCTAACAGATGCTCCTCGCCTAGAACCACTTGCTAACGCTCCGGCTCCACTACCCGAACTAGGCCATCGGCGTCACCAACAACGAGGCGCTGGTGGTGGCGTACACCTTCGACGGCGAGCCGATCGACCGCATCCGGGTGCCCGGGAAGGGGGACAGGCTCGGCGCCAGGTGCATCGAGGTGTTCCGCGTGGAGTTGAGATCGCCGGGTGCCGGCGCGACGCTCGGCGACGCTGGCGAGGCGCGGTAAGGGAGAAGAACGCGACGGGAGTGTTCGAGGTGGGGTTGGGGATGACGGGGAGGTTCAGGTACACGACGCGGTACACTAGGTGCAAGCTTAGCGCGACGTGCCCGCTGAAGATGTGGATCACGCCGCCGCCGGTTAAGACGACGAGCGCTGCCACTACCCAACATAAATGTAAAACCCAGATTCTTATGATAAAAGGTGGCTAGGCATAATCCTTAATAGGACCCATCAAATTGAGACACAAGCATGTAAATAAGTGATTAAAAATTATTAGAAAGTATATTAGATACACTTGACTTTTATCCAAATGATAGCTGCTAAGATTATCTTTGATTCTTGATCTTCAAATCTCTTGAATGACGTTCTGTCAACTCGCAAAAATCAACAACAAAGCATCCAAGGCAATCATACAAGCAAGCAAAAAGAATAAATAAGAAACAGTACACCAATCATCATGAACTGAACAAGAGAAGCGCTATAGATCATTGTACATGTTTCTACGATCGCAAGAGCACAAGAATAGATAAATAAAATTGAAACTATTAAGATATGAATTTTTGAAGGCAAAAGGTAATTAGGATCAATATGATGTAACATAGTGACGGAAATCAAAAGCCAAGCTGCAGTACGTGGCACTTGAGACTTTGGATATTGTGGTGCCACGGTGTTATGCACATACATGCATGCAGGTTCGTTGCTTGCTTTCTGTAATCTGTACATGCTTGTACGTGGTCTCTTTCTCTAGCTTGTTGTCGTCTTGCTCATGGCACCATGGCTAGTGATTTTCTCCTATATGATGTCGGCAAGCGATAGCGGCGCGTACGTTCATGCCCGATCTTTATCTACACAGAACGGAAAACCTTATACATCAGACCACGACACTGATCGAGAGACATGAGAAGCATGGGTGAGCGGTTAAACGGAGCAGCAAGGACAAGGTGGTGAACATGATAGGGTGCTCACCCGCGACAAACGATGACAGAAACGGCGACGAGTGGAGACCAGACTTGACGAAGACGGGTACGGGACCTTTGTGATGGCGCAGCTCCGGCGGTAGATCGACGACGATGTACGACAGACAGGCTTTCTCGAGCCATGAAATCAGCGGCGGCGGCGAACCTAGGGCACGAGGCGGGGCGGTGGTTTGCACGTGGAAAAAGAGCGGAGATTTAAAAAGGCATGTACCCACCAACCAAATAGTATAAAATAACCATAATAAAGCTAGCAACGCGTGGGCATATTTGCTAGTATCATACAGCTGATATCCCCACTTCCCACTATCTTAAATCTACAATCTACTCAGCCGTCTTTGGAACTTATGCCACAAAAGGGTATTTATTTTTATCTCAATGGCACTGAACTTTCATTGTTCATATTTGCATAACCACTGACACTGGTAACACATAAAAGAATATGCTGCAACAAAATAGCCTTGTTATCACTTTTTTTATATACATTACATTCCATTCAAGCAACACGGACAGAAAAAAATAGAAGCCCATACCCTCTGGATGATGCCCTGGGTGTCATAAGCCAACCGAGCATCTATTTCAGTCGAAACACGTCCAGGGACTTGATGAGCCAGTTCAGCGCCAACGTTTGCCAGGGCCTGCCAAATTTCTTCTCAATTCAGCTCATCAGGTTAAGAGAGCCCCCACATTGCCTAGCTATCAGTAACAATAGCGAAATCAAGATGCCGTATGCAAACCTTGGTGAGGTACCAGGACATCCTGTCCTTATGCTCCTCGATGCAATGCGTTGCACTCACCATCTACCAGTGCAGTATCTATCGCACTCTACGACAACCAAATAGCCAAAACATTTACCATACCAGCAACGATTAACTGAATAACTGAACATTTCAATTGCTACAGCTCAGCTCCTCACCTTGAACTTGGTATTCGGGAGCCCAGCGATTCCTAGCAGCAGTGAGGATCTCGCCGTGGCCGCCGTAGGTGCGAACCTGCAATTGTTCGCAACAGCGCAATGTGCCAGCCTCGGTCAACCCACCCCAAATATCGCTGAAGCCAGTCACCGCGTCGAGCTCAATGACGACCTCTACACCCAAACAGAGCGAATCAAAACCAATAGTCCAAAATCAATAAGACTACGCTACACATCACAAGACGCCCGGAACAAGAGGGGGCCAAGAACAGTACCGTCGACGGGGAAGCGGACATACTGCCGGCGGCGCCCCACGCCGTTAGAGGCGACCTCTGTATCTGATGGTCAACAGCATCTACAATTCTACACCGGCTTGCCCCCACCCGAAGTCCACGCGGTGGAACCGCGCGTGCCAGACACGAAGAACAGGTTAGCCAGCGCCACTGACAGAATCTCAGTTTGATCAATCCCAAGGAAAAGAAAATCAGACCTAGACCAGTCCCCAGGTCTTTCTTTGCACACAATTATTGGAGATTTCTAATGCAGCTACCTCAACTAATTGATCCCGTTTCTGTAAGTCAAAATGTATCTTAAGATCTATATATTGCCATAGGGCATAAGATAAGCCAAGGAGCACCTTGATACCCCGGCCATGGCGCTGACTTTCACCGTGCGCCGGCGCGACCTGGAGCTCGTCGGCCCCGCCGCACCGACGCCCCGCGAGACCAAGCGCCTCTCCGACATCGACGGCATGGAGGGGCCCCGTGTGCAAGCACCGTGCATGTTTTTCTACCGGTGCCGGCCGCGCACCGGCGACCCGGTGGCCGTCATCCGCCGCACCCTGGCCGATGCGCTGGTGCCTTACTACCCGCTCGCCGGCCGGGTGCGGGAGGTGGAGGCGCGGAAGCTGGTCGTTGACTGCACCGGCGAGGGGGTGATGTTCCTGGAGGCCGACGCCGACGTGCGGCTGCCGGAGCTGGAGGCCGCCGGGCTGCGGCCGCCGTTCCCGAGCGGGGATCAGCTGCTCTTCGACGTCGAAGGCTCCGGTGGCTTGTTCAACTGCCCCTTGCTGCTCATCCAGGTACGGTATAGTAAAGGCCGTGAAATTCTACAAAGATATAGTTATGTTCTGGAGATTTCTCGTACAGAAAACATAGTTTTGTGCAAAATCTGTAAGTTTCCAAGGTCTTCTATGCGCTAAGTTTGCAGAGTTGTAATATGACATGATCGCTAGGTGACCCGGCTGCTCTGCGGCGGCTTTGTCTTGGCGTTCCGGCTCAACCACACCATCTGTGACGCCATCGGCATCGTCAAGCTCGCCCGTGGTCTCCCCGCTCCCACGGCGGCACAGGCATGGTCCCGGGAGCTCCGGGAGGCGCGCACCCTGCCGCTCCCTCAACGCGAGCTTTACGCCGCTGTGGGTTCTGCTTTTTTTTTGTCAAGTACGAGAGCAAGTCTGGCTCGGTCTTGAGTCCCACTCGTGAAACAACGATGGAGGGAGGACAACAGGCGGACAAAAATGGGATGTTTGCTATCGTATTAGGTATAGAATATTTGGAAGTGCGACGAAAGAATTCGATGGTTATTTTAGACTATTTGATTGGTGGGTACATGTCACACCCAGATTTACACAGAAACCCGAATGCTGCAATATGTGTGCCCAGGATGTCCACAGAACACATACAGCTTACAAATATGGAAATCAGAGTACATATGCTTGAATAAAATAGTTTACATCAGAGTTTACCTAAATAAAACATAGCGGAAGTCTAACTCTCTCGACGGGTAGAGCCTCCAGTCCACAGGGACACCGACTGGTTGACCCCAGCTCAGAAGTATTGAAATCCCAGAAAACTCAGTAGCTGTCTCAATCACTGATCCATCTGTTACCCATCCGGGGATTTTGTTGAATAATAGCAAGTGTAAGTAAAACATTTACTTAGCAAGCATAGCATGGGTGTATGAAGGCTCAAAATAAGGATAGACACAGCTTAACTGCATTAGCACTTTTAGTTGGTTCGTTTTAGCTTTATCCAAGTTACTACAAGTGAATGAAACCCAGTTGCAACCCAATTAATAAAGTATAAGTGACATTAAACATAAATAAACATCATCTTCTAATAAAAAAGGATCCAGGCCGCTTGTGACCCTGAATAAAGCTATCATGATAGATTTACACTCTGCAAATGTTTCGCCCTTTACCCACCAGTCGCGTAAAAGTTCAAAAGAACTTTGCACCCAACCACGCATGTCAACACTTCCGAGGTGTGTCTGCATAGGGACGCTACAAGGTTTTTCACAAGACACCCTAACAAGACAGTAGCCGCTAAGGTACAACAAGGTGGTGAGACTCTAGGCACCGAGATTGACTGACCCTCAGGGCGCAACGTGAGGGGGTCAATGGCGTCCAAAGCGCGGGCAACACACGCCAACAACAAAAACAAAGAGTGCAACGTGCGGAGTTCTAGTACCTCAGGCACTCCCAACACGGGACTGTGCCTAACGAGACATAGCCAACGGGCTACCGTCCTCGGTGGAATCAAGTAACACCCCGCGCCTTGCTTCCCATAACGCCGTCGGCCACTCAGGTATCCACTGGCAAGCTAGAGACGTACAAGCTACTTAACCAAGACCAGAGCCATAATAGTTCTAGCAGTGGCGACAGGCTCCTGGGTTGCCGCTTTAGGAACCGGAACTTATGGAGGAACACTAGAGACAAAGCACGGCGCACATGCTCTAGTTCCCTAAACCAAGGTGCTAAAAAGCAAGTTTTATCATTAACGTTAAAGTGAACCATTAAGTCAAGATTAACAATTAAATATTGGTGATAGTAGCTGCGCATAGCAAAGATTCTACCCATATGCAAAGACCCAAGGTTATCAAGGACAGGATATTCAAAACTAGGTACAACCTTAATGGTACATCAATGTAGACACATGCAAGTATGAAATAATTTAATACAAAGTGAGTGAGTAGCAAGGATTGTCCGTGCTATAACTTGCCTTTATCCAACAAAGATACCGCTACTCAGAGTCTTCAATCTTGTTCTTGCAATCTCTTGATAACGTTCCTCTGCCCGCAACAATCAACAACACGAGCACAACATACAGCTAAACAAGCAAGCAAACTATATACAACTAAGAACAGTACACCAATAAAAATAAAAGATTTAAAAGAGTGTGCTAAGGGGAAGGGTTAGGACTAAGTTCTGGAGGAACGGAGGTCCTATTGGTCAAGGATGTCTAGCCGGATGTTCGGGCTAGAGAACGGTGCACGTGAAGATTGTCGATGTGAGGGTTTGAGACTCGCGGTCGATGGATGTGTTGGTCTAATTCATCCAAAATATTGCTAAGACATCAAGAACTAGGTCTGAAAAGTTTGGTTGATTAATTTCATACGTACTTTGTTTAATCACAAAATTAGGGTTTGATCAATTCTCGTCACCATCTAACATACTCTCCTTATTTATTTTATATCTCGAGTTCTAGACATCCGATTAATGTGATTCCAACTAGGTTAGCTTCACAATTTGATAATCTATCTTCTGGAAAAAAATCATGATTTTAGGAGCTACTATCTAGAATCGACACATGATTTAGTGCACCTATCATAATCTGTTTTTGAGGGTGAAAATCTCCGCTGCGACTTATTGCTATCATTCACCTCCCTCTGATAGCTTATATTAGAGGGTTTCGATCCTACAACAAGTTAAATAATACTTCTAATCGTAATTCATGTCGATACGAGTCTATCGCAATGAAAACGGATTAAAACGAATCTAAAACTTAGAAACTATGGACTAAACAAGATTTTAGACGCTTAAAACTAGCAGGGGCTTTTCTACGAAAGAGTATAGACTAAACGAATATGGTAGAAAATTACAAGACTCACTGAGGGTCTTACTGAAAATCTTGAGGCCAAAAACGACGGAAGGCTCGGCGCGACGACGAGACGAAAAATGTGCAGTAGTGGAAGATATGGTGGAAGTAGACTACCTTAGGGAATCCTAAACAAAGGGGCCTCCCTGTAAAGGAGTCGCTGGTGTGCCTTTTTCAAAGGAGAGGTGGTTCGTATATATAGGGAGAAAATCTCTCACTTCCAGGTTCATTAGCAATATGGGACTAAAGGTGGGTTGCCCTATTACAATGCGAATGGGCTTTGAAATTTGGCCCAATAAAGTGATGGGATGGATTTGGCCTAAAATTGGGTCAACTTTGGGCCAAGGCTGGTCTACTAAGATTTAGGGTGATTTTAATTTTCGGAATAATTATTTTCCTGGTTATAAAATAATTCCAGATAAGTCCAGAATTGATATTAAAACCATGAAAAATATTCTAAAAATTCCAAAGATAGAGTTGGACATGAGGAACCCGAATAAAATATTTGGAGCTCATGAAAAAGATTTTAGCACCTTCCATAAATTGGAATTAGCTATAGAAAAATAGGAATAAATCCTAGAAAGTTCTAGAAAATTCTCATTAGGCTTCTAAACGTGTTTTTGAAAACTTTACACACATTAAGCCATTAAATGCAACTAGCATGAATGCATGACACTCAGTATAAAACCTGTTAATTTATATGAACCTTAGAAAATTTTAGAAAATTATTGTATGAATTTTGCTAACAAATCACATCCCAAAATTCAAAAATTGTGGGGTGTGACAGTACACGAGGTGGGTAAAGAAATTCTATGGTGAGAAAAGTAACGCCTAAAATAGCAAAAACCCTCTAGAAACATCGTTTTTGAAAAACTTTCCACGTCGTTTCCACCGTTAGACATGACATGTGGGTCCTCCGTAAGGGGTGGGTAGGAATTATTTGGGTGAGAAGCGTTTTCAATTCTACTGGATCCTTATAGTATACTAGTAGAGTGCACGCGCGACACGCGTGTGCTATCTTTATTACGAGGGTTATTTTAGACTATTTGATTAGTGGGTACATGAGGCGGGTAAAGAAATTCATGTGAGAAAAGTAATGCTAAAACGGTAAAAACTATCTAGAAACATTATTATTTTTTCTTGTTTGTAACCACGTCTTTTCCTCCGTCTTTATGACAATTTATCATATTTGGCCATTAAGTCAGAAGGCTTGGTATCCAATATTCTTCTGCCACGGATACAAAAGAGGTTACCTTAAAGCACATAGACTTTTGGAATCTTGTCACTCAAGGGTAGTGCTCGTATTTGAGAGACAGGAAATAGTTTGGATAACTGAATGTGAAGATGGTTCTTCAAGAACTAAGTAATCTTTCTAACCGGCCTCAGCTGGCCGGTGGTTGGCCGCGTCTTTACCGAGTGTTGGATGAGTTTCACTTGATAAAGAAGTGGTTTGCCGAGTGCCAGTATTTTTTGACACGGCAAAGCAAAGATTCGGACCCTCGGCAAAGTTGAGAATTTTTCCTCCGTCTTTACGACAATTTATCGTCTTTGGCCGTTAGGTCGAAGGCTTGGTATCCAATATTCTTCGGCCACGAATACAAAAGAGATTACCTTAAAGCACATAGACTTTTGGAATCTTGTCAATCAAGGGTAGTGCTCGTATTTGAGAGACAGAAAATAGTTTGGATAACTGAATGTGAAGATGGTTCTTCAAGAACTAAGTAATCTTTCTAACTGGCCTCAGCTGGCTGGTGGTTGGCCGCGTCTTTACCGAGTGCTGGATCAGTGGCACTCGATAAAGAAGTGGTTTGCCGAGTGCCAGTGTTTTCTTGACACTCGGCAAAGTAAAGATTCGGACCCTCGGCAAAGGTGAGATTTCTGGTAGTGTGTCCGAGCAAGCAAACACCATGAGTTCACGACTGCGAATCCTCAACACCACGCACGTCCTCCCAGATCCAGACCAAGCCGCCGCCTACTCGGCTACTCGCTACCTGACGATGGCCTCATCGAGCTCTCGTTCATGAACGCGCTGTTTGTCGACAAGGCCACGCCGATACGGCGCCTCTTCTACTACGAGGGCCCCGACGTCCCGTCCTTCCCGCGTCTCGTCCGCTGCCTGCAATCCTTCCTCGCCACCACGTCCGCGGTCTTCCCTCCCTTAGCGGGCAAGCTCACGTACTGCCCGTCCCCCGCCGGGGGCGCCGTCGTGGAGGAACGACATGAAGACGATCACGCTCATCAGCTCTGGACAACGAGCGGTTCGAGCTGTCGGCGGCGACAGCGCTGTCGCCGTCTGGAGTCATCCGCAGCAACATTATTAAAATAAATATAATGATCAACGATTATAGCCTAACGATTTCATGAAGTTGTATTTCTATACTATAAGTCTTATAAAATGATGAACATCTATAGTAAATCGTAGCATGCAAAAGAAAGACGGAAGTGTTGTTGGGTTCTCTACTTAATGAGAAAATTTTGATCCCTGCTTATAACTCGCGACAAATAAAAATTCAACATTGCGTTCCCCTTCCAATAGAATACGCTCTCTTGTTCTTCACGCCAAGCAAATTTTTTCAATCTAAAAAACTCAACTTTCGGCCGCCTAGTGAAACGATGTGAATCGCCCAGCAGGCCCTCTATGCTGCCACCGACGTACACGCTGACGCACAACAAACGTGACGGCGAGCCTGACACCAGTCATCTCCGTCGCACACCATCAACCACACGGCTGCTTACTGGGGTGGAGCTGCAAATAAAAAGAAACTGGTACGTAATGGCATGTGCAGATAAGCCGTTCGACGAAAATTCTCTAAAGACGCACAAATGAGCCACCTTCCCGAGTGTACATGCCGCCAGCGCAGAGTCCACGACGATGAGGAGGAGGTCACGGACGGGAGACCACGTGTTACGTTTCAAAGAGTTTTTCGTAAATAAATTTGTGATTTTGGTTCTTCTATATCCAGCGTGCTAAATTTAGTCCATGTAACGTAATCGGTGGGTACATGGGATGGGTTAATAAATTTTATGGTGAGAAAAGTAATGTCAAAAAAGGTAAAAACTCTCTACAAACATCGTTTTTTAAAAACTTTCCACGTCGTTTCTACCGTTGGACCTGACATGTGGATCCTCTGTGAGAGATGTGTATGATTTTTTTGGGTGAGAAGCGTTTTCAATTCTACTGGATCCTTATAGTGTATATATATATATAATATAATATAGATAGATTGGAACTAAAGCATGTAGAAATAGATGAAATTTGAACTAAGCCTAGTGGTATAATTCGAAACAAACCATTGGGGTTAAAATATTTTTATTAAAACTGTGTTTTCTAAAATATCTTATACAAGCATGTGGCAAACATGTGCATGCAATCCTCTCAGGCTGTTGGGGACAGGGGAAACGACAGAGCAGCCCTGCTTCAGGGTGCTTTGCTTCCATGCGTGCTCCAAAGCTACGCTGCTGGTCCACTGCAGTCTGCGCCACCACCTTTCTTCTCAAGTTCCCAACTATGTCACGTCAAAGTTGACATTTTATTATTAATATGTTATTGTATCATTTTATTTATATTAATGAATAATTATTCAAACATTGATTAATTAGGCTCAAAATATTCGTTTCACAAAGTACAAGAAAACCGTGCAATTAGTTTTTGATTTCATCTACATTTAGTACTTAATGCATGTGCCGGTATTTCAATGTGATGATAATCTTCTTTTTGCACAGTGGAATTTAGGGGTAAAGTTGGAGAACTAAACAAGGCCTAAACAAGACCCTAGATGTGTTTTTGGTGAGCTGGAGTTGGCTGTCTGCAGCACCAGACCTCGCTTTTTTTTTTTGCCCTAGCTTTAGGGTGTGTTTGGTTGAACTTTTTCTAACTTTGCCTTTTCCAAAAAAGCCAGTAGCCCAATCAAAAGGGTTGGCTGCCAACAAGAGCCAAAGCCAAAAGCAGTTTTTTGCTAGTTCATTTCTGAAAGCAAGTATGGATGTGCTTTTTTGACTTTAGCTTTCATAAGTTTTAAGAAATTATCTACATATGTATGTATATATATAATATATATATATTATATGATATTTATTTATTTATATACATATATCTTATATATACATATATATATATATGTATACGTGTATAAGTATATTATATATGTATAGTATACATGTATAAGATATATGTGTATATTTATTTATTTATATGTGTATCTTATATATATGTTATATGTATAAGATATATATATATATATTATTCATATGTATATGTATATGTATATATATTTATCTATTTATTTATATATATGTATATATATCTTATATTATATATATGATATAAATAGATAGATAAACATAAAATATATTATATATATAATTGTGAACAACTATGTATATATTTAGTTTTATGTATATATATAACTATATATATGTATATATACATGACAAGTAGGGTCTACTAATAAGTCTTCAAAAAGTCACGGTTGTTTTACCAAACAGCTTTCAGGTTTCTCACAGCTCATAGCTCACAACAGTTTTTTAACAGTTTCAGACTCACAGCTCACAACAGCTTTTTTTACATCTTTAATATAGCCTTTTGTCAGTCGTCGGGAACTTAAGCACAGCTTAGCTAGTATGGTACTCCGTAGCATGGAAATTTGAATTCGGTACTGACTTCGTATATCTGAATCTGACCTTCGTTTGAGCCGCACGTCAGCGCTTTAATTTGTGAGCTATTCTGCACTCGGAATGGAGAAGATGGAGTTGACCTGTTCGGGCGAAAAAGCCCGAGACAAACTGACGGGCTCGTTTGGAACGGCAGGGTGGCTTGAGAAATTTTTGGGGTTTTATTTAAATTGGAACTAAAGCACGTAGAAATAGATGAAATTTGAACTCAGCCTAGTGGTATAATTCGAAACAAAACCATCCGGGTTAAAGTATTTTTATTAAAACTGTGTTTTCTAAAATATCTTATACACGGTCGACATTGGCTGAGCTGGTCCACAACGTTACCATCATCTTTTTTTTCTTAGTGCCAAGTTGCCAATGCTTTCCACCATCACAAAATGTTGGCATTATTGCTGTCCCACTACACCACTATTGCTTAGTCTTTTCTCTGTTTTTTCTAACCACCTCATCTACGATACTTGATAACCCTTCCAACCAACTAGTCTAGTACCACCTTATAGTCTTATAGGTGGGGTGGACTGGTGTATTAGGTGAGTCCTACCCCACTTCGCCTTAGCCTACCGCCACCGACTTTTGTATCTTTTCTCTTTTGAGTTTATCTCGCTTCTTCGACTAAGTCTCCATTATCAACTCAAAATCCATCATCTATGATGACTTATAATTCATTGCTTATTAAGAAAGCTAGTGGAAAACATCTTTTTTTATTGCTATTTTTTAATTCATTCTCATAATTTATTTATTGATAAGTAGAATCCTAGAGTTTGGTATGCAGTGCATTTTCCTCTAGAAAAGTTGAGAAAAGATATGCCTTGCAACACCCCCTTCCTGGAGCCCGTCCCGTTTCGCTCCAACAAGATTGCTACTCTCATCGGATGTCACCTTGACCCTCGTGGTGGACAGCTTTTCAAGTTTGTGAGCCACCAAAAAAATCCATCATCTATGATGACTCATATTTTTTTGCTCATGTATTCTCAATAATTCAGTAGAGAGACAAGATATGGATGAAATGAAGATTTTTAGAAGGGCTCCGAGTATTTCATACTTGTTGTTTGCTGATAACAGCATTTTTAATTGCATAATATCGGGTTTTATACTTTTATAATATCGGGTTTTATAAAATCAAACAACGTCGATAGATGAGGGAGCTCCAGTGGACTTTTTCCAAACAAAAAACCTAGCAACTGGTTTTGATTGGGCCAGCTTTGGGGCATAACATGGCCACGGGCCCATTATCTGTCGTGGAGCCTCAGCCCTGCGGTATGGGCCGAAAATTTTATCTGGCCGATTCACTCCCGTGCATCAGAGCGCGAATTTGTCTCGCGCACGGGCTGCATATACGTCACCACGAGCCCATAAGAACGGGCCCATCACTGAAGGGCTCAGAAACTAGTAGAGTGACATCACGCAATTCATGAGTGGCCCGGCCCATCCAACAACCGGTCCGCCGCAGCACCCGCCGGCCGCCGGCTCGATCTCCGCCGCTCGCCTCCTCTCCCACGCGGCCACAGCACGCGAAGCCTTCAGGCGCCGAGAATGGGCCACAGCGACGGGGAGCGCCATCACGAGGGCGACGACCTCTCCGCCGACGACTCCTTGTGGAGCGACGGCGTATGGTCCGAGGACGACGATGAGGTGGGGGATGTATTTTTGAGCAATTTTTGGGGATTTCCGTTGCTTGCAGGAGTCAGTGTTGTTGGACCGCCGGCGCGAACACAGTGGTCTCTGACCAGGACCAGGAACTATTCGAGGACAGCGCATCGGGCTCCGGCTCTGACGGGGAGTCAGGCGAGTCGGCGGCGGCGGAAGAGAGCGACTCTTCAGAGGATGAGGTGAGGCATTGGCTTTTTTAGTGTTTTGATGAGTTGCTTAAATAAGCTGCTGATTCGCAGACTGTTTCGTTGCTTAAGCTGCTAATTCGCAGACTATTTCGTTGCTCCTCATTAGCAGCTTATTATGCAATGAAATAGTGGGGAGGAAGATCAAGAAGCGCAATAGGGAGGGCCGCATCGAAGCCTGCCTCAGGAACGCGGATGACGCCAAGAATTGGTATGGTTTGAGCTTGCTCTGCTACTTATTAATGCTGAGGTGGGGAGTGAAGTAGTGCAAATGAGGGCAAAAGAGCTCCTTAAGATTGGTGAAATGGCTCCTCAAGATGATACTGGTGTGCAGAGTTGTTAGCCAATCAATGTTCCAGTGTATTACTGCCTTTTTCAGTCTTCTGAAATATTGTTATTGTATCCCAGATGGTAAGAAACCAGCTGTGAGGTGGATGATGCACGAAAAACATGATGGAGTCACCTTGATTCATCATAAGGTCTATTACCCGGTTTTTTACTTAGATTTTATTTCCCTTTGAACTTAATAACTCGTTTTGCTTTCTTAACAATCTATTTCTTGTTTAGGCTGTGTCAAATGTGGACTGGCATTTTAAGGGGGATTACTTCACCACAGTTGTGCCAAGTGATATCCTTTATGAATTATGTCTTATTGATTTTGTTATATTTTCATATGTTCTGATTTTCTTTTTCTTTCTGAGTGTGGTCTTTCTCTACTTTTAGTTTTAGTTATGTTCACGTGCATGCTCACATTGTCTGTTGCGGGTCAATCAAACCATACCTGTAATTTCCTTGTACATCTTAATTCCTTCGTACACGATACAAAAGTTTTATTGTTGCATCAGCTCTCGAAAAAGCACTTGCATCATCCTTTCTGTAAACTGCCAAGCCTTCCTGTTGCAGCAACATTCCATCCAAGTAAGAAGATGTTCTTCATTGCTAGTTTGCTACTAAGAAGTTTGTTCAGGTTTAGGATCTCCAAAAGGCACAGTTGGTAAAGAAGCTGGAGTCAGGTCTCCGTGAGATTTCCTCCATTTCGATCCATCCTGGTGGTACGACACAAATCAACTTGATATTAATTTTGTGATTTTTTTAAAAAAATTTCTGAGTAGCTACTCCTAACTGATTGTACCCGTTGGTAGGTTAATATCAATATTGACTCTATAAGTATTGGATAACTTCACATTTCTTTTACTTATAGGTGATAATGTTATTGTGGGAAGCGAAGATGGCAGACTTTGCTGGTTTGATACTGATCTATCTACGTGACCATACAAGACTCTTAAGGTATGTTTCTTCTCTTATTTCAATCCCATTTCCTTGAAAGAAAAAGACAATTCATTCCCAAGGTTACCATTATAGGCACTGTAAAATTGTTTACTGGTATATGAACCATCATTCTGGTGTGGATGCTGGAAGTCCATTTCCCTGGAGAAATAATAGAAATGAATATTGAGATGCATCTTAAAAGCTGATTTTTATGTGTTCTACTTCCTTTAAAAAAATGTAGATTGCCCATACTAATCTGGATGATCATAATTTCTCCTGCCAACTTGAAATTTTGGTAAATGTGTTGCGATATTGGTAAAGATGGTGTTTTGCTTCCTGGATGGCATGGTTACTGCTTGCACTTTTACAATTGTCAATCAACATCTTCTATTTGTCCACTGCATCATGAAGGTCAAAGTAACCTCTTTTGTTGTAAAATTTCTACAGTTCTATCTGTCAGTCTCTTTGATTCTGTTGCTGCTTTTTTCGCCTTGAGCTATCACTAATTATTTGCTGAATTTCAGGACCCACTCGAAGGATATTACGATTGTTACTTTTCACAGAAAGTACCCTCTTTTTGCCTCATCCTCTGAGGATTGTACTCCCTCCATTTAGATGACGTTTTGGACAAGGTTGTAGTCAAACATTGGGAACATAAATCATGAATAGCTTTTAAGTCGTTGAGTTTGGAAATGTGAAAACCATATGAATAGATTTTTCTTAAAAAATATTTTTATAAAAGTATACATATATTATTTTTTAATAAATATTTTTGTAAAAATAAGAAGTCAAAGTTACGTTTTGGAGACCGTGTCATTTTCCTAAACGTCATCTAATACCGATATGTATGTCATGGAATGGTCTACTCTGTTCTTAACCAGAACCCACTTATTATACCATTGGAAATTCTTCATGGCCATTCTAGTTTAGATGGAAGAGGTATGCATGCCATTGGTTCAATAATTTTTGTTCTCATCTAGACTTTTGTTCACTTGCAGAGATTTTTTGCTTGTCTTCATCCATGCAGTTCAGATACTGATCTTAAACACAGCTATGAGGACACTGCATTACATATCATTCTGTTTTGTTAGGGAACTCATAGAATTAAGATAGTTGTACTTCCTGTTAAATTAAAATAGTTGCACCTGTTAGTAAAGAAAGTATACCATCTTATTGGATTGGTCTTAGTTTCTCTTGGGTATGCATTGCTGAGTGTGAAAGATGATATTCATAACATGACAAACCAAGAATTACTTTTTTGGAATATAAATATGTTTTTAGGTTTTGGTTTATACATAATACAGGTCCATTATGTTGCTCTCCAGATATCTCAAGGCAATGTTTAGCAACTTTTACGTGTTTGCCGGGGTTTGGACTGCAAGTTCCATCCGAAACAGCCTTGGTTGTTCACTGCTAGTGCTGACTCTGTGATCAGACTTTACTGTGACTAAGCATTCCTGCAAGGATGATACATGATTTTGCCAACAATATGACACGTGGGCTGTCAATGGGCTTCAGCATGGAGGCGATTGCTATATTCTCGTATGAAGCCCTTAGCTGAAGCCTGGATAATGTGGCCGGTTGGATTGGTGCACATGTGTGGAGTAATGTGTTCCAATAGCAGTTCTGATTCAGTTGAGTGGTGGGTGGTTTCTATGTTTGCGCCTACTTTTGGAAGAGAAGCATTCTGACGAGGAGCAGGGTATTTCAGAGTTCAAAGTCCGAGCACTTGTAGCTGTGTAACAGGAATACGAAAAGAACACTGAGCTGTCCCGAAATCAATATCAGTGGGTTGACAGAATTTGTAATGAGTCATGGGTGCTTGACCTGTTTCCGCATCCGTGCAGTCACACAGATCTTAGGGTAGGTTGTTATATTGTTTCCGCTATAGCAAAGCTGAAACTAGCTGGTGTAAAACTGGAGATGAGCAACTTGGTGATGTTGCAATTTGTGCCCTGATCTTCTTTGTAACACTACTAAACGTGGGTCGCCAAGCTCTACCAAAGCTGAGGTAGTTCCCTGCCGTTCATCAGATGCTAGTTGCTGCAGCTACCAAATTGATCAATGCTGTTTGTGGTATGAACCCTTGGTGCAGACGGTGCTAGGAAGAAGAGGTTTATGTGCATGTACAAAACCACAAGGAAAAAAAAAGGAATACAACGATTGAAGAGCAGGAGGGATTACTGAGTCCATGGTGAAGCAAGAAGCAATTATTACATAATGATCGCAGAGATTAATTAAGCTATTACACACAAGATTTTGCGAGGCCAACACGGCACATCCTCATTTTTCACAACTACCGATGATCATATCACACAGGAGCTGCGGGGAGCCCTGGACCTTATTGTTCTCACGCCACCTCCTGGATCTCGTCCAAGGCGTAGTTGTTTGTGGACACGCCGGCGTAGTTCACCTTGCTGAACCGCACCACCACCGGGTAGCGGGTGTTGGGGTCCTGCACGCACAAACACCCAAATCAATCCTCTATTTCATTTTCATCGCCGTAATCTTCCCGGGTCAGATTATATTCTCAATGACATTATTCTTTGTGTGTTCTCGAGGACTCGTAATGAGAATAGCGCGCATATATGCAATCAGAAGAGCAGTGAGAGTGAGAGTAATAACCTGATCGACTGTGACGACGTTGCCAATCCCGTTGTACCAGTAGGACTCCCTCCTCAGGATCTTCACCTGCCGATCATGTATAATCGGAGAGAGAGATCGAGAGTGAGATGATTAATTAAGCGGATTGCATCAGATTATTGGGCTTATTAATTAGCAGCACACTGATGATGGCCGGTATACAATACAACAACGAACCTTGGAGCCCCTCTTGGGCCCGATCGGCGGCGGCTTCTCGGCCTTGGGCTTGGTCGCCACGGCGCCCTCCCCTTCCGCCGCCGGCTCGGCCGGCGCCGCGGCCTCCTCCTCGGCCCGCACCACGAGCCTCCTTCCCTGCAGCCTGCTGCTCGGCATCGACACGAAGCTGACGCGGCCGCTGCCGCTGCCCGTCGCGGGCACGCCGGCGGCCAGCATGAACCGCGAGGTGGCCGACGCCATGTTGGTGCTCGCCATGGGTGTAGTATGTGCCGACGACCTGTAGTATGTGCCGCGAGAGAGAAGAGGAAGAGGGGGAGTGAGCTGGGTGAGGTGTGTACGCGTCCCAAGGGTGTAATGGCCTCAAATTGCCATGGGCGCGGATTATCCCCAGCCGGCGAGGCGGGCGCCCCCGGTCGATTCCCGCCACTGGGCGCCCGCCACATGGCATATCTTATCCGGGGGAGATTACTCGGGCACGCGCCGTTGATCGTCGGATCGTGTGTGCGTATTTTGCTGCTTTCGGGTTAGGGATCGTGGTGGGGCATAGTATAGCCAAAGGAGATAGAGATAATTATCAGGGGATGGAAAACGAAATATTTTGGCCTCTACATCATTGATGTATACTGTATATTTATATGCATGATGAACGGTGTAAGTGTAAGTAGGGGTGGATAACGAGCTAAATCAAAATTTACTTGCTCATATTTACCTAAACAACTTCAAACGAGTTATAGCCGATCGAGCTGAAGTTAACTTTTGTTGAAAATCATCAAATTTTGATTTTTTTAAAAAAAGAAGTAACGAGCCACCAACCAGCTTAATGGGTATTTTTAGTAACAGACTGCAGTGGCACTAAATTGACCCTGGTTCACTCTTCAAGGAACTTGATTTATTTTGCTTGAATATATAGTGATTTGGAGCCTATTTAATAGACAAAAAATATTTATCATGGTGCATTGGCACCAGGAAAGCTCAATGTAGCTTCGTCCCTGACAGACTGTGTGTCTATGTAACAATATCGACTATTTTCATTTCGTTCATTATTTATACGTTTGTTTCGTCCAAATAAGATACACCACGTTATACAACTTGTTTTTGTTTGCCTGTCAGGGAAAAAATGTGTGAAAACCATTCTATTCTCGGTGAAAAGTCCAAATATGCAAAAAAAGACAAAAAAGGGCTGGAGATATAACTAGAACAACCAATTTTGTATGAAAAAGCTAAAATCACAAACTGACCATATGGAACACAGAAGTATTGCGCCAACAGTTGTTGATCGATATTTAGGCATGTTGCCACCGTCGGCCCATTATAAAAAAACACACACATGTATTTACCATAAGGAGCACAGAAGTATTGCACAAACGCTTGTTGATACTTTACATGCTGCCATCTTCGTACTTTTTGGCCAAATCAAGCATGTTCCTACAAGACGTTATAAACAAACAATGCATAAAACAAGTAAACTACCCAGCTAATACAATTACGAAGCATTTATAAAGTAAAGGCACATAATAACTCATAGAAACATTTTATATGGAAATATATCCTCCCACAAAAAAAAATCTTTGTTCCATGTAAGCACAAACTTAAATATCATCTGACGTGTCACATCTGCAGCAGAGGGACACCAGAGAAATTAGTCGGTCCTTCATGCTACTCCATCCCCAGGGAACACGTGTTTATGCCCCAATGTTGTTCAGATCAAAGACTCAGGGTGTGTTTGGTACTGTTCCGGTCCGCTCCAGCTCCAGCTCCGGCTCCAGCACTATTCATCGGTACTGTAGCACAATTGTTTGTGGAATTTGTTTTCTCTCTCCTGCTACAACTGACATATAGACAGAGAAGCGGGGGAGCCGGTAAAAACTCGCTCCTCCGGCTCCCGCTCGCCACCGTAGCGTGGCAACCTCATATGTCATAAGACTCAATGGAACTTGTTAAGTTTGCGAGTATTTGGGAAACAATGAAGTTTTCCTACGAGCAAGGTTGACAATCATGTTTCTGCAATCTTGAAGAAAAAAAATCTTAAAAACGATGATGACTCCAAAAGCAACCATGTTGTGGGCCTCAATCAGATGGTTGCTCCCCTTCGCCTCCCGTGCTCCCTTGGGCCACTATTAATGGTTCGCATCGGTAGCATCTCTGAAGGAAAGACTACTAGATCGAAAGTGGAGCAAAAAACACAACACATACAGAATTTGGCCCACAACAACCCAAGCAGAGGAAAACAAACAAGAAGTGCCAATTACAAAGCATTAAATTCTAAAAAAAATACAAAGCATTATTTTTCACGGTCGCAAAATTAACCGAAGCAAATGAAAAATAATAATAATGAATGACTAATCATAGTAATATGAGATATATAGCATCCTTTTTATATTTGTGTAGTTAATAACAAATAACAATATGAACTGTCGTATTTTTTTTGATTTATTACATGATTTAACCGACATTTTTTTGTGAGTGGTAAGTGACACGCATCTCGATAACGAGGTGCCTATTGTGATTTCGTAAGCCTTGACATTTGTCGATCCAGTCTCTCCGGGAGGTACTCATAGGGCTAGAGTTTGTATGCACGTTTTCATAGGGGTGATGATGCGTGTGTTGAGCGACGTGCCTGTCAATAGCGAGACTTCGTAAATCTCAACATCTAGCAGTCCAATCTTTTGAAAGTGTTCGCATGGGTAGAGTTTTTTTTGATATTTTTATAGGGATGAGCACTTTCGAACTGGATTATATTGGAAGCGTACTTGATCCATGTTGTCCGAGAAATCCATAGCAGGGTATATGACTATATGTTCATCCCAAAGAGAGAAAAAAGCTAGCCATGTATGTGATGCATATCATAAATTTGTGTTAATTACACAACAAATACGCATCTTGGCAAGTGCAACGAGACCTTGTATTTAAGTGAGAAGGTATAGTAAAATGAAAACTAGAATGGAAGCAAATATTGCAATTTCCATAGTTCTGTGAAAACCATTAACCATTTTTTCTTTAAATGACATTTTGTCAAATCTCCATGCTCTACTTGTTTTTGGTATTGCTCCTGTTAGATGAAAGTGAAAAATGATTGATTGATTGATTGTCCTGTTGAATAGTGATTGTACATATATATACTACAAGAAGGGGTGCATCTGAAGAGGCATGTCCATACGGGGTGACCCTATGGAATAACTGCCATTAGCAGTTATACTAATCCTAATTATCCTAATTGATCACTAACTAATTAATATCAACAGTCCCCCTCGATCAATTGGTCCTGTAGAAGTCTTTATCCGTTCAACAATCATAATCTTGAATCTTTGGAAAAACCTATAGGAAGAAAACGCAAAGTATATTGTTATACTAGGCAAAAACTCCTCCAAAATCTATTGAGAAAAATAAGGAGTAACACCATGATATATGTGTAATTCCAATGTTAAATAGACCCTTTAAGTTTCTTAAAGACATAGTCTAAAACAATTTGATCAAAGATCAATATGTCATAAATATTATCTCCGAAAAACCTTTGTGAGGAAAAATAGATAATATGACATTTATTTAACGTATCAAAATTATCTCATTAAAAACTTTACGTGAGAAAACTCTAGCAGAGTAAAAACTTATGTAAAGAAAAGAGAGTAATATGACATATGAAGTAGGTTATATTTTAAACGGATTCTCCCCCTGATTCTTGTAAATCTCTAAGTCTTCTCATACCAATTCCCTCAACACATTTACGGAATGATGAGTATGGTAGAGATTTTATGAATAAATCTGCTAGATTATTGCATGACTTAGTTTGCAAGATTTCAATTTCTCCATTCTTTTGGAGTTCACGGGGATAGAATAATTTACAAATAATATGCTTAGTCATATTGCTTTTAATATAACCAGTCTCCATCTGAGTAACACATGCTGAATTATCTTCAAAGATAATTGTTGGTGTATCAATTGCACCAATACCACATGACTGTATGATGTGGTTTGTCATTCTAAGAAGCCATACGCATTCGCGTGATGCTTCATATAAAGCTATTATTTCAGAATGATTGGTGGAGGTAGACACTAATGTCTTCTTTGTAGATTTCCAAGAAATTGTTGTTCCTCCTTAAAAAATACAAAAACTGTTTGTGATTTGACATTATGGGGATCTGACAAATAACCAGCATCTGTATATCCTAACAAAGTTGGATCTTGATTTCTACTATAGAATAATCCATGATCCTTAGTACCATTGAGGTATCTAAATACCATTTTATTCCTACCCTATAACGTTTAGTAGGTGCAGCACTATGCCTTGCTAGTAAATTTACTGCAAATGCAATGTCAGGTCGTGTACTCTTAGCAAGATACATTAATGCTCCAATGGCACTAAGATATGAGAAATGTGGTCCCAATATCTCTTCTCCTTTATCCCGTGGTCTAAATGGACCCTTCTCAAGATCTAAGGATATTATTACCATGAGAGTTTTTGTTGGATATGACTTGTCCATATTGAATTTTTTCAATATCTTTTGGATATAGGCAGATTGGTATATAAATATACCTCAAGGGAAATGCTCAAGTTGTAAACCTAAGAAAAATTTGGTTTTACCCAATCTTTCATTTCAAACTCCGCCTTTAAATGATGACAGTGCTTCATTAATATCCATTTCGTTGTCAATGATATTAAGATCATCTACGTATACTGATATAATACAAAAACCTATTGAGGATTTCTTAATAAAGAAACATGGGCAATCATCATTATTTGTGTATCCTATTCATATAAGGAACTCTCTTAACCGATTGTACCATATTCGGCCTGATTGCTTTAAGCCGTATAACGACTTCTGCAACTTGACGCAATACATGTTGTGACTTGCCTTATTTTTTGGTATACTAATTCCTTCAGGAACTTTCATGTATATCTCAAAATCCAATGACCCATATAGATATGCGGTCACTACGTCCATCAACTGCATAGATAGACGATTTTATACTTAAGTATCGGTAGGTTATTCTGCTCGTTACTGAAGAATAAGTTTCGTTGAAATCAACACCAGGTCTTTACGTAAAACCTTGTGCCACTAGCCTTGCTTTGTATCTCACCACTTAATTATTTTCATTTCTTTTATGAACGAAAACCCATTTGTATCCCACAGGAAGGATACCAGGAGGTGTTGACATTACAACCGAAAACACTTTCCTTTTGTAAAGCAAGGCAATCTCTGTTTCAATTGCTATTTTCCATTTATCCTAGTCAGAACGCTTCTTTCATTTTATCATAGACTTATGATCCAGATCTGTTTGAAAGGAATTTGCAATTTGTTCAGAGAGGTAAAAGTCGACTAATGTGGACTTACGATCATAAGACTCTTCAGTCTCTACAAAATTTATAGCAATTTCGTCTACCCTTAGAGATTCATCATTATTTCCCAATACGATGGATCTAGGGTCTTCCGATGTTCCAGTCTCAGTGTTTATGCATATAGTTGAGCTGTATTGTGGATCACATCTCTCCACAGGACACTGTATGTCCTTTAAGTGAATATCAACTAAAATTTTAGTTGTTTTTCTAGTCTTCTTTTGCTTATTAGCAACAACATGTTGCTTCTTGGAAGTGCTTCTCCCCCTCTTGTTTTCAACTTGGGGTTGAGTGGTTTTATTAAGTACCTCCACTCTTTCGGGCACGTTCCTTGTAGGATGGATAGACTTTGTGACACCTTTATAATCTATAAAAGTGTCTGGTAGATTATTTGCAATATTTTGTAAATCAATAATTCTTTGAACTTGTACTTCAGTTTCTGTAGTATGTGGATCAGAAAAAGAAATGCCTCTTGCATTCCAATCGATTTCCTGGCATTCCTTTTGGTACAATTCTCCCCCTAATGCCAGGAAATGATCCTCATTAAAAATACTATCAGCAAACCGGGCAGTAAATAGATCTCCTGTGAGAGGTTCTAAATACTTAATAATCGACAGAGATGAATAACCTATATAGATCCCCATTTTCCTGTGAGGACCCATCAAGGTTCGCTGAGGTGGTGAGATGGGTACATATACAACGCACCCAAACTTACGCAAATGGGAAATATTCGGAGGATTTCCACGTACTTACTACTACGGGGAGGTTTCGTGGTATGTAGTTGGTCTTAATTGGATTAGGTCAGTAGGATGCAGAATTGCGTGACCCCGACACGGCGTAGGCAATCGACAATTCATTAGCATAGGTCGTGCAATGAGCTTAATTTTTTTAATCAATGATTCAACCAGACCATTTTGGGTATGTACGTATGGAACAGAGTGCTGAATTTGAGTTCCTAATGCCATGCAATAATCATTAAAAGCCCATGATGAAAATTCAGCAACATTGTCCATGCAGATAGATTGAATCCGATGTTTAGTGATGAGGACATCCTCCACTATTACCCGTTGGTAAAGACGCAACAAAAATGGGCCAAGTGGCCCAGTTGTAGTCAGGCGGCGACCGTGTGAGCCCCTGAATAATCCCACATTGCTTAGCTAGGGAGGAGGAAGTCACCTTAGAAGGGAGAGCCACCCTTCCCCTATCAGACTAGTCTTTTGGGGTGATTGGGCCTTTTCCCCTAGGGGTTGCCGGAGTGCGGTGCTAAGATTGCCGAGGCACAACAAGAGGCCCTAGGGGCGTTGTAGCCGGATCGGTGTGTCGTATTTTTGGATGCCAGTGCTAAGATTACGGGGGCCAGATCGTGCATATATGTAGCTGGATCGGTGTGTCGGGCTTTTCATCCCATCCCACCTGGGCTGGACTCATCATTTGGTACCAGAGCTGGGCCCTTGTTAAGAAGGGGAGAATGATGAGGACATCTTCCACTATTAACCGCTGGCAAAGAGGCAACAAAAATGGGCCAAGTGGCCCAGTTGTAGTCGGACGACGACCGTGTGAGCCTTTGAATAATCCCACCTTGCTTAGCTAGGGAGGAGGAAGTCACCTTAGAAAGGAGAGCCACTCTTCCCCTATCAGACTAGTCTTTTGGGGCGATTGGGCATTTTCCTCGAGGGGTGCGCCGGAGTGCGGTGCTAAGATTTCCGAGGCACAACAAGAGGCCCTAGGGGCGTTGTAGCTGGATCGGTGTGTCGTATTTTTGGCTGCCGGTGCTAAGATTACGGGGGCCAGATCGAGCGTATCTGTAGCTGGATCGGTGTGTCGGGGTTTTCATCCAATCCTACCTGAGCCAGACTCATCATTTAAGATAATGGGCCTTCAACTTAATAAGTTGAGCCATTATTTTGGCAAAAAGCATGGTTGCGTGTCGACAAAAGTGACACGTGAAACCATTGAGTAGATGCGTCTATCAATACCATGAAATACCTGAACGGACCTGATAATGGTTGGATTGTGCCACAAATATCTCGAATTCTTTCAAGAAATTTGAGTGGTTCAGCTAGAATTTTAAGATGTGATGGTCTTAAAATTATCTTTCCTGTTGCACAAGCATTACAACAATAATTCTTATCATGGGGAATTTTTTTTTCTCCATATCATGACCTATGGAATTGTTAATAATTTTCCGCATCATCCCTATTGCAGGATGCCCAAATCGATCATGCCAATTCCGGAATGTATCGACATCATGGAAAATTATTTTATAGGCAACATGTGCTATGGGCTTTATATATGTATAATATAATCCAATTTGGAGTGAAGAAATTTTTTCACATATTTGTTTGCCAAATCTCGTAAGTCTAGTGAAGAAGAGAAATTCCTCTTTATTATCATATTGTGTTTTTACGTGGAAACCATTCTTATGGATGTCTCTAAAACTTAGAAGGGTACGAGTATAGTCAGGATACGACTTATCATCCTTGATAGTAATTTGTGTACGCATATGATGAGTAACAGTGGCTCGTCTAGAACCAACTATTAACGCATCGCGTCCAGCGATGGTCATAATATTTCCTTCTTTTTTCTTAAGAGTCTAGAAATATTTCATCTCTCTAAGTATAGAGTTTGTAGTACATGAGTAACAAGGCATAATTCTTCATCCTTTGGACTTGTATTAATAGGCATCTATATGTAAAGCAAATGTATTTAAAAATGCTCAAATGTAACATATAGAGATATACATACAATATAATTAATATCAAATATAAGAATATGATATTATAATATTTATAAGTATGTACAACTTGAAAACCCTAACCGCCCCATCCCAGCTGCGGCCGCCGCTTGAACGCCGCCACCGGCCACCATCGCGACCGCCCTCTAGCCACCACCGTCGCTTGCGCCACCGCGTCCACCACCACCTTCAATCCCCCCTCCTTCCCCTTTCATTCCTCTCCATGGCACGCCCAATCCCGACCATGGAGGCGGGCCGGGGGGACCTGCTTGTCCCTGACGAGCTTAGGTCCAGAGGACTGTTGCTTCGAGCCGGAACGTGGCAGATCCGCCCCCATAGACCGTTGGTGGGGGAATCAAGGACGGGTGGCCGCCTCCCCCGGGGTCGGGGAGAGAGGAAAAAACGGCGGCAAGGATGCTCGCGGGCGGAAGAAGACTCCGGCGCGGGCGGTCGGACGTTGCGTCGTCCTAGGAGCACCGGTGAGGTGTTGGAGGTGGCGGTGGGAGGGCGACGTTGAGGGCGTCAGCAAAGCTGGGTGGCCAATCCCCTGTGCTGGCGCTGCGCTTATCCCCGTTCCACGACCGTGCAAGAGGGGATAGGAGGGACGGCGGCGGTGGTGGCAGCAATGTTGCCGAGGGGTATGGCTCCAGCGACGTCATCGGCTGCAGCACCGATGCGCCTGGCACCGAGACCAGGGGCATGTTGCGGCAGTTGAGGCAGGCGTGGTGGCGTCTGACGGCCACCGCGGCCTCCGGCGCGCATTCCGTTGAAGCAGCGGGGAGTGATGCGGTGGTCGGCGATGTCCCGGAGGACATGGCGAACGACGCCTTGCACCATGTGGTGGCGAAGGCCTCAAGCGGTGTGGCCACGGTGGATGGCCGACTCCACTGCGTCGGTAATGGCGTCTACCATTGCGTTCATGGATGGGTTGTTGGGAGGCATCATCTTGTGCTCACCGTGCAAGAACTCCGGTGGAGTGTTCTGTGGTGGTTTGGGATTGTCAGCGAGAATGACGGGTTCGTTCCTATCGTTGGCGAGTTTCTTTCTCTCGTACTCTAGCGAATCTGAATGGCAGAGCGTGCTGATAACATGTTGGATGAAAGTGAAAAGTGATTGATTGATTGTCCGGTTGAACAGTGATTGTACATATATACTACAAGAAGGGGTGCCTCTGAAGAGGCATGTCCCTACGAGGTGACCCTATGGCAGGGGCGGAGCTACATTGTAGCCTGTGGGCCCACAAAAAATAGGAAACCAGTTATTACTCACTAAATTTTCACCACGTTTCTTTGAACATCATGCATATACTCTAGAGCGCCGCACCCCCCCCCCCCCAATATTATTCTCTAGCTCCGCCCCTGCCCTATGGGATAACTGCTGTTAGCAGTTATACTAATCCAAATGATCCTAATTGATCACTAACTAATTAATCTCAACAGCTCCAACCTCAAATACTACTGATTTGTTTAATCAGTGGGCTTAGGGGGGAGGGGGGGGGGGGGGGTGCAAAAACCAAACTTGGAAATTTACATAGTTCTGTGAAAACCATTAACCATCTTTTCTTTAAATGTCATTTTGTCAAATCTCCATGCTCTACTTGTTTTTGGTATTGCTCCAACCTCAAATACTACTGATTTGTTTAATCAGTGGGCTTGGGGGGGGGGGGGGGGGTGCAAAAAACCAAACTAATTCCAAAGGCTTTTGTTGGGCTATTTGGCACACAAGGAATAATATTGTTTTTGATAAATGCCAACCAAAAAAACTTTTACAGAGGGACATATTGGCTCTGGTTCTGGGACAAATTGCAACGAATTGAGGATGGCCAGGAGTTCATTGCCACAGCTTGTCGTATCCTGGAAACTGCGGCACTAAAATTCTTCGCTACACATGGATGGCCTATCAATTTATGGATTGATCGTGAAGTCAATTGTCTTTTGTTTTAAACACTTGCTTGTGTGGTGTAGCATCAACTTACTGCTTGTAATAATGATGGTCTGATTCCCCCTTATTTGAGAAGGATGAAACTGAAACAATTCTCCATTATCTAAAAATAATAAACAGAAAACTAAAATTTGTGAACAGCGAATACATTTGTGGATATTTTAATACACATTAGGAGTCTAGGAGATAGTTCGGATGATTTTATTTTGAACGAATAGGCACAAGATTACAACTATTTCAATTTCATGTATAAAGAAGAAAAGCGAGAGGTGATCAAGAGGAATGGATCGAGTACCACCATCGTATTCGTGATAGTCCCGATGCCTTCCATGCCCAGCGAACATCTGGGAAAACATTGCTATGTGCACTATGGCTCTACACATACAATTCAGTAAACTGTATAGGGTAGATCCAGCGCTACTACAAAAATTGACATCAGTACCGGTCATATGGGTGGATTAATTAGTACCGGTCAGCCCAGCCGATACTGGCTGGCCAGCATTAACGTGCAAGCCAGCTAGTACCGGCTGGACTGACTGGTACTAAAGGGCTAGATTAGTACCGGTACTAAACGGCCCCGCGCCTAAAGAAAGAAACCAGTTAGTACCGGCCGGACTGGGCGCTGTACTAAATGATCCCGCGCCTAAAAAAAATATTTTGGACCGCGGGGAGGCTTGCACACCGCGCAAGTCACAAGTCAATTTTTTCACGCGTAAATGCGCGTGCGCGGCCGCGAGGATTCGAACCCATGACCTCTTGCCTCGCGTGTTGCTTTCTTATCATCCCACCTATGCATCACATATGACTAAGTAGGAGACGCTTTCATTTTGAAGTAACTCGCGGAGGACCAACCAGCCGGTGCGATCATTTAGTATCGCTGCTAACACCAGCCGGTACTAAAATGACGACACTTTTAGTACCGGCTGATGTTACTAGCCGATACTAAAGTGCTTCCGGGGACTCCGTGTCATGTTAGTACCGGATCTTTTCATGCCCGGTACTAAATGCAATAGACGAATGTGGGTTTTTGTACTAGTGGAGGTCACATTGCATGCTGCCAAATTATTGCACAACCACCTTAAACGAAATGCTATAAATCAAACTTCAATTATATACATATGAGCAGCACACTACCCAAGATCTCAACATAGAAGGCAACAATTAAGTGACACAAAATAAAAAACACGTAATTAATATCATATTAGTGACATGTGGATGGTTGAGACGAATCACTATTCACTTTACCGAAGCAAGTACATTCACATATATCAGAGATGGCTCTCGCACAGACATGTCACTAATGACGGATGACTAGTAATATGTGATGGCTCCTGTGAACACGCGTTACTAATGTGGTTTGTTATTAGTGACATGGTTCTTTACTCGCGTCACTTTGGTTGAATGAAAGGTGATGGGCAATAATGTGATGTATCATATTACACGTGGAAAATTAACAATGTGCTGCCCCTTAGCAGTTCAAATTAACCTACCACTATAAAGTATCTGAAAAATGTTTATTCACTCTTCATGCTAATAAAATTTACTTAAGGTCATGGAAGGTTTCTAAATATTGTTGTCAACGCAATTTGAAATTTCAGGTTTATGGGCATGGGCATTATAACAGGTGTTGTGTTTATTTGGTACCATGGATGTGGCATGAGAACTGTAAAAAATTCGTTAATGATAATGAAATTATTTATAAATAATGATACATATTGGTTTAGTCACAATCCAAGTTCCTAACAGTTTGGAGGTGGGTTGTGTTTAGAGGGTTATCTTGATAATTAGTCCAAGTCAGTAAATAGAATTTTTTTTAAAAAATTAAATTTGCAGGTAAGGAAGTAATTTAGTCTAGAAACTCTTTGAGAAAACACATAAAAAGTATGTGGTACGAACTTTCAAGTGTTATTGAAAAAACTGCGGTAAAAGTACATATATGATGAACATCTTAGATTCAGTTGGGAAGCACCATTCCAAAAATATATTGTTTATAATACAAATAATTAGCTGAAAATATGCAGGCATAGAGGAAGCACATGATCAGCTTCCTGGAGGAATCTTTTGGCCTCGCTAGTTCTGCAACATCATCCCATCTTATGCCTGGAGCTGAGTCTAGAACGTCGTCCCTCTCAAGCATGGCAGCAATGTCCATATCAGGACCTTTGTATTGACCCTTCTTGCACTTACCTTTCTCCGCGCCGCATCACTACTCTGTGAAAGAATTTCAAAATTTTAGACCTATTTGAGTACTCATTAGTTACCTAGACAGAAAATTGTACAAATTGTACACATCAATATAATATAGTATAATGACTTGGATTCTAGTGAAGTACTCTACTGTCTCCACATATATTTATGCAAGTATTTCTGCCTTCTCAATGTTATTATCATTCAGTACGCTATCCTACTTTATGCTTATGAGATATTGGAATGTAGAAAACATAGCATATTACAAAACTTGTTTGACACAAACTACCTCTGAGTTGGTCTTGTTTGAAGCTGATGTTCTTTTTCTCCCGCCCCTGAAGGCAGATGATGATCTCACCTAGCTCAGAGCTTCGTTTGCTTGGTATTTGCTTGTGAGTAATTGAGTAATTATACATGTTATAAAGGAGACGATGATCAACAATAGAAACATGAGTACAATGCGGATCGATTGGACGCGCCAGCGTTTCTTCGGTGTAGTTAAGGGTGGTAAAAGGGCCTAAAATTTAGCCTAGCAATTTTAAGGATCGGCTCAATAAAACCGTGCCAAAAATACTAATAGTTTTAAACTAAAATAAGTTTGGGTCAAATAGGATTGTGAAGTAAGTATGAGAGTCATGATCTGTTACCACCCCTATAAAAAAAGGTGCAGTCGTTGAGCAGAACGCCTGCTGGATGTTGAATTGGATTCTGATGACAGTCGGAGCTGTCGCGCATGTGCACGCCCCGATCTCGCTCGGCGGCGGCGGCGGCGTGGAGGGCGGATGTTGGGGGTTTCTGTCAACCTTCTTTCTGGTGGCCACGATCAACTTGATGAACTTCTCTGAAGCTGTATTTTTCTCTCAACACAAATCAGCACTAGCCACCTGTCACCAGCGAGCCAACAGTATTTTTCTCTCAGCACAAATCAGCACCAGCCACCAACCAAACGAACAGGTCCATGATAATCGTACCCGCTGGCACAAGAGAGTGAGCACAAACATACGTATACTCGAGCCATGTTGTTCAAGAAACGAATCAGTCAAAGAAAAAAAATGAAATCGATCTAGACGTATATGTGATGCATACCATGTACGTATGTCCTGTTAATTACACAATCAGAGTGCATATCTCCTTGTTAAGTGCGAGAACAGATCAAATAAATGAGTACGTCACGGGCAGGAGACAGAGTTGGACGACGGACTATGACGTAGATTGTATTTGAATATATATGCAAGTAGCCGGGCGTTGCCCTTGGACCTTCGATGGCGCGGCGGAGCTTGAATCAAGTCGCGCAGAGGAGACAGGATACTCGATCTCTAAGCCTCACTAACTAACCCCGGGTCCTCAGCTTCTACGATGCCTGCCCGGGCACAATCTTAACCAATGAACTAACCTTATCAATCCAGTGTAACTTGAAACAAATTGGTAACTTTATCTTTAATGCGCTGCCGACATCGCCCCGACGATCCTTCTCAGTTCCTGGTCGGGCCGCTTCTTCTTGCGCTACAGGACCGAGTACTTCTGCATTCGTGATACTCCTGAAGCCTTCCATGCCTGTAAAATTCCCATGTTCACCACGGCACTACATTAAATCAGTGAAGTGGATACTAGCACTACACTTCAGGTCTCCACTCCATTTATATAGTAGTAGTCTGAGAGCATGTTTCCAAATTATTGCACAACCACCGAAAACCAAAATAACTGGATTAACTACAATGGCAATTCTCATGTGAATATAAACATTTCATCTAGGGGTGGCTGATGAGCTAACTAGGCTTGTTAAGGCCTGGCTTGTTATGGCTATTTTAATGACGAGCTAGCTCGGATCGGCTTATTAAGACTAGCGAACTAAAAATCGAGTTTAGCTTCGTCCGGTTGGAAAGCTCGAGCCAACTCGTTTGGCTCACGAGCCGAGCTTTGTTTAATATTAATGTTAAGATTAAAGATGATATTAACCAACATATAATTATTTATGTATACTAATAATATTTTAAACTATAGTTGATGATGATATTGCTAAAATAAATAGCATAAGTTAATAAATTGAATAATATATATGTTTTGACACTCAAAATAGACTTAATTGGTATCAAATTTGGCTTACAAGTTGAATGACAAGTTCATTTTAACAAAATAATAGTAATACAACTATATAAATAAAAAGCCAGTTCAGATTTTTCAAATTTATTGAGCCTAGAGAGACAATCAAACAGTTTACGAGCTGTCTCATTAAGAAAATGAGTTGAAATCGAGGCAGGCTCGGTTCGTTTAAAAGGTCGAGCCGAGCTAAACTGAGCCTATGAACGAGCCAAGTCTGCTCACGAGCTTCGAACTTCTTGCCAGCCCTAATTTCATCATATGTTAATTGAAAGCCTGAACAACATTTTTATTATAGGAGTATATGTTTTTATTGTCTGTACACTCTATGCTTCTTCAATTGAAAATACATAAATTTTTCTTTACTCCCCTTGTCTTTTTTTAAATTTTACTAGACAACTCTGTAGACTGATTTTCATCTTAATTTAACTCCTCATAAACTATTGAAACTAGTATTATGATTTCTCAATTGTATGTGTAAATATTAGGTAAAGCCCCACAAAAACATTTTTTTAGAAAAAAAAAGAAAATGTTTTCGGCCTGCATATAGCCAAGTCCATACATAATTCTAGCACAACACTGATCATATATACATCTACCAGACAATAAATTGGAAAGACAAGGCCTTTGTGTGGCACATAGACAATAGGCATTTGTGACCGTGTCATAAATTAGTTGGAAGGTCCAGCTATGGTTGAAGGTGTATAGATGAGTAATGTTTTAATATAAAACATGATATGCAAATTAAAGTTGTAAATGTCGGAACTCCTATTCATGTGGGAAGCATTGTATATATGAGTAATATGAATAGAGATGCTACAATTGGTATTGCAAATGCTAAATTCAGGTAAAACCTGAAGTACTGTATACTCGATGATCCTGATGTCTTTCATGCTTATAAAACTCTCATAATAAGATAGTAGCGAGCTATGAGCAAAATGGCACAATGCTCGTGTGAATTCAATATAGTAGACTCTATGCATTGCAAGTATATATATAAGAAAGGCTCTCTAAAAAACAACGCTTCCAATAAAGAAACAACATGTGCACGAGTCATCGTTGCCATGATCACAACACGTGCACGAACCATTGTTGCCATGATCCAACCAGTTAAGATCATCGATTTTCACCTTAGAGAGCAAGTCATCGAGCTCCAAACAATGTTCCAGTAAGACTATTTTCAGGTACAACCAACTAAAGACAGACCTGAAGATTACTCCCTGGAGTCAAGAAATCTGAACCAAAAAAAGTATCACCAATCTGAAGCCCACCGATGCTGCTTCCTCGGTCTTACCGAGCCAATACCGCCATACTACCCAATCTTGACCAACAACAATCGGCCATTAACTCACGCTATCACACGACGACTTTACCACGAAGTAACCAATAGACACACACGCAAAATCCGCAGGATCTATCAATTGATGGGAAACATCAATGGAGTTAAAGATCCATGGGTCGAAACCCAAAATGACTAATATCTGGGATTATAAGGATGCTATTAGCTATGAATAAAGATGTTATTGTATGATGTAATTGCACAAATACCGGCACTGGGTCAACCATCGCCGTGCCCACCAGCGACCGGAGCCAAAGAGTCACAAGTCATCCCTATCATCGGCCGTCTCCGGTACCAACCTATCGCTGGCCGCACACCAGCGGAGAGCTGGCCGGGCAGCGCGTCAGCCGAGCGCCCGCCACCAGCCCTGGTTCTGGCGACGCTGTGCCTGGTTGCCACAAGCCCCGTGCACGGGCGCCGCTGGCACCGCGTGCCAAGCCGCCGCCGGCCCTTGCGTTGGCTCCGCGCCTGGCCATTGGATCGCTGCTGCAGGTAGGGTTGAAAGCGGTCGAACTCGGTCGGGATGAACCCCATATCGTTTTCACTTTCACATTTTAATACGAAAACGAAAACGAAAACAAACATGTCGGAAATGAAAACTAAAATAAAGTAATTCGAACCGCCACTTATCGAAAACGATCGGATATAGAAAGAAAACGGGAACACTAAATAAGTGTAAATACCCCGTGGGACCAAATCGATCTCAATGACACATTGACACCAATACACGTATCCAGATACACCATAGAAAATTAGCAACAGTGCAACACATATGGACAAGGTTAGGTATTCTGCCCGTCAATCAAACAGTACACAGTCATAATTTCTTTGGGCTAGGTCACTTCTTTGGGTTAGACCGGAAAAAACGGGATGTACCATATTTGCAAATACGGGATATCCTGGCGAAATATGGGATAAACGAAAACGATCGAGATATAGCCTAAACCGTTTCCTTTCTGTTTTCATATTTGTCCAAAAATACAAATTCGATCGGGTCAAATGTAGAAATCGGATCGGGACGGTACGGGATTTATCCAGACCGTTTTAAACCATAGCTGCAGGCACCACATCTAGGCGCCGTTGGCCCCACGCATAGGCTGAACACTTGAACAGAATCAGCTGCTTGATTAGGATGAGATGGAAGAGTGTCACCCCACTCATGTTATTACGCTCTGACCCCAGTGTCCCCCGGAACCGGCCAGGCTCCAGAATACGATTTCCCATTGCTACTCATTCCTACTCTTTGGAGCCTCCACGGCTCCATTCCTTCCTAGACAAGTCATCTAAGGTCTAGCTTTGTGTGTTAAAATATGCTATAGATGAGCATATGTGCCTTGTCTAGTTCCCAAATTCCACCATAAATTCCACTATACAAATAAAAGATTCCCATCACATCAAAATATCAGTACATGCATGAAGTATTAAATGTAGATGAAATCAAAAACTAATTGCACAGTTTTGTTGTACTTTGCCAGACGAATATTTTTAGCCTAATTAATCAATGTTTGGACAATTATTCATATATACAAATGAAATGTTACAGTATCGCAATTATGACACTTTTCAAACTTTGACATTTCAAAGTTTGGAACTAAACGAGGGCATATTTGCATTGCCCGCGCCGCGCGCTGTCTGTCGGCAGGTTCAAAGGTGGCATTCAGTTCATTCTACCGGATATGATAGCCGCGCGCACATGTAGTAGTGGAGTTGGGGGCTGTTTGGTTGAGTTCTAATATTTGTAATTGGCTATTAATAATTGGTTCAAATCCAAAACAGTGCACACCAATATTTATAACCAAATCTATGGCAAGGTACCATAAACTTCTAGAGTGGAAAAGTATTGGTTGCTATATCTTGGCACATGGACTGTTTGGTTCACAACTGTTGTTTGCCACAGCAAGGTTCGTGGCTGCCACGAATGAAGGCTGGCATTTGGTTCCTGACACATATGCGGCTGGCCATAGCTTTTCATGTTCATTTTCTCGCCATGGTTGTGTCGGCCAATTTTGGTACCGTAAGTTTGGCGCCGCCACGGTTACCCAAGGCGGGGAACCAAACCCCTAAACCAATTGAATATCCAGATTTCTTATTCTAATTTTGGCATGTTCAGATTTTGGCAAGCCGTAATTTTGACCCCATTATTGTTTTGGCTGGGCAAGAATTGGGACCCAAACAAGCATACCCTTAAACTTTGCATTTAGTACAAACATAATATTATGGAGCTCTCCTTGAACCACAACATGATTTCACGGATTTCTCCCATCCCAAATGTATCAATGCGTCGTTCTCTGCTTATAGTGAAGCAATTTCGTTATTGCTCATACCTTCGGGGGCCCTGTCTGGATATACACTGAAATGGTCAAAAGAAAGTACAGAAACACCAAATGAAACAATAATTCTAATTCCTTCAGTCAGTTGGCGGTTGACACAGCATGTTCAACATCCCTTGGCTTTCTTATACAACGTTTTGAAGCCTAAATATAGATAGAGCATGATAAGACCAAGTGATAAAATGATATTTTTTAATCCACAACGCACATACACCATCAAATACATACAAATAATCCAGGGAGAAAATATGTTATATAGACGTGCATTACATGTTCTCTTTGACATTTCTTACAAGAAGCGGTGAAAAAAGTTGTTATGTGTTCAGGTTGGTTAACAACTTTTTTTCTCCCTACTCAGATTTCATACAGGAGAAAAAAGTTGAAGGAACATAAGCGGTGAGAACAGTAACCACAGCTCAGAAGAGATAGAGCGGTGGTATGTTATGTGCACTGGGAACAAGAATAAATGGATAGGGATCACGTACCACTAGTACAGAAAATATTTTTGCTGGCGCTAAAAAAGTATCTGTGCTGGCAGGTTTTCCACCCGCCGCCAGCAACTATCTGCCAGCACAAATAAACTCTGCCAGCAGAAATACATGTGTACGGGTGGGCGCTACATCTATGCTGGTGGCTGAACGCCCGCCAGCACAGATGAGCAGTGGCAGAGGAGAAACATGGCAAGGTATGACAACTGCCATACCTTGATTTTTCATGTTAGCTCAATCCTCCAGCTTCTTGTGCTAACTTCTGCTATATGTATCACTTCCATGGATGCATATTTAACACCTATCTGAGATGAGCGCACCCGCCAGCACAGACACTTGTGCTGGCGCATGGTGCATCTGTGTTGGCGGCTAGACGCCGGCCAGCAGCAGAGATGCGCCATGGCGTGGCCATGGTCGGTCGTGGCCGACCATTGTAGATGAACATGTTATTCAATAATCCATAATCCATAATAGCCCATGCTAATAACTCCAATTAAACTATAATTATACAATATCCCATGAACATTACAATAAAAAAATTATTGTCTTCACAAAAGACTAGTAGAACAAGTGCGAAGCTCTCGGCAGTTGTCGGCTGCCAGAGCACTCACGGGACCGTAGAACCTCCGTTGCTCATGACAAATTTCACGTTGGATGAATCTACACATGTCTGCACAAATTTGATGAATTTGTTTGTCCTCTAGTCTTGAGTCATGATGTGGTATCTCAGACATCTGAAATAAAGTACTATATGGACAAAGAAGGATTAATATTAATTAAATGGGTAATATAAAAAATGGATACAGTACTACGAACGTCCTCAGGGTTGGTTATGTACTTCCCGTTATTCCGAAGGAACTCACAAACCGTAAGATCCACATAGTACACTAACAGGAGGTTGCTTGTGACACTACAAAAAATAGTATTAATTAGTAAATATTAAATATTTAAGAATACTAGAAATAGTACCAAATCTACACTTATTGATAGGAGCATCAACATTGATATGGGCAATTTGGAATACTAGAAATGAAGTGGTCTTTGATAAATGCCAACCTAAAACTTTTTTACAGGTATTGTTCAGGAGAACGTATTGGCTTCGGCTCTGGACCAAATTGCAGCAAAGTGGGGGCGACCATGTGCTACTGGTGTCATCGAGCCGCACTTTAGAGATGGCTGCTTTACCTTTTTTCACTCTACATGGATGGTCCTTTAGTTTAAGGCTTGATACTTAAATTGCGCAAACTGTGTGCTTTATGGTGTAGCATGTGCTACTTACTGTAATAATTGGGACTGATCTCTTTTCCACGAGAAAAGGGTGAAGCCGGAGTTGTATCCATTATCTAAAAAATATTTAAGAATATCATAGTGAGTGCTTGTATCCTAGTAAGTACTAACCCATTTGTGATATCTTATATCTAAATGTTCACGTCGCGTTGGAAGATGGGGGCCTCCCTTGTGCGTGTTAAACTTGTAAACGCCAGAAAAAAACGTATGAAAGGTTAGTAAATATAGTATTTGTAATAACACATTTATTTTATATATGTTATCATAAGAGCAGTTAATACACTTACTTTTGTAGAATTTCTACGAATTCTGCATTACTATCCGGAGGGTAGGCGGCTGAGTCGAGGACAACCACAACGCCATTCTTCAGAATGATTAAAAATAAAATAAAGTGGTCGCTGCAAAATATGAATGCATAAGATGAAGTTATTTATTGGGCATTGTAGTTATTCGTATAAAATTAAGTGGCCGCACAAAAAACTTACTTAAAGCAATAGGGTGCCATGATGTAATGCTTGTCCCGCGCTTTTCTAAGGACCCGTGATATACAAATCACAACTGTTCATGAGCTTCTTTTATGATTGCATCGTGCTCCTTCAAGCATTTTCTTTTGCTCTTCATTCAACCTGAAGTAGTGCTCAGACTGGGCAATTAGGAGAGGATTGTAGTATGCAACCGAGCACATTCCTATCTTTCTTTCGTCTTCATACTGCATTCTACATAAATTTTATAACATGACAAACATGTCATACTTTTGGTGATTATTACAGGTGTGAGAGATTTGAGTGTTACAATATGTACTTACAAGCACCAAATAGAAATCAGGTTGATGTCGAGTCTTTTTGCCGAAATAGGCTGTATAAGTTCCATAAATCAACAACGATAAAATGTTCGATATGGCCAAAGACTTTCTTTGGAACTCTTGCCGTGATAGCATTGATGACTAGCTTCATGGCTCTCATGATGCAGGCATGAAACTTGTTCATTTCCTATGGACCATCCAATAGTTCCCACTGATGCAGGAATGGTTTGCCGTGTTCGAATTCGGCCGGACAATCTTCCGTAGCCCAGAACTCTCACTAGTAGAAATGTTAATATCTATGATGTTTTACTCCCGACGGTTTCAAAATTCGTCATTAAAAAATGCATATCTATGACGAATAATTATATTTTGTCGTGGATTAGTAGTGACTGCCCTTGACCACTACAAATTTATGACAAAATTAATAAAAATGTCATAAAACAATGTCTCATATCGTCATAGAATAATTCACCAACCACACATTATTCACATTACTCATTTGTGACGATTGCCAAACGTCACAGTTTGGCGGGTCCTGCTGCTCCACGGTAAAATGCATAGGTCCAACCGGTCCAGGAATGGGTCTCGCTAGTCCACATGCATGGGTCGCGGGTCAACTTGTCTAAGTGGCTATCGGGTGCTGTGGGTTCCACCGGTCCACATGCAAGATCATGGAGCTATAGTTTAGCATTCACAAGTCTGACACATTATTTTTTTAATTGGTTGAAACACATAATTTTTTTTATTCAACAAGGCATAAATGTACACGAATTGTTTGGGTACATCACAGATCAACACGTTGCTAACCCTAAAAGTTTCTTGTCAAGCTGCTCTCTCGGAAGGCCTATGACATTTGCATCTTCCACAGTTTCGCTGCAGTCCGTTGTCCAATGAAGCCGAGATCTACTCCATTGCTTCTCTCCTGGAGATTTATTAGCCTAAAAAAATGACATGTCAGGAAAACTGGCAGTCCACACGTGAGGAGGGATATAAGGACGATTGGAGAACAATAATCCCTCCGCCACTACAAGTTAATAAAACCTAATCATATAAGGAATAAAGAAATCAAACAACTGAGTTAGCACCCTATGTGAGATACTAAGCAGTTTGTTTAGAGCAATGCAGACTGCTGCAATTATTTTCACAATTGGAGACCATTTTCAATCATAAGTAGTAATGAAATTACATAAAAGGAGGTAGTGCCTTGTCCAACATGGCAAGGAAGAGACATATGCCTTAACTATTACTAAGTGATTTTCTTGTCACTGCACAGTTCAGTAATGAAATAGAGTATGATTACATATTCTACTTAGAACACAACCTTTTTTTTCAACAAAAGTTGGTGCCATTTGGGCAGAGATTGCAACAATGTTGATTATTTTTTGACAGTTTCATGAATTACCTGAATAGCTGAACTGACATGCATAAGCACTCACGACAATTAATGCATCATCTTGAAATCAGAATCATGTAACATTTCTGTGTGTATGTAATCCAAAGCTCCAATTAAACAGGGAATGCGTGTTATCTAACCTTGGCATAAAAGACTTTATTTTTCCTTTCTTCAGCTCGTAGCACTATTTTCAACTAACCATAATGCAAGAGTTAATATTAGATATATGTCCCAGTAAGCCAAGTACTAAACCTGAATCAATGGTTAGCACTCACCGATCACCCCTGTTTCTGTAGAGTTTGTGCCAGACAGCCACTTCTAATCTGCTGCACTTTGCAATACGAGATCACTGCAACCCTCCTTATAGGAGACCACCGCAATTAATACACATTGATTCTGGTGCCAAATTCGAATGCAAGCCTGAAGAAAATATTGACAAAATTAAAATGAAAAGCAAAACGAATCTGATAGAAATTAGGGATTCAGGAGTAGCTTGAACCAGATCCATTTCTTGGAGGAGGAAATAAAGGTCAAGGAATGGATGACATACATTACCTGCCAGTCGCACAAGCAAGGAGTCGCCTTTGACCCACACGCACACCATGGCTTCACTGGCTGCCGGTTCGGGAGAAGGTGTCGTTGGCTTGCCACTGCGCAGAAGTCGCCGGCGGCCACCGCTGAGTGGAGAAGCAGGTGGCGCTGCTGCTCCAGCCCCCATCGACGCAGCTCGCTCGGCGCTGCAGGAGGAGAACAGCCGATGCGCGCACGAGAGGCCGGAAGGGAGGGAGTCTCTATGCATCTGCCCTACCCACAAAGTTTTATCAACAAATTGTCAAGATGGAATGCTGCATCTTGTCCATTCAGGTGGGATCAAACATGGCCCCTAGCTATGTTTTGGTGAATATGAACCCTGGGCATGTTTGCTGGAGCATTGACGGAGGACGGATAATTAGATATACTATAATTGTTGGTGCATTCCCCATTGAAATTAATAATCAGCATTATAATGTTGCTTACAACAACAATTGCCGCACATTAGACAGGCCCAAAGTTCACATGGTCCAACAAACAGGACAACCCAACTTTAGTAGCGTTAGATAGATTTTTAGTTTCCACTGATTGGGAAGACAAGTTTCCTTTGTGTATGTCTTGGAGCTTAGCCAAGGTAGGCTCTGACCACTATCCAATCATTCTGGATTCTGGGGAACAGGGTGTACCTAGATCAAAATATTTCTTTTTTGAGAATAGTTGGTTGCTGGAACCTGATTTTTTCAATTTGGTAGTGCAAGATGGGAAAGCTCTAAATCAAGGAGACCTGAAGGCTGTTCTGCTATGAATATCTGGCATGGTAGTCTATGTACGATTAGACAGTTTTTGAAAGGATGGAGTATACATAAATCGGGAAGAAATAAAAGGATTAGAACAGACCTGATTAAGAAACTAGAGGAAATTGATCTTAAAGCAGAAAGCATGGCGCTATCTGTAGAAGTTTGGAAAAATAGGGAGGAAATAGAGAAGGAACTAGAACGTATATATCAGATGGAAGCGGTCTTTTGGAAACAGAGAGGAGACAGAACGTGGATATTAGAAGGAGATACAGATTCTCGTTTTTTTCACCAGCACGCCAATGGGAGGAGGAGGAAGAATACTATTCTTTCCTTAGAAACAGACCAAGGTGAAATTAGAGAACTAGGGGATATCACTGCACATATAACAAAATTTTATGAGGACCTATTTGGCTCCAAACCAAGGAGAAACATACACTTATATGGGAATTTCTGGGCTGATAGATATACTTTATCTTTAGAGGATAGAGAAGTTTTAATCAAGCCTTTTAGTGAGCAGGAGGTAAAATGTGCCTTTTTTGACATGAGATCAGAGTCTGCCCCGGGACCAAATGGTTTTGGGGTCCAATTCTTCAAGTCCTTTTGGCCAATGCTCAAGGGAGAGTATTTGGATTTGTTCAAGTCTTTTTATGAGGGTAGTTTGGATGTGCAAAGACTCAACTATGGAGTGATTACACTAGTTTCCAAGGTGAAGGAAGCAGTTAATATTAGACAATATAGACCTATATGCCTCTTGAATGTTGATTATAAGGGTACCACTAAGGTGATGAACAATAGATTGACCCCAGTGGCACCCAAGGTTATAAGCAGCAATCAGACTGGGTTTATTAAAGGCAGAAACATTTTGGAAGGGGTGGTAATCTTACATGAGATTCTACATGAGCTGAAAAGGACAAAAGGAAAGTGGTTGATTCTGAAAATAGATTTTGAAAAGGCATATGATAAGGTGAGATGGGATTTTCTAGATGAGGTAATGCAAGGGAAAGGGTTCCCTGATAAATGGGTTAATTGGGTGATGCAGACTGTACAAGGGGGTATAGTCCGTGTGAATGTTAATGGAAATAGAGGGGGTTATTTTAGGACATATCAAGGGTTGAGGCAAGGGAATCATCTATCCTCTTTGCTGTTTAATTTGGTGGCAGATACTCTCAGCATGCTTTTAGATAAAGCAGTGCAGAAAAATCTTATTGTGGGGGTGCTAGCAAATCTAATTCCTGGGGGAATCTCTCATATTCAGTATGCTGATGATACGGTTATTATGGTAGATGGATCTGATCAGTCTATACTTCATTTAAAGCTGATTTTATATACCTTTGAGTGGTTGTCAGGCTTAAAGATTAACTTTCATAAGAGCGATGTGTATGGCTTTGGGATGCCACAAAAAGAGAGAGAGATTAGCCAACATGTTAAATTGTAAGCTAGGGGAGCTGCCTTTGAAATATTTAGGTATTCCCGTCTCCGATAGCAAATTGGGAACTATATCTTTTGCTGGTTTAGTAGGAAAAAAGAATATGGAACTACAATCTTATGATTGTGTACTCTGTTTGAATCCTCAAGAGGAAACCATCGACCACCTGATTATTCAATGCCCATTTGCACAAGGCTGCTGGGACCTTATCTCAATTCACGTCACAGACTTGGATCCTTTTGACTCACTTCTATCATTTAGAACTCAACTGAATGCCCACTTTTTCATGGACATAATAATTTTGATGTCCTGGTGTATTTGGATGGCCAGAAATGACTTGATCTTCAACAATATACTACTGACTTGATTAGCAGTAAAGGAACATTTTCAGAAAGAATTTGCTCTGGTTATGGTAAGAGCAAAGGAGAGCCTCCGTCCGGCAATGTTTTTATGGATAGACTCGATCTTCTAGAATTCTTTGTCTTTTTTGTTTCTTTCTTTGTTCCTTAACTCCTTGGTTACTGTAAAGTTTGAATTTTATTTTTAATTAATATATTATTCAGTAGGGAGTAATCCCTCCTATTTCCTAAAAAAAAATCCATTTGCTTTCTTGCGGTAGTACTAACTTTATTGAACTGATGCCTTGCTGCTTGTTCCTAGTAAGATTTATTGCGCTTGGGAAAAATTATCCAATGCAACCCTGGTGAAAATGCCGAGCTCAATCGGGAGCCTAGCAATCCGAGAGCATCTTGGAATCTTCATGGGCAGAAGCTATACCTTCTTTTGGTGGTGTTGCAAGCCATTAATACAAGTTCGGAGCACAATCGTGGCCTTATTGAGAGGAACGTGACCCACTCACCCAGTCTGTTTGTTTAAGCCCCATTCCTCAGTGGCAACCCATGCGACCATGGAGCCGTCCTGGATTCAAAACACCTTTTTCCCAGTACCGCTCATTCCCAATCCGAACTCTGGAGTCCTACACGTACGGCTGCATTCCTTGATCATCCATAGCAATAGCAATATAAACAAGGCAAAACAAGCAGGATGCACATCAAAGCAAGGTGAGGAGGTTTGGTACCTTATATATAGAGATGACTTTGGAAGGAGTTGGAAATATGGCTTGAAATATAATTTGGCTGCTGGTTTGTGCCCACATGTGCCATCCGTCCTGCTCCTGCAGTGAACTTAAGTTTGTTGTACAACATAACACAGTATTACAATCTCTTTGAACAACCATGACATGATGAATGCATGACGTTAGATTATTCCAGCACATTAGTGCTGCATCCCAATTCAGTAGGTGGTTTTGCTCGTGGGACGCACGACAAACACCCTGTTTCCGGTAGTGGTTGACAGGACCAGTAGTGGCCGGCATTCAGTCTACCATGTGCTGGCCTATGCATGCAGAGTGGAGTTAAACAAGTTCCATAGGTCTGCTTGAACCATGACTCAGGTTACATTAATTTTGCTTGTTCCAAATGTATTAATGCGTCCCTCCCTGCCCAGAGACAATATATTGGCAAAATTTCAATTATGAGTTACTGCTCACACCAGTGTTTGCAAAAGTGGCAGCTAGGACGATTGTTTCAGTCCATGGACACCGTATATAATTTTGATAGTATCCTATATATAGAACGGTCAGTAAGAAAATATTTTTTTTTGCGTGTAATCAGTAAGAAAATGTTGATGCACCAATGAGTCCAAAATTCAAAATCCTTCAGTCAGCTAGCATTATTTAACATAGCATGTTTAACATTACTGATTGGCACAAGAGGCTCTGTCAAAAACTTACAATCTTGTCTGCAGACCAAAATATGATTTTTATTTCCTTCTACAATGCTTTGGAAATAAAACTTTTAAGACAGGATAATGTTTTCCCGCTAAACAATTTTGGCTCCCTGCAAATTCCGTTTTGAATCCCCAACTGAACATGTTTCCAACAACTTTTGAATTCCCAACTGAACATGTTTCCACCAACTTTTAGCATCTCCAGCTTGATTCACAAAATTTTCCTTAGTCGTGTGGTAAGAATTTTTTTGTTAGAAACTTAGAAATAAAAATTCCACCCACTACTGTAACTTGATTCACAATTTCCTCTTAAGAAAGACGTAACTGTTGCACATTGAATTTCCTGTGTGCTAACAAAAAGTAAGGTTAATGTCAAGGGATGTTTGGCAAATTACAGTGGATCATGCTAACTTCTGTCGGCTAACAGAAATGGTGCTTGCCCTTGGTGTGTAGGTCTGCGATATCTTTATTAGCTGCGCCACTACTACAGTGAGGTAACAAGGAATACAGTGGATCATGCTAACTTCGAAGCACTTTAACTGATCTTAGACATCCTTCTCTGATTCTTCTCATTCCCTAGTGAAAGGCATAGTGTTATTTACCACGCTGAAATTACTTTCTGTCCCACGCAACATTAGAGGTGCGCAAGGAACAAGTTGAGCCGGATAAGAGTGCTCATGTTATCTAGTATGTAGTGTGTCGTCCCTTTTTTTCAATTACCAAGCAATGTGAAGTCTATGTTATGTTGCGAGGATCGACTACGGAACAAGGAAGATAGGGAGACTTTACATATATACAGCAACATAAGCCTTGTTGCGCTGGTCTGAGCTTACGTACTGTTGGCTGAACAGAAGCACGATAAAAATGCAAGTCTATACGATCATACCATAGATCTCACCTCGCAAAAAAAGGATTATACTACCTCCCACTACTGGGATTAGGGAGTTTGCCGTGTGTCTCGGGCGCACGGCGAAACCTGAAAACACACGGCAAAGCCTTTACCGTCCGTTTCGCATGGCAAAGGCTGCATGTTAGCCAAACGCACGGCAAAGCCTCCTTTGATGTGCGCCTTATTTCGAGCGCACCGTGAATATCTTTGCTGTGCGTCATTCACAGCGGACGGCAAAAAAAAGGCGATACCGGCGCTTGACGGCGGGGACGGTGCGAGGGCTGACGGCGACGGGGTGACGGTGTGGGGGAGGGGGTCTTTACCGTGCGTGGGGCAAAGATTAAGAGTTTGCCGTGCCCCTTCAGGCTGGCGCACGGCAATGAATGGCACGTTTGCCGTGCCCCTCTAGGCTGTCGCACGGCAAAGTTACCATAGTTTGCCGTGCGCCTAGTTTTGCGCACGGCAAATATGCCATCATGTACACCGGAATGGTCACTTTGCCGTGCGCCAATCTGTTTGGCGCACGGCAAAATAACCAAAATGTTTCTATTTTTTATTTTCACGTTGAAAGGACTCCACTCATACAGAAATCACATGCATCATATATATATATTATATTAATCATCACATGCATCATATATATATGTATATATATACCATAATAACCATCACAGGCAATTAATATAAATAAATACACATAAATTCACAAATTGAACGACGAGGAGTCTCCTAGGGTATCAACAACTCCACAAAGTCCACAGAAGTTCACAAAGTGCATCAACAACTCAAAGTTTATCCACAAAGCTCGCTGAGAAGGAGGTGGCTGGAATGGGGGCGGTGGGGCGCCGATCATAGGTGGGAACAGACCATGAAAACTAAACCCATCTACACATCCTCGGGCTGTCCAAAAAACGTGGACAATTCGAAATAGATACGGTCATACATATGCAAGCATATGCATAATTCCAACCGTATCTCTTTCGAACGGGAGACGCCTAACTAGGTTACGTGATCTACGAACATGATACAAAAACTGGGCAATCGGCATGTACTCACCTAACTCGATGGCGAGGCGGGGGCGGACAGTGAGACGGGCTCGACGAGGCCTCCTACTCCTCCTTCGGCAGCCTCCGAGGCCTCCTACTCCTCCTACCTGCAAAAGTAGATCAATGCTTAGTATCTATTGAAAATTTCGACAGCACCTCTCCTGTATGGTAAGGTTTCCAAAACCCCAAAACCTGCAAAACAACCCACGACACGAAGGTCGGGCTACACAAGGGTTTCCATGGCTCGATGGCCGGACACAGGGCCTGCAACACCGCATGCCACGAGGCTCACCTAAAGGGGTTCAATAGCGATCTCGACCTCCTCCTCTTCCTCCAACTGTCTGAATGCGGCAAAGAAGTTCTCTCCCCCTAAAATTGACATGTATGACGAGTTAAATTAGTATACATGATAAGTTAAAATTCTATATCTATAAATTTATATCTAAAATTCAATATCTACAATTACTAACTAAACTATATAAACTAAACTAAACTAAACCGCCGCCCGAGCGGTGGCTAGGACGCCGAGGTTTACGACAAGATGGCGCATGACCCGAAGAGCCCCGGCGAGATCTCGTTGTCCTAGTCGCTGTGCACACAGATATGGCTCACGGTGACGCGGGCCTGGAAGCGCCTAGCGCCCGACGCCATGACGACGTTTGGGATGGCGGTGAATTGCCAGCACCGGCTGCGCCCGACGATCTTCCCAGCCTACTTCGGGAACGTCATCCAGAGCGTGGTGAAGACGGTGACGGAGCTGTCGCGCAGCGACATGCGGTGCGCGGCGGGCAAACTAAATGCGAGCCTCACGGCGTACGGCGACGACGCGATCCTGCGCGGGGTAGCTGCTTGGCAAGCCAAGCAGTGCTGCTTCCCGCTGGGCAACCCCGATAAGTCGTCTGTCATCGGGCGCTGCGCCACCAACCACCTACGCCACCTCGGCTGGCGGAGGCATGTTGAGGTCGAGCCCCGCGCCGACCGTCGGGGAGCTGTCCACCACGGATGGCGACGATCCGGTGTCGCTCTGCTCGTCTTCACAACCGGTTGCCTTGTTGGCCCCGACAGCGATGACGGCGGGTCGGCATGGCACGTGCGCCGGCACGGCCACGGTCACCGCAAGCCTTGGGTCTAGGAACAGGAACGGCTGAGCGGTGAGTCGGCAACCATGGGGCAACCACACCCGTCGTGGCTTCCACGAAGAAGATGGAGGCCCACGGGGCCTGACCCCATCCCCCAAATGATTAGGGGCTGGGGCTCGCCGCCCTGTGCGTCGGCCAAGTGCTATTGACCCGCGTCGGCGTGCAGCACTGGCTAGAGCCCCCGCGTAGGAGCGTCGCGTACTACTCCTCGCCATGGCACTGGCAGCCGCAACATCGATCCGTGCCAATGGCGCAGTCGCGCCGAGCTTAATTATTTACGAACTGAACAGGTGGTGGCGTACCTACTGAAATCGATCAGTTGAATTGAACATCCTCGGCTCTGTCCCCCGGTACTGGCTGTAACCGTTGATCTCAAACACGTGCCTGCCTTGCGCCGCCCATGGGTAGCACATCGACGCCGTGGTCGGTGTCGGTGCCGGTGCATGGCAAGGACTATTCGATGAGGTGGAGCATGACCAGAGCCGAAAGAATCGACACGACGGTGGCATCGATCGCGTGACCTACTATGTGATCTGACGGCGAAGGGGGCCGGGGCAGATGCGCAAATCAGAATGTGATAGAAGGAAGAGAATGGGTGGTCGTGGAGGCAAATCGAACCTTCTTAAGATGGCCTGTGTCACAATCTAAAATTTCCAAATTTGAGGATGTGAAAAATAAGATAAATTAATATAATAATTTTCTCAAATTTCTAATTTTTTTTCAAGCTTTATATAATTTATAGGCAATTTAGTATAGGAAAATTTTGTATTCTAAATTAAATTTAAATAAATATAGGTGATGATAATGTGAGCAAGTTTTCAAAAATTTTGTTTAGAAGCCCAATGGGAATTTTCTAGATTTTTCTAGAAACTATTCCTATTTTCCTACCGCAAATTCCAATTTTTGGAAGGTCCTAACAATCATTTTCATGAGTTCCAAATGCATTATTTGGGTTCCTCATGTCCAAATCTATCTCCGGGATTTTTCATGAGATTTTTGGAATTTTTGGAGTATTTTTTGTGGCTTAAATAATTTATCTGGAATTTCTTGATTTATCTATGCACGGGAAATTTATTCCGGAAAGAAAAAAAGGGAAAAGAAACTCCATCCGAGCCTAATCCCAGCAGCCCAACTGGCATCACCCCGCTCCCGGCCTGCTCTCTCCACTCCCTCCACTAATGGGCCACATCTTCCTTCTCGGGCCGAGCCTGCCAGGCCCGATACGGGCGCAATCAGCCCAAGATGGCCCAGCTCGCGAGCCCGGTCGAGCTCTCCCGGTGCAAGGCACTGTGCGCGGCCGCCGCCTCTTCTTGGCGTGCGTGCCACGGCATGCCGACCCCGCGCGCCTATTAAAGTCGCCGCCCGAGACCCCGTCCCCCATGCTGCTTCCACTGCCGCCATCCCCTCTGCCCCATCCTACGCTGCAACGCCGCCGCCAGAGGCGTCTTCACCACGAGCCGAGCGCGCCGGCCATCGTCACGCCGATTCGCCGCATCCCGTCGCCGCCACGACCTTCCCCTCGCCAAGCCGAACCTCCACCGCCCCTCTCTTCGCCACACCGTCGCTAGACGAGCCCCTCACATGTCACACCCGGCCTAGTTTGTATGGCCCGGTAGTGGCCCATTAGTGCGGGATGCACATGTTTAGTGCCACATTGCTAGTTGAGCAAGGGTGGAGGCAACTTATAAGCCTTTGTCTTCCAGCCATAGCACCTTCGGTTAACCCTTTTACACGAAGCGAGGACGAAAGTGTAAGCAGGGTGCTATGTGTACGCGTGCGCGCCCCTCGGAAGGGTTGTGCGGGGCGGCTCGTGAAAGGCAGGGTGTTACAAATGGTATCAGAGCCGACCCTCGCGGTTGCGCGTACGGGTCAGTGTGCGGGCATAGGGCGCATGGCGCGTATGGCCCGGGTAGGGCATACGGCATGGACTATGGCGCCGGCACTGGACGTACGGTCGTGCGCTAAGGGGGAACGTTCCTGTACATTTGCCCGTGTGGGTGAGTTGCGCCGACGAGGACGTCGGGTTCTTTGAGGGGGGGTGTATGTCACACCCGGCCCAGTTTGTATGGCCCGGTAGTGGCCCATTAGTGCGGAATGCACATGTTTAGTGCCACATTGCTAGTTGAGCAAGGGTGGAGGCAACTTATAAGCCTTTGTCTTCCAGCCATAGCACCTTCGGGTTAACCCTTTTACACGAAGCGAGGACGAAAGTGTAAGTAGGGTGCTATGTGTACGCGTGCGCGCCCCTCGGAAGGGTTGTGCGGGGCGGCTTGTGAAAGGCGGGGTGTTACATCACGCGAGCTGCACACCGCCGGCCATATCCTCCGCCGTGAGTCAAGTTCCAGCCACCCTCGTCGACCTCCAGCGCCGGTGAGCACATCCCCGAGATCCCCTCGTCATCCTCTCTCGTTTGCGCGCCTTACCTAGGATCCCCGTCTGCCATAACGCCGGCGAGCCCGACGTCCAGAGCCGTCGCGTCGGCCATGGCAAGAAGCTCATGGAGATTTTGCAGAAATCCCCCAAGGAAGCATGAAACCTTTAGATCCATTCATGTGTCTTGCGCATTTCATAGAAAACCCCCTAGATCTATTAGATTTCTGCACATAAGCCCTAGCCAAGCACTTTTACAGATCTAACCCCAACCTTTGCCGATTTCGCGGGCACTGTTCTTTGTGTCTCGCGAATGTTACTAGCTAGCCCATGAAATCTATAGTTAATTGCGTATAGGTCCCTACAACCTTGTTTTAACCATAGAATTCACGTTTTAGATCCGTTTTAATCCCTTTTTGTTGCGTTAGATTCATATCAATCAAAACTACGATTTAGTACTGTTATTTACCATGTAACATGTTTTTGAATTTTATTTAATCTTAAGTTGATTAAATATTATTTAGTGTGTTTCCAATTAAAATCTAATTAAGGTTTACACATCGGTTTTCCTTGTTAATGTTAATTTGGTTAATAATTATTCAGTTAATTTTCTAAATCAAATATAGTCAATCAAGAATGTGGTAATATCTCGATTTGTAATCTAATACTAAGTTGTCTAATAAGAAATTAAACTAGTTTTCTAATTAAAATATGATTAGAGTTAAACTTTGGCTTTTCATAAATAAATGATAATTTGATTAACATTAACATAAATGCGTTTTGGAAATAAATTTTGTTAGTCCAACACGACCTATGATCAATATGTTTCAATTAGATGATGTCTCATGTCTTATTTTCAAGTTAAATATTCAAGTGGAATAATTTTTATATAAACCATTGTAAATAAAACTTGATTAAGTCTATCTCGATTTTGCAAATTCAAATATGATTGAATTAAACATAGTGAATAACCCTTATCTATGATTTTATTTAATTAAAATTTATCAAGCATGTAGTGCATTCTTTTATAATACAAATCTTTTGATAATTATGTCAACCTTAGCTTCGTTTTCAGTGATTCTTATGCTTGCGTGACCTTAGCATCAATCCCTATCCTTTAGTGTGCTCTTTTAAAGCTTTTCTTTTGATTGGTGTATTGTTCTTAGCTGTACTTGTTTGTTTGCTTGTATAGCTGTATGCTTGCTTGCTTGTGCTCGATGATTGCTGCGAGTAGATGGAACGTCATTCAAGACTAAGAGCAATAGTTGAAGATAATATGAGCAGCTATACTTTGGAGAAAGGCAAGTGTCCCTATCCATCTTTCTACCTATGCTTTAATTACACTATCATGATGATCAAATTGGAACATGGAGTGACCACCCAGGAAACAGTACAACCATGAGAACTAATGGGCTGTGGTCTTGGCTGATTAATTAGATGTCACACCCGGATTTACACAGAAACCCGAATGCTACTATATGTGTGCCCAGGAAGTCCACAGAACACATATAGCTAACAAATATGATAAACAGAGTACATATGCTCGAATAAAATGGTTTTACATCAGAGTTTGACTAAAATAACTAAATAACACAGCGGAAGACTAATTATTAACTCTCTCTCTAAACGAAGACGAAGACGAAGCCGATAACCATAATCCACAGGGACACCGACTGGTTGAGCACAGCTAGTAGAATGGTAGATCTTCAGGAAACTCAATAGCAGCAGTACCATCTAATCCATCTGTTACCCATCCGGGATTTTGTTGAATGGCAAGTGTAAGTAATTGTCTTACTTAGCAAATACAACACGGGTATTGAAGGCTTAAAAGAAAGGCTTGACACGGCTGTACTGCATTAGCAATTTTAGTTGTTTCATTTTATCACCATCATAATTACTACATTAAGTGATTCCCAGTTGTAACCCACTTAATATAGTAGAAGTAATCATTAAACAATAATAAACATCAACTTCTAATCAAAAAGGATCCAGGCCGCTCTTGACCCTGAGCAAGGCTATCATGATAGATTATACACTCTGCAGAGGTTTCGCCCTTTACCCACCAGTCGCGTAAAAGTTCAAAGGAACTTTGCACCCAACCACGCACATCAACACTTCCGAGGTGTGACTGCATAGGGACGCTACGAGGCTTTTCACAAGACACCCTAACAAAACAGTAGCCGTTATGGTACAACCTAGGCAGCATGACCCAAGGCACCGAGATTGACTGACGCCCATGTCGCAACACGAGGGGGTCAATGGCGTCCGAGCGCGGTAATAAACATCAACAACAAAATAAATAGCGCAACGTGTGGAACCCCCGCCATACGGAAGCTCCCAACACGGGACTGTGCCTCACGGGGACATAGCCAACGGATACTCCGTCCTCGGTGGATCAAACCATACTCTCACCCATGCTTCCCATAACGCCGGTGGCCCGTCGGTAACTACTGTCAAGCTAGAGCCGTACATGCTACTCGTCCAAGACCAGAGCCATTATAGTTCCGGCGGTGGCGACAGGTTCCTGGGTTGCCGCTTTAAGAACCAGTCCTTACGGAGGATTACTAGGGCCAAGCATAAAGCATACGCCCTAGCTCCCTGTTCCATGTTGCTAAAAAGCAAGTTTTACCTTTAACATTGAAGTGAACCATTAAGTCAAGATTAACAGTTAAACATTGGTGACAGTAGCTGCGCTTAGCAAAGGTCTACCCAAATGCAATAACCCAGGGTAATCAAGGTATAGGATAAACAAAGCTAGGAACAACCTTAATAGGAACAATTTAGACACATGCATATGCAGTAATTAATGTAAAGGTGTGTTTAGGTAGCAAGGATTGTCCGTGCTGTACTTGCCTTCGTCCAACTGCTGCTGTTGCTCTTGCTGCTGCTGTTGGTCCTGCTCCTCGTAACCCTCGAACTCAAACGCGTACGGCTCACCGACTGGACTCATACATCAACACACAAGCATCCATACAAGCCAGTACATGCAATCAATAATAATCTATTAGAACAGTACACCAAACGGTAGCAACAGAACAAAATAAGGCTGAAAAACTAATCTACGCTTCGCTACGAACACGTGAGCGCGAAAATCACTCAAATCGGAGCTAAAACGAAGAAGTTATGGCTTTCCTAAGGTTCAGGGACTTGCTGGCAAAGTTTTAAAAGTTCCAGGGGCTTATTTGCAAAAACTCAGGGGCTAAAACGTAATTTTGTATAAAAACAGGAGGGTTTATTTGCAATTTAACTAAAACAGGACCTCGGGTACTATTTTTAAATAAGTCAGGGGGTTTTCTGTAAAAATCAGGACTTAATTGTAATTATTTTTGAATAGTTTTGGACTGCGGGTTAATTTTGAAAAAGGCCAAGGACTCTTTTGCAAAACGGCCAAGGCTGACCCAGTTGACCGGTATGGTCAACTTTGACTTGGCTCGGTTGACTCGATCCGGGTCGTCAGTTTCAATTTGGACGGCTCAGATTAGATCGGGGAGGAGGGGTTTGCCGGCGGGGAGGTGCTGCGGCGGCGCCGCCTGCGCGCGCGGCGGAGGGTCGCCGGAGAAACTGCGCGAGCGCGCTACGGGGCACGGGTCGGGGCGCGGGCTGGCTCTATAGGACCGGGGCGATGCGGCGAGTCGATTGGAGGGGCTCTCGCCGGTGGCGAAGCAACGACGGTGGCGCGCGACGTCCCATGGCGGCGGCGGCGCTCGGGCGGTGGCGGTTCAACGCGGGAACGGCGGTACAGAGCACGGGGTGGGGCGAGAAGGAGCTCGAGGGGTTCCTGACCTTCACGCGGCGGTTTTGGGGCAGTTCGCCGGGGTGGAGCGACGACGGACGACGAGATCGACGGCGGCGGGTTTGGAAACGGCGGCGGCAAGCACGAGCTCGAGCGGCGGAGATGTGGCGCGGATTTGTTGGGGGAAAAGGCGGCGGGGCTTCGGCCTTTAAGTAGAGCGGACGAGGGAAGAGTCCTGGCGAACCTCGGCGTGCGTGCCGGGCACCGGCCGGACTCGGTCTCCACGATCGGGGCGGGGTCGGACTCGTCGCGGGGAGGGAGACGGGTCTGACCCGTGGGTCCCGCCTGGCAGTCGGCGTGGAGAGAGAGGGGCTCTGCGGGCCGCGAGCGTTGGCGGGTGCTGGGCCGGACTGGCTGCTGGGCCGAGTCGGGCTGGTGCGGGGGCGGGGCGCGAGCAGGCCGCTGGGCCGCGCGGTGGAAGATGGGCCGAGCGGATGGGGAGAGCGGGAGGCAGGCCGCTGGGCTGGGCCAAAAGCGGAGCGCGCGAGCTGGGCCGCTGCGGGGGGGGGGGGGGGGGAAAGGAGAAGGGCTGGGCCGACTGGAGATAAAAGAGAAAGGAGGGGATTCGGACGAGGAAAAAGTTAAGGGAGGAAAAGTGGACTCGGGCCGCAGAAACTTTTCCAGAGCTCCAAACACAGCGATTCAAATTCGAATTTAAACAGAATTTAAATTCCAACTGAACCACACACAAACAAAACACAATGCAGCCAGCATGAATGCAACAAAAATGTTTCTAACCTTATATTTAATTTTATTTCTCATAAATAATTTATTTTCCTTAGATAAATATGAGCATAAAATTAAATAAAAACAATTTAATTACTAAATTTTTTTAAAATAGGCTTTTTTTTTAGGGTGTTACAAACCTACCCCCCTTAAGATGAATCTCGCCCTCGAGATTCGGATGTGGATGGGAATAACTGTGGGTATTCAGCTCTGAGATCTTCTTCTCTTTCCCAAGTTGCTTCATCCACTGAATGACGGCTCCACTGAACCTTGCACATCCGGATCACTTTATTTCTGGTGACTCTTTCTGACTCTTCCAAAATTCTGACAGGATGCTCAGTATAAGTAAGATCTTCCTCCACATTCAACTCATCAATCGGAACCTGTTCCTCAGGTACTCGCAAGCACTTTTTCAACTGAGACACATGGAACACATCATGTACTCCCGCTAACTTCTCCGGTAGCTCTAACTGATAAGCCACCTCACCCTTCCGACCAAGTACCTTGAATGGTCCAATGTATCGAGGTGCTAACTTGCCCTTGACGTTGAACCTCTTCACGTCTCTCATGGGTGACACCTTGAGATACACGAAGTCTCCAACTTCAAAGCTGAGATCTCTCCGTCGGTTATCTGCATAGCTCTTCTGTCTGGATTGTGCCACTTTCAGATTCTGTCTGATTATCTGTACTTGTCGCTCTGCCTCTCTTAGTATCTCAGGTCCAAACACCTGACTTTCTCCCGTCTGATTCCAGAATAATGGTGTCCTACACTTTCTACCATACAGAGCCTCGAATGGTGCCATCTGCAAACTCTTCTGATAACTATTGTTGTATGAAAATTCCGCGTACGGTAAACTCTTGTCCCAACTGGCACCATATTGTAGGGCACATGCTCTCAACATATCTTCTAATATCTGATTCGTCCGTTCCGTCTGCCCATCTGTCTGCGGATGGTAAGCTGAACTGAACTGTAGCTTAGTGTCCATAGACTCATGTAATTGTCGCCAAAAGTGCGATGTGAATTGGGTACCTCGATCTGACACTATTCTTTTCGGTACCCCATGCAAACACACAATCCTCTCCATATACAACTCCGCTAGTCTGGCTCCTGAGTAGGTGGTCTTTACTGGTAGGAAATGTGCCACCTTGGTCAGACGATCCACGATTACCCAGATTGAGTCAAATCCTCGCTGAGTGCGAGGTAAGCCAGTGATGAAATCCATACCGACTTCTTCCCACTTCCATTCAGGTACCTTCAGGGGCTGGAGCAAACCTGCTGGCCTCTGATGTTCAGCTTTGACTCTCTGACATGTGTCACATAGAGCTACGTATGTGGCCACATCTCTCTTCAATCCGTACCACCAAAATCTCTCCTTGATATCTTGGTACATCTTGGTACTACCTGGGTGTATTGAATACGCCGACTCATGGGCTTCCCTGAGAATTGCATCCCTGATCTGCACTACATCTGGTACACAGATCCGCTCCTCATACCACAATGTTCCTTGGTCATCCACTCGAAAACCAGGGGCCTTTCCTAATGCCACTAGTTCTACGATCTCCTTGATCTTCTCATCCGTGAGCTGTCCTTTTCGGATCTCTTGTTCCAAGGTCGGTTCTACTACCATCTCGGTGACGCTGGTCACAAATCCCAGACTCATCCTCTCGAACTCTGAGCTGAGTTCCTCCGATAAGCAATGTCCCGTGATCTTATGCACGTAACTCCTTCTACTCAGAGCGTCTGCCACCAAGTTGGCCTTCCCTGGATGATAATGAATCTCCAAGTCGTAGTCCTTGATCAACTCTAACCAACGACGTTGTCTCATATTCAGATCTGACTGTGTGAATACATACTTGAGACTCTTGTGGTCAGTGTAAATATCACACTTATGTCCAATCAAGTAATGCCTCCAAATCTTTAAAGCATGTACCACAGCTGCTAACTCTAGATCGTGAGTCGGGTAGTTCTGCTCATGTTTCCTCAACTGCCTCGATGCATAAGCTACTACTCTACTTTCCTGCATGAGCACACATCCCAATCCTATTCGAGATGCATCGCAGTAGATAGAGAAACTCTTGGTTATATCCGGCAATACTAGCACAGGTGCCGTCGTCAGCCTCTTCTTCAATTCCTCAAAGCTGACTTGACACTCTTCAGTCCAGACAAACTTGGCATTTTTCTCCAATAACGCCGTCAAGGGCTTAGCAATCTTGGAGAATCCTTCTATGAACCTCCGATAGTATCCAGCCATTCCAAGGAAACTTCTGATTTCACTCACATCCTTAGGCGGATTCCAACTCAACACATCACTAACCTTCTTCGGATCAACTGCCACTCCACCATCGGACAGTACGTGTCCCAAGAATGCTACTTCCTTCAACCAAAACTCACACTTGCTCAGCTTGGCATACAACTGATGTTCACGAAGTCTTTGCATCACCAACCTCAGATGTTCTTCATGCTCTTCCTCATTCTTGGAGAAAACCAAAATATCGTCAATGAACACTACCACGAACTTGTCAAGATAGTCCATGAACACACTGTTCATCAGATACATGAAGTATGCTGGTGCATTTGTCAAACCAAAAGACATGACTGTGAACTCATATAGACCATATCGGGTTGTGAAGGCTGTTTTGGGGATGTCTGTCACTCGTATCCTCATCTGATGGTAACCGGATCGGAGATCGATCTTAGAGAACACACATGCTCCTTTCAACTGGTCGAAGAGATCATCAATCCTTGGCAGCGGGTACTTGTTCTTGATGGTCACTTCATTCAAAGCTCGATAATCCACACACAATCTCTGGGTTCCATCTTTCTTATCCACAAACAAAACTGGTGCTCCCCAAGGGGATGAACTAGGACGAATGTACCCTTTTGCTAACAACGCCCTTAATTCCTCCTTAAGTTTCTCTAGTTCTTTTACTCCCATCCTATATGGCCTCTTAGCTATAGGTGCAGTACCAGGCTTAAGTTCAATAACAAATTCAACTTCGCGGTCTGGGGGCATACCTGGTAACTCATCTGGAAACACGTCTGGGAATTCGCACACCACTCTGATGTCTTCCAGTGCTACACCTTCGGCTTGGTAGATCTGATTGTGTCCCAAGGGACTAGCTGCTTGATACTCCACTTTCTCACCAGTCTTTGCTGTCAGCTGCACTGTTCTTTTGGAGCATTGAATCACCCCATCGTATCTGGCTAACCAACTCATACCCAGAATCAAGTCAAACCCAAGAGTTTCTAGGACTATTGGATTTACCACAAAGTCTACCCCCCTTATTGTGATGGTGATACAGGGGCAACGTAAAGTGGCACGCTGTTCTCCCCCGGGTGAACTAACTACCATGGGGTTTCCCATAGGTTGCAAGATCATCATGTTCTTTTTCACGAAAGCAGCAGATATGAAAGCATGCGAAGCTCCAGTATCAAACAAAACAGTTGCGAGAGACGAGTTGACAGGGAACGTACCCACAACGACATCCGTTGCTCCTTCTGTGGTTTCCGCACCCATGTGGTTGACCTTTCCTCTCGCTGGGTTCTGCTGCTGATTCCCGTTCTGGTTCTGCGGTTGTCCAATCCTCGGATTGTTGTTCTGACCAACGGTGTTCTGAGCCTTGCGAGGACAAGCGCTGGCATAGTGTCCCAGCTCACCACAACCAAAACACCTCGGAGCCGTAGGTGTATTGCTGGTCGGGTTGGGGCGTTGGACAGGACCACTCTGTGGTTGGTTCTGAGGACGCTGCTGAGGTAGTGCTGAGGGGTACTGGGGACGTGGCTGGTACTGGGGACGTTGCTGATACTGGTTGCGGTTCATCGGACCGGACTGTCCCTGGAAACGCTGTGGGGTCACCATCTGCTGGTTTCCTTGCTGAGGATTGAAGCGAGGGCGAACAATGCTTCCTGACGGTGTGCCTTGAAGCTTCCTTTTCTTTTCTTCCATCTCACGGCGCTTGTGCTCCAGCAGTAGTGCGCTATCCACCAGTTCTTGAAAAGTGGCGAACCTAGAGCACAGGAGCTGGTACTGGAGTGTATCATGCAGGCCATCTCGGAATCGGGTCTGCTTCTTCTTGTCCGTATTCACGTCCTCTGGAGCATAACGGGCCAACTCAATGAACTTGTCACGATAGGCGGTGACACTCATACCTTCCTGCTTCAAAGCCAGGAACTCCTTCTTCTTCAAGGTCATCAGCGCTTCCGGCACGTGGTGAGAACGGAAGCTGTCGCGGAACTCCTGCCAAGTGATCTGATCACGATTGGGGTGAGCATACTGGTACGCATCCCACCAATCCAAAGCTGCTCCCTGGAGCTGTCCACCTCCATATAGCACCTTCTCCCGGTCGTTGCACTGTGCGATGTCCAGCTGTCGTTCCACTGCCTTGAGCCAGTCTTCTGCTTGCATTGGGTCGCTAGACTTGTTGAAGGTAGGAGGGCGTCCTTTCATAAACTCGCCCCTTTTATCTCTGGGTTGCATGTAGTGCTGTTGGGGCGGGTTCTGCTGATTCTGCTGCATCAGTGCTATGGTTTGCGCCATCTGTTGTGTCAGCTGAAGTTGCATCAGCATCATCTGCTCCATGGTGAGTGGCGGTGGTGGAGGTGGTGGGTTCTGGTTCTGGATGCTTCCACTGCCTCCGGGGTTGCTTCTGGTGTTAACCATCTACCATATCAGGAGATCTCCCATCAGTATTACCGCCAACTGGTATTAGATAACCCAGACTTGCAGATGGTGTATGAGAAGATAGCAGTACTTGGAAAGATACGATAAAGAGTAAGACTGAGGAGGTGCAAAGGAGATGGATAACCCAAACTATTTATTCACTAATATTCCTTAAACCTTAGTCCTATATCTAGATGGAGATAGACTTGCGTCTATGACCATCACAATCATTACAAAAATCCAAATCAAACATAAGCATAATAACAACAAAGTCAAGCACCCAAGGACATGATTCACACAAGACTCGACAACACTGGTTTTGAAAAACGTGTCTAAATGAGCTGAAACAGAAATCATGGTGGTCTCCTAATGATTTATCAATCGTTCTAACTAGGCTGCGTTCCTACAGTCAGCACTGCTCTGATACCAATCTGTCACACCCGGATTTACACAGAAACCCGAATGCTACTATATGTGTGCCCAGGAAGTCCACAGAACACATATAGCTAACAAATATGATAAACAGAGTACATATGCTCGAATAAAATGGTTTTACATCAGAGTTTGACTAAAATAACTAAATAACACAGCGGAAGACTAATTATTAACTCTCTCTCTAAACGAAGACGAAGACGAAGCCGATAACCATAATCCACAGGGACACCGACTGGTTGAGCACAGCTAGTAGAATGGTAGATCTTCAGGAAACTCAATAGCAGCAGTACCATCTAATCCATCTGTTACCCATCCGGGATTTTGTTGAATGGCAAGTGTAAGTAATTGTCTTACTTAGCAAATACAACACGGGTATTGAAGGCTTAAAAGAAAGGCTTGACACGGCTGTACTGCATTAGCAATTTTAGTTGTTTCATTTTATCACCATCATAATTACTACATTAAGTGATTCCCAGTTGTAACCCACTTAATATAGTAGAAGTAATCATTAAACAATAATAAACATCAACTTCTAATCAAAAAGGATCCAGGCCGCTCTTGACCCTGAGCAAGGCTATCATGATAGATTATACACTCTGCAGAGGTTTCGCCCTTTACCCACCAGTCGCGTAAAAGTTCAAAGGAACTTTGCACCCAACCACGCACATCAACACTTCCGAGGTGTGACTGCATAGGGACGCTACGAGGCTTTTCACAAGACACCCTAACAAAACAGTAGCCGTTATGGTACAACCTAGGCAGCATGACCCAAGGCACCGAGATTGACTGACGCCCATGTCGCAACACGAGGGGGTCAATGGCGTCCGAGCGCGGTAATAAACATCAACAACAAAATAAATAGCGCAACGTGTGGAACCCCCGCCATACGGAAGCTCCCAACACGGGACTGTGCCTCACGGGGACATAGCCAACGGATACTCCGTCCTCGGTGGATCAAACCATACTCTCACCCATGCTTCCCATAACGCCGGTGGCCCGTCGGTAACTACTGTCAAGCTAGAGCCGTACATGCTACTCGTCCAAGACCAGAGCCATTATAGTTCCGGCGGTGGCGACAGGTTCCTGGGTTGCCGCTTTAAGAACCAGTCCTTACGGAGGATTACTAGGGCCAAGCATAAAGCATACGCCCTAGCTCCCTGTTCCATGTTGCTAAAAAGCAAGTTTTACCTTTAACATTGAAGTGAACCATTAAGTCAAGATTAACAGTTAAACATTGGTGACAGTAGCTGCGCTTAGCAAAGGTCTACCCAAATGCAATAACCCAGGGTAATCAAGGTATAGGATAAACAAAGCTAGGAACAACCTTAATAGGAACAATTTAGACACATGCATATGCAGTAATTAATGTAAAGGTGTGTTTAGGTAGCAAGGATTGTCCGTGCTGTACTTGCCTTCGTCCAACTGCTGCTGTTGCTCTTGCTGCTGCTGTTGGTCCTGCTCCTCGTAACCCTCGAACTCAAACGCGTACGGCTCACCGACTGGACTCATACATCAACACACAAGCATCCATACAAGCCAGTACATGCAATCAATAATAATCTATTAGAACAGTACACCAAACGGTAGCAACAGAACAAAATAAGGCTGAAAAACTAATCTACGCTTCGCTACGAACACGTGAGCGCGAAAATCACTCAAATCGGAGCTAAAACGAAGAAGTTATGGCTTTCCTAAGGTTCAGGGACTTGCTGGCAAAGTTTTAAAAGTTCCAGGGGCTTATTTGCAAAAACTCAGGGGCTAAAACGTAATTTTGTATAAAAACAGGAGGGTTTATTTGCAATTTAACTAAAACAGGACCTCGGGTACTATTTTTAAATAAGTCAGGGGGTTTTCTGTAAAAATCAGGACTTAATTGTAATTATTTTTGAATAGTTTTGGACTGCGGGTTAATTTTGAAAAAGGCCAAGGACTCTTTTGCAAAACGGCCAAGGCTGACCCAGTTGACCGGTATGGTCAACTTTGACTTGGCTCGGTTGACTCGATCCGGGTCGTCAGTTTCAATTTGGACGGCTCAGATTAGATCGGGGAGGAGGGGTTTGCCGGCGGGGAGGTGCTGCGGCGGCGCCGCCTGCGCGCGCGGCGGAGGGTCGCCGGAGAAACTGCGCGAGCGCGCTACGGGGCACGGGTCGGGGCGCGGGCTGGCTCTATAGGACCGGGGCGATGCGGCGAGTCGATTGGAGGGGCTCTCGCCGGCGGCGAAGCAACGACGGTGGCGCGCGACGTCCCATGGCGGCGGCGACGCTCGGGCGGTGGCGGTTCAACGCGGGAACGGCGGTACAGAGCACGGGGTGGGGCGAGAAGGAGCTCGAGGGGTTCCTGACCTTCACGCGGCGGTTTTGGGGCAGTTCGCCGGGGTGGAGCGACGACGGACGACGAGATCGACGGCGGCGGGTTTGGAAACGGCGGCGGCGAGCACGAGCTCGAGCGGCGGAGATGTGGCGCGGATTTGTTGGGGGAAAAGGCGGCGGGGCTTCGGCCTTTAAGTAGAGCGGACGAGGGAAGAGTCCTGGCGAACCTCGGCGTGCGTGCCGGGCACCGGCCAGACTCGGTCTCCACGATCGGGGCGGGGTCGGACTCGTCGCGGGGAGGGAGACGGATCTGACCCGTGGGTCCCGCCTGGCAGTCGGCGTGGAGAGAGAGGGGCTCTGCGGGCCGCGAGCGTTGGCGGGTGCTGGGCCGGACTGGCTGCTGGGCCGAGTCGGGCTGGTGCGGGGGCGGGGCGCGAGCAGGCCGCTGGGCCGCGCGGTGGAAGATGGGCCGAGCGGATGGGGAGAGCGGGAGGCAGGCCGCTGGGCTGGGCCAAAAGCGGAGCGCGCGAGCTGGGCCGCTGCGGGGGGAGGGGGGGGGCGGGGGGGGGGGGGAAAGGAGAAGGGCTGGGCCGACTGGAGATAAAAGAGAAAGGAGGGGATTCGGACGAGGAAAAAGTTAAGGGAGGAAAAGTGGACTCGGGCCGCAGAAACTTTTCCAGAGCTCCAAACACAGCGATTCAAATTCGAATTTAAACAGAATTTAAATTCCAACTGAACCACACACAAACAAAACACAATGCAGCCAGCATGAATGCAACAAAAATGTTTCTAACCTTATATTTAATTTTATTTCTCATAAATAATTTATTTTCCTTAGATAAATATGAGCATAAAATTAAATAAAAACAATTTAATTACTAAATTTTTTTAAAATAGGCTTTTTTTTTAGGGTGTTACAAACCTACCCCCCTTAAGATGAATCTCGCCCTCGAGATTCGGATGTGGATGGGAATAACTGTGGGTATTCAGCTCTGAGATCTTCTTCTCTTTCCCAAGTTGCTTCATCCACTGAATGACGGCTCCACTGAACCTTGCACATCCGGATCACTTTATTTCTGGTGACTCTTTCTGACTCTTCCAAAATTCTGACAGGATGCTCAGTATAAGTAAGATCTTCCTCCACATTCAACTCATCAATCGGAACCTGTTCCTCAGGTACTCGCAAGCACTTTTTCAACTGAGACACATGGAACACATCATGTACTCCCGCTAACTTCTCCGGTAGCTCTAACTGATAAGCCACCTCACCCTTCCGACCAAGTACCTTGAATGGTCCAATGTATCGAGGTGCTAACTTGCCCTTGACGTTGAACCTCTTCACGCCTCTCATGGGTGACACCTTGAGATACACGAAGTCTCCAACTTCAAAGCTGAGATCTCTCCGTCGGTTATCTGCATAGCTCTTCTGTCTGGATTGTGCCACTTTCAGATTCTGTCTGATTATCTGTACTTGTCGCTCTGCCTCTCTTAGTATCTCAGGTCCAAACACCTGACTTTCTCCCGTCTGATTCCAGAATAATGGTGTCCTACACTTTCTACCATACAGAGCCTCGAATGGTGCCATCTGCAAACTCTTCTGATAACTATTGTTGTATGAAAATTCCGCGTACGGTAAACTCTTGTCCCAACTGGCACCATATTGTAGGGCACATGCTCTCAACATATCTTCTAATATCTGATTCGTCCGTTCCGTCTGCCCATCTGTCTGCGGATGGTAAGCTGAACTGAACTGTAGCTTAGTGTCCATAGACTCATGTAATTGTCGCCAAAAGTGCGATGTGAATTGGGTACCTCGATCTGACACTATTCTTTTCGGTACCCCATGCAAACACACAATCCTCTCCATATACAACTCCGCTAGTCTGGCTCCTGAGTAGGTGGTCTTTACTGGTAGGAAATGTGCCACCTTGGTCAGACGATCCACGATTACCCAGATTGAGTCAAATCCTCGCTGAGTGCGAGGTAAGCCAGTGATGAAATCCATACCGACTTCTTCCCACTTCCATTCAGGTACCTTCAGGGGCTGGAGCAAACCTGCTGGCCTCTGATGTTCAGCTTTGACTCTCTGACATGTGTCACATAGAGCTACGTATGTGGCCACATCTCTCTTCAATCCGTACCACCAAAATCTCTCCTTGATATCTTGGTACATCTTGGTACTACCTGGGTGTATTGAATACGCCGACTCATGGGCTTCCCTGAGAATTGCATCCCTGATCTGCACTACATCTGGTACACAGATCCGCTCCTCATACCACAATGTTCCTTGGTCATCCACTCGAAAACCAGGGGCCTTTCCTAATGCCACTAGTTCTACGATCTCCTTGATCTTCTCATCCGTGAGCTGTCCTTTTCGGATCTCTTGTTCCAAGGTCGGTTCTACTGCCATCTCGGTGACGCTGGTCACAAATCTCAGACTCATCCTCTCGAACTCTGAGCTGAGTTCCTCCGATAAGCAATGTCCCGTGATCTTATGCACGTAACTCCTTCTACTCAGAGCGTCTGCCACCAAGTTGGCCTTCCCTGGATGATAATGAATCTCCAAGTCGTAGTGTTACATTAGATGATCTCTTTGTTGTGTTGGTACTGTAAGTTGGGATGTGCCGGTGGCGATCGGTCTGGTTTGTGCAAGAGGCGCGGATGAGAAAGCTAGACTGCTCTCCAATATACTAGCATGGAAGGGGACCAACACATACATCGAGTGATTCTTTGTAAATGCCTTGTAGCGTCCCTATGCAGTCACACCTCGGTAGTGTGATGCGTGCATGATCCGCACAACATGGTTGGGTTTAAAGTTCTTTAAAACTTTTACGCGACTTATGGTGAAAGTGTACAACCTCTGCAGAGTGAAAAACTGATATATCAGCCGTACTCACAGTTAAGAGTGGCCTGGACCCTCGCATGATTAATTTATTAAAGTTGATATCAAATTATCTCTAGTTATTTCTTGTGGCCTTGCTGAGTACCAACCATAAGTGTACTCATTCTTGCTAACCGCTGCTCAGAAGAAGAAGGTGTGTGAAGCTGATGAAGATGGTGCTGAGTTCTAGGCGTACGCAACCCCCAGTCGATTGCCTGCGAAGTTGGAGCCGTCGTTTCCAGGATACGCTGTATAACTTTGATAGAATTGTAAGTCATTTATATTTATTTTACGTGATATTGTATCTTTTATTCACTTTCTGGCTTACTGTATGCGTGAAACTTGATCCTAGCACACATACGGTGTACACTTAGTTTGTTTTCTAAAACCAGGAGCGACAGCCTGCGGCGGTGCCACTAGCAGTGCGGTGGCCGGCAGGGAAGGAGGTGGCGGCGCCCAAGGAGGTGGGAAAAGGCCGGACCACCTTGGATGCTGGGTTTGGATCATCTTCATCAACAAGGTGAACGCGGATGCTAGTCTCGCCATGCCCACGGTTGAACGCCGGAGCGGGCGGCGGACTCGACGGTGCATCGCCTGCTAGTGCCTAGTGGGGCACGTCATGATCGTGGCCTCGTGGCAGCGAACCGAGCAGGCACGGTCCAGGCATAAGCGGCCAACGTTCCAGGCTTGTGCACCGGGGATGAGCATAAGAAAGCTTTGGAGGTGGCGGCGGCGAGGCATGGCAGATGCATCCACCGTGTGAGGCGAAGCCGGCCGGCATGCGTGGACGCCGTGAAGCCGAGCTTCGGGGCCGTAGCCTACGCCGACATTGGAGGGTGTCGCTGACCAAGACGGCAACCGACCTCACCTCGCCGTGGTATGCGTACCGACCTCACCTACGCCGACCAAGGATCGGAACCACGCACGCATCATGGTATAACCCGGCCTCTTCATTTTGGCGCGGTACCGCGGCACACGGTTCAGTAGAGCTCCGCGTAGCATGCCATGGAGGAGAGCCAGGCGGAGCGCCAAGCGTCGGAGCGCGAGAGGAAGGCGGAAGGGCCTCGCTGCCTTGCGGTCCATCTAGGCTGCACAATTATGATCCAGCGGACACGAAAGGCCCAGGGGTGGTCGGTATTAGACCCCGACCACCCCTTGAGCAAGGTTTTTTTATTTCGTTTTCGGATAAATTTCAGCCAGCAGCGAAATTATCGAAATTCATGATTTTCACGAAATTCGATAAAAAATTCGGTCAAAAGCTAGGTCAAACTTAAACTTTTTAAGTACAAAAATTGGTTATTAAAAATTTGATAAAAATTTCAGTCAAAAGCTAGGTCAAACTTAAACTTTCAAGGATCTATCTAGTAAGATGCATATGAAGATGAAGTTGTTCACTCTGAAGATGGAGGAGGATTCGGTGATGAGCCACATCGCTGACTTCAAGAAGATCGTTGCCGACCTAGTGTCGATGGAGGTGAAGTATGATGATAAGGACATAAGTTCTCTTACTGTTATGTTCATTGCCAAATTCGTATGCTAATTTCCGTGACACCATACTTTTGAGCCGTGATGAACTCACATTAAAGGAAGTTTATGAGGCGCTACAGTCCAGGGAGAAGATGAGAGGCATGGTGCAGTCTGACGGGACGTCATCCTCCAAGGGTGATGCTTTGCATGTGAGAGGCAGACTTGAGCATAGATCTTCCAAAAATGGAAACGATTGTGCCAAGAGTTTTGATGGAAGAGGCCGCTCAATGTCGAAAGCTCCTAATAATAAGAAGTTATGTGTTTATTGCAAGCTCAGAACTCATAACATTGAGTATTGCAGGAAAGTTCAATATAAGGATGTAACGCCCGTTAATTTACCCTAATTAAATCACGCGTTAAAAATTGTTTTCAAAATCTCTTACAGCCGAGCTCCCGGAAATCCTGACCCGAATCTTCCCCTCCCCGGGTTTTCCATTGACCCAGCTCGAACCCCATCGTGCCTAACCTTTTCACCGCCCCGTCACTTTCCGCATCGACCGTTCTCGGTGCGTGTGCCCGCGATCGACTGTCGCCTGCGCCGCCGCCGGGAATTCCGCCTCGGATCCCCTCTTTCCCTCCCCTTTTCTTCTTTCTCCATTTTCTCTTTTTTTTCTTTTTCTCTTTCTTCCTCTCTTTTCTTTTTCTTTCTTTCCTCCCTTATTCTTCTTTCCCCGGCCAAGCCACCTCTCATGCGTCCGACCGCGACGCACGACTTCCCCAGCCCCGCGCTCCGCGTGCACGGGCTCGCTGACTGCCCAGCTGCGTTCACCGGCACTACACCACGTGCTCGCCGCGCCACTCACGCGCACGTGCACACAACTTTGGCGGTGCCGCTCGCCGTCGGCTCGCTGCGCTGCATGCCGGCCGGATTGCACAAGCACGTCCCCAAGCCACGAGCTCGCACACCTACACCATAGCCACTCACTGCTGCTCCGCCGAGTCATTCACCGCTCTCTCCCGCGTCGGCCGCGCACGCGCGGCGCATACCCACGCCGCCCGCTGCTGATCTGCCGCATCGCCCACCGTCGCTCCTCCCGCGCGCACACGGCACCACACCCTGCCACCAGCTACACGCCAAGCATGGCAGCACAGCACCACGCCTGTGCCGCCCTCGCCGCTCGCGCCCGAGCCGTCCCATCCCAGCCGGGAATCCCGCCGGCCACCATTACTCCGGCCACCGACCACCTCTCCGTCGGCCCACCGCCTCGGGCCTTCTCCGTGCCTATAAAGAGGGCCACCGGCCTCCCCACTGCACCCACGCACTCACCCGCCGCCTGCACTCGTCTCCCAACCACCGCAGCGCTGCCACCCCAACCATTGCCGCCGCCGCCCGCGCTACACCGTGGGCAGACCACCCTAGTCCGACTTCGCCCAAGGTAGGGCCGGGGATGAACTCCCCATGGCGCCCTCTCTCTTTCCCCTCCGCTCCCGCTGGCAATCGTTGCCCGAGGCGCCAGATTGGCTGCCACCGTCGGCCGCCGACCCTCCTCCCCTGCTTTTCCCCCCTCCGCTCTGTTCGATGGGAAGAAGGGGGCAGTTTTACCTAGAACTCCCTGCCTCTTTTCCTTTTTCCACCCGCGGTCCACCGCTCAAGTCTCTCTCTCTCTGTTTAATCCACCCGACGCCCCTGCCCTTTGCCAATATTAGAAATAGGCCCCTAGCCTTAATAAAACATCCCCTTAAAACCTCTGTATATTATCCCTTTTTACATTTTAAACCCTATCAGCTTTTAGTATTCGCAGTTAAGCCCCTTTACAACTTCCTAACCACCACAAATACCCCCTAGAACTTTTTGAATGAGCCCCTGGGACTTTCGGTAACTTCCCGAACGAGTCCCTTTCTCCGTTAACCACCGATCGACGTGTAATTTTATGCGCTGTTTTAACCCGGAATGACCCCGAACATCACCATCCCCTTTTCCACAATACTTTCCACCAAGCCAAGCAATCACTTTCTCAAATGTGACCTCTTCTCCTTCATCTCCCGTTCCATTTCCGTTCCTTCTTTCTGCGAGCTCGACAAATAAAATCTTTCTTTTATTTTATTTCTTTTCTTTTATTTATTGTGTGTATGCTTGTTGTGTGCGCCGTAGATCAAGTTGAGGAAGCGCCCGAGGGAGAGCAGTGCTACGAGCAGGAGCCCGAAGGCCTGTACCCCGAGCAGGAACTCCCGGAAGGCTTTGAGAATGGCAAGTTCAACCTTACCCTTTGATGCATATTTATCCCAGTTTTATAAATGCAACCCACTGGCATGTTTCATAAAACTTGCATGTTTGTTGCAAACCATTTTTGTGTGAGCCGTTCCTTGATTACTACAGATAAAAATGATTATTATTAGGGGATAAGCCGGACGGTGTTTCCTGTGTGAAATACCAAGGTGAGCTCGTGCCTGTGTGGGTGAGCATGGTGGGAGAAGTCTTACTTGTCATTAGAAGGATGTGTTGATGTGTCATCTTGCCTAACCCAAATATCAATACCTCCACTCGACCGTTGTATGTGGCAACGGCTTGGCATAAATCTCACTAGCTGAACGGATAGTTATCGGGTGTTCTGGTGAGCAACAGAGGACCACAGAGACGGGTATGAGTTCTTGGTGAGTTATACCCTGGGTAGAACCTAGTGGGTAGGTTGCTGACCCCCTGGTTGCTCTGTGGTGACTTGTCAGTTTAGCTAAGGTGGGTAATGGCCTCAATAGGATCTGCACTGACACTAAGGTGTTAATGTTGTGGTACCCTACTTGTGGTTGTGTACACCTCTGCATAGTTGAAACCTATCCGGATAGCCGTGTCCACGGTATTGGACGAGTTACGGCATGGTCACTTCACAAGTCCTTAAACCTGGTTTGGTTTTGGTTATGAGCAATGTCTACCGGTGTGAGTTGTTTTGGAAGTGCTGGTGGTGTCTACGACGGACGGGGAGTCCGGTAGCACTGAGTGGTGTCTTACAATTCACTTTATTTATGAAGCTATTATCATTAGATTTGCTTTACAGAATTTTCATAAAATGAACCCTTGGATGTGGTCTTTCCGCAAATAAATTAATGGCCTATCCTTGATATTTATCCTTGCATGCCTCTGTTGTAACCCTCCGTGGGTATGGTTGGACTTGTTGAGTACGTATGTACTCACCCTTGCTTGTTTTATAGAAGAGGACCCGGATTTCGTTCCTGAAGACGTCGAGTAGGGGTTACATTCTGCACCCAACCTCGTCTGTGTGTTAGGGCCGTCCGCTTGAAGAACCGCATGGCGCAGCTCTCTGATGATGCCATGTTTAGCTGTACCGTTTCGTTTCTAGTTTTTATCCTCGCGCTAGTGGCGTGTCTGTGCCAGCTACCGCGTAGGCTTGTTCGGTAATGGACCATCTGTTGTAATAAATGTGAATCAGCCTCCTGGGACTGATGTTTGTATCACATTTAAGTCTTCTCATTTGAGGGGACGCTTCAGGTGGTATCAGAGCCGACAGATTGGCCGTAGGATGTGACCCCTAGGATCGAGACCCGTTCCCCAGCTTTTCGTTAGATAAGCCCTCCCTAGTTAAGCCAAATTTACCACACAAGCGCTCACCGATGGTTTTGTCCTATCCAGATGGCTGACGATGGATGGAGTGAGGGGATTTACCCCGCGGATCCTGGCCTCCCTAAGTTGTTGCTACTCAGCCTAGAGCGCGTCGGAGTCACGAACCCACCATAGTACTCCAACCGATTTTATGACTCCCGAGGCACCCGTCGGTGTGACATGATGATCTTCGTGGGAAAAAGCACACTTTACCCGGAGGTTGAAGGATGGACCCATTGTGCTTATTATTCTTGCAATTGGTCTGCCCTATCTTTGTTTTTAGATGACTGCGGAAGGATGGACCCAGGGCACTTGCCTCGCCGCACCTGGTTTTCCCAGCCTTTTGATAAACTCCCTGGCGTGACTCGGTGTGACTGAGCGCCCAAGGTACTACAGCAGAGAGTACGAACACCATGGCACCCTTCGCTGTAGGGTGGTCATCGTCGTCGCCAGAAGCAACCGCCACCCCACAATTGAACCTTGGCGAGTGACCGCCACAGGGTTCAGGCACCAAGACGCCTATACCCTGGCCATCAGGAAGGTGCTCCGTTATTTGTGTCGGATTTATGAAGAGCACCTCGTCCCCACGCCAATGAGATTCTTTCCCCCGATCGTCCGGACTCTGGTCTGGCGGGCCCGGATAAGAAACCTGGAACACCGTCGTCAAGAGGAAGGACCTTTGTACAAAGTGGTCACCTACCTCTCTGGTTTGGATCTACTCTTTGACGCGCAGGACAATTTCCTGAATGAACAGATCAACCGGGCCGAGCAAGCCGAACGTGCGGTGCGTATGAACCAAATCCTGGTGGCCCAAGCATAGGCCAGAGCCGCAGCAGCCATCAGCTGCAAGGCCCTTGCCCATGAGAGTCTCAGGCAGGCCCAGGACCAACGTATGCAAGATTGGACCAGCAATGGAGCACCCATACCTGCCATAGGAGTAACCCAATTTCTACTAGGAACACCCGTCATCGGGTGGGGAACACTCATTGGGACCCCTCAAGCCCTACCCGAAAGCCCCCCAAGATCGGAGGAAGCTGCAGAAGGAGAAGCGGCCGAGCAGCCCCCGAAAAATGGAAACGTCGAAGATGACGAGCTGCTCAACCCACAGGAGGCACACCTTGCCCCAGAAGAAGGCTCGCCCCGCGAGTAGAAGCCCTGAAGCCATCAAGCTGAAGCCTTAGGCCCCGTTTAGCGTTGTACCCTTCCGTGTTGTACCCTTGTAATCGGTCGTGTAGCTGCATTGTACTCCGCGTGTTGTACCCCCTGGTTGTTGGAATAAAGCCGCTTGTGATTGTCTGCTTGCTTGTTTGTTGAGTGTTTCCGGCAAGGTGAACCTTGCCTTTTTGAAAATTGCGAAATAAACAACTTGAACATCACCTAAGACCCCTTTCCCCCCTAACCTGCAGATGGTTAACACGCGCACAAGGCCCTCCCAGAACCGCACCCCTTCCAGCGTTGCAGGTCAGCAGGGAGGAGAAGGACACGACCCAGTGGTGGAGGAGCAGGAAGTAAGCCAACCAAGCGCAGGGAACCAGGGTGAAGAGCAGCAAATACCACCCCACCTCCACCCGGCAGTTTGGTGCAAGCAATACATAACAAGACTATTGCCATGCAAACCATGTTGGAAGCTTTCCTTTGCCGCGAAACACGTCAACAGAACCTTAATGACAAGCTGTCACACTTCTTTAGGACCAGACCACCCACCTTCGGAGGATCCAGCAGCCCACTGGAGGCAGATGATTGGCTGCGGGCTATTAAAAGAAAGCTCGAGCCGTTCGACTGCCAAGATCACGACAAGGTTCTTCTGGCAACCCACCAACTCACTGGAACTGCTCTAGCCTGGTGGGAAAATTACTGTGAGGCTGCCGATGATGAGACCTACATCACCTGGAATGATTTTGTGAGAGAGTTCTGCCGTTACCATATCCCTGCAGCCACCATGAAGCGAAAGGCGGATGCGTTCCGGGCACTGTAGCAAGGGACCAAGACGGTGGAAGAATACACCCACCAATTCATAGAACTTGCTCACTATGCACCAGAAGAAGTGGACACAGAGGAGAAGAAGCAAGACATGTTTAAGAAAGGCTTGACCCCAAAACTCAGAACCTTGCGTACCCCTCAGATCTACCCGGATTTCAACAGACTGATGAACATGGCCATTCTCATGGAGAGAGCCAAGGGAGAAGAAAGGAAGGAGAATAAGCGCAAGTTCCTGGAAAACAAGAACCGCCAACAGGACCGTTTCCAGAAACTAAGGAGCTCCAACTACACTGCACCAAGGACTCATGCCCCGATGCAGTACAGGACCCAGTCCTAGAGAACAGGCTCCCAGACCCAAAGCACCCAGTACAAGAGCCAGAACACCACGAAGCCCGCACAGAGCAATGCCAGTCAAGTCACCAACAACGACAATAATGGTAGAGCTTGTTTCAATTGCCGTGAGACGGGGCATTACATTGCCAACTACCCCTATACCAAGAACAAGCCTGCTGCATCAACCTACTCCAACTCAGTGAATGGGCCCAAGCCGCCAGTCACCGGAGCAAACCGAGTTCCTGTCCGCAGCAACAACACCACCACCAACAACAACAACCAGCACTCCTATGGACGAGCCCGCGTCAACCACATCGATGCGCAGGAGGCTCAAGGAGCACAAGGAGTAGTACTCGGTGAGTTCCTAGTCAGCTCAGTCTTGGCAATAGTATTAGTTGATTCTGGAGCATCACATTCTTTTATATCATTAAGTTTTGTGGAAGAGAACAACGTACCTACGGTACTACTAAAAACACCGCTGGTAACCCGAACGCCTGGAGGTGACCTAAAGTGCCAACTAGGCTGTCTGCGGGTAAGGATCATTTTAAGTGGGATAGAGTTCTTAGCTGATTTAGTACTGCTTAAGTCCAAGGGAATAGATGTGATCCTTGGAATGGACTGGTTAAGCCTACACAATGGACTCATAGTTTGTGCCAACAAAATAGTACATCTAACCAACCTAGATGGAATACAAGTAACCTACCACACTCGTGGAAGTGGACCAGACCCGATGGTTTTCAGTATGGACGTAAGACCTCTAGAAGAAGTCACAGTTGTCAACGAATACCCTGACGTGTTTCCCGAGGAGCTTCCCGGAATGCCACCAGATAGGGACATAGAGTTTTCCATCGACCTTGTCCCAGGGACCTCACCCATAGCCAAGAGACCCTATAGGATGGCAGCCCCTGAGCTAGCGGAACTTAAGAAACAGCTAGAAGAGCTACGATGACTCGGTTTCATCAGACCCAGCTCATCCCCGTGGGGAGCCCCAGTGCTCTTTGTTAAGAAGAAAGATGGAAGCATGAGAATGTGCGTGGATTACCATGCACTAAATGAGGTCACCATTAAGAACAAGTACCCTCTCCCGAGAATAGATGACCTCTTCGACCAACTGAGAGGAGCCAGGTACTTTTCGAAAATCGACCTGAGATCAGGATACCATCAACTGAAAATCAAAAAGGAAGACATCCCAAAAACAGCCTTTGTTACCTGCTACGGACAATTTGAATTCATAGTAGTGTCCTTTGGACTCACCAACGCACCTGCATATTTCATGAATCTCATGAACAAGCTGTTCATGGATGAGTTGGACCAGTTTGTCGTAGTTTTCGTTGATGACATCCTTATCTACTCAAAGACCGCCCAAGAGCATGAGCAACATCTACGGGTGGCTCTAGAAAGATTGAGAGCACACAAGCTCTATGCCAAATTCAGAAAGTGTGAATTTTGGCTTGAACAAGTAGATTTTTTGGGTCACGTTTTGACCGCAGAAGGAATAGCAGTGGACCCTGGAAAGGTCGAGGTTGTTTCCAATTGGCAGCAACCGACCAACGTAAGTGAGATTAGGAGCTTTTTGGGCTTAGCCGGCTACTATCGAAGGTTTATTGAAGGATTCTCCAAGTTAGCCCGGCCCTTGACGGAGCTACTCAAAAAGGAGAAGAAATTCACTTGGACAGAGTCTTTTGAAAAGAGCTTCCAAGAGTTGAAGCGAAGACTAACAATTGCTCCAGTCCTAACCCTACCGGACATCCACCAGGATTTCGTCATTTATTGTGATGCATCCCGACAAGGACTAGGGTGTGTGCTCATGCAAGACGGGAAGGTAGTGGCATATGCTTCCCGATAGCTTAAGCCCCATGAGCTGAACTACCCAACCCATGATCTGGAGCTTGCAGCCGTAGTTCATGCCCTAAAAATTTGGAGGCACTATTTAATCGGAAATAAGTATGAAATATACACAGATCACAAGAGCCTGAAGTATATTTCACCCAACCGGATCTGAACCTAAGACAGAGAAGATGGCTGGAATTGGTTAAGGATTATAATATAGAGAACCATTACCACCCTGGCAAAGCCAATGTTGTAGCAGACGCCTTGAGCCGGAAATCTTATGGGCCCAAGAATGACCACCTACAAGAGGAAATGGCATGGTTAAACGTGCACATTGTTCCCCGAGACTCCAGTCAGAAATTGAGCGTTCAACCCACCCTGAAAGATGAGATCAGGAGAGCCCAGAGCTCATATAAGGACTTAGTGAAGATTCGCCGGCACACCGGAGAAAACAAAGCACCGGACTTCCGAGTTGATGACAAGGGAACCTTGTGGTATAAGCGGAGGATCTGTGTACCCCATGATGGAGATTTTCGACAGAAAATCATGGACGAGGCCCATAACACGCCGTATTACATCCACCCGGGATCCAACAAGATGTATCTGGACTTAAACCAGAAATATTGGTGGAATGGAATGAAAGCAGATGTTGCCAAGTTCGTTGCTCACTGTGATACATACCAGAGAATTAAAGCCGAACACCAAAAACTAGCAGGATTACTGCAACCCTTGCCCATCCCAGTTTGGAAATGGGATGAGCTAGGAATGGACTTCGTAGCTGGTCTACCCAGGACATAGAAAGGACATGACTCTATATGGGTAATAGTGGACCGACTCACTAAAGTCGCTCACTTTTTACCTGTACGGACCAACTACGGTGGACAGAAGCTAGCCAAGCTTTATGTGGAGAATATAGTGAAGCTGCATGGAGTACCTAACAGAATTGTGTCGGATCGAGGTACTCAATTCACCTCGAGATTCTGGAAAAGCCTACATAAAGCTATGGGCACTAAATTAGATTTTAGCTCTGCCTACCACCCCAGACCGATGGTTAGACCGAGAGAGTAAACCAGATCATGGAAGATATGTTGAGAGCATGTGTCCTTACCTACGGTAAAGATTGGGAGCAGAGTTTACCGTATACCGAGTTTTCGTACAACAACGGCTACCAAGCAACCCTGGGCATGTCACCCTTTGAAGTCCTCTACGGAAGGAAGTGCAGAACACCACTGATGTGGTCAGAAGTTGGAGAGCGTACCCTAGTGGGGCCCGCGCTCATAAAAGAAGCCAAAGAAAAAGTAGCTGAGATCAGAGAGAAGTTGAAAGCTGCCCAGTCCCGGCAGAAAAGCAACGCAGACAAGAGAAGACGAGAGCTAAGCTTTAACCCTAGAGACTTTGGTTCTCTCAAGGTCTCACCCATTCGGGGAACTCGCAGATTTCAAGTTCATGGAAAATTGGCACCTCGATATATCGGGCCGTACCAAGTGCTGAAGAAAGTTGGCAAGGTAGCCTACCGAGTAGGATTGCCCGAAGCAATGATAGACATACACCCGGTATTCCATGTCTCACAACTGAGGAAATGCTTGAGAATACCCGAAGCCGAACATGTGCCTGTAGAGATGCTAGATCTACAGCCAGATTTGCGGTACCAGAATGTGCCAGTCAAGATTTTGGACATCGTCACAAAAAGGACGAGAAGCTCCGAAGTACAGATCTGTAGACTACAGTGGAGCAGGCATGGAGTAGAAGAAGGTACGTGGGAGCGTGAAGATGCCCTGAAGAAGGAGTTTCCCCATCTGTTTAGGAACCTGCCGAATCTCGAGGATGAGATTCCCTCTAAGTGGGGTAGGTTTGTAACGCCCGTTAATTTACCCTAATTAAATCATGCGTTAAAGATTGTTTTCAAAATCTCTTACCACCGAGCTCCCGGAAATCCTGACCCGAATCTTCCCCTCCCCGGTTTTTCCGCCGACCCAGCTCGAACCCCGTCGTGCCTAACCTTTTCGCCGCCCCGTCACTTTCTGCACCGACCGTTTTCGGTACGTGTGCCCGCGACCGACTATCGCCGGCACCGTCGCCGCGAATTCCGCCTCGGATCCCCTCTTTCCCTCCCCTTTTCTTCTTTCTCCATTCTCTTTTTTTTCTTTTTCTCTTTCTTCCTCTCTTTTCTTTTTCTTTCTTTCCTCCCTTATTCTTCTTTCCCCGGCCGAGCCACCTCTCCTGCGTCCGACTGCCACGCACGACTTCCCCAGCCCCGCGCTCCGCGCGCACGCACTCGGTGACTGCCCAGCCGCGTTCACCGGCATTGCACCACGTGCTCGCCGCGCCACTCACGCGCACGCGCACACACAGCTTTGGCCGTGCCGCTCGCCACCGGCTCGCCGCGCTGCACACCGGCCGGGTTGCACAAGCACGTGCCCAAGCCACGAGCCCGCGCACCTACACCATAGCCACTCGCTGCTGCTCCGTCGAGCCATTCGCCGCTGTCTCCCGCGTCGGCCGCGCACGCGCGGGGCATGCCCACGCCGCCCGCTGCTGAGCTGCCGCATCGCCCGCCGTCGCTCCTCCCGCGCGCACACGGCACCACACCCTGCCACCAGCTACACGCCAAGCACGGCAGCACAGCACCACGCCTGTGCCGCCCTCGCCGCTCACGCCCGAGCCGTCCCATCCCGACCGGGAATCCCGCCGGCAACCAGTACTCCGTGCACCGACCACCTCTCCATCGGCCCACCGCCTCGGGCCTTCTCCATGCCTATAAAGAGGGCAACCGGCCTCCCCACTGCACCCACGCACTCACCCTTCGCCTGCACTCGTCTCCCAACCACCGCAGCACCGCCGCCCCGACCATTGCCGCCGCCGCCCGCACTACACCGTGGGCAGACCACCCTAGTCCGCCTTCGCCCAAGGTAGGGCCGGGGATGAACTCCCCATGGTGCCCTCTCTCTTTCCCCTCCGCTCCCGCTCGCAATCGTCGCCTGAGGCACCGGATTGGCTGCCGCCGTCGGCCGCCGGCCCTCCTCCCCTGCTTTTCCCCCCTCCGCTCTATTCGATGGGAAGAAGGCGGGCAGTTTTGCCTGGAACCCCCTGCCTCTTTTCCTTTTTCCACCCGCGGTCCACCGCTCAAGTCTCTCTCTTTGTGTTTAATCCACCCGATGCCCCTGCCCTTTGCCAATATTAGAAATAGGCCCCTAGCCTTAATAAAACAACCCCCTCCTTCTCCGGCGCGATTGCAGCCGCCTCGGCCGGCCGAATCCGCCCCTCCCCGCGCCCTTGGACCCTCCCCGCGCCCTTGGACCCACTCCGCCGGCAACCGTCGGCCGACACCACCACTGCCAAATCCATGACTTGATCACCCCCATCAAGTTCACCTTGTCCCCCACACCCGTAGGACCAAGCCGCGTAGAAAACCGAGCACCATAGCGCATTTCCGGCCTTGCTCCGGCGAACTTCCGCCACCGACCCGAGCGGCGCCGCCGCGAGAACCCCGGCCGACGACCCCCCCTCGTCGGATTTGATCCGCGCCGTCGGATCAAGATCCGACGGTCCACAAACCTCCTTTCTCCGAGTCAATACTCCACGTACCGGTCAGCTCGGGGGAATCTTACTAAAGAACCCATGGAAAACTTGGGAATCAACCCGTCGTCCTGTGTAATTCAAAACTAATCACAGATAGGTCCTGCTTCTTTTGAAAAACCCCGTGAGTTTTTAGAAAATAGAACCCGCGGTCCAGCCGAGCCCTTTTTGCGCATTACCCCTCGGGTTTTAACGCGTATTTACGTATATGTCTCTGGTTTCTTCAAAATAAGCCCCTAGAACCTTTTAAAAATTGTCATCAGGTCCCTAGATCTTAGTTTTGCCATATCTTTTTCGTTTTAGCTCCGATTAGTGTGATTTTCTACTGTTTTTTCTAAAACCTTTATTTGTACGGTTTTTACTGTTTGGTGTACTGTTCTAATAGAATTATATTTGTTTGCATGTATTGGTATGTGTGTATGCTTGTGTGGTGATTTGTGTCCAGTCGATTAGCCGTTCGCTTTGGAGTTCAAGCTCGGTGAGGACTTTCCGGAGCAGGACTCGCAGCAGCAGCAACAGCACTTCGATGAAGGCAAGTTATAGCACGGACAATCCTTGCTACCTATCAACTATGTACTACATTGTTTCATACCTGCATGTGTCTAATTTGATGTACCATTAAGGTTGTACCTAGTTTGATTATCATGTCCTTGTTACCTTGGGATTAATGCATATGGGTAGAGTCTTTGCTATGCGCAGCTACTGTCACCATTATTTAATCGTTAATATTGACTTATTGGTTCACTTCGATGTTAATGATAAAACTTGCTTTTTAGCAACATGGTTTAGGGAACTGGGGCATGTGCTCTGTGCTTTGCTCCAGTGTCTCTCACTAAGGTCCGGTTCTTAAAGCGGCAACCCAGGAGCCAGTCGCCACCGCTAGAACTATTATGGCTCTGGTCTTAGTCAAGTAACTTGTATGTCTCTAGCTTGCCAGTGGTTACCGACGGGCCGACGGCGTTGTGGGAGGCAAGGTACGGGGTGTTTCCGGATTCCACCGAGGACGGGTGATCCGTCGATAGGTCACGTTAGACCCAGTCCCGTGCTGGGAGTCCCTGCGATAGGGAACTTCACACGTTGCGCATGGATGGGTGTGATGCCCGCGTTATGGACGCCATCGACCCCCCTATGGTGTGACTCCGTAGGCGTACGTCGATCTCGGTGCCTATGGTGTCACCGCCTTGTATTACCGCAGCGGCTACTGTCTTGTTAGGGTTTCTTGTGAAAAGCCTCGTAGCGTCCCTATGCGATCACACCTCGGAAGTGTGGTTTGAGAGGTTTGGCCACCTCGGCATGGTTGGGTTCAAAGTTCCATGAACTTTTACGTGACTGGTGGGTAAAGGGCGAAACCTCTGCAGAGTGTATAATCTATCATGATAGCCTTGCTCAGGGTCACGAGCGGCCTGGATCCCTTTTGATTAGATGATGATGATTAGTTATGTTTAAATGTCACTTATACTTATTTAATTGGGTTACAACTGGGTTTCATCCACTTGTAGTAATTTGGTTAATGTTAAAATGAACCAACTAAAAATGCTAATGCAGTTAAGCCATGTCTTGCCTGTTTTGAGCCTTCATACCCGTGCTATACTTGCTAAGTAATTGTTTACTTACACTTGTCATTATTCAACAAAGGAAAAAGTCTATTTTTGACTATCCAACTCTTGGCTCAGTTTAGTTTTGACCATCGAACTCCAAAACCGGGTATCTTTGGCCATCCAACTATCAAAACCGTTCAAATTTGGCCATCGGGGCAGTTTTGATGGGTGGTTTTATTTTTTTATTTACAATTTAGTCCTTAGATCTTAAAATGATTATTACTTTTTGCTCGTACCACCGATTTAGGTGATTCTTATGGTCACACATTCATAACAGTGAGCTTTATCTTTTAAAATAGTCTTTACAAGATTTTGTCACTATTTAATATATTATTTTTATGTTATTGTATAAAAACACCAATATAAGAAAAGTAAAACAAACAGTTAGAAAATATTATGTCCATGACTTTAAAAGATAAAGTTCATCGTTATTAACGCATGAAAACAAGAATCACTTAATCGGATATAAGAGAAAAAAATAGTAATCATTTGAAGCTCCAAGTACTAAACTATAAATAAAATAGTTCTTGGATCTTAAAATGCTTACTATTTTTTTCTCGTCTATCTGATTTAAGTGATTCTTGTGTTCATGTGTTCGTAACGATGAGTTTTATCTTTTAAAGTCATGGACATATTATTTTCTAGCCGTTTGTTTACTTTTATTATATTGGTGTTTTTACACAACAATATAAAATTAATATAATAAATAGTGATAAAATAGTATAAAGTCTATTATAAAAGATAAAGCTCACCGTTATGTACGCGTGAGCGTAAGAATCACCTAAATTGGAGGTACGGACAAAAAGTAATAATGATTTTAAGATTTAAGGACTAAACTGTAAATAAAAAAATTAAAACCACCCATCAAAACCGCCCTGATGGCCAAATTTGAACGGTTTTGATAGTTGGATGGCCAAACATACCCGGTTTTGGAGTTCGATGGCCAAAACCAAACTGAGACAAAAGTTAAATGGTCAAAAATGGACTTTTTCTTCAACAAAATCCCGGATGGATAAACAGATTGGGCTGTGCATGAGACTGCTGCCGAGTTCCCAGAGGACCTGCCGTACTTCTGAGTTGCGCTCTCCCAGTCAGAGTCCCTGTGGACTGCGGCTCCGCTCTAGTTGAGAGTTATAGACTTCCGCTGTAATAAATTTTTATGTTATACTCTGATGTAAACCATTTTATTAAGAGCATTTGTACTCTGTTTATCATATTTGTTCGCTGTATGTGTTTTGTGGACTTCCTGGGCACACATATGGCCGCATTCGGGTTTTGGGAAAATCCGGGTGTGACGGATTGGTATCAGAGCCGTGCTGACTGTAGGATCGCAACCTAGATAGAATGGTCGGTCATAGTCAAGTTCAGTCTTCACTATTTTACTTATAAAAGTGTTGAGTTTTGCAAAATGGTGTTCAGTGTCTCCTCTACCCCAGTCCTTTGCAAAGTTTTTCTAAATTTTTTTTGTTCTTTGTCTTCTCTCTGCAGTAGATGGCTCGCACGAAGCTGACCGCCCGCAAGTCCACCTGTGGCTACCTTCCGCCCCGTGTTCCAGAGATGGACATTGGCACCCCCTACCAGGATGCTTTCCAGGAGTGGGAAGAGATGCAAGAGGAGGAGCGTTTGAGGAAGGAAGAAGAAGAAGCAAAGCAGCAGCAGGGAGAGCCCGAGGACGAGGAGATGGAGCCCGCTGATGAGCCAGAGGAGCGGCCTAAGCCAGTTCAGCCAGGTGGTGGGAATGCTGCCGGAGACCCAGATGGTGATGATAGTGATGATGATGATGATGATGACGAAGACGGTGGTGATGATCCGTCAGATGGCGAGGGTGATGACCTTGAGGAGCCCCCAACACCCCAGCCGCCTGCACCAGCACCGAGGTGGACCATGGAGGACCTTGTGAGAGACGCTGGAGACAACTTCTACCACTGGCGCCAGAGGCAGATACTCCGATACCACTACGGCACAGGCAACGTGGGCATGGAGTACCACAGTGAGAGGTGGACACACCCCAGCTTCCCCACCTTCTGGAGTACTACCCTGAGGATCCGTACAACTGACCACGAAGCCAGAGCACCCAGGACGAGGTCGATCCACTACGCCTCCAGTGAGAGATCCACCCAGGAGGCAGGGATAGCAGATGTTGCTCACCGTGCCTTCTACTACTACAGGGACAGGTTCTGGGCAGAGAACCAGGACGGGCCAGAGAGGTGGTACCCGCGCAGTAGGAGTGGAGAGACAGCTTGCACCATCGCCCCCATCGGAGACATTGTCGACCCCCAGCTGGCTGCTACTTTGGCACTTTTGGCTACCCTCAACACTGACCTGGAGGCAGCTACTGATGAGATTGCCGCTCTGAGGGAGCAGCTGAGAGGGACCTAGCAGGAGTTGGAGCAGCTGGACCAGATGATGGGAGCACCACCGCCACGCAGCCCAGACTACCGTGCAGAGTCACCGCCTCGTAAGAGGCACAACTTCGGATCTGCTGCCGCCAGCACCACCGTCCAGCAGGGTCCTTAGGAGTTTACCATGAGTCTGAAATAAGATCGATTAGTCATCATTTTTCTTTTTAGTCGAGTAAAAAAACTAGTGAGTCGAGTCAGTGTGAACCGTGTCTTTCGATGTCTGGTTTGATTATCATTATGCTTATGAATGAGTTGGATTTTTGTAATGATTGTGATGGGCGTAGACGCAAGTCTACTACCATCTAGATTTTGGATTAAGGCATAAGAATGTTATTGAATACATAGAAGGGGTTATTTGCTTCACTTGCTCTTTATCTATCTTATGCTCTATCTTAACTAGTTCGATCAATGTTCTCAAGTACTTCTGTTCCAAACCTAAGTTACTTGGTTATGTCCAATAAAATTTATGGGAATCTCTTGTTGATAATAGATGGTGAACACAAGGAGCAACGCCAGTGCCAGTAAACTGCCACCACCACCCCCACCATTGAGCAGATGATGCTCACACAGACCCAGCTGATGCAACAGATGGCTCAAACGATGGCCATCATGCAGCAGAACCAGCAGAATCCGCCGCAGCACAACATGCCGCCCCGTGACTGTAACACCCTAAAAAAATTCATCACATTTAAATCATAGCAACCCTTTGTATTTTTCTAGGATTTATTAAGGCTTAAATAAATTTTCTAGGATTTAATTGGAATTTCTAGCCTTTTTATTAATTTAAATATCACATTAAATAATTATTTTAGTCAAAATAAGTTTTTGTTGCATTCATGCTGTTGCATATATTTTTGGTTGCTAGTAAATCAAATTGGAATTTAAATTCTGTTTAAATTCGAATTTGATTTGCATTTGTTTGAGTTTTAGAAAGTTAAAACTGTTAGGGTTCGTTTTTGCCCCTTAAACTCTCGGCCAAGTCCACCTTTGCCCCCTCAGCTTTTCAGTTCGGCCTGCTTCTTCACCCGAGCCGGCCCATTCCTTTTTCTTTTATTTGGGCCGATTTCCTTCCTGTTTTCCTCGGCCTGCTCCTCTTTAGGCCCAGTTCGGCCCGCTCCATCTTCTCCCCCATCGCTCTCTCTGTCTCTCTCTTCCGGTCACCGACAGGTGGGCCCCAGGGGTCAGGTTCTTCTTCTCCCGTCCGACCCAGACTCCGGCCGTGTCCGAGCGCCGCCCGTCTCCGTCGTCGAGTCCCGCGCGCCGACGCTCCCTTTTTCCCGGCCTACTTAAGCGCCCGACCCCGCCATCCTTTTCCCCAGTTCAATCGAAACAACCCGAGCCCCAAGCCCTAGCGCCCGAGCCGCCATCGCTGAACCGAGCGCCGCCGCCGTTGAACTTCACCGCCGAAGCTCCGCTCTCGCCGAGAAGCGCACCAAAAGGTTCGTCTTGATGCCCTAAAGCTTCCCGTCGCGTTCTTGCCCGGAGTTTAGCTCCACATCGCGCTAATCTCGACCATCTCCGATCTTCAGGGCCGCCGGCCGCCATTCGTCGTCGCCTGACGTCCCTGACGAAAGGTTCTTGTCGAGATCACCCGGGGTGAGTTCGCCGTCGTCCCCTCTTGCTTCCCGGCCAATTCTCGTTGAGTTTAGTGCACTGTCGCCCCGGATCGAGTCTTCTCCGGCGATCCTCCGCCGCGAACTCGGGCGGCGCCGCCGCTCTGTTTTCCTCGCCGGCGATACCCCTTCGGCTGTTTTATTCCCGACCGTCCGATCTGCAACCCACGGTCAAGATTAGATCTTATCCCCAGTCAACCATAGGCGTACCGGTCAACCCTGGTAAAATTGCTAAAGAGACCCTGAGTTTTTCCAGAATTAACCCGCAGTCCAATTTTAAATTGAAAATAATTACAAATAGGTCCTTTTTCTTTTATTTTAGCCCCTGGAACTTTTAAAACTTTGCCAGAAAGCCCCTAAACCTTAGAAAAGCCATATCTTTTGCGTTTTAACTCCGATTTTAGTGATTCTCGCGCTCACGCATTCGTTGTAACGTGTAGATTAGTTTTGTGCTGTTGTTTTCTTCTGTTGGAATTGTTTGGTGTACTGTTTCTTATTTGTTGTATTGTTTCCTTGCATGTGAATGTGTGATGCGATTAGGAAACGACCAGTTTGAGGATTTCTCTGAAGAACCAACAGTTGGAGAAGGATTTGAGCAGCAACCGAGTTGGGAAGAAGGCAAGTGTATTATGTCATGCAAATGTCCTAATAATTATTAATTTCACCACCCATGCATGTGTCTTAATTTGATGGGTTCCTATTTAAGGATTTACCTAGCCACTATATTTTCCTGTCCCTGAAACTAGGTTATTTAATTAACTTTGATGGTAGATGATGCTTAGCTTGCTCAACTGGGATTGGTTAATTGAACCCACACTCTGTGTTCCATTACTACCTTTTAATTAATTAATGGACAAGATCATATCTTTTTAATTGGAACATGGAGAACCACCCAGGAAAACAGTACAACCATGAGTGCTATATGGCTCTGGCTTTGACTGACTAATTAGGTGCTCTAGTTTCTGGTAGCTTTACCCGAAAGGGGCATGGGGGGCGGCGGTTGACGGGGTATAGCTCGGTCCTTTTGAGCTGTGGGCTTTGGTAAGAGACAGACCTCATTAGGGAGGGTTATGCTTTGCTTCTGAACCGGAAACCTTAGCGGGCTATCATTTATTAGAGTGCTTTTGTAAAGGTCTCATAGTGAAACCCAGTATTCGGTCCACGTGGTGTGGGAAGGGTACAATGCTCTCGGGCAATGGGAATCACGGCTTATGGTGAAAGTGTACAACCTCTGCAGAGTGTAAAACTGTTATAACAGCCGTGCTCACGGTCAAGAGCGGCCTAGACCCTTACATGATAATCATACTTGAACAAGATCTAAATCGTGGTTACTCGAAAATGTTGGGAATATGACATTCATTAATTTGTGGGTGGTATATACTTTCATTTGTTAGTAAATAGTTGCTTAATAAAACTTGACCAACTAAAAGTGCTTACTGGAGTATGGTCAGCCAACCTTTTTGCCTCAGCCTTGTATGTCATATTACATTTGCTGAGTACGTATGTGCTCATACTTGTTGCTTTTCTTTCTTTCTTTTATTGCATCAACTACACCGGAATGCTGCTCAGATGGGGAGAATTTTGAGGATTTTGAGGAGTTCTAGGCGAGTCTCCCCCAGTCAATGCCTGTGGAGTTGGAGTCACTTTTGCTTCGTTAGATAAACGTTTATTTAAGTCTTCCGCTATGACATTTGAGTCAACTCCGAGATTGTAATAATTGCATTATAATACTCTTTCGTTATGCATGGTTATGGATATTCACTTGTGACGTCTACCATATGTGTGTAAACTGATCCTGGCGCACATATGAGATGCACCTGGTTTTGCCTTTAAAACCGGGTGTGACAGAGGTGGTATCAGAGCTATGTTGACTGTAGGACGCAAGCCTAGATAGAAATGGTCATTCTCTAAGGATTATTTTGCTTAACTACTCTTGATCTATCCATTCTTGGTTTAATTTGCTATTATATCAGGTCATTGATAATTGTCTCCTCCTTGATCTTTGTTTTCTGTTCTATCTCATCTGGTTCTGATATCTTTAGAACTGTTCTCACCCCTTTCTTGCTTAAACCATAGATGGTGCTGACAAGGCAAGGTGCTCGTAGATTGGCAAGCACTATCTCCTCTTTTGCGTCGCATTCAGTGCAAGAAGAGGAACCAGAACTTGAAGAGGTGGAAGTAATGGACGAAGAAGTTAACTCAGGAGGGAATGCTCCAGCTGGATCTGAAGGAAGTGAAGGACCCTCTCCGCCGCCTGACATGTGGGTAGTGACTATTCATCACCACGACGGAGGCAACAGTGGGTTCCCTATGATGCTTCGAATGCTTTTCGAGCGTCTGAACTACCCAGTGGAGATAGAATATTGTGGAAGGAGGAGGACACATCCAGATCACCCAGAGGACTGGGAAGTCGCGGTATACATCAGGGAGCCTGATTATGAGTTTGGAGGAACCAAAGAAGCTGCAGTGCATCATGCCATCGCCATCAGATCAACTTTCGAAGCTGGAATCCAGGATGCAGCCAGGAGGGCACTTTCTGTGCTTTGTCATGAAGAGGCTGCTGAAGTAAGCCACACTGCTTGGGCATATCTTCCTCGAAGGCAGCAAGACACTCCAACTGGGGTTGTGCCACAACCGCCTGGCTTAGACTCTACACTCAACGTCCAGGTGGCATTCACCCAGATGCTCAACGTGCACGCCGATGACACCACAAGGGAACTACAAGAAGTGCGTGAAGAACTCGCTGCTGAATGAAGGAAGAACAAAAGGCTGATAGCTGAACTCAGGGAGAAGCACTTCTGCCATTGGATGAAGATATAGAAGGATTGTTGGGTCATTCACCGCCTCGCTAGACAGTGCTTGGTGGATCGTCCAGTTGCTTCACCCATACCTATTAAGATAGGATACCCTTTATTTTGTTAGTTCAGTACGTTTAGACTCGTGCGTAACTTGTGTTTTAGTTTGTTTAGGAGTGTATGCTTCGTGTTTGCTTTAGTGCAAAGTGTATGATTTGGATCTTTGTAATGATGGAAACTTAATTGTGGAGTGATGACCACAATTGAGTAATTATTAAATAAATAAATTTAGTTGGTTTTGGGTTATCTTGGTCTCTGATCTTAGCCCTCAACTATCACTTTATCCATAGAATCGCACCCCTCTTATAAATCATGTCATGCGACAATCTGTTCTCGCCGCTGCATGATATTCTAGTACTGTCCGAATTGTTTCTGGAGCTTCCGCACTCCGATTGACGTAAATCCAGTTGGGTTGGATTAAGAACTTGATAACCTAGGTTCTGGGAATTTTTCATGATTTTTGGAGGTTCTGGCAGAGAGATATAATGGTTTTATTGGAGCAACCAGAATCTGTCCCGTGATCCTGACACAGCCGTCTTGTTTATTTTATATCTCGAGCTATAAAGCTCCGATGGAGGTGATTCAAGTTGGGTTAGTTTCAGAACTTGATGATCTACGTTCTGACGAAAGATCATGATTTTTGGATAAACAGAATGAGAGTTACAACTGTCTAGTTAGGACGAACAGAATCTGTTTCAGAATTTGGATTGGCCGACGTTGGAAACTAATCTACATTAACTCTTATCTGTTTATGATTTGAGTTATATCTTTTTACCACTCTCTGAATCTCATGTTCTAACCACCAGATGGTAAACACCAGGTCTGGAAGTGGAGTGGATCAACCACCGGTAAATCGTCAAGGACGTGCCAACCCCAATCCAAATCCTCCGCCGAATCAAGCATCTTCAGCAATGGATCAGATCCTCGCCAATCAGACTCAGATTCTCCAGGGCATGGCTAATACCTTGGCAGCCATGCAAGCACAGAACAACAACAACAACAACAACAACCAGCAGAGGGACAAGCACCGGGAGTTCATGAGTCACAAACCCCCTACCTACTCCCACTCAGCAGATCCACTTGATGCTGATGATTGGCTGAAGACTGTTGAGAAGAAGCTGGATATGGCTCAGTGCAATGACAGGGAGAAGGTCCTGTATGCCTCAGGACGCTTGGAAGGATCAGCTTCGGATTGGTGGGATGCTTATCTTGCTGTTCATGCCACCCCTGATGCTATCACCTGGCAGGAGTTTAGAACCAACTTCAGGAGCTACCATATTCCTGCTGGTGTCATGAAGCTGAAGAAGAAGGAGTTCCTCTCACTTAAGCAAGGTGGGATGACCGTCAGTGAGTACCGGGATAAGTTCATTCAGTTGTCCCGTTACGCCCCAGATGAGGTGAAGGATGATGAGCAAAAGCAGGAGCGATTTCTGGAAGGATTGATTCCACCGCTCCAATATCAACTCATGTCTCACACCTTCCCAACATTTCAGAAGCTGCTGGATAAGGCTATAGGCTTGGAGAGCAAGCGTCGTGAGTTGGGAGAGCAAAAGAGGAAGTTCATGGCCTCAGGACAGTCAAGCAGCAACACCCGCCCTCGTTTCCAGCAACCTCAGCAGAACATGCCCGCTCGTTTTGGTGGGCAAGGGAGTAACATTTGTGCAGAGTCAGGGTCAGCGGTCAGCACCTCCACCGCAGCGTCCAGCGTTTCAGCAGAACCGCCAAACCACCCCTACTCAAACTCCAGTGAAGACACCTGCACCCGGCAGTGCTCCTACTCCTCGTTCCTGCTACATTTGTGGAGATCCCAGCCACTATGCTCACAACTGTCCTAAAAGGAATGCTCAGACCCCACAGCGCCAGAGTGGCAGTGCACCTACTCAGAATACCCCTCAGCAGCAGAACCGGAATGTGAACCAGACGCCCCAGGGCAACAAGAGCCAGCAGAATCAGATGCGGGGCAAGGTGAACCATGTTGCTGTAGAGACCGCACAGGAGTCCCAGGATGTGGTACTTGGTATGTTCCTTGTCAACTCAGCCCCTGCATCGGTTTTATTCGACTCTGGAGCATCTCATTCTTTTATTACTGCTCAGTACGTAGCTAAGTATAATATATCCATGGTCCCTATGAAAAATTCCATGCTAGTTAGCTCACCCGGTGGAAACATGAAAGCCAACTTTATCTGTCCCCGAGTTAACCTGAAAATAGTTGGGGTAGATTTTCCTGCTGATCTGATAGTCCTGAACTCTGAGGGAATCGATGTCATACTTGGAATGGGATGGTTATCTGCTTTTGATGCGGTGATTCAGTGTGCCAAGAGGTCCGTGTTGTTGACTAGCCCTCAGGGGGAGAAGATTGAATTCGGAGCCACACAACCCTCAGCTTCAACGTACTCATTGAATCAGGCCAGTGGTGTTCCTTTGGAGGATATCAGAGTTGTTTGTGAGTTTCCGGATGTCTTCCCAGATGAATTGCCAGGTATGCCACCCGAACGAGACATTGAGTTTATTATTGAGCTTTTACCTGGTACTGCTCCTATTTCTAAAAGACCCTATAGAATGGCTGTTAATGAACTAGAAGAACTTAAGAAACAACTTAAGGAATTGTTGGATAAAGGTTACATTCGTCCTAGTTCATCACCTTGGGGAGCACCTGTAATTTTTGTGGGTAAAAAGGATGGTACTCTGAGGATGTGTGTGGATTATCGTTCATTGAATGAGGTAACCATCAAGAATAAGTATCCATTGCCCAGAATTGAAGATTTATTTGATCAGTTGAAAGGAGCTAAGGTTTTCTCCAAGATTGACTTGAGATCTGGCTACCATCAGTTGAGGATCAGACGTTCCGACGTTCCTAAAACAGCATTCACCACCAGGTATGGATTATATGAGTATACGGTGATGTCGTTTGGATTGACAAATGCACCCGCCTACTTTATGTACTTGATGAATAAAGTGTTCATGGAGTATTTGGACAAATTTGTGGTGGTGTTTATTGATGATATTCTGGTTTACTCGAAGAATGAGGAAGAGCACGAAGAACATCTGAGGTTGGTGTTGCAGACTCTCAGAGAGAACCAGTTGTATGCCAAGTTTAGTAAATGTGAATTCTGGTTGAATCAAGTGTCTTTTCTTGGTCATGTGGTCACTGAAGGAGGTATTGCAGCGGATCCAAGTAAAGTCAAGGATGTGTTGGAATGGGAACCTCCTACCACAGTCTCTGAGATCAGAAGCTTTCTGGGATTGGCTGGATATTACAGGAGATTCATTGAAGACTTTTCTAAAATAGCGAAACCTCTTACTTCGCTATTAGAGAAGGGCAAGGAGTTTGTTTGGTCAGAAGAGTGTCAGACCAGTTTTGAAGAGTTGAGAAGGAAATTGACTACAGCCCCAGTGCTTGCTATGCCAGATATCCACAAGAACTTTGATATCTATTGTGATGCTTCTCGTAGAGGTCTTGGATGTGTGCTCATGCAGGAAGGCAGAGTAATAGCCTATGCATCCAGGCAGTTGAGAAAACACGAGCTGAACTATCCTACTCATGATCTGGAGCTTGCAGCTGTTGTTCATGCCTTGAAGATCTGGAGGCACTATATTCTAGGTAACAGATGTGAGCTGTACACTGATCACAAAAGCCTGAAGTACATATTTACTCAGAAGGATCTGAATTTGAGGCAGAGAAGATGGTTGGAGTTGATCAAGGATTACGATCTAGGAATCAACTACCATCCTGGCAAGGCTAATTTGGTTGCTGATGCGTTGAGTAGGAAGTCACAAGTCAATGCAATATTTGGTCGCCAGTTACCAGATGAGTTGCTTGCAGAGATGGAAAAGCTGAACTTAGGATTCCTGAATCAGACAGAAGGTGTAACAATGGAAGTTGAGTCTACGCTGGAGCAGGAAATTCGGAAGGGTCAGCTTACTGATGAGAAGATAAAGGAAATCAAGGAAACCATGTTAGCAGGGAAAGCTCCTGACTTCACCGAAGATGATCAAGGTACAATTTGGTTTAGAAAGAGGATATGTGTACCGGAGATTGAGTCTCTCAGAGAGCAGATATTGAGGGAAGCTCATGATTCTGCATATTCTATTCATCCTGGAAGTACCAAGATGTACCAAGATCTGAAGCAAAGGTATTGGTGGTATGGACTAAAAAGGGATGTGGCTGCCCATGTGGCATTGTGCGATGTTTGTCAGAGAGTCAAAGCTGAACACCAGAGACCAGCCGGATTGCTTCAACCACTCAAGGTGCCCGAATGGAAGTGGGAAGAAATCAGTATGGATTTCATTGTTGGATTACCCCGCACTCGTGGAGGATATGACTCTATATGGGTTATTGTGGACAGATTAACTAAAGTAGCTCACTTTATACCCGTTAATACTACTTATACCAGTGCTAAGTTAGCAGAGTTATACATGTCCAGAATTGTTTGTCTCCATGGTGTACCTAAAAAGATAGTGTCTGATAGAGGTACTCAGTTTACATCTAGATTCTGGCAGAAGTTGCATGAGTCTATGGATACAAAGTTGAATTTCAGTTCGGCATATCATCCTCAGACAGATGGTCAGACAGAGAGGACTAATCAGATTTTGGAGGATATGCTGAGAGCTTGTGCTTTGAAGCATGGAGGCAGTTGGGATAAGAGTCTTCCATATGCAGAGTTTTCATATAACAACAGTTATCAGGCTAGTTTGAAGATGGCACCGTTCGAAGCACTTTATGGTAGAAAGTGCAGAACACCGTTGTATTGGAGTGAAACTGGTGAGAGTCAGTTGTTTGGTCCAGAGATTCTGCAGGAAGCAGAAAGACAGGTTCAGATTATCAGAGAGAATTTAAGAACGGCTCAATCCAGGCAGAAGAGCTATGCAGATACAAGAAGGAGAGAATTAACCTTCGAAGTGGGTGATTATGTGTATCTGAAAGTATCTCCTATTCGAGGCTTGAGAAGGTTTAAGGTGAAAGGAAAGTTGTCTCCTCGTTTCATTGGACCTTTCAAGATTGTTGAGAGAAAAGGAGAGGTTGCTTATCAATTGGAGTTGCCAGCCAGACTGTCAGATGTGCATGATGTGTTTCATATCTCTCAGTTGAAAAAGTGTCTTCGAGTTCCTGAGGAAGAATTACCTTTGGACGAGTTGGATGTGCAAGATGATTTGACTTACAAGGAATACCCAGCTAAGATTTTGGAAACTGCTGAAAGAGTTACTCGAAGTAAAGTGATTAAGATGTGTAAAGTTCAGTGGAGTCACCATGCGGAAAGTGAGGCAACTTGGGAAAGAGAGGATGAGTTGATGGCAGAGTTCCCTCAGATTTTCTCTAATCCGTCCGAATCTCGAGGACAAGATTCTCTTTAAGGGGGGTAGGTTTGTAACACCCTAAAAAAATTCATCACATTTAAATCATAGCAACCCTTTGTATTTTTCTAGGATTTATTAAGGCTTAAATAAATTTTCTAGGATTTAATTGGAATTTCTAGCCTTTTTATTAATTTAAATATCACATTAAATAATTATTTTAGTCAAAATAAGTTTTTGTTGCATTCATGCTGTTGCATATATTTTTGGTTGCTAGTAAATCAAATTGGAATTTAAATTCTGTTTAAATTCGAATTTGATTTGCATTTGTTTGAGTTTTAGAAAGTTAAAACTGTTAGGGTTCGTTTTTGCCCCTTAAACTCTCGGCCAAGTCCACCTTTGCCCCCTCAGCTTTTCAGTTCGGCCTGCTTCTTCACCCGAGCCGGCCCATTCCTTTTTCTTTTATTCGGGCCGATTTCCTTCCTGTTTTCCTCGGCCTGCTACTCTTTAGGCCCAGTTTGGCCCGCTCCATCTTCTCCCCCGTCGCTCTCTCTGTCTCTCTCTTCCGGTCACCGACAGGTGGGCCCCAGGGGTCAGGTTCTTCTTCTCCCGTCCGACCCGGACTCCGGCCGTGTCCGAGCGCCGCCCGTCTCCGTCGTCGAGTCCCGCGCGCCGACGCTCCCTTTTTCCCGGCCTACTTAAGCGCCCGACCCCGCCGTCCTTTTCCCCAGTTCAATCGAAACAACCCGAGCCCCAAGCCCTAGCGCCCGAGCCGCCATCGCTGAACCGAGCGCCGCCGCCGTTGAACTTCACCGCCGAAGCTCCGCTCTCGCCGAGAAGCGCACCAAAAGGTTCGTCTTGATGCCCTAAAGCTTCCCGTCGCGTTCTTGCCCGGAGTTTAGCTCCACATTGCTCTAATCTCGACCATCTCCGATCTTCAGGGCCGCCGGCCGCCATTCGTCGTCGCCTGACGTCCCTGACGAAAGGTTCTTGTCGAGATCACCCGGGGTGAGTTCGCCGTCGTCCCCTCTTGCTTCCCGGCCAATTCTCGTTGAGTTTAGTGCACTGTCGCCCCGGATCGAGTCTTCTCCGGCGATCCTCCGCCGCGAACTCGGGCGGCGCCGCCGCTCTGTTTTCCTCGCCGGCGATACCCCTTCGGCTGTTTTATTCCCGACCGTCCGATCTGCAACCCACGGTCAAGATTAGATCTTATCCCGAGTCAACCATAGGCGTACCGGTCAACCCTGGTAAAATTGCTAAAGAGACCCTGAGTTTTTCCAGAATTAACCCGCAGTCCAATTTTAAATTGAAAATAATTACAAATAGGTCCTTTTTCTTTTATTTTAGCCCCTGGAACTTTTAAAACTTTGCCAGAAAGCCCCTAAACCTTAGAAAAGCCATATCTTTTGCGTTTTAACTCCGATTTTAGTGATTCTCGCGCTCACGCGTTCGTTGTAACGTGTAGATTAGTTTTGTGCTGTTGTTTTCTTCTGTTGGAATTGTTTGGTGTACTGTTTCTTATTTGTTGTATTGTTTCCTTGCATGTGAATGTGTGATGCGATTAGGAAACGACCAGTTTGAGGATTTCTCTGAAGAACCAACAGTTGGAGAAGGATTTGAGCAGCAACCGAGTTGGGAAGAAGGCAAGTGTATTATGTCATGCAAATGTCCTAATAATTATTAATTTCACCACCCATGCATGTGTCTTAATTTGATGGGTTCCTATTTAAGGATTTACCTAGCCACTATATTTTCCTGTCCCTGAAACTGGGTTATTTAATTAACTTTGATGGTAGATGATGCTTAGCTTGCTCAACTGGGATTGGTTAATTGAACCCACACTCTGTGTTCCATTACTACCTTTTAATTAATTAATGGACAAGATCATATCTTTTTAATTGGAACATGGAGAACCACCCAGGAAAACAGTACAACCATGAGTGCTATATGGCTCTGGCTTTGACTGACTAATTAGGTGCTCTAGTTTCTGGTAGCTTTACCCGAAAGGGGCATGGGGGGCGGCGGTTGACGGGGTATAGCTCGGTCCTTTTGAGCTGTGGGCTTTGGTAAGAGACAGACCTCATTAGGGAGGGTTATGCTTTGCTTCTGAACCGGAAACCTTAGCGGGCTATCATTTATTAGAGTGCTTTTGTAAAGGTCTCATAGTGAAACCCAGTATTCGGTCCACGTGGTGTGGGAAGGGTACAATGCTCTCGGGCAATGGGAATCACGGCTTATGGTGAAAGTGTACAACCTCTGCAGAGTGTAAAACTGTTATAACAGCCGTGCTCACGGTCAAGAGCGGCCTGGACCCTTACATGATAATCATACTTGAACAAGATCTAAATCGTGGTTACTCGAAAATGTTGGGAATATGACATTCATTAATTTGTGGGTGGTATATACTTTCATTTGTTAGTAAATAGTTGCTTAATAAAACTTGACCAACTAAAAGTGCTTACTGCAGTATGGTCAGCCAACCTTTTTGCCTCAGCCTTGTATGTCATATTACATTTGCTGAGTACGTATGTGCTCATACTTGTTGCTTTTCTTTCTTTCTTTTATTGCATCAACTACACCGGAATGCTGCTCAGATTGGGAGAATTTTGAGGATTTTGAGGAGTTCTAGGCGAGTCTCCCCCAGTCAATGCCTGTGGAGTTGGAGTCACTTTTGCTTCGTTAGATAAACGTTTATTTAAGTCTTCCGCTATGACATTTGAGTCAACTCCGAGATTGTAATAATTGCATTATAATACTCTTTCATTATGCATGGTTATGGATATTCACTTGTGACCTCTACCATATGTGTGTAAACTGATCCTGGCGCACATATGAGATGCACCTGGTTTTGCCTTTAAAACCGGGTGTGACAGTGACAAGATGTCACACCCGGTTTTAGAAATAAAACCAGGTGCATCTCATATGTGCGCTAGGATCAAGTTTACACACATATGGTAGACGTCACAAGTGAATATCCATAACCATGCATACGAAAGAGTATTAAAGTATATTTATTACAATCTCAGAGTTGACACAAATGTCATAGCGGAAGACTTAAATAAACGTTTAACTAAACGAAACGAAATAAATCCATCTCCATAGGCAGTTGACTGGCGGACTCGCCTAGAATTCCTCAAAGTCAGTAGTAAAGTCCTGAAAATTCTCCCAATTTGAGCAGCAGTCCGAGTGTGGTCGATGCAATATAAATAAACAAGCGTGAGCACATGTCGTACTCAGCAAAGTATGGAAATAAATGACATGCTAGGCTTTATAAAGTGGAAGGCTGAAAGGATAGCTGCATTAAGCACTTTTAGTGGGTCAAATTTTATTAAGCATCTATTTACGAGCAGATATAAGTATATACCAACCACAATTAAATGATAACATAAACCCATCAAATTCAGGTAACCACAATTTAGATCATATTCTGATAGATTAATCATGTGAGGGTCCAGGTCGCTCAGGACCGTGAGCACGGCTGTTATAACAGTTTTACACTCTGCAGAGGTTGTACACATTCACCATAAGCCGTGATTCCCATTGCCCGAAAGCATGTAGCCTTCCCACACCACGTGGACCGAATACTGGGTTTCACTATGAGACCTTTACAAAGATACTCTAATAAGTGATAGTTCGCTAAGGCTTCCGGTTCAGGAGCAAAGCATAACCCTCCCTAGTGAGTCGCGTATCTTAGCAAAGCCTACCGCTCAAGAGGACCAGGCTATACCTCGTCAACCGTCGCATCTCTTGCCCCTTTTGGGTATAGCCCGGTCCTAGCCCGGTCCTCTTGAGCGGTAGGCTTGCAGGATGCCCTGCAGTACCAGTTGATGTGCACCTGGTTCCCTAACTTCCAGGAACTGGTGGATGGTGCTTTGATGCTAGAACACAAGCGCCGAGAGATGGAGGAGAAGAAGCGGAAGTTCCAGGGCCAGCAGACTGGGAGCAACAACCACCCCCGCTTCACTGCTCCCCAAGCTCAATAGATGGTGAGCCAACAGCCCTTGCAGGGCCAGCCCGGCTCGTTCAACCGTGGCCAGTACCAGCAGCATCCCTAGTACACTCAGGCACCGCAGCAACAACACGTCTAGAACCAGTTGCAGAATACCCCAGCTCAGCGCAACCAGGTGCAGCTGTAACACCCTAAAATTCCATCACACATAAATCATAGCAACTTGGTTAAATTTATTTTTCTAAGGACTTAATTAAATTTTTAAATTAATTCGAGCCCAAAAATATTTAAACATCATTTAAATAATTTTTGAAGCAATAAGTGCATGTGCATCATATTTGGTTTGCATGTATTTTGTTTGATTTGTGTGTGAATTTCAAAAGCATGAAAAAGTCCATAACCGCCCCCTCAACTCTCTCTCTTTCTCACTTTCACTCCCGCGGCCCATCTCCCTCTCTCTCTCTCTTTCTTTCGGCCCAACGGCACTGCGCGGCCCAGCCCCTCTCCCCTCCCCCTTTTCCCATTTCCGCGCGGCCCGTCCCCGCTTTTGGCCCAGTTGCGGCCCAAGCCGCCTCCCCTCCCCCTTCTCTCACGCCGCCGCCGCCGACAGGTGGGGTCCACTTGTCGGGCCCGTCTTCCACCTCCACCGCCCCCTCCTCTGCCCCGCCCGACCGAGCCGCCCGAGCTCCCCCGCGCCGCTCCCTCTCCCGCGCCCTTTCCTCTCCCCCTCCACCGAGCTGCGGTTAATGCCTAGTGGAGAACCCACCCATAACCCCTCGCTCTCCCCTCGAAACGCCGCCCCACCGAGCTTCCCACTGTCGCTCGCCATTCATGGCCGGCCCATCCTTTCCCCTCGGCACCGAGCCCCCCCCCCCCTCTCCTCTTCGCCCTTTGAAGAGCACGACCGAGCCCCGAGAACCCTCTTCGACCCCTCTCGCCACCCAATTTCCCCGGAGCCACTTCAATTTCCGCCGCCGCCGCCGCCCGAGCGCCGCCGCCTCGTCAGACCGCCGCTCCAGGACTGCTCCGCTCTCTTCTTCCACTCCAGGACCTTCGCACCGTGGTAACGATGCTCCCGAACCCCTTCTCGTTCTCTGCCCCGCTCTGTTTGTGCCCCGACGGCTCTCGCCGGCGCTCCACCGCCGCCGTCCGTCGACGAGCACCACCACCGAAGCAAATTGACCAACGAGAACCCCCTGATCTTGTTCACCAGCTTGTCACTCACGCACAGAACCTTTTCGCGCTCGAATCCGCGGCTCCGAACTCTGGTTCGGGTGAACTCCGGCGAGTTCACCGCCGCCCGCCTCTGTTCGCCGACGAACACCGCCACCGTGGCCAATTGAACGACTAGAACCCCTTAAACACGTTCGCCACCTCCCCAGCAACACATAGAGCCTCTTCTCGCTTTCTCTCTCGCGCGCTAGCCCCTCCCCGCACCTCGTCGGAGTAGCGCCGCCGCTGTTCATCGTCGGCCGCCGGCTCCGCCGCGTAATCCACGACGAGACCACCCCCAACGAGTTCGCCAGCTCACCCCGGTCCTTTAGCGGCAAACCACGTCCCAACCCGAGGCTCGTAGCTCGAGTTCGAGCATCGCCGGCGTGTTCCCGGCCCGGCGCCGCCGCTCGCCGGCGTTCTCGCCGCCGCCCGACTCGGCCCCTCTCTGTCAGCCGTCCGATTCATATCCAACGGCCCACGATCACCCTGACCCGAGTCAACCAGGCCAAATAACGGTCAACCGAGGCCTTTTGCAAAAGAGACCCTGCCTTTCTCGGAAATTAACCCGCCGTCCTGATTAGTTCAAAAATAATTAGATTTAGGTCCTGAATTTTTCAGAAAACACCCCAAGCTTCTCTGTTTTTGTAACCCGAAGCCCAGCCCCTGTCTTTTACGCGTTAGCCCTCGGGTTTAATGCGTATTTACGTTTTAGCCCCTGTTTTTTCTTCAGTTCAGCCCCTGGAAACTTAGTTTCTTTGCCAGCAAGTCCCTAAAACTTGTTTTGGCCATATCTTTTCCGTCCTAGCTCCGTTTTTAGCGTTCTTGGTGTCCAAGCGTTCGTCTTTTCGAGCTTGTTAGTTTTAAATGCTTGTTTTAGTCTGTTAAGAATGTTTGATGTACTGTTTTTCTTATTTGTTTTATTGTGTTGATCGTAGACCTCGTGCCAGTTGCAACCGAGTCGCCCGTCGACGCGGACCAAGAACAGTTCTACGAAGAAGAAGAAGATCTTTTTGTAGACCAAGGCAAGTGGCCCTCCCCGCATATTCTTTTTGTCCTATATAACTGCAATTCAAACTAAAATTTACTATTATTGCATTAATATGACGGGAATACCTTTTTAAGGATTTATCTAGTCTTTTACCATGCTCCCTTGTACAACCCCTGATTTAAATAATACTTTGGGTTAGTTCATGCTTAGTGTTGCAATACCTTGGGAATGGTTAAAATGAATCTTTATAAAATTGTTGATCACGATATCTTTAATAATAAATGTCGGTTAATGCAAGAGAACTTTTATTTAATCGGAACATGGAGAACCACCTAAGAAAACAGTGCAACCATGGTGTCAAAATGGGCTCTGACCTTAGCCAATTAATTAGATGTGCGATTGTACTGATGACCTTATCCGAAAGGAGCAGAGGGGGTCTGGGGTTGCAGGGGTACAACCCGGTCCTCTTGGGGTAGCAGCCTTTGCTAAGGTGCTGACCATTAGGGAGGGTTGTGGACCGCCCTAGCTCTAACTCTTGCGGGTTGTTGGACTTTTGTATATCTTTGTAAAGGCTTCGAAGTGGACCCCTAGCCACTCACCTCGGAAGTGTTTAAGGGCCTTGCAAACCCGGGCAACATGGGGAACACGAGCTATGGTGAAAGTGTACAACCTCTGCAGAGTGTAAAACTGATATATCAGCCGTGCTCACGGTCAAGAGCGGCTTGGACACTCACATGATAATTAAACTTAAAGATGGAATATAAATCGTGGTTTTACTCGTGGGTTTTGGAAAAAGGATGTTCTTTTAAATGCTTAAGTGGGATGGTATAAACTTACATCTAGTAAATAGGAAATTGCTAATAAAACTTGATCAACTCTAAAAAGCTCACTGCTGTGAACCTTAGCCTATCCTTGTGGCCTTGCATTTTCACCCCGCTTGCTGAGTACCTAGTTAGGTGTACTCACACTTGCCATTGCTGAATCAGAAGAAGGAAATGGAGAAGAATACTACAGCGACTACGATGAGTTCTGAGGCTTGCGTTTCCCCCAGTCAAGATGCCTGTGGAAGATGGAAGTTGAAGACGCTTCGTTTAGCTATCGCTTGTTCTGCGAATAAAGACCTTCGTGTCTCCCGAGAGTGTAATATGAATATTATTATAAATCTCTTGTACTTTAGAACACTGTGTTTCGATATTACACTCTTTTGTCTACCATATGTGTGTAAACATGACCCTGGCGCACATATGAGACGCACTTGGTTTTCCTTTGAAAACCGGGTGTGACAGGAGTGGTATCAGAGCAGTGTTGACTGTAGGACGCAGCCTTAAGTTAGAACTGGTCGGAAATTAAGGACTCAACATCTAGAAAGCCATGTCATCTTTCAAAATTCCCCTATTTTCGCATAAAAATATAATTTATATTATTTCTTTTTGTTAAAAGAATCTCATCATTTTGATTTATTCTATACTGAGTCAGTTTTCTTTTCCTTGTCAGATGGTTCGTGAGTTTCAGACCGCTCGTGCTGTCACCGGGGTTCACGCCCTGCTGGACCGTCAGTTCCCCAGCACCCTGTGGAGGCACCTGCTGAGGAGGTCCCGGTTCAGGTACTGCCTGAGGCACAGGCAGAGGCACAGGAGGAGGAGCCACCTCAGCTCTACGACGGCACTGTGCTCGAGGTGGACGCCGACGGAGACATGGTGATTCCACCAGCTGCTCCTGCTGCCGGCGACGCTGCACCGGACGCTGCTGGAGGTGACCCAGACGACTCTGGGGACGACAGCGACGAGGAGGAGCCCAGTGACGGGGATGACCCCGACATGGAGGTCGACAACCAGGAGAACGACAACAACAACGACGAGGAGGATCCAGAGGAGCCCCGCCAGCGTGGTCCGGAGTACCACCTTCACGCTTCGCTGGGTGGTACCGGGCAGTTCTGCAGACTGCTGGAGGAGCTACTGGGGTTTTTAGAGTTCACTCTAAAGCCTCAGTACGTGGTCGAGCACTTCGAGGAGCCCGGCCTGGAGGACTACTACACAGCTCAGGTACACATCCGGGTACCTCAGCCAGAGGCTTCCGGATGGAGGATCCGTTCGACGCACTACAGCTGTGTTCCCTTCTCCACCGAGGACGCCGCCATCAACGACGCCGCCAGGAGAGCACTCTACTCCTACAGCTACCGTTTCCTCGACCAGCTGTACTACTCCGACTTCCGCCACGTACCCAGCCGACCGGTTGGCACTGAGGACACGGTGGTACCCGCTTCTCAGACAGGAGACGACCGAGTGGACGTTCTTGCTCGGGTCACAGCTGCGCTCAACACCGACTTAGAGAGAGCCACCTCCGAGATCGAGGGACTACACGGGAAGCTCCAGGACGCTCAGGCCAAGATCGCACAGCTCGAGGCTCAGCTTGCAGGACAGGCACCCCCTGAGGAGATGGTACAGCACTGCACCACGTCTTCTCCACCGCGCAAGAAGCTTCGCTACGGCACCCCAGGAGCTACCACTAGTCTTGGCTAGGAGTTTTTAGATGTCTACCCTTTTTCTTTTGTTAATAATTCCGTTCCTGCGAGGACGATGCGATGTAATAGTGGTAGATGGTTGAAAACATGCTTGAGTTGGATCTTTGTGATGACTGGATGCTTTTGTGGAGTGATGGCCACAACTGCGTTAATAAAATACTTAGTTTAATTAATTAATCTTAGCCCTCTTATGCTCTTGCTTTACTCGTCTTTATCTGTTCAGTTCTTACCTAAGACACTTTTCCCTAACACTCAGATGGTAAACACCAGGTCAGGAGGAGGACAAGATATTCCACCAGTGATACGCGCTCACATTGCAAGTCAGAGGAATCAAGCACCACCTCCCCCATCAAACCCACCAATGGATCCAGCAATGCAACAGTTTCTGGCTGCTCAGACTCAGCTGCTGCAGACTCTCGCTGCAACAATGCAAAACCTACAAGCCCAGCAAAACCAGCCACCGCAACCAGCACCAGCACCACCACCGCCCAGGGACAAGCATAAGGAATTCATGAGCCACCGTCCGCCCACTTATTCTCACTCATCAGATCCCTTGGATGCTGATGACTGGCTAAAGGTTGTCGCCAGGAAGCTGGAAATGACTCAGTGCACCGATCGTGAAATGGTGTTATATGCTGCAGGCAGACTTGAAGGACCAGCAGCTGACTGGTGGGACGCATACACTGCTGCACATGCCGCACCACAGAACATCACCTGGCAGGAGTTCAGGGATAGCTTCAGGGCTTACCACATTCCCTCTGGAGTTATGAAGTTAAAGCAGAAGGAGTTCCTCGCGCTGAAGCAAGGCAACATGTCAGTCAGCGAGTACCTGGACAAATTCACCCAGTTATCTCGCTATGCACCTGAGGAGGTCAACACTGATGCCAAGAGACAGGAACGATTTCTGGATGGTCTTATAGGGCCGCTCAACTATCAGTTGCAGAGTCACATCTTCCCAGATTTCCAGACCCTTCTGAATAAAGCTATTGGCCTGGAAAGCAAGCGCAAGGAAATTGGTGAACACAAACGGAAGTTCCAGGGACAGTCTAGCAGTAACACTCGCCCCCGCTACAATTCCCCTCAGAGTTCTTACTTCCGCTCTGGTGGACAGAATAGAAGTTATCCACAGAACATGCAGTTGCAACGTTCATTTCAGCAGCCGCAACGCTTAAATCAGCAATTACCCCGCACTCCGAATCCTCAGCAGAATCGGACAATCAACAACTCAGCCACTCCCCGCCCAAACAATGCCACAGGCGCTCCTGTGAGAAACAATGCTCCAGTACAGCCAAATGGATGTTTTAAATGTGGAGAATTGGGACACTATGCTAACAGCTGTCCTCAGCGTGGGATGCATACCCCACAGAGAGGCAATGAACAGAGGACTGAGAAACCATCGTCACAAGTTCGTCCCGGAAACTCAAGTGCACAGGGCAACAGGGCTCAGCGGAACTTTGTTCGTGGAAGGGTGAACCATGTGACCGCCGAACAAGCCCAAGAAGCTCCAGGAGTTGTACTTGGTATGTTTCTTGCCAATTCCATACCTGCAACAATTTTATTCGATTCTGGAGCAATGCATTCATTTATTACTGAACAATTTGTGGCAAAACATGGCATGAATATGAGGGCTATGAAAAAGCAACTATTAGTTAGTACTCCCGGCGGAGAAATGCAAGCCAGTTTATTATGCCCACAAGTGACTCTTAACATTATGGGAGTAGATTTCCCAGCTGATCTGGTAGTACTAAAATCTTGGGGAATAGATATAATTCTGGGAATGGATTGGTTACATCAGTGGGATGGATCTATTCAATGCCGAAAGAAATCAGTACTCTTAACCAGCCCTAAAGGAGACAGAATTGAGTATGTGGCAACTCCCTCATCGACAGAAGGCGGAACAGTAAATTCTATGGAGGGCAAGACTCTGGAAGATATCAAAATAGTGAACGAATATCCGGATGTATTTCCAGACGATTTACCAGGTATGCCACCTGACCGAGATATTGAATTCAGCATTGAACTTTTACCTGGTACTGCTCCCATATCTAAGAGGCCATATAGAATGGATGTCAAAGACTTGGCAGAACTTAAGAAACAAATAGAAGAATTGTTAAGTAAAGGGTTTATCCGTCCTAGTTCATCACCATGGGGAGCCCCCACTCTCTTCGTAGACAAGAAAGATGGCTCTAGAAGGATGTGTGTAGACTATCGATCTCTTAACGAGGTCACCATCAAAAACAAATATCCCTTACCTAGGATCGAGGATCTGTTTGATCAAATGAGAGGTGCAAAAGTGTTTTCCAAGATAGATCTGCGATCAGGGTATCATCAATTGAGAATTCGTCCGGAGGACATTCCCAAGACAGCTTTCACGTCCAGATATGGGTTGTATGAGTTTACTGTCATGTCATTCGGATTGACAAATGCCCCGGCATACTTCATGTATCTGATGAACAAGGTGTTCATGGACTATTTGGACAAGTTTGTAGTAGTGTTCATTGACGACATTCTGATATTCTCTCAGAATGAGGAAGAACATGAGGAGCATTTAAGACTCGTATTACAGAGACTTCGAGAACATCAGTTGTATGCTAAGTTCAGCAAGTGTGACTTTTGGTTAAAGGAAGTTTCATTTCTTGGTCATGTTATCACTGACGGAGGAATAGCAGTGGATCCGAGTAAAGTACAGGATGTGTTGAACTGGAACCCTCCGAAGAATGTGTCTGAGATCAGGAGTTTTCTCGGATTGGCAGGTTACTACCGCAGGTTTATTGAGGGCTTCTCGAAGATCGTAAAACCGCTTACAACCTTACTAGAGAAAGGAAAAGAATTCAAATGGAATGATAAATGCCAAGATAGTTTCGAAGAATTGAAGAAAAGATTGACTACTGCCCCTGTGCTGATCATGCCAGACATTCACAAAGGGTTTGACGTATATTGTGATGCCTCGCGTCAAGGCCTTGGTTGTGTTCTAATGCAAGAAGGAAAAGTAGTGGCTTATGCTTCCAGACAACTGAGGAAACATGAACAGAATTATCCAACACATGATCTAGAATTGGCCGCCGTTGTACACGCGCTGAAAATTTGGAGACATTACATGATTGGTAACAAGTGTCAGATCTTTACCGACCATAAGAGCTTGAAGTATATCTTCACTCAGAAAGATATCAATCTTAGACAACGCAGATGGATGGAATTAATCAAGGATTACGATCTGGAGATTCAGTATCACCCCGGTAAAGCTAATGTTGTAGCAGATGCTTTGAGTCGGAAGAGTCAGGCAAACATGCTTATAGCTCAGTTGAAACCGCAAGAGTTATGTTGGGAAATGGCACGGCTCAACTTAGGAATCGTAGCCCAGAGTGAATCTATGACCTTGGAGGTCGAATCAACACTTGAACAGGAGATCAGAAAAGGGCAGTTGACAGATGAAAAGATCAAGGAATACGAAAAGCTGATTGATTCAGGAAAAGTTCCCGATTTTAAGAAAGATGATCAGGGAACCATATGGTTCAGAAACAGGATATGTGTGCCAGAAGACGATCGCCTACGTGAGACTATACTGAAAGAAGCTCATGATTCGGCATACTCTATTCACCCTGGTAGCACCAAGATGTACCAAGATCTAAAACAGAAATACTGGTGATACGGAATGAAAAGAGATGTCGCAGCTCATGTCGCCTTGTGTGACATATGTCAAAGGGTAAAAGCAGAACATCAAAGACCAGCCGGTTTGTTGCAACCACTGAAAGTACCTAAGTGGAAATGGGAAGAAATTGGTATGGATTTCATAGTAGGTTTACCTCGTACACGCGATGGTTATGATTCCATATGGGTTATCGTGGACAGGTTAACCAAAGTTGCCCATTTTATACCAGTTAAAACCACTTACTCAGGAGCCAGGCTAGCAGAGTTGTACATGTCACGAATTGTGTGTTTGCATGGAGTTCCTAAAAAGATAGTGTCAGATCGAGGCACTCAGTTTACATCACGTTTTTGGAAGAAGCTACATGAGTCAATGGATACGAAATTGAATTTCAGCTCAGCATACCACCCACAGACTGATGGTCAAACTGAAAGGACAAATCAGATATTGGAAGATATGTTAAGGGCTTGTGCTTTAAAGCATGGAGGTAGTTGGGACAAAAGTTTACCATATGCGGAATTTGCTTACAACAACAGTTATCAATCAAGTCTCAAGATGGCACCGTTTGAAGCCTTGTACGGAAGAAAATGCAGAACACCCTTGTACTGGAATCAAACGGGTGAAAGTCAACTCTTCGGACCAGAAATTATAAAGGAAGCAGAAAGACAAGTTGAGATAATTCGGGAAAATCTTAAAACCGCACAGTCACGCCAAAAGAGTTACGCTGACCCTAAGAGAAGAGAAGTGGTATTCGAGGAAGGAGATTATGCCTATCTCAGAGTATCACCTATCAGAGGATTGCGAAGATTCAATGTCAGAGGGAAGTTATCACCTCGTTTTATCGGACCTTTTAAAATACTGGAAAGAAAAGGAGAAGTGGCATATAGGTTGGAATTACCAGCTCGATTATCAGGAGTTCATGATGTGTTCCATGTATCACAGCTAAAGAAGTGCTCAAATGAGATTAGAGTGGAGCACTTACCACTGGAGGATTTAGAAGTAAAGGATGACTTGACTTATAAGGAGTATCCTATCAAAATCTTAGACAAGTCACAGAGGGTCACACGAAGCAAGGAAATAAAAATGTGCAAAGTTCAATGGAGCAATCACTCAGAAAATGAGGCTACTTGGGAAAGAGAAGAAGAACTTATGGAAGAGTTCCCTCAGCTGTTCTCCGAATCTTCCTGAATCTCGGGACGAGATTCTCTTTAAGGGGGGTAGGATTTGTAACACCCTAAAATTCCATCACACATAAATCATAGCAACTTGGTTAAATTTATTTTTCTAAGGACTTAATTAAATTTTTAAATTAATTCGAGCCCAAAAATATTTAAACATCATTTAAATAATTTTTGAAGCAATAAGTGCATGTGCATCATATTTGGTTTGCATGTATTTTGTTTGATTTGTGTGTGAATTTCAAAAGCATGAAAAAGTCCAGAACCGCCCCCTCAACTCTCTCTCTTTCTCACTTTCACTCCCGCGGCCCATCTCCCTCTCTCTCTCTTTCTTTCGGCCCAACGGCACTGCGCGGCCCAGCCCCTCTCCCCTCCCCCTTTTCCCATTTCCGTGCGGCCCGTCCCCGCTTTTGGCCCAGTTGCGGCCCAAGCCGCCTCCCCTCCCCCTTCTCTCACGCCGCCGCCGCTGACAGGTGGGGTCCACCTGTCGGGCCCGTCTTCCACCTCCACCGCCCCCTCCTCTGCCCCGCCCGACCGAGCCACCCGAGCTCCCCCGCGCCGCTCCCTCTCCCGCGCCCTTTCCTCTCCCCCTCCACCGAGCTGCGGTTAATGCCTAGTGGAGAACCCACCCACAACCCCTCGCTCTCCCCTCGAAACGCCGCCCCACCGAGCTTCCCACTGCCGCTCGCCATTCATGGCCGGCCCATCCTTTCCCCTCGGCACCGAGCCCCCCCCCTCTCCTCTTCGCCCTTTAAAGAGCACGACCGAGCCCCGAGAACCCTCTTCGACCCCTCTCGCCACCCAATTTCCCCGGAGCCACTTCAATTTCCGCCGCCGCGGCCGCCCGAGCGCCGCCGCCTCGTCAGACCGCCGCTCCAGGACTGCTCCGCTCTCTTCTTCCACTCCAGGACCTTCGCACCATGGTAACGATGCTCCCGAACCCCTTCTCGTTCTCTGCCCCGCTCTGTTTGTGCCCCGACGGCTCTCGCCGGCGCTCCACCGCCGCCGTCCGTCGACGAGCACCACCACCGAAGCAAATTGACCAACGAGAACCCCCTGATCTTGTTCACCAGCTTGTCACTCACGCACAGAACCTTTTCGCGCTCGAATCCGCGGCTCCGAACTCTGGTTCGGGTGAACTCCGGCGAGTTCACCGCCGCCCGCCTCTGTTCGCCGACGAACACCGCCACCGTGGCCAATTGAACGACTAGAACCCCTTAAACACGTTCGCCACCTCCCCAGCAACACATAGAGCCTCTTCTCGCCTTCTCTCTCGCGCGCTAGCCCCTCCCCGCACCTCGTCGGAGTAGCGCCGCCGCTGTTCATCGTCGGCCGCTGGCTCCGCCGCGTAATCCACGACGAGACCACCCCCAACGAGTTCGCCAGCTCACCCCGGTCCTTTAGCGCCAAACCACGTCCCAACCCGAGGCTCGTAGCTCGAGTTCGAGCATCGCCGGCGTTCTCGCCGCCGCCCGACTCGGCCCCTCTCTGTCAGTCGTCCGATTCATATCCAACGGCCCACGATCACCCTGACCCGAGTCAACCAGGCCAAATAACGGTCAACCGAGGCCTTTTGCAAAAGAGACCCTGCCTTTCTCGGAAATTAACCCGCCGTCCTGATTAGTTCAAAAATAATTAGATTTAGGTCCTGAATTTTTCAGAAAACACCCCAAGCTTCTCTGTTGTTGTAACCCGAAGCCCAGCCCCTGTCTTTTACGCGTTAGCCCTTGGGTTTAATGCGTATTTACGTTTTAGCCCCTGTTTTTTCTTCAGTTCAGCCCCTGGAAACTTAGTTTCTTTGCCAGCAAGTCCCTAAAACTTGTTTTGGCCATATCTTTTCCGTCCTAGCTCCGTTTTTAGCGTTCTTGGTGTCCAAGCGTTCGTCTTTTCGAGCTTGTTAGTTTTAAATGCTTGTTTTAGTCTGTTAAGAATGTTTGATGTACTGTTTTTCTTATTTGTTTTATTGTGTTGATCGTAGACCTCGTGCCAGTTGCAACCGAGTCGCCCGTCGACGCGGACCAAGAACAGTTCTACGAAGAAGAAGAAGATCTTTTTGTAGACCAAGGCAAGTGGCCCTCCCCGCATATTCTTTTTGTCCTATATAACTGCAATTCAAACTAAAATTTACTATTATTGCATTAATATGACGGGAATACCTTTTTAAGGATTTATCTAGTCTTTTACCATGCTCCCTTGTACAACCCCTGATTTAAATAATACTTTGGGTTAGTTCATGCTTAGTGTTGCAATACCTTGGGAATGGTTAAAATGAATCTTTATAAAATTGTTGATCACGATATCTTTAATAATAAATGTCGGTTAATGCAAGAGAACTTTTATTTAATCGGAACATGGAGAACCACCCAAGAAAACAGTGCAACCATGGTGTCAAAATGGGCTCTGACCTTAGCCAATTAAATAGATGTGCGATTGTACTGATGACCTTATCCGAAAGGAGCAGAAGGGGGTCTGGGGTTGCAGGGGTACAACCCGGTCCTCTTGGGGTAGCAGCCTTTGTTAAGGTGCTGACCATTAGGGAGGGTTGTGGACCGCCCTAGCTGTAACTCTTGCGGGTTGTTGGACTTTTGTATATCTTTGTAAAGGCTTCGAAGTGGACCCCTAGCCACTCACCTCGGAAGTGTTTAAGGGCCTTGCAAACCCGGGCAACATGGGGAACACGAGCTATGGTGAAAGTGTACAACCTCTGCAGAGTGTAAAACTGATATATCAGCCGTGCTCACGGTCAAGAGCGGCTTGGACACTCACATGATAATTAAACTTAAAGATGGAATATAAATCGTGGTTTTACTCGTGGGTTTTGGAAAAAGGATGTTCTTTTAAATGCTTAAGTGGGATGATATAAACTTACATCTAGTAAATAGGAAATTGCTAATAAAACTTGATCAACTCTAAAAAGCTCACTGCTGTGAACCTTAGCCTATCCTTGTGGCCTTGCATTTTCACCCCGCTTGCTGAGTACCTAGTTAGGTGTACTCACACTTGCCATTGCTGAATCAGAAGAAGGAAATGGAGAAGAATACTACAGCGACTACGATGAGTTCTGAGGCTTGCGTTTCCCCCAGTCAAGATGCCTGTGGAAGATGGAAGCTGAAGACGCTTCGTTTAGCTATCACTTGTTCTGCGAATAAAGACCTTCGTGTCTCCCGAGAGTGTAATATGAATATTATTATAAATCTCTTGTACTTTAGAACACTGTGTTTCGATATTACACTCTTTTGTCTACCATATGTGTGTAAACATGATCCTGGCGCACATATGAGACGCACTTGGTTTTCCTTTGAAAACTGGGTGTGACAGCAGCAAGGGCCTGTCCAGCACCCTAACAACGCCAACAATGTACCGGTGGGCCCAAGGGCGTGCTACCATTGTGGTGATCAGGGTCACGACGCCAATGTGTGTCCCAAGAAGGCTCAGAATGCTGCAGGTCAGAACAACCCCCAGAGAGTTGGGCAGAATGGGAACCAGCCACAGGCACAAGCAGGCAAAGGTCCTCAGAACCCCGTCAGCGGCAAAGTCAACCACATGGGTGCTGAAACTGCAGAGGGAGCTACCGACGTGGTCGTGGGTACGTTCCTTGTCAACTCGACCCTTGCAACTGTTTTGTTCGATTCTGGAGCTTCGCATGCTTTCATATCTGCTACCTTTGTGAAAAAGAACTTAATAGCCCTGCAACCCATGATGAGTGCTATGCTAGTTAGCTCACCAGGGGGGAACAGCGACCTACCTTGCGTTGCCCCCATATCACCATCACAATAAGGGGGGTAGACTTCGAAGTGCGACCGATAGTCTTGGAATCTATTGGCTTCGACTTAATTCTGGGTATGAGTTGGTTAGCTAGATACGATGCACTAATCCAATGTGCCAAGAGAGCCGTGCAATTGACAACGAAGACCGGTGAGAAGGTGGAATATCAAGCAGCCAGTCTTTCAGAGCACAATCAAGTCAACCAAGCTGAGGGTGCAATACCAGAGGACATCCGAGTGGTGTGCGAGTTTCCGGATGTGTTCCCAGAGGAATTGCCAGGTATGCCCCCGGAACGCGAAGTTGAATTTGTTATTGAACTAAAACCTGTCACTGCACCTATAGCTAAAAGTCCATATATGATGGGAGTGAAGGAACTGAAGAAACTTAAGGAAGAATTAAGCTCTTTGCCACAAAAAGGGTATATTCGTCCTAGTTCTTCACCATGGGGAGCACTAGTGTTTTTCGTGAATAAGAAGGATGGCACACAGAGGATGTGCATGGACTATCGAGCCCTCAATGAAGTGACTGTCAAGAACAAGTATCCCTTGCCGAGGATTGATGATCTGTTCGATCAATTGAACGGAGCTTGTGTGTTTTCCAAGATAGACCTTCGATCGGGCTACCACCAGATGAGGATCCGACCCTCCGACATACCCAAGACGACCTTCACCACTCGGTATGGGCTATATGAGTTCACAGTCATGCACTTTGGACTAACCAATGCTCCAGCATACTTCATGTACCTGATGAATAGCATCTTCATGGACTACCTGGACAAGTTTGTGGTGGTGTTCATTGATGACATTCTGGTCTTTTCCAAGAATGAAGGGGAACATGAAGAGCATTAGAGGATGGTGATGCAGAGACTCTGGGAACATCAGTTATATGCCAAATTGAGCAAGTGTGAGTTCTGGTTGAAGGAAGTAGCATTCTTGGGACACGTGTTGTCCAATGGAGGAGTGGCAGTTAACCCGAAGAAGGTTAATGATGTGTTGAGCTAGAACCCGCCTCGGGATGTCAGCGAGATCAGGAGTTTCCTTGGGATGGCTGAATATTATCGGCGGTTCATTGAAGGATTCTCCAGGATTGCTAAACCCATGATGGCGTTATTGGAGAAAAATGCCAAGTTCATCTGGACGGATGAGTGTCAGACCAGCTTCAAAGAGTTGAAAAAGAGGCTGACAACAGCACCCGTGCTGATATTGCCCGACATAGCCAAGAGCTTCTCCATCTACTGCGATGCATCCCATCTAGGATTGGGGTGTGTACTTATGCAGGAAGGGAGAGTCGTGGCATATGCATCAAGACAGTTGCGGAAGCATGAGCAGAACTATCCGACACATGATCTAGAGTTGGCAGCTGTAGTGCATGCCCTGAAGATTTTGAGGCATTACTTGATTGGGCACAAGTGTGACATCTACACCGATCATAAGAGCCTGAAGTATGTCTTCACTCAGTCAGAGTTGAATATGAGGCAACGCCGTTGGTTGGAGTTGATCAAGGACTATGATCTGGAGATCCACTACCACCCAGGGAACGCTAACTTGGTGGCAGATGCTCTGAGTAGGAGAAGCTATGTGTACAAGATCACCGGCCATTCTCTGCCTGAAGAACTCAGCCGGGAATTTGAGAGGATGAGTCTGGGGTTCGTGACTAGCATCACGGAGATGACAGTAGATCCGACTCTTGAACAGGAGATGCGTAGGGGTCAACTTGGTGATGAAAAGATCAAGGAGATTGTGGAGAATGTTGCCCTAGGAAAAGCCCCTTGTTTCCAAGTGGATGAACAAGGAACCTTGTGGCACGGGAAGAGGATACGCGTGCCCGATATTGCGCAGATCAAGGACACGATCCTAAGAGAAGCATATGATTCGGCATACTCGATACACCCAGGAAGCACCAAGATGTACCAAGACATCAAGGAAAGATTCTGGTGGTACGGATTGAAGCGTGATGTGGTGACTTATGTGGCACTATGTGACACTTGTCAGAGAGTTAAGGCTGAACATCAGGGGCCAGCCGGATTACTCCAGCCCTTGAAGATACCAGAATGGAAATGGGAAGAAGTTGGTATGGACTTCATAACGGGTCTACCCCGCACGCAGCGAGGATTTGACTCCATTTGGGTGATTGTGGACCGCTTGACCAAAGTGGGACACTTTCTTCCGGTAAAGACCACCTACACGGGAGCCAGACTAGCAGAGCTATATATGGAAATGATTGTGTGCTTGCATGGAGTGCCAAAATGGATAGTGTCTGACCGAGGTACTCATTTCACGTCACACTTCTGGCAGAAGCTACATGATTCTATGGACACTAAGCTGCATTTCAGTTCGGCTTATCACCCACAGACAGATGGACAGACGGAACGAACCAATCAGATTCTGGAAGACATGTTGAGAGCATGTGCTCTACAGTATGGTGTCAATTGGGACAAGAGTTTGCCCTATGCGGAGTTCTCGTACAACAACAGCTATCAGAAGAGTCTGCAAATGGCACCGTTCGAGGCTTTGTATGGCCGGAAGTGTCGAACCCCTCTATTTTGGAACTAGACCGGAGAAAGTCAAGTTTTTGGTCCAGAGATACTGAGAGAAGTAGAGCAACAAGTGCAAGTGATCCGACAAAATTTGAAAGTGGCACAATCACGGCAGAAAAGCTATGCCGATGTCAGAAGAAGGGATCTCACCTTCGAAGTCGACGACTTTGTGTATCTCAAAGTGTCACCAATGCGAGGTGTGAAAAGGTTCAACATCAAGGGCAAGCTAGCACCTCGGTACATCGGGCCATTCAAAGTAATGGAACGAATGGGTGAAGTGGCTTATCGGCTAGAGCTACCTGAGAGACTGGCCGGAGTGCACGATGTGTTCCACATATCTCAGTTGAAGAAGTGCTTGCAGGTACCTGAGGAGCAGATCCCGATAGATGAGCTGAATGTACAGGAAGATCTCACCTACGAGGAGTACCCCATCAAGGTTCTAGAAAGGTTAGAGAGAGTAACCAGAAACAAGGTCATCCGAATGTGCAAGGTACAATGGAACCGACACTCGAAGGACGAAGCCACTTGGGAAAGAGAAGAAGATCTCAAGGCCGAGTATCCACAACTCTTCGCTTCCTCATTCGAATCTCGAGGATGAGATTCATCTTAAGGGGGGTAGGTTTGTAACACCCAAAAATGGCTCATTAAAAATTGTTAGTAATTAATTGGCTTTCATTTTAATTGTTCATATTTAATATAGGTCAATTGAATTATTTTTTAATATTAAAATTAAATATAAGTTGTAGAAACATTTTTGTTGCATCCATGTCGCTGCACGGTGTTTTGTTTGGTAGCAAGTTAAGTTGGAATATAAATTTTGTTTAAATTTGAATTTAATTTGCAATTGTTTGAACCCTAGAAAAGTTAATTTCGGCCCAAACCCCCCTCAAACTTACTCCCTGGATCGTTTCAGCCCCTACCCTCTCTTTTCCCAGTCCGGCCCAAACCCCCCTCCACTCGTTTCCCCCAGCCCAGTGCGGCCCACCTTCTCCCCCGCACGTCTTCGCTTCGCCGGACCAGCAGTGGCCCAGCCGCTCCTTCCCTCCTCCCACTCTCCCTCTCACTGCCACCAGGGCCCCACACGTCAGCTCTTTCCCCTTCCCCGCGCCCGAGTGCCCCCTCTTTCTCCGGCGCGATTGCAGCCGCCTCGGCCGGCCGAATCCGCCCCTCCCCGCGCCCTTGGACCTGCCCCGCGCCTGCTCGGAAGCTTCCCCGTGAACCTTTCCCCTTTTGCGCGCGCCCAAGCTTGGCAAGAGGCCATCCCCCCCGAAGGCAACTCGCGATCGCCGGCCGTGCCACCCGGTCCCCGGCATACCTACACAATGTGACCCCCTCCGGCCTATTTAAGCTGAGCCCCGCACCCCCCAGCATCTCACCAACCCCCTCCCGAGCCCCAAGCGCCACCCAGTGCCTCCCACGCCCCGCTCCAGCGCCGCCCGAGCAGCTCCACTGGCCGCCGTCGTCGACAGACGTCTCCGACGCACCACCGATGCCTTGGACCGCCCTGGTAAGCGTGTCATGCTCCAATGATGCTCTAGCGCCAAATCTCGCCCCGAACCGAGCTCCCTAACGCCCCCGCCTAACCTCACCGGAGTGTCACTCCGCCGGCCACCGTCAGCCGACGCCACCACTGCCAAATCCACGACTTGATCACCCCCATCATGTTCATCTTGTCGCCCCACCCCCGTAGGACCAAGCCGCGTAGAAAACCGAGCACCGTAGCGCATTTCCGTCCTTGCTCCGGCGAACTTCCACCGCCGACCCGAGCATGTGGCATTTTTGCAAATAAACCAATGGCCTATCCTTGATATTTATCCTTGCATGCCTCTGTTGTTACCCTCCATGGGTATGGTTGGACTTGCTGAGTACGTATGTACTCACCCTTGCTTGTTTTACAGAAGAGGACCCGGATTTCGTCGAGTAGGGGTTACGTCCTGCACCCAACCTCGCCTGTGTGTTAGGGTCGTCCGCTTGAAGAACCGCATGGCGCAGCTCTCTGATGATGCCATGTTTAGCTGTACCGTTTGGTTTCTAGTTTCTATCCTTACGTTAGTGGCGCGTTTGTGCCCGCTACCACGTAGGTTTGTTCGGTAATGGACCATCTGTTGTAATAAATGTGAATCAGCCTGCTAGGACTGATATTTGTATCACATTTAAGACTTATCATTTGAGGGGACACTTCAAAGGAGAAGAAGAAAAACAATTATGATGGTAAGGTCTCTGTTGCTTCTGCTGCTGGTGATTCTGATTCAGGAGATTGTCTGGTAATATCTGCCTGTTGTGTTTCTGGTAATGTTGAATGGATTCTGGATTCCGCATGTTCGTTTCATATCTGCACTAACAAAGATTGGTTTATTTCCTATAAGCCTGTGCAGAATGGAGATGTTGTGCGAATGGGAGATGATAACCCACTTGAGATTGTGAGCATTGGCTCCGTTCAGATCAAGACTCATGATGGCGTGACTCGCACGTTGATAAATGTGAGGTACATACCAGGAATGAAAAGAAATCTAATTTCTTTGAGCACACTTGCCAGAGAAGGATTCAGATACACCGGTTTACATGAACTTTTAAAGGTATCAAAAGGTTCTCTTGTATGTTTTCTAGGTGATCTCAATGCTTCAAATTTATATGTACTCAGAGGTACTACTCTGCATGGTTCGGTTTATGCTAATGTTACTAATTCTGAACCTAGTACTACTAACCTCTGGCATATGCGTCTGGGCCATATGAGTCACCTTGGTATGGCAGAATTGATGAAGAGAAACTTGTTGGATGGCTGCACTTCGAGTAGCATGAAGTTCTATGAGCATTGTATTTTTGGGAAGCATAAAAGGGTAAAATTCAATACTTCAGTTCATACCACCAAAGGTACTCTTGATTATGTACATGCTGACTTATGGGGTCCCTCTCGTGAGCCTTCTCTTGGTGGTGCTTGTTACATGCTTACTATTATTGATGACTACTCTAGAAGGGTTTGGCCTTATTTTCTGAAACATAAAGATGATACCTTTGCTGCTTTTAAGGACTGGAAAGTTATGATAGAAAGACAAACTGAAAGGAAAGTAAAATTGCTTCATACTGACAATGGTGGAGAGTTTTGTTCGACTGCCTTTGATGACTATTGCAGGAAGGAAGGCATTGTGAGACATCACACCATACCGTGTACTCCTCAACAAAACGGTGTGGCCGAATGTATGAACAGAACCATCATATCGAAGGCCCGTTGTATGCTGTCCAATGCACGAATGAGCAAGTGTTTTTGGGCTGAAGCTGCAAATACTGCATGTTACTTGATAAACAGGTCGCCTTCTATTCCACTTAATAAGAAAACTCCCATGGAGGTATGGTCCGGTACGCCTGCTGATTATTCCCATTTGAAAGTTTTTGGTTGCACTGCTTATGCTCATGTTGATAATGGAAAATTAGAGCCTAGAGCTGTTAAGTGTCTTTTTCTTGGTTATGGTTCTGGAGTTAAAGGATATAAACTGTGGAATCCCGAAAAAAGAAAGACTTTCATGAGCAGAAGTGTGGTTTTCAATGAATTTGTGATGTTTAATGATAATTTGTCCTCGGATAGTGTTCCAGATATTTCTGCTACAGAGGTGCAGCATATGCGCTTGCAGGTGGAGCATGTTGATGATGAGGTAGTTGAGCAGGTGGAGCCAGTTGATGACCAAGACAATGAGGTTGCTGATGATGGTGCTCATGATGATATTCAGCAAACTCCTCCTATTTTACAGCAAGAGGAGGATTTACCTATTGTTCAACGCAAGTCTAAGAGAAGTTGTGGTCCTCCCAAATGTCTCATTGAAGAATGTAATTTATCTTACTATGCTTTGAGTTGTGCTGAACAGGTGGAGAATATTCATGAGCCAGCAACATATAAAGAAGTTGTTCATTGTGGTGATCGTGAGAGCTGGATTTCAGCTATGCATGAGGAGATGCAGTCTCTTGAGAAGAACAGTACATGGGAGGTTATGCCTTTGCCTAAGGAGAAGAAGACTATCCGCTGCAAATGGATGTTCAAGAGAAAGGAGGGTTTTTCTCCAAGTGAGCCTCCAAAGTTTAAGGCAAGGTTAGTTGCAAAAGGTTACAGACAGATTCTTGGTGTTCTCTCCAGTTGTAAAACACAATTCACTCCGTACTTTCTTTAGTATTGTTGCTTCACATGATCTCGAGCTTGAGCAGTTAGATGTGAAGACTGCGTTTTTACATGGAGAGCTAGAGGAGGATATATACATGGACCAGCCGGAAGGGTTCATAGTGCCTGCCAAGGAGAAGTTTGTGTGCAAGTTGAAGACATCCTTGTATGGTTTGAAATAGTCCCCTCATCAGTGGAACAAGAGGTTTGATTCATTTATGCTGTCACACGGGTTTAAAAGGTCAAAATTTGATAGCTGTGTTTACATCAAACATGTTAATGGATCACCTATATACTTGCTGTTGTATGTTGATGATATGTTGATTCCTGCCAAGAGTCAGATTGAAATCACTAAGTTGAAGAAATTGTTGAGTAGTGAGTTTGATATGAAAAATCTTGGTGCTGCTAAGAAAATTCTTGGTATGGAAATTAGTAGAGACAGAAAATCCGGTTTGCTATTCTTAGTCAACAAAATTATATCAAGAAAATTCTTTAGCGTTTCAACATGCAAGATGCTAAAGCTGTTAGTACCTCTATTGCATCTCACTTTAAGTTGTCAGCTACACAGTGTCCTAGTACAGATCAGGAAATTGAATACATGTCAAGAGTTATTCTAGTGTTGTTGGGTCTTTGATGTATGCCATGGTTTGTTGCTCTCGTCCAGATTTGTCATATGCTATGAGTTTGGCTAGTAGATATATGTCTAATCCTGGTAAAGAACATTGGAGGGCAGTTCAGTGGATTTTCAGGGACCTTAGAGGCACGACATATTCTTGTTTGAAGTTTGGAAAAACAGATAAGGGGCTTATTGGTTATGTGGATTCTGACTATGTTGCTGATAGCAACAACAGTCTGTAACGTAGCCCTCCAACTCACAACACAACTACCAACAGTAAACACATATCCAGTAAGTGATCTGAAGCAGACTGTTGTTGCAGACTGTTGTTGCTTTGTCAACTACTGAAGCAGAATATATGGCTATTTGTGAAGCATGCAAGGAATTGGTTTGGCTGAAAGGCTTATATGCTGAGCTTTGTGGAGTTGAATCTTGTATTACTTTATACTATGATAGTCAAAGTGCTATTTACCTTACTAAAGATCAGATGTTCCATGAAAGGACTAAGCATATTGATATCAAGTATCATTTTGTGCGTGATGTGATCGAAAAAGGTATGCTGAAGGTATGCAAGATCAGTACTCATGATAATCCTACTGATATGATGACTAAGCCAGTTCCTGTTGCTAAGTTTGAGCTTTGCTCAAGCTTAGTTGGCTTGACAGCTTAGCCCAAGTGGCTATTTGGCGCCAGAAGTTTTGTTCTTTATTGTGTTTAGGTGATGATTTGATATATGCTACAAGAAGAAATTTGTCTCAATGTAGAGTTTGTTGTGATGTGATCCAAATTCATTGCACAAGAAAAGGCCCATTGCCGGAGGCTTGGACCGGAGCGAAGCGGCGCTATGGTTTCTCTCAAGAGCGCACAGTTTAGTCCCACCTCGATAATGCAACCAAGGACGGGCACGTGAGTAGCCTATATAATAGACCTTTGTTCTTTGGTGAAAGATCATCCTCTTGTAAGCCGCTAATAGGCATTGTAAACACACGCCCAATATAGTAAAGCTTTTTACTGGCTGGCGCCCGTGGTTTTTTTCCTTCTACATTGGGAGGGTTTTCCACGTTAAATCTTGTGTCTTGCTGTGTTTGGTTTCGTTTTACTTCACTGTTATTCGCCGTCGCTTATAACATTCTCTTCTCTTCCATTTTCGAAGGAAAGAATCTGATAGGTGTTCCGTGCACGTCCAGCTCTCGTTCTTATGAAATCGATGCTGATGAGCAGCTCCAGAGCTTGAAGGAAACTGCCCACCTCTTCATCCTCTCCATTGGATGCTGGGTTTGGATCATCTTCATCGACGAGGTGAACGCGAACGCCAGTCTCGCCACGCCGCGGTTAAACGCTAGGTGTGCAATGCAGCCGGCGGGGACGAGAGCATAGGCGGGCAAGATAGGATTGGACCTTGGAGGTGGCGGCGGCAAGGAATGGCAGATTGAGCCGCAGGCCCGCCGTGTGCCCCGACGCCGGCATGTGTGGACGTCGTAAAGATGAGCTTACGGCTTGAGTTACGGGCTTACGGCTCGAAGCTCCATCCAATGTCGGCTTGAGGCTTTAGGGTTTAGATGGCCGTCGAGCTGCCGCCGACCAACCTCGCCGTGCTCTGCATAGAGTCTCGCGCAGCGTCAGCAATGATCGGAGCCAGCCGCGCCACCGACCTCGTCCTCCTTGCAGCAGAGCTCAGCGCAGCACAGCGCGCCATGGAGCCAGAGGCGGAGCGGCAAGCGGTAGAGCTTTGCTGCCTTGCGGTCGATCCAAGCCACGCAAGCCGGAACCGCCGGCCCGTCGTGTTCCCTAACCCGGGAGGAGGACTCGACAGTGCTGCTGCTGGGGCTGACGGCCAGCATCTTGGGAGGCGGCGGCGGTGGGTGCGCTCCGGCGGCGAAGGCGACGGGGAAGTTGGTCTTGGCCTTGGGCCCGCGGAAGTGGAGCACGTTGGCGTTGTAGGCGCGCACGACAGCGTCGAAGGTTTCGAGACAAACGTGGGCCTTCCTGGCGGGGTCCTGGATCTCCGCGGCGTACCGGCCCTACGGGCGCTTTTGGACACGTTATTCCAATCATTATGGATTGACTATTTTATCCTTGGTATAAAAAATTAATCTTGAAATAGCGATCATCCCGCACTCTCTTTTTTGTGCAGACCCCACCAAAACAGTATGCACCTGGTGCGTACTCGCTCACCATTCAGCAAGCACCAAATGCATGCTAGGTACCTCTCTTTTGGGTACCTCTTCGTACCTTCCATACTTATCAGCCGTCAGATCGAGCGACGTGAGCCATCCATTTTTCCTTCAACCATTGTAAAACGATTCTTAAAAAATTGTAAGGTACTAAGTAATTAACTCTCATCAAATGTCTTTATTGGACTTAAGAAAAACCATAGTTGTTTGAGAAAATTCTAAATAAGACCATCAACCCTTAGCCATGGGCGAGACAAAACACTCGAAAAATAATATTGTAAATAATCTAATATATTTAGATTGGTACATTGTATTTTTTTTGTGGCCCTTCCTTAGCATGTGTATCATTAAGAGGAAGATCAAAACGACCATTACAAATCTTAACAGGCAGAGGTTGCTAAGACTATTACAGACCACCACCAAAATATGAACAGCATAAACAAGAGAAGCAAGAACAAATGGAGGTGACGAAGAACACCCCTAGCCCCTCAACCGAAACACGGCCACTCTAACAACTGATTCTGCAAAAAAGATACAACTGTCGCCGTGGAAACCTAGAGCGTACGTGAGTGTATACACATCACCCTACCTGAATCTACAGGCATCATTTTCATTCCATTTCTTATATGCCTCGTCATCGATCTAGGTTTCCTACGCACCAGTGCACCATATGCAGCAGGCATCCAAGGGAGCGAAGCGTTGGGACTTTGAGATGCATGCAATTACTAATACGGGTACCTGGCGTTCGCAAAGCAACAAGGATAATCCGGTTCCCTGGTGCCACTCACTCCGAAGCATCTTGTGTCTTGGTTCTCAGGTTCGAAGTCCGATGTATGGTCCATTGTGTGTACTTGGTCACAAGACACGAACCGCTGATGTTTTCTGCGCAGTCTCTCTATTTTATTTCTATCCACATAAAATGGAATGCCGCTTGATGCTCTCCCTAGGGGTGAAGAGTAATGAAGAGTAACTAGGTTACGAAGACCACAGGAGTGAACAGTAAATGTGTTGGTAGGTGCAGTTCTATATTTATATCTGCAGTCCTCCAATTGGACCTCGAAGAAGTTTAATTTGCTGCATACATTTTGCATGTACCGGCCTTTTGTTTTTCCCTTTTTTAGTTTTCAAAAAACAACCTCAAAGTTCACTATGCAAAAGAAGATTCCCATCACATCAAAATGTCGGCCTATACATAGAGTACTAAATGTAGATGAAATCAAAAACTAACTGCACAGTTTTGTGTACTCTGCGAGACGAACATTTTGAGCCTAATTAATCAATTTTTGGATAATTTTTCACACATACAAACGAAATGCTACAGTGACGCAATGATTACGAAGTGTCCCCAAACCCCTAAATCTCTGCCCCCTATTTTGCATCTAAACAAGTAAAAATATGCTGTCGTTATGCCTGGATCCTCGTTATGACTAACAACTCAAAGTCCAACGTTATGTTTTATAGAATATGGCATAACATAATGTGATAGAAGCCCTAGTAAAGTTTCCACATTAAAAGTAAGATTGCGATCGAACAGAATAAAAAGTCTCTCATGGGCATCTTCAGCACTCTTTGTTGAGAAGTAAATCTCAACGGGAGAGCCCGTGCACACTCAACAGCCAGTCCGTGGTCACGCTGCAGGTGAGGACTGAATATCCGAAGCATATCCTGGATATGTGTTCCACGAAATGCAGGAATAAAGTGCACTATGATGTTGCCCATTTGAGACTGGTTTGGAGCTACATGTTTCTAACCATGAAATTGAACTTATTTAACAATCCCTTTGCTTTCTTGCGGTAGTACTAACTTTATTGAAATAACTGTCTTTGCTGCTCGTTCCTAGTTAGATTTATTGGCTTAGTGAAAAATTATCCAATGCAACCCTAATAAAAATGTCGAACTCAATCCGTGTGAAGCACTCGCGAAGAGAACTGCAAATACAAATGGATTCAAACTAATTCAAATGGGAAATGATTCACAGGATGGAACCCTGAGGATGAGGAGCAGCAGATTTTACTGAATCGAAGCATAGTTGGGGAAATCCCCGATACAGAGGAGCCGACGGCGAGACGACGATACTACTATTAGATTAATTGGGCCTTGGCCCATTTAAGTCTCAATTAATCCAAGAATTAAAAGGTCCACTAATAAATGCTAGGGAATTAAATCCCGGATGGAGAGTCAACGGGAACCCTAACCAACTTAAATAGTGGACCAACTACGGACCACTTGTGAAGTTGGTAAAAGGAGATGGACGTGCCACACGCGCGCGCGCTCGCTCGCCTCGCCGAGCCGTGGCCGTGTCGTGTCGTGACGTGACGTGACGTGCCAAGCTGCTCTGCGTGGCTGAGAGTAACTGATGACGTTTAATGGCATTATTGGGCTGACCAATAACTGACGTCATTATGGCCATTGCTGAATGATGCCTATATTTCTAACAATCCAAAAACCTTATTTTAATAATAGGCTTTCGGTAGCTGGTTTTGCCGCATCAATCAAACCGAATGTTTTCGATGGGTCTAATTACAAACGTTGGCGCGAGAGGGTCACGCTGTGGTTGACGGCAATGAACATCATGCTTGTCATACAGGGGAAGCCCGAACATTTCACTCCAGAGGAGGAGCGGGCTTTCGTGGCGGCCGAACAGTTCATCATGGGTGTTCTCGCTGAAAGCCTTGTGGACACGTACCTCTTGCTGCCGAGTGGCAAAGATGTTTGAGATGCGCTTGAGGCTAAGTTTGGGGTCTCTGATGCTGGTGGCGAGCTATATGTCATGGAACAGCTCTTTGACTACAAGATGGTTGAAGACCGTCCTGTGGTAGAGCAGGCCCATGAGATCCAGGCGCTGGCTAGAGATCTTGAGAACTATAGCAAGGATGCTCCATGTCGGTTGCCTGACAAGTTTGTGGCTGGAGGTATTATCTCCAAGTTGCCACCTTCTTGGAAGGATTTTGCGACCTCTCTGAAACACAAGAGACAAGAGTTTACTATTATCGATCTCATCGGCACTCTTGATCTGGAAGAGAAGGCGAGGGCAAAAGACCAACGTGGTAAAGGGATTGCTGGATCTTCTAGTGCCAACTTGGTGCAAAAGAAGAACTTCAATTCATCCAACAAAAAGAAGAACAAGCCGCAACAGAACCAGACAAAGACTAATCAGACGGCTCAGTTCAAGAAGAAGAAGAAACCGCCGACGGGGCATTGTTGTGGTTGTGGTAGCCTGGACCACTTTGTTGCAAAGTGCCCGCACCGCAAGGACAAGAACAATGGCGGCAATGGTGGCAGTGCCAACATGGTTGTTAGTGAGACTGGTGGAACGTCGGGGTACGGTAATCTTTTACCTACAGTTCTTTCAGTATGTCATTCACTCGATTGGTGGATTAACACTGGTGCTAATATTCATGTTTGTGCTGACATTTCCTTATTTTCTTCTTACCATGCAGGCGGGTCTTCCTCCGTGTTGATGGGAACGGATCACATGCGCGTGTTTTGGTGCTGGTTCGGTCGATCTGAAGCTTACTTCGGGAAAGACCGTTCGACTGAAGAACGTGCAGCATGTCCCCACCATCAAAAAGAACTTAGTCAGCGGGTCTCTTCTGTGTAGAGACGGCTTTAAACTAGTCTTTGAATCCAATAAATGTGTAATCTCTAAATTTGGAAGTTTTATTAGAAAAGGTTATGATAGCGGAGGCTTATTCCGCTTTTCTTTGTCAGACAATTGTAATAAAGTTGTGAACCATGCTGCAAACGTTAATACTGAATCTAATGTTTGGCATTCGCGACTCTGTCATGTTAATTTTGGTTGTATGATGCGTCTTGCAAACCTGAGCTTAATTCCGAAATTCACCTTAGTCAAAAATTCTAAGTGTCATGTGTGTGTTGAATCAAAACAACCTCGCAAGCCTCATTTCGCGGCTGAGGCGAGAAACTTGGCACCTCTAGACTTAATTCATTCCGATCTGTGCGAGATGAATGGTGTGTTGACAAAAGGTGGTAAAAAACACTTCATGACTTTAGTAGACGATTCTACTAGATTTTACTACATTTATTTGTTGAAGTCTAAAGATGAAGCGTTACAGTATTTTAAAATCTATAAAGCTGAGGTAGAAAATCAACTTGAGAGAAAGATCAAAAGAGTTAGGTCTGATCACGGTGGAGAGTATTTTTCTAATGTATTCACTGCGTTCTGTGAGGAATATGGAATAATTCATGAGAGGACACCTCCCTACTCACCTCAGTCAAATGGGGTAGCCGAAAGAAAGAACCGCACTCTGACTGACTTGGTTAATGCCATGTTGGATACAGCGGGACTTTCCAAGGAATGGTGGGGTGAGGCTATATTGACTGCATGTCATGTCCTGAATCGTGTTCCTATGAAGAACAAAGAGATAACACCATTCAAGGAATGGGAAAAGAAAAAGCTAACCCTTTCATACTTACGGACTTGGGGATGTTTGGCCAAAGTGAATGTGCCCATAACCAAGAAACGTAAATTGGGACCTAAGACTGTTGATTGTGTCTTTATTGGTTATGCTTTCCACAATGTAGGTTATAGATTTTTAATAGTAAAATCTGGAGTACCTGACATGCATGTTGGTACAATTATGGAGTCCAGAGACGCTACATTCTTTGAGGACATTTTTCCTATGAAAGAGGAAGCTAGCACGTCTAGTCATGAACTGTCTATTAATAAAGAACCTAGAGAACCTACTGTTTCGGTAGAACACAATGAACACGAACATGTGGAAAATCCTGAGGAGGATGACAGTGAAGCTCTCAGAAGGAGCAAGAGACAGAGGACTGCAAAGTCCTTTGGTGATGATTTCTTTGTGTACCTCGTGGATGACACCCCTAGAACCATTGAAGGGGCATATTCCTCTCCAGACGCTGACTATTGGAAGGAAGCAGTTCGGAGTGAGATGGACTCAATTATGTCTAATGGTACTTAGGAAGTCATGGAACGTCCGTATGGGTGCAAACCTGTAGGATGCAAGTGGGTGTTCAAGAAAAAGCTTAGGCCTGATGGTACTGTTGAAAAGTACAAGGCAAGGCTAGTGGCTAAGGGATATACTCAGAAAGAAGGAGAGGACTTCTTTGACACTTACTCGCTGGTTGCCCGATTGACTACCATTCGAGTACTGCTCTCTCTGGCAGCTTCCCATGGTCTTCTCGTTCATCAGATGGACGTTAAGACAGCTTTCCTAAATGGAGAGTTGGAGGAAGAGATCTACATGGATCAGCCAGAAGGTTTTGTAGTGGAAGGTCAAGAAGGAATGGTGTGTAAGTTGATAAAGTCTTTGTATGGCCTTAAGCAAGCTCCTAAGCAGTGGCATGAGAAGTTTGACAGAACTTTAACGTCAGTTGGCTTTGTTGTGAACGAAGCCGACAAGTGTGTGTACTATCGCTATGGTGGGGGCGAAGGAGTGATCTTATGTCTGTATGTAGATGACATACTAATATTTGGGACAAGCCTTAATGTGATTAAGGAAGTCAAAGAGTTTTTGTCTTAGAATTTTGAGATGAAAGATTTGGGAGAGGCTAATGTGATCCTAAATATTAAGCTAGTGAGAGAAGGTGATGGTGAGGTTGTTCTCACGCAATCCCACTATGTGGAGAAGGTCTTGAGTCGTTTCGGATATAACGACTACAAGCCAGCTCCAACACCTTATGATGCTAGTAAAATATTACGGAAGAACAAAAGAATAATGAGAGATCAGCTGAGATACTCCCAGATTATTGGTTCACTGATGTACCTAGCCAGCGCTACTAGACCCGATATCTCGTTCGCTGTGAGCAAACTGAGCCGGTTTGTGTCAAATCCGGGAGATGTTCATTGGGAAGCTCTTGAACGGGTAATGCGCTTTCTGAAAGGTACTGTGGACTATGGAATTCACTATACCGGGTACCCTAGAGTACTGGAGGGTTACAGTGATTCAAACTGGATATCCGATGCAGATGAAATTAAAGCCACAAGTGGATATGTTTTCACACTTGGAGGTGGTGCTGTCTCCTGGAAGTCTTGCAAGCAGACCATCTTAACGAGGTCAACTATGGAGGCAGAACTCAATGCATTGGACACCGCCATTGTTGAGGCCGAATGGCTTCGTGATCTCCTTATGGATTTGCCGGTAGTTGAGAAACCGATACTGGCTATCCTCATGAACTGTGATAATCAAACTGTGATTGTCAAGGTGAACAGTTCAAAGGATAACATGAAGTCCTCTAGGCATGTAAAGAGGCGGCTGAAATCTGTCAGGAAAATGAGAAACTCCGGAGTGATAGCCTTGGACTACATCCAAACGGCTACGAACCTGGCAGATCAATTCACAAAGGGTCTTTCACGTAACGTGATAGACAATGCATCCAGGGAATTGGGCTTGAGACCCATGTGTGTTACTCAGTAGTGGTAACCTGTCCTATGTGATCGGAGATCCCGTGAATTAGGATGGTGAAACAAGCTATTGTTTAACTGAGAGAAGAGAACCTTTGAAAAGGGCTCATTCCAATGGAGGTGCATTTCTCTTCTAAGTCTGTATGGCAGGTTGGTGAAAACCTTAATGTGATCCGAGTGGCTCAATGAGGACAAAGATGTTGACCTACAGAACATCTCAAAGGATTGCACCTATGTGGGTTTGATTGCTAGTCACAATCTATGAGATAGGGTGATCTCTAGATACCCATGAAAGGCACGGAGTATGACTTATACGCTCCAACCCGAGGGGATGCTTATAGCAGCCTAGTACTGGCAAAGGGGCTCTAGTCAAGCTTGTTTGTACAAAACTGTCAATTCAAGGCATAGTCCATTGGTCAGTTGTAAACAAGTGTAGCTCTTGCCCAGGTGGATGTTCAACTTAACAGTCCCCGCCATGAGGCTAGTATATGAAAACAACAGTTGAGTCGAGAGTATTTTCTTGTGTACCTTGAAATTCTTGGTGGGGATTATTAGATTAATTGGGCCTTGGCCCATTTAAGTCTCAATTAATCAAAGAATTAAAAGGTCCACTAATAAATGCTAGGGAATTAAATCCCGGATGGAGAGTCAACGGGAACCTTAACCAACTTAAATAGTGGACCAACTGCGGACCACTTGTGAAGTTGGTAAAAGGAGATGGACGTGCCACACGAGTGCGCGCGCTCGCTCGCCGAGCCGAGCTGGGCCGTGGCCGAGGCCGTGGCCGTGGCCTTGCCGTGCCGAGTCGAGACGTGACGAGACGAGACGAGACGATACGTGACGTGACGTGACGTGCCGAGCCGAGCCGCTCTGCGTGTGCTTTGTGATGAACCTTTTGCCACAAATGACATTGATTGAGTCTTAAACGTTACCAGTAACTGCCGATTTGATGGCTGAGAGTAACTAATGACGTTTAATGGCATTATTGGGCTGACCAATAACTGATGTCATTATGGCCATTGCTGCCTCATGGAGTGTCCAGGTTCATCCCCCCTCTTCCTCTGGTCGCCTATAAGAGGGGCTCCCTCCCATAGCCAGATGAAAAAAGCACTCTCCCTCACAGGTACTCCTTTCAGGAGACCTCTCTCTTCTCCCTGTTTTTGCTGCTCTCTTGCATTCCCAACGCAAGCCTTGCGTGCACACTGCTTGCGTGAGCAGTTGCCTCCGAACCTCCCTGTCTAGTGATCCTGCTCGGGATAGGCAGGCAATAAGGTTTTTGGGGAGCGTACGAGTACGCGCCTACTCGCTGTTGTGAACGACTACTTCCTGGTGGCCAACTTCAACAACCCAAACGACTAATTCCTGGTGGCCGTCTTCCTCACGTGAACGACTACTTCCCGGTGACCGTTCGAGGGACTCCACTGCACCAACTTGTCACTGCACCGAATTAGATCGACTACTTCGAGCAAGGCCAGTCAAGGATGGTTAACACTATTCCTCCAGCTGGTGACGGCGCATCCGGTGCCTCCGGTACCGGCCCTGCCTCTGGGTACATCCTTAACATCCTTTTGTTCTTGTTTCGGTTTCTCATGTTGTTCATGTTATTTAGAAGAATTAACTTGAACACTGACACATGTTATATTACCACTGGATCACTCACTGCTGTCGTGAATTTGTTGCTAATTTCTGGAATTAAAATATACCAAATGATGCCTATATTTCTAACAACTACTGCTACACTATAAGCTAGGGGCTTTGATGCCAATTACAGACCAGCTCCACAGCCTAAAAGCAATGGCTCGGTGGATATTATAGTTTTACACAAAGTTCTTGTTAAAAGTATGAAACACAGTAAAGGGCACAACGCCTCCTTCCCTTGATCCTGGCCATCGGGGTCATTGTTTGGAGAGAAAAATCACTAAGATTTCTCTACACGCATGGGAAAAAGTAAAAATGTGGGGTGCCAGTGTATAAAGTACACAAAACAAATAAAAAAATAAGAAAACACAAGCTTTATTCATATCGAAAAATAGAAATAGAGGTTCCCTTTTAGACATGTGCGCGCCATGGCTTCCCGTCGGGCGTCTCTGACTTGGGCGACGTGGTCTTCTAGTTCATACTTCATAGGGTCTCGGAAAGCTCCTAGTTAATTACATTTGTGAGTTGAGCTCACAGAATACCTCCGATTAAGCTGTTGTGGTCGTCGTCTTCGGTGTTCCCTTCATGTTCTCTATGCATGTGATGATGCAATTCCCGGAATTTGCCGTGTGCCCTATTGCCCGCAGGCACACGGCAAAGGCCATGTTGCCCATGGCAAAGGCTTTGCCGTGTGCACCCATGGCAAAAGGCACATGGCAAACTCAGCCAGCAAATAAAGCCAAGTTTACCGTGTGCCTTCTATCGGGCACCGCCACGACCCATGGCCAAAAAAAAAGTGGGGGTGACGGCCGTTTAACGACAATAGCAACTTTACCGTGTGCCCTGATGGCCTGGCACAGGGCAAAGCCTGGCCACTTTGCCGTGTGCCCAGCCTTGGCACAGGGCGAAGCCTGGCCACTTTGTCGTGTGTCAGGCCTTGGCACACGACAAAGTAGCTATCTATTTTCATGTTTTATTTGTCCGGTGACATATATAGTACCCAACAAACATTACATGTATTTATAATATCACAGGCAATTTATAATATCACAGTATGCATCACATGCAGTTTATGCATCCGGTAATGGTGGTGGTGTAGATGTGGGCGTTGGCATCATCCATGGCCTCGTTGGTGTCCATGTGCCGATGTAGCATAGCAGGGACATCAGCTTCACCCACCCTGCATCCTCCGCCTCGTCGGTGCCGAACGACGTGTAATTGTTGTAGTAGTGGTAGCAGATGCATGGTGAAGATGTGTAGCTTGACCGAGGAGGCAACGTCTTGGAAGCTTCGTTGGGGTAGAAGTTGTTGAAGAAAAAAGAGCCTCATCGATCCATAGGAGGGTACGGTGCAGGGTGGCTAGAACATCAGCTTCGCCCTCCCGCCTAGTCGGTGTCGAACGGTGTGGTGTGGCTGTTGTGGTAGAAGGGTCGGTGTAGCGTCGATGGAACATCAGCTGCATCCGCCCCATGTCATTGGTCTCGTCAATGTCGAATGGCGTGTAGTGTCATAGTAGATAGAGCCGGTGTAGATGGAGGAGTAGCCTTGCTAGAACGTACATCAGCTTCGTACTCCTGTGTAGGGTCATAGTATAGTAGCAGCAGGTCGCGTTGTTGCATCGTCACGTGAGCTGGACCGAGTCCGGCGTGCCGGCAGATGGATTCACTACCAGAATGATCGACATCTGCACCGGGTGGGAAATGCCTTTAGCACCGGGTTTCCCACCCGGTGCAACTAATCCGAGGCTAAAGGGGTACCCCTTTAGCACCGGGTTGAATAACCGGTGCTAAAGGGGCCCTTTAGCACCGGGTGCAGCCACGACCCGGTGCTAAAGGGCCTGCCCCGCAGCGCCGGTAGCAGGGCCTTTAGCACCGGGTCGTGGCTGCACCCGGTGCTAAAGGGCCTGCCTTTAGCACCGGTTGCTGCCTGAAACCGGTGCTAAAGACCCCGGATTTCTTTTTTTTTTTGCTTTTTTCAGTAGCCATGCGTGCACGTCTATATACGTATATATTCTAATACGTGTATTCTAATGCGTATTCGGCCGACTCTATATTCATACTAGCTGACATTTCATCAAAATAGAAGACATATATATTACAAAAGTAGATATTCATGCATGTCAACTCGAGTTATATATATTTAAACTGTATTTTCTACATAATTAAGATTGACGACTAGCTAGCTCTCGTTGGACTGTCCGGCACGTCCTCCAGTATTGGCGAGTGGAATTCTCCTCGGGGATTGACGACCTCATCCCAGATCCATCCGACGAGCTGTTCTGCAATTGCGTCAATTCTTTCTATCTCTAGGGACTCTTCCTTCAGGTTGAACATCTATAATTTAAAAATATTTGAAAGACATTTAATCCGTCGAGTTGGAGACAATAATTGTGCACTTAATAATAATGGAAATGTGTTTATTATTACGTACCATAATATCGCGTTGTGTGAGCTTTTTATGTCCCCAATTCCACATGTAGTCGCACACATAGTATGCACATAAATTATTTCCCGGTCCCTGTTTGGCACACTGTCGACCAAAAGAAATCTAGTAAAATTCATATAATATATTAGTCGATGCCTACATGTACAAATTACTTGCTTACCGGAAAGCCAATGTTCCATTTTAGTGTTTCATGTTGTATACCCGTGTGTTCTGTACGAAATTGAATCCAGGCCCTGCGAACAAAAAAATTGAGTTAAGTCATTGCGAGTGGAAGGGGTGGATTAAGTAGGGGAAAATATACATCACCTTGCCATCATGTCCATGATGTTCTGTAGTTTTTCTTTTGGGGTGTGCAATGAATCAAAGACGTTCACGACACCCCGATCAGGACACAATATAATTAGGAACCAGTGGAATCTGTGCACATGTATACATTATAATCAGAAATGAATTGTTACACAGACAGTATAAGAAGAAGGCTGTGAATGTACTCACTCGATGTTGTACGGGATTAGTATGGAGTCACAGTAATTTTGTTTCTTGATATATTTGTATAGGTTTAAATATGTTTCCTCAGGATTGTGCATTATCATTGCTTCACTTATCCTTCGAGGGTCAACGAAACCAACGTCATATATATTGTCTCTGCGACATTTTTAAATCTCCATTCTGCATATGTTAAGCAATAAATAAAGCCCGCGTCAACATAGATTGGAATTATTGTTTTCAAACTGTGAATTATAAGCAACAACAAAGTACTTACAGTGTCCAACATGTGATCAAATCCACGTCCATGGCGTCGCGGTGGTACAGCTCATATATATCATTAAACCTGAGCCAGACAAAATCCGCGTCACCATTGTAGAAGTCTTGGTCCTTCACGCCTACTTTTATCATGCGCCGTTTATTCCTTCTTGATTCTTCCAAATACCAGTCATGGAATCGGCGCATCTTCGTTTGTAGCTTCCTCTCCATTTCAGGAGGGACCATAGGCTCGCCAAGCTTAAACGACCACTTCAGCGTTGTGTTTACTGGCACATCTGCTTCCCCCAGGACTTGCGCTCTGGTTAGTCCAGTCTCGGCCATTACTCGTTGAATGTTAAGCTCGTCCAGAGATGGCAATGGACCCAAGGGACGCTGAGGTTGCTGGCCGAGTTGAGGAACCTTTTTGGATGGGCCCGCCTCCTTATCCGCAGCCTTCCGTTTCCGGCGAGATTTCAGTAATGAGCGGTCATAGTCTGTTACTATTACTTCCTTCTGTTGACCCTTGCTCAAATTACCGAGGAATGACTTCACGATGGTGGGATCAAGCTTCGGCTCCGGCTCAGGTTTTCTCCTCCACTCGGCCATTTGCCTCTTTGTGTCTGCTTTTACCGAGGCTTCGAGCTCCTCTAGAGTCTTCTCGCCCGCTCTTTTCTCTGGTGCGGGCTTCTCTCTAGTTTTTCGCGCCTTCTTCGCTGGTGGAGTGGGGGCAGAGGCTTTAGTGCGGCGTCCCCTCTTCGGCGGAGGAGACGGAGACCTCTTCGGCGGAGGAGACGGAGACCTCTTTGGCGGAGGAGACGGGCTTGCATCAGGAGCTCCCAGAGAATCGTCATGATCCTGTGGATCTCTTGGAGGTGACGGGGGCTTGTTGGTAGCCGCAGGTGTATCGGGTATAACGATGTCTGCCTTGCTCCATAGAATGATGCAGTGAGAACACTGACCGAGTTTTGTTTCTCCGTCACCTCCGGGGATGTCAAGTTCCAAGTCTTCCCAGCTGGTGACGACTTGCTCCACCTCAACAGGTACGTAACCATGTGGAATGAAATTGCAGTGCCATTTTTGCCCTTCTTCCACACGTTTGGTCATACCGTATGCGACCTGATAAGTTAGTAGTCACAAAGAAAGTTAGTAAATGAATGGTATTTACGGTGAAATGTATGCAGTATGAACTAAGGTCGCATACGTACCACCACAGCTAAGTTCTTCTGCCTGACAACAAGCTCGCACGCGGTCCGTTGAGTTATTTCATCCACGGTGTAACGGACCGCTTCGGCGGCCTGTGTGGAAGCATGACTGCTTTGATATTGCTGTGGAGGGCTAATAAGGGCCGCATCTTGGAGAGGTGCATGCTCTGTGGAACCGGTCCCGCCTGTGGCTTGTTGGAGAGGTGCAGGCTCTGTGGAACCGGTCCCGCCTGTGGCTTGTTGTATCTGCAGCCATGCTACCTTCATCCGTCGCTCCATCTCTGACTCCATTTCTTGGAGCTTTGAGCCCTGGGCGGCAACCGTTTGCTCTAGGTCCCTCACCCTCTGCTCATATTCGGCCTTCTTCCTCGAACGGCTCCTATAGGTGGCGGCGTGCTCTTGGAAACCTTTCTTCCATGAGACGCCTGTGCCTACGCCGCGCGTCCGTCCAGGATGCTCCTTGTTCCCTAAGGCATAGGTTAGCTCATCTCTGTCTCTATCGGCAACAAATTCTCCCCTATCAGATGCCCTGAGGATATCGAGGAGACGCTGAGCTAGTTCTCGCAAGTCCTCGGGAAAAACTAAGGAGCCGTCGATTGGGCTCAGGGTGCCTCCATGACCATAGTACCAATGCTTGGTCCTTGTGGGCCAGTCATGTGTCGCTGGAGTGATGCCTCTAGCATATAGATCTTCTTCCATCTTCTCCCATTTAGCGATGCTTGCCTTGTAACCTCCCGAACCCATCTTATGCGAGTACTTCTTATTTGCGGCGTTTCCAGCGTTTCTAGCGCTAGCCGTTGCACCCTCTTCGGAGGTTTTGTACTCAATGAATGCTTCCCACTCGTCATTGGTGATCTTCTTATACTTCTCAGGATCCGGGGCCTCTCCGGTTTTGAGAAATTGCGAGTACAACTTCTTCTTGAAATCCTGAAACAGAACTGCCATCTTCTTCATTGTCCAATCCCTCAGTTCTGCTTCATGAGTGCTAGGCCAGTCGAATATTGCCTTTAATTCCCTCCATAGCATCTCCTTCTCTGTATCGGGGAGCACGTACTCCTCAGTGGGGTCCGTGGACTTCCATTTTCTGATACTAATGGGCACATTGTCCCGTACAATTACCCCGCACTGAGATACAAATTTCTTGGCCACTTTTGGGGGCTCAACTGGCTCCCCGTCATCCTCCACTCGGGTGATGTGTAACTTGACATCCTTCAGCTTCTTCGTGGTCGATCGTTTTGATTTCTTAGCAGAGGCGGCCTACACAAATTACATATATACGAGATGATATAGAGATGGTATACATAATTGACATGTACAGTACAAATTTATGTTATCTATATACACACCTGACTAGACGAGGGCGCGCTACCGGCTCCTTCAATAGTTTCGGCCCTTGCAACATTGTCGCCCTGGACATTTGCGGCCCCTTCAACATCTTCGGCCCTTGCAACATTGTCGCCCTGGACATTTGCGGCCCTTCCAATGATGCCCAACACATCATCCATCGACATTGGTTGGGTTACAATATTGAAAAGTTGATTCGCAAAGAACGTGTCGTTGTCCTCTTGCATGGGTGGGACAGGGGTGTTGCTGTCCTCTTGCATGGGTGGGACGTTGTTGTTGTTGTCCGCCATCTATAGAATTAAAAATAATTGGTAAGAATTGATTCGGGTGGGACGTTGTTGTTGTTGTTGTTCGGGTGCGCGGTGTGAATTGATTCGCTAAGGGTTCGCTAAGGGGGTCGGTGCGCGAAAAACGGATTCGCTAAGGGGTTCGGGTGCGCGATGGGTTCGGGTACGCCATAGAATTTCCGATAATAAACATTTTCGATAGTATACATTATACAAACATATAACATTTCCAATATACATTTAAATGAAGCACATATATTTCTAATATACATAGAATTTCCAATATACATTTCAATGAAGCATTTTCCAATATACATTTCAAACATATAACATTTCCAATATACATTTCAATGTAAATATCTCCAATACATTTAAATGAAGCATTTTCCAATATACATTTCAAACATATAACATTTCCAATATACATTTCAATGTAAATATCTCCAATACACATTTCAAACATATAACATTTCCAATATACATTTCAATGTAAATATCTCCAACACATTTAAATGAAGCATTTTCCAATATACATTTCAAACATATAACATTTCCAATATACATTTCAATGTAAATATCTCCAATACATTTAAATGAAGCATTTTCCAATATAAATTTCATACTAGTATTAGGTATAAAACCCAAAGCAATCCCAATCCTACAGCCACTGTTTCCCTGTTCATTGCAAAACAACCATTCCCAACCCATGCACTCACTTAAATTATCCCAAAGTTCATCAGTTGCAAGCCCTGAAACCTGGAATTTCACTTCCATTTAGCACTGTTTAGATCACAAATTTCACCCTCAAAGTTTACAATGCAAAAAGAAGATTGTCATCACATCAAAATATCATAGCATGTATGGACTACTAAATGTAGATAAAATCAAAAACTAATTGCATGGATTGGTTGTACTCTACGAGACGAACATTTTGAGCGGCGCGGGACGAGGGGCACCGGCGCGGGGACGACGGGCGGCGGCGGCGTGGGTGTCGGAGCGCGGGGACGACGGGCGCGGGGACGACGACGGCGCGGCGGGGACGACGGGCGGCGGCGGCGTGGGCGCGAGGACCACGGGTGGCGGCGGCGTGGGCGCGAGGACCACGGGCGGCGGCGGCGTGGGCGCGAGGACGACGACGGCGGCGGGGAGGACGATGGCGGCGGGGACGACGGGCGGCAGCGGCTGAGGAGACGAGGCGGCGGTTTCTGTGAGGATTGAGGGCGAAGTGAGGGAGGGGAGAGAAGTCCCCGGCCTATATAGGTCCGGGGCATTTAGCACCTGGTGCAGCCACGACCCGGTGCTAAAGGCCCTTTCGCACCGGGTGGTGGGAAGACCCGGTGCTAAAGGCCCCCCCTTTCGCACCGGGTCTTCCCACCACCCGGTGCGAAAGGCCCTTTAGCACCGGGTCTTCTACACCCGGTGCGAAAGGCCGTAACTGTGCGCCAGACGAAGGCCTTTAGCACCGGGTGCAGCCACGACCCGGTGCTAAAGGCCCCCCTTTCGCACCGGGTCTTCTACACCCGGTGCTAAAGGCCCCGTAACTGGCGCCAAACGAAAATTGGGGGCCTTTAGCACCGGATTTTAGATCAACCCGGTGCTAAAGGCCCCAACTTTTCGTTTGGCGCCCAGTTTCCAAACGGGCCTTTAGCACCGGGGGCTACTATTTGGGAACCTTATAAATATAGTTTTTAATGTATAGTTATTAATACTTGTTTTAATTCAGTTATTAATACCTATTAAAAATATATATTAAAAAAGAAAAACTTATAAATTACTAGAAAATCAATATAAAATGCTAGAAAATCTTATAAATTACTAGAAAATCTTATAAATTAATAGAAAATCTTTTAAATTACTAGAAAATCCTGTAAATTAATAGAAAATCTTATAAATTAATAGAAAATCTTATAAATTACTAGAAAATCTTATAACTTACTAGAAAATCTTATAAATTACTAGAAAATCTTATAAATTACTAGAAAATCTTATAAATTACAAAAATTGATAACTAAATGAAAGATTTTGGAACATTAAATGGTCTCAGATGAAAAAGTCATGAATACCAAAATTTCATATCTCATCAAGATCTACAATCTTTATTTAAGTCATTTTTGCATTTGAGAAAGTGGTAGTGTACATTGTTCATTAATCCTAGATTCACTCGCATAGTTTCCAAAACTTTGTTAGAGACTTGTCAAATTTCTACTACATGTTATTACCCATTTTGAAAATGACAAAATGACCTAAATAAAGATTGTAGATCATGATGAAATATGAAACTTTGGTATTCATCACTTTTTCATTTGACATCACCTAGTGTGAAAAAAACCTTGGTTGTAGGTGTCATTTTTAATTCAAAATTTGGATTGTTCAAACACGAGAAGATTTTTCAAAATAATAACATTAATAAGTTTCATAACTTGATAGAGTATGATTTTAGGATTTTTTAGGAAGAAAAATGATCTTTTTTGAAGTTTGTACGAGGGAGAACGACTAGTTACAACTTTTATACACAGATTAAAAAGAAAAATTGTTCTTGTTCATCCAGTGACGTGGCCCGGTGACGTGGCCAGCTCTCGCACGGCCTCCGTGGCCAGGCCGGTCTTTGGCCCCGCCGCAGCGTGGCCTTTAGCACCGGGTGCAGCCACGACCCGGTGCTAAAGGCCACGACCGGGCCAGTGACGTGGCTCGTGTGCGCCCGGTGACGAGGCCAGCCGCGGTCGTTGCCTTTAGCACCGGGTGCAGCCACGACCCGGTGCTAAAGGCCTAAATCTTATAAATTAATAGAAAATCAATATAAAATGCTAGAAAATCTTATAAATTACTAGAAAATCTTATAAATTACTAGAAAATCAATATAAAATGCTAGAAAATCTTATAAATTAATAGAAACTCTTATAAATTAATAGAAAATCAATATAAAATGCTAGAAAATCAATATAAAATGCTAGAAAATCTTATAAATTACTAGAAAATCTTATAAATTACTAGAAAATCAATATAAAATGCTAGAAAATCTTATAAATTAATAGAAACTCTTATAAATTAATAGAAAATCAATATAAAATGCTAGAAAATCAATATAAAATGCTAGAAAATCTTATAAATTACTAGAAAATCTTATAAATTACTAGAAAATCAATATAAAATGTTAGAAAATCCTATAAATCAATAGAAATTACATGGCATCATCGTTTACTCGGACACTAATAAACTTCCTCTTTACAAATGTTCCTTGATTGTGATCACGCCGTAGATACGGTGTCTCCTCCGCCGCTAACAGGATGCTTGGGTCATCAGCCACTGAGAATGGAGGCCGGCCATCGAGCATATCATAATCTTCATCCGTCTTGTCCTCAACTCCTACGATTTTTCTCTTTCCTGGAAGAACTATATGACGCTTTGGCTCGTCTTGTGATGGGTCCAATTGCTTACCCCCACCTTTCTTATCGGCCCCTTTCTTCGGTCTGCTAGCCATGTCCTTCACATAAAAAACTTGTGTGACAGCTTTGCCCAGGACGAACGGTTCGTCTAGAAAGCCAATCTTGCTTAGGTCCACTAACGTCATTCCATAGTCCGCTTCAACTTTAACACCTCCTCCAGTCAGCTTCACCCATTGGCACTTGAACAGTGGGATCTTCAAAGGTCCGTACTCTAGTTCCCATATCTCCTCTATGATTCCATAGTATGAGTTTGTATTGCCATTGGTGTCTGTCGCGTCGATCCGGACACCACTGTTTTGGTTGGTGCTTTTCTTGTCCTGGGCTCTTGTGTAAAATGTATACCCATTGATGTCGTATCCTTGGAATGTCAAGATCGTGCTCGATGGACCTCTAGCTACAAAAGCTAGCTGCGCATCAATGCCCTCGACACCCATAAGACGTCTTCGCAACCAATCGGCGAAAGTACTATTGTGCAGACGCTGAATGAAGGCCGTAGACTTTGTTGAGTTTTCGTCCCTGAGAATCTGCATGTGCTCCTTGATGTACGGAGCAACTAAGGTTGATTGTTGCAAAACTGTGAGGTGCGCTTTACGAAATGTCTCAACGTCCTTGATCACCATCGATCTTCTCCCTAGTGTGCCCTTTCCACCAAGTCTCCCCTCGTGATGGGATTCGGGCACACCAATCGGCATAATATCGTCGACAAAGTCAACACAGAATTCAATGACCTCCTCCGTTTCGTATCCCTTAGCAATGCATCCTTCTGGACGAGAACGATTACGGACATACTTCTTTAGGACTGCGAAGAACCTCTCAAATGGGAACATGTTGTGTAGAAATACTGGGCCCAATATACGAATCTCTTTGACGAGGTGAACCAATAGATGTGTCATGATATTGAAGAAGGATGGTGGAAATATCATCTCAAAGCTGACAAGACATTGCACCACGTCGTTCTGTAGCTGATCTAAGTGGTCTGGATTGATCACCTTCTGAGAAATTGCATTGAGGAATGCACATAGCTTCACAATGGCTTTCCGCACGTTTACTGGTAGCACACCCCTGAGTATGACGGGAAGCAGCTGTGTCATCAACACATGGCAGTCGTGAGACTTCAGGTTTGTGAACTTCTTCTCTTTCATATTTATTATTCCCTTAATATTGGAGGAGTAGCCAGACGGAACCTTGATACTGTTCAAGCATTCAAACATGCTTGCCTTCTCTTCTTTGCTGAGAGTGAAGCTGGCAGGATGCAAGTACTGGCGTCCTTTGTCTCTCTTTTCTGGATGTAGATCAGTCCGTTGCTTCAATCGTTTCAGATCCTGACGTGCTTCCAGTGCATCTTTTGGCTTCCCATAAGTACCCAGGAAGCTTATCAAGTTCACGCAAAGATTCTTCGTCAGATGCATCACATCAATCGCGTTACGGACCTCTAAACGTTGCCAATAAGGTAGCTCCCAAAAGAAAGACTTCTTCTTCCACATCGCGGCACGACCATCCTCGCCCGTCGGAGTAGCCTGGCTTCCGTCTCCCTTGCCAAACACCACGTGTAGGTCCTTCACCATATCAAATAGCTCTTCTCCACTCCGGTGTCTCGGCTTTGTACGGCGGTCAGCATTCCCGCCAAAATGCGCACATTTCTTTCGTAGCTCATGCTTCGCCGGAAGGAATCGACGGTGACCCATGTACACAACTTTACGACAATGTTTCAAATACATGCTTTCGGTTTCCTCTAAACAGTGAGTGCATGCTTTATATCCTTTGTTTGATTGTCCTGATAGGTTACTTAGTGCAGGCCAGTCGTTGATGCTTATGAAAAGCAGTGCTCGAAGGTCAAACTGCTCCTGCTTGTCCTCATCCCACACGCTAACACCTTCATTCTTCCACAGCTGCAAAAGTTCGTCAACCAATGGTCTTAGGTACACATCAATGTCGTTGCCAGGTTGCTTTGGGCCTTCGATGAGCACTGGCATCATAATGAACTTCCGCTTCATGCAGAGCCAGGGGGGTAGGTTGTAGATACAAACAGTCACGGGCCAAGTGCTATGACTACTGCTCATTTCACCAAAAGGGTTCATGCCATCGGTACTTAAACCAAGCCTAACATTCCTCGCATCAGCATCAAACTCTGGGAATGCTCTGTCGATGTTCCTCCACTGGGATCCATCGGCGGGGTGTCTCAACATGCCATCCTGCTTACGTTCTTCTTTGTGCCAGCGCATCAGTTTGGCATGGTCTTTGTTCCTGAACAAACGCTTCAGACGGGGTATCAGAGGGAAATACCACATCACCTTCGCAGGGATTTTTTTCTTAGAACGCTCTCCCCCAACATCACCAGGGTCGTCCCGCCTGATCTTGTATCGCGCGCAGGTGCAAACCGGACAACGATCCAAGTGTTCGTACTGTCCGCGATAGAGGATACAGTCATTAGGACATGCATGTATCTTCTGCACCTCCAAACCGAGAGGGCAAACAACACGTTTTGCTTGATACGTTGTCGATGGCAATGTGTTACCCTCTGGAAGAATCTTCTTTACGAGTTTCAGTAGCTCCTCGAAACCCTTATCAGTAACACCATTTGCTGCCTTCCACTGCAGAAGTTCAAGTGTGCTACCCAACTTCTTTAGCCCCTCTTTGCAATCTGGGTACAGGTCAGTCTTGTGGTCCTGCAACATGCGCTGTATCTTTTTTAGTTCCTTATCATTGCCGCAGTCTTTCTCGGCATCACGCAACATTTGCCCGAGCCCATCAGTAGGTTCATTTGCCTGAGCAACATCTTCCTGAGCATCGCCTTCCCGAGCAACATCTTCCTCATCGGCATCACCCATTGCAGCATATGCAAAGGAACCGTAGTATTGAGCCAATAACGGAATGTCGTCATCGGCCTCGTCTTCTTCATCTTCATCCATTAGAATTCCTCTTTCACCGTGCTTCGTCCAAACAGAATAATTCCTCATGAAACCGTGCCTCATCAAATGCACTTGAAGACAACCTCTTTGTTTGTACGATTGTATATTTTTACAATGGGTGCATGGGCAGAACATGAAACCGGACGGCGTCCTGTTAGCCTCGGCGGCATCGAGAAACGTCCTAAGGCCATCACGGAAGGCCTGAGCGTGGGGGTCCCCGTACATCCATTGTCTATTCATCTGCATTATTAACCAATAACAAATATACAATACAATTTAAAGATAAAAAAATTTAATATATAAATAAATACAAATTATAATATATATTCCATTATATAAATAAATTTCTAAAACTACATTACTATATTCATTAAATATAACATTACTATAAGCCTTATAAGATTTATAAGATTTATAAGATTTTCTATTAATTTATAAGATTTTCTAGCATTTTATATTGATTTTCTAGTAATTTATAAGATTTTCTATTAATTTATAAGATTTTCTATTAATTTATAAGATTTTCTAGCATTTTATATTGATTTTCTAGTAATTTATAAGATTTTCTATTAATTTATAAGATTTTCTAGCATTTTATATTGATTTTCTAGTAATTTATAAGATTTTCTAGTAATTTATAAGATTTTCTAGTAACTTATAAGATTTTCTAGTAATTTATAAGATTTTCTAGCATTTTATATTGATTTTCTAGTAATTTCTAAAACCACATTACTATAAGCCTTACAACTATTCACAAGTCATACAAAACAAAATACTAACTAGCTTGCCTTCTCTCTCCATTTAAAACACAACATGCATGAACACTCTCTCCACCATGAACTCAAGCTCTCTCCTCTCTCTCCTCCAAGAACACAATCTCTCTCTAGCTAGCTTTACTTTGATTCACAAATCCCTCTATTTCTAAATCATAGAAGGATTACAAGCTAAATAAAACATTAGAGAATGAAAGAGTGTACCTTGTAGTGCTCCTTAGATGAGTAGATTCTTCACAAATTTTGAAAAAAATTTGGGCAGCACCTCCCCTCCCACGGCCGAGCAGCATGAACACAGCGCCTAAGTGTTCAGTTGGCTCGGGCGGGAGAGGGGAAGCCCCTATATTCAAACACATTAGCACCGGGTCGTGGCAAGACCCGGTGCTAATGTTCACCCTTTAGCACCGGGTGCAGCCACGACCCGGTGCTAATGTGCCCGAGGCCTTTAGCACCGGGTCGTGGCTGCACCCGGTGCTAAAGGGTGAACATTAGCACCGGGTCGTGGCACGACCCGGTGCTAATGTGCCCGCCCGGACACACCTCCGCGCCGCCCCCGCTCCTAGCCGTTGGACCCGGTGCTGAAGCCCCATCAGCACCGGGTCCAAAAATGGCCGAGGCGGAGGAGGCGGGCGGATGTGAAGGATTCTGGTAGTGATCGATGTCAGAGTGATCATCAAGATGTGAACATATATATGAAGGTCGGGTCACCGGGAACTCCATCCGCGCGTGAAAGGCTTCAGCTAGCTAACTGAGATGTAGTAGTAGTGCTCTGCGCGATCACGTGCATACATACGGCTAGCTGCTTCAGAACACTTGGTAGCTTTCTTGCTTATGGTGGTGGCACACGCACACTGCATGTTGCCTTCGTAATCTCCCAGCATGCAGCTTGCTAGCTTGTGATTAGTGCAGGGCCTACGCGTGCATATAGGCCACCGCCTTGCTGGCAATCTCTGGGAGCTCCATCCTTCGGACAGCGTCATGTCACTGTCGTCACCCCCGGCAGCACCGTCTTATTGCCGGCATCATCGCCCTAATTGTCCTTGCGAGACACCCTCCGTAATGTCTTAATTGGCATGGTCGATCGTCATCTTGGGAGAGGCAGTGACCATGAGGTGCTCGCTCTCGGCGCCCATGAGGGAAATTAAGGCCCCTTCGGTAGAGCTCCACGTGAGGGTGGAGTTGGAGTTGGAGGTGGAGTTTTTTAGCTCCACCAGTTTCACTTGTGCCATGTGCAAAACAGCTCAACCTCTCACAACTAACCCACAGAAGTGATTTTCTACCGTAGTCATTTGGTGCAGCTCCAGCAAAAACAAGAGCTGTTTTTGGAGCTCTAGCAAAGGGGGCCTAAGCTCCACCTCCACATCCTCTATCAGAAAAGAAGTAGACGGTGTTTGGTTCATGGATTTTGCGGCGTGACCCGTTTACAGAGTTATTGGATACCATTTGGTATTGTTTGGTTGGATCACTCCGTAACGGATCACACTGTAAAGCGATACGGTCCCATAGAAACTCGATACCGCTCTCCACCCGGTGTTATCCGATCCCTCGCGACTCCCTCGCCGCCGCCGCCGCCGCTGCCACACTCGCCGCCGCTCTGCCACATCTCACCGGTGAGGACCCCCTTTCCGTCTGCATCTCGTCTCCCTCTCCCTCTTTCTCTTACATCCCGCTCCTTCCCAACCTTCCCCAAACCCTAACCCCCTGTATTCTTGATTTTGGCAGCGCAAGAACAGATTTGTGAGCGGGGAAGAGGAGAAGACGACGTGCATCTATTGGATCAGGAAGGGATTAGATAGGGAAGAAGGATCCGTAAGGTTTGTGTTTTCTTCCTTCTCCTATGAACCTTTTCTTTGGGAGTTGAACATGCCTAGCTCTGTGTGTGATCAATATATCTGCAAGTTCAAATCAGGCCCAAACAATTCATGATTTTGTGTTCAGCTAGCTGTTTAGATGATGTGCAGTGTTTGCCGAGGAAAATTGTTGTCGCTGTATGTGATTTGTGCTGTTAAGGTTATATCCTGTCAAGTCAATTACTAATATGGCCAGTTCGAGTTGATAAACAGCTAGATTATGGGTAGTCAGTAACATAGTTTTTACTGTTCCTAGTAACTCAAGGCGTGAAACATGTGTGGCAGGTGGTTCATGCAGTCTTTGATCAGATTGGTTAATACTAGTGTCCAGCCGTTCTGTGCCCCCACTGGGGCAACATTTCTGGTCATCTTCAGATGGAGCTTTCGTGCTCCATTCAGTTATTCGATTCCTTTATTTACTTATTTCCTGCACCTGAAGCTTATCTTCAGATGAATACTAGTGTAGCATGTAGCTGGTAGTGTTCTTCAATAATAGACGTGGACTTATTATCTTCTATGCATATCTTTTAACTTCCTCGTTATCAAGTTGAAGATTAGTGGTACACAATTGCATCAAGTTGCAAAAATATGGATTCTGAACTTCTGAGTAGGCTCATTGTTTCTTTTTCTGGTCTACTATTTTTGAACTTCCCATGTAATTGCAGTAGGAGAGCTATACTATCCTCACTAGTCTGCATATTTGATTGGATTGAAGTGGAGATATGCCTTGTAGTTTTCCATTGTACTATATTTGAATAAACTTTGAACAGTGCGGTAGTTTTTCATTGTACTATATTTGAAAATTGGACAACGTTATATTATTCTCACTAGTCTTTAGTTATGTAGCATTCTAATTTTTTACTGTATTAACTTTGAACAGCACTATGGCCCGTCTACCATTAACTACACGAAAGTGGAAGAGAAATTTGGCCCTTAGGAATATGGCATCTGTCATTGTGATTATGTATTATTATATCTTGACATTGTTAGTACTGTCATATAAATGGAAGTGTTGGAAAATAGAAAGGAGAATAAAAATCAGGGAGCTTAGAAGTGAGCGTATGTATGATCTTATTCATGCGAGTGATGTTAAGTGTATAAGTGAGCTTCGCATGGATAGGAGAACTTTTTTTACATTGTGTGAGATGCTTAGAGATGTTGGTGGGTTGAGGGGCTCAAGAAATACACCATTAGAGGAGATAGTAGCAGCTTTTTTATACACATTGTCTCACCATTTGAAGAATAGAACAATTGGTAGTTTTTTCTTGCGAAGCGGTGAGACAGTTAGTAGAAACTTTAATTCATGCCTCCTAGCTATTCTCAAGCTTCACCAGTTGCTGCTTAAGGCACCGGAACCTATACCTGAGGACTGCACAGACTATAGATGGAAACATTTTAAGGTACAAACATGTAACTAGAGAAGTCTCACTTTAAACTAATGCAAATAGGTGTATATAACTGATATTATGTTTTGTTTGGATAGAATTGCTTGGGTGCATTGGATGGTAGACATGTAAAAGTTACTGTTCCAACTAAGCTAAAGGGGAGGTTTAGGTCAAGAAAGGGAGAAATTGTGACAAACGTGTTAGGTGTTTGTGCACCGGACATGCAATTTATCTATGTGCTACCTGGTTGGGAGGGTTCTGCGCATGACGGCCGTGTGCTTCGAGATGCCATCTCAAGACCAGATGGTTTACGTGTCCCTCAAGGCGAGTTGGGCCCCTTCACTTTGAAAAAAATTACATAGACAATTATTTTGTATTTAAATTTATTGTTGTTCTTTTAATGTTAAGGTTGCTACTATCTGGTTGATGCTGGCTACACGAATGCTAATGGTTTTCAAGCGCCGTATCGAGGTCAAATATACCATTTAGGAGGTTTCAAGGCTCAAAATCCACCACATAGTGCAGAGGAGTATTTTAACTTGTGCCATGCTAGAGCTAGGAATATTGTTGAGAGGGCTTTCGGAAGACTTAAAGGTCGTTGGGCGATTTTGAGATCTGCGTCATATTTTCCAGTCAAGACTCAATGTCGAATTATAATGGCATGCACATTGTTGCACAACTTAATTTTGCAAAAGATGCCTAAAGACCCCATGGAGAGTGAGGAACCGGAATCAGATATGCCAACATCGTTTGAAGTTACGGAAGGGGAAATCAGTGAACCAGAATTCATCACATCTGTATCAACATCTAACGAATGGACCAATTTTCGCAATAGTCTTGCTCAAGGAATGTATAATAGATATAGATCTTCTAGATCTAATTAAGGTGTGTAACTTTTCTAGGTGATTATTTATTTTTTGGAATGTTTGTTTCTAAATTTGTAAGTATTTTTTTCTATACGAATGATTTCCAAGCTAATTAGCATAATCACTTGTTACAGTTATGAATCAATCTATAAGCTCAACTGTTAGAAAATTAGCCCTCACGGCGACGAGCCGCCCGCTAATCTCCTCCAGCGGAAGCGCCGATTGAATCTACCGAGACGAACTTGCAAGATCACAGACGACATCGGAGACACGATCTTTGTTAACGAGATTCGGCCATGTGCCTACATCCCCGGGGCATGACTACGGGCGCTCCTCTCCAACCGCAACACCGGTCGCTTCGGGGTCCCGGCAACGTGCCGCCTCCCCCTGCGAACCTGTCGCTATGTCGTCATGGTTACAACAGCAGCTCCCCTCTCATATTTATGAGGAGGCCGAGGTTACAGAGTTTGTCCCGAACTCTACCCTATACTGCTAAATACAACTCCAAGTCCCGTTGTAACCGGACTCGTACAAATATTCGACACAATATCTAACAAACTCCACCTTGGCGAATATTCCGCCGTCTCGAAGCTGTCATGTGCGAACCTCCATGTACACCAGACTTGAGTTGTTGCCTTTGCCGCTCAACACGAGCTGCCCGATGAGCTTGACTCTTCAAACTCACCACCCGAAGAAACACTGCTATCCCTGCAATTCTAATCTCCATGACTCCACCTGCAACTGTGCACTCTTCTCTTCCTATCATCATATGATACTGAGAACCTCACTGTCGCTATCCGAGTCAAATATTGGAATTTACCACATCGGCCTTACTCTTCGTTTCCGCTGCCATACTACGCCTGACATCTTACACCGTAGTTTCCTGCAGCCCTGACCAACCAGATTACTCCAGTTGCAAGTACAGATATCCACAATCTATACTTCCTTCCAGTTCAGCCCTTGAAGCTTCTTCGTGCCATTCGATCCCGCTTCAGAACCCCGCACGTGCCACTCGAATCGATTCACGCCCTTTGCTGATTTGGAAGCGCACAAGCTCATCCCATGCAAATCTGCATACTGAGCTCACGCCGCGTGTCGCCACGCCACAGAGAACAACAACCCATCAGCCGTCACGCTCCTATGTCGTCGTCGCTGATCCCGTCATCATCTATGACCCGCGGTCTGACTAGCATGTCGCCGTTAGCCTCTCCGCCGTGCACCACAGTATGTTCACCCTCCAAGTGAACTCTCCGCCTGCCATCATGAACTGTCCGCCTTGTGCCCCGCGAACTGTTCGGCCCACCAGTGAACTGCTCCACACCTCGACCATGTCAGCCAACCATCTGACTCCGCCGCTCCTGAGCACCCACTGGACCGCCATCGAACTCCTATCAGTTGCCTTGCGCGCCACAACTGAACACTGTCGATAGCCTCCGCTCGTTGCCAACGAGCCCGCAACACCGGCCTGAGGTCTGGTCCGTCGACCGTTGTCTCTCCTCCTTCGCCTGTTGCAATTTCCATCAGCTTCCGCAACACCCCGTCGTGCCCTGTAGCTCCATTGTGCGCACAACCCTGCTACACTTCCGCGCGATACACCTTATTGCTGTACACTGATCCGATCGACGTGACTCGTCGATCGCCAGACCATCCACCCTCGCCGTAGATTGTCTGTTTGGGTTCATCGTCGAACCCCACGAGTCGTCATTACACTCAATCTGCTTGTTGAGCCGTTGCGCGAGGCCATATCCTGTGCTTCCTAGCATCCTCCGTACTGCAACCAAGCCTCGAGACAGCAACGTGTTAATCTCCGCTCGAAAAAAAATAAAGATACAATACGCACCATGCATGCATGCACCACATGCATGCAACCCGTGCTTTGCTATTTTTATTCTTTCTTTCCTGATCTCGTCACGTAACTGGTTCTCTCCAAGTGCTTGATAGCTTGCAGCCAATGCTCTCTACAGTTGCACACACGTACGATCTGGACTCCGACACCCACATGCGCTAGCATGTCCGAGTCTTCCTGGAGCCGATCTCTCCACGCGCCGTGAGCAGTCAGGACACCCGACGGCCGGACACTCACGATCCACGCCGGCCGTCCCTGATGAGTTGCCGCTCACACAGCAACAACGTCCGCAGCTAACACTTGTCGACAACTCGATGATAATCCTCTTGACTCCAGCTGATCTTCACACGGTCTCTAGATCCAATCCAACCAAAGCTCTTGATACCAATAGTTAGAAAATTAGCCCTCACGGTGACGAGCCGCCCGTTAATCTCCTCCAGCGGAAGCGCCGATTGAATCTACCGAGACGAACTTGCAAGATCACAGACGACATAGGAGACACGATCTTTGTTAACGAGGTTCGGCCATGTGCCTACATCCCCGGGGCATGACTACGGGCGCTCCTCTCCAACCGCAACACCGGTCGCTTCGGGGTCCCGGCAACGTGCCGCCTCCCCCTGCGAACCTGTCGCTATGTCGTCATGGTTACAACAGCAGCCCCCCTCTCATATTTATGAGGAGGCCGAGGTTACAGAGTTTGTCACAAACTCTACCCTATACTGCTAAATACAACTCCAAGTCCCGTTGTAACCGGACTCGTACAAATATTTGACACAATATCTAACATCAACTGCTGCACGCGGAAGAGGGAAAAATAAAAGGCTCTGGACCTATTTTGAGGATGATGAGTTGATCAAGGCACTATATGAGCTGTCTTTAGATCCAAAATGGAAGGGTGAAGGAGGGTTTAAGAATGGTTATTGCTCTGTTCTGGAAAGTGTACTTGCTGAAAAGATACCAGGTTGTGGCCTTACTACTATTCCACATATTGAGTCAAGGGTGAGACACTTTAGGACAAAGTATGGTGCAATTGAGATCATGCTGGCCAGAAGTGGGTTTAACTGGGATGACAGTAAAAAAATGCTGCAATGTGAGAAACAGCAATATGATGCCCACTGTAAGGTAAATCACTTCTTGAGTGTGCTTGTTGTCAAACTCTGAATTTGTCTGCATGTTTATTTGAACTATGAATCATGTTTATTTTACTTACCATTATCATGCTCTTGCGCTCTTTATAGCTTAACCCAGATGCAAGAGGCCTCTATGGCATCACATTTCCATATTTCGATACTTTAGCTGCTATATATGGGAAGGACATAGCCACACTGGAGAAGGAGCAGAGGGGCTTGGTGAGGCTATTTCAAATATGGAGAAAGAAGTTGCTTTGGGAGGTAATCATGATGAAGTGGAAGAAGACAGGATGTCTATGGAAACACCACGACGATCTTTGGATAGTAGGAATTCAGTGGATTCGACTTCATCAAGCTCTAAGAGAAGGAAGAAAGACAAATACATGAGTAAAGGAAATGAAGTCAACATGTCTAGTGACCCTTTTTTCGATATGGTTGGCGGACTCCGTAGTGATCTTAACAATGCTTCACGTCACTTCGGAAGGATGGTTGAAACAATGGAGCGAGAAGCAAAGGTCCAAGAGGAGGCAGCACAAAAGGATCCAATGCAAGTGATGCAAGAAAAGGTTGTTAATGAGCTGACTAGGCTTGGTTTTACTGGTAGTGAACTTCTCAAAGCTGCAGCTGTTTTTGTGAGGGTCCCAAATGAGATGACAATGCTATTTGCACTTCCAGAGACTCTTAGGAGGGAGTTCATACAGAACATGCTTGCTGGTAAGTCTACAGTTTATCTTCTTATGTCTAGTTGACTCAGTAGTATTTTGATAGTTGAATAAATTGTTTACCTACCTGATCCATGTTTTTTATCTTCTTTAGTACTGTTTTGGTTGGATGCATCCTACTTGACTATATCATATCTGGTATTGTGTTTTTTTTACTACTGTTTTGTGGTTTCGCTAGTTATGTGCATGTAATTAGGGGATAAGAGTCATGGTTTATGATAGCTTGAGAAATCCATATATATGCTAATTTCTTGTTCTGTTTTTGTGTGCTTGATTAGCTTACTGCTGTTAAAATCTAGAACTGGTTGCATAATTTTTTCAGGCATCAGTTGTTGAACCAAATCTGCTGCTGCTCTCTGTCACTCTCCCTCTGTCTCTCGGCTGGACACTTGCAAAGTCAGCAAGTTGGTGACCAATCATGTATCTACTAGAGTATGGCTATAGTGCCAATAGTTGGTAGATGTAGAGTAGTACATGTCCACACAAGTAGTGGCAGCATGGTGTAGTAGTAGTGGTGGTTGAGAGTTGGTAGCCTTTTGTGTATATGTATCCACTCCCAAGTCAATGGAAATCAGTTCAGCCTATCACATTCCACTCGGAACAACAGCAGCAGAGCTGCAGCTGCGTGTGTGTGTGTGACCAGAGCTCAAGTTCATCTTCTTCCTCAAGTCTTGTGTGGTGTTCTTGTTGATTACCTTGGCTGCTGGTGGTGTTAAGTGCCAACATCAGTGGTGTTCATTTTCTCAATTATGATATGCTATTAGTTCATTTTCAGTTAGGAAATATAAATATTCTACTAGACTATTCAGGTGGTGCTATTTTCAGATAATATTTGCAACAGTAATCCTCTAGTGTGTGTTTTTGTGTTTCTCGGTAAGAACTTCATTAATCCTCTTGCAAGTATGTTAATATATATGAAGTGCTTTGTGAGCAGTTCTTTCATTATTTATCATAATGGAGTGAGTCTCATGTTTGTGTTTTTCCCTATGTTATTCAGATGATGCTCAAAGAAAGTGAGGAGTTATCCAGAAGCTGGGACAAGATCTGCAGCTCAACTGTCCAGAAACAATGCCATACTCTTGTTTTGAACTATTGAATTTGCCCAAGTATTTGTAGCTTTAAAGCTCTAGAAATGTACTTAAATTATCATAAATGTTGTATTTTATTTTGCTTTGACATGGTACTGTAAGCGTTAGATGAAGTGATTGATGCTGGAGTTGTCTCTGCGTGCATGCAGTGTTGTGCGTGCGTGAAGTTCCAGAGTTCTATTACCAGGTGCCAGCCAAACACGGTAAAGAAAATGGATAACGTTACGGAACTCAACCAAACAAATAGCGCTTTGTGTTACATGGTAATAGATAGCGCTGGTATGTGTTTACGTTAACATTACCGCTCCCGGTTCTGAACCAAACACTACCTGTCGTCCGTCCTTCGTACTTTGGTTGCCGGATGTCGGTTTGCAGCCATCTATACAGCACAGCGAGCTGAGCACCGCCGCCGGTGAGGATGGTCGAAGCATGCACTTCCATCTGAGTGCTCATGCGTGGCCAGCAACTCTTTCACGCCATCATTATCTTGAGCCTCCGCGCCTTGGTCCTGCCGGATCATCCTCCTCCGTTGATGAGAAAGATCCCCTTTGCGTGAAGGAGTCAGGGCCTTATATATAGCCACCTAACTAGGGTACAGGAGCCGCGCACGCCCTTCGATCTATTGGCGCCGCCGCCGGTTGTTAGCGGAAATATCTCTTATTTAGCTCTAGCTTTTGCTTGCCGATCATGATCGATGCTTATCTCCACGTCGGTAACGAACTACCTTTGCACGTTCGTGATCGAAGTAATCCTCCCGTGCGTGGGTCTCATAAAAGTCTCCAGCGCCCACACGTATGTGATGAGGCCACTGGTCTTGATCATCAACTAACCTCGCTGAGACTTCTGGGAACCTCAGGCCTATCCTATGAAACCTTCCGCTGGCTGTGTCTTGTAGACCCGGCCGTATCCTTTGGCGGCGCTGCTGCCCTGATGCATACGTGTATACAGAGTAGACGCCATGTCTAATGAATGGCTTCTACTAGATGCTTGACAATCATATGCGTCATGCCTCTCTGGGCAATCTATGCAAGCATGCACGTACGCATAGGTGTATTAGCCTACATATATATACACCAGCATGCTGAAGCGTACATATATACAGTTTCTCACGTCGGCCCGTACGTATATGAGAGACGTACGTGCTCATCAAGTGCCGCCTATATCGTGAAGCCATGCAACTGTGTGCTAGCTTCTTTCTTTTCCAGGACTCCATCTTGACGTGTCTGAAGATCCTCGCGTTTCGTTCTTTCCATATCTCCCATGTAATTAGCATGGCCATAGTCGCTTTAGCTTTATGGGGATGCTCGAGGGGATCAGGAGGTTCTTCCACCACTGGGCGACGTTGTCATTGGGTTGCCACGTTTGTGGGCTGAGATCAGGCTGTGCTATCCATTCTGCCACTAGTTGCCATATCCGTCTGGTGTATCGGCACTGCGCTACCAGATGATGCGCTGATTGCCTTGCTTGGCGGCAGAGGGGGACACATAGGAGAGTGTTGCCAGCCTCGTCTTGTCAGTTTGTCGGACGTCCACACTCTGTTATGCTTGATCAATCATGTGAAGAATTTACATTTTGGTGGCGCCAACAACTTCCAGGTGTCTTTAGCTTCCTGCGTTCTCATGCAGCCACTGAATTGAGCTTTATATGCCGAGGTCGCTGAGTATTTTCCGGACGCTGTGAGTTTCCACCGAATTGCATCTTCCTGTTCCCTCACCAGTTGAACGTTCCGCAACATAGCCCATAGCTTTACATATTCTTGTAGGTGGCTCAATGTGAGTCCTGGTTGGGTCCGTAGGTCCCTAATCCATGCTTGGTCATGAAGCGCTTGCGCCAATATTTGCTGCTTGCTGCTGGAGGTTTTGTAGAGGTTGGGACCTATGTCTTTGGGTTGACGCCCCTGAATCCAGGTGGAGTTCTAGAAGCTTGTTTTTTGTGCATTACCCAGCTCGATAGTTGTGCAGGCCGCGAATAGAAGGGGGTCTATGTCGTCGCATCGGGTTCCAGTGCCCACCCATGCTCTCTGCGGCGACACCCATTCGTGCCAGAGCCATCTGAGCCGCAAGGCTCTTGCGAAGCGTTCGAGGTCAAGTATCCCTAGCCCTTCGTTTTCCTTCGGCAGACATGTCCTTATCCAATTGACCTTGCACTTCCCTCCTGTCAATGCCTCATCTCCGGCCCAGAGGAATCGTTTCCGTTTCCTGTCGAGTTCTTCGAGGACCTCATTTGGCATCTTTAGCACCGTAAGCAGATAGACAGGTTACGATGTTAGGACTGATTTGACTAGGCATGCCCTACGGGCTTGTGTGAGGTGCTTACCATGCCAAGCAGAGACTTTGGCTGCCACTTTGTCCAACACTGGTTGGAAATCGATTTTTTTAAGCTCCTGACCAATATTGGGAGACTGAGATATTTGATTGGAAAATTCGCCCGTGCTACTGGCATCTCCTGGAGCACACTGTCAATGTCGATGGAGGCGCACTGATGGGTGTAACGCTAGTCTTCTGCAGGTTGGTGCTTAGACCTGTTGTGTCACCGAAAGCTTGCAGAATTTGGCCCAAGTTGTGTATATCTTTTGCAGTGGGTTTCACGAAGAGGTATAAATGACAGAAACAAACTTCAACATCGTAAGCTGGAACGTACGCGGTATAAACTCGCCAGAGCGCTGCATGGCTGTGCATGAAATGATCGCCGCAACACATTGCCACATAGCCTGTTTTCAAGAGACAAAGCTGCAACATGTAAATGACGGCCGAGCAAGTTTCCTGGGGGCATACAAACTCAACAACTTCTTCTTCAAACCATCAACGGGAACCAGGGGAGGGATCCTAGTACTTTGGGATGACGCCCGCTTGAACCTACATGACCTCCGCATAGGGCGATATTCTATCACTGCAGTAGTGACGCCACACGATAACTTCGAGCCCTTCCTCATGACCGCGGTATACGGCGCGACAAGACGCCCCGAAAAAGAAATTTTTCTCCAGCAACTAAGGCAGCTCAAACCTCTGGACGAAGCCAAATGGCTGCTGCTAGGAGACTTCAATATTATCTACAGAGCACAATACAAGAACAACAACAATCTAAACCTTCGGCTCATGAGGCGTTTCCGCGCAACTCTAAATTACTGCGAGCTCAAAGAAATCAACCTGCAGAACAAAAAATACACGTCGAGCAACGAAAGGCGCTCGCCCACCTTGGTCAGACTAGACCATTTCTTCAGCAATCAAAGCTGGGACCTTACATATAGTGACCACGCCCTGCATGCTCTATCATCCTCGGACTCGGATCACTGTCCGCTCCTACTGGCTCAAACGACTGGACCACGCAGGCCGGCAACCTTAAAATTCGGGAATTTCTGGACGAGACTGCTGCGCTTCCAGGAGGTTGTCCGACAAGCATGGGCAGCCCCAACTACGCACACTGAGCCTTTCCACAGACTAGGACATAAGATGTTTGTGACGGGCCGAGCACTGAGCCTTTCTACATCGCACAAGAACAGAGACAACTAACTGAAGAGGAATACAGATTGCGATTGAGGCTCAAAAAGCGCATCCTGGGGTGGGCGGCAATTGAAAAGGCGAGGAAGAAGCAGTGCTCACGAATAACCAAGCTCCACCTAAAAGCGAACGCGAGAAGACGCAAAAACTTCATCCAACGGCTGCAGAACGGGACGACATGGGCCATTTCACATCCGGACAAGCAGGACATCGTCGACAACCATTTCTCAGGCGTCATGGCACCACCACCGGAACGCGCGACTGACCTCAATTGGGAACTGCTGCGGTCGTTAATGCCAACACTGGACCTCTCTACGCTATATGCGCCGACAACGGAACAAGAGGTCCGGGCGGCGATACAGCAACTGCCAGGCGATAAGGCCCCCGGACCAGACGGCTTCACTGGGATTTTTTTTCAAGAAATGCTGGGAGGCTTCACTGGGACCTGATCTCATGCCGGCAATTGACTCATTTTACAACATGAGATGCAACGATCTCAACCTGCTAAACACGACGCAAGTGGTTCTAATACCGAAGAAAGAAGGGGCGGAGAGAATACAAGACTATAGACCTATCAGCCTCATCCATGCAGTGGCAAAAATTATAAGCAAAATACTCACGCTACGAATGGCCCCAAAGATGAATGGCCTGATTTCGCAAAGCCAGAGTGCTTTCATCAAAGGTCGAAGTATACATGACATCTTCCTCTATGTGCGGAACATCGAATGACGCTTCCACAGAAACAGAACCCCATCATTGCTGATGAAACTGGACATCTCAAAAGCTTTTGATTCGGTGCGCTGGGACTACCTACTTGACCTCCTTCAGCAAAGAGGTTTCCCACCACGGTGGCGGAACTGGATCACGGCGATTCTACGCACGTCAACATCAAAGATCCTGCTTAATGGAGTACCAACTGAGCCAATCATACATGGTCGGGGTCTAAGACAAGGAGACCCGCTCTCGCCGCTGCTATTCATCCTAGCTATTGACCCGCTCCAGTGTATTCTAGCCAAAGACGCGAGCTAATATAGATCGTTCCCATCCAGCTCATATTAGTTACCTCATGGGAACATAGAATTTATAATCTCCAATAATCTTGCACAAAATCTCATCAAACAGTCATCATCAACGTCTTGAAGTGAAGTCTGCTGAAAGGAGCTAGCTCCCTGGCGCCGACTTGGTTTGTATTGCAATCACTGACGACACTGAATAGAAGCAATGCTCCAATATAATGTCTGACAATTCGAAGCCTTGCAATTTGAAAGCTTCTACGAATCCTCCGGGGCAGAAGCTATCTGCATTGGATAATGGTGATGGTGCAAGCAATGAGCAGCAGTTCGGAGCACCCGTGGCCTCATTGGGAATCAAGCAGCCACTTCATCTGCACCAGGAGAGAGGAACGTGACCCACTCACACAGTCTGTTTGTTTAGGCCGCTGTCCTCGGTGGCAACCCATAAGTTCTAACCCACAGAGCCATCCTTGTTGAGAACACCTTTTTCCCAGTACCGCTCATTCCCAATCCGAACTCTCGAGTCCCGCACGTACGGCTGCATTCTTGATCATCCATAGCAAAGATACAGATCTTTATATACTAGTCATTTTTATAAAGCTAGTATGACGCACCGTAAAAGAGATCAAGATATAACAGGGCAAACAAGATGCACATCAAAACAAGGCGATGAGGTTCGATATACCTTATATATAGAGATGACTTTGGAAGGAGTCGGAAATATGGCCTGAAATGTAATTTGGCAGCTGGTTAATTATGCCCACATGTGCCATATATCGGTACGGTCCTGCACCTGCAGTGAACTTAAGTCTGCTGTACAGCATAACACAGTATTACAAAGCTCATCTCTCTGAACAACCATGACGTACATGATATATGAATGCATGAAGTTAGCTTCTTCCAACACATTAGTGCCGCATCCCAATTCAGTACTCCATCCGTTCCAAATTACTATTTATTGTTGACTTTTTCTCATTACATTTGATCATTCGTCTTATTCAAAAATTTTATCTAAATATACGAAAATATAAGTTATACATAAAGTTTATGTGGTGATAAAGTAAGCCACAAATAAAAGAAACAATACTAGTATAATTTTTTAAATAAGACGAATGGTCAAACGTAACGAGAAAAAGTCAACAACGAATAGTAATTTAGAACAGAGGTTGCAGGTGATTTTGCTCGTCATCTCGGGCGCACACACCTCCGACAGCCGGCGCCGCTGCACCAGGGCGCCTGCCCCCAGCTCGGCACGCCCCTCCCCATCAGCGTCGCTGTCGGCAATTCTCCGGCTGTAGAAAAGAATTCTGTTGTTTAGTTAGTCTTTAATTTGTTACATTTACATGCCGCATGCTTAACTTGCATCATGTGCACGTGTTGGTGCATTGTAGCTAGCAGGGTCGAATGTGTTCAGAGTCGTGCATGGTGTCCATTGTTCATGACGTGATCCCAGTACTTCAGTTTGTTACCCGCCATGGCATCGTGGGCGCCCTTTCGCTGCGCAAAAATCTGTTCTCGCCTTGTGTGTTCGTGTTCTTTGAGCTGCAGACGAAACGAGTTGTGCGTGTGTCCAGCCGCAATCTAGCGCGGCCTCAACAGCGGCAGCCACCAACGTCCGGGGTAGAGGCAATGGGCCGGGGGACATCAGGAGCGGGCCGGGCGGAGCGAGCCGTCACACATAGGGGCCCAACGTGCGAGCCTGTAGCCAATTCCATCATCATTAGTCTTGAAGGGCTCTAGTGCGGTCATGCTGCCAGTGGCACGCACATAGGCACGGAAAATCTAACAGAATGGCAATCAAGAAAAGGAAAACTAGAAATAATAGCAATGCAGAGAAGAGAAGAATTTCAATGCCAGTTAGGGGATGATCCATGTAGAATTCAATGGGGGCATTGAGAGAAATTGCTCTGCTATACTAAATATGCGTATTGGTGCATGACAGTATATATACTAACCATGGAAACTCTGGGTATACTTTGTCCGAAATTCGAAATCCTTTTTCTAGCGTTAAATTTTATTATTTTATTCTAAGATACATCTCAAACAATGCATGCAAGACCCGACATATGTGGCTCTCTATAATCCTATAAACATTTTTTTATCAAAGAGGCAAGAGTACGAAGCTATCCTTTCTACTACTATAATAAACATATTCACTCATATTCCATTTTTCATTAGGCATAAAAATAAATTCAAAATTCTGACTTTGAACAAATTTAACCACAAAAATTTTCTTTTAGTCCAAAATTTAAAAATTTTCCTAGCCAGAATATAATTTTTTCACCACTTTTATATTAGGCCAATCCCAACACAAAATGTCCATGAGTGGTGTCTATGTTGCCATATCATCGGGACATCAGATTTAAAAACTATAGCACCCAACCCATAGTCTCTTCCTGTGGGCCCTAACCCATAGTTTCTTCCTATGGGCCCTTGATTATTTTTCTAGTCCATTCACTCTCCTCTAACTTTTCGGAATACGTGTCTGAATGTTTTTACTTGCTTCCGTCGCCTTGAAACGTGTGACGACATGGTTTTCTGTATGTAATCCGGTTTTAATGTTTTTTCTTCTCTCTCCTTAACTATTCTGCCACATCAGATTTCTGCTTGCGTGGCAGAAGCATTAATTCTATAGAAACTAGATGACTAGGAGGCTTGGGGATGGCCTTAGCATCCCCGACTTTTTTTCCTTTATACAAATACCTACTTTTCCATTTTTCAACTTCATCTTTGCCAACGAAAATTTAATATCATGTCCGTTTGGTAAAAGAACTATTGGTTTTTAAAGTGAAGGAGAAGATGAAAATAAAGCTATTGCAGTGAAGAAGAATAGTACAAAAGATGGTCTGAATGGAAAAAATGCATCACCATCACAATGCTGTCTTCAACAGCCTAATGAAAAAGAACAGATAATTTAGTTTTCAGCTAGAAGGTTATAGAAGTGATCCAATAGAAATAGATACATTAGTTAACTTCTAATTTTCATACCAGCATCCACGAAAAAACATTAAGGCTGTGGCCTTGTTTAGTTCATAAATTTCACCCCCAAATTCCACTATGTAAAAAGAAGATTCCCATCATATCAAAATGTCGGCACATGCATGGAGTAGTAAAATGTAGATGATATCAAAAACTAATTGTAAAGTTTTGTTGTACTTTGCGAGACGAACATTTTGAGCCTAATTAATCAATGTTTGAACAATTATTTACAAATACAAACGAAATGCTACAGTGTCGTATTTATGGCAAAATCTAAACTTTGTCTTCCCCAAATTGGGATCTAAACAAGGCAATCTTCTCTGCAGCTACGGCGAGCTAGGGAGAGTCAGATAGACTTTGGCTGCACCTAGGCAATCTTCTCTGCAGCTACGGCAATAACAATAGCACATGCAAGATTAAATGTTTGACCTTTGCACATGCCAATAGACTTGGCATGACTCTCAACTTGGTAACGCCAATTTGTTTGTGGGATTGGCGTGACTCAAAATTGTGACGACCATGGACGAAACAAACTGAACAATTATAATCATACCATGCATAATTCCTCAATGACATTATGACTACCATTTTCTTAGACAAATAATAAAGAAAAATATTACAAATGAAAGTTCATAGCAAACTTAGTACACATTTCAGGGTTTCCAGTTGCCCCAAGATGGAAGTTTTTAAATTGGAAAACCAAAGTCTAATGTTATGGTTTATAGAATATGCACGGTATAACATAATGTGGTAGAAGCTCTATTAAAGTTTGCACATTAAAAGGAAGATTCCGAATAAAACAAAACGTCGCAAATGGGGCATCTCCAACACTCCACTGAGAAGCAGATCTCAACGGAAGAGCCACTACAAACTTAACTGACAATTCATCATTACGCTGCTGAGGACTGAATATCGGAACCACATCCTGGATGTGTTCCACTAAATGCAGGAATAACTAATAAGGTGTGCATTGTGGACAGAACATGGGGAGTAAAAATCAGAATGACGTTGCAGACACTGGTCTGGATCTGCAAGTTACTAACGATGAAATTGAACTTATTTAAATCCTCTTTCCTTTCTTGTGGTAGTACTAGCTAGGTAGTTGACATATTGAAATGTCTGCCTTGCTGGTCGTTTTTAGTTAGCTTTTATTGTGCTAGGGAAAAATTATCCAATGCAATACTGGTGAAAATGCCCAACTGGGGCTCTCTGCACATCGTCCATGAAAGAAGCTGGCCTCATTGGGTGGTGTTTGCAAGTCACGAGCAGCAGGTCTGAGCACCGTCGTGGCTTCATCGGGGAGCAGCCAGGAGTGAGCCACGTGACCCAGTCCTTGGTAGCAACCCGTGAGTTCCAGCCAGTGAGGAGAAGTTGATTTCTGCATGGACAATAATGCAAGAGTTGTTGTGTTGACTGTTGGGACGATGCAACTTCATCTCCTGTCAGGATTTCTTATGGAGTTAAATAATTATTATTTTGTTTCTAGTTTGAGTCAAAACATTGTATCACCTTCATGTGTGATGAAGGATGATTATTCATTTACGAGTGAAAACAATGGTTGTGTGATTTCTAAGAATATCATGTTTGTGGCTCTGGCATCCATTGTGAATGGGTTATTTATTTTAAATCTTGATGATTCAATTATCTGTAATATAACTACTAAAAGGCCTCGACTAGATGATTTGAATCATACATGTATGTGACATTGTCGTTTGGGTCATATAAGTGAGAAGCGCATGAAGAAGCTCCATTCTGATGGACTTTTAACTTCGTTTGATTTTGAATTGTACGAGACATGTGAAGCTTGCTTGCTAGGCAAGATGACCAAGGCGCCCTTCATAGGTTTTCCTGAGAGGGCGCAAGACTTGTTGGAACTCGTACATACGGATGTGTGTGGACCAATGAGCACGACAACTAGAGGTGAATTTCAGTACTTCATAACTTTCACTGATGATTTTAGTAGATATGACTATGTATACTTAATGAAGCATAAGTCAGAAACTTTTGAAAAGTTCAAGGAGTTTCAGCATGAAGTTGAAAATCAACGTGGCAAGAAAATTAAGGCCTTGCGATCTGATCGTGGAGGCAAGTATTTGCGCCCCGAGTTTAGCACTCATCTAAAGAGTCGCGGAATTGTTCCACAGCTTACGCCACCTGAAACACCTCAGAGGAACGGTGTGTCCGAGTGACGTAATCGAACCTTGTTGGACATGGTACGATTAATGATGAGCCAGTCAGACCTACCGTTATTGTTTAGAGGTTACGCTCTAGAAACAGTAGCTTTCACACTAAATAGGGTACCGTCTAAGTCCGTGGATAAGACACCATATGAGATATGGACTGGCAAGACTCCTAGTTTGTCTTTTCTAAAAATTTGGGGCCGTGAAGTATATGTCAAGCAACTTCAGTCGGACAAGTGTATATTCGTGGGATATCCAAATGAAACAATTGGGTATTATTTCTACAACCGATCAGAGGGCAAAGTGTTTGTCGCTAGGAACGGTGTTTTCTTGGAGAAAGAGTTTCTCAAAAGCGAGAAATATGGACAGGAGGTATATCTTGAAGAAGTTTGAGATGAGCCTATGAGGCAAGACTTTACGAGTGATGCTAATGTAGCAGAACAAGTTGATGTACCTGTGGCAAGAGAAGAACCGCCACAACCACGAAGGTCGGAAAGGCCATGTCGCGCAACTAATAAAATGAATCTCCTAGTTACGGGAGAGCGCGACATATTGTTGATGGACAATGATGAGCCTAGGACCTATGCGGAAGAAATGATGGACCCAGATTCCGAGAAATGGCAAAGTGTCATGAGATCCGAGATAGATTCCATGGGACATAATCAAGTTTGGAACTTGGTTGACCCGCCTGATGGTGTGAGACCCATCGAGTACAAATGGATCTTTAAGAGAAAGAGAGATATGGACGGAAATATTCACGTCCACAAAGCACGACTTGTTGCAAAAGGTTTTCAACAAGTTCAAGGAGTTTACTACGATGAGACATTCTCGCCAATAGCAATGCTTAAATCTATTCGGATCATTCTAGCAATAGCCTCATATTTCAATTATGAGATATGGCAGATGAATGTCAAGACAGCTTTCCTAAATGGGAACCTGGACGAGGATGTATATATGATGCAGCCCGAAGGTTTGGTCGATCCAACTAATGCTGGAAAAATATGCAAGCTTCAGAAATCCATATATGGGTTAAAGCAAACATCTCAGAGTTGGAACATTCATTTTGATGAGGTAGTCAAAGGATTTGGCTTCCGTCAGAATGAGGAAGAGGCTTGTATTTACAAGAAGGAAAGTGGGAGCTCTGTTGCATTTCTAATCTTGTATGTGGATGGCATATTGTTGATTGGGAATGATATTCCTATACTGGAATCCGTTAATACTTCACTGAAAAATAGTTTTTCTATGAATGACTTAGGGGAAGTCGCATACATTCTGGGCATAAGGATCTATATAGATAGATCAAAGAGGCTTATAGGATTAAGTCAGGATACTTACATTGACAAGGTGTTGAAACAGTTCAACATGGAATAGTCCAAGAAAGGGTTCTTGCCTATGTCACATGGCGTACACCTCAGCAAGACTCAGTGTCCTTCGACGGCTGATGAGCGGGAGCGCATGAGTAAAATCCCCTATGCTTCGGCAATTGGGTCTGTCATGTACTAGTGATAAGTACTCATCCAGATGTCTTATATGCTATAAGTGTTACGAGTAGACATCAGTCTGATCCAGGTGAAGGTCACTGGACAACGGTGAAAAGCATTCTTAAGTACTTTAGAAGGACTAAAGATGTGTTCCTAGTCTATGGAGGTGAGGAGGAGCTCATTGTAACAGGTTACACTTATGCTAGTTTCCAAACTGATCCAGATGATTCAAAGTCACAATAAGGATTTGTGTTCACGATCAACGGTGGTGCTGTTAGCTGGAAAAGTTCTAAGCAGGATACGGTGGCTGATTCTACGATGGAAGACGAGTACATCGCAGCTTCTGAAGCGGCGAAGGAAGGTGGTTGGATGAGAAAGTTCCTCATTGAGCTTGATGTGTTTCCTAATGGATCTAGCCCATTGGAACTCTACTGTGATAACAATGGGGCAATTGCGCAGGCTAAGGAGCCTAGGAATCACCAGAAAAACAAACACGTACTACGGAAGTTTCACCACATTCGAGAGTTCGTTAAACAGGGTGAGAAAAAGATATGCAAAACACACACCGATTTGAATGTTGCTGATCCCTTGACAAAGGCTCTTCCACAGCCTAAGCATGAGACGCACATGAGAGCTATGGGTATTAGATATCATCTAGATTAGCTCTAGTGTGAGTGGATGATGGTATTGTATCTATGACATATTGTTTATTTATTGAATATCCATGAAAGGCAACTTGTATATGATTGGCAATAATGTGAATTGTTGGTGAAACTCTTTACTTGTATGGTTATTCCAATGATTGTCCCTAATCTGATTAGCACATGTATTAGATGATGACTATATTTCACAAGTCATGGACATGGAGATGTCAAACTAATAATGTGGGCACATGTATGACATGGGGCTGGACTGACCCAACATGAGATTTTGTTATATAGTTCTATCTTTACACAACGTGTATGCTTTGTCCTAAGACCTGAGATTGTCGCATGTACTCAATATGTGAATTGACCTACTCAGGGACTACCAAATGCTACTCCGTAACTGGGTAGTCATAAAGGTAGTTTTTGGGTTTGTCATGAAACATGTTGTGAGGCATGGTCAATAAAGATAAGATTTGCCCCTCTCTATACGAGAAAGATATCTCTGGGCCACTCGAGTGATCGGATCAATAAATGCATGGCCGTGCTAGGTTAAGTGTTAACCTCTTGAAGGATCCGACTCACATGTTCGAGAAAGAGAGGTTGACTTGGAGTTAGACCAAATATCATGAGGCAAAGGGAATAGCTTGTACGTGATGTTGTGGTGGTTCGTCTGATATGATCTTTACGTGCTTATGGGAGTTGATATGTCTTGCTAGAGACCGCTGTTAACTATTGGATCGAGTAGGAGTACTCGAGACATGTCTATGTGTGCGGAAACCCATAGGGTCACACACTTAAGGGGTTTGGAATATTGAAAAGCTTGCCTATGTGATTGTCTCTAGTGCAAGTGGGAGACTATTGGATATATGCCCTAGAGCCAAATTGGATTGGATCCACTAATGGGTTTTGATGGATTTGATCCATTAAGGTACTAGAGTCTTGATGTGTTACAAATGTTAAATGCCCATTAGTGACCTCTATATATACAAGATGGAGGGAGGGGAAAACCTAATTCGCTACATTACCCGCGCGTGAACAGTAGCCGCCGCTACAGTACCGCGGATGAACAGTAGCCGCGCGCTAAAGTAATTTCTGCAGCCCCACCTCCTCCGTATCCTGCAGATCGTGGTCATTCATGAGGTGCTAGTACACCTATGTTTGGCGTTCCATCCTCGTACGTGTGGATACCTTAGAGGTGCTACGCTTAGAGCACAAGGACGAACTGCACATGCAGGACTAGACGGACTTAAGCAACTGCACGACACTGCCACTTCGACGCGTTCGTCTACATCGAGACGACTTCCGCTGCATCTACGCGTCTAGTGGTAATGATCCGTGATCTATAACTGCTGATGTTCCTGTTTTGAGGTAAACGAGTTTTTGTATGTGCTAGCGTAGCCTCATCGTTTCCCTTCAGCTTCCCCTCGCACAAAGCTGCCACCTTCAAACTAATAGCCCAAGGTTGTCGCAAGTGCCGTCTTACGATGTTGTACCACACCGGGGAGGCTCAGCCATGTTGAACCGTCCTGCCGCAATCCGCTACAATCCGAGTCGTCGCCCATTGTCGTTGCCACAAGCGCCGTCCTCCAACGCTGTCCCACACAAAGCTGACAATTGCTAAGCAAAGTCGGCCGCTGTGGTCTGCTGCAAGCGGCCGAACAACAACCAAGTGGTGACCCTGGACAACCAACAAGAAAGCAGCCGCCTCAACGAGAGCAAGGCAACACCCTTCTGCAAGCACACGACGGAGTTGCCAACCCGAGGCCACCATGGTAGTGGACCGTCCATGCTAGCGACCGAGCGGGATCTCTAAGACGACGCCTCCAATGAGGGCATGACGCCAAATGCACCACCATCGCTCGTCCAGGGACTAGACAGGGTTTACACCCAGAGATCTCGTGCAACTGGGTTTTAGCTCCAAAATGACGTCCTCAAGAGGGAAAGCGACATCCAAAAACGCCGCCGCCATCCACCAGCAAGAAGCTAGTGAGGGCTTTCGCCCAGAGCATCAAACCGTGATGCATGCACACAACGCAGCAGAACGGCACCATCGCCACGGCCACCCAGATCGATTCCTCCGCCGCAATCCCGCACGCCATGCTGCCGATGCTTCACTCCTCTGTCCCTTCACGTGGCCGCCGCCCTCACTGGCCGCCCACCGCGCACCTCCTCCTCTCGTGGCGGCACCTGCGTCGGCTCCCCGCGTAGCCAGCCACTGCAGGGCCCCACTGGATCCCACGTGCCTCCACCTGGGCGCCGTCTACCGTGCTAAAACGAGTGCACGCCGCCGCGCTAGCGCCACCCGCGTACGGCCTCCCTCGTCGCTGCCCAGGCGGGAACTCCGCCTCACCGAACCTGGTTGCCGGCCCGCGCCAGCCCATGCGCCACCGCTTGCCCCACGCAGCAGCCGCTTGCCCCACGCGGCAGCCGCTTGCCCCACGCGGCCTCCGGATCCACGCTGTCTGTCCCGCGCCCTGGCCGCCGACCGCCTCTCCTTGGCCGCCGTCTGCCTCGATCGCCACCGGCCCCGCTTGCCACGGCCGCAAGCGTGCAAGCCGCTGCTGCCTCGCTACTCCACCTCCGCTCATGCGCCGCCAGGCCCCACGCGGCGTAGATCCGGCCGTCCCCGCCTCGACGGCGCGATGACGTAGCCCGAAGGTCACCGGATCTCCCAAACGGTTAGAGCTCTTGAGGCCAAACTTTGGGGAGATAGAGAGCACTCCAAGGAGATGCTATATCCCAAAAATCTCAGCCTCTAACTCTCTACAACCCGAAGAATAGCAGATTACAAGGAAGAACACCACCACAACTAGTTCATACGAAAATCATCGAATCGAGACCGATTCCCGGCGTTTGAGGGGGCAAGAACATCCACAAAGAGGCACAAGGCACTCACCCATGATCCCCTCAAACAAATATGGAGCCAAACGATCTAGAAACGAAGAATCGAGCCAAGCACGAAAATAACACAAAAAGAACTCGGGAAAGAACAAAGAGATTCAACTAGCACAAGAAATCTTCGATACAACCAGAGGTCAGATTCTATACAAGGCTAGCAACCTCCCAACATCCACCTGCTCAGATCAACATGAAGCACGGGCTAGCATAGAGAAAACAAGAAAGAAATAAATTAGGGTTCCAAGAGATTGACTTGCCATCCCCTCCACCTCCTATTTATAATGAGTCTCCTGGTGGGGGCAAATGACCATACTACCCTTACACTCTAAACCTAAGATACACAGCCTCAGGGGCAATTTTGGAACGTGGAGATATTTCCTTCGGTTGGGCACGCCATCCATCCGGCCTTGCTTCCCTCCGATGCAAGCTCCAAGATCCTGCCGCGTGTCCCCCGCTTCGAAGCTTCCCGAACGCGCCCGGATCACCGTCTCCGTCACGTTGGGCCTTCGGGCTCGGTTTTGAGGCCCAAACCGAGAAACCCTCTTCTGATGGTTTTGTGGTCCAACCACCAAACCTCGTGTGCAAGCTTCGGTTGTTAGCCGCTACCTTGCACTGGCTCAATCCATGACCTCGTATTGCTCTTCTTGCACCATGCCGACCGCACTCGATCCCTTCTGGCCACCGGGTCCCTCGAACCAAGCCTACTTGTCTCTCCACTCCTTGGAGGCCACTCTGGCTAAGACCTTTCGCGCTTGTTCTTCACCTACACCAACGCAAGCCAAATCGCATCGAACACCTGTAATACTAGGCCAAAAGTCAGTCCACACAACGTTGTCAATCACTCATCACACTGAGAAGCAACCATCCATCGGTCCTCGGACACACCTGGTCCTCAATCTCCCCCTTGATTAGTGCATTGACAATGCACCTCTCGATTTTGGATATGGAAAAGAAAAATAGAAAAGAAAAAGAAAAGAAGGCTCAAACAAGTGACCCAAAGCAAGGAACAAGCCGAAAACTAAGTCACTCGAATGAGAAAGTCTCGGTCCCCTAAGACAAGGGCAACCACTCAAGACAACCGAGACAACAAGCTCCAAATGCCGACCCCTCAAGAAGAGGTAGAAAGGGCTCAACACCATCGGCAAAAAGAGCAAAGCAAACCAGGAACACAAGGAGCTCCACCTGCACAAATGCAAGCTCCCCCTGAACAAGTGCGTGCAACCTCAGGTTCTCCCCCTGAACTGAGTATCCCTACTAATGCAGAGCAATACACACAATCTGAATTGGAACAAATTCTCCCTCTTGTTGCCAATGCATGAATCAAGGCACAAATGCAAAATATACAAACTAGAGCTTCTCAAATATACAATTAGCACTATAAAATGCTACAGAAGTGTAAATGAGCAAGCAAGATAGTTCAAGGTTCTGTACAAGAATTGCCAACAAGATTTCATGGTTGTATAAGCATATGGCCAATTAGTTTCCAATTTCAACAAGTTTTTCAAGAATTCATCACCTCATGAGAAAAATGACAACTTCAAGCCAAAATGAACTAAATCATGAAAAGATCATCCTAGGTCACCAATTCTCATTAAAAGATCATTGCAAACACCCAAAATCTATCTCATGTCATGTCAAAGCCACTGAGCCATGTGTCTACTTCTAAATAGACAACATGCAATGGTTTAGCACCCAAAATTATACAAATAATATCATATTTGACATGATTAGCACATTTTCAACCATAAGCACTTCATTTTTCAGATTTTGAATTATGGTACATGAAGTGTCTTTGCGACAAAAAGAAGCTTATGCCTCTCCTCAAGATAATATTATGAATATACAATGAATCAATCAAGAGCTTAGCTGACCATCACCAAAAGACTACACACATGTCCACTAGCTCAAATGTAGCAAATTATAGTGATCAATCCATATATAGATATATACATCAACAAGCCCTAGATATATCACAATGCAATCTATATGATAAATGCAATACATATCACACAAGTGCAAATGCAAAAAGTACATGATATACATATGATACAAGAAAGCTATACATATGCTACAAGGAGCCCCAAAACCAACTCAAAAAGGACAACACACTCCATGCTCTCCTGGCAAGTGGGCAAAGGTTGCTTGGTCAAGTGGTTCAGTGAAAATATCGGCTAGCTAGTTTTGGGTGGAGACTTGGGATAGCTCTATGTTTCCTTTCTCCACATGATCCCTCAGAAAATGATACCTCACTTCCATGTGTTTGGTTTTGGAATGAAGCACAGGATTTTTGGCTACGCTTATGGCACTGGTGCTATCACATAGAAGTGGAACTCGAGAAGAGCTCAAGTCAAAGTCACTCATAGTGTACATAATCCAAAGGAGCTGGGAGCAACAACTAGCGGCAGCAATATACTTGGCTTCAGTTGTGGATTGTGCAACACTCGACTGCTTACGAGAAGACCACGAAACCAAAGACGACCTAAGAAACTAACACTGACCCGAGGTAGACTTGCGGTCCAAATGACACCCAACAAAATCAGCATCAGAAAATCTGTGAAGACTGAGTGTCGAGGAGGCAGAATACCAAAGACCCAAATCAGGAGAGTATTTCAAATACCTGAATATCCTCTTGACGGCCTGCCGATGTGAAGTCCTCGGTGAAGCCTGAAAACGAGCGCACAGACACACATTGAACTGTATGTCTGGCCTCATCGCTGTCAAGTAGAGGAGGGAGCCGATCATGCTCCGGTACTCCTTCTGGTCCACGGGGTCACCATCTTCGTCTACATCCAAGGCCGTAGTTGTACTCATCGGTGTCGACATCGGCTTGGAGTCGTTCATGTCAAACTTCTTCAGCATGTCCTTCGTGTACTTCGCTTGATGCACGAATGTCCCATCCTTGACTTGCTTGATCTGCAATCTGAGAAAGAACTGCAACTCTCCCATCATCGACATCTCGAATTCCCTGCTCATAACAAGAGCATTAGATGAGCCACCAAAGATAATATCATCCACGTAAATCTGCATGATGAAGATATTATTGCCAGCACGAAGCAAGAACAAGGTCTTATCAACGGTGCCCATCACAAACCCCTTACTCAACAAGAACCCTCTCAACCTACCATACCACGCTCTAGGTGCTTATTTTAGGCCATATAGTGCTCGGTGGAGTTTGTACACTCGGTGTGGGTATCTCTCACTCTCAAACCCTGGTGGTTGCCTCACATACACTTCTTCATCTATCACCCCATTCAGAAAGGCACTCTTCACATTCATTTGGTGCAACTTGAACCCTTTAGCAGCGGTAAATGCTAGAAGGATTTGAATTGCCTCCAAATGGGCTACAGGAGTGAATGTCTCCTCATAGTCAATTCCCTCTTTCTGTGTAAAACCCTGGGCAACCAACCTCACTTTGTTTTTCATAACCTCACCACTCTCACCCTGTTTGTTCTTCCAAACCCACTTCGTTCCAATAGGGTGGCAATTTGGTGGAGGCTCAACAAGTTCTCACACCTCATTCCTCTCAAAGTTCTCAAGCTCTTCGTGCATGGCATTGACCCAGTTCGCATCAGATAAAGCATGTCTAATATCTTTGGGCTCAAAAGACATGACAAATGCAGAATGAGCAAATTGAGAGTTGTCCCTTGAACTTGACCTTGTAGTGCGCTCATCGAAGTCTCCTATGATGCTTGAGGGTGGACGCCTAGCTTGAATGTGTCTTGGTGCCTCACGCCTTGAAATCTCCTCCCCCCCAGCAGTTGCCTCCACTCGACCTCCAGGTACTTGTGTTGATGTAGAAGTGGGGGATGGATCATCGTCAACCGTAGTCCTCGTAGTGGAGGTAGTAGGTACATGTGTCGCAGGAGGCACACCATCTCCATCATCATCTTCACCATCATCCACCTGCTCGTCCTCGAAGATTGTCTGTCTCATCTCTTCATCACCTGCACACTCAAAGACAGTTGAGCTACACGGAATCGTCTCGTCGAACGTAACTTCGCAAGTCTCCATGATTTGGTTAGTGTCATGATTCAGCACACGATATGCTCTAGAATGACTAGCATAACCAAGGAAGATACCATCATGAGACCGAGACTCAAACTTATCCAGATTAACCTTCTTGAGAATAAAGCACTTGCAACCGAAAACTCGGAAATAACTTACCTTGGGGGTTCTCCCATGAAAGAGCTCGTAGCAAGTCTTTTTGTTGAACGCACGAAGGAAAATCCGATTCGAAACATAGCAAGCGGCACTCACCACATCAGCCCAATACCGCCTAGGAGTCCTATGGTCATCAAGCATCGTTCTGGCCATCTCACAAGTGGTCTGATTCTTTCTTTCTACAACATCATTCTAACAAGCAACATAAGGCGAGGAAAACTGATATTCAAGACCTTGATTACAGTAAAATGCCTCAAAACGAGCGTTTTTAAATTCCGTGCCATTGTCACTGCGTATAGCTCGCATGGCATTACCATTGCGCTCGTTCTTCGACCTCAAGATCAAGTCTCAAAAGAAACAAAATTCCTCATCCTTAGACGCCAAGAAAAACACCCAAGCATAGCGAGAATAGTCGTCCACTATCACAAGAACATACCACTTCCCACCGACTGAGCGAACGCGAGCTAGACCAACCAAATCCATATGCAACAGCTCCCCATGACGCTTAGTCATCACCTGAGTCAAAGGTGGATGGGAAGTGGCGACCATTTTCCCATGCCTACAAGGAGCACACACCAAATAATTCTCTGACTGAAGTCTGGGCAATCCTCGGATAAGGTCAAGACTGCTCAAATGAGAGAGCAAGTCAAAGCTCAAATGACTCAACCTCCTATGCCACTTCCAAAGCTCGGAAGAGGAACCAGCCACTAGACAACGGGACAGACCGAAAGACCTCAAGAAATCAGCACGGAAAACTTGACCCCTGGGAATGATCATACAGACAAGGTCACCTCGAGAATCAAGAATCCGAGAAGAACCACTCACAAAGAGAACCTCAAAACCCTCGTCAAACAACTAAGAGACAGAAAGCAAACTAAAACCAAGCGACTTGACGAGAGCAACACGCTTCAACGCAAACTTCTCGCTTACCTGAATATCACCCTCTGAAAGCACTCTACCCTTACCATTATCCCCAAAAGTGATGTACTACCTTGTCATCACCAGGGTGAGGCTTGAGAACCACTTTCGATCTCCGGTCATGTGTCAAGAGCAACTGGAGTCGATCAACCACAACCTCCTCAAGCCTCCCACTACCTGCAAAATCAGAAACGAGTGTGAGAGTGAGCAAACGACTCAGCACTGGGGTTAGAACAAAATGAGTCAAACTAGTGCTGAGCAATCTGCTCAAAAGAGGGGTTAACAAAATCTACTCTACCACCACCAGCAAAAAGTGGAAACCTCTCCACCTCACAAGCGGAGCTCTATCACGTCTAATTGGAGGGACACCACGCGGGGGAAAGCGTGACCTGAACTCCCTCCGAACACTAAAGCTACGGTCGTTCCTCCCAAACTCGTACTGACCGCGAGGAGGGGGATGCCAAGCAAACTCACCATGCCCAAACCCAAAGCGTCTATCACCACCTCTCTGAGGACCACCTGCAAATCCACTAGCACCACCTCTAGGAATCGAACGCACAAACCCCTCGCCCCTAGGCATAGGTGCACGAGGCTCAAGCACGCTATGAGACGAGCGGTACCTGTCCTGGTTACCCATCTCTCTCTCTCATCTCACTTCTCTCTTCTTCCCGAAGCAGAACTCCTCTAGGTGACCATCCCTACCACAAAACCCACAGGGGTAGCGGATTGGCTTTGGCTTTAGAGCTTTTTTTGGTGGAGGCTTCTCACTAGGCTTCAAACCACTCGATTCTCCCACAAAGATCACTCTCTTTTGGAAATTGTTGGTTTGAGGGGGGAACACTGGAGGATCAGGAGTAGTGTCGAGTTTGTTTTTTAAGTGGTTGGGTTTAGGGTCAAAGGTGTTCTTGACTGGGGTAACTTGTGGTGGTATTAGCACAGTGTCACACCCCACATTCTCACTCTCACACACCTTCTCCGAACCAAGTCCATGACTATCAGCTGGCCTGAACTAAGCTATCATCATACCAAGCTGAGGCTGACGACCCGACAACCAACCCAAACACTTACGCAACTCATCATTCTCATTCTGCAAGCAGTTAGTTGCATGCTCAAGTTCAAGAATCTTCAAAGCATTTACATCACAACTAGAACAAGCATGAGTAGCAGAAGATTTCAAAGAACTTTCAAGGCATTTGATCTTAGCATGGGATTCATCCAATTTAGCATGCAAGACATAACAAGAAGTATAAGCTCCTAGCAAAGCAGATCTAGATTTTAACTCATCAAGTTCAACTTTGAGGAAATCAAACTCTTCCAACTTAACCATGTGTTTCTTCTTATATTCAACCAATTCATTCATCACATGCTCACAATTAATGTATTCAGGCTCATCAGAAACAATATGAGCAATTTTCAAAGCATCAATCTCAACTTTAGAAGCAGCAAGCAAAGACTCAAGTTTAGCGAGTTTCTCCTCAGACACACCAAGCAAAGACCTAAACTCCCTCTTCTCCTTGTTGGTCTTTTTAAGCACAACATAACGGTTATCAAGCAAAGCATTCAGCCTATCAACCTCCTCTAGCAAGAAGTCTGGATCACGGTTTACCTCATCTTTAGAGTCTGAGTCCGAATATTCTCTTGCACTCTTCTTTCTGTCGGTACTGTGTGCCATGGTGCAGAAGCCACCGGAAGCCATACACGCCAGCCCGTTGAAGTCCTTCCTCGAGTGCCTCTGGCGTCGACCTTGATCTTCATCCTCGCTGCTCGAGCTCGATGAAGTGTAGCTTGAACTCGTGTCGATGTCGCTCGCACCGGCAACCATGGCTCGTGGCTTGTACTTGTGCTTGTGGCCACCATGCTTCTTCTTCTTGTACTTGTCCTTGCTCTTGTGCTTGCCCTTGTAGTCATTCCTAGATCGGTTCTTGTGGTCATCCCTTGAGCGGTGCTTGAAGTCGTTCCTGGGCTCGCTTGCTTCCGGGCATTCGGCAATGAAGTGCCCCATCTTGCCGCACCTGTAGCATGTACTCCCAACATGCCTGGTACTCTTGCGGTTCTCGTGCAAGTGCCCGAACCTCTTGGTCAGCAACGCGAGATCGTCCTCGCTCAGCACCTCGAACTCCTCATCTGGCAAAGAAACAAGCATAGACAAAGCAAACTGTCGTGAGGGGTTAGCAAGTGACCTAGAACCAGAGCCACTCATGAGAGCCAGACTATGAGAATCAGTTGGGTTCTCAAGCTTGGCTCTAGCCATCCTATCGATCTCTAAGGACTTGAGCTTGGAGAATAACCCATTAACTATGAGCGTCTCATAGCCATCTGACTCCATAATGGCCTCAACCTTCTCATCCCACATATATCTATCTAAGCAATGCAAGAGCTTCAAAGCTCTATCATGATCTGAGTATGGGAGGTTGGTGATATTGGCTTGCATGTTGTTCACTATCACGGTAAATCTCTGAAACATGGCATCAATTGACTCACCGGGCAAATGAGTGAAATTCTCATACTCCCTCTGGTAGGTCGAAAAGAGCCTAGCCTTAACCGCACCATCACCACCATGGGCAACCTCCAACTTTTTCCAAATCTGACAAGCAAGATGCTCTTCGATGACACGATTGAATTCATGCTTGTCAAGCTCTTTAAACAAGTAATCAACAGCTTTTGCATTTTCCTCAAACTTGTCCTTAGCATCCTGGGTCAATCTCATAGTAGGGGTGGTATAGGTAGTATCAAGAGTGATATCCCATAGCAATTGTCCTTTGCCTCGGAGAAAAGCACCCATCCGAACCGACCACATCCAGTAATTCTTCCCATCGAAGAAAGGAGGACCCTAACCCTTTCTTGAGTATGCCATATTTGGATCTTAAGACTGGTTAGAATCGCGAAGATCCGTAACTGGCTCTGATACCAATTGAAGGATCGAAATGGCGACCAGATAGAGGGGAGTGAATGGGAGCCAATAAAAATTTCTTCTCGAAACTCGGTCTATGTCCCAAAATCACTACCTAAGGGTTCCTCACAAGCTTGTCAAGGTTACGTAGTCACAACGGACCTACCAACCCTAGGACCAAGCTAGAACGAGATACAAAGCGGAAGCACAACTCAAGAGACAAAACCAACTGCTGTCTGCCTGGGCCCCGACGGACTGTCCGCACAAAGTTCGCGGACTGTCCGGGGACCTGGCGGACTGTCCGGCTAAGCAGGGTGGAGTGTCTGGGGGTGGCGGACGGTCCGGCTGAAACTGGGCGGATCGTCCGTGAACCCCGACGGACGAACAGAATGAACTGCTACATAAACCCGCGAGCAAGGCCTCTCGAATCCATCACCGGATCTCCCAAACGGTTAGATCTCTTGAGGCCAAACTTTGGGGAGATAGAGAGCACTCCAAGTAGATGCTATGCCCCAAAAATCTCAGCCTCTAAGTCTCTACAACCCCAGGAATCACAGATCACAAGGAAGAACAAAACCACCACGAGTTCATCCAAAAATCATCGAATCGAGATCGATTCCTGGCGTTTGAGGGGGGCAAGATCATCCTCAACGATGCGCAAGGCACTCACCCATGATCCCCTCAAACAAATCCGGAGCCAAACGATCTAGAAACGAAGAATCAAGCCAAGCACGAAAATAGCACAAAAAGAACTCAGGAAAGAACAAAGAGATTCAACTAGCACAAGAAATCTTCCATACAACCAGAGGTCAGATTCTATACAAGGCTAGCAACCTCCCAACATCCACCTGCTCAGATCAACATGAAGCACGGGCTAGCCTAGAGAAAACAAGAAAGAAATAAATTAGGGTTCCAAGAGATTGACTTGCCATCCCCTCCACCTCCTATCTATAATGAGTCTCCTGGTGGGGGCAAATGACCATACTACCCTTACACTCTAAACCTAAGATACACACCCCTCAGGGGCAATTTTGGAACGCGGAGATATTTCCTTCGGCTGGGCACGCCGTCCATCCGGCCTTGCTTCCCTCCGACGCAAGCTCCAGGATCCCACCGCGTGTCCCCCGCTTCGAAGCTTCTCGAACACGCCCGGATCACCGTCTCCGTCACGTTGGGCCTTCGGGCTCAGTTTTGAGGCCCAAACCGTGAAACCCTCCTTCGATGGTTTTGTGACCCAACCACCAAACCTCGTGTACAAGCTTCGGTTGTTAGCCGCTAGCTTGCACCGGCTCAATCCACGACCTCGTCTTGCTCTTCTTGACACCATGCCGACCGCACTCGATCCCGTCTAGCCACCGGGTCTCTCAAACCAAGCCTACTTGTCTCTCCACTCCTCGGAGGCCACTCTGGCTAAAACCTTTCATGCTTGTTCTTCACCTGCACCAACGCAAACCAAGTCGCATCGAACACCTGCAATACCAGGCCAAGAGTCAATCCACACAACGTTGTCAATCACTCGTCACACTGAGAAGCAACCATCCATCGGTCCTCGGACATACCTAGTCCTCATATATACATGACTGTGCATGTCTATGTCTCTACTCACAAAATTATCAATAATTGAAACTCTTTTGAAATAATCATTTTCCTGAAATATTGACGCCTTCTTGTATAATTCACCCAGTTATCTTTTGAAAATTAGCATGGAAAGTATTGTGGATGATATAGTGATAATGTGTACACAATTTTTAATTTTATCTTTTCTTATTACGAATGAATTTTTAATTTTATCTAACCAATGGTCATCACAGGATAACTGATTCTGTAACTTTGATGCAGTCCTAAATGTCCAGACCTTGAACATACATTTTTGCAAGTCCTCTCATCTATTTCCACTGCCTTCATTCGATTAAGGCCTTCTTCAATGGTATGAGCTATTATCTAGCTCTAAGCACTCTAAGAGACAACCATTCATGATCTAACTCTTAGCACATAACTCATAATATGAATGACCCCACATGTCATCCTCACATAATCTCGAAGTGCGTGAATAAGACTATCTCTTGATCAAGAGATAGCTCTTGTCTCTTTTCTTTTAAAATATGAGAAAAAAAATCTATGAGTTAGCTAAGAGTACACATTGGAGGAGGCCTAAGATATACAATGAAACAAAAATTATCAATGCCTATGGCCATACAATTGCAGTAGTTGCATGATGGTATACTCATATTTCAACGCACTCTTAGCAAAGCTGCTGACTAAAAAGTAGACTGTAAATGAAATAAAATTACCCATATATTGTTGCTCCAGAATATTTGAATCGTCCACTAACAGTGTGCAACAATCATTTACCGACTGACAGTGTATTGCTATTATATGTACTTTTAGTGAACTAGAACTGATGAGGACATGACACCCATACATATGTCCATGAGTGGTGCATGGGGTGGCGAAGAAGGGGACCAACAAGGTTTTCCAAGTCAAGAAGAAGGCCCGAGGCTAATCCGATTCGAGTCCCCATGGTGGAGGCCCAAAGAAACTCAAGTTCGAGTCCAACTTCGAGTCCAGGAGCAGCCCACACTAAATGCATCGCCCAGATCACATACAGGCTCGGTTTTTAACGTTCTATATATGCTTGGAAAGCTAAGGATATAAGCTTTAAGGTGGGACCAGAGATAAGCTTTAAGGTGGGACCAGTGCCATTGGAAATCTTATCTGGGCGAGCCTGTATGCGACCTGGGCGATGAATTCAGTGTGGGCTGCTCCTGGACTCCGAGGTGGACTCGAACTTTGAGTTTCTTTGGGCCTCCACCATGGGGACTCGAATCGGATTAGCCTCGGGGCTTCTTCTTGACTTGGAAAACCTTGTTTGTCCCCTTCTTCGTGAACCTCTCATGGACATATGTATGGATGTCATATCCTCATCAAGAACTGATGTACTCCTAACTAACCGTGGACCGTCGATCTTCATAGATTTTATCCCATATTACCTCTAAGGAAGTAATAGAAGAAATGGATGTTATTTATTTATTATTTTTGGAAGGGGAAAATAGGCAAAATATTAGGAAAATATATTATAATTAGATCCAACGTGCATGCTACATGCAAGATGAATCCAAATTGTGTAACATTTTTTTTAGTGCTGGAACGTGCAAAATGGATCTCAACATGTATGATTTATTTTTCTGAACATGCATGCGACGTGCAGGCGGTTATATGATCCAAATGTGTAACATTATTTCGAATGGAACGTGCTAGATGGATCTCAACGTGTATGCTGCTTTTTTGGAATGGTAGAACTGTGAGGAATGCAAGGGCCGGTGAAAGCTGGAGATCCCTGTGGGCTGAGGCAAATGTATCTGAATCATTAATGAAAAGCTGAACGTGACAAATTAAACCAGTCTAAGACATACTCAAAGCTTGAGTATCTTTTGTTGTTTTTCCGAATGAGTACGTACTCATTGTTGTTTTTGGTTTGTACCAATCCTTCCCTGATGCTTGTAACTGTGAAGTAATGTCCATCTTAAAATGCACATGCAACTATGTGCTGAATGTATTATTTAGAGTTTGGATTTTGGAACAATTTTCCATATACCTTCACTGTTCTTGCCCATGTGCGCTGACAATTATCCTTTTACTGGTACGATTCTAGCGGCATTTGATTTTTTAGAACGTGAAAAGTTTTGATTGGCATACTTAGTGCAGGGGCCGCGGGAGCTTTTTTTTGCCGAGCGGCATAATTAAGACATCCCTAACCTAATGCTAACAGATTTGGGCCAATAGACCCTGTCGGCCCAGCTAACTGCCCATGCATGATACTCTAGCTGGCCTTAGAGATTCTTCTCTGATATGTGCTGCTCACTGGTGTGTTGTAACCACGCTGTTGTTCAACACCAGGGAATCAATTTGGTCTCCACCGGCTTTTGAAGTTAGACAAGGAACAAGCTACAAGCTGCTTTGTATCAGAGTATCAGACTGCTCTTATATCAAGGTCATGTATGCCTTGCGGTGTTGATGCCAATTCTTTTTTGTATTGAGATTCCGAACTGAATGATAAAAAGGCCTCCAATTGAAAGGGCATCTCCAGCCCTCTCGGAAGAAGAGCTCAAAGGGGGACCCACTGCATATGAAATAGACAGGGGTCATTGCAATTTGATAGAGTTCGCATATCCTCTCCGGTCTAAACATACACTAGCTAGGATATGGCAACGTCAGAGCAAACGACAACATTGGAGAGCAAGCGGCAACGACAGCCGACAGGAGTAGGTGTTGCGAAACCCTTGAGCGGCGCAAGTCGGACGGAACACCGCCGTTGCCTCCCTTGAACATCAAGCAGCTACTTCATTTGTGTGATCACGAACGCGTGTGGTTCCCTGACAGCCACTCTGTCGATGCCCCAGCCATCGATGGCAGTCCATGTGCCCACAGAGGCGACCTGGCTCCAGAACATATTTTCCCAGTGCTGCTCATTCCCAAGCCGAACTACTTTTGAGTCCTTGCTGCACTCCATTGATCACAGCAAAGGATACCAACATTGTAGAACATGCAAGATGTGTATCCAAGAAAGGCGAGGAGAGGTTGGGTACCTTATATAGAAATGACTTCGGAAGAACATTGAAATATATATGGCCTGAGAGCGAATTATTTGGTTTATGCGGTTGTTGACGCATGTGCTGGCCGTCCTACGTTTGCAGTGAACTTAAGTGTGTGTGATACAACACAAGCACAGTATTATAATTTACAAAGTGCTCGTCGAAGTTTCAAAATTTAGATGAGATTTCAGTGAACGAAACATATAATAAATCCGGCTAAAATTCCGTTTCCTATGAATTTTATCCCCTTTGTATAGTATAAATAAACCTGTTAGAACACATAAGAACTTGTGCTGTGGCTGTAGTGGTACTAGCCTTACTTTAGTTCTGAAGCAGTCATGGTTTCGACTGACACAATAGTTGCTTTTTTTCCATTTCTTTGTGTAACAGTAAAAAATAAAAGGCAAATTGTTTGGGACGCAAACCACTGAGCTAGATATTGCTCGGTGATGCTGGAACGAACCGGATTTTCGTAAAAGACGCAAATCTGACTCCATGTACCATTGTGATAGTCTCAGGACACATCGGCTATCACGTACAGGACTCATTTCAGAATAATATCATTTCCATACATCGAAATCAGAGTACAACAAGGGTTATTTACATAGAGTTTATGAATTAGTACAAGCCAATTGGGTTAGACAAGTAGAAACTCTATGAAGCGGTAGCTAGGGTTTCAAGTCTTCATCTCTAATCTTCTCTTCTTTTCCACAGGCATCCTTAAGCGAAGCATGTAACCCTCCAATCGTAGCATCCACCATGATCAGACTCGTTCCAAGTCCAACCTACAAGCTCACGATCTGTCCCCAAGGAAATGGGACAGGTCCACGTCACCAACCGTATATGGGCAAGCTTTAAAGTGGAATATTCTAGTATAAGAAATATAACAAGGAATGGGATATGTCTTCCTATGCGAAGCAGCTGCAGAATAATATTCTCATCTCAACACCTTTGAAAAACAACGGGCAATCCTGTCAACATAGGTTCCCATTCTCCACACCATCTCCACCTTCACTCTCGGTTCTGTGACAAGGAAAGCTCCCTCCCTTTCAAGTCATGAGCCGAACCTCACCTCACCTCACTCAAAACAATTTAAAAGGGGGGAGATAGAGATGAAAACATGGGCTCAGACCAGACGAACAGTTCATAGGGGTTGTCCATGACCGAGGACGCGGCTATACGTATAGTTTTAACTCTACAGAGTGTGTACACCTAGAATCTATGCGAAGTGCACCCACCCAGAGATCAGCCAGATGGATATCACAACACTGAACGGAGGTCTAGTAGTTACAGCACCATCCTGCTTTTCTGGGCTTGGGCGCGTCCTCCCACAAGAGGTCGCCCCGGAACTGTGAAGCACTCCCTCGGGGCCAGTCGAGGGCCAAAGCAAATCAGGGAGCAAAGGTCAACACCAGTCCCCCTTACACTGATACTCTATCCTCCTGTAGGCTTGGTACCACACTTGCTAGGCTCATAACGGGTCCACCGTCATAATGGACACATAGTGTGCACGTTTACATAATCCCATGACGCGGTTTGTCCAAGTCAGTTCGCACAAGGCCGAAGGCGAGTTTCTTTCACAAATGCGTATCCGCCGCAACGGTCCGCCATCGACACCCATTACAGGTATTGCCGCCCAAACACCTCAAATCCATTAATCTCAAGTATTCCATAAATGTACCCGCAATAGGTACTCCATAGGAGATGCTCAAGTGCAACTCCCCAGCATCCCACAATCCGAATATTGGGTTGTTGCTCGCCACCGCAGAAATAGTTTTCAAAATCACCTTCTTCTTCCACCCGGTTTTACCCACACACGCCAAGAGAGTTTAAAATCATTTTTATCGCAGCATGCAAGCATCACATAGCATAAGTCTATGGTAGTGTCAAACAGGGTAGCAAGGAATAACAGGCATAAAATAAGGCTATGCAGGGTATATCATCACCATCATGCGGAGTAAGTAAAACGCTAGCAAACTAGTTGCAATGTCTAATAGGAGTCAAGATTCGGATAGGCGTGAACCTGAAGTTTGTTGCTCTTCCTTCTGGTAGCAGTAGCTTGGGTCTTCTGGTTCACATCGGTCATCGACAGCTCCTAGAGACGTAATTAAAATAAATACCAAGGACCTACTTGCAAATAAACACCAAAACAGAACAAAGGAAGAACCAAACAACACCAAACTCTATTCTAACGCATAGATCATGATTTTAGAAAAATAATAAAATTAATTTCATATTTTTCTAAGCTACGGTTAATTTATTATTAATTTTGAAGTTTAAATCATTTCTAAAATTATTTAATTAATTCTGAAAAAGAAAAAGAAAAATCAAGAACATGTGGTGGCACCAGAATGCGCCATGTGTCACACAGTTAGCCTGCTGACGTCATCAAGTGAGCACATGTCTTGCTGATGTCATCACAAGAATTGATGACGTCAGCATTGACTTGGTCAACACTAGGGTTGACTAGGTCAATATTCAAGGTCAGCGGTCAATTGGGCCCACTTGTCAGTCTCACTTAGTCGCTGATAGAAGGGGCTCGCGTGTCAACGGTCTAAAACGAAAAGAAAGAGAGAAGGGCTGCACGGACCGGCTTGGGCCGGAACTGGTGGGTCGGCCTGTTAAACTAACAGGCCCGGCCGGTCGGCTTGGCGGGCTGCAGGTGAGCTGGGCTAGGTGGTTAGTGGGCTTCGGCCTTGGATGCCCCTGGCTGCTGGCGCCGGTAGTGACGCCAGCACCTGAGTCACCCCTGACACAAGCAAGGCAGAGGCCGGCGCCGTGGACGCAGTCCGCCGTGGGCTGTGAGTTCGGTTCACATGAGCCGGGTTCACGGGGTCAGGATGCGGCTCGCGGGATCTTCTGAAGCTGAGCGGGGCCAGGCTTGTTGTGACCTTTGGTGCGGCTGCGGCCGGTGGCACACGCACGACACAGCGTCGCGGCTTGGCGCGCGGGTTCGAGGCATCCCTCAGCCGCGGCGGCGCTAGGACAGGCTTGGCTCGGCTGCGGCTTAGGTCAGAACGGCGGCGAGGCTGCACGCGGTTCGGCTTGGGTCGGCGGCACGACGGCGGAGCAGGGCTCGGAGTAGCGGGGAAGCGACAAGGCGGAGGTAGGGCAACGGCACGGCTGGGCTTATCTCACGTGCGACGTCGGCAAGAACCAGAGCTCGACGATGGCGGCACGACATCAAATGGTGGCGAGGATGGCTCGCGGTGGAATGGTTGCGACGGCGCGGCTGGGCTTGGCCACGGGCGACGCTTGCTCACGCGCAGCTCACGTGGCAGCTGTTGCAGCGCGCGGCTCGGTTCGGGGAGCGGCTAGGCACATCGGCGGAGGCTCACAAAGGGGAAAAGAAAGGGGGCAGCTTTGGCACCTGTGGCCTCTGTTACAGGTGTGGTCGACGGAGAATAGCAATGGTTGTTGTCGTATGCCAGATTTGTTGGTGATAGATATACAGTGTTAAGAAAGATGTCATGCTTGTCTCCATGGGATCAAAATAGTTCAAGAAATAAAGAATAGACAGACCAAGCACTCCAATTTAAAGGATATGAGATGATGGTCAACTCGGATCATATATCTCATATTTAGTATGGGGTTCGAGGCATGAGGTGAAGTTCAGTACGGTACCACCACACAGGCTCATATAAGAAGTAAACTGGGATCAACGTTCCTGGGGATTTTGTTTTGCTTTTGTCTCATGTGGTGCTGTGCCGTTGGAGGTGGTCTGCCCGTATGCACCCAAACTCATACTCATGGGAAGGCCGTTCTAACGGCTTGAATGATAGCCAAGCACGATTGACATTTAATGTCTTGAAGGCCTATGATGGGGGCTATCTGGGTTGCACTCTTGACACACGCTAGAATTATGTCTTGTCCACCCCGTAAGAAATTATAGTAAGCACTGATTGAATATATTGATGCAACGATGAATGCGCACATCCAAGGGAGATCAATGTTCTTCTCTTTGCCAACCGTAAAATATTACATGAGTCAATTGACATTCCCAGGATAATTAGCAGACACTACCAGAAAACTAGCCATCCGTACCGCTTAGGAGCCTCTTTTTAGTACCGGCTAGCATAACTGGTACTCGCTGGCCAGTTAGTACTGGCTAGGCAGCCGGTACTAAATGGTGTAATTTAGTACCGGTAGGTAACACGGACCAGTACTAAATGGCCTCCCGTCAAAAAAAATAAAGGAAAAGAATGTTTCGAATGCCGAGAGGCTTGCACATACGTACGTCACAAGTCACTCAATGTTTCACGCGTAAATGCACGTGCACGGCCACAAGGACTTAAATCCAAGGCCTCTAGCTTCACGTGTTGCTTTCTTACCATCCCACCTATGCATGACATGTGATTGAGTGGGGATGCTTTCCTTTTGAAGTAACCTGTGGAGGACTATTTAGTAACGGCTGGTAACACCAGCTGGTACTAAAAGTCACACTTACACCAGCCGGTACTAAAATGGCTCCGGGGCCTTTCAAGTTTAGACCTGATAATAAAATGGCTCCGTACCACTTTATTACCGGGTCTTTTTATATCCGATACTAAATGCAGCGGACGAATATGAATTTTTATAGTAGTGAGAGAATGCCCCGTTAGTCCAGGTCCAGAAACCCCTTTAGTCTATCAACCCGGACTAAAGGTCTTCCGGTTCCGTACAAATTAGACCCAGGGGTAACCACCAATGTATTTTAGTCTGTTGAAAGCAACACATATGAACAACTATTATATTGTATGTCTAATTACCTTATGATCTGACCAATAGGAAACAACAATACGATCTGCATTGCAAGAGTTTTTTCATACATATCCATTAAATGCTATTCAAGTAAATGGTAAAATGGGATACAACAACATGATACAATGTAACACTACCAGAGAAATAACTTTCCATCAACTATATTTGTCTCACACAGCTTTTGGCCTGGGATTGATGAGTGTTATCTGGATCCGTAGAGTGTCAACAAGTATTTTCAAGTCCTCAAACTTGTCATAGAGTGTCACGTGAGTCTTCTAACTCTTAAAATGCATTGTAGCAGATAATGTAGCTATCATAAACTCAGGAGGAAGTCTCATGGCGAGCAGCAGATGAGGCTTGTTGCGATGTTGTTTAATGGTTGATTAAGGGAGAGCAATGGTCTAGACCGGAGCAAAAGGAGAAAAGAGCACAAGAATGACATGACAGTGGGAAAGCAGGGTGAGATATAGCACAAGAATCGGGAAGAGTTTGCATCCTTGTTGACATTTGGATTAGTGATTATGCCTTCTGATGAGTTAATAGATTTCAAAAGACATTTTGATTGTTTAGGGACTCGGCCAAAACTCTGGGAGAAGTTTAGGGACATAAAAATATGAGTAAAGTTCACCGCCGGTCCCCAAACTTGTTGGCCTGTGTCATCCCGGACCCCGATCTTTTGAAGCACAGATTTAGCTCGCTAAACACTGTTTGGGTCTCATTACAGACCAAACCTACGTGGATGTGCCACCGTGTCACCTACGAGAGGAAGCCTGATATGTTGCAGAAAAGCCCATCTCGTGCATTTGTTTCTCATTTGTCCCCTCAATCTGCTCTTGCCTGTTCGTCTCTCGTCGGGGGCGACGAGGACGACGAGGCTGCGCGTGGTGTCAGAGATCGGGGGAGAACCGCAAGAGTCGTCTGAAGGAAAATGGGAGAGAGGAAGGAAGCACGCAAAGCTGGAGTAGTCCGCCGCCTCGTCGTGTAAGGATGGCGGCAAGATTGCGCAAGAAAGGTCTGCGGCGGCTGCAGGAACGCGATGGAGGGGAAGTCGAGCGCCGAAGCCACCGGAGTTGGTGACGCTGCTCTCGACCGCACTCCTGCGCAACAAGTGAACAGATAAGTCAGGATAGAGAAGAAGAAAGAGAGAAGAAGAAGAGAATGAATGGTTGCGCGTCAAGTGCAGAACAAGAGATAGAGAGAGTGGGAGCGGGTGCTGTCGGTGGAGATCTTTTGCACTGAGCCAGCAACCAGTGCTAAAGGGCTTTGACAGTTTTAGCACTGGGTGGTGGCCGCACCCGGTACTAACGGGGGAGCTTTAGCACTGAATCTTGCTACGACCCGGTGCTAACGAGCTCCCCCCCCCCCGCCAAGCATGCACGCCGCCCCACTTCTAGCCATTGGACGGTGCTAATGCATATTTAACACCGGGCCCAAAATGTAACGAGGCATTTGAGTGGGGCGGATGTGGAGTTCTCTGGTAGTGGACCCAGTGATACTGTGTGACAGATGCAACATTTTTTATTTTTGTCTAACCCATATTCTATGACATAATATAAAGTTTTCACGTTGAAAGGAAGATTATTCACACACAAAAAATCTTACACATACAGCACACTGTGATGGATCAGCTGCGTGGATCAACCCACCCACTCGATCTCCTAGTCTATTTGTTCATGGTTGCTTGGACCCCTTTGATCTCGATCTAGCGCACTGAGCCGGCAGGGTTCAGAACCCCGATTTCCCTATGCTACTCATTCCGATCCCAAGCAAACTCTTTCGAGCATCCACGGCTCCACTCCTTGACAAGCCATCCAAGGTCTAGCTTTTGGGTATACACGGTACGTGTTTAAACATATGCTATATATGGGAATGGAGGCTGGGCAACTTATAAGTTATATAGCAATGACTACTCGAAAGAGATCGACGATCATACGCCTTAGAGGGGTAATATTAATTTCTGGTGAGCACTTCATGTGGTACATTTGTAATTGCCTTCGTCATCTGATGACAGCATTGGCGGTTGCATTCACTCTGCCGGGTACTGACCTTGCCTGCAATGAGTTTAACTGTGTATATAGTACAAACATAATATTACAGAGCTGTCTTTGAACCATGACATGATTGCACCGATTTTGCTTATTCCAAATGTATCAATGTGTCGCTTTCTACCAAGAGTGAAGCAACATTTTTTTGCGAAGGAAGCAACATATATTTCAAATGCACTGTTGCTCATACCAGTTCATGGCAAAATTATCAGCTAATTAAGACGCTACCGTCTGCCCAGGGGGTCCTTTAGTGATATATACTTTTTGACAATATCCTATACACAATAAATGGGCAAATGTCTAGTAAAAGTGAAATGGTAAAAAAGAAATTACATGAAAACAACGAATGACTTTTCATTTGCTTGTGCCAATCGCAGAACATGTTCTGCCAACGATTCAGAATCCTTCTATGCCCTAAAATACGAATATATAATTTCTTCCGAGATGCGTCGCAAAAAAAAACTACTTATAAACCGGAATGCTTTCTTACTCGACATATGTTGCTCCCAGTGTTCAGGGTAAGACAACGACAAATTGGTGCAATTCAAGTTTTACTACATGTAATAGTAAATTCCAAGTGCCCATCTCTGCCCAAAATTCTTTAAAAAAATCTTTTAATCATGAGGATTAAATCTTTCACTAGTTTTATCATCTCCGTCTTGTTCACCTTTTCATCTAAAGAAAGAGATACGTTCAACTCTGCACCAACAAAAAGGTTAATGTCTGGGGAGTTTAGCAAATTACAGTGGATCATGCTAACTTATATATATTTGTTTAATTAAAGGATATGCTTGTTTGCTTGCTTGGCAGAATAGTTGTGGAAAAACACAGGTTCATGGGTCATCTATTAGGGGGTGTTTGGTTCCAGGGACTAAAGCTTTAGTCCTGTCACATCGAATAGAAGAATGCTAATTAGAAATATTAAATATATATTAATTACAAAATGCATTACATAAGCGAGGACTAATTTACGATACGAATCTATTAAGCTTAATTAGTCCATAATTAGATAATATAATGATACAGTAATAATTTGATAATTATGTACTAATTATAGGTTAATTAGGCTTGTTAGGTTCGTATCGCGGAGTAGATATGACTTATATAATTAGTTCTATAATTAGTTTATATTTAATGCTTCTAGTTATCACTTATCTGAGGGACTCAACTTTAGTCCCTAGAATCCAAACACAGCCTTAGTCTGCGCGCGCCTTTTGTGTTAACCACGCAGTGAGGCCGCATGCCATATCTACCTCATGATCCATGAATTAAGTCGTTGCATTAATTAGTATTCATACATCGGCCTGGCCGATGCTCACACGAGCATTTTGATTTCAATTGCTCAAACGAATGCAATGCTCGATAAGCCAAAGTACCTAGCTAGCAAGTATTCCCTCCATTTCATGATAGAAGGCGCAACTACTTTTATGAATTGTCTCAGGATACAAGGCGCTAGCCGCATGCGTTGCTCGTTTCTCCATGCGATTTTATTTCCAAAGCCGCTGGCCTCCTCGTATCACACCCCTCCCGTTAGATGATGGACATTACTTTCACCTTGCATGCATTCGTCTCTCCCCTCCCCTCTCTCTCCTATTTAGCCCGATTAGTACTCCTTGCATGGCTGGCCTCTTCTCTCTCTCGCACTTCCTTTGCATGTGATCTCCCCTCTCTCTCTCTCGGACTTCTCTTAGGCTTTGTTTGAGAAATGGAGTGTTGAAGAGTATTGAGGGGGATTGGAGGGGATTGAGGAAGATTTTGACTTGTAGGGGAAATTGCTCCACTCCAAACCCTCCAATCCACTTCAATCCTCTATTTTCCAAACAAGGCCTTATATGTGATGGATCAAGGACAAGCGACGAAGAGGCATGTTGTGCGCGCTCGATGCGTGCAACGCCAAGCACAGCTCGAGCTCCGCCGCGCTCGAGCATTTCTTGTCAGCGCCATCCGCGCACGGCATCTTTTGGGAAGAGAACTTATCAAGATGCCATCTGCATGCAGCAACAAGGCAACAAGCCAACAGTTCTCCATTCGCGATAAAGTGTGTGCACCGCTGCCGGCTTTAGGTTCAACCACGACGTCTCCATGGACTGTTTCATCCTCGCCATCAGCTGCTGTGTTGCCATCGCCTTCATCTTCATCGTCATCGGCGGCGGCAGCTGTAACATTGTCATTAAGTTCACAGCTCGTACGAGCAATGAAAACATATACAAAATGAAAACTCTCGGTGAGTGCCTTCGTTGCCGGAGTCCCAGATCATATACATCTCCCTAAACTACCCAATCTCATCCAAGTTTATGGGCTGATTCAAATTTAAACGAGACATATGGTGTGGAAACGAACGAGGAGGATCAGAGAAAGGACCGTGCTGTCAGCCGTGTATAAGCACCATATTTATAGGAGAACAACCAGCCATTTGTGACGTCACTTGCGAAAATAAATTTAGCCGTCACCGGATGAAAATATTGGCGGGCAGTCAAAATTTGGCAGCCATAAAAAAATTGAGGGACAGTACTTCTAACTACTGTGCGAGCGGGAAGGTCCAAAACGCGGGACTGTAGGCTGCATGCATGCGGGAAGAAAGAAAAGGCACGCGGAAAAAAAGAAAAATCTGCAGACGCCATGCACGCGCGCGGCCACTACTTCTAACGGCGTGGAACGGAGCAACGTTTGACGCAGTTATTCCGAGATGGAAACGAAGCCACCTTTTAGCAAGCGGTAATTAATAATTTCCCTGGTCTTTGAATTTTTCGAGTTCCGTCTTCTATCTTGAGACGGCCGGAGTATCAAACACTTGAACAACGCGCCATCAACCTGTCTATGCTAGATAGCTAGCACATCTTCACTTGTGAGTAACCACTTTTTCTCGCTGCTGGTCGAGCTTTCTACAAAAAAAGCGGATTTCCGTCCGCTAGAGCAGTTGCGCGAACCGTTGTTGGAATGATACTTGGATCTACCAAATGATAAGAATGCCTCTGAGATTCAATCCCAGTTCTTTCTCTTCTTTCTTTTCGATTTTTTATTCTTGTTTTTTATAGGCCTTATCTAGATCCAAAGTTTGGTGCCAAATTTTGAGCCAAACTTTAGGTTTCACCATAAATATAGCACTGTAGCATTTTATTTATATTTGTGAAAACTTATTCAAACAATGATTAATTAGACTTAAAATGTTCGTCTCGTAAAGTATAACAAAACTGTGTAATTAGTTTTTAATTTCATTTACATTTAGTACTCTATATATGTACCAACGTTTCAATATGATGGGAATCGTCTTTTTTATAGTGAAATTTAGGAGGTAAATTTTGGATCTAGGGCGATAGTCTGGCTGCAGAAGCAATTGATGTGTCATATCGAGCAGGCTCATAGACCAAGGATCAATCAAGAGTTGCGGCGGTCAGGCTGCCCAGATGCAAGTCAGGTTGCACATACGTAAACGCTGGAGCCGGCCGCTTGCAGCGGAAATTGGTAGATGGCGCAAAGACTTGAGACACTGCGATGTTGTACATCCTTGACGTGAACAGAGCGGAACGCATCGTCATTTTCCCTGACTCCACTCACTCCGAAGCATTCTGTTCATTCCGAGGTCCGCTGCATGGTTCGTATATAGGGCTGGACAAAATATCTGAAGTTCGTTAGCTCGCTCGGATCGCAGTCGGCTCGACTCGCCTCGGTGCATATTTCTAACCAGCCAAGCAAGAGTTGTTGTTCGTTAGTATAACGAGCGAGTTCGAGATGCCTCGCGAGCCAAACAAGCTAGAAGAACTAATAGACTAATAAGTAAATTATTAATTAATAATAATATACGTATACTATATGCGTAGTTCTAGATGATGTTATAGTTATATTCTATTATTATAGTATGACATATTAGATTTTGAAGGTATTAAGACCATATAAATACTATAATTTTTTATATGATATATATTATTATGATAATTTTATATTTAACTCTAGCTCGCGAGCTTAACGAGCCAGCTCGTGAGCTCAATGAGCCGAGCCGGATTTTTGCTCGTTTCCTTAACGAGCCAAGCCGAACTGGCTCGTTTGGCTAACGAGCTCGAACGAGCCGAGCTGGCTCGACATCCACCCCTATTCATATATATTGTCGTATATACGTAGATTCAAAGTAAGATACTAAAGTAGGATATAAGCTGGAACCTGGAGGAGGCTAGCGCTCTAGAATGCCGACGAATGGTCTCAAAACCTAACGAACCAAACTAAACTGATATATATATATATATATAGAAAACTAGTATATGATGAACAAAACTGGAAATCAACCGATAAAGAGGAAAGAAAGGTCCCTTTTCAGGTACATGATGACATTCCCACGATAGAGCAGATGTGACTGATAGTGAGATGAAAGAAGTTAAGGGTTGACGGAGGTGGAGTTCTATAAACGTCAATCTAAACTGCCGAGGGCCATTCTACTAGAGAGGTGGAATTGTACGATGTTTTATAAAAATTCGTTCAAACAAATATATTTTACCCCTTAAACCATGTGACTGCTCTGTCGCTGTCAGCCTGATATATCCCATGAGCATACGAATTTGCTATAGTAATGGAATGCATAATTAAGCTGTAGGTTCAAAGACAATTATCTTTGATAGACTCACACAAAAACCTTTTATATGTTGTCACATTTTCTCGGTACAGTGACTTATATCAAACTTATTATTACTCTCTTATTTTACCATTGTTTCTCGAAAGCTTTTCAGAAAAAAACTTTAATTATCCTCAAAGAATGGTTGTTTGCATATGTTTATGTAAACTTCAAAATATATAAATTGGCAACGCCAACACATTAGGGTAAAGAGTGAAGTGCAAATGAGTTGATACAGAATTTACCTCAGATTTAAAATGGATCGGTCATCTTTAAATTCTATTGAATTGATTGTAAAATAGTGTAAGACAACTGTATCAAATCTTTTAGTTTGTTTGATTTCTAAATCACTACTACAGAACCCACCTTCACAAACGATCTATCACAGACAGTTTTCAAGTGAGTGGGCTGTAGCAGTTGCAAAACCGTTTGTGATGTGGGGCATGACAAATGGTTCGTAGAACGGTTTGTATGAAAAACCGTTTGTGATGCCCCGGAGCACCATCACAAACGGTTTGTAGGAGTTACAAACCGTTTGTGATGGTGTCTATAGTACACCTTAAAATCACATTTTGAAGTAGTAAATCGATTCAAATAAAAAAGTGTTGAACTATAAAGTTGCATAACTTCTCAAGATGTAGAACTTTTAGTTTGATCATTTCTTCATTCGACAAATTTATATGAATATTGTTCATCAAATCTATCTCTCATAGAGTTTTTTAAAAACTATAGGAGAGATCTATAAGATTTGTGAACAATGTTACTCTCACTATATCGGATGAAGAAATAATGTGTAGAAAATTTGTAGATCTTCAGAAGTTATACAACTTTGTTGTTTATAACTTTTTGATTTGAATTTGTTTTACTAATGAAAAGTAAGTTTGTAGTTCTCAAAATTTAAAATTTGAGTTTTTTCAAATGACATCGGATTAAGAAACAGTCAAAATAAGAGTTGTAAATCACAATAAGTTATGAAACTTTATAGTTGACAACTTTTTCATTTGAAATCATCGAGTCAACGAAAACTAAGTTTGAATGTTCTCAAATTTGAAATTCAAATTTTATAAACGACTTTGGATGGAGAAACTATAAAAATAATACTTGTAGATCTCAAAAAGTTATAAAAATTTGTAGTTGATAACTTTTTAATTTGAAATCATTTAGTGCCTCAAACAAGTAAGTTACACTCGTTTTAGTATTCTAAGGTAGGAACAAGAATGATATCCAGACATAGTAGATAGTGTGGTGCAGTAGTAGAGGATGTCACTTGTGAGTGGTCGTAGGTTCGAATCCGGCCGACCGCATAGCGCGCGAAAAATAGTGCGACTTGTGGGAAAAATGGCTTGGATGGTTGGTAAGCGGTTGGTGGCCTTCCCACATTAAAATAATTTTTTTGCTATTTTTTGAGATTTTTTGGTGCACTTGGCATCGCAAACGGTATATTACAAATGTCTAGCAAAACCGTTTGTGATAAGCTTTTTTTTGAGGTTTTTCGGTGCTCTTGGCATCATAAACGGTCTGTGTTATAAACCAAACGTCTAGCAAAACTGTTTGTGATGACGCTTTAAAACCGTTTATGATGTTGAATTGTATAGTAGTGAATGTTTCAATTTCTAGAGAATCAAATGTATGTGATCAGTGATCCTTGGCTAAATTAAAATACGTTTTAGTTTTATTTAGCACAAAGAAACACACACATATATAATAGTAAATACATGACATTTCATAGAATGAAGTATGTTATATATATTTCGATTCAACATCTACATCTGATTGATTTGATTTGTATTCATGAATTTAGATTTGAATTCGGAATATTACTCGTACCAGTGGTTCTTAACAGAAACAACGCTACAATACAGATATTACATTCGTTCACGTCAGAAACCGTTATAGGTAGTGACAATTTCTACAGTTGATTATAGCATTCACAACCGAAAAATTCATGTTTGCCATGTGCTTGGAGGTTTACCATGTGCGTTTCCTCGGGCACACGGTAAAGGAGTTTGTCGTGTGCTTCCCAAAAAACACTCGGTGGAAAAAAACACCCGGCGAAGTATGGCTTTGCCGTGTGCTTTTTTCTTGGCACACGGTAAATTCACTTTGCCTTGTGCTTTTTCGTGGCACACGGCAAAATCATGAGTTTGCCATGTGCCAATAAAGGCACACGGTAAAGCCATACTTTATCGTGTGCTTTTTTTCTTGGCACACGGCAAATAGGTGTTTCAAAACACATTTTGAACCCCTAAACGAATTCAAATAAAAATGTTTTGAACTACAAAGTTGTAAAACTCATCAAGATGAACAATTTTTGTTCCAGGAAGTTTTTCATTTGACAATGCTAAAGTAAGTTTGTTCATAAATCTTACATGTCTCTCTTGTAGTTTCTACTACTTGTAGTTTCTCTCTAGTAGTAGTAGAAACTACTAGAGAGATGAGATTTCAAATTTTAAATTTTCAAATGGTCTTGGATGGAGAAACACTCTAAATGAAAGTTGTAGATCTTTAAAAGTTATGAAGCTTTGTAGTTGACAACTTTTGTATTTGAGATTGTTTCAAAACTCAAAATATTATTATAAGTTATATAATTTAAAATTTAATAATTTAAAATTTTCAAATGATCTCGAATGTTAATAAGTTATATATATCAAAGTTGTACTTATCAATGAAATATAAAACTTTGTAGTTGATAACATTTTAATTTGGGATTGTTTAATACTTTTAAATATTCTTATAATGTATCTAATTTGAAATCTTGAAATTTTAAAATTTTCAAATGACCTCGGATATAAATATGTTCTATATCAAAGTGGTTGGTCTCGAAAAGATGTAAAAGTTTGTAGTTTACAACTTTTTTATTTGAAGGTGTTTAGCCATCTAAAATTTCAATACAACAGCAAAGAGAAAACACGCGTCGCCATGTCATCAATCCATTCCTTGATAATGCTGTCCTCCCATTGGTCAATACCATCTCACCCCGGATCCCACTCTTCCATCTCTCTCACACCTCTATCTCTCGTTTCGTCTCTCTCTCACTCACTCTCCCTCCCTCAATTGATCTGGGCGGTGGCCGCCAGCCGGGCGAGGCGCGGCTCAGCGCGGGCGGCGACCAAGCGGGTGAGGCCCCGGCTCGTCTTGGCGGCGGCCGGCAGCCACGCAGTGCGCGGCCGGCGGCCGGGCGGGCTTTGCCCCGGTACCGGCGGGCGGCCGGGCAGGCGGGGCTCGGGCTCGGCTTGGCGGCGGCCGGGCGCGGCGGGTAGTAGCCGAGCGCGGCGGCAGGCGTCCGGGTGCGGTAGGCAGCCGCCGGCGGCGCAGCCGGGTGGCACGGGCGGCACGAGGGTGGGGCCGGGAGGGCAACACGGGTAGCGCGGTGGATCCAAGGCAGCGGCCCTGGGCGGCGGCCGCAGGCACGACGGCGCTGTGGCTCCAAGGCAGCGGCCCCGGGCGGCGGCGGCGGCCCTAGGCACGACAGCTCCAAGGCGGCTCTGCGGTGGCCCGCGAAGGCGGCACGCCGGCGAGGGGCGGCGACCCCTGTTTTTTTATTTTTTCAAAATATATTTACTAGTGTCGTTTCGCCACACGGCACTAACTTTGCCGTTTGCCCGATAAAAGTCACACGACAAACTCGACTTTATCGGCCGGTGTTTACCGTATGTCTTTTCTCCTGTGCGGCACACGGCAAAGGCTTTGCGGCGTGTATATTGACGTTTTGCTGTGTGCCGGGTGTGCCGCCGGCACACGGCAAACAGGGCGAATCCGGTAGTGATTGTTGGTTCCAAAAATGATGACAGAGACCGTAGAAAAACATCACTAGAAGTCTAGAAGCCCTGACTGCGCAAGTACTCTAACAAGGCTCTTTACAATGGCTGTAGATACTTGTCTTACTTTAGTCTTGTTTTACTTGGATTCTTTGATTAGAGACGCACGCGAGTCCTGACACGCGCGGACCCTAACATTGATGCCCTTTTTAATTTGTCTCGACCTAACCCACGGAGGTTCGACAATCCTCCAGAACATGCATGATTTCCCTATGCTACTCATTCCATTCCCAAGGCACACTCTTTCCAGCCTCCATGGCGCCACTCATGCCAGGAGTGGAGGTTTGGGTACCTTATATAACAATTAATAGTAAAGTCTAAACTCTAAAGGAGATCATCATATATATGGCCTTTTCAAGAGTATTCGTTCGTTTCGGGCTGTGTGGTCAGCACATGCTTATGGTACATTTTGGAATTGCCTGACCTGTCTGTCCACAGGATTGGTGGTACGGTGTTGCATTCAGTCTACCGGGTACCGTCCGCCCCTGGACTGGAGTTAAATAAACCCTGTATTTAATTCAGTACTCCCTCTGTATTGGCAAAGAAAGTCGTTTGGGACAAGATTTGAGTCAAACTTTGGAAATATAAATCACGAATAAATTTTAAGTTGTTGAGTTTGAAGTTGTAAAAAGTTATATGAATAGATTTATTTTAAAAAATACTTCCATAAAAGTATGCATGTACCACTTTTCGATAAATATTTTTATAAGAATAATAAGGCAAAGTTGTGTTTTGAAGACCGTGTCGCTATCCTAAACGGTTTTCTTTACCAGTACGGAGAGAGTAAAAACATAATATCACATAGCTCCCCTTTTGAAGCATGATATGATTGCACGTATTTTATCTTATTCCAACTAATGTGTGATAATAATCCGTGGCTACCTGCCAAGACCAAGAATGAAGAAACATATTTTGGGGGTTATTTTTTCGAAGAAGCATACAATATTTCAATTGCTTTTCACAAAAAATAAAATATCAATCGCGTTACTGCTCATACAAGTGCTTAGATAAAAAGCAGCTAATTAAGACGCTGCCTTCATTCAGCTCTGGTGTCACGAACAACTTCCTTCAGTCAGTTGGCAGTTGACATAACATGTTCAACATCATTGGCAGTTCAAACATCTGAACAACTTTTCACATCTACCTGTGGTAGTTGGCACAGCATGTTCTGTCCAAAACTGAGAATCCTTCTAAAGTCTAAAATACGACTATTTAATTTCTTCTGAAAGCCTTGAAAAACCAATTTTTAAGACAGGATATAGCTCTCTCACATAACATATATAGCTTCCCTTCAATCTTTAGGGTAAAACGTTCCATGTCAAATTTGTGCAATTCCAGTTTTACTAGTCTAAAAGTACGTTTCCAAATTCCAACTCTCTAACTCTGACCAAATTAATTTTTTTACCATTTTTTTTCTTGTAGCCGTGTGAGGATTAATTTTTTCACCAATTTTTAGCATCACCAACTCGTTTCACCATTTCTTCTAAAGAAAGATATGTTTCACGTTGGATTTGTCTGCGCCAACCAAATGGTTAATGTCGGGGGTCGACGTTTGGCAAATTGTGGTGCATCATGCTAACTTCGAACAGGTTAATAGTTATCTCGTATTACTTTCATGTTATCACCAAATAGTACATGTCCTCGGCCTGCCGGACAGAGAACTTGAGCTGCACATCATCACTACGTTCTACAACTATTGGTTGCCGGCCGTAGGGTGCCACGCCGAGCTGTGGCGCGCCACAAATTGTGCCGAGAAATATGAACACCTAAGCTTCGGCCGCCCGTGGCGAGAAAATCAACGTGAAAACACGGAAACAGTTGTGGCACGCCAAAATATAATCAGCAACCAAGCTGTATCCTAAATACTTGTGGCTGCCAAACTCTGTGGCGTGGCTTCTTGTGGCCGGTAGCCAAACATCCTCTAGGTAACACTGCCTACTTCAGCCCAAAGACATCCTTCTCTGATTCTTCTCATTCCTGACTGTCATTTGTTGACCAAAGAAACCACTTTTTTTTATGTCTCGAGACTTTCAGAGGGCACAATGTCATGAAATAATAGTTTAATCCACAACGCACATGCAATCGTATTTATATAAATAATCCAGGGAGAAAATATGTTATAGCGCACATTACAAATAATCCAGGGAGAATATAAACCTGTCGAATTCAATTGGATATGCAGATTAAGGGAACTCCAGCAAGCTTGAGCATGATGATTTGTAGGGAGTGGGTGATGTTTCCATCCGCCCTTTGAAATCAGTTCATTTCCAGGGCCATGTCACCCCGTTGGCTACCTATAGAAATAGATATCTAGGGCCGCACAATGGTGTCACCCAACCCTGGAAAACCCAGCCTATACAAAGCTAGCTGTCGTCTTCTTCCCGAGCCGTACACACAGTAGTGGAAGAGTAGAGGGGGAGGTGCTGTCAATTTTTCAATATAAAAAAGAAAACTTGGAGGAGAAGGTTTATTTGGAGTTGGTGCCTAAAGGAGGTAAGCCTGTGTGAAAGGATCATGTTAAGATGCCTAAGAGGGAGGGGGTGAATTAGGCTTCTACAAATTTTTCTCGCGAAATGTAAACCTATCGAATAAGCCTAATTACCCCATGTGTTTAAAACTTAGAGAGCATGACTATCTAGTCGTGAAAAGGTTTGTACCCTAAGTTCCAACCTTATACTAACATGGCAATTCTAGGAATTGAAATTGCTGAAAGTAAATACAGAAAATAAAGAGAGGGTTAGAACGTTGAGTTTTTCTGAGGTATCGAGGAGTCGGCACTATCCCTTAGTCCTCGTCGGAACACCCATGCAAGGGTCTTGCTCCCCCTTGATCCACGGAAGGACCAAGTGCTCACTAGCGGTAATCCCTTCTCCAACTCCGGATCAACGGATTTCAAACAGAGTGCAACCTTCTTGGGGCTTCTCACAATACTCCTCCTTGAGAGCTCACCAAGAACACCAACTCCAAACCATCTAGGTGATGCCGATCACCAAGAGTAACAAGCAAAGACACTCACTTGACCTTCACAAGCCAAAGAGAGAGGTTGATGCACACTTGCTACTCCCTAAACACTAATCATGTCCTTAATCTTGAATTAAGAGACATCCAAATCACAACTAGTGCTTCTCTTGCTCTTTAACTCAAATGATCACTATGGAATTATTGGGTGGCAAGAGAGCTCAATTAGAGGTAAAGAAGATGAATATATAGACCCCTACAAATGAGCTAGCCGTTGGTCTATTACTGGGCTGGCGCAAGGAACACCGACTCATTCGGTGTGCCCCCAGACCCAACACTGAATCAATTGGTGTAGGCTTTTAACTTCAAATCCAAAGCCTAATTACTGTACAGTCAAATGAATTGGTGTCACTATTCACCATAGCACCGAATCAGTCTATGTTTCCATAGGTGATTTTCAACTTCATGGACCTACACCGACAAATTCGGTGTAGACCATCATCAGCACCGAATCATTCGGTGCTCATGTACAAAAGCCTATACATGAGTACAACACCGATTCATTCGGTGTGCGTCTGGGTGAGCACCGATTCAATCGGTGCACCTGTGCTTCAACGTAGTACGTGCATAGCAGCACCAACTGATTTGGTGCTCCCCTGAGCTGGCATCGAATCAATCAGTGCACCTGAGAACATACTGTATGACAACACAGTCACACCGATTATATTGATTCAGTGCTGCCCACACAGGACACTGAATCAATCGGACAAATGAACCGGTGTGACTCTGACAAGTTTGAAACTTCTCAAGTTCAATCTCTTTGAGTTCCAACTTTTTCATACCTTCTTCTGGCTTCATCTGTGCAGCACACCTAACTCTATGATTACATAGGAAAATTTAAGATAGATTGGTAGTCATAGCAAATGACAATGTTACCCCTCATTGGAACTATAAAAGAAGCATTAACTAACTATTTGATTGGCTCTATATATCGTTTCTATATTCACTTTTGTATTAATATGTGCATCCCTAAAAGCTAAGTGAATACTCTTTATGGGACAAAAATTGAAAGCTATATGGACACTTATTTTGGGATGGAGGGAGTATGAGGACAACATTCTCAAATTTCAAGTTTCAGCATCATTGTTGTGCATCTACAAATGCATTTGCAGCAAACCAAATGGCATTTCAGGGATGAGTGGGCTGCCCATCCATCCCTGAAATGCCATTTGGCGCGGCACAACAGATGTTTTCTATAGTAGTGAGATTGGATAGGCTATAGCAGTTAACATATATCTTTATGAATATTCAAATGGAAATATTATATGATTAAATGTCTAGCTCAAAAATGCTTTATGTTACAAGAAGTGGCGATGGATTGCTTTCCCATATGCAATTCAAAGAGAGGAAGCTATGTCATTCTAACTGAGAATATTTTATTGATTTTGTCCACACGTTCTTTCAATATAATTATGGTACCAGAACAATCCAACTTGTTTTCCTTTTGAACTTAGTTATTACTCAACCGGCCACCCAGGTTCCCATAATTCAGGTGGTAGCATTGCACCAGCACCGTGACTCACCACTTCATTCTGATCCATTCAGGTGGTTTATAAGTAATTTGATACTAACTAAAATATAAAATACGAACTTTTGCATGACACTACTAAAGGACACTTTGCATGCAGCATGTCTAATTTTAATGACAATCTTTGACATTATTCTATATACAATATAAAATAGAAACTTTTATGTTATTGTTTTAGATATGTGTAATCTTGATTCATGATTTGGCATTGTTCTCATCGATCTTTTATGTTAATACTGTGTTTATTTATACTGGGACTAACCAACAGCAAATTAATGCTGCATATTGAAGAAACAATATATAAGTTCCTTTCATCCACGTGGAAACAATGTTTCCGCTTTGTCTCGTACTCTTTTGGCTTTAGCTTACGTTGCTTATCTTTGATGAGAAGATGGGGGTGCCCGCTTGGTAGCTCTCAAGGTGAACAGAAGTTAGACAAAGACCCACAAAGAAAATTGAGCCCTGTGATATCAGCTTCAGATTAGACGGTTTCTTTGCATACATCTCCATATAATGGTGCCATTTGCGGAGGAATTAAATCGTTTCTAACGTGAGCCAATATGCAGTTACGCAATACACTTCTCATACAAAACTCCGCAAAGCTCTTTATGTAGCCAGTGATTTACCATGGGACCAACTATAACAGACAAGATCAAACGATGATATCTGTTTCAAACACTATGCAACGTGCAGCAAAAAATCCACCATGTGCTTTTGCAAAATATAAGCCCCTCTGACATATTTTAATCCATGTGCATGCATGTTTTCTGATATAATGAAACATTGTTTCCCCTTTGTCTCGTACTCTTTTGGCTTTAGCTTATGTTGCTTATCTTTGATGAGAAGATGGTGGTGCCCGCTTGGTAGCTCTCAAGGTGAACATGAGTTAGATAAGGACCCACAAAGGAAATTGAGCCCTGTGATATCATCTTCAGATAAGACGGTTTGTTTGCATACGGCTCCATATAAGAGCATCTTCAAGAGATTAGCTAAAAAGACTAGTTAAATTTACTAATTTAGCTACTCTCAAAAATAGATTTGACTAACAATTTACGGAGTAATTCAATAAATTGGCTAGTGAGGTAGGCTAGCTATTTTTAGCTAGCGAATGTGGTGGGATGGAGAGCTACTAAATTTAGAGGGTCATTCTGTTGGAAACGTTTTTTTCTCTAACAATAGCTAAATTTAACTTTAGAAAATAATTTGACCAATTTCTTGATGGTCTAACGGTGCCATTTGCGGAGGAATTAAATCATTTCTAACGTGAGCCAGTCTGCAGTTATGCAATACAGTTCTCATACAAAACCCGGCAAATTAAAGCTCTTTATTTGGCCAGTGATTTACCATGGGACCAACTATAACAGGTAAGGTCAAACGATGGTATCCATTTCAAACACTACAACGTGCAGCAAAAAATCCACCATGTGCTTTTGCAAAATATAAGCCCCTGTGACATATTTTAATCCATGTGCATGCATGTTTTCTGATATAATGTTTGACAATCTTATGTAAACTATCCCGTACAAATTTGTAACACCCCACCCCTCCAAAACCGCGCCGTGTAGCCCATTCAAGGGGCATGCATATGTATATATAGCACCCTGCTTACACTTTTGTCCTCGTTAGTGTAAAAGGGTTAATTCGAAGGTGCTATGACTGAAAGTGAAGGGCTAGTTGGCTCCACGTGGTACTAAACATGTGCATCCCGCACTCTTGGGTCACTATTTAACCATCCAAACTGGGTCGGATGTCACAAAATTCATGGGTTGGCACGGTGACTAGGTTGTCCAAATTATGTGTTTCTCAATGTACCACATGCAAAGATATTGCATTTATCTTGCAACCCTGAGATCTTTTTGATGGTTGAGCAGAAGTTAATCAACACAGAAGCTTAAGAATCTTTTATTTTTCTTTAATGTCAAGTAACACCGGTGGAAAAAGAGCCATTTGTCCCGGCTAGGAGGGACCTCTAGTAATCATGACAACGCCCCGGGACTAAACGGGTTACCATTTAGTCCCGGTCTGTAACACCAACCGGGGCTAAACGGGTCCCCAAAAAAATAAAAAAAAACATTGAACCTAGGGGAGGCCACAACATCCGTGCTCCGTCGCTAGTCTCAAGTTACACAAAATTTTCACGCGTAAATACCGCTGCCTCACGCGTAGCCTCCCTTACAACCTCACCTACAGAGCACATATGGTACATCCTTGGGTGCTTTTCTTTTAAATTATCCCGAGGTCCAGGATCTAGAAAAATGTGAATTGGGACTAAAAAGATATTTATCTCAGGCCAAAACGTAAGCGAGACTAGGGGTAAAGGATGGAAAGTCTTTTTTTCACCACTGTAAGTAGCTAGGAAGACTACAAACCCAACACGACATATATATAAATTTATCCAACCATGAATTACCTGTATCGTACTCTCCTTTTGATAGATATACCTTATCTTTGACGAGAGGATTCAATAGCAAATTGTGGCCTAACTTGGATCAATCATTGGCTTCAATCATGGTACATATCTTCATTTGTCTTGACTGGCCATGCATTCCGATAAGGTGGACAAACATGCATGGCATTTATCATCATTTTTCTTGAGTGGACATGATGCCTCACATTATTCGATCAGATAAGAAGGTTGGATCAAACAGCTTGACGTAACGGGCGCTACCTAGAGGAGTATAAATAGTACCGTGTATACAGATGCGTTGTAGAAATTTTCTGTTGCTACTGATATACCCAGCCAATCTGATTCTCGTAGCTATTCATAGCAATGGTGAATGTAGAACACGATTTTCACATGGCCGAAGGGGAAGGAGAATGGAGCTACTCAAAGAATTCTAGGCGTCAAGTGATTATTCTCCCTTTTTCTATTATGCAGCTATTTCATTATGTATTATGCATTTTTCATACCAAGTTTATAAGCAAAAGTGTATGCCATATGTAACATTTATAGTTTATCATCCCTAACAGCCGTTTAAATATCTGCCAATTTTAAGGAACTCATTCCATGATATGTGAGGAGCTGTTAATAGAATATTAACACTTGTGTACGTATATTCACTGATTCTAAGAATTAGCTATGTTTTTTTTGTTTCATGCTGCTAGGAAATTGTTATACGTGAGACTAAGCCCATCATTGAGAATGCCACAAAAGAAGTATACACTGCTCTACTACCCAAAACCATGATTATTGTTGACCTAGGCTGCTCTTCGGGACCAAACACATTGCTCTTTATCTCCAATGTGATAGGCGCCATAGCCAACCAGTGTAAGTCTAGTGAAGGTCATCTGCCTGTGGAACTTCAGTTCTTCTTGAATGATCTTCCAGGTAATGACTTCAATGAACTCTTCCGGGCAATCGAAAGGTTCAAAAAGTCAGGTATAACAGGTCAACTGGGACATCCACCACCTCTGTACTACATTTCTGGTTTGCCAGAATCATATTACAACAGGCTTTTTCCTCGTCAAAGCGTACATCTCTTCCACTCCTTGTACTGCCTTCACTGGCGCTCCCAGGTATTTTATTTCAATCCTTACAAGAAGTTATATATTTATGTATATATGTGTCATATGTTCGACAATGTATTAATCTTCCATGCAGTTCGCCTTGTAATATGTACTATATATGGTGATCGATGTTCACAAAAGACATATATATATATATAGGTACATGAGGGACTAGACACATCGAGAGAAGATTATTCAAATAAAGATAATATTTACATTACAACTACCACAGCGCCTGTTGTGGTGCAACTGTTCCAAGAGCAGTTCCATAAGGACTTCTCCCACTTCCTGAAGCTTCGTCATGAAGAACTTGTGTATGGAGGGAAAATGGTTCTTATATTTCTTGGGAGGAAAGATGATGATGTATACAATGGGGATCTCAATCAACTTTTTGGATTGGTTGCAAGATCGCTGCAGACTCTTGTTCTTAAGGTAACTATATGTAAAATTATTGTTACTACCTCCGTTCCAAATTACTATTCGTTATTGACATTTTCGCTAAACGTTTGACCATTAGTCTTATTTAAAAATTTATGCAAATATGATTAATTTTATTTGTAACTTACTTTACCATCACATATATTTTAAGTATGACTTATTTTTTCATATATTTGGACAATTTTTTGAATAAGACGAATGGTGGTTGTAGAAAAAAGTTAACAACGAATAGTAATTTGGAACGGAGGGAGTACAATTTTAACTTTCATTTAATTCTGCCTAAAGATGATGAAGTGGATTCATCTTTGATCACAATAGGGCCTTGTGGAGAAGGAAAAACTAGAATCCTTTAATCTGCCGGTATATGGGCCATCGGTTGCTGAAGTGAAGGAAGTAGTCACACAAAGCAAGAGTTTCTGCATGGATCAGATCAAACAATTTGAGGCAAACTGGGATCCTTTTGATGATTCAGAAGGTGATGATGTTCACGATAGCGCCTGCAGTAGCATAAATGTTGCTAAGTGCATTAGATCAGTGCTGAAGTCACTGATTGTATGCCATTTTGGAGAAACTATACTTGACGCATTGTTCGTGGAGTTCGCATGCCTTGTTGCTAAGCACCTTGAAGAGGTTAAGACCAAGTTTGCAGTCATCGCCATGTCCTTGAAGAAAATATAATAGTGAACCATGTGTGTTCTGCCTCAAATTTCTGACGTTCCAAGATCAAGTGCTTTTATTTTTTTCCCTTGTTGTAAGGTTTGGTAATTTGGCTATGGTCCGGGGTAGTTGTCTAGTACTCTAGTCTACATGTTACGGGCTGCTAGATATTATGTAGCAAAATAAGTTGTGAGCTTTGGGCAGTATAAGTTGTAAAATTTTAAACACAATTGTGAAGAATAAAGAAATGGAAAGGATTTTTTTAGATAATGAAAGCAATGGAAAGGATGGCAAGGGAAAAGGATAAAAGATTGGATTTCCTATTCAGAACGTCAAAACAAACTGGAAATAAAACGAACATTGAACCCCAAAAAACTATTCCGAACGATACCGAAGCACACAGCAGCATGAGCATGACAAGCACCGAAATTTTCTTTCCTCGTGTTGTCCTCAGGATATGAGGATCTGTATGTAGTTTTGTCTCATGTACATTGTATTGGCCCGCAGGACCTGTGGCGGGGCACGGCGTGTAGCCCGTGGGGTCGGCGGGGACGCAAGGCGCACGGTAGCGATGGCTGGCGGCAGCGGGCGCACGGTAGCGATGGCTGGTTAGCAGCCGGGCGGCCTTCCTTCGACGGAGCCCCAAACACCAAACGCCCGCCGCCCCTTCCCTTTGTTCTCTCTGCCTTGCTGTCATGGTAGGTGGCCGGTGTGGCAGAGGCGGTGGCCGTACCTATGTTTCTACCTCCTCCCTTCTAATGACATGTGCAGGTCCTCCGGTGAAAGCCTAGCTCGATCTTTGATTGCTGCTGATGACAGCGGTGTTGTTGCATCGTTTTTCTTTGTTGAATGTGTCATCGTATATTCCTCACCATCCAGAGATTATCCGGATAAAAACCGAAGAACTGGTTCGCTGCTTCAGATGGCGGCGTCTGACGCCGTTTTCTTCTTTGGGGCATTGCCTTGGAATCCTTGGATTGGCGATAACGGGTCTAGCTCACAATGTTTGATGTGTTTCTACTTGTTGGCTAGTTTGGCGCATGTTATTTGAAGTTGTGGGCAAGAACGACTAAGTCTGGTAGCTACATGACAGAGACCATCAACGATAGGATTCTGACATGAAAGTTTCTAATTAGACTAGCTAGGTGAAGAAAAGCTATTGAAAAAAGGCAAAGCAAGTTTAAAAGTAAGGACTTGAAAAAGTTGTGAAACTTAGTTTTTCTAGCTTTTTTTAGTCCTTTTAGTTTTTTTTGTCTTTTATGTTCCTCGATTTTAAGGTATTGATTCTAAAAACTCTTATAATATTTTGTTGTATATATCCACAAGTGGATATAGAGTCCGGATTGTATCCAATATCTAAAAAAAACTTTGTACTAGCCAATATGACATTCTTCTCCTATTTAATATAAATGGACAGCTCTCGTGCCGGTTCGTTTAAAAAAATTAAGCATCACAAGCAAAACTATAATCTATATAGCTCATTAGCTTTAGTTTAGAAATATATTCACTATGTTGTGCCATAGCCCAAGTAGCGGGTGTTTCCGCTTATGGATTGGATCGCAGGAGAAGCATGGCCAAGATCGAGGAGGCACTACTCATCCTAGGGGAAGGTGCGGTAGCAGGGCTGCTAGAGTTGGACGATGACTACCCGCCACACTGGTCGAGGTTGACCCGTGCGCCGGAGTCGGTCGTGGGCGATGAATTCTCTGGTCGAGGCTAAGCCCGTGCAGCATATCGTGGTGAAGGTGCTTGGAGAATAAGACTTGGAGACGGGCCATCGGCTGGTTGATGGTGCAGGGCAGGATGGCGGATGGGCTTGAGTTGAGTGCGATAGCTCAACGTATATAGGATGTGTCGTCCGAGCAGTAGACCACAATGGCGTGGCCAGGAAGCTTTTGGTATTTGCTGCTAGCGACCAAAGAAGAGTTTGCAAGTCGGAGTTGACGGGGTGGAGGAAGAGTTTGCAAGTAGGAGTTGACGGGGTGGAGGCATCTGATTTGTTGAGTAAATCTGATAAAACTATATATATTGCCCTTAAAAGAGGTAAAATAATCCATATTAGCCAACTGATGTTTCTTGTGGTGGAACCTACCCACTAAGGTTCGGGTCTTCGACTAAGCACTATCGTATTTTCCTGGATTTATTCTAAGATTTAACCGGCGTTATTTTCAGTGGAGCCGTCAGCATCTGTACAGGGTTACTAAAAATCCATATTAATCATGGTAACCCATGGACAATATATAATATTTTTTGTAAAAGTATATCCAATCATTTATGACAGAATAGCCAAAATAGTCCTTCAACTTTTGTCGAAGGCTCAGTTGTATCCTTTATCTCTCAAAATGGTCAATTAAGTCCCTCAATTTTTGATTCCTGGATCAATTCAGTCCGTCCCACGTGTCTTCCATGTAAGCATGCCAAATCAGATAATATTCCATTTATGCTTACTATCTAGGCTCTTAACTTGAATTTGATGATGTGGTGTTTACAAAATTAATCAAGATCAATACAAATTTAAGTAGATCAATAAAATTAGTAAGTATTTTGTGCAAATATTTGTTTCCTCACACCTTTAACTTGGTCACAAAATTATAAAACCAAAAAGTGAATTGGTGGAAAAAGATAGTCGTAACCTACACATGTTGCCGTAGCCCTATTTAAAGTGATCCTACTTTGCTCCCCAAACCCCAACACATACACAAAACTCAAACCCGACCTCCTACCATACTTATGTGGCATTCCTATATGCCTATGTGGAAGCCACATAGGACAAGGGGCTTGATTGAACCAAAAAGTAAAAATTGAGGGACTTGATTCACTACCAGAATGATCGACATCTGCACCGGGTGGGAAAGCCCTTTAGCACCGGGTTTCCCACCCGGTGCAACTAATCCGAGGCTAAAGGGGTACCCCTTTAGCACCGGGTTGAATAACCGGTGCTAAAGGGGCCCTTTAGCACCGGGTGCAGCCACGACCCGGTGCTAAAGGGCCTGCCCCGCAGCGCCGGTAGCAGGGCCTTTAGCACCGGGTCGTGGCTGCACCCGGTGCTAAAGGGCCTGCCTTTAGCACCGGTTGCTGCCTGAAACCGGTGCTAAAGGCCCCGGATTTCTTTTTTTTTTTGCTTTTTTCAGTAGCCATGCGTGCACGTCTATATACGTATATATTCTAATACGTGTATTCTAATGCGTATTCGGCCGACTCTATATTCATACTAGCTGACATTTCATCAAAATAGAAGACATATATATTACAAAAGTAGATATTCATGCATGTCAACTCGAGTTATATATATTTAAACTGTATTTTCTACATAATTAAGATTGACGACTAGCTAGCTCTCGTTGGACTGTCCGGCACGTCCTCCAGTATTGGCGAGTGGAATTCTCCTCGGGGATTGACGACCTCATCCCAGATCCATCCGACGAGCTGTTCTGCAATTGCGTCAATTCTTTCTATCTCTAGGGACTCTTCCTTCAGGTTGAACATCTATAATTTAAAAATATTTGAAAGACATTTAATCCGTCGAGTTGGAGACAATAATTGTGCACTTAATAATAATGGAAATGTCTTTATTATTACGTACCATAATATCGCGTTGTGTGAGCTTTTTATGTCCCCAATTCCACATGTAGTCGCACACATAGTATGCACATAAATTATTTCCCGGTCCCTGTTTGGCACACTGTCGACCAAAAGAAATCTAGTAAAATTCATATAATATATTAGTCGATGCCTACATGTACAAATTACTTGCTTACCGGAAAGCCAATGTTCCATTTTAGTGTTTCATGTTGTATACCCGTGTGTTCTGTACGAAATTGAATCCAGGCCCTGCGAACAAAAAAATTGAGTTAAGTCATTGCGAGTGGAAGGGGTGGATTAAGTAGGGGAAAATATACATCACCTTGCCATCATGTCCATGATGTTCTGTAGTTTTTCTTTTGGGGTGTGCAATGAATCAAAGACGTTCACGACACCCCGATCAGGACACAATATAATTAGGAACCAGTGGAATCTGTGCACATGTATACATTATAATCAGAAATGAATTGTTACACAGACAGTATAAGAAGAAGGCTGTGAATGTACTCACTCGATGTTGTACGGGATTAGTATGGAGTCACAGTAATTTTGTTTCTTGATATATTTGTATAGGTTTAAATATGTTTCCTCAGGATTGTGCATTATCATTTCTTCACTTATCCTTCGAGGGTCAACGAAACCAACGTCATATATATTGTCTCTGCGACATTTTTGAATCTCCATTCTGCATATGTTAAGCAATAAATAAAGCCCGCGTCAACATAGATTGGAATTATTGTTTTTAAACTGTGAATTATAAGCAACAACAAAGTACTTACAATGTCCAACATGTGATCAAATCCACGTCCATGGCGTCGCGGTGGTACAGCTCATATATATCATTAAACCTGAGCCAGACAAAATCCGCGTCACCATTGTAGAAGTCTTGGTCCTTCACGCCTACTTTTATCATGCGCCGTTTATTCCTTCTTGATTCTTCCAAATACCAGTCATGGAATCGGCGCATCTTCGTTTGTAGCTTCCTCTCCATTTCAGGAGGGACCATAGGCTCGCCAAGCTTAAACGGCCACTTCAGCGTTGTGTTTACTGGCACATCTTCTTCCCCCAGGACTTGCGCTCTGGTCAGTCCAGTCTCGGCCATTACTCGTTGAATGTTAAGCTCGTCCAGAGATGGCAATGGACCCAAGGGACGCTGAGGTTGCTGGCCGAGTTGAGGAACCTTTTTGGATGGGCCCGCCTCCTTATCCGCAGCCTTCCGTTTCCGGCGAGATTTCAGTAATGAGCGGTCATAGTCTGTTACTATTACTTCCTTCTGTTGACCCTTGCTCAAATTACCGAGGAATGACTTCACGATGGTGGGATCAAGCTTCGGCTCCGCCTCAGGTTTTCTCCTCCACTCGGCCATTTGCCTCTTTGTGTCTGCTTTTACCGAGGCTTCGAGCTCCTCTAGAGTCTTCTCGCCCGCTCTTTTCTCTGGTGCGGGCTTCTCTCTAGTTTTTCGCGCCTTCTTCGCTGGTGGAGTGGGGGCAGAGGCTTTAGTGCGGCGTCCCCTCTTCGGCGGAGGAGACGGAGACCTCTTCGGCGGAGGAGACGGAGACCTCTTTGGCGGAGGAGACGGGCTTGCATCAGGAGCTCCCGGAGAATCGTCATGATATTGTGGATCTCTTGGAGGTGACGGGGGCTTGTTGGTAGCCGCAGGTGTATCGGGTATAACGATGTCTGCCTTGCTCCATAGAATGATGCAGTGAGAACACTGACCGAGTTTTGTTTCTCCGTCACCTCCGGGGATGTCAAGTTCCAAGTCTTCCCAGCTGGTGACGACTTGCTCCACCTCAACAGGTACGTAACCATGTGGAATGTCATTGCAGTGCCATTTTTGCCCTTCTTCCACACGTTTGGTCATACCGTATGCGACCTGATAAGTTAGTAGTCACAAAGAAAGTTAGTAAATGAATGGTATTTACGGTGAAATGTATGCAGTATGAACTAAGGTCGCATACGTACCACCACAGCTAAGTTCTTCTGCCTGACGACAAGCTCGCACGCGGTCCGTTGAGTTATTTCATCCACGGTGTAACGGACCGCTTCGGCGGCCTGTGTGGAAGCGTGACTGCTTTGATATTGCTGTGGAGGGCTAATAAGGGCCGCATCTTGGAGAGGTGCATGCTCTGTGGAACCGGTCCCGCCTGTGGCTTGTTGGAGAGGTGCAGGCTCTGTGGAACCGGTCCCGCCTGTGGCTTGTTGTATCTGCAGCCATGCTACCTTCATCCGTCGCTCCATCTCTGACTCCATTTCTTGGAGCTTTGAGCCCTGGGCGGCAACCGTTTGCTCTAGGTCCCTTACCCTCTGCTCATATTCGGCCTTCTTCCTCGAACGGCTCCTATAGGTGGCGGCGTGCTCTTGGAAACCTTTCTTCCATGAGACGCTTGTGCCTACGCCGCGCGTCCGTCCAGGATGCTCCTTGTTCCCTAAGGCATAGGTTAGCTCATCTCTGTCTCTATCGGCAACAAATTCTCCCCTATCAGATGCCCTGAGGATATCGAGGAGACGCTGAGCTAGTTCTCGCAAGTCCTCGGGAAAAACTAAGGAGCCGTCGATTGGGCTCAGGGTGCCTCCATGACCATAGTACCAATGCTTGGTCCTTGTGGGCCAGTCATGTGTCGCTGGAGTGATGCCTCTAGCATATAGATCTTCTTCCATCTTCTCCCATTTAGCGATGCTTGCCTTGTAACCTCCCGAACCCATCTTATGCGAGTACTTCTTATTTGCGGCGTTTCCAGCGTTTCTAGCGCTAGCCGTTGCACCCTCTTCGGAGGTTTTGTACTCAATGAATGCTTCCCACTCGTCATTGGTGATCTTCTTATACTTCTCAGGATCCGGGGCCTCTCCGGTTTTGAGAAATTGCGAGTACAACTTCTTCTTGAAATCCTGAAACAGAACTGCCATCTTCTTCATTGTCCAATCCCTCAGTTCTGCTTCATGAGTGCTAGGCCAGTCGAATATTGCCTTTAATTCCCTCCATAGCATCTCCTTCTCTGTATCGGGGAGCACGTACTCCTCAGTGGGGTCCGTGGACTTCCATTTTCTGATACTAATGGGCACATTGTCCCGTACAATTACCCCGCACTGAGATACAAATTTCTTGGCCACTTTTGGGGGCTCAACTGGCTCCCCGTCATCCTCCACTCGGGTGATGTGTAACTTGACATCCTTCAGCTTCTTCGTGGTCGATCGTTTTGATTTCTTAGCAGAGGCGGCCTACACAAATTACATATATACGAGATGATATAGAGATGGTATACATAATTGACATGTACAGTACAAATTTATGTTATCTATATACACACCTGACTAGACGAGGGCGCGCTACCGGCTCCTTCAATAGTTTCGGCCCTTGCAACATTGTCGCCATGGACATTGTCGTCCCTTCCAATGATGCCCAACACATCATCCATCGACATTGGTTGGGTTACAATATTGAAAAGTTGATTCGCAAAGAATGTGTCGTTGTCCTCTTGCATGGGTAGGACAGGGGTGTTGGTGTCCTCTTGCATGGGTGGGACAGGGGTGTTGTTGTCCTCTTGCATGGGTGGGACAGGGGTGTTGTTGTCCTCTTGCATGGGTGGGACGTTGTTGTTGTTGTCCGCCATCTATAGAATTAAAAATAATTGGTAAGAATTGATTCGGGTGGGACGTTGTTGTTGTTGTTCGGGTGCGCGGTGTGAATTGATTCGCTAAGGGTTCGCTAAGGGGGTCGGTGCGCGAAAAACGGATTCGCTAAGGGGTTCGGGTGCGCGATGGGTTCGGGTACGCCATAGAATTTCCGATAATAAACATTTTCGATAGTATACATTATACAAACATATAACATTTCCAATATACATTTAAATGAAGCACATATATTTCTAATATACATAGAATTTCCAATATACATTTCAATGAAGCATTTTCCAGTATACATTTCAAACATATAACATTTCCAATATACATTTCAATGTAAATATCTCCAATACATTTAAATGAAGCATTTTCCAATATACATTTCAAACATATAACATTTCCAATATACATTTCAATGTAAATATCTCCAATAAATATTTCAAACATATAACATTTCCAATATACATTTCAATGTAAATATCTCCAATACATTTAAATGAAGCATTTTCCAATATACATTTCAAACATATAACATTTCCAATATACATTTCAATGTAAATATCTCCAATACACATTTCAAACATATAACATTTCCAATATAAATTTCATACTAGTATTAGGTATAAAACCCAAAGCAATCCCAATCCTACAGCCACTGTTTCCCTGTTCATTGCAAAACAACCATTTCCAACCCATGCACTCACTTAAATTATCCCAAAGTTCATCAGTTGCAAGCCCTGAAACCTGGAATTTCACTTCCATTTAGCACTGTTTAGATCACAAATTTCACCCTCAAAGTTTACAATGCAAAAAGAAGATTGTCATCACATCAAAATATCATAGCATGTATGGACTACTAAATGTAGATAAAATCAAAAACTAATTGCATGGATTGGTTGTACTCTACGAGACGAACATTTTGAGCGGCGCGGGACGAGGGGCACCGGCGCGGGGACGACGGGCGCGGGGACGACGACGGCGGCGGGGACGACGGGCGGCGGCGGCGTGGGTGTCGGAGCGCGGGGACGACGGGCGCGGGGACGACGACGGCGGCGGGGACGACGGGCGGCGGCGGCGTGGGCGCGAGGACCACGGGCGGCGGCGGCGTGGGCGCGAGGACGACGACGGCGGCGGGGACGACGACGGCGGCGGGGACGACGGGCGGCAGCGGCTGAGGAGACGAGGCGGCGGTTTCTGTGAGGATTGAGGGCGAAGTGAGGGAGGGGAGAGAAGTCCCCGGCCTATATAGGACCGGGGCATTTAGCACCGGGTGCAGCCACGACCCGGTGCTAAAGGCCCTTTCGCACCGGGTGGTGGGAAGACCCGGTGCTAAAGGCCCCCCCTTTAGCACCGGGTCTTCCCACCACCCGGTGCGAAAGGCCCTTTAGCACCGGGTCTTCTACACCCGGTGCGAAAGGCCGTAACTGTGCGCCAGACTGAGGCCTTTCGCACCGGGTGCAGCCACGACCCGGTGCTAAAGGCCCCCCTTTCGCACCGGGTCTTCTACACCCGGTGCTAAAGGCCCCGTAACTGGCGCCAAACGAAAATTGGGGGCCTTTAGCACCGGATTTTAGATCAACCCGGTGCTAAAGGCCCCAACTTTTCGTTTGGCGCCCAGTTTCCAAACGGGCCTTTAGCACCGGGGGCTACTATTTGGGAATCTTATAAATATAGTTTTTAATGTATAGTTATTAATACTTGTTTTAATTCAGTTATTAATACCTCTTAAAAATATATATTAAAAAAGAAAATCTTATACATTACTAGAAAATCAATATAAAATGCTAGAAAATCTTATAAATTACTAGAAAATCTTATAAATTAATAGAAAATCTTTTAAATTACTAGAAAATCCTGTAAATTAATAGAAAATCTTATAAATTAATAGAAAATCTTATAAATTACTAGAAAATCTTATAACTTACTAGAAAATCTTATAAATTACTAGAAAATCTTATAAATTACAAAAATTGATAACTAAATGAAAGATTTTGGAACATTAAACGGTCTCAGATGAAAAAGTCATGAATACCAAAATTTCATATCTCATCAAGATCTACAATCTTTATTTAAGTCATTTTTGCATTTGAGAAAGTGGTAGTGTACATTGTTCATTAATCCTAGATTCACTCGCATAGTTTCCAAAACTTTGTTAGAGACTTGTCAAATTTCTACTACATGTTATTACCCATTTTGAAAATGACAAAATGACCTAAATAAAGATTGTAGATAATGATGAAATATGAAACTTTGGTATTCATCACTTTTTCATTTGACATCACCTAGTGTGAAAAAAACCTTGGTTGTAGGTGTCATTTTTAATTCAAAATTTGGATTGTTCAAACACGAGAAGATTTTTCAAAATAATAACATTAATATGTTTCATAACCTGATAGAGTATGATTTTAGGAATTTTTAGGAAGAAAAATGATCTTTTTTGAAGTTTGTACGAGGGAGAACGACTAGTTACAACTTTTATACAGAGATTAAAAAGAAAAATTGTTCTTGTTCATCCAGTGACGTGGCCCGGTGACGTGGCCGGCCGCCGCACGGCCCCCGCGGCCCGGTCGTGGCCTTTAGCACCGGGTGCAGCCACGACCCGGTGCTAAAGGCCACGACCGGGCCAGTGACGTGGCTCGTGTGCGCCCGGTGACGTGGCCAGCCGCGGTCGTTGCCTTTAGCACCGGGTGCAGCCACGACCCGGTGCTAAAGGCCTAAATCTTATAAATTAATAGAAAATCAGTATAAAATGCTAGAAAATCAATATAAAATGCTAGAAAATCTTATAAATTACTAGAAAATCAATATAAAATGCTAGAAAATCAATATAAAATGCTAGAAAATCTTATAAAATGCTAGAAAATCTTATAAATTACTAGAAAATCTTATAAACTATTACTTCCTTCTGTTGAACCTTGATACTGTTCAAGCATTCAAACATGCTTGCCTTCTCTTCTTTGCTGAGAGTGAAGCTGGCAGGACGCAAGTACTGGCGTCCTTTGTCTCTCTTTTCTGGATGTAGATCAGTCCGTTGCTTCAATCGTTTCAGATCCTGACGTGCTTCCAGTGTATCTTTTGGCTTCCCATAAGTACCCAGGAAGCTTATCAAGTTCACGCAAAGATTCTTCGTCAGATGCATCACATCAATCGCGTTACGGACCTCTAAACGTTGCCAATAAGGTAGCTCCCAAAAGATAGACTTCTTCTTCCACATCGCGGCACGACCATCCTCGCCCGTCGGAGCAGCCTGGCTTCCGTCTCCCTTGCCAAACACCACGTGTAGGTCCTTCACCATATCAAATAGCTCTTCTCCACTCCGGTGTCTCGGCTTTGTACGGCGGTCAGCATTCCCGCCAAAATGCGCACATTTCTTTCGTAGCTCATGCTTCGCCGGAAGGAATCGACGGTGACCCATGTACACAACTTTACGACAATGTTTCAAATACATGCTTTCGGTTTCCTCTAAACAGTGAGTGCATGCTTTATATCCTTTGTTTGATTGTCCTGATAGGTTACTTAGTGCAGGCCAGTCGTTGATGCTTATGAAAAGCAGTGCTCGAAGGTCAAACTGCTCCTGCTTGTCCTCATCCCACACGCTAACACCTTCATTCTTCCACAGCTGCAAAAGTTCGTCAACCAATGGTCTTAGGTACACATCAATGTCGTTGCCAGGTTGCTTTGGGCCTTCGATGAGCACTGGCATCATAATGAACTTCCGCTTCATGCAGAGCCAGGGGGGTAGGTTGTAGATACAAACAGTCACGGGCCAAGTGCTATGACTACTGCTCATTTCACCAAAAGGGTTCATGCCATCGGTACTTAAACCAAGCCTAACATTCCTCGCATCAGCATCAAACTCTGGGAATGCTCTGTCGATGTTCCTCCACTGGGATCCATCGGCGGGGTGTCTCAACATGCCATCCTGCTTACGTTCTTCTTTGTGCCAGCACATCAGTTTGGCATGGTCTTTGTTCCTGAACAAACGCTTCAGACGGGGTATCAGAGGGAAATACCACATCACCTTCGCAGGGATTTTTTTCTTAGAACGCTCTCCCCCAACATCACCAGGGTCGTCCCGCCTGATTTTGTATCGCGCGCAGGTGCAAACCGGACAACGATCCAAGTGTTCGTACTGTCCGCGATAGAGGATACAGTCATTAGGACACGCATGTATCTTCTGCACCTCCAAACCGAGAGGGCAAACAACACGTTTTGCTTGATACGTTGTCGATGGCAATGTGTTACCCTCTGGAAGAATCTTCTTTACGAGTTTCAGTAGCTCCTCGAAACCCTTATCAGTAACACCATTTGCTGCTTTCCACTGCAGAAGTTCAAGTGTGCTACCCAACTTCTTTAGCCCCTCTTTGCAATCTGGGTACAGGTCAGTCTTGTGGTCCTGCAACATGCGCTGTATCTTTTTTATATCCTTATCATTGCCGCAGTCTTTCTCGGCATCACGCAACATTTGCCCGAGCCCATCAGTAGGTTCATTTTCCTGAGCAACATCTTCCTGAGCATCGCCTTCCCGAGCAACATCTTCCTCATCGGCATCACCCATTGCAGCATATGCAAAGGAACCGTAGTATTGAGCCAATAACGGAATGTCGTCATCGGCCTCGTCTTCTTCATCTTCATCCATTAGAATTCCTCTTTCACCGTGCTTCGTCCAAACAGAATAATTCCTCATGAAACCGTGCCTCATCAAATGCACTTGAAGACAACCTCTTTGTTTGTACGATTGTATATTTTTACAATGGGTGCATGGGCAGAACATGAAACCGGACGGCGTCCTGTTAGCCTCGGCGGCATCGAGAAACGTCCTAAGGCCATCACGGAAGGCCTGAGCGTGGGGGTCCCCGTACATCCATTGTCTATTCATCTGCATTATTAACCAATAACAAATATACAATACAATTTAAAGATAAAAAAAATTAATATATAAATAAATACAAATTATAATATATATTCCATTATATAAATAAATTTCTAAAACTACATTACTATATTCATTAAATATAACATTACTATAAGCCTTATAAGATTTATAAGATTTTCTATTAATTTATAAGATTTTATAGCATTTTATATTGATTTTCTAGTAATTTATAAGATTTTCTATTAATTTATAAGATTTTCTATTAATTTATAAGATTTTATAGCATTTTATATTGATTTTCTAGTAATTTATAAGATTTTCTATTAATTTATAAGATTTTCTAGCATTTTATATTGATTTTCTAGTAATTTATAAGATTTTCTAGTAATTTATAAGATTTTCTAGTAATTTATAAGATTTTCTAGCATTTTATATTGATTTTCTAGTAATTTCTAAAACCACATTACTATAAGCCTTACAACTATTCACAAGTCATACAAAACAAAATACTAACTAGCTTGCCTTCTCTCTCCATTTAAAACACAACATGCATGAACACTCTCTCCACCATGAACTCAAGCTCTCTCCTCTCTCTCCTCCAAGAACACAATCTCTCTCTAGCTAGCTTTACTTTGATTCACAAATCCCTCTATTTCTAAATCATAGAAGGATTACAAGCTAAATAAAACATTAGAGAATGAAAGAGTGTACCTTGTAGTGCTCCTTAGATGAGTAGATTCTTCACAAATTTTGAAAAAAATTTGGGCAGCACCTCCCCTCCCACGGCCGAGCAGCATGAACACAGCGCCTAAGTGTTCAGCTGGCTCGGGCGGGGGAGGGGAAGCCCCTATATTCAAACACATTAGCACCGGGTCGTGGCAAGACCCGGTGCTAATGTTCACCCTTTAGCACCGGGTGCAGCCACGACCCGGTGCTAATGTGCCCGAGGCCTTTAGCACCGGGTCGTGGCTGCACCCGGTGCTAAAGGGTGAACATTAGCACCGGGTCGTGCCACGACCCGGTGCTAATGTGTCCGCCCGGACACACCTCCGCGCCGCCCCCGCTCCTAGCCGTTGGACCCGGTGCTGAAGCCCCATCAGCACCGGGTCCAAAAATGGCCGAGGCGGAGGAGGCGGGCGGATGTGAAGGATTCTGGTAGTGATTGACCTTTCAAAAAGATGAAGGATGAAACTGAGCCTTGGCTCAAAGTTGAAGGACTAATTGGCTGTTCCGCCATCATTTAGTGAGCAATCCGTCAAATTTTGAAAAAAAAACTGGATATTTTCATGATTAAACTTGCGGTCATATTGAGACCGGTCATAATTTTTGCTAAAGACCCCTATTGCTTTATTAAATTGACTAATGTTCCATTCCCCCGCATTCATGCGTTGCCCCCTCGATCCAACCCGCCGTCGTACCGCATTCACTACATAAAATATGAAGATAGGTAATGCGGTCTTAGTAACGGGCATACATTGTTCGTTACAAAAACTGATAACGGTAATGGACGTCATTAGCGTATGTTACGAATAAGGTCCGTCCTATCCGACAACATTAAAGTTCGTTACTATTATCTTATTATTGGTAATGAACGTCAACAATACTCGTTACCAACGATATTGGTTATGGACTTCAACAACGTATGTTACCAATGAGCACCACATTAGTAACGGATGATTGATGCCTGTTCATACCCATTACCAATATGGTGAACATAACTTTTTTTATTTTTTATTATTTTTCTAATATTTTTTCTTGAACTAGGAGCATGTAAGGGATGAAAAAATCAGACCGATCGGAATTAAGGTGTGGCATTTAGAAATTAAAAAAAAGATTCATAAATGTTTATATAAAAGAGTTGCATCCTCCTTCTAAGCACAAGTAATAGTGTGGTGGGGCGGTTAGGGGGAGGCAATATCCTTAGATGGAGTTAAAAAATATGTGTCTCTTAGGAAAAAAAATGGCCCATCTAGTGGGGTGCGCCCGTTACCAATCACTATTATTGGTAATGGACATCAACATAAGGTCCATTAACGGTCATATGCCCATTACCGATGATAAGTCATTACCCAAGACGGTCTTCATCTGTTATCTATTATGTGTTTTCACGTAGAGATTCCTGGCACGTGACTACCTCCACCTCCTCCCGCTTCAATCCGTGCAAAAGGGGGTAGAGCGAGCCGTTGCGCACATGTAGGCCTCAGGGAGCGAGGTGGCATACACAGCTACATGGGTGCAGCATCTATGTCATGCAAAAGCTAGCATAGTGGGAGGCAGCTCAGGAATTGGTTGTGAGGTAGGAGTAGTCTTGAGATGTCAGATGGTGTAGCTCAGATCTAGTGGAAGGGAGATGCAACTCAGAAAAAGACTAAAGAAATTAAACAGAAGCATGAATATGCAGAATCTCTAGGTATCTCCTGTCTTATGGAGAACAATTTGCTATGTCAGTGCTTGAGCCCACAACCAGGTCGTGTGCGTTGTGTGTCCAGCTATGTGGGCTAGAAGTTTGCTTGGCCTGAGTTCTTGGATATGTACAGGAAGAGGAAAAGGACCGACTCAATGGATTTGCAAGCCATAAGGGATCAAACCAGGGCTGAGGTGACACAGGAATCCAATCCACAGACGAAAACAAAGGAGCAGTTGTGCGTCCCCCTCTGAGACTAGAGCTCCAGAGATTGATGCAAATCCGAAGAGCGGATTGGTGGCATACAACAGTATGCAGAAGAAGAGTTAATGGACTTAGGTACATATCTGGCATTTGATTCTATAGACTAGTCCATCCAACCCGTGCTACTGCATGGGCTAGCAAATATTTGAGTTTATTTTGTACTACTAATTTTAAAATTTACATGATGTGCTTATATTCCTATCCTGCACCCCAAAACAAATATTTTCTACATGGATTATTAATTAACAAATAGTAAAATATTTTCAATATGTTTTGTTCCTTCATGGGAATAAGTATTCAAAAAAAATCCGTTTGAACTTTAAAGCGACTCTAGAAACCCAAACAAATATAGGAATATATGTTAAAATTATCCGTGAATGATTATTTGCTCTTCATAGAAACTTTAATGGAGATTAGTTGAGGATGGGTTCCAACAGAAAATCATTTATTTGCATTAGTTACTATAGGTAAACAATTGTGCTTTACTTTTAATTCAAAAGTGTGTATTCGAGAACATTTCAATATGTATCAAACATCAATATAGAGTATATGCGAATAATTTGACATAAATATCATATAGCAGCATGCATCTTTCAGAAAACATAGCAGTCCTTTTCGTATGAATTAATGTTGTTCTTAAATATATCACAACACGTTATTCAGTATGGCAATTTTCTTGAAGCTAGCATATACCATGGCCATGGGACATTGAGCCATACTCTCTCTGTCCCACAAAAAATGCAATTGTAGCAGTTAGAATTTATCCCACAAATAATAAAATTGAAGAGACCAGCTAGGTGGGTATTGGCTGCTAATTGTGCTGGTTTCCATTGAGTGTATGCTATATAAATTGCAGCAAACCGGCTTTCTTGTTGTCTCATGGAAACTAATCATGATTATTAGGGACACTTGGGTCATTTGAGTTTTATACTAATCTGCCAGAAATATCTATAATTGTATTCTCTGTTGGAAAGCAAGTACACATTGGCGTCAGCTTGCATGTATGAAGTTTATTGCTAATAATATGCATAATATGGTAGGATCATCTATGGCTATAGACGAATAAAGAAAAATTACTATTAGTATTTTGTCTAAATCTGGCAATGCCTAAGAATTTAGTCTTTTTATAGTCCTGAAGTAACCAACTCTGATAACCCAAAGGATTATTCTTTTTCATTTACACCAAAAAAATGACCAGTGGTAAGATTGATTTATAAGGTTGTTTCCTAGCAATCCAAAAGTTTAAAAATTAAAGATCTAATTGTCAAATTAGCTAATCAAAATTTACATTAGAGGACTAATAGGGACTCCCCAAACTCTTCATAAAGAGGATTTGGAAAGTCTTTGTTAGTGGATCCTCTCCATCTACTAATTTCCTCTATTCTTTTCCACTCAATTCTACTTTACTAAATTCTTATTTAAAAGAATCAAAGAAAATGAATCGAACCAAAAACACATAAAAAGGACATCAAGACCATTTTCAACGGTTCCTCCTAAGAATCATATTGCCTATTTGTTCCCTTTCTTTTTCACCCTAGGATTGATAATCTAAAATCTTCTTTTTTTTCTAGAGTTTAGAATGACCGATTATGTAATACTATGTTGCTGACTTGCTGTGGACCATTTGAGCATTGCATGTAACCATGCAATCAAACTTTACTTCATATATTGTGGTCTTCATGGTATATATAATTTTTTATGGCCTTCACAACTGACACCGTAGTCTTCGTTTAGAGTGCGTATTTATTATCACACAGACACCTAAATAGACAACAGTTGTCTAAACTGATGTCTATTTAACTGTCTGTATGTGTTAAATAGACAACAACTGTCTAAACTGTTGTACATGCCCTTATGCATCTGTGATAGTTGAGTTTGTACACTAAAATTTTAGTGACCATTTGCTTAACCCAACCCCTTAATGATGAGATCAGAAATCTTGGACAAGCTCTCTTGCAGACGATCCATTGGCAAAGGACTCGTATTATAGTGGAGAGGAACCCAGTACAGTTGTAAATCTTTTCAATCTGTGGGATAATGCCTTTTCGTCTGGTGCAGCCAAGAGTTATTGGGCCTCGTTTAGTTCTAAAGTTTGGCACGGCAAACTTGACATTTTACTATTAATGCGCTATCGTAGCATTTCGTTTGTACTTGTAAATAATTGTCCAGACATTGATTAATTAGGCTCAAAATGTTTGTCTCGCAAAGTACAACAAAACTGAGCAATTAGTTTTTTATTTTATCTATATTTAGTACTCCATGCATGTGCCGATATTTTGATGCGAAGAAAATCTTCTTTTTGGAGAACTAAACGAGGCCTGGGTGCCGGAGGACTGCACAGCGCCGTCCGTGCAGCCCTGCCCCCGGTTTGCTCCTTTTTAGGCATTCGTTTGTACGTGCAGATTGGCTTGAGCAAGAATTAGTTACAGTTACATATTACATGGATGTTTTGTGCAAAAATTAATCCAACTAACAATTTAGCGGGCCAGCAAGAAACAATCCAATACACTCCATAGTCACACTACCGGAAATCTCCTGTATGTCTTGTGTCCGAATCTCTGCCGTGTGTAATATATGAGCTTTGCACACATGGCACGTGACAAATGAGGGGAAGCCGACTCGTGTTGGCAAGGCCATCCGCTGCACGCGAGCCCCGAGGCAGATTGTGGCGACGGCGAGGAGGAAATCCAGCTTCCGGAACGCGGCATGGACGACGGCGCTGGTCAGGACAAGGATGATGCGCTGTGGATTGGGACGTACAGCGGCGGGAGAGGTCAAGATCTGTATCTGGTTGAGCTGAGCGGATCCAAGGAGACAAGCGAGCGCAAAAGAGAAGGTTTCTGGAGATGTGCCTTCTCCCCTTCGTCAGGGCGGACAACGTCACCTACCGGTTCCGGGGGCTCCACGGAGGGCGCTCTGCAACCCTCCTGCACCCAATTTTTGCGCCCAGCGCCGTCGTTACCATGTACGCCGTTCATCATCTCATCCGCGCTGTCGCTCACGTACGTGGGTGGAGCTAGCCTATCTTGCAGAATGCTCATCCGTTTCATGGCACCCTGCAGTGACTACGCGCGCAACATGGATGGATTTTCCCGGTGCTGCTCATTCCTAGCAGGCACGTTAATTTCCCTTGAGTGGATATGGTAGCTATGGCATCAATAATGGCATATTACATATAGAGCACAAAAGAGATGATGGATTGATGGAGCCATGAGAAAGATCAGGACGGAATGGCTATATAGCATGGAGAGAAGAAATGCCGAATATAGGCTCTGTTTGACGCAGCTTCAACTCCAGAAAATCTGTGGTACGAGGAGCTCCAAAAAATCCTGGAATTGCGGTTGGGATTACGTAGAGAGTATTAAGATGAATCATTTTATTTATGGCATGTCCTAAATATTAATATTTAAAGTATATTAATTTAGCATAGAATATGCAAATCTGGACCGGAGTTTGAAGCTGAAGGTGTGCCGTGAGAGCTAGGTTGGATTTTAAAAAGTGGTCCTGGTGGTGGGCCGCTGATGCTCAATTATCCGTCCTCCGCTCCCTTCTTCACACATACTCCAGCCTGTTTTGCAGCAGTTAAAATCTCACTCCATCTCAGAGAAAACGGGTGTTATGTTCACTTAGGATTTGTTATTCAGTATCAAAAAATTTCACTATGAACATCACCTGTATTAGAATAGAGATTTGGTATAAAAGAAATATTAGCATTCCTGTAATATCATTATATTATATAATTGAAACATTATATATAGTGCATTTGAAATAATTAGGTGCTCATAGCATGTGGCTTCACTAGTGCTCATTACTTACTCATATACCAGTTCTTGGCAAAATAGCAGCTAATTAAGACGCTGACTTCAGCCCAGGGGGTCGTTTAGGGATATATACTTTTTGACAATATCATATATAATAAATGTTTAGTGAAAATGAAATAGTAAAAAAGAAATTACAGAAACAAGGAATAACTTTTCACATGCTTGTGGCAATCGCACAAGATGTTTCTGTCAACGATTCAGAATCCTTCTATACCCTAAATTAGGAATATTTAATTCCTTCTAAGATGTGTTGCAAAAAAAAAAACTCTTACTCCCAGTGTTCAGGGTAAGATCGACGACGTCCAATTGGTGCAATTCAAGTTTTACTACTAATAAAAATAAATTCCAAATGCCAAACTCTGCACTCAACAATTAATGGCCAGGACATGACATCCATGCATACGACCATGTTTAGAGGATGGCATGGAGATAGAGGAGACCAGTAAGGGTATTCAAACCTAGGAGGGCCGAAGCTTATCCGGTTCGAGACACCAAGGTGGAGGCCCAAAACAAATTAAGTTCGAGTCCACTAAGGAGCCAAGGAGCGGTACACATTAAAATCATCGCTCAGGTCACATACGGGCTCAATTATTTATGTTCTACGTATGCATGAAAAGCTAAGGAGATAAGATTTCCAATGTCACTAGTCCCATATCAAAAATCCTTCTAAGTCGATGGGACTCACCAAAATAATATGACGTCAACAATCTGTCAGGGTGCTGCATCATCATTTTTTGGGCCATTGGGCCTTGTTTTTTCTTCGAGCCCATTAGGGGCGCCCCCTCCAACCCTAGCACGCCCCTTTAGGCTATATAATTTTAGTAGCCACCACCTTTGAGATTTGGGTTCTGCTTGGATCAATTCTGTCAAGAACATTGTCGCCACTCGTTAGTTTGTGAGACCTCAACTCATGAATTAATCATACATCTGCAATTGTGTTGCAATCTTTCTTATTCTTGATTGTGTTCTTTGATTCGCATGCAGAGATTTAGCCTTCTTGGCGAGGCCAGTCGTGCAACGTCGGTTGATAACATAAGGAGATGAGTTACGATTGCAGGATTCGGAACCTGCCGTTCAGAAGCCGGATCGAGCTGTGTCGCGACTCCACCAAATCGAGAGTCATCAGAACCTTTCAGAAGATCGGGAACCCTAGTTCACATCACCATGAGTCACCATTAAGTGTCCGTTACAACTCTTTTTCAGTAATGGCAACAAATGACATTTCCTCGGTAAGGACCATGATTATAGTTGGCCATCAGGCACGAGGCCCATGGGCCAGCACGCGGCCCAGGAATTTGGCCCGGACCAAGCACGGCCCGGCCCATGCCTTGGGCCGTGCCTGGGCCGCTTCTCAGGCACGCAGTGCCGGCCTGGCCCGGCTCGGTTAACAGGCCGGCCGATTGGTCCATTAACTTCTATATGTAAACTATGATCCAACACAATTACTAGATTTAAATACGTTGGGCTGGCATAGATTTATTGGACCATTGGGCCGGGCCGGCATGGTTAACAGGCTGATGGGCCGTGCCTGGGCCGCGTGTTCGGCCCACGTGCTGGCATGGCACGGCACGAATGCATGGCGTGCCTAGCTGAGCCGTGCCTAGCTGGGCGATGCCTCGTTGGGCCCGTGCCGTGTTAGGCCGTGCCGGCCCGTTGGCCATCTATAACCATGATCCTCAATAACTCACATCTGTGGCAAAAAAACGTTCACCTCACCATGTCGCGTCGTGGCTTGGCTAGAGCCACGACCTGGCCAGGCAAGCGAGCATGCGCACGTGGCACGCCCTCTCCTCTACCTCTTCAGCTGGCTAGAATTCTCTTTGACTCTCCATCTGAGATTTAATATCACTACCTCCCTAATATTAACTAGTGGACCCTTTTTATTCTCATTACATTGATTGAGACTAAATGGGCCAGGCCCAATTAATCCAACAGTCTCAACATCCTCTATTGATTTTGATTTCACGCCACACACTTTTTTTAGATTAAAGATAACCGGTCTCAACATTCACAAATGAATGTCTACAACCACAGAGTTACTAGAACTAAGTCATAAGACCATAAAATGCCATAAGGCAAGATTCAAACTTCACTAAAAAAGCAAAATTAAAGGAGACATCAGGGACCATAACCGACTACTCTAGGCCTCAATTCTGTTTCCAAATCTCCAGCCAAACACGTTAAAAATCTTCATAACAGTGATCTCCATCTTGTGGCAGCCCGCCTTCAGAATTTCTCTCTCTTCCTCTTTAGATGGTCACACTCACTCTATGATTACCTATAAAAAAACATTAGGATTAGTTTATTTGAAAACCACATCGTTTGTACTCAACCAAATTGTCCACCCTGCTACACCAATTAAAATTTGACTTCTAAGCTTTAAAAGGAAACTTTCAAGCTAAGGGCCAAACATTTCAGTTACAAACGAAGGTGGTCGAATATATACCAAACACTACAGAAACAATGTTCCAAGCAAAACTAGCCACGTGAAGTCATAACTATTTCATCCAAACTCCAAATTGGACACTTATTTTATATGCAGTTACAGACCAAGGAATGCACCATTTCATGATCACATAGGAATAGAAACAATATATCCATCAAGCTAGTACTTGTAGTAGTAGGAGTTAGCACGAAACATTCTGTTGGCAGATATGAAATTCAAGGTGTGTTACAATAGATGAATCAAATTAGAGATGCTGAAAACTGGTGCAAATTTAAAATTTTGCTGGACTAGAAGATAAGTTTGGGTAACAAAGTTTATAGAAGTTGGGATGTGATATATTCACTTTTAATTTAGGCCTGGTGAAATTTGAATTTGCACCTATTTGTTATTGTCACTGATAGTTCCCTTGAATGAAACATAATAATAATAATAAAACTTGACCATGTTGGGAGATTCCCACCAAGCTTAAGGTGTCATGCTTCGAACCCGGGTCAGACTGGGAGTTTCAACGACTCCTAGAGTTTAACGCTCTAATCGGTCAAGAAGCTTGGTTAATGAAACATAATCATGTTTAGAGTACTAGAAGAGGTTTGATTCAGCACTCCTCTAACAGACATAATATATAGATATCCATATGCAGCGTGAGACAATATTTTGCCATCTTAAAACGGATCTTGTAAAAACTATGATCTACACCAGGACCCCGGGTTCAGCTTCTGTACAAAAAACGCTGATACTGATCAGAGTACTAACTATAGTGAACTGAGTTTTTGATGCTTCTGTTTGTATTAGTATCATGGTTTGAGGAAAGCTATGTAATATAGTGTGCTTGTACCACACATGTCGGCCACTTTAAAGGCCATATATATATGACCCAATATATACTACAGTAGCAAAAACATCACTATATAAAGCACCCAGCGCCTCGGCCATGCCTCCCATTCGCATCGTGCTTGTTTTACCTTGTTTTTACATCATCATTGCTTGCATTTGTGATCAGATGCCTAACATACTACTAAGCTAGACCTTGGCCCCGACCACCCCCCTCCCCCCTTCCCCCCCCCCCCCCCCGCCCCGACCCCCGCGTCGACCCCTAGGGGCGACTCGGGCGGTTCCCTCGCCGTCGCTAGAGCTAGGCTCCAGGAGTCTAGGGGTCGGCGAGAAAGGCGACGGCGGGCCTCTTTTCATCTTGCTCGTGCCTCCCTGGCACGGCTCTGCGGCGCCCGTCATGGTGGCTTCGGCGCGTGCCTGTGGCGGCGGATCTGGGGTGCTCAGGTCCAGATCCGGCGCCCCCGGAGCCGGATCTACCGCGCGCCTTGGTGACCCGACCTCCCCACGGCGGTGTGCGGGTGCTCCGGCCTGGCCTCTTGGTCTTCCTGGGGGCGCCATCAGCTCCCCGGCGTATGCCCCCAATTGGGGCGGCGGCGTGGGATCTTCCTTCCAGGTGGATGGCGGTGTTGGGTGGGCATGTCCCTTCTCGCTTTCTCGTCGGCATCTCCGGCTGGTTCTCCATCTGGTTGGCACAGTGGTTGTGTGAATCAACCTGCTTCTCGTCGAGGAAGGCGAAGGTGAGTCCATGGTGGTCGCCCCCTCTCGTTGCTTCTTGATAACGAGCAGCGAGGAGTTCCGGCAGATGCATCTTGAGCACCAGATCCCGTGCAACGAAAGTGTTGCGCTCATTGTGCAGGGGTGCTTCTACACCTCGCATGGCCTGGTGACTCCGCGATTGGTGGTTCTTTGGGTGAAAACCCTACCAGCTATTGGATGAGTTGCGATGGCGCCACAAGCGTAGTTTCCTTTCTTGGAGGCGTCGTTCTTAGAGAACCATTAGACCGGCTGAAAAGTGGTGACTGATGAGGTAGCAAGTGTTCACGTGTGCTGAGGGGATTGCTTGAGGTCATGAGGGAGATCAAGTGAGTACGGTTTCTATATGAGATGGATCGTTGGACAACATATGAGTGTGAGGCAGCATGGTTCCGACATCAACCGTTTCTAAGAAAACGAGTGATGTGAAGAGGTGCTGTTATGCGAGGACAAAACAATAAGTTTGAAGCAAGGACGTAAAAGAAGTTTGAAGTTTAACCTTTCTAGTTTTTTTCTTAGTCTTTTAGCTTTTTATCTTGTCAATTATTGTTTCTCGATGTTGAGATGTTGGGTCTAAGAACCCATGTAATTTTTGGCTGTGCATGTGGATATAGAGGCCGAATTTGTATCCTTTATCTAAACAAAGATTACATATCAAGGAGGAACAGTACGTACGTGGTGGAGTCGCGTGGGATTGAGGGGCAACGCGGGATAACGTCTTCTTGGAGCTACGTTGTGCATTGCACGAATTGTGGTCCAGAGTTGGAACCTGAAGAACACCGAGCTCTGTTGACGTCCAAGGCTCTGACCATTCTAGATTGAGCTGTAGCTGCCAGCATGTATGTCGTCCCACTTAGCACAGTCTACGCTGCTGTGTACGAACCCATAATATGAGCTAGCTAGTAAATGGCATGCATGCGGCCTCCCCCAGCGACCATCACTCCGCTGCCTCAGTGTCCGCCGGCCCCTTTTTTCGTTTTGTTTTATTTTTAAAAAATATATAAATGTTTTGGACGATCAACCACTAAATATATGCTGATCTATTGTGGATTACCAATCCATATGTAGCAATTGTGAGCTCCACCACCAGGACACACAATGGCCCGGATGTGGAGGCAATCCTGGATGCATGTCTATTTTAGTGTAAAATTCATTACATTCATATCTTCTAGGCATCATGTTCACTCAAATGTTATAACTACCATATGCATGCGATGCCTACTTATTTCTTCCTATATATATATATCCACTTCATGTGCGGCAGCTGAAAGAACAAGAACGCTTTCTTCCAGACCTCGGCTATGCAAAAGGGGCCTCTCACCAGCATGTGTTTCCGGCCAACGCAGACAGCACAAGTGTCGTCCATCCACTACCAGAGAACCTCACATCCGGCCCCCTCATAGGCCGCGGCACATTTTGGACCCGGTGCTAAGGGTGCATCAGCACTGGGTCCAACGGCTATGAGCGGGGGCGGCGCCCAGGGGTGTCAGGTTGAGCACATTAGCACCGGGTCGTGCGACGACCCGGTGCTAATGTGGTCACATTCGCACCAGTTGCAGCCAGCAACCGGTGCTAATGTGCCCAAGGCCCTTTAGCACCGGTTGCTGGCTGCAACCGGTGCAAATGTGAGAGCAGTAGCACCGGGTCGTCGCAAGACCTGGTGCTAATGTGCTCGTATATAATACCTTCCCTCCCCTCGCCCGAGCCAGCATCAACACTTGGAGCTGTGTTCATGTTGTGCTCGGGACAGGGGAGGTGCTGCCAAATTTTTTTTTCAAAATTTGTGAAAATTTCACTCATCCAAGGGGCACTACAAGATACATTCTTTCATTATCTTATGTTTTTTATTAGCTTGTATTGTTTATATACTTTAGGAATAGAGAAATTTGTGAATCAAAATGAAAAAAGAGCTTGTGTTCATGGTGGAGAGAGAGAGCTTGTGTTCATGGTGGAGAGAGAGAGGTTGTGTTCATGGTAGAGAGAGAGCTTGTGTTCATGGTGGAGAGAGAGAGCTTGTGTTCATAGTGGAGAGTGAGAGCTTATGTATTGTATTTATTAGTTATTTATTTAAAGTTGGAATAGTTAATTATTTTTTTAATGGAAGTATATTTGATTTTAGAAAATGAATAAATTAATTATAGTTTTAGAAATGTGTTTAGTTTGTATTGTCTTATGTATTAACTTTGTAATCTATTATATGTTAAATTTATATTTAGTTATATCTTAAATTTGTATTGTCTTATATATTACCTTTGTATTATATTATATATTAAATTATACAAATAATTGTTATTGGTTACTAATGCAGATGAATAGGCAATGGATGTACGGGGACAATCACGATACAGAGTTTCGTGATGGCCTGAAGGGGTTTCTCGATGTCGCCGAGGCCAACAGGACGCCGTCAGGTTTCATGTTCTGCCCATGCACTAATTGTCGAAATATACAATCGTACAAACAAAGAGGAGCTCTTCAGGTGCATTTGATGAGACACGGTTTCATGAGCAATTATTCTGTTTGGACGAAGCATGGTGAAAGAGGAATTCTAATGGATGAAGATGAAGAAGACGAGGTGGATAACGACATTCCGGTATTGGCTGAATACTACGGGGCCTTTGCAAATGCTGCAGTGGGTGATGCCGATCATGCAGATGCTGCTTAGGAAGATGATGCTCAGGAAGATGACCCTAATGATGGACTTGGGCAAATGTTGTGTGATGCTGAAAAAGACTTGGGCAATGATAAGGAACTGAAAAAGATACAACGCATGTTGCGGGACCACAAAACTGACTTGTACCCAGATTGCAAAGAGGGGCTTACGAAGTTGGGTAGTACACTTGAATTTCTGCAGTGGAAGGCAGCAAATGGCGTTACTGATAAGGGTTTCGATGAGCTACTGAAATTCATAAAGAAGATTCTGCCCAAGGGTAACGAATTGCCATCGGCAACGTATGAAGCAAAACGGGTTGTTTACCCTCTCGGTTTGGAGGTGCAGAAGATACATGCGTGTCCAAATGACTGTATCCTCTACCGCAGACAATACGAACACTTGGATTGTTGTCCAGTTTGCAGTTGCGCACGATACAAGATAAGGCGGGATGACCCTGGTGAGGTTGTGGGGGAGCGTTGTAAGAAAAAAATTGCTGCGAAGGTGATGTGGTATTTTCCTCTGATACCCCGTCTGAATCATTTGTTTAGGAATAAATAGCATGCCAAACTAATGCGATGGCACAAAGAAGAACGTAAGAAGGATGGCATGTTAAGCCACCCCGCTGATGGATCCCAGTGGAGGAACATCGACAGAGCATTCCCAGAGTTTGATGCTGATGCGAGGAATGTGAGGCTTGGTTTAAGTACTGATGGCATGAACCCTTTTGGTGAAATGAGCAGTAGTCATAGCACTTGGCCTGCGACTTTATGTATCTACAACCTACCCTCTTGGCTCTACATGAAGCGAAAGTTCATTACGATGCCAGTGCTTACTCAAGGGCCAAAGCAAGTTGGCAACGACATTGATGTCTACCTAAGACCATTGGTTGATGAACTTTTGCAGCTATGGAAAGAAGAAGGTGTTAGCATGTGGGATGAGGACAAGCAGGAGCAGTTTGACATTCGAGCACTGTTTTTCATAAACATCAATGACTGGCCTGCACTAAGTAACCTATCAGGACAATCAAACAAAGGATATAAAGCATGCACTCACTGTTTAGAGGAAACCGAAAGCATGTATTTGAAACATTGTAGGAAGGTTGTTTACATGGGTCATCATCGATTTCTTCCTACGAAGCATAAGCTACGAAAGAAATGTCCGAATTTTGGCGGGAATGCGGACCACTGGAGTGGACAAGGTGTATTTGATATGTTAAATGACCTACAAGTGGTGTTTGGAAAGGGAGACGGAAGCCAGCCTGTTCCGACTGGCGAGGATGGTCGTGCCGCGATGTGGAAGAAAAAGTCTATCTTTTGGGAGCTACCTTATTGGCAATATTTAGAGGTCCGTAACGCGATTGATGTGATGCATCTGACGAAGAATCTTTGCGTGAACTTGATAGGCTTCCTGGGTACTTATGGGAAGCCAAAAGATACACTAGAAGCACGACAAGAGTTGAAACGATTGAAACAACGGAATGATCTACATCCAGAAAAGAGAGACAACGGAAGCCAGTACTTGCGTCCTGCCAGCTTCACTCTAAGCAAAGAAGAGAAGGCAAGCATGTTTGAATGCTTGAACAATATCAAGGTTCCGTCGAGCTACTCCTCCAATATTAAGGGAAAAATAAATATGAAAGATAACAAGTTCACAAACCTCAAATCTCACGACTGTCATGTGTTGATGACACAGCTGCTTCCCGTCATACTCAGGGGTGTGCTACCCGTTAATGTGCGGAAAGCCATTGTGAAGCTATGTGCATTCCTCAATGCAATTTCTCAAAAGGTGATCAATCCAGACCATTTAGTTCAGCTACAGAACGACGTGGTGCAATGTCTTGTTGGCTTTGAGATGATATTTCCACCATCCGTCTTCAATATTATGACATCTATTGGTTCACCTCGTCAAAGAGATTCGTATACTGGGCCCAGTATTTCTACACAACATGTTCCCGTTTGAGAGGTTCTTCGCTGTGCTAAAGAAGTATGTCCGTAATCGTTCTCGTCCAGAATGATGCATTGCTAAGGGATACGAAATAGAGGAGGTCATTGAATTCTGTGTTGACTTTGTCAACGATCTTATGCCGATTGGTGTGCCCGAATCACATCATGAGGGGAGACTTGGTGGAAAGGGCACACTAGGGAAAAGATCGATGGTAATCAAGGACATGTAGACATTTCGTAAAGCGCACCTCACAGTTTTGCAACAATAAAACTTAGTTGTTCCGTACATCGAGGAGCACATGAAGATTCTCTGGGACGAAAATCCAACAAAGTCTGCAGCCTTTATTCAGCGGATGCACAATACTACTTTCGCCGCTTGGTTGCTAGAGCGTCTGATGGGTGTCGAGGGCATTGATGTGCAGCTAGCTTTTGTAGCTAGGGGTCCATCGACCACGATCTTAAAATTCCGAGGATACGACATCAATGGGTATACATTTTACACAAGAGCCCAGGACAAGAGGAGCACCAACCAAAACAGTGGAGTCCGAATCGACGCGACATACACCAATGGCAATACTAACTCATACTATGGTGTAATAGAGGAGATATGGGAACTAGAGTACGGAACTTTGAAGATCTCACTGTTTAAGTGTCAATGGGTGAAGCTAACTGCAGGAGGTGTTACAGTTGATGAGTATGGAATGACGTTAGTGGACCTAAACAAGATTGGGTTTCTAGACGAACCGTTCGTCCTAGCCAAAGATGTAAAGGACATGACTAGCAGACCAAAGAAATGGGCGGATAAGAAAGGGGTGGGTAAGCAATTGGACCCACCACAAGACGAGCCAAAGCGTCATATTGTTCTTCCTGGAAAAAGAAAAATCGTAGGAGTTGAGGACAAGACGGATGAAGATTATGATATGCTCGATGGGCTGCCTCCATTCTCGATGGCTGCTGACCCAAGCATCCTGTTAGCGGCGGAGGAGACACCCTATCTACTGCGTGATCACAATCAAGGAACATTCGTAAAGAGGAAGTTTATTAGTGTCCGAGTAAACGATGATAACGTGTAATTTAATTGCACTATGTTCCAGAAATTCATATTTATATAAATGACATCGTGTATTTGTTATACATTTATGTGGTTTTAGTTTTTAACATTTTGACATATGATCCATCAAAAGATATGACCACTCGAAGCCCATCTTTCGTGAAATGTAGCAAAGTTCAATCAATGAAACCAAATGTTACTTTCTACGATTTTCTGGAATTTTCTATTATTTTCTAATATTTTCTAGTAACTCCCACTGTTTTCTAGAATTGTCTAATAACTTTAAAAGGCTTTGTTTTCTACAAAATTATTATTTAGAAATAAAGAGCTTCATTTAATAATTACTAGAAAATGAAAGTAAATGGTAATTCCTACGATTTTCTAGGATTTTATATTAATTTCTAATATTTTCTAGTAACTCCTACTGTTTTTCTAGAATTTTCTAACAATTTTAAAGAGCTTTGTTTTATTTATTTACGAATAAAGTAAAGTAATAGAAATAGAAAAAAGACCCGATGCTAATTGTCGATTTGGATGAAAAAATGGCGGCAACTGAAATCCTAGCCCTTTAGCACCGGGTAGATCCAACACCCGGTGCTAAAGGTGCCCAAGATTTCAGTTGCCGCCGTGGGAACTCTTTATCACCGGGTAGATCCAACACCCGGTGCTAAAGGTGCCCAGGATTTCTGCTGGCCTTTAGCACTGGGTGAAGGTAAGACCCGGTGCTAATGAGCCTTTAGCACCGGGTCTTATATTCACCCGGTGCTAAAGGCCCCGCCCATATACCCGCGCCGCCCCCCGCCCGTCCCTCACTTCACGCATTCGACGCCCCCGCCCGCCCCTCCGCCGGTACAGCTCCCGCTGCCGTCGCCGGTCGCCCGTCCCCGCCCGCCCCTCCGCCGGTACAGCTCCCGCTGCCTCGCCGCCGCGTCCGCGCTGCCGGTCGCCCGTCGCCCGCGTCGCCGCTCGCTCCGCCGTCGCCCGCGCCCGTCGCTCCTTGCCCGCGCTCGTCGGCGGCCGCCCGTCGCCCGCGCCCGCCGCCGTCGCCCTGAACACCTCGGTCGTTTTTCTTATTTAATTTTGTTATTTAATTTTGTTATTTAATTTGCAATATAATCTGGTATATAATTTGTTATTTAATTTGTTATATAATTTGGTATATAATTTGTTATTTAATTTGTTATTTAATTTGGTTATATATAATTTTTTATTATTTATATGCTTATATATAATTTTGTATATATAATTTTGTATGTAATTTGGTATATATAATTTTGTATATATAATGTTGTATATATAATTTTGTATATAAAATTTTGTATATATAATGTTGTATATATAACTTTGTATATATAATGTTGTATATATAATTTTGTGTGTAATTTGGTATATATAATTTTGTATGTAATTTGGTATATATAATTTTGTATGTAATTTTGTATATATAATTTTGTATGTAATTTTGTATATGTGCATATTTTGTATGAAGTTTTTTTAATAATTGGGACTTTGCATTTAGATAAATGTGCATATTTTGTGTATGTGCATTTAGATATTTGGAACTTTGTATATGTGCAAAACTGTCGCGCACCCGAACCCATTCGCGAAACCAAACTCGTCGCGCACCCGAGCTCCTTCGCGAACCCAAACGCGTCGCGCACCCAAACCTTCCGGAACCCAAACTCGTCGCGCACCCACCGTTCGCGAACCCTGAAACCCCGAAACCCAAACCCTAAAACCCCTAGCTCTAACCCTAAACCCCGAAACCCAAACCCCAAACCCCCTTAGCCCTAACCCTAAACACCCTAGCCCTAACCCTAAACCCCGAAACCCAAACCCTAAACACCCTTACCCTAACCCAAAACCCCGGAACCCAAACCCTAAACCCCCTAGCCCTAACCCTAAACCCTAAACCCTAAATCCCGAAACTCAAACCCTAAACCCCGAAACCCAAACCCTACACCCCCTAGCCCTAACCCAAAACCCCGAAACCCAAACCCTAAACCCCCTAGCCCTAACCCAAAACCCCGAAACCCAAACCCTAAACCCCGAAACCCAAACCATAAACCCCCTAGCCCTAACCCAAAACCCCAAACCCCAAACCCTAAACCCCGAAACCCAAACCCGAAACCCCCTAGCCGTAACACAAAACCCCAAAACCCAAACCCTAAACCCCAAAACCCAAACCCTTAACCCCTTAGACCTAACCCTAAACCCCCTAGCCCTAACCCTAAACCCTAAACCCTAAACCCCAAAACCCAAACCGTAAACCCCCTAGCCCTAACCCTAAACCCTAAACCCTAAACCCCGAAACCCAAACCCTAAACCCCCTAGCCCTAACCCTAAACCCCCTAACCCTAAACCCTAAACCCGAAAACCCAAACCCTAAACCCCCTAGCCCTAACCCTAAACCCTAAACCCTAAACCCCAAAACCCAAACCCTAAACCCACTAGCCCTGACCCTAAACCCCGAAACCCAGACCCTAAACCCCTTAGCCCTAACCCTAAACCCCGAAACCCAAACCCTAAACCTCATATCTATATTTATTTATATTTATTGCTTACAAATTATTTTTATTCCTATAGATGGCGGACAACAACCCTAGCGAACCCTTGCCAGAGGATAATGACTTGTTCTTATTGAATCAAATATTTGGTATCAATGCCGAAGATAACCCGCAACCAAACATGGAAGACGTCCTGGGTATTGCTCAAGGGAGCGAAAATGTGGAACAACGTAATGTGGATGAACGCAGTAATAATGAGCCCACGTCTAGTCAGGTGTGAATATATCTCATTTAATATGTATTGTATATCTCAATATATCTCATTTAATATGTATTATATCTAAATATATCTCATTTAATATGTACTGTATCTCAATATATCTCATTTAATATTGTATCATTAATATGTAATTTATGTAGCCCGCCTCTGCGTCGACAACCGGAACTAGGAAATCCAAACGATCTGCCACTAAGAAGCTGAAGGATGTGAAGTTTCACATCACTCGAGTGGAGGACGATGGGGAGCCAGTTGAGCCCAAACAAGTGGCCAGAAAATTTATATCTCAGTGCGGGGTTGTTCTACGGGAACGCGTGCCCATTAGCATCAGAAAATGGAAATCCACGGACCCTACTGAGCCGCATGTGTTGCCCAATACTGAGAAGGAGATGCTATGGGCGGACATAAAAGGAATTTTCGAATGGCCAAGCAGTCATGAAGAGCAACTGAAGGATTGGACAATGAAAAAGATGGCAATTCTGTTCAAGGATTACAAGAAAAAATTGTACAAGAATTATCTCATTACCGGAGAAGCACCGGATCCAGCGAAGCATCCAACCATCACTCATGATGCTTGGGAATCGTTCTTGGAGTACAAAAACTCCGAAGAAGGGTCAAGTATGACCGCTAGAAATGCTGACAATGCCGGTAATAGGAAGTACACCCATAGAATGGGTTCAGGAGGTTATAAAGGGAGCATTGAGAAATATGAGGAGATGGAAGAATCTCTATTTGCTAGAGGCATTCGTCCAGTGACTCATGACTGGCCCACACGATCCAAGCATTGGTACTATGGTCATGGAGTCACCCTCAGTCCGATCGACGGCTCTTTAGTTTTTGGCGAGGACTTGTGAGAACTAGCTCAACGTCTCATCAATATCCTTAAGGCATCTGAGAGGGGAGAATTTGTTCCTGATAGAGACAGAGATGAGCTAACCTATGCCTTAGGAAACAAGGAGCATCCTGGACGTACGCGCGGCGTAGGCATAGTACCATGGAAGAAAGGTTTCAAAGAGGACGCCGCCTCCTATAGGAGCCGTTCGAGGAAGAAGGCGGAATATGAGCAGAGGGTGAGGGACCTAGAGGAAACGGTAGCCGCCTAGGGCTCAAAGATACAGGAAATGGAGGTAGAGATGGAGCGGCGAATGAAGTTAGCATGGCAACAGATACAAGCCACAGAAACCGCCAGCACAGAGCACGTACCTCTCCAAGATCCTAATGCAGCCCTTCTTAGCCCTCCACAACATCGATGCAGCCACGCTTCCACAGAGCATGTACAAGGACATGTACCTCTCCAAGATCCTAATGCGGCCCTTCTCGTACCTCAGTCTGAACCGCGTGTGAGCTTGTCGTGAGGCAGAACAACATATCTGTGGTGGTACGTATGCGACATTAGTTTGTATATTTCGTAAATATCATCATAAATATTATTCATTTACTAACTTCCTTTCTACTTATTTTATTAGGTCGTATACGGTATGACCAAACCAGTGGAACCAGGTCAAAGATGGCATTGCATGGAGATTCCACATGGTTACGTACCCGTTGAGGTGGAGCAAGTCGTTGACCAGTGGAATGACTTGGAACTTGACATCGCCGGAGGTGACGGAGAAACAAAACTCGGGGAGTGTTCTCACGGGATCATTCTATGGAGCAAGCGAGACATCGCCATACCTGGTAGCACCAAGTCTCCTTCAGATCCCCCGTCTCCAAGAGGTCCACCGGATCACGATTCTCTGGGAGCTCATGACGCAAACCCGTCTCCGTCTTCGTCTCCTCCGCGGCGGAAGTCTCCGTCTCCACCGCGGCAGAAGCCTGAACCAAAGAAGCGCTCTAAACTGGCTAGCTTGGCCCCTCCACCACAGAAGAATCCACGGAAGGTCAAAGAGAAGTCTGCACCACCGAGAAAAGCTTACGACCTGACTCAAGAAGAGCTCGATGCCTCTGTTAAAGAAGACGTAAAGAGGCAACTTTTCATGAGAAAACAACCAGAGCTGAAGATTGACCCCGCCACGGCAAAATCCTTCCTCCAAAATTTGACTAGGGGACAACAAAAGAGGGCACACGTATCAGACTATGATCGCTCATTACTGAAATCTGAAGGGAAGAGGAAGGCGGCGGCGTCCAAACCTGTTGCTCAGCTCGGCAACCAACCTCAGGAGTCGTTGCCTCAGTTGGCATCTGAGTACGAGCTGAACGTGTAACGACAAATGGCCGAGACAGGACTCTCGAGGGAGGAAATCACGGGAGAAAAAGAAATCACTGTGAGCACATCGTTCAGGTCATCATTTAAGCTTGGCCAGCCTTTGGTCGGTCCAGAAATGGAGAGCACGCTACAAACAAAGATGCGCCGTTTCCATCGGTGGTATCTGGAACAATCAAGAAGCAAAAGGCGCATGTTTGGAGTTCGCGTAAAGGACCAAGATTTTTTCAATGGCGAGGAAACCCTCTTGTTGGAGTTTAAGGATATATATGAGGTGTACCACAAAGACGCCATGGACGTGTCTTTGGTCGCCTGTTGGGTATTGTAAGTGCTTTGTTCTCATTTACATTTGACACTTGAAAAAAACTTTAATCCTTGCTGATGCGCCCTTTATTGCTTAACAATGCAGAATGGAGATTCAAAGATGTCGGAGGGAAGGAATATTTGACATTGGCTACATGGACCCGACAAGGATAAGTGACTAAATGATTTTGATCAATCCAGAGGAAACATATCAAAATTTATACGAGTATCTCCAAAAAATAATTATTGCGACTCCATACTATTGCCGTACAACTTCGGGTGAGTACCTATACTTGTATCTACTTATAGTGCCTATACAAAATTTTATGGACTCCATACTATTGCCGTTCAATTTTATTTCTCATTATAATGTCTACATGTATACAGTTTTCACTGGATCTTAATCATATTGTGTCCTGACCGGGGTATCGTCCACGTCTTTGATTCGTTGAAGTCTCCAACATATACTTACCAGAACATCATCGACATGTATACAAGGTGACATATATTTACCCATTTAACTCAATTCTGCCCTTAAAATCATAATGATTTAACACAACTTTTTGGTTCACAGGGCGTGGATTCAATTTCGTCAAGATAACCCTGGTATGATCCATGAAACACTCACATGGAAGACTGACTTTCCGGTAAGCAAGTAATTTGTACGTGTAGGTCTCCGCTAACCTATTATATGATTTTTACTTAACTTTATTTTTTGATCGACAGTGTCGCCAACAGGAGTCGGGAAATAATCTATGTGCATATTATGTTTTTGATAACATGGTCAATTGGTCGACGAAAAAGATGACTCACCATGATGATATGGTACGTAACACATTTTCAGGTTTTAATTTGATATATTTACTATTTTTGTAGAAAAATCACTTGATTTTGTAATAAATTATATTATTTAGAAATATACGGCTTCATTTATTGATAATAGGATTCACTTATAATAAATAATATTATTATTAAATTTGAATTAATAAGTAAGGCACTTTGTTTTATAATAAATGATTATTTAGAAATATAGGGCTTCATTTAATAATTACTATGTTTGTATTAATAAGAAAAACACTTTGTTTTATAATAAATGATTATTTAAATATAGACGGACATTTGTATTTGTAAGTAAAGCATTTATTTATATTAAATGATTATTAATTTCACAATTGTTGTCTTCAATTCCATGGAATTAATATTTCCAATTATTTGCAAATTATAGATGATGAGGCTGGAAGAAGATCGACTCGATCAAGAGAGAATAGACGCAATTGCAGAACAGTTCATTGGATGGATTTAGGACGAGGTCGTTAATCCCCGTGGAGAATTCCATCTCCCCCTGGAGGATGCGCCGTCAAGTCGTTCCTCTAGTCGGATTTCTTAATTTGTAATATACAGTTCAAATATATAACTCTAATTCTATATCAAAATTATAATATATATATGTCTTATATTTTGATTATATGTCTAGCTAATATGAATATATCACTACAAAAATCATGTGATCCATGACGGATAAATTTTGTCATAAATCACTGAAAAAAACTTCATAAAACTAAATTTGTGACGTTTTTAGAGAACGTCTATGTATTGAGCGTCATAGATTAACTCACGTGAAGATTTTACCAAATCGTCATAGATCGACGCGATCTGTAACGTTTCTTAACCGTCACAGAACTACCTTAGGCCCGTTTGACCCAACCCAAACCCGATATCAGTGACGAAAATAAACGTCACAAACTATCGCCACATGGGATAGCCATGTCACCACTAGAATGACGTGGTTACCGACATAGACGCTGACATGGCAGTCAAGTTACAAGCCCAACCTGTTGTGGGCTCAGCCCATGCTAGTTTTTTTTTCTATCCGGCCTGCTTTGAAGGTACGTTACGTTGTATTTTAAGCCCAGCTATTTTTTTACACCATCAACATTAGCCAATCGCACACATTGTAGCCCATTTTAAAAGAAGTTATGGCCCAAGCCATTAATGGCCCAAAACAAATGTATATTAAAAATCATTGTCTCAAGCTGTGAGACATACAAAGTAGAAGTTATTGGTACAAATCACATCGGACAAGAGACTACTCATTTCATTATGAACTAGAAAGCTAACAAAATAAACTAGTCTCCTATGCTTTCTGCTTGGATCTTGCTTGGACCTGATAATCAATTACTCTTCTAAGTGCTTGTTCCTTGCTGCATCTGGTCCTCAATCTAAAAAGAGCACACCACCAAATATTTATAAGAAAGCAATATTTGCAATGGAATCTACTACAATGCTCGATGTACATGGGTATCATAAATATTCTATACAACAGATTAATCACAAATACATGCAAGGATAGGTTTTTGTTTTCTGATGAATTCTCTAAAGTAGTTATTGGAACAAAGAATCATAAATAAATTCGAAGCCAATTGTTCTATAAAATAAAATCCACAAATCTCACTTGAGTATATACACAAATGAGTCTTTGGTTAACATTTCTCTATATTATCCTAATAGCATAACTATTACAGTAACAATACGAGAAGAAAATTCAGAAAAATACATATCCCTAGATCTGAACCATCTAACATAGCCTTACCTGAAAATTGATTTGTACAAGAAATATCAGATGTGACAATGAAAGCATGCAGAAAACTCACAATGAAGATATTGTTGAGAATAACTAAGAAAACAAAGCATCATCTTACTTTCCTTGAGATTCTGACAATTCTGTAGCAGGCAATCCAGTAGAAGACTGCAGATAGAAAATAGTACGATGAATTCACAAGGATCAGCAAGTAGGAAACAATCTGATTAGTCTAAAGGGTACATCAACAAAAGAAAACTTTCCTTGAGATTATGACATTTAGACAAACTATTGTTAGATTGACTCATGCAGTTTGTTCACAATGGAAGACTGTGCTTGACTAATGGAGGCTGAGACAATGGTTTTAGAAATTATCACAGGATACAACTTCCGAAATGCACAGCAGTGCCGAAGCACACCTGGAACCCTGCTGAGCTGGTCACTACAACTCGTACCAACCCACTGCATGGTTGCACAATTCAAGTCAGCACAATTCTCAGTAAGGCACATCAGGAATTCATAAGTATTTAATAGGTTATCCACAATTACAAAGAAAGATCTTTACTACAATTACAAAGAAAACGGCAAGAACGGACCAGGCTAATCAAATTTCCAACGTAATTTTCAGAAAATATACAAGAATACATACATATAAAAAGAATAACAGAGCACATCTACACAAGCAAAACTGCAGATCTACAATACTGAACAGGCAGATTCATACTATCAAAACTCTATGAGAAAGTAGTTATTGCAATTTTGAGGACACAACAGTGCTAAAAATTCCAGACGCAACAGAGGTGCTTAAGCATAAGCACATCTAGTAATGATTGAGAAACAGATGTACTATACATATGAATGGGCACCCTTTCCTTTGTACAGGGTATGCACAAGAACTGCCCAAGACTTCATCAGTAATACTTGTTTACTTTAAAATAAATAAACATAAGAATAAGATTATTCTAAGTTACATTACTCTTTCCTTCACTGCAATCCGTGAATAGGACATTTAAATTTACACTATGAGCTCACCACTGGATTGCACTAAGAGAATGACGGAAGATAATGTTTGGCACAATGCACCTTGGTAAATCTAGGGATAGCCCGAAGAACCTATTCGTCGCCCTCCCTTGGAGGCTCTGACTACTTTTAGGATTCTTCTTGCCTGTCTTGATTGATACAACTCCTCTCATTATATAGAGAGGTTGCCTTGACCCCTAACACTAGACTCCCAATCCGGTACTATTATCCACGCTAAGGACGGTGCTACAGTACCCATGCTACAGTACCGTGGGTACTGTTCACGGGCCCCTAGGCCTCCAGCCGGCCCACTGGCCATAACACTTCACCAACCCTCGAAGACAGCTCGTCCTCGAGCTGGGATAAAGTGCAGAACTGTAGACACCTGAATAAATGCAAACGTAATAGACACCTGAATAAATGCAAACGTAACTTAAAACGACTCTGAAATAAGCCTTTTACATCTCGGCAATATTTCTTTATTTATAACTAAAAAATTTTTTGACCCTATCCACCATCAAGGGATGCATTAGGACCCAGCCTAAAGCTCGAAGAGATAAAATTTCCTCCGGGCCTTGGGCTCGAAAGAACTGCTCACGTCGATTAAACTGAAGGACTTTGTAGCTTCGCATGATGACAATAGATGCTGGTGTGGCCAACTCGATCTTCCAAGACGATGGTGTCGTATAGGCTACACCTGGCGGCGATGAGAAGAGGGAGTTGATCTTGACGAAGGCGTCGGCCGCCGGCGGCTACAGGGAGAAGCTAGGCCCCCAGATTTGGAGGTTCATGGCGGTGGCCAGCGGGAAGCAGGGCAGCTTGAAGAGGAGGGGGTCGTCGTTCCCGCAGCGGACGTCAAAGATGAGCTCGGCCGGCTTGCGCTCCGCGGCGGCGTGGAGGAGCGAGGAGACTTGCGCGGTGGAGATCCCACAGTCGTAACTCTTGGCCCGGATGCGGATCTCGATCCGGGTGAGCTCGGGGCGGGTCATCTTCCCCAGCAGACCGAGGAGCGGGACGGGGAGGGCGCTGATGCGGTCTTCCTCACCGTCGTGCTCGCACTCCGATTCCGATCCGCGGCCACGATGCGCATCTTGCAGCAGCGAGCGCGAAGCGAGGTCGCTGCCCGACGGCAGCTGCTTTGCCATGGGTGCTGCAAACGGAGGTGGTGCTGTCACCGCGGCCGAAGCAGGTGATGTCCCGGCTGGAAGTGCGGTTGTTGCAGACTTGGCCGGCAGGTGTATCGCAACGGCTGCTGGTGGAGCTGCGGTGATGGAGTCGAGCCTGGCGAGGATCTCCGCGATGGTGAGGGACGAAGTCGTAGGCGGTGTTGCTGGTGGCGTGGCAACGCCAAATGATATGGTAAATCTAGGGATAGCCCGAAGAACCTATTCGTCACCCTCCCTTGGAGGCTCTGACTACTTCTTGCCTGTCTTGATTGATACAACTCCTCTCATTATATAGAGAGGTTGACTTGACCCCTAAGGACGATGCTACAGTACCCATGCTACAGTACCGCGGATACTGTTCATGGGCTGGGCCCTAGGCCTCCAGCCGGCCCACTGGCCATAACACTCCTTAACTGCACAGAAATGCCCTGCATTATGGTGTTTGCAGAATGAATCGCAAAACAGACAAACTCATCATTACGTTGAGGATATTATCACAATACCTTACAGAGATTGACGTCGCTACTTAGCCCACTTGGCAGCAGCGGACCCAATGCTGCACCTCCTAGCAGCGCTTCGCCAGCCTGGTGTAGGGGCCGACGAAGCCGTAGCAGAGCCAGCCTTGCCATGCCTTGCCTTGCAAGTCCACGACGTGGTGGCGCACGCGGCGAACCTGGAAGCAGACACAAGGGGAGCAAAGGGTTGGAGGGGGAGCAACGGTGGATCTGAGGAGGGGAGGGAGAAGTTGAAGGGGAGGAGAGGCAAAGAGCTGCGGGATACGGCATGTACCTTGGCAGACACTTGTGGGATAAGTGCTTTTGCATAACAACGGATCGGCGGCGGCCTGTTGGTGACCCAGCCAAGAGAGCTCGGCACGGCTGCGGCGAGGCCGGCGCGGATGGGATCTGGCGGAACTCGCCCTCGCCTGGCGCGTGCGGGGTCTGCGCAGGGGGCTTCCATGCCGGCACCACCTGCCGGAGTTGGGACAGCCGGAGATGGAGGAGGTGGGCTGCCGTGAACCAGATCCAGGCCTTAGCAGGAAGGGATTTCGGCAAGAGCAGGAAGGGGCGTCGGGAGAGGTGGGGCGCGCGGGTAGAGGAGGGAGCAGCGCGCGAGGAGAGGAGGGGAAAGAGCAGCGCGCGGGGAGGGGAGGGAGCAGCACGCGGATGAGCGGCGGAGGGGGAGCAGCAGCGCATGATTTTGGGGAGGACGACGGCGGCGGACGTGAGGATCTAGGTTATAGAAGGGTCGACTGAGGGTTTTTATGCAGGTAGGGCTCAATTCTAACCATTAGATCGGAGATCGACGGTCAGGAATAGTCGGGCCTTGATAGAAAACGGAAAACGGCCCACGAAAGCTTTCTCGGCCCGTTTAAAATTTTTCTGAACTGATTTACTAAAAATTGGGGTAAATAAATGATTTCAAATTAAAAAGTCATCAACAAAATAGTTGTATAGCTTATCAAGATCTACAACTTTTGTATTGGTCATTTGTCTATATGACTTTGTTTGAACATTTTGAATTTGAATTTCAAATTATGACAACTTCAAACAATAGTTTCAAATACTAAATGATTTCAAATGAAAAAGTCATCAACAAGAAAGTCGTATAACTCATCAAGATCTATTACTTTTGAAACCATTTAGTATTTTAAAATGTTATTTGAAGTTGTAGTAATATGAAATTCAAATTTTATATAGGTCAATCAAATTCAGATGGAGAAATAACCAAAATAAAATAGGTAGATCTCAATAAGTTATACAACTTTATTTTTGATAGTTGTTTCAAAAGAGTTCATTTAGTATGATAAAATTTGATTCGAAGGTTTAATATTTTAAAATTAATTGAAAGGAGGGAGGCAAAATAGACTTCTTAGCGAGGGAGAAGCAAAAGGCCTGTTACGGGCCAGACCTTTTGCTCATCCCTCTCCGAGAAGTCCATTTTTCGTCCCTCTTTTCAATTAATTTCAAAATATTAAACCTTCGAATCGAATTTTATCTTATTAAATAAACTTATGTGAAAACGTTGTCAAAAACAAAGTTGTAGAACTTATTGATATATACCAATTTTATTTTGGGTATTTTTCCATCTGAGTTTAATTGACCTATATAAAATTTGAATTCCAAATTAGGACAACTTCAAACAACATTTTCAAATAATAAATGATTTCAACAGAAAAAGTCATCAACAAAAAAATTGTATAAATCATCAATATCTACAACTTTTGTTTTGGTCATTTTGCTATATGATTCTGTTTCCATGATTCGAAATTGAATTTCAAATTATGACAACCGCAAACAATATTTTCAAATACTAAATGATTTCAACTGAAAAAGTCACCAACATCAAAGTTGTATAACTCATCAATATATATAACTTTTATTTTGGTCATTTCTTCATCCGATAGAATGATAGTAACATTGTTCACAAAATTTACATATCTCTTATATGGTTTTGAAGTATTTAAATCGCGACGAAATTGTTATAACGTCACAGGTTTTGGGCCGGTTTATGACGAAATCGATAAACTGTCATGGATTATGGGCCTTGTATCCATAGTTGCATATCTGTGACGATCTCTGGAAACATCACAAAATTTTCGTCAAATTTCGTCACAGATTAAATATATTCTTGTAGTGTATAGTACTACACGCACGGGAGCTGAATACATGTTTGAATACGTATCATAATACATATATAAACGTAAATGCATGGCGGCTGTAAAAAGTAACCCAAAAAAATAAGTCCAGGCCCTTTAGCACCGGTTGACGGTGCTAAAGGCCCTCCTATCCCCGCTGTGTAGGCAGGGCCTTTAGCACTGGTTGGTGTTTAGAACCGGTGCTAAAGGCCCTTTAGCACCGGTTATTCTACCCGGTGCTAAAGGGGTACTCTTTAGCACCGAAGGTTTAGCACCAGTTGGAAATCCGGTGCTAAAGCCCGTTCCCAATCGGTGCGGATGTAAGATCTATGGCAGTGATCGGTCATTCCCGACGATAAAGACCGGAACATCTCCTCGATGCCCATGAAAGAAGAAGAAGAAGCCAATCTTTTTACGCGTCACGTGCTCCTTTTTACGCATTCGTTTGTACATGCAGATTGGCTTGGGCACGAATTACGTACAGTCACATATTACAAAGATACGTTTCGTGCAAAAATGAATCCAACTATAGAGCAGGTCAGAGCAGGGCCAGCAACGAACAATCCAACACACTCCATAGTCAGCAGCGGACACGCGTTGGCAAGGCCGGCCATCCGCTGCACGCGCGCCCTTGGAGTCAGATCGTGTGGCGATGATGGCGAGGAGGAAATCCAGCTTCCGGAACGCGGTATGGACAGCGGCGCTGGTGGTCACGACAAGGAAGGATGCGTACGCCGTGGATTGGGACGGCAGCGGGAGAGGCCAAGAGCCGTATCTGGCGGATCCAAGAAGCCAAGCGAGCACAAAAGAGATCGATGGTTTCCCGAGACGTGGCGTCCGATCGTCAGGCCGGACACGTGTCACCTGACAGTTCCGGGTCTCCAAGGAGGGTCCTCTGCAGCGCCCTCCTGCAACCAGTTTTCTTCGTCCGTTGTCATGTACGCCGATTGTCTTATCCGTGCTGCCGCCCACGTGTGTTGGCACGGAGGGTGTCGTGCACAATGCTCATGCGCTCCATGGCATGGCGCACTCACTACGCATGCAACATGGATGGATTTTCCCGGTGCAGCTCATTCCTAGCAGGCACGTTAGTTTTCCTTGAGTGGATATGGTAGCTATATATGGCATCAATGGCATATATATGACACAACACAAAAGAGATGATGGATTGATATGATGGAGCCATGAGAAAGAGGACGGAAGAATGTGCCGGTTTGTGCTGAGAGAAAATATTGCTGGCTGGCTGGTGGCTGGTGTTGGTTTGTGTAAAAAGAAAAATACTGCTGGCTGGCTGCTGATAAGCCAAGCGATTTTGGTTGTGGAGCGCTGACGCTCAATCACCCTGGCCTCTCCCGCTCCCTTCTTCACATATAAAACGATAATCGAAGCAAAACAAATAAGAAGCACTACATTGACTGTTTGATATTTTCTAGCATATTGAGCTTCTTTTGAAGCCTCCACGTTAATCCTCATAGGACGCGCTAAAAAAAGATAAATCCTATAAATTCTTACAATAATCAGACATATCTGGCCGTCTATTTGGTAGATTCAAACCATCATAGCCCTTTTATCATCTTCTGTAAAAATTACCCACATATGTCATTATAAAAAAGGTTGTAAAGTAACCCCTAAATTTATATCTAAATTACCCACCTGCCATTCTAAAATATTCTAAATTAGTCATCTAAATTATGAATTATCCACCTCTTCTATTATTATATTAATAAAAAATATGATCTCCTTCCACCTATCCTTCATATGGAATCTTCACGTGTAAAGGTTTTCACGACCAACACGAGGTTGTGCTCCTCTAATCTCATCTGTTACGCCTGGATGATGAATAAAGCAGCGGCAGCCCGTAGCGTGATCCAGGACGTACGTCTGATGTAGGCTAAGCAAGAGCCCGGGCTAGCACCATCCATGGAGGGACCGGAGCAGGCCACGAGCGAGGGTATTATCCATACTCCCGTTGATGATGCGCCGCGAGAGAGGCCCCAACATGAGCTAGCGCGGTAGGAAAGCGTCACTACCGGAATCAGAGGGTTTGTCGTGTGACTGCGGCACACGGCAAAGTCTTTGTTGTGTGCGGCCCATGGCAAAGCCTCGACGGCGAAGCAGGCTTTTCTGTGGGCCGGCACACGACAAAGGCTTTACCGTGTGCTTTTACTGGCACGCGGCGAAAAAAAAGAGAGACGGCGCACGTTTCTTTTTTTTCAACTCATTGTCGTGTGCCACCCCACCGGCACACAGCAAAGATTCAAACTTTGTCGTGTGCCAAGGGGAGTGGCACATGGCAAAGTTTGAGGGTTTGCCGTGTGCCACGCTCGTCGTGTGCTAGCGAGCGTGGCACACGGAAAACTTTGCCGCTCAACCAATATATGATAGTCATGACTCTTTAGCCCATTGATTCGCATAGTAGTTAAGTTCACCCTCCCTTGTCAGATTCGCTGCATACCCATCGGAGAAAATTAAAGTTTGGAACCATTCTAGTACTTCTGTCCATTGGCCTTTTTTCAGGACGAATTCGCCTGGTGGCTTTTTCGATTTCTTGCCATCTTTGGGAGGCGGAATGACGAGCTTTTGTCTATTGCATAACCTAGCTTGATCCACTCTAGCATTAGCATTGTCTTTTGTCTTATCAGAAATATCCATGATTGTACCCCAGACTGCCTCAGCGGCATTCTTTGCAGTGCGCATCATATCAATTAAATGTGGAAGTAGAAGGTCATGCATGTAAGGAAGCCTCCACAAGCCCGACTTCTTAGTCCAGGCAATGTCCTCACCATATCCGATAAAACCACCACGTTCTTTGTTGACCCTAAGCGCATCTAACTGCGCACGAATCTCGACACATGTCAACATCTGCGGTGGGGGTCTTCAACCATGACACCCTTTGTAAAGTTTTTGATGTCCTTTCTAAATGGATGGTCAAAAGGAACGAATTGTCAGTGTTTATCGAACGAACAATACTTGCCACCCTTCGTCAACCAGAAGAACTCGAGAGTTGTCTTGCATACTAGATATGAAAACTTCTCGTGGACATACCAGCCGCAGACTAGCCCATACGCCGGCAAGTCATGCAGGGAGTACGTGTACCACACTCGCATTTTGAAGTTTGTCTTTGTAGCTCGATTGTATGTCCATACCCCTTCCTCCCAAGCACGGAGCAGATCAATCAAAGGATCCATGTACACACTCATATTATCACCCGGGTATCCAGGAATTATCAACGACAAGAATATGTTCTGTCGTTGAAACATGACGCCAGGGGAAGATTGAGGGGGATAACGAACACACGACAACAAGTGTACGGGGCAGCCTTCATTCCATAAGGAGTGAACACATTAGTTGCCAGTGCAACACGTACATTACGAGGATCAACCGCTTTCTCACGATAACACCCGTCAAAATGTCTCCATGCTTCAGCATCGGCTGGATGCACCATATTCTCAGGACGATATCATTTTCCTTCTTTGTGCCATGTTATTTGTTTTGCGGATTCCTCGATCATGTAAAGCTGTTGGATTCTGGGTATGGGGAGAAGGTACCGTAGGATTTTCACGGGGATTTCGAGCGGTCTCTTTTGACCACCACCAGAGTCTACGTCCAGGTACCTAGAGGCTTTACATTTAGGACAGTATTTTGCATCAGCATGGTCATTCCTAAACAAGGCGCATCTGTTCGTGCAAGCATGTATCTGCTCGTATGGCATCTTAAGTGCATGAAGGAGTTTTTGTGCCTCGTATAAGTTACGTGTCAGATTGTGACCACCTGGAAGCGGACTGCCAAAAACTGTCACCATATTATCAAAGCCATCTCGACTAATGCCAAGCTGAGACTTTAGGGCCATTATGCGTTCGATGGCATCCAGTTGAGAAACATCGGTGTGCTCGTGAAATGGTTTTTGTGCCGATGACAACATGTCATAATAAGTCTTTGTTATTGCCTCTGGAGAATCCTCCCTAACATTACTAGGCCGTTCATCAAAGTGTGCTTGATGAAAGTTATCTACCATGTTTCCGCACCCGGCATCAACATCATAATCCTTGATGCGTTGTCTCACGACCTCGTCTCTCGCGCAATGAGCTTCACCATGGCAGATCCACCGGGTATAGTTTCCCACAAACCCATTGCTACAAATGTGTTTACCCATAGTGAACTCTGATTGATATATCTTGTTTTCACATTTGTTGCAGGGACATAGCGCTTTACTCTGCCCTTTGTTAAATGTATTTTTCAAGAAATGTGCAACCTTGTGAATGAATTCATCGGTCCAGTCACGTTTAACCTTCCAGCCCGTGTACATCCACTCACGGTCGTCCATCCTTTACCATACAAGTAAGTAATATAATAATCAATGGCATCTATACGATGTCTATCGTGCTCTAATAGGTAAAGATAGGTGTTAATCCCACCTGAGGATGTGTAGATGGGTTTACTTTCTATGGTCTACTCCAATCCACGACAGAATTTCGGCAGCACCTCCCTGTTGTTCTCCAAATACATGTTCTAGTAAGGAGATTGGGTATCCGAAGAACAACAGAGAGGTGATGCCAAAACTCTGTCGCGGATCGGAGCAGACCATGAAAACTAAACCCATCTACACATCCTCGGGCTGTCCAAAATACGTGGACAATTTGAAATAGATACGGTCATACATATGCAAAGGTATGCATATTTTCAACCGATTGTTAGAGAAACGGTACATGATCAAGGTCTGATTTTTAACCGTATTCAATGCTTGACACGATATGAGTTGATGATACATGTACCGTTGCATAATTTTTTGAACAATATACGAGTGGTTAAATATTGTGAGAAAAAATCAACACGAATAGTAACTTAAATGGAGGTAGTATCTGCTTATGAATGAATATCTATTTTTTTGTTTTGTTATGTGATCACGTAATGGTGCGTGCCCCTTGATCTAGAAATTGCTGCCGTTACCATTTGCACATACTCCCTCCATCTAAAAAAAGACATTCTAGAAATATTAGGATAAATTAAGAAAAGAGTAAAATGACCTTGATGACCTAATTATTAGCCATATTTTATACTAATTGATTGTTGCATGCACATGCATGACTTATTTTTTGGGACAAATTTTGAATCCTGAAGTGCCTTTTTTGATTCTTTTTTGGACATAGGGAGTAATATTATTTTGCCAGTGCTGCACGCTCGATCCTCTTGTACTAAGAAATAATTATTCAATATCTGCTTGGTTTGATGGTTCTGAGGGGCGCAGGCTAGTAGTGCTGATGCTGATAGATCACCAAAAGTTACAATACGACAATATGGCACGACGTGTTAGAAATTTAGTCGATATTCGGTATATTTTAATTTCAGAAATTAGCAAGCAAAAAATTCATGATTATAGTGAGTGATCCAGTGAGAACAAAGTACGTGTGTGTTCAAGTTAAATCTCCAAATTAACAAGAACAACATGAGAAACCAGAACAACTTATGGTTCATGGTGTACCCAGAGGCGGGACAGGTACCGGAGGCACCGGGTGCGCCGTCACCAGCTGGAGGAATAGTGTTAACCATTCTCGACTGGCCTTGCTTGAAGTAGTCAATCTAATTCGGTGCAGTGATGAGTTGCAGCAGTGGAGTCCCTCAAATGGCCACCGGGATGTAGTCGTTCAAGGCCACCGGGACATAGTCGTTCGCGTGAGGAAGACGACCATTAGGAAGTAGTCGTTCTCACGAAGACGGCGCCGAGAAGTAGTCGTACGGGGCGAACAGGCGCGTACGAGTACGCTCCCCAAAAACCTTATCGTCCACCTATCCCGAGAAAGATCGCTAGGCAGGAAGGTTCGGAGGCAACTGCTCACGCAAGCAGAGTGCGCGCAAAAATTGCGTTGGGAACACAAGAGAGCAGCAGAACACAATGAGGGAGAAGGGAGAGGTCTCCTGCAAGGAGTACCGGAGAGGGAGAGTGCTTGAAGTTATGCTTCTGCCAAAGGGGAGATGCCTCCTCTTATAGGCGCACAGGGAGAAGGGGGATGAACCTGTACGCTCTTGACCAACCATAATGCCATTACTGTTGTCAATTACCCTCAGCCATCAAAGCGTCAGTTACTGGTAACGGTTAAGACTCAATCAATGTCATCAATGGCAAAAAGTTTGTCTCGTCTCGTCTCGTCACGTCCACGGCCACGACCCAGCCCGAACCGGCCCGGCTCGACGAGGCAAGCGAGCGCGCGCGCGTGTGGCACGCCCTTCTCCTTTTACCAGCTTCACAAGTGGTCCACAGTTGGTCCACCATTTAGGTTGGTTAGGATTCTCGTTGACTCTCCATCCGGGATTTAACTCCCTAGCATTTGTTAGTGGACCTTTAATTGTTTGATTAATTGAGACTAAAATGGGCTAAGGCCCAATTAATTCAACAATCCCCACTAAGAATTTCAAGGTACACAAGAAAATGCTCTCGACTCAACCGTTGTTTTGATATAATGGCCTCATGGCGGAGACTGTTAAGTTGAACATCCAACTGGGGCAAAAGCTACACTTGTTCACAACTCACCAATGGACTATGTCTTGAATTGGCAGTTTTGTGCAAACAAGCTTGACTAGATCCCCTTTGCCAGTACTAGGATGCTGTAAGCATCCCCTCGGGTTGGAGCGTATAAGTCATACTCCATGCCTTTCATGGATATCTAGAGATCACCATATCTCATAGATTGTGACTAGCAATCGAACCCATATAGGTGTAATCCTTTGAGATGTTCTGTAGGCCAACATCTTTACCCTCATTGAGCCACTCGGATCAGATTAAGGTTTTCACCAACCTGCCATACAGACTCAGAAGAGAAATGCACCTCCATTGGAATGAGCCTTTTTCAAAGGTTCTCTTCTCTTAGTTAAACAATAGCTTGTTTCACCATCCTAATTCATGGGGTCTCCGATCACATAGGACTAGTTACCACTACTGAGTAACACACATGGGTCTCAAGCCCAACTCCCTGGATGCATTGTCTATCACGTTACGTGAAAGACCCTTTGTGAATTGATCTGTCAAGTTCTTAGCCGTTTGGATGTAGTCCAAGGCTATCACTCCGGAGTTTCTCATTTTCCTGACAGATTTCAGCCGCCTCTTTACATGCCTAGAGGACTTCATATTATCCTTTGAACTATTCACCTTGACAATCATAGTTTGATTATCACAGTTCATGAGGATAGCATGTATCGGTTTCTCAACTACCGATAAATCCATAAGGAGATCACGAAGCCATTCGGCCTCAACAGTGGCGGTGTCTCATGCAATGAGTTCTGCCTCCATAGTTGACCTCGTTAAGATGGTATGCTTGCTAGACTTCCAGGAGACAGCGCCACCTCCAAGTGTAAAGACATATCCACTTGTGGCTTTAATCTCATCTGCATCAGATATCCAGTTTGAATCACTGTAACCCTCCAGTACCATTAGGTACCCGGTATACTGAATTCCATAGTCCACAGTACCTTTCACAAAACACATTACCCGTTCAAGAGCTTCCCAATGAGCATATCTTGGATTTGACACAAACCGGCTCAGTTTGCTCACAGCGCACGCGATATCGGGTCTCGTAGCGCTAGCTAGGTACATCAGCGAACCAATAATCTGGGAGTATCTCAGCAGATCTCTCATTATTCTTTTGTTCTTCCGTAATACTTTACTAGCGTCATAAAGTGTTGGAGCTGGCTTGCAGTCATTATAACCGAAACGACTCAAGACTTTCTCCACATTGTGGGATTGTGTAAGGACAACCCCACCATCACCTTCTCTCACTAGCTTAATATTTAGGATCACATCAGCCTCTCCCAAATCTTTCATCTCAAAACTTTGAGACAAAAACTCTTTGACTTCCGTAATCACATTAATGATTATCTCAAATATCAATATGTCATCTACATACAAACACAAGATCACTCCTTCGCCCCCACCATAGCGATAGTACACACACTTGTCGGCTTCATTCACAACAAAGCCAACTGACATTAAAGTTCTGTCGAACTTCTCATGCTATTGCTTAGGAGCTTGCTTAAGGCCATACAAAGACTTTATCAACTTACACACCATTCCTTCTTGACCTTCCACTACAAACCCATCTGGCTGATCCATGTAGATCTCTTCCTCCAACTCTCCATTTAGGAAAGTTGTCTTAACGTCCATCTGATGAACGAGAAGATCATGAGAAGCTGCCAGAGAGAGTAGTACTCGTATGGTGGTCAATCGGGCAACCGGCGAGTAGGTGTCAAAGAAGTCATCTCCTTCTTTTTGGGTATAGTCCTTAGCCACTAGCCTTGCCTTGTACGTCTCAATAGTACCATCAGACCTAAGCTTTTTCTTGAACACCCACTTACATCCTACAAGTTTGCACCCATAAGGACGTTTCACGACCTCCCAAGTACCATTAGACATAATAGAGTCCATCTCACTCTGAACTGCTTCCTTTCAATAGTCAGCATCCGGGGAGGAATATGCCTCTTCAATGGTTCTAGGGGTGTCATCCACGAGGTACACAATGAAATCATCACCAAAGGACTTTGTAGTCCTCTGTCTCTTGCTCCTTCTGAGAGCTTCCCTGTCATCCTCCCCAAGATTTTCCACATGTGTGTGTTTATTGTGTTCTATCAAAACAACAGGTTCTCTAGGTTCTTTATTATTAGACAATTCATGACTAGACGTGTTAGTTTCCTCTTTCATAGGAAAAATGTCCTCAAAGAATGTAGCATCTCTAGACTCCATAATGGTACCAACATGCATGTCAGGCACTCCAGATTTTACTACTAAAAATCTATAACCCACACTGTGGAAAGCATAACCAAGAAAGACACAATCGACAGTCTTAGGTCCCAATTTACGTTTCTTGGTTATGAGCACATTCACTTTGGCCAAACATCCCCAAGTCTGTAGGTATGAAAGGGTTAGACTTTCTTTTTCCATTCCTCAAATGGTGTTATCTCTTTGTTCTTCATAGGAACATGATTCAGGACATGACATGCAGTCAATATAGCCTCACCCCACCATTCCTTGGAAAGTCCCGCTGTATCCAACATGACATTAACCAAGTCAGTCAGAGTGCGGTTCTTTCTTTCGGCTACCCCATTTGACTAAGGTGAATAGGGAGGCATCCTCTTATGAATTATTACATGTTCCTCACAAAACGCAGTGAAAACATTAGAAAAATACTCTCCACCGCGATCAGACCTAACTCTTTTGATCTTTCTCTCAAGTTGGTTTTCTACCTCAGCTTTATAGATTTTAAAGTATTGTAACGCTTCATCTTTAGACTTCAACAAATAAATGTAAAAAAATCTAGTAGAATCATCTATTAAAGTCATGAAGTGTTTTTTACCACCTTTTGTCAACACGCCATTCATCTCGCACAGATTGGAATGAATTAAGTCTAGAGGTGCCAAGTTCATCGCCTCGGCCGCGAAATGAGGCTTGCGGGGTTGTTTTGATTCAACACACACATGACACTTAGAATTTTTGACTAAGGTGAATTTCGGAATTAAACTCAAGTTTGCAAGACGCATCATACAACCAAAATTAACATGACAGAGTCGCGAATGCCAAACATTAGACTCATCATTAAAATTTGCAACGCGATTCACAACTTTATTAGAATTATCTGACAAAGAAAAGCGGAACAAGCCTCCGCTATCACAACCCTTTCCAATAAAACTTCCAAATTTAGAAATTACACATTTATTGGATTCAAACACTAACTTAAAACCGTCTCTACACAGAAAAGACCCGCTGACTAAGTTCTTTTTGATGGTGGGGACATGTTGCATGTTCTTCAGTCGAACAGTTTTTCCCGAAGTAAGCTTCAGATCGACCGAACCAGCACAAAGAACACGTGCATGCGATCCGTTCCCCATCAACAAGGAGGAAGTCCCGCTTACCTGGTAAGAAGAAAACAAGGAAATGTCAGCACAAACATGAATATTAGCACCAGTGTCAATCCACCAATCAGGTGAATGACATACTGAAAGAATTGTACGTAATAGATTACCGTACCCCGACGTTCCACCAGTCTCACTAACAACCATGTTGGCACTGTCACCATTGTCGTCGTTGTTCTTGTCCTTGCAGTGCGGGCACTTTGCAGCAAAGTGGTCCGGGCTACTATAACAATAACAATGCCCCGTCGGCGGTTTCTTCTTCTTCTTGAACTGAGCTGTTTGATTAGCCTTTGTCTGGTTCTGTTGTGGCTTGTTCTTCTTTTTGTTGGATGCATTGAAGTTCTTCTTCTGCACCAAGTTGGCACCAGAAGATCCAGTAATCCCTTTACCACGCTGGTCTTTTGCCCTCGCGTTCTCTTCCACATCAAGAGTGCTAATGAGATCGACAATAGTAAACTCTTATCTCTTGTGTTTTAGAGAGGTCGCAAAATCCTTCCAAGAAGGTGGCAACTTAGATATAATACCTCCGGCCACAAACTTGTCAGGCAACCGACATGGAGCATCCTTGCTATAGTTCTCAAGATCTCTAGCCAGCGCCTGGATCTCATGGGCCTGCTCTACCACAGGATGGTCTTCAACCATCTTGTAGTCATAGAGTTGTTCCTTGACATACAGCTTGCCACCAGCATCAGAGACCCCAGACTTAGCCTCAAGCGCATCCCAAATAGCTTTGCCACTCGGCAGCAAGTGGTACGTGTCCACAAGGCTTTCAGCGAGAACACTCATGATGACACCTCTAAACAGGTTATTGGCCACCACAAAAGCCCGCTCCTCCTCTGGAGTGAACTATTCGGGCTTCCCCTGTATGACATGCATGATGTTCATCGCTGCAAACCACGGTGTAACCATCTCGCACCAACGTTTGTAATTCGAGCCATCAAAAACATTTGGTTTGATTGATGCAGCAAAACCAGCTACCGAAAGCCTATTATTAAAATAAGGTTTTTGGATTGTTAGAAATTTAGGCAATATTCAGTATATTTTAATTCCAAAAATTAGCAGCAGCAAATTCATGATTATAGTGAGTGATCCAGTGAGAACAAAGCATGTGCGTGTGTTCAAGTTAAATCTCCAAATTAACAAGAACAACATGAGAAACCAGAACAAGTTATGGTTGAGGGTGTACCCAGAGGTGGGACCGGTACCGGAGGCACTGGGTGCGCCGTCACCAGCAGGAGGAATAGTGTTAACCATCCTCGACTGGCCTTGCTTGAAGTAGTCGATCTAATTCGGTGCAGTGACGAGTTGCAGCAGTGGAGTCCCTCAAACGGCCACCGGAATGTAGTCGTTCGCATGAGGAAGACGGCCTCCAGGAAGTAGTCATTCTCACGAAGACGGTGCCGGGAAGTAGTCATACGGAGTGAGCAGGCGCGTACGAGTACACTCCCTAAAAACCTTATCGCCCGCCTATCCCGAGTAGAGAGATTTTGATATTTGGGACTCAATTCGCGAGCCTTTCAAGATTCACCACCCATATCACAATGACATGTGGGGTTATCCTGAGTCAATGACATGTGGGTCAGGGTGGCAAATCTTGAAATGCTCACGAATTTAGTGTCAATTCTTGAAATTTTTATCCTGAGCAGGATCGCTAGGCAGGGAGATTCGGAGGCAACTGCTCACACAAGCAGAGTGCGCGCAAAGCTTGCGTTGGAAAGGCAAGAGAGCGACAGAACACAGTGAGGGAGAAGGGAGAGGTCTCCTGAAAGGAGTACCGGAGAGGGAGAGTGCTTGAAGTTTTGCTTCTGCCTGAGGGGAGATACCTCCTCTTATAGGCGCACAGAGAGAAGGGGGATGAACCTGGACGCTCTTGACCAGCCATAATTGCATTACCGTTGTCAATTACCCTCAGCCATCAAAGCATCAGTTACATGTAACGGTTAAGACTCAATCAATGTCATCAATGACAAAAAGTTCATCACACAGCACACGCTGAACGGCTCGTCTCGTCTCGTCCACAGCTCGGCGAGGCGAGCGAGCGCTTGTGGCACGCCCTTCTCCTTTTACCGGCTTCACAAGTGGTCCACAGTTGGTCCACCATTTAAGTTGCTTAGGATTCCCGTTGACTCTCCGTCCGAGATTTAACTTCCTAGCATTTATTAGTGGCTCTTTAATTCTTTAATTAATTGAAACTAAAATAGGTCCAGCCCCAATTAATCCAACACGGCGTACAAGCCGTACTCAGATGGAAGCTAGATTCAAAATTGGAAGGCAAGTCATCGGCCAGTCTGTTCGTTCGGGCACCGACCCTCGGAAGGTATCCATGGGATCAGCATCACATCATAGCTCATGTAGGCGACATAGATCCAGACCACGATTTCCCCGTGCTACTCATTCCCAAGCCAATCTCTCCTTTGAGTCTCGACCGCTCCACTCCCTGTCGTCTAAGGTGTAGGGCGTGTATCTCAGCATGCATCGGCATTGGATTGCAACAAAGGATATCACAAAGTTAACCACATATGCGCTCCTCAAAAAAAAATGTAACACATTATGCGAATGAAACGGCAGCGGAGGCCTTCCTTATTATATACCAAGGAATATTGGAGGACTATAGAGCCTTGAAGATGCATTTAGTTGCTGGCCGTGGTGCGCAGCCATGTGCATGTGCCATGTGTGGTACAATATATTAGCAATTGCTCGGCGCCATCTGTGTCGACAGGACCATTTGCTCACATTCAGTAGTCCAACGTGCACGGGCCTACAGCCTGCAGTGGTGTTAAACTGGGCACGTAGTACCAACACAATATTAATTACATACTCCCTCCATTCCTAAAAACCTGACGTTTAGGACAAGATTTTGGTCAAATATTAGGAATATAAATCATCAAAAACTTTTAAGTTGTTGAGTTTGTAAATGTAAAATTATATGAATAGATTTGTCCTGAAAAATTCTTTCATAAAGTATACATATATCACTCTTCGTTAAATATTTTTATAATAATAAGAGGTGAAAGTTATGTTTTAAAGACTGTGTCGCTGTCCTAAATATCAGGTTTTTTGAATGGAGTGAGTAGGTCTCCTTAAGATTCAAGGCACGCTTGCATGAGTTTTTCTTATTCCAGATGTATTAATGCATCGCTCCCTGCCCAGAGAGAACTGACAATATTTCAGTTACAGTATTGCTTACCAATACTGCTCGCAGAAATGGGCATGTAGTAGTTATAATACATATAGAAAATACATATACTACAGTCACTACTGGAAAACTAGCTATCAATACCAGTCAGAAAACCCACCGTTCAATTCAGCCGGTATTAGATGGCCGGCACTAACGTGTAAGTTATTTAGTATCAGTAGGGAACACCGACCATGTGATTTTTCTACGCGTATTGCGCACGCGAGAATTCGAATATATGACCCCCAGCCTCGCACGTTGCTTTCTTACCGTCTTATCTATGGATCATATGTGATTGAGTGGGAGATATTTTCCTTTTGACCCATTTAGTATCGGGCCAAGACATCGACCCGTATTAAATGTTACACCTTACTACCGGCTAGTGTTATTGACTGATACAGATAATAAATGGTCGCGTCATTTAAGTAACATAAACAATCAATTCCGCCACTCGTAGGATTTTCAGCGGAGCAACAAGGGCTCATTGGTTTATGTAAAGACACGATACCCACACCAGCTCAGATCCGAGGGGAGGACCATGCAAAAGGAAAACAGCCTACAGCAAAGGATGATAAATTCACAGCTGCATGGCAGTTCAGGCTCGGATAACCTCTAGTCAGACCTGAATTGTTCGATGAGCTGCTAACACAAATGTATAGGTTACTTAAGTGGTACATGGAACAGTCGGTAGAAGATATTGAAATGTTCCCTTCGAAAGTTAGAGACGATGATTACTACCGAGGGGAGGACTTGATATGGTTGGATTCAAAGAATTATTCCAATTGCACAATCAAGACGCACTAGACATCTCTATAATATCCTGTGTTTCGTAAGTGTTTATTAATATTCAATAAATATTGTTTGTCGTGTCTACAAGTTTTTTGTAATGATAATTTCTGTTGTATCTTGTAGAATAGAGAAAGAAGATTGCAGAAAAACGGGATATTGCAATTTAGGCTTCATAGATCCGGTGGCTGTGAACACAAACACTCTACAGAAACATCGAAGGAGACACTTGATAACTTATGCAAGTTCTTAAAGTGTAGACCATTATAAGGCAATAAAATGCTGCCTTATAAGGTCAAGTGATTGGTTTATTACAAGCATCCCCATAATGACTATTTTGGTTATGAATTAGTCTAACTAGTTGTGCATTCATATTAACGTGTAGGAACTACTTGATACTATTCATCATAATTTCTAACAAGAGCTTGGCTATAGTAATGGACTTAATGAACAAACACTTAGGGAAGACTACCAAGACCTCATTGATGTGCTCAATGAGGCTTAGGCAAAGTGACGCACACTACACAGGGGCAAGTTGAAGAAAAGAACTTGTTATCAAGACCGACTTTTTGGTATGTTACTAGGTATCAATTTTTATTTGATGACTTAGTATGTATAGATTTGATGACTTACCGTACATAGATTTGATGACATATTTTTCTTAAATTGTTTGAGTCAGGCGTAGGACAACAACCAACCTATGTGGATACTGTATATGTGAGTTCATACATAGCCTTGTAGGTGACCATCTCACAACTAGTCAATGGGCTTATATAACAAATACATTTTGATTTTCTATTATTTTTATGTTGTTCATACATTTATATATTCTAGAAAAATAAAATACTTATTCTGGTTCCATAATATTTTTTTAGGTAATGTGGACGAGAGATTAACTAATATCAATTGAAAGAGTCCCTCTAAATGAACATATTTCAAGTACGGTTAGCCCCCCGTCTGCCCTAGCAAAACATTCTGACTATGAACTTTTGTTTAATTTCCAGGCCCTCACTCAATTTCCGGTACACAACGGTGATTTACAAATTCTGACTATGAGCTTTTGTTTAATTTCGGAGATTATGCAGAGGGTGCCCTCACTCAGACTAAATGCTCGGTCCGCCCCTCAGCACATGAGCCTGACCATATAGTCCTCAATCAGTGTACACAACTTGCTCCTTTTATGAAAACAATTACATCATCAGCAAACTACTATTCAAGCTATAAAGGATCAACTGCTGAACAATCAAGATCAAGTCCAATCCTTTGCACAGAGCACAGGGACTATGCAGTCTACTCTTTAGTGTACATAAACAATTGTTCCCAGCAAGATGACGTGGAGTATGGTAACCAGTAACATCAACGAGTTTTTGAGGTAATGATGAAGTTCCACTAATCCTCAGCAGCGCAATCAGCCTGCAGTTTGGGCGAAGGGGACTCTGCCGGAGGCGGCGGCGGGGGAGCGGAGGTGGTGGCACTGTAGCAGGACGGCTTCTGCGTGGCAAAGGACGGGCCTTTAAGTCTGTCCGCACTCATCTTCCCGTGTTTTCTTCCTCTAAAGGATATATTCTATCCTAATCATCGAGATTCCTTCCATTATCTCAATTTTTTCCGCATTTATCTCTTCTCTATACTCTCCCATATACCAACTACCAAGACATGGGACCCACGTTTCAGTTTTTTTATTTCCTCCCTCCTCTCTCCCACCCCCACCCCTTCTCCTTCCCCGCCTCTCTCTCTCCCCGGCGCCCACCTCTCTCTCCCCACCGCACACCCTCCCTACCTCCCGCCTCCTCCGCGCCGCCCACCACCACCACCTCCCTTCCACCGCGCCGCCCGCTGCCGCCCCATCCCTTCTCCCGCGCCGCCCTCTCCGCCCCCTTCTCTTCCCCCGCTTCTCTCCCCGCCGCCCGCGCTCCCCGCCTCCCCGGGCTCCGTGGCCGACGCGCACCACGCGGCGGCGGTCCGGGCAGCGGGGAGGTCGATCCCGCGGCTGGGCGGGGCCGGGCGGAGGCGTTGTGTGGATGCCGGGCAGAGGCGCTGGGCGAGAGCAACCCCGGCGTGCAGGGAGACAGCCGGACGGAGGCGTGGGGCTGGGCTGGTGGGCGGGGACACAGGCGCGGGCACGGGGTGGGCAGAGGCTCCCCCGCCGCCTCCCCGCCGTCACCTCCCCCTCGCCGCCCCCACGCACGCTCGGGGCCACGTCCGTGGTGGCACTCATGGACAGGCCGGCACCGAGCTTGGGGCATCCGTCGGCGGGGCTGCGGGTGGAGTGGGAGGTCCGGCAAGCCGCGCAACAGAGAGAGGAGGATAAGGGGAACAAGAGGGGGCTGCCCACCGACGGCGTTGTCGCGCGGAGGCGGCCAGATTGCGGTCCACGGCGGGCAAGATGGCTGGCGGTGCTCTAGCGGTGATTGACGACAAAGATCGGGGGCAAGTGCGACTCGGCGTGGAGAAGCTCGTGGCGTCTTTGGTTTTCCCGTCGGGCGATGGAGGCGGTGAATCGGACCGGCGGCGCTCGGCTTCGAGCTCCGGGCGGTGACGGCGGAGATGGCGGCCATCCGCGACGCGCTCAACTGCCTCCATGCCACCAACGAGGAGGGAAAGTTGCTGCACCAGGCCGACGCCCTCCGTGTGCACTGCAGCCACGTCAACGCCGACATCGGATGCAACGGCTGGCGGGCGAGGAGTGCGGCGCGCGGTGGGCGGCAGTGGTGGGCCCGCCGCCACGGTGGCGTGTAGCGGAGGGCCGCTGCCACCCCTGGATTTGGGGGAGCCGAGGCTGTCCCCTTCCGTAGCGGAGCTCTTGGAGGACCCTGGTGCGGGGCTTCGTTCCGGTAAGTGCTCCTCCAAGAGCGTTTACCGGGCCCCTGTGTGGGCAGCCTAACACTTAGACGCTAGAAGAAACTTCTACAATGATGAGAACATGAGTTTGATTTGATAGTTCTACAAGGCACGGATCGATAGGTAACGAGATACAGCCACTTGGTGTGGAAGAAACAGAAGCACGCACTTGGTGTGGAAGAAACAGAAGCAGGTAAGTCACCCACTCAACCAGTCTGTTTGTTCAAGCACCGAGCACTACCAGAAAGCTGGACTTTGCCGTGTGCCCAATAATTCGTCATGTGCTTTTTATCCGGCACACGGTGAAGCCATACTTTATCGTGTGTTTTTGTGAGCACACGGCGAAGTTATACTTTGTTGTGTGCTTCTTTTTGACACACGGAAAAGTATGACTTCACCGTGTGCTTTTTTTGACACACGGCAAAGAATTACTTCACCGTGTGCTTTTTTTTAAGTACACGGTGAAGCAATAATTTTTTATTCTCTCCTCCGTCCGCGGGCTGCCGCTGTTGTCGCCGTTATGCTTCGTCGTGTGCCAAAGAAAAAGCACACGACATAGTAATAGTTTGCCGAGTGTTAATTTTTTACACACAGCAAAACAGACAAAAAAATCATCTTCTGCCTTCCAAACTTTTTTCCACTCCACATGCAACATGTGGCACTCCATGTTAAAAATTGGTACATATTTGCACTTGTTTGATATATTTAACTAATTAATTACATTTCAAGCAATTTTTCGAATCAAATCAAATTTAAACTACAAGTGATTTAAATAAGAGAAGAAAATGAGTGGGAAATGATATTGATGTTATTTGGCCCAATTTAAGACATTTCCCATGAATTCAAAAGAAATTTTGAACATCTTGACCACGAAACACGACCAGGACTATGTGTCCGAATGATTTATAAATTCTAAAAAAGTAAATTAAGTCAAAAAATTATGAAATCTGTCTTGAAGTGATGGTATCACAAATAGAGGCTGTAATAAAAAGTTAAGAAGATTTTGCACATTTTGTCATATCTACATATACAAAATCGAAACATCTCACAAAAAGTGTATGTGTGATTATACGTAGGAGAGTTAGTTGATGTATGTTTACAATATAAACTTTTTTATATGATCTCATATGAAAACCACTTTATACCAAAGTCGTATACCTCGATGAAATCTACAACTTTGTAGTTGACAACTTTTGTATTTGAGATTTTTCAATACCTTAAAACATTATTATAAGTTATCTAATTTAAAATTTAAAAATTAAAAATTTCCAAATGACCTCGAATGTGAATACGATCTATATCAAATTTGTAGGCCTCGAAGAGATGTAAAAGTTTGTAGTTGACAACTTTTATATTTGAGATTGTTCAATGCCTCAAAATATTATTATAATTTATCTAATTTGAAATTTAAAAAATTTCAAATGACTTCGAACGTGAATATGGTATATACCAAACTTGTGGGCCTCGAAGGGATGTAAAAGTTTATGGTTGATAACTTTTTAATTTGAGATTGTTTAATGCTTGAAAATATCCTTATAATGTGTCTAATTTGAAATTTTTAAATTTTCAAATGACCTCAGATGTAAATTTATTATATACCAAAGTTGTTGGTCTCAAAGTGATGCAAAAGTTTGTAGTTTACAACTTTTTTATTTGAAATTGTTTAGCCATTCAAAATTTCATTATAAACGCATAGAGAAAACACAACTCGCCACATCAGCGATCCAACCCTTCAAAATGATGAGCTCTTATTGGTCCATACATGAGCACATGGATCACCCCTCCAACATTCAAATAAAATATCTCTCATCTCACCCCTCTCTCTCATCTCTCACGCAGCTCACTCGCCCCCCCTCTCTCTCTCATCTCTCACCCACCGCTCTCCCTCTCTCTCGTCTCTCACCCACCCACCCAGCGGCCCGGCGCCCGGCGCGGTGAGCCCCAGCGCGGGCGGCGGCCGGCACGACGAGCTGGGCGATGGCAGGCGGCATGGGCGCAGACGGTTGGTACGACGCGGCGCGACCCTGCTCGGGCGGCGGTCGGACGCGTGGGGCCCCGGCGCAGGCGGCCGGCGCGGCGCAACCCGGTGCGCGGACGGCCGTCGCGACCCAGCTCGGTCGGCTGCGCGGTTGGGCAGCGGCCGGTGTGGCGCGGCTTGGCGGTGGCCGGCGGCGGCTGCCCAGCGGCGCGTCGGGGGCCAGGCGGCGGGCAGGCGGGCGGCCAGGGAAGTAGTGCGGCCAGCGGTCGGCGGAGCCAAGCGATGGGCGAATTTTTTTAAAAAAAATCAAAAGATTTGTCGTGTGCCACACAGATTTGAAAAATAAAAAAAATAAAAATGGTCACATGTCGCTAACGGAGGCAAGCCGTTAATGTTTGCTGTGTCTACAATTACACATGGTGAAATCTTTACCGCACGAAATAAGGCCCACGACGACGTCCCCTTCGTCGTCGGGGCTCATTGCCGTGGGGCTTCGCCATGGGACACACACGGTAAAGCCTTTGCCGTGTGTTGTAGGGGCTTTGCCGTGTGCCCCCGGCATACGGCGAAGTGTCGAAATCCGGTAGTGAAGCTAAGCATATCCGGCACTCTTTGTGCAGGCAGGGAATGTAAACGCAGGCCACGGAGCCCTCCTTGCTTAAGAATACGAATTTCCCTGTGCTACTCATTCCCAGACCAAGCTCTCTTTCTGAGTCTCAGACACTCGATCCTCTCCTTGGGTTGTTATCTAAGGTCTAGCTTAGCGTATTGGCCATTGAATCACAAGAAAGGATATCACAAAGTGAAAATCGGCGAGACACGGGAATGGAGGCTGGCCGGGATCCTTATATAGCAATTATTACTGAAGGTCTCAAGCATGCGGCCTTGAAGATGCATTTAGTTGCTGCTGTGCCAAGGCATGATCATGTGGTACATCTGCAAGACTGCAATTGCCCGCACCCATCTGCCAACACGGGATTGGTGATTGCATTCAGTCTACCGTACATGTAACGGCCTAATTAACATATGCCTACACTGCAGTGGAGTAGTTCGGTGTCACGTTACCGACATAAGTTTTAATAATTGTAAGAGGAAGCAACATATAGCAAAATAGATGATCGTGCATTACACGATTCAACCGTTCCAAATGAATCTTGTTTTATATTGTTCGAACGCAGCTTTGTTGATCTTAGCTTGTTTTGGTGATGACGATTGCGCATGCGTGACACTGTTCAAATGATCTCAGATGTTCACTGATGCTTCGCATTCCCAAGTAATAAACATAATGTTGTTCACCACAGAAATTACTCTTATCTTTTGAGGCTTCTAAAGGTACAAAAGGATGAAGCTAGGCAGGAACAGCAGTTTGTGCAGTGTGTCCCACGTTTTCAATTACAAAGCAAGCAATGTGGTATTTATGTTGCGAGGATATATATATATATATATATATATATATATATATATATATATATATATATATATATATATATAGAAGCAAAGGAACAAGGTGGATAATGAGACTTAACATAGCAAGTTATAAGGATCGAGTAGTTGTCATGTATGCATTGATTAGTGTACGTGTGAGCTATATATGAGCCTATGACAACACTATTTTATTCATAAAATACTTATTATAATCATGTTGTAGGCCCAGCCTTGTCTGGGCTTACGGTTGGCTTATTTGAAGATTAAACGTGACCTTCTAGTTAACATGTTAGAAAGAAACCTTACACGCTAAAATCCGTGAAAAAGGATTTGTTCATGGAAGCCTTGTGACAAATGGAACTTGACCCGAGAGCTAATGGGCCTACATCCACTATTCGGGATCTGCAGTACCGGAATGAGATGTCCTGAATCAGGCACACTATGCTCCAGCCATACGAAAGAAAAAACAAATATGCAAGCGGGTGGCATGGAGCAGGAAGGTGGTCGCCCAAACTATGACAAGCAAGCTTGGATTGATGGTCTCTATATGATACACGGCATCAGGAGTTACAAGCCAAGGAAACCATCCAGACCTTGTCACGGTATTTATTCTCCAGGCCCTAACCCTTCGTGGTAAACCTTGGGCCTTAACTGCATTCTTGGACGGAGACCATGGTTTCCCGATGCCGCCCGTTCTCAAAGCCAAGATTGCATGCACGTACAAACGCTTTGCATAAGTGCAGCATGCACTTCCTGGCTCACTCCTTAAGAACTATCCAAGGTGTAGCTAGGTAGGATGAGACAAATGATCAATGAAAGAGAAACAGTAAGATGCTGGGACATGTACGTGAACTGTGAGACAACGCCAAGATGCATGAGAGGGGTAACTAATTCGCAAAATTGCTGCGCGGAAACACTGGATCATTGGTTGTCTCTTGGGCTATGCCCGTGCTCTGTGTTACAAGACCAGAACCTGAAGGCTGCAACTCTATACTGTAGTTTCAACACCGTGCTGAGTATAGAGATGGGCGTGGGCTGGTCTCACACAAGCTCTCTCTAGCTAGCTTTACTTTGATTCACAAATCCCACTATTTCTAAATCATAGAAGGATTACAAGCTAAATAAAACATTAGAGAATGAAAGAGTGTACCTTGTAGTGCTCCTTAGATGAGTAGAATCTTCACAAATTTTGAAAAAAATTTGGGCAGCACCTCCCCTCCCACGGCCAAGCAGCATGAACACAGCGCCTAAGTGTTCAGCTGGCACGGACGGGGGAGGAGGAAGCCCCTATATTCAAACACATTAGCACCGGGTCGTGGCAAGACCCGGCGCTAATGTGCACCCTTTAGCACCGGGTGCAGCCAGCAACCGGTGCGAAATGGCCTCGGCACATTAGCACCGGTTGCTGGCTGCACCCGGTGCTAAAGGGGGCGCATTAGCACCGGGTCTTGCCACGACCCAGTGCTAATGTGTCTGCCCTGACACCCCGCAGCGCCGCCCCCGCTCCTAGCCGTTGGACCCGGTGCTGAAGCCCCATCAGCACCGGGTCCAAAAATGGCCGAGGCGGAGGAGGCGGGCGGATGTGAAACATTCTGGTAGTGAAAGTTGTACCTGTGGTTATGACACCTTTTGTTCTGCAGTCATGCCATCGATGTCACTACTTGAAAATCGAAAATAGGTAATGTGGTCTTGATAATGGCCATACGTTATCTGATAAAAAAGCAATAAAGGTAACAGTTACGAATAAGGCTCCAAGGACCGTGTCAGATCTGGTCAACAATGAGGCCCGTTAACAGCCGTAAACTATGTGCATTATCATCATCATCAGTAATGGACTTTAACTATGTCTATTACAAATGATCAAAACATTGGTAATGGTCAAAGTATGCCCGTTACCAATATTAGGTTATTTGTAACGATATTTTATATTGTCTGATACCTATGTGTTCACCTATATTTTTAAGCACTCACACCGAACCAAAGTCCTCCTGTACCCTAGATCGAAACCGCCGCCAGAGTGCCGCCTCCACCTCCCCACCGGGCTCCTCTCCCCACCTCCACCGCGTTGTCCCCCATCACGACAGGCTCCTCCCCACCGGCTTCCTGTCCCCACCTCCACCGTGTTGGCCACCATGATGGACTCCCCCCGCCTCCACCGCACCGACCTACTCCCCGCGCCCACCATTCCGGCCTCCACCGCGCCGGTCTCCTTCCCCTCCACCAAGGTAAATTTTAGGGACCACCGTTCCTTTACAAACCTTAGGTTCGTAGGATTCAGGGGTCCTTTGTAATGTAGGATTGTAAAAACAAAGGAATATGAAAAACATAAGGATCGGATAGGAATTCATATGCAAAATATGGGATTGTAAAACAAAGTAATTATATGGAAATAGCTCTTTGGATTGATCATAGCTAGGAAAATCATAGGAATTGTTATGAGTATAAAAAATATATATTAGTTGGTTAGAAATATCAATTTGCATCGATCCAATGCACCAGCCATAGAAAGAAAGAGGTTTGAGTGAATGTTTTTTCCTGTAAAATTGCTATGAAGGCATAGGGTTCCTTACTGTTTCTACTCTGGTGATGCTTGTCTATGTTCTGTGAAATAATATAAGCTAAAAGTAATTTAGGGTTATTAGAAATTGTTGAAGTTTTGGGAATTCTCTGTGGACATTGTGTAACTTTTTAGATATATGGCAAGTCATGGATATGGTCGTCGTGGGAATGGGGCTCATGCTCGGCGCGATATACCTCCTCTTTCCGTGGCTCACCATGCAGGCGTCATGTTCCCTGGTAGGACTAGGCCTGCTACTAACCCTCAAGGAGAAGGGCTGCCAGCAATAGTAATATCCTTTCTATTTTTTGTTGTTGTTTCTTGTTTCCATGATATCAAGTGCCTAATATTACATTACCTTTAATTCAGTGGATTGATCTCATTGAATAGCTAACAGAGCTTGTACAAGATATAGGTGGTATTACTCCTCGTGTGAAATCCTAAATAGGCCAGAGGTTTACAAAATTAACTATCTTTTTTTTTATATATGGATGAGAAGATCAAAATTGGAAAATTCCTATTGTGGCAAGTGGTGTAGAATCACCCACTCCACTGACCTGCCAAAGAAGCTCCATTCAAGCATGACTAAATCGATCTACTTCAACAGCATGGTTTCTTCTTTCCACACTTCTTATGGTTCAGACTCAGAGCGCTTGATGAAGGTGAACATGATGTTGATGTGATTAGCGAGAGACTCGACCAGCTAAATGAACATGATATGGTATGTGAATATTAACTATTTTTTAATATTACTTATTTTGATGGTATATAGTCAGTTTATAATATTTATCATTCATTATAGGATATTTTCGACGATACCTTTATAACGATGAGTTTACAAGAAATTTTATGTCTAGCCTTGGACCAGTTGGGTTACTATTGGTTCGAGACTTTAGGACCATCGCGTACTAGGAAAGGCAAGTGGCAGTATTCTATTGAGGTTCGTTCTACACCAATTCAGTACATACGACTACCACTATTTACCATCTATGGGAATGCAGTTTAATGCAGATGTGAAGCCAAGTTCAGCGCACTCATTTAATTGTGCTTTGATTTTTGTTGATGAAGAGTTGGGTATAAGATAGAGATATTAATTATGTATCGTATCTTATGCGTTGTAGTAAAAACTAAACTCTATGTTGGTGGCTATATTGTAAACTTTATCAAGTAGTAGCTAATTAATATAATCTCGGTATGAACTTTATGATGATGACATGTGATGTATGTATGTTGTGTGTTTGAATTGTAGATGTATTGTAAAAGTCCTATTTCTAAAGTGCTTTTGCGGGTTTCTAGTGGCTGCCAAATCCTGGTTGGTTTCAGGATGCAGCCAGGAAATAGGAGCTATAGGTAATGGGCATCGTGCACAGTCCGTTGCCTATGACAACTTACTGGTAATGAGCATAATGTTACGGTCATTACCTTTGATGTGTCAATGATAAAGAGCATAATGTGGCGACCGTTACCTTTGACATGTCAATGATAATGGGCGTAATATGACAACCCTTACCTTTGACATGTCAATGGAAACGGGCGTTGGGCCAGTTACCGATGATGGGTCATTAGTAAACCATAAAGGGTAATGTTGCCATGTCCGTTACCAATTGTTATCTTCGTCCGTTACCTATTAGGTGTTTTCACGTAGTGAGAAATCCATGTATGGTGCTGTACTTGAGAAGTGAGCAAATTGTCTATACTTGCTGCAAAAAAAACATTACGTGACCACCCAGCATCATCGGTTTATAGGTTAGAAATATCAATTGAGTTGATTTCTCTAACAATTTGCGATGGTTTTGATTCCTCTCCTATATGTAATTTAAAGAAAAGGAGGAAACAACACATTGTTTAGTTAGTAAAGAAGACTTAGAAAAAACCATGGATGTTTGAGAAACCCTTCGGGTGTATTTGCAAAAAAAAAAACACTCGGAAAATGCTGTGAATCTAGTGTACGGCGTGGATTCAGAATGTTTAATTTTGGCGACCGAGCTCAATGTTCGGCCGAGATTGATATGTTGCATGAATAATTCAGTATTTGCACGGGTATACACATGGGCCTGGCCGATATCACAAAAGCGTTTTGATTTCATTGCTCATATGCCTCATTGCTTACTATCTAGTGCGGCAGCAACCTCAGGCAACATCGGTGATCGGTGCTACCAGGCTGGCAGAGCCAAGTGAGGTTGCAGGAGCGCATACGCACTAGTACACTGCTTGCAGCCGGCGTCCGTGGACTGTACTTAATTGGGACTTGACATGCAGGCAACTAGTATGTACCTGGCGTACACAAAGCAACAAAGCATCTGTTGACACTACATTTTGACCAAATCCGGAGTCTAGGGGACATATTGGCTCGAAGGAGCAGAAAAGCTTATGTCGAAGGCTTTGGCGGAACAAGAGTTGTCAAGGTGAAGAAATAAGAATAAAGAAGGGAAGATCATCGGCTACTGGTTAAGCATCGGCAGGGATCACCGGAAGTTCATCATACAATAGATGCCTATTTTTCTCTTTCCATGTACGGTAATGCTTTGACTCGGTCGTCCGACGGATCGGACGGCTCTCTTACGCATTCCGGCTCCCTCCTCCATACTCCTTTATCTTCACGCACCAGCACCGCATATTCCCAATAGAAAAAACGCCGACACCCCCACGTGGACGCTCGCGCGCTGTCGCCGCGGAGAGACCGTCCCGCGCGCCACCCGCCGCTACCGCCTCCGTCGTGGACGCGGCCGTCCTACGCGCCGCCGCCGTGGACTCTGTCGCCCCGAGCGGCGCCGTCGTCACCTCCTTTCTCCTCTGCGCGCCTCCAACGACCGCCACCCTATGCGCGCGCGGCACCGCAGCTGCTACCGACTCCGCCGTGGACGCGGCCGTCCTGCGCGCCGCCGCCGTGGACTCCGACGCGGCCGCCCCGCGCACCGCCGCCCCACAAGCCGCCGACGTCGTGCTTCTTCGCGGGCACCGCCCCTTCGCCGCCGCATCGAGCTTCTCCGCATCGAGGTCGTCCGGCTGAGCTTCCGCAAGGCGGCCAGTGGCGCGGTCGGGGCGCGAGCTGCCGCTCCCGACGCCCCCAGACGGTGCTCGTCGGTGGGTGACCAGTCGCGAGCCGCCGTTCCCCGCAGTATTCCCCGCGCCGGCCGCCAGAGAAGCTCCAGGCAACATCTAAAGCAGGTAGGTTTTGGTGCATGGTGCTGGGGTTTGCTCCATGTTGCAAGAGCATATTTCACGTGTTTCGAATGTTTCAAAAAAATGTTGCAATTTTTTTGATGAGAATGTTACAAAACTAGATCTGGGATGTTCTAGGGTTTCGCTCCCTTGTTGCAACAGCATGTTTCACGTGTTTCTTATGTTTTATAAGAATGTTGCAACTATTTGAGATGAATGTTACAAAAATAATTCTGGGATGTTGCGATGTTGCATATGTTTCCCATGTATGTTGCAAGTGTTTCGTCCGGATGGTTTATTTTTATTGGGATTTTTTTGACTGTTGCGTTCGCTGCTGAGTCGTGAGCGCATGTTTCTAGTATTGCAAAATATGACTATTTATGTTGCAGACACTATTGTTTGATGTTTCATACTCCCTCCGTCCCAAAAAAGATGACACTCTAGGATTCAAAATTTGTCCCACAAAAGAAGTCATTTTACTATATTTAGCAAGTGCATGCGCATGCAACAACCAATTAATGCCAAATATGGCTAATAATTAGGGACAATCAAGGTCATTTTACTTCCTTGTTAATCTGTCCTAAAATTTCTAGAGTGTCTTCTTTTCTGGGACGGAGGGAGTACTCTATTCTTGGATGTTGCAAAAAATTTTACATGTTGCATGCAATATCATATCTATGTTGCGGCGGAATTTTTTCTGTGCTACAGTACCGTTGGAGAGGAATACTTGGTTGTGGTTGCGGCACGTCATCCTCTTTTTTCCCTCTGTTTTAAATGCTTGGCCCTTGTTGCGCCATGTCACCGTCCGGTATTTTTACTCAGATCGGACGTCCGGGCGCTAGTTATACCCTTTTGATCGGTAATGCTTCGACTCGGTCGTCCGACAGATCGGACGGCTCTCTCACGCATTCCGGCTCCCTCCTCCATACTCATTTATCTTCACGCGCCAGCACCGCATATTCCCAATAGAAAAAACGCCGACACCCCCACTCGGACGCTCGCGCACTGTCGCCGCGGAGAGACCGTACCGCGCGCCACTGCTGCTATCCCTTCCGTCGTGGACGCGGCCGTCCTACGCGCCGCTGCCGTGGACTCTGCCGCCCCGAGCGGCGCCGCCGTCACCTCCTTTCTCCTCTGCGCGCCTCCAACGATCGCCACCCCACGCGCGCGCGGCACCGCAGCTGCTACCGACTCCGCCGTGGACGCGGCCGTTCTGTACGCCGCCGCTGTGGACTCCGACGCGGCCACCCCGCGCGCCGCCGCGTCAAGCTTCTCCGCATCGAGGTCATCTGGCCAAGCTTCCGCAGGGTGGCCGGTCGCGCAGTCGGGGCGCGAGCTGCCGCTCCCGATGCCCCCGGACGGTGCTCGTCGGTGGGTGGCCAGTCGCGAGCCGCCATTCCTCGCGGTATTCCCCGCGCCGGCCGCCAGAGAAGCTCCAGGCGACATTCATGACATGCAGCAGGTATGTTTTGGTGCATGGTGCTGGGGTTTGCTCCATGTTGCAAGAGCATGTTTCACGTGTTTCGGATGTTCCAAAAAAATGTTGCAATTTTTTTATGAGAATGTTGCAAAACTAGATCGGTGATGTTCTAGGGTTTCGCTCCTTTGTTGCAACAGCATGTTTCACGTGTTTCTTATGTTTTATAAGATTGTTGCAACTGTTTGAGGTGAATGTTGCAAAAATAGATATGTGATGTTGCGATGTTGCATATGTTTCTCATGTATGTTTAAGTGTTTCGTCCGGATGTTGTATTTTTATTGGGATTTTTTTGACTGTTGTGTTCGCGGCTGAGTCGTGAACGCGTGTTTCTAGTTTTGCAAACGATGACTATTTATGTTGCAGACACTATTGTTTGATGTTGCATACTCTATTCTTGGATGTTGCAAAAAAATTTACATGTTGCATGCAACATCATATCTATGTTGCGGCGGAATTTTTTCTGTGCTACAATACCGTTGGAGAGGAATACTTGGTTGTGGTTGCGCCACGTCATCCTCTTTTTTCCCTCTGTTTTAAATGCTTGGCCCTTGTTGCGACACGTCACCGTCCGATATTTTTACTCAGATCGGACGTCCGGACGCTAGTTATACCCTTCCATGTATTAAGCCGGTAGAATTATTTTATTGGGCCAATGTAAGTGGCTGAGACTAGATAAGAGCTGATTTGCTGGATTATTTATTCATCCGTATAAATGAGAAGATACATGAGAGTATATCGTCTGGTGATTATTACTTGCCTCGGGGATGCATGTGGCCGATACGGTGAAAAGGAGAAGGTTTATGCGTGAAGGCAAACTTGATTAAAATAAGAAAGAAGCACACAGATGACACGGTGTTGACGACCAAAATTAAAGCAAGGTATGGCCGATAATGTTTATCGCCCTTAGAACTAATATATGGCCGGTGTATTTTTCATCATCGTCCTTAGATGATTTTGGTCCAGAAGCTTATTTTTTGGCTCGCAAGCTTTGCCAAAAAACAGGGGGGCATATGTTGACGACCAAAATTGGCACGGCTGTGCAAACCGGTCTGACCGGTATGCACAAACCGGTCAGACCGGTTTAGTAAACATTGTCAAAAATACAAATTGGACTTCACCAATGCGTAGCTCTCGTCGAGATGATCAAGATGCATATGTGGAACGCCTATTTTGGACTCCGGATGAGAGAGTTATGACTACCGGAAGATTCTGCACCTGGGAACACCGGTCAGACCGGTTTCCCAAACCGGTCTGACCGGTTTGGATCTGAATTTGAGTAGGTTTAGGACTCTGAGTTTTATACCATATTGTAACCGACTCAACGGGGTAAGACCATCCCACCCTATAAATATAAAGGGCCAAGGCCAATTGAGAATCATCCAATCGATCAAAAATACTTTATCCTTTTATGTTTCGCATTACTTTTATCTCCAAACCCTATCTCTTCAAAACCTCATACTTGTTGTTCTTCTCTCGTCTCGACGACGTTTGAGGGCGTTCTAGGTGGCCTGCCGATCCTAGAACAACTCTAGACTCTCAAGCTCCGACGGGGTCCCTCCCGAGCTCGAGGTTCTAGGTTTTCACCGTCGCACTATCAAAAGCGGTCTGACCGGTTTCATAAGGCGGTCTGACCGGTTTCGCTTCAAGGCAGCGGCGACTTCGTTGGCGCGATTTCGTGTCAACACACGGAAACAGAATCCAAGTTTGTTAGGCCAGTCTCAGTGGAAGTTTTATGGACAATAAATTGACTGTCATGTCAGCATTTTGGATGATGTGTTACTGTATTAATTAAGAGAGATTAAGAAAGAGGTGAAATGAGTTTTATGATGATGAAACTTCACGTACACAGTTAACTAAACAACTTGTGTCTTGCATGTGACATAGAAAACAATAATTGATGAAACTATGCATTGAGAGGGAGGTGTTTCATCCTAATGTCAGACACTTTTAGATAATGTGTCACAATAGATAATTGTGTCCATAAAACTTCCATTGAGACTGGCCTTATGTGTGCAGATTAATCTTGCGGGTGCAATAAATTCAAGACAGAAGCTTCATTGGAAAAGATTCCAAGAAAAAGGAATTAGTATCCATGTATTTTAATAATCCCTTTTATTTAGATGTTCAATATTAGGGAAGTCTTGTGCGAGTCATTGTCCTAGCTATTTAGGAGTCATAGTGCAGGGTATAAATATATACCCCAGTCATTATTAAAAGTTTTATCCCTCGATCAATTAAAACAATTACTTTCTCAAGTAGCTAGATCTCTTAAGAGTTATCGAGTAAATTAGGTCTTTAATCTAGTTTATTCACCTATTTATCGAACATACAATAGATTCGATCTATGGTTGTTGATGTAGGCTTCTCTGCTTTGGTTCTGTTTATGTTCACAATTATCGATAATTGCTAGTCCTTGATAAATTATTTATATAATTTTGTTAAGTTTTAGCTTTTATCACAATTTATCTAGTCTATTTACAAGTTCTTTGTCGGTTTCAAGCAAGCATATAGCCGATCTAGACTTGGATTTAGACTTAAAACTGCGCATCAGCTGATCCAAGCTGATATGACTCTAAGAGGACAGTTCGGAATTAGAGCCGATATGTGAATTTTATGTGTGCAATCCCTTATCAATTAAAGATCAAATTAACTAACACGCCTCGAACCTTAAGTTTTTACGAAGCTCTTCGTCGGAGTTTAAGCAAATCTCCAAAGCTTTTTCGTGTGTTGTTTGTGTACGGATTCACCGCTCGACTTTTGCGTCAACGACACCGTTGGTTTCTCAGATGCCACACACTCCGAAGCATTGTGTATGTGCTAGTTCTCAGGTCCGATGTATTGTTCATTGTGTACTTGGTCACAAGTCACGAACAGCTAATATTTTCTGTGGAGTCGTCTCTCCATTTCTATATCGTAATAAAATATCGTTGGATGCTCTCCCTAGTGGGGAACAACGGTAAATTAGGTTGCGAAGGCGCTAGAAGTGTGAATAGTATGTGTATTGGTAGGTGTGGCTCTGTTACTCTATATATCTGCAGTCCTCAATTGGACCATGGCCTTGTTTAGATCCCAAATTCAAATTTGAGAGTTTGGGGTCTCTTCGTAATCATTGCGCTACTGTAGTATTTCGTTTGTATGTGCGAAAAATTGTCCAAAAATTGATTAATTAGGCTCAAAATATTCGTCTCGCAAAGTACAATAAAACTCTGCAATTAGTTTTTGATTTCATCTTCATTTAGTACTCCATGCATGTTATGACATTTTGATGTGAAGAATCTTCTTTTTGCATAGTAAATTTGGGACTTCCTTTTTGGAACTAAAAGGCCATGTGAACAAGTTTGCTGCGTTTTGCATGTACCTTTTATCATCTTTCCGAAGAAAAAAAAATGAGTTGTCGTTATGTCGATTTGGATACTCCGTGATGAGTGAGTCGTTTATTTGCAGCATCCTATGCTAGCCCTCTCAGCTCGGAATACACGGAGATGCCATGAGAGTGTACATGCGCACATGCACGTTAGCGAGTACTACCTCCATTCCAAATTACTATTCGCTGTTGACTTTTTTTCGTAACGTTTGACCATTCATCTTATTTAAAAATTATACAAGTATCATTTTTTTTATTCGCGGATTACTTTATCATCATATATACTTTAGGTATGACTTATTTTTCCATATGTTTGGACACAAATTTTGAATAAGACAAATGGTCAAACGTTGAGAGAAAAAGTCGACAACGAATAGTAATTTGGAACAGAGGTAATAAGATTTTCTTACCCCGTGCTCTCAACTTTCTGTAAACAGCTCCAGATTAGCACACCTGGGGTGGCGACAGTATGGTGAGGGACCCCAATCAGATCAAGTTGTCCATTTCAGTGAGTCGAATAAGAAACTGTCAAACATACACACGCTGCCCTTTAACACTGGTAATTGCTGGCGTTTGACACTAGGTTTGTATACCCTCCACGGTTTCACTATATCCTTGCAGCCAGTGCCTCCAGTGGGCAACTGCTAATTGCTGCCCTTAACACTTACATGCACAGATTATTTTTGCAGTGCTGCTCGTTCATAGTGAGCTTGATTTGCAGCAGCAGACAATTAACAATGAGCATGCTTTGGTGATTCTACGGGGCGCGAGATAGGTCTGAGAGATGACCATAAGCTATCATGCCGCAACTTAGCAGGAGGTAGGATTAGCCGCCTGATTTGACGGAGATGCAATGCAAGCCATTCACTCGATCGGTCTGTTTTATCAGGCACCGATCTTCCACGGCTATGAATAATGCTTGCCTCCACCGTACGGAAAACGATTTCCCTGTGCTACTCATTCCCAATTCAATCTCTCTTTTGAATATAATCTCAGACGGCTCTACTCCTTGTCATCGAGTAAGGTCTACCTTAGCGTGGTACTGGATTTCAAGAATGGACATTACCACAAGTTAAAACATGCTGAGACGGGAATGGAGGCTGGGTTCTGTATATATGGCTACAGAACTTGAAGATGTATTTTTAGTTGCTAGCGGTGGTGCACACAGCCATGTCCATTAATTAGTGCATATGGTGGTAAATTTGTAAGTGCCACCCGCCGTCTATCAACAGGACTTGTGGTCGCATTCAGTCCACCGTCTGCCGGCCTATATATGCCTACAGTGGAGTTAAACTGGCCATATAATACAAACACAATATTACATACTCCCTCCGTCCCATTTAAATTACAATAGAACTCCCTCCATCGCATTGAAACACAATATCAATTGTACTTAATATTGCCTGCAAAATATTACATTTTACCCCATTAAAATTTTAGGATCAAACTTTATCCCGGAAAATAAATCATTTTACCCCATTTAGTGCGTGTATGTGCATACAGCAATCATTACATAACGTCAATTATGACTATCTAATAAATAGGAGCAATCAAGTCATTTTACGTCCTAATGGTTCTGTCCTAAATTTAGTTACAATAGAACTCCCTCCATCGCATTGAAACACAATATCAATTGTACTTAATATTGCCTACAAAATATTACATTTTACCCCATTTAAATTTTAGGATCAAACTTTATCCCGGAAAATAAATCATTTTATCCAAATTGGTGGAAATTCCATTTTCACTAGGTGTAAGATCAAGTAAATTAAATCTGAATCCCAAACATTAAACAAGTTTCTTATCAAAATTTTGTTGTAATCATGTGAGAATTAACATTTTCATCAACTTTTAGCATCTCCATGTTTATTCCCATTTGGAAAAAATACAATCATCACTTTACCGGATGATAGGAATATTATTAAGAAGGAATAATAATTTGGTGTGAACCATGCTACCAACTATTACAAAGAGCTATTTAGTCACACACAAGGCAACATCATCCCCCAGGATCCCAACTTGTGGGGGGTTCACGAGCTTGTAACTTCTCTGAAAAACAAAATGCTTTGCAAAGCCTTTATCTGAAACTGAAATCAAAGAGGCGCTTTTTCATATGGAAAAAAGAAACAAATTAAGCAGCCGGTCCTGATAGTATCTAGATTGAGTTCTTTCAGGCCTGCTAGGATATTATCAAAATGATGCGGTTGAAATGTTTGATGACTTTTATGATGGAAAGTTAGATGGAGCACGTTAAACTATGGGATAATTACGCTTCTGCTCAAAATCAAATGTTTGATGATTTTTATGATGGAAAGTTAGATGGAGCAGGTTAAACTATGGGATAATTATGCTGCTGCTCAAAATCACTTACGCTGAGAAAATTCAGCAGTATAGACCAATATGCCTATTAAACTGCGTATATAAATGGACCACAAAAACTTTGACGCTAAGGCTAGACCCCTTAGCGGAAAGGTTAATCTCGAAATCACAAATGACCTTCATGAGAGGGAGATACATGATGACAGCCATAATGGCCTTGCACAAAAAATATGCATGAAACCAAACAAAGAGGGGAGGTGGAATGATTTTAAAGCTCAATTTTGAAAAATCATACAAAAAAGTTTGTTTGGATTTCTTGTTTGAAAGCCTCAAAATCAGATGTTTCAGGGAAAAAATGGTGTGAGTGGGTGAAACAAGTAGTTATGGGTGGCATTATGAGTATTAAGGTCAATGATAAGATTGGACCTTATTTTGTGGCCCACCATCAACGAAACTCTTCAATTTGTGGCTGATTGTCTAGCTAGGATGGTAAGGCAAGCACAAATCAATTGAAAGCTTTCTGGCCTTGTTGTAACACCCCAGAGTAAGCAGCAATATTCTAGCATTGCCACACTATACTACTAGAAGCGCAAGCTAAAAAATAGTAAGAAAAGAAACGCAAACACATCATGTAGAAGCAAACATAAACCATCTAGTTTAAACAGTCTAACAGGTCTTCAACGATATTATGAATAAGATAAGCGAAATCTCCACATGCAAGTTTTTTTATTAAAATGCATGTGTCAAAAATTTTCTAAAGATGATGTGTGTACAGATGCTGCTATTCTCTTCCAATGATGCATCCTCCAGACTCAAGAATCTGCGAAAGGAAAAAATATCTAAAGCAAGTTGTTTCAACCAAATCATTCAAGTCACATTTGATTCATCATCAATTTAATAAAGTAATAGAGTTATGAAATGATTTTCTTAAAGAACCACGTATAACTTCGAGACTAAGATTGCAACAAATACTTCATAATAGTTCTTCATGATTTAGTTACAAATGGTGCAATAAAATACATGACTTCTCTTCCACCACACATCATGAATGGAGGAGGTGTGGGACCGGAATCCTCAGGACTACTCATCACGAGCCTAATCACCTTGGGCAGGGGTGGACTGGCCACTCTAAAATGTCGGTTATGATAGAAGACAACATATATAATAGTCTAGGAGAACTAGTTTGACTACTCTTAGGACACTTCCCAATTACCATATCGTACTTCTTATTGTTGCCGATTATGATCATGTCACCGACTTCTAACTCTGCCCCCCTCCCCCTATATAAACTGTGGCAGGAAACCCTCCTAAACAACTAATACATAACCTATACAAGACAATGCATCATGTAGGATGTAAGGTATCACGATTGGAGCTTGAACCTATCTAAATTGTTGTTTTGCGTGCACCATCGTTCACAAGAACTCGGCGAGCCCCGAATACTCACTGTCAAGGATGGAAAAGGCGCTAGACGCTCTCTAGGCAGTGACCCTCTGCCAAGAGAATAGGTGCGCCTAGGCGTTTGCAACGCGATGCATATATTGTAAAAGAAAAAGAAAAGTGAGAGATCAGTGGGCCTATAATTGGACTGAAGGCCCATCAAAGCAACCCATGTACTCAAGCCCAAGTCTGAACAACCTCATATCCTTTATCCATTCACTGAAACCTCAACTCCCGTCTCTGACTCTGACTCCCCGTCTCCGCTCCCACCGCCACTCGAAATCTCATCCGCCCCCGACTCCCTGTCTCCGCCGCCACCGCCACTCGACATCTCCTCCGCCACTGCCACTAGGTACACCTTTCTCCCTGACCGCCGCCCGACGTCGCCTCCTCCCAACTGCTACTGCCGCCCGTAGGCCCTCGATGTCCCCGCCTTCCTCCTCGCGTCCTGCGCCCCTGCTTGGACGGATTTGCAGGCGGCCGCTCCTCCCAACTCTGCTGCTGCCGCCCGCCCGCAGGCCCTCGATGTCCCCATCTCCCTCCTCGCGTCCTGTGCCCCTGCCTGGACGGATCTGAAGGCGGCCGCCACGCTCCTTTCGCGGTCGATGTGCTAGCGCCGCCTAGGGTACCGCCTACCCCCCTATGCGAGGCGGTACCCCACCGCCTAGCGCATAGTTGCACCTAGGCGAGCGCGGAATGGCGCCTTGTTGAACATTGCTCATTGTCATTAGGTTTCTAGGCACGTACTCGGTGCTAAAACACTGACACAAAGTGAGGGCTGCAATCACATTGGTATATATCAACATGCATTGATGAACCGGTACTTACTGCACTAATATGGCTATGGTGTCTTCATATTTATATCAAATATCATAGTGCAAATAGAAGATTGCAACGCATTGAACTTCATATACTTCAAGATTCAAACTCCTAGAGTAAAGCCACAAGAGGACGATATAGTACTTCAATATAAAACCAATTTCAGACACCATAAGTGGACGTAATCAAAACAAAAAAAAAACTAAAACATGTGGCACACCACATTTGCATGCCTTCTTCGAAGATCAAGAACATAAGCTAATAAGAACGATCCAAGTGTGCATCACCTGTTCACAAACATATCTCAGCACCACCATATACACATAAGTATATACAAACTTAATTTAAAGCATTCCTACACTCAAATCCAACATCACAACAAAAACACACAAAAACTAGACGTAACATCATCATTGTTACTTCTCTATTTTTATATTATTTAATTTTTATGGAAAAAATTCACTACTTGTGCCATCGGAAAGGTAACTTCAGAACCTACAAACTTTCTAGGTATCTTAAACTAGAGAAAAAATCATCATCATAGTCTAATATTAAGATGCACCATAATTTGACAATCTGGCCGTAGAACATCACCCTAAAATAAACATAACTAGCTCTAAAACTCGTTTGAGGATGAACTGCAACTTTATTAAATAACTGAATGTTGGTGGGTGCTGAAAGCTAACAGCTATCATCCCAAATTTGAAATGGCCGGCGAGGAGAAAATTAAATGTTCCAATGTTCGCTCGAGATAGATATGATGCATGAATTAAGTTTTTGCACGAGTATTCATACATCAGCCCAGGCATGCATGAATTAAATTTTTGCACGGTATTCATACATCCGCCCAACCGAAACTCACATGATCATTTTGATTCCATTTCTGGTACTAATGCCCTCAAGGCCAAATTAAAAGTACCAGGCAGCACAGAAACAACGCCACACATCAGATCAAATTGAGCCTATCGTAATGTTTTCTCATCGTAGTGGGGGGGGGGGGGGGGGGGGGGGGGGAGGGGCTATTGTAGCCTCTGACTCTACCCTACCTTTCACTTATTAGTCCAAAAGCAGAATCAATAAAAATGGCATCAATGATCTCAGGAACCAGGCCATCACCGCGTGTAAATGAACATTCAAGTCCATTGGGTGTGACCGAGACTTGAGAAGCCGGTAAATTCTCTGTATTTGGCGCAAAGCAATCTACCGAACCTGACCACCCTGCATCATCAGAATCCCTGATTCCACTCACTCCTAGTTCTCATCTTCAACACAGAAGAGGATATGAGCTGGGAGGCGGCGATAGAATGCAAACAAACAAACAAGTGTGTCGAGCTAGTGTTCTTGGTCACAAGTCATGCACAACTCAAGAACCACTAATATTTTCTTCGTTATTATCTCTATTTTTGTCCTAATTAAGGCCACTGGATAAACTATAATAAACTGTCCCTAGAGGTGTGAAGAGTAACTGGATTACGAAGGTTGGAGAAGTGAATATATAGTAATGTGTTGGTGGGTTGTGCAGCTCAGCAATATGCTTTCCTCCATGGGTTGGTACAAAGGAAAGTATCCTACAAAAAATCATGTTGTGTAGGTGGGTGGTAAGGACTACACGCGAGACAAAAGGCCTTGGATTTGAATCCCATAAACCACAGTTATTTTTTTTATCCTAGTCCTGGCAACCGGGACTAATGTCCATTTCTTCACCAGTGACTCAAGGATCCACCAACATCATAATGTACCACTAGCGCTCATACCATTCTGATTCATCCTGCTGGTTTTACATATGTGATTTGTGGTTCAAGTCATGGAACTCAAAGTCAGCAAAAAGTTCTAAGCATCGTGAAATCGATTCAACACAGAATCACCATCGTTCAGGAGAGGAAAGTATGGACCGTCCATGCATTGGAGATTCATAATCGAAGATTGACACGAACGGATGCAATTGTAACCAAGAACAGGCAGGGAGAGTCATGCGATCGGGAGATGAACATCGCATGGATGGACAGCTACTTATTGTTACTGTGCATGGATGGAGCATCGTGCTGCCTGCCGCCGTCTCGCTGTTCTCCCTTCAATTTCCTCGGTCTCGACAAAAATGAATCAGGCGACACAAATGGATTGGAGGATGAGAAAACACCATCTCTCGTGAGCACGAGCCAAGAATGGGCAGGGCCGGGTCCATTTGAAACGCAGATTTAAAACTACGGAGTATTAAGAAAATTAGCTCATTTGCATATGATTCGTTCAAATTTCCATATAGAGGACCAGCAGAGCAAAATTTATACAATATATACATGTTTGTGAAGTTGGTGCTGGGAATAAAGCTTATTACAATATCACTCATATTAGTGTGTGTAACCATTTGATGCAAACACTAGTGGAGCCACCGCCATTTGTCCCGGTCCCCTACCCATTTTAATCCCAGGCGTGCTGACCGGGACAATAGCCTCGGGACAGCCAGGACTAAAGGGGACCCGGTTGGTAACATGGACCGGGGCTAAAGGGTCCCCGAAAAATTAAGAAAATGTTAAACCTAGGGGAGGCCACCGCACACGCGCGCCGTCACAAGTCACAGGTCACGCGATTTTTCATGCGTAAATATGCGTGGGATTTAAACCTGGGACATTTGCCACACGCGTAACCTCCCCTACCATCTCACCTACAGAGCACATGTGATACAAAGGAGGATGCCTTCCTTTTAAACTATCCCGTGGAGCACATTTAGTCCCGGGTGGGAACACGGCCCGGTACTAAAGGGTGCTCTTGGACCTAGAAAATTGTGAACTCGGACTAAAGGCATATTGTCTCGGGTCAAAACTTAACTGGGACTAAAGGTAGGGATGGAAAACCACTTCTCTACTAGTGAAAATTATGTTTATTGAAAAATGTTATGTTTATAAAAATATCCTGTTTATTTTCCAACAATGTACGTCCTTGACTAATATGCTGTTGGATTCTATTAACATTTCAATCTCTCATCCCTCAATTTTATTTTCATGTTTCCCTTCAAAAACACAGTAATGTTAATATCAACACTCAAATATTCAAGCCTAAATATCCAGTTGTCCACGATTTTGATGAATTGGGACTTGAGAGCTCTTGCACAAGATGACGGACATGGCGCATGGCGAAGAAATGAGAGAAACAAAGCTGGCCATTCCAACATACGGATCCAAGATATTCTTTTTTCAAGATGCTGCACATTCCGAATAAATGCATTCGTGTGCAAATGTATCTTGCACGGGAATTAACCTAGTGCTTTCTCTTTTGCGGAGCATAAATTAGGTGAAATAATATAAATAGTGAAAACTGTTCTGAAAACTCAGAACGGATGAGCGGTAGGGTAAGGAAGTTCGGGATGTCCTCGAATTGCAAAAGACACTATTTTGATTTGTCAGCTAGCACTTCTAGTGTTTTTCTGTTTCTATTGCGGAAAGACCTCTAGTGCTTCTGTCTCCTTGTAAGATCTGTGGGTTCAGGAAAAGGGCCTAATTCTAGTTAACATGTTAGAAGGAAACATTTACATACTAAAATCTGTGAAAAGGATCTCCATGGCAACCTTCTGATAAACCAAACTTTACGGGAGAGCTGATGGGCGTGCAACATACATCCATTATTCAGGATTTTCTGTAGTGAAATGATGTCTCGAAGCCCAGGCATAAGTGCTTCAACCATGCGAAGAACAAACAGATAAATATGCAAGCGAGTGGAAACTGGAAGGTGGCCACCCAATCCATGAGAAACATGGGTCCGTGGTCTCTAGATGATACGCGGCATCAGGAGTTACAACCCAAGGAAGCCATCCACAGGTTATCAAGGGGTTTGTTCTCCAGGGCCTAACCCTTGGTGACCACCGTTGGGCCCTAATCGCATTTCTGATGGGAGATCATGGTTTCCCGATGCTACCCATTCTCAAAAAAATGGACAAACACTTTGAATAAGTGAAGCATGCAATGGTGGCTCACTCCTTAGGAACTATCCAAGGTGTAGATAGCATGTGGACAAATGAGCAATGGAAGAGAAACGGTAGGATGGAACATATATGTGTACCATAAGACGTGGGCACAAGGCAAAGATGGGAGGATAACTTATATAGAAGCAGCCAAACTAGTTGGCAAAATTGGTGTGTGGCAAACACTGGATCATGGGTCATTATTCACCAGTAGAGAACTAACTTTTGATTTTTCTTTGGGATATTAGTCCCAGATTGTATCCCTCAGTCTCCTTGTGGCTCCAACCGGGACTAAAACTAAAATTCCCTCCCAAATAAAAGGGTCATCTCCCTCCCCTAGCTCAGACGAGCCACATGTGCATGAACACCACAACTGTTGTGTTCATGGCGAGGCCGAACATGCCATTTCATCATGTCTGGAATAGGAGTTTGGAATAGACATTGGATGCAGTATTGAAGGCTTATATGGATCCGAGCTCCATTCCAGTTAACATATATTGTAGCTTCCTCGCAACAAAAAAAACATATATTGTAGCAAGTTACACTTTAGTGGCATTAGGATGCATTTGGTGGGATCCAAGAGATGTTTCCGATTCACATCTCTGTGCAAACATGACTCAGAATCACTTTGGAGAACCATTTGGCTAACTGCTAGATTCTGATTCTAGAAAGGGAGATGTTTTTTATGAATAAAAGGCATATAAATATTAAAAATGATCAATAACAAAAAAAATGTGCAGCTACAGAAAAACTCAGGGCAGAAACAAATCTGTTAAAACCACCCTGGAGCCGTTTCATGTGCTCAGGAAAAAAAGGAGAATCGATTTTCAGCCGTTTCACTAGTGAAACGTTTCGAGAATTCACAATTTGGATGCGATTAAACTGTTTTAGCTCTTGCTGGGCGATAATTAGAAGAAAATAGATGATCACAGAATTCAACCTTCACCACTGAAGCCTCTTACATTTTGTTGGAGCATACCCTTTCTGGTCTAAGGTTGTCCTTGTCACGCATGCACATCAGTATTAGATTTCGTTCTTCTTACTCAGCAACAAATGAAACTTAAGAAGTCATTTCGGGCAGAGATAAAACGGAAAAATAGATAGCGACTTTAAAGTGAGGGTCAAAAGAAGCATATAGTTTTCAAATTCGATATTCTTGGTGAAAATTTTGGATAACGTTATAAGGATATACGTTGGTTCCCACAAAAAATTTAGAAATTACAGAAAAAGTTTGGACCGGTCTAGGAAGGTCACATGTTGCAGTGTAAACATTTTCAAAATAAGTTGAATTATAGCAAAAAAATAGTAGGGGTAAATCAAAACTTCCAAAAAATATGGAATAAAATTAGCACCTCCATGCAAGGAAAAAAGGATAGATCACAAGTTAACCACCCAAAAGGAAATAGAAATTCTAAATTGCATCAAAACCTCCAACTCAATAATATTAAAAAAATGCTGGTTCTGGGTTTGGCTGAACTTGGTATCTACCAACCGGCGACCCTAGGATCCAATAATCAAAGTGGTGGTATTTCAGAGCTCTCATTCACCACTAGCGCTCATTATTCTGATCCACTGGTTTTAAATATATGTGATTTGTGGTCTGAGTGATGAAACAAAGTGAGCAAAAAGTTCAGAGGTGAAAATGAACTTATTAAACGTAGTGTCTCTGAACCCTTCTTTTTGACAGACAAAAAAAAGACTCAACCTACACAGGGCCCTGAGGAGTGCCACTGAGAGTCTGGAACATCTCACCGGTCCAGCTAATTCATTTGCTATGCATACAAAAAATATGTGGTAATACAATGGGAGGTCCCATAACAAGGTCATGTCCATCTGTATGCACGGAAAGGATACTCCTTGCAGCAGTCCATTCTTGTCCTTATGCTTGTAGAAAACATGAAATAGAGTTTGACGAAAATATGGGGCAAAATCTGCCATGGCTCAGCCAGACAGGCTATATGGCATGGGTCAAGATAGTTCTTAAGCAGTGGTGGAGCCAAAAAGGGGGCTAGGGGGGCTCTAGCCGTGCACAACCCATGTAATATTTTGTCAAGAAAGAAGTGGAGGAAGAAGAAAATAGAGAGGGAAATAAGAAATGTAGAGGAGAAAGGAAGAAGAAGAGGTGGATGAGCCCCCCTAGGCTCTCTCTGCACTCGTCTTTCTCTATTTTATTCCCAGGTATATTCTATCCTAGTCATCGAGATTTCTTCTCATATTCTAATTTCTCCCGCACCCATCTCTCCTCTATACTCTCCTCTATACCAAATACCAAGACGTGAGACCCACGTTTCAGTTTTTTTATTTCTTTCCTCCCCCTCCTCTCTCTCTCCTACCCCTTCTCCTTCCCCACCTCTCTCTCTCCCCCTGCCGCCCGCCTCTTTCTCCCCACCGCCCGCCCTCCCCGCCTCCCGCCTCCTCAGCCCTATCGCCGCCTCCGCGCGCCCACCGCCGCCCCCTTCCTTCCCTCCCTCGTGCTCGCCACCCTCCGCCTCCCCTCGCGACACCCCGCCTCCGCCTCCTGCTCCGCCCCGATCCGACCCAACCCGCCCCGCCTCCCCTCGCGCTCCCCACCCTCCGCCTCCCCTCGCACTTGTGTCGTCACCCAATTTCTTCGATCTCCTTGTGGCGGTAGCGTGTCGTGCGGGCGAGCTCTTATGTTGCTAGATCTCGAAGGAGAGGGAGGCGGAGGCGTCGAGCATTTCGTCAAGCACGATGAGGCCGCGGCAGGTCGGGGCACTGGTGCTAGTCGTGGTCCTCGCGCTCGCCATGTCGGTGGTATGGGCGGCGTGGCTGCCGGCTGGACCTGGATGACGACGATGACTCCGACGTGCTGGACGAGCTGCTGGCCATCGACGAGGAGGCAGAGCGGGCAGGCGCAGTCGATGGTGCTGGCGCTCGAAAACGCACGCCGGTCGTGGAGGACCACGCGGAGCTACTGCTCCTCAGGTATGTGCCCTGGTCCCGTGCCGGCCGCGCGACCAGCTCCTATGCCGGCGACGCAGGGCGGCGGCGGGGACGGGTCGAAGATGGAGAGGAGGAAGTCGCAGACGGCGGCGCTGCGGCCCAGAGCGACGGCGGCATGCGGCAGCGGAAGTTGCGATGGGCGCGGGGAGGCAGCGGCAGTAGTGGGCCCGCCGCCACGGTGGCGGCGTAGCGGACCTTCCGCACCTCCGCTGGATTTGGGGGAGGCGGAGGCCTCCGCTCCCATACCGGAGCGTGTAGAGGAGGCCGGTGCGGGGTTGGTTCCCCTAGTTTACCGGCCGGCAGTGCGGGCAGCCTTAGTAAGCCAGCTCCGCCACTGTTCTTAAGTGCCATGCGCTTATCTAACGAAACAAAGTACTAAAGTGGACTTAACAGAGAAAGTAGCAAGGAAGCAAGAGGAACATAACTCTGAAAAGATATGATATTGAAGTGATTAGTACAAAGATATGGACATGTATAATACATGCATGTGACTGGCGATGGATTATTATTTCTTTATTTGGGCAGACCGCTTCAATAAGTAGCCTATTGGCACATCATATCTGGAAATTGGATTTACGTATAGCCACTGGATGCAGTATTGAAGGCTTATGGATCTGGGCTCCATTCCAGTTAATATATACTCACTCCGTCCCAAAAAAGAAGACACTCTAGGATTCAAAATTTGTCCCAAAAAACAAGTCATTCTACTATATTTAGTAAGTGCATGTGCATGCAACAACCAATTAGTATCAAATATGGCTAATAATTAGGGGCAATCAAGGTCATTTTACTTTCTCGTTAATCTGTCCTAAAATTTCTAAAATATCTTCTTTTTTGGGACGGAAGGAGTATTGTAATAGCTAGTTACACTATAGTGGCATTAGGGTTACTAATTGTTGGACGATAATTAGAAGAAAGATGATCACACAATTCAACCTTCACCACTGAAGCCTGTTACATTTGTTAGAGCGCACCGTTTCCCGTCTAAGCTGGTTGTCCTTGTCACGCATGAATTTCGGTATTAGGTTTGATTCCGCTCACTCAGTGACCAACGAAACTTAAGAAGTCATTTGGGGCAGGAAAAAACAAAAGTAAAATTGTAACTTTGAAGTGAGGGTCAAAAGAAGCATACGGTTTTCAAATTTTGATATATTCTTGGTGAAAAAATCTGGGAACGTTATAAGGATGTACTTTGGTTTCCACCAAAATTTTAGAATTTTCAGAAAAAGGTTTGGTAATTACGAAAAAATTAAACTATTAAGTACCTAAGAAAACTAGGTTATAAAGTATAGCAACATTTTATTTTTTAATGAAAATTGACATATGATTTTGAAATGCATGCATGTATTCATGTATACATTGTATGGTCATCTTCCTAGTTACGGAAGGGGAGACTAGGAAAATGTACTCTGAAGTGAGGGCCAAATGAGACATATGGTTTTTACATTTTTGAATATCTTGGTGAGATGTTTTGGAACGTTATAAAAATGTAATTAAAGGTCCCCAAAAAAATTCTTTTAAGAGAAGATTTTGGTATTACTAAAACTTAAAACTATTAAGTGGAGGAAACAATGATTTTATAAATATAGGTTAATATGATATGGCTTAATTATTTTTTTATTCATGGCGTTCAATTTTGTTGTAATGTTTACTCTAACTAGCAAGAACATATGTATGACGCACACATTTGATAGAAAATATACATACCATATTGGTTATGAATACACATTACAAAGCATACTGTCTAGGTAGGTCACATGTTGCAGTGTAAACAATTTCAAAATAGTTGAATTAAAGAAAAAAATATTAAATCAAAACTTCCAAAAAGAATATGGTATAATAGGCCTACCAAGGCAAAGATTCAAAGAAGCCCACATACTGCTCTATGGAGCCATAAGATATATAGTATTCTCTAAGATCAAGTCTCTCTGCTCCACTCACTGTATCTCATTTGGAGTCATTACATGAATATTCTCTATATCTATCTCTAATAGACTCTAAAAATTGTATTATCTATATACTCGAAATAGCTTCAATAGAGGATAATAAAATTATTGGAGCGATTTACTTTTCGGTCCGCTCTTTTATTTCCCTTCAGAGGTCCAGATACTAGTTCTCTTATAGGTGCTCTAGGAAGGAGATCCAAGCTAATTTTAGGCACATAGAAAAGAAGCTTATTTATTTAAAATGTTTTTTAATCGTTCATGCGGTTATAATTTAACATTTCATAGTACAATCTCAAAAAATTGCTAGAAATAAAAATGAGGTTAGTGGCTCTCTTGGAGACACTAATTCCTATTTTACTTCTATTGCCACAAAAAACTTGTTTTTATAAATCTAAAATGAAAAGTATTTCAAAAGCAATACTACCTGTTAGTCGATATTTTTTAAATCAGAAATTTTAGCCACATAATCATTATCTTCTTTAACATTTTGATTTCTTATAAATTTTCCGCGCAATAGCCTTCTATTTCATTCTCTCGTCTACCATCCACTTATCTTCACTATCAAGAACATCGTTGAAAGTCACAACACAACTACCACTGCTGCTACACCAATCCGACTCCCGCCATGGTCTCTCAGTCTTGATCTAGTACCATGCAACCGGCGGTTTTCCACCATCCGCAGCTCCAATCCCATATCATCACCTCCGTATACTTGTTAGCTGAAATCAACACAAATTTCAGCCTGCCTTTTGAAGTGTAGATAGATAGATAAAAAGAAGAGAAAAACCAGGGCGGCACTTGAGTTCCGGCCGGTGCCGGCTCGCCCGCTTGTCTGGTCTGCGGTGGTCCCGCTGGTTCACACCGCGGTCGCACCCTTTTCTCTTCTCTTCTCAAGTTCTCCCCCTCTTTCTTCTTCAGTTCACTCGACTCGAGCACGCACGCATCGGCCGCGCCACCACCCGCTCCCGCTCTATCCTCTCCCCCGGCAGGCGCGAAGCGGGGATCCGTCCCTCCCACCGGAACTCGATTGGTTTCGCCCTCGCCGGTAAGGAAGCCCTAACGAGCTTCTTCCTCGGATGGATTGATTGATTGCTTGCTTGCTTGCTTTTTCGAGTTGGGATTAGTTCGGTTTCGATAGATTATCTTATCTCTTCACTTGCTGTGTGCCCTCGAATCCGAGTGTTCCTTTCCTGGGACGGATGCGCGGATGCTCCTCCAGCCCAATCCAATCCGAACCGGTTGCTGGATTTGCTTGCTTGGTTGCTGCGTGGCGGAGTAGTCTTCCTGTTTCGATTTTTCTGGGGGCATGGGTGGAAACCCCGAAGACCGCCGCCTGGCGATAGTGCAGGTACTAGGTCGCCTGGCAGAGGAATTTTTGTTAGAATCTACTTCCGGTTCCAGGATGTGCCCCTCTCCACGCGCTTCTGGAAAAGGCTGGCTGAAAGCGACCCGCGTCCCTGCACTCACTCGCCTCAATAATATCTGAAATGAATAGCCCCCAAACCATCCCGAAAGAGAAATAAATTTGTACTAGCTTTATTATTCAAGTTATTTCCAGAGCAGCAGTACTGTCGGCCTCCTACTTATCCGAACAAAATTGTTGGTTCACACATTGAAGAGGTAAAGCCTCCATGCTAGTTGGTGCGTTGAGTACAGATGTGGTGGATGGGGGTGTTGTATGCTGGTACCTATTGACAGATTGATTGCATGAATCTGGGTGGATTCCCTTCTTTCTGAAGTTGCTATTTTTGGCTAACTCCCTTTTGTGTTCTGTTGCATGTTCTGAAGTGGTGACGGGACGGCGATATGAGGCAGTGGTTTTGTTGTAACTGCCACTTTGATGACGAGGAAGATGACCATGACAAGGGGCAGTCCAAAGCTCAGAGCAATAGGATAGACCGTACGTTGCTTGCTTTCAGTGCTTGTTTCTGTTTTCTTGTTTTTGTGAATTCCAATGCGAAAATGGACTTAGTCACTCATATTTAGTTTGAATAGTAGATGAAAGCAATTTTCTGGTCATATCCAGTTAGAAATCTGAATTAGATTGTTGCTAGATGCACATAAAAATATGGTAGATTCAGATTTTTCTCTGGGCTCTAGTTAGCAGCTTGAATATGCAAGAATATTGTCATGGTTTCCTTATATCAATTTATGCAGATCGAATTCATGGATATCATAATGTTAGTTATATCAAATGTATGCAGTCCGAATATAATACTGTTTCATGTATTAAATTTTTGCCAAGCACGTATCACATCGTACTGTTTCTCATATAAATGTTTGCATCATTGTTGACGTTGGTAGACGAAGTGTTGGAACATTCCTGATTCTATGTTATACATGCTACTTTTGCTTTTGGGCTACGCAAATGAACCCCTTTATTTTTAAGGGACCCAATTCACACATTGCTTAGAGTACATGCCTCGTATGATTTCCTTGTTTTTGTTCCCAAAGTGTTATTTGTCTTGTCTCGTATATGACTCCCCCTGTTCGCTATTTATTTAAACAGAAGTTTCCAGAGTGTTCTGCTACTATCTATTTCAATGACTAATCTGAGACTTACATGTTAACTCCTGGTGCATTATCAAAGTTACATCATTTATATCTTTTATAAGTCTGCTGATTTACTTTTTATCTTTTCAGCCAAGCAGAAGTCCTCAAAGCCTCCTGTTAGTCAACCTGAACCAGAAATCGCCCCTATCACAATTGATGTCCCTGAATTGTCATTGGATGACCTGAAAGAAAAGACTGATAATTTTGGATCGAGTGCTCTGATTGGTGAAGGTTCTTATGGACGAGTATATCATGCCAATTTGGATGATGGGAGGCAAGCAGCAATTAAAAAACTTGATGCATCTGAAAATGAACCTAATGATGAGTTCTTGAAACAGGCGAGCACCCACGGAACTTGAAGCTTCTTGCTTTTTCTGTTCATATTCCTCATACGATAATGTCAAAAAGGAAAAGCATGAAAAATAATTATGTTCATATTTGTCATATGATAATGTCAGAAGGGAAAAGCATGAAAAATGTATTTATGTTTCTGTGTTGCAGGTCTCACTGGCATCAAAGCTAAAACATGAAAATCTTGTTGAGATGTTGGGTTACTGTGTGGAGGGAAATTATCGTATACTGGCATATGAATTTGCAACAATGGGTTCGCTTCATGATGTTTTGCATGGTATGGCATTAAGCATCTAGTATCCTTTTCATGCCACATGTATATACGGTATATTCTTTAGGATGTCGTGCTCATCTGAATGGATCTGCATCATATTCCTTTACACAACAGGAAGAAAAGGTGTTCAAGGTGCACAGCCTGGACCTGTGCTTGATTGGATGCAGAGGGTCAAAATTGCTATTGAGGCTGCAAAAGGCATTGAATATCTGCATGAGAAGGTTCAGCCTTCAATCATCCATCGGGACATCAGATCAAGCAATGTATTGCTGTTTGAGGATTTCAAGGCAAAAATTGCAGACTTCAATCTTTTAAACCAAGCACCAGATATGGCAGCGCGCCTCCACTCAACTCGTGTGTTGGGAACTTTTGGATATCATGCACCAGAGTAATTGTCTAATACCTTAATTCATAATAATTCTTTCCTGCAGTTAATTCTTTCATTAATGTTACTCAGCTGCAGTTTTTTTAGCTCAACTATAGTTGCCTTAGTTCATATCTATTGACTTAACTATAATATGATAGAATTTGTGTCAGTTTGGTTAAGCCCTAAATGTTGCTTTAATGGTTTTATTTTGTGTGTGACTCAACTGGTAGTTTGTGCTCATACTATTGGCTACTATATTTTCTCATTCTCATCTGGTTGACAAGGCATTTTTATTTGTGAATATCATACTGTTAGTTCTGTTACTTAAGTCATTCAGTGTCAATTGAGAAGCACCCACGCACACTAATAGATGAGCACATAAAAAAAAACATATTGCGAGCTCATATTCCTCTTTTCATCATTTTGTTGAACAGAAAATTATTGATGTGTACCATGGTTACAAGAAATGTGGAACATGTCATAGAAAGTTTTCCTACTAAATAAAATATGTAAACCATATGCATACCTGGTATTGTGAATCAAGTCAAGGTGAATGTATCTGGTAACCGTATTACATGCTAGTAAACCCAGTCACTTTTGTGCCCAGAGTCATTTATATGTAAAACCTAGCGCCACCTATTTTCCCCCGTTCGTCATCGTTGCACATAATTACAAGTTTTCATATCAAACACATTGATTTATACTTTCCTATAAGAGTACTTGTAAGACTTGCACTTGCAAGTATACAGATTTATATCCTTACCATTTCTAGAACCATCAGTTCCAAATGAAGCTGGACCTTGGTTGGGTAGATGACCTATCTTATTTGGAATGTTATGACATACCTTAGTTGTCTATACTTGTATCCTAGAAATAACTTGTAACTACGTATCCTTAAAAAAGACTGACAACTGTAATATATTAATGAAGCAATGATTATATGTAGGTTATTTTGTCTAAACCGCTACAGTTTTTGTAGTGGTTTTCCATTATATGTTAGCATGAACTTCTCTCCACTTATAAAGTGGTATGCGGTATGCCATTATATGTTGACATAGCCATGAAGTTTCTTGAACTTTAATGTGTATACAATTGTCGTTTCTAACTTTCTATGGCATCACCATAGGGATTTTTGTTATATTGGGTATAACCACTGCAGCAATGGTAATTTATTACAGTGACAATCAGAATAGGTTCTCATGAGCTGATAGCAAATAATGAATACCATGTGGAATCAAGTATTCGACATGAACTTATACTGATGTTTGGGCCTGAAGTCTCTATTTTGTTAACAATATTTCAAAGAGTATCTACATTCTACCCAGCTGCCTTCTTGGTGTTGGCCCCAAACTACAGTATGCATGCTTGAGTGAATATTTTTTTAAATGTTGAACAACAACACCAATGTGTCAAGCGAATGTATTCTAACTTCCTGGCAACCCACCTGAACATGTTATCCATCGTATGCTATTGGATATCCTATACCACTTATAACAAAAACTTCATTTAGTACACACTTTGGAGCCTTTACAGCAATTCACATTGCAAATTGAATTAGTTTGCCATTTTATTGGTCAACAACCTACTTAGACCTACTCAACAACCTTTTATGGCATTCTTACTTGACCTTCAATTGTTTTGGCTGCTTTGTATATGCTATGTTAACATGTCAGGATACACACACATAATTTCTTGAAATTGGGGGGCAAGAGGCTAGCCACCTACTTCGTTGCGTTTTGTTTATTTCAATATCATGCCGAAGATAATATGGGCCACATGCATCATTCCTGTATCATTTTATAACCTTCTGCTATCCAGAACACAGATACTTCTTTTCTGTGTGTAGTGGGGATAATTCTGTGTGTGGTTTATTATTTTGGCTTGACTTCAATGATTGATCTGTCCTATTCATGATACCATGCTTTGTATCCTATTATTTAGTCAAGTAATGATAGGGTTACGGTAATATAAATCTAGCAGCAGCATGGTTTCTGTTGCAACATTGCAGTGAAAAATAGTGCTTTTATTCTTAGCATGCATTGTAAAAAATTTATAGAGCCTGATTTTCTCACTGTCTTTCTAAATTTGGTGCTGCTTGGTACAGATATGCTATGACTGGCCAGCTGACACAGAAAAGCGATGTCTACAGCTTTGGTGTAGTCCTTTTGGAACTTTTGACTGGAAGGAAACCAGTAGATCACACAATGCCTCGAGGACAACAAAGTTTGGTCACTTGGGTAAGTCATTTTGCTAACTGGCTGTTGAAGAATGGTTCCTTATGTGTTGTTCAGTATATAATATATTTTACCCTCCTGTCAAGTGCTGCATGTACGAACTCGTATAATTGAAGCTAAAATGTAGGAAAAAAAATGGTGGTGTAAGAATGCAGTACACCATTTACAAGATATGAATGATTGAGATAAATTTGGCCGCCGATAGTAATGTTGACAATGGTTGGATGGTAGTGCATAGCAACTTGTTTGATCTTCATCATTTGAAATCATGGCAGTAATTAATTAGATGGTCAGGACTGGATACTGCTTTTGCCCTACTGAAATGGTTTCTCCAAAATAGCCTAGCTGGTCAGGACTGGATGCTGCTTTTGCCCTACTCTATATGAGTTTACTCATTTTAACTGAGATAAAACTGAACAGAAGCAAATCAAACCAGTATTGGGTTCTATTCATCAACCAATTAGTATCTGGGCATCAGATCTTATTGAAAAATTGAGATGTATATGGACAGAAATTGATGATATCCTTTGGCAGAATACCCAGAAGCCAAGTCAGAAAAGGCAGGGAAGTATACGTGTCTGACTTCTTTTGTGTGCATTTTTTCCTCCTCTCAGGCTACTCCAAGATTAAGTGAAGACAAAGTCAAGCAATGTGTAGATCCCAGGTTGAAGGGGGAATATCCACCAAAGGGAGTCGCTAAGGTTGCCCTTTTGCCCCCTTCTAAACATGTCTCTGTGAATTATATTTTACATTCAGTTTAACCTTCCTGATGAGCAGTGCCATTATTGACATAATTCCTTAAACTCTCACCTGCAGCTCGCTGCAGTGGCAGCTCTATGCGTGCAATACGAAGCAGAGTTCAGGCCCAACATGAGCATCGTGGTGAAGGCGCTCTCTCCTCTCCTTCAACAACGTCCCGCACCGGTCGCCTCAGAGCCAGCCCCAGAACCTGCAAGCTGAGACCAATCACATGCGATTGGGACCTCGCGGCACAAGCCGTCTCGAGATCAGGCTATCAGCACATTCTGTGTGTAATTGAGAGTACTCTGGAAGTTCGTTTTGTAGAATTCCCAATTGGTTACATGAAGTTACCCCGGCCGTTTGTGGCCACCTAGGTTCGCTGCTTTTATATTGGCGCCGTACAATGGTATGTAGTAGGATCAAAGTCGCTTTCCCCCTTCCTTACCAACTGTGTAGGTTTTCGGAATTCACCTTGCTTGGAAGAATAGATGCAGGAGAATCTTGATTTTTCACCACCGGCGTGGTATCGTTGCCATCTTGTTTTCCTGTGCTGGTTGGTAGCTGTGATGCAAGCCAGTTATGGCGCATTGCGAATTGCATAAAATATTGTAAAAAATTATCAAGAATGCTTGTTCCTCCTGCCAGCCATTAAAATGTTTTGATTGAATAAAAGTTTATTTGGGACTAAAAGAAAATTGTTCGAAGAATGTAGCAAAATCGTTCAACTAGTAAGCCATTTACAAATATTTTGTAGGAAAAAAATTCAAATTTTCAATCTAAGAAAAAATTATTCCAAAGCATGATGGTATCAAATAGTCTTTGTTGAAAAGATGTTATAAAATCTATACAATTTAAAATACTAAAAATCTGGTCCATTGCGTTCCAGCTCTATCCGATCGAATTGACGGAGGACATATATAGGATATAGGATAGTAGTCCGGCCGGGAGCTGCATCACATCGCTTGCTTGCGACAGCAACAGATGGGATCACACGTGGTGATATATTTATGCCCTGATTGGTTTACTTCCAAAATTTTGGCTTATCAAAGTAAAAAAATAGACCACGGTGTGTCTCTACAAAAAATCAGAGGTAGATTTGAGCATTTTATGGGTTGGGCTGGGCCAAACCAAAATATTTTGGGCCTAAAACGTGTGCCTAGTCCCGGCACATAGCAGCGGCGAGCCTATTTATCGGACCGGATATGGGCTAGGCTAGGACTTTCGATTATTTTTTAACTAAAAATAATTAAATTAAATCAATTGGATGGGCACGAGCCGGCTCAAAAATTTTTGGCCTGATTTTCTCTTAAGTCATGTACAACTCATAGACAACAGCTGTCTTTTTGTTGCTACATAGATCAAATGAGCTGATGTGGCCATCATTTAATGAGGAAAGAGAATGTTGCTGTCTACTATCTCGTCTACTGCTTTGGCTCGTGCTCCCATACAAAACATCATAAATCAGAGTGTGTATTTATTATCACACACACAGCTAAATAGACAGCAGTTGTCTAAACTATTGTAGAGCTGACTATTTAACTGTCTATATGTGTTAAATAGACAGCAGCTGTCTAAACTGTTGTACATGCCCTAGTCATGCCTAAGTCCCGATCATTGTCTACGGCCTTCATCAATTAGGTTCAGAATTTTTTTCAAAAAATCAGAAGGGGCTAGCTTCAATTTTTATGACGATGGATATAAATTAAACAAGTGGTACCTTCATTTGAGCATGTCGGTTTTGTAACCAGATCTTCACCTGCTTAGCCTCCAAGCCTATCTTTGTGCTAAGTGCCCAGCGCCCCAGCGTGTCTTCTCGTCAGGGTGGTCACGTTCTTGGGACATACTGTGTGCAACACATACTCCATAGTCCATACAATAGGACAGGTAAGTGCATTCTTGAGTTCAAAACATGAAGGGATTCATTTTTCACTTGATGTTGTTTACTGATCTTTGAGCTCTTCAATCTCTTCTTAGGCGTGGCGCTTCGCACGCTTGGTTGATCTCTAAGGTAGCACTCGTTGTTGTCCTAATCCTCAGAAGAATAAGTGCCGCCACGGTCCTCTTCTTCGAGGTACGGTGGTTGCACTACCAGAGAACCTCACATCCGTCCCCCTCATAGACCGCGGCACATTTTAGACCCGGTGCTAAGGGTGCATCACCGGTTGCTGGCTGCAACCGATGCGAATGTTAGACATTAGCACCGGGTCGTCGCAAGACCCGATGCTAATGTGCTCAGCCTGCCACCCCTGCGCGCCGCCCCCGCTAATAGCCGTTGGACCCGGTGCTAAGGGTGCATCAGCACCGGGTCCAACGGCTATGAGCAGGGGCGGCGCGCAGGGGTGGCAGGCTGAGCACATTAACATCGGGTCTTGCGACGACCCGGTGCTAATGTCTAACATTCGCATCGGTTGCAGCCAGCAACCGGTGCTAATGTTGCCCAAGGCCCTTTAGCACCGGTTGCTGGCTGCAACCGGTGCAAATGTGAGAGTAGTAGCACCAGGTCTTGCAACGACCCGGTGCTAATGAGCTCATATATAATACCTTCCCTCCCCTCGTCCGAGCCACCATCAACACTTGGAGTTGTGTTCATGTTGTGCTCGGGACAGGGGAGGTGCTGCCAAATTGTTTTTTAAAATTTGTGAAGATTTCACTCATCCAAGGGGCGCTAAAAGGTACATTCTTTCATTCTTTTATGTTTTTATTAGCTTGTATTGTTTATATGCTTTAGAAATAGAGAAATTTGTGAATCAAAATGGAAAGAGAGCCTGTGTTCATGGTGGAGAGAGAGAGAGCTTGTGTTCATGGTGGAGAGAGAGCTTGTGTTCATGGTGGAGAGAGAGCTTATGTATTGTATTTATTAGTTATTTATTTTTTTAATGGAAGTATATTTGTTTCTAGAAAATGAATATATTAATTATAGTTTTAGAAATGTGTTTAGTTTGACTTATATATGAATTCTAGTTTTATATATTAGATTTTATTGTCTTATGTATTAACTTTGCAATCTATTATATGTTAAATTTATATTTAGTTATATATTAAATTTATATTGTCTTATTTAGTTTGACTTATATATGGAAGTATATTTGTATTATATTATATATTAAATTATACAAATAATTGTTATTGGTTACTAATGCAAATGAATAGGCAGTGGATGTACGTGGACAATCACGATACGGCGTTTCGTGATGGCCTGAAGGGGTTTCTCGATGTCGCCGAGGCCAAAAGGACGCCGTTAGGTTTCATGTTCTGCCTATGCACTAATTGTCGAAATATACAATCGTACAAACAAAGAAGAGCTCTTCAAGTGCATTTGATGAGACACGGTTTCATGAGCAATTATTCTGTTTGGACGAAGCATGGTGAAAGAGTAATTCTAATGGATGAAGATGAAGAAGACGAGGTGGATAACGACATTCCGGTATTGGCTGAATACTACGGGGCCTTTGCAAATGCTGCAGTGGGTGATGCCGATCAGGAAGATGCTGCTCAGGAAGATGATGCTCAGGAAGATGACCCTAATGATGGACTTGGGCAAATGTTGCATGATGCTGAGAAAGACTTGGGCAATGATAAGGAACTGAAAAAGATACAACGCATGTTGCGGGACCACAAAACTGACTTGTACCCAGATTGCAAAGAGGGGCTTACGAAGTTGGGTAGTACACTTGAATTTCTACAGTGGAAGGCAGCAAATGGCGTTACCGATAAGGGTTTCGATGAGCTACTGAAACTCGTAAAGAAGATTCTGCCCCAAGGGTAACGAATTGCCATCGGCAATGTATGAAGCAAAACGAGTTGTTTGCCCTCTCGGTTTGGAGGTGCAGAAGATACATGCGTGTCCTAATGACTGTATCCTCTATCGCGGATAATACAAACACTTGGATTGTTGTCCGGTTCGCAGTTGCGTACGGTACACGATAAGGCGGGATGACCCTGGTGAGGTTGTGGGGGAGCCTTGTAAGAAAACAATTCCTGCGAAGGTGATGTGGTATTTTTCTCTGATACCCCGTCTGAAGCGTTTGTTTAGGAACAAAGAGCATGCCAAACTGATGCGATGGCACAAAGAAGAACGTAAGCAGGATGGCATGTTGAGACACCCCATTGATGGATCCTAGTGGAGGAACATCGACAGAGCATTCCCAGAGTTTGATGGTGATGCGAGGAATGTGAGGCTTGGTTTAAGTACCGATGGCATGAACCCTTTTGGTGAAATGAGCAGTAGTCATAGCACTTGGCCTGTGACTTTATGTATCTACAACCTACCCCCTTGGCTCTGCATGAAGCAAAAGTTCATTATGATGCCAGTGCTTATTCAAGGGCCAAAGCAACCTGGCAACGACATTGATGTCTACCTAAGACCATTGGTTGACAAACTTTTGCAGCTACAGAACGACGTGGTGCAATGTCTTGTCAGCTTTGAGATGATATTTCCACCATCCTTCTTCAATATTATGACACAACTATTGGTTCACCTCGTCAAAGAGATTCGTATACTGGGCCCAGTATTTCTACACAACATGTTCCCGTTTGAGAGGTTCTTTGCTGTGCTAAAGAAGTATGTCCGTAATCATTCTCGTCCAGAAGGATGCATTGGTAAGGGATACGAAACAGAGGAGATCATTGAATTCTGTGTTGACTTTGTCAATGATCTTATGCCGATTGGTGTGCTCGAATCACATCATGAGGGGAGACTTGGTGGAAAGGGCACACTAGGGAAAAGATTGATGGTAATCAAGGACATGAAGACATTTCGTAAAGCGCATCTCACAGTTTTGCAGCAATCAACCTTAGTTGCTCCGTACATCGAGGAGCACATGAAGATTCTCTGGGACGAAAATCCAGCAAAGTCCGCAGCCTTTATTCAGCGGATGCACAATAGTACTTTCGCCGCTTGGTTGCGAGAACGTCTGATGGGTGTCGATGGCATCAATGCGCAGCTAGCTTTTGTAGCTAGGGGTCCATCGACCATGATCTTAAATTTCCAAGGATACGACATCAATGGGTATACATTTTACACAAGAGCCTAGGACAAGAGGAGCACCAATCAAAACAGTGGAGTCCAAATCGACGCGACAGACACCAATGGCAATACTAACTCATACTATGGTGTCATAGAGGAGATATGGGAACTAGAGTACGGACCTTTGAAGATCCCACTGTTTAAGTGCCAATGGGTGAAGCTGACTGCAGGAGGTGTTACAGTTGATGAGTATGGAATGACGTTAGTGGACCTAAACAAGATTGGGTTTCTAGACGAACTGTTCGTCCTAGCCAAAGATGTCACACAAGTTTTTTATGTAAAGGACATGGCTAGCAGACCAAAGAAAGGGGCGGATAAGAAAGGGGTGAGTAAGCAATTGGACCCACCACAAGACGAGCCAAAGCGTCATATTGTTCTTCCTGAAAAAAGAAAAATCGTAGGAGTTGAGGACAAGACGGATGAAGATTATGATATGCTCGATGGGCTGCCTCCATTCTCGATGGCTGCTGACCCAAGAATCCTGTTAGCGGCGGAGGAGACACCCTATCTACGGCGTGATCACAATCAAGGAACATTGGTAAAGAGGAAGTTTATTAGTGTCCGAGTAAACGATGATGCCGTGTAATTTAATTGCACTATGTTCCAGAAATTCATATTTATATAAATGACGTCGTGTATTTGTTATGCATTTATGTGGTATTAGTTTGATATAATTACTATATTTCTATTAGTAAGTAAAGCACTTTGTTTTATAAGTTTTTAACATTTTGACATATGATCCATCAAAATATATGACCACCCGAAGCCCATCTTTCGTAAAATGTAGCAACGTTCGATCAATGAAACCAAATGATAATTCCTATGATTTTCTGGAATTTTCTATTATTTCTAATATTTTCTAGTAATTCCTACTATTTTCTAGAATTTTCTAATAATTTTAAAGGGCTTTGTTTTCTACAAAATTATTATTTTGAAATAAAGAGCTTCATTTAATAATTACTATTAGTAAGTAAAGCACGCATAGCTTGAAATAATTATTATATTTTTATTTATTAATAAAGTAAATGAAAGCAAATGATAATTCCTACGATTTTCTAAGATTTTATATTAATTTCTAATATTTTCTAGTAACTCCTACTGTTTTCCTAGAACTTTCTAACAATTTTAAAGAGCTTTGTTTTATTTATTTAATAATTACTATTAGTAAGTAAATCACTTTATTTATTTGTATTTATGAATAAAATAACTAATAGAAATAGAAAAAAGACCCGGTGCTAATTGTCGATTTGGATGAAAAATTGGCGGCAACTGAAATCCTAGGCCCTTTAGCACCGGGTAGATCCAACACCCGGTGCTAAAGGTGCCCAGGATTTTAGTTGCCGCCCCTGGGCACCTCTTTAGCACCGGGTGTAAGCAGATCCGGTGCTAAAGACTCATTAGCACCGGGTGTTCTATCCACTCGGTGCTAATGTGGTGGCCTCTAGAACCGGGTGAAGGAAAGACATGGCGCTCACCCTGTGCTAAAGGCACCGCCCCATATAACCACTCGCCCGCCCACCCGCCCTCCCTCACTTCTCGCCTTCCTCGCCGCCTCCGCCGCCGGTCCACCTCCCGCGCCGGTCGCCTGCGCCGCCGTCGCCGGTCGCCCGCGCCCGTCGCCAGTCGCACGCGCCCGCGCCACTCGTCGCCCGCGTCCGCGTCGCCGTCGTCCGCGCCCGCACCGCCGTCGCACGCGCCCGTCGCCCCGCGCCCACGCCGCCCGTACGTTGCTCGCCGCCGCGCCCGTCACCCCTCGCCTGCGCCCACGCCGCCCGTACGTTGCTCGCCGCCGCGCCCGTCGCCGTGGTTAATTTCTCTTTTATTTGGTATTTAATTTGTTACATAATTTGGTATATATGCTTATTTGGTATTTAATTTTTTATATATATAGAATTGGTATATATAATTTGTATATATAATTTTGTATATATGCTTATTTGGTATATATAATTTTTTATATACCAAATTATATAATTTTGTATATATGCTTATTTTGTATTTAATTTGTTATATAATTTTGTATATATGCTTATATGGTATTTAATTTGTTATATATATAGAATTGGTATATATAATTTTGTATATATGCTTATTTGGTATATATAATTTGTTATATACCAAATTATATAATTTTGTATATATGCTTATTTGGTATTTAATTTGTTATATAATTTTGTATATAAGCTTATTTGTTATACATATAGAATTGGTATATATAATTTGTATATATAATTTTGTATATATAATTTTGTATATATGCTTATTTATATATGCTATTTTGTATATATAATTTGTTAGTGTAATTTTGTATATGCTTATTTATATATGTAATTTTGTCTATGCTTATTTATATATGAGATTTTGTATATATAATTTTGTGTATAATTCCATTTTGTAGAAAAAACATATTTAGCTTGTAACCATATTTTGTATGTAATTTTTGTAATAATTGGGACTTTGCATTTAATTCTAATATTTAATTCTAACCTTAGTGTATTAGATAAATGTGCAAAACCTATCGCGCAATTAAACCCTTTCGCGAACCCCTTCGCGTCGCGCACCCAAACCTTCGCGAACCCAAACGCGTCACGCACCCAAACCTTCGCGAACCCAAAGGCGTCGCGCACCCAAACCTTCGCGAACCCAAACGCGCCTCGCACCCAAACCTTCCGAAACCCAAAGGCGTCTCGCACCCACCCTTCGCGAACGCTAAACCCTAAACCACTAAACCCAAACCCTAAACCCCCTAGTCCAAACCCTAACCCTAAACCCCGAAACCCAAACCCTAAACACGCTAGCTCCAACCCTAAACCCCAAAACCCAAACCCTGAAACCCAAACCCTAAACCCCCCTAGCCCTAACCATAAACCCCAAAACCCAAACTCTAAACCTCAAAACCTAAACCCTAAACCCCCTAGCCCTGACCCTAAACCCCGAAACCCAAACCCTAAACCCCAAAACCCAAACCCTAAACCCCCTAGCCCTAACCCGAAACCCCCTATCTATATTTATTTCTTACCAATTATTTTTATTCCTATAGATGGCAGACAACAACCCTAGCGAACCCTTGCAAGAGGATAATGACCAGTTCTTAATTAATTAAATATTTGGTATCAATGCTGAAGAAAACCCGCAACCAAACATGGAAGACGTGTTGGGTATTGCTCAAGGGAGCGAAAATGTGGAACAACGTAATGTGGATGAACGCAGTAATAATGAGCCCACGTCTAGTCATGTGTGAATATATCTCATTTAATATGTATTGTATATCTCAATAGATCTCATTTAATATTGTATCGTTTATATATAATTTATGTAGCCCGCCTCTGCGTCGACAACCGGAACTAGGAAATCCAGACGATCTGCCACTAAGAAGTTGAAGGATGTGAAGTTTCACATCACACGAGTGGAGGATGATGGGGAGCCAGTTGAGCCCAAACAAGTGGCCAGAAAATTTATATATCAGTGCGGAGTTGTTCTACGGAAACGCGTGCCCATTAGCATCAGAACATGGAAATCCATGGACCCTACTGAGCCGCACGTGTTGCCCAATACTGAGAAGGAGATGCTATGGGTGGACTTAAAAGGAATTTTCGAATGGCAAGTGAAGGATTGAACAATGAAAAAGATGGTAATTCTGTTCCAGGATTATAAGAAAAATCTGTACAAGAATTATCTCATTACCGGAGAAGCACTGGATCCTGCGAAGCATCCAACCATCACTCCTGATGCTTGGGAATCATTCTTGGAGTACAAAAGCTCCGAAGAAGGGTCAAGTATGACCGTTAGAAACGCTGACAATGTCGGTAATAGGAAGTACACCCATCGAATGGGTTCAGGAGGTTATAAAGGGAGCATTGATAAATGGGAGAAGATGGAAGAAAATCTATTTGCTAGAGGCATTCGTCCAGCGACACATGACTGGCCCACACGATCCAAGCATTGGTACTATGGTCATGGAGGCACCCTCAGTCCGATCGACGGCTCTTTAGTTTTTGGCGAGGACTTACGAGAACTAGCTCAACGTCTCATCGATATCCTTAAGGCATCTGAGAGGGGAGAATCTATTCCTGATAGAGACAAAGATGAGCTAACCTATGCCTTAGGAAACAAGGAGCATCCTGGACGTACGCACGGCATAGGCATAGTACCATGGAAGAAAGGATTCAAAGATGACGTCACCTCCTATATGAGCCGTTCGAGGAAGAAGGGGGAATATGAGCAGAGGGTGAGGGACCTAGAGGAAACGGTAACCGCCCAGGGCTCAAAGATACAGGAAATGGAGGTAGAGACGGAGCGGTGAATGAAGTTAGCATGGCTCCAGATACAAGCCACAGGAATAGCCAGCACAGAGCATGTACCTCTCCAAGATCCTAATGCGGCCCTTCTTAGCCCTCCACAACATCGAAGCAGTCACGCTTCCACAGAGCATGTACCTGGCCATTAAGACATTCCCGCACCTCAGTCTGAACCGGTTCGTTGCCCCGTGGATGAAATAACTCAACGGACCGCATGTGAGCTTATCGTGAGGCAGAAGAACATATCTGTTGTGGTACATATGCGGCATTATTTTGTACATTTCGTAAATATCATCATAAATATTATTCATTTACTAACTTCCTTTCTACTTATTTTATAAGGTCGCATACGGTATGACCAAACCAGTGGAACCAGGTCAAACATGGCATTGCATGGAGATTCCACATGGTTACGTACCCGTTGAGGTGGAGCAAGTCGTTGACCAGTGGAATGACTTAGAACTTGACATCGCCGGAGGTGACGGAGAAACAAAACTCGGGGAGTGTTCTCACGGCATCATTCTATGGAGCAAGCTAGACATCACCATACCTAGTAGCACCAAGTCTCCTTCAGATCCGCTGTCTCCAAGAGGTCCACCAGATCATGATTCTCTGGGAGCTCATGACGCAAACCCGTCTCCGTCTCCTCCGCGGCGGAAGTCTCCGTCTCCGTCTCCTCCACGGTGGAAGTCTCTGTCTCTGTCTCCTCCACCGCAGAAGCCTAAACCAAAGAAGCGCTCTAAATTGTCTAGCTTGGCCCCTCCACCACAGAAGAAGCCACGGAAGGTCAAAGAGAAGCCTGCACCACCGAAAAAAGCTTACGAGCAGACTCAAGAAGAGCTCGATGCCTCTATTAAAGAAGACGTAAAGAGGCAACTTTTCACGAGAAAACAACCAGAGCCAAAGATTGACCCGGCCACAGCAAAATCCTTCCTCTAAAATTTGACCAGGGGACAACAGAAGAGGGCACAAGTATCAGACTATGACCGCTCATTACTGAAATCTCAAGGGAAGAGGAAGGCAGCAGCGTCCAAACCTGTTGCTCAGCTCGGCAACCAACCTCAACAGTCGTTGCCTCAGTTGGCATCTGAGTACGAGCTGAACGTGCAACGACAAATGGCCGAGACAGGACTCTCTCGAGAGGAAATCACGGGACAAAAAGAAATCCCTGTGAGCACATCGTTCAGGTGGCCATTTAAGCTTGGCCAGCCTTTGGTCGGTCCAGAAATGGAGAGCAAGCTACAAACAAAGATGCGCCGATTCCATCAGTGGTATCTGGAACAATCAAGAAGCAAAAGGCGCATGTTTGGAGTTCGCGTAAAGGACCAAGATTTCTTCAATGGCGAGGAAACGCTCTGGTTGGAGTTCAAAGATATATATGAGGTGTACCACCAAGACGCCATGGACGTGTCTTTAATCGCCTGTTGGGTATTATAAGTGCTTTGTTCTCAATTACATTTGACACTTGAAAAAAAATTAATCTATGCTGACACGCCCTTTATTGCTTAACAATGCAGAATGGAGATTCAAAGATGTCGGAGGGAATGAATATTTGACATTGGTTACATGGACCTGACAAATATAAGTGACAAAATGATTTTGATGAATCCAGAGGAAACATATCAAAATTTATACAAGTATCTCCAAAAACATAATTATTACGACTCCATACTATTGTCGTAGAATTTCGGGTGAGTGCATATACATGTATCTACTTATAGTGCCTATACAAAATTTTATGGACTCCATACTATTGCCGTTCAATTTTATTTCTCATTATAATGTATACATGTATACAGTTTTCACTGGATCCTAATCATAGTGTGTCCTGACCGAGGTATCGTCTACATCTTTGATTCGTTGAAGTCTCCAACATATGCTTACCAGAACATCATTGACATGTTTACAATGTGACATATATTTTCCCATTTAACTCAATCTGCCCTTACACTCACAATGATTTAACACAACTTTTTGGTTCACAGGGCGTAGGATCAATTTCGTCAAGATAACCCTGATATGATCCATGAAACACTCACATGGAAGACTGGCTTTCCGGTAAGCAAGTAATTTGTACGTGTAGGTCTCCGCTAACCTATTATATGAATTTTACTTAACTTTATTTTTTGATCGACAATGTCGCCAACAGGGGTCGGGAAATAATCTATGTGCATACTATGTTTGTGATAACATGCTCAATTGGTCGACGAAAAAGATGACTCACCATGATGTTATGGTACGTAACACATTTTCACGTTTTAATTTGATATATTTACTATATTTGTAGAAAAAGCACTTGATTTTATAATAAATGATATTATTTAGAAATATACGGCTTCATTTAATGATAATGGGATTCATTTATAATAAATAATATTATTATTAAATTTGAATTAATAAGTAAAGCACTTTGTTTTATAATAAATGATTATTTAGAAATATAGGGCTTCATTTAATAATTACTATATTTGTATTAATAAGAAAAACACTTTGTTTTATAATAAATGATTATTTAAATATAGACGGATATTTGTATTTTTTATTTTATATTAAATGATTATTAATTGCACAATTGTTGTCTTCAATTCCACGGATTTAATATTTTCAATTATTTGCAAATTATAGATGATGAGGCTGGAAGAAGATAGACTCGATCAAGAGAGAATAGAGGCAATTGCAGAATAGCTCATTCGATGGATTTGGGACGAGGTCGTTAATCCCCGTGGAGAATTCCATCCCCCTGGAGGATGTGCCGTCAAGTCGTTCCTCTAGTCGGATTTCTTAAGTTGTAATATACAGTTCAAATATATAACTCTAGTTGGATATCTAAATTATAATATATATATATATATTGTCACACCCGGTTCTAGAAAGCAAACCGAGTGTACACTGTATGTGTGCCAGGATCAAGTTTCACACATACAGTAAGCCAGAATGTGAATAACAGATAAAGTATCACGCATAATAAACTATATAAATGACTTACGAGTCTATCAGAGTATACAGCGTATCCTGGAAACGAAGGCTCCAAACTTCACAGGCAGTCGACTGGGGGTTGCGTACGCCTAGAACTCCTCAAAACCAGCAGTGAAAATCCTCTAAATTCTCAAACTGAGCAGCATTCCGGTTGTCGTAGATGCAATAAAAGAAAGAAAGGAAGGCAACAAGTATGAGCACATAACGTACTCAGCAAATGTAATATGACATACAAGGCTGAGGCAAAAAGGTTGGCTGACCATACTGCAGTAAGCACTTTTAGTTGGTCAAGTTTTATTAAGCAACTATTTACTAGCAAATGAAAGTATATACCACCCACAAATTAATGAATGTCATATTCCCAACATAACTCAAGTAACCACGATTTAGATCTTGTTCAAGTATGATTATCATGTGAGGGTCCAGGCCGCTCTTGACCGTGAGCACGGCTGTTATAACAGTTTTACACTCTGCAGAGGTTGTACACTTTCACCATAAGCCGCGTAAAAGTTCAGAAGAACTTTAAACCCAACCATGCCGAGGGGGCCAATCCTCTTAAATCACACTACCGAGGTGTGACCGCATAGGGACGCTACGAGGCCTTTACAAAGATTCCTTAGTAAATAGTAACCCGCTAAGGTTTCCGGTTCCGAAGCAAAGTATAACCCTCCCTAATGAGGTCTGTCTCTTACCAAAGCCCACAGCTCAAGAGGACCGAGCTATACCCCGTCAACTCGCCGCCCCCCATGCCCCTTTCGGGTAAGGTCACCATCCACTAAAGTCTCTAATTAATTAGCCAAGACCAGAGCCATATAGTACTTATGGTTGCACTGTTTTCCTGGGTGGTTCTCCATGTTCCGATTAAAACATATGATCTTGCCAATTAGTTATTAAAAAGAGTATATGGAACATAGAGTAGGGGTTCGTTTAACCAATCCCAGTTGAGCAAGCTAAGCATCATCTACCATCAAAGTTAATTAAATAACCCAGTTTGAGGGATAGGGAAAATATAGTGGCTACGTAAATCCTTAAATAGGAACCCATCAAATTAAGACACATGCAAGGGTGGTGAAATTAATAATTATTAGGACATTTGCATGACATAATACACTTGCCTTTCTCCAAAGTATAGCTGCTCAGATTCTCTTCGAAGTCTTCTTCATTTGAACAACGTTCCGTCTACTCGGAGCAAACATCAAGCACAAGAAGAAGCTAAACAAGCAAACAAACAATATACAACTAAGAACAATACACCAATCAAAAGAGAAGCTTTTAAAAGAGCGCACTAACGGATGAGGCTCGTTACTATGGTTACGAGAACCTAAGGACCACGAAGATCAGAGAGAGAAAGAAAGATACGAAGGTTCCAAGGCAGAGCTTTAATTGGCACAAGGAATATCACACGTACAGAGGATTTATGAATACGAGGATCTCAAACAACAATATATTACTTTAATAATTTAATTTTATATTACAATACAATGACATAGTAACTCACACCATATCATTGAAGCAATATAAAGTTAAAAATTAAAATAATATTGTTTTGCAGAGAACCACATCATAAGAAAAGATCTATACTCAAACTTAGTGATATGGCTCAGAAAAGATGGACTAGCGACAGGATTGCAGAAAAGAGTGTTGCGGACATTGGAACACTGGCTGATGAATTTATAGGATGCGATAGATGTTGGAGACAGTTGATTGGCAAAACAGAATAGGGATCAAGTGAGAAACGTAGGGTGCACTAACAGGATTGGGTTTAGAGGCATGGGAAAGGCTGAGAACAGAACTACGATTGAAAACTTAAGACTAGCGGAAGACTTACGATTATAAAAGGAAACACTATACGCTTAATAAATTTTAATTTGATAAAATCATATATAAAAGATTATTTCCTGGAAATTGATTGAATTATATTTAAATATGTGAAACCAAGGATGCATTTTATTTATAACTATTTTTTAGACATTATGTAATTAAACGCATAACTTTAGTATTAAAAACAGATGCGAGCATCTAATTGATTAACTTTTAGTGACCATGTTGAACTAATCAATATTATTGATAAAACACCTTTATGTTGACATTCACACAAATTAATACTCATTTAAGAAAGCATTAAGTTTGACGCTAATCACCTTTTAGTTTGAAATCTAGTTTAATACTCATTAATAAATTTTACATAAGCTTATTAAAATCTGAAATATTACTTAATCATATTTTATAGAGAAAACTTAATAGATAGATAATTAATAAGCAAAACGAGAACACTAGAACAAAGTCACATAAAAGGTTTTATTAATCAAATTACTTGGAAGTGAAACTTCTAAGTTGGCTTTAATTAGAAACACTAGTTAATAACCATTTAAACCAAGTAACAGTGATCTATGAAAACATATGAAATCTAAATATAACCTTAATCCAAGTTAAATCAAAGTTATACCTAGGTTTCCAATATTATAACTTGTTCAACTATCACTTTTAAAACTTATAATATATTAACCATATTAACATTAATAAGAAAACCAAAATATAATTCTTAATTGGCTTTCAATTAAAGGAACATGTTTATCAAATCAAATAACTTTATATCTCTAGTTAAACTAGTCATATTATCATTAAAACAGATTTGTGTTAACATTAATCAAGATTGATAATTATTTATGAAAACTCGAAGTTTAACTCTAATTAGCTTTTAATTAGAGAACTAGTGATTATAAACATCAATCAAGTTAATAAAATTTTATGAAACAACAAGATAGAGCCTAATTAAATTTTAGTTAGAAAAATTATAAAATTAATACTAATCATGTTAATATTATTTAAAGAAACCAAGATATTATCTACTTCAATTTTATTTAGAACGCTCAAGAAATAAGTATTAAACAAGTTAATATTATTTATGCAACCAAAATATTTGCAACCTATCAACTTTTATTTATAAAACTCAGTGAATTAATCAAATTCATAGTTGACATGAAAAACGGAGTTTAAACATTAATTATATTTTAATTTAGAAAGACACATTAAACTAGCCTTTAATTAAATTAATGTTAAATAAAATTCAGAAATATTTGTCATGGTAAATAATAGTACTAACACGTGGTTTAAGTTGATACGAAGCTAACGCAACAAGAACGGATTAAAACGGGTTTAAAACGTGAAAGATATGATTTTTCTAAGGTTTAAGGACTTGTTTGCAACGTTTTAAAACTTCCAGGGGCTAAAATAAAAGAAAAAGGACCTATTTATAATTATTTTCAATTTAATTTGGACTGCGGGTTGATTTCCAAATTCCTCAGGGGCTCTTTAGCAAATGTCGCTGCGCTGACCGGTATTTACTTGATTGACTTCGGCTCGGATTAACACGGACCGTTGGATCGAGATCTAACGGTTGGAAACAGATCGAACAGTAGCTCGCCGGCGAGAACGGCGGCGCTGTGCTCCCTCGCGGCGGCGCTACGCCGGAGAAGCGTCGGAAACTTGCTAGAACGCTCGGTTTGGGATGGGATCACGTCCTAAGGACTCGCGAGACTATGACAAGTTCACCTAGGGTGCTCTGGATGACTAGGGACACACACTGACGACGAACCACGACGGCGACGCCATGGGCGGCGGCGGAGCTCTCGGTTGCGGCGCGGACGCGAGGCTAGGGCTACAATTCGCGACAAGGAGTAGTCAGGAAGGTTGAGTAGGCGATGGCAAACTCACAAGGGCCAATCTCGACGAAGGAGAAGCAGCGACGGCGACTGGCGACGAAGAACGGCGGCCGAGCGGCGGAGGAGAACGACGGCCGAACCTCGACGAGAAGTGGCGGAATCGATGCGCCACGACGAGGGGAAGCTACTGAGGGTCTTGGTCTCCCACCTCGAGCAGCAAGGGCGGCGAATCGCTGGCAAAGGCGGGCGGCGGCAATGGTGGCTCGGGCGGCTATGATTGCGACTCGATTGGAGGGGAAACCAAAGGCGGTGGCCGAGTTAAATAGGTCGGGGGAAATCGGACACGCGTGGGGGAGAAGGACTCGGCAACGCGAAGAAGAGAGACTCGGCGCGGCGCGTCGGGATTGAACTCGGACTCGGCGTCCGGGTTGACGACGAGAGGAAGGGGGAAGAGCTGTCATGTGGGTCCACCGCGTCAGCGACACAGAAGAGAGAGAGGCGGTACGGGCCGGCAGTGGGCCGGAAGTGGAAAAGGGCTGAGCGCACAGGAAAGAAATCGGCCCAAGAAGAAAAAGAAAAAGGCCGGGAAAAAAAAGAAAGAGAAGGAAAAAGATCAGGGGGCAAAAACGGACTGGGCCAAGAGTTCGAGGGGCAAAACCGAACTCGGCTGATTTAAACTTTTCTAAAACTCAAACAAAAGCAAATCAAATTCGAATTTAAATAGAATTTAAATTCCAACTTGATTTACTAGCAACCAAAAATATATGCAACAGCATGAATGCAACAAAAACTTATTTGACTAAAGTATTTATTTAATGTGATATTTAAATTGATAAAAAGGCTAGAAATTCCAATTAATTCCTAGAAAATTTATTTAAGCCTTAATAAATCCTAGAAAATTCATAGGGTTGCTTCAATTTAATTGTGATGAATTTTAGGGACTTATAAACATATATTGTTTTGAATTTTAGAATACATGTATTTATATTATATATATATTACATTCCCTGTTAATTATTTAAACCTTGGAAAATTTTATAAATTAGAGAAAATCATTCCAAGTTTTATAAAATTTTATAAACTTTATAAATTTTATTTATATATATATTTTTTTGTTTTATTCATTGCATTTATTTATATTATTTATTCACATCCCAAATTTAGAAAATTTGGGGTGTGACATATATCTTCTATTTTAATTATATGTCTAGCTAATATGAATATATAGTACTACATGCACGGCAGCTGAATACATATTTGAATACGTATCATAATACATATATAAACGTACATGCATGGCGGCTGCAAAAAGTAACAAAAAAAAGAAATCCAGGCCCTTTACCATCGGTTGTAGACACCAACCGGTGCTAAAGGCCCTCCCCGCTGTGTTGGCAGGGCCTTTAGCTCCGGTTAGTGTTTATAACCGGTGCTAAAGGCCCCCTTTAGCACTGGTTATGCTACCTCGGAAGTTTAGCACTGGTTGGGAACCCGGTGCTAAAGCCCGTTCACAACCGGTGTGGATGTGAGGTTCTCTAGTAGTGTTGTCATCCACCTCATCCTAATGGTTGTTTCATACAGTAACACAAGGTGCTTTCATTGCCAATGTTACAGTTCAGATCATGTGCATATTATTGTCGTTGTCCTGCTGGCGTGTTCTCCATAAAGTATCCTGATAATAAAAGAGGATGGTCACAGTGAGAAATTAACGAAAGTTGGGCAGTTAGCAAAGAGAACTGCATGTCAAAAGAAGTTGACACAGCTACATAAGTATAATTAAATGCTACTGTAGACAACTGTTATTTACATTTCCCCTCCACTCTAGTTAAAATCCGCAATAAAAAAGGAAATATGTCATAGGCACACTTTAACATAAGTACCCAAAAACTTGGACATGTACTTATACTATATATACAAACAATGAACTTTTTTCTCGTCACGTTTATGTAGCACAGACCAGGGTTTCTAGGATTCAAATTTGGGTAACTATGTCAGTCCAATATAATTTGAACTTTTAATCCAGTCTAGAGTTGAAATTAACGAGCCCACAAGTTCTGACTTAGTATAAATGCAGCTCTCACTACCAGAATGATCGACATCTGCACCGGGTGGGAAATGCCGTTAGCACCGGGTTTCCCACCCGGTGCAACTAATCCGAGGCTAAAGGGGTACCCCTTTAGCACCGGGTCGAAAAAACGGTGCTAAAGGGCCCCTTTAGCACCGGGTGCAGCCACGACCCGGTGCTAAAGGGCCTGCCCCGTAGCGCCGTTAGCAGGGCCTTTAGCACCGGGTCGTGGCTGCACCCGGTGCTAAAGGGCCTGCCTTTAGCACCGGTTGCTGCCTGAAACCGGTGCTAAAGACCCCGGATTTCTTTTTTTTTTGCTTTTTTCAGTAGCCATGCGTGCACGTCTATATACGTATATATTCTAATACGTGTATTCTAATGCGTATTCGGCCGACTCTATATTCATACTAGCTGACATTTCATCAAAATAGAAGACATATATTACAAAAGTAGATATTCATGCATCTCAACTCGAGTTATATATATTTAAACTGTATTTTCTACTTAATTAAGATTGACGACTATCGTGTTGGACTGTCCGGCACGTCCTCCAGTACTGGCGAGAAGTATTCTCCTCGGGGATTGACGACCTCGTCCCAGATCCATCCGACGAGCTGTTCTGCAATTGCGTCAATTCTTTCTAGCTCCAGGGACTCTTCCTTCAGCCTAAACATCTATAATTTACAAATAATTGAAAGATATTTAATCCGCCGAGTTGGAGACAATAATTGTGCACTTAATAATAATGGAAATGTTGTTTATTATTACGTACCATAATATCGTGTTGTGTAAGCTTTTTATGTCCCCAATTCCACATGAAATCGCAAACATAGTATGCACATAAATTATTTCCCGGCCCCTGTTTGGCACACTGTCGACCAAAAGAAATTAAGTAAAATTCATATAATATATTAGCCGAGGCCTACATGTACAAATTACTTGCTTACCGGAAAGCCAATGTTCCATTTTAGTGTTTCATGTTGAATTCCCGGGTGTTCTTGACGAAATTGAATCCAGGCCCTGCGAACAAAAAAATTGAGTTAAGTCATTGCGAGTGTAAGGGGTGAATTAAGTAGGGGAAAATATACATCACCTTGTCATCATGTCCATGATGTTCTGTAGTTTTTCTTTTGGAGTGTGCAACGAATCAAAGACGTTCACGACACCCCGGTCAGGACACAATATTATTAGGAACCAGTGGAATCTGTGCACATGTATATATTATAATCAGAAATGAATTAGTACACAGAAAGTATAAGAAGAAGAAGCCTGTGTATGTACTCACTCGATGTTGTACGGGATTAGTATGGAGTCGCAGTAATTTTGTTTCTTAATATATTTGTATAGGTTTCCATATGTTTCCTCAGGATTCATCAATATCATTTCTTCACTTATCCTTCGAGGATCCACGAAACCAACGTCATATATCCCGGATCTGCGACATTTTTGAATTTCCATTCTGCATATGTTAAGCAATAAATAAAGCCCGCGTCAGCATAGATTGGAATTATTGTTTTCAAACTGTGAATTATAAGCAACAACAAAGTACTTACAGTGTCCAACAGGTGATCAAATCCACGTCCATGGCGTCGCGGTGGTACAGCTCATATATATCCTTAAACCTCAGCCACACCCAATCCTCGTCACCATTGTAGAAATCATGGTCCTTCACGCCTACTTTGATCATGCGCCGTTTATTCCTTCTTGATTCTTTCAAGTACCACTCATGGAATCGGCGCATCTTCGTCTGTAGCTTGCTCTCCATTTCAGGAGGGACCATAGGCTCGCCAAGATTAAACGGCCACCTCAGCGTTGTGTTTACAGGCACCTCTTCTTCCCCCAGGACTTGCGCTCTGGTTAGTCCAGTCTCGGCCATTACTCGTTGCACGTTAAGCTCGTCCAGAGATGGCAATGGACCCAAGGGCCGCTGAGGTTGCTGGCCGAGCTGAGGAACCTTTTTGGATGGGCCCGCCTCCTTATCTGCAGCCTTCCGCTTCCGGCGAGATTTCAGTAATGAGCGGTCATAGTCTGTTACTATTACTTCCTTCTGTTGACCCTTGCCCAAATTACCGAGGAATGACTTGACGACGGTGGGATCAAGCTTCGGCTCCGGCTCAGGTTTTTTCCTCCACTCGGCCATTTACCTCTTTGTGTCTACTTTGACCGAGGCTTCGAGCTCCTCTAGAGTCTTCTCACCCGCTCTTTTCTCTGGTGCGGGCTTCTCTTTGGTTTTCCGCGCCTTCTTCGCTGGTGGAGTGGGGGCAGAGGCTTTAGTGCGGCGTCCCCTCTTTGGCGGAGGGGGCGGAGACCTCTTCGGCGGAGGAGACGGAGACCTCTTCGGTGGAGGAGACGGAGACCTCTTTGGCGGAGGAGACGGGCTTGCATCAGGAGCTCCCGGAGAATCGTCATGATCATGTGGATCTCTTGGAGGTGACGGGGGCTTGTTGGTAGCCGCAGGTGTACCGGGTATGACGACGTCTGCCTTGCTCCATAGAATGATGCAGTGAGAACACTGACCGAGTTTTGTTTCTCCGTCACCTCCGGGGATGTCAAGTTCCAAGTCTTCCCAGCTGGTGACGACTTGCTCCACCTCAATAGGTACGTAACCATGTGGAATGTCATTGCAGTGCCATTTTTGCCCTTCTTCCACACGTTTGGTCATACCGTATGCGACCTGATAAGTTAGTAGTCACAAAGAAAGTTAGTAAATGAATGGTATTTACGGTGAAATGTATGCAGTATGAACTAAGGTCGCATACGTACCACCACAGCTAAGTTCTTCTGCCTGACGACAAGCTCGCACGCGGTCCGTTGAGTTATTTCATCCACGGTGTAACGGACCGCTTCGGCGGCCTGTGTGGAAGCGTGACTGCTTTGATATTGCTGTGGAGGGCTAATAAGGGCCGCATCTTGGAGAGGTGCATGCTCTGTGGAACCGGTCCCGCCTGTGGCTTGTTGGAGAGGTGCAGGCTCTGTGGAACCGGTCCCGCCTGTGGCTTGTTGTATCTGCAGCCATTCTACCTTCATCCGTCGCTCCATCTCTGACTCCATTTCTTGGAGCTTTGAGCCCTGGGCGGCAACCGTTTGCTCTAGGTCCCTCACCCTCTGCTCATATTCGGCCTTCTTCCTCGAACGGCTCCTATAGGTGGCGGCGTGCTCTTGGAAACCTTTCTTCCATGAGATGCTTGTGCCTACGCCGCGCGTCTGTCCAGGATGCTCCTTGTTCCTTAAGGCATAGGTTAGCTCATCTCTGTCTCTATCGGCAACAAATTCTCCCCTATCAGATGCCCTGAGGATATCGAGGAGACGATGAGCTAGTTCTCGCAAGTCCTCGGGAAAAACTAAGGAGCCGTCGATTGGGCTTAGGGTGCCTCCATGACCATAGTACCAATGCTTGGTCCTTATGGGCCAGTCATGTGTCGCTGGAGTGATGCCTCTAGCATATAGATCTTCTTCCATCTTCTCCCATTTAGCGATGCTTGCCTTGTAACCTCCCGAACCCATCTTATGAGAGTACTTCTTATTTGCGGCGTTTCCAGCGTTTCTAGCGCTAGCCGTTGCACCCTCTTCGGAGGTTTTGTACTCAATGAATGCTTCCCACTCGTCATTGGTGATCTTCTTATACTTCTCAGGATCCGGGGCCTCTCCGGTTTTGAGAAATTGCGAGTACAACTTCTTCTTGAAATCCTGAAACAGAACTGCCATCTTCTTCATTGTCCAATCCCTCAGTTCTGCTTCATGAGTGCTAGGCCAGTCGAATATTGCCTTTAATTCCCTCCATAGCATCTCCTTCTCTGTATCGGGGAGCACGTACTCCTCAGTGGGGTCCGTGGACTTCCATTTTCTGATACTAATGGGCACATTGTCCCGTACAATTACTCTGCACTGAGATACAAATTTCTTGGCCACTTTTGGGGGCTCAACTGGCTCCCCATCATCCTCCACTCGGGTGATGTGTAACTTGACATCCTTCAGCTTCTTCGTGGTCGATCGTTTTGATTTCTTAGCAGAGGCGGCCTACACAAATTACATATATACGAGATGATATAGAGATGGTATACATAATTGACATGTACAGTACAAATTTATGTTATCTATATACACACCTGACTAGACGAGGGCGCGCTACCGGCTCCTTCAATAGTTTCGGCCCTTGCAACATTGTCGCCCTGAACATTTGCGGCCCCTTCAACATCTTCGGCCCTTGCAACATTGTCGCCCTGGACATTGTCGTCCCTTCCAATGATGCCCAACACATCATCCATGGACATTGGTTGGGTTACAATATTGAAAAGTTGATTCGCAAAGAACGTGTCGTTGTCCTCTTGCATGGGTGGGACAGTGGTGTTGTTGTCCTCTTGCATGGGTGGGACAGGGGTGTTGTTGTCCTCTTGCATGGGTGGGACAGGGGTGTTGTTGTCCTCTTGCATGGGTGGGACGTTGTTGTTGTTGTCCGCCATCTATAGAATTAAAAATAATTGATAAGAAATATATACAAAGCATACATATTCCCAATATTTCTAACATTTTCGCTAAGGGGGTCGGTGCGTGAAAAACGGATTCGCCAAGGGGTTCGGGTGCGCGGTGTGAATTGATTCGCTAAGGGTTCGCTAAGGGGGTCGGTGCGCGAAAAACGGATTCGCTAAGGGGTTCGGGTGCGCGATGGGTTCGGGTACGCCATAGAATTTCCGATAATAAACATTTTTGATAGTATACATTATACAAACATATAACATTTCCAATATACATTTAAATGAAGCACATATATTTCTAATATACATAGAATTTCCAATATACATTTAAATGAAGCATTTTCCAATATACATTTCAAACATATAACATTTCCAATATACATTTCAATGTAAATATCTCCAATACATTTAAATGAAGCATTTTCCAATATACATTTCAAACATATAACATTTCCAATATACATTTCAATGTAAATATCTCCAATACATTTAAATGAAGCATTTTCCAATATACATTTCAAACATATAACGTTTCCAATATACATTTCAATGTAAATATCTCCAATACATTTAAATGAAACATTTTCCAATATACATTTCAAACATATAACATTTCCAATATACATTTCAATGTAAATATCTCCAATACATTTAAATGAAGCATTTTCCCATATACATTTCAAACATATAACATTTCCAATATACATTTCAATGTAAATATCTCCAATACATTTAAATGAAGCATTTTCCAATATACATTTCAAACATATAACATTTCCAATATACATTTCAATGTAAATATCTCCAATACATTTAAATGAAGCATTTTCCCATATACATTTCAAACATATAACATTTCCAATATACATTTCAATGTAAATATCTCCAATACATTTAAATGAAGCATTTTCCAATATACATTTCAAACATATAACATTTCCAATATACATTTCAATGTAAATATCTCCAATACATTTAAATGAAGCATTTTCCCATATACATTTCAAACATATAACATTTCCAATATACATTTCCAATATAACATTTCAATATACATTTCAATGTAATTTCTAATATTTTCAATGTATGTGCTTAGCGAACGTGTTCGGCCATGCGCGTTCGCTAACCAAATGCGCATGGCCGAACACGTTCGCTAAGCAAATGTGCATGGCCGAACGTGTTCGGCCATGCAACGGGTACCTGCACACACAAACACGTGCACGGCACAAAGGCCGGCTCACAAACATTTCACAGAGGCTCACCGTGCAGTGACGGGCGCGGCGGGCGACGGCGGCGAGGGGACGAGGAGCGGCGCGGGGACGACGTGCGGCGCGGGGATGAGGGGCGCCGGCGCGGGGACGACGGGCGCGAGGACCACGGGTGGCGGCAGCGTGAGTGCAGGGATGACAACGGCGGCGGGGACGACAGGCGCGCGCGGGGACGACGACGGCGGCGGGGACGACGATGGCGGCGGGGACGACGGGCGGCGGCGCGGCGTGGGCGCGGGGACGACAGGTGGCGGCGGCGTGGGCGCGGGGACCACGGGCGGCGGCGGCAACGGGCGACGGCGACGGGCGGCGGCGGCTGAGGAGACGAGGGGGCACCGGCGGCGGTTTCGATCTGTGACGAGTGAGGGCGAAGTGAGGGAGGGGAGAGAAGTCCCCGGCCTATATAGGTCCGGGGCATTTAGGACCGGGTGCAGCCACGACCCGGTGCGAAAGGCCCTTTAGCACCGGGTCTTCTACACCCGGTGCTAAAGGCCGTAACTGTGCGCCAGACGAAGGCCTTTAGCACCGGGTGCAGCCACGACCCGGTGCTAAAGGCCCCCCTTTCGCACCGGGTCTTCTACACCCGGTGCTAAAGGCCCCGTAACTGGCGCCAAACGAAAATTGGGGGCCTTTAGCACCGGATTTTAGATCAACCCGGTGCTAAAGGCCCCAACTTTTCGTTTGGCGCCCAGTTTCCAAACGGGCCTTTAGCACCGGGGGCTACTATTTGGGAATCTTATAAATATAGTTTTTAATGTATAGTTATTAATACTTGTTTTAATTCAGTTATTAATACATGTTAAAAATATATATTAAATAAGAAAATCTTATAAATTACTAGAAAATCAATATAAAATGCTAGAAAATCTTATAAATTACTAGAAAATCTTATAAATTAATAGAAAATCTTGTAAATTACTAGAAAATCCTGTAAATTAATAGAAAATCTTATAAATTAATAGAAAATCTTATAAATTACTAGAAAATCTTATAACTTACTAGAAAATCTTATAACTTACTAGAAAATCTTATAAATTACTAGAAAATCTTATAAATTACAAAAATTGATAACTAAATGAAAGATTTTGGAACATTAAACGGTCTCAGATGAAAAAGTCATGAATACCAAAATTTCATATCTCATCAAGATCTACAATCTTTATTTAAGTCATTTTTGCATTTGAGAAAGTGGTAGTATACATTGTTCATTAATCCTAGATTCACTCGCATAGTTTCCAAAACTTTGTTAGAGACTTGTCAAATTTCTACTACATGTTATTACCCATTTTGAAAATGACAAAATGACCTAAATAAAGATTGTAGATCATGATGAAATATGAAACTTTGGTATTCATCACTTTTTCATTTGACATCACCTAGTGTGAAAAAAACCTTGGTTGTAGTTGTCATTTTTAATTCAAAATTTGGATTGTTCAAACACGAGAAGATTTTTCAAAATAATAACATTAATAAGTTTCATAACTTGATAGAGTATGATTTTAGGAATTTTTAGGAAGAAAAATGATCTTTTTTGAAGTTTGTACGAGGGAGAACGACTAGTTACAACTTTTATACAGAGATTAAAAAGAAAAATTGTTCTTGTTCATCCAGTGACGTGGCCCGGTGACGTGGCCAGCTCTCGCATGGCCTCCGTGGCCAGGCCGGTCTTTGGCCCCGCCGCAGCGTGGCCTTTAGCACCGGGTGCAGCCACGACCCGGTGCTAAAGGCCACGACCGGGCCAGTGACGTGGCTCGCGTGCGCCCGGTGACGTGGCCGGCCGCCGCACGGCCCCCGCGGCCCGGTCGTGGCCTTTAGCACCGGGTGCAGCCACGACCCGGTGCTAAAGGCCACGACCGGGCCAGTGACGTGGCTCGTGTGCGCCCGGTGACGTGGCCAGCCGCGGTCGTGGCCTTTAGCACCGGGTGCAGCCACGACCCGGTGCTAAAGGCCCTTAGGCCCGGTCAGTGCTAGAAAATCTTATAAATTATTAGAAACTCTTATAAATTAATAGAAAATCAATATAAAATGCTAGAAAACCAATATAAAATGCTAGAAAATCTTATAAAATACTAGAAAATCTTATAAATTACTAGAAAATCAATATAAAATGCTAGAAAATCTTATAAATTAATAGAAAATCTTATAAATTACTAGAAAATCTTATAAATTACTAGAAAATCAATATAAAATGCTAGAATTAATAAAAACAATCCTATAAATCAATAGAAATTACATGACATCATCGTTTACTCGGACACTAATAAACTTCCTCTTTACAAATGTTCCTTGATTGTGACAACGCCGTAGATACGGTGTCTCCTCCGCCGCTAACAGGATGCTTGGGTCATCAGCCACTGAGAATGGAGGCCGGCCATCGAGCATATCATAATCTTCATCCGTCTTGTCCTCAACTCCTACGATTTTTCTCTTTCCAGGAAGAACTATATGACGTTTTGGCTCGTCTTGTGATGGGTCCAATTGCTTACCCCCACCTTTCTTATCCGCCCCTTTCTTCGGTCTGCTAGCCATGTCCTTCACATAAAAAACTTGTGTGACAGCTTTGCCCAGGACGAACGGTTCGTCTAGAAAGCCAATCTTGCTTAGGTCCACTAACGTCATTCCATAGTCCGCTTCAACTTTAACACCTCCTCCAGTCAGCTTCACCCATTGGCACTTGAACAGTGAGATCTTCAAAGGTCCGTACTCTAGTTCCCATATCTCCTCTATGATTCCATAGTATGAGTTTGTATTGCCATTGGTGTCTGTCGCGTCGATCCGGACACCACTGTTTTGGTTGGTGCTTTTCTTGTCCTGGGCTCTTGTGTAAAATGTATACCCATTGATGTCGTATCCTTGGAATGTCAAGATCGTGCTCGATGGACCTCTAGCTACAAAAGCTAGCTGCGCATCAATGCCCTCGACACCCATAAGACGTCTTCGCAACCAATCGGCGAAAGTACTATTGTGCAGACGCTGAATGAAGGCCGCAGACTTTGTTGAGTTTTCGTCCCTGAGAATCTGCATGTGCTCCTCGATGTACGGAGCAACTAAGGTTGATTGTTGCAAAACTGTGAGGTGCGCTTTACGAAATGTCTCAACGTCCTTGATCACCATCGATCTTCTCCCTAGTGTGCCCTTTCCACCAAGTCTCCCCTCGTGATGGGATTCGGGCACACCAATCGGCATAAGATCGTCGACAAAGTCAACACAGAATTCAATGACCTCCTCCGTTTCGTATCCCTTAGCAATGCATCCTTCTGGACGAGAACGATTATGGACATACTTCTTTAGGACAGCGAAGAACCTCTCAAATGGGAACATGTTGTGTAGAAATACTGGGCCCAATATACGAATCTCTTTGACGAGGTGAACCAATAGATGTGTCATGATATTGAAGAAGGATGGTGGAAATATCATCTCAAAGCTGACAAGACATTGCACCACGTCGTTCTGTAGCTGATCTAAGTGGTCTGGATTGATCACCTTCTGAGAAATTGCATTGAGGAATGCACATAGCTTCACAATGGCTTTCCGCACGTTAACTGGTAGCACACCCCTGAGTATGACGGGAAGCAGCTGTGTCATCAACACATGGCAGTCGTGAGACTTCAGGTTTGTGAACTTCTTCTCTTTCATATTTATTATTCCCTTAATATTGGAGGAGTAGCCAGACGGAACCTTGATACTGTTCAAGCATTCAACACATGCTTGCCTTCTCTTCTTTGCTGAGAGTGAAGCTGGCAGGACGCAAGTACTGGCGTCCTTTGTCTCTCTTTTCTGGATGTAGATCAGTCCGTTGCTTCAATCGTTTCAGATCCTGACGTGCTTCCAGTGTATCTTTTGCCTTCCCATAAGTACCCAGGAAGCTTATCAAGTTCACGCAAAGATTCTTCGTCAGATGCATCACATCAATCGCGTTACGGACCTCTAAATGTTGCCAATAAGGTAGCTCCCAAAAGATAGACTTCTTCTTCCACATCGCGGCACGACCATCCTCGCCCGTCGGAGCAGCCTGGCTTCCGTCTCCCTTGCCAAACACCACGTGTAGGTCCTTCACCATATCAAATAGCTCTTCTCCACTCCGGTGTCTCGGCTTTGTACGGCGGTCAGCATTCCCGCCAAAATGCGCACATTTCTTTCGTAGCTCATGCTTCGCCGGAAGGAATCGACGGTGACCCATGTACACAACTTTACGACAATGTTTCAAATACATGCTTTCGGTTTCCTCTAAACAGTGAGTGCATGCTTTATATCCTTTGTTTGATTGTCCTGATAGGTTACTTAGTGCAGGCCAGTCGTTGATGCTTATGAAAAGCAGTGCTCGAAGGTCAAACTGCTCCTGCTTGTCCTCATCCCACACGCTAACACCTTCATTCTTCCACAGCTGCAAAAGTTCGTCAACCAATGGTCTTAGGTACACATCAATGTCGTTGCCAGGTTGCTTTGGGCCTTCGATGAGCACTGGCATCATAATGAACTTCCGCTTCATGCAGAGCCAGGGGGGTAGGTTGTAGATACAAACAGTCACGGGCCAAGTGCTATGACTACTGCTCATTTCACCGAAAGGGTTCATGCCATCGATACTTAAACCAAGCCTAACATTCCTCGCATCAGCATCAAACTCTGGGAATGCTCTGTCGATGTTCCTCCACTGGGATCCATCGGCGGGGTGTCTCAACATGCCATCCTGCTTACGTTCTTCTTTGTGCCAGCGCATCAGTTTGGCATGGTCTTTGTTCCTGAACAAACGCTTCAGACGGGGTATCAGAGGGAAATACCACATCACCTTCGCAGGGATTTTTTTCTTAGAACGCTCTCCCCCAACATCACTAGGGTCGTCCCGCCTGATCTTGTATCGCGCGTAGGTGCAAACCGGACAACGATCCAAGTGTTCGTACTGTCCGCGATAGAGGATACAGTCATTAGGACACGCATGTATCTTCTGCACCTCCAAACCGAGAGGGAAAACAACACGTTTTGCTTGATACGTCGTCGATGGCAATGTGTTACCCTCTGGAAGAATCTTCTTTACGAGTTTCAGTAGCTCCTCGAAACCCTTATCAGTAACACCATTTGCTGCCTTCCACTGCAGAAGTTCAAGTGTGCTACCCAACTTCTTTAGCCCCTCTTTGCAATCTGGGTACAGGTCAGTCTTGTGGTCCTGCAACATGCGCTGTATCTTTTTCAGTTCCTTATCATTGCCGCAGTTTTTCTCGGCATCACGCAACATTTGCCCGAGCCCATCAGTAGGTTCATTTTCCTGAGCAACATCTTCCTGAGCATCGCCTTCCCGAGCAACATCTTCCTCATCAGCATCACCCATTGCAGCATATGCAAAGGAACCGTAGTATTGAGCCAATAACGGAATGTCGTCATCGGCCTCGTCTTCTTCATCTTCATCCATTAGAATTCCTTTTTCACCGTGCTTCGTCCAAACAGAATAATTCCTCATGAAACCGTGCCTCATCAAATGCACTTGAAGACAACCTCTTTGTTTGTACGATTGTATATTTTTACAATGGGTGCATGGGCAGAACATGAAACCGGACGGCGTCCTGTTAGCCTCGGCGGCATCGAGAAACGTCCTAAGGCCATCACGGAACGCCTGAGCGTGGGGGTCCCCGTACATCCATTGTCTATTCATCTGCATTATTAACCAATAACAAATATACAATACAATTTAAAGATAAAAAAATTTAATATATAAATAAATACAAATTATAATATATATTCCATTATATAAATAAATTTCTAAAACTACATTACTATATTCATTAAATATAACATTACTATAAGCCTTATAAGATTTATAAGATTTATAAGATTTTCTATTAATTTATAAGATTTTCTAGCATTTTATATTGATTTTCTAGTAATTTATAAGATTTTCTATTAATTTATAAGATTTTCTAGCATTTTATATTGATTTTCTAGTAATTTATAAGATTTTCTAGTAATTTATAAGATTTTCTAGTAATTTATAAGATTTTCTAGCATTTTATATTGATTTTCTAGTAATTTCTAAAACCACATTACTATAAGCCTTATAACTATTCACAAGTCATACAAAACAAAATACTAACTAGCTTGCCTTCTCTCTCCATTTAAAACACAACATGAACACTCTCTCCACCATGAACTCAAGCTCTCTCCTCTCTCTCCTCCAAGAACACAAGCTCTCTCTAGCTAGCTTTACTTTGATTCACAAATCCCTCTATTTCTAAATCATAGAAGGATTACAAGCTAAATAAAACATTAGAGAATGAAAGAGTGTACCTTGTAGTGCTCCTTAGATGAGTAGATTCTTCACAAATTTTGAAAAAAATTGGGCAGCACCTCCCCTCCCACGGCCGAGCAGCATGAACACAGCGCCTAAGTGTTCAGCTGGCTCGGGCGGGGGGGGGGGGGGGAGGAAGCCCCTATATTCAAACACATTAGCACCGGGTCGTGGCAAGACCCGGTGCTAATGTTCACCCTTTAGCACCGGGTGCAGCCACGACCCGGTGCTAAAGGCCTCGGGCACATTAGCACCGGGTCGTGGCTGCACCCGGTGCTAAAGGCCAAACATTAGCACCGGGTCTTGCCTGACACACCTCCGCGTCGCCCCCGCTCCTAGCCGTTGGACCCGGTGCTGAAGCCCCATCAGCACCGGGTCCAAAAATGGCCGAGGCGGAGGAGGCGGGCGGATGTGAAGCATTCTGGTAGTGTCTAATCAAACTCTAATACAAAATTTGCATTTGGAATAGATCCGAATTAAATGCAAACAAATTTTCAAATATGCTTTCTAAAACTATTATCAATATACATTATAAACTTGTGGCTACTTAATTTCATCTTTCGGGAAAGACCTAAGTAAATTTATGTAAGCATATATATTTTGCTAAGGTGTGGTTTGCGTTTGAGCAAGTTATCGATTGATTGTTTAATTAAGTTAGATTTTTGAATTGCATACATTTTAAATCCATTCTCAAATCTATTTTATTTTAGAAACTAATAGGAAAGAAGTAGACCCATCCTGAAACCTATCTAGGCCCTTGTTTAGTTCCCAATTTTGGGAGCCAAACTTTGGTTTGTTGGGGTGCGTTGTCCAAAAATTGATTAATTAGGCTCAAAATGTTCGTCTTGCAGAGTACAACAAAACTGTACAATTAGTTTTTAATTTCATCTACATTTAGTACTCCATACATGTTATGACATTTTGGGGGAATCTGGGGTTGTTTGGGATCTAAACGAGGCCAGGTTGGACCAGAACCCATCAAAGTGGCCTGACCCAGCAAACGAGAAGCAGCCCGGCCATGCAACCCTACTTTTCTTTATTTTTCTTCCTTCCTTCTCGAAGAAGCAGCAGTCTGCAGAGCTCAAGAGCAGCAGTGATAGCAAAGAGGATTTGAAACTCTGAATCTCGAGTTCTCGACATCGGGAGCTCCATAATCTCTCAAACTAGCCTTATAGTGCGTAGATGTTAGATTTTTACTTGCGACTTGTTTAGATCCCAAATTCTACCTCCAAAGTTCACTATGAAAAAGAAGATTTCTATCACATCAAAATATCATAGCATGCATGAAGTACTAAACGTAGATGAAATCAAAAACTAATTACACAGTTTTGTTGTACTCTACGAGACGAACATTTTAAGCATAATTAATCAATTTTTAGATAATTTTTCATACATACAAACGAAATGCTACAGCGCGCCTCGGTTTCCCAACTCCCAAATTTGGGGGTGTCTGGAAAGCTACTCAGCTGTGATGTGCTTGGCCTGGAGCTTGAGTTGTGCAAGAAGGCATGTCATGACTTTCATGAGGTATAATATATGTTATTGTCTTTTGAGCGTATATAACATTCGGTAGCCCACACGTCGCTGTTAAACATGGAGAACCTGTGACGGCCACAATTCTCTAGCATGTCAACTTCGTCAAAGAAAACAAAACCGCACAAAGTTTCGTATTCCTCGCTGACACAAACCTCCCTTTTTTAATACTTAAAACCTCCCTGTAGCTTCTCGATGAAAAACAGAGGACCGGTCCGTTTACCACAGAGCGAAAAGAACAAGCAATTTTTCAGGACACACTATTTTCATCTTCACCTTTTTATAATGACCACATATACAATGGCAGTGAACCGCACGCACCTACGTTGAATGAGGATTTTAGCGTTTTTATACTCTCGTTTTTTCCCGGGAAAAGGAGAAATATATAGGATGGTCACCGTACAATGACACTGACAGTTGATCACACTTTCCACCAGCCTCAAGCCATGATCGCGCTGTTTCCTAATTCGTCCAAATGACTGTTAAGTTTGATAGTCGTGCACTGAATATAATTTGAACTTGTCGCTGAGTTTTAATCTTCTTTTCAGCATTTCTGAACCACTGCTCCGATCCTTTTTCCTCCGGACTCTCGCCAGCGCGGGCCGTTGAATTTGGGAGGTTGAATTTGGAAGTTCGATGTTACTTCGTAGTCATTGCGTTACTGTAGCATTTCGTTTGTATTTGTGAAAAATTGTCCAAAAATTAATTAATTAGGCTCAAAATATTCGTCTCACCGAGCACGACAAAATTTTGTAATTAGTTTTTGATTTTATCTACATTTAGTACTCCATACATGTTATGATATTTTGATGTGACGGAGAATCTTCTTTTTTACGTAGTAAATTTGGGAGTTGTTTCGGTCGCCTGCGCGTGGGGTAGTAACTGGGTAATTAAAGAACCTGCCTGCAGCCAGCAGCAGCGACGTAACGAACGTCCCACACGCATCCAGAAATTTATGATGAAATCTGAAACTGTCTGGAGGATACGAATGAAATTGGTTTTCATATAGTACGTATATAGTAGTCTATCTTGTATAGAAATGTAAGAGCACACGTATTCAATCTCCATGGCTCCTAACTTCCTAATAAAGCTACTATTGTGTCCATGCCTCTCGCAGAAAGGTTTTAGCTTGTGACTAGAGTTACGCGTCCATAGTATATTTATTTACTAGCAACATTTTTGAGCCGTTCCATTAGACCGATCTCATTGCACAATTTTACTATGCATTACTATAAAATTTTTTTCTCTCTCGTATCACATCAGCACATTTAATATTATAAAACTCTCATAAAATCTCACTTGTACTACCTTATATTACTCTCGTCGTCTCAAAAAAATATGCAACGCTTTCGAAGGAATCAAACAACCTTAGCTTGACTAAATTTATATAAAATAGTAGTAACATTCGTATCTCTAAATAGATTAGTATAAAATATATTATATAATTAATCTAATGATACTTATTTTATATTATAAATATTAATAGTTTTTATATAAATTTGATCAAATTTAGAATCGTGGGACCCTCGTCGCTACTCGCGTCCGGAAGGAGTACCTTACGTCCTTATCGCTGTGCTCCGCTCCGGCCATCTTGGTCTTGGCTCACTCCTGTGCCACACCGCTCGTCACCTGACATGTGGCCACGTGGGGCCCAGACGCCACAGAAACGGAAAAGGACCCAGCGACGGAACGAACGGTTCTGTAGTACTAGCGGACAAAAAAAGGCCGGATCCGGATCCTTGTCTCGGCGCCCATCGCATGCCATCCCAGATCCGGTCCCACACGGCCACACGCACTACGCCCCCGGGGCCTCCTGGATGGACCCAGCAAAAGCCTCGCGTGCGGCTCACGAGAAGCAACCACCTGCCCCCGTCGTCTTCTCCTCGCGAAACCACCTTTCCGCAGCAGCCAAAAACCAAAATCACGGCGCCCGTAAATTCATCGCAGAAAAGTGCGGCGGAGATTTTTTGATCCTGAGACCAACAAACAACGGACCGAATAACACAGGGAAACAAAATGGGGCTAATTTCAAGCTTAACTAGTGTTTGGTTAGTTGAATGTGATCCCTGAACCGATTACGGTTTTACACAAACCGATAGTTTCATATTTGGTTTTGAGTAGGGATGAAAACGGATCGGATACAGACGGATATCATTATATATTATATTTGTTTTTATATTTTCTTTCAGAATCGGTATCAAACACAGATATCTGTTAGATATATATATACGAATACGTATGGTCTGGGTTACGAATACGAATAAATACATATCGAATACAGGTTGGGTGGACAACATCGGTCACGAGTATTTTGTCGAATATTGAATAAAAATAATAATCGTATATATCTCATTTGTTGTAATTGATTGTTGGTATGTTGACTTTTAGTCCGTCATGTAAGTGGGCCTGTACTGCCACACAGGTTCGGCAAGGATTTTTGGTCTGTTCGTCCTCGAATTGTTTCTGCCGTGCTTTCCGGTTGGTGCAAGCCTCCGGCCTCCCTGCATGCGCTAGGTCCACTGCTCCCGGTTCCCTCGCGCTTGAAGCAGTAGATGCGCGAGCCAGCGCAGCTTCTCCACGGGTCGTTGTGGTTTGCTGCAACCTGCAGCGCCGCATGCACAGTCGATCAACTATGCAATTTTCTGCCGATGAGTCCAATTCAGTGCATCACTGTTACGCGCATATGAAAACTACTAAGCTTTTTACCCTGTTTGTTAAATGTACACAAAAGTGTATATAGGGTAAATGTTATATTGTTAGATTACACAATGTTAATCAAAATCAATGCTAATTTCTTTTTGTTATTTATTAGCCATGGCATGTTTGAAACATGATATTTTGTTGTTGGCTCGATGTAAAGATTTATATTTTGACAAGTCGATGGCTCAAACCTGGTTCAGTTGGTTCCACGGATTCTATTCAACTGAACTAGACTCAGTGTGTAGGTTCCTCAAATATAAATCAGGGTCCTAAAACGTTAAAGGAAACATGTATATCTGCGAATTATAATGACTATAAAATTAAGTAAATATTTCCTCAAGAGAGTTAAGACATGCACTACTATCAATGTCTGACACTTATTGGCTCCCTCGTCCATGAGCTTCATTGTGCATCTGTCTCAATGTTGTGCCTCGAACCACGCCTCCCCATATGAATCTCTACCTCTGTCCAACCCTAAAGCAGATTGTCATGTGTTTTGATCCGCACTCACCAACCGTCTAGCAGTGGAACAACAGCAACACCTCCACACTAGAGGCCGATGAGAGTGACCCCACCATCGCCTCTAGTCCCGGCCATGGTTACCTTATAGATGGATATTTACCACATGTAAAAAAATTAAATCTTGGCATTGATATAAATTATGTTACATAAAATATTATGATAAAATATATATGTTGCCTTCACCCGTTGCAACGCATGGGCATGGTTGCTAGTCATTATATATTATATTTGTTTTTATATTTTCTTTCGGAGTCGGTATCGGATACGGATATCTGTCAGATATATATACGAATACGTATGGTCTCGGTTACGAATACGAATAAATACATATCGAATACAGGTTGGGTGGACAACATCGGTCACAAATATTTTGTCGAATATTGAATAAAAAAATAACCATATATATATATATATATATATATATATCATTTGTTGTAATTGCTTGTTCCCTCCACAAGCCTAAATTCTAACTAGTTTATGTTGATACAATCAAATTAATAGTAGATGACATGCCATTTACCAAGTCCAACCACATAGATACATAGCAAAGATTTGTAGACAAGCAAATAGAGTCTTTGGGTGATTATACGACATGCTACTGTATATAATGTAAATAAAGCCCTAATTAACATATGTCTAACATATATTTGGTAATTGAATGAAATACCAAGTGGCGTGGAAGGGATACAAATCAACAAATAATCTACGCTCAACTATATTAAAGGATATTTAACTAAAAATGGTGAGTCTAAATATTAGATTGGATAGAAAAATGCTTTGGAAAAAACCACAACTCACTCATGTCACTTACCAATCTGAAAAATCATTTTGTGGTTTTATTAAATAATATAAATAAATATATTTCAAATAACTCTAAATGGAACACTAATAGATAGATTATATTTTTACAAAAATTTTGGTGCTAGTTTCATATTTTTCTGATTTAATATGAACTACTAGTTATCAATTTTAGGGATCAAATCTGATTTCTATTAATATACAACTATCTGAATTAAATATCCGACTGGACTACCAGATTATCCGACCGGATATCCGACGGATAATGCCCTTCCTATATCCAAATCCAATATCTGAGAAAACATCCGGATATTCGAATCGCTATCCGAGCTTCTTTGATCGGTCGGTCGGGAAATATCCGTACCATTTTTCACCCCTAGTTTTGAGTGCTCCAGTACGGTGGATTTGGATCCCGTCTAGTTCAAAGAAGATAAAAATCCATTGTGAGGTGTTTTTTTTCCTCACTCTCTTCCCAATAGACCTGATGGGCTATCACTCGAGTAATTGCAGTGCACCAACGACAGAGCTAGACTCAACAGCGATAGTGACAGAACCCATAGGGGAGGTATCATACGGTAGCCCTTGAGGCTGTGTTTAGATAAAAAAGGTAAAAGGGTCACATCGGACACTGTAGCGGACTGTATCACTTTTCGTTTGTTCGTGGTAATTGTTGTCCTACCATGATTTAACTAGGCTCAAAAGATTCGTCTCATCGTGTACATCAAAACTATGTAATTAGTTTTTTTTATTTACCTACATTTAATGCACTATACATACGTCATTTGCTATATTTAATGTTTCGATGTGATGTCGATGCGATGGAAAGTTTGGAAAGTTAGGAGGAACGAAACACAGCCTGAATATCAAGAGCTGGGAAGCTTGCCAATGTGAAATGTGAAAGAAGAAGACTGACGCATAGTCGATGAATTTATGAGTTGCAAATTAATGTAAACGGATGGGGGCACATGACCCATGTTAGCACTAATATAATCTTCGCAGAAACTGAACGGTTGGTTAGCTTTGGGATACAACCTGAATAAATATTTGTTGATAAAAAAACCTGAATAAATATTTTGAAATCAGAATCCATTTTATTTTGCATAAGGTATGTTTCGACTTGACTGACAAGTGATGATATAATTTTATATCTCCGTATGTCTTGGCCACGGCACGTATACTCCACAACTATAAGAATACATTCTAACAATATGCGAAATTACAAGGGTGAATATTCCATATATCATGTAGAATTGTAGATGCACGTGAGAACCTATAGTTTTTCCCCCTTTTTTATAGAATGCAAGGCTAAATAGAATGTTTGCTAAAACACACACATACTTCGATATAGCTCGTAATCCATGTTTTTTTTTCACTTTTGTTTAGCCGCTGAGTTGGTTTAGTAAAGTTGTACTAACGTTTGTGTGGCCACCGTAACCAACGTTGTGAAGTTGAAAACCATCATCTCGACAGTGATAACAAGCTCCCGTCCCGTTGGGAGCCGCCGAGCCGGGCATGGGCATGGCCCCACACAGACAGACAGGTGAGATGAGATGAGAGACAGGGCACGGCACGGCTTCCAGAAGTGTCTCCGCTTCTCCCGCCCCGCGCGCTTCTTCCACTCCCCTCCTCCTCCAAAGCCCATCCGTCCGCTGAGCTCCACCACCACCTTCACCTCGCCACCACACGCCCCCCCTCCCCTCCCCTCCGCTCCGCGCTCCCCGCCTCCGCATTCCCCACCTCCGCCACGCCCGCCCGTCCGTCCGGACCACGAACGGGAGCCAGCAGAATGCTCTGCCTGTCGCCGTGCGCGCCGCACATCCACCTCCACCACCACAGCCCGCCCGCGCGGCACGCCGCCGCTTCCGCCTCCTCCACCAGGAGCGCGGGGCCTCGGCGTGACGCTATGCCTCCGGACGCCGACCTCGCCGGAGGACCGCCGGCAGAGGCGCCAGGTCGCCAAGCTCCACGACGCCTCCGCCTCCACCGCGGCGCCGGCGCTGAGGCCCCCCGAGATCGCGCCGGCGCCGGCCCCCGTACCGGCGCGCCCGACGCCCTCGGCGGAGCGGCGCGGGTGGCTGCGGGAGATGCGGCGGGTGTGGTGGGTGTGCGGGGTCGGGTACTGGGTGCAGGGGTTCCGCTGCTTCCCTTGGCTGGCGCTCAACTTCCACCTCGCCCGGGGGCTCGGCCTCAGCCCCGCCGCGCTGCAGCTCGTGCAGAACGCCGGGACGCTCCCGCTCGTCGCCAAGCCGCTCTTCGGGGTACTCTCCGACGCCGTCTACATCGGCCGCGCCCACCGACTCCCTTACATCTCCATTGGATACGCCTTCAATTTCTTCCCCATTCTCCCAGCTGTTCATTCCGTTTTTAGCCAATTTCCATTCCTTGCTGTCCTCTTGCGCAGTGGCTCCAACACTGTTGGAAGATTGCTAAAATTTCTACTCAATCTATCGTGCATGTGAGCGATGCGTTCTTTTGAATTTGTGTATGGATTCAATGGTATTCTCTACATGTCCGTCCGGTCTGGGTGAAAGATCCCAATTGATGAAAAAAAAAGAAACTGAAACTGTCAATGTTCGAAATTAACTGATGTCGTAATCCAATGTCCCTTCAATATGTCATGGAAAAACAGGAATGAATTTTAACCCAATTAGCCGTGAAAAATCCTGAGCCGCTGAACACATTGAAAGCGACCCTATTTCAGGTCTCCTTCCGCGCTGGGAAATGCCCTGATCATTGGAGCTCACCAACTGCTATCAGTTTCACATTACAGTGTGCGTGTGGTTGTATACATCTGACTATCAGATGGAAAACATGAAAATGCACTTGCAAGCTACTGTTGTTTAATACACTTTAGTGTTTATTAGTACAAAAACATGGGTTCCTTGTTCCAATTGCAATGGTATCATGCCCAGCACCTTTACTTGCTGTTGCACCTATTCAGTAAAAGATGCGTTTTATGAAGGGACATGTGTGCCCTTGGGATCGAGCAGTACACTTTACTTCCTGATGCGTGCTTTGATTTTGTTGCTAGTCACACATTTCAAGCCTCTCTAGTTGCCAAGTTGGTTAATCCAACAGGTTACCCTTATTCTGCGGTGCTTGAATCTTGATGCAGAGCCGTGCGATTTACTTGCACCACTAGTCACACAATTTGAGCTTTGGTAAGCTGTTATTCTCATAATGGTCACCCTTATTCTGTGGTGCCTATGAGAATATGCAGGTAGCACTGTATCCTCAGGACCACAAACCACGGGAAGCTACTAACATTAGAATTACCCTTTTTTGTTTCTGGACATGTCCTTCATTTCTTTATTCTTTACCCTTTTATTTTGAGAAATCAATAGTGGTACATTTAATATATGCACATATTAAGAAACTGCAAGCCAGCTGCTTCAGGAGCTCTTACAATTAGGAGGAAATCATTCATTGGTCATCATAATAGAACAAAATATTTAGGGAATTATTTTACGACTTCTTTTTGTTTATTCTGTAGTTCGTGTTATTCAAGTGATTGAGTGTCAAAGCGATATGTTGCTCAATTAACTTGAACTAACTTTGGCTACTTTCAGCTTTACTGCAGCTGATTGCTTGGGGAACACTTGCGATCATTCCAGTCACAGGCGACACGTTTCCAACTCAAATGGCATGCATTCTCGTTGGGAATCTTGGAGCATCTGTCACAGAAGTTGTAAGTGATGCTGTTGTGACGGAGTTCAGTAGAACTCAGAAGGCTGGTGTACTACAGTCATACGCATTCATAGCCTTGGCTGCAGGAGCCCTGCTTGGGAACTTGACTGGTGGTTATGTTCTGCTGAAAACAGAGGAGCCAAAGATCATGTTCACTGCATTCTCAGTTCTTCTTGGCTTCCAACTAGCACTGTCCCTTGGCACAAAAGAGACATTGCCAAGTACTCCACGAAACACCAGAAGTCGTCACGTCAGAAGCTCATTGGCAGCTAATCTTCGGAAGCAATTCTCAAACTTGATGATGGCAATCAGCGATGAGAGGATCTTCCACCCTCTTACATGGATCATGACATCGTTTGCTGTCGTGCCTATTCTTTCTGGAACGATGTTCTGCTTTCAGACACAGTATCTGAAGCTTGATCCATCAATTATTGGTCTATCAAAAGTCGTGGGACAACTCATGGTTCTATCTCTAACTGTCCTCTACAATCGGTATTTTAAAAAAAATCCCTTTGAGGCATCTTATCGCTGGAGTTCAGATGTTATATGCTGTGACAGTTCT